>JARZZO010000011.1:44947586-54947586 GCA_030544215.1 Zantedeschia hybrid cultivar
TCGGCCAGGCCCCGCCACCTGTCAGCAAAACTGACAAACTCCTCATCAGGTTTCATCTTTTCTGCTATGAGGTCAGTGATGGACAAGGAGGGTGCAACTCTGTCTTGGTACCGTTGAATGAATTTACGAGAGACGATACCGTAGTCCTCTACTTCGGAGGGTTCCAAGGAAAAGAACCACTCGAGGGCTGGTCCCTCTAGAGATGTCCTGAACAAAAAGGCCAACGACCTCTTATCGTTCTGCCAGAAAGACGATTCGTACATAAACTCCTTCAAATGTGTGAAGGGGTTACCAGTACCGTTGTACTTCCGGTACACTGGCATCTCATAGGGTGGTAGGTGGAATACCGACAGGCTCGGCAAATTGATCTCTGGCGCAGCTTTAACCCCCATCATCTTCTGGAGGTTGTTGAATTGCTCATCCATGCGCTCCATTTTGGCCAGCAACACTTGCGTGGTCAGATCTGCCTAGGGAGGAGGAGGAGGTGGAGGTACTTGATAGGCCTGCTGCCTAGAGTACGTTGGACAGGGGGGACAATAAAGGGGAGGTCCGGCAGAGCTTCCGCCATGCCCGAGGGCATTCTAATAAGCAGGCGTTTGCAGTCTAGTCGGTTGCCTAGAGGATGAAAGTTGCGGCCCAGCTGGCCGAGAAGTAATATAGAGGCCTTCCACGGCCTGATGGATGTAAGGAGGATGAAGAGGAGGTTGCTGAGGGACAACAGGGGGAGCCACAGGGTTCGGCTCAGCAGGCTGTATGGGTGCCTTCCCCTTCAGAATAGACTGGATCGCCTCGAACTGCTGAGGGTCCAGTCGGGAGGCAAGAACTCCCAAAGCGTTGACGAGATCCGAAGGATCAGAGGATGAGGGATCATTCTGATTCATATCCCCCTCAAGATTGGGATTAGGAATCGCATATTCATGCGGGGGAAGATCAGGATATCGATCATGGGGATGAAAGAGAGGTGTCCGGACATTCCCATCTTGTCGATAGGGAATGGGGACAGAATTACGAGAGGCATCAGCATCTCTCCCGTTCTCATAGTTGTAGTCAAAATCGCGAGGGGCATTAGCATCTCCCTCGTAGTTGATGATGGCATCTTGAGCCATACTCAAGTCCCTGCCTGATCGCAGCAGCATGATGTTAGATTCTTTTTTCAAAGATTTGACAAACAAGTTGCACAGAGATTAATCAATCAAGTGGATGCTTAACGTGATTTTGAGATTCCTTGTTGAGTTATTTGGATTTAATTAAACCACAAATTCACTCAGGGAAAGGATCCTAGTTTCAATTCAATATCCGCCGTTATTCTCTATGGCTTTTTCTCACAACGCTTTATGGAATCCAACCGGGACTTCAACTGGTACAACCAGCCCGATGATCAAGGAGGAGTACCTTGATTTTGGGGACTTATGGAGGCCTTAACGTCAACTTCTCTAGTCTGATCAAGGGACCAACCCAATCAGAGAGAGTTGCTGACGTTAAGTAGTGTGTTCTTAAGAAAGGGAGGGTATTCACCTCAATGCGTATGACCTATGGCCTGGATAGCCTCTAATGCTTAATCATAATGGGTAGTTAGCACTCAAGTCACAAAAATTTGAGAACTGGAAAAAATTAAAAAACTGTCTGAATTGCGTCGAGTTCAGTCGACGCTATTCAAACAAAATCTTAATTTTTCGTAGAGACTCAAATTGCATATAGCAGAAAATGAAGACTGAAAGGCATCTTGGTGTATTGACGCAGTTTGAAACGCGTCAGTGCTCCTAGACGCTTTTCAAGTCGCAGAAACAGTTTTGCAGGAGGAATTTCTGGGTTGATTCCTCCTCAAATAGGATAAAAACAGTAAATAATCAATTCATGCAGATTTTTTTAGTTCCAGATTTTAACAGGATGATTTTACTAACTAAATAAGTAAGATGCCAATCAATCACACAGCATTTTCATCACAAAAACAGCTTTTTCAATTAATCAACGGGAGGGCAAAATTTTGCCACTAGGGTGTGCACGTGGTACACGAGGGAAATTAACTAAACTAAAACACTCACCACTTGGTGAGGACGTGTCGAGAGACACAAGTGGTGCACCGTGGGTGCCCGATTGATGATAACAAGAACAAAAGAATTAAAAGATGGTGAGACCAAGTCCCACCGTGATCGCCAAAAAAGCTGTGAGTGCTTAGAATGATTGTGTGATTAACATGAAAAATCTATGTTGTTTAGGTGCAAAATAAACCTATTAAAAACAGAAATTATGTGAAGTGATCGCCAGAAACTTTTGACTTAAAAGTTCCAAAAGAAAGTATGATTGCCTACCTGTTTAAACGCGGAAGATATTGAGTCCTTGATTCCCCTCCTTCAGCCGGCTGAAGAAAGAGAGCCATTTCTTTGTACTTTGTTCTTGCTGTTGAATTTGAAGTTGAGGATCGTCCAGAGATTCTTGTGACTTTGTGCTTGATTTACTCCTTTTGTTTCTCCTTTTTGCTCCGTTACAAGAGAAATGGAAAGAGAAATGAAGAAACAATGATGAGAACTTTAAGCAGAAGTAGTATCTATTCTAATCATGGTTTTAAACATGAAACTAAACAGCAAACTTACTTGTTTAATGGCTTTTGAAACCCTTAATCAAATAGGTTTTGAAAAGAATGATGTTGTGATGTGTGTTGCATGAAGTGATGATGAAGAATGAGAGATTAATGAAATAAAAATGAAAACGCAGAAATGAAAAACTTATACCGAATTGGATGAAGCCTTGAATTGGATGAAGAATGGACGCCGACTTCTCGAAACAGCAGCTTCGGCGTTTGGACGTCGTCGCTTCGATCTTCAATCACTAATTCTGATTCTAACTTCTCTCTTCTCTTTTTTTTTTTTCTATTTTAACTTTCAAGATATAAGGTATTTATAGACCTCTTCTGCGTCCGCGGATTTACATGAAAAAATTTAAGATTTATCCATCTTAACCAACAGATAAATACATATTAATTTATCTTTATCTGTAATTATCTAAATCGCGTCTACAATTGCTGACGCCTTTCAGATTAATTAAGATAAGGATAAACATCCGGAAAAAGTTATCTTTATCTGTATTAGCTAAAACGCGTCTACATGTATAGACGTCTTTTACACTAATTAGATAAGGATAAACATCCGGAAGAGAAGTAGAAATAGCTTAGGAAACATAAAACACATCGTACTTGACAGACGCTTTTTATCTAATTAATCAACTGATTAAAATTCAAATTTAAATGTTAAAATAAGAATAAACTCTAAATTGCGTCCACACAAGTAGACGTCTTTTAGACTTCTTCATATTTTAACTGAAATTTGAGTTAAAATCAACTTAATTGATTAACTTAAACATGTCTGTTAAACCCGACACTCAAAAAGATCAATAAAAATTAATCAATGATTAAATATCAGACCATTCTGAGGCATTATTATATGATATGAAATTTACTCGAAATGACGTCAAAATTAGCGTGTCTACAATTAGGTCAGTGGCTGGTAGAGAAGAAAACCATCTCAAGGCCTCTCCTTCGAGAGACTTCTGAAAAAGGTGGATAAGGAGGACTCTATCGAAGAGCCATTGGTGGGAATCCATGAGAAACCCAGATAAGTGGTGGTGTGGGTCAGTAGTACCATCGTACTTCCTATACTTAGGTACTTTGAATCCTGGTGGAAAGTAGGCCGGAAGAAGCTTACAGTAGCTCAAAAGAGAATGAGGTTGCCTAAGGCTGAGATTTTCGGCCATGAGTTGCCGTACACAAGTCTCAACCTCATTCTTATAGATGAACTCCTCCTGCTTGGGAGGTGTGACCTGGTTGATGAGATTAGATGGGATTGTTTGAGTGGGCATTGCTTGATTTGCCTGGGGTCGGCTAGAAGATCCTTAGAATTGAGTTTTCCGAAGAGTGGCATCCTGAATTTTGCCACGGGAAACCAACAGGATGAGTTGATCCGGAGTATAGCATGATAATACAGCAATAAGTTCCGAATCTTCTCCAGGATTTTGGAATGTTCTACTTGAAATTACTGGCTCATCTTCTCCCTGCAAGGTAGAAGATTCATCAGACTCTTTCCTCGGAAGTCCTTCTCTAGATGCTTGGAGCATTCTTATGAAGATTTGTTGTTGGTCTTCTTCAATCTCGAACAGAGAGTTGTGTATAACATTGTTACCAAGCTCATCCATGTCATCATACACAGTGTTAACATACATTCGGTTCATCATGAAACACATATCCTAAATGATTTTATATTTCACTTGAAATGTTAACAGTATATTATAAGAGTTGGTTTCTAACAAATCAAGTTCAAATCCTTAACGATCCTGGACTTTTCAAAACTTGTTCCACCAAGGTTTAGTTAGGTGTCTTAAATTTTGGAATAACTCCCTCAGTGACACCTATGGGTGGAAGATTGTGAATGGAAAGGCTTAATTAATCCTCACACAAATCCGGGGTTCCTATCGGGTGGTTTCAGGTACAACCTGCTCGACGGCCAAGTGGAAATCCCTGGCTCGCGAAGACTTACGGAGGTTCCCAACAGAATAAGACTAGTCACACCCGAGTGGGAATCCTCAGGTCGAGAGTCAAATACTATGGGAGAGGTGACTAGAGATGTGATGCCGGCTCTTCCTTAAAACCCCCACGGAGAATACCCCAAAGAACCCAGAAATTTAACAACCAACAGGCCAGAACATATAACAAATCAACAAACCAGGCAGCAACAGCATACATGAACAGCTAACAGGATAACCATCAAAGTAGAAAGGACGGCCAGGGACTTCGCTGTCAAAGGCAGTGGACGGCCAAGATCTTGGCCATCAAAGACAGAGGACGGCCAAGCAATTGACCGTCAAAGGAAGAAGACGGCCAATCGGTTGGCCGTCAAGTTGGAGATGGCGGCCAAGGGGCCTGCCGTCCAATGTAGTGGACGGCCTGTGCGTTGGCCATCCAACAGAAAGGACGGCCAGGGGACTGGCCGTCCAGGGGGGGGGGGGGGGGGGGGGGGTCGACGGCTAGGTGAGTAGCCGTCCAAGGTGTTGGACGGCCAGTTGCTTGGCCGTTTGGCAGCTTTAACGGCCTAACAACAGGTCGTCCAGATCAAAATAAAATATATCAGGACCTTACCTTCTTACCTTTGATCGCGATGCGTGCAGCGGGCTATAGGTGTCCAATCGTGATCGCCAGAGGACTGTAAGCACCCGGAACGTCCCCCGTCACTGCTGCGAGCGTCGGGCGAGGGCTTATCCATTCTTCTTAGTGCTGCGGCGATTTGGAAGAGTTAGAAATCAAAGTGTGTGATCGCTAGGATAAACATCGGGAAGAAGAAGCATAAATACATTAGGAAACCTAAATGGCGTCGTGCAAGGCAGACGTCTTTTAGTTTATTAATAAATTAATTAAAAATCAAAATAAGAATAAAACCCTAAATGGCGTCTTCACATGTCGACGTCTTTTAGAATTTTTCATATTTGATTAAAAATCTGAGTTAAAATGAATTTCTTTAATAAACTTAAATTATGTCTGTCTGACCGATGTCATTTAGACAATTAATTCAGAAAGATTAATAAAAATTAACTAATGATTAAATATCAGACTATTTTGAGATATTATTATATGATATGAAATTTACTCAAAATGATGTCAAAATTAACGTGTCTACAGATACTTGTGATTTAGGTCTTTGATATTTAGAATTTGGGACTTTAATCTACTAGGCTACTCGGATGTTGACCATGTTGGTTGCAAGTTAAATAGAAAATGCACCAGTGGTACTTGCCAATTTCTTGTAGGATGCTTGATTTTCTGATCTTCCAAAAAACAAAACTCAGTAGCCTTATCAACAGTAGAAGCAGAGTATGTAGTAGGTAGAAATTGTTGTACTCAACTGTTGTAGATCAAGTATCAAGTGGAAGATTTTGGATATAAACTTGAAGGGATTCCTATGATGTGCAAAAATACAAACGTCATCAATTCGATGAAGAATCCTGTCCAGCATTCTAGGACCAAACATACTGAGGTTAGAGATCACTTTATCAAAGATCATATAGCTAATGGTAATATTAGAATAGACTTTGTTGATATATTGTATCAACTAGTTGATATCTTTACGAAACCCCGTCCTAAAGATTGATTTACATCAATTCAAAGAGAGTTGGATATGTGCATTTTGTCATAGATAGCACATAGTTACTCTCATAATAAATAATTAGATATTATTAAATAAATAGATAAATTCTCCTAAAAGGGTATAATTGAGGAGATCAATTACTCCATTTTTAATCGATTTACTTTATAGATCATCTAATCGATTCCTTATATTTATCGATCAAGTCTCTCTAAGCCTTAATCGATTCCAACTTGTTCAGATGACTGATATTCATGTAATCAATTACTTACATTTGTTCGTATAATCGATTCATTTCTTATTCTTATCGATGTTATGCATAACTGAGTTAATCGATCATGTAATACTCTCATCTAATATGCCAACCAACAAGCCCAAACTACTTAACCAGTAATCAATTTTTTGGGATAAGAGGCCTAGTACCAGCTGTATGCATCCTTTCATGGGGATGCGCAATCGAGTTCTCGACATACAGGGATCCTCATTGCTTAAGCTTCTATTCATCTTGAGGCCTTCGCACTTATTCGATGGCAGATTTCCCGCAAGATCAATCGATGCATAATACAGTAAGTAGCTATCTCCATCGACACTTGTTACAGAAAAGGGGAGTTTCTGTGATGGGGGTGAGAAGCTTCCCCCAGTAACTCTTAGAACAGCTAGAAAGCCATTGATTCTCTGATTTAAAAAAAAATTGACAGTCAATAGAGGATACAAAACTGCAAGTTGGATCAGAAAGTGACAGGAGTAAATAAGATCTTCATTTGAGGCAAAGTCAGAGATACAAGACCAACCTGACTGACTTTGCTAGATGAAAAACGGCCAGACAAAAGAGACTCTTCAAAGGATCCAACTAAAGACCTTCTGACTGGAAGTCCACCAAGATTTCGGCCAAATTTAAAGCATCGAGGTGACGGGGCAGACGCAGGGCCCCAATTCTGACCTATGTGAGACTGACTCTGCACGATAAATTGATCTAAATCGTTCTGTGTAGCATTGCTATCTTCCATAGAATCATTTTCTATTCTAAATTCAACTTCTGCAGGAAACATAAACTCAGAGATGCTTTCATCAAGAGACCAGTCCATGTTCTTAAAAAGAGATTTGTTCCCTTGAAATTCTTTTGAGATGTACGTACATGATTCTACAGTCCTTATTCTTTCAGGCCATTTTGGGCCAAGGGGTGACAAAGAGAGAGGAGGCGAGTTTATCTTCTTTGGAGGAAGGGCTATTGCACCAGTGAAAGCCCTTCTGTTAAACATTTTTTCACAGGAACTGGCTCCCAGTGCATATAACTGCTCTTTTGCATCAAGCAAAGGACCATCAGTAAAAATGCATGAACTTGAAGCATCCTCATCTAGCATCTTACTCAACTTTGAATATCCATATGAGAGTCTGATTGGAGTTTGAAAACAATTCGCACTTTCAATATTTGCTTTCTTGTTATCCTGATATGGAAATAAGTGACCTTCCGTAACCATGACACTTGAATCAATTTGAGTATTGCTCTCTGCAAGGTTTAGCAAATCACCATTGAACTTGTCCTGGCTAACCATGCCATTTAAAGGGGACAGGAGGCGCTTTCTCACTTGCAACCCTTGAGTATTGATTAAAGTATCAGAAACACCGAGAGCTGAGGATGAAGAGGCTGGTGTAGAGACATGATAAGCTGCCGGAGGGGGATCATGACGCGGCTGCTGTTGCGTGGTAATGCCTCCAGGAAATGCATGATCGAAGCGCCGAGTACAGCCAGAAGCATAATGCCCAAACATCAGGCAAATTTGGCAGCGAGGAGGATATTGACCAGACCGGCCACGTCCACTTCCGTCACAGCGGCTGGGGCCATGGCTGGTGGAACCAGCAGAAGATACACCATGTCCACCGGGAAAGGAGATGTCCACCGCACCCTGGGCCTGGTGCTGCAGAAGGCTCTCGTGAGCCAACAACATGCCATGCAAATCTTCAAGTGAAAAATCGTCTAGCCGGGTGGTGATTGTTGGAATGGAGGAGTCAAAAGCAGGACCTAACCGAGCAGCACGTGCATAATCGGGTTGGAGGACAACACTGGATGGATGATGGCAGAGAGATTATCTGCAATCGTCTTGGTCTGCTGGAGATAGTCGGTGATGGAAGCAGACCCTTTCTTCGCAGCCTGAAGTTGCGTCTTTAGCTGAAGCATGGAGCTCGTGAGTGGGAGGCAAAAGCTCGAGCAAGGGCATCCCACACAGCCTGTGAGGTGTCAAGGCCAACAGTCAAAGAAAGCAGAGGCTCAGTCAAGAGACAGTATATACATGAAGATGGCAATCTTGAAGTATTTATATGTCACATGCATATAGATGATTATGTTGTAAATTATTGTCATATTTATCAAATGAGTCACTGGCACACGGAAGCTTCTTATTTTCCTTCATTATCAGTCATTCCCAAGAAAAAATTGTTGAAGTGACGTGGCTTTTTACTCAATAATAATTGTTTTTATAGATATGATGAGTGGGAGTTCTAACAGTTAGAATTTGGAATGAATTCTAACATTTATATGACTGCAAATTGAATAGCATGAAATGAATTGCGTTCTTTTGTTATATTTAACCAAGTTTCACCCACTTTCCTTTCCAGATTGAGAATAAAAGTCAACAGATCAACAAAGAGGCACTGGTAATTTTCCTCTCTTATTTTGATGACACTGTGTTCCTTTTATATCAATTTTCAGTTTTAATGTATTTTCAATAGTCCCATGATTTCCATGTGTACTACGATTCTTTTTAATGTTTCTCTTTCCTAGTATTCATCTACTGCACTGTTGTATGTAGGTAAAGTGTGAGTATAGCATGGCTAATTTTAGCACTGGAGATCGTACAAGAAGACCAAAGGGTGATAGGTGTTTCTCTTTTACCTAGCTTCTACCTCCTTGCAATGCTTATACTCAGTTGTTCATAACTGTTGACTAGGAAGAAACAAGATCATTCCTACTGTAGGAGAATTTATAGTTTTTCTGGTTTTCACACTAAATATCAAGTCAACATGTATAAAAGTTGTATAAATACAACAAGGTGTCAAAGACAAACCAGCTATGTGCCACATGAGGAAATTTGTTTTATCTGAATGCTTTCTTCATTCATTTCCCTACCTTTTTACTACCAAGGAACTCATCCATTAGAGTTTGGTTTTGTGGGTTGAAACAATTAGACTATAATAGCTGCACACTTAAGAACTGTGATATGTCACCATGTTTTCCTCGACATTGCATGCCCAAAACTGCTAGAGAAGACACCAAATGTGTTTTATACTTGAAACAGAATAGGGCAAAAAGTGATACTACAAGGATGGATACAAATTGTTTGCATGAGCACCTTTATATGGTGCAAATGAGCCAGCATAGAGAAAAAGGTATCTAAATCCATGTTACAACAATGATTGTGTGAGGATGGATATATTGTTTGCACGATTACAACCTATTATATTATCCTAGAAATACTATTATGGTCCCAATTTGAAGATCTCCAGTAGTGCATTATTAAAAAAAAGTAACATACAACAACGTAAAAGCTCAAGAGAGTAGTCATGTCCATTATATAACAGTAAAATAAGTAAAATAAACACACATCCCAAGAAAATAGAGAAACTGGCCATGCTCGAAAGATTTCACTTGAATTGATCCTATATCTTTTTTTATTATGTTTCCTAAAAAACATAGTTTATGATCTTCATGAGAACTCATGTTGAGATCTCAGTAGAGATCATTTATATCCCTATTGCCATTCCTGACTTATCATCCTAGTTCACTCGTATTTTCACAAGAAATATTTCTTTTTAATTTCTATTGTGCAATGCATCATTTCTTATTTTAAATTTCATGAAATTGGTGTACTTAATCTTAAGTGTACTTAACTTCTAGTCAATTCACATGCTTAGGATTTTCTTTTCTTTTCTCCTTTTGTAATTAGTTATATTTATAATTTAGTGGTAATTAATACTAATATTGAAAAGATTCTGAAAATACTTATTGAAAGTCATAGGCATAGAGTCGTAGAGATGAGTCACTTTATTTCTTATCTTCATCAATAACTTCATAGTTGGTTGCCTCACCAATTGGGTGACTCACCTTTAACCTGAAGTGAGAGAGATGATCACTCACTAGCGGTTGTAAGTAGTTGAGCAGGATGGCCACTGACAATCCCTTCAAGTTCCACTTGTCTTCCCGAGAAGGCCTCCAGATATCCACTGAGTGAGGTGGGAAAGTAGGCTGAGCTGCGTTTACAATCTTTTAACCACATCGTCCATGTCCTAGACACAAGTGCACTCAAGTAGGCTCTCTACCCTCTCCTAAATTGAGGTCCTAAGTCTAGAGTCTAATACCGTAAAAAAAGGGATACTTTGTGTCTCGACATCACACATCATAAGGAATTTAACCTAGGTGGTCTACTATCCCTAGAGAATAGATCTTGTGGGCCTGTCTCGGCCCGACTTACACGACTCGCAAGAGTCAAGCCAATGAGATTGTTAAGAGTAATGAGTTTAAGGTCAAGCCAATGAGATTGTTAAGAGCAATGAGTTTAAGTCATATTTTAGAGAAATATATCCTATTAATTGATATGGAAAGTATAAATTTACTTATCAAATGGAAAAAACTCAATTTAAAAAAATCCATTATGTATGTATGATTTGACACGATCTGGTCCGACTTGATGTGTACCAGTGGATCGAACTCACCCAGATACGAGTCGACTTGTACGAGTCAGCTTGATCCGGTACGATACTGTGAACCATTCATCCTTTTAATGAAGTGATGTCACTTCAATCTTAAAAAAGTAAAACATCATTGACTTGATGTTTCATACGATCTTTATAAGAGCGCATTGGAGTGTGCCTCCTATGGTTCTTTTACCCCCTTTTGGGGTCATCATCATAAGTGTTGATTCGTATTTCATACTAAGGTAATAAAAATATGTCTAAAATAACATAGAGAGTTTAGAAGGCTCCACTTTTCTTTTCATGAAAAGTCCTCATGCTTGTGTGAGTGGATCTGGATGGAGTTGGTCCATCATGTTCATTTTCATTGCATAAGAAAAAAAGTATCATGTTAGTCTTTGAGTTTAAACATGCAATTCATCTTTCTTGTGAAGTGAGTCTCCATTAGGAGAACAGTTACATATCTAAGTTTAATTGAAATTCATAAACAATCCTCATGTTCCTTTTCATGAAACAACTAAACTTCATCCAATGACATTCTCAAGTAAATAAAAAAGTTGCCCATCATGATTTTTGCTGAAACAGTAGGAAAACCATTGAAAAACAGCCATCATGAGCATGATGCTTCACAAATAAAACATGTTCTTTTATTGATGTTTAACCCCCTTCATAAACTCTCCAAAACATAAATTAATTGGACACAGTTTCCCCTGTTTTTCAATGTATTACACCCTTCATAACCCCTTTAAACTCAAAATAAATGAAACGAAATGGTAGAGTATCATCATACCTTAAAAGGAGAGCCATCGTTGGGCCGCTGCAGAACCCTTGCCAAGCCATCGCCGGACCCTTGCCAGCTGCTACCAAGTCGCCTCCGGGCTGCCCTTCATTCCCTACTCCCTCTTCTTCTTCTTCTTCTCTTTCCTTTCTCACACTCTCTCTCACCTTATCATTTTCTAAGATGGTAGGAGAATGGAGGGGCGACCCCCTATTTATAGGGGTTTGAGGAGGTGGAGTAAGGAGGTGGAGTGTTTGAAGTGGTTTAAGACTAGAAGGCCCATTAACAAGGCCCAATGTAGGCCCATTAAGGGTGCAAAACATAGCCCAATGAGTTTGGTATTTTCAGCTCTTTTGGACCCAATTTTGCAGCCTATTAAGGATCATATGGTTTTATTTTGGTCATCTTATAGTCCTTTAATGGCCTAATATCTAAGGTCCCTCGACTCTCTCTATCTCTCTCACTCTTTCTGTCTCTTTCACTCTCTCAATCACTCTCTCACTACCTCTTTCTCTCTCTCGCACTCTCTGTCTCTCTCACAGAGGGCTGAAGCCCTCGACTCTCTTTATCTCTCTCTCTCTATATATATATCTGTCTCACACTCTCTCAATCTCTTTTATTTCAATTAGTTTGATTACTTAAATTTTATTTCAATTAATTTGATTTAAAATTATTTGGTTATATTTGAGTGAATGAATGCCATTTTGTATGATTTTATTTGTGTTTTTGGCATTTTATATTAAATTTATGAATTATTTATATTTTTTTCAAAATGTTGCCTCAAATGCCTAGGCCATCACCTTGGTGTTTGAGGCTGAGGCGACCCCCCGGTCGCCTTGGTCGTCTCAAGCCTCTAACTACATAGAAACCTATGTGCGATCTCTTCTATATTTTGATAAAAACCTACCTCACATCCTTTTCCAAGCCCTCAAAGGACGCTCCTACTTTATCAGCAACATCCTTCCTTTGCTCTTAAGTGAGTCTCCTTACTTTCGCCAACAACTCCTTCAACTTCCAAGTCCACGTTTGACCCCTCATTCCTCCCTTGCAGGCAAGTAAGAGAACAAAGGACCATCTCAGGATCCCCACCATCCTCAAGCATATCCCCTCCTTTAAGTAGGAGTATATCTTCCAAAGGTATTCGTAGCAGTGGAGCATCCCCATCCTACCCTTCACTATGAGGTAGCTGCCGCATAGGCATAGGGTCGGATAGCATTGAGGCTTGCATATCTGGACCTCCCTGAAGAAGACTCATCCACCCATTAACTTCTCAACCTCGCTGAACAGAGATACACAGCGATGGAGAAAACATGTGCAACACTTGTATGGGTGGTTCAGAAATTGAAGCATTACTTTATATCCCATGAAGTTCATCTTATCGCTAGAATGAATCCGATTAAGTTTCTTCTTGAGAAATCTGTCCTTACTTATTGGTTAGCACGATGGCAAAGCTTTCTATCTCAATTTGATATCACTTACATTCAACAGAAAGCGATCAAAGGCTACCGCATCGCAGAACACCTTACTCATCATCCCTTTCCTCGTTTTGATCCAGTCTAATCGGAGTTTCCGGATGAGGAACTGATGTCCATAGACCGAATCAAAGATGATATGTGGACTCTGCATTTTGACGGAGCTCTGAATTCCCATGGAAAGGGTATCGGCATTGTTCTGTTATCACCTGAAGATGTCACCATTTCACAAGCTTTTCAGCTTGACTTTCCAATCACTAACAATATAGCTGAATACGAGGCACTCCTCACTGGCCTCGAGGCTGCTCATCTCCATGGTGCCACCAAACTTAGAATTGTGGGTGATAGACAATTGATTCTTTGCCAGGTGTTAACTAAATATCGAACTCTTGATCCCAAGCTCAAACCTTATCAAGAACTCACTTCTGCTTATGCTAAGCTTTTCACTAAGTTGATCTTCATCCATGTTCCTCGGAATCAGAACATCTTAGCTGACGCTCTAGCTTCCCTTGTATCGTTTCTCAATTTTCCAATCAGTAGATAATCTGAGTCGATCATTGTTCATAAGCGTCTTTCACCCGCCGTGAAAGACCCTTTAATCCTTAGGACTAAGGAGAAGCTGCTGAAGAAGGTCAAAGACAGAAATATTGTGAAAAAGAGAGAGATTATGTTAATGGAGCTGTTAGAAGAGATGGATGATGAATAGAAACCATGGTACTATTAAATTGCCAAATATTGTGAGGATCAATCATATCCTGAAGAAGCCACAGTTGAGGAGAAAAGGGCTATCAAGAGAGTTGCTTAGAGATACATCCTAGTTGGGGGAGCACTATATAAAAGAGGTTTTGATGGAGTTCTTTTAAGATGTTTAGACGAAGATGAGTTTTGTAAGATCATGGAAGGAGCTCATGTTGGAGTTTGTGGTGGCCATGTTAATGGACAGACGTTAACAAAGAAAATCCTTAGACAAGGATTCTATTGGCCGACCATGGAAAAAGATTGTGTAGGATATGTCCGTAGGTGTGCCAAGTGTCAACTTCACGCCGATAAGATCCATTCTCCTGCATCTTCACTCCATCATGTTTCCTCCCCATGGCCTTTCTCCATGTGGGCTTTTGATGTCATTGGACCCCTTGGCAATCCTAATTCCGGCATTAAGCAGAATTCTTTCATTCTCACGGCAACAAAATACTTCACCAAGTGGGCGGAAGCTGAAGCATATACGGAAGTCAAAGCATCAACCGTCTGTAAATTCATCATGAAGAACATCATCACAAGATTTGGAATTCCAAGCACGATCGTCACCGACAGTGGACCGCAGTTCGTGTCACAAGAACTGAAGGACCTCTGCAACAGGTACAAAATTACATTGCATCATTCATCTCCAAATTATCCGTAAGGTAATGGCCAAGCAGAGGCAACTAACAAGACTCTGATAAAAATCATCAAAAAGACGTGCAAGTCTAATAAATTCACAGACTGGCCAGAAAAATTGATTGAGGCTCTATGGGCCTACCGAACTTCAATCCGCACGCCCACTGGGCAGACTCCTTATTCCTTAACATTGGGAATGGAGGCGATAGTTCCATATGAGATCCTTATACCATCATTAAGAGTACAATTGAATAAGGAATTATCCATTAATGAGCACCGCTCAGCACTCCTCGCTCAATTAGAACTCTTAGACGAGAAAAGATGGTCAACTGCTAATCATGCAAGAGTATATTAAAATAGATTAGCACGTTTTTATCAAAAGAAAGTCGTTGAACGTAAGTTCAAAGTTGGTGAAATGGTCGTCAAAAGAATCTTTGTAAAACCTGGTGGTCCGCGTTCTAAGCTCCAACCCAATTGGGAAGGACCATATGTGATATCGCATGCTTTTCCTGGTAACGCCTACCATCTAGTTAATACAGAAGGACAAGAGTTAACTCACCCCTGGAACGGTCTGTATCTTAAGAAATACTACCCTTAGGTTAAAGAGTCAATCAGCATGGTACAAAGACTAGTGGATAATTTAATTCAAACACATTACTACATATACTGATACGTTTGATTCGTGAGTAACAAAAGATGTGAAGTCCGAAGAAATACCGAAAGCTTGACTAAGGGTGTAAAATGCAAATCATTCTTTTTAAACAAAAAATTCTATTTTTTACACTCGGCCCACGATGTCGGAACGAGGCTTAGAATAGACTACCAAGAATACCTGCCATCTTAGTAGGAGGCCATCAAGAAAAAAGGAGGAGATCCGTCCCACGAAAAGAAAAAGAAAAAGCAAAAGGCAAAAGTCAAATATCAAATCAAAAGGCCATTACGCTACAAACGTTACATCAAGGCCATGAAGTGAAATAAAAGAGAACGCAAGGTCGATAAATACCCCGGAAAGAAAATGACCGAACCCCAACAGATATTAGGGTAAGAAAGGAACATCATTTTGGGACTCCGGAACCTTCTCGTGGGTTTTCTAAATCAATTCTTCCTTTCTGAAGAGGCGTACTCCTAGCTTAAGGAATGGCCTAGATTGACTAAGGATCAAATCATCAAATGGGATCACGAATGTAAACACAAGTTCAAGCACGATGGGCCTAAGTTAGATTATTGAAGAACAATTTGGGAATTAAGTTAATAAATGAATATGTTCTTTTGATCTAAGTACCATGCTGATCTTTTAGTTTGCACAATATTCCAAAATATATATTTTAAAATCTAAAAAAATATATATATTTCAAAATAAAAAAATACATATTTCAAAATAAAATATATATATATATATATATATATATATATATATATATATATTTCAAAATCCAAAAAAATACATATTTCAAAATAATAAAAAAATACATATCCCAAAATCCAAAAAAAATACATATTTCAAAATCCAAAAAGTACATGTCTCAAAATCCAAAAAAAAGTAGACATGTCAAAATCCAAAAAATATATATACATGTTCCAAAACCCAAACAAAATGAATATTTCAAAAATCAAAATTAGCATCTTCTTGTAGCATTTGGTGTGCTTCATTCCTTTATTTTCAGCGAGCATCTGCATGCTCGTATGTTGCATCTTACTTCGTTATTTTCTTCAGTTCAATTATTACCATTATCTTTGTTAATAAAGGCTATGCCCCTTGACTCTTCTACCAAGAATATGATTAAGTAGCCGGTTACTTAACCGGGCAAGGGGCTAAGCCTAAATAGATACTTAATATGTTTGTTAAGTAATGTACATGGTACATGTACGAAAGCCAAGGAATTCACACAAATGAGACACAAAGCTGAAGACAAAAATTTCATATATATATCAAAAGGTGCTTTGTACAAGATTCAAAAAGAAAATAGATACTTAATATGTTTGTCTAAGTCATCTAAGAGACTAAGGAACCTACAGTGAATATGGTCGCCCTTCGTACCGAAGAGCAACTGACCGAAAAAGAAGACAAGGAAGACTCTGAGCTGCCTATCTACGTCCTCTACTTGATCAGGGTCACTATAATAGACGGCAGAGGAGAACTCAGCTAACCTACTCCTAAACTCCTCCCGGGTCTCGTCTGACCGACGCCGGGACTCTACTAGACCTAAGGCAGCCTCTACCTCTACCCTAGGGACTATCCTAGACTCCCTATCTAGGCTAGATACCTCTATCCCTAGCAGGGCCTCAGCCATCTCACGGTAATCGGGGTAAGTCACCCCACTCACCGGTCGGCCCTCTACTCTAAGGCCAGTGATCCTGATCACATCCTCTAAACTGTGGATCATATGTCCCCAGGGCATTAGGAAAGCCCTGCTTTCCGCATGCCACCTCTCCCGCAGCGCCTATAGGAGGACCAAATCGAGCTAAAATGGCTCGATCTCTAAGATTTCCCCAAACCCCATCCGGCGCAGCCGCGCCTTTTGGAAGTCTGGGAGTCCCCTGTAGGTCCCGACTACTAAATCCCATGAAATTTTGGCCCTCATCGTCCCCTGCAAATAAAATTAACAAAAATTCCTTAGTTAATGGACATAAAAAGTTAATATCAGTTTCCTATCTACCTTTTCTGCATCTTTAATTAACCTTTGCTTTCCATTTTTACAAAAACAAAAAGAAAGGGATCCCAACTCATGAAGAAACTCTGGGCAAGTGCTTACTATGCCCCCTCCTGCATCATCCACTTACAAAGGTAAATTAGAACTGTCTTTTGTTCTTCCAACGCTCTCAAACAAAGAGTATCCACATCATATCATTTAAACTGAAAAAACATGAGCGAAAATCAAAAGAAGAAACAGATCATATTTCACGAACAATATGCATGAAGAGTGCCGAAGACTGCTTTAGTTATCCCTGAAGCCAAACTGGCACAAAGCTAGAACCTATGTGTTATAGTCGATATTATTAGCGGTGATTCACATGATTTGGATTCAAATGCCCTGTGCGATAAGTCTGGGACTCCAAATAGAAGTAAAATTACAGCATCCGACATCCATACCAACCAATGAGGCATTGAATCATGGTAGCTCATGTTTAAACTATTTGTGAGACCTAGAAATCAGAAAAGGAGTGTGTATCAGAACAACCATACTAAGGATTAAGGATGACAGTATCAAGAAAATGAAAATTTGGAGCTGGAAACATGCCAAGAAATGCATCAGAACACAATGACATGGATATACAAAATCAAACACACAGAATCAACAACTATGGATCATGCTAAAATCAGACTGCCAGAACCCTAATAGGATCTACGAAGAGAAACGCCAGAACTCAAGAAAATAAAAGAAATAACAACCTGACTTCCCTCAACCAGACAAATGCTTTAATAGAAAGAAAAAGGAGAAAATGACGATTAAGCCACGAACCTATTCATTGTTCTAATTTCTATCATCTGAAAGTTCATTAAACATAAAACAACAAAACAACGCCAAAAAGAGAAGGCGGAAACTTTCATCTCACAGCTCCTCTCATGATGCAAGGATACATCAGAACGACTACTCAAGAAAGGAGAATTAACAAAATTAACATAACCCAGAAGCAATGCATCCCCCAAACAGCCGAAAGCCGTCACCTTTCCACCCGCCAGGAGTCTAAGTTACAAGAACCAATCATGACGCGTGAAGAGATGGCCGGAAGAACAAACCCAGAACGGAACCCAGAAACCGATTCCCCTCCCAGCACATCAGACACCCACAGAGGTCCCTTCTACGCCACACATTCGCCCGGGAATCCACACCCCCGAACCCAGGCAACCCCTCCCCAGAACAACCACACGATTAAACAACACAGATTAAGAGAAGAAGCCAAAGGAAAAGAGAACAACTTCATCAAAGAAAACACAGGAGCACCATGCAAACGGCATCTCAAGGGGAAAACGAAGAATTGGTCTCCTCTGATCAACAGGAAACAACAATTAACCAGAAACAAAGATCAGATTACAGCGCCACACACCTACAAAGCCAGAGAGATCAGCTGCCCCGGGAAATTTTTCTTCCTCTTTTAACAAGTTAAATCAGAAAATTAATACATCTAAGAAACCTTATCTCCCCTTCCTTCCCCCATTTTCTTCTCCCACTGCCCCTCCTCTTTCTCTTCTGCTTCATGTGGGTCTGCGCCATTCATATATGTCCCTCTATCTCTCCCCCCTCTCCACCACCTTTTCTCTCTCTCTCTCTCTCTCTCTCTCTCTCTCTCTCTCTCTCTCTCTTATGCGCCAGAATTTTCCGTATCAAAGGCGTCACCTTGTTCCACCGTCAGGCCTCTCTCTCTGCTTTTTGTCAGTAGTTTTTCGGGAAAGCTTTTTGTCACAGTAGTTTCCTAGCCAAATATTCACACAGTAATATTTATGGCAATGCTTATGGGTGTGTGTTCCACAAGAAATATTACAGTGAGTAAATAAAAAATATATATTTTTAGGTCAGCCTTGAGGTATTAATTGTGCTTACTTTTATAGTCTTCATGGAATTTGATTTTTAATTTTTAATTTTTTTAGATCGTCTAATTGGCCATTACACTGTACAAACAATTAGGACTCTTCGGAACTCAATTGAAAAATAATAAAAAATTAATTTGCCCACTGCAATGGTCCCATTGCAATTGGAGAGCATTGCAGCAAGTATTACTCGTATTCATATTATCTCACATCAATAAAAGTTCAAATCACTTAGATACTCATTTCTTAAAGATTTTTTTTGCATTGATATAGTTATTTTATTTAATAAATAATTTGTATTATCTCTCAGCCAGAAAAAATTTTAATCAAAGCCTCATTTACTCTTATTTTTTTTCAAATCTACTATTGAACAAAACAACTCTAAATTACGTCCTGATACGTAACAATGTAACTATATTTAATGAAACTTTAAGCTCCAAATGGAGAGCTTGTCAG
This sequence comes from Zantedeschia hybrid cultivar, assembly GCA_030544215.1. Taxonomy (NCBI): domain Eukaryota; kingdom Viridiplantae; phylum Streptophyta; class Magnoliopsida; order Alismatales; family Araceae; genus Zantedeschia; species Zantedeschia hybrid cultivar. The sequence continues at coordinate 44,967,006 of JARZZO010000011.1, forward strand.
AATCTTTAGAAAAGGGTCCCATGTTGGACCCGTAATCTGTCACCTCTAGTCGCATGGGCCAGCTTTGCGAAGCGAAGGACGTCACCAGTAGGAGATCCCTTTTTGGCCGTCTGATTTTGATCGGGTGATGATGATGATCTCGGGATGCGTCGACCGAGGTTCCAATCCAGAACTCGAGATATTTCTTCAGAATTGGAGATAATTCGGTCAGGTCGATGGGTCCGCCTAATTAGGTGACAATTTCAAATCCGTCTAATTTTTGGGAAAATAATCCCACAGACCAGAAGATAAAGATCCCAACAGTACTAAGACTGCATGACTGAGGAATTTTTAGGCTCCAACCAGATTCGAACATGAGACCTCCCATTTGGAAGGGAGGTGCGAACTTCCTCCTAGTCTGGGTTAAACAGCTTTGGGACTCATAACATCTAATATTTTTAGGAAACTAAATAAATATTATTTAATGCAAGTGAATTTAGTTAACACTGAATAATAATTGGTTATTTTGGTTATCCTAACTCTAAATTGTTGAGTTATTTTGTATCTTTAATTATTCTCCTTATTTTAGTTCTTTATTTTAGTGGTAACAAAACTATGAATGTATTAGTAATCACCAAGTCTTTATGTACGGCAATTAGTTGATTTTGATAGAGAAAGAATGTTGATTTTAACTGTTTATCATATATTTTAGTAATAACCTATTAAAATTATGAGCTTGCTATAAGAATGATTTAATTGATTAGGTTCTGACTTTATACACTGCCTAAATTCTATTAGTTCTGGGATTTAGTCATATTTCAAGAAAGTCTCTCCGAGTACAAGGTCAACTAAAATGCAATTAAGTATCTAATCGATTAGCAGTGTAAAAGGCAGCTATTAGATCTATCACTTAGTCACGTAATCAATTTCTTAGTTTATTCATTTAATCAATTCATCTTTGCGGCAAAGGAAAACCAGTTAGTGAATCGCATGAATAATCGATTAAGTGACTACTTTGATAATCGATTGCGCTGATCAATTAAGTCTCTCTTTGATAGCATTTATCTGCTCAGTCTCCTAATCGATTGAGTATCTTATCGATTAATCGACTATCGGATGACCTCAAGTCATCGGCTAATCGATCTCTTATTTCAATTGATTAGAAGACTTAGAAGCCATATTGACTCACTCGTATTACATGAAATCAATTAACCGTTATCTTTTGATCGATTAACTATTTCTTATTTCAGATCGATTTACCTTATATCTTCTAATCGATTAACAATTAACAATTCCATTAATAGTTGCTTCACATAATCGACTAACTCTTTATTTTTCATTCCAATTATCTATTTTAGTTTAAATCAATTCATTATTGAATACCTAATCGATTGGCAAGTCTTTCTCTTATGTGCTTTACTCACTTAGTGTCAAGTCGATTAGCAGTGAGAGTTTTCTAATCATTAGCGGTTATACTTCAAATCGATCTGTTACTTCTTCTTTGAATTGATTTGCTTATTCTATTCACAAGTGATTAGCTGCTAAGCGCTCAAGCGACTATGTGTTGCATTTTCATATTGATTATCTATTAACTTTTCTATACGATTAACAATGTTCTTCTTGCAGCGATTAACTGGGCTAATTGATTATATGTTATTATTATTTAAACATGAGATCGATTATCTGTTCAGTTCCAAATCGATCCTCTGTTAAGCAATTAGAATATTGTTTATTCTTCTAGCTCTAAAATGTAGATATACTTGTAGTAACTAAAATCTACTTTTTGCAGATTTTTCGCTCTCACTTGTTCTCTGATCAGTACATCAGATGGGATCTTTCTTACTTTTGGTATATTTACAAGATAGGTAGAGCTGCACGAGCCAATCCTAGGAAATAAAAGGACTATAAGACTGAATTTCCAGAAGACATTAACCTACAATTTGTCTGAAGATCTCTCTCAAGCTTGACAAAGGCAGTTTCTACTAAGTTCAAAGTGGTCTATGTTAATCTAGACTGGTTAATGGTAAGACCACATCCTGGTTAAAGTTAAACTCAACTAAGGACCGTTGGACTCAACAGGAAGCAACCTGTCTTAACGGAAAAATCAATTCAAAATGGACAATGAAACCAAGACTTAAACCAGTAGAAATAAAAGGTGAAAAGGTGTGCGATGGAGAAGGTAGCTTACACTAATAGATTTCGAGCAAAAGCTCAGCTTCTTCTTCCTAGGTTCAAGATCTAAGAAAGAAAAGAAAGAACTAGATTAAGAAGAAGGACATGAGAGCTTGAGCCTACCACTCTTCTGCACCTTAAGAAGCTGCCAACCGTTCTTCTGCGGATCAAGACTACTATTCTATTGTTCTTTATTTGTTTTATTGTCATGATCAAATGTGTATATTCATATGTGAACACTTGCCTACTAAGATGTACCCTCATTTTATAACTTATGTATTTGTTTTCCTCTTCATTGAGTTGAAGAAAGGGCCCTACGATTGTACGATAGATTGTTTTCCTCTTCATTGAGTTGAAGAGAGGCCTGCAAATGTGCAGGAGGTGGTTTGCCTCTTCCAAGTCGTTGGAAGAGAGGACCTGCGGTGTACAGGAGGTTGTTTTCCTCTTTATTAAGTTGAAGAGAAGACCAACTAAAGTTAGGGGTTGTATAACTGACAAGGGATTTGTATCTTGTGTTTAGTAGAACTCCCACGGGGTTGCTTGGAAACTAGACGTAGGTCTGGAGATGACCAAACTAGTATAAAATCCTTATGTTCATCTTGTGTGTTTGCCTCCTTGTTTCCTTCTCTTGTTGTGCATCATTTATTTTGTAAATAACTAGAATAGTAACTCATTTAAATACATTTTTTTAAGAACCCAATCACCCCCCCTCCTCCTAATTCATTATAGCCCGGTCAACAAGTAGTTTTAGAGCAGGTTCCCTCGTTGTAAAGATCTAACGATCTGAGAAAAATAGCTATGCCTAGTAGTTATAGCAAAAGTCAATCTGTCAACCGCCCTTCATTGTTTGAAGGCAAGCATTACTCTTATTAGAAGTGTCGTATGGAGTACTTCATTAAGGGCCTCGACCTGGACTTATAGAGTGTGTTTGAGGATGGTGACTATGTTATAATTATACCTAAAGATGAATGGGTAGACAATTACAAGCGTTTGACTTCTTTGAATAACATGGCAAAGAGTGTTTTGTACTGTGCACTTGGGAAGATGGAATTTAACAGAGTTTCAACTTGCAAGACTACTCAGAAAATGTGGCAAAAGTTAGAACTGTTGGATTTTCTCCGGATCGCTCACGCAGCAGAAAATAAAATAGTAAAACAACGATCCGTTCCCGTTTCGAAAATCAAAAACCGATTATCGGATAATCGAAGTTCTCACCGTGTGCGGATTCGAATCCGCAACCGTTCGGTTCCGTCTGTGCGACACCGCAAGCCGCGCAAGTGCCCGGCCTCTAGAGAAGTCCACGCGATCCTCCTCGCGACGGATATCCTTACGTTCCTCGTTCTTCGCAGCCCACGAAACCTCCGCCGGTCACCGCAACGATCGCCGCAGCGCGTGGACGATTTCCCGTCGAACGGGATTCGGAGAAGTGGCGGAGCAGATCTGGATCTGTCTCGACGCCAGAGAGAGAGAAACAGAGGAGGAGCGGCTAAGGTTAGCAGCAGCTTGGCCTACTCAACCCGTTCGCTATGTTTTATACTAACCGCACGATTTTTCATAAAAACCTCCGGTTTGTATAAAATCCACTTATTTATCCATCGCCTTGAGAATCATTTGCGTGTGACCCTCTAGGCCCAAGTACCAGTCCAGTTAATGGCCTAACAAGCCCAGTGACTCCTCACTGGCTTTATTAATCAATTAATAACCCTTTATTAATTAATTAATCAATCGAATTGATGTCGCACATTGAATTCGACCGGCCCTCCGATCACGTTGGGTGCTAAGCAACACCACGTGAACCCGGAAGGTATTGGGGTTAAGTAACCCACTCTTGGAACCTTTCCGCCGACAGTTACCGCGTAGATATAATCCTTCATTCGTACAATGCTCTCGAGTCAACTCAGGGTATGGCGAGCTGTCAAACCCTAACCGGTCGACTCACTTGGATTGGATGCCGTTGATAAATATCGGAAAACTCCTTTCCCGATATTATCGTCCGCCCTGGCCAGGGACTTCCGCGCATCCTTCCTAGAGCATTCTCTCTCAAGTATCGAGCGCGAATGATTCTTTATTGACACACAATTCCCTTCGATAGTATTCCGTTGTACCCAATCCTTAGCGTATTAGAATCCCGTGACTAGAGATTCGTAAACCAAGGTCAAAGCACAGAAGTCCACCGACAAGGTGTCCTTGGTGTCTCAGGTCCGAGGACCATCCACACAACTGCGACAATAGAATCAAGCTGGTTGACAGTGAAGTACAATACCATCCAGCGATTCAGTCGGATCAGTTCAGTAAACTCATTCTCCAATGAGCACCTACATATTCGTCTTAGTGTCTCCACACAAGTGACTTATGAGATCAGTCACCCTCATCATATGAGCAGGAGTAATATGTACTAGTCTAACCGGATATCCGATGTTCTTCTTGAATATCCTCCGACTAGGAACGATTAAGAATATGTGTGTTTAAGTGATCAGTCTCATTAGTATGATCTCATCATAATCTGATCACTATAGCACATATTCACGGACTTCATTATGAAACGATAATTAATGTGATTTACACATAATGAATATTATGCCATTATATTAATAAATGAACGAGATTTACATAGTTAGATTGGCTTGTAGGCCACCTAAACCTAACAAGAACTCACCTATGAGGGGACCGACAAAGTTAGGGAGACCAGAATTGATATCTTAATCTCATAGTACGAAAGGTTCAGGATGGAATCCTTAGAAAGCATCACTTAAATGTACAACCGCTTTACTGACATCACAAATGGTCTAGCAGCTCTCGGCAAGACTTACACTACTGAAGATCATGTCAAAAAAATCTTGAGATCTCTTCCGAGTCAATAGCCTCCCAAGGTTATAGTTATTGAGGAAGCCAATGACCTCAGTAGCATGAGTCTTGAGAAGCTCATCAGGTGTCTTATTGTTACGCCTCTGATCCGGTTCAATCATTTAGGCTCACTTTGGATACAAACTACGGAACTACAGAATCAAATAGTATATAAATTGAAGATGAATGATGAGAGATAAATAACCAAAGTAATATAATGTCAATTACCATCAAATACCACATATAAATTTTCAATATCAAATATCATTGTTCCACAAAATATAATATCAACTTCCAAGATCCACAAAGTACATCAAGTATCCAAATGAAATGGGAACATTCAACTCACTGAAGAAATAGAAAAGTACATATCTCACTCATTATCTCTATTATATTAAATTTAAGAAAGCAGTAAATCTAATCTAAATAATCTTCTTCTAACAAATTACAAATCCTCATGCTAATCCTTCTCAATTCCTAAGTCTTCCTCAGTCGCTGAACTTGTTAATAAGATTTTATGAGTACAACAACTCAGTAAGAGTTCAAACCCAATCAAATGCTAATAATATAATAATTAAAATCAAGTGATAACTAATTAATCAAGATCTACAGTTATACATATAGCTCAAGTAAGAACATTATACAAAAGCATGGTCAAACATAAGCATATCAAATCGCATGTATTTTCTAATAGCATGAATAGATCGACTAACATATAGCATATATGGCATGATCGAAGTCATATCTAATTGAATAAATCTGATAGTCATGAACTGAACAAATCACATATCGAACTGAACATATCTCATATCAAATCATTATGACATAGTAGCTTATCATATCAAATCAAATCTTACTTATGAACAGGTAAAAGATCAGAAGATTGTGAACAATTCAAAGGATAACTGAACATAGATTTTAAAAGAATGAACTAAACAAAATCTAAACTGAATTCAAATAATCTTAACAGTGAGTTATGTTTTATAATTATGCACCAAACAAGTCATAAACTAACAAATCAAATAGACATGTATCCAACCACCACATAAGGAGCCGAACAAAACACATACCAAAGTATATAGGTAAGTACGCTAAGGTGGTACATACATAGTCAGAGAGTATATTCTCCCACCTCAGATGACTGAAAACGAAACACAATCATCGGGATTTTATCCCGTTACCCTCAGGTAGAACTCATCTATGAACGCTAATGAAATAAGTCTCAATCTCTTTAAGATGGCAATGTCTCAAACATATCAAATAAATATGATGTAAATATATTTTCACAGATTTTATGATGATCATAGATCTGAAAATTAATTTGGTAAAGTGATATATATATATATAAGTCAAAATATTTATTTTTATATACAAAATAGCTACTTAATGAGTCAACATGGTCATATATATATCGAAAATTAGAGTATAGTTGATGTAAGTTACTGCATATAAAATATGATTAAAAGAATTTTTACATCATAAATCATATTTTTTGCCATTAAAACTAGTTTTCAAAGTTAAAAAAATCAATAAATATAGCCGAAATTAGCAAACAGATTCAAAACTTGCTCAAACCTGGCAGACATGACAAATAGGAAATTGTCAAAACTAAGATGTGGTCAAAATTTCAGGTCAATTGGCCAAGAAACGAAAGAGTTGTGGTCATTCAAAATTCAGCATTCTCAAGATACAAGTTTTGACAACCATAGGTATAGATCTTGAAAACCGTAGGTATAGGTCCTAAAATTCTTAGGATAGTAGGATTTTGAGAATTTGATCAAGAATTCATTGATCAAAGTGAAATCTAGGACCATAGAATGATAGTATATAGATTTCAAAAATCATTTTTGACTACTTTTGAAAATCAAAATGAAATTTTCTATAAGATAAAATATTATCTAATTGGACTTTCATATCCTACCTCTTAAAGAATACTAAGAATACTTACAATCCTTCCTTCCTAGCTTTTCTCAGCCCTAGCCACAAGTTCCTTCGATTCTAATACTTTCTCTCATGTCCTCTAACCTCAGAGAATATAAAACAATCCATTAGAATCAAACTGTAAGAAGATTCACTATGATTTCATTGTACTTGCTTCAAGAAAATCATATATATTTATTCTAAACTTGAGGTTGCATGCAAGAGGATCTAAGTACGACCCAAAGCTCTATTTATAGATCTTTCTCTTGCTAATACTACTTAAATCAAGTCCCTTACATTATAGAATCGGACTCCAATAGATGATATCTTAATCAACAAAGTAAAGATGTTTGCAACTAGGAACCCAAATTTTCGTACACAGTGGATTTCCTTAATTAATATCCCTCAAATTCGACCTCCTTAACGGTTGAATTGACTAAAAGCCTTTTAGACAAAGTTATAGTCCTTTGTAACCTCTTTCCAACAATACCCACTATGTGAATTTAAGAATTTCGTGCACGAAGTTATCACATCTCCAATATGCTGCTGGCTGATAGCGATTAAGTATGTCGTTAACACTAGCACATATCAATCTCAAAATTTTGGTCTCACAATTAAATTGAAAATAGTTAAGTGCTGAGAACCAAGTCGATCATACGAGGAAATAGATTTTTAGATTTGAAAACCTTAGATTTTGATTAAAAATCTCAAAAGAGAGTAAATTAAAACTAGAAAATATTTAACTAATTGATTTACCTATTCTAAACAATGTAAACCTAAGACTAAAAATTGGAAAATGAATTAAATAATTGAAAGAAATCACTTACAATTCTCAGACATATTCTAAAACGCCTAGGAATGCTAAAGATTACCACTAGAATACAAACGCTAATTAATCAAAATTAAGTAAAACATGAAAATATAATTAGAGGATCTTAATTATGCAAAACGAAATAAAAGTAGCCACACTTGGAATGGAGAAAGAGAGAGATTAGGAGAAAAGAGAACTAGACTAAGAATAACAATGATTTTATTATTATTCCTAAACTGAGAAGAGTTCACAGAATTTTAATGAAATAAAATCTCAAACTATGAAGTGTTTAAGTGAAATAAACCATTACACCAGAATTAAAAATCTAATTAGAAAAGAAAAAAATAAAATAATGTAAACAGCAAAGGCAAGTAGCAGACGGCGGGTGCAGTGTGGCCGGGCGTTGTGCGCCCAAGAAGGCGGACGAGGCAGGTGGGCGGTAGCTATGCTAGGTGGGATGGCGTCGCCTTGCGACACATGGCATGAAGGTAGGCGGTGAGGCACGGGCGATGAGGCCCAGGGTGCGAACCGGGCGGGCTTGCCACGTGGCCACCATTTGGCAGCCCTTTTTGGCCGTGTTCACTAAGAGAGAAGAGAGAGATAGAGTATGAGAAAGGAAGAGAGACAGAGAGTGAGAATAGGACGAAGAGGGAGAGAGAGGAAGAAGAAGAGAGATAAAAACAAAGAGAGGGTTTAGAGAGAGTTGGAGAGAGAGAACATAGAGCGAACGGGAGAGAGAGAAGAAAATAGGGAGAGTGGAAGAGAGGGTGGAAGAGAGAGAAAGAGAGAGAGAAAAAAGAGGAAAGAGAGAGGCTTCGGGTAAAAAGAGAGAGAAAGTGAAGAAAGAAAGAGGAGAAGAAGAGAGAGGGCTTGCAGGAGAGAGTTGAAAGAAAAGGGAGAGGTTTTAAGTCTTTTTAAAAGAGAGAGAGAGAGAGAGAGAGAAAGAGAGAGAGAGAGGAAGGAAAAGTAGGAGAGAGTGAAAGAGAGAGAGACGTCGTGGCTCCTTGTGTATTCCTTGGAGGAGGGGGAAGCTCCTAGGATTTCATTTAAATATAATTTACCCATTCCGCCGCTGCATTTGTCCCGCCTGCAAAAATTGTTGTAATTGCTAGGGTTTGATCCATGGTCACTCCAATGGGCGCCAAGTGATCCAACCAACTGTACTACATGCTTTTTATGTTCTATTCATACAACCATTTCAAGTTAAGTCTCTACAGTGAACAAAATGATAATTATGCCCAGACAAAATTATTTAAACATCTCTCACGCCTCAAAAATTGCCATAAAATCACAAATGTACTAATACTCAAATCTTCACATGAAATGAAGATATTTTTACCTCAGAATTCAACAAAATTGGAATCGTTAGAAAGAGTACTTAATTATATATTATTCTATATAGTTTTGCACATAAAATCATGAGTGTAATGCATGAATTTATCCTTTCAAAGTCTGAAGTTTAATGAAGTGTTGAAAACCACCTAGTTTCTTAATTGAGTCATTAATGGGCTTATTTGGTCTTATTGGACTTGACTAATGACTTACCCATTCTAAACCTATTAGTATATTATTAAATAAATATTAAACAAGTTTAAATCATTTTTGCCCATTAATTAACTTAACTATATTTTTTTAAATCTAATTGGACTTAATTAACTAAATCCCACTAAATTAACTAAATAAGCTTACTCAATCTAAGTTTATTAATAACATAAAATGGGTTCAGGGTCTAGGGCATAACACTCATGGCCCATGAGATTAACATGGAAGGATTTGGGGTGAATAGCTCCAAGAAGAAAGTCTCCATAGCCTTGAAGACTAGCTTGCCTAGTACAGATGAAGTCTCTTCATATGAAGAAAGTGAGGTTGACGATGAAAAAGAAGCTCTTCTATCTCGAAGACTGCAAAGGATCCTCTAGAAGAAGAAACTTCAAAGTACTTCCGGCCAGAAGTACTACAAGAAGAAAAGTAGTAAGGACAAGAAGCAAGAACCGACTTGCTACAAGTTCAAACAACTAGGACACATAAAAGTCCGAGTGTCCCACAGCTGAGAAGAAGGAACATAAGAAGAAGGGATTCTCAAAGAAATTCAGGAGGTACCTCAAGAAGAAGGCAATGGCAGTTGCATGGAAAAATGAAGATGAGTCTTCTGCTCATCCAACTCAGAGGAAGAAGATGAAGCTACGAACCTAGCATTGCCTTTGAATCATTTCTAAGGAGCTTAAGTTACTTAAAATGAACCATTAAAAAATGATTGCTTTAAGTGTCTCTTTAAAATCTAAATACACAGAATTAGAATAGGCTAATTCAAGACTAAAATTTGAGAACCAAAATCTAAATACACAGAAATTGATGACTCTGTCTCCATCTTGATACCAGTGAGCTTTTGATCTTTGGTACCAGAATTCGTTCTCCAATTTCCAAAGGTGTTCTGCTTCATGCTCTAGTTGGACCTCTTTCTCAATTCTATCTTCAGAGAGAGGAAGGGTGCTAATTATCTCCAGAGTCTTTGAAATTTTTACTAATCTCAGTCTGGAGTTCTGCCGGTTACTTTTCCTCGATTGACAAATGTCCTTCTGAACTTGGGAAATCTTGTTGACATAATTAGAAGCCAGCTTGGGGCTGGTGCTCCAGCTCTTGTCAATCACTTTCTCAAAATCATCCTTAAGGATCCAGGCTGACTCCAACCTGAATGATTTTTTATGGAATCTGGAGCTTGAAAGATTCAAAAGAATGGGGTTGTGATCACTATTAATTCTGGGAGACGATGTACAGAGGCCTTTGGAAAAATTAACCTCCAGCTTGCGTTGGCAAAAGCTCTATCCTGTCTTTCGCAGATATAATGGGATCCTTTGCATCTGTTGGACCAAGTGTATGCTGGTCCATTGAAGCCCAAGTCAAGCAGTTCTGCCTTGTCAATAAATTCAGTAAAATGGGAGGTTTGTGCATAGGTAACTGCATTCCCTCCCATATTATCATTCTGGCTGAGAATTGCATTCATATCTCCGATCCAAATGACAGGTAGATGGGAACTACTAATAAGCTGGAGAAATTCATTTCAAAACTGTTTTCTCTGATGAGGACAGACCGGAACATAGACACAAATGAGGAGCCATGGAGCATCAATTGGATTATTATTGACAATTGTTGTAATGAAAGTGTTGGAAGACTAAATAATGCTCAGATCTGAGTGGCTGTACCACCAAAGCCAAAGCCCTCTTGATCTGCCATTTGCCTCGACTGGGTGAAATTGACTAATATTATTTCTAATGAAGAATTCTTCCCCTTGTTGCATGTTGGCTTTCGTCACTGAAATAAAAACCAACTCTGCCTTTGTTGCATAGACCAATTTGTTCAATGTGGAGACTGCTGTTGGCCTACGACTTCCATGGTAGTTCCATGATAGAACCTTCATTTTTCACTGGGCGACCTGTTGAGGTCGGTCGCCTCTTGTAACGACCCGCCATCCTATGACCAGAGACCCGGTCACTAAATGGATGTCGGCCCATTAACCGCGGGTTCACACCCAGATCTCACACAAACACATCTGGAGGAGTAAGTGCTAAACAAGGCTAAATATGACAATCACACGGACTACAAAGGTAAACGAGTGCGCAGAAAGGAAGATAACAATGTCCATATACAGTCCAACAATAATTACATGGTCCAACAAATTGAATAAGTACAGGCAGAAGGAAAGTACAACAACATCGGGGCATACCCCGGAACAGAGACAGCTGCTGGTCCGCACACCAAGAAGGCACCACACGCCTCCACACGCCGCGATGTCCACACCTGAAAACGCAGGGAGTGAGCCACACCAGAATTGGGCCTAGTAGGGATCATCCGATCCCCTGCCTCCCACTCACACACCCACAAGTGCAACAACAGGGATATATGGCAATTAAGTAAAGCAGTAAACATAGCACCCAAATCTGATATGAAACGTACGATAAGCAGTGTAGCAAGAACCATTCTAAGCAACCCGAAGAACCCAACACAGAGTCACGTCTCACAGCCAAAGTCTACGAAGCGACTGAACCATACTGTCGATCGAAGTCAAACGTAGCCTCCCAACACTACCACCACTGCTCACGCCTGTCCACCCCTACAGTGTTCCGGGGCACTATAGGGTGAGGCAGTGAGTCAAACTAGGACTAGCTGGGACCAGTGTACCACCACTACCCAGCTACGTGTGCACACAAGCAGTCTAGACTACTGTCCTACCGAACGGATTGCCTCCACGCTAGGCCTCAACGCTTCAGGAGGGCCCTGGGGACCGGTGAACCCCCGTCAAGCCGAAGCTACAGGAACTACCCACAACCCTAACCTCCCGGGCTGCGTCAGGCCAAAGGGCTAAGGGTACCACTCGTAACCTTGATCAAAGGTCACATCAGGCCCAGTGGCTACAGGGGTAAAACAACTCCAACAGTACCACAACCAGCTCCACAGCAAGAAACGCGCCGGAAGCTGCCACGACAAACAGGGAAACCCCGACCCGCTGAGGCCAAGCAGCAACCCCTCGGATAGCGCACCAGCTACTCCGGCCCGACGGGCTCAAGGTGGTTCTGCTTCCCTCAGCCAAAGATAAAACACAACATGTACCACTCCTCCCACCGGTACGGCACAATGCCTCACAGACACCATGACCCTGTCCCCATCGGTCCATGGTGACAAACGTAAACCACAGTTATTCCAATCCACAATCGCATAAGCACATACACACATATAACGTGATGTAATTCCATTCACGCAGAAGTCCTCAGTCTCAGTGTACAACGTAAAGCATGTATTTGAATCGTCCCACAGTGAAACACATGATAAAACCAGGATTTATACAGTTCTGTCTTGAATCGCGTCGACCGAGGTCGACGCCATTCAAGCCCCTCAGACAGGTTCATTAAAGCTAGATTATTCCTTGAAACGCGTCGTCATAGGGAGTCGCCCTTTAAAACGCGTCCAAGTCCACAGACGCCATTCACACCGAAATTCCAGATTTGCAGACCCTCAGTCGGGGTGATTTCCTGCCTAAATGGCGTCATGATGGCCCGACGTCCTTCTAAAAGGCGTCGTCCATCTATGACGTCATTTAGCGCCAAAACCCCTAACTCGCGAAACCTCGAACAGGGAGGTTTCTGCCCTAAAAGGCGTCGTACTGCCCTGACGTCCTTCTAAAAAGCGTCGACCAGGCACGACGCCGTTTAGCGCCAGAAACCTGGTTCCCTGGTTCAACCCGAGGGTTTCTCCTTAAACCCCAAACACCCCAAAAAATGCCCCAAAACATAAGGAGGAGGAAAGAGAGATCAACTACCATAAGCATGCTACAATTCCACGGTTCCGAACACGACCATTCCCACAAGAAAACCTCTTAAACATGCTCGTTCTAACTCAAAACACATCATACCACGCCAAGGAAGACATACACAAGACAATCACGATTCATGCAAGGTTCGTCCCCCTACCGGTTCTTGAACTCCACCAAACTCCGTGCCGCCGCACCGCAGACCGCCGCCGGTACCCTCGAGGACGCCGCCACTCCGCCGGGACGTCGGCCGCCGTCCGGAGAATGGAACGCCGCGAAGGAAGTGGTGGAGGTAGAGGTGAGAGGTAGGGAGGTGTTGGAGTGGTGGAAGAGGAAGAAGAGGAAGGGAAGGGGAAAAGAGAATCAGAGAGGGTGGAGAGGGCGAGGAGAGAGAGAGAGTGAAGGCGAGAATGAGGGAAAGAAGGGGAGGCTCGCGGGGTCAATCTGAATCCAGCTAAAACGCGTCGATCGAGGCAGACGCCAATCAGTCTGACAGGACGGCCGTACTGACACCTCTCTGAAACGCGTCGCTCACCACGGACGCCATTCAGACGATGTGACAGGCCGTACTGACAACGCTCTGGCAACGCACACTGACACCACAGAGGTCGCAGTCTGAAACGCGTCGACCAACATGGACGCCGTTCAGACGACGAGACAGGGGCCGTACTCTCGCAGCCCGAAACCCGCCCACGTGGCGCACACGTGGCACAACAACGAGCAGACCTAAATGGCGTCCACACAACCTGACGCCTTTTGAAAGGCGTCGAGCAGTGCTGACGTCATTCAGTCAGAAATTTCAAGACCCCCCCTCAGGGTCCAAACCAGGGGATCCGGCCCGAACCCGACCCGAATACTGAACTCGAAACCTCAATCCTTACACCTCTACCTGTTCTTCATTCAGGTCAATTGAAACTTGGGGATGAATGTTGTTGGGGGGAAGTGGTGGTCTGTTGGTAGCATTTCTTCTGGGGTTTTGTTTGTTGGCGGATGGTGGTGTAGTGTGATGGGAGTTGTTGCTTCTGGGGTTACCTAGGTTGAAGGTGAGGGGTTCTGGCATGGGGACCAAAGGAGGGATTTTTTATTTTTTGTTGGGGGTGGTATCTAACGGAGCAGTGGGTGGTGGTTCAGTGGGTTTACATTTGGTTGGTGTGGGGGACTGGGATTCTCCCAGATTGTCAGTCTTAAGGAGATACTGGATATGCTCAATATCCATAGGGTAATGGGACATGTAGATGGGGGGATGATTGGGTATTTGGGATCCTGGAGAGGTTGTTTCTTGGATTGTATTGGGGGAACCAATACCTGCTGGTTCTAGAGATAGGTGTGCAGAGGGTGTGTGGGATGGAAGGTTACTTTTGTTGACATGAGGGGGTTTTGTTTGAAAAGTGGTGGTTGGTGTACCGCCTCTGCTGATAGGCATGTGACTGATGTGTGGCTCTTGGCTACCTTCCCGAGGGGGTTGCTTTAGGCCTGTCACCTTGTCTCTATCATCTTCAACCCAGTCCAGCTCTTTCCTAGTGCTACTTTTGCCTTCTGAAAGGATGGTCGAAAAGCTGATCGGCAAGGAAGCTTGGACCAATCGGCTATTGTCAATTGAATCAACTTGGTCGTTCTGTTTCTTCCTGTTGTGTGGTGAATCAAAGGAGGCTTTAAGCTAGTACCGAACTTGGGTTTCAGTGCTTCATTCATACTGTGTTTTAGTTCGGGGAAGAACTCTTCTTTGGTTTGGTATCTGGCTTGCACTAATTTGGAGCAGATCTCCATTTCGTATCCTAAAATGCCACAAAAGTGGTAGAATTTTGGGAGGTGCTCATATGCTACATTAAAGGTTCTACAGGATCCATCAAGCATAGTAACAAACATAGTAGATTTAAGAGGCTTAGTTACATTGAATCTAACCTTGATTCTGACATAGCTGCTCCAACTTTCTACCACCTCTGGAGGAGGGGGTTAGGCTATGCCTAATTGTGATGATATTTTTATAGTTATTTCTGGTGATAGCAATTCTTGGGGTAAATCATAAATCCTAATCCACAACTCTCCCTCCATTAGAACATATTCTGAAGGTGCCGTATTTGGTCTTCCTCTTTCCACTAAGATCAGATCTCTGTTAGCAATCCAAGTAGTCCTTTTACTGATTTTTTTCCACATCCTCAAGAGCAGATAAGAGAAGAAGGAACTTATTTTTAGAGAGGTCTAGGAACTGCCACGTACCTGTGGGATTCCAGAGTTTGCTGATCCACTCTCGTAGCCTGATAGGTCCGACTTTCTCGATCGAGTGGACTTTTAGGATGACGTTGGACTTCCAATTTTCTTTGCCTACAAGATCTTCTCGACTGATAATAATGGAATCCACCGGCTCTTCATTGGCTGTGAGCTGCTTAAACTGGTGTAGAACTTTAGACTCTTGCTCTGTTAATTGCGATATTTTACTCTCCTCAGTCTCCATGCTGGAGCTGGACACCAGGAATCAAATTGTAGAGAGGTGGGCTAAAAGGGAATGGGCAGTGGAGAGGAAATTAGGAGGAATGGTCGAGGGAATGAACAGGGGAGGACAGGTTTGAAAATTAGTTGGTTTGGTAATACTATAGAGCTTATGACTTAGATGAGAAAAAACTATGGCAGAGGTGGAATGGTTGAAGATGAGGAAGCAAGAGGGGGAATGGGGAGGGTAGAAGGTATTAGTGGGGCGCGAGTGGGGAGGGAAGGAGGAGACAAAGCTCCAATGAAGCTTCCTAGAAGGAAGGCATCGAGGGTTCAGAAGCCTCAGTGAGACTCGAGTCCGCATGCGTCTTCGTGCTACACGCCAGCATACTTTGTCTGGTCCCTCAATATTGACCTTCAAACCACTAACTTCCTCTAGGGACTCGAGCAATTGTTGGACAATAAACAACTTCTCCTCTCCTACAATCATGAAGAGAGTAGCATCATCTACATACCAGAAGTGCAGGAGTTGAGTTCCTCTACATATGTTGAGAACCTTCTGATGAATGCATGAGATTCAACTTTCTTCTACCTGAGCAGACGAGCAGAGCAACAAAAACAAATTGACAAGGGATATGGAATCCCTATCTGAGACTTCTACCACTGTAAATGAATCTTGAAAACTCCTCGGAAGGAACACATAAGGAATTATCAATTTACCATACAATTTCAGATCCAATTTGTCAATTACTGCTTGAAACACACAGGAATTAATGGCATTCTTGTGTCATAACCCCAACTAATTCTATCATATACCTCTGCAAAGCCTTTCACTACCAAGCATTACCTTCCCTTGACGTAACAACGGCACTCATGCTCACATAATTGTACTTCCAATCTTCCTCTCATGAATGCTCTCTATTTCTCTTCAGCTAGTTACACACTCGATTTTGCAGGGAAACTACAAATGAGTAAAGTGATTAATTTGTAATGAACAACCTTTTTGCTTTCCCTTTCTTTGGCGTCAATATTAATGAGCTTTTTGGACAGAAGCATCATGTACTCATTAAACGAAAGAGGTGTACAATAGGATAGAAGTATACCCCAAAAGAAACATCTTCCTATTAGACAGCTTTCCCAAAAGAAAGAGCCAAACAAATACACAAAAGGGCACCCCAAAGTCGGTAGTAATGAGTCGAACTAAAAGTAGAGGCAAGACACATGGCCACATCCTCAAAGTTTTGCAATCCAGAGGCAACTTTAAAGCTTTTTCTCCCCATGTATGAGACCAGGAATAAAACTAGTAGAATGCTTCATGTACATAGATTATTTGCCATTAACACTGCTGGGACCCACTACATATAAAGATGAGACTTTTTGCCATTCTAATAGTCAAGGATCCACTTTTCAAAATTACACTCCCTGTTAGCAGGGCATACTGCATGAGCTCTTCGAAATTTTCTTTATAAAAATATATAAAAAAATTAAGACATATGCTTGCATCCTTAGAAGTATTATCTCTAAACTTCCCATTTTCAAAATGCAGGGATCTCTTGAAAATGTGATGCATTGATCTATTACCTTAAAATTAGGATTAGTTCCTAAGGATTAAATCCAGTGATATTTTGGTGGCAAAGTTTGTTTGAACTCGAGCATCCCTTAGTTTGAACAACTGTAACAAGGGTTCATGATTTTCTCATTTTTGGATGCCAGAATAAAACCCAGCTGGTGCCAGCAAACTGAAAGGAGAGCAAAGCATCCAAAACCGACCCACCCAAGATAGCATCAGTTCGAACACAGCCTCCACCTAGTCAGACAAGAGCTGCTGATTAAAATGATACACAACTTTTTCTGTTTGGAAACAGAAGATTTTCTTAACTGGAAAGTCTTCATGCCTGGGATGATGACACAAGATCCACAAGACAAGCAAAAGTGCAGCCCAGTGCCACCAGACTCCCCCCACTGCAGGATTTAGGAAGGTCCATTACACGTAGCTCTACCCTTGCTTTCTGAAAAGAGGTTGTTACCGGGTTTGAACCTATAACCTTTAAGATCACCGTCAAGCAACCTTATCATTCCACCAAGGCTCCCCCTCATCCACATGACCAGTAATTAGTTCAATTTATTGTCAGAGAAATATTGCAGATTTTAATGATGAATGTGCCTGATAGTACATATAGTTTAGAAGAATAATGACCATCACTTCTAGAAATACTAAAAAAGGACACCCTCTATACCAATAATTTGGAAATCAGAAACTCCATACACCAATGGAGCTACTTACAAATGGCAGTGAACAAACAAAGCTGGATGAAGACCATTTTCTTGAATTTCCTATGCTGTCAGTAGGAAGTCTATTCCATTGCTCGTGAATTGCAGCAAAGGGTTTCAAGCATTTTCCAAATTCATCAACTACAATAAGATCACTAAATCTGGAATGACAACAAAGAAGGAGACATGTCATTATCAGCAACAAACAACACTCTTTCTAATGACAAACTATGTTTAGCACAACAGAGTTACCAAAGAAATCATGTAAAAGCACTTGGGGAAAAAAAATTGCATCTGGAGGAAGCTCATGTGGAGAGGAAGGGGCATAAAGATAGAGTTTAATGCAAGTCCTTGGGAAAATAAAAGGGAAGCAAGATTAACACTAGAAAGTGTCATCCAAGATATCAGAAGTTCATTGCAAGAGGTAACTCATGATTTAGCTGATACCTTCTATGTGCCACGTAGATATTCCAGCTTGTGTGTGTTCTCAAGAAGCACCTGCTAACAAATGAAATTTAGATCTGGTGTCTTAACACAAATAGATAACACAATAACAGGAAAGATGAAACAAGCAGCATGGTCTTGAAGTAATTGAGCAGGGATATACTAACATAAACTCAAATAGTAGCAAAAATCACAATTTAAATCATCAAGCCCTAAACAGTCCATGGGGTACACAGGTGAAGTGGGATCCTGCTGGGCCCGCGTGCTCCCCATGGTAGTATTCCTAAGGTGGGTTTGACCTTCGAGCTCCCCTCAGCACTCAACTACTAGGTCCGCACATGGTTGCAGCATTTTTATTTTTATTTTATTTTATTTTATTTTTTTTGGGGGGGGGGGCGAGTTAGTGGGAAGCCGAGGTAAATTTTTGACCTCAAAAATCCTAAAAATAAAGCCCTTAACAGTATAATGACCCCTGATATAAAACTCAAAAGTGACAAATCACACACTCAAATCATATGAAGGCTTTAATAGTATAATGTGCTCATGGATAAAGTGGGGTAGAGACTAAAGCACATTGTCACAAAGCAAAAGAGACTTTTGAAATGAACAGATATATAGTTATATCACTATTAAACAGAAAAAATGAAACTTGTAACAAAAGAAGCAATACCACCTCTCGAATTAAATTTGCTATAGCCTTGCATCCTTCAATAGCAAGTTGCATGACATTTTCAAATATATCCATTTGTAGTTTTGCGTCCATCTGGAAATCACATAACACATGATGTTGGAATGAAAAAGAGGGCTTTGGAAAACTTAACCAAAATCTTGTCAAAAACCTGAAGAAGGGTCACTTTGTCCAGCTTTGCCAACAAGCCAACTGTGACATCTGGACCACCAGCACTATCTTCCAAGTAGTTCAGATCTGCCCACGGCATTTGACCAGAACAGGTTAGAATGAGCTATCTATATGACGGACCCTTCGTGTGAAAAAAAATGAACTAGAACCAAAGAGCAGCGTCTGTACCCAATAAAGGAGTGCTATTGAGATATCCTGCACTGCAGGAAGTGACAAGATCACGCATCGGTATCCCAGCATCTGCTAGGGCCAATGTTGCAGCATTGATGCAAGCTGATCTTGTACCTACACATTAAGAAGAAATAAGAATCATAATGAATTGGAAGTATGAATAAAGATGAGAATGACATCTGTAGCATATTGAGAAAGAATGAATATATATCACGAAAAAGGATTTAGAGAAATTTCGCAAGGATCATTATGAGCCATCAACTATCAGATTACTATATTGTGCATGAGTGCAAGCATTGCAAGAGAGAGAGACTCCATACCGCCATCAGCTTGAAGAACTTGAACATAAATGTCAATCTGGATGGCACATTAGAAAAATGATAAGCAAAAGTTGTATACAAAGGACAAATAAGAGGACTATCAGCTTGTGACCTGAGAACGTGGCATTAAATGTGTCAGGATACAGGCCTCCATGGTTTGCCGAATGACAAGAGATATTTCTGTGGATCGCCTGTTAAACAAGAACTGTGTTAATTTTGGTAGTATTTATTTGTGGAAATTTAATATGTTGCAACCAAAAACCAGACAATTACAATGAAGAAAATCAATGCAAATGATTAGATAAAGTGCAAACAGAGAGAAAACAGGAAACAAATAATACATGGCCATGAGGCATTATCATTTAACTAGGAACACCTTTTTTTAAGTGGATAGTACCACATCATACAAAAAAATAAAAGATGATAAGTACACATGAAAAAACCCAAATCATGCCCTCTCACAACCCAACCCCTAGAGAACAGCACATAA
This sequence comes from Zantedeschia hybrid cultivar, assembly GCA_030544215.1. Lineage (NCBI taxonomy): Eukaryota > Viridiplantae > Streptophyta > Magnoliopsida > Alismatales > Araceae > Zantedeschia > Zantedeschia hybrid cultivar. The sequence goes on from JARZZO010000011.1 coordinate 44,987,016, forward strand.
GTCACCCAGCACCCACAAGAAACCCAAATACATGTACCCAAGAGCCCCACATAGGAAACCCTGCAACTCAACAAACACCCCCCCACCCCAAACAAAACAAAACAAAACCCCAATATAAGGATTACAAGCCCTTCAGTATCCTTCCCTTTAGCCCCTCAAGTGGCTCTCTAGGAACCCCATTGAAGCAAGAAGGCGTCTAAGATTCTCTCCCCTCTGACCGCTGGCTGTCATTAATCTGATCCACAACCCGCCTGACGCACAACTCTGACAGACCAACAATCCCCACCGTCGCAGCAACAGAGCGCACCACGTCCACCAAAGTCGCCGGGAGAGGCTCCTCATCCTCCTGTCGACGTCCAGCCTTGCTCCCCCTCTTCAGCTGCGTGATCATCAAGCCCACATCCCCATCAGAGTCGGCGGGAGCCCTATCGCCATGCTCGTCCCAGAGGTTGCCTTCCCCAAATAAGGAGCCAAATGCTGCCGCCCAGCACCATCCGGCTCCTCCTGGGACAAAGATAGGGTGAGGACAATTCACCCGGAGAACAGCCAGACGCCAAAGAGGCCCCATCTCCCAGCGCTGGAGGCATCGAGACAGAAACGACAGGGTCGCTGTTGTCCTCTCCCTGCTCCCACGAACGAAGAAGGCAAACGATGAGCCATAGCCTCCGATCGGTCCCCCCCCCCCCCCTATATCCCTTGCCAGGCCATGGTAGTCGGATCCTCCACCCGAAAACAAGTTACCCAAACCACCACCCTCTCCCGGATTTGCAATTAAGGCATCTTGGCTGGGATTCAAAATTTGAATATCCTGCCTAGCCTGCCCACTTAACCCAAACCCGTCCTCAACCCGGTTCACCTCTGTACGGTCCACTAGTAAAATCCAGTCTTCCACGAGCTAGCCCGTCTTCTTCCTCCCATGGATGGATACCTCTAGGGTTTGCGAATGCTGCGGAACAGCCGCCGCCGCCCAACCAATCTTCACCCTCTCTGCCCACGAGAACCCAAGAGCCACCCCCTCCCTCTCAGCCTCCTCTTCCACAGCAGTTACTTCAAACCGGAAGCCTCAGTGCTTCAGCAACACTCTCACTGGGAATTCCCCTTCTCCACCGCCACCAAAACCCTGGCCCAGATACCATGAGAGTCAAGTGCCCTTTCATCCACCTTGATCACGAATCGCAGTCTTCTCCACCTCCATGACCACCTCTTTCCTCCATAGATGCAACGGGATCCCCTCGCATAGCAGCCACACCAGCCTAGGTGCCTTCACCATGTTGGATCCAGCAGAGGGAGCCTACCTCCTCACCCTCTGATCCTTGCCACTGAAGAAGACAAAACCCGCTCTAAGAATCTTTTCAGCAATATCACGGCTTGGACATCTAATCAGAAGACCTCCAACACCCAAGCACCAAACAGTCCATTCTACCGGAAAGCCCCAAGCCGACGACAGGTCCCTGGAAACATCCTTAACCAGCACATCCTCCCCATTTTATTCAACCACTAGCTGCACAGAGAGCGCCTCCCACCTCTCCCTATCAGCTTCTTCATCCTGTAGTGACACCATCACTTCTCTCACCGGCCGGTGGACCAGAAAAAGTGGTGTTGACGGTGCGAAACCCTTTTTCCTCTCTTCCGCTGGTGAGCCCATCCTTCTCATAGCACAGTCCAGCTCCAAATGTCCACTTCTCCGGCAGGCTCTGCATACAACGGCGGCATTGCACCGCGCCGCCCAGTGTCCCGGCCAGTAGCATCGCAGGCAGACCCCCGGACGAGCCTCCTGCCACTTTGCTCTAGCAGCCCTCTCCCTCCCATCGCTCTCCCTGCTTCCTCTTGGTCGCATCACTCTTTAATATACCTGCAAGTTGACAACAACTAGGAACACCTTTTAAGGCTGTTATAAATTGTTTTCTTCCTTCAGTGCCATTGCTGACCAAATACAGAACTTTTACAGGGAAAAAAAATCTACCAAAAAAAGTTTGCAGCCTAAAGATTAAATAACAAATAAATCAAAATATAGAAATTAAAGTAACATATCAAACACAGTAAAAATATTGAATTATAAAAAAATAATGAAACCCATCAGACTATATAGCTCTGTGAGACTGCAATAAGGCTCCACAATTTATTTTCTTCATTCTTTTCCTCCTTCCAAAGAAAAGGTGGGAGCATACACATGATTTTTAAAATAAAAAATAAAAATCAAGAGGAACAATCCAGATAAGTATTCTAAAATTAGGCCAATTTCATTTGGCAATAATCCACAGTACAACAACAGTAAAAAGTCAATGATAAAAACACTTGCTTGCTATCACAGCTGTCATAAATAATTTTGGCTAACAGGCAAAGAGCTCCACTTCTTTTAGACTTCTTGGAAGAGCATGAACCACATATAGATCTGTGCAGAGAATGAGAGGAAATAGAAGGAACTCAGCATAAATTCTTCAGCATAATTTTTGTCTGCATTTTTTTAGTGTTAGACCTAAGCAACTGGAAAACCAATGCCGTGGCTGTAGAGTTCCTCCAACTTGGTCATATTTTCAAGAACCAGTCAAGCCCACCACAACCTGACTAGCCTAGCACTTAACTACCCAGCATAGGCCAAACTAGGCATACGACACGTATTAAATGTGAGGTCCAAGCCCAGTCCACCATATCTAAAGCCCATTTAAGGCCCCACTGGACTCACATATGTCGATAAATTTTATTTTTAACCAAAACATTGAACCAAGTGCTTGAATTAGGATTTAGACCATCCTTTGAAATTAAAGTTTTTAACCACCACAGCACATGCCTGAATAAAATGAATCACATCATATATACTCTTTGGAAGTGGACAGGTCCCACAATCATATTAAAGGAAAAACAATGGGGATATACAAGTATAAAATCCATGAACCGTCGCAAACCCCTTTACACAAAAGAAAAACTTCTACACCAGGATGGTGTGACACACTGCATATGCCCAGCAAGGAAAAAAGAAACACTTGGGTTCGTCCACTTTACAAAGAGTTTTAGACCACTCCCTCACCTGTCACAGAAAGAAGGTAGCCAACCTCTCAAGAAGCTTCACTTCCCTTCTAAAAAGCCTCCCATTTCTTTTCCCCCAAGCAGCCCATCGAGTTGCACAAAGTATCAGCCATCACATGATCTAACCAGTCTTGAGGTGCCGTGTCCCATATCATTCAATGCAAAAAAATAGCATCACCACACTGTCTGGGTATGGTAGACACGAAGGATTTTATCAAAAACTTTCTTCCAAATATCCCATGCAAAGAAACATCCATGAACAGGTAATCTGAACGCTCCTCCACACCACATAAGCAACAAGAGGTACAGACATCCCAGAAACAGCAAGAAAGCCTATCAAAGGTGGAAAGCCTCCTACTTGATATTACCTAGGTGAGAATCTCACCTTCAAGGGACATGGTCTGCAAAGGGGTGGTGCATCTGCATCCCCCCATCTGCAATGACAATGGTAAGCAGACTTGACTGAGAACCACCCATTGCTCCCCAAAATTGCATCATAATATACGCTTGCTGTAAGGACCCACATAAAAATAAAAGAAAAATATATTTCTGACTTTTCTTTAAATAAGGTTGAAAGTCAATTATTAAAAACATATGGACTTAAATAAAATCTTCCTAAAAGAGCTTATTACACCTTAATGGGCCACTAATGGGCCCATATTAAACCCTAAATGGACCTTCTAGAAGGCCTAAAACCCTAAACCGCCACAACCCCTCCACCTCCTCTTCCCTCCATCATTTTTTCTAGAAGCTTTCCACCACCTCTCCCCCCTAGATAAGGGGGGTGGTGGCTGGTTCTCTCTCGGACCAACACACAGCCAGCCTTGTGGAGGGAGAGAAAGAGAGGGAGAAAGAGGGACATAAGAGTGAGAAAGTGACAAAGCATAGAAGAAGAAAGTGTGGGGGAGGCAAGGAGGAAGTAAAGGGAAGAGAGAGAAGATGAAAACAACAAGCCGAGAAGGAGGAGCAAGCTCAAGAATGTTGTTTCCAAGCAACGAGGAGCACGAGGAACAAGTCGAGGAGTGCCTCCTCCAAGTGAGCGGTGCACAAGAGTTCAATGGGAGATGACTCTCACCCTCTTAAGGTATAGTGATATTCCTCTTATTGTAATAGTCCCACTTTTTATAATTAGAAAAATAATCAAAATTGCAAAGAAAGTGGTACCGGTACCTATACGGCTATATCACATGGCCCATCATATCTTAGATCATCTCTGGTAATTGCACAAATTATAGGTAAAGTACAGAAATTTAAATGACAAAACTTATTATGACCAGGATCAAAGGCTAGATCAGACGCAAAAGGGTTTGTCAAATTTCCTCTTATAAAATCCTCTAAAAATATTAAATTAAATTCGTAAGCCTGACTGTTATTGGACTCAGTAGAGATCATTTAATTTTTACTAATCCAATATTAAAATTAAAATCTATTTACCTAAATGATTAATCAAGAGAACGTAGGATAATTAATAGACTTTAAACAATTGAAATATTTAACTAGATCATACTTAGATCATTTACTTTCCTTAATGTCATACAAATTTCTCTTTAAACTACCATATTCTTTTGATAGGAAAATTGTCAAAGAGTTAAATATCACAACCAAATCGTAAGAATCGTTGGAAATCATAAAATAATATGTAGAAACATCACATCATCTTGGATCTTGTTTTTTTTTTTAGATAATCAGCAGAGTTTTGTCTCTTTTTCGTGTTCTTTTGATAGTTTGTGTTTTTCTTACTTTGGTAGTTCTTATAGAATAATTTGTGAGCATACTTGCATGATATAATCATCAAATCATTGTAAATCTTAATAATAAGCCACGATCAGAAATTTAGTTCTGACCCTTTATCCTGACCAGTTTATTCAGAATCATAATCTTTCTTTCTTTCTTCTTTAACTTAGTTGGTCTTGTTCTCGCAATCAATAATTCTTACGACTAAGTGACTTGTTCATATAAAAGACAGGGATAACCACTCACCAGTAGTCTTTAATTCTTAAGTGCAGGTGCTCAGCAGTTTTGAGCTCACTAGAATACGTAGGTCTCCACAACATCGTCCTGATTCTAGTCACTAGTACACTCAAGTGGTACCTGTCCACTATCAAATCAGTGTGTCTCAAGTCTGGGCTTCTAGACCCCTTTAAGAAGTATGAGAGAGACACACTCAATACCCTGGCTCCCTTATTATAAACTCCAATACACATCAAGGGAGGAGGGGACCCATGCCTCCTATCCCTAAGGGCAGATCTGAGGGCCCTTCCTATTGGTAAAGTGTAGTAACCTTACTAACAGTAACAGTAAGAAAGTATCATCTTACTAATAGTAAGAAAGTATCTCAAGAAATAATAACATAGTCTTAATTATAAAATCATCATCATAATGTACCTACAAGGATCATATTTGTTGCATACTCATAGACATGATATTATCTTATTTATGAAGGTGTCTTATTCATAATCCTAATTCAATCACAGAGTAATAATCTTTAATCGCATATCCGATCTTACCTCCTTTTTTACAAAGGGTCTTTAATCATGTTTTGGTCTTACCTCTTCTTTAAAGGATCTTTAATCATCATAAATCATTGTCATGAAGTCACAGTGTTAGAGTCATCATAAGGCAGGTTTTATATTTTCTTTGTCAACATCTTTCATAGCCACTAGTATAGATACGTGATAACTTATAAAGAGATACAAATCTTTATGTATTTAGTTAAGTCTAATAATACTTCATCATTGTTCATGTCTAATGTTATCCAAGATATTCCAGGAGTTTAAAAAAAATAGGTACTACAAGACAAAATCAGAGTTTATTTTCATAGATTCTTCCCAAGAGAAAATAATTTATATCGAAAAAATGATTTGACAAAATCATTTTAAAGGAATACATCAATTTTGTAGAAAACTATTTTTGACATGCTCCTTTCTTAAGAGTCGCTTATTTTCGGAAAAAAAACGCTTGAACAAAATCTCTTCATACGGGACATATCTTAATTGAACTAATCATGTAGATTAATCTAAACATCTAATCAAATCTTTAAACTACAACGTTGAGGGAGAGTGGGACAGTATCACCTTGCCCTTAAAAGAGAAATTCCAAGCTTAGATGGTTCGTTGCAGGCGATGGGAGTTCCTCTTGTATATCTCCTTATGTTGCCACAGTTAGAAAGGTAAACCTCTTCTCTCCTTTCCTCCTTCTTCTCCCTTACTTTCTCTATGATTTTCTCTCTCCTACAGCTTTATCTTTTTTCTCTCTCTACCCTTCTCTCCTCTTATTATCCCTGACAATTTCTCACTCTTTCTCCCCAAGGCTACCCTCCTATTTATAGAAAGAGGAGAGGAAGGGGATAAGGGGGAGAGGAAGCGGAAGAAATAACTAGAAAAGAGCAAGGTGGCAAGCTAAGATTGTCTACTCTAAATGATTACTTTGGAGATAAACTTGCTAGGTGTCCTAGGTGAGGTGTCTTAATAGGAAGTTTCTAGGGAATGAGGTGTCTCTTAGAAAGAATCTAGGAGAAGAGTGGTGTCTCCCCTAAATCATTAGACGCTAAGGTGGCATAAAGTGGCGTCTCTCCTAAACCATTAGACATTGAGGTGGCATAAAGAAGTTGATGAGAATCCAAGAGCAGCACACTACTGCATTACACATGATAGAGTGTATCTACCACTGTCGAAGAGTCGTTCTGGCTTCATTGTGGCTCAAAAACTCAATAAAGCTCGTATGATGTATAGCTTATTGTTAGACGAGTCCGTAGATATTTTATTTAGCCCATTTGAGACTCATTTAGGTCCTTTTCTATTTTTCAAGATTTTTTTGTACGATTTTCGCACTATTTTTTCATGTCAAGGTATTTAGGTCCGTAGTATAGGGAGTCATTAGGATTTGTTTTCTCTTTAAATACTCTTGTAAGACATATTTTTATTTTTCAATGAATATTTATTGCGAATTTTGGTTATTTTATAAAATGTTTCTCTGTAACAAAGAAGACGACCCTGTGACGGGGTCGAATCTGCCCTGCAACACGGTTGGGTGTGACACCCACCTCTCCACTACCGGTGCTACACCAGTAGTCTCTCCAACCCTCCTTCCTCCTCTGTCCCCATCAAATTTGATATCAGAGCAAACTTCGATCCTTACTACACCGTTGTTCTATCTCGTCTTCACCACCGTGGCCCCAACTACAGCACCTCACCAACCGCCATTGCCGCCACACCCTTCCTCTTCCTCTTTCATCCCCCCATCTTATTTTCTCTCGCCTGCCCTTTCACAGGAACCATACAATAAAAAGGAAACAAAAAAGGTTACTATTTACGGTGAACAGTACTCGCGATTACTGTTCACAGTGAACAGTACTGCGATATTATTCACGCGAAGAGTACCACAGTACTGTCCATACCGCCCATCTCCTTCCTTCTCTCTCTTGGTCTTTGTTTTGCAATTCGAAAAAAAAAAGCACAAAAAAGAAGAGGAGGTAGGGGAGGAACCAAAAAAGAAGAGGAGGTAGGGGAGGAACCACGGCTACCGGTGCTACCACCAGCAGCTCTGCCATCTACATCGTCGTCACTGCCACCCGAGTAAGCACGGGTCGGCGCCACTGCAACCATCACTGTCGGGTGCTACTGCCACCATCTACTTCTGTTGTTGCCGCTGTCGCTGGTAGCCTTTGTTGTCAACCTTCTTGCATCGTCCATAGTCATGACATCCTCAGTCTTCTACACTGGGGTTATATTACCCAACAAGGCATGTGCTGTCCTTGTGTTTAATAGTGGACTGGAGGAGAATTTTATTTCACGGACACTTGTCGAATTACTCTCTAAGACTAGGAAAATTATAATAGATGGTGATCGAGCGCTTGTGGAATTATATGAGCCTTTTAAGAGGGTTTCTCACATTGATGGGGCATGGTGTAGCATCCTTCTCAAGTTAGGGCCGTACATAAAAGTTGGTAGAGATTGGATGGAGGAACAACATGCCACCATGGCTCACGAGCGATAGAGGTGTACCCTCTAGCCGCCTCACTTGAAAGGAAAGTTTATTTTTCTAATTAAGTACGCTTTAGGTCTGACAATATCTCAGCCTGAGGATTCAAGTAAGGTCAAAATGTGAAGCTGTCTCGACGACCATCCCAACAAATTCAAGTTCTTTGAACACCATCAATAATGCATCATCACCATCTCTACCTTTATTTTCGGTGAGGTCAGACCTTGATGCTCCCCTTGCCACATCAACTATAGTGGCCCTATCTACCTCCATCTAACCTACCTACATGGGATCAGACTATTATAATTCCAGTCGGTCTTCATTTGCTAGAGGATTCTCTATTTGCAGTGCCGAAAGATAAACAGGTTCAACCGACCATCCTCACAGACAAAAGCCTTGCCACTAGACCACGTGTTTTCGATCAAGTGTGGTGCAAATTTTCTGATCATGCAAAACAATACTCTACGCACTTCAATGTAGTTAATAGTTCTAGATTTGCAGTGTTATTCTCACCTGTTGCAGTTACTATCATGATTCCTCCGACACTACAAAACTCGATGACGAGTTTTTTTGAACCGAGGGAGAATGATAGAAATCTAAGAGCAACACACCACTGCATTACACAGGATGGAGTGCGTCTACCGTCGTCGAAGAGTCATTCTGGCTTCATTGTGGCTCAAAAGCTCAATATAGCTCGTCTGATGTGTAACTTATTGTTAGATGAGTCCATAGATATTTTGTTCAGCCATATGAGGCTTATTTAGGTCCTTTACTATTTTTCAAGAATTGTTTGTGTGATTTACGCATTGTTTTTTCATGTCACGGGTATTTTGGTCCAGAGCAAAATTTAGGGGGTCATTATGGCTTGTTTTCTCTTTAAATACTCTTGTAAGACATATTTTTATTTTCTAATGAATATTTGCTGCAAATTTTGATTATTTTCCAAAGTTTTTCTCTATGATGGAGAAGACAACCCTACAACGAGGTCGAATTTGCCTTGCGATAGGGCCAAGTGTGACACTCAAACATTCGGTGCGACGCCAGAGGCCTCTCCATTGCCAGTGCAATGCCGGTAATCTCTCCAACCCCCCTTCTTCCTCCTCTGTTCCCCATCAGAAGTGGCTAGGAGGGGGAGGGGGGTTAAGGTGGCCTCTTTCCAAAAAGAGGTGAGGTGTCCCATTGAGGTGGCAGTTCTAAAAAAAGGGAGAGAGAGAAATGATGATGGGCTCTTGGGTGTCTTTTATAGGGCTGTTCTAGGACCTATCCTTAGCCCATATATAAGACAGTCCTATTTCTACATGGTTTGACGGAGGTTACAAGTATGATTTGATGGGCTATTGGGTGTCTTATATAAGACCCATTAAACTTATTAGTAGTTTAGATGAATTTTTATTTAAACCCTTTACTTTTTTATCATTTTCTCTTTGACTTTAGCTTGTAAAGTTTATGTTTGCACCTATAGTTTTACAATTATGCCCTTTAAGGTTTCAGTTAGAGTATTAGAGAATTTGATTTAAGACCCTACTTTTTATCTTTTTATAATAAACCCTATGCTGTACCATAAGGAGATGTTGGAGCGCCCGAGCTCTGGGGGCTACGCCGGCCAACGGTGCCAACAGGGTACCTCTGGGCTGAGGGCCAAAACCTACTTGTCCTTTGCTGCGCTGCTGACCTTGAGGAGGCATAGGCCACCCTTGGAGGAGTTGAACGTCCGAAAGGAGAACCTATGTTGAGGTTGTGGCCAGTGATGCAGGAGGTGTATGGTCCCTGCCCTCTTGAGTGCAACCAGGGTTCAAGGACTAGTGACCTCAAATTAGAGATGGATGATTCAGGCGAAGATTAGAGACTCTAAAACCCTTTCGTCCAAAAGGCAAGTAATGGCCCGATGCTGCCACTGCCTTCTGGTCCACGGGTTTAGCTCGCAGGAGGGACTTCTTAACCTAGTGTTTAGTAGATGGCCGGGGGGAATTTGGAAGGTGAGTCAAGTGTCACATGCTTCCTTCCTAGTAGTATGTCCAACACTCAAAATCACTGAGGAACTCATAGAGCCGGTGTATCACTGGGAACAATATGATCCTCAGGATCACCCCGTGGAATACCATGATGGCCACACACCCTAGTCTTGGGGTCCTGGTGGTCCAGCTGAAGCTGATAGGCCTTTCTCTTCTTCTCATGGAGGAATCTATCATAGATGACCTCATCGAGAGCTTTGCTAAACTCGCCTCTGTGGAAGTCTAGAAGTCAAAGATGTTGCCGCCGCCCCTACTCAGGCTGAAGATCTTGGCATAGTTTCTTCACCGGCATCCATCCCGTTGGCAGTCGAGGTGGTGGTTGATGGTGCTCATACTGTCCTCGGGGTTGCTAAGGGCAATGGCGGCAACAAGGGTCTCTGGGGCCCTTTAGGGCTTCACTGCAACCTATCGGAGATTGACGACAAGGGGGTCACCCACGTGTGGAGCACGTGACTGCCCAAGTGAATTCAAAATTCGAATTTGCTGCCTCTCGAACCGGTCCTGCTCACCTGCCCTTGCCTTTGAACCGGCCCGTTGAACCATCCTGGCTAGGGTGTAAGTCATCGAGCCGACCTAATGACTTACCCACCATGGTAGTGAGACCTACAACGAGACGCAATTTCCATCGTCTCTCCTACCTGACCCTCCTGACAAGCCAGGCAAACATCCACAATACCCCAGCGCTCTTGTCGGAGAGAGAAGCCCTGTCCTTCAAGCAAGCGATGACCATCTGCTTCTCTGGCACTCAGGCGGCTCTCTGGCGATAGTTGAGGGAAGTCCTCTTCAACTAGCTTGCAGATCTTCAAATGTCGGCATCTCGCCACCCAATTTGTTTTTGATGGGTAGGCCCTCTTCTATGGTGCTGAGAGTGGTGGAACAAGGGCAAGCTGGGGAGGATCTCATAGCAGCAAGGTCCCCATCTATTGTCAGGGAGCCTTGCTCCTTCAAAAGCACCTCCTAATGGGTGGATGAGTCTTCTTCAGGGGGGTCCAGATATGCAAACCTCAATGCTATCCGACCCTATGCCTATGCGGCAGCTACCTCATAGTGAAGGGTAGGATGGGGATGCTCCACTGCTACGAATACCTTTGGAAGATATACTCCTACTTGAAGGAGGGGATATGCTTGAGGATGGTGGGGATCCTGAGATGGTCCTTTGTTCTCTTACTTGCCTGCAAGGGAGGAATGAGGGATCAAACGTGGACTTGGAAGTTGAAGGAGTTGTTGGCGAAAGTAAGGAGACTCACTTAAGAGCAAAGGAAGGATGTTGCTGATAAAGTAGGGGCGTCCTTTGAGGGCTTGGAAAAGGATGTGAGGTAGGTTTTTATCAAAATATAGAAGAGATCGCACATAGGTTTCTATGTAGTTAGAGGCTTGAGACGACCAAGGCGACCGGGGGGTCGCCTCAGCCTCAAACACCAAGGTGATGGCCTAGGCATTTGAGGCAACATTTTGAAAAAAATATAAATAATTCATAAATTTAATATAAAATGCCAAAAACACAAATAAAATCATACAAAATGGTATTCATTCACTCAAATATAACCAAATAATTTTAAATCAAATTAATTGAAATAAAATTTAAGTAATCAAACTAATTGAAATAAAAGAGATTGAGAGAGTGTGAGACAGATATATATATAGAGAGAGAGAGATAAAGAGAGTCGAGGGCTTCAGCCCTCTGTGAGAGAGACAGAGAGTGCGAGAGAGAGAAAGAGGTAGTGAGAGAGTGATTGAGAGAGTGAAAGAGACAGAAAGAGTGAGAGAGATAGAGAGAGTCGAGGGACCTTAGATATTAGGCCATTAAAGGACTATAAGATGACCAAAATAAAACCATATGATCCTTAATAGGCTGCAAAATTGGGTCCAAAAGAGCTGAAAACACCAAACTCATTGGGCTATGTTTTGCACCCTTAATGGGCCTACATTGGGCCTTGTTAATGGGCCTTCTAGTCTTAAACCACTTCAAACACTCCACCTCCTTACTCCACCTCCTCAAACCCCTATAAATAGGGGGTCGCCCCTCCATTCTCCTACCATCTTAGAAAATGATAAGGTGAGAGAGAGTGTGAGAAAGGAAAGAGAAGAAGAAGAAGAAGAGGGAGTAGGGAATGAAGGGCAGCCCGGAGGCGACTTGGTAGCAGCTGGCAAGGGTCCGGCGATGGCTTGGCAAGGGTTCTGCAGCGGCCCAACGATGGCTCTCCTTTTAAGGTATGATGATACTCTACCATTTCGTTTCATTTATTTTGAGTTTAAAGGGGTTATGAAGGGTGTAATACATTGAAAAACAGGGGAAACTGTGTCCAATTAATTTATGTTTTGGAGAGTTTATGAAGGGGGTTAAACATCAATAAAAGAACATGTTTTATTTGTGAAGCATCATGCTCATGATGGCTGTTTTTCAATGGTTTTCCTACTGTTTCAGCAAAAATCATGATGGGCAACTTTTTTATTTACTTGAGAATGTCATTCGATGAAGTTTAGTTGTTTCATGAAAAGGAACATGAGGATTGTTTATGAATTTCAATTAAACTTAGATATGTAACTGTTCTCCTAATGGAGACTCACTTCACAAGAAAGATGAATTGCATGTTTAAACTCAAAGACTAACATGACACTTTTTTTCTTATGTAATGAAAACGAACATGATGGACCAACTCCATCCAGATCCACTCACACAAGCATGAGGACTTTTCATGAAAAGAAAAGTGGAGCCTTCTAAACTCTCTATGTTATTTTAGACATATTTTTATTACCTTAGTATGAAATACAAATCAACACTTATGATGATGACCCCAAAAGGGGGTAAAAGAACCATAGGAGGCACACTCCAATGCGCTCTTATAAAGATCGTATGAAACATCAAGTCAATGATGTTTTACTTTTTTAAGATTGAAGTGACATCACTTCATTAAAAGGATGCATGGTTCGCAGTATCGTACCGGATCAAGCTGACTCGTACAAGTCGACTCGTATCTGGGTGAGTTCGATCCACTGGTACACATCAAGTCGGACCGGATCGTGTCAAATCATACATACATAATGGATTTTTTTAAATTGAGTTTTTTCCATTTGATAAGTAAATTTATACTTTCCATATCAATTAATAGGATATGTTTCTCTAAAATATGACTTAAACTCATTGCTCTTAACAATCTCATTGGCTTGACCTTAAACTCATTACTCTTAACAATCTCATTGGCTTGACTCTTGCGAGTCGTGTAAGTCGGGCCGAGACAGGCCCACAAGATCTATTCTCTAGGGATAGTAGACCACCTAGGTTAAATTCCTTATGATGTGTGATGTCGAGACACAAAGTATCCCTTTTTTTACGGTATTAGACTCTAGACTTAGGAACTCAATTTAGGAGAGGGTAGAGAGCCTACTTGAGTGCACTTGTGTCTAGGACATGGACGATGTGGTTAAAAGATTGTAAACGCAGCTCAGCCTACTTTCCCACCTCACTCAGTGGATATCTGGAGGCCTTCTCGGGAAGACAAGTGGAACTTGAAGGGATTGTCAGTGGCCAGCCTGCTCAACTACTTACAACCGCTAGTGAGTGATCATCTCTCTCACTTCAGGTTAAAGGTGAGTCACCCAATTGGTGAGGCAACCAACTATGAAGTTATTGATGAAGATAAGAAATAAAGTGACTCATCTCTACGACTCTATGCCTATGACTTTCAATAAGTATTTTCAGAATCTTTTCAATATTAGTATTAATTACCACTAAATTATAAATATAACTAATTACAAAAGGAGAAAAGAAAAGAAAATCCTAAGCATGTGAATTGACTAGAAGTTAAGTACACTTAAGATTAAGTACACCAATTTCATGAAATTTAAAATAAGAAATGATGCATTGCACAATAGAAATTAAAAGGAAATATTTCTTGTGAAAATACGAGTGAACTAGGATGATAAGTCAGGAATGGCAATAGGGATATAAATGATCTCTACTGAGATCTCAACATGAGTTCTCATGAAGATCATAAACTATGTTTTTTAGGAAATAGAATAAAAAAAGATATAGGATCAATTCAAGTGAAATCTTTCAAGTATGGCCAGTTTCTCTATTTTCTTGGGATGTGTGTTTATTTTACTTATTTTACTGTTATATAATGGACATGACCACTCTCTTGAGCTTTTACGTTGTTGTATGTTACTTTTTTTTTAATAATGCACTACTGGAGATCTTCAAATTGGGACCATAATAGTATTTCTAGGATAATATAATAGGTTGTAATCGTGCAAACAATATATCCATCCTCACACAATCATTGTTGTAACATGGATTTAGATACCTTTTTCTCTATGCTGGCTCATTTGCACCATATAAAGGTGCTCATGCAAACAATTTGTATCCATCCTTGTAGTATCACTTTTTGCCCTATTCTGTTTCAAGTATAAAACACATTTGGTGTCTTCTCTAGCAGTTTTGGGCATGCAATGTCGAGGAAAACATGGTGACATATCACACTTCTTAAGTGTGCAGCTATTATAGTCTAATTGTTTCAACCCACAAAACCAAACTCTAGTGGATGAGTTCCTTGGTAGTAAAAAGGTAGGGAAATGAATGAAGAAAGCATTCAGATAAAACAAATTTCCTCATGTGGCACATAGCTGGTTTGTCTTTGACACCTTGTTGTATTTATACAACTTTTATACATGTTGACTTGATATTTAGTGTGAAAACCAGAAAAACTATAAATTCTCCTACAGTAGGAATGATCTTGTTTCTTCCTAGTCAACAGTTATGAACAACTGAGTATAAGCATTGCAAGGAGGTAGAAGCTAGGTAAAAGAGAAACACCTATCACCCTTTGGTCTTCTTGTACGATCTCCAGTGCTAAAATTAGCCATGCTATACTCACACTTTACCTACATACAACAGTGCAGTAGATGAATACTAGGAAAGAGAAACATTAAAAAGAATCATAGTACACATGGAAATCATGGGACTATTGAAAATACATTAAAACTGAAAATTGATATAAAAGGAACACAGTGTCATCAAAATAAGAGAGGAAAATTACCAGTGCCTCTTTGTTGATCTGTTGACTTTTATTCTCAATCTGGAAAGGAAAGTAGGTGAAACTTGGTTAAATATAACAAAAGAACGCAATTCATTTCATGCTATTCAATTTGCAGTCATATAAATGTTAGAATTCATTCCAAATTCTAACTGTTAGAACTCCCACTCATCATATCTATAAAAACAATCATTATTGAGTAAAAAGCCACGTCACTTCAACAATTTTTTCTTGGGAATGACTGATAATGAAGGAAAATAAGAAGCTTCCGTGTGCCAGTGACTCATTTGATAAATATGACAATAATTTACAACATAATCATCTATATGCATGTGACATATAAATACTTCAAGATTGCCATCTTCATGTATATACTGTCTCTTGACTGAGCCTCTGCTTTCTTTGACTGTTGGCCTTGACACCTCACAGGCTGTGTGGGACGCCCTTGCTCGAGCTTTTGCCTCCCACTCATGAGCTCCATGCTTCAGCTAAAGACGCAACTTCAGGCTGCGAAGAAAGGGTCTGCTTCCATCACCGACTATCTCCAGCAGACCAAGACGATTGCAGATAATCTCTCTGCCATCATCCATCCAGTGTTGTCCTCCAACCCGATTATGCACGTGCTGCTCGGTTAGGTCCTGCTTTTGACTCCTCCATTCCAACAATCACCACCCGGCTAGACGATTTTTCACTTGAAGATTTGCACGGCATGTTGTTGGCTCACGAGAGCCTTCTGCAGCACCAGGCCCAGGGTGCGGTGGACATCTCCTTTCCGGCGGCCCACTCTGCAACGTTGCACGGGTGATTCACATGGTGTATCTTCTGCTGGTTCCACCAGCCATGGCCCCAGCCGCTGTGACGGAAGTGGACGTGGCCGTGGCCGTGGCCGGTCTGGTCAATATCCTCCTCGCTGCCAAATTTGCCTGATGTTTGGGCATTATGCTTCTGGCTGTACTCGGCGCTTCGATCATGCATTTCCTGGAGGCATTACCACGCAACAGCAGCCGCGTCATGATCCCCCTCCGGCAGCTTATCATGTCTCTACACCAGCACCTCACACCTCAGCGGCATGGTATCTGAACTCGGGTGCGACACACCGGATTATACCGCCTTGGTGAATCTGGCCCTATATAGCGGTACAGATCAGGTGCAAGTGGGCAACGGTACAGGTGTGCCAATCTCCCATCTTGGCTCTTCAGTCGTTCGTTCATTTTCTCGTCCTCTTGTTCTCTGTAATGCTCTCCATGTACCATATTGAAGTTATTGGGCCATCCAACTCAAGACCTTAAGGCTTTGAGTGAAGTAGGCACCATGTATCTAAGCATTGTTTATTTTGTCCCTTTTTCAATGTGGGACTATTCTAACAAGTAGCACTTAAAGTACAATAGGTAAAGGAGATGAAAGGAAACAGAGAGAGCTGCTGGAACCCATAGTAAGCCCAGTCAGAACAGAAAAAGGGCAAACAAGAAAAGCATGAATAATATTCAAAACCCACGCTATTAAAAGCAGACAAGAGCATATTCAATGCACCTCTCCTCACTCAAGAACTAATAGGAATCATTTCCTATTATAGAGATCATGTTCTTCGATCACCCCATACATTCACTTATTGCCCCTCCTCCTTGGAGTATAATCATCATTCACCACCATCATCATAAACTTTACCCCATCAATCTGATATCATCTTACAACTTGGAAACCCAAGTTCCACAAAACCAGGCTGAGCTGGCTGGCTGCCAACCTCCTATTTGTTATGCCAAATTCTTGCTCAACATATCAGCACAACAAATCCTTAGCATTCCCCAAAAACCCATGTTTTTATCTCCTTTCAAACATTCCAAAGCACAGCAGGAATCATTACATCCATAACCCCTTCCCAATTAGTTTGATTGTTCTACCTAGTGGCATTCTACAAGCAAAGTAGGGAAAGGTGTCTGTCGATGCCCCACTCTCCCAAGGATTTCTTCCAAACTGTTCCATGTACACAGTTAATGAAAAACTATTCCCCACTTTCCTTGCAGTATAGAGCACTTATGGTAACATGTTGACGCTTTCCCCTTGTTAAAGTAAGCTATGGTGATGATTCTCCTCAGTCTGTTAGTAATATGGAGAATACCCAAGACAGCTATAAGCCCATAACCTGACATTCCACGAAGGGCCATTACAATTTTCTCTTATGACTAACTCTTTTTCCTCCCTCATGACAACATGTGGCACCTTCTTGGTGCGATTTTATAGGAAGATTTTGTGAATTTGTCTTCCTCTTTTGTAACTGATCTTTTTTGTTTATAATACATGTGGTACTATCCACTTTCAAAAAAACGCCTTTTCCTCCCAAACCTTCAAGTTTACATAATAAAATCTTTAGTCCAGGGTGGTGCACTTGCACTTGGGAAGATCATGAAGTTCAAACAAGTGCACAAACACACATACACACGTAGAAGGATAGCCAAATAAATACCCCCTGTGCATTTCATAGAGAGAACATAACTAAGAACATCTAATACCTTGTATTTTTCAAAAGTCTTTTATGTCTGACATTATTGAAGAGTAATCTAATAAAAATGACTAACTCAGACAACGTAAACAACCACTAGATACCAAGCAAGTTTAGGAAGAAATAATTGAATGACAGAAAAGGGGAAAAAGGAAACACAATATACAGAAAATGATGAGAACGAGAGCAAAAGTTCCTAAGCCAACCTCCCTGGGACCATACACAGCAGCAATGACCTTGGTGTTCCCCATCTCGAAAATAGCAGACCTGCATTTCCATCAAGGAAGAAGGGAAATAAGTCATAATCCTTCCATGCTTATATATTTGCTGCCCTATGTATCTAAGTGAGAGAGCATACCCATCAGCCCTAGAAACAGCACCAATCTCCGCATGGATATGCCTCATCTATACGTTTACAAACATGCAACAGGGCAATTATGACAAAACAGAAACTCTCTTCAACAGGGAAAAAAAAAATAAGAGCCTAAGTGCCAATATGCCTACTTCTGTGGGACGCCGACCATCCAATCGAAATCCACTCAACTTCACATACTCCATGGCTTATGAGGAGCAGAAGAGAGCAACGACGACAGTCGATTAAGCCCGTGCTCGAAAGTTTAACCGGCTGGAGTAACCACTTCTGAGATACTACCACTTGCAATGGCCAATGTGAATGCGAACCCCCAAGACCCTGACAAGATGTATAGACCTCCACAGTTGCCCCAAATCAAATAATCGAATGGCACAAGAGGAAACATTATTTCATCAAATGCAAAAGAACAGGTTACTAACACAAACAGAAGCCATCATTCTAAGACCACAATCCAACATCACTCTTTACCACGATCCAACATACAAGTGTGCGATCCATTACAAAAGTAGCACAACACTAATCTGTCATAAACCTAAAATCTCTCCTGGCAACGGCAACTGGCAACGACGGACCTGTTCCAGTACAAGCGAATCACTGAGAGCGAAGAGGATTGTATACCTCAGAGCTCTGGAGTTCCTCCCACGGTCCTGCGCCTCCGCTACGAGGACCAGAGAAACAACAGCGGCCTCAAGTACCTGGAGCAGCCAATGGCGGTGGCATCTGCTATGCTCGCCCCCACTCCCTCACTCGAGATCGTGGGGATGCTACTCTTACTTTGCTTCTTCTCCTCCTCCTCCTCGATCGACCACGAGAAGTAGCAGCAGAAGCACAACAGCTGTAGCGACGACGCCGACGAAGCGTGGGCCGGCCGCTGCCCTCTTCTTCTTCCTCCTCGGCGCAGGCAACGCACAACAGTCGTGGTTGGGGTTTTGGGTTTGGGGACGGGGTGTTGTGAGAGTCGAACCTAGGATTTAGCGTTCCGGAAAGGAAAACCAGATCCGCCGCTGCTGCACTGCGGTACATTACAGTAAATATAAATAATATTTACTTTTAATTTTTTAAATCTTTTACGTATCATACATTGTCTGTATAATTTGATGTCTGATCTGATGATTACAAAAATTAAAAAAAAAAAAAGAAACTAAGCCCCAGTTAACAGTGAATCGAACCTACTAGCATTTTTTTTATTTTTTATTTTTTTTAAAATTGTTAAATTAGAGATCAAGTTGTATTAACATGTAAGACGTATTAAGTCTAACTTTTTTAAAAAAATCAAAACATAGTTTTTTTTATATTTACTGTGATGTTCTATAGTACAACAGCAAGAGGCATTGTACCAAGTATTACTCTCGTTTACTTCTTCTTTCCTTGCCAAGTAGATAAGGGTATTTTGTTTGAGAAATCATAGACTTATCAGCTAAGTAGGTCCAGCGAGTGCAAGTAGGTCTAGCAAGTGTACCACAAAAAAATAAATAAATAAATTAAGTCGGTCTCATCATGTCTCACATGTATATATGATCTAATTTCTGATGATGATGACCTAAAAAATTCAAAAAAAATCAAAAATTGTTATAGACTTAGTTAATTAGAAGTACATTTTTTACTGTTTGTTAGAATTTGATTTTTATTTTTTTCTAAAAAAAATAGACCGTCCAATCAGATATTAAACTATACAGATATGCGTATGGTGTAGCTAGCCTAAAAACGTTTCAAAAAGCAGCAAATGTTGCTCTTTGTACAACTGTTCCAGCAGTGAATTTGGCAAGGTTACGAGTAGAGACATTGGATCACTTGAGTCTGTGGATACCGCTCTCCCTACTTGGCATTCAAATAGTATATCCTCCATTGACTCTTTCCTGTGCATGATTGGTTGATCTTTACTAATGTATGGAAAATAAATCGGGCTTTCCTCTCATTTGTGGGTAGAGCATTACAGATACTTCTCCAAATAAACTAAGTAATTTTAAGGGGTAAGCATCCGACTAAGTTTGGATGCTTAGATAATTTTCCAATTCTTTTGGTCCGAAGATAAACTTATTGGTAGGTGCTTTTCCCTCAAGGGCCTGTAGGCAGATTCATTGAGTGTGTCATGTAATTGCTTTTGGCAGATTTGTTGTGGTATCAATGTGAATATATGGAAAGACAATTAGATTCCCGGTCCATCTTTTCCTTTGAAAGTCAAGGATAGTGATGATGATGGGCCTATTCCTCACAGTGGGTGACATTCTTCTAAATGGAAGTGGGATGATCTTAAAATTTCTACAATCTTTGATGATCAATCTGCCATGACAATCAGGGAAGTCTACATCTTTCACAATTCAGATAGAGTCAAAGATAAACTTATTTGGAAACCCACTAGAGATGGTCAGTTTAGTATCAAGAGAGTCTCAAGCACATTGCACTTAGATGCTCCATCATGTGGCAGTTGTGGAAGGTCAGGTGTAAAGTGGTGATGGAGGGCATTCATGTGGAACCTATCCTTATCATTTCTAGAGCTCATGTAGATTCTCGTAATTGGATCAATTCTGCAGATTTGGATCACCTGTGCAATATTTCTCATCTCATCTAGGTTGCTCCCCCTCCCATGAAGGTGTTAGTGGGGTTTAATCCCTAGAAGTGAGGCAGGGTTCCCCTCATTTGTAAGACATCGATTGGTCAAGATACTCATCCACTCACCTGCGAGGCTAGAGCTTTTCTTCTGGGTCTTCAGCTGGCCATGTCTTTGCAGGGACCTATAATTATTGAAGGTGATGCACTAGTCATCATTCAGGCCATTCATTGCTCATGCCCCTGGAGATGTTAGTCCCTTGTGGATGAATGTAAACATCTCCTTTAGCAACTTTCATATGTTTCCCTTGCCTTTGTTCCTCGGGATGGTAACCAAGTTGCTCATGGTTTGGCCCAATTTGCTATGTCTACCAGATCTTCGGCTACTTGATTTTATCCAGACGTCCCTTCCTCTATCTCTACTACCCTGCTTCAGGACTATGTTACTATGTACTCTATTTAGTTTCATGTTTTCCTGCAATGAGAATCCTTTTCAAACCCCCCCCCCCCAAAAAAAAAAAAAGAAAAAGAATCATGAGAGAATCTTGTAGAATAACTTTACAGAGTATTCACATAAAAAGATCAACAATTAACCTCAAGTTCCACTAGTTATCGAGGATGAGTTAATGCTTTCTAAAAGGAAGGTGGACGCCCCCGAAATTTGGATTGACACAAGGTGACCCTTGGAGGTTAGGAATCCATCTCTGATTCCAAATGTTGACAGAAAGACCTTTTTCGAAATGCCAGATACCTCCTTTAAGAAGGCCATCTCTAACTTCTAACATTGCTCTCCACATATTCGAACAACCAAGTCAATGTGGCTTCTCACAAGGAGCATGGATACTTGGCTTCGGGGATAGTTTCTATCCCATCTGCTTTATCATTAAGGAACCTCTAGACTAGCTTTATGATATGAGTCTTGTTAGCACATTCTAAATCTCTAATATCCTATCTTTCTCAGAGTGAGATCCTCTACTCCACTTTTTTTTATGTATATAATCAAATGGGTATTATTACTAAAAAGACTACTAAAGTACATGTGATAGATAGGAGGAAAGATTGGGGTAGACCCACATAGACTGCATCACATTACAAATAGCAAACTTAGCAAGGGGATGAGCAGTCTGATTACAACTTCCAGGTACATGCATTATAGAAATAGGTAACAACGAAGATTGCATCATCTCTTTGCACCTCTTATAATGGTCCTAATCCTCCGGGGGGAGTGGACAATCCATTGACAGCAAGGGCAACCATTTGAGTGTCGCTATCAACAGTAACTGAACAGTTGAGAGTGCTGGCGATCTAGATAGCTTTCAACATAGCTCGAGCTTCAACCACCTCAGAAAGTGCATCAGAAGTGATGAAAAGTGAAGCTTTAATAACCTGACTAACATGGTCCCTGATCACAATGCCTAGTCCTCCTCTTCCCTCATCCAAATTACCATCCAAGTTAATTTTGAGCACACAAGGATGAGGAGGGAGTCAAGTAGATTGATTATTCTTCTTTGGAGGAGTAGCTGCTTCTTTGATAGAAAACCAATCCACAAAATGCCTCACATATCTTGACATAACAGTCACCAGAATAATTTTTTTCTCATCGGAAGACAGAAAAGCATCTCGCCTTCCAGATGTAACAGCAGATGGTGAAGCAAAGACATTAGTGGATAGATTTCTATTATCGTTGGCCTAGGATATAGCTGACCATACAATAATTCTTTCAACTAAGGGAAGAGATTGAGGCAGCCTCTATTCTGTAATCCAATAGGGATATTAACCAGACCAACCTAGTAGGTCACACTCAAATAATAAGTGTTGGATTGTCTCTTCCTGATTTTGGCAGATTGGACATTTAGAGTAGACCTACTTCATAACCTTGTGAAGCCTTATCATTACCGATATGGCTTCAAAGATGCACTTCCACATGAATTGAACTATTCAAGGGGAAACCACTCTAACAATCCCAGGATCTCATATAATTCTCCAAACTAGGAAAGGAGTGGAAGTAGAGCGACTAGATTTGATATCTCTCAAGTACCTATAAGCCGAGCTTACGGAGAATTTACCTTGTGGGGTTAACTAGATAAATTGATCCCCTTGAAGGAGTGGGGAGTAAGGAATAACAATCTCGATAATTGCTTGGGCAATGGCTATACGAAATAGGGATTGGAGTTTTCCTGCATCCCAATCGTTAGAGGATATAACATCAGAACCTTGACTGGATCAAAATTCCTGAGAGGTACCTTAGGCTGCGAGGGAAGAGGTGGACTATAGATCCACCTATCCTCTAAAATGATGGTAGACTGTTAATCTTGAATTTTCTTAAATAGACAATTTTTAATAATTTCTTATTTCTCGACATAGCTCTCTAGGTCCGAGAGCCTTAGAATCCACCTTAGCTTCCCCAAAAGAGCCTCTATGTAAGTATTTAGAGCATAAAACAGATGACTAAAGGGAATGGAGTTCTTGAATATATCTCCAAACTAGTTTTACCACTATAGTTTTGTTATAAGTGATAGATATAGGTGTCCTCAAAGCCAATCATGAGGCACCTATTTCAATCTAGTTCAATAATAAATAGTATATATTTCATTATATAGATTAGCGTGTTTATAATTTCGCATAATGAAGTTCATGAATGTGTGCAACGGTCATCGGATTATGATGAGATCATAATAATGAGACCGATGACTTATAAACACATATTCTGAATTGTTCTTAGTCGTAAGATGTTTAAAGAAGATATCAAACATCCAGTAAAACTAATACAGGTTATTTCAGCTCATATGATGAGGATGACTGATCTTGTTAATCACTTGTATGGAGACACTATGAAAAAGAATGAGTTCACTGAACTGATCTGATATGAATCGCCGATTGATAATTTACCTGACTATCAACCGGCTTCATTCATCGTCACAGTGGCGTAGTTGGTCCTTAGACTTGAGACACTAAAGACACATTGTCGTTGGACTCCTGGACTTTGACATTGACTTACGAATCCTTATCCATGGGATCTCTAATAGTCAAGGATCGAGTCTAACGGAAGACCTTCGAAGGTGATTGTATGTTCAATATAGGATCGTTCGCTCTCAGGTAACTAGAGAGAGAATGCTCTAGAATAGACACGCAGGAGTCTCTGGCCAAAATAGACATAATATCAGAAAATGTGTTTCCGAATATTGTACAGTCAAAGTCTAATTCAAGTGAGTTGACTATGTAGGGTTTGACAGTTGACCATACCTTAGGTTAATTCGAGAGCATTGAGCGAACGAAGGACTATAGTCATGCGGTAACTATGGACGGACATGTTCCATGAGTGGGTTGCTGAACCCCATTGCCTTCCGGGATCATGCGATGTTGCTTGACACCTAACTTGATTGGAAGTCCGGTCGAATTTACACGAGATGTTAATTCGATTAAGTAATTAATTATATATATTGGATATTAATTAATTACTATAAGTCGATAAATAGTTATTGAACTTATCGGGCTGAAAATGGGACTGGTTAATAGGCCTAGAGGGTCACACGCAAACAAATTCTTAGTCGGTGGTATTTAAGTGGTTTATATTAAGTCGGAGACTTTTGTGAAAAGTCGCGCCGACTTAATATATATATGCGTTGTTGAAAAAACCTTAGCCAAGATCTAGGAGTTCTTTAGGCTGGCCGTCCCCCCCTCTCTCTCCCCTCCTCCTCTGGGCGCCCCTCTCGAGGCGCCGGGACAATTCCCGTCTCCACCACATGCAATTCTCGAAAGTCGGGAATTCTCGTCCGCGGGTTTTCAGACGTCGTTGCGGCGACGGATCTTCAGCGAACACGTTGATCTAGACGAGAGAGCAAAGACGAACCACCGCGGAAGATCGCGTGGATACCGTTGGAGGCCGAACGCTTATGCGACTAGCGGCATCACCTCGACGGAACCGATACGGATGCGGATTCGAATCCGCACACGGTGATACAATCACTTCTCGATTTTTTGGTTCTTCCTTTTTCGTTCCGAAATGGATCTGCGGGCATCAGGCGGGATTTATTTTTTGTTTTCCATTGTGTTCTTCGCATCCTGCCCGGATCCCAACAATAAGCTTCAAGATCCTTGATGCCTGAACCCCCCCTCCTCCCCACCACTTATGTTGTCTAATAAGATCCCAGTTGTAAAGATGTAGCTTCTTCTTCTCCTTAGTATGACCCCACAAAAACAATTGAGAATGGTGTTAACTTTATCCAAAACTATTTTCGGGAGCAAGGTGGCAGTCATAGCATGAGCTAGTATGGCCATCAAGAAAGAGTAGATCAATGTGGTTCTCTTTGTTGATGATAAGGTAATGACTTTCCAAGAGATAACTTCGGATTGGACCTTAATCAATTATGTAACAGAGTTGCTTAAGTCTGCTACTTCCCATGCCAGTCGGAGTATCTAAGTATAGACTTCAAGGGTTGGATCCCAACCATGTTGCAAATATCATTCTTATTGATACTAAATAGGAAGCCTAATTTCTCCCTGTTCACTTCTAAACCTAACGATGAACTGTATAACTGAAGGGATTTCATCACCTTTGAAACCTCATGATTTATTGTCTACCTCAAGAGGAAGACATCATTTGCACACATAATGTGAGTGATACAATGTGAATATCTATTGATTTAATAACCTTTAATGCTTCCTTCCCTCGACCTTTCCTCCACTAGAGAAGAGGAAACCTGTGAGCATAAGATAAACAAATAAGGAAACATGGGACAACCCTACCTAAGACCCCTCGAAGGTTTAATAAAACCATTAGTCTTTCCATTGATTAGGATAGAGTAGGAGGGGGTGGTGGTACACTTCATAATCAGGTAATTAAGGGGATCAGGTAGTTGAAACCTCTCAAGGAAAGGCCACTCCACTCTATTGTAGGCTCTGGAAAGATCAAAGTTAAGACCAAAGACGCCAATTTTCTCTCTTTTGTTACTTATAGAATGAATTAGCTCCTGGATGATAATGGCAATATTCGAAATATGTCTATAAGATACAAAAGCCCCCTGAATATTGGATATGAGTTTGGAAATGAAAGGTTTAATCCTATTTGCTATGAGCTTGGTAATTACCTTTTACACAACATTATGAGGACTAATAGGCCTAAAGTCATTAGGAGAAGCCAAAGGGAAGTTTTTGGGAATCAAGGCAATGAATGTATGGTTTAGGGATTTAGGAAGTTCGGAATCTCGGAAGTCAGCCAACAATGACTAGACCAAGGATCTCCTATTTCAAAAGAGACCAATAATGCCAGAGGAACATAGGCGGCAGACCATCCGGGATTGGGGCTTACCTGAGATTCATTTAAAAGATAACTTTCTCAATTTCACAAAGTAAAGGAATGGAACATAGGACTCGACCATCATGGGAAGTAATGGGGTTGTTAGTGAGAGAAAGATACCCTCCTCAATTTGATTGGTTTAGGATCTTTAAAAAGTAGGAAGACATCTTCTTTTCAGGTCCCACTTTTTTCTTACCGTTATAAATGAATTGATAGGAACTAAGTGGCGTAGGAAGAGTGGAGTAGAAGGTCTCAATTCCCCTCGTTGATGCTTTAGTTGTTTTGTTCTCTCCCAATTGCGATAATAAATTTTCATATTCCTAGGAATGGCCCCATTGACAACAACTTTGACGACGATGGTTCAACTTCTGGACCATGAGCTTCGGCAAAAGGTTTATGGACGTCATGTTGTTTGAGAGAGTTGTAAGGGTCAATTTAATGAGTTGTTCTGCCAACTTTCCCTAGTGTGATAGTTCCGTCCTGCATGTTTTGTGTGAAACCTCTCTTCAAGAAAACTTAATTATTTGAGTCTGCCTAGACCTAGAGATGGAAAATTTCTAAATAATACCTAACTTCAATTTAATTAGCACCATGTCTAGACCACTATTCACACAAATCTAGACATTCCATTATTTCCTTAGTTCAACTAACTCAGCTCCCCCAAGTATTAAAGATCATTTGCAAGCATGCATAATAGGAGGAGCATTATGATTAATGTTTTTACCCTTGACCCTTCGCGATCTGACCTTTTAATCTTTCAGAATTTCAGCTCCCAAAATGTAGAGATATAGTGACAAAGGGTTATCCTTGCCATGTAAGAGGTGGGGATTACTCCATTGTTCTTCCAGGACCACGACACTATTAGCTTCAATCTCCAGCATTATTTCCATCTCAAACATAGGCCATCTGCCATGAATAGTAGACCTAATTCACAAGGTAAGTAGCTCATCCCCTCTAGATAACTCCGATTATTCTCTCTCTCTCTCTCTCTTATTTTATAAGATAGTTTCTGCCTTGTCAACTATTTCTTTCACCGAGCTCCTATTTTAGATATACAAATCTTAGAATTAAGAAAGAAGTTACGTGAATATGTGTGTGTATATATAGAGAGAGGAATGTTATTATGCGATGTAGCCCCCATGTGTGGTCCGATCGCATAAGAGCTTGATCAGGTGGTCAAATTCAAAAAGAAAAAAAAAGTGGGACTGGGTGGAAAGCTTGGGTGGATCGGATGGACATGTGCATTCGCGCGTTCTTCATGGGCAGAATGTGCGGACCCACCTATCTGTCCGAGCATCTTCCCGCCTAGTAGGTTTTTTTTTTTTTGAATCGGACGGTTTGAGCTCTTAGGCAATCCATCCGCACAGGAGGGACATATCACATAATAGTATTCCTCTCTCTCTCTCTCATCAATTGCTCGATGAGTGATCAGGTAGTATGGGCTCGATAAAATAAAAAAGGGAGACCAAAGGCCATCTGATCTTGAAGGTCGGTTAGAGAATTAGAGTGCAATGTTAGGAACATTGCATCAAGTCCTACTCGTGCCTTTTAATGGTGTTTCTAATTAAAGATATCTGATCTTATCATGCCATGTATGTAGAGTTAATATTCATTCATAATTTGAAAGAACAGAAATATCTTTTGACGTCGGCTCCATTGGACGAACTTTTGGAATCTATGAAAGTTAATAAAGCATTTTAGATTTTAAGCAAAAATAAGAAAAAAAAATCAATTCATTTGTCTTCACATTATAGTAAGGATCAAATATCCCTTAGAACAAGAAATAGTTAAAGCCACTTGGAAAAGTTCAAGTCCTCCCCTCAACTACCATCGGGACAGACAGAAATCTCAGGACCATGAAACGGAAGATCCTTCAGTCACTGGTCTCGTCCTCCTTTCTCCCAGAAACAAGAAGCACCATAACGACCATACTAATGCTGCCTAAATCACTACATCCCAGCAGTTTTGATAGTCATTAAATAATGTGGGGGAAAAACTCAAGGCAGACGTTACTACAGACATAGAAATATAATTTTCGAGAAGAGATTCTTTCAATACACGTTTAGATCAGAGTTTAACAAGAAGAGGAAGACTCAAATATTTGTCAACTTTAAAGATCATATGAAATTTTTATAATATTTGACTCCTCTCCTCTTCTCAATATCACTGGACTTCGATTCAAATGTATATTAAAAAGATCTCCTCTCATAATTCTCAGTCCCAGATCATCTACAACTCGACCTACGGTCACCTGGCATACGTTACATACACCACAGTCCAAACGGGACGTTTTGTGCGTCATAATGAAGTGTCCTTAAAGGACATTGCTGTTGCAGCGCTCAGTCGTTGCCATTGCTGCAGCACGGCTCGTGTTAGACAAAACAGGAAGCGTCTTCCCTACGCCTTCAAGCGGGAGGGACACTACATGTTCATGCATGGTAGGGGCGAGGAAGCGCGGCGGCGAGGGCAGAGGGAGCTCCTCCGTCCCTTCCCTGGTCTTCACTCTCCTGCTGGCTCTTGGGTTCTCCCTCGCCGCCTACAACCTCCTCTCCATCGTCATTGTCCATGACCGTGCTCCAGCGGTCAGCGCCACCAACACTGGCTCTTCTTCCGACCATGACATCCTCCGGGTGCCCGGCGGCCTCGCGAAGCGTCCCGGCTCCTCTCGCGGGATGCGGTTCCATGTGGCCGTTACCGCCACCGGCGACACCTACAGCAGGTGGCAGTGTCGGATCATGTACTACTGGTACAAGCAGGTCAGGGGCATGCCGGGCTCCGCCATGGGAGGCTTCACCAGGATCCTCCACTCGGGCCGCCCCGACAGCCTGATGAAGGAGATCCCAACCGCCGTCGTCGACCCCCTCCCCAGAGGGTACCGGGTAAGCAACTAGCCTGCGTTAGGAAAAAAAATGGGATTAAAAAGTAAAGCTTCTAAATATATAAATTAAGGGGGACGAATTTTAAAAGGGTTTTTCACTTTCAGCCCTTCAGATTTTTAAATATTTTTTATATGAATTTTTACGTGTATACTTTTGAAAAGTAGTTTATTTATATATATACTTCCAACTCCCATATATTGTATGAAACACCTCCAAAAACATCAGAAACTTTGTGTCCATATCCTTCCATCAAAAAGCCATCAATTCTAATGAAATATGCCAAAATGATTTCAAATATTTTTACATGTATATCCTTAACTTCAATAAATTTTTACGTCTGTACCCTCGACTTTATTAAAATTTACAGAATCTTTCTAACATTTCCAGTTAGAGTTGATGCCATTTTGACAGAAGGGCATAGTTTTTCAAGAGTATTTCATACAATATATAAGAGTATACTAGTTTTGAGAAATATATTTGTAAAAACCATTTTTGTATATTTTATATCTACAAGAGTATTTCATACAATATATAAGAGTATACTAGTTTTGAGAAATATATTTGTAAAAACCCTTTTTGTATATTTTATATCTGTTTTAAATGTTCTACGATCTTTGAACCCTCCCCATAAGTCCGTCTACCTACTTGGTGGTCTATTTCCTTGTTCACTTTCTCATAAAATCCACAGCAAAATCAAAATAAGTAGATTAACATTCTCTCTCTCTCTCTCTCTTTTTTACAATGAAACTAATAACCGCTTACTAGAAATGTGATACATGAAAGGAATAGTTTTTGAACTTTTTTTTTTCCTTACAATTGCTAACTAAAGTAAGAGGGGCCTTGCAAGGACGATACAAAATTGCGAAATTTTTTTAAAATAAATACATAACGGGAAGCGATACAAAATATGAAATTATTGTAAGGACTGAAAAACAAAAAACTCAATTTAAAAAGTTATAGATCTACGGTTAAGTCGAACTCTTTTGTTACATTCTCAAGATTGAACCATGATCTCATCCACTCTTAAATTTTATAAAAAGATGCTTTTATGTCCAGAGAAGATACAATCTTTACCTAGCGCATAAGAGATCTATTTTAGAGGATGTTTATGAAAGTAGATAGGTGTCCTCAGAAACCCCTTTTTCTCTCGTGTTTTTCTACCCACCCTTCTAAAACTTGGTGATTGGACTAGGAACCTAATATGATCATCCAATACCATTCAATTTTCAAGTTTATTAAAAATATAAATAAATCGATCTACATACTTAATGTTTATTTTTCAGAATACATATATGTATATTAAATATTCTCATGTATATTAAAATATTCTCACATTAAATCAGATAATCTGAATCACTAAGAAAATTAGGATTAGTAAGAATTCCGATAAGATCCCATGTTTCTGATTTTTAAACTGCTTATGTTTCTGATTTTTAAACATTGCTTTTATCATAGGTCTATTAATTTGGTACAACACAAATGTAATATGGATGGCAAACTTCAGATCTACAATTAGTGGCTGTGTTATGAAGTTCTCAAATGATCAAACAATTTATATGATCAGCTTTTCCGAAAAGCTTGTGCATGCAACATATTTTATATTGTGCAAAAGGCACCCTATAATATGAAGTTCTTCTGCATGTCTAGTCCATTTGTCTCCCAACTCTCATGTGCTAGCTTTCTTCTTCGTGCCAATGAATGTTCTAGGGTTATATTATCCTTAACAGGCCTTGGGCATTCATACAGTGGTTAGAGAAGGCAAGCATTGAGGAGGAGTGAGTAACCGAAATTTTCTTAGTGTTCACTTCTTTTTTATACCTGTCTAGTATTTATTTGTGGATTTGATGGGCTAAGCTTGAACACTTGAATGAAAATTTTTCAGCTACATTCTAATGGCGGAGCCGGATCACATATTTGTGAAGCCTCTGCCAAATCTCTTTTGGAGTCTGTTTTCACCAATGTGTCCAAGCCTACAATGCCATAAGTAGGCTTTATTCATTTCATACTTACTTTTTTTAATTAAAGAACCGATGTGTAAATTTTCATGAGACACATTTAATAGATACAAACTATTGGATAAGATTTCAAAAGCTATTAATTTATTTCTAAAATAAATTGAACAACTATTGTCCTCAAAATTTAAATTGTATCCAATTCTATCTAAACATGAAATATAAATAATATTTCTTATTATGCTAGGTACATAATAACATTCATCTAATGAAAAAGTGTCTCCAGATGGTAGCTTGAGCTTCACTGTCCCCACAGCGATCGCCGCAACTCTTGCGCCGTTACCTAGCCTCAGCTCTACCTTGTCGGTCTTCAGCTTACGTCTTCTTGTTAGTGCCTGCACAGAATTGCAGATATGAGATACACATCAAGTATCTAATACCCATGATGTACAATCTGTTATTGACAAGCTTACATCTATCATATAGATACCTGAAGCGTCTTGCTGCTTCACAGTTCCTTTAGCCTTGTCCTTGAGGTATTCCTTGTAATTCCTCTTCCAGTGGCCCTTTTGATGACAGTAGAAGCAATCACCTTTCTCAGTACTCTTGCCTTTGTCTTTCTTGACAAGCTTTTGCTTTCTCTGAATCTTGTTCTTCCCTTTCCTAAAGGTTTGGACCGCAAGTCTCTTTCTATTGGTCTTACCAACCATAAGGATTTGGGGTTTGTCCTTCACAAGGTTCCCCTCTGCAGTTTTTAACATGTTCAGTAGCTCAGCTAAGGTGGTCTGAATCTTGTTCATGTTAAAGTTAACAATGAACTGAGCATATGATTGTGGAAGGGAAGATAACACTAGGTCAGTATGCATCTCCTTGGGAAGTGTAACCCCAAGAGCATCCAACTTCTCCACCCATTCTATCATCCTCAGTACATGAGTCTGTACTGAAGTTCCCTCTGCCATCTGAGCTTTGAACATATTTTTAGATATCTCATATCGTTCGATTATGCTCTGCTCACCAAACAGCTCCTTCAAATGGAGTATGATGTATCTAGCATCCATCTCCTTATGTTGTCTCTGTAACTCATTGGTCATGGAGGCTAACATATAGCACTGGGTCATTGTAGAGTCTTCCTTCCACTTTTCATATGCAATCATTTCCTCTTCTGGGGCATCTAATGCTAGTTCAGTAGGAGGTTCATTATCCAAGACATAGGCAATCTGCTCAGATCTGAGGACAATCTTCAGGTTCTTGAGCCAGTCTGAGTAGTTGGTGCCTGTCAAACGGTTGGCATCAAGTATGCCTCGCAACGGGTTATGGTGTGACATTCTAGCCTATAGGATATAATCAAATTATAATTAGCAGGTATTCAGATTAATTAAAACAAGATATAGTCTTTTATTATCTAGTTTTACTCCCACTAATTTTCGTCGGACTGTATAACCTTCAAATATACAGAATGGGAGACGCCGACTATCTCCTAGTGAGATCAAAATTTCCAAGCATCACAGTATGACCTCGGGTAAACACATAGTATCATACTGTTATCTCAGAGCAATCATCTCATGTTAATTGCATCTCCTTGCAATATCTGATCTTGTTTTGGCTCTAGATCACTTATGGTCCCGGGTAAACATAGTAGAGCATTAAATATGTTCTAAGCATTACCATCAATACGTGATGGAGTAGAGTAGGAATACAGCCCCCGGGTAAACATGTGGATAGCTATATTGTTCCTCTATTCCAATCTCTAGGCATCCAATGCCATAGTCAATAGACTTCTCATCAGATGATGGCAAATCTCGGGTAAACACGAAGAATATGCTACCAAAGAATCGAGATTTAATGACTATATTGATGAAGAGCCACGTGGTACATTCTAAATGACTTGCGCTACGGCTTAGACTTTAAAACGAAGGTTTTATATTAATTAGTTTGGTCTCATCCTAGGCGATAGTATTAGATATATCGAATATATATTTATACTAATAACCTAGATTATTTTATTCATAATCAAAAGAAAAACACACACGCATCACATACATGTCGAGTGGCGGTCATGGACAGCACAGTGGTTTGACATGAGCCATATAGTCAAACGCACACATACACACATAATACAACATTTATATTATGAGTCTGCAAACTCATAGGGTTAAGGAACTCTTTCTTATCCTTCTTAGTTGCAGTTATGGATCATCCTCGCTCCACGCTCAGCCGCCTCGATCAAATTACATCATAATTTATAATTACAAGATAATTAAAAAGGAGGAAGCCTTAAGGCGAATACAAAAGGAGGGAGGTAGAAATACAATGGAATATGAGAGGGAGAGGTTCGCAGACCCCTATTTATTAATAAACAATAAACCACACAATCACGTCCACATCCACAACAATTAAAGTGCTAATCCATGACCACCATGCAGTTTTTAGATTAAAACAAACCACATAGGAAATAGCTCATGAAATGGCTAATTAAACTTTTCGAAAATAAATATTTTTGGTTTCATAACACCAGGAACCAATCAAAATTTAATTTAGAATTTTCGAAGAAGATTTTTAATTAAGCATGCTAATTTAAATCGAGATTTAAACAAACAATAATAACACATCAAATGCGCATAATAACTGAAATTAATGATCTAAGAATATTCCATGCAGCATTTGAACACTTC
This sequence comes from Zantedeschia hybrid cultivar, assembly GCA_030544215.1. Classification (NCBI taxonomy): domain Eukaryota; kingdom Viridiplantae; phylum Streptophyta; class Magnoliopsida; order Alismatales; family Araceae; genus Zantedeschia; species Zantedeschia hybrid cultivar. Next base: position 45,020,281 of record JARZZO010000011.1, read on the forward strand.
AAATAATTGGGGTTAATCTAATAATTTAAACACTTAAGGTTTAATCTAACACTTTAGAATTAATTAAATAAATTAACAACTTTTGTCAATTAATTAATCAAAACAAAAGAAACCTTAAAAAGGACCCAATTAAAAAAATTTGAATTTGATAACAATCAGTAAAATCATATTTTACAATTATTAATCCAATTAACAATTTTTAATTATTCAAAATAAAAAATAATAATTGGATTCCAAAAGGGCTCAGCCCAGTTGAGCCCCTGGCTCGAGCCAGGGCCGAGTCAGGGCTTAGCCAGGGGCCTGAACCCAGGCCCACAAGCCTGGTCCGGCCCCTGGCTGGCCCTGGCTCTGACCCCTGGCCCGGGCCAGGGTCCAACTGGGCTGGACCCTGTCAGCAGCTAGGCAAACCCTAGCCGCCCGACAGGGTCGCCCGAGGGTTCCCTACTGCACAGGGAACCCAACGGCGCCGCCCCCATGGGGCTCTTCTCCGGCGCCACTCCCAGCGGTGGGCGGGCACCGGTCTTCCACCGCCGGCAACGGCGACCCCGCCGGCGTTGTCCGGCCACCGGCGACGGCCCGAGAGGGGCTAAAAAATGGGATTTTTCCCTTCCTTTTCTCCCCAAATTTTAGGTTTCAAAAACCCAAAAACGAAGAAGAAAAAACCATGGCCGGCCATCCAAAACCCCAAACCACCGCCAGCAACCTATTGCTTAGGAGTTGAAGATCTTATATCATGGGGAAACATGCTTTGGATCCGATTAAAACGCCAAGAACGAGGCGTTCTTCGTCCCACGAAGAACACAACGAAAAACCCCGAAATAAATTATTTTCTTCAATTAAAAAATGCAATCCCATCACAATCATCATCTCAAGAACAAGAAAATAATTACATGCATGGAATTAATTCATTTATATCATAATTTCAGAAATCGAAATGGCGAAATCACAGTAGAACCTGGCTTTGATACCACTGTTGGGTTCGCTATGTTGAGATCCGACCAAAAAATGTAGCAGAATTATTTATTCGAGATCGGATCCATCCTGTTTCGATCAATTAAATAAATCGGATAATTGGATTTACCTTAAGCGGATTTGAATCCGTATTCGTTCTCTAGTTTTGTCGGAGCGATGCCGCAAGCCGCACAGGTACCCGGCCTCTAGCGGTATCCACGCGGTTCTCCTCGCGATGGATCGTCCTAGCCTCCTCGCTCGATGCGGCGTTCGTGGATCCCGTCTGTCTATGCGTAATCCGCTGGGACATGCAGATTCAGAAACTCCTGTCGGACGGAAGGCAGAGCTATCGGGAGCCAAAGCGGAGCCTCTAGATGGCCGCCTTGTGTTGTGCACCCAGGAGAGAGGAGTGAGAAAAAAGGCGGCGGCTAGGTCAGGGTTGCTAGCCCCCGACCTAGCGTCTGTTCTTTTATAATAAGCCTATTTGTAGTTTTTCATAAAAACCTAGACTTATCCGAAATCTTGTCCAATTATCCATCGACTTGAAAACCTTTTGTGTGTGACCCTCTAGCCCCAAATACCAGTCCAGTTAATGGCCCATTAAGCCCGATAACTCTTTACGGACCTACTGAATTAATTAATATCCTTATATTAATTAATCAGCCAAATTAAATGTCTCACAGTAAATTCGGACAAGCTTCCGATCACGTTGGATGCCAAGCAACATCGCGTGATCCTGGATGGCATTGGGGTTATCGCAACCCTCTATTGGAACATTTCCGTCAACGGTTACCGCGCAGATATAATCCTTCATCCGTGCAATGTTCTCGAATCGACCTAGGGTATGGTTTACTATTAAACCCTAACCGGTCTATTCACTTGAATCAAATGCCGCTAATCTGAATCCGATAACTCCTCATCAGACACAGAGTCCGCCCTGGCCAGGGACTTCAAGCGCATCATTCGTGGAACACTCTCTCTCAAACTACCGAGAGCAGATGATCCTGTATTGAACACACAATTACCTTCGAGGGCATTTCCTTGAACCCGATCACTTGACTTATTAATAACCCATGGTTAGGGATTCGTTAGTCAAGGTCAAAGTTCAGAAACCTACCAACAAGATATCTTTGGCGTCTTAGGTCCAAGGATCATCTACGCAACCATGACAAAAGAATCGAGCTAGTTAACAGTAAGGTGTTTACCATCTAGCGATTCATAGTCAGATCAGTTCAGTAAACTCATTCGCCAATGAGCACCTATAGGTCTAGCATAGTGTCTCCACACAAGTGACTTATAGGATCAGTCACCCTCATCATATGAGCTGAAGAAACCTATATTACTCTATCTGGAAATTTGATGTCCTTCTCAAACATCTTATGACTAGGAACAATTAAGAATATGTGTTTATAAACCTTCTATCCCGTAATTATGATCTCATCATAATCCGAAGATTAATGCATATGTTCATGGACTTCATTGTGATTCGATAAGCAATGCTCAAATAAGGTAAACAATGAAAATATGTCATTATATTAATAATAATCTGAACATAATACAATGTCAGATTGGCTTATTGGCCATCCAATACTAACATCATCGAGGACAGAAATGTCTAGGATTAAATGCTTGCCCAGAGACGGTGGTCTCAAAATAGGAGGACTTGCTAGATACTTCTTCGATCCATTAAATGTCTCATGACACTTATTGTCCCAATCGAATTTGACTTTCGGTTTAGTAAGCTCGTAGAACGGCTTACACCTTTGTGAGTGTTGGGAGACAAAGCGGCAAATAAAATGCAACCTCCCGATTAATCCTCTTAATTCCTTCGAATTCTTGGGAGGTGGCATTTCAATAATGGCTTTGGCCTTATTGGGATCGATCTCAATGCCCTGTTTGCTGACAATGAATCATAATAATTTTCTTGACGAGACACCAAACACACATTTCTTCGGATTCAACTTCAATTGATACTCCCTCGACCTTTTCATTACTTTTGCTAGGATTTCAGCGTGATCAGCTCTAGTCTTAGACTTAACTAGAAGGTCATCCACATACACCTCCAAATGTGTATGCATCATATCATGAAATATAGCCATCATTGCCCTTTAGTAGGTTGCTCCAGCATTCCTCAATCAAAATGGCATAACTACATAACAGTAAGTGCCCCATGGTAAAGTGAACGACGTCTTCTCCTGGTCTTCTTCTATCAAACGGATCTGATTGTACCTTGAAAATCCATCCATGAATGATAGAGTTTCATATCCAGCTGTGTTGTCAATGAGCACATCTATGTGAGGCAAAGGAAAATCATCCTTAGGACACGCCCAGTTCAAATCTCAAAAGTCAATGCAGATCCTGACGTTCCCATCCTTTTCCATAACCGGGACTATATTTTCTACCCATTGCGGATAGAGGACAACTCTAATAAACTTGGCTTTATGCAATTTATCGACCTCTTCCTTCATCTTCAAAGCCATCTATGGGAAGAATTGCCTTAATTTCTATCTAACCGGGTTTGCTCTAGATTTCAAAGTTAATCGGTGCTCCACTAGAGAAGAATCTAACCCTGACATATCTTCATAACTCTAGGCAAATGTGTCCTTGTAATCTCTAAGAATCCGAACCAAAGCTTCTTCATCTGATTTAGAAAGATTTTGACTAATGAGGACCACCTTAGGTTCTTCCTCTATTCCTAGATTGATTTCCTTAGTTGGTTCTTCTACCGCAGCTGAAGGTTCATCAAATCTCTTTACTCCACTTGCGTACGCCTCAACTGCGTCCTCATCTTCTTCTTCTTTGATGATGGGATCTTTCTCCTGTATCAATTCGTACACCCCGTATACATCATCAACCAACTCATCTACCTCGCATTCTTCCGACAGCTGAATGGGATTCTCTAAGAACTGAGGGATTTGATAACGTGGAAGGCACTTAGATGCTAACTCCATAAGGTATCTATTTGGGATCTGTCTACCCTTAGACTTCCTAGAGTTCTTAAATTGCCTAACTTCATTAGACTACCCACAACTAGACTCTCTATCTTGACCTAAAGAGGACAAAGAAGGATAGAAATCAGAGGGTACATGATGAGATATAGGGGAATTCTCTTGAGAAGAGGGACAAAGTAGATCTAGAAGAGAATGTTGCTCGAATGACCTGTGCAACGGGGTACATTCGGACAAGTAGTAAGAGGTTTCCTCAATGAGGACTTGAAAGGATGTTTGAAAATCGACGTTTTTGTTTTGGGGAATTTTTATCATTTATCATAAAATATGAATGGATTTGAAAGGAAGCTGGAACAGAAGATGGGAAAAATGGCACCATGGCCAGAGGATTCGCGGGATCATACAGCAAGATGTCCCAAATTAAATCATGGATCCTCTTAGGGTCGAGAGTCATCCGAGGAATGAAGTCCCGAGGGGACAATGTGATGATGACGGGCGATGCCCAGGGTAAGTCTTTAGTTATCACCCTAGACCATGTTGGGGTTAGCAACAGGGTTCAAAATAAAGTATGGAGAGTAAAGATGTGAGATGGGTAGGTAGCTCTCCTGAGATAATCAATGGTCTGCCCAGCTTCATAAGGGTAATATGGCTCTCCTTCATCTATTTCATCAGTCACCAGTATTCTCTTGTCAAAAATGGCCCCAGCTCATCAATCAATGGCGGACACTGTGGTTCAGAGGGATGCAGAAACAACTGATTCAGAGCTATATATACAAGTCCAATGTATCAAACCATCTGTACCATTCACATTCTGGATCATGGAACCTTCTCCTTTTCATAGGCCGTAGAGCCTCCAAGGATTGGTCTGTAAGCAATGGTGTACGGTGTTTGGTCAATTCCCTCCCATAAATATCATGCAGGTCGAAATGGGAAGTTATCACCACAATATTGTTATTATTATGTTGAATTACGGGGCCCTCGACAAAATGTGTAGATTGGGTCCAAGTCAAAGGGTCTCGATTCTCCTTGCATGGTGGTCACCATGGTCTTCCATACTGTAACGACCCGCCACCCTATAATCGGGGATCCGATTACTAAATGGGTACCGAATCATTAATTTGGAACCAAACCAGGATCTAAATAAGTCTGGGAAATAAATGATAAACTAAGCTAAACATTCACATCGCATTGAATTGAAAGGAAAATGCAGAAATTAAAAGTTATTACAATGCGACTCGATACAGCAAATAATTACATACTCCAACAGAAGAGAAATAATTAAACATACAGGCCAGAAATAAAAAAACAACTACATCGGGGCATACCCCGGAACAACAGCCGTCGGCGCTCAACACACAGCCGCACACTCCTCGCTAGGTCTGCCGGGAGTCCTCACCTGAAAACCGCAGGGATGAGTCTCAAAGACAAGACTCAGTAGGGATCCTTCGATCCCTACTGCCCACGCACACACCCACAAGTGAAGAATACAACTGATGGTAAAGTAACAAGCACAGTGGTAATTACTATTCCTAGATCTCAATGCGAATCACATGCAAACGAAATGTATTAAACATGCATCATTCTAAACCAGACGACTAGGGAACCCACAACTGCCGTCTCGATAGAACACGCCAACCACACAAACAACAGTGGGGAAAACATCGACCCGCTGAGACCAAGCAGTAACCCCTCGGATAGCACTCTAGCTACTCCGGCCCAACCGGCTCAGGTGGTTACTCCTTCCCTCAGCATGAGTGACACTCCGAAAGTACCACACCCACACCGGTACTAGCTGACCCCGGGGTTCACCAGGTGACCCTCTCTCACTAGGCGTCACCCCGCCAACGCCCCCACCGGCGCTGTGCTCCACCCACACCAGCACAGGGTGATAAAGCGCTACAACTGTCACTCCAGGTCCACAGTAACACAAAACCCGGCACAGTACGATCCGGTCACATGAAAAGCCCGCGATCGCACGACACACAACGCAGTGCCATACGGTTATGAAAAATCCATCATTATCGAGTGCACTAAAGCATGCATTAACCAACTATCTAGCAGTATGAACACATTTTACTGGCATGAATTAGTGTAGTTTTGTCTTGAATCGCGTCGCCCAAGGCCGACGCCATTCAAGCTCCATGTACTGGTTCATAAAACATCGGCCTCAGAATCTGGCCTAAAAGGCGTCGACACCAGCGGTCGCCTTTTGAAAGGCGTCAACATCCTCAGACGCCATTTAACACAGAAATCCAGGATTTGCAGAAAACATTAATCAGGGGATTTCTATCTTAAAAGGCGTCATGGTGACCCGACGCCATTACGAATCGCGTCGCCCACCCATGACGTCTTTTAGTCCCAGAATTCCCGAACTGACAGAGCCTTAGTAAGACGATTCCTGCCTAAAAGGCGTCATGATGGCCCGACGCTCTTCAAAAAGGCGTCGTCCATGCACGACGTCTTTCAACGCCAGGAACCAGGTCTGTCATGAGCCCGAGGGCTCCCCATTTCAACCCCAAAAACCCCAAAATCACCCAAAACAGAGGAGAAAGAGGGGCGAATCCAACCATCAGGAAACCACATTCATAGAAATCCCCCATATTATCAAGAAGAGCTCCTAAACATGCTTGTTCTACCCCTCAAAACCATAGATCTAAAACATGCTTTAAGAGGGAGAATCATAGTTTGAACATAGAACACGATGGGAATCGTCACCCTACCGGTTACTTGAACTCCTCCAAGCTTCAAGCCGTCCACCCGTCTCGCCCCACGCCGCCGCTGGTACCGCCGTGGTCGTCCTTACTCCACCGTGACGTCGGCCGCCGTCCGGAGAGTAAAACGCCGCAGTGGAAGTGGAGGTGGTAGTGGTGGGAGCTAGGTAGGGGATGGAGTGGAGGGAAAGATGGAATGGTGGGAGGAAGAGAGGGAGGAGGAGGGGCTGCCATCGGGATCGCCGGAAGGGAGGAGAGAAAGAGAGGAGGAAGAAAAATGAGGGAAAGAAGGAGGGCTCGCGGGGTTAACCAGAGACTGGCTAAAACGCGTCGACATGGACGGACGCCTATCAGGTGACGTGACGGCCGCTCTGACAGGACTCTGAAACGCGTCGTTCTACACAGACGCCGTTCAGGGGACATGTCAGGGCCGTACTCTGACAATCCTAGAGTCGCAGTCTGAAAGGCGTCGTCCCATGCGGACGCCGTTCAGACGACACGACAGGGCCGTACTCTCGCGGCCCAAAGCCAGCCCACGTGGCACCCACGTGGCAGAACCTAAAACGCGTCTACAACGGTGGACGCCGTTTAAAACATCACAGAGTCTCTGCCCCACTGGAGCCTGAACTACAGGGTCCGACCCCGAAAATCGGATCCGAAAGCCTCAGTCCTTACACATACCTTGTGACCGTCTTCACTTTCTTATTGCTGTACAATGTCGTGGCTCACTTTCTCTGGCCTATATCCTAGGTGATTCCCAGGTACCCTTCTATCATCCTTGATCGGCTTGGTTCTTCCTTGCAACTGTGTGCCTAGACCTTTCCCTGGCTGATATCCAATTTTCATCATTATATTCTAGCATGGGGTACTCATTAACTTCCCCCGTTTCACAATACTGATCGGATAAAGAGTGGGTAAGGTGGACTTCAATGGGTCTGACGGAGGAAGATAAGTTTGCAATACATATAGGATGAGTTTCTGAACGTGTGAAGGATTAGGAGTTGGGTTCACGTTCAGGGAATGAGTGGTAGAAAGAATAGGCATACCGGTGACTTTGATTACGCGCCCCTTGTAAGGAGACTTGAGACATTGGTGATCGGTCGATGGAATAGCCTCAAGCAATTTGATATAGGGATGGCCGAGTATGTCCTTTAGTAAAGGATCAATTTCAAATACATGGAATTCAGGTAGACCATGCCCAGTGGTGATCGTGTGGAATTGTCATATGCAGTGACAGATATGGGTGAAGGTAGCCACTGCTCCTTTGGTTTTCCACACAGCTCTAGGGTTCTTAGTGGTAAAACATTAATAGATACACCAGTGTCCACTAAACAGGCGTCTACAACTTTCTTGCATATATTGACAGTGATGCTCAAGGCCATACCCCGTGCTGCCAGGGGTGCTAACTCAGATGCATGGAATGATATTGATGGTTGATCAACTTGCGGTACCAGCCGTGCAGTAATTTTCTCGATTGGCATGTCTTCATTGACCATGACCCTTTGCAGATATTCCATCAGAGCTTCTTGGTGAGTCTTGGACCTCTTTATCAGTTCAAGCACAGATATGCGTGCTGGAGTTTTATCCAGGTGCTTCAACAGATCATATTGAGTGCCAGGTGCACTCTCTTCATTCTGTTGTTCCTCAATTGGCTATGATGGGCCGTCCTACACCGTGGACTGGGTAAACACTTTATTGAAATCATGCCGCTTCGGAGCATTTCTGGCTCAACAATGGAAGGTACAGGCGATATTTTAAGGACTGCCAGGTTGATGAGGGGTTTTGAAGGCATTAGGGGTTGGCTCGGTGTAGCAGGTGATTGGGTGATGTGGATAAGGGGTTTGATTGGGTGATGCAGATGAGTGATGGCATGGGGAATGGAATGCGTAGCAATGGTTTAGATGGCATGATGAGTTCATAGACGGGTGGAGGGTTATTTAGTGGCGATGATTTTGGTATGGTGGACATGGGTTTGAGGATGGGGGGTGGTGGAGTGGGGGTAGTAGGTATGGGTTGTGAAGGGGTTGATGAAGGTCTAGGAATGCGGATAATGCGGCGTGGTGGTTGTTCGGCAGTATTTTAGCTATGGACTGTTGAATAGATGGACGAGGATTCTTCGACTCTCCACTGTTGCCCCCTATCTGCCTCAGATTAACTATTCGTGAGGATTGGGGTGATCTGATTTTGGTGCTCCAGCAACAGATTTTGGACTATTCCCATGTTAAGCAGAGGTGCCGCCTGCTGAACTAGTACTCTCTGAGCTTGCTGTGGCAATTGTTGTTGTTGTTGTTGTTGAGGTCTCCTTGCCTTCAATGCAGTTATAAACTTTCTCATCTCCTCCTAGTCTGTGCCTCCTTGATCATTCAAATCATGGATGTAATCTCTAAACTGGAAACAAGCATCCACAGTGTGCCCCGGCTATCGATGGAACACACAGTAGTAGGAGGCATTAGCATTCTAGGACCAGATGGTTCTTTCTCTGGGTAATGAGAGAGCATTTGCCTCCATGAGGGCGTTGAAAATGTCAGAGAGTGTTTCCGACAATGGTGGATAGGATGCCCTCTTGGGACCTAGAGGTTTCCTCTGTTAAGAGTAATCATTGGGTGGAGGAACCTGGTTGTATCCTAGTGGCTGCCGAGGTTGGTTGAAAGCTAGCTGATATGGTTGTTAAGGTGGCTTAAAGCCCTGTTGGTTTGGTGGCCTCTGCCCATTGTAATGTGGCTGCTGGATCCTCATGAACTGTGTTGACTTCTGTAGTTGGACCCATTGTGGAAGAGTTTGAGACATTAGGCTTCCGAAGTGGAGGCCTATTGGGTCGGTGAGGATCAAATACGCTGGAGAACGTGGAGTCCTTGAAAGCATTCTGGGCGTAGCGCGCCCTCTCGTATAGTTCCGCCATGTTGGTCAAGTTATTCAATGTCAGGACCAATTTGTACTGTGGGGTGGGGTTGGCTATCATCATATTTACTTGTTCAGACTTTGACAAGTGATCCTTTATCTTCTCAGCCATAGCTCTCCATCTATCAGCAAAAGTCACGAAGTCTTCATCGGACTGCATCTTCTCATCCACCAAGTCAGTTATAGATAATGATGGTGCAACTCTATCCTTGTACCTTTGCGGAAAATTCCTGGCCACTATGTCAAAATCTTCAACATCACTTGGGTCCATTGAAAAGAACCATTCAAGGGCTGATCCCTCTAACGACCTTTTGAGGAGAAAGGCCAGCGATCTCTTATCACTTTGCCAAAAAGATGACTCGTATAGGAATTCCTTCAAGTGAACGAAAGGGTTACCAGAGCCATTGTACTTTCGATACACTGGCATTTCAGAGGGTGGGAGATGGAAAACAGGCAGGTTGGGGATAGCGAACTCGGGAGCAGCTTCAATATCCATCATCGTCTTAAAGATCTTGAACTACATATCCATCTGATTGATTTTGTGAATAGGGCCTGAGTGACGGAATCAATTGGTGGAGGTGGTGGTGCCTGAAAGGTCTGCCTCCTAGAGTAGCTAGGACATAGAAGACAGTAAGGTTGAGAACCGGCAACATTTCTGCTGTGCCCTAAGACATTTTAATAAGTTGGAGTTGGCAGTCTGACTGGGTATCTAGAAGTGGATTGTTGAGGGGCCATGGGCCACGGAGTAGATATTCGAAGGCCTTCCATGGCTTGAATGCGGACTTGATGAGTAGGGGGAACTGGTATGTGCGGTTCAGAAGAACGCTGAGAGTCTTCCCCTTCAATATTGATTGGATGGCCTCAAGCTGCTGAGGGTCCACATGAGTAGCCAGGGCTCCCAGAACAGTAACCAAGTCAGGTGGATTGGTAGATGAAGGTTCAGCTTGGTCTTGAGCCTCTTCAAAGGTAGGATTGGAGATAACATGAACATGAGAATGATTAATACGAGGATTGTATTGATCGTGCGTGAAGTGGTCACTGAGGGGCGTTAGCATCTCCCTCGTACTCAGTTTGGAAATGATTGGGATTACGTGGGGCATAAGCATCTCCCCCATCTTCAGAATAACAAAGATCATAGTTCTGAGGGGCATAGCATCTCCCTCGTACTCAAACAGGGTATCTTGCTCGTAAGCGGCCATACCGACAGTTCTACCTGAACGTAGCATCATGGTGTTTAGTTGACCAAAGGTTCAAACAAGTTGTGCAAAGATTAACAACAAGTTGATGTTCTGCTATTTTAGGATTCCTTGTGAGGATTAAAATGAGTTTTTTAAAGATTGATTCACTCAAGGAAGGATCCTAGTTACAATGTAGTTTTTCCGCTGTTTTCTTCTATGGCTTCACTCACAACAGTATTGATGACTACCCGGTATAAAAGGTACAACCAGCCCAATGAGCAAAGAGGAATTCTTCACTTTTGGGGACTTATGGAGGTCCCGACACTAACCACTCTAATCTGATCGAGGGACCAACCCCAGTCAGAGAGAGGTGAGAGCGCCGAGAGAGGTGTTCCTAAAAGGGGAGCGAACTCCCAATGCTAATGTCGTGCGGCCAGGATGACCTCTAATGGAATAAATATAAGTATAATAGTCAAATCAAACCAAAAACCAGAGATCCGGTAACTGAAGAACAACCTGCTTGAATGGCGTCTCCTGTTATCGACGCTATTCTAGACAGTAAGGTTACTGTCAACAGAGTCTCGGGTAGAAAGACAAACAGAGCCAGCAGCCTAAAGGCGTCGGGGCTGGGCAGCGCCATTCTAAACAGCGTCGTCTGGTCTCGACCCGATTCAAGCCCCGTAAATAGTAAAATAGAAAGATAACCAAGGGTACTCCCCTCTCAAACTAACAAGGTGTATAAAGGACGAAATATCATGCGTAATAGAGTCTAAACAGATAGGCTATCATGCAAACAACATGGATATCAACTTCAAGCATACATATTTTTCAACACCACAAGTTTAGGCAATCGGGGGAAGGTAAAATCTTACCACTAAGCGTGTGCACGAGGTGTACGTGGGGGAAATCAAACCAACAATCCAAACATAAAATGTGCTCGAGGGACACAAAGGATGCGTGTGCTAAGCGGTGCACACGAGGGTGCCCAATGGAAATAACAAAAAAAAAAAAAAAAAAAAGAACAACAAAATAAATCCCACCGTGATCGCCAAAAAGCTGTAGTGCGCAAAATCGTGTTGTGCTATCAGTTGATATCATGCATTCATATGCTAAATAATCAAATTTAAACTACGTGATCGCCATAAACCGAAGGTTTCAAAGAAAAAAGTGATCGCTTTACTTACCTCGCAAACTTTAGCAGAGTTGCGGTTCCTTTGTTCTCCTTCTGTAGCCGGCCAAAGATGAAGAGCAGCCTCTTTTTCTTTACTATTTCTTTATTGATTTTTAGGCCTTTAAATCCTTCTTTTCAAGCCTTTTTCCTTCTTTTCAAACCTTGCAAAAAAGATTAAACTAAAAGAGATGATTAGAACTAAAAGTAGTGTAATATCTATTCTAACTATCAAATCTAACTTAAACCAAACAAAAAAACTCACTTACTTGATATTCTTTAAGCCCCTAACATGTGTGGGTGAGAAAAATCATGATGTGAGTGTGTGAATTATGGAGTGATGCTACAAAATCTAATGAAAAATAGTGAAAACACTATGACAATAACTAACTAGAAACTAGATTAGAAAAGAGAAACAAAGAGTGTGATTGGCTAATTAAAGGAAACCAGAAACAATTAGGTAACCTAAAAGGCGTCGTCTATGAGCGACGTTATTCAGATGATTAGGAAATTAATTCGAATTCAAATCGAAAATCCAGGCAGATTAGGGAACTAAATGGCGTCGTCTATGAGCGACGTTATTTAGTTATATCTATCTAGATTTAGGAATTTAATTCCGAACTGATTTCGGCTAGAAATCTAAATTGCGTCGGTCATGGTCGACGTTAATCAGTGAATTTAGACAAAAATCAATAAAAATTAATTAATGATTAAAAATCAGACCATTTTGGGGCATTATAGTTGCGACATGAAATTTACTCAATATGAGGTCAAAATTAGTGTGTCTATAGTTGTTCTACCTTGCCATTGACTTTGCAAGGGAGTGAAATAGAATGGAATGAACTGAAAAAGTAATGCCAAGGTATGATGAGACATGCTCTCAACATCATATAATGAGAATTTTTCTCAAAATGATCAATGAAGCAACTCAAAGATGTCAATGGAATCACTCTTGTCTCGGTGAGATAGGCAAAGGAAACAAAATAAGGACGATCAACTTCTACGAGGGGAAGTACCCTAGGTCACAAACCTTGCAGGTTTCACCATGGAGAGCAGTTTCTAGCCAATGTGCATGTGCTTCGACTATGATGGATCTTAAAAAAAAAACAAGAAATATGGGATAAAGATCCAAACAAGAAGGAATTCCAAGGATATCTTCAAGAAAATCGCAAAGATAATTGAGATACGCAATTCAAAAATGAATATCTCATATCACGTTGAGATTTATTTAATCAATGGTCTGAAATTTAATCAATAACTAATTCTTACCACAATGATTTCAAAGTCCTATATGATGCATGCTGGGTTAAAAGAAAAATAAAATAAGATAAAATATAAATTAATCAGGGATAATATTACTAAACAGTCATTGATGAGTCAAGACACCAGTCTTGCAATTTAGTGCTAAGCTGAAGTTCGTTTATCCACGCACTGTTTCACAAAAGCCGAACCACCGTCCCCATCAATTGACAACTTAGCAGCCTATCCATGTGATTAAGAATTCTCTGAAATTATCATTGTTTTTGTTAAAGGGGAACTCAAATTCCAGTTTTATCATAACCACAAGGTCCTTGATATAATCTAATAAATTTTTATCATATAATAATGTTAATAATGCGAATCAAATACATAAGGGAATACAAGGATAGAGATAACTGTCTTTTTAGTCATGGTGAGACTCAGTGATCACAATGAGACTTTTTTGTAATTTCAACTTCATTTTACTTTTTTCATGAATTTCCTGTAGTCAAATTTCGTCAGTAACTTCAAGTAGGGAGATAAACAACATCAAATAGCAACAAATATGCATTTTCGGAAAATGATCAGAAATACTCTAAATGGCATCACTCTGAGTCAACGTCATTCGAATGACGTCGCTCCGTCTAGACGCCATTTAACTTACCGAAATAGGACTCTTTCTTACTCCAATCTGAACTCCACTTGCCTCCATCAAACATCCTCTTCCAACTCGGAAAGGGCCTCCTAATCACGCAAATCTCCCCATATAACCTCCCTCCCTTCATACCAAACAATCACAACCAGCATCCAAGAGGGAAAGGCTAGGGGATTCTCTTCAAAGTTTAAGGAAAAGGAGGAGCAAGAGCAAGAAAAAGAAGGGGATTAAGCAATCAAAGAAGATGGCTAGTTTTTCTAAAGATTATTCATCAAATAAGAGAGCGAGGAAGATGATTGAGAGGCATTCTAGCATAGTAGGCCACCTTAGTGGGCGATACCCTAACTTATAAGTAAGCTAATCTCCCTTTCCCTATTCAATTTTTCTTTTCTTTTTCTTCATTCTTCTATATATTCTCTAGTCTCCAAATTCTGTTCAATACGACAAAATTGTGCTAATTCTTTTTCAAGGGATATTCTCTAGTCCAAGAAGGTTTTCTTCTCTTCTATGGATTTCCAAGTTAGTGGGGAAAATCAACCTCTCCATGCAATCATACATCTCCAAGTGGCATCTCTAAGGCTTGGTTATTCATGCTAAACATTATAAGAGTGCGTGTATGGATTGGGCTACAACGGGTGCTCTAGTTTAATTATGGCATCTTCAAACACACACTTTCCTCTTCACTTTCTTTGAACTTACCATCCTGTTGGAAGAAGCTGAACTCCTACTAGGACTTCCAAAGCTTAAGGCTAACAGTGATGAACTTGATGTGACAGATATACTATTCATGAGGGAAAAGGTCACTTGTCATCAATTCTTGGAAAATATTTTGGAAAGTCCGAAAGAAATTTCAAGTATCCATACTCAGAAAGAGATTAATCTTGCAAAGTTGGCAGAATGGACTTTGAAAAAGATAAAGGAATTCAAGGAGGAAGAGACAGAGACGGTGATGATCGCATTCACTGCATGTTTGGCTGGAGCTCTACTATTCCCTGCCCATGACAACATATTCTTGGAAGATCAACTCGGTGCGATTTGCGGAATATTCTAGGCAAAAAAGATAAGCACAGCAGTCCTAGCCTATCTCTACAGTGGGCTCTCAGCAGCGTCTATAGGTCAACCTCCTTATGGCAGGATGCTACTCTTAGCCTTATGGGTCGATCTCCACTTCAAGTTCATTCATAATGAGGAAGCGATTCCCAAGATGTCCCAGATATATCAACGCAGTCCTATTTTTCACATTGCCAACATAGTGAAATTCAACAACAATATGACCAATCAGGTTACCAACCTCAAAACTAGAGCTGACTGGCGTGCTTACTTCAACACCATGCCAAGGACTGGCTTCGAATCCACACCAATTGCTCTTCGAGAAAAGGCGGTACGAGTACGCCGCTGTGCAGGCGCAAAGCTCCGACTAATCGGGGCAACCGAGTTCGTCTTATATAATCCACATCACTGTCAACCTCAACTTGGTATGCCTCATTATGAATTTCTAGAGATACCTAATCTCTCTACAATAAAAAAGCGGGCGTTAGGAACTGATGAAGACTTTGAGACGGTAGAGCTTATTGTAACTTTATGGAACATCGGTTTCACCCGTTGTGTTAAACTTCCTTATGAAGTGAATCGGGAGCTATGGAAGAACTATGTAAAAGAGCTTCAGAAAATCAGGCCTGAAAGCTCTCAACTCTTGCCTAAAGTTTGATGTACTTTTCAAATTTATTTGTAAGGAAAAATCATTCCTTTATTACAATAAAGATCTTTCCTTAATATTGTGCAATTTTCTAGAATTTTTCCTTAAGCAAAACAACTCATTTTCCTCGAAAATCAAACTTTCGGGCTCATTAACTCAAATGGCGTCGAGACCAGATGACGTGTTTCAATAAAATTCATTTTTGGGAAATTAAAATTATTCCTTAAAGAGCCCTGAATTACGTCACCCATGATTGACGCTAACCACTTTCTCTCTCTTATTTTTTAGAAATTTCTGAGCATTAAATTGTCTAAATCACGTCGCCCATGGTCGACGCCAATCATTGATTACACCCGTACTCCCATCAAATTCATACATTAATTCCCTGAATTGCATCGCCCATAGTCGACGTCTTTCTATGATTTTCTCCAGATTTTCTAGGTATGGCTCTGACTCCCAGAGGCGGTAATTCTAAATAGCGTTGCCTATAGAAGACGTCAATCACTAATTTTCAAAATTCAAACAGCCGCATCAGTTTGTGCGCCACTGAGACACGTCGCTCCTGCCTGACGCAATTCAAGCATCTTACTGTGGTCCCGATCCCGAGCCCTTCTCTTTCCTCATTCGCTTCACTCACCTTCTCTTTCCTCTCCTTCACTTTCCTCTCCGGTAAACAGTAGTGATGAGCGACGAGTTCTTCCCTTTTCCGATCATTCTCTTCCTCTCCGGCGAGCCTCCGGCAACCTCCTCGCCACTAGCCACTCTCCTCTTCCATCCTCTCACCTTCTTACTCTCTCTCGGTCGAGCTCTCTTTCTCCCTCTCTATCTCTCTCCGGTTCGATATGGAGCACGGTGGACCGAGTGGCCCGAGCGGGAAGCGGATTATCGCTGTCCCAGAGTTAGATGGCACCAAGGAGGATCCTCTCCCCACTCAAGAAGAAATAATGGTGGACGTGGCGGTCCTTTCCACAATCGAAGCATTAATGGAGGCGGAAGAACCTCCAGCGGCGGCGGCACCGACCGAAGAGGCAGGTCCTCCCATGGTAAGTTCAAAAACCTTCCTTTTATAGCATTTTTGGGGACGGGAAACCAAAAGGAGGGAAGGCCACGGGTCCTCAGATCCGTGGTTGAATGGCATCGAGACCAAGTGGCTCCTTTCAAAAGGCGTCGACCAGGCGCGACGCCATTAAGGACAGTGGTCGTAGGCCCAATTTAATATTAAAAATTGACTTAATTTCCATTTTAATTGATTTTTCTAACATTTTCTTGGACAATCGCAGGGGACGATGAGGGCTAGAATCTCATGGGACCTCGTGGTTGCGGCATACCGCAGATTGCCAGACTTTCAAAAGATTAGACTTAGGCAGATGGGGTTTGGGGAGATCCTAGACAACGTGCTCTTCTGTCTCAATCTAGTCTTGTTGTAGGTCCTGCGAGAAAGGTGGGATCTAGTTAGCCGGGCATTCTTGACGCCCTGGGGACATATGGTCCCCAGCTTAAAGGACGTGGTGAGGATTACCGACCTTTAAGTGGAAGGCCAAGCGGTAAGTGGGATCACATATCCCGACTACTGGGAGATGGCCGAGAGGCTTCTCGGTCTGGAGGTGTTAGAGGCCTTGGGTAGAGAGTTCAGTACCCTATTTAGAGTAGATGTAGAGGATGCCTAAGGGTTAGTCGGCCCTAGGCAGAGACAGGGGGAGTCCCAGGAGATGTTTAGGGATAGACTTTCTAGGTCAGCTGCCAGTGTTTATTGCTGGGACAAGAGTCAACGAGTGCTGGTAAATCGGCAACTTAGGATCTTTCTAGTCTTTTTCTTTCGAAGGTTGCTCTTTGGGACGAAGGGCGACCACATTCATTGTATATTTACTTTCGGGGCATTATAGTTGTGACATGAAATTTACTCAATATGTGGTCGAAATTAGCATGTCTACACCTTATGGATAGCACAACATACTATAATACAATCAAAGAGCACCCATCTCATGGGACTTGCAACTCCTTGCAGTATCTGATCAGAGTTTCGGTCCCCAGAGGTTTAATGGCCTTGTGGATAGCACAACAAGCCATTAATTCTGGTCTAAGCATTTCCATCGTTAAGGGACGAACATAGATTTGCATGCAGTCCTTGTGGATAGCTCAATAAGGCTACATGGTTCCTCCACCCCGATCAATAGGCATCTCATGCCATAGCCAGAGTATCTCCTTACAATTAGGCAGGCCTCGTGGATAGCACAACAAACCTACCTAAAGTAATTTGAGTCTTATGACTATAACGATGGAGGACCATGCAGTAAGTTCTCAACTACTCACGTTACGACTTAGAATTAAGTGAGGGTTTTAGATAACTTTTATCTTGGTCTCTCCAGGGTGATAGTATATAAACATATCGTATATATTTACTACATACTATACCTACTTTCATTCATAATAAAAAATAAAAACATTGTATCACATACATGTCAAGTGTGGTCATGGATAGCACAATGGGTTTGATTGGAGCCAAACAGTTAAATGCACACACAATCTAATATAACATTTATATTAGACTATCTGTAAGCACAAAGGCAAGGGATCTCCATCGTCTTCGCTCCTTCCTCGATTGCCTCGATCAGATTACATTAAATTCTAAATTTACATGTAAATAGAAGAAGGCCTTATGACGAGTACAAGAGAGAGGTAGGTAGAAGTACATCGGGGTATGAGAGAGAGAGTGGTACACAGACCTCTATTTATTAACAATTAATAAACATTCCATCATTCATCCACGATCCACACACATCATCTCATAAAGTATTTAATAAGTGCATATCCATGACCACGGTGTGTTTTATCCATTCCACACAAGATAAGCGCATCACATGGCTAAAATAAAAAAGTTTAAAAAATAAATAATTTTTGGCTTTCAAAAAGCTTGGTTCCAATAAAAATTGGCATTAGAACATCGAAAACTCATTATATTATCTTAACATGCAATTAAATCAAATTTAAAAGTATTAAAACACACATCACATGTGCACACACTCCAAATTAATAATTTCTAGAATATTCCTTGCTAATTAGAACACTTCTAATAATTAAAACATTCTAATATTTAAGTTAATCAATATTAATAATCTAATAATTAGACTCTTAATAATTAATTACTAATCTAACTCTTAGATTAATCAATTAAATTTAATTACTAGTTTAACACTTAAATTAATAATCAACTCTAATTAATTAACAACTACTAATCTTACTCTTATATTAGTCAATTAATGTTAATTACCAATTTAACAATTAAACCAATAATCTGCACTAATTAATTAACAACTATTTTTAATTAAAATGATTCAAAATCATTTTAAAGCCCAATTAAATAGAAATGAATACAATTTCAATTTTCAAAACTATTTTGAATTTTAAAATTAAAATCAAATTTTAATTAAATTAAATGGGTTGGGGTATAAATTGGGTTTCGGGAAATAAAGGGGGAAAGGGCTCAACTGGTTTGAGCCAGGGCACGAACCCAGCCCGGCCCTGGGCTCGAACCCAAGCTGGTTTTGGCCAGGGTGGGGACGGGTTTGGGTCCCAGGCTCAGGTCAGGCCCGAACCCAAGGGCTCATCCCCTCCCTGTTGCGACTAGGGTGGAAACCCTAGCCGCCGCAGGGTAGTGCGCCCCCCCCCCACCCAAAGTCTGTAGGCAGTCGACGGTAGTGGGCCCTCCGGTGGCCAGTTCCCAGCCCCACTAGCGCCAGCGGGCCCGCTAGTGGAACACAGTTCTGTACAAGCCGCCAAGCCTCTTCCCTCATTCTCTCTCAGTTTCCACACAGGAAAGGAGGAATAAGACCCCCTTCACAGCCCCTCTATCGGCCTGTCCGGCGCCGACCTTGAAGCCCGCAGTGACTAGCCATAAACCTACGATCTACTAGGCTAGCCCAGTCATCTTTCCCGGCCACCTAGATCTTCGAAACGGCGCCGACAAGAACACATTTCTTCATCACAAGAAAAACTCCAAAAAATCCCAAAAAAATCTGATTTTACAGGATTAAAATTAATCTAAGTAATTGTGTTCATTATATGAACATAGATCAAGCAAATAATGTAATTATATCATGGAAAAATTAATTCAGAAACTGAAACATACGAGAAACAGTGGAACCTGGCTTTGATACCACTGTGAGGATCTTGGGTTTCTTTGGATCGCAAACACAACAGAATTAAATGAAAATAAATTGCGATCCATGTCCATTTTAATAAACTAAAACCGATAAATGGGTGATTGATTATCACCTTGCACGGTTTCGAATCTACGTACGAACGGTTCCATCGATGTGACACTGCCAACCGTACAGATGCCCATCCTCTAGCGAAGTCCACGCGATCCTCCTCGTAGTAGATTTCCTCATGATCCTCGTTCCTTGCAGCCCACAACCGATGTGTCGTTCACTGCAACGACCGTCGCAACGCGCGGTCGAATTCCCGTCGGACAAGACTCGGAGAAGACGGCGATGCAGTCTCCAGAGAGGGGGACAACCAGGGGCGCCAAAGAGAGAGAGGGAGAGACGAGGGGGCAGCTAGGGCTGAGCAACAGCCTGGCCTGCTCAGCCCGTTCGCTATATTTTATATTAACCACACGATTTTTCATACAAACTCCATAATAATATAAAACCCACTTTTAATCTATCTCCTTGAAAATCTTTGGCGTGTGACTCTCTAGGCCCAATTACCAGTCTGATTAATGGCCTAATACGCCCAGTGACTCCTCACTGACTTAATTAATCAATTAATAACTCATATTAATTAATTCATCAACCGAATTGATGTCACACATTAAATTTAGTCGGGCCTCATGTTAGGTGCCAAGCAACACCGCATGAATCCGGAAGGTATTAGGGTTAAGCAACCCACTTTTGGAACCTTTCCACCGACAGTTACCACGTGGATATAATCCTTCATTCGCACATTGTTCTCGAGTCAACTTAGGGTATGGAGAACTATCAAACCTAACCGATTGACTCACTTTGATCAGATGCTGTCGTATAATATCGAAAAACTCCTTTCCCGATATTATTTTCTGCCCAGGCCAGCGACTCCTACGCATCCTACCTAGAGCATTCTCTCTCTTAGTATTAGAAGCAAATGATTCCTTATGAACACTTAATTCCCTTCGACGATATTCCGCTGTACCTGATCCTTGCCTATTTAGAATCCCGTGAATAGTGATCCGTAAACTAAGGTCAAAGTACAAAAGTCCATCGACAAGGTGTCCTTGGTGTCTCAAGTCCGAGGACCATCCACGCAACTGCGACACTAAAATTTAGCTAGTTGACAGTTAGGTACATTACCATACAGCGATTCATCCGATCAGTTCAGTGAATTCATTCTCTATTAAGCACCTACAAATTTACCTTAGTGTCTCCTCACAAGTGACTATGAGATCAGTCACCCTCATCGTATGAGCAAGAGTGATCTGCACTAGTCTAACCGGATATCCGATGTCCTTCTTAGATATCTTCCGACTAGGAACAATTAAGAATATGTGTATATAAGTGATCAGTCTCATTAGTATGATCTCATTATAATTTGGTCACTATTGCACATATTCACGGACTTCATTATGAGATGATAATTAAAATGAATTGTACATAATAAAATAATGCCATTTTATTAATAAATGAATGAGATTTACAAAGTCAGATTGGCTTGTAGGCCACCTAGGACTAACACTCTATTGCTTCAACTTAAACGAATGCAATGACTAGCCGGAACTTCAATGGTACAACCAGCCTGACGAGCAAAGAGGGAATCCTTCACTTTTGGGGACTTAAGGAGGTCTCGACACAAACCACTCTAGTCTAATCGAGGGACCAACCCCGGTTAGAGAGAGGTTAGAGTGCTGAAAAGGGTGTTTCCTAAAAGAGGAAGTGAACTCCCGATGAGTATAACTTGTGACCGGGATGGTCTCTAATGCAATAAATAATAATAATAATACAAAGATGATCAAGGATCTGAAGGGATGATGGCTGGAAAGGCTTCTGCTTGAATCGCGTCATCTTGTGTCGACGTGATTCAAGACAGTAGACCCCCCTATCAGTAGACAGAATATGGAGGAAATAAAACATCATGTAAAAACTACCCAAATCAATAGTTATCATGTAAATATCAACTAAAATAAATCAAGCATCATGCTTTCACAATCACAATTTTTAGGCAATGAAGGAAGGGCAAAATTTTGCCGCTAAGGGTTGTACACGAAGGGAGAAAACCAATCAATCACACGTGCCCGAGGGGCACAAAGGGATGCACACGAGGGTGCCAAAGGATGCACACGAGGGTGCTAAGCGGTGCATGTTGGGTTCGGTGGGTCCAGATCCGACCAGAACGTAGCAGATAAAATAAAGTCGGGATTGGATCTGTCCCGTTTTGATATACAAAAACTTAAACGATAAATCATATTTACCTTGCGCGGATTCGAATCCGCATTCGTTCTTCGGTTCTGTCGGAGCGATGCTGCAAGGTGCGCAGGTGCTTGGCCTCTAGGTATATCCACGCGGTTCTCCTCGCGATGGATCGTCCTCACCTCCTCGCTCGATGCGGCGTCCGTGGATCCCGTCTGGTTGCGCGTAAAACATGCGGATTCAGAAACAACCGTCGAGCGAGAAGTGGAGCTGTTGGGAACCGGAGTAGATCCTCCAGGGGGGCGGCCTCGAGAGGTGCGCCCAGGAGAGAGAGAGGCCAGTGGCTAGGTCAGGGTTGCTGGCCCACGACCTGGCAGCCGTTCTTTTATAATAAGCGTATATGCAGTTTTTCATAAAAACTCACACTTATCCGAAATCCCGTCAAATTATCCATCGACTTGAAAACCTTTTGCGTGTGACCCTCTAGGCCCAAATACTAGTCCAGTTAATGGCCCATTAAGCCTAGTAACTCATTACAGACCCACTGAATTAATTAATATCTTTATATTAATTAATCAGCCGAATTTAATGTCCCACAGTAAATTTGGACGAGCTTCCAATCATGTTGGATACTACGCAACATCGTATGATCCTGGATTGCATTGGGGTTATCGCAACCCTCAATTGGACCCTTTTCGTCATCGATTAGCGCGTGGATATAATCCTTCATCCATGCAATGTTCCCAAATCAACCTAGGGTATGGTTTACTATTAAACCCTAGCGAGTCGATTCACTTGAATTAAATGCCGCTAATCTATATCGGATAACTCTTTATCGGATACAAAGTCCACCCAGGCCAAGAACCTAAGCGCATCATTCTCAGAACACTCTCTCTCATAATACTGAGAGTGGATGATCCCATATTGAACACACAATTACCTTCGAGGGCATTTCTTTGAACCCGATCGTTTGACTTATTGATAACCTATGGTTAGGAATTCGTTGGTTAAAGTCAAAAATTAGAGATGTACCAACAAGGTATCATTGGTGTCTCAGGTCCAATGATCATCTACGCAACTATGACAAAAGAATCGAACTGATTAACAGTCAGGTATATACCATCCAGCGATTCTAAGTCGGATCAGTTCAGTGAACTCATTCCCCAATGAGCACCTACAGGTCCAGCATAGTGTCTCCACACAAGTGATTTATAGGATCAGTCACCCTCATCATATGAGCGGAAGAAACCTGTACTAGTCTATCCGGATGTTTGATGTCCTTCTCAAACATCCTCTGACTAGGAATACTTAAGAACATGTGTTTATAAGTCTTTGGTCCCGTAATTATGATCTCATCATAATCTAAAGATTGTTGCACATGTTCATGGACTTCATCGTGATACGATAGACATAGATCGGACTAATTACACACAATGAATTAATGTCATTTTTTAATAAACTGAATAATACATAGTATCGGGTTGGCTTTCAGACCACCTAATACTAACAATCTCCTACTTGGACTAAAGCCAATAACTTTTATACAAAATACCTATATTCTCTAAGTGACACTCAAAGACATTTTGAGACAAAGGCCTTGTCAGTGGATCTGCAATGTTGTCGGCTGAAGGAACTCTTTCTACCACGACATCTCCTCGAGCTATAATCTCTATGATCAGATGAAAGCACCGCAGAATGTGCTTCGACTTCTGATGAGACCTCGACTCTTTCGCTTGAGCAATCGCCCCATTGTTGCCACACAGCAATGGGACAGGACGAGAGATGATTTCCACCACACCAAGATCGCCGATGAATTTCTTCATCTGTACGCACGCTAATTTTGACCTCATATTGAGTAAATTTTATGTCACAATTATAATGCCCCAAAATGGTCTGATGTTTAATCATTAATTAATTTTTATTAATTTTTCTCGAAATTTGTTGATTAGCGTCGCCTATGCACGACGCCATTTAGATTCATAGCTGAAATCAGTTCGGAATCAGATTTCCAAATTAAGATTGATTTAATTAATAGCGTCGCCCATGGTAGAAACCATTTAAGTCATAATCCATTTGAGTTTTTGATTTTTAATTCGAATTAATTTTCTAACTATGTAAAGCACGTCGCCCTAGGGAAACGCAATTTAGGTTTCCTAATGTATTTCGGTTTCGTTTTCAGATTTCCTTTCTATTTTGGCCGCTTTAATTAGCCAAATGGCGTCCCTATTGGACGATGCGATTTGAGGGTTTCCTGATAAACATGATTTGGCCGAGATAATCCGATTTCCGAAGTTGGGAAGGTTGCTTAGTCCTCTATGCTCATCCATGGTATGTCCGACTGTGGGAGAGAGTCCTTTTGAAGCCCAAAGCAACCCTAAATCACTCTCTATATATATAATACCCTTTGGACCTTTGAAAAAGGTTGGCCATTGAAGAATTTGAAGCTTGAAGCAAGGTGTTTGAAGGCTCTAGAGGAGAAAAATGTGGATAGCATGAGGAGCTTCATACAAGGCTTCTTCTTTTTCATCCCTTTCGTCCTTTGAAGCTCTTAAAGACAGGCTATAGAGGAGCCAACCAACCATCTTCTTTTCTTAATTCCTTTCTAGCTATCCATTAATTTCATAGATTCATCATTGTTTTCCATAGCCCATCGTTATCATCACTCCATGTTCACACACACTCATATTTTCATACCCACATACTTATAGGGGTTTAAAGAATACCAATCAAGTGAGTATATTAGTTTAGTTGCATGTTTAAATTTCTTATTAGAATAGATACTACCCTACTCTAGTTCATAACATTGTTACCAAGTTCCTGAATTTTGCCACGGGAGACTAACTGGATGAGTTGATCGGGAGTATAACGTGATAACACAGCAATAAGTTTCGGATCTTCTCCAGGATTTTGGAATGTTCTACTTGAAATTACTGGCTCATCTTCTCCCTGCGAGGTAGAAGATTCATCAGTATCTTTCCTCGGAAGTCCTTCTCTAGATGCTTGGAGCATACCTATGAAGGTTTGTTGTGGATCTTCTTCAATCTCAAACAGAGGATTATGCATAACATTGTTACCGAGTTCCTCCATACAGTGTTAACATACATTCGGTTCATCATGAAACACAAATCCTAAACGATTTTATATTTCACTTGAGAGGTTAACAGTGTATTATGAGTGTTGGTTTCTAACAAATCAAGTTCAAACCCTTAACGACCCTGGACTTTTCTTTCAAAACTTGTTCCACCAAAGTTTAGTTAGGTGTCTTTGATTTTGAAAGAATTCTCTCTGTGACACTTATAGGTGGATGATTGGGAATGGACAGGCTCAATTAATTCCTCACACAAACCTGGGGTTCCTACCGGGTGGTTTTAGGTACAATCTGCTCGGCGGCCAAGTGGGAATCCCTAGCTTGCGGAGACTCACGGAGGTTCCCAACAGAATAAGACTAGTCACACCCGAGTGGGAATCCTCAGGTGGAGAGACAAATACTGTGGGAGAGGTGACTAGAGATGTGATGCCGGCTCTTCCTTAAAACCCCCGCGGATAGTACTCCGAAAAACCCAGAAACTTAACAACCAACGGGCCAGAACATACAACGAATCAACAAAGCAGGCAGCAACAACATACATAGACGGCTAACAGGATAGCTATCAAAGTAGAGAGGACGGACAGGGGCTTGGCCGTCAAAGGCAGAGGACGGCCAAGCAGTTGGCCGTCAAATGAAGGATGGCGGCCAAGGGGCCCGCCGTCCAATGGAGTGGACGGCCTGTATGTTGGCCGTCCAAGAGAGAGGACGGCCAGGGTACTAGCCGTCCGGCGGCGTTGACAACCACGCAAGTGGCCGTCCAAGGTGTTGGACGGCCAACTGCTTGGCCGTTTGGCAGCTTGAACGGTCTAGCAACAAGCGGTCCAGATCAAAATAAAATATATCAGGGCCTTACCTTCTTACCTTTGATAGCGATGCGTGCAGCGGGCTATAGATGTCCCACCGTGATCGCCAGAGGGCTGTAGGTGCCCAGAACGTCCCCCGCTGCTGCTGTGGGCTTCTGGCGAGGGCTTCTCCATTCGTCTTAGCACTGCGGCGATTTGGAAGGGTTAGGAATTGAAGTATGTGATCGCCAAGAGCATTACCTTACGGTCCCTGTGCTCCGCAGGATGGTGAGAGTGATCGCGTTCTGATGGAGCGGGAGACGACGGATTCCTCTTCTCTTCCTTCGGCCGGCCAGAGGAGGAGAGCTCGACAGTCTGCACGCAGAAATGCGGTAAGGGTCCCTGAAAGGAAAAGACAAGACAAAAGAAGAAGATAACCCGATTAAAACTGTGATATGTAGAATCTATCTATGCAAATCTATAAATAAACTAAAATTGAAAGGGGACGCACCGGATGGGTGTTTGGGGAGGGAAGGTGACCATATGTTATGGCCACTCACCTCCCGTTTTTGTTTGGAACCTCTAGAGGGTAAAAGGTGCTAGGTCATCCTAACATGCATGCATGCAGATGGGGGTGCTCGTATGTGATAATAGTGAAAAGTAAGGTGATGTGTTAAAAGAAAAAGAGTAAAAAGCAGGAGATGATGTTACGGAGTGGATGGAGAGTGGGAATGCAATGAAATGGAAAGGAGAAAAATAAGGAGAGAGTTAAGAGAACAAGCCCATTTGGAATGCGAAAGATCCCTCCGGCTTGTCGACTGCCAAGGCTTTCTCCCGCTTGAAGTTCTTCCGGAATCTTTCCAACTCCTTGCCAACCCAACCCCGTCTCTAACCTCTCTAACCTCTTCTCTCGAGGGGACATAGAGGGTTTAAATAGGTGAAGGGAAAATAAGACGAAATCTGTAACGACCCGCCATCCTATGACCGGAGACCCGATCACTAAATGGATGTCGGCCCATTAACTGCGGGTTCACACCCGGATCTCACACAACACATCTGGAGGAGTAAGCGCTAAACAAGGCTAAATATAACAATCACACGGACTACAAAGATGTAACAAGTGCGCAGGAAGGAAGATAACAATGTCCGTATACAGTCCAACAATAATTACATGGTCCAACAAATTAAATAAGTACAGGCAGAAGTAAAGTACAACAACATCGGGGCATACCCCAGAACTGAGACAGCTGCTGGTCCGCACACCAAGAAGACACCACCTGCCGCCGAACGCCACGAGGTCCACACCTGAAACCACAGGGAGTGAGCCACACCAGAATTGGACTCAGTAGGGATCATCCGATCCCCTGCCTCCCACTCACACACCCACAAGTGCAACAACACGGATATATGGCGATTAAGTAAAGCAGTAAACATAGCATCCAAATCTTCATATGAAACAAGCGCGTAAGCAGTGTAGCAGGAACAATTCTAAGTAACCCGAAGAACCCAACACAAAGTCACGTCTCACCGTCAAAGTCCACAAAGCGACTGAACCACACTATCGACCGAAGTCAAACGTCGCCTCACAACACTACCACCACTACTCACGCCTGTCCGCCCCTACAGTGTTCCGGGGCACTGTAGGGTGAGGCAGTGAGCCAAACTAGGACTAACTGGGACCAGTGTACCACCACTGCCCAGCTACGTGTGCACACAAGCAGTCTAGACTACTGTCCTACCGACCGAATTGCCTCCACGCTAGGCCTCAACGCTTCAGGAGGGCCCTGGGGGCGGCGAACCCCCGTCAAGCCGAAGCTACAGGAACTACCCACAACCCTAACCTCCCGGGCTGCGTGAGGCCAAAGGGCGAAGGGTACCACTCGTAGCCTTGATCAAAGGTCACATCAGGCCCAGTGGCTACAGGGGTAAAACAACTCCAACAGTACCACAACCAGCTCCACAGTAAGAAACGCGCCGGAAGCTGCCACGACAAACAGGGAAAACCCCGACCCGCTGAGACCAAACAGCAACCCCTCGGATAGCACACCGGCTACTCCGGCCCGACGGGCTCAAGGTGGTTCTGCTTCCCTCAGCCAAACGTAAAACACAACATGTACCCCTCCTCCCACCGGTATGACACAATGCCTCACAGACACCATGACCCTGTCCCCATCGGTCTATGGTGACAAACGTAAACCACAGTTATTCCGATTCCATATTCGCATAAGCATATACACACATATAACATGATTCCATTCGCACAGTAAACCTCCGTCTCAGCGTACAACTTAAAGCATGCATTTGAACCTTCCAACCGTGAAACATGTGTTAAAAATCAGGGTTTATGCAGTTCTGTCTTGAATCGCGTCGACCGAGGTCGACGCCATTCAAGCTCCTCAAACAGGTTCATTAAAAGCCAGATTATTCCCTAAAACGTGTCCACCTGGGAAGCCGCCGTTTGAAACGCGTCAGAGCTCTCAGACGCCATTCACACTGAAATTCCAGATTTGTAGACCCTCAGTCGGGGTGATTTCCTGCCTAAATGGCGTCATGATGGCCCGACGTCCTTCTGAAAAGCGTCGTCCATCCATGACGTCATTTAGCGCCAGAACCCCTAACTCGTAAAACCTCGAACAGGGAGGTTTCTGCCCTAAAAGGCGTCGTACTGCCCTGACATCCTTCTAAAAGGCGTCGACCAGGCACGACGCCGTTTAGCGCCAGAAACCTGGTTCCCTGGTTCAACCCGAGGGTTTCTCCTTTAACCCCAAACACCCCGAAAATGCCCCAAAACAGAAGGGGAAAGATAGGGAAATCAACTACTTCCAGCATGCTACAAATCCACGTTCACGAGCACGGCCATTCCCACAAGAAAACCCCCTAAACATGCTCATTCTAACCCAAAACATAACATGCCACGCCAAGGAAATCACGAGCAACGCATTCACAGTCCATGCAAGGTTCGTCCCCCTACCGGTTCTTGAACTCCTCCAAGCTCCGTGCCGCCGACCCGCCGCACCGCAGACCGCCGCCGGTACCCTCGAGGACGCCGCCACTCCGCCGGGACGTCGGCCGCCGTCCGGAGAATGGAACGCCGCGAAGGAAGTGGTGGAGGTAAAGGTGAGAGGTAGGGAGGTGTTGGAGTGATGGAAGAGGAAGAAGAGGAAGGGAAGGGAGGAAGGAGGGTGGAGGGAGCGGAAAGGGCGAAGAGAGAGAGGGTGGAGGCGAGAATAAGGGAAATAAGGGGAGGCTCGCGGGGTCAATCTGAATCTAGCTATAACGCGTCGATCGAGGCAGACGCCAATCAGTCTGACAGGACGGCCGTGCTGACACTGCTCTGAAACGTGTCGCTCACCACGGACGCCGTTCAGACGATGTGACAGGCCGTACTGACAACGCTCTGGCGTCGTACACTGACATCATAGAGGTCGCAGCCTGAATCGCGTCGACCAACATGGACGCCGTTCAGACGACGAGACAGGGGCCGTACTCTCGCGGCCCGAAACCCGCCCACGTGGCGCACACGTGGCACAACAACAAGCAGACCTAAATGGCGTCCACACAAACTGACGCCTTTTGAAAGGCGTCGAGAAGTGCTGACGTCATTCAGTCAGAAATCTCAAGACCCCCCCCCCCCCCCCCCAAGGTCCAAACCAGGGGATCCGGCCCGAACCCGACCCGAATACTGAACCCGAAACCTCAGTCCTTACATTCTCCCCCCCTTAAAAGAATTTCGTCCTCGAAATTTGCAACCGCTCAACGCAAAACTCGGCTAACCATCACATGCCGGCACACCGATCACAACAATCATCCTCACCAATCACACATATAGGGTTCCACATAATTAGCCAATCAAATTCACACCAAGCTAACCAAGATTCTCGATTCTGACAAAAAGCTGAAAGATCAAAATAACAACACACTAGCAAGGCACATCTTACAAAACCAATTCTCCACCAAACCCAAACACAAAAAAGTGCCACAAGAGTTCCCAACCACCTCTGAATAAGACAAGATAAAAGTGTTCATCTAGCCCAACCGCTCGGACTTCCACTAAGAGACGCAACAACACTCAACGTCTCAAACACCTACTGACCACTCGGCTCTTGACCTGCCTTATTCTTCTGGGGACAGTTCCTCACGAGATGTCCCTTCCTGCCACAGCCAAAACAGCTACCAGTGATCAAAGGACATATCCGATTACCATGAACCCTGCCACAACGGGGACAACGATCCGCAGCGTCCCGCCTCGCTTCCTGTTGCCAGCTGACCTCCGTCTGCATCTGCTGAACCGAACCATCTTCATCTTCATCACAAGGCACCTCCTGGAACTCGACCTCAAAGGAACTCGAACCACCTGACGAAAAGACCGCTGATCTATCCCTGCTTTGCTGCTTCCCTTGCGCTGAATGCTCCGACTCCTTCGCCGTGTGTTGGAACTGCATCTCCACCGCTGCCGCGCACCGAACTGCTGACGCCAGATCCTTACAACAATGGCCTGCCACAAACTCCCTCAGATCATGCCGAAGTCCATCCACGAATTTCTACGTCCTTCGATCCTCATGCTCAAATATGTGTGGAGCAAATCTTCCTAGAGCTACAAATTTCATCTGCAATTCTAGAACTGACATACCATCCTGCACCAATTCCATAAACTCCCTTTCCTTGGCCCTACGAACGTGCCTCGGAAAGTATTGCCCGCCAAACTCTCTTACAAAGCCTTCCCAAGGAATCTCTCTCAAGGACCTATATGGAAACATCAACCCCTTGATGGTAACCCACCAATCATAAGCATCGTCCTTCAGCAAGTAGGTTGCCAACAAGGTCTTGTCACTCTCAGCACATTCTAGAACATCAAACGCCTTCTCCACTTCCTTAATCCAATGAGCTGCCGCATCTGGAACAGGTTGACCCGTGAAAGAAGGGGGCTTCAGCTTCAAGAACTGCTCCATCACCATGGATTGGCCACCTCGGGAATTGGACCCCTCACTTCCATCTCCCTGCTGATATCTAGACATAGCCCCAATCATAGCTTCCATGAAACGATCCACATTATGTCCTTCTGCCCTCGAACCACCATCATCTGCTCTCGAACCACGAGCCAACGGAACTCTCCTCTTCGGTGCCATCACTACCCCACAAACACGAAAATCGAACCAAAGCACGTCAAAACCTATCAATCTATACCAGCAGCCATCGCCTGTACAGACTCGTACTTATTGTTGGACTATAATATCTAACCCAGTTTACCGTATACTCGACCAGATTGGGCTCTGATACCAACTGTAACGACCCGCCATCCTATGACCGGAGACCCGATCACTAAATGGATGTCGGCCCATTAACTGCGGGTTCACACCCGGATCTCACACAACACATCTGGAGGAGTAAGCGCTAAACAAGGCTAAATATAACAATCACACGGACTACAAAGATGTAACAAGTGCGCAGGAAGGAAGATAACAATGTCCGCATACAGTCCAACAATAATTACATGGTCCAACAAATTAAATAAGTACACGCAGAAGTAAAGTACAGCAACATCGGGGCATACCCCGGAACTGAGACAGCTGCTGGTCCGCACACCAAGAAGACACCACCCGCCGCCGAACGCCACGAGGTCCACACCTGAAACCGCAGGGAGTGAGCCACACCAGAATTGGGCTCAGTAGGGATCATCCGATCCCCTGCCTCCCACTCACACACCCACAAGTGCAACAACACGGATATATGGCGATTAAGTAAAGCAGTAAACATAGCACCCAAATCTTGATATGAAACAAGCGCGTAAGCAGTGTAGCAGGAACAGTTCTAAGTAACCCGAAGAACCCAACACAAAGTCACGTCTCACCGTCAAAGTCCATAAAGCGACTGAACCACACTGTCGACCGAAGTCAAACGTCGCCTCACAACACTACCACCACTACTAACGCCTGTCCGCCCCTACAGTGTTCCGGGGCACTGTAGGGTGAGGCAGTGAGCCAAACTAGGACTAACTGGGACCAGTGTACCACCACTGCCCAGCTACGTGTGCACACAAGCAGTCTAGACTACTGTCCTACCGACCGGATTGCCTCCACGCTAGTGTAGACACCGATTTTGGACCACCCTTTTGGTCATAATCCCCTCCACCATCAGCTCACCATCATAAATCCCCTCATTTCGGCCATCTAAGCCCACTACCAGCCAGGCCGATTAGCCAAAACCCCGACCCTTTTCACTTTTTCGTAGAAGGCCAGCCCCTTGCCTTCCATCACCTTCGAAGGCCACCCCTTGCCTTCCACCACCTTCGAAGGCCACCCCTTGCCTTCTACCCCCTTCGAAGGCCAGCTACCTCGCCTTCCACCGTTTTAGCCACCTTTTCACTTTTTACCACCTTTTCGTGGAAGGCCAGCCAGTCCGCCTTCCACCACCTTCGAAGGCCACCCCTTGCCTTCCACCACCTTCGAAGGCCACCCCTTACCTTCCACCACCTTCGAAGGCCACCCTTCGCCTTCCACCCCCTTCGAAGGCCAGCCGGGCCGCCTTCCACCACAAGAATGGAAGGCATGTCACCTGGCCGTCCACTCCTTAACCACCCCCTTGACTCCGTCTTCCCCACGATCTCCTCCGCTCGCCACCCTCGTTCCCCACTACTCCGACCACTCCCCACTCCGGCGACTGCCGCGACCACTACCTCCGACCCTTGACCACTCCCCATTGGTGGAAGGGTGATTTACGGGGATTTAGACCCCTGTTTTCCCCTTTTTTTCCTCCGCCTATTTAAACCCCCCCACATCCTCTCGAGCAGGGGGTTAAGGATTTCGGAAGAGGAAAGACTGGAGGTTGGAGGAGAGAAGCTCGAGGGTACTCCAAGGAGGAAAGCTCAGGCTACATTTGGAAATCGGCTTGCCTCTCTAACTTCTCTCTCTTACTTTTTCTTATTCATTCCATTGCATTAGTAATACCACTCCACTCTCCACACACGCAACTCCTCTTCATTTGCATGCATACACGTAGGATGACTTAGTGATCCTTACCCCCACAGAGGTTCTAAAAAAAAAAGATGGGAGGTGGGTGGCCATAACATATGGTCACCTTCCCTCCCCACCACCCATCCGGTGCGTTTCCCACTGATTTTAGTTAGTTTTTTACATATTTATGAATAGATTTTGCACATTACAGTTCTAATCGGGTCCATCTTTGCTTGGTCTTTCTTTTTCAGGAATCCTTACCACCTACACGCGTGCAGAGTACCGGGCTCTCTTCCTTTGGCCGGCCGGAGGAAGAGAAGGAGGAACCGACGTCTCCCGCTCCCACAGAACGCGATCACATCCTCACCATCCTGCGGAGCACAGGGACCGAGAGGTAATGCTCCTGGCGATCACTCCTTATTTCTAACCCCCTTTAAATCGCCACAGTGCTAAGACGAACAGAGAGGAACCCTCGCCCGAAGCCCGCACCCGTGGCAGGGGACGTTCCGGGCACCTACAGCCCTCTGGCGATCACGATGGGACCTCTGTAGCCCGCTGCACGCGTTGCGTTCAAAGAAAAAGAAGGTAAGGATCCTGAACTCAATAATCACTAGACGGCCGAACCCCGGCCGTCGAGCCCCTTGGACGGCCATCACCCGGCCGCCGGACCTGCTGCGCGGCCCCTCTTGAACGGCCGGATCCCTACCGTCGAGCCTCTTGGACGGCCGGATCCCTGCTGTCGAGCTCCTTGGACGGCCGCGGGTTGGCCGTCTACAGATCCAGAGGACGGCCAGCGCCTGGCCGTCCAACCCACTGGACGGCCAGATCCTGGCCGTCGACGCCCTCTTGGACGGCGAGCCCCTGGCCGTCGACTGCTTGCTGCTACTGTTCATGTACGATGTGCTATTACCTGTTTTGTTGAATTGTTAAATGCTCTGACCTCCTGTTTGTTAACTGTCTGGGCTTTTTTGGGGTGTTCTCCGCGGGGGTTTTAAGGAAGAGCCGGCATCACATCTTTTAGTCACCTCTCCCGCAGGATTTGACTCTCCACTTGAGGATTCCCACTCGGGTGTGACTAGTCTTATTCTGTTGGGAACCTCCGTCAGTCTCCGCGAGCCAGGGATTCCTACTTGGCCGCCGAGCAGGTTGTACCCGAAACCACCCTATAGGAACCTTTGGGTTTGTGTGAGAAATCAGTGAATTGTCTTAAGTTTGAAGATACTTAATTGAATCCCAGTACAACAAATTTTGAAAAAATGAAGGGTCGATAAGGGTTAAACATGTTTTGTTAGAAACCAACTTCCATAAAACGTTGGCAAACATTTCAAGTGAAACCCAAAATCAGTTAGGGTCTGTACTTCATAATGAACCGAATGTATGTCAATGCTGTATATGATGATATGGACCAGTTCGGTGATAATGTTAGTCATAACCCTTTGTTTGAGATTGAAGAGGATCCACAACAGACTTTCATAGGGATGCTCCAAGCTTCCAGAGAAGGCCCTCAGAGGAAAGATTCCGATGAATCTTCTACCTCACAAGGAGAGGATGAGCCAGTGATCTCTAGTAGGACATTCCAAAATCCTGGAGAAGATCCGGAACTTATTGCCGTCTTGTCACGCTATACTCCGGATCAACTCATCCAGTTGGTTTCCCGTGGCAAAATTCAGGATGCCACTCCTCGGAAAACCCAGTTCCAAGGATCTTCTAGCAGACCCCAGCCGAATCAAGCCATGCCCACTCACACGATCCCTTTCAATCCCATCAACCAGATTACACCTCCCAAGCAGGAGGAGTTCATTTACAAGAATGAGGTCGAGACTTGTGTACGGCGACTCATGGCCGAGAATCTCAACCTCAGGCAGCCATACTCTCTCTCGAGCTACTGCAAGCTCCCCCCAGCTTACTTTCCACAAGGGTTTAAGGTACCCAAGTACAGAAAATACGATGGTACCACTGACCCCCATCATCATTTGTCTGGATTTCTCATGGATTCCCATCAGTGGATCTTCGATAGAGTCCTCCTGGTCCACCTTTTCCAAAAGTCCCTCGAGGGAGAGGCCTTAAGGTGGTTCTCTTCTCTACCAGCTACTGACCTGATCAACTTTGACATGGTCTCTGAAAGGTTTATCACTCACTTCAACCACATGGCAGCCTTGCCCCCCACCTTGTTCGATCTAGTAATGGAGAAAATGAAGTCTGACGAAGACTTCACTCATGTTGCTAACAGGTGGAGAGCCATGGCTTCTAGAGCGGAGGTCGTTATTCCCGAAGCACAAGCAGTCACCATGCTTGTTAACAATGCTACTCCCCAGCTTCGAGCAATCCTTATGCTTAGTGAACTTAAGACGTTCGCTCAGCTATACAACAGAGCTAGGGTAGTGCAATCTCAAATCCGAGACTCCACTCTGCCTTCATTCTTTGAAAATAGAAGCAGGAATAAGAAAACCACATCAGCTCCTACCACAGAAGGAGTCACTATCAATGAACAGGTCAGCATGCTGGCACCACCAACCAGGGTTACCAGTCCTCATCCCAAGCCTGATACCCAGCCCAATCAGAAGCAATACTCAGCTGTCCCGCCCCCGACTAACTACAGTCGTCCTATGGCTAAGCGGGCCTCATATCCACCTCTGCCGGAATCACTGGCAGATATCTTTTATGCTTTGAAGGCCTGCAACGCCATTCAACTTCCGCCTCAAAAGGAAGGTGTCCCGCGCAATACGGACACTTCCAGGTATTGCCCTTACCATAGGATCACGGGACACACCATATATAATTGCTTCACCTTCAGGGATTGGGTGTATGACTTGAATGACGAAGGACGGATAAATTGGGAAGACATGAGAAAAGCCATTGAGGCTCTGAAGGCTAGGAAAGAACTGGGAATTGTGAAGGACCCCTTACCCTCTCATCAGGTAAGCCAAGATCCCTCCGGCTCTCAAGGAAAGGTCAACACACTGATCAAGGACTTGGAGCCCGTAACAATTCGCAGGGAGCAGTACTGGGAGTATGAAGGGTCCGGGATAAAGCATCAAGACCCTACTTGGTCGTGTGAAACTAAAGGGGCTACCCCAGAGGTCTCCACGTTTTCCCCTAATCAGCCTTTGGTCCTGATCCGGCCCAAAGAGCGATCAGCAACCCTCGAGCCGGTCTCCCTCATTCAGATCCCTCCAATCACAGCCGAGGGGCCCACCTTATCTGTCTTTTGCCCAAGCAAGAACCAGGGTTCAGTGATCAACTTCAACCCCATTAGGTCACCATTGGAAACAAACCCAATCTCAGTAGGGGTAACGCTCAGGAATCGCATCATTCCCCCGAGCCAGCCCCTAGATTCTCAAGATAACTCATTCCCTGCCAAAGAGAATGCCCAGTCTGAGTATGACATACTCCAGCATCTAGAGAAGACCCCCGCTAAGATCTCCATCCTTGAACTTATCCGCAGGTCTCCCACACACAGAGAGACGTTGTTCAATTTCTTACAACAAATCACAATTAATGAAGATCTTCCTAGTGGCGGGGTCACTAATGCCATACTCTCAGTTACTCAGACCCCTATGATCTCTTTCCCCGAAAAGGATCTGGCTCCCCCTGAGTGCCGATCCCTCCCTCTGTGCTTAACCGCCATCCTTAATGGCCATTCAGTAGATTCCATTCTATTAGATACCGGTGCCTCCATCAATGTCTGTTCCCTTAAGACCCTCAAAAGGATAGGGATAGACCCAGAGAAGGTCGAATCAACCTCTATGACGGTCTCAGCTTATGACAATTCCCAGAGACCAGCAGACGGGAAGATCTTCCTTCAACTAGAAATCGGCCCGGTATCCATGACCTCGGAATTCTACATTCTGGACGTTAAGCCAATCTACAATGCCATTCTAGGGAGACCATGGATGGACCAAACCTTGGGAGTCCCATCCACCAATCATCAGTGCTATAAGTTCCCGTATAACGGGAAGATTGTGAAGGTTAAAAGCACTCCCTACATCGAGTCATTGGACTCGGTGACAGCAGAGCAAATCCCATATATGATAGCTTCCAGGAAAGGCAAGGAGCCTGTCCTTTCATCAGTAAATTCCCACCTGAGGCCTAGGTCAGGTATAGGTTGGCAACTCATGGGTAAGATGGGATATAGCTCAGGCTCTGGGTTAGGGAAAGAAGAACAAGGAATCCGTGATCCCATCTCAGAGAGCCCTGCCACTGGGGGATGTGGCCTGGGATATAAGTTCGCTGAACCACCAAAAGAAGCGAAGGGATGGTCCCTCGTGAGTCATTTTGTAAGAAAGAGGCAGGAATTACCCAGGATAGACGAAGAGGTGCGAGAGTGTTATGAAGATGATCAAAAGGAGGACTTTGGCATATCCTCCTTGTTCCCTGAATCAGCCGAACCGACGGTAGGGCTTTTCTTGGCCAGGGGTGAACCAGCCCCAGCTACGTTCATTCCTTTCTTGTTCCACCCGCCTACCGTCCCGATGCTCCCGGCTCCGACCAACGCTAGCTCTTCAGAGTGTTCCATGCTACATGCGTTCGGTCACGAAAAAAAAAATCCAATTCCCATCCCGCTAGAGGGGAAATCACTTTTGAAGAGCCTGCGCGGTGGAGGAGCCCTGCCGTCATGGAATCTTTGTCCCAAGGGTCTACTCTTGTCCCATCCAGGACAGAATTGACCCGTTCTCCCAGCAATGTACATAGCAGTTTAGGAATTAGGTTAGCTTCCTCCAGATCTAGAAATGGTAGGACTAGGCAAGTTCCTTCTTTCTTAGTTCATGAATTAGCAAATAGGTGCAAGGGTCTGGAAAAGTTGGATAAGTTTCTTCAGAATGGGGTCATTCCCTAACCATTGGAGATAGTGAAGGACAAATTTTGCAGTGATGGTTTAGGTGTGTTTGAGCTTAGTGAAGAGGAAGAGGTGGATGACTTGGTCGAACCATTTGTGAGTGGGGCGAGACGGTTTGATGAACCTTCATCAGCTATCGACGAACCCACCAAAGAAGTCAACCTCGGAACAAAGAAGGATCCGAAGATAGTGCTAATCAGTGCCCGCTTGAATCCAGAAGAAGAAGGGTCCATAATAGCCGTGCTCCAAGAGCACCGTGATGGGTTTGCTTGGTCGTACGAGGACATGCCGGGATTAAGTACAGAACTGGTGGAACATCGGCTAATCCTCAAACCTGATGCCAAACCCGTAAAACAAAAGTTGAGACGGCTACAACCAGAATTAGCACTTAAAGTAAAAGAAGAGGTTGACAAACTACACAAGGCCAAGTTCATCCGGGTAGTGCTCTACCCTAAGTGGGTAGCTAACATCGTCCCTGTGGCAAAAAAGGATGGAAAGGTTAGAGTTTGCATAGACTTTCGCAACCTCAATCAAGCTTGCCCAAAGGACGATTTCCCACTACCTCACATAGATTTGCTGGTTGATAACACGGCCGGATTTGAGATGCTATCCTTCATGGATGGTTTTTCGGGGTATAACCAGATCAGACTAGCTGAGGAAGATCAGGAGAAAACATCCTTCATAACCCCATGGGGAACGTATTGCTACATGGTCATGCCATTTGGGCTTAAGAATGCTAGAGCCACCTACCAAAGGGCTATGATGGCAATCTTTCATGACATGATTCACATTGATATGGAGGTCTATGTGGATGATATCTTGGTAAAGTCCAGAACCCGGAAGGAGCACGCTCAAATCCTCAGGAATGTAATGCATAGATCAAAGGAGCACCAACTGAAGATGAACCCAAAGAAGTGCGTATTTGGTGTTTCTTTAGGGAAATTGCTAAGATTCATGGTGAGTAGAAGAGGGATTGAGGTCGATCCAGACAAAGTGAAGGTAGTAGTGGAAATGCCCCCGCCTAAGAATGTCAGGGACGTAAAGGGTCTCATCGGCCGTCTGCAATTCATCAGACGGTTCATATCCCAACACTCTGTGAGATGCAAACCCTTTTACGACCTATTGAAAGGAGGGGCAAAGTTCATTTGGAGTGATAAGTGTCAAAAGGCCTTCGATGAATTGAAGAGTTACCTCCTCAACCCTCCAGTCCTTATGGCTCCTATCCCGGGGCGGCCTCTACTGCTATATGTCTCCACCACTGAAGAATCAACTGGTGCAGTATTGGCCCAATTAGACGACGAGAAGAAGGAAAGAGCAATGTACTATCTGTCCAAACTTTTCAATGATGCCGAAAAGCGATACACTGCCATGGAAAGGACATGCGCGGCCGTCGTCTGGGTAGTGCAGAAATTGAAGCACTACTTCCTCGCCCACGAGGTCAAACTTCTAGCAAGAATGGACCCAATCAAATATTTGCTAGAGCGGCCAGTTGTAACAGATAGGTTGGTGCGATGGCAGACCTTCTTGAATCAATTTGACATCACCTATGTGAATCAGAAGGCTGTAAAAGGGCAAGCAATTGCCGAACACCTAGCCCATCACCCATTGCCCACATTTTCACCTGTCGACGACGAATTCCCGGATGAGGAGTTGGGATCAATAGTGGATAATACTCCATCCTGGGTCCTTCATTTCGACGGGGCACTTAATTCTCAGGGTAGTGGGATAGGAGTGGTCCTCGTATCTCCAGAAGGGGTAAGTATTCCGCATGCTTGCCAACTCTCCTTCACAGTAACCAATAACGTTGCTGAATATGAGGCTCTCCTAGCTGGCTTAAAATTGGCGCTGGTTCTTAATGCCTTAGAATTGAGGATAATTGGAGACTCTCAACTAATCCTCTGCCAAACCGTGGGCAAATACCAAACCCGGGATTCAAAACTGAAGCCATATCAGGAATTAGTGAAGTCACTCACTAGGCGCTTCAGAAAGATCACCTACGTGCATGTGCCCAGATCTCAGAATATCCTAGCAGATGCTCTGGCCTCTCTATCTTCAGCTTTAGAGATTCCTGCCACCAAAGGCTCAGCCACCATCACCCTGCACAAGCAAGATTTACCTTCCTTCCGGAACCCTTGGTTCCAGCAATTCCTCCATCCATCTGAGCATATCTCTGCTATCACAGATGAACTCACCCCTGATTGGGATGATGGGAATCCGTGGTATTTTGACATCATGAACTATCTCCGCGATGGGTCATTCCCATCTTATGCCTCATCTTCTGATCGTAAGGCTATCCGTCGTGCATCTCAGCGATACCTTATCTTAGGCGGTCGCCTTTTCAGGAGATCCTTTAGCGGAGTACTCCTTCGGTGTCTAGATGATACCGAAATTCATCATGTCATAGAGGCAGCCCACGCCAGTGATTGCGGCGGTCATGTCTATGGTCGTGCCTTAGCCCAGAAACTCCTCATGTCCTATTATTGGCCTTCAATGGAGGCCGATTGTTCCATATTCGTTCAAAGGTGCCTAAAATGCCAGTTACATGCTAACAAGGTTCATGCACCTTCTTCATCTCTCAAATCCGTCGTTTCCCCGTGGCCCTTCGCCATGTGGGCATTCGATGTTATAGGACCTTTAGAGGATCGATCAGGTGAAACAAAAAGGAAATCATTCATCCTAACCGCCACTGAATATTTCACTAAATGGGCCGAAGCGGAAGCATTTGCAGAAATCAAAGCATCCACGGTGGTGAAGTTCATCAAGCGCAACATCCTTGCCAGATTTGGGACACCGCGCGACCTTATCACCGAGAATGGACCCCAGTTCATCTCCCAAGAGCTCCAGGACATGTGCAGTAAGTATGGCATCAATTTGCATCATTCTTCGCCTTACTACCCACAAGGAAATGGTCAGGCTGAAGCCACTAATAAAACCCTCATTCGAATCATTAAAAGAACTTGCAGATCACATAATTATTCAGACTGGCCTGATCGCCTAGTAGAAGCTCTTTGGGCGTACCGCACTTCCATCCGAACCCCTACTGGACAAACACCTTATTCACTCACATTCGGAACGGATGCGGTACTTCCATATGAGATTCTCTTCCCTTCTCTAAGAGTGCAGTTGGACAATGGAATTAGTGACGCCGAGCGTTGTAACGCCATGTTAACTCAACTGGAACTGTTAGACGAAAAAAGGATGATGGCGGCAAATCACGCCCAGGTTTACAGAAATATGATTGCAAGATTCTATGCAAAAAAGGTTCTCGAAAGAAAGTTTGGAATTGGGGAAATGGTACTTAAAAGAAAAATGATCAAAATTCCTGGTCCCAGGAGCAAATTGCAAGAAAATTGGGAAGGTCCATTTGTAATCAAGGAGGCATACTCAGGTAACGCTTACCGCTTAATCAATGAGAAAGGAGAAGAGTTGCCCCACCCATGGAACGGGGTATATCTGAAGAAGTTTTATCCATAAAAAAAAACAAAACAAATCAAAAAATCAGAAATCTCAGAAAAATCAAATATCCAAAAAACCATCAAAAATATTTGTAAATATGTACATACTCCTATGAAAAATGACAAAAATAAAAAAACACAAAATCCAACTATCTGGTGACTGCCACGTAACCCCTGTCTAGGTCTAATTGCATGATAGGTCGGGTTAACATTGAGGTTTGGCTAAGATTTTGGTCCACCAGAACCTTGGACGTGTCTACTTTATTTTCATACGGATTCCTACGATCATTCTGAGATGCACACAATTACACGTTTTTTCAAAAGAACCTGTTTAAAATGAGTTCCAAGTCTTTAGGGCACTGTCAAATGCAACCTTTGCTCTTCGTCTCTCGACCGATCAGGACAGTTGACGCCCTTAAACGGTCGAGCTCAGCAAATTGCGGTTCCTCAACAACCCGATAGATGTAACCCCTCAACAAAAGGGCCCATAAATGAAATGTAAAGGACCAGAGCACGTGAAGAGGGTAGTGTCCCCGCAGGCAGAATATCAAATAACCCCAAAATGTCAAGAGCAGAAAAGAAATACAAAAAGGGGTTCAAGCAATCATGAAAAAAGCCTGGTCGTGACCGTGCCTGGCCATGAAATTTACCAAAGGCCTGAAAAGTCAAAATAGGGGCATCTAGGAGGTCAAAAGGGGTCCGTTTTGTCACAGCTCGCCCTTTTAACGGTTTTGTTGATCCTCCTGTGAGGTTTGTCTCCACAATTTCTTCACTTTTTCCCCCTCAAGGTTCAGCACGAGATAGCTGTCTAAAGACTGAACATTATTTTAAAATGGTTCGTTTTCAAAAATTGTCACATGCTCACATGATCACAGTAGTCCAAAATGGGTGAAGAGTAATGTCGATGTTTCTGGTGAACTAATTTCTTAACCATAATTTCAATGTGTGCTCTTACAACTTCGGGCTTAGGTCAATGCATGCGCGTCACCAATTGGTGCGACGGCGTCTGATTCCGGGTCAGCGTCGCGCGGTTGACCGTTAGGGTTCCAAGGTGTTCCACCATATACCTTCTAGATTGTGAGGAAAGAGACCCGGGTCGGGCAAATTACTTACCTCGAAAACTTTTTGGGCAAACTTGATGGTCGGAAGCAGCTGGGAGCCTAAGCATGGCATGACGGTATTGTCATCAGTATGAGTCTTAACCGGTCAAGGTTAGTTTGAGGAGTCTAGAGGCCCAAATCAATCTAGATGCAAGCTTAGGATACCTGGGAAGTTGAGTGTGCATTTCCCTTTCATCATTCGACTAGGCTGACTCTGGGCAGTCACCAGGTAGACGAAAAAAAAATAATAATAAAAAATAAAATAAAAAAAATAATAATAAAATGTTTTCTCATACATCTCATTTGCATGACGC
The DNA here is from genome assembly GCA_030544215.1 of Zantedeschia hybrid cultivar. NCBI lineage: Eukaryota > Viridiplantae > Streptophyta > Magnoliopsida > Alismatales > Araceae > Zantedeschia > Zantedeschia hybrid cultivar. The sequence goes on from JARZZO010000011.1 coordinate 45,062,631, forward strand.
ATTCATATTTCTCCATTTGTCTGGTTAGTAGGACACGGCCCCTTGACCCTACGCGAAGGCTAGGGAAAAGGTAGTTGCTCTCTTTCGGGCAAGGGGCCGAAAACAGATACTACTAACAGTTTCCCCTAATGTTGTGCATGCAGGAATCACAGGTGAACAGAAAGCAGAACAAAGAAGTACCCATGTAAATAGAGAAATATGCAAGCATAATATCATACATCATCACGGCACAAGGGCATACCCCTGCGCCTGCTCTCTCTCAATCCTTTCCCCTTCCCTCCTCATCATCATCTCTCCTATCCCGAGAGGGGTGTCTCATCTGGCTCTCGGCATCCTCCTCACGGGCACGTCGATGTCCGGAAGCTGGACGCATGGACCCCGACGAGCCAGCGGGTCGCAAGGCCCTCCACGCATCCTCAGCTAACAGGGAGTCGAGGTCTGTGAAGACGGAGCTCCCAGCAGGGGCCTGGCTAGCTGACGGGGCAGGAATGGGGGGACGAGCTCCCGGACTCTGAGCGCTGGATCTCATAGCTCGTTCTCGCCCCTTCTTCATCACCCGGTCCCACAGGGTTCGGTACTTGAAATCAAGTTCCCGCACCTCTGTCTGCGACCTCGCCAGCTCCTCCTGTAGGCCAGCCATCTTACCCTCCCAGTACATGTCCGGGTGGGATCCCTCGCTCGTCCTGGCCCTCGCCGTCCGCTCCTCCAAAACCTGATCCCTCAACTGCTGATTGAGGTTCTCCAACTCCTGCGCCCTCGCCAAAGCGGCTTCCAGTTCCTGGCGCTGCAAAAGAAATTCAGGGTCAGACATGTTCAATCATTAGAACACAAATGCAGAACAAGTCTCACCTGCTGTGTCAAATCGGCTTCTCGGGCCTCCGCCCGGCGGAGAGCATCCTGCAATCTCGTCTCACAATCAACTGGGGCAGCTGGCCCCTGGGATGATGAGCCCGCACATGGATCACTTCGCAGCCCATGGCGGATTAGCGCCTCTCTCTGCGTCACAAAGGTTTTCACAAAGATAAGGTGGATGATGTTACATCATAACTCAAATTCAGACTTCTTACCAATTCTCCAATCTGGGTAAGCAGATCGCTCGTCTGCAAAACCAGAAGCTCATTCTGACTCTTTAAGATCTCGATAGCTTCAATCTCAGGCATCTGTTACAAGAATATCACTAAGATTAGTCCAGGGAGAATTTAAGCGCAAGAAACTGAAGGGTTAAAGTGACATACCCGCCGTGTATCCAGAAACATGCGGTTTGAGTACCGCCGGGAATAATCCCCCAAATACTTGAAGCTGTTCCGCAGAGATTTGTCCTCCTGCAGGGCATCCCCGGTGCGGTGCCATATGGCAATCTCAGCCTGCCTCACTACTCGCCAATCTTGACCAATAGCAGAAGATCGGTGGCGACCTCGGTTCATATCAGGATAGCTTGGGTAAACGAGTAGAGGCTGATGCCATCCCCATGTGCGGTACGCCATCCGGACGAAGAGGCCGTCACAAATGTTCACGCACATCAGGGGCACCTCCCGCCGGAACTAAGAAAGACTCTGGGACACCCACGGATGATCGGCCAGGTCCTCCTCGGCATATGGCATCCACACCACCTGAATGGAACAAAAAATTATGCCTAATCATTTGTTCAGGGGCACATATATTTCAAGTCACTCACCATATGAGGAGGGAAGGTATCAAGCTGAGCGCGGATGCCCTCCACACGGTACGCCACTGGACGATAGTCCCGGGTCACCTCCCACCGTGCCATCAGAGGGGTCCATCCCTCACGATCCGCCGAGACATTCCCACGGCCAATGGGAAAGCGGGTGTAACCCCAGATCTGCAAGAGATAATACAGTCAGTACCAATCAACAAAAGGAAGGGAGAACCACAGCTAAGAAGATTACCTGGAGAAAAGGAGTGAACCCACCCAAGTTGCCAGAGCCCTGACGGTAGCTCACCAGGTGGGAGAGAAGATGACCTAGCATGGCAGCTCCCCACGCCATCTTCTTCGCCGCCTTAAGGTCCTCCAACAGCGGCAGATACTTCAGATTAACTCTATCTGAAGCTGTGGCAAACAGCAGCCTCCTAAAGAAAAACAGGAGGAAGATCCGCAGGTTCTCATCGTCCGATCTGCCATCCAAATCCAGAAGTGTTTCCACTCTCTCTGCAAAAGCCTCCAAGGTTTCACTCGGCATCCGCGTCACCCGGCTCAACCCCACAGATCGGGCGAAGTACCCAAGAGGAATGTGGGACAGTGCCCCCTGGATCCTGTAATATCCCTCACCTAGGAGTCGATCGGACAACTGCCTGTAGTCCCTAAGCTCGGGACCCACTACTGGATCTCCAATAACTGGCAGACCCGTCAATAAGGAGACGTCCTCCAGCGTGGGCAGCATGTGTCCCCAAGGCATGACGAAGGCCCTGCATCTGTCGTCCCAGCGCTCCCTGAGAGCCACTAGGAAGGGCGCATCCACCATAAATGGTCGGACCCGGAACAGAAAGCATCCACTTGGAAGATCAGCTGATCAGGCAGTGCGTGATACCAGGCCCAGACCAGCTCCCATGAAACACGACCTCGGACCCTTTGAGGACCCTGAAAAAATCCAAACAACATCAGAGAATATACAATTGAGCCTACACCTGTCCGGACGGAAGGGCGGCCTGCCGCCCAGCCCGGCAGACGGCGGGCCTGTCCGCCGTCCGCTCGAGCGGACGGCAGGCCCGTCCGCCGTCCGCGCGGGCGGACGGCAGGACCGTCCGCCGTCGGCGCGGGCGGACGGCAGGACCGTCCGCCGTCGGCTCGGGCGGACGGCAGGACCGTCCGCCGTCCGCGCGGGCGGACGGCAGACCCGTCCGCCGTCCGTCTGCACGGACGGCGCCTCCACCGGCCGCCCTCCCTGTGCTTTACAGGAAATCAAAAATCAAAAAGAGGGAGCTCACCTTCTTCCTCGGGGGCGCCTCCTCGCCGCCGTCCTCTCCGTCACCTTCGCCTTCCCCCTCCTCTTCCTCCTCCTCGCCACCGCCTTCGTCTTCCTCGTCCTCCTCTGTCGCCGCCACCGCTGCCTCTTCTCCTTCCTCCCCCGCATCACCGCTGCCGCCGCTGCCGCTAGGGGCATCTTCGCCGCCGTAGGCGTCCTCGGCGTCGCCGGCACGGACGGTTTCGCCTCCGCCGCCGCCGCCGCCACTGGGACCCGCTTCGTCGCCGCCGACGGCCCTCCTCCTCCTAAGAGCACAGGGGAGCCATACCCTGGCCATGAGGAGTTCGAAGAAGAGCAAAAAGAAGAAGAAGAACGAACCGAAGAGAGGAGACAGGAGAAAGAAGAGAGGGCCGGGTTAAGTCCTATTAAACCCCAAGAGGACGGCCATGGCATGGCCATCCGATGGCGTGGACGGCCATGCGTTGGCCGTCCGCAGGTCCGTGGCCAAAACGGACGGCCACGCGCTGGCCGTCCGCTGGCGTGGACGGCCATGCGCTGGCCGTCCGCCAGAATACGGACGGCCACGCGCTGGCCGTCCGCAGGCGTGGACGGCCACGCACTGGCCGTCCGCCATCACACGGACGGCCACGTGCTGGCCGTCCGAGGGCATGGACGTCCATGCACTGGCCGTCCGCCAGCGCGCGGACGGCCACACGATGGCCGTCCGCTGGCGTGGCCAGCACGGACGGCCACGCGCTGGCCGTCCACCCGCGCGGACGGCCACGTGCTGGCCGCCCGCCCGCTCTCCAGGAGCCTACCCATCCAGAGTCAATCAAGCAGAAAGTTAGCCATTCGGAGGCAGATTGCTCACATGTGCAAAAGGAATTTCAGGGACAATAAGATTTTATTCATTGAAAATTGAAGGCTACATTACTCCAAAGCTCTGTGCCCCATAAAAAAGGCACAGACAGCAGGACGAATATCGGCTAAATAGCCTACATATTTCGCGACTTCCCCTGAAGTCTCCGCAACGTCTAAACGTGCCTTGGTAAACCTGGAGTGACGCCGCCATGCACGTCGGAGCCGCTCTATGGCCTGAACCTCTCTTGCGTACCCAGTGTGTCGCGGCACGATCAGGGTATCATGTAAGGCAGGGAATGGTATTTGTCTGGGAATGCCGATCTGAAGATGACAACGATGTCCCTGATACACAACCAGCTCATCGGGTCCAATCAGCCACAACTCGCGATCGCGAGAAGCCCTCGTGGTAAACTCCGTGTTCCGAAGGATCATTGGGACGAATATGAAGTTCTCCACAGGCAGGAAGTTTAGGTAATCACGCCAGTCATCCCGCGTCTTGAGGTGAGCCGTGAGACACCTGACTTGATCCTCGGGGCCAAGAAGTGAGCGTGCAGGATACCACGCACTGTGCTGAAATATTCTTGAGGCAGAAGTTACACTTTCATCAAAGTCGAAGGATACATGCATTTCCATCCATAGTTGCAAAGTGAACAAACTTCCTCTCGCAGATCGCCCCATGCTCATATGGCTGAGCCCTTCGTACAGGTGTGACAAGATCACCGGGGCAAGGGAGTGGCCTCTCTGCAGTAAACTCAGCACGCTCACATATTCCTTTTCTAGTACCGAGCCTGTAGTGGGGAACCACAGGACTCCCCCAAGAACCAAGCACAAACCTCGCATCAGCCTTTCAGGTTCGATCACCTTGCGCTTGACTTCCCGGATCAACCAATATGCAAGGCGGTCAACAAGGATCCCTCGGCTGTTGGTCATACGGCATACTTCCCGTTTATCCCGCACAACGTCAGCGAATGTCTCTTCCCACGAAGGCAAGCCAGAAGGATCACCGACGGCCAGGCCCTCCCAACCATAGAAGGTCTCCACCTCCTCTAGCAAGACTGTTGCTTCGAACTCCCTAAACACAAAGGTATGGGTCTCCGGATGCCACAACTCCAGCAGCGCGCCCAATCCTTCCCAATGCCAGTGGATGGCGGTAAACCACTTTGCAAACACGATGGAGCGTGTCAGGTTCCATCGGTACATGTACACTCTCATGCTCAATGTTATCACCTCCAACAGGGCTACAAGCCAGGCATATTTGCGGGTATGCCTAGCATCGGGAAATTTTGGAAGAGGCTGCAAGGTAGCCAAAAAATCAACAAAGAAAAGAGAGAGGCAAGATGAGCAAATAAAGGTCCTAGCGTACCTGTCCGTGGGCTACCAGGTTGCTCAGGTGGCCATCCACATCAGACAGAACTCTGGGCCCTCTGGCAGTAGCAGGAATAGAAGAAGAGGCCATCCTTGCACAGGAAAAGTGGAGTTCTGGAAGAGGGTCCCGCGACAACAACCCTTTTTAAGTGTCACGGGATAACCTCAACCCTTTCCACATTCCACAAAAGACGGAAAGGCATCCACATCCCTTTTCTTTCCCCTTTTGTGGACGGCATGCTCTTTGCCTTCTACCACTTAGTGGAAGGCAAGCTAGCTGGCCTTCCACCTTTTCGTGGAAGGCAAGCCCCTTGGCCTTCTACCACCTTAAAGGAAAAGCCCATCCACGAAGAGGACAAGATGCCTTTCTCCCTTCTCTTCGGGGAGGTAAACTCACCTCACAAAGAAGAAGATCACCTTCATCAAATGAGTTAATGGCTCATCATATGGAATTCGAGTCGAAGCCATATTGGATTGGCATTCTACCAATAGAATAGCCATATCTTCCATACCGGCTTCGACTCGAAACGAAACATTTGCTTCTTATCTTCCTGCAATTTAATATGTGATGTTGAGATTATTGAATATGTGAACATTGCTGATGTGTGTTCTTGCAGCTGCAGGGAATCCGAAGCAAGTAGCATCGAAGACACAGGAGGCTAATAGCTTCGGGCGTATAGACTCTGAGTTCCTCTTTAAACAAAACAATGAGGAGTCTATATTCCCCAAGTTATTCGATTGGCCAATAAATTCCTCCTGTTGGCATTAGGAATTGCATTAGGAATTTGTTTTCTATTTTTTAAACCAGCATGCATTGCATAAGCATCATCCACCATTCCCGCCCTAGGGGCAATGACCATCATTCATCACTTTGCTTAACCCATCGCTGATCTGTGATTCTGGCAGTTGTGTATCGGTTAGCCCTTCGAATTGCAAGACCTCTTCCACTTTTCAGCACGTGTGCTTGAGATCCTCTCACTTGGCGATCCCATGATGCGCCAGGCCACCGCGCGCCCGTTGTGTTGAGAGCTCTCCAAGTCTCACTCCTACACCTTTCATGCTCGAGATCCCCTTGGGCCAGATCGCTATATTCTGGTACGCCAAGGCCTTGCAGTTCCAGCACCCGGGGGTCCCACGGACTGTGATTCTCTAGTACTGAACTCTGTTCCTTTTCTTAAACCACTCTTGCAACTCAAATAGTTAGCTTTCATGCATTTGCCGCATTTGCATATCATCCCTAGGGATAGCTCACTCCGTTTTCGGGCTGTCCAAAATCAGTTTCGATTTCCGGAACACCTATTTATCATTCCATTCCATTCCATTGCAAAATAGGTGTCCCGGAGGGGCATTTGTAGACACCGATTTTGGACCACCCTTTTGGTCATAATCCCCTCCACCATCAGCTCACCATCATAAATCCCCTCATTTCGGCCATCTAAGCCCACTACCAGCCAGGCCCATTAGCCAAAACCCCGACCCTTTTCACTTTTTCGTGGAAGGCCAGCCCCTTGCCTTCCATCACCTTCGAAGGCCACCCCTTGCCTTCCACCACCTTCGAAGGCCACCCCTTGCCTTCCACCACCTTCGAAGGCCACCCCTTGCCTTCTACCCCCTTCGAAGGCCAGCTACCTCGCCTTCCTCCGTTTTAGCCACCTTTTCACTTTTTACCACCTTTTCGTGGAAGGCCAGCCAGTCCACCTTCCACCACCTTCGAAGGCCACCCCTTGCCTTCCACCACCTTCGAAGGCCACCCCTTACCTTCCACCACCTTCGAAGGCCACCCTTCGCCTTCCACCCCCTTCGAAGGCCAGCCGGGCCGCCTTCCACCACAAGAATGGAAGGCATGTCACCTGGCCGTCCACTCCTTAACCACCCCCTTGACTCCGTCTTCCCCACGATCTCCTCCGCTCGCCACCCTCGTTCCCCACTACTCCGACCACTCCCCACTCCGGCGACTGCCGCGACCACTACCTCCGACCCTTGACCACTCCCCATTGGTGGAAGGGTGATTTACGGGGATTTAGACCCCTGTTTTCCCCTTTTTTTCCTCCGCCTATTTAAACCCCCCCACATCCTCTCGAGCAGGGGGTTAAGGATTTCGGAAGAGGAAAGACTGGAGGTTGGAGGAGAGAAGCTCGAGGGTACTCCAAGGAGGAAAGCTCAGGCTACATTTGGAAATCGGCTTGCCTCTCTAACTTCTCTCTCTTACTTTTTCTTATTCATTCCATTGCATTAGTAATACCACTCCACTCTCCACACACGCAACTCCTCTTCATTTGCATGCATACACGTAGGATGACTTAGTGATCCTTACCCCCACAGAGGTTCTAAAAAAAAAAGATGGGAGGTGGGTGGCCATAACATATGGTCACCTTCCCTCCCCACCACCCATCTGGTGCGTTTCCCACTGATTTTAGTTAGTTTTTTACATATTTATGAATAGATTTTGCACATTACAGTTCTAATCGGGTCCGTCTTTGCTTGGTCTTTCTTTTTCAGGAATCCTTACCACCTACACACGTGCAGAGTACCGGGCTCTCTTCCTTTGGCCGGCCGGAGGAAGAGAAGGAGGAACCGACGTCTCCCGCTCCCACAGAACGCGATCACATCCTCACCATCCTGCGGAGCACAGGGACCGAGAGGTAATGCTCCTGGCGATCACTCCTTATTTCTAACCCCCTTTAAATCGCCACAGTGCTAAGACGAACGGAGAGGAACCCTCGCCCGAAGCCCGCACCCGCGGCGGGGGACGTTCCGGGCGCCTACAGCTAGGCCTCAGCGCTTCAGGAGGGCCCTGGGGACCGGCGAACCCCCGTCAAGCCGAAGCTACAGGAACTACCCACAACCCTAACCTCCCGGGCTGCGTCAGGCCAAAGGGCGAAGGGTACCACTCGTAACCTTGATCAAAGGTCACATCAGGCCCAGTTGCTACAGGGGTAAAACAACTCCAACAGTACCACAACCAGCTCCACAGTAAGAAACGCGCCGGAAGCTGCCACGACAAACAGGGAAAACCCCGACCCGCTGAGACCAAACAGCAACCCCTCGGATAGCACACCGGCTACTCCGGCCCGACGGGCTCAAGGTGGTTCTGCTTCCCTCAGCCAAAGGTAAAACACAACATGTACCCCTCCTCCCACCGGTACGGCACAATGCCTCACAGACACCATGACCCTTTCCCCATCGGTCCATGGTGACAAACGTAAACCACAGTTATTCCGATTCCATATTCGCATAAGCACATACACACATATAACATGATTCCATTCGCACAGTAAACCTCCGCCTCAGCGTACAACTTAAAGCATGCATTTGAACCTTCCAACCGTGAAACATGTGTTAAAAATCAGGGTTTATACAGTTCTGTCTTGAATCGCGTCGACCGAGGTCGACGCCATTCAAGCTCCTCAAACAGGTTCATTAAAAGCCAGATTATTCCTTAAAACGCGTCCACCTGGGAAGCCGCCGTTTGAAACGCGTTAGAGCTCTCAGACGCCATTCACACTGAAATTCTAGATTTGCAGACCCTCAGTCGGGGTGATTTCCTGCCTAAATGGCGTCATGATGGCCCAACGTCCTTCTGAAAGGCGTCGTCCATCCATGACATCATTTAGCGCCAGAACCCCTAACTTGTGAAACCTCAAACAGGGAGGTTTCTGCCCTAAAAGGCGTCGTACTGCCCTGACGTCCTTCTAAAAGGCGTCGACCAGGCACGACGCCGTTTAGCGCCAGAAACCTGGTTCCCTGGTTCAACCCGAGGGTTTCTCCTTTAACCCCAAACACCCCGAAAATGCCCCAAAATAGAGGGGGAAAGATAGGGAAATCAACTACTTCCAGTATGCTACAAATCCACGTTCACGAGCACGGCCATTCCCACAAGAAAACCCCCTAAACATGCTCATTTTAACCCAAAACATAACATGCCACTCCAAGGAAATCACGAGCAACGCATTCACAGTCCATGCAAGGTTCGTCCCCCTACCGGTTCTTGAACTCCTCCAAGCTCCGTGCCACCGACCCGCCGCACCGCAGACCGCCGCCGGTACCCTCGAGGACGCCGCCACTCCGCCAGGACGTCGGCCGCCGTCCGGAGAATGGAACTCCGCGAAGGAAGTGGTGGAGGTAGAGGTGAGAGGTAGGGAGGTGTTGGAGTGATGGAAGAGGAAGAAGAGGAAGGGAAGGGAGGAAGGAGGGCGGAGGGAGCGGAAAGGGCGAAGAGAGAGAGGGTGGAGGCGAGAATGAGGGAAAGAAGGGGAGGCTCGCGAGGTCAATCTGAATCTAGCTAAAACGCGTCGATCGAGGCAGACGCCAATCAGTCTGACAGGACGGCCGTGCTGACACTGCTCTGAAACGTGTCGCTCACCACGGACGCCGTTCAGACGATGTGACAGGCCGTACTGACAACGCTCTGGCGCCGTACACTGACATCACAGAGGTCGCAGTCTGAATCGCATCGACCAACATGGACGCCGTTCAGACGACGAGACAGGGGCCGTACTCTCGCGGCCCGAAACCTGCCCACGTGGCGCACACGTGGCACAACAACAAGCAGACCTAAATGGCGTCCACACAACCTGACGCCTTTTGAAAGGCGTCGAGAAGTGCTGACGTCATTTAGTCAGAAATCTCAAGACCCCCCCCCTAGGGTCCAAACCAGGGGATCCGGCCCGAACCCGACCCGAATACTGAACCCGAAACCTCAGTCCTTACAAAATCGGGGTCTAAATCCCCGTAAATCATCAAAGAACCAATGGGAAGCGGTCAAGAGTCAGTGGTTGTGCGCGCGGCAGTCGCCGGAGTGGGGAGTGATCGGAGTAGTGGGGGTGAGGGTGGTGAGTGGCGGAGATCGTGGGAGGACAAGGTCAAGATGGAAGTTAGGGGAGTGGACGGCCAACCATCTTGTCTTCCAATCCCGTGGAAGGCCAGGTAGCTGGCCTTCCACGAAGAGGTGGAAGGCGGCCCAGTTGGCCTTTGAAGTGTGGTGGAAGGCGAGGGGTGGCCTTCGAAGGGTGGTGGAAGACAGACAGGTTGGCCTTCGAAGGGTGGTGGAAGGCAAGGGGTGGCCTTCCATGGGTGGTGGAAGGCGGACAGGTTGGCCTTCGAAGGGTGGTGGAAGGCGAGGGGTGGCCTTCTAAGGGTGGTGGAAGGCAGACAGGTTGGCCTTCGAAGGGTGGTGTAAGGCAGACAGGTGGGCCTTCAAAGGGTGGAGGAAGGCAAGGGGTGGCCTTCCAAGGGTGGTGGAAGGCAAGGGGTGGCCTTCCACGAAAAGGTGGCTAAAGTCGAGATTTGTTAATGGGCCTGGTTATTAGTGGGCTGAAGGATGAGATGGCTAAGATGGTGGGTTTGGTAATGATGGGCTAATGATGGATGGGGTTCATGACCAAAAGGGGAGGGGGTCCAAAATCGGTGTCTACAAATGCCCCTCCGGGACACTTGTTTTTCAGTGGAGTGGAGTGGAATGATAAATAGGTGTCCCGGAAATCGAACCTGATTTTGGACAGCCCAAAGAAGGGATAAGCTATATCCAAAGATGGTATGAGAGCATGGCAAATGCAGAAGAGTTGGCTATTTGAATTGCGAGGGGGATTAAGGAGGGGAACAAAGTTCAAACTAGAGAATCACAATCCGTAGGATCCTCGGGTGCTGGAACCGCGAGGCCTTGGCGCTCTAGGATGCAACGATCTGGCCCAAGGAGATCTCAAGCATGAAAGATAGAGGAGTGTGACTTGAAAAGGTCTCGACACAACGGGCGCGCGGTGGCCTGACGCATCATATGATCGTCAAGTGAGAGAATCTCAAGTACACGTATTGGAAAAGGATGAGGTCTTGCAATTCAAAGGGCTAACAGACAAACAATTGCCAGACTTACAAATCAACAATGGGTTAAGCAAAGTGATAAATTGTGGTCATTGCCCCTAGGGCGGGAATAGTAGATGATGCTTATGCAATGCATGCTGGTTTAAAAAATTAGAAAACAAATTCCTAATGCAAACAGGAGGGATTTATTGGCCAATTAATAACTTGGGGAATATAGACTCCTCATTGTTTTGTTTAAAGAGGAACTCAGAGTCTATACGCCCAAAGTTATTAGCCTCTTGTATCTTCGATCCTACTTGCTTCAGATTTTCTGCAGCTGCAATAACACACATTAGCAAAGTTCATATATCCAATGATCACATCATTTAAGTATTTAAACTGCAAAAGGATGAGAAGTAAATGGTTAGTTTCGAGTCGAAGCCGATATGGAAGATATGACTATTCTAATGGTAGCATGCCAATCTGATATTGCTTCGACTCGATTTTCAGGAATAACCATTAATTTGTTGATGTTAAGCAAAGTGGTCTCCTGAAATTGGGGGTGAAGTTACCTCCTCAAAGTAGAAAGGGGAGAAGGGCAATATGCCTTTTTTTGGGTGAGCCTTTTCCAAAATGGTGGAAGGCCAACTAGCATGCCTTCTACGAAAAGGTGGAAGGCCAAGGGATGTGTCGTTTGTGAAAGGGTGGAAGGCCAAGGGATATGCCGTCCATGAAAAGATGGATATGCATGCCCTCCGTCTTTTATGGAACATGGAAAGTTCGTAGTTTATCTAGTGGCCTTAAAAGGGGAGATTTGTCCCGAGGCTTTCTTCCAAAAACTCAAACTTTCTGTGGGAAAATGGCCTCGTCTTCTGCTCATACGACTGCTAGGGAACCTCATGTTCTATCTGACGTTGAAGGCCATCTCAGCAACCTACTGGCTCATGGACAGGTATGCTCAAATTCTTATGCTGTTTACCTTGACTCTCTCTTCTTTCTTTTCACCTTTGGTTGTCCTGCAGCCTATTCCTAAATTCCCTGATGCTCGGCATACTCGCAAGTATGCATGGCTTACGGCCCTGATGGACGTGATTACCCTAGACATGAGGGTGTATATGCGCCGGTGGAATCTGACCCGATCCATTGTGTTCGCGAAGTGGTTTACCTCCATTCACTGGCATTGGGAGGGGCTGGGTGCACTGCTCGAACTGTGGCATCCGGAGACGCATACGTTCGTGTTTTGAGAGTTTGAGGCGACAGTGCTGGTGGAGGAGGTAGAGATCTTTTATGGCTGGGAGGGTCTAGCCACCGGCGATCCCTCGGCTTTGCCTGCATGGGAGGTAATCTTTGCTGTTATAGTGCAAGACAAACGGGAGGTATGCCGCATGACTAACAAGCAAGGCATCCTTGTCGATCGCCTTGCGCACTGGTTGATCCGAGAAATTAAACGCAAGACGGTCGAATCTAAGAGACTGATGCGGGGCTTATGCCTAGTCCTTGGGGGAGTCTTGTGGTTTCCAACTTCAAGCTCTGTGCTAGAAAGGGAGTATGTGGGTGTGCTGAGCTTATTGTGGAAAGGTCATTCTCTTGCCCCGATAATTCTGTCACATCTATATGGAGGGCTTAGACACATGAGCATGGGGCGATCTATAAGGGGGAGCTTATTCACCCTGCAGTTGTGGATGGAGATGCACTTAGTTTTTGATTTTGATGAGAAAGTGACTTCCACCTCCAGGATATTTCAGCACAGCGCATGGTATCGTGTACGCTCGCTTCTTGGTCCCGAAGATAAAATCAGATGTCTCACGGCTCATCTCAAGACGAGGGATGACTAGCGTGATTATCTGAACTTTCTGACTGTGGAAAAATTCATCTTTGTTCCGATGATCCTTCTGTTAGGTTTTCTCAGTTTCTCCGGATCGCTCACGCAGCGGAAAATAAAATTTTACAGCGATCCGTTTCCCGTTTCGAAGAACTAAAATACTAGATAATCGGATTATCTTTTCTCACCGTGTGCGGATTCGAATCCGCAGCCGTTCGGTTCCGTCGGTGCGACACCGCAAGCCGCGCAAGCACCCGGCCTCTAGCGAAGTCCACGCAATCCTCCCCGCGACGGATATCCTCGAGTTCGTCGTTCTTCGCAGCCCGCGAAGCCTCCGCTGGTCGCCGCAATGATCGCCGCAGTGTGCGGACGATTTCCCGTCGAACGGGATTCGGAGAAGCGGCGGAGCAGATCTGGATCTGCCTGGACTGCAGAGGAAGAACAGAAAACGAGGAGGGGCGGCTAGGGTTAGCAGCAGCTTGGCCTGCTCAGCCCGTTCGCTATGTTTTATACTAACTGCGCGGTTTTTCACAAAAACCCCCGGTTTGTATAAAACCCACTTATTTATCCATCGCCTTGAGAATCATTTGCGTGTGACCCTCTAGGCCCAAGTACCAGTCCAGTTAATGGCCCAGTAAGCCCAGTGACTCCTCACTGGCTTTATTAATTAATTAATAACCCTTTATTAATCAATTAATCAATCGAATTGATGTCGCACATCGAATTCGACCGGGCCTCCGATCACGTTGGGTGCCAAGCAACACCGCGTGAACCCGGAAGGTATTTGGGGTTAAGTAACCCACTCTTGGAACCTTTCCGTCGACAGTTACCGCGTGGATATAATCCTTCATTCGTACAATGCTCTCGAGTCAACTCAGGGTATGGCGAGCTGTCAAACCCTAACCGGTCGACTCACTTGGATTGGATGCCGCTGATAAATATCGGAAAACTCCTTTCCCGATATTATCGTCCGCCCTGGCCAGGGACTTTCGCGCATCCTTCCTAGAGCATTCTCTCTCTAAGTACCGAGAGCGAATGATTCCTTATTGACACACAATTCCCTTCGACGGTATTCCGCTGCACCCAATCCTTGGCGTATTAGAATCCCGTGGCTAGAGATTCGTAGACCAAGGTCAAAGTACAGAAGTCCACCGCCAAGGTGTCCTTGGTGTCTCAGGCCCGAGGACCATCTACGCAACTGCGACAATAGAATCAAGCTGGTTGACAGTGAGGTACGATACCATCCAGCGATTCAGTCGGATCAGTTCAGTGAACTCATTCTCCAATGAGCACCTACAGATTCGCCTTAGTGTCTCCACACAAATGACTTATGAGACCAGTCATCCTCATCATATGAGCAGGAGCGATCTGTACTAGTCTAACTGGATATCCGATGTCCTTCTCGGATATCCTCCGACTAGGAACGATTAAGAATATGTGTGTTTAAGTGATCAGTCTCATTAGTATGATCTCATCATAATCTGATCACCATAGCACATATTCACGGACTTCATTATGAAACGATAATTAACGCGATTTACACATAATGAATATTATGCCATTTTATTAATAATAATGAACGAGATTTACATTGTTAGATTGGCTTGTAGGCCACCTAAACTAACACCTTCCGGGATGGAATTTACCACAAGGGCTTCTCGTGAGCGTGGGTTGTGGCTAATCGGCCCTGACGAGTTAACCGTGTACCAAGGGCATCGTTGCCATCTCCAGATTGGAGTTCCAAGACAGGTGCCATTCCCCGCTTTGTATGATATGCTGACTGTGCCGAGGCATACAGGGTACGCGAAGGAAGCACGGGCTATAGAGCGATTTCGACGTGCATGGCGTCGTCACTCTAGATTCACCAAGGCTTGCATTGATGTAGCGGAGACTTCAGAAGAAGTCGAGAGATATGTAAATTACTTAGCAAATGTACGACTTGCTGTATGTGCCTTTTTCATGGGTCGTAGAGCACTTGAATAATGTATTCATTGAAACTTAGAGAATAATAAGAATTTTGTTTTCCAAAAAGTTCCCTCGGCATGAACAAAGGTCCACGGTGGACGGCTACACGGATAGCCGTCCGTGACAATGGACGGCCACGTTGGTGGCCGTCCTACTGGTCGGACGGCCACGCGTGTGGCCATCCACGTAGGCGGACGGCCACACGGACGGCCGTCCGACCCGTCGGGCGGCCACGTGTGTGGCCGTCCAAGACGACGGACGGCCACACGTGTGGCCGTCCGACTCGTCGGATGGCTTTAAGAAGCCCCGGGGCCTTCTAGTTCTCTCCCTACCCTTTCTTCCTCTTCTTTCCTGGTTCCGATTTCTCCTTCACCCTCTCATGGCGCGAGTATGGCTTCCTCGTTCTCTTAGGAGGAGGAGGTCCGGTGGTGGTGATGGTGAGGTGGCAGCGGCCGGCGGCGGCGATGGGGCGAGCGCTAGCGGCGGCGGCAGTGGGGTGGTTGTTAGTGGCGGCGGCGGCGAGGAAGAACAAGGCGAGGACACGCCCTGCGTCAAAGATGAAGAAGAAGAAGAAGAGCGGGTGGCAGAAGAGGATGATGAAGAGGAGGAAGATGAAGTTGATGAAGAGGAAGAGGAAGAAGAAGATGAGGAGGAAGACGGCGGCAACGAGGAGGTTCCCCCGAAGAAGAAGAAGGTGAGTTCTTCTGTTCTTTTTTTTTTGATCCATGGTGGCCGGTGTGGCGCACGGCAGGGGACCGCGCCGTCCGTCCGTCCGGATGGCCGGCGGCTCTGCCGTCTGTCCGTATGGACGGCGGACGGGCCCGCCGCCCATCTGCATGGACAGCGGACGGCCCCGCCGCCCGGCCGCACGGACAGCGGACGGCCCCGCCGCCCGTCTGTACGGACGGCGAGCAGGCCCGCCGTCCGACCTGGCGGACGACTGGCGGCCTAGCCGTCCGTCAGGGCGGGCGACCGGCGGTCCCGCCGTCCGTCCGAACGGATGAAGGCCCCACTCACACACATTTTTTTTTTGTATATTCATGCCCCTAACTTTAATCTTGTTGGGATTTGCAGGGCCCACAGAGAGTCCGGGGCAGAGTTTCTTAGGAGTTGGTCTGGGCCTGGTACCATGCGCTGCGCGATTGGCTCCTTTTCCAGGTGGATGCGTTTGGGTTCGGGCCGTTGTTTCGGATCCGACCATTCATAGTGGATGCGCCCTTCTTGGTGGCTCTGCAAGAGCGCTGAGATGACAGATGCAGAGCCTTCATCATGTCCTGGGGACACATGCTGCCCCACGTTGGAGGATGTCTCCTTTTTGACACGCTTGCCGGTCATTGGTGACCCGGTAGTGGGTCCTGAGCTCAGGGATTACAAGCAGCTCTCAGATCGACTCCTGGGTGAGGGGTACTATCGGGTTCAAGGAGCACTATCTCACATACCCCTCGGACATTTTGCCTAGTATGTAGGATTGAGTCGGGTACGACGGATGCCGAGCGAGACCCTTGAGGCTTTTGCTGAGAGAGTGGAGGCTTTGTTGGATTTGGATGGCCGCTCAGACGATGAGAATTTACGGATCTTCCTCCTGTTCTTCTTCGGAAGGCTGCTATTTGCTATAGCTTCAGACAAGGTTAACTTGAAGTATCTGCTGCTGTTGGAGGACCTCCAAGCAGCGAAGAAGATGGCATGGGGAGCTGCGATGCTGGGTCACCTCTTTTCTCACCTAGTGAGCTATCGCCAGGGGTCCGGCAATTTGGGCGGATTCACGCCTTTTCTTCAGGTAATCCTCCTTGATTGTTGATCACCGTCCTTCCTCACTTATGTTGGTTGATATTGACTGTGTTGTCCCTTGTAGATCTAGGGTTATACCCGCTTTCCCATCGGCCACGGGGCCGTCTCTGCGGATCGTGAGGGATGGACTCCACTTATGGCGCGGTGGGAAGTGATCCGGGATTATCGTCCCGTGATGTACCGCATGGAGGACATCCGTGCCCAGCTCGACACATTTCCTCCTCACATGGTGAGTGATTCGAGATATATGTGCATCTTGACCAATGATTAAGTCTGACCTTTTACTTCATTCAGGTGGTGTAGATGCCATATGTAGAGGAGGACCTCGCTGATCATCCATGGGTGTCTCAGAGTCTCTCCCAATTCCGGCAAGAAGTGCCCTTGCTATGTGTGAACATCTGTGACGGCCTCTTTGTTCGGATGGCCTTCTGCACGTGGGGATGGCATCAGCCTTTACTTGCCTTTCCGACCTATCCTGATATGAACCGTAGTCGTCGCCGATCTTCTGCAATTGGTCAGGACTGGCGGGTGGTAAGGCGAGCTGAGATGGACGTATGGTACCGCACCGGGGATGCCCTGCAGGAGGATAAATTTCTGCAAGATAGTTACACATACTTGGGGGATTATGCCCGGCGGACTTGGCACAGCAGGTGAGGATTGCTCCACTCTTGTGTCTTTTCGATTGAGCTTGCTTAACCCTAAGTTCCTTTACAGCGCCAGGAGGTGGAGGCCGCTTTAGCCAGGGCGCAGGAATTGGAGAGCCTCAATCAGCAGTTGAGAGATCAGGTCTTAGAGAAGCGGACTGCTCGGGCCAGGGCAAGAGAAGGATCCCACCCAGACGTGTACTGGGAGGGTAAGATAGCCGGTTTGCGGGAGGAGCTGACGAGGTCGCAGACAGAGGTGAGGGAGCTTGATTTCAAGTACCGGCCCCTGTGGGACCGAGTGATGAAGAAGGGGCGAGAATGAGCCACGAGATCCAACACACAGAGTCCAGGAGCTCGTCCCCCTATTCTTGCCCCATCGGCTGGCCAGGCACTTGCTGGGAGCTCTATCTTTAGAGACCTCGACTCCCTTCTTGCTGAGGACGTGTGGAGAGCACTACGACCTGCTGGCTCATCGGGGTCTATGCGACCGGCATCAGGTCATCGCCGTGCTCGGGAGGATGACGCTGAGAGTCAGATGAGGCACTCCTCTCGAGATAGGAGAGAGGATGAGGCGGAGGGAAGGAAGAGGGATTGAGAGCTGATATAGGGGTATGCCCCTGTATTGTGATGTACGAACGTTATGTTATGCTTGCATATTTCACTATTTGTATCCGGGCACTTCTTGTTTTGCTTTTTATTCATACTTGCATGCACAACATTAGGGGAAATAGTTAGTAGTATCTGTTTTCGGCCCCTTGCCCAAAAGAGCAACTACCTTTTCCCTAGCCTTCGCATAGGGTCAAGGGACCGTGTCCTATTAATCAGACAAAAGAAAAGCATTGAAATTAATGTGACAAGAAAATATGCAAATGCTAGCGGATATTAACAAGTGGGTTGTGTGATGAACGAAAACATGTTTTTGATTCCGACCACCTGGTGACTGCCCAAACTTAGCTTGATTGAATGATGAAAGGGAAATGCACACTCAACTTCTCAAGTATCCTAAGCACACATCTAGATTGATTTGGGCCTCTAGACTCCTCAAACTAACCTTAACCGGCTAAGACTCATACTGATGACAATACCGTCATGCCATGCTTAGGCTCCCAGCTGCTTCCGACCACCAAGTTTGCCCAAAAAGTTTTCGAGGTAAATGATCTGCCCGACCTGGGTCTCTTTCCTCACAATCTAGAAGGTATAAGATGGAACACCTTGGAACCCTAACGATCAACCGCGCGACGCTGACCCGGAATCAGACGCCGTCACACCTATTGGTGACGCGCATGCATTGACCTAAGCCCGAAGTCTTGAGAGTGCTCATTGAGATTATGGTTAAGGAATTGGTTCACCAGAAACACTAACATTACTCTTCACCCACTTTGGACTCCTGTGATCATGTGAGCATATGATGATTTTTGAAAAAATGAACCATTTTAAAATGATATTCGGTCTTTAGATAGCTATCTCGTGTTAAACCTTGGGGGAGAAAAAGTGAAGAAATTTTGGAGACAAACCTCACAGGAGGATTGACAAAACCGTTAAAAGGGCGAGCTATGACAAAACGGACCTCTTTTGACCTCCTAGATGCCCCTATTTTGACTTTTCAGGCCTTTGGTAGATTTCATGGCCAGGCATGGTCATGACCAGGCTTTTTTGTAGGATTTCTTGAACCCCCTTTTTTGTGTATTTTCTTTTTTCTTTCTTGATATTTTCGGGGTTATTTGATATTCCGCCTGCGGGGACACTGCCCTCTTCACGTGCTCTAGTCCTTTACATTTCATTTTTGGGCCTATTTGAGGGGTTACATCTATCGGGTTGTTGAGGAACCGCAATTTGCTGAGCTTGACCGTTTAAGGGCGTCAACTGTCCTGATCGGTCGAGGGACGAGGAGCAAAGGTTGCAGTTGACAGTGTACTAAAGACCTCGAACTCATTTTAAAAAGGTTCTCTTTGAAGAAACGTGTAGGTGTGTGCATCTCAGAATGATTATAGGGATCCGTATGAAAGTAACGGAGACACGTCCAAGGTTCTGGTGGACCAAAATCTTAGCCAAGCCTTAATGTCAACCCAATCTATCACGCAACTAGACCTAGACAAAAGATTATGTGGCAGTCACTAGACAGCTGGATTTTGCGTCTTTTCTAATTTTTTTTGTCATTTTCATTGAGGTATGCACATATTTACAAATATTTTTGTTGCTTTTTGGAATATTCCATTTTTTTGGATTTTGAAATTTTGATTTTTTTGTGCGTTTTTATGGGTAAAACTTCTTCAGATACACCCCATTCCAAGGATGGGGTAACTCCTCTCCCTTTTCATTGATTAGGCGGTATGCATTACCTGAGTATGCCTCCTTGATTACAAATGGACCCTCCCAATTTTCTTGCAATTTGCTCCTGGGACCAAGAATTTTGATCATTTTTCTCTTGAGTACCATTTCCCCAATTTCAAACTTTCTTTCGAGAACCTTCTTTGCATAGAATCTCGCAATTCTATTTCTATAAACTTGAGCATGGTTTGCCGCCATTATCCTTTTTTCGTCTAATAGTTCCAGTTGGGAAAGCATGGCCTTACGACGTTCGGCGTCGGTAATTCCGTTATCCAACTGCACTCTTAGAGAAGGAAGGAGAA
The DNA here is from genome assembly GCA_030544215.1 of Zantedeschia hybrid cultivar. NCBI lineage: Eukaryota > Viridiplantae > Streptophyta > Magnoliopsida > Alismatales > Araceae > Zantedeschia > Zantedeschia hybrid cultivar. Next base: position 45,082,423 of record JARZZO010000011.1, read on the forward strand.
TATCATATGGAAGTACCGCATCTGTTCCGAATGTTAGTGCATAAGGTGTTTGTCTGGTGGGAGTTCAGACAGAAGTGCGATACGCCCAAAGAGCTTCGACTAGGCGATCCGACCAGTCTGAATAATTGTGAGATCTGCAAGTTCTTTTGATGATTCGAATGAGAGTCTTATTGGTGGCTTCGGCTTGACCATTTCCTTGTGGATAGTAAGGCGAAGAGTGGTGCAAATTAATGCCATACTTACTGCACATGTCCTGGAGCTCCTAGGAGATGAATTGTGGTCCATTGTTAGTGATGAGATCGCGCGGTGTCCCGAATCTGGCGAGAATGTTGCGCTTGATGAACTTCACCACTGTGGATGCTTTGATCTCCGCAAATGCTTCTGCTTCATCCCATTTAGTGAAATACTTAGTGGCAGTTAAGATAAATGATTTCCTTTTTATTTCGCCTGATCGATCCTCCAGAGGTCCTATGAAGTCGAATGCCCACATGGCGAAAGGCCAAGGGGAAACGATGGATTTGAGAGATAATGAAGGTACATGAATCTTGTTAGCATGTAACTGACATTTCAAGCACCTCTGAACAAATATGGAACAATCAGCCTCCATTGAAGGCCAATAATAGGACATGAGGAGCTTCTGAGTTAAGGCACGGCCATTGATATGACCACCATAATCGCTTGCATGAGCTACTTGTTAGGAATCGCCATGAACGCAGCGGAAATAAAAATGATTCCATTGTATCGGTTGCTGGAGTCGTAAAACGGACATTAAAATCTAAGCGGGAAGAATAGTTCTTCACCTTTGCGGGGTTTCGAATCTCCCGTGGATGATGCCGACTCGGTAATCGCGCACGCGCACGATCTCTAGAGGTATCCACACGAGTTCCCGCAGCAGACGCGATTTCCTCCTCGACTTGAGTGCTCCGACCAGATCTCAAATCCACCATGTGCGGAGAGAGACAGATCCACTCCAAGAGAGAGAGAGAGGAGATAGAGAATATGGGGTAAAAATTCGTCCAACCAACTTTTTACCCCTTCCCCTTGGCCCTCCTTATATAGAAATAAGGATAAGCACAAGAGTTAATCCTCATGATTATCCAAGAGTTTGGCCTTGGATAATTCTCCATTAAATCTTCATGTTTATCCTACAGCTTTTCACAAAAACCCAGATAAGTATGAAATTTAACATCTCTCACCGTCTGACGAGAACTCTTATGTGTGTGACCCTCTAGGCCCATATATCAGTCCGGTTGCAGGCCCATTAAACTTAGAACTGTTTCTTGAGTTTAATATTATTAATTAACATTTAAACATCATATGTTAAATGATTAATTTAATAAACAAGTGAATTATCATCTGATGATCAAATCACTTGGCCTTCTGATCATGAACAGCACCAAACACTACCTCATGATCCTAGAAGATATAAGGGATACTGTTCCCTTCAATTGAACCTTTCCGTCTGCCGATACCGCACAGATATAATCCTTCACTCATGCAATGTCCCGATAACGCAAGGGTATTGTTTTATAGTCAAACCCTCTTTCGCATTATCCAGATGGATTCTAGGACACAGTTAATATCTAGAAAGACATCTCTTTCATTTGACCTTGGCCAGGGATTTCTGTGTACACATCTATAGGACATTCTCTCTCCAGTCTTATACCAAGAGTGAGTGATCCCTTGTTGTTCACTCAATTACCTTCGCAAGCTTTCCATTGTATCTGAAAGACCGATTATGTGGACTTAATGGTTAAAGTCCACGAGTCAGAGAATCAAGATACAATGGTCTACAAACAAGGTATCATTGGTGACTCAGGTCAAAGGACCAACTGTGCTACTGCAACGATTCAATTCCCTAGTTGACTAATAGGTATAATTACCATCCAGGAATTCTTATTTGGGTCTGTTCAGTGAACTCATTCTCTAATGAGCACCTACTTGTTTGTCTTAGTGTCACCACACGAGTGAATGTGAGATCATTCACGCTCATCATGTGAGCATACATAACTTGTGTCGATCTTATCGGATATTTAATGTCCATCTCAAATATCCTATGATCGAGAACTATTTAGGACAATTACCTTAGGATATTGATCTCACTATCATGATCTCATCATGATTCAATATCCCATACATTTGTCTATAGACCTTCATTACGATAGTTAATTGCGAGAACTATTAAATGAAGAAATGATTGCCTTTATTAATAATCTGAACTAGAATGTACAATGATTGGCTTTGAGGCCACCCAATTCTAACATTCTCCCACTTGGACTATAGCCAATCACCCATGTGTCTAAGTCCCATAGACTTAAGGTGACGTTCTAAATTTTTTTGAGACAATGGCTTAGTCAAGGGATCTGCTACATTATCTTCAGATGAGACTTTCTCAACTACTATATCTCCTCGGACGATGATCTCACGAATCAGATGAAATCGTCTCAGAATGTGCTTTGACTTCTGATGTGATCTTGGCTCCTTCGCTTGAGCTATTGCCCCATTGTTGTCACACAATAATGGAACATGATCTGAAATGCTTGGAACTACTCCAAGTGCCGAGATGAACTTCTTCATCCAAACCGCCTCCTTGGCCGCTTCAGCTGCAGCAATGTATTCTGCTTCGGTCGTCGAATCTGCAGTTGTTTCCTGTTTGGAACTCTTCCAACTTACTGCACCTCCATTTAACATGAACACAAATCCAAACATGGATTTGCTGTCATCCATATTCGACTGGAAACTCGAGTCAGTAAATCCTCGAAGTTCCAAGTCGTTTCCTCCATAAACGAGAAATAAATCCTTAGTCCTTCTCAAGTATCTAAGGATACATTTCACCGCCTTCCAGTGTTCCTCACCTGGATCAGCCTGATACCTACTAGTGACACTTAGTGGGTGTGCCACATCAAGCCTAGTACATAGCATTGCATACATAATAGATCCTATTGCCGAGGCATAAGGAACTCTATCCATGTATGCTCTCTCTTCAGGTGTCTTGGGAGACATTTCTTTAGAGAGATAAATTCCATGCCTCATAGGAACGAGGCCTCTCTTGGAATTTTCCATGCCAAACCTTTTGACTATGGTATCTATGTACATAGATTGGGACAAGCCAAGCATCCTTTTGGACCTATCTCGATAGATCCTTATTCCCAGAATATAGGATGCTTCTCCCAAATCTTTCATGGAGAAGTTTTTGGATAACCAAGCCTTTACCGATGACAACATTCCTACATCATTCCCAATGAGTAGAATGTCATCAACATAAAGTACCAAAAAGGTAACTGCACTCCCACTAACCTTTTTGTATACACAAGGTTCATCTTCATTCTTAATGAAGTCATAAGATTTGATTGCTTCATCAAATCTTAAGTTCCAAGTTCGGGATGCCTGCTTTAATCCATAGATGGATCTTTGCAGCTTGCATACCTTGTTTGAATGCTCTTTGGAAGTGAATCCTTCAGGTTGTATCATATACACCTCTTCTTGAAGGTTCCCGTTAAGGAATGCTGTTTTCACATCCATTTGCCATATTTCATAATCATAGAATGCAGCGATAGCAAGAAGTATTCTAATTTACTTAATCATGGCAACTGGAGAAAAGGTTTCGTCATAGTCAATGCCTTGCCTTTGATGATATCCTTTTGCTACCAGCCTTGCCTTGTATGTGTCAATCTGTCCATCTGCCCCGATCTTTCTTTTAAAGATCCATTTACTACCAATAGGTACTATACCTTCTGGCAAATCAACCAAGTTCCAAACTTGGTTGGCATACATGGACTGAATTTCAGAATCCATTGCCTCTTGCCATTTTTCTGATTCTTGACTATTTATGGCTTTTAGGTAGGTTTGAGGATCATCATCCTCATTTAAGTGCACTTTTGGCTTGCCATCATCGATATGTCCAACATATCTTTCAGGCTGCTTAGGCACTCTACCTGATCTGCGAACCTTTTGTGTATCATCTTGAACAAGTTCTTGAGTCAATGGTTCAGTAGATGAACTAGTGTTGATTTGTGGGTCTAGAATTTCTTCCAGTTCTATCTTGCTCCCACTGTCTTCTTTTGAAAGATATTCTTTCTCTAAGAAGACAGCTCTTTTTGCGACAAACACCCTTTGATCGCTGGGCTGATAAAAATAATATCCAAAAGTCTCTTTTGGATATCCCACAAATCTACATTTCTCTGTCCTGGAATCCAGTTTGTCTGGATCATGTCTTTTGACATGTGCAGGACAACCCCAGACTCTAACATGCTTAAAGTCTGGTTTCTTTCCTTTCCATATCTCATATGGAGTGGAAGGTACTGACTTACTGGGAACTTTGTTCAACAGATATGCAGCAGTCAACAGTGCATATCCCTATAAAGAGATTGGAAGTTTGGCATAACTCATCATGGATCGTACCATATCTAATAGAGTACGATTTCTCCTTTCCGATACACCATTTAACTGACGTGTATAGGGAAGAGTCCACTGAGACAAAATACCATTATCCTTAAGATATTCTGTGAATTATGTACTTAAGTATTCACCCCCTCGATCTGATCGAAGAGTTTTAATACTCTTTCCAGTCTGGTTCTCAACTTCGTTTTTAAACTCTTTAAATTTCTCAAAGACTTCTGACTTATATTTCATTAAATATATGTAGCCATATCTTGAGAAATCATCTGTAAATGAAACAAAGTATGAGTAACCACCTATAGCATGAGTGAACATTGGACCACATACATCACTATGTATTAGTTCCAATAAGTCCTTAGCTCTTTCTCCATGTCCTGAGAATGGAGCTTTGGTCATCTTTCCCATAAGACAAACTTCACAGGTTGCAAATGATTCATAATCAAATGGATCAAGATATCCATTCTTTTGCAACCTTATGATCCTGTTCTCATTTATATGACCTAGCCTACAATGCCATAGGTACGATTTATTCACATCCTTATCTAAGCGTTCAAGAGAATTATTTACCAGACAAACATCATATGAAATATCAAGTAAATATAATCCATTCAATAAATATCCGGAAGCAAACAATTTGTCTCCTTGATAAATTGAACAACCTTTATTCTCTAGTTTCATAGAATATCCTTGTCTATCTAAACATGAAATAGATATGATATTCCTAATAATGGTTGGAACATAATAACAATCTATTAGTTCCAAAGAGTCTCCTGACGGCATCTGAAGTCTTGCTGTCCCCACAGCTAACGCAGCAACTTTTGCTCCATTCCCGAGCCTCAGATCCACGTCTCCGCGGTTCAATCTTCTTTTACTTGTTAACACCTACAAGTTATTGCAGATATGAGAAACACATCCAGTATCTAATACCCAGGATGTTGATTCTCTATAAGACAAGTTAAGATCGATAATGAGAATACCTGAAGCTTCACCAAGCTTCTCCTTTGCTTTTTCTGCAAGATAAATCTTGCAGTTTCTCTTCCAATGACCTTCTTTATGGCAGTGGAAACACTGACCTTTATCATTGACTTTAGCTTTGTCCTTTTGTGCCGCCGGTTTGCTTTTCACTAGCTTCTTAGGCTTACATTTCTTAAAGGTCTGTCCAGCTTTCCTTTTCTTGTGGGTCTTACCAACAAGCATTACATTTGGCTTATCTTTCTAGATAGTGCCTTCTGCTGTCTTCAACATGTTGAGCAGCTCAGCCAATGAAACTTCAATTTTGTTCATATTGAAGTTGATAATGAATTGTGAAAATGAATCTGGAAGGGACTGTATGATTAAGTCAATGCTCAGGTCATTGTTCATAACAAAACCGAGCACAGCAAGCCTCTCAATCCATTCTATCATCTTGAGCACATGAGTTTGCACAGATGTGCCCTTGCTTATTCTGGTCCTGAACAATTTCTTAGATATCTCATATCTTTCTGTTCTTGATTGTTCACCAAACAACTCTTGTAGGTGATTCAGAATGGTCTTAGGTTCCATGTTATCATGCTGTCGCTGCAGTTCATTGTTCATTGAACCAAGCATATAACACTGGACCTTGACATAGTCCTCCTTCCAATTTTCATACATCATTAATTCATCTTCATTAGCATTATCACCGGGTTGCACTGGATCTGGTTGATCCAGGACATAGGCTAGCTTTTCATACCTGAGGACAATCTTCAGGTTGCGTAACCAGTCAATGTAATTTGGTCCCGTGAGTTTGTTTGCATCAAGTATGCAACGGAGGGGGTTAGGTGACGACATAGCGACCTACATGGAAATATATAAAATGAGCAGATAGTTCTTAAAATCAGATTTAAGACTTTTAATCTAGATTTATGCTCCCACTATTTTTCGGCGATCTGTATGACACTCTAAGATACAGAACGGGAGATTCCGGTGATCTCCTAGTGGGGATCAGAATCCTTCGGGCAACATGCCTGTGACCTTGTGGTAGCACAACAAATCACATCAAGTCCCTTAGGTAGTCAACTCTTGACAGTTGCAACGTTTGCAATATCCGATCGATTTAACCCCTGAATCAGAATGACCTTGTGGTAGCAGAACAAATCAATTTGATTCAGTTAAGTTTATCCATCATTACTTAGATGACATGAATTCATAGTGCAATCCTTGTGGTAGCACAACAAATCAATTTGATTCAGTTAAGTTTATCCATCATTACTTAGATGACATGAATTCATAGTGCAATCCTTGTGGTAGCACAACAAAACTACACTATTTGTCCATTCATCTTAATGACATCACATGTCGTAGACCTAGTTTAATTTCTAAATCAAACAGACCTTGTGGTAGAACAACAAATCCGTTTGAGATAAGAATTATCCTAAGATCTATAATGATGGTGGGTTACGTAGATTATTCTGAATATCTCACGTTTACAACTTAAATTTTAAAAGAGGATTTTTTATTTTGATTTATAAAAAATCGTGCTATCAATAGTATTTCAATTTGAAGTATCAATATACTTAATAGAAATATATATATATGATAGCATGGTCCGCAAACATCACATATATGCAGAAAAATTAAATGGGGATGATCATGGACTGCTAAAGCTACTATGGAATCATCGGAGCCAAACGATGATCCATAATAGGATCCTAATGTGAAAACAGCAACACTGGTTCCATTTGATGCGAGTCCTCCCTCCAGAGGTGTCTTCAGAAGATCCCGTCCTCTTAGCTTAATCCGATACATTTAAATATGAAATTCAGGACTCGCAGGTCCACAAATGTACATTTAAACAATTAGAAACTTTGATCTTATCAAGGGGAGTACAATCTTATAGGAAGGTAGAAAGTACACTTGGATTAAGAGAGAGGAGGACACGCAGATCCTATTTAAAATACTAAATGAAATAAGCATCGCATTCATCCACATCATTCATCACATGAAAAATCTAAGTCCATGATCATCCCACCATATAACACATCACATGCATCACAATCATCACATAATTGCAGTTTGGTATTAAATTTTATAAATATAAAATTATAATACCAATTAGTTTTCGAAATAACATTTATTTCAGCATAATCAATAATATTCAAAACATTATTGACAAAATAACTAACTAAACTATTCAGTTAATCTAAATACTAATTCAAACAATTTGAACAGTAAAAGTAATCAAGTTATGCATGAAATCAGTTTAAAACAATTTTAAACTAATTAATTTAACAGGAAAATTAATTATCTAAAACAATTTTAAATAATTAACTAACACCCATTAATTATAAAGTCCATTAATTGACTAACAGTTATTAAACACTTTAATAAGCTGTTAATAATCATAAAAATAATTAATAACATTTATTAATTATTCCTATAATTATTCTGTTTTAAAACAATTTTAAAACATGCTTAAATGGGCTAATATAGGGTTTAAAGGGGGTTAAACAGGCATTAAAAAACAATTTTTAAAAAACCAGAAAATGGGCCCAGCCCATTAGGGACCAATGGCCCGGACCCAGGGCCCTGGCTCGGCCAGGGTCGAACCCTGGCTCGGCCAGGGCGCCGCCCGGCCCTCGCCCGGTCCGACCGGGTCGGGACCGGGCGGTTCAGCCCTTTCAGCTCTATTCGACCGGCCCCTATCTTATACCCAACAGAAGGCAGGAACCCTAGGGTTCCCTCCCGGCGGCGCCGCCGCCGAGCTCCGGCCACCCCCCGGCGGGTGCCGGCCCGGCCGGCGATGCCCCCCGGCGCCGGCGACGTGCCCGGCGTCGGCGGAGTCGCCGGTGACTGGCGATGGAGAGCAAACCAAGCCCCCGGAAAACCCAAAAATCTGATTTTTTCTGGTTTTAAAAACCCGAGTTTGGACTCGATTTTTAGCACCTCCAAGGGCACTCCGGTGCCGATCATCATGCCCAATCCTTAGAGGTGACTATCACCAAGAGATCTGGACATTCGGGCCGCCATTCCAACACTTGGGAATCGCGTACGAAGCCGCTAAAGTACCCCGTTCGTCGTCCCACGAAGAACTCCGAAAAACCCAAATAAAATCCGAAAAATTACAAAAAAATAATCAAATTATTTGTGTTCATCATATGAACACGTATCTATCATTTTTAATCGGATTAAACACAAGAACACGTACAATACGGGTTCTTCACGCATAACGAGAAAAACACGCAAAACGTTGCCGTTTTACGATCGAACCAGCGAACCTGGCTCTGATACCACTGTTAGGAATCACCATGAACGTAGCGGAAATAAAAATGATTCCATTGTATCGGTTGCTGGGGTCGTAAAACGGACATTAAAATCTAAGCGGGAAGAACAGTTCTTCACCTTTGCAGGGTTTCGAATCTCCCGTGGATGATGCCGACTCGGTAATCGCGCACGCGCACGATCTCTAGAGGTATCCACACGAGTTCCCGCAGCAGACGTGATTTCCTCCTCGACTTGAGTGCTCTGACCAGATCTCAAATCCACCATGCGCGGAGAGAGACAGATCCACTCCAAGAGAGAGAGAGGAGATAGAGAATCTGGGGTAAAAATTCGTCCAACCAACTTTTTACCTCTCCCCCTTGGCCCTCCTTATATAGAAATAAGGATAAGCACAAGAGTTAATCCTCATGATTATCTAAGAGTTTGGCCTTGGATAATTCTCCATTAAATCTTCATGTTTATCCTACAGCTTTTCACAAAAACCCAGATAAGCATGAAATTTAACATCTCTCACCGTCTGACGAGAACTCTTATGTGTGTGACCCTCTAGGCCCATATATCAGTCCGGTTGCAGGCCCATTAAACTTAGAACTGTTTCTTGAGTTTAATATTTATTAAATAACATTTAAACATCATATGTTAAATGATTAATTTAATAAACAAGTGAATTATCATCTGATGATCAAATCCCTTGGCCTTCTGATCATGAACAGCACCAAACACTACCTCATGATCCCAGAAGATATAAGGGATACTGTTCCCTTCAATTGAACCTTTCCGTCTGCCGATACCGCATAGATATAATCCTTCACTCATGCAATGTCCCGATAATGCAAGGGTATGGTTTTATAGTCAAACCCTCTTTCGCATTATCCAGATGGATTCTAGTACACAGTTAATATCTAGAAAGACATCTCTTTCATTTGACCATGGCCAGGGATTTATGTGTACACATCCATAGGACATTCTCTCTCCAGTCTTATACCAAGAGTGAGTGATCCCTTGTTGTTCACTCAATTACCTTCGCAAGCTTTCCACTGTATCTGAAAGACCGATTATGTGGACTTAATGGTTAAAGTCCACGAGTCAGAGAATCAAGATACAATGGTCCACAAACAAGGTATCATTGGTGACTCAGGTCAAAGGACCAACTGTGCTACTGCAACGATTGAATTCCCTAGTTGACTAATAGGTATAATTACCATCTAGGAATTCTTATTTGGGTCTGTTCAGTGAACTCATTCTCTAATGAGCACCCACTTGTTTGTCTTAGTGTCACCACACGAGTGAATGTGAGATCATTCACCCTCATCATATGAGCAGACATAACTTGTGTCGATCTTATCGGATATTTAATGTCCATCTCAAATATCCTATGATTGAGAACTATTTAAGACAATTGCCTTAGGATATTGATCTCACTATCATGATCTCATCATGATTCAATATCCCATACATTTGTCTATGGACCTTCATTACGATAGTTAATTGCGAGAACTATTAAATGAAGAAATGATTGCCTTTATTAATAATCTGAACTAGAATGTACAATGATTGGCCTTGAGGCCACCCAATTCTAACACTGCTTCCATGACATGATGGATCTCGGCATCATCTAAACACCGAAGGAGCACCCCACTGAAGGATCTTCTGAAAAGGAGTCCGCCTAAGATAAGGTAGCGTTGAGATGCACGGCGGATAGCCTTGCGGTCAGAAGTTGTGGCATAAGATGGGAAGGATCCATCGCAAAGGTAGTTCATGATGTCAAAATACCACGGATTCCCATCATCCCAATCGGGGGTGAATTCCTCCGTAATAGCAGAGACATGCTCTGACGAGAGAAGGAATTGTTGGAACCAGGGGTCTCGGAAGGAGGGCGAATTTTGCTTGTGTAGAGTGATGGTGGCTGAACTTTTGGTGATGGGAATTTCTAGTGCTGAAGACAGGGAGGCCAGGGAATCTGCTAAGATGTTCTGAGACCTAGGCACATGTACATAGGTAATCCTTCTGAAATGCTTGGTTAGCGATCTCACTAACTCCTGATATGGCATTAATTTTGGATCCCGGGTTTGATACTTGCCCACGGTTTGGCGGAGGATCAATTGGGAATCTCCAATTATCCTCAATTCCAGGACTTTGAGGACCAATGCCAATTTTAAGCCAGCTTGGAGAGCCTCATATTCAGCGACATTGTTGGTCACTGAGAAGGAGAGTTGGAAAGCGTGCGGAATACTTACCCCTTCCGGAGATACGAGGACCACTCCTATCCCATTGCCTTGAGAATTAAGCGCCCCGTCAAAGTAAAGGACCCAGGATGGGGTGTCATCCACTATTAGACCCAACTCCTCATCTGGGAATTTATCGTCGGCAGGCGAAAATGTAGGCAACGGATGATGGGCTAGGTGCTCGGCAATTGCTTGCCCTTTGACAGCCTTCTGATTTACATAGGTAATGTCAAATTGGTTCAGGAAGGTCTGCCATCGCACTAGCCTGTCTGTTACAACTGGCCGCTCTAGCAAATATCTTATCAGGTCCATTCTTGCTAGGAGTTTGACCTCGTAGGCGAGGAAGTAGTGCTTCAATTTCTGCACTACCCAGACGACGGCCGCACATGTCCTTTCCATGGCAGTATATTGCTTTTCAGCATCATTGAAGAGCTTGGAGAGATAGTACACTGCTCTTTCTTTCTTTCTTCTCGTCGTCAAGTTGGGCCAATACTGCTCCAGCTGATTCTTCAATGGTGGAGATATATAGCAATAAAGGCCGCCCCGGGATAGGAGCCATAAGGACTGGTGGATTAAGGAGATAACTCTTCAATTCATCGAAGGCCTTTTGACACTTATCACTCCAAATAAACTTTGCCCCTCCTTTCAATAAATTATAAAAGGGTTTACATCTCACAAAATGTTGAGATATGAACCGTTTGATGAATTGCAAACGGCCGATGAGACCCTTTATATCCCTGACATTTTTAGGAGGGGGCATTTCCACTATCGCCTTCACTTTGTCTGGATTGACCTCAATCCCCCTTCTGCTTACCATGAACCCTAGCAATTTACCAGAAGAAACACCGAATACGCACTTTTTTGGATTCATTTTCAGTTAGTGCTCTCTTGACCTCTGCATTACAGCCCTAAGAACTTGAGCATGTTCCTTCCTGGTTTTAGACTTCACTAAGATATCATCCACATAAACCTCCATGTCGATGTGAATCATGTCATGAAAGATCGCCATCATTGCCCTCTAGTAGGTGGCTCCAGCATTCTTAAGCCAAAATGGCATGACCATGTAGCAATAAGTTCCTCATGGGGCTATGAAAGATGTCTTCTCTTGATCTTCTTCAGCTAGTCGGATTTGATTATATCCCGAAAAACCATCCATGAAGGACAACATTTCAAATCCAGTCGTGTTATCGACCAGCAAGTCTATCTGAGGAAGTGGGAAATCATCCTTTGGACAGGCTTGATTGAGATTGTGAAAATCTATGCAAACCCTAACCTTTCCGTCCTTTTTTGCCACGGGGACGATATTAGCTACCCACTTAGGATAGAGCACTACCCGAATGAACTTGGCCTTGTGTAATTTGTCAACCTCTTCTTTTACTTTAAGTGCTAATTCCGGTTGTAGCCATCTCAACTTTTGTTTCACGGGTTTAGCATCTGGCTTGAGGATTAACCGATGTTCCACCAATTATGTGTTTAATCCGGGTATATCCTCATATGACCAAGCAAACCCATCACGATGTTCCCGGAGCACGGTTGTTATGGACCCTTCTTCTTCCGGACTCAATCAGGCGCTAATTAGCACTATCTTCGGATCCTTCTCTGTTCCAAGGTTGACTTCTTTAGTGGGTTCATCGATGGCTGACGAAGGTTCATCAAACCGTCTCGTCCCATTGACAAGTGGTTCGGCCAAGTTATCCTCCTCTTCCCCTTCGCTAAGCTCAAATACTCCCAGACCATCATTGTAAGATTCATCTTTCACAAGCTCCAATGGCTCAGAGATGACCCATATTTGAAGAAACTTATCCATTTTTTTCAAAACTTTACACCTATTTGCTAACTCCTGAACTAAGAACAAAGAAACTTGCTTAGTCCTACAATCTCTAGACAGGGAGGAGGCTATCCTAATTCCTAAACTACTATGTACATGACCTTGAGAATGGGTTAGTTTAGTCCCGGATGGGACAAGGGTAGATCCTTGGGACAAAGATTCAACGATGGTGGGGTTGCCCCACCATGTAAGCTCCTCGAAAGTGACTTCGCCCCCTTCAGGATGAGAATTGGACTTTTTTTTTCGCGACCAAACGCCTCTAACATGAAACATTCAGAAGAAGAGGCGTTGACCGGAGCTGAGAGCATCGGGATGGAAGGTGGGTGGAACAAGAAAGGAATGAACGTAGCAGGAGCTGGTTCATACTTGGCCAAGAAGAGCCCTATCGGTGGGCTGTTTGATTCATGAAACTAGGATGACATGCCAAAATCTTCTTCATTTCCTTCTCGACTACCCTCGTTCTCTTCTTGCACCCCCTCTTCTATCTTGGGCAACTCCTACTTCTTTCTCACAAAGTGATTCATGACGGACCATTTCTTTGTCCCTTTTGGTGGTTCAGTAGACTTGTAACCCAGGCCACATCCCCCAATGATAGGGTTCTCTAAGATAGGGTTACGAATGCCTTGTTCTTCTCTTCCTAACCCAGAGCCTGAGCTATACCCCATCTTACTTATGAGCTGCCAACCTATGCCGGACCTAGGCCTGAGATGAGAATTGACTGATGAAAGGACGGGCTCTTTGCCTTTCCTGGAAGTTATCATAGATGGAATCTGTTCTGCTGTTACTGAGTCCAGTGACTCAATATAGGGAGTGCTTTTGACCTTCACAATCTTCCCGTTATACGGGAACTTATAGCACTGGTGGTTGATGGATGGAACTCCCAAGGTTTGGTCCATACAAGGTCTCCCTAGAATAGCATTGTAGATTGGCTTAACATCTAAGATGTAGAATTCCGAAATCATGGCTACCGGGCTGATTTCCAGTTGCAGGAATATCTTTCCATCTGCTGGTCTTTGGGAATTATCATAAGCTGAGACCATCATGGAGGTGGACTCAATCTTCTCCGGATCTATCCCTATCCTTTTAAGGGTCTTGAGGGGACAAACATTGATAGAGGCTCCAGTATCCAGTAAAATGGAGTCTACTGAATGACCATTGAGAGTGGCAGTTAGGCACAAAGGAAGGGATCGGCACTCGGGGGGAGCCAGATCCTTTTCTGGAAAGGATATCATAGGGGTCTGAGTGACTGAGAGGATGGCATTAGTGACTCCTCCGCTAGGAAGATCTTCATTGACCATGATTTGCTGTAGGAAATTAAACAGCGTCTCCCTGTATGTGGAAGATTTCCGGATTAGCTCAAGGATAGAGATCTTAGCAGGAGTCTTCTTTAAATGCTGGAGGATGTCATACTCAGACTGGGCATCGCCCGCAGTAGGGATTGAGTTACCCTGGGAGTCCAAGGGTTGGCTCGGAGGAATGATGCGATTCCTGAGCGTTACTCCCACCGAGATTGGATATGCTTCCTCCGTTGGTGATCTTATGGGATTGAAGCAGGTCATCGATCCCTGGTTCCTGGTTGGACAAAAGATGGATAGGGTGGGTCCCTTGGCTGTGATCAGAGGGATCTGAATGAGGGTGACTGGCTTGAGGATTGCTGATTGTTCTTTGGGTCGGATTAGGACCAAAGGCTTGTCCTGGGAGATCCCAGAGACTTCTGGAGTAACTCCTTTAGTCTCACGTGACCAGGTGGGATCTTGACGTTTTATCCCAGACCCTTCATACTCCCAGTATTGTTCTCTGCAAACTATTACGGGCTCCAAGTCTTTGATCAAAGTGTTGACCTTTCCTTGAGAACTGGAGGAATCTTGAACTACTTGATGAGAAGGTAACGGGTTTTTCACAATTCTTAGTTCCTTCTTAGCCTTCAAAGCATCAATAGCCTTTCTCATGTCTTCCCAATTTATCCGACCTTCATCATTCAAGTCATACACCCAATCCCTAAAAGTGAAGCAATTGTAGATCGTGTGTCCCGGGACCCCATGGTAGGGGCAATACCTGGACGTGTCCGCACTGCACGGAACACCTTGTCTTTGAGGTGGGAGTTGAATGGCATTACAAGCTAGCAAGGCATAAAAAATGTCCGCCAGTGATTCTGGCAGAGGCGGATATGATGCTCGCTTAGCTATAGGACGACTGTAATCAGTCGGGGGAGGAACGGTTGAATATTGTTTCTGATTGGGCTGAGTGTCGGACTTAGGATGGGAATTGGGAGCCCTGGATGGCTGTGCTAGCATACTGACTTGTTCATTGATGGTGACTCCTTCTGTGGTAGGAGTCGGTGTGACTTTCTTGTTCCTATTTCTGTTATGAAAGAACGAAGGCAGAGTGGAGTCTCGTATTTGAGACTGAACTATCCTAGCTCGATTATACAGCTGAGCGAATGTTTGAAGTTCGCTAAGCATAAGAATAGCTCGAAGCTGAGGGGTAGCGTTGTTAACAAGCATAGTGACCGCTTGGGCTTCAGAGATGACAACCTCTGCTCTAGAAGCCATAGCTCTCCACCTATTAGCAAAGTGAGTGAAGTCTTCATCGGACTTCATTTTTTCCATTACAAGGTCAAACAAGGTAGGGGGCAAGGCGGCCATGTGGTTGAAGTGGGTAATGAATCTTTCAGAGACCATATCAAAGTTGATTAGGTCAGTGGCTGGTAGAGAAGAAAACCATCTCAAGGCCTCTCCTTCGAGAGGCTTCTGAAAGAGGTGGACAAAGAGGACTCTATCAAAGAGCCACTGGTGGGAATCCATGAGAAACCCAGATAAGTGATGGTGTGGGTCAGTAGTACCATCATACTTCCTGTACTTAGGTACTTTGAATCCTGGTGGAAAGTAGGCCGGAGGGAGCGTACAGTAGCTCAAAAGTGAATGAGGTTGCCTAAGGCTGAGATTTTCGGCCATGAGTTGCTGCACACAACTCTCAACTTCATTCTGATAGATGAACTCCTCCTGCTTGGGAGGTGTGACCTGGTTGATGAGATTAGATGGGATTGTTTGAGCTGGCATTGTTTGATTAGCCTGGGGTCGGCTAGAAGATCCTTGGAATTGAGTTTTCCAAGGAGTGGCATCCTAAATTTTGCCACGGGAGACTAACTGGATGAGTTGATCGGGAGTATAACATGATAATACAGCAATAAGTTCCGGATCTTTTCCAGGATTTTGGAATGTTCTACTTGAAATTACTGGCTCATCTTCTCCCTGCGAGGTAGAAGATTCATCAGAATCTTTCCTCGGAAGTCCTTCTCTAGATGCTTGGAGCATACCTATGAAGGTTTGTTGTGGATCTTCTTCAATCTCAAACAGAGGGTTGTGCATAACATTGTTACCAAGTTCCTCCATGTCATCATACACAGTGTTAACATACATTCGGTTCATCATGAAACACAAATCCTAAACGATTTTATATTTCACTTGAGAAGTTAACAGTGTATTATGAGTGTTGGTTTCTAACAAATCAAGTTCAAACTCTTAACGACCCTGGACTTTTCTTTCAAAACTTGTTCCACCAAAGTTTAGTTAGGTGTCTTTGATTTTGAAAGAATTCTCTCAGTGATGCTTATAGGCGGATGATTGGGAATGGACAGGCTCAATTAATTCATCACACAAACCCGGGGTTCCTACCGGGTGGTTTCAGGTACAACCTGCTCGGCGGCCAAGTGGGAATCCCTGGCTCGCGGAGACTCACGGAGGTTCCCAATAGAATAAGACTAGTCACACTTGAGTGGGAATCCTCAAGTGGAGAGCCAAATACTATGGGAGAGGTGACTAGAGATGTGATGCCGGCTCTTCCTTAACACCCCCGCGGAGAGTACCCCAAAAAACCCAGAAACTTAACAACCAACGGGCCAGAACATACAACGAATCAACAAAGCAGGCAGCAACAACATACATGAACGGCTAACAGGATAGCTATCAAAGTAGAGAGGACGGCCAGGGGATAGCGGTTGGCCGTCAAATAAAGGATGACGGCCAAGGGGCCCGCCGTCCAATGGAGTGGACGGCCTGTATGTTGGCCGTCCAAGAGAGAGGACGGCCAGGGTACTGGCCGTCTGGGGGCGTCGACGGCCAGGCAAGTGGCCATCCAAGGTGTTGGACGGCCAACTGCTTGGCCGTTTGGCAGCTTGAACAGCCTAGCAACAAGCCGTCCAGATCAAAATAAAATATATCAGGGCCTTACCTTCTTACCTTTGATCGCGATGCGTACAACGGACTATAGATGTCCCACCGTGATCGCCAGAGGGCTGTAGGCGCCCGGAACGTCCCCCGCCGCTGCTGTGGGCCTCTGGCGAGGGCTTCTCCGTTCGTCTTAGCACTGCGGCAATTCGGAAGGGTTAGGAATTGAAGTATGTGATCGCCAGGAGCATTACCTTACGGTCCTTGTGCTCCACAGGATGGTGAGAGTGATCGCGTTCTGATGAAGCGGGAGACGACGGATTCCTCTTCTCTTCCTCCGGCCGGCCAAAGGAGGAGAGCTCGACAGTCTACACGCAAATCTATAAATAAACTAAAATTGAAAGGGGACGCACCGGATGGGTGTTTGGGGAGAGAAGGTGACCATATGTTATGACCACCCACCTCCCGTTTTTGTTTGGAACCTCTGGAGGGTAAAAGGTGCTTGTAGGTGCTTAGAATGACCGTGTGATTAACATGAAAAATCTATGTTGTTTAGTGTAAACTAACCTATTAAAAATAGCAACTAAGTGCAGTGATCGCCAGAAACTTTTAACTAAAAAGTTTCAAAAGAGATATGATCGCTTACCTGTTCAAACGCGGAAGATTGAGTCCTTGATTCCCCTTCCTCAGCCGGCTGAAGAAAGAGAACCCTTTCTTTGCTTTTTGTTCTTGCTGTTGAATTTGAGGTTGAGGATCGTCCAGAAGTCTTTCTGACTTTGTGCTTGATTTCCCCTTTTGAATCTCTCGTTGTTGTTGAGTGCAGCAGAAACAGAAACAGAAAACGAAGAAACAATGATGATGAGAATTTAAGTAGAAGCAGTATCTGAACTAATCATGATTTTGGACATATGATTGAACATCAAACTTACTTGTTGAGTGGCTTTGAAACCCCTTTAATCAAGTAGGTTTTGAAAAATTATGCTGTGGTGTGTGTTTGCATGAAGTGAATGAAGAATGAAATTAATGAAGATAAAAAATGGAAATGCAGAAATGAAAAACTTATGCCCAATCGGATGAAGCTTTGAAAGGATGAAGATCTTGAAAGGACGCCGACTTCTGGAAATGGCAGCGCTCCGGCGTTCCGACGTTGTTGCTTCGATCTTCAACTCGCTATAATAATGCTCTCTCTTAATCGATTTCAACTTCTTTTTTTTTTACTCTTCAACATGCAAGGTATTTATAGGCTTTTCTTACGTTCGCGATTAACATAGAAAAATCCAAGATTTATCTATCTTAACTGACAGATAAATACTAATTAATTCATCTTTATCTGTAATTATCTAAAACGCGTCCACCATGGCTGACGCCTTTCAGATTAATTAAGATAAGGATAAATATCCGGGAAAACTTATCTTTATCTTTATTAGGTAAAACGCGTCCACATGTGTAGACGTCTTTTAGAATAATTAAGATAAGGATAAACATCCGGAGGGGAAGTTAAAATCACTTAGGAAACTTAAAACGCGTCGACATTACAAGACGCCTTTTAGTTAATTAATTAATTAATTAAAAATCAAATTTAATCACTAAAATAAGAATAAAGTCTAAATGGCGTCCACTTGGGTCGACGTCTTTTAGAATTCTTCATATTTTAACTCAAATTTGAGCTAAAATTAATTTAATTGATTAACTTAAATACATCTGTTAAACCCGACACTTAAAAAGATCAATAAAAATTAATTAATGATTAATTATCAGACCATTTCGAGGCATTATTATATGATATGAAATTTACTCGAAATGATGTCAAAATTAGCGTGTCTACAGCTGCCTCACCTTGGCATTGTCTTTGCAAGGGAGTGAAATGGAATGGAATGTACTGAAAAGGTGATGCCAAGGTGTGATGAGACACGCTCTTAACATCACATGACTGGAATTTTTCTCAAAATTATCAATGAAGATAGCTCAAAGAGATCAATGGAATTAATCCTGTCTGGATGAAATAGACAAGGAAATAAAATAAGGTCGATCAACCTCCTCGGAGTGGGAAGTACCCTAGGTCGTAGACACTGTAGGTTTCATCATGGGGAGCGTTTGCCAGCCAATGTGGACGTGCTACAGCCATGATGGATCTTAAAAGAAAACAAGAATATTGGATAAAGAATCCAATCAAGGATAAAATTCCAATGATATTTTCAAGCGAACCTCAAAGATAATCAAGATACTCAATTCAGAATGGAATATTTCATATCATGTTGGAATTATTTGATTAATGGTCTGAAACTTAATCAGTAATTAATTTTTATCACAGTGATTTCAAAGTCCTACATGATGCATGCTGGGCTAAAAGAAAAATATAAAGTCAAATAAAATATAAATTAATCAAGGATAATATTGTTAAATTATCATTAATGAGTCAAGACACCAATTCTTGTAATCCAGTGCTAAGCTGAAGCTCGTTTATCCACGCACCGTTTCACAAAAGCGGAACCATCGTCCTCACTAATTAACAATCCAACGGCCTATCCGTGCGATTAAGAATCCTCTGGAATTGTCACTGTTTTTGTTGAAGGGGAACTCAAATTCCAGTTTCATCAAAACCACAAGGTCCTTGATATAATCTAATAAATATTTATCATATAGTAATGCAAATGATTTACATGGAATAGTACAAGGGTAGAGATAACCGTCTTTTTAGCCACGGTCGGGACTTGAATTCCACAATGAGATCTTCTTGACATTTCCAGCTTTACTCAGACTTTCTTGAATTTCCTGCAATCAAAATTATGAGTAATTCCAAACAAATATTCAATTTAAACATTAAAATCACAGGATTTCGGGAAAATAGCAGATTTGCTAAAACGCGTCGTGTCGAGCAGACGCCATTCAACTTTGAAACGCGTCAGGTATCCTAGACGCCTTTTACTCGCAGAAATATGTTTCTGGTTGTTCTCTACCCGAACTCCAACTCTTCAATGCACATCCCTTTTCCAATCCGGAAAAGGTCTACTTAGGATCGCAATCCCTCCTATATAAACACCCTTAGGTTATTCCCAAGCAATCCTATCATAATCCAAAGATCCAAAGGAGAGTTTTCTTCCAAATTTTCAAGGTTTCTTCAAGGTTTTCAAGCTTCCCAAGCTTCAAGAAGGAGGTATTCCGAAAAAGGGAGATGGATTCCTCAAACAAGAAGATGAAGATGTCTCTAGAGAAGTTTGCAGACATAGAGAATCATCTCAATGGAAGAAATCACAATCTTCAAGTAAGTCCAATCAACTTTCTTTTCATGTCTTCCATCATGCTCTTCATCAAACTTCATCAAGCTCCCTTTTTATTTTTCTTTCAGACCTACCCCATGTTTCCTGGCCCAAGAAAGTTCACGTCTCTCCCTTGGATTCGTAAACTTGCAAAAAGTGTTAAGCTTTCTATGCAAGTGTTCATATCCAAGTGGGATCTTCAAGGACTTGTAGTGCTTGCTAAGAATTACAAAAGTGCGAACGTAGACTGGGCAGCTATGGGCGCCTTGATCGAGTGGTGGCATCCCCAAGCTCATACGTTCTTCTTCCAAGATTTCGAGTGCACAATCCTTCTAGAAGAGGCGGAACTTCTATTAGGTCTCCCGAAGACCAGAGACAACAGAGACAAGATAGCCTTGACAAAAGAGAGAATCACCGGTCAACAGTTATTGACATCGATCATGAAGGATCCTTCAGAAGCTAAAGGATGTCTCACCGAGAAGGGGATCAATCTTGCAAAACTAGCCGAGTGGACTCTTTATGAAATTGAAGATTTAAGGGAGGATGAGGCGGAGGATGTAACGAAAGCTCTCGTTACATGCCTTGCCGGTGCCTTATTCTTTCCTGCACAGGATAACATCTTGGAAGACGATCAAATTAGTGCTATTTGCGCAATTTTCGAAGGTAAATCCATTAGCACTGCACTCTTAGCATATCTCAACAGTGGACTTTCTGCGGCTTCTGTGGGTCGTCCTTCATATGGATGCATGCTACTCTTTGCCTTGTAGGTTGAACTTCACTTCAAATTCGAGCATAGCAAGAAAAGGCCTCTGAATCCATCTCAGATCTTCTTGAATAGTCCAATTCATTGCATTGCTAATATTGTAAAGTTCAATGAGTACATGGTCAACAAGGTTCCAAAACTCAAGACCCGAGCCGATTGGAGAGAGTATTTGAAGCTCATGACATCCGACATATTCGACTCGTCTCCGCTTGCTCTTGTTGGAAAACCAGTTTGGGTGCGCCGTACAGCAGGAGCAGACCTCAAGTTAATTGGAGCCACTGAATTTGTGTTGTACAATCCACACCGGTGCTTTACTCAACTTAGCCTGGGCCGTCGTGAGTTTCCTGAATTCTCTCCCACACTCCCAATCAAAAAGCGCGACTTGGAATCCGATGAAGATTATGAAGCCATACAAATCATCATTACTCTATGGAACCTTGGCTTTAGCTATCGTGTAAGATCCTCTAAAGACAGAGATAAAGGATTGAAATTTCCTTATCTTAAAGGTCTTCATGATATTCTCCCTTGAATGTCCTCTTTCTCTTTTTGATTTTGATGTTGATGTAATAAAGATTGATTTTATTGAATAAAGATTGATTTTTCATGCCTTAGAATCTTTCCCCAACTTTCTGTGATGTGCACATGATTTTTCCTTAAGTAAAAACCTGATTTTTCCTGAAAATTCAATAATTCGGATTCTGTAAAATGTAAAACGCGTCCACTCAGAAAGACGCCTTTCAAAATAAATTCTTTTCCAGAAATTCAATTTAATCCTTAAAAACCCGATTTAAAGCTTAAAACGCGTCTACCTCCATAGACGCCTTTCAACTCTCTCTCCTACTTTTCCCAGGATTCTGCCATTAATTCCATGATTAATTCCCTGAACTGCGTCAAGTTATTAAGACGCCTTTCATGATTTTCCTGTGTACGGCTCTGAACAGAACCTGAAACGCGTCCACTCATATGGACGTGTTTCAACGAATTCAAACAGCTGTCCTTTGCCGCCTCAATTTATGCGCCCTAAAATGCGTCTGTCTGAGTCGACGCCTTTCACCCTTTTCGTTACAGACCCGCGAAGGCCTTCCTTTCCTCCTCACTTTCACAAAAATCTTCTCTCTCCTCACCGAGCTCCGGCGATCTCTCCGGTGATCTCACTCCTTTCTTTCTCAAAAACTCCTTCTTTAGAGCTATGGAACACGGTGAAGGATCAAGGAAGAAGAAGGCCTTGGCCAAGAGGAGGCGGAGGCAAGAAGAAGAAGCTCCCGAGGAGGTGCCGGCGGCGTTAGCCGAGGCGGCGGCCTTCTTAGAGGAGGAGCTCCCTCCACCGGCGCCTATGGCGATGAAAGAGGAAGAGGAGGGCGACCTCCACACGGTAAGTCCTCTATGGAATGAATGGGGTGAGGAAAAGAGGGGAGAAAGGGGTTCTTAAAGGAACCCGAAATCTGGACTTGAAAGGCGTCCAGACCAGGTGACGCCTTTCAAAAGGCGTCGCCCTGGGTCGACGTCTTTTAATCCAAATTTCGAATTTTTAAAGTAGGTAGAAAATAGGTTTGAATTGCGTCAGGGTATGTGGACGTGTTTTGAAACACGTCTGTGTGTGCTGACGCCTTTCAAAACAGAAAGTGAATTTTCCTGTTTTTATTAATTACTGACCCTATTTTTTTTATTTTTTATTTGCAGGGAGTGATGAGGGCCAGAATTTCATGGGATTTAGTGATAGGGGCGTATAGGGGACTTCCGGATTTTCAGAAGGCGCGCCTGCGCCGGATGGGGTTTGGCGAGATACTAGACATCGAGCCATTTTGGCTCGATCTAGTCCTGCTGCAGGCGCTCAGGGAGCGTTGGCATGCAGAGAGTCGGGCATTTCTGATGCCTTGGGGGCATATGGTCCCCACCTTAGAGGACGTGGCCAGGATCACTGGCCTGCGGGTAGAGGGCCGACCAGTTAGTGGGGTTACTTACCCCAACTATCAGGGATTAGCAGAGGCCTTGCTAGGGATAGAGGTATCCAGTATAGGTAGGGAGTCTAGGATGGTTCCTAGGGTAGAAGTAGAGGCTGCCCTAGGTTTAGATGAGCCCCGGCGTCGGTCTGACGAGACCCGGGTAGAGTTTAGAGATAGGCTAGCCGAGTCATCTTCCTCTGCCTATTGTAGTGACCCGAGTCAGGTAGAGGAGGTAGACAGACAGCTGAGGGTCTTTTTAGTTTTCTTTTTCGGTCGGTTGCTCTTCGGTACGAAGGGCGACCATATCCACTGTAGGTTTCTTTATTTATTAGATGACCTAGATAGCTTAGGGGAGTATGCTTGGGGTGCGGCCCTTCTGGCCCATCTGTTCGCAGACCTATCCGCGGTCACGCCGGACCGCGAGACTACTATCAGTGGCTTCTCACCGTTCCTTCAGGTATTAACTTGTTTTATTATTTATTCATGATATGCAATGTGTAATGCAATGATTTTTCTAACCTATATGTTCATGAATGCAGGTGTGGAGCTACCACTATTTCCCGCTCGGCAGAGCGCGGATTGTTCGTCCGGATGCCGTCCCATTGGCCTGCCGTTGGCAGCCAATTGTGGACACGGCTCCGCAGCACCACCAGCTGACGGCCCTCCGCCGTCAGTTCCTAGATTATCCAGAGCTACTGGTAAGTTTTTAACTTGTTCAATTTTATTAAATGCAATTCTTTATTCCTTAAGTGCAATTTATTTATGAATGCATCTAACCTATATGCAGGTGATCTGGCGCCCGTATCTGGGCATGAACGAGGAAGGTCAGCCATGGGTGACGGCTGGCAGGAGGCGATTCGGGAGGCAGATGTGGGTGCACTGCCTCAACGAGATCGAGCCCCTCCGTCTCCGGCTCGTGATGAGGACGTTGGGCCTCCATCAGGAATGGATAGATGAAGAGGTCCCGGAGGGCATCGGAAGGAGCATGAGGGGTAAGCAATCCCTCACCGACTGGCGTGCCAAGTTCCCGGAGCAGTACGAGGACTGGCACCGTCGGGGCATTAGAGTGGAGTCCCGTGCGGAGAGTAGCGAGGGCTACCTCCAGCAGTACCGGGTCCATTACGCCGACCAGCTGCGGCTCCTCCGACCACTCGATGCAAGTATGCATTCATGCGTCTTTAATTTTATTATTATCTTGATTTATGTTGGTGAATGAATGTATGTATATGTGATTTGCAGGATGCTCGTGATGCGGTCATCATCGACCTCCAGGCCCGACTACATGATGCTGAGGCCCAGCTCGAACAAGTCCAGAAAGAGCTCTTTGATCTGGTATGTATGAATGAATATGAATGCATGTTTTAATTAATTAATTGTTTTGGCGATTAACCACTGACAGTGTTCTTTTGGTGCAGCGAGCCGTCTACACCCAGGCGGCTCCCCCTACCTATGGAGCTTCATCTTCTTCATCATTCGCCGCGCACGATGCTGCCTTGGCTGACCTCCAGAGTCGGCTCGCCTCTGCCATCCACCGGGCTTCTCTTGCGGAGGAGGACCGTGCTGCTCGGGTAAGTTTTGATTTTTGAATTTGACTTGATTTACTTGATTGTCTTGAACTAACAAAATCTTCTTCTGCAGGTTGCTGAGCTCCAAGAAGCCCTTCAGAGGGCTGAAGCGGATGCCTGTGCTATAGCGACTCGTGCCGAGGCTGATGCAGAGCGGATCCGGGCTCTAGAGGAGCAGGTGGCCCGACTTTCGGTTGGAGATCTTGCGCGCCTCCAGACTCGCTTGGAGGTCATCAACGAGGAGCGAGAGCGGGAGAGGCATGAGCGGCAGAGGATGGATGCTGAGATATCCGCTCTTCGGGTCCAGCTTGGCATTGCAGAGCACGAGCGCCGGAGTGTGGAGGAGAGGTACAGGCGTGCTCGACAGCGTGCGCAGGAGTGTGGTTTGACGAGCACTTTCACTGCCAGCGCTGCCGTGTCTTCCGGCCAGGCGGGGCCGAGCACGATGGGGCCACCTCCACCTCCCAGCCGAGGACCAGCACCAGACGCACCTGACGAGGCCCAGAGCCAGTTAGATGAAGGCGGAGGGGAGAGCCAGCCTTGAGGGCTTATGTACTTCTTTTCTTTTCATGTATCATGTATAAAACACTTTTGATATATACATGAAACTTTTGAGCTCCAATCTCGTGTTCCTGTGCTTATCTTGCATCCTGTACAACACTTAACAAACAGGTTAAGTATCTATTTAGGCTTAGCCCCTTGCCTGACCAAACAAATGGTCAATCAATCTTTTCCTTGAATAAATAGTCAAGGGGCATAGCCTTTATTAACGAAGGTAATAAGAATAATCAGACTTAAGCAAAATGCAACATGCAAGCAAACAGATGCTCACTGAAAATAAAAGGAATGAAACACATTAAATGCAACAAGCAAATGCTAATTGAAATATTTTTGTGGTTTTGAAATATTCATTTTTGTTTGGGTTTTGAAATATGTATTCTTTTTTTTTTTTTAGATTTTGAAAAATGTACATTTTTTTGAAATTTTGAAATATGTACTTTTTTTGAATTTTTGACTATGCAATTTTTTTTGAATTTTGACATATGTATTTTTTTTTGAATTTTTGACATATGTATTTTTTTTTGAATTTTTGACATATGCATTTTTTTTTGAATTTTTGACTATGTATTTTTTTTTGAATTTTTGACATATGCATTTTTTTTTGAATTTTTGACTATGTGACCAGTATGGTACTTAGATCAAAAGATCATATTCATTTATTAACTTAATTTCCAAATTGTTCTTTAACAACTTAACTTAAAACCCATCGTGTTTGAACTTGTGTTTCCATTCGTGATCCCATTTGATGATTTGACCCTTAGTCAATCTAAGCCATTCTTTAAGTTTGAAGTACACCTCTTTAGAAAGAAAAGAAGAATAGATTTAGAAAGCCCATGAGAAGGTTCCGGAGACCTAAAAAGATGTTCCTTTCCAACCCTAATATCTGTTGGGGTTCGGTCATTTTCTTTCCGAGGTATTTATCGACCTTGCATTCCCTTTTGTTTCATTTCATGGCCTTGATGTGACGTTTGTAATGTATTGGCCTTTTGATTTTTCCTTTTTTTTCTATTCTTTTCTTTCTTTGCTTTGCTTTGGAACGGATCTCCCCCATTTTTTTATGACGGCCTCCTACTAAGATGGCGGATATTCTTGGTAGTCTATTTTAAGCCTCGTTTCGACATCATGGGCCGACTGTAAAATAGAATTTTACTTTAAAAGGAATGATTTGTACTTTACACTCTTAGTCAAGCTTTTGATATTCTTTAGGACTTGGCATCTCTTGTTACTCACGAATCAAACGTGTCAGTGTGTGCAGTAATGGGTTTGAAGTTAAATTATTCAGACTAACAAAGAAATTTGAGTTTATAAATTTTCTGATTCCTCTGGTCATTGTACCATACTGATCGACTCTTTAACCTAAGGGTAGTATTTCTTAAGATGTAGACCATTCCAGGGATGATTTAGCTCTTCTCCTTCTACATTAACAAGACGGTAAGCATTACCAGGAAAAGCATGTGATACAACATAAGGTCCTTCCCAGTTGGGTTGGAGCTTAGAACGCGGACCACCAGGTTTTACAAAAATTCTTTTAACGACCATTTCACCGACTTTGAACTTACGTTCAATGACCTTCTTTTGATAAAAACGTGCTAATCTGTTTTGATAAACTTTTGCATGATTAGCAGCTAACCATCTTTTCTCATCTAAAAGTTCCAATTGAGCAAGGAGTGCTGAACGATGTTCATCAATGGAGAATTCCTTGTTCAATTGTACTCTTAATGACGGTATAAGGATCTCATATGGAACTACCGCCTCCATTCCAAATGTTAAGGAATAAGGAGTCTGCCCAGTGGGCGTGTGGATTGAAGTTCGGTAGGCCCATAGAGCCTCAACCAATTTTTCTGGCCAATCTGCGAATTTGTTAGATTTA
Organism: Zantedeschia hybrid cultivar; assembly: GCA_030544215.1. NCBI lineage: Eukaryota > Viridiplantae > Streptophyta > Magnoliopsida > Alismatales > Araceae > Zantedeschia > Zantedeschia hybrid cultivar. The sequence continues at coordinate 45,109,238 of JARZZO010000011.1, forward strand.
CACGTCTTTTTGATGATTTTTATCAAAGTCTTATTAGTTGCCTCTCCTTGGCCATTGCCTTGCGGATAATAAGGAGATGAATGATGCAATGCAATTTTATACCTGTTGCAGAGGTCCTTCAATTCCTGTGACACGAACTGCGGTCCGTTGTCGGTGACGATGGTACTTGGAATTCCGAATCTTGTGATGATGTTCTTCATGATGAATTTGCAGACAGTTGATGCTTTGATCTCCACGTATGCTTCAGCTTCTGCCCACTTGGTGAAGTATTCCGTTGCCGTGAGAATGAAAGATTTTTGCTTGATGCCGGAATCTGGGTTACCAAGAGGTCCAATAATGTCGAAAGCCCACATGGAGAAAGGCCATGGGGAGGAAACAGGATGGAGTGAAGATGCAGGAGAATGAATTTTGTCGGCGTGAAGTTGACACTTAGCACACCTACGGACATATCCTACACAATCTTCTTCCATGGTCGGCCAATAAAATCCTTGTCTAAGGATCTTCTTTGCTAGCATCTGTCCATTGACATGGCCACCACAAACTCCACTATGAGCTCCTTCCATAACCTTCCAAAGCTCATCCTCGTCTAAACATCTCAGAAGAACTCCATCAAAACCTCTCTTATATAATGCTCCCCCAACTAGGGTGTATCGTTGAGCAACTCTCCTGATAGCTCTTTTTTCCTCAGTTGTAGCTTCTTCAGGATACGATTGATCTTCACAATATTTTGCAATTTCATAATACCATGGCTTCTGTTCATCATCCATCTCTTCTAACAGCTCCATCAACATGATTTCTCTTTTCTCAATGATATCTCCGTCTCTGAATTTCTTCAGCAACTTCTCCTTAGTTCTAAGAAATGAAGGGTCTTTCACGGCGGGTGAAAGACGCCTATGAACTATGATTGATTCAGATTGCTTGCTGATTGGAAAATCAAGAGAAGATGCAAGTGAAGCTAGAGCGTCAGCTAGGATGTTTTGATTTCTAGGGACATGGACAAAGATCAATTTTGTGAAAAGCTTTGAATAAGCAGAAGTAAGTTCTTGATATGGCTTGAGCTTGGGATCAAGAGTTCGATACTTGGTCAGCACTTGGCGAAGAATTAATTGGCTATCACCCACAATCCTGAGTTTAGTGGCACCATGAAAATGAGCAGCCTCGAGACCAGCAAGGAGTGCCTCGTATTCAGCTATGTTGTTGGTGACTGGAAAGTCAAGCTGAAAGGCTTGTGGAATGGTGACGCCTTCAGGTGATAACAAAACGATTCCGATCCCCTTTCCATGAGAATTCAGAGCTCCGTCAAAATGCAGAGTCCATATATCATCTATGATTTGATTTACGGACATCAGCTCCTCATCCATAAACTCTGATCGCACTGGATCAAATCGAGGAAGGGGATGATGAGCGAGATGTTCTGCTATGGCATAGCCCTTGATTGCTTTCTGTTGAATATAAATGATATCGAATTGAGATAGAAAGCTTTGCCATCGCGCCAACCTATCAGTAAGAACAGATTTCTCCAGAAGGAATTTGATCGGATTCATCCTAGCGATGAGATGGACTTCATGGGCCAGAAAATAATGCTTCAATTTCTGCACAACCCAGACCAATGCTGCACATGTTTTCTCCATCGCTGTATATCTCTGTTCAGCGGGGTTGAGAAGTTTAGAGAGATAGTAGGCTGCCCTCTCTTTTCCTTCTTCATCCTCTTGTGCTAGGACAGCCCCCACTGCATCATCCAGGACTGAAATGTAAAGTATCAATGGTTTGCCTGGAGATGGTGGTCTCAAAACAGGAGGACTTGCCAAATAGTCCTTTAATCCATCAAATGCCTCCTGACACTTATCATCCCAATTGAATTTGACTCCTGGCTTGGTAAGCTCGTAAAACGGCTTACACCTTTGTGAGTGCTGGGAGACAAAACGGCGAATAAATTGTAACCTCCCGATTAATCCTCTCAACTCTTTCAAGTTTTTGGGAGGTGGCATTTCTCTGATAGCCTTCGCCTTATTGGGATCGATCTCAATTCCCCGTTTGCTGACAATGAATCCAAGCAATTTCCCTGAAGATACCCCGAATACACATTTCTTGGGGTTCATCTTCAACTGATATTCTCTCGATCTCTCTAATACCCTTGCCAAAACTTTGGCGTGCTCAGCCTTCGTTTTAGACTTAACCAATAAGTCATCCACATACACTTCCAAATCTATATGCATCATGTCATGAAATATTACCATCATAGCCCTCTGATAAGTGGCTCCAGCGTTCTTTAATCCAAATGGCATGACGACATAACAATATGTTCCCCAAGGTGTAGTGAATGAAGTCTTCTCTTGATCCTCTTCTGCCAGCTTAATCTGGTTGTATCCTGAAAATCCATCCATAAACGATAACGTTTCATAGCCAGCAGTGTTATCGATGAGTACATCAATATGAGGTAATGGAAAATCATCTTTAGGACACGCCCGGTTCAGATTGCGGAAGTCAATGCAAATTCTGACCTTCCCGTCCTTTTTCATGACCGGGACTATGTTGGCCACCCATTGTGGATAAAGGACAACTCTAATGAATTTGGCTTTGTGTAATTTGTCGACCTCTTCCTTCATCTTTAAAGCCATTTGCGGGTGGAATCGCCTTAATTTCTGCTTGACCGGATTAGCTCCATCCTTTAATGTTAACCTGTGTTCAACTAAAGATGAGTCTAACCCCGGCATATCCTCGTAACTCCAGGCGAAAGTGTCCTTATAATCCTTAAGCACTTGTACCATTGCCTTCTCATCCTCTGTAGAAAGATTTTTACTGACGAGGACAACCTTATGTTCGTCTTCAGTCCCTAAGTTTATTTCTTTGGTGGGCTCTTCTACGGCAGCTGAGGGTTCATCAAATCTCTTCACTCCACTAGCATACGCCTCAGCTGCGTCCTCATCATCTTCCTCATCTTCAACAATGGGGTCCTTTTCATGCACTAACTCATATACCCCGTACCTATCATTGACTGACTCATCATCTGTACAATCTTCTGGCATCTGAATTGGATCTTCTAAAAGCTGAGGGATTAAAGAGCAAAAAGAACATTTATCAGCCAAATCCTGGAGGTATCTTTCTGGAATTTGCCTACCCTTAGGCTTCCTAGACTTCCTAACCTGACTAACCTGCCTAAAACTAGACTTCCTAACTTCACTAAACTGCCTATCATAACCTAATGAAGATGAAGCAGGATGAAAATCCTGGGATACAAGTGGAAATACAGGGGAATCCTCCCGTGGGGAGGGACAGAGTAGATCTAAGAGAGAATCTTGACCGACGGACCCGCGCGATGGGGTGTAATCGGACAAGTAAGATGTTTCCTCGATAATGATTTGGGAAGAATTTGTTGTAAAATTGGCGTTTTTTTTTGGATATCGGAGGAATTATACATGAAGCAGGAGTGAATACAAATGGAAGGGGAATCAGACGGGGGAAGCGGCACCAAGGCCAGAGGATTAGGGGGATCATATAGCAATATGTCCAAGATCAGATCATACATCCTCTCTAGGTCGAGAGGAGGTTGTGGAATAAAGTCCCGAGGGGACAGAGTTATCATAACGAGCGGGGCCCGTGGAATGTCTTCAGTAATGACCCGCGACCAAGTCGGGGTCAAGAGCAGTGTGCGAAATAGAGTATGGAGCATTAGGACATGTGAAGGATATGTCCCCCTCCAGAGCAGATCTGTTGTATAACCAGCTTCATAGGGGTCATCTGGCTCCCCTTCATCAGTTTGTTCGGACAGCAGTATCCGCTTATCAAAGATTGCGCCAGGGCTCTCAATTAGCTCGTCGATCTGCGGTGGCCACTTGGGTTCTGCAGGATCCAGGAATAATCTGTTCAGTGCTATGTATAGGTCCCTCAGGTCGAACCATCTGTACCATTCGCATTCGGGGTCATGGAATTTCCTCCTTTTCATAGGCCGCAAAGCCTCCAAGGATTGGTACGTAAGTAATTCGGAACAATGTCTGGCCAAGTCCCTCCCATATATGTCATGGAGGTCAAAACATGAAGTAATGACCACCGTGTTGTCGTGACTAAGTATGGGCCCTTTCACAAAGTGTGTATATAGGGTCCATGTTAAGGGATCTCGGCCTTCTTTAAGTGGTGTGGACATTGTTTCCAAGATTTCTTGACCATCTTCTTGCTGAACCCTGTCTTGCTTCAGATTCCTCGGCCTATAGCCCAGACCGCTTCCGGGTACTGCCCGATGATCTTTGACAGGAGTGGTCCTGCCTTGCAACTGTGTGCCCAGACCTTTCCCAGGCTGATAGCCATTTTTCATCATGATTCTCCATCCTGGGGTACTCATGCACTTCCCCCTTTTGATAGCATTTAATGGGTATGGAGAAAGGGTAGCGGCTTTCAAAGGATCAGCCACTGGACGGTAGACCTGTAATACCGACAGAAAAGGTTGTCGGCCAGGTAAAACAGCAGATTTAATATTTAAGGTATGAGCAGCAGCAAGGATCGGCATGCTCGTCACTTTAATAATTCATCCTTTGTAAGGGAATTTGAGGCATTGGTGATTCGTAGAAGGAATCGCCTCAAGAGTTTTAATATAAGGACGTCCCAGAATGGCATTTATGGAAGGGTCGATTTCTAGAATATGAAATTCGACCTCTGCATGACTTACTGGGCCCAGCTCCACCTTTAAATAAACCATTCCCAGAGGGGAACGGGTAGAATTGTCATATGCCGTAACTGAGATGGGGCTAGGCAGCCATTTTTCTTTGGGCACACCGCATAGCTCCAGGGTCTTTGGAGGTAAAACATTAATTGAAGCCCCTGTATCAACCAGGCATGCATCCACGGCCTTTTTGCAGATATTGACCGTGATGCTCAGAGCCATGCTTCTGGCGGCTGGCGGTGCTAGTTCCGATGTGTGGAATATAATTGAGGGCTGATCCTCCTGAGGAACTAGTAGTGCTACAATTTTCTCTACCGGCACGTCTTCGTTGACCATCACCTTATGTAGGTATTCCATTAAGGCTTCTTGGTGAATCTTGGACCTTTTAATCAATTCAAGTACAGTGATCCGTGCCGGTGTTCTGTCCAGATGTTTCAACAAGTCATATTGAGTGCCTGGTGCACTCTCTTCATTATGGGCTTCCTCAGTCGGCTGTGATGGGCCGTCTCTGACTGTGGACTGAGGAAAGACCTTGTTGAAAATCCTTCCACTCCGGAGCGCATGTTCCTCGACCGTGGAGGATCCGGGTGACACCTTGAGTACCGCAGAATCGGGTGGCGTAAGCGGTGCGGAGGGTTGATACGTAGGTGGTGGCGTTGGGTTAGGTGGTGATGGCGCGGTGCGGATTAAAGGCCTAGAGGGTTGGATGGTGGATGGGTAAGTGGTTGGCGAAGTGGGGAATGGTACGCGTAATAGCGGTCTGGATGGTTGGATGGTATATGGATAAGTAGTGGTAGCGGGTGAAGTAGGAAATGGTACGCGTAGTAATGGCCTAGATGGTAAAAGGGGTGCGTAGTTGGCTTGTGGTGGGTTATATAGTGGGGGCGTAGTGGTGCGGGGCGTAATAGGCTTAAGGAAAGAGGGTAGTGGGTTATTGGGCGCGGGCGAGTGATATGTGGGTGTCGGTAAAGGGGTAATGGTAACGGGTTGTGGCCTAGGTATGTGGATGGTGCGGCGTGGTGGTTGTTCTGCGGTATTCTGAACGTGACCCGTTGAATAGAGAGAGGAAGAGTCCTCTATCCTCCATTGTTGCCCACGACCAGCCTCAGACTGGCTGTTCGTCAGAATGGGAGCAACTTGGTTCTGGTTCTGGTGCTCCGGGAGCGGATTCTGCACTATGCCCATATTGGGTGGTGGTGCTGCTTGTGCTGGTGGTCTTGCTTGCTGCTGCTGCTGCTGTGGTCTCCTCGCCTTCAGGGCTGATATGTACTTTTTCATTTCCTCCCAGTCTATGCCGCCCTGCTCATTGAGATCATGAATATAATCTCTGAACTGGAAGCATGTGTCAATGGTATGCCCAGGTTGCCTGTGGAAGTAGCAATACCTGGACGTATCGACGTTTTGAGGCTAGACGGCCTTTTCCCTTGGCAAAACTAAGGCGTTAGCTGCCATTAAAGCACTGAAGATATCTGCCAAGGATTCTGGGAGGGCCGGGTATTCTGCCCTTTTAGGGCCTGGAGGTCTCCTCTGCTGGTTGTAGTCACCAGGAGGAGGGACATTGTGGTACACCGGCGGTGCGCGCGGCTGATACTGTGGCTGTTGCTGCTGCTGATACTGCTGCTGCTGGGGTTGCTGGTACTGCTGTTGCCGTTGCGGCTATTGCTGTAGCTGTTGCTGGTTCTGATTCTGATTCGGCTGCTGGGGCCGTTGATACTGTTGTTGGTACTGGGGGTTCTGCTGCTGTCTGTACCCTTGCTGCTGAGGCCTCTGGTACTACTGCTGACTCCTCACGAACTGGGGCGAGTTATTGTTCATGGTACTCACTTGCTCATGAGAGAGCGTGCCCTCAGTAGTCGGACTTGTGCTGGAAGAGTTCGGCACTGCAGGCTTCCGAGGCGGAGGCCTGCTAGGTCTATGAGGATCAAAGACGCTAGAGAATGTAGCGTCCTTGAAAGCATTCTGGCAGTACCGTGCTCTTTCATAGAGCTCTGCCATGTTGGTCAAATTGTTCAAGGAGAGGACGAGCTTGAACTGGGGCGTGGCATTGGAAATTAACATTTTCACTTGTTCGGACTCGGACAAGTGATCCTTCACCTTTTCAGCCAGACCCCGCCACCTGTCAGCAAAACTGACAAACTCCTCATCATGTTTCATCTTTTCTGCAATGAGGTCCGTGATAGACAAGGAGGGTGCAACTCTGTCTTGGTATCGTTGAATAAATTTGCGTGAAACGATACCGTAATCCTCTACTTCTGAAGGTTCCAGGGAAAAAAACCACTCGAGGGCTGGTCCCTCCAGAGATCTCCTGAACAAGAAGGCCAACGACCTCTTGTCGTTCTGCCAGAAAGAGGATTCATACATGAACTCCTTCAGATGTGTGAAGGGGTTACCAGTACCGTTGTACTTTCGGTACACTGGCATTTCAGAGGGTGGCAGATGGAATACTGGCAGGCTCGGTAGACTGATCTCTGGCACAACTTTGACCCCCATCATTTTCTGGAGGTTATTAAATTGCTCATCCATACGCTCCATTTTGGCCAGCAGCGTTTGTGTGGTCAGATCTGCCTGGGGAGGAGGAGGAGGAGGAGGTACTTGGTAGGCCTGCTGCCTAGAGTATGTTGGGCAGGGTGGACAATAGAGGGGAGGTCCGGCAGAGCTTCCGCCATGCCCGAGGGCATTTTGATAAGCAGGCGTTTGCGGTCTAGCCGGTTGCCTAGATGATGAAAGCTGCGGCCCAGCTGGCCGAGAAGTAATATGAAGGCCCTCCATGGCCTGATGGATATAAGGAGGAGGAAAAGAAGGTTGCTGAGGAACAGCAGGAGGGGCCACAGGGTTCGGCTCGGCAGGCTGCATGGGTGCCTTCCCCTTCAAAATAGATTGGATCGCCTCGAACTACTGAGGGTCCAGTCGGGAGGCAAGAACTCCCAGAGCATTGATGAGATCCGTAGGATCAGAGGATGAGGGATCATTCTGATTCATGTCCCCCTCAAGATCAGGATTAGGGATCGCATACTCATGCGGAGGAGGATCAGGATATTGATCACGTGGACGCAAAAGAGGTGTCCGAACATTCCCATCTAGACGATATGGAACGGGGATAGAACTACGGGAGGCATCAGCATCTCTCCCACTCTCATAGTTGTATTCAGAATCCCGAGGGGCATTAGCATCTCCCTCGTAATTAACCATGGCGTCTGGGGCCACACTCAAGTCCCTACCTGATCGTAGGAACATGATGTTAGATTCTTTTTCTTCAAAGATTTGACAAACAAGTTGCACAGAGATTAATCAAATAAGTGGATGTTTAACGTGATTTTAGGGTTCCTTGTTGAGTTATTTGAATTGGATTAAACCACAATTTCGCTCAGGGAAAGGATCCTAGTTTCAGTTCAATTTCCACCATTATTCTCTAGGGTTTTCTCTTACAACGCTTTCGAAATCTAGCCGGGACTTCAATTGGTACAACCAGCCCGATGATCAAGGAGGAATACCTTGATTTTGGGGACTTATGGAGGTCTCAACGTCAACTTCTCTAGTCTGATCAAGGGACCAACCCAATCAGAGAGAGTTGCTGACGTCGAGTAATGTGTTCCTAAGAAGAGGAGGGTATTAGCCTCAATGCGTATGTCCTGCGGCCTGGATGGCCTCTAATGCTTAATAAGTAATGGGTAGCTAGCACTCAAAACACAGAAATCTGGAAACTGAAAAAAATTAAGAAACTGTCTGAATCGCGTCGATAGTCGTCGACGCTATTCAAAATAGAACTTAATTTTTCGCAGAAGCAGATGCAGACAGCAGAGAAACTGTGAAGGCTGAAAGGCGTCTAGGGGTGTTGACGCGGTTTTGAAACGCGTCAGCTATCCTGGACGCTTTTTAGTTCGCAGAAACAGTTTTCCAGGAGGATTTTCTGGGTTGAATCCTCCTCAAACAAGATAAAAAGCAGTAAACAATCGACTCATGAATTTTTTTTTTTTTTTTTTTTTAATTCCAGGTTTTAACAGGATGCTTTACCAACTAAACAACTAGGAAATCAATCAATCACACATCATTTTTATCACAAAAATAGCTTTTTGAATTAATCAAGGGGAGGGCAAGATCTTGCCACTGGGGTGTGCACATGGTGCACGAGGGAAATTAATTAAACTAAAACACTCACCAATTGGTGAGGACGTGTCGAAAGACACAAGTGGTGCACCGTGGGTGCCCGGTTGATGACAGCAAGAACAAAAAAACTTAAAAGATGGCGAGACCAAGTCCCACCGTGATCGCCAAAAAAAGCTGTAGGTGCTTAGAATGACCGTGTGATTAACATGAAAAATCTATGTTGTTTAGTGTAAACTAACCTATTAAAAATAGCAACTAAGTGCAGTGATCGCCAGAAACTTTTAACTAAAAAGTTTCAAAAGAGATATGATCGCTTACCTGTTCAAACGCGGAAGATTGAGTCCTTGATTCCCCTTCCTCAGCCGGCTGAAGAAAGAGAGCCCTTTCTTTGCTTTTTGTTCTTGCTGTTAAATTTGAGGTTGAGGATCGTCCAGAAGTCTTTCTGACTTTGTGCTTGATTTCCCCTTTTGAATCTCTCGTTGTTGTTGAGTGCAGCAGAAACAGAAACAGAAAACGAAGAAACAATGATGATGAGAATTTAAGTAGAAGCAGTATCTGAACTAATCATGATTTTGGACATATGATTGAACATCAAACTTACTTGTTGAGTGGCTTTGAAACCCCTTTAATCAAGTAGGTTTTGAAAAATTATGCTGTGGTGTGTGTTTGCATGAAGTGAATGAAGAATGAAATTAATGAAGATGAAAAATGGAAATGCAGAAATGAAAAACTTATGCCCAATCGGATGAAGCTTTGAAAGGATGAAGATCTTGAAAGGACGCCGACTTCTGGAAATGGCAGCGCTCCGGCGTTCCGACGTTGTTGTTTCGATCTTCAACTCGCTATAATAATGCTCTCTCTTAATCGATTTCAACTTCTTTTTTTTTTACTCTTCAACATGCAAGGTATTTATAGGCTTTTCTTGCGTTCGCGATTAACATAGAAAAATCCAAGATTTATCTATCTTAACTGACAGATAAATACTAATTAATTCATCTTTATCTGTAATTATCTAAAACGCGTCCACCATGGCTGACGCCTTTCAGATTAATTAAGATAAGGATAAATATCCGGGAAAACTTATCTTTATCTTTATTAGGTAAAACGCGTCCACATGTGTAGACGTCTCTTAGAATAATTAAGATAAGGATAAACATCCGGAGGGGAAGTTAAAATCACTTAGGAAACTTAAAACGCGTCGACATTACAAGACGCCTTTTAGTTAATTAATTAATTAATTAAAATTCAAATTTAATCACTAAAATAAGAATAAAGTTTAAATGGCGTCCACTTGGGTCGACGTCTTTTAGAATTCTTCATATTTTAACTCAAATTTGAGGTAAAATTAATTTAATTGATTAACTTAAACACATCTGTTAAACCCGACACTTAAAAAGATCAATAAAAATTAATTAATGATTAATTATCAGACCATTTCGAGGCATTATTATATGATATGAAATTTACTCAAAATGATGTCAAAATTAGCGTGTCTACAGCGCTAGGTCATCCTAACATGCATGCATGCAGATGGGGGTGCTCGTGTGTAATAATAGTGAAAAGTAAGGTGATGTGTTAAAAGAAAAAGAGTAAAAAGGAGGAGATGATGTTACGGAGTGGATGGAGAGTGGGAATGCAATGAAATAGAAAAGAGAAAAATAAGGAGAGAGTTAAAAGAACAAGCCCATTTGGAATGCGAAAGATCCCTCCGGCTTGTCGACTGCCAAGGCTTTCTCCCGCTTGAAGTTCTTCCGGAAGCTTTCCAACTCCTTGCCAACCCAACCCCCTCTCTAACCTCTCTAACCTCTTCTCTCGAGGGGACATAGAGGGTTTAAATAGGTGAAGGGAAAATAGGAGGAAATCGGGGTCTAAATCCCCGTAAATCATCAAAAAACCAATGGGAAGTGGTCAAGAGTCGGAGGTTGTACGCACGGCAGTCGCCGGAGTGGGGAGTGATCGGAGTAGTGGGGGTGAGGGTGGCAAGTGGAGGAGATCGTGGGAAGACGAGGTCAAGATGGAAGTTAGGGGAGTGGACGGCCAACCATCTCCAATCCTGTGGAAGGCCAGGTAGCTGGCCTTCCACGAAGAGGTGGAAGGTGGCCCGGTTGGCCTTCGAAGGGTGGTGGAAGGCGAGGGGTGGCCTTCGAAGGGTGGTGGAAGGCGGACAGGTTGGCCTTCGAAGGGTGGTGGAAGGCGAGGGGTGACCTTCCAAGGGTGGTGGAAGGCGGACAAGTTGGCCTTCGAAGGGTGGTGGAAGGCGAGGGGTGGCCTTCGAAGGGTGGTGGAAGGCGGACATGTTGGCCTTCGAAGGGTGGTGGAAGGCAAGGGGTGGCCTTCCAAGGGTGGTGGAAGGCAAGGGGTAGCCTTCCATGAAAAGGTGGCTAAAGTCGAGATTTGTTAATGGGCCTGGTTATTAGTGGGCTGAAGGATGAGATGGCTAAGATGGTGGGTTTGGTAGTGATGGGCTAGTGATGGATGGGGTTCATGACCAAAAAGGGGGGGGTCCAAAATCGGTGTCCACAAACCCATTTACAGTCATCTGAACCAAATCACCCAGTTCACCCTTCTGTTTATCAAGCTCCTACTTGGGCCATGGAAGGCCTCCATATTTCTACCCCTCAGCCCACTGGTCATCAACTGTCTAGTTCGCGGCATCCTGTCAGACCGCAAACCCCAGTGTATCAGAATGCCATCGGGCAAGGTGGAAACAATGCTAATCCACAACCTTACTGATAAATTGATAATTTTGATCATTTAAGAGCAATCACACGCATCATACTCACTATTTTATCTGAAAAATAGAATGAAATGATAGATAATTTCGTACCAATTCCAACGGTACAAATTTCGTCAAATTCCGACTTAAAAACATCGTCATTTCATGTGAATAATAGAGTATAGCACATTTGCGATTTTTCGACAAAACCGAGATGAAAAATAAATAAATATAATAATTTTTATGATCATATGCTAATTTAAATTTATTTTATGTGAACAAAACATGAAGGAAGTTGTGGTGCAATGGTTAAGTCTTTGCAGACTTATGGGAGATGTAGAGTTCAAATCTCAGCATAATTGCCCACTTTTTTTTTTGGAAAAATAATAGGAACAGGGACACAATGGTCATTTATGTCTCAGAGAAGGGTTGCCCTAATCCTTACCCAAGGAGGCCAAGAAGAGAAGCCGCCACCTCCATTTCCCTCCTTTCCTCTTTTTGAAAAGACCCTTTGTTTTTAAAAAGCCCTCTTCTTTCTTTTCTTGGGGGCTTGCTTAATTTTTCTCTCCACCCCTAGCTCTCTCTCTCTCTCTCTTTTTTTTTTTTGCTCTCTCTGCCGCAGCTCCTCTCTCTCCCACTTTTTCTCTCTTTCTCTCTCCCCTGTTAGATTCTCTCACTCTTTCTCCCTGCTTTTCTCTCTCTCTCACTTTTTCTCCCTCTCACCGCCCCTATCTCTCTCTGTCTTTATCCGTCTCTCTCTCTCAGCGGAACGTGGCAAAAGCATCGTTGCCGCCACGGGTCAGCGTTGAGCCCCGCCACACCAGCCTCGTCGGGCCCGCCATCGCTATCGCCGCCACGCGTCACTCTGCCTGTGTTCGCGGGCCCTTGCATCGTCGCCCGTGCCGCCAACCTCGGGTTCCTCATGCCCACGCTTCGCTCGGAGCATCCTACCGTCGCCAGCCACTGCACACGTGGCAGCAGGAGCAGTTTCGCCCCACTCGGCCTCATCGCTCGAGCCCCTTCCCGCCCAGCGTCGTCGGCCACGTCGTCCCCGACTTCGCCTGTCGCACCTCCTCGCCTGCCGTGCCGCATGCCCTACTGCGACGTACAACCTCCCAGCGCAATGCGCCGCCTTGCTGCACCCACTTGTGAAGCCACCAACGCTTGAACCGCTCGTATGCGTCTCCGCTCGGTCTGCTGTGCCCGGTCTCTCCTAGCCGCCCCTACCAGCCGAATGGACCACTATGCCCATCGCTCCACTGTTACCAGTAGAACCCTTGTTTGCTGTACTTTTTTTGTTATTAAATAGTTATTTGCTTGGGTTTAGTTATTTTAAAGTTAGAAATTTTGTAATGTTATTTCTTGTTCGAGATTATTAATGACATTTTGTTAAAGTTGCTAAGAGTAAAAAGAAAGAGATGTGTTTTAACTTAGATTTTCCATATGTGGTTGTAGTTATTTATTTTTTTAGAATTATTTCACATAATTAGTTTTTTTTTGTTTCCTTAGATATTTTTGTTCACTGGTTTGCTGTTTAAATAGGTAATTAATTAGTTCATTCAAATTCTCACTTGTTTTAGATAATCAAAATCCAAAGTTTTCGAAGGTTATAAATTTAATTCCCTGTGGATTCTACTCAGACTCACCATCACTACTTGCTAAAATTCAATTAAATGAGCCGAATAAAAGATGATTGTTAGCTTGGGTTTTTAACGACACATTCTAAAGCGATCAATTTTTGGCGTCGTTGCCGGAGATTTAAATTTTTAATTTTGATTATTTTGGATTTAGTGTAATTATTCTTTAGCTTACCTTCTTTTTCTTATTTTTGTAGGTATATTGAAAAAAAGATAAAAATGGAATGAGAAATCATTGGTAAGTATGTTCCAACTTTCTATTTTTCACTTTCCTTATTTTAGTTAGTTTCTTAGTTGTTAATTTAGATAGGTTGCCATTAACTAAAAAAGGGAAAGAAAAAGAAGCAAATGCAAATTTAAAAATCTCCGTTTCAAGATTAAAAACCTTCCACGCTAGGCATTCGTCATTTTAGGAAAGCATGCATTAGTTTCTATTCTTAGTCATTTCCATATTTTGTTGAAGATTGGGAGGGAGAGGTACGTATTTTAATTATAAACAAGTCATTCATGATTGCATCAACACACCTTGCCTTGATTTGATGATTGCCTTGCATTGCATTCAAAAATACTTTAAGGGCAATAACTTTAACCACAAAAGGTACGGATTTGATCACCCTTCCTTAGCCCACAAATCACCTTCCTTGCATTGGTATTTCCTAATCTAATTAAAAGTAAGTCGAAAGATAATCTAGAGTTTACACTGTGAGTGGTTAAAAAGGCAAAAGCCTAAGCGGAAAAGTGGTTCCTTAATTAGGTCCCTACGAAAGTAGGGGGAGCCTCCCACTACCCCACCTCTTACCTGGCCGTTGATTGATTGTGGTTGTGATTTTAGGTGGATCCCAGTCACTTTGTGAGAAAATTCACATAGAAGTCTAGGTCAACCTTAAATCATTCGGTTACTTTGATTGTCAAATTGTTTGCATATATATATATATATAAAAAGGCAAAATAAAATTCAAATCATTTTTCTCTCTCTCTTCGTCCTAGTGTATGCAAGGTAGGAGATCTCAAAACCCTAACCTTCCAGGACCTTTTGCTGAAATCGAGAGAATTCTGCATTAAGGAAATCCACCACACGATCAAATGGCCGATAATCATGACCCACCGAAGCAAATGAAGGATTATTTCATCCCAAATCAATACCAACCTTCATCTTGCATTCACCTTACTCAAAATTCAGCCAATCAATATGAGATTAAATCAAGCACCATTCAGATGCTCCCATCCTTTTATGGGAATACGAATGAAGATCCTTATAAGCATCTAGATGAATTTCTAGAAATCTGTTCCATGGTGAAGATCCCGAATTTCACCGATGATGCCCTTAAATTAACTTTATTCCCATTTTCATTGAAGGATAAGGCCAAATATTAGCTGGGGACTATAGGTAGACCCATTAGGACATGGGAAGAAATGCAAAAAGCATTTCTAAAGAAGTTCTATCCTATAGGGCGGACCAATACCATGAGAAAGGCTATCACGGGTTTTACCCAAACTCCTGGATAATTAATTCATGAATCTTGGGAAAGATTGAAAGAATTGTTTAGGAAATGCCCTCATCATGAGCTACCAAAGTGGCACACATTCTATGAAGGATTGTCTAAATAGTTCAGAAAAACGGTGGATGCCTCATGTGGAGGGGCATTTATGATGAAAAATGAAGATGAGGCTTATGATCTATTTGAGATATTAAGTGAAAATTTCATCAACCATGCCTCATTATCATCTTTTGAGAGGTCTGTTGGGCCATCTAAATGGACTGGAATGTATGAACTTAAGGCTCGTGGAGAGCCCGAATCTAGAATGGACATTAATCTGATCAATCAGAAATTAAATAAGGTAGACATCTTGGCTCAAAAGTTAGACCAATTCTTAGCCTTAAACAAGCAAGAACCTACCTACCCAACACCATCTAGTCCATATGAAGGCTCATCTTTCATCTCTTATGACATTTGTGCTTTGTGCGCAAGTCTGGCCCATCAAGTGAATGAATGCCCAACTGCGGCCCGATTACCACCATTCACTCAAGAACAAGTTCAAGCTGCCCAGGGATCCTCCAGGCCCAATAATGATCCATTCTCTAATACTTACAATCCGGACTCGAGAAATCATCCTAATTTTGCATGGAAGATACAAATGTCTAACCCTTCCACGCATCAAGCCCAAAAGTCACAAAATTCATTTCAACATAAGTCCAATTTCTATGGACATGTACATGCTAGGGGACCACAGGGCCACTTCTCTCAAGCCCAATTCTCTCAACCAGCCCATCATCAATCGATCCAATCAGGGCAAACCCAATACCATCCTCCACCTGCTTATCAACCACCTCCTCAGCCTAACTTTGATGATAAATTCACACAACTCCAACAACTTATCTTGACACAACAACAGTGTATTTCCAAGTTGGAGAGTCAAATGGGCCAATTAGCTAAGGCTACTATGAGAAGAGAAATGGGCCAACTTCCTAGTCAACCCATTGCCAATCCAAGGAATCAGCCTCTGGGTTTTTCACCGCAATCGGACCTTTTACCTCAATCTGGCCCATTACCACAACCTAAAGGACCACAATTTGAAAATGCTAAAGCCATTTCAGCCCTTAAGAGTGGGAAAAGTTTAGAGAACCCACAGACAAATGGGGAGTTGGCCGAAAGTTCCACTAATGAACCTCAGGAAGTCGAAACTGAAAATGAGGCTGAACCCAACATGGAGAAGTTAGTGGGGGGATTCGAAAGGAAAAGGGAAGATAGATGAAGGTCCAATTTCATATCAACCTAGGGTGCCTTTTCTTAGCACCTTATTAGCTAAGCCCAATGCCCAAAAGAAACTGGCCCAGAATGAAGAGTTGCTGGAATTATTCAAACAAGTTCAGATTAATATTCCACTCTTTGATGCCATCAAGCATGTGCCAGCTTATGCTAAGTTCCTTAAGGAATTATGCACACTATGAAGAGAATCTAGAATGGCACCCGAAAAGGTTAGGCTATCGGGGGATGTGAGTGCTAATGTAATGAACCATCTTCCCAAGAAATTGAAAGATCCTGGGGCACCTTTGATCTTATGTGACTTAGGTGGAGTCACATTTGATAGAGTTTTACTGGACCTAGGTGCCAGTGTGAACCTCTTCCCAACAGCCATTTATGTGAAATTTGATATTGGAGAATTAAAGCCAACATCCATCATCTTACAGTTGGCTAATAGGTCTGTGAAGACTCCACGGGAATTAATTGAGGATGTTATCGTAAAAGTCCATGATTGTTATTTTCCCGTGGATTTTCTTATTCTGGATATGGCATCGCCAGAAGAACTCATTCACACCCCAATCCTTTTAAGACGTCCATTCTTAGCCACTGCCAAAACTAATATAAATTGTGAAACTAGCATGATGGACATATCCTTTAGGGGTAAAAAAGTCAAGATTAATGTCTTCCAAGCATCCCAATATCCGGATCATGAAGAAGAATGCCATACTATAGATATTTTGGATAATTTGGTTGAAGAAAACGCGATGTTCACACATGATCTTTTAGAGGAAGCCAATGCTTTAAAAGATGCTCCCAGCCCATTAACATTTTGTCCAAGGGTTGAACCTTTACCAGCCTTGCAGTCTAAGCCTACTTTGCCATCCTTAGAGGACCCTCCTAAGCTTGAACTCAAGCTATTACCTGAGTCTCTCAAGTATATCTTCTTGGGTCTGGACCAAACTCTCCTGGTCATCATTGCGGCAAATCTCACATCGTCGTAGGAAGCCCAATTAACTAAGGTCCTCAAAGACCACAAGGGTGCCATTGGATGGTTGGTGACCGATTTAAAGGGAATTAGTCCGTCCATTTGCATGCATCACATCTATATGGAAGACAATTCCAAATCGAGTCGGGAGATGCAGAGGCGGCTTAACCCGAATATGAAAGAGGTGGTTAAGAAAGAGGTAGTGAAATGGCTGGATGTGGATATCATTTATCCCATATTGGATAGCAAATGGGTCAGCCCAACCCAAGTGGTACCAAAGAAGTCCGGATTGACAGTTATCAAGAATGATCAGGGGGAAGAAGTACCTACTAGGCCCACCACGGGATGGAGAGTGTGCATTGATTACAGAAAGCTTAATCTCATGACTAAGAAGGTTCACTTCCCACTCCCGTTTATGGATCAAATTCTGGAAAAATTATTGGGCCAGAAGTAGTTTTGCTTTTTAGATGGATACTCCGAATATAATCAAGTGACTATTTATCCGGAAGATCAAGAAAAGACCACTTTTACATGCCCTTATGGCATGTTTGCTTTCTGGAGAATGCCATTTGGATTATGCAATGCACCAGCTACATTTCAACGGTGCATGATGGTTATATTCTCTGATATGATAGGAGAATTCATCGAAGTTTTCATAGATGATTTTTCGATATTCAGGGATTCTTTTGAAAATTGCCTAAAAAATCTAAAACAAGTGCTAACTAGATGCATAGAAACCAACCTGATACTTTGCTGGGAGAAGAGTCATTTTATAGTTCGAGAGAGCATTGTTCTAGGCCACATTATATCTGAGAGGGGGATAGAGGTAGATAAAGATAAGATCGATCTTATATCTAATCTTCTTCCACCCACCTCGGTCAAACAAATCCGCTCATTTCTTGGCCATGCCGGTTTCTATCGCCGGTTTATTCAAAATTTCTCTCAAATTGCCCAGCCTCTAACTCTTCTCCTAGCTAAGGATGTCCCATTCCAACTGGATGAATTTTGCATCAAGGCATTTAATTCTCTTTAGGAATCTTTGACCAAAGCTTCGATTCTTCAATCCCCTAATTGGTCTTTGCCCTTCGAAATCATGTGTGATGCCTTTGACTATACTATTGGTGCGATATTGGAACAAAGAATCAACAAGTGTCATGTGGTGATCTATTATGCAAGTCGCACCCTTGAAGATGCTCAAATGAATTATACCACTACGGAAAAAGAATTATTGGCTGTGGTTTTTGCCTTAGAGAAATTCAGATCTTATCTTTTAGGAGCAAAAGTCATAATCTATTCTGATCACTCAGCTCTGAAATACCTTTTGACCAAGATGGATGCTAAGCCTAGACTTATCAGATGGATCTTACTCCTACAAGAATTTGATTTAGAAATTTGGGATAAAAAGGGTTCTGAGAATGTGGTAGCTGATCATCTATCCCGAATTATGATTTCAGAGAGTGAACCAATGACGGATTCGTTCCCTGATGAGCATTTGTTGGCCATTCCTCACACCGTTTCACCTTGGTATGCTCATTTTGTCAATTACAAGGTAACCAATCGGATTCCGAACGGATGGACTAAAAATGAGAAATACCGATTCTTCTCCTAGGAGAAGTATTATTTATGGGAAGATCATGAACTTTTCAAACTCTTCCCCGATCAAATCATTCGGAGATGTGTTCCTGAAGAAGAACAACAGAGTGTTCTGAACTTCTGCCATAATCTTGCTTGTGGAGGCCATTTCTCAAGGAAGAAAATTGTAGCCAAGGTCTTACAAAGTGGTTTTTACTGGCCCTCACTCTTTAAGGATGCCCATGAATTCAGCAAAACTTGTTTGAGATGCTAGGCTGTAGGAAATATGGCAAAAAGGAATATGATGCCACTCAACCCAATCTTGATGGTTCAAGCCTTTGATGTTTAGGGGATAGACTTTATGGGACCTTTTCCACCTTCTTTTGGACATACATATATGTTGGTAGCGGTAGATTATGTCTTTAAGTGGGTTGAAGTAGTAGCCACCCGAACCAATGATCATAAAGTGGTCATTAAATTCGTCCAGAAAAACATATTTTCTCGGTTCGGGTGGCCCAAAACGATCATAAGAAATATGGGATTAATCACAAATTAGCTACCCCGTATCATCCCTAAACCAGTGGCCAAGTGGAGGTTTCCAAAAGGGAAATAAAAAACATCTTACAAAAGTCTGTTAGGCCCGATAGGAAGGATTGGTCTAAAAGATTGGATGATGCTTTATGGGCTTATCGGACCGCTTATAAAACTCCTATTGGCATGTCTCCTTATCGCCTAGTTTTTGGAAAAACGTGCCACCTTCCGGTGGAATTGGAACATAGGGCATATTAGGCTATTAAACAAGTAAATCTAGATCTAACCCAAGCGGGTTCCCGCTGAACCTTACAACTGGATGAGCTAGAAGAATTGCGTAATGAGGCCTATGAGAACTCCAAGATCCATAAAGCCAAAACCAAAGCCTTCCATGATAAACACATTGTGAGGAAATCTTTCCATCCAAATAAAAAAGTTTGGCTATTCAACTCTAGGCTTTGTTTATTCCCAGGAAAACTGAAATTCAGATGGGATGGACCATTCTTGGTCATTAAAGCCTTCGATCATGGAGCTGTTAAAATCTTGGATCCAAATAATGGGTACACATTCACTGTTAATGGTCAACGGCTGAAACCATTTATTGAAAACCTTCAAAATGAGCTACCGGAATCCATAGAGCTGAGTGATCCGCATTAACTGAACTTTCGTTTAGCTAAAGACGTTAAACATAGCGCTTGTCGGGAGGCAACCCAATATTTTAATTCAGCTTTTGTATTTATTTTCATTTTTAGGACTCTAAGCAACAGTCAGCTTTGGTAAGTCGCATTCTCTTCATCACAAGTTGTTTCTCTCCTTCACAATTCTCTTATGGCTAGCATGTTTTTCATATCTTTTATGCCATTGAGGACAATGTTAATCAAATTGGGGGGTGGGGGCAATCAGTATGATATGCATTTGTTTGAAAATCTTTTGAAGAAAACTGATATCTTTCACTGAAAAAAATGGTCAAAATTTTAAATTTTCTTCCAAAAAAATTTCCTTTCACATCGTACGGAAATTGCATGAAATCTTGTTTCATTAAGTAAATCTTAAATGAATCAGTTTTTTGTTAGTCACATTGGTTAAAAAGCCTTCAAAGTTTATAATATCCTACTTCACAAGAATCCACGGCAGGATGATTTTCACACACACACGGCAACTTAGAATGAATAAAAGACCTTAAAAGTATTGAATTGTTGGAATTAGTCATAAGGATAGGATCACCTATTCTAATTTTTTTCTTTTGGGTTGAATGAAAGGAACGTTAGGACTCGTTATAGGGGACCGTCCCACTCAGCACTCTAAAGAGGCGGTCATTTACAATAGACAGTTATAAACACTAAATGCTATAAAAGGTGTCAAAAGAGCTAAAGGAAGGCAGATGGCAAAAAGTACGCACCTCCCCTCAAGCAAACTAAAGAAAGTGGCAAAAAGTAAGCACTCTAAAAGGTAAATGCGCAAATAAATGAAAAAAGCCACGCTAAAAAGTCCTTTACACCAGAATTTACGACCAAGTCGTGAAAAATGCTGAGTCGGGGCGGGAGCTGAAAAACGGTCTTCGCTGATTGATCGGGAAATCTCTTTTCTCTTCTCTTCTCCAGGTAGTCTTATCTAGAGGGTTAGTAAAGGCAAGGATATAACGAAAAGGGCGGAAACAAGTTCTAAGCATGCCAATTTGCACGCACGATCACTTGTCGCGAATCAAAGTACTGTGGGAATAAGAAGTTTAGCTTAACCAATCGGCTACCACTTAAATTGTTGATGATAGATAACTACAAATGAAGCATGATTATTCATTATTTGTCCTATTTTTTCCCCTATTTGCATTACTAAGTGACTAGCAATGAGTAAGTTGGGGGGCGTGATAAGTTGATAATTTTGATCATTTAAGGGCAATCACAGGCATCATACTTACGATTTTATCTGAAAAATAGCATGAAATGATAGATAATTTCGTATCAATTCCAACGGTACAAATTTCGTCAAATTCCGACTTAAAAACATCGTCATTTCATGTGAATAATGGAGTATAGCGCATTTGTCGTTTTTCGACAAAACCGAGATGAAAAATAAATAAATGTAATGATTTTTATGATAATATGCTGATTTAAATTTATTTTATGTGAACAGAACATGAAGGAAGTGGTGGTGCAATGGTTAAGTCGTTGCAGACTTACGGGAGGTCTAGAGTTCAAATCTTAGTAGAATTACCCACTTTTTTTTTTGGAAAAATAAAAGGAACAGGGGCATAATGGTCATTTACTTCTCAAAAAAGGGTTACTCTAATCCTTACCCAAGGAGGCCAAGAAGAGCAGCCTCCACCTCCATTTCCCTCCTTTCCTCTTTTTGAAAAGACCCTCCAATTTTAAAAATCCCTCTTCTTTCTTTTCTTGGGGGCTTGCTTAATTTTTCTCTCCCCCTAGCTCTCTCTCTCTCTCTCTCTCTCTCTCCTTTTTTTTGCTCTCTCTGCCGCAGCTCCTCTCCCTCTCACTTTTTCTCTCTTTCTCTCTCCCCTGTCAGATTCTCTCGCTCTCTCTCACTTTTTCCCCCTCTCACCGCCCCTATCTCTCTCTGCCTTTATCCCTCTCTCTGTCTCTGTGTCTCTCTCTCTCAGCCAAACGCGGCAAAAGCATCGCCGCCGCCACACCAGCCTCGCCGGGCCCGCCATCGCTAGCGCCGCCACGCGTCACTCTGCTTGTGTTCGCGGGCTCTTGCATCGTCGCCCGTGCCGCCAACCTCGGGTCCCGCACGCCCACATGTCGCCTGGAGCATCCTGCCGCCGCTAGCCGCTGCACATGCGGCAGTAGGAGCAGTTTCGCCCTACTCGGCCTCGTAACTAGAGCCCCTTCCCACCCAGCGCCGTCGGCCACGTCGTCCCCACCTTTGCTTGTCGCACCTCCTCGCCTGCCATGCCGCATGCCCCCTGTCGCACCTCCTTGCCTGCCGTGCCGCGTGCCCTGCTGCTTCGTACAGCCACCCGGCGCAACGCGCCGCCTTGCTGTGCCCACTTGTGAAGCCACCAGCGCTTGGACCCGCCGGTCCACTGTGCCTACCGCTCGTGTGTGTCTCCGCTCGGTCTACTGCACTTGCTTTCTCCTAGCCGCCCCTGCCAGCCGAATGGACCACTATGCCCATCGCTCCACTGTTACCAGTAGAACCCTTGTTTGCTGTACTTTTTTTGTTATTAAATAGTTATTTGCTTGGGTTTTGTTATTAAAATTATGTAATGTTATTTCTTGTTCGAGATTATTAATGGCATTTTGTTAAAGTTGCTAAGAGTAAAAAAAAAGAGATGTGTTTTAACTTAGATTTTCCATATATGGTTGTGGTTATTTATTTTTTTTAGAAGTATTTCACATAATCAATTTTTTTTTGTTTCCTTAGATATTTTTGTTAATTGGTTTGCTATTTAAGTAGGTAATTAATTAGTTCATTCAAATTCTCACTTGTTTTAGATAATCAAAATCCAAAGTTTTCAAATGTTATAAATTTAATTCCCTGTGGATTCGACTCGGACTCACCATCACTACTTGCTAAAATTCAATTAAATGAGCCGAATAAAAGATGATTGTTAGCTTGGGTTTTAACAACACATTCTAAAGCGATCACTTACTGTCCTCCCATCCCTACTTATTCCAAGAGGCAGTCTTTTCAACAACCCCACCTCCACCAGCAGATTATGCCACTCAACTTCTACTTAATAAAATTTCTCAGATGGACGATCGGTTCAAGAGTTTTCAGAATAAGATGGATAGTAAAACTGTTCCCGAACTCCTTGTTGCTGATTTGCTAGTCTTCCATCTCCTGCCTTCCGAAATGCCAGTCTATAGAAAGTACAAAAGCGCAGGCAATCCTTTCCTTCATATCAAGGAATTTCTGTATGAATCATCATTCTGGCAGCGTGATAAGAGAGTACTGGCTTTCTCTTCAGGAGGTCATTGGAAGGGTGAGCTTTGGAGTGGTTTTTTTCTCTGGACCCGAGTGAGGTAAAGAACTTCGATGTTGTATCAATGAAGTTCCTGCACAAATACAAAGACAATGGCACCTACCCTGTCCATTACTAATTTGTTCAATGAAAAGATGAAGCCTGATGAAGACTTCATAATGTTCGCCGACAAATGGCGAGGAATGGCTGAGAAAATAAGAGATCACTTGTCTTAACAAGAACTAGTAAAGATGATGGTTGCCAAGGCCACTCCTCAGTATAAATTGGTATTGACACTAACTAATTTGACCACCATGGCAGATCTGTACGAGAGGGCGCATTATGCTCAAAACGCATTCAAGGATTCCACTTTTGCCAGTGTTTTTGACCCCCATAGACGCAACAGACCTCCACCACGGAAGCCTGCAATGCCAAATTCTTCTAGCATGGGCCCCACTACTGAAGGCACACTCTCCCATGAACAAATTAGCATGGTAAACAACAATCAACCGCAGTTCATAAGAAACCAACAGCAACAACCACAGTATACAGGGCAGAGACTACCAAATCAGCAGGGTTTCAGGCCGCCTCAGCAACCATACCAACCTGCCTACAATCAGCCTCGCAGCAGTATCAACAAATGTTCAATCAGTCACGTCAGCACCCGGCATATCACAATGTACCTCCACCGGGTGACTACAACCAACAGAGAAAACCTCCAGGCCCAAAGAGGGCATCTTATCCTGCACTCCCAGAATCCTTATTACACATATTCAACGCCCTTATGGCAGCCGATGCTTTGGTTTTGCCAAAGGAGAAAACAGTTTGGCTCCAGAATGCTGATGCCTCCAAGAATGGTGTCTTCCATAGACAACCTGGGCATACAGTGGATGCATGTTTCCAATTTAGGAACTACATCCATAATCTGAATGAGCAAAGGGGTATTGACTGGGAGGAGATGAGAAAATAAATAGCCGCCCTGAAGGTGAAAAGACCACAACAACAACAACAACCGATGCAAAGAGCACCAGCACCGGCAGCAGCACCACCAAATATGGGTATAGTGCAGAACCCGTTGCCAGAGCATCAAAACCAGATCGCCCCAATCCTTATTAATAGCCGGTCTGAGGCTAATAGGGGGCAACAATGGAAGGTAGAGAAATCATCCTCTGTTTACTCAATAGGCCATATCCTGAGTACCGCCGAGTAACCACCTCGCTGCATTCTACGCATACCCAAGCCAGAAACTATAATCATCACCCCCATACCAACACCCATCTACCATAAACCCATTCCATCGCCTACCTTCCTTAAACCCATTACCCTCTCTGCTACCATGTATCCACCAAATAACCCTCCGCACAATAATCACAAACCCCTCTTGCCATCCAAACCATTGCTCTGCATTCCCTTCCCAACATCACCTACACCAATCACCTATCCCAATACCATACAGCTTTCCAAACCACTCATCCGAGTTCCAACACCTCCACCAAATAACCCACCATCGTCCATATATAAACCCATTCCCCTCTCCAAACCCCTCATTAACTCGACAGTACTCAAAATATCACCTTCCAATGATGATCAGCATGCGCTCCGGAGCGGGAGAATTTTCAACAAAGTCTTTCCTCAATCCACAGTTAGATACGGCCCACCACAGCCGCCACAGGAAGTACAGAATGAGGAGAGTGCACTTGGCACTCCATATGATCTGTTGAAACACCTGGACAGAACATCGGCACGCATCTCAGTGCTCGAGTTGATCAAAAGATCTAAAACCCACCAAGAAGTTTTAACGGAGTACCTCAAAAGGGTTATGGTCAATGTGGACGTGCCAATAGAGAAGATAACTGCACTACTAGTTCCACAGGAGGATCAACCCTCTATTTCATTCCATTCATCTGAGCTAGCACCACCAGCAGCCAAGAGCATGGCACTCAGCATTACAGTCAACATCAAAGGCTGTGGATGCATGTCTGGTTGATACAGGGGCTTCTATCAATGTGTTATCACCAATGACCTTAGAATTCTGCGGTGTACCCAGAGAGAAGTGGCTGCCTTCTCCCATCTCTGTTCCTGCTTACAACAACTCTACCCGTTCCCCTCTGGGAATGGTCAATTTAAAAGTGTAATTAGGCCCCATTTGTCATGCCGAAGTCGAGTTCCACATCTTAGAGATCAACCCCACCAAATAACCCACCATAGTCCATATATAAACCCATTACCCTCTCTAAACCCCTCATTAACCTGACGGTACTCAAAATATCACCTTCCAATGATGATCAGCATGCGCTTCGGAGCGGGAGAATTTTCAACAAAGTCTTTCCTCAATCCACAGTTAGAGACGGCCCATCATAGCCGCCGGAAGAAGTACAGAACG
Source organism: Zantedeschia hybrid cultivar (assembly GCA_030544215.1). NCBI lineage: Eukaryota > Viridiplantae > Streptophyta > Magnoliopsida > Alismatales > Araceae > Zantedeschia > Zantedeschia hybrid cultivar. Next base: position 45,134,489 of record JARZZO010000011.1, read on the forward strand.
AAGAGAGTGCATCTGGCACTCGATATGATATGTTGAAGCACTTGGACAGAACATCGGCACGCATCTCAGTACTTGAACTGATCAAGAGATCTAAAACTCACCAAGAAGCCTTAATGGAGTATCTCAAAAGGGTGATGGTCAATAAGGACGTGCCGGTAGAAAAGATAACTGCACTGCTAATTCCACAAGGGGATCAGCCCTCCATTTCATTCCATACATCTGAGCTAGCACCACCAGCACCTACGAGCATGGTACTAAGCATTACAGTCAACATCTGCAAGAAGGTTGTGGACGCATGTCTGGTTGATATAGGGGCTTCCATCAATATGTTATCACCAAAGACTTTAGAATTATGCGATGTACCCAGAGAGATGTGGCTACCTTCTCACATATCTGTTACTGCTTACAACAACTCTGCCCGTTCCCTCTAGGAATGGTTTACTTGAAGGTAGAGTTAGGGCCCGCTTGTCATGCCGAGGTTTAGTTCCACAACTTGGAGATCGACCCCTCTTTGAAAGGCATCCGTGGGCGCCCTTACTTCAAATCCCTTGAGGCAATTCCATCTACAAATCATCAATGCCTCAAGTTTGCACACAAATGATGGATCATTAAGGTGACGAGCATGCCAATTCTTGTTGCTGCTCACTCCTTGAACATTAAGCCGGACCCTCCCCTTGGCCGACAACCCATTCTGTCAGTTTTACAGGTCCATTCTGCTTTGGATGATCCTCTGAAAGCCAGTATACCTGTTCCTTGTCCAGTCGATGCCATTAAAAAGGGGAAGTGCATGAGTACCCCTGGTTGGGACATTATGATGATAGGTGGCTACAAATCGGGAAAAAGCCTGGGCACAAAACTGCAGGGTAGAACCAAGCCTATCAAGGACAATAGAAGGATACCTGGTAATAGTTTGGGCTATAGGCCAGCAAGGATGAAATGACAGATTGTTCAGCAGCATGAAGACAAAGACGGTCAGAAAGTCTAGAAGACAATGACCACTCTGTGTAAAGAAAACCGAGATCCTTTAACTTGGACCCTATATACACACTTCATTAAGGGACCCGTGATTAATCATGACAATGATAACACGGTGGTAATCACTTCCCCCTTTGACCTGCATGACATTTATGGTAGGGATCTAGCCAGACACTGTTCTCAATTGCTAACATATCGATCTTTAGAGGCTTTGCGGCCATTGAAGAGGAGGAAGATTCAAGACCCAGAATGTGAGTGGTACCGTTGGTTCGACACCTGGGACCTGTACAATGCACTAAATAGGCTATTCCTTGATCCCTCAGAACCAAAGTAGCCCCCATTGATTGATGAGTTTTTTGAAGGGCCTAGAACTATTTTTGACGAGAGAATTCTGCTAAATGAAGAGACAGACGAAGGGGAACCTGATGACCCTTATCGGCCTAGATTCACCACTGATCTTCTCTAGAGGGGAACCTATCCCCATCATCTTTTCACTCTGGATGACTTGTTTCATACTCTGCTCTTGACCCCAACTTGGTCGAGGGTCATCACTGAAGACATTCCTCGGACCCCGCCCATCATTATTACTTTGTCCCCCTGGGACCTAATTCTTTAAATTCCTCTTGACCTTGAGAGGATCTATGATCTAATCTAGGACATACTATTGTATGATCCCTCTAATCCTTTGGCCTTCGTACCATTACCTTCATATCCTCCTCCTCTTCATATTCATTCTTGTTTCATGATTAATACTGAAAGTCATAAAAAAAAAAAAGCCAATTTGCCAACCTCTTCTTCACATATCTTCGTTGAGGAAACTTCATACTACTTGTCCGATTATACCCTATCATGTGAGTCACTCGGACAAGATTCCCTTCTAGATTTACTCTGCCCCTCCTCTCGGAAGGATTCACCTGTATTCTCTCATGTACCCCTCGATTTTTATCCTTATTTTTGCTCATTTGGTCAGGATAGTGAGTCTAGTTCTAGGCAGGTCAGTCAGATAAGGAAGTCTAGGAAGTCTAAGGGTAGATGAATTCCGAATAGATACCTCCAAGATCTAGCCTTAAGATGCCTTTCTTGCTCTCAAATCCCTCAGGTTTTAAAGAATCCCATTCAGATGACAGAAGAATGTGAAGTTGATGAGTTAGTCGATAATGGATATGGGGTGTATGAACTTCTACAAAAAAAAGACCCCATCATGGAAGATGAGGAAGATGATGAGGACGCAGCGGAGGCGTACACCAGTGGAATGAAGAGATTTGATGAACCCTCAGCCACTGTAGAAGAGCCTACCAAAGAGATTAATTTAGGAACTGAAGACGAACCTAAGGTTGTCCTCGTCAGTAAATGTCTTTCTGAAGCAGATGAGGAGGCAGTTGTCCAAGTTCTTAGAGATTATAAGGACACTTTCGCCTGGAGCTATGAAGATATGCCGGGATAAGATTCTTCCCTAGTGGAGCACCGATTAACATTGAAGGACGGAGCTAGCCCGGTTAAATAAAAATTAAGGCGATTCCACCCTCAAATGGTTTAGAAGATGAAGGAAGAGGTCAATAAATTGCATAAAGCCAAATTTATTAGATTTGTATTGACTTCCGAGATCTGAACTGGACATATCCCAAAGATGATTTTCCACTGCCTCACATTGATGTACTCATTGACAACACAGCGGGCTATGAAACACTGTCATTCATGGATGGGTTCTCAAGGTATAATCAGATTCGCTTGGAAGAAAAGGACCGGAAGAAGATGTCATTCACTACACCTTAGGGCACTTATTGTTATGTCGTTATGCAATTTAGACTGAAGAATGCTGGAGCCACTTATCAAAGGGCTATGATGGCCATATTTCATGACATGATGCATATTGATTTAGAAGTGTATGTGGATGACCTGATAGTGAAATCTAGGACCAAGGCTGAGCATGCTAAAGTATTGGCGAAAGTTTTGGAAAGGTCAAGAGAGTACCAATCGAAGATGAATCGGGGAAGCTGTTTGGTTTCATCGTGAGCAAATAGGGCTTTAAGATCAATCCCAACAAGGCTAAGGCTATTAGAGAGATGCCACCTCTCCGAAACTTGAAAGAATTAAGAGGATGAATCGGGAGGTTGCAGTTTATTCGCCGCTTTGTCTCTCAGCACTCACAAAGGTGTAAGCCGTTTTACGAGCTTACTAAACTTGGAGTCAAGTTTGATTGGGACGATAAGTGTCAGGAGGTCTTCGATGGGTTGAAGACATATCTAGCTAGTCCTCCTATTTTGAGACCACTATTTCCGGACAAACCTCTAGTTCTTTATATCTCTGCCCTGGATGACGCTGTGAGGGTTTTCCTAGCACAAGAAGATGAAGAAGGAAAGAAGACGGCAGCCTATTATCTCTCCAAACTTCTCAACCCCGCTGAACAGAGATATACGGTGATGGAGAAAACATGTGTTGTACTAGTATGGGTAGTTCAGAAGCTGAAGCACTATTTTCTAGCCCATGAAGTACATCTCATCGCTAAGATGAATCCCATCAAATTCTTTCTCGAGAAATATATCCTTACAGATTGACTAGTACGTTGGCAGAGCTTTCTATCTCAATTTGATATCGTCTACATTTAGCAGAAAGCGATCAACGACTATGCCATCGTAGAACATCTTGCTCATCACCCTCTTCCTCGTTTTGATCCAGTTTGATCGGAGTTTCTGGATGAGGAACTGATGTCCATAGATAGAATCAAAGACGATATGTGGACTCTGTATTTTGACGGAGCTCTGAATTCTCATGGTAAAGGTATCGGCATCGTTCTACTATCACCTGAAGGTGTCACCATTCCACAAGCCTTTCAGCTTGACTTTCCTGTCACCAACAATATTGTTGAATATGAGGCTCTTCTAGCTAGCCTCGACTCTGCTCATCTCCATAGTTCCACCAAAATCAGGATTGTAGGTGATAGTTAGCTAATCCTTCGCCAAGTACTTACCAAGTATCGAACTCTTGATCCTAAACTTAAGCCTTATCAGGAACTCACTTCTGCCTATATTAAGCTTTTCACCAAATTGATTTTTGTCCATGTTCTTCAAAATCATAACATCTTAGCCGATACTCTAGCTTCTCTCGCATCATCCCTGAATTTTTCAATCGGCAAACAATCCGAATCGATCATCGTTCATAGGTGTCTTTCACCCGCCGTAAAAGACCCTTCATTCCTTAGGACTAAAGAGAAGTTGCTGAAGAAGGTCAGAGATGGAGATATTGTAGAGAAGTGAGAAATCATGCTATTAGAATGGCAAGTAGAGATAGTAGATGAAGAGAAACCATGGTATTTTGAGATTGCCAAATATTGTGAAGATCAATCGTACCCTGAAGAAGCTACAGTTGAGGAGAAAAGGACTATCAAGAGAGTTGCTCAGAGATACACCATAGTTGGAGGAGCACTTTATAAACGAGGTTTTAACGGTGTTCTTCTGAGATGTTTGGACGAAGATGAGCTTTGGAAGATTATGGAAGGAGCTCACGCAGGAGTTTGTGGTGGCCATGTTAATGGACAAATGTTATCAAAGAAGATCCTTCGACACAAATTCTATTGGCCAACCATGGAAGAAGATTGTGTTTGTCTATAGGTGTGCTAAGTGTCAACTTCATGCCGACAAGATCCATTCCCCCGCATCTTCACTCCATCCTGTTGCCTCCCCATGGCCTTTCTCCATGTGGGCTTTCGACATCATTGGACCTCTCGGTGATCCCAATTCCGGCATTAAGCAGAAATCCTTTATTCTCATAACAACATAATACTTCACCAAGTGGGCAGAAGCCGAAGCTTACGCGAAAGTCAAAGCGTCAACAGTCTGCATGTTTATCATGAAGAACATCATCACAAGATTCAAAATTCTAAGCACTATCGTCACCGACAATGGACCACAGTTCAGATCACAGGAGTTGAAGGACCTCTGCAACAGGTATAAAATTACATTACATCATTCGTCTCCATATTATCTGCAAGGAAATGGCCAAGTAGAGGCAACTAACAAAACTTTGAAAAAAATCATCAAGAAAATGAGTAAATCCAATAAGTTCTCCGACTGGCCAGAGAAATTAATAGAGGCTCTATGGGCATACCGAACTTCAATCTGCACGCCCGCTGGGCAGACTCCATATTCCTTAACATTCAGAATGGAGGCGGTAGTTCCATACGAAGTGCTCATCCCGTCATTAAGAGTACAATTGAATAAGGAGTTTTCCATTGATGAACACCGCTCAGCACTCTTAGCTCAATTGGAACTTTTAGACAAGAAAAGATGGTCAGCCGCTAATCATGCACAAGTATATCATAACAGATTAATACATTTTTATCAAAAGAAAGTCATTGAACGAAAATTCAAAGTTGGTGAAATGGTTGCCAAAAGAATCTTCGTAAAAGCTGGTGGTCCGCGTTCTACGCTCCAGTAGGACCTTATGTTATTTCGCATGCTTTTCTTAGTAACCCCAATCGTTTAGTTAATGCAGAAGGGCAAGAGCTATCTCATCCCTAGAGTGGTCTCTATCTTAAGAAGCACTACCCTTAGGATAATGAGTCGATCAACATGGTGCAAGGACCAGTGGGGTCTGAAAATTTGAATACTCAAGCTCCCTTATTAATCTTTGATAATCTAATTCAAACGCATTATTGCACACAAACATGTTTGGTTCATGAGTAACAAGAGATGTGAAGCCTGAAGAATATTGAAAGCTTGACTAAGGGTGAAAAAGTACAACTCATTCTTTTTAAACATAACTTCTATTTTTACTCTCGGCCCACCATGTCGGAACGAGGTTTAAAATAGACTACTAAAAATACATGCCATCTTAGTAGGAGGCTGTAATAAAAAAAAAAGGGGAGATCTACCCCACAAAAAGCAAAAAAAAGCAAAGGCAAAAAGCCAACAGAATCAAAAGGCCGCTCAACATTACAAACATCATATCAAAAGGCCACAAAATCGAATGAAAAGGGAGCGCAAGGTCGTTAAATACCCCATAAAAGTGAAAATGACCGAACCCCAATAGAAAATAGGATAAAGGAGGGACATCTTTCTAAGTCTCCGACACCTTCTCACGGGCTTTCTAAATCAATTCTTCCCTTAATTCTAAAGAGGTATACTCCAAATTTGAGGAACGACCGAGGTTGACTATGGGTCGGACCATCGAATGGGATCACGATTACGAACAAATTTCAAGCACAGTGAATCTGGATTAGGCTATTAAAGAATGATCTGCGAATTAAGTTAAAAAATGAATAACTCTTTTGATCCAAGTACCATGTTGGTCCTTAGGTTAGTCGAATATTTCAACAAAAAATAAAAAAAATTAAATATTTCAAAAAACAAAAAAAAATTGAATATTTCAACAAAAAAAAATTGAATATTTCAAAATCAAAAAAATTTGAATATTGCAAAGCCCCAAAAAATCGAATATTGCAAAATCACAAAAAAAATTGAATATGGCAAAACCCCCCAAAAAATTGTATATTCCTAAAGTTACAATTGCAAAACAAAAATATTAGCATTTGTTTGATTAAGTCATGAGTGTTGCATTCTTTTATTTTCAGTAAGCATTTGTATGCTTGTATGTTGTATTTTTACCGTTTATTTCCCTTTAATTATCTTTATTTGCCTTCATTAAATAAAGGCTTCGCTCCTTGACCCTTGTACGAAGGATAGGATCATGTAGCTACTTACTTAACTGGGCAAGGGGCTAAGCCCGAACATATATTTAATTTGTTTGTTCAAGCCGCATGTAGGTGTGAAGAGAAAGTCAACAGAGAAAATACAAAAGCGACTAAAGTATGAAGAAACTCTTTTCATACATGTCAAAAGTGTTCATGTACAAGTCTAAGTCCATCTATAGGATTTCAAAATAAAAACAAGAGATAATGAAACAAAGGAAGATACATAAGCATAGCCATCAGGGCTGGCTCTCCCATGCACCCTCATCTAGTTGGCTTTGCACCTCATCCTGGATGTCAGGTCCCCGTGCTGGAGGTGGCGGCTGTCCCATGACACTTGGCCCTACCTGGCCAAAAGATACAACAATACTGGCGGTAAAAGCGCTCGTCTCGCCCCGATCTAGCGCCTGCTGTCGAGCATGCTGATAATGCACCTCAATGCTCTGGCGCTCGTACTCTGCCACTAAGAGTCGGCCCTGAAGACTCTCCATACGAGCCCGGTCTCGATCTCTCTCTTCATTCAGAACCTCCAACCGAACCTAGAGTCGTGAGAGCTCGCGAGGGAGATCGTCGCTGGAAAGCCGGGACAACTGCTCCTCCAACGCTCGGATAGGAGTGGCATCTACCTGTGCCTGGGCCGCCACCCCTCTAGCTTGTTCCAACTTTGCCTTAGCTTGATGGAGAGTTGCACAGAGAGCATCAATCAGTAGCAAGAAAGGCATTGCCAACCAAGTCAGAAATGAAGTTCGCCAAGTAAATGCAAAAAAAGGAAGAAGCCAAGAATGAAGAATTACCTAGGCAATGTGATCCTCCTCAACCTAGGTGGCCCGTCGGATGGCCTGAGCTAGTTGGCCTTGCAAGTCGGTCACGAGGACCTCGTGAGCAGCTGTGCCAGATGATAAAGCTCCAGCGGAAGCAAAAGTAGGAGCAGCCCGGGTGTAAACAACTCACTGTACCAAGAGAATAACCATCAGTGGTTGAACGCTAAAATAAGGTAATTAATAAAATGAATATGCATAATTCATACATACATACCAGATCAAAAAGCTCCTTCTGCACTTGCTCGAGCTAGGCCTCCACATCATTAAGTCGGGCCCGGAGAGTGATGATGGTGGCGTCACGTATATCCTGCATATCCATACATGATTTTCATTCATTCACAAATCTAAACGAAGATAATAATTAAAATGAAAGAAGCATAAAAGCATACTTACATCAAGAGGACGGAGGAGCTGCAATTGGTTGGCGTAATACGCCCGGTACTGCTGGACGTAGGCCTCGCTACTCTCTGCGTTTGACTGTACCAGGACGCCCCTGCGGTGCTAGTCGTCATACTGGTCGGAATTTGACGCGCCAGTCAGTGCGGGCTTGCTTCCCCCGCATCGTCCGTCCAATCCCCTTCGGGACCTCTTCATCCACCCACTCCTGGTGGAGACCCAAAGTGCGCATGACCAGCCGTAGGCGAAGTAGCTCGACTTCATTAAGGCAGTGGACCCACACCATGCGTCCATACCGCCCTCTACCAGCCGTCACCCGGGGCTGACCTGCTTCTCCCACGCCCAGATACAGGCGCCATATCACCTACATACATATTGGGTAGATACATTCATAATAATAAATTGCATTTAATTTGTGAAAGATTGCATTTAATAAAAACAAGATCAAACAAGCAAGAAAATTGTATTTACTAGAAGTTTCGGATAATCAAGGAATTAACGACGGAGGGCCGTCAACTGGTGATGCTGCAGAGCGGCATCTACGATCGGCTACCAACGGCGGGTCAACGGGATGTCATCGGGTCTCATGGCCTTCGCACGGCCGAGAAGGAAGTGAAAGTAACTCCACACTTGCATACATACATATAAGTTAGAAAAAGCATCATAAGCATGCATTTAGACCAATAACAATTAAAAATGTTTTGTACCTGGAGAAAAGGCGAAAAATCGTTGATGGTAGTCTCACGGTCTGGCATGCCCGCGGAAAGATCAGCAAAGAGATGGGCCAGTAGGGCCGCACCCCAAGCATACTCCTGAAAACGACTCTGGTCGTCCAACAAACTCAGGAATCTGCAGTGAATGTGGTTACCCTTCGTGCCGAAGAGTAACCGACCAAAGAAGAAGACCAAGAAGACTCGGAGCTGTCTGTCTACCTCCTCCTCCTAACTCTCATCCCTGCAGTATACCTTGGAAGCTGATCTAGCTAATCTGTCTCGGAAGGCCTCTCAGGACTCATCTGAATGTCGTCTAGGGTCCACTAATCCTAATGCCCTCTCTACCTCTACTATGGGCACGGTCCTAGACTCTCTATCTAAACTGGAGACCTCGATGTCGAGGAGACTCTCTGACAGCCCAAACTAATCGGGGTATGTAACCCCACTCACTGCCTTGCCCTCCACGTGGAGGTCGGTGATCCTCGCTACGTCCTCCAAACTAGGGACCATATGTCCCCATGGCATTAGAAATGCCCTAGTCTCGGCATCCCACCACTCTCGTAGAGCCTATATAAAAGAGCTCATGCTGGAGTTTGTGGTGGCCATGTTAATGGACAGATGTTAGCAAAGAAAATCCTTATACAAGGATTCTATTGGCCGACCATGGAAAAAGATTGTGTAGGATATGTTCGTAGGTGTGCCAAGTGTCAACTTTACGCCGATAAGATCCATTCTCCTACATCTTCACTCCATCCTGTTTCCTCCCCATGGCCTTTCTCCATGTGGGCTTTTGATGTCATTGGACCCCTTGGCAATCCTAATTCCGGCATTAAGTAGAAATCCTTCATTCTCACGGCAACAAAATACTTCACCAAGTGGGCGGAAGCTGAAGCATATACGGAAGTCAAAGCATCAACCGTCTGTAAATTCATCATGAAGAACATCATCACAAGATTTGGAATTCCAAGCACCATCGTCACCGACAGTGGACCGCAGTTCGTGTCACAAGAACTGAAGGACCTCTGCAACAGGTACAAAATTGCATTGCATCATTCATCTCCAAATTATCCGCAAGGCAATGGCCAAGCAGAGGCAACTAACAAGACTCTGATAAAAATCATCAAAAAGACGTGCATGTCTAATAAATTCACAGACTGGCCAGAAAAATTGATTGAGGCTCTATGGGCCTACCGAACTTCAATCCGCACGCCCATTGGGCAGACTCCTTATTCCTTAACATTGGGAATGGAGGCGATAGTTCCATATGAGATCCTTATACCGTCATTAAGAGTACAATTGAATAAGGAATTATCCATTGATGAGCACCGCTTAGCACTCCTCGCTCAATTAAAACTCTTAGACGAGAAAAGATAGTCAACTGCTAATCATGCAAGAGTATATCAAAATAGATTAGCACGTTTTTATCAAAAGAAAGTCGTTGAACGTAAGTTCAAAGTTGGTGAAATGGTCGTCAAAAGAATCTTTGTAAAACCTGGTGGTCCGCGTTCTAAGTTCCAACCAAATTGGGAAGGACCTTATGTGATATCGCATGCTTTTCCTGGTAACGCCTATCATCTAGTTAATACAGAAGGACAAGAGTTAACTCAGCCCTGGAACGGTCTGTATCTTAAGAAATACTACCCTTAGGTTAAAGAGTCAATCAGCATGGTACAAAGACTAGTGGAATCAGAAAATTTTGAAACTCAAATTTTCTTATCAGTCTGGATAATTTAATTCAAACACATTACTACATATACTGATACGTTTGATTCGTGAGTAACAAAAGATGTGAAGTCCGAAGGAATACCGAAAGCTTGACTAAGGGTGTAAAGTGCAAATCATTCTTTTTAAACAAAAAATTCTATTTTTTACACTCGGCCCACGATGTCGGAACGAGGCTTAGAATAGAGTACCAAGAATACCCGCCATCTTAGTAGGAGGCCATCAAGAAAAAAGGAGGAGATCCGTCCCATGAAAAGAAAAAGAAAAAGCAAAAGGCAAAAGTCAAATATCAAATCAAAAGGCCATTACGCTACAAACGTTACATCAAGGCCATGAAGTGAAATAAAAGAGAACGCAAGGTCGATAAATACCCCGGAAAGAAAATGACCGAACCCCAACAGATATTAGGGTAAGAAAGGAACATCATTTTGGGTCTTCAGAACCTTCTCGTGGGTTTTCTAAATCAATTCTTCCTTTCTGAAGAGGCGTACTCCTAGCTTAAGGAATGGCCTAGATTGACTAAAGATCAAATCATCAAATGGGATCACGAATGTAAACACAGGTTCCAGCACGATGGGCCTAAGTTAGATTATTGAAGAACAATTTGGGAATTAAGTTAATAAATGAATATGTTCTTTTGATCTAAGTACCATGCTGATCTTTTAGTTTGCACAATATTCCAAAATATATATTTTAAAATCTAAAAAAAAATATATATTTCAAAATAAAAAAATACATATTTCAAAATAATATATATATATATATATTTCAAAATCCAAAAAAATACATATTTCAAAATAATAAAAAAATACATATCCCAAAATCCAAAAAAAATACATATTTCAAAATCCAAAAAGTACATGTCTCAAAATCCAAAAAAAAGTAGACATGTCAAAATCCAAAAAAAATATATACATGTTCCAAAACCCAAATAAAATGAATATTTCAAAAATCAAAATTAGCATCTGCTTGTAGCATTTGGTGTGCTTCATTCCTTTATTTTCAGCGAGCATCTGCATGCTCGTATGTTGCATCTTACTTCGTTATTTTCTTCAGTTCAATTATTACCATTATCTTTGTTAACAAAGGCTATGCCCTTTGACTCTTCTACCAAGAATATGATCAAGTAGCCGGTTACTTAACCGGGCAAGGGGCTAAGCCTAAATAGATACTTAATATATTTGTTAAGTAATGTACATGGTACATGTACGAAAGCCAAGGAATTCACACAAATGAGACACAAAGCTGAAGACAAAAATTTCATATATATATCAAAAGGTGCTTTGTACAAGATTCAAAAAGAAAAAGGAAAATACATGATGAAGCCCTCACGGCTGACTCTCTCCTGCCCCCTCGTCAAACTGACTCTGGGCTTCATCCTGGACATCTGGCGCTGGAGTTCTAGATGGCGGTGGTGGTGGGCCCACGGCACTCGGCCCTGCTTGGCCGGACAATATGGCGATGCTGGCTGTGAAAGCGCTCGCCTGACCGCGATCGATAGCCCGCTGGCGGGCTCGCTGATATCTCTCCTCCACCATCCGGCACTCATGCTCTGCCACGGAGAGGCGACCCTGAAGACTCTCCAGCCGAAGGCGGTCGCGATCCCTCTCCTCAGTCAAGATCTCCAGGCGAACCTGGAGTCGTGCGAAATCACCGGTGGAGAGACGGGCCACCTGCTCCTCGAGCTCACGGACCCGAGCTGCATCGATCTCAGCCCTCGAAGGGCCTCCTGAAGCTCGGCAACCTGTAAAAGAAGACACTGTCAGCTCAAGATAATCAAGTAAATCAAGTTCAACAATGGAAGAAGAAGGATGGAACCTACTCGAGCAGCCCGATCCTCCTCCGCGAGAGAGGCTCGGTGGATGGCAGAGGCGAGCTGACTCTAGAAGTCAGAAAGAGCAGCCTCGTAAGCCGCCGCAGAAGATGATGAAGTCACAGCTGAAGATGAAGGAGGAGCCTCCTAGGTATAGACAGCTCACTGCACCAAAAGACTAACTGTCAGTGGCTAATCGTCAAAACAAATTAATTCATTAAAATGTTCATATGCATGCATACATACCAAGTCAAAAAGTTCCTTCTGGACCTGTTCCAACTGAGCCTCGGCATCCTGAAGGCGGGTCCGGAGGTCGATGATGACCGCGTCTCGCACATCCTGCATATCATACATACACACATTCATTCACAAATATAAACAAAGATAATAATAAAATGAAAGAAGCACGAATCATATTTACATCGAGTGGACGGAGAAGCCGTAGCTGATCGGCGTAATGTGTCCGGTACTGTTGGAGGTAGGTTGCGCTACTCTCCGCTTGAGACTCCACTCGGACACCCCGGCGATGCCAATCTTCGTATTGCTCCGGGAATTTCGCCTGCCAATCAGTGAGGACTTGCTTGCCCCTCATGCTCCTTCCGACCCCCTCCGGGACCTCCTCGTCCACCCACTCCTGGTGGAGGCCCAGTGTCCTCATCACGAGCCGGAGGCGGAGCAGCTCGATCTCGTTCAGGCAGTGGAGCCATATTTGCTTGCCGAACCGCCTCCGACCAGCCGTCACCCACGGCTGGCCCTCCTCGCCCATACCCAGATATGGGCGTCATATTACCTGCATATAGGTTAAATGCATTCATATGAATAAATTGTATTTAAACAATGAAACATTGCATTTAATAAAAATGGACAATTAAAAGACTTATCAGGAGCTTCGGGTAATTAAGGAACTGACGGCGGAGGGCCATCAACTGATGGTGCTGTGGGGGCCATATCCACGATTGGCTGCCAACGGCGAGCCAACGAGACAGCGTCCGGCCTCACGATCCTCGCTCCACCGAGCGGGAAGTAATAGTAGCTCCAAACCTGCACATACGAACATATAAGTTAGAAAAAAATCATATCATTGCATTTTATTACATAAACAAATAATAAAATAACTTAATACCTAGAGGAACGACGAAAAGCTGCTGACGGTAGTCTCACGGTTCGGCGTGACCGCGGAAAGATCAGCGAAGAGGTGGCCAGGAGGGCCGCACCCCATGCATACTCGTGCAAACTATCTAAGTCATCTAAGAGACTAAGGAACCTACAGTGGATATGGTCGCCCTTCGTACCGAAGAGCAACTGACCGAAAAAGAAGACAAGGAAGACTCTGAGCTGCCTATCTACCTCCTCTACTTGATCAGGGTCACTATAATAGACGGCAGAGGAGGACTCAGCTAACCTACTCCTAAACTCCTCCCGGGTCTCGTCTGACCGACGCCGGGACTCTACTAGACCTAAGGCAGCCTCTACCTCTACCTTAGGGACTATCCTAGACTCCCTATCTAGGCTAGATACCTCTATCCCTAGCAGGGCCTCAGCCATCTCACGGTAATCGGGGTAAGTCACCCCACTCACCGGTCGGCCCTCTACTCTAAGGCCAGTGATCCTGATCACATCCTCTAAACTGGGGATCATATGTCCCCAGGGCATTAGGAAAGCCCTGCTTTCCGCATGCCACCTCTCCCGCAGCGCCTATAGGAGGACCAAATCGAGCTAAAATGGCTCGATCTCTAAGATTTCCCCAAACCCCATCCGGCGCAGCCGCGCCTTTTGGAAGTCTGGGAGTCCTCTGTAGGTCCCGACTACTAAATCCCATGAAATTTTGGCCCTCATCGTCCCCTGCAAATAAAATTAACAAAAATTCATTAGTTAATGGACATAAAAAGTTAATAAAATATTTATGACTAAAAGGCGTCGGGCTACCTGGACGCTCGTTGAAAGGCGTCAACAACCCTTGACGTCATTTAGATCTATTTTATGCTCCATTAAAAAATTAAATTTTGGTTTAAATGGCGTCAGACCATGGCGACGTCCTTTGAAAGGCGTCACCTGGTCTGGACGCCATTTAAACCCGATTTCGGGCTTCTTCCAAAAGCCCCTTTTCTCTCCTTTTCTCATTCCATTCATCTAAAAATAAACATTCGTTAGAAGCTTACCAGGTGAAAGGCTTCTTCTTCTTCTTCTCCTCCAATCATCGCCGGTGGAGGAACTTCTTCTTCTAGAATCGCCGCCGCCGCCTCTAAAGTCATGGCCTCTTCAGGGGGAACTGTCTCGGGCTCCTCCGCTCTCATTGTCATGCGCACGGCACGACGACGTTTGCCACTCTCTTGGGATTCTTCACCTCGTTCCATGGCCTTGGGAGAGAGAATTTGAGAGAAGAAGAGAGGACTCGAGAAAGGGAGTTGGAGCTTGGAGAGGAGGTTTGAAGAAGAGAGAACTAGAGAGAGATGGTCGGCTAAGGAGGCAACCACCGGAGAACGAAGGAGGCCGGTGGAGCTTGGTCGCTGGAGTTGAGGATCGCTAGAGAGGAAGAGACAGTGAAGAGAGAGAAAGGGCTTGAGGGAATGAGGAAGAAAGGGGGCTCTCGTGGATTCTGTTTGGAAAAGTTAAAATGCGTCGAGGTACAACGACGCCATTCAGTGCACATAAACTGAGGCGGCAAGGCAGGGGTTTGAAATTGTTTAAAAGGCGTCTTCACACAACGACGCGTTTCAGTTTAAACTGCCAATTCTGGTCAGAACCGTACTACGGTCAATGATTAAACGCGTCCTGCCGGAACGACGCGTTTCAGTAGATTAATCACACAATTAATGGTAGAATTTTGTATAAAAGTAAGAAAGAGAATTGAAAAGTGTCTACATGTGCGGACGCGGTTTCAGCATAATTTGCGATTTTAAGTATTAATCTCTGATTTTGGGAAAATGATTTTTGGTTGAAAGGCGTCTAAAAGGGTAGACGCGTTTTATGGATAATTTGAGGTTTTAAGGATAAATCTCTGATTTTTGGAAAATGAATTATGGTTGAAAGGCGTCATCCTGAGTGGACGCATTTTACATTAAGTAAATCCGAACTGTAACATTTTAAGGAAAAATCAAGTTTTTATTGGAAGATAAATCTTGGACAAGTCACAGAAGATTAATGATGAATTTCAAGGCATAAAGGAACAATTCTTTATTGAAAATAAATTCTTAATTACATAAAAGGAAAAATAAAAGAGAGCTTTCAAAGAAGGATTTCCTGAAGTCCCATTATATATGAATATGATAATCCTCTATTTGTTTCTTGAGAGGATTTTACATGATGATTGAAACTAATATTCCATAATGTAACTATAAGTTCAGTCGCTTCAAAGTCTTCATCGGATTCCAAGGCACGCTTCTTGATTGGAGATGTATGGGAAAACTCAGGAAGTTCATAGCGAGGCATGCTGAGTTGAATATGACATCGATGAGAATTGTATAGAACTAACTCAGTAGCGTCGATCAGTTTAAGCTCTGCACCAGCTGCACGGCGTACTCGAATGGGTTTTCCTACAAGAGCAAGTGGTGAAGAGTCGAACCCATTTGATAACATTGTCCTCAGATAATCTCTCCAATCAGCTCGAGTCTTGTGTTTGGGCACTCGGTTGATCATCCTCTCATTGAATTTCACAATATTGGAGATATGGAAGATTGGACTATTCTGATATATTTAAGATGGTCTTGCAGAATTTCTAGTGTGGTATTCAAACTTGAAGTGCAACTCAACCCATAGAGCGAAGAAAGCATGCAACCCTAGGGAGGTTGACCTGTAGATGCTGCAGAAAGCCTACTGTAGAGATAGGTTAGAATCGTTGTGCCGATTTGTCTTCCCTCAAAGATCTCGCAGATTGCGCTAACTTGATCATCCTCTAGTACGTTGTCTTAAGCAGGAAAGAATAGAGCATCAGCTAGGCACGTGGTGAATACTTTCATCACGTTCTCAGTGTCATCCTCTCTAAGATTTTCAATCTCGTACAAAGTCCACTCTGCTAGCTTAGCAAGGTTAATTCCTTTCTTAGTGAGACATCCTTTAACTTCTTTTGTATCCTCATGATCTTCATCAACAATTGTTGACCTGTGATCTTCTCCCTCATCAGAGCCATCTTATTCAGGATCACTTCATTGTTGTTCAACTTGATCTGAGGAAGGCCCAATAGGAGTTCGGCCTCTTCTAGAAGAATAGTGCATTCGAATTTAGGAAAGTGGAAAGTATGGGTTTGAGGATGCCATAACTCAATTAGAGCACCTATAGCCGCCCAATCCACGTTTGCACTCTTGTAATGCTTTGCATGGACTACTAGACCTTAGATGTTCCACTTGGAAACAAAGGATTGCATGAAAATAGTGATACTTTTAGCAAGCTTACAAATCCAAGGAAGAGATGTGAATTTTCTTGGGCCGGAAAACAAAGGATATGCCTAGAAGAATAAAAAGGAGAGTTACTATGAAGAACTTGAAGAACATGGAAGAAAAGGGGAAATTGAAGAAGAAGAATTGAAAGGAAAAGAGGATATAACTTACTTGGAAGTTAGGATCTCTCTCACTAAGATGATCCTTCACAACAGAGAGCTTCTCTAGTGTCTTCTTCATCCTCTTGCTTGAAGAATCCATCTTATTCTTGAGCTTGTTCTTCTTGAAACCTTGAAAACCTTGAAAATCCTTGAACTTTGAAGAGAATTCTCTATTTCAATCTCTAGATTAGGGATGGATTTGCCTTGATACAAGTTAATGAAGTTTATATAGAGAGAATTGCGATTCTGGGAAGTCTTTTCCGGATTGGAGAAGGGATGAGCATGAAAAGAGTTGGAATCCGGATTGAAGACAGCCGGAACCTGTTTCTGCGACTGAAAGGCATCGGTGAACAGCGACGTGTTTTGGTTCATATTAATGGCGTCGGCGCGACACGGCGCGTTTCAGGGTTTTCTGTTATTTGCCTGAAAAGCTATGTTTATCTAGATTTTAATGCATTTGATTGAAGTTACTAATGATTTTGAGTGCAGGAAATTCAGGAAAATCCAAATGAAGCTGAGAATGTCAAAGAAGATCCCACTGTGGGAGTTTATGAGTCCCGACTGTGGCTAAAAAGACGGTTATCTCTATCCTTTGTACTCTTTCATGTAATTGATTTGCATCATAATCATTATTATATGTTAAATATTTATTAGAGTATATGAAGGACCTTGTGGTTTTGATGAAACTAGAATTTGAGTTCCCCTCTAACAAAAACAGTGATAATTCCAAAGAATTTTGATCACACGGATAGGCCGTTGGATTGTTAATTAATGAGGACGATGGTTCCGCTTTTGTGAAACGGTGCGTGGATAAACGAGCTTCGGCTTAGCACCGAATTGCAAGAATTGGTATCTTGACTCATTAATGACAATTTAACAATATTATCCTTGATTAATTTATATTTTATTTGACTTTATATTTTTCTTTTAACCCAGTATGCATCATGTAGGACTTTGATATAACTGTGATAAGAATTAATTATTGATTAAGTTTCAGACCATTGATCAAATAAATCCTAACATGATATGAAATATTCCATTCTAAATTGAGTATCTTGATTATCTTTGACGTTCGCTTGAAGATATCTTTGGAATTATATCCTTTCTTGGATTCTTTATCCAATATTTCTTGTTTTCTTTTAAGATCTATCATGGTTGCAGCACGTCCACATTGGCTAGCAATCGCTTCCCATGATGAAACCTGCAGGGTTTGTGACCTAGGGTACTTCTCGATCGTGGAGGTTGATCGACCTTATTTTATTTATTTGTTTGTTTCATCCAGACATGATTGATTTCATTGATCTCTTTGAGTTATCTTCATTGATGATTTTGAGAAAAATTCAAATCATATGATGTTGAGAGTGTGTCTCATCACATCTTGGTATCACCTTTTTAATACATTTCATTTTATTTCACTCCCTTACAAAGACGATGCCAAGGTGAGGCAGCTGTAGACACGGTAATTTTGACATCATTTTGAGTAAATTTCATATCATATAATAATGCCTCAAAATGGTCTGATATTTAATCATTAGTTAATTTTTATTAATCTTTCTGAATTAATTGTCTAAATGACATCGGTCAGACAGACATAATTTAAGTTTATTAAAGAAATTCATTTTAACTCAAATTTTTAATCAAATATGAAAAATTCTAAAAGACGTCGATATGTGAAGTCGCCATTTAGGATTTTATTCTTATTTTGATTTTTAGTTGATTTATTAATAAACTAAAAGACGTCTGCCTTGCATGACGCCATTTAGGTTTCCTAATGTATTTCTGCTTCTTCTTCCCGATGTTTATCCTTATCTTAATTAATCTAAAAGATGTCTCCCATGGGCGACGCGTTTTAGTTAATTACAGATAATGATGAATTAGGCTGTATTTATCTATTTCTTGGTTGGATTGGCTTCAAATTCCTTCATGTTAATCTGTAAGTAACCGCGGATGCGTGAACTTAAGCCTATAAATACCTAAGTCCTTGGCCATTAAAAAGTTAGTGATAATTGATGATTATTGGAGCGATAATTTTTGAGAAAGATGTCGTCCAAACGCTGAAGAATCGAGGCGCTGCTACTACTTCTAGGAGCCTTGAAGCAAGCTTCATCCTCTCTTCATCCTTTCTTCGTCCTTTCAAGATCCATACAAGAACCAAGGCTTTCCAGGGGCCATCCAACTTAGTTTTTAATCAATTTCTGTATCTTTCTCATATTTTTAGCATATTAGCAACATAATTTCATTATATCACTCCATACAACACACACTCACTAGCATATAATTTCCGATCCATATTTTAAAGGGGTTTCAAAGACCACAAACAAGTGAGTTCATTTGTTTAGTTGCATGATTAGAATTATTACTGGAATAGATACTACCGCTATTTGAGTTATTAGTGTTCTTTCCCTCTTTCTTTCTTTCCACTTCTTGCAAGGTACAAAGAAGATCAAGAGGAGAGAATCAACAACAAGAAAATCTGGATGATCTTCAAAGTCTGATAAGCATTCAAGGTAAGAACAAAGTCAGAAGGACTCTTTTCCTTTAGCCGGCTGAAGGAGGAGAATCAAAGACTCCAACATCTCCCAATTCTAAAATAGGTAAGCGATCAATCTCTGTCTTTTGGAACTTTTTAGTTAAAAGTTTCTGGTGATCACATTCACATAATTTTTAATAAGTTTATTTGTCACATAAACAACAAAATTTTCATGATAATCACATATCACTAATTTGAGCACTCACAGTATCAACTAGATATCTAAAGATCCTTTTGACACATATCAAGTGATATTCTTTAGGATCCGCTTGAAATCTTGCACGCATATATACACTAAATAGAATATCAGGTTTGCTTGCAGTTAGATAAAGTAAGGAACTAATCATATCTCTGTAGATCTTTTGACTACCTTCTTATCTTCTGTGTGTGCCTCTAACCTGATAGAAGTCCTCGTGGGAGTTGATAGAACTCTTGCCTTGTCAAAGCCATACTTCTTCAGTAAGTCCCTAGTATATTTGGCTTGACGGATATGGATTCCTTCCTTTAATTGTTTGATTTGTAGCTTAAAGAAGTAGCCCGGCCTTTCCATCAAGTTTGTTTTAAATTCTTTATGCATTAATTTTTTAAATTTTTTGCAAAGAGATTCATTAGTAACATTAAATATGATATAATCTAGATAAATTTAAACAATTAAAGATCCATGTTCACTGTTTTGAGTAAATAAAGTACTATCTACCTTGCCCCTACTAAAACCATGCTCAATGGGAAAAGCACTCAGTCTTTTATATTAGGTTCTAAGAGCATGTTTTAGACCATACAATGCTTTATGCAATTTAACAACATAGTTTGAGAAGTTATATTCTTTAAAACTTGGGGGTTGTTCTACATAAACTTTCTCCTTAATAAAACAATTTAAGAATGCACTCTTAACATCTATTTGAAAATACTTTAAATCAAGTGAGATGCATATGCAAGTAAAATTCAAATTACCTTAAATCTAGCTACTGGGACATAGGTTTGATCATAGTCTATACCTTCCTCTTGGCAATAGTCTTGAGCAACTAGTTTGACTTTGTTCATAATTATCACACTAGATTTATTCATTTTATTTTTAAACACCAATGTGGTGCCAATTACTAGATAATCTAATAGTCTAGGTACAAGAGACTAGACTTGATTTCTCTAGAATTGATTTAGCTCCTCTTGCATAGCTAGGATCCAAGATTCATCTACCAGTGCTTCATTGACTTTCTTAGGCTCAATTTGAGACACCAAAGCAATGTAATCACAAGGAATGATCTTATTTCTTGTTCTTACTCCCTATTTAGGATTATCGGTGATGTTTTTCTTGAGATGATCCTTATGGTATTTTCATTCCTTGGGTAGATCTTCATGAATTTTTTCAATCTACTGCAGATCTTCTAAAGGTGGATCTTCCTTATCTTCTTGTTCCAATTGTCTATCTTTTAAAACAATTTACCTACATCATCATCATCATACCTTTCTCTTCCTTTGGAAGATAGATTAGATTCATTAAATAAAATATGTACAGTTTATTCTACCAGTAAGGTTTTTTTATTAAACACTCTGTAGCTATGAGGTTTAGAGTTGTACCCCAAGAGCACACCTACATCTGATTTTGTATCAAGCTTTTCAAGGTTGTCCTTTCTATTGTTGAAGATATAGCATTTGCATCCGGATGGCTTAAGGTGGCTGATCCTTGGCTTTTTACACTTATATAGCTCATAAGGGATCTTCTTGAGAATTGGTCTAATCATGGCTCTGTTGATGATATAGCAGGTTGTGTTGACTGTTTTTGCCCATAAGTATCTAAATAAATTATACTTTGAGAGCATGGTCCGGGCCATATCCAACAGAGTTATATTCTTCCTTTATGCTACACCATTTTGCTGTGGAGTCCTGTGAGTTGAGAAATTATATTGGATCTCTTGTTCATTACAAAACCTGGAGAACTTAGCATTATCAAATTCTCTTCCATGATTTGACCTAGTTGCCACTACTGAGCTTCTGCTCCTTCTGCACAGTTATGCTGAACACTTTGAAATGCTTCAAGAACATCTGATTTGCTCTCTAAGAATGCAACCCAGGTGAAACTTGAGTAGTCAACTATGACATACCCGTAGTTCTTGCATCCTAGGCTGGTTGTCCTCATTGGTCCAAATAGATCCATGCAAAGCAACTCTAAAGGTTGAAAAGTTTTCACTATTGTCTTAGATTGAAATGAGGTCTTGGTTTACTTTTCTTTGGTGTATGCTGCACAGATGCCTGAAGTCTTCAGCTTCATCTTGAGCGATCCCTCAACCAGGTCATGCTTGATCAACTTCTGAATTACACTTTGACTGGCATGACCTAGCCTTCTGTACCACAGATTAACTTCCTCAGAGCTGTTGGTTGCGAGGCATACATCCTACTCTTTTAGTTTATGTATATGTAGTACATATAGGTTCTTATCTTTATGGGCCTTCAAGATCACTTCATCATCTTTAGTAATGGTGTATTTTGCTACTTCAAAGATGATTTTGTGACCTTTGTCGCACAACTAGTTGATGCTTATTAGGTTGTGCTTTAGCCCATCGACACATAGAACATCCTTAATTAGATCTGCTGATTTGCTTCCAATTTTACCACTGTCCATTACTATGCCTTTTCCATTGTCTTTATAGGTAATTGTCCCTCCTTCTACTTGTAGAGTCTTGAACATGGACCAGTTACTTATCATATGCTTGGAGCACCCACTATTCATGTACCATTTGGATGCTCCTAGGTTTCCCTGCAAAGTCACTTGATGGTTTTAGGTACCAAAACCTTTTTGGGTCTTTTAGAGTTAGTAGCTAATGTAGATCCTTTGGATACTTGGACTCACTTTCTCCACCTATAGGTCTTCGAAGTGTGTCCTAATCTGCAGCAATGTGAACAACAATTTAAACAAAGAGCCTTTCTTTTTTAGCTTCTTAAGCTTGAGACTTTTACAAATCTAGGGAGAGGGTATTTTTCAAAGGACTTAATATGAAGAGAGGCTTTAGGTGGCATATAACCGAGTCCATCTTTTCTTTATCAACCCTAAGTCTCTTCAAGCAAATGTGGAAAGATGTTTTACCCTTAGTTAACTTCTCAAAGGAGGATTTTAAGTATTGATTTTCTTTGATTAACTCATTTTTATGTGTTTTATCTTCATTTATAACCATATTTCCTTTGTTTATCTTTGAGAGTTCTATACAAAGTTCTTGAAGATTAATGTTATTAATTTTATTATCTTCATTGAGTTGTTGGTTCTCAAATTTTAGTCTTGAATTAGCCTATTCTAATTCTGTGTATTTAGATTTTAAAGAGACACTTAAAGCAATCATTTTTTAATGGTTCATTTTAAGTAACTTAAGCTCCTTAGAAATGATTCAAAGGCAATGCTAGATTTTAGATGCTCCTCTTTATGATGAGAGTTAGTTGCCATGAGCGTGAGGTTCGTAGCTTCATCTTCTTCCTCTGAGTTGGATGAGCAGAAGACTCATCTTCATTTTTCCATGCAACTGCCATTGCCTTCTTCTTGAGGTACCTCCTGAATTTCTTTGAGAATCCCTTCTTCTTATGTTCCTTCTTCTCAGCTGTGGGACACTCGACTTTTATGTGTCCTAGTTGTTTGAACTTGTAGCAAGTCGGTTCTTGCTTCTTGTCCTTACTACTTTTCTTCTTGTAGTACTTCTGGCCGGAAGTACTTTGAAGTTTCTTCTTCTAGAGGATCCTTTGCAGTTTTCGAGATAGAAGAGCTTCTTTTTCATCGTCAACCTCACTTTCTTCATATGAAGAGACTTCATCTGTACTAGGCAAGCTAGTCTTCAAGGCTATGGAGACTTTCTTCTTGGAGCTATTCACCCCAAATCCTTCCATGTTAATCTCATGGGCCATGAGTGTTATGCCCTAGACCCTGAACCCATTTTATGTTATTAATAAACTTAGATTGAGTAAGCTTATTTAGTTAATTTAGTCGGATTTAGTTAATTAAGTCCAATTAGATTTAAAAAAGTATAGTTAAGTTAATTAATGGGCAAAAATGATTTAAACTTCTTTAATATTTATTTAATAATATACTAATAGGTTTATAATGGGTAAGTCATTAGTCAAGTCCAATAAGACCAAATAAGCCCATTAATGACTCAATTAAGAAACTAGGTGGTTTTCAACACTTCATTAAACTTCGGACTTTGAAAACTATGTGACAGTGTATTTTTAGACATTAAAGGGATAAATTCATGCATTACACTCATGATTTTATGTGCAAAACTATATAGAATAATATATAATTAAGTACTCTTTCTAACGATACCAATTTTGTTGAATTCCGAGGTAAAAATATCTTCATTTCATGTGAAAATTTGAGTATTAGTACATTTGTGATTTTATGGCAATTTTTGAGGCGTGAGAGATGTTTAAATAATTTTGTCTGGGCATAATTATCATTTTGTTCACTGTAGAGACTTAACTTGAAATGGTTGTAGGAATAGAACATAAAAAGCATGTAGTACAGTTGGTTGGATCACTTGGCGCCCATTGGAGTGACCATGGATCAAACCCTAACAATTACAACAATTTTTGCAGGCGGGACAAATGCAGCGGCGGAATGGGTAAATTATATTTAAATGAAATCCTAGGAGCTTCCCCCTCCTCCAAGGAATGCACAAGGAGCCACGACGTCTCTCTCTCTTTCACTCTCTCCTACTTTTACTTCCTCTCTCTCTCTCTCTCTCTCTCTCTCTCTCTCTCTTTTAAAAAGACTTAAAACCTCTCCCTTTTCTTTCAACTCTCTCTTGCAAGCCCTCTCTCTTCTTCTCCTCTTTCTTTCTTCACTTTCTCTCTCTTTTTACCCGAAGCCTCTCTCTTTCCTCTTTTTTCTCTCTCTCTTTCTCTCTCTTCCACCCTCTCTTCCACTCTCCCTATTTTCTTCTCTCTCTCCCGTTCGCTCTATGTTCTCTCTCTCCAACTCTCTCTAAACCCTCTCTTTGTTTTTATCTCTCTTCTTCTTCCTCTCCCTCCCTCTTCGTCCTATTCTCACTCTCTTTGTCTCTCTTCCTTTCTCATACTCTATCTCTCTCTTCTCTCTTAGTGAACACGGCCAAAAAGGGCTGCCAAATGGTGGCCACATGGCAAGCCCGCCCGGTTCGCACCCTGGGCCTCATCGCCCGTGCCTCACCGCCTACCTTCATGCCATGTGTCGCAAGGCGACGCCATCCCACCTAGCATAGCTACCGCCCACCTGCCTCGTCCGCCTTCTTGGGCGCACAACGCCCGGCCGCACTGCACCCGCCGTCTACTACTTGCCTCTGCTGTTTACATTATTTTATTTTTTTCTTTTCTAATTAGATTTTTAATTCTGGTGTAATGGTTTATTTCACTTAAACACTTCATAGTTTGAGATTTTATTTCATTAAAATTCTGTGAACTCTTCTCAGTTTAGGAATAATAATAAAATCATTGTTATTCTTAGTCTAGTTCTCTTTTCTCCTAATCTCTCTCTTTCTCCATTCCAAGTGTGGCTACTTTTATTTCGTTTTGCATAATTAAGATCCTCTAATTATATTTTCATGTTTTACTTAATTTTGATTAATTAGCGTTTGTATTCTAGTGGTAATCTTTAGCATTCCTAGGCGTTTTAGAATATGTCTGAGAATTGTAAGTGATTTCTTTCAATTATTTAATTAATTTTCCAATTTTTAGTCTTAGGTTTACATTGTTTAGAATAGGTAAATCAATTAGTTAAATATTTTCTAGTTTTAATTTACTCTCTTTTGAGATTTTTAATCAAAATCTAAGGTTTTCAAATCTAAAAATCTATTTCCCCGTATGATCGACTTGGTTCTCAGCACTTAACTATTTTCAATTTAATTGTGAGACCAAAATTTTGAGATTGATACGTGCTAGTGTTAACGACACACTTAATCGCTATCAGCCAGCAGCATATTGGAGATGTGATAACTTCGTGCACGAAATTCTTAAATTCACATAGTGGGTGTTGTTGGAAAGAGGTTACAAAGGACTATAACTTTGTCTAAAAGGCTTTTAGTCAATTCAACTGTTAAGGAGGTCGAATTTGAGGGATATTAATTAAGGAAATCCACTGTGTACGAAAATTTGGGTTCCTAGTTGCAAACATCTTTACTTTGTTGATTAAGATATCATCTATTGGAGTCCGATTCTATAATGTAAGGGACTTGATTTAAGTAGTATTAGCAGGAGAAAGATCTATAAATAGAGCTTTGGGTCGTACTTAGATCCTCTTGCATGCAACCTCAAGTTTAGAATAAATATATATGATTTTCTTGAAGCAATTACAATGAAATCATAGTGAATCTTCTTACAGTTTGATTCTAATGGATTGTTTTATATTCTCTGAGGTTAGAGGACATGAGAGAAAGTATTAGAATCGAAGGAACTTGTGGCTAGGGCTGAGAAAAGCTAGGAAGGAAGGATTGTAAGTATTCTTAGTATTCTTTAAGAGGTAGGATATGAAAGTCCAATTAGATAATATTTTATCTTATAGAAAACTTCATTTTGATTTTCAAAAGTAGTCAAAAATGATTTTTGAAATCTATATACTATCATTCTATGGTCCTAGATTTCACTTTGATCAATGAATTCTTGATCAAATTCTCAAAATCCTACTATCCTAAGAATTTTAGGACCTATACCTACGGTTTTCAAGATCTATACCTACGGTTGTCAAAACTTGTATCTTGAGAATGCTGAATTTTGAATGACCACAACTCTTTCGTTTCTTGGCCAATTGACCTGAAATTTTGACCACATCTTAGTTTTGACAATTTCCTATTTGTCATGTCTGCCAGGTTTGAGCAAGTTTTGAATCTGTTTGCTAATTTCGGCTATATTTATTGATTTTTTTAACTTTGAAAACTAGTTTTAATGGCAAAAAATATGATTTATGATGTAAAAATTCTGAAAATTCTTTTAATCATATTTTATATCCAGTAACTTACATCAACTATACTCTAATTTTCGATATATATATGACCATGTTGACTCATTAAGTAGCTATTTTGTATATAAAAATAAATATTTTGACTTATATATATATATGTATATCACTTTACCAAATTAATTTTCAGATCTATGATCATCATAAAATCTATGAAAATATATTTACATCATATTTATTTGATATGTTTGAGACATTGCCATCTTAAGGAGATTGAGACTCATTTCATTAGCGTTCATAGATGAGTTCTACCTGAGGGTAACGGGATAAAATCCCGATGATTGTGTTTCGTTTTCAGTCATCTGAGGTGGGAGAATATACTCTCTGACTATGTATGTACCACCTTAGCGTACTTACCTATATACTTTGGTATGTGTTTTGTTCGGCTCCTTATGTGGTGGTTGGATACATGTCTATTTGATTTGTTAGTTTATGACTTGTTTGGTGCATAATTATAAAACATAACTCACTGTTAAGATTATTTGTATTCAGTTTAGATTTTGTTTAGTTCATTCTTTTAAAATCTATGTTCAGTTATCCTTTGAATTGTTCACAATCTTCTGATCTTTTACCTGTTCATAAGTAAGATTTGATTTGATATGATAACCTACTATGTCATAATGATTTGATATGAGATATGTTCAGTTCGATATGTGATTTGTTCAGTTCATGACTATCAGATTTATTCAATTAGATATGACTTCGATCATGCCATATATGCTATATGTTAGTCGATCTATTCATGCTATTAGAAAATACATGCGATTTGATATGCTTATGTTTGACCATGCTTTTGTATAATATTCTTACTTGAGCTATATGTATAACTGTGGATCTTGATTAATTAGTTATCACTTGATTTTAATTATTATATTATTAGCATTTGATTGGGTTTGAACTCTTACTGAGTTGTTGTACTCATAAAATCTTATTAACAAGTTCAGTGACTGAGGAAGACTTAGGAATTGAGAAGGATTGGCATGAGGATTTGTAATTTGTCAGAAGAAGATTATTTAGATTAGATTTACTGCTTTCTTAAATTTAATATAATAGAGATAATGAGTGAGATATGTACTTTTCTATTTCTTCAGTGAGTTGAATGTTCCCATTTCATTTGGATACTTGATGTACTTTGTGGATCTTGGAAGTTGATATTATATTTTGTGGAACAATGGTATTTGGTATTGAAAATTTATATGTGGTATTTGATGGTAATTGACATTATATTACTTTGGTTATTTGTCTCTCATCATTCATCTTCAATTTATATACTATTTGATTCTGTAGTTCCGTAGTTTGTATCCAAAGTGAGCCTAAATGATTGAACCGGATCAGAGGCGTAACAATAAGACACCTGATGAGCTTCTCAAGACTCATGCTACTGAGGTCATTGGCTTCCTCAATAACTATAACCTTGGGAGGCTATTGACTCGGAAGAGATCTTAAGATTTTTTTGACATGATCTTCAGTAGTGTAAGTCTTGCCGAGAGCTGCTAGACCATTTGTGATGTCAGTAAAGCGGTTGTACATTTGAGTGATGCTTTCTAAGGATTCCATCCTGAACCTTTCGTACTATGAGATTAAGATATCAATTCTGGTCTCCGTAACTTTGTCGGTCCCCTCATAGGTGAGTTCTTGTTAGGTTTAGGTGGCCTACAAGCCAATCTAACTATGTAAATCTCGTTCATTTATTAATATAATGGCATAATATTCATTATGTGTAAATCACATTAATTATCGTTTCATAATGAAGTCCGTGAATATGTGCTATAGTGATCAGATTATGATGAGATCATACTAATGAGACTGATCACTTAAACACACATATTCTTAATCGTTCCTAGTCGGAGGATATTCAAGAAGAACATCGGATATTCGGTTAGACTAGTACATATTACTCCTGCTCATATGATGAGGGTGACTGATCTCATAAGTCACTTGTGTGGAGACACTAAGGCGAATCTGTAGGTGCTCATTGGAGAATGAGTTTACTGAACTGATCCGACTGAATCGCTGGATGGTATTGTACTTCACTATCAACCAGCTTGATTCTATTGTCGCAGTTGCGTGGATGGTCCTCGGACCTGAGACACTAAGGACACCTTGTCGGTGGACTTCTGTGCTTTGACCTTGGTTTACGAATCTCTAGCCACGGGATTCTAATACGCTAAGGATTGGGTACAACGGAATACTGTCGAAGGGAATTGTGTGTCAATAAAGAATCATTCGCTCTCGGTACTTAGAGAGAGAATACTCTAGGAAGGATGCGCGGAAGTCCCTGGCCAGGGCAGACGATAATATCGGGAAATGAGTTTTCCGATATTTATCAACGGCGTCCAATCCAAGTGAGTCGACCGGTTAGGGTTTGACAGCTCGCCATATCCTGAGTTGACTCGAGAGCATTGTACGAATGAAGGATTATATCTACGCGGTAACTGTCGGCGGAAAGGTTCCAAGAATGGGTTACTTAACCCCAATACCTTCCGGGTTCACGTGGTGTTGCTTAGCACCCAACGTGATCGGAGGGCCGGTCGAATTCGATGTGCGACATCAATTCGATTGATTAATTAATTAATAAAGGGTTATTAATTGATTAATAAAGCCAGTGAGGAGTCACGGGGCTTGTTAGGCCATTAACTGGACTGGTACTTGGGCCTAGAGGGTCACACGCAAATGATTCTCAAGGCGATGGATAAATAAGTGGATTTTATACAAACCGGTGGTTTTTATGAAAAATCGTGCGGTTAGTATAAAACATAGCGAACGGGTTGAGTAGGCCAAGCTACTGCTAACCTTAGCCGCCCCTCCTTTGTTTCTCTCTCTCTCTGGCGTCCAGACAGATCCAGATCTGCTCCGCCACTTCTCCGAATCCCGTTCGACGGGAAATCGTCCGCGCGCTGTGGCGATCGTTGCGGCGACCGGCGGAGGTTTCGTGGGCTGCGAAGAATGAGGAACGTGAGGATATTCGTCGCGAGGAGGATCGCGTGGACTTCGCTAGAGGCCGGGCACTTTCGCGGCTTGCGGTGTCGCACAGACGGAACCGAACGGTTGCGGATTCGAATCCGCACACGGTGAGAACTTCGATTATCCGATAATCGATTTTTGATTTTCGAAACGGGAACGGATCGTTGTTTTACTATTTTATTTTCCGCTGCGTGAGCGATCCGGAGAAAATCCAACAGTTCTAACTTTTGCCACATTTTCTGAGTAGTCTTGCAAGTTGAAACTCTGTTAAATTCCATCTTCCCAAGTGCACAGTACAAAACACTCTTTGCCATGTTATTCAAAGAAGTCAAACGCTTGTAATTGTCTACCCATTCATCTTTAGGTATAATTATAACATAGTCACCATCCTCAAACACACTCTATAAGTCCAGGTCGAGGCCCTTAATGAAGTACTCCATACGACACTTCTAATAAGAGTAATGTTTGCCTTCGAACAATGAAGGGCAGTTGACAGATTGACTTTTGCTATAACTACTAGGCATAGCTATTTTTCTCAGATCGTTAGATCTTTACAACGAGGGAACCTGCTCTAAAACTACTTGTTGATCGGGCTATAATGAATTAGGAGGAGGAGGGGGGTTGAATGGGTTCTTAAAAAAATGTATTTAAATGAGTTACTATTCTAGTTATTTACAAAATAAATGATGCACAACAAGAGAAGGAAACAAGGAGGCAAACACACAAGATGAACATAAGGATTTTATACTAGTTTGGTCATCTCCAGACCTACGTCTAGTTTCCAAGCAACCCTGTGGGAGTTCTACTAAACACAAGATACAAATCCCTTGTCAGTTATACAACCCCTAACTTTAGTTGGTCTTCTCTTCAACTTAATAAAGAGGAAAACAACCTCCTGTACACCGCAGGTCCTCTCTTCCAACGACTTGGAAGAGGCAAACCACCTCCTGCACATTTGCAGGCCTCTCTTCAACTAAATGAAGAGGAAAACAATCTATCGTACAATCGTAGGGCCCTTTCTTCAACTCAATGAAGAGGAAAACAAATACATAAGTTATAAAATGAGGGTACATCTTAGTAGGCAAGTGTTCACATATGAATATACACATTTGATCATGACAATAAAACAAATAAAGAACAATAGAATAGTAGTCTTGATCCGCAGAAGAACGGTTGGCAGCTTCTTAAGGTGCAGAAGAGTGGTAGGCTCAAGCTCTCATGTCCTTCTTCTTAATCTAGTTCTTTCTTTTCTTTCTTAGATCTTGAACCTAGGAAGAAGAAGCTGAGCTTTTGCTCGAAATCTATTAGTGTAAGCTACCTTCTCCATCGCACACCTTTTCACCTTTTATTTCTACTGGTTTAAGTCTTGGTTTCATTGTCCATTTTGAATTGATTTTTCCGTTAAGACAGGTTGCTTCCTGTTGAGTCCAACGGTCCTTAGTTGAGTTTAACTTTAACCAGGATGTGGTCTTACCATTAACCAGTCTAGATTAACATAGACCACTTTGAACTTAGTAGAAACTGCCTTTGTCAAGCTTGAGAGAGATCTTCAGACAAATTGTAGGTTAATGTCTTCTGGAAATTCAGTCTTATAGTCCTTTTATTTCCTAGGATTGGCTCGTGCAGCTCTACCTATCTTGTAAATATACCAAAAGTAAGAAAGATCCCATCTGATGTACTGATCAGAGAACAAGTGAGAGCGAAAAATCTGCAAAAAGTAGATTTTAGTTACTACAAGTATATCTACATTTTAGAGCTAGAAGAATAAACAATATTCTAATTGCTTAACAGAGGATCGATTTGGAATTGAACAGATAATCGATCTCATGTTTAAATAATAATAACATATAATCAATTAGCCCAGTTAATCGCTGCAAGAAGAACATTGTTAATCGTATAGAAAAGTTAATAGATAATCAATATGAAAATGCAACACATAGTCGCTTGAGCGCTTAGCAGCTAATCACTTGTGAATAGAATAAGCAAATCAATTCAAAGAAGAAGTAACAGATCGATTTGAAGTATAACCGCTAATGATTAGAAAACTCTCACTGCTAATCGACTTGACACTAAGTGAGTAAAGCACATAAGAGAAAGACTTGCCAATCGATTAGGTATTCAATAATGAATTGATTTAAACTAAAATAGATAATTGGAATGAAAAATAAAGAGTTAGTCGATTATGTGAAGCAACTATTAATGGAATTGTTAATTGTTAATCGATTAGAAGATATAAGGTAAATCGATCTGAAATAAGAAATAGTTAATCGATCAAAAGATAACGGTTAATTGATTTCATGTAATACGAGTGAGTCAATATGGCTTCTAAGTCTTCTAATCAATTGAAATAAGAGATCGATTAGCCGATGACTTGAGGTCATCCGATAGTCGATTAATCGATAAGATACTCAATCGATTAGGAGACTGAGCAGATAAATGCTATCAAAGAGAGACTTAATTGATCAGCGCAATCGATTATCAAAGTAGTCACTTAATCGATTATTCATGCGATTCACTAACTGGTTTTCCTTTGCCGCAAAGATGAATTGATTAAATGAATAAACTAAGAAATTGATTACGTGACTAAGTGATAGATCTAATAGCTGCCTTTTACACTGCTAATCGATTAGATACTTAATTGCATTTTAGTTGACCTTGTACTCGGAGAGACTTTCTTGAAATATGACTAAATCCCATAACTAATAGAATTTAGGCAGTGTATAAAGTCAGAACCTAATCAATTAAATCATTCTTATAGCAAGCTCATAATTTTAATAGGTTATTACTAAAATATATGATAAACAGTTAAAATCAACATTCTTTCTCTATCAAAATCAACTAATTGCCGTACATAAAGACTTGGTGATTACTAATACATTCATAGTTTTGTTACCACTAAAATAAAGAACTAAAATAAGGAGAATAATTAAAGATACAAAATAACTCAACAATTTAGAGTTAGGATAACCAAAATAACCAATTATTATTCAGTGTTAACTAAATTCACTTGCATTAAATAATATTTATTTAGTTTCCTAAAAATATTAGATGTTATGAGTCCCAAAGCTGTTTAACCCAGACTAGGAGGAAGTTCGCACCTCCCTTCCAAATGGGAGGTCTCATGTTCGAATCTGGTTGGAGCCTAAAAATTCCTCAGTCATGCAGTCTTAGTACTGTTGGGATCTTTATCTTCTGGTCTGTGGGATTATTTTCCCAAAAATTAGACGGATTTGAAATTGTCACCTAATTAGGCGGACCCATCGACCTGACCGAATTATCTCCAATTCTGAAGAAATATCTCGAGTTCTGGATTGGAACCTCGGTCGACGCATCCCGAGATCATCATCATCACCCGATCAAAATCAGACGGCCAAAAAGGGATCTCCTACTGGTGACGTCCTTCGCTTCGCAAAGCTGGCCCATGCGACTAGAGGTGACAGATTACGGGTCCAACATGGGACCCTTTTCTAAAGATTCTGACAAGCTCTCCATTTGGAGCTTAAAGTTTCATTAAATATAGTTACATTGTTACGTATCAGGACGTAATTTAGAGTTGTTTTGTTCAATAGTAGATTTGAAAAAAAATAAGAGTAAATGAGGCTTTGATTAAAATTTTTTCTGGCTGAGAGATAATACAAATTATTTATTAAATAAAATAACTATATCAATGCAAAAAAAATCTTTAAGAAATGAGTATCTAAGTGATTTGAACTTTTATTGATGTGAGATAATATGAATACGAGTAATACTTGCTGCAATGCTCTCCAATTGCAATGGGACCATTGCAGTGGGCAAATTAATTTTTTATTATTTTTCAATTGAGTTCCGAAGAGTCCTAATTGTTTGTACAGTGTAATGGCCAATTAGACGATCTAAAAAAATTAAAAATTAAAAATCAAATTCCATGAAGACTATAAAAGTAAGCACAATTAATACCTCAAGGCTGACCTAAAAATATATATTTTTTATTTACTCACTGTAATATTTCTTGTGGAACACACACCCATAAGCATTGCCATAA
Source organism: Zantedeschia hybrid cultivar (assembly GCA_030544215.1). NCBI lineage: Eukaryota > Viridiplantae > Streptophyta > Magnoliopsida > Alismatales > Araceae > Zantedeschia > Zantedeschia hybrid cultivar. The sequence continues at coordinate 45,167,628 of JARZZO010000011.1, forward strand.
ATATTACTGTGTGAATATTTGGCTAGGAAACTACTGTGACAAAAAGCTTTCCCGAAAAACTACTGACAAAAAGCAGAGAGAGAGGCCTGACGGTGGAACAAGGTGACGCCTTTGATACGGAAAATTCTGGCGCATAAGAGAGAGAGAGAGAGAGAGAGAGAGAGAGAGAGAGAGAGAAAAGGTGGTGGAGAGGGGGGAGAGATAGAGGGACATATATGAATGGCGCAGACCCACATGAAGCAGAAGAGAAAGAGGAGGGGCAGTGGGAGAAGAAAATGGGGGAAGGAAGGGGAGATAAGGTTTCTTAGATGTATTAATTTTCTGATTTAACTTGTTAAAAGAGGAAGAAAAATTTCCCGGGGCAGCTGATCTCTCTGGCTTTGTAGGTGTGTGGCGCTGTAATCTGATCTTTGTTTCTGGTTAATTGTTGTTTCCTGTTGATCAGAGGAGACCAATTCTTCGTTTTCCCCTTGAGATGCCGTTTGCATGGTGCTCCTGTGTTTTCTTTGATGAAGTTGTTCTCTTTTCCTTTGGCTTCTTCTCTTAATCTGTGTTGTTTAATCGTGTGGTTGTTCTGGGGAGGGGTTGCCTGGGTTCGGGGGTGTGGATTCCCGGGCGAATGTGTGGCGTAGAAGGGACCTCTGTGGGTGTCTGATGTGCTGGGAGGGGAATCGGTTTCTGGGTTCCGTTCTGGGTTTGTTCTTCCGGCCATCTCTTCACGCGTCATGATTGGTTCTTGTAACTTAGACTCCTGGCGGGTGGAAAGGTGACGGCTTTCGGCTGTTTGGGGGATGCATTGCTTCTGGGTTATGTTAATTTTGTTAATTCTCCTTTCTTGAGTAGTCGTTCTGATGTATCCTTGCATCATGAGAGGAGCTGTGAGATGAAAGTTTCCGCCTTCTCTTTTTGGCGTTGTTTTGTTGTTTTATGTTTAATGAACTTTCAGATGATAGAAATTAGAACAATGAATAGGTTCGTGGCTTAATCGTCATTTTCTCCTTTTTCTTTCTATTAAAGCATTTGTCTGGTTGAGGGAAGTCAGGTTGTTATTTCTTTTATTTTCTTGAGTTCTGGCGTTTCTCTTCGTAGATCCTATTAGGGTTCTGGCAGTCTGATTTTAGCATGATCCATAGTTGTTGATTCTGTGTGTTTGATTTTGTATATCCATGTCATTGTGTTCTGATGCATTTCTTGGCATGTTTCCAGCTCCAAATTTTCATTTTCTTGATACTGTCATCCTTAATCCTTAGTATGGTTGTTCTGATACACACTCCTTTTCTGATTTCTAGGTCTCACAAATAGTTTAAACATGAGCTACCATGATTCAATGCCTCATTGGTTGGTATGGATGTCGGATGCTGTAATTTTACTTCTATTTGGAGTCCCAGACTTATCGCACAGGGCATTTGAATCCAAATCATGTGAATCACCGCAAATAATATCGACTATAACACATAGGTTCTAGCTTTGTGCCAGTTTGGCTTCAGGGATAACTAAAGCAGTCTTCGGCACTCTTCATGCATATTGTTCGTGAAATATGATCTGTTTCTTCTTTTGATTTTCGCTCATGTTTTTTCAGTTTAAATGATATGATGTGGATACTCTTTGTTTGAGAGCGTTGGAAGAACAAAAGACAGTTCTAATTTACCTTTGTAAGTGGATGATGCAGGAGGGGGCATAGTAAGCACTTGCCCAGAGTTTCTTCATGAGTTGGGATCCCTTTCTTTTTGTTTTTGTAAAAATGGAAAGCAAAGGTTAATTAAAGATGCAGAAAAGGTAGATAGGAAACTGATATTAACTTTTTATGTCCATTAACTAATGAATTTTTGTTAATTTTATTTGCAGGGGACGATGAGGGCCAAAATTTCATGGGATTTAGTAGTCGGGACCTACAGGGGACTCCCAGACTTCCAAAAGGCGCGGCTGCGCCGGATGGGGTTTGGGGAAATCTTAGAGATCGAGCCATTTTAGCTCGATTTGGTCCTCCTATAGGCGCTGCGGGAGAGGTGGCATGCGGAAAGCAGGGCTTTCCTAATGCCCTGGGGACATATGATCCCCAGTTTAGAGGATGTGATCAGGATCACTGGCCTTAGAGTAGAGGGCCGACCGGTGAGTGGGGTGACTTACCCCGATTACCGTGAGATGGCTGAGGCCCTGCTAGGGATAGAGGTATCTAGCCTAGATAGGGAGTCTAGGATAGTCCCTAGGGTAGAGGTAGAGGCTGCCTTAGGTCTAGTAGAGTCCCGGCGTCGGTCAGACGAGACCCGGGAGGAGTTTAGGAGTAGGTTAGCTGAGTTCTCCTCTGCCGTCTATTATAGTGACCCTGATCAAGTAGAGGACGTAGATAGGCAGCTCAGAGTCTTCCTTGTCTTCTTTTTCGGTCAGTTGCTCTTCGGTACGAAGGGCGACCATATTCACTGTAGGTTCCTTAGTCTCTTAGATGACTTAGACAATTTGCACGAGTATGCATGGGGTGCGGCCCTCCTGGCCACCTCTTCGCTGATCTTTCTGCGGTCACGCCGAACCGTGAGACTACCGTCAGCGGCTTTTCGTAGTTCCTCTAGGTATTAAGTTATTTTATTATTTGTTTATGTAATAAAATGCAATGATATGATTTTTTTCTAACTTATATGTTCATATGTGCAGGTTTGGAGCTACTATTACTTCCCGCTCGGCGAAGTGAGGATCGTGAGGCCGGACGCTGTCTCATTGGCTCGCCGTTGGCAGCCAATCGTGGATATGGCCCCCACAGCACCATCAGTTGATGGCCCTCCGCCGTCAGTTCCTCAATTACCCGAAGCTCCTGATAAGTCTTTTAATTGTCCATTTTTATTAAATGCAATGTTTCATTGTTTAAATACAATTTATTCATATGAATGCATTTAACCTATATGCAGGTAATCTGACGCCCATATCTGGGTATAGGCGAGGAGGGCCTGCCGTGGGTGACGGCTGGTCGGAGGCGGTTCGGCAGGCAAATATGGCTCCACTGCCTGAACGAGATCGAGCTGCTCCGCCTCCGGCTCGTGATGAGGACATTGGGCCTCCACCAGGAGTGGGTGGACGAGGAGGTCCCGGAGGGGGTCGGAAGGAGCATGAGGGGCAAGCAAGTCCTCACTGATTGGCGGGCAAAATTCCCGGAGCAATACGAAGATTGGCATCGCCGGGGTGTCCGAGTAGAGTCTCAAGCGGAGAATAGCGCAACCTACCTCCAACAGTACCGAACACATTACGCCGATCAGCTACGGCTTCTCTGTCCACTCTATGTAAATATGATTCGTGCTTCTTTCATTTTATTATTATCTTTGTTTATATTTGTGAATGAATGTGTGTATGTATGATATGCAGGATGTGCGAGACGCGGTCATCATCGACCTCCGGACCCGCCTTCAGGATGCTGAGGCTCAGTTGGAACAGGTCCAGAAGGAACTTTTTGACTTGGTATGTATGCATGCATATGAACATTTTAATGAATTAATTTGTTTTGACGATTAGCCACTGACAGTTAGTCTTTTGGTGCAGTGAGCTGTCTATACCAAGGAGGCTCCTCCTTCATCTTCAGCTGTGACTTCATCATCTTCTGCGGTGGCTTACGAGGCTGCTCTTTCTGACTTCCAGAGTCAGCTCGCCTCTGCCATCCACCGAGCCTCTCTCGCGGAGGAGGATCGGGCTGCTCGAGTAGGTTCCATCCTTCTTCTTCCATTGTTGAACTTGATTTACTTGATTATCTTGAGCTGACAGTGTCTTCTTTTACAGGTTGCCGAGCTTCAGGAGGCCCTTCGAGGGCTGAGATCGATGCAGCTCGGGTCCGTGAGCTCGAGGAGCAGGTGGCCCGTCTCTCCACCAGGGATTTCGCACGACTCCAGGTTCGCCTAGAGATCTTGACTGAGGAGAGGGATCGCGACCGCCTTCGGCTGGAGAGTCTTCAGGGTCGCCTCTCCGTGGCAGAGCATGAGTGCCGGATGGTGGAGGAGAGATATCAGCGAGCCCGCCAGCGGGCTATCGATCGCGGTCAGGCGAGCGCTTTCACAGCCAGCATCGCCATATTGTCCTACCAAGCAGGGCCGAGTGCCATGGGCCCACCACCACCGCCATCTAGAACTCCAGCGCCAGATGTCCAGGTTGAAGCCCAGAGTCAATTTGACGAGGGGGCAGGAGAGAGTCAGCCGTGAGGGCTTCATCATGTATTTTCTTTTTTCTTTTTGAATCTTGTACAAAGCACCTTTTGATATATATATGAAATTTTTGTCTTCAGCTTTGTGTCTCATTTGTGTGAATTCCTTGGCTTTCGTACGTGTACCATGTACATTACTTAACAAACATATTAAGTATCTATTTAGGCTTAGCCCCTTGCCCGGTTAAGTAACCGGCGACTTGATCATATTCTTAGTAGAAGAGTCAAGGGGCATAGCCTTTATTAACAAAGATAATGGTAATAATTGAACTGAAGAAAATAACGAAGTAAGATGCAACATACGAGCATGCAGATGCTCGCTGAAAATAAAGGAATGAAGCACACCAAATGCTACAAGCAGATGCTAATTTTGATTTTTGAAATATTCATTTTGTTTGGGTTTTGGAACATGTATATATTTTTTTTGGATTTTGACATGTCTACTTTTTTTTGGATTTTGAGACATGTACTTTTTGGATTTTGAAATATGTATTTTTTTTGGATTTTGGGATATGTATTTTTTTATTATTTTGAAATATGTATTTTTTTGGATTTTGAAATATATATATATATATATATATATATATATATATTATTTTGAAATATGTATTTTTTTATTTTGAAATATATATATTTTTTTATATTTTAAAATATATATTTTGGAATATTGTGCAAACTAAAAGATCAGCATGGTACTTAGATCAAAAGAACATATTCATTTATTAACTTAATTCCCAAATTGTTCTTCAATAATCTAACTTAGGCCCATCGTGCTTGAACTTGTGTTTACATTCGTGATCCCATTTGATGATTTGATCCTTAGTCAATCTAGGCCATTCCTTAAGCTAGGAGTACGCCTCTTCAGAAAGGAAGAATTGATTTAGAAAACCCACGAGAAGGTTCCGGAGACCCAAAATGATGTTCCTTTCTTACCCTAATATCTGTTGGGGTTCGGTCATTTTCTTTCCGGGGTATTTATCGACCTTGCGTTCTCTTTTATTTCACTTCATGGCCTTGATGTAACGTTTGTAGCGTAATGGCCTTTTGATTTGATATTTGACTTTTGCCTTTTGCTTTTTCTTTTTCTTTTCATGGGACGGATCTCCTCCTTTTTTCTTGATGGCCTCCTACTAAGATGGCGGGTATTCTTGGTAGTCTATTCTAAGCCTCGTTCCGACATCGTGGGCCGAGTGTAAAAAACAGAATTTTTTGTTTAAAAAGAATGATTTGCACTTTACACCCTTTGTCAAGCTTTCGGTATTCTTTCGGACTTCACATCTTTTGTTACTCACAAATCAAACGTATCAGTATATGTAGTAATGTGTTTGAATTAAATTATCCAGACTGATAAGAAAATTTGAGTTTCTAAATTTTCTGATTCCACTAGTCTTTGTACCATGCTGATTGACTCTTTAACCTCAGGGTAGTATTTCTTAAGATACAGACCGTTCCAGGGGTGAGTTAACTCTTGTCCTTCTGTATTAACTAGATGGTAGGCGTTACCAGGAAAAGCATGCGATATCACATAAGGTCCTTCCCAATTGGGTTGGAGCTTAGAACGCGGACCACCAGGTTTTACAAAGATTCTTTTGACGACCATTTCACCAACTTTGAACTTAAGTTCAACGACTTTCTTTTGATAAAAATGTGCTAATCTATTTTGATATACTCTTGTATGATTAGCAGTTGACTATCTTTTCTCGTCTAAGAGTTCTAATTGAGCGAGGAGTGCTGAGCGGTGCTCATCAATGGATAATTCCTTATTCAATTGTACTCTTAATGACGGTATAAGGATCTCATATGGAACTATCGCCTCCATTCCCAATGTTAAGGAATAAGGAGTCTGCCTAGTGGGCGTGCGGATTGAAGTTCGGTAGGCCCATAGAGCCTCAATCATTTTTTTTGGCCAGTCTGTGAATTTATTAGACATGCACGTCTTTTTGATGATTTTTATCAGAGTCTTGTTAGTTGCCTCTGCTTGGCCATTGCCTTGCGGATAATTTGGAGATGAATGATGCAATGCAATTTTGTACCTGTTGCAGAGGTCCTTCAGTTCTTGTGACACGAACTGCGGTCCACTGTCGGTGACGATGGTGCTTGGAATTCCAAATCTTGTGATGATGTTCTTCATGATGAATTTACAGACGGTTGATGCTTTGACTTCCGTATATACTTCAGCTTCCGCCCACTTGGTGAAGTATTTTGTTGCCGTGAGAATGAAAGATTTATGCTTAATGCCGGAATTAGGATTGCCAAGGGGTCCAATGACATCAAAAGCCCACATGGAGAAAGGCCATGGGGAGGAAACAGGATGGAGTGAAGATGCAGGAGAATGGATCTTATCGGCGTGAAGTTGACACTTGGCACACCTACGGACATATCCTACACAATCTTCTTCCATGGTCGGCCAATAGAATCCTTGTCTAAGGATTTTCTTTGCTAACATCTGTCCATTAACATGGCCACCACAAACTCCAGCATGAGCTCCTTCCATGATCTTACAAAACTCATCTTCGTCTAAACATCTTAAAAGAACTCCATCAAAACCTCTTTTATATAGTGCTCCCCCAACTAGGATGTATCTCTAAGCAACTTTCCTGATAGCCCTTTTCTCCTCAGCTGTGGCTTCTTCAGGATATGATTAATCCTCACAATATTTGGCAATTTAATAGTACCATGGTTTCTATTCATCATCCATCTCTTCTAACAGCTCCATTAACATAATCTCTCTCTTTTTCACAATATTTCTGTCTTTGACCTTCTTCAGCAGCTTCTCCTTAGTCCTAAGGATTAAAGGGTCTTTCACAGCGGGTGAAAGACGCTTATGAACAATGATCGACTCAGATTATCTACTGATTGGAAAATTGAGAAACGATACGAGGGAAGCTAGAGCGTCAGGTAAGATGTTCTGATTCCGAGGAACATGGATGAGGATCAACTTAGTTAAAAAAGCTTAGCATAAGCAGAAGTGAGTTCTTGATAAGGTTTGAGCTTGGGATCAAGAGTTCGATATTTAGTTAACACCTGGCGAAGAATCAATTGGCTATCACCCACAATTCTAAGTTTGGTGGCACCATGGAGATGAGCAGCCTCGAGGCCAGTAAGGAGTGCCTCGTATTCAACTATATTGTTAGTGATTGGAAAGTTAAGCTGAAAAGCTTGTGAAATGGTGACATCTTCAGGTGATAACAGAACAATGCCGATATCCTTTCCATGGGAATTCAGAGCTCCGTCAAAATGCAGAGTCTACATATCATCTTTGATTCGGTCTATGGACATCAGTTCCTCATCCGAAAACTCCGATCGGACTGGATCAAAACGAGGAAGGGGATGATGAGTAAGGTGTTCTGCGATGCGGTAGCCTTTGATCGCTTTCTGTTGAATGTAAGTGATATCAAATTGAGATAGAAAGCTTTGCCATCGTGCTAACCAATCAGTAAGGACAGATTTCTCAAGAAGAAACTTAATCGGATTCATTCTAGCGATAAGATGAACTTCATGGGATAGAAAGTAATGCTTCAATTTCTGAACCACCCATACAAGTGTTGCACATGTTTTCTCCATCGCTGTGTATCTCTGTTCAGCGAGGTTGAGAAGTTTAGAGAGATAGTAGGCTGCCCTCTCCTTTCCTTCCTCATCTTCTTGTGCTAGGACAGCCCCCACCGCATCATCCAGGACAAAAATGTATAAAATCAAGGGTTTGCCCGGAAATGGTGGTCTCAAAACAGGAGGACTTGCCAAATAATTCTTCAATCCATCAAATGTCTCCTGACACTTATCGTCTCAATCGAACTTGACTCCCGGCTTGGTAAGCTCGTAGAACGGCTTACACCTTTGTGAGTGCTGAGAGACAAATCGGCGAATAAACTGCAACCTCCCGATCAATCCTCTTAACTCTTTCAAATTATTGGGAGGTGGCATTTCTCTAATAGCCTTTGCCTTGTTGGGATCGATCTCAATTTCTCGTTTACTGACAATGAATCCAAGTAATTTCCCTGAGAGCACCCTGAATACACATTTCTTAGGGTTTATCTTCAACTGATATTCTCTTGATCTTTCTAATACTCTTGCCAAAACTTTGGCATGCTCAGCCTTAGTCTTAGATTTTACTAACAAGTCATCCACATACACTTCTAAATTGATATGCATCATGTCGTGAAATATTGCCATCATAGCCCTTTGATAAGTGGCTCCAGCATTCTTTAAAACAAAAGGCATGACGACATAGCAATATGTCCCACAAGGTGTAGTGAACGATGTCTTTTCTTGATCTTCTTCTGCCAATTTGATCTGATTATATCCTAAGAATCCATCCATAAATGATAGAGTTTCATAGTCAGCTGTGTTATCGATAAGTACATTAATGTGAGGCAGTGGAAAATCATCCTTAGGACACGCCCGGTTCAAATCTCGGAAGTCAATGCAGATTCTAACCTTCCCATCTTTCTTCATAACTGGGACTATGTTGGCCACCCATTGTGGATAGAGGACAACTCTAATGAATTTGGCTTTATGTAATTTATCGACCTCTTCCTTCATCTTCAAAGCCATTTGTGAGTGGAATCGCCTAAACTTCTGTTTAACCGGGCTAGCTCCATCCTTTAATGTCAATCGATGTTCCACTAGTGATGAGTCTAACCCTAGCATATCCTCATAACTCCAGGTGAAAGTGTCCTTATAATCCTTAAGAACTTGTACCATTGCCTTCTCAGTCCCTAAATTGATCTCTTTAGTGGGCTCTTCTACGGCAGCTGAGGGTTCATCGAATCTTTTTACTCCACTGGCATATGCCTCAGCCGCGTCCTCGTCATCTTCCTCATCTTCAATAATGGGGTCTTTTTCGTATATCAATTCATAGAACCCATATCCATCATTGACTGACTCATTATCTACACAATCTTCTGGCATCTGAATAGGATTTTCTAATAGCTGAGGGATCATAGAGCAAGAAAGGCATTTAAATGCTAATTCCTAGTGGTATCTATCTGGAATTTGTTTACCCTTAGATTTCGTAGACTTCCTAACCTGACTAACCTGCCTAGAACTAGACTCCCTAACTTCACTAGACTCCCTATCTTCACTAGACTCCCTATCCTGACCTAATGAAGACGAAGAAGGATGAGAATTATAGGATACATGAGGAAATACAAGAGAATCCTCCCGAGGGGAGGGACGGAGTAAGTCTATAAGAGAATCTTGACTGAATGACCCACGCGATGGGATATAATCGGACAAGTAGGAAGTTTCCTCAATGAGGATATGGGAGAAGGAAGTTGCCAAATTGGCGTTTTTTTTTTGAATTGGATGAGTAAATCATAAAACAAAAATGAATGTGAATGGGAGGAGAGTGAGATGGAGGAAGTAGCACTAAGGCCAAAGGATTGGGGGGATCAAACAGTAGTATGTCTCAGATTAAATCATGAATCCTCTCTAGATCGAGAGGAGGTTGAGGGATGAGGTCCCGTGGGGACAGGGTGATTATGATGGGCGGAGCCCGTGGAATATCTTTAGTAATGACCTGCGACCAAGTCGGGGTTAGAAGCAGAGTGCGGAATAAAGTATGGAGTGTGAAAATGTAAGAGGGATAAGTCCCCCTCCAAAGAAGATCCGTGGTATAACCAGCTTCATAGGGGTCATCTGGCTCCCCATCATCTATTTCCTCAGGCAGCAGAATTCTTTTGTCAAAAATGGCACCAGGCCCTTCAATCAGCTCATCTATTTGTGGCGACCACTTTGGTTCTGAAGGATCAAGAAATAGTCTGTTAATGCAATGTACATATCCCTCAAGTCAAACCATCGGTACCCTTTGTAGGCGCCCGGAACATCCCCCGTCACTGCTGCGAACGTCGGGCGAGGGCTTCTCCATTCGTCTTAGCGCTGCGGCGATTTGGAAGAGTTAGAAATCAAAGTGTGTGATCGCCAGGAGCATTACCTTACGGTCCCTGTGCTCCGCAGGATGGTGAGAGTGATCGCGTTCTGAGGGAGCGGGAGACGGCGGATTCCTCTTCTCTTCCTCCAGCCGGCCAGAGGAGGAGAGCTCGACAGTCTGCACGCAAAAATGAGGTAAGGGTCCCTGAAAGGAAAAGACAAGACAAAAGAAGAAGATAACCCGATTAGGACTGTGATATGTAGAATCTATCCATGTAAATATAGAAATCAACTAGAATTGGAGGGAGATGCACCGGATGGGTGTTTGGGGAGGGAAGATGACCATATATTATGGCTACCCACCTCCCATTTTTTTTTGTTTAAAACTTCTGGAGAGTAAGGATTGCTAGGTTATCCTAACATGCATGCATGCAGATGGGAGTGCTCGTGTGTGAAAAGTGAAGTGATGTGTTAAAAGAGAGAAAAGAGTGAGAGGAGGAGATGATGTTACAGAGTGGATGGAGAGTGAGAATGCAATGAAGTGGAAAGGGGAAAAGTAAAGAGAGAGTTAAGAGGACAAGCCCATTTAGAATGCGAAAGATCCCTCCGGCTTCACGACTTCCAAGGCTTTCCCTCGCTTGAAGTTCTTCCTGAGGCTCTCTGACTCCTTGCCCGCTCAACTCCTCCTCTAACCTTAAAACCGACCCACTTGCCAACCTCCCTTCTCGAGGGGACATAGGGGGTTTAAATAGGTGAAGGGAAAATAGGAGAAAATAGGGGTCTAAATCCCCGTAAATTATCATGTAGCCAATGGGAAGTGGTCAAGAGTCGGAGGTGGTGCGCGCGGCAGTCGCCGGAGTGGGGAATGATCGGAGTACTGGAGGTGAGGGTGGTGAGTAGAGGAGATCATGGGAAGACGAGGTCAAGGTAGGAGTTAGGGGAGTGGGCGGCCAACCAACTTGCCTTCCAATCCCGTGGAAAGCCAGGTAGCTGGCCTTCCACAAAGAGGTGGAAGGCAAGTTGGTTGGCCGCCCACTCCCCTAACTCTCACCTTGACCTCGCATTCCCACGATCTCCTCTACTCGCCACCCTCACCTCCACTACTCCGATCAGGTGGAGGTGAGGGTGGCGAGTAGAGGAGATCGTGGGAAGACGAGGTCAATGTGGGAGTTAGGGGAGTGGGCGGCCAACCAATTGCCTTCCACCTCTTCGTGGAAGGCCAGGTAGCTGGCCTTCCACGAAGAGGTGGAAGGCGGCCCGGTTGGCCTTCGAAGGGTGGTGGAAGGCAAGGGGTGGCCTTCGAAGGGTGGTGGAAGGTAAGGGGTGGCCTTCGAAGGGCGGTGGAAGGTGGACAGGTTAGCCTTCGAAGGACGGTGGAAGGCGGACAGGTTGGCCTTCGAAGGACGGTGGAAGGCGGCTAGGTTGGCCTTCGAAGGACGGTGGAAGGCGGACAGGTTGGCCTTCGAAGGATGGTGGAAGGAAAGGGGTGGCCTTCGAAGGGCAGTGGAAGGCGGACAGGTTGGCCTTCGAAGGATGGTGAAAGGCAGACAGGTTGGCCTTCGAAGGATGGGGGAAGGCAAGAAGTTGGCCTTCCACGAAAAGGTGGCTAAAGTTGAGATTTGTTAATGGGCCTAGTTATTAGTGGGTTGAGATGGCTAAGATGAGGGGTTTGGTGGTGATGGGCTAATGATGGATGGGGTTCATGACCAAAGGGGGGGGGTCCAAAATCGGTGTCTACAAATGTCCCTCCGGGACACCTGTTTTGCAGTGGAGTGGAACGGAATGATAAATAGGTGTTCCAGAAATCGAAACTGATTTTGGATAGCCCAAAGAAGAGATGAGCTATATCCAATGCTGGTATGAGAGTGTGGCAAATGCATGAAAGTTGGCTATTCGAGTTGTAAGAGTGGTTAAGAAGGGGAACAACGTTCAAACTGGAGAATCACAATCCTTGGGACCCTCGGGTGCTGGAACCGCGAGGCCTTGGCGCACTAAGATGCAACGATCTGGCCCAAGGGGATCTCAAGCATGAAAGATGGAGGAGTGTGACTTGAAAAGCTCTCGACACAATGGGCGCACGGTGGCCTGGCGCATCATGTGATCGCCAAGTGAGAGAATCTCAAGCACACGTATTGGAAAAATGATGAGGTCTTGCAATTCAAAGGGCTAACAGACGAACGATTGCTAGACTCACAGATCAGCAATGGGTTAAGCAGAGTGATAAATTATGATCATTGCCCCTAGGGCGGGAATGGTGGATGATGTGTATGCAATGCATGCTGGTTTAAAAATTAGAAAACAAATTCCTAATGCAAACAGGAGGGATTTATTGGCCAATCGAATAACTTGGGGAATATAGACTCCTCATTGTTTTATTTAAAGAGGAACTCAGAGTCTATACGCCCAAAGTTATTAGCCTCCTGTATCTTCAGTCCTACTTGCTTCAGATTTCCTGCAACTGCAAAAACACACATTAGCAAAGTTCATATATCCAATAGTCACATCATTTAAGTATTTAAACTGCGGAAAGATGAGAAGCAAATGGTTAGTTTTGAGTCGAAGCCGATATGGAAGATATGGCTATTCTAATGGTAGAATGCCAATCCGATATGGCTTCGACTCGATTTCCAGGAATAACCCTTAATTTGTTGATATTAAGCAAAGTGGTCTCCTGAACTTGGGGGTGAAGTTACCTCCTCAAAGTAGAGAGGGGAGAAGGGCAATATGCCTTTTCGTAGGTGAGCCTTTTCTAAAATGGTGGAAGGCCAACTAGCATGCCTTTTACGAAAAGGTGGAAGGCCAAGGGATGTGCCGTTTATGCAAGGATGGAAGGCCAAGGGGTATGCCGTCCATGAAAAGGTGGAAGGCCAAGGGATATGCATGCCCTCCGTCTTTTATGGAACGTGGAAAGTTTGTAGTTTATCCTGTGGCCTTAAAAGGGGAGGGTTGTCCCGAGGCTTTCTTCGAGAACTCAAACTTTCTGTGGGAAAAATGGCCTCACCTTCTGCTCGTGCGAATGCTAGGGAACCTCAGGTTCTATCTGATGTTGAAGGCCATCTCAGCAACCTACTGGCCCATAGACAGGTATGCTCAAACTTTTATGTCGTTTACCTTGACTCTCTCCTCTCTCTCTTGACTTTTGGTTGTCCTGCAGCCTATTCCCAAATTCCCTAATGCTCGACATACTCGCAAGTATGCATGGCTTGCGGCCCTGATGGACGTGATTACCCTGGACATGAGGGTGTATATGCGCCGGTGGAATCTGACCCGCTCCATTGTGTTCGCAAAGTGGTTCACCTCCATTCACTGGCACTGGGAGGGGCTGGGTGCACTGCTCGAACTGTGGCATCCGGAGACGCATACGTTCGTGTTCCGAGAGTTTGAGGTGACAGTGTTGGTGGAGGAGGTAGAAATCTTCTATGGCTGGGAGGGCCAAGCCACCGGCGATCCCTCTGCTTTGCCTGCGTGGGAGGAAATCTTTGCTGATATAGTGCAGGACAAACGGGAGGTATGCCGCATGACTAACAAGCGAGGAATCCTCATCGATCGCCTTGCGCACTGGTTGGTCCGAGAGATTAAACGCAAGACGGTCGAATCTGAGAGACTGATGCGAGGCTTATGCCTAGTCCTTGGGGGAGTCTTATGGTTTCCAACTTCAGGCAATGTGCTAGAAAGGGAGCATGTGAGTGTGCTGAGCTTATTGTGGAAAGGTCATTCTCTGGCCCCGGTGATTCTGTCACATCTATATGGAGGGCTTAGCCACATGAGCATGGGGCGATCTGCAAGGGGGAGCTTATTCACCCTGCAGTTGTGGATGGAGATGCACTTAGCTTTTGATTTTGATGAGAAGGTGGCTTCCACCTCCATGATATTTCAGCACAGCGCATGGTATCCTGCACGCTCGCTTCTTGGTCCCGAGGATCAAATTAGGTGTCTCACGGCTCATCTCAAGACGAGGGATGACTGGCGTGATTACCTGAACTTTCTGACCGTAGAAAAATTTATCTTTGTTCCGATGATCCTTCGGGGTATGGAGTTTACCACAAGGGCTTCTCGTGAGCGTGAGTTGTGGTTAATCGGCCCTGACGAGTTAGCCGTGTACCAAGGGCATCGTTGCCATCTCCATATTGGAATTCCAAGACAGGGCCGTTCCCTGCTTTGCATGATATGCTGATTGTGCCGAGGCATACAGGGTACGCGAGGGAAGCGCAAGCTATGGAGCGATTCCGACGTGTATGGCGCCGTCACTCTAGATTCACCAGGGCTCGCCTTGATGTAGCAGAGACTTCAGAGGGAGTCGAGAGATATGTGGATTATTTGACAAATGTACGACCTGCTGTATGTGCCTTTTTCATGGGCCGTAGAGCACTGGAATAATGTATTCATTGAAATTCTAGTGAATAATACAAATTTTGCTTTCCTAAAAGTTCCTTCGACATGGACAAAGATCTGGGCAGACGGCCACGCGGGCAGCCGTCCGTGACAATGGACGGCCACATACATGGCCGTCCCACCTATCGGACGGCCACGCGTGTGGCCATCGGCGGACGGCCACGCGTGTGGCCGTCCATGACGGCGGACGGCCACGCGTGTGGCCGTCTGACTCGTCGGATGGCTTTAAGAAGCCTCAGGGCCTTCTAGTTCTCTCCCTATCCTTTCTTCCTCTTCTTTTCCGATTCTGATTTCTCCCCTACTCTTCCATGGCGCGAGTTTGGCTTCCCCGCTCTCTTAGGAGGAGGGGGACCGGTGGTGACGATGAGGCGGCAGCGGCCGGCGGCGGCGATGGAGCGAGCTCCAGCGGCGGCGGCGGCGGTGGGGTGGGTGTTAGCGGCGGCGGCGGCAAGGACACGCTTCGCGCCGAAGAGGAAGAAGAAGAAGAAGAGAGGGCGGCGGAGGAGGATGACGAAGAGGAAGAAGATGAAGTTGATGAAGAGGAAGAAGAAGAAGGAGAAGGTGATGAGGAAGGCGGCGACAACGAGGAGGTGCCCTCGAAGAAGAAGAAGGTGAGTTCCTTCGTTCTTTTTCTTCTTTTGATCCATGGTGACTGGTGTGGCGGACAGCAAGAGATCGTGCCGTCCGTCCGTACGGACGGCGGACGGCCCCGCCGCCCATCCCCATGGACGGCGGACGGCCCTGCCGCCCGTCCGCGCGGACGGCGGAGGGGCCCGCCGTCTGCCCGTACAGACGGCGAGCAGGCCCGCCGTCCGTCAGGGTGGGGGCCAGCTGCCTCACTCACTCAAAATCTTTTTTGTATGATCATGCCCCTAACTTTGAATCTTGTTGGGATTTACACGGTCCACAGAGAGTCCAGGGCCGAGTTTCTTGGGAGTTGGTTTGGGCCTGGTACCATGCGTTGCCCGATCGGCTCCTTTTCCAGGCGGATGTGTTTGGGATCGGGCCGTTGTTTCGGATCCGACCATTCATGGTTGATGTGCCCTTCTGAGTGGCTCTGCGAGAGCGCTGGGATGACAGATGCAGAGCCTTCATCATACCCTGGGGACACATGCTGCCCACGTTGGAGGATGTCTCCTTTTTGAAAGGCTTGTCAGTCATTGGTGATCCGGTAGTGGGTCCTGAGCTCAGGGATTACAAGCAGCTATTAGATCGACTCCTGGGTGAGGGGTACTATCGGGTTCAAGGAGCGCTATCTCACATACCCCTCGGACATTTCGCCCGGTCTGTGGGATTGAGTCAGGTACGGCGGATGCCGAGCGAGACTCTTGAGGCTTTTGCGGAGAGAGTGGAGGCTTTGTTGGACTTGGATGGCCGCTCAGACGATGAGAACTTACGGATCTTCCTCTTGTTCTTCTTCGGAAGGCTGCTATTTGCTACAACTTCAGACAAGGTTAACCTGAAGTATCTGCCACTGTTGGAGGATCTCCAAGCAGCGAAGAAGATGGCATGGGGAGCTGCAATGTTGGGTCACCTCTTTTCCCATCTGGTGAGCTATCACCAGGGATCTGGCAATTTGGGTGGATTCACGCCTTTTCTTCGGGTAATCCTTCTTGGTTGTTGATCTCCGTCCTTCCTCACTTATATTGACTGTGTTGTCTCTTGCAAATCTCGGGTTATACCCGCTTTCCCATTGGCTGAGGGGCCGTCTCTGCGGATCGTGAGGGATGGACTCCACTTATGGCGTGGTGGGAAATGATATGGGATTATCGTCCCGTGATGTACCGCGTGAAGGACATCCGTGCCCAGCTCGACACATTTCCTCCTCATATGGTGAGTGATTTGAGATATATGTGCATCTTAACAAATGATTAAGTCTGACCCTTTACTTCATTCAGGTGGTGTGGATGCCCTACGCAGAGGAGGACCTGGCCAATCATCCATGGGTGTCTCAGAGTCTCTCCCAATTCCGGCGGGAGGTGCCCTTACTGTGTGTGAACATCTGTGACAGCCTCTTTGTTCGGATGGCCTACCGCATATGGGGATGGCATCAGCCTTTACTCGCCTTTCCAACCTATCCTGATATGAACCGCGGTCGTCGCCGATCTTCTGCAATTGGTCAGGATTGGCGAGTGGTGAGGCGGGCTGAGATTGAAGTATGGTACCGCACCGGGGATGCCCTATAGGAGGATAAATTCCTGCGAGACAGTTACAGATACTTGGGGGATTACGCCCGACGGTACGCAGATCGCATGTTTCTGGATGCGCGGCGGGTGCGTCACTCTAACCCTTCAATCCATTTCACCCAATCCTTTCTCACTGACTAATCTTGGTGGTATTCCTGCAACAGATGCCCGAAACCGAAGCTGTGCAGATCCTAAAGAATCAGAATGAGATTCTGTGAATTGGTGAGAAGTTTGATTTCTGATTTCGGGTGTGAGATTGTCCTCTTATTTTGTGGAACCCTTGTGATGCAGAGAGAGACGCTGGCCCGTCACGGGCTGCGAGGAGATCCTGGTGCGGGCTCATCATCTCAGGGGCTAGCTGCCCCTGCTGATTGGGAGGCGAGACTGCAGGATGCTCTCCGTCGTGCGGAGGCCCGGGAGGCGGATTTGGCACAGCAGGTGAGACTTGTTCCGCTCTTGTGTTATTCTGATTGAGCTTGCTTAACCCTAAGTTCCTTTGCAGCGTCAGGAGGTGGAGACCGCCTTAGCCAGGGCGCAAGAATTGGAGAGCCTCAATCAATAGTTGAGAGATCAGGTCTTAGAGGAGCGGACTGCTCAAGCCAGGGCAAGAGAAGGATCCCACCCCGACGTGTACTGGGACGGTAAGATAGCCGGCTTGCGGGAGGAACTGACGAGGTCGCAGACAGAGGTGAGGGAGCTTGATTTCAAGTACCGGACCCTGTGGGACCGAGTGATAAAGAAGGGGCGAGAACGAGCCACGAGATCCAGCGCACAGAGTCCAGGAGCTCGTCCCCCTATTCCTGCCCCGTCTGCTGGCCAGGCACCTGCTAGGAGCTCTGTCTTTAGAGACCTTGACTCCCTTCTTGCTGAGGACACGTGGAGAGCATTGCGACCTGTTGGCTCATCGTGGTCTATGCGACCGGCATCAGGTCATCGCCGTGCTCGGGAGGATGACGCTGAGAGTCAGATGAGGTACTCTTCTCGAGATAGGAGAGATGATGAAGCGGAAGGAAGGAAGAGGGATTGAGAGCTGACGCAGGGGTATGCCCTTGTGTCGTGATGTATGAACATTATGTTATGCTTGCATATTTCACTATTTGTATCCGGGCACTTCTTGTTTTGCTTTTTGTTCATACATGTTGTTCCTGCATGCACAACATTAGGGGAAACCGTTAGTGGTATCTGTTTTCGGCCCCTTGCCCAAAAGAGCAACTACCTTTTCCCTAGCCTTCGCATAGCCGTGTCCTACTAATCAGACAAAAGAAAGAGCATTGAAATCGATGTGATAACAAAATATGCAAATACTAGCGGATATTAATAAGTGGGGTATGTGGTAGATGAAAACATGTTTTTGATGCCGACCACCTGGTGACTGCCCAAACTTAGCCTGATTGAATGAAGGAAGGGAAATGCACACTCAACTTCCCAGGTATCCTAAGCACACATCAAAATTGATTTGGGCCTCTAGACTCCTCAAACTAACCTTGACCGGCTAAGACTCATACTGATGACAATACCGTCATGCCTTGCTTAGCCTCCCAGCTGCTTCCGACCACCAAGTTTGCCCAAAAAAGTTTTCGAGGTAAATGATTTGCCCGACCTGGGTCTCTTTCCTCACAATCTAGAAGGTATATGATAGAACACCTTGGAACCCTAACGGTCAACCGCGCAACGCTGACCCGGAATCAGATGCCGTCGCACCTGTTGGTGACGCGCATGCATTGACCTAAGCCCGAAGTTTTAAGAGTGCTCATTGAGATTATGGTTAAGGAATTGGTTCACCAGAAACACTGACATTACTCTTCACTCATTTTGGACTCCTGTGATCATGTGAGCATGTGACGATTTTTGAAAAACGAATCATTTAAAATGATGTTCGGTCTTTAGATAGCTATCTCGTGCTAAAACCTTGAGGGAGAAAAAGTGAAGAAATTTTGGAGACAAACCTTACAGGAGGATCGACAAAACCGTTAAAAGGGCGAGCTATGACAAAACGGACCCCTTTTGGACCTCCTAGATGCCCCTATTTTGACTTTTCAGGCCTTTGGTAGATTTCATGGCCAGGCACGGTCACGACCAGGCTTTTTCGTATGATTGCTTGAACCCTTTTTCTTTTTTGTATTTCTTTTCCACTCTTGACATTTTTCAAGGTTATTTGATATTGCGCCTGCGGGGACACTGCCCTCTTCACATGCTTTGGTCCTTTACATTTCATTTTTTTGGGGCCCTTTTGAGGGGTTACATCTATCGGGTTGTTGAGGAACCGCAGTTTGCTGAGCTCGACCGTTTAAGAGTGTCGACTGTCCTGATCGGTCGAGAGACGAAGAGCAAAGGTTGCAGTTTGACAGTATACGAAAGACTTTGAACTCATTTTAAACAGGTTCTCTTTGAAAAACGTGTAGATGTGTGCATCTCATGCTGACCATAGGGATCTGTATGATAGTAAAGTAGACACGTCCAAGGTTCTGGTGGACCAAAATCTTAGCCAAACCTTAATGTTAACCCAATCTATCAAGCAACTAGACCTAGACAGGGGGTTACGTGGCAGTCACCAGACAGTTGGATTTTGTGTCTTTTCTAATTTTTTTTGTCATTTTCATTGAAGTATGTGCATATTTACAAATGTTTTTGTTGCTTTTTGGAGTATTTCATTTTTTTTTGGATTTTGAAATTTTTGATTTTTTTTTGCGTTTTTATGGGTAAAACTTCTTCAGATACACCCCATTCCATGGGTGGGGTAACTCCTCTCCTTTTTCATTGATTAAGCGGTATGCATTACCTGAGTATGCCTCCTTGATTACAAATGGACCTTCCCAATTTTCTTGCAATTTGCTCCTGGGACCAGGAATTTTGATCATTTTTCTTTTGAGTACCATTTCCCCAATTTCAAACTTTCTTTCGAGAACCTTCTTTGCATAGAATCTTGCGATCCTATTTCTGTAAACTTGAGTGTGGTTTGCCGCCATTATCCTTTTTTCGTCTAATAGTTCCAGTTGGGTTAACATGGCCTTACGACGTTCGGCGTCGCTAATTCCATTGTCCAACTGCACTCTTAGAGAAGGAAGGAGAATCTCATATGGAAGTACCGCATCTGTTCCGAATGTCAGTGCATAAGGTATTTGTCCGGTGGGGGTTCGGACAGAAGTACGATACGCCCAAAGAGCTTCTACTAGGCAATCTGACCAGTCTGAATAATTGTGAGATCTGCAAGTTCTTTTGATGATTCGAATGAGAGTCTTATTGGTGGCTTCGGCTTGACCATTTCCTTGTAGATAGTAAGGCGAAGAATGGTGCAAATTAATGCCATACTTACTGCACGTGTCCTGGAGCTCTTGGGAGATGAATTGTGGTCCATTGTCGGTGATGAGATCGCACGGCGTCCCGAACCTGGTGAGAATGTTGCGCTTGATGAATTTCACCACCGTGGATGCTTTGATTTCCACAAACGCTTCCGCTTCAGCCCATTTAGTGAAATATTCAGTGGCAGTTAAGATAAATGATTTCCTTTTTATTTTTCCTGATCGATCCTCCAGAGGTCCTATAACGTCGAATGCCCACATGGCGAAGAGCCAAGGGGAAATGACGGATTTGAGAGATGATGAAGGTACATGAACCTTGTTAGCATGTAACTGGCATTTCAAGCACCTCTGAACAAATATGGAACAATCAGCCTCTATTGAAGGCCAATAATAGGACATGAGGAGCTTCTGAGTTAAGGCACAACCATAGATATGACCGCCACAATCGCTTGCATGAGCTGCTTCCATGACATGGTGAATTTCGGTATCATCTAGACACCGAAGGAGCACCCCGCTAAAAGATCTTCTGAAAAGACGTCCGACTAAGATAAGGTATCGTTGAGATGCATGGCGGATAGCCTTACGGTCAGAAGATGTGGCATAAGATAGGAATGACCCATCATGAAGGTAGTTCATGATATCAAAATACCACGGATTCCCATCATCCCAATCGGGGGTGAGTTCTTCCGTGATTGCAGAGACATGTTCACATGAGTGGAGGAATTGCTGGAACCAAGGGTCCCGGAAGGAGGGCGAGTCTTGCTTGCGTAGAGTGATGGTAGCTGAACTTTTGGTGACGGGAATCTCTAGTGCTGAAGATAGAGAAGCCAGGGCATCTGCTAGGATGTTCTGAGACCTAGGCACATGTACGTAGGTAATCCTTCTGAAATGCCTGGTTAGTGACTTCACTAACTCTTGATATGGCTTCAATTTTGAATCCCGGGTTTGATACTTGCCCATGGTTTGGCGGAGGATCAATTGAGAATCTCCAATTATCCTCATTTCCAGGACTTTAAGAACCAGCGCCAATTTTAAGCCAGCTAGGAGAGCCTCATATTTAGCGACATTGTTGGTCACTGAGAAGGAGAGTTGGCAAGCGTGCGGAATACTTACCCCTTCTGGAGATACGAGGACCACTCCTATCCCACTACCTTGAGAATTAAGCGCCTCGTCGAAGTAAAGGACCCAAGATGGAGTATCATCTACTATTAAACCCAACTCCTCATCCGGGAATTCCTCGTCGGCGGGCGAAAATGTAGGCAGCGGATGATGAGCTAGGTGTTCGGCAATTGCTTGCCCCTTCACAGCCTTCTGATTTACATAGGTAATGTCAAATTGGTTCAAGAAGGTCTGCCATCGCACCAGCCTATCTATTACAACTGGCCGCTCTAGCAAATATTTGATCGGGTCCATTCTTGCTAGGAGTTTGACCTCGTGGACGAGGAAGTAGTGCTTCAATTTCTGCACTATCTAGACGACGGCCGCACATGTCCTTTCCATAGCAGTGTATCACTTTTCGGCATCGTTGAAGAACTTGGAGAGATAGTACACTGCTCTTTCTTTCTTCTCGTCGTCAAGTTGGGCCAATACTGCTCCAGCCGATTCTTTAGTGGTGGAGACATATAGCAATAAAGGCCGCCCTGGGATAGGAGCCATAAGGACTGGTGGATTGAGGAGATAGCTCTTCAATTCGTCGAAGGCCTTTTGACACTTATCACTCCAAATAAACTTTGCCCCTCCTTTCAATAAATTATAAAAGGGTTTACATCTCACAAAATGTTGAGATATGAACCGTCTGATAAATTGCAAACGGCCGATGAGACCCTTTATATCCCTGACATTTTTAGGAGAGGGCATTTCCACTATCGCCTTCACTTTATCCGGATCAACCTCAATCCTCCTTCTGCTCACCATGAACCCTAGCAATTTACCAGAAGAAACACCGAATACGCACTTTTTTGGGTTCATTTTCAGTTGGTGCTCTCTTGACCTCTGCATTACAGCCCTAAGAATCTGAGTATGTCCCTTCCTGGTTTTAGACTTTACTAAGGTATCATCCACATAAATCTCCATGTCGATGTGAATCATGTCATGAAAGATTGCCATCATTGCCCTCTGGTAGGTAGCTCCAGCATTCTTAAGCCCAAATGGCATGACCATGTAGCAATAAGTTCCTCATGGGGTTATGAAAGATGTTTTCTCTTGGTCTTCTTCAGCTAGTCGGATTTGATTATATCCTGAAAAATCATCCATGAAGGACAACATTTCAAATCCAGCCGTGTTATCGACCAGCAAGTCTATATGAGGTAGTGGGAAATCATCCTTTGGACAGGCTTGATTGAGATTGCGAAAATCTATGCAAACCTTAACCTTTCCGTCCTTTTTTGCCACGGGGACGATATTAGCCACCCACTTAGGATAGAGCACTACCCGGATGAACTTGGCCTTGTGTAATTTGTCAACCTCTTCTTTTACTTTAAGTGCTAATTCCGGTTGTAGCCGTCTCAACTTTTGTTTCACGGGTTTAGCATCAAGCTTGAGGATTAGCTGATGTTCCACCAATTCTGTGTTTAATCCGGACATATCTTCGTATGACCAAGCAAACCCATCACGATGTTCTCGGAGCACAGCTATTATGGACCCTTCTTCTTCTGGACTCAAACGGGTGCTAATTAGCACTATCTTCGAATCCTCCTCTGTTCCAAGGTTGACTTCTTTAGTGGGTTCGTCGATGGCTGATAAAGGTTCATCAAACCGTCTCGTCCCATTAACAAGTGGTTCGGCCAAGTCATCCTCCTCTTCCCCTTCGCTAAGCTCAAATACTCCCAGACCATCACTGCAAGATTCGTCTTTCACAAGCTCCAAAGGCTCAGAGATGACCCCTATCTGAAGAAACTTATCCAACTTGTTCAAAACTTTACACCTATTTGCTAACTCTTGAACTAAGAACAAAAGAAGTTGCTTAGCCCTACAATCTCTAGACAGGGAGGAGGCTATCCTAATTCCTAAACTACTATGTACATGACCTGGAGGATGGGTTAGTTTTGTCCCGGATGGGACAAGGGTAGACCCTTGGGACAAAGGTTCAACGATGGCGGGGTTGCCCCACCACGTAAGCTCCTCGAAAGTGACTTCCCCCCCTTCAAGATAAGAATTGGACTTTTTTTTTTGCGACCAAATGCCTCAAACATGAAACATTCAAGAGAAGTGGCATCGACCGGGGCTGAGAACATCGTGATGGAAGGTGGGTGGAACAAGAAAGGAATGAACGTAGCAGGAGCTAGTTCATTCCTGGTCAAGAAGAACCCTATCGGTGGGTTGCTTGATTCATGAAACAAGGATGATATGCCAAAATCTTCTTCATTTCCTTCTCGATTATCTTCTTGCACTCCCTCTCCTATCCTGGGCAATCCCTGCTTCTTTCTCACAAAGTGATTCATGAGGGACCATTTCTTTGTTCCTTTTGGTGGTTCAGTAGACTTGTAACCTAGGCCACATCCCCCAATGACAGGGTTCTCTAAGATGGGGTTACAAATGCCTTATTCTTCTCTCCCTAACCCGGAGCCTGAGTTATACCCCATCTTACTCATGAGCTGCCAACCTATGCCAGGCCTAGGCCTAAGATGAGAATTCACTGATGAAAGAACGGGCTCTTTGCCTTTCCTGAAAGTTATCATCGACGGAATCTATTCTGCTGTTACTGAGTCTAATGACTCAATGTAGGGAGTGCTTTTGACCTTCACAATCTTCCCGTTATACGGGAACTTATAGCATTGGTGGTTGGTGGATGGGACTCCCAAGGTTTGGTCCATCCAAGGTCTCCCTAGAATAGCATTGTAGATTGGCTTAACATCCAGGATGTAGAATTCCGAAATCATGGCTTCCGGGCCGATTTCCAGTTGCAGCAAGATCTTTCCATCTGCTGGTCTTTGGGAATTATCATAAGCTGAAACCATCATAGAGGTGGACTCAACCTTCTCTGGATCTATCCCTATCCTTTTGAGGGTCTTAAGGGGACAGACATTGATAGAGGCTCCGGTATCCAGTAAAATGGAGTCTACTGAATGACCATTGAGAGTAGCAGTTAGGCACAAAGGAAGGGATCAGGGGGAGCTAGATCCTTTTCCGGGAAGGAGATCATGGGGGTCTGAGTGACTGAGAGGATGACATTAGTGACTCCTCCACTAGGAAGATCCTCATTGACCGTGATTTGTTGTAGGAAGTTAAACAGCGTCTCCCTGTGTGTGGGAGATTTCCGGATTAGCTCAAGGATAAAGATCTTAGCAGGGGTCTTCTCTAAATGCTGGAGGATGTCATACTCAGACTGGGCATTCCCTGCGGTAGGGATTGAGTTACCCTGGGAGTCCAAGGGTTGGCTTGGAGGAATGATGCGATTCCTGAGCGTTACCCCCACCGAGATTGGATCCGCTTCCATTGGTGACCTTATGGGATTGAAGCCGGTCATCGATCCCTGGTTCTTGGTTGGATAGAAGATGGATAGGGTGGGCCCCTCGACTGTGATCGGAGGGATCTGAATGAGAGTGACCGGCTTGAGGGTTGCTGGTTGCTCTTTGGGTCGGATTAGGACCAAAGGCTCGTTAGGGGAAAGCGTAGCGACTTCTGGAGTAACTCCTTTAGTCTCACGCGACCAGGTGGGACCTTGATGTTTTATCCCAGACCCTTCATACTCCCAGTATTGTTCTCTGCAAACTATTACAGGCTCCAAGTCTTTGATCAAAGTATTGACCTTTCCTTGAGAACTGGAGGAATCTTGAACCACTTGATGAGAAGGTAACGGGTCTTTCACAATTCCTAGTTCCTTCTTAGCCTTCAAAGCATCAATAGCCTTTCTCATGTCCTCCCAGTTTATCCGACCTTCATCATTCAAGTCATACACCCAATCTCTGAAGGTGAAGCAATTGTAGATCGTGTGTCCTGGGATCCTTTGGTAGGGGCAATACCTGGACGTGTCTGTACTGCGCAAAACGCCTTCTCTTTGAGGTGGGAGTTGAATGGCGTTACAAGCTAGTAAGGCATAAAAAATGTCTGCCAATGATTCCGGCAGAGGCGGATATGATGCTCGCTTAGCCATAGGACGACTGTAATTAGTCGGGGGAGGAACAGCTAAATATTGTTTCTGATTGGGCTGAGTGTCAGACTTAGGATGGGAATTGGGAACCCTGGTTGGCTGTGCTAGCATACTTACATGTTCATTGATGGTGACTCCTTCCGTGGTAGGAGTTGGTGTGGCTTTCTTGTTCCTGTTTATGTTCTCAAAGAACGAAGGCAGAGTGGAGTCTCGGATTTGAGACTGAACTACCCTAGGTCGGTTATACAGCTGAGCGAATGTTTGAAGTTCGCTAAGCATGAGGATAGCTCGGAGCTGAGGGGTAGCGTTGTTGACGAGCATAGTGACCGCTTGTGCTTCAGGGATGACAACCTCTGCTCTAGAAGCCATAGCTCTCTACCTATTAGCAAAGTGAGTGAAGTCTTCATCAGACTTCATTTTTTCCATTACAAGGTCAAACAAGGTAGGGGGCAAGGCTGCCATGTGGTTAAAGTCGATAATAAATTTTTCAGAGACCATATCAAAGTTGATTAGTGTGAGTGCTTAGAATGATTGTGTGATTAACATGAAAAATCTATGTTGTTTAGGTACAAAATAAACCTATTAAAAACAGAAACTATGTGAAGTGATCGCCAGAAACTTTTGACTTAAAAGTTCCAAAAGAAAGTATGATCGCCTACCTGTTTAAACGCGGAAGATATTGAGTCCTTGATTCCCCTCCTTCAGCCGGCTGAAGAAAGAGAGCCCTTTCTTTGTTCTTTGTTCTTGCTGTTGAATTTGAAGTTGAGGATCGTCCAGAGATTCTTGTGACTTTGTGCTTGATTTACTCCTTTTGATTTTCCTTTTTGCTCCGTTACAAAAAAAATGGAAAGAGAAATGAAGAAACAATGATGAGAACTTTAAGCAGAAGTAGTATCTATTCTAATCATGATTTTAAACATGAAACTAAACAGCAAACTTACTTGTTTAATGGCTTTTGAAACCCCTTAATCAAATAGGTTTTAAAAAGAATGATGTTGTGATGTGTGTTGCATGAAGTGATGATGAAGAATGAGAGATTAATGAAATAAAAATGAAAATGCGGAAATAAAAAACTTATGCCGAATTGGATGAAGCCTTGAATTGGATGAAGAATGGACGCCGACTTCTCGAAACATCAGCGCTTCGGCGTTTGGACGTCGTCGCTTCGATCTTCAATCACTAATTTTGATTCTAACTTCTCTCCTCTTTTTTTTTTCTTTTTTAACTTTCAAGATACAAGGTATTTATAGACCTCTTCTGCATCCGCGGATTTACATGGAAAAATTTAAGATTTATCTATCTTAACCAACAGATAAATACAGATTAATTTATCTTTATCTGTAATTATCTAAAACGCGTCTACAATTGCTGACGCCTTTCAGATTAATTAAGATAAGGATAAACATCCGGAAAAAGTTATCTTTATCTGTATTAGCTAAAACGCGTCTACATGTATAGACGTCTTTTACACTAATTAGATAAGGATAAACATCCGGAAGAGAAGTAGAAATAGCTTAGGAAACATAAAACGCGTCGTACCTGACAGACGCTTTTTATCTAATTAATCAACTGATTAAAATTCAAATTTAAACGTTAAAATAAGAATAAACTCTAAATGGTGTCCACACAAGTAGACGTCTTTTAGACTTTTTCATATTTTAACTGAAATTTGAGTTAAAATCAACTAAATTGATTAACTTAAACATGTCTGTTAAACCCGACACTCAAAAAGATCAATAAAAATTAATCAATGATTAAATATTAGACCATTCTGAGGCATTATTATATGATATGAAATTTACTCGAAATGACGTCAAAATTAGCGTGTCTACAGCTGCCTCACCTTGGCATCGTCTTTGCAAGGGAGTGAAATGGAATGGAATGTACTGAAAAGGTGATGCCAAGGTGTGATGAGACACGCTCTTAACATCACATGATTGGAATTTTTCTCAAAATTATCAATGAAGATAGTTTAAGGAAATCAATGGAATCAGTCCTGTCTGGATGAGGTAGACAAGGAAATAAAATAAGGTCGATCAACCTCCACGGAGTGGGAAGTACCCCAGGTCATAGACACTGTAGGTTTCATCATGGGGAGCATTTGCCAGCCAATGTGGACGTGCTGTAGCCATGATGGATCTTAAAAGAAAACAAGAATATTGGATAAAGAGTCTAAGAAAGGATAGAATTCCAATGATATCTTCAAGCGAACCTCAAAGATAATCAAGATACTCAATTCAGAATGGAATATTTCATATCATGTTTCAAATTATTTGATTAATGGTCTGAAACTTAATCAGCAATTAATTTTTATCACAATGATTTCAAAGTCCTACATGATGCATGCTGGGCTAAAAGAAAAATATAAAGTCAAATAAAATATAAATTAATCAAGGATAATATTGTTAAATTATCATTAATGAGTCAAGATACCAATTCTTGCAATTCAGTGCTAAGCCGAAGCTCGTTTATCCACGCACCGTTTCACAAAAGTGGAACCATCGTCCTTACTAATTAACAATCCAACGGCCTATCCGTGCGATTAAGAATTCTCTGGAATTATCACTGTTTTTGTTGTCGGGGAACTCAAATTCCAGTTTCATCAAAACCACAAGGTCCTTGATATACTCTAATAAATACTTATCATATAGTAATGCAAATACAAAATAATTACATGAAAGAAGTACAAGGGTAGAGATAACCGTCTTTTTAGCCACGGTTGAGACTTCATAAATTCCCATAATGGGCTCTTTTTCATATTTCCAGCTTTACTCAGGTTTTCTTGAATTTTCTGCAATCAAAATCATTAATAATTCCAAACAAATATTCAATTTAAACATCAAAAATCACAGAATTTCAGGTAAATCACAGAAAGGCTGAAACGCGTCATGTCGAGCAGACGCCATTCAATGTTGAAACGCGGCGGTTCGCCTCGACGCCTTTTACTCACAGAAACAGGTTTCTGCTTGTTCTCTATTCGAATTCCAACTCTACCAATGCACATCCCTTTTCCAATCCTGAAAAGTCTTCCTAAGATCGCAATTCCTTCTATATAAACACCCTTAGGTTGTTCCCAAGCAATCCTACCATAATCCAAAGATCCTAGGTTTAGTTTTCTTCCAAAGTTTCAAGGCTTCTTCAAAGTTTCCAAAGTTTCTAAGCTTCAAGAAGGAAGAACTCCGAAAAAGAGAATGGATTCTTCAAACAAGAGGATGAAGATGTCTCTAGAGAAGTTCTCCGACGTAGAAAATCACCTCAATGGAAGAGATCCTAATCTTCAAGTAAGTTAAATCAACTTCCCTTCAATTCTTGTTCTTGCTCTTCATGTTCTTCGTGATGTTCTTCATATTCTTCCTTTTTTTTTTTTTTTTTTTTCAGAATTATCCTATGTTTCCTGGCCCAAGGAAGTTCACCTCTCTCCTTTGGATTCGTAAACTTGCAAAAAGTGTTAAGCTTTCCATGTAAGTGTTCATATTCAAGTGGAATCTTCAAGGTCTTGTGGTGCTTGCCAAAAATTACAAGAGTTCAAACTTAGATTGGGCGGCTATGGGCGCCTTGATTGAGTTGTGGCATCCCCAAACTCATACGTTCTTCTTCCAAGACTTCGAGTGTACAATCCTTTTGGAGGAGGCAGAGCTTCTATTGGGTCTCCCAAAACCCAAAGATAACAAAGATAAGATAGTCTTGACAAGAGAGAAAATCACCGGTCAACAATTGTTGACATCAATCATGAAGGATCCTTCAGAAGCTAAAGGATGCCTTACCAAGAAGGGGATCAATCTTGCAAAGCTCGCTGAGTGGACTTTATATGAAATTGATGATCTAAGGGAGGATGAAGCGGAGGATGTTACGAAAGCTTTCGTTAGATGCCTTGCCGGTGCCTTGTTCTTCTCTGCGCAGGATAACATCTTGGAAGATGATCAAGTTAGTGCCATCTGCGCAATCTTCGAAGGTAAATCCATTAGTACTGCACTTTTGGCATATCTTTATAGCGGGCTTTCTGCGGCATCTGTGGGTCGTCCTCCCTATGGGTGCATGTTACTCTTTGCTTTATGGGTTGAACTTCACTTTAAGTTTGAGTACAACAAGAAAAGGCCTCTGAATCCATCTCAAATCTTCTTGAATAGCCCAATTCATTGCATTGCTAACATTGTAAAGTTCAATGAGCATATGGTCAACAAGGTTCCAAAGCTCAAGACCCGGGCCGACTAGAGAGAGTATTTGAAGCTCATGACATCCGACATATTTGACTCATCTCCGCTCGCTCTTGTTGGAAAGCCTATTTGGGTACGCCGTGCAGCAGGAGCAGATCTCAAGTTGATTGGAGCCACTGAGTTCGTGCTATACAATCCCCGTCGGTGCCTTACTCAACTTAGCTTGGGCCGTCGTGAATTCCCTGAGTTCTCTCCCACATCCCCAATCAAGAAGCGTGACTTGGAGTCCGACGAACATTATGAAGCCATACAAATCATCACTACTTTGTGGAACCTTGGCTTTAGTTACCGTATAAAATCCTCTAAAGATAGAGATAGAGGATTAAAATTTCCTTATCTTAAAGGTCTTCATTAAATTCTTCCTTAAATGTCCTCTTTCTCTTTTTCCTTTTTGATGTAATAAAAGATTTCATTGAATAAAGAATGACTTTTCATGCCTTGAAATCTTTCCTTAACTTTCTGTGATGTGCACATGATTTTTCCTTAAGTAAAAACTGGATTTTTCCTGAAAATTTGGCAATTCGGGTTCTGTTAAATGTAAAACATGTCCACTCAGAAAGACGCCTTTAAAACATAATTCCTTTTCATAAATTCAATTTAATCCTCAAAAACCTGATTAAACCTTAAATCACGTCTGCAACTGTTGACGCTTTTCAACTCTCTCTCCTACTTTTTCCAGGATTCTGCCATTAATTCCGTGATTAATCTCCTAAAATGCGTCTACAAGATAAGACGCCTTTCATCATCATCCTCTGTACGGCTCTGACCAGAATTGGCGGTAATATGAAACGCGTCATCCCACATAGACGCCGTTCAATCAGTTTCAAACAGCTGTCCTTGCCGCCTCAACTTATGCGCCCTAAAACGCGTCTATCTGAGTCGACGTCTTTCACCTTTGCGTTTACAGACCCGCGAAGGCCCCCTTTCTTCCTCACTTTTTCCCTTGATTTCTCTCTCTCTTTACACCGGCGATCTCCAGCGATCCCTCTCTTTCTCCCTCAAAACTCCCTCTCTTGACCATGGAACGTGGTGAAGGCTCTAGGAAGATGAAAGCCCTAGCCAAGAGGCGGCGAAGGCACGAGGAAGAAGCCCCCGAGGAGGTTCC
Organism: Zantedeschia hybrid cultivar; assembly: GCA_030544215.1. NCBI lineage: Eukaryota > Viridiplantae > Streptophyta > Magnoliopsida > Alismatales > Araceae > Zantedeschia > Zantedeschia hybrid cultivar. The sequence continues at coordinate 45,197,955 of JARZZO010000011.1, forward strand.
GGCAGTGCTAGCCGAAGCCGCGACGATTTTGGAGGAGGAGATCCCTCCACCGGCGCCTGTGGCAATGGAGGAAGAAGAGGAGGGTGACCTCCACACGGTAAGCTCTCTGTGGAATGAATGGGGTGAGAAAAGGGAGGATAAAGGGGTTCTTCAAGAACCCAGAATCGGGCCTTGAAAGGCGTCCAGACCAGGTGACGCCATTCAAAAGCCGTCGCCCTGGGATGACGTCTTTCAAGGTTAATTCTGAATTTTTAATTAGGGCAGAAAATAAGTTTGAAGTGCGTCAGGACATATTGACGTGTTTTGAAAAACGCCTACATGTGCTGACGTCTTTCAAAACAGAACTGTTTTCCTGTTTTTATTCATTACTGGCCCTATTTTTTTTATGTTTTTATTTGCAGGGAGTGATGAGGTCTAGGATTAGTTGGGACCTAGTGATAGGTGCCTATAGGGGTCTCCCGGACTTCCAGAAGGCGCGCCTGCGCCGGATGGGGTTCGGTGAGGTATTAGATATCGAGCCATTTTGGCTCGATTTGGTCCTCCTGCAGGCGCTTAGAGAGCGTTGGCACGCAGAGAGTCAGGCATTCCTAATGCCCTGGGGACATATGATCCCCACTTTAGAGGATGTGGCCAGGATCACTGGCCTCAGGGTAGAGGGCCGACCGTTAAGTGGGGTTACTTACCCCAACTACCAGGGATTAGCAGAGGCTCTACTAGGGATAGAGGTATCGAGCATAGGTAGGGAGTCCAGGATGGTCCCTAGGATAGAAGTAAAGGCAGCCTTAGGATTAGATGAGCCCCGGCGTCGGTCTGACGAGACCCGGGAGGAGTTTAGGGATAGTGTAAGGACTGAGGTTTCGGGTTCAGTATTCGGGTCGGGTTCGGGCCGAATCCCCTGGTTTGGACCTTGGAGTGGTCTTGAGATTTCTGACTGAATGGCGTCAGTCCTGCTCGACGCCTTTCAAAAGGCGTCAGGGTGTGTGGACGCCATTCAGGTCTGCAGGTTGTTGTGCCACGTGTGCGCCACGTGGGCGGGTTTCGGGCCGCGAGAGTACGGCCCCGGTCACATCGTCTGAACGACGTCCATGTTGGTCGACGCGATTCAGACTGTGACCTCTGCGATGTCAGGGTGCGGCGCCAGAGCGTTGTCAGTACGGCCTGTCCTGTCAGCTGAACGGCGTCCACAGTGGGCGACGCGTTTCAGACCGCTGTCAGTACGGCCGTCCTGTCAGACTGATAGGCGTCTACCTCGATCGACGCGTTTCAGCTGGTTTCGGTTTGACCCCGCGAGCCTCCCCTTCCTTCCCTCATTCTCGCCTTCGCTCTCTCTCTCCTCACCCTCTCCGCCCTCTCCGACTCTCTTCTTCCCCTTCCCTTCCTCTTCTTCCTCTTCCAATCACTCCATAGCCTCCTTACCTCTCACCTCTACCTCCACCACCTCCTTCGCGGCGTTCCCTTCTCCGGACGGCGGCCGACGTCCCGGCGGAGTGGCGGCGTCCCCGAGGGTACCGGCGGTGGTCTGCGGTGCAGCGTACCGGCGGCGAGCAGCTTGGAGGAGTTCAAGAACTGGTAGGGGGACGAACCTTGCATGTGTTGCTCGTGTTTTCCTTCGCGTGACGGGATGTGTTTGGGCTAGATTGAGCATGTTTAGGGGGTTTCCTTGTGGGAATGGATGTGCTTGAGATCGTGGATTCGTAGCATACCTGTGTTAGATGAATTCCTCTTCCTCCCCTTCTTGTTTTGGGGCTTTTCAGGATGTTTTGGGGTTAAGGGAGAAACCCTCGGTTCGAACCAGGAAACCTGGTTTCTGGCGCTAAATGGCGTCGTGCTTGGTCGACGCCCTTCCGAAAGACGTCGGGTCAGTACGACGCGTTTTAGGGCAGAAACTTCCCTGTTCGAGGTTTCCTGAATTAGGGGTTCTGGCGCTAAATGACGTCATGGATAGACGACGCCTTTCAGAAGGACGTCGGGCCATCATGACGCCATTTAGGCAGGAAATGCCCCCGTTTAAGGGTTCTGCAATCTGGATTTCTGGGTTGAATGGCGTCTGGCGACCCTGACGCGTTTTAAACGGCGGCTTCACTGGTGGACGCGTTTTAAGGGATAATCTGACTTTTAATGAACCTATTTGAGGGTCTTGAATGGCGTCGACCTCGGTCGACGCGATTCAAGATAGGAATGCGTAACTCTGGTTATTTAATACATGTTTCACGACGGGACGGTTCAAATGCATGCTTTGAGTTGTATACTGAGACTGAGGACTTCTGCATGAATGGGATTTCATCATCTATGTGTGTGTGCTTTAACTGTACGCTGAGACTGGAGTTTACTGTGCGAATAGAATCATGTTATATATGCGTTTGTGTTCATACGACTGTGGATCGATAAGACTGTAGTTTACGTATGTCACCATGGACCGATGGGGACAGGGTCATGGTGTCTGTGAGTTGTACCGGTGGGAGAAGGGGTACATGTTGTGTTTTACCTTTGGCTGAGGGAAGCAGGATCGCCTTGAGCCCGACGGGCCGGAGTAGCCGGTGTGCTATCCGAGGGGTCGCTGTTTGTCCTCAGCGGGTCGAGGTTTCCCTTGTTTGTCGTGACAGCTTCCGGCGCGTTTCTTGCTGTGGAGCTGGTTGTAGTACTGGTGGGAGTTGGTTTACCCTTTAGCCACTGGGCCTGATGTGACCTTTGATCAAGGTTACTAGTGGTACCCTTAGCCCTTTGGCCTGACGCAGCCCGGGAGAGTTGGGCTTGTGGGTAGTTCCTGTAGCTTTGGCTTGACGGGGGTTCGCCGGTCCCCAAGGCCCTCCTGAAGCGCTGAGGCCTAGCGTGGAGGCAATCCGGACGGTAGGACAGTAGTCTAGACTGCTTGTGTGCACACGTAGCTGGCAGTGGCGGTACACTAGTTCCAGCTAGTCCTAGTTTGACTCACTGCCTCACCCTACAGTGCTCCGGAACACTGTAGGGGTGGACAGGCGTGAGCTGTGGTGGTAGTGTTGGGAGGCGACATTTGACTGCGGTCGACAGTGTGGTTCAGTCGCTTCGTGGACTTTGGCTGTGAGACGTTACTCTGTGTTGGGTTCTTCGGGTTGTTTAGAATGGTTCTTGCTACACTGCTTATCGTGCGTTTCATATCAGAGTTGGGTGCTATGTTTACTGCTTTACTTAATTGCCTTATATTCCTGTTGTTACACTTGTGGGTGTGTGAGTGGGAGGCAGGGGATCGGATGATCCCTACTGAGCCCATTTCTGGTGTGGCTCACTCCCTGCGGTTTCAGGTGTGGACCTCGAGGCGAGCGGAAGCGTGGTGTCTTCTTGGTGTACGGACCAGCAGCTGTCTTAGTTCCGGGGTATGCCCCGATGTTGTTGTACTTCCTTCTGCCTGTACTTATTTAATTGTTGGACATGTAATTATTGTTGGACTGTATACGGACATTGTTATTTTCCTTCCTGCGCACTTGCTTACCTTGTAGTCCGTGTGATTGTTGTATTTAGCCTTGTTTAGCACTTACTCCTCCAGACGTGTTGTGTGAGATCCGGGTGTGAACCCGCAGTTAATGGGCCGACATCCATTTAGTGACCGGGTCTCCGGTCATAGGATGGTGGGTCGTTACAGATAGGTTAGCTGAGTCATCCTCCGCCGTCTACTGTAGCGACCCGAGTCAGGTGGAGGAGGTCGATAGGCAGCTTAGAGTTTTTCTTGTCTTCTTCTTTGGTCGGTTGCTCTTCGGTACGAAGGGCGACCACATTCACTGTAGATTCCTGTATTTATTAGATGATTTAGAGAGTCTAGGAGAGTACGCCTGGGGTGCGGCCCTTCTGGCCCACCTCTTCGCCGATTTGTGTGCGGTCACGCCGGACCGTGAGACCACTGTCAGCGGCTTCTCGCCGTTCCTCCAGGTATTAAGTTGTTTCATTATTTGTTCATGATATGCAATATGATATGATGATTTTTCCTAACTTATATGTTCATGAATGCAGGTTTGGAATTACCACTACTTCCCGCTCGGCAGAGCGCGGATCGCGAGACCCAACGCCGTCCCGTTGGCCTGCCGTTGGCAGCCAATTGTGGATACGACCCCACAGCACCACCAGCCGACGGCCCTCCGCTGTCAGTTCCTTGACTACCCAGAGCTATTGGTGAGTTTTTAACTTGTTCAATTTTATTAAATGCAATCTTTTATTTATTAAATGCAAGTTATTTATATGAATGCATCTAATCCATATACAGGTGATCTGGCGCCCGTACCTTGGTATGGGCGAGGAGGGTCAGCCGTGGGTGACGGCTGGCAGGAGGAGGTTCGGGAGGCAAATGTGGGTGCATTGCCTCAACGAAACCGAACCCCTCCGCCTCCGGCTCGTGATGAGGACGCTGGGCCTCCATCAAGAATGGATCGACGAGGAGGTCCCGGAGGACGTCGGGAGGAGCATGAGGGGCAAGCAAGTCCTCACGGACTGGCGCGCTAAGTTCCCAGAACAGTACGAGGACTGGCACCGCCGAGGCGTACGGGTGGAGTCCCGGGCGGAGAGTAGCGAGGCCTACCTCCAGCAGTACCGGGCCCATTACGCCGATCAGCTGCGGCTCCTCCGACCACTTGATGTAAGTATGCTTTCATGCGTCTTTAATTTTATTATTATCTTTTCTTATATTTAGTGAATGAATGTATGTATGTGTGACATGCAGGATGCACGTGACGTGGTCATCATCGACCTCCGGGCCCGCCTACATGATGCGGAGGCCTAGCTAGAGCAAGTCCAGAAAGAGTTATATGACCTGGTATGTATGAATGCTTATGAATGCATGCTTTAATTAATTGATTGTTTTGGCGATTGACACTGACGGTTGTCTTTTGGTGCAGCGAGCCGTCTACACCCAGGCGGCTCCCCCTTCCTTCGGAGCTTCATCTTCTTCCTCTGCTGCTCATGATGCCGCTCTGGCTGACCTTCAGAGTCAGCTCGCCTCTGCCATCCATCGAGCTTCTCTTGCAGAGGAGGACCGGGCTGCTCGGGTAAGTTCTTCGACTTTTCGAATTTTGATTTTGATTACTTAATTGATTGCCTTGAGCTAACAATGACTTCCCTTCAGGTTGCTGAGCTTCAGGAAGCCCTTCAGAGGGCTGAAGTGGAGCTGGAGCGTTCTCGTGCTGCAGCTGCTCGTGCTGAGGCCGATGCGGCGCGGATCCGGTCTCTAGAGGAGTAGGTGGCCCGACTATTGACTGGAGATCTTCCTCGAGAGCTTTCACACCTCCAATCTCGACTGGGGTTCATCACCGAGGAGCGAGAGCGGGAGAGGCAGGAGCGGCAGAAGATGGATTCAGAGATGGCCTCCCTCCGAGTTCAGTTAGGGATTGCTGAGCACGAGCGCCGGAGTGTGGAGGAGAAGTACAGGCGTGCTCGGCAGCGTGCCCAGGAGCGTGGTCTGACCAGTGCTTTTACTGCTAGTGTCGCCATGTCTTCTGGCCAGGCAGGGCCGAGCACGATGGGGCCACCTCCCCCTCCCAGCCGAGGACCAGCACCGGACGCACCTGACGAGGCCCAGAGCCAGCTTGATGAGGGCGGAGGGGAGAGACAGCCTTGAGGGCTTATGTATTTTCTTTTTCTTCTATGTATCATGTACAAAACACCTTTTGATGATATACATGAAACTTTTGGGCTCCAATCTTGTGTTCCTGTGCTTGTGTTGCATCCTGTACATACTTAACAAACAGGTTAAGTATCTATTTAGGCTTAGCCCCTTGCCTGACCAAATAAATGGTCAATTAATTTTTCCTTCAATAAATGGTCAAGGGGCATAGCCTTTATTAACAAAGATAATGAGAATAATCAAACTTAAGTAAAATACAACATGCAAGCAAACATATGCTTATTGAAAATAAAAGGAATGAAACATACTGAGTGCAACAAGCAAATGCTAATTGAGATATTTTTTGTTGTTTTGAAATATTCATTTTTGTTTGGGTTTTGAAATATATGTTTTTTTTGAATTTTGACATATGTATTTTTTTTGAATTTTTGACATATGTATTTTTTTTTATTTTTGACATATGTATTTTTTATTTATTTTTGACATATGTATTTTTTTAGATTTTTGACAAAAAGATCAGCATGGTACTTAGATCAAAAGATCATATTCATTTATTAACTTAATTCTCAAATTGTTCTTTAACAACTTAACTTAAAACCCATCGTGTTTGAATTTGTGTTTCCATTCGTGATCCCATTTGATGATTTGACCCTTAGTCAATCTAAGCCATTCCTTAAGTTTAGAGTATACCTCTTTAGAAGGAAAAGAAGAATAAGTTTAGAAAGCCCATAGGAAGGTTCCGGAGATTTAAAAAGATGTTCCTTTCCTACCCTAATATCCGTTGGGGTTCGGTCATTTTCTTTCTGGGGTATTTATCGACCTTGCGTTCCCTTTCGTTTCATTTTATGGCCTTGATGCAACGTTTGTAATGTAATGGCCTTTCGATTTGACATTTGGATTTTGCCTTTTGCTTTTGCTTTTTCTATTCTTTTCTTTGGGACGGATCTCCTCCCTTTTTTTTATGACGGCCTCCTACTAAGATGGTGGGTATTCTTGGTAGTCTATTCTAAGCCTCGTTCCGACATCATGGGCCGAGTATAAAACAGAATTTTTGCTTTAAAATGAATGATTTGTACTTTACCCTTTCAGTCAAGCTTTGGTATTCTTTAGGACTTGGCATCTCTTGTTACTCACGAATCAAACGTGTCAGTGTGTGTAGTAACGTATTTGAAGTTAAGTTATCCAGACTAACAAAGAAATTCGAGTTTATAAACTTTCTGATTCCACTGGTCTTTGTACCATACTGATCGACTCTTTAACCTATTTCTTAAAATGTAAGCCATTCCAGGGATGATTTAGCTCTTCTCCTTCTGCATTAACAAGACGATAAGTATTACCAGGAAAAGCGTGCGATACAACATAAGGTCCCTCCCAGTTGGGTTGGAACTTAGAACGCGGACCACCAGGTTTTACAAAAATCCTTTTGACGACCACTTCACCGACTTTGAACTTACGTTTAATGACTTTCTTTTGATAAAAACGTGCTAGTCTGTTTTGATAAACTTTTGCATGATTAGCAGCTGACCATCTTTTCTCGTCTAAAAGTTCCAATTGAGCAAGGAGTGCTGAACGATGTTCATCAATGGAAAATTCATTATTCAATTGTACTCTTAATGACGGTATAAGGATCTCATATGGAACTACCGCCTCCATTCCAAATGTTAAGGAATAAGGAGTTTGCCCAGTGGGCGTGCGGATTGAAGTTCGGTAGGCCCATAGAGCCTCAACTAATTTTTCTGGCCAGTCTGCAAATTTATTAGATTTGCACGTCTTTTTGATGATTTTTATCAAAGTCTTATTAGTTGCCTCTGCTTGGCCATTGCCTTGCGGATAATAAGGAGACGAATGATGCAATGCAATTCTGTACCTGTTGCGGAATCTGGATTACCGAGGGGTCCAATAATGTCGAAAGCGCACATGGAGAAAGGCCATGGGGAAAAAACAGGATGGAGTGAAGATGCAGGAGAATGAATTTTGTCGGCATGAAGTTGACACTTAGCACACCTACGGACATATCCTACACAGTCTTCTTCCATGGTTGGCCAATAAAATCCTTGTCTGAGGATCTTCTTTGCTAGCATCTGTCCATTGACATGGCCACCACAAACTCCACTATGAGCTCCTTCCATAACCTTCCAAAGCTCATCTTCATCTGGACATCTCAGAAGAACTCCATCAAAACCTCTCTTGTACAATGCTCCCCCAACTAGGGTGTATCGTTGAGCAACTCTCCTGATAGCTCTCTTCTCCTCAGTTGTAGCTTCCTCAGGATACGATTGATCTTCACAATATTTAGCAATTTCATAATACCATGGCTTTTGTTCATCATCCATCTCTTCTAACAGCTCCATCAACATGATTTCTCTCTTTTCAACGATGTCTCCATCTCTGACCTTCTTCAGCAACTTCTCCTTAATTCTAAGAAATGAAGAGTCTTTCACGGCGGGTGAAAGACGCCTATGAACTATGATTGATTCGGATTGCTTGCTGATTGGAAAATTAAGAGAAGATGCCAATGAAGCTAGAGCGTCAGCTAAGATGTTCTGATTCCTAGGGACATGGACAAAGATCAATTTCGTGAAAAGCTTTGAATAAGCAGAAGTAAGTTCTTGATAAGCCTTGAGCTTGGGATCAAGAGTTCGATACTTGGTCAGCACTTGGCGAAGAATCAGTTGACTATCACCCACAATCCTGAGTTTAGTGGCACCATGGAAATGAGCAGCCTCAAGGCCAGCAAGGAGTGCCTCGTATTCAGCTATATTATTAGTGACTGAAAAATCAAGCTGAAAGACTTGTGGAATGGTGACACCTTCAGGTGATAACAGAACGATACCGATCCTCTTTCCATGAGAATTCAGAGCTCCCTCAAAATGCAGAGTCCACATATCATCTCTGATTTGATTTACGGACATTAGTTCCTCATCCGGAAACTCTGATCGCACTGGATCAAATCGAGGAAGGGGATGATGAGCGAGATGTTCTGCTATGGCATAGCCCTTGATTGCTTTCTGCTGAATATAAATGATATCGAATTGAGATAGAAAGCTTTGCCATCGCGCTAACCTATCAGTAAGAACAGATTTCTCCAGAAGGAATTTGATCGGATTCATCCTAGCGATGAGATGGACTTCATGGGCCAGAAAATAATGCTTTAATTTCTGCACAACCCTGACCAATGCTGCACATGTTTTCTCCATCGCTGTATATCTCTGTTCAGCGGGGTTGAGAAGTTTAGAGAGATTGTAGGCTGCCCTCTCTTTTCCTTCTTCATCCTCTTGTGCTAGGACAGCCCCCACTGCATCATCCAGGACTGAAATGTAAAGTATCAATGGTTTGCCTGGAGATGGTGGTCTCAAAATAGGAGGACTTGCTAAATAGTTCTTTAATCCATCGAATGCCTCCTGACACTTATCGTCCCAATCAAATTTGACTCTCGGCTTGGTAAGCTCGTAAAACAGCTTACACCTTTGTGAATGCTGGGAGACAAAACGGCGAATAAATTGCAACCTCCCGATTAATCCTCTCAACTCTTTCAAGTTTTTGGGAGGTGGCATTTCTCTAATAACCTTCGCCTTATTGGGATCGATCTCAATTCCCCGTTTACTGACAATAAATCCAAGCAATTTTCCTGAAGATACCCCGAATACACATTTCTTGGGGTTCATCTTTAACTGATATTCTCTCGATCTCTCTAACACCCTTGCCAAAACTTTGGCGTGCTCAGCCTTTGTCTTAGATTTAACCAATAAATCATCCGCATACACTTCCAGATCTATGTGCATCATGTCATGAAATATTGCCATCATAGTCTTCTGATAAGTGGCTCCAGCATTCTTCAATCCAAATGGCATGACAACATAGCAGTATGTTCCCCAAGGTGTAGTGAATGACGTTTTCTCTTGATCTTCTTCTGCTAGCTTAATCTGATTGTATCCTGAAAATCCGTCCATAAACGATAATGTTTCATAGCCAGCAGTATTATCAATGAGCACATCAATATGAGGCAATGGAAAATCATCTTTAGGACACGCCCGGTTAAGATCGTGGAAGTCAATGCAAATTCTGACCTTCCCGTCCTTCTTCATAACCAGGACTATGTTGGCCACCCATTGTGGATAAAGGACAACTCTAATAAATTTGGCTTTATGTAATTTGTCGACCTCTTCCTTCATCTTTAGAGCCATTTGTGAGTGGAATCGCCTTAATTTCTGCTTGACCGGGCTAGCTCCATCCTTTAATGTCAACCTGTGTTCAACTAAAGACGAGTCTAACCCCGGCATATCTTCATAACTCCAGGGGAAAGTGTCCTTATAGTCCTTAAGTACTTGTACCATTGCCTTCTCATCCTCTGTAGAAAGATTTTTGCTGACGAGGACAAGCTTAGGTTCGTCTTCAGTCCCTAAATTGATTTCTTTGGTGGGCTCTTCTACGGCAGCTGAGGGTTCATCGAATCTCTTCACTCCACTGGCATATGCCTCAGCTGCGTCCTCGTCATCTTCCTCATCCTCAACAATGGGGTCCTTTTCATGTACTAACTCATACACCCCATACCCATCATTGACTGACTCATCATTCATACAGTCTTGTGGCATCTGAATTGGATTTTCTAAAAACTGAGGGATCAAAGAGCAAGAAAAGCATTTATTAGTTAAGTCCTGGAGGTATCTATCTGGAATTCGCCTACCCTTAGGCTTCCTAGACTTCCTAACTTGACTAACCTGCCTAAAGCTAGACTGCCTAACTTCACTAAACTCCCTATTATAACCTAATGAAGATGAAGCAGGATAGAAATCCTGGGATACAAGTGGAAATACAAGAGAATCCTCTCGAGGGGAGGGGCAGAGTAGATTTAAGAGAGAATCTTGACCGAAGGACCCGCGCGACGGGGTGCGATCGGACAAGTAAGAAGTTTCCTCGATAAGGATCTGAGAAGAATTTGTTGTAAAATTGGCTTTTTTTTTTGGATATCAGAGGAATTAAACATGAAACGGGAATGAATACGAATAGAAGGAGAATCAGATGGAGGAAGTGGCACTAAGGCCAGAGGATTAGGGGGATCATATAGTAATATGTCCCAGATCAAATCATACATCCTCTCTAGATCGAGAGGAGGTTGTGGAATAAGGTCCCGAGGGGACAGAGTAATCATAACGGGCGGAGCCCGTGGAATATCTTCAATAATGACCCGCGACCAAGTCGGGGTCAAGAGCAGTGTGCGAAACAGTGTATGGAGCATGAAGCCATGGGAAGGATATGTCCCCCTCCAGAGCAGATCTGTAGTGTAACCAGCTTCATAGGGGTCATCTGGCTCCCCTTCGTCGGTCTCTTCAGACAGCAATATCCGCTTATCAAAGATGGTACCAGGGCTTTCAATCAGCTCATCAATCTGCGGCGGCCACTTGGGTTCTGCAGGATCTAGGAACAATCTATTCAGTGCAATGTAAAGGTCTCTCAGATCGAACCACCTGTACCATTCGCATTCTGGATCATGAAATTTTCTCCTTTTCATAGGCCGCAGAGCCTCCAAGGATTGATACGTAAGTAGTTCTGAGCAATGCCTGGCCAAGTCCCTCCCATATATGTCATGGAAGTCAAAACACGAAGTAATGACCACCGTGTTGTCGTGGCTAATTATGGGCCCTTTTACAAAGTGTGTATACAGGGTCCATGTTAGGGGATCTCGGCCTTCCTTGGGCGGTGTAGACATTGTCTCCCAGATTTTCTGACCTTCTTCATTTTCTGCTGGCTGAGCCAGATCTTGCTTCAGTCTTCTTGGCCTATAGCCCAGACCACTTCCAGGTGCTGCTCGATGATCTTTAACAGGAGTGGTCCTGCCTTGCAATTGTGTGCCCAGACCTTTCCCAGGCTCATAGCCGTTCTTCATCATAATTCTCTATCCTGGGGTACTCATGCACTTCCCCCTTTTTATGGCATTTAACGGGTATGGAGATATAGTGGCGGCTTTTAGAGGATCAGCCACTGGATGGTAAACCTGTAATACCGACAGAAAAGGTTGTCGGCCAGGTAAAGCAGTAGACTTAACATTCAAGGTATGAGCAGCAGCAAGGATCGGCATGCTCGTCACTTTAATAATTCGTCCTTTGAAAGGGAATTTGAGGCATTGGTGATTCATAGAGGGAATCGCCTCAAGAGTTTTAATATAAGGACGACCCAAAATGGCATTTATAGAAGGGTCGATTTCTAGGATGTGAAATTCGACCTCTGCATGACTTACAGGGCCTAACTCTACTTTCAAATAAACCATTCCCAGAGGGGAACGGGTGGAATTGTCATATGTTGTCACAGAGATGGGGCTAGGCAGCCATTTTTCTTTGGGCACACCGCACAGCTCCAGGGTCTTCGGAGGTAAAACATTGATCGAAGCCCCTGTATCTACCAGGCATGCATCCACGGCCTTCTTACAGATGTTGACCGTGATGCTCAGAGCCATGCTTATGGCTGCTGGCGGTGCTAGTTCCGATGTGTGAAATGTAATGGAGGGTTGATCCCCCTGAGGAACTAGTAGTGCTGCAATTTTTTCTATCGGCACGTCCTCGTTGACCATCACCTTCTGTAGATATTCCATTAAGGCTTCTTGGTGACTCTTTGACCTTTTGATCAGTTCAAGTACGGTGATCCGTGCCGGTGTTCTGTCCATATGTTTCAACAAATCATATTGAGTACCTGGTGCACTCTCTTCATTATGGGCTTCCTCAGTCGGCTGTGATGGGCCGTCTCTAACTGTGGACTGAGGAAAGACTTTGTTGAAAATTCTTCCACTCCGGAGCGCGTGTTCCTCAACCGTGGAGGATCCGGGTGACACCTTGAGTACCGCAGAGTTAGGTGGTATAGATGATGTGTGGTGTTGGTATGTCGGTGTTGGCGTTGTGTTAGGCGGTGGTGGCGTGGTGCGGATCAAAGGCCGGGATGGTTGGATGTTGGATGGGTAAGTGGTTGGTGAAGTGGGAATGGTACGCGTAATAGTGGTCTGGAAGGTTGGATGGTGTTTGGGTAGGTGGTAGTGGTAGCGGGTGAAGTAGGAAATGGTACGCGTAATAGCGGTCTGGATGGTAGGATGGTGTCTGGGTAGGTGGTAGTGGTAGCAGGTGAAGTAGGAAATGGTACGCGTAATAGTGGTCTGGATGGTAGGAGGGGCGCGTAGTTGGTTTGCGGTGGGTTATATAATGGAGGCGTAGGAGTATGGGGCATAATGGGCTTGAGGAAGGCGGGTGGTGGTAATGGGTTATTGGATCCGGGTGTCGGTAGAGGGGTGATGGTAATGCGTTGCGGCCTGGGTATGTGGATGGTACGGCGTGGCAGTCGTTCTGCGGTACTCTGAACATGACCCGTCGAATAAAGAGAGGAAGAGTCCTCTATTCTCCACTGTTGCCCATGGTCAGCCTCAGACTGGCTGCTTGTCAAGATAGGGGCAACTTGGTTTTGGTTCTGGTGCTCTGGGAGTGGATTCTGTACTATGCCCATGTTGGGTGGTGCTGCTGCTTGTGCTGGTGGTCTTGCTTGCTGCTGCTGTTGCTGCTTTTGTCTTCTTGCCTTCAGGGCTGATATATACTTTTTCATCTCCTCCCAGTCTATGCCGCCCTGCTCGTTGAGATCATGAATATAATCTCTAAACTGGAAGCAGGTGTCAATGGTATGCCCCGATTGCCTATGGAAGTAGCAATACCTGGACGTGTCGGCATTTTGAGGCCAGACGGCCTTTTCCCTTGGTAAAACTAAGGCATTAGCTGCCATTAGAGCACTGAAGATATCTGCCAAGGATTCTGGGAGGGCCGGGTATTCTGCCCTTTTAGGGCCTGGAGGTCTTCTCTGCTGATTATAGTCAGCAGGAGGAGGGACATTATGGTATGCCGGCGGTGCACGCGGCTGGTACTGCTGCTGTTGCTGATATTGCTGTTGTTGGGGCTGCTGGTACTGCTGTTGCCGTTGCGGCGGCTGCTGTAGCTGTTGCTGTTGCTGGTTCTGGTTCGGCTGCTGGGGCCGGTGATACTGTTCTTGATAATGGGGGTTCTGCTGCTGTCTGTACCCCTGCTGGTTTGGCTGCGGTGGCCTCTGGTACTGTTGCTGACTCCTCACAAACTGGGGCGAGTTATTATTCATGCTACTGACTTGCTCATGAGAGAGCGTGCCCTCAGTAGTCGGACTTGTGCTAGGAGCATTTGGCACTGCAGGCTTCCGAGGTGGAGGCCTGCTAGGTCTGTGAGGATCAAAGACACTAGAGAACGTAGCGTCCTTGAAGGCATTCTGGCAGTACCGTGCTCTTTCATAGAGCTCTGCCATGTTGGTCAGACTGTTCAAGGAGAGGACTAGCTTGAACTGGGCGTGGCGTTGGAAATCAACATCTTCACTTGCTTAGATTCGGACAAGTGATCCTTCACCTTTTCGGCCAGGCCCCGCCACCTGTCAGTAAAACTGACAAACTCCTCATCAGGTTTCATCTTTTCTGCTATGAGGTCAGTGATGGACAAGGAGGGTGCAACTCTGTCTTGGTACCGTTGAATGAATTTACGAGAGACGATACCGTAGTCCTCTACTTCGGAGGGTTCCAAGGAAAAGAACCACTCGAGGGCTGGTCCCTCTAGAGATCTCCTGAACAAAAAGGCCAACGACCTCTTATCGTTCTGCCAGAAAGACGATTCGTACATAAACTCCTTCAAATGTGTGAAGGGGTTACCAGTACAGTTGTACTTCCGGTACACTGGCATCTCAGAGGGTGGTAGGTGGAATACCGGCAGGCTCGGCAAATTGATCTCTGGCGCAGCTTTAACCCGCATCATCTTCTGGAGGTTGTTGAATTGCTCATCCATGCGCTCCATTTTGGCCAGCAATGCTTGCGTGGTCAGATCTACCTGGGGAGGAGGAGGAGGTGGAGGTACTTGATAGGCCTGCTGCCTAGAGTACGTTGGACAGGGGGGACAATAAAGGGGAGGTCCGGTAGAGCTTCCGCCATGCCCAAGGGCATTCTGACAAGCAGGCGTTTGCGGTCTAGCCGGTTGCCTAGAGGATGAAAGTTGTGGCCCAGCTGGCCGAGAAGTAATATGGAGCCCTTCCACGGCCTGATGGATGTAAGGAGGATGAAGAGGAGGTTGCTGAGGGACAATAGGGGGAGCCACAGGGTTCGGCTCAGCAGGCTGCATGGGTGCCTTCCCCTTCAGAATAGACTGGATCGCCTCGAACTGCTGAGGGTCCAGTCGGGAGGCAAGAACTCCCAAAGCGTTGACGAGATCCGAAGGATCAGAGGATGAGGGATCATTCTGATTCATATCCCCCTCAAGATTGGGATTAGGAATCGCATATTCATGCGGGGGAAGATCAGGATATCGATCATGGGGATGAAAGAGAGGTGTCCGGACATTCCCATCTTGTCGATAGGGAATGGGGACAGAATTACGAGAGGCATCAACATCTCTCCCGTTCTCATAGTTGTAGTCCGAATCGCGAGGGGCATTAGCATCTCCCTCGTAGTTGATGATGGCATCTTGAGCCATACTCAAGTCCCTGCCTGATCGCAGCAGCATGATGTTAGATTCTTTTTTCAAAGATTTGACAAACAAGTTGCACAGAGATTAATCAATCAAGTGGATGCTTAACGTGATTTTGAGATTCCTTGTTGAGTTATTTGGATTTAATTAAACCACAAATTCGCTCAGGGAAAGGATCCTAGTTTCAATTCAATATCCGCCGTTATTCTCTATGGCTTTTTCTCACAACGCTTTATGGAATCTAACCGGGACTTCAACTGGTACAACCAGCCCGATGATCAAGGAGGAGTACCTTGATTTTGGGGACTTATGGAGGCCTTAACGTCAACTTCTCTAGTCTGATCAAGGGACCAACCCAATCAGAGAGAGTTGCTGACGTTAAGTAGTGTGTTCTTAAGAAAGGGAGGGTATTCGCCTCAATGCGTATGACCTATGGCCTGGATGGCCTCTAATGCTTAATCATAATGGGTAGTTAGCACTCAAGTCACAAAAATTTGAGAACTGAAAAAAATTAAAAAACTGTCTGAATTGCGTCGAGTTCAGTCGACGCTATTCAAACAAAATCTTAATTTTTCGCAGAGACTCAGATTGCAGATAGCATAAAATGAAGACTGAAAGGCGTCTTGGTGTATTGACGCAGTTTGAAACGCGTCAGTGCTCCTAGACGCTTTTCAAGTCGCAGAAACAGTTTTGCAGGAGGAATTTCTGGGTTGATTCCTCCTCAAATAGGATAAAAACAGTAAATAATCAATTCATGCAGATTTTTTTAGTTCCATATTTTAACAGGATGATTTTACTAACTAAACAAGTAAGATGTCAATCAATCACACAGCATTTTCATCACAAAAACAGCTTTTTCAATTAATCAACGGGAGGGCAAAATTTTGCCACTGGGGTGTGCACGTGGTGCACGAGGGAAATTAACTAAACTAAAACACTCACCACTTGGTGAGGACGTGTCGAGAGACACAAGTGGTGCACCGTGGGTGCCCGATTGATGATAACAAGAACAAAAGAATTAAAAGATGGTGAGACCAAGTCCCACCGTGATCGCCAAAAAAGCTGTGAGTGCTTAGAATGATTGTGTGATTAACATGAAAAATCTATGTTGTTTAGGTGCAAAATAAACCTATTAAAAACAGAAATTATGTGAAGTGATCGCCAGAAACTTTTGACTTAAAAGTTCCAAAAGAAAGTATGATCGCCTACCTGTTTAAACGCGGAAGATATTGGGTCCTTGATTCCCCTTCTTCAGCCGGCTGAAGAAAGAGAGCCATTTCTTTGTTCTTTGTTCTTGCTGTTGAATTTGAAGTTGAGGATCGTCCAGAGATTCTTGTGACTTTGTGCTTGATTTACTCCTTTTGATTCTCCTTTTTGCTCCGTTACAAGAAAAATGGAAAGAGAAATGAAGAAACAATGATGAGAACTTTAAGCAGAAGTAGTATCTATTCTAATCATGGTTTTAAACATGAAACTAAACAGCAAACTTACGTGTTTAATGGCTTTTGAAACCCCTTAATCAAATAGGTTTTGAAAAGAATGATGTTGTGATGTGTATTGCATGAAGTGATGATGAAGAATGAAAGATTAATGAAATAAAAATAAAAATGCAGAAATGAAAAACTTATGTCGAATTGGATGAAGTCTTGAATTGGATGAAGAATGGACGCCGACTTCTCGAAACAGCAGCTTCGGCGTTTGGACGTCGTCGCTTCGATCTTCAATCACTAATTCTGATTCTAACTTCTCTCTTCTCTTTTTTTTTTTCTTTTTTAACTTTCAAGATATAAGGTATTTATAGACCTCTTCTGCGTCCGCGGATTTACATGGAAAAATTTAAAATTTATCCATCTTAACCAACAGATAAATACAGATTAATTTATCTTTATCTGTAATTATCTAAAACGCGTCTACAATTGTTGACGCCTTTCAGATTAATTAAGATAAGGATAAACATCCGGGAAAAGTTATCTTTATCTGTATTAGCTAAAACGCGTCTACATGTATAGACGTCTTTTACACTAATTAGATAAGGATAAACATCCGGAAGAGAAGTAGAAATAGCTTAGGAAACATAAAACACGTCGTACCTGACAGACGCCTTTTATCTAATTAATCAACTGATTAAAATTCAAATTTAAACGTTAAAATAAGAATAAACTCTAAATTGCGTCCACACAAGTAGACGTCTTTTAGACTTCTTCATATTTTAACTGAAATTTGAGTTAAAATCAACTTAATTGATTAACTTAAACATGTCTGTTAAATCCGACACTCAAAAAGATCAATAAAAATTAATCAATGATTAAATATCAGACCATTCTGAGGCATTATTATATGATATGAAATTTACTCGAAATGACGTCAAAATTAGCGTGTCTACAATTAGGTCAGTGGCTGGTAGAGAAGAAAACCATCTCAAGGCCTCTCCTTCGAGAGACTTCTGAAAAAGGTGGACAAGGAGGACTCTATCGAAGAGCCATTGGTGGGAATCCATGAGAAACCCAGATAAGTGATGGTGTGGGTCAGTAGTACCATCGTACTTCCTATACTTAGGTACTTTGAATCTTGGTGGAAAGTAGGCCGAAAGAAGCTTACAGTAGCTCAAAAGAGAATGAGGTTGCCTAAGGCTGAGATTTTCGGCCATGAGTTGCCGTACACAACTCTCAACCTCATTCTTATAGATGAACTCTTCCTGCTTGGGAGGTGTGACCTGGTTGATGAGATTAGATGGGATTGTTTAAGTGGGCATTGCTTGATTTGCCTGGGGTCGGCTAGAAGATCCTTAGAATTGAGTTTTCCGAAGAGTGGCATCCTGAATTTTGCCACGGGAAACCAACTGGATGAGTTGATCCGGAGTATAGCATGATAATACAGCAATAAGTTCTGAATCTTCTCCAGGATTTTGGAATGTTCTACTTGAAATTACTGGCTCATCTTCTCCCTGCAAGGTAGAAGATTCATCAGAATCTTTCCTCGGAAGTCCTTCTCTAGATGCTTGGAGCATTCTTATGAAGATTTGTTGTGGGTCTTCTTCAATCTCGAACAGAGGGTTGTGTATAACATTGTTACCAAGCTCATCCATGTCATCATACACAGTGTTAACATACATTCGGTTCATCATGAAACACATATCCTAAATGATTTTATATTTCACTTGAAATGTTAACAGTATATTATGAGAGTTGGTTTCTAACAAATCAAGTTCAAATCCTTAACGATCCTGGACTTTTCAAAACTTGTTCCACCAAGGTTTAGTTAGGTGTCTTAAATTTTGGAATAACTCCCTCAGTGACACCTATGGGTGGAAGATTGTGAATGGAAAGGCTTAATTAATCCTCACACAAACCCGGGGTTCCTATCGGGTGGTTTCAGGTACAACCTGCTCGACGGCCAAGTGGGAATCCCTGGTTCGCGAAGACTTACGGAGGTTCCCAACAGAATAAGACTAGTCACACCCGAGTGGGAATCCTCAGGTCGAGAGTCAAATACTATGGGAGAGGTGACTAGAGATGTGATGCCGACTCTTCCTTAAAACCCCCGCGGAGAATACCCCAAAGAACCCAGAAATTTAACAACCAACAGGCCAGAACATATAACAAATCAACAAAGCAGGCAGCAACAGCATACATGAACAGCTAACAGGATAACCATCAAAGTAGAAAGGACGGCCAGGGACTTCGCCGTCAAAGGCAGTGGACGGCCAGGATCTTGGCCGTCAAAGACAGAGGACGGCCAAGCAATTGACCGTCAAAGGAAGAAGACGGCCAATCGGTTGGCCGTCAAGTTGGAGATGGCGGCCAAAGGGCCCGCCGTCCAATGTAGTGGATGGCCTGTGCGTTGGCCATCCAACAGAAAGGACGGCCAGGGGACAGGCCGTCCAGGGGGGGGGGGGGGGGGGTCGACGGCTAGGTGAGTAGCCGTCCAAGGTGTTGGACGGCCAGTTGCTTGGCCATTTGGCAGCTTTAACGGCCTAACAACAGGTCATCCAGATCAAAAGAAAATATATCAGGACCTTACCTTCTTACCTTTGATCGCGATGCGTGCAGCGGGCTATAGGTGTCCCATCGTGATCGCCAGAGGACTGTAGGCACCCGGAACGTTCCCCGTCACTACTGCGAGCGTCGGGCGAGGGCTTCTCCATTCGTCTTAGCACTGCGGCGATTTGGAAGAGTTAGAAATCAAAGTGTGTGATCGCTAGGATAAACATCGGGAAGAAGAAGCAGAAATACATTAGGAAACCTAAATGGCGTCGTGCAAGGCAGACGTCTTTTAGTATATTAATAAATTAATTAAAAATCAAAATAAGAATAAAACCCTAAATGGCGTCTTCACATGTCGACGTCTTTTAGAATTTTTCATATTTGATTAAAAATCTAAGTTAAAATGAATTTCTTTAATAAACTTAAATTATGTCTGTCTGACCGATGTCATTTAGACAATTAATTTAGAAAGATTAATAAAAATTAACTAATGATTAAATATCAGACCATTTTGAGATATTATTATATGATATGAAATTTACTCAAAATGATGTCAAAATTAACGTGTCTACAGATACTTCTGATTTAGGTCTTTGATATTTAGAATTTGGGACTTTAATCTACTAGGCTACTCGGATGTTGACCATGTTGGTTGCAAGTTAAATAGAAAATGCACCAGTGGTACCTGCCAATTTCTTGTAGGATGCTTGATTTTCTGATCTTCCAAAAAACAAAACTCAGTAGCCTTATCAACAGTAGAAGCAGAGTATGTAGTAGGTAGAAATTGTTGTACTCAACTGTTGTAGATCAAGTATCAAGTGGAAGATTTTGGATATAAACTTGAAGGGATTCCTATGATGTGCAAAAATACAAACGTCATCAATTTGATGAAGAATCCTGTCCAGCATTCTAGGACCAAACATACTGAGGTTAGAGATCACTTTATCAAAGATCATATAGCTAATGGTAATATTAGAATAGACTTTGTTGATATATTGTATCAACTAGTTGATATCTTTAGGAAACCCCGTCCTAAAGATTGATTTACATCAATTCAAAGAGAGTTGGATATGTGCATTTTGTCATAGATATCACATAGTTACTCTCATAATAAATAATTAGATATTATTAAATAAATAGATAAATTCTCCTAAAAGGGTATAATTGAGGAGATCAATTACTCCATTTTTAATCGATTTGCTTTATAGATCATCTAATCGATTCCTTATATTTATCGATCAAGTCTCTCTAAGCCTTAATCAATTCCAACTTGTTCAGATGACTGATATTCATGTAATCAATTACTTACATTTGTTCGTATAATCGATTCATTTCTTATTCTTATCGATGTTATGCATAACTGAGTTAATCGATCATGTAATACTCTCATCTAATATGCCAACCAACAAGCCCAAACTACTTAACCAGTAATCAATTTTTTGGGATAAGAGGCCTAGTACCAGCTGTATGCATCCTTTCATGGGGATGCGCAATCGAGTTCTCGACATACAGGGATCCTCATTGCTTAAGCTTCTATTCATCTTGAGGCCTTCGCACTTATTCGATGGCAGATTTCCCGCAAGATCAATCGATGCATAATACAGTAAGTAGCTATCTCCATCGACACTTGTTACAGAAAAGGGGTGTTTCTGTGATGGGGGTGAGAAGCTTCCCCCAGTAACTCTTAGAACAGCTAGAAAGCCATTGATTCTCTGATTTAAAAAAAAATTGACAGTCAATAGAGGATACAAAACTGCAAGTTGGATCAGAAAGTGACAGGAGTAAATAAGATCTTCATTTGAGGCAAAGTCAGAGATACAAGACCAACCTGACTGACTTTGCTAGATGAAAAACGGCCAGACAAAAGAGACTCTTCAAAGGATCCAACTAAAGACCTTCTGACTGGAAGTCCACCAAGATTTCGGCCAAATTTAAAGCATCGAGGTGACGGGGCAGACGCAGGGCCCCAATTCTGACCTATGTGAGACTAACTCTGCACGATAAATTGATCTAAATCGTTCTGTGTAGCATTGCTATCTTCCATAGAATCATTTTCTATTCTAAATTCAACTTCTGCAGGAAACATAAACTCAGAGATGCTTTCATCAAGAGACCAGTCCATGTTCTTAAAAAGAGATTTGTTCCCTTGAAATTCTTTTGAGATGTACGTACATGATTCTACAGTCCTTATTCTTTCAGGCCATTTTGGGCCAAGGGGTGACAAAGAGAGAGGAGGCGAGTTTATCTTCTTTGGAGGAAGGGCTATTGCACCAGTGAAAGCCCTTCTGTTAAACATTTTTTCACAGGAACTGGCTCCCAGTGCATATAACTGCTCTTTTGCATCAAGCAAAGGACCATCAGTAAAAATGCATGAACTTGAAGCATCCTCATCTAGCATCTTACTCAACTTTGAATATCCATATGAGAGTCTGATTGGAGTTTGAAAACAATTCGCACTTTCAATATTTGCTTTCTTGTTATCCTGATATGGAAATAAGTGACCTTCCGTAACCATGACACTTGAATCAATTTGAGTATTGCTCTCTGCAAGGTTTAGCAAATCACCATTGAACTTGTCCTGGCTAACCATGCCATTTAAAGGGGACAGGAGGCGCTTTCTCACTTGCAACCCTTGAGTATTGATTAAAGTATCAGAAACACCGAGAGCTGAGGATGAAGAGGCTGGTGTAGAGACATGATAAGCTGCCGGAGGGGGATCATGACGCGGCTGCTGTTGCGTGGTAATGCCTCCAGGAAATGCATGATCGAAGCGCCGAGTACAGCCAGAAGCATAATGCCCAAACATCAGGCAAATTTGGCAGCGAGGAGGATATTGACCAGACCGGCCACGTCCACTTCCGTCACAGCGGCTGGGGCCATGGCTGGTGGAACCAGCAGAAGATACACCATGTCCACCGGGAAAGGAGATGTCCACCGCACCCTGGGCCTGGTGCTGCAGAAGGCTCTCGTGAGCCAACAACATGCCATGCAAATCTTCAAGTGAAAAATCGTCTAGCCGGGTGGTGATTGTTGGAATGGAGGAGTCAAAAGCAGGACCTAACCGAGCAGCACGTGCATAATCGGGTTGGAGGACAACACTGGATGGATGATGGCAGAGAGATTATCTGCAATCGTCTTGGTCTGCTGGAGATAGTCGGTGATGGAAGCAGACCCTTTCTTCGCAGCCTGAAGTTGCGTCTTTAGCTGAAGCATGGAGCTCGTGAGTGGGAGGCAAAAGCTCGAGCAAGGGCATCCCACACAGCCTGTGAGGTGTCAAGGCCAACAGTCAAAGAAAGCAGAGGCTCAGTCAAGAGACAGTATATACATGAAGATGGCAATCTTGAAGTATTTATATGTCACATGCATATAGATGATTATGTTGTAAATTATTGTCATATTTATCAAATGAGTCACTGGCACACGGAAGCTTCTTATTTTCCTTCATTATCAGTCATTCCCAAGAAAAAATTGTTGAAGTGACGTGGCTTTTTACTCAATAATAATTGTTTTTATAGATATGATGAGTGGGAGTTCTAACAGTTAGAATTTGGAATGAATTCTAACATTTATATGACTGCAAATTGAATAGCATGAAATGAATTGCGTTCTTTTGTTATATTTAACCAAGTTTCACCCACTTTCCTTTCCAGATTGAGAATAAAAGTCAACAGATCAACAAAGAGGCACTGGTAATTTTCCTCTCTTATTTTGATGACACTGTGTTCCTTTTATATCAATTTTCAGTTTTAATGTATTTTCAATAGTCCCATGATTTCCATGTGTACTACGATTCTTTTTAATGTTTCTCTTTCCTAGTATTCATCTACTGCACTGTTGTATGTAGGTAAAGTGTGAGTATAGCATGGCTAATTTTAGCACTGGAGATCGTACAAGAAGACCAAAGGGTGATAGGTGTTTCTCTTTTACCTAGCTTCTACCTCCTTGCAATGCTTATACTCAGTTGTTCATAACTGTTGACTAGGAAGAAACAAGATCATTCCTACTGTAGGAGAATTTATAGTTTTTCTGGTTTTCACACTAAATATCAAGTCAACATGTATAAAAGTTGTATAAATACAACAAGGTGTCAAAGACAAACCAGCTATGTGCCACATGAGGAAATTTGTTTTATCTGAATGCTTTCTTCATTCATTTCCCTACCTTTTTACTACCAAGGAACTCATCCACTAGAGTTTGGTTTTGTGGGTTGAAACAATTAGACTATAATAGCTGCACACTTAAGAAGTGTGATATGTCACCATGTTTTCCTCGACATTGCATGCCCAAAACTGCTAGAGAAGACACCAAATGTGTTTTATACTTGAAACAGAATAGGGCAAAAAGTGATACTACAAGGATGGATACAAATTGTTTGCATGAGCACCTTTATATGGTGCAAATGAGCCAGCATAGAGAAAAAGGTATCTAAATCCATGTTACAACAATGATTGTGTGAGGATGGATATATTGTTTGCACGATTACAACCTATTATATTATCCTAGAAATACTATTATGGTCCCAATTTGAAGATCTCCAGTAGTGCATTATTAAAAAAAAAGTAACATACAACAACGTAAAAGCTCAAGAGAGTGGTCATGTCCATTATATAACAGTAAAATAAGTAAAATAAACACACATCCCAAGAAAATAGAGAAACTGGCCATGCTCGAAAGATTTCACTTGAATTGATCCTATATCTTTTTTTATTCTGTTTCCTAAAAAACATAGTTTATGATCTTCATGAGAACTCATGTTGAGATCTCAGTAGAGATCATTTATATCCCTATTGCCATTCCTGACTTATCATCCTAGTTCACTCGTATTTTCACAAGAAATATTTCTTTTTAATTTCTATTGTGCAATGCATCATTTCTTATTTTAAATTTCATGAAATTGGTGTACTTAATCTTAAGTGTACTTAACTTCTAGTCAATTCACATGCTTAGGATTTTCTTTTCTTTTCTCCTTTTGTAATTAGTTATATTTATAATTTAGTGGTAATTAATACTAATATTGAAAAGATTCTGAAAATACTTATTGAAAGTCAAAGGCATAGAGTCGTAGAGATGAGTCACTTTATTTCTTATCTTCTTCAATAACTTCATAGTTGGTTGCCTCACCAATTGGGTGACTCACCTTTAACCTGAAGTGAGAGAGATGATCACTCACTAGCGGTTGTAAGTAGTTGAGCAGGCTGGCCACTGACAATCCCTTCAAGTTCCACTTGTCTTCCCGAGAAGGCCTCCAGATATCCACTGAGTGAGGTGGGAAAGTAGGCTGAGCTGCGTTTACAATCTTTTAACCACATCGTCCATGTCCTAGACACAAGTGCACTCAAGTAGGCTCTCTACCCTCTCCTAAATTGAGGTCCTAAGTCTAGAGTCTAATACCGTAAAAAAAGGGATACTTTGTGTCTCGACATCACACATCATAAGGAATTTAACCTAGGTGGTCTACTATCCCTAGAGAATAGATCTTGTGGGCCTGTCTCGGCCCGACTTACACGACTCGCAAGAGTCAAGCCAATGAGATTGTTAAGAGTAATGAGTTTAAGGTCAAGCCAATGAGATTGTTAAGAGCAATGAGTTTAAGTCATATTTTAGAGAAATATATCCTATTAATTGATATGGAAAGTATAAATTTACTTATCAAATGGAAAAAACTCAATTTAAAAAAATCCATTATGTATGTATGATTTGACACGATCCGGTCCGACTTGATGTGTACCAGTGGATCGAACTCACCCAGATACGAGTCGACTTGTACTAGTCAGCTTGATCCGGCACGATACTGCGAACCATGCATCCTTTTAATGAAGTGATGTCACTTCAATCTTAAAAAAGTAAAACATCATTGACTTGATGTTTCATACGATCTTTATAAGAGCACATTGGAGTGTGCCACCTATGGTTCTTTTACCCCCTTTTGGGGTCATCATCATAAGTGTTGATTCGTATTTCATACTAAGGTAATAAAAATATGTCTAAAATAACATAGAGAGTTTAGAAGGCTCCACTTTTCTTTTCATGAAAAGTCCTCATGCTTGTGTGAGTGGATCTGGATGGAGTTGGTCCATCATGTTCGTTTTCATTGCATAAGAAAAAAAGTATCATGTTAGTCTTTGAGTTTAAACATGCAATTCATCTTTCTTGTGAAGTGAGTCTCCATTAGGAGAACAGTTACATATCTAAGTTTAATTGAAATTCATAAACAATCCTCATGTTCCTTTTCATGAAACAACTAAACTTCATCCAATGACATTCTCAAGTAAATAAAAAAGTTGCCCATCATGATTTTTGCTGAAACAGTAGGAAAACCATTGAAAAACAGCCATCATAAGCATGATGCTTCACAAATAAAACATGTTCTTTTATTGATGTTTAACCCCCTTCATAAACTCTCCAAAACATAAATTAATTGGACAGAGTTTCCCCTGTTTTTCAATGTATTACACCCTTCATAACCCCTTTAAACTCAAAATAAATGAAACGAAATGGTAGAGTATCATCATACCTTAAAAGGAGAGCCATCGTTGGGCCGCTGCAGAACCCTTGCCAAGCCATCGCCGGACCCTTGCCAGCTGCTACCAAGTCGCCTCCGGGCTGCCCTTCATTCCCTACTCCCTCTTCTTCTTCTTCTTCTCTTTCCTTTCTCACACTCTCTCTCACCTTATCATTTTCTAAGATGGTAGGAGAATGGAGGGGCGACCCCCCTATTTATAGGGGTTTGAGGAGGTGGAGTAAGGAGGTGGAGTGTTTGAAGTGGTTTAAGACTAGAAGGCCCATTAACAAGGCCCAATGTAGGCCCATTAAGGGTGCAAAACATAGCCCAATGAGTTTGGTGTTTTCAGCTCTTTTGGACCCAATTTTGCAGCCTATTAAGGAACATATGGTTTTATTTTGGTCATCTTATAGTCCTTTAATGGCCTAATATCTAAGGTCCCTCGACTCTCTCTATCTCTCTCACTCTTTCTGTCTCTTTCACTCTCTCAATCACTCTCTCACTACCTCTTTCTCTCTCTCGCACTCTCTGTCTCTCTCACAGAGGGCTGAAGCCCTCGACTCTCTTTATCTCTCTCTCTCTATATATATATCTGTCTCACACTCTCTCAATCTCTTTTATTTCAATTAGTTTGCTTACTTAAATTTTATTTCAATTAATTTGATTTAAAATTATTTGGTTATATTTGAGTGAATGAATGCCATTTTGTATGATTTTATTTGTGTTTTTGGCATTTTATATTAAATTTATGAATTATTTATATTTTTTTCAAAATGTTGCCTCAAATGCCTAGGCCATCACCTTGGTGTTTGAGGCTGAGGCGACCCCCCGGTCGCCTTGGTCGTCTCAAGCCTCTAACTACATAGAAACATATGTGCGATCTCTTCTATATTTTGATAAAAACCTACCTCACATCCTTTTCCAAGCCCTCAAAGGACACCCCTACTTTATCAGCAACATCCTTCCTTTGCTCTTAAGTGAGTCTCCTTACTTTCGCCAACAACTCCTTCAACTTCCAAGTCCACGTTTGACCCCTCATTCCTCCCTTGCAGGCAAGTAAGAGAACAAAGGACCATCTCAGGATCCCCACCATCCTCAAGCATATCCCCTCCTTCAAGTAGGAGTATATCTTCCAAAGGTATTCGTAGCAGTGGAGCATCCCCATCCTACCCTTCACTATGAGGTAGCTGCCGCATAGGCATAGGGTCGGATAGCATTGAGGCTTGCATATCTGGACCCCCCTGAAGAAGACTCATCCACCCATTAGGAGGTGCTTTTGAAGGAGCAAGGCTCCCTGACAATAGATGGGGACCCCTTGCTGCTATGAGATCCTCCCCAGCTTGCCCTTGTTCCACCACTCTCAGCACCATAGAAGAGGGCCTACCCATCAAAAACAAATTGGGTGGCGAGATGCCGACATTTGAAGATCTACAAGCTAGTTGAAGAGGACTTCCCTCAACTATTGCCAGAGAGCCGCCTGAGTGCCAGAGAAGCAGATGGTCATCGCTTGCTCGAAGGACAGGGCTTCTCTCTCCGACAAGAGCGCTGGGGTACTGTGGACGTTTGCCTGGCTTGTCAGGAGGGTCAGGTAGGAGAGACGATGGAAATTGCGTCTCGTTGTAGGTCTCACTACCATGGTGGGTAAGTCATTAGGTCGGCTCGATGACTTACACCCTAGCCAGGATGGTTCAACGGGCCGGTTCAAAGGCAAGGGCAGGTGAGCAGGACTGGTTCGAGAGGCAGCAAATTCGAATTTTGAATTCACTTGGGCAGTCACGTGCTCCACACGTGGGTGACCCCCTTGTCGTCAATCTCCGATAGGTTGCAGTGAAGCCCTAAAGGGCCCCAGAGACCCTTGTTGCCGCCATTGCCCTTAGCAACCCCGAGGACAGTATGAGCACCATCAACCACCACCTCGACTGCCGTCGGGATGGATGCCGGTGAAGAAACTATGCCAAGATCTTCAGCCTGAGTAGGGGCGGCGGCAACATCTTTGACTTCTAGACTTCCACAGAGGCGAGTTTAGCAAAGCTCTCGATGAGGTCATCAATGATAGATTCCTCCATGAGAAGAAGAGAAAGGCCTATCAGCTTCAGCTGGACCACCAGGACCCTAAGACTAGGGTGTGTGGCCATCATGGTATTCCACGGGGTGATCCTGAGGATCATATTGTTCCCAGTGATACACCGGCTCTGTGAGTTCCTCAGTGATTTTGAGTGTTGGACATACTACTAGGAAGGAAGCATGTGACACTTGACTCACCTTCCAAATTCCCCCCGGCCATCTACTAAACACTAGGTTAAGAAGTCCCTCCTGCGAGCTAAACCCGTGGACCAGAAGGCAGTGGCAGCATCGGGCCATTACTTGCCTTTTGGACGAAAGGGTTTTAGAGTCTCTAATCTTCGCCTAAATCATCCATCTCTAATTTGAGGTCACTAGTCCTTGAACCCTGGTTGCACTCAAGAGGGCAGGGACCATACACCTCCTGCATCACTGGCCACAACCTCGACATAGGTTCTCCTTTCGGACGTTCAACTCCTCCAAGGGTGGCCTATGCCTCCTCAAGGTCAGCAGCGCAGCAAAGGACAAGTAGGTTTTGGCCCTCTCCCCAGAGGTACCCTGTTGGCACCGTTGGCCGGCGTAGCCCCCAGAGCTCGGGCGCTCCAACATCTCCTTATGGTACAGCATAGGGTTTATTATAAAAAGATAAAAAGTAGGGTCTTAAATCAAATTCTCTAATACTCTAACTGAAACCTTAAAGGACATAATTGTAAAACTATAGGTGCAAACATAAACTTTACAAGCTAAAGTCAAAGAGAAAATGATAAAAAGGTAAAGGGTTTAAATAAAAATTCATCTAAACTACTAATAAGTTTAATAGGTCTTATGTAAGACACCCAATAGCCCATCAAATCATACTTGTAACCTCCGTCAAACCATGTAGAAATAGGGCTGTCTTATATATGGGCTAAGGATAGGTCCTAGAACAGCCCTATAAAAGACACCCAAGAGCCCATCATCATTTCTCTCTCTCCCTTTTTTTAGAACTGCCACCTCAATGGGACACCTCACCTCTTTTTGGAAAGAGGCCACCTTAACCCCCCTCCCCCTCCTAGCCACTTCTGATGGGGAACAGAGGAGGAAGAAGGGGGGTTGGAGAGATTACCGGCATTGCACTGGCAATGGAGAGGCCTCTGGCGTCGCACCGAACGTTTGAGTGCCACACTTGGCCCTATCGCAAGGCAAATTCGACCTCGTTGCTGTGTTGTCTTCTCCATCATAGAGAAAAACTTTAGAAAATAATAAAAATTTGCAGCAAATATTCATTAGAAAATAAAAATATGTCTTACAAGAGTATTTAAAGAGAAAACAAGCCATAATGACCCCCTAAATTTTGCTCTGGACCAAAATACCCGTGACATGAAAAAACAATGCGTAAATCACACAAACAATTCTTGAAAAATAGTAAAGGACCTAAATAAGCCTCATATGGCTGAACAAAATATCTATGGACTCGTCTAACAATAAGCTACACATCAGACGAGCTATATTGAGCTTTCGAGCCACAATGAAGCCAGAATGACTCTTCGACGACGGTAGACGCACTTCATCCTGTGTAATGCAGTGGTGTGTTGCTCTTAGATTTCCATCATTCTCCCTCGGTTCAAAAAAACTCGTCATCGAGTTTTGTAGTGTCGGAGGAATCATGATAGTAACTGCAACAGGTGAGAATAACACTGCAAATCTAGAACTATTAACTACATCGAAGTGCGTAGAGTATTGCTTTGCATGATCAGAAAATTTGCACCACACTTGATCGAAAACACGTGGTCTAGTGGCAAGGCTTTTGTCTGTGAGGATGGTCGGCTGAACCTGTTTATCTTTCGGCGCTGCAAATAGAGAATCCTCTAGCAAATGAAGACCGACTGTAATTATAATAGTCTGATCCCATGTAGGTAGGTTAGATGGAGGTAGACAGGGCCACTATAGTTGATGTGGCAAGGGGAGCATCAAGGTCTGACCTCACCGAAAATAAAGGTAGAGATGGTGATGATGCATTATTGATGGTGTTCAAAGAACTTGAATTTGTTGGGATGGTCGTCGAGTCAGCTTCACATTTTGACCTTACTTGAATCCTCAGGCTGAGATATTGTCAGACCTAAAGCGTACTTAATTAGAAAAATAAACTTTCCTTTCAAGTGAGGCGGCTAGAGGGTACACCTCTATCGCTCGTGAGCCATGGTGGCATGTTGTTCCTCCATCCAATCTCTACCAACTTTTATGTACGGCCCTGACTAGAGAAGGATGGTACACCATGCCCCATCAATGTGAGAAACCCCCTTAAAAGGCTCATATAATTCCACAAGCGCTCGATCACCATCTATTATAATTTTCCTAGTCTTAGAGAGTAATTCGACAAGTGTCCGTGAAATAAAATTCTCCTCCAGTCCACTATTAAACACAAGGGCAGCACATGCCTTGTTGGGTAATATAACCCCAGTGTAGAAGACTGAGGATGTCATGACTATGGACGATGCAAGAAGGTTGACAACAAAGGCTACCAGCGACAGTGGCAACAACAGAAGTAGATGGTGGCAGTAGCACCCGACAGTGATGGTTGCAGTGGCGCCGACCCGTGCTTACTCGGGTGGCGGTGACGACGATGTAGATGGCAGAGCTGCTGGTGGCAGCACCGGTAGCTGTGGTTCCTCCCCTACCTCCTCTTCGTTTTTGTGCTTTTTTTTTTCGAATTGCAAAACAAAGACCAAGAGAGAGAAGGAAGGAGATGGGCGGTATGGACAGTACTGTGGTACTCTTCGCGTGAATAATATCGCAGTACTGTTCACTGTGAACAGTAATCGCGAGTACTGTTCACCGTAAATAGTAACCTTTTTTGTTTCCTTTTTATTGTATGGTTCCTGTGAAAGGGCAGGCGAGAGAAAATAAGATGGGGGGATGAAAGAGGAAGAGGAAGGGTGTGGCGGCAACGGTGGTTGGTGAGGTGTTGTAGTGGGGCCACGGTGGTGAAGACGAGACAGAACAACGGTGTAGTAAGGATCGAAGTTTGCTCTGATATCAAATTTGATGGGGACAGAGGAGGAAGGAGGGTTGGAGAGACTACTAGCGTAGCACCGGTAGTGGAGAGGTGGGTGTCACACCCAACCGTGTTGTAGGGCAGATTCGACCCCGTCACAGGGTCGTCTTCTCTGTTACAGAGAAACATTTTATAAAATAACCAAAATTCGCAATAAATATTCATTGAAAAATAAAAATATGTCTTACAAGAGTATTTAAAGAGAAAACAAATCCTAATGACTCCCTATACTACGGACCTAAATACCTTGACATGAAAAAATAGTGCGAAAATCGTACAAAAAAATCTTGAAAAATAGAAAAGGACCTAAATGAGCCCCAAATGGGCTAAATAAAATATCTACGGACTCGTCTAACAATAAGCTATACATCATACGAACTTTATTGAGTTTTTGAGCCACAA
The DNA here is from genome assembly GCA_030544215.1 of Zantedeschia hybrid cultivar. Lineage (NCBI taxonomy): Eukaryota > Viridiplantae > Streptophyta > Magnoliopsida > Alismatales > Araceae > Zantedeschia > Zantedeschia hybrid cultivar. The sequence goes on from JARZZO010000011.1 coordinate 45,229,021, forward strand.
TGAAGCCAAAACGACTCTTCGACAGTGGTAGATACACTCTATCATGTGTAATGCAGTAGTGTACTGCTCTTGGATTCTCATCAACTTCTTTATGCCACCTCAATGTCTAATGGTTTAGGAGAGACGCCACTTTATGCCACCTTAGCGTCTAATGATTAAGGGGAGACACCACTCTTCTCCTAGATTCTTTCTAAGAGACACCTCATTCCCTAGAAACTTCCTATTAAGACACCTCACCTAGGACACCTAGCAAGTTTATCTCCAAAGTAATCATTTAGAGTAGACAATCTTAGCTTGCCACCTTGCTCTTTTCTAGTTATTTCTTCCGCTTCCTCTCTCCCTTATCCCCTTCCTCTCCTCTTTCTATAAATAGGAGGGTAGCCTTGGGGAGAAAGAGTGAGAAATTGTGAGGGATAATAAGAGGAGAGAAGGGTAGAGAGAGAAAAAGAGATAAAGCTGTAGGAGAGAGAAAATCATAGAGAAAGTAAGGGAGAAGAAGGAGGAAAGGAGAGAAGAGGTTTACCTTTCTAACTGCGGCAACATAAGGAGATATACAAGAGGAACTCCCATCGCCTGCAACGAACCATCTAAGTTTGGAATTTCTCTTTTAAAGGCAAGGTGATACTGTCCCACTCTCCCTCAACGTTGTAGTTTAAAGATTTGATTAGATGTTTAGATTAATCTACATGATTAGTTCAATTAAGATATGTCCCGTATGAAGAGATTTTGTTCAAGCGTTTTTTTTCCGAAAATAAGCGACTCTTAAGAAAGGAGCATGTCAAAAATAGTTTTCTACAAAATTGATGTATTCCTTTAAAATGATTTTGTCAAATCATTTTTTCGAAATAATTTATTTTCTCTTGGGAAGAATCTATGAAAATAAACTCTGATTTTGTCTTGTAGTACCTATTTTTTTTAAACTCCTGGAATATCTTGGATAACATTAGACATGAACAATGATGAAGTATTATTAGACTTAACTAAATACATAAAGATTTGTATCTCTTTATAAGTTATCACGTATCTATACTAGTGGCTATGAAAGATGTTGACAAAGAAAATATAAAACCTGCCTTATGATGACTCTAACACTGTGACTTCATGACAATAATTTATGATGATTAAAGATCCTTTAAAGAAGAGGTAAGACCAAAACATGATTAAAGACCCTTTTTAAAAAAGGAGGTAAGATCGGATATGCGATTAAAGATTATTACTCTGTGATTGAATTAGGATTATGAATAAGACACCTTCATAAATGAGATAATATCATGTCTATGAGTATGCAACAAATATGATCCTTGTAGGTACATTATGATGATGAATTTATAATTAAGACTATGTTATTATTTCTTGAGATACTTTCTTACTATTAGTAAGATGATACTTTCTTACTGTTACTGTTAGTAAGGTTACTACACTTTACCAATAGGAAGGGCCCTCAGATCTGCCCTTAAGGATAGGAGGCATCGGTCCCCTCCTCCCTTGATGTGTATTGGAGTTTATAATAAGGGAGCCAGGGTATTGAGTGTGTCTCTCTCATACTTCTTAAAGGGGTCTAGAAGCCCAGACTTGAGACACACTGATTTGGTAGTGGACAGGTACCACTTGAGTGTACTAGTGACTAGAATCAGGACGATGTTGTGGAGACCTATGTATTCTAGTGAGCTCAAAACTGCTGAGCACATGCACTTAAGAATTAAAGACTACTGGTGAGTGGTTATCCCTGTCTTTTATATGAACAAGTCACTTAGTCGTAAGAATTATTGATTGCGAGAACAAGACCAACTAAGTTAAAGAAGAAAGAAAGAAAGATTATGATTCTGAATAAACTGGTCAGGATAAAGGGTCAGAACTAAATTTCTGATCGTGGCTTATTATTAAGATTTACAATGATTTGATGATTATATCATGCAAGTATGCTCACAAATTATTCTATAAGAACTACCAAAGTAAGAAAAACACAAACTATCAAAAGAACACGAAAAAGAGACAAAACTCTGCTGATTATCTAAAAAAAAAAACAAGATCCAAGATGATGTGATGTTTCTACATATTATTTTATGATTTCCAACGATTCTTACGATTTGGTTGTGATATTTAACTCTTTGACAATTTTCCTATCAAAAGAATATGGTAGTTTAAAGAGAAATTTGTATGACATTAAGGAAAGTAAATGATCTAAGTATGATCTAGTTAAATATTTCAATTGTTTAAAGTCTATTAATTATCCTACGTTCTCTTGATTAATCATTTAGGTAAATAGATTTTAATTTTAATATTGGATTAGTAAAGAGTAAATGATCCCTACTGAGTCCAATAACAGTCAGGCTCACGAATTTAATTTAATATTTTTAAAAGGATTTTATAAGAGGAAATTTGACAAACCCTTTTGCGTCTGATCTAGCCTTTGATCCTGGTCATAATAAGTTTTGTCATTTAAATTTCTGTACTTTACCTATAATTTGTGCAATTACCAGAGATGATCTAAGATATGATGGGCCATGTGATATAGCCGTATAGGTACCGGTACCACTTTCTTTGCAATTTTGATTATTTTTCTAATTATAAAAAGCGGGACTATTACAATAAGAGGAATATCACTATACCTTAAGAGGGTGAGAGTCATCTCCCATTGAACTCTTGTGCACCGCTCACTTGGAGGAGGCACTCCTCGACCTATTCCTCGTGCTCCTCGTTGCTTGGAAACAACATTCCTGAGCTTGCTCCTCCTTCTCGGCTTGTTGTTTTCATCTTCTCTCTCTTCCCTTTACTTCCTCCTTGCCTCCCCCACACTTTCTTCTTCTATGCTTTGTCACTTTCTCACTCTTATGTCCCTCTTTCTCCCTCTCTTTCTCTCCCTCCACAAGGCTGGCTGTGTGTTGGTCCGAGAGAGAACCAGCCACCACCCCCCTTATCTAAGGGGGAGAGGTGGTGGAAAGCTTCTAGAAAAAATGGAGGGAAGAGGAGGTGGAGGGGTTGTGGCGGTTTAGGGTTTTAGGCCTTCTAGAAGGTCCATTTAGGGTTTAATATGGGCCCAATAGTGGCCCATTAAGGTGTAATAAGTTCTTTTAGGAAGATTTTATTTTAGTCCATATGTTTTTAATAAATGACTTTCAACCTTATTTAAACAAAAGTCAGAAATATATTTTTCTTTTATTTTTATGTCGGTCCTTACAGCAAGCCTATATTATGATGCAATTTTGGGGAGCAATGGGAGGTTCTCAGTCAAGTCTGCTTACCATTGTCATTGCAGATGGGGGGATGCAGATGCACCACCCCTTTGCAGACCATGTCCCTTGAAGGTGAGATTCTCACCTAGGTAATATCAAGTAGGAGGCTTTCCACCTTTGATAGGTTTTCTTGCTGTTTCTGGGACGTCTATACCTCTTGTTGCTTATGTGGTGTGGAGGAGCATTCAGATTACCTATTCATGGATGTTTCTTTGCATGGGATATTTGGAAGAAAGTTTTTGATAAAATCCTTCGTGTCTACCATACCCAGACAGTGTGGTGATGCTATTTTTTTGCATTGAATGATATGGGACACGGCACCTCAAGACTGGTTAGATCATGTGATGGCTGATACTTTGTGCAACTCGATGGGCTGCTTGGGGGAAAAGAAATGGGAGGCTTTTTAGAAGGGAAGTGAAGCTTCTTGAGAGGTTGGCTACCTTCTTTCTGTGTCAGGTGAGGGAGTGGTCTAAAACTCTTTGTAAAGTGGACGAACCCAAGTGTTTCTTTTTTCCTTGCTGGGCATATGCAGTGTGTCACACCATCTTGGTGTAGAAATTTTTCTTTTGTGTAAAGGGGTTTGCGACGGTTCATGGATTTTATACTTGTATATCCCCATTGTTTTTCCTTTAATATGATTGTGGGACCTGTCCACTTCCAAAGAGTATATATGATGTGATTCATTTTATTCAGGCATGTGCAGTGGTGGTTAAAAACTTTAATTTCAAAGGATGGTCTGAATCCTAATTCAAGCACTTGGTTCAATGTTTTGGTTAAAAATAAAATTTATCGACATATGTGAGTCCAGTGGGGCCTTAAATGGGCTTTAGATATGGTGGACTGGGCTTGGACCTCACATTTAATATGTGTCGTATGCCTAGTTTGGCTTATGCTAGGTAGTTAAGTGCTAGGCTAGTCAGGTTGTGGTGGGCTTGACTGGTTCTTGAAAATATGACCAAGTTGGAGGAACTCTACAGCCACGGCATTGGTTTTCCAGTTGCTCAGGTCTAACACTAAAAAAATGCAGACAAAAATTATGCTGAGTTCCTTCTATTTCCTCTCATTCTCTGCACAGATCTGTATGTGGTTCATGCTCTTCCAAGAAGTCTAAAAGAAGTGGAGCTCTTTGCCTATTAGCCAAAATTATTTATGACAGCAGTGATAGCAAGCAAGTGTTTTTATCATTGACTTTTTGCTGTTGTTGTACTGTGGATTATTGCCAAATGAAATTGGCCTAATTTTAGAATACTTGTCTGGATTGTTCCTCTTGATTATTATTTTTTTTTTTTTAAATCATGTGTATGCTCCCACCTTTTCTTTGGAAGGAGGAAAAGAATGAAGAAAATAAATTGTGGAGCCTTATTGCAGTCTCACAGAGCTATATAGTCTGATGGGTTTCATTATTTTTTTATAATTCAATATTTTTACTGTGTTTGATATGTTACTTTAATTTCTATATTTTGATTTATTTGTTATTTAATCTTTAGGCTGCAAACTTTTTTTGGTAGATTTTTTTTCCCTGTAAAAGCTCTGTATTTGGTCAGCAATGGCACTGAAGGAAGAAAACAATTTATAACAGCCTTAAAAGGTGTTCCTAGTTGTTGTCAACTTGCAGGTATATTAAAGAGTGATGCGACCAAGAGGAAGCAGGGAGAGCGATGGGAGGGAGAGGGCTGCTAGAGCAAAGTGGCAGGAGGCTCGTCCGGGGGTCTGCCTGCGATGCTACTGGCCGGGACACTGGGCGGCGCGGTGCAATGCCGCCGTTGTATGCAGAGCCAGCCGGAGAAGTGGACATTTGGAGCTAGACTGTGCTATGAGAAGGATGGGCTCACCAGCGGAAGAGAGGAAAAAGGGTTTCGCACCGTCAACACCACTTTTTCTGGTCCACCGGCCGGTGAGGGAAGTGATGGTGTCACTACAGGATGAAGAAGCTGATAGGGAGAGGTGGGAGGCGCTCTCTGTGCAGCTAGTGGTTGAATAAAATGGGGAGGATGTGCTGGTTAAGGATGTTTCCAGGGACCTGTCGTCGGCTTGGGGCTTTCCGGTAGAATGGACTGTTTGGCGCTTGGGTGTTGAAGGTCTTCTTATTAGATGTCCAAGCCGTGATATTGCTGAAAAGATTCTTAGAGCGGGTTTTGTCTTCTTCAGTGGCAAGGATCAGAGGGTGAGGAGGTAGGCTCCCTCTGCTGGATCCAACATGGTGAAGGCACCTAGGCTGGTGTGGCTGCTATGCGAGGGGATCCCGTTGCATCTATGGAGGAAAGAGGTGGTCATGGAGGTGGGGAAGACTGCGATTAGTGATCAAGGTGGATGAAAGGGCACTTGACTCTCATGGTATCTGGGCCAGGGTTCTGGTGGCGGTGGAGAAGGGGAATTCCCAGTGAGAGTGTTGCTGAAGCACTGAGGCTTCCGGTTTGAAGTAACTGCTATGGAAGAGGAGGCTGAGAGGGAGGGGGTGGCTCTTGGGTTCTCGTGGGCAGAGAGGGTGAAGATTGGTTGGGCGGCGGCGGCTGTTCCGCAGCATTCGCAAACCCTAGAGGTATCCATCCATGGGAGGAAGAAGACGGGCCAGCTCGTGGAAGACTGGATTTTACTAGTGGACCCTACAGAGGTGAACCGGGTTGAGGACGGGTTTGGGTTAAGTGGGCAGGCCAAGTAGGATATTCAAATTTTGAATCCCAGCCAAGATGCCTTAATTGCAAATCCGGGAGAGGGTGGTGGTTTGGGTAACTTGTTTTCGGGTGGAGGATCCGACTACCATGGCCTGGCAAGGGATATAGTGGGGGGGGGGGGGGGGGGGGGACCGATCGGAGGCTATGGCTCATCGTTTGCCTTCTTCGTTCGTGGGAGCAGGGAGAGGACAGCAGCGACCCTGTCGTTTCTGTCTCGATGCCTCCAGCGCTGGGAGATGGGGCCTCTTTGGCGTCTGGCTGTTCTCCGGGTGAATCGTCCTCACCCTATCTTTGTCCTAGGAGGAGCCGGATGGTGCTGGGCGGCAGCATTTGGCTCCTTATTTGGGGAAGGCAACCTCTGGGACGAGCATGGCGATAGGGCTCCCGCCGACTCTGATGGGGATGTGGGCTTGATGATCACGCAGCTGAAGAGGGGGAGCAAGGCTGGACGTCGACAGGAGGATGAGGAGCCTCTCCCGGCGACTTTGGTGGACGTGGTGCGCTCTGTTGCTGCGACAGTGGGGATTGTTGGTCTGTCAGAGTTGTGCGTCAGGCGGGTTGTGGATCAGATTAATGACAGCCAGCGGTCAGAGGGGAGAGAATCTTAGACGCCTTCTTGCTTCAAGGGGGTTCCTAGAGAGCCACTTGAGGTGCTGAGGGGAAGGATACTGAAGGGCTTGTAATCCTTATATTGGGGTTTTGTTTTGTTTTGTTTGGGGTGGGGGGGTGTTTGTTGAGTTGCAGGGTTTCCTATGTGGGGCTCTTGGGTACATGTATTTGGGTTTCTTGTGGGTGCTGGGTGACTTACGTGCTGTTCTCTAGGGGTTGGGTTGTGAGAGGGCATGATTTGGGTTTTTTCATGTGTACTTATCATCTTTTATTTTTTTGTATGATGTGGTACTATCCACTTAAAAAAAGGTGTTCCTAGTTAAATGATAATGCCTCATGGCCTTGTATTATTTGTTTCCTGTTTTCTCTCTGTTTGCACTTTATCTAATCATTTGCATTGATTTTCTTCATTGTAATTGTCTGGTTTTTGGTTGCAACATATTAAATTTCCACAAATAAATACTACCAAAATTAACACAGTACTTGTTTAACAGGCGATCCACAGAAATATCTCTTGTCATTCGGCAAACCATGGAGGCCTGTATCCTGACACATTTAATGCCACGTTCTCAAGTCACAAGCTGATAGTCCTCTTATTTGTCCTTTGTATACAACTTTTGCTTATCATCTTTCTGATGTGCCATCCAGATTGACATTTATGTTCAAGTTCTTCAAGCTGATGGCGGTATGGAGTCTCTCTCTCTTGCAATGCTTGCACTCATGCACAATATAGTAATCTGATAGTTGATGGCTCATAATGATCCTTTCGAAATTTCTCTAAATCCTTTTTCGTGATATATATTCATTCTTTCTCAATATGCTACAGATGTCATTCTCATCTTTATTCATACTTCCAATTCATTATGATTCTTATTTCTTCTTAATGTGTAGGTACAAGATCAGCTTGCATCAATGCTGCAACATTGGCCCTAGCAGATGCTGGGATACCGATGCGTGATCTTGTCACTTCCTGCAGTGCAGGATATCTCAATAGCACTCCTTTATTGGGTACAGACGCTGCACTTTGGTTCTAGTTCATTTTTTTTCACACGAAGGGTCCGTCATATAGATAGCTCATTCTAACCTGTTCTGGTCAAATGCCGTGGGCAGATCTGAACTACTTGGAAGATAGTGCTGGTGGTCCAGATGTCACAGTTGGCTTGTTGGCAAAGCTGGACAAAGTGACCCTTCTTCAGGTTTTTGACAAGATTTTGGTTAAGTTTTCCAAAGCCCTCTTTTTCATTCCAACATCATGTGTTATGTGATTTCCAGATGGACGCAAAACTACAAATGGATATATTTGAAAATGTCATGCAACTTGCTATTGAAGGATGCAAGGCTATAGCAAATTTAATTCGAGAGGTGGTATTGCTTCTTTTGTTACAAGTTTCATTTTTTCTGTTTAATAGTGATATAACTATATATCTGTTCATTTCAAAAGTCTCTTTTGCTTTGTGACAATGTGCTTTAGTCTCTACCCCACTTTATCCATGAGCACATTATACTATTAAAGCCTTCATATGATTTGAGTGTGTGATTTGTCACTTTTGAGTTTTATATCAGGGGTCATTATACTGTTAAGGGCTTTATTTTTAGGATTTTTGAGGTCAAATTTACCTCGGCTTCCCACTAACTCGCCCCCCCCCCCCCCCCAAAAAAAAAAATAAAATAAAAATAAAAATGCTGCAACCATGTGCGGACCTAGTAGTTGAGTGCTGAGGGGAGCTCGAAGGTCAAACCCACCTTAGGAATACTACCATGGGGAGCACGCGGGCCCAGCAGGATCCCACTTCACCTGTGTACCCCAGGGACTGTTTAGGGCTTGATGATTTAAATTGTGATTTTTGCTACTATTTGAGTTTATGTTAGTATATCCCTGCTCAATTACTTCAAGACCATGCTGCTTGTTTCATCTTTCCTGTTATTGTGTTATCTATTTGTGTTAAGACACCAGATCTAAATTTCATTTGTTAGCAGGTGCTTCTTGAGAACACACACAAGCTGGAATATCTACGTGGCACATAGAAGGTATCAGCTAAATCATGAGTTACCTCTTGCAATGAACTTCTGATATCTTGGATGACACTTTCTAGTGTTAATCTTGCTTCCCTTTTATTTTCCCAAGGACTTGCATTAAACTCTATCTTTATGCCCCTTCCTCTCCACATGAGCTTCCTCCAGATGCAATTTTTTTTCCCCAAGTGCTTTTACATGATTTCTTTGGTAACTCTGTTGTGCTAAACATAGTTTGTCATTAGAAAGAGTGTTGTTTGTTGCTGATAATGACATGTCTCCTTCTTTGTTGTCATTCCAGATTTAGTGATCTTATTGTAGTTGATGAATTTGGAAAATGCTTGAAACCCTTTGCTGCAATTCACGAGCAATGGAATAGACTTCCTACTGACAGCATAGGAAATTCAAGAAAATGGTCTTCATCCAGCTTTGTTTGTTCACTGCCATTTGTAAGTAGCTCCATTGGTGTATGGAGTTTCTGATTTCCAAATTACTGGTATAGAGGGTGTCCTTTTTTAGTATTTCTAGAAGTGATGGTCATTATTCTTCTAAACTATATGTACTATCAGGCACATTCATCATTAAAATCTGCAATATTTCTCTGACAATAAATTGAACTCATTACTGGTCATGTGGATGAGGGGGAGCCTTGGTGGAATGATAAGGTTGCTTGACGGTGATCTTAGAGGTTATAGGTTCAAACCCGGTAACAACCTCTTTTCAGAAAGCAAGGGTACAGCTGCGTGTAATGGACCTTCCTAAATCCTGCAGTGGGGGGAGTCTGGTGGCACTGGGCTGCACTTTTACTTGTCTTGTGGATCTTGTGTCATCATCCCAGGCATGAAGACTTTCCAATTAAGAAAATCTTCTGTTTCCAAACAGAAAAAGTTGTGTATCATTTTAATCAGCAGCTCTTGTCTGACTAGGTGGAGGCTGTGTTCGAACTGATGCTATCCTGGGTGGGTCGGTTTTGGATGCTTTGGTCTCCTTTCAGTTTGCTGGCACCAGCTGGGTTTTATTCTGGCATCCAAAAATGAGAAAATCATGAACCCTTGTTACAGTTGTTCAAACCAAGGGATGCTCGAGTTCAAACAAACTTTGCCACCAAAATACCACTGGATTTAATCCTTAGGAACTAATCCTAATTTTTAGGTAATAGATCAATGCATCACATTTTCAAGAGATCCCTGCATTTTGAAAATGGGAAGTTTAGAGATAATACTTCTAAGGATGCAAGCATACGTCTTAATTTTTTTATATATTTTTATAAAGAAAATTTCGAAGAGCTCATGCAGTATGCCCTGCTAACAGGGAGTGTAATTTTGAAAAGTGGATCCTTGACTATTGGAATGGCAAAAAGTCTCATCTTTATATGTAGTGGGTCCTAGCAGTGTTAATGGCAAATAATCTATGTACATGAAGCATTCTACTAGTTTTATTCCTGGTCTCATACATGGGGAGAAAAAGCTTTAAAGTTGCCTCTGGATTGCAAAACTTTGAGGATGTGGCCATGTGTCTTGCCTCTACTTTTAGTTCGACTCATTACTACCGACTTTGGGGTGCCCTTTTGTGTATTTGGTGGGCTCTTTCTTTTGGGAAAGCTGTCTAATAGGAAGATGTTTCTTTTGGGGTATACTTCTATCCTGTTGTACACCTCTTTCGTTTAATGAGTACATGATGCTTCTGTCCAAAAAGCTCATTAATACTGACGCCACAGAAAGGGAAAGCAAAAAGGTTGTTCATTACAAATTAATCACTTTACTCATTTGTAGTTTCCCTGCAAAATCGAGGGTGTAACTAGCTGAAGAGAAATAGAGAGCATTCATGAGAGGAAGATTGGAAGTACAATTATGTGAGCATGAGTGCCGTTGTTACGTCAAGGGAAGGTAATGCTTGGTAGTGAAAGGCTTTGCAGAGGTATATGATAGAATTAGTTGGGGTTATGACACAAGAATGCCATTAATTCTTGTGTGTTTCAAGCAGTAATTGACAAATTGGATCTGAAATTGTATGGTAAATTGATAATTCCTTATGTGTTCCTTCCGAGGAGTTTTCAAGATTCATTTACAGTGGTAGAAGTCTCAGATACGGATTCCATATCCCTTGTCAATTTGTTTTTGTTGCTCTGCTCGTCTACTCAGGTGGAAGAAAGTTGAATCTCATGCATTCATCAGAAGGTTCTCAACATATGTAGAGGAACTCAACTCCTGCACTTCTGGTATGTAGATGATGCTACTCTCTTCATGATTGTAGGAGAGGAGAAGTTGTTTATTGTCCAACAATTGCTCGAGTCCCTAGAGGAAGTTAGTGGTTTGAAGGTCAATATTGAGGGACCAGACAAAGTACGCTGGCGTGTAGCACAAAGACGCATGCGGACTCGAGTCTCACTGAGGCTTATGAACCCTCGGTGCCTTCCTTCTAGGAAGCTTCATTGGAGCTTTGTCTCCTCCTTCCCTCCCCACTCGCTCCCCACTAATACCTTCTACCCTCTCCATTCCCCCTCTTGCTTCCTCATCTTCAACCATTCCACCTCTACCATAGTTTTTTCTCATCTAAGTCATAAGCTCTATAGTATTACCAAACCAACTAATTTTCAAACCTGTCCTCCCCTGTTCATTCCCTCGACCATTCCTCCTAATTTCCTCTCCACTGCCCATTCCCTTTTAGCCCACCTCTCTACAATTTGATTCCTGGTGTCCAGCTCCAGTATGGAGACTGAGGAGAGTAAAATATCGCAATTAACAGAGCAAGAGTCTAAAGTTCTACACCAGTTTAAGCAGCTCACAGCCAATGAAGAGCCGGTGGATTCCATTATTATCAGTCGAGAAGATCTTGTAGGCAAAGAAAATTGGAAGTCCAGCGTCATCCTAAAAGTCCACTCGATCGAGAAAATCCGACCTACCAGGCTACGAGAGTGGATCAGCAAACTCTGGAATCCCACAGGTACGTGGCAGTTCCTAGACCTCTCTGAAAATAAGTTCCTTCTTCTCTTATCTGCTCTTGAGGATGTGGAAAAAAATCAGTAAAAGGATTACTTGGATTGCTAACAGAGATCTGATCTTAGTGGAAAGAGGAAGACCAAATACGGCACCTTCAGAATATGTTCTAATGGAGGGAGAGTTGTGGATTAGGATTTATGATTTACCCCAAGAATTGCTATCACCAGAAATAACTATAAAAATATCATCACAATTAGGCATAGCCTAACCCCCTCCTCCAGAGGTGGCAGAAAGTTGGAGCAGCTATGTCAGAATCAAGGTTAGATTCAATGTAACTAAGCCTCTTAAATCTACTATGTTTGTTACTATGCTTGATGGATCCTGTAGAACCTTTAATGTAGCATATGAGCACCTCCCAAAATTCTGCCACTTTTGTGGCATTTTAGGATACGAAATGGAGATCTGCTCCAAATTAGTGCAAGCCAGATACCAAACCAAAGAAGAGTTCTTCCCCGAACTAAAACACAGTATGAATGAAGCACTGAAACCCAAGTTCGGTACTAGCTTAAAGCCTCCTTTGATTCACCACACAACAGGAAGAAACAGAACGACCAAGTTGATTCAATTGACAATAGCCGATTGGTCCAAGCTTCCTTGCCGATCAGCTTTTCGACCATCCTTTCAGAAGGCAAAAGTAGCACTAGGAAAAAGCTGGACTGGGTTGAAGATGATAGAGACAAGGTGACAGGCCTAAAGCAACCCCCTCGGGAAGGTAGCCAAGAGCCACACATCAGTCACATGCCTATCAGCAGAGGCGGTACACCAACCACCACTTTTCAAACAAAACCCCCTCATGTCAACAAAAGTAACCTTCCATCCCACACACCCTCTGCACACCTATCTCTAGAACCAGCAGGTATTGGTTCCCCCAATACAATCCAAGAAACAACCTCTCCAGGATCCCAAATACCCAATAATCCCCCCATCTACATGTCCCATTACCCTATGGATATTGAGCATATCCAGTATCTCCTTAAGACTGACAATCTGGGAGAATCCCAGTCCCCCACACCAACCAAATGTAAACCCACTGAACCACCACCCACTGCTCCGTTAGATACCACCCCCAACAAAAAATAAAAAATCCCTCCTTTGGACCCCATGCCAGAACCCCTCACCTTCAACCTAGGTAACCCCAGAGGCAACAACTCCCATCTCAGTACACCACCATCCGCCAACAAACAAAACCCCAGAAGAAATGCTACCAACAGACCACCACTTCCCCCCAACAACATTCATCCCCAAGTTTCAATTGACTTGAATGAAGAACAGGTAGAGGCGACCGACCTCAACAGGTCGCCCAGTGAAAAATGAAGGTTCTATCATGGAACTACCATGGAAGTCGTAGGCCAACAGCAGTCTCCACATTGAACAAATTGGTCTATGCAACAAAGGCAGAGTTGGTTTTTATTTCAGTGACGAAAGCCAACAGGCAACAAGGGGAAGAATTCTTCATTAGAAATAATATTAGTCAATTTCACCCAGTCGAGGCAAATGGCAGATCAAGAGGGCTTTGGCTTTGGTGGTACAGCCACTCAGATCTGAGCATTATTTAGTCTTCCAACACTTTCATTACAACAATTGTCAATAATAATCCAATTGATGCTCCATGGCTCCTCATTTGTGTCTATCTTCCGGTCTGTCCTCATCAGAGAAAACAGTTTTGAAATGAATTTCTCCAGCTTATTAGTAGTTCCCATCTACCTGTCATTTGGATCGGAGATATGAATGCAATTCTCAGCCAGAATGATAATATGGGAGGGAATGCAGTTACCTATGCACAAACCTCCCATTTTACGGAATTTATTGAAAAGGCAGAACTGCTTGACTTGGGCTTCAATGGACCAGCATACACTTGGTCCAACAGATGCAAAGGATCCCATTATATCTGTGAAAGACAGGATAGAGCTTTTGCCAACGCAAGCTGGAGGTTAATTTTTCCGAAGGCCTCTGTACATCATCTCCCATAATTAATCGTGATCACAACCCCATTCTTTTGAATCTTTCAAGCTCCAGATTCCATAAAAAATCATTCAGGTTGGAGTCAGCCTGGATCCTTAAGGATGATTTTGAGAAAGTGATTGACAAGAGCTGGAGCACCAGCCCCAAGCTGGCTTCTAATTATGTCAACAAGATTTCCCAAGTTCAGAAGGACATTTGTCAATCGAGGAAAAGTAACCGGCAGAACTCCAGACTGAGATTAGTAAAAATTTCAAAGACTCTGGAGATAATTAGCACCCTTCCTCTCTCTGAAGATAGAATTGAGAAAGAGGTCCAACTAGAGCATGAAGCATAACACCTTTGGAAATTGGAGAACGAATTCTGGTACCAAAGATCAAAAGCTCACTGGTATAAAGATGGAGACAGAGTCATCAATTTCTTTCATGTCAAAGTCCTCAGCAGAAGAACTTGTAACAGGATTGTTTGGATTCAACTTCCTAATGGCAGATGGACTAGAGACCACCAGGAAATATCAGGCTGCATTTTCAACAGCTTCAATTCCATCTATCAAACCTCTAATCCTTCCACTATCCTCCAATCTTTTGGCCTCAATTCAATACCATTTCTGAACTTGACAACAATAGAATCACTGCCGTCTCCACTCTTCAGGAAATTGAAATAGCCTTGTTTAGTATGAAACCTCATGAAGCTCCTGGTCCTGACGGCCTTCCCCCCCCAACGCCCTTGTTTTTCCAAAAGTACTAGCTTCTCCTGAAGCTGGAAATCTCTGACCTTATCCATACTTCTTCACCCACAGCAATATGCCTCATAAACTAAGCCATACCTTCACTTCCCTCATCCCCAAGAAATTTCCTATAACTTCTCCCAATGATCTGCAGCCTATAGGTCTTTGTAATGTCATCTATAAGATCATTGGAAAAACCTTGGCTTCTAGAATTAAACTTGTCCTAAACCATATCATATCCCAGAACCAATATGCATTCATTCCCAACAGACATATAACTGACAGTATTGTTTTGATACAGGAACTCATGCACTCTCTCAAGCTCAAAGGAGGCAAGACTGGGGCATTTGGCCTCAAAATAGATATGTCCAAAGTTTATAATAAGATGGAATAGTCCTTCATATCAACTACTTTGGATAACTTTGGTTTTTCTAGACATGCTCACTCCCTCTTAATGCAATGTGTGACAACTGCCTCTTATTCTATTCTCATCGATGAGGAACCTACTAAAGACATTTCCCCCACTCGAGGTCTGAGGCAAGAGTGTCCTCTCTTATCCGACCTCTTCATCATGTATGCTGAAATCTTTATGTCCTCTTCAATCATAAGTGGACAGAAGGTAAAATCAAAGCCTTTAAAGTTAATTGCCATGCCCATTCCATCACACATATGATGTATGCAGATGACCTCTTCATCTTTGGGAAAGCTGAGGACTAAGAGCTTCTTGGAGTCATGGACATCCTTCATCAGTATGAATCATGGTCAGGGCAACAGGTTAATAAAGGCAAGTCGGGTATTCTATTTAGTGCCAACACCCCCATTCATGTCCAAGATCACATTTTCCATCTTATAGGTTTCTAGCATCTATTTAAGAACAACTCTATTTGGGAGTTCCTCTCTAGCCGGGCAAAGGCAAAGTGGCTCAGCTCAACTTCATAGAGAAAAGGATTAAGAGAAGAATCAGTTAGTGGAAAACTAATACCCTCTCCCAAGCTGGCCGCACAATGCTGCTCCAAGCTACCATCTCAGTTATACATGCTCATGTAACGGCTACCACGTTATTTCCTAAAACAATCATCTCAAAGTAGAACCAACTCCAAAGCAAGTTTTGGTGGGGCCATGTAAATGGCAAGAGGAAAATTCATATTTGTAGATGGGACAATTTGAAGCAACACAAAATGAATGGGGGTTTAAATATCAGAGACTTTGAGGACTATAACAAAGCTGCTATCTTGAAGTTAATGTGGACGTTTATCAATGATCACTCTTCACTTTGGGCCAATTTACCTCGGGCAAAATATCTGAGTAAATGGTCTTTTTGGGAAGCCCTAGGCAACAACAGATGCTCCCGGCTGTGGCACTCCCTTAAATTAAGGCCCTTACTACGCAAAGGCATGTATTGGTCTGTTCAGAATGGGTCTGTTATTGATATTTGGGAAGATAGTTGGATCTCATACCTCATTGGCCCCCCAACTATTAACCCTAGCTTTTCTGGTGTTATTCCCAACAGAGTGGCCTGCCTCCATTTTAGATCAGCAAAAGTGGAACACTGGTCTTCTCAACTCCCTTTTCACCCAAGATACAGTCAGGAAAATTATTTCTACTCCAATTCCTCAAATGAATCCAATGCCCTTGGATCATCTGTTTTGGAAGTATTCTGCAAATGGAGCTATCAAGTCTGCCTACAGAATGCTGAGGGAGTATCACATGCCATCCTCCTCTGGTTTAAATTCAGTTTGGCACTCCCTGTGGAATTCTCATCTTACGAAAGTCATTCCTCTAAGAATTATGATGTTCATCTGGAAATGCATTAAAGATGTTCTCCCCTTGGTAGTGAATATGAAGAAGATTTTTCCAAATATAGACAGCTCCTGCCCTATCTGTAGCAAAGAAGAGGAATGTTCTTTACACGTCCTCTTCAACTTTGAATTTGTCAGAGCTTCTTGGATGCTTTCCCCTCTCAATTATCACTCAGATCATGATAATAAAAATTTGGAGAAAAGATTCCTAGATTGGAGGGGTCAACCCTTTGCGAGTTCCAAAAAGGATATTCTTCACACCTGTTAATGCTTTTCCGTGTTATGGCACATATGGAAAGCCAGATGCGAAGCCATCTTCAACGGCAAAACCCCATCCCCTATAAAATTGTGAAGCTTGCTATGCTGGAAGCCAACAGCTGGAACTTGGAGAGCTGCAATATGGCATGTACTAATCATTCCAAAACTCATTGGGAAAGGCCTAGTTATGGAGAACTCAAGATCAATGTTTACGCTGCCATTAGCATCAACACCAGTTCTACAGCCATCATAGTTAGAGATCATGAGGGCCAAGTTACCTGCTGTTATACCTATTTATTTCCTCACAATGATCCTGAAATGGCTCTGAAGCAGAAGCTATGAGAGTAGGTCTCCAATCAGCCCGGAGGTTCGACATGAAGGTGTGCATAGAAGGAGACGCTCTTCAAATAGTGAATGCGATAGCTCACAATCAATCTCACTCTTGGAAGATTCATCCGATTATCCAAGCTTGCGGGAATCTCCATCTCATTTACAATATCCCTATCAAGCACGTCCCTAGAAGTTGTAATCAAGTGGCCCATCACTTGGCAAAATTCTCTCTTACTCTGGAGTCTGATGCATCTTAAAATTATCCTAATATCCCGTTGTGTATCCAATCCTATGTACTTGCCGATAGGGCCCCAGATTAATGTTGAATGAATTTGGAGCTCTACTCCTTCCGACCAAAAAAAAAGGGTGAATATTGAGAAGACTACATTACTAAAAGTGGACGGGGAGATGGGGCTATTAGAAGAGCTTCTGTGGTCCTAATCTATGAGATAGGTATGTTTCTTATTTAAGTATCTATGGCATGCGAACCAGCTCCCTAGGGGAGTTGGTTCATTACCTGCCTCCTATTTGGGAGGTGGCAGGTTCGAATCTGATTGGAGTTTAACACTTCTCTAGCCATATAGCCTTAGGTGCTGTTGGGATATTTATCTTATGGTCTGTGAGATTATTTTTTCGGAAAATCAGTTCGACTTGGAATCTTCGCCTAATTAGGTGGAACTTCCGACTGTTTCGGAATTAGCTCCAAAATATTTGGAGGATATTTCGGGTTTCACTTAGTTGGAGTTCTGGTCGCTTGTAAATATTTGTACTTGTGACCTCTGAGCCACACTTCCAAAAAAAAAAAAGTATTTATGGCATGCAGGTGATGCTACTCTCTCCATGATTGTGCGAGAGGAGAAGGTGCCTTTGGTGCAACAATTGCTCGAGTCCCTGGATGAAGTTAGTGGTTTGGCGGTGAATATTGAGAAGACTACATTACTAGGAGTGGACATGGAGATGGGGCTATTAAAAGAGCTTCTGTGGTCTCTAGTCATGTGATAGGATGGGAGCGTGGCCTGCAATGCTGACACGTGTAAAGGCGTGTCAATTGATGAACATGGGGTGTTATACTTCGAGCTTTGGGTTGTCGATCACCAAGAGGATATAGGAGCCTACTCCCAGCCTAGGCAGGGCTGCTTGACAGGTGGCTCCCCTGTCTCAATTCTCGAGTTTTAAGGTGTAGTCTCGAGGAATGTTACTCCTGTTTCCTTTCGGGAACATTGGCCATCGTGGGCTGTGGGTCCTGTGGGCTTCTTCTGGCTTTTAGGCCTCCCTTATGGGCCTATTTTAGGTCTTTCGGGTGTCTCTCCATTAAATTACATTTTAATGCTTACGAAATTTTATTACTTTTTTTTTCTTATTTGTTTTAGATTTCAATTAAATAATAATTATAGGAATTGAGGGGCTTATTTTTGTATTACTTGTAAAGAGGCTCCTATTGATTAACTTAGGTAAAATTGTTTTGGATGAAAATACTCCTATAAAAAAAATAAAAAAAGTGCTCTTTTGATTGACATCGTGCAAAATAAAAAGAACGAGATAAAAAGATAGATGGAAAGAAAGGGAAAGAGAGTTGAAGAAAGCATAGAGATATTTTAGACCTTTTCAGCTTTATTTAAAAGTTAACTAGGGTTAAATAGGATATTTTAACAAAGTCTAACAGATGGTGACAGTAGAGTTTTGCAAGTATTATGATCTTATGAGGTATTTACAAAAGATAAAAAGATAAGACCATTAATTATGCTAAAAATATAAGGATATATCTGTTTTATTCTTCTTAAAACATTTATTTTACTATTTTTTTTATAAATGTATACTACTTTATTAAATTAATTATAAAGTATTAAATTAAAATTCAAAATTAATTTTAAACTGAATTGATTAAATATACTAATCATATTATTATATTAATTTAGTATTAATATTGTTTAAATTTATATCGTTAATTTATTTTGAATTGGTTTAAATTTATATTACAATATATATAGTTTATGTTACACTATATTTCTGTTAAATTAATATTTGAATGACATTAATGTAATAATTTATAAAATTAAAATATATGTTTTATATAATGTAGAATTATATATTAATATATATAATTATATCATGTAAAGAAATCGTAATATAACATACTTATGTATATTATTACATTGTAATTATTGTAACATATTCATATAAATTATGATGTTATTATTTAGACCCCTGTCATTCTCAATCACCAATAATTTTAAGCATCATGGCCAGCCGTCTAGTCTTATGACCAGCCTCATTGACCTTTCAGTTCGTAGAACATGTAAGGCGATCAATCTCAGCGCTTTGCGTCATCTTTAGCAAGCATACCAACCATTTATGCCTAATAGATATCCTCTACATCCAGATTTGGACTGATTCGGTCCGTAACGAGAGGGGAAGGTTTTAAAAAATCTCTTCATATAGTGCTTTTCTCATTTCCGATGAGCGATTTTTATGAAAGACTCTCTCCTTCCCTCTCTGTACTGACTGAATTCAATCCAAACTCGTACTGAGAGGAACTACACTCATTTCTTCCAAGCGACTAATATTACTTCCGATCAGATCCGATCACATCTTTTGATAGGTTGCACCCAATCAAGAATTACTCAAAGCTGATGTGTAACATTTTTATAACTTATAAAGGGATAATTTCATTTAGCCACCTTTGAATGCTAAATTGAAAGAACATCATACTTATGCATATATTATCCTATATACCCTTGCAAATTAACATACCTATTAGGAGTATGCCATTTCCCTTGGCAAATATGAAATACTTGTACATATCAAATATGCCATCTTCATGGTAATTTTGAAATGACATATTAGGAAGATACGTACGATAATATATGACCATACTATTATGGTTTTTTTAATTTAAGGTACAAGAATGGTTAATATGTAGTTACCTTAATTATAAAGAGGTCCCTTGATATTCAATTGAGCACAGTTTAATATAAGTGGTCATTTTTGAGATGATAGTTAAATATGCAAGCTACAATGGATTTTTTCTAGATTTGAAAGTTTAGAAGGATTAGACCTAAAAAATCCTAAACTTTTTCTAATAAGGAAAGTTATTACGAATATTTGAAAATAATCCTCTTAATTGCAGAATAGTCTATTTTGTTATTTATATTACTATAAATAATCTTATTACTTAACAATACTTGTAAACATGCCCTTGCGCCATTATTGTTTATTAGCGTTATGTTAAAAATCTCTTAGGAGATGAGTGAAGGAGAAATAGAGAGTTTGAGGTGGGGAAGAGAGAGGGGAAGGAGATAGGAGGAGGTGGGAAAGAGAGAGGAGTATCAAAGTTAGATATGTATATGTATATATCAAAATTGATAGAACGTAATCAAATAAAATTCATAGAACGTAAACAAACGCCCACTATCCAAATCAATATTAAAATTAGGGGGATCTAATATTGCAAGTTATGATTTTTGTTGATCTGATTATGATGAACTCAGGGGGGGGGAATGGGTTCTTAGAAGAAAAATATAATTTAAATGTACGGATGCACATGAATCAATTATAGAAATTGATAAAAACATGATAACTACACAATAGGGCTACAAGCAGGTTGGAGAAGGAAAGGGAAATGACACCTTCCGCTTCTGTTACCTATAAGGTTTTCCCGAGATGGAAACAAAATGGAAATGAGTGTTTTCGCTTTAGCATCTATTTTTTACTTTTAAATAAAAAATCAAAAATGAAAATGGAAGTATTTGTTATTATCATCACTATAATAAGAAGTTATTTTAAATCATTGTACTACTCACTTTCGTATAGTTTCTTCTAATAATTGAAAATTCCAAATCTACAAGATTTTAGTTTATGTAAGTTCTTGTAATCTATGAATTTTGTTTGAAATCTAGTTTATTTATTTATCTAAATCTACATATGAATCTATTTAAACCATGAACCATAAAATCACATTAAAATTTAAGAAAGTTTCCTACTTCTTACTATTAACTTACTGTCGCCAAACTATTAAGAGATATTCTCACTGTTAGATGTGAGAAGGACCCCTCTAATGGATTTAATTTTTACCTTGTAAAATAATATGTAGAAGATACATGATAATTCAGAAATAGAAGCGGGTTACGCATGTAGAAACAACTATTTTCATTTCCGACTTCTATAATTATTGGAGATCCATTTTCATTTTCTATAACTTAACGGGTGGACTAAATATTAATAAATACATTGAACTAAAATGTTATCATATAAAAAAATATTATTATATCAATATTTTATTATTTATTATATTCATAACTAAATACAATGTCATAAGATACAAGTCTTTATCGGATTTACATATCTATTAATAGAAATGAAAAGGGCGGGTAATCATAACTTGGGTATTAATTTGCAATCGTACTACACAACAAATAAAGGCCATTAGAAATTAAATATGTTTATAGAGTAAAATAATCTTGGCACATATTTTTATTGTATTGTTCAAATATAAAGGAACAACTAGTTTTAGTGAAGGAAAATCTTGTACATTAGAAGCATAAGAGAACAAATTTCAACATTATCCTATAAAGTTCAATTTAGGATCCGTAATCACCTCTATATCTAGATATAGATAAGATAACAAACTCTGAATGTGTACCTTAATTTTTCTAAAGGAAAGGAATACAAATGTCAATGGTCAGATACAGCGTAGATAGTAGGCCATCTGTCGCCATATCCATTACATAGACCATGTATCCGGTTGTTGTTTGTTAACTATAGAGAAGTAAATATGCAAATATTTTGTAATATCCATATAGAAGTGATTATCAATAGGTAATTGAATAGTTTTCTAAGGTGAAAATGGGACCTTATAAAAGTTGAACTTGAACTACTAATGCTCACAAGGTTCACTTAAAATTAAACTAAACTAAGAAAAAGCAACTACTCTTTAAGGGAGGTAAAAACACACTTTAATTTAAACTTGTCTCATCATGTAAAGACATAGTATAAAAAGAACAATCTATGTCACATGAAATAAACTCTGTAATGTGGCACAAGCCTAATATCTAAGCCAAGATTAAATTTACCAAAAATGTTAATTGATATCAATCCTTATGTTTTTATCCTATAATTGATATCAATTATATATAACTATTTTTCATAATCACTATCATATAGCAGATTTGAAATATAACTATCAATTTTCTACTCATTTAGAAATTAAGTTTATCTATATTTTCTAATTTATGAGTGATGAAAGTTTTAACCAAATGAATGGTTAGATAGTTAGGTTATTAGTTACCATGGATATGTCTAGAAAGGAACATGGAACCCCAATGCCATGACATCGAGGAACAACATCTCTAGTGACGAAGACAAATGGCAGCTAGCAGTGGCCATGGCCCCATCAAAAAATCCTTTATACTAAGACATGCATTTAGTTTAACCTCTTCTAACGGATCTAGTGTATATTTATTCTTGAAAACTTTTATAAGAAACCTTTATACATATGTTTTTACACGGATTCAACTTTAGCAATTTCAGTTAAGTTATTATAAAGTGATACTTTTGTACAGGTGATCTTTACATTAAAGATTCTTTTATGCCCCTACCCCTAATTTTATCTTGGACTATCTCCATATGCACAAGTGGCTTCTTTTGCCAATTTAGTTGCAACCTTGCATCTTTCTCTTTTGAAGTCACTCTTTGTTTAGTTGACGATGAAAAGCTAGCGTAGTAATCATGGCATTGAATAATATTTGATGTAATCTTTTTTTTTTTTTGCTTTCAAAAAAAAAAAATATTGACAAGGAGGATCATCTTAACTTGGCATCTATATCATCCAATCTTTGATGGAATAGTAAAAAAAATAAAAAAATGATCAAGTTACTATGCGGTCATTGTGATCTCACCACTGCGATGTGGTGTTACAAACCCATTCTATAATTTTATTCCCCCCATTCTATAGTTCTCTAGTTTATGGAGTCTGTAGCTTGAATCCAATAAGTAAATATCCAAGTATAACGCACATATTTAAAGTAGTATTTGAGTGTCGAACATGTTATAATTTAGATATTTTCGCAAAGATACCCCTCCTACACTTCTAATTGCATGTTTGTCTATCCTAGTTTCATATTATTACAAGTAATGACACTGCATCGTAATACTTGTAAGAGTGTCCTGGTTGTTACCTCCATTAGCATTCCCTTAAATATCTCCTATTTAATCTAGTTAACTTTTAATTAAAGTTGAAAAGGTCTAAAATACCTTTATTGTTTCCTCAATTCTCCTTCTCTCTCTTCCCATCTATCCCTCTATCTCTTTTTTTCTCTCTTTAGCACAATGCCAATCAAAGAACACCTTTTTATGGGGGATATTTCTGTTTAAATATTAAATTTAACAGTTGAGAAAATAATATTGTTGTATCTTTAATGGAAGTTAAGCATGGGGACATTGTTACAAGTACTGCGGTTTAGCAAGGTTATTTATAACAATATAAAAATAAGATGGAAAAATGTAGAATTGAATTTTTAAGAAGAGTATCTTTTAAAAAAAAACTCTATAATCTTTAAATTCAGGTTTTAGAACACCAACTTGGCTAATTCTATGAAACATATGATCCAGTAGAATTTTGTAACAAAACCATGTAGTCGGATGCTTAACAGAGAAAAAAAAGGCTATATGAACCTATGTAAACACATGATATTTAAAAATTAACAAAAATGAATATAAACTTTCAAGTTAACAAGTAGTCTATTCAAAGTGAGAACATACTAAAATCATCAAAGCAAGCATCAACATACCACGCTTTCTGAGACTCCGGGAGGGGGCAGGGCAAGATTTCTTGGTGGAGGTTCATTAATGTACCATCTCTTGTCAAATCGCCACTCGCCAATTTCCTCCCCAGTAAACTCATCCTGAAAAGAATGCAGAACATGTAATGAATCAAAAGAATGGAGTGAAGCAACTTTTTAAGGAGTAATACTTGCTGCAATGATGGTGTGTGCTCCACGCACCATCATTACAGTGGGTTATATATATATATATATATATATATATATATATATATATATATATATATATATTTATTATTATTTTTTTGCTAGGTCATTCCCATGGTGTCCTAACCGTACAGTTCAATACCTGATTGGACGACACAAAAAATATGAAAAATAAAACATCGAGTCCAACAAATAGTAAAAAGATGTACTTTTTACTGTTCATTAGGCTCAATTTTTTATTTTTCAGATTATTTTGCATCATCCGATCAGACAAAAAAAAATACGGACGATTAAGGCACCTCGGGGGCGACCTAGAAAAAAAAATAAAATTGCAGCAAGTGTTACTCCGTTTTTAGACTGGCTCTACAAGGGATGCAAATACCTTCATATTGAAATTGCATCCATAAGTGTAATGAATGATAAATGCCTCCCCAACCTCTAGATCATATGGGGGCTGAAAATTAAGGATTCAAAGTGAATGCTGTATAAGCAAGAGTCACAGAAAAAACATGGAGATATTTTACATGAAACAAAAGGGAATAATTTAATTAATTGGATAATTAGATCATATGCAAAGGAAAACAATACCTGAATCATAAAATCATTACGAAGAATGTGCTTCACACCATGCAAAGCACTTGCAACAGCATAAGCGTACCTTTCCCCAAAAGGAAAATTTAAAAAGGAAAATGGGAAAATAAAGAAGATGCACAACAATGGATAAGCATGAAAGCTACCATCACAAACATGACACAAGTAAAGGAAAGGTACATATAGCTAAGTTTAATTCTAGCATCTCTTACATTTCTAGAACCCATCCAAGAACCTTCTCGGCCTCTGGATCATCTTTCATCTTCACCGAGACATTTTTCCAGGTGGGGGCAATTTTCTCTAACAGGTCCTGAAACAAATGGATCGATCATTTTTCTATGTGAGTTATGTGTGTAGATGAGTTATATACCATGTTCTGTAAAGACTACACGTAACCTAAAGCCCACATCATAAATGACCATAGAACTCTTTAAGAGAGGAGATCCTCTTAGTATAATTTAGATCGGAGTCCAGTAGTACTGAGAGAAGGAAGGGATTAAATATTATAAAGAAACTTTTCATGTGATCTTAAAATTTAACAAATACTTGGACCCCCTTTCTCTCAATACTACTGGACTCTGATCCAAACGTGTACTGAAAAGATCTCTCTTGTTCTTTAATCTCCCATCCTGTACGGTTTCGGAAACACGGTTTCGGAGGCATGTAGACTTTGACTGTACAATATTCGGAAACACATTTTCTGATATTATGTCTATTTTGGCCAGAGACTCCTGCGTGTCTATTCTAGAGCATTCTCTCTCCAGTTACCTGAGAGCGAACGATCCTATATTGAACACACAATCACCTTCGAAGGTCTTCCGTTAGACTCGATCCTTGACTATTAGAGATACCATGGATAAGGATTCGTAAGTCAATGTCAAAGTCCAGGAGTCCAACGACAAAATGTCTTTGGTGTCTCAAGTCTAAGGACCAACTACGCCACTGTGACGATGAATGAAGCCGGTTGATAGTCAGGTAAATTATCAATCGGCGATTCATATCAGATCAGTTCAGTGAACTCATTCTTTTTCATAGTGTCTCCACACAAGTAATTAACAAGATCAGTCATCCTCATCATATGAGTTGAAATAACCTGTATTAGTTTTACTGGATGTTTGATATCCTCTTTAAACATCTTACGACTAAGAACAATTCAGAATATGTGTTTATAAGTCATCGGTCTCATTATTATGATCTCATCATAATCCGATGACCGTTGCACACATTCATGAACTTCATTATGCGAAATTATAAACACGCTAATCTATATAATGAAATATATACTATTTATTATTGAACCAGATTGAAATAGGTGCCTCATGATTGGCTTTGAGGACACCTATATCTATCACTTATAACAAAACTATAGTGGCAAAACTAGTTTGGAGATATATTCAAGAACTCCATTCCCTTTAGTCATCTGTTCTATGCTCTAAATACTTACATAGAGGCTCTTTTGGGGAAGCTAAGGTGGATTCTAAGGCTCTCGGAGAGGTTTCAAAGGTGATGAAATCCCTTCAGTTATACAGTTCATCGTTAGGTTTAGAAGTGAACAGGGAGAAATTAGGCTTCCTATTTAGTATCAATAAGAATGATATTTGCAACATGGTTGGGATCCAACCCTTGAAGTCTATACTTAGATACTCCAACTGGCATGGGAAGTAGCAGACTTAAGCAACTCTGTTACATAATTGATTAAGGTCCAATCCGAAGTTATCTCTTGGAAAGTCATTACCTTATCATCAACAAAGAAAACCACATTGATCTACTCTTTCTTGATGGCCATACTAGCTCATGCTATGACTGCCACCTTGCTCCCGAAAATAGTTTTGGATAAAGTTAACACCATTCTCAATTGTTTTTGTGGGGTCATACTAAGGAGAAGAAGAAGCTACATCTTTACAACTGGGATCTTATTAGACAACATAAGTGGTGGGGAGGAGGGGGGGTTCAGGCATCAAGGATCTTGAAGCTTATTGTTGGGATCCGGGCGGGATGCGAAGAACACAATGGAAAACAAAAAATAAATCCCGCCTGATGCCCGCAGATCCATTTCGGAACGAAAAAGGAAGAACCAAAAAATCGAGAAGTGATCGTATCACCGTGTGTAGATTCGAATCCGCATCCGTATCGGTTCCGTCGAGGTGATGCCGCTAGTCGCATAAGCGTTCGGCCTCCAACGGTATCCACGCGATCTTCCGCGGTGGTTCGTCTTTGCTCCCTCGTCTAGATCAACGTGTTCGTTGAAGATCCGTCGCCGCAACGACGTCTGAAAACCCGCGGACGAGAATTCCCGACTTTCGAGAATTGCGTGTGGTGGAGACGGGAATTGTCCTGGCGCCTCAAGAGGGGCGCCCAGAGGAGGAGGGGAGAGAGAGGGGGGGACGGCCAGCCTAAAGAGCTCCTAGATCTTGGCTAAGGTTTTCTCAACAACGCGTATATATATTAAGTCGGCTCGACTTTTCACAAAAGTCTCCGACTTAATATAAACCACTTAAATACCACCGACTAAGAATTTGTTTGCGTGTGACCCTCTAGGCCCATTAACCAGTCCCATTTTCAGCCCGATAAGTTCAATAACTATTTATCGACTTATAGTAATTAATTAATATCCAATATATATAATTAATTACTTAATCGAATTAACATCTCGTGTAAATTCGACCGGACTTCCAATCAAGTTAGGTGTCAAGCAACATCGCATGATCCCGGAAGGCAATGGGGTTCAGCAACCCACTCATAGAACATGTCCGTCCATAGTTACCGCATGACTATAGTCCTTCGTTCGTATAATGCTCTCGAATTAACCTAGGGTATGGTCAACTGTCAAACCCTACATAGTCAACTCACTTGAATTAGACTTTGACTGTACAATATTCGGAAACACATTTTTTGATATTATGTCTATTTTGGCCAGAGACTCCTGCGTGTCTATTCTAGAGCATTATCTGTCCAGTTACCTGAGAGCGAACGATCCTATATTGAACACACAATCACCTTCGAAGGTCTTCCGTTAGACTCGATCCTTGACTATTAGAGATCCCATGGATAAGGATTCGTAAGTCATTGTCAAAGTCCAGGAGTCCAACGACAAGGTGTCTTTGGTGTCTCAAGTCTAAGGACCAACTACGCCACTGTGACGATGAATGAAGCAGGTTGATAGTCAGGTAAATTATCAATCGGCGATTCATATCAGATCAGTTCAGTGAACTCATTCTTTTTCATAGTGTCTCCACACAAGTGATTAACAAGATCAGTCATCCTCATCATATGAGTTGAAATAACCTGTATTAGTTTTACTGGATGTTTGATATCCTCTTTAAACATCTTACGACTAAGAATAATTCAGAATATGTGTTTATAAGTCATCGGTCTCATTATTATGATCTCATCATAATCCGATGACCGTTGCACACATTCATGAACTTCATTATGCGAAATTATAAACACGCTAATCTATATAATGAAATATATACTATTTATTATTGAACCAGATTGAAATAGGTGCCTCATGATTGGCTTTGAGGACACCTATATCTATCACTTATAACTAAACTATAGTGGCAAAACTAGTTTGGAGATATATTCAAGAACTCCATTCCCTTTAGTCATCTGTTCTATGCTCTAAATACTTACATAGAGGCTCTTTTGGGGAAGCTAAGGTGGATTCTAAGGCTCTCGGACCTAGAGAGCTATGTCGAGAAATAAGAAATTATTAAAAATTGTCTATTTAAGAAAATTCAAGATTAACAGTCTACCATCATTTTAGAGGATAGGTGGATCTATAGTCCACCTCTTCCCTCGCATCCTAAGGTACCTCTCAGGAATTTTGATCCAGTCAAGGTTCTGATGTTATATCCTCTAACGATTGGGATGCAGGAAAACTCCAATCCCTATTTCGTATAGCCATTGCCCAAGCAATTATCGAGATTGTTATTCCTTACTCCCCACTCCTTCAAGGGGATCAATTTATCTAGTTAACCCCACAAGGTAAATTCTCCGTAAGCTCGGCTTATAGGTACTTGAGAGATATCAAATCTAGTCGCTCTACTTCCACTCCTTTCCTAGTCTGGAGAGTTATATGAGATCCTGGGATTGTTAGAGTGGTTTCCCCTTGAATAGTTCAATTCATGTGGAAGTGCATCTTTGAAGCCATAACGGTAATGATAAGGCTTCACAAGGTCATGAAGTAGGTCTACTCTAAATGTCCAATCTGCCAAAATCAGGAAGAGACAATCCAACACTTATTATTTGAGTGTGACCTACTAGGTTGGTCTGGTTGATATCCCTATTGGATTACAGAATAGAGGCTGCCTCAATCTCTTCCCTTAGTTGAAAGAATTATTGTATGGTCAGCTATATCCTAGGCCAACGACAATAGAAATCTATCCACTAATGTCTTTGCTTCACCATTTGCTGGCACATCTGGAAGGCGAGATGCTTTTCTGTCTTCCGATGAGAAAAAATTTATTCTGGTGACTGTTATGTCAAGATATGTGAGGCATTTTGTGGATTGGTTTTCTATCAAAGAAGCAGCTACTCCTCCAAAGAAGAATAATCAATCTACTTGACTCCCTCCTCATCCTTGTGTGCTCAAAATTAACTTGGATGGTAATTTGGATGAGGGAAGAGGAGGACTAGGCATTGTGATCAGGGACCATGTTAGTCAGGTTATTAAAGCTTCACTTTTCATCACTTCTGATGCACTTTCTGAGGTGGTTGAAGCTCGAGCTATGTTGAAAGCTGTCTAGATCGCCAGCACTCTCAATTGTTCAGTTACTGTTGATAGCGACACTCAAATGGTTGCCCTTGCTGTCAATGGACTGTCCACTCCCCCCGGAGGATTAGGACCATTATAAGAGGTGCAAAGAGATGATGCAATCTTCGTTGTTACCTATTTCTATAATGCATGTACCTAGAAGTTGTAATCAGACTGCTCATCCCCTTGCTAAGTTTGCTATTTGTAATCTGCAATATTTCTCTGACAATAAATTGAACTCATTACTGGTCATGTGGATGAGGGGGAGCCTTGGTGGAATGATAAGGTTGCTTGACGGTGATCTTAGAGGTTATAGGTTCAAACCCGGTCACAACCTCTTTTTAGAAAGCAAGGGTACAGCTGTGTGTAATGGACCTTCCTAAATCCTGCAGTGGGGGGAGTCTGGTGGCACTGGGCTGCACTTTTGCTTGTCTTGTGGATCTTGTGTCATCATCCCAGGCATGAAGACTTTCCAGTTAAGAAAATCTTATGTTTCTAAACAGAAAAAGTTGTGTATTATTTTAATCAGCAGCTCTTGTCTGACTAGGTGGAGGCTGTGTTCGAACTGATGCTATCCTTGGTGGGTCGGTTTTGGATGCTTTGCTCTCCTTTCAGTTTGCTGGCACCAGCTGGGTTTTATTCTGGCATCCAAAAATGAGAAAATCATGAACCCTTGTTATAGTTGTTCAAACTAAGGGATGTTCAAGTTCAAACAAACTTTGCCACCAAAATACCACTGGATTTAATCCTTAGGAACTAATCCTAATTTTTAGGTAATAGATCAATGCATCACATTTTCAAGAGATCCCTGCATTTTGAAAATGGGAAGTTTAGAGATAATACTTCTAAGGATGCAAGCATACGTCTTAATTTTTTTATATATTTTTATAAAGAAAATTTCGAAGAGCTCATGCAGTATGCCCTGCTAATAGGGAGTGTAATTTTGAAAAGTGGATCCTTGACTATTGGAATGGCAAAAAGTCTCATCTTTATATGTAGTGGGTCCCAGCAGTGTTAATGGCAAATAATCTATGTACATGAAGCATTCTACTAGTTTTATTCCTGGTCTCATACATGGGGAGAAAAAGCTTTAAAGTTGCCTCTGGATTGCAAAACTTTGAGGATGTGGCCATGTGTCTTGCCTCTACTTTTAATTCGACTCATTACTAGTCTTTGGGGTGCCCTTTTGTGTATTTGGTGGACTCATTACCTGTCCGCCTTCCACCATCCTTCGAAGGCTAACCTGTCCACCTTCCACCGCCCTTCGAAGGCCATCCCTTGCCTTCCACCACCCTTCGAAGGCCACCCCTTGCCTTCCACCACCCTTCGAAGGCCAACCGGGCCGCCTTCCACCTCTTCGTGGAAGGCCAGGTAGCTGGCCTTCCACGAAGAGGTGGAAGGCAATTGGTTGGCCGCCCACTCCCCTAACTCCCACCTTGACCTCGTCTTCCCACGATCTCCTCTACTCGCCACCCTCACCTCCACCTGATCGGAGTAGTGGAGGTGAGGGTGGCGAGTAGAGGAGATCGTGGGAAGGCGAGGTCATGGTGGGAGTTAGGGGAGTGGGCGGCCAACCAACTTGCCTTCCACCTCTTTGTGGAAGGCCAGCTACCTGGCTTTCCACGGGATTGGAAGGCAAGTTGGTTGGCCGCCCACTCTCCTAACTCCTACCTTGACCTCGTCTTCCCACGATCTCCTCTACTCACCACCCTCACCTCCAGTACTCCGATCATTCCCCACTCCGGCGACTGCCGCGCGCACCACCTCCGACTCTTGACCACTTCCCATTGGCTACATGATAATTTACGGGGATTTAGACCCCTATTTTCTCCTATTTTCCCTTCACCTATTTAAACCCCCCATGTCCCCTCGAGAAGGGAGGTTGGCAAGTGGGTCAGTTTTAAGGTTAGAGGAGGAGTTGAGCGGGCAAGGAGTCAGAGAGCCTCAGGAAGAACTTCAAGCGAGGGAAAGCCTTGGCAGTCGTGAAGCCGGAGGGATCTTTCGCATTCTAAATGGGCTTGTCCTCTTAACTCTCTCTTTACTTTTCCCCTTTCCACTTCATTGCATTCCCACTCTCCATCCACTCTGTAACATCATCTCCTCCTCTCACTCTTTTCTCTCTTTTAACACATCACTTCACTTTTCACACACGAGCACTCCCATCTGCATGCATGCATGTTAGGATAACCTAGCAATCCTTACTCTCCAGAGGTTTTAAACAAAAAAAAACGGGAGGTGGGTAGCCATAATATATGGTCATCTTCCCTCCCCAAACACCCATCCGGTGCGTCTCCCTCCAATTCTAGTTGATTTCTATATTTGCATGGATAGATTCTACATATCACAGTCCTAATCGGGTTATCTTCTTCTTTTGTCTTGTCTTTTCCTTTCATGGACCCTTACCGCATTTTTGCGTGCAGACTGCCGAGCTCTTCTCCTCTGGCCGGCCGGAGGAAGAGAAGAGGAATCCGCCATCTCCCGCTCCCTCAGAACGCAATCACTCTCACCATCCTGCGGAGCACAGAGACCGTAAGGTAATGCTCCTGGTGATCACACACTTTGATTTCTAACTCTTCCAAATCGCCGCAGCGCTAAGACGAACGGAGAAGCCCTCGCCCGACGTTCGCAGCAGTGACGGGGGATGTTCCGGGCGCCTACAAAGGGTACCGATGGTTTGACTTGAGGGATATGTACATTGCATTAACAGACTATTTCTTGATCCTTTAGAACCAAAGTGGCCGCCACAAATAGATGAGCTGATTGAAGGGCCTGGTGCCATTTTTGACAAAAGAATTCTGCTGTCTGAGGAAACAGATGATGGGGAGCTAGATGACCCCTATGAAGCTGGTTATACCACGGATCTTCTTTGGAGGGGGACTTATCCCTCTTACATTTTCACACTCCATACTTTATTCCGCACTCTGCTTCTAACCCCGACTTGATCGCAGGTCATTACTAAAGATATTCCACGGGCTCCGCCCATCATAATCACCCTGTCCCCACGGGACCTCATCCCTCAACCTCCTCTCGATCTAGAGAGGATTCATGATTTAATCTGGGACATACTACTATTTGATCCCCCCAATCCTTTGGCCTTAGTGCTACTTCCTCCATCTCACTCTCCTCTCATTTACATTCATTTTTGTTTTATGATTTACCAATCCAATTCCAAAAAAAAACGCCAATTTGGCAACTTCCTTCTCCTATATCCTCATTGAGGAAACTTCCTACTTGTCCGATTATATCCCATCGCGTGGGTCATTCGGTCAAGATTCTCTTATAGACTTACTCTGTCCCTCCCCTCGGGAGGATTCTCCTGTATTTCCTCATGTATCCTATAATTCTCATCCTTATTCGTCTTCATTAGGTTGTTCCCAAGCAATCCTACCATAATCCAAAGATCTTAGGTTGAGTTTTCTTCCAAAGTTTCAAGGCTTCTTCAAAGTTTCCAAGGTTTCTAAACTTCAAGAAGGAAGAACTCCGAAAAAGAGAATGGATTCTTCAAACAAGAGGATGAAGATATCTCTAGAGAAGTTCTCCGACGTAAAAAATCACCTCAATGGAAGAGATCCTAATCTTCAAGTAAGTTAAATCAACTTCCCTTCAATTCTTGTTCTTGCTCTTCATGTTCTTCGTGATGTTCTTCATATTCTTCCTTTTTTTTTTTTTTTTTTTTTTTTCAGAATTATCCTATGTTTCCTGGCCCAAGGAAGTTTACCTCTCTCCCTTGGATTCGTAAACTTGCAAAAAGTGTTAAGCTTTCCATGCAAGTGTTCATATCTAAGTGGAATCTTCAAGGTCTTGTGGTGCTTGCCAAAAATTACAAGAGTTCGAACTTAGATTGGGCGGCTATGGGCGCCTTGATTGAGTGGTGGCATCCCCAAACTCATACGTTCTTCTTCCAAGACTTCGAGTGTACAATCCGTTTGGTGGAGGTAGAGCTTCTATTGGGTCTCCTAAAACCCAAAGATAACAAAGATAAGATAGCCTTGACAAGAGAGAAAATCACCGGTCAACAATTGTTGACATCAATCATGAAGGATCCTTCAGAAGCTAAAGGATGCCTTACCAAGAAGGGGATCAATCTTGCAAAGCTCGCTGAGTGGACTTTATATGAAATTGATGATTTAAGAGAGGATGAAGCGGAGGATGTTATGAAAGCTTTCGTTACATGCTTTGCCGGTGCCTTGTTCTTCCCTGCGCAGGATAACATCTTGGATGATGATCAAGTTAGTGGCATCTGCGCAATCTTCGAAGGTAAATCCATTAGTACTGCACTTTTGGCATATCTTTATAGCGGGCTTTCTGTGGCATCTGTGGGTCGTCCTCCCTATGGGTGCATGTTACTCTTTGCTCTATGCGTTGAACTTCACTTTAAGTTTGAGTACAACAAGAAAAGGCCTCTGAATCCATCTCAAATCTTCTTGAATAGCCCAATTCATTGCATTGCTAACATTGTAAAGTTCAATGAGTATATGGTCAACAAGGTTCCAAAGCTCAAGACCCGGGCCGACTAGAGAGAGTATTTGAAGCTCATGACATCCGACATATTTGACTCATCTCCGCTCGCTCTTGTTGGAAAGCCTATTTGGGTACGCCGTGCAGCAGGAGCAGATCTCAAGTTGATTGGAGCCACCGAGTTCGTGCTATACAATCCCCATCGGTGCCTTACTCAACTTAGCTTGGGCCGTCGTGAATTCCCTGAGTTCTCTCCCACATCCCCAATCAAGAAGCGTGACTTGGAATCCGACGAACATTATGAAGCCATACAAATCATCACTACTTTGTGGAACCTTGGCTTTAGTTACCGTGTAAAATCCTCTAAAGATAGAGATAGAGGATTAAAATTTTCTTATCTTAAAGGTCTTCATTAAATTCTTCCTTAAATGTCCTCTTTCTCTTTTTCCTTTTTGATGTAATAAAAGATTTCATTGAATAAAGAATGACTTTTCATGCCTTGAAATCATTCCTTAACTTTCTGTGATGTGTACATGATTTTTCCTTAAGTAAAAACTGGATTTTTCCTGAAAATTTGGCAATTCGGATTCTGTTAAATGTAAAACACGTCCACTCAGAAAGACGCCTTTAAACCATAATTCCTTTTCCAGAAATTCAATTTAATCCTCAAAAACCTGATTCAACCTTAAATCGCGTCTGCAACTGTTGATGTAACGACCCGCCACCCTATAATCGGGGATCCGATTACTAAATGGGTACCGAATCATTAATTTGGGACCAAACCAAGATCTAGTAAGTCTGGGAAATAAATAATAAACTAAGCTAAACATTCACATCGCATTGACTTGAAATAAAAGTGCAGGAATTAAAATTATTACAATGCGACTCGATACAGCAAATAATTACATTCTCCAACAGAAGGAAATAATTAAACATACAGGCCAAAGATAAATAACAACTACATCGGGGCATACCCCGGAACAACCGCTGAAGGCACACCACACCCGGCCGCACACGCCGCTCTAGTCTGCTGGGAGTCCTCACCTGAAAACCGCAGGGGTGAGTCTCAAGACAAGACTCAGTAGGGATCCTTCGATCCCCACCGCCCACGCACACACCCACAAGTGTAAAGTACAGCTAACAGTAAAGTAACAAGTGTAGTGGCAGGTACGATATCTAATTCTCTACGTGAGAACACATGCAGTCGAAATGTAATAATCATGCACATTCTAAGCCAACCGTTAGAAAACCCACAACTGCCGTCTCGATAGAGCTCGCCGACCGTACAAACAACGGTGAGAAAACCTCGACCCGCTGAGACCAAGGAGCAGCCCCTCGGATAGCACGCTCGCTACTCCGGCCCAACTGGCTCAGGTGACTACCCCTTCCCTCAGCATGAGTGACTCTCCGAATGTACCACTCCGACACCGGTACTAGCTGACCCCGGGGTTCACCAGGTGACCCTCTCTCACTAGGCGTCACCCCGCCCACGCCCCCACCGGCGCTGTGCTCACGCCCCCACCAGCACAGGGTGATAAAGTGCTACAATGTCACTCCAGGTCCACAGTAACTGAAAACCCAACACCGTGCGGTCCGGTCACGTAAAAAGTCCGCGATCGCATAACACACATAGAACCATCCGATCATGAGGAATCCATCTCTATCGGGTGCACTAAAACATGTGCTAACCATCTTTCTAGCAGTATGAACACATTTTACTGGCATGCATTAGTGAGATTCTGTCTTGAATCGCGTCGACTGAGGTCGACGCCATTCAAGCCCCATGTACAGGTTCACATAAATCAATTTCCAGAATCTGGCCTTAAAAGGCGTCGACACCCGTGGTCGCCTTTTAAAAGGCGTCGACATCCGCAGACGTCATTCAACACAGAAACCCGGAATTCCAAGACCTTTACTCAGGGGATTTTCTGTCTTAAAAGGCGTCGTGGGTGCCTGACGCCATTCAAAAATGCGTCGTTCACCCATGATGTCTTTTAAGCTCTGAATTCCCGACCTGGCAGACTGTCTGTCAGGCGATTCCTATCTAAAAGGCGTCGTGATGGCCCGACGCCCTTCAAAAAGGCGTCGTCCATGCACGACGTCTTTCAAGCCCAGGAACCAGGATCGCCCTAAGCCCGAGGGCTCCCTTTCCAACCCCAAACAAACCCAAAACGGAGGGAAGAAGAGAAACAATACTATCCATAAGCAATACATTGGTGGAAATCCCCCTTATCATCAAATGAACTCCTAAACATGCTCATTCTAACCCCCAAATCAAAGATCTACCACATGCATAAACGAGGAAAAACATGATTTTAAGCACGATATTATGGGGAACGTCACCCTACCGGACACTCGAACGCCTCCGAGCTTCAAGCCGTCCGCCTGTCTCGCCCTACGCCGCCGCCGGTACCGCCGAGGTCGTCCTAGCCCCACCGTGACGTCGGCCGCCGTCCGGAGAGCAGAACGCTGCAGTGGAAGTGGAGGTGGTAGGGGTAGGAGCCAGGTAGAGGATGGAGTGGAGGGAGAGGCGAAATGGTGTGAGGAAAAGAGGGAGGAGGAGGGGGTCGCCGCCGGTCGCCGGAGGAGAAGGAGAGAAGGAGAGTAGGAGAAAATGAGGGAAAGAAGGAGGGCTCGCGGGGTTAGCCAGAAACTGGCTAAAACGCGTCGACATGCACGGACGCCTATCAGGTGACATGACGGCCGCTCTGACAAGATTCTGAAACGCGTCGTCCTACACAGACGCTATTCAAACAACTTGTCAGGGCCGTACTCTGACACACCCAGGGTCGCAGTCTGAAAGGCGTCGACCCACACGGACGCCGTTCAGACGACCTGACAGGGCCGGACTCTCGCGGCCCAAGGTCAGCCCACGTGGCACCCACGTGGCAGATCCTGAAACGCGTCTGCCACGGTGGACGCCGTTTAAAACGCGTCTTGAGGTCCTGACGCGATTCGACTTAGAACCCCCGCCCCTCACAAGGGCTAGAACTACAGGGCCCGACCCAAAAACCGGATCCGTAAGTCTCGATCCTTACAGTTGACGCTTTTCAACTCTCTCTCCTACTTTTTCCAGGATTCTGCCATTAATTCCGTGATTAGTCTCCTAAAACGCGTCTACAAGATAAGACGCCTTTCATCATCATCCTCTGTACGGCTCTGACCAGAATTGGCGGTAATATGAAATGCGTCATCCCACATAGACGCCGTTCAATCAGTTTCAAACAGCTGTCCTTGCCGCCTCAACTTATGCGTCCTAAAACACGTCTATCTGAGTCGACGTCTTTCACCTTTGCGTTTACAGACCCGCGAAGGCCCCCTTTCTTCCTCACTTTTTCCCTTGATTTCTCTCTCTCTTTATACCGGTGATCTCCGGCGATCCCTCTCTTTCTCCCTCAAAACTCCCTCTCTTGACCATGGAACGTGGTAAAGGCTCTAGGAAGATGAAAGCCCTAGCCAAGAGGCGGCGAAGGCACGAGGAAGAAGCCCCCGAGGAGGTTCCGGCGGTGCTAGCCGAAGCCGCGGCGATTTTGGAGGAGGAGATCCCTCCACCGGCGCCTGTGGCAATGGAGGAAGAAGAGGAGGGTGACCTCCACACGGTAAGCTCTCTGTGGAATGAATGGGGTGAGAAAAGGGAGGAGAAAGGGGTTCTTCAAGAACTCGGAATCGGGCCTTGAAAGGCGTCCAGACCAGGTGACGCCATTCAAAAGGCGTCCCCCTGAGATGACGTCTTTCAAGGTTAATTCCGAATTTTTAATTAGGGCAGAAAATAAGTTTGAAGTGCGTCAGGACATGTTGACGTGTTTTGAAAAACGCCTACATGTGCTGACGTTTTTCAAAACAGAACTGTTTTTCCTGTTTTTATTAATTACTGACCCTATTTTTTTTATGTTTTTATTTGCAGGGAGTGATGAGGTCTAGGATTAGTTGGGACCTAGTGATAGGTGCCTATAGGGGTCTCCCGGACTTCCAGAAGGCGCGCCTGCGCCGGATGGGGTTCGGTGAGGTACTAGATATCGAGCCATTTTGGCTCGATTTGGTCCTCCTGCAGGCGCTTAGAGAGCGTTGGCACGTAGAGAGTCGGGCATTCCTAATGCCCTGGGGACATATGATCCCCACTTTAGAGGATGTGGCCAGGATCACTGGCCTCAGGGTGGAGGGCCGACCGGTAAGTGGGGTTACTTACCCCAACTACCAGGGATTAGCAGAGGCTCTACTAGGGATAAAGGTATCTAGCATAGGTAGGGAGTCCA
The DNA here is from genome assembly GCA_030544215.1 of Zantedeschia hybrid cultivar. NCBI lineage: Eukaryota > Viridiplantae > Streptophyta > Magnoliopsida > Alismatales > Araceae > Zantedeschia > Zantedeschia hybrid cultivar. The sequence goes on from JARZZO010000011.1 coordinate 45,266,664, forward strand.
GGATGGTCCCTAGGATAGAAGTAGAGGCAGCCTTAGGATTAGATGAGCCCCGGCGTCAGTCTGACGAGACCCGGGAGGAGTTTAGGGATAGGTTAGCTGAGTCATCATCCGCCGTCTACTGTAGCGACCCGAGTCAGGTGGAGGAGGTAGATAGGCAGCTTAGAGTTTTTCTTGTCTTCTTCTTTGGTCGGTTGCTCTTCGGTACGAAGGGCGACCACATTCACTATAGATTCCTGTATTTATTAGATGGATTTAGAGAGTCTAGGAGAGTACGCCTGGGGTGCGGCCCTTCTGGCCCACCTCTTCGCCGATTTGTGTGCGGTCACGCCGGACCGTGAGACCACTGTCAGCGGCTTCTCGCCGTTCCTCCAGGTATTAAGTTGTTTCATTATTTGTTCATGATATGCAATATGATATGATGATTTTTCCTAACTTATATGTTCATGAATGCAGGTTTGGAGTTACCACTACTTCCCGCTCGGCAGAGCGCGGATCGCAAGACCCAGCGCCGTCCCGTTGGCAGCCAATCGTGGATACGGCCCCACAGCACCACCAGCCGACGGCCCTCCGCCGTCAGTTCCTTGACTACCCAGAGCTATTGGTGAGTTTTTAACTTGTTCAATTTTATTAAATGCAATGTTTTATTTATTAAATGCAAATTATTTATATGAATGTATCTAATCTATATGCAGGTGATCTGGCGCCCGTACCTTGGTATGGGCGAGGAGGGTTAGCCGTGGGTGACGGCTGACAGGAGGAGGTTCGGGAGGCAAATGTGGGTGCATTGCCTCAACGAAATCGAACCCCTCCGCCTCCGGCTCGTGATGAGGACGCTGGGCCTCCATCAAGAATGGATCGACGAGGAGGTCCCGGAGGACGTCGGGAGGAGCATGAGGGGCAAGCAAGTCCTCACGGACTGGCGCGCTAAGTTCCCAGAACAGTACGAGGACTGGCACCGCCGAGGCGTACGGGTGGAGTCCCGGGCGGAGAGTAGCGAGGCCTACCTCCAGCAGTACCAGGCCCACTACGCTGATCAGCTGCGGCTCCTCCGACCACTTGATGTAAGTATGCTTTCATGCGTCTTTAATTTTATTATTATCTTTTCTTATATTTAGTGAATGAATGTATGTATGTGTGACATGCAGGATGCACGTGACGCGGTCATCATCGACCTCCGGGCCCGCCTACATGATGCGGAGGCCCAGCTAGAGCAAGTCCAGAAAGAGTTATATGACCTGGTATGTATGAATGCTTATGAATGCATGCTTTAATTAATTGATTGTTTTGGCGATTGACACTGACGGTTGTCTTTTGGTGCTGCGAGCCGTCTACACCCAGGCGGCTCCCCCTTCCTTCGGAGCTTCATCTTCTTCCTCTGCTGCTCATGATGCCGCTCTGGCTGACCTTCAGAGTCAGCTCGCCTCTGCCATCCATCGAGCTTCTCTTGCAGAGGAGGACCGGGCTGCTCGGGTAAGTTCTTCGACTTTTCGAATTTTGATTTTGATTACTTAATTGATTGCCTTGAGCTAACAATGACTTCCCTTCAGGTTGCTGAGCTTCAGGAAGCCCTTCAGAGGGCTGAAGCGGAGCTGGCGCGTTCTCGTGCTGCAGCTGCTTGTGCTGAGGCCGATGTGGCGCGGATCCGGTCTCTGGAGGAGAAGGTGGCCCGACTATCGACTGGAGATCTTCCTCGAGAGCTTTCACACCTCCAGTCTCGACTGGGGTTCATCACCGAGGAGCGAGAGAAGGGAGAGGCAGGAGCGGCAGAAGATGGATTCAGAGATGGCCTCCCTCCGAGTTCAGTTAGGGATTGCTGAGCACGAGCGCCGGAGTGTGGAGGAGAGGTACAGGCGTGCTCGGCAGCGTGCCCAGGAGCGTGGTCTGACCAGTGCTTTTACTGCCAGTGTCGCCATGTCTTCTGGCCAGGCAGGGCCGAGCACGATGGGGCCACCTCCCCCTCCCAGCCGAGGACCAGCACCGGACGCACCTGACGAGGCCCAGAGCCAGCTTGATGAGGGCGGAGGGGAGAGACAGCCTTGAGGGCTTATGTATTTTCTTTTTCTTCTATGTATCATGTACAAAACACCTTTTGATGATATACATGAAACTTTTGGACTCCAATCTTGTGTTCCTGTGCTTGTCTTGCATCCTGTACATACTTAACAAACAAGTTAAGTATCTATTTAGGCTTAGCCCCTTGCCTGACCAAATAAATGGTCAATTAATTTTTCCTTCAATAAATGGTCAAGGGGCATAGCCTTTATTAACAAAGGTAATGAGAATAATCAAACTTAAGCAAAATGCAACATGCAAGCAAACAGATGCTTACTGAAAATAAAAGGAATGAAACGTACTGAGTGCAACAAGCAAATGCTAATTGAGATATTTTTTGTTGTTTTGAAATATTCATTTTTGTTTGGGTTTTGAAATATATGCTTTTTTTGAATTTTGACATATGTATTTTTTTTGAATTTTTGACATATGTATTTTTTTTTATTTTTTACATATGTATTTTTTTTTTCATTTTTGACATATGTATTTTTTTGGATTTTTGACAAAAAGATCAGCATGGTACTTAAATCAAAAGATCATATTCATTTATTAACTTAATTCCCAAATTGTTCTTTAACAATTTAACTTAAAACCCATCGTGTTTGAATTTGTGTTTCCATCCGTGATCCCATTTGATGATTTGACCCTTAGTCAATCTAAGCCATTCCTTAAGTTTGGAGTACACCTCTTTAGAAGGAAAAGAAGAATAAGTTTAGAAAGCCCATGGGAAGGTTCCGGAGATTTAAAAAGTTGTTCCTTTCCTACCCTAATATCCGTTGGGGTTCGGTCATTTTCTTTCCGGAGTATTTATCGACCTTGCGTTCCCTTTCGTTTCATTTTATGGCCTTGATGCAACGTTTGTAATGTAATAGCCTTTCGATTTGACATTTGGATTTTGCCTTTTGCTTTTGCTTTTTCTATTCTTTTCTTTGGGACGGATCTCCCCCCTTTTTTTTATGACGGCCTCCTACTAAGATGGTGGGTATTCTTGGTAGTCTATTCTAAGCCTCGTTCCGACATCATGGGCCGAGTATAAAACAGAATTTTTGCTTTAAAATGAATGATTTGTACTTTACCCTTTCAGTCAAGCTTTGGTATTCTTTAGGACTTGGCATCTCTTGTTACTCACGAATCAAACGTGTCAGTGTGTGTAGCAACGTATTTGAAGTTAAGTTATCCAGACTAACAAAGAAATTCGAGTTTATAAACTTTCTGATTCCACTGGTCTTTGTACCATACTGATTGACTCTTTAACCTAAGGATAGTATTTCTTAAAATATAAGCCATTCCAGGGATGATTTAGCTCTTCTCCTTATGCATTAACAAGACGATAAGCATTACCAGGAAAAGCGTGCGATACAACATAAGGTCCCTCCCAGTTGGGTTGGAACTTAGAACGCGGACCACCAGGTTTTACAAAAATCCTTTTGACGACCATTTCACCGACTTTGAACTTACGTTCAATGACTTTCTTTTGATAAAAACGTGCTAGTCTGTTTTGATAAACTTTTGCATGATTAGCAGCTGACCATCTTTTCTCGTCTAAAAGTTCTAATTGAGCAAGGAGTGCTGAACGATGTTCATCAATGGAAAATTCCTTATTTAATTGTACTCTTAATGACGGTATAAGGATCTCATATGGAACTACCGCCTCCATTCCAAATGTTAAGGAATAAGGAGTTTGCCCAGTGGGCGTGCGGATTGAAGTTCGGTAGGCCCATAGAGCCTCAACCAATTTTTCTGGCCAGTCTGCAAATTTATTAGATTTGCACGTCTTTTTGATGATTTTTATCAAAGTCTTATTAGTTGCCTCTGCTTGGCCATTGCCTTGCGGATAATAAGGAGACGAATGATGCAATGCAATTCTGTACCTGTTGTAGAGGTCCTTCAATTCTTGTGACACGAATTGCGGTCCGTTGTCGGTGACGATGGTGCTTGGAATTTCAAATCGGGTGATGATGTTCTTCATGATGAACTTGCAGACGGTTGATGCTTTGATCTCCACGTACGCTTCAGCTTCTGCCCACTTGGTGAAGTATTCCGTTGCTGTGAGAATGAAAGATTTTTGCTTGATGCCGGAATCTGGATTACCGAGGGGTCCAATAATGTCGAAAGCCCACATGGAGAAAGGCCATGGGGAAGAAACAGGATGGAGTGAAGATGCAGGAGAATGAATTTTGTCGGCGTGAAGTTGACACTTAGCACACCTACGGACATATCCTACACAGTCTTCTTCCATGGTTGACCAATAGAATCCTTGTCTGAGGATCTTCTTTGCTAGCATCTGTCCATTGACATGGCCACCACAAACTCCACTATGAGCTCCTTCCATAACCTTCCAAAGCTCATCTTCATCTAGACATCTCAGAAGAACTCCATCAAAACCTCTCTTGTACAATGCTCCCCCAACTAGGGTGTATCGTTGAGCAACTCTCCTGATAGCTCTCTTCTCCTCAGTTGTAGCTTCCTCAGGATATGATTGATCTTCACAATATTTAGCAATTTCATAATACCATGGCTTCTGTTCATCATCCATCTCTTCTAACAGCTCCATCAACATGATTTCTCTCTTTTCAACGATGTTTCCATCTCTGACCTTCTTCAGCAACTTCTCCTTAATTCTAAGAAATGAAGGGTCTTTCACGGCGGGTGAAAGACGCCTATGAACTATGATTGATTCGGATTGCTTGCTGATTAGAAAATTAAGAGAAGATGCCAATGAAGCTAGAGCGTCAGCTAAGATGTTCTGATTCCTAGGGACATGGACGAAGATCAATTTCGTGAAAAGCTTTGAATAAGTAGAAGTAAGTTCTTGATAAGCCTTGAGCTTGGGATCAAGAGTTCGATACTTGGTCAGCACTTGGCGAAGAATCAGTTGACTATCACCCACAATCCTGAGTTTAGTGGCACCATGGAAATGAGCAGCCTCGAGGCCAGCAAGGAGTGCCTCGTATTCAGCTATATTATTAGTGACTGGAAAATCAAGCTGAAAGGCTTGTGGAATGGTGACACCTTCAGGTGATAACAGAACGATACCGATCCTCTTTCCATGAGAATTCAGAGCTCCGTCAAAATGCAGAGTCTACATATCATCTCTGATTTGATTTACGGACATCAGTTCCTCATTCGGAAACTCTGATCGCACTGGATCAAATCGAGGAAGGGGATGATGAGCGAGATGTTCTGCTATGGCATAGCCCTTGATCGCTTTCTGCTGAATATAAATGATATCGAATTGAGATAGAAAGCTTTGCCATCGCGCTAACCTATCAGTAAGAACATATTTCTCCAGAAGGAATTTGATCGGATTCATCCTAGCGATGAGATGAACTTCATGGGCCAGAAAATAATGCTTTAATTTCTGTACAACCCAGACCAATGCTGCACATGTTTTCTCCATCGCTGTATATCTCTGTTCAGCGGGGTTGAGAAGTTTAGAGAGATAATAGGCTGCCCTCTCTTTTCCTTCTTCATCCTCTTGTGCTAGGATAGCCCCCACTGCATCATCAAAGACTGAAATGTAAAGTATCAATAGTTTGCCTAGAGATGGTGGTCTCAAAACAGGAGGACTTGCTAAATAGTTCTTTAATCCATCGAATGCCTCCTGACACTTATCGTCCCAATCAAATTTGACTCCCGGCTTGGTAAGCTCGTAAAACGGCTTACACCTTTGTGAATGCTGGGAGACAAAACGGCGAATAAATTGCAACCTCCCGATTAATCCTCTCAACTCTTTCAAGTTTTTGGGAGGTGGCATTTCTCTAATAGCCTTCGCCTTATTGGGATCGATCTCAATTCCCCGTTTACTGACAATAAATCCAAGCAATTTTCATGAAGATACCCCGAATACACATTTCTTGGGGTTCATCTTTAACTGATATTCTCTCGATCTCTCTAACACCCTTGCCAAAACTTTGGCCTGCTCAGCCTTTGTCTTAGATTTAACCAATAAATCATCCACATACACTTCCAGATCTATGTGCATCATGTCATGAAATATTTCCATCATAGTCCTCTGATAAGTGGCTCCAGCATTCTTCAATCCAAATGGCATGACAACATAGCAGTATGTTCCCCAAGGTGTAGTGAATGACGTTTTCTCTTGATCTTCTTCTGCTAGCTTAATCTGATTGTATCCTGAAAATCCGTCCATAAACGATAATGTTTCATAGCCAGCGGTATTATCAATGAGCACATCAATATGAGGCAATGGAAAATCATCTTTAGGACACGCCCGGTTAAGATCGCGGAAGTCAATGCAAATTCTGACCTTCCCGTCCTTCTTCATAACCGGGACTATGTTGGCCACCCATTGTGGATAAAGGACAACTCTAATAAATTTGGCTTTATGTAATTTGTCGACCTCTTCCTTCATCTTTAGAGCCATTTGTGAGTGGAATCGCCTTAATTTCTGCTTGACCGAGCTAGCTCCATCCTTTAATGTCAACCTGTGTTCAACTAAAGACGAGTCTAACCCCGGCATATCTTCATAACTCTAGGGGAAAGTGTCCTTATAGTCTTTAAGTACTTGTACCATTGCCTTCTCATCCTCTGTAGAAAGATTTTTGCTGACGAGGACAACCTTAGGTTTGTCTTCAGTCCCTAAATTGATTTCTTTGGTGGGCTCTTCTACGGCAGCTGAGGGTTCATCGAATCTCTTCACTCCACTGGCATATGCCTCAGCTGCATCCTCGTCATCTTCCTCATCCTCAACAATGGGGTCCTTTTCATGTACTAACTCATACACCCCATACCCATCATTGACTGACTCATCATTCATATAGTCTTGTAGCATCTGAATTGGATTTTTTAAAAACTGAGGGATCAAAGAGCAAGAAAAGCATTTATTAGCTAAGTCCTGGAGGTATCTATCTGGAATTCGCCTACCCTTAGGCTTCCTAGACTTCCTAACTTGACTAACCTGCCTAAAGCTAGACTGCCTAACTTCACTAAACTCCCTATTATAACCTAATGAAGATGAAGCAAGATAGAAATCCTGGGATACAAGTGGAAATACAAGAGAATCCTCTCGAGGGGAGGGGCAGAGTAGATTTAAGAGAGAATCTTGACCGAAGGACCCGCACGACGGGGTGTGATCGGACAAGTAAGAAGTTTCCTCGATAAGGATCTGAGAAGAATTTGTTGTAAAATTGGCGTTTTTTTTTGGATATCAGAGGAATTAAACATGAAACAGGAATGAATACGAATAGAAGGAGAATCATATGGAGGAAGTGGCACTAAGGCCAGAGGATTAGGGGAATCATATAGCAATATGTCCCAGATCAAATCATACATCCTCTCTAGATCGAGAGGAGGTTGTGGAATAAGGTCCCGAGGGGACAGAGTAATCATAACGGGCGGAGCCCGTAGAATATCTTCAATAATGACCCGCGACCAAGTCGGGGTCAAGAGCAGTGTGCGAAACAGTGTATGGAGCATGAAGATATGGGAAGGATATGTCCCCCTCCAGAGCAGATCTGTAGTGTAACCAGCTTCATAGGGGTCATCTGGCTCCCCTTCGTCGGTCTCTTCAGACAGCAATATCCGCTTATCAAAGATGGTACCAGGGCTTTCAATCAGCTCATCAATCTGCGGCGGCCACTTAGGTTCTGCAGGATCTAGGAACAATCTGTTCAGTGCAATGTAAAGGTCTCTTAGATCGAACCACCTGTACCATTCGCATTCAGGATCATGAAATTTTCTCCTTTTCATAGGCCGCAGAGCCTCCAAGGATTGATACGTAAGTAGTTCTGAGCAATGCCTGGCCAAGTCCCTCCCATATATGTCATGGAAGTCAAAACGCGAAGTAATGACCACCGTGTTGTCGTGGCTAATTATGGGCCCTTTTACAAAGTGTGTATACAGGGTCCATGTTAGGGGATCTCGGCCTTCCTTGGGCGGTGTAGACATTGTCTCCCAGATTTTCTGACCTTCTTCATTTTCTGCTGGCTGAGCCAGATCTTGCTTCAGTCTTCTTGGCCTATAGCCCAGACCACTTCCAGGTGCTGCTCGATGATCTTTAACAGGAGTGGTCCTGCCTTGCAATTGTGTGCCCAGACCTTTCCCAGGCTCATAGCCGTTCTTCATCATAATTCTCCATCCTAGGGTACTCATGCACTTCCCCCTTTTTATGGCATTTAACGGGTATGGAGGTATAGTGGCGGCTTTTAGAGGATCAGCCACTGGATGGTAAACCTGTAATACCGACAGAAAAGGTTGTCGGCCAGGTAAAACAGTAGACTTAACATTCAAGGTATGAGCAGCAACAAGGATCGGCATGCTCGTCACTTTAATAATTTGTCCTTTGAAAGGGAATTTGAGGCATTGGTGATTCGTAGAGGGAATCGCCTAAAGAGTTTTAATATAAGGACGACCCAAAATGGCATTTATAGAAGGGTCGATTTCTAGGATGTGAAATTCGACCTCTGCATGACTTACAAGGCCTAACTCTACTTTCAAATAAACCATTCCCAGAGGGGAACGGGTGGAATTGTCATATGCTGTCACAGAGATGGGGCTAGGCAGCCATTTTTCTTTGGGCACACCGCACAGCTCCAGGGTCTTCGGAGGTAAAACATTTATCGAAGCCCCTGTATCTACCAGGCATGCATCCACGGCCTTCTTACAGATGTTGACCGTGATGCTCAGAGCCATGCTTCTGGCTGCTGGCAGTGCTAGTTCCGATGTGTGAAATGTAATGGAGGGCTGATCCCCTTGAGGAACTAGTAGTGCTGCAATTTTTTCTACCGGCACGTCCTCGTTGACCATCACCTTCTGTAGATATTCCATTAAGGCTTCTTGGTGACTCTTTGACCTTTTGATCAGTTCAAGTACGGTGATCCGTGCCGGTGTTCTATCTAGATGTTTCAACAAATCATATTGAGTGCCTGGTGCACTCTCTTCATTATGGGCTTCCTCAGTTGACTGTGATGGGCCGTCTCTAACTGTGGACTGAGGAAAGACTTTGTTGAAAATTCTTCCACTCCGGAGCGCGTGTTCCTCAACCGTGGAGGATCCGGGTGACACCTTGAGTACCGTAGAGTTAGGTGGTATAGATGATGTGTGGTGTTGGTATGTCGGTGATGGCATTGTGTTAGGCGGTGGTGGCGTGGTGCGGATCAAAGGTCGGGATGGTTGGATGGTGGATGGGTAAGTGGTTGGTGCAGTGGGCATGGTACGCGTAATAGCGGTCTGGAAGGTTGGATGGTGTCTGGGTAGGTGGTAGTGGTAGCGGGTGAAGTAGGAAATGGTACGCGTAATAGCGGTCTGAATGGTAGGATGGTGTCTGGGTAGGTGGTAGTGGTAGCGGGTGAAGTAGGAAATGGTACGCGTAATAGCGGTCTGGATGGTAGGAGGGGCACGTAGTTGGTTTGCGGTGGGTTATATGATGGATGCGTAGGAGTATGGGGCGTAATGGGCTTGAGGAAGGCGGGTGGTGGTGATGGGTTATTGGATGCGGGTGTCGGTAGAGGGGTGATGGTAATGGGTTGCGGCCTGGGTATGTGGATGGTACGGCGTGGCGGTCGTTCTGCGGTACTCTGAATATGACCCGTCGAATAAAGAGAGGAAGAGTCCTCTATTCTCCACTGTTGCCCACGGTCAGCCTCAGACTAGCTGCTTGTCAAGATAAGGGCAACTTGGTTTTGGTTCTGGTGTTCTGGAAGTGGATTCTGCACTATGCCCATGTTGGGTGGTGGTGCTACTTGTGCTGGTGGTCTTGCTTGCTGCTGCTGCTGCTGCTTTTGTCTTCTTCCCTTCAGGGCTGATATATACTTTTTCATCTCCTCCCAGTCTATGCCGCCCTGCTCGTTGAGATCATGAATATAATCTCTAAACTGGAAGCAGGTGTCAATGGTATGCCCCGGTTGCCTATGGAAGTAGCAATACCTGGACGTGTCGGCATTTTGAGGCCAGACGGCCTTTTCCCTTGGTAAAACTAAGGCATTAGCTGCCATTAGAGCACTAAAGATATCTGCCAAAGATTCTGGGAGGGCCGGGTATTCTGCCCTTTTAGGGCCTGGAGGTCTTCTCTGCTGATTATAGTAAGCAGGAGGAGGGACATTATGGTATGCCGGCGGTGCACGCGGCTGGTACTGCTGCTGTTGCTGATATTGTTGTTGTTGGGGCTGCTGGTACTGTTGTTGCCGTTGCGGCGGCTGCTGTAGCTGTTGCTGTTGCTGGTTCTGGTTCGGCTGCTGGGGCCGCTGATACTGTTGTTGATAATGGGGGTTCTGCTGCTGTCTGTACCCCTGCTGGTTCGGCTGCGGTGGCCTCTGGTACTGTTGCTGACTCCTCACAAACTGGGGCGAGTTATTGTTCATGCTACTGACTTGCTCATGAGAGAGCGTGCCCTCAGTAGTCGGACTTGTGCTAGGAGCATTTGGCACTGCAGGCTTCCGAGGTGGAGGCCTGCTAGGTCTGTGAGGATCAAAGATGCTAGAGAACGTAGCGTCCGTGAAGGCATTCTGGCAGTACCGTGCTCTTTCATAGAGCTCTGCCATGTTGGTCAGATTGTTCAAGGAGAGGACTAGCTTGAACTGGGGCGTGGCGTTGGAAATCAACATCTTCACTTGCTTAGATTCGGACAAGTGATCCTTCACCTTTTCGGCCAGGTCCCGCCACCTGTCAGTAAAACTGACAAACTCCTCATCAGGTTTCATCTTTTCTGCTATGAGGTCAGTGATGGACAAGGAGGGTGCAACTCTGTCTTGGTACCGTTGAATGAATTTACGAGAGACGATACCGTAGTCCTCTACTTCGGAGGGTTCTAAGGAAAAGAACCACTCGAGGGCTGGTCCCTCTAGAGATCTCCTGAACAAAAAGGCCAACGACCTCTTATCGTTCTACCAGAAAGACGATTCATACATAAACTCCTTCAAATGTGTGAAGGGGTTACCAGTACCGTTGTACTTTCGGTACACTAGCATCTCAGAGGGTGGTAGGTGGAATACCGGCAGGCTCGGCAAATTGATCTCTGGCGCAGCTTTAACCCCCATCATCTTCTGGAGGTTGTTGAATTGCTCATCCATGCGCTCCATTTTGGCCAGCAACGCTTGCGTGGTCAGATCTGCCTGGGGAGGAGGAGGAGGTGGAGGTACTTGATAGGCCTGCTGCCTAGAGTACGTTGGACAGGGGGGACAATAAAGGGGAGGTCCGGCAGAGCTTCCGCCATGCCCGAGGGCATTCTGATAAGCAGGCGTTTGCAGTCTAGCCGGTTGCGTAGAGGATGAAAGCTGCGGCCCAGCTGGCCGAGAAGTAATATGGAGGCCTTCCACGGCCTGATAGATGTAAGGAGGATGAAGAGGAGGTTGCTGAGGGACAACAGGGGGAGCCACAGGGTTCGGCTCAGCAGGCTGCATGGGGCCTTCCCCTTCAGAATAGACTGGATCGCCTCGAACTGCTGAGGGTCCAGTCGGGAGGCAAGAACTCCCAAAGCGTTGACGAGATCCGAAGGATCAGAGGATGAGGGATCATTCTGATTCATATCCCCCTCAAGATTGGGATTAGGAATCGCATATTCATGCGGGAGAAGATCAGGATATCGATCATAGGGATGAAAGAGAGGTGTCCGGACATTCCCATCTTGTCGATAGGGAATGGGGACAGAATTACGAGAGGCATCAACATCTCTCCCGTTCTCATAGTTGTAGTCCGAATCGCGAGGGGCATTAGCATCTCCCTCGTAGTTGATGATGGCGTCTTGAGCCATACTCAAGTCCCTGCCTGATCGCAGCAGCATGATGTTAGATTCTTTTTTCAAAGATTTGACAAACAAGTTGCATAGAGATTCCTTGTTGAGTTATTTGGATTTAATTAAACCACAGATTCGCTCAGGGAAAGGATCCTAGTTTCAATTCAATATCCGCCGTTATTCTCTATGGCTTTTTCTCACAACACTTTATGGAATCGAACCGGGACTTCAACTGGTACGACCAGCCCGATGATCAAGGAGGAGTACCTTGATTTTGGGGACTTATGGAGGCCTCAACGTCAACTTCTCTAGTCTGATCAAGGAACCAACCCAATCAGAGAGAGTTGCTGACGTTAAGTAGTGTGTTCCTAAGAAAGGGAGGGTATTCGCCTCAATGCGTATGACCTATGGCCTGGATGGCTTCTAATGCTTAATCATAATAGGTAGTTAGCACTCAAGTCACAAAAATCTGAGAACTGGAAAAATTAAAAAACTGTCTGAATTGCGTCGAGTTCAGTCGACGCTATTCAAACAAAATCTTAATTTTTTGCAGAGACTCAGATTGCAGACAGCAGAAAATGAAGACTGAAAGGCGTCTTGGTGTATTGACGCAGTTTGAAACGCGTCAGTGCTCCTAGACGCTTTTCAAGTCGCAGAAACAGTTTTGTAGGAGGAATTTCTGGGTTGATTTCTCCTCAAATAGGATAAAAACAGTAAATAATCAATTCATGCAGATTTTTTTAGTTCCAGATTTTAACAGGATGATTTTACTAACTAAACAAGTAATATGCCAATCAATCACACAGCATTTTCATCACAAAAACAGCTTTTTCAATTAATCAACGGGAGGGCAAAATTTTACCACTGGGGTGTGCACGTGGTGCACGAGGGAAATTAACTAAACTAAAACACTCACCACTTGGTGAGGACGTGTCGAGAGACACAAGTGGTGCACCGTGGGTGCCCGATTGATGATAGCAAGAACAAAAGAATTAAAAGATGGCGAGACCAAGTCCCACCGTGATCGCCAAAAAAGCTGTGAGTGCTTAGAATGATTGTGTGATTAACATGAAAAATCTATGTTGTTTAGGTGCAAAATAAACCTATTAAAAACAGAAACTATGTGAAGTGATCGCCAGAAACTTTTGACTTAAAAGTTCCAAAAGAAAGTATGATCGCCTACCTGTTTAAACGCGGAAGATATTGAGTCCTTGATTCCCCTCCTTCAGCCGGCTGAAGAAAGAGAGCCCTTTCTTTGTTCTTTGTTCTTGCTGTTGAATTTGAAATTGAGGATCGTCCAGAGATTCTTGTGACTTTGTGCTTGATTTACTCCTTTTGATTCTCCTTTTTGCTCCGTTACAAGAAAAATGGAAAGAAAAATGAAGAAACAATGATGAGAACTTTAAGCAGAAGTAGTATCTATTCTAATCATGGTTTTAAACATGAAACTAAACAGCAAACTTACTTGTTTAATGGCTTTTGAAACTCCTTAATCAAATAGGTTTTGAAAAGAATGATGTTGTGATGTGTGTTGCATGAAGTGATGATGAAGAATGAGAGATTAATGAAATAAAAATGAAAATGCAGAAATGAAAAACTTATGCCGAATTGGATGAAGCCTTGAATTGGATGAAGAATGGACGCCGACTTTTGGAAACAGCAGCGCTTCGGCGTTTGGACGTCGTCGCTTCGATCTTCAATCACTAATTCTAATTCTAACTTCTCTCTTCTCTTTTTTTTTTTCTTTTTTAACTTTCAAGATACAAGGTATTTATAGACCTCTTCTGCGTCCGCGGATTTACATGGAAAAATTTAAGATTTATCCATCTTAACCAACAAATAAATACAGGTTAATTTATCTTTATCTGTAATTATCTAAAACGCGTCTACAATTGCTGACGCCTTTCAGATTAATTAAGATAAGGATAAACATCCGGAAAAAGTTATCTTTATCTGTATTAGCTAAAACGCGTCTACATGTATAGACGTCTTTTACACTAATTAGATAAGGATAAACATCCAGAAGAGAAGTAGAAATAGCTTAGGAAACATAAAACGTGTCGTACCTGACAGACGCCTTTTATCTAATTAATCAACTGATTAAAATTCAAATTTGAACGTTAAAGTAAGAATAAACTCTAAATGGCGTCCACACAAGTACACGTCTTTTAGACTTCTTCATATTTTAACTGAAATTTGAGTTAAAATCAACTTAATTGATTAACTTAAACATGTCTGTTAAACCCGACACTCAAAAAGATCAATAAAAATTAATTAATGATTAAATATCAGACCATTCTGAGGCATTATTATATGATATGAAATTTACTCGAAATGACGTCAAAATTAGTGTGTCTACAATTAGGTCAGTGGCTGGTAGAGAAGAAAACCATCTCAAGGCCTCTCCTTCGAGAGACTTCTGAAAAAGGTGGACAAGGAGGACTCTATCGAAGAGCCATTGGTGGGAATCCATGAGAAACCCAGATAAGTGATGGTGTGGGTCAGTAGTACCATCGTACTTCCTATACTTAGGTACTTTGAATCCTGGTGGAAAGTAGGCCGGAAGAAGCTTACAGTAGCTCAAAAGAGAATGAGGTTGCCTAAGGCTGAGATTTTCAGCCATGAGTTGCCGTACACAAGTCTCAACCTCATTCTTATAGATGAACTCCTCCTGCTTGGGAGGTGTGACCTGGTTGATGAGATTAGATGGGATTGTTTGAGTGGGCATTGCTTGATTTGCCTGGGGTCGGCTAGAAGATCCTTAGAATTGAGTTTTTCGAAGAGTGGCATCCTGAATTTTGCCACGGGAAACCAACTGGATGAGTTGATCCGGAGTATAGCGTGATAATACAGCAATAAGTTCCGAATCTTCTCCAGGATTTTGGAATGTTCTACTTGAAATTACTTGCTCATCTTCTCCCTGCAAGGTAGAAGATTTATCAGAATCTTTCCTCGGAAGTCCTTCTCTAGATGCTTGGAGCATTCTTATGAAGATTTGTTGTGGGTCTTCTTCAATCTCGAACAGAGGGTTGTGTATAACATTGTTACCAAGCTCATCCATGTCATCATACACAGTGTTAACATACATTCGGTTCATCATGAAACACATATCCTAAATGATTTTATATTTCACTTGAAAGGTTAATAGTATATTATGAGAGTTGGTTTCTAACAAATCAAGTTCAAATCCTTAACGATCCTGGACTTTTCAAAACTTGTTCCACCAAGGTTTAGTTAGGTGTCTTAAATTTTGGAATAACTCCCTCAGTGACACCTATGGGTGGAAGATTGTGAATGGAAAGGCTTAATTAATCCTCACACAAACCCGGGGTTCCTATCGGGTGGTTTCAGGTACAACCTGCTCGACGGCCAAGTGGGAATCCCTGGCTCGCGAACACTTACGGAGGTTCCCAACAGAATAAGACTAGTCACACCCGAGTGGGAATCCTCAGGTCGAGAGTCAAATACTATAGGAGAGGTGACTAGAGATGTGATGCCGGCTCTTCCTTAAAATCCCCGCAGAGAATACCCCAAAGAACCCAGAAATTTAACAACCAACAGGCAAGAACATATAACAAATCAACAAAGCAGGCAGCAACAACATACATGAATAGCTAACAGGATAACCATCAAAGTAGAAAGGACGGCCAGGGACTTCGCCGTCAAAGGCAGTGGACGGCCAGGATCTTGAACTGCTCATCCATACGCTCCATCTTCGCAAGCAGAGCTTGAGTCGTCGGATCGACTGGAGGAGGGGGAGGTGGGGGTACATGATAGGCCTGTTGCCTAGAGTATGTGGGGCAAGGGGGACAATAGGGTTGAGGTCCGGCAGCGCTTCCGCCATGCCCGAAGACATTTTGATAAGTTGGCGTAGGCAGTCTAGCTGGTTGCCTCGAGGAGGATAGTTGTGGTCCAGCTGGCCGAGAAGTTGAAACCTGAAGGCCTTCCATGGCCTAATTAATGAATGCAGTATGCTGAGGAGGAGGTTGAGGAATGGCAGGGGAGACCATACGATTCAGTCCAGTAGACGGTACGGGCGTCTTCCCCTTCAAAATTGATTGGATTGCCTCGAGTTGTTGAGGATCCAGATGGGAGGCCAGAACTCCCAGAGTATTGACTAGATCGGAAAGATTGGATGATGAGGGTTCATTGGGGTTCATGGTGCCCTCAAAGATAGGATTAGAAACCGCATGCACGTGCGGAGGAAGATCAGCATCAGAATTGTGTTGATCATGGACAAAAGGAGGAGGGATATGAAGATTTCCCTCGTGTTGATCATGGGGGGTATTAGCATCTCCCCCATTTTCATAGCGATAATTAGATTTAAGAGGGGTATTAGCATCTCTCTCATAGTTGACCATAGCTCCTGTAACGACCCGCCACCCTATAATCGGAGATCCGATTACTAAATGGGTACCGAATCATTAACTTGGAGCCAAACCAGGATCTTGATAAGTCTGAGAAATAAATAATAAACTAAGCTAAACATTCACATCGCATTGAATTAAAAAGGAAGTGCAAGAATTAGAAATTATTACAATGTGACTCGACTTAGCAAATAATTACATACTCCAACTGAAAGGAAATAATTAAACATACAGGCCAGAAAATAAAATAGCAACTACATCGGGGCATACCCCGGAACAACGGCTGTTGGTGCGCAACCCAAGGCAGCACTCTCCTCGCTACGCCTGCCTGGAACCCTCACCTGAAAACCGCAGGGGTGAGTCTCATCGAAAAGACTCAGTAAGGATCCTCTGATCCCCACCGCCCACTCACGCACCCACAAGTGCAGCAACACAAATATAGGTAAATTAAGCGAGTAAAGCAGTAAACATAATTCCTAACTTTCGATATAATACACATGCATTCGAAATGTAACATCCACAACTCTGAAACCATTCTACCAAGGAGCCTACAATCAGCGTCTCGGCAAAACACGCCAACCACACGGCCGAACGCGGGAAACACCGACCCGCTGAGACCAAACAGTAACCCCTCGGATAGCACGCTAGCTACTCCGGCCCAACTGGCTCTAGGTGGTTCCTGCTTCCCTCAGCACGAGTGACACTCCAAAGGTACCACTCCTACATCGGTACTAACTAATCCCGGGGTACACCAGGTGACCCTCTCTCTAGGCATCACCCCACCACTCCCACACCGGTGCTATGTCACAGGGTGCCAAAGCGCTACAACTGTCACTCTAGGTCCACGGTCGCACGAAACACAATACAGTGCGATCTGATTACGTAAAAATCCTCATCCTCGAGTACGATTTCAAGCATGCATTTAACCAAACTATCTAACAGTGTAAAGATATGTTAATAGCATGAATTAATGGAATTCTGGCTTGAATCGCGTCACCCAAGGCCAACGTCATTCAAGCTTCCTAAACTGGTTTATATAAAAACTGGCCCCAGAAAATGGCCTAAAACGCGTCATTATATGTAGCCGCCTGTTAAAAGGCGTCACTGTCCCTAGTCGCCTGATAGCGACAGAAACAGAGACAGACCTCGGGGTGATTTTTCTTAAAAGGCGTCGTGCATGGAAGTCGTCGTTCAAAAAGGCGTCGCTGTTCTTGGACGCTCATCAGTCCAGAGACAGAGTTTGTTATTTGGGCTAAATCGCGTCGCGGGTGGAAGCCGTCTTTCTAAAAGGCGTCGTTGTCCCCCGACGCCATTTAACCCTCACAGACAGGTTCTTCTTCCGCCATCTCCCAATCTGCGGGGTGGGATTTCCTCCTTAAATCATGTAAAAACACAAACAAAGTGGAGAAGGAGGAGAAAAACCTAAATACTCATTAAAACACCCAAATTCTCATTACATGCATTTAGTATTTTCACCCCAAGAAAACCCCTAAACATGCTCCAAAGCGGGAAAACATGGTTTTTAAACAAAGTACAACGGGGATCGTCACCCTATCGGTTACTCGCACTCCTCCTAGCTCCACGCCGCCAACCCGCCTCGCCACACGCCGCCGGCGGTACCGCCGTGGACGCCGTTACTCCACCGGGACGTCAGTCGCCGTCCGGAAAGAAAAACGCCGCGGAGGAGATGGTGGTGGTAGTGGTGGGAGTTAGGAGGTTGATGGAGTGGAGGAAGAGATGGAATGGAGGGAGGAAAGCAAGGAGAGGGGGCCGGGTCGCCGGAGATCGGAGGGAAGAGAGGAGAGAGAAGAGAAAGGAGAGAATGAGGGAAAGGAGGGAGGGTTCGCGGGGTCAAACAGAAGCTGGGTAAAACGCGTCGTGCAAGCCCGACGTCATTCAGATGACATGACCGGGCTGTACACTGACAAACCAGGGTCGTACTCTAAATGGCGTCGTCTATCCAAGACGCCATTCAGACGATAAGACCGGGGCCGTACATTCGCACCCCAAAGCCAGCCCACGTGGCGTCCACGTGGCACAGCCTAAAATACGTCCACACTTCTGGACGCCGTTTGAACCGCGTCAAGCAAGCTCGACGCGAAAAAAGAAACTAAGTCTCAACCCCATCAGGGCTCAAACTACGGGATCCGATCCCAAAACTGACCCGATAACCGGATCCGAAACTTCAGTCCTTACAGCTCCCGAAGCCATGCTCAAATCCCTACCTGATCGAAGTAACATGGTATTAGATTTTTTTTTTTCAACAAAGATCTGCAGACAAGTTGTACAGAGATTAAGCAAACAAGTGGATGTTTAACGTTATTTTAGGATTCCTTATTTGATTATTTGGATTCAATTAATCACAAATTCACTCAAGGAGTAGGATCCTAGTTTCAGTTCAATTTTCACCGTTATACTCTATGGCTTTCCCTTACAACATTATAAAAATCTAACCAGGACTTCGATTGGTACAACTAGCCCGATGAACAAGGAGGAATACCTTGATTTTGGGGACTTACGGAGGTCTTTAACGCCAACCACTCTAATCTGATCGAGGGACCGACCCAATCAGAGAGAGGTGAAGATGTCAAGAAAGGTGTTCCTATGAGAAAAGGGGGGTGTTAACCCCAGTGCGTATGACCTGTAGCCGGGATGGCCTCTAATACTTAATATGTAATGTGTAGTAGCAAGCATATCATAAATCTGAGAACTGAAAATAAACAAGAAACTACTTGAATCGCGTCGCTGTGCCTCGACACTATTCAAAACAGAACCTTATTTTTCTCGCAGAAGCTCAAGCAGCAGACAATAGAGAATTTGGCCTGAAACGCGTCTGGGTAGGACGACGCAGTATGAAACGCGTCACTGCTCCTGGACGCATTTCAGGTCGCATAATCAACAATTCAGGAGGAACTTCTGGATCGATTCCTCCTTAAACAAACAGAATAAAAGCGGTAAATAATTGGCTCATGCGGATCTTTTTTATTTCAATTTTTAACAGGATAATTTTATCATGTAAACAACTAACATTCAATCAATCACACATGCTTCTTTTCATAATCACAACTTTCAACCTATCAAACGGGGAGGGCAAGATCTTGCCGCAAGGGTGTACATGTGGTGCACGTGAGAATAACAGTTAAACTAAAAACTCACCGATCGGTGAGGACGTGTCGAGAGACACAGGTGGTGTACCGTGAGTGCCCGATTGACAAAAAATAAGAACAAAGATTAAAAGATAGCGAGACTAAGTCCCACCGTGATCGCCAAAAAGCTGTGAGTGCTCAAATTAGTGATGTGTGATTATCGTGAAAATTTTGTTGTTTATGTGACAAATAAACCTATTAAAAACTATGTGAATGTGATCACCAGAAATTTTTAACTAAAAAATTCCAAAAGACAGAGATTGATCGCTTACCTGTTTTAGAATTTAGAGATGTTGGAGTCCTTGATTCTCCTCCTTCAGCCGACTGAAGGAAAAGACCCCTTCTGACTTTGTTCTTGCCTTGAATGCTTATCGGACTTTGAAGATCATCCGGATTTCCTTGTTGTTGATTCTCTCCTCTTGATCTTCTTTGTACCTTGCAAGAAGTAGAAAGAAAGAAAGAGAGAAAGAACAATAAGAACTCAAATAACGGTAGTATCTATTCCAGTAATAATTATAATCATGCAACTAAACAAATGAACTCACTTGTTTGTGGTCTTTGAAACCCCTTTAAAACATAGATTGGAAATTATATGCTAGTGAGTGTGTGTTGTATGGAGTGATATGATGAAATTATGATGCTAATATGCTAAAAATATGAGAAAGATACAGAAATTGATTAAGAACTAAGTTGTATGGCCCTTGGAACGCCTTGGTTCTTGAATGGATCTTGAAAGGACGAAGAAAGGATGAAACTTGCTTCAAGGCTCCTGGAAGTAGTAGCAGCGCCTCGATTCTTCAGCGTTTGGACGACGTCTTTGTCAAAAATTATCGCTCCAATAATCACCAATTATCACTAACTTTTTAATGGCCAAGAACTTAGGTATTTATAGGCTTTAGTTCACGCATCCGCAGTTACTTACAGATTAACATGAAGGAATTTGAAGCCAATCCAACCAAGAAATAGATAAATACAGCCTAATTAATCATTATCTGTAATTAACTAAAACGCGTCGCCCATGGGAGACGTCTTTTAAATTAATTAAGATAAGGATAAACATCGAGAAGAAGAAGCAGAAATACATTAGGAAACCTAAATGGCGTCGTGCAAGGCAGACGTCTTTTAGTTTATTAATAAATTAATTAAAAATCAAAATAAGAATAAAACCCTAAATGGCGTCTTCACATGTCGACGTCTTTTAGAATTTTTCATATTTGATTAAAAATCTGAGTTAAAATGAATTTCTTTAATAAACTTAAATTATGTATGTCTGACCGATGTCATTTAGACAATTAATTCAGAAAGATTAATAAAAATTAACTAATGATTAAATATCAGACCATTTTGAGATATTATTATATGATATGAAATTTACTCAAAATGATGTCAAAATTAACGTGTCTACAAATACTTGTGATTTAGGTCTTTGATATTTAGAATTTGGGACTTTAATCTACTAGGCTACTTGGATGTTGACCATGTTGGTTGCAAGTTAAATAGAAAATGCACCAGTGGTACCTGCCAATTTCTTGTAGGATGCTTGATTTTCTGATCTTCCAAAAAACAAAACTCAGTAGCCTTATCAACAGTAGAAGCAGAATATGTAGTAGGTAGAAGTTGTTGTACTCAACTGTTGTAGATCAAGTATCAAGTGGAAGATTTTGGATATACACTTGAAGGGATTCCTATGATGTGCAAAAATACAAACGTCATCAATTTGATGAAGAATCCTGTCCAGCATTCTAGGACCAAACATACTGAGGTTAGAGATCACTTTATCAAAGATCATATAGCTAATGGTAATATTAGAATAGACTTTGTTGATATATTGTATCAACTAGTTGATATCTTTATGAAACCCCGTCCTAAAGATTGATTTACATCAATTCAAAGAGAGTTGGATATGTGCATTTTGTCATAGATATCACATAGTTACTCTCATAATAAATAATTAGATATTATTAAATAAATAGATAAATTCTCCTAAAAGGGTATAATTGAGGAGATCAATTACTCCATTTTTAATCGATTTGCTTTATAGATCATCTAATTGATTCCTTATATTTATCGATCAAGTCTCTCTAAGCCTTAATCGATTCCAACTTGTTCAGATGACTGATATTCATGTAATCAATTACTTACATTTGTTCGTATAATCGATTCATTTCTAATTCTTATCGATGTTATGCATAACTGAGTTAATCGATCATGTAATACTCTCATCTAATATGCCAACCAACAAGCCCAAACTACTTAACCAGTAATCAATTTTTTGGGATAAGAGGCCTAGTACCAGCTGTATGCATCCTTTCATGGGGATGCGCAATCGAGTTCTCGACATACAGGGATCCTCATTGCTTAAGCTTCTATTCATCTTGAGGCCTTCGCACTTATTCGATGGCAGATTTCCCGCAAGATCAATCGATGCATAATACAGTAAGTAGCTATCTCCATCGACACTTGTTACAGAAAAGGGGAGTTTCTGTGATGGGGGTGAGAAGCTTCCCCCAGTAACTCTTAGAACAGCTAGAAAGCCATTGATTCTCTGATTTAAAAAAAAATTGACAGTCAATAGAGGATACAAAACTGCAAGTTGGATCAGAAAGTGACAGGAGTAAATAAGATCTTCATTTGAGGCAAAGTCAGAGATACAAGACCAACCTGACTGACTTTGCTAGATGAAAAACGGCCAGACAAAAGAGACTCTTCAAAGGATCCAACTAAAGACCTTCTGACTGGAAGTCCACCAAGATTTCGGCCAAATTTAAAGCATCGAGGTGACGGGGCAGACGCAGGGCCCCAATTCTGACCTATGTGAGACTGACTCTGCACGATAAATTGATCTAAATCGTTCTGTGTAGCATTGCTATCTTCCATAGAATCATTTTCTATTCTAAATTCAACTTCTGCAGGAAACATAAACTCAGAGATGCTTTCATCAAGAGACCAGTCCATGTTCTTAAAAAGAGATTTGTTCCCTTGAAATTCTTTTGAGATGTACGTACATGATTCTACAGTCCTTATTCTTTCAGGCCATTTTGGGCCAAGGGGTGACAAAGAGAGAGGAGGCGAGTTTATCTTCTTTGGAGGAAGGGCTATTGCACCAGTGAAAGCCCTTCTGTTAAACATTTTTTCACAGGAACTGGCTCCCAGTGCATATAACTGCTCTTTTGCATCAAGCAAAGGACCATCAGTAAAAATGCATGAACTTGAAGCATCCTCATCTAGCATCTTACTCAACTTTGAATATCCATATGAGAGTCTGATTGGAGTTTGAAAACAATTCGCACTTTCAATATTTGCTTTCTTGTTATCCTGATATGGAAATAAGTGACCTTCCGTAACCATGACACTTGAATCAATTTGAGTATTGCTCTCTGCAAGGTTTAGCAAATCACCATTGAACTTGTCCTGGCTAACCATGCCATTTAAAGGGGACAGGAGGCGCTTTCTCACTTGCAACCCTTGAGTATTGATTAAAGTATCAGAAACACCGAGAGCTGAGGATGAAGAGGCTGGTGTAGAGACATGATAAGCTGCCGGAGGGGGATCATGACGCGGCTGCTGTTGCGTGGTAATGCCTCCAGGAAATGCATGATCGAAGCGCCGAGTACAGCCAGAAGCATAATGCCCAAACATCAGGCAAATTTGGCAGCGAGGAGGATATTGACCAGACCGGCCACGTCCACTTCCGTCACAGCGGCTGGGGCCATGGCTGGTGGAACCAGCAGAAGATACACCATGTCCACCGGGAAAGGAGATGTCCACCGCACCCTGGGCCTGGTGCTGCAGAAGGCTCTCGTGAGCCAACAACATGCCATGCAAATCTTCAAGTGAAAAATCGTCTAGCCGGGTGGTGATTGTTGGAATGGAGGAGTCAAAAGCAGGACCTAACCGAGCAGCACGTGCATAATCGGGTTGGAGGACAACACTGGATGGATGATGGCAGAGAGATTATCTGCAATCGTCTTGGTCTGCTGGAGATAGTCGGTGATGGAAGCAGACCCTTTCTTCGCAGCCTGAAGTTGCGTCTTTAGCTGAAGCATGGAGCTCGTGAGTGGGAGGCAAAAGCTCGAGCAAGGGCATCCCACACAGCCTGTGAGGTGTCAAGGCCAACAGTCAAAGAAAGCAGAGGCTCAGTCAAGAGACAGTATATACATGAAGATGGCAATCTTGAAGTATTTATATGTCACATGCATATAGATGATTATGTTGTAAATTATTGTCATATTTATCAAATGAGTCACTGGCACACGGAAGCTTCTTATTTTCCTTCATTATCAGTCATTCCCAAGAAAAAATTGTTGAAGTGACGTGGCTTTTTACTCAATAATAATTGTTTTTATAGATATGATGAGTGGGAGTTCTAACAGTTAGAATTTGGAATGAATTCTAACATTTATATGACTGCAAATTGAATAGCATGAAATGAATTGCGTTCTTTTGTTATATTTAACCAAGTTTCACCCACTTTCCTTTCCAGATTGAGAATAAAAGTCAACAGATCAACAAAGAGGCACTGGTAATTTTCCTCTCTTATTTTGATGACACTGTGTTCCTTTTATATCAATTTTCAGTTTTAATGTATTTTCAATAGTCCCATGATTTCCATGTGTACTACGATTCTTTTTAATGTTTCTCTTTCCTAGTATTCATCTACTGCACTGTTGTATGTAGGTAAAGTGTGAGTATAGCATGGCTAATTTTAGCACTGGAGATCGTACAAGAAGACCAAAGGGTGATAGGTGTTTCTCTTTTACCTAGCTTCTACCTCCTTGCAATGCTTATACTCAGTTGTTCATAACTGTTGACTAGGAAGAAACAAGATCATTCCTACTGTAGGAGAATTTATAGTTTTTCTGGTTTTCACACTAAATATCAAGTCAACATGTATAAAAGTTGTATAAATACAACAAGGTGTCAAAGACAAACCAGCTATGTGCCACATGAGGAAATTTGTTTTATCTGAATGCTTTCTTCATTCATTTCCCTACCTTTTTACTACCAAGGAACTCATCCACTAGAGTTTGGTTTTGTGGGTTGAAACAATTAGACTATAATAGCTGCACACTTAAGAAGTGTGATATGTCACCATGTTTTCCTCGACATTGCATGCCCAAAACTGCTAGAGAAGACACCAAATGTGTTTTATACTTGAAACAGAATAGGGCAAAAAGTGATACTACAAGGATGGATACAAATTGTTTGCATGAGCACCTTTATATGGTGCAAATGAGCCAGCATAGAGAAAAAGGTATCTAAATCCATGTTACAACAATGATTGTGTGAGGATGGATATATTGTTTGCACGATTACAACCTATTATATTATCCTAGAAATACTATTATGGTCCCAATTTGAAGATCTCCAGTAGTGCATTATTAAAAAAAAAGTAACATACAACAACGTAAAAGCTCAAGAGAGTGGTCATGTCCATTATATAACAGTAAAATAAGTAAAATAAACACACATCCCAAGAAAATAGAGAAACTGGCCATGCTCGAAAGATTTCACTTGAATTGATCCTATATCTTTTTTTATTATGTTTCCTAAAAAACATAGTTTATGATCTTCATGAGAACTCATGTTGAGATCTCAGTAGAGATCATTTATATCCCTATTGCCATTCCTGACTTATCATCCTAGTTCACTCGTATTTTCACAAGAAATATTTCTTTTTAATTTCTATTGTGCAATGCATCATTTCTTATTTTAAATTTCATGAAATTGGTGTACTTAATCTTAAGTGTACTTAACTTCTAGTCAATTCACATGCTTAGGATTTTCTTTTCTTTTCTCCTTTTGTAATTAGTTATATTTATAATTTAGTGGTAATTAATACTAATATTGAAAAGATTATGAAAATACTTATTGAAAGTCATAGGCATAGAGTCGTAGAGATGAGTCACTTTATTTCTTATCTTCATCAATAACTTCATAGTTGGTTGCCTCACCAATTGGGTGACTCACCTTTAACCTGAAGTGAGAGAGATGATCACTCACTAGCGGTTGTAAGTAGTTGAGCAGGCTGGCCACTGACAATCCCTTCAAGTTCCACTTGTCTTCCCGAGAAGGCCTCCAGATATCCGCTGAGTGAGGTGGGAAAGTAGGCTGAGCTGCATTTACAATCTTTTAACCACATCGTCCATGTCCTAGACACAAGTGCACTCAAGTAGGCTCTTTACCCTCTCCTAAATTGAGGTCCTAAGTCTAGAGTCTAATACCGTAAAAAAAGGGATACTTTGTGTCTCGACATCACACATCATAAGGAATTTAACCTAGGTGGTCTACTATCCCTAGAGAATAGATCTTGTGGGCCTGTCCCGGCCCGACTAACACGACTCGCAAGAGTCAAGCCAATGAGATTGTTAAGAGTAATGAGTTTAAGGTCAAGCCAATGAGATTGTTAAGAGCAATGAGTTTAAGTCATATTTTAGAGAAATATATCCTATTAATTGATATGGAAAGTATAAATTTACTTATCAAATGGAAAAAACTCAATTTAAAAAAATCCATTATGTATGTATGATTTGACACGATCCGATCCGACTTGATGTGTACCAGTGGATCGAACTCACCCAGATACGAGTCGACTTGTACGAGTCAGCTTGATCCGGTACGATACTGCGAACCATTCAACGTTTTAATGAAGTGATGTCACTTCAATCTTAAAAAAGTAAAACATCATTGACTTGATGTTTCATACGATCTTTATAATAGCGCATTGGAGTGTGCCTCCTATGGTTCTTTTACCCCCTTTTGGGGTCATCATCATAAGTGTTGATTTGTATTTCATACTAAGGTAATAAAAATATGTCTAAAATAACATAGAGAGTTTAGAAGGCTCCACTTTTCTTTTCATGAAAAGTCCTCATGCTTGTGTGAGTGGATCTGGATGGAGTTGGTCCATCATGTTCGTTTTCATTGCATAAGAAAAAAAGTATCATGTTAGTCTTTGAGTTTAAACATGCAATTCATCTTTCTTGTGAAGTGAGTCTCCATTAGGAGAACAGTTACATATCTAAGTTTAATTGAAATTCATAAACAATCCTCATGTTCCTTTTCATGAAACAACTAAACTTCATCCAATGACATTCTCAAGTAAATAAAAAAGTTGCCCATCATGATTTTTGCTGAAACAGTAGGAAAACCATTGAAAAACAGCCATCATGAGCATGATGCTTCACAAATAAAACATGTTCTTTTATTGATGTTTAACCCCCTTCATAAACTCTCCAAAACATAAATTAATTGGACATAGTTTCCCCTGTTTTTCAATGTATTACACCCTTCATAACCCCTTTAAACTCAAAATAAATGAAACGAAATGGTAGAGTATCATCATACCTTAAAAGGAGAGCCATCGTTGGGCCGCTGCAGAACCCTTGCCAAGCCATCGCCGGACCCTTGCCAGCTGCTACCAAGTCGCCTCCGGGCTGCCCTTCATTCCCTACTCCCTCTTCTTCTTCTTCTTCACTTTCCTTTCTCACACTCTCTCTCACCTTATCATTTTCTAAGATGGTAGGAGAATGGAGGGGAGACCCCCTATTTATAGGGGTTTGAGGAGGTGGAGTAAGGAGGTGGAGTGTTTGAAGTGGTTTAAGACTAGAAGGCCCATTAACAAGGCCCAATGTAGGCCCATTAAGGGTGCAAAACATAGCCCAATGAGTTTGGTGTTTTCAGCTCTTTTGGACCCAATTTTGCAGCCTATTAAGGATCATATGGTTTTATTTTGGTCATCTTATAGTCCTTTAATGGCCTAATATCTAAGGTCCCTCGACTCTCTCTATCTCTATCACTCTTTCTGTCTCTTTCACTCGCTCAATCACTCTCTCACTACCTCTTTCTCTCTCTCGCACTCTCTGTCTCTCTCACAGAGGGCTGAAGCCCTCGACTCTCTTTATCTCTCTCTTTCTATATATATATCTATCTCACACTCTCTCAATCTCTTTTATTTCAATTAGTTTGATTACTTAAATTTTATTTCAATTAATTTGATTTAAAATTATTTGGTTATATTTGAGTGAATGAATGCCATTTTGTATGATTTTCTTTGTGTTTTTGGCATTTTATATTAAATTTATGAATTATTTATATTTTTTTGAAAATGTTGCCTCAAATGCCTAGGCCATCACCTTGGTGTTTGAGGCTGAGGCGACCCCCCGGTCACCTTGGTCGTCTCAAGCCTCTAACTACATAGAAACCTATGTGCGATCTCTTCTATATTTTGATAAAAACCTACCTCACATCCTTTTCCAAGCCCTCAAAGGATGCCCCTACTTTATCAGCAACATCCTTCCTTTGCTCTTAAGTGAGTCTCCTTACTTTCGCCAACAACTCCTTCAACTTCCAAGTCCACGTTTGACCCCTCATTCCTCCCTTGCAGGCAAGTAAGAGAACAAAGGACCATCTCAGGATCCCCACCATCCTCAAGCATATCCCCTCCTTCAAGTAGGAGTATATCTTCCAAAGGTATTCGTAGCAGTGGAGCATCCCCATCCTACCCTTCACTATGAGGTAGCTGCCGCATAGGCATAGGGTCGGATAGCATTGAGGCTTGCATATCTGGACCCCCCTGAAGAAGACTCATCCACCCATTAGGAGGTGCTTTTGAAGGAGCAAGGCTCCCTGACAATAGATGGGGACCCCTTGCTGCTATGAGATCCTCCCCAGCTTGCCCTTGTTCCACCACTCTCAGCACCATAGAAGAGGGCCTACCCATCAAAAACAAATTGGGTGGCGAGATGCCGACATTTGAAGATCTGCAAGCTAGTTGAAGAGGACTTCCCTCAACTATCGCCAGAGAGCCGCCTGAGTGCCAGAGAAGCAGATGGTCATCGCTTGCTCGAAGGACAGGGCTTCTCTCTCCGACAAGAGCGCTGGGGTACTATGGACGTTTGCCTGGCTTGTCAGGAGGGTCAGGTAGGAGAGACGATGGAAATTGCGTATCGTTGTAGGTCTCACTACCATGGTGGGTAAGTCATTAGGTCGGCTCGATGACTTACACCCTAGCCAGGATGGTTCAACAGGCTGGTTCAAAGGCAAGGGCAGGTGAGCAGGACCGGTTCGAGAGGCAGCAAATTCGAATTTTGAATTCACTTGGGCAGTCACGTGCTCCACACGTGGGTGACCCCCATGTCGTCAATCTCCGATAGGTTGCAGTGAAGCCCTAAAGGGCCCCAGAGACCCTTGTTGCCGCCATTGCCCTTAGCAACCCCGAGGACAGTATGAGCACCATCAACCACCACCTCGACTGCCGTCGGGATGGATGCCGGTGAAGAAAGTATGCCAAGATCTTCAGCCTGAGTAGGGGCGGCGGCAACATCTTTGACTTCTAGACTTCCACAGAGGCGAGTTTAGCAAAGCTCTCGATGAGGTCATCAATGATAGATTCCTCCATGAGAAGAAGAGAAAGGCCTATCAGCTTCAGCTGGACCACCAGGACCCTAAGACTAGGGTGTGTGGCCATCATGGTATTCCACGGGGTGATCCTGAGGATCATATTGTTCCCAGTGATACACCGGCTCTGTGAGTTCCTCAGTGATTTTGAGTGTTGGACATACTACTAGGAAGGAAGCATGTGACACTTGACTCACCTTCCAAATTCCCCCCGGCCATCTACTAAACACTAGGTTAAGAAGTCCCTCCTGCGAGCTAAACCCGTGGACCAGAAGGCAGTGGCAGCATCGGGCCATTACTTGCCTTTTGGACGAAAGGGTTTTAGAGTCTCTAATCTTCGCCTTAATCATCCATCTCTAATTTGAGGTCACTAGTCCTTGAACCCTGGTTGCACTCAAGAGGGCAGGGACCATACACCTCCTGCATCACTGGCCACAACCTCGACATAGGTTCTCCTTTCGGACGTTCAACTCCTCCAAGGGTGGCCTATGCCTCCTCAAGGTCAGCAGCGCAGCAAAGGACAAGTAGGTTTTGGCCCTCTCCCCAGAGGTACCCTGTTGGCACCGTTGGCCGGCGTAGCCCCCAGAGCTCCGGCGCTCCAACATCTCCTTATGGTACAGCATAGGGTTTATTATAAAAAGATAAAAAGTAGGGTCTTAAATCAAATTCTCTAATACTCTAATTGAAACCTTAAAGGGCATAATTGTAAAACAATAGGTGCAAACATGAACTTTACAAGCTAAAGTCAAAGAGAAAATGATAAAAAAGTAAAGGGTTTAAATAAAAATTCATCTAAACTACTAATAAGTTTAATGGGTCTTATATAAGACACCCAATAGCCCATCAAATCATACTTGTAACCTCCGTCAAACCATGTAGAAATAGGGCTGTCTTATATATGGGCTAAGGATAGGTCCTAGAACAGCCCTATAAAAGACACCCAAGAGCCCATCATCATTTCTCTCTCTCCCTTTTTTTAGAACTGCCACCTCAATGGGACACCTCACCTCTTTTTGGAAAGAGGCCACCTTAACCCCCCTCCCCCTCCTAGCCACTTCTGATGGGGAACAGAGGAGGAAGAAGGGGGGTTGGAGAGATTACCGGCATTGCACTGGCAATGGAGAGGCCTCTGGCGTCGCACCGAACGTTTGAGTGTCACACTTGGCCCTATCGCAAGGCAAATTCGACCTCGTTGCAGGGTTGTCTTCTCCATCATAGAGAAAAACTTTAGAAAATAATCAAAATTTGCAGCAAATATTCACTAGAAAATAAAAATATGTCTTACAAGAGTATTTAAAGAGAAAACAAGCCATAATGACCCCCTAAATTTTGCTCTGGACCAAAATACCCGTGACATGAAAAAACAATGCGTAAATCACACAAACAATTCTTGAAAAATAGTAAAGGACCTAAATAAGCCTCATATGGCTGAACAAAATATCTATGGACTCGTCTAACAATAAGCTACACATCAGACGAGCTATATTGAGCTTTCGAGCCACAATGAAGCCAGAATGACTCTTCGACGACGGTAGATGCACTCCATCCTGTGTAATGCAGTGGTGTGTTGCTCTTAGATTTCCATCATTCTCCCTCGGTTCAAAAAAACTCGTCATCGAGTTTTGTAGTGTCTGAGTAATCATGATAGTAACTGCAACAGGTGAGAATAACACTGCAAATCTAGAACTATTAACTACATCGAAGTGCGTAGAGTATTGCTTTGCATGATCAGAAAATTTGCACCACACTTGATCGAAAACACGTGGTCTAGTGGCAAGGCTTTTGTCTGTGAGGATGGTCGGCTAAACCTGTTTATCTTTCGGCGCTGCAAATAGAGAATCCTCTAGCAAATGAAGACCGACTGTAATTATAATAGTCTGATCCCATGCAGGTAGGTTAGATGGAGGTAGACAGGGCCACTATAGTTGATGTGGCAAGGGGAGCATCAAGGTTTGACCTCACCAAAAATAAAGGTAGAGATGGTGATGATGCATTATTGATGGTGTTCAAAGAACTTGAATTTGTTGGGATGGTCGTTGAGTCAGCTTCACATTTTGACCTTACTTGAATCCTCAGGCTGAGATATTGTCAGACCTAAAGCGTACTTAATTAGAAAAATAAACTTTCCTTTCAAGTGAGGCGGCTAGAGGGTACACCTCTATCGCTCGTGAGCCATGGTGGTATGTTGTTCCTCCATCCAATCTCTACCAACTTTTATGTACGGCCCTAACTTGAGAAGGATGGTACACCATGCCCCATCAATGTGAGAAACCCCCTTAAAAGGCTCATATAATTCCACAAGCGCTCGATCACCATCTATTATAATTTTCCTAGTCTTAGAGAGTAATTCGACAAGTGTCCGTGAAATAAAATTCTCCTCCAGTCCACTATTAAACACAAGGGCAGCACATGCCTTGTTGGGTAATATAACCCCAGTGTAGAAGACTGAGGATGTCATGACTATGTACGATGCAAGAAGGTTGACAACAAAGGCTACCAGCGACAGTGGCAACAACAGAAGTAGATGGTGGCAGTAGCACCCGACAGTGATGGTTGCAGTGGCGCCGACCCGTGCTTACTCGGGTGGCGGTGACGGCGATGTAGATGGCAGAGCTGCTGGTGGCAGCACCGGTAGCCGTGGTTCCTCCCCTACCTCCTCTTCTTTTTTGTGCTTTTTTTTTTTCGAATTGCAAAACAAAGACCAAGAGAGAGAAGGAAGGAGATGGGCGGTATGGACAGTACTGTGGTACTCTTCGCGTGAGTAATATCGCAGTACTGTTCACTGTGAACAGTAATCGCGAGTACTGTTCACCGTAAATAGTAACCTTTTTTGTTTCCTTTTTATTGTATGGTTCCTGTGAAAGGGCAGGCGAGAGAAAATAAGATGGGGGGATGAAAGAGGAAGAGGAAGGGTGTGGCAGCAACGACGGTTGGTGAGGTGCTGTAGTGGGGCCACGGTGGTGAAGACGAGACAGAACAACGGTGTAGTAAGGATCGAAGTATGCTCTGATATCAAATTTGATGGGGACAGAGGAGGAAGGAGGGTTGGAGAGACTACTGGCGTAGCACCGGTAGTGGAGAGGTGGGTGTCACACCCAACCGTGTTGCAGGGCAGATTCGACCCCGTCACAGGGTCGTCTTCTCTATTATAGAGAAACATTTTATAAAATAACCAAAATTCGCAATAAATATTCATTGAAAAATAAAAATATGTCTTACAAGAGTATTTAAAGAGAAAACAAATCCTAATGACTCCCTATACTACGGACCTAAATACCTTGACATGAAAAAATAGTGCGAAAATCGTACAAAAAAATCTTGAAAAATAGAAAAGGACCTAAATGAGCCTCAAATGGGCTAAATAAAATATCTACGGACTCGTCTAACAATAAGCTATACATCATACGAGCTTTATTGAGTTTTTGAGCCACAATGAAGCCAGAACGACTCTTCGACAGTGGTAGATACACTCTATCATGTGTAATGCAGTAGTGTGCTGCTCTTAGATTCTCATGAACTTCTTTATGCCACCTCAATGTCTAATGGTTTAGGAGAGACGCCACTTTATGTCACCTTAGCGTCTAATGATTTAGGGGAGACACCACTCTTCTCCTAGATTCTTTCTAAGAGACACCTCATTCCCTAGAAACTTCCTATTAAGACACCTCACCTAGGACACCTAGCAAGTTTATCTCCAAAGTAATCATTTAGAGTAGACAATCTTAGCTTGCCACCTTGCTCTTTTCTAGTTATGTCTTCCGCTTCCTCTCTCCCTTATCCCCCTCCTCTCCTCTTTCTATAAATAGGAGGGTAGCCTTGGGGAGAAAGAGTGAGAAATTGTGAGGGATAATAAGAGGAGAGAAGGGTAGAGAGAGAAAAAGAGATAAAGCTGTAGGAGAGAGAAAATCATAGAGAAAGTAAGGGAGAAGAAGGAGGAAAGGAGAGAAGAGGTTTACCTTTCTAACTGCGGCAACATAAGGAGATATACAAGAGGAACTCCCATCGCCTGCAACGAACCATCTAAGCTTGGAATTTCTCTTTTAAAGGCAAGGTGATACTGTCCCACTCTCCCTCAACGTTGTAGTTTAAAGATTTGATTAGATGTTTAGATTAATCTACATGATTAGTTCAATTAAGATATGTCCCGTATGAAGAGATTTTGTTCAAGCGTTTTTTTTCCGAAAATAAGCGACTCTTAAGAAAGGAGCATGTCAAAAATAGTTTTCTACAAAATTGATGTATTCCTTTAAAATGATTTTGTCAAATCATTTTTTCGATATAAATTATTTTCTCTTGGGAAGAATCTATGAAAATAAACTCTGATTTTCTCCTGGAATATCTTGGATAACATTAGACATGAACAATGATGAAGTATTATTAGACTTAACTAAATACATAAAGATTTGTATCTCTTTATAAGTTATCATGTATCTATACTAGTGGCTATGAAAGATGTTGACAAAGAAAATATAAAACCTGCCTTATGATGACTTTAACACTGTGACTTCATGACAATGATTTATGATGATTAAAGATCCTTTAAAGAAGAGGTAAGACCAAAACATGATTAAAGACCCTTTTTAAAAAAGGAGGTAAGATCGGATATGCGATTAAAGATTATTACTCTGTAATTGAATTAGGATTATGAATAAGACACCTTCATAAATGAGATAATATCATGTCTATGAGTATGCAACAAATATGATCCTTGTAGGTACATTATGATGATGATTTTATAATTAAGACTATGTTATTATTTCTTGAGATACTTTCTTACTATTAGTAAGATGATACTTTCTTACTGTTACTGTTAGTAAGGTTACTACACTTTACCAATAGGAAGGGCCCTCAGATCTGCCCTTAGGGATAGGAGGCATGGGTCCCCTCCTCCCTTGATGTGTATTGGAGTTTATAATAAGGGAGCCAGGGTATTGAGTGTGTCTCTCTCATACTTCTTAAAGGGGTCTAGAAGCCCAGACTTGAGACACACTGATTTGGTAGTGGACAGGTACCACTTGAGTGTACTAGTGACTAGAATCAGGACGATGTTGTGGAGACCTACGTATTCTAGTGAGCTCAAAACTGCTGAGCACCTGCACTTCAGAATTAAAGACTACTGGTGAGTGGTTATCCCTGTCTTTTATATGAACAAGTCACTTAGTCGTAAGAATTATTGATTGCGAGAACAAGACCAACTAAGTTAAAGAAGAAAGAAAGAAAGATTATGATTCTGAATAAACTGGTCAGGATAAAGGGTCAGAACTAAATTTCTGATCGTGGCTTATTATTAAGATTTACAATGATTTGATGATTATATCATGCAAGTATGCTCACAAATTATTCTATAAGAACTACCAAAGTAAGAAAAACACAAACTATCAAAAGAACACAAAAAAGAGACAAAACTCTGCTGATTATCTAAAAAAAAAAACAAGATCCAAGATGATGTGATGTTTCTACATATTATTTTATGATTTCCAACGATTCTTACGATTTGGTTGTGATATTTAACTCTTTGACAATTTTCCTATCAAAAGAATATGGTAGTTTAAAGAGAAATTTGTATGACATTAAGGAAAGTAAATGATCTAAGTATGATCTAGTTAAATATTTCAATTGTTTAAAGTCTATTAATTATCCTACGTTCTCTTGATTAATCATTTAGGTAAATAGATTTTAATTTTAATATTGGATTAGTAAAGAGTAAATGATCCCTACTGAGTCCAATAACAGTCAGGCTCACGAATTTAATTTAATATTTTTAAGAGGATTTTATAAGAGGAAATTTGACAAACCCTTTTGCGTCTGATCTAGCCTTTGATCCTGGTCATAATAAGTTTTGTCATTTAAATTTCTGTACTTTACTTATAATTTGTGCAATTACCAGAGATGATCTAAGATATGATGGGCCATGTGATATAGCCGTATAGGTATCGGTACCACTTTCTTTGCAATTTTGATTATTTTTCTAATTATAAAAAGTGGGACTATTACAATAAGAGGAATATCACTATACCTTAAGAGGGTGAGAGTCATCTCCCATTGAACTCTTGTGCACCGCTCACTTGGAGGAGGCACTCCTCGACCTGTTCCTCGTGCTCCTCGTTGCTTGGAAACAACATTCCTGAGCTTGCTCCTCCTTCTCGGCTTGTTGTTTTCATCTTCTCTCTCTTCCCTTTACTTCCTCCTTGCCTCCCCCACACTTTCTTCTTCTATGCTTTGTCACTTTCTCACTCTTATGTCCCTCTTTCTCCCTCTCTTTCTCTCCCTCCACAAGGCTGGCTGTGTGTTGGTCCGAGAGAGAACCAGCCACCACCCCCCTTATCTAGGGGGGAGAGGTGGTGGAAAGCTTCTAGAAAAAATGATGGAGGGAAGAGGAGGTGGAGGGGCTGTGGCGGTTTAGGGTTTTAGGCCTTCTAGAAGGTCCATTTAGGGTTTAATATGGGCCCATTAGTGGCCCATTAAGGTGTAATAAGCTCTTTTAGGAAGATTTTATTTAAGTCCATATGTTTTTAATAATTGACTTTCAACCTTATTTAAATAAAAGTCAGAAATATATTTTTCTTTTATTTTTATGTGGGTCCTTACAGCAAGCCTATATTATGATGCAATTTTGGGGAGCAATGGGAGGTTCTCAGTCAAGTCTGCTTACCATTGTCATTGCAGATGGGGGGATGCAGATGCACCACCCCTTTGCAGACCATGTCCCTTGAAGGTGAGATTCTCACCTAGGTAATATCAAGTAGGAGGCTTTCCACCTTTGATTGGTTTTCTTGCTGTTTCTGGGACGTCTGTACCTCTTGTTGCTTATGTGGTGTGGAGGAGCGTTCAGATTACCTGTTCATGGATGTTTCTTTGCATGGGATATTTGGAAGAAAGTTTGTGATAAAATCCTTCGTGTCTACCATACCCAGATAGTGTGGTGATGCTATTTTTTTGCATTGAATGATATGGGACACGGCACCTCAAGACTGGTTAGATCATGTGATGGCTGATACTTTGTGCAACTCGATGGGCTGCTTGGGGGAAAAGAAATGGGAGGCTTTTTAGAAGGGAAGTGAAGCTTCTTGAGAGGTTGGCTACCTTCTTTCTGTGACAGGTGAGGGAGTGGTCTAAAACTCTTTGTAAAGTGGACGAACCCAAGTGTTTCTTTTTTCCTTGCTGGGCATATGCAGTGTGTCACACCATCCTGGTGTAGAAGTTTTTCTTTTGTGTAAAGGGGTTTGCGACGGTTCATGGATTTTATACTTGTATATCCCCATTGTTTTTCCTTTAATATGATTGTGGGACCTGTCCACTCCCAAAGAGTATATATGATGTGATTCATTTTATTCAGGCATGTGCTGTGGTGGTTAAAAACTTTAATTTCAAAGGATGGTCTGAATCCTAATTCAAGCACTTGGTTCAATGTTTTGGTTAAAAATAAAATTTATCGACATATGTGAGTCCAGTGGGGCCTTAAATGGGCTTTAGATATGGTGGACTGGGCTTGGACCTCACATTTAATACGTGTCGTATGCCTAGTTTGGCTTATGCTGGGTAGTTAAGTGCTAGGCTAGTCAGGTTGTGGTGGGCTTGACTGGTTCTTGAAAATATGACCAAGTTGGAGGAACTCTACAGCCACGGCATTGGTTTTCCAGTTGCTCAGGTCTAACACTAAAAAAATGCAGACAAAAATTATGCTGAAGAATTTATGCTGAGTTCCTTCTATTTCCTCTCATTCTCTGCACAGATCTGTATGTGGTTCATGCTCTTCCAAGAAGTCTAAAAGAAGTGGAGCTCTTTGCCTGTTAGCCAAAATTATTTATGACAGCAGTGATAGCAAGCAAGTGTTTTTATCATTGACTTTTTACTGTTGTTGTACTGTGGATTATTGCCAAATGAAATTGGCCTAATTTTAGAATACTTATCTGGATTGTTCCTCTTGATTTTTTTTTTTTTTTTTTTTAAAATCATGTGTATGCTCGCACCTTTTCTTTGGAAGGAGGAAAAGAATGAAGAAAATAAATTGTGGAGCCTTATTGCAGTCTCACAGAGCTATATAGTCTGATGGGTTTCATTATTTTTTTATAATTCAATATTTTTACTGTGTTTGATATGTTACTTTAATTTCTATATTTTGATTTATTTGTTATTTAATCTTTAGGCTGCAAACTTTTTTTGGTAGATTTTTTTTCCCTGTAAAAGCTCTGTATTTGGTCAGCAATGGCACTGAAGGAAGAAAACAATTTATAACAACCTTAAAAGGTGTTCCTAGTTGTTGTCAACTTGCAGGTATATTAAAGAGTGATGCGACCAAGAGGAAGCAGGGAGAGCGATGGGAGGGAGAGGGCTGCTAGAGCAAAGTGGCAGGAGGCTCGTCCGGGGGTCTGCCTGCGACGCTACTGGCCGGGACACTGGGCGGCGCGGTGCAATGCCGCCGTTGTATGCAGAGCCTGCCGGAGAAGTGGACATTTGGAGCTGGACTGTGTTATGAGAAGGATGGGCTCACTAGCGGAAGAGAGGAAAAAGGGTTTCGCACCGTAAACACCACTTTTTGTGGTCCACCGGCCAGTGAGG
The DNA here is from genome assembly GCA_030544215.1 of Zantedeschia hybrid cultivar. Classification (NCBI taxonomy): domain Eukaryota; kingdom Viridiplantae; phylum Streptophyta; class Magnoliopsida; order Alismatales; family Araceae; genus Zantedeschia; species Zantedeschia hybrid cultivar. The sequence continues at coordinate 45,303,878 of JARZZO010000011.1, forward strand.
GAAGTGATGGTGTCACTACAGGATGAAGAAGCTGATAGGGAGAGGTGGGAGGCGCTCTCTGTGCAGCTAGTGGTTGAATAAAATGGGGAGGATGTGCTGGTTAAGGATGTTTCCAGGGACCTGTCATCGGCTTGGGGCTTTCCGGTAGAATGGACTGTTTGGCGCTTGGGTGTTGGAGGTCTTCTTATTAGATGTCCAAGCCGTGATATTGCTGAAAAGATTCTTAGAGCGGGTTTTGTCTTCTTCAGTGGCAAGGATCAGAGGGTGAGGAGGTAGGCTCCCTCTGCTGGATCCAACATGGTGAAGGCACCTAGGCTGGTGTGGCTGCTATGCGAGGGGATCCCGTTGCATCTATGGAGGAAAGAGGTGGTCATGGAGGTGGGGAAGACTGCGATTCGTGATCAAGGTGGATGAAAGGGCACTTGACTCTCATGGTATCTGGGCCAGGGTTCTGGTGGCGGTGGAGAAGGGGAATTCCCAGTGAGAGTGTTGCTGAAGCACTGAGGCTTCCGGTTTGAAGTAACTGCTATGGAAGAGGAGGCTGAGAGGGAGGGGGTGGCTATTGGGTTCTCGTGGGCAGAGAGGGTGAAGATTGGTTGGGCGGCCGCGGCTGTTCCGCAGCATTCGCAAACCCTAGAGGTATCCATCCATGGGAGGAAGAAGACGGGCCAGCTCGTGGAAGACTGGATTTTACTAGTGGACCGTATAGAGGTGAACCGGGTTGAGGACGGGTTTGGGTTTTGAATCCCAGCCAAGATGCCTTAATTGCAAATCCGGGAGAGGGTGGTGGTTTGGGTAACTTGTTTTCGGGTGGAGGATCCGACTACCATGGCCTGGCAAGGGATATAGGGGGGGGGGGGGGGGGGGGGGGGACCGATCGGAGGCTATGGCTCATCGTTTGCCTTCTTCGTTCGTGGGAGCAGGGAGAGGACAGCAGCGACCCTGTCGTTTCTGTCTCGATGCCTCCGGCGCTAGGAGATGGGGCCTCTTTGGCGTCTGGCTGTTCTCCGGGTGAATCGTCCTCACCCTATCTTTGTCCCAGGAGGAGCCGGATGGTGCTGGGCGGCAGCATTTGGCTCCTTATTTGGGGAAGGCAACCTCTGGGACGAGCATGGCGATAGGGCTCCCGCCGACTCTGATGGGGATGTGGGCTTGATGATCACGCAGCTGAAGAGGGGGAGCAAGGCTGGACGTCGACAGGAGGATGAGGAGCCTCTCCCGGCGACTTTGGTGGACGTGGTGCGCTCTGTTGCTGCGACGGTGGGGATTGTTGGTCTATCAGAGTTGTGCGTTAGGCGGGTTGTGGATCAGATTAATGACAGCCAGCGGTCAGAGGGGAGAGAATCTTAGGCGCCTTCTTGCTTCAAGGGGGTTCCTAGAGAGCCACTTGAGGGGCTGAGGGGAAGGATACTGAAGGGCTTGTAATCCTTATATTGGGGTTTTGTTTTGTTTTGTTTGGGGTGGGGGGGTGTTTGTTGAGTTGCAGGGTTTCCTATGTGGGGCTCTTGGGTACATGTATTTGGGTTTCTTGTGGGTGCTGGGTGACTTACGTGCTGTTCTCTAGGGGTTGGGTTGTGAGAGGGCATGATTTGGGTTTTTTCATGTGTACTTATCATCTTTTATTTTTTTGTATGATGTGGTACTATCCACTTAAAAAAAGGTGTTCCTAGTTAAATGATAATGCCTCATGGCCTTGTATTATTTGTTTCCTGTTTTCTCTCTGTTTGCACTTTATCTAATCATTTGCATTGATTTTCTTCATTGTAATTGTCTGGTTTTTGGTTGCAACATATTAAATTTCCACAAATAAATACTACCAAAATTAACACAGTTCTTGTTTAACAGGCGATCCACAGAAATATCTCTTGTCATTCGGCAAACCATGGAGGCCTGTATCCTGACACATTTAATGCCACGTTCTCAGGTCACAAGCTGATAGTCCTCTTATTTGTCCTTTGTATACAACTTTTGCTTATCATCTTTCTGATGTGCCATCCAGATTGACATTTATGTTCAAGTTCTTCAAGCTGATGGCGGTATGGAGTCTCTCTCTCTTGCAATGCTTGCACTCATGCACAATATAGTAATCTGATAGTTGATGGCTCATAATGATCCTTGCGAAATTTCTCTAAATCCTTTTTCGTGATATATATTCATTCTTTCTCAATATGCTACAGATGTCATTCTCATCTTTATTCATACTTCCAATTCATTATGATTCTTATTTCTTCTTAATATGCAGGTACAAGATCAGCTTGCATCAATGCTGCAACATTGGCCCTAGCAGATGCTGGGATACCGATGCGTGATCTTGTCACTTCCTGCAGTGCAAGATATCTCAATAGCACTCCTTTATTGGGTACAGACGCTGCTCTTTGGTTCTAGTTCATTTTTTTTCACACGAAGGGTCCGTCATATAGATAGCTCATTCTAACCTGTTCTGGTCAAATGCCGTGGGCAGATCTGAACTACTTGGAAGATAGTGCTGGTGGTCCAGATGTCACAGTTGGCTTGTTGGCAAAGCTGGACAAAGTGACCCTTCTTCAGGTTTTTGACAAGATTTTGGTTAAGTTTTCCAAAGCCCTCTTTTTCATTCCAACATCATGTGTTATGTGATTTCCAGATGGACGCAAAACTACAAATGGATATATTTGAAAATGTCATGCAACTTGCTATTGAAGGATGCAAGGCTATAGCAAATTTAATTCGAGAGGTGGTATTGCTTCTTTTGTTACAAGTTTCATTTTTTCTATTTAATAGTGATATAACTATATATCTGTTCATTTCAAAAGTCTCTTTTGCTTTGTGACAATGTGCTTTAGTCTCTACCCCACTTTATCCATGAGCACATTATACTATTAAAGCCTTCATATGATTTGAGTGTGTGATTTGTCACTTTTGAGTTTTATATCAAGGGTCATTATACTGTTAAGGGCTTTATTTTTAGGATTTTTGAGGTCAAATATACCTCGGCTTCCCACTAACTCGCCCCCCCCCCCCCCCCCCCCCCCCCCCCCCCCCCCAAAAAAAAAAAAAAAAAAATGCTGCAACCATGTGCGGACCTAGTAGTTGAGTCCTGAGGGGAGCTCGAAGGTCAAACCCACCTTAGGAATACTACCATGGGGAGCACGCGGGCCCAGCAGGATCCCACTTCACCTGTGTACCCCAGGGACTGTTTAGGGCTTGATGATTTAAATTGTGATTTTTGCTACTATTTGAGTTTATGTTAGTATATCCCTGCTCAATTACTTCAAGACCATGCTGCTTATTTCATCTTTCCTGTTATTGTGTTATCTATTTGTGTTAAGACACCAGATCTAAATTTCATTTGTTAGCAGGTGCTTCTTGAGAACACACACAAGCTGGAATATCTACGTGGCACATAGAAGGTATCAGCTAAATCATGAGTTACCTCAATGAACTTCTGATATCTTGGATGACACTTTCTAGTGTTAATCTTGCTTCCCTTTTATTTTCCCAAGGACTTGCATTAAACTCTATCTTTATGCCCCTTCCTCTCCACATGAGCTTCCTCCAGATGCAATTTTTTTTCCCCAAGTGCTTTTACATGATTTCTTTGGTACCTCTGTTGTGCTAAACATAGTTTGTCATTAGAAAGAGTGTTGTTTGTTGCTGATAATGACATGTCTCCTTCTTTGTTGTCATTCCAGATTTAGTGATCTTATTGTAGTTGATGAATTTGGAAAATGCTTGAAACCCTTTGCTGCAATTCACGAGCAATGGAATAGACTTCCTGCTGACAGCATAGGAAATTCAAGAAAATGGTCTTCATCCAGCTTTGTTTGTTCACTGCCATTTGTAAGTAGCTCCATTGGTGTATGGAGTTTCTGATTTCCAAATTACTGGTATAGAGGGTGTCCTTTTTTAGTATTTCTAGAAGTGATGGTCATTATTCTTCTAAACTATATGTACTATCAGGCACATTCATCATTAAAATCTGCAATATTTCACTGACAATAAATTGAACTCATTACTGGTCATGTGGATGAGGGGGAGCCTTGGTGGAATGATAAGGTTGCTTGACGGTGATCTTAGAGGTTATAGGTTCAAACCCGGTAACAACCTCTTTTCAGAAAGCAAGGGTACAGCTGCGTGTAATGGACCTTCCTAAATCCTGCAGTGGGGGGAGTCTGGTGGCACTGGGCTGCACTTTTGCTTGTCTTGTGGATCTTGTGTCATCATCCCAGGCATGAAGACTTTCCAGTTAAGAAAATCTTCTGTTTCCAAACAGAAAAAGTTGTGTATCATTTTAATCAGCAGCTCTTGTCTGACTAGGTGGAGGCTGTGTTCGAACTGATGCTATCCTGGGTGGGTCGGTTTTGGATGCTTTGCTCTCCTTTCAGTTTGCTGGCACCAGCTGGATTTTATTCCTGCATCCAAAAATGAGAAAATCATGAACCCTTGTTACAGTTGTTCAAACCAAGGGATGCTCGAGTTCAAACAAACTTTGCCACCAAAATACCACTGGATTTAATCCTTAGGAACTAATCCTAATTTTTAGGTAATAGATCAATGCATCACATTTTCAAGAGATCCCTGCATTTTGAAAATGGGAAGTTTAGAGATAATACTTCTAAGGATGCAAGCATACGTCTTAATTTTTTTATATATTTTTATAAAGAAAATTTCGAAGAGCTCATGCAGTATGCCCTGCTAACAGGGAGTGTAATTTTGAAAAGTGGATCCTTGACTATTGGAATGGCAAAAAGTCTCATCTTTATATGTAGTGGGTCCCAGCAGTGTTAATGGCAAATAATCTATGTACATGAAGCATTCTACTAGTTTTATTCCTGGTCTCATACATGGGGAGAAAAAGCTTTAAAGTTGCCTCTGGATTGCAAAACTTTGAGGATGTGGCCATGTGTCTTGCCTCTACTTTTAGTTCGACTCATTACTACCGACTTTGGGGTGCCCTTTTGTGTATTTGGTGGGCTCTTTCTTTTGGGAAAGCTGTCTAATAGGAAGATGTTTCTTTTGGGGTATACTTCTATCCTGTTGTACACCTCTTTCGTTTAATGAGTACATGATGCTTCTGTCCAAAAAGCTCATTAATACTGACGCCAAAGAAAGGGAAAGCAAAAAGGTTGTTCATTACAAATTAATCACTTTACTCATTTGTAGTTTCCCTGCAAAATCGAGTGTGTAACTAGCTGAAGAGAAATAGAGAGCATTCATGAGAGGAAGATTGGAAGTACAATTATGTGAGCATGAGTGCCGTTGTTACGTCAAGGGAAGGTAATGCTTGGTAGTGAAAGGCTTTGCAGAGGTATATGATAGAATTAGTTGGGGTTATGACACAAGAATGCCATTAATTCCTGTGTGTTTCAAGCAGTAATTGACAAATTGGATCTGAAATTGTATGGTAAATTGATAATTCCTTATGTGTTCCTTCCGAGGAGTTTTCAAGATTCATTTACAGTGGTAGAAGTCTCAGATAGGGATTCCATATCCCTTGTCAATTTGTTTTTGTTGCTCTGCTCGTCTGCTCAGGTGGAAGAAAGTTGAATCTCATGCATTCATCAGAAGGTTCTCAACATATGTAGAGGAACTCAACTCCTGCACTTCTGGTATGTAGATGATGCTACTCTCTTCATGATTGTAGGAGAGGAGAAGTTGTTTATTTGCCAACAATTGCTCGAGTCCCCTAGAGGAAGTTAGTGGTTTGAAGGTCAATATTGAGGGACCAGACAAAGTACGCTGGCGTGTAGCACGAAGACGCATGCGGACTCGAGTCTCACTGAGGCTTCTGAACCCTCGGTGCCTTCCTTCTAGGAAGCTTCATTGGAGCTTTGTCTCCTCCTTCCCTCCCCACTCGCTCCCCACTAATACCTTCTACCCTCCCCATTCCCCCTCTTGCTTCCTCATCTTCAACCATTCCACCTCTACCATAGTTTTTTCTCATCTAAGTCATAAGCTCTATAGTATTACCAAACCAACTAATTTTCAAACCTATCCTCCCCTGTTCATTCCCTCGACCATTCCTCCTAATTTCCTCTCCACTGCCCATTCCCTTTTAGCCCACCTCTCTACAATTTGATTCCTGGTGTCCAGCTCCAGCATGGAGACTGAGGAGAGTAAAATATCGCAATTAACAGAGCAAGAGTCTAAAGTTCTACACCATTTTAAACAGCTCGCAGCCAATGAAGAGTCGGTGCATTCCATTATTATCAGTCGAGAAGATCTTGTAGGCAAAGAAAATTGGAAGTCCAGCGTCATCCTAAAAGTCCACTCGATCGAGAAAGTCCGACCTACCAGGCTACGAGAGTGGATCAGCAAACTCTGGAATCCCACAGGTACGTGGCAGTTCCTAGACCTCTCTGAAAATAAGTTCCTTCTTCTCTTATCTGCTCTTGAGGATGTGGAAAAAAATCAGTTAAAGGACTACTTGGATTGCTAACAGAGATCTGATCTTAGTGGAAAGAGGAAGACCAAATACGGCACCTTCAGAATATGTTCTAATGGAGGGAGAGTTGTGGATTAGGATTTATGATTTACCCCAAGAATTGCTATCACCAGAAATAACTATAAAAATATCATCACAATTAGGCATAGCCTAACCCCCTCCTCCAGAGGTGGCAGAAAGTTGGAGCAGCTATGTCAGAATCAAGGTTAGATTCAATGTAACTAAGCCTCTTAAATCTACTATGTTTGTTACTATGCTTGATGGATCCTGTAGAACCTTTAATGTAGCATATGAGCACCTCCCAAAATTCTGCCACTTTTGTGGCATTTTAGGATACGAAATGGAGATCTGCTCCAAATTAGTGCAAGCCAGATACCAAACCAAAGAAGAGTTCTTCCCCGAACTAAAACACAGTATGAATGAAGCACTGAAACCCAAGTTCGGTACTAGCTTAAAGCCTCCTTTGATTCACCACACAACAGGAAGAAACAGAACGACCAAGTTGATTCAATTGACAATAGCCGATTGGTCCAAGCTTCCTTACCGATCAGCTTTTCGACCATCTGATAAAGTGTTAAATTGATCATTTAAGGGCAACCATATGGATCATACTCATGTTTTTATCTGCAAAATATAATGAAATGATAGATAATTGTGTAACAAGTCCAACGGTACCAATTTCATCAAATTCTGACTTAAAAACATCGTCATTTCATGTGATCAAAGGAGTGTAGCGCATTTGCGATTTTTCGACAAAATCGAGACGAAATGAATAAAAATGATGATATTTTTATGATAATGCGCTAAATTATATTTATTTGATGTGAACAGGACATGCCCATGATGCAGTGCAGCTGGAGGAGTTTTCGGAAATTTGGGGGAGGTCTAGTGTGCATATTTCAACTAAAACAGGGGTAAAAATACAATTTGATTCCTTCCTTCGCTGGAGTTTCCTAAAACCCACTATTTCCCTCCGTCTCTCCGATTTCCTAAACACATCCCTTCCTTTATTTTAAAAATCTTCTCTCTCTTTCTCGTTTTAGAAAGTCGAATCCTATTTCTTTTCCAATTTCTTCTTCCTCTCCAGATCCAAATCCTGTCCCTTCTCCAAGTCTCCCACATATCCTCCTCCTTTTCCAACTCAAACCCGGCAGCCTCTCCTCCTTCTCCTCTCTATAAATCTCTCCTCTCCTCTTTCTCTTCCTCCTCCACCCCGGTTCTCTCTCGTTTTTATTTCCCAGCAGCATCCCTCTCTCCAACTCTCTTTCACAGTTCTCCTTCTTCTCTTTTCCTGCTCTCCTCCTCTCTTCCCAGCACTCTCTCCTCCTCTCTTCCCAGCACTCTCTCCTCCTCTTTCTCCTTCGGTTCTCTCCCTCTCTAAGCCTTCTATCCACCTTACCTTCTGTCTCTCCCGCAGATTCCCTCTCCCTCTCTCGGTTTCCCACGTCTCTCTCTTCCTCTCCTTCTCTCCCTGTCATCTCTTTCTCTTCCCCACTCCCTTGCTCGGTTTCTCTCTGCAACCCCGCAGCACCAGCAGCACCAGCAAGTTCCTCCTGCATCCCGGCTCCAGCGTATGCACCAACCGCCAGCTTCTAACATCCTTCAGCTCCTCCACGCGGCATAGCTTCTTCCAGCAGCATCCCACGCACATCCAGCGTCTTCCAGCAGCAGCTCCCGGCTCCTCCAGCACATGCCTCCATGCATGCAGGCACGTCCAAGCGCGAACCAACAGATCCACGCGTTGCCCAGCCGACTGCAAGCTCCCATGCGCATGCCCTCAAGCCCTCCAGCGCATCCCAAGTCCTTCACTGCGCCTGAAGCTGTTGCAAGTTCACGTAACTCCAACGCTTGGTGAAGCCCTCCTCCACGTGCCGGGAAGTGCCCAGCCAGCATCCTGCTGCCCTTCCACCGCCCACACCAGCAGCTTCTTCCTATTCTTCCACGTACACCAGCCTTCTGCCGCTCAAGCCAGCTTCTTCCAAGCACTCCACGTGAACCAGCAGCTACACCACCTCCACGTGGTGAAGCCAACCACAGCAGCAGTTTTTTTTTTCCTGTCTACACGCCAGCACCTCCAACTTCCTCCTTCCACCAGCCGTGCAGCCCACAGATTTCTATTCTCTTTCCCCTTTTCTCATTAGTTTAGAATTAGGTTAATTACTAAGGGGTTAGTTAGTTGTTAATTAATATTTTGATTATTTAGTTTAAGTTCATTAAACAATTAAACTTTGCAGTATGTTTCATAATTTTTAATTAATTCGTGTTTTGCACGTAGTTAAATTTCAATCTCTTCGTCACAAATTTTAGTTGTGTTTATTATTTTTCTCAATTGTGTTTGCGTTTAATTTCTGAAAAATAAAAAAAAATAAAAGAAAAAAAAGAATTTGTTTAATTCAAGCAATTATGTTTTTAGGTTACATTAGTTAATTGTGTTTTGGTTTAATTAAGTAATTAGTTTATTTAAATTCTCATCTATTTTTAGACTAACTAAAGTCCAAAGTTTTCAAAGTTAAAATTCTAACTCCCTATGGATCGACTCGGACTCACCACTATTAAATTTTCAAAATCTGATTTGAGTGAGCCAAATAAATTTAGATTGAACGTTTTCATGTGTTTAACGACGCACAATTCGAAACGATCAATTTTTGGCGCCGTTGCCGGAGAAATTAGATTTTTAATTTTGATTATCTTGGATTCAGTGTAATTAGTCTCTAACTAACTGTATTTTTCTTATTTTTGCATGTAAATTGAAAAAAAAAAAAAAAGAAAAAAAAGAAAAGGAAAGCGAAATCATGGTCAGTGTGTTCCAACTTTCTATGTTTCAATTTCCTTACTTTAGTTAATTTCCTTTTTGGTAGTTTCTAGTTTAGATAGGTTTCCATTAACTAAAAAAAAGAAACAAAAGAAAAGAGGAACATCCAAATTTAAAAATCTTCATTGCCCAGATTAGAAACTTTCCATGCTAGGCATTCATCATCTTTGGAAAGCATGAGTTAGTTTCCTTTCACAGTTATTTCCATAAATTGTTGAAGATTGCAGGGGAAAGGTACGTGTTTCAATTTTTAGCAAGTCATTCATGATTGCATCAACACACCTTGCATTGATTTGTTGCCTTGTATTGCATCCAAAAAGACATTAAGGGCAGCAACTTTAACCACATAAGGTAGGGATTTGATCACCCTTCCTTAGCCCACAAATCACCTTCCTTGCATTGGCATTTCCTAATCCAACTAAAAGCAAGTCGAAAGAGAATCTAGAGTTTACACCGTGAGTGGTTTAAATCTCAGGTTGCCTCCATTTTTGGAAACGGTGTCTAGGCTAGAGGTTGAAAAGGCAAACGTCTAAGCGGGAAAGTGGTTCTCTAATTAGGTCCCTACGAAAGTAGGGGGAGCCTCCCACTACCCCACCTCTTACCTGGCCGTTGACTGATTGTGGGTGTGACTCAAGGTGGACTCCAGTCACCTTGTAAGAAAATTCACACAGAGAGTCTAGGTTAACCTTAGATCATTAGGATAATTTGTTTGCCAAAATTGTTTGCATTTAAAAAAAAAAAAAAAACAAGAAATAGAAAACAAAATCCTCTCTCCATCAGTCCTGGTTTATGCAAGGTAGGAGATCTCAAAATCCTAACCTTCTAGGACCACTTGCCGAAATAGAAAGAATCCTACATCAAAGAAATCCACCACAAGATCCAATGGCTGATAATCAGGACCCACTAAAGCAAATGAAGGACTATTTCATTCCAAATCGATATCAACCTTCATCATGTATTCATCTTCCTCAGAATCCAGCCAATCAATATAAAATCAAATCTAGCACCATTCAGATGCTCCCATCCTTTTATGGGAATACTAATGAAGATCCTTATAAGCATCTGGATGAATTCCTAGAAATCTGTTCCACGGTGAAAATTCAGAATTTCACCGATGATGGCCTTAAATTGACCTTATTTCCCTTTTCATTAAAGGACAAGGCTAAATATTGGTTGGGAACTATAGGAAGGCCCATTAGGACATGGGAAGAAATGCAGAAAGAATTTCTCAAGAAGTTCTATCCCATCGGGCGGACCAATACCATGAGACGGGCCATCACGAGTTTTACCCAAACTCCCGGGGAATTGATCCATGAATCTTGAGAAAGACTGAAAGAATTGCTTAGAAAATGCCCTCATCATGGGCTTTCAAAATGGCAAATTGTCCAAGCATTCTATGAAGGATTGTCTGAACAGTTCAGACAGATGGTGGATGCTTCATGTGGAGGGGCGTTTATGATGAAAAATGAAGATGAAGCCTATGATCCGTTTGAAATGTTAAGTGAAAATTCCATCAATCATGCCTCATTATCATCTTATGAAAGGTCTGTTGGGCCATCTAAACGGACTGGAATGTATGAACTTAAGGCCCGCAGAGAGCCCGAATCTAGAATGGACATAAATCTGATTAATCAGAAATTGGATAAGGTAGACATCTTGGCCCAGAAACTAGACCAACTCTTGGCCTTAAACAAGCAAGAGCCTACTTACCCAACACAATCTAGTCCATATGAAGGCCCATCTTCTGCCAATCATGATATTTGTGCCTTATGCGCAAGTCCAACCCATCAAGTGAATGAATGCCCAACTGCGGCCCAACTTCCACCATTCATTCAAGAACAAGTTCAGGCTGCCCAAGGATTCTCCAGGCCTAATAATGATCCATTCTCAAATACTTACAATCCTGGCTGGAGAAATCACCCTAATTTCTCTTGGAAGAATCAGCAAGCCCCATTACCGATGTCCAATCCTCCCATGCATCAAGCCCAAAAGCCACAGAATTCATTTCAACAACAATCTAATTTCTATGGAAATGTTCAGGCTAGGGGATCTCAAGCCTAGTTTTCTCAACCGGCCCACTATCCATCAGGCCAACCGGCCCCTTATCAATCATTCCAATCGGGTCAACCGGCCCACTATCATTCATTCCAATCTGGACAGCCAACCCAATACCATCCTCCACCCACTTACCAGCAACCTCCTCAGCCCAACTTTGATGATAAATTCACTCAACTCCAACAACTGATTTTGACCCAGCAACAATCCATTGCTAAGTTGGAAAGTCAAATGGGCCAACTAACTGAGGCCGCGATGAGAAGAGAAGTAGGCCAACTTCCTAGTCAACCCGTTGCCAATCCAAGGAATCAACCTCCGGGTTTTCCACAGCAATCGGGCCTTTTACCTCAGCCTGGCCCGGTACCACAACCTAAAGGGCCACAATTTGAGAATGCTAAAGCCATTTCAGCCCTTAGGAGTGGGAGAAGTTTAGAAAACCACATGCAGATGGAGAGTTAGCTAAAGGTTCCACTGATGGGCCTCAGGAAATTGAAAGTGAGAGTGAAGATGAACCCATCATAGAGAAGTTGGAGGAGGATCTGAAAGGAAAAGGGAAGATTGATGAAGGCCCAAGTTCTTATAAACCTAGGGTGCCATTTCCTAATGCCTTGTTAGCTAAGCCCAATACCAGGAAGAAACTGGCCCAGAATGAGGAGTTGTTGGATTTGTTCAAACAAGTCCAAATTAATATTCCACTCCTCGATGCCATCAAGCATGTGCCAGCTTATGCTAAGTTTCTCAAGGAATTATGTACTCCACGAAGAGAATCTAGAATGGCACCTGAAAAGGTTCAGCTTTCTGAGGATGTTAGTGCAATTGTGATCAATCATTTACCCAAGAAGTTAAAGGATCCTGGAGCACCTCTAATTTCATGTGACTTAGCTGGAGTTACATTTGATAGAGCTTTATTGGATCTAGGTGCGAGTGTAAATCTATTGCCAACAGCTATTTATGAAAAATTTGATATTGGAGAATTAAAGCCCACATCCATCATCTTGCAGTTAGCTGATAGGTCTGTGAAAACTCCACGGGGATTAATTGAGGATGTCATTGTAAAGGTTCATGATTGTTATTTTCCCGTGGATTTTCTTATTCTGGATATGACATTACCTGAGGAACTCATTCACACCCCGATCATCTTAGGTCGTCCATTCTTAGCTACTGCCAAAGCTAATATAAATTGTGAAACTGGCATAATGGACATTTCATTCGGGGGTCAAAAGGTCCAGATTAATGTCTTCAAAGCATCTCAATACCCAGATCATGAAAAAGAATGCCACACTATTGATATATTGGATAATCTGGTTGAAGAAAATGAGATGTCCACATATGACTTTTTGGAGGAAGCCAACACTCTAAAGGACTCTCCTGGCCCATTAACATCTTGGCCCAAGGTTGAACCTTTACCAGCCTTACAGTCTGAGCCCGCTCTGCCATCCTTGGAGGACCCTCCTGAGCTTGAACTCAAACCATTACCTGAGTCTCTCAAGTATATCTTTTTGGGCCCGGACCAAACTCTCCCAGTCATCATTGCGGCAAATCTCACATCGCCGCAGGAGGCCCAGTTAACCGAGGTCCTCAAAGACCACAAGGGTGCAATTGGTTGGTCGGTAGCCGATTTAAAGGGAATTAGCCCGTCCATTTGCATGCATCACATCTATATGGAAGAGAATTCTAAGCCCAGTCGGGAGATGCAAAGGCGGCTTAACCCTAATATGAAAGAAGTGGTGAAGAAGGAAGTTGTGAAATGGCTGAATGCGGGTATTATTTACCCAATATCAAACAGTAAATGGGTCAGCCCAACTCAAGTGGTACCCAAGAAATCTGGATTAACGGTTATCAAGAATGATCATGGAGAAGAGGTACCCACTAGGCTTACCACGAGATGGAGAGTGTGCATTGATTACCGAAAGCTGAATCTAATGACTAAGAAGGACCACTTTCCACTCCCATTCATGGATCAGATTCTGGAAAAGTTATCGGGCCAGAAGTACTTCTGCTTCTTAGATGGGTACTCCGGGTACAATCAAGTGGCTATTTACCCGGAAGATCAAGAAAAGACCACCTTCACGTGCCCTTATGGCACGTTTGCTTTTAGGAGAATGCCATTCGGATTATGCAACGCATCGGCCACATTCAACGGTGCATGATGGCTATCTTCTCCGATATGGTGGGAGAATTCCTCGAAGTTTTCATGGATGATTTCTCAATCTTCGGAGACTCTTTTGAAAAGTGCTTAGAAAATCTTAAACAGGTGCTAGCACGATGCATAGACACCAATCTGATTCTTAGCTGGGAAAAGAGCCATTTCATGGTTCGAGAGGGTATTGTTCTAGGCCATATTGTGTCTGAAAGGGGGATAGAAGTAGATAAAGCTAAGATCGATCTCATATCCAATCTTCCTCCTCCCACCTCAATCAGACAGATCTGTTCATTCCTTGGCCATGTCGGTTTCTATCGCCGGTTTATCCATAATTTTTCTCAAATTGCCCGGCCCCTAACTCTTCTCTTAGCTAAGGATGTCCCGTTCCAAATGGATGAATCTTGCATCAAGGCATTTAATTCTCTGAAGGAATCTTTGACCAAAGCCCCGATTCTTCAATCTCTAGATTGGTTTTTACGCTTCGAAATCATGTGTGATGCATCTGATTATGCTATCGGTGCAGTTTTGGGACAAAGAATCAACAAATGCCCCGTGGTGATATATTATGCAAGCCGCACCCTTGCCGATGCTCAAATGAATTATACCACCACAGAAAAGGAATTATTGGCTGTGGTTTTTTCCTTAGAAAAATTCAGATCTTATCTTTTAGGGACAAAAGTCATAATCTATTCTGATCACTCAACTCTGAAATATTTGTTAACCAAGAAGGATGCAAAGCCTAGGCTTATTAGATGGATCTTACTCCTCCAGGAATTTGATTTGAAAATTCGGGATAAGAAGGGTTCTGAGAATGTGGTAGCTGACCACCTATCCCGCATTCCGATATCTGAAAGTACACCGATCACTGATTCCTTTCCTGATGAGCATCTACTGACCATTTCCCACACTGTTGCACCTTGGTATGCTCACATTGTCAATTACAAGGTGACTAATCAGCTTCCGGAAGGATGGACTAAAAGTGAAAAGGACAAATTCTTTTCTCAGGAAAAATTTTATTTCTGGGAGGATCCTGAATTATTCAAATTTTGTCCTGATCAAATCATTAGGCGATGTGTCCCTGAAGAAGAACAACAGAGTGTTCTCAATTTCTGTCATAATCTGGCGTGTGGGGGCCACTTCTCAGGAAAGAAAACTGCAGTCAAAGTCCTACAAAGTGGTTTTTACTGGCCCACACTTTTCAAAGATGCCCATGAATTTAGCAAAACTTGCCTCCGATGTCAGGCCGTAGGAAATATGGCGAAAAGGGATATGATGCCACTCAACCCAATCTTGGTGGTTGAAGTCTTTGATGTCTGGGGAATTGACTTTATGGGACCTTTTCCACCATCTTTTGGACATACATATATTCTGGTAGCGGTGGATTATGTCTCAAAATGGATTGAAGCAGTAGCCACCCGAACCAATGATCATAAAGTGGTCAATAAATTCGTTCAGAAGAATATCTTTTCTCGGTTCGGGTGGCCTAAAGCTATCATAAGTGATGGGGGAACACATTTCACGAATTACCAATTTCGGGATTTGCTTAAGAAATATGGGATTAATCACAAAGTAGCTACCCCTTATCACCCCCAAACCAGTGGCCAAGTGGAAGTTTCCAATAGGGAGATCAAGAATATTCTGCAAAAGTCCGTTAGGCCCGATAGAAAAGATTGGTCTGAAAGATTGGATGATGCTTTATGGGCCTATCGGACCGCTTACAAAACTCCTATTGGCATGTCTCCTTATCGCCTGGTTTTTGGAAAAGCGTGTCACCTTCCAGTGGAATTGGAACATAGGGCTTATTGGGCCATCAAACAAGTCAATCTGGACCCTAAGCTGGTTCCCACCGAACCTTACAACTGAGTGAGCTGGAAGAGTTGCGCAACGAGGCCTATGAAAATTCAAAGATCTATAAAGCCAAAACTAAAGCTTTTCATGATAAACATATTGTCCGAAAATCCTTTCGTCCAAATCAGAAAGTTTGGCTATTTAATTCTAGGCTTCGCCTATTTCCTGAAAAACTGAAATCCAGATGGGATGGACCTTTCGTGGTCGTTAAAGCCTTCGATCATGGAGCCGTTAAAATTCTGAATCCTAAGAGTGGGAACACTTTTACGGTTAATGGTCAACGGTTGAAACCATTCATTAAAAATCTTCAAAATGAGCCACCTGAATCTATAGAACTGAGTGATCCACACTAACTGAACTTCCGTCTGACTGAAGACGATAAACTTAGCGCTTGTTGGGAGGCAACCCAATATTTTACTTCAGTTGTTGATATTTCTTTTCCCTTTAGGTCCCTGAGCAACAATCACCGTGGGTATGTCGCATCCTCGTCATTACAGGTTGTTTCGCTCCTTCACAAATTCTCTTCTGGCTGCGTGTTTTTTTTCATATCTTTTATGCCATTGAGGACAATGTCAATCAAGTTGGGGGGTGGGACAATCATATGCATTTATTGAAAATCTTTTGAAGAAAACTGATATCTTTCACTGAAAAATGGTCAAATTTTTTCAAAAACTTCTTTTCACATCCTAGGAAAATTGCATGAAAATCATGTTTCATTAAGTAAATCTTAAACCAATCAGTTTTCTGTTAGTCACATTGGTTAAAGAGCCTGTAAAGTTTAAATATCCCACTCTACAAAAATCCACGACAGGATGATTTTCACACACACACGGCAACTTAGAATAAAATGAAAGATCTTAAAAGTATAGAATTGCTGGAATTATCCTCAAGGATAAGACTACTTATTCTAATTTTTCTTTTGGGTTGAACGAAAGGAATGTGTAAGATCCGTAATAGGGGACTGTCCCACTCAGCACTCTAAAAGAGGCGGTCAGTTAAAATAGACAGCTGTAAACACTAAAGGCAAAAGAAGGCGATAAAAGAGCTAAAGGAAGGTAGGTGGCAAAAAGTACGCACCTCCCCTCAGGCAATTCAAAGAGAGTGGCAAAAAGTACGCACTCTCAAAAGCAAAAGTACAATAAAATGAAGAAACGCCACGCTAAAAAGTCCATCGTACCAAAAATATGACCAAGTCGTGAAAAGTGCTGAGTTAGGACGGGAACTGAAAAACAGTCCTCACTGACTGATCGGAAAATCTTTTATTCTCTTCCCCTCCCCAAGTAGTCTTATCTAAAGGGTAGTAAAGGCAAGAATATACCAGAAAGGTCGGAAACGAGTTCTAAGTGTGTCAAATTTCATGCACAATCACCTGTCTGAATCAAAATATTGTGGGATATGAAAACTTTTTAGCTCAACCAAACGGCTACCACTTAAATTGATTGTGAAAGATACTACAAATGAAACATGATAATTCATTATTTGTCCTAACATTTCCTTATTTGCATTGCTAAGGGACTAGCAATGGGTAAGTTGGGGGGTGTGATAAAGTGTTAAATTGATCATTTAAGGTCAACCATATGCATCATACTCATGTTTTTATCTGCAAAATAGCATGAAATGATAGATAATTGTGTAACAAGTCCAACGGTACCAATTTCATCAAATTCTGACTTAAAAACATCGTCATTTCATGTGATCAAAGGAGTGTAGCGCATTTGCGGTTTTTCGACAAAACCGAGACGAAATGAATAAAAATGATGATATTTTTATGATAATGCGCTAAATTATATTTATTTGATGTGAACAGGACATGCCGATGATGCAGTGCAGCTGGAGGAGTTTTCGGAAATTTGGGGGAGATCTAGTGTGCAGATTTCAACTAAAACAGGGGTAAAAATACAATTTGATTCCTTCCTTCGCTGGAGTTTCCTAAAACCCACTATTTCCCTCCGTCTCTCCGATTTCCTAAACACATCCCTTCCTTTATTTTAAAAATCCTCTCTCTCTTTCTTGTTTTAGAAAGTCGAATCCTATTTCTTTTTCAATTTCCCCTTCCTCTCCAGATCCAAATCATGTCCCTTCTCCAAGTCTCCCACATATCCTCCTCCTTTTCCAAATCAAACCCGGCAGCCTCTCCTCCTTCTCCTCTCTATAAATCTCTCCTCTCCTCTTTCTCTTCCTCCTCCACCCCGGTTCTCTCTCGTTTTTATTTCCCAGCAGCATCCCTCTCTCCAACTCTCTTTCACAGTTCTCCTTCTTCTCTTTTCCTGCTCTCCTCCTCTCTTCCCAGCACTCTCTCCTCCTCTTTCTCCTTCGGTTCTCTCCCTCTCTAAGCCTTCTATCCACCTTACCTTCTGTCTCTCCCGCAGATTCCCTCTCCCTCTCTCGGTTTCCCACGTCTCTCTCTTCCTCTCCTTCTCTCCCTGTCATCTCTTTCTCTTCCCCACTCCCTTGCTCGGTTTCTCTCTGCAACCCCGCAGCACCAGCAGCACCAGCAAGTTCCTCCTGCATCCCGGCTCCAGCGTATGCACCAACCGCCAGCTTCTAACATCCTTCAGCTCCTCCACGCGGCATAGCTTCTTCCAGCAGCATCCCACGCACATCCAGCGTCTTCCAGCAGCAGCTCCCGGCTCCTCCAGCACATGCCTCCATGCATGCAGGCACGTCCAAGCGCGAACCAACAGATCCACGCGTTGCCCAGCCGACTGCAAGCTCCCATGCGCATGCCCTCAAGCCCTCCAGCGCATCCCAAGTCCTTCACTGCGCCTGAAGCTGTTGCAAGTTCACGTAACTCCAACGCTTGGTGAAGCCCTCCTCCACGTGCCGGGAAGTGCCCAGCCAGCATCCTGCTGCCCTTCCACCGCCCACACCAGCAGCTTCTTCCTATTCTTCCACGTACACCAGCCTTCTGCCGCTCAAGCCAGCTTCTTCCAAGCACTCCACGTGAACCAGCAGCTACACCACCTCCACGTGGTGAAGCCAACCACAGCAGCAGTTTTTTTTTTCCTGTCTACACGCCAGCACCTCCAACTTCCTCCTTCCACCAGCCGTGCAGCCCACAGATTTCTATTCTCTTTCCCCTTTTCTCATTAGTTTAGAATTAGGTTAATTACTAAGGGGTTAGTTAGTTGTTAATTAATATTTTGATTATTTAGTTTAAGTTCATTAAACAATTAAACTTTGCAGTAGGTTTCATAATTTTTAATTAATTCGTGTTTTGCACGTAGTTAAATTTCAATGTCTTCGTCACAAATTTTAGTTGTGTTTATTATTTTTCTCAATTGTGTTTGATTTTAATTTCTGAAAAAGAAAAAAAAAAAAGAAAAAAAAGAATTTGTTTAATTCAAGCAATTATGTTTTTAGGTAGTTAATTGTGTTTTGGTTTAATTAAGTAATTAATTTATTTAAATTCTCATCTATTTTTAGACTAACTAAAGTCCAAAGTTTTCAAAGTTAAAATTCTAACTCCCTGTGGATCGACTCGGACTCACCACTATTAAATTTTCAAAATCTGATTTGAGTGAGCCGGATAAATTTAGATTGAACGTTTTCATGTGTTTAACGACGCACAATTCGAAACGATCACCATCCTTTCAGAAGGCAAAAGTAGCACTAGGAAAAAGCTGGACTGGGTTGAAGATGATAGAGACAAGGTGATAGGCCTAAAGCAACCCCCTCGGGAAGGTAGCCAAGAGCCACACATCAGTCACATGCCTATCAACAGAGGCGGTACACCAACCACCACTTTTCAAACAAAACCCCCTCATGTCCACAAAAGTAACCTTCCATCCCACACACCCTCTGCACACCTATCTCTAGAACCAGCAGGTATTGGTTCCCCCAATACAATCCAAGAAACAACCTCTCCAGGATCCCAAATACCCAATCATCCCCCCATCTACATGTCCCATTACCCTATGGATATTGAGCATATCCAGTATCTCCTTAAGACTGACAATCTGGGAGAATCCCAGTCCCCCACACCAACCAAATGTAAACCCACTGAACCACCACCCACTGCTCCGTTAGATACCACCCCCAACAAAAAATAAAAAATCCCTCCTTTGGTCCCCATGCCAGAACCCCTCACCTTCAACCTAGGTAACCCCAGAAGCAACAACTCCCATCTCACTACACCACCATCCGCCAACAAACAAAACCCCAGAAGAAATGCTACCAACAGACCACCACTTCCCCCCAACAACATTCATCCCCAAGTTTCAATTGACCTGAATGAAGAACAGGTAGAGGCGACCGACCTCAACAGGTCGCCCAGTGAAAAATGAAGGTTCTATCATGGAACTACCATGGAAGTCGTAGGCCAACAGCAGTCTCCACATTGAACAAATTGGTCTATGCAACAAAGGCAGAGTTGGTTTTTATTTCAGTGACGAAAGCCAACAAGCAACAAGGGGAAGAATTCTTCATTAGAAATAATATTAGTCAATTTCACCCAGTCGAGGCAAATGGCAGATCAAGAGGGCTTTGGCTTTGGTGGTACAGCCACTCAGATCTGAGCATTATTTAGTCTTCCAACACTTTCATTACAACAATTGTCAATAATAATCCAATTGATGCTCCATGGCTCCTCATTTGTGTCTATGTTCCGGTCTGTCCTCATCAGAGAAAACAGTTTTGAAATGAATTTCTCCAGCTTATTAGTAGTTCCCATCTACCTGTCATTTGGATCGGAGATATGAATGCAATTCTCAGCCAGAATGATAATATGGGAGGGAATGCAGTTACCTATGCACAAACCTCCCATTTTACTGAATTTATTGACAAGGCAGAACTGCTTGACTTGGGCTTCAATGGACCAGCATACACTTGGTCCAACAGATGCAAAGGATCCCATTATATCTGTGAAAGACAGGATAGAGCTTTTGCCAATGCAAGCTGGAGGTTAATTTTTCCAAAGGCCTCTGTACATCATCTCCCAGAATTAATAGTGATTACAACCCCATTCTTTTGAATCTTTCAAGCTCCAGATTCCATAAAAAATCATTCAGGTTGGAGTCAGCCTGGATCCTTAAGGATGATTTTGAGAAAGTGATTGACAAGAGCTGGAGCACCAGCCCCAAGCTGGCTTCTAATTATGTCAACAAGATTTCCCAAGTTCAGAAGGACATTTGTCAATCGAGGAAAAGTAACTGGCAGAACTCCAGACTGAGATTAGTAAAAATTTCAAAGACTCTGGAGATAATTAGCACCCTTCCTCTCTCTGAAGATAGAATTGAGAAAGAGGTCCAACTAGAGCATGAAGCAGAACACCTTTGGAAATTGGAGAACGAATTCTGGTACCAAAGATCAAAAGCTCACTGGTATAAAGATGGAGACAGAGTCATCAATTTCTTTCATGTCAAAGTCCTCAGCAGAAGGACTTGTAACAAGATTGTTTGGATTCAACTTCCTAATGGCAGACGGACTAGAGACCACCAAGAAATATCAGGCTGCATTTTCAACAACTTCAATTCCATCTATCAAACCTCTAATCCTTCCACTATCCTCCAATCTTTTGGCCTCAATTCAATACCATTTCTGATCTTGACAACAATAGAATCACTGCCGTCTCCACTCTTCAGAAAATTGAAATAGCCTTGTTTAGTATGAAACCTCATGAAGCTCCTGGTCCTGACGGCCTTCCCCCCCCCACCCCCCCTGTTTTTCCAAAAGTACTGGCCTCTCCTGAAGCTGGAAATCTCTGACCTTATCCATACTTCTTCACCCACAGCAATATGCCTCATAAACTAAGCCATACCTTCACTTCCCTCATCCCTAAGAAATTTCCTATAACTTCTCCCAATGATCTGCGGCCTATAGGTCTTTGTAATGTCATCTATAAGATCATTGGAAAAACCTTGGCTTCTAGAATTAAACCTGTCCTTAACCATATCATATCCCAGAACCAATATGCATTCATTCCCAACAGACATATAACTGACAGTATTGTTTTGATACAGGAACTCATGCACTCTCTCAAGCTCAAAGGAGGCAAGACTGGGGCATTTGGCCTCAAAATAGATATGTCCAAAGTTTATAATAAGATGGAATAGTCCTTCATATCAACTACTTTGGATAACTTTGGTTTTTCTAGACATGCTCACTCCCTCTTAATGCAATGTGTGACAACTGCCTCTTATTCTATTCTCATCAATGAGGAACCTACTAAAGACATTTCCCCCACTCGAGGTCTGAGGCAAGAGTGTCCTCTCTTATCCGACCTCTTCATCATGTATGCTGAAATCTTTATGTCCTCTTCAATCATAAGTGGACAGAAGGTAAAATCAAAGCCTTTAAAGTTAATTGCCATGCCCATTCCATCACACATATGATGTATGCAGATGACCTCTTCATCTTTGGGAAAGCTGAGGACTAAGAGCTTCTTAGAGTCATGGAAATCCTTCATCAGTATGAATCATGGTCAGGGCAACAGGTTAATAAAGGAAAGTCAGGTATTCTATTTAGTGCCAACACCCCCATTCATGTCCAAGATCACATTTTCCATCTTATAGGTTTCTAGCATCTATTTAAGAACAACTCTATTTGGGAGTTCCTCTCTAGCCGGGCAAAGGCAAAGTGGCTCAGATCAACTTCATAGAGAAAAGGATTAAGAGAAGAATCAGTTAGTGGAAAACTAATACCCTCTCCCAAGCTGGCCGCACAATGCTGCTCCAAGCTACCATCTCAGTTATACATGCTCATGTAACGGCTACCACGTTATTTCCTAAAACAATCATCTCAAAGTTGAACCAACTCCAAAGCAAGTTTTGGTGGGGCCATGTAAATGGCAAGAGGAAAATTCATCTTTGTAGATGGGACAATTTGAAGCAACACAAAATGAATGGGGGTTTAAATATCAGAGACTTTGAGGACTATAACAAAGCTGCTATCTTGAAGTTAATGTGGACGTTTATCAATGATCACTCTTCACTTTGGGCCAATTTACCTCGGGCAAAATATCTGAGTAAATGGTCTTTTTGGGAAGCCCTAGGCAACAACAGATGCTCCCGGCTGTGGCACTCCCTTAAATTAAGGCCCTTACTACGCAAAGGCATGTATTGGTCTGTTCAGAACGGGTCTATTATTGATATTTGGGAAGATAGTTGGATCTCAGACCTCATTGGCCCCCCAACTATTAACCCTAGCTTTTCTAGTGTTATTCCCAACAGAGTGGCCTGCCTCCATTTTAGATCAGCAAAAGTGGAACACTGGTCTTCTCAACTCCCTTTTCACCCAAGATACAGTCAGGAAAATTATTTCTACTCCAATTCCTCAAATGAATCCAATGCCCTTGGATCATCTGTTTTGGAAGTATTCTGCAAATGGAGCTATCAAGTCTGCCTACAGAATGCTGAGGGAGTATCACATGCCATCCTCCTCTGGTTTAAATTCAGTTTGGCACTCCCTGTGTAATTCTCATCTTACGAAAGTCATTCCTCTAAGAATTATGATGTTCATCTGGAAATGCATTAAAGATGTTCTCCCCTTGGTAGTGAATATGAAGAAGATTTTTCCAAATATAGACAGCTCCTGCCCTATCTGTAGCAAAGAAGAGGAAAGTTCTTTACACGTCCTCTTCAACTTTGAATTTGTCAGAGCTTCTTGGATGCTTTCCCCTCTCAATTATCACTCAGATCATGATAATAAAAATTTGGAGAAAAGATTCCTAGATTGGAGGGGTCAACCCTTTGCGAGTTCCAAAAAGGATATTCTTCACACTTGTTAATGCTTTTCCCTGTTATGGCACATATGGAAAGCCAGATGCGAAGCCATCTTCAACGGCAAAACCCCATCCCCTATAAAATTGTGAAGCTTGCTATGCTGGAAGCCAACAGCTGGAACATGGAGAGATGCAATATGGCATGTACTAATCATTCCAAAACTCATTGGGAAAGGCCTAGTTATGGAGAACTCAAGATCAATGTTTACGCTGCCACTAGCATCAACACCAGTTCTACAGCCATCATAGTTAGAGATCATGAGGGCCAAGTTACCTGCTGTTATACCTATTTATTTCCTCACAATGATCCTGAAATGGCTCTGAAGCAGAAGCTATGAGAGTAGGTCTCCAATCAGCCCGGAGGTTCGACATGAAGGTGTGCATAGAAGGAATCGCTCTTCAAATAGTGAATGCGATAGCTCACAATCAATCTCACTCTTGGAAGATTCATCCGATTATCCAAGCTTGCGGGAATCTCCATCTCATTTACAATATCCCTATCAAGCACGTCCCTAGAAGTTGTAATCAAGTGGCCCATCACTTGGCAAAATTCTCTCTTACTCTGGAGTCTGATGCATCCTAAAATTATCCTAATATCCCGTTGTGTATCCAATCCTATGTACTTGCCGATAGGGCCCCAGATTAATGTTGAATGAATTTTGAGCTCTACTCCTTCCGACCAAAAAAAAAAGGGTGAATATTGAGAAGACTACATTACTAAAAGTGGACGGGGAGATGGGGCTATTAGAAGAGCTTCTGTGGTCCTAATCTATGAGATAGGTATGTTTCTTATTTAAGTATCTATGGCATGCGAACCAGCTCCCTAGGGGAGTTGGTTCATTACCTGCCTCCTATTTGGGAGGTGGCAGGTTCGAATCTAATTGGAGTTTAACACTTCTCTAGCCATATAGCCTTAGGTGCTATTGGGATATTTATCTTATGGTCTGTGAGATTATTTTTTCGGAAAATCAGTTCGACTTGGAATCTTCGCCTAATTAGGTGGAACTTTCGACTGTTTCGGAATTAGCTCCAAAATATTTGGAGGATATTTCGGGTTTCACTTAGTTGGAGTTCTGGTCGCTTGTAAATATTTGTACTTGTGACCTCTGAGCCACACTTCCAAAAAAAAAAAGTATTTATGACATGCAGGTGATGCTACTCTCTCCATGATTGTGCGAGAGGAGAAGGTGCCTTTGGTGCAACAATTGCTCGAGTCCCTAGATGAAGTTAGTGGTTTGGCGGTGAATATTGAGAAGACTACATTACTAGGAGTGGACATGGAGATGGGGCTATTAAAAGAGCTTCTGTGGTCTCTAGTCATGTGATAGGATGGGAGCGTGGCCTGCAATGCTGACACGTGTAAAGGCGTGTCAATTGATGAACATGGGGTGTTATACTTCGAGCTTTGGGTTGTCGATCACCAAGAGGATATAGGAGCCTACTCCCAGCCTAGGCAGGGTTGCTTGACAGGTGGCTCCCCTGTCTCAATTCTCGAGTTTTAAGGTGTAGTCTCGAGGAATGTTACTCATGTTTCCTTTCGGGAACATTGGCCATCGTGGACTGTGGGTCCTGTGGGCTTCTTCTGGCTTTTAGGCTTCCCTTATGGGCCTATTTTAGGTCTTTTGGGTGTCTCTCCATTAAATTACATTTTAATGCTTACGAAATTTTATTACTTTTTTTTCTTATTTGTTTTAGATTTCAATTAAATAATAATTATTAAAAAAATTGTTAATGCACCTTGCTTTCGATTTGTCTGTGGAATTGAGGGGCTTATTTTTGTATTACTTGTAAAGAGGCTCCTATTGATTAACTTAGGTAAAATTGTTTTGGATGAAAATACTCCTATAAAAAAAATAAAAAAAGTGCTCTTTTGATTGACATCGTGCAAAATAAAAAGAAAGAGATAAAAAGATAGATGAAAAGAAAGGGAAAGAGAGTTGAAGAAAGCATAGAGATATTTTAGACCTTTTCAGTTTTAGTTAAAAGTTAACTAGGGTTAAATAGGATAGAGAAATCAAGGGAAAAAGTGAGGAAGAAAGGGGGCCTTCGCGGGTCTGTAAACGCAAAGGTGAAAGACGTCGACTCAGATAGACGCGTTTTAGGGCGCATAAGTTGAGGCGGCAAGGACAACTGTTTGAAACTGATTGAACGGCGTCTATGTGGGATGACGCATTTCATATTACCGCCAATTCTGGTCAGAGCCGTACAGAGGATGATGATGAAAGGCGTCTTATCTTGTAAACGCGTTTTAGGAGATTAATCATGGAATTAATGGCAGAATCCTGGAAAAAGTAGGAGAGAGAGTTGAAAAGCGTCAACAGTTGCAGACGCGATTTAAGGTTTAATCAGGTTTTTGAGGATTAAATTGAATTTATGGAAAATGAATTATGGTTTAAAAACGTCTTTCTGAGTGGACGTGTTTTACATTTAACAGAACCCGAATTGCCAAATTTTCAGGAAAAATCCAGTTTTTACTTAAGAAAAAATCATGTGCACATCACAGAAAGTTAAGGAAAGATTTCAAGGCATGAAAAGTCATTCTTTATTCAATGAAATCTTTTATTACATCAAAAAGGAAAAAGAGAAAGAGGACATTTAAGGAAGAATTTAATGAAGACCTTTAAGATAAGGAAATTTTAATCCTCTATCTCTATCTTTAGAGGATTTTACACGGTAACTAAAGCCAAGGTTCCACAAAGTAGTGATGATTTGTATTGCTTCATAATGTTCGTCGGATTCCAAGTCACGCTTCTTGATTGGGGATGTAGGAGAGAACTCAGGGAATTCACGACGGCCCAAGCTAAGTTGAGTAAGGCACCGATGGGGATTGTATAGCACGAACTCGGTGGCTCCAATCAACTTGAGATCTGCTCCTGCTGCACGGCGTACCCAAATAGGCTTTCCAACAAGAGCGAGCGGAGATGAGTCAAATATGTCGAATGTCATGAGCTTCAAATACTCTCTCTAGTCGGCCCGGGTCTTGAGCTTTGGAACCTTGTTGACCATATGCTCATTGAACTTTACAATGTTAGCAATGCAATGAATTGGGCTATTCAAGAAGATTTGAGATGGATTCAGAGGCCTTTTCTTGTTGTACTCAAACTTAAAGTGAAGTTCAACCCATAGAGCAAAAAGTAACATGCACCCATAGGGAGGACGACCCACAGATGCCGCAGAAAGCCCACTATAAAGATATGCCAAAAGTGCAGTACTAATGGATTTACCTTCGAAGATTGCGCAGATGGCACTAACTTGATCATCTTCCAAGATGTTATCCTGTGCAGGGAAGAACAAGGCACCGGCAAGGCATGTAACGAAAGCTTTCGTAACATCCTCCGCTTTATCCTCCCTTAGATCATCAATTTCATATAAAGTCCACTCAGCGAGCTTTGCAAGATTGATCCCCTTCTTGGTAAGGCATCCTTTAGCTTCTGAAGGATCCTTTATGATTGATGTCAACAATTGTTGACCGGTGATTTTCTCTCTTGTCAATGCTATCTTATCTTTGTTATCTTTGGGTTTTGGGAGACCCAATAGAAGCTCTGCCTCCTCCAAAAGGATTGTACACTCGAAGTCTTGGAAGAAGAACGTATGAGTTTGGGGATGCCACCACTCAATCAAGGCGCCCATAGCCGCCCAATCTACGTTCGAACTCTTGTAATTTTTGGCAAGCACCACAAGACCTTGAAGATTCCACTTTGATATGAACACTTGCATGGAAAGCTTAACACTTTTTGCAAGTTTATGAATCCAAGGGAGAGAGGTGAACTTCCTTGGGCCAGGAAACATAGGATAATTCTGAAAAAAAAAAAAAAGGAAGAATATGAAGAACATCACGAAGAACATGAAGAGCAAGAACAAGAATTGAAGGGAAGTTGATTTAACTTACTTGAAGATTAGGATCTCTTCCATTGAGGTGATTTTCTACGTCGGAGAACTTCTCTAGAGACATCTTCATCCTCTTGTTTGAAGAATCCATTCTCTTTTTCGGAGTTCTTCCTTCTTGAAGCTTAGAAACCTTGGAAACTTTGAAGAAGCCTTGAAACTTTGGAAGAAAACTCAACCTAGGATCTTTGGATTATGGTAGGATTGCTTGGGAACAACCTAAGGGTGTTTATATAGAAGGAATTGCGATCCTAGGAAGACTTTTCCGGATTGGAAAAGGGATGTGCATTGGTAGAGTTGGAATTCGAATAGAGAACAAGTAAAAACCTGTTTCTGTGAGTAAAAGGCGTCGAGGCGAACCGCCGCGTTTCAACATTGAATGGCGTCTGCTCGACATGACGCGTTTCAGTCTTTCTGTGATTTACCTGAAATTCTGTGGTTTTTTATGTTTAAATTGAATATTTGTTTGGAATTATTAATGATTTTGATTGCAGAAAATTCAAAAAAACCTGAGTAAAGCTGGAAATATTAAAAAGATCCCATTATGGGAATTTATGAAGTCTCAACCGTGGCTAAAAAGATGGTTATCTCTACCCTTGTACTTCTTTCATGTAATTATTTTGTATTTGCATTACTATATGATAAGTATTTATTAGAGTATATCAAGGACCTTGTGGTTTTGATGAAACTGGAATTTGAGTTCCCTGACAACAAAAACAGTGATAATTCCAGAGAATTCTTAATCGCACGGATAGGCCGTTGGATTGTTAATTAGTAAGGACGATGGTTCTACTTTTGTGAAACGGTGCGTGAATAAACGAGCTTCGGCTTAGCACTGAATTGCAAGAATTGGTATATTGACTCATTAATGACAATTTAGCAATATTATCCTTGATTAATTTATATTTTATTTGACTTTATATTTTTCTTTTAGCCCAGCATGCATCATGTAGGACTTTGAAATCATTGTGATAAAAATTAATTGCTGATTAAGTTTCAGACCATTAATCAAATAATTTCAAACATGATATGAAATATTCCATTCTGAATTGAGTATCTTGATTATCTTTGAGGTTCGCTTGAAGATATCATTAGAATTCTATCATTTCTTGGACTCTTTATCCAATATTCTTGTTTTCTTTTAAGATCCATCATGGCTGCAGCACGTCCACATTGGCTGGCAAACGCTCCCCATGATGAAACCTACCGTGTCTATGACCTGGGGTACTTCCCACTCCGTGGAGGTTGATCGACCTTATTTTATTTCCTTATCTACCTTATCTAGACAGGACTGATTCCATTGATTTCCTTAAACTATCTTCATTGATAATTTTGAGAAAAATCCCGATCATGTGATGTTAAGAGCGTGTCTCATCACACCTTGGCATCACCTTTTCAGTACATTCCATTCTATTTCACTCCCTTGCAAAGACGATGCCAAGGTGAGGCAGCTGTAGACACGCTAATTTTGACGTCATTTCGAGTAAATTTCATATCATATAATAATGCCTCAGAATGGTCTAATATTTAATCATTGATTAATTTTTATTGATCTTTTTGAGTGTCGGGTTTAACAGACATGTTTAAGTTAATCAATTAAGTTGATTTTAACTCAAATTTCAGTTAAAATATGAAGAAGTCTAAAAGACGTCTACTTGTGTGGACGCCATTTAGAGTTTTTTCTTATTTTAACGTTTAAATTTGAATTTTAATCAGTTGATTAATTAGATAAAAGGCGTCTGTCAGGTACGATGCGTTTTATGTTTCCTAAGCTATTTCTACTTCTCTTCCAGATGTTTATCCGTATTTAATTAGTGTAAAAGACGTCTATACATGTAGACGCGTTTTAGCTAATACAGATAAAGATAACTTTTCCCGGATGTTTATTCTTATCTTAATTAATCTGAAAGGCGTCAGCAATTGTAGACGCGTTTTAGATAATTACAGATAAAGATAAATTAATCTGTATTTATCTGTTGGTTAAGACAGATAAATTAAATTTTTCCATGTAAATCCACGGACGCAGAAGAGGTCTATAAATACCTTGTATCTTGAAAGTTAAAAAAGAAAAAAAAAAAAGAGAAGAGAGAAGTTAGAATCAGAATTAGTGATTGAAGATCGAAGCGACGACGTCCAAACGCCGAAGCGCTGCTGTTTCCAGAAGTCGGCGTCCATTCTTCATCCAATTCAAGGCTTCATCCAATTCGGCATAAGTTTTTCATTTATGCATTTTCATTTTTATTTCATTAATCTCTCATTCTTCATCATCACTTCATGCAACACATATCACAACATCATTCTTTTCAAAACCTATTTGATTAAAGGGTTTCCAAAGCCATTAAACAAGTAAGTTTGCTGTTTAGTTTCATGTTTAAAACCATGATTAGAATAGATACTACTTCTGCTTAAAGTTCTCATCATTGTTTCTTCATTTCTCTTTCCATTTTTCTTGTAACGGAGCAAAAAGGAGAATCAAAAGGAGTAAATCAAGCATAAAGTCACAAGAATCTCTGGACGATCCTCAACTTCAAATTCAACAGCAAGAACAAAGAACAAAGAAAGGGCTCTCTTTCTTCAGCCGGCTGAAGGAGGGGAATCAATGACTCAATATCTTCCGCGTTTAAACAGGTAGGCGATCATACTTTCTTTTGGAACTTTTAAGTCAAAAGTTTCTAGCGATCACTTCACATAGTTTCTGTTTTTAATAGGTTTATTTTGCACCTAAACAACATAGATTTTTCATGTTAATCATACAATCATTCTAAGCACTCACACTAATCAACTTTGATATGGTCTCTGAAAAATTTATTACCCACTTTAACCACATGGCAGCCTTGCCCCCTACCTTGTTTGACCTTGTAATGGAAAAAATGAAGTCTGATGAAGACTTCACTCACTTTGCTAATAGGTGGAGAGCTATGGCTTCTAGAGCAGAGGTTGTCATCCCTGAAGCACAAGCGGTCACTATGCTCGTCAACAACGCTACCCCTCAGCTCCGAGCTATCCTCATGCTTAGCGAACTTCAAACATTCGCTCAGCTGTATAACCGAGCTAGGGTAGTTCAGTCTCAAATCCGAGACTCCACTCTACCTTCGTTCTTTGAGAACATAAACAGGAACAAGAAAGCCACACCAACTCCTACCACGGAAGGAGTCACCATCAATGAACATGTCAGTATGCTAGCACAGCCAACCAAGGTTCCCAATTCCCATCCTAAGTCTGACACTCAGCCCAATCAGAAACAATATTTAGCTGTTCCTCCCCCGACTAATTACAGTCGTCCTATGGCTAAGCGAGCATCATATCCGCCTCTGCCGGAATCATTGGCAGACATTTTTTATGCCTTACTAGCTTGTAACGCCATTCAACTCCCACCTCAAAGAGAAGGCATTTTGCGCAGTACAGACACGTCCAGGTATTGCCCCTACCATAGGATCCCGGGACACACGATCTACAATTGCTTCACCTTCAGAGATTGGGTGTATGACTTGAATGATGAAGGTCGGATAAACTGAGAGGACATGAGAAAGGCTATTGATGCTTTGAAGGCTAAGAAGGAACTAGGAATTGTGAAAGACCCATTACCTTCTCATCAAGTGGTTCAAGATTCCTCCAGTTCTCAGGGAAAGGTCAACACTTTGATCAAAGACTTGGAGCCTGTAATAGTTTGCAGAGAACAATACTGGGAGTATGAAGGGTCTGGGATAAAACATCAAGGTCCCACCTGGTCGCATGAGACTAAAGGAGTTACTCCAGAAGTCTCTACGCTTTCCCCTAACGAGCCTTTGGTCCTAATCCGACCCAAAGAGCAACCAGCAACCCTCAAGCTGGTCACTCTCATTCAGATCCCTCCGATCACAGCCGAGGGGCCCACCCTATCCATCTTCTATCCAACCAAGAACCAGGGATCGATGACCGGCTTCAATCCCATAAGGTCACCAATGGAAGCGGATCCAATCTCGGTGGGTGTAACGCTCAGGAATCGCATCATTCCTCCAAGCCAACCCTTGGACTCCCAGGGTAACTCAATCCCTACCGCAGGGAATGCCCAGTCTGAGTATGACATCCTCCAACATTTAGAGAAGACCCTTGCTAAGATCTTTATCCTTGAGCTAATCCGGAAATCTCCCACACACAGGGAGACGCTGTTTAACTTCCTACAACAAATCACGGTCAATGAGGATCTTCCTAGTGGAGGAGTCACTAATGTCATCCTCTCAGTCACTCAGACCCCCATGATGTCCTTCCCGGAAAAGGATCTAGCTCCCCCTGAGTGCCGATCCCTTCCTTTGTGCCTAACTGCTACTCTCAATGGTCATTCAGTAGACTCCATTTTACTGGATACCGGAGCCTCTATCAATGTCTGTCCCCTTAAGACCCTCAAAAGGATAGGGATAGATCCAGAGAAGGTTGAGTCCACCTCTATGATGGTTTCAGCTTATGATAATTCCCAAAGACCAGCAGATGGAAAGATCTTGCTGCAACTGGAAATCGGCCCGGAAGCCATGATTTCGGAATTCTACATCCTGGATGTTAAGCCAATCCACAATGCTATTCTAGGGAGACCTTGGATGGACCAAACCTTGGGAGTCCCATCCACCAACCACCAATGCTATAAGTTCCCGTATAACGGGAAGATTATGAAGGTCAAAAGCACTCCCTACATTGAGTCATTAGACTCAGTAACAGCAGAATAGATTCCGTCCATGATAACTTCCAGGAAAGGCAAAGAGCCCGTTCTTTCATCAGTGAATTCTCATCTTAGGCCTAGGCCTGGCATAGGTTGGCAGCTCATGAGTAAGATGGGGTATAACTCAGGCTCCGGGTTAGGGAGAGAAGAACAAGACATTCGTGACCCCATCTTAAAGAACCCTGTCATTGGAGGATGTGGCCTAGGTTACAAGTCTACTGAACCACCAAAAGGAACAAAGAAATGGTCCCTCATGAATCACTTTGTGAGAAAGAAGCAGGGATTGCCCAGGATAGAAGAAGGAGTGCAAGAAGATAATCGAGAAGGAAATGAAGAAGATTTTGGCATATCATCCTTGTTTCATGAATCAAGCAACCCACCAATAGGGTTCTTCTTGGCCAGGAATGAACTAGCTCCTGCTACGTTCATTCCTTTCTTGTTCCACCCACCTTCCATCCCGATGTTCTCAGCCCCGGTCGATGCCACTTCTCCTGATTGTTTCATGTTTGAGGCGTTTGGTCGCAAAAAAAAAAGTCCAATTCTCATCTTGAAGGGGGGGAAGTCACTTTCAAGGAGCTTACGTGGTGGGGCAACCCCGCCATCGTTGAACCTTTGTCCCAAGGGTCTACCCTTGTCCCATCCAGGACAAAACTAACCCATCCTCCAGGTCATGTACATAGTAGTTTAGGAATTAGGATAGCCTCCTCCCTGTCTAGAGATTGTAGGGCTAAGCAAGTTCTTTTGTTCTTAGTTCAAGAGTTAGCAAATAGGTGTAAAGTTTTGAACAAGTTGGATAAGTTTCTTCAGATAGGGGTCATCTCTGAGCCTTTGGAGCTTGTGAAAGACGAATCTTGCAGTGATGGTCTGGGAGTATTTGAGCTTAGCGAAGGGGAAGAGGAGGATGACTTGGCAGAACCACTTGTTAATAGGACGAGACGGTTTGATGAACCTTCATCAGCCATCGACGAACCCACTAAAGAAGTCAACCTTGGAACAGAGGAGGATCCGAAGATAGTGCTAATTAGCACCCGTTTGAGTCCAGAAGAAGAAGGGTCCATAATAGCTGTGCTCTGAGAACATCGTGATGGGTTTGCTTGGTCATACAAGGATATGCCCGGATTAAACACAGAATTGGTGGAACATCGGCTAATCCTCAAGCTTAATGCTGAACCCGTGAAACAAAAGTTGAGACGGCTACAACCGGAATTAGCACTTAAAGTAAAAGAAGAGGTTGACAAATTACACAAGGCCAAGTTCATCCGGGTAGTGTTCTATCCTAAGTGGGTGGCTAATATCGTCCCCGTGGCAAAAAAGGACGGAAAGGTTAGGGTTTGCATAGATTTTCGCAATCTCAATCAAGCCTGTCCAAAAGATGATTTCCCACTACCTCATATAGACTTGCTGGTCGATAATACGGCTGGATTTGAAATGTTGTCTTTCATGGATGATTTTTCAGGATATAATCAAATCCGACTAGTTGAAGAAGACCAACAGAAAACATCTTTCATAACCCCATGAGGAACTTATTGCTACATGGTCATGTCATTTGGGCTTAAGAATGCTGGAGCTACCTACCAGAGGGCAATGATGGCAATCTTTCATGACATGATTCACATCGACATGGAGATTTATGTGGATGATACCTTAGTAAAGTCTAAAACCAGGAAGGGACATACTCAAATTCTTAGGGCTGTAATGCAGAGGTCAAGAGAGCACCAACTGAAAATGAACCCAAAAAAGTGCGTATTCGGTGTTTCTTCTGGTAAATTGCTAGGGTTCATGGTGAGCAGAAGGGGGATTGAGGTTGATCCGGATAAAGTGAAGGCGATAGTGGAAATGCCCTCTCCTAAAAATGTCAGGGATATAAAGGATCTCATCGGCCGTTTGCAGTTCATCAGACGGTTCATATCTCAACATTCTATGAGATGTAAACCCTTTTATGATTTATTGAAAGGAGGGGCAAAGTTTATTTGGAGTGATAAGTGTCAAAAGGCCTTCGACGAATTGAAGAGCTATCTCCTCAATCCACCAGTCCTTATGGCTCCTATCCCAGGGCGGCCTTTATTGCTATATGTCTCCACCACTGAAGAATCGGCTGGAGCAGTATTGGCCCAACTTGACGACGAGAAGAAAGAAAGAGCAGTGTACTATCTCTCCAAGCTCTTCAACGATGCCGAAAAGCGATACACTGCTATGGAAAGGACATGTGCGGCCGTCGTCTAGGTAGTGCAGAAATTGAAGCACTACTTCCTCGTCCACGAGGTCACACTCCTAGCAAGAATGGATCCGATCAAATATTTGCTAGAGCGGCCAGTTGTAATAGATAGGCTGGTGCGATGGCAGACCTTCTTGAACCAATTTGACATTACCTATGTAAATCAGAAGGCTGTGAAGGGGCAAGCAATTGCCGAACACCTAGCTCATCATCCGCTGCCTACATTTTCGCCCGCCGACGAGGAATTCCCGAATGAGGAGTTGGGTTTAATAGTGGATGATACTCCATCTTGGGTCCTTTACTTCGACGGGGCACTTAATTCCCAAGGTAGTGGGATAGGAGTGGTCCTCGTATCTCCAGAAGGGGTAAGTATTCCGCACGCTTGCCAACTCTCCTTCTCAGTGACCAACAATGTCGCTGAATATGAGGCTCTCCTAGCTGGCTTAAAATTGGCGCTGGTTCTTAAAGTCCTAGAAATGAGGATAATTGGAGATTCTCAATTGATCCTCCGCCAAACCGTGGGCAAGTATCAAACCCAGGATTCAAAATTGAAGCCATATCAGGAGTTAGTGAAGTCGCTAACCAGGCATTTCAGAAAGATTACCTACGTACATGTGCCTAGGTCTCAGAACATCCTAGCAGATGCCCTGGCTTCCCTATCTTCAGCACTAGAGATTCCCGTCACCAAAAGTTCAGCTACCATCACTCTACACAAGCAAGACTCGCCCTCCTTCCGGGACCCCTGGTTCCAGCAATTCCTCTGCTCATGTGAACATGTCTCTGCTATCACGGAAGAACTCACCCCCGATTGGGATGATGGGAATCCGTGGTATTTTGATATCATGAACTACCTTCATGATGGGTCATTCCCATCTTATGCCACATCTTAGTCGGACGTCTTTTCAGAAGATCTTTCAGCGGGGTGCTCCTTCGGTGTCTAGATGATACCGAAATTCACCATGTCATGGAAGCAGCTCATGCAAGCGATTGTGGCGGTCATATCTATGGTTGTGCCTTAACTCAGAAGCTCCCCATGTCCTATTATTGGCCTTCAATGGAGGCTGATTGTTCCATATTTGTTCAGAGGTGCTTGAAATGCCAGTTACATGCTAACAAGGTTCATGTACCTTCATCATCTCTCAAATCCATCATTTCTCCTTGGCCCTTCGCCATGTGGGCATTCGACGTTATAGGACCTCTGGAGGATCGATCAGGAGAAATAAAAAGGAAATCATTTATCTTAACTGCCACTGAATATTTCACTAAATGGGCTGAAGCGGAAGCGTTTGTGGAAATCAAAGCATCCACGATGGTGAAATTCATCAAGCGCAACATTCTCGCCAGGTTCGGGACGCCGCGCGATCTCATCACCGACAATGGACCACAATTCATCTCCCAAGAGCTCCAGGACATGTGCAGTAAGTATGGCATTAATTTGCACCATTCTTCGCCTTACTATCTACAAGGAAATGGTCAAGCCGAAGCCACCAATAAGACTCTCATTCAAATCATCAAAAGAACTTGCAGATCTCACAATTATTCAGACTAGTCAGATCGCCTAGTAGAAGCTCTTTGGGCGTATCGTACTTCTGTCCGAACCCCCACCGGACAAACACCTTATGCACTGACATTCGGAACAGATGCAGTACTTCCATATGAGATTCTCCTTCCGTCTCTAAGAGTGCAGTTGGACAATGGAATTAGCGACGCCGAACGTCGTAAGGCCATGTTAACCCAACTGGAACTATTAGACGAAAAAAGGATAATGGCGGCAAACCACGCTCAAGTTTACAGAAATAGGATTGCAAGATTCTATGCAAAGAAGGTTCTCGAAAGAAAGTTTGAAATTGGGGAAATGGTACTCAAAAGAAAAATGATCAAAATTCCTGGTCCCAGGAGCAAATTGCAAGAAAATTGGGAAGGTCCATTTGTAATCAAAGAGGCATACTCAGGTAATGCATACCGCTTAATCAATGAAAAAGGAGAGGAGTTACCCCACCCATGGAATGGGGTGTATCTAAAGAAGTTTTACCCATAAAAACGCAAAAAAAAAATCAAAATTTTCAAAATCCAAAAAAAAATGAAATACTCCAAAAAGCAACAAAAACATTTGTAAATATGCACATACTTCAATGAAAATGACAAAAAAAATTAGAAAAGACACAAAATCCAACTGTCTGGTGACTGCCACGTAACCCCCTGTCTAGGTCTAGTTGCACGATAGATTGGGTTAACATTAAGGTTTGGCTAAGATTTTGGTCCACCAGAACCTTGGACGTGTCTACTTTACTATCATACGGATCCCTATGGTCATCATGAGATGCACACATCTACACGTTTTTCAAAGAGAACCTGTTTAAAATGAGTTCAAAGTCTTTAGTATACTGTCAAACTGCAACCTTTGCTCTTCGTCTCTCGATCGATCAGGACAGTCGACACTCTTAAACGGTCGAGCTCAGCAAACTGCAGTTCCTCAACAACCCGATAAATGTAACCCCTCAAAAGGGCCCCAAAAAAATGAAATGTAAAAGACCAAAGCATGTGAAGAGGGCAGTGTCCCCGCAGGCGCAATATCAAATAACCTTGAAAAATGTCAAGAGTGGAAAAGAAATACAAAAAAGAAAAAGGGTTCAAGCAATCATACAAAAAAGCCTGGTCGCGACCGTGCCTGGCCATGAAATCTACCAAAGGCCTGAAAAGTCAAAATAGGGGCATCTAGGAGGTCCAAAAGGGGTCCGTTTTGTCATAGCTCGCCCTTTTAACGGTTTTGTCGATCCTCCTGTGAGGTTTGTCTCCAAAATTTCTTCACTTTTTCTCCCTCAAGGTTTTAGCACGAGATAGCTATCTAAAGACCGAACATCATTTTAAATGATTCGTTTTTCAAAAATCGTCACATGCTCACATGATCACAGGAGTCCAAAATGAGTGAAGAGTAATGTCAGTGTTTCTGGTGAACCAATTCCTTAACCATAATCTCAATGAGCACTCTTAAAACTTCGGGCTTAGGTCAATGCATGCGCGTCACCAATAGGTGCGACGACGTCTGATTCCGGGTCAGCGTCGCGCGGTTGACCGTTAGGGTTCCAAGGTGTTCCATCATATACCTTCTAGATTGTGAGGAAAGAGACCCAGGTCGGGCAAATCATTTACCTCGAAAACTTTTTTGGGCAAACTTGGTGGTCAGAAGCAGCTGGGAGCCTAAGCAAGGCATGACGGTATTGTCATCAGTATGAGTCTTAGCCGGTCAAGGTTAGTTTGAGGAGTCTAGAGGCCCAAATCAATCTAGATGTGTGCTTAGGATACCTGGGAAGTTGAGTGTGCATTTCCCTTCCTTCATTCAATCAGGCTAAGTTTGGGCAGTCACCAGGTGGTCGGCATCAAAAACATGTTTTCATCTACCACATACCCCACTTATTAATATCCGCTAGTATTTGCATATTTTGTTATCACATCGATTTCAATGCTCTTTCTTTTGTCTGATTAGTAGGACACGGCCCCTTGACCCTATGCGAAGGCTAGGGAAAAGGTAGTTGTTCTTTTGGGCAAG
The DNA here is from genome assembly GCA_030544215.1 of Zantedeschia hybrid cultivar. Taxonomy (NCBI): domain Eukaryota; kingdom Viridiplantae; phylum Streptophyta; class Magnoliopsida; order Alismatales; family Araceae; genus Zantedeschia; species Zantedeschia hybrid cultivar. The sequence continues at coordinate 45,341,217 of JARZZO010000011.1, forward strand.
GGGCCGAAAACAGATACCACTAACGGTTTCCCCTAATGTTGTGCATGCAGGAACAACATGTATGAATAAAAAGCAAAACAAGAAGTGCCCGGATACAAATAGTGAAATATGCAAGCATAACATAATGTTCATACATCACGACACAAGGGCATACCCCTGCGTCAGCTCTCAATCCCTCTTCCTTCCTTCCGCTTCATCATCTCTCCTATCTCGAGAAGAGTGCCTCATCTGACTCTCAGCGTCATCCTCCCGAGCACGGCGATGACCTGATGCTGGTCGCATAGACCCCGATGAGCCAGCAGGTCGCAGTGCTCTCCACGTGTCCTCAGCAAGAAGGGAGTCAAGGTCTCTAAAGACAGAGCTCCCAGCAGGTGCCTGGCCAGCAGACGGGGCAGGAATAGGGGGACGAGCTCCTGGACTATGTGCGCTGGATCTCGTGGCTCGTTCTCGCCCCTTCTTTATCACTCGGTCCCACAGGGTCCGGTACTTGAAATCAATCTCCCTCACCTCTATCTGCGACCTCGTCAGTTCCTCCCGCAAGCCGGCTATCTTACCGTCCCAGTACACGTCGGGGTGGGATCCTTCTCTTGCCCTGGCCTGAGCAGTCCGCTCCTCTAAGACCTGATCTCTCAACTATTGATTGAGGCTATCCAATTCTTGCGCCCTGGCTAAGGCGGTCTCCACCTCCTGACGCTGCAAAGGAACTTAGGGTTAAGCAAGCTCAATCAGAATAACACAAGAGCGGAACAAGTCTCACCTGCTGTGCCAAATCCGCCTCCCGGGCCTCCGCACGACGGAGAGCATCTTGCAGTCTCGCCTCCCAATCAGCAGGGGCAGCTGGCCCCTGAGATGATGAGCCCGCACCAGGATCTCCTCGCAGCCCGTGACGGGCCAGCGTCTCTCTCTGCATCACAAGGGTTCCACAAAATAAGAGGACAATCTCACACCCGAAATCAGAAATCAAACTTCTCACCAATTCACAGAATCTCATTCTGATTCTTTAGGATTTGCACAGCTTCGGTTTCGGGCATCTGTTGCAGGAATACCACCAAGATTAGTCAGTGAGAAAGGATTGGGTGAAATGGATTGAAGGGTTAGAGTGACGCACCCGCCGCGCATCCAGAAACATGCGATCCGCGTACCGTCGGGCGTAATCCCCCAAGTATCTGTAACTGTCTCGCAGGAATTTATCCTCCTGCAGGGCATCCCCGGTGCGGTACCATACTTCAATCTCAGCCCGCCTCACCACTCGCCAATCTTGACCAATTGCAGAAGATCGGCGACGACCGCGGTTCATATCAGGATAGGTCGGAAAGGCGAGCAAAGGCTGATGCCATCCCCACGTGCGGTAGGCCATCCGAACAAAGAGGTTGTCACAGATGTTCACACACAGTAAGGGCACCTCCCGCCGGAATTGGGAGAGACTCTGAGACACCCATGGATGATTGGCCAGGTCCTCCTCTGCGTATGGCATCCACACCACCTGAATGAAGTAAAGGGTCAGACTTAATCATTTGTTAAGATGCACATATATCTCAAATCACTCACCATATGAGGAGGAAATGTGTCGAGCTGGGCACGGATGTCCTTCACGCGGTACATCACGGGACGATAATCCCAGATCATTTCCCACTGCGCCATAAGTGGAGTCCAACCCTCACGATCCGCAGAGACGGCCCCTCAGCCAATGGGAAAGCGGGTATAACCCCAAATTTGCAAGAGACAACACAGACAATATAAGTGAGGAAGGACGGAGATCAACAACCAAGAAGGATTACCCGAAGAAAAGGCGTAAATCCACCCAAATTGCCAGATCCCTGGCGATAGCTCACCAGATGGGAAAAGAGGTGACCCAACATTGCAGCTCCCCATGCCATCTTCTTCGCTGCTTGGAGATCCTCCAACAGCGGCAGATACTTCAGGTTAACCTTGTCTGAAGTTGTAGCAAATAGCAGCCTTCCGAAGAAGAACAAGAGGAAGATCCGTAAGTTCTCATCGTCTGAGCGGCCATCCAAGTCCAACAAAGCCTCCACTCTCTCAGCAAAAGCCTCAAGAGTCTCGCTCGGCATCCGCCGTACTTGACTCAATCCCACAGACCGGGCGAAATGTCCGAGGGGTATGTGAGATAGCGCTCCTTGAACCCGATAGTACCCCTCACCCAGGAGTCGATCTAATAGCTGCTTGTAATCCCTGAGCTCAGGACCCACTACCGGATCACCAATGACTGGCAAGCCTGTCAAAAAGGAGACGTCCTCCAACGTGGGCAGCATGTGTCCCCAGGGTATGATGAAGGCTCTGCATCTGTCATCCCAGCACTCTCGCAGAGCCACTAAGAAGGGCGCATCAACCATGAATGGTCGGATCCGAAACAACGGCCCGAACCCAAACGCATCCGCCTGGAAAAGGAGCCGATCGGGCAACGCATAGTACCAGGCCCAAACCAACTCCCAAGAAACTCGGCCCTGGACTCTCTGTGGACCCTGTAAATCCCAACAAGATTAAAAGTTAGGGGCATGATCATACAAAAAAGATTTTGAGTAAGTGAGGCAGCTGGCCCCCACCCTGACGGACAGCGGGCCTGCTCGCCGTCCGTACGGGCGGACGGCGGGCCCCTCCGCCGTCCGTGCGGACGGGCGGCGGGGCCCTCCGCCGCCCGTGCGGACGGACGGCGGGGCCCTCCGCCGTTCGTGCGGACGGGTGGCGGGCCCTCCGCCGTCTGCGCGGACAGGCGGCGGGGCCGCCCGCCGTCCGCCCGCACGGGCGGCGGGGCCGTCCGCCGTCCACGGGGACGGGCGGCGGGGCCATCCGCCGTCCGTACGGATGGACGGCACGATCTCCTGCTGTCCGCCACACCAGTCACCATGGATCAAAAGAAGAAAAAGAACGAAGGAACTCACCTTCTTCTTCTTCGGGGGCACCTCCTCGTTGCCGCCGCCTTCCTCATCACCTTCTCCTTCTTCTTCTTCCTCTTCATCAACTTCATCTTCTTCCTCTTCATCATCCTCCTCCGCCGCCCTCTCTTCTTCTTCTTCTTCCTCTTCGGCGCGAAGCGTGTCCTTGCTGCCGCCGTCGCTAACACCCACCCCACCGCCGCCGCCGCTGGAGCTCGCTCCATCGCCGCCGCCGGCCGCTGCCGCCTCATCGCCACCACCAGTCCTCCTCCTCCTAAGAGAGCGGGGAAGCCAAACTCGCGCCATGGAAGAGTGGGGGAGAAATCAGAATCGGAAAAGAAGAGGAAGAAAGTGTAGGGAGAGAACTAGAAGGCCCTGAGGCTTCTTCAAGCCATTCGACGAGTCAGACGGCCACACGTATGGCCGTCCGCCGTCATGGACGGCCACACACGTGGCCGTCCGCTGTCATGGACGGCCACACGCGTGGCCGTCCGATAGGTGGGACGGCCACGTATGTGGCCGTCCATTGTCACGGACGGCTACCCGCGTGGCCGTCTGCCCAGATCTTTGTCCATGTCGAAGGAACTTTTAGGAAAGCAAAATTTGTATTATTCACTAGAATTTCAATGAATACATTATTCCAGTGCTCTACGGCCCATGAAAAAGGCACATACAGCAGGTCGTACATTTGTCAAATAATCCACATATCTCTCGACTCCCTCTGAAGTCTCTGCTACATCAAGGCGAGCCCTAGTGAATCTAGAGTGACGGCGCCATACACGACGGAATCGCTCTATAGCTTGCGCTTCCCTCGCGTACCCTGTATGCCTCGGCACAATCAACATATCATGCAAAGCAGGGAACGGCACCTGTCTTGGAATTCCAATCTGGAGATGGCAACGATGCCCTTGGTACATGGCTAACTCGTCAGGGCCGATTAACCACAACTCACGCTTACGAGAAGCCCTTGTGGTAAAGTCCATACCGCGAAGGATCATCGGAACAAAGATAAATTTTTCTACGGTCAGAAAGTTCAGGTAATCACGCCAGTCATCCCTCGTCTTGAGATGAGCTGTGAGACACCTAATTTGATCCTCGGGACCAAGAAGCGAGCGTGCAGGATACCATGCACTGTGCTGAAATATCATGGAGGTGGAAGCCACCTTCTCATCAAAATCAAAAGCTAAGTGCATCTCCATCCACAACTGCAGGGTCAATAAGCTCCCCCTTGCAGATCGCCCCATGCTCATGTGGCTAAGCCCTCCATATAGATGTGACAGAATCACCGGGGCCAGAGAATGACCTTTCCACAATAAGCTCAGCACACTCACATACTCCCTTTCTAGCACATTGCCTGAAGTTGGAAACCATAAGACTCCCCCAAGGACTAGGCATAAGCCTCGCATCAGTCTCTCAGATTCGACCGTCTTGCGTTTAATCTCTCGGACCAACCAGTGCGCAAGGCGATCGACGAGGATTCCTCGCTTGTTAGTCATGCGGCATACCTCCCGTTTGTCCTGCACTATATCAGCAAAGATTTCCTCCCACGCAGGCAAAGCAGAGGGATCGCCGGTGGCTTGGCCCTCCCAGCCATAGAAGATTTCTACCTCCTCCACCAACACTGTCGCCTCAAACTCTCAGAACACGAACGTATGCGTCTCCGGATGCCACAGTTCGAGCAGTGCACCCAGCCCCTCCCAGTGCTAGTGAATGGAGGTGAACCACTTTGCGAACACAATCGAGCGGGTCAGATTCCACCGGCGCATATACACCCCCATGTCCAGGGTAATCACGTCCATCAGGGCCGCAAGCCATGCATACTTGCAAGTATGTCGAGCATTAGGGAATTTGGGAATAGGCTGCAGGACAACCAAAAGTCAAGAGAGAGAGGAGAGAGTCAAGGTAAACGACATAAAAGTTTGAGCATACCTGTCCATGGGCCAGTAGGTTGCTGAGATGGCCTTCAACATCAGATAGAACCTGAGGTTCCCTAGCATTCGCACGAGCAGAAGGTGAGGCCATTTTTCTCACAGAAAGTTTGAGTTCTCGAAGAAAGCCTCGGGACAACCCTCCCCTTTTAAGGCCACAGGATAAACTACAAACTTTCCACGTTCCATAAAAGACGGAGGGCATGCATATCCCTTGGCCTTCCACCTTTTCATGGACGGCATACCCCTTGGCCTTCCATCCTTGCATAAACGGCACATCCCTTGGCCTTCCACCTTTTCGTAAAAGGCATGCTAGTTGGCCTTCCACCATTTTAGAAAAGGCTCACCTACGAAAAGGCATATTGCCCTTCTCCCCTCTCTACTTTGAGGAGGTAACTTCATCCCCAAGTTCAGGAGACCACTTTGCTTAATATCAACAAATTAATGGTTATTCCTGGAAATCGAGTCGAAGCCATATCGGATTGGCATTCTACCATTAGAATAGCCATATCTTCCATATCGGCTTCGACTCGAAACTAACCATTTGCTTCTCATCTTTCCGCAATTTAAATACTTAAATGATGTGACTATTGGATATATGAACTTTGCTAATGTGTGTTTTTGCAGCTGCAGGAAATCTAAAGCAAGTAGGATTGAAGATACAGGAGGCTAATACCTTTGGGCGTATAGACTCTGAGTTCCTCTTTAAATAAAACAATGAGGAGTCTATATTCCCCAAGTTATTCGATTGGCCAATAAATCCCTCCTGTTTGCATTAGGAATTTGTTTTCTAATTTTTAAACTAGCATGCATTGCATAAGCATCATCCACCATTCCCGCCCTAGGGGCAATGACCATAATTTATCACTCTGCTTAATCCATTGCTGATCTGTGAGTCTAGCAATCGTTCGTCTGTTAGCCCTTTGAATTGCAAGACCTCATCCTTTTTCCAATACGTGTGCTTGAGATTCTCTCACTTGGCGATCACATGATGCGCCAGGCCACCGCGCGCCCATTATGTCGAGAGCTTTTCAAGTCACACTCCTCCATCTTTCATGCTTGAGATCCCCTTGGGCCAGATCGTTGCATCTTAGTGCGCCAAGGCCTCGCGGTTCCAGCACCTGAGGGTCCCAAGGATTGTGATTCTCCAGTTTGAACGTTGTTCCCCTTCTTAACCACTCTTGCAACTCGAATAGCCAGCTTTCATGCATTTGCCACACTCTCATACCATCTTTGGATATAACTCATCTCTTCTTTGGGCTGTCCAAAATCAGTTTCGATTTCCGGAACACCTATTTATCATTCCGTTCCACTCCACTGCAAAATAGGTGTCCCGGAGGGACATTTGTAGACACCAATTTTGGACCCCCCCCCCTTTTGGTCATGAACCCCATCCATCATTAGCCCATCACCACCAAACCCCTCATCTTAGCCATCTCAGCCCACTAATAACTAGGCCCATTAACAAATCTCAACTTTAGCCACCTTTTCGTGGAAGGCCAACCTCTTGCCTTCCCCCATCCTTCGAAGGCCAACCTGTCTGCCTTCCACCATCCTTCGAAGGCCAACCTGTCTGCCTTCCACCGCCCTTCGAAGGCCACTCCTTTCCTTCCACCATCCTTCGAAGGCCAACCTGTCCGCCTTCCACCGTCCTTCGAAGGCCAACCTATCCGCCTTCCACCGTCCTTCGAAGGCCAACCTGTCCGCCTTCCACCATCCTTCAAAGGCTAACCTGTCCACCTTCCACCGCCCTTCGAAGGCCACCCCTTGCCTTCCACCACCCTTCGAAGGCCACTCCTTGCCTTCCACCACCCTTCGAAGGCCAACCGGGCCGCCTTCCACCTCTTCGTGGAAGGCCAGGTAGCTGGCCTTCCACGGAGAGGTGGAAGGCAATTGGTTGGCCTCCCACTCCCCTAACTCCCACCTTGACCTCGTCTTCCCACGATCTCCTCTACTCGCCACCCTCACCTCCACCTGATCGGAGTAGTGGAGGTGAGGGTGGCGAGTAGAGGAGATCGTGGGAAGGCGAGGTCAAGGTGGGAGTTAGGGGAGTGGGCGGCCAACCAACTTGCCTTCCACCTCTTTGTGGAAGGCCAGCTACCTGGCTTTCCACGGGATTGGAAGGCAAGTTGGTTGGCCGCCCACTCCCCTAACTCCTACCTTGACCTCGTCTTCCCACGATCTCCTCTACTCACCACCCTCACCTCCAGTACTCCGATCATTCCCCACTCCGGCGACTGCCGCGCGCACCACCTCCGACTCTTGACCACTTCCCATTGGCTACATGATAATTTACGGGGATTTAGACCCCTATTTTCTCCTATTTTCCCTTCACCTATTTAAACCCCCCATGTCCCCTCGAGAAGGGAGGTTGGCAAGTGGGTCGGTTTTAAGGTTAGAGGAGGAGTTGAGCGGGTAAGGAGTCAGAGAGCCTCAGGAAGAACTTCAAGCGAGGGAAAGCCTTGGCAGTCGTGAAGCCGGAGGGATCTTTTGCATTCTAAATGGACTTGTCCTCTTAACTCTCTCTTTACTTTTCCCCTTTCCACTTCATTGCATTCCCACTCTCCATCCACTCTGTAACATCATCTCCTCCTCTCACTCTTTTCTCTCTTTTAACACATCACTTCACTTTTCACACACGAGCACTCCCATCTGCATGCATGCATGTTAAGATAACCTAGCAATCCTTACTCTCCAGAGGTTTTAAACAAAAAAAAACGGGAGGTGGGTAGCCATAATATATGGTCATCTTCCCTCCCCAAACACCCATCCGGTGCGTCTCCCTCCAATTCTAGTTGATTTCTATATTTGCATTGATAGATTCTACATATCACAGTCCTAATCGGGTTATCTTCTTCTTTTGTCTTGTCTTTTCCTTTCAGAGACCCTTACCGCATTTTTGCGTGCAGACTGCCGAGCTCTCCTCCTCTGGCCGGCCGGAGGAAGAGAAGAGGAATCCGCCGTCTCCCGCTCCCTCAGAACGTTATCACTCTCACCATCCTGCGGAGCATAGGGACCGTAAGGTAATGCTCCTGGCGATCACACACTTTGATTTCTAACTCTTCCAAATCGCCGCAGCGCTAAGACGAACGGAGAAACCCTCGCCCGACGTTCGCAGCAGTGACGGGGGATGTTCCGGGCACCTACAAAGGGTACCGATGGTTTGACTTGAGGGATATGTACATTGCATTAACAGACTATTTCTTGATCCTTCAGAACCAAAGTGGCCACCACAAATAGATGAGTTGATTGAAGGGCCTGGTGCCATTTTTGACAAAAGAATTCTGCTGTCTGAGGAAACAGATGATGGGGAGCCAGATGACCCCTATGAAGCTGGTTATACCACGGATCTTCTTTGGAGGGGGACTTATCCCTCTTACATTTTCACACTCCATACTTTATTCCGCACTCTGCTTCTAACCCCGACTTGGTCGCAGGTCATTACTAAAGATATTCCACGGGCTCCGCCCATCATAATCACCCTATCCCCACGGGACCTCATCCCTCAACCTCCTCTCCATCTAGAGAGGATTCATGATTTAATCTGGGACATACTACTGTTTGATCCCCCCAATCCTTTGGCCTTAGTGCTACTTCCTCCATCTCACTCTCCTCCCATTCACATTCATTTTTGTTTTATGATTTACTCATCCAATTCCAAAAAAAAACGCCAATTTGGCAACTTCCTTCTCCCATATCCTCATTGAGGAAACTTCCTACTTGTCCGATTATATCCCATCGCGTGGGTCATTCGGTCAAGATTCTCTTATAGACTTACTCTGTCCCTCCCCTCGGGAGGATTCTCCTGTATTTCCTCATGTATCCTATAATTCTCATCCTTCTTCGTCTTCATTAGGTCAGGATAGGGAGTCTAGTGAAGATAGGAAGTCTAGTGAAGTTAGGGAGTCTAGTTCTAGGCAGGTTAGTCAGGTTAGGAAGTCTACGAAATCTAAGGGTAAACAAATTCCAGATAGATACTACTAGGATTTAGCATTTAAATGCCTTTCTTGCTCTATGATCCCTCAGCTATTAGAAAATCCTATTCAGATGCCAGAAGATTGTATAGATAATGAGTCAGTCAATGATGGATATGGGTTGTATGAATTGATATACGAAAAAGACCCCATTATTGAAGATGAGGAAGATGACGAGGACGCGGCTGAGGCATATGCCAGTGGAGTAAAAAGATTCGATGAACCCTCAGCTGCCGTAGAAGATCCCACCACAGAGATCAATTTAGAGACTGAGAAGGCAATGGTACAAGTTCTTAAGGATTATAAGGACACTTTCACCTGGAGTTATGAGGATATGCCAGGGTTAGACTCATCACTAGTGGAACATCGATTGACATTAAAGGATGGAGCTAGCTCGGTTAAACAGAAGTTTAGGCGATTCCACTCACAAATGGCTTTGAAGATGAAGGAAGAGGTCGATAAATTACATAAAGCCAAATTCATTAGAGTTGTCCTCTATCCACAATAGGTGGCCAACATAGTCCAAGTTATGAAGAAAGATGGGAAGGTTAGAATCTGCATTGACTTCCGAGATTTGAACCGGGCGTGTCCTAAGGATGATTTTCCACTGCCTCACATTGATGTACTTATCGATAACACAGCTGGCTATGAAACTCTATCATTTATAGATGGATTCTTAGGATATAATCAGATCAAATTGGCAGAAGAAGATCAAGAAAAGACATCGTTCACTATACCTTGTGGGACATATTGCTATGTCATCATGCCTTTTGTTTTAAAGAATGCTGGAGCCACTTATCAAAGGACTATGATGGCAATATTTCACGACATGATGCATATCAATTTAGAAGTGTATGTGGATGACTTGTTAGTAAAATCTAAGACTAAGGCTGAGCATGCCAAAGTTTTGGCAAGAGTATTAGAAAGATCAAGAGAATATCAGTTGAAGATAAACCCTAAGAAATGTGTATTCAAGGTGTTCTCAGGGAAATTACTTGGATTCATTGTCAGTAAACGAGGAATTGAGATCGATCCCAACAAGACAAAGGCTATTAGAGAAATGCCACCTCCCAATAATTTGAAAGAGTTAAGAGGATTGATCGGGAGGTTGCAGTTTATTCGCCGATTTGTCTTTCAGCACTCACAAAGGTGTAAGCCGTTCTACGAGCTTACCAAGTCGGGAGTCAAGTTCGATTGAGACGATAAGTGTCAGGAGACATTTGATGGATTGAAGAATTATTTGGCAAGTCCTCCTGTTTTGAGACCACCATTTCCGGGCAAACCCTTGATTTTATACATTTTTGTCCTGGATGATGCGGTGGGGGCTGTCCTAGCACAAGAAGATGAGGAAGGAAAGGAGAGGGCAGCCTACTATCTCTCTAAACTTCTCAACCTCGCTGAACAGAGATACACAGCGATGGAGAAAACATGTGCAACACTTGTATGGGTGGTTCAGAAATTGAAGCATTACTTTCTATCCCATGAAGTTCATCTTATCGCTAGAATGAATCCGATTAAGTTTCTTCTTGAGAAATCTGTCCTTACTGATTAGTTAGCACGATGGCAAAGCTTTCTATCTCAATTTGATATAACTTACATTCAACAGAAAGCGATCAAAGGCTACCGCATCGCAGAACACCTTACTCATCATCCCCTTCCTCATTTTGATCCAGTCCGATCGGAGTTTCCAGATGAGGAACTGATGTCCATAGACCGAATCAAAGATGATATGTGAACTCTGCATTTTGACGGAGCTCTGAATTCCCATGGAAAGGGTATCGGCATTGTTCTGTTATCACCTGAAGATGTCACCATTTCACAAGCTTTTCAGCTTGACTTTCCAATTACTAACAATATAGCTGAATACGAGGCACTCCTCACTGGCCTCGAGGCTGCTCATCTCCATGGTGCCACCAAACTTAGAATTGTGGGTGATAGCCAATTGATTCTTCGCCAGGTGTTAACTAAATATCGAACTCTTGATCCCAAGCTCAAACCTTATCAAGAACTCACTTCTGCTTATGCTAAGCTTTTCACTAAGTTGATCTTCATCCATGTTCCTCGGAATCAGAACATCTTAGCTGACGCTCTAGCTTCCCTCGTATCGTTTCTCAATTTTCCAATCAGTAGATAATCTGAGTCGATCATTGTTCATAAGCGTCTTTCACCCGCCGTGAAAGACCCTTTAATCCTTAGGACTAAGGAGAAGCTGTTGAAGAAGGTCAAAGACAGAAATATTGTGAAAAAGAGAGAGATTATGTTAATGGAGCTGTTAGAAGAGATGGATGATGAATAGAAACCATGGTACTATTAAATTGCCAAATATTGTGAGGATCAATCATATCCTGAAGAAGCCACAGCTAAGGAGAAAAGGGCTATCAGGAGAGTTGCTTAGAGATACATCCTAGTTGGGGGAGCACTATATAAAAGAGGTTTTGATGGAGTTCTTTTAAGATGTTTAGACGAAGATGAGTTTTGTAAGATCATGGAAGGAGCTCATGCTGGAGTTTGTGGTGGCCATGTTAATGGACAGATGTTAGCAAAGAAAATCCTTAGACAAGGATTCTATTGGCCGACCATGGAAGAAGATTGTGTAGGATATGTCCGTAGGTGTGCCAAGTGTCAACTTCACGCCGATAAGATCCATTCTCCTGCATCTTCACTCCATCCTGTTTCCTCCCCATGGCCTTTCTCCATGTGGGCTTTTGATGTCATTGGACCCCTTGGCAATCCTAATTCCGGCATTAAGCAGAAATCCTTCATTCTCACGGCAACAAAATACTTCATCAAGTGGGCGGAAGCTGAAGCATATACGGAAGTCAAAGCATCAACCGTCTGTAAATTCATCATGAAGAACATCATCACAAGATTTGGAATTCCAAGCACCATCGTCACCGACAGTGGACCGCAGTTCGTGTCACAAGAACTGAAGGACCTCTGCAACAGGTACAAAATTACATTGCATCATTCATCTCTAAATTATCCGCAAGGCAATGGCCAAGCAGAGGCAACTAATAAGACTCTGATAAAAATCATCAAAAAGACGTGCATGTCTAATAAATTTACAGACTCGCCAGAAAGATTGATTGAGGCTCTATGGGCCTACCGAACTTCAATCCGCACGCCCACTGGGTAGACTCCTTATTCCTTAACATTGGGAATGGAGGCGATAGTTCCGTATGAGATCCTTATACCGTCATTAAGAGTACAATTGAATAAGGAATTATCCATTGATGAGCATCGCTCAGCACTCCTCGCTCAATTAGAACTCTTAGACGAGAAAAGATAGTCAACTGCTAATCATGCAAGAGTATTTCAAAATAGATTAGCACGTTTTTATTGAAAGAAAGTCGTTGAATGTAAGTTCAAAGTTGGTGAAATGGTCGTCAAAAGAATCTTTGTAAAATCTGGTGGTCCGCGTTCTAAGCTGCAACCCAATTGGGAAGGACCTTATGTGATATCGCATGCTTTTCCTGGTAACGCCTACCATCTAGTTAATACAGAAGGACAAGAGTTAACTCACCCCTGGAACGGTCTGTATCTTAAGAAATACTACCCTTAGGTTAAAGAGTCAATCAACATGGTACAAAGACTAGTGGAATCAGAAAATTTAGAAACTCAAATTTTCTTATCAGTCTGGATAATTTAATTCAAACACATTACTACATATACTGATACGTTTGATTCGTGAGTAACAAAAGATGTGAAGTCCGAAGGAATAACGAAAGCTTGACTAAGGGTGTAAAGTGCAAATCATTCTTTTTAAACAAAAAATTCTGTTTTTTACACTCGGCCCACGATGTCGGAACGAGGCTTAGAATAGACTACCAAGAATACCCGTCATCTTAGTAGGAGGCCATCAAGAAAAAAGGAGGAGATCCGTCCCATGAAAAGAAAAAGAAAAAGCAAAAGGCAAAAGCCAAATATCAAATCAAAAGGCCATTACGCTACAAACGTTACAACAAGGCCATGAAGTGAAATAAAAGAGAACGCAAGGTCGATAAATACTCCGGAAAGAAAATGACCGAACCCCAACAGATATTAGGGTAAGAAAGGAACATCATTTTGGGTCTCCAGAACCTTCTCGTGGGTTTTCTAAATCAATTCTTCCTTTCTGAAGAGGCATACTCCTAGCTTAAGGAATGGCCTAGATTGACTAAGGATCAAATCATCAAATGGGATCACGAATGTAAACACAAGTTCAAGCACGATGGGCCTAAGTTAGATTATTGAAGAACAATTTGGGAATTAAGTTAATAAATGAATATGTTCTTTTGATCTAAGTACCATGCTGATCTTTTAGTTTGCACAATATTCCAAAATATATATTTTAAAATCTAAAAAAAAATATATATTTCAAAATAAAAAAATACATATTTCCAAATAATATATATATATATATATATTTCAAAATCCAAAAAAATACATATTTCAAAATAATAAAAAAATACATATCCCAAAATCCAAAAAAAATACATATTTCAAAATCCAAAAAGTACATGTCTCAAAATCCAAAAAAAAGTAGACATGTCAAAATCCAAAAAAAATATATACATGTTCCAAAACCCAAACAAAATGAATATTTCAAAAATCAAAATTAGCATCTGCTTGTAGCATTTGGTGTGCTTCATTCCTTTATTTTCAGCGAGCATCTGCATGCTCGTATGTTGCATCTTACTTCGTTATTTTCTTCAGTTCAATTATTACCATTATCTTTGTTAATAAAGGCTATGCCCCTTGACTCTTCTACCAAGAATATGATTAAGTAGCCGGTTACTTAACCGGGCAAGGGGCTAAGCCTAAATAGATACTTAATATATTTGTTAAGTAATGTACATGGTACATGTACGAAAGCCAAGGAATTCACACAAATGAGACACAAAGCTGAAGACAAAAATTTCATATATATATCAAAAGGTGCTTTGTACAAGATTCAAAAAGAAAAAAGAAAATACATGATGAAGCCCTCACGGCTGACTCTCTCCTGCCCCCTCGTCAAACTGACTCTGGGCTTCATCCTGGACATCTGGCGCTGGAGTTCTAGATGGCGGTGGTGGTGGGCCCATGGCACTCAGCCCTGCTTGGCCGGACAATATGGCGATGCTGGCTGTGAAAGCGCTCGCCTGACCGCGATCGATAGCCCGCTGGCGGGCTCGCTGATATCTCTCCTCCACCATCCGGCACTCATGCTCTACCACGGAGAGGCGACCCTGAAGACTCTCCATCCGAAGGCGGTCGCGATCCCTCTCCTCAGTCAAGATCTCCAGGCGAACCTGGAGTCGTGCGAAATCCCCGGTGGAGAGACGGGCCACCTGCTCCTCGAGCTCACGGACCCGAGCTGCATCGATCTCAGCCCTCGAAGGGCCTCCTGAAGCTCGGCAACCTGTAAAAGAAGACACTGTCACCTCAAGATAATCAAGTAAATCAAGTTCAACAATGGAAGAAGAAGGATGGAACCTACTCGAGCAGCCCGATCCTCCTCCGCGAGAGAGGCTCGGTGGATGGCAGAGGCGAGCTGACTCTGGAAGTCAGAAAGAGCAGCCTCGTAAGCCGCCGCAGAAGATGATGAAGTCACAGCTGAAGATGAAGGAGGAGCCTCCTGGGTATAGACAGCTCACTGCACCAAAAGACTAACTGTCAGTGGCTAATCGTCAAAACAAATTAATTCATTAAAATGTTCATATGCATGCATACATACCAAGTCAAAAAGTTCCTTCTGGACCTGTTCCAACTGAGCCTCGGCATCCTGAAGGCGGGTCCGGAGGTCGATGATGACCGCGTCTCGCACATCCTGCATATCATACATACACACATTCATTCACAAATATAAAAAAAGATAATAATAAAATGAAAGAAGCACGAATCATATTTACATCGAGTGGACGGAGAAGCCGTAGCTGATCGGCGTAATGTGTCCGGTACTGTTGGAGGTAGGTTGCGCTACTCTCCGCTTGAGACTCCACTCGGACACCCCGGCGATGCCAATCTTCGTATTGCTCCGGGAATTTCGCCTGCCAATCAGTGAGGACCTGCTTGCCCCTCATGCTCCTTCCGACCCCCTCCGGGACCTCCTCGTCCACCCACTCCTGGTGGAGGCCCAGTGTCCTCATCACGAGCCGGAGGCGGAGCAGCTCGATCTCATTCATGCAGTGGAGCCATATTTGCCTGCCGAACCGCCTCCGACCAGCCGTCACCCACGGCTGGCCCTCCTCGCCCATACCCAGATATGGGCGTCAGATTACCTGCATATAGGTTAAATGCATTCATATGAATAAATTGTATTTAAACAATGAAACATTGCAGTTAATAAAAATGGACAATTAAAAGACTTATCAGGAGCTCCGGGTAATTGAGGAACTGACGGCAGAGGGCCATCAACTGATGGTGCTGTGGGGGCCATATCCACAATTGGCTGCCAACGGGGAGCCAACGAGACAGCGTCCGGCCTCACGATCCTCGCTCCGCCGAGCGGGAAGTAATAGTAGCTCCAAACCTGCACACATGAACATATAAGTTAGAAAAAAATCATATCATTGCATTTTATTACATAAACAAATAATAAAATAACTTAATACCTAGAGGAACGACGAAAAGCCGCTGACGGTAGTCTCACGGTTCGGCGTGACCGCGGAAAGATCAGCGAAGAGGTGGCCAGGAGGGCCGCACCCCATTCATACTCGTGCAAACTATCTAAGTCATCTAAGAGACTAAGGAACCTACAGTGGATATGGTCGCCCTTCGTACCGAAGAGCAACTGACCGAAAAAGAAGACAAGGAAGACTCTGAGCTGCCTATCTACCTCCTCTACTTGATCAGGGTCACTATAATAGACGGCAGAGGAGGACTCAGTTAACCTACTCCTAAACTCCTCCCGGGTCTCGTCTGACCGACGTCGGGACTCTACTAGACCTAAGGCAGCCTCTACCTCTACCCTAGGGACTATCCTAGACTCCCTATCTAGGCTAGATACCTCTATCCCTAGCAGGGCCTCAGCCATCTCACGGTAATCGGGGTAAGTCACCCCACTCACCGGTCGGCCCTCTACTCTAAGGCCAGTGATCCTGATCACATCCTCTAAACTGGGGATCATATGTCCCCAGGGCATTAGGAAAGCCCTGCTTTCCGCATGCCACCTCTCCCGCAGCGCCTATAGGAGGACCAAATCGAGCTAAAATGGCTCGATCTCTAAGATTTCCCCAAACCCCATCCGGCGCAGCCGCGCCTTTTGGAAGTCTGGGAGTCCCCTGTAGGTCCCGACTACTAAATCCCATGAAATTTTGGCCCTCATCGTCCCCTGCAAATAAAATTAACAAAAATTCATTAGTTAATGGACATAAAAAGTTAATAAAATATTTATGACTAAAAGGCGTCGGTCTACCTAGACGCTCGTTGAAAGGCGTCAACAACCCTTGACGTCATTTAGATCTATTTTATGCTCCATTAAAAAATTAAATTTTGGTTTAAATGGCGTCAGACCATGGCGACGTCCTTTGAAAGGCGTCACCTGGTCTGGACGCCATTTAAACCCGATTTCGGGCTTCTTCCAAAAGCCCCTTTTCTCATTCCATTCATCTAAAAATAAACATTCGTTAGAAGCTTACCAGGTGAAAGGCTTCTTCTTCTTCTTCTCCTCCAATCATCGCCGGTGGAAGAACTTCTTCTTCTAGAATCGCCGCCGCCGCCTCTAAAGTCATGGCCTCTTCAGGGGGAACTATCTCGGGCTCCTCTGCTCTCATTGTCATGCGCACGGCACGACGACGTTTGCCACTCTCTTGGGATTCTTCACCTCGTTCCATGGCCTTGGGAGAGAGAATTTGAGAGAAGAAGAGAGGACTCGAGAAAGGGAGTTGGAGCTTGGAGAGGAGGTTTGAAGAAGAGAGAACTAGAGAGAGATGGTCGGCTAAGGAGGCAACCACCGAAGAACGAAGGAGGCCGGTGGAGCTTGGTCGCTGGAGTTGAGGATCGCCGGAGAGGAAGAGACAGTGAAGAGAGAGAAAGGGCTTGAGGGAATGAGGAAGAAAGGGGGCTCTCGCGGATTCTGTTTGGAAAAGTTAAAATGCGTCGAGGTACAACGACGCCATTCAGTGCACATAAATTGAGGCGGGAAGGCAGGGGTTTGAAATTGTTTAAAAGGCGTCTTCACACAACGACGCGTTTCAATTTAAACCGCCAATTCTGGTCAGAACCGTACTACGGTCAATGATTAAACGCGTCCTGCCGGAACGACGCGTTTCAGTAGATTAATCACACAATTAATGGTAGAATTTTGTGTAAAAGTAAGAAAGAGAATTGAAAAGTGTCTACATGTGCGGACGCGGTTTCAGCATAATTTGCGATTTTAAGTATTAATCTCTGATTTTGGGAAAATGATTTTTGGTTGAAAGGCGTCTAAAAGGGAAGACGCGTTTTATGGATAATTTGAGGTTTTAAGGATAAATCTCTGATTTTTGGAAAATGAATTATGGTTGAAAGGCGTCTTCCTGAGTGGACGCATTTTACATTAAGTAAACCCGAACTGTAATATTTTAAGGAAAAATCAAGTTTTTATTGGAAGATAAATCTTTGACAAGTCACAGAAGATTAATGATGAATTTCAAGGCATAAAGGAACAATTCTTTATTGAAAATAAATTCTTAATTACATAAAAGGAAAAATAAAAGAGAGCTTTCAAAGAAGGATTTCCTGAAGTCCCATTATATATGATTATGATAATCCTCTATTTGTTTCTTGAGAGGATTTTACATGATGATTGAAGCTAATATTCCATAATGTAACTATAAGTTCAGTCGCTTCAAAGTCTTCATCGGATTCCAAGGCACGCTTCTTGATTGGAGATGTATGGGAAAACTCAGGAAGTTCATAGCGAGGCATGCTGAGTTGAATATGACATCGATGAGAATTGTATAGAACTAACTCAGTAGCTCCGATCAGTTTAAGCTCTGCACCAATTGCACGGTGTACTCGAATGGGTTTTCCTACAAGAGCAAGTGGTGAAGAGTCGAACCCATTTGATAACATTGTCCTCAGATAATCTCTCCAATCAGCTCGAGTCTTGAGTTTGGGCACTCGGTTGATCATCCTCTCATTGAATTTCACAATATTGGAGATATGGAAGATTGGACTATTCTGATATATTTAAGATGGTCTTGCAGAATTTCTAGTCTGGTATTCAAACTTGAAGTGCAACTCAACCCATAGAGCGAAGAAAGCATGCAACCCTAGGGAGGTTGACCTGTAGATGCTGCAGAAAGCCCACTGTAGAGATAGGTTAGAATCGTTGTGCCGATTTGTCTTCCCTCAAAGATCTCGCAGATTGCGCTAACTTGATCATCCTCTAGTACGTTGTCTTAAGCAGGAAAAAATAGAGCATCAGCTAGGCACGTCGTGAATACTTTCATCACGTTCTCAGTGTCATCCTCTCTAAGATTTTCAATCTCGTACAAAGTCCACTCTGCTAGCTTAGCAAGGTTAATTCCTTTCTTAGTGAGACATCCTTTAACTTCTTTTGTATCCTCATAATCTTCATCAACAATTGTTGACCTGTGATCTTCTCCCTCATCAGAGCCATCTTATTCAGGATCACTTCATTGTTGTTCAACTTGATCTGAGGAAGGCCCAATAGGAGTTCGGCCTCTTATAGAAGAATAGTGCATTCGAATTTAGGAAAGTGGAAAGTATGGGTTTGAGGATGCCATAACTCAATCAGAACACCTATAGCCGCCCAATCCACGTTTGCACTCTTGTAATGCTTTGCATGGACTACTACACCTTAGATGTTCCACTTGGAAACAAAGGATTGCATGGAAATAGTGATACTTTTAGCAAGCTTACAAATCCAAGGAAGATATGTGAATTTTCTTGGGTCGGGAAACAAAGGATATGCCTAGAAGAATAAAAAGGAGAGTTACTATGAAGAACTTGAAGAACATGGAAGAAAAGGGGAAATTGAAGAAGAAGAATTGAAAGGAAAAGAGGATTCAACTTACTTGGAAGTTAGGATCTCTCCCACTAAGATGATCCTTCACAACAGAGAGCTTCTCTAGTGTCTTCTTCATCCTCTTGCTTGAAGAATCCATCTTATTCTTGAGCTTGTTCTTCTTGAAACCTTGAAAACCTTGAAAATCCTTGAACTTTGAAGAGAATTCTTTATTTCAATCTCTAGATTAGGGATGGATTTGCCTTGATACAAGTTAATGAAGTTTATATAGAAAGAATTGCGATTCTGGGAAGTCTTTTCCGGATTGGAGAAGGGATGAGCATGGAAAGAGTTGGAATCCGGATTGAAGACAGCCGGAACCTGTTTCTGCGACTGAAAGGCATCGTTGAACAGCGACGTATTTTGGTTCATATTAATGGCGTCGGCGCGACACGATGCGTTTCAGGGTTTTCTGTTATTTGCCTAAAAAGCTATGTTTATCTAGATTTTAATGCATTTGATTGAAGTTACTAATGATTTTGAGTGCAGGAAATTCAGGAAAATCCAAATGAAGCTGAGAATGTCAAAGAAGATCCCACTGTGGGAGTTTATGAGTCCCGACTGTGGCTAAAAAGACGGTTATCTCTATCCTTTGTACTCTTTCATGTAATTGATTTGCATCATAATCATTACTATATGTTAAATATTTATTAGAGTATATGAAAGACCTTGTGGTTTTGATGAAACTAGAATTTGAGTTCCCCTTTAACAAAAACAGTGATAATTCCAAAGAATTTTGATCACACAGATAGGCCGTTGGATTGTTAATTAATGAGGACGATGGTTCCGCTTTTGTGAAACGGTGCGTGGATAAACGAACTTCGGCTTAGCACCGAATTGCAAGAATTGGTATCTTGACTCATTAATGACAATTTAACAATATTATCCTTGATTAAATTATATTTTATTTGACTTGATATTTTTCTTTTAACCCAGCATGCATCATGTAGGACTTTGATATAACTGTGATAAGAATTAATTATTGATTAAGTTTCAGACCATTGATCAAATAAATCCTAACATGATATGAAATATTCCATTCTAAATTGAGTATCTTGATTATCTTTGACGTTCGCTTGAAGATATCTTTGGAATTCTATCCTTTCTTGGATTCTTTATCCAATATTTCTTGTTTTCTTTTAAGATCCATCATGGTTGCAGCACGTCCACATTGGCTAGCAATCGCTTCCCATGATGAAACCTGCAGGGTTTGTGACCTAGGGTACTTCTCGATCGTGGAGGTTGATCGACCTTATTTTATTTATTTGTTTGTTTCATCCAGACATGATTGATTTCATTGATCTCTTTGAGTTATCTTCATTGATGATTTTGAGAAAAATTCAAATCATATGATGTTGAGACTGTGTCTCATCACACCTTGGCATCACCTTTTTAGTACATTTCATTTTATTTCACTCCCTTGCAAAGACGATGCTAAGGTGAGGCAGCTGTATACACGTTAATTTTGACATCATTTTGAGTAAATTTCATATCATATAATAATGCCTCAAAATGGTCTGATATTTAATCATTAGTTAATTTTTATTAATCTTTCTGAATTAATTGTCTAAATGACATCGGTCAAACAGACATAATTTAAGTTTATTAAAGAAATTCATTTTAACTCAGATTTTTAATCAAATATGAAAAATTCTAAAAGATGTCGATATGTGAAGTCGCCATTTAGGATTTTATTCTTATTTTGATTTTTAATTAATTTATTAATAAACTAAAAGACGTCTGCCTTGCATGACGCCATTTAGGTTTCCTAATGTATTTCTGCTTCTTCTTCCAGATGTTTATCCTTATCTTAATTAATCTAAAAGACGTCTCCCACGGGCGACGCGTTTTAGTTAATTACAGATAATGATGAATTAGGCTGTATTTATCTATTTCTTGGTTGGATTGGCTTCAAATTCCTTCATGTTAATCTGTAAGTAACCGCGGATGCGTGAACTTAAGCCTATAAATACCTAAGTCCTTGGCCATTAAAAAGTTAGTGATAATTGATGATTATTGGAGCGATAATTTTTGAGAAAGATGTCGTCCAAACGCTGAAGAATCGAGGCGCTGCTACTACTTCTAGGAGCCTTGAAGTAAGCTTCATCCTCTCTTCATCCTTTCTTCGTCCTTTCAAGATCCATACAAGAACCAAGGCTTTCCAGGGGCCATCCAACTTAGTTCTTAATCAATTTCTGTATCTTTCTCATATTTTTAGCATATTAGCAACATAATTTCATTATATCACTCCATACAACACACACTCACTAGCATATAATTTCCGATCCATGTTTTAAAGGGGTTTCAAAGACCACAAACAAGTGAGTTCATTTGTTTAGTTGCATGATTAGAATTATTACTGGAATAGATACTACCGCTATTTGAGTTATTATTGTTCTTTCCCTCTTTCTTTCTTTCCACTTCTTGCAAGGTACAAAGAAGATCAAGAGGAGAGAATCAACAACAAGAAAATCTGGATGATCTTCAAAGTCTGATAAGCATTCAAGGTAAGAACAAAGTCAGAAGGACTCTTTTCCTTTAGCCGGCTGAAGGAGGAAAATCAAAGACTCCAACATCTCCCAATTCTAAAATAGGTAAGCGATCAATCTCTGTCTTTTGGAACTTTTTAGTTAAAAGTTTCTGGCGATCACATTCACATAGTTTTTAATAAGTTTATTTGTCACATAAACAACAAAATTTTCATGATAATCACATATCACTAATTTGAGCACTCACAGTATCAGCCAGATATCTAAAGATCCTTTTGACACATATCAAGTGATATTCTTTAGGATCCGCTTGAAATCTTGCACGCATATATACACTAAATAGAATATCAGGTTTGCTTGCAGTTAGATAAAGTAAGGAACTAATCATATCTCTGTAGATCTTTTGACTACCTTCTTATCTTCTGTGTGTGCCTCTAACCTGATAGAAGTCCTCGTGGGAGTTGATAGAACTCTTGCCTTGTCAAAGCCATACTTCTTCAGTAAGTCCCTAGTATATTTGGCTTGACGGATATGGATTCCTTCCTTTAATTGTTTGATTTGTAGCTTAAAGAAGTAGCCCGGCCTTTCCATCAAGTTTGTTTTAAATTCTTTCTGCATTAATTTTTTAAATTTTTTGCAAAGAGATTCATTAGTAACATTAAATATGATATAATCTAGATAAATTTAAACAATTAAAGATCCATGTTCACTGTTTTGAGTAAATAATGTACTATCTACCTTGCCCCTACTAAAACCATGCTCAATGGGAAAAGCACTCAGTCTTTTATATTAGGTTCTAAGAGCATGTTTTAGACCATACAATGCTTTATGCAATTTAACAACATAGTTTGAGAAGTTATATTCTTTAAAACTTGGAGGTTGTTCTACATAAACTTTCTCCTTAATAAAACAACTTAAGAATGCACTCTTAACATCTATTTGAAAATACTTTAAATCAAGTGAGATGCATATGCAAGTAAAATTCAAATTACCTTAAATCTAGCTACTGGGACATAGGTTTGATCATAGTCTATACCTTCCTCTTGGCAATAGTCTTGAGCAACTAGTTTGACTTTGTTCATAATTATCACACTAGATTTATTCATTTTATTTTTAATCATCAATGTGGTGCCAATTACTAGATAATCTAATAGTCTAGGTACAAGAGACTAGACTTGATTTCTCTAGAATTGATTTAGTTCCTCTTGCATAGCTAGGAACCAAGATTCATCTACCAGTGCTTCATTGACTTTCTTAGGCTCAATTTGAGACACCAAAGCAATGTAATCACAGGGAATGATCTTATTTCTTGTTCTTACTCCTTATTTAGGATTATCGGTGATGTTTTTCTTGAGATGATCTAGTTTGAGATTATCGGTAATGGTTTATTTCACTTAAACACTTCATAGTTTGAGATTTTATTTCATTAAAATTCTGTGAACTCTTCTCAGTTTAGGAATAATAATAAAATCATTGTTATTCTTAGTCTAGTTCTCTTTTCTCCTAATCTCTCTCTTTCTCCATTCCAAGTGTGGCTACTTTTATTTCAAATCATTGTTAAATATTTTCTAGTTTTAATTTACTCTCTTTTGAGATTTTTAATCAAAATCTAAGGTTTTCAAATCTAAAAATATATTTCCTCGTATGATCGACTTGGTTCTCAGCACTTAACTATTTTCAATTTAATTGTGAGACCAAAATTTTGAGATTGATATGTGCTAGTGTTAACGACACACTTAATCACTATCAGCCAGCAGCATATTGGAGATGTGATAACTTCGTGCACGAAATTCTTAAATTCACATAGTGGGTATTGTTGGAAAGAGGTTACAAAGGACTATAACTTTGTCTAAAAGGCTTTTAGTCAATTCAACCGTTAAGGAGGTCGAATTTGAGGGATATTAATTAAGGAAATCCACTGTGTATGGAAATTTGGGTTCCTAGTTGCAAACATCTTTACTTTGTTGATTAAGATATCATCTATTGGAGTCCGATTCTATAATGTAAGAGACTTGATTTAATTAGTATTAGCAAGAGAAAGATCTATAAATAGAGCTTTGGGTCGTACTTAGATCCTCTTGCATGCAACCTCAAGTTTAGAATAAATATATATGATTTTCTTGAAGCAATTACAATGAAATCATAGTGAATCTTCTTACAGTTTGACTCTAATGGATTGTTTTATATTCTCTGAGGTTAGAGGACATGAGAGAAAGTATTAGAATCGAAGGAACTTGTGGCTAGGGCTGAGAAAAGCTAGGAAGGAAGGATTGTAAGTATTCTTAGTATTCTTTAAGAGGTAGGATATGAAAGTCCAATTAGATAATATTTTATCTTATAGAAAACTTCATTTTGATTTTCAAAAGTAGTCAAAAATGATTTTTGAAATCTATATACTATCATTCTATGGTCCTAGATTTCACTTTGATCAATGAATTCTTGATCAAATTCTCAAAATCCTACTATCCTAAGAATTTTAGGACCTATACTTACGGTTTTCAAGATCTATACCTACGGTTGTCAAAACTTGTATCTTGAGAATGCTGAATTTTGAATGACCACAACTCTTTCGTTTCTTGGCCAATTAACCTGAAATTTTGACCACATCTTAGTTTTGACAATTTCCTATTTGTCATGTCTGCCAGGTTTGAGCAAGTTTTAAATCTGTTTGCTAATTTCGGCTATATTTATTGATTTTTTTAACTTTGAAAACTAGTTTTAATGGCAAAAAATATGATTTATGATGTAAAAATTCTGAAAATTCTTTTAATCATATTTTATATCCAGTAACTTACATCAACTATACTCTGATTTTCGATATATATATGACCATGTTGACTCATTAAGTAGCTATTTTGTATATAAAAATAAATATTTTGACTTATATATATATATCACTTTACCAAATTAATTTTCAGATCTATGATCATCATAAAATCTTTGAAAATATATTTACATCATATTTATTTGATATGTTTGAGACATTGCCATCTTAAGGAGATTGAGACTCATTTCATTAGCGTTCATAGATGAGTTCTACCTGAGGGTAACGGGATAAAATCCCGATGATTGTGTTTCGTTTTCAGTCATCTGAGGTGGGAGAATATACTCTCTGACTATGTATGTACCACCTTAGCGTACTTACCTATATACTTTGGTATGTGTTTTGTTCGGCTCCTTATGTGGTAGTTGGATACATGTCTATTTGATTTGTTAGTTTATGACTTGTTTGGTGCATAATTATAAAACATAACTCACTGTTAAGATTATTTGAATTCAGTTTAGATTTTGTTTAGTTCATTCTTTTAAAATCTATGTTCAGTTATCCTTTGAATTGTTCACAATCTTCTGATCTTTTACCTGTTCATAAGTAAGATTTGATTTGATATGATAAGCTACTATGTCATAATGATTTGATATGAGATATGTTCAGTTCAATATGTGATTTGTTCAGTTCATGACTATCAGATTTATTCAATTAGATATGACTTCGATCATGCCATATATGCTATATGTTAGTCGATCTATTCATGCTAATAGAAAATACATGCGATTTAATATGCTTATGTTTGACCATGCTTTTGTATAATGTTCTTACTTGAGCTATATGTATAACTGTGGATCTTGATTAATTAGTTATCACTTGATTTTAATTATTATATTATTAGCATTTGATTGGGTTTGAACTCTTACTGAGTTGTTGTACTCATAAAATCTTATTAACAAGTTCAGCGACTGAGGAAGACTTAGGAATTGAGAAGGATTAGCATGAGGATTTGTAATTTGTTAGAAGAAGATTATTTAGATTAGATTTACTGCTTTCTTAAATTTAATATAATAGAGATAATGAGTGAGATATGTACTTTTCTATTTCTTCAGTGAGTTGAATGTTCCCATTTCATTTGGATACTTGATGTACTTTGTGGATCTTGGAAGTTGATATTATATTTTGTGGAACAATGATATTTGGTATTGAAAATTTATATGTGGTATTTGATGGTAATTGACATTATATTACTTTGGTTATTTGTCTCTCATCATTCATCTTCAATTTATATACTATTTGATTCTGTAGTTCCGTAGTTTGTATCAAAAGTGAGCCTAAATGATTGAACCGGATCAGAGGCGTAACAATAAGACACCTGATGAGCTTCTCAAGACTCATGCTACTGAGGTCATTGGCTTCCTCAATAACTATAACCTTGGGAGGCTATTGACTCGGAAGAGATCTCAAGATTTTTTTGACATGATCTTCAGTAGTGTAAGTCTTCCCGAGAGTTGCTAGACCATTTGTGATGTCAATAAAGCGGTTGTACATTTGAGTGATGCTTTCTAAGGATTCCATCCTGAACCTTTCGTACTATGAGATTAAGATATCAATTCTAGTCTCCCTAACTTTGTCGGTCCCCTCATAGGTGAGTTCTTGTTAGGTTTAGGTGGCCTACAAGCCAATCTAACTATGTAAATCTCGTTCATTTATTAATATAATGGCATCATATTCATTATGTGTAAATCACATTAATTATCATTTCATAATGAAGTCCGTGAATATGTGCTATAGTGATCAGATTATGATGAGATCATACTAATGAGACTGATCACTTAAACACACATATTCTTAATCGTTCCTAGTCGGAGGATATTCAAGAAGAACATCGGATATCCGGTTAGACTAGTATATATTACTCCTGCTCATATGATGAGGGTGACTGATCTCATAAGTCACTTGTGTGGAGACACTAAGGCGAATATGTAGGTGCTCATTGGAGAATGAGTTTACTGAACTGATCCGACTGAATCGCTGGATGGTATTGTACTTCACTGTCAACCAGCTTGATTCTATTGTCGCAGTTGCGTGGATGGTCCTCGGACCTGAGACACCAAGGACACCTTGTCGGTGGACTTCTGTGCTTTGACCTTGGTTTACGAATCTCTAGCCACGGGATTCTAATACACTAAGGATTGGGTACAACGGAATACTGTCGAAGGGAATTGTGTGTCAATAAAGAATCATTCGCTCTCGGTACTTAGAGAGAGAATGCTCTAGGAAGGATGCACGGAAGTCCCTGGCTAGGGCGGACGATAATATCGGGAAAGGTGCAAGGACTGAGGTTTCGGGTTTAGTATTCGGGTCGGGTTCGGGCCGGATCCCCTGGTTTGGACCCTGAGGAGAGTCTTGAGATTTCTGGCTGAATGGCGTCAGCACTGCTCGACGCCTTTCAAAAGGCGTCAGGTTGTGTGGACGCCATTTAGGTCTGCTGGGTGTTGTGCCACGTGTGCGCCACGTGGGCGGGTTTCGGGCCGCGAGAGTACGGCTCCGGTCACATCGTCTGAACGGCGTCCATGTCGGTCGACGCGATTCAGAACTGTGACCTCTGCGATGTCTGGGTGCGGCGCCAGAGCGTTGTCAGTACGGCCTGTCCTGTCGTCTGAACGGCGTCCGTGGAGGGTGACGCGTTTCAGACTGCTGTCAGTACGGCCGTCCTGTCAGACTGATAGGCGTCTGCCTCGATCGACGCGTTTCAGCTGGTTTCGGATTGACCCCGCGAGCCTCCCCTTCTTTCCCTCATTCTCGCCTCCACTCTCTCTCTCCTCGCCCTCTCCGCCCTCTCCGACGCTCTTCTTCCCCTTCCCTTCCTCTTCTTCCTCTTCCACCACTCCAACACCACCTTACCTCTCACCTCTACCTCCACCACTTCCTTCGCGGTGTTCCACTCTCCGGACGGCAGCCGACGTCCCGGCGGAGTGGCGGCGTCCTCGAGGGTACCGGCGGCGGTGTGCGGTGCGGCGGGACAGTGGCACGGAGCTTGGCGGAGTTCAAGAACCGGTAGGGGGACGAACCTTGCATGGTCTGTGAATGTGTGCTCGTGATTTCCTTGGCATGGCATGTTATGATTTGGGTTAGAATGAGCATGTTTAGGGGGTGTTCTTGTGGGTATGGCCGTGCTCGTGAATGTGGTTTCGTAGTATGCTTATGGTAGATGAACTTCTTGTCCATCCCCTTCTGTTTTGGGGCTTGTAGACACGCTAATTTTGACGTCATTTCGAGTAAATTTCATATTATACAATAATGCCTCAGAATGGTCTGATAATTAATCATTAATTAATTTTTATTAATCTTTTTAAGTGTCGGGTTTAACAGATGTGTTTAGGTTAATCAATTGAATTGATTTTAGCTCAAATTTGAGTTAAAATATGAAGAATTCTAAAAGACGTCTACCCAAGTGGACGCCATTTAGACTTTATTCTTATTTTAACGTTTAAATTTGAATTTTAATTAATTAATTAATTAACTAAAAGGCGTCTGGACATGTCGACGCGTTTTAGGTTTCCTAGGCTGTTTCTACTTCTCTTCCGGATGTTTATCCTTATCTTAATTAGTCTAAAAGACGTCTACATAGATGGACGCATTTTACCTAATAAAGATAAAGATAAGTTTTCCCGGATATTTATCCTTATCTTAATTAATCTGAAAAGCGTCAGCCAAGGTGGACGCGTTTTAGATAATTACAGATAAAGATGAATTAACTAGTATTTATCTGTCAATTAAGATGGATAAATTCGGGATTTTTCTATGTTAATCTCGAACGCAAGAAATGCCTATAAATACCCTGCATGTTGAAGAGTTAAAAAAAAAAGAGAAGAAGAGAATTGAATTGAGTTGAGCCATAGCGTTATAGCGAGTTGAAGATCGAAGCAACAACGTCGTAACGCCGGAGCGCTGCCATTTCCAGAAGTCGGCATTCCTTTCAAGATCTTCATCCTTTCAGAGCTTCAACCGACTGGGCATAAGTTTTTCATTACTGCATTCATTTCATTAGTTTCATTCTTCATATTCACTTCATGCAAACACACACCACAGCATAATCTTTCAAAAACCTACTTGATTTAAGGGGTTTCAAAGCCATTAAACAAGTGAGTTTGCTGTTTTAAATATGCTTAACATCATGATTAGTTCAGATACTGCTTCTACTTAAATTCTCATCATAATTCTTCGTTCTCTGTTTCTGTCTCTGCTGCACTCAACAACAACGAGAGATTCAAAAGAGGAAATCAAGCACAAAGCCAGAAAGATTTCTGGACGATCCTCAACCTCAAAATTCAACAGCAAGAATAAGAAGCAAAGAAAGGGCTCTCTTTCTTCAGCCGGCTGAGGAAGGGGAACCAAGAACTCAATCTTCCGCGTTTGAACAGGTAGGCGATCATATCTCTTTTGAAACTTTTTAGTTAAAAGTTTCTGGCGATCACTGCACTTTAGTTGCTGTTTTTAATAGGTTAGTTTACACTAAACAACATAGATATTTCATGATAATCACACGGTCATTCTAAGCACCTACAGCTTTTTTGGCGATCACGGTGGGACTAGGTCTTGCCATCTTTTAGTTTCCTTTTGTTCTTGCTATCATCATATCGGGCACCCACGGTGCACCATTTGTGTCTCTGGACACGTCCTCACCAATTGGTGAGTGTTTAGTTTAATTAATTTCCCTCGTACACCACGTGCACACCCTAGTGGCAAGATCTTGCCCTCCCCTTGATTAATTCAAAAAGCTGTTTTTGTGATAAAAATGATGTGTGATTGATTGTTTTTCTAGTTGTTTAGTTAGTAAATCATCCTGTTTAAAATCTGGAACTAAAAATTTTGCATGAGTCGATTGTTTACTGCTTTTTTATCTCGTTTGAGGAGGATTCAACCCAGAAAATCCTCCTGGAAAACTGTTTCTGCGAACTGAAAAGCGTCCAGGATCGCTGACGCGTTTCAAACCGCGTCAACACCCCTAGACGCCTTTCAGGCTTCACAGTTTCTCTGCTGTCTGCATCTGCTTCTGCGAAAAATTAAGTTCTGTTTTGAATAGCGTCGACTACCATCGACGCGATTCAGACAGTTTCTTAATTTTTTTCAGTTTCCAGATTTCTGTGTTTTGAGTGCTAGCTACCCATTACTTACTAAGCATTAGAGGCCATCCAGGCCACAGGACATACGCATTGAGGCTAATACCCTCCTCTTCTTAGGAACACATTACTCGACGTCAGCAACTCTCTCTGATTGGGTTGGTCCCTTGATCAGACTAGAGAAGTTGACGTTGAGACCTCCATAAGTCCCCAAAATCAAGGTATTCCTCCTTGATCATCGGGCTGGTTGTACCAATTGAAGTCCTGGTTAGATTCTGAAAGCGTTGTGAGAGAAAGCCTTAGAGAATAACGGTGGAAATTGAACTGAAACTAGGATCCTTTCCCTGAGCGAAATTGTGGTTTAATCCAATTCAAATAACTCAACAAGGAATCCTAAAATCACGTTAAGCATCCACTTGTTTGATTAATCTCTGTACAACTTGTTTGATTAAATCTTTGAAAAGGGAATCTAACATCATGTTGCTACGATCAGGTAGGGACTTGAGTGTGGATCCAGACGCCATGGTTAATTACGAGGGAGATGCTAATGCCCCTCGGGATTCTGAATACAACTATGAGAGTGGGAGAGATGCTGATGCCTCCCGTAGTTCTATCCCCATTCCGTATCGTCTAGATGGGAATGTTCGGACACCTCTTTTGCATCCACGTGATAAATATCCTGACCCTCCTCCGCATGAGTATGCGATCCCTAATCCTGATCTTGAGGGGGACATGAATCAGAATGATCCCTCATCCTCTGATCCTACGGATCTCATCAATGCTCTGGGAGTTCTTGCCTCCCGACTGGACCCTCAGCAGTTCGAGGCGATCCAATCTATTTTGAAGGGGAAGGCACCCATGCAGCCTGCCGAGCCGAACCCTGTGGCTCCCCCTGCTGTTCCTCAGCAACCTTCTTTTCCTCCTCCTTATATCCATCAGGCCGTGGAGGGCCTTCATATTACTTCTCAGCCAGCTGGGCCGCAGCTTTCATCATCTAGGCAACCGGCTAGACCGCAAACGCCTGCTTATCAAAATGCCCTCGGGCATGGCGGAAGCTCTGCCGGACCTCCCCTCTATTGTCCACCCTGCCCAACATACTCTAGGCAGCAGGCCTACCAAGTACCTCCTCCTCCTCCTCCTCCCCAGGCAGATCTGACCACACAAACTCTGCTGGCCAAAATGGAGCGTATGGATGAGCAATTTAATAACCTCCAGAAAATGATGGGGGTCAAAGCTGTGCCAGAGATCAGTCTACCGAGCCTGCCAGTATTCCATCTGCCACCCTTTGAAATGCCAGTATACCGAAAGTACAACGGTACTGGTAACCCCTTCACACATCTGAAGGAGTTTATGTATGAATCCTCTTTCTGGCAGGATGATAAGAGGTCGTTGGCCTTCTTGTTCAGGAGATCTCTAGAGGGACCAACCCTTTAGTGGTTCTTTTCCCTGGAACCCTCAGAAGTAGAAGATTACGGTATCGTTTCACGCAAATTTATTCAACGATACCAGGACAGAGTTGCACCCTCCTTGTCTATCACGGACCTCATTGCAGAAAAGATGAAACCTGATGAGGAGTTTGTCAGTTTTGCTGACAGGTGGCGGGGTCTGGCTGAAAAGGTGAAGGATCACTTGTCCGAGTCCGAACAAGTGAAGATGTTAATTTCCAATGCCACGCCCCAGTTCAAGCTCGTCCTCTCCTTGAACAATTTGACTAACATGGCAGAGCTCTATGAAAGAGCACGGTACTGCCAGAATGCTTTCAAGGACGCTACATTCTCTAGCGTCTTTGATCCTCATAGACCTAGCAGGCCTCCGCCTCGGAAGCCTGCAGTGCCGAACTCTTCCAGCACAGGTCTGACTACTGAGGGCACGCTCTCTCATGAGCAAGTGAGTACCATGAACAATAACTCGCCCCAGTTCGTGAGGAGTCAGCAGCAGTACCAGAGGCCACAGCAGCAAGGGTACAGACAGCAGCAGAACCCCCAGTACCAACAACAGTATCAACGGCCCCAGCAGCCGAATCAGAATCAAAACCAGCAACAGCTACAGCAACAGCCGCAACGGCAACAGCAGTACCAGCAACCCCAGCAGCAGCAGTATCAGCAGCAGCAACAGCCACAGTACCAGCCGCGCGCACCGCCGGCGTACCACAATGTCCCTCCTCCTGGTGACTACAACCAGCAGAGGAGACCTCCAAGCCCGAAAAGGGCAGAATATCCGGCACTCCCAGAATCCTTGGCCGATATCTTCAGTGCTTTAATGGCGGCTAACGCCTTAGTTTTGCCAAGGGAAAAGGCCGTCTGGCCTCAAAATGCCGATACGTCCAGGTATTGCTACTTCCACAGGCAACCTGGGCATACCATCGACACCTGCTTCCAATTCAGAGATTATATTCATGATCTCAACGAGCAGGGCGGCATAGACTGGGAGGAAATGAAGAAATATATATCAGCCCTGAAGGCGAGGAGACCGCAACAGCAGCAGCAGCAAGCAAGACCACCGGCACAAGCAGCAGCACCACCCAACATGGGCATAGTGCAGAATCCACTCCCGGAGCACCAGAACCAGAACCAGGTTGCTCCCATTCTAACGAACAGCCAGTCTGAGGCTGGTCGTGGGCAACAATGGAGGATAGAGGACTCTTCCTCTCTCTATTCAACGGGTCACGTTCAAAGTACCGCAGAGCGACTACCACGCCGCACCATCCACATACCCAGACCACAACCCGTTACCATCACCCCTCTACCCACACCCACATATCACTCGCCCTCACCCAATAACCCACTACCACTACCCACCTTCCTTAGACCCATTGCGCCCCGCACTCCTACGCCTCCATCATATACCCCCCCGCAAACCAATAACGCGCCCCTTTTACCATCTAGGCCACTATTACGCGTACCATTTCCTACTTCACCCATTACCACTACCACCTACCCAGATATGCTCCAACCATCCAGACCGCTATTACGCGTACCATTCCCCACTTCACCAACCGCGTACCCATCTACCATCCAACCCTCTAGGCCTTTAATCCGCACCGCGCCATCACCACCTAACCCTACGCCATCACCACCTAACCCAACGCCACCACCTACGCATCAACCCTCCGCACCACTTACGCCACCCGATTCTGCGGTACTCAAAGTGTCACCCGGATCCTCCACGGTCGAGGAACATGCGCTCCGGAGTGGAAGGATTTTCAACAAGGTCTTTCCTCAGTCCACAGTCAAAGACGGCCCGTCACAGCCGACTGAGGAAGCCCATAATGAAGAGAGTGCACCAGGCACTCAATATGACTTGTTGAAACATCTGGACAGAACACCGGCACGGATCACTGTACTTGAATTGATTAAGAGGTCCAAGATTCACCAAGAAGCCTTAATGGAATACCTACAGAAGGTGATGGTTAACGAAGACGTGCCGGTAGAGAAAATTGCAGCACTACTAGTTCCTCAGGGGGATCAGCCCTCAATTACATTCCACACATCGGAACTAGCACCGCCAGCCGCCAGAAGCATGGCTCTGAGCATCACGGTCAATATCTGCAAGAAGGCCGTGGATGCATGCCTGGTTGATATAGGGCTTCAATTAATGTTTTACCTCCAAAGACCCTAGAACTATACGGTGTGCCCAAGGAGAAATGGCTGCCTAGCCCCATCTCAGTTACAGCATATGACAATTCTACCCGTTCCCCTCTGGGAATGGTTTATTTAAAGGTGGAGCTAGGTCCAGTAAGTCATGCAGAGGTCGAATTTCATATTCTAGAAATTGACCCTTCCATAAATGCCATTCTGGGACGTCCTTATATTAAAACTCTTGAGGCGATTCCTTCTACGAATCACCAATGCCTCAAATTCCCTTATGAAGGACGAATTATTAAAGTGACGAGCATGCCGATCCTTGCTGCTGCTCATACCCTAAATATTAAATCTGCTGTTTTACCTGGCCGACAACCTTTTCTGTCGGTATTACAGGTCTACCGTCCAGTGGCTGATCCTTTGAAAGCCGCTACCATTTCTCCATACCCATTAAATGTTATCAAAAGGGGGAAGTGCATGAGTCCCCCAGGATGGAGGATTATGATGAAAAACGGCTACGAGCCTGGGAAAGGTCTGGGCACACAGTTGCAAGGCAGGACCACTCCTGTTAAAGATCATCGGGCAGTACCCGGAAGCGGTCTGGGCTATTGGCCGAGGAAACTGAAGCAAGACAGGGTTCAGCAAGAAGATGGTCAAGAAATCTTGGAAACAATGTCCACACCACTGAAAGAAGGCCGAGATCCCTTAACATGGACTCTATATACACACTTCGTGAAAGGGCCCATACTTAGTCACGACAACACGGTGGTCATTACTTCATGTTTTGACTTCCATGACATATATGGGAGGGATTTGGCCAGACATTGCTCTGAACTGCTTACGTACCAATCCTTGGAGGCTTTGCGGCCTATGAAGAGGAGAAAATTCCATGACCCTGAATGCGAATGGTACAGGTGGTTCGACC
The DNA here is from genome assembly GCA_030544215.1 of Zantedeschia hybrid cultivar. Classification (NCBI taxonomy): domain Eukaryota; kingdom Viridiplantae; phylum Streptophyta; class Magnoliopsida; order Alismatales; family Araceae; genus Zantedeschia; species Zantedeschia hybrid cultivar. Next base: position 45,374,874 of record JARZZO010000011.1, read on the forward strand.
TGAGGGACCTATACATAGCACTGAACAGACTATTTCTGGATCCTGCAGAACCCAAGTGGCCACCACAGATCGACGAGCTAATTGAGAGCCCTAGCGCAATCTTTGACAAGCGGATACTGCTGTCCGAACAAACTGATGAAGGGGAGTCAGATGACCCCTATGAAGCTGGTTATACAACAGATCTGCTCTGGAGGGGGACATATCCTTCACATGTCTTCATGCTCCATACTCTTTTTCGTACACTACTCTTGACCCCGACTTGGTCGCGGGTCATAATTGAAGATATTCCACGGGCCCCGCCCATTATGATTACTCTGTCCCCTCGGGACTTTATTCCACAACCTCCTCTCGACCCAGAGAGGATGTATGATTTGATTTGGGACATATTGCTATATGATCCCCCTAATCCTCTGGCCTTGGTGCCGCTTCCTCCGTCTGATTCCCCTTCCATTTGTATTCACTCCTGCTTCATGTATAATTCCTCCGATATCCAAAAAAAAACGCCAATTTTACAACAAATTCTTCCCAAATCATTATCGATGAAACATCTTACTTGTCCGATTACACCCCATCGCGCGGGTCCGTCGGTCAAGATTCTCTCTTAGATCTACTCTGTCCCTCCCCACGGGAGGATTCCCCTGTATTTCCACCTGTATCCCAGGATTTTCATCCTGCTTCATCTTCCTTAGGTTATGATAGGCAGTTTAGTGAAGTTAGGAAGTCTAGTTTTAGGCAGGTTAGTCAGGTTAGGAAGTCTAGGAAGCCTAAAGGTAGGCAAATTCCAGAAAGATACCTCCAGGATTTGGCTGATAAATGTTCCTTTTGCTCTTTAATCCCTCAGCTTTTAGAAGATCCAATTCAGATGCCAGAAGATTGTACAGATGATGAGTCGGTCAATGATGGGTACGGGGTATATGAATTAGTGCATGAAAAAGACCCCATTGTTGAAGATGAGGAAGATGATGAGGACGCAGCTGAGGCATATGCCAGTGGAGTGAAGAGATTTGATGAACCCTCAGCTGCCGTAGAAGAGCCCACCAAAGAAATAAACTTAGGGACTGAAGACGAACCTAAGGTTGTCCTCGTCAGTAAAAATCTTTCTACAGAGGATGAGAAGGCAATGGTACAAGTGCTTAAGGATTATAAGGACACTTTCGCCTGGAGTTACGAAGATATGCCGGGGTTAGACTCATCTTTAGTTGAACACAGGTTAACATTAAAAGATGGAGCTAGTCCGGTCAAGCAGAAATTAAGGCGATTCCACCCACAAATGGCTTTAAAGATGAAGGAAGAGGTCGATAAATTGCACAAAGCCAAATTCATTAGAGTTGTCCTTTATCCACAATGGGTGGCCAACATAGTCCCGGTTATGAAAAAGGACGGGAAGGTCAGAATTTGCATTGACTTCCGCGATCTGAACCGGGCGTGTCCTAAAGATGATTTTCCATTGCCTCATATTGATGTACTCATCGATAACACTGTTGGCTATGAGACATTATCGTTTATGGATGGATTTTCAGGATACAACCAGATTAAGTTGGCAGAAGAGGATCAAGAGAAGACTTCATTCACTACACCTTGGGGAACATATTGTTATGTCGTCATGCCATTTGGATTGAAGAACGCTGGAGCCACTTATCAAAGGGCTATGATGGCAATATTTCATGACATGATGCATATAGATTTGGAAGTGTATGTGGATGACTTATTGGTTAAGTCTAAAACGAAGGCTGAGCATGCCAAAGTTTTGGCAAGGGTATTAGAGAGATCGAGAGAATATCAGTTGAAGATGAACCCCAAGAAATGTGTATTCGGGGTATCTTCAGGAAAATTGCTTGGATTCATTGTCAGCAAACGGGGAATTGAGATCGATCCCAATAAGGCGAAGGCTATCAGAGAAATGCCACCTCCCAAAAACTTGAAAGAGTTAAGAGGATTAATCGGGAGGTTACAATTTATTCGCCGTTTTGTCTCCCAGCACTCACAAAGGTGTAAGCCGTTTTACGAACTTACCAAGCCAGGAGTCAAATTCGATTGGGACGATAAGTATCAGGAGGCATTTGATGGATTAAAGGACTATTTGGCAAGTCCTCCTGTTTTGAGACCACCATCTCCAGGCAAACCATTGATACTTTATATTTCTGTCCTGGATGATGCAGTGGGGGCTGTCCTAGCACAAGAAGATGAAGAAGGAAAAGAGAGGGCAGCCTTCTATCTCTCTAAACTTATCAACCCCGCTGAACAGAGATATACGGCGATGGAGAAAACATGTGCAGCATTAGTTTGGGTTGTGCAGAAATTGAAGCATTATTTTCTGGCCCATGAAGTCCATCTCATCGCTAGGATGAATCCGATCAAATTCCTTCTGGAGAAATCTGTTCTTACTGATAGGTTAGCGCGATGGCAAAGCTTTCTATCTCAATTCGATATCATTTACATTCAACAGAAAGCGATCAAGGGCTATGCCATAGCAGAACATCTCGCTCATCATCCCCTTCCTCGATTTGATCCAGTGCAATCAGAGTTTCCGGATGAGGAACTGATGTCCGTAAATCAAATCAGAGATGATATGTGGACTCTGCATTTTGACGGAGCTCTGAATTCTCATGGAAAGGGTATCGGAATCGTTCTGTTATCACCTGAAGGTGTCACCATTCCACAAGCCTTTCAGCTTGACTTTCCAGTCACTAACAACATAGCTGAATACGAGGCACTTCTTGCTGGTCTCGAGGCTGCTCATTTTCATAGTGCAACCAAACTCAGGATTATAGGTGATAGCCAATTAATTCTTCGCCAAGTGCTGACCAAGTATCGAACTCTTGATCCCAAGCTCAAGCCATATCAAGAACTTACTTCTGCTTATTCAAAGCTTTTCACAAAATTGATCTTTGTCTATGTCCCTAGAAATCAAAACATCCTAGCTGACGCTCTAGCTTCACTTGCATCTTCCCTTGATTTTCCTATCAGCAAGCAATCCGAATCGATCATAGTTCATAGGCGTCTTTCACCTGCCGTGAAAGACCCTTCATTTCTTAGAACTAAGGAGAAGTTGCTGAAGAAATTCAAAGATGGAAGTATTGTGGAGAAAAGAGAAATCATGTTGATGAAGCTGTTAGAAGAGATGGATGAGGAACAGAAGCCATGGTATTATGAAATTGCAAAATATTGTGAAGATCAATCGTATCCTGAAGAAGCTATAACTGAGGAAAAAAGAGCTATCAGGAGAGTTGCTCAACGATACACCCTAGTTGGGGGAGCACTGTATAAGAGAGGTTTTGATGGAGTTCTTCTGAGATGTCTAGACGAGGACGAGCTTTGGTAGGTTATGGAAGGAGCTCATAGTGGAGTTTGTGGTGGCCATGTCAATGGACAGATGCTAGCAAAGAAGATCCTTAGACAAGGATTTTATTGGCCAACCATAGAAGAAGATTGTGTAGGATATGTCCGTAGGTGTGCTAAGTGTCAACTTCACGCCGACAAAATTCATTCTCCTGCATCTTCACTCCATCCTGTTTCCTCCCCATGGCCTTTCTCCATGTGGGCTTTCGACATTATTGGACCTCTTGGTAACCCAGATTCCGGCATCAAGCAAAAATCTTTCATTCTCACGGCAACGGAATACTTCACCAAGTGGGCAGAAGCTGAAGCGTATGTGGAGATCAAAGCATCAACCGTCTGCAAATTCATCATGAAGAACATCATCACAAGATTCGGGATTCCAAGTACCATCGTCACCGACAACGGACCGCAGTTCGTGTCACAAGAATTGAAGGACCTCTGCAACAGGTACAAAATTGCATTGCATCATTCATCTCCTTATTATCCGCAAGGCAATGGCCAAGCAGAGGCAACTAATAAGACTTTGATAAAAATTATCAAAAAGACGTGTAAATCTAACAAATTCGCAGATTGGCCAGAAAAATTGGTTGAGGCTCTATGGGCCTACCGAACTTCAATCCGCACGCCTACTGGACAAACTCCTTATTCCTTAACATTTGGAATGGAGGCGGTAGTTCCATATGAGATCCTTATACCGTCATTAAGAGTACAATTGAACAAGGAATTTTCCATTGATGAACATCGTTCAACACTCCTTGCTCAATTGGAACTTTTAGACGAGAAAAGATGGTCAGCTGCTAATCATGCAAAAGCCTATCAAAACAGATTAGCACGTTTTTATCAAAAGAAAGTCATTGAACGAAAGTTCAAAGTCGGTGAGATGGTCGTTAAAAGAATTTTTGTAAAACCTGGTGGTCCGCGTTCTAAGCTCCAACCCAATTGGGAAGGACCTTATGTTGTATCGCACGCTTTTCCTGGTAATGCTTATCGTCTTATTAATGCATAAGGAGAAGAGCTAAATCATCCTTGGAATGGTTTACACCTTAAGAAATACTACCCTTAGGTTAAAGAGTCGATCAGTATGGTACAAAGACCAGTGGAATCAGAAAATTTATAAACTCAAATTTCTTTGTTAGTCTGAATAATTTAACTTCAAGCCCATTACTGCACACACTGACACGTTTGATTCGTGAGTAACAAGAGATGCCAAGTCCTGAATCAAAAGCTTGACCAAAAGTATAAAGTACAAATCATTCGTTTTAAAGTAAAATTCTGTTTTACACTCGGCCCATGATGTCGGAACGAGGCTTAGAATAGACTACCAAGAATACCCGCCATCTTCGTAGGAGGCCGTCCTAAAAAAATGGGGGAGATCCGTTCCAAAGCAAAGCAAAGAAAGAAAAGAATAGAAAAAACAAAAAAAAAAGGAAAATGCAGGCAAAATCAAAAGGCCAATACACTACAAACGTTACATCAAGGCCATGAAATGAAACAAAAAGGAACGCAAGGTCGATAAATACCCCGGAAAGAAAATGACCGAACCCCAACAGATATTAGGGTTGGAAAGGAACATCTTTTTAGGTCTCCGGAACCTTCTCATGGGCTTTCTAAATCTATTCTTCTTTTCTTTCTAAAGAGGTGTACTTCAAGCTTAAAGAATGGCTTAGATTGACTAAGGGTCAAATCATCAAATGGGATCACGAATGGAAACACAAGTTCAAACACGATGGGTTTTAAGTTAAGTTGTTAAAGAACAATTTGGAAATTAAGTTAATAAATGAATATGATCTTTTGATCTAAGTACCATACTGGTCTTTTAGTCAAAAATTCAAAAAAAATGTATATGTCAAAAATTCAAAAAAAATACATATGTCAAAAATTCAAAAAAAAATGTATATGTCAAAAATTCAAAAAAAATACATATGTCAAAAATTCAAAAAAAATGTATATGTCAAAAATTCAAAAAAATTGTATATGTCAAAAATTCAAAAAAATTGCATATGTCAAAATTCAAAAAAAAAGTACATATTTCAAAAATTCAAAAAAATGTACATTTTTCAAAATCTAAAAAAATACATATTTCAAAACCCAAACAAAATGAATATTTCAAAACCCAAACAAAAAAAATATTTCAATCAGCATTTGCTTGTTGCATTTAATGTGTTTCACTCCTTTTATTTTCAGTGAGCATATATTTGCTTGTATGTTGCATTTTGCTTAAGTCTGATTATTCTTATTACCTTTGTTAATAAAGGCTATGCCCCTTGACCATTTACTCAAGGAAAAGATTGATCGACCGTTCACTCGGTCAGGCAAGGGGCTAAACCTAAACATATACTTAACCTGTTTGTTCAAGTCATATACAGGACACAAGGCATTGGTAAAGTTGGAATTCGAGTAGAGAACAGCTAGAAACCTGTTTCTGAAATTCAAGTAAAGCTGGAAATATCAAGAAGATCTCACTGAGGGAGTTAAGAAGTCTCGACCGTGGCTAAAAAGACGGTTATTTCTACCCTTATTCCATGTAATTATTTTGCATTCGCATTACTATATGATAAATATTTATTAAATTGTATCAAGGACCTTGTGGTTTTGATGAAACTGGAATTTAAATTCCCCTTCAACAAAAACGGTGATAATTCCAGAGGATTCTTAATCGCACGGATAGACTGTTGGGTTGTTGATTAGTGGGGACGATGGTTCCGTTTTTGTGAAACGGTGCGTGGATAAACGAGCTTCGGCTTAGCACTGAATTACAAGAATTGGTATCTTGACTCATTAATAACAATTTAATAATATTATCCTTGATTAATTTATATTTTATTTGACTTTATATTTTTCTTTTAGCCCAGCATGCATCATGTAGGACTTTGAAATCATTGTAATAAGGATTAATTACTGATTAAATTTCAGACCATTAATCAAACAATTTCAACATGATATGAAATATTCCATTCCGAATTGAGTATCTTGATTATCTTTGAGGTTCGCTTGAAGATATCCTTAGAATTCTATCCTTGATTGGATTCTTTATCCGATATTCTTGTTTTCTTTTAAGATCCATCATGGCTGTAGCACGTCCACATTGGCTGGCAAACGCTCCCCATGATGAAATCTGCAGTGTCTACAGCCTGGGGTACTTCCCACTCCGAGGAGGTTGATCGACTTTATTTCGTTTCCTTGTCTACTTCATCCAGACAGGATTAATTCCATTGATCTCCTTGAGCTATCTTCATTGATGATTTTGAGAAAAATTCCAGTCATGTGATGTTAAGAGCGTGTCTCATCACACCTTGGCATCACCTTTTCAGTACATTCCATTTCATTTCACTCCCTTGCAAAGACAATGCCAAGGTGAGGCAGCTGTAGACACGCTAATTTTGACGTCATTTCGAGTAAATTTCATATTATACAATAATGCCTCAGAATGGTCTGATAATTAATCATTAATTAATTTTTATTAATCTTTTTAAGTGTCGGGTTTAACAGATGTGTTTAGGTTAATCTATTGAATTGATTTTAGCTCAAATTTGAGTTAAAATATGAAGAATTCTAAAAGACGTCTACCCAAGTGGACGCCATTTAGACTTTATTCTTATTTTAACGTTTAAATTTGAATTTTAATTAATTAATTAATTAACTAAAAGGCGTCTGGACATGTCGACGCGTTTTAGGTTTCCTAGGCTGTTTCTACTTCTCTTCCGGATGTTTATCCTTATCTTAATTAGTCTAAAAGACGTCTACATAGATGGACGCGTTTTACCTAATAAAGATAAAGATAAGTTTTCCCGGATATTTATCCTTATCTTAATTAATCTGAAAAGCGTCAGCCAAGGTGGACGCGTTTTAGATAATTACAGATAAAGATGAATTAACTAGTATTTATCTGTCAATTAAGATGGATAAATTCGGGATTTTTCTATGTTAATCTCGAACGCAAGAAATGCCTATAAATACCCTGCATGTTGAAGAGTTAAAAAAAAAAGAGAAGAAGAGAATTGAATTAAGTTGAGCCATAGCGTTATAGCGAGTTGAAGATCGAAGCAACAACGTCGTAACGCCGGAGCGCTGCCATTTCCAGAAGTCGGCGTTCCTTTCAAGATCTTCATCCTTTCAGAGCTTCAACCGACTGGGCATAAGTTTTTCATTACTGCATTCATTTCATTAGTTTCATTCTTCATATTCACTTCATGCAAACACACACCACAGCATAATCTTTCAAAAACCTACTTGATTTAAGGGGTTTCAAAGCCATTAAACAAGTGAGTTTGCTGTTTTAAATATGCTTAACATCATGATTAGTTCAGATACTGCTTCTACTTAAATTCTCATCATAATTCTTCGTTTTCTGTTTCTGTCTCTGCTGCACTCAACAACAACGAGAGATTCAAAAGAGGAAATCAAGCACAAAGCCAGAAAGATTTCTGGACGATCCTCAACCTCAAAATTCAACAGCAAGAACAAGAAGCAAAGAAAGGGCTCTCTTTCTTCAGCCGGCTGAGGAAGGGGAACCAAGAACTCAATCTTCCGCGTTTGAACAGGTAGGCGATCATATCTCTTTTGAAACTTTTTAGTTAAAAGTTTCTGGCGATCACTGCACTTTAGTTGCTGTTTTTAATAGGTTAGTTTACACTAAACAACATAGATATTTCATGATAATCACACGGTCATTCTAAGCACCTACAGGGCTTTTTCGGGGCGTTTGGGGTTAAGGGTGAGACCCTCGGGTCGAACCAGGAAACCTGGTTTCTGGCGCTAAATGGCGTCGTGCCTGGTCAACGCCTTTCCGAAAGACGTCGGGTCAGTACGACGCGTTTTAGGACAGAAACCTCCCTGTTCGAGGTTTCCTGAATTAGGGGTTCTAGCGCTAAATGACGTCATGGATGGACGACGCCTTTCAGAAGGACGTCGGGCCATCATGACGCCATTTAGGCAGGAAATGCCCCCGTTTAAGGGTTCTGCAATCTGGATTTCTGGGTTGAATGGCGTCTGGCGACTCTGACGCGTTTTAAACGGCGGCTTCACTGGTGGACGCGTTTTAAGGGATAATCTGGCTTTTAATGAACCTGTCTGAGGATCTTGAATGGCGTCTACCTCGGTCGACGCGATTCAAGACAGAGCTGTATAAACCCTGGTTTTAACATGTGTTTCACTGTGGGACGGTTCAAATGCGTGTTTTACGTTGTACACTGAGACTGAGGACTTCTGCGTGAGTGGTTATTCATCATGTTATATGCGTGTGTGTGCTTATGCGACTGTGGAATCGGAATAACTGTGGTTTACGCTTGTCACCATGGACCGATGGGGACAGGGTCATGGTGTCTGTGAGGCATTGTGCCGTACCGGTGGGAGGAGTGGTACATGTTGTGTTTTACCTTTGGCTGAGGGAAGCAGAACCACCTTGAGCCCGTCGGGCCGAAGTAGCTGGTGTGCTATCCGAGGGGTTGCTGTTTGGTCTCGGCGGGTCGGGGTTTTCCTATTTGTCGTGACAGCTTCCGGCGCGTTTCTTGCTGTGGAGCTGGTACTGGTGGGAGTTGGTTTACCCTTTAGCCACTGGGCCTGATGTGACCTTTGATCAACGTTACGAGTGGTACCCTTAGCCCTTTGGCCTGATGCAGCCCGGGAGAGTTGGGCTTGTGGGTAGTTCCTGTAGCTTCGGCTTGACGTGGGTTCGCCGGTCCCAGGGCCCTCCTGAAGCGCTGAGGCCTAGCGTGGAGGCAATCCGGACGGTAGGACAGTAGTCTAGACTGCTTGTGTGCACACGTAGCTGGCAGTGGCGGTACACTGGTTCCAGCTAGTCCTAGTTTGACTCACTGCCTCACCCTACAGTGCCCCGGAACACTGTAGGGGTGGACAGGCGTGAGTAGTGGTGGTAGTGTTGGGAGGCGACGTTTGACTTCGGTCGACAGTGTGGTTTAGTCGCTTTGTGGACTTTGACTGTGAGACGTGACTTTGTGTTGGGCTCTTCGGGTTACTTGGTACTGTTCTTGCTACACTGCTTATCGTACGTTTCATATCAGGTTGAGTGCTATGTTTACTGCTTTACTTAATTGCCATTTATTCCTGTTGTCGCACTTGTGGGTGTGTGAGTGGGAGGCAGGGGATCGGATGATCCCTACTGAGCCCAATTCTGGTGTGGCTCACTCCCTGCGGTTTCAGGTGTGGACCTCGTGGCGAGCGGAAGTGTGGTGTCTTCTTGGTGTGCGGACCAGCAGCTGTCTTAGTGCCGGGGTATGCCCCGATATTGTTGTACTTTCCTTCTGCCTGTACTTATTTAATTGTTGGACATGTAATTATTGTTGGACTGTATACGGACATTGTTATCTTTCTTTCTGCGCACTCGTTCACCTCGTAGTCCGTGTGTTTGTTATATTTAGCCTGTTTAGCACTTACTCCTCCAGATGTGTTGTGTGAGATCCGGGTGTGAACCCGCAGTTAATGGGCCGACATCCATTTAGTGACCGGGTCTCCGGTCATAGGATGGCGGGTCGTTACAAAAGGAGTTTTCCGATATTTATCAACGGCATCCAATCCAAGTGAGTCGACCGGTTAGGGTTTGACAGCTCGCCATACCCTGAGTTGACTCGAGAGCATTGTACGAATGAAGGATTATATCCACGCGGTAACTGTCGGCGGAAAGGTTCCAAGAGTGGGTTACTTAACCGCAATACCTTCCGGGTTCACGTGGTGTTGCTTAGCACCCAACGTGATCGGAGGGCCGGTCGAATTCGATGTGCGACATCAATTCAATTGATTAATTAATTAATAAAGGGTTATTAATTGATTAATAAAGCCAGTGAGGAGTCACTCGGCTTGTTAGGCCATTAACTGGACTGGTACTTGGGCCTAGAGGGTCACACGCAAATGATTCTCAAGGCGATGGATAAATAAGTGGATTTTATACAAACCGGGGGTTTTTATGAAAAATCGTGCGGTTAGTATAAAACATAGCGAACGGGTTGAGTAGGCCAAGCTGCTGTTAACCTTAGCCGCCCCTCCTCTGTTTCTCTCTCTCTCTGGCGTCCAGACAGATCCAGATCTGCTCCGCCACTTCTCCGAATCCCGTTCGACGGGAAATCGTCCGCGCGCTGCGGCGATCGTTGCGGCGACCGGCGGAGGTTTCGTGGGCTGCGAAGAACGAGGAACGTGAGGATATCCGTCGCGAGGAGGATCGCGTGGACTTCGCTAGAGGCCGGGCACTTGCGCGGCTTGCGGTGTCGCACAGACGGAACCGAACGGTTGCGGATTCGAATCCGCACACGGTGAGAACTTCGATTATCCGATAATCGATTTTTGATTTTCGAAACGGGAACGGATCGTTGTTTTAATATTTTATTTTCCGCTGCGTGAGCGATCCGGAGAAAATCCAACAGTTCTAACTTTTGCCACATTTTCTGAGTAGTCTTGCAAGTTGAAACTCTGTTAAATTCCATCTTCCCAAGTGCACAGTACAAAACACTCTTTGCCATGTTATTCAAAGAAGTCAAACGCTTGTAATTGTCTACCCATTCATCTTTAGGTATAATTATAACATAGTCACCATCCTCAAACACACTCTATAAGTCCAGGTCGAGGCCCTTAATGAAGTACTCCATACGACACTTCTAATAAGAGTAATGCTTGCCTTCGAACAATGAAGGGCGGTTGACAGATTGACTTTTGTTATAACTACTAGGCGTAGCTATTTTTCTCAGATCGTTAGATCTTTACAACGAGGGAACCTGCTCTAAAACTACTTGTTGATCGGGCTATAATGAATTAGGAGGAGGGGGGATGAATGGGTTCTTAAAAAAATGTATTTAAATGAGTTACTATTCTAGTTATTTACAAAATAAATGATGCACAACAAGAGAAGGAAACAAGGAGGCAAACACACAAGATGAACATAAGGATTTTATACTAGTTTGGTCATCTCCAGACCTACGTCTAGTTTCCAAGCAACCCCGTGGGAGTTCTACTAAACACAAGATACAAATCCCTTGTCAGTTATACAACCCCTAACTTTAGTTGGTCTTCTCTTCAACTTAATAAAGAGGAAAACAACCTCCTGTACACCGCAGGTCCTCTCTTCCAACGACTTGGAAGAGGCAAACCACCTCTTGCACATTTGCAGGCCTCTCTTCAACTCAATGAAGAGGAAAACAATCTATCGTACAATCGTAGGGCCCTTTCTTCAACTCAATGAAGAGGAAAACAAATACATAAGTTATAAAATGAGGGTACATCTTAGTAGGCAAGTGTTCACATATGAATATACACATTTGATCATGACAATAAAACAAATAAAGAACAATAGAATAGTAGTCTTGATCCGCAGAAGAACGGTTGGCAGCTTCTTAAGGTGCAGAAGAGTGGTAGGCTCAAGCTCTCATGTCCTTCTTCTTAATCTAGTTCTTTCTTTTCTTTCTTAGATCTTGAACCTAGGAAGAAGAAGCTGAGCTTTTGCTCGAAATCTATTAGTGTAAGCTACCTTCTCCATCGCACACCTTTTCACCTTTTATTTCTACTGGTCTAAGTCTTGGTTTCATTGTCCATTTTGAATTGATTTTTCCGTTAAGACAGGTTGCTTCCTGTTGAGTCCAACGGTCCTTAGTTGAGTTTAACTTTAACCAGGCTGTGGTCTTACCATTAACCAGTCTAGATTAACATAGACCACTTTGAACTTAGTAGAAACTGCCTTTGTCAAGCTTGAGAGAGATCTTCAGACAAATTGTAGGTTAATGTCTTCTGGAAATTCAGTCTTATAGTCCTTTTATTTCCTAGGATTGGCTCGTGCAGCTCTACCTATCTTGTAAATATACCAAAAGTAAGAAAGATCCCATCTGATGTACTGATCAGAGAACAAGTGAGAGCGAAAAGTCTGCAAAAAGTAGATTTTAGTTACTACAAGTATATCTACATTTTAGAGCTAGAAGAATAAACAATATTCTAATTGCTTAACAGAGGATCGATTTGGAACTGAACAGATAATCGATCTCATGTTTAAATAATAATAACATATAATCAATTAGCCCAGTTAATCGCTGCAAGAAGAACATTGTTAATCGTATAGAAAAGTTAATAGATAATCAATATGAAAATGCAACATATAGTCGCTTGAGCGCTTAGCAGCTAATCACTTGTGAATAGAATAAGCAAATCAATTCAAAGAAGAAGTAACAGATCGATTTGAAGTATAACCGCTAATGATTAGAAAACTCTCACTGCTAATCGACTTGACACTAAGTGAGTAAAGCACATAAGAGAAAGACTTGCCAATCGATTAGGTATTCAATAATGAATTGATTTAAACTAAAATAGATAATTGGAATGAAAGTCTCTCCGAGTACAAGGTCAACTAAAATGCAATTAAGTATCTAATCGATTAGCAGTGTAAAAGGCAGCTATTAGATCTATCACTTAGTCACGTAATCAATTTCTTAGTTTATTCATTTAATCAATTCATCTTTGCGGCAAAGGAAAACCAGTTAGTGAATCGCATGAATAATCGATTAAGTGACTACTTTGATAATCGATTGCGCTGATCAATTAAGTCTCTCTTTGATAGCATTTATCTGCTCAGTCTCCTAATCGATTGAGTATCTTATTGATTAATCGACTATCGGATGACCTCAAGTCATCGGCTAATTGATCTCTTATTTCAATTGATTAGAAGACTTAGAAGCCATATTGACTCACTCGTATTACATGAAATCAATTAACCGTTATCTTTTGATCGATTAACTATTTCTTATTTCAGATCGATTTACCTTATATCTTCTAATCGATTAACAATTAACAATTCCATTAATAGTTGCTTCACATAATCGACTAACTCTTTATTTTTCATTCCAATTATCTATTTTAGTTTAAATCAATTCATTATTGAATACCTAATCGATTGGCAAGTCTTTCTCTTATGTGCTTTACTCACTTAGTGTCAAGTCGATTAGCAGTGAGAGTTTTCTAATCATTAGCGGTTATACTTCAAATCGATCTGTTACTTCTTCTTTGAATTGATTTGCTTATTCTATTCACAAGTGATTAGCTGCTAAGCGCTCAAGCGACTATATGTTGCATTTTCATATTGATTATCTATTAACTTTTCTATACGATTAACAATGTTCTTCTTGCAGCGATTAACTGGGCTAATTGATTATATGTTATTATTATTTAAACATGAGATCGATTATCTGTTCAGTTCCAAATCGATCCTCTGTTAAGCAATTAGAATATTGTTTATTCTTCTAGCTCTAAAATGTAGATATACTTGTAGTAACTAAAATCTACTTTTTGCAGACTTTTCGCTCTCACTTGTTCTCTGATCAGTACATCAGATGGGATCTTTCTTACTTTTGGTATATTTACAAGATAGGTAGAGCTGCACGAGCCAATCCTAGGAAATAAAAGGACTATAAGACTGAATTTCCAGAAGACATTAACCTACAATTTGTCTGAAGATCTCTCTCAAGCTTGACAAAGGCAGTTTCTACTAAGTTCAAAGTGGTCTATGTTAATCTAGACTGGTTAATGGTAAGACCACAGCCTGGTTAAAGTTAAACTCAACTAAGGACCGTTGGACTCAACAGGAAGCAACCTGTCTTAACGGAAAAATCAATTCAAAATGGACAATGAAACCAAGACTTAGACCAGTAGAAATAAAAGGTGAAAAGGTGTGCGATGGAGAAGGTAGCTTACACTAATAGATTTCGAGCAAAAGCTCAGCTTCTTCTTCCTAGGTTCAAGATCTACGAAAGAAAAGAAAGAACTAGATTAAGAAGAAGGACATGAGAGCTTGAGCCTACCACTCTTCTGCACCTTAAGAAGCTGCCAACCGTTCTTCTGCGGATCAAGACTACTATTCTATTGTTATTTATTTGTTTTATTGTCATGATCAAATGTGTATATTCATATGTGAACACTTGCCTACTAAGATGTACCCTCATTTTATAACTTATGTATTTGTTTTCCTCTTCATTGAGTTGAAGAAAGGGCCCTACGATTGTACGATAGATTGTTTTCCTCTTCATTGAGTTGAAGAGAGGCCTGCAAATGTGCAGGAGGTGGTTTGCCTCTTCCAAGTCGTTGGAAGAGAGGACCTGCGGTGTACAGGAGGTTGTTTTCCTCTTTATTAAGTTGAAGAGAAGACCAACTAAAGTTAGGGGTTGTATAACTGACAAGGGATTTGTATCTTGTGTTTAGTAGAACTCCCACGGGGTTGCTTGGAAACTAGACGTAGGTCTGGAGATGACCAAACTAGTATAAAATCCTTATGTTCATCTTGTGTGTTTGCCTCCTTGTTTCCTTCTCTTGTTGTGCATCATTTATTTTGTAAATAACTAGAATAGTAACTCATTTAAATACATTTTTTTAAGAACCCATTCACCCCCCCTCCTCCTAATTCATTATAGCCCGATCAAAAAGTAGTTTTAGAGCAGGTTCCCTCGTTGTAAAGATCTAACGATCTGAGAAAAATAGCTATGCCTAGTAGTTATAGCAAAAGTCAATCTGTCAACCGCCCTTCATTGTTCGAAGGCAAGCATTACTCTTATTAGAAGTGTCGTATGGAGTACTTCATTAAGGGCCTCGACCTGGACTTATAGAGTGTGTTTGAGGATGGTGACTATGTTATAATTATACCTAAAGATGAATGGGTAGACAATTACAAGCGTTTGACTTCTTTGAATAACATGGCAAAGAGTGTTTTGTACTGTGCACTTGGGAAGATGGAATTTAACAGAGTTTCAACTTGCAAGACTACTCAGAAAATGTGGCAAAAGTTAGAACTGTTGGATTTTCTCCGGATCGCTCACGCAGCGGAAAATAAAATATTAAAACAACGATCCGTTCCCGTTTCGAAAATCGATTATCGGATAATCGAAGTTCTCACCGTGTGCAGATTCGAATCCGCAACCGTTCGGTTCCGTCTGTGCGACACCGCAAGCCGCGCAAGTGCCCGGCCTCTAGCGAAGTCCACGCGATCCTCCTCGCGACGGATATCCTCACGTTCCTCGTTCTTCGCAGCCCACGAAACCTCCGCCGGTCGCCGCAACGATCGCCGCAGCGCGCGGACGATTTCCCGTCGAACGGGATTCGGAGAAGTGGCGGAGCAGATCTGGATCTGTCTGGACGCCAGAGAGAGAGAGAAACAGAGGAGGGGCGGCTAAGGTTAGCAGCAGCTTGGCCTACTCAACCCGTTCGCTATGTTTTATACTAACCGGACGATTTTTCATAAAAACCCCCGGTTTGTATAAAATCCACTTATTTATCCATCGCCTTGAGAATCATTTGCGTGTGACCCTCTAGGCCCAAGTACCAGTCTAGTTAATAGCCTAACAAGCGCAGTGACTCCTCACTGGCTTTATTAATCAATTAATAACCCTTTTTTAATTAATTAATCAATCGAATTGATGTCGCACATCGAATTCGACTGGCCCTCCGATCATGTTGGGTGCTAAGCAACACCACGTGAACCCGGAAGGTATTGCAGTTAAGTAACCCACTCTTGGAACCTTTCCGCCGACAGTTACCGCGTGGATATAATCCTTCATTCGTACAATGCTCTCGAGTCAACTCAGGGTATGGCGAGCTGTCAAACCCTAACCGGTCGACTCACTTGGATTGGATGCCGTTGATAAATATCGAAAAACTCCTTTCCCGATATTATCGTCCGCCCTGGCCAGGGACTTCCGCGCATCCTTCCTAGAGTATTCTCTCTCTAAGTACCGAGAGCGAATGATTCTTTATTGACACACAATTCCCTTCGACAGTATTCCGTTGTACCCAATCCTTAGCGTATTAGAATCCCGTGGCTAGAGATTCGTAAACCAAGGTCAAAGCACAGAAGTCCACCGACAAGGTGTCCTTGGTGTCTCAGGTCCGAGGACCATCCACGCAACTGTGACAATAGAATCAAGCTGGTTGACAGTGAAGTACAATACCATCCAGCGATTCAGTCGGATCAGTTCAGTAAACTCATTCTCTAATGAGCACCTACATATTCGCCTTAGTGTCTCCACACAAGTGACTTATGAGATCAGTCACCCTCATCATATGAGCAGGAGTAATATGTACTAGTCTAACCGGATATCCGATGTTCTTCTTGAATATCCTCCGACTAGGAACGATTAAGAATATGTGTGTTTAAGTGATCAGTCTCATTAGTATGATCTCATCATAATCTGATCACTATAGCACATATTCACGGACTTCATTATGAAACGATAATTAATGTGATTTACACATAATGAATATGATGCCATTATATTAATAAATGAACGAGATTTACATAGTTAGATTGGCTTGTAGGCCACCTAAACCTAACAAGAACTCACCTATGAGGGGACCGACAAAGTTAGGGAGACCAGAATTGATATCTTAATCTCAAAGATAGATACTTCGATCCATTTGATTATGAATTATATGCAACTTGTGAGTCATGTTTAATAGGTAAAATGGCTAAGTCTCTATTTAGTGGAACTGAAGAATGAGCCAAAGACATATTAGAACTTATATGTTCAGATGTATGTGGTCCTATGTCTACCCAAGCCATTGGTGGTTTCTCATACTTTATTACATTCACTGATAATCACTCAAGGTTTGGATACATATACTTATTGAAGTATAAATCTGAAGCCTTTGAGAAATTCAAGGAATTTAAGAATGAAGTAGAGAAACAAACTGGAAAGAGTATAAAAACGATCCGATCCGATCGGCGTGGTGAATACTTGAGTACATAATTCATTAAATACTTAAAGGATAATGGTATCCTTTCTCAACTTACACCTCCTTATACACCTCAGATGAATGGTGTATCAGAAAGGAGAAATCGCACATTAATGAAAATGGTACGATCTATGATGAGCATGTCCAAATTACCAGTGTCCTTATGGAGATATGCACTTAGCTCGACTAGGTATATCCTGAACAAGGTACCCAACAAATCTGTTGAAACCACTCCATATGAGATATGGAATGGTAGGAAACTAGACCTTAAACATATTAAAGTTTGGAGATGTCCTGCTCATGTTAAAAGACATGACACAGATAAGCTGGAGTCCAGAACTGACGAATGCATATTTGTGGGATATCCAAAGGAAACTTATGGATATTACTTTTATCATACTGACGAACAAAAGGTGTTTGTGGCCAGAAGAGCTGTCTTTCTGGAAGAAGATTATATTCTCCAGAAGGACAGTGGGAGTAAATTAACTCTGGAAGAAATTTCAGTTTATGAACCAGTTCAAAATAATACACATGAACCTCGTAAGTCTGAAAGAGTACCTAAACCACCAGAAAGATATGTAGGGCATATTAATTTGGATGGTTCAAGGATACTCTATAATGAGGATGATAAACCTAAGACTTACCAAGAGGCCATTGAAAGTCCAAAGGTCGGGAAATAGCGGGAAGCCATGAATTCTGAAATACAGTCCATGTACATCAACCAAGTTTGGAACTTGGAAGATTTACCCGATGGTATAGTACCTATCGGTTACAAATGGATCTTTAAAAGAAAGATTGGTGCAGATGGACGTATTGAGACTTACAAAGCAGGATTAGTAGCGAAAGGCTATCATCCAAAACAAGGTGTTGACTATGACGAAACATTTTTTACTCGTTGCCATGATTAAGTCTATCAGAATTCTTCTCGCCATTGCTGCCTACCATGATTATGAAATCAGGCAGATGGATGTGAAGACTGCCTTCCTCAATGGAAACTTTGAGGAGGAGGTATATATGATACAACCAGAAGGATTCACATCCAAAGAATATCCAGACATGGTATGCAAGTTGCAGAGGTCTATTTATGGACTGAAGCAAGCTTCCCGAAGCTGGAACATAAGATTTAATGAGGCGATCAAATCTTATGGCTTCATTAAGAATGAAGATGTGCCCTGTGTGTACAAGAAAAACAGTGGGAACACAATCACATTTCTGATTCTTTACGTTGACGACATCCTACTCGTTGAGAATAATGTAGGAATGATGTCATCGATAAAGATATAGCTATCAAAGAACTTCTCCATGAAGGATTTGGGAGAAGCATCTTACGTATTAGGAATACGGATCAATCGAGATAGATCAAAGAAGATGCTTGCTTGAACTCAATCCATGTACATAGAAACCAATGTCAAAAGGTTTGACATTGAAAATTCCAAGAGAGGTCTTATACTGATGAGACATGGAATTTCACTTTCTAAAGGTCAATCTCCCAAGACACCTGAAGAGAGGGCTGTGATGGATAAAGTCCCCTATGTTTCTGCCATAGGCTCCATCATACATGCCATGCTATGTGCTAAACCTGATGTAGCATATGCTCTAAGTGTTACGAAAAGACATTAGGCAGATCCAGGTGATTAACACTGGAAGGCTGTGAAATGCATCCTTAAGTACTTGAGAAGAACTAAGGATCTATTTCTAGTTTATGGAAGTGGAGACTTAAAGCTGCAAGGACACACTTACTCGAATTTTCAGTCTGATCCTGATGACAACAAGTCAACATCAGGTTTTGTTTTCACACTCAGCGGGGGAGCAGTGAGCTGGAAAAGTTCCAAACAGGAAACTACTGCTGATTCGACAACAGAAGCTGAGTATATTGCTACTGCTAAAGCCGCCAAGGAAGCTGTATGGATGAAGAAATTCATTGGCGATCTTGGTGTGGTGGAAAGCATATCTGGTCCCGTCCCACTGCTGTGTGACAAGAATGGGGCAATTGCTCAAGTGAAAGAGCCGAGGTCTCATCAGAAGTCGAAGCACATTCTGCGGTGCTTTTATTTGATCAGAGAGATTATAGCTCGAGGAGATGTCATTGTGGAAAGTGTTCCCTCAGCCAACAACATAGCAGATCCACTAACAAAGCCTTTGTCCCAAATTGTATTTGAGCGTCACTTATAGAATATGGGTATTCTGTAAAAAAGTGATTGGCTTTAGTCCAAGTGGGAGATTGTTAGTATTGGATGGCCAATAAGCCAATTCGACACTGTATTATGTTCATATTATTATTAATATAATGGCATATTTTCATTGTGTATCTTGTTTGAGCATTGTTTATCAAATCACGATGAAGTCAATGAACGTGTGCATTAATCTTCGGATTATGATGATATCATAATTACGGGACCGAAGGTTTATAAACACATGTTCTTAATTGTTCCTAGGCATAGGATGTTTGAGAAGGACATCAAACATCCGGATAGACTTCTATAGGTTTCTTCAGCTCATATGATGAGGGTGACTGATCCTATAAGTCACTTGTGTGGAGACACTATGCTGGACCTGTAGGTGCTCATTGGCGAATGAGTTCACTGAACTGATCCGACTATGAATCGTTGGATGGTAAATACCTCACTGTTACCCAACTCGATTCTTTTGTCACGGTTGCGTAGATGATTCTTAGACCTGAGACTCCAAAGATATCTTGTTGGTAGGTTTATGAACTTTAACCTTGACTAACGAATCCCTAACCATGGGTTATCAATAAGTCAAGTGATCGGGTTTAAGGAAATGCCCTTAAAGGTAATTGTGTGTTGAATATGGGATCATCCACTCTCGGTAGTTTGAGAGAGAATGTTCCATGAATGGTACGCTTAAAGTCCCTAGCCAGGGCGGATTCTATGTCTGATAAGGAGTTATCAGATTCAGATTAACGGCATATGATTCAAGTGAATAGACCAGTTAGGGTTTAACAGTAAACCATACCCTAGGTTGATTCGGGAACATTGCACGGATGAAGGATTATACCCGCACGGTAACCGTTGACGGAAAGGTTCCAATAGAGGGTTGCGATAACCCCAATGCCATCCAGGATCATGCAATGTTGCTTGGCATCCAACGTGATCGGAAGATCCTCCGAATTTACTATGGGACATTAAATTCGGTTGATTAATTAATATAAGGATATTAATTAATTCAATAGGTCCGTAAAGAGTTACTGGGCTTAATGGGCCATTAAATGGACTGGTATTTGGGGCTAGAGGGTCACACGCAAAAGGTTTTCAAGTCAATGGATAATCTGACCAGATTTCGGATAAGTCTGGATTTTTATGAAAAACTACAAATAGGCTTATTATAAAAGAATGGATGCTAGGTCGAGGGCTAGCAACCCTGACCTAGCCATCGCCTTCTTTCTCTCTCCTCTCTCTAGGGCGCACGACACGAGGCAGCCATCTGGAGGCTCTGCTTCGGCTCCCGATAGCTCCGCCTTCCGTCCGACGGGAGTTTCTGAATCCGCATGTCGCGGCGGATTATGCATAGCCAGACGGGATCTACGAACACCGCATCGAGCGAGGAGGCGAGGACGATCCATCACGAGGAAAACCACGTGGATACTGCTAGAGGTCGGGCACCTACGTGGCTTGCGGCATCGCTCCGATGGAACCAGAGAACGAGCGCGGATTTGAATCCGCGCAAGGTAAATCCGATTTTCCAGTTTATTTCATTGATCGAAACGGGATGGATCCAATCCCGAATAAATTTCAGTCGGATCTTGGCACAGCATACCCAATAGATGATTCAGTGGGGCTATCCTAGCACAATAAGGTGAAGAAGGGAAGGAGAGGGCAACCTATTATCTCTCTAAACTTTTCAATCCCGCTGAACAAAGGTATACGACGATGGGGAAGACATGTACAACATTGGTTTGGGTAGTTCAAAAATTGAAACACTATTTTCTAGTCTATCAAATCCACTTCATCGCTAAGATGAATCCTCTTAAGTTCCTTCTAGAGAAATCTATCCCTACAGATAGATTAGTGTGTTGGCAAAGCTTTTTCTCCCAATTCGATATCATCTACATTCAGCAGAAAGCAATTAAAGGCTATGCCATAGCCCTCTTCCCATATTTGATCTAATCCGATCGGAGTTTCCGGATGAGGAACTGATGTCGATAAACAAAATCAAGGATGATATGTGGAATCTACATTTTAACGGAGCTCCGAACTCTCATGGTAAGGGTATTGGCATTGTTCTCCTATCACCTGAAGGTGTCACCATTCCCCAAGTCTTTCAGCTTGTTTTTCATGTTACAAATAACATAGCTGAATATGAGGCTCTCCTTGCTGGCCTCGAGGCTACTCATTTCCATGGTGCCACCAAGCTACAAATTGTAGGTGTAGTTAGTTAATTCTTAGCCAATTGCTCACCAAATATCGCACCCTTGATCCCAAACTCAAGCCATATCAAGAACTTACCTCAGCTTATGCCAAGCTCTTCACTAAACTGATCTTTGTCCATGTTCCTCAGAATCAAAACATCCTACCTGACACTCTAGCTTCTCTTGCATCGTCCCTTAATTTCCTAATCAACAAACATTTTGAATCAATCATCGTCTATAGGCGTCTCTCTCCTGCTGTAGAGGACCCTTCCTTTCTTAGGATTAAGGACAAATTATTGAAGAAGGTTAGAGATGGAGACATTGTAGAGAAGAGAAATTATGTTGCTAGATTTGCAAGAAGAGATGGAAGATGAAGAGAAATCATAGTACTTTGAGACTGCAAAATACTGTAAAGATTAGTCATACCCTATAGAAGCCACTATTGAGAAGAAAAGGGCTATCAGGAAAATTGTTCAGAGATATACCCTTGTTGGAGGGGAGTTATGTAGACGAGGGTTCGATGGTGTTTTTTTTAGATGCTTAGATGAAGATGAGCTTTGGAAGATCATCGAAGGAGCTCATGCTGGAGTTTGTGGCGGCCATGTCAATGGACAAATGTTATCAAAGAAAATCCTTAGACAAGGATATTATTGGCCAACCTTAGAAGAAGATTGTGTAGGGTATGTCCGTAGGTGGGCTAAGTGTTAACTTTATGCCGACAAAATCCATTCCCCCACATCTTCACTCCATCCTCTGTCCTCCCCATGGCCGTTCTCTATGTGGGCATTCGACATCATTGGTCCTCTTGGTGATCCCAACTCCTTGCTCAAACAGAAATCTTTTATCCTCACGGCAACGGAGTACTTCACTAAATGAGCAGAAGCCGAAGCTTATATGGAGATCAAAACATCAACGGTCTGCAAGTTCATCATGTAGAATATCATCACCAGATTTAGAATCCTAAGTACCATCGTCACCAACAATGGACCCCAATTCATCTCATAGGAACTGAAGGACCTCTGTAATAGGTATAAAATTGCATTGCATCGTTCATCTCCATATTATCCGCAAGGCAATGGCCAAGTAGAGGAAACTAATAAAAGTTTGATTAAAATGATAAAGAAAACATGTAAATCTAACAAATACAAAGACTGGCCAGAAAAGCTTGTTGAGGCTCTATAGGCCTACCGAACTTCAATACGCACTCCCACTAGGCAAACCCCATACTCCTTGACATTTGGAATGGAGATGGTAGTTCCATACGAAGTCTTCATTCCATCATTAAGGGTACAATTGAATAAGGAGTCTTGTGTTGATGAGCATCACTCTTCACTCCTCGCTCAATTGGAATTCTTAGACGAGAGAAGATGGTTGCCAGCTAATCATGCACGAGTTTATCAAAATAGACTTGCACGTTTTTACCAAAAGAAAGCAATTGAAAGGAAGTTCAAAGTTGGTGAAATGGTGGTTAAAAGGATTTTCGTAAAACCTGATGGTCCTCGTTCTAAACTCCAACCCAATTGAGATGGTCCTTATGTTGTAAAAGATGTTTTTACTAGTAACGCCTACAGGTTAGTTAATGCAGAAGGCCACGAATTACCTCATCCCTAGAATGGTTTGTATTTAAAGAAATATTACCCTTCGATTAGGTGTGTCGAGTAGCATGCTACTAAGACCAGTGGAGTTAGAAAATTTGAAATCTCAAATTCCTGCATTAGTCTTTAATAGTCTAGTTTAGGTGCATTATACACACAAACACACTTTGTCCTTGAGTAACAAGAGATGTGAAGTCC
The DNA here is from genome assembly GCA_030544215.1 of Zantedeschia hybrid cultivar. Lineage (NCBI taxonomy): Eukaryota > Viridiplantae > Streptophyta > Magnoliopsida > Alismatales > Araceae > Zantedeschia > Zantedeschia hybrid cultivar. The sequence goes on from JARZZO010000011.1 coordinate 45,398,079, forward strand.
AAGGAAGGCTGACAGCTTGACTAAGACTCTAAAGTGCAAGTTGTTCTTTCTTTCTCGGTTCACGATGTCGGAACGAAGCTCAGGATAGACTACTGAAAATATCCGCCGTCCTAGTAGGAGGCCGTAATAAAAAAAAAAGAGGGAGGGGGGGGGGGGGGAGGGAATCAAACGATCCGCCCTAAAAGCAAAATCAAAAGGCAAAAGCCAAAATACAAAAGGCCAAATATCCAAATAAAAAGGGAGCGCAAGGTCAAAAATACCCCACAAAGTGAAAATGACGGAACCTCAATGGCCAATAGGGTAAAGGATGGACATCTTCCTGGGTCTCTGAAGCCTTCTTGTGAGCTTTCTAGATAATTTTTTCCCTAGTCCCTAGGGGGGGTACTCCAAGCTTAAGGAATGGCCTAAGCTGACTAAGGGTCAGATCATCAAATGTGATCACGAACATAAGCACAATAAAAGCACAATGAACCTAGATTAGATTATTGAAGAATAATTAGGGAATTAAGATAACGAATAAGTATGCTCTTTTGATCCATGTACCATGCTGGTCTTTAGGTTAAGTTGATATTTCAGAAGCAAAAAAAATGGATATCGCAAAATCACAAAAGACAATGGATATCTCAAAAGCAAAAAAAAAAAAAAGAATATTTCAAAAAACCACAAAAAATGGATATTTCAAAATTACAAAAAAAATGAATATTTCAAAAGCACGAAAAAAATGAATATTTCAAACACAAAAAAATGGATATTTTAAAAGTACAAAAAAATGAATATTTTAAAACCACAAAAAAAATGGATATTTCAAAAGTACAAAAAAGAATGGATATGTTAAAACAAAAAAATTGAATATGTTGAAATTTCAATTAGCATCCGCTTGCCACATCGTGCGTGCTGCATCTTTATTTCCAGTTAGCATCTGTGTGCTTGCATGTAACATTTTTAATTATTATCTTTAATTATTTGTTTTTCGCCGTCATTGAACAAAGACTTTGCCCTTTGACCCTTCTACCAAAGCTAGGATCAAGTAGTCGGTTATTTAACTGGGCAAGGAGCTAAGCCAGAATAGACGTTTAACTTGTTTGTTTAAGTTATGTACAGGTCATAGATATGTAAGAGAGACATTTCGAATGCATAAAAGATTCATGGTCATATGAACACAAGTGTTTTGTATATATGAGAAGAGTATCATCATATACATGTGTCAAAAGTCAAGAGAAGTACATCAGCCAGACTCCGGTAGCATAATAGCAAATACAAGGAATATCATGATAGATGATCAGTGACATCAGCAACAACATCAACAACCCTCAAGGTTGGCTCTCTCCAGTGCCCTCATCTTACTAGCTCTGGGCCTCATCTAATCCCTCTAGCACCCTGGTCGGTGGTAGCGGTGGCCCCATCGCGCTCGGCTCAACTGTGGCAGAAGATACGGCAACGCTCGAAGTGAACGTACCATCGTGACCCCTCTCACGGGCTCTCTGCTGAGCATGCTGATACCGCTCCTCCACACTCTGCCGCTCGTGCTTAATGACGGACAGCTAACCCTGAAGAGATTGGAGGTCTGCCACCATCCGTACGCGCTCTTAGTCTCTCTCCTTGGTGACAACCTCCAGACATATATGGAGTCATGCTAACTCGCGAGGGGGGTCATTGCTGGAGAGGCGCGCCAGCTGCTCCTCTAAAGCTCTGATCCTGGCAGCATCCGCCTGCGCCTGGGATGCTACAACCCGAGTATGCTCAAGCTCCATTTCAGCCCTCTAAAGGGCCTCCTGAAGCTCGGCAACCTACCAATCAAGGGAAAAAGCATCGTCAATTAGTCCAAGCATGCCCAAGATCAAAGTATTCAAGAAATAGAAGGCCATGGAAAGAAACTTACCCGGGAAGTGCGGTCCTCCTCCACTAGAGAGGCCCGATGGATGGCTCGAGCTAGTTGGTCCTGGAGGTCAGCGAGGGCAGCGTCATGGTGAGTGCCGGAAGATGAGGCTCCAGCTGTGTAGGTGGGAGGCTGGGCAGCCTGTGTGTAGGCTACACACTGTACCCAAAAGATTACCGTCAGTGGTTAAGTTACAAAATAATTTAAATAATAAAATGAATTCATTCATGCATTTAAAATAATTCATGCATACATACCAGAGTGAGGAGTTCCTCTTGAACTTGATCGAGCTGGGCCTCTGCATCTTTGAGTCAAGCCTGGAGGGTGATGAGGGTGGCATCCCGCGCATCTTGCATATTCACAACATGTCATTCATTCATTCACCAATTAAGAAAGATAATAATAAAATTCAAGAAGCATATAACCATACTTACATCGAGAGAACGGAGCTGCTGAAGGTGGGCAGCGAAATGGGCTCAGTACTGGTGGAGGTAGGCCTCGCTACTCTCCACGTGCCACTCGATTGGGACACGCACCTCTCCCAATCCACGTGCTGCTCCGAAAATTTTGCTCGCTAGTCGGTGCGAGCCTACCTCTCCCTCATCGTCCTCCTAATCCCCTCTAGAATCTCCTCCTCGACCCACTCCTGGTGGAGGCCCAGGGTCCTCATCGTTAGCCTCAAATGGAGCAGTGCAATTTCATTTAGGCAGTGCACCCACATCTTCTTGCCGAACCGCACCTGCCCAATCATCATCCACGGCTTTCCTGCCTCTCCCATGCATAGATAAGGGCGCCAGATCACCTGCATGCATATAGACTAGTTGCATTCATAATTAAATAAACAATTGCATTTAATGGAATAAACAAGAATAATCATTAAAATAATAACTCACCAAAATCTTTGGGTAATCAAAGAACTGACGACAGAGAGCTGTCAACTGATGGTGCTGCGGTGCTGTGTCCACGACTGGCTGCCAACGGCGGGCTAGTGGGACAACGTCGGGTCAGATGGGCTTTGCCCAGCCTAGAGGGAAGTAGTAGTAGGACCAGATTTGCATAACAAACATATAGGTTAGAAATCATCATGCATTTAATCATAAGCATTTAATTCATAAAATTAAACAAAATTCATTAAAGGTACCTGAAAGAACGACGCGAAGCCACTGACGGTCGTCTCGTGGTCTGGCGCAACCGCAGAATGGTCGGTGAAGAGATGGGCCAGAAGGGCCGCACCCCATGCATGCTCCCCTAATCTATCTACATCCCTAAGAAGACCTAAGAATCTATAATGAATGTGGTCGCCCTTCGTCCCGAAGAGCAACCTCCCAAAGAAAAAGACTAGAAAGATCCTAAGTTGCCGATCTACCATCTCTCGCTGACTCTTGACCTAACAATAAACACCGGCAGCTGACCTAGAAAGTCTATCGCTAAACATCTCCTGGGACTCCCCCTGTCTCTGCCTAGGGTCGACTAACCCTAGGGCATCCTTTACATCTACTCTAAAAAGGGTCTTGGACTATCTACCCAAGGCCCCTGACACCTCTAGACCAAGAAGCCTCTCGGCCATCTCCCGGTAGTCGGGATATGTGATCCCGCTCACCGTTCAGCCTTCCACTCGAAGGCCGGTAATCCTCGCCACGTCCTCTAAGCTGGGGACCATATGTCCCCAGGGCATTTAGAATGCCCGGCTAATTGGATCCCACCTCTCTCGTAGGACCTGCAACAAGACTAGATTGTGCCAGAAGGTCTCGATGTCTAGCATCTCCCCAAACCCCATCTGCCTAAGTCTAAGCTGGACCTCATCGTCCCCTGCGATTGTCCAAGAAAATGCTAGAAAATTGAATTGAAAGGGCAATTAAGTCAATTTTTAATGTAAAATTGAGCCCAGGACCACTGTACTGAATGGCGTCGCACCTGGTCGACGCCTTTTGAAAGGCATCACCTGGTCCCAACGCCATTCAACCATGAATCCGAGGACCCGTGGCCTTCCCTCCTTTCAGTTTCCTGTCCCCAAAAATGCTATAAAAGGAAGGTTTTTGAACTTACCATGGGAGGACCCGCCTCTTCGGCCGGTGTCGCCGCCGGTGGAGGTTCTTCCACCTCCATGAATTCTTCGGCCATGGCAAGGACCGCCACGTCCGCCATTATTTCTTCCTGAGGGGGGAGAGGATCCTCCTCGGCACCCTCTAACTCCGAGACGGCGATAACCTGCTACCGCTTCCGGCTCGGGCCACTCGGTCCGCCGCGCACCATACCGAACCGGCAAGAGATAGAGAGGGAGAAAGAGAGCTCGATCGAGAGAGAGTAAGAGGGTAAGAGGATGGAAGAGGAGAGTGGCCGGTGGTGAGGAGGTCGCCAGAGGCTCGCTAGAAAGGAAGAGAAAGATCGGAAAAGGGAAGAACTCGCCGCTCATTAGTGCCGTTCGCCGGAGAGGAAAGTGAAGGAGTAGAGAGAGAAGGTGAGTGAAGCAAATGAGGAAGGAGAAGGGCTCAGGTTCTCAACCCATATAAGATGCTTGTATTGCGTAGGGCATGAGCGACAGGTTTCAGTGGCGCATAAACTGAGGCGGCTGTTTGAATTTTGAAAATTAGTGATTGGTGTCTTCCATAGGCGACATTATTTAGAATTTTCGCCTCTCGGAGTCATAGTCGTACCTAGAAAATATGGAGAAAATCAGAGAAAGACGTCGACCATAGGTGACGCAATTCAGGGAATTAATGTATGATTTTGATGAGGGTACGGGTGTAATCAATGATTGGCGTCGACCATGGGCGACGTGATTCGAACAATTTAATGCTCATAAATTTCTGAAAAATAAGAGAGAGAAAGTGATTAGCGTCGATCATGGGCGACATGATTCAGGACTCTCTAAGGAATAATTTTAATTTCTTGAAAAATAATTTTATTGAAACGCGTCATTTGGTCTCGACACCATTTGAGTTAATGAGCCCAAAACTTTGATTTTTGAGGAAAATTAGATATTTTGCTTAAGGAAAAATTTCAGAAAATTGCACAATATTAAGGAAAGATCTTTATTGCAATAAAGGAATGATTTTTCATTACAAACAAATTTGGAAAGTACATCAAACTTTAGGCAAGAGTTGAGAGCTTTCAGGCCGGATTTTCTGAAGCTCTTTTACATAGTTCTTCCATAGCTCCCAATTCGATTCATAAGGAAGTTTAACATAACGGGTGAAACCGATGTTCCATAAAGTTGCAATAAACTTTGTTGTCTCAAAGTCTTCATCAGTTCCTAACGCCCACTTTTTGATTGGAGAGAGATTAGATATCTCTGGAAATTCATAACGAGGCATACCAAGTTGAGGATGATAGTGATGTGGATTGTATAAGACGAACTCCGTCACCCCGATCAGTCGGATATATGTCTCTGCACAGTGGTGTACTCGTATTGCCTTTTCTCGAAGAGCAATTGGTGTGGATTCGAAGCGAGTCCTTGGCATGGTCTTTAAGTAAGCATGCCAGTCAGCTCGAGTTTTGAGATTGGGCACCCAATTGGTCACATTGTTGTTGAATTTCACTATGTTGGCAATGTGAAAAGTATGATTGCGCTGATATATATGGGACATCTTGGGAACCGCTTCCTCATTGTGATTGAAGTTGAAGTGGAGATCGACCCATAGGGCTAAGAGTAGCATACTGCCATAAGGAGGTTGACCTATAGACGCCGCTGAGAGCCCACTGTAGAGATAGGCTTGGACTACTGTGCTTATCTGCTTTCCCTAGAATATTCCGCAAATCGCACTGAGCTGATCTTCAAACAATATGTTGTCGTGGGCAAGGAACAGTAGAGCTCTAGCCAAACATGCAGTGAATGCGATCATCACGTTCTCTGTCTCTTTCTCCTTGAATTCTTCTATCTTTTTCAAAGTTCATTCTGCCAGCTTTGCATGATTAATCCCTTTCTGTGTAAGAACGCTCTGAAATTCTATCGGACTTTCCACAATCTTTTCTAAGAATTGATGACAAGTGACCTTTTCCCTCATGAATAGCATATCTGTCACGTCAGGTTCATCACTATTAGCCTTGAGCTTTAGAGTAGGAGTTCAGCTTCTTCCAACATGATGGTACCTTCGAGGAAGTGAAGAGTAAAGTGTGTGTTTGAGGATGCCATAATTCAATTAGAGCACCCATTGCAGCCCAATCCATACACGCACTCTTATAATGTTTAGCATGAATAACCAGGCCTTGGAGATGCCATTTGAAGATGTATGATTGCATGGAGAGGTTTATTTTTCCCGCTAACTTGGAAATCCATGGAAGAGAAGAAAACCTTCTTGGACCAGGGAAGAAAGGATATCCCTTAAAAAAGAATTAGTGTAGTTTTATCATATTGAAGAGAATTTGGAGCATAGATAATATGTAGGAGAATGAAAAAAGAGAAATGAAAAATTCAATAGGGAAAGAGAGAATAGCTTTCTTGTAGGTTAGGATCTCGCTTACTAAGGTGGCCTGCTATGCTAGAAAGTCTCTCAATCATCTTCCTCGCTCTCTTATTTGATGAAGAATCTTTAGCAAAACTAGCCATCTTCTTTGATTGCTTAATCTCCTTCTGTAACGACCCGCCACCCTATAATCGGGGATCCGATTACTAAATGGGTGCCGAATCATTAATTTGGAAGCAAACCAGGATCTAAGTAAGTCTGGGAAATAAATAACAAACTAAGCTAAACATTCACATCGCATTGAAATGAAAGGAAAATGCAGGAATTAAAAGTTATTACAATGCGATTCGATACAGCAAATAATTACATACTCCAACAGAAAAGGAATAATTAAACATACATGCCAGAAATAAAATAACAACTACGTCGGGGCATACCCCGGAATAACAGCTGACGGCGCTCAACACACAGCCGCACTCTCCTCGCTAGGTCTGCCGGGAGTCCTCACCTGAAAACCGCAGGGGTGAGTCTCAAAGACAAGACTCAGTAGGGATCCTTCGATCCCCACTGCCCACGCACACACTCACAAGTGAAAAATACAGCTAACGGTAAAGTAACAAGCACAGTGGTAATTACTATTCCTAGATCTCAATGCGAATCACATGCAATCGAAATGTATTAAACATGCATATTTCTAAACCAGACGACTAGGAAACCCACAACCGCCGTCTCGATAGAACACGCCAACCACACAAACAACAGTGGGAAAACATCGACCCGCTGAGACCAAGCAGTAACCCCTCGGATAGCACTCTAGCTACTCCGGCCCAACTGGCTCAGGTGGTTACTCCTTCCCTCAACATGAGTGACACTCCGAAAGTACCACACCCACACCGGTACTAGCTGACCCCGGGGTTCACCAGGTGACCCTCTCTCACTAGGCGTCACCCCGCCCACGCCCCCACCGGTGTTGTGCTCCACCCACACCAGCACAGGGTGATAAAGCGCTACAACTGTCACTCCAGGTCCACAGTAACACAAAACCCGGCACAGTACGATCCGGTCACGTGAAAAGCCCGCGATCGCACGACACACAACGCAGTGCCATCCGGTCATGAAGAATCCATCATTATCGAGTGCACTAAAGCATGCATTAACCAACTATCTAGCAGTATGAACACATTTTACTGGCATGAATTAGTGTAGTTCTGTCTTGAATCACGTCGCCCAAGGCCGACGCCATTCAAGCTCCCTGTACTGGTTCATGAAACACCGGCCTCAGAATCTGGCCTAAAAAGGCGTCGACACCAGCGGTCGCCTTTTGAAAGGCGTCAACATCCTTAGACGCCATTTAGCACAGAAATCCAGGATTTGCAGAAAACATTAATCAGGGGATTTCTGCCTTAAAAGGCGTCATGGTTACCCGACGCTATTACGAATCGCGTCGCCCACCCATGACGTCTTTTAGTCCCAGAATCCCTGAACCGACAGAGCCTCAATAAAGCAGTTCCTGTTTAAAAGGCGTCATGACGGCCCGACGCCCTTCAAAAAGGTGTCGTCCATGCACGACGTCTTTCAACCCCAGGAACCAGATCTGTCATGAGCCCGAGGGCTCCCCTTTTCATCTCCAAAAACCCCAAAATCACCCAAAACGGAGGAGAAAGAGAGGCAAACCCAAACATCACGAATCCATATTCATAGAAATCCCCCATTTCATCAAGAAGAGCTCCTAAACATGCTTGTTCTACCCCCCAAAACCATAGATCTAAAACATGATTTAAGAGGGAGAATCATGGTTTGAACATAAAACGCTATGGGAATCGTCATCCTACCGGTTACTTGAACTCCTCCAAGCTTCAAGCCGTCCACCCGACTCTCCCCACGCCGCCGCCGGTACCGCCGTGGTCGTCCTTACTCCACCGTGACGTCGGCCGCCGTCCGGAGAGTAAAACGCCGTAGTGGAAGTGGAGGTGGTAGTGGTGGGAGCTAGGTAGGGGATGGAGTGGAGGGAAGGATGAAATGGTGGGAGGAAAAGAGGGAGGAGAAGGGGCTGCCGTCGGGATAGCCGGAAGGGAGGAGAGAAAGAGAGGAGGAAGAAAATGAGGGAAAGAAGGAGGGTTCGCAGGGTTAACCAGAGACTGGGTAAAACGCGTCAACATGGACAGACGCCTATCAGGTGACGTTACGGCCGCTCTGACAGGACTCTAAAATGCGTCGTTCTACACAGACGCCGTTCAGGAGACATGTCAGGGCCGAACTCTGACAATCCCAGAGTCGCAGTCTGAAAGGCGTCGTCCCATGCGGACGCTGTTCAGACGACACGACAGGGCCGTACTCTCGCGGCCCAAAGCCAGCCCACGTGGCACCCACGTGGCAGAACCTAAAACGCGTCTGCAACGGTGGACGCCGTTCAAAACGCGTCTCGAGGTCTAGACGCGAAACGTCACAGGGCCTCAGCCCCCGCTAGGGCAAGAACTACAGGGTCCGACCCCGAAAACCGGATCCGAAAGTCTCGATCCTTACATTCTCCCCCCCTTAAAAGAATTTCGCCCCCGAAATTGTCTACTAGAATGAACAACGTCAAAAAGTAGGGATACATGTTCACAAGGAGACTTACGAAAAGAGGTATGGAAACTGCTCCCGCATCTCATCCTCCCGCTCCCAGGTTGCCTCACCTCCGGAGCGGTACTGCCAAAACACCTTGACCAAAGGCACAACCTTGTTCCGCAGGACCTGTTCTCTGCGATCCTCAATACGAACAGGAAACTCTGGAAAGGACAGATCCTCAGCGACCTCCAACTCTGAAAAATCTAAAACATGGGACGGATCCTGAACATACTTTCTCAGCAAGGAAACATGGAACACATCGTGCACCCCTGCAAGACTGGGCGGCAAGGCCAGCTGATACGTGGTTTCCCCAATTCGAGCAAGGATGGGAAAAGGTCCAATATATCGCGGACTCAGCTTGCCTCGCTTCCCGAATCTCATCACACCCTTGGAGGGTGAGACTCGGAGAAACACGTGGTCCCCAACCTCAAACTCAAGCGGTCTCCGTCGGACGTCAGCATAACTCTTCTGCCTACTCTGAGCTGCGGTCAACCTCTGCCGAACTGTCCTGGCAATCTCAGCACACTGCTGTACTAACTCTGGTCCCGCTATCTGTCTTTCACCAATCTCGGACCAACACACCGGAGATCGACACGGTCGCCCATACAAAGCCTCGTAAGGCGCCATGCCGATACTGGAATGGTAACTGTTGTTGTAGGCAAACTCCACTGTAGACAAATGTTGCTCCCAAGAACCTCCCCAGTCTAAGCAACATGCCCTGAGCATATCCTCCAAAGTCTGAATGGTCCTCTCCAACTGCCCATCAGTCTCGGGATGGTAGGCCGAACTGAAAGCCAACTGAGTGCCCAAGGCCTTCTGAAAACTCTTCCAGAACCTGAAGGTAAACCTCGGATCTCGATCTGATACGATGGACAAAGGTACCCCGTGCAGAGAGATGATCCGGTCTACAAACAACTTAGCCAATTTACTGACTGACCAGTCCTTCCTAATAGTTAGGAAGTGTGCCGACTTGGTCAGCCGATCAACAATGACCCAAATAGCGTCTCTCCGGCTAGGGGATGTAGGTAGTCCCATCACAAAGTCCATAGTCACGTGCTCCCATTTCCATTCTGGAATCGGCAAGGGCTGCAACAACCCTCCAGGTCTCTGATGCTCGGCTTTAACCTGCTGACAAGTCATGCATCTAGCCACATCTTTTTTCATGCCCGGCCACCAGAAGTGCTTCCTCAAACAATGATACATCTTGGTTGTCCCGGGATGCACTGCATATCTCGAACGGTGCGCCTCATCAAGTACACACCTGTGCATGTCCTCCTCGGTCGGAACATAAAGTCTACCTCTGAACCTGACAGTACCGTCATCCCACAACTCCACCTCTGACCTCTGGAGAATCTGTGGTAACTCAACATCTGCCCTCTGAGCCTCAATCACAGCATGATACACTGCTGGTCTCACAGTCAAGCTGACCAACACGGCTCTATCATCTTCACGTGGAACCCTAAAGGAAGATTCCACAACCTGCTCGAACAATTTCCATTGGATGATTGGCCAGGTCCTCCTCTGCGTATGGCATCCACACCACCTGAATGAAGTAAAGGGTCAGACTTAATCATTTGTTAAGATGCACATATATCTCAAATCACTCACCATATGAGGAGGAAATGTGTCGAGCTGGGCACGGATGTCCTTCACGCGGTACATCACGGGACGATAATCCCAGATCATTTCCCACTGCGCCATAAGTGGAGTCCATCCCTCACGATCCGCAGAGACGGCCCCTCAGCCAATGGGAAAGCGGGTATAACCCCAGATTTGCAAGAGACAACACAGTCAATATAAGTGAGGAAGGACGGAGATCAACAACCAAGAAGGATTACCCGAAGAAAAGGCGTGAATCCACCCAAATTGCCAGATCCCTGGCGATAGCTCACCATATGGGAAAAGAGGTGACCCAACATTGCAGCTCCCCATGCCATCTTCTTCGCTGCTTGGAGATCCTCCAACAGCAGCAGATACTTCAGGTTAACCTTGTCTGAAGTTGTAGCAAATAGCAGCCTTCCGAAGAAGAACAAGAGGAAGATCCGTAAGTTCTCATCGTCTGAGCGGCCATCCAAGTCTAACAAAGCCTCCACTCTCTCAGCAAAAGCCTCAAGAGTCTCGCTCGGCATCCGCCGTACTTGACTCAATCCCACAGACCGGGCGAAATGTCCAAGGGGTATGTGAGATAGCGCTCCTTGAACCCGATAGTACCCCTCACCCAGGAGTCGATCTAATAGCTGCTTGTAATCCCTGAGCTCAGGACCCACTACCGGATCACCAATGACTGGCAAGCCTGTCAAAAAGGAGACGTCCTCCAACGTGGGCAGCATGTGTCCCCAGGGTATGATGAAGGCTCTGCATCTGTCATCCCAGCGCTCTCGCAGAGCCACTAAGAAGGGCGCATCAACCATGAATGGTCGGATCCGAAACAACGGCCCGAACCCAAATGCATCCGCCTGGAAAAGGAGCCGATCGGGCAACGCATGGTACCAGGCCCAAACCAACTCCCAAGAAACTCAGCCCTGGACTCTCTGTGGACCCTGTAAATCCCAACAAGATTAAAATTTAGGGGCATGATCATACAAAAAAGATTTTGAGTGAGTGAGGCAGCTGGCCCCCACCCTGACGGACGGCGGGCCTGCTTGCCGTCCGTACGGGCGGACGGCGGGCCCCTCCGCCGTCCGTGCGGACGGGCGGCGGGGCCCTCCGCCGCCCGTGCGGACGGACGGCGGGGCCCTCCGCCGTTCGTGCGGACGGGCGGCGGGCCCTCCGCCGTCCGTCCGCACGGGCGGCGGGGCCGTCCGCCGTACATGGGGACAGGCGGCGGGGCCGTCCGCCGTCCATACGGACGGACGGCACGATCTCCTGCTGTCCGCCACACCAGTCACCATGGATCAAAAGAAGAAAAAGAACGAAGGAACTCACCTTCTTCTTCTTCGGGGGCACCTCCTCGTTGCCGCCGCCTTCCTCATCACCTTCTCCTTCTTCTTCTTCCTCTTCATCAACTTCATCTTCTTCCTCTTCATCATCCTCCTCCGCCGCCCTCTCTTCTTCTTCTTCTTCCTCTTCGGCGCGAAGTGTGTCCTTGCCGCCGCCGCCGCTAACACCCACCCCACCGCCACCGCCGCTGGAGCTCGCTCCATCGCCGCCGCCAGCCGCTGTCGCCTCATCGCCACCACCGGTCCTCCTCCTCCTAAGAGAGCGGGGAAGCCAAACTCGCGCCATGGAAGAGTGGGGGAGAAATCAGAATCGGAAAAGAAGAGGAAGAAAGTGTAGGGAGAGAACTAGAAGGCCCTGAGGCTTCTTAAAGCCATCCGACGAGTCAGACGGCCACACGCATGGCCGTCCGCCGTCATGGACGGCCACATGCGTGGCCGTCCGCCGTCATGGACGGCCACACACGTGGCCGTCCGATAGGTGGGACGGCCACGTATGTGGCCGTCCATTGTCACGGACGGCTACCCGCGTGGCCGTCTGCCCAGATCTTTGTCCATGTCGAAGGAACTTTTAGGAAAGCAAAATTTGTATTATTCACTAGAATTTCAATGAATACATTATTCCAGTGCTCTACGGCCCATGAAAAAGGCACATACAGCAGGTCGTACATTTGTCAAATAATCCACATATCTCTCGACTCCCTCTGAAGTCTCTGCTACATCAAGGCGAGCCCTGGTGAATCTAGAGTGACGGCGCCATACACGACGGAATCGCTCTATAGCTTGCGCTTCCCTCGCGTACCCTGTATGCCTCGGCACAATCAGCATATCATGCAAAGCAGGGAACGGCACCTGTCTTGGAATTCCAATCTGGAGATGGCAACGATGCCCTTGGTACACGGCTAACTCGTCAGGGCCGATTAACCACAACTCACGCTCACGAGAAGCCGTTGTGGTAAACTCCATACCCCGAAGGATCATCGGAACAAAGATAAATTTTTCTACGGTCAGAAAGTTCAGGTAATCACGCCAGTCATCCCTCGTCTTGAGATGAGCCGTGAGACACCTAATTTGATCCTCGGGACCAAGAAGCGAGCGTGCAGGATACCATGCGTTGTGCTGAAATATCATGGAGGTGGAAGCCACCTTCTCATCAAAATCAAAAGCTAAGTGCATCTCCATCCACAACTGCAGGGTGAATAAGCTCCCCCTTGCAGATCGCCCCATGCTCATGTGGCTAAGCCCTCCATATAGATGTGACAGAATCACCGGGGCCAGAGAATGACCTTTCCACAATAAGCTCAGCACACTCACATACTCCCTTTCTAGCACATTGCCTGAAGTTGGAAACCATAAGACTCCCCCAAGGACTAGGCATAAGCCTCGCATCAGTCTCTCAGATTCGACCGTCTTGCGTTTAATCTCTCGGACCAACCAGTGCGCAAGGCGATCGACGAGGATTCCTCGCTTGTTAGTCATGCGGCATACCTCCCGTTTGTCCTGCACTATATCAGCAAAGATTTCCTCCCACGCAGGCAAAGCAGAGGGATCGTCGGTGGCTTGGCCCTCCCAGCCATAGAAGATTTCTACCTCCTCCACCAACACTGTCGCCTCAAACTCTCAGAACACGAACGTATGCGTCTCCGGATGCCACTGTTCGAGCAGTGCACCCAGCCCCTCCCAGTGCCAGTGAATGGAGGTGAACCACTTTGCGAACACAATCGAGCGGGTCAGATTCCACCGGCGCATATACACCCTCATGTCCAGGGTAATCACGTCCATCAGGGCCGCAAGCCATGCATACTTGCGAGTATGTCGAGCATTAGGGAATTTGGGAATAGGCTGCAGGACAACCAAAAGTCAAGAGAGAGAGGAGAGAGTCAAGGTAAACGACATAAAAGTTTGAGCATACCTGTCCATGGGCCAGTAGGTTGCTGAGATGGCCTTCAACATCAGATAGAACCTGAGGTTCCCTAGCATTCGCACGAGCAGAAGGTGAGGCCATTTTTCCAACAGAAAGTTTGAGTTCTCGAAGAAAGCCTCGGGACAACCCTCCCCTTTTAAGGCCACAGGATAAACTACAAACTTTCCACGTTCCATAAAAGACGGAGGGCATGCATATCCCTTGGCCTTACACCTTTTCATGGACGGCATACCCCTTGGCCTTCCATCCTTGCATAAACGGCACATCCCTTGGCCTTCCACCTTCTCGTAAAAGGCATGCTAGTTGGCCTTCCACCATTTTAGAAAAGGCTCACCTACGAAAAGACATATTGCCCTTCTCCCCTCTCTACTTTGAGGAGGTAACTTCATCCCCAAGTTCAGGAGACCACTTTGCTTAATATCAACAAATTAATGGTTATTCCTGGAAATCGAGTCGAAGCCATATCGGATTGGCATTCTACCATTAGAATAGCCATATCTTCCATATCGGCTTCGACTCGAAACTAACCATTTGCTTCTCATCTTTCCGCAATTTAAATACTTAAATGATGTGACTATTGGATATATGAACTTTTCTAATGTGTGTTTTTGCAGCTGCAGGAAATCTGAAGCAAGTAGGACTGAAGATACAGGAGGCTAATAACTTTGGGCGTATAGACTCTGGGTTCCTCTTTAAATAAAACAATGAGGAGTCTATATTCCCCAAGTTATTCGATTGGCCAATAAATCCCTCCTGTTTGCATTAGGAATTTGTTTTCTAATTTTTAAACTAGCATGCATTGCATAAGCATCATCCACCATTCCCGCCCTAGGGGCAATGACTATAATTTATCACTCTGCTTAACCCATTGCTGATCTGTGAGTCTAGCAATCGTTCGTCTGTTAGCCCTTTGAATTGCAAGACCTCATCCTTTTTCCAATACGTGTGCTTGAGATTCTCTCACTTGGCGATCACATGATGCGCCAGGCCACCGCGCGCCCATTGTGTCGAGAGCTTTTCAAGTCACACTCCTCCATCTTTCATGCTTGAGATCCCCTTGGGCCAGATCGTTGCATCTTAGTGCGCCAAGGCCTCGCGGTTCCAGCACCCGAGGGTCCCAAGGATTGTGATTCTCCAGTTTGAACGTTGTTCCCCTTCTTAACCACTCTTGCAACCCGAATAGCCAGCTTTCATGCATTTGCCACACTCTCATACCATCTTTGGATATAGCTCATCTCTTCTTTGGGCTGTCCAAAATCAGTTTCGATTTCCGGAACACCTATTTATCATTCTGTTCCACTCCACTACAAAATAGGTGTCCCGGAGGGACATTTGTAGACACCGATTTTGGACCCCCCCCCTTTTGGTCATGAACCCCATCCATCATTAGCCCATCACCACCAAACCCCTCATCTTTGCCATCTCAGCCCACTAATAACTAGGCCCATTAACAAATCTCAACTTTAGCCACCTTTTCGTGGAAGGCCAACCTCTTGCCTTCCCCCATCCTTCGAAGGCCAACCTGTCTGCCTTCCACCATCCTTCGAAGGCCAACCTGTCCGCCTTCCACCGCCCTTCGAAGGCCACCCCTTTCCTTCCACCATCCTTCGAAGGCCAACCTATCCGCCTTACACCGTCCTTCGAAGGCCAACCTATCCGCCTTCCACCGTCCTTCGAAGGCCAACCTGTCCGCCTTCCACCATCCTTCGAAGGCTAACCTGTCCACCTTCCACCGCCCTTCGAAGGCCACCCCTTGCCTTCCACCACCCTTCGAAGGCCACCCCTTGCCTTCCACCACCCTTCGAAGGCCAACCGGGCCGCCTTCCACCTCTTCGTGGAAGGCCAGGTAGCTGGCCTTCCACGAAGAGGTGGAAGGCAATTGGTTGGCCTCCCACTCCCCTAACTCCCACCTTGACCTCGTCTTCCCACGATCTCCTCTACTCGCCACCCTCACCTCCACCTGATCGGAGTAGTGTAGGTGAGGGTGGCGAGTAGAGGAGATCGTGGGAAGGCGAGGTCAAGGTGGGAGTTAGGAGAGTGGGCGGCCAACCAACTTGCCTTCCACCTCTTTGTGGAAGGCCAGCTACTTGGCTTTCCACGGGATTGGAAGGCAAGTTGGTTGGCCGCCCACTCCCCTAACTCCTACCTTGACCTCGTCTTCCCACGATCTCCTCTACTCACCACCCTCACCTCCAGTACTCCGATCATTCCCCACTCCGGCGACTGCCGCGCGCACCACCTCCGACTCTTGACCACTTCTCATTGGCTACATGATAATTTACGGGGATTTAGACCCCTATTTTCTCCTACTTTCCCTTCACCTATTTAAACCCCCCATGTCCCCTCGAGAAGGGAGGTTGGCAAGTTGGTCGGTTTTAAGGTTAGAGGAGGAGTTGAGCGGGCAAGGAGTCAGAGAGCCTTAGGAAGAACTTCAAGCGAGGGAAAGCCTTGGTAGTCGTGAAGCCGGAGAGATCTTTCGCATTCTAAATGGGCTTGTCCTCTTAACTCTCTCTTTACTTTTCCCCTTTCCACTTCATTGCATTCCCACTCTCCATCTACTCTGTAACATCATCTCCTCCTCTCACTCTTTTCTCTCTTTTAACACATCACTTCACTTTTCACACACGAGCACTCCCATCTGCATGCATGCATGTTAGGATAACCTAGCAATCCTTACTCTCCAGAGGTTTTAAACAAAAAAAACGGGAGGTGGGTAGCCATAATATATGGTCATCTTCCCTCCCCAAACACCCATACGGTGCGTCTCCCTCCAATTCTAGTTGATTTCTATATTTGCATTGATAGATTCTACATATCACAGTCCTAATCGGGTTATCTTCTTCTTTTGTCTTGTCTTTTCTTTTCAGGGACCCTTACTGCATTTTTGCGTGCAGGCTGCCGAGCTCTCCTCCTCTGGCCGGCCGGAGGAAGCGAAGAGGAATCCGCCGTCTCCCGCTCCCTCAGAACGTTATCACTCTCACCATCCTGCGGAGCACAGGGACCGTAAGGTAATGCTCCTGGCGATCACACACTTTGATTTCTAACTCTTCCAAATCGCCGCAGCGCTAAGACGAACGGAGAAGCCCTCGCCCGACGTTCGCAGCAGTGACGGGGGATGTTCCGGGTGCCTACAAAGGGTACCGATGGTTTGACTTGAGGGATATGTACATTGCATTAACAGACTATTTCTTGATCCTTCAGAACCAAAGTGGCCGCCACAAATAGATGAATTGATTGAAGGGCCTGGTGCCATTTTTGACAAAAGAATTATGCTGTCTGAGGAAACAGATGATGGGGAGCCAGATGACCCCTATGAAGCTGGTTATACCACGGATCTTCTTTGGAGGGGGACTTATCCCTCTTACATTTTCACACTCCATACTTTATTCCGCACTCTGCTTCTAACCCCGACTTGGTCGCAGGTCATTACTAAAGATATTCCACGGGCTCCGCCCATCATAATCACCCTATCCCCACGGGACCTCATCCCTCAACCTCCTCTCGATCTAGAGAGGATTCATGATTTAATCTGGGACATACTACTGTTTGATCCCCCCAATCCTTTGGCCTTAGTGCTACTTCTTCCATCTCACTCTCCTCCCATTCACATTCATTTTTGTTTTATGATTTACTCATCCAATTCCAAAAAAAAACGCCAATTTGGCAACTTCCTTCTCCCATATCCTCATTGAGGAAACTTCCTACTTGTCCGATTATATCCCATCGCGTGGGTCATTCGGTCAAGATTCTCTTATAGACTTACTCTGTCCCTCCCCTCGGGAGGATTCTCCTGTATTTCCTCATGTATCCTATAATTCTCATCCTTCTTCGTCTTCATTAGGTCAGGATAGGGAGTCTAGTGAAGATAGGGAGTCTAGTGAAGTTAGGGAGTCTAGTTCTAGGCAGGTTAGTCAGGTTAGGAAGTCTACGAAATCTAAGGGTAAACAAATTCCAGATAGATACTACTAGGATTTAGCATTTAAATGCCTTTCTTGCTCTATGATCCCTCAGCTATTAGAAAATCCTATTCAGATGCCAGAAGATTGTGTAGATAATGAGTCAGTCAATGATGGATATGGGTTGTATGAATTGATATACGAAAAAGACCCCATTATTGAAGATGAGGAAGATGACGAGGACGCGGCTGAGGCATATGTCAGTGGAGTAAAAAGATTCGATGAACCTCAGCTGCCGTAGAAGAGCCCACCACAGAGATCAATTTAGAGACTGAGAAGGCAATGGTACAAGTTCTTAAGGATTATAAGGACACTTTCACCTGGAGTTATGAGGATATGCCAGGGTTAGACTCATCACTAGTGGAACATCGATTGACATTAAAGGATGGAGCTAGCCCGGTTAAACAGAAGTTTAGGCGATTCCACTCACAAATGGCTTTGAAGATGAAGGAAGAGGTCGATAAATTACATAAAGCTAAATTCATTAGAGTTGTCCTCTATCCACAATGGGTGGCCAACATAGTCCCAGTTATGAAGAAAGATGGAAAGGTTAGAATCTGCATTGACTTCCGAGATTTGAACCGGGCGTGTCCTAAGGATGATTTTCCACTGCCTCACATTGATGTACTTATCGATAACACAGCTGGCTATGAAACTCTATCATTTATGGATGGATTCTTAGGATATAATCAGATCAAATTGGCAGAAGAAGATCAAGAAAAGACATCGTTCACTACACCTTGTGGGACATATTGCTATGTCGTCATGCCTTTTGTTTTAAAGAATGCTGGAGCCACTTATCAAAGAGCTATGATGGCAATATTTCACGACTTGATGCATATCAATTTAGAAGTGTATGTGGATGACTTGTTAATAAAATCTAAGACTAAGGCTGAGCATGCCAAAGTTTTGGCAAGAGTATTAGAAAGATCAAGAGAATATCAGTTGAAGATAAACCCTAAGAAATGTGTATTCAGGGTGTTCTCAGGGAAATTACTTGGATTCATTGTCAGTAAACGAGGAATTGAGATCGATCCCAACAAGGCAAAGGCTATTAGAGAAATGCCACATCCCAATAATTTGAAAGAGTTAAGAGGATTGATCGGGAGGTTGCAGTTTATTCGCCGATTTGTCTCTCAGCACTCACAAAGGTGTAAGCCGTTCTACGAGCTTACCAAGCCGGGAGTCAAGTTCGATTGAGACGATAAGTGTCAGGAGACATTTGATGGATTGAAGAATTATTTGGCAAGTCCTCCTGTTTTGAGACCACCATTTTCGGGCAAACCCTTGATTTTATATATTTTTGTCCTGGATGATGCGGTGGGGGCTGTCCTGGCACAAGAAGATGAGGAAGGAAAGGAGAGGGCAGCCTACTATCTCTCTAAACTTCTCAACCTCGCTGAACAGAGATACACATCGATGGAGAAAACATGTGCAACACTTGTATGGGTGGTTCAGAAATTGAAGCATTACTTTCTATCCCATGAAGTTCATCTTATCGCTAGAATGAATCCGATTAAGTTTCTTCTTGAGAAATCTGTCCTTACTGATTGGTTAGCACGATGGCAAAGCTTTCTATCTCAATTTGATATCACTTACATTCAACAGAAAGCGATCAAAGGCTACCGCATCGCAGAACACCTTACTCATCATCCCCTTCCTCGTTTTGATCCAGTCCGATCGGAGTTTCCGGATGATGAACTGATGTCCATAGACCGAATCAAAGATGATATGTGAACTCTGCATTTTGACGGAGCTCTGAATTCCCATGGAAAGGGTATCGGCATTGTTCTGTTATCACCTGAAGATGTCACCATTTCACAAGCTTTTCAGCTTGACTTTCCAATCACTAACAATATAGCTGAATACGAGGCACTCCTCACTGGCCTCGAGGCTACTCATCTCCATGGTGCCACCAAACTTAGAATTGTGGGTGATAGCCAATTGATTCTTCGCCAGGTGTTAACTAAATATCGAACTCTTGATCCCAAGCTCAAACCTTATCAAGAACTCACTTCTGCTTATGCTAAGCTTTTCACTAAGTTGATCTTCATCCATGTTCCTCGGAATCAGAACATCTTAGCTGACGCTCTAGCTTCCCTCGTATCGTTTCTCAATTTTCCAATCAGTAGATAATCTGAGTCGATCATTGTTCATAAGCGTCTTTCACCCGCCGTGAAAGACCCTTTAATCCTTAGGACTAAGGAGAAGCTACTGAAGAAGGTCAAAGACAGAAATATTGTGAAAAAGAGAGAGATTATGTTAATGGAGCTGTTAGAAGAGATGGATGATGAATAGAAACCATGGTACTATTAAATTGCCAAATATTGTGCAGATCAATCATATCCTGAAGAAGCCACAGCTGAGGAGAAAAGGGCTATCAGGAGAGTTGCTTAGAGATACATCCTAGTTGGGGGAGCACTATATAAAAGAGGTTTTGATGGAGTTCTTTTAAGATGTTTAGACGAAGATGAGTTTTGTAAGATCATGGAAGGAGCTCATGCTGGAGTTTGTGGTGGCCATGTTAATGGATAGATGTTAGCAAAGAAAATCCTTAGACAAGGATTCTATTGGCCGACCATGGAAGAAGATTGTGTAGGATATGTCCGTAGGTGTGCCAAGTGTCAACTTCACGCCGATAAGATCCATTCTCCTGCATCTTCACTCCATCATGTTTCCTCCCCATGGCCTTTCTCCATGTGGGCTTTTCATGTCATTGGACCCCTTGGCAATCCTAATTCCGGCATTAAGCAGAAATCCTTCATTCTCACGGCAACAAAATACTTCACCAAGTGGGCGGAAGCTGAAGCATATACGGAAGTCAAAGCATCAACCGTCTGTAAATTCATCATGAAGAACATCATCACAAGATTTGGAATTTCAAGCACCATCGTCACCGACAGTGGACCGCAGTTCGTGTCACAAGAACTGAAGGACCTCTGCAACAGGTACAAAATTACATTACATCATTCATCTCCAAATTATCCGCAAGGCAATGGCCAAGCAGAGGCAACTAACAAGACTCTGATAAAAATCATTAAAAAGACGTGCATGTCTAATAAATTTACAGACTGGCCAGAAAGATTGATTGAGGCTCTATGGGCCTACCGAACTTCAATCCGCACGCCGACTGGGCAGACTCCTTATTCCTTAACATTGGGAATGGAGGCGATAGTTCCATATAAGATCCTTATACCGTCATTAAGAGTACAATTGAATAAGGAATTATCCATTGATGAGCACCGCTCAGCACTCCTCGCTCAATTAGAACTCTTAGACGAGAAAAGATAGTCAACTGCTAATCATGCAAGAGTATATCAAAATAGATTAGCACGTTTTTATCGAAAGAAAGTCATTGAACGTAAGTTCAAAGTTGGTGAAATGGTCGTCAAAAGAATCTTTGTAAAATCTGGTGGTCCGCGTTCTAAGCTCCAACCCAATTGGGAAGGACCTTATGTGATATCGCATGCTTTTCCTGGTAATGCCTACCATCTAGTTAATACAGAAGGACAAGAGTTAACTCACCCCTGGAACGGTCTGTATCTTAAGAAATACTACCCTTAGGTTAAAGAGTCAATCAGCATGGTACAAAGACTAGTGGAATCAGAAAATTTAGAAACTCAAATTTTCTTATCAGTCTGGATAATTTAATTCAAACACATTACTACATATACTGATACGTTTGATTCGTGAGTAACAAAAGAAGTGAAGTCCGAAGGAATAACGAAAGCTTGACTAAGGGTGTAAAGTGCAAATCATTCTTTTTAAACAAAAAATTCTGTTTTTTACACTCGGCCCACGATGTCGGAACGAGGCTTAGAATAGACTACCAAGAATACCCGCCATCTTAGTAGGAGGCCATCAAGAAAAAAGGAGGAGATCCGTCCCATGAAAAGAAAAAGAAAAAGCAAAAGGCAAAAGCCAAATATCAAATCAAAAGGCTATTACGCTACAAACGTTACATCAAGGCCATGAAGTGAAATAAAAGAGAACGCAAGGTCGATAAATACCCCGGAAAGAAAATGACCGAACCCCAACAGATATTAGAGTAAGAAAGGAACATCATTTTGGGTCTCCGGAACCTTCTCGTGGGTTTTCTAAATCAATTCTTCCTTTCTGAAGAGGCGTACTCCTAGCTTAAGGAATGGCCTAGATTGACTAAGGATCAAATCATCAAATGGGATCACGAATGTAAACACAAGTTCAAGCACGATGGGCCTAAGTTAGATTATTGAAGAACAATTTGGGAATTAAGTTAATAAATGAATATGTTCTTTTGATCTAAGTACCATGCTGATCTTTTAGTTTGCACAATATTCCAAAATATATATTTTAAAATCTAAAAAAATATATATATTTCAAAATAAAAAAATACATATTTCAAAACAATATATATATATATATATATATATATATATATATATATTTAAAAATCCAAAAAAATACATATTTCAAAATAATAAAAAAATACATATCCCAAAATCCAAAAAAAATACATATTTCAAAATCCAAAAAGTACATGTCTCAAAATCCAAAAAAAAGTAGACATGTCAAAATCTAAAAAAAATATATACATGTTCCAAAACCCAAACAAAATGAATATTTCAAAAATCAAAATTAGCATCTGCTTGTAGCATTTGGTGTGCTTCATTCCTTTATTTTCAGCGAGCATCTGCATGCTCGTATGTTGCATCTTACTTCGTTATTTTCTTCAGTTCAATTATTACCATTATCTTTGTTAATAAAGGCTATGCCCCTTGACTCTTCTACCAAGAATATGATTAAGTAGCCGGTTACTTAACCGGGCAAGGGGCTAAGCCTAAATAGATACTTAATATGTTTGTTAAGTAATGTACATGGTACATGTACGAAAGCCAAGGAATTCACACAAATGAGACACAAAGCTGAAGACAAAAATTTCATATATATATCAAAAGGTGCTTTGTACAAGATTCAAAAAGAAAAAAGAAAATACATGATGAAGCCCTCACGGCTGACTCTCTCCTGCCCCCTCGTCAAACTGACTCTGGGCTTCATCCTGGACATCTGGCGCTGGAGTTCTAGATGGCGGTGGTGGTGGGCCCATGGCACTCAGCCCTGCTTGGCCGGACAATATGGCGATGCTGGCTGTGAAAGCGCTCGCCTGACCGCGATCGATAGCCCGCTGGCGGGCTCGCTGATATCTCTCCTCCACCATCCGGCACTCATGCTCTGCCACGGAGAGGCGACCCTGAAGACTCTCCAGCCGAAGGCGGTCGCGATCCCTCTCCTCAGTCAAGATCTCCAGGCGAACCTGGAGTCGTGCGAAATCCCCGGTGGAGAGACGGCCCACCTGCTCCTCGAGCTCACTGACCCGAGCTGCATCGATCTCAGCCCTCGAAGGGCCTCCTGAAGCTCGGCAACCTGTAAAAGAAGACACTGTCAGCTCAAGATAATCAAGTAAATCAAGTTAAACAATGGAAGAAGAAGGATGGAACCTACTCGAGCAGCCCGATCCTCCTCCGCGAGAGAGGCTCGGTGGATGGCAGAGGCGAGCTGACTCTGGAAGTCAGAAAGAGCAGCCTCGTAAGCCGCCGCAGAAGATGATGAAGTCACAGCTGAAGATGAAGGAGGAGCCTCCTGGGTATAGACAGCTCACTGCACCAAAAGACTAACTGTCAGTGGCTAATCGTCAAAACAAATTAATTCATTAAAAGGTTCATATGCATGCATACATACCAAGTCAAAAAGTTCCTTCTGGACCTGTTCCAACTGAGCCTCGGCATCCTGAAGGCGGGTCCGGAGGTCGATGATGACCGCGTCTCGCACATCCTGCATATCATACATACACACATTCATTCACAAATATAAACAAAGATAATAATAAAATGAAAGAAGCACGAATCATATTTACATCGAGTGGACGGAGAAGCCGTAGCTGATCGGCGTAATGTGTCCGGTACTGTTGGAGGTAGGTTGCGCTACTCTCCGCTTGAGACTACACTCGGACACCCCGGCGATGCCAATCTTCGTATTGCTCCGGGAATTTCGCCCGCCAATCAGTGAGGACTTGCTTGCCCCTCATGCTCCTTCCGACCCCCTCCGGGACCTCCTCGTCCACCCACTCCTGGTGGAGGCCCAGTGTCCTCATCACGAGCCGGGGGCGGAGCAGCTCGATCTCATTCAGGCAGTGGAGCCATATTTGCCTGCCGAACCGCCTCCGACCAGCCGTCACCCACGGCTGGCCCTCCTCGCCCATACCCAGATATGGGCGTCAGATTACCTGCATATAGGTTAAATGCATTCATATGAATAAATTGTATTTAAACAATGAAACATTGCATTTAATAAAAATGGACAATTAAAAGACTTATCAGGAGCTCCGGGTAATTGAGGAACTGACGGCGGAGGGCCATCAACTGATGGTGCTGTGGGGGCCATATCCACGATTGGCTGCCAACGGCGAGCCAACGAGACAGCGTCCGGCCTCACGATCCTCGCTCCGCCGAGCGGGAAGTAATAGTAGCTCCAAACCTACACACATGAACATATAAGTTAGAAAAAAATCATATCATTGCATTTTATTACATAAACAAATAATAAAATAACTTAATACCTAGAGGAAGGACGAAAAGCCGCTGACGGTAGTCTCACGGTTCGGCGTGACCGCGGAAAGATCAGCGAAGAGGTGGCTAGGAGGCCGCACCCCATGCATACTCGTGCAAACTATCTAAGTCATCTAAGAGACTAAGGAACCTACAGTGGATATGGTCGCCCTTCGTACCGAAGAGCAACTGACCGAAAAAGAAGACAAGGAAGACTCTGAGCTGCCTATCTACCTCCTCTACTTGATCAGGGTCACTATAATAGACGGCAGAGGAGGACTCAGTTAACCTACTCCTAAACTCCTCCCGGGTCTCGTCTGACCGACGCCGGGACTCTACTAGACCTAAGGCAGCCTCTACCTCTACCCTAGGGACTATCCTAGACTCCCTATCTAGGCTAGATACATCTATCCCTAGCAGGGCCTCAGCCATCTCACGGTAATCGGGGTAAGTCACCCCACTCACCGGTCGGCCCTCTACTCTAAGGCCAGTGATCCTGATCACCTCCTCTAAACTGGGGATCATATGTCCCCAGGGCATTAGGAAAGCCCTGCTTTACGCATGCCACCTCTCCCGCAGCGCCTATAGGAGGACCAAATCGAGCTAAAATGGCTCGATCTCTAAGATTTCCCCAAACCCCATCCGGCGCAGCCGCGCCTTTTGGAAGTCTGGGAGTCCCCTGTAGGTCCCGACTACTAAATCCCATGAAATTTTGGCCCTCATCGTCCCCTGCAAATAAAATTAACAAAAATTCATTAGTTAATGGACATAAAAAGTTAATAAAATATTTATGACTAAAAGGCGTCGGGCTACCTAGACGCTCGTTGAAAGGCGTCAACAACCCTTGACGTCATTTAGATCTATTTTATGCTCCGTTAAAAAATTAAATTTTGGTTTAAATGGCGTCAAACCATGGCGACGTCCTTTGAAAGGCGTCACTTGGTCTGGACGCCATTTAAACCCGATTTCGGGCTTCTTCCAAAAGCCCCTTTTCTCATTCCATTCATCTAAAAATAAACATTCGTTAGAAGCTTACCAGGTGAAAGGCTTCTTCTTCTTCTTCTCCTCCAATCATCGCCGGTGGAAGAACTTCTTCTTCTAGAATCGCCGCCGCCGCCTCTAAAGTCATGGCCTCTTCAGGGGGAACTGTCTCGGGCTCCTCCGCTCTCATTGTCATGCGCACGGCACGACGACGTTTGCCACTCTCTTGGGATTCTTCACCTCGTTCCATGGCCTTGGGAGAGAGAATTTGAGAGAAGAAGAGAGGACTCGAGAAAGGGAGTTGGAGCTTGGAGAGGAGGTTTGAAGAAGAGAGAACTAGAGAGAGATGGTCGGCTAAGGAGGCAACCACCGGAGAACGAAGGAGGCCGGTGGAGCTTGGTCGCTGGAGTTGAGGATCGCCGAAGAGGAAGAGACAGTGAAGAGAGAGAAAGGGCTTGAGGGAATGAGGAAGAAAGGGGGCTCTCGCGGATTCTGTTTGGAAAAGTTAAAATGCGTCGAGATACAACGACGCCATTCAGTGCACATAAACTGAGGAGGCAAGGCAGGGGTTTGAAATTGTTTAAAAGGCGTCTTCACACAACAACGCGTTTCAGTTTAAACCGCCAATTCTGGTCAGAACCGTACTACAGTCAATGATTAAACGCGTCCTGCCGGAACGACGCGTTTAAGTAGATTAATCACACAATTAATAGTAGAATTTTGTGTAAAAGTAAGAAAGAGAATTGAAAAGTGTCTACATGTGCGGACGCGGTTTCAGCATAATTTGCGATTTTAAGTATTAATCACTGATTTTGGGAAAATGATTTTTGGTTGAAAGGCGTCTAAAAGGGTAGACGCGTTTTATGGATAATTTGAGGTTTTAAGGATAAATCTCTGATTTTTGGAAAATGAATTATGGTTGAAAGGCGTCTTCCTGAGTGGACGCATTTTACATTAAGTAAACCCGAACTGTAATATTTTAAGGAAAAATCAAGTTTTTATTGGAAGATAAATCTTGGACAAGTCACAGAAGATTAATGATGAATTTCAAGGCATAAAGGAACAATTCTTTATTGAAAATAAATTCTTAATTACATAAAAGGAAAAATAAAAGAGAGCTTTCAAAGAAGGATTTCCTGAAGTCCCATTATATATGAATATGATAATCCTCTATTTGTTTCTTGAGAGGATTTTACATGATGATTGAAGCTAATATTCCATAATGTAACTATAAGTTCAGTCGCTTCAAAGTCTTCATCGGATTCCAAGGCACGCTTCTTGATTGGAGATGTATGGGAAAACTCAAGAAGTTCATAGCGAGGCATGCTGAGTTGAATTTGACATCGATGAGAATTGTATAGAACTAACTCAGTAGCTCCGATCAGTTTAAGCTCTGCACCAGCTGCACGGCGTACTCGAATGGGTTTTCCTACAAGAGCAAGTGGTGAAGAGTCGAACCCATTTGATAACATTGTCCTCAGATAATCTCTCCAATCAGCTCGAGTCTTGAGTTTGGGCACTCGGTTGATCATCCTCTCATTGAATTTCACAATATTGGAGATATGGAAGATTGGACTATTCTGATATATTTAAGATGGTCTTGCAGAATTTCTAGTGTGGTATTCAAACTTGAAGTGCAACTCAACCCATAGAGCGAAGAAAGCATGCAACCCTAGGGAGGTTGACCTGTAGATGCTGCAGAAAGCCCACTGTAGAGATAGGTTAGAATCGTTGTGCCGATTTGTCTTCCCTCAAAGATCTCGCAGATTGCGCTAACTTGATCATCCTCTAGTATGTTGTCTTAAGCAGGAAAGAATAGAGCATCAGCTAGGCACGTGGTGAATACTTTCATCACGTTCTCAGTGTCATCCTCTCTAAGATTTTCAATCTCGTACAAAGTCCACTCTGCTAGCTTAGCAAGGTTAATTCCTTTCTTAGTGAGACATCCTTTAACTTCTTTTGTATCCTCATGATCTTCATCAACAATTGTTGACCTGTGATCTTCTCCCTCATCAGAGCCATCTTATTCAGGATCACTTCATTGTTGTTCAACTTGATCTGAGGAAGGCCCAATAGGAGTTCGGCCTCTTCTAGAAGAATAGTGCATTCGAATTTAGGAAAGTGGAAAGTATGGGTTTGAGGATGCCATAACTCAATCAGAGCACCTATAGCCGCCCAATCCACGTTTCCACTCTTGTAATGCTTTGCATGGACTACTAGACCTTAGATGTTCCACTTGGAAACAAAGGATTGCATTGAAATAGTGATACTTTTAGCAAGCTTACAAATCCAAGGAAGAGATGTGAATTTTCTTGGGCCGGGAAACAAAGGATATGCCTAGAAGAATAAAAAGGAGAGTTACTATGAAGAACTTGAAGAACATGGAAGAAAAGGGGAAATTGAAGAAGAAGAATTGAAAGGAAAAGAGGATTCAACTTACTTGGAAGTTAGGATCTCTCCCACTAAGATGATCCTTCACAACAGAGAGCTTCTCTAGTGTCTTCTTCATCCTCTTGCTTGAAGAATCCATCTTATTCTTGAGCTGGTTCTTCTTGAAACCTTGAAAACCTTGAAAATCCCTGAACTTTGAAGAGAATTCTCTATTTCAATCTCTAGATTAGGGATGGATTTGCCTTGATACAAGTTAATGAAGTTTATATAGAAAGAATTGCGATTCTGGGAAGTCTTTTCCGGATTGGAGAAGGGATGAGCATGGAAAGAGTTGGAATCCGGATTGAAGACAGCCGGAACCTGTTTCTGCGACTGAAAGGCTTCGGTGAACAGCGACGTGTTTTGGTTCATATTAATGGCGTCGACGCGACACGACGCGTTTCAGGGTTTTCTGTTATTTGCCTGAAAAGCTATGTTTATCTAGATTTTAATGCATTTGATTGAAGTTACTAATGATTTTGAGTGCAGGAAATTCAGGAAAATCCAAATGAATCTGAGAATGTCAAAGAAGATCCCACTGTGGGAGTTTATGAGTCCCGACTGTGGCTAAAAAGACGGTTATCTCTATCCTTTGTACTCTTTCATGTAATTGATTTGCATCATAATCATTACTATATGTTAAAGATTTATTAGAGTATATGAAAGACCTTGTGGTTTTGATGAAACTAGAATTTGAGTTCCCTTTTAATAAAAACAGTGATAATTCCAAAGAATTTTGATCACACGGATAGGCCGTTGGATTGTTAATTAATGAGGACGATGGTTTCGCTTTTGTGAAACGGTGCGTGGATAAACGAGCTTTGGCTTAGCACCGAATTGTAAGAATTGGTATCTTGACTCATTAATGACAATTTAACAATATTATCCTTGATTAAATTATATTTTATTTGACTTTATATTTTTCTTTTAACCCAGCATGCATCATGTAGGACTTTGATATAACTGTGATAAGAATTAATTATTGATTAAGTTTCAGACCATTGATCAAATAAATCCTAACATGATATGAAATATTCCATTCTAAATTGAGTATCTTGATTATCTTTGACGTTCGCTTGAAGATATCTTTGGAATTCTATCCTTTCTTGGATTCTTTATCTAATATTTCTTGTTTTCTTTTAAGATCCATCATGGTTGCAGCACGTCCACATTGGCTAGCAATCGCTTCCCATGATGAAACCTGCAGGGTTTGTGACCTAGGGTACTTCTCGATCGTGGAGGTTGATCGACCTTATTTTATTTATTTGTTTGTTTCATCTAGACATGATTGATTTCATTGATCTCTTTGAGTTATCTTCATTGATGATTTTGAGAAAAATTCAAATCATATGATGTTGAGAGTGTGTCTCATCACACCTTGGCATCACCTTTTTAGTACATTTCATTTTATTTCACTCCCTTGCAAAGACGATACTAAGGTGAGGCAGCTGTAGACACGCTAATTTTGACATCATTTTGAGTAAATTTCATATCATATAATAATGCCTCAAAATGGTCTGATATTTAATCATTAGTTAATTTTTATTAATCTTTCTGAATTAATTGTCTAAATGACATCGGTCAGACAGACATAATTTAAGTTTATTAAAGAAATTCATTTTAACTCAGATTTTTAATCAAATATGAAAAATTCTAAAAGATGTCGATATGTGAAGTCGCCATTTAGGATTTTATTCTTATTTTGATTTTTAATTAATTTATTAATAAACTAAAAGACGTCTGCCTTGCATGACGCCATTTAGGTTTCCTAATGTATTTCTGCTTCTTCTTCCCGATGTTTATCCTTATCTTAATTAATCTAAAAGACGTCTCCCACGGGCGACGCATTTTAGTTAATTACAGATAATGATGAATTAGGCTGTATTTATCTATTTCTTGGTTGGATTGACTTCAAATTCCTTCATGTTAATCTGTAAGTAACCGCGGATGCGTGAACTTAAGCCTATAAATACTTAAGTCCTTGGCCATTAAAAAGTTAGTGATAATTGATGATTATTGGAGCGATAATTTTTGAGAAAGATGTCGTCCAAACGCTGAAGAATCGAGGCGCTGCTACTACTTCTAGGAGCCTTGAAGCAAGCTTCATCCTCTCTTCATCCTTTCTTCGTCCTTTCAAGATCCATACAAGAACCAAGGCTTTCCAGGGGCCATCCAACTTAGTTCTTAATCAATTTCTGTATCTTTCTCATATTTTTAGCATATTAGCAACTTAATTTCATTATATCACTCCATACAACACACACTCACTAGCATATAATTTCCGATCCATGTTTTAAAGGGGTTTCAAAGACCACAAACAAGTGAGTTCATTTGTTTAGTTGCATGATTAGAATTATTACTGGAATAGATACTACCGCTATTTGAGTTATTATTGTTCTTTCCCTCTTTCTTTCTTTCCACTTCTTGCAAGGTACAAAGAAGATCAAGAGGAGAGAATCAACAACAAGAAAATCTGGATGATCTTCAAAGTCTGATAAGCATTCAAGGTAAGAACAAAGTCAGAAGGACTCTTTTCCTTTAGCCGGCTGAAGGAGGAAAATCAAAGACTCCAACATCTCCCAATTCTAAAATAGGTAAGCGATCAATCTCTGTCTTTTGGAACTTTTTAGTTAAAAGTTTCTGGCGATCACATTCACATAGTTTTTAATAAGTTTATTTGTCACATAAACAACAAAATTTTCATGATAATCACATATCACTAATTTGAGCACTCACAGTATCAACCAGATATCTAAAGATCCTTTTGACACATATCAAGTGATATTCTTTAGGATCCGCTTGAAATCTTGCACGCATATATACACTAAATAGAATATCAGGTTTGCTTGCAGTTAGATAAAGTAAGGAACTAATCATATCTCTGTAGATCTTTTGACTACCTTCTTATCTTCTGTGTGTGCCTCTAACCTGATAGAAGTCCTCGTAGGAGTTGATAGAACTCTTGCCTTGTCAAAGCCATACTTCTTCAGTAAGTCCCTAGTATATTTGGCTTGACGGATATGGATTCCTTCCTTTAATTGTTTGATTTGTAGCTTAAAGAAGTAGCCCGGCCTTTCCATCAAGTTTGTTTTAAATTCTTTCTGCATTAATTTTTAAAATTTTTTGCAAAGAGATTCATTAGTCTCTTGTACCTAGACTATTAGATTATCTAGTAATTGGCACCACATTGATGTTTAAAAATAAAATGAATAAATCTAGTGTGATAATTATGAACAAAGTCAAACTAGTTGCTCAAGACTATTGCCAAGAGGAAGGTATAGACTATAATCAAACCTATGTCCCAGTAGCTAGATTTAAGGTAATTTGAATTTTACTTGCATATGCATCTCACTTGATTTAAAGTATTTTAAATTTATCTAGATTATATCATATTTAATGTTACTAATGAATCTCTTTGCAAAAAATTTAAAAAATTAATGCAGAAAGAATTTAAAACAAACTTGATGGAAAGGCCGGGCTACTTCTTTAAGCTACAAATCAAACAATTAAAGGAAGGAATCCTGCAAGATACTTCTTCAATCCATTAAATGCCTCCTGGCACTCATCATCCCAATCAAATTTGACTCTCGGCTTAGTAACCTCATAGAACGGCTTACAGCTTTGTGAGCGCTGGGAGACAAAACGGCAAATAAATTGCAACCTCTCGATTAATCCTCTCAACTCTTTCAAGTTCCTGGGGGGTGGCATTTCAATGATAGCTTTAGCCTTGTTGGGATCGATCTCGATGCCCCATTTACTGAGGATAAATCCTAACAACTTCCCTGATGAGACACCAAATATGCATTTCTTTGTATTCATCTTTAATTGGTACTCTCTTCATCTCTACAAAATCTTTGTCAGAAATTCAGCATGCTCAGCTCTAGTTTTAGACTTAACCAGAAGGTCATCCACATTCACGCCCAAATCTATATGCATCATGTCATGGAATATAGCCATCATTGCCCTTTGGTAGGTGGCTCCAGCATTCATCAATTCAAATGGCATGACGACATAACAGTATGTTCCCCACGGTGTAGTGAATGAAGTTTTCTCCTGATCATCTTTTGCCAATTTGATCTGATTATACCCTGAAAAGCTATCCATGAATGATAGAGTCTCGAATCCAACTGTGTTGTCGATGAGCACATCTATGTGAGGCAGTAGAAAATCATCTTTAGGACATGCCCGATTCAGATCTCAAAAGTAAATACAGATCCTAACTTTTCCATCATTCTTCATAATCGGGACTATGTTAGCCACCCATTGTGGATAGAGGACAACTCTAATAAATTTGACTTGATGCAACTTATCGACCTCTTCCTTCATCTTCAAAGCCATCTATAGGTAGAATCGCCTTAATTTCTGTTTAACCAGGCTAGCTCCAGCTTTCAAGGTCAATTGGTGTTCCACTAGAGAAGAATCTAACCCCGGCATATCTTCATAGCTCTAGGCGAATGTGTCCTTGTATTATATAAGAACTCGAACCAAAGTCTCTTCGTCTAATTTTGAAAAAAATTTACTAATTAGGACTACCTTGTAAACACCCAATTTTGGACACCTTTTGGTCATAAACCTCCGTCACCATTAGCCCATCAACACTAACCCATCACCTTAGCCCATCTCGTTTAGCCCATCGTATTTCTCCACTTAATTCAACCCATTAAATGGTCGAGCCCATTAACCAACACTTGTCTCTTCTACCTTTACGTGGAAGGCCAACTTGGTGGCCTTCCACCTTCTCCGAAGGCCAGCTGCGCCGCCTTCCACCTTTTTCACGGAAGGCCAACTTGGTGGCCTTCCACCTTCCCCGAAGGCCAACTGCGCTGCCTTCCACCTCTTCGCGGAAGGCGAACTTGGTGGCCTTCCACCTTCCCTGAAGGCCAACTACGCTGTCTTCCACCTCTTCACAGAAGGCGAACTTGGCGGCCTTCCACCTTTCCCGAAGGCTAGCTGCGCCGCCTTCCACCTTTTCGCGGAAGGCCAACTTGGTGGCCTTCCACGAAAGAGCAAGGCAAAGGGGTTGGCCGTCCATCCTCCCACTTTCAGCTTGACTTCATCTTCCTACGATCTCTTCCACTCGCTACCCTCACCCCCCACTACTCCGACCACTCCCCACTTCGGCAATTGCCGCATGCACGACCTCCGACCCTTGACCATTTCCTATTGGCTCATTGAAGATTAACGGGGATTTAGACCATAGATTTCCCTTATTTTCTTCTCCCTTATTTAAATCCCCTAGGCCCTCTTGGGAAGTGGGGGTTGGAGAGTTGGGAGTTAAAGATTTTGGGAGGTTGAAGAGGTTTGCGTTGGAAGGCTTCGGGTGAGCAGAGGTCCTGGCGGACAGACGCTGGAAGACGGCGAGCGGAAGGATTCCCCCCACATGGACTTGTCCTTCTAACTTTCTTCTTTACTGCATTTTTCTTTTCAATATGGTCTTCATTCTCCATTCACCACAACATTTTCATTTTCGCAATTCGCACACACGTACACTTTTCTCCTCCTGCATGCATCCATCCTAGGGCATCCTAGCACCCATTCTAACAGAGGTTCAAAACAAAAATTGGGAGGTGGGTGGCCAAAACATATGGTCACCTTCCCTCCCCAAACACACATCCAGTGCATTCCCCTTTCAACGTTTAGTTTGATTATTTGTTCGTACGGATAGATTCTACGCACTGCAGCTCTAATCGGGTTATTTCCTCTCTATGTTTGTCTTTTCTTTTAAGGGGCTCTTCCCACAGTTCGCGTGCGAACCAGTGAGCTCTCTCCTTCCGGCCGGCCGGAGGCGGAGAAGAGGAAACCACTGTCTCCCCACTCCAAGAAGACGCGATCATCTTCATCATCCTGCGGAGCACAGGGACTCTAAGGTAATGCTCCTGGCAATCACACACTTCAATTCCTAACACCTCATTGCCGCAGTTGCGCGACGGACGGGGTCCTCCCCGCCGAAGGAGTGCGGGAACACTCCGAGCGTCCACAGCCCTTTGGCGATCACGGTGGGACATCTGTTTGCTCAATGCGTGCATGTCAACGAATGCAAAGGAAAGGGTAAGAGCCCCCACACCTGGACGGCCAGCCACTTGGCCGCCTAGATAAGTGGACGGCTAGGCACCTGGCCACCTAGCTACCTGGACGGCCAAGCACCTGGCCACCCAGTTACCCGGACGGCCAGCCACCTGGTCGTCCAGTTAAATGGACGGCCAATCCTGGCCGCCCAGTAGTTAAGATGACCAGCTACCTTGCCATCCAACCCTTAGATGGCCAACCTTCTGGCTAGCTTTCTCACTTGTGTATTTTGCTGTTCTGGTTGTGTTTATTGCTCTCTTTCCTATTGAACTTTGGGTTAATTTCAGGGTGTTCTTTGTGGGGGGTTTAAGGAAGAGCCACCATCACACTGATAGTTACCCCTCCCATAGTGTCTGACACTCCACCTGAGGATTCCCACTTGGGTGTGACTTGTCTTACTCTGTTGGGAACCTCCGTGAGTCTCCGCGAGCCAAGGATTCCCACTTGGCCGCTGAGCAGGTTGTACCCGAACCACCTAATAGGATCCCGGGATTGAGTGAGGAAACTAAGTTTTGCCATTCGAAATTGTCTACCCATAGGCGTCACTGAGAGGATTATTTTGAAACCAAAAGACGCCTAATTGAATTTTGATGAAACAATTTTCTGAAAAGAATGCAGGGTCGCTAAAGGGTTGAACTTGATTTGTTAGAAACCAACACTCTCATAATACATGGTTAATCTTTGAAGTGGAACATAAGATCATGTCGGATTTGTGTTTCATAATGAATCGTATGTACTTTAATGCCGTGTATGATGACATGGATGAGTTTGGTACCAACATCACACACAACCCTTTGTTTGAAATTGAAGAAGACCCACAACATGCTCCAGACATCTTGGAAGGAGCTTAGGAGAGGGGAATCTGATGAAGCTTCTACCTCCCACAGGGAAGATGATCATGTAGTTTCAAATAGGACATTCCAAAATCCGAGGGAAGACCCAAAACTCATTGCCGTATTATCACGGTACACTCCCGATCAACTCATTCAGTTGGTCTCCCGCGGCAAAACTCAGGAAGCCACTCCTCGGAAAACTCAATTCCAAGGATCTTATAGTCGACCCCAGGCTAATCAGGCAATCCCGATCCTAATAGCCCACTCTAACTTCATCAACTAGGTCACACCTCTCAAACAGGAGGAATTCATCTACAAGAATGAGGTCGAATCTTACGTGCGCCAGCTCATGGCTGAAAATCTTACCTTAAGGCAACCTCATTCTCTCTCGAGTTATTGTAAGCTCCCTTCAGCCTACTTCCCACCAAGATTCAAGATACCCAAGTATAGAAAATACGATGGTGCCACTGACCCACATCATCATCTGTTAGGTTTCCTTATGGATTCCCACCAATGGCTCTATGATAGAGTTCTCCTTGTCCACCACTTTCAGAAATCTCTAGAAGGAGAGGCTTTGAGATGGTTTTCTTCTTTACCCGCTACAGACCTAATCAATTTTGATATGGTCTCAGAAAGGTTTGTCACCCATTTCAACCACATGACAGCCTCACCTCCCACCTTATTTGATCTCATAATGAAAAAAATGAAGTCTGTCGAGGACTTCACTCACTTTTCTAATAGGTGGAGAGCCATGGCCTCTAAAGCAGAAGTTACCATCCCTGAAGCCCAGGCAGTCACTATGCTTGTCAATAATGATACTCCTCAGCTCCGAGCTATCCTCATGCTTAGCGAACTTCAAACGTTCGCCCAACTGTATAATCGAGCTCGGGTGATTCAGTCACAGATCCGGGACTCCGCCTTGCCTTCGTTCTTCGAGAACATGAATAGGAATAAGAAAGCCACAACGACTCCCACCACAGAAGGAGTCACCATCAATGAGCAAGTAAGCATGCTAGGACAACCAACCAGGTTCCCCAATTCTCAACCCAAGTCTGATACATAGTTCGACCAGAAGCAGTACTCAGCAGTTCCTCCCCCGACTAATTATAGTCGTCCCATGGCCAAACACACATCATACCCACCTTTGCCAAAATCGTTAGTAGACATCTTTTATACCTTGCTAGCTTGCAATGCTATTCAACTCCCATCACAACATGAAGGTGTTCCGCGCAATACGGACACGTCCAGGTACTGTCCGTTCCACAGGATTCCAGGGCACACAATCAACAACTGCTTCACCTTCAGGGATTGGGTGTATGACCTAAATGACGAAGGTAGGATTAACTGGGAGGACATGAAAAAGGCAATAGAGACTTTAAGGGCTAAGAAGGAACTAGGGATTGTGAAATACCCATTACCCTCTCACCAAATAGTTCAAGATCCGTCTAGTTCACAAGGGAGGTCAACACCCTGATTAAAGATCTGGAACCAAGAATAGTTCGTAGGGAGCAATATTGAGAATATGAAGAATCTGGGATACAACACCGAGTTCTCACTCAGTTGAATGAGACTGAAATCTCCACAATCTTTCAAGATAAACCTTTGGTCCTAATTCGACCTAAGGAACCATCAATCATCATCAAGCCAATCACTCTTATCCAAGTCCCTTCAATCACAGCTGATGAATCTCCTCTGTCTGTCCTGTGTCCAACCTCAAAGTTAGGTCCGGTGACGCAATTTAATCCAATAAAATCACCCTTAAAATCAAATCAAGCAG
The DNA here is from genome assembly GCA_030544215.1 of Zantedeschia hybrid cultivar. Classification (NCBI taxonomy): domain Eukaryota; kingdom Viridiplantae; phylum Streptophyta; class Magnoliopsida; order Alismatales; family Araceae; genus Zantedeschia; species Zantedeschia hybrid cultivar. Next base: position 45,434,452 of record JARZZO010000011.1, read on the forward strand.
CAGATACAAGTCCAATAAGTGTTACACTCAGAAACCGCATCATTCCTCCAAGTCAACCCTCAAATTCTCAGGAAAATTCAACTCCAGCAGGAGGGATTACTCAATCCGAATATGACATCCTCCAGTACCTAGGAAAGACTCCTGCCAAGATTTCAGTTATAGAACTGATCCAAAGATCTTCCACGCATAGGGAGACATTGTTCAATTTCCTGCAGCAAATCACAATTAATGAGGATCTTCCTATTGGAGGAGTCACGAATGCCATTCTCTCAGTCACTTAGGCACCCATGATATCATTCTCGAATAAAGATCTACCTCCCTTCGAGTGCCGATCCCTTCCCTTATGCCTAACTGCCTCCCTCAATGGCCACTCAGTAGACTCCATCCTATTGGATACTAGAGCCTCAATTAATGTTTGTCCTCTTAAAACTCTTAAGAAGATAGGAATCAATCAAGAGAAGATTGAGTTCACCTCCATGATGTTCTCGGCCTATGATAACGCTCATAGGCCAGCTGACGGTAAGATCTTCCTCCAATTGGATATTGGCCCAGTGGCCATGATTTCGGAGTTCTACATTCTGGATGTTAAGCCCATATACAATGCTATTCTAGGCAGACCTTGGATGGACCATACTTTGGGGGTCCCGTCCACCAATCATTAGTACTATAAGTTCCCGTATAACGGGAAGATCGTGAAAACCAAAAGCACCCCCTATATTTTGAGTCATTGGACTCGGTATCAACTGAATATATTCCATCCATGATAACCTCTAGAAAAGGCAAAGAACCCATCCTTTCATCAGTCAGCTCCCATTCCAGGCCCCGGCTTAGCATAGGTTGGCAACTCATGGATAAGATGGGGTACAATTCAGGCTCTGGATTAGGCAAGGAGGAACAAGGAATCCGAAACCTATTTCGGAAAACCCTATCATTGGGGGATTTGGACTGGGCTACTTACCAACTAAACTAGCTGAGAGAATAAGAAAGTGGTCACTTATGGACCATTTTGTGAAGAGAAGTCAGGAGTTACTCAAGATAGAAGATGAATTGAAAGAAAAGAACGAGGAAGTTCAAAAAGAAAGTGAAGGAGATTTGGCACAAGGTTATTGTTTCATGAACCAAACATCCCACAGGAAGGGGTATTTCTGGTCAAGGATGAACCGGCACCTACTGCGTTCATCCCCTTCTTATTCCACCCACCTTCCTTCCCTATGCTCCCAACACCGATCATAGCACATTTCCCTGAATGTTTCATGTTCGAAACATACGATCATAAAAAAAAAAGTCCAAAGGATGCGAGATCACCTTTGAGGAGCCTGCATGTTGGGACAACCCTATTGTCATTGGATCTTTTTCCCAAGGATCCACCCATGTCCCATCCGGGACAAGCTTGACTCATAGTAGCTTAGGAATTAGGATATCTTCCTCCTTATCTAGGAATTGTAGGGATAAACAAGTTCCATCTCTCTTAGTCCAGGAGTTAGCAAATAGGTGTAAATATTTGAAAGGAGTCGATGAATTTCTTCAGTTGGGGGTCATCTCTGAGCCAATAGAACTTTTAGAAGTTGAATCTTGCAATGATGGCTTAGGAGTGTTTGAGCTTAGTGAAGATGAAGAGGACGGTGACTTGGCCGAACCATTTGTAAGTGGGATGAGGCGGTTTGATGAGCCCTCGTCAGCTGTCGATGAACCTACTAAAGAAGTCAACCTCGGAACTGAGAAGGATCCAAAGATAGTGCTAATTAGTGTCAAATTGAGTCAAGAAGAAAAGAGGTCCATAACAGACGTACTCCAAAAATATCCTGATAGGTTTGCTTGGTCATATGAAGATATGCCTGGATTGAACACATAATTGGTAGAGCATCGGCTAGTCCTCAAACCTGACACAAAACCTATGAAGCAAAAGTTGAGACGGCTACAGCCTGAATTAGTACTAAAGGTAATAGAAGAGGTTGACAAATTATATAAGGCCAAGTTCATTCGGGTAGTGCTCTATCCTAAGTGGGTAGATAATATCGTCTCCGTGGCAAAGAAAGATGGAAGGGTTAGGATTTGCATAGACTTCCGTAACCTCAACCAGGCTTGTCCAAAGGATGATTTCCCAATTCCTCACATAGACTTACTGGTCGATAATACTACTGGATACGAAATGTTGTCCTTCATAGAAGGTTTTTCAGGATATAATCAAATCCGACTAGCTAAAGAAGATCAAGAGAAGACATCCTTTATAACCCCGTAGGGAACCTATTGTTACATGGTCATACCGTTTGGGCTTAAGAATGCTGGCGCCACTTACCAAAGGGTGATGATGGCAATCTTTCATGACATGATTCACACTGACATGGAGGTTTATGTAGATGATATCCTAGTGAAATCCAAGACGAGGAAAGAGTATGCTCAAATCCTTAGAACTGTAATGCAGAGGTCAAGAGAGCACCAACTAAAAATGAACCTGAAGAAGTGTGTGTTCGGTGTCTCCTCAGGGAGATTGCTACGGGTCATGGTAAGCAGGCGAGGGATTGAGGTAGATCCAAACAAGGTGAAGGCGATAACGAAAATGCCTCCTCCTAGGAATGTCAGGGACGTAAGGGGACTCATTGGCCGTCTACAGTTCATTAGACGGTTCATATCTCAACATTCATTGAGATGTAAACCCTTTTACGATTTATTAAAAGGAGTATCAAAGTTCGATTGGAACGATAAGTGTCAAAAAGCCCTCGATGACTTAAAGAGTTACCTCCTCAACCCACCAGTTCTCATGGCTCCCATCCCAGGACGGCCTTTACTGCTTTATGTCTCCACTACTGAGGAATCATCTGGAGCAGTATTGGTCCAACTAGATGACGAGAAGAGAGAAGGAGCAGTATATTACCTTTCCAAGTTGTTTAATGATGCTGAAAGACGTCATATTGCCATGGAAAAGACATGCGCAGCTATTGTCTGGGTAGTGCAGAAAATGAAGCACTATTTAGTTGCCTTCGAGGTCAAACTTCTAGCGATAATGGACCCGATAAAATACTTGCTAGAGCGGCCAGTTGTAACGGATAGGCTGGTGCGATGGCAGGCCTTTTTGAACCAATTTGATATCACCTACGTGAATTAGAAGGTTGTCAAGGGACAAGCAATTGCTGAGCACCTAGCTCACCACCCATTGCCGAAATTTTAACTCACCGATGATGAATCCTCGGATGAGGAGTTGAATCTGATGATAGACGATAGTCCATCCTGGGTCCTCCACTTGGATGGGGCACTCAACTCTCTAGGCAGTAGGGTAGGAGCAGTCCTCGTATCTCCGGAAGGGGTAAGTATTCCGCATGCTTGCCAATTATCCTTCCCGATGACAAACAATGTTGCTGAATATAAGGCCCTCCTAAGTGGCTTAAAATCGGCATTGGCTCTCAAGGTCAGAGAATTGAGAATTATTGGAGACTCACAATTAGTCTTTCGTCATACCGTGGGCAAGTACCAAATCCAGGATCCTAAATTGAAGCCATTTCAAGAATTGGTGAGTTCTTTGACTAGGCAGTTTAGGAAGATCACTTATGTTCATGTGCCTAGATCACAGAATATCCTGGCTGATGCCTTAGCTTCCTTGTCCTCAGCCCTAGAAATTCCCCTCACTAGGAATTCAGAAACCATCACTATGCAAAAGCAAGATTCCCCCTCTTTTCGGGACCCGTGGTTCCAACTGGGACGATGGGAATCCTTGGTTTTTTGACATCTTGAATTTCCTCCGAGATGGAAGTTTCCCGGCCTAGGCTATGGCTTCATACCGTAAGGCCATCTGCCGAGCGTCCTAATGCTACATCATTCTAGGTGGGTTACTCTATAGAAGGTCCTTCACTGGAATACTCCTTTGGTGTCTGGATAATGCTGAAATTCTCCAGATCCTTGAAGTTGCTCATTCTAGTGAATGCGGGGGTCATGTAAATGGCCGCGCTTTAGCTCAAAAACTTCTCAAGTCCTACTACTGGCCTTCAATGGAGGCAGACTGCACTATGTTTGTTCGAAGGTGCCTAAAATGCTAGCTACATGCTGACAAAATCCATGCACCTTCATCTTCCCTCCATCCCATCATTTCCCCATTGCCATTCGCCATGTGGGCATTCGATGTTATAGGACCTTTAGAAGGTCGATCAGGAGAAGTAAAAAGAAAATCTTTCATCTTAACTGCCACTGCGTACTTCACAAAATGGGTTGAAGCTGAAGTATTCGCAGAAATCAAAGCGTCCACAGTAATGAAATACATCAAGCGCAACATTCTCGCCAGGTTCGGGACACCACGCGATTTCGTCACCGACAATGGACCACAATTTGTCTCCCAGGAGCTCCACGACATGTGCAATAAGTTTGGTATTGCATCATTCTTCGCCATACTACGGAAATGGACAAGCAGAAGCAACTAATAAAACTCTCATCCTAATTATCAAAAGGACTTGTAAATCTCATAAATATTTAGGCTGGACTGATCGCTTGGTTGAGGCTCTGTGGGCGTATCTTACCTTTGTCAGAACACCCACGGGACAAACACCATATACATTGACGTTCGGGACGGATGCGGTACTCCTATACGAGATCCTCCTTGCTTCACTAAGAGTGCAGTTGGATCAAGAAATCAGCGACATTGAGCGTCATGAAGCCATACTAACCCAACTGGAACTATTAGATGAGAGAAGGCTAATGGCGGCAAATCATGCACAAGTTTACAGAAATAGAATTGCAAGATTCTATACAAAGAAGGTTCTTGAAAGAAAATTTGAGATGGGGGAAATGGTTGTAAAGAGAAAAATGATTAAAGCTTCTGGTCTCAAAAGTAAATTGTAAGAAAATTAGGAGGGTCCATTTGTAATTAAGGAGGCATATTCAGGAAATGCCTATCGCTTAGTCAATAAAAATGGAGAAGAATTGCCTCACCCTTGGAATAGAGTTTATCTGAAGAAGTTCTACCCTTAAAAATAAAAATAAAAAATCGAAAATTTCAAAATCCAAAAAAAATGAATATTCAAAAAGCATAAAAAATATTTTTAAATATGTACATACCCCAATGAAAATCATAAAAAAATCAAAACACAAAATTCAACTGTCTGGTGACTGCCATGTAACCCCTGTCTAGGTCTAGTTGCATGATAGAATGGTTTATCATTAAGGTTTGGTTAAGACTTTGGTCCACCAGAGCCGTGGACGTGTCTGCTTTACTTTCATATGGACTTCTATGGTTATTATGAGATGCACACATTTACACATTTTTCAAAGTAAACCTTCTTAAAATGAGTTCAATGTCTTTAGTACACTGTTAAATTGCAACCTTTACTCTTCGACTCTCGACTAATCATGACAGTCGACGCCCTTAAACGGTCGAACTAAGCAAACTACGGTTCCCAACAACCCGATAGATGTAACCCCCTAAATAGGTCCAAATATGAAATGCAAAGGACCAGAGCACGTGAGAGGGCAGTGTCCCCGCAGGCGGAATAAGAAATGAAAAGCAAATAACCTTGAAAATGCCAAGAAAAATCAAAAGGGTTCAAGCAATCGTACAAAAAAGCCTGGTCGTGACCATGGTCCTGAAATTCATCAAAGGCCTGAAAAATCAAAAGTAAATAGGGGCATCTAAGAGGTCAAAAAAGGATCTATTTTGTCATAGCTCTATCTTTTAACAGTTTTGTCGATCCTCCTATAAGGTTTGTCTTCAAATTTCTTCAATTTTTCTCCCCCAATCTTTAACATGAGATAGCTACCTAAAGACTTAATATAATTTTAAAATGGTTCGTTTTCAAAAATCATCACATGCTCACATGATCACAAAAGTCCGAAATGGGTAAAGAGTAATATCTGTGTTTCTGGTGAATCAATTTATGAACTATAATCTTGATGAGCACCCTCAAAACTTCGGGCTTAGGTCAATGCAAGCGCGTCACCTATAGGTGTAACGGCGTCTGATTTTGGGTCAGCGTCGCGCGGTTGACTGTTAGGGTTCCAAGGTGTTCCATCTTATATCTTCTAGGCTGTGAGGAAAGAGACCCGGGTCAAACAAATCATTTATCTCAAAAACTTTTTGGGCGAACTTAGTGGTCGGAAGCAGCTGGGAGCCTAAGCATGGCATGATGGTATTGTCGTCAATATGAGTCTTAGCCGGTCGAGGTCAGTTTGAGGAGTCTAGAGGCCCAAATCAACCTAGATGCATGCTTAGGATACCTGGGAAGTTGAGTATGCATTTCCCTTTCATCATCCCACTAGACATGAGCTGGAATAACCTGTACTAGTCTTACTAGATGTTTGATGTCCTTCTCAAACATCATACGGCTAGGAACAATTAGAATATGTGTTTATAAGTCATCAATCTCATTATTATGATCTCATCATAATCTGATGACTATTGCACACATTCATGGACTTCATTATGCGCAGTTACAAATATGCCAATCTACATAATGAATTTGATGCCATTATTAGTAAACTAGATTGAAATAGGTGCCTTATGATTGGCTTAGAGGACACCTATATCCATCATAGATCAAGAAAAGAAGGAATTCTGGAGCAAAAAGGACGATCCCCAAATCAAGCAAGAACAAGAGCAAAAGATGGCTCTCTTTCTTCAGCCGGTTGAAGAGAGGGAATCAAGAACACGCATATCTCCCTCGTTTCAAACAGGTAAGCGATCAAAATTTTCTTTTAAAACTTTTTAGTCAAAAGTTTCTGGCGATCACATATTAATTTTTAATTGTTTTATTGTCATTAAACAACACAATTTTCATGATAATCGTACACTCAAATTGAGCACTCACGCGTTTTGGCGATCACGATGAGACTTGGTCTTGCCATCTTTTAAATATTTTGTTCTTGCTATTATCAACGGGCACCTACGGTGCACCACTTGTGTCCCTCAGGTACGTTTTTTATCAATTGGAGAGTTTGGTTACATTCATCCCAACGTGCACCACGTGCACATCCTTTGTGGCAAGATTTTGCCCCCCATTTGATTGTTTAAGGAGTTGTGATTGTGATAGGAAGGTGTGTGTTTGATTGGGTTTTGTTTGTTTGCCTGATAAATAACCTTGTTAAAAACGGAATTCACATGATATGTTAGTTACTCTTTACCTTGATAACTTGGGAGGGATTGCCCTCGATTTTTGCTTGTTGTTTAGTGTTTCTGCGACCTGAATAGCGTCTTGAGACAGCAACATGTTTCAGAACCACGTCGCTGGTGTAAGGATTGAGGTTTCGGATCCGGTTATCGGGTCAGTTTCAGGGTCGGACTCTGTAGTTCGGGCCCTAACGGGGCTGGGACCCTCTTCTGTTTCGCCTCGAGCCTGCTCGACGCGGTTTAAACGGCGTCCGGCGTGGCAGACGCGTTTTATATTGTGCCACGTGGATGCCACGTGGGCTGGCCTTGGGTTGCGAGTGTACGGGCCGGTCGTGTCGTCTGAACGACGTCCATGATGGGCGACGCGTTTCAGACTGCGACCCTGCGGTGTCAGAGTACGGTGCCGGTCTTGTCGTCTGAATGGCGTCAGCCTTGGACGACGCGTTTCAGACTTCTGTCAGAACGGCCTGTCATGTCATCTGATAGGTGTCCGTACATCTCGACGCGTTTTATCTAGGTCCTGGTTAACCCCGCGAGCCCTCCTTCTTTCCCTCATTTTCTTCCTTCTCTCTTTCTCTCCTCCCTTCCGGCGACTCCGGCGACGCCCCCTTCCCCTCCCTCTTTTCCTCCCACCACTTCGTCTTTCCCTCCACTCCATCAACCACCTAGCTCCCACCACTACCACCTCCACTTCCTCCGCGGTGTTTACTCTCCGGACGGCGGCCGACGTCCCGGTGGAGTAAGGACGACCTCGACGGTACCGGCAGTGGCGTGGGGCGAGACGGGTGGACGGCTTGGAGCTTCGAGGAGTTCAAGTAACCGGTAGGGTGACGATTCCCGTTGTGTTTTATTTTAAAAAAACCGTGTTCTCCCGCTTAAAGCATGCTACGGATCTATGGTTTTGGGTAGAATGAGCATGTTAGGGGCTTTTCCTTGATGGGAATGGGAGTTTCTATGAATGTGGATTTATGATGCCTTGGTTTGTCCTCTTTCTCCTCTATTTTTAGGGTTTTGGGGGGTTGGAAAGGGAGCCTTCGGGCAGGAGACAGAACCTGGTTTCTGACGCTAAAAGACGTCGTGCATGGACGACGCCTTTCAGAAGGACGTCGGGCCATCATGATGCCTTTTAGGCAGAAATCGTTCCACTAAGGCTCTGTCAGTTCGGGGATTCTGGCACTGAAAGACGTCATGTCTGTACGACGCGATTTGGAATAGCATCGGGCCACCATGACGCCTTTTTACGCAGAAATCCCCCGATTAAGGTTTTCTGCTAATTCCTATTTTTCTGTGTGAATGGCGTCTGATGATGTTGACGCCTTTTAAAAGGCGGCTACCTGTAGCGACGCCTTTTATGCCAGATTCTGAGGCTGGGATTTCATGAACCAGTTTAGGAGACTTGAATGGCGTCGTCCTTGGCTGACGCGATTCAAGGCAGAACTACATTAATCCATGCCAGTAAAATGTGTTTACACTACTAGATAGTTGGTTAATGCATGCTTTTGGTATACTCGATGTGATGGACTCTTCGTGACCGGATGACACCACGTTATATGTCGTGCGACCGTAGACTTCTCACGTGACCGGATCGCACCGTACCGTGTTTTATGTTACTGTGGACCTAGAGTGACAATTGTAGCGTTTGACACCCTGTGTCGGTGCGGAGGGACACAGCGCTGATCGGAGCAGTGGCGGGGTGACGCCTAGTGAGAGAGGGTCACCTGGTGAACCCCGGGGTTAGCTAGCTTGTACCGGTGTCGGAGTGGTACCTTTGGAGTGTCACTCGTGCTGGGAGAAGGAGTAACCACCTGAGCTAGTTGGGTCGGAGTAGCCAGCGTGCTATCCGAGGGGTTACTGTTTGGTCTCAGCGGGTCGGTGTTTGCTGAGGGAAGGAGTGACCGCCGAGGTGGCCAGCGTGCTATCCGAGGGGTTACTGTTTGGTCTCAGCGGGTCGGTGTTTTCCCACTTTCCTTGTGTAGTTGACGTGTTTTAAGGATACGCCGAATTACGGGTTCCCTGATAAATTGGAATTATGCATGTTAATTATACTTCGAATGTATGTGATTCATGTTGAGATTTAGGTATAGTAATTACTGTTTTTCATGGTTAATATATCTCTGTTGTACTTTACACTTGTGGGTGTGTGTGTGGGCAGTGGGGATCGAAGGATCCCTACTGAGTCTTTTCGTTGAGACTCACCCCTACGGCTTTCAGGTGAGGACTCCAGGCAGACTTAGCGAGGGTTGTGCGGTTGTGTGTTGACCGTCGTCGGCTGTTGTTCCGGGGTATGCCCCGACGTAGTTGTTATCTTTATTTCTGGCCTGTATGTTTAATTAATTCTCTTCTGTTGGAGTATGTAATTATTTGTTGTATCGAGTCGCATTGTAATAACTTTTAATTTCTGCATTTTCCTTTCAATTCAATGCGATGTGAATGTTTAGCTTAGTTTATTCTTTATTTCCCAGACTTACTTATATCCTGGTTTGGTTCCAAATTAATGATTCGGTACCCATTTAGTAATCGGATCCCCGATTATAGGGTGGCGGGTCGTTACAACTGGACTAAGACGCCATTTATTAATATTTCTTGTCTGTTTGCTGTCGGAGGTTTTGTGAACAGTGGAAGTCTATGTCTTGAATAGCGTCGTTGAACGGCGACGCGATTCAAGCTCTTTCTTATTTTGGTCATTAGCCCTCGGAACCTTGGTTTGATTGCTACTTATATCTATCTATCATACATTAGAGGCCATCCAGGCCGTAGGTCATTTGCACAGGGGCTAACCCCCCCCCCCCCCCCCCCCCCTCTCGTAGGAACACCTTCTTGACATCCTCACCTCTCTCTGATTGGGTCAGTCCCTCGATCAAACTAGAGTGGTTGGTGTTAAAACCTCTGTAAGTCCCCAAAAGTAAGGAATTTCTTCTTGTTCATCGGGCTGGTTGTACCAATTGAAGTTCTGGTTATATATTCATATCGTTGTGAGAAAGAACCATAGAGTATAACGGTGAAAACTGAACTGAAACTAGGATCCTACCCGTTGAGAGAATTGGTGTAAAAATTCAAGTAATCTAACAAAGAATCCTAAAACAACGTAAACATCCACTTGTTTGCTTAATCTCTTGCACAACTTGTTTGACCTTGATTGCTAAAAATCTAATACCATGATGCTTCGATCGGGTAAATTTGTGGGTATGGCTACTTACGAGCAGGATGCCATCGTCGAATACGAGGGAGATGCTAATGCCCTCGAGAATTCAATTGCTACTCTGAGAGCAGAGGAGATGCTAATGCCCTCCGTAATACTGATTCCTATCATCCTGAGTATGAGGGAGACACTCATGCCCCTCAAGGTCAGGCCCATTTTCCTCACGACCAGTACAACCCTAGTACTGATCATCCTTATATCCATGTAATCTCCAATCCCACTTTAGAAAGAGGTCCAGATCCAGCTGAGCCCTCACCTACCAATCCTCCTGATCTGATTATTGTCCTGGGAACTCTGGCTGCTCATGTGGATCCTCAGCAACTTAAGGCGATCCAATCTATCCTCAAAAGGAAGATGCCCGTGCAGTCTATCGAACCGAATCATGTGGTTCCCCCAGTTGTTCGTCAAGTTCCTCCTCCTCACCATGCTCCTTCTATTCATCAGGCCATGGAAGGCCTTCAAGTTTCAACCTCCCGGCCATCTGGGCCACAATTATCTTCTTCAAGGCATCCGGCCAGACCGCCAACATCAACTTACCAAAATGCCTTCGGGCATGGCGGAAGCGCTGCCGAGCCGCAACCTTATTATCCACCTTGCCCCACCTATTCCAGGCAGCAAGCTTATCATGATCTACCACCACCTCCTCCCTAAGTTGATCCGGTAACTCAGGCTCTGCTCGCGAACATGGACCGCATGGACGAGCAGTTTAGCAGCTTCAAGAAGATGATGGGAGTCAAGGCAGTGCCCGAAATCACTCTTCCCAGTCTGCCAGTATTTCACTTGCCACCTTCTGAGATGCCAGTATATAGAAAATACAACGGTTCTGGTAACCCCTTTACCCACCTGAAGGAGTTCATGTATGAATCTTCCTTCTGGCAGAATGACAAGAAGTCACTGGCATTTTTATTTAGAAGATCATTGGAGGGACCAGCCCTCGAGTGGTTCTTCTCTTTGGAGCCGTCTGAGGTGGAAGACTATGGTATCGTGTCAAGAAAATTCATTCAAAGATACCAGGACCGAGTTGCACCGTCTCTATCCTTAACCGACTTAATGGTTGAGAAGATGAAGCCTGATGAAGACTTCATCAATTTTGCTAATAGATGGAAGGGAATGGCGGAGAAAATAAAAGATCACCTATCCGAACCCGAACAAGAGAAGATGATGATCTTTAATGCTATCCCCCAGTACTAGCTACTCCTTACACTGAACAACCTGACTAGCATGACGGAACTCTACGAGAGGGCACGTTATTGCCAAAACGCCTTCAAGGATGCTACTTTCTCTAGCATCTTTGATCCTTACAGACCCAGCAGACCTCCACCTCGGAAGTCTGCTATGCCAAACTCTCCCAGCATGGGTCCGACAACTGAGGGCACGCTCTCCCATGAACAAATCAGCACTGTGAACAACAACCAGCCACAGTTCATGAGGAACCAGCAGCAGCAGTCGCAGTATGCAGGGCAGAGACCGCCGAACCAACAGGGCTACAAGACACCTTAGCAGCAGTACCAACCAACCTACAATCAGCCGCAACAGCAATACCAGCCATAGGAGCAGTATCAGCCTCGTCCACCTCCAACATATCACAATGTACCTCCTCCAGGCGACTACAATCAGCAGAGAAAGCCTCTAGGCCCAAAGAGGGCATCATACCCTACTCTCCCGGAATCTCTCCTAGACATCTTCAATGCCCATATGGCAGCCAATGCGTTGGTTCTGCCTAGGGAGAAAACTATATGGCCCCAGAATGCCAATGCCTCTAGGTATTGTGTCTTCCACAGACAACCTGGGCATACGGTGGATATATGTTTCCAATTCCGGGACTACATCCATGACCTCAATGAACAAGGGGGTATTGACTAGGAAGAGATGAGAAAATATATAGCCGCTTTGAAGGCGAAGAGACCCCAGCAGCAACAGCAACAACAATAACCTCAACAACACCCGCAACAACAGCAACAGAGAGCACCAGCACAGGCAGCAGCACCACCAAATATGGGAATAGTACAGAACCCGCTGCCGGAGCACCAACATCAGAACCAGATCGTCCCTATCTTGACAAATAGCCAGTCTGAGGCTAACAAGGGACAACAATGGAAGGTAGAGGACCCTTCCTCTGTCTATTCAACAGGTCATATGTCAAGCACCGCCAAGCAACCGCCTCACCGCATCCTCCGCATACCCAAACCGCAACCCCCCATCACCATTAAACCCATTACCTCTTCCGCCACCATACTTTTGCCAAACAACCCTCTGCAAACCAACTATACACCCCTCATGCCATCTAAACCATTGCTACGTATACCATTCCCCACCTCGCCTACAACCACTTACACCAGTATCATACAACCCTCCAAACCCCTTATCCGCATAATACCTTCACCAAATAATCCCTCACCATCACCCGCTTATCCACCCATACAACCCTCCAAACCACTCATCCGTCCGGTACCTTCACCAAATAATTCTCCATCACCTGTTTACCAACCCATTACACCCTCCAGACCACTCATCAACCTGGCGGTGCTCAAGATAACACTTGAACCTTCCACTATTGAGCAACACACGCTCCGGAGTGGGAGAATCTTCAACAAGGTTTTTTCTCAATCCACAGTTCGAGACGGCCCATGATAGCTGCCAGAGGAAGCACAGAACGAAGAGAGTGCACCAGACACTCAATATGACTTGTTGAAGCAGCTAGATAGGACACCGGCACAGATCTCCGTGTTCGAACTGCTTAAAAGGTCAAAAACCCATCAAGAAGTCCTAATGGGGTATTTGCAAAAAGTAATGGTCAATGAAGACGTGCCGGTAGAGAAAATAACTACACTACTAATTCCATAGGGGGATCAGCCCTCTATAATATTTCATACATCAGAACTAGTACCACCTGCAGCCAGAGGCTTGACCTTGAGCATTATGGTTAATATATGCAAAAAAAAGCCTATAGATGCTTGTCTAGTTGATACTGGGGCTTCCATAAATTTATTGTCACCAAAAACTCTAGAATCTTGTGGCATACCCAGAGAAAAGTAGTTGCCTTCTCCTATCTCTGTTACGGCCTATGACAACTCTACCCGTTCCCCTTTGGGAATGGTCTATTTGAAGGTAGAGTTAGGTCCCATTTGTCATGCTGAGGTTGAATTCCACATCTTGGAAATCGACCCTTCATTAAAAGGCATCCTTGGCCGCCCTTACATTAAGTCCCTTAAGGCAATACCCTCTACAAACCATTAATGCCTCAAATTTCCATATAAGGGATGCATTGTTAAAGTCACGAGCATGCCGATCCTTGCTGCTGCTCATTCCTTGAACATCAGGCCAATTTCCTCACCTGGCCGATAGCCCAGTCTGTCGGTATTACAGGTCTATTCTCCCTTGGCTGATTCTTTAAGAGCCACCACACTTGATCCGCATCCAGTTGATGCTGTAAAGCGGGAGAAGTGCATGAGTACCCCTGGTTAGAACATCATGATGAAAGGTGGTTATCAACCTGGAAGAGGTCTGGGCACACAACTATAGGGCAGAACTATGCTCATTAAAGATAACCGAAGAGCATCCAGTAACGGCCTGGGCAATAGGCCAAGAAGAGTAAGGCATGACATTGTCCAACAGCGTGAAGATGCAAAATGGCCAGAAGATATGGGAGGCAATGGCCAACCCATACAAAGAAAATCGGGATCCCTTGATTTGGACTCTCTATACACATTTCATCGAAGGACCCGTAATCAACCATAATGATGACAACACGGTGGTGATTGTAGTGCTCAAAAAGAGTGTGTGTTCATCATGTTATCATGTGTTTACTATGATTAACAATATGAAAAGAATTATGATCGCCATAAACCGAGGGTTTCAAAGGAAAAATGATCGCTTACTAACTTTGCAAATTGGGAGAATATGAGATTCTTTTGTTCTTCTCTTCCGGCCGGCCGAAAGAAAAGAGCCTTCTCTTTCTTTACTCTTGCTCTTCTTTTGTACCTTGCACAAAAAAATCAAATAAACAATAAAACTATCATTAGAACTAAAATAGTATAATATCTATTCTAATTAAGAATCTAAACATGCAACTAAACTAAAAGAACTCACTTTTTGTGTTCTTTTAAACCCCCTTAAGGAGTGTAGATTTGGAAATCATGAAGTGAGTGTATGCGATGAGTTGATGCAATGAAAAACTATATGAAAAAGAAACTAGAAGAAATTAGAGAAGAGATCGGTTGGTTTGGCTCCTTGAAAGCCTTGATCTTCTTAAGCTTCAATGGTGGAAGAGGATGAAAAAACAAGAACTCCTTGTTATCCACTTTTTTCTCCCTTGAGGACCTTCAAACACCCTGTAGAGAGCTCCAAATTCTCTAAAAACCAACCTCTTTTAAAGGTCAATGTCCATATGTATTTATAAGAAGTAACTTTAGGATATTTGGCCTTCGAAGGGACTCTCCCGCAGCTTAGACTTGCTCTGGACGATTATAAAGGGAATTGGAAACCCTTCCACTCTCCGGAACATGATTATCTCGGCCAAATCTTGCTTATCACGAAACTCTTAAAACGCGTCGCTCAAGGGGGACACCTTTTAGTTCATTAATGCAGCCAACATAGAAATAAATCCGGAAAGAAAAACCGAAAATAATTGGAAATATGAAACGCGTCGTGTACACGCGACGTGCTTTAGATAAATTAGAAAATTAACCAGAATTAGAAATAGTAAACTTAAGCAGATTAGGACTTAAACGGAGTCGTGTAAGGGCGACGCTATTCAGTTAAATCCTTTTAAATTTACTAATTTTCAATTCCGAATTGATTTTTGCTAGGAATCTAAATGGCGTTGTATAGGCACGATGTAATTAAACAAATTTCGAGAAAATTAGTAAAAATTAACTAATGATTAAATATCAGACCATTCTGGGGCATTATCATTGCGACATGAAATTTACTTAATATGATATAAAAATTAGCGTGTCTACATCTGCCCCACCTTGGCATTGACTTTGCAAGGGAGTGAAATGTACTGAAAAGGTGATGCCAAGGTGTGATGTGACACGCTCTTAACATTATATGATGGGAATCTTTCTCAAAACAATCAGTGAGGATAACTCAAAGAGATCAATAGAATCAATTTTATCTGGATGAGGGAGACAAAGGAAACAAAAGGTCGATCAACTTCCGCGATTGGGAAGTATCCTAGGTCACAAACCCTGCAGGTTTCGTTATGAAGAGCGGTTACTAGCCAATGTGGAAGTGCTGCAATCAGGACGGATCTTAAGAGGAAACAAGAAATGTTAGGTGAGAAATCCAAGAAATGATAGAATTCTAAGGATATCTTCAAGTGAACCTCAAAGATAATCAAGATACTCAATTTAGAATGGAATATTTCATATCACGTTGGGATTTATTGGATCAATGGTATGAAATTTAATCAGGAATCAATATTTATCTAAATTATATCAAAGTCCTACATGATGTATGCTAGGCTAAAAGAAAAATATATAATAAAATAAAATATAAATTAATCAAGGATAATATTGTTAAATCGTCATTAATGAGTCAAGATACTGATTCTTGCAATTTAGTGCTAAGCCGAAGCTCGTTTATCCACACACCATTTCATAAAAGTAGAACCATCGTCCCCATTAATTAACAATCTAACGGCCTATCTGTATGATTAAGAATTCTCTAGAATTATCAATGTTTTTGTTGGAGGGGAACTCAAATTCTAGTTTCATCAAAAGCATAAGGTCCTTGATATATCTAAT
The DNA here is from genome assembly GCA_030544215.1 of Zantedeschia hybrid cultivar. NCBI lineage: Eukaryota > Viridiplantae > Streptophyta > Magnoliopsida > Alismatales > Araceae > Zantedeschia > Zantedeschia hybrid cultivar. Next base: position 45,450,485 of record JARZZO010000011.1, read on the forward strand.
AAATATTTATCATATAGTAATGCGAATGCAAATCAATTACATAAGAGAGTACAGGATAGTAGAGATAACCGTCTTTTTAGTCGTGGCTGGGACTCATGAACTCCCACAGTAGGATCTTAGTGGAATTGTCAGCTTTATTTTCACTTCTTGGTATTTCTTGCACTCAGCATTTCGTCAGTAACTTCAAGTAAATTATATATCATGGAATCATGGATTTTCAGCAAGATAACAGAAGTTTAGAAACCTAATTAAATCGCGTCGCTGTTCATAGACGTCATTTAAATGACGTCGCCCCATCAAAACGCCATTTAACTTACAGAAACTCCTCTCCTTTCTGACTCCAATCCGAACTATGCTTGCCGTAATGCATATTCCTCCTCTAATTTGGAAAGGGGCTTCCAATTTCGCAAATCACTCTATAAACCCCTCCTTTCTTCATATCAAAGCATTACAACAAGCACTCAAGAGGGAAGGATAGAGATTTCTTCTCAGGACTCAAGGAAAAAGGGTGAAGAACAAGAAGTCAAGAAAATTAATTCAAGGAGGATGGATTCTACACAAGAGTCTTCAAACAAGAGGACGAGAAAGGCAATTGAAAAGCTTTCTGAGGTGAAAAATCATCTAAGTGGGCGTAACTCTAACTGACAAGTAAGCTATTCTCTCCTCTAATCAATTCTTCCTATGCAACTTTCTACATGATCTCCATATTTCAATTCTCTATCTAGGGATATCCTTTCTTCCCCGATCCAAGAAGATTTTCTTCACTTCCATGGGTCCAAAAGCTAGTTAACAAGATCAATCTTTCCATGCAATCTTATATATCGAAGTGGCATATCCAAGGATTGATAGTCCATGCCAAGCAATACAAGAGAACAAATATGGATTGGGCTGTAATGGGCGCTTTGATCGAACTATGGCATCCACAAACTCATACTTTCCTTTTTGCCACGTTCGAAGCCACCATACTCTTAGAAGAAGTCGAACTCTTATTGGGGCTTCCCAAGCTCAAAGTCAACAATGATGATCTTGATTTGAGTAAGATGATATTCATGAGGAAAAGAATCACGGGTCAATAATTATTAAAGAAGATTATGAAGCACCCAAAGGAAATTCAAGGCTGTCTTACTAAGAAAGGGATCAATCTCGCTAAATTAGCTGAATGGACCTTGAAGAAGACAGAAGATTTCAAGGATGAAGATACAGATATTGTGATGAAGGCATTCACCATGTGCTTAGCTAGAGCACTACTATTCCCGGCCCAAGACAATGTTCTAGAAGATAATCAAATCAGCACAATCAAGGGGATTTTCGAAGGGAAGCAAATTAGCACAGCGGTTCTAGCCTACCTCTATAGTGGGCTCTCTGCAGCTTTTACGGGCCAACCTCCTTATGGAAGCATGCTACTCTTGTCTCTGTAGGTGAATTTCCACTTCAAATTCAACCATAACAAGGAGAAAGTTCCAAGCATATCTCAGGCATATCAGCGCACCCTATCTTCCACATTGCCAACATTGTGAAGTTCAATGATAATATGACCAATCGAGTGCCCAACCTCAAGACTCGAGCCGACTAGCGCGCTTATTTCAAGACCATGCCCAGAACTGGATTCGAATCCACGCCACTTGCTCTCATAGAAAAGGCAGTTTGAGTGCGCCGCGGTGCTGGCACAGACCTCCGACTGATCGGGGCGACCGAGTTGGTCCTTTAAAATCCACATCGATGTCATCCTCAACTTGGCATGCCTCGCTATGAGTTTTTCCAGAAATATCTTCTCTTTCTCCAATCAAGAAGCGGGCATTAGGAACTGATGAAGACTTCAAGGCGACAGAACTTATTGCAACTCTTTGGAACATCGGATTCACCCATTGTGTAAAAACTCCTCATGAAGCCAATAAGGAACTGTGGAAATCATATGTAAAGGAGCTCAAGAAAGTCCGACCTTGAAAGCTCTTCACCTTTCTTCCAATTTGATATATTTTTTTTACTTTATTTCATTGAAGAAATCAATCCTTAATATAGTAGAAATCCTCTTTTAATGCTTTACAGTTTTCCTGTAATTTTTCCTTGAATGAAACTGCGATTTTCCTCAAAATATGAACTCTCGGGTTCAATTAATTCAAATCGCGTCGACTCAGAGAGATGCTTTTCAATCTTAATCAATTTCCAAATTTTAAAAATTCATTCTTAAAGAATCTTGAATCACGTCTGGTCATCAGGACGCCTTTCTATTTCCTCTCTCCTATTTTCCAGAGATCTCCAACAATTAATCTACTAAATGGCGTCGTCCTTACAAGATGCAAATATCCATTATTTTCAAACTCTCCGTGGCACGGCCCTGAGCAGAAGAGGCGGTAAAATCCAAAAGGCATCGCCTTAGGGGGATGTGTTTCACTTATTTCAAAAATTACTGTTGCCGCCTCAATTTGTGCGCCCCTAAATGGCCTCACTGTCTCAAGACGCGATTTAACGAATTCAAACAGGGGCTTGCGATCCCAAGCCCCTTTCTTCCTCATTCTTCCTCTTCACTCTCTCTCTCTTCTCTCCTCCTTGCTCTCCGGCGACCGGCGTTCCCCTCCTTCTCCGGCTCCGGTGGCCAACTCCGACATCGGCCACCCTCTCTCTTCCTCTCTTCCTTAAGCCCTCTCTCTCACGAACTCTCTCCCTCACTCTCTCTCTCTAGCTTATGGAGCAAGGGGGGCCTAGTGACGTGGGTGGTAAACGGCGGCGAGTCACCGCCGTTGAAGTGGTTGAGGTGGGCAAGAAGGAAATCCTGCCGATCGAGGAATCGGCGCTCATGGAGGCCGAGGAAGCCCCTCCGGCCGCTCAAGCGGGTGAGGAAGCGGCGGCACCGGCCGAGGAGGCAGGACCTCGTTTGGTAAGCCCCGAAACACTCTTTTTACGTGTGGGAATTTGATCTTGAAGGGAGGAGGGGGACTCGGCCGCAGGTTCTCGAACCTGTCGCTGAAAGGCGTCTGGGAATAGGGATGCCGTTTGAAACGCGTCCCTATATCCAGACGTGATTCAAAAATAGTGTGAATTATTCCAAAACATGATTATTAATGTCCTGATGTTGAGTTTGACGATTGCAGGGGACAATGAGGACCAGGATCTCTTGGGACCTGGTGGTGGCTGCCTACCAGGTCTCCCGGAATTCCAAAAGGCGAGACTGGCGGAGATGGGGTTTAGGGAAATACTAAAGATAGAACCCTTCTAGATTGACCTGGTATTCCTCCAGGTCCTTAGAGAGAGGTGGCACGCCTAGAGCAGGGCATTTCTGATGCCCTGGGGACACATGGTCCCCAGCCTTGAGGACATGTGCCTGGTCACCGGCCTTCGAGTGGAAGGTCGGGCGGTGAGCGGGATTACATATCCCGACTACTACGGGTTGGCTCAGGATCTATTGGGCCTAGAGTGCACGGGGTTGGAGGGCCGGGAGTCTCGGTCCCTCCGCAGGACAGCTGTGGAGAGATCCCTAGGACTAGAGGAGCCTAGGCAACAGCCTGACGAGTCCCGGGCCGAGTTGAGATCCAAACTAGCCAGGGCGGCTAGCGTAGTATACTGTCAGGACCCTAGCGATAGGGTAGCTACTAATAGGGATCTTCTTTGGTAGACTCCTCTTCGGGACGAAGGACAACTACATCCATTGTCGCTTCTTGAGTCTCTTGCTAGATCTTGACCGTTTAGGGAGTATGCCTAGGGTGTGGCCCTTCTGGCCCATCTCTTTACTGACCTCTCTGCCATCACACCTGATCGGGAGACCACCATCAGCGGCTTCGCACCGTTTCTTCGGGTACTTAGTTCATTTTATATTTGTTCATTTCGTTAAATGCTTATCATGCAATGTGTGTGATCCTAACTACATGTTCTTTTATGCAGGTGTGGACATATTTTTATTTTCCTCTGGGCCGAGCGAGGCCATCTGTACGATCGGCAGCGGTCCCACTTGCCCGGCGCTGGCATCCGGTAGTGGATACGGTGCAGCAGCATCACCAGTTGACGGCCCTCCGCCGTCAATTTCTTGACTACCTAGAGTTGTTGGTAAGTTTTAAAATTCTTTTCTATTTAATTATCTGGTCATTGAACTGATTAATTAATTAATTGTTTTGTTAAAGTGCTGTTAACTCATTATTGGTTTAATTTGCATATTTGATTGATGATTATTGAAATGCAATGCGATTAACCTATATGAATACAGGTTATCTGGCGTCCATATCTGGGTATGGACGATGCCAGACAACCGTGGGTGGAGAAGGGCCGAGTTAGGTTCGGGCGTCAGGTGTGGCTGCACTGCATGAATGAAATCGCCCTCCTGCGCCTGAGGCTGGCAATGCAGACATTGGGTCTGCATCAGGAGTGGGTGGAGGAGGAGATCCCGGAGGGTATCGAGAGGTCGATGTAGGGGAAGCAGGCCCGCACGGATTGGAGTGCCAAATTCCCAGATCAGCGGGATGACTGGCACCGATACGGGGTCCCGGTGGAGTCGTAGGCGGTAAGCAGCGATGCTTACCTACAACGCTACCGGGTCCACTACGCGACCCACCTCTAGCTTCTCCGACCTCTCGATGTGAGTATTATGATATGCATGCTTATGAATGCTTCTTTCATTTTATTAATTATCTTGCTTATATTTGTAAATGTATGACATGTTATGCAGGATGCTCGGGATGCCACCATCATCACACTCTGCAGCCACCTCCAAGATGCTGAGGCCCAGTTAGAGCGGGTACAGAAGTTAGATGAGCTGGTAAGTGCTATACATGAGTGACATGAATGTTCTAGTTTATTATTAAATTGTTTTGACACTTGTACACTGATGATGGTCTCCCTTTTGTTACAGCGTGCCGCTTATACCCACGCAACGACCCCTTCACCTTCTACTACTGCCAGTCCTTCCTCCTCTTCAGCTGCCCATGAGGCTGCCATAGCTGACCTGTGGAGTCAGCTAGCCTTTGCCATCCGTCGAGCCACCCAGGCTGAGGAGGATACTGTTGCTCGGGTAAGCCTTCAACTTGCTTCTTGCATGATGTCTTTTGCTTGCTTGATCACTTAGCTGATGATGTCTTCTGTTGCAGGTCCAAGAGCTCTGCATGGCTCTCGAGGAGTGGGATGCGGAGCTGGCGCAGGCCTGCAGCTCAGCACCCTGAGTCGCAGAGCTAGAGGAGCAGCTGGCCAGACTCTCCATGGGCGACCTCCCTCGTGAGCTTGCACGTCTCCAGGTTCGGCTGGAGGTCTTGACGGAGGAGAGGGATCGCGACCGGTCCCGGTTGGAGAGTCTCCAGGGACGACTATTAGTGGCGTAGCACGAGCGCCAGAGCATCGAGGCTCGCTAATAGCGTGCGCGCTAGCGGGCGTTGGAGCGTGGACAGGCGAGTGCCTTCACCACCAGCATTGCAATATCCTCTGGCTAGGCAGGGCCAAGCGTCATGGGACCACCGCCGCCGCCAGCTCGAGGTCCAAACGTCCAAGATAAGGCGCAGAGCCAACTGGACGAGGGTGCAGGGGAGAGTCAGCCGTGAGGGCTACCACTATGTATTCTCTCTCGTATTGTAGTCCTGTGGATGGACTTGCATGTTGTACAAACTCTTTATGATATATGAAATTACTTTCTTCATGCTTGAGTTGTCTTGGTATTGTTCTTCACTGTCTTTCCTTTTCCATTCCTGCACATGGCTTAAACGAACAAATTAAATGCCTATTCAGGCTTAGCCCCTTGCCCAGTTAAGTAACCAGTTACTTGATACTATCCTTGGTAGAAGGGTCAAGGGGCGAAGCCTTTATTTAACAAAGGTGAATAAGGATAATTAAAAGGAAGTAAAATGCAACATACAAGCATGCAAATACTCACTGAAGGTAAAAAGATGCAACACGCACATGATGCGACAAACAAATGCTATTGAAATATTTTTGTTTCCCAATTTTTGAGGTTTCGCGATATCCAATTTTTTTGGTTTTGAAATATTCAATTTTTTGGGGGGTTTTGAAATATTCATTTTTTTTGGGTTTTGAAATATTCAATTTTTTTGGTTTTGAAATATTCAATTTTTTAGGTTTTGAAATATTCATTTTTTTGGGTTTTGAAATATTCATTTTTTTTTAGTTTTGAAATATTCAATTTTTTTTTTGGTTTTGAAATATTCATTTTTCTGGGTTTTGAAATATTCATTTTTTTTTGGGGGGGGGGGGGGGGGGGGGGGGGGGGGGGTTTTGAAGTATGACATTAACTGAGTAAACTAAAGATCAACATGGAACTTGGATCAAAAGAGCGTATCCATTCGTCAACTTAATTCCTACATCAATTTTTAATGACCTAATCCAGACTTATCGTGCTTGAATTATGTTTGAAATTGTGATCCCATTCGATGGTCCGACCCTTAATCAACCTTGGCTATTCCTCAAGCTTGGAGCACGCCTCTTTAGAATGAGTTGTACTTTTCCAACTAAGGTGTACCTCTAGTCTATTCTAAGCCTCGTTCCATCGTCGCGGGCCGAAAGTAAAAACATAAGTTTTGCTTCGAAAAGAATGAGTTGTACTTTTCCACTATTAGTCAGGCTTTCGGTGTTCCTCGGGCTTCGCATCTCTTGTTATTCACGAATCAAACGGGTTTGTGTGCAATAATACGTTTGGATTAGATTACCAAAGATTAACATGGGAATTTGAGTTTTTCGAGTTTTTTCAACCCCACTGATCCTTGTACCATGCTGATCGATTACACTAAGGGTAGTATTTCTTAAGATATAGACCATTCCAGGGGTAAGTTAACTCTTGTCCTTCTGCATTGACTAAGCGATAAGCGTTACCAGGAAAAGCATGTAATATGACATACGGTCCTTCCCAGTTGGGTTGGAGCTTAGAACGTGGACCACCAGGTTTTACAAAGATTCTTTTTACAACCATCTCACCAACTTTAAATTTTCGTTCAATGACCTTCTTTTGGTAAAAACGTGCTAGTCTGTTCTGATATAGTCTTGCATGATTGGCGGCTGACCATCTTTTCTCATCTAAGCGTTCCAGTTGAGCAAGGAGTGCAGAGTGATGCTCATCAATAGAAAATTTCTTGCTCAATTGTACTCTTAATGATGGGATGAGGACTTTGCCTATTCCAAATGTTAAGGAATAAGGAGTTTGCCTAGTGGGAGTGCGGATTGAAGTTCGGTATGCCCATAGAGCCTCGACTAGTTTCTCTGGCCAATCCGAGAACTTATTAGACTTACACGTTTTCTTAATCATTTTTCTCAAAGTCTTATTGGTTTCCTCTACTTGGCCATTGCCTTGCGGATAATAAGGAGATGAATGATGAAATGCAATTTTATACCTGTTGCAGAGGTCCTCCAGCTCTTGTGATATGAACTGTGGTCCATTGTCGGTGACGATGGTGCTTGGGATTCCAAATCTAGTGATGATGTTCCTCATGATGAACTTACAAATCATTGATGTTTTGATCACCGTGTATGCTTCAACTTCCACCCACTTGGAGAAATATTTTATTGCCGTGAGGATGAAAGATTTTTGCTTGGTAGCAGAATCAGGATTACCAAGGGGACCAATAATGTCGAATGCCCACATGGAGAAAGGCCATGGGGATGAAACATGATGGAGTGAAGATGCGGGGGAATAGATCTTATCGGCATGAAGCTGACACTTAGCACAACTACCGCCTCCATTCCAAATGTTAAGGAATAAGGAGTTTGCCTAGTGGGAGTGCGGATTGAAGTTCGGTATGCCCATAGAGCCTCGACTAGTTTCTCTGGCCAATCCGAGAACTTATTAGACTTACACGTTTTCTTAATATTTTTTATCAAAGTCTTATTGGTTTCCTCTACTTGGCCATTGCCTTGCGGATAATAAGGAGATGAATGATGAAATGCAATTTTATACCTGTTGCAGAGGTCCTTCAGCTCTTGTGATATGAATTGTGGTCCATTGTCGGTGACGATGGTGCTTGGGATTCCAAATCTGGTGATGATGTTCCTCATGATGAACTTGCAAATCATTGATGTTTTGATCTCCGTGTATGCTTCAACTTCCACCCACTTGGAGAAATATTCTATTGCCGTGAGGATGAAAGATTTTTGCTTGGTGGCAGAATCAGGATTACCAAGGGGACCAATAATGTCGAATGCCCACATGGAGAAAGGCCATGGGGATGAAACAGGATGGAGTGAAGATGCGGGAGAATGGATCTTATCGGCATGAAGCTGACACTTAGCACACCTACGGACATATCCTACGCAATCTTCTTCCATGGTTGGCCAATAATATCCCTATCTAAGGATTTTCTTCGATAGCATATGTCCGTTAACATGGCCACTGCAAACTCCAACATGAGCTCCATCCATGATTTTCCAAAGCTCATCTTCATCCAGACATCTTAAGAGAACACCATCAAATCTACGTTTGTATAAAGTTCCTCCAACTAAGGTGTACCTCTAAGTAATTCTCCTGATAACCCTTTTCTCCTCAGTAGTGGCCTCTTCGGGGTATGACTGATCTTCACAGTACTTGGCAATCTCATAATACCATGGTTTATCCTCGTCTTCCATTTCTTGTTGCTAGTCTAGCAGTAGAATTTCTCTCTTTTCCACAATATCCCCATCTCTAACTTTCTTCAACAACTTCTCTTTGACCTTAAGGAAAGAAGGGTCTTTCACGGCAGGAGAAAGACGCCTATGGACAGTGATCGACTCATATTGCCTGCTGATCGAGAAATTTAGGGAAGATGCGAGAGAAGCCAAAGCGTCAGCTAGAATGTTCTGATTCCGAGGAACATGGACAAAGATCAGTTTGGTGAAAAGCTTGGCATAAGCTGAAGTGAGTTCCTGATAGGGCTTGAGTTTAGGATTAAGAGTGCGATATTGGTAAGCACATGGCGAAGAATTAGCTGACTATCACCCATAATTCTCAGTTTGGTGACACCATGCAGATGAGTGGCCTCGAGGCCAGCAAGGAGAGCCTCATACTCAGCTATGTTGTTAGTGATATAGAAGTCGAGCTGAAAGGCTTGTGGAATAGTGACACCTTCAGGTGATAAGAGAACAATGCCGATACCCTTACCATAAGAGTTCAGAGCTTCGTCAAAATGCAGAATCCACATATCATCATTGATTTTGTTTATGAACATCAATTCCTCATCCGTAAACTCTGATTGGACTGGATCGAATCGAGGAAGAGGGTGATGAGCAAGATGTTCTGCTATAGCATAGCCTTTAATTGCTTTCTGCTGAATGTAAGTGATATCGAATTGGGAAAGAAAGCTCTGCCATCGTGCCAACCTTTCAGTGTGGACGGATTTCTCAAGAAGAAACTTAATGGGATTCATCCTAGTGATGAGATGAACTTCATGGGCCAAGAAATAATGCTTCAACTTCTAGACCACGCATACAAGTGCTGCACATGTTTTCTCCATCGCTGTATACCTCTGTTCGGCAGGGTTGAGAAGTTTTGAGAGATAATAGGCTACCCTCTCCTTTCCTTCTTCATCCTCTTGTGCCAAGACTGCCCCTACTGCATCATCTAAGATAGAAATATATAGAATTAAAGGTCTGTCCGGAGATGGTGGTCTCAGAACAGGAGGACATGCTAAATAATTCTTCAATCCATCAAATGCCTCCTGACACTTATCGTCCCACTTGAACTTGACTCCCGGTTTAGTAAGCTCGTAAAATGGCTTACACCTTTGCGAGTGTTGGGAGACAAATTGGCGAATAAATTGCAACCTCCCGATTAATCCTCTTAATTCCTTCAAATTCTTGGGAGGTGGCATCTCTCTGATAGCCTTGGCCATGTTGGGATCGATCTCAATGCCCCGCTTACTGACAATGAATCCAAGTAACTTCCCTGAGGATACCCCGATTACACATTTCTTGGGGTTCATCTTCAACTAATATTCTCTCGACCTCTCCAGAACCTTTGCCAGAACTTCAGCATGCTCAGCTTTCGTTTTAGATTTCACTAGGAGATCATCCACATACACCTCTAAGTTAATGTGCATCATGTCATGGAATATCACTATCATGGCTCTCTGATAAGTGGTTCCAGCATTTTTTAATCCAAATGGCATAACGACATAGCAGTAAGTTCTCCAAGGTGTGGTGAATGATGTTTTCTCTTGATCCTCTTCTGCCAACTTAATCTGATTATACCCCGAGAACCCATCCATAAATGACAGAGTTTCATAGCCAGCAGTGTTGTCAATGAGTACATCTATGTGAGGCAGTGGGAAATCGTCTTTAGGACACGCCCGGTTTAGATCTTGGAAGTCAATACAGATCCTGACCTTCCCATCCTTTTTCATAACCGGGATTATATTAACCACCCATTGTGGATAGAGGACAACTCTAATGAATTTGGCTTTATGTAACTCATCGACCTCTTCTTTCATTTTCAAAGCCATTTGAGGGTGGAATCGCCTTAACTTTTGTTTTACCGGGCTAGCTCCCTCTTTCAAGGTTAATCTATGTTCCACTAGTGATGAGTCTAGTCCCGGTATATCCTCGTAACTCCAGGCGAAGGTGTCCTTATAATCTTTGAGAACTCAGACCACTGCCTCTTCATCTACTTCAGACAGATTCTTACTGACGAGGACAACCTTAGGTTCATCTTCAGTTTCTAGATTGATCTCTTTGGTAGGCTCTTCTACAGCAGCTGAGGATTCATCAAATCTCTTCACTCCACTGGCATATGCCTCAGCCGCATCCTCGTCGTCTTCTCCTTCTTCATTAATGGGGTCTTTCTCATGTAAAAGCTCATATACCCCGTATCCATCATCGACTAACTCATCAGCTCCACATTCTTCTGGCGTCTGGATTGGATCTTCTAATAGCTGAGGGATCTGAGAGCAAGAAAGGCATCTTAAAGCTAACTCCTGGAGGTATCTATCTGGGACTCGTCTACCCTTAGACTTCCTAAGCTTCCTGACCTGATTGACCTGCCTAGAACTAGACTCCCTAACTTCACTAAGCTCCCTATCCTGACCTAATGAGGACGAAGAATGATGAATATCAAGGGATACAGGAGGGAATATAGGTGAATCCTCCCGTGGGGAGGGGCAGAGCAGATCTAGAAGGGAATCTTGCCCGAATGGCCCACGAGATGGGGTACAGTCAGACAAGTAGGATGTTTCCTCGATGAGGATTTGGGAGGAAGAAGTTACCAAATCGACGTTTTTTTTTGTAAATTATTTAAGTTTAACATATAGCAAGAATGGATGTGAATAGGAGGAGAAGGAAATGATGGAGGTATTGGCACCAGTGCCCAGGGATTAGGGGGATCATACAATAGTAAGTCCCAAATTAGATCATAGATCCTCTCAAGATTAAGGGGAATCCAAGGGATGAGATCCTGAGCAGATATAGTAATAGTGATGGGCGGAGCCCGTGGAATGTCTTCAGTAATAACCCGTGACCAAGTCAGGGTTAGGAGTAGAGTGCGGAACAAAGTATGGAGTGTGAAAACATGAAAGAGATAGGTTACCCTCCATAGAAGATCAGTGGTATAACCAGCTTCGTAGGGGTCAACTAGCTCCCCTTCATCTGTTTTCTCTACCAGCAAAATCCTTTTGGCAAAGATGGCCCCGGGCCTTTCGATTAGTTCATCTATTAGTGGCAGCCACTTTGGTTCTGATGGGTTCAAAAATAGTCTGTTCAGTGCAATACACAAGTCCCACATGTCAAACCAGCGGTACCATTCACATTCCGGATCTTGAGTCTTCCTCTTTTTCATTGGCCGCAGAGCCTCTAGAGACTGGTATGTCAGCAGTGGAGAACAATGTCTAGCCAGGTCCTTCCCATATACTTCATGCAGGTCAAAATGAGAGGTGATCACTACTGTGTTGTGGTCATGTTGAATAACGGGCCCTTTAACAAAATGAGTGGACAAGGTCCAAGTCAAAGGATCCCGATTCTCTTTGCAGGGGGTAACCATAGTTTTCCATGTTTTTTGACCATCTTCACCTTCTTGTTGTTCCACAATACTATGCCTCACCTTCTCCGGCCTGTAGCCTAGGCCACTGCTAGGTACCCTTCTCTTATCTACCACTGGTTTAATTCTTCCTTGCAGTCGGGTACCCAGACCCTTTCCAGGTTGATATCCCACTTTCAGCATGATGTTCCAGCCTGGCGTATTCATGAACTTCTTCCGCTTTACGGCATCAATCGAGTAAGATGTAGGTACAGTATGCTCAAAAGGATCTGCCAAAAGGGTGTGGGTTTGGCATAAGGAGATGACTGGCCTTTGAGGGGCTGGGTTGGGATTCACATTCAGTGAGTGGGTTGCAACAAAGATAGGCATGCTAGTAACTTTGATGATACGTCCTTTGTGGGGGAACTTGAGGCATTGATGGTTCGTCGATGGGATTGCCTCAAGTGACTTGATGTAAGGACGACCAAGTATGCCTTTCAGTAAAGGGTCGATTTCAAAAATATGAAATTCGACTTCAGCATGGCAAGCAGGACCTAACTCTACCTTCAAATAGACCATCCCCAGAGGGAAACGGGTAGAGTTAACATAGGCAGTAACAGAAATGGGAGAAGGCAACCATTTTTCTTTCGGGAACCCACAGAGCTCCAGGGTTCTCGGTACCAACACATTAATAGATGCACCAGTGTCTACTAAACATGTATCCACAACCTTTTTACATATATTGACAGTTATACTTAATGCCATGCTCGTTTATGCTAGCAGTGCCAGCTCAGAGGTATGGAAAGATATAGAAGGCTGATCCCCCTGGGGTACCAATAATGAGGTGATTTTTTCTACTAGCACATCTTCGCTGACCATTACCCATTGTAAGTATTCCATTAGGACTTCTTGATGGACCTTAGATCTCTTGATTAGCTCTAATATGGAGATGCGTGCTGAAGTTCTATCCAGCTATTTCAACAAATCATAATGGTTACCATGTATACTCTCTTCATTCTGGACTTCTTCTACTGGCGGTAACGGGCCATCTCCCACTGTGGACTGGGGGAACACTTTGTTGAATATTCGGCCGCTTCGGAGCGTATATTCTTCAATAGCGGAAGCTTCAGGCGTTATCTTGAGCACTACCGTGTTGAGGAGTGGTTTGGAAGGCGTAATGGTTTGGTGAGGGGATGTTGGCGGAGGTAACGGAACTCGAATGAGTGGTTTAGAGGGTTGGGGGTGTAACGACCCGCCATCCTATGACCGGAAACCCGGTCACTAAATGGATGTCGGCCCATTAACTGCGGGTTCACACCCGGATCTCACACAACACATCTGGAGGAGTAAGTGCTAAACAAGGCTAAATATAACAATCGCACGGACTACAAAGGTAAATGAGTGCGCAGAAAGTAAAATAACAATGTCCGTATACAGTCCAACAATAATTACATGTCCAACAATTAAATAAGTACAGGCAGAAGGAAAGTACAACAACATCGGGGCATACCCCGGAACTAAGACAGCTGCTGGTCCGCACACCAAGAAGACACCACGCTTCCGCTCGCCACGAGGTCCACACCTGAAACCGCAGGGAGTGAGCCACACCAGAAATGGGCTCAGTAGGGATCATCCGATCCCCCTACCTCCCACTCACACACCCACAAGTGCAACAACAGGAATATATGGCAATTAAGTAAAGCAGTAAACATAGCACTCAACCTGATAGGAACCATACGATAAGCAGTGTAACAAGAACAGTACCAAGTAACCCGAAGAACCCAACACAAAGTCACGTCGCACAGTCAAAGTCCACGAAACGACTGAACCACACTGTCGACCGAAGTCAAACGTCGCCTCCCAACACTACCACCACTGCTCACGCCTGTCCACCCCTACAGTGTCCCGGGGCACTATAGGGTGAGGCAGTGAGCTAAACTAGGACTAGCTGGACTCAGTGTACCGCCACTGCCAGCTACGTGTGCACACAAGCAGTCTAGACTACTGCCCTACCACCGGATTGCCTCCACGCTAGGCCTCAGCGCTTCCAGGAGGGCCCTGGGGACCGGCGAACCCCCGTCAAGCCGAAGCTACAGGAACTACCCACAAACCCAACTCTCCCGGGCTGCGTCAGGCCAAAGGGCTAAGGGTACCACTCGTAACCTTGATCAAAGGTCACATCAGGCCCAGTGGCTAAAGGGTAAACCAACTCCCACCAATACCAGCTCCACAGCAAGAAACGCGCCGGAAGCTGTCACGACAAACAGGGAAACCCCGACCCGCTGAGGCCAAGCAGCAACCCCTCGGATAGCGCACCAGCCACTCCGGCCCGACGGGCTCAAGGTGGTTCTACTTCCCTCAGCTAACGGTAAACCACAACATGTACCCCTTTTCCCACCGGTACGGCACAATGCCTCACAGACACCATGACCCTGTCCCCATCGGTCCATGGTGACAAACATAAGCCACAGTCATATCGATCCACAGTCGTGTAAGCACACACACACATAAGTCCTCAGTCTCAGTGTACAACGTAAAACATGCCTTAGAACCGCCAACAGTGAAACATATGTTTAAAAACCAGGGTTAAGACAGTTCTGTCTTGAATCGCGTCGACCGAGGTCGACGCCATTCAAGTCCCTTAGACGGGTTCAGTTAAAAGCCAGTTTATCCCTTAAAACACGTCCACCTGTGAAGCCGCCGTTTAAAACGCGTCAGGGTCGACAGACGTCATTCAACCCAGAAATCCAGATTGCAGAACCCTTAAACGGGGGCATTTCCTGCCTAAATGGCGTCATGATGTCCCGACGTCCTTCTGAAAGGCGTCGTCCATCCATGACGTCATTTAGCGCCAGAACCCCTAACTCAGGAAACCTCGAACAGGGAGGTTTCTGCCCTAAAACGCGTCGTACTGACCCGACGTCTTTCGGAAAGGCGTCGACCAGGCACGACGCCATTTAGCGCCAGAAACCAGGTTTCCTGGTTCGACCCGAGGGTCTCTCCCTTGAACCCCAAGCACCCCGAAAAGCCCCAAAACGCAAAGGGGGAAGATGAGAACGTCAAGCACCACGATCATGCTATGAAACCACATCCACAAACACCGCCATTCCCACAAGGAATCCTCCTAAACATGCTCAATCTAACCCCAAACACGCCACATCACGCCAAGAAGCAAAGGAGCACACATGCAAGGTTTCGTCCCCCTACCGGTTCTTGAACTCCGCCAAGCTCCGTGCCACCGTCCCGCCGCACCGCACACCGCCGCCGGTACCCTCGAGGACGCCGCCACTCCGCCGGGACGTCGGCCGCCGTCCGGAGAGTGGAACACCGCGAAGGAAGTGGTGGAGGTAGAGGTGAGAGGTAAGGTGGTGTTAGAGTGGTGGAAGAGGAAGAAGAGGAAGGGAAGTGGAAGAAGAGCGTCGGAGAGGGCGGAGAGGGCGAGGAGAGAGAGAGTGAAGGCAAGAATGAGGGAAAGAAGGGGAGGCTCGCGGGGTCAAACCGAAACCAACTGAAACGCGTCGATCGAGGCAGACGCCATTCAGTCTGACAGGACAGCCGTACTGACAGCGCTCTGAAACGCGTCGCTCACCGTGGACGCCGTTCAGACGATGTGACCGGCCGTACTGACAACGCTCTGGCGCCGTACCCTGACATCGCAGATGTCGCAGTCTGAATCGCGTCGACCAAGCTGGACGCCGTTCAGACGAAATGACAGGGGCCGTACTCTCGCGGCCCGAAACCCGCCCACGTGGCGCACACGTGGCACAACAACCAACAGACCTAAATGGCGTCCACACAACCTGACGCCTTTTGAAAGGCGTCGAGCAGTGCTGACGCCATTCAGCCAGAAATCTCAAGACCCCTCCAGGGTCCAAACCAGGGGATCCGGCCCGAACCCGACCCGAATACAGAACCCAAAACTTCAGTCCTCACAGGGGGTGTATATGAGTAGGTGACGGTGATGGGTTATTTGGTGGGGGTGCTATGCAAATGAGTGGTTTGGAGGGTTGTAGGGTATCGGGGTGGGTGGTTGTTGTAGGTGATGTAGGGAATGGCATATAGAGTAATGGGTTGGATGGCATGAGGGGTGTATAGTTGGTTTGCAGAGGGTTGCTTGGTGAGGATGTGGTGGTGGAGGGTGGAATGGATTTAATGATGATGGATTGTGGTTTGCGTATGTAGAGAATACGGCGAGGCGGTTGCTCGACAGTGCTTGACATATGACTTGCTGAATAGATAGAGGATGAATCCTCTACTTTCCATTGTTTCCCTCTATTAGCCTCAGACTAGCTATTTGTTAGGATGGGGCGATTTGGTTTTGATGTTCTGGCAACGGGTTCTGCACTATGCCCATATTCTGTGGTGCTGCTTGTTGTACCGGGGCCCTTTGAACTGGTTGTTGCTGCTGTGGTGGCTGTGGTTATTGTTGTTGCTGCTGTGGTCTTTTCGCCTTCAAGGCGGCTATGTACTTTTTCATCTCTTCCCAATCAATCCTTCCTTGATCATTGAGGTCATGAATATAATCTCGAAAGTGAAAGCAAGCATCCACTGTGTGTCCCGGTTGAGGATGGAACACGCAATAACGGGACTTGTTAACATTTGATGGCCAAACGGTCCTTTCCTTCGGCAACACTAAGGTGTTGGCCGCCATGAGGGCATTGAATATATCTATGAGGGATTCTGGTAATTGGCGGTATACCGACCTTCTGGGACCAGGAGGTTTCCTCTGTTGTGTATAGTCATTAGGAGGAGGAACATGAGTGTAATTCGGCGACTGCCGAGGTAGATTGTATACTTGTTGATGAGAATGTTGCGGTGCCGACTGAAGCTGTTAAGTAGGAGGCCTATAACCCTGCTGGTTTTGAGGCCTGGGTGACTAATATTGCTGTTGATTTCTCATAAATTGGTGCTGATTATTGTTCATTGTACTGACCTGTTCATGAGACAATGTACCCTCAGTAGTTGGACCCATAGAACAATTGGGGATAATAGACTTCCGGAGTGGAGGTCTATTGGGTCGATGAGGATCGAAGACACTAGCAAAGGTGGAATCCTTGAATGCATTCTGAGCATAACGTGCTCTTTCATATAAATCTGCCATGGTAGTCAAGTTATTCAGGGTCAGCACAAGCTTGTACTGTAGAGTGGCATTGGCAACCATCATCTTTACCAGTTCTTGCTCGAACAGATGATCTCTTATCTTTTCAGCCACCCCTTGCCACCTATCGGCGAACACTATGAAGTCTTTGTCCAGCTTCATCTTCTCATTGAATAAGTTAGTGATGGACAAGGTAGGTGCCACCCTGTCTAAAGAGAAGAACCACTCCAAGGCCGATCCTTCCAACGACCTTCTGAAGAGGAATGCCAATACTTTTTTATCATGCTACCAGAATGATGATTCATACAGAAATTCTTTGATGTGAAGGAAAGGATTGCCTGTGTCGTTGTACTTTCTGTAAATTGACATTTCAGAGGGTAAGAGATGGAATACTGGCAAATCAGGAACAGAGAGTTCAAGAGCGGCTTTTCTGTCCATACTCTTTTCAAGATTCTTGAACCGCTCGTCCATCTGGGACAACTTGTTAAGTAGGAGTTGGGTAGTAGAATCTGCTGGTAGAGGTGGTGGTTGTTGAAAAGACTGCCTCTGCGAATAGCAGGGATGCAGGGATAGTGAGGTTGTGAACTGGCAGCGTTCCCATCGTGCCTGAAGGCATTCTGATAGATTGGGGTTTGCGGCCTAACAAGATGCCGTGAACCAGACTGTTGAGGGCTTCTGTGCCATGGAGTGGAGATACAGAGACCTTCCATGGCCTGAGTAGGAGCTTGATAAGCAGCAGGATGAACCACAGGGCTTGGCTCGGAAGGATGCAGAGGAGCTTTCCCTTTTAAGATTGATTGAATGGCGTCTAATTGACGGGGATCCACGTGATTAGACAAAGCTTCCATGAGAGTAGCAAGATCAAAAAGATTAGAGATGACATGAATACGTGAATGATTGCCCAAATCCGGGTGATATTGACCGTAGATCGAATCATCATGATACTGAAGGGCATGAGCATCTCCCTCATGAACAGTTTGGAATTGATCGTGATAATCAGAGATATAGGCGTCCCTTTCATCTTCAAAATAAAATGTACCATGAACCTAAGGGGCATAGGCATCTCCCTCGTACTCGACCAGATCTTCTTGTTCAAAGGCAACCATGCCGACAGTTCTACCTGAACGTAGCATCACAATTATTTCAATCAAGTTTGCACAGATTAACAACCAAGTAGATGCTTACGTTGTTTTGAGAGTTACTTGTTGGGTTAATTGAATTTTTTAACTCAAATTCTCTCAATGGGTAAGATCCTAGTTTCAATTCAATTTCCACCGTTATGCTTTACGGCTTCACTCACCATGATATGATCAACTACCCGGGACTTCAAATGGTACAACTATCCCGATGAACAAAGAGGAATTCTTTGCTTTTGGGGACTTACGGAGGTCTTAACACCAACCACTCTAGTCTGACCGAGGGAGCGACCTAGTCAGAGAGAGGTGAGGATGCTAAGAGAGGTGTTCCTAGAGGAGGGGGGTGAGCCCCGATGCAAATGACCTGTGGCCTGAATGGCCTCTAATGTAGAATAAATAAATATAGGTAGCAAGAAGATCAATCATCCGAGTGATAATGACCAACAGGGATGAGAGCTTGAATCGCGTCGCTGTTCATCGACGCTATTCAAAACAGTAATCCCTCCTGTTCACAGAGGCTCAGGCAGCAAGGAAGATAAAGGGGGACACTGAATCGCGTTTTGAGAGGGCAACGCGCTTAATGAAACGCATCTCCCTGTGCAGACGTGTTTTAGGTCCCAAAAGCAGCAAATAAGAAGCAAGATCAGGGGCAATCCACTCTTCAAATAACAAGATGACTAAGAGATCAACTATTCATGCGATGACAATTTGAACATATAGGCTAATCATGCAACATCATGGATATCAATTTGAACAAACACACTTTCCAACACCACTTCTCCAAGCAATCAAGGGAGGGCAAAATTTTGCCACAAGGGGGTGTGCATGAGTTACACGTGGGGATAAAAGTCAAATAACCAACCAACAAACCATCAAACTTGTCCGAGGGACACAGGCGGTGCACCAAGGGTGCCCAATGGAATTAACAAGAGTAAAAAAAAGAGAAATGGCAATATAAGTCCCACCGTGATCGCCAAAAAGTTGTAGTGCTCAAAAATAGTGTGTGTTCATCATGTTATCATGTGTTTTCTATGATTAACAATATAAAAAGAATTATGATTGCCAGAAATCGAGGGTTTCAATGGAAAAGTGATCGCTTACTAACCTTGCAAATCGGGAGAATATGAGGTTCTTTTGTTCTTCTCTTCTGACCAGCCGAAAGAAAAGAGCCTTCTCTTTCTTTACTCTTGCTCTTCTTTTGTACCTTGCACAAAAAAATCAAATAAACAATAAAACTATCATTAGAACTAAAATAGTGTAATATCTATTCTAATTAAGAATCTAACATTCAACTAAACTAAAAGAGCTCACTTTTTGTGTTCTTTTAAACCCCCTTAAGGAGTGTATGTTTGGAAATCATGAAGTGAGTGTGTGCAATGAGTCGATGCAATGAAAAACTATATGAAAAATAAACTACAAGAAATTAGAGAAGAGATCGGTTAGTTTGGCCCCTTGAAAGCCTTGATCTTCTTGAGCTTCAATGGTGGAAGAGGATGAAGAAGCAAGAAATCCTTCTTGTTATCCACGTTTTTCTCCCTTGAGGACCTTCAAACACCTTGTAGAGAGCTCCAAATTCTCTAAAAACCAACCTCTTTCAAAGGTCAATGTCCATATGTATTTATAAGAAGTAACTTTAGGGTATTTGGCCTTCAAAGGGACTCTCCCGCAGCTTGGACTTACTCTGGACGATCATAAAGGGAATTGGAAACCCTTCCACTCTCCAGAACAGGATTATCTCGACCAAATATTGTTTATTAGGAAACTCTTAAAACGTGTCGCTTAAGGGAGACATCTTTTAGTTCATTAATACGACCAACATAGAAATAAATCCGGAAAGGGAAACCGAAAATAATTAGGAAATATGAAATGCGTCATGTACACGCGACATGCTTTAGATAAATTAGGAAATTAACCAGAATTAGCAATAGTAAACTTAAGCGGATTAAGACTTAAACGGCGTCATGTAAGGGCGACGCTATTAGTTAAATCCTTTTAAATTTACTAATTTTCAATTCCGAATTAATTTATGCTAGGAATCTAAATGGCGTCGTGTAGGCGCGACGTGATTAAACAAATTTCGAGAAAATCAGTAAAAATTAATTAATAATTAAACATCAGACCATTCTGGGGCATTATCATTGCGACATGAAATTTACTCAATATGATATAAAAATTAGCGTGTCTACAGTGATCGCCTCCCATTTTAACTTACATGATATTTATGGGAGAGATCTGGCTAGACATTATTCTGAATTACTGACATACCAGTCCTTGGAGGCTCTGCGGCCGATGAAAAGGAGAAAAAATTTCAAGACCTGGAATTTGAATGGTATCGGTGGTTCGACTTGAGGGATCTGTACATAGCACTGATCAGATTATTTCTTGATCCCTCAGGGCCGAGGTGGCCGCCACTGATAGATAAGTTGATAGAAAGCCCTGGGGCTATTTTTGATATGAGAATTCTACTGCATGAAGAAACTGATGAAGGGGAGCCGGATGACCCCTATGAAACCGGATTCACCACTAATCTTCTCTGGAGGGGAACATATCCCTCTCATGTTTTTACCCTCCACACTTTGTTTCGCATCCTACTCTTGACCCCGACTTGGTCGCAGGTCATCACTGAAGACATCCCACGGGCTTCGCCCATTATTGTTACTCTGTCCCCACAGGACCTTATTCCTCAGCCTCCTCTCAATCTGGAGAGGATTTATGATCTGATCTGGGACATACTGTTGTATGATCCCCCCAATCCCTTAGCATTGGTGCCATTACCTCCATCATTTCATTCTCCCCCTATTCATATCCATTCATGCTTTATGATAAGCTTAAATAATTCACAAAAGAAACGCCAATTTGGCAACTTCTTCCTCTCAAATCCTCATTGAGGAAACTTCATATTTGTCCAACTGTACCCCATTGCGCGGGTCGTTCGGGCAAGATTTTCTCCTAGATCTATTCTGTCCCTCCTCTCGAGAAGATTCACCTGTATCACCACATGTATCCCATGATTTTTATCCTTCTTCGTCGTCACTAGGTCAGGATAGGGAGTCTAGTTGTAAGGAGTCTAGGCAGGTTAGTCAGGTTAGGAAGTCTAGAAAGCCTAAGGGTAGGCGAATTCCGGGTAGATACCTCCAGGATCTAGCTTTAAGAGGCCCTTGTTCTAAGATCCTACAGCTGTTAGAAAATCCCATTCAGATGCCAGAAGAATGTGAAATTGATGAGTCAGTCAATGATGGATATGGGGTGTATGAATTGATACACGAGAAAGACCCCATTACTGAAGATGAGGAAGATGACAAGGACGCTGCTCAGGTGTATGCCAGTAGAGTGAAAAGATTTGATGAACCATCAGCTGCCGTAGAAGAGCCTACCGAAGAAATTAATTTAGGAACTAAAGACAAACCTAAGGTTGTCCTCGTCAGTAAAAACCTGTCTGAAGTAGATGAAGAAGCAGTGGTCCAAGTATGCGGCGGAGACGGAGACTGTTCCGGCGCCTCGAACGAGGCGCCCAGAGAAGGAGAGAGAAAGGGGGGTGATAGCCAGCATGGGGAAACTCTGGAGCTTGGCCCAGGGTTTCTCAACAACGCGTATGCATATTAAGTCGGCACGACTTTTCACAAAAGTCCCCGAGTTAAAATAAATCTTACTTATGTACCACCGACTGAGAATCTTATTGCGTGTGACCCTCTAGGCCTATTTACCAGTCCGGTTTTCAACCTGTTAAGTCTAATAACTAATTATTGACTTATTGTAATTATTTAATATCTAGATATTAACTAATTACTTAACCGAATTAACATCGCATGTAAATTCGGTCGGACTTCCGATCAAGTTGGGTGCCAAGCAACACCGCATGATCCCGGAAGGTAATGGGGTTCAGTAACCCACTTATAGAACTTGTCCGTCCACAGTTACCGCGTGGCTATAATCCTTCGTTCGCACAATACTCTCGAGTTAACCTAGGGTATGGTCAACTGTCAAACCCTAGATGCTCAACTCACTTGAATCAGACTTCGTTGTACAATATCCGAAAACCTCTTTTATGATATTGTTTCTGCTTTGACCAGAGACTCCTGTGGATCTATTTTAGAGCATTCTCTCTCCAGTTACCTGAGAGCAAACGATCCTTTATTGAACACACAATCACCTTCGAAGGTCTTCCGCTGGACCCGATCCTTGACTATTCGAGATCCCGTGGATAGGGATTCGTAGGTCAAGGTCAAAGTCCAGAAGTCCACCGACAAGGTGTCTTTGGTGTCTCAAGTCCAAGGATCAACCACGCAACTGTGACGATGAATCAAGTCGATTGACAGTCAGGTAAATTATCATTCGGCGATTCATGTCGGATCAGTTCAGTGAACTCATTCCCCAATGAGCACCTACAGGTTTATCATTGTGTCTCCACACGAGTAACTAACGAGATCAGTCACCCTCATCATATGAGCTGGAATAACCTGTACTAGTCTTACCAGATATTTGATGTCCTTTTCAAACATCCTACGACTAGGAGCAATTAAGAATATGTGTTTATAAGTCATCAGTCTCATTATTATGATCTCATCATAATCTGATGACTATTGCACATATTCATGGACTTCATTATGCGCAATTACAAATATGCCAATCTACATAATGAATTTAATGCCATTGATTAGTGAACTAGATTGAAATAGGTGCCTTATGATTGGCTTAGAAGACACCTATATCCATCACAGAAGCTGGGAGATGGCGAGAAGCCATGAGCTCAGAAATCCAGTCCATGTACACCAACCAAGTTTGGAACTTGGAGGACTTGCCCGAGGGTATTGTACCCATCGGTTGCAAGTGGATCTTTAAGAGAAAGATTGGTGCTGATGGACGGATCGATACTTATAAGGCAAGGTTAGTGGCAAAGGGATATCGTCAAAGGCAGGAATTGACTATGATGAGACTTTCTAACCAGTTGTCATGATAAAGTCGATCAGAGTTCTACTCTCCATAGCTGCACACTACGATTGCGAGATCTGGCAGATGGATGTGAAGACTGCCTTTCTCAATGGCAACCTTGAGGAAGAGGTTATAATACAACCAGAAGGTTTCACATCCAAGGAATCTCTAGATAAAGTGTGCAAACTTCAAAGGTCTATTTACGGACTGAAGCAAGCTTCTCGGAGCTGGAACATAAGATTTGACGAGGCTGTCAAGTCTTATGACTTCATTAAGAATGAAGATGAGCCTTGTGTGTACAAGAAAATCAATGGGAGCGTAGTCACCTTCTTAGTTCTTTACGTAGACGACATACTACTCATTGGGAATGATGTAGCCATAATATCATCAGTAAAGATCTTGCTGTCGAAAAACTTCTCCATGAAGGATTTAGGAGAAGCATCCTACATATTGGGAATACAGATCTATAGAGATAGACCAAAGAGGATGTTTGGAATGACCCAATCTATGTACATAAATACCATAGTCAAAAGGTTTGGCATGGAAAATTTCAAAAGAGGTCTCATACTGATGAGACATAGAATTTATCTCTCAAAGGAGCAGTCTCCTAAGACTCCTAATGAGAGGGCATTCATGGATAGAGTATCCTATGCCTCTGCCATAGGATCTATCATGTATGCCATACTATGTACACGACTTGATGTTGCATATGCTCTCAGTGTTACGAGCAGATTTCAGGTTGATCCACGCGAAGAGCACTGAAAGGTAGTGAAATATATCCTTAAGTACTTAAGAAGAACTAAGGATATGTTTCTGGTCCATGGAGGAGATGACTTGAAACTTCAAGACTTTATTGACTTGAGTTTCCAGTCAGATCCAGATGATAGCAAGTCTACATCTGGATTTGTGTTTACTTTGAACGGCGGCGCAATGTGCTGGAAGAGTTCCAAGCAAGCAACCACTGTAGATTCGATGACAAAAGCTGAGTACATCGCTGTAACTGAAGCCGCCAGGGAAGCAGTGTGGTTGAAGAAATTCATCACCGACCTCGGCGTAGTTCCCAACAACTCTGAACCTGTTCCGCTGTTGTGCGACAACAATGGAGCGATTGCGCAAGCGAAAGAGCCACGGTCTCATCAGAATTCGAAGCATATTTTGAGGCGCTTTCATCTTATCAGAGAGATCATATCCAGAGGGGATGTAGTGGTGGAAAGAGTTCCATCTGTCGACAGTGTAGCAGATCCACTGACAAAGCCGTTGGCTTAAATTGTGTTTGAGCGTCACCTAGAGCCTATAGGCTTACTGTATAAAGGTGATTGGCTTTAGTCCAAGTGGGAGATTGTTACTCATAGGTGGCCTACAAGCCAATATGACTTTGTAATCTCGTTCATGTTATTGATATAATGGCAATATTTCATTATGTGTAAATTCGTATTATCGTCTCATAATGAAGTCCGTGAATATGTGCGATAGTGATCAGATTATATTGAGATCATACTAGTGAGACTGATCACTTAAACACACATATTCTTAATCGTTCCTAGTCGGAGGATGATCGTTTCGAATTGTGCGTCGTTAAACACTCATGAAAACGTTCAATCTAAATTTATCTGGCTCACTCACATCAAATTTGGAAAATTAATAGCGGTGAGTCCGAGTCGATCCACAGGGAAATAAGATTTTAACTTTGAAAATTTTGGAATCTAGTTATCTAAAAATAGATGAGAATTTGAATAACTAATTATTTAATTAAGCTAAAACTCAATTAACTAATGCTACTTAAAAAATATAATTACTTTAATTAAACAAATCTTTTTTTTTCTTTTCTTTTTCAGAAATTAAACACAAACACTTATAAAAAATAAGCACAACTAAAATCTATGACAAAGACATTAAAATTTAACTACGTGGAACTCAATAATTATCTAAACATTACGAAATAAATTACAAAATTTAATGGTTTAATAAACTTAAACTAAATAAACAAAATATGAAATAACAATTAACTAATCCTAAATAATTAAACTAATTCTAAACTAATAGGGGAAGGAAAAGAACATAGCAAAATAGCAATATGTGGGTTTTGTGGAGACTGCCGGCTCAATGGACCGGGCTGGGGAAGGATGGCGCAGTGGACCAGCGGCTTCACCAAACGTTGATGCGTGTGGGAGGGTTGCTGTTGCCGGCAACGTGGAGGCTTCAACGTTTGAATGCAGGTTGTGCGCTGGAAGCTTGCTGGTTCACTTGGAGGAAGGATACTTGGCAGTTGCTGGTGGGCTGCTGGGCAGGAGGAAGCCGTGCGTGGAGGTGCTTCGCTCAGCTGGGACGTGGAGGAGCTTGGAGGAGCTGGATGCGTGCCGCTGGTTCACGTGGAAGTCGGCAGTGCTGGAGGGAGCAGCTTGGAGCTTGCTGGTGTGCGGAGCGTGCAGTGCAGCGCGTGTGCAGGCTGGTTCGCGCAGTTGCTGCTGGTTGCTAGCTACGCGTGGGGGCCGTGCGGGTGCAGCAGCTGGTGGAGGCGCGTAGGGGCTGTTGGCGGCTGGTGGAGGCCCGTGGGAGTCCGGGTTGCGTACTGGACCAGGCGTTGGGCAGCAATGGAGAGAAGAGAGAGACGTGGGAAACCGAGAGAGGGAGAGGGAATCTGCGGGAGAGAGGAAGAGTAAGGTGGAGAGAAGGCTTCGGGGGATAAAAAAACAAAGAGAGAGAAAGAACAAGGGAGAGAAAGAGAGGCTGCGGGAGATAAAAAACAGAGAGAGGAGGAGAAAGAGGGAGACTGCGTGGGAGAAAATTGGGCAAAGAAGAGCCGCGGGAGACTAGGAATTAGAGGGTTCGAGGTTGGGAAACTAAGAGAGAGAGGGATGCTACCCGGTTGAGAAGAGGAAGAGAGGTTAATATAGAGAGGAAGAGAGGCGTGGGAAGGAAACTGGAGAAGAAGTCGGACTGTGGTTTAGGAAATTGGAGAGAAGGAAGGAAATAGTGGGTTTTGGGAAACTCCAGAGAAGGAAGGAATCAAATTGCATTTTTACCCTGCTTTAGTTGAAATCCGAATACTAGACCTCCCCTAAATTTCCGGAAACTCCACCAGCTGCACTGCATCATCGGCATGTCCTGTTCACATAAAATAAATATAAATTAGCGCATTATCATAAAAATATCATCATTTTTATTCATTTCGTCTCGGTTTTGTCGAAAAACCGCAAATGCGCTATGCTCCTTTAATCACATGAAATGACGATGTTTTTAAGTCAGAATTTGATGAAATTAGTACCGTTGGACTTGTTACACAATTATCTATCATTTCATACTATTTTGCAGATAAAAATATGAGTATGATGCATATGATTGCCCTTAAATGATCAATTTAACATTTTATCACACCCCCCAACTTACTCATTGCTAGTCCCTTAGCAATGCAAATAAGGAAAAGTTAGGACAAACAATGAATTATCATGCTTCATTTGTAGTATATTTCACAATCAATTTAAGTGGTAGCCGATTGGTTAAGCTAAAAGTTTTCATATCCCACAATATGTTGATTCAGACAGGTGATTGTGTATGAAATTTGACACACTTAAAACTCATTTCCGACCTTTCTGGTATATTCTTGCCTTTACTACCCTTTAGATAAGACTACCTAGGGAGGAGAAGAGAATAAAAGATTTCCCGATCAGTCAGTGAGGACCGTTTTTCAGTTTCCATCCCAACTCAGCACTTTTCACGACTTGGTCATATTTTTGGTACGATGGACTTTTTCGCGTGGCGTTTTTTTTCATTTTATTGTACTTTTGCTTTTGAGAGTGCGTACTTTTTGCCACTCTCTTTGAATTGCCTGAGGGGAGGTGCGTACTTTTTGCCACCTACCTTCCTTTAGCTCTTTTACCGCCTTCTATTGCCTTTAGTGTTTACAGCTATCCATTTTAAATGACCGCCTCTTTTAGAGTGCTGAGTGGGACAGTCCCCTATTACGGATCCTACACATTCCTTTCGTTCAACCCAAAAGTAAAATTAGAATAAGTAGTCTTATCCTTGAGGTTAATTCCAGCAATTCTATACTTTTAAGATCTTCCATTTATTCTAAGTTGTCGTGTGTGTGTGAAAATCATCCTGCCGTGGACTTTTGTAAAGTGGGATATTTAAACTTTGAAGGTTCTTTAACCAATGTGACAACCAAAAAAACTGATTTGTTTAAGATTTACTTAATAAAACATGATTTTCATATAATTTTCCTAGGATGTGAAAAGAAGTTTTTGAAAAAATTTGACCATTTTTCAGTGAAAGATATCAGTTTTCTTCAAAAGATTTTCAATAAATGCATATCAAATTGATTGTCCCACCCCCCAACTTGATTGACATTGTCCTCAATGGCATAAAAGATATGAAAAACACGCAGCCAGAAGAGAATTTGTGAAGGAGCAAAACAACCTGTAATGACGAGGATGCGACATACCCACGGCGATCGCTGCTCAGGGACCTAAAAGGAAAAGAAATACCAAAAACTGAAGTAAAATATTGGGTTGCCTCCCAACAAGCGCTAAGTTTATCGTCTTCAGCCAGACGGAGGTTCAGTTAATGTAGATCACTCAATTCTATGGATTCAGGTGGCTCATTTTGAAGATTTTCAATGAATGGTTTCAACCGTTGACCATTAACAGTAAAAGTGTTCCCACTCTTATGATTCAGAATTTTAACGGCTCCATGATCGAAGGCTTTAACGACCACAAGGGTCCATCCCATCTGGATTTCAGTTTTCCAGGAAATAGGCGGAGCCTAGAGTTAAATAGCCAAACTTTCTGATTTGGAAGAAAGAATTTTCTCACAATATGTTTATCATGAAAAGCTTTAGTTTTGGCTTTATAAATCTTTGAATTTTCATAGGGCTCGTTGCGCAACTCTTCCAGCTCACTCAGTTGTAAGGTTCGGTGGGAACCAGCTTGGGCTAGGTCCAGATTGACTTGCTTTATAGCCCAATAAGCCCAATGTTCCAATTCCACCGGAAGGTGGCACGCTTTTCCAAAAACCAGGCGATAAGGAGACATGCCAATAGGAGTTTTGTACGCGGTCCGATAGGCCCATAAAGCATCATCCAATCTTTCAGACCAATCTTTTCTATCGGGCCTATCGGACTTTTGCAGAATATTCTTGATCTCCCTATTGGAAACTTCCACTTGGCCACAGGTTTGGGGGTGATAAGGGGTAGCTACTTTGTGATTAATCCCATATTTCTTAAGCAAAGCCCGAAATTGGTAATTCGTGAAATGCGTTCCCCCATCACTTATGCTAGCTTTAGGCCACCCGAACCGAGAAAAGATATTCTTCTGAACGAATTTAATGACCACTTTATGATCATTGGTTCGGGTGGCTACTGCTTCAATCCATTTTGAGACATAATCCACCGCTACCAGAATATATGTATGTCCAAAAGAGGGTGGAAAAGGTCCCATAAAGTCAATTCCCCAAACATCAAAAACTTCAACTACCAAGATTGGATTGAGTGGCATCATATCCCTTTTCGCCATATTTCCTACAACCTGACATCGGAGGCAAGTTTTGCTAAATTTATGGGCATCTTTGAAAAGTGTGGGCCAGTAAAAACCACTTTGCAGGACTTTGGCTGCAGTTTTCTTTCCTGAGAAGTGGCCCCCACAGGCCAGATTATGGCAGAAGTTCAGAACACTCTGTTGTTCTTCTTCAAGAACACATCGCCTAATGATTTGATCAGGACAAAATTTGAATAATTCAGGATCTTCCCAGAAATAATATTTTTCCTGAGAAAAGAATTTGTCCTTTTCACTTTTAGTCCATCCTTCCGGAAGCTGATTAGTCACCTTGTAACTGAGAATATGAGCATACCAAGGTGCAGCAGTGTGAGAAATGGTCAGTAGATGCTCATCAGGAAAGGAATCAGTGATCGGTGTACTTTCAGAGATCGGAATTCGGGATAGGTAGTCAGCTACCACATTCTCAGAACCCTTCTTATCCCGAATTTCCAAATCAAATTCCTGGAGGAGTAAGATCCATCTAATAAGCCTAGGCTTTACATCCTTCTTGGTCAACAAGTATTTCAGAGCTGAGTGATCAGAATAGATTATGACTTTTGCCCCTAAAAGATAAGATCTGAATTTTTCTAGGGCAAAAACCACAGCTAATAGTTCCTTTTCTGTGGTGGTATAATTCATTTGAGCATCTGCAAGGATGCGACTTGCATAATAGATCACCACGGGACATTTGTTGATTCTTTGTCCCAAAACTGCACCAATAGCATAATCAGAGGCATCACACATGATTTCGAAGGGTAAAGACCAATCTGGAGATTGAAGAATCGGGGCTTTGGTCAAAGATTCCTTCAGAGAATTAAATGCCTTGATGCAAGATTCATCCATTTGGAACGGGACATCCTTAGCTAAGAGAAGAGTTAGGGGCCGGGAAATTTGAGAGAAATTGTGGATAAACCGGCCATAGAAACCGGCATGGCCAAGGAATGAACGGATCTGTCTGACCGAGGTGGGAGGAGGAAGATGGGATATGAGATCGATCTTAGCTTTATCTACCTCTATCCTCCTTTCAGACACAATATGGCCTAGAACAATGCCCTCTCGAACTATAAAATGGCTATTTTCCCAGCTAAGTATCAGATTGGTGTCTATGCATCGTGCTAGCACATGTTTAAGATTTTCCAGGCAATTTTCAAAAGAGTCCCCGAAGATTGAGAAATCATCCATGAAAACTTCGAGGAATTCTCCCACCATATCCGAGAAGATGGCCATCATGCACCGTTGAAATGTGGCTGGTGCGTTGCATAATCCGAATGACATTCTCCTAAAAGCAAACGTGCCATAAGGGCACGTGAAGGTAGTCTTTTCTTGATCTTCCGGGTAAATAGCTACTTGATTATACCTGGAGTACCCATCTAAGAAGCAGAAGTACTTCTGGCCCGATAATTTTTCCAGAATCTGATCCATGAATGGGAGTGGAAAGTGGTCCTTCTTAGTCATGAGATTCAACTTTCGGTAATCAATGCACACTCTCCATCCCGTGGTGAGCCTAGTGGGTACCTCTTCTCCATGATCATTCTTGATAACCGTTAATGCAGATTTCTTGGGTACCACTTGGGTTGGGCTGACCCATTTACTGTCTGATATTGGGTAAATAATACCCGCATCCAGCCATTTCACAACTTCCTTCTTCACCACTTCTTTCATATTGGGATTAAGCCGCCTTTGCATCTTCCCGACTGGGCTTAGAATTCTCTTCCATATAAATATGATGCATGCAAATGGACGGGCTAATTCCCTTTAAATCTGCCACCGACCATCCAATGTCACCCTTGTGGTCTTTGAGGACCTCGGTTAATTGGGCCTCTTGCGGCGATGTGAGATTTGCCGCAATGATGACTGGGAGAGTTTGGTCCGGGCCCAAAAAGATATACTTGAGAGACTCAGGTAATGGTTTGAGTTCAAGCTCAGGAGGGTCTTCTAAAGATGGCAAAGCGGGCTCAGACTGTAAGGCTGGTAAAGGTTCAACCTTGGGCCAAGATGTTAATGGGCCAGGAGAGTCCTTTAAAGTGTTGGCTTCCTTCAAAAGGTCATATGTGGATATCTCATTTTCTTCAACCAGATTATCCAAGACATCAATAGTATGGCATTCTTTTTCATGATATGGGTATTGAGATGGTTTAAAGACATTAATCTGGACCTTTTGACCCCCAAATGAAATGTCCATTATGCCAGTTTCACAATTTATATTAGCTTTGGCAGTGGCTAAGAATGGACGACCTAAGATGATCGGGGTGTGAATGAGTTCCTCAGGTAATGCCATATCCAGAATAAGAAAATCCACGGGAAAATAACAATCATGAACCTTCACAATAACATCCTCGATTAATCCCCGTGGAGCTTTCACAGACCTATCAGCCAACTGCAAGATGATGGGTGTGGGCTTTAATTCCCCAATATCAAATTTCTCATAAATGGCTGTTGGCAATAGATTCACACTAGCACCTAGATCTAATAAAGCTCTATCAAATGTAACTCCAGCTAAGTCACATGAAATGAGAGGTGCTCCAGGATCTTTTTGTTGGGTTTTCTCGGTTTCTCCGGATCGCTCACGCAGCGGAAAAACAAAATTTTACAGCGATCCGTTTCCCGTTTCGAAGAACTAAAACACGAGATAATCGGATTATCTTTTCTCACCGTGTGCGGATTCGAATCCGCAGCCGTTCGGTTCCATCGGTGTGACACCGCAAGCCGCGCAAGCGCCCGGCCTCTAGCGAAGTCCACGCGATCCTCCCCGCGACGGATATCCTCGAGTTCGTCGTTCTTCGCAGCCCGCGAAGCCTCCGCTGGTCGCCGCAATGATCGCCGCAGTGCGCGGACGATTTCCCGTCGAACGGGATTCGGAGAAGCGGCGGGGCAGATCTGGATCTGCCTGGACTCCAGAGGAAGACAGAAACTGAGGAGGGGCGGCTAGGGTTAGCAGCAGCTTGGCCTGCTCAGCCCGTTCGCTATGTTTTATACTAACCGCGCGGTCTTTCATAAAAACCCCCGGTTTGTATAAAACCCACTTATTTATCCATCGCCTTGAGAATCATTTGCGTGTGACCCTCTAGGCCCAAGTACCAGTCCAGTTAATGGCCCACTAAGCCCAGTGACTCCTCACTGGCTTTATTAATTAATTAATAACCCTTTATTAATCAATTAATCAATCGAATTGATGTCGCACATCGAATTCGACCGGGCCTCCGATCACGTTGGGTGCCAAGCAACACCGCGTGAACCCGGAAGGTATTTGGGGTTAAGTAACCCACTCTTGGAACCTTTCCGTCGACAGTTACCGCGTGGATATAATCCTTCATTCGTACAATGCTCTCGAGTCAACTCAGGGTATGGCGAGCTGTCAAACCCTAGCCGGTTGACTCACTTGGATTGGATGTCGCTGATGAATATCAGAAAACTCCTTTCCCGATATTATCGTCCGCCCTGGCCAAGGACTTCCGCGCATCCTTCCTAGAGCATTCTCTCTCTAAGTACCGAGAGCGAATGATTCCTTATTGACACACAATTCCCTTCGACGGTATTCCGCTGCACCCAATCCTTGGCGTATTAGAATCCCGTGACTAGAGATTCGTAGACCAAGGTCAAAGTACAGAAGTCCACCGCCAAGGTGTCCTTGGTGTCTCAGGTCCGAGGACCATCCACGCAACTGCGACAATAGAATCAAGCTGGTTGACAGTGAGGTACAATACCATCCAGCGATTCAGTCGGATCAGTTCAGTGAACTCATTCTCCAATGAGCACCTACACATTCGCCTTAGTGTCTCCACACAAGTGACTTATGAGACCAGTCACCCTCATCATATGAGCAGGAGTAATCTGTACTAATCTAACCGGATATCCGATGTCCTTCTCGGATATCCTCCGACTAGGAACGATTAAGAATATGTGTGTTTAAGTGATCAGTCTCATTAGTATGATCTCATCATAATCTGATCACCATAGCACATATTCACGGACTTCATTATGAAACGATAATTAACGCGATTTACACATAATGAATATTATGCCATTTTATTAATAATGAACGAGATTTACATTGTTAGATTGGCTTGTAGGCCACCTAAACTAACACTTTTAACTTCTTGGGTAAATGATTCATCACTATTGCACTAACATCCTCAGAAAGCCGAACCTTTTCGGGTGCCATTCTAGATTCTCTTCGTGGAGTACATAATTCCTTGAGGAACTTAGCATAAGCTGGCACATGCTTGATGGCATCGAGGAGTGGAATATTAATTTGGACTTGTTTGAACAAATCCAACAACTCCTCATTCTGGGCCAGTTTCTTCTTGGTATTGGGCTTAGCTAATAAGGCATTAGGAAATGGCACCCTAGGTTTATAAGAACTTGGGCCTTCATCAATCTTCCCTTTTCCTTTCAGATCCTCCTCCAATTTCTCCATGATGGGTTCATCTTCACTCTCACTTTCAATTTCCTGAGGCCCATCAGTGGAACCTTTGGCTAACTCTCCATCTGCATGTGGTTTTTCTAAACTTCTCCCACTCCTAAGAGCTTAAATGGCTTTAGCATTCTCAAATTGCGGCCCTTTAGGTTGTGGTACCGGGCCAGGCTGAGGTAAAAGGCCCGATTGCTGTGGAAAACCCGGAGGTTGATTCCTTGGATTGGCAACGGGTTGACTAGGAAGTTGACCAACTTCTCTTCTCATCGCGGCCTCAGCTAGTTGGCCCATTTGACTTTCCAACTTAGCAATGGATTGTTGCTGGGTCAAAATCAGTTGTTGGAGTTGAGTGAATTTGTCATCAAAGTTGGGCTGAGGAGGTTGTTGGTAAGTGGGTGGAGGATGGTATTGGGTTGGCTGTCCTGATTGGAATGAGTGGTAGTGGGCCGGTTGACCTGATTGATACTGGGCCGGTTGACCTGATCGATACGGGGCCGGTTGAGAAAATTGGGCTTAAGATCCCCTAGCCTGAACATTTCCATAGAAATTAGATTGCTGTTGAAATGAATTTTGTGGCTTTTGGGCTTGATGCATGGGAGGATTGGACATTGGTAATGGGGCCTGCTGACTCTTCCAAGAGAAATTAGGGTGGTTTCTCCAGCCCGGATTGTAAGTATTTGAGAATGGATCATTATTGGGCCTGGAGAATCCCTGGGCAGCCTGAACTTGTTCTTGAATGAATGGTGGAAGTTGGGCCGCAGTTGGGCATTCATTCACTTGATGGCTTGGATTGGCGTATAAGGCACAAATGTCATGATTAGCAGAAGATGGGCCTTCATATGGACTAGATTGTGTTGGGTAAGTAGGCTCTTGCTTGTTTAAGGCCAGGAGTTGGTCTAGTTTCTGGACCAAGATGTCTACCTTATCCAATTTTTGATTAATCATATTTATGTCCATTCTAGATTCGGGCTCTCCACGGGCCTTAAGTTCATATATTACAGTCCGTTTAGATGGCCCAACAAACCTTTCATAAGATGATAATGAGGCATGATTGATGGAATTTTCACTTAACATCTCAAATAGATCATAGGCCTCATCTTCATTTTTCATCATAAATGCCCCTCCACATGAAGCATCCACCATCTGTCTGAACTGTTCAGACAATCCTTCATAGAATGCTTGGACAATTTGCCATTTTGAAAGCCCATGATGAGGGCATTTTCTAAGCAATTCTTTTAGTCTTTCCCAAGATTCATGGATCAATTCCCCGGGAGTTTGGGTAAAATTCGTGATGGCCCTTCTCATGGTATTGGTCCGCCCGATGGGATAGAACTTCTTGAGAAATTCTTTCTGCATCTCTTCCCATGTCCTAATGGGCCTTCCTATAGTTCCCAACCAATATTTAGCCTTGTCCTTTAATGAAAAGGGAAATAAGGTCAACTTAAGGCCATTATCGGTGAAATTCTGGATTTTCACCGTGGAACAGATTTCTAGAAATTCATCCAGATGCTTATAAGGATCTTCATTAGTATTCCCATAAAAGGATGGGAGCATCTGAATGGTGCTAGATTTCATTTCATATTGATTGGCTGGATTCTGAGGAAGATGAATACATGATGAAGGTTGATATCGATTTGAAATGAAATAGTCCTTCATTTGCTTTGGTGGGTCCTGATTCTCAGCCATTAGATCTTGTGATGGATTTCTTTGATGTAGGATTCTTTCTATTTCAGCAAGTGGTCCTAGAAGGTTAAGATTTTGAGATCTCCTACCTTGCATGCACTAGGATTGATAGAGAGATGATGGATTTGAATTTTGTTTTCTATTTCTTGTTTTTTTTTAAAAAAATGTAATCAATTTTGACAAACAAATTATCCTAATGATCTAATGTTAACCTAGACTCTCTATGTGAATTTTCTTACAAGGTGAATGGAGTCCACCTCGAGTCACAACCACAATCAGTCAACGGCCAGGTAAGAGGTGGGGTACTGGGAGGCCCCCTCTACTTTCGTAGGGACCTAATTAGAGAACCATTTTCCCGCTTAGACGTTTGCCTTTTTACCTCTAGCCTAGACACCGTTGCCAAAAATGGAGGCAACCCGAGATTTAAACCACTCACGGTGTAAACCCTAGATTCTCTTTCGACTTGCTTTTAATTGGATTAGGAAATGCCAATGCAAGGAAGGTGATTTGTGGGCTAAGGAAGGGTGATCGAATCCCTACCTTATGTGGTTAAAGTTGCTGCCCTTAAAGTCTTTTTGAATGCAATACAAGGCAACAAATCAATGCAAGGTGTGTTGATGCAATCATGAATGACTTGCTAAAATTGAAACACGTACCTTTCCCCCATAATCTTCAACAATTTATGGAAATAACTGTGAAAGGAAACTAACTCATGCTTTCCTAAGATGATGAATGCCTAACATGGAAGGTTTCTAATCTTGGCAATGAAGGTTTTTAAATTTGGATGTTCCTCTTTTTGTTTCTTTTTTTTAGTTAATGAAAACCTATCTAAACTAGCAACTACAAAATTGGAAACTAACTAAAGTAAGGAAATTGAAACATAGAAAGTTGGAACACACTGACCATGATTTCGCTTTCCTTCTTTTTTTTTTTCAATATACCTGCAAAAATAAGAAAAATAAGGTTAGCTAAAGAATAATTACACTAAATCCAAGATAATCAAAATTAAAAATCTAACTCCCCGGCAACGGCGCCAAAAATTGATCGTTTCGAATTGTGCGTCGTTAAACACTCATGAAAACGTTCAATCTAAATTTATCCGGCTCACTCACATCAAATTTTGGAAATTAATAGCGGTGAGTCCGAGTCGATCCATAGGGAAATAAGATTTTAACTTTGAAAATTTTGGAATCTAGTTATCTAAAAATAGAGGAGAATTTGAATAACTAATTATTTAATTAAGCTAAAACTCAATTAACTAATGCTACTTAAAAAATATAATTACTTTAATTAAACAAATCTTTTTTTCTTTTCTTTTTCAAAAATTAAACACAAACACTTATAAAAAATAAGCACAACTAAAATCTATGACAAAGACAATAAAATTTAACTACGTGGAACTCATTAATTATCTAAACATTACGAAATAAATTACAAAATTTAATGGTTTAATAAACTTAAACTAAATAAACAAAATATGAAATAACAATTAACTAACCCTAAATAATTAAACTAATTCTAAACTAGTAGGGGAAGGAAAAGAACATAGCAAAATAGCAATCTGTGGGTTTTGTGGAGACTGCCGGCTCAATGGACCGGGCTGGGGAAGGATGGCGCAGTGGACCAGGGGCTTCACCAAACGTTGATGCGTGTGGGAGGGTTGCTGCTGCCGGCAACGTGGAGGCTTCAACGTTTGCATGCAGGTTGTGCGCTGGAAGCTTGCTGGTTCACTTGGAGGAAGGATGCTTGGCAGCTGCTGGTGGGCTGCTGGGCAGGAGCAAGCCGTGCGTGGAGGTGCTTGGCTCAGCTGGGACGTGGAGGAGCTTGGAGGAGCTGGATGCGTGCCGCTGGTTCACGTGGAAGTCGGCAGTGCTAGAGGGAGCAGCTTGGAGCTTGCTGGTGTGCGGAGTGTGCAGTGCAGCGCGTGTGCAGGCTGGTTCGTGCAGTTGCTACTGGTTGCTAGCTACGCGTGGGGGCCGTGCGGGTGCAGCAGCTGGTGGAGGCGCGTAGGGGCTGTTGGCGGCTGGTGGAGGCCCGTGGGAGTCCGGGTTGCGTACTGGACCAGGCGTTGGGCAGCAATGGAGAGAAGAGAGAGACGTGGGAAACCGAGAGAGGGAGAGGGAATCTGCGGGAGAGAGGAAGAGTAAGGTGGAGAGAAGGCTTCGGGGGATAAAAAAACAAAGAGAGAGAAAGAACAAGGGAGAGAAAGAGAGGCTGCAGGAGATAAAAAACAGAGAGAGGAGGAGAAAGAGGGAGACTGCGTGGGAGAAAATTGGGCAAAGAAGAGCCGCGGGAGACTAGGAATTAGAGGGTTCGAGGTTGGGAAACTAAGAGAGAGAGGGATGCTACCCGGTTGAGAAGAGGAAGAGAGGAAGAGAGGCGTAGGAAGGAAACTGGAGAAGAAGTCGGACTGCGGTTTAGGAAATTGGAGAGAAGGAAGGAAATAGTGGGTTTTGGGAAACTCCAGAGAAGGAAGGAATCAAATTGCATTTTTACCCTGCTTTAGTTGAAATCCGAACACTAGATCTAAATTTCCGGAAACTCCACCAGCTGCACTGCATCATCGGCATGTCCTGTTCACATAAAATAAATATAAATTAGCGCATTATCATAAAAATATCATCATTTTTATTCATTTCGTCTCGGTTTTGTCGAAAAACCGCAAATGCGCTATGCTCCTTTAATCACATGAAATGACGATGTTTTTAAGTCAGAATTTGATGAAATTAGTACCGTTGGACTTGTTACACAATTATCTATCATTTCATGGTATTTTGCAGATAAAAATATGAGTATGATGCATATGATTGCCCTTAAATGATCAATTTAACATTTTATCACACCCCCCAACTTACTCATTGCAAGTCCCTTAGCAATGCAAATAAGGAAAAGTTAGGACAAACAATGAATTATCATGCTTCATTTGTAAAATATTTCACAACCAATTTAAGTGGTAGCCGATTGGTTAAGCTAAAAGTTTTCATATCCCACAATATATTGATTCAGACAGGTGATTGTGTATGAAATTTGACACACTTAGAACTCATTTCCGACCTTTCTGGTATATTCTTGTCTTTACTACCCTTTAGATAAGACTACCTGGGGAGGAGAAGAGAATAAAAGATTTCCCGATCAGTCAGTGAGGACCGTTTTTCAGTTTCCATCCCAACTCAGCACTTTTCACGACTTGGTCATATTTTTGGTACGATGGACTTTTTCGCGTGGCGTTTTTTCAGTGAAAGATATCAGTTTTCTTCAAAAGATTTTCAATAAATGCATATCAAATTGATTGTCCCACCCCCCAACTTGATTGACATTGTCCTCAATGGCATAAAAGATATGAAAAACACGCAGCCAGAAGAGAATTTGTGAAGGAGCAAAACAACCTGTAATGACGAGGATGCGACATACCCACGGCGATCGCTGCTCAGGGACCTAAAAGGAAAAGAAATACCAAAAACTGAAGTAAAATATTGTGTTGCCTCCCAACAAGCGCTAAGTTTATCGTCTTCAGCCAGACGGAGGTTCAGTTAATGTGGATCACTCAATTCTATGGATTCAGGTGGCTCATTTTGAAGATTTTCAATGAATGGTTTCAACCGTTGACCATTAACAGTAAAAGTGTTCCCACTCTTATGATTCAGAATTTTAACAGCTCCATGATCGAAGGCTTTAACGACCACAAGGGTCCATCCCATCTGGATTTCAGTTTTCCAGGAAATAGGCGGAGCCTAGAGTTAAATAGCCAAACTTTCTGATTTGGAAGAAAGAATTTTCTCACAATATGTTTATCATGAAAAGCTTTAGTTTTGGCTTTATAAATCTTTGAATTTTCATAGGCCTCGTTGCGCAACTCTTCCAGCTCACTCAGTTGTAAGGTTCGGTGGGAACCAGCTTGGGCTAGGTCCAGATTGACTTGCTTTATAGCCCAATAAGCCCTATGTTCCAATTCCACCGGAAGGTGGCACGCTTTTCCAAAAACCAGGCGATAAGGAGACATGCCAATAGGAGTTTTGTACACGGTCCGATAGGCCCATAAAGCATCATCCAATCTTTCAGACCAATCTTTTCTATCGGGCCTATCGGACTTTTGCAGAATATTCTTGATCTCCCTATTGGAAACTTCCACTTGGCCACAGGTTTGGGGGTGATAAGGGGTAGCTACTTTGTGATTAATCCCATATTTCTTAAGCAAAGCCCGAAATTGGTAATTCGTGAAATGCGTTCCCCCATCACTTATGCTAGCTTTAGGCCACCCGAACCGAGAAAAGCTATTCTTCTGAACGAATTTAATGACCACTTTATGATCATTGGTTCGGGTGGCTACTGCTTCAATCCATTTTGAGACATAATCCACCGCTACCAGAATATATGTATGTCCAAAAGAGGGTGGAAAAGGTCCCATAAAGTCAATTCCCCAAACATCAAAAACTTCAACTACCAAGATTGGATTGAGTGGCATCATATCCCTTTTCGCCATATTTCCTACAACCTGACATCGGAGGCAAGTTTTGCTAAATTTATGGGCATCTTTGAAAAGTGTGGGCCAGTAAAAACCACTTTGCAGGACTTTGGCTGCAGTTTTCTTTCCTGAGAAGTGGCCCCCACAGGCCAGATTATGGCAGAAGTTCAGAACACTCTGTTGTTCTTCTTCAAGAACACATCGCCTAATGATTTGATCAGGACAAAATTTGAATAATTCAGGATCTTCCCAGAAATAATATTTTTCCTGAGAAAAGAATTTGTCCTTTTCACTTTTAGTCCATCCTTCCGGAAGCTGATTAGTCACCTTGTAATTGAGAATATGAGCATACCAAGGTGCAGCAGTGTGAGAAATGGTCAGTAGATGCTCATCAGAAAAGGAATCAGTGATCGGTGTACTTTCAGAGATCGGAATTCGGGATAGGTGGTCAGCTACCACATTCTTAGAACCCTTCTTATCCCAAATTTCCAAATCAAATTCCTGGAGGAGTAAGATCCATCTAATAAGCCTAGGCTTTGCATCCTTCTTGGTCAACAAGTATTTCAGAGCTGAGTGATCAGAATAGATTATGACTTTTGCCC
The DNA here is from genome assembly GCA_030544215.1 of Zantedeschia hybrid cultivar. Lineage (NCBI taxonomy): Eukaryota > Viridiplantae > Streptophyta > Magnoliopsida > Alismatales > Araceae > Zantedeschia > Zantedeschia hybrid cultivar. The sequence continues at coordinate 45,490,239 of JARZZO010000011.1, forward strand.
CTAAAAGATAAGATCTGAATTTTTCTAGGGCAAAAATCACAGCTAATAGTTCCTTTTCTGTGGTGGTATAATTCATTTGAGCATCTGCAAGGGTGCGACTTGCATAATAGATCACCACGGGACATTTGTTGATTCTTTGTCCCAAAACTGCACCAATAGCATCATCAGAGGCATCACACATGATTTCGAAGGGTAAAGACCAATCTGGAGATTGAAGAATTGGGGCTTTGGTCAAAGATTCCTTCAGAGAATTAAATGCCTTGATGCAAGATTCATCCATTTGGAACGGGACATCCTTAGCTAAGAGAAGAGTTAGGGGCCGGGATATTTAAGAGAAATTGTGGATAAACCGGCGATAGAAACCGGCATGGCCAAGGAATGAACGATCTGTCTGACCGAGGTGGGAGGAGGAAGATGGGATATGAGATCGATCTTAGCTTTATCTACTTCTATCCCCCTTTCAGACACAATATGGCCTAGAACAATGCCCTCTCGAACTATAAAATGGCTCTTTTCCCAGCTAAGTATCAGATTGGTGTCTATGCATCGTGCTAGCACATGTTTAAGATTTTCCAGGCAATTTTCAAAAGAGTCCCCGAAGATTGAGAAATCATCCATGAAAACTTCGAAGAATTCTCCCACCATATCCGAGAAGATGGCCATCATGCACCGTTGAAATGTGGCTGGTGCGTTGCATAATCCGAATGACATTCTCCTAAAAGCAAACGTGCCATAAGGGCACGTGAAGGTGGTCTTTTCTTGATCTTCCGGGTAAATTGCTACTTGATTATACCCGGAGTACCCATCTAAGAAGCAGAAGTACTTCTGGCCCGATAATTTTTCCAGAATCTGATCCATGAATGGGAGTGGAAAGTGGTCCTTCTTAGTCATGAGATTCAACTTTCGGTAATCAATGCACACTCTCCATCCCGTGGTGAGCCTAGTGGGTACCTCTTCTCCATGATCATTCTTGATAACCGTTAATGCAGATTTCTTGGGTACCACTTGGGTTGGGCTGACCCATTTACTGTCTGATATTGGGTAAATAATACCCGCATCCAGCCATTTCACAACTTCCTTCTTCACCACTTCTTTCATATTGGGATTAAGCCGCCTTTGCATCTCCCGACTGGGCTTAGAATTCTCTTCCATATAAATATGATGCATGCAAATGGACGGGCTAATTCCCTTTAAATCTACCACCGACCATCCAATGGCACCCTTGTGGTCTTTGAGGACCTCGGTTAATTGGGCCTCTTGCGGCGATGTGAGATTTGCCGCAATGATGACTGGGAGAGTTTGGTCCGGGCCCAAAAAGATATACTTGAGAGACTCAGGTAATGGTTTGAGTTCAAGCTCAGGAGGGTCTTCTAAAGATGGCAAAGCGGGCTCAGACTGTAAGGCTGGTAAAGGTTCAACCTTGGGCCAAGATGTTAATGGGCCAGGAGAGTCCTTTAAAGTGTTGGCTTCCTCCAAAAGGTCATATGTGGATATCTCATTTTCTTCAACCAGATTATCCAAGACATCAATAGTATGGCATTCTTTTTCATGATATGGGTATTGAGATGGTTTAAAGACATTAATCTGGACCTTTTGACCCCCAAATGAAATGTCCATTATGCCAGTTTCACAATTTATATTAGCTTTGGCAGTGGCTAAGAATGGACGACCTAAGATGATCGGGGTGTGAATGAGTTCCTCAGGTAATGCCATATCCAGAATAAGAAAATCCACGGGAAAATAACAATCATGAACCTTCACAATAACATCCTCGATTAATCCCCGTGGAGCTTTCACAGACCTATCAGCCAACTGCAAGATGATGGGTGTGGGCTTTAATTCCCCAATATCAAATTTCTCATAAATGGCTGTTGGCAATAGATTCACACTAGCACCTAGATCTAATAAAGCTCTATCAAATGTAACTCCAGCTAAGTCACATGAAATGAGAGGTGCTCCAGGATCTTTTTGTTGGGTTTTCTCGGTTTCTCCGGATCGCTCACGCAGCGGAAAAACAAAATTTTACAGCGATCCGTTTCCCGTTTCGAAGAACTAAAACACGAGATAATCGGATTATCTTTTCTCACCGTGTGCGGATTCGAATCCGAAGCCGTTCGGTTCCGTCGGTGTGAAACCGCAAGCCGCGCAAGCGCCCGGCCTCTAGCGAAGTCCACGCGATCCTCCCCGCGACGGATATCCTCGAGTTCGTCGTTCTTCGCAGCCCGCGAAGCCTCCGCTGGTCGGCGCAATGATCGCCGCAGTGCGCGGACGATTTCCCGTTGAACGGGATTCGGAGAAGCGGCGGGGCAGATCTGGATCTGCCTGGACTCCAGAGGAAGACAGAAACTGAGGAGGGGCGGCTAGGGTTAGCCGCAGCTTGGCCTGCTCAGCCCGTTCGCTATGTTTTATACTAACCGCGCGGTCTTTCATAAAAACCCCCGGTTTGTATAAAACCCACTTATTTATCCATCGCCTTGAGAATCATTTGCGTGTGACCCTCTAGGCCCAAGTACCAGTCCAGTTAATGGCCCACTAAGCCCAGTGACTCCTCACTGGCTTTATTAATTAATTAATAACCCTTTATTAATCAATTAATCAATCGAATTGATGTCGCACATCGAATTCGACCGGGCCTCCGATCACGTTGGGTGCCAAGCAACACCGCGTGAACCCGGAAGGTATTTGGGGTTAAGTAACCCACTCTTGGAACCTTTCCGTCGACAGTTACCGCGTGGATATAATCCTTCATTCGTACAATGCTCTCGAGTCAACTCAGGGTATGGCGAGCTGTCAAATCCTAGCCGGTTGACTCACTTGGATTGGATGTCGCTGATGAATATCAGAAAACTCCTTTCCCGATATTATCGTCCGCCCTGGCCAAGGACTTCCGCGCATCCTTCCTAGAGCATTCTCTCTCTAAGTACCGAGAGCGAATGATTCCTTATTGACACACAATTCCCTTCGACGGTATTCCGCTGCACCCAATCCTTGGCGTATTAGAATCCCGTGACTAGAGATTCGTAGACCAAGGTCAAAGTACAGAAGTCCACCGCCAAGGTGTCCTTGGTGTCTCAGGTCTGAGGACCATCCACGCAACTGCGACAATAGAATCAAGCTGGTTGACAGTGAGGTACAATACCATCCAGCGATTCAGTCGGATCAGTTCAGTGAACTCATTCTCCAATGAGCACCTACAGATTCGCCTTAGTGTCTCCACACAAGTGACTTATGAGACCAGTCACCCTCATCATATGAGCAGGAGTAATCTGTACTAATCTAACCGGATATCCGATGTCCTTCTCGGATATCCTCCGACTAAGAACGATTAAGAATATGTGTGTTTAAGTGATCAGTCTCATTAGTATGATCTCATCATAATCTGATCACCATAGCACATATTCACGGACTTCATTATGAAACGATAATTAACGCGATTTACACATAATGAATATTATGCCATTTTATTAATAATGAACGAGATTTACATTGTTAGATTGGCTTGTAGGCCACCTAAACTAACACTTTTAACTTCTTGGGTAAATGATTCATCGCTATTGCACTAACATCCTCAGAAAGCCGAACCTTTTCGGGTGCCATTCTAGATTCTCTTCGTGGAGTACATAATTCCTTGAGGAACTTAGCATAAGCTGGCACATGCTTGATGGCATCGAGGAGTGGAGTATTAATTTGGACTTATTTGAACAAATCCAACAACTCCTCATTCTGGGCCAGTTTCTTCTTGGTATTGGGCTTAGCTAATAAGGTATTAGAAAATGGCACCCTAAGTTTATAAGAACTTGGGCCTTCATCAATCTTCCCTTTTCCTTTCAGATCCTCCTCCAATTTCTCCATGATGGGTTCATCTTCACTCTCACTTTCAATTTCCTGAGGCCCATCAGTGGAACCTTTGGCTAACTCTCCATCTGCATGTGGTTTTTCTAAACTTCTCCCACTCCTAAGAGCTTAAATGGCTTTAGCATTCTCAAATTGCGGCCCTTTAGGTTGTGGTACCGGGCCAGGCTGAGGTAAAAGGCCCGATTGCTGTGGAAAACCCGGAGGTTGATTCCTTGGATTGGCAACGGGTTGACTAGGAAGTTGACCAACTTCTCTTCTCATCGCGGCCTCAGCTAGTTGGCCCATTTGACTTTCCAACTTAGCAATGGATTGTTGCTGGGTCAAAATCAGTTGTTGGAGTTGAGTGAATTTGTCATCAAAGTTGGGCTGAGGAGGTTGTTGGTAAGTGGGTGGAGGATGGTATTGGGTTGGCTGTCCTGATTGGAATGAGTGGTAGCGGGCCGGTTGACCTGATTGATACTGGGCCGGTTGACCTGATTGATACGGGGCCGGTTGAGAAAATTGGGCTTGAGATCCCCTAGCCTGAACATTTCCATAGAAATTAGATTGCTGTTGAAATGAATTTTGTGGCTTTTGGGCTTGATGCATGGGAGGATTGGACATTGGTAATGAGGCCTGTTGACTCTTCCAAGAGAAATTAGGGTGGTTTCTCCAGCCCGGATTGTAAGTATTTGAGAATGGATCATTATTGGGCCTGGAGAATCCCTGGGCAGCCTGAACTTGTTCTTGAATGAATGGTGGAAGTTGGGCCGCAGTTGGGCATTCATTCACTTGATGGGTTGGATTGGCGCATAAGGCACAAATGTCATGATTAGCAGAAGATGGGCCTTCATATGGACTAGATTGTGTTGGGTAAGTAGGCTCTTGCTTGTTTAAGGCCAGGAGTTGGTCTAGTTTCTGGGCCAAGATGTCTACCTTATCCAATTTCTGATTAATCATATTTATGTCCATTCTAGATTCGGGCTCTCCACGGGCCTTAAGTTCATATATTACAGTCCGTTTAGATGGCCCAACAAACCTTTCATAAGATGATAATGAGGCATGATTGATGGAATTTTCACTTAACATCTCAAACAGATCATAGGCCTCATCTTCATTTTTCATCATAAATGCCCCTCCACATGAAGCATCCACCATCTGTCTGAACTGTTCAGACAATCCTTCATAGAATGCTTGGACAATTTGCCATTTTGAAAGCCCATGATGAGGGCATTTTCTAAGCAATTCTTTCAGTCTTTCCCAAGATTCATGGATCAATTCCCCGGGAGTTTGGGTAAAATTCGTGATGGCCCTTCTCATGGTATTGGTCCGCCCGATGGGATAGAACTTCTTGAGAAATTCTTTCTGCATCTCTTCCCATGTCCTAATGGGCCTTCCTATAGTTCCCAACCAATATTTAGCCTTGTCCTTTAATGAAAAGGGAAATAAGGTCAACTTAAGGCCATTATCGGTGAAATTCTGGATTTTCACCGTGGAACAGATTTCTAGAAATTCATCCAGATGCTTATAAGGATCTTCATTAGTATTCCCATAAAAGGATGGGAGCATCTGAATGGTGCTAGATTTCATTTCATATTGATTGGCTGGATTCTGAGGAAGATGAATACATGATGAAGGTTGATATCGATTTGGAATGAAATAGTCATTCATTTGCTTTGGTGGGTCCTGATTATCAGCCATTGGATCTTGTGATGGATTTCTTTGATGTAGGATTCTTTCTATTTCAGCAAGTGGTCCTAGAAGGTTAGGATTTTGAGATCTCCTACCTTGCATGCACTAGGATTGATAGAGAGATGATGGATTTGAATTTTGTTTTTTATTTCTTGTTTTTTTTTTTTTAAATGTAATCAATTTTGACAAACAAATTATCCTAATGATCTAATGTTAATCTAGACTCTCTATGTGCATTTTCTTACAAGGTGAATGGAGTCCACCTCGAGTCACAACCACAATCAGTCAACGGCTAGGTAAGAGGTGGGGTAGTGGGAGGCTCCCCCTACTTTCGTAGGGACCTAATTTGAGAACCACTTTCCCGCTTAGATGTTTGCCTTTTTACCTCTAGCCTAGACACCGTTGCCAAAAATGGAGGCAACCCGAGATTTAAACCACTCACGGTGTAAACCCTAGATTCTCTTTCGACTTGCTTTTAATTGGATTAGGAAATGCCAATGCAAGGAAGGTGATTTGTGGGCTAAGGAAGGGTGATCGAATCCCTACCTTATGTGGTTAAAGTTGCTGCCCTTAAAGTCTTTTTGAATGCAATACAAGGCAACAAATCAATGCAAGGTGTGTTGATGCAATCATGAATGACTTGCTAAAATTGAAACACGTACCTTTCCCCCATAATCTTCAACAATTTATGGAAATAACTGTGAAAGGAAACTAACTCATGCTTTCCTAAGATGATGAATGCCTAACATGGAAGGTTTCTAATCTTGGCAATGAAGGTTTTTAAATTTGGATGTTCCTCTTTTTGTTTCTTTTTTTTAGTTAATGGAAACCTATCTAAACTAGCAACTACAAAATTGGAAACTAACTAAAGTAAGGAAATTGAAACATAGAAAGTTGGAACACACTGACCATGATTTCGCTTTCCTTCTTTTTTTTTTTCAATATACCTGCAAAAATAAGAAAAATAAGGTTAGCTAAAGAATAATTACACTAAATCCAAGATAATCAAAATTAAAAATCTAACTCCCCGGCAACGGCGCCAAAAATTGATCGTTTCGAATTGTGCGTCGTTAAACACTCATGAAAACGTTCAATCTAAATTTATCCGGCTCACTCACATCAAATTTTGGAAATTAATAGCGGTGAGTCCGAGTCGATCCACAGGGAAATAAGATTTTAACTTTGAAAATTTTGGAATCTAGTTATCTAAAAATAGAGGAGAATTTGAATAACTAATTATTTAATTAAGCTAAAACTCAATTAACTAATGCTACTTAAAAAATATAATTACTTTAATTAAACAAATCTTTTTTTTCTTTTCTTTTTCAGAAATTAAACACAAACACTTATAAAAAATAAGCACAACTAAAATCTATGACAAAGACATTAAAATTTAACTACGTGGAACTCATTAATTATCTAAACATTACGAAATAAATTACAAAATTTAATGGTTTAATAAACTTAAACTTAATAAACAAAATATGAAATAACAATTAACTAACCCTAAATAATTAAACTAATTCTAAACTAATAGGGGAAGGAAAAGAACATAGCAAAATAGCAATCTGTGGGTTTTGTGGAGACTGCCGGCTCAATGGACCGGGCTGGGGAAGGATGGCGCAGTGGACCAGCGGCTTCACCAAACGTTGATGCGTGTGGGAGGGTTGCTGCTGCCGGCAACGTGGAGGCTTCAACGTTTGCATGCAGGTTGTGCGCTGGAAGCTTGCTGGTTCACTTGGAGGAAGGATGCTTGGCAGCTGCTGGTGGGCTGCTGGGCAGGAGGAAGCCGTGCGTGGAGGTGCTTGGCTCAGCTGGGACGTGGAGGAGCTTGGAGGAGCTGGATGCGTGCCGCTGGTTCACGTGGAAGTCGGCAGTGCTGGAGGGAGCAGCTTGGAGCTTGCTGGTGTGCGGAGCGTGCAGTGCAGCGCGTGTGCAGGCTGGTTCGCGCAGTTGCTGCTGGTTGCTAGCTACGCGTGGGGGCCGTGCGGGTGCAGCAGCTGGTGGAGGCGCGTAGGGGCTATTGGCGGCTGGTGGAGGCCCGTGGGAGTCCGGGTTGCGTACTGGACCAGGCGTTGGGCAGCAATGGAGAGAAGAGAGAGACGTGGGAAACCGAGAGAGGGAGAGGGAATCTGCGGGAGAGAGGAAGAGTAAGGTGGAGAGAAGGCTTCGGGGGATAAAAAAACAAAGAGAGAGAAAGAACAAGGGAGAGAAAGAGAGGCTGCGGGAGATAAAAAACAGAGAGAGGAGGAGAAAGAGGGAGACTGCGTGGGAGAAAATTGGGCAAAGAAGAGCCGCGGGAGACTAGGAATTAGAGGGTTCGAGGTTGGGAAACTAAGAGAGAGAGGGATGCTACCCGGTTGAGAAGAGGAAGAGAGGCGTGGGAAGGAAACTGGAGAAGAAGTCGGACTGCGGTTTAGGAAATTGGAGAGAAGGAGGGAAATAGTGGGTTTTGGGAAACTCCAGAGAAGGAAGGAATCAAATTGCATTTTTACCCTGCTTTAGTTGAAATCCGAACACTAGACCTCCCCTAAATTTCCGGAAACTCCACCAGCTGCACTGCATCATCGGCATGTCCTGTTCACATAAAATAAATATAAATTAGCGCATTATCATAAAAATATCATCATTTTTATTCATTTCGTCTCGGTTTTGTCGAAAAACCGCAAATGCGTTATGCTCCTTTAATCACATGAAATGACGATGTTTTTAAGTCAGAATTTGATGAAATTAGTACCGTTGGACTTGTTACACAATTATCTATCATTTCATGCTATTTTGCAGATAAAAATATAAGTATGATGCATATGATTGCCCTTAAATGATCAATTTAACATTTTATCACACCCCCCAACTTACTCATTGCTAGTCCCTTAGCAATGCAAATAAGGAAAAGTTAGGACAAACAATGAATTATCATGCTTCATTTGTAGTATATTTCACAATCAATTTAAGTGGTAGCCGATTGGTTAAGCTAAAAGTTTTCATATCCCACAATATGTTGATTCAGACAGGTGATTGTGTATGAAATTTGACACACTTAGAACTCGTTTCCGACCTTTCTGGTATATTCTTGCCTTTACTACCCTTTAGATAAGACTACCTGGGGAGGAGAAGAGAATAAAAGATTTCCCGATCAGTCAGTGAGGACCGTTTTTCAGTTTCCATCCCAACTCAGCACTTTTCACGACTTGGTCATATTTTTGGTACGATGGACTTTTTCGCGTGGCGTTTTTTTTCATTTTATTGTACTTTTGCTTTTGAGAGTGCGTACTTTTTGCCACTCTCTTTGAATTGCCTGAGGGGAGGTGCGTACTTTTTGCCACCTACCTTCCTTTAGCTCTTTTACCGCCTTCTATTGCCTTTAGTGTTTACAGCTATCCATTTTAAATGACCGCCTCTTTTAGAGTGCTGAGTGGGACAGTCCCCTATTACGGATCCTACACATTCCTTTCGTTCAACCCAAAAGTAAAATTAGAATAAGTAGTCTTATCCTTGAGGTTAATTCCAGCAATTCTATACTTTTAAGATCTTCCATTTATTCTAAGTTGTCGTGTGTGTGTGAAAATCATCCTGCCGTGGACTTTTGTAAAGTGGGATATTTAAACTTTGAAGGTTCTTTAACCAATGTGACAACCAAAAAAACTGATTTGTTTAAGATTTACTTAATAAAACATGATTTTCATGTAATTTTCCTAGGGTGTGAAAAGAAGTTTTTGAAAAAATTTGACCATTTTTCAGTGAAAGATATCAGTTTTCTTCAAAAGATTTTCAATAAATGCATATCTAATTGATTGTCCCACCCCCCAACTTGATTGACATTGTCCTCAATGGCATAAAAGATATGAAAAACACACAGCCAGAAGAGAATTTGTGAAGGAGCAAAACAACCTGTAATGACGAGGATGCAACATACCCACGACGATCGCTGCTCAGGGACCTAAAAGGAAAAGAAATACCAAAAACTGAAGTAAAATATTGGGTTGCCTCCCAACAAGCGCTAAGTTTATCGTCTTCAGCCAGACGGAGGTTCAGTTAATGTGGATCACTCAATTCTATGGATTCAGGTGGCTCATTTTGAAGATTTTCAATGAATGGTTTCAACCGTTGACCATTAACAGTAAAAGTGTTCCCACTCTTATGATTCAGAATTTTAATGGCTCCATGATCGAAGGCTTTAACGACCACAAGGGTCCATCCCATCTGGATTTCAGTTTTCCAGGAAATAGGCGGAGCCTAGAGTTAAATAGCCAAACTTTCTGATTTGGAAGAAAGAATTTTCTCACAATATGTTTATCATGAAAAGCTTTAGTTTTGGCTTTATAAATCTTTGAATTTTCATAGGCCTCGTTGCGCAACTCTTCCAGCTCACTCAGTTGTAAGGTTCGGTGGGAACCAGCTTGGGCTAGGTCCAGATTGACTTGCTTTATAGCCCAATAAGCCCTATGTTCCAATTCCACCGGAAGGTGGCACGCTTTTCCAAAAACCAGGCGATAAGGAGACATGCCAATAGGAGTTTTGTACGCGGTCCGATAGGCCCATAAAGCATCATCCAATCTTTCAGACCAATCTTTTCTATCGGGCCTATCGGACTTTTGCAGAATATTCTTGATCTCCCTATTGGAAACTTCCACTTGGCTACAGGTTTGGGGGTGATAAGGGGTAGCTACTTTGTGATTAATCCCATATTTCTTAAGCAAAGCTCGAAATTGGTAATTCGTGAAATGCGTTCCCCCATCACTTATGCTAGCTTTAGGCCACCCGAACCGAGAAAAGATATTCTTCTGAACGAATTTAATGACCACTTTATGATCATTGGTTCGGGTGGCTACTGCTTCAATCCATTTTGAGACATAATCCACCGCTACCAGAATATATGTATGTCCAAAAGAGGGTGGAAAAGGTCCCATAAAGTCAATTCCCCAAACATCAAAAACTTCAACTACCAAGATTGGATTGAGTGGCATCATATCCCTTTTCGCCATATTTCCTACAGCCTGACATCGGAGGCAAGTTTTGCTAAATTCATGGGCATCTTTGAAAAGTGTGGGCCAGTAAAAACCACTTTGCAAGACTTTGGCTGCAGTTTTCTTTCCTGAGAAGTGGCCCCCACAGGCCAGATTATGGCAGAAGTTCAGAACACTCTGTTGTTCTTCTTCAAGAACACATCGCCTAATGATTTGATCAGGACAAAATTTGAATAATTCAGGATCTTCCCAGAAATAATATTTTTCCTGAGAAAAGAATTTGTCCTTTTCACTATTAGTCCATCCTTCCGGAAGCTGATTAGTCACCTTGTAATTGAGAATATGAGCATACCAAGGTGCAGCAGTGTGAGAAATGGTCAGTAGATGCTCATCATGAAAGGAATCAGTGATCGGTGTACTTTCAGAGATCGGAATTCGGGATAGGTGGTCAGTTACCACATTCTCAGAACCCTTCTTATCCCGAATTTCCAAATCAAATTCCTGGAGGAGTAAGATCCATCTAATAAGCCTAGGCTTTGCATCCTTCTTGGTCAACAAGTATTTCAGAGCTGAGTGATCAGAATAGATTATGACTTTTGCCCCTAAAAGATAAGATCTGAATTTTTCTAGGGCAAAAACCACAGCTAATAGTTCCTTTTCTGTGGTGGTATAATTCATTTGAGCATCTGCAAGGGTGCAACTTGCATAATAGATCACCACGGGACATTTGTTGATTCTTTGTCCCAAAACTGCACCAATAGCATAATCAGAGGCATCACACATGATTTCGAAGGGTAAAGACCAATCTGGAGATTGAAGAATCGGGGCTTTGGTCAAAGATTCCTTCAGAGAATTAAATGCCTTGATGCAAGATTCATCCATTTGGAACGGGACATCCTTAGCTAAGAGAAGAGTTAGGGGCCGGGAAATTTGAGAGAAATTGTGGATAAACCGGCCATAGAAACCGGCATGGCCAAGGAATGAACGGATCTGTCTGACCGAGGTGGGAGGAGGAAGATGGGATATGAGATCGATCTTAGCTTTATCTACCTCTATCCCCCTTTCAGACACAATATGGCGTAGAACAATGCCCTCTCGAACTATAAAATGGCTCTTTTCCCAGCTAAGTATCAGATTGGTGTCTATGCATCGTGCTAGCACATGTTTAAGATTTTCCAGGCAATTTTCAAAAGAGTCCCCGAAGATTGAGAAATCATCCATGAAAACTTCGAGGAATTCTCCCACCATATCCGAGAAGATGGCCATCATGCACCGTTGAAATGTGGCTGGTGCGTTGCATAATCCGAATGACATTCTCCTAAAAGCAAACGTGCCATAAGGGCACGTGAAGGTGGTCTTTTCTTGATCTTCCGGGTGAATAGCTACTTGATTATACCCGGAGTACCCATCTAAGAAGCAGAAGTACTTCTGGCCCGATAATTTTTCCAGAATCTGATCCATGAATGGGAGTGGAAAGTGGTCCTTCTTAGTCATGAGATTCAACTTTCGGTAATCAATGCACACTCTCCATCCCGTGGTGAGCCTAGTGGGTACCTCTTCTCCATGATCATTCTTGATAACCGTTAATGCAGATTTCTTGGGTACCACTTGGGTTGGGCTGACCCATTTACTGTCTGATATTGGGTACATAATACCCGCATCCAGCCATTTCACAACTTCCTTCTTCACCACTTCTTTCATATTGGGATTAAGCCGCCTTTGCATCTCCCGACTGGGCTTAGAATTCTCTTCCATATAAATATGATGCATGCAAATGGACGGGCTAATTCCCTTTAAATCTGCCACCGACCATCCAATGGCACCCTTGTGGTCTTTGAGGACCTCGGTTAATTGGGCCTCTTGCGGCGATGTGAGATTTGCCGCAATGATGACTGGGAGAGTTTGGTCCGGGCCCAAAAAGATATACTTGAGAGACTCAGGTAATGGTTTGAGTTCAAGCTCAGGAGGGTCTTCTAAAGATGGCAAAGCGGGCTCAGACTGTAAGGTTGGTAAAGGTTCAACCTTGGGCCAAGATGTTAATGGGCCAGGAGAGTCCTTTAAAGTGTTGGCTTCCTCCAAAAGGTCATATGTGGATATCTCATTTTCTTCAACCAGATTATCCAAGACATCAATAGTATGGCATTCTTTTTCATGATATGGGTATTGAGATGGTTTAAAGACATTAATCTGGACCTTTTGACCCCCAAATGAAATGTCCATTATGCCAGTTTCACAATTTATATTAGCTTTGGCAGTGGCTAAGAATGGACGACCTAAGATGATCAGGGTGTGAATGAGTTCCTCAGGTAATGCCATATCCAGAATAAGAAAATCCACGGGAAACTAACAATCATGAACCTTCACAATAACATCCTCGATTAATCCCCGTGGAGCTTTCACAGACCTATCAGCCAACTGCAAGATGATGGGTGTGGGCTTTAATTCCCCAATATCAAATTTCTCATAAATGGCTGTTGGCAATAGATTCACACTAGCACCTAGATCTAATAAAGCTCTATCAAATGTAACTCCAGCTAAGTCACATGAAATTAGAGGTGCTCCAGGATCTTTTTGTTGGGTTTTCTCGGTTTCTCCGGATCGCTCACGCAGCGGAAAAACAAAATTTTACAGCGATCCGTTTCCCGTTTCGAAGAACTAAAACACGAGATAATCGGATTATCTTTTCTCACCGTGTGCGGATTCGAATCCGCAGCCGTTCGGTTCCGTCGGTGTGACACCGCAAGCCGCGCAAGCGCCCGGCCTCTAGCGAAGTCCACGCGATCCTCCCCGCGACGGATATCCTCGAGTTCGTCGTTCTTCGCAGCCCGCGAAGCCTCCGCTGGTCGCCGCAATGATCGCCGCAGTGCGCGGACGATTTCCCGTCGAACGGGATTCGGAGAAGCGGCGGGGCAGATCTGGATCTGCCTGGACTCCAGAGGAAGACAGAAACTGAGGAGGGGCGGCTAGGGTTAGCAGCAGCTTGGCCTGCTCAGCCCGTTCGCTATGTTTTATACTAACCGCGCGGTCTTTCATAAAAACCCCCGGTTTGTATAGAACCCACTTATTTATCCATCGCCTTGAGAATCATTTGCGTGTGACCCTCTAGGCCCAAGTACCAGTCCAGTTAATGGCCCACTAAGTCCAGTGACTCCTCACTGGCTTTATTAATTAATTAATAACCCTTTATTAATCAATTAATCAATCGAATTGATGTCGCACATCGAATTCGACCGGGCCTCCGATCACGTTGGGTGCCAAGCAACACCGCGTGAACCCGGAAGGTATTTGGGGTTAAGTAACCCACTCTTGGAACCTTTCCGTCGACAGTTACCGCGTGGATATAATCCTTCATTCGTACAATGCTCTCGAGTCAACTCAGGGTATGGCGAGCTGTCAAACCCTAGCCGGTTGACTCACTTGGATTGGATGTCGCTGATGAATATCAGAAAACTCCTTTCCCGATATTATCGTCCGCCCTGGCCAAGGACTTCCGCGCATCCTTCCTAGAGCATTCTCTCTCTAAGTACCGAGAGCGAATGATTCCTTATTGACACACAATTCCCTTCGACGGTATTCCGCTGCACCCAATCCTTGGCGTATTAGAATCCCGTGACTAGAGATTCGTAGACCAAGGTCAAAGTACAGAAGTCCACCGCCAAGGTGTCCTTGGTGTCTCAGGTCCGAGGACCATCCACGCAACTGCGACAATAGAATCAAGCTGGTTGACAGTGAGGTACAATACCATCCAGCGATTCAGTCGGATCAGTTCAGTGAACTCATTCTCCAATGAGCACCTACACATTCGCCTTAGTGTCTCCACACAAGTGACTTATGAGACCAGTCACCCTCATCATATGAGCAGGAGTAATCTGTACTAATCTAACCGGATATCCTCCGACTATGAACGATTAAGAATATGTGTGTTTAAGTGATCAGTCTCATTAGTATGATCTCATCATAATCTGATCACCATAGCACATATTCACGGACTTCATTATGAAACGATAATTAACGCGATTTACACATAATGAATATTATGCCATTTTATTAATAATGAACGAGATTTACATTGTTAGATTGGCTTGTAGGCCACCTAAACTAACACTTTTAACTTCTTGGGTAAATGATTCATCACTATTGCACTAACATCCTCAGAAAGCCGAACCTTTTCGGGTGCCATTCTAGATTCTCTTCGTGGAGTACATAATTCCTTGAGGAACTTAGCATAAGCTGGCACATGCTTGATGGCATCGAGGAGTGGAATATTAATTTGGACTTGTTTGAACAAATCCAACAACTCCTCATTCTGGGCCAGTTTCTTCTTGGTATTGGGCTTAGCTAATAAGGCATTAGGAAATGGCACCCTAGGTTTATAAGAACTTGGGCCTTCATCAATCTTCCCTTTTCCTTTCAGATCCTCCTCCAATTTCTCCATGATGGGTTCATCTTCACTCTCACTTTCAATTTCCGGAGGCCCATCAGTGGAACCTTTGGCTAACTCTCCATCTGCATGTGGTTTTTCTAAACTTCTCCCACTCCTAAGAGCTGAAATGGCTTTAGCATTCTCAAATTGCGGCCCTTTAGGTTGTGGTACCGGGCCAGGCTGAGGTAAAAGGCCTGATTGCTGTGGAAAACCCGGAGGTTGATTCCTTGGATTGGCAACGGGTTGACTAGGAAGTTGACCAACTTCTCTTCTCATCGCGGCCTCAGCTAGTTGGCCCATTTGACTTTCCAACTTAGCAATGGATTGTTGCTGGGTCAAAATCAGTTGTTGGAGTTGAGTGAATTTGTCATCAAAGTTGGGCTGAGGAGGTTGTTGGTAAGTGGGTGGAGGATGGTATTGGGTTGGCTGTCCTGATTGGAATGAGTGGTAGTGGGCCGGTTGACCTGATTGATACTGGGCCGGTTGACCTGATCGATACGGGGCCGGTTGAGAAAATTGGGCTTAAGATCCCCTAGCCTGAACATTTCCATAGAAATTAGATTGCTGTTGAAATGAATTTTGTGGCTTTTGGGCTTGATGCATGGGAGGATTGGACATTGGTAATGGGGCCTGCTGACTCTTCCAAGAGAAATTAGGGTGGTTTCTCCAGCCCGGATTGTAAGTATTTGAGAATGGATCATTATTGGGCCTGGAGAATCCCTGGGCAGCCTGAACTTGTTCTTGAATGAATGGTGGAAGTTGGGCCGCAGTTGGGCATTCATTCACTTGATGGGTTGGATTGGCGCATAAGGCACAAATGTCATGATTAGCAGAAGATGGGCTTTCATATGGACTAGATTGTGTTGGGTAAGTAGGCTCTTGCTTGTTTAAGGCCATGAGTTGGTCTAGTTTCTGGGCCAAGATGTCTACCTTATCCAATTTCTGATTAATCATATTTATGTCCATTCTAGATTCGGGCTCTCCACGGGCCTTAAGTTCATATATTACAGTCCGTTTAGATGGCCCAACAGACCTTTCATAAGATGATAATGAGGCATGATTGATGGAATTTTCACTTAACATCTCAAATAGATCATAGGCCTCATCTTCATTTTTCATCATAAATGCCCCTCCACATGAAGCATCCACCATCTGTCTGAACTGTTCAGACAATCCTTCATAGAATGCTTGGACAATTTGCCATTTTGAAAGCCCATGATGAGGGCATTTTCTAAGCAATTCTTTCAGTCTTTCCCAAGATTCATGGATCAATTCCCCGGGAGTTTGGGTAAAATTCGTGATGGCCCTTCTCATGGTATTGGTCCGCCCGATGGGATAGAACTTCTTGAGAAATTCTTTCTGCATCTCTTCCCATGTCCTAATGGGCCTTCCTATAGTTCCCAACCAATATTTAGCCTTGTCCTTTAATGAAAAGGGAAATAAGGTCAACTTAAGGCCATTATCGGTGAAATTCTGGATTTTCACCGTGGAACAGAATTCTAGAAATTCATCCAGATGCTTATAAGGATCTTCATTAGTATTCCCATAAAAGGATGGGAGCATCTGAATGGTGCTAGATTTCATTTCATATTGATTGGCTGGATTCTGAGGAAGATGAATACATGATGAAGGTTGATATCGATTTGGAATGAAATAGTCCTTCATTTGCTTTGGTGGGTCCTGATTATCAGCCATTGGATCTTGTGATGGATTTCTTTGATGTAGGATTCTTTCTATTTCAGCAAGTGGTCCTAGAAGGTTAGGATTTTGAGATCTCCTACCTTGCATGCACTAGGATTGATAGAGAGATGATGGATTTGAATTTTGTTTTCTATTTCTTGTTTTTTTTTTTTTAAATGTAATCAATTTTGACAAACAAATTATCCTAATGATCTAATGTTAACCTAGACTCTCTATGTGAATTTTCTTACAAGGTGAATGGAGTCCACCTCGAGTCACAACCACAATCAGTCAACGGCCAGGTAAGAGGTGGGGTAGTGGGAGGCTCCCCCTACTTTCGTAGGGACCTAATTAGAGAACCACTTTCCCGCTTAGACGTTTGCCTTTTTACCTCTAGCCTAGACACCGTTGCCAAAAATGGAGGCAACCCGAGATTTAAACCACTCACGGTGTAAACCCTAGATTCTCTTTCGACTTGCTTTTAATTGGATTAGGAAATGCCAATGCAAGGAAGGTGATTTGTGGGCTAAGGAAGGGTGATCGAATCCCTACCTTATGTGGTTAAAGTTGCTGCCCTTAAAGTCTTTTTGAATGCAATACAAGGCAACAAATCAATGCAAGGTGTGTTGATGCATTCATGAATGACTTGCTAAAATTGAAATACGTACCTTTCCCCCATAATCTTCAATAATTTATGGAAATAATTGTGAAAGGAAATTAACTCATGCTTTCCTAGGATGATGAATGCCTAACATGGAAGGTTTCTAATCTTGGCAATGAAGGTTTTTAAATTTGGATGTTCCTCTTTTTGTTTCTTTTTTTTAGTTAATGGAAACCTATCTAAACTAGCAACTACAAAATTGGAAACTAACTAAAGTAAGGAAATTGAAACATAGAAAGTTGGAACACACTGACCATGATTTCGCTTTCCTTCTTTTTTTTTTTCAATATACCTGCAAAAATAAGAAAAATAAGGTTAGCTAAAGAATAATTACACTAAATCCAAGATAATCAAAATTAAAAATCTAACTCCCTGTCAACGGCGCCAAAAATTGATCATTTCGAATTGTGCGTCGTTAAACACTCATGAAAACGTTCAATCTAAATTTATCCGGCTCACTCACATCAAATTTTGGAAATTAATAGCGGTGAGTCCGAGTCGATCCACAGGGAAATAAGATTTTAACTTTGAAAATTTTGGAATCTAGTTATCTAAAAATAGAGGAGAATTTGAATAACTAATTATTTAATTAAGTTAAAACTCAATTAACTAATGCTACTTAAAAAATATAATTACTTTAATTAAACAAATCTTTTTTTCTTTTCTTTTTCAGAAATTAAACACAAACACTTATAAAAAATAAGCACAACTAAAATCTATGACAAAGACATTAAAATTTAACTACGTGGAACTCATTAATTATCTAAACATTACGAAATAAATTACAAAATTTAATGGTTTAATAAACTTAAACTAAATAAACAAAATATGAAATAACAATTAACTAACCCTAAATAATTAAACTAATTCTAAACTAATAGGGGAAGGAAAAGAACATAGCAAAATAGCAATCTGTGGGTTTTGTGGAGACTGCCGGCTCAATGGACCGGGCTGGGGAAGGATGGCGCAGTGGACCAGCGGCTTCACCAAACGTTGATGCGTGTGGGAGGGTTGCTGCTGCCGGCAACGTGGAGGCTTCAACGTTTGCATGCAGGTTGTGCGCTGGAAGCTTGCTGGTTCACTTGGAGGAAGGATGCTTGGCAGCTGCTGGTGGGCTGCTGGGCAGGAGGAAGCCGTGCGTGGAGGTGCTTGGCTCAGCTGGGACGTGGAGGAGCTTGGAGGAGCTGGATGCGTGCCGCTGGTTCACGTGGAAGTCGGCAGTGCTGGAGGGAGCAGCTTGGAGCTTGCTGGTGTGCGGAGCGTGCAGTGCAGCGCGTGTGCAGGCTGGTTCGCGCAGTTGCTGCTGGTTGCTAGCTACGCGTGGGGGCCGTGCGGGTGCAGCAGCTGGTGGAGGCGCGTAGAGGATGTTGGCGGCTGGTGGAGGCCCGTGGGAGTCCGGGTTGCGTACTGGACCAGGCGTTGGGCAGCAATGGAGAGAAGAGAGAGACGTGGGAAACCGAGAGAGGGAGAGGGAATCTGCGGGAGAGAGGAAGAGTAAGGTGGAGAGAAGGCTTCGGGGGATAAAAAAACAAAGAGAGAGAAAGAACAAGGGAGAGAAAGAGAGGCTGCGGGAGATAAAAAATAGAGAGAGGAGGAGAAAGAGGGAGACTGCGTGGGAGAGAATTGGGCAAAGAAGAGCCGCGGGAGACTAGGAATTAGAGGGTTCGAGGTTGGGAAACTAAGAGAGAGAGGGATGCTACCCGATTGAGAAGAGGAAGAGAGGTTAATATAGAGAGGAAGAGAGGCGTGGGAAAGAAACTGGAGAAGAAGTCGGACTGCGGTTTAGGAAATTGGAGAGAAGGAAGGAAATAGTGGGTTTTGGGAAACTCCAGAGCAGGAAGGAATCAAATTGCATTTTTACCCCTACTTTAGTTGAAATCCGAACACTAGACCTCCCCTAAATTTCCGGAAACTCCACCAGCTGTACTGCATCATCGGCATGTCCTGTTCACATAAAATAAATATAAATTAGCGCATTATCATAAAAATATCATCATTTTTATTCATTTTGTCTCGGTTTTGTCGAAAAACCGCAAATGCGCTATGCTCCTTTAATCACATGAAATGACGATGTTTTTAAGTCAGAATTTGATGAAATTGGTACCGTTGGACTTGTTACACAATTATCTATCATTTCATGCTATTTTGCAGATAAAAACATGAGTATGATGCATATGATTGTCCTTAAATGATCAATTTAACATTTGATCAGAGGATATCCGAGAAGGACATCGGATATCCGGTTAGACTAGTACAGATTACTATTGCTCATATGATGAGGGTGACTGATCTCATAAGTCACTTGTGTGGAGACACTAAAGCGAATCTATAGGTGCTCATTAGAGAATGAGTTCACTGAACTGATCCGACTGAATCGCTGGATGGTATTGTACCTCACTGTCAACCAGCTCGATTCTATTGTCGTTGTTGCGTGGATGGTCCTCGGACCTGAAACACCAAGGACACCTTGTCGGTGGAGTTATGTGCTTTGACCTTGGTTTATGAATATCTAACCACGGGATTCTAAACAGCCAAGGATCAGGCACAGCGGTATACCGTCGAAGGGAATTGAGTGAAAATAAGGAATCATTCGCTCTCGGTACGATGAGAGAGAATGCTCTAGGAAGGATGCGAGAAAGTCTCTGTCCAGGGCCGACGATAATTTCGGGAAAAAGAGTTTTCCAATATTATTCGGCAGCATCCGATCAAAGTGAGTCGACCGATTAGGGTTTAACAGCACGCCATGCCCTAAGTTGACTCGAAAGCATTGTACGAATGAAGGATTATATCCACGCGGTAACTGTCGGCGGAAAGGTTCCAAGAGTGGGTTTCTTAACCCCGATACCTTCTGGGTTCACGCGGTGTTGCTTGGCACCCAACGTGATCCGAGGCCCGATCAAATTCGATGTGCGACATTGATTCGATTGATTAATTAATTAATATGAGTTATTAATTGATTAATCAGGCCAGTGAGGAGTCACTGGGCTTATTGGTTCATCAACCGGACTAGTTATTGGGCCTAGAGGGTCATACGCAAATGATTCTCAAGGCGATGGATAAATAAGTGGGTTTTATATAAACTGGAGGTTTTTATGAAAAACTGCGTGATTAATATAAAATGTAGCGAACGAGCTGAGCAGGCCAAGCTGCTGCTAACCCTAGCCACCCCATCCTCTCTTTCTCTCTCACTCTGGTGCCCCAGAAGAATCCGGATCCACGGATCTGCTCCGCTACTTCTCTGACTCCCGTTCAACGGGAAATCGTCCGCGCATTGCGGCGAACAGCGGAGGTTCTGTGGCTGCGAAGAACGAGGAACGTGAGGATATCCACCGCGAGGAGGATCGCGTGGACTCCACTAAAGACCGGGCGCTTGCGCGGCTTGCGGTGTCGCACCGACGGAACCGAACGGTTGCGGATTCGAATCCGCACACGGTAAGATTCGATAATCCGATTATCGTAATTTTAGTTTTTTTTCGAAACGGGAACCGATCTCCATTTTTTTTTTATTTCCGCTGCGTGGGAGATCCGGAGAAACACGATAACCCAACACATCCCATGAACACTTTCTCTGGGAAAAACAAATCATTGCATAGAAATAATTGTATAACATTAATTTCAGTGATTCGAAATAGATCAGAGCGGAACTAGCTTTAATACCACTGTTGGGATCTGTACTGGACGCGAATAATGCAGCATAATATGGAACTAAAATCCCACCCGATGCTTGCAGATCTGTTTCGAAACAAAAATGGTAAACCGAAAAACCGGGTTGTGATCGAATTACCATGCGCGGATTCGAATCCATATGTGTCAGTTCCTTCTAGGCGATGCCGCTAGACGCACAAGCGTCCGGCCTCCAGCGGTATCCACGTGATCCTCTGCGGTGGTTCATCCTCGCTCCCTCGTTTAGATCAGCACGCTCGCTGAAGATCCTTACCCACAACGATGTCCAAACCACGGGGACGACGAATTTCCGACTCTCAGGAAGTACCCACGGTGGAGACGGGAAACACCCGGCGCCCCTAAAGGGGACACCCAAAGGTGGAGGAGAAAGAGGGTGGCGGCCAGAATGGAAAGCCCCTAGAGCTTAGCCCAGGGTTTCAACACAGCCTGCCGATGCATTAAGTCGGTGCGACTTTTCACAAAAATCCCCGAACTAATATAAAACCCACTAAAACACCACCGACAGAGAATCTATTTGCGTGTGACCCTCTAGGCCCATTTACCAATCCGGTTTTCAACCCGTTAACTCCAATAACAATTTATTGACTTATAATAACTAATTAATATATAATATTTAATTAATTACTTAATTGAATTAACATCTCATGTAAATTCGGCCGGACTTCCGATCAAGTTGGGTGCCAAGCAACACCACATGAACTCGGAAGGTAATGGGGTTCAACAACCCACTCATAAAACCTATCTGTCCACAATTACCGCGTGGCTATAATCCTTCATTCTCACAATGCTCTCAAGTCAACCTAGGATATGGTCAACTGCCAAACCCTAGATGGTCACTCACTTGAATCAGACTCCGCTGTACAATATCATAAAACACATTTTCTGATATTGTGTCCACTTTGGCCAGAGATTCCTGCGGATCAATCCTAGAGCATTCTCTCTCCAATTACTTGAGAGCAAATAATCCTCTATTGAACACACAATCACCTTCGAAGGTCTTCCGTTGGGCCCGATCCTTGACTATTAAAGATCCCGTGGACAAAGATTTGTAAGCCAAGGTCAAAGCCCAGAGGTCCACCTACAAGATGTCTTTGGTGTCTCAAGTCCAAGGATCAACTATGCCACTGTGACGATGAATCAAACCGGCTGACAGTCCGGCAAAATTACCATTTGGTGATTCACGTCAGATTAGTTCAGTGAACTCATTCCCCAATGAGCACCTACAAGTTCACCATAGTTTCTCTAGACAAGTGACTAATGAGATCAGTTACCCTCGTCATATGAGTTAGAATAATTGTACTAGTCTTATCGGATATTTGATGTCATTCTCAAACATCCTACGACTAGGAACAATTAAGAATGTGTATTTATAAGTCATCAGTCTTATTATTATGATCTCATCATAATCTAATGGCTATTGCACACATCTCAAGAAGTACACGCGGCGGACACGGGAAAACACCCGGCGCCCTAAGAGGGGTGCCCAGAGGAGGAGAGAGAGAGAGAGGGGGGGGGGTGGCCAGTAATGGGAGACCATAGAGCTTGGTCCAAGGTTTCTCAGCACGTGTATATATATTAAATCGGCGCGACTTTTCACAAAAGTCCCCGACTTGATAAAATTCCCACTTATGTACCACCGACTAAGAATCTTATTGCGTGTGACCCTCTAGGCCCATTTATCAGTCCGGTTTTCAGCCCGTTAAGTCTAATAACTAATTATTGACTTATTGTAATTATTTAATATCTAGATATTAACTAATTACTTAACCGAATTAACATCGCATGTAAATTCGTTCGGACTTATGATCAAGTTGGGTGCCAAGCAACACCGCATGAACCTGGAAGGTAATGGGGTTCAGCAACCCACTCATAGAATCTGTCCGTCCACAGTTACCGCGTGGCTATAACCCTTCGTTCGCACAATGCTCTCAAGTTAACCTAGGGTATAGTCAACTGTCAAATCCTAGATGGTCAACTCACTTGAATCAGACTCCGTTGTACAATATCCGAAAACCTCTTTTATGATATTGTTTCTGCTCTGGCCAGAGACTCCTATGGATCTATTCTAGAGCATTCTCTCTCTAGTTACCTGAAAGCGAACGATCTTATATTGAACACACAATCACCTTCAAAGATCTTCCGCTAGACCCGATCCTTGACTATTAGAAATCTCGTAGATAGGGATTCGTAAGCCCAAGTCAAAGCCCAAAAGTCCACCGACAATATATCTTTGATGTCTCAAGTCCAAGGACCAACCATGCCACTGTGACGATGAATCAAACTGGTTGACAATCAGGTAAATTACCATTCGGTGATTTATGTCAGATCAGTTTAGTGAACTCATTCTCCAATGAGCACCTACAGATTCACCATTGTGTCTCCACACGAGTGACTAACGAGATCAGTTACCCTCATCATATGAGTTGAAATAACATGTACTAATCTTACTGGATGTTTGATGTCATTCTCAAACTTCCTATGACTAGGAACAATTAAAAATATGAGTTTATAAGTCATCAGTCTCATTATTATGATCTCATCATAATCCGATGACTATTGCACACATTCAAGGACTTCATATATATACTTTTGATACACCAATCTACATAATAAATAAATGTCATTTATTAGTGAACTAGATTGAAATAAGTGCCTTATGATTGGCTGTGAGGAGACCTATATCCATTAAGGAGTAGCCTCTCTACCCACTCTTCTAAGTTCCGCACCCTCCCTTCCCCCAGGGATAGGTGGTGGGAGTGGCTTGCTCCGAGGAGAGGCCGTCAAACTCGAAGAAGAGGAGTCTAAGCCGGGGGAAATTCAGAAGGTAGTATTGCTATCCGCGAAAGCATCATTTTGCTGTTGACGACGTAAACATCTAGTCTTGGGCGGGGCAAGACTTCTTGCCTAACCATGTGACCCCCGTCCGGAGGGTCGTTTTCCAACTTAGGCCCGTCCCCTTCCGGGAAGGGTAAGGATATCCCGATGCGGGTTAAATCCTGCCCAAGGAAAGGGTCTTAGGCCAGTTGGGTCGGCCTAAACGCCTAGTCCATGAACAGATTCTGATCTCCGATCCGTGTGACTATCTATGTCTGAATGAGACCTCTGTAGACATAAGTCGGGCTTTCCTCGAATAACTGGACCTCCACACGGGCCATCTGCGATGAGCTAGATTTTCTTCCTTCACAGTCCTTGCACATTTTCAACTTATTCCAAATTTTTCGTTCTATATTTTCAAGGGTAGATACTGAATGGAGAGCAGAACAACCAAAGGAGGCATTGATGTTGGCTATCTAGGGCCGTGGCCATAGAACCAAAGAATATATGCTCACGACAACGTGCCTCAATATTAATAAGGATTTTTCTTGATATTGGTCCCTACAAACATAGTAAGTTTAAAATAAATTCTTACATCCCATGTATTTACACATTAGACTTTACAAACTTAATCTAATTTAATAATAAATATTTTTAGTTAAAAATCATTAAAAAGAAGTACATATTTATGAAATAATCTTCAAAGCCAATGTTAAAAGGGACAGAAAATACTTGAAAGACTTTAAAAGTAAAAATTTTAGCCTCAGTGAATAGTAAAAAAAAGACTTTAACGGGTCAATCATAATAATAACTTTTTATTTTTTACAATTCTGTGGATAGTCCGATTAAAGATCAGCTTATACAAGCATGTTGAGTATGGTTAGAAGGACTTTAAAATTTTCATTTTCTTTTTATTTTGGTTGCACCGGCGACCAGTATCGAGCTACCTACAGGTGCTACAAGTAAAACTCAAACATGGCTATAGGTGACTTTTTCAAAGTGCGTTAAATTTAAACTCATATTTAACTGTGGTATAATTAAGAAAAACTGGCATAAACAAATGGTAGGAATTAAAAATTTTCGATAGATGGGACAATAACCCTTATGGATCTGATATTCATGGTTCCCCATGTTTATCGGGTTGCCAAATGAAAATTTCTTCTTTATTATTTTCCTTGTTTCTTTTCGTCTCCTTTAGGAGTCTTAAGATTTCTGCCCACCAGGGTATTTAAGCAACACTGCTTCTGCCTTTATGCGTTTGATATTTAAGAAACTAGGTAGCATATTCCCCATTTTTCGGATTTGCAATGTATATTTATCGAAACTTCCCCTACGCATGCTTGCTTTCCTGAGAAAAGAGTATGCAGGCTTGCGTTAGACAGACAGGTGATCTGTGGCACTGCTAAAATTTGGGAAACCCCAGAAAAACCCCATTCCTTCATAAGAAAAGACATGCATTAATTCATGAAAACACACACATTATTATAGTGAATTCTTTTTTCTTTCCCATTATTGTCAGTCTTTTAGCTTACAACCAATTAGTAACCGATAAAAGATAAACGTAAGTTTGATATCCTCATACTGTGGAGCACGTATCCAGCTCAAAAATTTGATTGGCTGATTTGCATGTGACAAATGTATGAAGGGCCCCTTAGCTTGTGCTTCTCCTTTGGATGGGATAACAGAAAAGGGTAAATTTTCCTGTCGGTCGGTGATAGCTTTAGATTGTGTTGTTAGGAATCACGGCTAACAATCATATTTTAATCGGCTCATTAAAAATAACAAGTGGTGAGTCCGAGTCGAGTCCACAGGGAATAAGATTCTTAACTTTGAAAGTTTTGGCTTTTTTTTTATTTATTTAAAATAAGTGAGGGTTTGAATGATTAATTAACTATTTACTTAAATAGCAAATCAATTAATTAAAATGACAAAGGTTACAAAAGATCTAACTAAATGGATTGATTTTGAGAACAATTAATTCAGTGTAAAGATTATTCCCTAAACCGCATTAATTAGCCAATATACTTAAACACAATACACACATAAATGAATGGAACTCAAGATAAAAGATCTTTAAATAAAATAACCGCATTTGATTCCATTGTTAGTTTGTAAAATGTATAACAAAGATAAACTAATTCCTAAGCAAATAACTATCTAAAAGAAAAACAGAAACTAAACTAAATAATACTACAGCAAAGAAGAGCTCAGATGGTTGCTGTGAAGCTGGTGCAATGCACCAGGGCAGTTGATAGCAGAGGCGGCTGGGAGGCGGGCAGGCACAATGGGCCGGCAAGATCGTGGCAGGCACTGGTGCGTGAGGCGCTATGGACTGCAGCGTTTGACGAGCGTGCCGAGATGAGCAGGCGGGCGGCGGCTGGTGCGTGGAGGGAGGCGCGCTTGGCGACATGTCTGTGGGCCCATACGGCGAGGCACGGCAGGCGATGCTAGCGGTAGAGCGAGCGGGAAAATGCGCCTTTACGCGCATGGGCGACGATGCTCGCCCCTACAAGTTTCTCAAGGTCGATGCGTGGTGGGCCGGCAAACAGGCGAAGGCGGCGGTGTGACGTGGCACGCTGGCTATGCTAACTGCCCGGCACGGGCGACGATGTTCGCCCACGCGAACATGCATGAGGCGCCGTGTGTCACTGGCGCTACTGTGGCGGGGCCTGGCGTGTGCAGGCGACAAAGACGGTGAGAAAGAGAGAGGAGAGAGAGAATGAGAGAAGGAAAAAGGTATGGAGAGAGGGAGGACGAGTGAGGAAGAGAGAGAGAGAGAAAAAGTGAGGGAGAGATAGGGAGGCAGGGTGCATGACATAGAGAGAGAGAGAGAGCGGGCTTGAGAGAGAGAAGAAACAGAGAAAAAGTGAGAGAGAGAGAGTGTGGGGAAGAGGGCGGCAGAGAAGAGAGAGAGAAAAAGGTAGAGAGAAAGAGAGACACAGAGAAAGAGGGAGGGAGAGGGAGTCTGACAAAGAGAGAAAGAGAGTGCGTGAGGGAGAGTCTAGAGGGAGAGAGAGATGCTGCGGGTGAGAGAGAGAGAGAGGGAGGATTTTCCGAGCCAGAGACAAAGAAGGGAAGAAAGGACATTTAAAAAGGGGGAGTATTTTCAAAAAGAAGAAAGGAGGGGAAAAAAAAGAAGGCGGCGGCTGCTCCAAAGTATTTTCTTGAGCAAAGATTAGGGCAACCTTTTAAGAGTTTTAAAAGACTATTTCGCCCCTGCTTTAGCCTTTTAGCCAAAATGAAGTCGAATTTTGTTGAGATTCGAACACTAGACCTCCCACAAATTTCTAGAAACTCCACCAACTGCACTGCATCATCGGCATGTCCTGTTCACATAGAATAAATGTAAATTAGCATATTATCATAAAAATTATTACATTTATTTATTTATTTCATCTCGATTTTGTTGAAAAACCGCAAATGCGCTATACTCCATTAATCACATGAAATGACGATGTTTTTAAGTCGGAATTTGACGAAATTGGCCTCTTTGGAATTAGTACGAAATTATCTATCATTTCATGCTATTTTACAGATAAAAACGTGAGTATGATGCATATGATTGCCCTTAAATGATCAAATTATCAACTTATCACACCCCCCAACTTACTCATTGCTAGTCCCTTAGCAATGCAAATAAGGGAAAAATTAGGACAAATAATGAATTATCATGTTTCATTTGTAGTTATCTATCACAAATAATTTAAGTGGTAGCCGATTGGTTAAGCTAAAATTTTCATATCCCACAATATTTTGATTCGCGACAGGTGATTGTGCATGCAAATTGGCACGCTTAGAACTCGTTTCCGACCTTTCTGTTATATTCTTGCCTTTACTAACCCTCTAGATAAGACTACCTGGGGAAGAGAAGAGAATAAAGGATTTCCCGATCAGTCAGCTAGGACCATTTTTCAGCTTCGTCCCGACTCAGCACTTTTCACGACTTGGTCATATTTCGGGTATGATGGACTTTTTAGCGCGACTTTTTTTTTTTCCATTTATTTGCGTAATTGCCTTTGAGAGTACTTACTTTTTGTTACTCTCATTACTTTGCTTGAGGGGAGGTGCGTACTTTTGCCACCTACCTTCCTTTAGCTCTTTTAACACCTTATATTACCTGTAGTGTTTACAGCTGTCCATTTCAAATGACCGCCTCTTTAGAGTGCTGAGCGGGACAGTCCCCTATTACGAATCCTAACATTCCTTTCGTTCAACCAAAAAGAAAAATTGGAATAAGTAGTCCTATCCTTAAGGCTAATTCTAGCCATTCTATACTTTTAAGATTTTTCATTCATTCTAAGTTGCCGTATATGTGTGAAAATTATCCTGCCGTAGATTTTTGTGAAGTGGGATATTTAAAACTTTGAAGGCTCTTTAACCAATGTGACTAACAAAAAACTGATTTGTTTAAGATTTATTTAATGAAACATGATTTCATGCAATTTTCATAGGATGTGAAAAGAAGTTTTTTGAAAGAAATTTTAAAATTTTGACCATTTTTTAGTGAAAGATAACAGTTTTTTTCAAAAAAAATTCAAATAAATGCATATCAAATTGATTGTCCCACCCCCCAACTTGATTGACATTGTCCTCAAAGGCATAAAAGATATAAAAAACATACTATCCATAAGAGAATTGTGAAGGAGAGAAACAACCTGTAATGATGAGGATGCAACTTTACCAAAGCCAATTGCTGCTTACAAACCGAAAAAAAATGAAAAGAAAAACAAAAGTTGAACTAAAGATATTGGGTTGCCTCCCAACAAGCGCTAAGTTTATCGTCTTCAACCAGACGGAACTTCAATTATTGTGGATCATTCAGTTCTATGGATTCTGGTGGCTCATTTTGAAAGTTTTCAATAAATGGTTTCAACCGTTGACCAGTAACGGTGAAAGTGTTTCCACTCTTAGGATTCAAAATTTTAACAGCCCCATAATCGAAGGCTTTAACGACCACGAATGGTCCATCCTATCTGGATTTCAGTTTTCCTAGAAATAGGCGAAGCCTAGAGTTAAATAGCCAAACTTTCTGATTTGGAAGAAAAGATTTTCTCACAATATGTTTATCATGGAAAGCTTTAGTTTTGACTTTATAAATCTTTGAATTTTCATAAGCCTCGTTGCGCAATTCTTCTAACTCATTCAGTTGTAAGGTTCGGTGGAAACCAGCTTGGGCTAGGTCCAAATTGACTTGTTTAATGGCCCAATATGCCCTATGTTCCAATTCCACCGAAAGGTGGCACGTTTTTCCAAAAATCAGGCGATAAGGAGACATGCCAATAGGAGTTTTGTAAGCGGTCCGATAGGCCCATAAGGCATCATCCAATCTTTCAGACCAATCTTTTCTATCGGGCCTAACGGACTTTTGCTGAATATTCTTAATCTCTCTATTGGAAACTTCTACTTGGCCACTGGTTTGGGGATGAAAGGGTAGCCATCTTGTGATTAATCCCATATTTCTTGAGCAAAGCTCAAAACTGGTAATTCGTGAAATGCGTTCTCCGATCACTTATGATAGCTTTAAGCCACCCGAATCGAGAAAAGATATTTTTCTGGACGAATTTAATGACCACTTTATGATCATTGGTTCAGGTCGCTACTGCTTCAATCCACTTAGAGACATAATCCACCGCTACCAGGATATATGTATGTCCAAAAGAAGGTGGAAAAGGTCCCATAAAGTCAATCCCCCAAACATCAAAAACTTCAACCACCAAGATTGGATTGAGTGGCATCATATCCCTTTTTGCCATATTTCCTACAGCCTGGCATCGGAGGCAAGTTCTACTAAATTCATAGGCATCTTTAAAGAGTGTGAGCCAGTAAAAACCACTTTGCAGGACCTTGGCTGCAGTTTTCTTCCCCGAGAAATGGCCCCCACAAGCCAAATTATGGCAGAAGTTGAGAACACTCTGTTGTTCTTCTTTAGGAACACATCGCCTAATGATTTGATAAGGACAGAATTTGAATAGTTCCGGATCCTCCCAGAAATAATACTTCTCCTTGGAAAAGAATCTGTCCTTCTCACTTTTAGTCCATCCTTCCGAAAGCTGATTGGCCACCTTGTAATTGACAAAATGAGCATACCAAGGTGTAACAGTGTGAGAAATGGCCAGCAGATGCTCATCAGGAAATGAATCAGTCATTGATGCACTCTCGGAAATCAGAATTCGGGATAGGTGGTCAACTACCACATTCTCAGAACCCTTTTTATCACGAATTTTCAAATCAAATTCCTGAATGAGTAAGATCCATCTAATAAGTCTGGACTTCGCATCCTTCTTGGTCAAAAGGTATTTCAAAGCTGAGTGATCAAAATAGATTATGACTTTTGCCCCCAAAAGATAAGATCTGAATTTTTCTAAGGCAAAAACCACAGCTAATAATTCCTTTTCTGTGGTGGTATAATTCATTTGAGCATCTGCAAGGGTGCGACTTGCATAATAGATCACCACGGGACACTTGTTGATTCTTTGTCCCAAAACCGCACCGATAGCATAGTCAGAGGCATCGCACATGATTTCGAAGGGCAAAGACCAATATGGGGATTGAAGAATCAGAGCTTTGGTCAAAGATTCCTTCAAAGAATTGAATGTCTTGATGCAAGATTCATCCATTTGAAAAGGAACATCCTTAGATAGAAGAAGAGTTAGAGGCTGGCCAATTTGAGAGAAATTGTGGATAAACCGGCGATAAAAACCGACATGGCCAAGAAATGAACGGATCTGTCTGACCGAGGTGGGAGGAGAAAGATTAGATATGAGATCAATCTTAGCTTTATCTACCTCTATCCCCCTTTCAGATACAATGTGGCCTAGAACAATACCCTCTCGAACCATAAAATGGCTCTTCTCCCAACTAAGAATCAGGTTGGTTTCTATGCATCTTGCTAGCACCTGTTTTAGATTCTTCAGGTAATTTTCAAAAGAACCCCCGAAAATCAAAAAATCATCCATGAAAACTTCGAGGAATTCTCCCACCATATCAGAGAATATAGCCATCATACATCGTTGAAATGTGGCTGGTGCATTGCATAATCCAAATGACATTCTCCTGAAAGCAAACGTGCCATAAGGGCACGTAAAGGTGGTCTTTTCTTGATCTTCTGGATAAATAGCCACTTAATTGTACCCGGAGTACCCATCTAAGAAGCAAAAGTACTTCTGACCCGATAATTTTTCCAGAATATGATCCATGAACGGGAGTGGAAAGTGATCCTTCTTAGTCATGAGATTCAACTTTCGGCAATCAATGCACATTCTCCATCCCGTGGTGGGCCTAGTAGGTACCTCCTCCCCCTGATCATTCTTGACAACCGTCAATTCGGACTTCTTCGGTACCACTTGGGTTGGGCTGACCCATTTGCTATCCGATATAGGGTAAATGATACCTGCATCCAACCATTTCACAACCTCTTTTTTAACCACCTCTTTCATGTTTGGGTTAAGCCGCCTTTGCATCTCCCGATTGGGCTTAGAATTCTCTTCCATATAGATGTGATGCATGCAAATGGACGGGCTAATTCCCTTTAAATCGGCCACTGACCATCCAATGGCACCCTTCTGGTCTTTGAGGACCTCAGTTAATTGGGCTTCTTGCGGCGATGTGAGATTTGCCGCAATGATGATCGGGAGAGTTTGGTCCAGGCCCAAGAAGATATACTTGAGCGACTCAAGTAATGTCTTGAGTTCAAACTCAGGAGGGTCCTCTAAGGATGGCAAAGCGGGCTCAGATTGCAAGACTGGTAAAAGTTCAACCTTGGGCCAAGATGTTAATGGGTCGGGAGAATCTTTTAAAGCATTGGCTTCCTCTAAAAGGTCATGTTGACACCGCATTTTCTTCAACCAAATTATCCAAGATATCGATGGTATGGCATTCTTATTCATGATCCGGATATTTGGATGCTTTAAAGACATTAATCTTGACTTTTTGACCCCCAAAGGATATGTCCATCATGCCAGTTTCACAATTTATGTTAGCTTTGGCAGTGGCTAAGAATGGACGTCTTAGGATGATTAGGGTGTGAATGATTTCTTCAGGCGATGCCATATCCAGAATAAGAAAATCCATGGGAAAATAACAATCATGGAAAATAACATCCTCAATTAATCCCCGTGGTGTCTTCACAGACCTATCAGCCAACTGCAAGATGATGGATGTGGGCTTTAATTCTCCAATATCAAATTTCTTATAAATGGCTGTTGGCAACAGGTTCACACTGGCACCTAGGTCCAGTAAAGCTCTATCAAATGTGACTCCACCCAAGTCACATGAGATCAAAGGTGCCCCAGGATCCTTTAACTTCTTAGGAAGATGGTTCATTACAATGGCACTCACATCCTCCGATAGCCTAACCTTTTCAGGTGTCATTCTAGATTCTCTTCGTGGTGTGCACAATTCCTTAAGGAACTTAGCATAAGTTGGCACATGCTTGATGGCATCGAGGAGTGGAATATTAATCTGAACTTATTTGAATAATTCCAACAACTCCTCATTCTGGGCCAGTTTCTTCCTGGCATTGGGCTTAGCTAATAAGACGTTTGAAAAAGGCACCCTAGGTTGATACGAACTTGGGCCTTCATCAATCTTTTCTTTTCCTTTTGGGTCATCCCCCAACTTTTCCATGTTAGGGTCAGCCTCACTCTCGCTTTCAACTTCATGAGGCCCATTAGTAAGATCTTCAATCAACTCCCCATCTGTCTGTGGGTTCTCTAAACTTTTCCCACTCCTAAGGGGTGAAATGGCCTTAGCATTTTAAAATTGTGGTCTTTTAGGTTGTGGTAATGGGCCAGGTTGAGGTAAAAGGCCCGATTGTGGTAGAAAACCTGAAGGCTGATTCCTTAGATTGGCAATGGGTTGACTAGGAAGTTGGCACATTTCTCTTCTCATAGTAGCCTCAGCTAATTGGCCCATTTGACTCTCCAACTTAAAAATAAACTATTATTGTGTCAATATAAGTTGTTGGAGTTGTGTGAATTTATCATCAAAGTTAGGCTAAGGAGGTGGTTGATAAATGGGTGGAGGATGGTATTGGGTTGGTTGTCCTGATTGGAATGATTGATACTGGGCTGGTTGAGAGAAGTGGCCCTGTGGTCCCCTAGCCTGTACATTTCCATAGAAATTGGACTGATGTTGAAATGAATTATGTGGCTTTTGGGCTTGATGCATAGAAGGATTAGACATTTGTAAAGGAGCCTGTTGGTTCTTCCACGAAAAATTAGGGTGATTTCTCCAGCCCGGATTGTAAGTATTAGAGAATTGATCATTATTAGGCCTGGAGAATCCCTGGGCAGCTTGCACTTGTTCTTGAATGAATGGTGGTAATTGGGCCGCAGTTGGACATTCATTCACTTGATGGGCCGGACTTGCACATAAAGTACAAATGTCATGAGAGATGGAAGATGAGCCTTCATGTGGACTAGATGGTGTTGGATAGGTAGGTTCTTGCTTGTTTAAGGCTAAGAGTTGGTCTAACTTTTGGGCCAAGATGTCTACCTTATCCAATTTCTAATTGATCATATTGATGTCTATTCTGGATTCGGACTCTCCACGAGCCTTAAGTCCATAAATTCCGGCCCGTTTAGATGGCCCAACAGACCTCTCATAAGATGATATGAGGCATGATTGATAGAATTTTTACTTAACATCTCAAAAAGGTCATAAGCCTCATCTTCATTTTTCATCATAAATGTCCCTCCACATAAGGCATCCACCATTTGTTCGAACTATTCAGACAACCCTTCATAGAATGCTTGGACAATTTGTCACTTTGATAACTCATGATGAGGGCATTTCTTAAGAAATTCTTTTAATCTTTCCCAAGATTCACGGATCAATTCTCCGGGAGTTTAAGTAAAACTCGTGATGGCCCTTCTCATAGTATTAGTCCGCCCTATGGGGTAGAACTTCTTGAGAAATTCTTTCTGCATTTCTTCCCATTGTGAATGCTCAAATTAGGTGTGTGACTATCATGAAAAATTATGTTGTTTATGTGAAAAATAAATCTATTAAAAAACTGAGTGAATGTGATCGCCATAAACTTTTAACTAAAAAGTTCCAAAAGAAAGATTTTGATCGCCTACCTGTTTTGGATGTGGGAGATATTCGAGTTCTTGATTCCCCTCCTTCAGCCGGCTGAAGAAAGAGAGCCATTTCTATCTTTGTTCTTACTTTAGATGCTTATTGGACTTTGAGGATCATCCAAATTTGTTGTTGTTCGCTGTTGATTCCCTCCTCTTGTTCTCCTTTTGTACCTTGCAAGAAAATGGAAGGAAAGAAATAGAGAACAATGAGAACTCAAGCAGATGTAGTATCTATTCTAGTAGAAATTCTAAGCATGCAACTTGAACAATTGAACTCACTTGTATGATGGTCTTTTAAACCCCTTTAAAACAAATAGGTTTGGAAAATAATGCTAGTGGGTATGTTGCATGGAGTGATGTGATAAATGAGACTTTGAACTAATATGATGATGAAATCAATATGATGAGAATAGGAGAACTAAGTTGAATGGCTCCTGGAAAGTCTTGGTCTTGAATGGATCTTGGATGGACAAGAACAGATGAAGACTCTTGGAAGTAGCAGCACTTCGATCCTTCAGCGTTTAGACGTCGTCTCCTTCTTGAATCGCACCGATTATTACTCAATTTTCACAAATTATCACTTTAATCACTTATCATCACTCACCATCACTAACTTTTCAATAACCAAGGGGTTGGGTATTTATAGACTTTTCATCCGCGGTTATTAATAGATTAACATGGAAGAATTTGAAGTTTATCTAGCTAACAAATAGATAAACACAGATTAATTCATCTTTATCAGTAATTATCTAAAATGCGTCGCCCATGGGAGATGTCTTTTAGCTTAATTAAGATAAGGATAAACATCCGGAAAAAGAGATAGAAACAACTTAGGAAGCCTGAATGGCGTCGTGTCTGGCAGACATCTTTTAGTTAATTAATCGATTAATTAAAATTCAAATTTAAATATCAAAATATGAATAAACTATAAATGGCGTCCACACATGTCGACGTCTTTTAGACTTTTTCGTATTTTAATCAAAATTTGAGTTAAAATCAATTTAATTAATTAACTTAAATTATGTCTGTCTGACCCGATACTATTTAGATAATTAACACAAAATGATTAATAAAAATTAACAAATGATTAAATATCAGGCCATTTTGAAGCATTATTATATGATATGAAATTTACTCAAAATGATGTCAAAATTAGCGTGTCTGCAGCTGCCTCACATTGGCATCGTCTTTGCAAGGGAGTGAAATGAAATAGAATGTACTGAAAAGGTGATGCCAAAGTGTAATGAGACACGCTCTTAAGATCACATGATTGGAATTTTTTTCAAAATCATCAATGAAGATAGCTCAAAGAGATCAATGGAATCAATCCTGTCTGGATGAGGTATACAAGGAAATAAAATAAGGCCAATCAACCTCCACGGATTGGGAAGTACCCCAGGTCATAGACACTGCAGGTTTCATCATGGGGAGCGATTTCTAACCAATGTGGACGTGCTGCAACCATGATAGATCTTAAAAGAAAACAAGAAATATTAGATAAACAGTCCAAGAAAGGATAGAATTTCAAGGATATCTTCAAGCGAATCTCAAAGATAATCAAGATACTCAATTCATAATGGAATATTTCATATCATATTGGGAATTATTTGATCAATGGTCTGAAACTTAATCAATAATTAATTCTTATCACAGTGATTTCAAAGTCCTTCATGATACATACTGGGCTAAAAGAAAAGAATAAAGTCAAATAAGATATAAATTAATCAAGGATAATATTGTTAAATTGTCATTAATGAGTCAAGATACCAATTCTTGTAATTCAGTGCTAAGCCGAATCTCGTTTATCCACGCCCTGTATCACAAAAGTGGAACCATCGTCCTCACTAATTAACAATTAAACGGCCTATCCGTGTGATTAATAATTCTCTGGAATTATCACCGTTTTTGTTGGAGGGGAACTCAAATTCCAGTTTCATCAAAACCACAAGGTCCTTGATATATTCTAATAAATATTTAACATATAGTAATGATGATGTAACTTAATTATATGAAATAATACACGGGATAGAGATAACCGTCTTTTTAGCGACGGTCGGGACTCATAAACTCCCACAGTGGGATCTTCTTGATATTTTCAGCTTTATTTGGATTTTCCTGAATTTCCTGTACTCAAAAATTCATCAGTAACTTCAAGCAAGTGTTTAATTAACCATCAAAATAGGGATAAACATTGAATTTCGGGTGAATAACAGAAAACCATGAAACGCGTCGTGTCGCGCCAACGCCCATCAGTCATCTAAACCGCGTCGCTGTTCAACGATGCCTTTTTCAGTCGCAGAAACAAGTTCTGGCTGATTCCCACTCGGATTCCAACTCTTTTCTCATGCTTATCCCTTTTCCAATCCGGAAAAGCCTTCCCAAGATCGCAATTCCTTCTATATAAACTTCATTAACTTGTTTCAAAGCAATCCTACCACAATCTAGAGATCAAAGTTAGAGTTTTTCTTCAAAGTTCAAGGGATTTCCAAGGTTTTCAAGGCTACAAGGCTTCAAGAAGGAAAAACTCGAAAACAAGACGGGGTTCTTCAAGCAAGAGGATGAAGAAGACGTTAGAGAAGCTCTCCGAGGTGGAGAATCATCTAAGTGGAAGAGATCCTAACCTCCAAGTAAGTTAAATCCTCTTTCCCTTCAATTCTTTTTCTTCTTCAATTCCATGTTCTTCATGTTTTCTTCAAGTTCTTTAAGTGATCCTCTCTTCTATTTTCCAGATGTACCCTATGTTTCCTGGTCCAAGGAAATTCACCTCTCTTCCTTGGGTTCGAAAGCTTGCTAAGAGTACCAAACTCTCCATGCAATCCTTTATTTCCAAGTAGAATCTCCAAGGCTTAGTAGTCCATACGAAGCACTACAAGAGTCCAAACGTGGACTTGGCGGCTATGGATGCTCTGATTGAGTTATGGCATCCTCAAACCCATACCTTCCTCTTTCCTGATTTTGAATGTACTATTCTTCTAGAGGAGGTCGAGCTTTTATTGGGCCTTCCCAAAATCCAGAATAAGATGGCCTTGATGAAGGAAAAGATCACCGGCCAACAACTGTTGATGATGATCATGAAGGACCCCACAGAGGTAAAAGGGTGCCTTACCAGGAAAGGGATCAACCTTGCAAAGCTCGCAGAATGGACCTTGTACGAGATTGATGATATGAGAGAGGATGACGCTGAGGACGTGACGAAAGCTTTCGTCACGTGCCTTGCTGGGGCTCTATTCTTTCCTACGCAAGACAACATCCTCAAAGATGATCAAGTCAGCGCGATCTGCGCGATCTTTGAGGGAAAACACATCAGCACTGCGATCCTGGCTTATCTCTACAGTGGGCTCTCTGCAGCGTCCACAGGTCAACCTCCTTATGGGTGCATGCTGCTCTTTGCTCTATGGGTCGAGTTGCACTTCAAATTTGAATATCACGCGAGGAATTCCGCAAGACCGTCTCAAATCTATCAGAATAGCCCGATCTTCCATATTTCCAACATCGTGAAATTCAACGAGAAGATGATCAATCGAGTGCCAAAGCTCAAGACTCGAGCTGACTGGAGAGAATATCTGAGAAGCATGTCATCAAATGGGTTTGACCCTTCTCCACTTACACTCGTAGGAAAGCATGTCATCATGCCTTGTACTGTTTTGACCAGAATTGGCGGTTTAAACTGAAACGCGTCGTTCTGTGTAGACGCCTTTCACTCAATTTCAAACAGTTGGCCTTGCCGCCTCAATTTATGCGCCCTGAATGGCGTCGCTGTACCCAGACGCGTTTTAAACTTCTCTTATAGAACCCGCTAAGGCCCCCTTTCTTCCTCATTCTTCCAAAGTTTCTTTCTCTCTCTTCGAGCTCCGGCGACTCTCCTCCGTTTTCCGGCGACTCTCCCCATTTTCTCCCTCTCTTTCTCAAGCCCATGGAGCGCGGCGAAGGGTCCCGCAAGGCCAAGGCCATCGTAAAGCGCCGAAGGACCACGGCGAGGGAGGAAGAAGAGGTGCCGGCCGAGCTAGCCGCAGTGGCGGCGTTTTTGGAGGAGGAAGAGGCTCCTCCGGCGCCTATAGCCGATGAAGAAGGAGGGGAGGGCGACCTCCACCTGGTAAGTCTCCTATGTGATTAAATGGAGTGAGAAAAAGAGGGAGGAAAGGGGTTCTTGGAAAGAACCCGAAATCAGTCTTGAATGGCGTCCAGACTAGGTGACGCCTTTCAAACGACGTCACCCTGGTCCGACGCCATTCAGCCGAAATTCCGAATTTTTAATTGGACAGAAAATAAACCTAAATGGCGTCAGTACTGGTTGACGCCTTTCAATAGGCGTCCATGTTGGTAGACGCCTTTCAATTTAGGAATATTTTATTTGTTTTTCATGTTCATTAACTGATGAAGTTCCTTGTTTCCATTTGCAGGGGACGATGAGGGCGAGAATCTCTTGGGACTTAGTTATAGGTGCATATAGAGGACTCCCGGACTTCCAGAAGGCGCGCCTGCGCCGGATGGGATTCGGCGAGATTTTAGATATCGAGCCGTTTTGTCTCGATCTGGTCCTCCTGCAGGCGCTGCGGGAGAGGTGGCATGCGGAAAGCAGGGCTTTCCTAATGCCTTGGGGACACATGATCCCCACTCTAGAGGATGTAGCCAGGATCACTGGCCTTAGGGTAGAGGGCCGACCGGTAAGCGGGGTGACTTACCCCAACTACCAAGGGTTGGCAGAGGCCCTATTAGGCATAGAGGTGTCTAGCCTAGGTAGGGAGTCTAGGATGGTCCCTAGGGTAGAAGTAGAGGCCGCCTTAGGATTAGATGAGCCCTGGCGTCGGTCAAACGAGACCCGGGAGGAGTTTAGGAGTAGGCTAGCAGAGTCCCCCTCCTCTGTATACTGTAGTGACCCGAGTCAGGAGGAGGAGGTAGATAGGCAATTGAGGGTCTTCCTCGTCTTTTTCTTTGGTCGGTTGCTCTTCGGTACGAAGGGTGACCACATTCATTGTAGGTTCCTTTATTTACTAGATGACTTAGATAGATTGCATGAGTATGCATGGGGTGCGGCCCTCCTGGCCCACCTGTTTGCCGATTTGTCTGCGGTCACGCCTGACCGTGAGACCACCATTAGCGGCTTCTCGCCGTTCCTCCAGGTATTAAATTGTTTTATTATTTGTTCATGATATGAAATGTGATATGATGTGATGATTTCTAACTTATATGTTCATATATGCAGGTTTGGAGTTACCACTACTTCCCGCTCGGCCGGACGCGGATAGTGAGATGCCATCCCGTTGGCCTGCCGTTGGCAGCCAATAGTGGATACGGCACCACAGCACCATCAACTGACAGCCCTCCGCCGTCAGTTCCTCGATTATCCCGAGCTCCTGGTGAGTTTTTAATTTGTTCAATTTTGTTCATTAAATGCAATCTTTTATTTATTAAATGCAAGTTATTTATATGAATGTATCTAACCTGCATGCAAGTGATCTGGCGCCCGTACCTGGGTATGGGCGAGGAGGGTCAGCCGTGAGTGACGGCTGGCCAGAGGAGGTTCAGCAGGCAGATGTGGCTACATTGCCTAAATGAGATCGAGCCCCTCCGCCTCCGGCTCGTAATGAGGACGCTGGGCCTCCACTAGGAGTGGATTGAAGAGGAGGTCCCGGAGGGCGTGGGACGGAGCATGAGGGGGAATCAAGCCCTCACTGATTGGCGAGCAGAATTCCCGGAGCAGTATGAAGACTGGCATCGCCGGGGTGTCCGAGTTGAGTCACAGGCGGAGAGTAGCACAGCCTACCTCCAACAATATCGGACACACTACGCCGATTAGTTGCGACTCCTCCGTCCTCTCGATGTAAGTATGCATTTATGCTTCTTTCATTTTATCATTATCTTTAACTTATATTTGTGAATGAATGTATGTATGTGTGGTATGCAAGATGCACGAAATGTCGTGATCATCGACCTCCGGGTCCGCCTACATGATGCGGAGGCCCAGCTGGAGCAGGTCCAGAAAGAACTCTTCGACCTGGTATGTATGAATGAATATGAATGAATTAATTAATTAATTAATTTGTTTTGACGATTAACCACTGATGATTGTCTTTTGGTGCAGCGAGCCGTCTACACCCAGGCGGATCCCCCTTCTTACGGTGCTTCATCCTCCTCCTATTCGGCCGCTCACGAGGCTGCTTTGGCTGACCTCCAGAGTCAGCTAGCCTCTGCCATCCACCGAGCTTCTCTTGCGGAGGAGGATCGGGCTGCTCGAGTAAGTTCCATCCTTTTTCGTTGTTGGACTTGATTTGCTTGATTATTTTGAACTGACAGTGTCTCTTTTTGTAGGTCACTGAGCTTCATGAGGCTCTTCAGCAGAGGGATGCAGAGCTAGCAGAGGCTCAGACTTCGGCCACCCGCATTGCTGAGCTGGAGGCTCAGGTGGCGCGTTTCTCCACTGGAGATCTTTTATGACTCCAGGTTCGCCTGGAGATCTTGACTGAGGAGAGAGATCGCGACCGCCTTCGACTAGAGAGTCTTCAGGGGCGCCTATCCGTGGCAGAGCATGAGCGCAGGACGGTGGAGAAGAGATACCAGCGAGCCCGCCAGCGGACTATTGATCGTGGTCAGGCGAGTGCCTTTACTGCCAGCATCGCCATATCGTCCGGCCAGGCAGGGCCGAGTGCGATGGGACCACCTCCACTTCCTAGCCGAGGACCGGCACCTGATGCTCCGAATGAGGCTCAGAGCCAGCTTGATGAGGGGGCCGGGGAGAGTCAGCCATGAGGGCTACATATGTACT
Organism: Zantedeschia hybrid cultivar; assembly: GCA_030544215.1. NCBI lineage: Eukaryota > Viridiplantae > Streptophyta > Magnoliopsida > Alismatales > Araceae > Zantedeschia > Zantedeschia hybrid cultivar. Next base: position 45,530,839 of record JARZZO010000011.1, read on the forward strand.
TTTCTTTTCTTTTGTGTATCATGTACAAACACTTCTTTGATATATATATGAAATTTTTGCCTTCAGCTTTGTGTCTTAGAATTTGGTGTGAGCTTTCATTCATGTACCTTGTATATTACTTAACAAACAGGTTAAGTATCTATTTAGGCTTAGCCCCTTGCTCAGTCAAGTAACTGATCGATCAATCTTTTCCTTGGTAAAAGGGTTAAGGGACATAGCTTTTATTAACAAAGGTGGCGTGAATAATCAAACTGTAAGCAAAATGCAACATGCAAGCAAACAGATGTTCACTGAAATTAAAAGGAATGAAACACACTAGATGCAATAAGCAAATGCTAATTGAAATATTTTTGTTTTGTTGTTTTGAAATTTTCATTTTTGTTTGGGTTTTGAAATATGTACCTTTTTTGGATTTTTTGAAATATGTGCTTCTTTTGGATTTTGGATTTTTTTTTTTTTTTTGGATTTTGAAATATGTACTTTTTTTTGGATTTTTGAAATATGTATACTTTTTTTGGATTTTTAAAATACGGTGTAAACTAAAAGACCAGCATGGTACTCATATTAAAAGATCATATTCATTTATTAACTTAATTCCCAAATTATTCTTCAATAATCTAACTTAAACCCATCATGTTTGAACTTGTGTTTCCATTCGTGATCCCATTTGATGATTTAATCCTCAGTCAATCTAAGTTGTTCCTTAAATTTGGAGTACGCCTCTTTAGAAAGAAATGAAGAATTAGTTTAGAAATCCTACGAGAAGGTTCCGAAGACCTAAAAAGATGTTCCTTTCTTACCCTAATATATGTTGGGGTTCGGTCATTTTCTTTTCGGGGTATTTATCGACCTTGCGTTTCCTTTTATTTCATTTTATGGCTTTGATGTAACGTTTGTAGTGTAATGGCCTTTTAATTTAACATTTGGCTTTTGCCTTTTGCTTTTGCTTTTCTTTTCTTTTCTTGGGACGGATCTCCCCTGTAACGACCCGCCACCCTATAATCGGGAATCCGATTACTAAATGGGTACCGAATCATTAATTTGGAACCAAACCAGGATCTAGTAAGTCTGGGAAATAAATAATAAACTAAGCTAAACATTCACATCGCATTGAATTGAAATGAAAGTGCAGGAATTAAAATTATTACAATGCGACTCGATACAGCAAATAATTACATACTCCAACTGAAAAGAAATAATTAAACATACAGGCTAAAAATAAATAACAACTACATCGGGGCATACCCCGGAACAACCGCTGAAGGCGCTCAACACGCGGCCGCACACGCCGCTCTAGGTCTGCTGGGAGTCCTCACCTGAAAACCACAGGGGTGAGTCTCAAAACAAGACTCAGTAGGGATCCTTCGATCCCCACTGCCCACGCACACACCCACAAGTGCAAAGTACAGCTAACGGTAAAGTAACGAGCACGATTGTAAGTACAATTCCTAATTCTCAACGTGGAATCACATGCAATCGACAATATAATAAATATGCACATTCTAAACCAGCCGACTAGGGAAACCCACAACTGCCGTCTTGGTAGAGCTCGCCAACCACACAAACAACGGTGGGAAAACCTCGACCCGCTGAGACCAAGCAGTAACCCCTCGGATAGCACACTAGCTACTCCGGCCCAACCGGCTCAGGTGGCTACCCCTTCCCTCAGCATGAGTGACTCTCCGAATGTACCACTCCGACACCGGTACTAGCTGACCCCGGGGTTCACCAGGTGACCCTCTCTCACTAGGCGTCACCCCGCCCATGCCCCCACCGGCGCTGTGCTCACGCCCCCACCAGCACAGGGTGATAAAGCGCTACAATGTCACTCCAGGTCCACAGTAACACAAAACCCAGCACAGTACGATCCGGTCACGTGAAAAGTCCGCGATCGCACGACACACAGGTAGTATCGTCCGGTCATGAAGAATCTATCTCTACCGGGTACACTAAAACATGCACTAATCATACGTCTAACAGTATGAACACATTTTACTGGCATGAATTAGTGAGGTTCTGTCTTAAATCGCGTCGCCCAAGGTCGACGCCATTCAAGCTCCATGTACAGGTTCATGTAAAACAGTCTTCAGAATCAAGCCCTAAAAGGCGTCGACATCCTCAGACGCCATTTAACACAGAAATCTAGAAATTCAAAAGAAATTACCCAGGGGATTTCTGCCTTAAAAAGGCGTCATGGCTGCCCGACGCTATTCAAAACGCGTCGCCCACCCATGACGTCTTTTAGTCCCAGAATCCCGAACTGGCAGACTCTCAGTCAGGCGATTCCTGTCTAAAAGGCGTCGTGATGGCCCGACGCCATTCAAAAAGGCGTCGTCCATGCACGACGTCTTTCAACCTCAGGAACCAGTCTGCCATGAGCCCGAGGGCTCCCTTTTCAACCCAAACAACCCCAAAATTACTCAAAAACGGAGGAGAAAGAGGGGCAATACAATCCATAGGAAATCACATTCATGGCAAATCCCCCATATCATCAAAAGAACACCTAAACATGCTCATTCTACCCCCCAAAACCAAAGATCCATAACATGCTTAAACGGGGAAAAACATGGTTTAAACACGATGCTATGGGAACCGTCACCCTACCGGACACTCGAACCCCTCCAAGCTTCAAGCCGTCCACCCTTCTCGCCCCACGCCGCCGCCGGTACCGCCGTGGTCGTCCTTGCTCCACCGTGACGTCGGCCGCCGTCCGGAGAGTAGAACGCCGCAGTGGAGGTGGAGGTGGTAGTGGTAGGAGCTAGGTAGAGGATGGAGTGGAGGGAGACATGAAATGGTGGCAGGAAAAGAAGGAAGAGAAGGAATAGCCGCCGAGTTCGCCGGAGGGGAAGGAGAGAGAGAGAAGGAGAAAATGAGGGAAAGAAGGAGGGCTCGTGGGGTTAACCAGGGACTGACTAAAACGCGTCGACATCCACGGACGCCTATCAAGTGACGTGATGGCCGCTCTGACAAAACTCTGAAACGCGTCGTCCTACACAGACGCCGTTCAGACAACTCGTCAGGGCCGTACTCTGACACACCCAGAGTCGCAGTCTGAAAGGCGTCGTCCTACGTGGACGCCGTTCAGACGACTCGACAGGGCCGTACACTTCGCGGCCCAAAGCCAGCCCATATGGCACCCACGTGGCAGAACCTAAAACGCGTCTGCAACGGTGGACGCCGTTCAAACCGCGTCTCGCGGGCTCGACGCAAATCAACACAGAGCTCCAGACCCCACTAGGGCCAGACTGCAGGGTCCGACCCGAAAACCGGATCCGAAAATCTCGATCCTTACATCCCCCATTTTTTTTATGACGGCCTCCTACTAAGATGGATAGTATTCTTGCTAGTCTATTCTAAGCCTCGTTCCGACATCATGGGCCGAGTGTAAAAAACAGAATTTTGTTTGAAAAGAATGAATTGCACTTTACACTTTCAGTCAAGCTTTCTGTATTCCTTTGGACTTGGCATCTCTTGTTACTCACGAATTAAACGTGTCAGTGTGTGCAGTAATGTGTTTGAAATTAAATTATCCAGACTAATAAGAAAATTTGAGTTTCTAAATTTTCTGATTCTACTGGTCTTTGCACCATGCTGATCGACTCTTTAACCTAAGGGTAGTATTTATTAAGATACAGACCATTCTACTGATTTTTATCAAAGTCTTATTAGTTGCCTCTGCTTGGCCATTGCCTTGCGGATAGTAAGGAGATGAATGATGCAATGCAATTTTGTACCTGTTGCAGAGGTCTTTTAGTTCTTGTGACACGAACTGTGGTCCATTGTCGGTGACGATAGTGCTTGGAATTCCAAATATGGTGATGATGTTCTTCATGATGAACTTGCAGACGGTTGATGCTTTGACTTCCGTGTATGCTTCAGCTTCTGCCCACTTAGTGAAGTATTCCGTTGCTGTGAGGATGAAAGACTTCTGCTTAATGCCGGAATCAGGATTACCAAAGAGTCCAATGATATCGAAAGCCCACATGGAGAAAGGCCATGGGGAGGAAACAGGATGGAGTGAAGATGCAGGAGAATGAATTTTATCGACGTGAAGTTGACACTTAACACACCTACGGACATATCCTACACAATCTTCTTCCATGGTTGGCCAATATAATCCTTGTCTAAGGATTTTCTTTGCTAACATCTGTCCATTAACATGGCCACCGCAAACTCCAGCATGAGCTCCTTCCATAACCTTCCAAAGCTCATCTTCGTCTGAACATCTTAGAAGAATTCCATCAAAACCTCTTTTATATAGTGCTCCTCCAACTAGGGTGTATCTTTGAGCAACTCTCCTGATAGCCTTTTTCTCCTCAACTGTGGCTTTTTCAACATATGATTGATCTTCACAATATTTAGCAATTTCGTAGTACCACGGTTTCTTCTCATCATCCATCTCTTCTAACAACTCTATTAACATGATCTCTCTCTTTTCCACAATATCTCCATCTCTGACCTTCTTTAACAGCTTCTCCTTAGTCCTAAGGAATGAAGGGTCTTTCACGGCGGGTGAAAGACGTCCATGAACGATGATTGATTCAGATTGTCTGCTGATTGGGAAATTGAGAGAAGATGCAAGTGAAGCTAGAGTGTCAGCTAAGATGTTCTGATTCCTAGGAACATGGACGAAGATCAATTTTGTGAAAAGCTTAGCATAGGCAGAAGTAAGTTATTGATAAGGCTTGAGCTTGGGATCAAGAGTTCGATATTTGGTTAACACTTGGCGAAGAATCAATTGGCTATCACCCACAATCCTGAGTTTAGTGGCACCATGAAAATGAGCAGCCTCATGGCCAACAAGGAGTGCCTCGTATTCAGCTGTATTGTTAGTGACTGGAAAGTCAAGCTGAAAGGCTTGTGGAATGGTGACACCTTCAGGTGATAACAGAACAATGCCGATCCCCTTTCCATGGGAATTCAGAGCTCCGTCAAAATACAGAGTCCGCATATCATCTCTGATTTGGTCTATGGACATCAGTTCCTCATTCGGAAACTCTGATCGAACTGGATCAAAACGAGGAAGGGGGTGATGAGCGAGATGTTCTGCTATGGCATAGCCTTTGATCGCTTTATGCTAAATGTAAGTAATATCGAATTGAGATAGAAAGCTTTGCCATCGTGCTAACCTATCTGTAAGAACAGATTTCTCAAGGAGAAACTTGATTGGATTCATCCTAGCGATGAAATGGACTTCATGGGCTAGAAAATAATACTTCAATTTCTGAACAACCCAGACCAATGCTGCACATATTTTCTCCATCGCTGTGTATCTCTGTTCAGCGGGGTTGAGAAGTTTAGAGAGATAGTAGGCTGCCCTCTCCTTTCCTTCTTCATCTTCTTGTGCTAGAACAGCCCCCACTGCATCATCCAGGACATAAATATATAGTATCAATGGTTTGCCTAGAGATGGTGGTCTCAAAACAGGAGGTCTTACCAAATAACTCTTTAATCCATCGAATGCCTCCTGACACTTATCGTCCCAATCGAATTTGACTCCCGGCTTAGTAAGCTCGTAGAACGGCTTACACCTTTGTGAGTGTTGGGAGACAAAATGGCGAATAAATTGCAACCTTCCGATTAATCCTCTTAACTCTTTCAAGTTCTTGGGGGGCGGCATTTCTCTGATAGCCTTTGCCTTGTTGGGATCGATCTCAATTCCCCGTTTACTGACAATGAATCCAAGTAATTTTCCTGAGGATACCCCGAATACACATTTCTTGGGGTTCATCTTTAACTGATATTCCCTTGATCTTTCTAACACTTTTGCCAGAACTTTGGCATATTCAGCCTTAGTCTTAGATTTCACCAACAAGTCATCCACATACACTTCTAGATCTATATGCATCATGTCGTAAAATATTGCCATTATAGCCCTCTAATAAGTGGCTCCAGCATTCTTTAATCCAAATGGCATGACGACATAGCAATATGTTCCCCAAGATGTAGTGAATGATGTCTTTTCCTGATCTTCTTCTGCTAATTTGATCTGATTGTATCCTGAAAATCCATACATAAATGATAAAGTTTCATAGCCAGCAGTATTATCGATGAGTACATCAATATAAGGCAACGGAAAATCATATTTAGGATACGCCCGATTCAAATCTCGAAAGTCAATGCAAATCCTGACCTTCCTATCTTTCTTCATAACCGGGACTATGTTGGCCACCCATTGTGGATAAAGGACAACTCTAATGAATTTGGCTTTATGTAACTTATCGACCTCTTCCTTCATCTTTAAATCCATTTGTGGGTGGAATCGCCTTAACTTCTGTTTGACTGGACTAGCTCCATCCTTTAATGTCAACCTGTGTTCCTCTAATGATGAGTCTAACCCTGGCATATCCTCATAACTCCAAGCGAAAGTGTCCTTATAATCCTTAAGAACTTGTACAATTGCCTTCTCATCCTCTTCAGAAAGATTCTTGCTAACGAGGACAACCTTAGGTTCGACTTCCGTCCTTAGATTGATTTCTTTGGTGGGCTCTTCCACAACAGCTGAGGGTTCGTCGAATCTTTTTACTCCACTGGCATATGCCTCAGCTGCATCCTCGTCATCTTCCTCATCTTCAACAATAGGTCTTTTTCATGTATCAACTCATACACCCCACATCCATCATTGACTGACTCATCATTTATACAATCTCCTGGCATCTGAATAGGGTTCTCTAATAGCTGAGAGATCATAGAGCAAGAAAGGCATTTATCAGCTAAATCCTGGAGGTATCTATTTGGAATTTGTTTACCCTTAGATTTTCTAAACTTCCTAACCTGACTCTCCTGCCTAGAGCTAGACTGCCTAACTTCACTAGACTCCTTATCCTGACCTAATGAGGACGAAGTAGAATGAAAATTATGAGATACATGAGGAAATACAGGAGAATCCTCCCGATGGGAGGGGCAGAGTAGATCTAGAAGAGAATCTTGACCGAAAGACCCGCGCGATGGGGTACAATCGAACAAGTAAGAAGTTTCCTCGATGAGGATCTGAGAGAAATTTGTTGCCAAATTGACGTTTTTTTTTGGAGAAAAGATGAATTAAACATAAAACAAGAATGAAGGTAAACAGGAGGAGAATGTGATGGAGGAAGTGGCACCAAGGCCAAAGGATTAGGGGGATCATACAGCAGTATGTCCCAAATTAAATCATAAATCCTCTCTGGATCGAGAGGAGGTTGTGGAATGAGGTCCCATGGGGACATAGTGATCATGGCGGGCGGAGCCCGTGGAATATCTTCAATAATAACCCGCGACCAAGTCGGGGTCAGGAGTAGAGTGCGGAACAAGGTATGAAGTGTGAAGATATGAGAAGGATAAGTCCCCCTCCAGAGAAGATCCATGTATTATAGCCAGCCTCGTAGGGATCATCTGGCTCCCCTTCGTCTGTTTCCTCAGACAACAGTATTCTCTTATCAAAAATGGCACCAGGCCCTTCAATCAATTCATCTATTTGTGGCGGCCACTTAGGTTCTGAAGGATCAAGAAACAGCCTATTCAATACGATATATAGATCCCTTAAATTGAAGGATCAAGAAACAGCCTATTCAATACGATATATAGATCCCTTAAATCGAACCATCTGTACCATTCACACTCAGGGTCTTGAAATTTCCTCCTTTTCATTGGCCGCAGAGCCTCCAATGACTGGTACGTGAGCAGTTCTGAACAATGTCTAGCCAAGTCTCTTCCATATATATCATGGAGATCAAAACATGAAGTAATGACCACCGTGTTGTCATGACTGATTACGGGCCCCTTTACAAAATGTGTGTATAGAGTCCGTGTTAAGGGGTCCCGACCTTCTTTCTATGGTGTAGACATTGTCTCCCAGACTTTCTAACTGCCTTCATTCTCTTCGTGCTGAGTGATGTCCTACTTCACTTTTCTTGGCCTATATCCCAGGCCATTTCCAGGTGTCTCTTGGTTATCCTTGACGGGTGTGGTTCTGCCTTGTAATTGTGTCCCTAGACCTTTGCCAGGCTGATAACCACTCTTCATCATTATTTTCCATCCAGGGGTACTCATGCACTTCCCCCTCTTTATGGCATTCAGTGGATAAGGAGTAAGAGTGACGGCCTTTAAAGGATCAACCACCGGATGGTAGACCTGTAATACCGACAGAAAAGGTTGTCGGTCAGGTGAAGAAGTTGGTTTGATATTCAAAGAATGAGCAGCAGTAAGGATCGACATGCTCGTAACTTTAATGATTCGTCTTTTGTAGGGAAATTTGAGGCACTGATGATTCGTAGAGGGAATCGCCTCGAAGGTTTTCATATAAGGACGACCCAAAATGGCATTCAAGGAGGGATCGATTTTCAAAATGTGAAATTTGACCTCGGCATGACATACAGGGCTTAGCTCCACTTTTAAATAGACCATTTCCAGAGGGAAACGGGTGGAATTATCATATGTTGTCACAGAGATAGGGCTAGGCAGCCATTTTTCTTTGGGCACACCGCACAATTCAAGGGTCTTCGGAGGTAAGACATTAATTGAAGCCCTTGTGTCAACCAGACATGCATCAACGGCCTTCTTGCAGATATTGACTGCGATATTTAGAGCCATGCTCCTGGCTGCTGGCGGTGCTAGTTCCGAGGCATGAAATGAGATAAAGGGTTGATCCCCCTGAGGAACTAGTAGTGCAGCGATCTTCTCTACCAGCACGTCTTCGTTGACCATCACTTTCTATAAATACTCTATCAGAGCCTCTTGATGGGTCTTCGATCTCTTTATCAATTCAAGCACAGAGATTCGTGCCGGTGTTCTGTCAAGATGCTTCAGCAGGTCGTATTGAGTGCCTGGTGCACTCTCGTCATTATGAACTTCCTCTGATGGCTGTGATGGGCCGTCTCTGACTGTTGATTGAGGAAAGACCTTATTGAAGATCCTCCCACTCCGGAGTGCATGTTCTTTAGTTGTGGAAGAGCCAGGTGATAGCTTGAGCACCGCAGGGTTAGTGGATGGTGTGGAGGGTTGGTATACGGGTGATGGCGTGGGGTTAGTTGGTGGTGGCATGGTACGGATGAGAGGTCTAGATGGTTGGATGGTGGAAGGGTAAGTAGCTGGTGCGGATGAAGTGTTGAATGGCATGCGAAGTAGGGGTTTAGATGGTTGTATGGTGTCTGGGTAAGTGGTGGCAGTGGGTGATGTAGGGAATGATACGCGGAGTAATGGTTTGGATGGCAGGAGGGGTGTGTAGTTGGCTTGCGGGGGGTTGTTTGATGGAGGCGTACTGGTGTGGGGGATAATGGGTTTGAGGAAAGTGGGTGGTGGCAATGGGTTAGTGGGTGCGGGTAAATGATATGCAGGTGTTGGTATAGGTGTGATGGTAATGGGTTGTGGTCTAGGTATGTGGATGGTGCGGCGTGGTGGTTGCTCTGCGGTGCTCGGAGTGTGGCCTGTTGAATAAATAGAGGAAGAGTCTTCTATCTTCCACTGTTGCCCTTGATTAGCCTCAGACCGGCTATTTGTCAAAATAGGGGCAACTTGGTTCTGGTTCTGATGCTCCGGGAGTGGGTTTTGCACTATACCTATGTTTGGCGGCGCTGCTGCCTGCACTGGTGCTCTTGGTTGTTGTTGTTGCTATTGTTGTTGTGGTGGTCTGCTTGCCTTCAAGGCGGATATGTACTTCTTTATCTCTTCCCAGTCTATGCCTCCCTGCTCGTTGAGATCATGAATATAATCTCAGAATTGGAAGCAGGTGTCTATGGTGTGTCCAGGTTGTCTGTGGAAATAACAATACCTGGAAGTATCGGCATTTTGGGGCCAAATAGCTTTTTCTCTTGGCAGGATCAAAGTGTTGGCTGCCATCAGAGCACTGAAAATATCCGCTAAGGACTCCGGAAGGACTGGGTATTCTGCCCACTTCGGGCCTGAAGGTTTCCTCTGCTAGTTATAATCAGCAGGAGGAGGTACATTGTGATATGCCGGCGGTGCACGCGGTTGGTACTGCTGCTGTTGCTGATATTGCTATTGTGGGGGCTGATACTGTAATTGCCGTTGCGGCTGCTGCTGTGGTTGCTGGTTCGGCTGCTGAGGCCGCTGATACTAGGGTTGCTGATACTGTGGATTCGGCTGCTGCTGTCTGTAACCATGTTGGTTTGGCTGTTGTGGCCGCTGGTACTGTGGTTGTTGACTCCTCACAAATTGGGGCGAGTTGTTGTTCATATTGCTAACCTGCTCATGAGAGAGCGTGCCCTCAGTAGTTGGACCTGTGCTAGGGGAATTTGGCACTGCAGGCTTCCGAGGTGGAGGCCTGCTAGGTCGGTGAGGATCAAAGACATTGGAGAATGTAGCATCCTTGAAAGCATTCTGACAGTACCGCGCTCTTTCATAGAGCTCTGCCATGCTGGTTAGGTTGTTCAGGGAGAGGACGAGTTTGAATTGAGGCGTAACATTGGAAATTAACATCTTTACTTGCTCCGACTCAGACAATGATCTTTCACTTTTTCCGCCATACCCCTCCATCTATCAGTAAAATTGACGAATTCCTCGTCGGGCTTCATCTTTTCTGCTATCAGGTCAATAATGGACAGGGAGGGGGCAACTCTATCCTAGTATCGTTGAATGAATTTTCGGGAAACGATACCGTAGTCCTCTACTTCAGCAGGTTCTAAAGAAAAGAACCATTCAAGGGTTGGTCCCTCTAAGGATCTCCTGAACAAAAATGCCAACGACCTCTTGTCGTTTTTGCCAGAAAGATGATTCGTACATAAACTCCTTCAAGTGAGTGAAGGGGTTACCAGTACCGTTGTATTTTCGGTACACTGGCATCTCAGAGGGTGGCAGATGAAACACAGGCAGACTTGGTAAGTTAATTTCTGGTGCAGCTTTAACTCCCATCATCTTATGAAGGTTGTTGAACTGTTCGTCCATACGCTCCATCTTTGCTAGCAGTGCTTGTTTTATTGGATCAACCTGGGGAGGAGGGGAAGGTGGAGGTGCATGATAGGCCTGTTGCCTAGAATATGCAGGGCAAGGAGGACAATAGAGTGGAGGTCCGGCAGAGCTTCCGCCATGCCCGAGGGCATTTTGGTAAGTAGGCGTCAGCGACCTGACCGGTTGCCTAGAAGAGGAAAGTTGTGGCCCAGCTGGTCGGGAAGTTGAGACATGGAGGCCTTCCATGGCCTGGTGAATGAACGAAGTATGATGAGGAGGTTGTTGAGGAATGACATGGGGAGCCACAGGGTTCGGCTCAGCAGACTACATGGGTGTCTTCCCCTTCAAAATAGAGCCTCGAACTGTTGAGGATCCAGACGGGAGGCAAGAACTCCCAAAGCATTCACTAGATCCGAGGGATCGGAGGATGAGGGATCATTCAGATTCATGTCCCCCTCGAAAACAGTATTAGGAATCGCATGTACGTGCGGAGGGAGATCAGAATATTGATCATGAGCACAATAAAGAGGGGTTGAGACATTCCCCTCATATCGAACTGGACGAGGGTGGAATTACGGGGGGCATCAGCATCTCCCCCGCTTTCAAAACGGTAATCAGAGTCACGAGGGGCATTAGCATCTCCCTCGTAGTTGACTATGGCATCTGGAGCCATGCTCAAATCCCTACCTGATCGAAGTAGCATGATGTTATATTTTTTCAGAGATTGGCAGACAAGTTGCACAGAGATTAAGCAAACAAGTGGATATTTAACGTTATTTCAGAATTTCTTGTTGGGTTATTTGGATTCAATTAATCACAAATTCACTCAAAGGGTAGGATCCTAGTTTCAGTTCAATTTCCACCGTTATGTTCTATAGCTTTCTCTCACAACGTTATGAAAATCTAACCAGGACTTCGATTGGTACAACCAGCCCGATGAACAAGGAGAAATACCTTGATTTTGGGGACTTACGGAGGTCTTTAACGCCAACCACTCTAGTCTGATCGAGGGACCGACCCAATCAGAGAGAGGTGAAGACGTCAAGAAGGGTGTTCCTAAGAGAAGAGGAGGGTGTTAGCCTCAGTGCGTATGACCTGTAGCCTGGGTGGCCTCTAATGCTTAATACATAATATGTAGTAGCAAACAGATCAGAAATCTTAAATATGAAGAAGAAACAAGAAACTACCTGAATCGCATCGCTGTTGGTCGACGCTATTCAAACATAAGCTTATTTTTCGCAGAAGCTCAGGCAGCAGACAACAGTGCTCAAATTAGGTGTGTGACTATCATGAAAAATTATGTTGTTTATGTGAAAAATAAACCTATTAAAAAACTGAGTGAATGTGATCGCCAGAAACTTTTAACTAAAAAGTTCCAAAAGAAAGATTTTGATCGCCTACCTGTTTTGGATGTGAGAGATGTTCGAGTTCTTGATTCCCCTCCTTCAGTCGGCTGAAGAAAGAGAGCCCTTTCTATCTTTGTTCTTACTTTGGCTGCTTATTGGACTTTGAGGATCATCCAAATTCCTTATTGTTCGCTGTTGATTACCTCCTCTTGTTCTTCTTTTGTACCTTGCAAGAAAATGGAATGAAAGAAATAGAGAACAATGAGAACTCAAACAGATATAGTATCTATTCTACTAGAAATTCTAAACATGCAACTTGAACAATTGAACTCACTTGTATGATGGTCTTTTAAACCCCTTTAAAACAAATAGGTTTGAAAAATAATGCTAGTGGGTATGTTGCATGGAGTGATGTGATGAATGAGATTTTGAACTAATATGATGATGAAATCAATATGATGTGAATAAGAGAACTAAGTTGAATGGCCCCTGGAAAGCCTTGGTCTTGAATGGATCTTGGATGGACGAAGAACAAATGAAGACTCCTGGAAGTAGCAGCACTTCGATCCTACAGCGTTTGGACGTCGTCTCCTTCTTGAATCGCACCGATTATTACTCAATTTTCACAAATTATCACTTTAATCACTTATCATCACTCACCATCACTAACTTTTCAATGACCAAGGGGTTGGGTTTTTATAGACTTTTCATCCGCGGTTATTAATAGATTAATATGGAAGAATTTGAAGTTTATCCAGCTAACAAACAGATAAACACAAATTAATTCATCTTTATCAGTAATTATCTAAAACGCGTCGCCCATGGGAGACGCCTTTAGCTGAATTAAGATAAGGATAAACATCTGGAAAAAGGATAGAAACAACTTAGGAAGCATAAATCGCGTCGTGCCTAGTAGACGTCTTTTAGTTAATTAATCGATAAATTAAAATTCAAATTTAAATATCAAAATATGGATAAACTATAAATGGCGTCTACACATGTCGACGTCTTTTAGACTTTTCGTATTTTAATCAAAATTTGAGTTAAAATCAATTTAATTAATTAACTTAAATTATGTCTGTCTGACCCGATACTATTTAGATAATTAACTCAAAAGGATTAATAAAAATTAACCAATGATTAAATATCAGGCCACTTTGAGGCATTATTATATGATATGAAATTTACTCAAAATGATGTCAAAATTAGCATGTCTACTACACCCATGTCCTAATGGGCCTACCTATAGTCCCCAACCAATATTTAGCCTTATCCTTTAATGAAAAAGGAAATAAGGTCAACTTAAGGCCATCATTGGTGAAATTCTGGATCTTCACCGTAGAACAGATTTCTAGAAATTCATCCAGATGCTTGTAGGGATCTTCATTTGTATTCCTATAAAAGGATGGGAGCATCTGAATGGTACTTGATTTAATCTCATATTTATTGGCCGGATTTTGAGGAAGATGGATGCAAGATGAAGGTTGGTACTGATTTGGGATGAAATAATCCTTCATTTGTTTCGGTAGATCATGATTATCGGCCATTTGATCGTATGGTGGATTTTCTTGATGCAGAATTCTCTCGATTTCAGCAAATGGTTCTAGAAAGTTAGGATTTTGAGATCTCCTACGTTGCATGCACTAGGACGAAGAGATAGAAGAAGGATTTGAATTCTGTTTTCTTTTCCTCTTTTTTTTTTTATAAATGCAAACAATTTTGGCAATCAAATTACCCTAATGACATAATATTGACCTAGACTCTATATGTGAATTTTCTCACAAAGTGAATGGGGTTCACTTCAAGTCACAATCACAATCAATCAACGGCCAGGTAAGAGGTGGGGTAGTGGGAGGCTCCTCCTACTTTCGTAGGGACCTAATTAAGAAACCACTTTCCCGCTTAGGCGTTTGCCGTTTAACCTCTAGCCTAGACACTGTTGCCAAAAGTGGAGGCAACCCAAAATTTAAACTGCTCACAGTGTAAACCCTAAATTCTCTTTCGACTTGTTTTTAATTGGATTAGGCAATACCAATGCAAGTAAGGTGATTTGTGGGCTAAGGAAGGGTGATCAAATCCCTACCTTATGTGGTTAAAGTTGTTGCCCTTACAGTATTTTTAAATGCAATGCAAGGCAATCATCAAATCAAGGCAAGGTCTGTTGATGCAATCATGAATAACTTGCTATAATTGAAACACGTACCTTTCCCCCGCAATCTTCAACAAAATGTGGAAATGACTATGAAAGGAAGCTAACTCATGATTTCCTAGAATGATGAATGCCTACCATGGAAGGTTTCTAATCTGGAAATGAAGATTTTTAAATTTGAATGTTCTTCTTTTTGTTCTTTTTTTCTTAGTTAATGGAAACCTATATAAATTAGAAACTACAAAAATTGAAACTAACTAAAACGGAAAAAAGTTGGAACACACTTACCAATGGTTCGCTTTCCCCTTTTTTTTTTATGTACCTACAAAAATAAAAAAAAGAAGGTTAGCTAAGGAATAATTACACTAAATCCAAAATAATCAAAATTACAAATCTACTTCTCCGGCAACGGCGCCAAAAATTAAAAGCTTTAGATTGTGTCGTTAGAAATCACGGCTAACAATCATATTTTAATCGGCTCATTAAAAATAACAAGTGGTGAGTCCGAGTCGAGTCCACAGGGAATAAGATTCTTAACCTTGAAAGTTTTGGCCTTTTTATTTATTTATTTAAAATAAGTGAGGGTTTGAATGATTAATTAACTATCTACTTAAATAGCAAATCAATTAATTAAAATGACAAAGGTTACAAAAGATTTAATTAAATGGATTGATTTTGAGAACAATTAATTCAGTGTAAAGATTATTCCCTAAGCCGCATTAATTAGCCAATATACTTAAACACAATACACACATAAATGAATGGAACTCAAGATAAAAGATCTTTAAATAAAATAACCGCATTTGATTCCATTGTTAGTTTGTAAAATGCATAACAAAGATAAACTAATTCCTAAGCAAACAACTATCGAAAAGAAAAACAGAAACTAAACTAAATAATACTACAGCAAAGAGGGGCTCGGATGGTTGCTGTGAAGCTGGTGCAATGCACCAGGGCAGTTGATAGTAGAGGCGGCTGGGAGGTGGGCAGGCACAATAGGCCGGCAGGATCGTGGTGATAGAATTGGATAGCTTCAAAGCCAATCATTGTACATTCTAGTTCAAATTATTAATAAAGGCAATTATTTCTTCATTTACAGTTCTTGCAAATTAACTATCGTAATGAAGGTCCGTAGACAAGTGTATGGGATAATGAATCATGATGAGATCATGATAGTGAGATCAATATCCTTAGTCACTTGTCTTAAACAATTCTCGATCATAGGATATTTAAGATGGACATTAAATATCCGATAAAATCGACACAAGTTATGTCTGCTCATGTGATGAGGGTGAATGATCTCACATTCACTCGTGTGGTGACACTAAGACAAACTTGTGGGTTCTCATTAGAGAATGAGTTCACTGAACAGACCCAAATAAGAATTCTTGGATGGTAATTATACCTATTAGTCAACCAGGGAATTCAATCGTTGCAGTAGCACAGTTGGTCCTTTGACCTGAGTCACCAATGATACCTTGTTTGTAGACCATTGTGTCTTGATTCTCTGACTTGTGGACTTTAACCATTAAGCCCACGATACTCAATTTCTTAGATACGGTGGAAAGCTTGCGAAGGTAATTGAGTGAGCAACAAGGAATCACTCACTCTTTGTATAAGACTGGAGAGAGAATGTCCTATGGATGTGTACACAGAAATCCCTGGCCAGGGTAAAATGAAAGAGATGTCTTTCTAGAAATTAACTGAGTATTGGAATCCATCTAAATAATGTGATAGAGGGTTTGACTATAAAACTATACCCTTGCGTTATTGAGACATTGGATGAGTGAAGGATTCTATCTGTGCGGTATCTGCAGACGAAAAGGTTCAAATAAAGGGAACAGTATCCTTTATATCTTCTGGGATCATGAGGTAGTGTTTGGTACCGTTCATGATCAGAAGGCCAAGTGGATTAATCATCAGTTGATAAACCACTTATTTATTAAATTAATCATTTAACATATGATGTTTAAATATTAATTAATTAATATTAAACTTTAGAATTAGTTCTAAGTTTAATGGACCTAAAATTAGACTGATATATGGGCCTAGAGGGTCACACACATAAGAGTTCTCGTCAGACGGTGAGAGACGTTAAATTTCATGCTTATCTTGGTTTTTATGAAAAGCCGCAGGATAAACATGAATATTTAATGGAGATTTATCCAAGGCCAAACTCTTGGATAATCATGAGGATTAATCCTTGTGCTTATCCTTATTTCTTATATAAGGAGGCCAAGGGGAGGGGTAAAAGAAGTTGGACAAATTACACACCCCAAGATTTTCTATCTACTCTCTCTCTCTCCTTCTCTCTCTTGGAGTAGATCTTTCTCTTTCTGCGCATGGTGGATTTAAGATCGGGTCGGAGCACTCAAGTCGAGGAGGAAAACGCGTCTGCAGCGGGAGCTCGTGTGGATACCTCTAGAGATCGTGCGCGTGCGCGATTATCGAGTCGGAATCATCCACGGGAGATTCGAAACCCCGCAAAGGTGAAGAACCGTTCTTCCCGCGTTTATTTTATTGTCCGTTTTACGATCCCAGCAACCGATACATAGTAATCGATTTAATTTTCCGCTGCGTTCTAGGCGATTCATTACACGTCGCAGGCGCTGGTGCTTGAGGCGCTGTGGACCGCAGCGTTTGACGAGCGTGCCGAGATGAGGAGGCGGGCGGCGGCTGGTGCGTGGAGGGAGGCACGCTTGGCGACACGTCTGTGGGCCCGTACGGCGAGGCACGGCAGGCGAGGCTGGCAGCAGAGCGAGCGGGAAAATGCGCCTTTACGCGCACGGGTGACGATGCTCGCCCCTACGCGTTTCGCAGGGTCGACACGTGGTGGGCCGGCAAACAAGCGAAGGCAGCGGTGTGACGTGGCACGCTGGCTGTGCTAACTGCCCGGCACGGGCGACGATGTTCGCCCATGCGAATATGCATGAGGCGTCGCGTGGCATTGGCGCTGCTGTGGCGGGGCCCGGCGTGTGCAGGCGGCAGAGACGGTAAGAAAGAGACAGGAGAGAGAGAAGGAGAGAAGGAAAAAGGTATGGAGAGAGGGAGGACGAGTGAGGAAGATAGAGAGAGAAAAAGTGAGGGAGAGATAGGGAGGCGGGGTGCGTGACAGAGAGAGAGAAGAAACAGAGAAAAAGTGAGAGAGAGAGAGAGCGTGTGGGGAAGAGGGCGACAGAGAAGAGAGAGAGAAAAAGGTAGAGAGAAAGAGAGACACAGAGAAAGAGGGAGGGAGAGGGAGTCTGACAAAGAGAGAAAGAGAGTGCATGAGGGACAGTTTAGAGGGAGAGAGAGATGCTGCGGGTGAGAGAGAGAGAGAGGGAGGATTTTCCGAGCTAGAGACAAAGAAGGGAAGAAAGGACATTTAAAAAGGGGGAGTATTTTCAAAAAGAAGAAGGGAGGGGGAAAAAAAGAAGGCGGCGGCTATTCCAAGGTATTTTCTTGAGCAAAGATTAGAGCAACCTTTTAAGAGTTTTAAAAGACCATTTCGCCCCTACTTTAGCCTTTTAACTAAAATGAAGTCGAATTTTGTTGAGATTCGAACACTGGACCTCCCACAAATTTTCAAAAACTGCACCAACTGTACTGCATCATCGGCATATCCTATTCACATAGAATAAATGCAAGTTAGCATATTATCATAAAAATCATTACATTTATTTATTTATTTCATCTCAGTTTTGTCGAAAAATCGCAAATGCGCTATACTCCATTAATCACATGAAATGACGATATTTTTAAGTCGGAATTTGACGAAATTAGTACCGTTGGAATTGGTACGAAATTATTTATCATTTCATGCTATTTTACAGATAAAAACGTGAGTATGATACGTATGATTACTCTTAAATGATCAAATTATCAACTTATAAGTCGGTTTACCCTGGAAACGTTTCTCTTAAGTCCTATCGGATTTATCCCAACGTATAATCACCTTCCCCCATCAACTTCTCACCTTTCGCAGCCAGCCGTTCCTCTTCCCTCCCGTTCCTCTCCTCTTCTTCATCTTTCCAAAAACCCAAGAGATTTTTATTTTATATTTGCTTTTGATTGTTACCCATTTTTTGAGGTATTATACGGACTAGACTATAATCACTGACTTATATTTGCCACACGGCATAGGGTGCAGTCCAAAATTTTTAACTTTTTATTATTTTATTTTTAAATTTTTTTATGATGAGCCCCATAATGTTCGACATATTTATATCATCAGATCTTTGATTGGATGATCTCAAAAAATCAAAAACTCTCATATTTTGATATTAATCCTCATAAATTTAATATAATTTAGTAATAAATTCTTCCTGTTAAGAATTATTTAGGAAAGTAAATATTTATAGAATATTTTTTAAATTAATGTTAAAATGGACAGAAATATTTAAAATGACTCTAAGAAAATCGAGCTCAAATGAAAGTGAAAAAATGACTATAATAAGTCAAGCCTAATATCATTTTTAAAAAAAATTAATCTTTTGGATCATCTGATTGGAAATCAAGTTATACCGATATGTATAGGATGAGCTAAAAATATATTTTCTTTTAATTTTTACTACACCAATGGCCATTGCAGTGTTGGTTATTAATGTAGCTAAATACAGATATGAGCGACTTTTCAAGTATAAGTTCAACTCAAACTCATGTTTAACTGTGATAAAACTAAAGAAAAATGTACCCGAACACATGGTAATTAGGATTCATAATTTTAAAAATTAAAATATTTAATTATATAGGGGCTAATATCAAAACATGCAATACACAATGACTTATTTCAGATTCACCGTATTTATAGGAAGCGATATCGAGAAAACCCTGTTAGTTATTGTTTTTTTCAATTAAAACAAAGTTTCGTCGTCAATGGATGAAACTCTCCAACAAAATAATGCCAATCCGGACTCCATCCCACTTCACCTCCCAAATGAGCGTAGATGAGTTCCTCACATGAGTCGGAGCTGGATGAATAATTTGGAACTTAAGGACGAAAGAAATGGCATTCCTCTAGTTAGAACATCAATTCTTGTTAATATGATAGATTGCATGTTTTCAATAAAAAATTTAACTCTTTACATTTAAGTCCTAGCTCCGAACCTAAAATCCGAATTATTCTGGGTTGGAATTGGGCTTGGCCAAACTTGCGCCTTACTTTTATTAGTGGGCTTAGACTTGGATTTTGTTAAGTCCAATCTTAGCCCCGGCCTATTGACACCCTTAATATCTTTAAATCTTCTTGTGTGCGAGCCTCGACCGACTGCAAAAAGGAAGATTTTAGGGAACCCGAATGTGTGATGTCAGGGACCGAACATGTGCCAATATTGTGCTACATATTTAAACATTCTCATACAAAGGCGTTCCAATCCTATCTTTTTTATTTTTTTTTCAGTTTTAAATTTAAAAAATGACCTATATAGTTGCAACCAGAGAACTGCATCGGAAACAGGTAGGAATGTGCATTTGAAAGTTAGTAATTATAAAAGTCATCTCCTCTGTTTCTATGACTATTGGACTTAGGGACCCAGCATGATTTGCCTCTCCTATGTTCCCATCAAGTTTGAGACAACTCTTGTAGTTACGCCTGGTTGTAAAGGACACCCTTATATAGGACTAGTAGAAATCAGAAAGTCCAAAAATAGGAAAAAAAAATCAATCACAAACTGGACTTCCTAACCCAACTAAGAACTAGATCTTTAATACTTTTCCTAAACTGGCTCAAATTATAATCCCTACTCTGTTATCAAAATTGTTTTATTAGAACTTTTCAAAAATAGTTAAATTGGCTTTACAGCAAAAACCACAAGAAAAATGCGAAAACATGATTTTGGAAATGATGCATTATGACTAGTAAGCTGTAAAACCATCATGGTGCTCCAAGCGTCAATTCCTATAATAGTGTTTCTGACACTCTGGTAGTACACCAGATGCTTGAAATTAACTACATTAGACGTCTTGATATGGTTGCGTAACTCAAATTGCAAGCTTAATGTTGATCTTTGGTAAAACCTGACAGGGTCCTAGCTTTCATTAAATCGACTATTTGCAATTTCCAATTATGAATGGGTCCTCAGTCATAATGGCTCAAGTGAGTGCCCGTCCGCAATTTTTTTGCACTGTTGATTTCTAGCCTTGATTTGTTCATGCAGTTAGGTGTGGATTGTCTTCAGATGCTCTGCCAAGTCTTCTAGCCTACCACTAAGTTGCCAACATGAGGCATTGGGTCTAAGTAGGGGTGTCAAGTGGGCGGGCCAACCCGTGGCCCAATTCAATCCAACCTATATTAAAGGAAATTAGACTGGCCCAAGTTATATAAATTGGGTTAAGCTAAATTTAGGTTGACATTAGTTAAATTTGGGTTGGGTTGGGCTGAAAACGGGTTGGCCCAGTTTAATTTATTAACTTTTACAATAATTTATACAAAAAATAAAATCCTTCTAACAAATCATTTATAAATAGAGTCAGTCCAACCCAACCCACTCATTACTGAATTTGGGCTGAATTTGGGTTAAACTTGGGCTAAATTTGGGCTGGACCAAAATTAGGCTGGGCTATTTTAAAATTTGGGTTAGACCCAAATTATCACATAACCCAGCCCAGCCCGCCCAATTTACATTTCTAAGCCTAGTCTAGTACAGTACTAAGATTGAACCTACGGATAATCCCAAATGGACTCCTCAGAGGTATGAGTTTGGAGATTCTTAAAAAAAGGAGTAATATTTACTGCATTACATGTGGTGCAACAAATTTGCTACACTGCATGGGGTACAGCTTATTGGGATTCGAGCAGGACGCGTAGAATACAGCGGAATCAAACAATAAAATGCTCGTCTGATGCCCGCAGATCCGTTTCGGAATAAAAATCGTAAAACCGAAAAATTCGGGATGTGATCATATCATCGTGTGCGGATTCGGATCCACATCTGTGTCGATTCCGTCGAGGCGAGGCCGCTAGCCGCACAAGTGTCCGGCCTCCAGCAATATCCACGCTATCCTCCGTAGTGATTCGTCCTCGCTCCATCGTCCAGATCAGCTCACTCGCTGAAGAATCTTCGCCGCAACAACATCCAGAACACGCGGATGGGAATTCCCAACATTCGAGATTTGTGTGCAGCGAAGACGGAAAAGCACCTGACACCCCGAAGGGGGCGCCAAGAGGAGGAGGAGAGAGCGGGGGGCGGCCTGCATTGGGAGTTCTTGGAGCATAGTCCAAGGTTTCTCCACAGCCTACATATATATTAAGTCAGTGCGACTTTTCATAAAAGTCTCCGAGTTAATATAAAACCCACTTAAATACCACTAACTTAGAATCTATTTGCATGTGACTCTCTAGGCCTATTTACCAGTCCAGTTTTCAGTCCGTTAAGTCCAATAACTATTTATTGACTTATAGTACTTAATTAATATCTAATAGTTAATTAATTACTTAACCGAATTAACATCTCATGTAAATTCGATTGGACTTCTGATGGTGTCAAGCAACACCGCATGATCCCGTAAGGTAATGGGGTTCAGCAACCCACTCATTGAATATGTCCGTCCATAGTTACTGCGTGGCTATAATCTTTCATTCGTACAATGCTCTCGAATCAACCTAAGGTATGGTTAACTGTCAAACCCTAAATGGTCAACTAACTTGAATCAGACTCTGTTGTACAATATCAAAAAACACATTTTCTGATATTGTGTTCGCTCTGACTAAAGACTCTTGTGGATCTATTCTAGAGCATTCTCTCTCTAGTTACTTAAGAGCGAATGATCCTATATTGAACACACAATCACCTTCGAAGGTCTTCCGCTGGACCCGATCATTGACTATTAGAAATCCTGTGTATAGGGATGCGTAAGCCAAGGTCAAAGCCCAGAAGTCTACCAACAAGATGTCTTTGGTGTGTCAAGTCCAAAGATTAACCATGCTACTGTGACGATAAATCAAGTCGGTTGACTGTTAGGTATATTACCATTCGGTGATTCTTGTCGGATCAATTCAGTGAACTCATTCCCAATGAGCACCTATAGGTTCACAATAGTATGTCTACACAAGTGACTAACAAGATCAGTCATCCTCAACATATGAGCTGGAATAACATGTACTAGTCTTACCGGATGTTTGATGTACTTCTCAAACATCTTACGATTAGGAACAATTAAGAATATGTGTTTATAAGTCATCAACCCCATTATTATGATCTCATCATAATCCGATGACTATTGCACACATTCATGGACTTCATTATGCGCAATTATAAATATGCCAATCCACATAATGAAATAAATGACAATTATTAGTGAACCAGATTGTAATAGGTGCCTAATGATTGGCTTTGAGGGCACCTATATCCAACAATCTGTTGGGATCCGGACGGGACACGAAGAACGCAGCGGAAACGATGAACAAAAAATTATCCCACCCGATGCCCGCTGATTCCAATCGGAACGAAAACTAAACCAAAAAAATCGGGTCGTAATCTGATTACCGTTCACGGATTCGAATCCACTTCCGTCTCAGTTCTGTCCAAGCGATGCCGCAAGCCGCACAAGCGTCCGGCCTCCAGCGGTATCCACGCGATCCTCGGCGGTGGTTCGTCCTCGCTCCTTCGTCCGTATCAGCTTGCTCGCTGAAGATCTGTCACTGCAACGATTGACGAAAACCAGCAGATGAGAATTCCCGACTTTCGGGAATTACGCGAAGTGGAGACGGAGACAGTCCCGACGCCTCGAACGAGGCACCTAGAGGAGGATGAGAGAGAAAGGGGGCGGCCAGCATGGGGAAACCCTGGAGCTTGGCCCAGGGTTTCACAACAGCGCGTATTTATATTAAGCTGGCACGACTTTTCACAAAAGTCTCAGAATTAATATAAATCACACTTAAACACCACCGACTGAGAATCTTATTGCGTGTGACCCTCTAGGCCCATTAACCAGTCCGATTTTCAGCCCGTTAAGTCCGATAACTAGTTATTGACTTATTGTAATTAATTAATATCTAGATATTAACTAATTACTTAACCGAATTAACATCGCATGTAAATTCGGTCCGACTTGTGATCAAGTTGGGTCCCAAGCAACACCGCATGATCCCGGAAGGTAATGGGGTTCAACAACCCACTCATGAAACTTGTTCGTCCACAGTTACCGCGTCGCTATAATCCTTCGTTCGCACAATGCTCTCGAGTTAACCTAAGGTATGGTCAACTGTCAAACCCTAGATGGTCAACTCACTTGAATCAGACTGCGCTGTACAATATCCAAAAGCATCTTTTATGATATTGTGTCTGCTCTGGCCAGAGACTCCTGCGGATCTATTGTAGAGCATTATCTCTCCATTTACCTAAGAGCGAACGATCCTTTATTGAACACACAATCACCTTCGAAGGTCTTCTGCTGGACCCGATCCTTGACTATTGGAGATCCCGTGGATATAGATTCATAGGTCAAAGTCAAAGTCCAGAAGTCCACCGACAAGGTGTCTTTGACGTCTAAAGTCCAAAGATCAACCACACAACTGTGACGATGAATCAAACCAGTTCATAGTCAGGTAAATTACCATTCGGCGATTCATGTCGGATCAGTTCAGTGAACTCATTCCCCAATGAGCACCTACAGGTTTACCATTCTGTCTCCACACAAGTAACTAACGAGATCAGTCACCCTCATCATATGAGCTGAAATAACCTGTCTTAGTCTTACCGAATGTTTAATGTCCTTCTCAAACATCCTACAACTAGGAACAATTCAGAATATATATTTATAGGTCATCAGTCTCATTATTATGATCTCATCATAATCTGATGACTATTGCACACATTCATGGATTTCATTATGCGCAGTTACAAATATGTCAATCTACATAATGAATTTACATGTCATTTACCAGTAAACCATATTGAAATAGGTGCCTTATGATTGGCTTAGAGGACACCGATATCCATCACTATCAAATAGAGGTGATGCTCACATAAATTCTGTGACTCAAGCTTGGTCAAGGATCTACTAAATTATCTATAGATGGAATATTTTCCATTACATTATTTCCTTTTAATTTTTTATCTTTTAACTTGTGAAAAAGCCTCAGAATGTTCTACAACTTCTGATGAGACCATGGCCCGACCACAAAATTGATCGCTTCCACTGTTGTCCTACAACAACGGCACAGGATTAGAGACCTTTTAGAATTATTTCTAGTTCAGGGATAAACTCTTTCATCCATACTGTTCTAGTAACAGTACCATATGTTTATGTCGTCTGATTAACAGCGAGTTCTGGGTTGGAATCCTTCCAATCCACTCCATATTGTTCTATTAACAGTATCAACTATAATCATGTTAGCAGTGGTTTCTAGCTTACAACTCTTCCAATCCACTACTTTCCTAACAAGAAGGCTAAATCCATGTCTGATTTGAAATTTGAGTCAATGTGACCGTATAGTTTCAAATCATCCTCTCCACCATCCTCTCCACCATCGATGAGTGCACCCTTAGCACTTCTCAAGTACATAGTGTTGTGCTTAACTCTTACTATCAAGGTTCTCCTGTATCCATCAAGAAACATTTCCTTAAAGAAATAAATTCCATGTCTTAACAATTGAGACTTATTATGGAATTTATTATGTCAAATATTTTGACATACAGGTTAAAGTAACTGTTGGGATCCGAGCGGAGCGCGACAAACGCAGCGGAAGCAACATGAAAAACCCCGCCCGATGCCCGTAGATCTGATTCAGAATGAAAACTAAAATCGAAAATTGAAATTGTGATCTCATCACCTTTCGCGGATTCGAATCCGCAACCGTTTCAGTTCCGTCGAGGCGATGCTGTTGGGATCGTTGTGTCGGGATCCGACCGAAAAACGCAGCGGAATAAAATAATTTCGGGATCAGATCCATCCCATTTCGATCAATAAAACAAGACCGGAGTAAATCGGATTTACCTTGCGCGGATTCGAATCTGCGTTCGTTTTCGAGTTCCGTCGAAGCGATTCCGCAAGTCGCGCAGATGCCCGACCTCTAGCGGTATCCACGCGGTTCTCCTCGCGATGGATCGTCCTCGCTTCCTTGCGCGATGCGGCGTTCGTAGATCCCGTCTACTTGCACGTAATCCGCCGCGACATGCGGATTCGGAATCTCCCATCGGACGGAAGGCGGAGCAGTCGGGAATCGAAGCGGAGCCTCCAGATGGCCGCCTCGTGTCGCACGCCCAGAAGAGAGGAAAGAGAGAGAAAGAACGACGGCTAGGTCAGGGTTGTTGGCCCCCGATGTAGTATCCGTTCTTTTATAATAAGTCTGTTTGCGGTTTTTCATAAAAACCCAGACTTATCCGAAATCCTGTCGGATTATCCATCGACTTGAAAACCTTTTGCGTATGACCCTCTAGGCCCAAATACCAGTCCAGTTAATGGCCCATTAAGTCCAGTAACCTTTTACTGACCCACTGAATTAATTAATATCCTTATATTCAATTAATCAGCCGAATTTAATGTCCCACAATAAATTCGGACGGACTTCCGATCACGTTGGATGCCAAGCAACATCGCGTGATCCTGGACAGCACTGGGTTATCGCAACCCTCTATTGGAACCTTTCTGTCATCGGTTAGCGCGCGGATATAATCCTTCATCCGTGCAATGTTCCCGAATCGACCTAGGGTATGGTTTACTGTTAAACCCTATTTGGTCGATTCACTTGAATCAGATGCCGCTAATCTGAATCCGATAACTCCTTATCGATTACAGAGTCCGCCCTGGCCAGGGACTTTAAGCACATCATTCCCGGAACATTCTCTCTCAAACTACCGAGAGCGGATGATCCCGTATTGAACACACAATTACCTTCGAGGGCATTTCCCTGAACCCGATCGCTTGACTTATTGATAACCCATGGTTAGGGATTAGTTAGTCAAGGCCAAAGTTCGGAAACCTACCAACAAGATATCTTTGGCGTCTCAAGTCCAAGGATCATCCACGCAACCCTGATATAAGAATCGAGCTGGTTAACAGTGAGGTGTTTACCATCCAGCGATTCTTAGTCGGATCAGTTCAATAAACTCATTCGCCAATGAGCACCTATAGGTCCAGCATAGTGTCTCCACACAAGTGACTTATAAGATCAGTCACCCTCATCATATGAGCTGAAGTAACCTATACTAGTCTATCCAGATATTCGATGTCCTATCTCAAACATCTTATGACTAGGAACAATTAAGAACATGTGTTTATAAGTCTTTGGTCCCATAATTATGATCTTATCATAATCCGAAGACTATTGCACATGTTCATGGACTTCATCGTGATACGATAAACATAGATCAAATTAATTACACACAATGAATTATTGCCATTAATAATCTGAATCAGTACATAGTATCGGATTGGCTTTGAGACCATCTAATACTAACAATCTCCCACTTGGACTAAAGTCAATCACTTTTATAAAGAATACCCATATTCTCTAAGTGACGCTCAAAAACATTTTGAGACAAAGGCTTTGTAAGTGGATCTGTTATGTTGTCGGCTGAAGGAACTCTTTCCACTACGACATCTCCTCGAGCTATAATCTCTCTGATCAGATGAAAGCGCCGCAGAATGTGCTTCGACTTCTGATGAGACCTCGGCTCTTTCGCTTGAGCAATCGCCCCATTATTGTCACACAGCAGTGGGACGGGACCAGATGTGCTTTCCACCACACCAAGATCGCCGAAGAATTTCTTCATCCATACAGCTTCCTTAGCGGCTTCAGCAGCAGCAATATACTCGGCTTCCGTTGTCGAATCAGCAGTGGTTTCCTGCTTTGAACTTTTCCAGCTCACTGCTCCCCCGTTGAGTGTGAAAACAAAACCTGATGTTGACTTGCTGTCGTCAGGATCAGACTGAAAACTCGAGTCAGTGTATCTTTGTAGCTTTAAGTCTCCTACTCCATAGACTAGAAATAGATCCTTAGTCCTTCTCAAGTACTTAAGGATGCATTTCACAGCCTTCCAATGTTCATCACCTGGATCTGCCTGATGTATGCTCGTAACACTTAGAGCATATGCTACATCAGGTCTGGTACATAGCATGGCATACATGATGGACCCTATGGCAGAAGCATAGGGGACTTTATCCATCACAGCCCTCTCTTCAGGTGTCCTGGGAGACTGACCTTTAGAGAGTGAAATTCCATGTCTCATCGGTATGAGACCTCTCTTGGAATTTTCCATGCCAAACCTTTTGACAATGGTTTCTATGTACATGGATTGGGTTAAAGCTAGCATCTTCTTTGATCTATCTCTATAGATCCGTATTCCTAACATGTAAGATGCTTCTCCCAAATCCTTCATGGAGAAGTTCTTTGACAGCCATATCTTTACTGATGACATCATTCCCAATGAGTAGGATGTCGTCAACGTAAAGAATCAGAAATGTGATCGCGCTCCCATTGTTTTTCTTGTATACACAGGGCTCATCTTCATTCTTAATGAAGCCATAAGATTTGATCGCCTCATCAAATCTTATGTTTCAGCTTCGGGAAGCTTGCTTCAGTCCATAAATGGACCTCAGCAACTTGCATACCATGTCTGGAGATTCTTCGAATGTGAATCCTTATGGTTGTATCATATACACCTCCTCTTCAAGGTTTCCATTGAGGAAAGCAGTCTTCACATCCATCTGCCAGATTTCATAACCATGGTAGACAACAATGGCGAGAAGAATTCTGATATACTTAATCATAACAACGGGTGAAAAGGTTTCGTCATAGTCAACACCTTGTCTTTGACAATAGCCTTTCGCCACTAATCTTGCTTTATAAGTCTCAATACGTCCATCTATACCAATCTTTCTTTTAAAGATCCATTTGCAGCTGATAGGTACTATACCATCAGGCAAATCTACTAAGTTCCAAACTTGGTTGATGTACATAGACTGTATTTCAGAATTCATGGCTTCCCGCCATTTTCCGGCCTCTGGACTTTCAATGGCCTCCTGGTAAGTCTTAGGATCATCATCCTCATTATAGAGTATCTTTGAACCATCCAAATTAATATGTCCCACATATCTTTCTGGTGGTTTAGGTACTCTTTCAGACCTACTAGGTTCCTGTGTACCATTTTGAACAGGCTCAGAAACTGACGGTTCATCTGATGAACCATTACCAGTTTGTGGGTCTGGAATTTCTTCCATAATCACTTTACTCCCACTGTCCCTCTGGAGAATATAATCTTCTTCCAGAAAGACAGCTCTACTGGCCACAAACACCTTTTGTTCGTCAGGATGATAAAAATAATATCCATAAGTTTCCTTTTGATATCCCACAAATCTGCATTTGTCAATTCTAGATTCCAGCTTATCTGCGTCATGTCTTTTAACATGAGCAGGACATCCCCAGACTTTAACATGTTTAAGGTCTTGTTTCCTTCCATTCCATATCTCATATGGAGTAGTTTCAACAGATTTGCTGGGTACCTTATTCAGGATATACATAGCCGAGCTAAGTGCATATCCCCTTAAGGACACTGGTAATTTGGACATGCTCATCATGGATCGCACCATTTCCATTAATGTGCGATTTCTCCTTTCTGATACACCATTCATCTGAGGTGTATAAGGAGGTGTAAGCTGAGAAAGGATACCATTATCCTTCAAGTATTTAATGAACTCTGTACTCAAGTATTCACCACCCCGATCGGATCGGATGGTTTTTATACTCTTTCATGTTTATTTTTTTACTTCATTCTTAAATTCTCTGAATTTCTCAAAAGCTTCATATTTATACTTCAATAAGTATATATATCCAAACCTTGAGTAATCATCAGTGAATGTAACGAAGTATGAGAAACCACCAATGGCTTGGGTTGACATAGGACTACATACATCTGAATGTATGAGTTCTAATATGTCTTTGGCTCGTTCTCCAGTTCCACTAAATAGAGACTTAGCCATTTTACCCATTAAACATGACTCACATGTTGCATATGATTCATAATCAAATGGATCTAAATATCCATCTTTATGCATCCTTTGGAATCTGTTTTCACCAATGTGTCCAAGCCTACAATGCCACAACTAGGCTTTCTTCATTTCATATTTACTTCTTTTAATCGAAGAACCGATGTGTAAATTATCGTGAGACACATTTAATAGATACAAACCATTGGACAAAATAGCATAACCTATTAATTTATTTACAAAATAAATTGAACAACTATTGTTCCCAAAATTTAAATTGTTTCCAATTCTATCTAAGTATGAAATATAAATGATGTTCCTTATTATGCTAGGTACATAATAACATTCATCTAATAAAAATGTGTCTCCAGATGGTAGCTTGAGCTTCACTGTCCCCACAGCGATCGCCGCAACTCTTGCGCCGTTACCTAGCCTCAGTTCCAACTTGTCAGTCCTCAACTTACGCTTTCTTGTCAGTGCCTGCACAGAATTGCAGATATGAGATACACATCCAGTATCTAATACCCATGATGTACAATCTATTATTGACAAGTTTACATCTATCATATAGATACCTGAAACGTCATGCTGCTTCACAGTTCCTCGAGCCTTGTCCTTGAAGTATTCTTTGCAATTCCTCTTCCAATGGCCTTTTTGGTGACAGTAGAAGCAATCACCTTTCTTAGCACTCTTACATTTGTCTTTCTTAACAACCTTTGCCTTTCTCTGAACCTTGTTCTTATTCTTTCAAAAAGTTTGGACTGCAAGTCCTTTTCTGTTGGTCTTACTAACCATGAGGACTTGAGGTTTATCCTTCACAAGGTTCCCTTCAGCATTCTTTAACATGTTCAGTAGTTCAACTAAGGTAGCCTGGATCTTGTTCATGTTAAAATTAACGATGAACTGAGCATATGACGGTGGAAGTGAAGACAACACGAGGTCTGTGTGCATCTCCTTGGGAAGTGTAATCTCAAGAGCATCCAGCCTCTCCACCCACTCAATCATCTTCAGCACGTGATTCTGTACTGAAGTTCCCTCTACCATCTGAGCCTTGAACATATTCTTCGATATCTCATATCGTTCGATTCTTCTCTGCTCACCAAATAGCTCCTTCAAATGGAGTATGATGGATCTAGCATCCATCTCTTCATGTTGCTTCTGTAACTCATTGCTCATAGAGGCTAACATGTAGCATTGGGCCATGGTGGAATCTTCCTTCTATTTTTCATACGCTATCATTTCCTCCTCTGGGGCATCTAATGCTGGTTCAGCAGGAGGTTCATTATCCAAGACGTAGGTAATCTGCTCAGACCTGAGGACAATCTTCAGGTTCCTGAGCCAATCTGAGTAATTGGTGCCTGTCAAACGGTTGGCATCAAGTATGCCTTACAACGGGTTATGGTGCGACATTCTAGCTTACAGGACATAATCAAATGATAATTAGTAGATATTCAGATTAATTAAAACAAGATATAGTCTTTTATTATCTAGTTTTACTCCCACTAATTTTCGATGGACTGTATAACCTTCAGATATACAGAACGGGAGACGCCGACTGTCTCCTAGTGGGGATCAGAATCTCCAAGCATCACAGTATGACCTCGGGTAAACACGTAGTATCATACCGCTATCTCAGAGCAATCATCTCATGATAGTTGCAACTCCTTGCAATATCCGATCATATTTCGTCTCCCAGGTTATTAATGGTCCCGGGTAAACATAGTAGACCATTATCCCCGGTCTAAGCATTACCATCAATACGTGATAAAGTAGAGTAGAAATATAGTTCCCGGGTAAACACATGGATGACTATATCATTCCTTTACTTTTATCCGAAGGCATCTAATGCCATGATCAATAGTTCTCTCATCAGTTAATGGCAAACCTCGGGTAAACACATAGTATCTACCACCACTAAATTAAGTTCTATTAATCATGTTGATGGAGAGCCACACGGTGCATTCTCAATGACTCGCGCTCCGGCTTAGAATTTGTTACGAAGGTTTTACTTATTTAGTTTGGTCTCATCCTAGGTGATAGTATTAAATATATCGAATATATTAAAAATACTAATAACCTAGCAAATATTAAGCACACGCATCACATGCATGTCATTAGTGTGGTCATGGACGGCACTGTGGTTTGACTTGAGCCAGACAGTCAAACGCACACACATACACAATATAACAACTTATATCATGAGTCTGCAAACCTAGGGATTCAATGAACTCCTTCATCTTCATCTGGTTGCAGTTGTGGATCATCCTCTCTCCGCACGCAGCCGCCTCGATCAAATTACTTCATAATTCGTAATTACAAGATAATTTATAGAAAGAGGAAGCCTTATGGCGATTACAGTAAGGAGGGAGGTAGAATTACATTGGAATATGAGAGGGAGAGGTTCGCAGACCTCAATTTATTAATAAATAACAAACCACACAATCACATTCCATATCCACAATTAATGCTCGTCCATGACCACTATGTGTTTTATTTAAACAAACCACACATGAAATAGCACATCAAATGGCTAATTTAAAATTTTTGAAAATAATAGTAATTTCAGGTTTCATAAAACCAGGGATCAAACAAAATTTTGAAGAATTTAGAATTTTCGAAAATCAATTTATTGAGTCAAAGTATGCTAATTTAAATCTAATTCAAATAAGCAAACTAATGCACATCAAAATAATAGATGCATGTTAACTCCAAATAGACGCATTTATAACATTCCATGCTAGTTAATTTTACAAACATTAAAAATTTAATTTAACAATTAAATTAATTCTCTTTAATGTCAAGATAATCTAACTATTAGATTAAAAAGCTAATTAACAACATTTGTTAAATAGCTAATTCCTATTTAAAATATTTAATTATTAGCCTATAAAATGATCATACATATTAAAATCAAATTTTAAAATTTTAATAAAATTCTTGTAATTTATGGGCCAATAATCAATTTAATAGGAATTTAATTGGGTTAATAAAAACAATTAAAAATGGGCAGCAGAACCGGGCCCGGTCCGGCCCCTGGACCGGCCCAAGCCGGCTCCCAGACCGGGCCCAGTCCCGCCCCATGGGCGGGCCTGGCCTCGGTCGGGCGCTAGGCTGGGTCGGCCCAGGGGCCGAGCCGGCCCGGATGCCCCTCCCCTCCCGCCCGACGCAGCTAGGTAACCCTAGCTGCGCAGGGGGGAGCGGGAGGCGGCGGCCCCGCCGCCGACCACCTGCCCAGTAGGCGTCAGTCGGCGGGCCCCCGGCGCCGTGAGCCCCTGGCCGGCGGCCAGGGACGCCGAAGACGGTGCCGGTGCCTCCAAGGTCACCCGAAAACCCCTTTTTCTTGGTGGTTTTTTCCGTAATCTGAACCCCATGGTGGCCATGGTTCTTCAACTAAAATTTGGAAGATAAAGGGGGTCTAGCTATCCTCCCCATCGCCTATCTTGGATCCTTCTGACCACCAACAATCCCATGGGAGGAAATCCACCTGCCGGCGAGCCATCCCCAACTGTTTGGGGTGCCTAAAAACATGCCGACTCGTGCCGTTCTTCGTCAGACGAACAACACAAAATAACCCAAAAATAAATCCGATTTTAATCACATTAATTTACAGTAAATTTACTGTAATCATCTCATGATCACAACACATGTAATCAAAATTAAAAGACGCATGGAATTAATAATAAACGCATCAATATGGAGACCGAAACGGAGAAAACACAGTGGAACCTGGCTCTGATACCACTGTTGGGATCGCTGTGTCGGGATCCGACCGAAAAACGCAGCGGAATAAAATAATTTCGGGATCGGATCCATCCCGTTTCGATCGATAAAACAAGACCAGAGTAAATCGGATTTACCTTGCGCGGATTCGAATCCGCGTTCGTTTTCGGGTTCCGTCGGAGCGATGCCGCAAGTCGCGCAGATGCCCGACCTCTAGCGGTATCCACGCGGTTCTCCTCGCTCGATGCATCGTTCGTAGATCCCATCTGGCGACATGCGGATTCAGAATCTCCCGTCGGACGGAAGGCGGAGCAGTCAGGAATCGAAGCGGAGCCTCCAGATGGCCGCCTCGTGTCGCACGCCCGGAAGAGAGGAAAGAGAGAGAAAGAACGACGACTAGGTCAGGGTTGCTGGCCCCCGACGTAGTATCCGTTATTTTATAATAAGTCTGTTTGCTGTTTTTCATAAAAACCCAGACTTATCCGAAATCCTGTCGGATTATCCATCGACTTGAAAACCTTTTGCGTGTGACCCTCTAGGCCCAAATACCAGTCCAGTTAATGGCCCATTAAGTCCAGTAACCTTTTACTGACCCACTGAATTAATTAATATCCTTATATTCAATTAATCAGCCGAATTTAATGTCCCACAATAAATTCGGACGGACTTCCGATCAA
The DNA here is from genome assembly GCA_030544215.1 of Zantedeschia hybrid cultivar. Lineage (NCBI taxonomy): Eukaryota > Viridiplantae > Streptophyta > Magnoliopsida > Alismatales > Araceae > Zantedeschia > Zantedeschia hybrid cultivar. The sequence goes on from JARZZO010000011.1 coordinate 45,564,516, forward strand.
GTTGGATGCCAAGCAACATCGTGTGATCCTGGACGGCACTGGGGTTATCGCAACCCTCTATTGGAACCTTTCTGTCATCGGTTAGCGCGCGGATATAATCCTTCATCCGTGCAATGTTCCCGAATCGACCTAGGGTATGGTTTACTGTTAAACCCTATTTGGTCGATTCACTTGAATCAGATGCCGCTAATTTGAATCCGATAACTCCTTATCGATTACAGAGTCCGCCCTGGCCAGGGACTTTAAGCACATCATTCCCGGAACATTCTCTCTCAAACTACCGAGAGCGGATGATCCCGTATTGAACACACAATTACCTTCGAGGGCATTTCTCTGAACCCGATCGCTTGACTTATTGATAACCCATGGTTAGGGATTAGTTAGTCAAGGCCAAAGTTCGGAAACCTACCAACAAGATATCTTTGGCGTCTCAAGTCCAAGGATCATCCACGCAACCCTGACATAAGAATCGAGCTGGTTAACAGTGAAGTGTTTACCATCCAGCGATTCTTAGTCGGATCAGTTCAGTAAACTCATTCGCCAATGAGCACCTATAGGTCTAGCATAGTGTCTCCACACAAGTTACTTATAGGATTAGTCACCCTCATCATATGAGCTGAAGTAACCTATACTAGTCTATCCGGATGTTCGATGTCCTATCTCAAACATCCTATGACTAGGAACAATTAAGAACATGTGTTTATAAGTCTTCGGTCCCGTAATTATGATCTCATCATAATCCGAAGACTATTGCACATGTTCATGCCGCTAGCCGCACAAGCGTCCAGCCTCTAGCGGTTTCCACGCGATCCTCCATGGTGGTTCGTCCTCGATCCCTCGTCCAGTTCAGCGTGCTTGCTGCAGAATCCTCGCCGCAACCATGTCAAGATCATCGGGATGGGAATTCCCGACTCTCGGGAAACGCGTACAGTGGAGACGGGAAGTTTTCCGGCGCGTCGAACGGGGCGCCTAGAGGAGGAGGAGAGAGAGAGGTGGGACGGCCAGCCTTGAAAGCTCCTGGAGCTTGGCCCAGGATTTCTCAATAGCGCGTATATATATATATATATTAAGTCGGCGTGACTTTTCACAAAAGTCCTCGAGTTAATATAATTCTCACTTAAGTACCACCAATTGAGAATCTATTTGCGTGTGACCCTCTAGGCTCATTAACCAGTCCGATTTTCAGCCCCGTTAAGTCCAATAACTAGTTATTAACTTATTGTAATTAATTAACATCTAGATATTAATTAATTACTTAACCGAATTAACATCTCATGTAAAATTCTGTCGGACTTCCGATCAAGTTGGATGCCTAGCAACGCCACATGATCCCAAAAGGTAATGGGGTTCAACAACCCACTCATAGAACATGTCCGTCTACAGTTATCGTCTGGCCATAATCCTTCATTCGCACAACGCTCTCGAGTTAACCTAGGATATGGTCAACTGTCAAATCCTAGATGGTCAACTCACTTGAATCAGACTCCGCTGTACAATATCCGAAAGCCCCTTTTCTGATATTGTGTCTGCTCTGGCCAGAGACACTACGGATCTATTCTAGAGCATTCTCTCTCCGGTTACCTAAGAGCGAACGATCCTCTATTGAACACACAATCACCTTCGAAGGTCTTCCGCTGGACCTGATCCTCGACTATTAGAAATACCATGGATAGGGATTCGTAAGCCAAGGTCAAAGCCCAGAAGTCCACCGACAAGGTGTCTTTGGTGTCTCAAGTCTAAGGACCAACCACGCCATTGTGACGATGAATCAAGCCGGTTGACAGTCAGGTAAATTACCATTCGGCGATTCATTTCAGATCAGTTCAGTGAACTCATTCTCCAATGAGCACCTACAGGTTCACCATTGTGTCTCCACACATGTGACTAACGAGATAAGTCACCATCATCATATGAGCTGGAATAACCTGTACTAGTCTTACCGGATGTTTGATGTCCTCTTCAAACATCCTACAACTAGGAACAATTCAGAATATGTGTTTATAGGTCATCGGTCTCATTATTATGATCTCATCATAATCCGATGACCGTTACACACATTCATGGACATCATTATGCGCAACAATAATAAACATGCCAATCTACATAATGAATTATATGTGCCATTTATTATTGAACCAAATTGAAATAGGTGCCTCGTGATTGGCTTGGAGGCCACCCATATCTATCAGTAACATCATTATCGATCTATCTTAATAGATTCGTATTTCTAATACGTATGGTATTACACCAAACATATTATGGAGAATTATATGGATAATAATACTTTTACTGATTGTGACATCCTAATGTCATTCTCAATAACTTTGCTGTTATTATCACAAAGCATTACCAATGCGACCATGCTCCCACTGTCCTCTTTGTACACACATATTCCGTGGTCATTGTTAATGATCACTTAGTATTTGACTATTAGGTAAAAACTCTTATTGCAACCTTAGAAAGCTTCAGTTTGATTCAAAACTGATCTTTGAAATCATAACATGCTTCCTAGATATTCTAAAAACTTTAAAATTGTATCATATACACATTTCATCAATCACATTGAGAGAATGCTTTTTAATATCCAACTGTCTTTATCTTATCATCATGATAGACAGTATTGACAAGTAGAATTCTAATAAACTTATTTATGGTAATCACTGAGAAAAAAAAAACTTGTCCAAGTCAATACTTTGACCTTGACCATTTTCTTCAGTTTGTCATGTAAGTCTTAAGTAGTCCATCTGTATTAATCTTCATTCTAAAGATTTACTTGCTTCTGACTGGTATAGTACCCTCAAGCAATACTATCAAGTTCTGAACTTAATAGATATTATGAACTATACCTTAGAATTCTTAATTTTTTGTCAATCTCAAAGTTTTAATAATGTTAGTGAGCTTCCTTATAGACTTTGGATCATAATCAACATCTTTGGAGCTCCGCTCATTCTGCTATATCTAATATGTCAAACATATCTTTCTAGTCATTGAGAGAATCCCAAAAATCTATAATGGTTTTTTATGTGTGTCATGAATAATTCCAAACAATTAAAAATTATCTTATAATCTCGTGTTAATTTGTGGGTCTGGAACACCTTCCAATTTTATTAGCTCACACTGTCTTCTCTGAAAACATATTCCTCTTCATAAAAAACAGCCTTCTAGACGATAATCATTCCATTATCGCCTGGCCAATAAATGTAATGCCCAAACTCTTTGGACATCTCACAAATTTACACTACTCTATATCCTTCTTGGATCCAATTTCTTTGAATCCTGCCTTTTCCATAAGACTAGGACATTTCTTGACATTATTCTTAAAATCAAGTTTACTTATAATTCACATCTAATATGAATTATCTTGTTTCCATATCTTATATGGACACACTGACTTATTTGGAATCATATGTAAAGTATAGACATCTAATGTTCATACTCATATTTACAAGGATATAAGAAGTAGGCAAATCTTATTATGTATAGCACTATATCCAATAAAGTGCAATTTCTCATTATATCATATTGCTATGATATACAATGAGGATCAATTGAGAGATGATACAATTATCATTTTAATGATTTGTGTGAATCTTGTACTCAAGTATTAATTTCCTTGATCAAATCAAAGAATTATAATACTCTTTCCAAGTCGTCACTTCATCTTGATCTTTTATACCTTAATCTCTCAGATTCATTCGACTTGTACTTTAGCAAGTACATACACCCGAATCTTTCAAAGAGTTAACCATTAAGGTAAGTTAATAGAAGTGATTATCTTTGGCCTTAAGAAGATATTGGGCTATTTACATCAACATGTATGAACTCTAATAATTCTTTATTGCACAATCTAAGTGTACAATGCCATAGATAATGAGGATTCACACAGTCCTTATCTATATGAGACTTGTGAACATTCATCACATAATATGTCACATCAAGAATTTATAGTATATTGATTGGTTTTAAAATTTTTCATTTTATTTCTAAAACCTCTCTCTCCAATGAAGGATCCCAAGCTATTGCTCATGCTACTCCTCACACTCTACCTCTACCTTTGTAGTTTGGAGATCATCTTCAAGGAGAGATTCGAAGGTAAAGCAACATAAATGGAAATACAATCCCAGCTCCCCCTCTTCCATTGTTGTGTCCACTTTTTCTTTACCATTGGACTAATTCACGGAGTGTCTTTTTTTTTTACCCGTTGCCCTTGGGTCACATAATATCATACCCAATCAAGATGCTTATATTAGAGTCAGATCACATAATTCCTTTAAGATGACATTGTCCACATCGCACATATTAAATTTAATGGCACATGCCGTACATAGATTATAACTCAATAAAATCCTATAAGTAACATTAATCAAAGAGTCAATGATATACATATACAAAAATAATACCTTTTCCATGAAAGTAAAGCATTTTAAAGACTATACAAGGTTACATTGTGAAGATTCAAATAAAACTGATTTAAACATGTCAAACATGCATTAGAAATATTACTGAGATTTTTTCAAAATTTTCGAAATATGTTTGATAATTTTCATACAATAAAACCTATATTTTAGGGTTAAAATTTTATTAAATAACACAAATAATAGCAAAGGGATTCATAAAATAATAAAACTTTGTAGACATAATATAAATACTGTATGAAAGGAGTCTGCAGAATTTTATTAAGATCTGAACTAATATGATACAAATTTAGACATCTATAGAATGCTCGAATTGAGTCACTTATAACAATCTTGAATTAATTACTAAAATAAATATCAAAAAAAATTTAAAAATTATAAAATTTTGTACAAAAGTTAAAATATGTTTACAAAGCACTGATCATAATTTAGGTCAATCGGAGTTAAAACGAGTGAGAACGGACCTTGGGAAGTTCAGTTAGAAAACTCGAATGTTGAACTAGGCATTGACAGTAAAACAGTCAACCGATTCATAAAACCTATCTGATGCACAGCCATAAGCTGTTTTGGGTATCAGAACATCCCTCCCTTCATCCTGGTGAATTGGTCGATTGATGCCTTCGAATCAGTAGACCGTTTCCGATCAAAATGGGACTAAAACACTGTTTTCATGGGTTTTTGATCATTTCTTCAAATCGAATGGTTTCTAATCAAAGCTACTGATATTCTTAGCATATTTTAGACTTTGAAGTATTGAAAACAAATCGAATTTCATATACTACAAAATACCCATGCTTTGCGAAATCAACCCTACCTCTTATGTTATAATTCCCCACAATCTGAAATCCACTAAGGGACCTCAACTCCCAGTAAGATACACAACTTCTTAGCCCTCTTCCTTGACCTTCAAGGCTCCTAGAAGGCAAGAGAACTATGAGAACATTAGCCTTACTCAAGAACAACCTTTATCTTCTTCTCTTTCTTCAAGAACAAGAGCAAAACAATTACCTTTCTTAATGGAGAACGGTCGCTAGGGTTAGCTACGCCCCCAAGACATTATAAATAGACAAATCTCTCTAGTTTTAGTCCCACATAACCTCTACACTTCTGCTTATGAATGGATTAATCGCCCTTCCACGAATTAGAGAAAATCTTACTCCAAATCAAATTCCTCTCCCGCATCTCCACTTGCCTAAAGAATCCGTAAAAATAGTCTTCTACAAAGTTGTAGATCTCTTCGAACTTTTCCAAAGTACCAACCATGCCAAAATATGAATTATGTCCTGAAAGTTATTACCAAAATACTAACATGTTGTCATGGGTACCTGAACCTAGAATTTCACTCAGTTTAATGGGCTGAACTATCTATAAATCTAGGTTAAGGAGCTTATTCAATTAAGTATATTACATTCTATTTGTCTCTTTAATTATTATTATTATTTATTTATTTTTATTTAAACATACTCAAATTTATTGTGTTTTACACTTGATTTAACTCAAAGATCTCTTATATAGCTTTTCAGATGGTGGTTTCCTTTAATTATACTTTCCCTTCTTTCTTAATTTGAATCCTAGTCCTATGATGACTTGTTTTTCGCTAGTAGCCCTTTATATAACTGATCATTAATATTTTTTATCCTTAAAACATCTGAATTAGTAAAAAATATCTTATACAAAGTTATAGATCTTTTTGTCCTCCTTCCAATGGTACCAACTATGCTTCAATCCAAGTTCCCTATTGAAAGTTATCGTCATATTTATTAAGCTGCTATATAATGCATCTGAATCCAAAATCTTAACTAAGTTAGGGGCTAATGGACACTTATAATTCTTACACCCCCGAAATTTGGTTCGGTACACTGACTCACATCGGACTTCGGATACATAACATCAGCTTAACAAATAGATATAAGAGGTAAACAACCACAAGACAATTTAAAACAAATGTCATTACTATCACATAGTTTAAATAAATAGCCAAATACCAAAGTCTACAATATTCATCAAATAATATATCAACTCTCAATCTCACCAAATAAAGAAAATTACATTAAATTTCTCATAACTAATCATACTATATCAAACTACTAAATTGAAAAATAAATTTTTAAAAGCTCTTTTAACGGTCCAACATACTTGATCCCCTACCTAGATAGATCCCGAATAGATTTCTCTTGAAAAATATTCGGTCAGATTTAAGAGTCCATCACTCAATAGGCTTCAAACTATCCACATGACTTAACATACAATAACTTTTGCAAATCACATTATATAATCGCACTAAGCATGATGATCAGATCAAATTATACATTTAGTACAAGCAAATGATACGAAGCATGCAATATGTCAAGTATTATCATACGAACATTTTCTAATACAAATGATAAGATCTGAAATAATATAATCATATAGTCAAATCAAGATGTTCAAATAGCAAATTTCATACTTCATATCATAGTTCTCTAGTCAATGCACTTATCGAACAAATAACCTCCAATTTATAAGAGGTTCACATAGCACATACCAAACTCTCACATGGCTAGCAATATGTTAACTTAATTAAATTTTCATGATTCATAGTTCACAGGTGATACATCATCGTAGAGTCATAAGATCGTGAATGAAAGACTAATCAGAATATAGCATGATTATCGAATTAAGAGAATGAAGAATGATCAATAAACTAATCAAAAGATGACATACATAGCTAATCAAGTAAGAATATGACTGATCATATAAGTGACTTAAATAGCATGAGTGTGGTGCTCAAATAGTGTGTGTGATCAATTGATATTATGTATTAACATAATAAATAAATAAAATAAACTAAGTGTGATCGTCAGAAATCGAGGACTTCATTGAAAAGATGATCGCTTACCAACCTTGTGATTCAGGAGGATTGTGGTTTCTTTGTTCCTCTTTTTCGGCCGGCCGAAAAAGAAGAGCCTCTTTTTGTTCTTTACTCTTGTTTTTTGTATTTGCCTTCTCATTTTCTTCAAGCTTTCCAAAGCCTTCAAAGCTTGCAAAAAGGGGATTAAACAAAGGAAAAGAAAATAAAAGATTAGAGCTATGATGGTGTAGTAACTATTCTAACTATTAATCTAAACATACAATTAAACAAAGAAGAACTCACTTATTTTTTTTGTTTCTTTAAACCCCTAACTCATGTAGGCATGGAAAATATGATGTGAGTGTGTGTATGATGGAGTGATGTGATGAAGAACTATGAAAAACAGTAAACAAATGATGAAAATTAGAAAGAAACTAGCAAAAGAAAATAAAGGGGATGAGTATGGTTGGCCTCTCCATAGCCTTGGTGTAAGGATTGAGGTTTCGGATCCGGTTATCGGGTCAGTCTTCGGGGTCGAATCCCGTAGTTTGGGCCCTGGTCGAATCCAGCAATGTAGACGCGTTTTATGCTGTGCCACGTGGGCGCCACGTGGGCTGGCCTTGGGTCGCGAGAGTACGGCCCCGATCATATCGTCTGAATGGCGTCTTGGATGGACGACGCCTTTTAGAGTACGACTCTGGCTTGTCAGTGTACGGCCCGGTCTTGTCATCTGAAAGACTTCGGGCGTGTATGACGCGTTTTACCCAACTTCTTGTTGACCCCGCGAACCCTCCCTCCTTTCCCTTATTCCCTCCTTCCTCTCCTCTCTCCTCTCTTACTCTGGCGGCACCAGTGGTCCCTTTTCCCCCTCCTTCCTTTCCTCCCTCCATTCCTCCTCTCCCTCCACTCCATTAACCTCCCAACTTCCCCCACTACCACCACCACCTCCTCCGTGGCGTTTTCTCTCCGGACGGCAGCCGACATCCCGGTGGAGTAACGGCGTCCACGACGGTACCGGCGGCGGCATGTAGCGAGGTGGATTGGCGGCTTGGAGCTAGGAGGAGTTCGAGTAACCGGTAAGGTGACGATCCCCGTAGTATTTCATTTAAAAACCATGTTTTCCCCGCTTTGAAGCATGTATGTTTTCTCGCTTTGAAGCATGTTTAGGGATATTTTTGGGGTGAAAATACTAAATGCATGAAATGAGAAATTGGGTGTTCTAATGGGTAGTTAGGTTCTTCTCCCTGTTTCTGGACTGATGAGCGTCCAGCCTGTTTCTGGACTGATGAGCGTCCAGGAACAGCGACGCCTTTCAAAAGGCGACTTGCGTGGGCGACGCATTTTAGGTGAAATCGTTTGTAGCCTGTCACTGCTTCTGTCGCCATCAGGCGATGAGAGACAACGACGCCTTTCAAAAGGCGGCTACATGTGACGACGCGTTTTAGGCCATTTCCGAGGCCATATTTCATATGAACCAGTTTAGGAGGCTTGAATGACGTCGGCCTAGGGCGACGCGATTCAAGACAGAATCACATTAATTCATACTATTAATATATGTTTACACTGTTAGATAGTTTGGTTAATTACATGATTGTAATCGTACTCAAGGATGAGGATTTCTATGTGACCAGATCGCACCGTGTTGTGTTTCGTGCGACCGTGGACCTAGAGTGATAGTTGTAGCGCTTTATCACCCTGTGTTGGTGTTGGTGGAACACAGCGCCGTGTGGGTGTGGCGGTGTGACGCCTAGTGAGAGAAGGTCACCTGGTGAACCCCGGGGTTAGCTAGTACCGGTGTGGATGTGGTACCTGTGAAGTGTCACTCGTGTTGAGAGAAGTAGTAAACACCTAGAGCATGTTGGGTCGGAGTAGCTAGCGTGCTATCCGAGGGGTTACTGCTTGGTCTCAGCGGGTCGGTGTTTCCCACCTTCGTTTGTGTGGTTGGCATGTTTTTCCGAGACATTGGTTGTGGGCTCCCTGGTAGACTAGTTTTAGAGATATGCATGTTATATTTCGAATGCATGTGATTCATATCGATATTTAGGAGTAGTAATTACTTGCTTACTTTACCTTCAGCTGTGTTTTGCACTTGTGGGTGTGTGAGTGGGCAGTGGGGATCGAAGGATCTCTACTGAGTCTTTTCGTTGAGACTCACCCCTGCGGTTTTCAGGTGAGGGTTCCAGGCAGACTTAGCGAGGAGAGTACTGCTGTGAGTTGCGCGCCATCAGCTGTTGTTCCGGGGTATGCCCCAACGTAGTTGTTATTTTTATTTCTGGCCTGTACGCTTAATTATTTCTTTTCAGTTGGAATATGTAATTATTTGCTGTGTCGAGTCGCATTGTAATAACTTTTAATTCTTGCACTTTCCTTTTTATTTAATGCGATGTGAATGTTTAGCATAGTTTATTATTTATTTCCTAGACTTATCTAGATCCTGGATTTGTTCCAAATTAATGATTCGGTAACCATTTAGTAATCGGATCCCCGATTATAAGGTGGCGGGTCGTTACACTTGGTCTTCAAGAGCTTCAATGGAGGAAGAAAATGATGAAGAAGAAGCCTTCAAATTATTTCCACGTTTTCTACAATAGAGGGATCCTTTTCACCTTGATTTGTACTCCCAAATACCAATAGCCAACCTTTTTCAAAGGCTAAAGGGTATATGTATATATAGAAGCCTCGATTATGGTTGTTCGGCCTTCAAAAGGGCTCTCTCGCAGATCCGGATTACCATAGATAGACATGGAAGTAATTTGCAACATTTCCAACCTTTGAAACCAGATTATCTCGACCAAATCATATTTATCAGAAAATTGCTTGAAACGCGTCGTCCATCTGAGACGCTATTTAGCTAATTAAAGGGACCAAAATAGAAAGAAAATCCGCGAAGAAAATCGGAAACAATTAGGAAATCTAAAAGGCGTCATCCATGAGCGACGTGCTTTAGATAATAAGAAAATTAATTCAAATTTAAAATCGACAATCCAGACGGATTAAGAACTAAAGGGAGTCGTCTATGGACAACGCTATTCAGTTAAATCTATCTGAATTAAATAATTTAATTATGAACTGATTTTTGTTAGAAATCTAAATGGCGTCAGCCATGATCGACGTTAATCAACAAATTTTGAGAAAAATCATTAAAAAATAATTAATGATTAAACATCAAACCATTTTAGGGTATTATAGTGGTAACATAAAATTTACTCAATATGAGGTCAAAATTAGCATATCTACAATGAGCATATGAGATTAAATCAAATTTCATATCATAAGTCAAATCAGATGATCATATCAGAGGACATATTAGCTATCATATTTTTACTTAAACATATCGAATATATATCCAACCCCAATATAAGGAGCAACCTATACAACAATGCACATAGGTAAACGACATAAAGGTCTTGACTATTGCGCAGAACCACAGATATTTCATATGTATACCCATTGCCCATGGGTTTTGACCAACCCTGTGAATGCTTACAGGGTCTACGCAAAACTCTCATACGGTGACATTCTCTATGTATATATATTTTATATATTAGATTACATATCTTAAAGAGATCAGAAATACAAATCTATAGGAATTTAATGGTCAAACTTAGTCAATTATATTTAATATTCTTTATTTACATAGAGCCGTGTATAGTGTTATAATAAAGTGTATTATGATCCAAAAGTTCAAATCAAGTTAAATTTAGTTAAAGAAGGTCAAAATAATTTTATAAATATATGAGTAATTTTCTAAAATTTTCAAAATTAATCTCATAATTTTTCAGCATGGATATCAAATTTCAAGACATAGAATAGCAAGAATAATTAAGATAAATATCAAATAGATTTAGAAAATATTTAAATCTGATGAATAGGCTCATAAAATTACTCAAAGTTTTGACAAAGTTTCATGATTTTTCGGATTAATTTGATATAATTTCAGATTCCCTCATTGATTTTAAAAATTTGACTTAAATAGAATTTCAGTAACCTAAAGCAGAAGGCAAAATAAATATCAAACGGGACAAAAAAAAAATTAAAACTTTAAAGAGGTCAAGGACAACATAACAAAGGTCTCCACAAAATTTGATATGATTTGGACATAAATCAAATGAGATAGAGAATCCACAAGTTGAGATTTCAAAACGATCTAGACAAATTGTATACTCTAACAAGAAAATTATAAAATAAATAGTAAAAGAATTCAAAAAATTATAAAATTTTTATCGTATATAAAAATAATATACAAATACGTCCATATCAAAATTTCAGCTCAATTAGATATTAGACTAAGGAGAACAAATATTTGTATTCAGGTAATCAAAGTTAGGGACAGAGTAGATAGAATGGATATATTGCATATGGTGAGAGAATCATTATACAATAAATAGTAAATAAGATCATAAAAATATTAAATTTGGTGATCATGAAGTAGATATATAGATTAAGTTTCTTACCAATTGATTAACTTTTTAAAATCGTTAAAAATAATATATTTTTAATATAAAATAGATTATGCCTAGGGCCATCTACTTACCTCTTGAAGAAAGATCAATTTTTGGTAGATCTTAGAATTTTTGTAAACAAGTTTCATGACCTTCATCCCTTCCAAGCTCTTCTTCGCACCTTATAAGGCCCTAGAAGAGCTTTCTCACGTTAAAAAAGCACTTCCTTGTAGTCTAGTAGTCTTCCATCTCTCTTTATCTCGAGAACAATAGGTAAACTAACTTCTCCAAACAAATTTGTAGCTAGAGTATGGTGTGTACGGATTTGGATGATTATAAATAGTATTTTTTTCTCCTCCTAATCTCCTTAAACTCCTCTTACCCTTTCCTGGTTAGAGTTACCTTAATAGACACATTCTCTATATAGATAAGCTTCCAACTCGAAATAAAACTCACTTAATTTTTAGCAGATTCTGTTCTCGTCCAAAGACCTCCAAATTAAAACTAATAAACGACATATTTTAGAAATATGATCTTCATGAAAGTCATAAAATTTTGAACTAGCTTTGGAATGAGATTTACCTCAGCAAATTTGAAAAATTATACGTAAAGTTATGCTTAAAGTATTAAGGTTTTGTCAAATAAATCTATGTGCATGATCCTGGTTCAAGTAGAATTCCAATTATGACTTTGTACCCACGAATTAGAATTCTAAACATGCTCAAATATTTTTGCTATACTTTTAATCCAACTCAAAATTCTCATCCAAAACTTTCTAAGTCGTGGTTAACTTTAATTATACTTTCTATTATTTCATAATTCAAATCTTAGTCCTATTAACACTTATTTCTAATTGGTAATTATTTTTAAAATTGATCATCGATATTTTTAAGCTTTAAAATATTTGAATTAACAAATACCGTTTTCTACAAAGTTAATTTTTTCATCTTCTTTCCAAAGATATTAACTATGACTCAATCCAAATTTTCTATAGAAAATTATCATCATTTTATTATGTTGTTATCTAGTATATCTGAACCTAGCTTTTTATAAGTTAGTAGGTTGTTTTAATTTACTTAAATGGGCTAATAAAGCTGATGAGTTAATTAAACTAAATTAAATTATTTAAACTTCCTAATAGACTCTAATTAGATTAAACTCAAATTATTATTGAATTGTAATATTGCGGAGTATAATAATAATTGAGTTAATTAGACTAAATTAAGTTAGATAAACTCACTAATAAAATTTTATAATTAGTTAATAGATCCAACTTAAATTAATTGAATTCATTAATATACTGTAAAGATGCTGGGTATAACATTTCTAACTAAAGAAGAATCAAATCTAAGCAAGCACGATGCTTTTCCCAATCAATTTAAATTTTGTTTGACCAAGTGACTTAGTTGCGTAAACACATTGATGTAGCCGAAGCTATCACGGTTAGACTTCGAGACTGGAGTCCAAAACTGAATTGGATCGAAGAAGAGGACCGACGGGGATCCGGACCGAGACGAGGGTGGAGCACGGAGCCGAGGCTCCGAACCCGAGAGGCACTCGGACGAAGACTCGCTGGGGGCGAAGCCGACTCCTTAGAGCCGAAGATGGCCGCCGAGCTTGCTTCGGCCAAAGGGGACCCGACCGGCGAAGGGCTGCGTCGAGACCGGAGGGGGAAGACCCGAGGTCGGTGGCCGAGGCCGACTCGGAGAGGTCAGCGAAGATTCAAACCGAAGCCCCTGCAAGGAGAAGAACCAATCAGCGAGGGTCCCGGGCTTCGGCCCAAGAGAACCCCCTCCATTGGCTAAGTCAGCTTCTGAAGAAGATTCGATTCAGAAAGGAAGGAAGAAGATACAGCTTTAATACTTTTGGACTGTTGTCCTTAGTCAATAAGACATACCTTTCGTAATAAATAACCGTGTATTTATAGCGGAGGATAGAGGTTACTTAGTTGTTGCAGCCGATATAGGACTATGTTCTCTGGTTATTGGTAAACCGCCATAGCGCCTAACCCTCCCACCGGAGTGGGCCGGATACGGCTACTGGGCCAAAGGGTGAGGGCCGTTGTTGGGCCGAACGCCGCTAGTGGGCTGAACCCTATTGGGCCGAAGGCCGCTTGCTGGGCCGAGGGCCACTGGGCCGCTGATGGGCCGAAGGCAACTGGGCCACTGATGGGCCGAAGGCTGCTGGGCCGAGGACTGCCAGTGAGCCTCTGTTGTTGTAGCTGTTGGGCTGTTAATGGGTTGCTAATGGGCCGAATCGGATTCTGCCCCATCACATGGCCCCCTACTCTTGTCGTTCTCAATTCTATGAAACGCCGAGAGTAAAGTCCGAAGCATTCTCAGAAGAAGAGCTGGAAGGTCTTTGCCTTAGGTCAGCCGAGGGTTGGCGACAAGCAGCCTCGTCTCAAACCGAGACCTTGTCGGAGACCTCTTCGTCCCCAGTTGTCAACACAGCAAAAGCGGGAAAGACCTTGGGCTTCCCACCTTTACGGTCGCGTCACAACAAACACAGGACACGTGTTGCGCATCCGGCCGATCTACCGAAAGCACAAAAAGATCTCGACCGTTGATAGTGATCACGCGGATCGCGGTCACTTCGGCTCTCTGCCCAAGACTTCACCTGGATCGCCGCCTCCGGCCTTCGGCACGAGGATCAGGACACGTGGCGAGCATCCGGACGAACAGCCGAAGGGTCAGGCCGCATCCGGCCGTTGATTGCCTCCTCTCGATCTGGCAGCCAGTTTGTCATCATGGCGAAGGACGGGACACGTGTCGCACATCCGAGTGGGGCGGAGCCAAGGGATGGGAAGATCTCGGCCGTTGGTTCAGGACCGGACCCCCTCAAACTCCCCTATAAATATCAACCCCCCTCCCCTGGGTACTGTTCCGCTCTCTTCTTCTTCTGCGCCTGTGCACCCCTGCGAGAAGCTTCCATGACTACCTTTGCTTCTCCGGCAGCAAGCATGCCACTGTGGGTGTCTTGAGGACACCTTGTCCATCGCCGAGGAGCTCTTTGTCGCCAGGAGTCATCGCCGGGAAGTCCTTTGTTGCCCGGGAGGCTTTTTATCGCCGGGGAGCCTTAGCCACCGGGGAGATTCTATCGTTAGGGTAAGCCTCAACTTCCGCCTTCTCCCCTTTGTGATTAATGTCCAGTTGCTCCCCTTCGGCCGAGAGTAGCTCTTCGGCCGAAGGTGGCTCTTCTTGCTCCTCATCCAAACCTCCCCAGTCTTCTCTGTCGTCTCCCTTCTCTTCAAACTCTTTTCCGTCTGTTATGGCGGACGAGGTAGAGACGATTCCGGCTGCCGCCGAGCCTTCCACTTCCGGTCGTCGCCCGGCCGAGATGGTTTCAGATGTAGCTGTTAGTTTTAGGTGGCCTACAAGCCAATCTGACTATGTAAATCTCGTTCATTTATTAATAAAATGGCAAAATATTCATTATGTGTAAATCGCATTAATTATCGTTTCATAATGAAGTCCGTGAATATGTGTTATGGTGATTAGATTATGATGAGATCATACTAATGAGACTGATCACTTAAACACACATATTCTTAATCGTTCCTAGTCGGAGGATATCCGAGAAGGACATCGGATATCCGGTTAGACTAGTACATATTACTCCTGCTCATATGATGAGGGTGACTGGTCTCATAAGTCACTTGTGTGGAGACACTGAGGCGAATCTGTAGGTGCTCATTGGACAATGAGTTCACTGAATTGATCCGACTGAATCGCTGGATCGTATTGTACCTCACTATCAACTAGCTTGATTCTATTGTCGCAGTTGCGTGGATGGTCCTCGGACCTGAGACACCAAGGACACCTTGGCGGTGGACTTCTGTGCTTTGACCATGGTTTACGAATCTCTAGCCACGGGATTCTAAACACCCAAAAATCAGGCACAGCGGGATACCGTCGAAGGGAATTGAGTGAAAATAAGGAATCATTCGCTCTCGGTACGATGAGAGAGAATGCTCTAGGAAGGATGCGCGAAAGTCCCTGGCCAGGGCGGACGATAATATCGGGAAAGGGGTTTTCCGATATTCATCAGCGACATCCAATCCAAGTGAGTCGACCGGTTAGGGTTTGACAGCACGCCATGCCCTGAGTTGACTCGAGAGCATTGTACGAATGAAGGATTATATCCACGCGGTAACTGTCGGCGGAAAGGTTCCAAGAGTGGGTTACTTAACCCCAAATACCTTCTGGGTTCACGCGGTGTTGCTAGGCACCCAACGTGATCGGAGGCCCGGTCGAATTCGATGTGCGACATCAATTCGATTGATTACTTAATTAATAAAGGGTTATTAATTAATTAATAAAGCAAGTGAGGAGTCACTGGGTTTGTTGGGCCATTAACTAGACTGGTACTTGGGCCTAGAGGGTCACACGCAAATGATTCTCAAGGCGATGGATAAATAAGTGGGTTTTATACGAACCGGGGGTTTTTATGAAAAACCGCGCGGTTAGTATAAAACATAGCGAACGGGCTGAGCAGGCCAAGCTGCTGCTAACCCTAGCCGCCCCTCCTTAGTTTCTCTCTCTCTCTGGCATCTAGACAGATCCATATATATTCCGCCGCTTCTCCGAATCCCGTTCGACGGGAAATCGTCCGCGCGTTGCGGCGCTCGTTGCGGCGACCGGCGGAGGTTTCGTGGGCTGCGAAGAACGAAGAACGTCAGGATATCCGTCGCAAGGAGGATCGCGTGGACTTCGCTAGAGGCCGGGCAGTTGCGCGGCTTGCGGCGTCGCACCGACGGAACCGAACGGTTGCGGATTCGAATCCGCACACAGTAAGAACTTCGATTATCCGATAATCGATTTTAGTTTTTCGAAACGGGAAAACGGATCGTTGTTTTATTTTATTTTCCACTGAGTGAGCGATCCGGAGAAACCGAGATAACCCAACAGTGGTATCAGAGCCGGGTTCCACTTTTTCTCGTCCCGTTTCGGATCTCTAAATTAATTTTTCATGAGTTATTCCATACGTTTAATCTCATTAAAATGACGGAATAGTGTTCATAAGATGAACACAAATAATTTGATTATTTTTCTGTGATTTTTCGGATTTTATTTGGGGTTTTCGGAGTTCTTCATGAGATGATGAACCGGGGTACTTTAGCGGCCTCGTACATGCCTCCCATGGTGATAGTCACCACTACACACCGGGCATGATAGCCGGCGCCATGGTGGCCTTGAAGAGCTTCAAAATCGAGCCCCAAATCGGATTTAAAACCCTGCAAAATCAGAAATTTGGGGATCTTTGGGGGCTCGGCCGGTTGTTGCTTTGGCCACCGCCGGCGGCCCTGCCGGCGCCGAGCGTCGGTCGCCGGCCGGCGGCGGCGCTGCAACCCCTCCTTCTCGCCGCCAAGTTTCTACTGTTTAGGGCTTGCAGGGAAGGGGAAGGTGGGTGAACCAACCAGTCCCGAGCCGGTCTAACCGGCTGGGCCGGCCGGGCTCCTGGCTTGGCCGGGCTAGGCCAGGTAGGGCCTAGCCATGAGCCAGGGTCCGACCCTGGTTCGAACCAGGCCGAGCCACTGGCTCGAACCAGGTTCCCTAAATGGGCTGGGCCCATTTTCTTTCTTTTTCCCCTTTAAACCCAATATAAAACCCCAACCCCATTAATTAATTAGAATTAGATTTTAATTTTAAAATCAAAATAGTTTTTGAAAAATTAAAATCATTGTTCAATTTTATTTAATGGTTAAATTAATGATAACTTTAATTGCCTAATCTAAGAGTTAGATTAATTAATTATTAATTAGTTAGTGTTAATTATTAGTTTAAGAGTTAAATTAATAATTAACATTAATTAGTTAATCTAAGTGTTAGATTAGTAGTTAATAATTAATCATAGTTGATTATTAATTTAAGTGTTAAATTATTAATTAACTTTGTTGGACTAGTCTAAGAGTTATATTAGTCATTAATAGTCTAATTGTTAGATTATTAATGGGGTTTTAATCTAAGTGTTAGATTATTAGAAATGTTCTAATTTGCATTGAATAATCTGGAATTATTAATTTGGAGTGTGTGCGCATGTAATGTGTGTTTAATGCTTTTAAATTTTGATTTAATTGCATGTTAAGTTAATAAAATGAGTTTTCGAAATTCAAATACCAATTTTGATTGGATCCTAGTTTTTTGAAAGCCAAAATTATTTATTTTGAAAAACTCATTTGTTTTAGCCATGTGATGCGCTGAATCATGTGTGAGATGTTTAAAACACACCGTGGTCATGGATATGCACTTAATTTATTATTCATGTGATGAATAGATTGTGTGGATCGTGGATGTATGATTGTTTATTAATTGTTAATAAATAGAGGTCTGCGCACCTCTCTCTCTCATACTCCGATGTATTTCAACCTCCCTCTCTCTCTTGTACTTGCCATAAGGCCTTCTTCAATTTACTTGTAATTCTAGAATTATTGTAATCTGATCGAGGCAACCGAGGAAAGAGCGAGGACGATCCACAGCTGCAACCAGGAAGGCGAAAAGATGAAGATCATTTGCCTATGTGTTTGCAGGTTTATCTAATGTAAATGTTATGTTAGATTGTGTGTGCGTTTGACTGTTGGCTCCAGTCAAACCCACTGTGCTATCCATGACCACACTAGACATGTATGTGATGCATTGTTTTGCTTTTGATTATGAATCAAAGCAGGTTATAGTATTTAGTAAATATATACGATATATTTATACTATCACCTAGAAGAGACCAAGATAAAAGTTATCTAAATACCCTCAGATAAACTCTAAGCCGTAACGCGAGTAGTTGAGAACTTACCGCGTGGTCCACCATCGTTATAGTCATAGGATTCGAATCACTTTAGACAGGTTTGTTGTGCTATCCACAAGGCCTGTTTAATTGGGAGGAGAAACTATGGCTATGGCATTAGATGCCTATAGATCGGGGTATAGGAACCATGTAGCTTTGTTGTGCTATCCACAAGGGCTGCATGCAAATCTATGCTCGTCGCGTAATGATGGTTAGCTTAGACCAGAATTAATGGTTTGTTGTGCTATCCACAAGGCCATTAAACCTCTAGGGACCGAAGCTATGATCAGATATTGCAAGGAGTTGCAAGTCCCATGAGTTGGGTGCTCTTTGATTGTATTACAGTTTGTTGTGCTATCCACAAGGCTGTAGTGCAAGTCATTGAGATTCTGATCCCTACTAAGAGACTGTCGGCGTCTCCCGTTCTGTACAACTGAGGGTTATACAGTCCGTCGAAAATTAGTGGGAGTTAAACATGAACAAAAGACCATGTCTTGTTTTAAATTTTAATAATTGAACATCTGCTAAATAGATTTTACTTATCTCCTGTAGGGAATTATGTCGTCGAATAACCCACTCCGTGGCATACTTGATGCCCTTTTGACTTACCTGATCTACTCGGATTGGTTCAGAAACCTAAAGAATGTCTTCAGATCTGAGCACAATAACTTTGTCCCTGGAGCTGATCCTCCTGCTAAATCGGCATTTGATGCCCCAGAAGCAGAGATGATAGCCAACGATAAAAGATCGAAGGACAAAGGCAAAAAAGTAGTAAAGGATGACTGCTTCTATTATAAGTAGTATAGTCACTGGAAGAGGAACTGCAATGAGTTCCTTAACGATAAAGCTCATGGAAGAGTGAAGTTGTCTAAAGCTTCAGATATCTATATGATAGATATCAACTTATCAGTTAGAGATTCCACATCTTGGGTATTGGATACCGGATGTCCTTCTCATATCTGTCATGATGCACATATGCTGACAAGTAAGCGTAAGCTGAGACAAGGCGAGGTGGAATTGAGGCTAGAAAACGGCGCAAAAGTTGCGGCGATGGCTGTTGGGACAGCAAACCTCAAGCTTCCATCGGGAGACACCTTACTATTGGAAGATTGTTATTATGTTCCTAGCATAATAAAGAACATCACATCGATATCTTGTTTGGACAAGATAAGATATAGGTTGACTAGTGAGAATAGAAGTTGTTCGATTTATTATGGTAATAAATCAATAGCTTCAGCATCTTTAGTCAACGGTCTATATCTATTAGATGTTTCTTATTACAATCTTCAGATTGATAAAGCTCTTAAGAAGAGCAAGAATTGTGTGAACCAAGCCTATATGTGGCATTGTAGACTTGGACTCGTTGGCGAAAACAGGTTGCAAAAGTTGCAAAAGTATGGTTACTTAACAGCATTCGATTATGAATCGTTTGTAACATGTGAATCCTGCCTTATGGGAAAGATGGCGAGATCTCCATTTACTGGATATGGAGGACGTACCAAGGACATTCTGGACCTAATACATTCGGATGTATGTGGTCCAATATCCACCCAAGCCAAAGGTGGCTACTCATACTTCATCACGTTCACCGATGACTTCTCAAGATTCGGCTATGTGTACTTAATGAAGTACAAGTCGGAAGCATTTGAGAAGTTCAAGGAGTTCAAGAATGAGGTAGAGAAGCAGTTAGGAAAGAGTATTAAAGCTCTTCAATCAGATCGAGGAGGAGAATACTTAAGTACTAATTTCACACAATTCTTAAAGGATAATGGTATTCTTTCTCAGCTGACCCCTCCATATACACCACAGATGAATGGTGTATCAGAAAGGAGGAATCGCACCTTGTTGGACATGGTGCGATCCATGATGAGCTTTTCGGAATTACCAGTGTTCCTCCTGGGGTATGTTCTAGAGTCAGCAGCATACCTACAGAACAGAATATCCAGCAAGTCTGTAGCCTCTACTCCATATGAGATATGGAAAGGCAGGAAACCAGAATTTAAACATGTTAAAGTCTGGAGTTGTCCTACTCATGTAAAGAGGCATGATCCAGACAAGCTGGAATCACGAACTGATAAATACAGGTTTGTGGGATATCCAAAGGAAACCTTTAGATACTATTTTTACCATCCTGATGAACAAAAGGTATTGTACCCATCGGTTGCAAGTGGATCTTTAAGAGAAAGATCGGTACTGATGGACGGATCGACACTTATAAGGCAAGGTTGGTGGCAAAGGGATATAGTCAAAGGCAAGGAATTGACTATGACGAGACTTTCTCACCAGTTGCCATGATAAAGTCGATCAGAGTTCTGCTCGCCATTGCTGCACATTTTGATTATGAAATTTGGCAGATGGATGTGAAGATTGCCTTCCTCAATGATAACCTTGAGGAAGAGGTGTATATGATACAACTAGAAGGTTTCACATCCAAAGGATCTCCAGATAAAGTGTGCAAGCTTCAGAGGTCCATTTATTGACTGAAGCAAGCTTCCCGGAGCTAGAACATAAGATTTGACGAGGCAGTCAAGTCTTATGACTTCATTAAGAATGAAGATGAGCCTTGTGTGTACAAGAAGACCAGTGGGAGTGCGGTCACTTTTCTAGTTCTTTACGTAGATGACATACTACTCATTGGGAACGATGTAGCTATGATGTTATCAGTAAAGATCTGGCTGTCGAAAAACTTCTCCATGAAGGATTTGGGAGAAGCATCCTACGTATTGGGAATATGGATCTATAGAGATAGATCAAAGATGATGCTTGGAATGACCCAATCCTTGTACATAGATACCATAGTCAAAAGGTTTGGCATGGAAAATTCCAAGAGAGGTCTCATACCGATGAGACATGGAATTAGTCTCTCAAAGGAGCAGTCTCCTAAGACTCCTGACAAGAGGGCATTCATGGATAGAATACCCTATGCCTCTGCCATAGGATCTATTATGAATGTCATGCTATGTACACGGCCTGATGTTGCATTTGCTCTAAGTGTTACGAGTAGATTTCAGGCTGATCCAGGCGAAGAGCACTGGAAGGCAGTGAAATGCATCCTTAAGTACTTGAGAAGAACTAAGGATATGTTTCTTGTCTATGAAGGAGGTGACTTGAAACTGTGAGGCTTTACTGACTCGAGTTTCTAGTCAGATCCAGATGATAGCAAATCTACATCTAGATTCGTGTTTACTTTGAACGGAAGAGCAGTGTGCTGGAAAAGTTCCAAGCAAGTAACCACTGCAGATTCGACGACTGAAGTTGAGCACATCGCTGCAGCTGAAGCTTTCAAGGAAGTAGAGTGATTGAAGAAATTCATCACCGACCTTGACATAGTTCCCTGTATCCTTGATCATGTTCCACTGTTGTGCGACAACAATGGGACTATTGCACAAGTAAAAGTGCCATGGTCTCCTCAGAAATCGAAAGATCTTCTGAGGCGCTTTCATCTTAACCAGAGCAGATGTAGTAGTGGAAAGAGTTCCATCCGTCGACAATGTAGCAGATCCACTGACAAAGCCGTTGGCTCAAATTGTGTTTGAGTGTCACCTAGAGTCTATAGGCTTATTGTATAAAGGTGATTGGCTTTAGTCCAAGTGGGAGATTGTTAGTTTTAGGTGGCCTACAAGCCAATCTGACTATGTAAATCTCGTTCATTTATTAATAAAATGGCATAATATTCATTATGTGTAAATTGCATTAATTATCGTTTCATAATGAAGTCTGTGAATATGTGCTATGGTGATCAGATTATGATGAGATCATACTAATTAGACTGATCACTTAAACACACATATTCTTAATCGTTCCTAGTCGGAGGATATCCGAGAAGGACATCGGATATCCGGTTAGACTAGTACAGATTACTCCTGCTCATATGATGAGCGTGACTGGTCTCATAAGTCACTTGTGTAGAGACACTAAGGCGAATCTGAAGGTGCTCATTAGAGAATGAGTTCACTGAACTGATCCGACTGAATCGCTGGATGGTATTGTACCTCACTGTCAACCAGCTTGATTCTATTGTCGCAGTTGCGTGGATGGTCCTCGAACCTGAGACACCAAGGACACCTTGGCGGTGGACTTCTGTGCTTTGACATTGGTTTACGAATCTCTAGCCACGGGATTCTAATACGCCAAGGATTGGGTACAGCGGAATACCGTCGAAGGGAATTGTGTGTCAATAAGGAATCATTCGCTCTCGGTACTTAGAGAGAGAATGCTCTAGGAAGGATGCGCGAAAGTCCCTGGCCAGGGCGGACGATAATATCGGGAAAGGAGTTTTCCGATATTCATCAGCGGCATCCAATCCAAGTGAGTCGACCGGTTAGGGTTTGACAGCACGCCATGCCCTGAGTTGACTCGAGAGCATTGTACGAATGAAGGATTATATCCACGCGGTAACTGTCGGCGGAAAGGTTCCAAGAGTGGGTTACTTAACCCCAAATACCTTCTGGGTTCACACGGTGTTGCTTGGCACCCAACGTGATCGGAGGCCCGGTCGAATTCGATGTGCGACATCAATTCGATTGATTACTTAATTAATAAAGGGTTATTAATTAATTAATAAAGCCAGTGAGGAGTCACTGGGCTTGTTGGGCCATTAACTGGACTGGTACTTGGGCCTAGAGGGTCACACGCAAATGATTCTCAAGGCGATGGATAAATAAGTGGGTTTTATACAAACCGGGGGTTTTTATGAAAAACCGCGCGGTTAGTATAAAACATAGCGAACGGGTTGAGCAGGCCAAGCTGCTGCTAACCCTAGCTGCCCCTCCTTAGTTTCTCTCTCTCTCTGGCATCTAGACAGATCCATATATGTTCCGCCGCTTCTCCGAATCCCGTTCGACGGGAAATCATCCGCGCGTTGCGGCAATCGTTGCGGCGACCGGCGGAGGTTTCGTGGGCTGCGAAGAACGAAGAACGTGAGGATATCCGTTACGAGGAGGATCGCGTGGACTTCGCTAGAGGCCGGGTGCTTGCGCGGCTTGCGGCGTCGCACCGACGGAACCGAACGGTTGCGGATTCGAATCCGCACACGGTAAGAACTTCAATTATCCGATAATCGATTTTAGTTTTTCGAAACGGGAAAAACGGATCACTGTTTTATTTTATTTTCTGCTGCGTGAGCGATCCGGAGAAACCGAGATAACCCAACAGTAGCTAGTGTCCTTGACATCAAGAGCGTCAAGGTTATCGCTAACTACTACCATATTCCGTCTTGGATGGTGCCCATTCGGCCCGGGAAGCACACCCGGGCTAACACCGTTCGGCCGGGTAGCTTTTCGATTTATGAACATAGCTTCCGGGCAGGCTTTCGTCTTCCTCTTCATTCCTTTGTCATAAATCTTCTGAGTTTTTACGGACTGGCTCCGTCCCAACTCTTTCCGAACTCCTGGTGGACAGTCTACGCCTTTCTGGCCTTGAACTCCTATCTTGACCTCAACCCTTCGGTAAATCTTTTCCGCTATCTTTTCAAGATTAAGCTTCAGGGGAAGTCTTCTTGGTATTGCTTCGTCCCCCGCTTCGGCCGGGGGATCTTCTCCGGGAAGCCCTCGTCCATTTATGTTTGGAAGGAGGGATTCTTTTTCATCTCTCTCCCAGAGAAGGAGAAGAGTGTGTGGCCCTTCCCTACCGAATGGGCGCCTTTGGCCGAGGGCCTCTCCGATCCACCCTCTCTTAGCCCTGAGCAGCTCGCCATCGTGCACCTCTTCGAGGATAAGGCTCCGTACGAGATTGCGGAGCTCTTCGAGGATGAGGACGGGCTTATAGAGATGGGAGCCTGGTCGGACCCGACGTTCTCTCCTCCTCGGGTCTTCCCTTATCTTCCTCTTGAAGATACCCCGGGAGCGGTTGAGGAGAGAACGGCCGCGACCGGGTCTCCGGCCGAAGCCTGTCCATCCGAAGAGGGCGCCGAAGCTGCGGTCGGGGGTAAGTCGGTCTTGAGTCAAAAGTTGCATTTTGTACTACTGTTAAGTTTCTTTTTTCTGCTTTCAGAGATGTCTGGTCTCCGGGGCCTGATTAGCCGGATCTCCAAGCAGTCTGGGCAGTCTCGACCGTCCCAGTCGCGGGCGGCGGAAGGGAGGACGGCCGGAGGGGTTCCGCCGAAGGCCATGCTGCCGCTGCTGCTCTTGAGAGGGAGCGGCAGAAAGGGAAGGCGGTCGCTGGAGGGAGCGGTCGGCCGAAGAAGAGGAGCCGGGCGGATGATCCCGGGGAGAGGGAATCCGCCCCGGCTTCCAAGAGGCCGGTGGCGGCACGGGGCGCCCCGCTTTCGTCGCCTCCTCAACCGGAGAGGGGCGATTCACCTTCGGCCGCCGGGGCCGGCGCAGAGACGCTTTCCTATCCCTTCAGGGCGGCCGGAACGCACATGTCCCGGGAGTACGGGCATGAGCCCTGGCGCCCGGATACGGGGGTTTTTGTGGACGAGAGTCTGGAAGACTCCCGGACGTGCCTGCGTCTGGCCCGCGGCTGGACCCTCTAGATGGCTGGGGACGAAATCAAGGAGCTTTCCACAGAGGGCTTGTCCTTGCAGTGCGTCCGCCATGCCGTTCAGGTAGGATCCCTTTCGGCCTCGTTCATTGTTTTCCTTAATTGCTTTAAGCTTATGTTTTCTTTCTTGCATTCGACTGCAGGCCGCGGTTATGTGCGGGGCCCTTGCCCGCCGCTGGGCCGCCCTCCAGCAAAAACTCCAGGATATCGATTAGGCCTTGGATCAGCTGGCCTCGGGCAAAGTAGCCTTGGTGCGGCGCGATCTCGAGGCCGGGATCGATGTCCTCGTCGAGAGGAACTCACAGCTGCGGGCCGAGCTAGAGGCCCAGAAGGGGGTGATCTATACCGCTTCGGAGGCCAAGAAGAAGGCCGAGAAGGAGCTGGAGCGGGCCCGGGCCGAGGTCGCATTTCTGAAGGCCGAGATCCAGGACAAGGCCGAGGAGCAGGACGAGGAGCGCCGCCGCCATGCCGAGGAGGTCTCGGCTCTGAAGGTGGATCTGGAGGCCAGGGCCAAAGAAGCCGATGACGTTGCTCGCACGGCCGTGGTGAGTTATAAAGAGGGCCCGGAGTTCGCCAAGGAGATGATGGAAGCCGGAGCTAAGGCGGCTTGTACTATGTTCGACCTGAGGATAGCTATCGCCCAAAAGGCATGCCCGGACACAGATCTGACCGGTATTGGCTACCCCACAGATGAAGAGGGCGAGGAAATCCTGGCCTGGTGGCAAGAGCTCAAAGCAGAAAGAGCTCCGGTTTCTCCGGAAGGTGCTACCACTAAACCGGTCCAGGCTTCTCCTCCGGCGTCCCCCGGCTAGACCCCTGTAGATGTGGATGGCGAGGACGCCGAGAGCTAATCCGGGGGCTTGTCCCGGTTTTTGTTTTTGCTTTTCAAGATGCCGAGGCCAGGCGGATGGCCAGTTTTTGTACTTGTGTTTATACGAAAGGCATTTTGCTTATGCTTGCTTCATGATGTTTGAGTAAATAGCCGAGTCTAGCTTTGTATGTGGCCGAAGCCATGCCGCTCCTGATACGGTTTGCATAGCTGAAGCCACTCCCGGTACGGTTTACACGGACTTATAAGGTAGTGCCACTCCCGATACGGTTTGCATGGCCGAAGCCACTGCCGGTACGGTTTACGCGGACTTAGAAGGTAGTGCCGCTCCCGATACGCTTTGCATGGCCGAAGCCACTCCCGGTACGGTTTATGCGGACTTCTGCCGCTCCCGATACGTTTGCATGGCCGAAGCCACTCCCGATACGGTTTACACGGACTTAGAGAATAATGTCGCTCCCGATACGGTTTGCATGGCCGAAGCCACTCCCGGTATGGTTTACACGGACTTAGAAGGTAGTGCCACTCCCGATACGGTTTGCATGGCCGAAGCCACTCCCGGTACGGTTTACACAGACTTAGAACGTAGTGCCGGACACAATACTTCGGAAAAAGAATAATATATTCATGACTTCCGGCTAAGTTCCGGGGGAAAAAGACTTACATGAAGTAGCACCGAAGGCGCTCCACATTCCAGGTACGAGGGAGAGGTTGGCCTGAAAGGGTCTCCAGGCGATAGGCCCCTCGTCGGATCACTTCCCTTACGCGATAAGGGCCTTCCCAGTTTGGAGAAAGCTTTCCTGCCGCTTCGGTTGGCTTGGATGCATGAGCATTCCCCAACACGAGGTTCCCGACTTCAAAGCATCGAGACTTCACTCGAGTGTTGTGGTATCTTGCCATGCGCTGCTGATAAGCTGCTAGCCGAATGCGAGCTTGAACCCTCGTTTCCTCTATAAGGTCAAGGTGATCTTTCAGGGCTTCATCATTGGCCTTCGGATCATAAGCAAGAACCCTCGGCGATGACAAGCCGACTTCAATAGGAATAACGGCTTTTACCCCGTAGGCCATCCGGAATGGGGTTTCACCGGTAGGGGTTCGGCTTGTTGTCCGATAAGCCCATAAAACACTTAGCAACTCTTCGACCCATCGGCCCTTGGCCTTGCCGAGGCGAGTCTTCAGTCCTTGCAATAGACTTCGGTTAGTAACCTCGACTTGGCCGTTCGTTCGAGGGTGTGCTACCGAAGCGAATTTATGGAGAATGTCGAAGCTTGCGCAGTTGTTTTTGAACCGATGGCTGTCGAACTGCTTGCCATTATCCGAGATGATCGCCCGGGGAATGCCGTAGCGGCAAATAATGGGCTTCCATACGAAATTCCATGCGTTGCTATCGGTTATGGACGCGAGGGGTTCGGCTTCGACCCACTTGGTGAAGTAATCTACTGCCACGATAAGGAACTTCCTTTGGCCGGTGGCCATGGGAAAAGGTCCGAGAAGGTCGATCCCCCATTGGGCGAAAGGCCAGGGGTTTGATAGAGGCATTAGGAGAGTTGCCGATTGATGAATGAGGGAGTTGAACCTCTAGCACTGATCACAGTGGCGGACGAAAACGGCCGCGTCCTCTGGAGCGTTGGCCACCAGTACCCGTGCCTCAGGAGTTTGTGGGTCAAGGCCCTCCCTCCTACGTGTGCTCCGCAGATCCCTTCATGCACTTCCCGAAGGGCATAATTAGCTTCGGTCAGGCCGAGACATCGAAGGAATGGCCGGCCGAAGGACTTCTTATATAGCACATCCTCCAGGATTAAAAAATGGGAAGAGCGCTGCCAGATGCGCCTTGGACCTCCTCTCGGAGGAGAAAGGCGACTAGGGGAGTCATCCAGGTCTTTGCTTCGGGTTCACTCACTTGCATGATCTCGGATTCGTTGAGACTTGGCCTGGCCAGCTCTTCTACGAGGACCATTCGACCTCCTCCCCCATCCTGAGTTGATGCTAACCGGAAAAGAGCATCGGTTCTGGCGTTTTCTGTAAGGACTGAGGTTTCGGGTTCAGTATTCGGGTCGGGTTCGGGCCGGATCCCCTGGTTTCGACCCTGAGGGGTGTTGAGAGTCTTGACTGAATGACGTCTGCACTGCTTGACGCCTTTCAAAAGGCGTCAGGTTGTGTGGACGCCATTTAAGTCTGCTTGCTGTTGTGCCACGTGGGCGGGTTTCGGGCAGCGAGAGTACGGCCCCTATCTCGTCGTCTGAACGGCGTCCACGATGGACGACGCGATTCAGACTGCGACCCTGCGGTGTCAGTGTGCGGCGCCAAAGCGTTGTCAGTACGGCCTGTCCTGTCGTCTGAACGGCGTCCATGGTGAACGACGCGTTTCAGAGCGTTGTCAGTATGGCCCGTCCTGTCAGACTGATTGGCGCCTATCTCGATCGACGCGTTTTATCCAGATTCAGATTGACCCCGCGAGCCTCCCATTCTTTCCCTCATTTTCTCCTCCACCCTCTCTCTCTTCGCCCTCTCCGCCCTCTCCGACCCTCTTTTCCCCTTCCCTTCCTCTTCTTCCTCTTCCACCACTCCAACACCTCCCTACCTCTCACCTCTACCACCACTACTTCCTTCGCGGCGTTCCATTCTCCGGACGGCGGCCGACGTCCCGGCGGAGTGGCGGCGTCCTCGAGGGTACCGGCGGCGATCTGCGGTGCGGCGGGTCGGCGGCACGGAGCTTGGTGGAGTTCAAGAACCGGTAGGGGGACGAACCTTGCATGAATCGTGATTATCTTGTTGATGGTTTCCTTGGCGTGGCATGATGTGTTTTGGGTTAGAATGAGCATGTTTAGGGGGGTTTTCTTGTGGGAATGGCCGTGTCTGGGATTGTGGAATTGTAGCATGCTTGTGGTAGTTTGATTTCCCGTTTTCCCCCCTTCTGTTTTGGGCATTTTCGGGGTGTTTGGGGTTAAGGGAGAGACCCTCGGATCGAACCAGGGAACCAGGTTTCTAGCGCTAAACGGCGTCGTGCCTGGTCGACGCCTTTTATAAGGCCGTCAGGGCAGTACGACGTCTTTTAGGGCAGAAACCTCCATGTTCGAGGTTTCGTGAGTACGGGGTTCTGGCGCTAAAAGACGTCATGTATGGACGACGCCTTTTAGAAGGACGTCGAACCATCATGACGCCTGTTAGGCAGGAAATCACCCCGACTGAGGCTTCTGCAAATCTGAAATTATGGGGTGAATGGCGTCTGTGGGTTCTGACGCATTTTAAAAGGGAGGCTTCCCAGGTGGACGTGTTTTAAGGCATGAGCTGTTTTAAATAACCTGTTTGAGGGGCTTGAATGGCGTCGACCTCGGTCGACGCGATTCAAGACAGAACTGCTTAACTCCTGTTATTTATCACATGTTTCACGATTGGATGGTTCGAATGCATGCTTTAAGTTGTATACTGAGACGGAGATTACTGTGTGAATGGAATCATGTGTGTGTGTGTGTGCTTATGCGAATATGGAATCGGAATAACTGTGGTTTACGTTTGTCACCATGGGCCGATGGGGAAGGGCCATGGTGTCTGTGAGGCATTGTGCCGTACCGGTGGGAGGAGGGGTACATGTTGTGCTTTACCTTTGGCTGAGGGAAGCAGAACCACCTTGAGCCCGTCGGGCCGGAGTAGCCGGTGCGCTATCCGAGGGGTTGCTGTTTGGTTTTAGCGGGTCGAAGTTTTCCCTGTTTGTCGTGGCAGCTTCCGGCGCGTTCTTGCTGTGGAGCTGGTTGTGGTACTGTTGGAGTTGTTTTACCCCTGTAGCCACTGGGCCTGATGTGACCTTTGATCAAGGTTACGAGTGGTACCCTTCGCCCTTTGGCCTGACGCAGCCCGGGAGGTTAGGGTTGTGGGTAGTTCCTGTAGCTTCGGCTTGACGGGGGTTCGCTGGTCCCCAGGGCCCTCCTGAAGCGCCGAGGCCTGGCGTGGAGGCAATTCGGTCGGTAGGACAGTAGTCTAGACTGCTTGTGTGCACACGTAGCTGGGCAGTGGTGGTACACTGGTCCCGATTAGTCCTAGTTTGACTCACTGCCTCACCCTACAGTGCCCCGGAACACTGTAGGGGCGGACATGCGTGAGTAGTGGTGGTAGTGTTGTGAGGCGACGTTTGACTTCGGTCGACAGTGTGGTTCAGTCGCTTTGTGGACTTTGACTGTGAGACGTGACTTTGTGTTGGGTTCTTCGGGTTACTTAGAACTGTTCCTGCTACACTGCTTATGCATATGTTTCATATCAAGTTTGGGTGCTATGTTTACTGCTTTACTTAATTGCCATATATCCGTATTGTTGTACTTGTGGGTGTGTGAGTGGGAGGCAGGGGATCGGATGATCTCTATTGAGCCCAATTATGGTGTGGCTCACTCCCTGCGGTTTCAGGTGTGGACCTCGTGGCGTGTGGCGGCGTGTGGTGTCTTCTTGGGGTGCAGACCAGCAGCTGTCTCAGTTCCGGGGTATGCCCCGATGTTGTTGTACTTTACTTCTGCCTGTACTTATTTAATTTGTTGGACCATGTAATTATTGTTGGACTGTATACGGACATTGTTATCTTCCTCCCTGCGCACTTGTTATATCTTTGTAGTCCGTGAGATTGATATATTTAGCCTTGTTTAACGCTTACTCCTCCAGACGTGTTGTGTGAGATCCGGGTGTGAACCCGCAGTTAATGGGCCGACATCCATTTAGTGATCGGGTCTCCGGTCATAGGATGGCGGGTCGTTACAGTTCAGCCCGAGGGATCCGCACAATCTCATAAGAATTGAACTGAACAAGGATCTTGCGGGTTACCTGGAGATATGACATCATTAACGCGTCCCGGGCCTCGTACTCCCCGGTAACTTGATTGGCGATCAGCTGAGAGTCGCTGAACGCCCTTATGTTTTGCGCACCGAGCCTTCTGGCGGCCCGAAGACCTGAAATAAGGGCTTCATACTCGACGGCATTATTGGTAGCCGGGAAGGAGAAGCGTAGTGCATACTCTGTGACGACCCCTTCTGGAGACGCCAGGAACCATCCGGCGCCACTACCCGAAGAGCATGCGGAGCCGTCTATGTAGAGTCGCCATTCGTCCGCCGAAGAGGGAGGAAACGAAGCACCTTCGGTGTCAGGTGTAACTCTGACTTCTGGCTGGGGGGCCGAGGCTGCTTCGGGAGTGAGCTCGGTGATGAAGTCGGCCAGAGCTTGAGCTTTTATCGCTGTCCGAGGCCCATAACAAACGTTGAACTCTCCCAGTTCGATCGCCCATTTTGCTAGCCTCCCGGATACTTCTGGCCGAGTGAGGACTTGCCTCAAAGGTTGGTCGGTGAACACCTTTATTGAATGTGCGAGGAAGTAAGGCCGGAGCCTCCTTGCGGACGTGACGAGGGCAAGGGCCAGCTTTTCAAGAGCAAGATACCGAAGCTCGGCTCCGTGGAGGGCTCGGCTTGTATAATAGACTGGCCTTTGCACGCCATCTTCTTCCCGGATAAGGACGACGCTGATAGCTGCTGTAGATGTGGCGAGATAAACGAACAGCTATTCTCCGTGAACCGGTTTAGACAAGATGGGAACGTCGAAGAGATAGGCTTTCAGGTGATCGAAGGCCGATTGGCACTAGTCCGTCCAGGGGAATTTATTAGCTTTCTTCAACAGTTTGAAGAAGGGAAAGCAGTAATCCGCCGCTCTTGACATGAAGCGGCTTAACGCGGCAATCCTTCCACTCAACTTATGGACCTCTTGGATGTTGGCCGGAGGGCGCATTTGGATAATAGCCATGACCTTCGCAGGATTTGCTTCTACCCCTCGGCGGGTGACCATGTAGCCGAAGAACTTTCCGGAGGCCACGCCGAAGGCACACTTAGCGGGATTCAGTTTCATTTTATACCTGCGCAAGGCGGAGAACGTTTCGGCCATAGCGGCCAGGTGGTCCTCAGCGATGCGGCTTTTCACCAGCATGTCGTCGATGTAGACTTCCATATTGCGGCCGAGCTGCGGAGAGAATATCTTGTTGATGAGACGCTGATAAGTTGCTCCTGCATTCTTCAGGCCGAATGGCATCCGGGTGTAACAGTATAGGCCGAGGTCCGTCGTAAAGCTTGTCTTGTCCTCGTCGTCCGGATGCATTCGAATCTGGTGATAGCCTGAATAGGCGTCGAGGAAGCTGAGCAGCTCGTGGCCAGAAGTGGCGTCCACCACTTGGTCTATCCGAGGCAGCGGGAAGCTGTCCATCGGACATGCCTTGTTGAGGTTGGTGAAGTCCACACACATCCGCCACTTGCCGTCCTTTTTGGGCACCATTACTACATTAGCGATCCATTCGGGATGGTGCACTTCTCGGAGATGCCCCGCGTTTAGCCCCTTCTGTACTTCAGCTTGGATGGCCGTCCTTCTTTCTTGATTGAAGGTTCGTCTCTTTTGCTTGACCGGAGGCAGGTCTGGGTTGACGTGCAGTCCATGCTCCGCCACCTCCGAAATGACTCCGGGCATGTCCGAAGGAGACCAGGCAAAGACGTCGAGGTTTTCCTTCAGGAACTCGACAAGTCTCTCGGCTTCAGGGTTCTTGAGACCGGAACCAATCATCAGTGTTCGGCCTTCTCCTCCCGGAACTAAGATGGTTGTAAGTTCTTCTCTTGGGGACGCTTCGGTCGAAGATTCGATCGAAAGGGATTCGGCCGCAGCCTTCCCTTTGACTGAGATCATATAACATTGCCGAGCAGCTTCCTGATTTCCCTTGGCTTTGTCGATTCCATGGCCGGTACGGAACTTCAGCTTCTGATGGAAAGACGAAGGTACAGCTCCGATTCCGCCGATCAGTCTTCGGCCAATGATGGCATTGTAGGCTGAGTCGACTTTGACGACGGCAAAAGTCCGTTTCGATGGTTAGTTGCCGAGGGGCTGTACCGAGGGTTACAGGGAGCCGGACGATGCCCTCTACTCGGCAAGGCGAACCGTTAAAACCGAATAGAGGCTCCCGGTGAGGCTTCATATCAGCCTCATTTAAGCCCATTTTTACAAAACAATTGTAAAAAAGTACATTTGGAGCACTTCCATTATCAACAAAGATACGATGGACATCGTAACTTTTCATTACAACATTTACAACTAGGGCGTCGTCGTGAGGAATCTGAACGTCAGTCAGATCCTCTTGGCCGAAGACGATGTCGTCTTGATGAGGCCGCTTCGGCTCGGCGTTGACTGCAACTACCTCTGCTGTTGTGCTGGCTCGACGACGCCTTGCTCCCTCTCCCGGCCCCCCAGATATCATCATAATCGACCTGATACTGGGTCGTTGATGGGATGCTTCTGTCGGGGCCGAAGCTGCCTTTGGTTGAGGTGGGACTTCTTTCTCTAGGAATTGCCGTTGCCTCGCTGCTCCGGGGATGTCTCGGTCTTGCCGCTGTCGGGGCTGCTCTCGCCGATACTGCGACAGACGACCTTCTCTGATGAGACGGTCAATCTCCTCCCGAAGCTGCCGACATTCATCAGTCGAATGGCCGGTTTCCCGATGGTACTCGCAGTACTTACGGGAGTCCCTTCGGCGGGGATCAGTCTTGATGCGCTCCGGCTGTCGGAGCATGCCTTTCACCTCCATGAGCATTCGAGAAGGTGGAGCAGGTAGTGGCTGGTACCGCTGCTGTGGATCCCGACGCTTGTCTCGGTCCCACTCTTCCCTCCGGTAGCGCTTGCGAGAGGGCTCCTGATCTTTTAGGCGAGGACGAACCGGAGGGATAGCCGTCGATGGTGCCTCGGTGGTGCCCTTGCCCCTGGCTATCATCAAGGCTTCCTGGTTGATGTATTTATGGGCCCGAGCCACTAGATCCTAGAAGGTGGGGGGATGGCGCTTCCCGATAGAGCTGAGAAGCCCTTCGTCGATACATCTACTGATCACGGCCGAGACCGCGATTGAATTGTCCAGGTTTGGGATTTGGGCGGCTTCGGCCCTAAATTTGGTAAAGTATTCCTGAAGGGTCTCGGTAGGTGCTTGCCGAATGGCTAGTAGACTGGCCAAGGTTTTACATTGCCGGGTGGCATCATAAAATGGGTCGATGAACAATTGGCCTAGTTGTACTAGAGAATGAATGGAACTGGGGGCCAATGTATCAAACCAAGTTAAGGCTGCCTTTTCTAAAGTGAGGGGGAAGAGACGGTAGCGGACCGCCTCAGAAACCCCTCGGACGGAGAGGTAGGAATTGAATCTCTGGAAGTGGCAGACCGGATCTGTCATTCCATCGTATGGAGGGCCTTTCGGCAGTTTAAAGTTGGGAGGTACCTCGATGGCTAGAAGCTCTGGAGAGAAAGGAGTCTGCTCCAAGATGGTGCTGGCGAGAGGTACTCCATACGGCCGAGACACCATCTGCTGCATTTCCTTCCTCATTGCTATTAGTCGTCGGTCCAGATCCGGGGCAGATGAAGGGGTGGCCGAGCGTCCTTCGGCCTTGGTTGGATGAAATCCGGACGAAGCGTAGTCAGGCTCCGTCAGGATATGACTGGCGCGAGGGACGCGGCCAGTCGCTGCGAACGGCTTGCTGCAGCCCGAAACTGCCTCGTCGGGGAAGGCCCGCGATGGTGTTTGCTGCAGCCTTGCGGCTTGAACATGAGAGAGTTGAGGTGGCGGCACCTGTTGTGGGGGCTGACTCAGCAACCCTATATGCTGGGCGATGGCAGACGCCATATCTCGCAAGGGCGCCAAGGAGGTAACTGTGGCCGCCAGCGTTGCTACTTGTTGTTGAAGCTCTTCCATCCGGTCGTCTCTGGGAGCGAGAGATTCCGGTATTACTGGAAGAGTAGAACCTTGCAGAAGGACGGACGGAGCACCTTCGGAGTGGAGTGCCTGTGCTTGAGTGGCCCGCGTGTCTGCTTCGTCTTGGCCGGATCGTTTGGTCACCGGATGATGAGACATGATTTCTCGTTGGTTTCCCACAGACGGCGCCACGTGATGTAGCCGAAGCTATCACAGTTAGACTTCGAGACTGGAGTCTGAAACTGAATTGGATCGAAGAAGAGGACCGACGGGGATCCGGACCGAGACGAGGGTGGAGCACGGAGCCGAGGCTCCGAACCCGAGAGGCACCCGGACGAAGACACGCTGGAGGCGAAGCCGACTCCTCAGAGCCGAAGATGGCTGCCGAGCCTGCTTCAGCCGAAGGGGACCCGACCGGCGAAGGGCTGCGTTGAGACCGGAGGGAGAAGACCCGAGATTGGTGGCCGAGGCCGACTCGGAGAGGTCGACGAAGATTCAAACTGAAGCCCCTGCAAAGAGAAGAACCAATCAGCGAGGGTCCCGGACTTCGGCCCAAGAGAACCCCCTCCGATGGCTAAGTCAGCTTCTGAAGAAGATTCGATTCAGAAATGAAGGAAGAATAGACAGCTTTAATGCTTTTGGACTGTTGTCCTTGGTCAAAAAGACATACCTTTTGTAATAAATAGCCGTGTATTTATAGCGGAGGATAGATGTTGCTTAGTTGTTGCAGCCGATATAGGACTATGTTCTCTAGTTATTGGTAAACCGCTATAGCGCCTAACCCTCCCACCGGAGTGGGTCGGATACGGCTACTGGGCCGAAGGGTGAGGGCCGTTGTTGGGCCGAATGCCGCTAGTGGGCTGAAGCCTATTGGGCCGAATGCCGCTTGCTGGGCCGAGGGCCACTGGGCCGCTGATGGGCCGAAGGCAACTGGGCCATTGATGGGCCGAAGGCTGCTGGGCCGAGGACTGCCAGTGAGACTCTGATGCTGTAGTTGTTGGGCTGTTAATGGGCTGCTAATGGGCCGAGTCGGATTTTGTCCCATCACACATAAAATATAGTGTTTTAGGGTAAAAAACATCTTACATATTTACATCAAACTAAAACAAATATGAGTTTAAGATTATCATTTAAAAGGTGATCTCACAATTCATATGATTTATACTTGGGAAGATTTTTTGCATACTGGACAATGTTGGAACTCGTAACTTTTCTATTTAATGAGGTCAACATATCAAATGAACTATCAGCTTGAGGTCTAAATCAACTGATTAGAATGTAACTCTTTCAAGTTTCAACTCATCCCCAATGGACTTCTATGGCCAAAAGCAAGAAGAAAGTAAACAGGGAAGGCGTAATTCAAATTCCCTACAGCAAAATCTCCCAAACATCATCCGAATCGTATGATGACGTAATAACCTTACTTGGATGGTACAAGAACAAATTTATCACAAACCCGTCTGAGTTTATCATAAACTTATTTGTTCATAACGCATTTTTCATAAATCCACTAAGAGTTGGTTTATCTCAAATTTATTATAAATTCACTTAAATTTATGCAAAATAATCAAATATGAATTTATAAAAAAAATAAATTTATGATAAACAGATTTATAATAAATGAGTTTACCGTGACACCATCCAGTAGGACCACTACATCCCATTAGTAACAGGTCACATGAGAACTAGGGTGTGTGACCGCTTCGAAAATCAATTACAGCAGCTGGGGCGGGCCACCCCCAATTTCTTATTTATTTAATTTCGACTCCCCGCCCGCGCAAATCATTGCTCCAAGGAATTGAGAAAACCCTACCAGAGTAATTTTCACAAGCCATCTGTCTGGACTGGACGTGGCTCACACCGATCTTTTGGACCTATTTTTTCTTATATTTTGTGTAAAAAAAAGAAAAAATATGATTCACCAATTTAAAGTTAAGTGATTTATTTATTATATATATATATATCTTTGGCTTGGAATTAGAGCTATAAACGGATGGGATATGATTTTTC
This sequence comes from Zantedeschia hybrid cultivar, assembly GCA_030544215.1. Classification (NCBI taxonomy): domain Eukaryota; kingdom Viridiplantae; phylum Streptophyta; class Magnoliopsida; order Alismatales; family Araceae; genus Zantedeschia; species Zantedeschia hybrid cultivar. Next base: position 45,601,039 of record JARZZO010000011.1, read on the forward strand.
GATTTTGATAACAATAATTTATTTTTATTTTTGATTTTGACAAAATCGAAAAATGTATTTTTTGTTTCCGTTTTCGATAAGATTAGAAAATACATTTTAAGTTTCCGATTCCGATATTGGAATCGAATATTATTTTTGATAATTATAAAAAAATATTTTTTAATTTATTTTTTTAAAATTTATTAAGGTCCTCTTTCTTACAAGAGTCTTTCTTCTCAACCGTTAGACTACAAATTATCTAAAGATTAATATTTATAATTAACAATAAATTTAATAATAATCAAAATAGAAATAAAAAACAGATAAGAAAATCGGTTTTTTCGTTTTATAATTTGATAACTTATGGAATATATCTACTTCCGATTCTGATAATTATCGGACATATATTTTTTATTAAAAATGTTTTTTTAATTAAAAATCAGATAATGAAGTTTCAGTTGACAGCCCTACTAAGGACGCACAGGAACACAAGGAGAGAGACAAACGATCTCGTTCCCCACTTCACTACGGTGACCACCGCCACCCTTTGCACGCCGCGTGGCGGGGAGGAACTCCGTGGAAGCTGCTCGCCGCCATGTACGAGCTCCCCGGCTTTTCTCGCCAACCACTAACCATCCTTTCTGCGGAAGCGCGAACAGATTTGAGAATTTTTTTTTTGACTCTTTATAGCTGGCACTGGGGAAGTACAAGGGCCGAAAGGAACGAATAAAGCGCGCACAGACACACGGTCGTTGCTAGAAGAGGCGGGGGAGAGAGAGAGAGGGCGAGCCCGTGCTTGCGCCCTGTGGGGTTTGTTCTTCGCCAGCCACAGGCACAGCCAGCGACGTGAGTTTGGCCGGGGGCGGATATGGCGCTTGCGCGGGGTTCCTGCCCGCCCAACGCCTTCCGCTACAACACCAGCCTCTGCGCCTGCGACCCCGGTTACTACCTCACACCGCAGGGCGCGTGCACGCTGCTAAGCGTCGCCCCCGACGGCGGCGACTGGGTAGTGCACGCCGGCGTGGAGACCTCGCCCACCTTCCTGGTGACCGTCTTCTCCTTGGATTCCCTCAAGCGGTTCACCCGCTCCCAGGCCATCTTCCTGGAGACCACCCTTGTGGTGCTCGTCGCGTGGCTGAGCTTCTGCTTCGCCGTCCGGTGGCTCGGGCGGCTGCGCGGCGGGCAGGGCGTCTGGTTCCGCATCCGGTGGTGGATCAGCCGCTTCGACGTCTGCTACTCTAGGCATCACTGGCTGGTCGGTGTTTCCATTCGATCTTTGTTCCTCTCCCACTCGCTCTTGTGTTTCCGTGTAGTTTGAGTTCCGTGCATTCATTTCTATTGGTGGAAAATCTAGCGTTTCTTTTAAGAATTTTCCCTCCACAATCTTGGAAATTGTTTTTTCCCCTTTTGAGGAGATTTTTTCACGCAACCCGACTTGGTGACACTCGTCTGGTGAGCTGACTGTGGCAAAGATGCCTAGAAGTTTAAGGTTTCGTGCCAGTTATATCCTTAATTATTTTTCGAATGGGATTATTGGAAATCATCAGAAATCGAATGTGTGGAAATGGGCCGACTGTCCAGTATGAGGCCAAGAGATTCTTCTTAACCGGGAAATTGGGAACCACTTACAATAAAGTGGCGTTTGTTAACACTTGCCTCTGAGTTAGTTAGACGATGTTTGACTCAGATAATCTGATAAACAGTCTCATTTCAGACCTGGACGTATCTTATATCTCAAAAATTGTCTTCAAATATAGGACTTTTTGCAAATAACTCCCTAGACAATTTCACAACTCAACTCAACTCAACTCTACCAAGTTTTAATCTCAAATAATTAGGGTCGGCTATATAGATTCTGTGTCTCCACTCTAAACGATTTTGGGCTACGTTTTCTGAAATGTTTAAAACCTCCAAATCATATTGTACTACTCTCTTCCAAGTTAATCTAAGTCTACCCCTTCCTTTCTTCCCCTCCTCTATCATAATGCTCCACTTTTCTAATTGGAACCTCTCTAGGTCTACACTTAACATGTCCAAATCATCTCAATCTCCCTTCTCTCAATTTGTCTTCAATTGGTACCACTCCCACCTTTTCTCTAATATACTCATTACGAATTTTATCTAGTCTAATATGTACGCACATCCACCTTAACATTCTCATCTGGGCAACATTCATCTTGGAGATATGTTGTCCCTTCATCGCCCAACACTTGCTACCATACAACATTACATGTCTTATTGCCATACGATAGAATTTTCCTTTCAGCTTCGTTAGGATGTTACGGTCACAAAAGACTCCTATGGCAAACCTCTTCTTCACCCATCCTGCTTTAATCCTATAGCTAACATCCTCATCGCACCATCCATCTTCTTGAATGATCGAACCAAGATATTTGGAATGGGTGCTTTGAGGTATTGCCATCCCATCTAAGTTAACTCTTTCATTTTCGCCTATCCGACCTTCACTAAACTTACAATACATGTATTCTGTCTTAGTCATACTTAACTTGAAACCCTTAGACTATAAAGTGCTCTTACAAAGCTCTAGTTTTCTATTAACTCCTTTTTGCTTCTCATCTATCAACACAATATCATCCACAAATATCATATAGTACATAATGCCTTCTTGTATATCATTTATTAAATTATCCATAACTAATACGAAAAAGTAAGGACTTATTGCTGATCCTTGATGCACTCCAACGGAAATATGAAAATATCTTGTTTCCCCTCCAATCGTGCAGACACTAGTAATTGCTTCCTTCATATATGTCTTTTAATACTTTTATATATCTAGCAGATATCCTCTTGTGCTCCAACACCCAACACAAGACATCTCTTGGAACTCTATCATAGGTCTTCTCCAAATTGATGAACACCATATGTAGATCTTTCTTCATATTTCTATATTTCTTTATCAAACTCCGAATGAGAAAGATAGCTTCTATAGTTGATTGACTCGACATAAAGTCGAATTGATTAGCCGAGATAGTTGTGTCACAACGTAATGATGTTCCACAACTCTCTTCCACAGCTTCATAGTATGATTCATGAGCTTAATTCCTCTATATTTGAACAACTCTGGATGTCTTCTTTGTTTTTAAAAATAGGTAAAAGAGTGTTCTTCCTTTATTCATCTGGTATTCTCTTAAAGATTATGATCTTGTTAAACAGTCGGGTCAACCATTCCACTTTTACATCTTCTAAACATTTCTACACTTCAATAGGGATTCTATCTGGGTCACAAGCTTTATCTATTTTCATCATCTTCAATGTTTTATTGACTTTCGAAAATCTAATCCTCCTAGTATAGTTCACATTACGCTCTGTTGTACATTCTATGCTCACTATGTTTGTACTATGATTATCATTAAAAAGATTGTCAAAGTAGCTTTTCCACCTTTCTATGATGTCCTCATCTTTCATCAAAACCTTTCCTTCACTATCCTTGATGCACTTAACTTGGTTCAGATTCCGACATCTTTTCTCTCTTATCCTTGCCAATTTATAAATATCTTTTTCTCTTTCCTTGATTAAAAATTTTTCATACATCTTTTTAAAGGCCTGAACTCTTACCCGATTAACAACATTTTTTGCTTCTTTTTTTGCTATATTGTATTGTTCATAAGCCTCATTATGAACAATAGGGAATTCTGTACTTCACATATTTGCAGGAAACCTCGAATTTTTTCTTTTATTTTAAAATAAACCTTAACTTGTAAGCAATAGTAGCCTTAACAACAGGGAATTCTCCACATAGACAATGGTTACATAGGAGGTTTTTGCATATACTCATTTTACAATAGGTTTTTTTGTTTTATCACAAGGGTTTTTTTATGAATTCAGTGATTATATAACGAGTTTTCTGCAAATATGGAAAGTATAGGGGGTTTTATAATATTAAATTCTTTAGGGGTTTATTTGCAAAAAGCCCTTAAAATTTAAGTTAGCAAGAGAAGCATAAAAATTTAAGAGGTTGTCTCTAATATAGGAGTCATTGGGGACTTGAAATTTCTCTAAGTGGAGGGTTCACATGATTGTTTTACTTATTAAAAAAATTATGCTGCCAGCGTTGTGTTTTCACCACCATGACTGTCATCACCACAACTCACTGTTGTGGTGCTACCCCCACCACCCACCATAGGTCATCGTCATCACCATTGCCCACTACTGCAACAACTGTCTCCTCCATCGTTGCACCACCACCATTTCTATCCACAACTGAGCGGCCACGATCGCTCACCATGCCACTGTAACCATAGCTGTTATTCTGACATTGCCACTTCTTCTATTTCTATCACTGCTGCCACCATTGCCACCATTGCCCTTGCCACCAATATTGTCGCTACGACAACCAGGGTTTCAAAAGTTGGTTCATATTTGCTTGAATCAGCCGATTGAAAATCATTTTTAGTCCAAAACTCACTTCTAGCCAATCATTGATTAGGATTGGCCAAACTGGGCTGTATCAGACTGGATTGACTGATCCTAGCAGGATGGCCAAGATCAATGGTTCATATTTGCTTGGATCAGCCGATCCAGATTCATTTTTAGTCCAATACTCACTTCTAGCCAATTGTTGATTGGGGTTGGCCAAACTGGGCTGGATCAGACTGCATTGACGGCCAAGATCAGCCTAGATCAGGTCAATCTATTCAGCTTTGTGGCCACTGGAAAAAGCTTGGTAGCTGTTGCACTGGTTTCTTGGGGCCTTGGGAGCTACCCCTATCTTTGGGAAAAAGCTTGGTAGCTGTGGCACTGGTCTGTTGGGGCCTTGAGCCCTGGTATATACCCCCTTCTTTGGGCACTGGTTGTGTAGGCCGGGGTCTATCCACTGCACCATTCACCTGCCCCCTTCAAAAGAAGTTGTTAGTTCTTTAATGTACTGATCATATGTTTTTTTGGTAGGTGGCCAAGGTCACACTTCAATAAATAAAATTAGCAGAGCAAATACAGGACAATAGCAGTGAAAAAAGAAAAGACACCACATCCCCCATAACAAGAGAATGTCAAACCCCCCAGGGTCATTTTATTTAGAGGTTAAAATGGATGATACATACAGATAACATAAAATAAAGGTTGTCAGCACCAGAAATCCTTCCATTGTTGGGCTTTGGAAATGAGAGAAGACTCCCCATCCTGCACAATCCTTGCAGCTTTTCCCCATTCCAATACCCAATTGACAGATCTCTTAAGGATGTCAAAAGTACTGTTGAAATGTAGCGAGAATCTCCTCCTATTCCTTTCATACCACACTGCACATAACATGGCTGGTACAAACATTGGCCAGTCTATCTGGGGTATCTGGGCACAGATCAGTCCACTGCATCAGCTGTAGCTCATTATCAGGCTGTCTCCATGGAACATGCAGAGTTTTACACAAAGTCTGCCATTGCACAGAAATAATACCACACTGACAAAAGAGATGCTCCAATCTTCCTCAAAGAGATCACAAAAAATATAGGTGGAATTCTGTAGATGAAATATTCTTTTAAGCTTTTGATTGGTTGAAGCCTTCCCGAAGCTATTTTTCGTAAAAACAGCTTGATTTGACTGGGAAGATGTTTGGACCAAACTATATTACTCCTCCATACTCTTGTCCCTCCATCCTTAAGTATTGGTTAAAACATCGACTGAAAACTTACCTTTATTGCTCCAGATCCAGACCCAGATTCTACTATCTTTTTGATCTCTGTTCAACTGTACCCCATCATGATTCATGGATCTCCAAATATTCTGCAGTTTGTGGAATTCAATTTCTGTGGGCTCCCTTCTGAGAGAGATGTTCCAGTGGGAAATGTTCTCAGAAGAATAGATCTGAGCTATAGACTTATCTTTCTCCTCAACACTCTGATACAAGTTGCAAATTGGATAGCAAATGGCAAAACTGAACACCATTTATCCTCCTAAAATCTGATCTTATCTCCATTTCCTACATGCAATTGAACAGCTGATGTGATAAAGTTCCATCTTGGCTATATTCCTCCAAATGGGTGACCAATTAGAAATCCGAGACCGAGAAAGATTACATCTAGAATTATGAGAATAATATTCTTGTTTAACAATCTCAAGCCACAAACAATCCTCTTCTTCCCCCAATCTCCACATCCGCTTGGCTAATAAAGCTTTATTGAAAGTCGCCACTTTCATAAGACCAACACCACCTTGTTCTTTACTTCAGCACACTTGTTCCCAAGCCACCAGATGTAAACCTTTCTTGTCTCTCTTACACCCTGCCAGAAGAAAGAGCTTCTTCTAGCTTCTATCATTCTTTCTACATTCTTTGGAATTTTGAGAATAGAAAGATGATAGTTTGCTAAAGAAGATAAGACTTTTTGATAGAATCCATCTGTCTCCAGCTGAAAGAAACTTTGTGTTCCATCCTTCTAATCTCTGATCAAACTTTTTGATTAAATCATTCCAGTCCCTGATCCTTTCTGGTCCACTAGTCAAAGGAAGGGCTAGGCACTTAATAGGGGACCAGGTACTTCACAGGGAATTGAGTCCATTTACAATTCAAATTCTCTGCCATAGTTTGCAGTCTGTCCTCTTCCATATTAACATTAACAATTTGATTAATAGTTTTTTTGTCCTTTTTGTGTTTTAAACAAATTTCAATAGTCACGCACTCTATTATATGCATACATATGAATGTCGAAATGTGTATAGTTGTATACTTTCTATGTTCTCATGTTTATTTTTAAGATTTTGCCATCTATGACATATGTCCATGTCAATTTTTAAGACTATTGTCCATGTGCCATAAACCATGGTTTAAAGAGAGGGCTATAGTTTTTTTTGGTTAAGGAAACAAGTGGTTTAGTTTTATTTTAACAGAAGGGAGAAGTCGCCAAAAAAAGTGGGTATCTACTATCATTTCCTTTGGTCTTCTTCTTTTTCTCATTAGTTCTGGCTGTGAAAGGATCAAGAGATGTCAACATAAATTATAGCCAATGGCAAGGGGAAAAAACAGGCAGCAAGAGGAGAGAAATGGGAGGAGAACATTGGGAACGAGAAGAATGGTGACAATAGACCAGGAATGGAGTGGAATTTCTGTTGGCTTGTAGAGCAGGAAAATGGGTATTTTTGTGGATGTAGGTGACTTTCTTTTCTTTTTGACTGTTTATGATGTAACAATTTATAAGAAAAGAACATGGAAGGAGTGGGAGAAAGGGGATGCCCAAGAATTAATGAGTGACTTTCTTTTCTTTTTGACTGTTTATGATGTAACAGTTTATAAGAAAAGAACATGGAAGGAGTGGGAGAAAGGGGATGCCCAAGAATTAATGAGTGAAGATCAAGAGGAAAAGGGAATATAGGACATAGAAGGAGATAACCATGGCCTTAGGGTACCTTGACTAGGGGTTTAATCAGCTTTGCACGGCTACTCCTGAAGGAGGAAGTTGGTTTCACACCATGGGCTCTTATTGGGTCCATGGGGAGAAAGGAACACTATTCTCAAAGCAACCATAATTAGTCCTTGTTAGGGCTTGTAATCTTATTTAGAATAAAATGACTACTACAATGCCAGTTATTGTCCTAAATCTTGATTATCCCTTTCTTTCATTTTCTTCATTTGTAGCGTATCGAGTCTAATACACCATGGATTGGTACAACTCAATGAACTCATATAAGTTGTATTGGTTTTTGAGGTTTATAAAAGTACCTGCTGCCTAGGCTATGGAGCAAGGTTTAAAAACTCGGCTCGGATCGGCACGGATCGGCCGACTCGGACCGGTTTTGGGCCGACCGTGCCGATCCCGAGTAACCTGGCTGAGTCCAGGACTCGGATCGGCCGGTCCGAGCCGGATTGGGCGATCCGAGACCGGATCGGGCCGGGTCGGCTCGGATCGGCTCGACCCGGCCCCCAACGGCCATGGATTGCGGAATCGGCCGATTCCGATCCGAATCGGCCGATTCGGATCGGAATCGGCAGGTTCCGATCCGATTCGAGGGGGATTTCACTGTTCCCCCCCCACCGTTTTGAAAAAAAAAAAAACGGCCGAAATCGGCCCGAACCGGACCAAATCGGGGCCGGACCTGCCAGATCGGCCGGTCCGGACCCGATCTGGTCCGGTTCGGGCCGGTCCCGATCCCCCCCTTAAGGTTTAAGGGTTTAGGGGTTTGGGGTTAAGGGTTAAGCCTCAGTTTGTTTGCAGAATAGCTTAAACCAGAATAAGGAGGAAGGGATTTCTTAAACCAGAATAAGAGGTATTTTAGTTTGGTAAGTAGTTAGTATTCCACCCAGAATAAGTAGAATTGCACTGCGCTATTCCAAGTGTTTTGGTAGGAATAAGTAGAATAAAGAGTGGAATAAAGAGTTCAAAATACCCATGTTATTCCGCTTAACCCCTGGTATAACCCATAGCACCCTGGGTTAAGTACTCCCCTCCACCAAAGTGGGTTAAAAGGTTTTAGGAGAATAAAACATCCTATTCAGGGCTTATTCCACAAACAAAGTGAGGCTAAGGGTTTAGGGTTTAGGGTTTTAGGGTTTTAGGGTTTTAGGGTTTAAGGTTTAAGGGTTTAGGGTTTAGGGTTTTAGGGTTTAAGGGTTTAAGGGTTTAGGGTTTAGGGTTTAGGGTTTTAGGGGTTTAGGGGTTTAGGTTTTAGGGTTTTAGGGTTTAAAGGTTTAGGGCTTAGGGTTTAGGGTTTAGGGTTTTAGGGGTTTAGGGTTTAGGGTTTTAGGGTTTTGGGTTTTGGGTTTAGGGTTTAGGGTTTTTTATGGATGTACATGAATTGCATTCATTCTTATTGTACATCAATTGAATAATATGTATGTAATTTTTTCTGATTTTTCCTGATTTTCCTTGATTTTTTCTGATTTTTCTGATTTTTTTTTTCCGGCCGAGTCGGACCGGCCGGACTGAGTCTGGATCGGCCGACTCGGCCGATCCAGATCGGATCGGGTCAGGATCGCCGGGTCCCGATTCCCGGTCCCGACCCGACCCAGAATTCCTTGCCAACGGCTAGTTTGACTAGCCGTTGGGGGTCAAGCTAGCCGTTGCTGGCCGTTTGGGAACGGCCAACAACGGCTAGTTTGGGCCTTGGGGGTCTATTTAAACCCCCCTAAGGCCCTCCTAAGGTTCCACAAATTTCCTTTGAGCCTCCTAACATTCTTGCTCTCTCTCCTACTCTCTCGATCACAGAATTCTCTCTCCATCTCTCCCACGAGGTCACTTCTAGTCTACTACAAGTTCTGCGATCTCTCATCTTCTTATGCTGTGAAGGAATGGCATCTCAAGGTGCTGCTGAGCGGTCATCTGGGAATCCTCCTAGTGCTGATCTTGCTTGGGGTCATTGCACACCGGTGGATATGGGCCAAAGAAAGGTACAATGCAAATATTGCAACCGGGTCGTCTCTGGCGGGGTCTACCGATTCAAACAACATCTTGCTGGAATAAAAGGTGAAGTTGCAACATGTGCTCGAGTTCCTTCAGAGGTTAGGATCCAATTTCGAACTTATATGAAGGAGAAGGAATCAAGCAAAGCAAGTACTGTCAAAAGAAGACAGGAAATTCGAGAGGAATTGTCTGAACCAGCGCGAAGGTCTGATGCTGGAGTCCGGCTTGGTGGAAATAATCAACCTATAAATGTTGATGATTGGGATACAAGTAAGTTTCTTATTTGACTTATTTTCATGTTCTTCATTTAACGTTTTCAGACAAATAGTTATAGTAGATTAAATTTTTTTTCTTTTACATTTAAAGCTGAATTGTGACGTGCAATGGAAGCAAGCCGGCGCTCCTTTGCAGATGAGGACTTATTTCGGCAAACTGGAAGATATGGAGGACAAGGAAGTGGCTCCACACCTTCTGCACAAGAGAGCACCAGCGCCGGCATGAGCGCTAATGTATGCGAGGAGTTGCCTCAGGAGTTCACTAGAGCTGGAGATCTTAGAGTAGGTCCAATAGATCCCTTGCTCACCAAGAAGAGGGATAAACAACCTTCTATTAGTGCTGCATTCAAGAACTTAAAACTTTGTAAGGAGAAGATAGGGAGAGCTACATCTAGGTCGTTTTTCTATAACAGTATCCCTGCTAATGTTGCCAAGGGGCCATATTATGAGTCCATGATCGAGACCATACAAGAAGTTGGCAAAGGGGTTGAGGGACCTTCTCCATATGAGATTTACAACAAATACTTGGATATGGAAGTTGATGACATCCGAACATACATTAAATCATTTGAAAGGATCTGGGATGAGTATGGATGCACTTTAATGTGCGATGGATGGACATGTACATAAATCTTATCTTTAGTTTCTTATCTTATCTTCATTTTTTCTTAATCAGAATGGGTCTCTTTCTGATTTCTTATCACGTTTGGAACTTTACAGGGATAACAAGAAGAAGTATGATCAACTTCTTAATTTACTGCAAAGCCGGAACCGTATTTTGAAAGTCCATTGATGCATCTGGAAAAATAAAGAATGTCCAGTACCTATATGAATTAATGGATCAAATGGTAGAAGAAGTGGGCGAAAAAAGGATTGTCCAGATGGTTACGGACAATGCAGCGACGTTCAAGTTAGCTGGACAAATGTTGATGCATAAGAGAGAATATCTATACTGGGTTCCCTATTCTGCTCATTGTATTGACTTGATGTTGGAAGACATTTGCTCTGATCCGATGGTAGATGGAGTGGTCAAGAGTGGTCGATTTATCACCACATTCATCTACAACCACAACAACATTCTGGATATCATGCGCACACATACTCATGGAAGAGAGTTGCTTCGTCCAGGAGCCACCAGGTTTGCATCTCAATATATATCTCTAGATAGTTTAAGTCAACAAAAGAACAACTTGATTAGGATGGTGGCATCGGAAGAGTGGGAGAATCACATATTGCGGCATGTACCAACTAAGGTCAGAGAGAAAGGTAAGAAAGTGGCTGATCTAATTCAGTCTAGACCCTTCTGGAGGGGGGTGCAAGCGGTGTTAAATGTTGTAGAACCGCTTGTCCGTGTCTTGCGATCTTGTGATGGAAAAAGAAGATCGGATATGGGATATTTATATGAAGTTATGGACAGAGCTAAGGAGCTCATTCAACTTAACAATCCAACAACCTATGTGAAGTGGTGGGACATAATAGACAGACGTTGGGAACACACTTTACATCACGATCTTCATGCAGCTGGTAAGCTACTAACTTTCTATATGTATTATTTGTATACACATTTTTCTTAAGTAATAACTAACTTCGACTTGTTTATTTAGGTTATGTTTTCAACCCTCAGTACATGTTTAGAACTGATGGGAAGAAGGATAGCTATGATAGTTGCTCGGAAGTGTTGATGGAAGCTAAGTTTGTTATTAAGCGCATGCTTGCAGATGAGGACAGAGCAATAATGGCATGCAAGCAAATGCATGATTACAGAATGATGTTATACCACTTTGGGACAAGTACTGCTCAAAGAGCTGCCAAAATTTTGAGCCAATGTTTGAAAATTATTAACTAGATGTTCTACTTAATTTTTAATTATAGCTTGCACATTGTTAACATGGCCAATTTTCTATTTACAGCTGACTGGTGGCTAGATCATGGAAAATCATATGAGTATGAAGATCTAGCCTATGTTGCAATTCGGGTCTTAAGTCAAACAACCTCTTCATCAGGTTGTGAGAGAAACTGGAGCACCTTTGGCTTGATTCACACCAAGCAAAGGAATAGATTGAAGTCGAGCCGTCTAGAGAAGCTAGTATTCTGTCATTATAACATGAGGTTGAAGCTAAAAAATCTGGAGTTCATAAGGAACCTTCAAAGACAGGAGAAAGAGAGAATTTTCGGACAAGCCACGGAGATGACACATGCAGAAGAACCCATAGACTTGGATGAGCTGTTCGAGGAGCAATATCCACTGAATGCATGGGTTGATGCAAGTACCTCAAATGAGCCTGAATTCAACCCCAATGATCGGGAATGGGCGGAAGGTGAGTTAGATAATGTTCCATTACTTACTGATTTTCAATCTCCTCCTCCAAAACGTCAGAAGAAGAGCAAAAAACAAGCACCAAGCAAAAGGAAGAGTGGTACTGGAATTCAGATTGCTGATCTGGAGACCATTGAGGAAGAGGATGAAACACCAGAACCAAGTGATGAGGTCCAATATCAAACCTCAAATGACTCGACATCAAAGACAAGCTCCGACAGTTCTGAGGATGGCGGAGATGCTACCAGTGCCCCAGCTCCAGCTCTACCAATTCAATTCACTGGAGAAGAAGAATACACACATGCTACTCAAGATGAATATCATGGTAGCAGAGCAGGACGTGAAGAATCTTCCATTCAAACATTCAGCAGATCAAGAAGGAATGACAAAGGTAAAGCTCCTCAGTGTGCAGAGGAATATCAGGAGCAACTATCAGATGCATCATCATATTCTCCATACGAAGGGTATAGTCAGTCTACTGGATATGTAGTTTACCCTCCTCAACATTCTGATACATCCGACTATTCAGGGGGTTGTTTAGAATATCCACAATTGTCAGTCATTTATACCAATACGGATGACTTCAGCCGGTATGTGATGCAATATGAACAATACTACCAGAGCTATATGTCATGGGCTGAGTATGTTAGTCATATGTTCATTCAGTATAATGTACGTTTGGAATAAATGTAAGTTCATAATCATATATGTAAGTTTATTCAAGGTTTTTTTGTTCAACAACATCTTATGTACTTCAAATCAATGTATTTCAACACAATTATGCATTAGACTTGTGTTTTATATTTTTTCCACATTTTTTCATATTTTTTTCTATTTTTTTCTGCTATCCGAATCAGCCAAGCCTGACTCAGCCAGGATCGGCTGGGATCGGATCCGATCCGATCGGTATCGGCCGATCCGATCGGTTTTGGACCGGCCGATCCGATCGGTTTTGGACCGGCCGATCCGGGACCCGATCCCGGGTTTCTTAACCTTGCTATGGAGAACCCAGAGAGGGGTGAATGGGTTATCAAAAAATTATTGAGTAAACAAATATGAGAACTAATCGCAATAATAAATAAGTATGCCGAAGAGGGAGGAAATAAAGAGTAATCACGGACAGAACACGTGTATTTTTATATTGGTTCAATTTTTAGACCTATGTCTAGTCCCCAAGTAACCTCTTAGGAGTTCACTAGCACAAGGCTACGTAAGGTATTAACCCCTTGCAGGTTACAACCACCACACTAAGACGCCCATCCAGTAGCTGGTCCTCTCTTCCCTCTAGAAGAGGAACAACCTCCTACAACACATGCTCTTTCTTCTTCACAAGAAAGAGGTAACAAGATGTTTATAAAAATAGATACATAGAATGCCTCTCAATAGACGGATGTGTACAGTGAAATCAAAAGAATAGAAGATCAAGACAGAAAAGAATGAAATGAAGATGAGTGTCTTGATCAGTTGCTTGAAGATCCCAGAGAGCGCGCGGTAGCACAACATGGGAACACATTGGACGCAGTACTTTTGAATGCAAACAACTCTCACATGCTCTTTTCTCTTTTTCTCTAAAGCAAAAAGGAAGCTCTTGGTGCTGAGAGTAGAGTTCTTTGAATTTGAAAGCTCTTCTCATTCTCCTTTAGCTTCTTGCCAAGGCCTCAAATTTATAGGAAAATTTGAAAGGTTCCATTGAGGCACATCTTCATTCTCATTATCTCTGTGAGCTTCTTCTTGTGTCTAACGTTAACTTTATTGAGTCTAATGTTTAATCAACTTGTATCTTGCTTAGAGCGATCTCTAGCAGACAAGGGTCACTCTTAGTTGGAAGCTTCTATACGTTGCCCCCTTGTCTTCCTGATTCGGCCATGCAATCCTCACCTTACCCTGTTGAATTGGCCCAAAAAAAAAAAAATCCTGTTTGGTGTATCGACTAGAGGGTAGGTAAGTGCGGGAGATCTACAAAAGTAGATCAGACGCATAGCAGACAAATCTCTAGATCGGCACGAGGAAGATAAACAATATCGGTTCAGTATAATCGCTTTAACATGTTTGAAGAATCAATTAAGTTAGGGAGATCGACCAAAGGATCGATTACAAGGGTGATCAAATAATCAATTCAACAGATAGCACCTTAATTGTTTACTGATAGACATAGTTAATTGTTGTGCTCAAGTCACCATAAGATAATAGATGAACAAAAGGCGGTTAATCCAATTCATATAAGTATAGATAATCGATTTGTAGATTTATTGAGATCAAACAGTGTGGATAATCAAATTCAAATCAAGCACTTAATCGATTTGAATGGAACATATACTTGATATATCATTATGCACATAGGCCCTCTTATAATTGAAGCTACTAATCGCTTGGTCCTTTTATTAATTGATTAGGTAGAGGTAGTCAATTAATCAATGACTTATTAGTCAATCGATAATCGTAATCTATTGGGCACATAATGGATTAGACGGAGCGACGTAGCCGAAACCGCTCGGGTTAATTGATAAACTTAATCGATTAGCAAGTAGTCTCCTTATCGATACAACTAATCGATTCAGCCTTTGCAGCAAACTTAATTAATTAGTGGCAGCGATTATCAGCGGAACTTTAATCGATTAGCAATAATCTTCTAATCGATACAACTAATTGATTCAGCCTTAGCTATAGACTTAATCGACTGGTGATATCGATTGGAGGGCGACTTATAATGGAACTCTAATCGATTTGAAGTTTGAATGAAATAACTGACTTCTCATTGTTAATCGATTAAGGATAGGGATATAATTGATGTTTTAGTGAGTCTTTAATCGATTTAACTTACGACTTCTTGAAATCGACAAAATCTCAAAACAATGTGTTCTCTGTGCAGTAAGTCTGTCAGTTTGTAATCAATTAATTCACTCATTTAACTCAGAGAAAATATTACTGATTTCTTCATTTTCATTGTATGTTATCTCCAAAAATGGGGATCAAAGAAAAGACAATAAATATGTCCAACAATCTTTCCCTTTTTGTTAATCACAAAACTTTTGAAAATGTAAGATCAATAATCTATAAAAGACAGAGAGTGGTATTGCCAAAAGGAAAAAATAGAGATAGAGCAGACTTTAAGTATCAAAGCATATTATTAGATTAGATTAAAACAAAAAATATCAGAACAAATTGAACTATGATCTATATTAATCAGAATAAAACAAAAAATATCAGAACAAATTGAACTATGATCTATACTGATCAGAATAAAACAAGATATATCAAAACAAATTGAACTATGATAGATGTAAGATAGATGTACAAGTTGATCTGCAAGTTCTTCCCCTTTTTGTCAAGAACCAAAAAGGTAGCAGAAGTGTAAGAAGAGAAATCAAAAGGTTGATTATCCTGGGAGGAGTGTAGGAAGTGTAAGTTTTGATGATCTCCCAGGTTTTGATTTCTAGATTTTCAGAATTTGTAAGAAAGGTTTAAAACGAATCAGGAGGCTGGGCTTGAGCATTCATCCTCTCAGGGTACTGCTGATATGCTTCCTGAACAATTGCCATGTATTTCTCAGTTGACAGTTTGTTCTTGAGGAGAGGGTAAGGAACTTCTGGATTGCTGCCAAAGGATAGAAATGCTTTAAACTTTACTGAACACCTTCACCTTCCAGTCGAAATAACTATCATAGGACAGATTTATGGACTGTGCATCCTCATACTCATTGAGGGTGACACTTCGTATGGCTACCTTCTATCTTAATAAAAGTATATCAATGTCATTCTCCAATGTGTAACACTGTTTGATTCTCAGATTGTGGAGATGCTGATGGGGCCTTATTTAAAGCTTTCATCCTACAGATACTGTGCTTTGTGGATATTTGGTGGTGGTCATATATAGCATGTTTGGGTTTTGGTATTTTTTACTATCTTTCTCCCTGACATTGCTCCTTCGATATATGTTGTGAGCCAGTTTAATAGTGCTTCCACTTCCATTCATTATGCTCTTCTTTGTCTTCTTTGCTATCTTTCTGGTACTATCTGACACCCTTGTTTGTGCTCGTGTCTTCTTCATTGGAGCAGTGTGCCTTTACCAGGCTGATTAGGCTGGAGACCTAGTGACTGTCATTCTATTATGGGCTTCTGCATATTATTGGGCAGTTGTCAAATTTCTTTGCATAGTAAAAAGCAAACAATTGTCTCTTGATCCAAAACCGAAGCCAGGTGTTGTGCTTTGCTTGATACTTTTTTTCAGATTATCCAGCTTCAGCACTTTATTCTTGATCTGGGCATTAGTTCTCCTACTTTTACATTTCTATATGGTGAGAATTGAAATGTTTTGTTGATTGCGCATGATCAAATCTTCCATGAGTAGATGAAGCACATTATGATTGACCTTCACATTGTCCATCAGGTCTATTGATGACACTCTAATGCATCCTCAATTTTGTATGTGTATATATGTACCCATATGCTTCTTTGGGAATCTTGTAAAGTGTACTCCTGTTGCAGTGTTTTTTGAGTTGTTTTGTTGTCAGCAGTCCCACTTTCACACAAGTAAAGTCATCCATTGATTCTGTTGAATTGGATGGTTGGAAGTTTCTGCCAACCTTTGATTGACTGATTGAAAATTTATGCTGCATGTAAGGTGTATATCTGTTGAGTCTACAAATAAAACATCGTGTGTGACTTTCATTTGTGTCCATCACCCTGGAAGCATGGAGTAGTTAGTCTTCATTTATTTTTTTGAATAATGTCTCTAACATCCATATGCAATGCAGGATGACAACAAGGTTGTGGTGAAGAGGAGAACAGAGATGGGTGGAACTTTGTCTGTAGCAAGTTGGATATTGTTCATTGGCCTGCTATCTGCGTGAGTGATGAGACTTGGTATTGTAATCATATTGTCTCCTATCCAATGCTTGGTAGAGGGCCTTTGCAATGCTTGTTGGAGGAACCCTGCTATTTTATCTGGATCATTGTCACCTCTGTAACTAAAATATCTAACTACTATTCTTGAACTCATTCTTTTATCTGTGTCCATCTATGTGACTAACATGTTTATCATTTATTCAGGCTGCTCTACCAGGTTATTGCCAAGCGAAATATTGAAGTGCATAGAATCCGGCCGGCAAATGCTCCAGATATCATCTCGTTCGTCAATGACATGGAACTTAATATAACAACTATTTCTAGCATGAGTTGTTCACAATTACGTGGACTCGATACCTTGGTGACTGGCACGCCGGGCCTTGTGGATTATAGAATTTCTCATTTGTCAACCTATGCTAATTACCACTGCCAAAATACAAGCAAGGGGCCAACTATTTCCCTAAAGTGCAGCAGTTGTCAGGTTCCTCGAGGGAGTTACTACATTTCATGGCAGTTTGTGGACCTCCCAAGTTATCCTGCTACAGCGGTGGGTTTTGAATTCAACCTTACAGCAAAAGACCATGCGTATGACAAACGTGTAAGCTATGTCAATGGCATAGTTAACTCTGGCGGTTACATCAAAGATAAGCCAAAAACTTTCAGAGGAAGAGATACAAATGTTTTCAAAATTCACTTGTTTCCTCAAGTATATCACAATTTGCATAATTTAAGGCTGATTCAGCCTCTTCTTCATGATTTTGTTCCTGGCTCGTCTTTCTCTGGGGCAAGTGAGCTTCAAACCTCTCTTCAGAATTCTGGAGATGGATTAATCAATACTACATTGTATATCAGATTCCTCTCTGACTACATTGTGGAGATCAATAATGAGAATGTCTTGGGACCTGGTATGTCTTTGTTCTCTACAGCACAAAGCGTCATCCTTGACTATATACACTGGTTAATATCTTGTTGATTTTATTCTTTCACACTTGTATATTACTTTATCTTATCTTGATTAATCTTACCATCTTTTATCTCTACTACTACATGCAACAACAGTAGCTGGAAAGTAGTTAAAAGCTTATGATCCATTTGATGCCTATAGATGTCTTCTGCGTTTTAATAATTGTGAACAGATGTTTATGATTGGTATGTCATTCTATTAGTCATAGTTTTCAGGATATGTTGTTGGTCACATCCTAAGAGAGAACTTTTATCTATCTTATTTTCTTAATTTTGACAAGTTTAGGCTTCTGTTATGTATTTCTATTTGTTTTCCCTCCTTAAAATATGAGCACCTGCTAGTATGCCCTTTTTTGTGCATATTCTTCGATAACCTTAATATGCTATGTGCCGAATGGAATTCAATTACTCCTTTCCATTCATTTGTTTTGAACTATTATCGTTCAGAACTTCTTGCTGTAGTTATGCTTCAGTGTTGCTATTCATTATTCACATCATCACTTGTACTCCACAACATCATCACTTGCTAATGATGCCTTATATCATAATGATACCGACGCTCAATTCTAGCTCTATTATCACAGGTTTCTGCTTTTCCAATCATCATCATCGTTAATGTTAGTCCATCAATATCAGGTCACTAGATTCAATGAAGGTTTGGATTTGGCAAAGTTTCACGGTTGGCTGCTTGCCTAATTTTGATCCTGTACAAGCTGTTGCCAAGTATTCATCATAGATTAATCTCGGACAGGAGATGTCCGTCAGAAGTCCTGTGAGGCTGACCTTTTCCCCCTAGAAGTCATGGATTGTACCACCAATCTTATTGAGAGCAACTTGAAGTAGTACAATCAAGCGGGTAGAGGAGAGGTTCCTCTCCCACAACAAGCCAAACAACTAAGTAGGAGTTACAGGTTAACCAAAGTACCATTTGAGCTATCAACCAGGATCTTAAGGATGAACTTACTTCAATTATGATCAGGAGAGAGAACACGGGCAAAGAATGCTTCCAGAATATGCAGTCATTGTGTTCCTTGCTTCCAGATTCTCTGGCAGATTGCATGTGGAGGAATGGGCAACATTTATGTTCTTGGGCCTTCCCCAACTGCAGCTTCAATTTGTGGAAGTATTCCACATTTCCCGAGTGCTTTGATAATTAACTTGAAAATTTGCCAGCCATCTGAAAATTCTGATTTGCTTATTCAACGTGTGACTGTTAGATGTTCTATGTCCTGAATGCCCCAGCCACAGAGAGAGCAGATGGCATTGCAGTCAGAACCCAGTTTTTTTTTTTATATATCTTGGTAATAATTCTCTTGTCAAACAGAAGCTACATAAGACCTTTAACTTCGACTGGTGCCATTTCTTTCTAGACCTCACGTTTTTTGTGATAGGAGGACAGCTTACCTTCGATTATGTTTTTTGTTAGGATCAGTCTGAACCTCCGATAGCAGTTATAATGGATTCAAGTGCTCCTCTTGTTCAATATCTTTCAAGCCTCTCCTCAGGTGTGGGCAAAGTTGCATGCTAGTGCCATCGAAATGATAGCGATCTCAGACCTTTTGCCATTTATTTACTGCCAGTTGACAAGTTCTGGGAATCTGCTTTCCTGAGTGAACATACCCAGCCACTTTTTCTTCCTGAAAAGAATTTTTCACCATTTCCAATCTTTATTTTTTTTTTACCTTTTTTTAAATGCATTTTGGCAGATTTGAGAATGTCCTTCCAAATCAGAAAAATATATTAGATTCATGCAATTAGGGAGCAATTCTCAACCTTCCCTAGACTTTGGAAGTAGCCTGAGTGAGGGAGTTAATATAGGGATATGTTCTTCTCTTGGTCTACTGTCAGCCAAGGAAGGAATTGAACAGTTAGCGATGATTGTCTTGCACATATAATATCTTAGTCCTACTTAGATTAAGTGTTGTAGAGTCCTATCGTAGTATTATTTAGATTAGTATATTAGAATCATATCCTAGTATGTTGTGCAGAGAAAATTTTGAGATCTTTATCCCCCAGAGGTTTCCAGCATGATCATAACATGTTGAATTAGGAGTTAGGCTACTTGCCTAGAGTTTGTCTTGTTTGTTTTCCCACTGTGTGTCCTGCTCTAGACTTTCCATCTTAGCTAGGGTCTCTTATTGGTCCCTTATTATTGTATTCCAAATGGTGACATCACTGTCATATGAGCATAAATAAAGATTTGGACTCAATTTCACATAAGGTGATAGGGATGCAGATATATGGGCCTTTGTCTCACAAATAAATGACATTTTGAATGAAGTGTATGTTGTCGACCACCTTTTTGTTCCTGTGCATCATGAAGTAACTTAAAATTTCAATGTCAATTTCACAGTTGATAGCATGGCATGCAACACAGTTGATGGCATGCATGTGTTCTCATATTCATAGTCGCAGATGAATTAATTAGTACTGCATGCCAAATGCAGTGAGCTTTCTTGCGGATCTTGGTGGTCTCTATGCCATCAGCATTGCCATTTTCTTGTACATCCTTTTTCAGGTATGCCTTTTATTTTCCTTGAACTATTTTAGTGTAAACCCTTCTAGATTCATGCCACTGTTTTTCCACTAGATGCTGTTGGGCTGTGTATGACCTTTTCACCTGGACATTTGTGGATGCATCTCTACCTTATGATTTTGATGTGTGTTGAACAATAACTGAATACATCACATATGGTGGATATCTGTGAACGGGTGATGAGGCTCTCGGGTGTCTGTATTGGCAGTGGATTGAAGCAAGAGTCCTGCACACCATTGGCAGCCCAGTCACATCGTGTTGCTGTGGCCATTCCCCCCTGGGATGCTGGGTCAATCATGCTTCCAGTAACTGGTTATTGTGCAGCACCACAGGATGTTTTGTTCAGCTGAGTGTAGGAGTAGTGCACATAGCTTCCTTAATAATGATATTGAGGAGGCTTTCATTACAGTTTTCCATGTCAAATTTTCATTTCACATCTGATTCCTCCCTTTTGCTGGGTCACAACAGCTGAAGACCCGAAACAGGGGAGGCATGTTAATTTTCAGAGGGCTTGTGGCTGCTCCTAGATTGACTTAGAGATTCATGTTTTACAGGCTGAGCTTGCAGGAAGTTCAAAGGTGAATCTCAGTTCCAGTTCTGGTAACTCGCTCAACTTAGGAACAAGGATGCCATATCAGGCTGTACTGGCCATGAGTGTACACGGAATAGGTGTGTGTGCCTGCCCACTGTGTGTGTCCACACACGTGCATGCATGCACGTGCCTGTGTAGAAGTGTGCATATGGGTGAGAGAAAGGGGGAGTGATCTTTAACTTCTCTCAAGTATTAACAGTTTGTTTCTTGTTTTGAATTTGTTTCTCTTCGCCGCAATCTGATTGCACAAAAATATTATTGGCTGGTTAAAAAAGGGGTATGGAGGACACCGATAGAATGTCCTGTGTCTTGGCACTTAAGGCACCTTAAACAGCCAGGGTATGCCTAGCTGGGCTGGAGAATTGCCACCCAACTCATGGCCTGGGCTTTTGGATTAGATCCAATGGTGTGCCTATGTCTGTGACATCATAAGTGAAAAAATGCATAAAAATCATGTTTCAGATTTTATAATCGTGGGAAAAAGAATGGGGTTGGAACGAGAGACAGAGTGATAGAGGACAAATCACAAAATGGCATAATTGTGGCCTATATTTTTTGATTTATGGATCCTTCTATGTTCCCTGATTTGCAACTTCTTCCTATAGCTTGCGATGTTTGGCTATCTCTTTCACACCAAACTTGTTCAGTCTGGTGGATCCTGCGAGTACCAATTATATTAGGATCATAGTTGTCAAGGCTTACACCTATGCGACAGGGCTTCTTTTCAAGGCCTAGGCAATTAAATGTCTTATTAGGCCTTGAAAAAAGTACGCCTAGGCACCGCTTAGGCATGCTTAGGAGCGCCTAGCACGCCTAGGCTGGTTCATTGGCAAATCAAATCAGGTCCTTTGGGACCTAATCTAGGAGCGCCTAGCACGCCCAAGCTGGTTCATTGGCAAATCAAATCAGGTCCTTTGGGACCTAATCCTAATAGAAGTAGGGTTGTATAGATGACTGGCCTCTTGTTTTTGAAATTTTATCTTCCTCGTCATTTTTGCCATTGTCCTTCGGTTTCAATGATGAGGCACTCCTGTACGTTCTTCTCCTACTATGATGGCCTCGATGAGGCAACAAGTCTCACTTGCCCATGTTTATAAACTTGGAACTTCTTGTGGCCATTAGCATCCTTTCATCCTTTCTGAATTTTTGTTTGCCTGTCCTTTATTCTCTCTTCTCTTCAAGTGTTTGTCTCCCTATTTGTGAGTATCTCTCACCCCACCACTTGATTGCGAAGGTGCTACCTAGACTGTGCTTGGGCAGATTCCCAAGCACTTAGGTGTTCAAGGACTCCAAGTACGCCTCGGGTCGCCTTACCGCCTTGACAACTATGATTAGGAGTTAGATACTGCTTGTTGGGAAGAGTGCCTTGCGCAGGAGTTCTTTACCTATTTTCATAGATGTTGGGCTTAGCTTAATGCTTTGCACGCAATAGGGCGACACACTGATTGCAGTTTCAGTCTTCCCAACCTCATTTGTTTCATCATTCAACTTGTAAAGACTCATGTATAGAAGTAAAGACTATCTTTGTAATTAATGAAGTTTAGGGTTTATTTAAAAAAATTCTAAGAATTTTCACTTAGCTTTAAGAGGCTTTTGAATTGGTTAATATTATGCTTTAGAGAGCATCTTTGCTTGGGTTTGACCAATCCTGGCAACTCTTATTTTAGCTGAAGTGCTATCAATTGGATGGGGAGCTCTTTGGAGTAGCATTACATGTGTTTAACTTGTATTTGTTTTCCAATCACTTTTCCCAGTCTGGTGGCTAAAACCTTTGTGCAGATTTTGTAAGACCCATTTAACAGAGAAATTGGTCTAAAATCTTTCAACTCTTTTTGGTAATAATACAATGAAAGTCTGGTTTACAAACTCTGCCCCTCTATGTTTAGAAAACCAATCTCTAACTGCCTGATTTACATCTTCTTTGACTATATCCGAGAAGGTCTGATAGAAAAACATTGGAAAACTGTCTGGCCCTCTGGTGCCTTGTCTCCACCATGACTGAACACTGCTGCTTCAATCTCCTTATCTGTGACTGGTGCCATAAGAAACTGTTGTTCTTCTGAACTCAAACTCACTGCCTCCTGATCTTGCCACTTAGGATACCATCACTGTTCTGCAGTAAACAGTGATTTATAAAAATTAATTATTTGTCCAAAAATAATTCCTGCTTCCTCTACCCAACTCCCATTAATCTTCAACGATGAAATGAAATTTCTCCTCTGCCTCCCATTAGCCATCATATGAAAAAAATCTTGTGTTATTATCTCCCTCCTGAAGTTACCGAATTCTGGACCTTTGCCTCCACCTTGTCTCCTTCTGATTCCAATCAAGAAATTTGATTTTGAGAGTAGAAGCTGTCTTTTCCTGTGCTGTCAACAATCTTTGTTCTTTTATTAATTCCAAGCTGTTTATTCCTTGTAGAATTTCCTGTTTATACTTTTCTCGTCCTTCCTTCCAATGAGCCACCCACACCTTCATTGCTTTCTTCATACCCCCAAGTTTGATTGTCAAGCTTTTCTTACCATTCTGCTGAGGAACATCCTTTTTCCATGTATTTCCCACCAATTCCCTGAACTGCTCTTTAGCCAACCAGTTCTTCTTCAGCCTAAATGGCCTATTTATAACAATCCTGTACAAGAAAGACACGGTGATCAGACACTATTCCAGATTGTCCACTAAGTCTTAAAAGTGGAAAAGACTCCTTCCATCTATCGTCAACGAGAATCCTATCAATCCTTGACATTGTAAGGTTCTCTCTTGAGTTGCACCAAGTGTATTTTCTGTTCCTTAATGGCAAGTCTATCAGTCCCATCACTAATCCAATTGTTAAATTCTTTCATGCCCTTGGTTATTCTACCTCCTGTATTCCTTTCTAATGGAATCCTGACCTCGTTAAAATCCCCTGCTATGCATCAGGGAAGATCAAACTTACATTTGCATTGTGTTAACTCCTCGTACACAATTCTCCTATCTGTATAGTTGTTTGGACTATACACACCCTAGAAACATCCATCCTATCCCCAAAATGTTACAAATCAACTTCATAGTAACAGTATATTCTGACATCTCCAGGAGCTGTCCTCCCCAATTCTCAGTATCCCACGCAACTAAAATTGTGCCTGATTTTCCTTCTGTCCTTCTGAAAACAAAATCCCCGGTTTTGAAGCTTGTAATAGCCTGCACTTACTGTTGATCAAACATGTCAATCTTAGTCTCCACCAAACAAACAATCTCCACTTGGCATCTCTTAATACATTTCTGTAACTGTCATCTGCTTCTGTTTCCCATTTAAGTCTACATTCCCATGTAACTGCCACTTGGAATTTCATTGGGTACCATTCACCACCCGAATTTGTTTTGCACACACCTGTGAAGTACCTGGGTTGCCCACCCCTGCTGCTTTCAATAGACTTTGTAATTCCCTGGTCTCTCTGCTTCCTGCTCTCTCCCTTTTCTCCTTCGGAACCTGTTGACCACAATTTCCTGTATTGATCTGTCTTGTTTTGAGTCTGAAATCCCAGTGTATCTGTCCTTGCTATAATTTCTGCATTGGTCCACCCATCTAGAAATTTAGAATGAATCCCTTCCAGCACTTTTACTTGCATATACTTCTCTTGCTTGTCTTGCGAAGGAAGTTGTTTGGGAAGGATCATTTCCTGACCCCTCCGTTCGGGACCTGACCTGGACATCTCTCTTCCTATGTCGGATTATTCGGAAATCCATTTTCTTTGTTTATCTAGAGAAATATAGGCCGGTTTTATATTTTATCGGACTATGAGAGCTTGGGATTAGCCCTCAGGGAATCCGGGACTTCGAATCAAGCGAAGATTCGAGTATATGACCTTTCTCCACTGACCTCGGTCAGTGTTAATTACGCTGAGCAACTGCTCGGCAACCCTTGATTAACCGTCCGTATGATGCCCTTAATCATGCAACACTACTACTACAGGCAGCGCATGCGTATGAGTATAAAGGCATATTTTAGGTTGAACCCTTAGCCTCACTCCGGTTTGGGGATAACTTTTATATGATTCGGGATTGGTTCTAAGTTGTTTAGATTGATTCCCAAGTTATGTGGATTAATTCCAAATTATGTGGATTGATTCCAAGCTATATGGATTAATTCCAAGTTTTTTAATCCCACAGGGTTTTTTTTGCAATTATACACCTTTTAGGGGTTTTTATGAACTATGGAGGTTTTATGAAAGTATTGTAGTTTATAAGCATATAGGGGTGAGTTTTAAAGGGTTTCAAACCTTATGGGAGTTATGGAATTAATTTTTAAATGTATGAGGGTATTTTAGTAAATTTACCCTAAACCGGGTTTTATTATGTTTGGGGTTCGTATTTAATGATATTCTGATTATATGGAAAAGTATTCTATTCATGATATGAGTTTTGGTATTTTCGGGGTCACATAAAAAAATATTATATATAGGGGTATTTTTGTAATAAGTCTTATGTATATCATTAATGATTTATGTTCTTTCAGATTTTTAATTCTCTGATTTTTTATGAATTTTATTCATTTTTATAATTAATTTAATTAATTAAGTATATGAGGGTATTTGGACTTATTATGATTTTTATATCATATTTCAGATTTTTACTGGTTTTTTACTGATTTTTCCTGATTTTTCTATATCTTCATATGATTTTATTAATTTTTAATTAATTAATTAATTTTAAGTCATTATTATATTTTATTTAGGTATTATTTTATTATTATAAATTCTGAACTTTATTTTTATTTATGTAGGGGGTGAGGCCAAGTTTAGGTTGATGATGCACCCGGATTTTTTTAAGTTTATGAAATTAGATATATACGTATATTACCTTTAAAATATGATGATAATTACATAATTTTAATGACACACATAACCACACAATTTCAGTCTTTATTTCGACAGAAATTCGCCTTGTAACAAGGTATTTTTACAAAAATATCCGGCAGATCTTCCCCTTAGGATTGAACCTTAGGAGGGAGAGCTCCCCGGGACGAAAGAAAGAACTCCCAAAGCGCAGCAAATCCGGGTTAGAAAACCCGAATTTGGTCTTCAAGCAGCACCCTCTCTCACAATTTCACACATGAATTTGAAGCTAAGTGTGAATGCCAACATGCATATGTGTTGGTCTCTTGGTGTCTTTGATTTGGGGGCCATAGGGTTTATTTATAGGCCTCAATTCCCAACCCGGTGGGGGGTGCCACCGGATGGAGCAAGGTGGGGGGTGCCACCGGATGGAGCATCTCTCCTCCCCTCTTTTTTATTTTTTTTCTTCAATGGCCAATGGGTGGCAAGAGAGGTGAGAGAGAGAGCATGCAAAGGAGAGAGGGGGGGGCTCGGTGGGCACCCCCACCGGTTCCAACCGGTGGAGGGGGTGCCACCGGATGGACCCCCCACCGGTTGGGAACCGGTGGGGGGGTCTCCCCACCGGTTTTGGGAAACCGGTGGGGCTTTCCCCTCCCCATTTCCTCCTTCTTTTGCTCTTTTTGAGGCTCATTAATGAGCTTGAGTTTTCAGATTTGGGGTTTAGCCAATGTGAAAAGGGTTTAACCCCCTAAGTTTGTGTTTGGCTTCATGTGAAAAGGGGTTTCAGGATGGGTTGGGGTTCACATGGGATTCTTAACCCATGTGTGAATGGGGTTAAGACTCCCCATTAACTCCCTCTATCCTAATTAATCTCCCCCCCCCCCCCCCCCCCCGTTTTTAAATTTTAAAATCTGAAGAGAAGGGAGGGAGACCTCCTCCCCCCCCACCGGTTTCCCTCTTGGAACCGGTGGGGGGGGGCGCCCACCGGTTCCCTCTCTCTCTCTCCTCCACCCCCCTCATTCCTATTTAAATAAAGGGGGGAAGAGAGAAGGGGTCCACTTGCTCTCTTGCCATTTTTGGACCCCTTTCCACTTTGGGAATTTTTTTTTAGAGATTTCTTCTCTCCCTGGTTGCAGATTTAGTGCCCCTGTGGGACTGATTTTGGGCCTATTAGGGGTGCTTATTGGGCCTCATATTGGGCTCCCCCATAGAGCCACTTATTGGGCCTTTTACCCCCATTATTGGGCCTCCATTTGGGGCCATTTTGGGTGAGTTCTATGACTGATTTCACCCCATTTCGGGACAGATTTTAGCCCACTTTGGGACTGATTTTAGCCCACTTTGGGACTGATTTTGACCTTTATTTTGCAGCATTCGGTGCCCCGTTTGTTGCTGTATTTAGGGTCTCACTATCGAGGGTTGCAAAGGAGGTTCGGGAATCGATCTCGGAAGCCGAAGCAAGCGACTTGGGGCCGTCTTAGGCTCCCTTAAAAAATCTGATCAAGGCCTTTTTGGCCTAGGTATGCTCCCTACTTCATTGCCCTCGTGATGCGAGCCTATGGCTTTATGCATTTTTGATATTCACCCATATCATAGGCACACATTTTATTTTGCATAACATGGTTCTTTATGAACATATCGTCATGCCTATGTATATGTATTTTCCTATGGTAATCTCACATCGATGTGAGTATATGTCGCATGCACATGCATGCATACTCATATGGTGTAAATCTGCATATAGAATCATTTTTGGGTTCAACAGAAGTTCCATTATTGTTGCAGTTGGATTTGGGGAAAGTGACAGAGGAGATTGGGAATTTGGGGGAACCTGCATCGAAGATTCAAACATATCCAGACCAGTCGTGGCTGATTGAGACAGATCAATCTTTGATTCACTTTGGCGCAGTTGTCCTGTAGTAAATGTTACCCCCCGGCTTCCTCCCTAGAACTTTGGTCTTCATGAGGAATGGTAATCTGGCCAGCACCGCTTTTGGAAACTCCATCTTCCTCAATCGATGTTTGGAGAGAAGATGTCGGAACCGTCCTCCCGCCTTTCCCCTTGGTGCACCTGTGAACCCTAATGGAACGCTTGCTTCCTCTCTTAAGCCCTGCTAGACTCCCTCAATTACCTAGGTTGCCACCACTTCAATCGCCCTTTTACAGGCAGCTTCGGAGTAAGGTTCGAGAGAGCCCCCTTAATATAGGAAGGGTCAACCAGTTCGTTTGCATCACCCGGGGTGACTTGAATTGGACCGGGTTCCTTATGGTTTGAGTTGCTGTGGGCTGCCTGGTCATTACGGTTGTCTAGTTCACCGAAATGAACCGTCATCTTCAACCTCCCTTCTCCACCAATTCCATCTCTATCCAATCTGTATGCCTGTATGTCTGCACCACCTCACTGTATGTCCAAGGCCTCTCACCATCAAATGTTTGATTGCACACCTCCTCCACCTTCACCCGGAAGCAACAATGTTGCCAAACAAAGCTTGATATTCTTCGGAAGAATAATCCCCTATTCTATATCAAGGCGCACGCTAACAAACTCCAGTTCTTTCCATTGGACTGTGCAACTATCAACCTCCTGAAGAACACCAATCTATGCTGTAACTGCCTTAAAGACTTCGACATCCCAAAGAGGTAATGGAATTCCGTATTCTGCACCAAATGGGATGAACTTTGCATGCTTCATGTGTGCCAATAGCCAATGACCACATTGACCAGATAGCCAATGACCACATTGACTAGCAATCTATCACATTGCCCACCTTTGACTCCCTTCAGGCCTTCAGATGTTGCATCGCTTCTTCGGATGAACTCCTTACCAAGAAATAACCTCCCCCTAAACTCCAAGTCCTCAAGTCCACACTGCTGAATCTTCCTTTTGCCAAGAAAGACTGTAATACTGAGGATGAAATCTGCCCATCCTTAGCCTGTGCTACTACTGCCCCCCTCAAGAAGTCCATATTCCTCCTGAATGTCGAACACCATGGAGTTTCAATGAATTCTCTATTCCACATCTGCGCCTCATATCAAACCAAGTAACAGGGGACTCTGACTTCACCCCTGTTTTCATTTTGCCAGGACAACTATAGCTTCTATGCCCCAATTTTCCGCATTCTGTGCAAACTAGGGCATTCTGGCATTCACTGCCTTGTGCCCCACCTCTAGGAACCCATACATATTCTACCCCTCAAGTTTCCAAAATCTCTTCTCCCACCTAAATCATGGAATCTACTATTACCTCCACCTCTAACTTCCTCCCCCCCAGAAGTAAACTTCTTTGCGGCTTTGGCTATCTGACCCCGAACACCTTCTGCCGCTCGCCCGAAAACTGCCATCTGCTTATTTTCCCTTCTCCCCATTTTGCTCCACACCGTTACTCCTCTCCAGGTGTGCTCCCCTCTCGTTTCCATCCCTACGCCCTTCGTTCCTCTGCTCTGCCGTCATACCTCCTCCCTCTCTGCCGCTGCATCCCATGAATTTCTCTTTACTCTGACTGACTTTGCATCTTTGCACAACAGTAGAAGGTCATTCATGCTCATAATCTTCCCCCAACAACCTGAAGTACACTTGAAAATGATAATCCATAAAACCTCCGCAATTCCATGTCTAATAAAAAGGTGATCAATAGTTTCCACGGAATTACCAGAGAAGATATTGTGGGATTGTATACAAGATCAGTAGATAGAAACATGGAATGCAAAATCGGCCGATCCGATTCTGGGGTGGAACTAGCCGGAATCGGCCGGATTGGCCGATCCTGTCCGATCTTGGCCGATCCTGACGGATCCTAGGCATTTCCCCCTTGTTTTTTGGTGGCTGATTCCGGCTGATCACCTATTGATCTCGGCTGATCCAGGCCGACTCTCGGCTGATCCGATCTGGATCGGATCGGGATCGCCGGGGTCCAATTCGGACCCCCGACCCGATCCAGAATTCCATAGATATAAATGCTGAGAGTGGTGACTAGAAAATGCGTGCTGTTGTATTTCTGCATATAGACCATTGTGAGTGGAAGGAACTATTGATATTGGTAGAGTGAGTTAGCTCAATCGATGGAGAGAGGGAGAGATAGGAGCTCTGGTTTGAAGGATGGTCTTATTGATTTTGATGATGGGTGTCAAGAGGTTAGAATGACGAGTGGGAGAAGGGTTGAAGGAAAGAAGAAGGTGGTCGTAAAGTAGATGAGGATGTGTGCATCAGATGTTTGCGTAAAGGACACTGGGTAGCTGTGAAGTGTCTGTTCTGTGGTGCAGAGAGGCACAAGAAAAGTAACTGTATGAGGAAAGTACCTCCAATTCGAAGGAAGAAGGTTGCCTAACGTCCTCAACCTCACATAGTCTCTACGGAGATTGTTCTTGATAGGATCGACAGTCTATATGGAGATTGTTCCTGATAGGATCGACATTCCCTGGTCTTCTGTAGTATGGGGGGCTCGATCCGCTCTTCAAGAGTGTTTGGTCACGTCTTTCTCGGTTAGTGGTAATGGAGCTGTGGGTGAGGAGTCTTCCAATCTGCTGCATAGTGTCTTGCAAGAGGTGTGGCCGGGGAATTTTTTTGGAGAATTTGGGAGCTAAGGGGAAGTGTTTTCTAGTAAGCTCTTCGTTGGCTGGGTGGAGAGAAGCTCCTCTTACCATGAGAAAACTTCTCAAGTATGATTTTTCGTTGAGCTTCTCTCCTTGGGAAGTTGAGAGTGGTACAGAGCCGGCTTTGGAAGGTTTCCTTGTTTGGTGCTAGCTGGAGGGTTTTCCTCTTTACATCTGGAATGTTGAAACCGTTCAGTCTATTGTTGAAAGGTTTGGCATATTCAAAGATGTTGATGTAAGAACCCTAGAGATGAAAATGCTGCTGTATGCAAGGATTTTGACCGAGGTGGATCGTATTGAAGGGATTCCTGAGAAGATGATGATTAGGGTAGGAGGTTGATGGTTCTGGATTTTTATTAAAGTGGAGGTGCTATTTGGGTCTTCCAAAGCTCCACCTGAAGCTTGTGTAGATGGGGACTGGACTTTGGCGGAAGTAGTAACTGCCTACAAGTCCTACAAAAAGGTTCCCAAAATGTTCGACTTAAATCCCTGAAGCAGTTCTCTGCTTCGAGAATTCGAATAGGGATGCCGGAGTTGGACAGGCTCAACCTCCCGAGTTCAACTTGGATCTCTTGGAAGCAGCTAAGGCAGGGCGGAGGTGAGATTTCCTCTAGTCCCAAGCATGGATGGCAGTACCGGCCGATACCGGTAAGTATCGGCCGGTACCG
The DNA here is from genome assembly GCA_030544215.1 of Zantedeschia hybrid cultivar. Classification (NCBI taxonomy): domain Eukaryota; kingdom Viridiplantae; phylum Streptophyta; class Magnoliopsida; order Alismatales; family Araceae; genus Zantedeschia; species Zantedeschia hybrid cultivar. The sequence continues at coordinate 45,631,957 of JARZZO010000011.1, forward strand.
GTACCCGATACATGTAAAGGGTATCGGCAGATACCGGCCGATACTGGGCCGGTACCGGCCGGTAAGTACCGGTACCGGTACCCACCGATATGGGTACCGGTACCCACCGATACGGGTACCGGTACCGGTACTGCCATCCATGGTCCCAAGGATCTGGTGTTCCTCCCAAGCTGGTGAGGAGTGGGATTTTGATGCTTATGATGGCAAGGACTTTCTAAGGTCTGCTGGGAAAATAGAGCAGCCAGGAGCAGATATTCCTCTGATCGAGGCTAATGTGGCGGGATGGACATCTCTTTTGACCCTGCCTCGGCTACTATCTGAAGCAGGAGGTTGGCTGGAGAATCTAGAACATCGGGCAGAGAAGATGTATAGTTCCGAATCTTCTGATATTCAGAGTGGGTTTGCTTTGGGTCCCAGATGAAGAGCCCATGTGGGTAAGTCATTCGGGTCTTTCTGTACAGGTCCTTCACCATTTTCAGGTAAGTTATGCAGGCTTCATCTTAACGGAATCATCTCCAGTTCTTGCCTGTTGGATTCTTCTTCCTTACCTGTCCCTCCTGAGCCCCAATCTCCTTGTGCTTCGAACCAGAATTTTGAGCCCCGGAAGACTCTGACAGCTGCGATGGCATGATCCTCTCACTTCAACTGCTCTGAGGTCTTAAGAAGGAAGGGGGGGGGTTCAGGTCTTTTCTTCTTCTCGTGTTTTGAGATCTGAGGGTTGGATTTATTCCTCCTATGGAGCTTCTTGATCTTGATCCTTTGGCCTTGAGTTGCCTAAAACGAGGTGGTCTTGCGTACCTTCCATAAGGGGATCAGCTCTTAATAGATGACTTGGATCTATGCATATATGGATATAGGAGATAAGAATTGGCTAGCTATTACGTCACAGTTTTGGAAGGCTTTTCGAACAGATAATCAATATAGAGACCACACTTACAGGAGGAAACGGAGGTCAAGAGGTTGATGTGTTGGAAGATGCTGTACCTGTAGGCTCTGTTCCTGGTATCTCAGAGGTTGAAGTGAGGGGAGAAGCTTATCCCTTTCTGTGCTGATACACAACCTCGCTCTCTATGATGGTGCCTGATCCTGCAGATGACTGGATTGAGGAAATTATCAATTTTGTAGTCTTGTTCTAGGGAAAGGAAGAGTTAGTTAAAAGTTTTATAAGAAGATTGAGAAGATCTGATGTGTTCCATAGCTCCTTGAAAAGAAAAGGCCAGGGAGGTGGAGTGAAAATTGGGAAAAGGGAAATCTGTTTTATCAAGAACCATGAAGTATTAGATTGTTTAAGGGTAAAAAAAAGGGGAAGAAAGCTTTTGAGATGAATATTGCACCTGGAACATCAGAGGCCTTAATGGGGACTTCAAGCAAAGGGCTGTGTGAGATTTTATTAGATCTTTTAAAGTGAATTGCATCTATTTGCAGGAAACCAAAATTGGTTCTATGGAAGATCAGAGCACTAAATCAATAGGAGGTTCTGTGTTGTCAGAATGGGCTTCTATTCCGGCAGTGGGTTCCAGTGTGGACCATTGTGGGATTGTTAGTGTTCTGTGGAGATCTCTGTGCCAACTTCTACAGGTTCAATGGAGCGAACTTCAGAATGTGTTAAATTTGATGGAACGTTGGGGTGCTAGTTGTCCAATCCAATCAGATTACCAACCTTGGTCTTTGTTTTTACCAGCTATGCTATGGGGAGTAAGGTATGAGAGAAATTTCAGAAGATTCAGTCAAAGCTTCAGCAGTGTTTGTGATATCATGAGGAGAGCTATCAAATGGGTGATTGATTGGGCAAAGTCAGCTGGAGTCGCTTTGGGCAAAGTCAGCTGGAGTCCTTTTGGATGAGGACTGTTCTTGTATTGGCAATGCTAGACAGTGGAAGAGTTTGATGCTTTGAAGTTTTCCCAGCCATGGTTTTGTTCTTTTCCTTCTGTGTTGTACTCTTGGCCCCTCTTTTTGATGTCCAGGGCTTCTTGCCTGGGGCCATGGTTGGCAGTACCGGCCGATACCGGTACGTACCGGTATTGGCCGGCACCGATACCCTTGATTTGAAGGGTATCGGCCGGTACCGGACCGGTATTGAGCCGGTACCGGCTGGTACGTACCGGTATCGGTAGGGGTGTTCACGGGTCGGTTCGGTTTGGTTTAAAGGAAAAAAATTTCAACCCGAACCAAACCGATTCAATTTTAGAAACCGAACCAAACCAAACCGAAAAACTTCGGTTTAATTCGGTTTGGTTCGGTTTAAACTTATCTGTGCACAAACCATGCACCTAGATTTTTATTGGGCCATGCACAGCTACAGCCTGCCCAGACAAATTCCTATTGGCCCCCCAACGTCCAACATTCCTAAATGGGCCTTCACAGTTAAGATGCCTGCCCACCCGGCCAATTTATAGAACTTTATGAGAGTGGACTTTAGAGAACCCTCGGTACAGGACTAAATGGAGGATGCCAATAACGCATGAGCCCACCGTTGGCAGCCTTTGCATTGAAGGGGCAGCCTTTAGTCCTGTACCGGAAACAAAATATTTTCTCTTCACTTAATATTACGTTGCAAACGTGCAGTGTTGATTAACGTGTTGGTTAATGGGTACTGTAGGAGTGGGTAGTGTTTTAATGGAGGGCTGGATAATTTGGATGGGTTACGGTGCAAATTCGGTTTTGTCGGGTCGGTTTGGTTTTCACGGGTTGAAGGAGGACGCAACCCGAACCAAACCGAGTCACTGGTCAAACCGAATCAAACCGTAATTTTGGTTTGGTTCGGTTTGGTTTTTCGGGTTGAACCGAATAGTGAACACCCTTAGGTACTGGTACCCACCGATACCGGTACCGGTACTGGTACTGCCATCCTTGCCTGGGGCTCATGTACCTTTTCCTTTTGGCTTTTGCCTTCTTTGTACTTTTCTGTTCTTTGCAATGAAATTGTGGCCTTTGGTCACCTTCCAAAAAAAAAAAAAAACTGATCTAGAGCCTTCAATAAAATAAAATATGTCAAGGGTTGACAGTGTATCCAAAGCAAGGAATTCCGGCTCGGGTCGGGAACGGGAATCGGGACCCGGCGATCCCGACCCGACCCGATCTGGATCGGTTGAGTCGGCCGATCCAGACTCAGTCCGGCCGGTCCGACTCGGCCGGATTTTTTTTTTTATAAAAAAAATCAGAAAAAATAGAAAAAATTAGAAAAAATAAGGAAAAAATCAGAAAAAATTAAAAAAAATCAGAAAAAATTACATACATATTATTCAATTGATGTACAATAAGAATGAATGCAATTCATATACATCCATAAAAAATAAACATTAAAGACAACTAACTAACTAATAATTTTTGTTGTGCATTAATTAAAAAAGATATTGTTGTTGAAAAATACCTTAGAAAGATCACATTTGTGATCCTTCATCATCTGGTTTATAAGTTTGAGCAGGCGGGCCATAATCTGCCGACATGTATGGTGCATATCCATAGCCAAACAAGGAACTAGTGAGGTCTTCGAATCCTCTTTGAATACCTGTAGGTGTGTAAGCTTGTTGGCTTGAACTTTCTCCTGATTGTATTGGAGGGACAAAAATGCCGTACTGTATAGGTGGAGGTCTAGAGTACCCTTCAGTAGTGCTGCTGATGTCTGAATATGGCAGTGTAGGGGGATGAAAAATGGACGGATAAGAAGGTGCATCTTCCCATGGTGGCCAATCACATCCTGCCTGTCTCTGTTGGCCTTCAAATCTCCTTTGTTGTCCTTGTCTCTGACCTTGAGTTCCTTCAGAATGACTCGGAGGTGCGGAGTAATCATCGTATCCTGTGTAACTGCTCCCAAGTGCAGAAGCTCCTGATACTCCAGCAACAGTAGCGCCATCACCATCTCCATCATCATCATCATCATCATCAGTGGAGTCATCACTCCGCACTTGGCTTGTTTTCCTCAATCGCCTTCTTCTACGCCTGTAGGTTTGTCTTTCTGCCTCGTACATGCTGGCCAAGTGAGGTGGTAAAGTTGGGGTGTCCTCAGGTGTCTCTCTAGTCTGCTGAACTGTCCCTTCTTCTCCTTTTGATGGGTCCACTCGTTGTTTAGACTTTCCTTTTGATTGTTTTCTCTTTTTGCTGCTCGATGACTGCAATGAAGGTCCCGCTGGCTCTTTCTCCTTTCTTCTTTGTGGATCCACCTGAGTAGCTGATCTCCTGAGTGCTGGCTGAGAGGCAGAAGTTCTAGCAGTGTCTTCTAGTGTGACTGACTTTCGGCGCCTCTGAAGAACTAGTGCACCTCCTTCTTGTGTTGTCTGAAATTCAGGATCTCGAGCAACTACTGCATCTAATTCACCTTCTGCCCAACTCCGATCCTGAGGATCAAACTCAGACTGTGCATCTCTGGCTGCTCTGCTCTCCACCCAAGAATGCAGTGGGTGTTCTTCATCTAACAGTTCATCAATATCAATCTGATGTACAAGCTCATCAACTGGTCTGCCAGCAAACTCCATGAATCTCTGTCTTTCAAGCCTCTGTCTTTCCTGAATCTGCCTGATTTTTAGACGCATGTTGTAGTGACAGTATACCAACTTCTCCAGCCTAGAAACTCCCAATCTGTTACGAACCTTCGTGTGAATGAGACTGAATGTACTCCAGTTTCTTTCACATTGACTGGAAGAAGTGGTTTGACTGAGTACTCGCACTGCAACATACGCCAAAGGATTTGTGGCAGCTTGTCTGTAATTAATATGGATCTACCATTCAGTTGTTCAAAAAAAAAAAAAAAGACGACGATATCAATAATCATAAATGCCAATCATTAAATTTAATATTTGACTATTTATTATGTAATTCACCTGGAGTTGTCCTCGTTACTGCAGCCCTGACGTCATCATCTCCATAAATACCAATCTTCAATTTAAATCTCTCCATCTACAAAATAAATATAAATAACATAAGTTAATGATAGACGCATGCATTTTCATAAACTCCTACTTTGTACGTTACCTCTGCTAAGGCATCTATCCTTTCATTCGTATTCCTTGATATTCTAGTAATCACGTTAGTTGTGCTTCGAAGGACCTCTCCGTCATTATGCACGCTCTCACTATACTGATGCCTTAGGTTGAAAAAATATCATGCATATAAATTGAATATTAATTAGTTATAAAACTAAATGTGAAAAAAATTAATAACATAAAATCAACTTAAATAGATGAAGAATTAACCAGCAGTATGGAGATCATGATGAAGAGTCGACTCCCATCTATCATCGATGATCCTCCACCATTTGTCATGAGAAGTAGGAAGGCTTTCGCTCAATTGCTCCTTTGCTCTATCCATGGCCTCATACAAATATCCCATGTCATTTTTGTCATCTCCATCAACTAACCTCAGAACACGTACCAGAGACTCAACCACTTTCAGATAGCGAGAAACTTTATCCCAAAAACTTCTCTCCCCAACTAGCGATTGCACTGCCAATGCAACTTCTCTAGCATCGGCTCTCAGTGTCTCTATATGTGCCAGAAACTCGTCAGAGTGGACTAACTGGGCCAACTGGGCCAGAAATGAAGTTGGATGCAAATCTAGTAGGGCCAGTACGAAGAAGATCCCGTCCACTTGTATGTTCTCTCATCATATGTAAGATCCTGTTGTGACTATAAATAAATTCCGTGATCATCTGAGCATGTTGTACCACCTCAGCAACAAAAGGATCTCTACCTATGTCCTCCATCATCAAGTCAATAGAATGTACTGCACATGGCACCCAGTACAAATGGTGTCTCTTCTGCATCAACAAATTACCGGCTGCTTTATAGCTTGCTTCGTTGTCAGTGACTATCTGCACAACATTTTTTTCACCAATTTCCTCTACCACGTCATCCATTAGCCTGTACAAATAATTAGCATTCTTTATTCTGTTTGAGGCATCCACAGACTTCAAAAAAATAGTGCCCTCGCTGCAATACACAAGAAAATTAATCATGGATCTTCTTGTGGTCCATGTCCAACCATCACACATGATGGTACAACCACGCTCCTTCCACACATTTTTGAAGTTGTTGACCCATACCTTCAAGTCATTATACTCTTTTTCAAGCCCAACATCATAAATGTAGCGTGCTGTGGGGGCCTTTACACCAGGTCCAGCATCTGCAATTAAATCCACCGTCGTCTGAAAATATGGACTAGATGCGGCATGTGCTGGCACACCTGCATGTAAAAACCATTTCACAATTCCTTTCAAGGTATTTTTTGCTGATGCCTTGACTCCTTTTAATGCTTGCTTGATTCCAGGCTGTTTGGCAGACCTTGATCTGTACAAAAATTGGTCCATAGGACCGCGTGCCACATCTGATGTCCGTCCACAACTCAATATAGAACTAACAATCCTGCGACCAGAAGAACCCCTAGGAACGAATCTCCCAGGCTGAGAAGCAGCAGGCACTGATCCACCTGATGATCCTATGCCTCTTCGCCGGTCCTCATCTTCTCTATTTGTCAGCAAACTGGCACGAACAGCTCTGGTGTACTCTGCATCAGGGTCATCTGGATCCTCCTCATCCTCCTCCTCCTCCTCCTCCTCATCATCATCATCTAAATTGATCGGGCGCTGAACAGGTAGACTGTAATCCCTTCGTCTCTGGCGCCCTGATATCTCATCTTGCAAATCATGTGTTGTTGAGATGATAAATCTTTGTGTACCTTTTTACCCATCATATAAGCCCTCATTTCTTTCTTCAAGTCCAGCGGGACTGACTCACATCTACTGACATCTCCTGATATGCCAGCAAGATGATTTTTTAGGCGATAGATGCCACCACTCATCTCCTTTCTACACGAGTTGCATTTGACCTTCCTCATAACACTGTCCACTAGTGTGCAATGCTGCCAACCAGGATCAGCACTATGTTGCTCCACATCCTGTTCTGCCATATTCCTGCATAACATAAAAACAAAAAAATGCAATCAGGTTCTAACAAGTTCAATTGAGTGGTTGGCAGACTCAATTGAACCTTAATCACACTAATCATACAAAAGCCCCAAATTTTAACACTTAATTAGGGTTAATTTTAACTAATTAACGCTAATAACAGGCAATTAATGCAAAAAAATGCACATTTATGTCCTAACAAGTTCAATTGAGTGGTTGGCACACTCAATTGAACCTTAATCACGCTAATCATATAAAAGCCCCAATTTTTAACCCCTAATTAGGGTTAATTTTAACTAATTAACGCTAATAATAGGCAATTAATGTAAAAAAATGCACATTTATGTCCTAACAAGTTCAATTGAGTGGTTGGCACACTCAATTGAACCTTAATTACACTAATCATACAAAAGTTCCAATTTTTAACCCCTAATTAGAGCTAATTTTAACTAATTAACGCTAATAACATGCAATTAATGCAAAAAAATGCACATTTATGTCCTAACAAGTTCAATTGAGTGGTTGGCATACTCAATTGAACCTTAATTACACTAATCATACAAAAGTCCTAATTTTTAACCTCTAATTAGGGCTAATTTTAACTAATTAACGCTAATAACATGCAATTAATGCAAAAAAATACACATTTATGTCCTAACAAGTTCAATTGAGTGGTTGGCACACTCAATTGAACCTTAATTACACTAATCATACAAAAGCCCCAATTTTTAATCCCTAATTAGGGTTAATTTTGAGAATTTTGTCTAATCAACATGCTAAATTTTTTTTCAACCTAAATATTAAGAGATCTACACAATAAACACAATCATACATCATTTGTATTTTTTTTAGAATTTTAAAAAATTAATTCGAAATATACCTAAACTCGGATCGGAATGCGAACAAAAAATCCGACGTCGAGGGCGGCGGTGACGGCGACCACAGCGGCGGCGGCGGCTCTCGGACGGCCGGCCGACGATGACGGGATGAAAATCCCCTCCTTTTGCTCGATATCTAAAAAAAAAATAGAAAAGAGAGAGAAAAAGAGAGAGAGAGAGAGAGTGGGCCGTCGGCGGACGGCCGTCGGCGGCGGCGGGGCCGGCGGCGAGCGGCGGCGAGCCGGGGAGGGGCTGGGGAGTGGGGAAGGGCCGGGCGCCAGCAGCAGAAACGCTACTGGCGTCTGGTTCCCGATCCCCCCTTAAGGGGAAGATCGGGACCGGCCCGAACCGGACCCGATTTGGTCCGGTTCGGGCCGATTTCTGCCGTTTTTTTTTTTTTTCCTTTTAAAAATCGGTGGGGGGAACAGTAATTTCCCCCCCAACTCGGCTCGGAACCCGCCGATTCCGATTCGAATCGGCCGATTCGAATCGGAATCGGCCGATTCCGCAATCCATGATCCAAAGCCCGCACCAACATCCTTATTTTGTTTGAAACCTTCATCTTCCAAACCATATTCCTCAACCCTACAATCTGGATTACTCAAGATTTTTACAAAGGACTTAACTGGGAACTCTTAACTGAGAACTCTCCATTAGCCTCCAATCTTCAAAGCCTTATATCTTCCCTCCCTTCTTCCAAATTAAAATTGTCCAAGATGTTGTGCATAATTCGGTATATTGTTCTTTTTTGAATCAGTTCAGTTCCTTCTAAGAAATATGTTCCAATGTCTATCATTATCAGTTACTCTGAAAAAGCATCTAATCACCCTTCCTTTCCCAAGAAATAGCTCATAAAGAGACCTGAACTTGCTATAAAGAGCGGACCAAACAACAATGATCTTCCCAGAATCTGATTAATTTATTATCTCCAATCTTGTATTCAATAGAACATTCCAAGAAGTCTATGTTTCTACCAATACCTCTCCAATGGCTTGTGTTTCATGGACCTTCTGGTATTCTGCTTGTGGTACTTAAACCTGACCTCCTGCCCGCAGCAGGGATCTTCATCAAGCCCAGCTTCCACAGCTATTGTTCCAAGAGAGTGTTGTTCCTATTTGCATTGCTCCCAGATTGACAAGGCACATGCTGTTGGTTAGCTGTGCTCAGAAAAAAGATCTCCTGATAGCTTCAAATTTATCCTGGACAATATTATATAATCCGCCAATGTATTAACCCACTACCAACTAAGAGAAGTTTGGCCTTCTATCCATTGAATCTCTTGTCAAATTTTCAAATAATTTGATCCCAATCGGCAGGACAAGAGGTTAGACCAAGGTACTTAACTGGGAATAAGGAGGCTTTGCAACCAAAGAAATCTGCTTCTTCCTCACTTTATCTACTTCCTTGTCATCGGTTACTTTTAAGTCTTGTGACTGTTTCCTGTAGCACCAGCAGATTCTTTACATTAGCCAATTGCTCATGATTCCCTGTAGTGAACAATAAAATGTCGCTGGCATATTGAATATGTGAAGCTCTTAAGTGCCGAATGTGACTCCTTTATTAATCCCTTCATCTAGAGCCTTGCGCCACATCTTTTGAGAATCTGACTCACAAGAAGACAATATGGTGAGTTAGGATTCCCTTGGCAAATTCCACGGCCGCTATTGAAAAGATCACATGGTTGTCCATTGAGCATAACAAAAGACCTAGCTGTAGTAATGCATCTGATCATTGAAGTGAGCCATCTTCTGTTGAATCCCATCACATGGAGAGTTTTCCCAATGTAATCCCAACTGATTTTATGATAGGAATTTTCAAAATCTAATTTCAATATTTTACATTCCTTTCTTCTCATCTTTGATAGTGTAGACACCGTTGAGCTGGTAAAAAGTTATCAATAACAGATCGGACTTGTTAAAAGCAGTTCAAAACTTCTACTAGCCTATCTAGAACTTTCTTCAACCTTAAAGACATAGCTTGCGTAATAATTTTATAACAGCCATTAACTAATGGTCTGCATTGAGAAATTTCCCTGCTCCATTTTTATTTTTGAAAAATTTGTGGTATGTACCATCAATTTTATTAGATAAATAGAGGTAGTACATCCAAAACAGAAGAGGAGAAATTCCTCTACCTGTAAAGACAGAAAACAAACAAAACCTACATGGTCTTTATAAACTTAGACAAGTCCTCAAGACCCTCTTTTTTTAGTGCTTGCCATACAGAGACAACACCCATTATGAATCTACTCCAGTGAAACAAAAAGGCAAAAGCCTGAATGCAAATATTCTCAGTGTAGCACTTCTGTCCTCTGAATATGCAGTCATTCCGTTGCCTCTACAAACTCCAGCAAACAGCATGAGGAAGCATTCGGAACACCTTGTGCTGAGCTTTATTTCCTCCTGAAAAACCTGAGAGACTTGAAAGCAATTCCACATATCTTGAATCTGCTGGAACCTACAGTGAAATCCTACCAAATCTGATACAATCCTCCAAACATCCTTGGCCACTTCACGTTGAATAAATAAATGGTCCACATCCTCGTCAAACCTCCCGCTAAAACACACATTAGTTATCAGCATCTGTTGCCCACTTTCTTCTGTAGACTTCTGTAACTATCCTCTTCTGAAATAAAAGCCACATAAAACCTCTTATTTTTAAAGGATATTTAACTTTCCACACCTCTTGAAAAGAAGGGCGTGAAGGCAAATCCCCTTCTATTAAACTGTAGAGAGATTTAACCTAGAAGCATCCATTGTTCTTTAACCAAACTACTTTATCTTTCACATCCAGTTTGACTACAATCTGTGACAAATCCTTTATTAATTTAACATATTCACAACTTCTTGATCTTTCAAATTTTTCCTAAGGATGACATTTCACTGTGCTCTCTCCCCATCAGCACCAATACGGTGGAACTTAAATAGAGAGATCTGTTTTCAATACCAATAGGGTGGAACTAAAATATCTTTGGTATCAACACCAATAGGGTTGTATATACCACAAAGTTTGATAATCTGCTCCATTAATCTTTGGTATCAACACCAGTAGGGTGGAACTAAAATGGAGAGGTCTGTTTTCAAATTCCTTGACTACCTCTATTAGATCCACTTTGATAACATCCCAAAATATCTGATAGAAAGTGGTAAGGAATCCATGGGGCCAAAGTGGTAAGGAATCCATGGGGCCCTGGAGATGTGGAACCCTCCATTCTAAACATTGATGGGCAGTCTGTATAAACAATTTAATAAAGTAGCTAGTCCTAAATGCTACGAGTCAGTTTCTGTAACGTCCTGTACTCCATAACATCAAGGTATTGCTGTTTCATCGTCATTCTCACTTCGTCATCAGAGTCATCCACTATCATTGGTGTAGGCTTAGTAGGATCACGTCATATAACATCAGGTGCTTGAACTTCTATGTTCAAATCTCTTCTTCGATGGCCATGTATCTCCTTCTGAAGCTGAAGCTCATATTCATTTCTGCGATGCTTTTAAGACACAGGATATAATTTCATTGGAGCTTAATGGATAATTCATTTGGATTTTTATGGGAGTCATATTTGTAGTGTTAGGTATTCGTGTTTTGCAGTTTTCGTCAAGCTTCGTGTTTGTAGTCTTTAGACAAGGCTTCCGTGCGTTTCTGTTAGTCATCACTCAGAATCAGGGAACAGGAAATTAAATTAGAAATTGGATTGGTGATATATTTCTTATTCAAATATTTAACTAGTCAAACAAATGCTTTGCTGATACATGTAAAGAATAATGTTCCTCCATATAATTCAAGTCAATAATTTTCCTCCATAAGCAGCTAATTTCAAGTAAATAACTATGTTGCACAAGGCATGGGAAATGTTCCTGGGCCCTTCTGAACTGGCTGCTTGCAATTCTGTCCTTACTAATCTGTGGGGGTATGAACGATTTTTCTGTATAACCACTGAAGAATGAAGGACTTTTATTTCACAGTGCGAGTATAGAATCAAGAGTCTCCGCAATGAAGACAGTGTCATGCGTGCCATTAGAAGTCAGCAGCGAGCTCAATGTAATTGGGACAAGGTAACTTGCAATCTTTTGTTATAAGCCTATACGGTCCTTTTTCAGAATGGATATTGTATCCTGATACCCGTAAAATTGTCTAATAAGGTAAGGAAATATGTGATGTACACTTGGGGCCCTCGCAACCTAGACGGAACTGATATAAGCATCATGGAACAGCATGGCAATGCAATGATAGACTCTTTTCGTGGAATTGGGTCTCTTCATAAACCAAAGCTATCTGCAAGAAAAGATTCTATTCATTTAGATGTACAAGGCATCACTCCAGTGGAGACTGTAAGTTTCATGCTTATTTTACAACTTGACAATGATATGTAAACCTTACTGCTGCATGATCTGATGATTGAAGAATGTGATACAGGTTGTTTGTCCTGGAGCATCCCATGCTGAAATAGTAACAGGGTCTGCAAGTTGTACATGCGTTGGGGAAAAGCCCCCAGGTTCAGACAATTTATATGTAAGTTTATTTTGGCTTTTACATCCTCATTCCTCCTCATAGATTACTTGAATTTTGTACCACATTCAAGAAACTTATGGCAATGAATCTTCGGGCATTTATTTGTCTATATTTTTATCTATACTTTTTTAGTTTCATAGATTTGTTTGCATCAAATTTCTCTATTATGGAACCAATATGTGTAATGTCCAACTGATCTTTAGCCTTTATTGTTTTGCACTGGGATATAATATATATGCCTCAGTCAGGTCAAATTTTCTGTGGAAAATTGGAAATTGCCGTTCAACTTGTTTTTGTCTTGAAAGTTATCTTCATATGTCGATGTTATGATGAGATAGTCGCTGCTTATGCCTATGTTGTGGTTTACTAAAGCAACAACTCTTTGGGAACTAAATCATTTGCAATAAAAAACCATATCACTGTTAGTATATGCATTTATGACTGAAAATACGGCGACCCCAGCATCAGCTGTAAAGGCCATACTAGAGATCAATGACACTCTACTTTTTTTAGAAGGAGGACCAGATCAGCTACATAACCTTTTGTTTGTTCTTAAGACATTTGAGTTCACATCTGGTCTTCAGATAAATTTTGAGAAAACTTCAATTATAGGAGTAAATTTGCAGGTAGAGGAACTGAATGCCTGTGCTCAGATTTGTGCATGTAAAATAGAAGTGTTGCCGATAGTATATCTGTGCCTACCCCTGCATTATACTTCTACTAGAATAGCTGATTGGCAAACTATGGTCAATAAATTACAAAGGAAATTATCTCTATGGAAAGCTAAAAAGCTGAGTTTGGGAGGCCGAATCACTCTTCTCAATTCTGTGCTATCCTCAATTCCAGTGTACTATATGTCAGTTCTCATTATACCGAAGGAGGTCATCAAAAGAATTGATAATGGGTTTTTTTATGGGGAGGTAACAATGACGACAAAAAAGGAATTCCGTTGGTACAATGGAGAAAAGTATGTCAGTCTAAGAAGAATGGAGGGGTGGGAGTTAAAAATCTGCGCATTATGAATTTGTCTCTGCTGGGAAAATGGTTGTGGAGGATGCTCAATGATGAAGACCAGATGTGGAAAGAAATTATGAAATTCAGATATTATGCAAATTGTGGTAAATTCAGAATTTTCAGCACAAATAACAGAGTTCTATCTCCTATCTGGAAGGGCATAATGAAATCTGCAGAATGGGTTTTTAAATTCAGCAGAATAACTGTCGGAAATGGGATGAATACTTATTTTTGGTATGATAGATGGATTGGGGATTTTTTGCTTAAGGATAAGTTCTCTCTTATCTTTAATATTACTGTGAATAAATGGAAGACAGTCGTAGATTTATATATTTGTGAGGAGGGGAAGCAATTTTGGAATATTAATCTTCGGAGGAATCTGAAAGATGCAGAGCTGGATCAATTCTCAGAACTCATGTCTTTACTGTATGATGTTAAGATAGATCCACAGAACCAAGATAGAATGGTATGGACAGACAACAATGGGATTTTCTCAGTTAAGTCTTTGTATTCTTTGATAGAAGGGAATATATCAACTTCCCCATTTTATAAGGGAATTTGGAAGGTTAAGTCGCCATTAAAGATAAGAGCTTTTATGTGGCTTCTATTCCAAAAGAGAATTGTCACAAGGATGTACAGAAAACACTGGGACACTAATAGCTCAACTATATGTCCGATGTGTAATTTATTGGATGAGGATGTGGAACATTTATTTATTCATTGTAAAATAAGTAAAGAAGTCTGGAGCATTATTTCTGCAAGCTTGAACAAACAACTGAATTTCCAAGAGTATTTGGAGGTGCATGAATGATAGTGTATTCAAGGGGAATAAAATCTACATTGAAAACATATGTATGCAAGCGTTTTCATGGTGGTACCAGTGGAGTCGACACATTTTGGGCATTTCTTCTGGGAGTTGGACTAGAAGCACAAGCCATATGTAATTTTTGTTTTTTCTTTTCTGTTTTTATGGTCAGAGGAATCTCTCCTCTAGACTATCTTTGGATGTACTCCCTCTATTTATTTTGATAAAATTGGTAGTACACTTGATTCTATTCAAAAATAAAAAAGAGAGATCACTCCGATCATATGGTAATGGTTTGGGTGGCCTACAAAAGTTAAATAGTAAAGTAAATCCCGCAAGAACCAAGCAAAAGGAAGCGTGTGTGAAGAACATCATACATTAGCAAACGAAGATAATAAATAGTACGAAGGAAACTGCATAGCCATTAAAGTGATTTACGTATCCCAAATGATAAGGGTAAAACCTTTCTGAAGAATATGCTAAACTTTCCTTAAACGAGTATGGCTCCTTGCTGTGCCGATGACTCCCAACTCTTGGTAGTACATTGTGACTTTAGCACCCGCAAAAAGAAAAGAAAACAAGGAAAAGGTGACAGTAAGTATCAAACTCATATAGGATTCCTTCCTGTCCACCACCACTTATTACAAGAGCATGTAGCTAATTAATAAGAAATTCTACTCTTTCAGTGCTGTTAGTTATGTATGTCTGTCAAACCAATCACATAACTATTGTACAATCTTATTCTTTTAATAATAATAAAGACTTCATATTCATTACATGTAAGTTGATATAACATTTCATAATGAAGTCTATGAATATGTGCAATGTATGTTAATTATGATAAGATCATAATAATAAAATTAATATCTTGTAAACACATATTCTTAATTATTCATAGTCGGAGGATATTTGAGAAGGACATCAAAGATCCGGTGAGATTAAACGGGTTACTCCTGCTCATAAGATGAGGGTGATTGGTCTCATAATCACTTGTGTGCTTGTGTGGAGATGTTAAGGTAAACAATGGAAACCTTGAGGAAGAGGTGTGCATGATGTAACCTGAAGATTACACATTCAAAGAGCATTCAGACAAAATGTGCAAGCTTCAGAGATCCATCTATGGATTGAAGCAAGCTTCCTGGAGTTGGAACATAAGGCAATCAATTCTTATGACTTCATTGAGAATGAAGATAAATCATGTATGTATAAAAAAAATTGGTGGGAGTGCAATCACTTTTCTCTTACTTTATGCTGATGACATCCTATTCATCGGAAATAATGTAGTGATGTTATCATCGCTAAAAGTATAGTTGTTAAAGAACTTCTCTATGAAGGATTTGAGAGAAACATCCTATATATTAGGAATATAAATATATAGAGATAGGTCGAAGAGGATGCTTGGCTTGACCCAATTCATATATATAGACGTCATTGTCAAAAGGTTTGATATAGAGAATTCTAAAAGAAGTCTCGTACCTATGAGACATGGAATTTATCTTTCTAAGGAATAATTTTCTAAAACTCCTGAAGAGGAAGAAAGCATCAATAGGGTTTCCTATCCATCTGCGATAGGGTCTATCATGTACGTTATGCTATGTACAAGGCCTCATGTGGCGTATGCTCCAAGTGTTATGAGCAGCTATCAGGCAGATCTAGGTGATGCACAGTGGAAGGCTATGAAATATATTCTTAAGTACTTGAGAAGAACTAAACATATGTTCCTGGTCTATAGAGGAGGTGTCTTGAAGCTGCAAGGATACACTGACTCGAGCTTCCAGTTTGATAAAAGATTTGCTTTTCAGTTTCTAGACAGAATGTGAAATATGAAAATAGTCCCAACTAAATGCTAGTAGAATCCCTAAACAATGACACATGCAGTGGTTCCTTTTAAAACCTAGCTATGATATGAATCAAATCCTAGCAGTGGTTTCTTTTAAAACCTAGCTATGATATGAATCAAAGCTTAATTTACAATATCACAAGGTACCAATTATACTAAGCTGAAACCTTTTCCCAAACCCAACAAGTGTGGGCTGCATGGACGCAACCCTAGCTCCCTCCAAGTAATCATCCATGATTCTCCAATTTCACATAACAAATTAACAGCACTTCCTCTAAATGAGAGAGCTTGTCCCACTTAAACGTGGGTTGAAAAATAAAACAAATGAGAAGAGGATGAGAGCTAGGCATGTAATAAATGGAAGGGGCAGGTCTCCTACCTCAAGGTGTGCATAGTCCTCCTTAAGATGGCCCCAAGGTCTGATCCCGATGACTGTCATCTTCTCCTTGCTCCCTGCGTACTCTTCAATGAAAAGGGACTGGTTTTCTAATTTTGTTTTTTGATTTTTCTCTGTATTTTATGAATTTCCTAGTGCTCCCTCTCTCTCCTAGGATTTTCCTCTCTCTAGGAGGGCTCCTCCTCACTCTCTCTCTCTCTCTGTCACACACACACACACACACACACACACACATGTGTGCGCCCCCCTGCTGCTGTAGCAACTGATAAGGAGAAGGGCAGACGGTCCACCTCCTTTTATAGGACGTAAGGTTGGTTCAACCAAGGGAAGGCTGAACCTCCTTTTATAGGACGTAAGGTTGGTTCAACCAAGGGAAGGCTGAACCACCACTCCCTATGGGGCCTAGTTAGGCCAGATAATAGTGGCCCATTAGAGGTCCACTAGGAGGCCCAAAATGGAGACCGATACGTTGTCCAATAAGGATTTATAAAAGTGCATATAAATTCCTATGTTTGTTAGGAATTTAAAGCAACCATTTCACTTATTAATTTATGTATATGTTATAACAGTGTTATTGAAATGGCCCAAGTTGATAGATATCAAGTTTCTTTATTTCCCTGAACATCATTTATGTAAAATCAATTATTTAAGATGTTACATGTAAATAAAGGAAGTTCCAAGTTGACAGATTTCAAGTTTCTTTATTTCCCTGAACATCATTTACGTAATATCAATTATTTAAGATGTTACATGTAAATATAGGAAGTTCTCCCAATTTTATATATATATATATATATATATATATATATATATATATATATATATATATATATAACATATCTTTAACCTATAGAAAGTCAACTCTCTCTTTCTAGAAGGAAAATCATGTTTTTGACGATTTTGTTAAAACGAAGGCTGTCAATGGAAACCCGATTTTCCAATTTTTCGATTCGATTTCGACAAAAATAACTGATTTCAATAAGAAGTATCTGTCCAATAACTATTGGAGTCGGATAATTCCAATAAGCTATCGGAATAGGAAATGAAAACATTTGTTTCCGTATCCATTTTTCGATTACAATTATTTTTAAGTTATTATCAATTAATATTGACCTAAAGATCAAAGTTGATCTAAGGGTTGAAGTGAGAGGCTTTTATGATGGGAAGTAAACCTGAAGTTTGCTGCACAGTCCCTAACACACCCCATCTCCCCCTCCACCAATTTTCCCCATCACAACTAGGCCATCTCTCTACTAGCTCATGTCCCCAACTCTCCGCCAGTGCTAGAGCCTTTGCTACCATAGCTCCTGTTCGCGCCAGAGGTCGGGCCCTCCGCCGCTAGAGCTCTTGCGTCAACGCCAAAGGTCGGGCCTCTTGCGGCAGAGCTTGGCTCTAGGTCGCCAGAGCTCCCTTTTGTGCCAGAGGTTGGCCCTCTACCACCATAGCTCTTGTCCGTGCCAGAGGACAGCCCTCCGCCATCTCCGTTAGTGCTATTTACTCCCTCCAAATCTTTGGCAGTGCCAACCCTCTGTCAGCTCCCCTCCACCATACCCCCTCTGCCATGTCCAAGTGCAGCACCCTATATGAAGTTCAATATTTCAAGTTAAATCCATGATTTGTTTCTTGTTATTTAATTATGTTGCGATGAGATATTCATTTCTTAACACTAATGTTGATCCATCTATATACATTCCCAATTTAATCCAAACTAGATTAACTGCTTGATTCATTTATTACAATAAACAAGTCTTTTAAGTTCCCATTTGTGTTGGGGTGACCTTAGTCTGATCTAACTTGGTGAACAAGCTCAACTTCCCAATCTGACTTGATATGCAAGTGTAGTCCCACTTGGCCAGTTTCAAGGTTTGGATTTGCAAGTGCAAAATAGATAATTATCGGAAATAATATCTGTTTCTGATATCAGAATCGGAAACCAATCAGAAACGGAAAACGTATTGGAAACAAAAATAGGGTTTTGCTATCCGAATCGAAAAACGGAAACACCTGTTTTCGTTTCCCTATCTTACCCGTTTACAGCCCTAGCTAAAACACTTATGTTCAGTTAACCCATAAAATGACCTCCTCTGATTAATATAAAAATCTTACAAATCATGGTGCCCATCTTTTATGCTAAAATCTCAAAGTTCGGCAAAATAAATCAAACCTATAAGGTACTTATCCAGGGGGCCTTAACATTCTATTGACAAGATTAAGCATCTAAAGATAACCCTCCACAAGAGTCATTTGGGGTAATCAATTGCACTAGACACTCTCTAAATATTTTTCAAATAAATCTCCTTTGTCTTCATTTGTCCTATGCCATGTGCTTTAGTAAATTTATATTTCGTTAAGAGTTCTTAGCATACTTTAATGGTTTTAACTATTTGTTCTTTATAGATTTAAGGTGAGGATTATACAGGGTTATTGATTACTTGGTTAGGTGTTTTTACATAGGGTGTTTAAGGGTATTAAGTTGGAGGCTTGAGGGTTTTACAGAAAATGGAGGTCAACATTTTTCTCCATCTTAGGAGAAAAAAGATATGTGTTGAACATGGATCTGTCACGCGGATCACAAAGACACGCATGGCCCTATTTGGACCTGATACCATATTGAAGTTATTGGACATCCAACTCAAAACCTTAAGGCATTGAGTGGAGTAGGTATCGTCTATTAAACAATTTTTTTTTTGTCCCTTTTCCAATATTGGACTATTATAACACGCGTCCTCACGTGTAGAATGATTTTAGGCTTTGTCACGTGGGCCATGATAGAGGCTTTGATACCATATTGAGGTTATTGGGCCATCCAACTCAAAACGTTATGGCATTGAGTGGAGTAGGCACCATCAATAGGTGTGTAAACGGTAATTATATCTGATTTTCTGATCCGATTCTGACTTTCCATAGTTGAAATTGGTAACACATTTTCTTTTCTAAGTGGTTTTGGAATAAAAAATGGATATTTCTGATAATAATCGGAATTGGAAACAGAAAGCATCCTTTCCGTATCCTACTTCTGATAACATAATTATATATTTTATTATTTTCACGTGATCTTTTCTAACATATGGGTTGAGCCTTGTGCCATCACATGACTGCTGGTTCAGCGCCCCAGGGATTTAGCCCAAGCCGGTGCGTTGGGAACCAAGCAATGACTTTAATATAGTATCCCCTCCCTACTCTTCCCGAAAGCTTGCGATGTTGGACTATTTGGGGTGGGGGAAGCAGCAAATGAAGGGGAAGATGAAAGTTCCCACCTTCATTGGGAAAACGGTGCTGACCAGAGGAGGCCAGAGGAGCCGGAGCCAGCGTGGACTTGGAGCGCAAAGGGGGTAGAGCAGAAGATTTGCTTCTTGTTGGTGGTGAGAAGCAGTTTCTTCGAGGCCTAGAGATCGTCACTGCTGCCATCGATGAGCACCACATGGGAGGGGCCGGGCGGGGGAGATCCGACTGAGGGACCTCTCCATGGCCGCCTGCTGCTGCCTGTGTACTCCCTCGGCATGTCCAGGATGTACAGTAAGTTTGGGTGGACTGACACCCCCCCAGAGAGAGTGCTAGTGTCAACGGCTGCCGCCTGAGGAAGCACAGCCGCAAGAGCTTCCCCGTCTGGGCTGCTCCCACTTCCTGTAATTAGTCCTACATTGGTTCCTGCAGGAAAGCACAGGAGGAAGTGTTCTATATAGATTAGCCAATCCTTCTCCTTCCTACTTGATAGGCCCCTAAGTTCCAAAGCCCAGGTATTCAGGCTCTGTGTAAACCAAATGTTTTATTATCCGATTTTGAACCCGATTCCGATTAAAAGAAGGAAGCAGAAAGGGAAACAAAAACACAAGTTTGCATATTTGTTTCTGTTAACTTGTTTATCGTAAATGCAAACAGAAACAGGTGTTCCCGTTTCCGTATCCCACCCTTTTACAGCCCTAACCATCTATTAGACATATTTAAGTATGTTTCCTTTTTCATTGTGAGACTATTTTAACAGTTATGCATACAAAATGGTTGTTAACTTCTTCTTTACTTAGTAAATTAGAAGCTTAGGGTCTGCCTCTTTTTGTTGAGGGTTTCGGGGTTGGCTTTCAGTCATGATGTTCGGCCAGTAGCCTCGGCCTTTGGTCTTCATTGTATCCTCTTTGATTTTCAATGAAATGCGACTTTATGTCACCTTCCAAAAATAAATGGCAGAGGCTGCATTAAAAGAAGATCATATCTTATTTTATAGATAATTTTAAATATCATGCAATTTAAGGGATGTTTTAATAATAAAACTAATAGTAATTTATATTCTGATGCATCTCTCTTAAATGTCAGACATATCACAATTTTTATAGAGTTAATCACTTTTGTTATCACAAGAACTAACAATGGTGATAAACATACATGATACATAAGTTTCATGGTTTTAAATATTTGTTAAGTTTTGAGACATCACTTATGCTGAATATTTGACATGATATTAATTTGAGTGCTAAGCAAGGGAACTAAAGTAACTAATATGTTGTCTTACTGAATAACTGAAGCTATAGTAACTTAACAGAGGCTTATAGTCATTGCATAACTAATAATGAGATCTGACTAAATATCTGTGCAAAGCTTACGGTAACTTAATAACCGAGAGTGGAGTCTTAAACTCTTAATAGAGATTTATCAAAAAAAAAAACATTGAAAAGAGTTCCATCGTTCCTGTTAACATGGAGGAGGAAATTCATAATTGTGCTTCGATTATGGGATGCAAAGTGGAGTGTTTACCTTTCATGTATTCGGGCTTACCTCTGCATTATCGATGGACTAGATTATCTGACTGGAATCCTGTAATTTTGAAGTTTCAGAGAAGAATGGCTGCAGGGAAGGCGAGGAATTTATCCTTAGGAGGAAGAATAACCTTACTGAATTCAGTTCTCTCCTCCATTCCCCAGAATTATTTGTCCATCTTTATCTTGCCGAAGATAGTCTGCAGGAAAATGGATCAGATCTGTAGGAAATTTTTCTGGGGTTGTACTAATTCCAATGGAGGAGTTGTGCCACTTGTCAAGTGGGACAAGGTGTGCAAATCAAACACAAAAGGGGGTTTGGGAGTGAAAGATTTGATTTTGATGAATTGGGCTCTAATCGGGAAATGGATTTGGGAATTCCTGTCTGAAGGCTCGCCTTTATGGAAACAAATTTTGTGCTACAAACATTATACTACTTCTAACAATATCTTCTTACAACCAGCCCACTCATCTTCTGTATCTCTGATTTGGAGTGATATTCTGAAAGTTGTTCACATGATGCAAAGATATATTCGAGTCAAGATTGGCACCGGAGAGAGCACTTTCTTCTGGACAGACAAATGGGTAGGCGATGATGTCCTAAAAAACAGGTTTCCTCGGGTTTTTAACTCGGCAGTTTTTAAAATGGCCTTGGTTTAAGATTGTGTACAGACACAAGGAAACTAGTGACTTGGACAGTTCAGCTCAGAAGGAATCTCAAGGAGGAAGAAGTCTATGAGTATCAAGCATTGCTGAATCTGCTTTTTCAAACTCAGATGAATATGTCTCAAGCTGATAGGTTCATTTGGGATAGAGGTGATGGCAGGTTTTCAGTAAACTCTTTCTATAATCTGCTGGAAGGTGAAGGCAACAGGCACCAGAGAGTAAAGGGAGTGTGGAAGGTTAAATCTCCATTAAAAGTGAGGGCTTTCATGTGGCTGGTATAATAGAAATGAATCCTTACTAAATGGAACGTGAATGGAAATTTATTGTGTTCCTTTTGTGAGTCAACGGAGGAGGATGTGGAACATTTATTGATTATGTGTCCAATAACTCAAGCAGTTTGGAAGCATTTTGAGATAGTTTTCAACTGTCCCACTGCATTTAATTCCTTGGACAGTTAGAGGGATACCTTTCATTCTTTATCAAAAAGCCAAATGAGGGGTGCAAGTAACCGGATCATACACTCATGCTATATGCTGGAGTATTTGGAAGGAATGCAATGATATTATTTTCAAGGGTAGCAAATTGTATGTGGAAAATATTTGTGAACGTGTGATGCACTTTGTTTTTAGGTGGAGTTGACATTTAGGGGGTATTTCTGCAGAAGATTGGAATAAGAGATTGAAGATTATGTAATTTTCTTTTTGGTCAGGTTAGGAATCTCTCCTACCCAGCAATGATTGTATCCCCTCTATTCATTTTTCAGTAAAATTGGTGGTATACAATCCACACCTTTTTCAAAAAAGAGTAGAGGTTTATCAAAATAATGAAATCTTATTCATTATAACAGAGGTAAGGCTTAGCAGATTGTAGGTGTCATCACCATTTTATAATGATACTAAGCCCGTCAGAATGTTAGAGCAGAACTATGTGATTTAAGAACTTAAATTGGGTTTCACATGTGTCATCACCCTTCTATAGTGATACTATAACCTGTTATCAGAAACAATAACAGAACAAAACTCAGTGATTTTCAAAATTCACCTTTATCTCATTGTTTGGACATGCGTCCAACCACTATTACATCGTTAGCGGAAATAAAAATAGAACTAGGCTTCGGAGGTTAGACAATGCTGAATCTTTGGTGTAATGCTACCACAAGGGTCATCACTCCATCTTAAAATAACGAAGGTGCTGACAACTACACTTTCATTAGGTTGATTAAAACCTCCGTATAGCAACAATATCTGATGGACACTTAAGGCTTGGACACGATTTTTCTCCTCTTATTCTAAATAAAGGGAACATTGGTTTAGGATTCATGATTGGTTTGTAACTAAAACCAGC
The DNA here is from genome assembly GCA_030544215.1 of Zantedeschia hybrid cultivar. Taxonomy (NCBI): domain Eukaryota; kingdom Viridiplantae; phylum Streptophyta; class Magnoliopsida; order Alismatales; family Araceae; genus Zantedeschia; species Zantedeschia hybrid cultivar. Next base: position 45,655,059 of record JARZZO010000011.1, read on the forward strand.
AGTGATGGTTGCTTGATGCTGATGACACACAGTGGTAAAAGTAGCAACAGCATGAGAGTAACAATGGTAGCAGCTAAAGGTAATAATGCTAGCAGCACCAGAGCAACACCTGCAACAGCAGCATGGCAACAGCAGCAGTTTAAGAGCAGCAACAGCAGCCAGTGGTTCTACTCCCCATCCTTCCACTACCTTCTCTGCACTTATTCTTCTGCTTCCTTGACATGGTTGTCAAATTGGTAAGGCAACGCAACAAATACTTGGGGTTCCCAAGTGCCTAAGTACTTAGGTTCCTGTCTAAGTGGTGCCTACAGAGCACCTTCAGGTAATGAGGGGAGAGACACTCACAAATAGAGAGACAAACACTCTTTAGGGGACAAGAAAGGATGTGGGTACAGGGAACCTTGGAAGGGTGAGAGGATAACCAGAGAGACTCAACTTCTCTTATTTGTCATACTTGCTAGGACCTCATTGAGGGGGTTCATTTGAGAGGATGCCGATGTCCATGAGAGGTTTAAGTTCATCAATACTGGCATGTGAAGGTTGTTGCACCACTGAAGTTACTGTAGCAAGAGGATAATGTTAACTCCATGCGAGGGGGCTTCCTTGTTAACATTGAGATTGGTTCTTGCTGAGGAGGGATGAGGCGAAAGACAATGAGGAAGATCAAAGACGAGATCGAGTATCAAAAACTATGGCACAATCATACCTACGACTTTATATATATTAAGATTCAGTCTTAATGGACTAGGTTTGATTAGCCCATGAATTGGCTTAGGTGTGCAAGCCTACCTAGGGCTGCCTAAGCAGTGCCTAGGCTGGCTTTTGAAAGGCCCAAAAAAGGTGGTCAACCACTTGGGCCTTGAAAAAGGCCTTTTTGCCTAGGTGGTGCCTACGTAGATGCCTTGATGACTGTCTCTTTGAAAACCCCATAGGTAGTAGCACAAAAATGGGAACCCTTGCCCCCCCATCCTTTTCTTATTATGTTCCCTTTTATTTTGCCCCTCCCCCCCCCCCCCCCCCACTCCAAAAAAAAAAAAAAAAAAGTTTATGTACCCATCTATTCCCACTTTGTATTAATTGATACATTAACCCTTTAGAGACAATTCTCTGTTAGTTAATTTCTTATTATATAATTAACAATTTTTCATGCAAAGTTAATATTTACTAAGATAATCAAAATTTCATCGTAATTAGGTTTTAGACCCATGTAATTTTATTCAAGAAATGTTCTGGCATTACCAATTAACGTCCTTGGCTTGGCTTTTCAAGTTGACTTGTGGTTTTTACCTTATAATGCTATTTTTTAATATCCAAGGATTATAATTAGTCTACTTTTAACCTGATTTATCCTGATGATGTTTAATAGTATGCTAACTCATTGTATGTTTTTGTTAATCTGTCACAATTTTTATGTTATTTATCAGTTCTGATAATTTGTTGACCATTTAATTACATACAAATTATCTTAGTTCTCAAGTACTTAATTATATATAAATTAAGATTAAATTAATACTTTTAAGTCCATAACTATCCTGAAACACCGAATTAATTCCCAAGTTATTTCCATAAACTCTTATGATTAATTTGATTAAATCTTGTCAGCAGTGATGTGATTGCCATTATAAGAGCCCCAGCTGTGGATTAATTTGTTTTTAACTGAATTAAAATCTTAACCACACTGTAAAATATCTATTAATGTAAAAACTTTTAATGTTAATATTAAACCTTTGTTACCCAAAGAAAGTGACACAAATTATTGTTTTATACTTTTCCAATTAATAATCATGTTACATGAGATTGCTGATTACTAGATCCATAATTAATGTAAGAAATTTATTGTATTACCTGCATCCATGGACTAGTGGTAAAATACTTAGGGATCACAATATTCAAGAACAATGATCAAACTATTCTTGTAGTGCTTGATCACCAACATGTAAGGGAGACCATCTCTTAACAGATTTGGTATGCATCTTTATCTGATCAACCTCCTCATGTAGATACTTTCATGGTGGACATGCAACTATTGAGTTAGAGCTTCTTGAATCATCCATCCTCTTGTATTTTGGTTTTTGGTTGTAGTAAAGGGATCCATGCGTCATGCCAAAACTTTGCCATGGCCCTTCCCAAAATGCAATTAGTTGCAGATGCTTCCTTTGCGTGAATCAACTTTTTCATGACCCTTCTCAAGATGTACCTTGGACCCTTGGTATATGCATCATCAATCCTAGTTTGCTAGCTATGCTCCTTAGGAAACATATGAATTCACCTCTTTAACGGTTATGGCAAACTTCTTTTTTACATAGATGGATGGAGTAGGAGCACTAGTAAAAAAGCTCCTAATGCTGCTAGTAGTCCCAGTTTTTTTATGAGGAGCCAACCAATGAGGGGTCACCATGTGAGCTAAGGACTTTTTCAAGTTTTGAGGACTCAGTAAATCCTACGGGCCCTTTCCTAGTCTCTCTCTCCTGCATCTATCCTACTCTCTTGTAAGTTCATGGGTCTCAGGACCTGGGACCTTGTGATCTACCTCAATAGCATCATTGTTGGATTGCACTTCGTAGTCAGGGGTAATTTTGTCGCTCTATTGTTATCATTCTTTTACTCTGTGTGTGAGATATGCGGGTTTAGTTATATTGTCTTTATTGGAGCAAGGGGTATTTTTGTCCTTGCCAAATTATTGTAACATATAAGTCAGAGTATAAAAGAATGGTGTGGGGCGGCCTGTTAGTGTGTGACCGTATCCTCTTGTTCTCCTGTCCAGCACCTCTCTTCTCTTCCTCTTTCCCTCTTCCTAGTTTTCCACATGGTACTAGAGGAGGTTAAGGTTTGGAGGAAGTAAAAGAAGGGAATGGCCCTTTTCCCCCTTCCTAGTTTTCCACATGGTATTATATTAGAGCAGGTTAAGGTTTGGAGGAACTAAAAGAAGGGACCAGCCCTCTAATCTCTGCAGTTCGGTGCCCTGCTAGGGTTTTTTGGACAGGGGCAGTGACTGCCCTTGCTTGCTTTAACAGTCATCCCCTATTTTGGTGAGGAGGACAGCTAGCTTCCCTTCTCCCTGTCATCTGGTGCCCGACTAGGGTTTTTTTGGACGGGCAGTGACTGCCCTTCCATGTCCTAGCAACCGGTCCCCTATTTTGGTGAAAGGGACAGCCAGCTTCCCTTCTCTCTTCTGTTTAGTGCCCAGTTGGGGTTTCTGGACAGGGACATGGCTTGCCCTTGCAACCGGTCCTCTGTTTTGAAGAACATGACAGGTCGTGCCTTAGGGAGTGTTGGCCTGTACCCTTGCTAGGGTTTGTGCATGCCGGTGCCCTATTCCTTCAAGCCTCTTGCCATCGAGGTCCTCGCAAGTGTAGACAGGACATGCCGGTGCACAGTTTGGTGGCTTTGGGGCAGCCCGGTGCCTTGATCGTATCAACCGGTGCGCTGCCTTGGTGAAGGAGGAGTTGCTTGCCCTGCTGTTCTAGGGTTTATTTCCCTTCCACTCAGCTTTCCTTGGTGTGGGGAGTCACCTACACCGCAGTGATCATTGTGTGGTGTTGTCTTCTCCTTCACCATAGATTTGTCAGCAAGTAGTGGTGCTGAGTCTCTAGAAGTTAGTTCCACCGTGATGCGTCCAGTTGGCATTCCACCTATGGAGCATCATCTTCTTGCCCTACAGATGACTACAGTGAAGTTGACGGAGATAAATTATCATCTTTGGTATGCTTCTGCATGGATTTTCCTTGGCGGATATGGAAGACATATTTACATCTATGGTAGAGTCAAGGAACCAATATATGATGACTCTACTTATGCTAGATGGGAGTTGGAAAATAACCTTGTGATGGGCTGGATCCTTAACTCTGTGAGTTCAGAGATCCAACATCTTATTATGATGAAGAGGATTGCAAAGGAGATGTGGGATCTTTTGAGTCAGATGTATGGGCATAGGCAGGATGTCTCTTGTATGTATCAGTTAACTACTGATATATAGTGAAAAGTAGCCATTAGTTAGGGTACTTTAGATCTTTTGTATATTTACTGTTTTTCCTTATTTTTCTGGTTTTATTCTTGTTAGTTATGATAACAGGGGTAAACCTGTCTTTTGGCCTTGTAATATGTTTGCCCTACATATATAAGACTTGAGTGCTGGCCGGCCTCTCTCTGTGTAAGACAGAGAGAGCCACCGCACCTCATTTTCCTGGCCCATGTTCTCTCCTTCCTCTTCTCTCTTCATGGTATCAGAGCACAAGTGAGAAAGGAGGAGTAAGGGTTCGGTCCTATGTTTTAGGACCCCTGGCTGACCGGTCCCTCTTCCCATCTTCACCGCAACTTGGCTAGGTTTTTTTCCTAGCATTCAAGGTCCCTTCAGCAAGACCGGACCTTGCTGTGAAGAGTTGGAGAGTGGCAACCTGATTTCTTCTTCCAAGGAACCTGTCCAAGCCCCATTCTTGTGACTGGTACCCTGTTTAGGGTTTGGACTGCAACCGGTACACAATGTGGGTTCCTTCTTGGTGACTGGTCCCCTATCTAGGGTCAACCGACCCACTTGCCCTGTTGTTGGGGGTAGCCTGCTACTACTCCCTTTCTAGGGTTTCTTGAAGCTTCTTCCTCGCGTCCTCGCATCTTTCCCCTGTTCTGGGGGCTGCTCAAGCCGATTTCTGCACATACCATTTTTTTCTGTGGGTGCCTTGATACTCTACTGCTGCAGGTGTCTTGTGGGAGTATTGGCATCTTGTTGTGGGTGTTTTTTGTGGTCTTTCTGTGGGTACATATCACAGTTTTATCACATTTTTTTTTTCTATGGGTACAACAGTTTCATCCTGCTGCATGAGGGACTGTGTTGCTGCAGAATTTTTGGTGACTGTGTGGTTCTTTGAAAGGTTGCAGATTTTAGCCTCGTCTATGTGCCTTCGAAAAGCTTCTTGAAGTAAGAATATGTCTGAGATGACAACAAACGAAGTATCTTCCAAAGGAGACAGCGTGAGGGATAATTTTCATCTTCAACTTCCCTCCCCCCACCCGTGAATGATTCAAATTACCTGGATTGGGCAGCAACAATTGAGACTTTTATTAGTGTCCGAGCAAAGGTGGGTTACATAAATGGCAAAATAACCTCACCTTCAGTGGACTACCCGAAGTATGATGATTGGGAGCATCAAGACAACATTGTGAGGACATGGATCTTGAGTTCTGTGACAGACGGACAGTTGAAGTATATTGTGAAGAAATCTATAGCAAGACATATGTGGCTCATACTGGAAGAGATGTACTGTGAGAACCAGCTGAGCATAGCTCAGTGGTACCGAGTAACGGGATAGGAGGGGGGCACCCAGGTTCGAACCTGGGTGGGGAGTTGTTTCTTAATTTCTATGAACTGTGCCTTACCGCTGCGGTAGGGACTTTAAAAAAAGAAAAAAAGAGATGTACTGTGAGAAGGCCAACTCAGTAAACATGTATGATCTTGTGGTTGCTATTCATGACACCAAACAGGGAAGTAGGACTGTGTGTGAATACTACAGGGCTTTGAGGGCTTTGTGGGAGGAGCATGATACTTATGCTATCTCTGATTGGGACTCAGTAGTCGATCACATGAAATATTTGAAACACATACATGATCAGAGAGTCTTAAAATTTTATATGGCATGAACACTGAATATGAATGGTTGAGGTCTCAGATCCTCAACTTTGAAGTGATCCCCTCGCTTGAGTAGTGTTACAAGAAAGTTGTAACAGAGGAGAGGAGGCGGAAGACCATGCAAGCTAATACAAGTGGGATTAGTACGGGAGAACACTCCGCACTTGTTACCACAAACAGTAGTAGAAAAGGAGGAGATGGCACCCGAAAAGACTCAAAGAAAGGAGGGAGAAAGTGTACCCACTGTGGGCGAGAGAATCACTATGTAGACTTTTGCTGGGAATTGTATCCAGATAAGAAGCCTCTGAAGTTCAAGCAAAAACATAAAGCCAAAGGAAATGCAGTGTCTGCCAAGCCTACATGGTCCTCCACAGTTTCAACCTCTGATGGCAGCACATCATCCACCACTCCAGGAAGTTTTGTAGGGCTGTCCACTTCTGACATAGCTAACCTTCAGCAGTTCCTATCTCAGTTGTCCACCTCTACCTTCACTAGCCAGTCAGGTACTCTTAAGGCAACACTCAGTGTTGTCTCCCATGCTGGTGGGAACTCCTGGATCATTGACTCAGGAGCCACTGATCATATGACGGGTACTTCAACATTGTTTACTTCCTATAGCCTGTGCTCTGGACAAGATAAAGTGACTATTGCTGATGGTACCCTTGCCACAATTGCTGGGAAGGGCAACATCCCTCTAGATAATCACCTTCTCTTGTCCTCGGCACTTCATGTCCCTAAACTATCCATTAACCTACTCTTTGTTAGTAGCTTGACAAAATCATTAAACTGTTCAGTGACTTTTTTTCCCTCTCATTGTGTGTTTCAAGACTTGAAGACGGGACAACCTCTTGGGAGTGGGCGTGAAGTGGGAGGTCTTTTTCAACTTCAGTCCAAGCATGGAGCTGCTCTTCAGTCCAGTAGTATCAGTGTTATGTCAAACAAAATAAGAGAGATCCAGTTGTGGCATCTCCGTCTAGAACATCTTTCCTTCAAGTCATTAAAAATGTTGTTTCCTTCGTTATTTCATAAGGTTGACTTACAACCTCTTGCTTGTCAAGTATGTCACCTTGCCAAACATTGTAGAACCCAATTTTCTTAGTCATTGAATAAAAGTTCTACATCTTTTGAACTTGTCCATTCTGATGTGTGGGGTCTTTCTTCCATTCCCTCTCTTGATGGCAGTCGGTATTTTATATCATTTATTGATGATTTCACACATTGCACGTGGGTATATCCAATGAAGTCTAGAGAAGAAGTGCCACGAGTAGTTCAGGTGTTTAAAAAAATGGTGAAAAATCAGTTTGAAAAAAAAAAGTATTTCGATCAGATAATGCAAAAGAGTACTTCAAACAAAGTCTGAATATGTTCTTTGAGGATGAGGGAATTCTTCATGAATCCTCATGCCTCTATACACTCCAATAGAATGGGGTAGTTGAGAGAAAAAATAGACAACTACTTGAGACTGCTCGGGCACTACTCCACCATGGTCTTCACAAAAAATACTGGGCAGAGGCTATTCTCATTGCTACGTATCTCATCAATCGAATGCCCTCTCGTGCTCTTCACTTCAGGACTTCATATTCTCTTCTCAGACCTCAACACTCACCATTTCCGCTGCCATTGCGAGTGTTTGGGTGTCTATATTTTGTTTAGAATTTGGCTCCAGGATCCTCTAAACTGGATGCCAAATCCACCAGAGCTATTTTTCTTGGGTATTCTTTTACTCAGAAGGGATACAAATGCTATGATCCCCAGGCTTGGAAGCAGTATGTTGTCAAAGATGTTACATTTTTTGAACATCTTCCATATTCTTCTTCCCAGGATGTGTCTGAGGGGCAGCATTGTAATTCCCCTCCTAGTGTTATTGATGATGTTCCACATGTGTTGTTCCATCCTTATCCTTTACTGCTATTCCTAACAGAGGTGCCACTCTTGGGGTCTTAGCTACATCCACAAAGCAACATGACTGTGATACTACTTTGACTGAAGAGAACAAAGTTTTAAAGCATTATGTTCACAAGAACAAGTCCCAGCAGCCCCCTACTGGGATAGAGGTTATAGAGGTTTCTCCTGCTGACCCACTAACCTAGGAAGGTAATACTGTTTTTGAGTTTGAACAGTCCCCTTAACCTTCTGTTCCTTCTGACAATTTGCAGGATAGCCTCGAGAAACCCATTGCTGTTTTCGGAAAGGTGTACGTGAGTGCACCAAGCATCTTATTTCCCGATACCTTGGTTACTCAAAATTGTCCCCTTCCTATATGAGTTTTATTGTTACCTTGTCTACATGTTCCACTCCTCTTACCTTCGCAGAAGCAAGTAAGGATCACCGCTGGGTGAAAGCTATGAAAGAAGAAATGGATGCTCTCAAGCAGACTAACACTTAGGAATTGGTTGACCTTCCTCAGAAAAAGAAGTTAGTGGGATTTAAATGGGTGTACGCTACCAAGTTCCGGGCAGATGGAACAGTTGAAAGGTTCAAAGCTAGACTGGTGGCAAAAGGGTTTACACAGACTTATGGCCTTGACTATCAGGAGACTTTTGCACTAATAGCCAAGCTAAATTCAGTCAGAGTATTCTTATCTCTTACATGTTTCTTGGGAATTGTACCAGCTTGATGTGAAAAATGCCTTCCTGAATGGTGACATGGTAGAGGAGGTATATGTGCAGCCACCTCCTGGTGTTGTTATTGGGGGAAAAGTGTGCAGGTTAAAGAAGGCACCGTATGGTTTGAAACAATCACCTCGGGCATGGTTTGAGAGATTTAGAGTTGCTATGGTCAAGTATGGTTTCACTCAAGGTAATGCTGATCACACCTTGTTTATCAGGAGAATAGGTAGTAAGGTTGTCATTTTGATTGTGTATGTAGATGACATGATCATTACAGGTGATAATGAAGAGGAGATTGCTGTCTTAAAGAAGAAATTGGCAAAAGAATTTGAGATTAAGGATCTGAAAAAATTGAGATACTTTCTTGGTATTGAAGTTGCTAGATTCTCTAGAGGAATCTATCTGTGCCAACGCAAGTATGCACTGGACTTGTTGAAAGAAACAGGAAAATTGGGATGCAAAGCTGCAGATATTCCTATTGAGGCTAACCACAAGCTTAGTCTTGCAGATGGTGAACCATTGCCTGAATCTAAGAAAAGATCTTATCAGAGACTTGTTGGCAAGTTACTATACTTGGCTTTGACAAGACTAGATATTGCATATGCTGTCAGTATTGTAAGTCAATTCATGCATGCTCCAAGAACACCCTACCTTGGAGCAGTGGATAGAATTATGAGATACATAAAGTCGAATCTAGGAAAATGATTATTATTCTCTAGTGGCAAGCCTCTTGTGCTTGAAGGGTACACATATGCTGATTGGGCTGGTTCCCAAGATGACAGGAGGTCTACTACATGATATTGCATGTTTTTAGGAGGAAACCTTGGCACTTGGAGAAACAAAAAATAGTCTGTGTGTACGAGGTCCAGTGCAGAGGTGGAGTACAGAGCCATGGCACAATCAGTTGCTGAACTTTTATAGATACGGTTACTACTTCAGGACATTAGTATCTCTGTTAAGAGGCGTATGAAACTCTATTGTGACAATAAAACTGCCATCAATATTGCCAACAATCCAGTTCAGTATGATAGGACTAACCACATTGAGATCGATAGACACTTCATTTGAGAAAATCTTGACAGTAGAGATTTGTGTTTACCATATATAAACACTGGCCAACAGCTAGCTGATGTTCTCACTAAAGGGTTGTCTCGGGATCAATTTTTGAATGTAATTAATAAGCTGGGCATGCTTAATATCCATGCTCAGCTTAATGGGGAGTGTAGTGAAAAGTAGTCATTAGTTAGGGTACTTTAGACCTTTTGTATATTTACTATTTTTCCTTATTTTTCTGGTTTTATTCTTGTTAGTTATGATAACAGGGGTAAACCTGTCTTTTGGCCTTGTAATATGTTTATATAAGACTTGAGTGCCGGCCGGCCTCTCTCTGTGTGAGACATAGAGAGCCACCGCACCTCATTTTCTTGGCCCATGTTCTCTCCTTCCTCTTCTCTCTTCATGATATATAGGACATGAAGCAAGGAAGTATTGGTGTTACTATTTATTTTGGACTGCTGAAAAGTAAGTGAGAGGAACTAGATTATTACTCTGTTTATAGTTGGACCTGTACTGAAGATCAGGAGATCTATTTACAGTATATGGAGAGGAATTATATCTTTAAGTTTCTTGTTGGTCTCACCTCAGATTATGAGAGCTTAAGAGTTCATATTCTCTGCATTGACCTCCTTCCATCTCTTGAACAAGTGTATCATTAGGTGTTGAGGGAAGAAGGGTGGAAGAAGGTTATGAATGGAGGTATTGTTGGAGATAGTGGTCGTGATTTGGGAAAGTCCTCGGCACTAACTAGCACATTTTCCAAGCCTGGAAAGGGTGATGGTGGTCAGGGAAAAGAGAAATGGAAGGTTGGGAGACATTGTTCGCATTGTGAGAAGGATAATCACAATGTAGATAAGTGTTGCGATCTCTATCCTGATAAGAAGCCACTAAAATTCAGAAATGCAGAGAGTGGACAACAAGCTAAGAGTAATGTTGCTATCAATCAAGACCCAGACCCCCCTCTCCTCCAACTCCTCTCAGGATGGTGGTCTCATTGCTTCTCAAGTGTATACTCTCCTCAAGCGACATTCTTCATCTTTAGCGGATCCTTCTGTTTGGAGCATCTTTTTCTACTACATCATATACTACGGGGGTGGCTTTTAGTGTTTCTCACTCTATCCCCTTTGTAGTCCTTGGGTCATTAACTCAGGAGCTATAGATCATATGACCAGTACCTCTTCTCGCTTTACTACATATTTCTTGAGCTTTAGACAAGAGAAGGTCACCATTGTAGACGGTACTCGTACTACTACTATTAATAAAGGGTTTGTGAGTCTTAATGATGACCTTCTTCTGTCTTCTGTACTTTATATTCTTACTTTTTCGATTAATCTTTTGTCTGTGAGTAGCATCGCTAAAGCTCTTCACTGTTCAAGAACCTTCTTTCTCACACATTGTATTTTTCAGGACCTGAAACACAAGATGATTGTGACTGGTCGTGAAGTGGGAGGTTTATATCAGTTTAAGCCTAGTGGTATAGTTGCATTTCAGTCTAGTGTTGATGGTGGCATGAAGCAAAACCTCGAAGTGATCTATTTGTGGCACAATTGTCTAGGTCACTTGTCCTTTAGGTCATTACAAGTTTTATTTTCTTCTTTGTTCAGGTCAATAAAGGTTGGCACCTTTCAATGTCAAGTTTGTCATCTTGCTAAACATTGTAAAACCAACTTCAAAATTCTTCAAAATTTCTATGCATAAAAACACTTTTCTCTTTTAACTTGTTCATTCTGATGTCTGGGGTCTATCCCTTGTTCCTTTTGTGGGTGGTCATCGTTATTTCATCAGTTTCATTGACGACTTCTCTCATTATTGTTGGATCTATCTCATGAAATCTCGTAAAGAAGTACCTTGAATCATCCAACTGTCTTGCAAAATGGTTGAAAACCAGTTTTAACGGTGTGTTAAGGTGTTTAGATATGACAATGTAAGGGAGTACTTATTTTTATGGAGGATGAGGGAATCATTCATGAATCCTCATGTGCCTATTCACCTCAACAAAATGGGGTGGTTGAAAAGAAAAATCAACACTTACCTGAGACCTCTCGAGTTCTTCTCTTGCAACGTTAGCTACCTAAAAAATTTTGGGCGGATGCTGTCTTGACCGCGCCTATGTTATCAACTGTATGTCTTTTAGAACACTTGACTACACGTCTCCTATTTAGGTACTTTATCCTGATCACTCACTATTTGTTTTGGAGCCCAATGTCTTTGGTTGCTTGTGTTTTATTCACTGATTGAGTCCCGGTTTCACTAATTGGACCCTCGTGTTGTTCTTGGCATCTTCTTAGGTTGTTCTCCCACGTGGAAAGGATACAAATGCTTTGACCCTAAAATAGGGAGAAAGTTTGTCTTTAAAGATGTCACCTTCTTTGAGTCAGAGTCTTATTTTGCTCCTTAGTCTTCTAGGGGGGAGGATTCTTGAGCCTGTTCCTTTGCCCCTTACCATTGACATGACTAATGCTGCATTTGGATCGCGTGAGAACCTCCATCGGATACTCTGACTTGCTCCAGGTATACATGGCACAAGAATGGACTTCCCACGATCTACCATCTCAAGAAGTTGCTGAAATTTTAGGTCCAGTTTTGGCCGCCTCCTCTACTGCACCTACTGATTTGGACCTCCCTATTGCTGTTCAGAAAGAGACGAGAGTTTGTACTAGGCATCTTATTTCTCATTATATTTCTTACTCTCTGTCGCCATCTTATTGTTCCTTTCTCTTTGCTATATCCACCTACCATGTTCCTAATTTTTTTGTTAAAGTTAATAAGGATCCAAAGTGGGTGCAAGCGATGGAGGAGGAAATACAAGCACTTGATAAAAATAATATTTGAAAATTGGTGACATTGGCTCTATGGAAGAGTGGTTGGGTCCAGATGGGTGTACACCATTAAGTACTATTATGATGTCATAGTTCAGAGATATAAGGCCAAACTGGTTGCAAAGGGTTTTATCCAGACTTATAGTATGGATTATATGGAGACTTTTGCTCTTGTGCCAAGTTGAAGTCTATGCGAGTTGTGTTCTCTCTTGCTGTCCAGTTCTCTTAGGAGCTTCGCTAATTGGATGTTAAAAATGTATCTCAACACTGATTTGTTGGAGGAGGTATATATTGTGCCCCCATCTGGACTTTATGCCAAGAGGAATTTGTTGATTGAGGAAGGCATTATATGGCGTAAAAAAGTCCCCACGAGTATGGTTTGACCATTTTAGAGCAGCTATCTTTCGACTTGGTTACCAACATGATAATTCTGATCATACTCTTTTCACCAAGTGGACAGATGGTCGAGTGGTGGTTCTTCTTGGATATGATCATCACTGGAAATTACACCTTAAAGATATAGAAGCTAAAGGACAGCTTGACACATGAGTTTGATATCAAGGACCTTGGGGAGCTGAAGTGCTTTCTTGGCATTGAAGTGGCCAAGTCTCACCATGGCCTCTACATTTGTCAATGGAAGTATGCCCTTGATTTGCTTAAAGAAACAGGAAAGTTGGGGTGCAAACCAACTCTTATCCCGATTGAGACCAAGCATGGGCTGTCTGAGTCATTGGGGGAACTTTTGTCTGAATTTGATAAATGTATATATCAGCGCCTTGTGAGGAAATTTTTGTATTTTATCTCTTACTCGACTTGACATTGCTTATACTGTGAGTATTGCAGTCAGTTTATGCATGCTCCTCGTGTCCCATATATCCGTACGGTGGAGAAAATTTTGCAGTACATCAGATCCTGCTCCTTTAAAGGATCATTGTACACTAACGCAACTCATTTAAACATTGATGGTTTTGCAGATGTTGATTGGATAGGTTAAAGAGATGATAGGCGGTCCACCACTAGCTACTGCGTGTGTCTGGGAGAGGGGGAAATCTTCTCACTTGGCGTAGTAAGAAGCAACCATTTGTGCTCGTTTCAGTGTTGAAGCCGAGTATTGAGTCACCGCATATAGTGTTACAGAGATGTTAATGGATAAAGTTTTCCTTCGGGATCTTAAGGTTCACGTTTACACCCTAATGCGCTTGTTTTGTGATAATAAGGCTGCCATTAACATTGTTAACAACTCTATTCAGCATGATAGAACGAAGCACATTGAGATTGATCGTCACTTCATCCGTGAGAAGCTGGATTCTGGGGAAATTTGTATATCTCATGTTCATTTTACTGATAAGCTCTCCGATGTCTTTACCAAAGAGCTGTCCAAAGACCTCTTTAAGTCTCTTTTGTTCAAGTTGTGCATGTTTGATATCTATACTCAACTTGAGGGGGATGTGATTAGGGGTAATTTTGTCATTCTATTGTTATCATTCTCTTACTCAGTGTGTGTGATAAGCGGGTTTAGTTATATTGTCTTTATTGGTCTTGATTGGAATAAGGGGTATTTTTGTCTTTGTGCAATTATTGTAACCATATAGCACAAAGTATAAAAGAATGGTGTGGGGCGGCTTGTTAGTGTGTGGCCGTATCCTCTTGTTCTCTTGTCCAGTGCCTCTCTTCTCTTCCTCCTTCCCTCTTCCTAGTTTTCCACACACCACATGGGAAGAAGTCATCATTTGACCACATGACAATTGACAACATTGTTTATCTTTTTTATTTGCTTTCTTTTTGCCCTCCTTTTTCACACTTCTTTCTGTTGGACATCATATGTTGTTCTATCAAAGTCTAGTCTCCTTAGATAGCGATGGACATCCGTGCGTCTTATATCCTACTCAGTAAAACCCTCCTGCAATTTGCTTCCCCAAGTGTGACCATTGCTACCATATCCATTATGATTGCTATAGGGCCTATTTCCATCCATCATGGTTCTGCCACGCTACCACCCAATGTCAGCATCTCACACATGGAGCCAACTAACCAATCCTACATACAAAAAGATTACTTTCAAATAAAAGTTAAATATTCAATAGGATTAAATCCTCAATATTTCTCAATGTACCCTAGCATTTTTACGTATAACATGATATTTTAAGTATTTTATCATTTATTTTGTTAAAATTAATTTTTATGAAGGTCAAAGACAATCTACTGTAGTTGTAGATCTAGCTAACCTAAGTCCTGTGCATTGTCTATTTGCATCAATTTTATCTTTTTTTTTTTTATTTGTAAACATTAACAATGAGATCCTAAAGAATCATTGTATATCTATCTAAATCTCCGTGCAAATGATTTCCAATTATTTGCAAGGGATCTTAGGTGGCGTTTGATAACACTTATTCGGGTTCTTATGTCTGAAAAAATCAGACACCTATTTTCAGATCATTTGATAAAATCACTTGTTTCAAATCTTAACAAACCACTTATCTCTAAAACTACTATGAAATTTTAGGCTGCCTAGAGGAACTTTTTTATTTTCAGATGTTACTTCTCCGAACCAGCCTGCGTCTCTCTCTCCAACCCTCGAGGAGCCCGACCAGATTGTCTCCCACTCCAGAAGCTTCACCCAGCCACCAAGGGATCCTCTACGACACCAACAGCGGCGAGCCCCACCACTGTCCGACGATGGATCCAACAATGGATGCCTCTTCTTCCACTACTGCCCCTCTGTTTCTTCCCCTCGACTCCACTCGACCACCGTGTCGACATTGCCGGCAACAGGCTGCAGGTCAACTCCTCCAAGATTGCCTCTGCCATCCTTCCAACCCAACCCTCCTGTAGCGCTGCTAGCAGTGGTAGCTGCAGTGATGGCTTCTTCCTTGGTGCCATTGAAGCCCTCCGATATAGACGTGGCAGCGATCAAACTTGATGGTTGTTTTTTAGATTATGCCTTGCTTGTCCCACAGTGCCAAGATTCCTCCACATTATTTGTGATAGTTCCTCCCTTTTACGTCAAATCTTCCTGATCTGGTCACTATGTCATTGTCACATACCTGTAGGTTGCCACCTGCAAGACAGAGGCAGCTCGCATCTACCTACCTGCAACACCGTGTCATACGACTTGCTGGTGGCAACATCCTCCACCTCGGTAGAGATATCATCCACGAGTAATCCTGAATACAAGACGATAAACTATGCTAAGAAACAAAACCGGCCTTGACTTCACCATTGGCCAGAGAAGGTGCACACCATATGTTCGATCATTTGCCAATGTTAAAAGTGGCTCCCCTCTTTGGCGTCTACGATGTTGTAATGGATCTGTTGGCCTGTGGCTCATTCATTTTTTAATGTCTTGAATAAGATCAGGTTATCTGTGGTGTTCTTCATCGTGCATTTAGATGTTAATTAAGTGGATTTATCGAACATGTGATCTTAGTATATGTCTTATTTATTTTTAGCACTTTTTATAATATGCTAAGAGGTTAGACGTGAACAGTAGATATTAGACATCAGATATAAGTATTATCAAACGAAGCCTTAGAGTCCCGACTTTCAATAATCGAAAACATGAAGAGATGAATGTCCACAACTTTTCAGGGTTAGACTGATACCTTCATATGATCCACTTGTAGATCCACCTTAAACCCTTAGATCCTACGATTTCCTTGTTTGAAGAGATAAAAGGGGGTGCTGAATGGGAAAAAATGGTGCTCCCAGATCCTCAGGTTTCTTTCACTGTATTTGCAGTTAAACGAACATGGGAGGTAAGTTCTATGGTGGTAAATGGGCTGACTTGAGCTGGCTGGAGTTAACTTCGCCAGTTTGTGATATGGCATGGGTTAATGTTGTTTCTGCTGCATTGTAAATGCTATGCATTTTTGTTGCTTTGTTTAATTGCTGCTTTTGTTGCCGCAGCATGTCATCTTTGTGCTTTTTAACATTTCAGAATTGCACATTGGCATAATATTGCAAGATGTGTAACAGAAGTTCAGATGATTCTTCTCACATGTTTCATTTCTATGTTCTCCAGGTTTTACGACATGAAATAGGTCATATCAAAGAGGAAGATGAAAAATTGAATGCTTCTTTGTAAACAAGACTTTTGTGAATCTCAACTGCGGTGCAGTGACAAAAGAATGCCGTCTACCACTCAATGACTGTAAGAATCTTTGGTTAAGATGAGAAGCAAACTTTTTGGTGTACTTGTTTCTTTATTTCATGCAGCAAGTACTTTCTTGTTTAATAATCTCTAAAAGAAAGTAAGTTCCAGATTCAATTTATATTATTCCCTTTTTTTCAAGCCCTTGCTCTGTTTATCATTTTTTGGGTTATTGCAGAGTGGTAGCAGATGTGCCAATGCTTATGAAAACAATCAAATCATGTCATGTTGCTTCTGCAGGGAAGTTTGTCATTTTGGACTTATGTGCACAATTTAGTTTTCACCTTCATTGAACAGCACTTACTTTTGGATGAACCTTGATATATCTAAAATACCCCTATCCCTTTTCTTTGAAAGTGAAATTACCCCTATCCCATTTAAATTTCAAAAGTCTTCTGAGTACATTATTTTGATGAAAGCTGGTACTTTGATTTTCAGGTGTGGTGCCTTTGAATTAAATTTCCATAAAAATAAAGGTAAAATAAGCAAAGGGAAATGGGATGAAAACATGAACAAAGGGAAAATTGGATGAAAATATGTTAAGGTTAAAATGAATAGCATTAGCACTGATTTATTGTGCTAATTTATGTGAAATTGCCTCAAAGAAATATCATATTTCTAAAACACCTTC
Source organism: Zantedeschia hybrid cultivar (assembly GCA_030544215.1). Classification (NCBI taxonomy): domain Eukaryota; kingdom Viridiplantae; phylum Streptophyta; class Magnoliopsida; order Alismatales; family Araceae; genus Zantedeschia; species Zantedeschia hybrid cultivar. Next base: position 45,671,944 of record JARZZO010000011.1, read on the forward strand.
AAAATCATCATATTCACTGTCACTAATTATAGTACTTAGACATAAGTTAGTCAACATTATATCTAGGTGCTAAATTTGAATTTTCTTTTGTAAAAGATGTGATCTTTAGGAAGATTTTTAACTATGAAAGATCACCATATACATGACTCTTTTTGTTATGCCCTGTTAAAGAATTACCTGAAAATTTAGATTAAAAATTAGGATACATTTAAATTTAATGTAGGAATTTAGTTGGATATGTTATTAATAAGGAAGGTTGTAGATTTCAATTAGGAAAGAATTAGTTATTTGGTCGGGTGGCTAATTAATGCAGTTTGTTAGGCGTGGCTGAGCTGACGGATTTGGTAGGTGGGATCGGATTGGGTGAGACACAACAACCATTGGTGGTGTGGTTAGTTAGAGAAGTCAATAGTGAGTGTAGTGGAGAAGTAGAATTACTTGGCTTAGATTAAATTAAGTTTTAGTATGGATTTGGAATCCGATCTTAGCGGAAAATTAGAAAATATATGCTGAAGTTTTAAGCGTGAGGGTTATAAATAGACCCTTAAGGTCATTAGAACTTACTTTTGGTTGCACATTTCCTTGGGAGTAGGCTGCTGCATCTGTGGGGCAAGAAAGTAAGAAGGAGAGCGTAGAGTTCTTGGTGTTCTTGTGTTTGAGGTAGGTGGATTTATCTGAACAAGTTTAATTTGTATAATATCTTAAGTTACTTTGATGGTTTCAAAAATGTTCTATGAGATATTTTTATTTTTGGTGTAAGTTGTTCGAATATGATCTGTTCTTCTACAATTCTCTTTGACTTGAAGTTTAGATTTGAGTAATTGATTCGATTCAAACCTGAAATGACCCTTATTAGCTTGCTATTGATTATTGATATGGAATTTTTTAATATTTGATCTGTTTGAATTTTGTTTGGTTTCCTAGCTCTGTCAATAATTCAGATATGTTCATCTTATCATCTGTGTATGATCGTGTTCTTCTGATTTTAAGAAGTTGATCTATCATTTCTGCTCAGTGTTGTACCTTCTTGGAATTTTAATATGTTCACCAAACATTGGTAGTTTCGTTCAGTTTTTTGGATTCATTGTTCAATTAGATTTTTATGAGTTCTATGCTACTTTTGAGATAAGTTCTACTACAGATATTGCCATTGCATTTGTATGTAATTAGAGGCCTTGCATGCAGAAATGCATGTGGGTTGGTGCTTTGACCAGAGGCCTTGCATGCAGAAATGCACGTGGCTTAGTGCTTCGACCAGAGGCCTTACGTACATAAATGCATGTGGCTTAGTGCTTTGATTAGAGGCCTTGCGCACATAAATGCATGTGGTTTGGTTCTTTGACCAGAGGTCTTGCATGCAGAAATTCGTGCGACTTGGTGCTCTGATCAGAGGCCTTGTGCACAGAAGTACATGCGGCTTGGTGCTTTGAAGATCTGTGGGTAATAGGTTAAAATCTCATAATCCTTGTGTGCTAAGGTACATGTGGCTTAAAATTCTAAGGTGGGACTAGAGACTCCCCAGTTCTGCGCATGAGCTAAGACCATAACATTGTATTGTCTAAGTGATTGGTATATGTGTGGTTAGTAGGATTTGATATGAAAGAAATGGGCACGTAAAGTATGGAATTCTGCGAAATTCTGTTATAAGAGATGTTTGATATGTTTGATTTGAGCACAGAAATTCTGCGTCTTAAAATTTTGTTTGTTAATAATCCGGGAGGATTGTTTGAGCCATCTATTTTGTATAAGATTCATGACTGATTTAGTTCAGTTTGTGATGCGGGACAACAAGGGGAAAATGGAGGAAGGGGCTCGGAGGTCAGGGAAGAAGAAGACGACTGGGGTAGAAGATGCGACAAAGAGGGGAAGAAGAGGGGGGCTGGGGAAAAAGAAAGGTCAGGGCATCCCACCCTGTTCACACCAGGCCCCCTCTTGGTTTCCTCCAAGACGCACAGTGGTAGCACGCTCTTTGTTTCTTTCAGAAATTTTCCTCATTCTAATCATCATCACCTTAAAAGGGGATACAAGTCTATTTAAAGACTTCCAAAAAAGAAACCTTAGCAACCCAAGCACTAAAAGACCAAAATACTCCCTTATTCAAAATAAAAAGACTAAAACAGAGCTAAATCTAAAAAAAAGAAAAATATATCAATTGGACCTTTAATGGGCCAAACAAAATACAAAATGATCTTTTGGTTCTGTTTTTGCAGTTCTTGGATTCCCATCATTCTCCAATTGCTTGAGAAAACTCGTCCTCGAGTTTTGAAGTGAGTCAATATCTATGGAGAAATGATGGTAGCATACTCAGGAAATAACACAGACGGCTCATGAATCATCATGCGTAGGAATGCTCCAACTTGAGGAGGAAAGTGTGTCCCAGTGTCACTCCATATGTGGTCAAAATCTTGCAGACAGATGACATCTCAAATGACCTTCGGCTGATCGACCACATCTCCAATTAGCTTTCCTATCTTCGGCGCATTCCCTTTAGTGAGAAAGACGTCATTATCTACTACAGATATCACTGAATCAACCTCCCCCAAATATGCATCTTCTGGTGCCGGATCGGCTACATAATGTACCTCTTTCATTTGATTGTCATGCTCCTCGATCATCGTTGGGTCAGCCCCGTAGACAACAACATCCTTTGGCTTGATCAACATGGCACAAAAGCTCTGAATATTACCCTTCAACTGGTCCCAATCGTGCTTCCGATCATTCTTGAAGTTATTCCAATCATTCTCTAAGTTACCCCATCCAAGATCTTTGGACATCCCCCAATGTTTGCTCGAGTAGGAGTAGCCATCGCCTCGGGAAGCATGGGTAGTGGCACGCAAAACGATGCAAGTCGGGACAAATGTGTACTGAAACTGGATGGGCCTCGTTGAGACGAGACTAACGCCGTTGACTACGCTCAAATCGGAGTCTAGGACGACTTCGAACGGCGAGTACAAATGTCCTCGTAAAGCGTACAAGTGCGGCATACAAAATGATGCACCATTGGCCGAAGAAGTGTTGGACGAGGTCTGCCTTGCTGCAAAGATGTCAACTGTATGATCGGCGTGCGAAACGGAGCACGAATGAGGACTTTGATATGCGTGCAGAAACGACGCAGAAAACAAGGCAAGTCAGAGACACAACGTGCTGGATTTGGGTCGGCCTCATCGAGGCGAATTCAATGGAGAGAACGATGCGAGAAGCGGAGCCCAGACGAGTTTGGAGCGAGGGCGGTGCGCTAACGGCTCCAGTTGCACCACCATGGTGCACTGTAGCAGAGTTGGAATATGGTTTAGACCTTAGTGCAGATGGCTTAGACCAGTCCTGAACCCTGACTGGACCAGGGACTAGACCAGGTGGCTTAGACCACCTTTACTGCTGGCTCGAACCAAGTGCGGGCCTGGGCTCGAACCAGATAGCAATGGGCTCGGGCCACTTGAGCTGAACTGATGGTTCGAACTAGTTGGGGTTTGGGGTTGGACCAAGACTAGGTCAAACCTGGTTGACTTGGTTAGACTAAAGGGGTCGTGTGGCTCGTGCCCTTCTTCTTCCTCTCCCCTAACCCTAACAGAAAGGAAGAGTAGGAGGGGAGGATGTGGCGGCGGTAGTACCAATAGGTGGGAGGGGCAGCGACGGTGGCCCTGACGGGGGCCGGCGACGGTGACGGTGGATCGGATGGGCGGCATTGACGGCGCGTTCTAGTGACGGCAGCGGCAACGCCCGGTGCACTGGCCCTCCTCACTGCCTTTTTCTTCTCCTTCTTCTACTCTTCTTTCCAGAGAAGTCGGGAGAGGGAGAGGACGACAGGGCCAGCACTGATGACGGTGGTGCCGGCGGGCACCGACGACGGCGGCAATGTTGTTGGAGGCCCGAGCTTTACCCTCCCTCCTCTTCATCTACTTTTGTCTTCTTCCTTTTATGTTGTGAACCAAATCGAAGTGGAGAGGGAGGAAAGGGGAAGGAGATGACAGCTTCTCATAGGATTTGGGTCATGAGAATGACCCAATATCGGCTCTGATACCAAACTGATGTGGGACAATAAGGGAAAAATGGAGGAAGGTGCTCTGAGGCCAGGGAAGAAGAAGAAGATTGGGGTAGAAGACGTGAGGAAGAGGGGAAGAAGAGGGGGGTTGGGGATGAAAAGGTTAGTGCATCCCACCCTGTTCACACCAGGCCCCCTCTCGGGTTCCTCCAAGATCACAGTGGCAGTACGACTCTTTGCCTCTTTCAGAAATTTTCCTCATTCTCGTCATCGTCACCCCAAAAGAGGATACAAGTCTATTTAAAGACTTCAAAAAAAAGAAACCCTAATAACCCAAACATTAAAAGATCAAAATGCCCCCTTATTCAAAATAAAAAGACTAAAACAAAGCTAAATCTTAAAAAAAAAGAAAAATACATCTATTGGGTCTCTAATGGACCAAACAAAATACAAAATGGACCTTTGGTTCTGATTCTGCAGTTCTTGGATTCCCATTAGTTTGATTTTGTTCAGTTACATCAGAAATGTTTTTGTTTAATTGTTACTTCAATTTAATATGTCAATTTAGTTACTCCATACAGATCAATAGATATCTCAGTTCAATTTGTAATTTCAGTTCGTGTGGAGTTTCGGTTCAAATTGATATAAATCTAGTTGATGTAGTTGGTAATATTTCAATCAGAATAAATCAACTTATGTTTCTAGTTTATTCTGTACATATACTGTGATTTGACACGTTTGAATCCAATAGTTATCTTGACAAATTGGATGTGTAAGAGTTTCACAGTTCAGTGATTTCGTGTGATCAAGTTGTTGCCTCTGATTAGGCTTGAAAACACAACTAATGGATGTGCTTTTTTCAGATAATTGATATAGACTCATTTACTTAATCGGAATCAATATCAGTTCAGTTAATCGATTAAAGCCTCGTTTTGCTAATCGACCTCATTTTGTTTTATAAATCGATTAAGCTTCGTTCAGTAAGTTCGATTACCCTTTTAAGCAGTTAATCGATTTTAACATCTTTCAACTAATCGATTTGTTCTCAACTCTTGATAGATTGAGCTTTGTTCTGTTATCCGATTAGTCTTTTGCTCAAGTAATAGATTATTTCTTACGTCGTAATTGAATATGACTTAGTTACTGTTCCTTGAGTTATTCAATTATTCTTTTAGTTTGTTATCGATTAAGTCGATACTCAATAATCAATCTGTCTCGGACCTAGTTAATCAATGATTCCTTTGAACCAATAATCGATTGCCAAGTATTCATTCATCGATCTGTCTGACAATTTGTTAATCGTTCAAACTTTGAATTGTGAATCGATTATGTATCAGATTATCATTGCGATTGTTGATATTTCTATAATCGATTATCTTTGTTCCTGTAATCGATTATCTTTGTTCTGATAACTGATTAACATATGATTTTATAATCGATTTCTGATGATATTTCTAATCGATTATGGATTCAATTAACTCCGATTCATATTGCAATTAATCTCATGAATTATAACTTATTTAACTCTTGTTCTGAGATCGATTATGGATTATTTAGCTGCGATTATACTCTATTTACAACACCGATTATGAATTATTCTGACAATCGATTATGTTCTGCTAAGAGATCAATTATGAGACTATTTGAATTCGGATAAGCTCATCTTTCGAATTTGATTATCTGACTTAAGATAATCAATTAGAATATGATTTGTTGTGATTTATCTCTCAGATAATAATATCTTCTAGCTAGAATCGATTGTGTTCCAATCTTTGATAGATTGAATATCTGACTATTTGTTCATCTAAATATTTGACTATTTGACTTGTTGGCTATATTTAGTTATGAATTTTCTTCCAGATAGATATATGATTATTTTAGTTCTTTATTCAGAATCATATTATTTGCTATTTCAAATACTATATATTTAATTTGGTAGGGTGTTGAAGGCTACTAAGTTGTACTCATTAAAAATTACTTATATTTTTAGACTGTGAGACTGAAAGAGTTTGAGCTATAACAGGACTTGGGGTATTTTGTGGACTTGCTTGCTGTGGAGTTCAGATGGATATTTTGATAATTCAGTTTTCTGATTTGATTTGCTTAGGGATATGTATAGACTTTCTGCTGAAGAGAACTCTAATGTACTTTTTGGTTTAGCTTGAGTGGATTTTGGTTTGTAAATAAAATTTGGCTCTGTAATAATATGATGACTTTGTCCATATTAACATGATGGATGTTTTGGCATGGGCACTTGTAACTTAGTTTGTGGCACTATAATATTTGAATTGGACTTTGTTTTTTGTTGGGTGGTTCCCACCGTCACATGCTGCTAGCATCATAGTAAGTTTGCGACCTAAAATAATGTTTGGGGGTGTGGCACTTTTGATCATTTTCAGAAGGCTCCTAAAGAATTCGTTATTTGATCCCTGAGTTCAAATTCATAAAAGTGAGTAATATTGGATGAATTGAGCTTAAGCTTGATTCTAGAAGAATGAGCTTGAGCCAACTTTAAGCTGGATATTTATTGGTCAATTTGGACTTCAATTTTGCCATGTTTAGCATATATATTTTGGCATTTTTTTATTTCATTATTGCTTCTAAATGGCTGAAACTTTTTGTACTTTTAAGTCAGTTCATGGTTATATTAATTAGAGTAACATTTAAGAACCTTTAGTCAAAGCACGTACAATATGTAGCTTGCAATACAACTAATGCTTGTTTGTCTTAGTTGATTCGCTGCTTAATATGCTAGTAAGTGTAATGATTTGTCCCTCTACATATTATTTGTGACTATTAAATTTGGGAACAGAATTCATTTGTGAACCTTTTTGTTTCATCTATGTTTTGAATTGTTTTCTCCCATCAAGTGCCAATTTTTTTATTAAGTTTATCAGGAATTCATACCCCTTTGAGCTTTAATAAAATTAGTAGATGTGAAATCCCTGAAGTGTGTATAGTTCAGACATCAAAGAAGGAAACTAGTAGCCTTTCGGAAGTATAATGTCAACATGTAGGATTAAAAGGAAAGGGGCAGTTGGGGCAATTTCTTCTTTTTGTTGGCACATCATGCCATGCAGTTTTGCTTTTCACCTTTATGTGTTGTACGATGGACTCAAGCTAGTAGTTTCATGATTGGAAAGGGTGTTTCCTTATCATTGACCCTCGGATTTTGATCTTCATGTATAATTTCAGGTCAATAGAGCACTGGTTTCATTTTACAACCGGATAAGATGAGGTACTAAAAGCTGCTGCGTCTGTTTGAATTGTTGATGGATCTGGTTTAATTGGATCTAGTTTTAAATTTAATTCTGCTGGTCACTAGTTTTTGGTCTGATTGTCTGGCATTCTTTGACTAGTGAATTAGTAACATGTCTGTCTATTGTCATGAGAGACAGCTTTATTGATCATGCCATTCAGAGCAGTTACAGAGTGTTGCAGTGTTCATTGACTTCTAGTTGTAAAATGTCAAGGTTAATGAATTTCAAAGCCAGATTAAAAGAAAGCCAGGTGCTGTCAATCAACATCTCGTTCAATCCAGTTTATAAGAATTGGTGCGCTCCAAACATGGAGAAGGATCAACAACCTCAAACATAGTCTGCAAATGTTTGCGAGTTCTTTATTTGTTGGATATCACATGTCTATCTCAATTGTTTGTGCAATTATCTTGGATCTCTCAAAGAAATTGTTTGTGCATGATCTTTGATCTTGATGCTGGCTATACTGTAGTTTGTTTACTTGTTAAATTGAGTTTTTTTTTTTTTTTGGGGGGGGGGGGGGGGGGGGAGGGGGAGGGAGGGGGTCTCAAACTAAGTCATTTCATTCACTCAAAACAGAAAAAACATAAAAGACTACTGAAGATCCAACCATGTTGGACCATACCTTTACCAGCTCTTGCACGGATGAGATGACGTACGACTCCTCCACAACCAGTGACAAACTAGCACTGTAGAAATGGTACCAACGATTGGCTTAGTACATGGGATAACAAATGGACAGGACAAGGTCACCATGAACCCAGGCCAGATGTGAAAGGCGTCTACCTTGATATCAACATGGCTGCCGGTCTTCTTCGAGTGGTGAGCTTGCAGTGGCATACTATCAATTGGAAATATGTGGGTGAGTGCTAGATACATGAGTTTCCTATAAACCCCATGTTGGACTCATAAAACTACTACAAAAAAAAATGATACACTTCACCTTCGATGAACTTTATGGCTGGGTCGTGTCAACCTTCTGATCAACAAAGGTATGGTTAGTATAGTTCTAGATCATTAGAATTGGATGACCGAGGGAGAGATGAAGAGGAGGAACAATAAAGTCTGTGGGAGAAAAGTCACACAGCAAAGGTGGCACTACAAAGATCTTTGAGCAGAAGGGCAAGGAATGAACGATGAATCTACACCAATTGGAGGCTGAGTAATAGAAAATCGAAAAAACAAAAAAAACAGTTGATAGAGACGGGACAAAACTAAAAAAAAGTTTATAGACTCACTTGAAGGGCCCTCCTATGGAGAGAGGGTTTCTCCCAAATAAGGGAGGGGGTGGGGGTTGCACATGGTGAAGTGAAGGAGCTCAAGAGAGTGAAGTAGGGAACTTGAGAGTGAAGGAGCTCGAGAGAGATGAACCTCTATTTCAGACCCTTGTTTAAACTACTTGTTTGTTAGTTCTATGTTCTACCATGGTCTAGGGTTTTTGGCTGAGGAATACCAATAAAATTGCTTATCATGCCTTTGGGGTTCATCGGTTGATTCACCTCCCAAGGGACACTCTCTCGAGAAATGTCGAACTGTCATCGTGACATGGGGGGCTCCTTATAAGAGGAGTAGCAGCAACCTTCTTGCTTTTCTGTTCTCTCCCAGATGAAAGCTTTGCATGTCCCCTTCTCCAAAAGTGTTTGCGAGGCAACGCCGTTCTACTTGTTCTTGCTCATTCTTTCGCCTGTGATGGCACGTCGGGTTGCAAGGGACATGGATTATGTTGGTAAAGTGGAAGAAACCGGTGAACGTTGAAGCCTATGCAAGCCACGACGAGGCTCCTAACAAAGTTTCATGTCGTCTACCATATTCCAACCAAGTACACCCTAGTGTTGCCATTGTTTGAAGAGCGAATCTACTTAGGGAGGACGCACTCATTCATCGTGTATGAAGTCATGTTTGAGGCAGGGTTTAGACTCTCGATGCCCCTCTTCGTGGAGTAGTTGCTGAGCCATCTCTGAGTCACCCCTGTTCAACTGACACCGAATGCCTGGAGGCTAGCTTTGGGTTTCGTTGTCCTGGTCCAAGACAAGGGGCACCCGAAGCCGACAGTGGAGATGTTCCTATACTTCTATCAACCCAAACGGTGTAACGATAGGGGAAGCCATGCGTTCGTACAGTTCGAGGCGCGCAACAAGGGGCCCTATGACCTTTTTATAGGTGATGCTTTCGACGTGGGGGTTCCCATGCTACTTGCTGGGGATGCCGCCATCGTCAACAACACAAGGGTGGATCCTCCTATTGACATTAGCCTGTAGGTTACCGAGGTGGCCCTACTGTGGGCGAGTTTGTCTGGTCTTCTCCTCCCCTGTGAGTGCCTCTTTCCTGTTGCTCCCTTTTTGTCTTTGCTTTATAGTTGTGAGCTGGGTATGCTAATCGTGGCTTTCCTTCTTCCTTTATCAACCATTGTTGCCTGCCCGGATTGCGTCGGAGGTAGTGGTATTGCTACGGGCGTTACATTCCTTAGAGCTTGATCCAGAGCTTCAAAGGGTTTTGGATGTCTCTATCGTTGTTCCTAATCCTTCATCTGACCAGGCGATCAGGAGAAAAGGGCTGAGAGTAGCTCTCGATCAGGGCTCCTGGCTACTCGCCCCGGATATGTACTTATTGAACGGACGAACCCATAGCCGACGTAGAGGTGGTACTTCTATTGGGAGGTCCACCAGTTGACAGTCGCCATGCTTACCCCTCCAACATTCTATTGCGAGCCCGTGGAGAAGAGGGAGGATAATGAGGAGAGTGAGGAGGAGGTGGCAGACTCTGCCCCCTTGTCAAGGTTGAAGAGGGGACCCTATCCTGCGGTCATCTGGGGGGGAGACGATGACGACGAAGTCCCCCTCACCTAGATGATGGGGGGTTCTACTTGCCCGTAAGCCTGCTCTCCAACGTAGAGTGCGTAAGCTGTTGAGGTGGCGGAAGATGAAGCCCAAGGGAAAGCTTTTGAGGTATAGGCGGATAGCCGCTCTGACAAAAAGCATACAAGGCTCGTGTAGTGGGGGTGGCGATGGCGCCGTTAATGATGGTAGCGAGGATGGTCATGAGGGCGCCGACGGAGCCATCAAATGGGGTTCCCTAAAGATCCCCAGCCCACTTCGTTTAAAGCGGGAGGGAGGAGAGGTGGAGAGCCCTCCTCCCCCAAAGTGCTTGAGACGGGAAGCACATTCCTCAACCTCCCCAGCCGTTCTTGGGAGATGCATGAGATTCCCTCTTCGTTAGAGGGCTCTCTTCTTTGTTTGGAGGAGCTCGGGGGAAGCGATTCCATGGTCTTCGCCGAAGAAGGTGCCCAGGCTGCTACATCTTTGACCGAGAAGCTTTTGGCCCTGGGAACCTTTCATGTCACAGGGCTCGCCTTAGAGTCCTTCAGTGGTGGAGGAACACTTGATTTGGGGGTTGAGGCCCTAGAATTCGACATCTTTGGGCTAGAGCGGCTGAGAGATGCTATTCCAATGATCAAGGTGCTAATTGAGGAGGGGGAGCGAACACAGAACCAGCCAGTGGTGGTGCACAAGGCCTGTTCCCCGCTCCGACCATAGGCCATATCGTAGTGGCGGTGGTGGCATCTTCGGTCGATGCCTAGGACATTCGGGAGGTTGAGGCTGCCATCTACGTAGGCTTGGTGACGAATTTCCAAGCTCGCCGCCAATAGGCAGTCACCAAGGGTAGGCAGACGGTGATGAAAACTTCGCCCGGGCGAGCGTGGTCCAGTTCTAGGCACTGTAGGGTTCTCGAGGCATCGACGAACTCTGCGGAGGCCCACCCTTCCCCTTCAGAGCCTGATCCGACCGAGGGTGTCTTGAAGGTAGTATTGCAGGGCATTCTGGAGGATTCTTTGGTCTCCGACGAGTAGGTGGCAATGGAGATTGTGCAGCAACTGCGACTCCCAGGAGGGATAGGAGGGGAGCGCCCAGGTTCGAACCTAGGTGGGGGAGTTGTTTCTTAATTTCTATGAACTATGCCTTACCACTGCGGTAGGGACCTAAAAAAAAAAAACTATGACTCCCAGTCGACAAGCCGGTGTTGCAGTCCTCAAGTGTCGCTGAGATCCTATGACACTCAACCACCTTCGCCTTGAGGATTGGTCTTTATGTTGCAACTCTCTCGGAACGTTGGTGTCACGAGGCCAAGCTGTCAGCGACCTTATTTGCTTGGATTGGTAGGCTCGAAGGAGAGTCTTGGGCAGCGATTGGCAAGGCGGAAGCGCTTAGGTGGTAGTTTGAGACGTCTCGTCGGTGGGCCGAGGTAGTAGAGAAGTCCCTCGAGTCTCTACATAAGGAGCTAAAGGCCGCCTAGGAGGAGATGGTTGTTGTGGTGGAGGTGGCTCGACAGGGGGGGGGGGGCACGGATGCCTATCGTGCCTCTGAAGAGCATCGGTAGGCCCGGATGCTTATGCTGCTACTGTAAGGAAGCCAATTTATGGCAAGGCATGGGAGGACGGATATGTCACTGGGTTTGCCAATGCAAAGACTTGCTTCCGCCACAGCGCCACAGCGAAGTTATTGCTGCGGCATCTAGAGAAGGCATGTTGGTTGCTAGGGCTCCTGAGGCGATTCAGTTCGAGAGGCATTCAGCTAAAGAGCATTTCACAATTCAGCCTCCCAAGGGTGATCGGGTAGACTGCGGTTGTTGTATTTACTTTCTCTCTCATGCTTTATGTAACTATAGTCGTTTGAATGAAAAATTATCTTTTGTTAACAAGCCCGAATTGTATGTGGAATCTATAGCTCATCTTCCCCCCAGTCCCCCCAACCAACTAGGCTAAGTTTCATTGGGAACTAAGGCTAGAGGCATAAAGGTTGGTTTGTTTTATGTCCTTTGGCGTATGCTAAGTTGAGTGGACGATACCTGTTATTTTGCTGTATAGGGGTTTAATCATTTCTAATTTAAAGGTCCTTATTTTTGAGCGAGGTCAACTGTAGCTTTTCCCTACAAGGCTCGGCTTGGCAAGGGGTAGAGGAGTGAGTTTTATCTTTTCTGAGGGTGGAGAGCCACTTCCCTGTGAGGCGTGGCTCGACAGGGGGGAGGTGAGTGAGTTTTATTGCATATGAGAGTGGGGAGTCCCTTTTCTACGAGGTATGGCTTGGCAGGGAGAAGATGAGCAAGTTTTATCCCATCTTGGGGTGGAGAGCTCCTTCTTTGTGAGGCATGGCTCGACAGGGGAAGATGAGCAAGTTTTACCCCATCTGAGGGTGGGGAGACAAGCGAGGTTTATCCCATCTAAGGGTGGGGAGCCCCTTCCTTGCTAGGGTGACTCAGCAGGAAGAAGATGGACGAGTTTTTTGCCATCCGAGGGTGGGGAGGCCCTTCCTTGTGAGGCGTGGCTCGGTAGGAGGAAGATGAGAGATGTCGGTATTTGATCGTGTCGACTGTAGTCGATCGTACTCGGCTGTGATCAATCACTCTTGGCTGTGGTCGACCAGTGTCGGCTGTGATTCGATCACTCTGGGCCACGTCCAGTCAGTGCCGGTCGATCAAGGCTTGTCGGTGCTGTTGACTTGTTGATCGATGTCGAACTACAAAGACAAGGCTCAGATCATACATTAGTAATGAACCATTGTATTACTTGTAAGAGAACAAAATATCCTTAGAATCTTCGTGTTATGAAAGAAAAATTGCAACAAAGAAATTCTACTGACTCAGATGTTCTACATCCCGCTTATCGTCTAGAAGCTTGTCGTCCAGTTGGATGAGGTGATATGTTCTGTTGCCATAACTTTTGGTCTTCAGAGGGCTCAGCCGCTCCCTTGTGCTTCTCTATCTCATTGCGAATGAACATGACGAGTTTCTTCAGTTGGGCATTGGTGGCCGCGAGATACGTCTATCGAGAGACATTATGGTTCCTGCATACTTCTCTGATCCCCTTTGTGTTTGGGAACTTAAATTTTCGATGCACATTTGACAATACGACCTTAAACCCCTCCCCCAAGGACTCGCTTCTTAGGATGGCGTTGTAAGTCGAGGGGACGTCGACCATCGTAAATTTGACCTCTTGGGTGATCAACAAGGGGGAAGTTCCTAGTGTTAGCACGAGGGTTATCTTGTCCCTCAGTGGTCACTGGTTGGTTGCTAAATCCATATATGGGAGTTTAGACTCTCCTCATGCTTGATAAATCTAGGTTGAGTTGGTGGAAGCAGTCGAGGAAGATAATGTTGAGTGAGCTCCCATTATCGATAAAGACTCTTTTGACGTGGTAACATGCAATCTTAGCCTTAATGATTGGGGTGTCATTATGAGGAAGTATAATACCTTGTAGGCCTTCGTTAGTGATGGCTATTGGCTCCTTGGTGAGTGGAGGGATGTCGATAGCGGTGACCTCCCAATCGACTCTCTGAGTCTCTGAAGCATAGTTACGCCTCCTCTTGTTTCTGTTCTACTGCTCGAAGCTCCTCCATAAATTTTGTAGATTATTCACTCTAACTGAGTGGGATGACCACGGTTGTCTGGCAGTGGTGACCGATCGTCATATTTTTCAGCCTATTGACCGAACTCTTAGTCACCGTTGTCGGCGATGTACTTCTTCAAGTACCCGCGTCGCATCAAGGCTTCGATTTCTCTCTTGAGATCATGGCACTTTAACGTGAAGTGGTCATACTCATTATAGAAGGTACAGAACCTTCCTGTCTTTTCTACTATGAGTACCAGTTTCATCTTCTTAGGCTAGCGAATGTAGCCTTCATCTTTGAGTGTTCGGAGGATCCAGTTGATCGGGGTGTTTAAGAGAGTGTAACTTTCTTCTCGCCGATTGACATCTCGGTCGCTTCGACCTTTTGCTTGCTGTTGGTGCTGATCCTTGGCCAGTCCATCAACTTGGTCACGATCAAGGCATCTTTTGTTCCACCCTGTAACCAATTGTTGCTTGCGCTTGTCCTCTATGTCGAAGTGATGTTGAATAGTGTTGCTGGCTGAAGCAGCTCCTCACTATTGATACACAAATTGACTTTGCGAACAAAGCCGGGTAAGTCGGTTGGGAGCTCTTTGCTCAGCTCGAACTAGGCTTGTTGGCTTGCTGCTCCGGCGAAGAAATATTGGGTTACGTTCGGCACTTCCAAATTGAAAATTTTTCGGGCTACTTCGCAAAAACGGGCCTAGTACTTGTGGAGGGACTCATCCATATTCTGGCGTAAAGAATACAGTGACACAATTGTCACTGGCATGCACCTACTGAGAGTGAAATTGTTTCGGAAGGAATGCAACAACTCTCTAAAATTATCGATAGAGTTGGGTTTTAGCTGGCTGAACCATTGTTGAGCGTTTTCTTCCAGTGTGGTTGGGAAGGCCCGACACTTGATTTTCATCGAACACATTCAGTAGGGAGAATGTGCTCTCAAACATCTACAAGTGATAATCCAGATCCTTCGTCCCGTCATACATTTTTAGGGTTGACATCCTAAAATGTAAGGGCAAGGGCTCTTCTCGGATCTTCCTAGTAAAACAGGAGCCCTTACTCCCCAAGTCATCCAACCTACTCTTCTGATTGTGATGAAGTAGTTTCTCTACTCGTTCCTCAAGCTTTCGAACCCACTTTTCTCTAGGGGAGAGGTGGGAGTGCCGAGAGAGCCAGTGAGACATGGCATGACACTGTCAAGATAAGGCTGATGATCTTGAAAGGGAAGAGGCACGAGAAGACTTGGTTGAAGAGCTTGAGGATGAACGAGAGAAAGAGCTACTGTTAGCAGGGGTGCTGTGCTTGTGGTCGTAGTGGCATGGCCTTAGTATGGGAAAGTTCATGGCTCTATGGTCAGCTAGGTGAGCGATGGGCAGAGAGGTGGCCTCTTGACGATCACTCCTGCGACATGGCTCGAGGTTATGATGAGAAGGTTGCCCTTCAGTTGGAACTAGCGGGCCATTCTACAAAGGAGACGGTGGTGGAGGCATTGGATTCTCTTGACTATGAGGCCTCTGAGGAAGATGGGCACTATGGTGGCTACATGGAGGCGACCATGCTCCTGTCGAAGGGCTTCTCCTTCCAATCAGTTGACTTTTGCCTTGAGTCATTGAATCATATCAACCAAAACTTGGAAATCTGGTCCTGAAGGCAGATGATGCATACCTTCGGGGGAGGGTGAACGTTGTCTCCATTTCTTGGTACTGGCTTGCCCTGGACTCTGACGGCTAGAGGTGGTAGGAGTGTTGCACCGCCGATTGCAACTTTCTTCTGCCTGGAAGCTCAACTACTGTTCGTCCGTACCATGGCTTTTGGCTGGCATTTCCTATAGACGGTGCCAAAAAATGTTGGGTCAAAATGTCATCCTCCATGATCAAAACCCTGAGTATCAAAAGGCCAGAAATTAGTAGGTTTGCAAAAGAGAATACCGTTAAGGACCCCTGGCGATGAATTGGAGATCTCCCTTCAATGGTTAAGTTAGAAAATTGCGGGGTTGCTAACGAAAGCAAGGATGACTGTCGTTCTGAAAAGCGTACCTCGACGAAATTGAGCTAGGGGTCTACGGTTTCAGGGGCTTCTTAGAGACCAATTCTGATCGAGAAGGTAGGTCCTGGATAGATTTCTCCTTTGATCCGAAATTGGAAGGATTCATGACATGGAAACTGTATCTATCTTAATGGATTCTCTAGACTTCTCTTAGTTGAACCCAAGTCGTGATTAGATTCTTCTGAGCTGATTGGGACTTCCTTGTCGGGAATTTTGGTCCGTATCAAACTCTTGAGGGGGTCCCTTTAGGGGGCGGACTCAGATTGGGCCCTTTAAGTGGGCTGCTTGCTTTTGGATGACTAGATTGGTCTTGGGCCAAGACAAGATTGCAACAGTGGGCCTGACCCTCTTGCTATTGGGCTAGGTGAAATTCTCATCCTTCACACATAATCATAATTTCATTGTGATTCAATCTTCATTGCATAAGTTCACAGACTTTGTTGTGTACATATCATTGCCCAAGTGTAAACAAACACAATGAATAAATTGTCATTTACATATTGATTATGAATGAGAATATACATTAAATAGTCCCATCATATGATATATGATTGACTTACAGGGCACCTACTTCTTTCATATATCTTACAGTGATTCAACTTTATCATATTATTGGAATTTTGATTAAGAAATATTCTAACCTTAATAAGGAAAAGAAGGTAGATTAAGTGAAATCAAATCTTTTAGAGGCAAACAAGTTATTACTATCAATTCCATGTAAAAACCTAATACCAATAGGTTAATCTAATATTTTGGACATTATGAAGAATTTTCCAATTTTTTTGTAATTATTGAGGTATTTTTACAAAACATAAATCTAATTTTCAATGTAGAAATTCAATATCAATTAAATAATTAGCAAATGGATTTAAACTTTAACCAAACTTTATGGACAAGCTAGAAAGGTCCTACAAGGTGTTTACCAAGTTTCACCAAGTTCTGGGTTGATTTAGTTCTAAATCAGACTTTCGTAGGAATTTCAAGAAAGTCGAACCTAAGTGAACTTCAAATTAGGCACGAATGAAGTAAGAAATAGTATCAAAAAATTATCACATTTTGTAGGTAAGTCAAAAACATGTAACTTAAGGTCTCTACAAATTTTTTACGAGTTTTAGACTTTGGATGGCCAAAATAGACACCCAAAAGTCGACTAAGGGGAAATCTAACAAAAACATCAAACGGCCATAAGTGCTTTAAATGGCCAGCTGATCCGCCAAATGGCTAGGAGTTGACCCTTCTGGTGGCTAAGACATCCAGCACTCTGACTGTTTGGTTCTAATGGCCAAACTAGAGGCCATTAGCTACCGGACTAATATAACTTGTATTATTTGGTGTTTTTCAGAGAATTCATGAAAAATTTAGGTTTCTTCTTAAGAACTGGATTTCCAAGCACATTGAATTACTTTCTAAGAATCTTAAAACAACAAGAAAATATAGAACTATAAGCTAATTCAAGCTTAGGATAATCACCTGCCTTTTGAATGAATCCTCTCTTTCACGGCTTTTCTACGGTTCCTAGCAATCTCTAGCAAACTACTAGGTTCTTAAGGTGTCCTCATGTGCTCCCTTGCTCCTAGTTCTTCATGCATTCACATCACAACATAAGGGAGCATACGCATACACCCCAAACCACCTAGCCAAAAAGTGCTAAGGCCTTAGCTACTACGTAGAACTAGGGATACCTCAATCTTATCATAACTATAGACAAAAATTTAGCTCCAGATTTCACTCTTGCTGCCCACATACAATAGTGACCTCTCCTAATCAGATGCTCACTTAAGATCGATCTATAAATCCCTTTATGATGATATGATCTTCATACAAATTTCACCCATATGGCCTACATATATCTTAGAGAGATTAGCTATGTCATTACAATGATTTTTCACATTTAAATCTATTACATAAATTTAATACTATCTTATTTCATAGAGCCATGCAAAAGGTCCATTTCAATATGTAGAGAAATCTAGATATTAATTTGCATAGAAATAAAGTCCAAAAATATCATATTAATATGTCCAAAGCTTAAAATTAGATGCTATGATTTATTAACTAATATTCATATTTTTATGATTTTTTGCTAAGAAAATAGTCTTTTCCTTAGGGAGTGTGGATGGGATGTACTAGCCTAGATTTTAAAAGGGCTTGAACAATAAGAAAATCTTGGTTTAAAACATCAAGTAGGCTTGGCCTAGCCTAACAACATCATGGGCCAAGTTTGGGCTTTGTTGGGCTTAGTACTTAGTCTAAAAAATGTTGAACGATTGGGTTCCTTCTATTTTGATCCCTATGTTTTGGTGATAATAAATGATGTGATCAGTTTACAGTTTTGGTGATAACATAGTGACTTAATAATGTGATCTGTTTTGAGTAGTTAATTGAATATAGTAATAATAGTCAATGAATCAGTACAGATTCACCATGTTAATCGGGTCTAAGTTTCACAATGTTCTGGGACGTAGTCGACTTTTAGGAGTTAATTGAGTTCATACTTCAATTAATCCATTAATTGGTCTAGAACGTCGATTAACTTAGTCTATGTGTCAATCGACCCTTCAATGCCTTACATCAATTAACTCTCTGGAATATCGATTAAGTAGCCCTACTTAATCGATTAACACGAGGAATGACCAGTGCCCTTTAGGGCCACTTAATCGATCTCTCTATCTATTAACTCCAGCAGCTATCTTTCTATTAATTGAGCCACTTAATCGATTAATTCATCTCGCATTTCTATCGATTAACAGTTATGCGCGTCTATTGATATAATCGATTAACTGACTAGGCTATTGATTAACTCACTTCGTCTATCAACTATCTTGACTATTTCAATTAACTTGTGTTTCTTGGTTCATTGATTTACCTCACATGCTATCAATTAACACAACTTAACTGCTTCACTTAATCAATTCGCTCTCATGTTAGCATTTAACTTGTGCTTTCCTACATCGAATAAGTAATTGTTTTTTGTCAACTTGTCTCATATTACTTAGTCGATAGCTCTTGCAATTAACTGTCACTAATGCATGAACTTAATCGATTCTTGTTAGTCTTGTTTTAGTATATATGCATGGACTTAACCGATTATCTTATAGGTTGTTGCATACTTAGTCGATCAATCTCAGAAAACTCTGTCTTTTATGTCTGTCTGTTTGAACTTCTTATTTAAACCAAAAGTCTTCGCGCTTTTATTGCTCTATCTTTTTCAAGTTCCTATGCTTTCTTCTCCACTCCTTATAGAATTCTGCTACATGGATCTTCATCTTTTTATCTATTGGCAGACTGGTCAAGACTAGTAGGTATTCCTATGTTTTCTATTGGTGCAACAGATGCCATGTCCGATCTCCTGCAGACGTACCTGAGGAAGCATTCAAGGACAAATTAGGAAGCTCGCGTATTCTCAAACAACAAAAGGGAAGGAGAAACTTAACCTAAAGTTGGAGTACTTGATTAAACAACCCAAGGAGCAGAGACATATTTTCAAACATTAGACACAACAAGATCTAACTAGTCTATTGTTCATCTCCTTGATTCTAACGGGCAGAAATTTGTGAAGAACATTATATATACGAGACTTTAGCTTCACAAAGACAACAAGAAAGCATACATCGATAGACACCTTGAGAAAGAAAGCTTCTAAGCGCCGTAGTTCAAATCCAGCAAACTCTCAAGAAAGCATTCAAGAACATTCAAGATTACATTCGAGTACTCCACTCTCTGCAACATTCCTTTATGCGCAAACTCCTTTGTGCAATCAAAACTCTGCTTTCTACTCATTTTCTTGTCTTGATTTTCTATTTTTACTGTTGCATTCCTTGTACACAATCAGCTTACTTAGAGGCATTAACTATATAACATTCTTACCTTCCTATAGGGAGAGGACCAGGAGGTCCAATCGGTTGGAGGTTTGTATCCAGTGTGCCCTTTGTTGAGAGGAAGACTAGTTGAGACTAGTGGTTGGACCAATAGGAGGTCGATATCCAGTAGTTGTAATAGTGTTGAGCTAGTGGAAACTCTAAGAGGTTTGTTTGAGGACTGGACGTAGGTCTATAGACCAAACCAGTATAAATCCTATATGCATCTATTCTTGTGTCATTGTTCCTTGTTTCCCTCTCCTTTCTCCTCTTATTTGTGTATTTACTTATTACTAGTTGTAGTTTAACTTTTATTTACCTCTCCCCCCCCTCTTGCCCCCTATATAGCCATAGCCTGACCATAAAAAATCCTAACTTGGCCACCTGCATTCCCATCTCTCTCTCTCTCTCTCTCTCTCTACGGTCCACACTACCATTGCCTTCCTCGTCTGGACATACAAGCACATAATAGAAATGTATGTCCTGTAAGCCAATCATATGAGATGTGATGGTATCATTTCATATAATTGTCTCATTCTTATTAATAATTGATGCAGCCAAGACACTCACGGAGGGTTTACGGGTGCACGATCCTGTTAGTATTGGGTGACCCACAAGCCAATCCGACACTATGTATTATTCAGATTATTAATAAAATGGCATAAATTCATTATGTGTTTAAATCAATCTTTATTTATCGTATCATGAGGAAGCCCATGGATATGTGCGGTGGTCTTCGGATTATGATGAGATCATAATTACGGGACTGAAGACCTATAAACACATGTCCTCAATTGTTCCTAGTCGGAGGATTTTTGAGAAGGATATCAAATATCCGGATAGACTAGTACGGATTTCTTCAACTCATATGATGAGGGTCACTGATCCTATAAGTCACTTGTATGGAGACACTATGCTGAACTTGTAGGTGCTCATTAGCGAATGAGTTCACTGAACTGATCCGGCCATGAATCGCTAGATGGTATATACCTAACTGTTAACCAATTTGATTCTTTTGCCACGGTTGCGTGGATGGTCTTTGGACCTGAGACACCAAGGATACCTTGTTGGTATGCCTCTGACCTTTGACCTCGGCTAACGAATCCCTAACCATGGGTTATCAATAAGCCAATTGATCTGGTTCAGGGAAATGCCTCGAAGGTAATTGTGTGGTCAATACGGGATCATCCGCTCTTAGTAATAGGAGAGAGAATGTTCTGGGAATGATGCGCTCAAGTCCTTGGCCAGGGCGGACTTTGTATATGATAAGGAGTTATCAGATATAGATTAGCAGTATCCGATTAAGGTGAATCGACCGGTTAGAGTTTAACGGTAAACCATACCCTAAGTCGATTCAAGAACATTGTACGGATGAAGGATTATATCCGCGCGGTAGCCGATGACGGAAAGGTTCCAATAGAGGGTTGCGATAACCCCAATGCCATCCGGGATCACGCGATGTTGCTTGGCATCCAACGTGATTGGAAGCCTGTTCGAATTTACTGTGGGACATAGCTGATTAATTAATATAGGGATATTAATTAATTTAGTAGGTCCGTAAAGAGTTACTGGGCTTAATGGGCTATTAACCGGACTGGTATTTGGGCCTAGAGGGTCAAACGCAAAAGGTTTTCAAGTCGCTGGATAATTTGATAGGATTTCAGATAAGTATGGGTTTTTATGAAAAATCGCAAAACCACTTATTATAAAAGTATGGCCGCTAGGTCGGGGGCTAGCAACCCTGACCTAGCCACTGCCCCTCTCTTTCTCCTCTCTCTCTCATGGGCACCCCTCTTGAGGCCGGCCCCTTGGAGGCTTAGCTCCGGCTCTCGACAACTCCACTTCCCGTTCGACGGGAATTATGTATCCACATGTCGCGAAGGATTATGCGTAGCTAGACGATATCCGCGAACGCTGCTTCGAACGAGGAGGCAAGGACGATCCATCGCGAGGAGAACTGCGTGGATGCCGTTAGAGGCCGGGCACTTACGCGGCTTGCAGCATCGCACCGACAGAACCGAACGAACGCGGATTCGAATCCGCGCAAGGTAAATTTGGTTTACCGATTTATTTTTATATATGAAACGACATCGATCCAGAGTTTATTTTTCGCTACGTTTTATCCAGATCCGACACAGACGAACCCAACAGTGGTATTAAAGCCAGGTTCCACTGTGTTCTTCGCCGTTTCAGACTCCAGATCAATAGTTTTATAATTTATTCCATGCTACGTTTTGATTTTAATTGCATAAGCCATGTTCATTAGATGAACACGGTTAATTTACAGTAAATTATTGCACTAAAATCTTTTTTTTTTTTGCATGCGTTTCGTATTCTTCGTCTGACGAAGAACGGGTACGAATCGGCATCTCCGCAGGCACCCTAAGGGTTGGGGATGGCTTGCCGGTGCAAGGAATCCCCCCCGTGGGGGTCGCCGGTCGCCAGCGGCCTCCTGGCTAGGGCCGGAGAAGGCCACGACCGGCCCCTTCTCTTCTTCTTCCTCCTGCGTGTTCAAAGAAGGGGGGGGGGTCGGTTAGTTACAGAAACGCACTAGGGGGGGGGGGGTGTTAAGGAGATCGCCGGCAACGAAGGGTAGCTGGCACCGTCGCTGGAGCGCCTGGCCGTCGGGCTCCCACCCGGGGGCAAGGCCCTACCGGCCGGCGCCTACGGGGCAGGGTGCCGCCGCCCCCCCACCCTGTGCGCAACTAGGGTTTCCTAGCTGCGCTCGGGTGGAGGGGGCGGGCCCGACGGGCCGGGCCGGGCCCTTGGGACCGAGCCAGCCTGGCGCTCGACCCGGACCAGGTGCTGGTTGGGCTCGGCCCAGGGTCCTGTCCGGACCATTGTACCAACCCTCCCTTTTTCCCCTTGTTAGGCCCATTAACCCCTGTTTTTCTCTATTTTGTTATCTTATTTAATTACATAATTTAACTTATGAACAAATGGGATTATATAATTAGATTAAGTTATGTTTTTAATTATTAATGGACAACAAATAGATTAATATATTTTGGGGTTAATTAACAAGTTGTTGTTAAATGGTTAATCTAATTGTTAGATTAAGTGATGTTAAATATATTTAATTTAAATGTTAAATTAATTTCTTTAATGTCATTAATTATATTTTGCATGGAATATTATAAATTTGCCTATTTGGTGTTTTTGCACATGTGATGTGATTGATTTTAAATTTGATTTGAAATAAGCATGCTTAAAAATAAATGACTACACTTTTCGAAAATTCAAATCCAAAATTTTGTTTGGTCCTTAGTTTTTGAAACCAAAATTAATTTATTTTCGAAAATTTTAATTTGCTATGTGATGCACTCAATTATGTGTGGTTTGTTTTAATAAATTTACACGGTGGTCGTGGATAAGCCCACAATATTATTCATGTGATGATGTGTGGATATGGATCGATGGTGTGTGTATGGATTATTAATTGTTAATGAATAGAGGTCTGCGTACCTCTCCCTCTCTCATATCTCATTGTATCTCTACCTCTCTCCTTGATATACTCGCCATAAGGCTTCTGTTAAATTATCATGTGAATTATGAATTTGTAATGTAATTTGATCGAGACAATCGAGCGTAGAGCGAGGACGATTCACAACTACAACTAAGAGGGAAATGAATGAGTTCGTCCAACCTATGAGTTTGCAGATTCATAATATAATTTGTTATATTATGTACTTATGTGTGTTTGACTATCTGGCTCAAGTCAAACCACAGTGCTGTCCATGACCACACCATGACATGTATGTGATATGTATATTTACTTTGATTACGAATCAAACTACTAGGTTAATAGTATATACATAATATATTCGCTATATTTAATACTATCACCTAAGATGAGACCAATATAAAATAATTAAAACTTTCGTTATAAAATCTAAGTCAGAGCGCGAGTCATTGAGAATGTACCACATGACTCTCCATCAATATAGTTAATATAACTTAAATCGGTGGTAGTATCTTCTATGTGTTTACCTGAGATTTACCATCATCTAATGAAGGGACTATTAACTATGGCATTAAATGTCTTTGGATTAGAATAGAGCAACGATTAACTATGGCATTAGCTATCCACGTGTTTATTTGAGAGCTATATTCCTAGTCTACTCTATCACGTATTGATGGTAAAACTTAGACCGAGTATAATGGTCTACTGTGTTTACCCGGGACCATTAATAACCTGAGATTTGAAATAAGATCGGATATTGTAAGGAGTTGCAATTACCATGAGATGGTTGCTCTAAGCTAACAATATGATATTATGTGTTTACCCGTGGTCATACTGTGATTCTTGGAGATTCTGATCCCCGTTAGGAGACTGTCGGTGTCTCTCGTTCTGTATATCTGAAGGTTATACGGTCCGTCGAAAATTAGTGAGAGTAAAACTAGATAAACAAAGTCTATATCTTGTTTTAATTAATAACTGAATATCTGCTAATCGCAATTACATTGTCTCATGTAGGCTAAAATGTCGCATCACAACCCGTTACGTAGCATACTCGATGCCAATCGTTTGACAGGCCCTAACTACTCAGACTGGCTCAGAAACCTGAAGATTGTCCTCAGGTCTAAGCAAATTCTGTATGTCCTAGATGAAGATCCTCGTACTGAACTAGCATAAGATGCCCAGAGGAGGACATTCTGACATATGAGAAATGGAAAGAGGATTCTACCATGACCCAATGCTACATGCTAGTCTCTGTGAGCAAAGAGTTGTAGAGGCAGCATGAGGAGATGGATGTGAAATCCATCATGCTCCATCTGAAGGAGCTATTTGATGAGCAGAGTAGAATTGAAAGATATGGGATATCTAAGAATTTGTTCAAAGCTCAGATGGCAGAGGGGTCTTCAGTACAGACTTATGTATTGAAGATGATTGAATGGGTGGAGAGGCTGGATGCACTTGGGGTTACACTTCCTAAGGAGATGCATATGACCTCGTGTTATCTTCTCTTCCACAGTCATATGCTTAGTTCATAGTTAACTTTAACATGAACAAAATCCAGGCCACTTTAGTTGAACTACTGAACATGCTGAAGACTGCAGAGGGGAACCTTGTGAAGGAATGACCCTAAATCCTTATGGTTGGTAAGACCAGCAAGAAGAGGCTAGCAGTCCAAGCCTTTCAGAAAGGTACAAGTAAAATTCAGAAAAAGCCAAAGGTTGTCAAAAAGGACAAACGTAAGAGTGCCGATAAGGGTGATTGCTTCTACTGTCATCAGAAAGGCCACTGGAAGAAGAATTGCAAAGAATACCTCAAGGACAAGGCTCAAGGAAAGGTGAAGCTACAGGACGCTTTAGGTATCTATATGATAGATGTAAACTTTTCAATCATAGATTATACATCATGGGTATTAGATCGTGGATGTGTTTCTCATATCTGCAATTCAGTGCAGGTACTAACAAGAAGGCGTAAGCTGAGGACCGGTGAGGTGGAGCTGAGGCTAGGTAATGGCGCAAGAGTTGCGGTGATCGCTGTAGGCACAGTGGACTTCAAGCTACCATCCGGAGAAGAACTTTCATTAGAAGAATGCTATTATGTACCTAGCATAATTAGAAACATTATTTCTATTTCATATTTGGATATAATAGGGTACACTATGTCTATTGGGAACAATGGTTGTTCAGTTTATTTCAGAAATAAATTAGCTGCTTCTACATTTTTATCCAATGGATTGTACTTGTTGAATATCTCTCATGATAGTTATAATATCGGTCCATTAACTAAAAGAAATAATTATGAAGTGAACAAAGCTTACTTATGGCATTGTAGGCTTGGTCACATTGGAGAAAATAGACTCCAAAGGTTACATAAAAATAGATACTTAGATCCATTTGATTATGAATCATGCGCAACCTGTGAGTAATGTTTAATGGGAAAGATGGCTAAATCTCCATTTATTGGAACTGGAGAACGAGCCAAAGACATACCGGAACTAATACATTCAGATGTATGTGGTCCTATGTCTACCCAAGTCATTGGTGGTTTTTCTTATTTCATTACATTCACTGATGATTTCTCAAGGTATGACTTTATATACTTATTGAAGTATAAATTAGAAGTCTTTGAGAAATTCAGAGAATTTAAGAATGAAGTAGAGAAATAAAGTGGAAAAAGCATAAAAGCCATCCGATCTGATCGTAGTGGTGAATACTTGAGTACAAAGTTCACTAAATACCTAAAGGATAATGGTATCATTTCTCAGCTTACACCTCCTTATACACCTCAAATGAATGGTATATCAGAAAGGAGGAATTGCACATTGATGGAAATGATGCGATTCATGATGAGCATGTCTAAACTACCGGTGTCTTTATAGGGATATGCACTAAGCACAGCTATGTATATCATGAACAAGGTACCCAGTAAAGCTGTAACATCCACTCCATATGAGATATGGAATGGAAGAAAATCAAATCTTAATCATGTTAAAGTCTGGGGATGTCCTACTCATGTCAAGAGACATGAAGGAAGGTCTTTGTCACTGGCCGGCTAGAGGCGAAGAAGGTGAATTCACAACTCTCGTAAAGGAGCGATCTTTCTTCATTTTCCAGGTGAGTAGGTTGTAAGAACTTGTTCTTTAGATCCTGCATAACCTGGTCGAGATCACAAAATTCCATTTCTATGCTATGCATATTTTGAGTGTTTACATGGAGGTTCATTTCTATGTCTACAATGACCAAGTAGACATCGCAATAAATCGACTCTAAGACTAGTAAGTATCCATCAAGCAAATAAATGCAACCAAAGAAATAAAAAGTCATCTATCATCTTTACCCCTATTGGATTTAGAGCTATGGGTTACACCCTAGACGGAGGTGAATAGGGTGTTGAAAATTGCTTCGTGAAATCTTTAACTAAGTCGGTGTACTTTAAAACTATATCGTGCTATGATTATGATGCAATGAAGAACAAGTACAACCACACAAGAGGCACAAGATTTATAGTGGTTCGATTCACCAAATGGTGACCTACATTCACTCCAACTTTATTGGACTTCTAGTAGATACGGCCTTAGCCAACTAAACAACTAGATACTAAGCCTTTAGTAAGGCTCTTCCTAGACACAAGGCCTCTAGTAAGGCATACTTCCAATTCCTTAAGGATTGGTCCTCTTCTACTACGGAAAGAACACAACCTCTACTCTTTGTAAAGGATGGCCATCTTCCACTAAGGAAGGAAAACAACTTCCAATCCTCTCAAAGATTGGCCCTCTTCCATAAGGGAAGGTAAGCAACAAGAAAGAATAAGAAAGATAAGAACTATAACTTCCTACTTTACACTATACACAAGATAATATAGATTTCTTAAATATTACAATAATTAACAAAATTAAGAAAGCTCAAGCCTTTGATTCACTCTTGTGGTGTCCTTGCTCTAGGTGTCAAGTTGATGCAGAAAAAGCTCCTTAGATCCACCTAGCAGCCTTTTCTTGAGAAGCTCCACATGATCTACTCTTCATAGGAAGAAGACGATAGCACTGAGATAGCTTTTAGTGGTCTTGATCTTAATCAAGAAAAAGATGAAGATCCACTAAGCTAATACATTCCTTCTTGACCTATACACATGAGATAATTATCTAAGAAACCTTCTTCTAAAGGGATTAGAATATGAACTGAAGAGGAGGATAAGTTAGGTCAAGAAACTTTCTCAAACTCAAAAGAATATAAGACGCGTGTTGCACTTTAAGACCCCTGTTCAAAGTAGTCCACAAATGCTTCTTTTGTAGGCCCAACGGGAATCCCTAACTGTTGGGAGATATGTAGGAAAATGTTCCTTTTTCCCTCCAAAAAGTTTATGCAGAGGATTCTCCAAAGTTGATTTGAAGTCTTCTATCTTTTTGCTTTCTGTGTACTAGTTAGTGAAGACCTACATGTGACATCCTTTACTCCAAAAAGATCCTGCAAACAGTTACCTTGGAGTACTCATAGTGGTAGGTAGAATGGTGATTGTGATGGGTAGCATATAAGTAGAAAAGGTTGCCCTGCAAAAAGTACTTCTAGAACTAAGAAACATTAAAACACAGTGCACTATCATAGAAAAAAGCTTAGCGTGTCAGTCTTTGACTCAAAAGTAACCCATGTGACTATCTTTCCATTGGACAGGCAAAGGACGCGTCAGTCTACAGGTGCACATGGGCTCTAGGGTCAACCCTGGTAGTCTAGGGGTCAAGAACTAGCCACCCAGAAGTAGTGTAGGGAAAATAGGTCAGGACAGACTTCCACTGGTATAAAGAAGGATATTGCAGAGTTTGTTTTCAAATGTCATACTTGTCAGCAGATGAAGATTGAGCATCAAAGGCCAGGTAGACTGATGCAAGCCATAGATATTCCAGAATAGAAATGGGAACATATTACTATGAGCTTTGTGACATGATTGCTATTGACCAGGAAGAAGCATGATTCTATTTGGGTGATGTGGATAGATTGACTAAGTCTACTCATTTTCTACCTATACATAAGAAGACTTCTTTGGTGGAGTTGACTCAGATGTACATTGAGGAAGTTGTGAGGTTGCATGGAGTTCCAGTGTCTATTATCTCAGACCGTGATGCTCATTTTATAGCAAGGTTCTGGAAGAGTCTTCAAGAAGCTTTGGGTACTCGATTAAAATTCAGTTCAACTTTTCACCCACAGACAGATGGACAATTTGAGAGAACTATTCAGACACTTGAGGATATCCTAAGAGCATGTAGCATTGAGTGGAAAAGTAATTTGAATGATCATTTGAAGTTGATTGAATTCGCTTATAATAATAGTTATCATGCTAGTGTTGGTATGGTACCATATGAGGCTTTATATGGTAGACCGTGTCGATCACCTTTGTGTTAGTAAAACGTTGGAGAGAGAAGATTGTTTGGTTCACAACTTGTATAGGATTGCTCAGATAAGATTGATATCATTAGGAAGCAGCTTTTGATAGCTGAGGGTCGACAGAAGAGCTATGTTGATCTAAGCAAAGGAAATTGATGTTTGAAGTGGGAGATCATATTTTTTTGAAGGTTTCACCGACCAAGGAAGTTGTGAGGTTTGACAGGAAAGAAAAGTTGAGTCCAAGGTAAATTAGTCCATTTGAGATTTTGGAGCATGTTGGACAATTTGCTTACAAACTTGCTTTGCCACCGGATTTGTCTGGTGTTCATCTGATATTTATGTTAGGTTCTTGGGGTTTCTCGGGATCGCAAACGTAACAGAAATAAACAATTTAATTGCTGCGATCCCTATCCGTTGTGAATATACTAAAATCGATTATCAGGTAATCAAACATTACCTTGTGCGGGGATTCGAATCCGCGTACGAACGGTTTCGTCAGTGTGACACCGCCGCACAAACATCCGGCCTCTAGCGAAGCCCACACGATCCTCCTCGCGGTGGATTTTCTCACGTTCCTTGTTCCTCGCAGCCCATGAGTGATTCACCGTTCGCTGCAACGACCTTCGCAACGCACGGTCGAACTCTCGTTAGACAGGAGTCAGAGAAGACGGCGATGCAGTCTCTAGAGAGGAGAGAGAGCAATGGCACCAGAGAGAGAGAGAGGGAGAGAGGAGGGGGCGGCCAGGGCTGAGCAGTAGTTTGGCCTGCTTAGCCCGTTCGCTATCTTTTATATTAACCGCGCGATTTTTTATAAAACCCTCCGGAATAATATAAAACCCACTTTTAATCCATCGCCTTGAGAATCTTTTGCGTGTGACCTTCTAGGCCCAATTGGTTAATGGCGCAATAAGCTCAGTGACTCCTCATTGACTCAATTAATCAATTAATAACTCATTAATTAATTAATCAATCGAATTGATGTCGCACAGTAAATTCGGTCGGGCCTTCGATCACATTGGGTGCCAAGCAACACCGCGTGAACCCGGAAGGTATTGAGCAACCCACTATTGGAACCTTTCCGCCGATAGTTACCGCGTGGATATAATCCTTCATTTGTACAATGCTCTCGAGTCAACTCAGGGTATGGTGTATTGTCAAACCTTAATCGGTTGACTTACTTGGATCGGATGTTGCTGTATAATATCAGAAAACTCCTTTCTCGATATTATTGTCCGCCCTGGCTAGGGACTCCTGTGCATCTTTCTTAGAGCATTTTTTCTCTAAATACCGAGAGCGAATGATTCCATATTGACACTCAATTTCCTTCGACGGTATTCCGTTGTACCTGATCCGTTGCTATTTAGAATTTCGTGAATAGAGATCCGTAAACCAAGGTTAAAGTACAGAAGTCCACCGACAAGGTGTCCTTGGTGTCTCAGGTCCGAGGACCATCCAAGCAACTGTGATAATAGAATCAAGCTGGTTGACGGTCAGGTACAATACCATCCAGCGATTCAGTCGGATCAGTTTAGTGAACTCATTTTCTAATGAGCACCTACAGATTCGCCTTAGTATCTCCACACAAATGACAATGAGATCAGTCACCCTCGTCATATGAGTAGAAGTAATATATACTAGTCTATCTGGATATCCGATATCCTTCTCGGATATCCTCCGACTAGGAATTATTAAGAATATGTGTGTTTAAGTGATTAATCTCATTAGTATGATCTCATCATAATCTGATCACTATCGCACATATTCACGGACTTCATTATGAGACGATAATTAAAACGAATTATACATAATGAAATAATGCCATTTTATTAATAAATAAACGAGATTTACAAAGTCAGATTAGTTTGTAAGCCACCTAGGACTAACAATCTCCCACTTGGACTAAAGCCAATCACCTTTATGTAGTACACCTATAGCCTCTAGGTGACGCTCAAACACAATTTGAGCCAATTACTTTGTCAGTGGATCTGTTATATTATTGGCTGATGGAACTCTTTCTACCATTACATCTCCTTTGATAATAATCTTTCTGATAAGATGAAAGCGCCTCAGAATATGCTTCGATTTCTAATGAGACCGGGACTCTTTTACTTGCGTAATTGTCCCATTGTTGTCGCATAATAGCGGAACAGGATCAGAGATGCTGGGAACTACGCCGAGGTCGGTGATGAACTTCTTCAACCACACTACTTTCTTGGTGGCTTCAGCTACAGCGGTATACTCAGCTTCAATCGTCGAATCTATAATGGTTTCTTACTTGGAACTCTTCTAGCACACTGCGCCTCCGTTTAGAATAAACACAAAACCAGATGTAGACTTGCAATAATCTGGATCTGACTGGAAACTCGAGTCAGTGAAGCCTCGCAGTTTCAAGTCACCTCCTCCATAGACAAGAAAGATGTCCTTAGTTCTTCTCAAGTACTTAAAGATACATCTCACTGCCTTTTAGTGCTCTTCGCTTGGATCTGCCTGAAATTTGCTCGTAATACTTAGAGCATATGCTACATCAGGCCGTATACATAGCATGACATACATGATAGATCCTATGGTAGAGGCATATGGTACTCTATCCATGAATGCCCTCTCATTAGGAGTCTTAGAAGACTTCTCTTTTGAGAGATAAATTTTATGTCTCATCGGTATAAGACCTCTCTTGGAATTTTTCATGACAAATCTTTTGACTATGGTATGTATGTGCCTGGATTGGGTCATTCCGAGCATCCTCTTTGATCTATTTTTATAGATCCATATTCATAATACGTAGGATGCTTCTCCCAAATCCTTCATGAAGAAGTTTTTCGACAGTCAAACCTTTACTGATGACATCGTAACTACATCATTCACAATGAGCAGTATGTCATGTACGTAAAGGACTAAGAAGGTGACTACAGTCCCACTGGTCTTCTTGTACATACATGGCTCATCTTCATTCTTAATGAAGTCATAAGACTTGACTGCTTCTTCAAATCTTATGTTCCAACTCCGGGAAGCCTGCTTTAGTCCATAAATAGACTTCTAAAGCTTGCACACTCTATCTGGAAACTCTTTGGATGTGAAACCTTCTGGTTGTATCATATACACCTCTTCCTTAAGGTTACCGTTGAGGAAGGCAATCTTCACATCCTTCTGCCAGATCTCATAATCGAAGTGTGTAGCTATGGCGAGTAGAACTCTGATCGACTTTATCATGACAACTGGTTAGAAAGTCTTGTCATAGTCAATTCCTTGCCTTTGATGATGTCTCTTTGCCATTAACCTTGCCTTATAAGTGTCGATCTGTCTATCTGCACCGATCTTTCTCTTATAAATCCACTTGCATCCAATGAGTACAATACCCTCGGGCAAGTCCTCCAAGTTTCAAACTTGGTTGGTGTATATGGACTGGATTTCAGAGTTCATGACTTTTCGCCATTTTTCGGCTTCTGGACCTTCTATGGGCACTTGGTAGGTTTTATGATCAGCATCCTCATTATATTCAACCTTTGACTCACCTTCAGCGATATGTCCCACATATCGTTCGGGTGGTCTAGGTACTCTACCAGATCTTCGAGGCTTATCTGTGCATATCTGAACAGATTCAAGAAAAGATATCTCATCTGATGATATTGCAGTTGTTTGGGGATCTGGAACCTCTTCTAGTACTATTTTACTCTCATTGTCCTCCTAGAGAAGGTATTCCTCTTCTAGGAAGACAGCTTTCCTAGTGACAAATACCTTTTGTTCACCAGGAGGGTAAAAATAGTATCCACTGGTCTCCTTTGGATATCCCACAAACTTGTATTTATCAGTTCGTGATTTCAGCTTGTCTGGATCATGCCTCTTTACATGCGCAGTACAACCCCGACTTTAACATGTTTAAATTTTGGTTTTCTACTTTTCCATATCTCATATGGAGTAGAGGTCACAGACTTGCTAGGTACTCTGTTCAGTAGGTATATTGCTGACTCTAGAGCATACCCCCAGAGGGACACTGGTAATCCCGAAAAGCTGATCATGGATCGCACCATATCTAATAAGGTGCAATTCCTTCTTTCAGATGCACCATTCATCTGTGGTGTATATGGAGGGGTCAGTTGAGAAACAATATCATTATCCTTTAAGAATTGTGTGAAATTAGTACTTAAGTATTCTCCTCTCCGATCATATCGAAGAGATTTAATACTCTTTCCTGTCTATTTCTCTGGTTTATTTTTGAACTCCTTGAACTTCTCAAACGCTTTCGACTTGTACTTTATTAAGTACACATAGTCGAATCTTGAGAAGTCGTCGGTGAACGTGATGAAGTAGGAAAAGCCTCCTTTGGCTTGGGTAGACATTGGACCACATATATTTGAATGTATTAGTTCCAAAATGTCCTTGGCACATTCTCCATATCTAGTAAATGGAGATTTTGCCATCTTTCCCATAAGGCAGAACTCACATGTCGCAAACGATTCATAATCGAATGCATTTAAATAACCATGTTTGTGCAACTTTTGTAGCCTACTTTCACCAATATGTCCAAGTCTTTAATACCACATGTGGGCTTGGTTCACACAATTCTTGCTCTTCTTAAGAGCATTATCAATGTGTAGATTGTAGTAAAAAACATCTTAAAGATATAGACCGTTGGCTAAAGGTACCGAAGCAATTGATTTATTACCATAATAAATCGAACAACTTTTGTTCTCAATAGTCAACCTATATCCTATCTTTTCCAAATAAGACACAAAATGATGTTTTTATTATGCTAGGTAGATAATAACAATCTTCCAGTGATAAGACATCTCCTGATGGAAGCCTGAGGATTGCTGTCAGTATAGCAACCGCCGCAACTTTTGCGTCGTTTCCTAGCCTCAGTTCCACCTCGCCTTTTCTTAACTTGTGCTAACTTGTTAGTATCTGCACATCATGGTAGATATGAAAAGCACATCTAATATTTAATACCCAGGATGTGGAATCTCTAACTGACAAGTTGATATCTATCATATAGATATCTGAAGCTTCTAATAGCTTCACCATTCCATGAGTTTTATCGTTGAGGAACTCCTTGCAGTTTCTCTTCCAGTGACCATTCTACTTACAGTAGAAGCAGTCACCATTTACTACTCATTTGCCATTGTCCTTGTCAGACATAGACTTTGGCTTATTTAGTTTCTTGCTTTTACCTTTCTCAAAGGCAACTACAGCTTTCCTCCTTTCATTGGTCTCACCAATTAAGAAGATATTGGGTTTTTCCTTCACAAGGTTGCCCTCTGCAGTTATTAACATATCTAAAAGCTCATTCATGGAAATTTGTATCTTGTTCATGTTGTGATTAACTATGAACGGTGCATACGATGTAGGTAATGAGGCAAGTGCGAGGTCAGTATGCATCTCATTGGGCAAAAGAATCCCAATAGCTTCTAACCTCTTCCTCTTCCATTCATCATATGCGATCGTCTCTGCCTCAGGGGTATCTAATGCCGATTCAGCAGGAGGATCACCTCTAAGGACATAGGCAATGTGTTCAGATCTGAAGACAATCTTAAGGTTTCTGAGCCAATCCGAGTAGTTTGGGCCTATCAAAAGATTGGCATCAAGTATGCCATGGAGTGGGTTATTCGACGACATTATTTCCCTATAGGAGATAAATAATATCTATTTTAGCAGATATTCAATTATTAAATATAAAACAAGATATGGACTTTAAATCAAGTTTTAACTCTCACTGATTTTTGACGGACTGTATAACCCTCAGATATATAGAATGGGAGACACTGGCAGTCTCCTAATGGGGATCAAAATCTCAATGACTTGCAGTACAGCCTTGTGGATAGCACAACAAGTTGCAATACAATCAAAGAGCACCCATCTCATGGGACTTGCAACTCCTTACAATATCTGATCATATCTTCGGTCCCCAGAGATTTAATGGCCTTGCAGATAGCACAACAAATCATTAATTCTGGTCTAAGCAATACCATCATTATGAGATGGACATAGATTTGCATGCAGCCCTTGTAGATAGCACAACAAGACTACATGGTTCCTCTACCTCGATCAATAGGCATATTATGCTATAGCCATTTTCTCTCTTTACAATTAAACAGGCCTTGTGGATAGTACAACAAACCTACCTGAAGTAATTCGAATCTTATGACTATAACGATAGAGAACCATAAGGTAAGTTCTCAACTACTCACGTTACAGCTTAAAATTTAGCGAGGATCATTAAATAACTTTTATCTTGGTCTCACCTAGGTAATAGTATATAAATATATCGTATATATATACTACATACTATACATGTTTTGATTCATAATAAAAAATAAAAGAATGCATCTCATACATGTTAAATGTGGTCATGGATAGCACAGTGGGTTTGACTGGCGCCAACAGTCAAATACACACAATCTAACATAACAATTATATTAGATAAACTTGCAAACACATAGGCAAAGAATCTCCATCGAATCGCCTTCCTGGTTGCAACTGTGGATCATCCTTGCTCCTTCCTCGATTGCCTCGATTATATTATAATTAAATTCTAAATTTACATATAAATTGAAGAAGGCCTTATACCAAGTACAAAGGGGAGGAAGGTAGAATTACATCGGAGTATGAGAGAGAGAGAGGTACGTAGACCTCTATTTATTAACAATTAATAAATATTCATTCACACATCTACGATCCACATACATCATCACATCACATGAAGTATTTAATAAGTACATATCCACAACCATGGTGTGTTTTATTCATTAACACAAGATATGCGCATCACATGGCTCAAATAAAAGAGTTTTGAAAATAGATAATTTGACTTTTAAAAAGCTAAGATCTAATCAAAATTGACATTTGAATTTTGAAAACTCATTTTATTATCTTAACATGTAATTAAATCAAATTTAAAAGTATCAAATCACACAACACATGTGCACACACTCCAAATTAATAATTTCTAGAATATTCCATGCAAATTAGAACATTAAAATAATCTAACATTTAGATTATTCAATATTAATAATCTAACAATTAGACTATTAATAATTAATTATTAATCTAACCCTTAGATTAGTTAATTAAAATTAATTACTAATTTAACACTTAAATTAATAATAAACTCTAATTAATTAACACCTACTAATCTAACTCTTAGATTAGTTAATTAATGTTGATTACCAATTTAAAAATTAAACCAATAATTAACACTAATTAATGAATGATTGTTAATCTAACTCTGAGATTATTTAATTAAAATTAATTATCAATTTAACACTTAAATTAACAATTAATTCTAACTAAGAAATAACTACTAATTTATCACTTAAATTAGTTAATTAATTATTAATTTAACACTTAAATTAATAATTAACTCCAATTTAATTAACAACAATTTGTTAATAATAATGATTCCAAAATCATTAATGCCCAATTAAAGAAAATTGAATAACAATTTAAAATTTTCAAAATAATTTTGAATTTTAAAATTGAAATCCAATTTTTATTATGCTTTGATGGGCATGGGGTTTATGGGGTTTAAATTGGGATTTTGCGAAAT
This sequence comes from Zantedeschia hybrid cultivar, assembly GCA_030544215.1. Taxonomy (NCBI): domain Eukaryota; kingdom Viridiplantae; phylum Streptophyta; class Magnoliopsida; order Alismatales; family Araceae; genus Zantedeschia; species Zantedeschia hybrid cultivar. The sequence goes on from JARZZO010000011.1 coordinate 45,707,835, forward strand.
AGGGGAAAGAAGAGAGGTCAGCCGGTTCAAAACTGGGCGGATAGGGCTAGCGCCCCTGGCTCATCAGGGCCGGCCCACTCAGGCTTGGTCCGCCCCCAGGACCACCCAGGCCGACTCGACTGGTTCGACCCAGGCCGCCTCCCCCGTCCCTGAAAACCCTAAGCAGTGTTGCAAGTGGTCTATGGTGGTGGGGGATTGAAGGGGGTCCCTGGCGGCCAGGATTCTGGCGCCGCCCGGCTTCGTCGGCGACGCCCCCGGTGCCGACAACTCCCCCCGGCGTCGGCAAGCCCTCGGCAGCGCCCCTACAGGCTGTTGGCCGAGCCCTCTTTCTTCCCTTTTTTTTTTGGTTTTTCCAAATCAAGGAGGAAGAAGAAGATGGAGGCGGCCGATCGCTGCCAGCTTGCCCTCTTCGGCATCGGCTACGAGTCCGGTGGTGACCGGTGACCCCTTTAGGAGGATCCGGGGTGCCGGCCCACCTCCCCAACACTTGGGAAGCCCAAACAAAGTTGCCATGAACGCCGGTTCTTCGTCCAACGAAGAACGTAAATAAACCCCAGAAAAATCCAAATTTGCAGAAATAAAATCACCCTAATAATTTGTGTTCATCACATGAACACAGTTCTACCAGTGTTATCAGATTAAATGCATGAAATAATAAATAGAAATATTAATCTGGAGATCAAAACGGACGAGAAACAATAGAACTTGGCTATGATACCACTGTTAGGTTCTCGGGGTATCTCAAGATTGCAAACGTAGCGGAAATAAATAATTTAATTGCTGCGATCCCTATCCATTCGAATAAACTAAAACCGATTATTAGGTAATCGAACATTACCTCATGCGGATTCAAATCTACGTCTGAACGGTTCCGTCGGTGTGACACCCGCCAGCCTCGCAAACGCCCGGCCTCTAGCGAAGTCTAGGCGATCTTCTTCGCAGTAGATTTCCTCACATTCCTCGTTCCTTGCAGCCTATGAGCAATTTGCCGTTCGCCGCAACGACCGCCGCAATGCGCAGTCGAATTCTCATCGGACGGGAGTCGGAGAAGACTACGATGCAATCTCCAGAGAGGAGAGAGAGCAGGGGCGCCAAAGAGAGAGAGAGAGATGATCAGTGAACTCATTCTCTAATGAGCACTTACAGATTCGCCTTAGTGTCTCTACACAAGTGACTATGAGATCAGTCACCCTCATCGTATGAGCATGAGTAATATGTACTAGTCTAACTAGAGATCCGATGTCCTTCTTGGATATCCTCCGACTAGGAACTATTAAGAATATGTGTGTTTAAGTGATCAGTCTCACTAGTATGATCTCATCATAATCTGATCACTATCGCACATATTCACGGACTTCATTATGAGGCGATAATAATACAAATTTACACATAATGAAATAATGCCATTATATTAATAAATGAACGAGATTTACATAGACAGATTGGCTTGTAGGCCACCTAAGACTAACAGCTTGGACATGTAAAAACTTGCAAAAAAGGGGCTCTTTGAGGAACCACCGCCGGCGACCAAAGGGGTCCCCGGTGCCCGGGCCGCCGGCTAGTGCCTACGAGGGTAGGCTTCCGGCGGCGGGGGAGGCTCCCGCTCACCTGCAGTGCCACTAGGGTTTCCCCTAGCTGCGTTGGGGGGGGGGGGGGGCGACTGGGCCGGCTGGGCCCTGGGGCTTGAGCCAGTCAGGTGCCCGACCCGACCCAGGTCCACCCCACAGGGCAGGTTTGGGCTGATCCAGGCGCCGGCTGGGCTCAGCCTAGGGGCCGGTCCGGGCCCAGCCCATCTGGGCCGTTGACCCCCCTTTTTGACCGGCCCATTGACTTGATTTCCCCTCTTTTTTTTGTTGTCTATTTACTGCCCATTTAATTACATAATTTGATTCAAATATAAAATGAGATTTTGTAATTAAATTAAATTCTATTTAATAATGGTAAATGGCCAGTAAATAGATTTGTTAATTTTGGGGATTCCTTAACAAATGTTGTTAATTGATTGATTAATCTAATTGTTAGATTAGGGGACATTAAAGTCAAATAATTTAATGGTTAAATTAATTTCTTTATTTTCTATGATTTTTAAGCTTGCATGGAATATAATAAAACTGTGAATTTGGATATATTTTTCTTTTGGCACATGTGATGTATAATAATTGCTTATTTAAATGTGACTTAAATTAACATGTTTAAACAAAACAATTAATGAAACTTTTTGAAAATTCAAATCCAATTTTTATTTGGTCCTTGGTTTATGAAACCAAAAATTAAGTATTTTCGAAAAATTTATTTAGCCATGTGATGTGCTATTTCACGTATTGTTTATTTTAAATTAAAAAAATTACCCGGTGGTCATGGATAAGCACATGATTATATTAATCATATAATGATGTGTGGATATGAATCGATGGTGTGTGAATGGATTATTAATTGTTAAATAAATAGAGGTCTGCGTACCTCTCCCTCTCTAACTGTAAGGATTGAGATTTTCGGATCCGGTTTTCGGGGTCAGACCTTGTAGTTCAGGCCCTAGCGGGGCTGGGACCCTGTTCTGTTTCGCGTCGAGCCAGGCTCGACGCGGTTTAAACGGCGTCCGGCGTGGCGGACGCGTTTTAGATTGTGCAACGTGGGTGCCACGTGGGCTGGCTTTGGGCCGCGAGAGTACGGCCCTGTCGTGTCGTCTGAACGGCGTCCGCATGGGACGACGCCTTTCAGACTGCGACTCTGGGATTGTCAGAGTACGGCCCTGACTTGTCTCCAGAACGGCGTCTGTGTAGAACGACGCGTTTCAGAGTCCTGTCAGAGCGGCCGTCACGTCACCTGATAGGCGTCCGTCCATGTCGACGCGTTTTAGCCAGTCTCTGGTTAACCCCGCGAGCCCTCCTTCTTTTCCTCATTTTCTTCCTTCTCTCTTCCTCTCCTCCCTTCCGGCAATTCCGGCGGCGGCCCCTTCTCCTCCCTCTTTTCCTCCCACCACTTCATCCTTCCCTCCACTCCATCACCCACCTAGCTCCCACCACTACCACCTCCACTTCCACTGCGGCGTTTTACTCTCCGGACGGCGGCCGACGTCACGGTGGAGTAAGGACGACCACGGCGGTACCGGCGGCGGCGTGGGGCGAGTCGGGTGGACGGCTTGAAGCTTGGAGGAGTTCAAGTAACCGGTAGGGTGACGATTCCCATGGTGTTTTATGTTCAAACCATGATTCTCCCTCTTAAAGCATGTTTTAGATCTATGGTTTTGGGGGTAGAACAAGCATGTTTAGGAGCTCTTCTTGATGAAATGGGGGATTTCTATGAATGTGGATTTATGATGATTGGATTTGTCTATCTTTCTCCTCCGTTTTGGGCGATTTTGGGGATTTTTGGGGGCGAAAAGTGGAGCCCTCGGGCTCGTGACAGATCTGGTTCCTGGCGTTGAAAGACGTCGTGCATGGACGACGCCTTTTTGAAGGGCGTCGGGCCATCATGACGCCTTTTAGGCAGGAATCGTTTTACTGAGGCTCTGTTAGTTCGGGGATTCTGGGACTAAAAGACGTCATGGGTGGGCGACGCGATTCGTAATAGCGTTGAGTAACTATGACGCCTTTTAAGGCAGAAATCCCCTGATTAATGTTTTCTGCAAATCCTGGATTTCTGTGCTAAATGGCGTCTGAGGATGTTGACGCCTTTAAAAAGGCGACCGCTGGTGTCGACGCCTTTTAGGCCAGATTATGAGGCTGATGTTTTATGAACCAGTACATGGAGCTTGAATGGCGTCGGCCTTGGGCGACGCGATTCAAGATAGAACTACACTAATTCATGCCAGTAAAATGTGTTCATACTGCTAGATAGATAGTTAATGCATGCTTTAGTGCACTCGATAATGATGGATTCTTCATGACCGGATGGCACTGCGTTGTGTGTCGTGCAATCGCGGGCTTTTCACGTGACCGGGTCGTACTGTGCCGGGTTTTATGTTACTGTGGACCTGGAGTGACGGTTGTAGCGCTTTATCACCCTGTGCTGGTGTGGGTGGAGCACAGCGCCGGTGGGGGCGTGGGCGGGGTGACGCTTAGTGAGAGAGGGTCACCTAGTGAACCCCGGGGTCATCTAGTACCGGTGTGGGTGTGGTACTTTCGGAGTGTCACTCATGTTGAGGGAATGAGTAGCTACCTGAGCCAGTTGGGCCGGAGTAGCTAGAGTGCTATCCGAGGGGTTACTGCTTGGTCTCAGCGGGTCGATGTTTTCCCCACTGTTGTTTGTGTGGCTGGCGTGTTCTATCGAGACGGCGGTTATGGGTTCCCTAGTCGTCTGGTTTAGAAATATGCATGTTTAATACATTTCGACTGCATGTGATTCGCATTGAGATCTAGGAATAGTAATTACCACTGTGCTTGTTACTTTACCGTCAGTTGTATTCTTTACACTTGTGGGTGTGTGTGTGGGCAGTGGGGATCGAAGGATCCCTACTGAGTCTTTTCGTTGAGACTCACCCCTGCGGTTTTCAGGTGAGGACTCCAGGCAGACTTAGCGAGAGTTGTGCGGCTGTGTGTTGAGCGTCATCGGCTGTTGTTCCGGAGTATGCCCCGACGTAGTTGTTGTCTTTATTTCTGGCCTGTATGTATAATCATTTCTTTTCTGCTGGAGTATGTAACTATTTGCTGTATCGAGTCGCATTGTAATAACTTTTAAATTTATGCACTTTCCTTTCAATTCAATGCGATGTGAATGTTTAGCTTAGTTTATTATTTATTTCCCAGACTTACTTAGATCCTTGTTTGGTTCCAAATTAATGATTCGGTACCCATTTAGTAATCGGATTCCCGATTATAGGATGGCGGGTCGCTACACTAACATTCCATTGTAATTCTACCTCCCTTCTTGATGTACTCGCCATAAGGCTTATTCTTTTAAATTATGATGTAATTGAAATTATGATGTAATTTGATTGAGGCGGCTGAATGTGAAACGAGGATGATCCACAATTGCAATCAGATGGATATGAAGGAGTTTATTAAATCTATGAGTTTGCAGACTCATGATATAAACTGTTATATTATGTGCTTGTGTTTGACTGTCTGGCTCAAGTCAAACCACAGTGCCATCCATAACCACACTAATGACATGTATGCGATCCGTGTATTTTCTTTTGATTTCGAATCAAATTACCTAGGTTATTAGTATATATAATATATTTGATATATTTAATATTATTACCTAGGATGAGACCAAAGTAAATAAATAAAACGTTCGTTACAAAGTCTAAGTCATAGCGCGAGTCATTGAGAATGCACCGCGTGGCTCTCTATCAATATAGTTATTAGAACTTAATTCAGTGATAGCATATACTACGTGTTTACCCATGATTTGCCATCATCTGTTGAGACGACTATTAACTATGACATTAGATGTCTTGAGATTAGAATAGATGAACAATCTAACTATCCACGTGTTTACTCGGGAGCTATATTTCTACTCTACTCTATCACGTATTGATGGTAAAGCTAAGACCGGCTATAATGGTTTACTGTGTTTACCCGGGACCATTAATAACCTGAGAGCCGAAATATGATCGGATATTGCAAGGAGTTGCAATTACCATGAGATAGTTGCTCTAAGATAATACTATGTGTTTACCCGAGGTTATACTGTGATTCTTGGAGATTCTGATCACCGCTAGGAGACTGTCAGCGTCTCCCGTTCTGTATATCTGAAGATTATACAGCCCGACGAAAATTAGTGGGAATAAAACTAGACAAACAAAGATCATATCTTATTTTAATTAATAAACTGTATATATGCTAATAGTAATTTGATTATCTCCTATCGGCAAAAATGTCGCACTACAATCCGTTGCGTGGCATACTTGATGCCAACCATTTGACGGGCCCTAACTACTCAGACTGGCTCAGGAACCTGAAGATTGACTTCATGTCTGAGCATGAAGTCTGAGCAAATTGCATATGTCCTTGATGAAGAGCCTACTGCTGAACCATCATTAGATGCCCCAAAGGAGGACATGCTTGTTGGGTTCGCTGTGTCGAAATCCGATTGAAAAAGCAGCGGAAATAAATAATTTGGGATCGGATATAACCCGTTTCGATCAACAAAATTACACTGGCAAAACTTATTTACCTTGCGCGGATTTGAATCTGTGTTCATTCTTCTGTTCCGTCGGAGTGATGCCACAAGCCGCGCAGGTGCCCGGCCTCAAGCGGTATCCATGAAGTTCTCCTCGTGATGGATCGTCCTCGCCTCCTTGCTCGATGCGGCGTTCATGGATCCGTCTGGCTACGCGAAATCCGCCGTGACATGCGGATTCGAAAACTCTCGTCGGACGGAAGGCAGAGCTATCGGGAGCCAGAGCAAAGCCTCTAGAGGGCTGACCTTGAAACGTGCGCCCAGGAGAGAAGATAGAGAAAGGGTGGCGGCTAGCTTAGGGTTGTTGGCCCCCGACCTAGCGGCCGTTCTTTTATAATAAGTGGTTTTGTGGTTTTTCATAAACATCCACACTTATCCAAAATCCTGTCATATTATCCATCGACTTGAAAACCTTTTGCGTGTGACCCTCTAGGACCAAATACCAATCCGGTCAATGGCCCATTAAGCCCAGTAACTATTTACGGACCTATTGAATTAATTAATATCCTTCTATTCATTAATCAGCCGAATTTAATGTCCCACAATAAATTCGGATGAGCTTCCGATCACGTTGAATGCCAAGCAACATCGCGTGATCCCGGATGGCATTGAGGTTATTGCAACCCTTTATGGGAACCTTTCCGTCAACGGTTACTACGCGGATATAATCCCTCATCCGTACAATGTTCCCGAATCGACCTAGGGCATGGTTTACTGTCAAACCATAGTAAGTCAATTCACTTGAATCAGATGCCGCTAAACTGTATCAGATAACCGTTTATCTGATACAGTGTCCGCCCTGGCCAGGGACTTAAGCGCATCATTCCTGGAACATTATCTCTCATATTACCGAGAGTGGATTATCCCGTATTGAACATACAATTACCTTCGATGGCATCTCCCTGAATCCGATCACTTAACTTATCGATAACCCATAGTTAGGGTTTAATAAGTCAATGTCAAAGTTCAGAGACGTACCAACAAGATATCTTTGGTATCTCAGGTTCAAGGATCATCTACGCAACTATGACAAAAGAATCGAGTTGGTTAACAGTTAGGGGTATACCATCTAGCGATTCAAGGTCGGATCAGTTCAGTGAACTCATTCACTAATGAGCACCTACAGGTCCAGCATAGTGTCTCCACACAAGTGACTTATAGGATCAGTCACCCTCATCATATGAGCTGAAGAAACCCGTACTAGTCTATCCGGGTGTTTGATGTCCTTCCCAAACATCCTCCGACTAGGAACGATTAAGAACATGAGTTTATAAGTCTTCGGTTCTGTAATTATGATCTCATTATAATCTAAAGGTTGTAGCCCATGTCTATGGACTTCATCGTGATACGATAAACATAGATCGAATTATCTACACATAATGAAAAGTTGCCATTATATTAATAAACTGAATAATACATAGTATTGGATTGGCTTTCAGACCACCTAATATTAACAATGCTGACATATTAAAAATGGAAGGAAGATTCCACCATGGCCTAATGCTACATGTTAGCCTCTATGAGCAATGAGTTGCAGCGGCATCATGAGGAGATAGGTACTAGATCCATCATGCTCCATCTGAAGGAGCTATTCGGTGAGTAGAACAGAATCGAAAGATATGAGATATCTAAGAATCTATTCAATGCTCAGACGATAGAGGGATCTTAAGTAAAGACTCATGTGCTGAAGATGAAAGACTAGGTGGAGATGCTGGATGCTCTTGGGGTCTCACTCCCTAAGGGGATACATACCGACCTTGTGTTGTCCTTACTTCCACAATCATATGCTCAGTTCATTGTAAACTTTAACATGAACAAGATCCAGACCACTTTGGCTGAACTACTGAACATGCTAAAGACTGCGGAGGGGAGCCTTATGAAGGAAAAATCCCAAGTCCTTATGGTTGGTAAGACCGGCCGGAAAAGACTAGCAGTCTAACCCTTTAGGAAAGGTAAAGACAAGAATTAGAAGAAGTCAAAAGTTGTCAAGAAGGACAAGGGCAAAAGTGCTGAGAAAGGTGAATGCTTCTACTGTCATCAGAAGGGCCACTGGAAGAGGAATTGCAAAGAATACCTCAAGAACAAGGCTCAAGGAATTGTGAAGCAACAGGACGCTTCATGTATCTATATGATAGATGTAAACTTGTCAATTAGAGATTATACATGATGGGTATTAGATACTGGATGTGTTTCTCATATCTACAATTCAGTACAGGCACTGACAAGAGGGCATAAGTTGAGGACCAGCGAGGTGGAGCTAAGGTTAGGTAACGGCGCAAGAGTTGCGGCGATCGCTGTGGGGATAGTGAAGCTCAAGCTACCATCCGGAGACACATTTTCATTAGATGAATGTTATTATGTACCTAGCATAATAAGGAATATTATTTATATTTCATATTTAAATAGAATAGGGTACAATTTATCTGTTGGGAACTATTGTTGTTCAATTTATTTCAGAAGTAAATTAATAGCCTCTGCTTCATTATCCAATGAATTGTACTTATTAAATGTGTCTCACGAGAATTTAAATATCGGTTCTTTAACTAAAAAAAATAAGTATGAAATGAACAAAGCTTACCTCATAGTATTATAGGCTTGGTCACATTGGTGAAAACAAACTCCGAAGGCTGCATAAAGATTGATACTTAGATCCATTTGATTATGAATCATATGCGACCTGTGAGTCATGTTTGATGGGTAAAATAGCTAAATCTCTATTTACTGGAACTAAAGAAATTGGTAAATCTCTATTTAATGGTAAAATGGCTAAATCATATGAGTCATGTGAGTCATGTTTCATCGGTATTAGACCTCTCTTGGATTTTTCTATGTCAAACCTTTTGACAATAGTTTCTATGTACATGGATTGGGTTAAGGCTAGCGTCTTCTTTTATCTATCTCTATAGATCTGTATTCCCATTACGTAAGATGTTTCTCCCAAATTCTTTATGGAGAAGTTTTTGGATAGTTAAATCTTTACTGATGATATCATTCCTACATTATTCACAATGAGTAGGATGTCGTCAACGTAAAGAACCAGGAATGTGATTGCGCTCCCACTATTTTTCCTGTATACACATGGTTCATCTTCCTTTTTAATGAAGCCATAATATTTGATTGCCTCATCAAACCTTATGTTCCAGCTACGGGAAGCTTGCTTCAGTCTATGAATGGACCTTAGCAACTTGCATACCATATCTGGAGATTCCTTTGATGTGAAGCCCTCTGGTTGTATTATATATATCTCTTCCTTAAGATTTCCATTGAGGAAGGATGTCTTCACATCCATCTGTCAGATTTCGTAATCATAGTATGCAGCAACGGCGCGAAGAATTCTGATAGACTTAATCATGGTAACGGGTGAGAAGGTCTCGTCATAGTCAATTCCTTGCCTTTGACGATACCTTTTCGCCATTAGCCTTGCCTTATAAGTCTCTATTCGTCCATTTACACCGATCTTTCTTTTAAAGATTCACTTGCAGCCGATAGGTACTATACCCTCGAGTAAGTCAACCGAATTTCAAACTTGGTTGATGTACATAGATTGAATTTCAGAATTCATAACTTCTCGTCATTTCTCGGCCTCAGGGTTTTCACTGGCCTTCTAGTAAGTCTTAGGATCATCATCCTCATTATAGAGTATCCTAGAACAATCCAAATTAATATGTCTCATATATCTTTCTGGTGATTTAGGTACTCTTTCTGACCTACGAGGTTCTTGTGTATTTATTTGAACAGGTTCTGAAACTGACAGTTCATCAGATGAACCATTACCAATTTGTGGGTTTGAGATTTCTTCCAGAGTTACTTTACTCCCACTATCGTTCTAGAGAAAAATCTTCTTCTAGAAAGACACTCTCCTGGCTACAAACACCTTTTGTTCGCCAGGATGATAAAAATAATATCCGTAAGTTTCCTTTGGATATCCCATAATCTGTATTTGTCAGTTCTGGATTCCAGCTTATCTGCATCATGTCTTTTGACATAAGTAGGACATCCCCAGACTTTAACACGTTTAAGGGCTGGTTTCCTTCCATTCCATATCTCATATGGAGTGGTTGTAACAGATTTGTTGGGTACCTTGTTCAGGATATACATAGTCGAACTAAGTGCATATCCTCGTAAGGACACTGGTAATTTGGACATGCTCATCATGGATCGCACTATTTCTATTAATGTGCGATTCCTCCTTTCTAATACACCATTCATCTGAAGTGTATAAGGAGGTGTAAGCTGAGATAGGATACCATTATCCTTTAAATATTTAATGAACTCTGTAGTCAAATATTCACCACCACGATCAGATCGGATGGCTTTTATACTTTTTCCAGTTTGTTTTTCTACCTCATTCCTAAATTATCTGAATTTCTCAAAGGCTTCAGATTTATACTTTAGTAAGTATGTGAATCTTAATCTTGAGTAATCATCAGTGAATGTGATGAAGTACGAGAAACCACCAATGGCTTGGGTAGACATATAACCACATACTTCAGAATGAATTAGTTCTAATAAGTTTTTGGCTCGTTCTCCAGTTCCAGTAAATAGAGATTTAGTCATTATACCCATCAAACATGACTCACAGGTCGCATATGATTCATAATCAAATGGATCTAAGTATCCATATTTATGCAACCTTTGGAGTCTGTTTTCTCTAATGTGACCAAGCCTATAATGCCATAAATAGGCTTTGTTCATTTCATACTTATTTATTTTAGTTAAGGAACCGATATTTAAATTATCATGAGACACATTCAACAAGTACAATCCATTGGATAATAAAGCAGAAGTTATTAAATTTATTTCTGAAATAAATTGAACAACAATTGTTCCCAATAGATAAAGTGTACCCTATTTTATCTAAACATGAAATAGAAATAATATTTCTTATTATGCTAGGTACATAATAACATTCATCTAATGAAAATGTGTCTCCTGATGGTAGTTTGAGCTTCACTGTCCCTCTAGCGATTGCCACAACTCTTGTGCCGTTACCTAGCCTCAGCTCCACCTCGCCAGTCCTCAGCTTACGTCTTCTTGTTAGTGCCTGCACAAAATTGCAGATATGAGAAATACATCCAGTATCTAATACCCATGATGTACAATCTCTAATTGACAAGTTTACATTTATTATATAGATACATGAAGCGTCCTGTTGCTTCACAGTTCCTTGTGCCTTGTCCTTGAAGTATTCTTTACAATTCCTTTTCCAGTGCCCCTTCTGATGACAGTAGAAGCATTCATCCTTCTCAGCACTCTTTCCCTTGTCCTTCTTGACAACTTTCGACTTCTTCTGATTCTTGCCTTTACCTTTCTTAAAGGTTTGGACTACTAGTCTTTTCCGGCCAGTCTTACCAACTATAAGGACTTGGGGTTTCTCCTTCACAAGGTTCCCCACCATAGTCTTCAGCATGTTTAGTAGTTCAGCCAAGATGGTCTGGATCTTGTTCATGTTAAAGTACACAATGAACAGAGCATATGATTGTGGAAGTGAGGACAACACAAGGTCGGTATGTATCTCCTTGGGGAGTGGAACCCCAAAAGCATCCAACCTCTCCACCTATTCTATCATCTTCAGCACATGAGTTTGTACTGAAGATCATTATGCCATTTAAGCCTTGAACAAATTCTTAGATATCTCATATCTCTCGATCCTGCTCTGCTGACCAAACAGCTCATTCAAATGAAGCATGATGGATCTAGCATCTATCTCCTCATGCTGTCTCTGCAACTCATTGCTCATAGAGGCTAGCATGTAGCATTGGGCCATGGTGGAATCTTCCTTCCATTTTTCATTTGTCAGCATGTCCTCCTCTGGGGCATCTAATGCTGGTTCAGTAGGAGGTTCATCATTCAGGACATAAGCAATTTGCTCAGACTTGAGGACAATTTTCAGGTTCATGAGCCAGTCTGAGTAGTTTGGGCCTGTTAACGATTGGCATCAAGTATGCCACGCAACGGGTTGTGGTGCGACATTTTAGCCTACAGGAGGTAATCAAATTAAAATTAGCAGACAATCAGTTTATTAATTAAAAATAAGACCTGGACTTTGTTTATCTAGTTTTACTCCCATTAATTTTTGTCGGACTGTATAACCTTCAGGTATACAGAACGGGAGATGCCGATGGTCTCCTAGCGGGGATCAGAATATGTAAGAGTCACAGTATAACCTCGGGTAAACACATAGTGTTATACTATTTTCTCAGGGCAACCATTTCATAGTAATTGCAACTCCTTGCAATATTCGATTATATTTCGGCTCCTAGGTTATTAATGGTCTCGGGTAAACACAATAGACCATTATCCCCGGTCTAAGCTTTACCATCAATACATGATAGAGTACAGTAAAAATATAGTTCCCGGATAAACACATGGATAACTATATCGTTCCTCCGTTCTTATCCAAAAGCATCTAATGCTATAATTAATAGTCTTCTCAACAGACGATGCCAAATCTCGAGTAAACACAGTATATGCCATTACTGAATAAAGTTCTATTACTTATATTGATGGAGAGCCACGCGGTGCATTCTCAATGACTCGCGCTACGGCTTAGATTTTGTAACAAAGGTTTTATTTATTTACGTTGGTCCCATCCTAGGTGATAGTATTAAATATAACAAATATATATACTAATAACCTAAGTAATTTGATTCATAATCAAAAGAAAACACACGCATCACATACACGTCATAAATGTGGTCATGGATGGCACTCTGGTTTGACCTGAGCTAGAAAGTCAAACACACAAAAATACATAATATAACAATTATATCATGAGTCTGCAAACTCATAGGCCGAATGAACTCCTTCATTTCCATCTTGGTTGCAGTTGTAGATCATCCTCGCTCCACGCTTAGCTTCCTCGATCAAATTACATTATAAATTCCAATTACATGTTAATTCAAAAGAGGGAACCTTATGGCGAGTACATCAAGGAGGGAGGTAGAGATGCATTGGAATATGAGTGAGGGAGAGGTACACAGACCCCTATTTATTAACAATTAATAATTCAAACATTCACATATATCATAGTCCACATCCACAAAGGAAAAATGCTCATCCATGACCATTGTGTAATTTTTAATTAAACTAATCACACACATGATATAGCACAACACATGGCTTGATAAATTTTTTGAAAATAAATAATATTTTTGGTTTCATAAACCAGGGACCAAACAAAATTTGGAGAATTAGAATTTTTGAAAAAGATTATCAGTTTAATCATGGTCATTAAATCAAATTTAAACGTGCAATCATAACACATCATATGTGTATAAAATATAAAATTAATGGTTTAGGAATATTCCATGCTTCATCTGAACAATTCAAATAAACGGGGTAATTTAACAATTAAATATAAGGATTAATCTAACAACTTAGATTAATAACTAGAATTAACAACATTTGTTAATAATTCATAAAAAAAATTCATAATCTTTTTATTAGGACCCAAAATTAATAATTTTTAATTTTATTATCAAAATCACATTTTAATAATAAACACAAATTCATTTTAAAATTAATGGGCCCCAATAAACAAGAAAATGGAGGGAGGGGTAAGGGGTCAGCCCAGGTGATCCCCTGGCTCGGCCCTGGCCCGGGCCAGGGTCCAACGGGGCTGGACCCCGTCGGCGGCTAGGGAAACCCTAGCCACCTGACGGGTTCAACCTGAGGATTCCTTGCAATACAGGGAACCTGACAACGACCGTCCACCAGGGTGGCTCTTTCCGGCGCCGGCACCGGTGCACGTCCACCGACAACGGCGACGTCGTCTGATAAAGTGTTAAATTGAGCATTTAAGGGCAATCATACGCATCATACTCACGTTTTTATCTGTAAAATAACATGAAATGATAGATAATTACGTACCAAGTCCAACGGTATCAATTTCGTCAAATTCTGACTTAAAAACATCGTCATTTCATGTGATTAATGGAGTATAGCGCATTTGCGGTTTTTCGACAAAATCGAGATGAAATAAATAAATATAATGATATTTTTATGATAATGTGCTAATTTATATTTATTTTATGTGAACAGGACAAGCCGATGATGTAGTGCAGTTGGTGGAGTTTCTGGAAATTCGGGGGAGGTCTAGTGTTCGAATTTCGATAAATTCGACTTCATTTTGTCCAAAAGATTAAAGCATGGGTAAAAACGTCATTTGAGGCCCTAGTGTTGCCCTAATTCCATGGCCAAGAAGAATCCAAGAAGGGCCAGCCGCCTTCCTAAAGCCCACTTTCTTTTTTTTTAAAGAAAATACCTTCCTTCCCGAACCTAATTCTCTCTGTTTCCTTCTCTCCTCTCTGTTTCCTTTTCTCTGTCTTTCCTTCTTTCCTCCTTTACCTCTCTCCTTCACCCACGACTCTCTCTTCCTCTCTATATATTCCTCCCACATCCTTCTCCTTCTCGTTTTTCAATTCCCAACAGCCGTATCTCTCTCCTTCTCCGTTTTTTTCCCAGCAGCCGGATTCCCCCTCTCTCTCGGATTCCCCTTCTCCTTCTTTCTCTCCAATCCACAGCAGCCTCTCTTTCTTGCCCGTACCCCTGCTCTCTATTTCCCGCAGTCTCTCTCTCCTTGCACGCACTCTCCTTCTCTCTCTCAGTTTTCAACTCCCTCCTCTGTTCTCTCCTGTAAACTCTCTCTCTTCTCTTCCTCTCTCACATCTCTCTCTCTCTTTCCGGTTCCTGGCTCCACGCAGCAGCACCTGGCCCAGCATGCATGCAGGTACGTCCAAGCATGAAGCCAGCCTCCACGCACCGCCCGTGCACGTTGCCGGCCTCCTCCTATCCTCCGGCTAGCAGCAGGCAAGCACCTCCTGTGCGCGCCGCCCACGCATGCTCGGACTGCCCCCACGCGGCAACCATTGCAAGCTCCTCCACGTCTGCTGAAGCAAGCAAGCACCTTTCCAGTTCCACCTGCACGTAGCCAGCAACACCTCCACCAGCTTCAAGCTGGTGTCCACGCGGCAACACTCCAGCAGCATCCTCCACGCGCCAGCAAGCCCCATGCATGCATGCTGCACCGTCCACTAGCACATCCAAGCTGGTCCTCCACTGCGCCTGAAGCACCGCCAGCCTCTCCACGCCTCCACTTGCTGCCACTGAGGCCTTCAGCTGCATTATTAAGTTGTTTTAGTTATTAAACAATAAGTGTTTAGGTTTATTTATCTCTTAAAGAAATTTCAATTCAAAGGTTTGTAATTCTATATCGTAGTTTTAGGTGTTTAACAATGTTATCTTGCATTTTCGATTACGAATTATTGGTGTTTTAGCGTAGATTTTCCTTAGATTAGGCATTTAATTAATGAATGATATTTAGGTCTTTTTAACTAATTTATTTCACATGTTTTGTTAGCCACCTAATTCTCAATTTCCTAGTTTTATTTGAAATCAAATACTTCATATCTTCTAATTTTCAAAACAAATTCAAGATTTTCAAAGTTAAAATTTTATCTCCCTGTGGATCGACTCAGTTCTCACCATTTAGTATTTGCAAATCAATTGTGAGTCCGGTAATATTTGAAGTTGGTTATCGTGAGCGTTTAACGATGCGTATCGCGTTTAGATCAATTTTTGGCGCCGTTGCCGGAGAGTTAGATTTTTAATTTTGATTATCTTGGATTTAGTGTAATTAATCTTTAGCTAACCTTATTTTTCTTATTTTTGCAGGTAGATTGAAAAAAAAAAAAAAAAAAAAAAGAGGGAAAGGGAAACCATGGTAAGTGTGTTCCAACTTTCTATGTTTCAATTTCCTTACTTTAGTTAGTTTCTATTTTTGTAGTTTCTAGTTTAGATAGGTTTCCATTAACTAAAAAAAAAAAGAAACAAAAGAAGAACATCCAAATTTAAAAACCTTCATTTCAAGATTAGAAACCTTCCATGCTAGGCATTCATCATTTTAGGAAAGCACGAGCTAGTTTCTTTTCACAGTTATTTCCATAAATTGTTGAAGATTGCGGGGGAAAGGTACGTGTTTCAATTTTAGTAAGTCATTCATGATTGCATCAACACACCCTGCATTGATTTGCTTATTGCCTTGTATTGCATTCAAAAAGACTTTAAGGGCAACAACTTTAACCACATAAGGTAAGGATTTGATCACCCTTCCTTAGCCCACAAATCACCTTCCTTGCATTGGCATTTCCTAATCCAATTAAAAGCAAGTCGAAAGAGAATCTAGGGTTTACACCATGAGTGGTTTAAATTTCGGGTTGCCTCCATTTTTGGCAATGGTGTCTAGGCTAGAGGTTAAAAAGGCAAACGCCTAAGCGGGAAAGTGGTTCTCTAATTAGGTCCCTACGAAAGTAGGGGGAGCCTCCCACTATCCCACCTCTTACCTGGCCGTTGATTGATTGTGGTTGTGACTTGAGGTGGACTCCATTCACCTTGTAAGAAAATTCACATAGAGAGTCTAGGTTAACACTAGATCATTAGGATAATTTGTTTGTCAAAATTATTTGCATTAAAAAAAAAAAAAAAAAAAGAAATAGAAAACAAAATTCAAATTCATCCTCTCTCTATCAGTCCTAGTGTATGCAAGGTAGGAGATCTCAAAACCCTAACCTTCTAGGACCATTTGCTGAAATAGAGAGAATCCTACATCAAAAGAATCCACCACAAGATCAAATGGCTGATAATCAGGACCCACCAAAGCAAATGAAGGACTATTTCATTTCAAATCGATATCAACCTTCATCCTGTATTCATCTTCCTCAGAATCCAGCCAATCAATATGAAATTAAATCGAGCACCATTCAGATGCTCCAATCCTTTTATGGGAATACTAATGAAGATCCTTATAAGCATCTGGATGAATTTCTAGAAATCTGTTCCACGGTGAAGATTCAGAATTTCACCGATGATGGCTTTAAGTTGACCTTATTTCCCTTTTCATTAAAGGATAAGGTTAAATATTGGTTGGGGACTATAGGAAGGCCCATTAGGACATGGGAAGAAATGCAAAAAGAATTTCTCAAGAAGTTCTATCCCATAGGACGGACCAATACCATGAGAAGGGCCATCACGAGTTTTACCCAAACCCCCGGGGAATTGATCCATGAATCTTGGGAAAGACTAAAAGAATTGCTTAGGAAATGCCCTCATCATGGGCTTTCAAAATGGCAAATTGTCCAAGCATTCTATGAAGGATTGTCTGAACAGTTCAGACAGATGGTAGATGCCTCATGGGGAGGGGCATTTATGATGAAAAATGAAGATGAGGCCTATGATCTTTTTGAGATGTTAAGTGAAAATTCCATCAATCATGCCTCATTATCATCTAATGAGAGGTCTGTTGGGCCATCTAAACGGACTTGAATGTATGAACTTAAGGCCCGTGGAGAGCCCAAATCCAGAATGGATATAAATATGATTAATCAGAAATTGGATAAGGTAGACATCATGGCCCAAAAATTAGACCAACTCTTGGCCTTAAACAAGCAAGAGCCTACTTACCCAACACAATCTAGTCCATATGAAGGCCCATCTTCTGCTAATCATGACATTTGTGCCTTATGCGCAAGTCCAACCCATCAAGTGAATGAATGCCCAACTGCGGCCCAACTTCCACCATTCATTCAAGAACAAGTTCAGGCTGCCCAGGGATTCTCCAGGCCCAATAATGATCCATTCTCAAATACTTACAATCATGGCTGGAGAAATCACCCTAATTTCTCTTGGAAGAATCAGCAGGCCCTATTACCAATGTCCAATCCTCCCATGCATCAAGCCCAAAAGCCACAGAATTCATTTTAACAGCAATCTAATTTCTATGGAAATGTTCAGGCTAGGGGATCTCAAGCCCAGTTTTCTCAACCGGCCCAGTATCAATTAGGTCAACCGGCCCATTATCAATCATTCCAATCAGGTCAACCGGCCCACTACCTCTCATTCCAATCTGGACAACCAACCCAATACCAGCCTCCACCCACTTACCAACTGTAAGGACTGAGGTTTCGGGTTCTGTATTCGGGTCGGGATCGGGCCGGATCCCCTGGTTTGGACCCCGTGGGGTCTTGTGATTTCTGGCTGAATGGCGTCAGCGCTCGTCGACGCCTTTCAAAAGGCGTCAGGGTGTGTGGACGCCATTTAGGTTCGCAGGATGTTGTGCCACGTGTGCGCCACGTGGGCGGTTTTCGGGCCGCGAGAGTACGGCCCCTGTCATTTCGTCTGAACGGCGTCCAGGTGGGTCGACGCGATTCAGACTGTGACATCTGCGATGTCAGGGCATGGCGCCAGAACGTTGTCAGTACGGCCTGTCACATCGCCTGAACGGCGTCCACGGTGGGCGACGCGTTTCAGAGCGCTGTCAGTACGGCTGTCCTGTCAGACTGATAGGCGTCTGCCTCGATCGACGCGTTTTAGTTGGTTTCGGATTGACCCCGCGAGCCTCCCCTTCTTTCCCTCATTCTCACCTTCACTCTCTCTCTCCTCACCCTCTCCGCCCTCTCCGACGCTCTTCCTCCCCCTCCCTTCCTCTTCTTCCTCTTCCAACCACTCCATAGCCTCCTTACCTCTCACCTCTACCTCCACCACCTCCTTCGCGGCGTTCCCTTCTCCGGACGGCGGCCGACGTCCTGGCGGAGTGGCGGCGTCTTCGAGGGTACCGGCGGCGGTGTGTGGTGCGACGGGACGGCGGCACGGGGCTTGGCGGAGTTCAAGAACCGGTAGGGGGACGAACCTTGCTTGTGTACCCGTGTGTTTCTTGGCATGACATGATGTGTGGGGTTAGATTGAGCATGCTTAGGGGGATTCCATGTGGGAATGGCGGTGTTTGTGATCGTGTTTTCGTAAGCATGATCGTATGGTTGAGCTTCTCTCCTTCCCCCTTTGATTTTGGGGTTTTCGGGGTGCTTGGGGTTCAAGGGAGAGACCCTCGGGTCGAACCAGGAAACCTTGTTTCTGGCACTAAATGGCGTCGTACCTGGTCGACGCCTTTTAGAAAGACGTCAAGGCAGTTCGACGCCTTTTAGGGCAGAAACCTCCCTGTTTGAGGTTTCCTGAGTTAGGGGTTCTGGCGCCAAATGACGTCATGGATGGACGACGCCTTTCAGAAGGACGTCGGGCCATCATGACGCCATTTAGGCAGGAGATGCCCCCGTTTAAGGGTTCTGCAGTCTGGATTTCTGGGTTGAATGGCGTCGAGCGACCCCGACGCGTTTTAAACGACGGCTTTATGGGTGGACGCATTTTAAGAGATAATCTGGCTTTTAATGAACCCGTCTGTGGAGCTTGAATGGCGTCGACCTCGGTCGACGCGATTCAAGACAGGAATGCTTAACTCTGATTATTTGATACATGTTTCACGGTGGGATGGTTCAGATGCATGCTTTGAGTTGTATACTGAGACTGGGGACTTCTGCATGAATGAGATTTCACCATCTATGGGTGTGTGCTTTAACCGTACGTTGAGACTGGGGTTTACTGTGCGATTGGAATGACAGCATGTTATATATGTGTGTGTGTGCTTATACGACTGTGGATCGATATGGCTGTGGTTTCCGATGTCACCATGGACCGGTGGGGACAGGGTCATGGTGTCTGTGAGGAGGGGTACATGTTGTGGTTTACCTTTAGCTGAGGGAAGCAGAACCACCTTGAGCCCGTCGGGCCGGAGTAGCTGGTGCGCTATCCGAGGGGTTGCTGCTTGGCCTCAGCGGGTCGGGTTTCCCTTGTTTGTCGTGACAGCTTCCGGCGTGTTTCTTGCTGTGGAGCTGGTGGTGTTACTGGTGGGAGTTGGTTTACCCTTTAGCCATTGGGCCTGATGTGACCTTTGATCAAGGTTACGAGTGGTACCCTTAGCCCTTGGCCTGATGCAGCCCTGGAGAGTTGGGTTTGCGGGTAGTTCCTATAGCTTCGGCTTGACGGGGGTTCGCCGGTCCCCAGGGCCCTCCTGGAAGCGCTGAGGCCTAGCGTAGAGGCAATCCGGTGGTAGGACAGTAGTCTAGACTGCTTGTGTGCACACGTAGCTGGCAGTGGCGGTACACTGAGTCTAGCTAGTCCTAGTTTAGCTCACTGCCTCACCCTACAGTGCCCCGGAACACTGTAGGGGTGGACAGGCGTGAGCACTGGTGGTAGTGTTGGTAGGCGACGTTTGACTTCGGTCGACTGTGTGGTTTAGTCACCTTGTGGACTTCGGTTGTGAGACGTGGCTCTGTGTTGGGTTCTTCGGGTTACTCAGAGTTGTTCCTGCTACACTGCTTATCGTGCGTTTCATGTCTGAGTTGGGTGCTATGTTTACTGCTTTACTTAAATTGCTTTATTTTACTGTTGCTTCACTTGTGGGTGTGTGAGTGGAGGCAGGGGATCGGATGATCCCTACTGAGCCCAATTTCTGGTGTGGCTCACTCCCTGCGGTTTCAGGTGTGGACTTCGAGGCGCAGCGGTAGCGTGGTGTCTTCTTGGTGTGCGGACCAGCAGCTGTCTCAGTTCCGGGGTATGCCCCGATGTTGTTGTACTTTCCTTCTGCCTGTACTTATTTAAAGTGTTGGACATTGTAAATATTGTTGGACTGTATACGGACATTGATATTTTCCTTCCTGCGCACTCATTTACCTTTGTAGTCCGTGTGATTGTTATATTTAGCCCTGTTTAGCACTTACTCCTCCAGATGTGTTGTGTGAGATCCGGGTGTGAACCCGTAGTTAATGGGCCGACATCCATTTAGTGACCGGGTCCTCGGTCATAGGATGGCGGGTCGTTACACCAACAACCTCCTCAGCCCAACTTTGATGACAAATTCACTCAACTTCAACAACTGATTTTGACCCAGCAACAATCCATTGCTAAGTTGGAAAGTCAAATGGGCCAACTAGCTGAGGCTACGATGAGGAGAGAAGTGGGTCAACTTCCTAGTCAACCCATTGCCAATCCAAGGAATCAACCTCCGAGTTTTCCGTAGCAATCGGGCCTTTTACCTCAGCCTGGCCCAGTACCACAACCTAAAGGGCCGCAATTTGAGAATGCTAAAGCCATTTCAGCCCTTAGGAGTGGGAGAAGTCTAGAAAACCCACATACTAATCGAGAGTTAGCCAAAGGTTCCATTGATGGGCCTCATGAAATTGAAAGTGAGAGTGAGGCTGAGCCTAACATGGAAAAGTTGGAGGAGAATCTGAAAGGAAAAGGGAAGATAGATGAAGGCCCAAGTTCTTATCAACCTAGGGTGTCATTTCCAAATGTTTTGTTAGCTAAGTCCAATGCCAGGAAGAAACCGGCCCAGAATGAGGAATTGTTGGATTTGTTCAAACAAGTCCAAATTAATATTCCACTCCTCGATGCCATCAAGCATGTGCCAGCTTATGCTAAGTTCCTCAAGGAATTATGTACTCCACGAAGAGAATCTAGAATGGCACCCGAAAAGGTTTGGCTTTCAGAAGATGTAAGTGCGATTGTGATGAATCATTTACCTAAGAAGTTAAAGGATCCTGGAGCACCTCTAATTTCATGTGACTTATCTGGAGTTACATTTGATAGAGCTTTTTTGGATTTAGGTGCTAGTGTGAATCTCTTGCCAACAACCATTTATGAGAAATTTGATATTGGAGAATTAAAGTCCACACCCATCATCTTGCAGTTGGCTGATAGGTCTGTGAAAACTCCACAGGGATTAATTGATGATGTTATTGTGAAGGTTCATGATTGCTATTTTCCCGTGGATTTTCTTATTCTGGATATGGCATTACCTGAGGAACTCATTCACACTCCGATCATCCTAGGTCGTCCATTCTTAGCCACTACCAAAGCTAATATAAATTGTGAAACTGGCATAATGGACATTTCATTTAGGGGTCAAAAGGTCAAGATTAATGTCTTCAAAGCTTCTCAATACCCAAATCATGGAAAAGAATCTCATACTATTGATATCTTGGATAATCTGGTTGAAGAAAATGAGATGTTCACGCATGACCTTTTGGAGGTAGCCAATACTTTAAAAGATTCGCCCGGCCCATTAACATCTTGGCCCAAGGTTGAACATTTACCAGCCTTACAATCTGAGCCCGCTTTGCCATCCTTAGAGGACCCTCCTGAGCTTGAACTCAAACCATTACCTGAGTCTCTCAAGTATATCTTTTTGGGTCCGGACCAAACTCTCCGGATCATCATTGCAACAAATCTTACATCGCCGCAGGAGGCCCAATTAACCGAGGTCCTCAAAGGCCACAAGGGTGCCATTGGATGGTCGGTGGCAGGTTTAAAGGGAATTAGCCTGTCCATTTGCATGCATCATATCTATATGGAAGAGAATTCTAAGCCCAGTCGGGAGATGCAAAGGCGGGTTAATCCCAATATGAAAGAAGTGGTGAAGAAGGAAGTTGTGAAATGGCTGGATGCGGGTATCATTTACCCAATATCAGACAGTAAATGGGTCAGCCCAACCCAAGTGGTACCCAAGAAATCTGGATTAACGGTTATCAAGAATGATCATGGAGAAGAGGTACCCACTAGGCTCACCACGGGATGGAGAGTATGCATTGATTACCGGAAGCTGAATCTCATGACTAAAAAGGATCACTTTCCACTCCCATTCATGGATCAGATTCTGGAAAAGTTATCGGGGCAGAAGTATTTTTGCTTCTTAGATGGGTACTCCGGGTACAATCAAGTGGCTATTTACCTGGAAGATCAAGAAAAGACCACCTTTACGTGCCCTTATGGCACGTTTGCTTTTAGGAGAATGCCATTTGGATTATGCAACGCACCAGCCACATTTCAACGGTGCATGATGGCTATATTCTCCGATATGGTGGGAGAATTCCTCGAAGTTTTCATGGATGATTTCTCAATCTTCGGGGATTCTTTTGAAAATTGCTTAGAAAATCTTAAACAAGTGCTAGCCAGATGCATAGACACCAATCTGATACTTAGCTGGGAAAAGAGCCATTTTATGGTTCAAGAGGGCATTGTTCTAGGCCACATTGTGTCTGAAAGGGGGATAGAGGTAGATAAAGCTAAGATTGATCTTATATCCAATCTTCCTCCTCCGACCTCGGTCAGACAGATCCGTTCATTCCTTGGCCATGCCGATTTCTATCGCCGGTTTATCCACAATTTCTCTCAAATTGCCCGGCCTCTAACTCTTCTCCTAGCTAAGGATGTTCATTTCCAAATGGATGAATCTTGCATCAAGGCATTCAATTCTCTGAAGGAGTCTTTGACCAAAGCCCCGATTCTTCAATCTCCAGATTGGTCTTTATCCTTCGAAATCATGTATGATGCGTCTGATTATGCTATCGGTGTGGTTTTGGGACAAAGAATCAACAAGTGTCCCGTGGTGATCTATTATGCAAGTCGCACCCTTGCAGATGCTCAAATGAATTATACCACCACAGAAAAGGAATTGTTGGCCGTGGTTTTTGCCCTAAAAAAATTCAGATCTTATCTTTTAGGGGCAAAAGTCATAATCTATTTTGATCACTCAGCTCTGAAATACCTGTTGACCAAGAAGGATGCAAAGCCTAGACTTATTAGATGGATCTTATTCCTTCAGGAATTTGATTTGGAAATTCGGGATAAGAAGGGTTCTGAGAATGTGGTAGCTGACCACCTATCCCGAATTTTGATCTCCGAAAGTACACCAATCACTGATTCCTTTCCTGATGAGCATCTACTGGCCATTTCTCACACTGTTGCACCTTGGTATGCTCATATTGTCAATTACAAGGTGACTAATCAGCTTCCGAAAGGATGGACTAAAAGTGAGAAGGACAAATTCTTTTCCCAGGAAAAGTATTATTTCTGGGAGGATCCTGAATTATTCAAATTATGTCCTGATCAAATCATTAGGCGATGCGTTCCTGAAGAAGAAGAACAGAGTGTTCTCAACTTCTGCCATAATCTAGCTTGTGGGGGCCATTTCTCAGGAAAGAAAACTGCAGCCAAGATCTTGCAAAGAGGTTTTTACTGGCCCACACTTTTCAAAGATGCCCATGAATTTAGCAAAACTTGCCTCCGATGACAGGCTGTAGGAAATATGGCGAAAAGGGATATGATGCCACTCAACCCAATCTTAGTGGTTGAAGTCTTTGATGTTTGGGGAATTGACTTTATGGGACCTTTTCCGCCTTCTTTTGGACATACATATATATTGGTAGCGGTGGATTATGTCTCAAAGTGGATTGAAGCAGTAGCCACTCGAACCAATGATTATAAAGTGATCATTAAATTCGTTCAGAAGAATATCTTTTCTCGGTTCGGGTGGTCTAAAGCTAATCATAAGTGATGGGGGAACGCATTTCACGAATTACCAATTTCGAGTTTTGCTCAAGAAATATGGGATTAATCACAAAGTAGCCACCCCCTATCATCCCCAAACCCATGGCCAAGTGGAAGTTTCCAATAGAGAGATTAAGAATATTCTGCAAAAATCCGTTAGACCCGATAGAAAAGATTGGTCTGAAAGATTGGATGATGCTTTATGGGCCTATCGGACCGCTTACAAAACTCCTATTGGCATGTCTCCTTATCGCCTGGTTTTTGGAAAAGCGTGCCACCTTCCGGTGGAATTGGAACATAGGACTTATTGGGCCATCAAACAAGTCAATATGGACCTAGTCCAAGCTGGTTCCCACCGATCCTTACAATTGAGTGAGCTAGAAGAGTTGTGCAACGAGGCTTATGAAAATTCAAAGATTTATAAAGCCAAAACTAAAGCTTTTCATGATAAACATATTGTGAGAAAATCCTTTCTTACAAATCAGAAAGTTTGGCTATTTAACTCTAGGCTCTGCTTATTTCTAGGAAAACTGAAATCCAGATAGGATGGACCTTTCGTGGTCGTTAAAGCCTTCGATCATGGAGCCGTTAAAATTCTGAATCCCAAGAGTGGGAACACTTTCACTGTTAATGGTCAGCGATTGAAACCATTCATTGAAAATCTTCACAATGAGCCACCTGAATCCATAAAACTGAGTGATCCACATTAACTGAACTTCCGTCGGGCTGAAGACGATAAACTTAGCGATTGTTGGGAGGCAACCTAATATTTTACTTCAGTTTTTGTATTTCTTTTCCTTTTAGGTCCATGAGCAGCAGTCGCCGTGGGTATGTCGCATCCTCTTCATTACAGGTTGTTTCTCACCTTCACAATTCTCTTCTGGCTGCCATGTTTTTCATATCTTTTATGCCATTGAGGACAATGTCAATCAAGTTGGGGGGTGGGACAATCAATTTGATATGCATTTATTGGAAAATCTTTTGAAGAAAACTGATATCTTTCACTGAAAAATGGTCAATTTTTTTTTTTAAAAAAAAAAATTCAAAAACTTCTTTTCACATCCTATGAAAATTGCATGAAAAGCATGTTTCATTAAGTAAATCTTAAACAAATCAGTTTTTTGGTTGTCACATTGGTTAAAGAACCTTCAAATTTTAAATATCCTACTTCATAAAAATCCACGGCAGGATGGTTTTCACACACACACGGCAACTTAGAATAAATGAAAGGTCTTAAAAGTATAGAATTGCTGGAATTAACCTTAAGGATAAGACTACTTATTCTAATTTTTCTTTTGGGTTGAACGAAAAGAATGTGTAGGATTCGTAATAGGGGACTGTCCCACTCAACACTCTAAAAGAGGCGGTCATTTAAAATGGACAGCTGTAAACACTAAAGACAATAGAAGGCGTTAAAAGAGCTAAAGGAAGGTAGGTGGCAAAAAGTACGCACCTCCCCTCAGACAATTCAAAGAGAGTGGCAAAAAGTACTGACTCTCAAAAGTAAAAGTACAATGAAATAAAAAAAAGCCACGCTAAAAAGTCCATCGTACTAGAAATATGACCAAGTCGTGAAAAGTGTTGAGTTGGGACGGGAACTGAAAAACAGTCCTCACTGACTGATCGGGAAATCTTTTATTCTCTTCTCCTCCCCAGGTAGTCTTATCTAAAGGGTAGTAAAGGCAAGAATATACCAGAAAGGTTGGAAACGAGTTCTAAGCGTGTCAATTCTCATGCACAATCACCTGTCGTGAATCAAAATATTGTGGGATATGAAAACTTTAGTTTAACTAATCGGCTACCACTTAAATTGTTTGTGAAAGATACTACAAATAAAACATGATAATTCATTGTTTGTCCTGACTTTTCCTTATTTGCATTGCTAAGGGACTAGCAATGAGTATGTTAGGGGGTGTAATAAAGTGTTAAATTGAGCATTTAAGGGCAATCATACGCATCATATTCACGTTTTTATCTGTGAAGTAACATGAAATGATAGATAATTACGTACCAAGTCCAACGGTACCAATTTCGTCAAATTCTGACTTAAAAACATCGTCATTTCATGTATATAGCGCATTTGCAGTTTTTCGACAAAACCGAGACGAAATAAATAAATATAATGATATTTTTATGATAATGTGCTAATTTATATTTATTTTATGTGAACAGGACATGCCGATGATGCAGTGCAGTTGGTGGAGTTTCTAGAAATTTGGGAGAGGTCTAGTGTTCGAATTTCGATAAATTCGACTTCATTTTGTCCAAAAGATTAAAGCAGGGGTAAAAACGTCATTTGAGGTCCTAGTGTTGCCCTAATTCCATGGCCAAGAAGAATCCAAGAATGGCCAACCGCCTTCCTAAAGCCCACTTTCTTTTTTTTAAAAAAAATACCTTCCTTCCCGAACCCAATTCTCTCTGTTTCCTTCTCTCCTCTCTGTTTCCTTTTCTCTGTCTCTCCTTCTTTCCTTCTCTACCTCTCTCCTTCACCCAAGACTCTCTCCTCCTCTCTATATATTCCTCCCACGTCCTTCTCCTTCTCGTTTTTCAATTCCCAGCAGTCGTATCTCTCTCCTTCTCCGTTTTTTTCCCAGCAGCCGGATTCCCCCTCTCTCTCGGATTCTCCTTCTCCTTCTTTCTCTCCAATCCACAGCAGCCTCTCTTTCTCGCCCGTACCCCTGCTCTCTAATCCCCGCAGTCTCTCTCTCCCTGCACACACTCTCCTTCTCTCCCTCAGTTTTCAGCTCCCTCCTCTGTTCTCTCTCGTAAACTCTCTCTCTTCTCTTCCTCTCTCACGTCTCTCTCTCTCTCCGGTTCCTGGCTCCACGCACCAGCACGTGGCCCAACATGCATGCAGGCACGTCCAAGCGTGAAGCTAGCCTCCACGCACCGCCTGTGCATGTTGCCGGCCTCCTCCTATCCTCCGGCTAGCAGTAGGCAAGCACCTCCTGCACGCGCCGTCCACGCATGCTCAGACGGCCCCCACGCAGCAACCATTGCAAGCTCCTCCACGTCCGCTGAAGCAAGCAAGCACCTGTCCAGTTCCACCTGCACGTAGCCAGCAACACCTCCACCAGCTTCAAGCCGGTGTCCACGCGGCAGCGCTCCAGCAGCATCCTCCACACGCCAGCAAGCCCCATGCATGCATGCTACCGTCCACCAGCACATCCAAGCTGGTCCTCCGCTGCGCCTGAAGCACCGCCAGCCTCTCCACGCCTCCACCTGCTGCCACCGAGGCCTTCAGCTGCATTATTAAGTTGTTTTAGTTATTAAACAATAAGTGTTTAGGTTTATTTATCTCATAAAGAAATTTCAATTCAAAAGTTTGTAATTCTATATCATAGTTTTAGGTGTTTAACAATGTTATCTTGAATTTTCGATTACAAATTATTGGTGTTTTAGCGTAGATTTTCCTTAGATTAGGCATGTAATTAATGAATTATATTTAGGTCTTTTTAACTAATTTATTTCACATGTTTTGTTAGCCACCTAATTCTCAATTTCCTAGTTTTATTTGAAATCAAATACTTCATATCTTCTAATTTTCAAAACAAATTCAAGATTTTCAAAGTTAAAATTTTATCTCCCTGTGGATCGACTCGGTTCTCACCATTTAGTATTTGCAAATCAATTGTGAGTCCGGTAATATTTGAAGTTGATTATCGTGAGCGTTTAACGACGCGTATCGCGTTTAGATCATCGTCCGTGCCGTGCGGTGACCGGAGCAGGCCCGAGAAGGGCTGCGGTGGCAAATTTTTTTCCCTTCCTTTAAACCCCCTTTCATACTGGTTTAAAAAATGCAGCAGGAAGAAAAAGAAGGCCATGGCCGATCGTCTTATGCTCCCCACGGTGCCGACATCTCGTCCAGCGCTGGTGGGCATGGTTCGCACTGATCCTTGCCCCAAAGATCCATCTTATGGATCCGAATCCCTCAAGGATACACCGTTCTTCGTCCAACGAAGAACACGACAAAGAACCCCAAATAAAAAAATATTTTCTACGGATTAAAATCGCGATCTCATCGCGGTAAACATCTCATGAATATTAATCTTGTAAGAAAAAGATTAAAGCATGGAATAAATTTGAAAACCGATCGAAATGGCGAAGAACACAGTGGAACCTGGCTCTGATACCATTGTTGGGTTTGTTGTGTCGAGATCCGACCAAAAACACAGCGGAAATAAATAATTCGGGATCGGATCTAATCCGTTTCGATCAACAAAATTAAACCGGCAAAACTTATTACCTTGCGCGGATTTGAATTCGCGTTCATTCTCCGATTCTATCGGAGCGATGCAGGAAGCCGCGTAGGTGCCTGACCTCTAGCGGTATCCACGTGGTTCTCCTCGTGATGGATCATCCTCGCCTCCTCACTTGGTGCAACGTTCGTAGATCCCATCCGGCTATGCGTAATCTGCCGCGACATGCGGATTCGGAAAGTCGCATTGGTCGGAAGGTGGAGCTGTCCGGAGTCGGAGAAGAGCCTCCAGAGGGTCGGCCTCGAGACGTGCACTCAGGGTTGCTGTCCCCCGACCTAGCGGCCGTTCTTTTATAATAAGTAGTGTTGCGGTTTGTCATAAAAACCCACACTTATCCGAAATCCCGTCAAATTATCCATCGACTTGAAAATCTTTTGTGTATGACCCTCTAGGCCCAAATACCAATCTAGTCAATGGCCCATTAAGCCCAATAACTCTTTACGGACCCACTGAATTAATTAATATCTTTATATTAATTAATCAGTCGAATTTAATGTCCCACAATAAATTCGGACGAGCTTCCGATCACGTTGGATGCCAAGCAACATCGCGTGATCTCGGATGGCATTGGGGTTATTGAAACGCTTTATGGGAACCTTTCCGTCAACGGTTACCGTGCGGATATAATCCCTCATTCGTGAAATGGTCTTGAATCGACCTAGGGCATGGTTTATTGTCAAACCCCAGCCATTCAATTCACTTGAATCAGATGCTGCTAAATTATATCAAATAACCGTTTATCTGATACAGTGTCCGCCCTGGCCAAGAACTTAAGCGCATCATTCCTAGAACATTCTCATCTCATATTACCGAGAGCGGATGATCCCGTATTGAACACACAATTACCTTCGAGGGCATCTCTCTGAACCCGATCACTTGACTTATCGATAACCCATGGTTAGGGTTTAATCAGTCAAGGTCAAAGTTCAGAGACGTACCAACAAGATATCTTTGGTGTCTCAGGTCCAAGGATCATCTACGCAACCGTGACAAAAGAATCGAGTTGGTTAACAGTTAGGTGTATACCATCCAGCGATTCAAGGTCGGATCAGTTTAGTGAACTCATTCACTAATGACCACCTACAGGTCCAGCATAGTGTCTCCACACAAGTGACTTATAGGATCAGTCACCCTTATCATATGAGCTGAAGAAACACGTACTAGTCATCTGGATGTTTGATGTCCTTCTCAAACATCTTCCGACTAGGAACGATTAAGAACATGAGTTTATAAGTCTTCGGTTATGTAATTATGATCTCATTATAATCCGAAGGTTGTATGTAGCCCATGTCCATAGACTTCATCGTGATACGATAAACATAGATCGAATTATTTACACACAATGAAACATTGCCACTATATTAATAAACTGAATAATACATAGTATCGGATTGGCTTTTAGACCACTTAATACTATCAATACTGACATATGAAAAATGGAAGGAAGATTCCACCATGGCCCAAGGCTACATATAGCCTCTATGAGCAATGAGTTGTAGAGGCAACATGAAGAGATGGATGCTGGATCCATCATGCTCCATCTAAAGGAGCTATTCGGTGAGCAGAGCAGAATTGAAAGATATGAGATATCTAAGAATCTGTTCAAGGCTTAGATGGCAAAGGGATCTTCAGTAAAGACTCATGTGCTGAAGATGATAGAATGGGTGGTGAGGCTGGATGCTCTTGGGGTCCCACTCCCCAAGGAGATGCATACCGACTTTGTATTGTCCTCACTTCCACAATCATATGTTCAGTTCATTGTGAACTTTAACATGAACAAGATCCAGACTACTTTGGCTGAACTACTGAACATGCTGAAGGCTGCGAAGGGCAACCTTCTGAAGGAAAAACCCCAAGTCCTTATAGTTGGTAAGACCGGCCGGAAAAGACTAGCAGTCCAACCCTTTAGGAAAGGTAAAGGCAAGAATTAGAAGAAGCCGAAAGTTGTCAAGAAGGACAATGGCAAAAGTGCTGAGAAAAGTGAATGCTTCTACTGTCATCAGAAGGGCCACTGGAAGAGGAATTGCAAAGAATACCTCAAGAACAAGGCTCAAGGAATTGTGAAGCAACAGGACGCTTCAGGTATCTATATGATAGATGTAAACTTGTTAATTAGAGATTATACATCATGGGTATTAGATACTGGATGTGTTTCTCATATCTACAATTCTGTGTAGGCATTGACAAGAAGGCGTAAGCTGAGGACCGGCGAGGTGGAGCTGAGGCTAGGTAACAACGCAAGAGTTGCGGCGATCGCTGTGGAGACAGTGAAGCTCAAGCCATCATCTGGAGGCATATTTTCATTAGATGAATGTTATTATGCACCTAGCATAATAAAGAATATTATTTCTATTTCATATTTACATAGAATAGGATACAATTTATCTGTTGGGAACAATTGTTGTTCAATTTATTTCAGAAATAAATTAATATCCTCTAATTCATTATCTAATGGATTGTACTTATTAACTGTGTCTCACGAGAATTTAAATATCGGTTCCTTAACTAAAAGAAATAAGTATGAAATGAACAAAGCCTACCTATGGCATTGTAAGTTTGGTCACATTGGTGTAAACATACTCCAAAGGTTGCATAAAGATGGATACTTAGATCTATTTGATTTTGTATCATATGCGACCTGTGAGTCATGTTTGTTGGGTAAAATAGCTAAATCTCTATTTACTGGAACTGGAGAACGAGCCAAAGACATATTAGAACTTATACATTCAGATGTATATGGTCCTCTGTCTATTCAAGCCATTGGTGGTTTCTCATACTTTATTACATTCACTGATGATTACTCAAGATTTGGATTCATATACTTATTGAAGTATAAATTTGAAGCCTTCGAGAAATTCAGAGAATTTAAGAATGAAATAGAGAAATAAACTAGAAAGAGCATGAAAGCTATCCGATCTAATCGTGGTGGTGAATACTTGAGTATAGAGTTCATTAAATATTTAAAGGACAATGGTATCTTTTCTCAGCTTGCACCTCCTTATACACCTCAGATGAATGGTGTATCAGAAAGGAGAAATCGCACATTAATGGAAATGGTACGATCCATGATGAGCATGTCTAAATCATAAGTGTCCTTATGGAGATATGCACTTAGCTCGGCTATATATATCTAAATAAGGTATCGAGCAAATCTGTTGAAACCACTTCATATGAGAGATTGAATGGAAGGAAACCAAACTTTAAATATGTTAAAGTCTGGAGATATCCTACTCATGTTAAAGGATATGTACAGATAAGCTGGAGTCTAGAACTGACAAATAC
This sequence comes from Zantedeschia hybrid cultivar, assembly GCA_030544215.1. Classification (NCBI taxonomy): domain Eukaryota; kingdom Viridiplantae; phylum Streptophyta; class Magnoliopsida; order Alismatales; family Araceae; genus Zantedeschia; species Zantedeschia hybrid cultivar. Next base: position 45,739,718 of record JARZZO010000011.1, read on the forward strand.
AGATTTGTAGGATATCTAAAGGAAACTTATGGATATTATTTTTACCATCCTGGCGAACAAAAGGTGTTTGTAGTAAGGAGAGCTATCTTTCTGGAAGAAGATTATATCTTCCTGAAAGACAGTAGAAGTAAAGTAACTTTGGAAGAAATTTCAGACCCACAAACTATTAATGGTTCATCAGATGAACTGTCAGTTTCTGAACCTGTTCAGGAAAGTACACAAGAACCTCGTAGGTCTGAAAGAGTACCTAAACCGCCGGAAAGATATGTGGGACATATTAATATGGATGGTTTTAGGATGCTCTATAATGAGGATGATGATCCTAAGGCTTACTAGGAGGCCATTGAAAGTCCAGAAGTCGAGAAATGGCGGGAAACCATGAATTTTGAAATTCAGTCTATGTACATCAACCAAGTTTGGAACTTAAAAGACTTATCCGAGGGTATAGTACCCATCGGCTGCAAATGAATCTTTAAAAGAAAGATTGGTGTTGATAAACGAATTGAGGCTGATAAGGCAAGATTAGTGGTGAAAGGCTATCGTCAAAGACAAGGTGTTGACTATGACGAAACCTTTTCATCCGTTGCTATGATTAAGTCTATCAGAATTCTTCTGGCCATTGCTGCCTACTATGATTATGAAATCTGACGGATGGACGTGAAGACGGCGTTCCTCAATGGAAACCTTGAGGAAGAAGTATATATGATACAACTAGAAGGCTTCACATCTAAGGAATCTCCAGACATGGTATGCAAGTTGTAGAGGTGTATTTATGGACTGATGCAAGCTTCCCAGAGCTGGAACATAAGATTTGACGAGGCGATCAAATCTTATGGCTTTATTGAGAATGAAGATGAGCCTTATGTATACAAGAAAAAAAGTGAGAGCGTAATCGCATTTCTAGTTCTTTACGTTGACGACATCCTACTCATTGGGAATGATGCATGAATGATGTCATATGTAAAAATTTAGCTGTCGAAAGACTTCTCTATGAAGGATTTGGGAGAAGCATCTTACGCATTGTGAATATGGATCTATAGAGATAGATCAAAGACGATGCTTGCCATAACCCAATCCATGTACATAGAAACCATTGTCAAAAGGTTTGGCATGAAAAATTCCAAGAGGGGTCTTATACCGATGATACATGAAATTTATCTCTTTAAAGGTCAGTCTCCCAAGACACCAGAGGAGAGGGCAATGATGGATAAGGTTCCCTATGCTTCAGTCATAGGTTCCATCATATATACCATACTATGTACAAGACTTGATGTTGCATATGCTTTAAGCGTTACAAACAGACATAAGGTAGATCCAGGTAATGAACATTGGAAGGCTGTGAAAGGTATCCTTAAGTACTTGAAAAGAACTAAGGATATGTTTCTGGTCTATAGAGGAGGAGATTTAAAGCTGTAAGGATACACTGATTCGAGTTTTTAGTCTGATCATGATGACAACAAGTCGACATCAAGTTTTGTCTTCACACTCAATGAGGGAGCAGTGAGCTGGAAAAGTTCCAAGCAAGAAACTATTGCTGATTCGACAATGGAAGCCGAGTATATTGTTGCTGCTGAAGCTGCCAAAGAAGCAGTTTGGATGAAGAAATTTATCGGCGATCTTGGTGTGATGGAAAACATCTCTAGTCCCGTCCCACTGCTGTGTGACAACAATGGGGCAATTGCTCAAGCGAAAGAGCCGAGGTCTCATCAGAAGTCAAAGCACGTTCTGTAGCGCTTTCATATGATCAGGGACATTATAGGTCGAGGAGATGTCGTGGTGGAAATGATGGATGTAGGTGTCCTCTAAGCCAATCATTAGGCACCTATGTCAATCTGATTCACTAATCAATGTCATTAAATTCATTATGTAGATTGGCATATTAATAATTGTGCATAATGAAGTCCATGAATATGTGCAATAGTCATCATATTGTGATGAGATCATAATAATGAGACTGATGATTTATAAACACATATTCTCAATTTTTCCTAGTCGTAGGATGTTTGAGAGGGACATCAAACATCCGGTAAGACTAGTACAGATTATTCTAGCTCATATGATGAGGGTGATTGATCTCGTTAGTTACTTGTGTTGAGACACAATGGTAAACATGTAGGTGCTCATTGGGGAATGAGTTCACTGAACTGATCCGACATGAATCGTCGAATGGTAATTTACCTGACTGTCAATCGGCTTGATTCATCGTCACAGTGGCGTGGTTGATCCTTGGACTTGAGACACCAAAGACACCTTGTTGGTAGACTTCTGGACTTTGACCTTGACCTACGAATCTCTATCGACGGGATCTCTAATAGTCAAGGATCGGGTCCAACGGAAGACCTTCGAAGGTGATTGTGTGGAGAGAGAATGCTCTAGAATAAATCCGCAGGAGTCTCTGGCCAGAACAGAAACAATATCAGAAAAGATGTTTTCCGATATTGTACAGCGGAGTCTGATTTAAGTGACTTGACCATCTAGGGTTTGACAGTTGACTATACCCTAGGTTAACTCGAGAGCATTGTGCGAATGAAGGATTATAGCCACATGATAACTGTGGATGGACAGGTTCCATGAGTAGGTTGTTGAACCCCATTACCTTCTGGGATCATGTGGTGTTGCTTGGCACCCAACTTGATCGGAAGTCCAACCGAATTTACATGCGATGTCAATTCGGTTAAGTAATTAGTTAATATCTAGATATTAATTAATTACAATAAGTCAATAACTAGTTATTGGACTTAACGGGCTGAAAACCGGATTGGTAAATGGGCCTAGAGGGTGACACGTAATAAGATTCTTAGTCGGTGGTACATAAGTGGGATTTATATTAACTCGGGGACTTTTGTGAAAAGTCGCGCTGACTTAATATATATACGTGCTGTTGAGAAACTCTGGGCCAAGCTCCAGAGTTTCCCCATGTTGGCCATCATCCCCCCTTTCTCTCTCCTTCTCTGGGCGCCCCATTCGAGGCGCCGGAGCAGTCTCCGTCTCCGCCGCGTGTGATTCCCGAAGTTGGGAATTCCCGTCGGCGGGTTTTCGGCAATCGTTGCGGCGACGGATCTTCAGCGAGCGAGCTGATACGGACGAGGGAGCGAGGACGAACCACCGCGGAGGATCGCGTGGATACTACTGGAGGTTGGACGCTTATGCGGCTCGCGGCATCGCCTCGACGGAATCGAGACGGAAGCGGATTCGAATCCGCGCACGGTAATTAGATTACAACCCGGTATTCGGTTTTTCTTTTTCGTTCCGAATCGGATCAGCGGGCATCGGGCGGGATAATATTTTATTCGTCGTTTCTGCTGCGTTCTTTGTGTCCCGCTTGGATCCTAACAGTGGTATCAGAGCCAAGTTCCGCTCTGATCCGCTTCGGGACGAAGTAAATTATTATTTTGAAATAATTTCCATGCTCAAGTCGTTTTTCTATCACAGAAGATGTTCATCGGATGAGCATATTAATTTAAGATTAATTTTTTGTGAAGAAAATTGATTATTTTTGGGGTTTTCGGAGTTCTTCATGAGATGATGATCGGGAGCTTTTCGGCGAGTTCGTACGAGCTTCCCAAGCGTTTGGACGGTGGGCCGAGACCCCGGATCCCCAGAGGATAGTCACCACTATCAACCGGACATCATTGCCAGCGCCGGAGTGCCCTTGGAGGGCTGCGAAATCAAGTTCTAAATCGGTTTTAAAACCTGAAAAATCAAATTTTTGGGGGTGAAAAAGGAGGTATTAACTGGCGCCTTTTGGGCTTCTCTGGAAGCCTTGCCGGCGCCGGGCACGTCACCGTCGCCGGGGACGTCGTTGTTCGGGCCGGGCGGAGCCGGCCGGTGGCAGCGCTGGTATCCCCCCTTCATCGCCGCCATGAAACCTGCAAACGTTTAGGGTTTGCAGGAAGGTGTCGGGTTGCAAGGGGGGGTGGTTTAGGCCGGCCCGAGTCTGAGCCCGTCTAAACCGGGTCGGGGGGGGCCTGGTCCACCCAGCGTCCCTAGTTCGAGCCTTGGCCGAGCCAGGGGCTCGAACCAGATGCTGATTGAACCAGCCCGAGCCCTAAGGTGGCTGAGCCACTTTCTGGTTTTTATTCCAAATCCTAATTAAACCCTTTTTAATAAATTATAAAACCCGACTCTTTTAACCTGAAAAATATATTGTTTAAAACAGTTTTAAAATTAAATTTCTTCTTTTCAGTTAAATGGGTTTATTAAGATTTGATCTTAATAATGGGTTAATTTATTAAGATATGACCTTAATTTGTTAACTAACAAATGTTGTTACAAATTATTAAGATATGATCTTAATAAAGGAGATTATAATTTAAGATTTGATCTTGAATAAAGGGGAATTATGTGTTAAGATGTGATCTTAATTTATAATTAACAAATGTTTTTATTTATATAAAATGAGATCTTAATTAATTATTAACAATTGTTGTTATTAATAATTAAGATAATAATTTTAATATTAATTAACAACTGTTATTAATTTATATTTAAGATGTGATCTTAAAATTAATTAACATATGTTGTTAATTATTTAAGTGATTAGATTATTATTTTGACTTTAAAATTGATTAACAATTGTTGTTAATTACTATTTTAATTGTCTGAATGAATATTTATAATTGAGGAGCACTTAATAAAAGTTATTAAGTGTTTAATTGACTATTTTTAATGTGCTTATTAATTCTTGAGAATTAACTCTTAATAACAGTTATTTAGGATTTATTTATTTATTTTCAAACTCTCAATAATGGTTATTGAGATAATTAATTATATTTCTCAACAATCTCTCAATTATAGTTAATATTGATATAATCTACTTGAAATTTGATCTTTTATAAATGTTATTAGAAGATTAAATTAAGTCTAAGATGTTAGACTATTTTAATTAGAAATGTTCTAATTATTATTTCTTAATAATTGTTATCGAGAAATATGATTTAATAAAGGGGTTCTTAACAAAGAGTTGTTAAGTAATTAATAATAAGAATAAGAAATTCTTTTATAAGTATTATTTAGGAATTTTTGATTCTATCTAAATGTTAGATTGTTTCGCATTAATAATAGTTATTAATGTGATTTAAAATGAATCTAACCGTTAGACTAATTAATTTAGAATTGTCCTAAATTATGCATGGAATATTTTAGAATTTTAATTTTAGCTTTGTGTGCATATGTTGATGTGTTTGATACTTTAAATTAGATTTATTGCATGTTAGAAAATAAAATTTTTGAAATTTCAAAATTATCCAATTTTTATTGGTACCTAGTTTTAAGAAAAAAAAAATATTATTTTTCAAAATTTTAGCCTTCATGTGATGTGTTTTATCATGTGTTGATGGTTAAAATTTATGGTGGTTATGGACATGCACTTAGTTAAATTTCATATCATGTGATGGTGTGTGATTATGTAGATTGTTATGGAATGTCATATACATTAATTAAGTGTTAATTTATAAGGCCTGCGTGCCTCCCTCTCTCTCTCATTCTATTGTAGTTCTATCTCCCTTTGTTATTGTACTCGGCCATAAGGCTTTTTCTTACAATTAATTTGTATTTGAAAATATTTTAAATTCTGTTTTATATTTGTAATTGATCGCGCCGGCTGAGGAGAGGCGAGAATGATCCACAAATGCAATCAAGAAGGCGACATGAGATAAGATCACCAGTGGCTATGTATTTGCATGTTTAGATTATATAAGTGTTATATAGTTTTGGTGATTAATTGTTTGGCTTTAGTTAATCACCGTACTATCTATGACCACATAAAGAACATGTATGGATGATGCATGCTTTTAGTTTTTGATTATGAATCGATTGCTATTATCTAGGTATAGTTAAATATATTTGATATATTTATAAACTATCATTTAGGATGAGACAAACTTAACATAAACAAAACTTTCAACGTAAAGGCTAAGCCGGAGCGCGAGTCATTGAGAATGCACCACGTGGCTCTCCATCAATATAGTTCTTAGAACTTGATTTAGTGATGGCAGTTTCTATGTATTTACCCGGGATCTGCCACCATCTGATGAATGGACTATTAACTATGGTATCTTGATGCCTTGAGATAGGAATAGAGGAACGGTGTAGCTATCCTCGCGTTTACCTGGGAGCTACATTCTTACTCTACTCTGTCACGTATTGATGGTAAAGCTTAGACCAGGTATAATGGTCTGCTATGTTTACCTGGGACCATTAAAGACCTGGGATCCGAAATAAGATCAGATATTGCAAGGTATTGTAATTACCATGAGATGGTTGCTCTAAGATAATGGTATAATACTATGTGTTTACCCGATGTCATACTGTAATTCTTGGAGATTCTGATCCTCACTAAGAGACCGTCAGAGTCTTCCGTTCTGTATACCTGAAGGTTATACAGTCCGTTGAAAAATAGTGGGAAATAATTCAAGATAAAAGACCATAATTGAATTATAAGAACTATCTGCTTAAATCACGTTATTTCCTTTGTTCACTAAAATGTCGTATATTCGAGATTTTGACATATTGGATGTCAATACTTATCATATTCAGATTGACTAGAAAACTCTGAAGAATGTCTTAAAGGGTAAGTGAAGGTCACTATCCTAATCAGATATCATGAATCCTCTTACTTGGATAGACCAAGGTGAAGAGGTACTCATGGTGTGTCTTTTTGAAAGGCAATGGTTGTCATGAAATCTTTTATTTGGATAGACCAAGATGAAGAGATATTTATGATGTGTCTTTGAGAAAGGCAAGTGGTAAGATTTTAAACGGTCGAATCCACACCTGAAATGATGTAGGAAGGTCAGCTGAGATAGAGAAGTAGCAGTTCTCCCACTGCAACCAATATAAGGATACTGGTAAAGGCAAAAAGAATATGAAACTTGAAAGAAGTTTCAGATATTCTTATTAATCAACTTTTGCATGTCTATTGGAGAATTAACGTATCCAATATGAGATATTGAAAATGATTCTCAGAACTGCGATAGTGTGTAGACTTACACAAGTAAAAGGAAATCGAGAAAATGTAAGTGTTGAGTTAGACTCAACTATTGTTCATGATATTCATAGGTTACTGTTAGATAGTAAATCTTTATATATCTATAGGAGTCAAATATGAAACTGAATAATTGTTATTTAGTTGCATAAGATATCAAGAATAACATTGATTGAGAAAGAATAATAGTTGTTCAAATAAGTCGATACACTATAGATTCTTAATGTGACATTTCATGTGATGAATGTTCACTAGTTTCCTATAGAAATGAAATGTGTGAATCCTGATTATCTATGATATTGTACACAGGAATGTACGATAAGAAATTATTGGTGCTAATACATACTGATGTAAACAGCTTAATGTCCTCATAAGGCCAAAGATAATCACTTCTATTAACTTATCTTATTAGTGTATTCTTAGAATGATTCGATTGTATGTACTTACTGAGGTATAAGACGAATGCATCTGAAAGATTAAGGTACAAGATCAATATGAAGTATTAGAATTTTTGATTTGATCAAAAAAACTAATACTTTAGTATATGATTCACATAAATCATTAAGAGGATAATTGTATCCTCGCTCGATTGATCCTCATTGTATATCATAGTAATATGATAGAATGAGGAAATGCACATTATTAAGATATGGTGCAATATATATAATAAGATTTGCCTAATTCTTATATTTGTGAACATGAGTATGAACATTAGATGTCCGTACTTTATAGTTAGTTCCAAATAAGTCAGTGTGTGTCCATGTAAGACATGGAAACCAAATAATTCATATGAGATGTGAATTATGAACAAACCTGATTTTAAAGTCAAGTTATACCGTGATGTGAATTTGTAAAATGTCTAAAGAGTTTGGACATTACATTTATTGGCCATGCGATAATAAAATAATTATCGTCCTGAAAGTTGTCTTCTATGAAGAGGAATATATCTTCAGAGAAGACGGTGGGAGCTGATAAAACTAGAAGATATTCTAGATTGACAAGTTAATATAAGATTATTAGATAATCTTTAAGTTGTTTAGAACCACTCATAACACAAATCAGAGAGTTTAATAGATTTTTGAGATTCTCTTAGTGACTAGAAGGATATGTTTGACATATCTGATTTAATAAGATGAGAGGAGCTCAAAAATAGATTATGATTTGAAATCTATGATAATGATGCTCCCTGTCATTACAACTTTGAGATTGATAAATTTATTAGAATTTTACTTACCACTACTGCCTATCATATGATGAGATAATGACAATTGGATATGAAAAGCGTTTTCTCAATGTGATTGAGGTAAAAATGTATATAATACATCTTTAAAGCTTTTAGAATGTTCAGGAAGCAAGTTATGATTTCAAAGATCATTTTGAATCAAACTGAAGCTTCTTAAGTTGTAATAAAAATTTTGACTTAATGATCAAATACTACGTGATCATTAAGAATGATCACAGATTGTGTGTGTGTTGAAAAGGGATAGTAGGAGTACGGTCGTTTTAGTAATGCTTTGTGATAATAACATCAAAGTCATTGAGAATGACATCGGGATGTTACTATCAGTAAAAGTATTATTAACTATGCTTTCCTCCATAATAAGTTTAGTTATAATATCTTACGTATTAGAAATATGAATCTATTAAGATAGATCAGTGGGGATATTATATTGACCTGTATGTCAAAATGTTTGGCATAAATTTCATAATAAGTCTCAATTATTGAGATATGAAATTTATTCATTTAGAGAAAAAGTTCTTTAAATGATACAGGAGTGAAATGCATCATTAAGTACTTGAGAAGTGCCAATGATGCACTCACGTATATGGAAAGGATGATTTGAAACTATGAGTTCACACTGACTCAAATTTCAAGTCAAATAATGGATTCAACCTTCTAGAAGAAATGAATGGATTGGAAGAGTTCCAATCCAGAACTTGATATTAAGGTGACGACATAAACAAGTGATACTGTTATTAGAACAGTATGGATGAAAACGTTCATCCATGAACTAACATGTAGTTCTAAAAGGTCTCTGATAAAATTTTGTTGTTGTAGGACAACAGTAGGAGCGATCAATTGTGTGATCGAGTCATGGTCTCATCAGAAGTTGCAGTACATTCTGAGACTCTTTCACAAGTTCTGAGACAAAGAATTAAGAGGAAATAACGTAATGGAAATATTCCATCTATAAATAATTTAGCAGATCTTTGACCAAGTCTTAGTCATAGAATTTATGTGAGCATCACCTAGATTTGATGGAGATCAAATGCGAAGGTGATTGGCTTGAGTCCAAGTGGGAGATTGATGGATATAGGTGTCCTCTAAGCCAATAATTAGGCACCTATTTCAATCTGATTCACTAATCAATGGCATTAAATTCATTATGTAGATTGGCATATTAATAATTGTGCATAATGAAGTCCATGAATATGTACAATAGTCATTAGATTATGATGAGATCATAATAATGAGACTGATGATTTATAAACACATATTCTCAATTGTTCCTAGTCGTAAGATGTTTGAGAGGGACATCAAACATCCGGTAAGACTAGTACAAGTTATTCCAGCTCATATGATGAGGGTGATTGATCTCGTTAGTTAGTCATGTGGAGACACAATGGTAAACCTGTAGGTGCTCATTGGGGAATGAGTTCACTGAGCTGATCCGACATGAATCGCCGAATGACAATTTACCTGACTGTCAATCGGCTTGATTCATCGTCACAGTGGCGTGGTTGATCCTTAGACTTGAGACACCACATACACCTTGTTGGTGGACTTCTGGACTTTGACTTTGACCTACGAATCCCTATCCATGGGATCTCTAATAGTCAAGGATCGGGTCTAGCGGAAGACCGTCGAAGGTGATTGTGTGTTCAATAAAGGATCGTTCGCTCTCAGGTAACTGAAGGGAGAATGCTCTAGAATAGATCCGCAGGAGTCTCTGGCCAGAGCAGAAACAATATCAGAAAAGATATTTTCTGGTATTGTACAGCGGAGTTTGATTCAAGTGACTTGACCATCTAGGGTTTGACGGTTGACCATACCCTAGGTTAACTCGAGAGCATTGTGCGAACGAAGGATTATAGCCACGCGGTAACTGTGGACGGACATGTTCCATGAGTGGGTTGCTGAACCCCATTATCTTCCGGGATCATGCGGTGTTGCTTGGCACCCAACTTGATCGGAAGTCCAACCGAATTTACATGCGATGTCAATTCGGTTAAGTAATTAGTTAATATCTAGATATTAATTAATTACAATAAGTCAATAACTAGTTATTGGACTTAATGGGCTGAAAACCGGATTGGTAAATGGGCCTAGAGGGTCACATGCAATAAGATTCTTAGTCGGTGGTACATAAGTGGGATTTATATTAACTCGGGGACTTTTGTGAAAAGTTGCGCCGACTTAATATATATACGCGCTATTGAGAAACCCTGGGCCAAGCTCCAGAGTTTCCCCATGTTGGCCGTCATCCCCCCTTTCTCTCTCCTTCTCTGGGCGCCCCGTTCGAGGCGCTGGAACAGTCTCCGTCTCTGCCGCATATGATTCCCGAAAGTCGGGAATTCCCGTCGGCGGGTTTTCGGCAATCGTTGCGGCGACGGATCTTCAGCGAGCGAGCTGATACGAACGAGGTAGAGAGGACGAACCACTGTGGAGGATCGCGTGGATACCGCTAGAGGCCGGACGCTTTTGCGGCTCGCGGCATCGCCTCGACGGAACCGAGATGGAAGCGGATTCGAATCCGCATACGGTAATTAGATTACAACCCGGTTTTCGATTTTAGTTTTTCGTTCTGAATCGGATCAGCGGGCATCGGGCGGGATAATATTTTATTCGTTGTTTCCAATGCGTTTTTCGTGTCCCGCCCGGATCCCAACAGTGGTATCAGAGTCAGGTTCTGCTCTGATCCGCATCTGATTCAAGTGAATCGACCGACTAGGGTTTAACAGTAAACCATACCTTAGGTCGATTCGGGAACATTGCACGGATGAAGGATATTATCCGCGCGCTAACCAATGACGGAAATGTTCCAATAGAGGGTTGCGATAACCTCAATGCCATCCAGGATCACGTGATGTTGCTTGGCATCCAACGTGATCGGAAGCTCGTCTGAATTTGTTATGGGACATTAAATTTGACTGATTAATTAATATAAGGATATTAATTAATTCAGTGGGTCTATAAAGAGTTATTGGGCTTAATGGGCCATTAACTAGACTGGTAATTGGGCCTAGATGGTCACACACAAAACGTTTTCAAGTCGATGGATAATTTGACGGGATTTCAGATAAGTGTGGGTTTTTATGAAAAATCACAAAATCACTTATTATAAAAGTATGGCCGCTAGGTCAGGGACTAGCAACCCTAACCTAGCTGCCGCCCTCTCTCTCTCCTGGGCGCACCTCTCAAGGTCGGCCCCCTGGAAGCTCTTCTCCGGCTCCCGACCGCTCCGCTTTCCGTTCGATGGGAGTTTCCGAATCCACATATCGCGGTAGATTATGCGTAGCAAGACGAGATCCGCGGATGCCGCATCGAGCGAAGAGGCGAGGACGATCCATCGCGAGGAGAACCGCATGGATACCGCTAGAGGCCAGGCACCTGCGCGGCTTGCGACATCGCTCCGACAGAACCGAAGAACGAACGTGGATTCAAATCCGCGCAAGATAAATATGATTTACTGCTTTAGGTTTTTGTTGTTCGAAACGGGACGGATCCGTTCCCGAATTAATTTTTCGTTGCGTTTTTTGGACGGATCTCGACACCACAACGAACCTAACAGATCTGTTCATGGGACAGTGTGCCTTCTATGGTTGGACCCATGGAGGAAGAATTAGGAATAATAGGCTTCCGAGGTGGAGGCCTATTAGGTCGGTGGGGATCAAAGACACTAGAAAAGGTGGAGTCCTTAAAAGCATTTTAGGCATAGCGCACCCTCTCATAAAGTCTGCCATATTGGTTAAATTATTCAATATTAGGACCAACTTATACTGTGGTGTCACATTGGCGATCATCATCTTGACTTGCTTGGACTCAGACAGATGATCCTTGATTTTCTCAGCCATGGCCCTCCATCTATTAGCTAAAGTTACGAAGTCCTCATCAAACTTCATCTTTTCGGCTACCAGATCAGTTATGGAAAGTGATGGTGCAACTCTATCTTTATAACGCTGCAGGAATTTTATGGACACAGTGTTAAAGTCCTCAACATCAGAGGGGTCTAATGAAAAGAACCATTCTAGGGTTGATCCCTCTAACGATCTTCTAAAGAGAAATGCCAGTGACCTTTTATCACTTTGTGAGAACAATGATTCATACATGAATTCCTTCAGATGGGTGAAAGGATTGTAAGAACCATTATACTTCCAATACACAGACATCTCAGAGGGTGGAAGATGGAACACAGGCAGGTTAGGGATGAAAACATTGGGAGCGGCCTTGGTATCTATCATCTTCTTGAAATTCTTAAACTGCTCGTCCATCTAGTTAATCTTCGTGAAGAGAGCCTGGGTAACTGAATCAGCTGGTGGTGGTGATGATGCCTAAAAGGTCTGCCTCCTAAAGTAGCTAGGACATGGAGGACAGTAAGGCTGAGAATCGGCAACGTTTTCGCCATGTCCGAAGGCATTTTGATAAGTTGGCATTAGTAGCCGGACCGGGTATCTGGAAGAAGATTGTTGAGGGGCCATAGGCCGAGGAGTAGAGATACGAAGGTCTTCCATGGCCTGATGAACGGGGATCTGATGAGTAGGCGTGACTGGAATATGCGTTTCAGAAGGACACTGAGGAGTCTTCCCCTTCAAGATCGATTGGATGGCCTCAAGTTGCTGAGGATCCACGTGGGTAGCCAAAGCTCCTAGAACAGTAACCAAGTCAGGTGGATTTGAAGAAGAAGGCTCAGCTTGATCTTGAGCCTCTTCGAAAGTGGGATTTGAGATGACATGGACATGGGAACGATTAATATTGGGGTTGTATTGATCATGAGTTAAATGAACCTGACCTTGAGAGGCATAAGCATCTCCCTCATACTCAGTTTGAAAGTAATTAAAATTACGGGGGGCATTAGCATCTCCTCCATCTTCAGAGTGATAATCATAGTTCCGAAGGGCATTAGCATCTCCCTCATACTCAAACCGGATATCTTGTTCGTAAGCCGCCATTCCAACGACTCTACATGAACGTAACGTCATGGTATTTAGTTAACCAAAGATTCAAACAAGTTGTGCAAAGATTAACAACCAAGTGAATGCTTACGCTATTTTGAGAGTTTCTTATTGAATTAATTGAGTTTTAACCACAAATTCTCTCAGTAGGTAGGATCCTAGTTTCAGTTCAGTTTCCACCATTATATTCTATGGCTTTGCTCACAACGTTATAAAAATCTACCTAGTACTTCAATGGTACAACCAGCCCGATGAACAGAGAGGAGTTCTCTGCTTTTGGGGACTTACGGAGGTCTCAACACTAACTACTCTAGTATGACCAAGGGACCGACCCAGTCAGAGAGAGGTGAGAGTGCCGAGAAGGGTGTTCCTATAGAAAGGGGGAGTGAACTCCCAGTGCGAATGTCCTGCGGTCTGGATGGCCTCTAATGCAATATGATAAATAAATATAAGTAACAATAGTGATAAAAAATATGAGAACTAATGGCCGGAAAGAAAATTGCTTAAATCACGTTACCTGGTCACGACGCTATTTAAGACAATGGCTTTCTGGTCACAGTGGCTCGGGCAGGTAGACAAATAGGATATGCTGGTTGAATCGCGTCGGACATGTGCGACGTCCTTCAGAAAGACGTTGCTCTGTGTCGACGCTATTCAAGCCCGAAAAATAGTAATTAATAGAGATAACCGGGGCATTCCCCTCTCAAAATAACAAGGTAAAATAATGACCAACTAATCATGTGAGACTCAGTCTATACATATAAGTTGTCATGCAAATCATCATGGATATCAATTCAAACACACATGAATCATGGGAGGGCAAAATTTTGCCACTAGGGGTGTGCACGAGGTGCACGTTGGGATAAAAACCAAACAATTAATCATAAACGTGCTCGAGGGACATAAACGGTGCACACGAGGGTGCCCAATGAAAAAGTAATAAGAGTGAGAAAATGGCAAGACAAGTCCCACCGTGATCGCCAAAAAGTTGTAGTGCTCAAATAGTATGTGTGATTATCATGATATTATGTGTTAACATAATAAATACATGAAATAAATTAATGTGATCGCCAGAAACCGAGGGCTTCAATGAAAAGGATGATTGCTGACTAACCTTGTAGAATTGGGAAGATTATGGTTCCTTTGTTCCCTTCCTTTGGCCGACCAAAGAAAGAGAGCCTTTTATCTTTACTCTTGTTCTTGTTGTTTGGTTGTTCAAGCCTTCAAATCCCTCCTTCTCAAGCTTTTCTCCTTTTCTCCAAACCTTGCAAGAAAGAAGTCAAACAAAAGAAAAGGGATGATTAGAGCTATAGAGTAGGATAGTATCTATTCTATCTAATAAATCAAGCATAAACTAAACAAAAGAACTCACTTTTTAATGTTCTTTAAACCCCTAATATACATAGGTAATGAAAATCATGAAGTGAGTGTGTGAAACATGGAGTGATATGATGAAAATTCTAATGAAAAACAGTAAAGATTAATGATGAAAAAACAACTAAACTAGAGGGAAAAGAAAAAATGGGAGAAAGAGATTGGCCCCTCCATATCCTTGATCTTCAAAAGCTTCAAAGGATTGAGAAGGATGAAGAAGATGAAGCTCCAAAGTCTTTCTACATTTTATGTAGAAGAAGCCTCCTTTCACCTTGCCTTAGACTCCAAAATCTCTAATTTCCAACCTTTTTCAAAGACCAAAGGGGTTGTGTATATATAGAGGCCTTGATTATGGTTGTTTGACCTTCAAAAGGGCTCTCCCACGGCCTCGGACTTACCTTAGATAAACATGGAAGGAATTTGGAACCCTTCCAACCTCTAGAACCGAATTATTTCGGCCAAATCAAGTTTATCAGGAAAGTGCTTGAATCGCGTCGTCCATCCGGGACGCCATTTGGCTAATTAAAACGGCCAAGATAGAAAGGAAATCCGCGAAGGAAAACAAAAAACAATTAGGAAACCTAAAAGGCGTCGTCCATGAGCGATGTTATTTAGATAATTAGAAAATTCATTCGAATTCAAATTGAAAATCCAGACGGATTAGAGACTAAATGGTGTCGTCCATGGGCGACGCTATTCAATTAAATCTATCTGAATTTAAGAATTTAATTCTAAACTGATCTCGGCTAAAAACCTAAAAGGCGTCAGCCATGATTGATGTTAATCAACGAAAATCTCGAAAAATCAATAAAAATTAATTAATAATTAAAAATCAGACTATTTCAGGGCATTATAAGTGTGACATGAAATTTACTCAATATGAAGTCAAAATTAGTGTGTCTACAATTTGTTTTCAAGTAAAGTAAGAAAATTTGATATATGTGATAGGTATTATGATTAAAATAATTTGTTTCAGATTATTAGAAAATATGTCTGATTTGATATGAGATATATATGAGATCTTATTTTATATCATTTTTTTATTTGATCTATATGTAGCATTATGAATTGTTTATGATATGACAAGATTACTATTTAAATTTTAATGATTATATGTTTAGTCTATGGAGGGGATGATGCCTACTGAGGTTTGTACTCAGTAAGTTTGTTGGATAATTTTTCAGGAGGTGTGGCTAGAGAGTTGGATGTTGATTTTGACTACGAGCGTCAGAGTTGTTTAGAGCTATTGAATTCGAGGCTAGTGTGATATATGAGTATTTTTATTTTAGTAGATTGATGTAGTAGGAGTAATTGAGTATATTATATAATTGTGAGATTCTTGGTAGTTGAGAGAAGTTGATTATGTTATGTTGAGACGGTTGTTATTATGAGACTTTTGTGGATTATGTTAGCTTATTATTATTAAGAATTTACGATAGATAGTTATTTGTTTTACTTTGTGGACTCTTATTCTCTCACTTTCATTATGTATATGTGGACGCTCTATTCCTATATGACAAAGGAATGAACTGTGATTCATTATCTATGCAGGCAAGTGGGAGATGTTAACCAATGGGCCTTTGTCCATGCGGTTGCCCACGAAAGGGCATGCAGAGGAGTGGTAGAAGTGGAGTGGGTGGGACCCACTTGAGAGAGGAGGAAGTGGACTTGCGGTTGGAACCGCAGTCCTTGCCACATGCAACCTCTTTCTCCCTCTCTCATGCATGTGCATGTTTGAAAACGTGCGAGAGAGAGAGAGAGAAAGAGGAAGGCCAACCAATCCCACTTTCTCTCTAAGTTTTGAATTGATTGGTGGTTAGAGAGAGGAGAATAAATAAAGAGAGATAGTGTAAGGACTGAGATTTCGGATCTAGTTATTGAGTCGGTTTTGGTGTGGACCCTTTAGTTTGGGTCATTGTGGGCTTGTGGTATGGGGATGCCATTTATAAGTCTTACAGGTGTGCCGCGTGGGCGGGCATTGGGGCACGTATGTATGGCCCCGGTCTCATCGTATGAATGGCGTCGCGTGTGGTCAACGCGATTCAGAGATCTGCCAGTGTACGACCCCGTCCTGTCGTCTAAATGGCGTCATCTAGGAATGACGCGATTTAGCGTGTTTCGGTTTTACACCTCGAGCCTTTCCTCCTTTCTCTCATTCTCTCCTTCCCTCTCTCTCTCTCCTCCCATCTCCGAACCCCTCAGTTTCCTTCCTCTTCCCATTCTTCCTCTTTCACCACTCCATTACCCTCCCACCGCTCACCACTACCACCACGAACTCCTCCGCGGCACCTTGCTTTCCGGATAGCGGCCGACGTCCCGATAAAGTGACGGTGTCTATGGTGGTACTGGCGGCAGCTTGCGGTATAACTGATCGGCGGCAAGGAGTTAGGAGGAGTTCAAGTAGCCGGTAGAGTGACGATCCTTGCACGTGATTCATTTGATTTAAACCATGATTTTCTGCTTTGGAGCATGTTATGGAGATGTGAGGATTTTGGGTAGAATGAGTATGTTTAGGGGATTTTTGATGGAAATGCTCGTTTTTATGAAATGGGGATTTGTGTGTTTTCATTAGGGTTATTTGGATTCTCCCCTACCTTTTCTGTTTTGGCGTTTTGGGGTGATTGGGGGAGGAAATCTCATGCTGTAGCTTGAGGAAGGCCGGAGGGAAATTTTGTTCGAGCGCTAAATGGCGTCAGGCCAGGACGACGCGATTTGCAAATTGTGTCGACTATAGGCGACACGATTTCAGTCCAGGTGCTTGAGGGCAGTTCGTTTTCGGGCGTTAAATGGTATCGCGACCAGGTGATGCCATTTAAATGGTGTCGACCATGAGCGACGCAATTTAGGCCCAGGTTCCTCATCTCCTAAGGCCAGTTTCTATGGGAACTAGTTTTAGGGCTTTGAATGACGGTGGCCATGGGTAATGCGATTCAAGTTAGAGCCCCTTAATTTCCTGCATTTAGCATGTATGACTATTATAAAAATGTTAAATAAATTCTTATATATTGTTAGACAATCCTGTTAAATGTATGCTTGAAATCATACATTGGGGGCGAGGATTTTCATATGATCGGATTGCATTGTGTTGTGTTTATACGATCATGGACCTAAAGTGACAGTTGTTAGCGCTTGACACCTTTGTGTCGGTGTAGGAGTGAGTAGTGTCGGTGCGGGAGTGACAAGGTGACGCCTAGTAGGAGAAGGTCACCTGGTGTACCATGGGGTAATAGTTAGTACTGGTGTGGGAGTGGTACACTTCGAAGTGTCACTCGTGGCTGGGAGGAGGCAAAACTACCTAGAGCTAGACAGGTCGGAGTAGCCAGTACACTATCCGAGGGGTTGTTGTTCCATCCCAGCGGGTTGGTGTTTTTCTCATTCGGCTGTATGGTTTGTGTGTTTAGTTGAAACGTTTGTTGTAAATTGCGGCGTTGAGTTGAGTTGTTTTAGAATTGTGCCTGTTGTATTTACAAATGCATGTGTTTCATATCTCGCCATTTTGGATGTAGATTCTCTGCGTTATTTATGTTTATCAACCTATATTCTTGCGTTGTTGCGATTGTGGATGTATGTGGTAGGTGGGGATCGAAGGATCCCTACTGAGTCCATTCTTGTGTGATTCACTCCCTGCGGTTTCAGGTGAGGGTTCTCGGCAGGCGTAGAGGTTGTTGAGTTTCGTCTCGGATTGCACGCCAGCAACCACTGTTCCGGAGTATGCTCCGATGTAGTTGTTCTTGTTAGTTTTAGGTGGCATACAAGACAATCTAACTATGTAAATCTCGTTCATTTATTAATATAATGACATAATATTCATTATGTGTAAATTACGTTAATTATCGTTTCATAATGAAGTCCGTAAATATGTGCTATAGTGATCAGATTATGATGCGATCATACTAATGAGACTGATCACTTAAACACACATATTCTTAATCGTTCCTAGTCGGAGGATATCTGAGAAGGACATCGGATATCCGGTTAGACTAGTACAGATTACTCCTGCTCATATGATGAGGGTGACTGATCTCATAAGTCACTTGTGTGGAGACACTAAGGCGAATCTGTAGGTGCTCATTGGAGAATGAGTTCATTGAACTGATCCGATTGAATCGCTGGATGGTATTGTACCTCACTCTCAACCAACTTGATTCTATTGTCGCAGTTGCGTGGATGGTCCTTGGACCTGAGACACCAAGGACACCTTGGCGGTGGACTTTTGTGCTTGACCTTGGTTTATGAATCTCTAGCCACGGGATTCTAATACGCCACGGATTGGGTACAGTGGAATACCGTTGAAGGGAATTGTGTGTCAATAAGGAATCATTCGCTCTCGGTACTTATAGAGAGAGAATGCTCTAGGAAGGATGCGCGGAAGTCCCTGTCCAGGGCGGACGATAATATCGAGAAAGGAG
Organism: Zantedeschia hybrid cultivar; assembly: GCA_030544215.1. Taxonomy (NCBI): domain Eukaryota; kingdom Viridiplantae; phylum Streptophyta; class Magnoliopsida; order Alismatales; family Araceae; genus Zantedeschia; species Zantedeschia hybrid cultivar. The sequence continues at coordinate 45,758,660 of JARZZO010000011.1, forward strand.
TTTTCCGATATTCATCAGCGGCATCCAATCCAAGTGAGTCGACCGGTTAGGGTTTGACAGCACGCCATGCCCTGAGTTGACTCGAGAGCATTGTATGAATGAAGGATTATATCCACGCGGTAACTGTTTGCGGAAAGGTTCCAAGAGTGGGTTACTTAACCCTAATACCTTCCGAGTTCACGCGGTGTTGCTTGGCACCCAACGTGATCGGAGGCCCGGTCGAATTCGATGTGCGACATCAATTCGATTGATTAATTAATTAATAAAGGGTTATTAATTGATTAATAAAGCCAGTCAGGAGTCATTGGGCTTGTTGGGCCATTAACTGGACTGGTACTTGGGCCTAGAGGGTCACACGCACATGATTCTCAAGGCGATGGATAAATAAGTGGGTTTTATACAAACCGGGAGTTTTTATGAAAAACCGCGCGGTTAGTATAAAACATAGCGAACGGGCTGAGTAGGCCAAACTGCTGCTAACCCTAGCCACCCCTCCTCTGTTTCTCTCTCTCTCTGGCGTCCAGACAGATCCAGATCTACTCCGCCGCTTCTCCGAATCCCGTTCGACGGGAAATCGTCCGCGCGTTGCGGCGATCGTTGCGGCGACCGGCGGAGGTTTCGTGGGCTGCGAAGAATGAGGAACGCGAGGATATCTGTCGCGGGGAGGATCGCGTGGACTTTGCTAGAGGCCGGGCACTTGCGCGGCTTGCGGTGTCGCACCGACGGAACCGAACAGTTGCGGATTCGAATCCGCACACGGTGAGAAATTCGATTATCCGATAATCGATTTTAGTTTTTCGAAACGGGAAAACGGATCGCTATTTTATTTTATTTTCCGCTGCGTGAGCGATCCGGAGAAACCGAGAAAACCCAACAGTGGTATCAGAGCCAGGTTCCACTGTTTCTCGTCCCGTTTCGGTCTCCGATTTAATATTTCCATGTGTTATTCCATGCGAAATTTCGATCTCTTTGCAGGATTCTTATTCATGCGATGAACACAAATCAGATAAATAATTTTGATTATTTTTATTCTGCAAAAATGATTTTTTTTTTTTTTTTTGGGTATTTCGTGTTCTTCGTAAGACGAAGAACGGTGTGATTCGGGCTGCTTTGTTAAGGAACCCCAAGTGTTGGGGAGTTGGGCCGGAGCCCCTAATCCTCCTTAGGATGCTTCAGGTCACCAATGGGATGGTGGCCGACACTGGAGAGTCCTTTGGAGATGGCCGATTGGAGCACCAATTTTTCTTCTTCCTTATTCGGTTTCAAAAGAACCAGAAAAACCAGAGTTTAAAAGATCTTGGCCGGCCTGGTTTTTGGCTTCACTTGCTATCATCCCGATGCCGGGGAGCTCGTCGGTGGCGATGCTTGGACCTTCCCGCCGCCATGTCCGCCTGCAAGTGTTGCAGGTTATGCAGGAAAGGGGAAGGAGGCGTCGGGTTATTGTAGGGTTGGGAGGAAGAACGGGGCCTGCCGGCGGTAGGGGCACCGCCGGCGCCGGTGGCATCACTGGCTGGGCCGGGCGACGCCGGGGGCCCGCCGCCAGGCTGCTTGCCTCAACCCCGCCGCCGGGCATCACCTCTTGCATGTTACAGGGATTAGGGTTTCGGAGGTTAGGGAAGGGGGGCCTGTGTGAGCGGACCAGGCGGCTGGACTGGCCAGTTGGGCATTAGCCAGGCCAGGTGCAGCCCGGGCTTGCCCCTGGCTGAGCCATGGGCTCGAGCCAGGAGGGGCCTAGCTCGGTCCTAAGTGAAACCTTGGCTCAGCACTAGGCTGAGCCCTCTTGCCCTTTTAATCCCCAATTAAAATCCCAATAAATCTTATTAAATCTTCCCATATAATGATAAATTTAATTTTAATTTAATTTCAAAATTGTTTTGAAATTTAAATTATTATCAAATTTTATTTATTTGAGCAAAATGATTATGGAATCATTTACATTAACATGGTGTTGTTAAATGATTAAGATTAGTTATTAATTTAAATGTTAAATTAATAATTAATTTTAATTGGCTAATTTAATTGTTAAATTAGTATTTGTTAGTTAATTAGAATTAATTGTTAGTTTAATTGTTAAATTGATGATTAATTTTAATTAACGAATATAATAGTTTAATAAGATGTTATTAATTATTGATTTAAGAGTTAAATTAATAATTAATATTAATCCACTAATCTAAGAGTTAGATTAGTGCTTTACTGTTCTTTTGTGTTAATTATTAGTTTAATAGTTAAATTAGTGATTAACACTTATTAATTATCTAGTCTAATTGTTAGATTGATAATTAATAACAAATGAAAGTTAATTATTAATTTATGTGATAAATTAATGATTAATTTTATTGGACTAGTCTAAGAGTTAGATTAGTTATTAATAGTCTAATTGTTAGATTATGAATGGGGTTTAATCTAAATGTTAGATTATTAGAATTGTTCTAATTTGTATGGAATAACCTGGAATTATTAATTCGGAGTGTGTGCACACATGATGTATGTTTATTGCTATTAAATTTTGATTTAATTGCATGTTTAAGTTAATAAAAGTGTTTTCGAAATTCAAACACCAATTTTGATTGGATCCCAGCTTTTTGAAAGCTAAAATTATATATTTTGGAAACTTTTTTATTTTAGCCATGTGATGAGCTGAATCTTGTGTGGGATGTTTAAAACACACCGTGGTCATGGATATGCAGTTATTTAATTGTTCATGTGATGAATAATGGATTGTGTGGATCGTGGATGTATGATTGTTTAATAATTGTTAATAAATAGAGGTCTGCGCACCTCTCTCTCTCATACTCCGATGTATTTCTACCTTCCTCTCTCTCTTGTACTCGCCATAAGGCCTTCTTCAATTTACTTGTAAATTCTAGAATTTAAATGTAATATGATCGAGGCAATCGAGGAAGGAGCGAGGACGATCCACAGCTGCAACCAGGAAGGCGAAAAGATGGAGATCTCTTGCCTATGTGTTTGCAGGTTATCTAATATAATTGTTGTGTTAGATTGTGTGTGCGTTTGACTGTTGGCTCCAGTCAAACCCACTGTGCTATCCATGACCACACTAATGACATGTATGTAATGCATTGTTTTTCTTTTTGATTATAAATCAAAGCAGGTTATAGTATTTAGTAAATATATACGATATATTTATAGACTATCACCCAGGAGAGAGCAAGATAAAAGTTATCTAAATACCCTCAGATAAACTCTAAGCCGTAACGTGAGTAGTTAAGAACTTACCGCGTGGTCTATCATCGTTATAGTCATAGGATTCGAATCACTTTAGGCAGGTTTGTTGTGCTATCCACAAGGCCTGTTTAATTGGGAGGAGAAACTGTGGCTATGGCATTAGATGCCTATAGATCGGGGTAGAGGAACCATGTAGCTTTGTTGTGCTATCCACAAGGGCTGCATGCAAATCTATGCTCGTCGCGTAATGATGGTTAGCTTAGACCAGAATTAATAGTTTGTTGTGTTATCCACAAGGCCATTAAATCTCTGGGGACCGAAGCCATGATCAGATATTGCAAGGAGTTGCAAGTCCCATGAGTTGGGTGCTCTTTGATTGTATTACAGTTTGGTGTGCTATCCACAAGGCTGTAGTGCAAGTCATTGAGATTCTGATCCCCACTAGGAGACTGTCGGCGTCTCCCGTTCTGTATAACTGAGGGTTATACAGTCCGTCGAAATTTAGTGGGAGTTAAACTTGAACAAAAGACCATGTCTTGTTTTAAATTTTAATAATTGAACATCTGCTAAATAGATTTTACTTATCTCCTGTAGGGAATTATGTCGTCGAATAACCCACTCCGTGGCATACTTGATGCCCTTTTGACTTACCTGATCTACTCGGATTGGTTCAGAAACCTAAAGAATGTCTTCAGATCTGAGCACATTGACTTTGTCCCTGGAGCTGATCCTCCTGCTGAATCGGCATTGGATGCCCTTGAAGCAGAGATGAGAGCTAACGATAAAGGATCGAAGGACAAAGGCAAAAGAGTAGTGAAGGGTGACTGCTTCTACTATAAGCAGTATGTGTAAGGACTGAGATTTCGGGTTATGTATTCGGGTCGGGTTCGGGCCGGATCCCCTGGTTTGGACCCTGGAGGGGGGTCTTGAGAGTTCAGACTGAATGACGTCTGCACTGCTCGACGCCTTTCAAAAGGCGTCAGGGTGTGTGGACGCCATTTAGGTCTGCTTGCTGTTGTGCCACGTGTGCGCCACGTGGGCGGGTTTCGGGCCGCGAGAGTACGGCCCCTGTCACATCGTCTGAACGGCGTCCAGCTCGGTCGACGCGATTCAGACTGTGACCCTACGGTGTCAGGGTGCGGCGCCAGAGCGTTGTCAGTACGGCCTGTCCTGTCGTCTGAACGGCGTCCGCGGTGAGCGACGCATTTCAGAGCGCTGTCAGTATGGCTGTCCTGTCAGACTGATTGGCGTCTGCCTCGATCGACGCGTTTTAGCTAGATTCAGATTGACCCCACGAGCCTCCCCTTCTTTCCCTCATTTTCACCTTCCCACTCTCTCTCTTCGCCCTCTCCGCTCTCTCCGCCCTCCTTCCTCCCTTCCCTTCCTCTTCTTCCTCTTCCATCACTCCATAGCCTCCTTACCTCTCACCTCTACCTCCACCACCTCCTTCGCGGCGTTCCATTCTCCGGACGGCGGCCGACGTCCCGGCGGAGTGGCGGCGTCCTCGAGGATACCGGCGGCGGTCTGCGGTGCGGCGGGTCGGCGGCGAGGAGCTTGGAGGAGTTCAAGAACCGGTAGGGGGACGAACCTTGCATGTGATGCTCGTGTTTTCCATGGCGTGACATGACGTGTTTGAGCTAGATTGAGCATGTTTAGGGGGTTTCCTTGTGGGAATGGCTGTGCTTGTGATCGTGGATTCGTAGCATGCTTGTGGTGGTTGAATTCCTCTTCCTCCCCTTCTTGTTTTGGGGATTTTTCGGGGTGTTTGGGGTTAAGGGAGAGACCCTCGGTTCGAACCAGGGAACCAGGTTTCTGGCGCTAAACGGCGTCGTGCCTGGTCGGCGCCTTTTAGAAGGACGTCAGGGCAGTACGACGCCTTTTAGGGCAGAAACCTCCCTGTTCGAGGTTTCACGAAATAGGGGTTCTGGCGCTAAATGACGTCATGGATGGACGACGCCTTTTCGAAAGGACGTCGGGCCATCATGACGCCATTTAGGCAGGAAATCACCCCGAGTGAGGGTATGTAAATCTGGGATTTCGATGTGAATGGCGTCTGTGGACGTGGGCGCGTTTTAAAGGGCGACTCCCTATGATGACGCGTTTCAAGGAATAATCTGGCTATTAAATAAACCTGTCTGAGGGGCTTGAATGGCGTCGACCTCGGTCGACGCGATTCAAGACAGAACTGTCTAAGTGCTGGTTTTAACATGTGTTTCACTATTGAGCGGTTCAAATGCATGGTTTACGTTGTACACTGAGACTGAGGACTTCTGTGTGAGTGGAATTACTTCATGTTATGTGTGTGTGTGTGCTTATACAACTGTGGATCGGAATGACTGTGGTTTACGTTTGTCACCATGGGCCGGTGGGGAAAAGGCCATGGTGTCTGTGAGGCATTGTGCCGTACCGGTGGGAGGAGGGGTACATGTTGTGGTTTACCTTTGGCTGAGGGAAACAGGACCACATTGAGCCCGTCGGGCCGGAGTAGCCGGTGTGCTATCCGAGGGGTTGCTGTTTGGTCTCAGCGGGTCGGGTTTCCCTGTTTGTCGAGGCAGCTTCCGGCGCGTTTCTTGCTGTGGAGCTGGTTGTGGAGTTGTTTTACCCCTGTAGCCACTGGGCCTGATGTGACCTTTGATCAAGGTTACGAGTGGTACCCTTAGCCCTTTGGCCTGATGCAGCCCGGGAGGTTAGGGTTGTGGGTAGTTCCTGTAGCTTCGGCTTGACGGGGGTTCGCCGGTCCCCAGGGCCCTCCTGAAGCGCTGAGGCCTAGCGTGGAGGCAATCCGGACGGTAGGACAGTAGTCTAGACTGCTTGTGTGCACACGTAGCTGACAGTGGCGGTACACTGGCTCCAGCTAGTCCTAGTTTGACTCACTGCCTCACCCTACAGTGCCCCGGAACACTGTAGGGGTGGACAGGCGTGAGCAGTGGTGGTAGTGTTGGGAGGCGACGTTTGACTTCGGTCGACAGTGTGGTTCAGTCGCTTTGTGGACTTTGGCTGTCAGACGTGACTCTGTGTTGGGTTCTTCGGGTTGCTTAGAACTGTTCTTGCTACACTGCTTAACGTACGTTTCTTATCAGATTTAGGTGCTGTGTTTACTGCTTTACTTAATTGCCATATATCTGTGTTGTTACACTTGTGGGTGTGTGAGTGGGAGGCAGGGGATCGGATGATCCCTACTGAGCCAAATTCTGGTGTGGCTCACTCCCTGCGGTTTCAGGTGTGGACTTCGCGGCGTGTGGTCGCGTGTGGTGCCTTCTTGGTGTGCGGACCAGCAGCTGTCTCAGTTCCGGGGTATGCCCCGATGTTGTTGTACTTTCCTTCTGCCTGTACTAAATTAATTTGTTGGACCATGTAATTATTGTTGGACTATTTACGAACATTGTTATCTTCCTTTCTGCGCACTTGTTATACCTTTGTAGTCCGTGTGATTGTTATATTTAGCCTTGTTTAGCACTTACTCCTCCAGACGTGTTGTGTGAGATCCGGGTGTGAACCCGTAGTTAATGGGCCGACATCCATTTAGTGATCGGGTCTCCGGTCATAGGATGGCGGGTCGTTACAGTATGGTCACTGGAAGAGGAACTGCAAAGAGTTCCTTAACGATAAAGCTCATAGAAGAGTGAAGCTGTCTGAAGCTTCATATATCTATATGATAGATATCAACTTATCAGTTAGAGATTCCACATCTTGGGTATTAGTGTAACGACCCGCCATCCTATGACCGGAGACCCGGTCACTAAATGGATGTCGGCCCATTAACTGTAGGTTCACACCCGGATCTTATTCACACATCTGGAGGAGTAAGCGTTAAACAAGATTAAATATAACATTCACACGGACTACAAGGAGGTATAGTGCGCAGAAAGTAAAGTAATAATGTCCGTACACAGTCCAACAATAATTACATGTCCAACAAATTAATTAAGTACAGGCAGAAGAAAAGTACAACAACATCGGGGCATACTCCGGAACTGAGATAGCTGCTGGTCCGCACACCAAGGAGAACGCCACGCGCCACCACTTGCCACGAGGTCCACACCTGAAAACCGCAGGGAGTGAGCCACACCAGAATTGGGCTCAGTAGGGATCATCCGATCCCTAGCCTCCCACTCACACACCACAAGTACAATTACGAAGATACATGGGAACAAGATAAGTAAAGCTGTAACACATTGCTCCTAAATTCTCGATATAAACCACATGCATTTGGAATATAACATGCATATCTCAGAAATCATCCTACCAAGGAACCTACAACTCGCGTCTCGGCAAAACGCGTAAACCACGTCTCCGAAAGTGGGAAACATCGACCCGCTGAGACCAAACAGTAACCCCTCGGATAGCACGCGGGCTACCTCGGCGGCTACTCCTTCCCCCAGCAAACACCGACCCGCTGAGACCAAACAGTAACCCCTCGGATAGCACGCTGGCTACTCCGGCCCAACTGGCTCAGGTGGTTACTCCTTCCCCCAGCACGAGTGACACTCCAAAGGTACCACTCCGACACCGGTACAAGCTAGCTAACCCCGGGGTTCACCAGGTGACTCTCTCCGCTAGGCGTCACCCCGCCACTGCTCCCGTCAGCGCTGTGTCCCTCCGCACCGACACAGGGTGTAGAACGCTACAACTGTCACTCTAGGTCCACCGAAACAGAAACACATCACGGTGCGATCTGGTCACAGAAGAAGTCCACGGTCGCACGACACCCAACGTAGTGCCATCCGGTCACGAAGAGTCCATCACATCGAGTATATTATCAGTATGCATTAACCAACTATCTAGCAGTGTAAACACATTTTACTGGCAGGAATTAGTGTTGTTCTGTCTTGAATCGCGTCGCCCAAGGCCGACGCCATTCAAGCACCCTAAACTGGTTCATGAAAAAACACTGCCTTCATAATCAGGCTTAAAAGGCGTCGACCCCAATGGTCGCCTTTTAAAAGGCGTCGACATCCCCAGACGCCATTCACACCGAAAATCCAGGAATTTCAGAAAACATTAATCAGGGGATTTCTGCCTTAAAAAGCGTCATGGTTACCCGACGCTATTCAAATCGCGTCGCCCACCCATGACGTCTTTTATCCCCATAATCCCCGAACTGACAGGCCCTCAGTCGGGGTGATTTCCGGCCTAAATGGCATCATGATGGCCCGACGTCCTTTTGAAAGGCATCGTCCATCCATGACGTCATTTAGCGCCAGAACCCTTAACTCGTGAGACCTCGAACGGGGAGGTTTCTGTCCTAAAAGGCGTCGTACTGCCCTGACGTCCTTTCTAAAAGGCGTCGACCAGGCACGACGCCATTTAGCGCCAGAAACCTGGTTCCCTGGTTCGAACCGAGGGCTCTCCCTTAACCCCAAATACCCCGAAAAAGCCCCAAAACGGAAAAGGGGAGGAAGAGAAGTTGATCCACCATAAACATGCTACAAAACCACGTTCATGAACACGCCCATAAACATGCTTAATCTAGCCCAAACACATCACATCAAGCCTAAGAAAACACGAGCAACACATACAAGGTTCATCCCCCTACCGGATACTTGAACTCCTCCTGGCTCCGTGTCGCCGAACCGCCGCACCGCAGACCACCGCCGGTACCCTCGAGGACGTCGCCACTCCGCCGGGACGTCGGCCGCCGTCCGGAGAATGGAACGCCGCGAAGGAAGTGGTGGTGGTAGAGGTGAGAGGTAGGGAGGTGTTGGAGTGGTGGAAGAGGAAGAAGAGGAAGGAAAGGGGAATAGAGGGTCGGAGAGGGCGGTGAGAGCGAAGAGAGAGAGAGGGGAGGCGAAAATGAGGGAAAGAAGGGGAGGCTCGTGGGGTCAATCTGACACTGACTAAAACGCGTCGATCGAGATAGACGCCTATCAGCTGACAAGACGGGCCGTACTGACAGCGCTCTGAAACGCGTCGCTCACCACGGACGCTGTTCGGATGATGTGACAGGCCGTACTAACAACGCTCTGACGCCGAACACTGACATCACAGATGTCGCAGTCTGAATCGCGTCGACCAGCATGGACGCCGTTCAGACGACAAGACAGGGGCCGTACTCTCGCGGCCTGAAACCCGCCCACGTGACGCACACGTGGCACAACAACAAGCAGACCTAAATGGCGTCCACACAACCTGACGCCTTTTGAAAGGCGTCGAGCAGTGCTGACGTCATTCAGTCAGAAATCTCAAGACCCCTCAGGGCCTAAACCAGGGGATCCGGCCCGAAACCGACCCGAACACTGAACCCGAAACCTCAGTCCTTACATTCTCCCCCCCTTAAAAGAATTTCGTCCCCGAAATTGCCTGCTACAAGCGACGAGGGCGAAATGCCTCCACAGCCAACTCGCATGGGAATTTACCAGAAAAGGTAGGGAACTGTTTCCCAGCATCTCAATCTCGTGCCCCCTGGTCACCTCGCTCCCGGAGCGATACTGTCAAAATACTCAGTCCTCAGATGCAACCTTGTTCCGGAGGACCTGTCGCTAGTGATTCTCAAAACGCACTAGACACTCTGGAAAGGACAAGTCCTCAGCGACCTCAAGTCCCAAAAGTTCTAACACCTGGGGCGGATCCAGAATACTCCTCTGCAACGAAACACGAAACGCATCGTGCACTCCCGCAAGATTGAACGGTAAGACTGGCTGATAATCTTCCCTAATTCGAGCAAGAACGGGAAGGGGCCCATCACGGCACGGACCCAGCTTACCTTGTTTCTCAAATCTCCTCACACCCATGGAGGGCGAGACTTGGAAAACACGAGGTCCCCAACTTCAAACTCAATCGGTCTCTTACCGATGATAGCACAACTCTGGCAACCTAAGCACCCTGCTATACCAACCCTGATCCTGCTAACTGCCTCTTGCCAATCTCAGACTAGATCACAAGAGATCGACATAGCCATCTAAATAATGCCTCATAAGGCGCCATGCCAATGCTAGAGTGGTAACTGCTATGGTACACAGAACTCCACTGAAAACCAATACTGCTCCCAAGAACCTCCTCAGTCTAGGCAACATGCCACGAGCAAAACCTCTAAAATCCGAATGGCCCTCTCAGACTGTCCATCAGCCTCGGGATGATAGGCCGGGCTGAAGGCTAACCGCGTACTCAAGGCCTTCCAAAAACTCTTCCCACAATTAAGAAGTAAATCTCAAAGCCCGATCCGACATGATGGATAAGGGCACATCGAGCAGAAAGAGATGATCTGACTCACAAACAACTCGGCCAACTTACCGACTGACCAGTCCTTCCTGATAGCCAGGAAGTGTGCTGACGTAGTCAGTTGTTCAATGGTAATCCATATCACGCTCCCTCCACCAGGGAATAAAACAATCCTAATACATGTCCAAAGTCACAAGCTCCCGTTTCCACACCGGGATCGGTAAGGACTGCAACCACGCTTCTGCTGCGCCACTCTGATGTTCAACCTAACCTGACGACAATTTAAGCACCAAACCACGAAATCCACCCCATCCTTCTTCCTACTGAACCATCTCAAGCAATGATACGACTTGCATATTCAGGAAGCACTTATTTATCTAGAACGGTGCGCCTCCATAAAAACACATCTGCGCACGTCCTCCATGGCCGGAACACAGGGTCTGCCTCTGAACCTCACTGCACCGTCAACCCACAATTGAACTGGCCAACATGGTTCTATCAGCCTCACGTGGAACCCAGAAAGAAGATTCCACAATCAGCCTGAATCCTCTTCATACAAATAACGCCTCTGGATCCATAGTGTAGACACCACAGCTGCCTATTCTAAGTCATGAGTGGATAGTTTCCCCTTATAGCTTGTTCAACTGCCTATAGGCATAGGCCACAATCTTACCATGTTGCATCATAACCGCCCCCAGACTTCGATGTGATGTATCTGAACAAACCACACTTACACTGGAATCTAACAGAAGTACCAACATTGGAGTCAAAGTGAGGCGAGCTTTTCAACTAGATGAAACTCCGTTCACACTCATCGGTCCACATGAAACGAACTCCTCTACAAGACAACCCTGACGAAAATAGGGGTTGCTATCGAAGAAAACCTCTAGACCAACCGTCGATAAAATCCTATAATGCCAAGAAGCTCTCGGTCTCCGCTACTGTCGTCGATCTGATCCAATCCATCACTACCTCAGTTCTGACTGTATCCACTACAATACCCTCATCGATCACGTACTTACACGGGACTCCATACACGTAATCGGTCAATCAAGTCAATACTAAGTTAATTATGTTCCATGATTCCGCCAAATTGATAGACCAACATCATTATATATAACAACCTCATAGAGTACATTTTACAATGAAGATTCCTCACCATGCATAATACATAAAAAGTGTCATGACGCTCACAATCACTACCTACTAAGACAAGATAAGAGTGCTCATGTAACCCAGCATCTCGGACCTCCACTGAAAGAACACACAACACCATACTAGGTACCGGGCTCCTACTGACCACTCGGCTCCTGACTTGCCTTATTCTTCTGGGGACAATTCCTCAAAAAATGCCCCCTCTTGCCGCAGCCAAAACAACCACTAGTGACCAATGGACACGTCCGACTGCCATGATGACCACCACAATGGGGACAATGATCTGCCGCAACCTGCCTCGCTCCCTGCTGTCTGCTAGCCACAGTCTACATCTGTTGAGCCGAACCATCTCTGTTTTTACCACAGGGCATCTCTTGGGACCCGAATTCAAAGGAACTCGAACCGCCTGACGAAAAGACCGTTGATTTGCCCTTACCTTGCTGCTTCCCTCGTGCTGATCGCTCCAATTCTCTCGCCATTTGCTGGAATTGAGTTTCCACCGCTACTGCGTATTGAGCTGCTGACGCCAGATCTCTCCAACACTGGGATGCCACCATTGCCCTCAGATCATATCGGAGTCCACCCACAAATCTCTCTACTCTAAACTCCTCGTGCTCGGATATATGTGGAACAAATCCTTCAAGAGCCGCAAACTTTGCTTGGTATTCTAAAACTGACATCTCATTATGCACCAATTCCATAAACTCCATTTCCTTAGACTTCCGGACGTGCCCTGAAAAGTATTGTCCACTAAACTCTCTCACAAATACCTCCCAAGGGATTTCTCTCAAAGGCCTATCTGCGAACATCACCTTCTTAGTAGTAGCCCACCACTCATATGCATTATCCTTCAATAAGTAGGTTGCCAACAAGGTTTTCTCATTCTCGGCACATTCAAGGACGTCAAATGCTTTCTCCATTTCCTTAATCCAACGAGCTGCCTCGTCTGGGACTGGTCGACCTGTGAAAGAAGGGGTCTCCAACCTCAAAAACCGTTCCAATACCGTGAACTGGTCACCTCGGGAATTGGATCCCTCACTACCGTCTCCCTGCTGGTATCTACCCATAGCTCCAATCATAGCCTCCACGAAACGATCCACATTATGCCCTTCTGCCCCCGAACTACCATCGTCTGATCTCGTACCACGAGCCAACGAAACTCTCTTCCTCGGCGCCATCACTACCTCACGAACGCAAGAATCAACACAAACATGTCGAAACCTATCACTCTACACCAGCAGCCATCGCCTGTACAGACTCGTACTTATTGTTGGACTACGATATCTAATCCAGTTTAGCGCATACTCGACCAGACTGGGCTCTGATACCAACTGTAACGACCCGCCATCCTATGACCGGAGACCCGGTCATTAAATAGATGTCGGCCCATTAACTGTAGGTTCACACCCGGATCTTATTCACACATCTGGAGGAGTAAGCGTTAAACAAGATTAAATATAACATTCACATGGACTACAAGGAGGTATAGTGCGCAGAAAGTAAAGTAATAATGTCCGTACACAGTCCAACAATAATTACATGTCCAACAAATTAATTAAGTACAGGCAGAAGAAAAGTACAACAACATCGGGGCATACCCCGGAATTGAGATAGCTGCTGGTCCGCACACCAAGGAGAACGCCACGCGCCACCACTCGCCACGAGGTCCACACCTGAAAACCGCAGGGAGTGAGCCACACCAGAACTGGGCTCAGTAGGGATCATCCGATCCCTAGCCTCCCACTCACACACCACAAGTGCAATTACGAAGATACATGGGAACAAGATAAGTAAAGCTGTAACACATTGCTCCTAAATTCTCGATATAAACCACATGCATTTGAAATATAACATGCATATCTCAGAAATCATCCTACCAAGGAACCTACAACTCGCGTATCGGCAAAACGCGTAAACCACGTCTCCGAAAGTGGGAAACATCGACCCGCTGAGACCAAACAGTAACCCCTCGGATAGCACGCGGGCTACCTCGGCGGCTACTCCTTCCCCCAGCAAACACCGACCCGCTGAGACCAAACAGTAACCCCTCGGATAGCACGCTGGCTACTCCGGCCCAACTGGCTCAGGTGGTTACTCCTTCCCCCAGCACGAGTGACACTCCAAAGGTACCACTCCGACACCGGTACAAGCTAGCTAACCCCGGGGTTCACCAGGTGACCCTCTCCGCTAGGCGTCACCCCGCCACTGCTCCCGTCAGCGCTGTGTCCCTCCGCACCGACACAGGGTGTAGAACGTTACAATTGTCACTCTAGGTCCACCGAAACAGAAACACGGCACGGTGCGATCTGGTCACAGAAGAAGTCCACGGTCGCACGACACCCAACGTAGTGCCATCCGGTCACGAAGAGTCCATCACATCGAGTATACTATCAGTATGCATTAACCAACTATCTAGCAGTGTAAACACATTTTACTGGCAGGAATTAGTGTTGTTCTGTCTTGAATCGCGTCGCCCAAGGCCGACGCCATTCAAGCACCCTAAACTGGTTCATGAAAAAACACTGCCTTCATAATCAGGCCTAAAAGGCGTCGACCCCAATGGTCGCCTTTTAAAAGGCGTCGACATCCCCAGACGCCATTCACACCGAAAATCCAGGAATTTCAGAAAACATTAATCAGGGGATTTCTGCCTTAAAAAGCGTCATGGTTACCCGACGCTATTCAAATCGCGTCGCCCACCCATGACGTCTTTTATCCCCATAATCCCCGAACTGACAGGCCCTCAGTCGGGGTGATTTCCGGCCTAAATGGCATCATGATGGCCCGACGTCCTTTTGAAAGGCGTCGTCCATCCATGACGTCATTTAGCGCCAGAACCCTTAACTCGTGAGACCTCGAACGGGGAGGTTTCTGTCCTAAAAGGCGTCGTACTGCCCTGACGTCCTTTCTAAAAGGCGTCGACCAGGCACGACGCCATTTAGCGCCAGAAACCTGGTTCCCTGGTTCGAACCGAGGGCTCTCCCTTAACCCCAAATACCCTGAAAAAGCTCCAAAACGGAAAAGGGGAGGAAGAGAAGTTGATCCACCATAAACATGCTACAAAACCACGTTCATGAACACGCCCATAAACATGCTTAATCTAGCCCAAACACATCACATCAAGCCTAAGAAAACACGAGCAACACATACAAGGTTCGTCCCCCTACCGGATACTTGAACTCCTCCTGGCTCCGTGTCGCCGAACCGCCGCACCGCAGACCGCCGCCGGTACCCTCGAGGACGTCGCCACTCCGCCGGGACGTCGGCTGCCGTCCGGAGAATGGAACGCCGCGAAGGAAGTGGTGGTGGTAGAGGTGAGAGGTAGGGAGGTGTTGGAGTGGTGGAAGAGGAAGAAGAGGAAGGAAAGGGGAATAGAGGGTCGGAGATGGCGGTGAGAGTGAAGAGAGAGAGAGGGGAGGCGAAAATGAGGGAAAGAAGGGGAGGCTCGCGGGGTCAATCTGACACTGACTAAAACGCGTCGATCGAGACAGACGCCTATCAGCTGACAGGACGGGCCGTACTGACAGCACTCTGAAACGCGTCGCTCACCACGGACGCTGTTCGGATGATGTGACAGGCCGTACTAACAACGCTCTGACGCCGAACACTGACATCACAGATGTTGCAGTCTGAATCGCGTCGATCAGCATGGACGCCGTTCAGACGACAAGACAGGGGCCGTACTCTCGCGGCCCGAAACCCGCCCACGTGACGCACACGTGGCACAACAACAAGCAGACCTAAATGGCGTCCACACAACCTGATGCCTTTTGAAAGGCGTCGAGCAGTGCTGACGTCATTCAGTCAGAAATCTCAAGACCCCTCAGGGCCTAAACCAGGGGATCCGGCCCGAAACCGACCCGAACACTGAACCCGAAACCTCAGTCCTTACAATTAGCTACCGGATGTGTTTCTCATATCTGTCATGATGTGCAGATGCTGACAAGTAAGCGTAAGCTGAGACAAGGTGAGGTGGAATTGAGGCTAGGAAACGGCGCAAAAATTGCGGCGATTGCTGTTGGGATAGCAAACCTTAGGCTTCCATCGGGAGACACCTTACTATTAGAAGATTATTATTATGTTCCTAGCATAATAAAGAACATCATATCAATATCTTGTTTGGACAAAATAGGATATAGGTTGACTATTGAGAATAGAAGTTGTTCGATTTATTATGGTAATAAATCAATAGCTTCAACATCTTTAGTCAACGGTCTATATCTCTTAGATGTTTCTTATTACAATCTTCAAATTGATAATGCTCTTAAGAAGAGCAAGAATTGTGTGAACCAGGCCTATATGTGGCATTGTAGATTTGGGCACATTGGCGAAAGCAGGTTGCAAAAGTTGCATAAGCATGGTTACTTAACTGCATTCGATTACGAATCGTTTGCAACATGTGAATCCTGTCTTATGGGAAAGATGGCAAGATTTCCATTTACTAGACATGGAGAACGTGCCAAGGACATTCTGGAACTAATACATTCGGATGTATGTGGTCCCATGTCCACCCAAGCCAAAGGTGGCTACTCATACTTCATCACGTTCACCGATGACCTCTCAAGATTCGGCTATATGTACTTAATGAAGTACAAGTCGGATGCGTTTGAAAAGTTCAAGGAGTTCAAGAATGAGGTAGAGAAGCAGTTAGGAAAGAGTATTAAAGTTCTTCGATCAGATCGAGGAGGAGAATACTTGAGTACTAACTTCACACAATTCTTAAAGGATAATTGTATCCTTTCTCAGCTGACCCCTCCATATACACCACAGACAACTGATGTATCAGAAAGGAGGAATCGCACCTTGTTGTACATGGTGCGATCCATGATGAGCTTTTCAGGATTACCAGTGTCCCTCTAGGGGTATGTTCTAGAGTCAGCAGCATACCTACTGAACAGAGTACCCAGCAAGTCTGTGGCCTCTACTCCATATGAGATATGGAAAGACAGGAAACCAAAATTTAAATATGTTAAAGTCTGGGGTTGTCCTGCTCATGTAAAGAGGCATGATCCAGACAAGTTGGAATCACGAACTGATAAATGCAAGTTTGTGGGATATCCAAAGGAAACCTTTAGATACTATTTTTTCCATCCTGGTGAACAAAAGGTGTTTGTCGCCAGGAAAGCTGTCTTCCTGGAAGAGGAATACTTTTTCCAGAAAGACAGTGGGAGTAAAATAGTACTGGAAGAGGTTCCAAATCTCCAAACAACTGCATTATCATCAGATGAGATATCAGTTCTTGAATCTATTCAGGTACACACAGATGAGCCTCGTAGATCTGGTAGAGTACCTAGATTACCCGAACGATATGTAGGACATATTGCTGAAGGTGAGTCCAAGGTAGAATATAATGAGGATGATGATCCTAAAACCTACCAGGAAGCCATAGAAGGCCTAGAAGCCGGGAAATGGCGAGAAGCCATGAACTTAGAAATCCAGTCCATGTACACCAACCAAGTTTGGAACTTGGAGGACTTGCCCGAGGGTATTGTACCCATCGGTTGCAAGTGGATCTTTAAGAGAAAGATCGGTGCTGATGGACGGATCGACACTTATAAGGCAAGGTTGGTGGCAAAGGGATATCGTCAAAGGCAAGGAATTGACTATGACGAGACTTTCTCACCAGTTGCCATGATAAAGTCGATCAGAGTTCTACTCGCCATTGCTGCACATTTTGATTATGATATCTGAAAGATGGATGTGAAGACTGCCCTCTTCAATGGTAACCTTGAGGAAGAGGTGTACATGATACAACCAGAAGGTTTCACATCCAAAGTATCTCCAGATAAAGTGTGCAAGCTTAAGAGGTCCATTTATGGACTGAAGCAGGCTTCCCGGAGCTGGAACATAAGATTTGACGAGGCTGTCAAGTCTTATGACTTCATTGAGAATGAAGATGAGCTTTGTGTGTACAAGAAGACCAGTGGGAGTGCAGTCATTTTTCTAGTTCTTTACGTAGATGACATACTACTCATTGGGAATGATGTAGCTATGATGTCATCAGTAAAGATCTGGCTGTCGAAAAACTTCTCCATGAAGGATTTGGGAGAAGCATCCTACGTATTGGGAATACGGATCTATAGAGATAGATCAAAGAGGATGCTTGGAATGACCCAATCCTTGTACATAGATACCATAGTCAAAAGGGTTGGCATGGAAAATGCAAGAGAGGTCTCATACCGATGAGACATGGAATTAGTCTCTCAAAGGAGCAGTCTCCTAAGACTCCTGATGAGAGGGCATTCATGGATAGAATACCCTATGCCTTTGCCATAGGATCTATCATGTATGCCATGCTATGTACACGGCCTGATGTTGCATTTGCTCTAAGTGTTAAGAGCAGATTTCAGGCTGATCCAAGCGAAGAACACTGGAAGGCAGTGAAATGTATCCTTAAGTACTTGAGAAGAACTAAGGATATGTTTCTTGTCTATGGAGGAGGTGGCTTGAAACTGCGAGGCTTTATTGACTCGAGTTTCCAGTCAGATCAAGATGATAGCAAGTCTACATCTGGATTCGTATTTACTTTGAACGGAGGTGCAGTGTGCTGGAAGAGTTCCAAGCAAGTAACCACTGCAGATTCGACGACTGAAGCTGAATACATCGCTGCAGCTGAAGCCGCCAAGGAAGCAGTGTGGTTGAAGAAATTCATCACCGACCTCGGCGTAGTTCCCAGCATCTCTGAGCCTGTTCCACTGTTGTGCGACAACAATGGAGCCATTGCGCAAGCGAAAGAGCCGCGGTCTCATCAGAAATCGAAGCATATTCTGAGGCGCTTTCACCTTATCAGAGAGATCATATCCAGAAGAGATATAGTAGTGGAAAGAGTTCCATCCGTCGACAATGTAGCAGGTACACTGACGAAGCCGTTGGCTCAAATTGTGTTTGAGCGTCACCTAGAGTCTATAGGCTTATTGTATAAAGGTGATTGGCTTTAGTCCAAGTGGGAGATTGTTAGTTTTAGGTGGCCTACAAGCCAATCTAACTATGTAAATCTCGTTCATTTATTAATATAATGGCATAATATTCATTATGTGTAAATCGCATTAATTATCGTTTCATAATGAAGTCCGTGAATATGTGCTATAGTGATCAGATTATGATGAGATCATATTAATGAGACTGATCACTTAAACACACATATTCTTAATCGTTCATAGTCAGAGGATATCCGAGAAGGACATCGGATATCCGGTTAGACTAGTACAGATTACTCCTGCTCATATGATGAGGGTGACTGATCTCATAAGTCACTTGTGTGGAGACACTAAGGCGAATCTGTAGGTGCTCATTGGAGAATGAGTTCACTGAACTGATCCGATTGAATCGCTGGATGGTATTGTACCTCACTGTCAACCAGCTTGATTCTATTGTCGCAGTTGCGTGGATGGTCCTCGGACCTGAGACATCAAGGACACCTTGGCGGTGGACTTTTGTGTTTTGACCTTGGTTTATGAATCTCTAGCCACGGGATTCTAATACGCCAAGGATTAGATACAGCGGAATACCGTCGAAGGGAATTGTGTGTCAATAAGTAATCATTCGCTCTCGGTACTTATAGAGAGAGAATGCTCTAGGAAGGATGCGTGGAAGTCCCTAGCCAGGGCGGACGATAATATCAAGAAAGGAGTTTTCCGATATTCATCAGCGGCATCCAATCCAAGTGAGTCGACCGGTTAGGGTTTGACAGCACGCCATGCCCTGAGTTGACTCGAGAGCATTGTACGAATGAAGGATTATATCCATGCGGTAACTGTCGGCGGAAAGGTTCCAAGAGTATGTTATTTAACCCCAATACCTTCCGGGTTCACGCGGTGTTGCTTGGCACCCAACGTGATCGGAGGTCCGGTCGAATTCGATGTGCGACATCAATTCGTTTAATTAATTAATTAATAAAGGGTTATTAATTGATTAATAAAGCCAGTGAGGAGTCACTGGGCTTGTTGGGCCATTAACTGGATTGGTACTTGGGCCTAGAGGGTCACACGCACATGATTCTCAAGGCGATGGATAAATAAGTGGGTTTTATACAAACCGGAGGTTTTTATGAAAAACTGCGCGGTTAGTATAAAACATAGCGAACGGGCTGAGCAGGCCAAGCTGCTGCTAACCCTAGCCACCCCTCCTCTGTTTCTCTCTCTCTCTGGCGTCCAGACAGATCCAGATCTACTCCGCCGCTTCTCCGAATCCCGTTCGACAGGAAATCGTCCGCGCGTTGCAGCGATCGTTGCGGTGACCGGCGGAGGTTTTGTGGGCTGCGAAGAACGAGGAACGCGAGGATATCCGTCGCGGGGAGGATCGCGTTGACTTCGCTAGAGGCCGGGCACTTGCGCGGTTTGCAGTGTCGTACCGACGGAACCGAACGGTTGCGGATTCGAATCCGCACACGGTGAGAACTTCGATTATCCGATAATCGATTTTAGTTTTTTGAAACGGGAAAATAGATCGCTATTTTATTTTATTTTCCGCTGCGTGAGCGATCCGGAGAAAACGAGAAAACCCAACAGTTCTTTCATTTTTAGGCTTGCACGCATAATTATTTTTTTTCAGTTGGACTATGTAATTATTTGTTGGGTCAAGTCGAATTGTAGTAATTTTTAATTCATGCACTTTTTTTACAATTCAATAATATGTGAAATGTTTAACTTAGTTTATTATTTATTTTTCAGATTTATCGAGATCTTGGTTTGACTCTTAATTTTAATGATCCGGTACCCATTTAGTAATTAGATCTCCGATTATAAGGTGGCGGGTCATTACAGATAGAGAGAAACAATGGCATGCAGAATATTACTGCAACAACTTTTCTCTCCTCCTTTATCTCCTCTTTCTTCTTCTCTCACAGGCCTCTCTTCTTCCCCTCCGACTGCGGGTTGCTCTCAAAGGAAGCTCATCGCCATAACGACTTAGGATTTGGAGCGTGGAAGAGTAGAAGGTTCCCTCCTCATGGTCCTTCTTATCCTCTGAGGTCTGTTCTCCTTTACGTTGGCGAGCAAGGTATAATCACTTACCTCTCGCCATGAGATCCCCTTCCATGCATGCTTCCACTTTGCTCTTGTTTATTTTGATGCATGGAGTTTTCTCTATCACCTTATAATGTAGGACTATACCAACGTGCCTCTTTATATCTAGGTTGATTTAAATTGTCACGTGCATAAAGACAAATACAAGGTGTGCATCTTGAATCATTATCATGTGATATCTTATTGAAATTATGAGACTGTCCAACCCAAAACTGTAAGATATGAAGGAGTTGTTTGTTTCAATGTAAAACTATGTAATTCACTTGTTTTGAAATCACTGGTTTTAAAATCGATGACATTATATGGTTTTAAAATCATAGAGTTAATTTTGGTTGGATTGATTGTAAAATAAACAAGAGAATGTATCAATGTTCTTGGTTTGGTTTATATTGGACATGTCCTGTAAACCAAAACAAGGGAGTTGGGCTGCCAAGTAGGCAGACAAGGTTCAGACAGAATTTTATTTTACAATATTTTACTTCATTCCAAACATCTGAAAATACTGTTAAATGGAACAATGTTACGCTATTTTATGATTGAAACAAACAACTGGTTAGTGAAGAAGACTTTACTATTTTAACAATATTTTATTTTATCTCTTGTTCAACATGAGACTATAGATTCTATTATGCCAAATTCCCGATTGGATATCTTGAAACAAAACCAAGACCCTCGAATGGGCCGGTTTGCATAGTCTGGCCTTACCAGGTAATATTTTGAAGGCTCTTCAATTTCCTGCCTCGCTTGCGTCATTGAAGCGCTGGCTTTCAAAGCATGCATCAAACTTGGCTTGTGCGTAGGACGCTCTCTGTTAGCTCCCCCTCATTTTTGTATTACCTTTTATCCCAAGAACGGGCGAACCTGGCTGCTCGTATACTTGCTTCCTTCATTGAGCGCCACTTTGATTAGAGAATAGGAGAATAATAAGACCTCTTATTCTTAGAATAAGGTTAATTTTAGTTTGATGGATGGAATAGCTTATATCGCGTTAGAATTGTTTATACTAGGATAAGGAGAATAAGTAATTCAGACCTAAGAATTGCTTATCCTTCCTATTCCACCGGTAAGTCTTACAGAACTATCAAAGCTAAATACCCATTATTTTAGTATACATTATCCCAAATAAATAATTCTGAATAATCTGTTCTGTTCTGCAAACAAATTGGGGCTAAGAATTTTAATTGTAACCGACACTGAGATCCAAGAAAAATCTCTCTTTTTATTCTCCTCACCATTTTAAAAGAAAGTAACCAGTAATGACTCTTGGCTCCTCCACCTCCTCGAATTTTTTTTTTTAATATTTTGAATGGCTTTGGCTTGATCAACGTAAAACAGCCACGCGCATCCCTTTGATTCCTCCACTTCGTTGCTCCCCACTCTAATGTTGGACAATTTTTTATTGAATAATACTTGTTGCAACTTTGTGATGTAGTGCTAGCTTCACGGCAAGTGAATAGTCCTTTAATTTGAATTGATCCGACGATTGCAGCAGTAGTATTCTTTTATTTTTAATTTTTTTTTAAAGTCAGTCCCATCATGTCTGATACGTCCGTACAATCCGATCGTCTATCGAACAACCTAAAAAAATAAAAAATAGAACCTAATGAACATTCATTTTTAAATTTTTTTTAGATCGTCCAATTAACTATAGAATTATACAGACGACGTGTCAGACATGATAAAGCCGACTTAAATAATTTTAAAAAATTAAAAAAATTTAGACCGCAAGTGTTACTCTTCTTTTATTAGTCCTTCCCGCTCTTCCCTTTTATATATCCTCCTGCATGAGGGTCCTCCGGCATGTGAGGGAGAGACGATGCAGCCACACACAGACACAACCCTTGCTGCTTCAGAACTGTCAGCAGAGATGATGGCGCTGATCACGACAGCTTCAAATAATTAACTCTTCTGCTGAACAGATCAACTAAAAAAAATAGGTCATGATTAGGACACTTACAAGGGAAGGGATGGGGACTTTGGTTAAAAAATGAGAGAGAGAAAGTTATGGTGTTTGTGTTTTTTTTCCTTAAGTCATGTATGTTAGTATTAGGAGTGTAAACTGGTCTGAGGATTCCAAAACCCGATCTGAGTCTGAATCAATTTTCGGGTTCGGAGCTTCGGATTTCAGGTGCCCTGAAATAAGATAATCACGGGTTAGATTTTGGGGCACCCGTGATCCGAGTCCGGTCAAATTTCACACTGGGTTGCTCCTCGTCCTCTTCAACCTCCTCCACAGCCAGAATGTTGTCCCCTCCTACTCCCTGTGCAGGTTATTCTCTCTGATCCGACGCCACTAGTCCTCTAGGCCGCCCTCGTCCACCTCCTTGACCTCCTCTAGGTGCTTGTTCTCCTCGTCGATGGTGGCGTCGAGGCCTTATCTAAGGTATCGAAGCTAGGGAAGGGGGCAGTGCGGAGGCAGCCATCGTGCCATGACGTCATCGTCGGCTCAAGGCCCCCATTCCGGGAGACATGAAAGCTCGAGAGATGCTGAACATGGACCTTTGGCTGCCACCTCCCCCTCTTCTCATCCCAGGTCACCATTGCGATGTGGATCAAGCCTAGCTGGCGAACAACGGTGGATCATGAATTCGAACGCGAAGATCCCGTCATCGTCCACCTCGTGCACCTTCCCGTTCGCCTCCGGCAGTATGAACAATGAGATGCGGAGGAGAACTCCTGATTTGGATCGGATCGGGAGCCGTAGTTCTTGAGGGACGGCCCGGCGGGATGCTGTTTTCGCCATGAAGGGCTAGGTCGAGGGAATCCTCCCCGTCGCCTAGCCCACCATGACCGCCGTCGGAGGGGAATCATAGAGGGGGCTCGTCAAAGGGGATCCTGCAGAGGAAGTCCTTGCCGCCCTCGTCAGCGGCGAGGCCAGCGTAGACTTCGAAGCGTTGGGAGGGGAGGCAGGGGTCGTAGTAGAGGTAGCCGTCATCGTCGAAGGGGCACATGGAGGAGCCACGCGCCAGTGCCTCCTCGCCGTTGTTGCTAAAGGAGGTGATCCAGTAGCCACCTCCGTCGCCTCCCACCCCTTCTCGTCTTCCTCTCCAATGGCCGGCGGGCTCCGTGATCCGAATCAACGCGGATCCAAATTCGAATCCGACCGAAATTTGTGAAACCTGTGGATTCGGATTTGGATCAGGTCGAATTTTTCGGATCTAAATTCACATTGGCTCAAGATCCGATCTGAACCCGATTCATGTACACCCCTAGTTAGTATGCAGCGGCGGTGTAGACATTCATGTGCACGTTAGTTACACAGAGACTACATGCATGTAATTTTTGAAACACAAGCATATGGAGTGCATGTGAAAGTCCACGTGGCATGCGGTAGCCAAATAAGGTTGCTATGGAGAAGGGGACAAAGGGGTGGACGTGGAGTGTGGAGCATATGATTGTGATCATGAATGTGTAGGACAGACACCATGTGAAGAGGAGAGGATGGGGAATTTTGTTCCCGTGCCGGCACATGGATTCAGGTGGGATAGATCAAAGGGTGAAGTCCGGACCTAGGCTTTGAAGTGATATATATTCTTTTTCGTATACTTTAGGGAGGTCCCTTTGATCTCTTTCATCGCATAGTTTATCTCTCTGCATGCCTTTATATATATGGTGTCACATGGACTGTTGGGGAGGTCACTAATTAAAAAAGTAGAAAAAGAAAAAAGGAGAGAGATCTAGTAACAGGAAGTAATTAGAGGTTGCCTTAGCAAAAACTATATACGTGGGACATGCTATTGCCTGCATGAGAGCATGTGCAAGGACAAATTAAAATTGTTGGACAACCGCTGGACATCTCGGAGTTGAGTCAGCCCTAAGACAACAGAAAATAGACGAGGCAATGAGAAATTTCACAACCCGGTTAAGTGTCTTACCCGCCTTGTTCCTTCAGGTTACTTTTAATTCTTCTTAGGCACGTACTGCCTGGTCATGTTTGAGCGTGACAGTTGGGGCTTACCTATCTGATGTAGACTGGATCTATCACGACCGGACTCCGAAGTCGGAATCCGGAGAAGAGGATCCGAAGCCGGTTCGGATCGATATTTCAGAGGCCCGACGGGGATCCGGAAGGCCGAGGAGGCGGAGGCGAAGACGAGGGTCCGAAGGCCGAAGGGCGCTTCGGTCGGTGCAGGCTCGTCTCCGGAAAGTCGGGGCCGAGGCTCCTTCGGCGGGCGAAGGGGCGGTGCGGATGAAGCTCCTTCTGGCTGTATTGCCGACAGGCGATGAAGCCGAAGCCGACGGTCTGAGGCCGGAAGGGTCTCGGACTCGGCTTGCTCTTGGATAGTGAGCCCAAAAGCCCTTTTGTCGGACGAGGGGACAGCGCGGGGCCGAGTCTCCTGTCGCGGGGCAGCCGTCGCACGGCGTCGAGACCAGGGAGAGGAGTCCGAGGTCGGCGGCCGAGACCGACTCGGGAAGGTCGGCGATGATTCGAACCGAGCTCCTGCAGGAGGGAAAGAAGAAGAAACCGGTCAGCAGGAGTCCCGGGCTCTGGCCCTTAGGAACCCCCTCCGACGGTCAAGTTAGCTTCTGAAGATGATTCGATTCAGAAGGCAAAAAGTAGCTTTAATGCTAATTGGACCGTAGTCCTTAAGGGTCTCGGAAGCAAAGAATTGCATACCTTTGGCGATAAATAACGGTGTATTTATAGCAGAGGATAGAGGTTGGTTAACGGTGGTAGCCGATATAGGACTATGTTTGGGCTTACTGGTAAACCGCCATAGTGCCTGATCCGCCACCGGAGTGGGCCGGACTCGGCTATCGGGCCGAAGGGGGTTGGGCCGCCGATGGACCGAAGTCTGCTGGGCCTAGGGCTGCCGCGCTGTTCCCGGGCCGTAGGCTGATGGGCCGCTGACGGGCCGAAGCCTGTTGGGCCGGGAGCAACGGTGCCGCTTATGGGGCCGAGGGCTGCTGGGCCGCTGATGGGCTGGAGACTCCCGGAGGGCCTGATACTGTTGCTGTTGGGCTGAACGGGGTTTGGGCCTGCTCTAATGGGCCAAATCGGATTCTGTCTCATCACTATCAAAGAGTCTATGGCTCAAAAATTATTGGATTTCTCTTGTAAAAGGAAAGTCACAAATTTAAATCTCATTTTTTATAGTTGTCGAGAGTGAGGAATTATTCGTATGAATTCATGAAGACTTATATCTAAGTTAGGGTTGCAAATGGATACTTGAGTTCTGATTATCCACTTCATTTTCGTTTCTGTTAGTGGATATAGAACCTTTTAAAAACCATCCGTTAGATTATATGAAGTGGAAATAGATTTCCGATGATTATATGAGTCAGAAATCGAAACAATTATTTTGCATCTACTAACCCGTTTCTTTTTTCGAATTATCATGCATCTCATATATATTATTTTACAAGATAAAAATTAAACCCCATCAGATAGATCCCTTTCATGTCCAACAGTGAGAATATCTCTTTGACAAAAGTTAGGCTACGGTGAAAAGTAAGAAACTTTTCTTAACACTGAATGTGATGTATGCTGCATGGTTTGAGTAAATTTATATGTAGATTTAGATCAATAGATAAAGTAGATTTCAAAATTAATACTTATAGATTGTAAGAATTTACATAAAGTAAAATCTTATATATTTATAATTTCAATTATTAAAAGAAAGTCGGATGCAAATAGTAATAGTAATTTAAAATAACTTTATATAGTGATGACAGTAGCAAAACATTCCGTTTACTTGTTCTTATTTCTGATTTTTAATTTTAAAATAAAAATAGATGCGGACACAGAAACAATTATTTCTGTTTCTGATCTTGTCAAAGATAAACGTTACAGTAAATAGAAGCGGAATGTGCCATTTTTATTTCCATCTCTTATCCACTTGTAGCCTTAGTTCAAGTGTTTCCTGTAGGTGACGGAGTCTGTGGGGAAAAAGTATTACTCTCTGTAATAGGATCTTCAAACTCAGAAATGATCACTAAAAGAAGATCAAACTATTGCGACCATGTAGAAAAATCTTTTACTAACGAGAAAATAATGGTCTAAGTGCCAAATTATGTAACCTCTCTAACTAAGGAGACTCTGTAAATATTTTTGATAAAAAAAGGTTGGGGCTTTCATTCATTACTGGAATGAATTGTGTTGTGTATCATGTTTACAAATGGATGGTTAGTGGGCAGACGCTGGTGAATATATCTATACACCAAACCAGTACAAATGGTAAATTATTTTATTATATCAAATAGAAGCATGCACCTGCTCTTATCTGAAGTTAGGACCATCCGACCGATTCCGCTGATATCAAAGTGCAGGCGTTGAGGAATGGACGGGAAAAAGGGTATCTATCTCTGACGAAGCGATGCCCTTGTCCAGTTTTTAACTGAATAAAGAAACTAATGACCTTTCCTAATGCCCCCAGAAATTGATATAAAAGGACTGTACATCGGGACAAATCAGACTGATCTGTCAGATAAGCCTAAGCCTGAGCTACCCTACTATTGTATTCTATGGAAGAAATTGATGCAATATGCATATGCTTGCGGCTGGAGGTCATATCCAGAAAATTTAGTTGTTAACATGTCGATGTGATCTTAATTACTCAAATATTACTGTCGTCGTCGTCGTCGCCTTCTTCTTCTTCTTCTTCTTCTTCAGGGATGTACACACATGGATTCAGCTGCATGTCCCATGTGTGGCGAAGATCAGAAAAGGAAACGAGGCAGCGTTCTGCCAACCTCTTAGGTGTTTTTGGATCTGCGTATTTGAGTACCTGTGAAAGGAAAAAAGAATTATACTTGTTGCACTCTAAGTGAACAGAGCGGCGGACGTAGAAATTTTGTTCAGTGGGGTCACCCGGATTGAGTATTGCAAGTTAAATTAGAAGGAGGACAGTTAGGGATGCAAACGGGTCGGATTATGTGCGGATCTAAAGTAGATCAATGACCGTATCCGTGAAGTTATTGGTTTAAAAATATTATCTACTAACGATCATGTAAATTAATAATCGGTCAGATAATTGAATCTTAATGTACTATATGTATTCGATAAAAAAAAAATGTATTCATTATCTTATCCACTATGAATATCGATTTGAAAAGACAATTTATTAATTGACCTATAAACTAATGATCGTTTGAATACTCGGGTTATCGATCAGTTGACATTTGCATCGTTAGGACATTAATGAGGTTCACTTAGACTGAATGATTTATTTGAAAGATACGGACGGACAAAGAGATGGATATGTGATTGTGTGTAGGATCATGGACTAACTAAATGGACTGGACGACTGGATCAAGGTCCAACGGGTTCTTACGAGTGGGTCAGTGGGGTCCTAGGGCACCCTGACTTGGACTGAACTATGGAGTTATAAAAATCTAGTGGGATCCTGAGACCCCACTGTCCAAACACTAGATCCGCCTACCAGAGAACAGTTATCCGATTGATCAAAGTAGCAATAAGGTTCACATAAGATGGATGTCTTATTTAGTGTTGCTTTCATGTCTTTAATTTTTTTTTTTAATGAAACAATAAATATTCTTCTGCTGTCTAATTTTAAGTAGATTAGACGACCGCTTACTTGCGGTGCAATAACTTGGATGAAGATTTTTTGTGTGCAAGCTTCTTTGATTACTGGTTGATCAATGAGTCAATGACGACATATTTATAGAGAGGAGATCCTCTCAGTATGTGTTTGGACCAGAGTGCTGGACTTCGGTCCAAGCACGTAGTGAGAGGTTCTCTTCTCATTTTTATCGGTGTGTACAAATGGCGGTAACTTAAGTTATAATAGACTCTATTTCCCTTCCCCTTGTCAAATGTCTCCTTGGCCCAAATACAGCATCTGGCGAACTTTTATGCAAGCTCTTTGCTCCAAAGTGAGGACGCTATTCGGTTCAGACTAAAATCTATATCACATACACAGGGTCACAAGAAAAGCTGATCATAATTGTTATTTTAGACAATTAAAGAACAAACCTGCGCCGATAATCTTTCATGCTCTTGCTGATCTATCAACAGCAAGAAGATGTACACAAGAGAGTAAAGAATACGTCAAATAAAATTGATAAAAGAAGCCATAGATATATATATTTTAGCATCCTATATATTATGACAATTTTTTTCAGAAATCTGTATGCATAAAAGATTTTACAGGAAGCTGACACAGTCAATGCAACCAGCCAGTCCAAAGCAAGTAGTTAACCAAGTCCAAAAAGTGTTAGAATCATAATTAGGGGGAAGAATTCAACTTTAATTATGCTGCAAGCAACTCGCTTCGGACCGATCTGTGCCTCGCTCTCCTAAACATGAATCAAAGATGACTTTCGTTACATTTAACAAATAAGCCTGGTTCGTACTTCCCATACTCTTTCATTCCCACTCAAACCCCCTCCTCTGAGATTGAATGTCCACTTCGAAAGAAACGGAACCTGTTGGGTTGGGAGAACCTAGATATGTCGATTAATTAGAATAAGCTAATGTATCAGCGAACTAGAAGATGAAGATTCTCTAGAGGGACTGAGCACAGTAGAAGATGATAAGAGTGTTGCCGAAAAGAGGAACTGAATCTGTGTCCAACCCTACCTCGACTGAGATCGAAGAAGTAGATGAAGAAGAAGGACGTTTTTGGGAGGATTACGATGCTGACAGATCAAGAAGGAATATCAGACAAGTATACCATTGCCACTCCACCAAATTAAGAGGTTAGGAATATAAAATTTTATGGTGTGTCTAATTTTGTACGAGTTAGATGGTGATGAATGGTATTACTCCCGGAGATGGGAACAGTTTTAAGGACAATCGGATTAATTTTTTATTTTTTGATTAATTTTTTATAATTTTTAAAAATCAAAATTTATATGTACCTGATAGACGACTAAGATTGTATTTTAAAATCGAACCATGATCAGACGGAAAAATAAAGTCTTAGGAGTTGGAAACAATCTTAAGAGGAGTCATTTAATATTTCAAAACTTATGATAAATTTATTTATTTTTTTATTATAAAGAAGAGGTCGAAAATAATGTGTGTAACTTGGTTGCACACTGCTACAGTGGGTTGTATCGTAGCATTCTTCTACTTATATGCATATATATTATTCCTTCTTAAGAAGAATGTGCATTTTCAAAGGTAATTTTGTATATACTCCCAAAATTTGTCATATTGTACTAAATATAGAACTTATATTCTTTACGTTGTCATATGCCATCGTCTGTATCCATCTGTCATTTCATTTGTTTACCTTAAGAAAAAGAAGAAAGCTAATCCGTCTTTATATAACCTCTTGTTTCTTTAATTTATAATGGCAGGCATGCAAAATTTAACTTTGAAGGCATGCAAACTGACGACATTCCTATATAGTATACAAAATGTCGTCGTCTTCCTGAATACTCGTTGTTCCATGCCTCCTCTTTCTTCTCCTCCGCCTCCTCCACATCCTTCAATTCTCATCCCTTCCCCCAAGCTAGTTGATCCTCCCGTTCCAGACCTTCACAAGAATCATAACCTTTGATGATTGGTTTCTTAACTAATTTTAAGCGGCAGTACTCGATCGCCATTACAATTAGCTAGCTGTCTGTAGTGTATACATATATGGTGGAGGAATGGGGGAACTAATTAGATAGAGATCTCTGTGAACATGACAGCCGCCCATAGAGAAGAAAATCTGTGCAGCCGAAGCTGATGGATCAGCACAGCTCATCCTCCTCCTCCGCTCCCAAGCAATTACTTGGTCCTGCTCCGTCCGCCTCTGCCAATCTGATCCACCGCCACGCCGCCGTGGGCGTGGCCCCTCCTCCCTCTTCTCCGTCGGCCAGTTACGACGCCAAGACACCTCCCGAGTTCACATTCCTTCATCTCCTACCCGAAGCCGCCGCCAAGAGAGACGCAGCCGCCGCCACCGCCGAATTATTTCCGTCGGGCTTCTTTCAGGTCTGCCATCAAGAACGAGAGCCAGTAGATCAGGATGTGAACTGCTGGCTCCAACTGCACCACAACCACAACTTCAGCCACAAACTGGCCAAGTCCAGTGCGGCCACGGGCGACAAGGCGACCCTGCAGCAGGCAGGTGTGCTCACGGCAGAGAAGGGTCCAAAGGACGGCCGCATGGCCGCGGTGGCGGCGCCAAAGCTGTTCAGAGGGGTGAGGCAGAGGCACTGGGGGAAGTGGGTGGCGGAGATAAGGCTTCCGAGGAACAGGACGAGGGTCTGGCTAGGCACCTTCGACACCGCCGAGGACGCCGCCATGGCCTACGACGCCGCCGCGTATTACCTGAGGGGGGACTACGCCAACCTCAACTTCCCCCACCTCAAGCACCTGCTCAGGCCCGGCGCCGGCCCCTCCTCCTGCGGCGGCGGCCTGCACTCCGCCATCGTCTCTCTCCTCGAAGCAAAGCTCAAGGCCTTCTCCTCCTCCGACGCCTCACCCTCGCCCTTCTCTTCCCCCTCCTCCTCAGAGATACACTTGCAGCCGCCCCCGGAGTCAGAGCATCCCCGGCCTCCTCCATCACCTCCAGAACTGCCGCCGCCAAAGAAACAGAAGAATCCGGCCAACTCTGAGAACCTGACGACGGCGGCCATTAGCCCAAACCAGCACCAGTTGGACTGCAATAACGCACACAAGGACGTCTTCTCCTCCGCGACGGATGTGGATGGGATGCTGCTGCTGAGCAGAATGCCCTCGCTCGACATGGAGACCATCTGGGCAGCGCTTCCGGCCGCAGCTGGGGATGCCTGACTATTTGCTCTCTAATTACCTTCAGTCACCGGTACTTCGTTCTGTTTGTTGTTCCCCTCTAATTAACTTGATCGCAGAGCATAAGTAAAACGAAGCTACCACAGGCACGCAACTTCCATTTCTTTCGCTGGTATTAACGAATTCTCATGAAAAAGTACCATTTATTATTGCCCCCCGGGACAATATATATGTTATTGGGATCACGGCCTTTAATTTCCGACTTCTCTGCAAGAAAATGAAAACTTTTGTGAATTTTTGAGTTCTATTCGATGATCTCAGTTGGTGTGTAAGGCTGCAGGTAAAGATTAAAAAGATTATTTAACGGTGAGTGAGGATAATAGTTATATTATTATCCTTATCTGTAAAATAAAAATTATATCTTTGACTTTATCCTTATTCTTACATACTTATATCTTTATCTTTATCCTTAAAAATTAACAAAAATAGATAAATAAAGGTCAAATTATCGGACAATATATAATCTACATATTTTTACACAACAAAATTGAATTATAAAACTTTCATTGTATGCATGAAATGTAATTATCATAAAAAAAGTATTGATACGATTACTTCAACTTCAAATTTATCATGTGAATGAATATTTAATATTGAAGCCAAACCTATGAAGAAAATAAATTAATAAGTATACTAAATATTTGTAAAAGAAAATATAAAAGGTAAACACTATTCTATATATAAGTACATATTAAAGTGCATACCATAACTTTTACATTTTGTCAAAATTTTTTAAAAATTTATATTTTCATAAATATGTTATATTGTAATATTATAATATGAAATATAAAATATGTTAAATTATAATACTATATATGATCTAAAATATAAAAGGATAGATAATCGGGTTGCATGATACGAAATCAGCTATTTCCTTTTGCTTATCCTAAATAAAAAGGATAAGGATAATTTCCTTATCCTTGATTCTTAAATTTGTATCCTCATGTGTCCTATAAGTTACTTTTGAGGACAGACATTTCAGGTTATCCTTTTCCATTTTCATCTCTTGCTGAAGGTGTGTTGTGGGGGTTTGACTTCAGACTAGTTTTAGGTAATGTTTGGCGCAACTTCGGTTTGGAAGTGCATTTGTACTTCCATTTAGTTATTTTTTATACAAGCCATTAGACTTTGGAAGTCATTTATATAGTATTTTATCTTGTGTTTTGACTTCCAACCAAAAACTACAAAATGGAGCTTCCAAAATTAGAGAAAAAGTGAGGTTGTTAGGAAAGAGTTGACTTTTATAACAAATCAAAATTAGTTATCACCTCTCGTCTTCAACTCATTATATGTGAGAAGTGGAAGCCAAAAGTGGCTTTCAAATAGAATTTTTACCAAAAATGCCTAAAGAGGGGTAAGTAGGCACTGGCCTATACGGGCCCAGTGCATTGCAAACAGTCCGTGACCCAATTAAAGGGAAGCAACATGTAATGCCTTATCGGGCCGAGCCCGATGGCCCATGAGGGTAGCCCAAAATAGAGGACCCAATCCGAGACCTTGCCTTTGACCGAGTTCTTGACTTCTTGAGAAGTCGAGACATTCGGGACGGTTCAAATTCCCTTCCTCCCTTCCTGTTGATAGGAGATTCCAATCAAAAGGTGATAACTGCCCAAAATACATATGGTTCTATGATCTCGCCACTCGACCAAAGAGGAAGGTGACACCTTCCCACTTTGCCACCTACAATCACCTGCAATCAGAGGGTCCCTAATCGTGGGTGGCGAGTGGCCACAACAAGGCAGGTCCCCTCTTCCAAAGAGGGCCAAATATATAAGAGTGCTCTCCGCTACACAACTACCCACAAAAAAAAAACCTAGCCTTTAGCTTCCACTAGGAACTGACTTAGGCATTGGAGGGTTTTTCCCCTGTTGGGATCCAAGCAGGACACAAAAAAAGTAGCGGAAACAAAACAAAATATCTTTCCTGATGCCCGTAGATTTGTTTCGGAACAAAAACGGTAAAACCGAATTAGAAACGGGAGTGATTGAATCACCGTATGCGGTTTCGAATCCGTATCCGTGTCGGTTCCGTCGAGACAACGCCGCTAGCTGCACAAGCGTCCGGCCTCTAGCAGTATCTACGCGATCCTCCGCAGTGGTTCGTCCTCGCTTCCTTGTCCAGATCAGCATGCTCGCTGAAGATCCTTCACCGCAATGGAGTCCGGAACACGCTAACGACGAATTCCTGATTCTCGAGAAGTGCGCAGGTAAAGACGGGAAATACCCAGCGCCCATAAAAGGGGCACCCGAAGGAAGAGGAAGAGAGAGAGGGGGTGGCCAGTATGGAGAGCTCCTGGAGCCTGGCCTAAGATTTCTATACAGTCTGTTTATATATTAAGTGGGAACAACTTTTCACAAAAGTCACCGAATTAATATAAAGCCCACTAAAACACCACAGACTGAGAATCTATTTACATGTAACCCTCTAGGCTCATTTACCAGTCCAGTTTTCAGCTCGTTAAGTCCAATAACATTTTATTGATTAATAGTAATTAATTAATATCTCATATTTAATTAATTACTTCACCGAATTAACATCTCATGTAAATTCGGCCAGTCTTTCAATCAAGTTGGATGCTAAGCAACACCGTATGATCCCGGAAGGTAATGGGGTTCAGCAACCCACTGATGGAACCTGTCCGTCCTCAGTTACCGCGTGGCTATAATCCTTCATTTGCACAATGCTCTCGAGTAGACCTAAGGTATGGTCAACCGTCAAACCCGAGATGGTCAACTCGCTTGAATCAGACTCCGTTGTACAAAATCATAAAACATATTTTTCTGATATTGTGTCCGCTCTGGCCAGAGACTCATACGGATCTATCCTAGAGCATTCTCTCTCTAGTTACTTGAGAGTGAATGATCCTCTATTGAACACACAATTACCTTCGAAGATCTTCTGCTGAACTCGATCCTTAACTATTAGAGATCCTGTGGATAGGGATTCGTAAGCTAAGGTCAAAGCTCAGAAGTCTACCGACAAGATGTCTTTGGTATCTCAAGTCCAAGGATTAACCACGCCACTGTGACGATGAATCAAGCCGACTGACAGTCAGGTAAATTACCATCTAATAATTCATGTCAGATCAATTTAGTGAACTCATTCCCCAACAAGTTTACTATAGTGTCTCTACACAAGTGACTAACGGGATCAGTCACCCTCATCATATGAGCTGGAATAACCTGTACTAGTCTTATCGGATGTTTGATGTCCTTCTCAAACATCTTATGACTAAGAACAATTAAGAACATGTGTTTATAAGTCATTAATCTCATTATTATGATCTCAACATAATCCGATGACTATTGCACACATTCAAGGACTTCATTATGCCCAATTATAAATACATCAATCTTCATAATGAATTTAATGTCATTTATCATTGAACCAGCGGAAAAAATCTAATTCGAAACGAAAAACCAAAAGCCGAAAAACGACGGGATGATCGAATCACCGTGCGCGGAGTCGAATCCGCGACCGTTTCAGTTCCGTTGAGGTGATGCCGCTAGCCGCACAAGCGTCTGACCTCCAGCGGTATCCATGCGATCCTTCGCGGTGGTT
Source organism: Zantedeschia hybrid cultivar (assembly GCA_030544215.1). Lineage (NCBI taxonomy): Eukaryota > Viridiplantae > Streptophyta > Magnoliopsida > Alismatales > Araceae > Zantedeschia > Zantedeschia hybrid cultivar. The sequence goes on from JARZZO010000011.1 coordinate 45,793,457, forward strand.
CATCCTCGCTCCCTCGTCTAGATCAGCTTGCTCACTAAAGATCCGTTGCCGCAACGACGTCGGAAAACCTACGGACGGAAATTCCCGACTTTCGAGAATTGCGTGCGGCGAAGACGGGAACTGTCTCGGCGCCTCGAGAGGAGAGAGAGAGGGGGACGGCCAGCCATGAGAGCTCTTGGAGCTTGGCCCAGAGTTTCTCAACAGCGCATATATATATATAAAGTTGCCGCGACCTTTCATAAAAGTAAATCCCACTTAAGTATCACCAATTGAGAATCTATTTGTGTGATACCCTCTAGACCCATTAACCAGTCCGATTTTCAACCCATTAAGTCCAATAACTAGTTATTGACATATAGTAATTAATTAATATCAAATATTTAATTAATTACTTAATCGAATTAACATCTCATGTAAATTCGATCGGACTTCCAATCAAGTTGGATGCCAAGCAACACCGCATGATCCCAGAAGGTAATGGGGTTCAACAATCCACTCATGTAACATGTCTGTGAGTGCTTAAAATGGGTGTGTGATTATCATGAAGAATCTATGTTGTTTAAGTGTAAAATAAAGCCTATTAAAGAAGAAACTAAGTGAAGTGACCGCCAGAAACTTTTGACTTAAAAGTTCCAAAAGAAAAAGTTTGATCGCCTACCTGTTTGGACGTAGGAGATGTTGAGCTCTTGATTCCCCCTCTTCAGCCGGCTGAAGAAAGATAGCCCTTTTTTTTCTTTGTTCTTGCTTTGATTGCTGTTAAGTTTGAGGATCGTCCAGAGTTCTTGTTGTTTGCTTGTTGATTTCCTCCCCTTTGATTCTTTTTTTACACCTTGCAGAAAATAGAAAGAAATGAAGGAACGATGAGAATTCAGGCAGAAGTAGTATCCATTCTTAACAGAGTTTTAAACATGCAACTAAACATAGAAAACTCACTTGTTGGGATGGTCTTTGAAACCCCTTTGAATTGGTTTTGAAAATGATGCTAGTATAGTGTGTGTTGCATGGAGTGATGTGATGAAATATGCAAGATTAATAAAAATGAAAAATGAAGAGAATGCAGAAATGAATTGAAAAACTTATGCCAGTTGATGAAGAATGGAAAGCTTTGATCTTGAATGGATGCCGACAGCACTTCAGTTCTTCAGCGTTTGGACGTCGTTGTTTCGATTTCTTCTTCAATTCCAGCTCTAACTCTTTTTCAACTTTTTTTACCCATTCAAGAGGCAGGGTATTTATAGACTTCCTGGCATCCGCGGATTTACATGGAGAAATCTTAAGATTTATCCATCTTAACCAACAGATAAATACAGATTAATTCATCTTTATCTGTAATTATCTAAAACGCGTCGACCATGCGCGACGCCTTTCAGATTGATTGAGATAAAGATAAATATCCGGAAAAATTCATCTTTATCTGTAATTAGATAAAATGCGTCACCTTGTGAAGACGCCTTTTACACTAATTAAGATAAGGATAAACATCCGGAAGAGAGATAGAAACCACTTAGGAAACCTAAAACGCGTCGTGCCTGACAGACGCCTTTTAGCTAATTAATCAATTAATTAAAATTAAAATTTAAATGTTAAAATAAGAATAAACTCTAAATGGCGTCCATACAGGTCGACGTCTTTTAGACTTCTTCATAGTTTAACTGAAATTTGAGTTAAAATCAATTTAATTGATTAACTTAAACATGTCTGTTAAACCCGACACTAAAAAAGATCAATAAAAATTAATCAATGATTAATATTAGACCATTATGAGGCATTATTATATGATATGAAATTTACTCGAAATGATGTCAAAATTAGCGTGTCTACAGCTGTCTCACCTTGGCATCGTCTTTGCAAGGGAGTGAAATGAAATGGAATGTACTGAAAAGGTGATGCCAAGGTGTGATGAGACACGCTCTTAATATCACATGATTGAAATTTTTCTCAAAATTATCGATGAAGATAGCTTAAAGAGATCAATGGAATCAATCCTGTCTGGATGAGGTAGACAAGGAAATAAATTAAGGACGATCAACCTCCTCGGAGTGGGAAGTACCCCAGGTCATAGACACTGCAGGTTTCATCACGGGGAGCGTTTGCCAGCCAATGTGGATGTGCTACAGCCATGATGGATCTTAAAAGAAAAAAAGAAATATTGGATAAAGAGTCCAAGAAATGATAGAATTTCAATGATATCTTTAAGCGAACCTCAAAGATAATCAAGATACTCAATTCAGAATGGAATATTTCATATCATGTTGAAATTATTTGATTAATGGTCTGAAACTTAATCAGCAATTAATTTTTATTACAATGATTTCAAAGTCCTACATGATGCATGCTGGGCTAAAAAGAAAAATATAAAGTCAAATAAAATATAAATTAATCAAGGATAATATTGTTAAATTGTCATTAATGAGTCAGGACACCAATTCTTGTAATCCAGTGCTAAGCCGAAGCTCGTTTATCCACGCACCGTTTCACAAAAGTGGAACTATCTGTAGACACCGATTTTGGACCACCCTTTTGGTCATAAATCCCCTCCATCATCAGCCCATCATCATAAATCCCCTCATTTTAGCTATCTCAGCCCACTAACAACTAGGCCCATTAACCGAATCCCGACTTTAGCCACTTTTCGTGGAAGGCCAGCCCCCTTGCCTTCCACCTCCTTCGAAGGCCACCCCTTGCCTTCCACCACCTTCGAGGGCCAGCCACCTTGCCTTCCACCTTTTGGCCCCCTTTTTCACTTTTTACCACCTTTTCGTGGGAGGCCAGCCAGTCCGCCTTCCACCCCCTTCGAAGGCCACCCTTTGCCTTCTACACCCTTGGAAGGCCAGCCACCTTGCCTTCCACCTTTTGGCCACCTTTTTCACTTTTTACCACCTTTTCGTGGAAGGCCAACCCCCTTGCCTTCCACCTCCTTCGAAGGCCATCCCTTGCCTTCCACCACCTTCGAAGGCCAGCCACCTTGCCTTCCACCCTTTTGGCCACCTTTTTCACTTTTTACCACCTTTTCGTGGAAGGCCAGTTCCCTTGCCTTCCACCTCCTTCGAAGGCCACCCCTTGCCTTCCACCCCCTTCGAAGGCCAACCGGGCCGCCTTCCACCACGAGATTAGAAGGCAAGTTGGCTGGCCGTCCACTCCCCCAACTACCACCTTGACCTCGTCTTCCCCACGATCTCCTCTACTCGCCGCCCACGTCCCCACTACTCCGATCACTCCCCACTCCGGCGACTGCCGCGCGCACCACCTCCGACCCTTGACTATTTCCTATTGGCTGAAGGTTGATTTACGGGGATTTAGACTCCTATTTTCTCCTATTTTTTCCTTCATCTATTTAAACCCCTCAGGTTCCCTCGAGTAAGGAGGTTGGAGGGGGGATTAAGAAGGAGTCTCTTTCTCGGAGCGGGTCGGCTTTGAGGAGTTGAGCGGGCAAAGAGTCAGAGGGCTGTTTCAGGAGGAACGTCACTCCAAATGGGCTTGTCTTCCTAACCTTCTCTTTACTTTTCACCATTTTCACTTCATTGCATTTCCAATTTCCATTCATGCCGTAACATCCTCCCTCTTTCACTCTCTTTTACCTTCAACACATCATTTCACTTTTCACACATGAGCACTTATCTGCATGCATACATCCTAGAATGACTTAGCAATCCCTATTTACCCCCAGAGGTTTCAAACAAAAAATCGGGAGGTGGGTGGCCATAACATATGGTCCCCTTCCCTCCCAAACACCTATCCGGTGCGTCTCCCTCTAATTTTAGTTAATTTTTATGTTTGTATGAACGGATCCTACATGTCACAGTTCTAATCGGGCTATTTCTTTTCTTTGTTTGTCTTTTCTTTTCAGGGGCTCTTACCAGATCCTGCGCGCGGACTACCGAGCTCTCCTCCTCTGGCCGGCCGGAGGAAGAGAAGGGGAAACCATCATCTTCCGCTCCTACAGAACGCGATCACATCCTCACCATCCTGCGGAGCACAGGGACCGTAAGGTAATGCTCATGGCGATCACATCCTTTATTTCTGACGCCCTTTAAATCGCCACAGTGCTAAGACGAACGGAGAAACCCCTCGTCCGAATCCCGCAGCCACAACGGGGGGACGTTCCGGGCGCCTACAGCCCTCTGGCGATCACGATGGGACACTCTCTTGCTCGCTGCGCAGGTAAGACAGCTTAAAAAGAGCTCTTCCCGTGGATGGCCAAGCACTTGGCTGCCCAGAGTCCTGAACGGCCAAGCGCTTGGCCGCCCAGACCGGACGGCCAAGTACCTGGCCATCCAGTGGACCGGACGGCCAAGTGCCTGGCCGTCCAGCCCAGCCCGGACGGCCAAGCACCTGGCCGTCCAGGGCCCAGGACGGCCAAGCGCCTGGCCGTCCAGGCTGGACAGCCGACAGCCTGGCCGTCCAGGCTCTAGGATGGCCAGGTAGCCTGCCGTCCAGGCTCCGGCTTTTCTGGCTGCCTGATTTTTAAGTGTCCTTTTTAAATTTGTTGCGGATTCTAGTTTGCTTTTTTTGTTTACTGTTCTCTTGTCTTTCTTTCCTTTTCTGTCTGCTGGACTGTAGGTTAATTTCAGGGTATTCTTCGCGGGGGTTTTAAGGAAGAGACGGCATCACACTTCTAGTTACCTATCTCACAGAGTTTGACTCTCCATCTGAGGATTCCCACTCGGATGTGACTAGTCTTATTCTGTTGGGAACCTCCGTCAGTCTCCGCGAGCTAGGGATTCCCACTTGGCCGTGTAGACACGCTAATTTTGACGTCATTTTGAGTAAATTTCATATCATATAATAATGCCTCAGAATGGTCTAATATTTAATCATTAATTAATTTTTATTGATATTTTTGAGTGTCGGGTTTAACAGACATGTTTAAGTTAATCAATTAAATTGATTTTAGCTCAAATTTCAGTTAAAATATGAAGAAGTCTAAAAAACGTCGACCTATGTAGACGCCATTTAGATTTTATTCCTATTTTAACGTTTAAATTTGAATTTTAATCAGTTGATTAATTAGCTAAAAGGCGTCTGTACGTGCTGACGCGTTTTAGGTTTCCTAAGCTATTTTAACTTCTCTTCCGGATGTTTATCCTTATCTTAATTAGTGTAAAAGACGTCTACACAATTGGACGCGTTTTACCTGATAAAGATAAAGATAAGTTTTCCCGGATATTTATCCTTATCTTAATTAATCTGAAAGGCGTCAGCCATATTAGACGCGTTTTAGATAATTACAGATAAAGATGAATTAATATGTATTTATCTGTCGGTTAAGATGGATAAATTCGGAGTTTTTCAATGTTAATCACGAACGCAGAAGAGGTCTATAAATACCTTACATGTTGAAGAGTAAAAAAGTTAAGCGTGATCTTGAGAGAAGCATAATCTTGAGCGATAGCGAGTTGAAGATCGAAGCAACGACATCGGAACGCCGAAGCGCTGCTGTTTCCAGAAGTCGGCGTCCATTCTTCATCCAATTCAAGGTTTCATCCAGTCGGCATAAGTGTTTCATTTCTGCATCTTTATTTTCATTTCATTAATTTCTTATTCTTCATCATCATTCTATGCAACACACACACAACACTGCATTCTTTCAAAAACCTATTTGATTAAGGGGTTTCAAAAGCTATCATAACAAGTAAGTTCTATGTTTAGTTGCATGTTCAACACCATGATTAGAATAGATACTATTTCTGCTTAAGTTCTCATCATCTCTTCATTTTTCTTTCTATACTTCTTGCTGCACTCAACAACAACGAGAGAATCAAAAGGAGCAAATCAAGCACAAGTCAAAAGGAATTTTTGGACGATCCTCAACCTCAACCTCAACCTCAAATTTCAAATTCAATAGCAAGAACAAAAAGCAAAGAAGGGCTCTCTTTCTTCAGCCGGCTGAGGAAGGGGAACCAAGGACTCCATATCTTCCGCGTTTAAACAGGTAGGCGATCATACTTCTTTTGGAACTTTTCAGTTAAAAGTTTCTGGCGATCACTGCACTTAGTTGCTGTTTTTAATAGGTTTATTTTACACTAAATAACTTAGATTTTTCATGATAATCACACGGTCATTCTAAGCACTCACAGCTTTTTTGGCGATCACGGTGGGACTTGGTCTCGCCATCTTTTAAGTTTTTTGTTCTTGCTATCATCAACCGGGCACCCACGGTGCGCCACTTGTGTCTTTCGACACGTCCTCACCAATTGGTGACTGTTTTAGTTTAATTAATTTCCCTCGTGCACCACGTGCACACCCCAGTGGCAAGATCTTGCCCTCCCTTTGATTGGTTTAAAAAGCTGTTTTTGTGATGAAAATGATGTGTGATTGATTGATTTTCTAGTTATTTAATTGGTAAATTATCCTGTTAAAAATTTGGAACTAAAAAGTTCTACATGAGCTGATTATTTCCTGCTTTTACCCTGTTTGAGGAGGATTCAACCCAGAAAATCCTCCTGCAAAACTGTTTCTGCGAACTGAAAAGTGTCCAGGAGCACTGACGCGTTTCAAACCGCGTCAACACACCCAGACGCCTTTCAGTCTTCATATTTTCTCTGCTGTCTGCATCTGTTTCTGCGAAAGAATTAAGTTCTGTTTTGAATAGCGTCGACTACACTCGACGCGATTCATACAGTTTCTTAGTTATTTTTCAATTTTCAGATTTTTGTGGCTTGAGTGCTAGCTACCCATTATTATTAAGCATTAGAGGCCATCCAGGCTGTAGGACATACGCATTGAGGCGAATACCCTCCTTTTCTTAGGAACACATTACTTGACGTCAGCAACTCTCTCTGATTGGGTTGGTCCCTTGATCAGACTAGAGAAGTTGACGTTGAGACCTCCATAAGTCCCCAAAATCAAGGTATTCCTCCTTGATCATCGGGCTGGTTGTACCAATTGAAGTCCCGGTTAGATTCTGAAAGCGTTGTGTGAGAAAGCCCTAGAGAATAACGGTGGAAACTGAACTGAAACTAGGATCCTTTCCTTGAGAGAATTTGAGGTTTAATCCAATTCAAATAACTCAAAAAGGAATCTTAAAATCACGTTAAGCATCCACTTGATTGATTAATCTCTGTACAACTTGTTTGTCAAATCTTTGAAAAAAAATCTAACATCATGCTGCTACGATCAGGCAGGGACTTGAGTATGGCTCAAGACGCCATCATCAACTACGAGGGAGATGCTAATGCCCCTCGGGATTCTGATTACAACTATGAGAACGGGAGAGATGCTGATGCCTCCCGTAATTCTACCCCCATTCCATATCGACATGATGGGAACGTCCGGACCCCTCTCTTTCATCCCCATGATCGATATCCTGATCCTCCCCCGCATGAATATGCGATTCCTAATCCCGATCTTGAGGGAGACATGAATTAGAATGATCCCTCATCCTCTGATCCTGTGGATCTTGTCAACGCTTTGGGAGTTCTTGCCTCCCGACAAGACCCTCCGCAGTTCGAGGCGATCCAATCGATTCTGAAGGGGAAGGCACCTATGCAGCCTGCCGAGCCGAACCCTGTGGCTCCCCCTGGTGTTCCTCAGCAACCTTCTTTTCCTCCTCCTTATATCCATCCGGCCGTGGAGGGCCTTCATATTACTTCTCGGCCAGCTGGGCCGCAGCTTTCATCCTCTAGGCAACCGGCTAGACCGCAAACGCATGCTTATCAAAATGCCCTCGGGCATGGCGGAAGCTCTGCCGGACCTCCCCTTTATTGTCCCCCCTGTCCAACGTACTCTAGGCAACAGGCCTATCAAGTACCTCCACCTCCTCCTCCTCCCCAGGCAGATCTGACCACACAAGCATTGCTGGCCAAAATGGAGCGTATGGATGAGCAATTTAACAACGTCCAGAAGATGATGGGGGTCAAAGCTGTACCAGAAATCAACTTACCCAGCCTGCCAGTTTTCCATCTGCCACCCTCTGAGATGCCAGTGTACCGGAAGTACAACGGTATTGGTAACCGCTTCACACATCTGAAGGAGTTTATGTATGAATCCTCTTTCTGGCAGAACGACAAGAGGTCGTTGGCCTTTTTGTTCAGGAGATCTCTAGAGGGACTGTGAGTGCTTAGAATGACCGTGTGATTATCATGAAAAATCTAGGTTATTTAGTATAAAATAAACCTATTAAAAACAGCAACTAAGTGCAGTGATCGCCAGAAACTTTTAACTAAAAAGTTCCAAAAGAAGTATGATCGTCTACCTGTTTGAACGCGGAAGATATGGAGTCCTTGGTTCCCCTTCCTCAGCCGGCTGAAGAAAGAGAGCCCTTCTTTGCTTTTTGTTCTTGCTGTGGAATTTGAAATTTGAGGTTGAGGTTGAGGTTGAAGATCGTCCAAAAATCCCTTTTGTTGAGTGCTTGATTTGCTCCTTTTGATTCTCTCGTTGTTGTTGAGTGCAGCAGGAATAGTATAGAAAAGGAGATAAAGAAACAGTTAGGAGAATTTTAAGTAAAAGCAGTATCTATTCTAATCATGATGCTAAGCATGCAATTAAACAGCAAACTTACTTGTTAGGATAGCTTTTGAAACTCCTTAATCAAATAGGTTTTTGAAAGAATGCAGTGTTGTGTGTGTTTGCATAGAATGATGATGAAGAATAAGAAATTAATGAAGTGAAAATAAAGATGCAGAAATGAAACACTTATGCCGACTGGATGAAGCCTTGGATTGGATGAAGAATGGACGCCGACTTCTGGAAACAGCACTTCAGCGTCCCGACGTTGTTGTTTTGATCTTCAATTCGCTATCGCTCCAGTAATTCAACTCAAGATTATGTTCTCTCAAGATCACGCTTAACTTTTTTACTCTTCAACATGTAAGGTATTTATAGGCTTCTTCTGCGTTCGTGATTAACATTGAAAAACTTCGAATTTATCCATCTTAACCGACAGATAAATACTGATTAATTCATCTTTATCTGTAATTATCTAAAACGCGTCCACATTTGCTGACGCCTTTCAAATTAATTAAGATAAGGATAAATATCCGGGAAAACTTATCTTTATCTTTATCAGGTAAAACGCGTCCACATGTGTAGATGTCTTTTACACTAATTAAGATAAGGATAAACATCCGGAAGAGAAGTTAAAATAGCTTAGGAAACCTAAAACGCGTCAGCTCTCACAGACGCCTTTTAGCTAATTAATCAATTGATTAAAATTCAAATTTAAACGTTAAAATAGGAATAAAATCTAAATAGCGTCTACACAGGTCGACGTCTTTTAGACTTCTTCATATTTTAACTGAAATTTGAGCTAAAATCAATTTAATTGATTAACTTAAACATGTCTATTAAACCCGACACTCAAAAATATTAATAAAAATTAATTAATGATTAAATATTAAACCATTCAGAGGCATTATTATATGATATGAAATTTACTCGAAATGACGTCAAAATTAGCGTGTCTACAGCTGCCTCACCTTGGCATCGTCTTTGCAAGGGAGTGAAATGGAATGGAATGTACTGAAAAGGTGATGCCAAGGTGTGATGAGACACGCTCTTAACATCACATGATTGGAATTTTTCTCAAAATCATCGATGAAGATAGCTCAAGGAGATCAATGGAATCAATCCTGTCTGGATGAGGTAGACAAGGAAATAAAATAAGGTCGATCAACCTCCTCAGAGTGGGAAGTACCCCAGGTCGTAGACACTGTAGGTTTCATCATGGGGAGCGTTTGCCAGCCAATGTGGACGTGCTGCAGCCACGATGGATCTTAAAAGAAAACAAGAAATATTGGATAAAGAATCCAAGAAAGGATAGAATTCTAAAAATATCTTCAAGCGAACCTCAAAGATAATTAAGATACTCAATTCAGAATGGAATATTTCATATCATGTTGAAATTATTTTATTAATGGTCTGAAACTTAATCAATAATTAATCCTTATCACAATGATTTCAAAGTCCTATATGATGCATGCTGGGCTAAAAGAAAAATATAAAGTCAAATAAAATATAAATTAATCAAGGATAATATTGTTAAATTGTCATTAATGAGTCAAGATACCAATTCTTGTAATCCAGTGCTAAGCCGAAGCTCGTTTATCCACGCACCGTTTCACAAAAGTGGAACCATCGTCCTCACTAATTAACAATCTAACGGCCTATCCGTGCGATTAAGAATTCTCTGGAATTATCACTGTTTTTGTTGTAGGGGAACTCAAATTCCAGTTTCATCAAAATCACAAGGTCTTTGATATACTATAATAAATATTTATCATATAGTAATGCGAATGATTTATATGAAATAATACAAGGGTAGAAAGAACCGTCTTTTTAGCCATGGTTGAGACTTCTTGGCTCCTACAATATGATCTTCTTAATATTTCCTTGAATTTCTTAGGTTTTCTTGAATTTCAGAAACAAGTTTCTGGCTGTTCTCTACTCGAATTCCAACTCTCTTCATGCCTTGTGTCCTGTATATGACTTGAACAAACAGCTTAAGTATCTGTTTACGCTTAGCCCCTTGCCTGACCAAATAAATGGTCAATCAATCTTTTCCTTCAATAAATGGTCAAGGGGTATAGCCTTTATTAACAAAGGTAATGAGAATAATCAAACTTAAGCAAAATGCAACATGCAAGCAAACAGATGCTTACTGAAAATAAAAGGAATGAAACACACTAAATGCCACAAGCGAATGCTAATTGAAATATTTTTTGATGTTTTGAAATATTTATTTTTGTTTGGGTTTTGAAATATATTTTTTTGATTTTGACATATGTATATTTTTTTGACATATATATTTTTTTTGAATTTTTGACATATGTATTTTTTTTGGAAACTTTGACATATGAAATTTTTTTGGAATTTTTGACATATAAATTTTTTTTTGAATTTTTGACTAAAAGATCAGCATGGTACTTAGATCAAAAGATCATATTCATTTATTAACTTAATTTCCAAATTGTTCTTTGACAATTTAACTTAAACCCATCGTGTTTGAACTTGTGTTTCCATTCGTGATCCTATTTGATGATTTGACCCTTAGTCAATCTAAGCCATTCCTTAAGTTTGGAGTACGCCCCTTTAGAAAGAAAGGAAGAATAAGTTTAGAAAGCCCATGAGAAGGTTCCGGAGACTTAAAAAGATGTCCTTTTCCTACCCTGATATCTGTTGGGGTTCGGTCATTTTATTCCGGGGTATTTATCGACCTTGCGTTCCCTTTCATTTCATTTCATGGCCTTGATGTAACGTTTGTAATGTAATGGCCTTTTTGATTTGACATTTGCCTTTTGTTTTTGCTTTTCTAGGTTTTTTTTTTTTTTCGGAACGGATCTCCCCCTTTTTTTTATGACGGCCTCCTACTAAGATGGTGGGTATTCTTGGTAGTCTATTCTAAGTCTCGTTCCAACATCATGGGCCGAGTGTAAAACATAATTTTGCTTTTAAACTGAATGATTTGTACTTTACACTTTTAGTCAAGCTTTTGATATTCTTCAGGACTTGGCATTTCTTGTTACTCACGAATCAAACGTGTCAGCGTGTGTAGTAATGGGTTTGAACTTAAGTTATCCAGACTAACTGGGAAATTTGAGTTTATAAACTTTCTGATTCCACTGGTCTTTGTACCATACTGATCGACTCTTTAACCTAAGGGTAGTATTTCTTAAGATGTAAACCATTCCAGGGATGATTTAGCTCTTCTCCTTCTGCATTAACCAGACGATAAGCATTACCAGGAAAAGCGTGCGATACAACATAAGGTCCTTCCCAGTTGGGTTGGAGCTTAGAAGTGCTGTCGGCATCCATTCAAGATCAAAGCTTTCCATTCTTCATCAACCGGCATAAGTTTTTCAATTCATTTCTGCATTCTCTTCATTTTTCATTTTTATTAATCTTGCATATTTCATCACATCACTCCATGCAACACACACTATACTAGCATCATTTTCAAAACCAATTCAAAGGGGTTTCAAAGACCATCCCAACAAGTGAGTTTTCTATGTTTAGTTGCATGTTTAAAACTCTGTTAAGAATGGATACTACTTCTGCCTGAATTCTCATCGTTCCTTCATTTCTTTCTATTTTCTGCAAGGTGTAAAAAAAGAATCAAAGGGGAGGAAATCAACAAGCAAACAACAAGGACTCTGGACGATCCTCAAACTTAACAGCAATCAAAGCAAGAACAAAAAAAAGAAATGGCTCTCTTTCTTCAGCCGGCTGAAGAGGGGGAATCAAGAGCTCAACATCTCCCACGTCCAAACAGGTAGGCGATCAAACTTTTTCTTTTGGAACTTTTAAGTCAAAAGTTTCTGGCGATCACTTCACTTAGTTTCTTCTTTAATAGGCTTTATTTTACACTTAAACAACATAGATTCTTCATGATAATCACACACCCATTTTAAGCACTCACAACTTTTTTGGCGATCACGGTAGGACTTGGTCTCGCCATCTTTTAGTTCTTTTGTTCTTGCTGTTATCAATCGGGCACCCACGGTACACCACTTGTGTCTCTCGACACGTCCTCACCAATTGGTGAGTGTTTTTAATTTAGTTATTATTCCCATGTGCACCACATGCACACCCCTGTGGCAAGATCTTGCCCTCCCCGTTGATTAGTTAAAAAGTTATTTTTGTGATGAAATGTTATGTGATTGATTGATATCTTAGTTGTTTATTTGATAAAATCATCCTGTTAAAATCTGAAACAAAAAAAAATTCTTGCATGAGCTAATTATTTATTATTTTTTGTCCTGTTTGAGGAGGAATCAATCTAGAAATTCCTCCTGGAAAACTGCTTCTGCGACTTGAAAAGCGTCCAGGAACACCGACACGTTTTAAACTGCGTCGGTTAACCCCGACACCTTTCAGTCTTATTTCTCTGTTGTCTGCAATCTGAGCTTCTGCGAAAAATTAAGACTCTGTTTGAATAGCGTCGACTAACCTCGACGCGATTCAGGTAGTTTCTTATTTCTTCTTCAGTTCTCAGATTTTTGTGATCTGTGTGCTAATTACCCATTATGTATTAAGCATTAGAGGCCATCCAGGATACAGGTCATACGCATTGAGGCTAACACCCTCCTTTTCTTAGGAACACTCTACTTGACGTCATCAACTCTCTCTGATTGGGTCGGTCCCTCGATCACACTAGAGTAGTTGGCGTTAAGGCCTCCGTAAGTCCCCAAAATCAAGGTACTCCTTCTTGATCATCGGGCTGGTTGTACCAGTTGAAATCCCAGTTAGATTCCATAAACGTTGTGAGAGAAAGCCATAGAATATAACGGTGGACATTGAACTGAAACTAGGATCCCATCCCTTGAGCGAATTTGTGGTTTAATTAAATCCAAATAACTCAACAAGGAATCCTAAAATTACGTTAAACATCCACTTGTTTGTTTAAATCTCTGTACAACTTGTTTGTCAATCTTTTAAAAAAAAATCTAACATCATGCTGCTCCGATCGGTCAGGGACTTGAGCATGGCCCCAGATGCCATTATCAATTACGAGGGAGATGCTAATGCCCCTCGCGATTCTGATTACCATTTTGAGAGCGGGAGAGATGCTGATGCCTCCCGTGATTCTCTTTCTGTTCCGGTTCGACATGATGGGAATGTATGAACCCCTCTTTTTCATCCTCATGAGCAATACTCTGATCTTCCCCCGCATGCGTATGCGGTTCCCAATCCCATTCTCGAGGGAGACATGAATCAAAATGATCCCTCGTCCTCTGATCCTTCGGATCTTGTCAATGCTTTGGGAGTTCTTGCCTCCCGTCTGGACCCTCAGCAGTTCGAGGCGATCTAGTCCATTCTGAAGGGGAAAGCACCCATGCAGTCTGCCGAGCCGAACCCTGTGGCTCCCCCTGCCATCCTTCAGCAACCTCCTCATCATCCTCCTTACATTCATCAGGCCATAGAAGGCCTCCATGTTACTTCTCGGCCAGCTGGGCCGCAACTTTCATCTTCTAGGCAACCGGCCAGACCGCTGACGCCCGCTTACCAAAATGCCCTCGGACATGGCGGAAGCTCTGCCGGACCTCCTCTTTACTGTCCTCCTTGTCCGACATACTCTAGGCAACAGGCCTATCAAGTACCTCCACCTCCTCCTCCTCCCCAGGCTGATCTGACAACGCAAGCGTTGCTGGCGAAGATGGAGCGCATGGACGAACAATTCAACAACCTCCAGAAGATGATGGGGGTCAAAGCTGCACCGGAGATCAATTTACCAAGCCTGCCAGTGTTCCACCTGCCGCCCTCCGAGATGCCAGTGTACCGGAAGTACAACGGTACTGGTAACCCCTTCACCCACTTGAAGGAGTTCATGTACGAATCATCCTTCTGGCAAAACGACAAAAGGTCATTGGCCTTTTTGTTCAGGAGATCTTTAGAGGGACCGGCCCTCGAGTGGTTCTTTTCTTTGGAACCCTCCGAAGTAGAGGACTATGGTATCGTTTCCCGAAAATTCATACAACTGTACCAGGACAGAGTTCGTCAGTTTTGCCGAAAGATGGCGGGGCTTGGCCGAGAAAGTGAAAGATCACTTGTCCGAGTCGGAGCAAGTGAAGATGCTGATTTCCAATGCCACGCCCCAGTTCAAACTAGTCCTCTCCCTGAACAATCTGACCAGCATGGCAAAGCTCTATGAAAGAGCACGGTACTGTCAGAACGCCTTCAAGGACGCTACGTTTTCTAGCTTCTTTGATCCTCACAGACCTAGCAGGCCTTCACCTCGGAAGCCTGTATTGCCAAATGCTCCCAGCACAGGTCCAACTACTGAGGGCACGCTCTCTCATGAGCAAGTCAGTAGTATGAACAACAACTCGCCTCAGTTCGTGAGGAGTCAGCAGCAGAATCAGAGGCCACCGCAGCCGAACCAGCAGGGGTACAGGCAGCAGCCAAACCCTCAGTATCAGCAGCCCCAATATCAGCGGCCCCAGCAGCCGAACCAGCAACAGCAACAGCAACAGCCACAGCAGCCGCCGCAACGGCAATTGCAGTACCAGCAGCCACAACAACAGCAGTATCAGCCGCGCGCACCACCGGCGTATCATAATGTCCCTCCTCCTGCTGACTACAACCAGCAGAGAAGACCTCCAGGCCCAAAGAGGGCAGAATACCCAGTCCTCCCAGAATCTTTGGCAGACATTTTCAGTGCCCTAATGGCAGCTAATGCCTTAGTCCTGCCAAGAGAAAAGGCAGTTTGGCCTCATAATGCCGACACGTCTAGGTATTGCTATTTCCATAGGCAACCTGGGCATACTATTGACACATGCTTCCAATTTATAGATTACATTCATGATCTCAACGAGCAGGGCGGCATAGACTGGGAAGAAATGAAAAAATATATATCAGCCCTGAAGGCAAGAAGACCACCACAGCAGCAGCAACAGCAGCAAGCGAGAGCACCAGCACAAGCAGCACCACCACCAAACATGGGATAGTGCAGAACCCGCTCCCGGAGCAACAAAACCAAAACCAAGTTGCCCCTATTCTAACAAACAGCCGGTCTGAGGCTGACCGTGGGCAACAGTGGAGAATAGAGGACTCTTCCTCTATTTATTCGACGGGTCATGTTCCGAGTACCGCAGAACAACCACCACGCCGCACCATCCACATACCCAAACCACAGCCCATTACCATCACCCCTCTACCGACACCCGCGTATCACTCACCCGCACCCACTAACCCATTACCACCACCCGCTTTCCTCAAGCCCATTACACCCCACACTACTACGCCTCCACCATATAACCTACCGCAAACCAATTACGCACCCCTCCTACCATCCAAAACACTACTACGTGTACCATTTCCTACTTCACCCGCTACCACTACCGCTTACTCAGATACCATCCAACCTTCTAAACCATTACTACGCATGCCGTTTCCCACTTCATCCACCCCAATCACTTACCCATCCGCTATCCAACCATCTAGACCTTTAATCCGCACCACGCCATCACCACCTAACCCTGTGTCATCACCCACACCACCCAACTCTGCGGTACTTAAAGTGTCACCCGGACCTTCCACGGTTGAGGAACATGCGCTCCGGAGTGGAAGGATTTTCAACAAAGTCTTTCCTCAGTCAACAGTTAGAGATGGCCCATCACAGCCGCCGGAGGAAGCACACAATGAAGAGAGTGCACTAGGCACTCAATATGATTTGTTGAAACATCTGGATCGAACACCGGCACGGATCTCTGTGCTTGAACTGATTAAAAGATCGAAGAGTCACCAAGAAGCTCTGATGGAATATTTGCAGAAGGTGATGGTCAACGAGGACGTGTCGGTGGAAAAGATTGCAGCACTATTAGTTCCTCAGGGGGATCAGCCCTCCATTTCATTTCACACATCGGAACTAGCACCGCCAGCAGCCAGAAGCATGGCTCTGAGCATCACGGTCAACATCTGCAAGAAGGCCGTGGATGTATGCCTGGTTGACACAGGGACTTCAATCAATGTTTTACCTCCGAAGACCCTGGAGTTGTGCGGTGTGCCCAAGGAAAAATGGCTGCCTAGCCCTATCTCTGTGACAGCATATGATAACTCCACCCGTTCCCCTCTGGGAATGGTTTATTTGAAAGTAGAGCTAGGCCCTGTAAGTCATGCTGAGGTCAAATTTCACATTCTGGAAATCGACCCTTCTTTGAATGTCATATTGGGTCGTCCTTACATAAAAACTCTCGAGGCGATTCCCTCCACGAATCATCAATGCCTCAAATTTCCCTTTAAAGGACGAATTGTTAAAGTGACGAGCATGCCGATCCTTGCTGCTCCTCATTCTTTGAATATCAAACCTGCTTCTTCACCTGGCCGACAACCTTTTCTGTCGGTATTACAGGTCTACCATCCAGTGGCTGACCCTCTGAAAACCGCCACTATTTCTCCTTATCCATTAAATGCCATAAAGAGGGGGAAGTGCATGAGTACCCCAGGATGGAAAATTATGATGAAGAATGGCTATCAGCCTGGAAGAGGTCTGGGCACACAATTACAAGGTAGAACCACTCCTGTCAAAGTTCACCGAGGAGCACCTGGAAGCGGCCTGGGCTATAGGCCAAGAAAACTGAAACAAGACATTGTTCAGCAAGCAGAGAATGAAGATGGTCAGAAAGTCTGGGAGACGATGTCTACACCGCCCAAGGAAGGCCGGGATCCCCTAA
The DNA here is from genome assembly GCA_030544215.1 of Zantedeschia hybrid cultivar. Classification (NCBI taxonomy): domain Eukaryota; kingdom Viridiplantae; phylum Streptophyta; class Magnoliopsida; order Alismatales; family Araceae; genus Zantedeschia; species Zantedeschia hybrid cultivar. The sequence continues at coordinate 45,810,565 of JARZZO010000011.1, forward strand.
CCTGGACCTTGTATACACATTTTGTAAAAGGGCCCATAATTAGCCATGACAACACGGTGGTCATTACTTCGTATTTTGACCTCCATGATATATATGGGAGAGACTTGGCCAGGCATTGCTCGGAACTACTCACATACCAGTCCTTGGAGGCTCTGCGGCCTATGAAGAGGAGAAAATTCCAAGATCCTGAATGTGAATGGTATAGGTGGTTCGACCTAAGAGACCTCTACATTGCACTGAACAGACTGTTTCTCGATCCTGCAGAACCCAAGTGGCCGCCAGAAATCGATGAGCTGATCGAAGGACCTGGTGCTATTTTCGACAAGAGGATACTGCTATCAGAAGAGACTGATGAAGGGGGGCCAGATGACCCCTATAAATCTGGCTACACCACATATCTGCTATGAAGGGGGACATATCCTTCTCATGTTTTCATGCTTCACACCTTGTTTCGCACTTTGCTCCTTACCCCGACTCGGTCGCGGATCATTATTGAAGATATTCCACGGGCTCCGTCCGTCATGATTACTCTATCCCCACGGGACCTCATTCCACCACCTCCTCTCGATCTAGAGAGGATGTATGATTTAATCTGGGACATACTGTTGTATGATCCCCCTAATCCTTTGGCCTTGGTGCCACTTCCTCCATCTAATTCTCCTTCTATTCATGTTCATTCCTGTTTTATGCTTAACTCTTCTATTGCCCAAAAAAAAACACCAATTTGGCAACAAATTCTTCTCAGGTCCTCATTGAGGAAACCTCTTACTTGTCCGATCACACCCCATTGCGCGGGTCTTTCGGTCAAGATTCTCTCCTAGATCTACTCTGCCCCTCCCCTCGGGAGGATTCTCCTGTATTTCCATTTGTATCCCAGGATTTCCATTCTGCTTCATCTTCATTAGGTTATAATAGGGAGTTTAGTGAAGTTAGGCAGTCTAGTTCTAGGCAGGTTAGTCAGGTTAGGAAGTCTAGGAAGTCTAAGGGTAGGCGAATTCCAGATAGATACCTCCAGGACTTAGCTGATAGATGCTTTTCTTGCACTTTAATCCCTCAGTTATTAGAAAATCCAATTCAGATGCCAGAAGATTGTTTGGACGATGAGTCAGTCAATGATGGATATGGGGTGTATGAGTTGATACATGAAAAAGACCCCATTATTGAAGATGAAGAAGATGACGAGGACGCAGCTGAGGCATATGCCAGTGGAGTGAAGAGATTCGATGAACCCTCAGCTGCCGTAGAAGAGCCCACCAAAGAAATCAATTTAGGGACTGAAGACGAACCTAAGGTTGTCCTCGTCAGCAAAAATCTTTCTACAAAGGATGAGAAGGCAATGGTACAAGTACTTAAGGATTATAAGGACGCTTTCGCCGGGAGTTATGAAGATATGCCGGGGTTAGACTCATCTTTAGTTGAACACAGGTTGACATTAAAGGATGGAGCTAGCCCGGTCAAGCAGAAATTAAGGCGATTCCACCCACAAATGGCTCTAAAGATGAAGGAAGAAGCTGACAAATTACATAAAGTCAAATTCATTAGAGTTGTCCTTTATCCACAATGGGTGGCCAACATAGTCCCGGTTATGAAGAAGGACGGGAAGGTCAGAATTTGCATTGACTTCTGCGATTTGAACCGGGCATGTCCTAAAGATGATTTTCCATTGCCTCATATTGATGTACTCATTGATAACACTGCTGGCTATGAGTCTTTATCATTTATGGATGATTTTTCGGGATACAATCAGATTAAGCTGGCAGAAGAAGATCAAGAGAAGACGTCATTCACTACACCTTAGGGAACATACTGTTATGTCATCATGCCATTTGGATTAAAGAATGCTGGAGCCACTTATCAGAGGGCTATGATGGCAATATTTCACGACATGATGCACATAAATCTGGAAGTGTACGTGGATGATTTATTGGTTAAATCTAAGACAAAGGCTGAGCACGCCAAAATTTTGGCGAGAGTATTAGAGAGATCAAGGGAATATCAGTTAAAAATGAACCCCAAGAAATGTGTATTCGGGGTATCTTTAGGGAAATTACTTGGATTCATCGTCAGTAAGCGGGGAATTGAGATCGATCCCAACAAGGCGAAGGCTATCAGAGAAATGCCGCCTCCCAAAAACTTGAAGGAGCTGAGAGGATTAATCGGGAGGTTGCAATTTATTCGCCGTTTTGTCTCCCAGCACTCACAAAGGTGTAAGCCGTTTTACGAGCTTACCAAGCCGGGAGTCAAATTCGATTGGGACGATAAGTGTCAGGAGGCATTCGATGGATTAAAGAACTATCTAGCAAGTCCTCCTGTTTTGAGACCACCATCTCCAGGCAAACCATTGATACTTTACATTTCTGTCCTGGATGATGCAGTGGGGGCTGTCCTAGCACAAGAGGATGAAGAAGGAAAGGAGAGGGTGGCCTACTATCTCTCTAAACTTCTCAACCCCGCTGAACAGAGATACACGGTGATGGAGAGAACATGTGCAGCATTGGTCTGAGTGCTTCAGAAATTGAAGCATTATTTCTGGCCCATGAAGTCCATCTCATCGCTAGGATGAATCCGATCAAATTCCTTCTGGAGAAATATGTTCTTACTGATAGGTTAGCGCGATGGCAAAGCTTTCTATCTCAATTCGATATCATTTACATTCAGCAGAAAACGATCAAGGGCTATGCCATAGCGGAACATCTCGCCCATCATCCCCTTCCTCGATTTGATCCAGTGCGATCAGAGTTTCCGGATGAGGAACTGATGTCCGTAAATCAAATCAGAGATGATATGTGGACTCTGCATTTTGACGGAGCTTTGAATTCTCATGGAAAGGAGATCGGTATCGTTCTGTTATCACCTGAAGGTGTCACCATTCCACAAGCCTTTCAGCTTGACTTTCCAGTCACCAACAATATAGCTGAATACGAGGCACTCCTTGCTGGCCTCGAGGCTGCTCATTTTCATGGTGCCACTAAACTCAGGATTGTGGATGATAGCCAACTGATTCTTCGCCAAGTGCTGACCAAGTATCGAACTCTTGATCCCAAACTCAAGCCTTATCAAGAACTTACTTCTGCTTATTCAAAGCTTTTCACGAAATTGATCTTTGTCCATGTCCCTAGGAATCAGAACATCTTAGCTGACGCTCTAACTTCACTGGCATCTTCTCTTGATTTTCCAATCAGCAGGCAATCCGAATCAATCATAGTTCATAGGCGTCTTTCACCCTCCGTAAAAGACCCTTCATTTCTTAGAACTAAGGAGAAACTGTTGAAGAAAGTCAGAGATGGAAGCATTGTGGAAAAGAGAGAAATCATGTTAATGGAGCTGTTAGAAGAGATGGACGATGAACAAAAGCCATGGTACTATGAAATTGCCAAATATTGTGAAGATCAATCATATCCTGAGGAAGCTACAACTGAGGAGAAGAGAGCTATCAGGAGAGTTGCTCAAAGATACACCCTAGTTGGAGGAGCACTGTACAAGAGAGGTTTTGATAGAGTCCTTCTAAGATGTCTAGACGAAGATGAGCTTTGGAAGGTTATTGAAGGAGCTCATAGTGGAGTTTGTGGTGGCCATGTCAATAGACAGATGCTAGCAAAGAAGATCCTCGGACAAGGATTTTATTGGCCAACCATGGAAGAAGACTGTGTAGGATATGTTCGTAGGTGTGCTAAGTGCCAACTTCACGCCGACAAAATTCATTCTCCTGCATTTTCACTCCACCCTGTTTCTTCCCCATGGCCTTTCTCCATGTGGGCTTTCGATATCATTGGACCCCTTGGTAATCCAGATTCCGGCATCAAGCAAAAGTCTTTCATCCTCACGGCAACGGAATACTTCACTAAGTGGGCGGAAGCTGAAGCATACACGGAAATCAAAGCATCAACCGTCTGCAAGTTCATCATGAAGAACATCATCACCATATTTGGAATTCCAAGCACCATTGTCACCGACAACGGACCGTAGTTCGTGTCACAAGAATTGAAGGACCTCTGCAACAGGTATAGAATTGCATTGCATCATTCCTCTCCTTATTATCCGCAAGGCAATGGCCAAGCAAAAGCAACCAATAAGACTTTGATAAAAATCATCAAAAAGACGTGCAAATCTAACAAATTCACAGACTGGCCAGAAAAATTGGTTGAGGCTCTATGGGCCTACCGAACTTCAATCCGCACGCCCACTGGGCAAACTCCTTATTCCTTAACATTTGGAATGAAGGCGGTAGTTCCATACGAGATCCTTATACCGTCATTAAGAGTACAATTGAATAAGGAATTTTCCATTGATGAACACCGTTCAGCACTCCTTGCTCAATTGGAACTCTTAAACGAGAGAAGGTGGTCAGCCGCTAATCATGCAAAAGTTTATCAAAATAGACTAGCACGTTTTTATCAAAAGAAAGTCATTGAACGTCAGTTCAAAGTCGATGAAATGGTTGTCAAAAGAATTTTTGTAAAACCTGGTGGTCTGTGTTCTAAGCTACAATACAACTGGGAAGGACCTTATGTTGTATCACACGCTTTTCCTGGTAACGCTTACCGTCTTGTCAATGCAGAAGGAGAAGAGCTAACTCACCCCTGGAACGGTTTACATCTTAAGAAATACTACCCTTAGGTTAAAGAGTCGATCAGCATGGTACAAAGACCAATGAAATTAGAAAATTTATAAACTCAAGTTCCCTTATTAGTTTGGATAATTTAACTTCAAACACATTACTACACACACTGACACGTTTGATTCGTGAGTAACAAGAGATGCCAAGTCTTAAGGAATACCGAAAGCTTGATTGAAAGTGTGAAGTACAAATCATTCCTTTTAAAGCAAAATTATGTTTTACACTCGGCCCATGATGTTGGAACGAGACTTAGAATAGACTACCAAGAATACCCGCCATCTTAGTAGGGGGCCGTCATAAGAAAAAAGGGGGAGATCCATCCCAAAGAAAAGAATAGAAAAGCAAAAGCAAAAGGCAAAAGCCAAACGTCAAATCAAAAGGCCATCACATTACAAACGTTACATCAAGGCCAGCAAATGAAATAAAAGGGAGCGCAAGGTCGATAAATACCCCGGAAAGAAAATGACCTAACCCCAACGGATATTAGGGTAGGAAAGGAACATCTTTTTAGGTCTTCGGAACCCTCTCATGGGCTTTCTAAACCAATTCTTCATTTCTTTCTAAAGAGGCGTACTCTAAACTTGAGGAACGGCCGAGATTGACTAAGGATCAAATCATCAAATGGGATCACGAATGGAAACACAAGTTCAAATATGATGGGTTTAAGTTAAATTGTTGAAGAACAATTTGGGAACTAAGTTCATAAATGAATATGATCTTTTGATCTGAGTACCATGCTGGTCTGTTAGTTCACATCATATTTCAAAAAAAAAAAAAATCAAAAAAATACATATTTCCAAAAGTAAAAAAAAAAGTACATGTTTCAAAAAAAAGTATACATATGTCAAAAATCCAAAATCAAAAAAAAAGAATACATATTTCAAAAAAACAAAAAAAAACACACATGTTTCAAAAGTAAAAAAAAAATACATATTTCAAAACCCAAAAAAAAGGGTAAATATTTCAAAACAACAAAAAATATTTCAATCAGCATCTGCTTATTGCATCTGGTATGCTTCATTCCTTTTATTTTAAGTAAGCATTTGTCTGCTTGTATGTTGCATTTTGCTTAAGTTTGATTATTCACATTACCTTTGTTAATAAATGCTATGCCCCTTGACCATTCATTTAAGGAAAAGATTGATTAACCGTTCACTCGGTCAGGCAAGGGGCTAAGCCTAAATAGATACTTAACATGTTTGTTAAGTGACATGCAGGACACAAGGCAAACACATGGAACGCAAGGTTGCAAGCCAAAAGTTTCATGTATATCATCAAAAGGTGTTTTGTACATGATACACAAAAGAAAAGAAAATACATGAGCCCTCAAGGCTGGCTCTCCCCTCCGCCCTCATCAAGCTGACTCTGAGCCTCGTCGGGCGCATCCGATGCTGGTCCTCGACTAGGAAGTGGAGGTGGTCCCATCGCACTCGGCCCTGCCGGCCTCGGCCCTGCCTGGCCGGACGACATGGCGACGCTGGCAGTGAAAGTGCTCACCAAACCACGATCAGCAGCCCGCTGCCGGGCTCGCTGATACCTCTCCTCCACCATCTTGCGCTCGTGCTCAGCTACCGACAGGCGACCCTGAAGACTCTCTAGCCGGAGGCGGTCGCGGTCTCTCTCCTCAGTCAGGATCTCCAGGCGAACCTGGAGACGTGCAAGATCTCCGGTGGAGAGACGAGCCACCTGCTCCTCCAAAGCTTGAATCCGCGCAGCGTCAGCTTCAGCACGAGCAGTTGCTGCACAAGAATCCTCCAGCTCCGCTTCAGCCCTCTGAAGGGCTTCCTGAAGCTCAGCAACCTGAGGAGAAGTCATTGTTAGTCCAAGGCAATCAAGTAATCAAAAGCAAGTTCAGAAATCAAAGGGAAAGAACTTACCCGAGCAACGCGATCCTCCTCTGCAAGGGAAGCTCGGTGGATGGCGGAGGCAAGCTGGCTCTGGAGGTCTGCCAGAGCAGCCTCATGGGCCGCAGAAGAAGAGGATGACGATGCTCCATATGCAGGGGGAGCCGCCTGGGTGTAGACGGCTCGCTGCACCAAAAGACAACCGTCAGTTGTTAATCGCCAAAACAATTAATTAATCAAAACATTCATATTCATTCATACATACCAGGTCGAACAGCTCCTTTTGGACCTACTCTAGCTAGGCCTCCGCATCATGTAGGCGGGCCCGAAGGTCGATGGTGACCGCATCGCGCGCATCCTGCATATCACACATACATACATTCATTCACAAATATAAACCAAGATAATAATAAAATGAAAGACGCATAAAAGCATACTCACATTGAGTGGTCGGAGGAGCCGAAGCTGATCAGCGTAGTGGGCCCGGTATTGCTGGAGGTAGGCCTCGCTACTCTCCGCACGGGACTCCACCCGAACGCCTCGACGGTGCCTACCCCTCATGCTCCTCCCGACATCCTCCGGGACCTCCTCGTCGACCCACTCCTGGTGGAGACCCAACGTCCTCATCACGAGCCGGAGGCGGAGGGGCTCAATCTCGTTCAAGCAGTGCAACCACATCTTCCTGCCGAACCTCCTCCTGCCAGCCGTCACCCACGGCTGACCCTCCTCGCCCATACCCAGGTACGGGCGCCAGATCACCTGCATATAAGTTAGACGCATTCATATAAATAATTTTTATTTAATAAAGGAAAGATTGCATTTAATGAATAAAATCGAACAAGAACTTACCAACAACTCGGGGTAATCGAGGAACTGACGGCGGAGGGCCGTCAGCTGGTGGTGATGTGTCCACAATTAGTTGCCAACGGCAGGCCAATGGGACAGCGCCCGGTCGTGCAATCCTCGCTCTGCCGAGCGGAAAGTAATGGTAGTTCCACTCCTGCATACATGAACATATAAGTTAGAAAAAATCATTTCATTACATTGCATATCATAAACAAATAATAAAACAACTTAATACCTGGAGGAACGGCAAGAAGCCACTGACAGTGGTCTCGCGGTCCGGCATGACCGTGGACAAATCTGCAAAGAGATGGGCCAGAAGGGCCGCACCCCAGGCATACTCCCCTAAACTCTCTAAGTCATCTAACAAGTACAAAAACCTACAGTGGATATGGTCACCCTTCGTACCGAAGAGTAACCGACCAAAGAAGAAAACTAAGAAGACTTTGAGCTGCCTATCTACCTCCTCTCCCTGACTCGGATCGGTGCAGTAAACAAGGGAGGATGACTCTGCTAATCTGTCTCTGAACTCCTTCCGGGTCTCTTCTGACCAACGCCGGGGCTCATCAAGTCCTAACGCGGCCTCCACCTCTATCTTGGGGACCATCCTAGACTCTCTGCCTAGGCTGGACACTTCTATACCTAATAGGGCCTCTGCCAGTCCCTGGTAGTTGGGGTAAGTCACCCCACTTACCGGTCGGCCCTCTACCCTGAGGCCAGTGATCCTGGCCACATCCTCTAGAGTGGGGATCATATGTCCCCAAGGCATTAGGAATGCCCGACTCTCTGCGTGCCAACGCTCTCTGAGCGCCTGCAGCAGGACTAGATCGAGCCAGAACGGCTCGATGTCTAAGACTTCGCCGAACCCCATCCAGCGCAGGCGCGCCTTCTGGAAGTCTGGGAGTCCCTGGTACGCTCCTATCACTAGGTCCCAACTGATCCTGGACCTCATCACCCCCTGTAGATGAATAACAAAGAACTAGGGTCAGTAATAATAAAAAAACAGAGTTAAAACAGTTCTGTTTTGAAAGGCGTCAACACATGTGGACATCTTTTAAAATACGTCCATATGTCTTGACGCAAATTAAACTTATTTTCTGCCTGATAAAAAATGAGAATTTAGCCTTGAAAGGCGTCGGCCCAGGATGACGCCTTTTGAAAGGCGTCACCTGGTCTGGACGGCTTTCAAGACCTGATTCCGGGTTCTTTGAAGAACCCCTTTCTCCCCTCTTTTTCTCACTCCATTCATTCATAAAAGACTCACCGTATGGAGGTCGCCCTCCTCTTCTTCTTCTACGGCCAACGGCGCCGGAGGAGCTTCCTCCTCCTCCAAGAACGCCACCGCCTCGGCGAGTGCGGCCGGCATCTCTTCGGGGGCTTCCTCTTCCACGGCCGCCGTCCGTCGCCTCTTGGCCAAAGCCTTAGTCTTGCGGGAGCCTTCACCACGTTCCATAGAGTTTGGAAGAGGGAGTTTTGAGAGAAAAAGAAAGAGATCGCCAGAGGTCGCCGAAGCTCGAAGAGAGAGAAAGCAAGGGAGAAAGTGAGGAAGAAAGGGGTGCTTCGCGGGTCTGTAAACGAAAAAGTTAAAAGACGTCGACGCAGGTAGACGCGTTTTATGGCACATAAGTTGAGCGGCAAGGCCAGTTGTTTGAAATTGAGTGAAAGGCGTCCATTACGGCTGACGCGTTTCAGGTTACCGCCAATTCTGATCAGAACCGTACACAGCATGATGATGAAAGGCGTCTTCCCATCCAGACGCGTTTTATGGGATTAATCATAGAATTAATGGCGGAGTTCTGGAAAGAGTAAGAGAGAGAATTGAAAGGCGTCTGGTCTGGTAGACGCAATTTAAGGTTAAATCAGGATTTTTGAGGATTGAACTGAATTTTTGGAAAATGAATTTATGATTGAAAGGCGTCTGGTCTGGTAGACGCATTTTAGAGTTAAATCAGGACTTTTGAGGATTGAACTGAATTTCTGGAAAATGAATTTATGATTGAAAGGCGTCTTGTCTGGTAGACGCAAGTTAAGGTTAAATTTGGATTTTGAGGAAAAGGCGTCTGGTCTAATAGACGCAATTTAAGGTTAAATTGGGTTTTTGAGGATTGAACTGAATTTCTGGAAAATGATTATGGTTGAAAGGCGTCTTTCTGAGTGGACGCGTTTTGAATTAACTGAACCCGAACTGTCATATTTTCAGGAAAAATTCAGTTTTTACTAAAGGAAAAATCATGAACACATCACAGGAAGTTAAGGAAAGATTTCAAGGTATGAAAAATAATTCTTTATTCAATGAAATCTTTTATTACATCAAAAAGAAAAAGAAAAGAAAAAAGGACACTTAAGGAAGAATTTCATGAAGACCTTGGAGGTATGGAAATTTCTATCATCTATCTCTGTTTTTAGAGGATTTTACACGATAACTGAAGCCAAGGTTCCACAAAGTGGTGATAAGTTCTGTAGCTTCATAATCTTCGTCGGATTCCAAAGCACGCTTCTTGATCGGGGATGTAAGAGAGAACTCGGAGAATTCATGACGATTCAAGCTAAGTTGAGTAAGGCACCGATGAGGGTTGTATAACACGAACTCGGTGGCTCCAATCAACTTGAGATCCGCTCCCGCTGCACGGCGCACCCTACTAGGCTTTCCAACAAGAGCGAGTGGAGAAGAGTCAAACATGTTAGATGTCATGCACTTCAGATGCTCCCTCCAGTCGGCTCGGGTATTGAGCTTTGGGACTTTATTGACCATGTGCTCGTTGAACTTTACAATGTTGGCAATATAGTGGATCGGACTATTCATGTAAATTTGAGATGGTTTTGGAGGCATCCTCTTGCAGTACTCGAATTTGAAGTGAAGTTTAACCCACAGAGCAAAGAGTAACATGCACCCGTAGGGAGGACGACCCACAGATGCCATAGAAAGCCCGCTGTAAAGGTAGGTCAAGAGCGCAGTACTTATGGATTTACCTTTGAAGATTGCGCAGATAGCACTGACCTGACCATCTTCCAAGATGTTGTCTTGCGCAGGGAAGAATAGAGCACCGGCAAGGCATGTGACGAAAGCTTTCGTCACATCCTCCGCTTCGTCCTCCCTTAGATCATCGATCTCGTACAGAGTCCACTCAGCAAGCTTTGCAAGATTGATCCCTTTATTGGTAAGGCATCCTTTAGCTTCTGAAAGATCCTTCATGATTGATGTCAACAATTGTTGACCGGTGATTCTCTCTCTTGTTAAAGCCATCTTATCTTTGGTCTTTGGGAGACCCAATAGAAGCTCCGCCTCCTCCAAAAGGATAGTGCACTCAAAATCTTGGAAGAGGAACGTATGTGTTTGGGGATGCCACCATTCGATCAAGGCACCCATAGCCGCCCAATCCACGTTCGGACTCTTGTAGTGTTTGGCGAGCACCACTAAGCCTTGAAGATTCTACTTGGAGATGAAAACTTGCATGGAAAGCTTAACACTTTTTGCAAGTTTGCGAATCCAAGGGAGAGAGGTAAATTTCCTCGGGCCGGGAAACCTGGGGTAAGTTTGAAAAGAAGGATTGAAGAGTTTGAAGAACAAGATCAATTGAAGAACATGAAGGAACAAGAAGAAGAATTGAAGGGAAGTTAATTCAACTTACTTGGAGATTGGGATCCCTTCCGATGAGGTGATTCTCCACGTCGGAGATCTTCTCTAGCGACATCTTCATCCTCTTGTTTGAAGAACTCATCCTCTTTTTCGGATTTCTTCCTTTTTGAAGTTTGGAAACCTTGGAGACCTTGAAAAACCTTGAAATCTTGAAGGAAAACTTAACCTTGGATCTTTGGGTTATGGTAAGATTGCTTGGAAATAACTTAATGGTGTTTATATAGAAGGAATTGCGATCCTAGGAAGACTTTTCCGATTTTGAAAAGGGATGTGCATTGGAAGAGTTAGAATTCGAATAGAAGAACAGTCATAACCTGTTTCTGCGACTGAAAAGGCGTCGAGGGATACCGCCGCGTTTTAACATTGAATGGCGTCGACGCGACACGACGCGTTTCAACAATTCTGTGATTTACCCGAAATTCTGTGCTTAAATTGAATATTTGTTTGGAATTATTAATAATTTTGAATGCAGGAAATTCGAGAAAACCCGAGTAAAGCTGAAAATATCAAGAAGATCCTACTGTGGGAATTTATGAAGTCCTAACCGTGGCTAAAAAGACGGTTATCTCTACCCTTGTACTCCTTTCATGTAATTATTGTGCATCATCATAATTACTATATGTTAAATATTTATTAGACTATATTAAGGACCTTGTGATTTTGATGAAACTGGAATTTGAGTTCCCCTTCAACAAAAACGGTGATAATTCCAGAGAATTCTTAATCGCACGGATAGGCCGTTGGATTGTTAATTAGTGAGGACGATAGTGTAGGCGTCCGGAACGTCCCCCCGTCGTGGCTGCGGGATTCGGACGAGGGGTTTCTCCGTTCGTCTTAGCACTGTGGCGATTTAAAGGGGGTTAGAAATAAAGGATGTGATCGCTAGGAGCATTACCTTACGGTCCTTGTGCTCCACAGGATGGTGAGGATGTGATCGCGTTCTGTGGGAGCAGAAGATGGTGGTTTCCCCTTCTCTTCCTCCGGCCGGCCAGAGGAGGAGAGCTCGGTAGTCCGCGCGCAGGATCTGGTAAGAGCCCCTGAAAAGAAAAGACAAACAAAGAAAAGAAATAGCCCGATTAGAACTGTGACATGTAGGATACGTTCATGCAAACATAAAAATTAACTAAAATTAGAGGGAGACGCACCGGATGGGTGTTTGGGAGGGAAGGTGACCATATGTTATGGCCACCCACCTCCCGATTTTTTGTTTGAAACCTCTGGGGGTAAATAGGGATTGCTAAGTCATTCTAGGATGTATGCATGCAGATAAGTGCTCGTGTGTGAAAAGTGAAATGATGTGTTGAAGGTAAAAGAGAGTGAAAGAGGGAGGATGTTACGGCATGAATGGAAATTGGAAATGCAATGAAGTGAAAAGGGTAAAAAGTAAAGAGAAGGTTAGAAAGACAAGCCCATTTGGAGTGACGTTCCTCCTGAAACAGCCTTCTGACTCTTTGCCCGCTCAACTCCTCAAAGCCGACCCGCTCCGAGAAAGAGACTCCTTCTTAATCCCCCCTCCAACCCCCTTGCTCGAGGGAACCTGAGGGGTTTAAATAGATGAAGGAAAAAATACGAGAAAATAGGAGTCTAAATCCCCGTAAATCAACCTTCAACCAATAGGAAGTGGTCAAGGGTCGGAGGTGGTGCGCGCGGCAGTCGCCGGAGTGGGGAGTGATCGGAGTAGTGGGGACGTGGGCGGCGAGTAGAGGAGATCGTGGGGAAGACGAGGTCAAGGTGGTAGTTGGGGGAGTGGACGGCCAGCCAACTTGCCTTCTAATCTCGTGGTGGCAGGTGGCCCGGTTGGCCTTCGAAGGGGGTGGAAGGCAAGGGGTGGCCTTCGAAGGAGGTGGAAGGCAAGGGAGCTGGCCTTCCACGAAAAGGTGGTAAAAAGTGAAAAAGGTGGCCAAAAGGGTGGAAGGCAAGGTGGTTGGCCTTCGAAGGTGGTGGAAGGCAAAGGGTGGCCTTCGAAGGAGGTGGAAGGCAAGGGGGTTGGCCTTCCATGAAAAGGTGGTAAAAAGTGAAAAAGGTAGCCAAAAGGTGGAAGGCAAGGTGGCTGGCCTTCAAAGGGGGTGGAAGGCGGACTGGCTGGCCTCCCACGAAAAGGTGGTAAAAAGTGAAAAAGGGGGCCAAAAGGTGGAAGGCAAGGTGGCTGGCCTTCGAAGGTGGTGGAAGGCAAGGGGTGGCCTTCGAAGGAGGTGGAAGGCAAGGGGGCTGGCCTTCCACGAAAAGTGGCTAGAGTCGGGATTCGGTTAATGGGCCTAGTTGTTAGTGGGCTGAGATGGCTAAAATGAGGGGATTTATGATGATGGGCTAATGATGGAGGGGATTTATGACCAAAAGGGTGGTCCAAAATCGGTGTATACAAATGCCCCTCCGGGACACCTGTTTTGCAGTGGAGTGGAACGGAATGATAAATAGTTGTTCCGAAAATCGAACCAGATTTTGGACAGCCCGAAAAAGGAATGAGCTATATCCAAGGATGATATGCGAATGCGGCAAATGCATGGAAGCTGGCTATTTGAGTTGTAAGAATGGTTTAAGAAAAGGAACAAAGTTCAGTACTAGAGAATCACAGTCCGTAGGACCCTCGGGTGCTGGAACCGCGAGGCCTTGGCGTTCCAGAATATAGCAATCTGGTCCAAGGGGATCTCAAGCATGAAAGGTGTAGGAGTGTGACTTGAAGAACTCTCGACACAACGGGCGCGCGGTGGCCTGGCGCATCATGGGATCGCCAAGTGAGAGAATCTCAAGCACACGTGTTGAAAAAGGAGGAAGGGGTCTTGCAATTCAAAAGGCTAACAAACGTACAATCGCCAGAATCACAGATCAGCGATGGATTAAGCAGAGTGATGAATGATGGTCATTGCCCCTAGGGCGAGGATGAGTGCGTATGCAGATGCATGCTAGGTTGAAATCTAAAAACAAATTCCTAATGCAGTTTCTAATGCAAACAGGAGGGATTTATTGGCCAATCGAATAACTTAGGGAATATAGACTCCTCATTGTTTTGTTTAAAGAGGAACTCAGAGTCTATATGCCCGAAGTTATTAGCCTCTTGTGTCTTCAATCCTACTTGTTTCAGATTCCCTGCAGCTGCAAGAACGCACATCAGTAAATGTAAATAATCAATGATCCACAATATCTTAATGATAAGCTGCAAGGAAGCGAGGGACAAAGGTCCCTGTCGAGTCGAAGCCAGCACGGAAGATATGGCCATGCCAATCCGGCTGCTTCTGGCTTCGACTCGACAGCAAAAGTGTCCATCTTTTCCTGTATGCACAAAAATGAAGAGGAAACAATTAGTAGTATTTGCTTTCGACCCCTTGCCCAAAAGAGCAACTACCTTTTCCCTAGCCTTCGCATAGGGTCAAGGGGCCGTGTTACTATCCAGACAAGAGGAAGAATATTGAAACTAATGCAAGAAGTAAATATGCAAAATTAACAAGTGGGGTGTGTGATGAAAACATGTTTTTGATTCCGCCTGCCTGGTGACTGTCCAAACTTAGGCTGGTTGAATGATGAAAGGGAAATGCACACTCGACTTCCCAGGTATCCTAAGCACGCATCTAGATTGATTTGGGCCTCTAGACTCCTCAAACTAACCTTGACCGGCTAAGACTCATACTGATGACAATACCGTCATGCCATGCTTAGGCTCCCAGCTGCTTCCAACCACCAAGTTTGCCCAAAAAGTTTTCGAGGTAAATGATTTGCCCGACCCGGGTCTCTTTCCTCACAATCTAGAAGGTATATGATGGAACACCTTGGAACCCTAACGGTCAACCGCGCGACGCTGACCCGGAATCAGACGCCGTCGCACCGATTGGTGACGCGCATGCATTGACCTAAGCCCGAAGTTTTCGAGAGTACACATTGAGATTATGGTTAAGAAGTTAGCTCCCCAGAAACATCGACATTGCTCTTTACCCATTTTGGACTCCTGTGATCATGTGAGCATGTGACGATTTTTGAAAAACGAACCATTTTAAAATGATATTCAGTCTTTAGATAGCTATCTCGTGTCAACCTTGAGGGGGAAAAAGTGAAGAAATTTTGGAGATAAACCTCAAAGGAGGATTGACAAAATCGTGAAAAGGACAAGCTGTGACAAAACAGACCCCTTTTGACCTCCTAGATGCCCCTATTTTGACTTTTCAGGCCTTTGGTAGATTTCATGGCCAGGCACGGTCACGACCAGGCTTTTTTCATGATTGCTTGAACCCTTTTTTCTTTTTTCTTTTTTTTTTGTATTTCTTTTCCGCTCTTGACATTTTTGGGGTTATTTGATATTCCGTCTGCGAGGACACTGCCCTCTTCACGTGCTCTGGTCTTTTACATTTCAATTTTGGGCCCTTTTTTGAGGGGTTACATCTATCGGGTTGTTGAGGAACCGCAATTTGCTGAGCTCGACCGTTTAAGGGCGTCAACTGTCCTGATCGGTCGAGAGACGAAGAGCAAAGGTTGCATTTTGACAGTATGCTAAAGACTTGGAACTCATTTTAAGAAGGTTCCCTTTTGAAAAAACGTGTAAGTGTGTACATCTCAGGATGATCATAGGGATCTGTATGAAAGTAAAGTAGACCTGTCCAAGGTTCTGGTGGACCAAAGTCTTAGCCAAACCTTAATGTCAACCCAATCTATCATGCAACTAGACCTAGATAGGGGTTACATGGCAATCACCAGACAATTGGATTTTGTGTCTTTTCTGATTTTTTTTGTCATTTTCATTAAAGTATGTACATATTTACAAATATTTTTGATGCTTTTTGGATATTCGATTTTTTTGAGATTTTTGAATTTTTTTGTTTTTTGTTTTTTGTTTTTTTTTTGTTTTTTTTGTTTTTTTTTTTGCATTAAAGAGTAGAATTTAAAGGGTAAAATTTCTTCAAATAGACTCATATCTAAAGGAAAGCTTTTCAACAATTTTCAAATATTTACACTTATTTGCTAACTAGAAATGAAAGAACTTACTTACCACTACAACTTGTAGATAAAGAGGAAGCTATCCAATCCCTAAGCGATTATGCACAAGATTCAGAGGGTGAGTCAAACATGTTGCAAAGGTGGGTCCTTAAGACAGAGACCCAATGATGGCAGAATTGCCCCAAGAGTGGGCTATCACCGGTGATAAGAGCTTGAGAAGGGCAGGTGTGTAGAATAGTAAGGGAATGAGAGCGGTGGGTACATGTTCGTCCCTTATCAAGGAGGCTCCTTCTCGTTGAGTGGTTGGTTCATAGAACATCAGCTATGTTGCGAAATCTTCTGCATCTTCTCTTTGAACCTCATTGCTTGTTTCCTTCAACTCATCCTCAAGATAGTGTATCTTGAGTACCTCTTGTTTTGCCTTCACAAAGTGATCCAAGAGACTCCATTTTCCTGATCCTTCAGTTGGTTTGGTTAGTATGTAACCCAATTTGAATCCTCCACTGGTCGGATTTTCAAAGATAGGTTCTTGAATTCCCTGCTTTTCATTGCCTAACCCAGATCCCGAACTATACCCCATTTTGTCCATAAGCTGCCAACCTATGCTAGGCTGGGACTTGAGCTAAGGGTCGACCGACGAAAGGGTGAGTTCTGCCCCTTTTCCAGAAGTGATCATGGATGGAATTTGTTCAGTCGAGAGTGATTCCAAAGACTCACGACAGGGAGTTCTCTGCATTTTGACAATCTTCCCATTGTATGGGAATTTATAGCACTGATGATTAGTGGAGGGCACTCCCAGGGTCTGGTCCATCCAAGGCCTTCCCAAAATGGCGTTGTATATGGGCTTGACATCAAGGATGTAGAATTCAAAGATCATGGCCACTGGCCCAATTTCCAGTTTCCCATTTGAGACCATCATGGAAGTAGACTCAACCTTTTCTGGATCAGTCCCTACTTTCTTGGGGGTCTTGAGCGGACAGACATTGATTGATGCCCCGGCATCCAACAGGGTGGAGTCCAATGAGTGACCCTTGAGTGTTGCAGTTAAGCATGAGGGAAGGGATTGGCATTCAGGGGGAGCCAGATCCTTATCAGTGAAGGGTATCGTAGGTGTCTGGATGACTGAGAGAATGGCATTTGTGAGCCCCCTGATGGGAAGATCTCCATTGACTGAAATTCGCTGGAGGAACTTAAACAATGTCTCCCTGTGTGTAGGAGATCTCCCAATCAACTCTAGGACTGGCATCCTGGCGGGAGTTTTCCTTGGATGCTATAGGACGTCATGCTTGGATTGAGTAATCCTTTTAGACATATCTGAATCCTCTTGAGAGTCCAAGGGTTGACTTGTTGGGGGAATGATGCGATTTCTCAGTGTAACACCCATCAGACTGGGGTCCACTGCCTGATCTGATTTTAGTGGTTGGACTGGTGGTGAATTCATCAGGCAGAATTGGGTTACCGGACCTGACTTTGGTGTTGGACACAAGATGGATGGAGGAGGTTCTCTGATTGAAATTGGAGGAACTTGGACCATAGTAACTGGGTTGATGGCTGTTGGTTGTTCCCTAGGTCGTATCAAGACCAAAGGTTTGTCTTGGATGATAGTGGAGACTCCTTGCAACGGCTCTCTAAGTTTGGTCGTCCTAGTAGGGCACTCACGCCATATCCCAACCTCTTCATACTCCCAGTACTGTCCTCTGTGATCGACATTTGGTTCCAAATTTTTGACAAGGGTGCTCACCCTTTCTAGAGAGCTAGATGGATCTT
The DNA here is from genome assembly GCA_030544215.1 of Zantedeschia hybrid cultivar. NCBI lineage: Eukaryota > Viridiplantae > Streptophyta > Magnoliopsida > Alismatales > Araceae > Zantedeschia > Zantedeschia hybrid cultivar. Next base: position 45,828,194 of record JARZZO010000011.1, read on the forward strand.
GGGCCACCTGATAAGAGGGCGGAGGGCCCTTGACTTCCAAGGTTTCAGCAGCCTCTTTCATGTGCCCCCAATTGATCCTGACGCTAGAGGAAGGGGGAACTGCTGAATATGGTTTCTGATTGGATTGGTTGTCTGATCTGGACATAGGACTGGGTGACCTAAAGGGCTGCCCCAAGGCACTCACCTGTTCATTGATTGTCACTCCCTCTATTGGTGGAGTTTGTGTAGTCCCCTTATTTTTGTTTTGATTTTCAAAGAAGGATGGCAAAGTGGAACTCCAAATCTGAGACTGAACTACTCGGGCTCGATTATAAAGTTGTGCGAATGTGTGAAATTCGCTTAGCATGAGAATAGACCGAAGCTGCGGGGTAGCGTTATTGACCAACATGGTGATAGCTTGAGATTCGAGGATTGCCACTTCCGCCCTAGAGGCCATTGCCCTCCACCTGTTGGCAAAGTACGTGAACTCCTCTTCAGGCTTCATCTTCTCCATCACAAGATCAAACAAGGTGGGAGGCATGGTTGTCATATAACTAAACTTAGTGATAAATTTTTCGGAGACCATATCAAAATTGATTAGTTCTGTGACGGGTAAGGAAGAAAACCATCTTAAGGCCTCACCTTCTAAGGATTTCTGGAACAGATGGACAAGGAGGATTCTGTCGTAGAGCCATTGATGGGAATCCATGAGGAAACCTGACAGGTGATCATGAGGGTCAGAGGTGCCATCATATTTTCTGTACTCGGGAGCTTTGAATCCTAGTGGAAAGTAGGCCGGAGGGAGCTTACAATAGCTCGAGAGAGAGTGTGGTTGTTTCAGGGTAAGTTTCTCGGCCATGAACTTACGCACACAGGTTTCAACCTCACTTTTATAGATGAATTCTTTCTGCTCAGGAGGAGGAGAGACTGGAATCGGCATGACAGGTGGAGCAACTGGAGTAGGAGTTGGCTGGTTGATGCGGGTCTGAGCTCTGTTGGAAGATCCTTGGAGGTGAGTTCTCCGAGGAGTGGCATCTTGAGTTTTGCCACAGGAGGCCCACTGGATGAGTTGATCAGGGGTGTATCGTGATAACACGGCAGTAAGTTCCGGATCCTCACTCGGGTTTTGGAAGTTTCTGTTGGAGATTACAGGGTCACTTTCTGAAGAGGAAGATTCATCCAAATATCTTCTCCTAAATTCCTCTCCATGGGTTTGGAACATGCCCACAAATGTTGGTTGTGGATCCTCTTCAATCTCAAACAGAGGGTTGTGTATAACATTGTTACCGAACTGGTCCATGTCATCATACACAGCATTGACATACATTCGGTTCATTATGAAGCACAGACCCTAAATGATTTTATGTTTCACTTGAAATGTTTGCCAATGTTTTATGAAAGTTGGTTTCTAACAAATCAAATTTAACCCTTAACGACCCTTCACTTTTCCAAAGCTTGTTCCACCGAGATTCAATTAAGTGTCTTTAAATTTGAAACAGTTCACTAATTTCTCACACAAACCCAAGGTTCCTACAAGGTGGTTTCAGGTACAACCTGCTCGGCGGCCTGTGAGTGCTTAGAATGACCGTGTGATTATCATGAAAAATCTAGGTTATTTAGTGTAAAATAAACCTATTAAAAACAGCAACTAAGTGCAGTGATCGCCAGAAACTTTTAACTGAAAAGTTCCAAAAGAAGTATGATCGCCTACCTGTTTAAACGCGGAAGATATGGAGTCCTTGGTTCCCCTTCCTCAGCCGGCTGAAGAAAGAGAGCCCTTCTTTGCTTTTTGTTCTTGCTATTGAATTTGAAATTTGAGGTTGAGGTTGAGGTTGAGGATCGTCCAAAAATCCCTTTTGACTTGTGCTTGATTTGCTCCTTTTGATTCTCTCGTTGTTGTTGAGTGCAGCAGGAAGTATAGAAAGAAAATTGAAGAGATGATGAGAACTTAAGCAGAAATAGTATTTATTCTAATCATGGTGTTGAACATGCAACTAAACATAGAACTTACTTGTTATGATAGCTTTTGAAACCCCTTAATCAAATAGGTTTTTGAAAGAATGCAGTGTTGTGTGTGTGTTGCATAGAATGATGATGAAGAATAAGAAATTAATGAAATGAAAATAAAGATGCAGAAATGAAACACTTATGCCGACTGGATGAAGCCTTGAATTGGATGAAGAATGGACGCCGACTTCTGGAAACAGCAGCGCTTCGGCGTTCCGATGTCGTTGCTTCGATCTTCAACTCGCTATCGCTCAAGATTATGCTTCTCTCAAGATCACGCTTAACTTTTTTACTCTTCAACATGTAAGGTATTTATAGACCTCTTCTGCGTTCGTGATTAACATTGAAAAACTCCGAATTTATCCATCTTAACCGACAGATAAATACATATTAATTCATCTTTATCTGTAATTATCTAAAACGCGTCTAGTATGGCTGACGCCTTTCAGATTAATTAAGATAAGGATAAATATCCGGAAAAACTTATCTTTATCTTTATCAGGTAAAACGCGTCCAATTGTGTAGACGTCTTTTACACTAATTAAGATAAGGATAAACATCCGGAAGAGAAGTTAAAATAGCTTAGAAAACCTAAAACGCGTCAGCACGTACAGACGCCTTTTAGCTAATTAATCAACTGATTAAAATTCAAATTTAAACGTTAAAATAGGAATAAAATCTAAATGGCGTCTACATAGGTCGACGTTTTTTAGACTTCTTCATATTTTAACTGAAATTTGAGCTAAAATCAATTTAATTGATTACCTTAAACATGTCTGTTAAACCCGACACTCAAAAATATCAATAAAAATTAATTAATGATTAAATATTAGACCATTCTGAGGCATTATTATATGATATGAAATTTACTCAAAATGACGTCAAAATTAGCGTGTCTACAGCTGCCTCACCTTGGCATCGTCTTTGCAAGGGAGTGAAATGAAATGGAATGTACTGAAAAGATGATACCAAGGTGTGATGAGACACGCTCTTAACATCACATGATTGGAATTTTTCCTCGAAATCATCAATGAAGATAGCTCAAGGAAATCAATGGAATCAATCCTGTCTAGATGAGGTAGACAAGGAAATAAAATAAAGTCGATCAACCTCCTCGGAGTGGGAAGTACCCCAGGTCATAAACACTGTAGGTTTCATCATGGGGAGCGTTTGCCAGCCAATGTGGACGTGCTACAGCCATGATGGATCTTAATAGAAAACAAGAATATTGGATAAAGAATCCAAGAAATGATAGAATTCCAAGGATATCTTCAAGCGAACCTCAAAGATAATCAAGATACTCAATTCAGAATAGAATATTTCATATCATGTTGAGATTATTTGATTAATGGTCGGAAACTTAATCAATAATTAATTCTTATCACAATGATTTCAAACTCCTACATGATGCATGCTGGGCTAAAAGAAAAATATAAAGTCAAATAAAATATAAATTAATCAAGGATAATATTGTTAAATTGTCATTAATGAGTCAAGACACCATTTCTTGTAATTCAGTGCTAAGCCGAAGCTCGTTTATCTACGCACCGTTTCACAAAAGTGGAACCATCGTCCTCACTAATCAACAATCCAACGGCCTATCCGTGCGATTAAGAATTCTCTGGAATTATCACTGTTTTTTTGTTGTTGTAGGGGAACTCAAATTCCAGTTTCATCAAAATCACAAGGTCCTTAATATACTCTAATAAATACTTATCATATAGTAATGCGAATGATTTAGATGAAAGGAATACAAGGATAGAAATAACCGTCCTTTTAGCCACGGTCGGGACTTCATGAATTCCACAATATGATCTTCTTGATATTTCAAGCTTTACTTGAATTTCCTGCAATCAAAATCATTAAAATTCCCAAACAAATATTCAACTTAAACACCAAAAACCACAGAATTTCGGGAAAATCATATAAAAGCTAAAACGCGTCGTGTCGCGCAGACGCCATTCAGTGTTGAAACGCGGCAGTGCTCCTCGACGCCTTTTACTCACAGAAACAGGTTTCTGGCTGTTCTCTACTCGAATTCCAACTCTACCAATGCACATCCCTTTTTCAATCCGAAAAAGGTCTACCTAGGATCGCAATTCCTTCTATATAAACACCCCTAGATTGTTCCCAAGCAATCCTACCATAATCCAAAGATCCAAAGTTGAGTTTTCTTCCAGGCTTTCAAGGTTTCTTCAAGGTTTCCAAGCTTCCCAAGCTTCAAGAAGGAGGAACTCCGAAAAAGAGGGATGGATTCTTCAAACAAGAAGATGAAGATGTCTCTAGAGAAGTTTGCCGACATAGAGAATCACCTTAATGGAAGAAATCTCAATCTTCAAGTAAGTTCAATCAACTTCCTCTTCAATTTTTCTTCATGTTCTTCATCAAACTCTCTTTTTATTTTCAGAATTATCCCATGTTTCCTGGACCAAGAAAATTCACGTCTTTCTCTTGGATTCGTAAACTTGCAAAAAGTGTTATGCTTTCCATGCAAGTGTTCATATCCAAATGGAATCTTCAAGGACTTGTAGTGCTTGCCAAGAATTACAAGAGCGCGAACGTAGATTGGGCAGCTATGGGTGCCTTGATCGAGTGGTGGCATCCCCAAACTCATACGTTCTTCTTCCAAGACTTCGAGTGCACGATTCTTCTAGAAGAAGCGGAACTTCTATTAGGTCTCCCAAAGACCAAAGACAACAAAGATAAGATAGCCTTGACAAAAGAGAAAATCACCGGTCAACAATTGTTGACATCGATCATGAAAGATCCTTCAGAAGCTAAAGGATGCCTTACCAAAAAGGGGATAAATCTTGCAAAGCTAGTTGAGTGGACTTTATATGAAATTGATGATCTAAGGGAGGATGAAGCAGAGGATGTAACAAAAGCTTTAGTCACATGCCTTGTCGGTGCCTTGTTCTTCCCTGCGCAAGATAACATCTTAGAAGATGATCAAGTTAGTGCTATTTGCGCAATCTTCGAAGGTAAATCCATTAGCACTGCACTCTTAGCATATCTTTACAGTGGACTTTCTGCGGCCTCTGTGGGTCGTCCTCCATATGGGTGCATGTTACTCTTTGCCTTGTGGGTTGAACTTCACTTCAAGTTTGAGCATAGCAAGAAAAGGCCTCTGAATCCATCTCAGATCTTCTTGAATAGTCCAATTCATTGCATTGCTAATATTGTAAAGTTCAATGAGTATATGGTCAACAAAGTTCCAAAACTCAAGACCCGGGCCGACTGGAGAGAGTATTTGAAGCTCATGACATCCGACATATTTGACTCGTCTCCACTCGCTCTTGTTGGAAAACCAGTTTGGGTGCGCCGTACAACGGGAGCAGACCTCAAGTTGATTGGAGCCACCGAGTTCGTGCTATACAACCCACATCGGTGTCTTACTCAACTTAGCTTGGGCCATCGTGAATTCCCTGAGTTCTCTCCCATACTCCCAATCAAGAAGCGCGACTTGGAATCCGACGAAGATTATGAAGCTATACAAATCATTACTACTCTATGGAACTATGGCTTTAGCTAACGTGTAAGATCCTCTAAAGATAGAGATAGAGGACTGAAATTTCCTTACCTTAAAAGTCTTCATGATATTCTCCCTTAAATGTCCTCTTTCTCTTCTTTTTTTCTTGATGTAATAAAGGATTTCATTGAATAAAGATTGATTTTTCATGCCTTGGAATCTTTCCCCAACTTTCTGTGATGTGCACATAATTTTTCCTTTAGTAAAGACTTGATTTTTCCTGAAAATTCAACAATTCGGGTTCTGTAAAATGTAAAACGCGTCCACTCAGACAGACGCCTTTCAACAGTAATTCCTTTCCAGAAATTCTGATTTAACCCTCAAAAACCCAATTAAATGGTTAAATTGCGTCTACCAGACAAGACGCCTTCACATTATAATTCATTTTCAATTTATTCCATAAATTGCGTCTACCAGACAAGACGCCTTTAAATTTCTCTCTCCTTTTTTTTTTTTTTTAAGGGTTCTGCCATTAATTCCATGATTAATTCCCTAAAACGCGTCTTTATAATAAGACGCCTTTCATGATTTTCCTCTGTACGGCTCTGACCAGGATTGGCGGTAATCTGAAACACGTCTGCCTATGTGGACGTGTTTCAATCAATTTCAAACAGCTGTCCTTGCCGCCTCAACTTATGCGCCCTAAAACGCGTCTATCTGAGTCGACGCCTTTCAACCTTTCGTTTACAGACCCGCGAAGGCCCCCTTTCTTCCTCACTTTTCACAAAAATCTTTTCCCTCTCCTCTCTCCGGCGACCGGCGATCTCGCTTTCTCTCCCCCAAAAACTCTCTCTCTTGACCATGGAGCGCGGTGAAGGTTCAAAGAAGATGAAAGCCTTAGCCAAGAGACGGCGGAGGCACGAGGAGGAGGCTTCTGAGGAGGTGCCGGCGGTGCTAGCCGAGGCGGCGGCCTTTTTGGAGGAGGAACTCCCTCCACCGGCACCCATGGCGGTGGAAGAAGAAGAGGAGGGCGACCTCTACACGGTAAGATCTCTATGGTTTGAATGAATGGAGAAAAAGAGGAAAGAAAGGTGTTCTGACAAGAACCCGGATTCTGGGCTTGAAAGGCGTCCAGACCAGGTGACGCCATTCAAAAGGCGTCACCATGGGCTGACGTCTTTCAAACTAAATTCTGAATTTTAAATTGAGCAGAAAATCAGTTTGAATTGCGTCAGGGCATGTGGACGTGTTTTGAAAAACGTCTACGTGTGCTGACGCCTTTCAAAACAGAAGTGACTTTCCTGTTTTTTTTTTTTTCAATTCATTGCTGACTCTATTTTTTTTTTTTATGTTTTTATTTGCAGGGAGTGATGAGGGCTAGGATCTCCTGGGATTTAGTGGTAGGGGCTTATAGAGGGCTGCCGGAGTTCCAGAGGGCGCGCCTACGCCGGATGGGATTCGGTGAGGTTCTAGACATCGAGCCATTTTGGCTCGATCTGGTCCTCCTGCAGGCATTGCGGGAGAGGTGGCATGCGGAAAGCCGGGCTTTCCTAATGCCGTGGGGGCATATAGTCCCCACCCTAGAGGATGTGGCCAGGATCACCGGTCTCCGGGTAGAGGGCCGACCTGTGAGTGGGGTTACTTACCCCAACTATCAGGGATTGGCGGAGGCTCTGCTAGGAATAGAGGTGTCCAGCCTAGGCAGAGAGTCTAGGATGGTCCCTAGGGTGGAGGTAGAGGCTGCTCTAGGTCTAGATGAGCCCCGACGTCGGTCCGACGAGACCCGGGAAGAGTTCAGGGATAGGTTAGCCGAGTCATCTTCCTCTGTCTACTGTAGCGACCCGAGTCAGGGGGAGGAGGTAAATAGACAGCTTAGAGTCTTTCTAGTTTTCTTCTTCGGTCGGTTGCTCTTCGGTACGAAGGGCGACCATATCCACTGTAGATTCCTTTATTTCTTAGATGATTTAGATAGCTTAGGGGAGTACGCCTGGGGTGCGGCCCTTCTGGCCCACCTTTTCGCCGATCTGTCCGCGGTCACGCCGGACCGTGAGACCACTGTCAGCGGCTTCTCGCCGTTTCTTCAGGTATTAAGTTATTTCATTATTTGTTCATGACATGCAATATGATATGATGATGCTTTTTTTCTAACCTATATGTTCATGAATGCAGGTGTGGAGTTACTATTACTTCCCGCTCGGTAGAGCGCGGATTGCGAGACCCAGTGCCGTCCCATTGGTGTAAGGATCGAGACTTTCGGATCCGGTTTTCGGGTCGGACCCTGTAATTCTGGCCCTAGTGGGGGGCTGAGGTTTTGTGTTGTTTCGCGTCTCGCGGGCTCGACGCGGTTTGAACGGCGTCCACCGTTGCAGACGCGTTTTAGGTTCTGCCACGTGGGTGCCACGTGGGCTGGCTTCGCGCCGCGAGAGTACGGCCCTGTCGCGTCGTCTGAACGGCGTCCGTGTGGGACGACGCCTTTCGGACTGCGACTCTGAGTGTATCAGAGTACGGCCCTGACAAGTTGTCTGAACAGCGTCTATGTAGGACGACGCGTTTCAGAGTTTTGTCAGAGCGGCCGTCACGTCACCTGATAGACGTCCGTGGATGTCGACGCGTTTTAGCCAGTCTCTGGTTAACCCCGCGAGCCCTCCTTCTTTCCCTCATTTTTCACCTTCTCTCTTTCTCTCCTTCCCCTCCGGTGATCCCGACGGCAATTCCTTCTCTTCCCTCTTTTCCTCCCACCATTTCATCTCTCCCTCCACTCCATCCTCTACCTAGCTCCTACCACTACCACCTCCACCTCCACTGCGGCGTTCTACTCTCCGGACGGCGGCCGACGTCACGGTGGAGCAAGGACGACCACGGCGGTACCGGCGGCGGCGTGGGGCGAGAAGGGTGGACGGCTTGAAGCTTGGAGGAGTTCGAGTGTCCGGTAGGGTGACGGTTCCCACAGCATCGTGTTTAAGCCATGTTTTCCCCCGTCTATGCATGTTGTAGATCTTTGGTTTTGGGGGGTAGAATGAGCATGTTTAGGAGTTCTTTTGATGATATGGGGGATTTTCTATAAATGTGATTTCCTATGGATTGTATTGCCCCTCTTTCTCCTCCGTTTTTGGGTAATTTTGGGATTGTTTGGGTTGAAAAGGGGAGCCCTCGGGCTCATGGCAACTCTGGTTCCTGGGGTCGAAAGACGTCGTGCATGGACGACGCCTTTTTGAAGGGCGTCAGTCCATCACGACGCCTTTTAGACAGGAATCACCTGACAGAGAGTCTGCCAGTTCGGGGATTCTGGGACTAAAAGACGTCATGGGTGGGCGACGCGTTTTGAACAGCGTCAGGTAGCCATGACGCCTTTTAAGGCAGAAATCCCCTGAGTAAGGGCTTTGGAATTTCCGGATTTCTGTGTTGAATGGCGTCTGAGGATGTCGACGCCTTTTAAAAGGCGACCACTGGTGTCGACGCCTTTTAAGGCCTGATTCTGAAGACTATTTTACATGAACCTGTACATGGAGCTTGAAAGGCGTCGGCCTTGGGCGATGCGATTCAAGACAGAACCACACTAATTCATGCCAGTAAAATGTGTTTACACTGCTAGATAGTTGGTTAATGCATGCTTTTAATGTACTCGATGTGATGAACTCTTCGTGACCGGATGACACTGCGTTGGGTGTCGTGCGACCGTGGACTTCTTCCGTGACCGGACCGCACCGTGCCGTGTTTTCTGTTTCGGTGGACTTAGAGTGACAGTTGTAGCGTTCTACACCCTGTGTCGGTGCGGAGGGACACAGCGCTGACGGGAGCAGTGGCGGGGTGACGCCTAGTGGAGAGGGTCACCCGGTGAACCCCGGGGTTAGCTAGCTTGTACCGGTGTCGGAGTGGTACCTTTGGAGTGTCACTCGTGCTGGGGGAAGGAGTAACCACCTGAGCCAGTTGGGCCGGAGTAGCCAGCGTGCTATCCGAGGGGTTACTGTTTGGTCTCAGCGGGTCAGTGTTTGCTGGGGGAAGGAGTAGCCGCCGAGGTAGCCAGCGTGCTAACCGAGGGGTTACTGTTTGGTCTCAGCGGGTCGAAGTTTTTCCCACCATTTGTTTATGTGGTTGACGTGTTCTATCGAGGCGGCAGTCGTGGGTTCCCTTGTCGGTTAGTTTAGAAATATGCATGTTTAATACACTTCGACTGCATGTGATTCCATGTTGAGAATTAGGAATTGTACCTACTACTGTGCTTGTTACCTTACCGTTAGCTATATTTTGCACTTGTGGGTGTGTGCGTGGGCAGTGGGGATCGAAGGATCCCTACTAAGTCTTGTCTTGAGACTCACCCCTGCGGTTTTCAGGTGAGGACTCCCAACAGACCTAGAGCGGCGTGTGCGGCCGTGTGTTGAGCGTCTTCAGCGGTTGTTCCGGGGTATGCCCCGATGTAGTTGTTATTTATTTCTGGCCTGTATGTTTAATTATTTCTTTTCAGTTGGAGTATGTAATTATTTGCTGTATCGAGTCGCATTGTAATAATTTTAATTCATGCACTTTCATTTCAATTCAATGCGATGTGAATGTTTAGCTTAGTTAATTATTTATTTCCCAGACTTACTAGATCCTGGTTCGGTTCCAAATTAATGATTCGGTACCCATTTAGTAATCGGATCCCCGATTATAGGGTGGCGGGTCGTTACAATTGGCCTGCCGTTGGCAGCCAATCGTGGACACAGCTCCACAGCACCACCAATTGACGGCCCTCCACCGTCAGTTCTTGGACTATCCAGAGCTTCTAGTAAGTTTTTTTTTAATTTATTCAATTTTATTCAATGCAATCTTTTATTGTTTAAATGCAAATGAATGCATCTAATCTATATGCAGGTGATCTGGCGCCCGTACCTTGGTATGGGCGAGGAGGGTCAGCCGTGGGTGACGGCTGGCAGGAGGAGGTTCGGGAGGCAAATGTGGCTACATTGCCTCAACGAAATTGAGCCCCTCCGCCTCCGGCTCGTGATGAGGACCCTGGGCCTCCACCAGGAATGGATCGACGAGGAGGTCCCAGAGGACGTCGGGAGGAGCATGAGGGGCAAGCAAGCCCTCACAGATTGGCGTGCGAAATTCCCGGAGCAATATGAAGACTGGCATCGCCGGGGTGTCAGAGTGGAGTCACGGGCGGAGAGTAGCAAGGCCTACCTCCAGCAATACCGGGCTCACTACGCCGATCAGCTTCGGCTCCTCCGACCACTCGATGTAAGTATGCATTTATGCGTCTTTAATTTATTATTATCTTGATTTATATTTATGAATGAATGAATGCATGTGCGATATGCAGGATGCACGCGATGCAGTCATCATCGACCTCCGGGCCCGCCTACATGATGCGGAGGCCCAGCTAGAACAAGTCCAGAAAGAATTGTTCGATCTGGTATGTATGCATGAATATGAGTGCATGTTTTAATTAATTAACTGTTTTGGCGATTGACACTGACAGTTATCTTTTGATGCAGCGAGCTGTCTACACCCAGGCGGCTCCCCCTTCTTATGGAGCGTCATCATCCTCTTCCGCCCATGACGCTGCTCTGGCTGATCTTCAGAGTCAGCTCACCTCCGCCATCCACCGGGCTTCTCTTGCGGAGGAGGACCGTACTGCTCGGGTAAGTTCTTCAACTTTTCATTTCTGAATTTGATTTTAATTACTTGATTGCCTTGAACTAACAATGACTTTTATTCAGGTTGCTGAGCTTCAGGAAGCCCTTCAGAGAGCTGAAGCGGAGTTGGAGCATGCCCGTACTGCAGCGGCTCGCGCCGAAGCTGATGCTGCGCGGATCCGGGCTCTAGAGGAGCAGGTGGCGCGTCTCTCCACTGGAGATCTTGCACGCCTCCAGATTCGCCTGGAGGTTGTGACTGAGGAGAGAGATCGCGACCGCCTTCGACTGGAGAGTCTTCAGGGTCGGCTGTCAGTCGCGGAGCATGAGCGCAAGATGGTGGAGGAGCGATATCAGCGAGCTCGGCAGCGTGCCCATGAGCGTGGTCTAACCAGTGCCTTCACGGCCAGTGTCGCCATGTCTTCTGGTAAGGCAGGTCCGAGTGCGATGGGGCCACCTCCACCTCCTAGTCGAGGACCAGCACCGGATGCACCTGACGAGGCTCAGAGCCAGTTGGACGAGGGCGGAGGGGAGAGCCAGCCTTGAGGGCTCATGTATCTTCTTTTTTTTTCTTCATGTATCATGTACAAAACACTTTCTAATGAAATACATGAAAATTTTGGGCTTCAATCTTGTGTTCCTGTGCTTGTCTTGTATTCTGTACATCACTTAATAAACAGGTTAAGTATCTATTTAGGCTTAGCCCCTTGCCTGACCAAATAAATGGTCAATTAATCTTTTCCTTCAATAAATGGTCAAGGGGCATGGCCTTTATTAACAAAGATAATGAGAATAATCAAACTTAAGCAAAATGCAACATACAAGCAAACAGATGCTCACTGAAAATAAAAGGAATGAAACATACTAAATGCCACAAGCAAATGCTAATTGAAATATTTTTTTTTTATATTTTGAAATATTCATTTTTGTTTGGGTTTTGAAATATATGCTTTTTTTTGAATTTTGACATATATATATTTTTTTTGAATTTTTGACATATGTATTTTTTTTGAATTTTTGACGTATGTATTTTTTTTTGGAATTTTGACGTATGTATTTTTTTTGGAATTTTTGACATATGAAATTTTTTTTGAATTTTTGACTAAAAGATCAGCATGGTACTTAGATCAAAAGATCATATTCATTTATTAACTTAATTTCCAAATTGTTCTTTGACAATTTAACTTAAACCCATCGTGTTTGAACTTGTGTTTCCATTTGTGATCCCATTTGATGATTTGACCCTTAGTCAATTTAAGCCATTCCTTAAGTTTGGAGTACACCCCTTTACAAAGAAAGGAAGAATAAGTTTAGAAAGCCCATGAGAAGGTTCCGGAGACTTAAAAAGATGTCCTTTTCCTACCCTAATATCCGTTGGGGTTCGGTCATTTTCCTTCCGGAGTATTTATCGACCTTGCGTTCCCTTTCATTTCATTTCATGGCCTTGATGTAATGTTTGTAATGTAATGGCCTTTTTGATTTGACATTTGCCTTTTGTTTTTACTTTTCTATGTTTTTTTTTTTTCGGAACGGATCTCCCCCTTTTTTTTATGACGGCCTCCTACTAAGATGACGGGTATTCTTGGTAGTCTATTCTAAGCCTCGTTCCAACATCATGGGCCGAGTGTAAAACAGAATTTTGCTTTTAAAATGAATGATTTGTACTTTACACTTTTAGTCAAGCTTTTGATATTCTTCAAGACTTGGCATCTCTTGTTACTCACGAACCAAACGTGTCAGCGTGTATAGTAATGGGTTTGAACTTAAGTTATCCAGACTAACTGGGAAATTTGAGTTTATAAACTTTCTGATTCCACTGGTCTTTGTACCATACTGATCGACTCTTTAACCTAAGGGTAGTATTTCTTAAGATGTAAACCATTCCAGGGATGATTTAGCTCTTCTCCTTCTGCATTAACCAGACGATAAGCATTACCAGGAAAAGCGTGCGATACAACATAAGGTCCTTCCCAGTTGGGTTGGAGCTTAGAACGCGGACCACCAGGTTTTACAAAAATTCTTTTAACGACCATTTCACCGACTTTGAACTTACGTTCAATGACTTTCTTTTGATAAAAACGTGCTAGTCTGTTTTGATAAACTTTTGCATGATTAGCAGCTGACCACCTTTTCTCGTCTAAAAGTTCCAATTGAGCAAGAAGTGCTGAACGATGTTCATCAATGGAAAATTCCTTGTTCAATTGTACTCTTAGCGACGGTATAAGGATCTCGTATGGAACTACCGCCTCCATTCCAAATGTTAAGGAATAAGGAGTTTGCCCGGTAGGCGTGCGGATTGAAGTTCGGTAGGCCCATAGAGCCTCAACCAATTTTTCTGGCCAATCTGCGAATTTGTTAGATTTACACGTCTTTTTGATGATTTTTATCAAAGTCTTATTTGTTGCCTCTGCTTGGCCATTGCCTTGCGGATAATAAGGAGATGAATGATGCAATGCAATTCTATACCTGTTGCAGAGGTCTTTCAATTCTTGTGACACGAACTGCGGTCCGTTGTCGGTAACGATGGTGCTTGGAATTCCGAATCTTGTGATGATGTTCTTCATGATGAACTTGCAGACGGTTGATGCTTTGACTTCCGTGTACGCTTCAGCTTCTGCCCACTTGGTGAAGTATTCCGTTGCCGTGAGAATGAAAGATTTTTGCTTGATGCCGGAATCTGGGTTACCAAGAGGTCCAATAATGTCGAAAGCCCACATGGAGAAAGGCCATGGGGAAGAAACAGGATGGAGTGAAGATGCAGGAGAATGAATTTTGTCGGCGTGAAGTTGACACTTAGCACACCTACGGACATATCCTACACAATCTTCTTCCATGGTTGGCCAATAAAATCCTTGTCTAAGGATTTTCTTTGCTAGCATCTGTCCATTAACATGGCCACCACAAACTCCACTATGAGCTCCTTCCATAACCTTCCAAAGCTCATCCTCGTCTAGACATCTCAGAAGAACTCCATCAAAACCTCTCTTATATAATGCTCCTCCAACTAAGGTGTATCGTTGAGCAACTCTCCTGATAGCCCTTTTCTCCTCAGTTGTAGCTTCCTCAGGATACGATTGATCTTCACAATATTTTGCAATTTCATAATACCATGGCTTCTATTCCTCATCCATCTCTTCTAACAGCTCCATCAACATGATTTCTCTTTTCTCCACAATACTCCCATCTCTGAATTTCTTCAGCAACTTCTCCTTAGTTCTAAGAAATGAAGGGTCTTTCACGGCAGGTGAAAGACGCCTATGAACTATGATTGATTCAGATTGCTTGCTGATCGGAAAATCAAGGGAAGATGCAAGTGAAGCTAGAGCGTCAGCTAAGATGTTTTGATTTCTAGGGACATGGATAAAGATCAATTTTGTGAAAAGCTTTGAGTATGCAGAAGTAAGTTCCTGATAAGGTTTGAGCTTAGGATCAAGAGTTCGATACTTGGTCAGCACTTGGCGAAGAATCAGTTGGCTATCACCCACAATCCTGAGTTTAGTGGCACCATGAACATGAGCAGCCTCGAGGCCAGCAAGAAGTGCTTCGTATTCAGCTATGTTGTTGGTGACTGGAAAGTCAAGCTGAAAGGCTTGTGGAATGGTGACACCTTCAGGTGATAACAGAACGATTCAAATACCCTTTCCAAGAGAATTCAGAGCTCCGTCAAAATGCAGAGTCCACATATCATCTCTGATTTGATTTACGGACATCAGTTCCTCATCCGGAAACTCTGATCGCACTGGATCAAATCGAGGAAGGGGATGATGAGCGAGATGTTCTGCTATGGCATAGCCTTTGATCGCTTTCTGCTGAATGTAAATGATATCGAATTGAGATAGAAAGTTTTGCCATCGCGCTAACCTATCAGTAAGAACAGATTTCTCCAGAAGGAATTTGATCGGATTCATCCTAGCGATGAGGTGGACTTCATGGGCCAGAAAATAATGCTTCAATTTCTGAACAACCCAAACTAATGCTGCACATGTTTTCTCCATCGCCGTGTATCTCTGTTCAGCGGGGTTGAGAAGTTTAGAGAGATAGTAGGCTGCCCTCTCCTTTCCTTCTTCATCCTCTTGTGCTAGGACAGCCCCCACTGCGTCATCCAGGACTGAAATATAAAGTATCAATGGTTTGCCTGGAGATGGTGGTCTCAAAACAGGAGGACTTGCCAAATAGTCCTTTAATCCATCAAATGCCTCATGACACTTATCGTCCCAATTGAATTTGACTCCTGGCTTGGTAAGCTCGTAGAACGGCTTACACCTTTGTGAGTGCTGGGAGACAAAACGGCGAATAAATTACAACCTCCCAATTAATCCTCTCAATTCTTTCAAGTTTTTGGGAGGTGGCATTTCTCTGATAGCCTTCGCCTTATTGGGATCGATCTCAATTCCCCGTTTGCTGACAATGAATCCAAGCAATTTTTCTGAAGATACCCCGAATACACATTTCTTGGGGTTCATCTTTAACTGATATTCTCTCGATCTCTCTAATACCCTTGCCAAAACTTTGGCGTGCTCAGCCTTTGTTTTAGACTTAACCAATAAATCATCCACATACACTTCCAGATCTATATGCATCATGTCATGAAATATTGCCATCATAGCCCTCTGATAAGTGGCTCCAGCATTCTTCAATCCAAATGGCATGACAACATAGCAATATGTTCCCCAAGGTGTAGTGAATGAGGTCTTTTCTTGATCCTCTTCTGCCAACTTAATCTGATTGTATCCTGAAAATCCATCCATAAACGATAACGTTTCATAGCCAACAGTGTTATCGATGAGTACATCAATATGAGGTAATGGAAAATCGTCTTTAGGACATGCCCGGTTCAAATCGCAGAAGTCAATGCAAATCCTGACCTTCCCGTCCTTTTTCATAACCGGGACTATATTGGCCACCCATTGTGGATAAAGGACAACTCTAATAAATTTGGCTTTGTGCAATTTATCGACCTCTTCCTTCATCTTTAGAGCCATTTGTGGGTGGAATCGCCTTAATTTCTGCTTGACCGGACTAGCTCCATCTTTTAATGTTAACCTGTGTTCAACTAAAGATGAGTCTAGCCCTGGCATATCTTCATAACTCCAGGCGAAAGTGTCCTTATAGTCCTTAAGTACTTGTACCATTGCCTTCTCATCCTCTGTAGAAAGATTTTTGCTGACGAGGACAACCTTAGGTTCGTCTTCAGTCCCTAAGTTTATTTCTTTGGTGGGCTCTTCTACGGCAGCTGAGGGTTCATCAAATCTCTTCACTCCACTGGCATACGCCTCAGCCGCGTCCTCATCATCTTCCTCATCTTCAATAATGGGATCTTTTTCATACACTAACTCATATACCCCATACACATCATTAACTGACTCATCGTCCGTACAATCTTCTGGCATCTGAATTGGATTTTCTAAAAACTGAGGGATTAAAGAGCAAGAAGAACACTTATCAACTAAGTCCCGGAGGTATCTATTTGGAATTTGCCTACCCTTAGGCTTCCTAGACTTCCTAACCTGACTAACCTGCCTAAAACGGGACTGCCTAACTTCACTAAACTGCCTATCATAACCTAATGAAGATGAAGCAGGATGAAAATCCTGGGATACAAGTGGAAATACAGGGGAATCCTCCGGTGGGGAGGGACAGAGTAGATCTAAGAGAGAATCTTGACCGACGGACCAGCGCGGTAGGGGGCAATCGGACAAGTAAGATGTTTCCTCGATGAGGATTTGGGAAGAATTTGTTGCCAAATTGGCGTTTTTTTTTGGACCATCGAGGAGTTAAACATAAAGCAAGAATAGATGCAAATGGAAGGAGGATCAGACGGAGGAAGCGGCACCAAGGCCAAAGGATTAGGGGGATCATATAGCAATATGTCCCAGATCAGATCATACATCCTCTCTAGGTCGAGAGGAGGGGATGGAATGAGGTCCCGAGGGGACAGAGTGATCATAACGGGCGGAGCCCGTGGAATATCTTCAGTAATGACCCGCGACCAAGTCGGGGTCAAGAGCAGTGTGCAGAATAGAGTATGGAGCATAAAGATATGGGAATGATATGTCCCCCTCCAGAGCAGATCTGTTGTATAACCAGCTTCATAGGGGTCATCTGGCTCCCCTCCATCGGTTTCTTCCGACAGCAGTATCCGCTTATCAAAGATGGCACCAGGACCTTCAATCAGCTCGTCGATCTGCGGCGGCCACTTGGGTTCTGCAGGATCTAGGAATAATCTGTTCAGTGCTATGTAGAGGTCCCTTAGATCGAACCATCTGTACCATTCACATTCGGGGTCATGGAATTTCCTCCTTTTCATAGGCCGCAGAGCCTCCAAGGATTGGTACGTAAGTAGTTCAGAACAATGTCTGGCCAAGTCTCTCCCATATATGTCATGGAGGTCAAAACATGAAGTAATGACCACCGTGTTGTCGTGACTAAGTATGGGCCCTTTTACAAAGTGTGTATATAGGGTCCATGTTAGGGGATCTCGGCCTTCCTTAGGTGGTGTAGACATTGTCTCCAGAATTTTTCGACCTTCTTCAATCTCTGCTTGCTGAACCAGATCTTGCTTCAGTCTTCTTGACCTATAGCCCAGACCACTTCCAGGTGCTGCTCGATGATCTTTGACAGGAGTGGTCCTGCCTTGCAACTGTGTGCCCAGACCTCTCCCAGGCTGATAGCCGTTCTTCATCATAATTCTCCATCCTGGGGTACTCATGCACTTCCCCCTTTTGATAGCATTTAATGGGTAAGGAGAAATGGTGGCGGCTTTCAAAGGATCAGCCACTGGACGGTACGCCTGTAATACCGACAGAAAAGGTTGAGCAGTAGCAAGGATCGGCATGCTCGTCACTTTAATAATTCATCCTTTGAAAGGGAATTTGAGGCATTGGTGATTCGTAGAAGGAATCGCCTCAAGAGTTTTAATGTAAGGACGTCCTAGAATGGCATTTATAGAAGGGTCAATTTCGAGAATGTGAAATTCAACCTCTGCATGACTTACGGGACCTAGCTCCACTTTTAAATAAACCATTCCCAGAGGGGAACGGGTAGAGTTGTCATATGCTGTAACTGAAATGGGGCTAGGCAGCCACTTCTCCTTGGGCACACCGCACAGCTCTAGGGTCTTCGGGGGTAGAACATTGATTGAAGCCCCCGTGTCAACCAGGCACGCATCCACGGCCTTCTTGCAGATATTGACCGTGATGCTCAGAGCCATGCTTCTGGCGGCTGGCGGTGCTAGTTCCGACGTGTGGAATGTAATAGAGGGCTGATCCCCCTGAGGAACTAGTAGTGCTGCAATTTTCTCTACCGGCACGTCCTCGTTGACCATCACCTTCTGTAGGTATTCCATTAAGGCTTCTTGGTGAATCTTGGACCTTTTGATCAATTCAAGTACGGTGATCCGTGCCGGTGTTCTGTCCAGATGTTTCAACAAGTCATATTGAGTGCCTGGTGCACTCTCTTCATTATGGGCTTCCTCAGTCGGCCGTAATGGGCCGTCTCTGACTGTGGACTGAGGGAAGACTTTGTTGAAAATCCTTCCACTTCAGAGCGCATGTTCCTCAACCGTGGAGGATCCAGGTGACACCTTGAGTACCGCAGAGTCGGGTGGCGTAAGCGGTGCGGAGGGTTGATATGTAGGTGATGGGGTAGGGTTAGGTGGTGGTGGCATGGTGCGGATTAAAGGCCTAGATGATTGGATGGTGGATGGGTAAGTGGTTGGTGAAGTGGGGAATGGGACGCGTAATAGCGGTCTGGATGGTAAGGGCATATCTGGGTAGGTGGTGGTGGTAATGGGCGAAGTAGGGAATATTACGCGGAGTAATGGCCTAGATGGTAAAAGGGGTGCATAGTTGGTTTGTGGTGGATTATATGGTGGAGGCGTAGTGGTATGGGGCATGATGGGCTTAAGGAAAGCGGGTGGCGGTAATGGGTTATTGGGTGCGGGCGAGTGATATGTGGGTGTCGGAAGAGGGGTGATGGTAATGGGTTGTGGCCTAGGTATGCGGATGGTGCGGCGTGGTGGTTGTTCTGCGGTACTCTGAACGTGACCCGTTGAATAAAGAGAAGAAGAGTCTTCTATCCTCCACTGTTGCCCACGACTAGCCTCAGACTGGCTGTTCGTCACAATGGGTGCAACTTGGTTTTGGTTCTGGTGCTCCGAGAGCGGGTTCTGCACTATGCCCATATTTGGTGGCGGTGCTGCTTGTACTGGTGGTCTTGCTTGCTGCTGCTGCTGCTGCTGTTGCGGTCTTCTCACCTTCAGGGCTAATATATACTTTTTCATCTCCTCCCAGTCTATGCCGCCCTGCTCATTGAGATCATGAATATAATCTCTGAATTGGAAGCAGGTGTCAATGGTATGCCCAGGTTGCCTATGGAAGTAGCCATACCTGGACGTGTCGGCATTTTGAGGCCAGACGGCCTTTTCCCTTGGCAAGACTAAGGCATTAGCTGCCATTAGAGCACTGAAGATATCGGCCAAGGATTCTGGGAGGGCGGGGTATTCCACCCTCTTCGGGCCCGGAGGTCTTCTCGGCTGGTTATAATCACCAGGAGGAGGGACATTGTGGTATGCCGGCGGTGCGCGCGGCTGATATTGCTGCTGTTGGGGATGCTGTTGTTGGGGCTGCTGGTACTGCAATTGCCTTTGTGGCGGCTGCTGTGGCTGATGCTGGTTCTGGTTCTGATTCGGCTGCTGGGGTCGTTGATACCGTTGCTGATAATGGGGGCTCTGCTGCTGCCTGTACCCCTGCTGGTTCGGCTGTTGTGGCCTATGGTACTGCTGCTGACTCCTCACGAACTGGGGCGAGTTATTGTTCATGCTACTGACTTGCTCATGAGAGAGCGTGCCCTCAGTAGTCGGACCTGCGCTGGGAGAATTTGGCACTGCAGGCTTCCGAGGTGGAGGCCTGCTAGGTCTGTGAGGATCAAAGACGCTAGAGAATGTAGCGTCCTTAAAAGCATTCTGGCAGTACCGTGCTCGTTCATAGAGCTCTGCCATGTTGGTCAGATTGTTCAAGGAGAGGACTAGCTTGAATTGGGGCGTGGCGTTAGAAATTAACATCTTCACTTGCTCGGACTCGGACAAGTGGTCTTTCACCTTTTCAGCCAGGCCCCGCCACCTGTCAGCAAAACTGACGAACTCCTTATCAGGTTTCATCTTTTCGGCGATGAGGTCAGTGATGGACAAGGAGGGTGCAACTCTGTCCTGGTATCGTTGGATAAATTTGCATGAAACGATACCGTAATCTTCTACTTCGGAGGGTTCTAAAGAAAAGAACCACTTGAGGGCTGGTCCGTCTAGACACGCTAATTTTGACGTCATTTCGAGTAAATTTCATATCATATAATAATGCCTCTGAATGGTTTAATATTTAATCATTAATTAATTTTTATTAATATTTTTGAGTGTCGGGTTTAATAGACATGTTTAAGTTAATCAATTAAATTGATTTTAGCTCAAATTTCAGTTAAAATATGAAGAAGTCTAAAAGACGTCGACCTGTGTAGACGCTATTTAGATTTTATTCCTATTTTAACGTTTAAATTTGAATTTTAATCAATTGATTAATTAGCTAAAAGGCGTCTGTGAGAGCTGACGCGTTTTAGGTTTCCTAAGCTATTTTAACTTCTCTTCCGGATGTTTATCCTTATCTTAATTAGTGTAAAAGACATCTACACATGTGGACGCGTTTTACCTGATAAAGATAAAGATAAGTTTTCCCGGATATTTATCCTTATCTTAATTAATTTGAAAGGCGTCAGCAAATGTGGACGCGTTTTAGATAATTACAGATAAAGATGAATTAATCAGTATTTATCTGTCGGTTAAGATGGATAAATTCGAAGTTTTTCAATGTTAATCACGAACGCAGAAGAAGCCTATAAATACCTTACATGTTGAAGAGTAAAAAAGTTAAGCGTGATCTTGAGAGAACATAATCTTGAGTTGAATTACTGGAGCGATAGCGAATTGAAGATCAAAACAACAACGTCGGGACGCTGAAGTGCTGTTTCCAGAAGTCGGCGTCCATTCTTCATCCAATCCAAGGCTTCATCCAGTCGGCATAAGTGTTTCATTTCTGCATCTTTATTTTCACTTCATTAATTTCTTATTCTTCATCATCATTCTATGCAAACACACACAACATTGCATTCTTTCAAAAACCTATTTGATTAAGGGGTT
The DNA here is from genome assembly GCA_030544215.1 of Zantedeschia hybrid cultivar. Classification (NCBI taxonomy): domain Eukaryota; kingdom Viridiplantae; phylum Streptophyta; class Magnoliopsida; order Alismatales; family Araceae; genus Zantedeschia; species Zantedeschia hybrid cultivar. Next base: position 45,849,447 of record JARZZO010000011.1, read on the forward strand.
TCAAAAGCTATCCTAACAAGTAAGTTTGCTGTTTAATTGCATGCTTAGCATCATGATTAGAATAGATACTGCTTTTACTTAAAATTCTCCTAACTGTTTCTTTATCTCCTTTTCTATACTATTCCTGCTGCACTCAACAACAACGAGAGAATCAAAAGGAGCAAATCAAGCACTCAACAAAAGGGATTTTTGGACGATCTTCAACCTCAACCTCAACCTCAAATTTCAAATTCCACAGCAAGAACAAAAAGCAAAGAAGGGCTCTCTTTCTTCAGCCGGCTGAGGAAGGGGAACCAAGGACTCCATATCTTCCGCGTTCAAACAGGTAGGCGATCATACTTCTTTTGGAATTTTTTAGTTAAAAGTTTCTAGCGATCACTGCACTTAGTTGCTGTTTTTAATAGGTTTATTTTACACTAAATAACCTAGATTTTTCATGATAATCACACGGTCATTCTAAGCACTCACAGCTTTTTTGGCGATCACGATGGGACTTGGTCTCGCCATCTTTTATGTTTTTTTGTTCTTACTGTCATCAACCGGGCACCCACGGCACACCACTTGTGTCTTTCGACACGTCCTCACCAATTGGTGAGTATTTTAGTTTAATTAATTTCCCTCGTGCACCACGTGCACACCCCAGTGGCAAGATCTTGCCCTCCCCTTGATTAGTTTAAAAAGTTATTTTTGTGATGAAAATGATGTGTGATTGATTGATTTTCTAGTTATTTAGTTGGTAAATTATCCTGTTAAAAATTTGGAACTAAAAAAAAATCTACATGAGCTGATTATTTCCTACTTTTAACCTATTTGAGGAGGATTCAACTCAGAAAATCCTCTTGCAAAACTGTTTCTGCGAACTGAAAAGCGTCCAGGAGCACTGACGCGTTTCAAACCGCGTCAACACACCCAGACGCCTTTCAGTCTTCATATTTTCTCTGCTGTCTGCATCTGTTTCTGCGAAAGAATTAAGTTCTGTTTTGAATAGCGTCGATTACACTCGACGCGATTCATATAGTTTCTTAGTTATTTTTCAGTTTTCAGATTTTTGTGGCTTGAGTGCTAGCTACCCATTATTATTAAGCATTAGAGGCCATCCAGGCTGTAGGACATACGTATTGAGGCAAATACCCTCCTTTTCTTAGGAACACATTACTTGACGTCAGCAACTCTCTCTGGTTGGGTTGGTCCCTTGATCAGACTAGAGAAGTTGACGTTGAGACCTCCATAAGTCCCCAAAATCAAGGTATTCCTCCTTGATCATCGGGCTGGTTGTACCAATTGAAGTCCCGGTTAGATTCTGAAAGCGTTGTGAGATAAAGCCCTAGAGAATAACTGTGGAAACTGAACTGAAACTAGGATCCTTCCCCTGAGCGAATTTGTGGTTTAATCCAATTCAAATAACTCAAAAAGGAATCTTAAAATTACGTTAAGCATCCACTTGTTTGATTAATCTCTGTGCAACTTGTTTGTCAAATCTTTGAAAAAAAATCTAACATCATACTGCTACGATCAGGCAGGGACTTGAGTATGGCTCAAGACGCCATCATCAACTACGAGGGAGATGCTAATGCCCCTCGGGATTCTGACTACAACTATGAGAACGGGAGAGATGCTGATGCCTCCCGTAATTCTGCCCCCATTCCATATCGACATGATGGGAACGCCCGGACCCCTCTCTTTCATCCCCATGATCGATATCCTGATCCTCCCCCGCATGAATATGCGATTCCTAATCCCGATCTTGAGGGAGACATGAATCAGAATGATCCCTCATCCTCTGATCCTGTGGATCTCGTCAACGCTTTGGGAGTTCTTGCCTCCCGACTGGACCCTCAGCAGTTCGAGGCGATCCAATCGATTCTGAAGGGGAAGGCACCCATGCAGCCTGCCGAGCCGAACCCTGTGGCTCCCCCTACTGTTCCTCAGCAACCTTCTTTTCCTCCTCCTTATATCCATCAGGCCGTGGAGGGCCTTCATATTACTTCTCGGCCAGCTGGGCCACAACTTTCATCCTCTAGGCAACCGGCTAGACCGCAAACGCCTGCTTATCAAAATGCCCTCGGGCATGGCGGAAGCTCTGCCGGACCTCCCCTTTATTGTCCCCCCTGTCCAACGTACTCTAGGCAGCAGGCCTACCAAGTACCTCCCCCTCCTCCTCCTCCCCAGGCAGATCTGACCACACAAACATTCCTGGCCAAAATGGAGCGTATGGATGAGCAATTTAACAACCTCCAGAAGATGATGGGGGTCAAAGCTGTACCAGAAATCAACTTACCCAGCCTGCCAGTTTTCCATCTGCCACCCTCTGAGATGCCAGTGTACCGAAAGTACAATGGTACTGGTAACCCCTTTACACATCTGAAGGAGTTTATGTACGAATCGTCTTTCTGGCAGAACGACAAGAGGTCGTTGGCCTTTTTGTTCAGGAGATCTCTAGAGGGACCAGCCCTCGAGTGGTTCTTTTCTTTAGAACCCTCCGAAGTAGAGGATTACGGTATCGTTTCACGCAAATTTATCCAACGATACCAGGACAGAGTTGCACCCTCCTTGTCCATCACTGACCTCATCGCCGAAAAGATGAAACCTGATGAGGAGTTTGTCAGTTTTGCTGACAGGTGGCGGGGCCTGGCCGAAAAGGTGAAAGACCACTTGTCCGAGTCCGAGCAAGTGAAGATGTTAATTTCTAACGCCACGCCCTAATTCAAGCTAGTCCTCTCCTTGAACAATCTGACCAACATGGCAGAGCTCTATGAACGAGCACGGTACTGCCAGAATGCTTTTAAGGACGCTACATTCTCTAGCGTCTTTGATCCTCACAGACCTAGCAGGCCTCCACCTCGGAAGCCTGCAGTGCCAAATTCTCCCAGCACAGGTCCGACTACTGAGGGCACGCTCTCTCATGAGCAAGTCAGTAGCATGAACAATAACTCGCCCCAGTTCGTGAGGAGTCAGCAGCAATACCAGAGGCCACAACAGCCGAACCAGCAAGGGTACAGGCAGCAGCAGAGCCCCCATTATCAGCAACAGTATCAACGACCCCAGCAGCCGAATCAGAACCAGAACCAGCATCAGCTACAGCAGCCGCCACAAAGGCAATTGCAGTACCAGCAGCCTCAGCAACAGCAATATCCCCAACAGCAGCAATATCAGCCGCGCGCACCGCCGGCATACCACAATGTCCCTCCTCCTGGTGATTATAACCAGCCGAGAAGACCTCCAGGCCCGAAGAGGGCGGAATACCCCGCCCTCCCAGAATCCTTGGCCGATATCTTCAGTGCTCTAATGGCAGCTAATGCCTTAGTCTTGCCAAGGGAAAAGGCCGTCTGGCCTCAAAATGCCGACACGTCCAGGTATTGCTACTTCCATAGGCAACCTGGGCATACCATTGACACCTGCTTCTAATTCAGAGATTATATTCATGATCTCAATGAGCAGGGCGGCATAGACTGGGAGGAGATGAAAAAGTATATATTAGCCCTGAAGGCGAGAAGACCGCAACAGCAGCAGCAGCAGCAGCAAGTAAGACCACCAGCAAAGGCAGCACCGCCACCAAATATGAGCATAGTGCAGAACCCGCTCCCGGAGCACCAGAACCAAAACCAAGTTGCACCCATTCTGACGAACAGCAAGTCTGAGGCTAGTCGTGGGCAATAGTGGAGGATAGAAGATTCCTCTTCTCTTTATTCAACGGGTCACGTTCAGAATACCGCAGAACAACCACCACGCCGCACCATCCGCATACTTAGGCCACAACCCATTACCATCACCCCTCTACCGACACCCACATATCACTCGCCCGCACCCAATAACCCATTACCGCCACCCGCTTTCCTTAAGCCCATCATGCCCCATACCACTACGCCTCCACCATATAATCCACCACAAACCAACTACGCACCCCTTTTACCATCTAGGCCATTACTCCGCATACCATTCCCTACTTCGCCCATTACCACCACCACCTACCCAGATATGCCCTTACCATCCAGACCGCTATTACGCGTCCCATTCCCCACTTCACCAACCACTTACCCATCCACCATCCAACCATCTAGGCCTTTAATCCGCACCATGCCACCACCACCTAACCCTACCCCATCACCTACATATCAACCCTCCGCACCGCTTACGCCACCCGACTCTGCGGTACTCAAGGTGTCACCGGGATCCTCCACGGTTAAGGAACATGCGCTCTGAAGTGGAAGGATTTTCAACAAAGTCTTCCCTCAGTCCACAGTCAGAGACGGCCCATCACGGCCGACTGAGGAAGCCCATAATGAAGAGAGTGCACCAGGCACTCAATATGACTTGTTGAAACATCTGGACAGAACACCGGCACGGATCACCGTACTTGAATTGATCAAAAGGTCCAAGATTCACCAAGAAGCCTTAATGGAATACCTACAGAAGGTGATGGTCAACGAGGACGTGCCGGTAGAGAAAATTGCAGCACTACTAGTTCCTCAGGGGGATCAGCCCTCTATTACATTCCACACGTCGGAACTAGCACCGCCAGCCGCCAGAAGCATGGCTCTGAGCATCACGGTCAATATCTGCAAGAAGGCCGTGGATGCGTGCCTGGTTGACACGGGGGCTTCAATCAATGTTCTACCCCCGAAGACCCTAGAGCTGTGCGGTGTGCCCAAGGAGAAGTGGCTGCCTAGCCCCATTTCAGTTACAGCATATGACAACTCTACCCGTTCCCCTCTGGGAATGGTTTATTTAAAAGTGGAGCTAGGTCCCGTAAGTCATGCAGAGGTTGAATTTCACATTCTCGAAATTGACCCTTCTATAAATGCCATTCTAGGACGTCCTTACATTAAAACTCTTGAGGCGATTCCTTCTACGAATCACCAATGCCTCAAATTCCCTTTCAAAGGATGAATTATTAAAGTGACGAGCATGCCGATCCTTGCTACTGCTCAACCTTTTCTGTCGGTATTACAGGCGTACCGTCCAGTGGCTGATCCTTTGAAAGCCGCCACCATTTCTCCTTACCCATTAAATGCTATCAAAAGGGGGAAGTGCATGAGTACCCCAGGATGGAGAATTATGATGAAGAACGGCTATCAGCCTGGGAGAGGTCTGGGCACACAGTTGCAAGGCAGGACCACTCCTGTCAAAGATCATCGAGCAGCACCTGGAAGTGGTCTGGGCTATAGGTCAAGAAGACTGAAGCAAGATCTGGTTCAGCAAGCAGAGATTGAAGAAGGTCGAAAAATTCTGGAGACAATGTCTACACCACCTAAGGAAGGCCGAGATCCCCTAACATGGACCCTATATACACACTTTGTAAAAGGGCCCATACTTAGTCACGACAACACGGTGGTCATTACTTCATGTTTTGACCTCCATGACATATATGGGAGAGACTTGGCCAGACATTGTTCTGAACTACTTACGTACCAATCCTTGGAGGCTCTGCGGCCTATGAAAAGGAGGAAATTCCATGACCCCGAATGTGAATGGTACAGATGGTTCGATCTAAGGGACCTCTACATAGCACTGAACAGATTATTCCTAGATCCTGCAGAACCCAAGTGGCCGCCGCAGATCGACGAGCTGATTGAAGGTCCTGGTGCCATCTTTGATAAGCGGATACTGCTGTCGGAAGAAACCGATGGAGGGGAGCCAGATGACCCCTATGAAGCTGGTTATACAACAGATCTGCTCTGGAGGGGGACATATCATTCCCATATCTTTATGCTCCATACTCTATTCTGCACACTGCTCTTGACCCCGACTTGGTCGCGGGTCATTACTGAAGATATTCCACGGGCTCCGCCCGTTATGATCACTCTGTCCCCTCGGGACCTCATTCCATCCCCTCCTCTCGACCTAGAGAGGATGTATGATCTGATCTGGGACATATTGCTATATGATCCCCCTAATCCTTTGGCCTTGGTGCCGCTTCCTCCGTCTGATCCTCCTTCCATTTGCATCTATTCTTGCTTTATGTTTAACTCCTCGATGGTCCAAAAAAAAACGCCAATTTGGCAACAAATTCTTCCCAAATCCTCATCGAGGAAACATCTTACTTGTCCGATTGCCCCCTACCGCGCTGGTCCGTCGGGCAAGATTCTCTCTTAGATCTACTCTGTCCCTCCCCACCGGAGGATTCCCCTGTATTTCCACTTGTATCCCAGGATTTTCATCCTGCTTCATCTTCATTAGGTTATGATAGGCAGTTTAGTGAAGTTAGGCAGTCCCGTTTTAGGCAGGTTAGTCAGGTTAGGAAGTCTAGGAAGCCTAAGGGTAGGCAAATTCCAAATAGATACCTCCGGGACTTAGTTGATAAGTGTTCTTCTTGCTCTTTAATCCCTCAGTTTTTAGAAAATCCAATTCAGATGCCAGAAGATTGTACGGACGATGAGTCAGTTAATGATGTGTATGGGGTATATGAGTTAGTGTATGAAAAAGATCCCATTATTGAAGATGAGGAAGATGATGAGGACGCGGCTGAGGCGTATGCCAGTGGAGTGAAGAGATTTGATGAACCCTCAGCTGCCGTAGAAGAGCCCACCAAAGAAATAAACTTAGGGACTGAAGACGAACCTAAGGTTGTCCTCGTCAGCAAAAATCTTTCTACAGAGGATGAGAAGGCAATGGTACAAGTACTTAAGGACTATAAGGACACTTTCGCCTGGAGTTATGAAGATATGCCAGGGCTAGACTCATCTTTAGTTGAACACAGGTTAACATTAAAAGATGGAGCTAGTCCGGTCAAGCAGAAATTAAGGCGATTCCACCCACAAATGGCTCTAAAGATGAAGGAAGAGGTCGATAAATTGCACAAAGCCAAATTTATTAGAGTTGTCCTTTATCCACAATGGGTGGCCAATATAGTCCCGGTTATGAAAAAGGACGGGAAGGTCAGGATTCGCATTGACTTCTGCGATTTGAACCGGGCATGTCCTAAAGACGATTTTCCATTACCTCATATTGATGTACTCATCGATAACACTGTTGGCTATGAAACGTTATCGTTTATGGATGGATTTTCAGGATACAATCAGATTAAGTTGGCAGAAGAGGATCAAGAAAAGACCTCATTCACTACACCTTGGGGAACATATTGCTATGTTGTCATGCCATTTGGATTGAAGAATGCTGGAGCCACTTATCAGAGGGCTATGATGGCAATATTTCATGACATGATGCATATAGATCTGGAAGTGTATGTGGATGATTTATTGGTTAAGTCTAAAACAAAGGCTGAGCACGCCAAAGTTTTGGCAAGGGTATTAGAGAGATCGAGAGAATATCAGTTAAAGATGAACCCCAAGAAATGTGTATTCGAGGTATCTTCAGAAAAATTGCTTGGATTCATTGTCAGCAAACGGGGAATTGAGATCGATCCCAATAAGGCGAAGGCTATCAGAGAAATGCCACCTCCCAAAAACTTGAAAGAATTGAGAGGATTAATTGGGAGGTTGTAATTTATTCGCCGTTTTGTCTCCCAGCACTCACAAAGGTGTAAGCCGTTCTACGAGCTTACCAAGCCAGGAGTCAAATTCAATTGGGACGATAAGTGTCATGAGGCATTTGATGGATTAAAGGACTATTTGGCAAGTCCTCCTGTTTTGAGACCACCATCTCCAGGCAAACCATTGATACTTTATATTTCAGTCCTGGATGACGCAGTGGGGGCTGTCCTAGCACAAGAGGATGAAGAAGGAAAGGAGAGGGCAGCCTACTATCTCTCTAAACTTCTCAACCCCGCTGAACAGAGATACACGGCGATGGAGAAAACATGTGCAGCATTAGTTTGGGTTGTTCAGAAATTGAAGCATTATTTTCTGGCCCATGAAGTCCACCTCATCGCTAGGATGAATCCGATCAAATTCCTTCTGGAGAAATCTGTTCTTACTGATAGGTTAGCGCGATGGCAAAACTTTCTATCTCAATTCGATATCATTTACATTCAGCAGAAAGCGATCAAAGGCTATGCCATAGCAGAACATCTCGCTCATCATCCCCTTCCTCGATTTGATCCAGTGCGATCAGAGTTTCCGGATGAGGAACTGATGTCCGTAAATCAAATCAGAGATGATATGTGGACTCTGCATTTTGACGGAGCTCTGAATTCTCTTGGAAAGGGTATTTGAATCGTTCTGTTATCACCTGAAGGTGTCACCATTCCACAAGCCTTTCAGCTTGACTTTCCAGTCACCAACAACATAGCTGAATACGAAGCACTTCTTGCTGGCCTCGAGGCTGCTCATGTTCATGGTGCCACTAAACTCAGGATTGTGGGTGATAGCCAACTGATTCTTCGCCAAGTGCTGACCAAGTATCGAACTCTTGATCCTAAGCTCAAACCTTATCAGGAACTTACTTCTGCATACTCAAAGCTTTTCACAAAATTGATCTTTATCCATGTCCCTAGAAATCAAAACATCTTAGCTGACGCTCTAGCTTCACTTGCATCTTCCCTTGATTTTCCGATCAGCAAGCAATCTGAATCAATCATAGTTCATAGGCGTCTTTCACCTGCCGTGAAAGACCCTTCATTTCTTAGAACTAAGGAGAAGTTGCTGAAGAAATTCAGAGATGGGAGTATTGTGGAGAAAAGAGAAATCATGTTGATGGAGCTGTTAGAAGAGATGGATGAGGAATAGAAGCCATGGTATTATGAAATTGCAAAATATTGTGAAGATCAATCGTATCCTGAGGAAGCTACAACTGAGGAGAAAAGGGCTATCAGGAGAGTTGCTCAACGATACACCTTAGTTGGAGGAGCATTATATAAGAGAGGTTTTGATGGAGTTCTTCTGAGATGTCTAGACGAGGATGAGCTTTGGAAGGTTATGGAAGGAGCTCATAGTGGAGTTTGTGGTGGCCATGTTAATGGACAGATGCTAGCAAAGAAAATCCTTAGACAAGGATTTTATTGGCCAACCATGGAAGAAGATTGTGTAGGATATGTCCGTAGGTGTGCTAAGTGTCAACTTCACGCCGACAAAATTCATTCTCCTGCATCTTCACTCCATCCTGTTTCTTCCCCATGGCCTTTCTCCATGTGGGCTTTCGACATTATTGGACCTCTTGGTAACCCAGATTCCGGCATCAAGCAAAAATCTTTCATTCTCACGGCAACGGAATACTTCACCAAGTGGGCAGAAGCTGAAGCGTACACGGAAGTCAAAGCATCAACCGTCTGCAAGTTCATCATGAAGAACATCATCACAAGATTCGGAATTCCAAGCACCATCGTTACCGACAACGGACCGCAGTTCGTGTCACAAGAATTGAAAGACCTCTGCAACAGGTATAGAATTGCATTGCATCATTCATCTCCTTATTATCCGCAAGGCAATGGCCAAGCAGAGGCAACAAATAAGACTTTGATAAAAATCATCAAAAAGACGTGTAAATCTAACAAATTCGCAGATTGGCCAGAAAAATTGGTTGAGGCTCTATGGGCCTACCGAACTTCAATCCGCACGCCTACCGGGCAAACTCCTTATTCCTTAACATTTGGAATGGAGGCGGTAGTTCCATACGAGATCCTTATACCGTCGCTAAGAGTACAATTGAACAAGGAATTTTCCATTGATGAACATCGTTCAGCACTTCTTGCTCAATTGGAACTTTTAGACGAGAAAAGGTGGTCAGCTGCTAATCATGCAAAAGTTTATCAAAACAGACTAGCACGTTTTTATCAAAAGAAAGTCATTGAACGTAAGTTCAAAGTCGGTGAAATGGTCGTTAAAAGAATTTTTGTAAAACCTGGTGGTCCGCGTTCTAAGCTCCAACCCAACTGGGAAGGACCTTATGTTGTATCGCACGCTTTTCCTGGTAATGCTTATCGTCTGGTTAATGCAGAAGGAGAAGAGCTAAATCATCCCTGGAATGGTTTACATCTTAAGAAATACTACCCTTAGGTTAAAGAGTCGATCAGTATGGTACAAAGACCAGTGGAATCAGAAAGTTTATAAACTCAAATTTCCCAGTTAGTCTGGATAACTTAAGTTCAAACCCATTACTATACACGCTGACACGTTTGGTTCGTGAGTAACAAGAGATGCCAAGTCTTGAAGAATATCAAAAGCTTGACTAAAAGTGTAAAGTACAAATCATTCATTTTAAAAGCAAAATTCTGTTTTACACTCGGCCCATGATGTTGGAACGAGGCTTAGAATAGACTACCAAGAATACCCGTCATCTTAGTAGGAGGCCGTCATAAAAAAAAGGGGGAGATCCGTTCCGAAAAAAAAAAAACATAGAAAAGTAAAAACAAAAGGCAAATGTCAAATCAAAAAGGCCATTACATTACAAACATTACATCAAGGCCATGAAATGAAATGAAAGGGAACGCAAGGTCGATAAATACTCCGGAAGGAAAATGACCGAACCCCAACGGATATCAGGGTAGGAAAAGGACATCTTTTTAAGTCTCCGGAACCTTCTCATGGGCTTTCTAAACTTATTCTTCCTTTCTTTGTAAAGGGGTGTACTCCAAACTTAAGGAATGGCTTAAATTGACTAAGGGTCAAATCATCAAATGGGATCACAAATGGAAACACAAGTTCAAACACGATGGGTTTAAGTTAAATTGTCAAAGAACAATTTGGAAATTAAGTTAATAAATGAATATGATCTTTTGATCTAAGTACCATGCTGATCTTTTAGTCAAAAATTCAAAAAAAATTTCATATGTCAAAAATTCCAAAAAAAATACGTACGTCAAAATTCCAAAAAAAAATACATACGTCAAAAATTCAAAAAAAATACATATGTCAAAAATTCAAAAAAAATATATATATGTCAAAATTCAAAAAAAAGCATATATTTCAAAACCCAAACAAAAATGAATATTTCAAAATATAAAAAAAAAATATTTCAATTAGCATTTGCTTGTGGCATTTAGTATGTTTCATTCCTTTTATTTTCAGTGAGCATCTGTTTGCTTGTATGTTGCATTTTGCTTAAGTTTGATTATTCTCATTATCTTTGTTAATAAAGGCCATGCCCCTTGACCATTTATTGAAGGAAAAGATTAATTGACCATTTATTTGGTCAGGCAAGGGGCTAAGCCTAAATAGATACTTAACCTGTTTATTAAGTGATGTACAGAATACAAGACAAGCACAGGAACACAAGATTGAAGCCCAAAATTTTCATGTATTTCATTAGAAAGTGTTTTGTACATGATACATGAAGAAAAAAAAAGAAGATACATGAGCCCTCAAGGCTGGCTCTCCCCTCCGCCCTCGTCCAACTGGCTCTGGGCCTCGTCAGGTGCATCCGGTGCTGGTCCTCGACTAGGAGGTGGAGGTGGCCCCATCGCACTCGGACCTGCCTTACCAGAAGACATGGCGACACTGGCCGTGAAGGCACTGGTTAGACCACGCTCATGGGCACACTGCCGAGCTCGCTGATATCGCTCCTCCACCATCTTGCGCTCATGCTCCGCGACTGACAGCCGACCCTGAAGACTCTCCAGTCGAAGGCGGTCGCGATCTCTCTCCTCAGTCACAACCTCCAGGCGAATCTGGAGGCGTGCAAGATCTCCAGTGGAGAGACGCGCCACCTGCTCCTCTAGAGCCCGGATCCGCGCAGCATCAGCTTCGGCGCGAGCCGCTGCAGTACGGGCATGCTCCAACTCCGCTTCAGCTCTCTGAAGGGCTTCCTGAAGCTCAGCAACCTGAATAAAAGTCATTGTTAGTTCAAGGCAATCAAGTAATTAAAATCAAATTCAGAAATGAAAAGTTGAAGAACTTACCCGAGCAGTACGGTCCTCCTCCGCAAGAGAAGCCCGGTGGATGGCGGAGGTGAGCTGACTCTGAAGATCAGCCAGAGCAGCGTCATGGGCGGAAGAGGATGATGACGCTCCATAAGAAGGGGGAGCCGCCTGGGTGTAGACAGCTCGTTGCATCAAAAGATAACTGTCAGTGTCAATCGCCAAAACAGTTAATTAATTAAAACATGCACTCATATTCATGCATACATACCAGATCGAACAATTCTTTCTGGACTTGTTCTAGCTGGGCCTCCGCATCATGTAGGCGGGCCCGGAGGTCGATGATGACTGCATCGCGTGCATCCTGCATATCGCACATGCATTCATTCATTCATAAATATAAATCAAGATAATAATAAATTAAAGACGCATAAATGCATACTTACATCGAGTGGTCGGAGGAGCCGAAGCTGATCGACGTAGTGAGCCCGGTATTGCTGGAGGTAGGCCTTGCTACTCTCCGCCCGTGACTCCACTCTGACACCCCGGCGATGCCAGTCTTCATATTGCTCCGGGAATTTCGCACGCCAATCTGTGAGGGCTTGCTTGCCCCTCATGCTCCTCCCGACGTCCTCTGGGACCTCCTCGTCGATCCATTCCTGGTGGAGGCCCAGGGTCCTCATCACGAGCCGGAGGCGGAGGGGCTCAATTTCGTTGAGGCAATGTAGCCACATTTGCCTCCCGAACCTCCTCCTGCCAGCCGTCACCCACGGCTGACCCTCCTCGCCCATACCAAGGTACGGGCGCCAGATCACCTGCATATAGATTAGATGCATTCATTTGCATTTAAACAATAAAAGATTGCATTGAATAAAATTGAATAAATTAAAAAAAAACTTACTAGAAGCTCTGGATAGTCCAAGAACTGACGGTGGAGGGCCGTCAATTGGTGGTGCTGTGGAGCTGTGTCCACGATTGGCTGCCAACGGCAGGCCAATTGTAACGACCCGCCACCCTATAATCGGGGATCCGATTACTAAATGGGTACCGAATCATTAATTTGGAACCGAACCAGGATCTAGTAAGTCTGGGAAATAAATAATTAACTAAGCTAAACATTCACATCGCATTGAATTGAAATGAAAGTGCATGAATTAAAATTATTACAATGCGACTCGATACAGCAAATAATTACATACTCCAACTGAAAAGAAATAATTAAACATACAGGCCAGAAATAAATAACAACTACATCGGGGCATACCCCGGAACAACCGCTGAAGACGCTCAACACACGGCCGCACACGCCGCTCTAGGTCTGTTGGGAGTCCTCACCTGAAAACCGCAGGGGTGAGTCTCAAGACAAGACTTAGTAGGGATCCTTCGATCCCCACTGCCCACGCACACACCCACAAGTGCAAAATATAGCTAACGGTAAGGTAACAAGCACAGTAGTAGGTACAATTCCTAATTCTCAACATGGAATCACATGCAGTCGAAGTGTATTAAACATGCATATTTCTAAACTAACCGACAAGGGAACCCACGACTGCCGCCTCGATAGAACACGTCAACCACATAAACAAATGGTGGGAAAAACTTCGACCCGCTGAGACCAAACAGTAACCCCTCGGTTAGCACGCTGGCTACCTCGGCGGCTACTCCTTCCCCCAGCAAACACTGACCCGCTGAGACCAAACAGTAACCCCTCGGATAGCACGCTGGCTACTCCGGCCCAACTGGCTCAGGTGGTTACTCCTTCCCCCAGCACGAGTGACACTCCAAAGGTACCACTCCGACACCGGTACAAGCTAGCTAACCCCGGGGTTCACCGGGTGACCCTCTCCACTAGGCGTCACCCCGCCACTGCTCCCGTCAGCGCTGTGTCCCTCCGCACCGACACAGGGTGTAGAACGCTACAACTGTCACTCTAAGTCCACCGAAACAGAAAACACGGCACGGTGCGGTCCGGTCACGGAAGAAGTCCACGGTCGCACGACACCCAACGCAGTGTCATCCGGTCACGAAGAGTTCATCACATCGAGTACATTAAAAGCATGCATTAACCAACTATCTAGCAGTGTAAACACATTTTACTGGCATGAATTAGTGTGGTTCTGTCTTGAATCGCATCGCCCAAGGCCGACGCCTTTCAAGCTCCATGTACAGGTTCATGTAAAATAGTCTTCAGAATCAGGCCTTAAAAGGCGTCGACACCAGTGGTCGCCTTTTAAAAGGCGTCGACATCCTCAGACGCCATTCAACACAGAAATCCGGAAATTCCAAAGCCCTTACTCAGGGGATTTCTGCCTTAAAAGGCGTCATGGCTACCTGACGCTGTTCAAAACGCGTCGCCCACCCATGACGTCTTTTAGTCCCAGAATCCCCGAACTGGCAGACTCTCTGTCAGGTGATTCCTGTCTAAAAGGCGTCGTGATGGACTGACGCCCTTCAAAAAGGCGTCGTCCATGCACGACGTCTTTCGACCCCAGGAACCAGAGTTGCCATGAGCCCGAGGGCTCCCCTTTTCAACCCAAACAATCCCAAAATTACCCAAAAACGGAGGAGAAAGAGGGGCAATACAATCCATAGGAAATCACATTTATAGAAAATCCCCCATATCATCAAAAGAACTCCTAAACATGCTCATTCTACCCCCCAAAACCAAAGATCTACAACATGCATAGACGGGGGAAAACATGGCTTAAACACGATGCTGTGGGAACCGTCACCCTACCGGACACTCGAACTCCTCCAAGCTTCAAGCCGTCCACCCTTCTCGCCCCACGCCGCCGCCGGTACCGCCGTGGTCGTCCTTGCTCCACCGTGACGTCGGCCGCCGTCCGGAGAGTAGAACGCCGCAGTGGAGGTGGAGGTGGTAGTGGTAGGAGCTAGGTAGAGGATGGAGTGGAGGGAGAGATGAAATGGTGGGAGGAAAAGAGGGAAGAGAAGGAATTGCCGTCGGGATCACCGGAGGGGAAGGAGAGAAAGAGAGAAGGTGAAAAATGAGGGAAAGAAGGAGGGCTCGCGGGGTTAACCAGAGACTGGCTAAAACGCGTCGACATCCACGGACGTCTATCAGGTGACGTGACGGCCGCTCTGACAAAACTCTGAAACGCGTCGTCCTACATAGACGCTGTTCAGACAACTTGTCAGGGCCGTACTCTGATACACTCAGAGTCGCAGTCCGAAAGGCGTCGTCCCACACGGACGCCGTTCAGACGACGCGACAGGGCCGTACTCTCGCGGCGCGAAGCCAGCCCACGTGGCACCCACGTGGCAGAACCTAAAACGCGTCTGCAACGGTGGACGCCGTTCAAACCGCGTCGAGCCCGCGAGACGCGAAACAACACAAAACCTCAGCCCCCCACTAGGGCCAGAATTACAGGGTCCGACCCGAAAACCGGATCCGAAAGTCTCGATCCTTACACCAATGGGACGGCACTGGGTCTCGCAATCCGCGCTCTACCGAGCGGGAAGTAATAGTAACTCCACACCTGCATTCATGAACATATAGGTTAGAAAAAAAGCATCATCATATCATATTGCATGTCATGAACAAATAATGAAATAACTTAATACCTGAAGAAACGGCGAGAAGCCGCTGACAGTGGTCTCACGGTCCGGCGTGACCGCGGACAGATCGGCGAAAAGGTGGGCCAGAAGGGCCGCACCCCAGGCGTACTCCCCTAAGCTATCTAAATCATCTAAGAAATAAAGGAATCTACAGTGGATATGGTCGCCCTTCGTACCGAAGAGCAACCGACCGAAGAAGAAAACTAGAAAGACTCTAAGCTGTCTATTTACCTCCTCCCCCTGACTCGGGTCGCTACAGTAGACAGAGGAAGATGACTCGGCTAACCTATCCCTGAACTCTTCCCGGGTCTCGTCGGACCGACGTCGGGGCTCATCTAGACCTAGAGCAGCCTCTACCTCCACCCTAGGGACCATCCTAGACTCTCTGCCTAGGCTGGACACCTCTATTCCTAGCAGAGCCTCCGCCAATCCCTGATAGTTGGGGTAAGTAACCCCACTCACAGGTCGGCCCTCTACCCGGAGACCGGTGATCCTGGCCACATCCTCTAGGGTGGGGACTATATGCCCCCACGGCATTAGGAAAGCCCGGCTTTCCGCATGCCACCTCTCCCGCAATGCCTGCAGGAGGACCAGATCGAGCCAAAATGGCTCGATGTCTAGAACCTCACCGAATCCCATCCGGCGTAGGCGCGCCCTCTGGAACTCCGGCAGCCCTCTATAAGCCCCTACCACTAAATCCCAGGAGATCCTAGCCCTCATCACTCCCTGCAAATAAAAACATAAAAAAAAAAAATAGAGTCAGCAATGAATTGAAAAAAAAAAAAACAGGAAAGTCACTTCTGTTTTGAAAGGCGTCAGCACACGTAGACGTTTTTCAAAACACGTCCACATGCCCTGACGCAATTCAAACTGATTTTCTGCTCAATTTAAAATTCAGAATTTAGTTTGAAAGACGTCAGCCCATGGTGACGCCTTTTGAATGGCGTCACCTGGTCTGGACGCCTTTCAAGCCCAGAATCCGGGTTCTTGTCAGAACACCTTTCTTTCCTCTTTTTCTCCATTCATTCAAACCATAGAGATCTTACCGTGTAGAGGTCGCCCTCCTCTTCTTCTTCCACCGCCATGGGTGCCGGTGGAGGGAGTTCCTCCTCCAAAAAGGCCGCCGCCTCGGCTAGCACCGCCGGCACCTCCTCAGAAGCCTCCTCCTCGTGCCTCCGCCGTCTCTTGGCTAAGGCTTTCATCTTCTTTGAACCTTCACCGCGCTCCATGGTCAAGAGAGAGAGTTTTTGGGGGAGAGAAAGCGAGATCGCCGGTCGCCGGAGAGAGGAGAGGGAAAAGATTTTTGTGAAAAGTGAGGAAGAAAGGGGGCCTTCGCGGGTCTGTAAACGAAAGGTTGAAAGGCGTCGACTCAGATAGACGCGTTTTAGGGCGCATAAGTTGAGGCGGCAAGGACAGCTGTTTGAAATTGATTGAAACACGTCCACATAGGCAGACGTGTTTCAGATTACCGCCAATCCTGGTCAGAGCCGTACAGAGGAAAATCATGAAAGGCGTCTTATTATAAAGACGCGTTTTAGGGAATTAATCATGGAATTAATGGCAGAACCCTTAAAAAAAAAAAAAAAGGAGAGAGAAATTTAAAGGCGTCTTGTCTGGTAGACGCAATTTATGGAATAAATTGAAAATGAATTATAATGTGAAGGCGTCTTGTCTGGTAGACGCAATTTAACCATTTAATTGGGTTTTTGAGGGTTAAATCAGAATTTCTGGAAAGGAATTACTGTTGAAAGGCGTCTGTCTGAGTGGACGCGTTTTACATTTTACAGAACCCGAATTGTTGAATTTTCAGGAAAAATCAAGTCTTTACTAAAGGAAAAATTATGTGCACATCACAGAAAGTTGGGGAAAGATTCCAAGGCATGAAAAATCAATCTTTATTCAATGAAATCCTTTATTACATCAAGAAAAAAAGAAGAGAAAGAGGACATTTAAGGGAGAATATCATGAAGACTTTTAAGGTAAGGAAATTTCAGTCCTCTATCTCTATCTTTAGAGGATCTTACACGTTAGCTAAAGCCATAGTTCCATAGAGTAGTAATGATTTGTATAGCTTCATAATCTTCGTCGGATTCCAAGTCGCGCTTCTTGATTGGGAGTATGGGAGAGAACTCAGGGAATTCACGATGGCCCAAGCTAAGTTGAGTAAGACACCGATGTGGGTTGTATAGCACGAACTCGGTGGCTCCAATCAACTTGAGGTCTGCTCCCGTTGTACGGCGCACCCAAACTGGTTTTCCAACAAGAGCGAGTGGAGACGAGTCAAATATGTCGGATGTCATGAGCTTCAAATACTCTCTCCAGTCGGCCCGGGTCTTGAGTTTTGGAACTTTGTTGACCATATACTCATTGAACTTTACAATATTAGCAATGCAATGAATTGGACTATTCAAGAAGATCTGAGATGGATTCAGAGGCCTTTTCTTGCTATGCTCAAACTTGAAGTGAAGTTCAACCCACAAGGCAAAGAGTAACATGCACCCATATGGAGGACGACCCACAGAGGCCGCAGAAAGTCCACTGTAAAGATATGCTAAGAGTGCAGTGCTAATGGATTTACCTTCGAAGATTGCGCAAATAGCACTAACTTGATCATCTTCTAAGATGTTATCTTGCGCAGGGAAGAACAAGGCACCGACAAGGCATGTGACTAAAGCTTTTGTTACATCCTCTGCTTCATCCTCCCTTAGATCATCAATTTCATATAAAGTCCACTCAACTAGCTTTGCAAGATTTATCCCCTTTTTGGTAAGGCATCCTTTAGCTTCTGAAGGATCTTTCATGATCGATGTCAACAATTGTTGACCGGTGATTTTCTCTTTTGTCAAGGCTATCTTATCTTTGTTGTCTTTGGTCTTTGGGAGACCTAATAGAAGTTCCGCTTCTTCTAGAAGAATCGTGCACTCGAAGTCTTGGAAGAAGAACGTATGAGTTTGGGGATGCCACCACTCGATCAAGGCACCCATAGCCGCCCAATCTACGTTCGCGCTCTTGTAATTCTTGGCAAGCACTACAAGTCCTTGAAGATTCCATTTGGATATGAACACTTGCATGGAAAGCATAACACTTTTTGCAAGTTTACGAATCCAAGAGAAAGACGTGAATTTTCTTGGTCCAGGAAACATGGGATAATTCTGAAAATAAAAAGAGAGTTTGATGATGAACATGAAGAAAAATTGAAGAGGAAGTTGATTGAACTTACTTGAAGATTGAGATTTCTTCCATTAAGGTGATTCTCTATGTCGGCAAACTTCTCTAGAGACATCTTCATCTTCTTGTTTGAAGAATCCATCCCTCTTTTTCGGAGTTCCTCCTTCTTGAAGCTTGGGAAGCTTGGAAACCTTGAAGAAACCTTGAAAGCCTGGAAGAAAACTCAACTTTGGATCTTTGGATTATGGTAGGATTGCTTGGGAACAATCTAGGGGTGTTTATATAGAAGGAATTGCGATCCTAGGTAGACCTTTTTCGGATTGAAAAAGGGATGTGCATTGGTAGAGTTGGAATTCGAGTAGAGAACAGCCAGAAACCTGTTTCTGTGAGTAAAAGGCGTCGAGGAGCACTGCCGCGTTTCAACACTGAATGGCGTCTGCGCGACACGACGCGTTTTAGCTTTTATATGATTTTCCCGAAATTCTGTGGTTTTTGGTGTTTAAGTTGAATATTTGTTTGGGAATTTTAATGATTTTGATTGCAGGAAATTCAAGTAAAGCTTGAAATATCAAGAAGATCATATTGTGGAATTCATGAAGTCCCGACCGTGGCTAAAAGGACGGTTATTTCTATCCTTGTATTCCTTTCATCTAAATCATTCGCATTACTATATGATAAGTATTTATTAGAGTATATTAAGGACCTTGTGATTTTGATGAAACTGGAATTTGAGTTCCCCTACAACAACAAAAAAACAGTGATAATTCCAGAGAATTCTTAATCGCACGGATAGGCCGTTGGATTGTTGATTAGTGAGGACGATGGTTCCACTTTTGTGAAACGGTGCGTAGATAAACGAGCTTCGGCTTAGCACTGAATTACAAGAAATGGTGTCTTGACTCATTAATGACAATTTAACAATATTATCCTTGATTAATTTATATTTTATTTGACTTTATATTTTTCTTTTAGCCCAGCATGCATCATGTAGGAGTTTGAAATCATTGTGATAAGAATTAATTATTGATTAAGTTTCCGACCATTAATCAAATAATCTCAACATGATATGAAATATTCTATTCTGAATTGAGTATCTTGATTATCTTTGAGGTTCGCTTGAAGATATCCTTGGAATTCTATCATTTCTTGGATTCTTTATCCAATATTCTTGTTTTCTATTAAGATCCATCATGGCTGTAGCACGTCCACATTGGCTGGCAAACGCTCCCCATGATGAAACCTACAGTGTTTATGACCTGGGGTACTTCCCACTCCGAGGAGGTTGATCGACTTTATTTTATTTCCTTGTCTACCTCATCTAGACAGGATTGATTCCATTGATTTCCTTGAGCTATCTTCATTGATGATTTCGAGGAAAAATTCCAATCATGTGATGTTAAGAGCGTGTCTCATCACACCTTGGTATCATCTTTTCAGTACATTCCATTTCATTTCACTCCCTTGCAAAGACGATGCCAAGGTGAGGCAGCTGTAGACACGCTAATTTTGACGTCATTTTGAGTAAATTTCATATCATATAATAATGCCTCAGAATGGTCTAATATTTAATCATTAATTAATTTTTATTGATATTTTTGAGTGTCGGGTTTAACAGACATGTTTAAGGTAATCAATTAAATTGATTTTAGCTCAAATTTCAGTTAAAATATGAAGAAGTCTAAAAAACGTCGACCTATGTAGACGCCATTTAGATTTTATTCCTATTTTAACGTTTAAATTTGAATTTTAATCAGTTGATTAATTAGCTAAAAGGCGTCTGTACGTGCTGACGCGTTTTAGGTTTTCTAAGCTATTTTAACTTCTCTTCCGGATGTTTATCCTTATCTTAATTAGTGTAAAAGACGTCTACACAATTGGACGCGTTTTACCTGATAAAGATAAAGATAAGTTTTTCCGGATATTTATCCTTATCTTAATTAATCTGAAAGGCGTCAGCCATACTAGACGCGTTTTAGATAATTACAGATAAAGATGAATTAATATGTATTTATCTGTCGGTTAAGATGGATAAATTCGGAGTTTTTCAATGTTAATCACGAACGCAGAAGAGGTCTATAAATACCTTACATGTTGAAGAGTAAAAAAGTTAAGCGTGATCTTGAGAGAAGCATAATCTTGAGCGATAGCGAGTTGAAGATCGAAGCAACGACATCGGAACGCCGAAGCGCTGCTGTTTCCAGAAGTCGGCGTCCATTCTTCATCCAATTCAAGGCTTCATCCAGTCGGCATAAGTGTTTCATTTCTGCATCTTTATTTTCATTTCATTAATTTCTTATTCTTCATCATCATTCTATGCAACACACACACAACACTGCATTCTTTCAAAAACCTATTTGATTAAGGGGTTTCAAAAGCTATCATAACAAGTAAGTTCTATGTTTAGTTGCATGTTCAACACCATGATTAGAATAAATACTATTTCTGCTTAAGTTCTCATCATCTCTTCAATTTTCTTTCTATACTTCCTGCTGCACTCAACAACAACGAGAGAATCAAAAGGAGCAAATCAAGCACAAGTCAAAAGGGATTTTTGGACGATCCTCAACCTCAACCTCAACCTCAAATTTCAAATTCAATAGCAAGAACAAAAAGCAAAGAAGGGCTCTCTTTCTTCAGCCGGCTGAGGAAGGGGAACCAAGGACTCCATATCTTCCGCGTTTAAACAGGTAGGCGATCATACTTCTTTTGGAACTTTTCAGTTAAAAGTTTCTGGCGATCACTGCACTTAGTTGCTGTTTTTAATAGGTTTATTTTACACTAAATAACCTAGATTTTTCATGATAATCACACGGTCATTCTAAGCACTCACAGGCCGCCGAGCAGGTTGTACCTGAAACCACCTTGTAGGAACCTTGGGTTTGTGTGAGAAATTAGTGAACTGTTTCAAATTTAAAGACACTTAATTGAATCTCGGTGGAACAAGCTTTGGAAAAGTGAAGGGTCGTTAAGGGTTAAATTTGATTTGTTAGAAACCAACTTTCATAAAACATTGGCAAACATTTCAAGTGAAACATAAAATCATTTAGGGTCTGTGCTTCATAATGAACCGAATGTATGTCAATGCTGTGTATGATGACATGGACCAGTTCGGTAACAATGTTATACACAACCCTCTGTTTGAGATTGAAGAGGATCCACAACCAACATTTGTGGGCATGTTCCAAACCCATGGAGAGGAATTTAGGAGAAGATATTTGGATGAATCTTCCTCTTCAGAAAGTGACCCTGTAATCTCCAACAGAAACTTCCAAAACCCGAGTGAGGATCCGGAACTTACTGCCGTGTTATCACGATACACCCCTGATCAACTCATCCAGTGGGCCTCCTGTGGCAAAACTCAAGATGCCACTCCTCGGAGAACTCACCTCCAAGGATCTTCCAACAGAGCTCAGACCCGCATCAACCAGCCAACTCCTACTCCAGTTGCTCCACCTGTCATGCCGATTCCAGTCTCTCCTCCTCCTGAGCAGAAAGAATTCATCTATAAAAGTGAGGTTGAAACCTGTGTGCGTAAGTTCATGGCCGAGAAACTTACCCTGAAACAACCACACTCTCTCTCGAGCTATTGTAAGCTCCCTCCGGCCTACTTTCCACTAGGATTCAAAGCTCCCGAGTACAGAAAATATGATGGCACCTCTGACCCTCATGATCACCTGTCAGGTTTCCTCATGGATTCCCATCAATGGCTCTACGACAGAATCCTCCTTGTCCATCTGTTCCAGAAATCCTTAGAAGGTGAGGCCTTAAGATGGTTTTCTTCCTTACCCGTCACAGAACTAATCAATT
The DNA here is from genome assembly GCA_030544215.1 of Zantedeschia hybrid cultivar. Taxonomy (NCBI): domain Eukaryota; kingdom Viridiplantae; phylum Streptophyta; class Magnoliopsida; order Alismatales; family Araceae; genus Zantedeschia; species Zantedeschia hybrid cultivar. Next base: position 45,871,687 of record JARZZO010000011.1, read on the forward strand.
TTGATATGGTCTCCGAAAAATTTATCACTAAGTTTAGTTATATGACAACCATGCCTCCCACCTTGTTTGATCTTGTGATGGAGAAGATGAAGCCTGAAGAGGAGTTCACGTACTTTGCCAACAGGTGGAGGGCAATGGCCTCTAGGGCGGAAGTGGCAATCCTCGAATCTCAAGCTATCACCATGTTGGTCAATAACGCTACCCCGCAGCTTCGGTCTATTCTCATGCTAAGCGAATTTCACACATTCGCACAACTTTATAATCGAGCCCAAGTAGTTCAGTCTCAGATTTGGAGTTCCACTTTGCCATCCTTCTTTGAAAATCAAAACAAAAATAAGGGGACTACACAAACTCCACCAATAGAGGGAGTGACAATCAATGAACAGGTGAGTGCCTTGGGGCAGCCCTTTAGGTCACCCAGTCCTATGTCCAGATCAGACAACCAATCCAATCAGAAACCATATTCAGCAGTTCCCCCTTCCTCTAGCGTCAGGATCAATTGGGGGCACATGAAAGAGGCTGCTGAAACCTTGGAAGTCAAGGGCCCTCCGCCCTCTTATCAGGTGGCCCAAGATCCATCTAGCTCTCTAGAAAGGGTGAGCACCTTTGTCAAAAATTTGGAACCAAATGTCGATCACAGAGGACAGTACTGGGAGTATGAAGAGGTTGGGATATGGCGTGAGTGCCCTACTAGGACGACCAAACTTAGAGAGCCGTTGCAAGGAGTCTCCACTATCATCCAAGACAAACCTTTGGTCTTGATACGACCTAGGGAACAACCAACAGCCATCAACCCAGTTACTATGGTCCAAGTTCCTCCAATTTCAATCAGAGAACCTCCTCCATCCATCTTGTGTCCAACACCAAAGTCAGGTCCGGTAACCCAATTCTGCCTGATGAATTCACCACCAGTCCAACCACTAAAATCAGATCAGGCAGTGGACCCCAGTCTGATGGGTGTTACACTGAGAAATCGCATCATTCCCCCAACAAGTCAACCCTTGGACTCTCAAGAGGATTCAGATATGTCTAAAAGGATTACTCAATCCAAGCATGACGTCCTATAGCATCCAAGGAAAACTCCCGCCAGGATGCCAGTCCTAGAGTTGATTGGGAGATCTCCTACACACAGGGAGACATTGTTTAAGTTCCTCCAGCGAATTTCAGTCAATGGAGATCTTCCCATCAGGGGGCTCACAAATGCCATTCTCTCAGTCATCCAGACACCTACGATACCCTTCACTGATAAGGATCTGGCTCCCCCTGAATGCCAATCCCTTCCCTCATGCTTAACTGCAACACTCAAGGGTCACTCATTGGACTCCACCCTGTTGGATGCCGGGGCATCAATCAATGTCTGTCCGCTCAAGACCCCCAAGAAAGTAGGGACTGATCCAGAAAAGGTTGAGTCTACTTCCATGATGGTCTCAAATGGGAAACTGGAAATTGGGCCAGTGGCCATGATCTTTGAATTCTACATCCTTGATGTCAAGCCCATATACAACGCCATTTTGGGAAGGCCTTGGATGGACCAGACCCTGGGAGTGCCCTCCACTAATCATCAGTGCTATAAATTCCCATACAATGGGAAGATTGTCAAAATGCAGAGAACTCCCTGTCGTGAGTCTTTGGAATCACTCTCGACTGAACAAATTCCATCCATGATCACTTCTGGAAAAGGGGCAGAACTCACCCTTTCGTCGGTCGACCCTTAGCTCAAGTCCCAGCCTAGCATAGGTTGGCAGCTTATGGACAAAATGGGGTATAGTTCGGGATCTGGGTTAGGCAATGAAAAGCAGGGAATTCAAGAACCTATCTTTGAAAATCCGACCAGTGGAGGATTCAAATTGGGTTACATACTAACCAAACCAACTGAAGGATCAGGAAAATGGAGTCTCTTGGATCACTTTGTGAAGGCAAAACAAGAGGTACTCAAGATACACTATCTTGAGGATGAGTTGAAGGAAACAAGCAATGAGGTTCAAAGAGAAGATGCAGAAGATTTCGCAACATAGCTGATGTTCTATGAACCAACCACTCAACGAGAAGGAGCCTCCTTGATAAGGGATGAACATGTACCCACCGCTCTCATTCCCTTACTATTCTACACACCTGCCCTTCTCAAGCTCTTATCACCGGTGATAGCCCACTCTTGGGGCAATTCTGCCATCATTGGGTCTCTGTCTCAAGGACCCACCTTTGCAACATGTTTGACTCACCCTCTGAATCTTGTGCATAATCGCTTAGGGATTGGATAGCTTCCTCTTTATCTACAAGTTGTAGTGGTAAGTAAGTTCTTTCATTTCTAGTTAGCAAATAAGTGTAAATATTTGAAAATTGTTGAAAAGCTTTCCTTTAGATATGAGTCTATTTGAAGAAATTTTACCCTTTAAATTCTACTCTTTAATGCAAAAAAAAAAACAAAAAAAACAAAAAAAAAACAAAAAACAAAAAACAAAAAAATTCAAAAATCTCAAAAAAATCGAATATCCAAAAAGCATCAAAAATATTTGTAAATATGTACATACTTTAATGAAAATGACAAAAAAAATCAGAAAAGACACAAAATCCAATTGTCTGGTGATTGCCATGTAACCCCTATCTAGGTCTAGTTGCATGATAGATTGGGTTGACATTAAGGTTTGGCTAAGACTTTGGTCCACCAGAACCTTGGACAGGTCTACTTTACTTTCATACAGATCCCTATGATCATCCTGAGATGTACACACTTACACGTTTTTTCAAAAGGGAACCTTCTTAAAATGAGTTCCAAGTCTTTAGCATACTGTCAAAATGCAACCTTTGCTCTTCGTCTCTCGACCGATCAGGACAGTTGACGCCCTTAAACGGTCGAGCTCAGCAAATTGCGGTTCCTCAACAACCCGATAGATGTAACCCCTCAAAAAAGGGCCCAAAATTGAAATGTAAAAGACCAGAGCACGTGAAGAGGGCAGTGTCCTCGCAGACGGAATATCAAATAACCCCAAAAATATCAAGAGCGGAAAAGAAATACAAAAAAAAAAGAAAAAAGAAAAAAGGGTTCAAGCAATCATGAAAAAAGCCTGGTCGTGACCGTGCCTGGCCATGAAATCTACCAAAGGCCTGAAAAGTCAAAATAGGGGCATCTAGGAGGTCAAAAGGGGTCTGTTTTGTCACAGCTTGTCCTTTTCACGATTTTGTCAATCCTCCTTTGAGGTTTATCTCCAAAATTTCTTCACTTTTTCCCCCTCAAGGTTGACACGAGATAGCTATCTAAAGACTGAATATCATTTTAAAATGGTTCGTTTTTCAAAAATCGTCACATGCTCACATGATCACAGGAGTCCAAAATGGGTAAAGAGCAATGTCGATGTTTCTGGGGAGCTAACTTCTTAACCATAATCTCAATGTGTACTCTCGAAAACTTCGGGCTTAGGTCAATGCATGCGCGTCACCAATCGGTGCGACGGCGTCTGATTCCGGGTCAGCGTCGCGCGGTTGACCGTTAGGGTTCCAAGGTGTTCCATCATATACCTTCTAGATTGTGAGGAAAGAGACCCGGGTCGGGCAAATCATTTACCTCGAAAACTTTTTGGGCAAACTTGGTGGTTGGAAGCAGCTGGGAGCCTAAGCATGGCATGACGGTATTGTCATCAGTATGAGTCTTAGCCGGTCAAGGTTAGTTTGAGGAGTCTAGAGGCCCAAATCAATCTAGATGCGTGCTTAGGATACCTGGGAAGTCGAGTGTGCATTTCCCTTTCATCATTCAACCAGCCTAAGTTTGGACAGTCACCAGGCAGGCGGAATCAAAAACATGTTTTCATCACACACCCCACTTGTTAATTTTGCATATTTACTTCTTGCATTAGTTTCAATATTCTTCCTCTTGTCTGGATAGTAACACGGCCCCTTGACCCTATGCGAAGGCTAGGGAAAAGGTAGTTGCTCTTTTGGGCAAGGGGTCGAAAGCAAATACTACTAATTGTTTCCTCTTCATTTTTGTGCATACAGGAAAAGATGGACACTTTTGCTGTCGAGTCGAAGCCAGAAGCAGCCGGATTGGCATGGCCATATCTTCCGTGCTGGCTTCGACTCGACAGGGACCTTTGTCCCTCGCTTCCTTGCAGCTTATCATTAAGATATTGTGGATCATTGATTATTTACATTTACTGATGTGCGTTCTTGCAGCTGCAGGGAATCTGAAACAAGTAGGATTGAAGACACAAGAGGCTAATAACTTCGGGCATATAGACTCTGAGTTCCTCTTTAAACAAAACAATGAGGAGTCTATATTCCCTAAGTTATTCGATTGGCCAATAAATCCCTCCTGTTTGCATTAGAAACTGCATTAGGAATTTGTTTTTAGATTTCAACCTAGCATGCATCTGCATAAGCACTCATCCTCGCCCTAGGGGCAATGACCATCATTCATCACTCTGCTTAATCCATCGCTGATCTGTGATTCTGGCGATTGTACGTTTGTTAGCCTTTTGAATTGCAAGACCCCTTCCTCCTTTTTCAACACGTGTGCTTGAGATTCTCTCACTTGGCGATCCCATGATGCGCCAGGCCACCGCGCGCCCGTTGTGTCGAGAGTTCTTCAAGTCACACTCCTACACCTTTCATGCTTGAGATCCCCTTGGACCAGATTGCTATATTCTGGTACGCCAAGGCCTCGCGGTTCCAGCACCCGAGGGTCCTACGGACTGTGATTCTCTAGTACTGAACTTTGTTCCTTTTCTTAAACCATTCTTACAACTCAAATAGCCAGCTTCCATGCATTTGCCGCATTCGCATATCATCCTTGGATATAGCTCATTCCTTTTTCGGGCTGTCCAAAATCTGGTTCGATTTTCGGAACAACTATTTATCATTCCGTTCCACTCCACTGCAAAACAGGTGTCCCGGAGGGGCATTTGTATACACCGATTTTGGACCACCCTTTTGGTCATAAATCCCCTCCATCATTAGCCCATCATCATAAATCCCCTCATTTTAGCCATCTCAGCCCACTAACAACTAGGCCCATTAACCGAATCCCGACTCTAGCCACTTTTCGTGGAAGGCCAGCCCCCTTGCCTTCCACCTCCTTCGAAGGCCACCCCTTGCCTTCCACCACCTTCGAAGGCCAGTCACCTTGCCTTCCACCTTTTGGCCCCCTTTTTCACTTTTTACCACCTTTTCGTGGGAGGCCAGCCAGTCCGCCTTCCACCCCCTTCGAAGGCCAGCCACCTTGCCTTCCACCTTTTGGCTACCTTTTTCACTTTTTACCACCTTTTCATGGAAGGCCAACCCCCTTGCCTTCCACCTCCTTCGAAGGCCACCCTTTGCCTTCCACCACCTTCGAAGGCCAACCACCTTGCCTTCCACCCTTTTGGCCACCTTTTTCACTTTTTACCACCTTTTCGTGGAAGGCCAGCTCCCTTGCCTTCCACCTCCTTCGAAGGCCACCCCTTGCCTTCCACCCCCTTCGAAGGCCAACCGGGCCACCTGCCACCACGAGATTAGAAGGCAAGTTGGCTGGCCGTCCACTCCCCCAACTACCACCTTGACCTCGTCTTCCCCACGATCTCCTCTACTCGCCGCCCACGTCCCCACTACTCCGATCACTCCCCACTCCGGCGACTGCCGCGCGCACCACCTCCGACCCTTGACCACTTCCTATTGGTTGAAGGTTGATTTACGGGGATTTAGACTCCTATTTTCTCGTATTTTTTCCTTCATCTATTTAAACCCCTCAGGTTCCCTCGAGCAAGGGGGTTGGAGGGGGGATTAAGAAGGAGTCTCTTTCTCGGAGCGGGTCGGCTTTGAGGAGTTGAGCGGGCAAAGAGTCAGAAGGCTGTTTCAGGAGGAACGTCACTCCAAATGGGCTTGTCTTCCTAACCTTCTCTTTACTTTTTACCCTTTTCACTTCATTGCATTTCCAATTTCCATTCATGCCGTAACATCCTCCCTCCTTCACTCTCTTTTACCTTCAACACATCATTTCACTTTTCACACACGAGCACTTATCTGCATGCATACATCCTAGAATGACTTAGCAATCCCTATTTACCCCCAGAGGTTTCAAACAAAAAATCGGGAGGTGGGTGGCCATAACATATGGTCACCTTCCCTCCCAAACACCCATCCGGTGCGTCTCCCTCTAATTTTAGTTAATTTTTATGTTTGCATGAACGTATCCTACATGTCACAGTTCTAATCGGGCTATTTCTTTTCTTTGTTTGTCTTTTCTTTTCAGGGGCTCTTACCAGATCCTGCGCGCGGACTACCGAGCTCTCCTCCTCTGGCCGGCCGGAGGAAGAGAAGGGGAAACCACCATCTTCTGCTCCCACAGAACGCGATCACATCCTCACCATCCTGTGGAGCACAAGGACCGTAAGGTAATGCTCCTAGCGATCACATCCTTTATTTCTAACCCCCTTTAAATCGCCACAGTGCTAAGACGAACGGAGAAACCCCTCGTCCGAATCCCGCAGCCACGACGGGGGGACGTTCCGGACGCCTACACTATCGTCCTCACTAATTAACAATCCAACGGCCTATCCGTGCGATTAAGAATTCTCTGGAATTATCACCGTTTTTGTTGAAGGGGAACTCAAATTCCAGTTTCATCAAAATCACAAGGTCCTTAATATAGTCTAATAAATATTTAACATATAGTAATTATGATGATGCACAATAATTACATGAAAGGAGTACAAGGGTAGAGATAACCGTCTTTTTAGCCACGGTTAGGACTTCATAAATTCCCACAGTAGGATCTTCTTGATATTTTCAGCTTTACTCGGGTTTTCTCGAATTTCCTGCATTCAAAATTATTAATAATTCCAAACAAATATTCAATTTAAGCACAGAATTTCGGGTAAATCACAGAATTGTTGAAACGCGTCGTGTCGCGTCGACGCCATTCAATGTTAAAACGCGGCGGTATCCCTCGACGCCTTTTCAGTCGCAGAAACAGGTTATGACTGTTCTTCTATTCGAATTCTAACTCTTCCAATGCACATCCCTTTTCAAAATCGGAAAAGTCTTCCTAGGATCGCAATTCCTTCTATATAAACACCATTAAGTTATTTCCAAGCAATCTTACCATAACCCAAAGATCCAAGGTTAAGTTTTCCTTCAAGATTTCAAGGTTTTTCAAGGTCTCCAAGGTTTCCAAACTTCAAAAAGGAAGAAATCCGAAAAAGAGGATGAGTTCTTCAAACAAGAGGATGAAGATGTCGCTAGAGAAGATCTCCGACGTGGAGAATCACCTCATCGGAAGGGATCCCAATCTCCAAGTAAGTTGAATTAACTTCCCTTCAATTCTTCTTCTTGTTCCTTCATGTTCTTCAATTGATCTTGTTCTTCAAACTCTTCAATCCTTCTTTTCAAACTTACCCCAGGTTTCCCGGCCCGAGGAAATTTACCTCTCTCCCTTGGATTCGCAAACTTGCAAAAAGTGTTAAGCTTTCCATGCAAGTTTTCATCTCCAAGTAGAATCTTCAAGGCTTAGTGGTGCTCGCCAAACACTACAAGAGTCCGAACGTGGATTGGGCGGCTATGGGTGCCTTGATCGAATGGTGGCATCCCCAAACACATACGTTCCTCTTCCAAGATTTTGAGTGCACTATCCTTTTGGAGGAGGCGGAGCTTCTATTGGGTCTCCCAAAGACCAAAGATAAGATGGCTTTAACAAGAGAGAGAATCACCGGTCAACAATTGTTGACATCAATCATGAAGGATCTTTCAGAAGCTAAAGGATGCCTTACCAATAAAGGGATCAATCTTGCAAAGCTTGCTGAGTGGACTCTGTACGAGATCGATGATCTAAGGGAGGACGAAGCGGAGGATGTGACGAAAGCTTTCGTCACATGCCTTGCCGGTGCTCTATTCTTCCCTGCGCAAGACAACATCTTGGAAGATGGTCAGGTCAGTGCTATCTGCGCAATCTTCAAAGGTAAATCCATAAGTACTGCGCTCTTGACCTACCTTTACAGCGGGCTTTCTATGGCATCTGTGGGTCGTCCTCCCTACGGGTGCATGTTACTCTTTGCTCTGTGGGTTAAACTTCACTTCAAATTCGAGTACTGCAAGAGGATGCCTCCAAAACCATCTCAAATTTACATGAATAGTCCGATCCACTATATTGCCAACATTGTAAAGTTCAACGAGCACATGGTCAATAAAGTCCCAAAGCTCAATACCCGAGCCGACTGGAGGGAGCATCTGAAGTGCATGACATCTAACATGTTTGACTCTTCTCCACTCGCTCTTGTTGGAAAGCCTAGTAGGGTGCGCCGTGCAGCGGGAGCGGATCTCAAGTTGATTGGAGCCACCGAGTTCGTGTTATACAACCCTCATCGGTGCCTTACTCAACTTAGCTTGAATCGTCATGAATTCTCCGAGTTCTCTCTTACATCCCCGATCAAGAAGCGTGCTTTGGAATCCGACGAAGATTATGAAGCTACAGAACTTATCACCACTTTGTGGAACCTTGGCTTCAGTTATCGTGTAAAATCCTCTAAAAACAGAGATAGATGATAGAAATTTCCATACCTCCAAGGTCTTCATGAAATTCTTCCTTAAGTGTCCTTTTTTCTTTTCTTTTTCTTTTTGATGTAATAAAAGATTTCATTGAATAAAGAATTATTTTTCATACCTTGAAATCTTTCCTTAACTTCCTGTGATGTGTTCATGATTTTTCCTTTAGTAAAAACTGAATTTTTCCTGAAAATATGACAGTTCGGGTTCAGTTAATTCAAAACGCGTCCACTCAGAAAGACGCCTTTCAACCATAATCATTTTCCAGAAATTCAGTTCAATCCTCAAAAACCCAATTTAACCTTAAATTGCGTCTATTAGACCAGACGCCTTTTCCTCAAAATCCAAATTTAACCTTAACTTGCGTCTACCAGACAAGACGCCTTTCAATCATAAATTCATTTTCCAGAAATTCAGTTCAATCCTCAAAAGTCCTGATTTAACTCTAAAATGCGTCTACCAGACCAGACGCCTTTCAATCATAAATTCATTTTCCAAAAATTCAGTTCAATCCTCAAAAATCCTGATTTAACCTTAAATTGCGTCTACCAGACCAGACGCCTTTCAATTCTCTCTCTTACTCTTTCCAGAACTCCGCCATTAATTCTATGATTAATCCCATAAAACGCGTCTGGATGGGAAGACGCCTTTCATCATCATGCTGTGTACGGTTCTGATCAGAATTGGCGGTAACCTGAAACGCGTCAGCCGTAATGGACGCCTTTCACTCAATTTCAAACAACTGGCCTTGCCGCTCAACTTATGTGCCATAAAACGCGTCTACCTGCGTCGACGTCTTTTAACTTTTTCGTTTACAGACCCGCGAAGCACCCCTTTCTTCCTCACTTTCTCCCTTGCTTTCTCTCTCTTCGAGCTTCGGCGACCTCTGGCGATCTCTTTCTTTTTCTCTCAAAACTCCCTCTTCCAAACTCTATGGAACGTGGTGAAGGCTCCCGCAAGACTAAGGCTTTGGCCAAGAGGCGACGGACGGCGGCCGTGGAAGAGGAAGCCCCCGAAGAGATGTCGGCTGCACTCGCCGAGGCGGTGGCGTTCTTGGAGGAGGAGGAAGCTCCTCCGGCGCCGTTGGCCGTAGAAGAAGAAGAGGAGGGCGACCTCCATACGGTGAGTCTTTTATGAATGAATGGAGTGAGAAAAAGAGGGGAGAAAGGGGTTCTTCAAAGAACCCGGAATCAGGTCTTGAAAGCCGTCCAGACCAGGTGACGCCTTTCAAAAGGCGTCATCCTGGGCCGACGCCTTTCAAGGCTAAATTCCCATTTTTTATCAGGCAGAAAATAAGTTTAATTTGCGTCAAGACATATGGACGTATTTTAAAAGATGTCCACATGTGTTGACGCCTTTCAAAACAGAACTGTTTTAACTCTGTTTTTTTATTATTACTGACCCTAGTTCTTTGTTATTCATCTACAGGGGGTGATGAGGTCCAGGATCAGTTGGGACCTAGTGATAGGAGCGTACCAGGGACTCCCAGACTTCCAGAAGGCGCGCCTGCGCTGGATGGGGTTCGGCGAAGTCTTAGACATCGAGCCGTTCTGGCTCGATCTAGTCCTGCTGCAGGCGCTCAGAGAGCGTTGGCACGCAGAGAGTCGGGCATTCCTAATGCCTTGGGGACATATGATCCCCACTCTAGAGGATGTGGCCAGGATCACTGGCCTCAGGGTAGAGGGCCGACCGGTAAGTGGGGTGACTTACCCCAACTACCAGGGACTGGCAGAGGCCCTATTAGGTATAGAAGTGTCCAGCCTAGGCAGAGAGTCTAGGATGGTCCCCAAGATAGAGGTGGAGGCCGCGTTAGGACTTGATGAGCCCCGGCGTTGGTCAGAAGAGACCCGGAAGGAGTTCAGAGACAGATTAGCAGAGTCATCCTCCCTTGTTTACTGCACCGATCCGAGTCAGGGAGAGGAGGTAGATAGGCAGCTCAAAGTCTTCTTAGTTTTCTTCTTTGGTCGGTTACTCTTCGGTACGAAGGGTGACCATATCCACTGTAGGTTTTTGTACTTGTTAGATGACTTAGAGAGTTTAGGGGAGTATGCCTGGGGTGCGGCCCTTCTGGCCCATCTCTTTGCAGATTTGTCCACGGTCATGCCGGACCGCGAGACCACTGTCAGTGGCTTCTTGCCGTTCCTCCAGGTATTAAGTTGTTTTATTATTTGTTTATGATATGCAATGTAATGAAATGATTTTTTCTAACTTATATGTTCATGTATGCAGGAGTGGAACTACCATTACTTTCCGCTCGGCAGAGCGAGGATTGCACGACCGGGCGCTGTCCCATTGGCCTGCCGTTGGCAACTAATTGTGGACACATCACCACCAGCTGACGGCCCTCCGCCGTCAGTTCCTCGATTACCCCGAGTTGTTGGTAAGTTCTTGTTCGATTTTATTCATTAAATGCAATCTTTCCTTTATTAAATAAAAATTATTTATATGAATGCGTCTAACTTATATGCAGGTGATCTGGCGCCCGTACCTGGGTATGGGCGAGGAGGGTCAGCTGTGGGTGACGGCTGGCAGGAGGAGGTTCGGCAGGAAGATGTGGTTGCACTGCTTGAACGAGATTGAGCCCCTCCGCCTCCGGCTCGTGATGAGGACGTTGGGTCTCCACCAGGAGTGGGTCGACGAGGAGGTCCCGGAGGATGTCGGGAGGAGCATGAGGGGTAGGCACCGTCGAGGCGTTCGGGTGGAGTCCCGTGCGGAGAGTAGCGAGGCCTACCTCCAGCAATACCGGGCCCACTACGCTGATCAGCTTCGGCTCCTCCGACCACTCAATGTGAGTATGCTTTTATGCGTCTTTCATTTTATTATTATCTTGGTTTATATTTGTGAATGAATGTATGTATGTGTGATATGCAGGATGCGCGCGATGCGGTCACCATCGACCTTCGGGCCCGCCTACATGATGCGGAGGCCTAGCTAGAGTAGGTCCAAAAGGAGCTGTTCGACCTGGTATGTATGAATGAATATGAATGTTTTGATTAATTAATTGTTTTGGCGATTAACAACTGACGGTTGTCTTTTGGTGCAGCGAGCCGTCTACACCCAGGCGGCTCCCCCTGCATATGGAGCATCGTCATCCTCTTCTTCTACGGCCCATGAGGCTGCTCTGGCAGACCTCCAGAGCCAGCTTGCCTCCGCCATCCACCGAGCTTCCCTTGCAGAGGAGGATCGCGTTGCTCGGGTAAGTTCTTAACCTTTGATTTCTGAACTTGCTTTTGATTACTTGATTGCCTTGGACTAACAATGACTTCTCCTCAGGTTGCTGAGCTTCAGGAAGCCCTTCAGAGGGCTGAAGCGGAGCTGGAGGATTCTTGTGCAGCAACTGCTCGTGCTGAAGCTGACGCTGCGCGGATTCAAGCTTTGGAGGAGCAGGTGGCTCGTCTCTCCACCGGAGATCTTGCACGTCTCCAGGTTCGCCTGGAGATCCTGACTGAGGAGAGAGACCGCGACCGCCTCCGGCTAGAGAGTCTTCAGGGTCGCCTGTCGGTAGCTGAGCACGAGCGCAAGATGGTGGAGGAGAGGTATCAGCGAGCCCGGCAGCGGGCTGCTGATCGTGGTTTGGTGAGCACTTTCACTGCCAGCGTCGCCATGTCGTCCGGCCAGGCAGGGCCGAGGCCGGCAGGGCCGAGTGCGATGGGACCACCTCCACTTCCTAGTCGAGGACCAGCATCGGATGCGCCCGACGAGGCTCAGAGTCAGCTTGATGAGGGCGGAGGGGAGAGCCAGCCTTGAGGGCTCATGTATTTTCTTTTCTTTTGTGTATCATGTACAAAACACCTTTTGATGATATACATGAAACTTTTGGCTTGCAACCTTGCGTTCCATGTGTTTGCCTTGTGTCCTGCATGTCACTTAACAAACATGTTAAGTATCTATTTAGGCTTAGCCCCTTGCCTGACCGAGTGAACGGTTAATCAATCTTTTCCTTAAATGAATGGTCAAGGGGCATAGCATTTATTAACAAAGGTAATGTGAATAATCAAACTTAAGCAAAATGCAACATACAAGCAGACAAATGCTTACTTAAAATAAAAGGAATGAAGCATACCAGATGCAATAAGCAGATGCTGATTGAAATATTTTTTGTTGTTTTGAAATATTTACCCTTTTTTTTGGGTTTTGAAATATGTATTTTTTTTTACTTTTGAAACATGTGTGTTTTTTTTTGTTTTTTTGAAATATGTATTCTTTTTTTTTGATTTTGGATTTTTGACATATGTATACTTTTTTTTGAAACATGTACTTTTTTTTTTACTTTTGGAAATATGTATTTTTTTGATTTTTTTTTTTTTTGAAATATGGTGTGAACTAACAGACCAGCATGGTACTCAGATCAAAAGATCATATTCATTTATGAACTTAGTTCCCAAATTGTTCTTCAACAATTTAACTTAAACCCATCATATTTGAACTTGTGTTTCCATTCGTGATCCCATTTGATGATTTGATCCTTAGTCAATCTCGGCCGTTCCTCAAGTTTAGAGTACGCCTCTTTAGAAAGAAATGAAGAATTGGTTTAGAAAGCCCATGAGAGGGTTCCGAAGACCTAAAAAGATGTTCCTTTCCTACCCTAATATCCGTTGGGGTTAGGTCATTTTCTTTCTGGGGTATTTATCGACCTTGCGCTCCCTTTTATTTCATTTGCTGGCCTTGATGTAACGTTTGTAATGTGATGGCCTTTTGATTTGACGTTTGGCTTTTGCCTTTTGCTTTTGCTTTTCTATTCTTTTCTTTGGGATGGATCTCCCCCTTTTTTCTTATGACGGCCCCCTACTAAGATGGCGGGTATTCTTGGTAGTCTATTCTAAGTCTCGTTCCAACATCATGGGCCGAGTGTAAAACATAATTTTGCTTTAAAAGGAATGATTTGTACTTCACACTTTCAATCAAGCTTTCGGTATTCCTTAAGACTTGGCATCTCTTGTTACTCACGAATCAAACGTGTCAGTGTGTGTAGTAATGTGTTTGAAGTTAAATTATCCAAACTAATAAGGGAACTTGAGTTTATAAATTTTCTAATTTCATTGGTCTTTGTACCATGCTGATCGACTCTTTAACCTAAGGGTAGTATTTCTTAAGATGTAAACCGTTCCAGGGGTGAGTTAGCTCTTCTCCTTCTGCATTGACAAGACGGTAAGCGTTACCAGGAAAAGCGTGTGATACAACATAAGGTCCTTCCCAGTTGTATTGTAGCTTAGAACACAGACCACCAGGTTTTACAAAAATTCTTTTGACAACCATTTCATCGACTTTGAACTGACGTTCAATGACTTTCTTTTGATAAAAACGTGCTAGTCTATTTTGATAAACTATTGCATGATTAGCGGCTGACCACCTTCTCTCGTTTAAGAGTTCCAATTGAGCAAGGAGTGCTGAACGGTGTTCATCAATGGAAAATTCCTTATTCAATTGTACTCTTAATGACGGTATAAGGATCTCGTATGGAACTACCGCCTTCATTCCAAATGTTAAGGAATAAGGAATTTGCCCAGTGGGCGTGCGGATTGAAGTTCGGTAGGCCCATAGAGCCTCAACCAATTTTTCTGGCCAGTCTGTGAATTTGTTAGATTTGCACGTCTTTTTGATGATTTTTATCAAAGTCTTATTGGTTGCTTTTGCTTGGCCATTGCCTTGCGGATAATAAGGAGAGGAATGATGCAATGCAATTCTATACCTGTTGCAGAGGTCCTTCAATTCTTGTGACACGAACTGCGGTCCGTTGTCGGTGACAATGGTGCTTGGAATTCCAAATATGGTGATGATGTTCTTCATGATGAACTTGCAGACGGTTGATGCTTTGATTTCTGTGTATGCTTCAGCTTCCGCCCACTTAGTGAAGTATTCCGTTGCCGTGAGGATGAAAGACTTTTGCTTGATGCCGGAATCTGGATTACCAAGGGGTCCAATGATATCGAAAGCCCACATGGAGAAAGGCCATGGGGAAGAAACAGGGTGGAGTGAAAATGCAGGAGAATGAATTTTGTCGGCGTGAAGTTGGCACTTAGCACACCTACGAACATATCCTACACAGTCTTCTTCCATGGTTGGCCAATAAAATCCTTGTCCGAGGATCTTCTTTGCTAGCATCTGTCTATTGACATGGCCACCACAAACTCCACTATGAGCTCCTTCAATAACCTTCCAAAGCTCATCTTCGTCTAGACATCTTAGAAGGACTCTATCAAAACCTCTCTTGTACAGTGCTCCTCCAACTAGGGTGTATCTTTGAGCAACTCTCCTGATAGCTCTCTTCTCCTCAGTTGTAGCTTCCTCAGGATATGATTGATCTTCACAATATTTGGCAATTTCATAGTACCATGGCTTTTGTTCATCGTCCATCTCTTCTAACAGCTCCATTAACATGATTTCTCTCTTTTCCACAATGCTTCCATCTCTGACTTTCTTCAACAGTTTCTCCTTAGTTCTAAGAAATGAAGGGTCTTTTACGGAGGGTGAAAGACGCCTATGAACTATGATTGATTCGGATTGCCTGCTGATTGGAAAATCAAGAGAAGATGCCAGTGAAGTTAGAGCGTCAGCTAAGATGTTCTGATTCCTAGGGACATGGACAAAGATCAATTTCGTGAAAAGCTTTGAATAAGCAGAAGTAAGTTCTTGATAAGGCTTGAGTTTGGGATCAAGAGTTCGATACTTGGTCAGCACTTGGCGAAGAATCAGTTGGCTATCATCCACAATCCTGAGTTTAGTGGCACCATGAAAATGAGCAGCCTCGAGGCCAGCAAGGAGTGCCTCGTATTCAGCTATATTGTTGGTGACTGGAAAGTCAAGCTGAAAGGCTTGTGGAATGGTGACACCTTCAGGTGATAACAGAACGATACCGATCTCCTTTCCATGAGAATTCAAAGCTCCGTCAAAATGCAGAGTCCACATATCATCTCTGATTTGATTTACGGACATCAGTTCCTCATCCGGAAACTCTGATCGCACTGGATCAAATCGAGGAAGGGGATGATGGGCGAGATGTTCCGCTATGGCATAGCCCTTGATCGTTTTCTGCTGAATGTAAATGATATCGAATTGAGATAGAAAGCTTTGCCATCGCGCTAACCTATCAGTAAGAACATATTTCTCCAGAAGGAATTTGATCGGATTCATCCTAGCGATGAGATGGACTTCATGGGCCAGAAATAATGCTTCAATTTCTGAAGCACTCAGACCAATGCTGCACATGTTCTCTCCATCACCGTGTATCTCTGTTCAGCGGGGTTGAGAAGTTTAGAGAGATAGTAGGCCACCCTCTCCTTTCCTTCTTCATCCTCTTGTGCTAGGACAGCCCCCACTGCATCATCCAGGACAGAAATGTAAAGTATCAATGGTTTGCCTGGAGATGGTGGTCTCAAAACAGGAGGACTTGCTAGATAGTTCTTTAATCCATCGAATGCCTCCTGACACTTATCGTCCCAATCGAATTTGACTCCCGGCTTGGTAAGCTCGTAAAACGGCTTACACCTTTGTGAGTGCTGGGAGACAAAACGGCGAATAAATTGCAACCTCCCGATTAATCCTCTCAGCTCCTTCAAGTTTTTGGGAGGCGGCATTTCTCTGATAGCCTTCGCCTTGTTGGGATCGATCTCAATTCCCCGCTTACTGACGATGAATCCAAGTAATTTCCCTAAAGATACCCCGAATACACATTTCTTGGGGTTCATTTTTAACTGATATTCCCTTGATCTCTCTAATACTCTCGCCAAAATTTTGGCGTGCTCAGCCTTTGTCTTAGATTTAACCAATAAATCATCCACGTACACTTCCAGATTTATGTGCATCATGTCGTGAAATATTGCCATCATAGCCCTCTGATAAGTGGCTCCAGCATTCTTTAATCCAAATGGCATGATGACATAACAGTATGTTCCCTAAGGTGTAGTGAATGACGTCTTCTCTTGATCTTCTTCTGCCAGCTTAATCTGATTGTATCCCGAAAAATCATCCATAAATGATAAAGACTCATAGCCAGCAGTGTTATCAATGAGTACATCAATATGAGGCAATGGAAAATCATCTTTAGGACATGCCCGGTTCAAATCGCAGAAGTCAATGCAAATTCTGACCTTCCCGTCCTTCTTCATAACCGGGACTATGTTGGCCACCCATTGTGGATAAAGGACAACTCTAATGAATTTGACTTTATGTAATTTGTCAGCTTCTTCCTTCATCTTTAGAGCCATTTGTGGGTGGAATCGCCTTAATTTCTGCTTGACCGGGCTAGCTCCATCCTTTAATGTCAACCTGTGTTCAACTAAAGATGAGTCTAACCCCGGCATATCTTCATAACTCCCGGCGAAAGCGTCCTTATAATCCTTAAGTACTTGTACCATTGCCTTCTCATCCTTTGTAGAAAGATTTTTGCTGACGAGGACAACCTTAGGTTCGTCTTCAGTCCCTAAATTGATTTCTTTGGTGGGCTCTTCTACGGCAGCTGAGGGTTCATCGAATCTCTTCACTCCACTGGCATATGCCTCAGCCGCGTCCTCGTCATCTTCTTCATCTTCAATAATGGGGTCTTTTTCATGTATCAACTCATACACCCCATATCCATCATTGACTGACTCATCGTCCAAACAATCTTCTGGCATCTGAATTGGATTTTCTAATAACTGAGGGATTAAAGTGCAAGAAAAGCATCTATCAGCTAAGTCCTGGAGGTATCTATCTGGAATTCGCCTACCCTTAGACTTCCTAGACTTCCTAACCTGACTAACCTGCCTAGAACTAGACTGCCTAACTTCACTAAACTCCCTATTATAACCTAATGAAGATGAAGCAGAATGGAAATCCTGGGATACAAATGGAAATACAGGAGAATCCTCCCGAGGGGAGGGGCAGAGTAGATCTAGGAGAGAATCTTGACCGAAAGACCCGCGCAATGGGGTGTGATCGGACAAGTAAGAGGTTTCCTCAATGAGGACCTGAGAAGAATTTGTTGCCAAATTGGTGTTTTTTTTTGGGCAATAGAAGAGTTAAGCATAAAACAGGAATGAACATGAATAGAAGGAGAATTAGATGGAGGAAGTGGCACCAAGGCCAAAGGATTAGGGGGATCATACAACAGTATGTCCCAGATTAAATCATACATCCTCTCTAGATCGAGAGGAGGTGGTGGAATGAGGTCCCGTGGGGATAGAGTAATCATGACGGACGGAGCCCGTGGAATATCTTCAATAATGACCCGCGACCGAGTCGGGGTAAGGAGCAAAGTGCGAAACAAGGTGTGAAGCATGAAAACATGAGAAGGATATGTCCCCCTTCATAGCAGATATGTGGTGTAGCCAGATTTATAGGGGTCATCTGGCCCCCCTTCATCAGTCTCTTCTGATAGCAGTATCCTCTTGTCGAAAATAGCACCAGGTCCTTCGATCAGCTCATCGATTTCTGGCGGCCACTTGGGTTCTGCAGGATCGAGAAACAGTCTGTTCAGTGCAATGTAGAGGTCTCTTAGGTCGAACCACCTATACCATTCACATTCAGGATCTTGGAATTTTCTCCTCTTCATAGGCCGCAGAGCCTCCAAGGACTGGTATGTGAGTAGTTCCGAGCAATGCCTGGCCAAGTCTCTCCCATATATATCATGGAGGTCAAAATACGAAGTAATGACCACCGTGTTGTCATGGCTAATTATGGGCCCTTTTACAAAATGTGTATACAAGGTCCAGGTTAGGGGATCCCGGCCTTCCTTGGGCGGTGTAGACATCGTCTCCCAGACTTTCTGACCATCTTCATTCTCTGCTTGCTGAACAATGTCTTGTTTCAGTTTTCTTGGCCTATAGCCCAGGCCGCTTCCAGGTGCTCCTCGGTGAACTTTGACAGGAGTGGTTCTACCTTGTAATTGTGTGCCCAGACCTCTTCCAGGCTGATAGCCATTCTTCATCATAATTTTCCATCCTGGGGTACTCATGCACTTCCCCCTCTTTATGGCATTTAATGGATAAGGAGAAATAGTGGCGGTTTTCAGAGGGTCAGCCACTGGATGGTAGACCTGTAATACCGACAGAAAAGGTTGTCGGCCAGGTGAAGAAGCAGGTTTGATATTCAAAGAATGAGGAGCAGCAAGGATCGGCATGCTCGTCACTTTAACAATTCGTCCTTTAAAGGGAAATTTGAGGCATTGATGATTCGTGGAGGGAATCGCCTCGAGAGTTTTTATGTAAGGACGACCCAATATGATATTCAAAGAAGGGTCGATTTCCAGAATGTGAAATTTGACCTCAGCATGACTTACAGGGCCTAGCTCTACTTTCAAATAAACCATTCCCAGAGGGGAACGGGTGGAGTTATCATATGTTGTCACAGAGATAGGGCTAGGCAGCCATTTTTCCTTGGGCACACCGCACAACTCCAGGGTCTTCGGAGGTAAAACATTGATTGAAGTCCCTGTGTCAACCAGGCATACATCCACGGCCTTCTTGCAGATGTTGACCGTGATGCTCAGAGCCATGCTTCTGGCTGCTGGCGGTGCTAGTTCCGATGTGTGAAATGAAATGGAGGGCTGATCCCCCTGAGGAACTAATAGTGCTGCAATCTTTTCCACCGACACGTCCTCGTTGACCATCACCTTCTGCAAATATTCCATCAGAGCTTCTTGGTGACTCTTCGATCTTTTAATCAGTTCAAGCACAGAGATCCGTGCCGGTGTTCGATCCAGATGTTTCAACAAATCATATTGAGTGCCTGGTGCACTCTCTTCATTGTGTGCTTCCTCCGGCGGCTGTGATGGGCCATCTCTAACTGTTGACTGAGGAAAGACTTTGTTGAAAATCCTTCCACTCCGGAGCGCATGTTCCTCAACCGTGGAAGGTCCGGGTGACACTTTAAGTACCGCAGAGTTGGGTGGTGTGGGTGATGACACAGGGTTAGGTGGTGATGGCGTGGTGCGGATTAAAGGTCTAGATGGTTGGATAGCGGATGGGTAAGTGATTGGGGTGGATGAAGTGGGAAACGGCATGCGTAGTAATGGTTTAGAAGGTTGGATGGTATCTGAGTAAGCGGTAGTGGTAGCGGGTGAAGTAGGAAATGGTACACGTAGTAGTGTTTTGGATGGTAGGAGGGGTGCGTAATTGGTTTGCGGTAGGTTATATGGTGGAGGCGTAGTAGTGTGGGGTGTAATGGGCTTGAGGAAAGCGGGTGGTGGTAATGGGTTAGTGGGTGCGGGTGAGTGATACGCGGGTGTCGGTAGAGGGGTGATGGTAATGGGCTGTGGTTTGGGTATGTGGATGGTGCGGCGTGGTGGTTGTTCTGCGGTACTCGGAACATGACCCGTCGAATAAATAGAGGAAGAGTCCTCTATTCTCCACTGTTGCCCACGGTCAGCCTCAGACCGGCTGTTTGTTAGAATAGGGGCAACTTGGTTTTGGTTTTGTTGCTCCGGGAGCGGGTTCTGCACTATCCCATGTTTGGTGGTGGTGCTGCTTGTGCTGGTGCTCTCGCTTGCTGCTGTTGCTGCTGCTGTGGTGGTCTTCTTGCCTTCAGGGCTGATATATATTTTTTCATTTCTTCCCAGTCTATGCCGCCCTGCTCGTTGAGATCATGAATGTAATCTATAAATTGGAAGCATGTGTCAATAGTATGCCCAGGTTGCCTATGGAAATAGCAATACCTAGACGTGTCGGCATTATGAGGCCAAACTGCCTTTTCTCTTGGCAGGACTAAGGCATTAGCTGCCATTAGGGCACTGAAAATGTCTGCCAAAGATTCTGGGAGGACTGGGTATTCTGCCCTCTTTGGGCCTGGAGGTCTTCTCTGCTGGTTGTAGTCAGCAGGAGGAGGGACATTATGATACGCCGGTGGTGCGCGCGGCTGATACTGCTGTTGTTGTGGCTGCTGGTACTGCAATTGCCGTTGCGGCGGCTGCTGTGGCTGTTGCTGTTGCTGTTGCTGGTTCGGCTGCTGGGGCCGCTGATATTGGGGCTGCTGATACTGAGGGTTTGGCTGCTGCCTGTACCCCTGCTGGTTCGGCTGCGGTGGCCTCTGATTCTGCTGCTGACTCCTCACGAACTGAGGCGAGTTGTTGTTCATACTACTGACTTGCTCATGAGAGAGCGTGCCCTCAGTAGTTGGACCTGTGCTGGGAGCATTTGGCAATACAGGCTTCCGAGGTGGAGGCCTGCTAGGTCTGTGAGGATCAAAGAAGCTAGAAAACGTAGCGTCCTTGAAGGCGTTCTGACAGTACCGTGCTCTTTCATAGAGCTTTGCCATGCTGGTCAGATTGTTCAGGGAGAGGACTAGTTTGAACTGGGGCGTGGCATTGGAAATCAGCATCTTCACTTGCTCCGACTCGGACAAGTGATCTTTCACTTTCTCGGCCAAGCCCCGCCATCTTTCGGCAAAACTGACGAACTCTGTCCTGGTACAGTTGTATGAATTTTCGGGAAACGATACCATAGTCCTCTACTTCGGAGGGTTCCAAAGAAAAGAACCACTCGAGGGCCGGTCCCTCTAAAGATCTCCTGAACAAAAAGGCCAATGACCTTTTGTCGTTTTGCCAGAAGGATGATTCGTACATGAACTCCTTCAAGTGGGTGAAGGGGTTACCAGTACCGTTGTACTTCCGGTACACTGGCATCTCGGAGGGCGGCAGGTGGAACACTGGCAGGCTTGGTAAATTGATCTCCGGTGCAGCTTTGACCCCCATCATCTTCTGGAGGTTGTTGAATTGTTCGTCCATGCGCTCCATCTTCGCCAGCAACGCTTGCGTTGTCAGATCAGCCTGGGGAGGAGGAGGAGGTGGAGGTACTTGATAGGCCTGTTGCCTAGAGTATGTCGGACAAGGAGGACAGTAAAGAGGAGGTCCGGCAGAGCTTCCGCCATGTCCGAGGGCATTTTGGTAAGCGGGCGTCAGCGGTCTGGCCGGTTGCCTAGAAGATGAAAGTTGCGGCCCAGCTGGCCGAGAAGTAACATGGAGGCCTTCTATGGCCTGATGAATGTAAGGAGGATGATGAGGAGGTTGCTGAAGGATGGCAGGGGGAGCCACAGGGTTCGGCTCGGCAGACTGCATGGGTGCTTTCCCCTTCAGAATGGACTAGATCGCCTCGAACTGCTGAGGGTCCAGACGGGAGGCAAGAACTCCCAAAGCATTGACAAGATCCGAAGGATCAGAGGACGAGGGATCATTTTGATTCATGTCTCCCTCGAGAATGGGATTGGGAACCGCATACGCATGTGGGGGAAGATCAGAGTATTGCTCATGAGGATGAAAAAGAGGGGTTCATACATTCCCATCATGTCGAACCGGAACAGAAAGAGAATCACGGGAGGCATCAGCATCTCTCCCGCTCTCAAAATGGTAATCAGAATCGCGAGGGGCATTAGCATCTCCCTCGTAATTGATAATGGCATCTGGGGCCATGCTCAAGTCCCTGACCGATCGGAGCAGCATGATGTTAGATTTTTTTTTAAAAGATTGACAAACAAGTTGTACAGAGATTTAAACAAACAAGTGGATGTTTAACGTAATTTTAGGATTCCTTGTTGAGTTATTTGGATTTAATTAAACCACAAATTCGCTCAAGGGATGGGATCCTAGTTTCAGTTCAATGTCCACCGTTATATTCTATGGCTTTCTCTCACAACGTTTATGGAATCTAACCGGGATTTCAACTGGTACAACCAGCCCGATGATCAAGAAGGAGTACCTTGATTTTGGGGACTTACGGAGGCCTTAACGCCAACTACTCTAGTGTGATCGAGGGACCGACCCAATCAGAGAGAGTTGATGACGTCAAGTAGAGTGTTCCTAAGAAAAGGAGGGTGTTAGCCTCAATGCGTATGACCTGTATCCTGGATGGCCTCTAATGCTTAATACATAATGGGTAATTAGCACACAGATCACAAAAATCTGAGAACTGAAGAAGAAATAAGAAACTACCTGAATCGCGTCGAGGTTAGTCGACGCTATTCAAACAGAGTCTTAATTTTTCGCAGAAGCTCAGATTGCAGACAACAGAGAAATAAGACTGAAAGGTGTCGGGGTTAACCGACGCAGTTTAAAACGTGTCGCTGTTCCTGGACGCTTTTCAAGTCGCAGAAGCAGTTTTCCAGGAGGAATTTCTAGATTGATTCCTCCTCAAACAGGACAAAAAATAATAAATAATTAGCTCATGCAAGAATTTTTTTTTGTTTCAGATTTTAACAGGATGATTTTATCAAATAAACAACTAAGATATCAATCAATCACATAACATTTCATCACAAAAATAACTTTTTAACTAATCAACGGGGAGGGCAAGATCTTGCCACAGGGGTGTGCATGTGGTGCACATGGGAATAATAACTAAATTAAAAACACTCACCAATTGGTGAGGACGTGTCGAGAGACACAAGTGGTGTACCGTGGGTGCCCGATTGATAACAGCAAGAACAAAAGAACTAAAAGATGGCGAGACCAAGTCCTACCGTGATCGCCAAAAAAGTTGTGAGTGCTTAAAATGGGTGTGTGATTATCATGAAGAATCTATGTTGTTTAAGTGTAAAATAAAGCCTATTAAAGAAGAAACTAAGTGAAGTGATCGCCAGAAACTTTTGACTTAAAAGTTCCAAAAGAAAAAGTTTGATCGCCTACCTGTTTGGACGTGGGAGATGTTGAGCTCTTGATTCCCCCTCTTCAACCGGCTGAAGAAAGAGAGCCATTTCTTTTTTTTGTTCTTGCTTTGATTGCTGTTAAGTTTGAGGATCGTCCAGAGTCCTTGTTGTTTGCTTGTTGATTTCCTCCCCTTTGATTCTTTTTTTACACCTTGCAGAAAATAGAAAGAAATGAAGGAACGATGAGAATTCAGGCAGAAGTAGTATCCATTCTTAACAGAGTTTTAAACATGCAACTAAACATAGAAAACTCACTTGTTGGGATGGTCTTTGAAACCCCTTTGAATTGGTTTTGAAAATGATGCTAGTATAGTGTGTGTTGCATGGAGTGATGTGATGAAATATGCAAGATTAATAAAAATGAAAAATGAAGAGAATGCAGAAATGAATTGAAAAACTTATGCCGGTTGATGAAGAATGGAAAGCTTTGATCTTGAATGGATGCCGACAGCACTTCAATTCTTCAGCGTTTGGACGTCGTTGTTTCGATTTCTTCTTCAATTCCAGCTCTAACTCTTTTTCAACTTTTTTTACCCATTCAAGAGGCAGGGTATTTATAGACTTCCTGGCATCCGCGGATTTACATGGAGAAATCTTAAGATTTATCCATCTTAACCAACAGATAAATACAGATTAATTCATCTTTATCTGTAATTATCTAAAACGCGTCGACCATGCGCGACGCCTTTCAGATTGATTAAGATAAAGATAAATATCCGGAAAAATTCATCTTTATCTGTAATTAGATAAAACGCGTCACCTTGTGAAGACGCCTTTTATACTAATTAAGATAAGGATAAACATCAGGAAGAGAGACAGAAACCACTTAGGAAACCTAAAACGCGTCGTGCCTAACAGACGCCTTTTAGCTAATTAATCAATTAATTGAAATTCAAATTTAAATGTTAAAATAAGAAAAAACTCTAAATAGCGTCCACACAGGTCGACGTCTTTTAGACTTCTTCATATTTTAACTGAAATTTGAGTTAAAATCAATTTAATTGATTAACTTAAACATGTCTGTTAAACCCGACACTCAAAAAGATCAATAAAAATTAATCAATGATTAATATTAGACCATTATGAGGCATTATTATATGATATGAAATTTACTCGAAATGATGTTAAAATTAGCGTGTCTACAATGTCCATCCAAAGTTATTGCATGGCTTATGATCTTTCATTCGCACAATGCTCTCGAGTCGACCTAGGGTTATGGTCGACTGTCAAAACACTAGATAGTCAACTCACTTGAATTAGACTCCGCCTTACAATGTCATAAAATATCTTTTCTGATATTGTGTCTGCTCTGGCTAGAGACTCCTGCGGATCCATTATAGAGCATTCTCTCTCTAGTTATTTGAGAGCGAATGATCCTTTATTAAACACATAATCACCTTCGAAGGTCTTCCATCGGACTCGATCCTTGACTATTAGAAATCTCGTGGATAAGGATTCGTAAACCAAAGTCAAAGCCCAGAAGTCTACCGACAAGATGTCTTTGCTATCTCAAGTCTATGGATCAATCATGCCACTATGACGATGAATCAAGCTAGTTGACAGTCAAGTAAATTACCATATGACGATTCATTTCAGATCAGTTCAATGAACTCATTCTCCAATGAGCACCTACAGGTTTATCATAGTGTCTCAACACAAGTGACTAACGAGATCAGTCACCCTTATCATATGAGCTGGAATAATATGTACTAGTCGTACCAGATGTTTGATGTCCTTCTCAAACATTCTACGACTAGGAACAATTAAGAATGTGTTTATAAGTCATCAGTCTCATCATTATGATCTCATCATAATCTGATGATTATTGCACATATTCATGGACTTCATTATGCGCGATAATAGATACGCCAATCTATATAATGAAATAAATGCCATTTATTAATGAACCAGATTGAAATAGGTGCCTTATGATTGGCTTAGAGGATGCCTATATCCATCAATCTTCCACTTGGACTCAAGCCAATCACTTTCGCATTTGACCTCCATCAAATCTAGGTGATGCTCACATCAAGTCTGTGACTAAGGCTCAGTCGGAGATCTGCTAAATCATTCATTAATGGAATAATTTTTATGTTATTTCCTCTTAATTCTTTGTCTCTTAACTTGTGAAAGAGCCTCACAATGTTCTCTAACTTCTGATGAGAGCATGGCTCGACCACAAATTTGTTCGCTCCCACTGTTGTCCTACAACAATAGGACTGGATCGGAGACCTTTTAGAAATATATCTAGTTCAAAGATGAACTCTTTCATCCATACTATTCCAATAACAGTATCATCTGTATATGTCATCATTTTAATATCGAATTCTAGGTTTGAATCCTTCCAATCCACACATATTGTTCTATCAACAGTATCTTGCTATAATCATGTAAGTTTTTAACTTGGAACTCTTCCAATCCACTGTTTTCTAATTATAAGATAAAATTCAAGCCTTGACTTGAAATTTGAGTCAGTGTGACTCATGGTTTCAAATCATCATCTCCATGTATGAGAGTGCATCCTTAGTACTTGTCAAATACTTAGTGATGTAATTCACTCTTTTTATTAAGGTTCCCTGTATCCTTCAAGGAATCATTCCTTAAAGAAATAAATTATATATCTCAACAATTAAGATTTATTATGGAATTTATGTCAAACATTTTGGCGTACAGGTTAAAGTAACATCCTCATCAATCTATCTTAATAGATTCGTATTCGCATATGCAGGATGTTGCATCCAAACCTATTATGAAGAAGAACATGGATAACAATACTTTTACTGATAGTAACATATACTCCCACTGTCCTTCTTTAACACATACAATCCGTGATCATTCTTAATGATCACTTGGTGTTTGACCATTAGGTCAAATCTCTTTTTCCAACTTTCGGAAACTTCAGTTTCTAACTTGCTTCCTAGATATTGTAAAAGCTTTAAAGGTGTATCATATACATCTTTTCCCTTAATCATATTGAGGGAATGTTTTTAATATCTAAATGCCATCTCATCATCATGATAAGCAGTATTGGCAAATAGAATTTTAATAAACTTATTTATGGTAATCACTGAAGAAAAATTTATCCAAATCAACACTTTGATCTTGACTATTTCCTTCAGTTTGTCATATCTATTTTTCAGTAGTCCTTCTTTACTAATCTTCATTATGAAGATTTACTTGCCTTAGGTATAATATCCTCTAGCAATACTATCAAGTTCCGAACTTAATAGGTGTTATAGACTATGGTTTTGAATTCTTAATGTATTGTCAATCTCAAAGTTGTTAAGAGCTTTCTCATAGATCTAATATCATAATCCACATTTTTGAGCTTTACTCATTTTGCTATCTTTGATATGTCAAACATATCTTTCTTAGTCATTTGAGAGAATTTCAAATATTTATGAAGCTCCTTAATGTGTGTCTTAAATAGTTCCAAGCAGTCAAAGATTATCTAATAATCTTATGTTAATTTATGGGTCTAGAACATCTTCTAGTTTTATCAACTCCCACTGTCTTCTCTGAAGATATATTCCTCTTCATAGAAGATAGCTTTTAAGACGATAACTATTTCATTATCGCCTGGCTAATAAATATAATGTCCAAAGCTTTTAAATATCTCACAAATTTACACTACATTATGTCCTTTTGGATCCAACTTCTTCGGATCATGTCTTTTTCCAAAAGACTAGGACATAACTTGATTTTAACATCTTTAAAATCATGTTTGCTTATAATTCACATCTCATATGATTTATCTTGTTTTCATATCTCATATGGACACGCTAACTTATTTGAAACCATATGTAATGTATGGACATCTAATTTTCATACTCATATTCACAAGGATATAAGCATTAGGCAAATCTTATTATGTATAGTACTATATCCAAAAAGTATTATTCCTCATTATATCATATTGCTATGATATTTAATGAGGATTAATCGAGAGAGGATATGATTATCCTTTTAATGAATTTGTGTGAATCCTGTACTCAAGTATTAATTTCCTTGATCAAATCAAAGAATTCTAATATTCTTTCCTTTTAATTACTTCATGTTGATCTTTTATACCTTAATCTCTCAGATGCATTCGACTTGTACTTCAATTAGTACATACAGTCGAATCTTTCCAAAAGTTAACCATTAAGGTAAGTCAATAGAAGTAATTATCTTTTTGGCTTTAAGAAGATATTGGGCTATTTACATCATCATGTATAAGATTTAATAATTTCTTATCGCACAACCTAGTGTACAATACCATAGACACTCATGATTCACTAAGTTCATTTCTATGAGAGACTTGTGAATATTTATCACATGATATATCACATCAAGAATCTTTAGTGTATTGATTGGTTTTAAAATCTTTTCATTTCTAAAACCATATGGAACAACGCTTGTTTCTTCTCAGTCAATATTATTTACATTTAAACTTCTTGATAATTAATATAACTAAATAAAAATTATTTAATTTCATATTAATCTCCTAATAGTATACAAAGATTTACTGTCTCACAGTAACCTATGTATCTCTAGAACTATTGTTGAGTCTAACTTAACATTTTCATTTTCTCCATTTTCTTTTACTTGTTTAAGTCTCTATGTTATTGCAGATCTGATAATCATTTTCAATATTTCATATTGGAGATACTAACTCTCTTATAGACATGCAAAAATAGATAATATGAATACCCGAAACTTCTTACAAGTTTTATTTTTCTATTTGCCTTTACCAATATCTTTATATTAGTTGCAGTGGGAGAATTGCTCATTCTCTCTTTTAGCTGACTTGAGTTTATCCATCTCAGGTGTAGGTTCGATCATTTAAGATCTTACCTCTAGCCTTTCTTAAAGGCATACTATAAATATCTCTTCTACTTGGTTTCACTCAAGTAAGAGATTTCATAATATCTAATTAGGATAGTGGCTATCATATGGCTCTGAAAACATTCTTCATAGTCCTTTTGTTAATATGAATTTTAAAAGTATTGACATCCAGTATGCCAAGTCTTAAATTAATTGACGACATTTCAGTTAATAGAGGAAATAGAATGATTTAAGCAGATAGTTCTTATAATTCAATTATGATCTTTTATCTTAAATTATTTTTCACTATTTTTCGACGGACTGTATAACTCTTAAGATATACAGAACGGAAGACTCTGATAGTCTCCTAGCAGGAATCAGAATCTCAATGACTTGTAGTACATCCTTGTTGATAGCACAACAAACTGTACTACAATCAAAGAACACCCATTTTATGAGACTTGCAACTCTTTGGAACATCTGATCATAACTTTGGTCCCCATAGATTTAATGGCCTTGTGGATAGCACAACAAACCATTAATTCTGATCTATGCATTACCATCGTTATGAGACGGACATAGATTTGTATGCAACCCTTGTGGATAGCACAACAAGGCTACATGGTTCCTCTACCCCGATCAAAAAGTCATCTTATGCCATAGCCAGTCTCTCCTCACAATTAGACATGCCTTGTAGTAGCACAACAAACCTGCCTAAGGTAATTTGAGTCATATGACTATAATGATGGAGGACTATGCAGTAAATTCTCAACTACTCATGTTACGGCTCAGACTTTAACGAGGGTTTTTAGATAACTTTTATTTTGGTCTCTACCTAGGTTATAGTTTATAAATATATTGCATATATATTTAACTATACCTAAATAATAGCAATTGATTCATAGTCAAAAGAATAACATGTATCAACCATATATGTTCATTATGTGGTCATGGACAGCACAGTGATTAACTGGAGCCATACAATTAATCACCACAAATATAAAACAATTATATAATTAAAACATGCAAACACATATGCACTGGTGACCTCATCTCTGGTCGCCTTCCTAGTTGTACTTGTAGATCATCTTCGTCTCTCCTCAGCCAGCACGATCAATTACAAAAATATTAATTTTTGAAATAATTTCAAATACAAGTAAATTGTAAGAGAAAGCCTTATGGCCGAGTACAATAATAGAGGGAGATATAATTACATTGGAATGATAGAGAGAGAGAGAGATACGCATGCCTCATTAATTAACATTTAATTAATATACATTACATTCGATAATAATCCACATAATTACACACCATCACATGATATGAAATTTAACTAAGTGCATGTTCATGACCACCACAAATTTTAACCATCCACATATGATAAAACACATCACATGAAGGCTAAAATTTTTGAAAAATAATAATTTTGATTTTTTCAAAAACTGGGTACAAATCAAAATTGAATAATTTGGATTTTCGAAAATCTCATTTTCTATCATACATTTAAATATAATTTAAAGCATTAAAACAATTGTTAATTAATATTCTGGTCACAACTTAAAAATATTCTAATTAATAGAGATAGAATTACATTGGAATGATACATTTGTTAATTAATATTCTGGTCACAACTTAAAAATAATTAACAACAATTGTTAATTATGATTTTAAGATAATAACATAAAGAACCCCTCTAATCATTAATCAAAAATTTAATTTCATAACAAAAATTGTTAAGAAATTAAATAAATTTAATTAAGGGTTAACTAAACATTTAATAAACACTTATTAAATGTCCCTTAATAGAAATTTATTTTAACAACTCTTGTTAAATCTAATTAAGATCATATCTCTCAAAATAACCCCACTTAAGATCACATCTTTAAATAGCCTTCTTTAATACAAAATAAGATCTAAAGTTTAAAACACATTTAAAACAAAATCCTATTAAATTTTTAAGTTAAACAGGTTTGGAGTTCATATTATTAAAGGGGTATTAAAATAATGAAGGGTTTAGGGGTTAATAGGGGTTATTGAGTTGGGGTTTTAATGGGCCTTTAGGCCTAGGCCAAAGGTTGCTAGGGCCGGGCCTGGCTTAGCCTGGCTCGGGCCAGGGGCTTGGACCCAGGCGCTACTTGGCCTAGCTAGGTCTGGCGCCTAGGCCGCCCGGGTTGGGTCCAGGCCTCCCTTGGTCGAGTCGGCTCGGGACTGGCCGGTCAGAGCCCCCTGCACACTAGTTGCCCGGCTAGGGTTTCCCAATCGTCGCCTCCGATCCCCTTTAAGCTTGGTTCTCCTCCGGCGCTGACAAGTGGAGGACCGGCCGAGAGTTGCAGGTTGCCGCCCTAGAGCCCCCTTTAATTCACCGATGCCGGTGGTGGCCGGCCGGCTTGCCAGTGCCGCCGGTATCCCCACCAAAGACCTGCGGTTAGACTATATGAAACTGTGGCCTTCTGCCCCTATTGTCAGGCCCGACGTCGGCAATGAGGAACTAGAGCGGCGCTACGCTCCCACCCTGCCATCTCTGATGGGGCCGGAGAGGTTGGCCGGCGATGCCAGCGCCGGTGAGGCTCCTGCAAGCCCTATCTGCTCCAGTCCGAAGCCCCCTTTATCCTTTGTTATTTCTTCATCAAATGAGAAAGAAAAAAAGGAAGGGAAAGAGCTCCACCGCCGGTCCCTGGGCACAAGAGGGACCTACCGGGGATAGGGAAGGAAACCTAGTCACACCAGCGAGCTTAAATATTGGTCTTCCATCACCATGGAAGCCCATCCATGCCCACAAAACTAGTTCTTCATCTCCATAAAGAACACGACGAAAACCCCCAAAAAATTTCATTTTTTCACGTAGAAAAATAATATCGTAATTTTAGGTTCATCCCATGAACAAATTCTATGAGGAAAGACGAATTTAAATGCATGGAATTAATTCTAGAATAATAATTTCATCGTTCCGAGGCGGATCAGAACGGAACAGGGCGTTGATACCACTGTTGGGATCTGGGCAGGACGTGAAGAACGCAGCGGAAATAAAGAACAAAATCCCGCCCGATGCCCGCTGATCTAATTCGGAACGAAAAATCAAAAGTCGAAAAACAACGAGATGATCAAATCACTATGCGCGGAGTCGAATCTGCGATCATTTCAGTTCCGTCGAGGTGATGCCGCTAGCCACACAAGCGTCCGGCCTCTAGCGGTATCCACACGATCTTTCGCGGTGGTTCATCCTCGCTCCCTCGTCCAGATCAGCTCACTCGCATATAAATTAATTACTTAACCGAATTAACATCTCATATAAATTCGATCGGACTTCCGATCAAGTTGGGTGCCAAGCAACACCGCATGATCCCGGAAGGCAATGGGGTTCAGCAACCCACTCATGGAACATGTCCATCCACAGTTACAACATGGCTTATGATCTTTCATTCGCACAATGCTCTCGAGTCAACCTAAGGTTTTGGTCAACTGTCAAAACCCTAGATGATCAACTCACTTGAATTAGACTCCGCTTTACAATATCAGAAAACATCTTTTCTGATATTGTATCTGCTCTGGCCAAAGACTCTTGCGGATCCATTCTAGAGCATTCTCTCTCCAGTTATCTGAGAGAGAATGATATTTTATTGAACACACAATCACCTTCGAAGGTCTTCCGCTAGACCCGATCCTTAACTATTAGAAATCTTGTGGATTGGGATTCGTAAGACAAGGTAAAAGCCTAGAAGTCCACCAACAAGATGTCTTTGGTGTCTTAAGTCTAAGGATCAACCATGCCATTGTGACGATGAATCAAGCCGGTTGACAATCAAGTAAATTACCATACGGCGATTCATTTCGGATCAGTTCAGTGAACTTATTCTCCAATGAGCACCTACAGGTTTATCATAGTGTCTCCACACAAATGACTAACGAGATCAGTCACTCTCATCATATGAGCTAGAATAATCTGTACTAGTCTTATCGGATGTTTGATGTCCTTTTCAAACATTCTACGACTAGGAACAATTAAGAATATGTGTTTATAAGTCATCAGTCTCATCATTATGATCTCATCATAATCTGATGATTATTACACATATTCATGGACTTCATTATGCACGATAATAGATATGCCAATTTATATAGTGAAATAAATGTCATTTATTAATGAACCAGATTAAAATAGGTGCCTTATGATTGGCCTAGAGGACACCTATATCCATCAACTAGATCTAGCTCAGAGATGAAATCTTTCATCCATACTGTTCCAATAACAGTACCACATGTTTATGTCATCTTCTTAGCAGCGAGTTCTGGGTTGGAACCCTTCCAATACACTGTATACTGTTCTATCAACAGTATCAGCTATAATCATGTCAGCAGTGGGTTTTAGCTTGGAACTCTTCCAATCTACTGCTTTCTCATTAGAAGGTAAAATCCAAGTCTGACTTGAAATTTAAGTCAGTGTGACCTCATTATTTCAAATCATCATCTCCATCATCCAGGAGTGCCCCTTTAGCATTTGTTTTGTGCATAGTGATGTGTTTCACTTCTACTATCAAGGTTCTCCTAATCCTTCAAGGAACCTTTTCTTAAAGAAATAAATTTCATGTTTCAACAATTGAGACTTATTATGAAATTTTTCATGTCAAACATTTTGACATATAAGTTAATGTAACGGACGGTAACATCCTCATCGATCTATCTTTAATAGATTCGTATTCCCAATACGCAGGATGTTACTTCCAAACCTTTTATGGAGAAGTATATGGATAATAATTACTAATGGCAACATCCTGATGTCATTCCCACTAACTTTGATGTTACTATCACAAAGCATTAACAACGCGACCGTGCTCCAACTATTTCTTTGTACACACACAATCCTTGGTCATTCTTAAATCACTTAGTATTTAACCATGAGGTCAAAACTTTGATTTCAACTTTGGGAAACTTCAGTTTGATTTAAAATTGATCTTTGAAATCATAACATACTTCCTAGATATTTTAAAAGCTTTAAAGTTGTGTCATATATACATTTTTCTCAATCATATTAAGGGAATACTTTTTAATATCCAACTACCTTTATCTCATCATTATGATAGGCAGTTTTGGCAAGTATAACTCTAATAAACTTATTTATGCTAACCACTGAGGAAAAACTTATCCAAGTCAACACTTTAACCTTAACCATTTCCTTCAGTTTGCCATATAAGTTTTAAGTAATCCATCTTTGCTAATCGTTATTCTGAATATTTACTTGCTTCTGACATGTACAGTACTCTCAAGTAATACTGTCAAGTTCCAAACTTGATAGGTGTTATGGACTATGACTTAGAATTCTTAATCTCTTGCCAATCCCAAAGTTGTAATAATAGAGAGCATCCTCATAGATTTTAGATCATAATCTACATCTTTGACCTTCTCTAATTTTGCTATCTCTGATATGTCAAACATATCCTTCTAGCCATTGAGAGAATCTAAAAAATCTATGAAGCTCTACTGGTCATGAATGGTTCCAAACAACCAAAGATTATCTAATAATCTAGTGTTAATTTGTAAGTCTAGAACACCTTCTAGTTTTATTAGCTCCCACTGTCTTCTCTAAGGATTTATTCCTCTTCATAGAAGATAGTTTTCTAGATGATAATCATTCTATTATCGCCTGGCTAATAAATGTAATATCCAAACTCTTTGAACATCGCACAAATTTACACTACATCCTGTCCTTTTGGATCCAACTTCTTTGGATTATGTCTTTTCTACAAGACCAAGACATTTCTTGATATTAATATTCTTAAAATCAAGTTTTTTTATAATTCATATCTCATATGAATTATCTTATCTCCATATCTTATATGGACACACTGACTTATTTGAAACCATACATAAAGTATGGACATCTAATGTTCATACTCATATTTACAAGGATATAATAAGTTAGGCAATGCACCATATCCAATAAGGTTCAATTCCTCATTCTATCATGTTGCTATGATGTACAATGAGAGATCAATCGAGAGATGATACCATTATCCTTTTAATTATTTGTGTAAATCCCGTACTCAAGTATTAATTTTCTTAATCAAATCAAAGAATTATAATACTTTTTTCAATTAGTCACTTCATTTTGATCTTTTATTTCTTAATCTCTCAAATGCATTCGATTAGTACTTCAGCAAGTACACACAGCCGAATCTTTCTAAGAGATAACTATTAAGGTAAGTCAATAGAAATGATTATCTTTGGTCTTAAGAAGATATTGGGCTATTTATATCAACATGTATAAGTCCCAATAATTTCTTATTGTACAATCCTAAGTGTACAATGCCATAGATAATCAGGATTCACACTGTCCTTTTCTATTAGAGACTTGTTAAACATGTATCTCATGATATGTCACATCAAGAATTTATAGTGCATTGACTAGTTTTAAAATCTTTCATTTTATTTCTTAAACTACATAGAACAATTGTTCCTTTTTAATCAATATTTTTCACTTTTACAATTCTTGATATCAAATGGAACTAAATAAAAATTATTTAGTTTCACATAGTCTCCTGAAGACATACAAAGATTTATTGTCTCACAGTAACTTGTACAACTCTTGCACTATTGTTGAGTCTAACTCGACACTTTCATTTTCTTGATTACTTTTTACTTGTCTAAATCTGCATACTATTACAGATCTGAAAATTATTTCCAATATCTCATACAAGAGACGCAGATTCTCTCTTAGACAATTAAAAGTCGATAATAAGAATACTCGAAACTTCTTATAAGTATCATATTCTTATTG
The DNA here is from genome assembly GCA_030544215.1 of Zantedeschia hybrid cultivar. NCBI lineage: Eukaryota > Viridiplantae > Streptophyta > Magnoliopsida > Alismatales > Araceae > Zantedeschia > Zantedeschia hybrid cultivar. Next base: position 45,906,383 of record JARZZO010000011.1, read on the forward strand.
TTATTTCCAATATTCTTATTAGTTGCAGTGGGAGAACTGCTCCTCTCTTTCAGTTGACTTTTTTTTATCCTTCTCAGATGTCAATTCGACTATTTAAGATCTTATCTCTTGCCTTACCTAAAGGCATACCATAAGTACTTCTTCTCTTTGGTCTATCTAAATAAGATTACATGATATCCACTGCCTTTCTCAAAGGTATACCATGAGTACCTCTTCTCCTTTGTTTACCCAAGTAAGAGATTACATGATATCCACTGCCTTTCTCAAAGGCATACTATGAATACCTCTTCTCCTTAGTCTATCCAAGTAAGAGATTATATGATATCCACTGCCTTTCTCAAAAACATACCATAAGTACCTCTTGTCCTTGGTCTAGCTAAATAAGAGGTTTCATGATATCTGATTTAGGATAGTAGCTATCACTTGGCCCTGAAGACATTTTCTAAAGTCCTCTAGCCAATCTTAATATGAGAAGCATATCATAGTATTGGCATCCAATATGCCAAATCTCGGATTAATAGACGATATTTAGTTAATAGAGGAAATAAAGAGATTTAAGCAGATAGTTCTTATAATTCAAATGTGGACTTTTATCTTGAATTATTTTTTACTATTTTTCGACAGACTATATAATCCTCAAGTATACAGAACGGGAGACTCCGATAATCTCCTAGTAGGGATCATAATCTCTTAGACTCATAGTATGAGCTCGGGTAAATACAAGTATCACACTATGATATAAAAACAACCATATCATGATATTTGCAACATCTGATCGTACTTTGGCTCCCAGGTCAATAATGGTCTTGGGTAAACAAAATAATCATTATTCATAGTCTAAGCTTTATCATCATTACATGAAGAGATAAATTAAGATGCAGCTCCTCGGTAAATGCAAGGATAGTCACATCGTTCCTCTATCCCATTCGAAAGGCATCACAAATCTCGGATAAACACAAGAAGCTGTTAGAACTGAATCGAATGATGGAGAGCCACACGGTACATTCTCAATAACTCGCACTCTGGCGTAGATTTTAGAATCAAGGGATTTTATTCAATTTTATGTTGGTCTCATCTTAGGTGATAGTTTATAAATATATCTCATATATTTAACTATACCTATATATAGTAATTGGTTCACAATAAAAAACTAAAAGTATGCTACATCCATACATGTTCATTTTGTGGTCATAGATAACATGGTAATTAACTAGAGCCAAACAATTAATCACCACAACAATATAACAATTATATTATCAATACATGCAAAGACACAGACTCTGGTGATCTCATCTCCTGATGCCTTCCTAGTTGCACTTGTGGATCATCCTCGCCTCTCCTCGGCCAACACGATTAATTACATATAATATTGAAATTTAAAATATATTTCAAATACAGAGTAATTATAAGAGAAAGTCTTATGGCCGAGTACATCAATGGAGGGAGATAGAGTTACATCGAAATGAGAGAGAGAGAGAGAGGTACACAACCCTCATTAATTAACAATTAATTAACCCACATCAAATTCCAAAATGATCCACATAAACTACACATCATCATATGATATGAAATTAACTAAGTGCATGTCCATGACCACCACAAATTTTAACCATCCACACATGATAAAACACATCACATGAAGGCTAAAATTTTAAAAAATAATTATTTTGATTTTCTCAAAACCTGGGTAGTAATCAAAATTGGACAATTTGAATTTTTGAAAATCTTATTTTCTTACATACATTTAAATCTAATTTAAAACATCAAACATATCAACATGTGCATACAAGACTAGAATTAAAATTCTAAAATATTCTATAGTTAATTTAGAACACTTCTAAATTAATTAATCTAATACTTAGATTAATCTTAAATCTCATTAATAACAATTATTAATGTGAAATAATCTAACATTTAGATAAAATTATAAATCCCTTGATAACTCATATAAAGGAATTCATAATTCTAATTTTAATTCATTGATAACTCTTTGTTAAGAACCCCTTTATTAAATAATATTTCTCTACAACAATTGCTAAGAAAAATTTATTTAGAACAGTTCTAAATAAAAACAGTCTAACAATTAGACTTGGTCCAACCTCTTAATAATTCTTACTAAAAGGTCCTTTTAAGAGAGATTAGATCTGCAAAAACTTTAATTAAGAGATCCATGAGAAATTTAATTAAGTAACTCAATAACTATTATTAAGAGTTAATTAAAATCCTTAATAACTTTTATTGAGGTTTTTTCTCAGGAAATGATTTAACTCTTTAATAATCTTTATTAAGAGTTAATTGATCACTTAATAACTATTATTAGGTGTCCCTCAATTAAAACAATAATTTCATAACAACAATTGCTAAGAAATTGTTTATTTATATATCTAATCAATTAAGAAAAATAAAATTAACAACATTTGTTAATTAGAATTAAGATCACATCTTAAAGAACCGATTTAACTGAAAATAATAAATTTAAAATTTAAAACATATTTTAAACAAAATTTAATTTCAATTTCAAGTTAAATGGGGTAGGGTTTATTTTAATAAAGGTTTAAGTGGGAAATAGGGTTTGGCCCATTGGGCCAGTGGCCTGGGCTCGGGCCAGCCCTGGGCCTGGCCTGGCTCGGCCAGGCAGGACCTCGTCTAGGCCGCCTGGTCCGAGCCAGGCAGGCCCCAATTGGGTGCCTGGGCTGGGCCGGGGCCCAGGCTGCCTGGTCAAACTAGGTCAGCGCGCTTAGGTCTAGCACAGGCGCTGATCAGACCGAGTTGGGGAGCCTTAGCCTAGGGTCCTGCGTGCCTAGGTGTGCAGCTAGGCAGAAGTCCTAACCACCACCAGGCAGCCCCCTCCTTCTCTGGTGTTGGCGGGAGGGAGCAGGGGCGGCCGGAAGATACAAGGGGGTTCCCCCTCCCATTCCTGACATTGGTGAGGCTGGTCGGCATGGCCAGTGCCACTGGAGACCCCCAAATGCCGGCAGTAACACTGCAGCAAGGGCCTAAAGCCTCTCCTCTTCATCCTCCAACCCTTGAAAAATTAGAGAGTGGGAGGCCTCACTGCCAGCCGCCGGCGACCACAGAGATTCATTGGGGTCAGGAAGAGATTGCTGGTCATACCGGGCTACACAACAGTGGTGGCCGATCACCATTGAAGCCACTTCAAAGCCCACAAAACCAGTTCTTCATCCCCATAAAGAACACAACGAAAACCCCCCAAAAAAATTCGTTTTTCTTCACATAAAAATAGTATGACTATTATAGTTCATCCTATAAAGAGTTTCCTCGAGAGGAAAATGGATTTATGCATGGAATTAATTCTAGAGTATTAATTTTAGCATTACGAAATGGATCAGAATGGAACCTGGCTTTGATACCACTAGGGCTGTCAACGGAAACCCGATTATCTGACTTTTCGATCGGCTACTGAAAAAAATTATCCGTTTTCGATAAAAAAATATCCGTCTGATAGTTATCAGAATCGAAATCGGATATTTCTGATAAGCTATCGGAGTAGGAAACGTCTGTTTCTGTATCAACTTTCCGATTTTTGATTTCTATATTTATTAAATTTATTATTAAAAATAATATTAACCTTAGCATACTTTTTAATCGGACGGTTGGAGAGAAAAGTGGAACCCTAACTAGCTAACCATTTCCCACGCACTACGCAGCCCCCAAGGGCCCCAAGCCCCCAACGCATCCCCATCTGGCCATCTCCCCCATCTACTTCCTCCCCTCTCCAACATAGCATCCTTCCCTTCTGCAGCAAGCAAGCCAGCAAGCAAACTAGGGCTTCCAGCCATTGGATAATCGGGTTTCCGTTCAAGTTTCAACGTTGCTCAAGTTTCACGCGGTGGAGCTCCATCTCGCCTCCGACAGCATCATCCCCGCCCTCTGCCTCCTCGAGAGGTCCCTCGTCTATAACCCCGCCGCCACCTCCTACCTGCCCTCATTGCTCCGGCCGACGGTTGCTCAGCGTTCCCCTCGGCCAACAGCTACTTGGCCATCTTTTCTCAACAGGGTCAGCGACGAAGGGGGGGTACTCGGAAGCTCTCGACGATGTTGGTTGGAGACGGCCTCGACGAAGGGGAACTTGGATGGCCTCGACGGCGACGGTGTTCTTGGTCACGTCAACTTTGTAACCTCAAAAATCCCGTTTCTCCATTCTTTTTGATGTTTGATACGTGCGTGTAGCTTTGTAGCAAGGTCTTCCTGCTGCAAAAGCAAAAACTTTGAAGTCCACAGCCTATTTGTAAAAATGCTTACAACGGAAACTTCACGCTGGCGACCTCCTCCTCCTCCCCCCGGCCCACCTCCTCCCCCCTGCTCCACGAGGTCCGGCGCCGAAGGAGATTCGTCGTGCTATGAGACCACCTCCTAGATTTCCATTTGAGGTTGCCACTGCTGTCATGCCAGGGATCCACTAGCGAAGGAGATCTACCGCACCAAGATAAGGGACCATTTGTGTTAGACTAATGCTTTAAAATTGCTTAGCAGAGTAAAGGCTGAAGACCATCCTACTACGCACGAGAGCCATCTAAGCAGTGAGTCAGGCAACTAACTACCAAGGTCGCTCTAAGCTCTCTCTTTCAACCTTCTCTTGCTCTCATTTTCTCTAAAGTTGGGGTTTTGGGGACAACTATCTATAGCAATCATATCGGCTCCAAAGATGACATCCTATTGACGTCAGTGTGGCATAAGTGTTGGGATCCGGGCGGGGTGCGACGAACGCAACGGAAGCAACAAGAAAATACCCGCCCGATACCCGCAGTTCCGATTCGGAATAAAAACTAAAACCGAATATCGAAGTTGTTGTGATCTCATCACCTTGCGTAGAATCGAATATGCGACCATTTCGGTTCTGTTGAGGCGATGCTACTAGCCGCACAAGCATCCGGCCTCCAGCGGTATCCACGCGATCCTCCGCGGTGGTTCTTCCTCGATCCCTTGTCCAAATCAGCTCGCTCGCTGAAGATCTGTCGTCGCAACATCATCCGAAAACCCGCGGACAAGAATTCCCAACTTTTGGGAATCGGGCGCGGCAGAGACGGGAAGTCTTCTGCTGCCTCGAACGGGGCACCCAGAGGAGGAGAGAGAAAGGGGGACGGCCAGCCTTGAGAACTCTTAAAGCTTAGCCCAAGGTTTCTCAACAGCGCGTATATATATATTAACTCAGCGCGACTTTCCACAAAAGTCTCCGAGTTAATATAAATCCCACTTAAGTACCACCGATTGAGAATCTGTTTGCGTGTGACCCTCTAAGCCCATTAACCAGTTCGGTTTTCAGCACGTTAAGTCCAATAGCTAGTTATTGACTTATTGTGATTAATTAATATCTATATATTAATTAATTACTTAACTAAATTAACATCTCATGTAAAATTTGGTCGGACTTCCGATCAAGTTGGGTGCCAAGCAACACCGCATGATCCCAGAAGGTAATGGGATTCAGCAACCCACTCATGGAACCTATCCGTCCACAGTTATCGTGTGGCTTTAATCCTTCGTTCGCACAATGCTCTTGAGTTAACCTAGGGTATGGTCAACTGTCAAACCCTAGATGGTCAACTCACTTGAATCAGACTCCGCTGTACAATATCCGCAAACACCTTTTCTGATATTGTGTCTGCTCTGGCCAGAAGCTCATGCAGATCTATTCTAGAGCATTCTCTCTCTAGTTACCTGAAAGCGAACGATCCTCTATTGAATACACAATCACCTTCAAAGGTCTTCCGCTGGACCCGATCCTTGACTATTAGAAATCCCGTGGGTAGGGATTCGTAAGCTAAGGTCAAAGCCCAGAAGTCTATCGACAAGGTGTCTTTGGTGTCTCAAGTCCAAGGACCAACCACGCCACTATGACGATGAATCAAGCCGATTGACAGTCAGGTAAATTACCATTCGGCGATTCATATCGGATCAGTTCAGTGAACTCATTCCCCAATGAGCACCTACAAGTTCACCATTGTGTCTCCACACATGTGACTAACGAGATCAGTCACCCTCATCATATGAGTTGGAATAACCTGTACTAGTCTTACTGGATGTTTAATGTCCTCTTCAAACATCTTACGACTAGGAAAAATTCTAAATATGTGTTTATAGGTCATCGGTCTCATTATTATGATCTCATCATAATCCGATGACCGTTGCACACATTCATAGACTTCATTATGCATAAAAACACGCCAATCTACATAATGAATTATATATGCCATTTATTATTGAGTTAGATTGAAATAGGTGCCTCGTGATTGGCTTAGAGGCCACCTATATCTATAATAAGAGCCAAACAGCTAAACATTGTCATGGCATTGTGCCACACTAAAGTAGCAGAATGACTTTAGTCCATAGTGCATATTGTTTGATGTAGGCTTTATTGTCATGTAACTTGTTATTTTCTTGTTTTCTTCTAGGTGACGTAATGTTTTCTGTTTCCACTGCCCAAACTTTTGTAGGGCCTAGCTAAGGATAATATGGAAATGGAAGTGGTACAAAAGAATACAAAATTAGTACATGCTCAACACACACAGTTGCTGAATTATTTCTATCCAATGATAATTGCATTGGATATAAGCTCCAAGGTTCAAATAAGCTCATTTTAGTTCGAAGATATATTAAAAACTGTCCTCCATGGTTTTTTCTTGTATTTATGTGGATAGTTGCTTCCTTTTCTATTTTCATATTTATGTGGATAGTTGCTTCTGTATGTTTCAATTATTTTACCTAGTAAGTATTTAGTTTCTTTCTATTTATTTTATTCTGCATGACATTGGGTGGATAAGTCTTACCCCAGCTATGTTAACCGGTGTAATGGATGTTGTCTCTGCACAACTGATTCGTCTTTTTTTTTTTTTTTGGGGGGGGGGGGGGGGGGGGCAGCTGGTGAAAGGAGTTTATGGATACACAGTTTTGTCACACATGCATTTCATTCCCACAAAGTTGGGATTAACCATCTTCTATTAGGTAGTTTTTGGTAATTATAGGAAATTGGCAGTTTTCAGTAATTATCGAAAATTTACAGTTTTCGGTAATTATCAAAGATAATATCCGATTCCGATATTGGAATCGGAAACAAATCAAAAACGGAAAATGGACTTTCCGATTTTATCAAAAATGGAAACGGAAAGTACACTTTCCAATCTTATCGGATTCGGAAATGGAAACAGATTATCGTTATCGGAATTGAAAAATGGAAACACCTATTTCCGTATCCGTATCCTACCCGTTTACAGCCCTAGATACTACTGTTGGGATCCAGACGGGATGCAAAGAACGCAGTGGAAACAAAACAAAATATCCCGTCCGATGCCCGCAGATCCATTTCGGAACAAAAATGATAAAACCGAATTAGAAATGGAAGTGATCGAATCACTGTGTACAGATTCGAATCCGCATCCGTGTCGGTTCCGTCGAGGCAACGCTGCTAGCCGCACAAGCGTCCAGCCTCCAGCAGTATCCACGCGATCCTCCGCGGTGGTTCGTCCTCGCTCACTCGTCCAAATCAGCGTGCTCGCTAAAGATCCTTCGCCGCAATGGAGTTCGGAACACGTGGACGACGAATTCCTGACTCTCAAGAAGTGCGCATGGCGGAGACGGGAAATACCTGCGTCCCTGAAGGGGGCACCCAGAGGAGAAGGACAGAGAGAGGGGGACGGCCAGCGTGGAGAGCTCCTACAGCCTGGCCTAGGATTTCTACACAGCCTGTTTATATGTTACGTCGGCGTGACCTTTCACAAAAGTCTCCGAATTAATATAAAACCCACTAAAACACTACCGACTGAGAATCTATTTGCGTATGACCCTCTAGGCCCATTTACCAGTCCAGTTTTTAGCCCGTTAAGTCCAATAACATTTTATTGACTTATAGTAATTAATTAATATCTCATATTTAATTAATTACTTAACCGGATTAATATTTCATGTAAATTTGGCTGGACTTCCGATCAAGTTGGAAACCAAGCAACACCGTATGATCTTGGAAGGTAATGGGGTTCAACAATCCACTGATGGAACATGTCCGTCCTCAGTTACCGCGTGGCTATAATCCTTCATTTGCACAATGCTCTCGAGTCGACCTAAGGTATCGTCAATCGTCAAACCCTAGATGGTCAACTCACTTGGATCAGATTCCGCTATACAATATCAAAAAACACATTTTTTGATATTGTGTCCACTCTAGCCAGAGACTCCTGCAAATCTATCCTAGAGCATTCTCTCTCCAGTTACATGAGAGAGAATGATCCTCTATTAAACACACAATCACCTTCGAAGGTCTTCTGCTGGACCCGATCCTAAACTATTAGAGATCCTGTGGATAGGGATTCGTAAGCTAAGGTCAAAATCCAAAGGTCCACCAACAAGATGTCTTTGGAATCTCAAGTCCAAAGATCAACCACGCCATTGTGATGATGAATCATGCCGGCTAACAGTAAGGTAAATTACCATCCGACGATTTATGTCAAATCAGTTCAGTGAACTCATTTTTCAATGAGCACCTACAGGTTCACCATAGTGTCTCCACATAAGTGACAACGAGATCAGTCACCCTCATCATATGAGCTAGAATAACTTGTACTAGTCTCATCGGATGTTTGATGTCCTTTTCAAACATCCTACTACTAGGAACAGTTAAGATAATGCGATTCCGATCACATGGAAATCCCACCCCAATGTACGATTTCAAGCATGCATATAACAAGATTGTCTAACAATATACGAGAATCTAATTGACTTAATATATAATAATCACACATGTAATGCAGGGAAATATGGGGTTCTGGCTTGAATCCCGTCAACTCAGGTCGATGTCATTCAAGGCTTTATAACTAGTTTTCCTCACTCTCAGGCCTCGGGACTCTGGGATATTGGCCTGAATTACGTCGACCATGGTCTACGTCATTCAACATCCTATCCCACTCTCTGGCCTTGGGACCCAAGGCATGGGCCGTAAATCACGTCGACTTTAGCCGACGCTATTCTCAAATCGCGTCGCCCTGAGTGGACGTGTTTTATGCCCGAAATCGAGCTCCCCTCCGATCTCCACCGAATCATAACACGAGGTTTCCTCCCTAAAAATGCATGAAAAACACGAGATAGAGATAGGGAGAAATCCATGAACCACAATAAACATGCTACTCCCACTTTCAAAAATACCCATTCAATCGAAAACCCCCTAGAACATGCCCAATTCTACCTAAAATCCCCCACACATCTATAGCATGCTTGAAAGCAGAAATCATGAGTAAAACAATAGAAATGCGCGAGGATCGTCACCCTACCAGTTACTTAAACTCCTCCTAGCTCCTAGTTGCCGAAACGCCACACTGCAAACCTTCGTCGGTACCACCGTAGACGCCGTCACTCTACCGAGACGTTGGCCGCCGTCTAGAGAGTGAAGAAGTTGTGGTGTAGATACTGGGGGAAGTGGTGAGATGTGGTAGAGGGGGAATGGAGTGGTAGAAGAGGGAGAGGGAGAGAAGGGATCGGATAGACAGAGAGAGGGAAGAGAGAGAGAGAGAGAAAGAGAGAATGAGAGAAAGGAGGGAGAAAGGAAGGATGGCTCAGGGTGTCAACCCTGAACAAGCTAAATCGCATCATCCCAATACAACGCGGTTCAGAAGTCAAGACAGGGGTCATACACTAGCAGACGTGTGAATCGCGTCGACCATGCGCGACGCCATTCAGACGACAAGACCGGGGCCGTATGCATGCACCTAGACACCCGACCACACGGCACACCTACATGGCTCCTAAATTGTGTTGCCCACGGCCGACGCCTTTCAAAAGCACGTCTCGCCATCTCGCGATTAAGAGCGCATGCACCAAGCTCGCAAGGGTCCAAACCAGGGGATCCAACACCGAAACCGACCCGATAACTGAATTTAGAACCTCATTCCTTATATCCTCCCCTCCTTAAGAAAATTTTGTCCTTGAAATTACTGCAACTAAAGTAGCGTCAAAGGAAAAGGACACTACAAGCTCAAAAGAGAACTTATTGAAAAAGGTAGGGAAACTGCTCTTGCATCTCATCTTCTCGCTCCCAAGTCACCTCGCCTCCGGAGCGATGCTGCCAAATCACCTTCACTAGGGGAACCACATTGTTCCAAAGGACCTGCTCCCTACGATCTGCAATGCACATTGGGTACTCTGGAAATGACAAGTTCTCTGAGACTTTCAACAAAAGTCCAAGACGTGGGATGGATCCTACACGTACTTCCTCAGCATAGATACGTGGAATACGTCATGGACTCCCACAAGACTAGGTGGCAAGGCTAGCTAATATGCCGTCTCCCCAACTCGAGCAAGAATGGGAAAATGCCTAATAAATCGTGGGCTTAACTTGCCTCACTTCTCAAATCTCATTACACCCTTGGAGGCTGAGACTCAGAGAAACATGTGATCTCCAACCTCAAACTCAAGCGGTCTCCTGCCAACATCTGCATAACTCTTCTGCCTGAACTGAGCTATGGTCAATCTCTACTGCACTATTCTGGCGACCTCTGCACGTTGTTGTACCATCTCTAGCTCCGTCATCTGCCTTTCACCAATCTCGAATGAATTCAGTGGAGATCAGTACGGTCTCCTATACTATGCCTTATACGGCGCCATGCCAATGCTGGAATGATAGCTATTGTTGTATGCAAACTCCATAGTAGACAAGTGTTGTTTCAAAGAACCTCCCCATTCCAGACAACAAGTCCTCAACATATCCTCCAGTATCTGAATAGTCCTCTCCGACTGTCCATCAATCTCAGGATAGTAAGCGGAGCTGAAAGCCAACTGGGTACCCAAAGCCTTCTGAAAACTCCTCCTAAACCCCGTGGTGAACCTTGGATCTCGGTCTGACATAATAGATAAAGGCACCCCGTGTAGAGATACGATCATGTCCACAAACATTCTAGCAAACTTGCCGACTGACCACTCCTTCCTAATAGTTATAAAGTAAGCTGACTTGGTCAATCGATCAATAATCACCCAGATCGCGTCTCTCCTGCTAGGTGTCACGGGCAACCCCATCACAAAATGTATAGTCACATGCCCCCATTTCCATTCTGGAATCGGCAAAGGCAGCAAAAAACCTCCTGGCCATTGATGTTCTGTCTTTATCTACTGACAAATTAGACACCTCGCCACATACTCGGCTGCATCTTTCTTCATTCTCGGCCACCAAACATGCTTCCTCAGACAGTGGTACATCTTGGTAGCCCAAGCATGCAAGACATTGTAGACACCCATTTTTGGCCCATTCTATAGACCAATTTGAGCTTTATTGTGTTAACGGGCGGGCCTTCGTGTTGATCTTTTGTCATTTGGACTCCTTGAAATTTAATAAAAGTGTTGTCACAAAACGTTCATTTTTCAAAAAAAAAAAGAAGGGTGTATGATTTCAAAACTTTTTTTTTTATTTTTTGCATTTGGATTTAAAAAATATTCATTTTTTAAAAAGTTTTGTCAAGTCCATCCGGTGGCCAGAGTGCTGGCCGTCTGATCCTTCAGACGGCCACATTAGTGGCCGTCTGAAGTTCAAACGGCCAGAGTCTGAACATTCAGACGGCCAGAAAGATGGCCGTCTGAACATCCTTCAGACGGCCACCTTCCTAGCCTTCTGAGATCAGACGGCTAGGTTGCTGGCCTTCTGAGTTAAGACGGCCACTTACCTGGCCTTCTGAGTTCAGACGGCCAGTTTGCTGGCCTTCTGAGTTCAGACGGCCACCTTCCTGGCCTTCACAGCTCAGACGGCCAGTTTGCTGGCCTTCTGAGTTCAGACGGTCAGTTTGCTGGCCTTTTGAGTTCAGACGGCCAATTTGCTGGCCTTTTGAGTTCAGACGGCCACCTTCCTGGCCTTCAGAGCTCAGACGGCCAGTTTGCTGGCCTTCTAAGTTCAGACGGCCACTTTCTTGACCTTCTGGGTTCAGACGGCCAGATTCCTGGCCGTCTGATCCTTCAGACGGCCACTTCTTTAGCCGTCTGATTGGTTGGTTTTCCGTGATTATCTTAACCATATTTTACGCTTTTCTCTCGGATTTTTGACCATATCTTCTGCATTTTCTCATCCTAGTGGATTAAGATGAAGATGATTTAGGGCTTAGGTGTCAATTTTTGATTGGTTTTGGTTTAGATTTTATTGAAGAGATCTCTATCCAACCTTCTTTATCCTCATCCATTGACCCACGAAATGGGGGCTTTATAGGGTTTTAAGTCGATCTCCTTTGCCTATTTAATCTCTCTTTCATCTTGGGAACGCCCCCAAGGAGGTTCACTAGGATGAGGGTACCATTTTACATCAAAAGAGAGAGAAAAGAGTGATTTCAAAGCCTAACATTAGACCTCTTCTCTGGAGCTCGTGGGAAGGAAACAACTATGGAGTCTTGGAGGCTCTAAGAAGGAAGAATGTGCTGTCAATTTTATGCCCATGCGACACTCTCTCCAACGTCGAAAAAGGAACCCTACTCTCCTCTCTCATTTATCATTTTTATTGTTCTTTTCATAGTACCATACATGCATGCACAAGTTTAGGATTTTGTCTATGTTTAGATTCCATTTGCACACACATGCACTCATGATTAGGTACCTTAGATCCTTGCTAAGGGGTTTGTTTTGATCCAAAACACCAAAAAATGAGAAGGTGGGTGGCCATAACACTTGGTCACTCATCCTTCTCACCCACATATTCGGTAAGCTCACCTCTAATTGATACATCTCTTTTGCTTAATGAACGGATGCTATGCTAATTAAGAGTCTAATGGGTGTTTTAATTCATGATTAATTTGCAGGAAATCAAAGCGTGAGGCCCTGTCTTCTTGGTCGGCCGAGGAGAAGGGAGTATAGACTACAAATTCTACTGCGCATGGAGGTCTTGGAGTGTCATTCGCGATCAAGGTAGTCCCTCTGGGTCGAGGTAAAACACCCTGGCGATCACCATTTAGTTCTTGGTGTTTTAGTTCATCAAGTCATTTGTTCTTTATTCTGGGTTCGTAGCCACAGAGGTCGGTCTCCGCTCACCAGTTGAGCGCGGGGTCATTTTCAGCGCCTACAGCCTTATGGCGATCACGGTGAGACCATTTGTGCCTATCACACTATTTTCTTCATTTATTTCCTGCAAATATTTCATTTTTAAGATTTTTAAAGAGTTGTAGTCAGGGCCATCAGAAGGCCAGATTGCTGGCCTTCTGAAGTTCAGACGGCCAGATTGCTACCTTTTAAAGCATTAGACGGCTAGTAAAGTGGTCTTTTGATTTGTCAGACGGCCAGTGAAGTGGCCTTCTGAACTGTCTGGCGGCCAGTTAGCTGGCCTTCTGATCTTTCTGACGGCCAGGTAAGTGGCCTTCTGAACTGTCTGGCGGCCAGTTAGCTGGTCTTCTGATCTTTCTGACGGCTAGGTAAGTGGCCTTCTTATCTTTCTGACGGCCAGGTAAGTGGCCTTCTGATCTGTCAGACGGGCATCGATTTGGCCACCAAGTGGGTCCTATTCAGAATTGTTTGTAGTGATATTTTTCTTGATCCTTGATGTTTTGAGGTTCATTTTTTATGTGATTTACATTTAATACTCCTTTTGGGGGGTCGGTGGAAGAGCCTCTGCACAATTTTCTAGGAAAGACTCTCTTTTGGATTAACTCTCTATTTGGTGATTCCCGCCTGAGCAGAAAAGTAGTTCAAATAGAGAACCTCCGTTAGTCTCTGTACTCCATGAATTCCTGCACGGTGACCGAGTTGGTTGTACCTTGAGTGAGTCCTATTAGAACCTTGGGATTGAGACGAGTGTATATTGAACATTCAATAGGAAATCTTTTTTAAGTCTTAAAACACAAAGTACATAGGCCTGAACTCTAAATTAACATTTTTTTGCTTGTTCAACTTGTTTGCAAAACAAAGGAAAATGAACAACATGTTTTCAAATCCTATGTTCCAAAGTGAATTTCCTTTTGAGACAGAAGACATGAGAGCTAGTACATATATAGGTATGCTCAACACACATCAAGGGGATGCCTCACGTCATGAGGATCCAGACGAGGTCTCCTCCCATGGAGGGGATGAACCAGTTAGTCTCAGAGTTGGAAGGTCAGCGACACAGAATCCTAGTGATGATGCTGACTTAATTAGGGTGCTGGCAAGGTACACACCTGAGCAACTTATCTAGATCGCCTCAAAAGGCAAGACTTCAATCAATTATCCCGCCTTTCCAGATCTATCCCGCACACCTTACCAGGCATCTTCAAACAAAGCTCCTTGCAAGAATCAATTGGAGTCCAATCCAAATGCTTCAATTCCACCCATTTTTCCTGTTGCAGCCACACCCTGGCAACCAATCTCTCCAATCCCGACATCATCAAAACCAGTTGGACCTCTAGAGTACATTTCTAAGCAGGAAATGGAGCCCTACCTTAGAAAATTGCTTGCTGAATCATTAACAATTTCTAAGCCGTATTCCTTAGTTGAATATTGTAAACTTCCCCCAGCATATTTTCCACTTGGATTTAAAGCTCCGAAGTATCGAAAGTATGATGGAAGTACTGACCCACATCACCATCTGTCGAGTTTTCTTATGGATTCACACCAGTGGCTATATGACAAAGTGTTGTTGGTCCACCTCTTTCAGAAATCTTTAGAAGGAGAAGCTCTACGTTGGTTTACCTCACTTCCATCTTCAGATCTGCTCAATTTCAACATTGTTTCTGAAAAATTCATTAGTCATTTTAGTCACATGACTAATCTGACTCCTACCCTTTTTGATCTAGTGTCGGAGAAAATGAAACCGGATGAAGATTTCACCTAATTTGCCAATAGATGGAGGGTGATGGCATCAAGAGCTGAAGTTATCATTCCAGAAGCTCAGGCAGTTACCATGATTGTGAATAATGCAACACCTCAGCTTAAAACCATTCTAATGCTCAATGAACTCCACACCTTTGCTCAATTGTACAACAGAGCTAGAGTGATACTGACTCATATCAGGGATTCCACTCTCCCTTCCTTCCTTGACATTTGCCCTCGAAATCGGAAGGCAACACCTATGCCAACCACTGAGGGTGTCACTACCAATGAAAACATCAACGCCTTTAATCAGCCAACCGAAGGATGAGTCATCAATCCTGGTCCTACCACCACTCCTGCCAACAATCCTCGGCAGTACTCTATTGTTCCTCCACCAAACAGTTATGGTAGGCCTGCTCCAAAGAGAACTTCCTACCCCCCACTTCCAAAATCTTTGGGTGATATCTTCTTTGCCCTTATGGCTTGCAAAGCCATTCAGCTTCCACCTCAGAGGGAAGGGATTTCTCCCAATGTGGATACCTCCAAATATTGTCCTTATCACAGAGCTCCTAGGCATGTCATTCACAATTGCTTTGCATTTAGAGATTGGGTTTATGACATGAACGATGAGGGGCATATTAATTGGGAAGATGTCAGAATTGCTGTCTCTAATCTGAAAGGAAGGAATCAGGACCTTGGCATAGTTCAGAACCCTCTCCCAGATCATCAAAAGGTTACAAACCCATCTACATCAGGACAGGAACAAGAAGAGAAAGTCAACACCTTCACAGTTGGCCAAAAGTCTCGGGTGATCCGAAGAGAACAATTTCTGGGGTATGAAGGAGAACCACTAGTCCGAGAATATGGGGAACATGAAGAAGATCATTGTGAAAAGATGGAAATGAGTGTGGGAGTTATCCAGGAAGTAGGAAGGCCTTTAGTACTCCTCTGGCCTAAGAAAGAACATGTTCCAACTACACTATCAGGTCATGATCCTTCACTGAATTTCTTGACTCAAACCACATCCTCACTCATGACTCCTAATCACTCCCGTCCACTTCAATTGATCACACCAAGTCCTAAAGAGGTCAGTACTCCCATTGAAAACACCATGAATATTTCACTCAGGAATAGGATAATCCCACGACCTTCCAGGATGCCTGAGACTCAAGAGGAGTCCAACACTCAATCAAGCTCCACGTCTACAAAATATGACATTCTCCTACATCTTGAGAAGACCCCATCAAGGATCTCTATTTTGGAGTTAATCAAAAGATCTCCCTCACACCAGGAAACACTTCTCAAATTCCTCCAAAAGGTCATGGTGAGTGAGGATCTTCCAGCTAATGATGTCTCCCACGCTATTCTTTCTGTCACTCAAGGGCAACCAATGATCACTTTCTCCAATGAAGATTTGGCTGCTCCTGAACACCGTTCTTTACCCTTACTACTTACCATTATACTAAATGGGGTAAGGGTATATTCTACTCTGATTGACACTGGGGCATCCATCAATGTATGCCCGATAAAGACATTGACACAAATTGGAGTAAAGGAAGAAGAGTTGGTAAGGGTTTCAACCACTATTTCAGCCTATGACAACTCCAAACAGACTTCCCCTGAAAAAATCATTCTCCAAGTAGGAGTTGGGCCGATAATCATGCCTTTAGAGTTCTTCATTTTAGATGTTGAGCCAACCTACAAGTTAATTTTGGGAAGACCTTGGATAGAGCAAACTGTAGGAATCCCTTCTACAGCACACCAATGTTACAAATTCCCATTTAAAGGAAAAATAGTGAAGATCAAAAGCACTCCTATAGTGGAAATGTTGGAGACAATAACCACAGAACAAATCCCCTCCATGACTATCACTGAGAAGAGAAATGAAGAAACTTTGTCCACAGTCAATTCGGCCCAGTTTGAAAAAGAAGTTGGGACAGCTATTGCTTCATTACCACTCAGAAATTAGACTAAAGTGGACAAGGAAAGAAAGGGTTGGCAAATGATGATAAAGATGGGATATTATCCGGAAAAAAGGATTAGGAAAGGAAGAGCAAGGAATGAGCCAGCCCATCGAGGATGAAGAAAATTTCAATGGAGTAGGATTAGGGTATCTGCACAGAGATGAATATTGGCAACCTTTGGATTGGATGTTCTGGGAACACTTTACTCAGGGGCCACTGGATTTCAAGAGGAAGAGAATATGATATATCAGGTGAGGGACAATCCATCTGATGAGAGTGACAAAGAAGAAGTGGAAGAAGAACTAGGACTCCAAGCATTATTCTATCTACATATTCTAGAGGAAGGATCTCCCTTATAGCTAGGAATAGGAATATTCTTAGCCCATCAGCATCATAGTCCCCTCACTTTCATTCCATTCTTGTTTCACCCTTTAGTCCCTCCACTCATCACTCTTCCAATACCAGAATCTCCCTAACATTGTTTCTCATTCATCACTTTTGATCATGAAAAAAAACGCCCATTTTAAAAGGAGAGAATGCCAAATCACTCTGGAAGAACCTTCATACTTGGAGAATGAATGTACAGAGAGCTTCCTTGTTGAAGGAACCTCTCTTTCCCATGACCTGAATTCATCAATCATCTATCCTCTTGTACATAGTAATTTAGGAATAGGAATAGAGATAGGAATAGGTTCAGAAGGTACCTCTTCAGGACCACACCACAGGAAAAGAAAAGGAAGAGAAGTTCCTAGACGCTTTGTTTTAGAGTTGGCACATAGGTGTGAAAGTTTAATCCAAGAGTCCACTTTCTCATAGGAATATTGCATCAATATAATTGAAAATGAGATAGTCACAGAATGTTTGGAATCTGATGGACTTGGGGTGTATTTGTTAGAAGTGGGAGAAATTAATGAGCAGGAAGAATCTGAGGATGAAGAGGATTCGATAACTCCTTATGTAAGTGGGACAAAGAGATTTGATGAGCCAACAACTGCAGTTGATGAGCCAACCAAGGAAGTTAATCTTGGCACAGAGGAAGATCCTAAGATAATCCTTATTAGTGCAAATTTGAGTGCCAAAGAAGAAGCTAAGATAACAACTGTGTTAAAGGAATATCCGGATGGTTTCGCTTGGTCTTATGAGGATATGCCGGGACTAGATACGTCCTTAGTGGAGCACCGGCTAGTCCTAAAATATGTTGCTAAGCTTGTTAAACAAAAATTGAGAAGACTCCATCCAAAATTGGCTCTAAAAGTCAAAGAGGAACTTGATAAACTCCACAAAGCAAAATTCATCAGAGTTGTTCTCTATCCTCAGTGAGTAGCAAACATCGTCCCAGTGATGAAGAAGGACGGTAAGGTCAGGATGTGCATAGATTTTAGAGATTTGAACCAAGCCTGTCCCAAGGATGATTTTTCAGTCCCACACATAGATGTCCTGATAGATAATACTGCGGGCTACGAGATGCTTTTATTTATGGATGGCTTTTCAGGATACAACCAGATCCGATTAGCTGAGGAAGATCAAGAGAAGACATCTTTCACCATCCCATGGGGAACTTATTGTTATGTCATGATGCCTTTTGAGTTGAAGAACGCAGGGGCAACATATCAAAGGGCTATGGTGGCCATTTTTCACGATATGATGCATGTGAATATGGAGGTGTATGTGGATGATGTCTTGATAAAATCAAGGACTCGAGAAGATCACTCTAAAATCTTGAGAAAGGTCTTGCAAAGGTCAAGGGAACACCAATTGAAAATGAATCTTAAGAAATGTGTGTTTAGAGTATCATCGGGAAAGCTATTAAGATTCATTGTAAGCAAGAGAGGAATAGAGATAGATCCTAACAAGACCAAAGCCATTTCTGAAATGCCACCTCCCAAGAATATCAAACAAGTTCGATGACTTATTGGAAGATTGCAGTTCATTCGGAGGTTTATTTCGCAACATTCACAGAGGTGCAAGCCATTCTACGAATTGTTGAAGGGAGGGGCAAAATTTGATTGGAATGTGAAATGTCAGAAGGCTTTTAATGAATTAAAAATCTATTTACAAAGTTCCCCAGTCCTGATGCCCCCAGTGGCGGGACGTCCCCTACTGCTCTATATTTCTGCTACTGACGATTCTGCTGGAGCAGTATTAGCCCAATATGACAACGAGAAGAAAGAAAGGGCGGTGTATTATCTCTCTAAATTATTTAATGAAGCAGAAAAGAAATACAGTGCCATGGAAAGGACATGTGCAACTCTCGTTTGGGTAGTTCAGAAGCTCAAGCATTATTTTCTTGCTCATGAGGTAAAGCTTCTGGTTAGGATGGACCTGATCAAATATCTCTTGGAAAAGCCATTATTGACGGATCGTTTGGCTAGATGGCAAAGTTTCTTGAATCAATTTGATATAACATATGTGAATCAGAAAGCCTTCAAGGGACAAGCCATTGCAGAACATTTGGCACATCACCCCTTACCAATCTTTTCTCCTGTCGAAACTAAGTTTCCCGATGAAGAATTGAGATCTTTAGTGGATGATAGTCCATCTTGGGTTCTCTATTTCGATGATGCTCTCAACTCTAAAGGTAAGGGAATAGCGGCAGTCTTATTGTCACTTGAAGGAGTGAGCATCCCTCAGGCTCGACAATTAACATTTCCTACTACCAACAATATAGCAGAATATGAAGCACTCTTAACAGGACTGAAGATGGCAGTAATACTTGGAGTCAAAAAGTTGCGCATTATTGCTGATTCTCAGCTAATCCTTAGACAAGTTCTTCACAAGTACAGAACTAAAGATCCCAAGTTGAAGCCATATCAAGAGTTGGTGAAAAGTGTAGCCCGTCGGTTTAGAAGACTCACCTATGTTCATAGCCCAAGATCCCAGAACATCCTAGCGGATGCACTTGTTTCGCTATATTCTTCTTTAGAATTTCCACCAGGCAAATCATCTGAAACAATCTTGATCCAGAAAATGGACTTTCCCTCTCTTTCTGACCCTTGGTTCCTGCAATTCCTTAAGCCTCCTGATGAAGAAGTCTCGATACTAGAAGTGTCCTATGTAGAGCCAGTGGTGGACTTTAATGATGGGAACCCTTGGTATTTTGATATTGAGAATTACTGTAAGGATGGGTCTTTCCCAGAATATGCCACATCTCAGGATTGAAAGGCAATCCGTCAGGTGGCACAGAGATATAGAATTCTAGGAGGTGTGCTACACAAGAAGTCACTTAGCGGAGTATTTCTTCGCTGTTTGAATGAAATAGAGGCTAAACAAGTGATCGAAGCTGCACACGCTAGTGAATGTGGTGGCCATGTCAATGGCCACTCACTAGCTCAAAAACTCCTCAAACTCTATTATTGGCCCACCATGGAGGAAGACTGTAACATCTTCGTTCGACATTGTGTGAAGTGTCAGCTTCACGCCGACAAAATTCATGCACCCTCCTCATCTCTTCACCCAATGATCACTCCGTGGCCCTTTGCCATGTGGGTATTTGATGTTGTTGGACCCTTGGAAGACAGAATTGGAGAAATCAAGAAGAAGTCCTTCATCCTCACTGCTACAGAATACTTCACCAAATGGGCTGAAGCAGAAGCCTTCTCTGATATCAAAGCCTCAACAGTGATCAAGTTCATCAGGCGCAACATTTTGGCCAGGTTCGGAACCCCAAGGGACATCATCATCGACAATGGACCACAATTCGTCACCCAGGAATTTCAGGAAATGTGCAATAAGTTCGGCATTCAATTACATCATTCATCTCCATATTATCCACAAGGTAATGGCCAGGCAGAAGCAACAAACAAAACTCTCATCAGAATCATAAAGAAAACTTGCAAATCACATAATTTCGCAGATTGGCCAGAACGTTTAGTGGATGCTTTATGGGCATATCGCACCTCAATCCGAACTCCTACCGGTCAAACCCCTTTTGCTCTCACATTCGGATCAGAGGCGGTACTTCCGTACGAGTTCCTGATCCCCTCACTAAGAGTACAATTGGGTCAGGATTTAGATTCCAATGGACATCGGGAAGCTTTGTTGACCCAATTGGAGCTCTTAGATGAAAAGCGGATGATTGCTGCCGATCACACTAAAGTTTATCATCAAAGAATTGCAAGATTTTATGCCAAAAAGATAATTGAACGTAAATTTGAAGTGGGAGAGATGGTCCTAAAACGAACATTCATAAAATCTTCTGGACCAAGAAATAAGTTGCTTGAAAATTGGGAAGGGCCATTTGTAGTTAAAGAGGTGTATCCTGGGAACACATATAAGTTGGTAAATGAGCAGGGGCAAGAGTTATCTCCACCATGGAATGGTGTTTACTTGAAGAAGTTCTACCCTTAGGTCACTTATCTTTTGTTTCAAATAGGAATAGGATAGTCGGCATGGTGCTACGACCAGTAGGGCTCAAGGTTAGATTTTCATAAACTGGCTCTATTTCTTTTAGACGTTTGGAAAAGGGGAAGTCTTCACACACACTCACGCCTATCATTAAGGAGAAAATAACGAATGCGTCAAGGAGAACGAAGACCAAGCTTAAAAGGTTTTCCATCTTATTCGGCCAAAGTCGGGGAACCGTGGCCTCACGGGAGGACTCTCGAGCCCGTCTGCCACCTTAGTAGGAGGAAGTCAAATAAAGAAATCAAAAGCAAAAGCCACATCAAAGGCAAAAAGAAGCAAAAGCCTCCAGACCAAATGTCAAGTCGAAAAAAGGAGACAAATGAAGAAAAGGCCTACAAAGTCAAATCTCAAAACAAGGCCA
Organism: Zantedeschia hybrid cultivar; assembly: GCA_030544215.1. Taxonomy (NCBI): domain Eukaryota; kingdom Viridiplantae; phylum Streptophyta; class Magnoliopsida; order Alismatales; family Araceae; genus Zantedeschia; species Zantedeschia hybrid cultivar. Next base: position 45,927,863 of record JARZZO010000011.1, read on the forward strand.
CAAAGAAAAGAAAAGGAAAAGAAAAGAGATCAAATCCCAACAGGCAATAGGGTGGAGGAAGGATAATCCCTGAGGTCAACTAACCCTCTCAAGCGGCTTATCTATTCATTCTTTTTATTTTGGGTGTTCTCTCTTCTTCTTAGTGAAGTTGAAGTGAACCAAGATTCAAAAGTTAAATGGAATTAATGACATGGCAAATTTAACTGTCACACTTCCCCAAACCAAACCTTCTTAGAAAAGAAAAGGTATGTGAAGTCTAGTCGAAAGTTCTTTTGATTTGTGTACCATGTCGATTTTTAGAGTCTATCAATTTTCCTTGAGACTTCGGGCTTAGGTCAACGCAAGCGGTTTACCGAATGGTACGACGCCGCTAATTCCGGGTTAGCGTCGCGCGGTTGGCTATTAGGGTTCCAGGGTGGTCTATCATTTACTAGTTAAGTTGTGAGGAAAGAGACCCGGGTCGGGCAAATCATTTATCGTTGATATGTTTTTGAGAATAACTTGTTGGTCGGGAGCAGTTGGGAGCCAGAGCTAGGTGTGACGGTATTGTCATCAGCATAAGACTTAACCGGGTGGATTCTGGTTGAGGACTATTAACGACCCAAATCGGCTTCAGTATGCGCATAGGACGCCTGGGGAGTTCAGCAAGGGACATTTCAAAATCAAAAAAATATATATATATTTTAAAATCCAAAAAAATCACATATTTCAAAATTCAAAAAAAAAAATCACATATTTCAAAATCCAAAAAAATTACATATTCACATATTTCAAAATCCAAAAAAATTACATATTTCAAAATAAAAAAATCACATATTTCAAAATTCAAAAAAATAACATATTTCAAAATACAAAAAAATTCACATATTTCAAAATCCAAAAAAAATAACATATTTCAAAATAAAATAAAATAAAAAATAAAAACAAAAACACACACACACACACATTCATCTGTATGAATGCTTGTCATTTTGTACATACAAATTGCATATGCATGATTGTATGCCGCATATTTCTTTATTTACTTATGTCCGTTTAATAAGACAAGGCTCCCTGACTCGTCGCCAAGCCTAGAATGGTATTCATCTTTCAGAGCAAGGGGCTAAAATAAACTATTAAAATAACATTCTTTCTCAGTGGTGTTGTGCAGGAACAGGCAATGAAGAAAATCAAGTTCAGTGTCAATCACAAAAGTCAGGAATACAACATCATCATCAGGGGCATACCCCTGCATACAACATCATCATCAGGGGCATACCCCTGCATCAAACAATATCTTCAGGGGCATACCCTTGAATCTACAAACTCACATCACTCTCACATCAAAAACCTCTACCACTATCTCCTGCTCCTTCATCCGGGAACGGCGGTCGTCGACGATTGCTGCTGCTATCCTCTCAATGACGTCTCTGACTTGGGGCTGGGGATTGAGAATGGAAAGAGTGATCAGGGAAAGGGAAAGGAAACTCAAATCCAGCCTGTAAACCAGCAAAAAAGTCAAAATCACCAAAAGTAGAACCACTCGAATAAGTCGACTGGGCATGAGGAGCTGTAGGTGGAACAAAAGACATAGAAGGATGAGTGGAAGGAGTTGTCGGGTAAGTGGAAGGAGCAGAAGGATGAGTGGAAGGAGCAGTCGGATAAACAGAAGGATCCGTCGGATAAGTGGGAGGAGCTGGCGGATAAGTAGAAGGGATCTGAGTACCTGGGTACGGCGGGTACCCAAAGTAAGCCTGGCCACCTGGATGAGAAGGGTGGACTGGACCTCCAGTACGTGAATGGGGCACGCGACCTGTTCGGAGCTCACGGCCCTTCATAGAAAGTTGATCTCTGATCATTTCATATTTTCCCTTCATAATGAAGAGCTTTTCCCGAGCATCAAGCAATTCTTTCTCCAAATCCTTCACCTTGGACTCTGCCACAAATAAGCGTCCAGGCACAGTAATGTCGCCCATGGTCTCCAGGCGTCGCGTTAGTTGTTCCACTTGGGCCGCATATAAAGAAGATTGACCTAGTGCCCTCTCCAACTCCACCCTCTGCATCATGATCAAATCCACAGGTCAAATCACTGTTCATGGCAAAAGATTGAAAGAATTCAAGCAAACTCACTGCTTGGGCAAGTTCCGTCTCTCTAGTAGTGGTACGGGCAATGGCCTCCTCCAAACGCTGCTCCAAGTCTGAGGAAGAAGTAGGGGCACGAGAAGAGTTGGCCCCGCTTCCACCGCCAATGGCCTGAAAACGTTGCAATTCTGCCTCCTATAAGATGATGAGAAGTGATCAGGAAGAAGCAGTCAAGACAAAAGGAAAGGTGCAGAAATATACCATGGTACGAATATGCTCCCTAAGTTGAGAATTCTCAAATTCAACTGTGGAAAGCTGGTTCTCTAATCGACGGACCGCTTGGTCCACCGGCATCTGTATGCATAAATGCTGAATTACGATCTCAAATGAGGGAACCTGAAGTTAATAGTCAAACTACTCACCACACGAGAATCCAGCTTGAGGCGGTGAGCGTAACGGTGGGAGAAGTCATCCAAATACAAGGAACTGTCTTGAAGGCTGCAAACACGACAGAGTTGAACTCCGCCCCTCCTCCAAGCCTGACTTGTCTCCTCGTGAGTGCGTACCCAATCTTGATTCCGGCTCCTAGACTTCCTATGAGAGAGACCAGCAGATCCCATTGAGGGAATCTCCACCCGATCCTGATGCCAGCCTAAGGTCCTCATCACTAGTTGTAGATGAAGAGGCTCCACCACATTGATGCAATGCAACCAAATCATTCGATTTAATAGAGGTCTCCCCTCAAGTACCCACGGTTGATCATCATCAACCTCGTCTGTGTATGGAGTCCACTGGACCTACACGACATCATTAAGAAAGGATAAGATCGAAATGAGGATTGATATTGAGTCCAAAAGGAAATACCTGATGATGCGGGAAGTTATCAAGGAAGCTTCGAAACTCTTCCACTCGGCCAATCAAAGGACGTCGTCTATTAGTGGGTATGTCCCATCGACACAGCAGAGGCACAAAATTGTAGCGGTCCCATGAAAGCTGAGGACGGATCGGAGGCATGTGATGATAACCCCAAATCTACAAAGTTGAAAAATGTCATGAATTAATAACACAAGAAATAAGGAGATGAGTCTGAGAAAACAAACCTGAAGAAAATGAGTAAAACCGCGCATGCTGGTAGAGTGATCTGTATAGCGAGGAAGATGGACAAAGAGATGGGCCAACATAGCTGCACCCTACGCAAAAGTCCCTACTACGTCTAAATCAGTCAAGAGTAGCAAAAATTTGCAATTGACCCGATCTACTGTAGTGGCAAATAAACGATGTCCAAAGAAGAACAATATGAAAAGACGAATCTCTTATCTTTTGAGCGACCGCCAAAAATAGCACTCTCATATACTCGCTCCTGAAGGTCGTCGAGGTCGTCTGATGGACCTCGTCGCAAGTTGCCAAGACCAATCGCCTCAGGAAGCCGGCCTAAAGATATGGATGTCATGGGACCCTGGGCTCTCGCAAAGTCGGCTCCTAGCAGTTCATGGATAACTGCGCGGTAGTCGGCTCGTTCCTCTTCCACTACTGGATTTCCATGAACTCTGAGACCCGTAATGTATGCAACATCTTCTAGGGTGGGAATCATATGTCCCCATGGCATGATAAAGGCTCGGCAATCTTCATCACATCGCTCTCGTAACACCTCAATATAACTCGCATCTACCCAGAATGGGCGAACGGAGAGCAAGGCCTCAAATCCCATCACATCAATTCGTTGTTGTTGGCGCACTGGCAAAACATAGTACCATGTCCAGACAAGGTTCCATGAAACTCGGCTTCGAATTCGTCCGAGACCCTGCAAAGTTATCAAAAAAGAAATCCACTTGTCAGACACCGGAGACCAGGGACCAGAGGCCGAAGGAGGATATCAGACGGCCACTTAACTGGCCGTCTGGAAACAGACAGCCACAAACCTGGCCGTCTGGATCCAGACAGCCACTTATCTGGCCGTCTGGTCCAGACGGCCACTTATCTGGCCGTCTGGTACAGACGGCCACCTCTATGGCCGTCTGAACCAGATGGCCATCTCTTTGGCCGTCTAGTGCAGACGACCAGCTATATGGCCGTCTAGTCCAGACGGACATCTCTCTGGCCGTCTAGAACAGACGGCCACTTTTATGGCCGTCTTTGACGGCCATCTCTAGGGACGTCTGAACTAGACGGCCACCTCTATGACCGTCTGGTACTGAGACGTCCACTTCAGTAGCCGTTTGAGCCTTTTATAACAAAAAGTGGTACCTGTCGTGAATCTGAAGTCGATTTCGTCTCCCTAGTGACCTCCGTGTCACCTTCGTCTTCCCCGGCATCATCATTGTCGCCGTTGTCGGCAGCATCTTCCTCGTTGCCCGCATGCTCATCATCTCCGTCAATTTCTTCATTCTCTGGGGTATCGTCACTCGGGCCGTGGGAGCTCCTCTCGTGTTCCCCCATTGCGTAATCATCCCCCATATCTGGATTTGGAGGTTGGACATCATCCTCCTCTGGGTTGTAACGGGTAGATGTTCGTCGGAGGCGTTGAACACACTGTTTGAATCGCCTATTCATCCTGAGAAAAGCTAGATGACTGAGAAGAGGGTTGTGGCAAGAAGATTTTGAAAATGAAAGGGATTGAGGAAAGGGGGGTTTTTATACCCACTGCTTCTTTAGACGGCCAACAAGATGGCCGTCTGAAGGTTCAGACGGCCATGAAGCTAGCCGTCTGAATAGGTTAGAAGGCCAGCTAAGTAGCCGTCTGGATTTCAGAAGGCCAGCTAGCTGGCCGTCTGGACTAGACGGCCAGTCTGGTGGCCTTCTGTTTTCAGACGGTCATATCTTTGGCCGTCTGGTTTCTTCTCTCACCACTCAACTTTACTCAATCACGGGACAACTCAAAATAATTTCTCTTATTCATCTTAAATAATGGGGCAGGCCCGTACATTTATTCCTTAAAAAAAAAAAACAAAAAGAAGAAGAAGAAGAAGAAAAGAAAAGAGAGAGACATCAATCTAATTCAGCTGGACGCCTCCGGGCGAAATAAGAGGGGATTACTGGACGTATTGTCTTGAGATACTCTATGTATCCTAGAATCTTAACATAATCCTCTCGCACGTCTATAGTACCTTTGCATCCAATTGAATATTTGCGCCAATTCTTTCGTGAATTTCTTAAGAGTTCGGCATCTTCTTCAGAACCCAGGATCCGAGGGAGGATCATGTCATTAGTCAAGGCTGAATAAGGAGTTTGACGAGGAAGTCCATACTGGAGATAACAACGGTGAGCCTGATATAACACTGTTTCTGTTGCACCAACAAGCCAGAGTTCATGTTTCTTGCGTGCACGTACTTGAGAGATTGTGTTGCGGGATATCATGGGAACAAAAATAAAGTCTTCGGCATTCATGAAATTCAGATGATCTCGCCAATCGTCCAGAGTTTTCAGATGACCTGTCAAATTCTTTACCATATCTTCAGGACCAAACAACGACCTCACAGGAAACATAGCACTACGACAGAAAATGCGAGATTCATTTTGTGGTTCCAATGAAAAATCAAACTTCAAATGCATCTCCATCCACAGTTGCAACAAAAAGAGGCTCCCTTGAGGGTTCCCGCCCATGCACAGACTGCTCAATCCGCTGTACAGATGAGCCACGAGAGCGCGGGCTATAGAATAGCCCCGCCAAAGCAAAGTAATCACTCCAACATGATCATAAGAGAGCACATCACCAGAAGAAGGAAAAAGTAAGGTCCCACCAAGGCAGAGACTCAGGCCTTGCATCAATCGCTTAGCATTTACTTCCCGGGACCTCACTTTATCAATAATCCACTTGGTCAATCGATTGAGTTGAATTCCCCGTTGACTAGACATCGATCAGACCACTACCTCATCTTGGACTATGTCACTCATAATCTCATCCCAAGATGGTAGCTGGTGCATGTCACCTTCCTCCAAGTCCTCCCATCCGAACAATAACTTCACCTCTTCCACCAATATTGTTGCCTCAAATTCTGAAAAAATGAAAGTATGTGTGTGCGGATGCCATAATTCCAGAAGAGCTCCTAATGCATCCCAACTCCACCACATCTTCTCGAGGTGTTTGGCAAAAACTACCAAGCGGATAAGGTGCCATGGAAGCATGAAAGTCCGCATATCAATGGTAATGCAATGCATCAAAGTGACCAACCAAGTGTAATGGATTTCATGGCGTGGGCCAGGCAACCGCGACAGTGCCTAAAAAGGGAAAATACTTCAAGAGGGGAAGAAGGAAGAATAAAGGAAGTGATCTTACGTGTGCATACCTGCCCAAGAGCCACGCGGTTGCTAAGATGACCCTCGATCTCGGTCAAAACATCAGGCGTGCGAAGTATGAAGCCCAAAGGTAGCCTTTTGGAGGAAAAAGAGGACGCCATGAGAGGTTGGAAGGGTCCCGTCCAAGCTTTCTCGCACTTATTTTAAATCAAGATGCGGATAGAGATGCACTTCCATGCACCGGAGTCCTACAATAAAAGAAAAAAAAAAAAGAAGCATAAAACCGTCAGACGGCCAGGACGATGGCCTTCTGATGCTTCAGACGGCCACTAATCTGGCCTTCTGATGCTTCAGAAGGCCACCAGTCTGGCCTTCTGATGACAAAACCAGACGGCCAGATAGATGGCCTTCTGACGCTTCAGACGGCCACAAGTCTGGCCTTCTAATATTTCAGAAGGCAACCAGTCTGGCCTTCTAATAGAACCTTCAGACGACCAGATAGATGGCCTTCTGATGCTTTAGACGGCCACTAATCTAGCCTTCTAATGGAACCTTCAGACGGCCAGATAGATGGCCTTTTGATGCTTTAGACGGCCACAAATTTGGCCTTCTGACAAAATAAATCTAAAAAATTTTGAAAAAAAAAATAGAAAAAATTAGAAAAATGTGTGCTTCTTACTTTATTGCTGATATAATGATTCTAACATCTGATTTTGCAGGAAGAAGAAGATTGAAGAGTCTGCATTAGTTTAGAAAAAAAAAACTAGAGGCTAATAACTTAAGACACATAAATCCGGAGTTCCCCTTTAACAAAAATGATGATGGATTTATGAGGTTTAAGTTATTTGAAAAGCCTAGAATAAATCCTCCAGTGTCTTGCATTAGATAGGTTTTTTATTTTAAACCCAGCATGCATCATCCATTCATTCAGCATACCATTGCAGAGGAGTGTAGGACCCTATCGCCTGTGCTTTGATCATCCAGTGTTGGAATCTTTTATCGTCTGCGCAGTATTTTGATTAAGTCTTGGAATGCACCTTCTGCGTCTTTGGTTGTCCTCCCTTAAACTCCTTCAACCGGACATGCGTCCCATAGTGTGTCGGAGACTCGCGACAATTGCCAGAGGGCCTCCTGGGTTGTAGTTTATGGGTACACAACCCTTTTTCATCATCATTCCTAGCTTGTATCACCATTGTTGTCAGACTTTAGCAGGTTCCACCTCAGGTGGAGTGGTCCAAAAAGGGGTGTAGTGTCCGTATCATCCACTTATCAGTCTGCCGTGCTCCCCTGCAAAGAGGATTCCACGGAGGGGAAGTTGTAGACACCCATTTTTGGCCCATTCCATAGACCGATTTGAGCTTTATTGTGTTAACGGGCGGGCCTTCGTGTTGATCTTTTGTCATTTGGACTCCTTGAAATTTAATAAAAGTGTTATCACAAAACGTTCATTTTTCAAAAAAAAAAAAAAGGGTGTATGATTTCAAAACTTTTTTTTTATTTTTTGCATTTGGATTTCAAAAATATTCATTTTTTAAAAAGTTTTGTCAAGTCCATCAGGTGGCCAGAGTGCTGGCTGTCTAATCCTTTAGACGGCCACATTAGTGGCCGTTTGAAGTTCAAATGGCCAGATAGCTGGACGTCTGAACATTCAGACAGCCAGAAACATGGCCGTCTGAACATCCTTCAGACGGCCACCTTCCTGGCCTTCTAAGATCAGACGGCCAGGTTGCTGGCCTTCTGAGTTAAGACGGCCACTTTCCTGGCCTTCTGAGTTCAGACGGCCAGTTTGCTGGCCTTCTGAGTTCAGACGGCCACCTTCTTGGCCTTCTGAGCTCAGACGGCCAGTTTGCTGGCCTTCCGGCCAGTTTGTTCGCCTTCTGAGTTCAGACGACCACCTTCTTGGCCTTCTGAGTTCAGACGGCCAGTTTGCTAGCCTTCTGACTTCAGACGGCCATTTTCTTGGCCTTCTGGGTTCAAACGGCCAGATTGCTAGCCGTCTGATCCTTTAGACGGCCCCTTCTTTGGCCGTCTGATTGGTTGGTTTTCCATGATTATCTTAAGCATTTTTTACGCCTTTTTCTCGGATTTTTGACCATATCTTCCGCATTTTCTCACCCTAGTGGATTAAGATGAAGATGATTTAGGGCTTAGGTGTCAATTTTTGATTGGTTTTGGTTTAGATTTTGTTGAAGAGATCTCTATCCAACCTTCTTTATCCTCATCCATTGGCCCATGAAATGGGGGCTTTCTAGGGTTTTAACTCGATCTCCTTTGCCTATTTAAGCTCTCTTTCATCTTGGGAACGCCCCTAAGGAGGTTCACTAGGGTGAGGGTACCATTTTACATCAAAAGAGAGAGAAAAGAGTGATTTCAAAGTCTAACATTAGACCTCTTCTCTGGAGCTCGTGGGAAGGAAACAACTATGGAGTCTTGGAGGCTCTAAGAAGGAAGAATGTGCTGTCAATTTTATGCCCATGCGACACTCTCTCCAACGTCGAAAAGGGAACCCTACTCTCCTCTCTCATTTATCATTTTTATCGTTCTTTTCATAGTACCATACATGCATGCACAAGTTTAGGATTTTGTCTATGTTTAGATTCCATTTACACACACATGCACTCATGATTAGGTACCTTAGATCCTTGCTAAGGGGTTTGTTTTGATCCAAAACATCAAAAAACGAGAAGGTGGGTGACCATAACACTTGGTCACTCATCCTTCTCACCCACATATTCGGTAAGCTCACCTCTAATTGATACATCTCTTTTGCTTAATGAACGGATGCTATGCTAATTAAGAGTCTAATGGGTGTCTTAATTCATGATTAATTTGCACGAAATCAAAGCGTGAGGCCCCGTTTTCTTGGCCGGCCGAGGAGAAGGGAGTATAGACTACAAATTCTGCTGCGCATGGATGTCTTGTAGTGTCATTCGCGATCAAGGGAGTCCCTCTGGGTCGAGGTAAAACACCCTGGCTATCACCATTTTAGTTCTTGGTGTTTTAGTTCATCAAGTCATTTGTTCTTTATTTTGGGTTCGTAGCCACGGAGGTCGGTCTCTGCTCACCAGTTGAGCGCGGGGTCATTTCCGGCGCCTACAGACATATCTAGAACAATGCGCCTCATCCAGAACACTCTTGCGCACCTCCTCCTCTGCTGGAACATAAAGTTGTTGGGTTTTCTCGGTTTCTCCGGATCACTCACGTAGCGAAAACTAAAAAAAATACAGCGATCCATTCCCGTTTCGAAATCTAAAATACGATAATCGGATTATCGAAGTTCTCACCGTGTGCGGATTCGAATCCGCAACCGTTCGGTTCCGTCGGTGCGACACCGCAAGCCGCGCAAGCGCCCGGCCTCTAGCGAAGTCCACGCGATCCTCCCCGCGACGGAAATCCTTACGTTCCTCGTTCTTCGCAGCCCACGAAGCCTCCGCCGGTCGCCGCAATGATCGGCGCAACGCACGGACGATTTCCCGTCGAACGGGATTCAGAGAAGCGGCGGAGCAGATCTGGATCTGCCTGGACGCCAGAGAAGGACAGAAACTGAGGAGGGGCGGCTAGGGTTAGCAGCAGCTTGGCCTGCTCAGCCCGTTCGCTATGTTTTATACTAACCGCGTGGTTTTCATAAAAACCCCCGGTTTATATAAAACCCACTTATTTATCCATCGCCTTGAGAATCATTTGCGTGTGACCCTCTAGGCCCAAGTACCGGTCCAGTTAATGGCCCAACAAGCCCAGTGACTCCTCACTGGCTTTATTAATCAATTAATAACCCTTTATTAATTAATTAATCAATAGAATTGATGTCGCACATCGAATTCGACCGGGCCTCCGATCACGTTGGGTGCCAAGCAACACCGCGTGAACCCGGAAGGTATTTGGGGTTAAGTAACCCACTCTTGGAACCTTTCCGCCGATAGTTACCGTGTGGATATAATCCTTCATTCGTACAATGCTCTCGAGTCAACTCAGGGCATGGTGTGCTGTCAAACCCTAACCGGTTGACTCACTTGGATTGGATGCCGCTGATGAATATCGGAAAACTCCTTTCCCGATATCATCGTCCGCCCTGGCCAGGGACTTTCGCGCATCCTTCCTACAGCATTCTCTCTCTAAGTACCGAGAGCGAATGATTCCTTATTGACACACAATTCCCTTCGACAGTATTCCGCTGTACCCAATCCTTGGCGTATTAGAATCCCGTGGCCAGAGATTCGTAAACCAAAGTCAAAGCACAGAAGTCCACCGCCAAGGTGTCCTTGGTGTCTCAGGTCCGAGGACCATCCACGCAACTGCGACAATAGAATCAAGCTGGTTGACAGTGAGGTACAATACCATCCAACGATTCAGTCGGATCAGTTCAGTGAACTCATTCTCCAATGAGCACCTACAGATTCGCCTTAGTGTCTCCACACAAGTGACTTATCAGATCAGTCACCCTCATCATATGAGCAGGAGTAATCTGTACTAGTCTAACCGGATATCCGATGTCCTTCTCGGATATCCTTCGACTAGGAACGATTAAGAATATGTGTGTTTAAGTGATCAGTCTCATTAGTATGATCTCATCATAATCTGATCACTATAGCACATATTCACGGACTTCATTATGAAACGATAATTAATGCGATTTACACATAATGAATATTATGCCAATATATTAATAAAATGAACGAGATTTACATAGTCAGATTGGCTTGTAGGCCACCTAAACTAACAATCTCCCACTTGGACTAAAGCCAATCACCTTTATACAATAAGCCTATAGACTCTAGGTGACGCTCAAACACAATTTGAGCCAACGGCTTTGTCAGTGGATCTGCTATATTGTCGACGGATGGAACTCTTTCCACTACTACATCTCCTCTGGATATGATCTCTCTGATAAGGTGAAAGCGCCTCAGAATATGCTTCGATTTCTGATGAGACCGCGGCTCTTTCACTTGCGCAATTGCTCCATTGTTGTCGCACAATAGTGGAACAGGCTCAGAGATGCTGGGAACTACGCTGAGGTCGGTGATGAATATCTTCAACCACACTGCTTCCTTGGCGGCTTCAGCTGCAGCGATGTACTCATCTTCAATCGTCGAATCTGCAGTGGTTACTTGCTTGGAACTCTTCCAGCACACTGCCCCTCCGTTCAATGTAAACACGAATCCAGATGTTGACTTGCTATCATCAGAATCTGACTGGAAACTCGAGTCAGTAAAGCCTCACAGTTTCAAGTCACCTCCTCCATAGACAAAAAATATATCCTTAGTTCTTCTCAAGTACTTAAGGATACATTTCACTGCCTTCCAGTGCTCTTCGCCTGGATCAGCCTGAAATCTACTCGTAACACTTAGAGCAAATACAACATCAGGCCGTGTACATAGCATGGCATACATGATAGATCCTATGGCAGAGGCATAGGGTATTCTATCCATGAATGCCCTCTCATCAGGAGTCTTAGGAGACTGCTCATTTGAGAGACTAATTCTATGTCTCATCGGTATGAGACCTCTCTTGGAATTTTCCATACCAAACCTTTTGACTATGGTATCTATGTACAAGGATTGGGTCATTCCAAGCATCCTCTTTGATCTATCTCTATAGATCCGTATTCCCAATACGTAGGATGCTTCTCCCAAATCTTTCATGGAGAAGTTTTTCGACAGCCAGATCTTTACTGATGACATCATAGCTACACCATTCCCAATGAGTAGTATGTCATCTACGTAAAGAATTATAAAAGTGACTACACTCCCACTGGTCTTCTTGTACACACAAGGCTCATCTTCATTCTTAATGAAGTCATAAGACTTGACAGGCTCGTCAAATCCTATGTTCCAGCTCCGGGAAGCCTGCTTCAGTCCATAAATGGACCTCTGAAGCTTGCACACTTTATCTGGAGTTTCTTTGGATGTTAAACCTTCTTGTTGTATCATATACACCTCCTCCTCAAGGTTACCATTGAGGAAGGCAGTCTTCACATCCATCTACCAGATTTCATAATCAAAATGTGCAACAATGGCGAGTAGAACTCTGATCGACTTTATCATGGCAACTGGTGAGAAAGTCTCGTCATAGTCAATTCCTTGCCTTTGACGATATCCCTTTGCCACCAACCTTGCCTTATAAGTGTCGATCTGTCCATCAGCACCGATCTTTCTCTTAAAGATCCACTTGCAACCAATGGGTACAATACCCTCGGGCAAGTCTTCCAAGTTCCAAACTTGGTTGGTGTACATGGACTGGATTTTTGAGTTCATGGCTTCTCGCCATTTCCCGGCTTTTGGGCCTTCTATGGCCTCCTGGTAGGTTTTAGGATCATCATCCTCATTATATTCTACCTTGGACTCACCTTCAGCAATATGTCCCACATATCGTTCGGGTAGTCTAGGTATTCTACCAGATCTACGAGGCTCATCTGTGTGTACCTGAACAGATTCAGGAACTGATATCTCATCTGATGATAATGTAGCTGTTTGGGGATCTGGAACCTCTTCCAGTACTATTTTACTCCCACTGTCCTCCTGGAGAAGGTATTCCTCTTCCAAGAAGACAGCTTTCCTGGCGACAAACACCTTTTGTTCACCAGGATGGAAAAAATAATATCCAAAGGTTTCCTTTGGATATCCCACAAACCTACATTTATCAGTTCGTGATTCCAGCTTGTCTGGATCATGCCTCTTTACATGAGCAGGACAACCCCAGACTTTAACATGTTTAAATTCTGGTTTCCTGCCTTTCCATATCTCATATGGAGTAGAGGCCACAGACTTGCTGGGTATTCTGTTCAGTAGGTATGCTGCTGATTCTAGAGCATACCCCCAGAGGGACACTGGTAATCCCGAAAAGCTCATCATGGATCACACAATATCCAACAAGGTACGATTCCTCCTTTCTAATACACCATTCATCTGTGGTGTATATGGAGGGGTCAGCTGAGAAAGGATACCATTATCCTTTAAGAATTGTGTGAAGTTGGTACTCAAGTATTCTCCTCCTCAATCTGATCGAAGAGCTTTAATACTCTTTCCTAATTGCTTCTCTACCTCATTCTTGAACTCCTTGAACTTCTCAAATGCTTCCGACTTGTACTTCATTAAGTACACAAAGCCGAATCTTGAGAAGTCATCGGTGAACGTGATGAAGTAAGAAAAGCCACCTTTGGCTTGGGTGGACATTGGACCACATACATCTGAATGTATTAGTTCCAAAATGTCCTTGGCACGTTCTCCATGTGCACTAAATGGAGATTTTGCCATCTTTCCCATAAGACAGGATTGGCATGTTACAAACGATTCATAATCGAATGTTGTTAAGTAACCATGCTTGTGCAACTTTTGCAACCTGCTTTCGCCAATGTGTCCAAGTCTACAATGCCATATGTAGGCTTGGTTCACACAATTCTTGCTCTTCTTAAGAGCATTATCAATCTGAAGATTGTAATAAGAAACATCTAATAGATATAGACCGTTGACTAAAGATGCTGAAGCTATTGATTTATTACCATAATAAATCGAACAACTTCTATTTTCAATAGTCAACCTATATCCTATCTTGTCCAAACAAGATATTGATATGATGTTCTTTATTATGCTAGGAACATAATAATAATCTTCTAATAATAAGGTGTCTCCCGATGGAAGCTTGAGGTTTGCTGTCCCAACAGCAATCGCCGCAACTTTTGCGCCGTTTCCTAGCCTCAATTCCACCTCACCTTGTCTCAGCTTGCGCTTACTTGTCAGCATCCGCACATCATGGCAGATATGAGAAGCACATCCGGTATCTAATACCCAAGATGTGGAATCTCTAACTGATAAGTTGATATCTATCATATAGATATCTGAAGCTTCAGATAACTTCACTCTTCCACGAGCTTTATCGTGAAGGAACTCCTTGCAGTTCCTCTTCCAGTGACCATACTGCTTATAGTATAAGCAGTCACCCTTCACTACTCTTTTACCTTTGTCCTTCGATCTTTTATCGTTAGCTGTCATCTCTGCTTCAGGGGCATCTAATGCCGATTCAGCAAAAGGATCAGCTCCAGGGACAAAGTTATTGTGCTCAGATCTGAAGACATTCTTCAGGTTTCTGAACCAATCCGAGTAGATCAGTATAGACACGCTAATTTTGACATCATTTTGAGTAAATTTCATATCATATAATAATGCCTCATAATGGTCTGATATTTAATCATTGATTAATTTTTATTGATCTTTTTAAGTTAATTATCTGAAAAGTGTTGCATTTAACAAACATGTTTAAGTTAATCAATTAAATTGATTTTAACTTAAATTTCAGTTAAAATATGAAGAAGTCTAAACGACGTCGACCTGTATGGACGCCATTTAGAGTTTATTCTTATTTTAATGTTTAAAATTGAATTTTAATCAATCAATTAATTAGCTAAAAGGCGTCTGTGAGACATGACGCGTTTTAGGTTTTCTAAGCTATTTCTACTTCTCTTCCGGATGTTTATCCTTATCTTAATTAGTGTAAAAGACGTCTACACATGTAGATGCGTTTTAGCTAATACAGATAAAGATAAGTTTTCTTGGATGTTTATCCTTATCTTAATTAGTCTAAAAGGCGTCATCCATGGTCGACGCGTTTTAGATAATTGCAGATAAAGATGAATTAATCTGTATTTATCTGTTGGTTAAGATGGATAAATCCCAAATTTTTCCATGTAAATCCACGGATGCAGAAGAAGTCTATAAATACCCTACATTTTGAATGAAAAAAAAAAAGAGAGAGAGAGAGAGTTGGAATTATAGTTAAAATTGAGGCGATATCGAATTAAAGATCGAAACAATGACGTCCAAACGCCGAAGCGTTGCTGTTTTTAGAAGTCGGCGTCCGTTCTTCATCCAATTCAAGGCTTCATCCAACCGGCATAAGTTTTTCAATTCTTCTGCATTCACATCTTCATTAATTCTACATTTTTCATTACATCACTCCATGTAAACACACACAACACTAGCATCATTTCCAAAACCAATTTAAAGGGGTTTCAAAGACCATCCCAACAAGTGAGTTGTATGTTTAGTTGCATGTTTAAAACTCTGATTAGAATGGATACTACTTTTGCTTAAATTCTCATTATTTCTTTATTCTACTTTTTATTTCTTGCAAGCTGCAAAGGAGAATCAAAGGGGAGGAAATCAACAAGCAAATCACAAAGGACTCCGGACAATCCTCAACAGCAATCACAACAAGAACAAAGAAGAGAAAGGACTCTCTTTCTTCAGCCGGCTGAAGGAGGGGAACCAAGAGCTCAACATCTCCCACGTTTAAACAGGTAGGCGATCAAAATCTTCTTTTGGAACTTTTTAAGTCAAAAGTTTCTGGCGATCACTTCACTTAGTTTCCTTTTAATAGGTTTATTTTGCACTTAAACAACATAGATCTTTCATGATAATCACACACTCATTTTAAGCACTCACAGCTTTTTTGGCGATCACGGTGGGACTTGGTCTCGCCATCTTTTAGTTCTTTTGTTCTTGCTATTATCAATCGGGCACCCACGGTGCACCACTTGTGTCTCTCGACACGTCCTCACCAATTGGTGAGTGTTTTTAGTTTAGTTAATTTCCTACGTGCACCACGTGCACACCCCATTGGCAAGATCTTGCCCTCCCAACTACCAGGGACTAGCAGGGGGAGC
This sequence comes from Zantedeschia hybrid cultivar, assembly GCA_030544215.1. Classification (NCBI taxonomy): domain Eukaryota; kingdom Viridiplantae; phylum Streptophyta; class Magnoliopsida; order Alismatales; family Araceae; genus Zantedeschia; species Zantedeschia hybrid cultivar. The sequence goes on from JARZZO010000011.1 coordinate 45,943,812, forward strand.
CGCCTGGGTGTAGACGGCTCGCTGCATCAGAAGACAACCGTCAGTGTTAATCGCCAGAATAATTAATTAATCAAAACATCCATTCATAAACATGCATACATACCAGATCAAACAGTTCCTTCTGGACCTGCTCTAGCTGGGCCTCCGCGTCGTGTAGGCGGGCCCGGAGGTCAATGATGACCGCATCACGCGCATCCTGCATATCACACATACATACATTCATTCACAAATATAAATCAAGATAATAATAAAATTAAAGACGCATAAAAGCATACTTACATCAAGTGGTCGGAGGAGCCGAAGCTGATCGACATAGTGGGCCCGGTACTGCTAGAGGTAGGCGTCGCTACTCTCCGCACGGGACTCCACCCGTACGCCTTGGCGGTGCCAGTCCTCGTACTGCTCGGGGAACTTGGCACGCCAGTCAGTGAGGGCTTGTTTGCCCCTCATGCTCCTCCCGACGCCCTCCGGGACCTCCTCGTCGATCCATTCCTGGTGGAGGCCCAGGGTCCTCATCACGAGCCGGAGGCGGAAGGGCTCGATTTCGTTGAGGCAATGCACCTACATCTGCCTCCCGAACCTCCTCCGGCCAGCCGTCACCCACGGCTGACCCTCCTCGCCCATGCCCATGTATGGGCGCCAGATCACCTGCATATAGGTTAGATGCATTCATATGAATAACTTGCATTTAATGAATAACAGATTGCATTTAATAAAATTGAATAAATTAAGAACTCACCAGAAGCTCTAAATAATCGAGGAACTGACGGCGAAGGGTCGTCAGCTGGTGGTGCTGGGGGGCGGTGTCCACAATTGGCTACCAACGGCAGGCCAACGGGACAGCCCCAGGTCTTGCAATCCGCGCTCTGCCGAGCGAGAAGTAGTGATAGCTCCACACCTGCATTCATGAACATATAAGTTAGAAAAAAATCATTTCATCACATTGCATTGCATAAACAAATAATAAACAATTTAATACCTGGAGAAACGGCGAGAAGCCGCTGACGGTGGTCTCGCGGTCCGGCGTGACCGCGAACAAATCGGCGAACAGGTGGGCCAGAAGGGCCGCACCCCATGTATACTCCCCTAAACTATCTAGGTCATCTAACAAGTACAAAAACCTACAATGAATGTGGTCGCCCTTCGTACCGAAGAGCAACCGACCAAAAAAGAAAACTAGGAAGACTCTGAGCTGTCTATCTACCTCCTCCCCCTGACTAGGGTCACTACAATATACAAGGGAGGATGACTCGGCTAGTCTATCCATGAACTCCTCCCGGGTCTCGTCTGATTGACGCCGGGGCTCATCCAGTCGTAGGGCAGCCTCTACCTCTACCCTAGGGACCATCCTAGACTCTCTGCCTAGGCTAGACACCTCTATACCTAGCAATGCCTCTGCCAGTCCCTGGTAGTTGGGGTAAGTCACCCCACTTACCGATCGGCCCTCTACCCTGAGGCCCGTAATCCTGGCCACATCCTCTAGAGTGGGGATCATATGTCCCCAGGGCATTAGGAATGCCCGACTCTCTGCGTGCCAACGCTCCCTGAGCGCTTGCAGCAGGACAAGATCGAGCCAAAACGGCTCGATGTCCAAGACTTCGCCGAACCCCATCCGGCGCAGCCGCGCCTTCTGGAAGTCCGGGAGTCCCCGATATGCACCTATAACTAGGTCCCATGAAATCCTGGACCTCATTACTCCCTGCAAATAAAAAAAAAAGACATAAAAAATGGGGTCAGTAATAAATAAAAACAGAATTTAAACATTTCTGTCTGAAAGGCGTCAACACCCAGAGACGCTTTTTAAAAAGCGTTTACATGCACTGACGCAATTCAGGTTCATTTTCTGCCTAATTAAAAATTGGGAATTTAGCCTTGAAAGGCGTCGTTTAAGGGTGACGCCTTTTGAATGGCGTCACCTGGTCTGGACGCCTTTCAAGACCCGATTCCGGGTTCTTTGAAGAACCCCTTCCTCCCCTCTTTTTCTCATCCCATAGAACACTCACCGTGTGGAGGTCGCCCTCCTCTTCTTCTTCCATGGCCACGGGCATCGGTGGAGGGATTTCTTCCTCCAAGAATGCCGCCGCCTCGGCGAGAGCGGCCGGCACCTCTTCCGGGGCTTCTTCCTCGCGAGCCGCCCTCCGCCGCCTCTTGGCTAGGGCCTTGATCTTGCGAGATCCCTCGCCGTGCTCCATGGAACTTGGAAAAGAGAGCTTTTGAGAGAGAAAGAGCGAGGTAGCCGGAGGAGATCGCCGGAGCTCGAAGTGAGGAGAGAGAGAGTTTTTGAGAAAAGTGAGGAAGAAAGTCGCGGGTCTGTAAACAGAAAGTCAAAGGCATCGACTCAAATAGACGCTTTTTAGGGCGCATAAGTTGAGGCGGCAAGGACAACTATTTGAAATTGAGTGAAAGGCGTCCATGTAGGCTGACGCGTTTCAGGTTACCGCCAATTTTGGTCAGAGCCGTACGCAGCATGATGATGAAAGGCGTCTAGGAGATTAATCACGGAATTAATGGCAGAATCCTGGAAAAAGTAGGAGAGAGAATTGAAAGGCGTCATGTTTTAAAGACGCAATTTAAGGTTAAATCAGGATTTTGAGGATAAAATTGAATTTCTGGAAAATGAATTATGGTTGAAAGACGTCTTTCTGAGTGGACGTGTTTTGCATTAACAGAACCCGAACTATCATATTTTCAGGAAAAATCCAATTTTTACTAAAGGAAAAATCATGAACACATCATAGGGAGTTAAGGAAAGGTTTCAAGGCATGAAAAATAGTTCTTTATTCAATGAAATCTTTTATTACATCATAAAGAAAAAGAGAAAAGAGAAGAGGACATTTAAGGAAGAATTTCATGAAGACCTTTGAGGTAAGGAAATTTCAATCCTCTATCTCTATCATTAGAGGATTTTACACGGTAATTGAAGCCAAGGTTCCACAAGGTGGTGATAAGTTCTGTGGCTTCATAATCTTCGTCGGATTCCAACGCACACTTCTTGATCGGGGATGTGAAGGAGAGCTCGGGGAATTCACGACGGCTCAAGCTAAGCTGAGTAAGGCACCGATGAGGATTGTATAACACGACTCGGTGGCTCCAATCAACTTGAGATCCGCTCCCGCTGCACGGCGCACCCAAACAGGCTTTCCAACAAGAGCGAGTGGAGACGAGTCAAATATGTCGGATGTCATGAGCTTCAGATACTCCCTCCAGTCGGCCCGGGTCTTGAGCTTTGGGACTTTATTGACCATGTGCTCATTGAACTTTACAATGTTAGCAATACAGTGGATCGGACTATTCATGTAAATTTGAGATGGTCTTGGAGGCATCTTCTTGCAGTACTCGAATTTAAAGTGAAGTTCAACCCACAGAGCAAAGAGTAACATACACCCATAGGGGGGACGACCCACAGATGCCGCAGAAAGCCCGCTGTAAAGATATGCCAAGAGTGCAGTGCTAATAGATTTACCTTCGAAGATTGCGCAGATAGCACTGACCTGATCATCCTCTAAGATGTTGTCCTGCGCAGGGAAGAATAGAGCACCGGCAAGGCATGTAACGAAAGCTTTCGTCACATCCTCCGCTTTGTCCTCCCTTAGATCATCGATTTCGTATAGCGTCCACTCAGCAAGCTTTGCAAGATTGATTCCTTTTTTGGCAAGACATCCTTTAGCTTCTGAAGGATCCTTCATGATTGATGTCAACAATTGTTGACCGGTGATTCTCTCTCTTGTTAAAGCCATCTTATCTTTGGTCTTTGGGAGAATTAATAGAAGCTCCGCCTCCTCCAAAAGGATAGTGCACTCAAAGTCTTGGAAAAAGAACGTATGTGTTTGGGGATGCCATCATTCGATCAAGGCACCCATAGCCGCCTAATCTACGTTCGAACTCTTGTAGTTTTTGGCAAGCACCACTAGTTCTTGAAGATTCCACTTGGAGATGAAAACTTGCATGGAAAACTTAACACTTTTTGCAAGTTTGCGAATCCAAGGGAGAGAGGTGAATTTTCTCGGGTCAGGAAACATGGGGTAATTCTGAAAACAAAAGGAAGCATTGAAGAGTTTGAAGAACAAGATCAAATTGAAGAACATGAAGAACAAGAACGAGAATTGAAGGGAAGTTAATTTAACTTACTTGAAGATTGGGATCCCTTCCGATAAGGTGATTCTCCACGTCAGAGATCTTTTCTAGCGACATCTTCATCCTCTTGTTTGAAGAACCCATCCTCTTTTTCGGATTTCTTCCTTCTTGAAGCTTGGAAACCTTGGAAACCTTTGGAAAATCTTGAAACCTTGAAGAAAAACTCAACCTAGGATCTTTGGATTATGGTGGGATTACTTAGGAACAACCTAATGGTGTTTATATAGAAGGAATTGCAATCCTAAGAAGACTTTTCCGGATTGGAAAAGGGATGTGCATTGGTAGAGTTGGAATTCGAATAGAAGAACCTGTTTCTGTGAGTAAAAGGCGTCGAGAATAAGCGACGCGGTTTAACATTTAATGGCGTCTTCGCGACATGACACGTTTCAGCCTTTCTGTCATTCACTCGAAATTCTGTGGTTTTTTATGCTTAAATTGGATATTTGTTTGGAATTACTAATGATTTTGAATATAGGAAATTCAAGAAAAACCTGAATGAAGTTGAAAATGTCAAGAAGATCCTGCTGTGGGAGTTCATGAAGTCCTGACCGTAGCTAAAAAGATGGTTATTTCTACCCCTTGTATTATTTCATTGTAGTTAATTTGCATTACTATGTGTTAAGTATTTATTAGAGCATGTCAAGGACCTTGTGGTTTTGATGAAACTGGAATTTGAGTTCCCCTTCAACAAAAACGGTGATAATTCCAGAGGATTCTTAATCGCACGGATATGCCGTTGGATTGTTAATTAGTGAGGACGATGGTTCCACTTTTGTGAAACGATGCGTAGATAAACGAGCTTCGGCTTAGCACTGGATTACAAGAATTGGTGTCTTGACTCATTAATGACAATTTAGCAATATTATCCTTGATTAATTTATATTTTATTTAACTTTATATTTTTCTTATAGCCCAGCATACATCATATAGGATTTTGAAATCATTGTGATAAGAATTAATTACTGATTAAGTTTCAGACCATTAAATCAAATAACTCCAACATGATATGAAATATTCCATTCTGAATTGAGTATCTTGATTATCTTTGAGGTTCACTTGAAGATATCCTTGGAATTCTATCTTTTTTTGGACTCTTTATCCAATACTTCTTGTTTTCTTTTAAGATCCATCATGGCTGTAGCACGTCCACATTGGCTGGCAAATGCTCCCCATGATGAAACCTACAGTGTCTACGACCTGGGGTACTTCCCACTCCGTGGAGGTTGATCAACCTTATTTTATTTCTTTGTCTACCTCATCCAAACAGGATTGATTCTATTGATCTCCTTGAACTATCTTCATTGATGATTTCGAGAAAAATTCCAATCATGTGATGTTAAGAGCGTGTCTCATCACACCTTGGCATCACCTTTTCAGTACATTCCATTTCATTTCACTCCCTTGCAAAGACGATGCCAAGGTGAGGCAGCTGTAGACACGCTAATTTTGACATCATTTTGAGTAAATTTCATATCATATAATAATGCCTCAGAATGGTCTGATATTTAATCATTGATTAATTTTTATTGATCTTTTTAAGTTAATTATCTGAAAAGTGTTGGGTTTAACAGACATGTTTAAGTTCATCAGTTAAATTGATTTTAACTCAAATTTCAGTTAAAATATGAAGAAGTCTAAACGACGTCGACCTGTATGGACGCCATTTAGAGTTTATTCTTATTTTAACGTTTAAAATTGAATTTTAATCAATCGATTAATTAGCTAAAAGGCGTCTGTGAGACATGACGCGTTTTAGGTTTACTAAGCTATTTCTACTTCTCTTCCGGATGTTTATCTTTATCTTAATTAGTGTAAAAGACGTCTACACATGTAGACGCGTTTTAGCTAATACAGATAAAGATAAGTTTTCTCGGATGTTTATCCTTATCTTAATTAGTCTAAAAGGCGTCATCCATAGTCGACGCGTTTTAGAGAATTGCAGATAAAGATGAATTAATCTGTATTTATCTGTTGGTTAAGATGGATAAAACTCAAATTTTTCCATGTAAATCCACGGACGCAGAAGAAGTCTATAAATACCCTACATTTTGAATGAAAAAAAAAAAAAGAGAGAGAGTTGGAATTAGAGTTAAAATTGAGGCGATATAGAATTAAAGATCGAAGCAACGACGTCCAAACGCCGAAGCGTTGTTGTTTTCAGAAGTCGGTGTCCGTTCTTCATCCAATCTTCATCCAATTCAAGGCTTCATCCAACCGGCATAAGTTTTTCAATTCTTCTGCATTCACATCTTCATTAATTCTACATTTTTCATTACATCACTCCATGTAAACACACACAACACTAGCATCATTTCCAAAACCAATTTAAAGGGGTTTCAAAGACCATCCCAACAAGTGAGTTGTATGTTTAGTTGCATGTTTAAAACTCTGATTAGAATGGATACTACTTTTTCTTAAGTTCTCATTATTTCTTTATTCTTCTTTCTATTTCTTGCAAGCTGCAAAGGAGAATAAAAGGAGAGGAAATCAACAAGCAAATCACAAAGGACTCTGGACGATCCTCAACAGCAATCACAACAAGAACAAAGAAGAGAAAGGGCTCTCTTTCTTCAGCCGACTGAAGGAGGGGAACCAAGAGCTCAACATCTCCCACGTTTAAACAGGTAGGCAATCAAAATCTTCTTTTGGAACTTTTTAAGTCAAAAGTTTCTGGCGATCACTTCACTTAGTTTCTTTTTAATAGGTTTATTTTGCACTTAAACAACATAGATCTTTCATGATAATCACACACTCATTTTAAGCACTCACAATCAGGTAAGTCAAAAGGGCATCAAGTATGCCACGGAGTGGGTTATTCGACGACATAATTCCCTACAGGAGATAAGTAAAATCTATTTAGCAGATGTTCAATTATTAAAATTTAAAACAAGACATGGTCTTTTGTTCACGTTTAACTCCCACTAATTTTCGACGGACTGTATAACCCTCAGTTATACAGAACGGGAGACGCCGACAATCTCCTAGTGGGGATCAGAATCTCAATGACTTGCACTATAGCCTTGTGGATAGCACAACAAACTGTAATACAATCAGAGAGCACCCAACTCATGGGACTTGCAACTCCTTGCAATATCTGATCATGGCTTCGGTCCCCAGAGATTTAATGGCCTTGTGGATAGCACAACAAATCATTAATTCTGGTCTAAGCTAACCATCGTTAGGCGACGAGCATAGATTTGCATGCAGCCCTTGTGGATAGCACAACAAAGCTACATGGCTCCTCTACCCCGATCTATAGGCATCTAATGCCATAGCCACAGTTTCTCCTCCCAATTAAGCAGGCCTTGTGGATAGCACAACAAACCTGCCTAAAGTGATTCGAATCCTATGGCTATAATGATGGTGGACCACGCGGTAAGTTCTCAACTACTCGCGTTACGGCTTAGAGTTTATCTGAGGGTATTTAGATAACTTTTATCTTGGTCTCTCCTAGGTGATAGTAAATAAATATATCGTATATATTTACTAAATACTATAACCTGCTTTGATTCATAATCAAAAGAAAAACAATGCATCACATACATGTCTTAAGTGTAGTCATTGATAGCACAGTGGGTTTGACTGGAGCCAACAGTCAAACGCACACACAATCTAACACAACAATTACATTAGATATCCTGCAAACACATAGGCAAGAGATCTCCATCTTTTTGCCTTCCTGGTTGTAGTTGTGGATCGTCCTCGCTCCTTCCTCGGTTGCCTTGATCATATTACATTAATTCTAGAATTACAAGTAAATTGAAGAAGGCCTTATGGCGAGTACAAGAGAGAGAGGGAGGTAGAAATACATCGGAGTATGAGAGAGAGAGGTGTGCAGACCTCTATTTATTAACAATTAATAAAAATCATACATCCACAATCCACACAATCCATCATTCATCGCATGAACAATTAAATAAGTGCATATCCATGACCACGGTGTGTTTTAAACATTCCACACATGATTCAGCGCATCACATGGCTAAAACAAATGAGTTTTTCAAAATAAATAAGTTTTGGCTTTCAAAAAGCTGGGATCCAATCAAAATTGGTATTTGAATTTTGAAAAAACTCAATTATTATCTTAACATGCAATTAAATCAAATTTAAAAGCAATAAAGACACATCACATGCGCACACACTCCGAATTAATGATTCCAGATTATTCCATGCAAATAAGAACAATTCTAATAATCTAACACTTAGATTTAAACCCCATTAATAATCTAACAATTAGACTATTAATGACTAATCTAACTCTTAGATTAATCCAACAAAGTTAATTAATAATTTAACACTTAAATTAATAATCAACCAAACTAATTATTAACTACTAATCTAACACTTAGATTAGCCAATTAATGTTAATTATTAATCTAACTCTTAAACCAATAATTAACACTAACTAATTAATAATTAATTAATCTAACTCTTAGATTAGATAATTAAAGTTATCATTAATTTAACCATTAAATTAATGACTAACAGTAATTAATCAAGGACTACTAATTTAACATTTAAATCAGTCATTTAAGTTAATTATTAATTTAACAATTAAATTAATAACTAACTCAAACATTAATTAACAATTAGCTGAGATAATAGTTAATAATCTAACAATTAGACTAATAACTATTAATAACTAATTTAACATTTAAATTAGTTAAATTAAGGTTAATAATCAATTTAACAATTAAATTAATATTAACCCCAATTAATTAACAACTAATTGCTAGTTAATAAATCCTTAATTAAGTTAATGATTCAAAATCATTAATAAAAGCCCAATTAAATTAAAATTGAATAATAATTTTAATCCTCAAAACAATTTTGAAAATTTTAAAATTAATTCAAATTTTAACTAAATTTCTAATGGGCAATTTGGGGATTTAATGGGGTTTTAAAAGAAATAGGGGAAGTGGGCTTAGCCCACTGGACTTGGTTCGAGCCAGGGGCTCGGCCTGGTGCGAGCCCAGGCTCGGCCAGGTGCGAGCCCGGGCTCGGCCAGGGGCCCGGACCCGGGGCACCCTGGATCGGGCCAGGGTCCATCCGGCCCGGCCGGCTCGCGAGACCTGGCTCTACCCTGAACCGCCCCTTCCCCAACCTGAACCCCCAAAACCGAAAACCCTAAGATCTGCAGGTTTAGAGGCCGGCGGCTGGGGCGCCGGCGGCCCCGCCCCCCCCCCCCCCCCCCCCGACGGTGCCGGCCCAGCCGGCGGTGCCCCCCGGCGCCGGCGGGCTCCTCGGCGCCGATAGGGCCACCGGAGAAGCCCAAACAACTGCCGGCAAAGCCCCAAAACTGTGGGATTTTTACTGGTTTTGCAGGGTTTAAATCCGATTTGGGGCTCAATTTTGTAGCTCTTCAAGGCCACCATGGCGCCGGCCATCATGTCCGGTGTGTAGTGGTGACTATCACCAAGAGATCCGGGCATCCGGGCCGCCATCCCAACGCTTGGGAATAGTTAACGAAGCCGCCGAAAACACCCGTTCATCGTCCCACGAAGAACACCGAAAACCCCAAAATAAAATCCAAAAACTCACAGAAAAATAATCAAATTCTTTGTGTTCATCTTATGAACACTATTCCGTCATTTTATTCGGATTAAACACATGGAATAACTCAAGAAAAATTAATTTCGGAAACCGAAACGGGACGAGAAATAGTGGAACCTGGCTCTGATACCACTGTTGGTTTTCTCGGTTTCTTCGGATCGCTCACGCAGCGGAAACTAAAAAAGTACAGCGATCCGTTTCCGTTTCAAAATCTAAAATACGATAATCGGATTATCGAAGTTCTCACCGTGTGCGGATTCGAATCTGCAACCGTTCGGTTCCGTCGGTGCGACACCGCAAGCCGCGCAAGCGCCCGGCCTCTAGCGAAGTCCATGCGATCCTCCCCGCGACGGAAATCCTCACGTTCCTCGTTCTTCGCAGCCCACGAAGCCTCCGCCGGTCGCCGCAATGATCGCCGCAACGCACGGACGATTTCCCGTTGAACGGGATTCGGAGAAGCGGCGGAGCAGATCTGGATCAGCCTGGACGCCAGAGAAGGACAGAAACTGAGGAGGGGCGGCTAGGGTTAGCAACAGCTTGGCCTGCTCAGCCCGTTCGCTATGTTTTATACTAACCGTGCGGTTTTTCATAAAAACCTCCGGTTTATATAAAACCCACTTATTTATCCATCGCCTTGAGAATCATTTGCGTGTGACCCTCTAGGCCCAAGTACCAGTCCAGTTAATGGCCCAACAAGCCGAGTGACTCCTCACTGGCTTTATTAATCAATTAATAACCCTTTATTAATTAATTAATCAATCGAATTGATGTCGCACATCGAATTCGACCGGGCCTCCGATCACGTTGGGTGCCAAGCAACACCGCGTGAACCCAGAAGGTATTTGGGGTTAAGTAACCCACTCTTGGAACCTTTCCGCCGACAGTTACCGCGTGGATATAATCCTTCATTCGTACAATGCTCTCGAGTCAACTCAGGGTATGGCGTGCTGTCAAACCCTAACCGGTCGACTCACTTGGATTGGATGCCGCTGATGAATATCGGAAAACTCCTTTCCCGATATCATCGTCCGCCCTGGCCAGGGACTTTCGCGCATCCTTCCTAGAGCATTCTCTCTCTAAGTACCGAGAGCGAATGATTCCTTATTGACACACAATTCCCTTCGACGGTATTCCGCTGTACCCAATCCTTGGCGTATTAGAATCCCGTGGCTAGAGATTCGTAAACCAAGGTCAAAGCACAGAAGTCCACCGCCAAGGTGTCCTTGGTGTCTCAGGTCCGAGGACCATCCACGCAACTGCGACAATAGAATCAAGCTGGTTGACAGTGAGGTACAATACCATCCAACGATTCAGTCGGATCAGTTCAGTGAACTCATTCTCCAATGAGCACCTACAGATTCGCCTTAGTGTCTCCACACAAGTGACTTATGAGATCAGTCACCCTCATCATATGAGCAGGAGTAATCTGTACTAGTCTAACCGGATATCCGATGTCCTTCTCGGATATCCTTCGACTAGGAACGATTAAGAATATGTGTGCTTAAGTGATCAGTCTCATTAGTATGATCTCATCATAATCTGATCACTATAGCACATATTCACGGACTTCATTATGAAACGATAATTAATGCGATTTACACATAATGAATATTATGCCAATATATTAATAAAATGAACGAGATTTACATAGTCAGATTGGCTTGTAGACCACCTAAACTAACAAAAGTCTACCTCGAAACCTGACTGTGCCATCATTCCATAGCTCCACTTCTGAGATCTGAAGAATCTTTAATAACTCTGCATCTACCTTTGAGCCTCAATCATTGAATGGTACACTGCTGGTCCCACAGTCAAGCTGGCCAACATAGCTTTGCCAATCTCTTAGGGAATCCTAAAAGAAGACTCTACAACCTGCTAGTACAACTTCTACTCCTGAATCATAAGATATGACATGACCGCCTTCTGAATTAAGTCGTCAGCCACAACGTTAGCCTTGCTTGGATGATAAGAAAGGTCGATATCATAATCCTTGATGAATTAAATCCACCTGCATTGCCTCAAGTTCAAATCCTTCTATGTGAACACACATTGTAAGCTCTTATGATCAATGAAGACTTGAAACTTCTCCCCATGCACGTAGTGCCGTCAAATCTTCAATGAAAATACAACAGCTGCCAACTCCAAATCGTGAGTGGGGTAATTCTCCTCATGTTGTTTCAAGTGCCTGGAAGTGTTATCCCCCGCACTTTTATAACTTATTAATGAATTTAATTATTCTGAATTAGATCAATGAATTAACTATGATAATCTATTAATGAGTTTAAGTAAATTATTTTAGTCCAATTAACTCAATTATACTACTAAGAATCGCCCACTAATTTAGTTAAAATTATAGGTTTGATGCATTAGACAGTAATATAGTATAATAATGATAACTTTCTATCAAAAGTTCAGATTAAGGCATAGTTGGTATCACTTGAAAGAGTATAAAAAGATCTATAACTTTGTTGAAAACTATTTGTACTAATTCATATATTTTAGAGGTCAACAATATCGATAATCAGTTTTAGAAAGGACTACCTATAGAGAACAAGTCCTAATTAGACTAGAATTTGAATTGAAAAATAAAAGACGATATAATTAAAATTAATCACGACCTAAAAAGCTATATATGACATATTTGACTTGAATTATAAAGAGAACATGATAAATTTGATTATAATTAAGATTCTAATTAATAGGCAGAAAGTCATAATTGGAATCCTACTTGACCTAGGATTCTGTATATAGATTTATTTGACATAGTCCTAGTATTTTAAGCATAACTCCGTGTATAGAATTTCAAGTTAAGTAATACAACTCTTATATTTAAAGTAAGTCATTTACTAGTCAGAATCAGGACATCTTTAGATGAGAAAGAAATCTGCCAGATTTCTGAGTTTGGAGTACTCAAGATAGTAGGTTAGTAAAATACACATATAGTTTTCTATAGATGTCCAAAAATAATGAGCTTAGTGGCATTGAAAAGATAATAAAAAAGTATAAAACTTTGTAGAATACATTTTTTCTTAATTCAAACGTTTAAGGGGTTGAATTGAAAGGTCTTTAGAAAAGTAAACTACAGGTGGCATGAACAAAGTCTGATTTGCCCTAGGAAGTAACTTTGACTTGGAGATTAAATCATGGGGAGTAGGAGTTCAATTCCGGAGAGAAAAGGGATACTAGTGGTTGTATTAGAAAGCTAAATAAGTATAAATAGAGCCTTGGAGTCGTGCTCAAAGTTCTATTGCATGTAACTCTCTTCCAAAGGTAAGTTCATGTTGTGTTCTTGAGAGAATAGAGTTGTTCATAGTTATTTCTTTTGGGAATTTGATTCTAATCAATGTTTTATACTATTGGAGGCTTATGGAATGTGAGAAAGAACTTACAGAATGTGAAAAAGAGTTTATAGGAGGAATAAACCGTTGATAGATAACAAGGAATCTATAGGGGAACCAAGAGTCGATCTTTCTTCAAGAGGTAGGTAGATAACTCTAAATATGACCTATTTTGTATTAAAAAGTATATTATTTTAAAGACTTTAAAAATCTAATCAATTTATAAGAAATTTTATCTATATGTGTACTTCATGATCATTAAGTTTAAAATTTTTGTGATATTCTTTACTATTTATTCTATAATTATTATATCAGCATATGCAATTTATCCATTACATGAGTTATAGATATTTGTTCTCCTTGGTCCGATGCCTAATTTAGCTGAAATTTGGACATACGTATATTTTGCATATTATCTTTATGTCCAATAACTTTCATAATTTTTTGAGTTCTCTGAATATTTATTACGTAATATTATTTTTAGACTATACAATCTGTCTTGGTAATTTTAAAATCTCAATTTATGGATCTTATATCCTGCTTGATACATATCCAAATCATGCCAAATTGTGTGGAGACCTTTGTTATATTGTCTTTAATTTCTATGTAAAGTTTGAGAATTTTATAATCTCGTTTTTTATTTATTTTGTCATCTGTTTTGATTTGTTGAAATTCTATTTAAGTTAGATTCTCAGAATCGAAGTGGGATTCCAAAATCATGTCAAACGAATCCATAAATTAAGGAAACTTTGTCCACACTTTCAATATGACCTATTTGACATGTTCTCAAAATTTGTTAATTTTTTTAAACTGTTTGATATTATTCGGCCTATTTGTTAATTGTTCAGTTTTGAAAAAAATATGTTTGTTATTCTGAAAATTCTAAGAAACTTCCTTTGGCTATATTTTCTGTCCATAAATCTATTTTGATTAGCTCTACTCTAATTTTTTATATATATAACCATGATGACTCTTTAAGTGGCTATTTTGTATATAAAAGTATGCATTTTTTACTTATACTTATATGTAGCACTTTGATAATTTAAATTTCTGACCTATAATCCTCCTTTATCATCATCGCTCCATGTTATCTTATTATGCCATATTTGTATGACTATATTTGGACATTACCATCTCACGGAGATATTTGGCCTGATTCCATTATAAGCATCTATATTAGATACAGTATTTTGTTTGGAACTCGAGAACAAACAGGTGGAATCCTGATTTTCGGCCAATTAAACCAGAGGACGACGATATGTGACGCCCTGACGATTTGGAGTTAGGTGGGACTTAGACTCCTTAGTTTTGCGCAGTGACCAAGACCTCTGCATCATTTGCCTAGATGCTTTAATGTTTATTTTGTTTGGCTCATTATGTTGTGGTTTGGGTGCATGTGCATTATGATTTGATTTGATATGTTTGATTGGCACATAAATATGAAATCTTTATTACATAAGTTCATTCAAATTCAGCTTAATCATTTGAATCATTTAATCATCCTGATTAGTTATCCCTTTACAATCATATGAATCTGTCTTAACTATATGATCCATGATATGAATCTGATTTGATAAGCTACTGCGCCATGATATTTGATATTTGATATGAGATGTGTTCAGGGGACGGAGATACGTAACCCCCTAATAATTTGATATGTTTTGTTCGATATGTGATACGTACTGATCATGGCTAGTAGAATTTGATATGTCTTATATGAGTTTGATCATGCCATGTATGCTATATATTAATTGATTTATTCATAATATTAGAAAACACATTTGATTTAATAAACTTGTATCTGACCATGTTTTGTATCATATTCTTATTTGAGATATATGTAGAGCTGTGTACGATCATATTTAGTATAATTGTATAATGTGATTTGTAAAATTTACTATGTGTTAAGTCATGTGGATAGTTTGAAGCCTACTGAGTGGTTGTACTCATAAATTCTATTAACATTTTCAGAGTCTAAGAAAGAGAATCTAGAATTTGAAGAGACTTTTGATTGAGGCATTTAACATCTTCAGGAGGTTATTTAGATTTAAATTTACAATTTTCTTAGATTTGATGTAGTAGAGATAATGAGAGATTGATGTATTTTCTTTATTTGGTGAGATTAAGAATATATATACAAATTGATGGATATTGCAATTTGTGAACTTTGGTATTGGCTATATTTGGACACTTTGGATTATTGATAGTTATGGTATTTCTTTTAAATCGCTTTGTGGTTGTTTAGCTCTCATATCTATTTGTTATAGTAAAATTTGTTCTGAGATTACGCAGTCGGACTCAGAGTTAAAAAAAATGAACCGGATCTGAGGCGTAACAGGAAGCATAGGCTACAACCCTTCCGTGTTGCATCAAGACCACACCTAAACCCTAACGAGATGCATATGAGTAAATCACTAATCCGCCCAAACCAGATGGGAGCATTAGAACTAGAGCCAAAGTGAGACGAGCCATCAACTCAGTAAAGCATCGCTTACACTCCTCGGTCCACACAAAATAAACTCCCTTGCGAGTCAATCTTGATAAGGGTGCTGCTATAGAAGAAAAATCCTGAACAAACCATCTGTAATATCTTGCCAACTCTAAGAAGCTTCTAATTTCTGTCACAGTCGTCGGTCTTCCCCAATCCATCACTGCCTCAACCTTGGCTAGATCCACTGAAATACCATCACCAGAAATGACGTGCCTTAAGAAGTGCACCTTATATAGTCAGAACTCACACTTGCTGAACTTAGCATACATTTGGTGCTCTCTTAAGACCTGCAACACTACATGAAGATGTGTAGTATGCTCCTCCTCAGAAGAATAATACACCAAGATATCATTCACAAATACTACCACAAATTGATCCAAATAATCCATGAAAACATGGTTCATCAAATCTATAAAGGTTGCCGCAGCATTGGTCAAGCCGAAAGCAATAACCAAAAGCTCATAATCTCCATATTGAGTCCTAAAGGCCGTCTTACTCACATCTGACTCATGGATCCTCAACTGGTAATATCCTGACCTTAAGTCAATCTTTGATAACACCTTGGCAGACTACAACTGATCCATCAGATCATCGATCCTCGGAAGTGGGAACTTGTTCTTCACTTTTACCTGATTCAGCTGTCTATAATCAATACACATCCTCAAAGAACCATCATTCTTCCTAACAAACAGAACAGGAGCACCCTACGAGGAAGTATTGAGACAGATAAAACCCTTATCCAGTAAATCCTGCAACAGCACCTTCAACTCAGTGAGTTCGGCTGGAGCCATCCGATACGGGACCTTACACAGGGGCGTCGTACCCGGTGCAAGCTCAATAGTGAACTCAACCTTCCACTGAGGAGGAAGGCCAGGCAACTCCTCAAGAAACACATCAAGAAAATTATAGAGTACAGGCACCCTTAAAGGACTAGAAAGACTATCATTAGGACCCATAACCACTGAGGCGAAAAGTCTCACAGCCACCAACAAGCACCCTCTGAGCCTTAAAAGCAGAAATGAGAATACCACGAGAAGGGAGCCTAATACCTTGGAAATAGAAGGCCGATATGTCCGGAATAGAGAAACGCACCCTCTTCCTGTCGCAAAACCTCAGTACCATAGGCCTCCAACCAATCCATACCCAAGATGACATCAAAGTCTCGAATGACGAGCACCACCAACTAGGAAGG
This sequence comes from Zantedeschia hybrid cultivar, assembly GCA_030544215.1. Taxonomy (NCBI): domain Eukaryota; kingdom Viridiplantae; phylum Streptophyta; class Magnoliopsida; order Alismatales; family Araceae; genus Zantedeschia; species Zantedeschia hybrid cultivar. Next base: position 45,960,520 of record JARZZO010000011.1, read on the forward strand.
CAGTTGATGACCCTTAATGGCTAAGGGAACCTCACTCAAATAGTTATAAGTCCATAGGAAATCTCTAGAAGGAATCTCAACCATCAACCCACTGAAATCTCATCAACGGGTACATAAAGAACATCCACGAACTGTCCAAAAATAAAAGAGTACGAAGCACCCGAATCAATCAACACATGAGCGGAGTTCCCAATGACACAGAGTGTACCTTCCACCAAGTTAGACGCATGAGTCTCCTTCTTGGTGGTAGCAAGAACTCTCCCCTGCATCCTCTGCTTCTTCTGATCTCCCGGCCCTTGCCTCTAACCGTACCTCTGCGGGCAACTCCTGGCCAAATGGCCCCGCTGCCCACATGTATAACACCTGCCCGAGAATGCGGGACACTGAGTCCCACCGTGTGTACCACCACAACGATGACAAGTCACTGGAGCCCTCTGGGCTGCCTCCTACTGCGCGCTAGATGTCAACTGACTATGTTGGGACTACGTGGGGTCTACTGCTGCCGTTGTTACTACTGCTACCTCGGAAGAACCTCCTGAATCTGGAGCCGAGTGAAGACGACCCCGAACCAGACGAAAGAGCTACTGTTGCTGCGGTCTTCCCCTTGCCGTATGCTGGTCCCTGAGCTGCCAATCCCCACTCCTGAGCCATTTGATCATGTTGCGGCTCTATTGCTGCTGCACACTTCACTGCTGAAGCTAAGTCTGAACAACAGTAGGATGCCACCAAGCTCCTCAAGTCGAACCTCAACCCGTGATGAACCTTTCGGTCCGATGCTCCTCATCCTCTGAATTGAAGGGTACAAACCCCCCCAAAGAGACAAACTTTATTAAATACTCGAGGACTGTCATGCTTCCTTGGGTCAACTCCATAAACTCCCTCTTCTTGGCTTTCTGAATATGCCTGGGGAAGTATTGCCCATTGAACTCCCTCACAAATGTCTCCCATGGAATCTCTCTGAGATTCTTATCTGCATAAGTCATATTCTTCAAGGTAGTCCACCAATCATAAGCATCATCCTTCAACATGAAGGTGGCTAGTGGGGTCCTCTTAACTGCCGCACAGTCTACAGTATCAAAATCTTCTCCATCACCTTCAGCCAATGAGTTGTCTCATTAGAGTCAAGACGACCAGTGAAATGAGGCGGCCTCAGCTTTAGGAATCTCTCCAAAACAGCCGAAGACCCTCTCTGAGCACTTGAACTCTCACTAAGATCTCGGGCCTGATATCTAGTCATTGTCTCCATCATCACTTCCACAAAGCGTTCTATATTCTGCTTACTGGCCTCTGACCTACTAGAAACATCTCCCTAATCAGGAATAACGGTTACCCTCTTTCTAATGGTCAAAAACTACGTGATCATTAAGAATGATCACGGATTGTGTGTGTGTTAAAAAAGGATAGTGGTGTTAGTTTTAGGTGGCCTACAAGCCAATCTGACTATGTAAATCTCGTTCATTTATTAATAAAATGGCATAATATTCATTATGTGTAAATCGCATTAATTATCATTTCATAATGAAGTCCGTGGATATGTGCTATAGTAATCAGATTATGATGAGATCATACTAATGAGACTGATCACTTAAACACACATATTCTTAATCGTTCCTAGTCGGAAGATATCCGAGAAGGACATCGAATATCCTATTAGACTAGTACATATTACTCCTGCTCATATGATGAGGGTGACTGGTCTCAAAAGTCACTTGTGTGGAGACACTAAGGCGAATCTGTAGGTGCTCAGTGGAGAATGAGTTCACTGAACTGATCCGACTGAATCGCTGGATGGTATTGTACCTCACTGTCAACCAGCTTGATTCTATTGTCGCAGTTGCGTGGATGGCCCTCGGACCTGAAACACCAAGGACACCTTGTCGGTGAACTTCTGTGCTTTGACCTTGCTTTACGAATATCTGGCCACGGGATTCTAATACGCCAAGGATTGGGTACAGCGGAATACCATCGAAGGGAATTGTGTGTCAATAAGGAATCATTCGCTCTCGGTACTTAGAGAGAGAATGCTCTAGGAAGGATGCGCGAAAGTCCCTGGCCAGGGCGGACGATAATATCGGCAAAAAGAGTTTTCCGATATTCATCAGCGGCATCCAATCCAAGTGAGTCGACCGGCTAGGGTTTGACAGCTCGCCATGCCCTGAGTTGACTCGAGAGCATTGTACGAATGAAGGATTATATCCACGCAGTAACTGTCGGCGAAAAGGTTCCAAGAGTGGGTTACTTAACCCCAATACCTTCCGGGTTCACGCGGTGTTGCTTGGCACCCAACGTGATCGGAGGCCCGGTCGAATTCGATGTGCGACCTCAATTCGATTGATTAATTAATTAATAAAGGGTTATTAATTGATTAATAAAGTCAGTGAAGAGTCACTGGGCTTGTTGGGCCATTAACTGGACTGGTACTTGGGCCTAGAGGGTCACATGCAAATGATTCTCAAGGCGATGGATAAATAAGTGGGTTTTATACAAACCGGGGATTTTTATGAAAAACCGCGCGGTTAGTATAAAACATAGCGAACGGGCTGAGCAGGCCAAGCTGTTGCTAACCCTAGCCGCCCCTCCTCTGTTTCTCTCTCTCTCTGGCGTCCAGACAGATCCAGATCTGCTCCGCCGCTTCTCCGAATCCCGTTCGACGGGAAATCGTCCGCGCGTTGCGGCGATCGTTGCGGCGACCGGTGGAGGTTTCGTGGGCTGCGAAGAACGAGGAACGCGAGGATATCGGTCGCGGGGAGGATCGCGTGGACTTTGTTAGAGGCCGGGCGCTTGCGCAGCTTGCGGTGTCACACCGACGGAACCGAACGGTTGCGGATTCGAATCCGTACACGGTAAGAACTTCGATTATCCGATAATCGATTTTAGTTTTTCGAAACGGGAAAATGGATCACCGTTTTATTTTATTTTCCGCTGCGTGAGCGATCTGGAGAAACCCGAGAAAACCCAACAAGTGGGAGTACGGTCGCTTTAGTAATGCTTTGTGATAATAACATCAAAGTCATTAAGAATGACATTGGGATGTTACTATCAGTAAAATCATTATTTAAACATGTTTTCCTCTATAATAGGTTTAGTTATAATATCCCACGTGTTGAAAATACGAATCTATTAAGATAAATCAGTGGGGATATTGTATTGACCTGTATGTCAAGATGTTTGGCATAAATTTCATAATAAGTCTCAATTGTTGAGATATGGAATTTATTCATTTAGGGAAAACGTTCCTTAAAAGATACAAGAGTGAAACGCATCACTAAGCACTTGAGAAGTATTAAGGATGCACTTATGTATATGGAGAGGATGATTTGAAACTGTGAGGTCATATTGACTCAAATTTCAAGTCAAATAATAGATTCAACCTTCTAGAAGAAAGGAATGGATTGGAAGGGTTCCAATCCAGAACTCGATATTAAGGTGACACATAAACAAGTGATATTGTTATTAGAACAGTATGGATGAAAAAGTTCATCCTTGAACTAAATGTAGTTCTAAAAGGTCTATGATAAAATCCCATTGTTGTAGGACAACAGTGGGAGCGATCAATTGTGTGATCGAGCCATGGTCTCTTCAGAAGTTGCAGAACATTCTGAGGCTCTTTCACAAGTTCGGAGACAAAGGATTAAGAGGAAATAACGTAATGAAAATATTCCATCTATAGATAATTTAGCAGATCTCTGACCAAGTCTTGATCACAGAGCTTGTGTGAGTATCACCTAGATTTGATGGAGATCAAATGCGAAGGTGGTTGGCTTGAGTCCAAGTGGGAGATTGATGGATATAGGTGTCCTCTAAGCCAATCATTAGGCACCTATTTCAATCTGGTTAACTAATCAATGGCATTAAATTCATTATGTAGATTGGCATATTAATAATTACGCATAATGAAGTCCATGAATATGTGCAATAGTCATCAGATTATGATGAGATCATAATAATGAGACTGATGACTTATAAACACATTCTCAATTGTTCCTACTCGTAAGATACTTGAGAAGGACATCAAACATCCGGTAAGACTAGTACAAGTTATTCCAGCAAATATGATGAGGGTGACTGATCTCGTTAATTACTCGTGTGGAAACACAATGGTAAACCTGTAGGTGCTCATTAGGGAATGAGTTCACTGAACTGATCCAACATGAATCATCGAATGGTAATTTACCTGACTATCAATCGGCTTGATTCATCATCACAGTGGCGTGGTTGATCCTTGGACTTGAGACACCAAAGACACCTTGTCGGTGGACTTCTGGACTCTGACCTTGACCTACGAATCCTTATCCACGGGATCTCTAATAGTCAAGGATCGGATCCAGCAGAAGACCTTCGAAGGTGATTGTGTGTTCAATAAAGGATCGTTCGCTCTCAAGTAACTGGAGAGAGAATGCTCTAGAATAGATCCGCAGGAGTCTCTGGCCAGAGCAGAAACAGTATCAGAAAAAGAATTTTCCCGATATTGTACAACGGAGTCTGATTCAAGTGAGTTGACCATCTAGGGTTTGACAGTTGACCATAACCTAGGTTAACTCGAGAGCATTGTGCGAACGAAGGATTATAGCCATGCGGTAACTATGGACGGACAGGTTCCATGAGTGGGTTGCTGAACCCCATTACCTTCCGGGATCATGCGGTGTTGCTTGGCACCCAACTTGATCGGAAGTCCGACCGAATTTACATGCGATGATAATTGGGCCAAGTAATTAGTTAATATCTAGACATTAATTAATTACAATAAGTCAATAACTAGTTATTGGACTTAACAGGCTGAAAATCGGACTGGTAAATGGGCCTCGAGGGTCACATGCAATAAAATTCTCAGTCGGTGGTACATAAGTAGGATTTATATTAACTCGGAGACTTTTGTGAAAAATCGTGTCGACTTAATATATATACGTGCTGTTGAGAAACCCTTGGCCAAGCTCCAAGATTTCCCCATGCTGGCCATCACCCCCCCTTTCTCTCTCCTGCTCTGGGCACCCCGTTCGAGGCACCGGAACAGTCTCCGTCTCCGCCGCGCGCGATTCCCGAAAGTCAGGAATTCCCGTCCACAGGTTTCCAGATACTATTACGGTGATGGATCTTCAGCGAGTGAGCTCATACGGACGAGGGAACGAGGACGAACCACCACGGAGGATCGCATGGATACCGCTGGAGGCTGGACGCTTGTACTGCTTGTGGCATCGCCTCGACGGAACCGAGACGAAAGCGGATTCGAATCTACGCACGGCAATCGGATTACTTCCCGTTAGCTTTCGGTTTTAGTTTTTCGTTCCGAATCAAATCAGCGGGCATCGGGCGGGTTTATTTTGTTCGTCATTTTCGCTGCGTTCTTCGCGTCCCGCCCGGATCCCAACATAACTGACTAACACAAAATTGATTTGTTTAAGGATCCCTTAATAAAGTATGATTTTATGAAAGCTTAAGTGGGGTGTGCAAAGGAATTTTTGAAAAATTTTGAGCATTTTTATTTGTGAAAAACATAAGCTTTCTTCAAAAAAATTTACAATCATGCACAAAATAGTTGCTCCCCCCAACTTAAATGACATTGTCCTCAATGGCATAAAAAATATGAAGGAATTACAACCAAAAGGAGTTAGGGAAAGAGAGATACAACCTAGGGTGTCAATGGTTTTTCATCCACTTTACACCCAAGCCAACTGCTACCTAAATTATTAAACCTATAAAGAAAACAAAAAACTTATTAAATTAACCTAAGAACATTGGGTTGCCTCCCAATAAGTGCTAAGTTTAACGTCTTCAGCCAGACATAATGTGCACATTATCTGATGCTTGCTGGCATAAATTTTAGTGCATGCATGTTAAAGTTTGTTGGTTGGAGTGGGCCAAGCATTGCATACAGCTGATAGTCATAGTGTTATTATTGAGGCTCCACAGAAAAGAATTTTTCAACATGGTCAATGGGAGATTGGTCCTATTTGATTCATAGGCCATGTCAATAAAGTATCTTGCTTTCTTTTCTTGAATGGAATGAAGGATTTGATCTCCAAGAAAAAGATCAAAAGTTCCCAGAATGGAGTATTGATTCAATGTCAAAGATAATGGAATGTCACAGATGAGGCAATCAACAAAGATGTGGCTCCTATCCACCTGAATGAGAGTGTCTTGGATCATGCGACGTGGATGCTTAATAAATTGATCAATTGACTGCAAAGCAACCGACGTGGGCTTTAATTCATGGATTCCTAATTTCTCAAAGATAGAGACTGGGAACTGGTTCAATTGAGCCCCAAGTTTCGATAAAATCCAGTAAAGAATGATGTTTTCGATATTGCAAGAATTGAGTTGGGCAACACATTGAGTTTCTTTCAGAAAAGAACTGTTGATGTGGACTTGGCCCAATAATTTCATCATCTCTTTTATTCGGTCTAGCTTCTGGTCGCCAATGGGACTCGATTCTTTGGCACTTGAGAAACAGATCATGGGTAGGTGAATATCTGAATTCTCACTAGACTCCTTCTCGTCTCAGTCATCTCCTTCCAATTTATCCTCAATGGGCTCTCCCACTATGCTAAATTCTCTTTTGAGAACCTCTTCAGCATCATTTTTGCTATTCACTACCTCCAAGATTTCATGAACTTCCTCAATCTTATCTTTCCCTCCCTCTTCACAAGTTGGGGGGTTATCATTTTTAGTATACTCGTCAACGCTTTCTTCCCATTTTTCTTCTTGATCTTCCTCAACGATGGAAATGAATTCAACCTTTTCTTGATGATTAGCCTCCCGCACTATCAGGTTTGAGCATTGATTTGTGCTAGCACTTCTCATTCCCTCCTGGTTGGAATGATGAGTTGAATTGTTAATCAAAATCAGGGGGTCTATCTACAAAAGTTTCAATGGGTTTGCTAGACACTTGTGCTGAGTCTATTCTTAGAGTAGCTTCACTCAAACTGTCTACCATGGCCTGCATTAGGTCAATAGATTGTTGTTGGGCCAGGACTATTTGCTCTAACAGCTTAAATTCTTCATCCACATGTTGACTTAACTGCTGCAGAGGTGGGTAATTGGGTTGATCTTCAAATTGTGGAGACCAAGGAGGGGGAGAGTAAGTGGGTATCAAATAGTCAGACTGTCCTCTAAGATGGGCCTGGTCATAATAATTGTGCTGAATTTGGGCCCAATCTTGGAAGTTTTGGACAGGAGGACTTTGAACATGATCTTGGTGGGGTTCCCAAGATGAATGAGAGTGGTTTTCCCATCCTAGGTCATAGAAATTGGAGAATGGATCACTACCTAGTTGGGAAGAACTTTGGGTGGCCCAATCTTGGGAGTTATTTTGATAGTGGGCCCGATTTGAAATGTCTTGGATAGGCAGACTTTGGGCCTAGGATTGCTCAGATTCTCCCGAGAGATTAAGATGGGCTCCCCACTCTGAGTTGTAAAAGTTTGGACATTGGTTGTAATCGGGTGGAGACAACCCTTGAATCATATAGGCCTGTTCTTGGGTAGATGGGGCAAACTGAACCTTATTTGGATAATCATTAGCATAATGGGCCAGGGTGGCCCACTTGCAACAGTCCTCCTGATAAGAAGGTGGATTGTAGGATGTGAAAGTGTTTTGATATGGGCCAAGAAATTGGTCAATCTGGATCCACTCCATATTGATTTTTTTTTTTTTAAATTATACAAACAAGTTAGCACTCAATTAAACCTAAGACACCTATAGTTAAACTATCTTAAATGATGTATTTCTTACAATTAACCTAGGTCTAACTTAGGTCCACCATCACAATTGTCAATCGGCCAAGTAAGAGGTAGGGTGGTGGGAGGCTACTTTCGCAGGGACCTAATTAAAGAACCACCAACCCACTTAGACGTTTGCCATTTGACCTCTAGCCTTAGACACTGATCTCCAAAAGTGATAGTGGGCTAAAGCTAGTCCCAAATCTCATTGTGAACCCTAGATTGAATGCCTACTCACTTTTAATGGGCTTGGGTTAGTGAAAGAGTGCAGGGAATGGTTGTTTTTAGCACAAGGAAGGGTGATGAAATCTCCACCTTATTATTTAAGGGACTTGCCCTTATGGTATTTTCAAGTGACGTACATAACCAACTCAAACAAGGAGTTATATGTAACCATAGAAATGCATGAACATAGTTTTAAGGAAGGTTAGAGATCTCACCTTGTCCCCTGCAATCTTCAACAAAATGGAAATTTACAAGAAAGGAAATAGTTTAAAAATACAGTCCTAAATGATGCATAACCTAAATTGTAAGGACTGAGGTTTCAGATCTAGTTGTTGGGTCGGTTTCGGTGTCAGACCTTTTGGTTTGGGCCCCTTTGGGCTTGGGGCATGTAGGGGTACCACGTGGGGGAGAATGTAAGGACTGAGGTTTTGGATCTAGTTGTTGGGTCGGTTTCGGTGTTGGACCTCTCGGTTTGGGCCCTTGTGGGACTGGGGCCTGGGGCATGGGCTCAAGCTCGACGCGATTTTGATCTTGTCGGCATGGGGGACGCGATTTAGGAGCCATGCGGGGGTGCCACGGGGGTGAGCGTTGGGGTTCGAGTGTACGGCCCCGGTCTGATCGTCTGAATGGCGTCGGCCATGCAAGACGCCATTCAGAGATCTGCCAGTGTACGACCCATGTCCTATCGCCTGAATGGCGTCTTCCTAGAACGACGCGATTTAGGCTTGTTCGGTTTGATGCCCAAGCCTTCCCTCCTTTCTCTCATTTCTCTTACTCTCACTCTCTCTCCTCCCTCTCTCCGACCCTCTCCTTCCCTCCCTCTTTCCCTTCTTCCTCTTCCACCACTTCGACGCCCCTCTACCTCCCACCACTACCACTACTATCTCTTCTGCGACACTGTACACTCCGGACGGTGGCCGACGTCCCGGTGGAGTGACGGTGTCCACGGCGGTACCGGCAGCGGCTTGTGGTACGGTGGTTCGTGGGCAAGGATCAAGAAGGAATTCAAGCTAAACCAGTAGGGTGACGATCCTCGTTGTGTTTAAAACCATGATTTTCCCCCTTTGAATCAAGCGATGTGTATGGAGGTTTTTAGGTAGAAAGTATGTTTTAAATGGTTTTTTAATGAAAATAAGCATTTTTATGAAATGGGGTTTTGGGTCTTAAATTGGTTATTGGATTTCTCCCCTTGTCTCTTTTGCGTTTTGGGTGTTTTGGGGGAGAAGGGACCCCGATTTTTGGCTCGGTGGAGGCCAGGGGATTCCTTGGTTTCGAGCGTTAAATGGCGTTGAGACTAGGTGACGCCATTTAGAATGGTGTTGACCATGGCCGATGCGATTTAAGGCTAATTTTCCCGGACCCCGAGGCCAGTGGGCGGATAAAGAGCTGAATAGCGTTGCCCATGGGTGACGCCATTCAGGCCAGTATCCCTGGGTCCTAGTGCTGCAAAACTCAAAACCTATTTAAAGGTCTTAAATGACATCGGCCACGGGCGACGCCATTCAAGACAGAACCTCATTAATTCATGTAATTAACATGTGTTTACATTGTTAGATAATTTGGTTAAATGCATGTTCGAAACTGTACTTCGAGGACGAGGGTTTTCACGTGACCGGATCGTACTGTACTGTGTTTTGTGCGATCGTGGACATAGAGTGACAGTTTTTAGCGCTTGACACCCTCTGTCGATGTAGGAGTGACACAGTGCCGGTGTGGGAGTGATAGGGTGACACCTAATGAGAGAGGATCACCTGGTGTACCCCAGGGTATAGCTAATACCGGTGTGGGAGTGGTACACTTTGGAGTGTCACTCGTGGCTGGGAGGAGACAAAACCACCTAGAGCTAGACAGGCCGGAGTAGTCAACGTGCTATCCCAGGGGTTGTTGTTCCGTCCCAGCGGGTCGATGTTTTCCGCGTTCGGCTACGTGGTTTGTGTGTTTGGCCGAGACGCTGGTTGTGGATTCTGTGGTAGAGCGGTTTCAGAGTTGCGCCTGTTGCATTTACAAATGCATGTGTTTCATATCGGAATTTGGGAATCTTTGGGAGTTGTGTTTACTACTTTACTATAATTGCCTATATCTAGTCTTGTTGCACTGTGGTTGCGTGTGTGGGTGGTGGGGATCGGAGGATCTCTACTGAGTCCATTTCGGTACGACTCACCCCTGCGGTTTTCAGGTGAGGGTTCCCGGTAGGCGTAGCGTGGTGGGGTCTCGTCTCGAGTTGCGCGCCAGCAGCCATCGTTCCGGGGTATGCCCCGATGTAGTTGTTATTTCCTTTTTAGGCCTGTACACTTAATTATTTCTTTTTATGTTGGAATATGTAATTATTTGCTGAGTCAAGTCGAATTGAAATAATTTTTAGTTCCTGCACTTCCCTTACAATTCGATGTGTTATGTATTGTTTAGCTTAATTTATCATTTATTTCCCAGACTTATCGAGATCATGGCTTGGCTCCAGATTTTGATGATTCGGTACCCATTTAGTGATCGGATCCCCGATTATAGGGTGTCGGGTCGTTACAGTTGGTTTCACAGCATTCGGTCTAGCAAATAAATGAATAACTAGGTTAAATGCCATAATTTCGCACATTATCCCGTACAGGCACGGGTAGTAGTGTAGGTTTTGGTTTCTAATTAGAAATGTTTGATTCTTTTGACTGTAGGCAATTAGATGGCTCCTAGGAAGAGAGTGCCAGTTATTAGAGAACAGGGAGATGTTCCTAGTGGGTCAGAGGCCAGTAGGCCGAATATGGAGTGTTTTATAAAGGCCATGATGGACACGATGACTAGATATCAGACTCAAGACCCTAGTAAGAGTTCTAGTGCTCGGGGAGGGCCTTCAACTACTCTGGAGAGATTCCTGAAGTTGAAGCCGCCTCATTTTACCGGCCGTCCCGATCCTGATGAGGCCGTTCATTAGCTGAAGGAGTTAGAGAAGACTTTCGATACCATGGACTGTGCGGCAGTTGAGAGGACTCTATTGGCTACCTTCATGTTGAAGGATGATGCTTATGACTGGTGGACCACTTTGAAGAGCTTGTCTTATATAGATAGAAATCTTAGGGAGATTCCATGGGAGACTTTTGTGAAGGAATTCTACGGACAATACTTCCCTAGGCATGTCCAAAAGGCCAAGTAGAGGGAGTTTATGGAATTGAACTAAGGAAGCATGACAGTGCTCGAATACCAGATCAAGTTCGTCGCTGTAGGACGGTTTGTACCCTTCATCTTGGGGAATGAGGAGCATCGGGCAGAAAGGTTCGTGGATGGACTGAGGTCCAACTTGAGGAGTTTTGTGGTGTCCCACTGTTGTTCAGACTTGGCATCGACAGTTAAGTGTGCCGTAGCAGTAGAGGCACAGCACTATCAGTCGGCTCAAGAAAGGGGACTGGCTACTCAGGGGCCAGCATACGGCAAGGGAAAGATAGCAGTAGCGGCAGCAGCTCCTTCGTCTGGATCGGGATCGTCTTCACTCGGCTCCAGATTCAGGAGGTTCTTTCGAGGTGGTGGCGGCAGTAACGTTAGCAGTGGCAGTAGTAGACCCAAGCAGATGCAACAGAGTCAGTCGGTACCCAACACACAGCAAGAGGCAGCGCATAGACTGCCAGAGGCTTGTCTCCATTATGGTGGTACTCATGGTGGGACTCAGTGTCCCGCATTTGTTGGGAGGTGTATACTTGTTGCCAGCAGGGCCATTTGGTGAGGTATTGCCGGCAGGGGCGTGGTCAAGGGCAGGGACCGGGAGATCAGAAGAAGCCGAGGACCCAAGGGTGAGTTCTCACCATCACCACAAAGGAGGCTTGCGTGTCTAACCTCGTGGAAGGTACACTTTTCGTCCTTGGGAACTCCGCCCATATGTTGATTGATTCCGGTACTTCACATTCCTTTATTTCTAAGTAGTTCATAGATGTTCTTTCTACACCCATTAATGAGATATCTGATGGATTGATGGTTGAGGTTCTTTCTAGGGATTTCATGTTGACTTATAACTGTATGAGTGAGGTTTCCTTGACTATTGAGGGTCATCAGTTACCTATCCCGTTAGTTGTGCTTGCCGTTCGTGACTTTGATGTCATCTTGGGCATGGACTGGTTGGAGGCTTATTATGCTGAGGTGGACTGCCACAGGAAGAGGATACGCTTCTCCATCCCGGGAATCCCAGCCTTCTACTTCCGAGGTATTAGACTCTCTTCTCGTGGTATTCTTATTTTTGCTTTTAAGGCTCAGAGGTTACTTGTTGGTGGCTGTGAGGCTTTCCTTGCCTCAGTAGTTGTAGCTGGTGATAGTAGTGGTTCTAGTCCTTGGGAGGTGCCTGTAACTTTGTTGATGTGTTTCCTGAGTAGTTGCCTGGCCTTCCTCTTCAGCGGGAGGTTGAGTTCACTATTGAGCTTGCACCAGGTACGGCGCCCTTGTCTAAGTCTCTGTATCGAATGGCTCCGACTGAACTCGCTGAGTTGAAGGTGCAGTTACAGGATTTGCTGGATAAGGGTTTTATCCGTCCCAGCACTTCTTCGTGGGGTGCTCTAGTTATGTTCGTTAAGAAGAAGGATGGTTCCTTGAAGTTGTGTATCGATTACAGACAGCTGAACCAAGTAACAATAAGGAATAAGTACTCACTTCTGAGGATCGATGATCTAATGGATCAATTGCAGTCTGCCAAGGTGTTCTCGAATATTGACTTGAGGTCAGGGTATTACCAGATGAGGATCCGTGAAGCTGATGTGAGTAAGACAGCTTTCAGGACTCGGTACAGACATTTTTGAGTTTTTGGTTATGCCTTTCGGCTTGACCAATGCCAAGACAGCTTTCATGGATTTGATGAATCGGGTTTTTATGGCCTATCTAAATCAGTTTGTGGTAGTATTTGTGGATGATATTCTGGTGTATTCTTCTTCTAAGGAAGAGCATGCCATGGATCTTCAGGCAGTGTTGCAGGTCCTGAGAGAGCACCAGCTCTATGCTAATTTTAGTAAGTGCGAATTCTAGCTAGATAAGGTGCACTTCTTAGGGCATGTCATTTCTAGTAATGGCATTTCAATGGATCCAGCCAAGATTGAGGCAGTGATGGATTGGGGAAGACCGATGACTGTGTCAGTGATTAGGACCTTCTTGGGATTGGCAAGATATTATCGGCGGTTTGTCCAGGATTTTTCTTCTATAGCAGCCCCCTTGTCGAGGTTGACTCGTAAGAGAATTCGTTTTGCATGGACCGAAGAGTGCGAGCAGAGTTTTGCTGTGTTGAAGACTCGTCTCACTTCGGCTCAAGTTCTGGTGCTTCCATCGGGTTCAGGTAGATTTGTGGTGTACTCAGATGCATCCCGTCGAGGTTTGGGTGCATTCTTGATACAGCATGGTAGGGTTGTGGCCTATGCCTCTAGGCAGCTAAAGAAGCATAAGGAGAATTATCACACTCACGATTTGGAGCTAGCAGCTATTGTGTTTACACTGAAGATCTAGCAGCACTACTTATGTGGGGAGAAGTTTCAAGTCTTCATTGATCATAAGAGCCTGAAGTATGTATTCACGTAGAAGGACCTGAACTTGAGGCAGCACAGGTGGATGGAGTTTATCAAGGACTATGATCTTGACCTATCTTACCACCCGGTCAAGGCGAACGTAGTGGCAGACGCCTTGAGTTGGAAGACGGTCATGTCATATCTCATGATTCAGTAGTAGAGATTGTATGAGTAGGTTGTGGAATCTTCCTTTAAGATTCCTTGAGAGGTTGATAGAGCCGTGTTGTCCAACTTGACTGTGAGGCCAGCGGTGTACCATTCTATGATCGAGGCTCAAAGGGCGGATGTAGAGTTACCGTAGATTCTCCAGATATCAGACGTGGAGTGACGGTACGGTCAGATTTAGAGGTAGACTCTATGTTCCAACAGAGAAAGAGGTGCGCAGGAATGTCCTAGATGAGGCGCACCGTTCTAGATATGCAGTGCATCCCGAAACAACTAAGATGTATCATTATTTGAGAAGGCACTTTTGGTGGCCTGGCATGAAGAAAGACGTGGCTGAGTATGTGGTAAGGTGCCAGACTTGTCAGCAAGTTAAGACAAAACATTAGAGACCAAGAGGGTTGTTGCAGCCATTACCGATCCTAGAGTGGAAATGGGAACACGTAACTATGGACTTTGTGATGGGACTGCCCGTGTCACCTAGCAGGAGAGATGCGATCTGGGTCATTATTGATTGATTGACCAAGTCAGCGCACTTTCTAGCTATTAAGAACGACTGGTCAGTCAGTAAGTTAGCTAGGTTATTTGTGGATAGGATCATCTCTCTGCACGAGGTGCCCTTATCCATTGTATCAGATTGGGATCCGAGATTCACCTCTAGATTTTGGAGGAGTTTTCATAAAACCTTGAGTACGTAGTTAGCCTTCAGCTCGGCTTACCATCCTGAGACTAATGGGCAATCAGAAAGGACTGTAGGCACCCGGAACGTCCCCCGCCGCGGCTGCGGGCTTCGAATCGAGGGTTCCTCCGTTCGTCTTAGCATTGTGGCGATTTAAGGCGGGTTAGAAATAAAGGTGTGATTGCTAGGAGCATTACCTTTCGGTCCCTGTGCTCCGCAGGAGTGTAAGAGATGATCGCGTTCTGAGGGAGCGGGAAATGCTCGTTTCTCCTTCTCTTCCTCCGGCCGGCCAGAAGAGGAGAGCCCGGCAGTCTGCACGCAGAAATGTGGTAAGGATCCCTGAAAAGAAAAGACAAGACAGAGAACGACCCGATTAGAACTATAATATGCAGAATCTATCCATGAAGATACAAAAAACTAGTTAAAATCGGAGGGAGACGCACCGGATAAGTGGTGGGGAGGGAAGGTGACTATATGTTATGGCCACCCACCTCCCGTTTTTTTTTTTTGTTAGAATCCTCTGGGGAGGAAGGATTACTAGATCATCTTATCATGCATGCATGCAAGTGAAGGTGCTCGTGTGTGGAAAGTGAAGTAATATGTCAAAGGTGAAAAAGAAGAGTGAGAGAGAGAGAATGCTACGGCATGGATGGAAATGAGGATGCAATGAAATAAATAGGGAAAAGTAAAAAGGGGTTAAGAAGACAAGCCCATTTCGGAGTGCGAAGGGTTCTTCTTGAAGCTAACTCCTTGTCTGCTCGACTCCTCAAAGCAGACTCGCTTGCCAGCCTTGTCTGAGCCTTCCTCCTTCTGGCCTTCCCTCCAAAATCAACTCCTTAACCCCCTTGCTCGAGAGGATATGGGGGGTTTAAATAGATGAAGGGAAAATAGGAGAAAATAGGGGTCTAAATCCCCATAAATCAACCTACAGCTAATAGGAAGTGGTCAAGGGTCGGAAGTGGTGTGCGCGGCAGTCGCCGGAGTGGGGAGTGGTCGGAATAGTGGAGGTGAGGGCGGCGAGTGGAGGAAATCGTGGGGAAGACAAGGTCAAGATGGTGGTT
The DNA here is from genome assembly GCA_030544215.1 of Zantedeschia hybrid cultivar. Taxonomy (NCBI): domain Eukaryota; kingdom Viridiplantae; phylum Streptophyta; class Magnoliopsida; order Alismatales; family Araceae; genus Zantedeschia; species Zantedeschia hybrid cultivar. The sequence continues at coordinate 45,975,876 of JARZZO010000011.1, forward strand.
AGGGGAGTGGACGGCCAGCAAACATGCCTTCCAATCTCGTGAAAGGCCAGGTAGCTGGCCTTCCACGAAGTGGTGGAAGGCGGCCCGGTTGGCCTTCGAAGGGGGTGGAAGGCAAGGGGTGGCCTTCAAAGGGTCGTGGAAGGCGGACCGGCTGGCCTTCGAAGGGTGGTGGAAGGCGGGCTGGCTGGCCTTCGAAGGGTAGTGGAAGGCGGACCGGCTGGCCTTCGAAGGGTGGTGGAAGGCGGACTGGCTGGCCTTCGAAGGGTGGTGGAAGGCGGACCGGCTGGCCTTCGAAGGGTGGTGGAAGGCAAGGGGTGGCCTTCGAAGAAAAGGTGACTAGAATCGGGATTTGGTTAATGGGCCTTCGAAGGGTGGTGGAAGGCGGACCAGCTGGCCTTCGAAGGGTGGTGGAAGGCAAGGGATGACCTTCGAAGAAAAGGTGACTAGAATCGGGATTTGGTTAATGGGCCTAGTTATTAGTGGGCTAAGATGACTAAGATGAGGGGTTTGGTGATGATGGGCTAATGATGGATGGGGTTTATGACCAAAAGGATGGTCCAAAATCGGTGTCTACAAATGCCCCTCCAGGACACCTGTTTTGCAGTGGAGTGGAACGGAATGATAAATAGGTGTTCCGGAAATCAAACTAGATTTTGGACAGCCCGAAGAAGGAATAAGCTATATCCAAGGATGATATGAGAGTGCGGCAAATGTATGAAATCTAGCTATTTGAGTTGCAGGAGTGGTTTAAGAAAAGGGACAAAGTTCAGTACTAGAGAATCACAGTCCGTGGGACCCTCGGGTGCTGGAACCGTGAGGCCTTGGCGCACCAGAATGTAGCGATCTGGCCCAAGGGGATCTCGAGCATGAAAGATAGAGGAGTATGACTTGAAGAACTCTCGACACAACGGGCGCGCGGTGGCCTGGCGCATCATGGGATCGCCAAGTGAGAGAATCTTAAGCACACGTATTGAAAAAAGAGGAAGAGGTCTTGTAATTCAAAGGGCTAACAGACGGACAATTGCCAGACCCACAGATCAACAATGGATTAAGCAGAGTGATGAATTATGGTCATTGCCCTTAGGGCGAGGGTGGATGCTTATGCAAATGCATGCTGGTTTAAAATTAAAAAACAAATTCCTAATGCAAACAGGAGGGATTTATTGGTCAATCGAATAACTTGGGGAATATAGACTCCTCATTGTTTTGTTTAAAGAGGAACTCAGAGTCTATACGCCCGAAGTTATTAGCCTCCTGTGTCTTCAATCCTACTTGCCTCAGATTTCCTGCAGCTGCAAAAACACACATTAGCAACATTCACATATTCAATGATCATAACATTAAACATTAAACATTAAACTGCAGGAGGATGAGAAGCAAATGTTTAGTTTTGAGTCGAAGCCGATATGGAAGATATGGCTATTCTAGTGGTAGAATGCCAATCCGATATGGCTTCGAGTCGAATTCCAGGAAGAACCATTAATTTGTTGATATTGAGCCAGGTGGTCTCTTGACCCTGGGGTGAGGTTACCTCCTCAAAGTAGAGAAGGGAGAAGGGTACTTTGCCTTCTCATGGATGGGCTTTTTCTAAAGTGGTAGAAGGCCAGCTGGCTTGCCTTTTACGAAAAGGTGGAAGGCCAACTAGCATGCCTTCCATGAAGTGGTGGAAGGCCAAGGGGCATGCCGTCCATAAGAGGGGAAAAGAGAAGGATATGCATGCCCTTCCGTCTCTTATGGGACGTAGAAAAGTTTGTAATTATCTCGTGGCCTTAAAAGGGGAGGGTTGTTGCGGGGCTTTCTTCCAGAACTCAAGTTTTCTGTGGAAAGATGGCTTCACCTTCTGCTCGCACTACTGCTATGGAGCCTCAAGTCCTATCTCATGTGGAAGGCCACCTCAGCAACCTGGTGGCCCACGGACAAGTATGCTCAAACCTTTGTGTATCCACCTCGACTCTCTCTCTTCTCTTTCTTGACTTTTGGTTGTCCTGCAGCCTCTTCCCAAATTCCCTGACGCTAGGCATACCCGCAAGTATGCATGGCTTGCGGCCCTACTGGACGTGATTACCCTGGGCATGAGGGTATATATGCATCGATGGAATTTGACCCGTTCCATTGTATTTGCAAAGTGGTTTGCTTTCATCCACTGGCACTGGGAGGGACTGGGTGCACTACTCGAACTGTGGCATCCGGAGACACACACGTTCGTGTTCCGAGAGTTCGAGGCAACAATTTTGCTGGAGGAGGTAGAAACCTTCTATGGCTGGGAGGGCCTAGCTATCGGTGATCCCTCTGGTTTGCCTGCATGGGAGGAAATCTTTGTTGATATTGTGCAGGACAAACGGGAGGTATGCCGCATGACTAATAGTCGAGGAATCCTCATCGATCGCCTTGCGTACTGGTTGATCCAAGAGGTTAAGCGCAAGACGGTCGAATCTGAGAGGCTGATGCGAGGCTTATGCCTAGTTCTTGGGGGAGTCTTATGGTTTCCCACTACAGGCTCTGTGCTAGAGAGGGAGTATGTGAGCGTGTTGAGCTTGTTGTGGAGGGGCCATTCTCTCGCCCCAGTGATCTTGTCACACCTGTATAGAGGGCTCAGCCACGTGAGCATGGGGCGATCTGTGAGGAGAAGCTTGTTCACCTTACAATTGTGGATGGAGATGCATTTATCCTTTGATTTTGATGAAAAAGCAACTTCCGTCTCCAGGATTTTTCAGCACAGCGCATGGTATCCTGCACGCTCGCTCCTTGGTCCCGAAGATCAAGTCAGGTGTCTCACGGCTCATCTCAAGATGAGGGACGACTGGCGTGATTACCTGAACTTCCTACCCATGGAGAAATTTATCTTTGTCCCGATGATCCTTGAAATATGGAGTTCACCACAAGGGCTTCTCGTGAGCGTGAGTTGTGGCTAATTGGCCCTGACGAGTTGGCTGTGTACCAAGGACATCGTTGCCATCTTCAGATCGGAGTTCCCAGACAGGTGCCACTCCCCGCTTTGCATGACACACTGATCGTGCCGAGACATACAGGGTACGCGAGAGAGGCGCAAGCAATAGAGCGATTCCGACATGCATGGCGCCGTCACTCCAGATTCACAAAAGCCCGTCTTGATGTAGTAGAGACTTCAGAGGAAGTCAAAAGATATGTGAACTATTTAACCAATGTACGACCTGCTGTATGTGCCTTTTTCATGGGCCGTAGAGCATTGGAATAATGTACCCATTGAATTTTTAGTGAATAATACCAATTTTATTTTTCTGGAAATTCCCCTCCAAAGATTTAAGCAAACCGCCCACATTGGCGAACGCGTGGGACGGCCACGGCCGTGGTCGTCCACACTGGAGGACGGCCAGCCCACTGGCCGTCCACGTGTCGGATAGCCAAGCGGCTGGCCGTCCATGCCGGCGGACGGCCAAGCAGCTGGCCGTCCATGCCGGCGGACGGCCAGGCGCGTGGCCGTCCACGCCGGCGGACGGCCAGGCGCGTGGCCGTCCACGCCGGCGGACAACCAGACGCGTGGCCGTCTACGCCAGCGGACGGCCAGGCGGCGTGGACGGCCACGCGCCTGGCCGTCCACGCCGGGGGCCAGGTGGATGGCTTTAAGAAGCCCTGGGTTCTATTATTCTCCACTCCTACCCCTTTCTTCCTCTTCTCCGTTTCCAAAATTTTCCCAACCTTCCATCCATGGCGAGAGTTTGGCTTCCCCGTTCCCTTAGGAGGACGAGGACCGGCGGCGGCGATGGAGCGAGCTCCAGTGGCGGCGGCGGCGACGGGGAGGAGGATGTCCGCAGCAGCGGCAGCGACGGGGTGGACGTCGGCGGCGACGGCGGCGGCGAGGAAGATGTCCGTGGCGGCGGCGGCGAGGATGAGGAGGAGTCGCCTCGCGCCGGAGAGGAAGAAGAAGAAGAAGGGAGGACGGCGGTAACAGAGGAAGATGAAGAGGAGGATGACGGAGCTGATGGAGAGGAAGCAGAAGGAGAAGGTGATGGAGAAGGCGGTGGCAACGGAGAGGTGCCCCCGAAGAAGAAGAAGGTGAGTCCTTTTTTTTTTTTTTTTGGAATCACAGTGAGGGCGGCAGGCGGAGCCGCCGCCCGTCCGCACGAACGGCGGGCGGCCCCGCCGTCTGTCCGTGCAGACGGTGGACGGGCCCGCCGCCCGTGCGGGCGGACGGAGGAGGGCTCCGTCGTCCACCTGTACGGTCGGTGGGCTAGCTGCCTCGCCTACTCCAAACCTCTATATATGTTCATGCCCCTAACTTTTAATTTTGTTTGGATTTTCAGGGTCCACAAAGAGTCCGAGGACGAGTTTCGTGGGAGTTGGTCTGGGCCTGGTACCATGCGCTGCTCGATCGGCTCCTTTTCCAGGTGGACCCGTTTGGGTTCCGGCCGCTATTTCGGATCCGACCGTTCATGGTCGACGCGCCCTTCTTAGTGGCTCTACGGGAGCGTTGAGATGACAGATGCAGCGCCTTCATCATGCCGTGGGGACACATGCTGCCCAGACTGGAGGACGTCTCTTTCTTGACCGGATTGCCGGTTATTGGGGATCCGGTAGTAGGTCCCGAGCTTAGGGACTACAGGCAGCTGTCCGATCGACTCCTGGGCGAAGGGTATTACCGGGTCCAAGGAGTGCTATCTCACATTCCCCTTGACATTTCGCTCGGTCTGTGGGGTTGAGCCGGGTACAGCGGATGCCGAGCGAGACTCTGGAGGCTTTCGCCAAGAGAGTGGAGGCTCTCTTGGACCTGGATGGCCGCTCGGACGACGAGAACCTACGGATCTTTCTCTTGTTCCTCTTCGGGAGGCTGCTATTTGCCACGGCTTCAGATAAGGTCAATCTGAAGTACCTGCCGCTGTTGGAGGACCTTCAAGTGGCGAAGAAGATGGCGTGGGGAGCTACGATGCTGGGTCACCTTTTCTCCCATCTGGTGAGCTACCGCCAGGGCTCTGGCAACTAGGGTGGATTCACCCCTTTTCTTCAGGTAATCCTCTTAGTTGTGGATCTCCTTCCTCACTTATGTTGATTGGCACTGACTGTGTTGTCCCTTGCAGATCTGGGGTTACACCCGCTTCCCCATCGGCCGGGGGACCATTTCTGCGGACCGTGAGGGATGGACCCCTCTCATGGCACGGTGGAAAATGATCCGGGATTATCGTCCCGAGATGTACCGCGTGGAGGACATCTGCGCCCAGCTTGACACATTTCCTCCTCATATGGTGAGTGATTTGAGGTATATGTGCATCTGAACAAATGATTAGGTCTGACCCTTTGTTTCGTTCAGGTGGGTGTGGATGCCATATGCAGAGGAGGACCTGGCCAATCATCCATGGGTGTCCCAGAGCCTCTCTCAGTTTCGGCGGGAGGTGCCCCTACTATGCGTGAACATTTGTGACGGCCTCTTTGTCCGGATGGCCTACCGCACCTGGGGATGGCATCAGCCTCTGCTCGCCTATCCGACCTATCCTGATATGAACCGCGGTCGTCGCCGATCTTCTGCTATTGGTCAGGATTGGCGAGTGGTGAGGCGGGCTAGATTGAAGTGTGGCACCGCACCGGAGATGCCCTGCAGGAGGATAAATCCCTGCGAAACAGCTTCAGATACATGGGGGATTATGCCCGGCGGTACTCAAACCGCATGTTTTTGGATGCACGGCGGGTATGTCACTCAAACCCTTCAATCTACTTCACTCAAATTTTCCATGGACTAACCTTAGTGATATTCCTGCAACATATGCCTGAAACTGAAGCCGTACAGGTCCTAAAGAATTAGAATGAGATTCTGGTTCTGCAGACGAGTGATCTGCTTCTCCAAATTAGGGAATTGGTGAGAAGTTTGATTTCTAAATTCAGGTATGAGGTTGTCCATCTCATTTTTATGAAAAAACCCTGGTGATGCAGAGAGAGACGCTAGCCCGTCACGGGCTGCGAGGGGATCCTGGTGCGGGCTCATCATCCCAGGGGCTAGCTGCCCCTGCTGATTGGGAGGCGAGACTGCAAGACGCTCTCCGTCGTGCGGAGGCCCGAGAGGCGGATTTGGCACAGCAAGTGAGACTTGTTCTACTCCTATGTTATAATGATTGAGCTTGTTTAACCCTGAATTCCTTTGCAGCGCCAGGAGGTGGAGACCGCCTTAGCCAGGGCGCGAGAGTTGGAGAGCCTTAATCAGCAGTTGAGAGACCAGGTCTTAGAGGAGCGGACAGCTCGGGCCAGGGCGAGAGAAGGATCCCACCCAGACGTGTACTGGGAGGGTAAGATGGCTGGCTTACGGGAGGAGCTGACGAGGTCGCAGACAGAGGTGCGTGAGCTTGATTTCAAGTACCGAACCCTGTGGGACCGAGTGATGAAGAAGGGGTGAGAGCGAGCTACGAGATCCGGCACACATAGCCCAGGAGCTCGTCCCCCCATTCCTGCCCCGTCAGCTGGCCAAGCACCTGCTGGGAGCTCTGTCTTCAGAGACCTTGATTCCCTTCTAGCTGAGGATGCGTGGAGAGCATTGCGACCCGCTGGCTCATTGGGGTCTATGCGACCGGCGTCAGGGCATCGCCGTGCTCGTGAGGATGACGCTGAGAGCCAGATGAGGCACCCCTCTTGAGATAGGAGAGATGACGATGCGGAGGGATGGAAGAGGGATTGAGAACTGATGCAGGGGTATGCCCCTGTGTCGTGATGTATGATTATGATGTTATGGTTGCATATTTCACTATTCATATCTGGGCACTTCTTATTTCACTTTATGTCCATACCTGTTATTCCTACATGCACAACATCAGGGGAAACAATTAGTAGTATCTGTTTTCGGCCCCTTGCCCAAAAAGAGCAACTACCTTTTCCCTAGCCTTCGCATAGGGTCAAGGGGCCATGTCCTACTAACCAGAAAAAAGGAAGAATATTGAAACTAATGCGGCAAGTAAATATGCAAATGCTGGTGGATATTAACAAATGAGGTGTGTGATGAAAAAATATGGTTTCTATTCCATCTACCTGGTGATTGCCCAGACTTAGCCTGGTCCAATGATGAAAGGGAAATGCACACTCAACTTCCCAGGTATCCTAAGCACGCATCTAGATTGATTTCGGCCTCTAGACTCCTCAAACTAACCTTGATCGGTTAAGACTCATACTGATGACAATACCGTCATGCCATGCTTAGGCTCCCAGCTGCTTCCGACCACCAAGTTTGCCCAAAAAGTTTTCGAGGTAAATAATTTGCCCGACCTGGGTCTCTTTCCTCACAATCTAGAAGGTATATGATGGAACGCCTTGGAACCCTAAAGGTCAACCGCGCGACGCTGACCGAGAATCAGACGCCGTCGCACCAATTGGTGACGCGCATGCATTGACCTAAGCCCGAAGTCTTCGAGAGTACACATTGATATTATGGTTAAGAAATTAGTTCACTAGAAACATCGACATTACTCTTCACCCATTTTAGACTCATGTGATCATGTGAGCATGTGACGATTTTTGAAAAACGAATCACTTTAAAATGATGTTCGGTCTTTAGGTAGCTATCTCGTGCTAAAACCTTGAGGGGGAAAAAAGTGAAGAAATTTTGAGACAAACCTCACAGGAGGATTGACAAGACCGTTAAAGGGATGAGCTGTGACAAAACGGACCCCTTTTAACCTCCTAGATGCCCCTATTTTGACTTTTCAGGCCTTTGGTAGATTTCACGACCAGGCACGGTCACGACCAGGCTTTTTTTTGAATTGCTTGAACCCCCTTTTCTTTTTTTTGTATTTCTTTTCCGCTCTTGACATTTTTCGGGGTTATTTGATATTCCGCCTGCGGGGACACTGCCCTCTTCACGTGCTCTGGTCCTTTACATTTCATTTTCGGGCCCTTTTGAGAGGTTACATCTATCGGGTTGTGGAGGAACCGCAATTTGTTGAGCTCAACCGTTTAAGGGCATCAACTGTCCTGATCGGTTGAGAGACGAAGAGCAAAGGTTGCATTTTGACAGTATACTAAAGACTTGGAACTCATTTTAAAAAAGTTCTCTTTTGAAAAAACGTGTAAATGTGTGTATCTCAGGATGATCATAGGGATCTGTATGAAAGTAAAGTAGACACGTCCAAGGTTCTGGTGGACCAAAGTCTTAGCCAAACCTTAATGTTAACCCAATCTAACATGCAACTAGACCTAGACAGGGGTTACGTGGCAGTCATCAGACAGCTGGATTTTGTGTCTTTTCTAATTTTTTGTCATTTTCATTAAAGTATGTACATATTTACAAATATTTTGTTGCTTTTTGGATATTCGATTTTTTTGAGATTTTTGATTTTTGATTTTTTTTTTGTGTTTTCACGGATAAAACTTCTTTAGATACACCCCATTCCATGGGTAGGGCAATTCCTCTCCTTTTTCATTGATTAAGCGGTACGCATTACCTGAGTATGCCTCCTTGATTACAAATGGACCTTCCCAATTTTCTTGTAATTTTCTCCTGGGACCAGGAATTTTGATCATTTTTCTTTTGAGTACCATTTCCCCAATTTCAAACTTTCTTTCAAGAACCTTCTTTGCGTAGAATCTTGCGATCCTATTTCTGTAAACTTGAGCATGGTTTGCCGCCATCATCCTTTTTTCATCTAATAGTTCCAGTTGGGTTAACATGGCCTTACGACGCTCAGCGTCGCTAATTCCATTGTCCAACTGCACTCTTAGAGAAGGAAAGAGAATCTCATATGGAAGTACCGCATCTGTTCCGAATGTTAGTGAATAAGGTGTTTGTCCGGTGGGGGTTCGGACAGAAGTGCGGTACGCCCAAAGAGCTTCTACTAGGCGATCCGGCCAGTCTGAATAATTGTGTGATCTGCAAGTTCTTTTGATGATTCGAATGAGAGTTTTATTGGTGGCTTCAACCTGACCATTTCCTTGTGGGTAGTAAGGCAAAGAATGGTGCAAATTAATGCCATACTTACTGCACATGTCCTGGAGCTCTTGGGAGATAAATTGTGGTTCATTGTCGGTGATGAGATCGCGCGGTGTCCCGAACCTGGCGAGGATGTTGCGCTTGATGAACTTCACCACCGTGGATGCTTTGACTTCTGCAAATGCTTCCGCTTCAGCCCATTTAGTGAAATATTCAGTGGCGGTTAAGATAAATGATTTCCTTTTTATTTCGCCTGATCGATCCTCCAGAGGTCCTATAACGTCGAATGCCCACATAGCGAAGGGCCACGGGGAAATGACGGATTTGAGAGATGATGAAGGTGCATGAACCTTGTTAGCATGTAACTGGCATTTTAAGCACCTCTGAACAAATATGGAACAATCAGCCTCTATTGAAGGCCAATAATAGGACATGAGGAGCTTCTGAGCTAAGGCACGACCATAGATATGACCGCCACAATCACTGGCGTGAGCTGCCTCTATGACATGATGAATTTCGGCATCATCTAGACACCGAAGAAGCACTCCGCTAAAGGATCTTCTAAAAAGGCGACCGCCTAAGATAAGGTATCGTTGAGATGCACGGCGGATAGCCTTACGGTCAGAAGATGTGGCATAAGATGGGAATGACCCATCGCGGAGATAGTTCATGATATCAAAATACCATGGATTCCCATCATCCCAATCGGGGGTGAGTTCATCCGTGATAGCAGAGACCTATTCAGATGGGCGGAGGAACTGCTGGAACCAGGGATCCCGGAAGGAAGGCGAGACTTGCTTGTGCAGAGTGATGGTGGCTGAACCTTTGGTGACAGGAATCTCTAATGCTAAAGATAGGGATGCCAGGGCATCTGCTAGGATATTCTGAGACTTAGGCACATGTACATAGGTGATCCTTCTGAAATGCCTGGCTAGCGACTTCACTAACTCCTGATATGGCTTCAATTTTGAATCCCGAGTTTGGTACTTGCCCACGGTTTGGCGGAGGATTAGTTGAGAATCTCCAATTATCCTCAACTCCACAACGTTAAGAACCAGCGCCAATTTTAAGCCAGCTAGGAGAGCCTCATATTCAGCGACATTGTTGGTCACTGAGAAGGAGAGTTGGCAAGCGTGCGGAATACTTACCCCTTTTGGAGATACGAGGACCACCCCTATCCCGCTGCCTTGAGAATTAAATGCCCCGTCGAAATAAAGGACCCAGGATGGAGTATCATCCACTATTATACCCAACTCCTCATCCGGGAATTCTTCGTTGACGGGTGAAAATGTAGGCAGTGGATGATGGGCTAGGTGTTCGGCAATTGCTTGCCCCTTCACAGCCTTCTGATTTACATAGGTGATGTCAAATTGATTCAAGAAGGTCTGCCATCGCACCAGCCTATCTGTTACAACTGGCCGTTCTAGAAAATATTTGATCGAGTCCATTCTTGCTAGAAGTTTGACCTCGTGGGCGAGGAAGTAGTGCTTCAATTTCTGCACTACCCAAACGACAGCCGCACATGTCCTTTCCATGGCAGTGTATCGTTTTTCGGCATCGTTAAAGAGTTTGGAGAGGTAGTACACTGCTCTTTCTTTCTTCTCGTCGTCAAGTTGGGCCAATACTGCTCCAGCTGATTCTTCAGTGGTGGAGACATATAGCAATAGAGGCCGCCCCGGGATAGGAGCCATAAGGACTGGTGGATTGAGGAGATAGCTCTTCAATTCGTCGAAGGCCTTTTGACACTTATCGCTCCAAATAAACTTTGCCCCTCCTTTTAATAGATCGTAAAAATGTTTGCATCTCACAGAATGTTGAGATATGAACCGTCTGATGAATTGCAAACGGCCAATGAGACCCTTTATATCCCTGACATTTTTAGGTGGGGGCATTTCCACTATCGCCTTCACTTTGTCTGGATCAACCTCAATCCCTCTTCTGCTCACCATGAACCCTAGCAATTTTCCAGAAGAAACACCAAATATGCACTTTTTTGGGTTCATTTTCAGTTGGTGCTCCCTTGATCTCTACATTACAGCCCTAAGGATTTGAGCATGACCCTTCTTGGTTTTAGACTTCACCAAGATATCATCCACATAAACCTCCATGTCAATGTGAATCATGTCATGAAAGATTGCCATCATAGCCCTCTGGTAGGTGGCTCCAGCATTCTTAAGCCCAAATGGCATGACCATGTAGCAATAAGTTCCCATGGGGTTATGAAAGATGTTTTCTCTTGATCTTCCTCAGCTAGTCTGATCTGATTATACTCCGAAAAACCATCCATGAAAGATAACATCTCAAATCCAGCCGTGTTATCAACCAGCAAGTCTATATGAGGTAGTGGGAAATCATCCTTTGGGCAGGCTTGATTGAGGTTGCGAAAGTCTATGCAAACCCTAACCTTTCCGTCCCTTTTTGCCATAGGGACGATATTAGCTACCCACTTAGGGTAGAGCACTACTCGGATGAACTTGGCCTTGTGTAATTTGTCAACCTCTTCTTTTACTTTAAGTGCTAATTCCGGTGGTAGCCGTCTCAACTTTTGTTTTACGGGTTTGGCGTCAGGTTTGAGGATTAGCCGATGTTCCACCAATTCTGTGTTTAATCCGAGCATATCCTCGTATGACCAAGCGAATCCATCGCGGTGTTCTTGGAGCACGGCTATTATGGACCCTTCTTCTTCTGGACTCAAACGGGCACTAATTAGCACTATCTTCGGATCCTCCTCTATTCCAAGGTTGACTTCTTTAGTGGGTTAGTCGATGGCTGATGAAGGTTCATCAAACCGTCTCGTCCCATTCACAAGTGGTTCAACCAAGTCATCCACCTCTTCCTCTTCACTAAGCTCAAATACTCCCAGACCATCACTACAAGACTCGTTTTTCACTAACTCCAGTGGTTCAGAGATGACCCCTATCTGAAGAAACTTATCTAACTTTTTCAAATCTTTACACCTATTTGCTAATTCCTGAACTAAGAATGAAGGAACTTACTTAGTCCTATAATTTCTAGACAGGGAGGAAGCTATCCTAATTCCTAAACTGCTATGTACATGGCCTGGAGAACGGGTCAGTTTTGTCCTGGATGGGACAAGGATAGACCCTTGGAACAAAGATTCAATGATGGCGGGGTTGCCCCACCACGCGAGCTCCTCAAAAATGATTTCCCCTCCCTCAGGATGGGAATTGGACTTTTTTTTTCGTGACCGAACGCCTGTAACATGAAACATTCAGAAGAGATGGCGTCGATCGGAGCTGAGAGCATCGGGACGGAAGGTGGGTGGAACAAGAAAGGAATGAACGTAGCCGGAGCTGGTTCATTCCTGGCCAAGAAAAGCCCTATCGGTGGGCTGCTTAATTCACAAAACAAGGATGATATGCCAAAGTCTTCCTCTTGACTATCCTCATGATACTCTTGCACTTCCTCCTCTATCCTGGGCAATTCCTGCTTCTTTCTTACAAAGTGATTCATGAGGGACCATCCCTTTGCTTCTTTTGGTGGTTCAGTAAACTTATAACCCAGGCCACATCCCCCACTGACAGGGTTATCTGAGATGGGGTCACGAATGCCTTGTTCTTCTTTCCCTAACCCGGAGCCTGAGCTATACCCCATCTTACTCATGAGCTGCCAACCTATGCCAGACCTAGGTCTTAGGTGGGAATTCACTGATGAAAGAACAGGCTCTTTGCCTTTCTTGGAAGTTATCATGGACGGAATTTGTTCTGCTGTCACTGAGCCCAATGACTCAATGTAGGGAGTGCTTTTGACCTTCACAATCTTCCCGTTATATGGGAACTTATAGCACTGGTGGTTGGTGGATGGTACCCCCAAGGTTTGGTCCATCTATGGTCTCCCTAGAATAGCATTATAGATGGGCTTAACATCCAGGATGTAGAATTCCGAAATCATGGATACCAGGCCGATTTCTAGTTGCAGGAAGATCTTCCCATCTGCTGGTCTCTGGGAGTTGTCATAAGCTGAGACCATCATAGAGGTGGACTCAACCTTCTATGGATCTATCCCTATCCTTTTGAGGGTCTTAAGGGGACAGACATTGATAGAGGCACCGGTATCCAGTAGAATGGAGTCTACTGAATGACCATTGGGAATGGCGGTTAGGCACAGAGGAAGGGATTGGCACTCAGGGGGAGCTAGATCCTTTTCCGGGAAGGAGATCATGGGGGTCTGAGTAACTGAGAGGATAGCATTAGTGACCCCACCACTAGGAAGATCCTCATTGACCGTGATTTGTTGTAGGAAATTAAACAATGTCTCCCTGTGTGTGGGAGACTTCCGGATAAGCTCGAGGATAGAGATCTTAGCGGGGGTCTTCTCTAAATGTTGAAGGATGTCGTACTCAGACTGGGCGTTCCCCATGGTAGGGAGTGAGTTACCTTGAGAGTCCACGGGCTGGCTCGGAGGAATGATGCGATTCCTAAGCGTTACCCCTACCGAGATTGGATCTGCTTCCAATGGTGACCTAATGGGATTGAAGCCAATCATCGAACCCTGATTCCTGGTTGGACAGAAGATAGATAGGGTGGGCCCCTCAGCTGTGATCGGAGGGATCTGAATGAGAGTGACCGGCTTGAGGGTTGCCGGTTGCTCTTTGGGCCGGATTAGGACCAAAGGCTCGTTAGGGGACATCGTGGATACTTCCGGAGTAACTCCTTTAGTTTCACATGACCAAGTGGGATCTTGATGTCTTATCCCAGACCCTTCGTACTCCCAGTATTGTTCCCTGCGAACTGTTACGGGCTCCAAGTCTTTGATCAAAGTGTTGACCTTTCCTTGAGAGCTAGAGAAATCTTGACCTACTCGATGAGAAGGTAACGGGTCATTCACAATTCCCAGTTCTTTCTTAGCCTTCAAAGCCTCAATAGCTTTTCTCATGTCCTCCCAGTTTATCCGCCCTTCATCATTCAAGTCATACACCCAATCCCTGAACGTGAAGCAATTGTATATTGTGTGTCCCGTGATCCTATGGTAAGGGCAATACCTGGATGTGTCCGTATTGCGCGGGACACCTTCTCTTTGAGGTGGGAGTTGAATGGCGTTACAGGCTAGCAAGGCATAAAAGATGTCTGCCAATGATTCCGGCAGAGGTGGATATGAAGCTCGCTTAGCCATAGGACGACTGTAATTAGTCGGGGAAGGAACAACTGCATATTGCTTCTGGTTGGGCTGGGTGTCAGACTTAGGATGAGGATTGGGAACCCTGGTTGGCTGTGCCAGCATGCTGACCTGTTCATTGATGGTGACTCCTTCTGTGGTAGGAGCTGGTGTGGTTTTCTTGTTCCTATTTATGTTCTCAAAGAACGAAGGCAGAGTGGAGTCTCGAATTTGGGATTGAACTACCCTAGCTCGGTTGTATAGCTGAGCGAATGTCTGAAGTTCGCTAAGCATGAGAATAGCTCGAAGCTGGGGGTAGCATTGTTAACAAGCATAGTGACTGCTTGTGCTTCAGGGATAACAACCTCTGCTCTAGAATCCATAGCTCTCCACCTATTAGCAAAATGAGTGAAGTCTTCATCAGACTTCATTTTTTCCATTACAAGGTCAAACAAGGTAGGGGGCAAGGCTGCCATATGGTTGAAGTGGGTGATAAATCTCTCAGAGACCATATCAAAGTTGATTAGGTCAGTGGCTAGTAGAGAAGAGAACCATCTCAAGGCCTCTCCCTCGAGAGACTTCTGAAAAAGGTGGACAAGGAGGACTCTATCGAAGAGCCATTGGTGGGAATCCATGAGAAACCCGGACAAATGATAATGTGGGTCAGTAGTACCATCATACTTCTTGTACTTAGGTACTTTAAACCCTAGTGGAAAGTAGGCTGGGGGGAGCTTGCAGTAGCTCATAAGAGAATGAGGTTGCCTAAGGTTGAGATTTTCGGCCATGAGTTGCCACACACAAGTCTCAACCTCATTCTTGTAGATGAACTCCTCCTGCTTGGGAGGTGTGACCTGGTTGATGGGATTAAATGGGATCGTGTGAGTGGGTATAGCTTGACTTGCCTGGGGTCTGCTAGAAGATCCTTGGAATTGGGTTTTCCGAGGAGTGGCATCCTAAATTTTGCCACGGGAAACCAACTGGATGAGTTGATCCGGAGTATAGTGTGATAGCACAGCAATGAGTTCTGGATCTTCTCCAGGGTTTTGGAATGTCCTACTGGAAATTACTGGCTCATCTTCTCCCTGTGAGGTAGAAGATTCATCAGAATCCTTCCTCTGAAGGCCTTCTCTGGATGATTGGAGCATTCCTATGAAGGTCTGTTGTGGATCCTCTTCAATTTCGAACAAACGGTTGTGTATAACATTGTTACCAAACTCGTCCATGTCATCATACACAGCATTAACATACACTCGGTTCATTATGAAACACAGACCCTAAATGATTTTATATTTCACTTGAAATGTTAACAATGTATTATGAGAGTTAGTTTCTAACAAATCAAGTTCAAACCCTTAACGACCCTTCACTTTTCAAAACTTGTTCCACCAAGGTTTAATTAGGTGTCTTTAAATTTTGAAATAATTCTCTCAGTGACACCTATAGGTGGATGATTGTAAATGGAAAGGTTGAATTAATTTCTCACACAAACCCGAGGTTCCTACAGGGTGGTTTCAGGTACAACCTGCTCGGCGGCTAAGTGGGAATCCCTGGCTCGCGGAGACTGACGGAGGTTCCCAACAGAATAGGACTAGTCACACCCGAGTGGGAATCCTCAGGTGGAGAGTCAAATCCTGCGGGAAAGGTAACTAAAAGTGTGATGCCGGCTCTTCCTTAAAACCCCTGCGAAGAATACCCGAAAAAACCAAGAATTTTAACAACCAGCAGGTCAGAACATCTAACAATTCAACAAAACAGGCAGCAGCACATCATACATGAACAGCAATAGCAAGCAGAAAAGGACGGCCAGAGGTTCTGCCGTCAAAGGTAGTGGACGGCCAACAATTTGGCCGTTAAGCTGGGGATGGCGGCCAGGAGACCGGCCGTCCAATGTAGTGGACGGCCTGGTCGTTGGCCGTCTAGGGGAACCAACGGCCAGGGGTTCGCCGTCCAAGGGGCTGGCCGTCCAAGGGCCGACGGCCAGGTGCTGGCCGTCCAAGGGTCGGCGACGGCTGGGGAGTGGCCATCCAAGGTGCTGGACGGCCAGTCTCCCGGCCGTTTGGCAGGTTTTTTTTTTTTTTAATCAAAGATGTCTCATGTCCTTACCTTCTTGACTTGATCGCGATGCGTGCAGCGGGCTATAGGGGTCCCACCGTCATCGCCAGAGGGCTGTAGGTGCCCAGAACGTCCCCCGCCGCGGCTGCAGGCTTCGGATCGAGGGTTCCTCCGTTCGTTTTAGCACTGTGGCGATTTAAGGGGGGTTAGAAATAAAGGTGTGATCGCCAGGAGCATTACCTTTCAGTCCCTGTGCTCCGCAGGAGTGTAAGAGATGATCGCGTTCTGAGGGAGCGAGAAATACTGGTTTCTCCTTCTCTTCCTCCGGCCGGCCAGAGGAAGAGAGCCCGGCAGTCTGCACGCGGAAATGTGGTAAGGATCCCTGAAAAGAAAAGACAAGCCAGAGAACGACCCGATTAGAACTATAATATATAGAATCTATCCATGAAGATACAAAAAACTAGTTAAAATCGGAGGGAGACGCACCGGATAAGTGGTGGGGAGGGAAGGTGACCATATGTTATGGCCACCCACCTCCCGTTTTTTTTTTGTTAGAAACCTCTGTGGGGGAAGGATTACTAGATCATCTTATCATGCATGCATGCAAATGAAGGTGCTCGTGTGTGGAAAGTGAAGTAATATGTCAAAGGTGAAAAAGAAGAGTGAGAGAGAGAGAATGCTACGGCATGGATGGAAATGAGGATGCAATGAAATGAATAGGGAAAAGTAAAAAGGGGTTAAGAAGACAAGCCCATTTTGGAGTGCGAAGGGTTCCTCTTGAAGCTAACTCCTTGTCTGTTCGACTCCTCAAAGCAGACTCACTTGCCAGCCTTGTCTAAGCCTTCCTCCTTCTGGCCTTCCCTCCAAAATCAACTCCTTAACCCCCTTGCTCGAGAGGATATGGGGGGTTTAAATAGATGAAGGGAAAATAGGAGAAAATAGGGGTCTAAATCCCCGTAAATCAACCTACAGCCAATAGGAAGTGGTCAAGGGTCGGAAGTGGTGTGCGCGGCAGTCGCCGGAGTGGGGAGTGATCGGAGTAGTGGAGGTGAGGGCGGCGAGTGGAGGAAATCGTGGGGAAGACAAGGTCAAGATTGTGGTTAGGGGAGTGGACGGCCAGCCAACATGCCTTCCAATCCCGTGGAAGGCCAGGTAGCTGGCCTTCCACAAAGTGGTGGAAGGCGGCCCGGTTGGCCTTCGAAGGGGGTGGAAGGCAAGGGGTGGCCTTCGAAGGGTCGTGGAAGGCGGACCGGCTGGCCTTCGAAGGGTGGTGGAAGGCGGGCTGGCTGGCCTTCGAAGGGTAGTGGAAGGCGGACCGGCTGGCCTTCGAAGGGTGGTGGAAGGCGGACTGGCTGGCCTTCGAAGGGTGGTGGAAGGCGGACCGGCTGGCCTTCGAAGGGTGGTGGAAGGCAAGGGGTGGCCTTCGAAGAAAAGGTGACTAGAATCGGGATTTGGTTAATGGGCCTAGTTATTAGTGGGATATGATGACTAAGATGAGGGGTTTGGTGATGATGGGCTAATGATGGATGGGGTTTATGACCAAAAGGGTGGTCCAAAATCGGTGTCTACAAGGACCATTCAGACCTTGGAGAATATGTTGAGGGCTTGTTACCTAGATTGGAGAGATTCTTGGGAGCAGCACTTGTCTACGGTGGAGTTTGCTTACAACAACAATTATCATTCTAGTATCAGCATGGCGCCGTATGAGGCATTGTACAGGCGGCCGTGTCGATCTCTTGTGAATTGTTCTGAGATTAGTGAAAGGCAGATAGTAGGACTAGAGATAGTACAACAGTGCGCAGAGGTTGTCAGGGTAGTGCAGTAGAGGTTGACCTCAGCTTAGTGCAGACAGAAGAGTTATGCAGATGTTCGTAGGAGACCACTTGAGTTCGAGGTTGGGGATCACGTGTTTCTTTGAGTCTCACCCTCTAAGGGTGTGATGAGATTTGGGAAGCGAGGTAAGCTGAATCCTCGGTATATTGGGACTTTTCTCATTCTTGCACGAATTAGGGAAATAGCGTATCAGCTAGCCTTGCCACCCAGTCTTGCAGGAATCCACGATATGTTCCATGTTTCAATGCTGAGGAAGTATGTCCAGGATCCATCTCATGTCTTGGATTTTTCAGAGTTGGAAGTCGCTAAGAACTTGTCCTTTTCAGAATACCCAATACGTATTGATGATCGCAGAGAGCATGTCCTTCGAAACAAGGTTGTTCCTCTGGTCAAGGTAATTTGGCAACATCACTCCGGAGGCGAGGCGACCTAGGAGCAAGAGGATGAGATGTGGGAGCAGTTTTCTTACCTTTTCTTGTAAGTTTCCCTTTTAGCCTGTGCTATCTTATTGTTGGTGCTAGTTCTGTTGCTGTAATTTCGAGGACGAAATTCTTTTAAGGGGGGGAGAATGTAAGGACTGAGATTTCGGATCTAGTTGTTAGGTCGGTTTCAGTGTCGGACCCCTTGGTTTGGACCCTTGTGGGTCGGGGCATAGGCAAGCTCGACGCAGTTTTGATCGACGTCGGCCTAGGCGGACGTGATTTAGAAGCCATACGGGAGTGCCACATGGGCGAGCGTTGGGATTCGAGTGCATGGCCCCAATCTGATCGTTTGAATGGCGTTAGCCATGCAAGATGCCATTCAGAGATTTGCCAGTGTACGACCCATGTCATGTCGCCAGAATGGCGTCTTCCTAGAACGACACGATTTAGCCTTGTTCGATTTAACGCCCGAGCCTTCCCTCCTTTCTCTCATTTCTCTCACTCTTACTATCTCTCCTCCCTCTCTCCGACCCTCTCCTTCCC
This sequence comes from Zantedeschia hybrid cultivar, assembly GCA_030544215.1. Lineage (NCBI taxonomy): Eukaryota > Viridiplantae > Streptophyta > Magnoliopsida > Alismatales > Araceae > Zantedeschia > Zantedeschia hybrid cultivar. The sequence continues at coordinate 45,994,716 of JARZZO010000011.1, forward strand.
TCCCTCTTTCTCATCTTCCTCTTCCACCACTCCGACGCCCCTCTACCTCCCACTACTACCACCACCATCTCTTCTGTGACACTGCACTCTCCTGATGGCAGCCGACGTCCCGGTGGAGTGATGGCGTCCACGGCGGTACCGGTGGCGGCTTATGGCACGGTGGTTCAGCGGTAAGAAGCAAGGAGGAGTTCAAGCTAAACTGGTAAGGTGACAATCCTCGTTGTGTTTAAAACCATGATTTTCCCGCTTTGAAGCATGCGCTGTGCATGGAGGTTTTTGGGTAGAAAGCATATTTTAAAGGACTTTTTAATGAAAGTAAGCATTTTAATGAAATGGGGTTTTGGGTGTTAAATTGGTTATTGGATTTCTCCTCTTGTCTCTTTTGCGTTTTGGGTGTTTTGGGGGAGAAGGGACCTCGATTTTCGGCTTGGTGGAGGCCAAAGGATTCCTTGGTTTCGGGCGTTAAATGGCGTCGAGACTAAGTGGCGCCATTTAGAATGGTGTCGGCCATGGCCGACGCGATTTAAGGCTAATTTTCCCGAACCCCGAGGCCAGTGGGCGGATAAAGAGCTGAATAGCATCGCCCATGGGCAACGCCATTCAGGCCAGTATCCCTGGGTCCTAGTGCTACAAAACTCAAAACCTGTTTAGAAGTCTTAAATGACGTTGGCCATGGGCGACGCCATTCAAGACAGAACCTCATTAATTCATACAATTAACATGTGTTTACATTGTTAGATAGTTTGGTTAAATGCATGTTTGAAACTGTACTTCGAGGACGAGGGTTTTCACTTGACCGGATCACACTGTGTTGTGTTTTGTGCGATCGTGGACCTAGAGTGACAGTTGTTAGCGCTTGACACCCTATGTCGGTGTGAGAGTGACACAGTGCCGGTATGGGAGTGATAGGGTGACACCTAGTGAGAGAGGGTCACCTGGTGTACCCCAGGGTATAGCTAATACCGGTGTGGGAGTGGTACACTTCGGAGTGTCACTCGTGGCTGGGAGGAGACAGAACCACCTAGAGCTAGACAGGCCGGAGTAGTCAGCGTGCTATCCCAGGGGTTGTTGTTCCGTCCCAACGGGTCAGTGTTTTCTGCATTCGGCTACGTAGTTTGTGTGTTTGGCCAAGACGCTGGTTGTGGACTCTATGGTAGAGCGGTTTCAGAGTTGCGCCTGTTGCATTTACAAATGCATGTGTTTCATATCGAAATTTGGGAATCTTTGGGAGTTGTGTTTACTACTTTACTGTAATTGCCTATATCTAGTCTTGTTGCATTGTGGTTGAGTGTGTGGGTGGTGGGGATCAAAGGATCCCTATTGAGTCCATTTCGGTGTGATTCACCCCTGTAGTTTTCAAGTGAGGGTTCCCGGCAAACGTAGCATGGTGGGGTCTCGTCTCGAGTTGCGCGTCAGCAGCCATCGTTCCAGAGTATTCCCCGATATAGTTATTATTTCCTTTTCATGCTTGTATGCTTAATTATGTCTTTTTCTGTTGGAATATGTAATTATTTGCAGAGTCAAGTCGAATTGTAATAATTTTTAATTCATGCACTTTCCTTACAATTCGTTGTGTTGTGGATTATTTAACTTACTTTATCATTTATTTCCAAGACTTATCAAGATCCTAGCTTGGCTACAAATTTTAATGATTCGTACCCATTTAGTGATCGGATCCCCAATTATAGGGTGACGGGTGGTTACAGTTGGTATCGGAGCATTCGGTCTGGCAAATAGACGAATAACTAGGTTAAATACCGTAATTTCAGCAAATAAATACATTATCCCATACAAGCACAAGCAGAAGTGTAGGTTTTGGGTTCTAATTAGAAATTTTCGATTCTTGTGACTGTAAGCGATTAGATGGCTCCTAGGAAGAGAGTGACTGTTATTAAAGAGCAGGGAGATGTTCCTAGCGGGTCAAAGGCCGGTAGGCCAAATATGGAGCGTTTTATGGAGGCCATGATGGACACGATGACTAGATATCAGACTCGAGACCCTAGTGAGAGTTCTAGACTTGAGACCCTAGTGAAAGTTCTAGTTTGGTGCTAAGTGTAAAAAAGAGTGAAACAAAAAGAAACATCAAGAATATATCCCACCATGATTGCCAAAAAGGTGTGAGTGCTCAATTAGTGTGTGTTCATATCATCAATCAATTAATAACATGATGAATATGGAAAAATAAAGAAGATCGTGATCGTCAGAGATCGAGGATCTCGATAGAAAAGAAGTGATAGCTACTTACCTATCCAATCAGGGGATTTTGTGGAGTCTTCTATTTCTTTCTCTTCGGCCGGCCGAAAAGAAAGAGCCTTCTTTTGATTTCACTCTTTTTTAAATCAACTCTTCACTTTGCAAAGGGAAATAAATTTAATTAGAGTTTTGATGATGGTGTAGTATCTATTCTAAGATGATGAAAATCATGCAATTAAACTAAGAAAATTCACTTGTTTTGTGTTCTTTTAAACCCTATGCAATAGGTTGTTTTGAATAGAGTGAGTGTATGAAAACAAAGTGATGAATGAATGATATTCTAATGCAAAATAGTGAAAGAAATCAATGATCTAATCACTAAAACTATAACAAAAGAAGGGGAAAAATGAGAAGGTTGGTCCCTCAATAGCTATCATCCTTCTACACTCTCTAAGAAGAGATTGGAAGAAGAAGACTAAAGAGCTCAAAAGCTTGTCCACGTTCTTCACACTAGGCTCCTCCTTTCACCTTGATGAGAGCTTCAATTCATGAAATGGCCAACCTCTTTGAAGGCTCAAAAGAGTTATGTATATATAGAGAGCTCTTTGGAGTAGTTTGACTCCCAAAAGGCTCTCTCTTTCGGCCTCTCAATTGCCATGAATAAATATCACCAATTTAGAAATCTTTCCACCATGGAAACCAGATAATTTCGGTCAAACTGAACTTAACATTAATTCATTGAATCACATCGCTCCAAGACGACGTCTATTAGAAACGTGTCAGCCAACCATGACGTCTTTTGAGAGGCCAAAATAAGAAAGATAAACTCAGAAAAATAAAAGATAATTAAGAAGCTTAAAACATGTCGACCAAAAAATACGCAATTTAGATAAATAAGAAATTAACTAAGAGTCAATTTGGCAATCGAGAAGGATTAAGGAAGCTAAATCACGTCGACCATAGGCGACGCCATTCAACTTAATCCTTATCGATTAAGGAATTTTAGTCAGTTAGAAATCTAAATGACGTCGACCATGAGCGACGCTTATTAAAAAAATTTCAAAAAAATAAGTAAAAATTAATCAATGATTAAAAATTGGACTATTTTGGGGCATCATAAATGTGACATGAAATTTACTCAATGTGAAGTCAAAATTAGCGTGTCTACAATCTCCACTGACCTACAACACGAGGTCTCCTCCCCCAAAATACATGAAAAACATAAAATAAAGATAGGGAAAAGTCAATGAACCACAAAAACATGCTACTCCCATTTTCAAAAATACCCATTCAATCAAAAAACCCCTAGAACATGCTCAATTCTACCCAAAATCCTCCGCACATCCATAGCATGCTTCAAAGCAGAAAATCATGAGTTAAAACACTAGAAATGTCTACGAGGATCGTCACCCTACCGGTTGCTTGAACTCCTCCTAGCTCCTCATTGCCGAACCACAACACCGCAAGCCGCTGCCAGTACTGTCGTGGAGCTATCACTCCACTGAGACGTCAGCCGCTGTCCGGAGAGTGAGGAAGCCGCAGTGGAGATGGTGTTGGAAGTGGTGAGAGGTGGTAGAGGGGGTATGGAGTAGTGCAAGAAGAGGAGGAGAGAAGGGATTGGAGAGACAGAGAGAGGGAAGAGAGAGAGAAAGAGAGAATGAGAGAATGAGAGAAAGGAGGGAGAAAGGAAAGGTGGCTCGGGGCATCAACCCCGAACAAGCTAAATCACGTCATCCCAAGACGACATGGTTCAGATGACAAGACAGGGGTTGTACACTGGTAGACGTTTGAATCGCATTGACCATGCGCGACGCCATTCAGATGACAAGACTGAGGTCGTACGCATGTGCCTTGACGCCCAACCATGCGCTACACCTACATGACTCCTATATCATGTCACCCATGGCCAATGCCTTTCAAAAGTGTGTCTCACCAGTTCAAAGCGATTAAGAGCCTATGCACTAAGCTCACAAGAGCCCAAACTAGGGGATCCAACACAGAAACCGACCCGATAACTAAATCTAAAACCTCAGTCCTTACATTAACCTTGTAAGGGCCACCTCTAGAATCCTACCTACCTGATGGATTGATTGTGGGATATGTGAAATATGGTCCTAATGAGGACGTCAGGCTTTTAAGAGGGATAGATTGTAGTACCCTGTATAAGAATATGTTAAATAAACTAAATCAGTTGATTAATAATAATACCGATTAGTCATTTTTCGGAGCTCAAGTTGGAAAGAACTATAAAGTTAAGCGTGCTCAGTTGGGAAAAGTCTCAAGATGAGTGACCTTCCTGGTAAGTCTACAAATTAGCACAGTTGTTGGGCAAGTTAGCTGATTGGGTCATTACAAGAACATTAATATCCTAGTGGCATATTGAAGGCTTAATGGTGCATGCCAAACATACAACAAAGGGTGGGTGAACTGGGTAGCTATGAGTGCTTTGGTCAAATTATGGCATCCTCAAACTCATACCTTCATTTTTCCTACCTTTGAAGCCATCAACCTGCTAGAAGAGACATAGCTACTCTTAGGATTGAATAGAATTGATAAAGTTTATCCCGATCGCCATAAAGAAAGCAAAGAAGAGATGCCTCTGCTATGGAAAAGAGTGACTGCTTAAGAACTCCTTGCGAAGATCATAGAAAATTCTAAAGAGATTAAGGAAATACTTGCTCACTGAGGAATCAACCTACAAAAACTAACTGAGTGGACAATGAAGACAATTCCAGAAGCCAAGACAGATGAGGACATGAGGTATGCTATGAAAGAGTTCACCATCTGCCTTGCTGGGGCACTCTTGTTCCTATCTCAAGACAATATTATGGAAGCTGATCAACTCAACACAATTGTTGGGATATGGAAAGGAAAGAAGCTAGGGCCCTCAGTTCTGGTATACCTCTACATCGGGCACATTGCAGTTATCTACAAGACATCCTCCACATGGTAGCATGTTTCTCCATGCTCTCTGGATTGATTTTCACTTCAAGTTCAACTTCAATGAAGAATATGCTCCAAGATCCAGAATTTATAAGAAAAGTCCAATCCACCATATAGTTGACGTGGTAAAATTCAATGATAACATGACGATCCGAGTACCAAAACTTAAGACATGGGCTGACTGGTGCAACCACTTCAACACTATGGCTCGTAACGACTTTCCTCACGTACCCCCTACTTTGCTTATGAAAAAAATCCAAGTATGCTTCGGCAATTATGACTTCAAGCTGATAAGCGGGTTAGAGATCGTGCTCTACAATCCTCATCGTTGCCATTCTCAAATCGGTATGCCTTGATATGATTTCCCTGAGTTTTCTCATGTTGCACCCATCAAGAAGAGAGAAATAGGAATCGATGCTAACTAGGAATCAACCCTAGAAGAATTCCCTATCCTCTACCTCTCTCAAGGTCATTGACTTAGGCATCAGAAGGCCTAGCCCCCCACAAGAACGGGGGCCCTCTGACGTCCTCTCTTCCTCTTGCAGACTCTAAACCCTGGGAGTTTTGTCTTCTACAAATTCTATCAAGTAATAGAGATTGGATTGGACAGTCCCTGTCACCTGACCATTTTCTAACTACTACACACCTATATGATGAATGACCTAAGACATGAAAGGTGTGGTTTCTAATCTTATCATGAAAATTTTTTATTGTGTTCAAATGATTTTTTTCCTTTTTTAGTTAATTACCCTATCTAACCAAGAAAGATTAAAAATTCCTAAACATTAGAGACAATTTAACGAATTAAGTGAAATGAAATAGATTTAAGAAAGCTTAAAAAGTCCTAAACCTCCTCGGCAACGACGCCAAAAATTGATACTTTGAAAAATGTGTCATTGAACACTCCAAACACCAATCTCAAATTTCGAACTCACAAATGATTTTGAACATGTAATACACTGATGAGAAACGGGTCGATTCCACAAGGAAGTTAAGTTTAAAGATTTGAAACCTTGACTTTAACAAAAATTTAGAATTGAAAACTTTTTTTGAAGAAAACAACAAGAAGATGATTCTTAAATACCTAGTTAGAGCCTAAAACGGCAACTAAAATGCAAATATACTCTTAACTTTACAAACTTGAACATGAAAAGAATTAGATCTAGAAGAGAGAAAAATAGAATAATTACGCTTAGAAGAGAAAGAGAGAGGCAACAAGAGTGAAAAAGAGAAATGAAAAAAACATCAACTTCACTACATTACTAAAATAAAGAAGATTACAAAATTGTTTAAAGAAGAAAATGAAAATACAATGTACTATAAATAAAGAAGATTACAAAATTGTTTAAAGAAGAAAATAAAAATACAATGCACTACACTATGATCTAAAGAAGAGATATAAAGTAAAACTACACTAGAACAATAAAAAAGAAAGAGAACAATAAAAAAACTAGAGAGGCACGGCTTGGGCAACTCGAGAAGATGGTGAGGCGGACGCCAAGGGGAACTCCCCTCCAAGATGCAGCAAGGCCTCCTTCTCTAAGTTGCAGCCGGCCAAGAGAGAGATCTATGAGAGGGGGAGAGAGGGAGAGAGAAAGAGAGGGGTAACTGCTACAGTATGGGTACTGTAGCTACTACAGTAACGAGTACTATAGCAGAGAGAGAGATCTAAACCTTCACTAAACCTAAATCTAAAACCTAAAAGAATTCTCCTCACCCTCTTAATTAGCAAGACTATTTATAAAACTCTTTTTGTAACGAACCCACCACCCTATAATCGGAGATCCGATTACTAAATGGGTACCGAATCATTAAAATTTGAAGCCAAACTAGGATCTCGATGAGTCTGGCAAATAAATGATAAACTAAACTAAACATCCCACATCACATCGAATTGCAAAGAAAGTGTAGGAATTAAAAATTATTACAATTCGACTCGACTCAGCAAATAATTATATATTCCAACTGAAGAAAAAAATAATTAAGCGTACAGGCCTGAAAGGAAAGCAACAACTACATCGGAGCATACCCCGGAACAGTGGCTACTGGCGCGCAACCCAAGACAAAACCCTCCACGCTACGCTTGCTTGGAACCCTCACCTGAAAACCGCAGGGGTGAGTCTCATCGAAACGGACTCAGTAGGGATCCTCTGATCCCCACCACCCACTCACGCACCCACAAGTGCAACAACACAAATACGGGAAATTAAATAAGTAAAGCAGTAAACACAACTCCCAAAGATTCCCAAATTTTGATGTAAAACACATGCATTTGTAAATGCAACAGGCGCAACTCTAAAACCACTCCACCACAGAGTCCACAACTAGCGTCTCAGCTAAACACACAAACCACACGGCCAAACGCGAAAAACACCAATCCGCTCGGACCAAACAGCAACCCCTCGGATAGCGCGCTGGCGACTCTGGCCTGCTCTAGGTGGTTCTGCTTCCCCCAGCTACGAGTGACACTCCGAATGTACCGCTCCCACACTGGTACTAGCTATACCCCGGGGTACACCAGGTGACCCTCTCTCTAGGCGTCACCCCACCACTCCCACACCGGTGCTGCGTCACTCCCACACCGACACAGGGTCCCTAAGCGCTAACAACTGTCATTCGAGGTCCACAATCGCACAAAACACAACACAGTGCAATCCGATTACATGGAAAACCTTTGTTCTCGAAGTACGGTTTTGAGCATACATTTAAGCGAATTATCTAATAATGTAAACACATGTTAATTGCAGGGATTAATGAGGTTCTATCTTGAATAGCGTCGCCCATGGCCGACGTCATTCATGACCCCTAAATTGGTTCAAATTTCGTAGAGTAACTGGAGCCAGGGATACTGGCCTGAATGGTGTCGCCCATGACCGACGCTATCCCGCGTTGGCCTCGGCAACCAGAAGAAATGGGACGTAAATGGCGTCGACGCCTATATCAAATAGCGTCGCTTGAGTGGACGTGTTTTACGCCCGAAACTGAGCCAGACCGAAGGGTCTCTCTTCTCCCCCAAAACATTCAAAAACTCAAGAACACAAAGGAGGCACAGAGAGAAGTCTAATAACCAATTAATCACCCAAGACCCCATTTATAAAAATGCCTATTTTCCTTAAAAACCCCCTTAAACATGCTTTCTACCCGAAAATATCCACACACATCGCATGCTTCAAAGCGGGAAAATCATGGTTTTAAACAAAACACAACGGAGATCGTCACCCTACCGGTTACTTGAACTCCTCCTGCTCCTAGCTGCTGAACCGCCACGCCACGAGCCGCCACCGATACCGCCGTGGACGCCGTCACTCCACTGGGACATTGGCCGCCGTCCGGAGAGAAATGCGCCATGGAAGAGATGGTGGTGGTAGTGGTGGGAGTAAGGAGGTTGATGGAGTGGAGGAAGAGGAGGAAGGGAAGGAGAAGGGTAAGGGGGCGTCGCAAGATTCGGAGAGAGGGAGGAGAGAGAGAGGGAATGAGAGAAAGGAGGGAAGGCTCGGAAGCCAAACTGAACAAGCCTAAATTGCATCTTTCTAGGAAGACGCCATTCAGACGACAGGATGCGGGTCGTACACTAGCAGATCTCTAAATCGCGTCGCCCATGCAAGACGCCATTTAGACGACACGATCGGGGCCATACACACGCCCCCCATGCCCGCCCACGCAGCACCTCTGCAAAGCACCTAAATGGCGTCCCCATAGGCCGACACCATTCAAAATCATGTCGAGTAAGCTCGACGCGAAAAAGAGCCCATGCCCCAACTCCATAAGGGCCCAAACCAAAGGCTCCGACACCGAAATCGACCCGATAACCGGATTCGAAACCTCAGTCCTTACACTTTTAAATTTCAAATCTTGGCACTTATTTTGAAACTCAAAAATTAAAGATTCAACCTCTTCATTAAAGAAAACCTCTTGCATGATTTAAGGAGAATTTGAATTCTTCCTTAATTTGAGGATCTCTTTTAATTTTAAAACTTGAAATCCAAAATCTTCCTAAGAAATCTCCTAAAAACTCTCCCTTTCTATCTCTCTCTTCTATTCTTTCTCTTTGATGGTGTGTGGACCCCACTTGAAGTAGGCAGCTGGAAGAGAAGGTGGAGGCCAGCATCTCTTGTTCTGCCTGTAAAAATTAATTATTGCTATTGTCAGGATTTGAACTCTAGTCACTCAAGTGGAAGCTAAGTGGTTTGACCAAACCGGGCTACAAGCTTTTCATGTCCTACACACAGAGAAACAAAATTAAGTCTCTGCAAAGAATGGAACTGTGCTCATGCAATGGTAGAATATTTAGATGTCCCTTAAGCCATAGGAATTGCAGTAAAGCCCTTGTCGAGAATGAAATTTGTACAAATAAACTGATACTCAATTTTTCACATAAAATGACAATGTTTTTAACTCAGAATTTTACAAAATTGACGTCATTGGAAAGATGACTAAATTAACTATCATTTTATGTGATACAGAAAATTATGAGTGTCGTGCATTAATTCAATCTCTTTAATGCTTAAAAATGCAAAGTTATCAATGGACTGGCCGCAGTTGGAGGTGTAGAAAGAATAGGTGAAGATTCAGAAGTAGGAATAATAGGAGAGTGAGGTGGAGATGGAATGCGAGAAAGGAGGGTAATGGAGAAGATCTAACTGTAGTTCAAAAAGCCCGTCTAGGTATGTAGGTAAGCATCTTAATTCTAATTCTCTTGGCTTCCTCCCTTCTAACTATTTGTATCTAAGAAAATTAAATATATTAGACTACTAACTCAACCATGAAAGAAATCATAAAGTGAAATTTACATTAACCAAGTTATTGTGCAAAATCTCATAAGATATTGCCCCAGTGTTTTATACATCTCTCTATAGAAAACTCATATTAATACAAAGCTAGATTTGACGGTGGATTCGGTATTGGTTTATAATACATATTCTTTTAAAATTTGAGATGGCAATGGCATTTTTTTAATTCCCTTATGGTATGCCTTGTCTCCCATACTTAATTGTTGTCCCGATGTTGTGCACTTACTTGAGAATGCATCAAATACATGTAACCACAAGACCAATAGCAAGGCTCTACTACATACTTTTTAATAGGAAGATGGAAAAATCTCGTAAGTGCAACACCATGCTATGATGTTTATCTTAAACTACATTAACATTAATAATCACCTTCTTAAAATTGTCTCATAGGTATATGACACCTTTAACCATCAACGACAAATCAAGCAATGATCCTATTTGGCCTCAAACTTTGATATACTTCCAGGTCTACATATCACTGGACTTCTAAGGCTATTGATAAGTTGATATTCTTTATCATTAAAAGGGTAAATGCATGCACTATATTCATGATTTTATATTTAAAATCACATGAAATAATAGATAATTTTGCACTGATTCCAACGGTACCAATTTTGCTAAATTTCGAGTTAAAAACATCATCATTTCATGTGAATAATGGAGTATAGTGTATTTGCGGTTTTTTAGCAAAACTGAGAAAGTAAATAATTTTATTTCAGCATAAATGTAATATTATTCATGATTAAATCCTAATTATATTTATTTTATGTAACCAAGACATGAAGAAGATCTGGCGCAATTGGTTAAGTTCCTAAAGATTTGTAGGAGGCTCAATGTTCGAATCTCAGCATAAACAGCTTTCGTTTTGGCAAAAGGATAAAGTAGGGGCAAAATGGGTATTTGCTACCCCAAAAAAGGTTGCCCTAATCCTTACCCAAGAAGAGCCAGCCGCCACCCCCCTTCCCTCCTTTCTTTATTTGAAAACTTCTCTCCTTTTAAAAAGACCTCTCTTTCTTCTTTTGGAGCTCTCTTGTTTTTTGAATTTCGGCTCTCCCTAGGGTTTTGGGCTGCACTCCTTTTCTCTCCCACTTTTTCTCTCTCTTTTGGCTTTTTGTCTTTCTCTCCCCCCTAGGGCTCTAAACCACACAGCAGCGCTCTCTTCCCTGTTTTTTCCTTCTCTCCCATATGCCCTGTCTCTCTCTCTCACTTTTTCTCCCTCTCTCTGTCAAACTCCCTCTCCCTTTCTCTTTCTCTGCGGCCCCTCTCAATTCTCTCTCTTTATCCCTCTTACTTTTTCTCCCTCTCCCTCTTACTTTTCCTCTCTCTCTCTCTCTCACGCACTCCACATCTCTCTCTCCCCCTTTTACTACATCTCTCTCTCTTCTCTCCACCTTTTTCTCTCATCTCCCTGTCTCCCTCTCTATTTCTCTCTCCCGCAAGGACGTGCCGCCTGCCAACCATGGGCCCCACTGTTGGGTTCTCGAGTTTCTCCAGATCGCCCACACAGCAGAATAAACAAAATAAATGCAGCAATATGTTCCCATTTCAAATATGCTAAAAATCGGATTATCGGATAATCAGTTATTACCGTGCGCGAATTCGAATCCGCGTCTGAACAGTTCCATCGGTGGGACACCGCTAGCCGCATAAATGTCCGGCCTCCAGTGAAGTCCAGGCGATCCTCCTCGCGGTGGATACCCTCACGTTCCTCGCTCATCGCATCCCACGAACCCTTCGCCACTCGCCGCAACGACCGTTGGGACGTGTGGTCGATTTCCCGTCGGACGGGAGTCGAAGAAGCGGCAGCGTAGACCCAGAGAACATATCCGGCCTGGGGTGCGCCAGAGAGAGAGAGGAAGAGATGAGGGGGCGGCCGGGGTTGAGCAGTAGCCTAACTTGCTCAACCCGTTCGCTATCTTTTATATTAACCACGTGGTTTTTCATAAAAACCCCCGGTTTAATATAAAACCCACTTATTATCCATCGCCTTAAGAATCATTTGCGTGCGACCCTCTAGGCCCAATTACCAGTCCAGTTAATGGCCCATTAAGCCCAGTGACTCCTCACTGACTTGATTAATCAATTAATAACTCATTATTAATTAATCAATCGAATTAATATCACATATTAAATTCAATCGGGCCTTCGATCACGTTGGGTGCCAAGCAATACCGTGTGAACCCGGAAGGTATCGGGGTTAAGTAACCCACTCTTGAAACCTTTCCGCCAACAGTTACCGCATTGATATAATCCTTCATTCGTACAATGCTCTCGAGTCAACTCAAGGTAGGGTGTACCCTCAAACCCTAACCGGTCGACTCACTTGGATCGGATGCTACTGAACAATATCGGAAAACTCCTTTCCCGATATTATCATCCACCCTGGCCAGAGACTTCTGCCCATCCTCCCTAGAGCATTCTCTCTCTAAGTATCGAGAGCGAATGATTCCTTATTGACACTCAATTCCCTTCGACGGTATTCCGCTGTACCCGATCTTTGGCTATTTAGAATCCCGTGCATAGAGATTCATAAACCAAGGACAATGCACATAAGTCCACCTACAAGGTGTCCTTGGTGTCTCAGGTCCGAGGACCATCCACGCAACTGCGACAATAGAATCAAGCTAGTTGACAGTGAGATACTATACCATCCAGCGATTCAGTCAGATCAGTTCAGTAAACTCATTCTCTAATGAGCACCTACAGATTCGCCTTAGTGTCTCCACACAAGTGACTATGAGATCAATCACCCTCATCATATAAGTGTGAGTAATCTGTACTAGTCTAACCGAATATCTGATGTCCTTCTCAGATATCCTCCGACTAGGAACTATTAAGAATATGTGTGTTTAAGTGATCAGTCTCACTAGCATGATCTCATCATAATCTGATCACTATCACACATATTCACAGACTTCATTATCATATTTTAATAATACGAATTTACACATAATGAAATAATACCATTATATTAATAAATGAACGATATTTACATAGTCAGATTATATTGTAGGCCACCTAAGACTAACACCCGCAACGCCACGCATCGCGGCGGTGAGGTTCGCACCGCCAGGCATAGTCGATCGAGCCGCCCCGCACGGATTCCCCGCCTACTAGCATGCCACGCGGCAAGTCCACGAAACACACGAGCTCGGACATCGTCACCCATGCCCGGCCGCTCCAACGCCTGCTGCGATGCGGCAGCTGACGGCTGCTTCCCGCTCATCCCACCTCGGCCACACCCCCGCCTTGGTCTCGTCACCACCACGAGGCACATACCAAGACATTCCCACCCTGCTGCGCCTGTACGTGGCTTGTTGTTGCCACTCGCTTGTCGCGCCGCCCGAAGCGCCTGCCGGCCAGCCACTCAGGTCCACTGCACCGGTCAACCCCTGCTAGTGCTCTCTGCTACTGCCCGACACATCACGCCACTCGGTCCATTGCGCCAAACTACATAGAAGCCAACCTGCCCCCGTGCACTGCTACCCTACTGCTCTTTTCTTTTCTTTTATTTTTAGTTCTTGTAATTTGTCAAATCCCTATTCCCTTTTATTTAGTTTTGATACACTAGATTACAATTCATGTTTTCTACATAGCTTTTTTAATTATTTAAATAGTGCAACGATGTTATTAATTTCTCTCTCCTCTTTCTAAGTCTAGTTGCTTTTCTAGGGTAATTTTAGTTGCTTAGTAAGAGTTGCATGTGTAGTTAAATTTAGAATAATTGTGTTTTGATAATAATTTCTAAGTGTAATTAGGTATTTTTGATAATGTTTAAGATGTGTCCTTAGTTATTTAATTAGTCTTCTCATCTCAAATTTCAAATCATTTTCTTCTAAATTCTTTCTTCTAAAATTTTGATTAAAAACCCAAAGTTTTCACATTTAAAAGTTTATTTCTCCGTGGATCGACTCAGTTCTCACCACGTACTATTTACAAATTAATTGTGAGTCCCAGTAATATTTGAAGTTGGTTGCCGTGAGCGTTTAACGACGTGCATCGCATGCACATCAGCTATCATAGTCCACATAGTTGTCTGAATCCTTGGGTTGTTACAGCCTCTTTGCCTCAAAAGAATTTTGTCCTTGAAATTCCCATTAGAACTTGAATCACACAACTTCATCCACCAATCCAATAGAGCAATTAGTGCCAAAACAAATGAGTTCCCCTCAAATAGGAATAAAGCTTAGTCTACTCCACCACCTCAACCTTTTTTTATCAAACTTACCAATGCAAATCCAGATCTAGTCTAGTACACTGGCTCACATTGGACCCCGAGTGCACACATTAAGATAAGTCCCCACATATAAAATGGATAAGAGAAATAAGACATGCGACAAGGCAATTAGAATAAATGCCACTACCATCTAAAATTCCAAACAAGTTTATATTACAAGCCAATAATATCAAATCAGGTAACTAATAAATAATTTGAAAGTATGTGCCAAAAGGCAAATATGGTGTTTCATATGTTTTCAAACATAAAAGAATAGTAAATATGATCGACTAAATAAAAAAAGGATAACCATAGGATTTTGGTAACGGGTGTGTCAACAAAGTCTAAAAACTAGTTCAAGCTTTTAACTTAAAGTTTCAATATTTCTTTGATTAAAAGGATTCTAGAAGTTGTATTATAACCAAATCAACATAAGATGTGTTAAGCATGTCAAAGATCAAAGATCAATGATAGATCAATATTCATAATTTTCATGAATTTCGTACTAAGAAAATATCATCTTTTTTTTCTTAAATAAATGTCAAACAATGATAATACAAATTTTACCATGTTGTTTGTATGACTTGTGAATTCTTATTATCGCTTTATAGAATCATAAAACAAAAAAAGAATAATCATTCTTAAGGTACCCACACGCCGACATTTCAAGGATGGGTTCTTTCTTCGTCACTCTAGCTTCTTAGCCTTCTTCCATGGGTGCTTAGTCTTACCTTGAATTTTCTAAGCCTCTTAAAATAAAGCTTGAGTTATGACATCCTCCCTCCTCTTGTGGACTTAAACTCTCTCTCAAAATATGGAAATCTCTCTCTAGATCCTTCTCTCTCACAAACTCTCACCAAGCCAAATATAAAACATTATGCATCATGGACATCTCCAGCCTATATCTATAATGAATTCCCATATTTAAATCCCAATTGGACTCTTCACAAATAGGCAATGGATGGTCATGAGTTTAGAATTTCCCTTTAGGTATATGACTCTAATTGAGCATGGAGTCACTCAAATCTCGGCAAATTTCATTCTCATCCAAAGACTATAAGATTTGACTTATTAAATGACTTAATATGGAAAGCACCTTCATAAATATGGTAAAGTTATGAATTAGCTTTCTAATGAGACTTGTTTCAATTAATTTTGGCTTTTTAACACAAAGTTATGACTAAAAGACAAGGACTATGCCTTGTACATCCACAACAAAAAACTAGTTAGCCTAACAACCAAATTATGACCTTTCATGAATAAATTAGGAGCGTATATACTTAATTTATTGTGTTCTTAATCTAACTCCAAAACTCCTCCACAAGCTTTCAAAGTTGTAGTTTCCATTTAATGAACTTCATCTCTATTTCTTCATTTAAATCCTAATCTCATTAGGACTAGTTATCTACTTTCCTACTAAAACTTCATAAACTTGATCCACAAATGTCTGAATTAATAAAAAGAGTATAATTTTTATTTTTTTAGTCCTCTTTCGAATAGATATGGTCTTGTCTTAATCTGACCTCTCTACAGAGAGTTATAAGTAAAACACCAAAATATTATCCTATGAGCCTGTGAAAAATAACCTATTTAGTGTAGGTTTCAAAGAGTGATTCCTTTTAGGGACAAATTAGTGGTCTAAATATATTTAATTTTACTAGATTCTAATTTTAATATAATCATAATTCATGATAGATGAAACTCTACATAAGCTATGTTTTCTTCTATGAATCTCGATTCAAATTAGAAAGCTCTTTCATTTTGGAAGGTCTATCAAATGGACCTTTGATGACAATCTACTCTAAAACTCATACGTAACCTCAAAATTAGCTAAAGTAATGCTCTTCATAACAATTTTAACTGATTGAATTATCTTTTAAATGGGCTTGGTCTCACCCAATTTATACTATTCTAACAAAAATTATAATATACCCAACATGACTATTCACAATGAGCCGAATAACAGTGTTCAACTTAATAAGATATCTTCTAATATGAAATGTTCAAATGGGATGGAGTATAACAACCTATCCTGTAAATTGTCGGCTTAAAAGTTTTGATTCCATGTATATAATAAAATTGAGTAATTTTAGCTCTTAATTACCTTCCAAGGTTAACTCTCATCTTATTGATGCCATCTTTATCAACGAGGCAAAGTTATACATTTATTATCTTTCGGCATTATCTAGCATATCACATAATTGTTTGCCTAAATCTCCATGATCTACACCTCAATTTTTGTAACAACACATAACATCTGTTGTTAACAACTCAAACTTGAATAAAATAATATAGTTCTTGATTTATTTTTTTATTTTTACTTTTTGAACCTAGGAACTTATCTAGGACCCTGGGTCGGCCCTTTGGATTTTATATCATTAAAAATTTTCAAAAATACAAGGGGGGACATACCACCTTACCCTTGAGGGAGTACATCAAAAAACCAAAATCCCCCTAACGAACCTAACCCTCAGAAACGAAGGTGATGGAGACCACTTTTATTAGATGTAATCTCCCCTTTAACAATAGTAGGCAAGGAAGATGAAACATGAAAAATCTAATCAACCTGAGAATCACAGGAATGGTTGGCCAAGGCATCAACAGCTCTATTGCCTTCTCTAAGCACATGACAAAACTCGAGATCCATGCCACTCTTGAGATTGCAAAATTCACTCCACCAGGGGAAGAGGATCTAAGGAACAGTAGCTTGAGCAGTATTGATCAAGTTGATGAGGACTAAGCAATCAGATTCCACAATGAGATAAGAGTAACCCTGCTGAACACACATCTGAAGGCCAAGAGTGATAGCTTTGAGCTCTGCAACAGTACTATAAATGTGACCAAAGAATTCACAAGCAACTAGAATAACACTACCCTTATCATTTCTAAGGATGGCAGCTGTAACGACCAGTCACCCTATAATCGGGGATCCGATTACTAAATGGGTACCGAATCATTAAAATTTGGAGCCAAACCAGGATCTCGATAAGTCTGAGAAATAAATGATAAACTAAGCTAAACATTCCACATCACATCGAATTGTAAAGGAAGTGCAGGAATTAAAAATTATTACAATTCGACTCGACTAAGCAAATAATTACATATTCCAACTGAAAAGAAATAATTAAGTGTACAGGCCTGAAAGGAAAATAACAACTACATCGGGGCATACCCCGGAACGATGGCTGCTGGAGCACAACCCGGGACAACACCCACTACGCTACGCCTGCTTGGAACCCTCACCTGAAAACCGCAGGGGTGAGTCTCCTTGAAATGGACTCAGCAGGGATCCTTTGATCCCCACCACCCACTCACGCACCCACAAGTGCAACAAAGCAAATATAGGCAATTTAAATAAATAAAGCAGTAAACACAACTCCCAAAGATTCCCAAATTCCGATATAAAACACATGCATTCATAAATGCAACATGCACAACTCTAAAACCACCCCACCATAGAGTCCACAACCAGCGTCTCGACTAAACACACAAATCACGTGGCCGAACACGAAAAACACCGACCCGCTGGGACCAAACAGCAACCCCTCGGATAGCGCGCTGGCTACTCCAACCTGTCTAGCTCTAGCTATAACCCGAGGTACACCAGGTGACCCTCTCTCTAGGCGTCACCCCACTACTCCCACACCGGCGCCATGTCACTCCCACACCGACACAGGGTGCCTAAGCGCTAACAACTGTCACTCTAGGTCCACGATCGCACAAAACACAACACAGTGCGATCCGATCACGTAGAAATTCTCGTCCTTGAAGTACGTTTTCAAACATGCATTTAACCAAACTATCTAACAATGTAAACACATGTTAATTGTATGAATTAATGAGGTTCTGTCTTGAATCGCGTCACCCGTGGCCGACGTCATTCAAGACCCCTATACTGGTTCACACGGAAACTGGCCTCGAAAGATGGCCTAAATCGCATCGCCCTTGGCAACCGCCATTTAAAATGGCGCCGCTATCCCCAGACGCTATTTAATACAGAGACAGAATCCCCTGAACTAGCCTTGGAACAAGCTGGGCTAAATCGCTTCTTGGGTGGCAGCCGCCATTTAGAATGGCGTCGCTGTCCCCATACGCCATTTAGTACCCGCAAACAGGTTCCCCTCTGGCCTCCCCCGAGTCACAAAGTGGGATTTCTCTCATAAATCACACAAAACATCAAAAATGGAGGGGGTAGGAAAGAAGCCTAATTATTTTCATAAAGAACCCCTTAGAACATGCTTTCTACCCCATAATCATCCACACATATTGCATGCTTCAAAGCGAGAAAATCATGGTTTTAAACAAAACACTACGAGGATCGTCACCCTACCGGTTACTTGAACTCCTCCGAGCTCCAAGCCGCCGAACCACCACGCCACAAGCCGCCACCAGTACCGCCGTGGACGCCGTCACTCCATCGGGACGTCGAACGCCATCCAGAGAGAAATGCGCCGCGGAGGAGATGGTGGTGCTAGTAGTGGAAGTTAGGAGGTTAATGGAGTGGAGAGAGAGCAGGAATGGGGAGAGAAAAGGAAGGAGAAGGGGAAGGGGGAGCGAATGGGTCGGAGAGAGGGAGGAGAGAGAAGAGAATGAGAGAAATGAGGGAAAGGAGGGAGGATTCTGTTGGATTCTCGGGTTTCTCCGGATCGCTCACGCATCGAAAAATAAAATAAAAACAGCGATCCGTTTTTCCCGTTTCGAAAAATCTAAAAACACGATAATCGGATTATTGGTTCTTACCGTGTGCAGATAAGAATCCGCAACCGTTCGGTTCCGTCGGTGCGACACCGCAAGCAGCGCAAGCTCCCGGCCTCTAGCGGAGTCCACGCGATCCTCCTCGCAACGGATATCCTCACGTTCCTCGTTCTTCGCAGCCCACGAAACCTCTGCCGGTCGCCGCAACGCGCGGACAATTTCCCGTCGACCGGGAGTCGGAGAAGCGGCGGAGCATATCTGGATCTGTCTCGGACGCCAGAGAGAGAGAGAAACAGAGGAGGGGCGGCTACGGTTAGCAGCAGCTTTGCCTGCTCAGCCCGTTCGCTATGTTTTATACTAACCGCGCGGTTTTTCATAAAAACCCCCGATTTGTATAAAACCCACTTATTTATCCATCGCCTTGAGAATCATTTGCGTGTGACCCTCTAGGCCCAATTACCAGTCCGGTTAATAGCCCAATAAGCCTAGTGACTCCTCACTGGCTTTATTAATCAATTAGTAACCCTTTATTAATTAATTAATCAATCGAATTGATGTCGCACATTGAATTCGATCGGGCCTCCGATCACGTTGGGTGCCAAGCAACACTGCTTGAACCCGGAAGGTATCGGGGTTAAGTAACCTACTCTTGGAACCTTTCCGCCGACAGTTACCACGTGGATATAATCCTTCATTTGTACAATGCTTTCGAATCAACTCAGGATATGGCGTGCTGTCAAACCCTAACCGGTCGACTCACTTGGATTGGATGTCGCTGATGACTATCGGAAAACTCCTTTCCCGATATTACCGTCCGCCCTGGCCAGGGACTTCCGCACATCCTTCCTAGAGCATTTTCTCTCTAAGTACCAAGAGCAAATGATTCTTTATTGATACACAATTCACTTCGACGGTATTCCGTTGTACCTAATCCTTGGCGTTTTAGAATCCCGTGGCTAGAGATTTGTAAACCAAGGTCAAAGCACAGAAGTCCACCGACAAGGTGTCCTTGGTGTCTCAGGTTCGAGGACCATCCACGCAACTGCGACAATAGAATCAAGCTGGTTGACAGTGAGGTGCAATACCATCCAGTGATTCAGTCGGATCAGTTCAATGAACTCATTCTCCAATGAGCACCTACAGATTCACCTTAGTGTCTCCACACAAGTGACCTATGAGGTAAGTCACCCTCATTATATGAGCAGGAGTAATTTGTACTAGTCTAACCGGATATCCGATGTCCCTCTCGGATATCCTCCGACTAGGAACGATTAAGAATATGTGTGTTTAAGTGATCAATCTCATTAGTATGTGTTAGTTTAGGTGGCCTACAAGCCAATCTGACTATGTAAATCTCATTCATTTTTATTAATATAATGGCATAATATTCATTATGTGTAAATCGCGTTAATTATCGTTTCATAATGAAGTCTGTGAATATGTGCTATAGTGATCAGATTATGATGAGATCATACTAATGAGACTGATCACTTAAACACACATATTCTTAATTGTTCCTAGTCGGAGGATATCCGAGAAGGACATCGGATATCCGGTTAGACTAGTACAGATTACTCCTGATCATATGATGAGGGTGACTGATCTCATAAGTCACTTGTGTGGAGACACTAAGGCGAATCTGTCGGTGCTCATTAGAGAATGAGTTCACTGAACTTATCCGACTGAATCGCTGGATGGTATTGTACCTTACTGTCAACCAGCTTTATTCTATTGTCGTAGTTGCGTGGATGGTCCTCGGACTTGAGACACCAAGGACACCTTGGCGGTGGACTTCTGTGCTTTGACCTTGGTTTACGAATCTCTAGCCACGGGATTCTAATATGCCAAGGATTGGGTACAGCGGAATACCGTCGAAGGGAATTGTGTGTCAATAAGGAATCATTCGCTCTCGGTACTTAGAGAAAGAATGCTCTAGGAAGGATGCGCGAAAGTCCCTGGCCAGGGCGGACGATAATATCGGGAAAGGAGTTTTCCGATATTCATCAACGGCATCCAATCCAAGTGAGTCGACCGGTTAGGGTTTGACAGCACGCCATGCCCTGAGTTGACTCGAGAGCATTGTACGAATGAAGGATTATATCCACGCGGTAACTGTCGGCGGAAAGGTTCCAAGAGTGGGTTACTTAACCCCAAATACATTTCGGGTTCACGCGGTGTTGCTTGGCACCCAACGTGATCGGAGGCCCGGTCGAATTCGATGTGCGACATCAATTCGATTGATTAATTAATTAATAAAGGGTTATTAATTAATTAATAAAGCCAGTGAGGAGTCACTGGGCTTGTTGGGCCATCAACTGGACTGGTACTAGGGCCTAGAGGGTCACACACAAATGATTCTCAAGGCGATGGATAAATAAGTGGGTTTTATACAAATCGGGGGTTTTTATGAAAAACCGCGCGGTTAGTATAAAACATAGCGAACGGGCTGAGCAGGCCAAGCTGCTGCTAACCCTAGCCGCCCATCCTCAGTTTCTGTCTTTCTCTGGCGTCCAGGCAGATCCAGATCTGCTCCGCCGCTTCTCCGGATCCCGTTCGACGGAAAATCGTCCGCGCTTTGCGGCGATCATTGCGGCGACCGGCGGAGGCTTCGTGGGCTGCGAAGAACGAGGAACGTGAGGATATCCATCGCGGGGAGGATCGCGTGGACTTCGCTAGAGGCCGGGCGTTTGCGCGGCTTGCGGTGTCGCACCGACGGAACCGAACGGTTGCGGAATCGAATCCGCACACGGTGAGAATTTCGATAATCCGATTATCGTACTTTAGATTTCGAAACGGGAACGGATCGCTGTAAATATTTTATTTTCCGCTGCGTGAGCGATCTGGAGAAACCGAGAAAACCCAACAGTGGTATCAGAGCCAGGTTCCACTGTTTCTCGTCCCGTTTCGGTCTCCGAATTTATTTTTCCTTGAATTTATTCCATGCTTTAATACTCGAATTTTGCTGAATCTGTGTTCATGAGATGAACACAAATAATCGGATTATTATTCTGCAATTTTCGGAATTTTATTTGGGGTTTTTCGTGTTCTTCGTGGGACGAAGAACGGCGTGGTTTACCGGCTTCAATCCGGCAACCCCATGCGATGGGGAGGTGTCCCGAGGTCCTGGTATGACCAGTGATCATGTCGGCCATCAACAACATCGATCACCGGTGGCAAAAAGCCCACTGGGAAGATCGGATCTGTGAATCATGGCATCTTTTCTTCATTTTCTTGTTTTTGGAAAACCAGAATTTTGGGCTCCAAATGGGGCTCCTTATGCCTCAACCGGTGCCCTTGCCGGCGCCAGGCCGTCGCCGGCGGCAAGGGGTCACCGGGCCGGAGCCTGCGGCGCCGGAAGGGGGCGGGCCGGCCGCCGCCGGCGCCCCATACGCCGCCGCCTAACCTGCAAACACAGGTTAGGGTTTCTGTGAAGAAGAGGGGGGGTCGAACCATGCAGGGGGGCCCGGTCCCGAGCCGGTCGGACCGGCCCGGGCCGGGTCCAGGGTCTTGTCGAACCAGGCCCGCACCAGGCGCCCACTGTGGGCGCCTGGTCCGAGCCCTGGCTCGGCCAGGGCCCGAGCCCAATGAGATGGCTGAGCCATCTTCTGATTTTTTCTAAAATAACCCTATTTAAACCCC
The DNA here is from genome assembly GCA_030544215.1 of Zantedeschia hybrid cultivar. Taxonomy (NCBI): domain Eukaryota; kingdom Viridiplantae; phylum Streptophyta; class Magnoliopsida; order Alismatales; family Araceae; genus Zantedeschia; species Zantedeschia hybrid cultivar. Next base: position 46,017,192 of record JARZZO010000011.1, read on the forward strand.
TTAACCCCATTGACCCAATTAAGATTAAATTGTTTGTTAAATTTAAATTCAAAAATTGTTTTCTGAATTTAAATTGTTTTCAATTTTTATTTAATTGGGGATTTATGATTTTGAATCATCATTAACAATTAGTTGTTATATAGAGTTAATTATTAGTTTAATAGTTAAGCTAATAATTAACTTAAATTGACTAATTTAATTGTTAAATTAGTGTTTAATAATTTTTAGTCTAACGGTTAGATTATTTATTATTAAATCATATAATTGTTAATTAATATTTGAGTTAGTTATTAATTTAATTGTTAAATTAATAATTAACTTAAATGACTAATTTATCTGTTAAATTAGTAGTTCTTAATTAATTATTGTTAGTCATTAATTTAATAGTTAAATTAATGATAACATTAATTATTTAATCTAAGAGTTAGATTAATTAATTATTAATTAGTTAGTGTTAATTATTGGTTTAAGAGTTAAATTAATAATTAACATTAATTGGCTAATCTAAGTGTTAGATTAGTAGTTAATAATTAGTTTGGTTGATTATTAATTTAAGTGTTAAATTTTTAATTAACTTTGGTGGATTAGTCTAAGAGTTAGATTAATCTTTAATAGTCTAATTGTTAGATTATTAATGGGCTTTAATCTAAATGTTAGATTATTAGAAATGTTCTAATTTGCATGGAATAATCTGGAATTATTAATTCGGAGTGTGTGCGCATGTGATGTGTCTTTATTGCTTTTAAATTTGATTTAATTGCATGTTAAGATAATAAATGAGCTTTTCGAAATTCAAATACCAATTTTGATTGGATCCCAGCTTTTTGAAAGCCAAAACTTATATATTTTGAAAAACTCATTTATTTTAGCCATGTGATGCGTTGAATCATGTATGGGATGTTTAAAACACACCGTGGTCATGGATATGCACTTAATTTGTTATTCATGTGATGAATGGATTGTGTGGATCGTGGATGTATGTTTGATTATTAATTGTTAATAAATAGAGGTCTGCGCACCTCTCTCTCTCATACTCCGATGTATTTCTACCTCCCTCTCTCTCTTGTACTCGCCATAAGGCCTTCTTCAATTTACTTATAAATTCTAGAATTTAAATGTAATATGATCGAGGCAACCGAGGAAAGAGCGAGGACGATCCACAGTTGCAACCAGAAAGGCGAAAAGATGGAGATCTCTTGCCTATGTGATTGCAGGATATCTAATGTAAATGTTATGATTAGATTGTGTGTGCGTTTGACTGTTGGCTCCAGTCAAACCCACTGTGCTATCCATGACCACACTAAAGACATGTATGTGATGCATTGTTTTCTTTGATTATGAATCAAAGCAGGTTATAGTATTTAATAAATATATACGATATATCTATATACTATCACCTAGGAGAGACCAAGATAAAAGTTATCTAAATACCCTCAGATAAACTCTAAGCCGTAACGCGAGTAGTTGAGAACTTACCGCGTGGTCCACCATCGTTATAGTCATAGGATTCGAATCACTTTAGGCAGGTTTGTTGTGCTATCCACAAGGCCTGCTTAATTGGGAGGAGAGACTGTGGCTATAGCATTAGATGCCTATAGATCGGGGTAGAGGAACTATGTAGCTTTGTTGTGCTATCCATAAGGGCTGCATGCAAATCTATGCTCGTCGCGTAACGATGGTTAGCTTAGACCAGGATTAATAGTTTGTTGTGCTATCCACAAGGCTATTAAATCTCTGGGGACCAAAGCCATGATCAGATATTGCAAGGAATTGCAAGTCCCATGAGTTGGGTGCTCTTTGATTGTATTACAGTTTGTTGTGCTATCCACAAGGCTGTAGTGCAAGTCATTGAGACTCTGATCCCCACTAGGAGACTGTCGGCGTCTCCCGTTCTGTATAACTGAGGGTTATACAATCCGTCGAAAATTAGTAGGAGTTAAACTTGAACAAAAGACCATGTCTTGTTTTAAACTTTAATAATTGAACATCTCCTAAATAGATTTTACTTATCTCCTGTAGGGAATTATGTCGTCGAATAACCCACTCCGTGGCATACTTGATGCCCTTTTGACTTACCTGATCTACTCGGATTGGTTCAGAAACCTGAAGAATGTCTTCGGATCTGAGCACAATAACTTTATCCCTGGAGCTGATCCTCTTGTTGAATCGGCATTAGATGCCCCTGAAGCAGAGATGACAGCTAACGATAAAGGATCGAAGGACAAAGGTAAAAGAGTAGTGAAGGGTGACTGCTTCTACTATAAGCAGTATGGTCACTGGAAGAGGAACTGCAAGGAGTTCCTTAACGATAAAGCTCATGGAAGAGTGAAGCTATCTGAAGCTTCAGATATCTATATGATAGATATCAACTTATCAGTTAGAGATTCCACATCTTGGGTATTGGATACCGGATGTGCTTCTCATATCTGTCATGATGTACAGATGCTGACAAGTAAGCGTAAGCTGAGACATGGTGAGGTGGAATTGAGGCTAGGAAACGGCGCAAAAGTTGCGGCGATTGCTGTTGGGACAGCAAACCTCAGGCTTCTATCGGGAGACACCTTACTATTAGAGGATTGCTATTATGTTCCTAACATAATAAAGAACATCATATCAATATCTTGTTTGGACAAGATAGGATATAGGTTGACTATTGAGAATAGAAGTTGTTCGATTTATTATGGTAATAAATCAATAGCTTCAGCATCTTTAGTCAACGGTCTATATCTCTTAGATGTTTCTTATTACAATCTTCACATTGATAATGCTCTTAAGAAGAGCAAGAATTGTGTGAACCAGGCCTACATGTGGCATTGTAGACTTGGGCACATTGGCGAAAGCAGGTTGCAAAAGTTGCACAAGCATGGTTACTTAACAGCATTCGATTATGAATCGTTTGCAACATGTGAATCCTGCCTTAGGGGAAAGATGGCAAAATCTCCATTTACTGGACATGGAGAACGTGCTAAGGATATTTTGGAACTAATACATTTGGATGTATGTGGTCCCATGTCCACCCAAACTAAAAGTGGTTTTTCATACTTCATCACGTTCACCGATGACTTCTCAAGATTCGGCTATGTGTACTTAATGAAGTACAAGTCGGAAGCATTTGAGAAGTTCAAGGAGTTCAAGAATGAGGTAGAGAAGCAATTAGGAAAGAGTATTAAAGCTCTTCGATCAGATCGAGGAGGAGAATACTTGAGTACTAATTTCACACAATTCTTAAAGGATAATGGTATCCTTTCTCAACTGACCCCTCCATATACACCACAGATGAATGGTGTATCGAAAAGGAGGAATCGCACCTTATTGGACATGGTGCGATCCATGATGAGCTTTTCAGGATTACCAGTGTCCCTCTGGGGTATGCTCTAGAGTCAGCAGCATACCTACTGAACATAGTTCCCAGCAAGTCTGTAGCCTCTACTCCATATGAGATATGGAAAGGCAGGAAACCAGAATTTAAACATGTTAAAGTCTGGGGTTGTCCTGCTCATGTAAAGAGGCATGATCTAGACAAGCTGGAATCACGAACTGATAAATGCAGGTTTGTGGGATATCCAAAGGAAACCTTTGGATACTACTTTTACCATCCTGGTGAACAAAAGGTGTTTGTCGCCAGGAAAGCTATCTTCCTGGAAGAGGAATACCTTCTCCAGGAGGACAGTGGGAGTAAAATAGTACTGGAAGAGGTTCCAGATCCCCAAACAGCTACATTGTCATCAGATGAGATATCAGTTCCTAAATCTGTTTAGGTACACACAGATGAGCCTCATAGATCTGGTAGAGTACCTAGACTACCCGAACAATATGTGGGACATATTGCTGAAGGTGAGTCTAAGGTAGAATATAATGAGGATGATGATCCTAAAACCTACCAGGAGACCATAGAAGGCCCAGAAACCGGGAAATGGCGAGAAGCCATGAACTCAGAAATCCAGTCCATGTACACCAACCAAGTTTGGAACTTGGAGGACTTGCCCGAGGGTATTGTACCCATCGGTTGCAAGTGGATCTTTAAGAGAAAGATCGGTGCGGATGGACGAATCAACACTTATAAGGCAAGGTTGGTGGCAAAGAGATATCGTCAAAGGCAAGGAATTGACTATGATGAGACTTTCTCACCAGTTGCCATGATAAAGTCGATCAGAATTCTACTCGCCATTGCTGCACATTTTGATTATGAAATCTGGCAGATGGATGTGAAGACTGCCTTTCTCAATGGTAACCTTGAGGAGGAGGTGTATATGATACAACCAGAAGGTTTCACATCCAAAGAATCTCCAGATAAAGTGTGCAAGCTTCAGAGGTCCATTTATGGACTGAAGCAGGCTTCCCTGAGCTTGAACATAAGATTTGACGAGGCTGTCAAGTCTTATGACTTCATTAAGAATGAATATGAGTCACTTTTCTAGTTCTTTCCGTACATGACATACTACTCATTGGGAATGATGTAGCTATGATTTCATTAGTAAAGATCTGGCTGTCGAAACACATCTCCATGAAGGATTTGGGAGAAGCATCCTACGTATTGGGAATACGGATCTATAGAGATAGATCAAAGAGGATGCTTGGAATGACCCAATCCTTGTACATAGACACCATAGTCAAAAGGTTTGGCATGAAAAATTCCAAGAGAGGTCTCATACCGATGAGACATGGAATTAGTCTCTCAAAGGAGCAGTCTCCTAAGACTACTGATGAGAGGGCATTCATGGATAGAATACCCTATGCCTCTGCCATAGGATCTATCATGTATGCCATGCTATGTACACGGCCTGATGTTGCATTTGCTCTAAGTGTTACGAGAAGATTTCAGGCTGATCTAGGCGAAGAGCACTGGAAGGCAGTGAAATGCATCCTTAAGTACTTGAAAAGAACTAAGGATATGTTTCTTGTCTATAGAGGAGGTGACTTAAAACTGCGAGGCTATACTGACTCGAGTTTCCAGTCGGATCCAGATGATAGCAAGTCTACATATGGATTCGTGTTTACATTGAACGGAGGGGCAGTGTGCTGGAAGAGTTCCAAACAAGTAACCACTACAGATTCGACGATTGAAGCTGAGTACATCGCTGCAGCTGAAGCCGCCAAGGAAGTAGTGTGGTTGAAGAAATTCATCACCGACCTCGGCGTAGTTCCCAGCATCTCTGAGCCTATTCCACTATTGTGCGACAACAATGGAGCAATAGGGCAAGCGAAAGAGCCGCGGTCTCATCAGAAATCGAAGCATATTCTGAGGCGCTTTCACCTTATCAGAGAGATCATATCCAGAGGAGATGTAGTAGTAGAAAGAGTTCCATCCGTCGACAATATAGCAGATCTACTGACAAAGCCGTTGGCTCAAATTGTGTTTGAGCATCACCTAGAGTCTATGGGCTTATTGTATAAAGGTGACTGGCTTTAGTCCAAGTGGGAGATTGTTAGTTTAGGTGGCCTACAAGCCAATCTGACTATGTAAATCTCGTTCATTTTTATTAATATAATGGCATAATATTCATTATGTGTAAATCGCGTTAATTATCGTTTCATAATGAAGTCCGTGAATATGTGCTATAGTGATCAGATTATGATGAGATCATACTAATGAGACTGATCACTTAAACACACATATTCTTAATTGTTCCTAGTCGGAGGATATCCGAGAAGGACATCGGATATCCGGTTAGACTAGTACAGATTACTCCTGCTCATATGATGAGGGTGACTGATCTCATAAGTCACTTGTGTGGAGACACTAAGGCGAATCTGTAGGTGCTCATTGGAGAATGAGTTCACTGAACTTATCCGACTGAATCGCTGGATGGTATTGTACCTCACTGTCAACCAGCTTGATTCTATTGTCGCAGTTGCGTGGATGGTCCTCGGACCTGAGACACCAAGGACACCTTGGTGGTGGACTTCTGTGCTTTGACCTTGGTTTACGAATCTCTAGCCATGGGATTCTAATACGCCAAGGATTGGGTACAGCGGAATACCGTCGAAGGGAATTGTGTGTCAATAAGGAATCATTCGCTCTCGGTACATAGAGAGAGAATGCTCTAGGAAGGATGCGCGAAAGTCCCTGGCCAGGACGGACGATAATATCGGGAAAGGAGTTTTCTGATATTCATCAGCGGCATCCAATCCAAGTGAGTCAACCGATTAGGGTTTGACAGCACGCCATGTCCTGAGTTGACTCGAGAGCATTGTACGAATGAAGGATTATATCCACGCGGTAACTGTCGGCGGAAAGGTTCCAAGAGTGGGTTACTTAACCCCAAATACCTTCCGGGTTCACGCGGTGTTGCTTGGCACCTAACGTGATCGGAGGCCCGGTCGAATTCGGTGTGCGACATCAATTCGATTGATCAATTAATTAATAAAGGATTATTAATTAATTAATAAAGCCAGTGAGGAGTCACTGGGCTTGTTGGGCCATTAACTGGACTGGTACTTGGGCCTAGAGGGTCACGCGCAAATGATTCTCAAGGCGATGGATAAATAAGTGGGTTTTATACAAACCGGGGGTTTTTATGAAAAACCGCGCGGTTAGTATAAAACATAGCGAACGGGCTGAGCAGGCCAAGCTGCTGCTAACCCTAGCCGCCCCTCCTCAGTTTCTGTCTTTCTCTGGCGTCCAGGCAGATCCAGATCTGCTCCGCCGCTTCTCCGAATCCCGTTCGACGGAAAATCGTCCGCACGTTGCGGCGATCATTGCGGCAACCGGCGGAGGCTTTGTGGGCTGCGAAGAACGAGGAACTTGAGGATATCCATCGCAGGGAGGATCGCGTGGACTTCGCTAGAGGCCGAGCGCACCGACGGAACCGAACGGTTGCGGATTCGAATCCGCACACGGTGAGAATTTCAATAATCCGATTATCGTACTTTAGATTTCGAAACGGGAACGGATCGCTGTAAATATTTTATTTTCCGCTGCGTGAGCGATCCGGAGAAACCGAGAAAACCCAACAGTATGATCTCATCATAATCTGATCACTATAGCACATATTCACGGACTTCATTATGAAACGATAATTAATGCGATTTACACATAATGAATATTATGCCATTATATTAATAAATGAACGAGATTTACATAGTCAGATTGGCTTGTAGGCCACCTAAAACTAACAATCTCCTGCTTGGACTAAAGCCAATCACCTTTGTACAATAAGCCTATAGACTCTAGGTGACGCTCAAACACAATTTGAGCCAACAGCTTTGTTAGTGGATCTGCTACATTGTCGACGGATGGAACTCTTTCCACTACTACATCTCCTCTGGATATGATCTCTCTGATAAGATGAAAGTGCCTCAGAATATGCTTCGATTTCTGATGACACCGTGGCTCTTTCACATGCGCAATCGCTCCATTGTTGTCACACAACAGCGGAACAGGTTCAGAGATGATGGGAACTACGTCGAGGTCGGTGATGAATTTCTTCAACCACATTGCTTCCTTGGTGGCTTCAGCTGCAACGATGTACTCAGCTTCTGTCGTTGAATCTGCAGTGGTTGCTTGCTTGGAACTCTTCAAACACACTGCTCCTCCGTTTAATGTAAATACGAATCCAGATGTAGACTTGCTATCATCTAGATCTGACTGGAAACTCGAGTCAATAAAGCCTCGCAGTTTCAAGTCACCCCCTCCATAGACAAGAAACATATCTTTTGTTCTTCTCAAGTACTTAAGGATACATTTCGCTGCCTTCCAGTGCTCTTCGCCTGGATCAGCCTGAAATCTTCTCGTAACACTTAGAGCAAATGCAACATCAGGCCTTGTACATCGCATGGCATACATGATAGATCCTATGGCAGAGGCATAGGGTATTCTATCCATGAATGCCCTCTCATCAGGAGTCTTAAGAGACTGCTCCTTTGAGAGATTAATTCCATGTCTCATCGGTATGAGACCTCTCTTGGAATTTTCCATGCCAAACCTTTTGACTATGGAATCTATGTACAAGGATTGAGTCATTCCAAGCATCCTCTTTGACCTATCTCTATAGATCCGTATTCCCAATACGTAGGATGCTTCTCCCAAATCCTTTATGGAGAAGTTTTTCGACAGCCAGATCTTTACTAATGACATTATAGCTACATCATTCCCAATAAGTAGTATATCGTCTACGTAAAGAACTAAGAAGGTGACTGTGCTCCCACTGGTCTTCTTGTACACGCAAGGCTCATCTTCATTCTTAATGAAGTGATAAGACTTGACAGCCTCGTCAAATCTCATGTTCCAGCTCCGAAAAGCTTGCTTCAGTCTATAAATGGACCTCTGAAGCTAGCATACTTTATCTAGATATTCTTTGGATGTGAAACCTTCTGGTTGTATCATATACACCTCTTCCTCAAGATTACCGTTGAGGAAGGCAGTCTTCACATCCATTTACCAGATCTCGTAATCGAGGTGTGCAGCAATGGCGAGTAGAACTCTGATCAATTTTATCATAACAACTGGTGAGAAAGTCTCGTCATAGTCAATTCATTTCGTTTGACGATATCCCTTTGCCACCAACCTTGTCTTATAAGTATCGATCCATCCATCAGCACCGATCTTTCTCTTAAAGATCTACTTGCATCCTATCGGTATAATACCCTCGGGCAAGTCCTCCAAGTTCCAAACTTGGTTGGTGTACATGGACTGGATTTCTGAGTTCATAGCTTCTCGCTATTTCCCAGCTTCTGGGCCTTCTATAGCTTCCTGGTAGGTTTTAGGATCATCATCCTCATTATATTCTACCTTAGACTCACCTTCAGTAATATGTCCTATATATCGTTCGGGCAGTCTAGGTACTCTACTAGATCTACGAGGCAAATCTGTGTGTACATGAACAGATTCAGGAACTGAAATCTCATCTGATGATAATGCAGCTGTTTGGCGATCTGGAACCACTTCCAGTACTATTTTACTTCCACTGTCCTCCTGGAGAAGGTATTCCTCTTCCAGGAAGATAGCTTTCCTGGCGACAAACACCTTTTGTTCACCAGGGTGATAAAAGTAGTATCTAAAGGTTGCCTTTGGATATCCCACAAACCTGCATTTATCAGTTCGTGATTCCAGCTTATCTGGATCATGCCTCTTGACATGAGCAAGACAATCCCAGATTTTAACTTATTTAAATTCTGGTTTCCTGCCTTTCCATATCTCATATGAAGTAGAGGCCACAGACTTGCTGGGTACTCTGTTCAGTAGGTATGCTGCTGACTCTAGAGCATAACCCCAGAGGGACACTGGTAATTCCAAAAAACTCATCATGGATCGCACCATGTCCAACAAGGTGCGATTCCTCCTTTCCGATACACCATTTATCTGTGCTGTATATGAGGGGTTAGCTGAGAAAGGATACCATTATCCTTTAAGAATTGTGTGAAATTATTACTCAAGTATTCTCCTCCTCGATCTGATCGAAGAGCTTTAATACTCTTTCCTAACTGCTTCCTACCTCATTCTTGAACTCCTTGAACTTCTCAAATGCTTCCGACTTGTACTTCATTAAGTACACATAGCCGAATCTTGAGAAGTCATCGGTGAACGTAATGAAGTCATTATGAAAAGCCACCTTTGGCTTGGGTGGACATGGTACCACATACATCCGAATGTATTAGTTCCAAAATGTCCTTGGCATGTTCTCCATGTCCAGTAAATGGAGATTTTGTCATCTTTCCCATAAAGCAAGATTCACATGTCGCAAACGATTCATAATCAAATACAGTTAAGTAACCATGCTTGTGCAACTTTTGCAACCTGCTTTCACCAATATGACCAAGTCTACAATGCCACATGTAGGCTTGGTTTACACATTTCTTACTCTTCTTAAGAGTATTATCAATGTGAAGATTATAAAAAGAAACATCTAATAGATATAGACCGTTGACTAAAGATGCCGAAGCTATTGATTTATTACCATAATAAATCGAACAACTTCTATTCTCGATAGACAACTTATATCCCATCTTGTCCAAACAAGATACTGATATGATGTTTTTTATTATGTTAGGAACATAATAACAATCTTCTAATGATAAGACGTCTTCCGATGGAACCCTGAGGTTTGCTGTCCCTACAGAAATCGCCGCAACTTTTGCGCCGTTTCCTAGCCTCAATTCCACCTCGTCTTGCCTCAGCTTGCGCTTACTTCTCAGCATCTGCGCATCATGACAGATATGAGAAGCACATCCGGTATCCAATACCCAAGATGTGGAATCTCTAACTGATAAGTTGATATCTATCATATAGATATATGAAGCTTCATATAGCTTCACCTTTCCATGAGTTTTATCGTTAAGGAACTCCTTGCAGTTCCTCTTCCAGTGACCATACTGCTTACAGTAGAAGCAGTCACCCTTTATTACTCTTTTGCCTTTGTCCTTCGATCTTTTATCGTATGTGATCATCTCTGTCTCAAAGGCATCTAATGCCGATTCAGCAGGATGATCAGCATCAAGGGTGTAGGCAATCTGCTCAGATCTAAAGACATTCTTCAAGTGTCTGAACCAATATGAGTACATCAGGTAAGTCAAAAGGGTATCAAGTATGCCGCGGAGTAGGTTATTCGACGACATAATTCCCTACAGGAGATAAGTTCTATTTTAGCATATGTTCAAATATTAAATATAAAACAAGACATGGTCTTTTGTTCAAGTTTTAACTCCCACTAATTTTCGACAGACTATATAACCCTCAGTTATACAAAACGGGAAACGCCGACAGTCTCCTAGTGGGGATCAGAATCTCAATTGCAGTACAGCCTTGTGGATAGCACAACAAACTGTAATACAATCAAAGAACACCCAACTCATGGGACTTGCAACTCCTTACAATATATGATCATAGCTTCGGTCCCCAGAGATTTAATGGCCTTGTGGATAGCACAACAAACCACTAATTCTGGTCTAAGCTAACCATCGTTACGCAACGAGCATAGATTTGCATGCAGCCCTTGTAAATAGCACAACAAAGCTACATAGTTCCTCTACCCCGATCATATAGGCATCTAACGTCATAGCCACAGTTTTTCCTCCTAATTAAACAAGCCTTGTGGATAGCACAACAAACATGCCTAAAGTGATTCAAATCCTATGACTATAATGATGGTGAACCACGCGGTAAGTTCTTAACTATTCGCGTTACGGCTTAGAGTTTATTTGAGGATATTTAGATAACTTTTATCTTGGTCTCTCCTAGGTGATAGTATAAATATATCGTATATATTTACTAAATACTATACCTGCTTTGATTCATAATCAAACGAAAACAATGCATCTCATACATGTCAAGTGTGGTCATGGATAGCACAGTGGGTTTGACTGGAGCCATCAGTCAAACGCACACACAATCTAACATAACGTTTACATTAGATAACCTGCAAACACATAGGCAAAGGATCTTCATCTTTTCGCCTTCCTGGTTGCAGCTGTGGATCGTCCTCGCTCCTTCCTCGGTTGCCTCGATTAGATTACAATAATTCGAGAATTACAGGTAATTAGAAGAGAGCCTTATGGCGAGTACAAGAGAGAGGGAGGTAGAAGTACATCGGAGAATGAGAGAGGGAGAGATATGCAGATCTCTATTTATTAACAATTTAATAGATATCCATCATTCATCCACGATCCACACAAACACATCATTCATCACATGAATAATTTAAAATAAGTGCATATCCATGACCACAATGTGTTTTAAACATCCCACACATGATTCAGCGCATCACATGGCTAAAATAAAAGAGTTTTCAAAATATATAAATAATTTTGGCTTTCAAAAAGCTGGGATCCAATCAAAATTGGTATTTGAATTTCGAAAACACTTTTAATTAACTTAACATGCAATCAAATCTAATTTAAAAGCATTAAAATACACATCACATTTGCACACACTCCAAATTAATAATTCCATATTATTCCATACAAATTTGAACAATTCTAATAATCTAACACTTAGATTAAACTCCATTAATAATCTAACAATTAGACTTTTAATGACTAATCTAACTTTTAGACTAGTCCAACAAAGTTAATTAATAATTTAACACTTAAATTAATAATCAACCATAATTAATTATTAACTACTAACCTAACACTTAGATTAGTCAATTAATGTTAATTATTAATTTAACTCTTAAACAATAATTAACATTAACTGATTAATAATTAATTAATCTAATTTTTAGATTAGATAATTAAAGTTATTATTAATTTAACTATTAAATTAATAACAACAATAATTAAAGAAGGACTACAAATTTAACATTTAAATCAGTCATTAAAATTAATTATTAATTTAACACTTAAATTAATAACTAACTTACAAATAAATTAACAATTAGTTGAAATAATACTTAATAATATAACTATTAGACTAATAATTATTAATTATTAATTTAACCATTAAATTAGTTTTATTAAGATTAATTATTAGTTTAACTATTAAACTAGCAATTAACCTTAATCATTTAACAACTAAATGTTAATCAAAATTGATTAAAAAATCATTAATAAGCCCATTTAAATTAAAACTGAATAATAATATAAATATTTCAAAAATAGTTTTTGAATTTAAATTAAAATCCAATAATATTTTAATTGGGCTAATTTTGGGGTTCAAAATTCAAAAGTTAGGGAAGGCCCAAACGGGCTCAGCCAATAGAGCCAACTGGCTCGAGCCACTGTCGAGTCTGGGCTAAGGTTTATTGAAGAGAAAAAGGGCCAGGCTGGCTCGGTCAGGGCTCGAACCAAGCTAGACCTGGTTCGAGCCCCGGGCCATGAGCGGCCCAAGCTTAGGACCGGTCCGGTCTTGCAAGAAGAACCCGGCCCAGGGGGCCTTCTTCAACCCGGCACCCCCCTTTTTTTTACCCGAACCCTAAACCTGCAATGCAGGTTTACTTCATGGCGGCGGGGTTGCTAGAGGGAGGTCGCCGGCGGCCGGCCCGACGTCACCCGGCCCCGCCGGCGACGTCCCCGACGCCGGCAGGCCCACCGGCGCCGCGAGGGCCGTCACAAGGGCTGTGAAAGTCCCTAAAACACTCCCTAAAAATCTGATTTTCAGGTTTCTTTAATCCCATGGGATAAAGAAGAAGGGCTCCCCTCCGGCCATCACCAGCAGTCTATCCGGCGCCGGTGAGCAGCCCCTTGACGCCCGATGACAATCCCCAGATCATACGGGGTACCGGTCTACCATCCCAACACTTGGGAGGCCTGAACAAAACCGCAACGGCCGCCATTCTTCGTCCCACGAAGAACACGAAAACCACAAAAAAAATTTGAAAAATTGCAGAATAATAATAATCTTATTATATTTTATTCATCACATGAATACTGATCCAGCAATTAATCGAACCAGTGTATGGAATAAATCATGAAAATATTAATTTGGAGATCGAAACGGGACAAGAAATAGCGGAACCTGGCTCTGATACCACTATTGGATTCTCGGGTCTCTCCGGATCGTTCACGCAGTGGAAAATAAAATAAAAACAGCGATCCGTTTTTCCCGTTTCGAAAAATCCAAAAACACGATAATCGGATTATCGGTTCTTACCGTGTGCGGATTCGAATCCACAACCGTTCGGTTCCGTCGGTGCGACACGGCAAGCCGCGCAAGTGCCCGACCTCTAGCGGAGTCCATGCGATCCACCTCGCGACGGATATCTTCACGTTCCTCATTCTTCGCAGCCTACGAAACCTCCGCCGGTCGCCGCAACGATCGCTGCAACGCGCGAACGATTTCCCGTCAAACGGGATTCGGGGAAGCGGCGGAGCATATCTAGATCTGTCTGGACGCCACAGAGAGAGAGAAACAGAGGAGGGGCGGCTAGGGTTAGCAGCAGCTTGGCCTGCTCAGCTCGTTCGCTATGTTTTATACTAACCGCGCGGTTTTTCATAGAAACCACTGGTTTGTATAAAACCCACTTATTTATCCATTACCTTGAGAATCATTTGCGTGTGACCCTCTAGGCTCAATTACCAGTCCGGTTAATAGCCCAATAAGCCCAGTGACTCCTCACTGGCTTTATTAATCAATTAGTAACCCTTTATTAATTAATTAATCAATCGAATTGATGTCTCACATCGAATTCGATCGGGCCTCCGATCACGTTGGGTGGCAAGCAACACCGCGTGAACCCGGAAGGTATCGGGGTTAAGCAACCCACTCTTGGAACCTTTCCGCCGACAGTTATCGCGTGGATATAATCCTTCATTCATACAATGCTCTCGAGTCAACTCAGGATATGGCGTGCTGTCAAACCCTAACCGGTCGACTCACTTAGATTGGATGCCGCTGATGAATATCGGAAAACTCCTTTCCCGATATTATCGTCCACCCTGGCCAGGGACTTCCGCGCATCCTTCCTAGAGCATTCTCTCTCTATGTATCGAGAGCGAATGATTCCTTATTGACACATAATTCCCTTCGACGGTATTCCGCTGTACCCAATCCTTGGCATTTTAGAATCCCGTGGCTAGAGATTCGTAAACTAAGGTCAAAACACAGAAGTCCACCGACAAGGTGTCCTTGGTGTCTCAGGTCCGAGGACCATCCACGCAACTACGACAATAGAATCAAGCTGGTTGACAGTGAGGTACAATACCATCCAGCGATTCAGTCGGATCAGTTCAATGAACTCATTCTCCAATGAGCACCTACATATTCGCCTTAGTGTCTCCACACAAGTGACTTATGAGATCAGTCACCCTCATCATATGAACAGGAGTAATTTGTACTAGTCTAACTGGATATCTGATGTCCTTCTCGGATATCCTCCGACTATGAACGATTAAGAATATGTGTGTTTAAGTGATCAGTCTCATTAGTATGATCTCATCATAATCTGATCACTATTGCACATATTCACGGACTTCATTATGAAACGATAATTAATGCGATTTATACATAATGAATATTATGTCATTATATTAATAAATGAACGAAATTTACATAGTCAGATTGGCTTGTAGGCCCCCTAAAACTAACAGATTCGCAGGGTCAAACCGAAACTAGATAAAACGCGTCGTCCAAGACCGACGCCAATCAGACGACACGACATGGTCGTACACTAACAGACCTCTGAATGGCGTCGACCATGCAAGACGCCATTCAGACGATAAGACCGGGGCCGTACTTTCGCGGCCCAAAACTAGCCAACGTGGCACATTCTAAAAAGCGTCCCCCTAATCCGACGCGTTTGAACCACGTCTCGCAAGCTTGACGCGAAAAAAAACCCATGCCCCAGCCCCACAAGGGCCCAAACCAAAGGGTCCGATACCGAAACTGACCCGATAACCGGATCCGAAACCTCAATCCTTACAGCAACACCTGCAGAATAACCATGACTACCTCTACTACAACCATCAGTGTGGACCTTTAACTTACCTGTAGAGGGAGGCCGCCAACTAACAAGCACAGGTAAAGAAGGAGAGAAAGTATCAACTATACCAAATGATTGCAAGAAAACTCTCTGAGCAACAGAGGAGGAGGATTTTAGAAGGTACATAGCGACAATATCCTTCAAGAGGCACATACTCTGGTGCAAGATGCTTTGTTTGCTGCAGTGATTGTCATCGTACTTTATAGAACACCTAGCTTTCCACAGGAACCAAGCAACAATAGCAGGTATAGTACCCATGATAAAAGAGTAGAGAGAAGTACCTGAGGCGAGACCAATGAAAGAGCAATAAATATGAGCAAAAGAATCCATTTGGATGGGGATATTGCAGTTATCTTTGAAAAAGATCCAACAGTAGGCTGCCCAATCACCACGAACAAGAGTATGATTAAGAGTTTCAATAGAGGGGGTGGCACAGCAAACACTTTTAGAAGCTAGAGATATGTCAATTCTTTGGATATTGATATCGAAGGGCAGTCTGTAAGCAAGAGTCATGTAAATGAAGATGGATATTTTCTTTGGGATCTGAAAGCACCAAACCCATTTAAATATAGAGATAGGAGTAGTGTAATGTCTGACAACATGCCATGCTGATTTTGTAGTGAACAGACCCAGTGAGTTAGGTTTCCAGATAACTATGTCATGACCTTGAGTGATACAGAGTGAATCAACATAGTCTCTAATAATAGAAGTGATATCCTGAGGCAGAGAAAGAAATAGAGACTATCCAGAGATGATAAAATCATAAACCAACCAACTATGAGTGTTACTAATGGCTTCCCATTGATCATCAGAAATAAAGTCCCTCAAAGGACCATGACTTGTCCAATCATCATGCTAGAACAACATGTGGCCTTGCCCAACAAGACAAAAGGTGTTATCAATAATCCAATCACGTTGTTTGAGGACAACCTTCCAATTAGGGGAACTAGTGGAAGGGTAGGTAGAGATATGGTGACTCTTAAGGTAGGTGTTATTAATGTAATCACCACAAATCCCTTTCTTAGTATATGCCTTCCAGCAAAGTTTTACCTTGAAAGCAACCCTAATATCATAGAGAACGATTACCAAGACCACCTTCAGAAGTAGGCCTAGCCAGATACTTCCAAGCAATCCAATGCCTACGAGCACTTGTAGAAGAAGATCCCTAAAAAAAACCAGCAAAAGCGTTCTCTAAATAATGAAGAATGCTCTTAGGAGGGGTGAGAACAGTAAGTATATGTGCAGGAATAGAAGTAAGCACATGCTTAATCAAAATTAATCTACCACCAGGCGAAAGGATATTAGTTTTCGAAGAATCCAACATTTTTCTTACCTTATCCAACAAGTTCTAGAAGTAGATAGCCTTAGTTGCACCGTTGAATATAGGGGCACCCAAATAAGTGATGGAAAATGACTTGTGAGCAATAGAAGTCCTAGCTGCAATTTGATTAATTCTCCATGTAGGGGTGTACCCAGCAATATAAAAGGAGCTCTTGTTCATATTGATCTTCAGTCCTGAGCATCTCTCATAAATGTTCAAGAAGGGCATGAGCCTACGTAGGGAACCCTGGGAGGCATTAGTAAAAGTGATTGTGTCGTCAGCAAATAAAAAATGTGAAATAGTAGGCCCTTCGGTGAAAGTGGAGTAGGGAGTAATGATGTCTCTTTGAAAAAGATGTTGTAGACCCCTGCTTAGAGCTTCTTCAGCAAGAATAAAGAGGTTAGGAGCCAGTGGATTTCCTTGCCTGAGGCCACGAGAAGAAGTGAAGTAACCACCACTAGTGCCACTCAGAATAATAGAAAACCGGCAGTTGGTAAAAGGCCCCTAATGAGATTGATCCAAGGTGAAGAAAAGCCAAATTTGTATAGTTCTTGATTTGATTTCAAAGGCTACAAATTTTCAAAGAACTTATGTGTAATCATTAAATTTTTCTTATCCCTTGGGAAGAATCCAGATACTCACTCTTGACAAGGTAATCAACTTAAATATGAGTAGAGATGAAACAAGACCCAATCTCTTGTTACGATAACCCTTCATTCTTGATTCTAACCAAAGTCTATTGTTTATACTATATAACAAGGATTACGATATAATTTGAACTCAATTAAGTCCCAATAGGTTATCACGATCCCCGACCTATTGGTTTCTACCCAACTATACTTAAGCTATCGTGTCTTCATCGATTTAAAAGGAATAATCCACATCCGAGGATCCCAGAAAACTTCTTGCGTCCAACACTATAAATAGAAGCTTACACTTCAATTAGTTGAAATTCTAGTTTCCATTAAATGGACTTTTTTTATCTTTCCTAATTCAAATCCTAGTCTCAATAGGACTTAAGAGGGCTCAATTTCGCTGGCACATTTGCTAGGTGGGCCGACCTGCTAAGGACTACCCTTGATCGCTACCAAAGTCTGACGGGCCTCTCAACCGACTGTAGACACGCTAATTTTGACGTCATTTCGAGTAAGTTTCATATCATATAATAATGCCTCAGAATGGTCTAATATTTAATCATTAATTAATTTTTATTAATATTTTTGAGTGACAGACATGTTTAAGTTAATCAATTGAATTGATTTTAGCTCAAATTTCAGTTAAAAAATGAAGAAGTCTAAAAGACGTCAACCTATGTAGACGCCATTTAGAGTTTATTCTTATTTTAACGTTTAAATTTGAATTTTAATCAATTGATTAATTAGCTAAAAGGCGTCTGTGAAAGTTGACGCGTTTTAGGTTTCCTAAGCTATTTTAACTTCTCTTCCGGATGTTTATCCTTATCTTAATTAGTGTAAAAGACGTCTACACATGTGGACGCGTTTTAGCTGATAAAGATAAAGATAAGTTTTCCCGGATGTTTATCCTTATCTTAATTAATCTGAAAGGCGTCAGCAATACTGGACGCGTTTTAGATAATTACAGATAAAGATGAATTAATCAGTATTTATCTGTCGGTTAAGACGGATAAATCCGGAGTTTTTCAATGTTAATCACAAACGCAGAAGAAGTCTATAAATACCTTACATGTTGAAGAGTAAAAAAAGTTAAGCGTGATCTTGAGAGAAGCATAATCTTTAGCGAGTTGAAGATCGAAACAACGACGTCGGAACGCCGAAGCGCTGCTGTTTCCAGAAGTCGGCGTCCATTCTTCATCCAATTCAAGGCTTCATCCAATCGGCATAAGTGTTTCATTTCTACATCTTTATTTTCATTTCATTAATTTCTTATTCTTCAGCATTCACTTCATGCAAACACACACAACACTGCATTATTTCAAAAACCTATTTGATTAAGGAGTTTCAAAAGCTATCCTAACAAGTAAGTTCTATGCTTAATTGCATGCTTAGCATCATGATTAGAATAGATACTATTTCTGCCTAAGTTCTCATCATCTCTTCACTTTTCTTTCTATTCCTGCTGCACTTAACAACAACGAGAGAATCAAAAGGAGCAAATCAAGCACTCAATAAAAGGGATTTTTGGACGATCCTCAACCTCAACCTCAACCTCAAATTTCAAATTCAACAGCAAGAACAAAAAGCAAAGAAGGGCTCTCTTTCTTCAGCCGGCTGAGGAAGGGGAACCAAGGACTCCATATCTTCCACGTTCAAACAGGTAGGCGATCATATTTCTTTTGGAACTTTTTAGTTAAAAGTTTCTGGCGATCACTGCACTTAGTTGCTGTTTTTAATACGTTTATTTTACACTAAATAACCTAGATTTTTCATGATAATCACACGGTCATTCTAAGCACTCACAGCTTTTTTGGCGATCACAGTGGGACTTGGTCTCGCCATCTTTTAAGTTTTTTTGTTCTTGCTATCATCAACCGGGCACCCACGGTGCACCACTTGTGTCTTTCGACACGTCCTCACCAATTGGTGAGTGTTTTAGTTTAATTAATTTCCCTCGTGCACCACGTGCACACCCCAGTGGCAAGATCTTGCCCTCCCCTTGATTAGTTTAAAAAGTTGTTTTTATGATGAAAATGATGTGTGATTGATTGATTTTCTAGTTATTTAGTTGGTAAATTATCATGTTAAAAATTTGGAACTAAAAAAAATCTACATGAGCTGATTATTTCCTGCTTTTAACCTGTTTGAGGAGGATTCAACCCAGAAAATCCTCCTGCAAAACTGTTTCTGCGAACTGAAAAGCGTCCAGGAGCGCTGACGCGTTTCAAACCGCGTCAACACACCCAGACGCCTTTCAGTCTTCATATTTTCTCTGCTGTCTGCATCTGTTTCTGCGAAAGAATTAAGTTCTGTTTTGAATAGCGTCGACTACACTCGACGCGATTAAGACAGTTTCTTAGTTATTTTTCAGTTTTCAGATTTTTGTGGCTTGAGTGCTAGCTACCCATTATTATTAAGCATTAGAGGCCATCCAGGCTGTAGGACATACGCATTGAGGCGAATACCCTCCTTTTCTTAGGAACACATTACTTGACGTCAGCAACTCTCTCTGATTGGGTTGGTCCCTTGATCAGACTAGAGAAGTTGACGTTGAGACCTCCATAAGTCCCCAAAATCAAGGTATTCCTCCTTGATCATCGAGCTGGTTGTACCAATTGAAGTCCCGGTTAGATTCTGAAAGCGTTGTGAGAGAAAGCCCTAGAGAATAACGATGGAAACTGAACTGAAACTAGGATCCTTCCCCTGAGCGAATTTGTGGTTTAATCCAATTCAAATAACTCAAAAAGGAATCTTAAAATCACGTTAAACATCCACTTGATTGATTAATCTCTATGCAACTTGTTTGTCAAATCTTTGAAAAAAAATCTAACATCATGCTGCTACGATCAAGCAGGGACTTGAGTATGGCTCAAGACGCCATCATCAACTACGGGGAGATGCTAATGCCCCTCGGGATTCTGACTACAACTATGAGAACGGGAGAGATGCTGATGCCTCCCGTAATTCTGCCCCCATTCCATATCGACATGATGGGAACGTCCGGACCCCTCTCTTTCATCCCCATGATCGATATCCTGATCCTCCCCCGCATGAATATGCGATTCCTAATCCCGATCCTGAGGGAGACATGAATCAGAATGATCCCTCATCCTCTGATCCTGTGGATCTTGTCAACGCTTTGGGAGTTCTTGCCTCCCGACTGGACCCTCCGCAGTTCGAGGCGATCCAATCGATTCTGAAGGGGAAGGCACCCATGCAGCCTGCCGAGCCGAACCCTATAGCTCCCCCTGTTGTTCCTCAGCAACCTTCTTTTCCTCCTCTTTATATCCATCAGGCCGTGGAGGGCCTTCATATTACTTCTCGGCCAGTTAGGCCGCAGCTTTCATCCTCTAGGCAACCGGCTAGACCGCAAACGCCTGCTTATCAAAATGTCCTCGGGCATGGCGGAAGCTCTGCCGGACCTCCCCTTTATAGTCCCCCCTGTCCAACGTACTCTAGGCAGCAGGCCTATCAAGTACCTCCACCTCCTCCTCCTCCCCAGGCAGATCTGACCACACAAGCATTGCTGGCCAAAATGGAGCGTATGGATGAGCAATTTAACAACCTCCAGAAGATGATGGGGGTCAAAGCTGTACCAGAAATCAACTTACCCAGCCTGCCAGTTTTCCATCTGCCACCCTCTGAGATGCCAGTGTACCGGAAGTACAACGGTACTGGTAACCCCTTCACACATCTGAAGGAGTTTATGTATGAATCCTCTTTCTAGCAGAACGACAAGAGGTCGTTGGCCTTTTTGTTCAGGAGATCTCTAGAGGAACCAGCCCTCGAGTGGTTCTTTTCTTTAGAACCCTCCGAAGTAGAGGATTACGGTATCGTTTCACGCAAATTTATCCAACGATACCAGGACAGAGTTGCACCCTCCTTGTCCATCACTGACCTCATCGCCGAAAAGATGAAACCTGATGAGGAGTTCGTCAGTTTTGCTGACAGGTGGCGAGGCCTGGCCGAAAAGGTGAAGGACCACTTGTCCGAGTCCGAGCAAGTGAAGATGTTAATTTCTAACGCCACGCCCCAATTCAAGCTAGTCCTCTCCTTGAACAATCTGACCAACATGGCAGAGCTCTATGAAAAAGCACGGTACTGCCAGAATGCTTTTAAGGACGCTACATTCTCTAGCGTCTTTGATCCTCACAGACCTAGCAGGCCTCCACCTCGGAAGCCTGCAGTGCCAAATTCTCCCAGTACAGGTCCGACTACTGAGGGCACGCTCTCTCATGAGCAAGTCAGTAGCATGAACAATAACTCGCCCCAGTTTGTGAGGAGTCAGCAGCAGTACCAGAGGCCACCGCAGCCAAACCAGCAATGGTACAGGCAGCAGCAGAGCCCCCATTATCAGCAACAGTATCAACGACCCCAGCAGCCGAATCAGAACCAGAACCAGCATCAGCCACAGCAGCCGCCGCAACGGCAACAGCAGTACCAGCCCCAACAGCAGCAATATAAGCAACAGCAACAGCAATATCAGCCGCGCGCACTGCCGGCATACCACAATGTCCCTCCTCCTGGTGATTATAACCAGCAGAGGAGACCTCCAGGCCCGAAGAGGGCGGAATACCCTGCCCTCCCAGAATCTTTGGCCGATATCTTCAGTGCTCTAATGGCAGCTAATGCCTTAGTCTTGCCAAGGGAAACGACCGTCTGGCCTCAAAATGCCGACACGTCCAGGTATTGCTATTTCCATAGGCAACCTGGGCATACCATTGACACCTGCTTCCAGTTCAGAGATTATATCCATGATCTCAATGAGCAAGGCGGCATAGACTGGGAGGAGATGAAAAAGTATATATTAGCCCTGAAGGCGAGAAGACCGCCGCAGCAGCAGCAGCAGCAGCAAGTAAGACCACCAGCACAGGCAGCACCGCCACCAAATATGGGCATAGTGCAGAACCCACTCCCGGAGCACCAGAACCAAAACCAAGTTGCTCCCATTCTGACGAACAGCCAGTCTGAGGCTGGTCGTGGGCAACAGTGGAGGATAGAAGACTCTTCTTCTCTTTATTCAACGGGTCACGTTCAGAGTACCGCAGAACAACCACCACGCCGCACCATCCGCATACCTAGGCCACAACCCATTACCATCACCCCTCTACCGACACCCACATATCACTCGCCCGCACCCAATAACCCATTACCGCCACCCGCTTTCCTTAAGCCCATCATGCCCCATACCACTACGCCTCCACCATATAATCCACCACAAACCAACTACGCACCCCTTTTACCATCTAGGCCATTACTCCGCGTACCATTCCCTACTTCGCCCATTACCACCACCACCTACCCAGATATGCCCTTACCATCCAGACCGCTATTACGCGTCCCATTCCCCACTTCACCAACCACTTACCCATCCACCATCCAATCATCTAGGCCTTTAATCCGCACCATGCCACCACCACCTAACCCTACCCCATCACCTACATATCAACCCTCCACACCGCTTACGCCACCCGACTCTACGGTACTCAAGGTGTCACCTGGATCCTCTACGGTTGAGGAACATGCGCTCCGAAGTGGAAGGATTTTCAACAAAGTCTTCCCTCAGTCCACAGTCAGAGATGGCCCATCACGGCCGACTGAGGAAGCCCATAATGAAGAGAGTGCACCAGGCACTCAATATGACTTGTTGAAACATCTGGACAGAACACCGGCACGGATCACCGTACTTGAATTGATCAAAAGGTCCAAGATTCACCAAGAAGCCTTAATGGAATACCTACAGAAGGTGATGGTCAATGAAGACGTGCCGGTAGAGAAAATTGCAGCACTACTAGTTCCTCAGGGGGATCAGCCCTCTATTACATTCCACACATCGGAACTAGCACCGCCAGCCGCCAGAAGCATGGCTCTAAGCATCACGGTCAATATCTGCAAGAAGGCCGTGGATGTGTGCCTGGTTGACACGGGGGCTTCAATCAATGTCCTACCCCCGAAGACCCTAGAGCTGTGCGGTGTGCCCAAGGAGAAGTGGCTGCCTAGCCCCATTTCAGTTACAGCATATGACAACTCTACCCGTTCCCCTCTGGGAATGGTTTATTTAAAAGTGGAGCTAGGTCCCGTAAGTCATGCAGAGGTTGAATTTCACATTCTCGAAATTGAACCTTCTATAAATGTCATTCTAGGACGTCCTTACATTAAAACTCTTGAGGCGATTCCTTCTACGAATCACCAATGCCTCAAATTCCCTTTCAAAGGACGAATTATTAAAGTGATGAGCATGCCGATCCTTGCTGCTGCTCATACATTGAATGTTAAATCTGCTGTTTTACCTGGCCGACAACCTTTTATGTCGGTATTACAGGTCTACCGTCCAGTGGCTGATCCTTTGAAAGCCGCCACCATTCCTCCTTACCCATTAAATGCTATCAAAAGGGGGAAGTGCATGAGTACCCCAGGATGGAGAATCATGATGAAGAACAGCTATCAGCCTGGAAGAGGTCTGGGCACACAGTTGCAAGGCAGGACCACTCCTGTCAAAGATCATCGAGCAGCACCTGGAAGTGGTCTGGGCTATAGGCCAAGAAGACTGAAGCAAGATCTGGTTCAGCAAGCAGAGATTGAAGAAGGTCGAAAAATCCTGGAGACAATGTCTACACCACCTAAGGAAGGCCGAGATCCCCTAACATGGACCCTGTATACACACTTTGTAAAAGGGCCCATACTTAGTCACGACAACATGGTGGTCATTACTTCATGTTTTGACCTCCATGACATATATGGGAGAGACTTGGCCAGACATTATTCTGAACTACTTACGTACCAATCCTTGGAGGCTCTGCGGCCTATGAAAAGGAGGAAATTCCATGATCCCGAATGTGAATGGTACAGATGGTTCGATCTAAGGGACCTCTACATAGCACTGAACAGATTATTCCTAGATCCTGCAGAACCCAAGTGGCCGCCGCAGATCGACGAGCTGATTGAAGGTCCTGGTGCCATCTTTGATAAGCGGATACTGCTATCGGAAGAAACCGATGAAGGGGAGCCAGATGACCCCTATGAAGCTGGTTATACAACAGATCTGCTCTGGAGAGGGACATATCCTTCCCATATCTTTATGCTCCATACTCTATTCCGCACACTACTCTTGACCCCGACTTGGTCGCGGGTCATTACTGAAGATATTCCACGGGCTCCGCCCGTTATGATCACTCTGTCCCCTCGGGACCTCATTCCATCCCCTCCTCTCGACCTAGAGAGGATGTATGATCTGATCTGGGACATATTGCTATATGATCCCCCTAATCCTTTGGCCTTGGTGCCGCTTCCTCCGTCTGATCCTCCTTCCATTTGCATCCATTCTTGCTTTATGTTTAATTCCTCGATGGTCCAAAAAAAAAACGCCAATTTGGCAACAAATTCTTCCCAAATCCTCATCGAGGAAACATCTTACTTGTCCGATTGCCCCCTATCGCGCGGGTCCGTCGGTCAAGATTCTCTCTTAGATCTACTCTGTCCCTCCCTACGGGAGGATTACCCTTTATTTCCACTTGTATCCCAGGATTTTCATCCTGCTTCATCTTCATTAGGTTATGATAGGCAGTTTAGTGAAGTTAGGCAGTCCAGTTTTAGGCAGGTTCGTCAGGTTAGGAAGTCTAAGAAGCCTAAGGGTAGGCAAATTCCAGATAGATACCTCCGGGACTTAGCTGATAAGTGTTCTTCTTGCTCTTTAATCCCTCAGCTTTTAGAAGATCCAATTCAGATGCCAGAAGATTGTACGGACGATGAGTCAGTTAATGATGGGTATGGGGTATACGAGTTAGTACATGAAAAAGACCCCGTTATTGAAGATGAGGAAGATGATGAGGACGCGGCTGAGGCGTATGCCAGTGGAGTGAAGAGATTTGATGAACCCCCAGCTGCCGTAGAAGAACCCACCAAAGAAATAAACTTAAGGACTGAAGACGAACCTAAGGTTGTCCTCGTCAGTAAAAATCTTTCTACAGAGGATGAGAAGGCAATGGTACAAGTACTTAAGGATTATAAGGGCACTTTCGCCTGGAGTTATGAAGATATGCCGGGGTTAGACTCATCTTTAGTTGAACACAGGTTAACATTAAAAGATGGAGCTAGTCCGGTCAAGCAGAAATTAAGGCGATTCCACCCACAAATGGCTCTAAAGATGAAGGAAGAGGTCGATAAATTGCACAAAGCCAAATTTATTAGAGTTGTCCTTTATCCACAATGGGTGGCCAATATAGTCCCAGTTATGAAAAAGGACGGGAAGGTCAGGATTTGCATTGACTTCCGCGATTTGAACCGGGCATGTCCTAAAGACGATTTTCCATTGCCTCATATTGATGTACTCATCGATAACACTGCCGGCTATGAAACGTTATCGTTTATAGATGGATTTTCAGGATACAACCAGATTAAGCTGGCAGAAGAGGATCAAGAAAAGACCTCATTCACTACACATTGGGGAACATACTGTTATGTTGTCATGCCATTTGGACTGAAGAATGCTGGAGCCACTTATCAGAGGGCTATGATGGCAATATTTCATGATATGATGCATATAGATCTGGAAGTGTATGTGGATGATTTATTGGTTAAGTCTAAAACAAAGGCTGAGCACGCCAAAGTTTTGGCAAGGGTATTAGAGAGATCGAGAGAGTATCAGTTAAAGATGAACCCCAAGAAATGTGTATTCGGGGTATCTTCAGGAAAATTGCTTGGATTCATTGTCAGCAAACGGAGAATTGAGATTGATCCCAATAAGGCGAAGGCTATCAGAGAAATGCCACCTCCCAAAAACTTGAAAGAATTGAGAGGATTAATTGGGAGGTTGCAATTTATTCGCCGCTTTGTCTCCCAGCACTCACAAAGGTGTAAGCCGTTCTACGAGCTTACCAAGCCAGGAGTCAAATTCAATTGGGACGATAAGTGTCAGGAGGCATTTGATGGATTAAAGGACTATTTGGCAAGTCCTCCTGTTTTGAGACCACCATCTCCAGGCAAACCATTGATACTTTATATTTCAGTCCTGGATGATGCAGTGGGGGCTGTCCTAGCACAAGAAGATGAAGAAGGAAAGGAGAGGGCAGCCTACTATCTCTCTAAACTTCTCAACCCCGCTGAACAGAGATACACGGCGATGGAGAAAACATGTGCAGCATTGGTTTGGGTTGTTCAGAAACTGAAGCATTATTTTCTGGCCCATTAAGTCCACCTCATCGCTAGGATGAATCCGATCAAATTCCTTCTGGAGAAATCTGTTCTTACTGATAGGTTAGCGCGATGGCAAAGCTTTCTATCTCAATTCGATATCATTTACATTCAACAGAAAGCGATCAAGGGCTATGCCATAGCAGAACATCTCACTCATCATCCCCTTCCTCGATTTGATCCAGTGCGATTAGAGTTTCCGGATGAGGAACTGATGTCCGTAAATCAAATCAGAGATGATATGTGGACTCTGCATTTTGACGGAGCTCTGAATTCTCATGGAAAGGGTATTGGAATCGTTCTGTTATCACCTGAATGTGTCACCATTCCACAAGCCTTTCAGCTTGATTTTCCAGTCACCAACAACATAGCTGAATACGAAGCACTTCTTGCTGGCCTCGAGGCTGCTCATTTCCATGGTTCCACCAAACTCAGGATTGTGGGTGATAGCCACCTAATTCTTCGCCAAGTGCTGAGCAAGTATCGAACTCTTGATCCTAAGCTCAAGCCTTATCAAGAACTTACTTCTGCATACTCAAAGCTTTTCACGAAATTGATCTTTGTCCATGTCCCTAGAAATCAAAACATCCTAGCTGACGCTCTAGCTTCACTCGCATCTTCCCTTGATTTTTCGATCAGCAAGCAATCTGAATCAATCATAGTTCATAGGCGTCTTTCACCCGCCGTGAAAGACCCTTCATTTCTTAGAACTAAGGAGAAATTGCTGAAGAAATTCAGAGATGGGAGTATTGTGGAGAAAAGAGAAATCATGTTGATGGAGCTGTTAGAAGAGATGGATGAGGAACAGAAGCCATGGTATTATGAAATTGCAAAATATTGTGAAGATCAATCGTTATCCTGAAGAAGCTACAACTGAGGAGAAAAGGGCTATCAGGAGAGTTGCTCAACGATACACCTTAGTTGGAGGAGCATTATATAAGAGAGGTTTTGATGGAGTTCTTCTGAGATGTCTAGACGAGGATGAGCTTTAGAAGGTTATGGAAGGAGCTCATAGTGGAGTTTGTGGTGGCCATGTTAATGGACAGATGCTAGCAAAGAAAATCCTTAGACAAGGATTTTATTGGCCAACCATGGAAGAAGATTGTGTAGGATATGTCCGTAGGTGTGCTAAGTGTCAACTTCACGCCGACAAAATTCATTCTCCTGCATCTTCACTCCATCCTGTTTCTTCCCCATGGCCTTTCTCTATGTGGGCTTTCGACATTATTGGACCCCTTGGTAACCCAGATTCCGGCATCAAGTAAAAATCTTTCATTCTCACGGCAACGGAATACTTCACCAAGTGGGCAGAAGCTGAAGCATACACGGAAGTCAAAGCATCAACCGTCTGCAAGTTCATCATGAAGAACATCATCACAAGATTCGGAATTCCAAGCACTATCGTCACCGACAACGGACCGCAGTTCGTGTCACAAGAATTGAAGGACCTCTGCAACAGGTATAGAATTGCATTGCATCATTCATCTCCTTATTATCCGCAAGGCAATGGCTAAGCAGAGGCAACAAATAAGACTTTGATAAAAATCATCAAAAAGACGTGTAAATCTAACAAATTCGCAAATTGGCCAGAAAAATTGGTTGAGGCTCTATGGGCCTACCGAACTTCAATCCGCACGCCTACCGGGCAAACTCCTTATTCCTTAACATTTGGAATGGAGGTGGTAGTTCCATACGAGATCCTTATACCGTCGCTAAGAGTACAATTGAACAAGGAATTTTCCATTGATGAACATCGTTCAGCACTCCTTGCTCAATTGGAACTTTTAGACGAGAAAAGGTGGTCAGCTGCTAATCATGCAAAAGTTTATCAAAATAGACTAGCACGTTTTTATCTAAAGAAAGTCATTGAACGTAAGTTCAAAGTCGGTGAAATGGTCGTTAAAAGGATTTTTGTAAAACCTGGTGGTCCGCGTTCTAAGCTCCAACCCAACTGGGAAGGACCTTATGTTGTATCGCACGCTTTTCCTAGTAATGCTTATCGTCTGGTTAATGCAGAAGGAGAAGAGCTAAATCATCCCTGGAATGGTTTATATCTTAAGAAATACTACCCTTAGGTTAAAGAGTCGATTAGTATGGTACAAAGACCAGTGGAATCAGAAAATTTATAAACTCAAATTTCCCAGTTAGTCTAGAAAACTTAATTTCAAACCCATTACTACACACACTGACACGTTTGATTCGTGAGTAACAAGAGATGCCAAGTCCTGAAGAATATTAAAAGCTTGACTAAAAGTGTAAAGTACAAATCATTCATTTTAAAAACAAAATTCTGTTTTACACTCGGCCCATGATGTCGGAACGAGGCTTAGAATAGACTACCAAGAATACCCGCCATCTTAGTAGGAGGCCGTCATAAAAAAAAAGGGGGAGATCCGTTCCGAAAAAAAAAAAAAAAAACATAGAAAAGCAAAAACAAAAGGCAAATGTCAAATCAAAAAGGCCATTACATTACAAACGTTACATCAAGGCCATGAAATGAAATGAAAGGGACGCAAGGTCGATAAATACCCCGGAAGGAAAATGACCGAACCCCAACGGATATCAGGGTAGGAAAAGGGACATCTTTTTAAGTCTCCGGAACCTTCTCATGGGCTTTCTAAACTTATTCTTCCTTTCTTTCTAAAGGGGCGTACTCCAAACTTAAGGAATGGCTTAGATTGACTAAGGGCCAAATCATCAAATGGGATCACGAATGGAAACACAAGTTCAAACACGATGGGTTTAAGTTAAATTGTCAAAGAACAATTTGGAAATTAAGTTAATAAATGAATATGATCTTTTGATCTAAGTACCATGCTGATCTTTTAGTCAAAAATTCAAAAAAATTTCATATGTCAAAAATTCCAAAAATCAAAAAAAAAATACATATGTCAAAAATTCCAAAAAAAATTTCATACGTCAAAAATCAAAAAAAATACATATGTCAAAAATTCAAAAAAATATATATATGTCAAAATTCAAAAAAAAGCATATACTTCAAAACCCAAACAAAAATGAATATTTCAAAACATCAAAAATATTTCAATTAGCATTTGCTTGTGGCATTTAGTGTGTTTCATTCCTTTCATTTTCAGTGAGCATCTGTTTGCTTATATGTTGCATTTTGCTTAAGTTTGATTATTCTCATTACCTTTGTTAATAAAGGCAATGCCCCTTGACCCTTCTACCAAGGATAAGATCAAGTAGTCGGTTACTTAACCAGGCAAGGGGCTAAGCCTAAATAGATACTTAACCTGTTTGTTAAGTCATATACAGGACACAAGGCTTGAAAAGAGTTGGAATCCGAATAGAGAACAGTCAGAAACTTGTTTCTGTGAGTAAAAGACGTCGAGGAGCACTGACGCGTTTCAAGGTTGAATGGCGTCTGCGCGACACGACGCGTTTTAGCTTTTATATGATTTTCCCGAAATTCTGTGGTTTTTGGTGTTTAAATTGAATATTTATTTGGAATTATTAACGATTTTGATTGCAGGAAATTCAAGAAAACCTGAGAAATTCAAGAAAATATTAAGAAGATCATATTGTGGGAGTCATGAAGTCCCGACCGTGACTAAAAAGACGGTTATTTCTACCCTTGTACTATTTCATGTAATTATTGTGCATTCGCATTACTATATATTAAGTATTTATTAGATCATATCAAGGACCTTGTGATTTTGATGAAACTGGAATTTGAGTTCCCCTACACCAAAAACAGTGATAATTCCAGAGAATTCTTAATCGCACAGATAGGCCGTTGGATTGTTGATTAGTGAGGACGATGGTTCCACTTTTGTAAAACGGTGCGTGGATAAACGAGCTTCGTCTTAGCACTGGATTACAAGAATTGGTGTCTTGACTCATTAATGACAATTTAGCAATATTATCCTTGATTAATTTATATTTTATTTAACTTTATATTTTTCTTTTAGCCCAGCATGCATCATATAAGACTTTGAAATCATTGTGATAAGAATTAATTATTGATTAAGTTTCAGACCATTAAATCAAATAATTCCAACATGATATGAAATATTCCATTCTGAATTGAGTATCTTGATTATCTTTGAGGTTCGCTTGAAGATATTTTTAGAATTCTATCCTTACTTGGATTCTTTATCCAATATTTCTTGTTTTCTTTTAAGATCCATCATGGCTGCAGCGCGTCCACATTGGCTGGCAAACGCTCCCCATGATGAAACCTACAGTGTCTACGACCTGGGATACTTCCCACTCCGAGGAGGTTGATCGACCTTATTTTATTTCCTTGTCTACCTCATCCAGACAGGATTGATTCCATTGATCTCCTTGAGCTATCTTCATCGATGATTTTGAGAAAAATTCCAATCATGTGATGTTAAGAGCGTGTCTCATCACACCTTGGCATCATCTTTTCAGTACATTCCATTCCATTTCACTCCCTTGCAAAGACGATGCCAAGGTGAGGCAGCTGTAGACACGCTAATTTTGACGTCATTTCGAGTAAGTTTCATATCATATAATAATGCCTCAGAATGGTCTAATATTTAATCATTAATTAATTTTTATTAATATTTTTGAGTGTCAGACATGTTTAAGTTAATCAATTGAATTGATTTTATCTCAAATTTCAGTTAAAAAATGAAGAAGTCTAAAAGACGTCAACCTATGTAGACGCCATTTAGAGTTTATTCTTATTTTAACGTTTAAATTTGAATTTTAATCAATTGATTAATTAGCTAAAAGGCGTCTGTGAAAGTTGACGCCTTTTAGGTTTCCTAAGCTATTTTAACTTCTCTTCCGGATGTTTATCTTTATCTTAATTAGTGTAAAAGACGTCTACACATGTGGACGCGTTTTAGCTGATAAAGATAAAGATAAGTTTTTCCGGATGTTTATCCTTATCTTAATTAATCTGAAAGGCGTCAGCAATACTGGACGCATTTTAGATAATTACAGATAAAGATGAATTAATCAGTATTTATCTGTCGGTTAAGACTGATAAATCCGGAGTTTTTCAATATTAATCACAAACGCAGAAGAAGTCTATAAATACCTTACATGTTGAAGAGTAAAAAAGGTTAAGCGTGATCTTGAGAGAAGCATAATCTTTAGCGAGTTGAAGATCGAAGCAACGACGTCGGAACGCCGAAGCGCTGTTATTTCCAGAAGTCGGCGTCCATTCTTCATCTAATTCAAGGCTTCATCCAGTCGGCATAAGTGTTTCATTTCTGCATCTTTATTTTCATTTCATTAATTTCTTATTCTTCAGCATTCACTTCATGCAAACACACACAACACTGCATTATTTCAAAAACCTATTTGATTAAGGGGTTTCAAAAGCTATCATAACAAGTAAGTTCTATGTTTAATTGCATGCTTAGCATCATGATTAGAATAGATACTATTTATGCCTAAGTTCTCATCATCTCTTCACTTTTCTTTCTATTCCTGCTGCACTCAACAACAACGAGAGAATCAAAAGGAGCAAATCAAGCACTCAACAAAAGGGATTTTTGGACGATCCTCAACCTCAACCTCAACCTCAACCTCAAATTTCAAATTCAACAGCAAGAACAAAAAGCAAAGAAGGGCTCTCTTTCTTCAGCCGGCTGAGGAAGGGGAACCAAGGACTCCATATCTTCCGCGTTCAAACAGGTAGGCGATCATATTTCTTTTGGAACTTTTTCGTTAAAAGTTTCTGGCGATCACTGCATTTAGTTGCTGTTTTTAATAGGTTTATTTTACACTAAATAACCTAGATTTTTCATGATAATCACACGGTCATTCTAAGCACTCACACCGACAAGCCTATGAACCCAGCCTCCAATAGGGAGCGCCCCAATCTAAGGCGAAAGTCGATGTCCTAGGGGCACCAGGATACCTTTTGTCGAAGGAACTCTTCTTCGAATCAACTCCGGAGCAGATAAGGGAAAGCTAGAGTCCCATTTTGTACCGGAAACAAGCCTAACTTCTTGCAATATGCTCTCCGTTCGGACTTGGCTATTGTCTCAGATCTCCCCCTATAAAAGGGACTCTCTGGTACCCTCAAAAGAGGTATCTCCGACATTGAATCCTCTACCTTCTCTTTGTTCCTACACTCTCTGACTTAGGCATCGGAGGAGGTTCTCTCGGATTGCAACAGGGGGTCTCCTATGACAATGGTGTCCGTTTTGTAGGAGTGCGAGGAACTTTTGTGATCCAAGGAGCCCTGACCGTTTAATCTAGAGTGGACGAATCTCCGAACCAACAGGACTAGTTTCTCACTTTCCTAAACTATCCAACTGAAACTTCATAAATTTGATCCCAAAATGTCTAAATTAAGAAAAGTAACATTTTATATGTTTTTAGATTTTTTAGTCTTCTTTCAAACAGATATAGTCTGGCCTTAATCTGACTTTTTTATAGAGAGTTATCTGTAAAACACCAGGCCATTTGTTGAACCATGGGGTCTCTTCCTATTTTTGGTGACAAGAAATTATATAAATAAAGTAATCAATCTTCATATGAGTATTTTAATTGAATATATTAATTGAATAACTTGCTCAAATTCATTGTGTTAATCTAATCTTAGGTTTACATTGTTCTAGGACTTAGTAAATTTTAGGAGTTAACTGAGCTCAAACTCAGACTAATCGATTAACTTGAAAAAGCCATCGATTAAGTCAAGATGTGCCTCAACCAACCCTTTTGTGCTTTATTCAATTAACTCTCTAGAATAACAGTTAATTTGCCCCCACTTAATTGATCATCAAAATGAGTGCACTAGCACCTTTCCGGCATGCTTAATTGATTAATTCAACAGCTTTCTCAAATGACCCTTCTCCTAGTTATGTGATTAACTTGCTATCTCTATTGATTATATGACCTTGTTAATCGATTAACTTGTCTATTGTCCATTTTGCACTAATTAATTAACTTGCCGACTAGTGATTAACTTGAGTCTTCATCTAGCGATTAACTTGTTGAGTTTTGTGCTGATTTAGCATGTGATACTTAACTGATTGCATTTACCATTAACTTCTCCTTATACAATTATCTTTCTATATCATGCCTTCTCCGCTGCATATATGTGTGACTTTAATCAATTCATCTAAGATCATTACTGTTCAAATCTTTGGCATATCAAAACTTGTCTCCACCTTGTCTACTATACTTTTTGGAGATTCTCTACTACTCACATGTGTTTTCATCAAAGAACAGATGCATTTCCTTCTTGAGCTATGCAACAAGATATGCAACAGGATGTCTATGACTCTTTTGGAAAATCCTTGAAGACCAAGAATAGAAGGTTCTATAGAGATAAAGATAAAATCTCCAATGCCTATTCTCCCCCCAAGACTCAAGAATATTAATGTTAAACCCATGGAGGATAACATTAGACTCATAAGCCCCCCTTACAAAGTGAATGTAAAATTGTTATGTCTAATAGAGTAAAATTCAAATTGGGTCTATATAATGAAGCCTACAGATAGACAAGAATATTCTCCAGTATATAAGAACTCTCAAGTATCCAAACTCACAAGAACAAAGAGTAAAGAAAAGATAGAAAGCTCTACATCATAGCTTCCACTCCCAAGCACTCAGTGCCCTACTTTCTCATTTGTTGTCCTTGCTTTAGAAGCTTTTGGGCACTCCACAATAATCAAGACCTATTTCTCTATTTCCATCCTCTGTCTTGTGCACACTGTAACCTTCAAGAGGCATTTTCTATGTAATTTTAATAGACTTCTGTTGTTTCTCCTTCTAGTTGTTGAAGGAGAAAAGGTACAAGGTACTTGGTTGCTTCCTAAGGGAAGTGTGACCTACACGAGGTATGTTTCTTGTGCTCGTTCTGGTTAATAGGAAGACAATCTAAGACTAGGTATGTATGGCTTGGTATTTGAGTAGTGAACTCTCAAAGGGGTTGCCTTAGGATGTAGGTCTTGTACCAAACCACTATAAAGTTCATGTGTGCCAGTCTATTTGTGTGATTGCTCCTTCCTCTCATCTAGTTCATTGGCTTGCCACAATTCATTTTTTTGCTTAGTGCAATTTAATTTTTGGAACCCGTTCACCCCCCTTCTCCACCCTGGGTTAGGCCATAGCCAGGGCAATAATTGGTATTAGAGTTTGGTCTCTTGTTGCATAGGCTTAACAGTCCAAGAGTAAGATCACTTTGACTGATGGTAACGTTGAATACCACTCCATAGATCACTCTCGACTATTTGATGTAGATGATTATATCTACTGGAGAAGCTAAATGGAGTTCTTCCTAAAGGGGTCTCAAGCTAGATCTGTAAACTGTGATTGAGGATGGTGACTACGTTGTTGCCAAACCTATAGAACAATGGAATGAGGTTGATAAAGGTATTATTTCTCTTAATAATAGGGCCAAAAGATGTTATGTTTCTTTCTATCTAAGGAATTCAACTACATCTTGGCATGCAAATCGACACAAAAAATGTAGAGGAAATTATAGATCACCTACGAAGGCACATAAAAGGTCAAGAAAACCAGGATAGACATACTAGTTTTATAGTATGAGAGGTTTAGAATGGAGCCAATAGAGACACAACTCAAATGTACAGCTAGTTCATGGATATAACAAATGGCTTGGCTGCTCTCAGTAAGGAACATAATACTAGTGATATGGTAAGGAAGATTCTCATATCGCTTCCAAGCTAGTGGACCCCTAAGGTCATCGCCATTGAAGAAGCCAATGACCTTACAATTATGAGTATGGAGAAGTTCACTGGATCACTAATGGTCCATGAGATCAACATAGAGAGGCTTGGAGAGAACTTAGCCAGAAGATGAAGCAACAACAATGCCTCAAGATCAGTGGCATGTCTACCTGTAAAGATGAATCTTCCGAGGACAATAGTGGTGCTAATGTGAGGAGGAAGCAATGCTCTAAAAAATAATGCAAAGGATCATCAAGAAGAAGAAGCAAGGAGGGTCCAGACAAAAAATTTAGCAAGAGTTCAGTAGACTGGATGGAAACTGAAGGTAGGAGATAAGCTACCATGAACGCAAGCAACCAAGGAACTTAAGGATGATTGCCCTACACTAAGGAAGAAAGAGGAAAAGTACATAGACAAGAATAATAAGGACAAAGACTTCTCCAAGAAATACAAGTATAGCAAGGATAAGGCTATGGCAATAGCATGGAACAATAAGGATGACTGCTCAACTTCCTCCAACTCAGATGAAGAAGAAGAGGCCAATCTAATACTCATGGTAGGAGCAATGATGAACCACATGTAAAATTTGACACCTCTTTTCATTCCTTTAGTTCTGCTTTTGATAGTGATGAAGAGCTCTCTTGGAAGAAGCATTTGATGAGCTATATAAAATGTTCAAAGTTGTCAACAAGGAGCTTAAGAGGCTAAAATCAGATCATGTGAAATTAAGTGCAGAGAAATTGTTTTAACTACTAATAGTGATAAATTAAAATATGTTAATCAACAATTATGTGACAATAATAAACTTAAGGATCAATAGCTTGAAGGATTACATGTCGAACCATCTAAGCTTAATAAAGGGATTGCCTTAACCTCAAATGCCTAAGTAAGTGCTGGGCATTTGAAGCAATGTGTCTTCTACCATAAATCACCATGAAGAAGAAAAATGACAATAGGAGGAAGCAAAGAAAAAATCCAAGATGATACCATGTAAGACTTTGAGAAATATTGAACATGTTCAATATGTAAAGAGGAATTTGTATAAAGTACTTATATAACTAGTGGATGGTGTTTGGAATCATCCTCACCTACGCTTTTGAGGTGAAGTGCCTTCTACATTAAATCAGTGCAAAGAAGAAGATGATGATAAGAGGAAACAAAGAAAACATCCAAGATAATACTATGTAAGACTTTGAGAAATATTCATGAACAAGAGAATATTTAGGAAGGAGGCACCTTGTCTGAGAAGAATTATTCTTTCTTTTGCTTCTAGTAGGGTGAGAGAATGGATGAGAGCTTAGTGTATAAATTTTATAGAGACTTCGTCATTTTTTGCTCTTTAGAAGGATACTTGGTGCTCTGTAGAGAGGTTTTTAAGGGCTTTTTGACATATTTACTTGTAAATCTTCCTTTTTTAGTTTATACAATTCAATTGCACCGTCCACTCAAAACAAAAGACTTTGAAAAATAACATGTTCAATATGTAAAGATAAATTTGTATGAGGTATTCTTATAAGTAGTAGATGGTGCTAGAAATCATCAAAAAACAAAAAAAAATGTGATAGCATATAAGAGAAAAAGGGCATTTTACAATGTTTAAAAAAAGCATTAGCCACTCTGGGATGAATAAGAATAAGAAAAGTAGCAGACAAGAAACACCACAATTAAATGCAATACAAGCAAACATGAGGTGAGGTGAGGCATTGTTGGCTTGCCTTGCCCTACATCGTTGCCTAGGAAAGTGAGGCACTTGCCTTTGATAACATAGATTTATGTCACTAGTTTTGAGCACATACATCTCACCACTAGTAGGATCACCTGGCTAATATCACAACCAAATCCAAGTCATAATCAGAGTTAAGTCATTCACCTATTTAACTTATTTACATATACTCTTTGAAGTTTGACTTAATCCAGAAATTTGTTGAGAAATATTATCCGTTGACATAGTAAAAGTTCAAAATTTTGTAAGAGCTACAATAAAAAATTGTAAGACCTGTGTGCATGCAATAAGCCACATGACAAAAAAAAGGACAAAATTGAGCTCAGAAGATCTTACATGCTATCGACATGGCAGGAGTGGCAATTGAATATGTGACTACTTCAACGAAGCCAAGATATACAAAACATTGCTACACGTTCTGACTACTAGAATCATGGTCGCATCGTTGAATAGAACATGGTACTTAGCACAATCATGGTCGCAAAATCAAATAAAACACAGTAGTTATCACTTAATTGATGCAGCCATATACGGATAAAATATACCCCAAAAGGAATGGCTTTATTCAGCTGCTCAATGGGAAAGAAAAACAAAATCATATTTGGGATACCTAATTGTTGCGTGAGTCCTACAATTTCAATTCTTAGCCTCAAAGTTTTAAGGGATAAAGAAAGCATTGTGCCCTTTGCATCTGTATGGAAAACACTTCTGACAAACAATATCCAGATTGCACCATGAAAATTGACAACCCAGTGGAGCTCTCTAATGTTATTTTGCAACATCTAATACTAAGATCAAAAAGTTAATGTCAAAATAGCAAGAATGTTGAGCTATGATAATTGGGCCTATTCAGTTGTTTAAGCCAATGGACAAGAATTGCATATCAAACTGTTAGACACCAAATTAACTTGAATGCCTCATTTGCACCAAAACAGAACGAATTTTGGGAATTGTCTCCCTAACAAAATGATGGGATTGTAACCGATTATTAAGAAAAAGATGTGTGCAAGCAAGATACACTGTAAAATCAACCTTACATAAAACAGAAACGAACGGCATAAAAAATCACCCTGCTGTGAAAAATCATCTTTACATTTCCCAGTATCACTGAATCCAACAGACACATATTACAGAAGGCTCATTTAGTACAAAATTCATTGCACCCTTTTTCCCATATTCCACTATTCCTCCAATTTGTCCATCTTTAGATATGCTGGATCAGCCAAACTAGATAAAATGAATTGTGTCATCAGCTGATTAAAATGAATTTATCAAAACTGAGAAATAAAGAATCACGAGGTACCACAAGGATCATCAAGCATCCAAGTCATATTTTCCCCCGAATGGAAAATGATCATGCTCAGAGTGCACATTCCTAACATACTGAAATTTGGTCCACATGCTCTTTTCCTTTACTGAGAAAAAAAATGGTGCAAATCTGCTTTGTAAGAGATCCTATAAAGTTTCAATGATGCACCATCCTTCATGTTCTGTATCAGTGGTGAATAATACACAATGAAATGCAGGCTCTGCCAATCCACATTTGAACACGAGATACAAGAGATCCCTGGATCATCATGAGTCAACTTTTTTTTCCCTATTCCTGACCACACTGATCAAAATGCATGTTCACTTTGAATAGCAAGCCTGCTCCCTGCCAATTTTGTATGGTGAGGATTCTTTCTCAACATGGTCAGACAGTTCTTTCTCAACATGGTCACAACTTAGCCCAGTCAAGAACCATGATGAACCTACATAAGTGAAGAGTTGCAAGCATGATTTCTTCTCATAAGCTCAATACTCGCCGCAATGGTGGAACCAGGAGTCCCTACGAATCCCAGTGATGCACAACTACAGATTGTCTCCTCTACATAAAGAAGAATATCAGGTAAAACCAGAGGCACACATGTCCTGTTCTTCGCCACGATGTTATCGTCAACAGGGAGAATGCCAGTCCGTAGGCCATGTTCAGCTGCCATAAGCATCCTGGATGCCTGCACTACCAGCTCATCCCCTTCATGAAGACTATGGAGCACATAAGATTTAGAATTGGTCACCAGCTCTTCCAGGTAACTTCCAGTCCAGTTAGCTAAAGGCAGATCCGTCATAATGAAGATATGGATTGGACCCTGGGCCTTATTACCCTCAAGTTCTGCCTGTAACAGTTGTATCTTTTCTCTCAGAGTCGAAAAGGTCGTCTTCCAGTGGTTCTTGAATTGCCCATCCAGCAACCTGAGTTGGGCACAAAGGAAAGGCTCCTTTATCTCTCTCACTGCAAAGTGCCTTCCAGCACTTAGTATCTCCTGGGCAAATGGAAGGTATTCTATGGTCTGCGAGAGTGGATGAATTCGGGAGCCGGCCAGCGCTGGATGGATATCGATGTAGAGCTCGGAACCTTTATAAGGTGACGAGAAAAGGCTACCAAAGGCCAGAACCGTGGCCTTGTCAGCTTCCGACCCGGGTCCTAAGGCCTTGTAGACATCTCTCCGCCTCCTAACAAAAGAAATTTTCTTCTTTCTCCGCAGTTCCTCATCAGGCTGGAACGGGTCCAGGACGCCGTCGTCAGCTTGCCCGTAGGTCCACACCGTCGTCCTGCAATCATCTTCCACAGCATAGACACAGTGTTGGACGTTACCCTCCAGTCCAGACAAGAGAGCTCTACACTGCTCCAAATTCTTGGACAAAAATAGAGACTCGGAAGCGGAGCAAGCAAGATCCAAATCAAAACCACACCACGTCGAAATGAATACCCGGAAGTCGATCAATCTGACCACCGAAAGGGTAGAAGAAAGATGGACGATGTCGCCCATGGAAACGTACCTGCCAAAAAGAAAACAATGAAGAATTGTTTGGTCGAGGATGGGTTGGGTAGGTTCCATTGGATAGACCGATCAGAAGTGGGGCTTTAGGAAAAATAAATAAATCAACATGATGAGGATGATGATGAGTGCTACAACAAGTAACCACCACAAGAGTAGAATAGTTGCTGATAAAAATAAAATAGAAACCGGCCTTCGGCTTCGGAGGAGGTCGGCGATGTGATCCCAGACGGAGGCGCGCAGGCGGGAAGGGTTGGAGACCCTGAATTTGGGGCAGCTGCCGAGGGCGACGGCGTGGTGGTCGAGGACGGGGGGCACGACGAGGGTGCGGTTGAGGACGGCGGCCAGGAGGAGGGCGTTCTTGAGCTCCGCGAGCTGGTTGCTGAAGCCGC
The DNA here is from genome assembly GCA_030544215.1 of Zantedeschia hybrid cultivar. Lineage (NCBI taxonomy): Eukaryota > Viridiplantae > Streptophyta > Magnoliopsida > Alismatales > Araceae > Zantedeschia > Zantedeschia hybrid cultivar. The sequence continues at coordinate 46,057,272 of JARZZO010000011.1, forward strand.
TGTGCGGGGCGTACCAGAGGAAGCGCTCCCGGTGCCCCAGGCGCTCGGATCCGACGCCGCATAGGGGGATCTGGTGAGATGGGCCGCCGCCGGCCGAGTAGGAGGAGGAGGTTGGGAAGAGGGAGACGAGGAGCTCCGAGTAGGAGAGGAGGAGCAAGAGGGCGAGGCACGAACAGATGAGAGATGCGGAGAAGAGGAGTGGCCGGCCGGGGGCTTTCTTCCTCCACCTCCACTTGCTGCCGCCTCTGAATCTCAACTGACCTTCCATCCTCTTTTCTCTCTCTCTCTCTCTCTCTCTCTCTCTCTCTCCGTTGGCTCGGCTTTTGGTTCCCTCTCTCACACTTTTGGTTCCATCAACGGACGACGTTCGATCATTAAAGTTCATATTTTTTATTAAAATAAGATTACAAAAAAGAAGTATATGAATATAATTGATCTTTTTTATGATTAATAAATGTAATAGATCACAGGCACTCTACACAGGCGGCAATGCGTTTTGATTGTACTAGTTAGAAACCACGTCATCTAAAAATTAAAATATAATATAATTATATATTTATAAAGGTAAGTAGAATTATTTCAAGTTGATGACGATGGTTAAAATGATATGGTTAAATACTAGTATTCTATAATATAAAGTTAAAAAATAAGCGTAATTGTCTGTCAAAAAAACAAAATTTGAAGGTTAAACATAATTTGTTATTTACTTATTACTATTACTAAATATAAAATAAAATTATCTAATTAACAACATTAGTTTTTATTTACATAATTTATATTTTTAACTTCTAATGTTTTCCACGCTTGCAACGGCCATCGTGATTGGTGAAAAGAAATATTACCTCAAAATAAATAACTAACATATGAATCTATAAATTGAAATTTTTTCTGTGGGGATGGGAAGGTACCAATGTGACATCCATCTTCATAATTTTTCAAATTGAGAGACTAGACAAAATATATTTGAGCATAGAAACTTTTGTCCTTAATTATTAAATAAATAACAAATACACACATTTCCACACTATGCATCCATTCAAAAGTGCGACACATTAGGGTGCTCAACCATCTGGTACATTGTATTTGTACAGGGCAAACATCATGTTGAAAAGTTGAGAAAAAAATAAATTAAATGAGAAATTAGTGCAGCACAAAAAATATGATTCTACATAAAATCCAAAGATGTAATAGCATTCTATAATATGTTTAGGAACTAACGACATATGAATGGATTGAAAGAAAAAAAAGAAGCATTGAATGCTTTTTAGAATGTAGTACTGTAAAGCACAATTAGTTAGCGCTAGGGTTCTTTAGACTTCACCTTGTCAGGAATGAAAAACTGAAGCCATGATCACCAAGATTCATCGGAACTCTGAAATCACCCATAAATTACACACAAGACCACAAGTGGTCCCACTCGCCTAATCACAAGTGACAAGCGCACACTAACCACTAGGCCAAGGCTCTTAAGCTAAACTTTGTATAACTTCAAACTCCACAGTCTGAATGCATTCATTGATGTCTTATCTCATAGTCAAACCTCACGTCTATCTACTCTTGCTAGCTCCAAATACCCGTAAGGTAAGGCAATGAAAAAATAGAACTAACTAGGATCCGTGACTCTACATGGTGTCCGTACCTGTAGTCACGTGTACACACAAGTAGAAATGACCACCATCCCACAGTCCACAAATGTAAAACATAGCACCAATTCCTTACCAATGGATACATCAAGCATGTAAGATGTATAAGAATATATTTAACATCTATACAAGAAGCTAATATACATAATTTATACTAAAGATGTCATGAATGCATTATAATTCACACATGAAGTGCAATGTTACAGGGGTTCAGCCTTTCGTTGTAAATCGCGTCGTCTGTTCTTGCCCCAATTAAGCATACCGTATAAGTAATCGTTCAACATAATCAATTAGATGAATGATCGACTACCTGCACAGTGCTCTGGCATAACTCTCTAAATCATGTCACCTAATACTGACATCTTTCAAAACTCATCCTGTAACGACACGTACCTTGTTACGTCCCTAATCCAGTTCAGTCATTCGGACTCATTTTAGATCCAAACCGTGTAACAACGGAATCAAATAATATACAAATGTGACATGAATGATGAGAGATAAATAACCAAAGCAATAAATATGTCAATTACTATCAAATAATTCCAAATATAAATTTCATTACCAATACCAAGATCCTCAAATTACATCGAATATATAACTCGTCTCACTAAAGAAATAGAAAAGTACATATCTCGCTCAAATGTCCTACTACATCAAGTCTAGGAAAATAGTAAATCTAAACCTAAATAACCTTTTGCAGGATACTATGCCAACACATTACGCAAGTCCTCATGAGCTGCTAACTCCTCCTCCTGAGATGGATCTGTGGTTATTAGCGGGTTTATGAATAACAAGTACTCGTATGCAACAAATCCTATCAAACATTATTAATAAAATAATCAAAATCAAGTGATAACTAATTAATCATGATTTACAATTATACATATAGCTCAAATAAAAACATAAAATAAAATATGGTCAAATATAAATTTATCAAATCATATAGGTTTTCTAATAAACGAATAGATCGACTAACATATAATATATATGGCATGATCAAAATCACATCTAACTGAACAAATTTTACTAGCTATTAACTGAACAAATCGCATATTGAATTGAACATATCACATTTCAAATTAACATAACATAGTAGCTCAATATCAAAGCAAATATGACATATGAATAAGTCATATGATTCAAACATATGGATAGATCAAGAATAATTGAGTAAGGATATCAAATGAATTAACTAAGCAAAATATAGGCTGAATTAAAAAATGATCTAAACAATATGTTGTTAGTCTTAGGTGGCCTACAAGCCAATCTGACTATGTAAATCTCATTTTTTTTATTAATAAAATGACTTTATTTTATTATGTGTAATTCGTATTATTATCGTCGCATAATGAAGTCCATGAATATGTGCGATAATGATCATATTATAATGAGATCATACTAGTGAGACTGATCACTTAAACACATATATTCTTAATAGTTCCTAGTCGGAGGATATCCGAGAAGGACATTGGATATCCGGTTAGACTAGTTAAGATTACTCCTACTCATACGATGAGGGTGATTGATTTCATAGTCACTTGTGTGGAGACACTAAGGCGAATCTGTAGGTGCTCATTAGAGAATGAGTTTGCTGAACTAATCCGACTGAATCGCTAGATGGTATAGTACCTCATTGTCAACCAACTTGTTCTATAGTCGCAGTTGCGTGGATGGTCCTCAGACCTGAGACACCAAAGATACCTTGTCGGTAGACTTATGTGTTTTGACCTTGGTTTAAGGATCATTATCCACGGGATTCTAAACAACCAAGGATCGGGTACAAACGAATACCGTCGAAGGCAATTGAGTGTCAAAAGGAATCTTTCGCTCGTGGTACTTAGAGAGAGAATGCTCAAGGAATGATGCGCGGAAGTCCCTGGCTAGGGCGGACGATTATATCGGAAAAGGAGTTATCCGATATTATACGGCAGCATCTGATCCAAGTGAGTCGACCAGTTAGGGTTTGATAGTACACCATATCCTGAGTTGACTCGAGAGCATTGTACGAATGAAGGATTATATCCACACGACAACTGTTGACGGAAAGGTTCTAAGAGTGGGTTGCTTAACCCCGATACCTTACGGGATCACGCGGTGTTGCTTGGCACCCAACGTGATCGGAGGTCCGATCGAATTTAATGTACGACATTAATTCGATTGATTAATTAATTAATATGAGTTATTAATTGATTAATCATGTCAACGATGAGTCACTGGGCTTAATGGGCCATTAACCGGATTGGTTATCGGGCCTAAAGGGTCGCACGCAAATGATTCTCAAGGTGATGGATTATAAAGTGTGTTTTATATAAACTAGGAGTTTTTATGAAAAACCGCGCAGTTAATATAAAATGTAGCGAATGGGCTGAGCAGGCCAAGCTGCTGCTCAACCTTGGCCGCCCCCTCCTCTCTCCCTCTCTCTCTTTGGTGCCCCAGGCCGACCCTCTGCTGTGGGTCTGCTCCGCCGCTTCTCCGACTCCCGTCCAATAGGAAATCAACCGCACGTCGCGGCAGTCGTTGCGGCGAATGGTGGAGGGTTCATAGGCTGCGACGAGCGAGGAACGTGAGGATATCCACCGTGAGGAGGATCGCGTGGACTTCGCTAGAGGCCGGAGATCTGCATGGCTGGCGGTGTCACACCGACGAAATCGTTCGGACGCGGATTCGAATCTGCACGCGGTAATGATTGATTACCCGTTCTAATCCGATTTTTAGTTTATCAAAACAAGAAATGGATCACTATTATTTTTATTTTATTTCCGCTACGTGAGCGATCAGGAGAAACCAGATAACCCAACAGTGGTATCAGAGACAGGTTCAACTGTTTCTCGTCCTATTTCGGTCTTCAGATTAATTTTTCATTATTTATTCCATGATTTAAATTCGATTATATTGCTAGAACCATGTTCATATGATGAACACGAAATAATTAGATTATTTTCATTATGCAAATTTCAAATTTTTAAGGGGTTTAACTTTGTTCTTCGTTGGACGAAGAACCGGGGTTTTGTTGCAGTTTTGTTTGGGCCTCCCAAGCGTTGGGATGGTGGACCGGGACCCCGGATATTTGAGGAAGGGTCGCTGGTCCTCTATGGGCATGCTGCCGGCGTCGAGAATGGGCAGGGTAGCGGCGGCCGGCCACCCCACCTTCTTCTTCCACCTCGGTTTGGTGAAACCAGAAAATTGGGCTAGAAAAGGGAAAGGGTTCGACTTCTAACAGGTTTAAAAGAGGCTGCCGGAGGGCCTCCCTCCATGGGGGGGGGGGGGGGTGTCGCCGGGGCTGGGTCGACGCCGGGCGGCTCTGCCCCCGTCGCTGGCCTCCACCTGCAACCTAAACTAGGGTTTCTGGTGTTTGCAAGAAGGGGGAGGGCGGCCGGCCTAGCGAACCTGACGGGCGGTCAAGGAGCAGTTTAGGGGCGGTTGGACCGGGCCTAGTCTGTGAATGGACTGGCTTTGAGCCCTTGAGCCAGGGATCCAAGCCTTGGCTCAAGCCAAGGTCCCTGGTGTTGGGTTCGGTCGTAACCCCCTGGAAATCGTCAGAGCGAAAGAACAAAAATAAAACAATTTCCCAAACCAGTTCAGGCTCCGATTGATGCAACAAAAACAATCTAAATAAATCATACAAGATTTTCACCTTGCGTAGAACACGTTTTTCTACAGTGATCGATGCCGAACTCCTCAAAGCTTTGAGCCGCACAGACGTCCAACCTCTAGAGCTTAATCCACACTAACTCTCGCAGCAACGGAGATCAACTTCTCCAAACCCGCACAACCTACTTGCCTCAAAAGCTCTGTTGGTAAGAGTCTAACCCTTCCAACTTTTACCTGACGGCCAACCTTTTGGAATGGGTAAACGCATTAGCCAGGTTACGGGTTGGAGAACATGGGTTATTTATAGAATGGTACAGCGGCAGCTTGAACTGCCATTTCAGCCAATCCAATCTTTAACTGCATCGGCTAAAAAGGTAACCACGATTAAAGTAAACCCAGGGTATATTATATATTAATATATTATTATTAGCTTATAAAATAAACCTAATAATACATATATTATATATATGCCCTTGATATTATTGCATATATACTTTAAACCATTTATAAATTCTTTTCCCAAAAAAATTTAATGCTTTAGTATATTTTACCATATAATAATATTCCGTTCTGCAAGAGTTACTTGTGTGTGATCCTCTAGGCCCATTATCACTGTGGTTTAAAGATCCATTAACTTCTAATCTAATTAGAAGTAAATTAAACCGGTTATTCCCAATAACCGTTTAATTTGTTCCGGACCTTTTTGATCACGTTGGGTCAAGCAAATCCACGTGATCCTAGAGGATGCCGGGTTCATCTTCACCCTATCTGGCACCTTTAATCTCTCGCTCATTCTATGAGTCTGATCCGATCGTGTTGTATGGTTTCGTCAAACCACTAGTGATCGTGTCGTCTGACTATGACCTCCATAATAATTTCACATTCATTCCAAACGAACTCATAACACCCTGGCCAGGGATTTACTGCAACGTCCAAGTCATGACTCATTAACGGTCTGTGATATACCTGACAATGAGCGATCCCCTCTTAACCATTAACAGTCTTCGCATGTATTCCGATGTGGCTAAGAATTCGGTGTTTAATGACTTATAGTTAAAGTCACTTAACCAAACATTAAACCACACCAGTCCTCACGCAAGACCCCATTAATGTTTGAGGTCAAAGGATCAACGATACTATTGAGACAGATAGATCTTCAATTGACATTAGGTATAATTAACCATCTGAAGATCTATTAATGGATCAGTTCAGTGAACATCCTCCAAGGATGAACACCCACACATATGTGCCGGTGCCCCGCACCTATGGCCGTGAGATTGGTCATCTACACATCATGCTTGCTGATTTACGAGTAATCAATGTCCCAAAGTGATTACTCTCTAATCATGAATAGTTTAAGGTATGTGTCCATGTACAGTCAAACTCACATTTGAGATCCCATCTCGAAATTGACTTTGCAAACACATATTCTAAGCACAACGCAAAGTAGTCCACATATTACAAGTTTACGCTCTAATTACCACTTAATTATATTGAACAAGATTGTACAAAACATTGGGCCTACATGGCCCATAATTGGTCTGTAGGATACCCAAAAAACTAACAATCTCCCACTTGTACTACAGCCAATTGCCTACAGTCTTGAGGCCCATCTTTTCCCAATGATTCTCAAACACAATCTATGACAAAGGCTTAGTCAGTAGATCTGCAATATTGTCTTCTGATGGTATACGATCTACCACCACATCTCCCCTTCCTACAATCTCCCGAATCAGGTGAAAGCACCTTAGTATATGCTTCGACCTTTGGTGAGACCGAGGTGTTAGTTTTAGGTGGCCTACAAGCCAATCTGACTATGTAAATCTCGTTCATTTATTAATATAATGGCATAATATTCATTATGTATAAATTGCATTAATTATCGTTTCATAATGAAGTCCGTGAATATGTGCTATAGTGATCAGATTATGATGAGATCATACTAATGAGACTGATCACTTAAACACACATATTCTTAATCGTTCCTAGTCGGAGGATATCCGAGAAGGACATCAGATATCCGGTTAGACTAGTACAGATTACTCCTGCTCATATGATGAGGGTGACTGATCGCATAAGTCACTTGTGTGGAGACACTAAGGCGAATCTGTAGGTGCTCATTGGAGAATGAGTTCATTGAACTGATCCGACTGAATCGCTGGATGGTATTGTACCTCACTATCAACCAGCTTGATTCTATTGTCGCAGTTGCGTTGATGGTCCTCGGACCTGAGACACCAAGGACACCTTGTCGGTGGACTTCTGTGCTTTGACCTTGGTTTACGAATCTCTAGCCACGAGATTCTAAAACGCCAAGCATTGGGTACAGCGGAATACCGTCAAAGAGAATTGTGTGTCAATAAGGAATCATTCGCTCTCGGTACATAGAGAGAGAATGCTCTAGGAAGGATGCGCAGAAGTCCCTGGCTAGGGCGGACGATAATATCGGGAAAGGAGTTTTCCGATATTTATCAACGGCATCCAATCTAATTGAGTCGACCGGTTAGGGTTTGACAGCACGCCATACCCTGAGTTGACGCGAAAGTATTGTACGAATGAAGGATTATATCCACGCGGTAACTGTCGGCGGAAAGGTTCCAAGAGTGGGTTACTTAACCTCGATACCTTCCGGGTTCACACGGTGTTGCTTGGCACCCAACGTGATCGGAGGCTCGATCGAATTCGATGTGCAACATCAATTTGATTGATTAATTAATTAATAAAGGGTTATTAATTGATTAATAAAGCCGTGAGGAGTCACTGGGCTTATTGGGCTATTAACCGGACTGGTAATTGGGCCTAGAGGGTCACACGCAAATGATTCTCAAGGTGATGGATAAATAATGGGTTTTATACAAACCGGGGGTTTTTATGAAAAACAGCACGGTTATTATAAAACATAACGAACGAGCTGAGCAGGCCAAGCTGCTGCTAACCCTAGCCGCCCCTCCTCTGTTTCTCTCTTTCTCTGGGATCCCAGACATATCTGGATCTGCTCCGCCACTTCTCCGACCCCGTTCGATGAGAAATCTTCCGCGCGTTGCGGCGATCATTGCAGCGACCGGCAGAGGTTTCGTGGGCTGTGAAGAACGAGGAACGTGAGGATATCCGTCGCGAGGAGGATCGCGTGGACTTCGCTAGAGGTCGGGCGCTTGCGCGGCTTGCGATGTCGCACCGACAGAACCGAACGGTTGCGGATTCGAATCTGCACACGGTGAGAACCGATAATCCGATTATCGTGTTTTTAGATTTTTCGAAACGGGAATGGATCTCCGTTTTATTTTTATCTCCGCTACGCGGGAGATCCGGAGAAACCCGAGAACCCAACACGAGGTTCTTTCGCCTGGGCGATGGCCCCATTATTATCACATAATAATGGGATGGGAGCCGATATGCTGGGAACTATGTCAAGTTCCAAGATGAATTTCTTCATCCAGACCGCTTCCTTGGCAGCTTCAGCCGCAACTATATACTCTGCCTCTGTCGTTGAATCCGTAGTCGTTTCTTTTTTGGAATTCTTCCAACTGACTGCCCCTCCATTTAATATGAATATAAATCCAGACATGGATTTGCTATCATCCGTATCTGACTGGAAACTAGAGTTTGTATATACTTTCAATTATAAGTCATCTTCTCCTCCATACAGCAAGAAAAGATCTTTAGTTCTTCTCAAGTACTTAAGGATGCATTTCACTGCTTTCCAGTGCTCTTCGCCTAGATCACTCTGATATCTACTAGTAATGCTCAAAGCATTTGCCACATCAGGACGAGAACATAGCATGGCATACATGATCGACCCTATTGCCGAGGCATAGGGTACCCGACTCATGTGCTCTACTTCCTCAGGTGTTCTAGGGGCCATGCTCTTAGATAGGTAAATTCCATGTCTCATAGGAATGTGACCTCTTTTGGAATTTTTCAACTGGAATCTCCTGACTATAGTATCTATGTACATGGATTGGGACAATCCCAGCATCCTCTTTGATCTATCACGATAGATCCTTATGCCCAGTACATAGGATGCTTCTCCCAAATGCTTTATGGAGAATGTCTTGGACAACCAAGACTTTGTTGATGTCTGCATCCTTACATCATTCCCAATGAGTAAGATGTCATCAACATAGAGGACTAAGAAGGTCACTGAGCTCCCACTGACCTTCTTGTAAACACAAGGTTCGTCTTCATTTCTAATGAAGTCAAAAGATTTGATAACCTCATCGAATCTTAAATTCCAACTTCGAGACGCCTGCTTCAATCTATAAATGGATTTCTAAAGCTTGCATACATTTTTGAGATGCTGCTTAGATGTAAATCCATCAGGTTGTACCGTGTACACCTCTTCTAACAGGTTTCCATTAAGGAAAGTTGTCTTCACATCCATTTGTCAAATCTCATAATCTAAATATGTTGCAATGGCAAGGAGGATCCTAATTGACTTTATCATTGCTACTGGTGAAAAAGTTTCGTCATAGTCAATTCATTGTCTTTGACGATATCCCTTTGCCACTAGACGAGCCTTATAAGTGTTAATTGTTGGGTTCGTTGTGTCGAGATCCGACCCAAAACGCAGCGGAATAAAATTTCTCAGGATCGGATCCATCCTGTTTCGATCAACAAAAACAAGACCGGAGTAAATCGGATTTGCCTTGCGCAGATTCGAATCCGCATTCGTTTTCCGGTTCCGTCGGAGCGATGCCGCAAGTCGTGCAGTTGCCCGGCCTCTAGCGGTATCCACGCGGTTCTCCTCGTGATGGATCATCCTCGCCTCCTCGCTCAATGCGGCGTTCGTGGATCCTATCTGGCTGCGCGTAATCCGCCGCGACATGTGGATTCGGAATCTCCCGTCGGACGGAAGGCAGAGCAGTCGGGAATCGAAGCGGAGCCTCCAGATGGCCGCCTCGTGTCGTGCACCCAGTTAGGGTTGCTGGCCCCCGACCTAGCATCCATTCTTTTATAATAAGCCTATTTGCGATTTTTCATAAAAACCCAGACTTATCTGAAATCCTGTCAGATTATCCATCGACTTGAAAACCTTTTGCGTGTGACACTCTAGGCCCAAATACCAGTCCAGTTAATGGCCTATTAAGCCCGATAACTCTTTACGGACCCACTGAATTAATTAATATCCTTATATTTAATTAATCAGCCGAATTTAATGTCCCACAATAAGTTCGGACGGGCTTCCGATCACGTTGGATGCCTGGCAACATCGCATGATCCTGGATGGTATTGGGGTTATCGCAACCCTCTATTGGAACCTTTCCGTCATCGGTTAGTGCGCGGATATAATCCTTCATCCATACAATATTCCCGAATTGACCTAGGGTATGGTTTACTGTTAAACCCTAGCCGGTCGATTCACTTGAATCAGATGCCGCTAATCTACATCAGATAACTATTTATCTGATACAGAGTCCGTCCTAGCCAGGGACTTAAGCGCATCATTCCCGGAACATTCTCTCTCAAACTACCGAGAGCAGATGATCCCGTATTGAACACATAATTACCTTCGAGGGCATTTCCCTGAACCTGATCACTTGACTTATTGATAACCTATGGTTAGGGATTCGTTAGTCAAGGTCAAAGTTCGGAAACCTACCAATAAGATATCTTTGGCGTCTCAGGTCCAAGGATTATCTACGCAACTGTGACAAAAGAATCGAGCTGGTTAACAGTGAGGTGTTTACCATCCAGCGATTCATAGTCGGATTAGTTCAGTGAACTCATTCGCCAATGAGCGCCTATAGGTACAACATAGTATCTCCACACAAGTGACTTATAGGATCAGTCACCCTCATCATATGAGCTAAAAAAACCTATACTAGTCTATCTGGATGTTTGATGTCCTTCTCAAACATCCTATGACTATGAATAATTAAGAACATGTGTTTATAAGTCTTCAGTCCTGTAATTATGATCTCATCATAATCCGAAGATTGTTGCACATGTTCATGAACTTCATCGTGATACGATAAACATAGATCAAATTAATTACACACAATGAATTAATGTCATTTATTAATAAACTGAATCAATACATAGTATCGGATTGGCTTTGAGACTATCTAATACTAACAATCTCCCACTTGGACTAAGGCCAGTCACTTTTATACAGAATACCCATATTTTCTCAATGACGCTCAAAGACATTTTGAGACAAAGGCTTTGTCAGTAGATCTGCTATGTTGTCGGCTGAAGGAACCCTTTCCACTACGACATCTCCTCGAGCTATAATCTCTCTGATCAGATGAAAGCGCCGCAGAATGAGCTTCGACTTCTGATGAGACCTCGACTCTTTCGCTTGAGCAATCGCCCCATTGTTGTCACACAGCAATGGGACAGGACCAGATATGCTTTCCACCACACCAAGATCGCCGATAAATTTCTTCATCCATACAACTTCCTTGGCGGCTTCAGCAGCAGCAATATATTCGGCTTCCGTTGTCGAATCAGTAGTGGTTTCCTACTTTGAACTTTTCCAGCTCACTGCTCCCCCGTTAAGTGTGAAAACAAAACCTGATGTTGACTTGTTGTCATCATGATTAGACTGAAAACTCGAGTCAGTGTATCATTGCAGCTTTGAGTCTCCTCCTCCATAGACTAGAAATAGATGCTTAGTTCTTCTCAAGTACTTAAGGATGCATTTCACAGCCTTCCACTGTTCGTCACTTGGCTCCGCCTGATGTCTGCTCGTAACACTTGGAGCATAGCATGGCATACAGGTCTTATATATAGTATGGCATACATGATGGAGCTTATGGCAGAAGCATAGGGGACCTTATCCATCACAGCCCTCTCTTCAGGTGTCTTGGGAGACTGACCTTTAGAAATTCCATGTCTCATCGGTATGAGACATCTCTTGGAATTTTTCATGCCAAATCTTTTGACAATGGTTTCTATGTATATAGATTGGGTTAAACCAAGCATATTCTTTGATCTATCTCTATAGATCTGTATTCCCAATACGTAAGATGCTTCTCCCAAATCCTTCATGGAGAAGTTCTTTGACGGTCACATCTTTACCTATGACATCATTCCTACATCATTCCCACTGAGTAGGATGTCGTCAACGTAAAGAATCAGAAATGTGATTACGCTCTCATTATTTTTCTTGTACACACAGGACTCATCTTCATTCTTAATGAAGCCATAAGATTTGATCGCCTCATCAAATCTTATGTTCCAGCTTCGAGAAGCTTGCTTCAGTCCATAAATGGACATCTGCAACTTGCATACCATGTCTAGAGATTCTTTGAATATGAATCCTTCTGGTTGTATCATATACACCTCCTCCTCAAAGTTTCCATTAAGGAGGGCAGTCTTCACATCCATCTGCCATATTTCATAATTATGGTAGGCAGCAATGGCGAGAAAAATTCTGATAGACTTAATCATGGCAACAGGTGAAATGGTTTCGTCATAGTCAACACGTTGTCTTTGACGATAGCCTTTCGCCACTAATCTTGCTTTATAAGTCTCAATATGTCCATCTGTACTGATTTTTCTTTTAAAGATCCATTTGCAGTCGATAGGTACTATACCATCGGGTAAATCTTCCAGTTCCAAACTTGGTTGATGTATATGGACTGTATTTCAAAATTCATGGCTTCCCGCCATTTTCCGGCCTCTGGACTTTCAATGGCCTCCTGGTAAGTCTTAGGATCATCATCCCCATTATAAAGTATCCTTGAACCATCCAAATTAATATGTCCCACATATCTTTCTGGTGGTTTAGGTACTCTTTCAGACCTACGAGGTTCCTGTGTATTATTTTGAATAGGTTTAGAAACTGACAGTTCATCTGATGAACCATTACCAGTTTGTGGGTCTGGAATCTCTTCCAGAGTTACTTTACTCCCACTGTACTTCTGAAGAATATAATCTTCTTCCAAAAATACAGCTCTCCTGGCCACAAACACCTTTGTTCGCAAGAATGATAAAAGTAATATCCATAAGTTTCCTTTGGATATCCTACAAATCTGCATTTGTCAGTTCTGGACTCCAGCTTATCTGCGTCATATCTTTTAACATAAGCAGGACATCCCCAGACTTTAACATGTTTAAGGCTGGTTTCCTTTCATTCCATATCTCATATGGAGTGGTTTCAACAGATTTGTTGGGCACCTTGTTCAGGATATACATAGCCAAGCTAAATGCATATCTCCATAAGGACACTGGTAATTTGGACATGCTCATCATGGATCGCACCATTTCCATTAATGTGCGATTTCTCCTTTATGATATACCATTCATCAAAGGTGTATAAGAAGGTATAAGCTGAGAAGGGATACCATTATCCTTTAAGTATTTAATGAACTCAATACTCAAGCATTCACCACCCCAATCGGATCGGATGATTTTTATATTATTTTCAGTTTATTTCTCTACTTCATTCTTAAATTCTTTGAATTTCTCAAAGGTTTCAGATTTATACTTGAATAAGTATATGTATCTAAATCTTGAGTGATCATCAGTGAATGTAATGAAGTATGAGAAATCACCAATGGCTTGGGTAGTCATAGGACCACATACATCTGAATGTATAAGTTCTAATATGTCTTTGGCTCGTTCTCCAGTTCCACTAAATAGAGACTTAGCCATTTTACCCATTAAACATGACTCACAGGTTGCATATGATTCATAATCAAATGGATCTAAATATCCATTTTTTTGCATCCTTTGAAGTCTGTTTTCACCAATGTGTCCAAGCCTACAATGCCATAAGTAGTCTTTGTTTATTTCATACTTACTTCTTTTAATTAAAGAACCGATGTGTAAATTTTCATGAGACATATTTAATAGATACAAACCATTGGACAAGATAGCAGAAGCTATTAATTTATTTCCAAAATAAATTGAACAACTATTGTTCCCAAAAATTTAAATTGTATCCAATTATATCTAAACATGAAATAGAAATAATATTTCTTATTATGCTAGGTACATAATAATATTTAGCTAATGAAAAAGTGTCTCCGGATGGTAGCTTGAGCTTCACTGTCCCCACAGCGATTGCCGCAGCTCTTGCGCCGTTATCTAGCCTCAGCTCCACCTCGCCGGTCCTCAACTTACGTCTTCTTGTCAATGCCTGCACAGAATTGCAAATATGAGATACACATCCAGTATCTAATACCCATGATGTACAATCTCTTATTGACAAGTTTATATCTATCATATAGATACTTGAAGCATCATGCTGCTTTACAGTTCCTTAAGCCTTGTCCTTGAGGTATTCTTTGCAATTCCTCTTCCAGTGGCCCTTCTGGTGACAGTAGAAGCAATCACCTTTCTTAGTACTCTTGCCTTTGTCTTTCTTGACAACCTTTTGCTTTCTCTGAATTTTGTTCTTACCTTTATGAAAGACTTGGACTGCAAGTCTCTTTCTGTTGGTCTTACCAACCATGAGGATTTGGGGTTTATCCTTCACAAGGTTTCCCTCTGCAGTCTTCAACATGTTCAGTAGCTCAGCTAAGGTGGTCTGAACCTTGTTCATGTTAAAGTTAACAATGAACTGAGCATAAGATTGTGGAAGGGAAGATAACACGAGGTCAGTATGCATCTCCTTGGGAACTGTAATCCCAAGAGCATCTAGCCTCTCCACCCATTCTATCATCTTCAGTACATGAGTCTGTACTGAAGTTCCCTCTGCCATCTGAGCCTTGAACAGATTCTTAGATATCTCATATCGTTCGATTCTATTCTACTTACCAAATTGCTCCTTCAAATAGAGCATGATGGATATAACATCCATCTCCTCATATTGCCTCTGCAACTCATTGCTCATAGAGGCTAACATGTAGCATTGGGTCATGGTGGAGTCTTCCTTCCACTTTTCATATACAATCATTTCCTCCTCTAAGGCATCTAATGCTAGTTCAGTAGGAGATTCATTATTCAATACATAGGTAATCTACTCA
Organism: Zantedeschia hybrid cultivar; assembly: GCA_030544215.1. Lineage (NCBI taxonomy): Eukaryota > Viridiplantae > Streptophyta > Magnoliopsida > Alismatales > Araceae > Zantedeschia > Zantedeschia hybrid cultivar. Next base: position 46,072,423 of record JARZZO010000011.1, read on the forward strand.
TACCTGAGGACAATCTTCAGGTTCCTGAGCCAGTCCGAGTAGTTGGTGCTTGTAAAACGGTTGGCATCGAGTATGCCTCGCAACGGGTTATGGTGCGACATTCTAGCCTACAGGAGATAATCAAATCATAATTAGTAGGTATTCAGATTAACTAAAACAAGATATGGACTTTGTTTATCTAGTTTTACTCTCACTAATTTTCGTCGGACTGTATAACCTTCAGATATACAGAACGGGAGATGCTGACTGTCTCCTAATGGGAATCAGAATCTCCAAGCATCATAGTATGACATCGGGTAAACACATAGTATCACACTGTTATCTCGGAGCAATCATCTCATAATAATTGCAACTCCTTACAATATCCGATCATACTTTGGCTCCCAGGTTATTAATGGTCCCGGATAAACACAGTAGACCATTATTCCCAGTATAAGCTTTACTACCAATACGTGACAGAGTAGAGTAGAAATATAGTTCCCCGGTAAACACGTGGATAACTATATCGTTCCTCTACTCTTATCCATAGGCATCTGATGCCATGATCAATAGTCCTCTCAACAGACGACAGCGAACCTCGGGTAAACACATCGTATCTGCCACCACTGAATTAAGTTCTATTAATCATATTGATGGAGAGCAACGTGGTGCATTCTCAATGACTCGCATTACGGCTTAGAATTTGTGACGAAGGTTTTATTTATTTACTTTGGTCTCATCCTAGGTGATAGTATTAAATATATCGAATATATTATATATACTAATAACCTAGCAAATTTAAAACACACGCATCACATACATGTTATTAGTGTGGTCATAGACGGCACTGCGGTTTGACTCAAGCCAGACAGTCAAACACACACACACACAATATAACAGTTTATATCATGAGTCTGCAAACTCATAGATTCAATGAACTCCTACATATTCATCTGGTTGCAGTTGTGGATCATCCTCGCTCCATGCGCAGCCGCCTTGATCAAATTACATCATAATCCGAAGATTGTTGCACATGTTGATGGACTTCATCGTGATACGATAAACATAGATCAAATTAATTACACGCAATGAATTAATGTCATTTATTAATAAACTGAATCAATACATAGTATCATATTGGCTTTGAGACCATCCAATACTAACATCAATGTGTCCATCTGCTCCGATCTTCCTCTTGAAGATCCATTTGCAGCCGATAGGGATCTTCCCTTCAGGTATGTCAACCAAGTTCCAAACTTGATTGGTATATATGGATTGTATTTCCGAATCCATAGCTTCCTTCCATTTCTCGGAGTCAGAATTACGAATTGCCTCCTGATAGGATTGAGAATCGTCATCCTCATTTATCTTTACCTTAGATGAACTGTCAGATACATATCCAACATATCTCGCAGGTTCTCTAGGTACCCTACCAAATCTTCGTAATATATATGTTTCGTTTTGAGCATTTTTCGTAGGTGGTGTCTCATCTAATGAGACTGTATTCCCAGTTTGTGGTTCATGGACCTCGTCCAGTTCTATCTAGCTCCCACTATTTTTCTAGAGGAGATATTCCTTCTCCAGGAATACAGCTTTCTTGGCCACTAAGACCCTTAGCTCATAAGGGTAATAGCAATAATGTCCTAATGTCTCTTTTGGATATTCCACAAACCTACACTTGTCTGTTCTCGACTCTAGTTTATCTGTGTCATTCATCTTCACATGGGCAGGACACCCCCAAACTTTAATGTGATTAAAGTTCGGTTTCCTTCCCTTCCATATCTCATATGGTGTGTTAGGAACTGACTTACTCGAAACTCTATTTAACAAGTAGGCTGCTGTCTTGAAGGCGTACCCCCATAGAGACAATGGTAATTCTGACAAGGACATCATAGAACGGACCATGTCTAATAAGGTCATATTTCTCCTTTCAGATACACTAATATACTGTGGCGTATATGGTGGGGTCCACTGAGAAATTATTCCATTGTCCTTCAGGTAAGAAATGAATTCGAGACATAAGTATTCACCTCTTGGATCCGATCGAAGAGTTTAAATACTTTTACCAGTCTGCTTCTCTACTTCATTCTTGTATTCCTTAAACTTCTCAAAAGCTTGTGATTTATATCTCATTAAATACACACAACCATACCTAAAGAAGTCATCAATAAAAGAAATGAAATAGAGATATCCTCCTTTAGCTTCTATTGACATGGGTCCACATACATCCGTGTGTATAAGTTTCAGAAGCTCAGCAACCCTTTCACCATGTCCACTAAAAAGAGCTTTGGTCATCTTTCCCATGAGACACAACTCACAAGTATCAAATGATTTGAATTCGAATGAATTCAAGTATCTATTTGAACATAAGTGAGAAATCCTCTTCTCTCCTATATGACCAAGTCTGCAAAGCCAAAGATATGCAGGATTCACTTCTTTTGTCTTATCACTGGAAACCTGCATTACATTATGACATGTATCCAATACATATAACTCATTGAACAAATAACCATTAGCTATAATCAAACCATTATTGATAATAGAACACCCAGTGTTAGTTATCGTCAAAGAGTAATCAACATTGTTTAAGCAAGAAATAGATAAAATGTTTCTGATAATTTTTGGAACAAAATAACATTATGTTAACCCCAGAATTATCCCAGAAGGTAAACTAAGACGAGCAGTCCCTATAGTTTTAGCAGCAACTATAGCTCTATTGCCCATCCTTAGTTGGATCACTCTTTTGTCAAGTCTTCTTTTATTTATCAGTACTTGCAAATAATTACAGATATGAGATACGCATCCAATATCCAATACCCATGATGTGGATCTCATAAGAGACAAATTTAAGTCAATGACAAAAATACTTTCATTTAGAATTGCCTTGCAACTCCTTTTCCAATGACCTATCTGTCTACACCGAAAGCATTTGCTGTCTTTTTCATCCTTCTTGCCCTTGCCCTTGCCTGCCTTAGTGATTTGATTACCTTTGGTCGGTTTCTTTCCCTTCTTGTTATTGGGTATCTGGGTGGCCTTCCTTTTCTTATTGATCCGACCAACAATCATTACAGAAGATGGTTTCTCCTTCTGCATGTTCCCTTCAGCACTCTTTAACATGTTTAGAAGTTCTGGTAGAGAAACCTCAATCCTATTCATATTAAAGTTCATGATGAAGGGAGAAAAGGATTCAAGTAATGACTAGAAAATGATATCAATGCTAAGCTCAAGATCCAACTTGAACCCTAGCCCATTAAATCTCTCTATCCACTCAATCATTTTCAGTACATAAGCCTGTACTGAAGCACCTTCAGACATCCTAGTCCTGAAAAGTTTCTTGAAGAGCTCATACCTCTCTATCCTACACTGCTCACCAAAGAGCTGGCGTAGTTGGAGAAGTATAGCTCTACAATCTGTCTTTTCAAATTGCATCTGTAGCTCAGAAGTCATAGAGGCCAGTATATAACACTACGCAAAGGAAGAATCTTCCGACCATTTTGCATAATTTAATTGATCACCCTCCTCGGCATCATTGCGAGGCTCAAGTTGAATCGTGTCTAACACGTACACAATCTTTTCGGCTGTTAAGACAATTCGCAGATTACGCAGCCAGTCTTGAAAATTAGGTCCAATCAATTTGTTCGCATCCAAGATGCTATGGAGCAGATTTGACAACGACATGATGATCTGAATGAAAAATAAAAGACAATATTTTAGCATGCGTTCAAGGTTCTAACTTAGATGTGGTTTTCTATCTTAGTTAGCTCCACTATTTTGCATTGAACTATATGACCCTCAATCATATAGAACGTGAGATCACGGTGATCATCCTAGTGGGTCGGAATCCCAACAACATTGAGATGCAACCTTGTGGAAAGCACAACAAATCACATCACATTCCTTGGGCAGTCAACAGCACTTGCATCCAATGCAATATCCGACTTTCGGCCTCTGAGCAGTCATCCCCTTATGGAAAGCACAACAAATGATACTCCTAGTTAGATTGCACCACCATTACTACACAGCAATGAGTTCATGACCCGACTCTTGTGGAAAGCACAACAAGGCCAAGTTCAGTTCCTCATCCCATTGAAGCAAAACTTTAAGGCTGAGATCCTGTTACCAAATCATGAACCTTGTGGAAAGCACAACAAATCCATGAGATAATGGCATTCAGTCACCCTATAATGGTGGAGGGCCACGACGGCTTCTAAAGCTACGTTCACATATCTAATATTTAATAAAGAGGGAATTTTGCTTTTATCTTGGTCTCACCTTAAGTGGTAGAATAAATATATTTGTGCTATACATTTACTGTACCTAGTAATTGCTCAAAATAAATGCATCCCATGCAAATAAATAAGCCTAGATGATCATGGACTCTAAGTAAAGCTACACAGATATCCAGCCTACTTCCCAAGCAGCAGGATCATCCTCGCAGTTCATCCTCCGTACTTTCAAGCTCCATCCGCAGCATTAATTACAATAATTACACAGCTCGCAGGCCAGAAAAAGAATTACATGCCAAATAATTTCCAGCAACGCTTAGGGTGAGTACATTCATCGGAGGAAGATAGAATTACATTGAAAATTAAATAGAGACAGAAGGGAAGCTCGCAGGCCTCAAACGAACTGAGCTAAGTCCATGATCACCCGCCATTCCAAACACAATTATATCAATCACAGAAGGGTTATTTTGAAAATAATTCTTATATTTGGATTGAAAGCATGGGTTGTGCATTCGAGAAACCTTGGTCATGATTAATTTTGAAAAACTCATCGTTACATTCAAAATAATCTAACATAGACCAAAATGGCATCATATTAACATCCATGCACCGAGTCATTCCATACGTAATAGAGGATACATACATGAATTTAAAATTAAATTCAATCAATCATGATAATTAAGACAATCATGAAATTAAAATTCAAGTTAATCATCTAATGATCAAACTAAATAAAATAAAATTTAATTAAAAGATTGTCTTCAATTATCTTTCATTAAAATTCATAATTTGATCTTTTGAAAATTATCTAATAATTTTACAAATTCAAAATTTGAATTTTAACTATAATCCTGTCAAAATTCTAATTTAACAATTATCTGATAATTAAAAATTCGAAAGTTTGAATTCATACGTAATTACATGATAATTATCAGATTAATCAAAATCAAATTTAACTAATCGTATCTGACAATTATCTTAATTTTTGAGAAAAAAATCTTAATTTTTTAGGCCAGTGTAGTGCGCAGTACGGGTTGGAGCAGTGCGCCTAACAGTGGGAAAAATCGGATAACAATTTATTTTTAAAAAAAATTAAAAATAGGCAAACGGCAAGGCCAAGTGCCTTCCACCAAGTGGAAGGCCACATGGTTGGCCGTCCACACCTTGGTGTGGATGGCCACCATGTTCGTCGTCCACTTGGTGGACGACCACATGCATGGCCGTCCACACGGCCACAACATTGGCCATTTAATTTTCCGAAAAAAATCTAAAAAATCCCGCAAAACTTGGCGGCCACTCCAAGTGCCGTTTACGTTCCAGACGGCCACTCCAAGTGCCGTTTAATATGGCCGTGGACGGAGGCCCAGCCTGTCGTCCATAACCTGACGGCGGTCCAACCAACCGTCCAGACTCCCACTGTCTCCGAAAAATAAATTTTTCATGGTCTAGAAAATTAAAATAAAATTGAAGAACTCAAACATGACGTTAAAATAGAGACCGCTCTTCACAGTTTCATCAACAGGAGCCTAAACCTATTGGGTTTCTCGTGTTTCTTCGGATCTCCCGCGCAGCGGAAATAAAAATAAAAACGGAGATCCGTTCCCATTTCGAAAAATCTAAAATTACGATAATTATATTATCGAAGTCTTACCGTGTGCGGATTCGAATCCGCAACCGTTTGGTTCCGTCGGTGCGACACTGCAAGCTGCGCAAGCACCCGGCCTCTAGCGGAGTCCACACGATCCTCCCCGCGACGGATATCCTCGCGTTCCTCGTTCTTCGTAGCCCACGAAACCTCCGCCAGTCGCCGCAACGCGCAGACGATTTCCCATCGAACGGGAGTCGGAGAAGCGGCGGAGCATATCCAGATCTGTCTGGGACACCAGAGAGAGAGAGAAACAGAGGAGGGGCGGCTAGGGTTAGCAGCAGCTTGGCCTGCTCAGCTCGTTTGCTATCTTTTATACTAACCGCGCGGTTTTTCATAAAAACCCCCGATTTATATAAAACCCACTTATTTATCCATCGCCTTGAGAATCATTGGCGTGTGACCCTCTAGGCCCAATTACCCGTCCGGTTAATAGCCCAAGAAGCCCAGTGACTCCTCACTGGCTTTATTAATCAATTAATAACTCTTTATTAATTAATTAATCAATCGAATTGATGTCGCACATCGAATTCGACTGGGCCTCCGATCACGTTGGGTGCCAAGCAACACCCCGTGAACCCGGACGGTATCGGGGTTAAGTAACCCACTCTTAGAACCTTTCCGCCGACAATTACTGCGTGGATATAATCCTTCATTCATACAATGCTCTCGAGTCAACTCAGGATATGGCGTGCTGTCAAACCCTAACCGGTCGACTCACTTGGATTGGATGCCGCTGATGAATATCGGAAAACTCCTTTCCCGATATTATCGTCCGCCCTGGCCAGGGACTTCCGCGCATCCTTCCTAGATCATTCTCTCTCTTAAGTACTGAGAGCGAATGATTCCTTATTGACACACAATTCCCTTCGACGGCATTCCGCTGTACCCAATCCTTGGCATTTTAGAATCCCGTGGCTAGAGATTCGTAAACCAAGGTCAAAGCACAGAAGTCCACCGCCAAGGTGTCCTTGGTGTCTCAGGTCCGAGGACCATCCACGCATCTGCGACAATAGAATCAAGCTGGTTGACAGTGAGGTACAATACCATCCAGCGATTCAGTCGGATAAGTTCAGTGAATTCATTCTCCAATGAGCACCTACATATTCGCCTTAGTGTCTCCACACAAGTGACTTATGAGATCAATCACCCTCATCATATAAGCATGAGTAATCTATACTGGTCTAACCGGATATCCGATGTCCTTCTTGGATATCCTCCGACTAGGAACGATTAAGAATATGTGTTTAAGTGATCAGTCTCATTAGTGTAGACACGCTAATTTTGACGTCATTTTGAGTAAATTTCATATCATATAATAATGCCTCAGAATGGTCTGATAATTAATCATTGATTAATTTTTATTAATATTTTTGAGTGTCGGGTTTAACAGACATGTTTAAGTTAATCAATTGAATTGATTTTAGCTCAAATTTGAGTTAAAATATGAAGAATTATAAAAGACGTCTACCCAAGTGGACGCCATTTAGACTTTATTCTTATTTTAACGTTTAAATTTGAATTTTAATTAATTAATTAATTAACTAAAAGGCGTCTGGGAATGTCGACGCGTTTTAAGTTTCCTAAGTGGTTTTAACTTCCCCTCCGGATGTTTATCCTTATCTTAATTAGTCTAAAAGACGTCTATACAAGTGGACGCGTTTTACCTAATAAAGATAAAGATAAGTTTTCCCGAATATTTATCATTATCTTAATTAATCTGAAAGGCGTCAGCCAAGGTGGACGCGTTTTAGATAATTACAGATAAAGATGAATTAATTAGTATTTATCCGTCGGTTAAGATGGATAAATTCGGGATTTTTCAATGTTAATCTCGAACGCAAGAAATGCCTATAAATACCCTGCATGTTGAAGAGTTAAAAAAAAAAAAAAAAAAAAAGAAGAGAATTGAATTGAGTTGAGCCATAGCGTTATAGCGAGTTGAAGATCGAAGCAACAACGTCGTAACGCCGGAGCGCTGCCATTTCCAGAAGTCGGCGTTACTTTCAAGATCTTCATCCTTTCAGAGCTTCAACCGACTGGGCATAAGTTTTTCATTACTGCATTTGCATTTTTCATCTTCATTAGTTTCATTCTTCATATTCACTTCATGCAAACACACATCACAGCATAATCTTTCAAAACCTACTTGACTAAAGGGGTTTCAAAGCCATTTAAACAAGTAAGTTTGCTGTTTTAAATATGCTTAACATCATGATTAGTTCAGATACTGCTTCTACTTAAATTCTCATCATAATTCTTCGTTTTCTGTTTCTGTCTTTGCTGCACTCAACAACAACAAGAGATCAAAAGGGGAAATCAAGCACAACTTCTGGACGATCCTCAACCTCAAATTCAACAGCAAGAACAAAAAGCAAAGAAATGGCTCTCTTTCTTCAGCCGGCTGAGGAAGGGGAACCAAGGACTCAATCTTCCGCGTTTGAAAGGTAGGCGATCATATCTCTTTTGAAACTTTTTAGTTTCTGGCGAGCACTGCACTTTAGTTGTTGTTTTTAATAGGTTAGTTTATACTAAACAACATAGATATTTCATGTTAATCACACGGTCATTCTAAGCACTTACAATTAGTATGATCTCATCATAATTTGATCACTATATCACATATTTACGGACTTCATTATGAAACAATAATTAATGCGATTTACACATAATGAATATTATGCCATTATATTAATAAATGAAGGAGATTTACATAGTCAGATTTGCTTGTAGGCCACCTAAAACTAACAAAACTTGGCTCTGATACCACCGTTGGGTTCGATCGTAACCTCCGGGAAATCGTCGGAGCGGAAGAACAAAAGTAAAACGATTTCCCAAACCTGTTCGGGCTCCGATTAATGCAATAAAAACGATCTAAATAAATCATACGAGATTTTCACCTTGCGTAGAACATGTTGTTCTACAGTGATCGATGCCGAACTCCTCGAAGTTTTGAGCCGCACAGACGTCTGGCCTCTATAGCTTAATCCACACTAACTCTCGCAGCAATGGAGATCAACTTCTCCAAACCCGCACAACCTACTTGCCTCAAATGCTCTGTTGGCAATAGTCTAACCCTTCCAACTTTTACCTGACGCCAACCTTTTGGAATGGGTAAACGCATTAGCCAGGTTACAGGTTGGAGAACATGGGTTATTTATAGAATGGTAAGGCAGCAGCTTGAACTGCCATTTCAGCCAATCCCGTCTTTAACCGCATCGGCTAAAAAGGTAACAACAGTTAAAGTAAACCCAGGGTATATTATATATTAATCTATTATTATTAGCTTATAAAATAAGTCTAATAATACATATATTATATATATGCCCTTGATATTATTGCATATATACTTTTAAGCCATTTATAAATTCTTTTCCCAAAGGAATTTAATGCTTTAGTATATTTTTCTATACAATAATATTCCGTTCTGCAAGAGTTATTTATGTGTGATCCTCTAGGCCCATTATCACTTTAGTTTAAAGATCCATTAACTTCTAATCTAATTAGAAGTAAATTAAACCGGTTATTCCCAATAACTGTTTAATTTGTTCCGGACCTTTTTGATCATGTTGGGTCAAGCAAATCCGCATGATCTCAGAGGATGTCGGGTTCATCTTCACCCAGTCTGGCACCTTTAAGTCTTCAGTTACCGTATCGCTATAATATCTCGCTCATTCTATAAGTCCAATCCAATCGTGTGGTATGGTTTCGTCAAATCACTAGTGATCGTGTCGTCTGACTATGACCTCCATAATAATTTCACATTCATTCCAAATGAACTGATACCACCCTGGCCAAGGATTTAGTGGAGCGTCTATATCATGACTCATTAACTATCTGTGATATACCTGACAGTGAGCGATCCCCTCTTGACCATTAACGGTCTTCGCATGTATTCCGATGTGGCTAATAATTCGGTGTTTCATGACTTATGGTTAAAGTCACTTAACCAAAGATTAAACCACACAAGTCCTCACGCAATACCCCATTAATGTCTCAGGTCAGAGAATCAACGATACTACTGAGACAAATAGATCTTCAATTGACATTAGGTATAATTTGTTGGGTTCGGTCGTAACCCCCTGGAAATCACAGAAGCGGAAGAACATAAAACAAAATGAGTTCCCAAACCGGTTTGGGCTCCGATTCATGCAACAAGAACGATCTAAATAAATCACACGAGATTTATCACCTTGCACAGAATATGTTATCCTGCGAAAATCGATGCCGAACACCTCGAAGTTTTGAGCCGCACAGACGTCCGGCCTCTAGAGGTTAATCCACACTAACTCTCGCAGCAACGGAGATCAACTTCTCCAAACCCGCACAACCTACTTGCCTCAAAAGCTCTATTGGCAATAGTCTAACCCTTCCAACTTTTACCTGACGCCAACCTTTTGGAATGGGTAAATACATTAGCCAGGTTACGGGTTGGAGAACATGGGTTATTTATAGAATGGTAAGGCGGCAGCTTGAACCGCCATTTCAGCCAATCCCGTCTTTAACCGCATCGGCTAAAAAGGTAATCACGGTTAAAGTAAACCTAGGGTATATTATATATTAATCTATTATTATTAGCTTATAAAATAAGCCTAATAATACATATATTATATATATGTCCTTGATATTATTGCATATATACTTTTAAGCCATTTATAAATTCTTTTCCCAAAAGAATTTAATACTTTAGTATATTTTTCTATACAATAATATTCCGTTCTGCAAGAGTTATTTATGTGTGATCTTCTAGGCCCATTCTCACTCTTGTTTAAAGATCCATTAACTTCTAATCTAATTAGAAGTAAATTAAACTGGTTATTCCCAATAACCGTTTAATTTGTTTCGAACCTTCTGATCACGTTGGGTCAAGCAAATCCGCGTGATCCCAGAGGATGCTGTAGGCGTCCGGAACGTCCCCCGCCGCTGCTGCAGGCTTCGGGCGAGGGCTTCTCCGTTCATCTTAGCACTGCGGCGATTTGGAAGGGTTAGGAATTGAAGTATATGATCGCCAGGAGCATTACCTTACGGTCCCTGTGCTCCGCAGGATGATGAAGTTGATCGCGTTCTGATAGAGCGGGGATAGTGGGTTCCTCTTCTCTGCCTCTGGTCGGCCGAAGAGGGAGAGCTCGGTAGTCCGCATGCAGAATCTGGTAAGAGCCCCTAAGAGAAAAAAAAAAAAGACAAAAGAAAGTAAAGAGAACCCGATTAGGACTGTGACATGTAGAATCTATTCATCCAAATATGTAAATAAACTAAAATTGAAAGGAGACGCACCGGATGGGTGTTTTGGAAGGGAAGGTGACCATATGTTATGGCCACCCACCTCCCGTTTTTTGTTTGAAACCTCTAGGGGTAAAGGGTGCTAAGTCATCCTATGATGCATGCATGCAGATGGGGTGCTCGTGTGTGGTAATAGTGAAAAGTAAAAGTAATGTGGTAAAAAGAAAAGAGTAAGAGGAGAGGATGATGTTACGGAGTAGATAGAGAGCGGGAATGCAATGAAATGGAAAGGAGAAAAATAAGGAGAGAGAGTTAAGAAAACAAGCCCATTTGGAATGCGGAGGATTCCTTTACTTCCTCTAACTTATGGACTGCCGAAGCCTTCTCCCGCTTAGAGTTCTTCAGTCTCCAACCTCGCAAACTGAAGCCTCTCCAGCCCCTGCCAACCCAACCCCACCTAACCTCCTTTCTCGAGGGGACATGGAAGGTTTAAATAAGTGAAGGGAAAATAGGAGGAAATAGGGGTCTAAATTGTTAGTTTAGGTGGCCTACAAGCCAATCTAACAATGTAAATCTCGTTCATTATTAATAAAATGGCATAATATTCATTATGTGTAAATCGTTTTAATTATCGTTTCATAATGAAGTCCGTGAATATGTGCTATGGTAATCAGATTATGATGAGATCATACTAATGAGACTGATCACTTAAACACACATATTCTTAATCGTTCCTAGTCGGAGGATATCCGAGAAGGACATCGGATATCCGATTAGACTAGTACAGATTACTCCTGCTCATATGATGAGGGTGACTGATCTCATAAGTCACTTGTGTGGAGACACTAAGGCGAATTTGTAGGTGCACATTGGAGAATGAGTTCACTGAACTGATCCGACTGAATCGCTGGATGGTATTGTACCTCACTGTCAACCAGCTTGATTCAATTGTCGCAGTTGCGTGGATGGTCCTCAGACCTGAGACACCAAGGACACCTTGGCGGTGGACTTCTGTGCTTTGACCTTGGTTTACGAATCTCTAGCCATGGGATACTAATACGCCAAGAATTGGGTACAGCGGAATACCGTCGAAGGGAATTGTGTGTCGATAAGGAATCATTCGCTCTCGGTACTTAGAGAGAGAATGCTCTAGGAAGGATGCGCGAAAGTCCCTGGCCAGGGCGGACGATAATATCGGAAAAGGAGTTTTCCGACATTCATCAGCGGCATCCAATCCAAGTGAGTCGACCGGCTAGGATTTGACAGCTCGCCATGCCCTGAGTTGACTCGAGAGCATTGTACGAATGAAGGATTATATCCACGCGGTAACTGTCGACGGAAAGGTTCCAAGAGTGGGTTACTTAACCCCAAATACCTTCCGGGTTCACGCGGTGTTGCTTGGCACCCAACGTGATCGGAGGCCCGATCGAATTCGATGTGCGACATCAATTCGATTGATTAATTGATTAATAAAGGGTTATTAATTAATTAATAAAGCCAGTGAGGAGTCACTGGGCTTACTGGGCCATTAACTGGACTGGTACTTGGGCCTAGAGGGTCACACGCAAATGATTCTCAAGGCGATGGATAAATAAGTGGGTTTTATATAAACCGGGGGTTTTTGTGAAAAACTGCGCGGTTAGTATAAAACATAGCGAACGGGCTGTGCAGGCCAAGCTGCTGCTAACCCTGGCTGCCCCTCCTCAGTTTCTGTCTTCCTCTGGAGTCCAGGCAGATCCAGATCTGCTCCGCCGCTTCCCCGAATCCCGTTCGACGGGAAATCGTCTGCGCACTGCGGCGATCATTGCGGCGACCAGCGGAGGCTTCGCGGGCTGCGAAGAACGACGAACTCGAGGATATCCGTCGCGGGGAGGATCGCGTGGACTTCGCTAGAGGCCGAGCACTTGCGCAGCTTGCGGTGTCACACCGACGGAACCGAACGGCTGCGGATTCGAATCCGCACACGGTGAGAAAAGATAATCCGATTATCTTGTATTTTAGATTTCGAAACGAGAACGGATCGCTGTAAATATTTTATTTTTCCGCTGCGTGAGCGATCCGGAGAAACCGAGAAAAACCAACATAAATCCCCGTAAATCATCAAAGAACCAATGGGAAGCGGTCAAGAGTCGGAGATTGTGCGCGCGGTAGTCGCCGGAGTGGGGAGTAATCGGAGTAGTGGGGGTGAGGGTGGCGAGTGGAGGAGATCGTGGGAAGACGAGGTCAAGATGGAAGTTAGGAGAATGGACGGCCGACTATCTTGCCTTCCAATTCCGTGGAAGGCCAGGTAGCTGGCCTTCCACGAAGAGGTGGAAGGCGGCCCGGTTGGCCTTCGAAGGGTGGTGGAAGGCAAAGGGGTGGCCTTCGAAGGGTGGTGGAAGGCGGACAGGTTGGCCTTTGAAGGATGGTGGAAGGCGGATAGGTTGGCCTTCGAAGGATGTTGGAAGGCAGACAGGTTGGCCTTTGAAGGATGGTGGAAGGCGGGCTGGTTGGCCTTCCACGAAAAAGGTGGTGAAAAGTGAAAAAGGTGTCCAAAAGGTAGAAGGCAAGGTTGTTGGCCTTCCGCGGGTGGTGGAAGGCGGCCTGGTTGGCCTTCCACGGATGGTGGAAGGCAAGGGTTGGCCTTCCACGGGTGGTGGAAGGTGGCCCAATTGGCCTTCCACGGGTAAGAGGAAGCGGAGATTGGTTAATGGGCCTGATTATTTAGTGGGTTGAATTATGTGAGAAAATTTGATGGGCTAAATGAGATGGATAAGGTGATGGGGGTTTATGACCGGAAAGGGGTCCAAAATCGGTGTCTACAAATGCCCTTCCGGGACACCTGTTTTGCAGTGGAGTGGAACGGAATGATAAATAGGTGTTCCGAAAATCGAACCTGATTTTGGACAGCCCGAAGAAGGAATGAGCTATATCCAAAGATGATATGCGAATGTGGCAAATGCATGAAAACTGGCTATTCGAGTTGCAAGAGTGGTTAAGAAGGGGAACAACGTTCAAACTGGAGAATCACAATCCGTGGGACCCTCGGGTGCTGGAACCACAAGACCTTGGCGCACTAGGATGCGACGATCTGGCCCAAAGGGATCTCAAGCATGAAAGATGAAGGAGTGTGACTTGAAATGGTCTCGACACAACGGGCGCACGGTGGCCTGGCGCATCACATGATCGCCAAGTGAGAGAATCTCAAGCACACGAATTGGAAAATGATAAGGTCTTGCAATTCAAAGGGCTAACAGACGAATAGTTGCCAGACTCACAGATCAACAATGGGTTAAGTAGAGTGATAAACTATGGTCATTGCCCCTAGGGCGAGGATGGATGCTTATGCAATGCATGCTGGTTTAAAATTTTGAAAACAAATTCCTAATGCAAATAGGAGGGATTTATTGGCCAATCGAATAACTTGGGGAATATAGACTCCTCATTGTTTTGTTAAAGAGGAACTAAGAGTCTATACGCCCAAAGTTATTAGCGTCTTGTATCTTCAATCCTACTTGCTTCATATTCCCTGCAACTGCAAGAACGCACATCAGCAAATGTAAATAATCAATGATCCACAATATCTTAATGACAAGCTCCAAGGAAACAAGGGACAAAGGTCCCTGTCGAGTCGAAGCCAGCACGGAAGATATGGCCATTCTCAAAGTAGAATGCCAATCCGGCTGCTTTTGGCTTCGACTCGACAGCAAAAGTGTCCACCTTTTGGATATAAAATCTTTTTCCTGTATGCACAATAATGAGGGGAAAATAGTTAGTAGTATATGCTTTCGGCCCCTTGCCCAAAAAGAGCAACTACCTTTTCCCTAGCCTTCGCATAGGGTCAAGGGGCCGTGTTCTACTAATCAGACAAAAGGAAGAATTTTGAAACTAATGCGACAACTAAATGTGTAAATGCCGGTAGATATTAACAAGTGGGGTGTGTGATGAACGAAAACATGTTTTTTTTTATTTGTTTATTTTATTTTATTCCGACCACCTGGTGACTGCCCAAACTTAGCCTGATTGAATGATGAAAGGGAAATGCACACTCAACTTCCCAGATATCCTAAGCACACATCTAGATTGATTTGGGCCTCTAGACTCCTCAAGCTAACCTTGACCGGCTAAGACTCATACTAATGACAATACCGTCATGCCATGCTTAGGCTCCCAGCTGCTTCCGACCACCAAGTTCGCCCAAAAAGTTTTCGAGGTAAATGATTTGCCCGACCCGGGTCTCTCTCCTCACAATCTAGAAGGTATAAGATGGAACACCTTGGAACTATAACAGTCAACCGCGCGACGCTGACCCGGAATCAGACGTCGTCGCACCTATTGGTGACACGCATGTATTGACCTAAGCCCGAAGTCTTCGAGAGTGCTCATTGAGATTATGGCTAAGGAATTGGTTCACCAGAAACACTGACATTACTCTTCACCCATTTTGGACTCCTGTGATCATATGAGCATGTGACGATTTTTTAAAAAACGAACCATTTTAAAATGATGTTCGGTCTTTAGATAGTTATCTCGTGCTAAAACCTTGAGGGGGAAAAAGTGAAGAAATTTTAGAGACAAACCTCACAGGAGGATCAACAAAACCGTTAAAAGGGCGAGCTGTGACAAAACGGACCCCTTTTGGACCTCCTAGATGCCCCTATTTTGACTTTTCAGGCCTTTGGTAGATTTCATGGCCAGGCACGGTCACGACCAGACTTTTTTGTATGATTGCTTGAACCCCTTTTCTTTTTGTATTTCTTTTCCACTCTTGACATTTTTCGGGGTTATTTGATATTCCGCCTGCGGGGACACTGCCCTCTTCACGTGCTCTGGTCCTTTACATTTCATTTTTGGGGCCCTTTTGAGGGGTTACATCTATCGGGTTGTTAAGGAACCGCAGTTTGCTGAGCTCGACCGTTTAAGGGTGTCGACTGTCCTGATCGATCGAGAGACGAAGAGCAAAGGTTGCATTTTGACAGTATACTAAAGACTCGGAACTCATTTTAAGAAGGTTCTCTTTGAAAAAAACGTGTAGATGTGTGCATCTCATGATGATCATAGGGATCCGTATGAAAGTAAAGTAGACACGTCCGAGGTTCTGATGGACCAAAGCCTTAGTCAAACCTTAATGTTAACCCAATCTATCATGCAACTAGACCTAGACAGAGGGTTACGTGGCAGTCACCAGACAGTTGGGTTTTGTGCTTTTCCTAATTTTTTTGTCGTTTTCATTGAGGTATGCACATATTTACAAATATTTTTGTTGCTTTTTGGAATATTCGATTTTTTTTTTTTTTTTTTGCATTTAAAGGGTAGAAATTTTTTTAGATAGACTCCTATCCAAAGAAAAATATTTTTCAAATATTTACACTTATTTGCTAACTCTTGAACTAGAAACGAAAGAACTTACTTACATCTACAACTCTTAGATAAAGAGGAAGCTATCCAATCCCTAAGCGATTATGCACAAGACTCTGAGAGTGAGTCAGACATGTTGCAAAGGTGGGTCCTTGAGACAGAGACCAAATGGCAGAATTGCCCCAGTATGTTGGCTCCTCATTGGTGGTTTTATACCCTCCGATATGGGAGTGGGACTTTTTCTCTTTTTGGGGGTCATAGTCTCCAAGCATAAAACACTCAGGGGAATGTGCCACGACCGGAGATAAAAGCCTGAGAAGGGAAGGTGTGTGAAATAGGAAGGGAATGAGAGCAGTGGGTACCGATTCATCCCTCACTAAGGAGGCTCCTTCTCGTCGAGTGGTTGGTTCATAGAATGGCAGCTGTGTACCGAAATCTTCTTCATCCTCTCTTTGAACTTCATTGATTGTTTCTTTCAACTCATCCTCAAGATAGTGTATCTTGAGTGCCTCTTGATTTTCCTTCGCAAAGTGATCCAAGAGAGTCCATTTTCTTAATTCCTCAGCTGGTTTGGTTAGTAGGTAACCCAATATGAATCCCCCAATGGTCGGATTTTCAAAGATAGGCTCTTGAATTCCTTGCTCTTCCTTGCCTAACCCAGATCCCGAACTACACCACATTTTGTCCATAAGCTGCCAACCTATGCTAGGTTGGGGCTTGGGCTGAGAGTCAACCGATGAAAGGATGGGCTCTTTCCCTTTTCCAGAAGTGATCATGGATGGAATTTGTTCAGTCAAGATTGAGTCCAAAGACTCAACATAGGGAGTACTCTTCATTTTGACAATCTTCCCATTGTATGGAAATTTATAGCACTGATGGTTAGTGGAAGGCACTCCCAGGGTCTGGTCCATCCAAGGCCTTTCCAGAATGGCGTTGTATATGGGCTTGGCATTAAGGATATAGAATTCAAAGATCATGGCCACTGGGCGAATTTCCAGTTTCCCATTAGCTGGTCTTTGGGAATTATCATAAGCCGAGACTGTCATGGAGGTAGACTCAATCTTCTCCGGATCAATCCCTATCCTTTTAAGGGTCTTGAGTGGACAAACATTGATTGATGCGCCGGTATCCAACAGGATGGAGTCCAATGAGTGACCCTTGAGTGTTGCAGTTAAGCATGAGGGAAGGGATTGGAATTCAGGGGGAGTTAGATCCTTATCTGTAAAGGATATCGTAAGTGTCTGGGTGACTGAGAGAATGGCATTTGTGACCCCCCTGATAAGAAGATCTTCCTTGACTGTAATTCGCTGGAGGAATTTGAACAATGTCTTCCTGTGTGTAGGGGATCTCCTAATCAACTCTAGGACCGAAATCTTGGCGGGATTTTTCCCTAGATGTTGTAGGATGTCATACTTGGATTGAGTAATCCTTCTAGACATATTTGAATTCTCTTGGGAGTCCAAGGGTTGACTTGTTAGGGGAATGATGCGATTTCTCAGTGTAACACCAATTGGACTGGGGTCTACTGCTTGATCTGACTTTAGTGGTTGAACTGGTGGCAAATTTATTAGGTAGAATTGGGTTACTGGACTCGGCTTTGTTGTTGGACATAAGATGGATAGAGGAGGTTCTCTGATTGAAAGTGAGGGAACTTGGAACAAAGTGACTGGGTTGATGATTGTTGGTTGTTCCCTAGGTCGTATCAAGACCAAAGGTTTGTCTTGAATATTAGTGGAGACTCCTTGCAATGGCTTTCTAGGTTTGGTCATCCAAGTAGGGCACTCACGCCATACCCCGACCTCTTCATACTCCCAGTACTGTCCTCTGCGATCAACATTTGGTTCCAAATTTTTGACAAAGGTGCTCACCCTTTCTAGAGAGCTAGATGGATCCTGAGCTACCTGATGAGAGGGCAGAGGGTCTTTCACAATTCTTGATTCTCTTTTGGCTTTCAAGGTTTCAATAGCCTCTTTCATGTGCCCCCAATTGATCTTGCGTTCCTCATTCAAATCATATATCCAATCCTTGAAAGTGAACCAATTATAAATTGTATGCCCCGACACTCTATAATACGGACAATATCTGGACATATCAACATTGTAGGGGATGGCCTCATGCTGGGGTGGAAGCTGGATAGCATTGCAAGATAATAAGACATGAAAAATGTCTAATAGAGATTCCGGCAAAGGCGGATATGAGGTACGTTTGGGCATAGGCCAATTGTAGCTAGTTGAAGGGGGAACTGCTGAATATGGTTTCTGATTGGATTGGTTGTCTGATCTGGACATAGGATTGGGTGACCTAAAAGGTTGTCCCAAGGCACTCACCTGTTCATTGATTGTCACTCCCTCTATTGGTGGAGTTTGTGTAGTCCTCTTATTTCTGTTCTGATTTTCAAAGAAGGATGGCAAAGTGGAACTCCAAATCTGAGATTGAACTATCCGAGCTCGATTATAAAGTTGTGCAAATGTGTGAAATTCGCTCAGCATGAGAATAGCTCGAAGCTGCGGGGTAGCGTTATTGACCAACATGGTGATAGCTTGAGATTCGGGGATTGCCACTTCCGCCCTAGAGGCCATTCCCCTCCACCTGTTGGCAAAATACGTGAACTCCTCTTCTGGCTTCGTCTTCTCCATCACAAGATCAAATAGGGTGGGAGGCATGGTTGTCATATGACTAAACTGAGTGATGAATTTTTCGGAGACCATATCAAAATTGATTAGGTCTGTGGCGGGCAAGGAAGAAAACCATCTTAAGGCCTCACCTTCTAAGGATTTCTGGAACAGATGAACAAGGAGGACTCTGTCGTAGAGCCATTGATGGGAATCCATGAGGAAACCTGACAGGTGGTAATGAGGGTCAGAGGTGCCATCATATTTTCTGTACTTGGGGGCTTTGAATCCTGGTGGAAAGTAGGCCGGAGGGAGGTTGCAATAGCTCAAGAGAGAGTGCGGTTGTTTCAGGGTAAGTTTCTCGGCCATGAGCTTACGCACATAGGTTTCAACCTCACTTTTGTAGATGAATTCCTCCTGCTTGGGAGGAGGTGTAGTTTGAGAGACTGGAATCGGCATGACGGGTGGAGCAACTGGAGTAGGAGTTGGCTGGTTGATGCGAGTCTGAGCTCTGTTGGAAGATCCTAGGAAGTGAGTTCTCCGAGGAGTGGCATCTTCGGTTTTGCCACAAGAGGCCAATTGGATGAGTTGATCAGGGGTGTACCATGATAACACGGCAATAAGTTCCGAGTCCTCACTCGGGTTTTGGAAGGTGCTGTTGGAGATTATAGGGTCACTTTCTGAAGAAGAAGATTCATCCGAGCATCTTCTCCTAAGTTCCTCTCTAGATGTTTGGAACATGCCCACAAATGTTTGTTGTGGATCCTCTTCAATCTCGAACAGAGGGTTGTGTGTGACGTTGTTACCAAACTCATCCATGTCATCATGCATAGTGTTAACATACATTCGATTCATTATGAAACACAAATCCTAAGAGATTTTATATTTCACTTGAAAGGTTAACTGTGCATTATGAGTGTTGGTTTCTAACAAATCAAGTTCAAACCCTTAACGACCCTGTATTCTTCTTTCAAAACATGTTCAACCAGAGTTTAGTTAGGTGTCTTAGATTTTGAAAAAAATCTCTCAGTGACACCTACGGGTGGACGATTTTGAATGGGAAGGCTTAATTCCTCACACGAACCCGGGGTTCCTATCAGGTGGTTTCAGGTACAACCTGCTCGGCGGCCAAGTGGGAATCCCTGGCTCGCGGAGACTTACGGAGGTTCCCAACATAATAAGACTAGTCACACCCGAGTAGGAATCCTCAGGTGGAGAGTCGAACACTGTGGGAGAGGTAACTAGAAGTGTGATGCCGGCTCTTCCTTAAAAACCCCTGCGGATAGTACCCTGGAATTAACCCACAGTCCAGCAGACAAGAGAAGAAAAGAGAAGACAAGAGAACAGTAAACAAAAAAAAACTAGAACACGCAACAATTTAATCAACAAGTGAAAAATTAGACAGTGAAAATTAGACAGCTAGAAGGCCGGAGCCTGGACAGCCAGCTACTTGGCCGTCCTAGAGCCTGGACGGCCAGGCAGTGGGCCGTCCTGGAGTCTGGACGGCCAGCTACTTGGCCGTCCTAGAGCATGGACGGCCAGGCAGTTGGCCATCCTGGAGTCTGGACGGCCAGGTACTTGGCCGTCCGGAAATCTAGGCGGCCAAGTGCTTGGCCGTCCGGGACTCTGGGCGGCCAAGTGCTTGGCCGTCCGTGGGAGGAGCACTTACCTTTTTTAAACTATCTTACAATGTGCGCGGCAAGCAAGAGAGTGTCCTACCGTGATCGCCAGAGGGTTGTAGGCGCCCGGAACGTCCTCCGCCGCTGCTGCGGGCTTCGGGCGAGGGCTTCTCCGTTCGTCTTAGCAATGCGGCGATTTGGAAGGGTTAGGAATTGAAGTATGTGATCGCCAGGAGCATTACCTTACGGTCCCTGTGCTCCGCAGGATGATGAAGTTGATCGCGTTCTGGTAGAGCGGGGATAGTGGGTTCCTCTTCTCTGCCTCCGGCCGGCCGAAGAGGGAGAGCTCGGTAGTCCGCGCGCAGAATCTGGTAAGAGCCCCTAAGAGAAAAAAAAAAAAAAAAGAGACAAAAGAAAGTAAAGAGAACCCGATTAGGACTGTGACATGTAGAATCTATTCATGCAAATATGTAAATAAACTAAAATTGAAAGGAGACGCACCGGATGGGTGTTTTGGGAGGGAAGGTGACCATATGTTATGGCCACCCACCTCCCGTTTTTTATTTGAAACCTCTGGGGGTAAAGGGTGCTAAGTCATCCTAAGATGCATGCATGTAGATGGGGTGCTCGTGTATGGTAATAGTGAAAAGTAAAAGTAATGTGGTAAAAAGAAAAGAGTAAGAGGAGAGGATGATGTTACGGAGTAGATAGAGAGCGAGAATGCAATGAAATTGAAAGGAGAAAAATAAGGAGAGAGTTAAGAAAACAAGCCCATTTGGAATGCGAAGGATTCCTCTACTTCCTCTAACTTATGGACTGCCGAAGCCTTCTCCCGCTTGGAGTTCTTCAGTATCCAACCTCGCAAACTGAAGCCTCTCCAGCCCCTGCCAACCCAACTCCACCTAACCTCCTTTCTCGAGGGGACATGGAGGGTTTAAATAGGTGAAGGGAAAATAGGAGGAAATAGGGGTCTAAATCCCCGTAAATCATCAAAGAACCAATGGGAAGCAGTCAAGAGTCGGAGGTTGTGCGCGCGGCAGTCACCGGAGTGGGGAGTGATCGGAGTAGTGGGGGTGAGGGTGGCGAGTGGAGGAGATCGTGGAAAGACGAGGTCAAGATGGAAGTTAGGAGAGTGGACGGCCAACTATCCTGCCTTCCAATTTCGTGGAAGGCCAGGTAGCTGGCCTTCCACGAAGAGGTGGAAGGCGGTCCGGTTGGCCTTTGAAGGGTGGTGGAAGGCAAAAGGGTGGCCTTCGAAGGTGGTGGATGGCAAGGGGTGGCCTTCGAAGGGTAGTGGAAGGCGGACAGGTTGGCCTTCGAAGGATGATGGAAGGCGGACAGGTTGGCCTTCGAAGGATGTTGGAAGGCGGACAGGTTGGCCTTCGAAGGATGGTGGAAGGCGGGCTGGTTGGCCTTCCATGGGTGGTGGAAGACGGGCTTGTTGGCCTTCCACGAAAAAGGTGGTGAAAAGTGAAAAAGGTGTCCAAAAGGTGGAAGGCAAGGTTGTTGGCCTTCCGCAGGTGGTGGAAGGCAGCCTGGTTGGCCTTCCATGGATGGTGGAAGGTAAGGGTTGGCCTTCCACGGGTGGTGGAAGGTGGCCCAGTTGGCCTTCCACGGATAAGAGGAAGCGGAGATTGGTTAATGGGCCTGATTATTTAGTGGGTTGAATTATGTGAGAAAATCTGATGGGCTAAATGAGATGGATAAGGTGATGGGGTTTTATGACCGGAAAGGGGTCCAAAATCGGTGTCTACAGATGCCGGGTTCATCTTCTCCCTGTCTGGTACCTGTAAGTCTTCAATTACTGTATCGCTATAATCACTCGCTCATTTTATGAGTCCGATTCAATCGTGTGGTATGGTTTTGTCAAACCACTAGTGATCTTGTCGTCTGACCGTGACCTTCATAATAATTTCACGTTCGTTCCAAACGAATCAATACCACCCTGGCCAGGGATTTAGTGGAGCGTCTATGTCATGACTCATTAACTGTCTGTGATATACCTGACAGTGAGCGATCCTCTCTTGACCATTCACGGTATTCGCATGTATTCCGATGTGGCTAATAATTCAGTGTTTCATGACTTATAGTTAAAGTCACTTAACCAAACATTAAAATCAGTCCTCACATAAGACCTCATTAATGTCTCGAGTCAAAGGATCAACAATATTACTGAGACATATGGATCTTTAGTTGACATTAGGTATAATTAACCATCTAAAATCCATCAGCGAATCAGTTCAGTGAACATTCTCCCAGGATGAACGCTCACACATATGTGATGGTGCCCCGCACCTATGACAGTGAGATTGGTCGTCGACACATCATGCATGCTGATTTATGAGTAATCAATGTCCCAGAGCGATTACTCTTCAATCATGAACAATTTAAGGTATGTGTCTATATACAGTCAAACTCACATTCGAGATCCCAGCTCGAAATTGACTTTATAACCACATATCCCAGGGACAACGCAAAGCAATCCACAGATTACAAGTTTACGCTCTAATTACCACTTAATTATATTGAACAAGATTGTATAACACATTGGGCCTACACGACCCATAATTGATATGTAGGACACCCAAAACTAATAGTCTCCCACTTGTACTACAGCCAATTGCCCACAGTCTTGAGGCCCATCTTTTCCCGATGACGCTCAAACACAATTTATAACAAAGGCTTAGTCAATGGATCTGCAATATTGTCTTCTGATGGTACACGCTCTACCATTACATCTCTCTTTGCAGCAATCTCCCGAATCAGGTGGAAGTGTCTTAGAATATGCTTCGACCTTTGTTGAGACCGAGGTTCCTTCGCCTGTGCGATGGCCCCATTATTATCACATAGTAATGGGATGGGAGCCGATATGTTGGGAACTATGTCAAGTTCCGAGATGAATTTCTTCATCTAGACCGCTTCCTTTGCAGCTTTAGCCACAGCTACATACTCTGCCTCTGTCGTTGAATCCGCAGTCGTTTCTTGCTTGGAACTCTTCCAACTGACTGCTCCTCCATTTAACATGAATACAAATCCAGACATGGATTTGCTATCATCCGAATCTGACTGGAAAGTAGAGTCTGTATATGCTCTCAATTGCAAGTCCTCCTCTCCTCCATACAGCAAGAAAAGATCCTTAGTTCTTCTCAAGTACTTAAGGATGCATTTTATTGCTTTCTAGTGCTATTCACCTGGATCACTCTGATATCTTCTGGTAATGCTCAAAGCATTGGCCACATCAGGGCGAATATAGATCATGGCATACATGATCGACCCTATTGCCGAGGCATAGGGTACCCGACTCATGTGCTCTACTTCCTCAGGTGTTCTAGGGGCCATGCCCTTAGATAGGTAAATTCCATGTCTCATAGGAATGAGATCTCTTTTGAAATTTTCCAACTTGAATCTCCTGAGTATAATATCTATGTACATGGATTGGGACATTCCCAGCATCCTTTTTGATCTATTACGATAGATCCTTATGCCCAGTACATGGGATGCTTCTCCCAAATCCTTTATGGAGAATGTCTTGGACAACCAAGACTTTGTTGATGTCAACATCCTTACATCATTCCCAATGAGTAAGATGTCATCAACATAGAGGACTAAGAAGGTCACTAAGCTCCCACTGACCTTCTTGTAAACACAAGGTTCGTCTTCATTTCGAATGAAGTCAAAAGATTTGATAATCTCATCAAATCTCAAATTCCAACTTCGAGACGCCTGCTTCAATCTATAAATGGATTTCTGAAGCTTGCATACCTTTTTGAGATGCTGCTTAGATGTGAATCCATCAGGTTGTACCATGTACACCTCTTCTGACAGGTTTCCATTAAGAAAAGTTGTCTTCACATCCATCTGCCAGATCTCATAATCTAAGTATGCTGCAATGGCAAGGAGGATCCTAATTGACTTTATCATTGCTACTGGTGAAAAAGTTTCGTCATAGTCAATTCATTATCTTTGACGATATCCCTTTGCCACCAGACGAGCCTTATAAGTGTCAGTTTATCCATCTGCTCCGATCTTCCTCTTGAAGATCTATTTGCAGTCGATAAGGGACCTTCCCTTCAGGTATGTTAACCAAGTTCCAAACTTGATTGGTATACATAGTTTGGATTTCTGAATCCATAGCTTCCTTCCATTTCTCGGAGTCAGAATTACGAATTGCCTCTTGATAGGATTGAGGATCATCATCCTCATTTATCTGTACCTTAGATGAACTGTCAAAGATATCTCCAACATATCTCTCAGGTTCTCTAGGTACCCTACCAGATCTTCGCAATATATGTGTTTCATTTTGAGCATTTTTAGTAGATGGTGTCTCATCTAATGAGACTACGTCCCCAGTTTGTGGTTCATGGACCTCGTCCAGCTCTATCTGGTTCCCACTGTTTTTCTGGAGGAGATATTCCTTATCCAAGAATACAGTTCTCTTGGCCACTAAGACCCTTTGCTCAGAAGGGTGATATAAATAATATCCAAATGTCTTTTTTTTTTAATATCTCACAAACCTACACTTGTCTGTTCTTGACTCTAGCTTATCTGCGTCATTCCTCTTCACATGGGCAGGACACCCCCAAACTTTAATATGATTAAAGTTCAATTTCCTTCCCTTCCATATCTCATATGGTGTCTAAGGAACTGACTTACTCGAAACCCTATTTAACAAGTAGGTTGCAGTCTCTAAAGCGTACCCCCATAAAGACAATGGTAATTCTGCCAAGGACATCATGGAACGGACCATGTCTAACAAGTCCTATTTCTCCTTTCATATACACCGTTATGCTGTGGCGTATATGGTGGGGTCCACTGAGAAATTATTCCATTGTCCTTCAAGTAAGAAGTGAATTTAAGACTTAAGTATTTACCTCCTTGATCCGATCGAAGAGTTTTAATACTTTTACCAGTCTGCTTCTCTACTTC
This sequence comes from Zantedeschia hybrid cultivar, assembly GCA_030544215.1. Lineage (NCBI taxonomy): Eukaryota > Viridiplantae > Streptophyta > Magnoliopsida > Alismatales > Araceae > Zantedeschia > Zantedeschia hybrid cultivar. The sequence goes on from JARZZO010000011.1 coordinate 46,097,987, forward strand.
ATTCTTATATTCCTTAAACTTCTCAAAAGTTTGTAATTTATATCTTATTAAATACATATAGCCATACCTAAAGAAATCATCAATAAAAGAAATGAAATAGAGATATCCTCCTTTAGCTTCTATTGACATGGGTCCACGTACATCCGTGTGTATGAGTTCCATAAGCTCAGCAACCCTTTCACCATGTCCACTAAAAGAAGCCTTGGTCATCTTCCCCATGAGACACGACTCACAGGTGTCAAATGATTTGAATTCGAATGAATTCAAGTATCCATTTGAACATAGGTGAGAAATCATTTTCTCTCCTATATGACCAAGTCTGCAATGCCAAAGATATGCATGATTCACTTCTTCTATCTTATCACTGGAAACCTTCATTAAGAATTGCCTTGCAATTCCTATTCCAGTGACCAATATGTCCACACAGAAAGCATTTGCTGTCTTTTTCATCCTTCTTTCCCTTGCCTGCCTTGGTGATATGATTACCTTTAGTCGGTTTATTTTCCTTCTTGTTATTGGGTGTCTGGGTGGCCTTCCTTTTCTTGTTGATCCAACCAACAATCATTACAGAAGATGGTTTCTCCTTCTGTATGGTCTCTTCAGCACTCTTTAACATGTTTAGGAGTTCTGGTAGAGAAACTTCAATCCTATTTATGTTAAAGTTCATGATGAAGGAATAAAAGGATTCAGACGATGACTGGAGAATGAGATCAATGCTAAGTTCAAGATCCAACTTGAATTCTAGCCCAATGAGTCTCTCTATCCAATCCATCATTTTCAGTATATGAACCTGTACTGAAGCACCCTTAGATATCCTAGTCCTGAAAAGTTTCTTGGAAAGCTCATACCTCTCTATCATACCCTGCTCACCAAAGAGTTGGCGTAGTTGGAGAAGTATAGCTCCACAATCTGTCTTTTCAAATTGCCTCTGTAGCTCGGGAGTCATAGAGGCCAGTATATAACATTGCGCAAGGGAAGAATCTTTCGACCATTTTGCATAATTTAATTGATCACCCTCCTTAGTATCAGTGGGAGGCTCAGGTTGAATTGTGTCTAACACGTACACAATCTTTTCAACTGTTAAGACTATTCGCAGATTACGCAGCCAGTCATGAAAATTAGGTCCAGTCAATTTGTTTGCATCCAAGATGCTACAAAGGGGATTCGACAACGACATGATGATCTGAATAAAAATAAAAGACAATATTTTAACATGCGTTCAAGGTTCTCACTTAGATATGGTTTTCTATCTTAGTTAGCTCTACTATTTTGTGTCGAACTATAAGACCCTCAATCGTATTAAACGGGAGATCACGGCGATCATCCTAGTGGGTCGGAATCCCAACAGAACTGAGATGCAACCTTGTAGAAAGCATAAGAAATCACATCCCATTCCTTGGGCAGTCAACAGCACTTGCATCCAATTGAATATCCGACTTTCGACCCCCCAGCAGTCATCCCCTTGTGGAAAGCACAACAAAGAATACTCCCAGTTAGATCGCACCACCATTACTACACAACAATGAGTTCGTGACCCGACCCTTGTGAAAAGCACAACAAGGCCAAGTTCAGTTCCTCATCCCATTGAAGCAAAGCTTTAAAGCTGAGATCCTGCCACCAAATCATGAATTTTGTGGAAAGCACAACAAATCCATGAGATAATGACATTCAGTCACCCTATAATGGTGGAGGGCCACGATAGCTTCTAAAGCCAAGTTCACATATCTAATATTTAATGAAGAAGGTATTTTGCTTTTATCTTGGTCTTACCTTAAGTGGTAGAATAAATATATTCGAGCTATATCTTTACTGTACCTAATATTTGCTCAAAATAAATACATCCCATGCAAATAAATAAGCATGAGTGATCATGGACTCTAAGTAAAGCTACGCTGATATTCAGCCTACTTCCCAAGCAGCAGGATCATCCTCGTAGTTCGTCCTCCGTGCCTTCAAGCTCCATCTGCAGCATTAATTACAATAATTACACCGCTTGCAGGCCGAAAAAAAAATTACATGCCAAATAATTTCCAACAGCCCTTAAGGCAAATACATTAATCGAAGGAAGATAGAATTACGTTGAAAATTAAATAGAGAAAGAAGGGAGGCTCGCAGGCCTAAAACGAACTGAGTTAAGTCCATGATTACCCACCATTCCAAACGCAATCATATCAATCAGAGAAGGGTTATTTTGAAAATAATCCTTATATTTGGATTGAAATCATGCGTTGTGCATACAGGAAATTTTGGTCATGTTTAATTTTGAAAAACTCATCGTTACATTCAAAATAAATCTAACAGACACCAGAATGGCATCGCAGTAACATTCATGTTTAGAATTATTCTATACGTATAACAAGATACACACATGAATTTAAAAATTAAATTCAATCAATCAAGATAATTAAGACAATCATGAAATTTAAATTCAAGTTAATCATCCAATGATCAAATACAATTTAATTAAATGATCGTCTTCAATTATCTTTCATTAAAATTCATAATTTATTCCTTTGAAAATTATCCAATAATTTTACAAACTCAAAATTTGAATTTTAACAATAATCCTATCAAAATTCAAATTTAACAATTATCTATAATTGAAAATTCGAAAGTTTGAATTTATACGTAATCTTCAATTAAACTCAAAATTTACATGATAATTATCAGATTAATCAACAATAAATTTGATTAATCCTATCCGATAATTATCTTAATTTTTGAGATAAAAATTTAATTTTCTGGGCCAGTGTAGTACGCAATACGGGTTGGAGCAGTGCGCCTAACAGTGCGAAAAATCGGACAACAAATTAATTTTAAATAATTTTAAAATTAATCGGACGGCAAGGCCAAGTACTTTCCACCAAGTGGAAGACCACATGGTTGGCCGTCCACCCCTTGGAGTGGACGGCCACCATGTTGGCCGTCCAATTTGACGGCCACTTCAAGTGTCGTTTACAATCTGAAAAAAAATTCCAAATATACTCGGACTATTGGGTTCGGTCGTAAAATCCGAGAAATTACAGAAGCGGAAGAACATAAAACAAAATGATTTCCCAAACCAGTTCGGGCTCCGATTGATGCAACAAAAACGATCTTAAATAAATCATACGAGATTTATCACCTTACACGAAATATGTTATCCTGTGAAAATCGATGCCGAACTCCTCGAAGCTTTAAGCCGTTCAAATGTCCGGCCTCTAGAGCTTAATCCACACCAACTCACGCAGCAACGGAGTTCTTCTTCTCCAAAACCCGCACAAACCTCCTGTCTCAAGAATCTGGGAAGAGTCCAACTCTTCTTTTCTTTTCTTGACGGCCAATTATGGTGAATGGGTTTGTCGTACATTTTTTAGGGAAAAAATGCACTTGATCTTGATTTTTTAATTTTTTTATTTAGATTTGTTATTTGTGCGCTTTATCTGACTTAATCAGATGATTGCGTAGTTCTTCGACCCGATCCCGCTACCCATAAATGGAATAGCGTTAATTACATCCTCCTAAGAGGAAAACCCTTGATTAATCGTCGGAAGAGTAGAATAACACCCTTTGAAATGATATAAGAAAGATATACAAGATTGCATTTGACAAATGAATGAATTTCAGTTTTTATTTGAGAGGAAAACTCATTTTTTAATTAGAGTTGAGTCTGCGCAAGACTTGATTTATTGATTTTTACTGATGGATAATGACGAGAGACATTTTTTAGTATTTTTGGATTGATTTATGGGGATGTTTTGAAGATTCACACTTTGTATGTTTTGAATTTGTAGGTTTTTTAGAGAATGGGCAAGGTTGAAGTGAGGCTTCTTTTAGGTATTTTTTACGTTTTGCAAAAAGGCAAATTTGAGTTTCATTTGATTTTTGATTTATAGGAAGTATTGTAATCTTATCCTGGGGTTTTTTATTTAATTTTAAGGGAATTATAATTGAAATATTTGGATTTTAGCAATTAGGGGTTGAGTCTGCGCAGGGTAGCGCAGACTAACCTGTCACAAGTTTATTTTTTAGTTTTTTAGGTAATTTTTAGGGAAAAGTTATCTTTTTTTTTTTGGTTTTGATTTGTAGAAAATATATGTTTTATTATTAAGAGTTTGATTTGATTTGATGGGAATTTAATGGCCAAAATACCAGATTTTAAGAATTTAAGGTTGAGTCTGCACTATAGAGCGCAGACTCATTGGTTTTCAAAGTGTTTAGCATTTTTTATATTTTTTGTGAAAGGAGTTTTAAGTTTTTATTTGGGTTTTTGACTTATATAAAGTATAAATTTTTTATGTAAATTTTTGGATTTAATTTAGAGGAAAATTAAGGTCAAAAAGACCAAATTTGGGATTTCAGGGTTGAGTATGCGCTGGGTAGCGTAGACTCATTTGTCACCAAAGTGTTTTTACTTAGTTTTTGTATTTTGTCAAGAACAACTTGGTGTTTTTATTTGATATTCTGATAGATAAGAATAAACTTGATTTTTAGAAGGTTTGAGATCATCTTTTAGTGGTGGGGAGGTTGATTTTTTATTTTTTGTGAATTTCAGGGCTGAGTCTGCGCCAGGATGCACATACTCGAGTCTGAACTGTGGATTTTTTTAGAATTTTTGGTGGGACAACTTGATTTTATGTTTTTCTTTATGATTATCTACAGATTTGGAGCTGCGGGCATGATTTGGGGGCCAAGAGATGAGGTTTTGGCCTTGGAATTGATGCGCAGACTCAAGTTCAAAGAGGATTTGAGCAAGATTCTTGAAAAGATGGAACCTCCTGAGGTTGAGGGGAATTCCAAGAGTTTCAAAGAGCTAGGGAGCTTCAAAGATCAAGGAAACAAGAAAAAATGAGTTTGAGTCTGCGCAAGGGGTGCGCAGACTCAGCTGAACTTGTAATTTTGGTTTATTTTTAAGGGATTTGAATCCTTTTTGTAAATGGATGTTTATTTAAATGATATGGAGTGTTTGATATATGATTGCGAGTGATTTGAGCGATTTGATTTATTGTTTAGTTGATTTTTTCTTTCGAAATGAGCTTATGGAAGTTGTGCAGACTCAACTTAAATTTGAAATTTTGTGTTTATTTAAAATAGAAGATGGCTATCCTAAATCTTTTTTTTTTTTTAATTATTTGAGTTACTTGAACCATAAATGAGTCTATCAGCCCATGCAAGGACTCTTTGATAATTTTGAGTTGAGTCTGCGCAAGGGTGCGCAGACTCAGAACAGTGACACAAACTCAAGTCTGAAAATTGGATTTTTTAGTTTCCTGCACAGTTCAAGCTGCAATTAAATCCATCAAGGGGTTAGTTTCAACCATTAAAGTTAGAATATAAAATCCGGAGTCGAGGAAAACAGATTGTACCCCATTCCCAATCGAATTTCCATGGTTATAGGTGCGCAGACTCAAAATCTGAGCATAATTTCAGGTTTATACCACTTTCAACTTGAAGTGATTTAAGAATCACCACAAATTTGGGGAGGATAACACTGAGAAATCTCAGAAGTTGAGTATGGCTACATGAGGTCTTTTCAAAGAGTGGTTCTTGTGTGGATTTCTTCAAATAACATGATTTCTTCATGTTTATCTCATTCTTCTTGGGTCACTTTATAAAGCATTGAAAATGCTTAATATAATGATTCTAAGTTGAATTTCAACTTTCTATTAGGAGAACCCAATAAAAAGGTTTAAGATCTTCATGAAGGGTCATGGCATGAAGGGACCCAAAGGACCAACTCCCTTAAAGGGATATGTAATGGCTAATGGACCATAGGGATGGCTATAAAGGGGGGCATGCCGAGCATCCAACCACTCACTCAAAGGATGTCCTTAATGCCTTCAAGATGTAAGAAAAACCCACAAGGGGTAATCCAAAGCATCTCTACATTTGGGGAGCAAGGACCTCCACCAATTTCCCTAGAGGGTCACATGTAGTCATGAACTATGGAGTTGGCTATAAAGGGGGGTGTGCCGAGCATCCAACCACTCACCCAAAGGGTGCCCTTAATGCCTTCAAAATGAAAAGGTTATCCACAGGGAATCACCCATTCCATTTCTACATTTGGGGAGCTAGGAACTCCACCAACTCATTGGAACTTCGGGACAGATCATCTAAATGAACCCATAGAAATGGGAACACAAGAATGATGTTTTTTGTGTGAGGGCCCTTGATGGGTTACCCAACATGAGATTGCTGGTACCCTTGAATCGGGACATCCTTGGAAAACATCGGAAAACATTTAAAATCTTAAAACATATGGTAAAACTTCGGTTTGAAATATTAAGGGCTTAACAACCCAAAGTCCAAGCCATTTAGGACCTTCATTGGACCTCAAAGGGACAGCCCTAGGTCCAAGGAACATTTGGAAAGTTTGGGGGAGGATCAAATAATCACCTTAAGCCCAAAAACCCACTTGAAAGAGGCGCAGACTCAAAACCTGCAACTGGCGCTGAGTCTGCGCAGGGAGGCGCAGACTCAACACTGCAGCACCTGCAGACCGCAGACTCAGGCTAAAATCCATATTTTAGTGAAAAAATGGGTTTAAATCTAACCCAAATGATGGAAAATAAAGTATAAAAGCTATAAGACTTAAAATATTTATTTAAAATATATTTTAGATACATTTCTTTAGGAAAATAGCATGAAAACTTGAATATGAACATATAGGAAACTTGGGTATATTTTTTATCTTTTCCGTGAATCTCTCCTTCTTGGATCCATGTTAGAGGGTTTCTACCCAAAGAAACTCATCCTCAACTAGTGAGGGAACCTCCTAGAGAACCTCTAGGGCCTAAATCCTTAGCCATCAAAGGAAAGAAATCCAAACAAAAAACCATTCGGTTCTAACATGAAAACAGAAACTTAGATCGTAATATATATGAAACTTAGGGGATTTCTCTTGATGTTTGGCCTTGGGAGATCATCCATGGAGGGGATGTGCTCCTAAGAGTCATGTAAGGCCAAGCCACCTTGAAAAACCCCAAAACTAAAGACAAATAAATGAAAAATCAGTTTTTAGGAAATCTGGACAACAAAGCATATTTCGGATCATATCTCCATATTTAGGGGGTTTCAAGACTTGAGGAAACTATTTCTATAAACTAAAAAGGCCCCTCTACCATCCCCATACGAAAAACACATGCCTTATGAAGGAAAAAATAGCATAAAAGCAAGATAACCAGCGGATTCATAAAAAACAGACTCAGAAAATATGAACATTGCATTTCATTGCTTTCAATCACCATAGAAGAACATCAAGGGGGAGATAGAAGTTTCTATGAACATCAAAATGAAAGAAAACATTATAAGAAAGCAAGAAGACAGAAATAAACCCCTTCTTTACCCCCACTCTACCTTGGAGAGGGGATGAGAAGGGAGAATGGCTCTTGAAGCCTACAATCTTGCTCTCTTCTTTTCTAGTACTCTTCCTTTCTTTCTCTCTTCTTTTTTCCCTCTTTTTTCTCTCTTGGGATGCAGGAAATGGAGGGGAAGGAGGAGGGAGACGTGCTCCTCCAAGCTCTCTCACTTTTCTTCTTCTCTTTTCTATTTTTTGGGATTTTTATCTCCAACTTTTTCTTGTAGAAGATGGGGGTTCTTTTATAGATAAAGTTGGGTTACTTTTGGGGGGTAGATTAGGCATCCATTAGCCTTAAATTAGAGATAAGAAACCCCTCTTAAGAGCCCTCCAATGAGGCCACAACACTTGGAGAATCATAATTAGTTTCTCCTTTTGCTTTTCACCTACCCTCTTCTAGAAGAATCTTGAGGGGGGGACTACTTGCTTTTCTTCTTATCCTCCTTTGGACAGATTTGACCATGGGCCAAAGGAATAAGAATAGGCTATGGGGGGGACCATTTGGGCCCTTTTGAAGGCTGCCACGAAATTGGGCTTTGGCCTTTACTTTTTGGGCCCAAATTGGCCCTATTGGGCTTCTTTTGCTTGAGATAATGGGCCTAGGCCTGCACCCTTGGATTTCTTCATCATTTAGGCTGAAAGTAACCCCTTTTTGACTTCTTTTGGCTTGCAAGAATGGGCATGACAGCTGTCCATTAGCTTTTCTTCACTTGGGCTTTCTTTTAAAAAATTGTTTGGACCTCCTTTGCTTGAAATAATGGGCCCGGTTGCACCATTAGATTTCTTCATCATTTGGGCCCTAGAGTGGCCCCTTTTTTTATTCATTTGGCTTGCAAAATTGGGCTTAGTTGCTGCCCCTTAAATCTTCTTCATTTGAGCTTTCTTTGAAAAATTGCTTAGACCTTTCTTGCTTGAATTAATGGGTTCGGTTCTTCCTTTCAATTCTCTTTGATTTGGACCTTCTTGTTGATCTTTAGGCTCTTCTTCTTGTTCAATATTTTGGAGACAACAAATGCCCCCCACGCATGCGGCTCACGTACAGAGACCGGAGGCGATGGAGTGAGTTGTATGTGTGGCCCATTATCACGTACTTATCCCCTTTAAGCGGCTCACAGTTTAAAACCGGCCCCACTTAAAGGTCTTGATTCACCCATTAAGGACTTGTTTTGCTTGAGGGCTGCGACAATCACTAAGATTCCTTCTTGAATTTGTTTCCGTGACCGACTCAGATCGGGTCTCGAGCTTCGGGCAATCATAAGTTAATATACCCTTTGAGTCTACGCCAGTCCAGGTTTAACTTGGGCTTTAAAGTGACCGGATTTCTTGAATTTAGAGAATGGGGTATGTACCCTCTGAGTCTGCGCTGGTTCAGGTTTCAATTCGGCTCCAAACCCGGCCATATATGTTGAATTTGAGAAAAAGGGGCAGATCCCCTTGAGTCTGCGCCGGTTCAGTTTCATTTTGCCTTCAAACCGGTTTGCGTATGTGAAGTTTGGGAGAGGGGGGCATATGCCCTTGAGTCTGCGCCGGTTCAGTCCGGTTCAGGCCTTGGACCTGCTAAGGCTTCAAAACCAACCCGGTCGGCTATAAAAGAGGGAAGGGGGTGGGTTTTTCCCTTTGCTTTTTCAGTTGGGGGATTCTGAGCGCCAGTCCGCCTCTTCCTCTCCCTCCTCTTGCCATCGCCGGTGGACAGAGCTGCCGAAGCCGCGGGAGCAGGCCATTGCCGCCGTAGATCGTCGTCGTCGAGCTCTTCCTCCTCTTCGTTCTTGCATGTGACCGGAGCCAGCAAGGTCTTCGGGGGGTGCCACCGCTGCTGTCTGCGCATTGGCCTTCTGTCACTTGGGGGGTCTTGAACCGTAGGGCTTAAGGCGGTCAGGGCACGGCTTATAGGCCCAGCTCTGTTCTTCTTCTTCTTCCTTGGCAGCGGGTGTTGCAGAAGTTCTTGGGGAGCACCACCGCAATTGATGGATATAGGTGTCCTCTAAGCCAATCATAAGGCACCTATTTCAATCTGGTTCACTAATAAATGGCATTAAATTCATTATGTAGATTGGCATATTTATAATTGCGCATAATGAAGTCCATGAATATGTGCAATAGTCATCAAATTATGATGAGATCATAATAATGAGACTGATGACTTATAAACACATATTCTCAATTGTTCATAGTCGTAGGATGTTTGAGAAGGACATTAAACATCCGGTTAGACTAGTACAGGTTATTCCAGCTCATATGATGAGGGTAACTGATCTCGTTAGTTACTAGTGTAGAGACACAATGGTAAACCTGTAGGTGCTCATTGGGGAATGAGTTCACTGAACTGATCAGACATGACTCGCCGAATGGTAATTTACCTGACTGTCAATCGGCTTGATTCATCGTCACAGTAGCGTGGTTGATCCTTGGACTTGAGACACCAAAGACACCTTGTCGGTGGACTTCTGGACTTTGACCTTGACCTACGAATCCCTATCCACGGGATCTCTAATAGTCAAGGATCGGGTCCAGCGGAAGACCTTCGAAGGTGATTGTGTGTTCAATAGAGGATCGTTCGCTCTCAGGTAACTGGAGAGAGAATGCTCTAGAGTAGATCCGCAGGAGTCTCTGGCCAGAGCAGAAACAATATCAGAAAAGTGGTTTTCGGATATTGTAAAGCGGAGTCTGATTCAAGTGAGTTGACACTCTAGGGTTTGACAGTTGACCATACCCTAGGTTAACTCGAGAGTATTGTGCGAACGAAGGATTATAGCCACGTGGTAACTGTGGACGGACAGGTTCCATGAGTGGGTTGCTGAACCCCATTACCTTCCGGGATCATGCGGTGTTGCTTGGCACCCAACTTGATCAGAAGTCCGACCGAATTTACATGCGATGATAATTCGGTTGAGTAATTAGTTAATATATAGATATTAATTAATTACAATAAGTCAATAACTAGTTATTGGACTTAACGGGCTGAAAACTGGACTGGTAAATGGGCCTAGAGGGTCACACGCAATAAGATTCTCAGTCGGTGGTACATAAGTGGGATTTATATTAACTCGGGGACTTTTGTGAAAAAGTCGCGCCGACTTAATATATATACACGCTGTTGAGAAACCCTAGGCCAAGCTCCAGGATTTCCCTTGCTGGCCGTCATCCCCCCTTTCTCTCTCCTCCTCTGGGCGTCCCGTTCGACGCGCCAGAACAGCTTCCGTCTCCGCCGCGTGTGATTCCCGAAAGTCGGGAATTCCCGTCGGCGGGATTTCCGCAACCGTTGCGGCGACGGATCTTCAGCGAGCGAGCTGTAACGGACGAGGGATCGAGGACGAACCACCGCGGAGGATCGCGTGGATACCGCTGGAGGCCGGACGCTTGTGCGGCTTGCGGCATCGCCTCGACGGAACTGAGACGGAAGCGGATTCGAATCCGCGCACGGTAATCGGATTATTCCCGTTAGTTTTCATTTTGCGTTTTTCGTTCCGAATCGTATCAACGGGCATCGGGCAGGATAAATTTTTGTTCTTCGTTTCCGCTGCGTTCTTCGCGTACCGCCCGGATCCCAACAGTGGTATCAGAGCCAGGTTCCGCTCTGATCCGCTCCGGAACGATAAAATTATTATTCTAAATTATTTCATGCATAAATTCGTTTTTCCTCATAGATATTGTTCATGGGATGAATTTAGAATTTCGAATTTAATTTTTCTGTGCAAAAAACGAAATTTTTTGAGGATTTCATCGCGTTCTTCATGGTGATGAAGAACCGGATTTGTGGGCTTCAAAAGGGGATTAATAATGGTTGGACCATCTCTGTGGGTTTGCTGGTATGACCAGCTACCCCTCGCCATCCCCGGAAAATTTCCATGGAGGCCGGTGGAGCTTTTCTTCCCATAATTTTCAAGAGTTGAAAAGGATTGTGGAAAAAGCTGAAATCTGCGAAACTGCACAAATCTCCAACTTTGGAGGTTCACCGGCGGCGAAGGAGTCGCCGTCCGGCCACCACCGGCGGGGGAAATGGAAGTGGTGACATCCCTCTTCAAATTCCGGCCACCCTCGCGGCCGGCGGCGGCGGCGGCGGCGCCCAAAACAGGTCTCAAACAGGCTGAAAAACCCTAAAAACAGAACTGGTCGAACCTGCTGCAGCTGGGCCTGGACCGGCCGGCCCCGAGCCGGTCCGATCCGGTTCGGCCGAGCGGCCTAGGCCTGGCCCGGGCGCACCAGGCCCCGACCTGGCTCGGCCAGGTCGCCCGAGTCAGGGCCCTGCCTGGCTCGAGCCAGACCGGACCAGGGGCTGGGCCTGGATTCCCCAGCCCACCTGGCTGAGCCCAGGGCCATCTGGCCCGAGCCAAGTGCCCCCTGGCTCGAGCCAGACGAGCCAAGTTCGGCCTTGGCTGCATTGGCTCGAGCCAAGGGGGCCCATTAAGCCCTGATTGGGCCCAATTAAGCCAATTTTGGCCCAATTAACCCCAAAAACCCCTTATTTAATTAAAAACCTCATCCTATTTAACTTGAAATTGAAATTAATAATGTTTAAAATTGTTTTAAACATTAAATTAGTTATTTTAAGTTAAAAGGGACTTATAATTAAGATGTGATCTTAATTAATTAACAATTGTTGTTAAATCTTTTTAATTAAATAATTAAAAGTTAATTTTGAGATATGATCTTAATATTTTAATTAACAAGAGTTGTTAATTACTTTTAATTGTTTAATAGAGGAGTTAAATAAGATATGATCTTAAGTGATAATTAACAAATGTTGTTATTTACATAAAATGGGTTCTTAATTAATTATTAACAATTGTTGTTATTAATGATTAAGATAATATTAACAAATGTTGTTAACTTATATTTAAGATGGGATCATAAAATTATTTAACAAACGTTGTTAATTATTTAAGAGATTAGATCATTGTCATGGTTTTAAAATTAATTAGCAAATGTTGTTAATTTTATTTTAATTAACTAATTAGATAACTCTTTAGCAATTGTTGTTAGAGAATTATTTAAATAATTTAGAGACACTTAATAATAGTTGTTAAGTGATTAATTAACTAATTATAATAGTTATAATTAAGTTGATTATTTCTTGAGTAATAAATCTTAATAAAAGTTATTAAGGATTAATTAAGTCTTAATAATAGTTATTAAGATCATTAATTAGTTTACTCAAGTATCTCTTAATTATTAGTTTTAATGATCTAATCTACTTGGAATTTAATCTTTTATAAATGTTATTAAATGATTAAATTAAGTCTAAGATGTTAGACTATGTTAATTAGAAATGTTCTAATTATTATTTCTTAATAAATGTTATTGAGAAATATTATTTAATTAAGGAGTTTTAACAAGGAGTTGTTAAGGAGTTAATAATTTGAGTTGGAAATTCTTTTATAAATGTTATTTAGGAATTTTTAATTCTTTCTAAATGTTAGATTGTTTTACATTAATAATTGTTATCAATGTGAATTAATATTAATCTAAGTGTTAGATTAATTAATTTAGAAATGTTCTAAATTATGCATGGAATATTTTAGAATTTTAATTTTAGCTTTATGTGCGCATGTTGATGTGTTTAATGCTTTAAATTAGATTTATTGCATGTTAGAAAATAAGATTTTCGAAAATTCAAATTATCCAATTTTGATTGGAACCCAGGTTTTAAGAAAACCAAAATTATTATAATTTCAAAATTTTAGCCTTCATGTGATGTGTTTTATCATGTGTGGATGGTTAAAATTTGTGGTGGTCATGGACATGCACTTAGTTAAATTTCATATCATATGATGGTGTGTGATTTTGTGGATTGTGAATGTTTATTAATTAAATGTTAATTAATGAGGCTTGTGTGCCTCCCTCTCTCCATTCCATTGTAATTCTATCTCCCTCTATTACTGTACTCGGCCATAAAGCTTTCTCTTACAATTTATTTGTATTTGAAATTGTTTCAAAGTATATGATATTTGTAATTGATCACGCCGACCGAGGAGAGGCGAGGATGATCCACAAATGCAACTAGGAAGGCGACAGGAGATGAGATCACCAGTGGCTATGTGTTTGCATGTTTAAATTATATAATTGTTATATAGTTTTTGTGATTAATTGTTTGGCTCCAGTTAATCACCGTGCTGTCCATGACCACATAATGAACATATATGGATGATGCATGCCTTTAAGTTATTGATTATGAATCGATTGCTAATATCTAGGTATAGTTAAATACATATATTCGATATATTTATAAACTATCACCTAGGATGAGACCAACTTAATATAAACAAAACCTTCAACATAAAGTCTAAGCCGGAGCGCGAGTCATTGAGAATGTACCGCGTGGCTCTCCATCAATATAGTTCTTAGAACTTGATTCAGTGATGACAGATACTACGTGTTTACCCGAGATCTGACACCATCTGATGAAAGGACTATTAACTATGGCATTATGATGCCTTGAGATTAGAATAGAGGAACGGTGTAGCTATCCTCGCGTTTACCCGGGAGCTGCATTCTTACTCTACTCTGTCGCGTATTGATAGTAAAGCTTAGACCAGGTATAATGGTCTACTGTGTTTACCCGGGACTATTAAAGACCTGGGAGCCGAAATAATATCGGATATTGCAAGGAGTTGCAATTACCATGAGACGGTTGCTCTAAGATAATGGTATGATACTATGTGTTTACCCGAGGTCATACTGTGATTCTTGGAGATTCTGATCCTCACTAGGAGACCGTCGGAGTCTCCCGTTCTGTATACCTGAAGGTTATACAGTCCGTCGAAAAATAGTGGGAAATAATTCAAGATAAAAGACCATAATTTAATTATCAGAACTATCTGCTTAAATCACGTTATTTCCTTCGATCACTAATATGTATGTCGTCTATTTGAGATTTTGGCATGTTGGATGCCGATACTTCTCATATTCAAACTGACTAGAAAACTCTGAAGAATGTCTTCAGGGCCAAGTGAAAGTCACTATCCTAATCAGATATCATGAATCCTCTTACTTGGATAGACCAAGGTGAAGAGGTGCTCATGGTATGCCTTATTGAAAGGCAATGATGGTCATGAAATCTCTTATTTGGATAGACCAAGATGAAGAGATATTCATGATATGCCTTTGAGAAAGGCAAGTGGTAAGATTTTAAACGATCGAATCCACACCTGAAAAGGGATAAGGGAAAGTCAGCTGAGATAGAGAAGTAGCAGTTCTCCCACTGCAACCACTATAAGGATATTGGTAAAGGCAAAAAGGAATATGGAACTTGAAAGAAGTTTCATATATTCTTATTATCATCTTTTGCATGTCTATTGGAGAATTAGCGTATCCAATATGAGATATTGGAAATAATTCTCAAAGCTGCAATAGTGTGCAGACTTAGACAAGTAAAAGGAAATCGAGAAGATGCAAGTGTTGAGTTAGACTTAACTATTGTTCATGATATTCATAGATTATTGTTAGACAGTAAATCTTTGTATATCTATAGGAGTCTAAAATGAAACTGGATAATTGTTATTTAGTTGCATGATAAATCAAGAATAACATTGATTGAGAAGAATAATAGTTGTTCGAATCAGTCAATGCACTATAGATTCTTGAAGTGACATTCATGTGATGAATGTTCACAAGTCTCCTATAGAAATGAACTGTGTGAATCCAGATTATCTATGGTATTGTACACAGGGTTGTACAATAAGAAATTATTGATGCTGATACACATTGATGTAAACAGCTCAAAGGCCAAAAGATAATCACTACTATTGACTTACCTTATAGTTTACTCTTTGAATGATTCGACTGTATGTACTTACTGAAGTACAAGTCAAATGCATCTAAGAGATTAAGGTATGAGATCAATATGAAGTATTAGAATTATTGATTTGATCAAAGAAACTAATACTTAGGTATATGATTCACATAAATCATTAAGAGGATAATTGTATCCTCGCTCGATTGATCCTCATTGTGCATCATAGAAATATGATAGACTGAGGAATTGCACCTTATTAAGATATGGTGCAATACATAATAAGATTTGCCTAATTCTTGTTCTTTTTGAACATGAGTATGAACATTAGATGTCCATACTTTAAAGATAGTTCCAAGCAAGTCAGTGTATGACCATATAAGATATGGAAACCAAATAATTCATATGAGATGTGAATTATGAACAAACCTGTTTTTAAAGTCAGGTATTGTCGCGATGTGAATTTATAAATGTCTAAAGAGTTTGGACATTACAGTTATTGGCCAGACGATAATGAAATAATTTTCGTCCTGAAAGCTGTCTTCTGTGAAGAGGAATATGTCCTCAAAGAAGACAGTGGGAGCTGATAAAACTAGAAGATGTTCTAGATTCACAAATCAACATAAGATTATTAGATGATCTTTAGTTGTTTGGAACCGGTCATGACACATCAGAGAGCTTCATAGATTTTTGAGATTCTCTCAGTGACTAAAAGGATATGTTTGACATATCTGATTTAGCAAGATGAGAGGAGCTCAAAATAGATTATGATCTAAAATCTATGATAATGATGCTCTCTGTCATTACAACTTTGAGATTGATAAGTTTATTAGAGTTCCACTTGTCAATACTGTCAATCATAAGATGATGACAGTTGGATATTAAAAGCGTCCTCTCAATGTGATTGAGGTAAAGATGTATATGATACACCTTTAAAGCTTTTAGAATATCTATGAAGCAAGTTATGATTTCAAAATTATTTTGAATCAAACTGAAATTTCCTAAGTTGTAATAAAAGCTTTGACTTAATGGTCAAATATTATGTGATCGTTAAGAATGATCACGGATTGTGTGTGTTCAGAAAGGACAGTGGGAGTACGGTCGCTTTAATAATGCTTTATGATAATAACATCAAAGTCATTGAGAATGACTTCAGGATGTTACTATTAGTGAAAGCATTGTTAACCATGTTTCCCTCCATAATAGATTTAGTTATAATATCCCACGTATTGGAAATACGAATCTATTAAGATAGATTGGTAGGGATATTATATTGACCTGTATGTTAAAATGTTTGGCATAAATTTCATAACAAATCTCAATTGTTGAGATATGGAATTTATTCCTTTAAAGAAAAGGTTCCTTAAAGGATGCAGGAGTGAAATGCATCATTAAGCACTTGAGAAGTGCTAAGGATGCATTCACGTATATGGAGAGAAAGATTTGAAACTATGAGGTCACACTGACTCAAATTTCAAGTCAAATAATGGATTCAACCTTCTAGTAGAAAGGAATGGATTGAAATGGTTCCAATCCAGAACTCGATATTAAGGTGACGACATAGACAAGTGATACTGTTATTGGAATAGTATGGATGAAAAGGTTCATCCATGAACTAAATGTAGTTATAAAGGGTCTCTGATTAAATCTCGTTGTTGTAGGACAACAGTGGGAGCGATCAATTGTGTGATCGAGCCATGGTCTCATCAGAAGTTGCGGAACGTTCTGAGGTTCTTTCACAGGTTCAGAGACAAAGGATTAAGAGGAAATAACGTAATGGAAAATATTCCATCTGTAAATAATTTAGCAGATCCCTGACCAAGTCTTAGTCACAGACTTTCTGTGAGCATCACCTAGATTTGATGGAGATCAAATGCGAAAGTGATTGGCTTGAGTCCAAGTGGGAGATTGATGGATATAGGTGTCCTCTAAGCCAATCATAAGGCACCTATTTCAATATGGTTCACTAATAAATGGCATTAAATTCATTATGTAGATTGGCATATTTATAATTGCGCATAATTAAGTCCATGAATATGTGCAATAGTCATCAGATTATGATGAGATCATAATAATGAGACTGATGACTTATAAACACATATTCTCAATTGTTCCTAGTCGTAGGATGTTTGAGAAGGACATCAAACATCCGGTTAGACTAGTACAGGTTATTCCAGCTCATATGATGAGGGTAACTGATCTCGTTAGTTACTAGTGTAGAGACACAATGGTAAACCTGTAGGTGCTCATTGGGGAATGAGTTCACTGAACTGATTAGACATGAATCGCCGAATGGTAATTTACCTGACTGTCAATCGGCTTGATTCATCGTCACAGTAGCGTGGTTGATCCTTGGACTTGAGACACCAAAGACACCTTGTCGGTGGACTTCTGGACTTTGACCTTGACCTACGAATCCCTATCTACGGGATCTCTAATAGTCAAGGATCGGGTCCAGCGGAAGACCTTCGAAGGTAATTGTGTGTTCAATAGAGGATCGTTCGCTCTCAGGTAACTGGAGAGAGAATGCTCTAGAGTAGATCCGCAGGAGTCTCTGGCCAGAGCAGAAACAATATCAGAAAAGTGGTTTTCGGATATTGTAAAGCGGAGTCTGATTCAAGTGAGTTGACACTCTAGGGTTTGACAGTTGACCATACCCTAAGTTAACTCGAGAGTATTGTGCGAACGAAGGATTATAGCCACGTGGTAACTGTGGACGGACAGGTTCCATGAGTGGGTTGCTGAACCCCATTACCTTCCGGGATCATGCGGTGTTGCTTGGCACCCAACTTGATCAGAAGTCCGACCGAATTTACATGCGATGATAATTCGGTTGAGTAATTAGTTAATATATAGATATTAATTAATTACAATAAGTCAATAACTAGTTATTGGACTTAACGGGCTGAAAACTGGACTGGTAAATGGGCCTAGAGGGTCACACGCAATAAGATTCTCAGTCGGTGGTACATAAGTGGGATTTATATTAACTCGGGGACTTTTGTGAAAAAGTCGCGCCGACTTAATATATATACACGCTGTTGAGAAACCCTAGGCCAAGCTCCAGGATTTCCCTTGCTGGCCGTCATCCCCCCTTTCTCTCTCCTCCTCTGGGCGTCCCGTTCGACGCGCCAGAACAGCTTCCGTCTCCGCCGCGTGTGATTCCCGATAGTCGGGAATTCCCGTCGGCGGGATTTCCGCAACCGGTGCGGCGACGGATCTTCAGCGAGCGAGCTGTAACGGACGAGGGATCAAGGACGAACCACCGCGGAGGATCGCGTGGATACCGCTGGAGGCCGGACGCTTGTGCGGCTTGCGGCATCGCCTCGACGGAACTGAGACGGAAGCGGATTCGAATCCGCGCACGGTAATCGGATTATTCCCGTTAGTTTTCGGTTTGCGTTTTTCGTTCCGAATCGGATCAACGGGCATCGGGCGGGATAAATTTTTGTTCTTCGTTTCCGCTGCGTTCTTCGCGTCCCGCCCGGATCCCAACAGCTATCACAGGGAAAGCCTTCACTGGTTGGGCTTGCAGGCTTCAGCCACGCGGCTGTTGGTGTGCACAAGGGAGGCTGGTCCGGTAGGCACAGTCGGCGGCAGACTTCGGATCACAGTTCAGCCTCTCACCAGCGTCTCGTCTGTTAGTTCAAGGTGAAAGGCAAAGCCTTTTTTCTGATTTTTTGGCCGGTGGGACTGATGGGGTGTTGTTGGCCGCCATTGATTTGGGCATGGGGAGAGTGAAAAGGGGCTCTTCTGCCTTGTATTCATCTTCTAACATTTTTCTTTGTCTTCTTTTTGCAGAAAATCGACTTTGGATCCCTCCATCTACAGTAGGCGCAGACTCACTACTGTAGCACTGCAGGTCGGATGGCTCTTCTTCAACATACCTGCTGTTTGACTTTGGCAGTTCCCACGGGAGCAATCCCTGGGACTGCGGCTTCAGTACCTAGTCCCGGTTGTAGCTCGGCTCTCGGGAAGTGGGTTACTGGAATGCCATTTCTACACCCCTCTGTCTTTGACATGCGTCTTCTTCTTATCGGATCATCTCGGTCTGTCCCGGATAGCTCTCGATAAAATTTTAATACCCCTCCTTTAAGGGGAGATGCTGCCGAAATTTCGACAGAATTTTCTTTTTCGAGGAAGGCTTTTTGCATTTGATTTGACTTGTTGTCTCTTCTTTTTCAGCATAATGGCTTCTCGGGGGAAAGACAAAGCTGTGATGCCCGAGACTGTCTCCGAAGATGTGCCAGTTTCTCCAACAGGGTCTTCTGAACAGACTCCTATGATGGCTGAAGAGAGTGGGCCTGTGATAAGTCCTTTTTACTTGACACCTGCAGCAGGCATAGATGAGGACAATGAACTACTGCAATTTTTCGAGGTTGCTGTCTTGGACCATTCCTTTGCCGATGAATCAAACGGCAAGGTTGATGAGAGCAGACTTGTCTTCTCAGAAGGATTCTATAAATATAGACGGGACAAAGATTATCCAGTTCATTTTCCCAGTGATCATCATTTGTACAACTTCTTGCTTGACTTCAAGGTCAATGGAGTGCGTTCTGAAAGGAGGGCTTTTTATGCCGAGGATGCCATTTTGAAATTTCGAGACAACCTGAGGGGAACTGTAACCCGCGGCAAATCTTTATTCAAGCCGAGTTATGCTAGAGACATGCTCATGCCCAGTGGGACTAATATCATGCGTCCTCAGGACGGCATTCTGACCCGCTCACCTTCATTTATTCCTGCCAAGTGGGGCTATGACAGAGGTATCCCGGACTCGAGGCAGACGCGGCATGGACTATTTCTTTCTCCATGTAAATGGGGCTTCAGAGAAGAACCATTGATTTTTTACTGTTTAGCCATGATGTTTAGATTGAATGTAGCAATGGGCTGGTTTGGTGACTTGAAGCTTAAATTCGGCCACAGTTTCAGAGAATATTTTGTAGAGTACACTGATTATGTTTTGAAGCATTACCATGATTTGCTGAGCCGAGTGGATCTTCTCGGTAGTGTGTATGCCGCTCAATTCCAATACCCAATCTTTAAAGGCCTTTGTTGTGGCATGATCGAGGTATTCATGAAGGAGTTCAATACCATTTATACTCCGGAAGGAGAGACATCTCTGGATTTGTGGACTTTACATCAGCTTTCTGGCTTGCCCATTGACGGAGAGCCTTATGAAGAAATATGTCATCCCGACATTGTCAAGGACAGAACAGATGGCAAGGGCCGTTATGCAACCTGGAGGTCTTACAGATTCCTCCTCAAGGCTTACATGATTCTGGCCTTTGGTGAAGAGTTTCTAAAAAAGAGATCCCGCAGAGAGAGGACATGGGTCCGCGGAGTTGTCTGGCTCCGTTTCTTTTATAATGTTGACATTCGATATACAGACTTTCCTGGGGCTGGTGAGACTCCAGTCTTCATGGGGCAGAAAGCCAGGCACCGAAAAGGATATCCTGATATCATCTTTGAGGAACATAAGAAAGATGCCAATCCCTTGGACTTGGATAGGAACACCCATCTGGCAGCATACTTGGCCTACTGGCTTTCGAATTTTGCTATTCCTCAGGGGGATGAGGGAGTAATTCGTCTTGAGACGCTTTATGGAGCTTGTGAACTAGCTTGGGGAATTAAACTGTCTCTAGCTCCAGTTACTATGTGCTTGATTTTCAAAACTCTTGGCCAAGTGGCTGAGCAGGAGAAACCACGAGAATTTAATGTTGTGGGTCCCATTCATTTCTTCAATGCCTGGTGGCTTCTATTTTTTCAGAGTCTGCCCCGAAGAGCTTGGCTTCCCCTCGCATATTTCCACGCATGATTGAATATGCAAGTGTTGATGGAGGAGATATCCAGAAGCAACTTTATGAAATTCGCGGTATCTTGACTAATACCAAGCGAAAAACTGAGGGGGACTTACGTTTTTGGAAGTATACTGCCAATTCTCGTCCTCCAGTGAGCCTCTTTAAAGTATTTGCCGAGGGTAATCCTGTTGAGTTCACCCATTCTCAGACCAAGCAGCTGCTGAAGAAATCTGCATTGGATAGTCAGATTAGATCATGGCATCTATCCATCAGACCTAGTGTCTTGGTATATCGGAAGGGATCTGTAGTTCATTTAGAACCCTATTATCCTTTCCCTTTTGGCCGGAATTTTGGATATGATCAGTGCATTCCTTCTTGTGATCACATATCAGCTTCTTGACCGCCATCTTTAAGGTTCCAGCGGACTGTAGAGGGCCAGTGAATGGTGGGATTATTTCCACCGATTTGAAAATGTTTCTTTCAGAATTCCTTCTACTGTCCATGCTCCTCGTGTGACATGTGAATATGTTAGATGGTGGCGAATGCGCACCAATATTTATAGCCAGGAGAGGACCCAATGCTGAGAAGAAAATCTTAGAGACTCAGGGGGAAATCCCTTTTGATATAGAGTTCCATTATCTACACTTCTTGGATGACAAGAATGTTGCTAAGTATGCAGAGACGGGCAGCTTATAAGGCTCGTCACAGAGATTCTTTACCCTTGATTGATCCAGAGTTGACAAGGTTGGATACCGAAGAGCTAAAGGGGGCTTTCTTGAAGCAATTTAATATCTCTGTAGCCTCTGAAGATTATCCTGACATCGATTTCCCAGAAGAGGAAGATATCAGTGGCAGAGATTCTCAGCAAGCTCCTAAGAGTCTCTCAGATATTCAGAGATTTTATGTCCCACACAAGGAGGAGAAACCTGATTTCTACAAGGGCACCAGCTGGCTACTTGCCCTTTTGAAATATTGTGGTGTATCCCAGGATTCTACTGCGCAGGGTATGTTGGATGCAAAACTACCCGCTTCTTGGGATCATATAGATGGGTGGGGACTTGATGCTTTGCGCTTGGGCATTTGCTTGAGCGACAAAAAGCATTATGATCTCAGTAGCCTAGCTTCTCAAGCAAAGACGATGAATGATGTTATATATATTGTGAAGGAGGCTTCGCTTAGAGATAAGTCCTCCATATATGAATACTGGCCTTTATCAAACTGTTATGAAGGCGATTGTTGTAAGTATATGTATTGGTGCTTGACTTCTTTTGAGCTTTGTGCCTTGCCTTTGTTTATATAAATTGATTTCTTCTTTTGCATATTTCTTGTAGTGCCTGCGGCCAGATATCTGACTCAATAGCATCGGAGGGCAGTGACTATTGCAAAGAGACCATCTTTCTTTCCTCCTGTGCCTTCTAAAACATCAACCCATGCATCCCCTGTGGAGGTCAGTGCTATAGGGAGGGCGGTTGCCGCTGCCAAAGAGGCACGTACAAAGAAGAGACAAGAGCCTGCCCCTGAACCTCTTCCTCCCGTCAATTTGCTAGTGCTTGCTGAATTTGAAGCTTTTATAGCAAAGACTGCCAAGCGGGCGAGTGCCCTGGTTTCTCCATCCCCAGCCAAGGGTGGTATGCACTATGCTTTTGATTTATGCCGTTTAGAATTTTGACATTGATGATGAACAGCTTCCTTTTGTTTCCTTTACAGGGAGGGTCAAGCAAGTTGCAAAAAGATTTCACAAAGGGCCCAAAGAATCTGTCCCCCCTGAAAAGATTGTTCTGCCCAAGCGCCAATTCTCGAGATTATTGGCTCAGACAAGGAAAGAAGATACTGATGATACTTCTTCCAGTGTGGAAGAAATAAGTGGCATTCCTCCTTCACCTTCCATTTCTTCCCATACTACTGAACACATTAGTAGTGAAGCTTTGCCAGAGACAACTATTTGGTCGCCCCCGAGGGATCAAGGTAACCCTTCTGAGACTTATAGCAATAGTGATTTCATTTCACTACTGAATTTCTGACTTCGACCATATAGGTTTTAAAGCAACTGAAGGCTTGATATCACAGACTCATCAGGTTGAAACAATGCAGTCTGCTATGGTAATTTTTCTTTACCACATTTTTTTTGCTTTTTCCATCATTTAAACTTAACTTGTATATATTTGAATATCAGGCATCCCCGGCTCATGCGGAAAGGATGAAAATTCCTCATATCCCGACTGAAAGGGACATGGATTTTGAAATATCGGCTTCCATACCAGTTTCTTCTTCTGAAGAGACAAAAGTTGTTTTTGCTGAAGATGCAGAACCAGAAGAGACTTCAATGGTTCCAACTGTCATAACTTCGACGGAGGTCATTACCTTTTCGGATATCAAGACTGTGGAACTTTCAGCTCCTGAGCTTGCGGGTATTGTGGCTACTTCAGAGCATGGCAGGGTTGACTCGGGAACAAGTTCACCGAGTCAACAGGTGATAGTATCCCGTCCTATCCCCTGTAGATTAAACTCTGCTAAACATATTCTTCGGCTTATTGATATTGTGACTCATATATGCACATCATCCCTTATACAGATTTTTTCTGAGCCAATTACTTTAGTCGGACCTTCTGCCTTTATAGTTGCTCTGCCCGCAACTAATCTTACAGAAAGTGACTTGCCCCCAACCATATCAAGCATTGTAGCTGTCACATCTGCCCCTTCTATCACTGAGCCTTCATCCAGTTCAGTGCCTTCTTCCTCCCGTCAAACGGTCATGGACTGGACTTCAGTGGATGAGTCTGTGCATATTGCTATCCCTTCTATTCCTACTGGTTCAGGCATACAGGGTATTGATGTCCTTGGCGCCAATATCAAGTTTTTACGACAAATTATACGCCGGCAGCCTAGTTCATCATATGATCCTCTGCACTAGCAAATTGAGAGCATGACTACATGGATTCATTTGGCAGGAGCTTCTTTGGATGAGTGGCTTCCTATTGCTTCCACTGCTTTGAAATTTTTTAAGCGTCAAGAATATATTCACTCAGTTATACAAGATCGACGCCAAGCCTTGTCTCTTCAGTGGCATGAATATAACTTGCAGATGCAGCCTGTTTCTCTTCAAATTTCACAGCAACAGGCAGAAATAGCTGGCTTTGAACAGAAAGAAGGCTTGTTGATAGAAAATATTGAGCGCTTAGAAAATGAACTTGCTGCTGCGAAAGCCGAATTGGAAACTTTAAGGAATAGTTTACACAGACGTCGAGATGATCTTCTGGTTTCCCAAGGCCTTCTTGAATCATTATCTAGTGAAGTTTCCAAGCTGCAGACTGAAGAAGAAGCTCTTTCTGAATTGCATACTCAAGTTGGAACAGGACTTCCACTGCTGTCTATATTACTTGAGGATCCATGATGTTGTTTATAGCTGAACTTTGTACTTGGGAAGGGTATTTTCCTTTTGCTTTTCCATGTAAGCTGAGATGAAAGTCATTCCTTGTAAACCTTCGGCACATTATAAAGAGAATTTTGTATCATATCCCCCTTTCAATGAATGCTCTGCTTGAATTTCTTTTTTTTTTTATTCACTTTACCGACCCAAGTGCCCTTTCAGGTTTTCACTGGAGTCGGCCCCCTCTTGCTTTTGCCCGTGCGCCCTTTCGAGTTTTCACACGGTGGGGTTCCCGATTTTGCCTGTAGCGCCCTTTCAGGTTTTCACCATAGCCGGGTATATAGCCCTTGTTTCCCTTGACCGCAGAAGGTACGATCAAGTCCAGCGAGGCATCTATTTTTTTTTTTTAAGCCCCTTTTGATTTTTCTCTCTTTTTTTTTTATCCCTCTCTCTCCCCTTGTTGTAACTGAAGTAGAGTGAAGTATAAATTTATGGTAACTGCAAAGCTGAAAGGAAAAGATTTCAAATGAAGATAACTTAACAATGTTTATTGGCTTCCATAACTAACAATGTTATGGGGATTATTGAAAAAAGGAAGGATAGAGTGAGAGGGGCACTGAATACCTCAATCACTTGTTTACTGAAAATGGCACAAACCGTAAGGGTCTGAGCCTTTATTGGGGTGGCAAAGATCGTAAGGATCTTAACCACTATGCAGGGCGGAAATAGACCGAAAGGGTCTACGCCATGCAAATCCTAAGTACCAATGACGGACTCATAGGTTTTTAGTCGTGGTAACATAGGTATGATTTGAAATGCATGAACCCAGAATACTTCAAACGGACTCATAGGTTTGTAGCCTGAAGTAGACAGGGGTGTTTGAATGATGCAAACCTAGATACCTAGGTCATGAGGACCCTAATTATCAATGACAGGCTTAAAGGCTTTTGGTCATGATAATTAGGGGTGATTTTGAATGGATGAACCCTAACTACCACAGCAGACTCATAGGTTTGTAGCCGAGGTAGATAGGGAGTACGGAGTACTCTTCTCAGAGACCCAGTAATTTCGGGGATGGCGGAGTCACGAGGGACCCAAGCCATCTGCCGGTGAGACGTAGTCGTTGAAGACCCCGGTCGACTTACTTTGCTTTTATTTGAATTTGCTTGATTGGTGACGGAGTACCCCTCTCGGAGACCCGGTCTTTCGGGGATGACGGAGTCACGAGGGACCCGGGCCAGCCACCGGTGCGACGTAGTCGGGAACTGGGACGCTTGTAGGCCACGCGGCCGTGGCGCATTTTCGCGCTGGGCACATGCAACGTTGCCTGGCCCGACGAAACACGTAGAGCAGCCGCGTGGTGAGGCTGGCGGGCCCCTTGTAGCGGGCGTGGCAGAGAGAGTGCAGTGGCGCGTACCGCGTGTCTTCGTCCGGCGCCTAGCATACGAGGAGAGAAGAGAGAGAGAGATAACAGAAGAGAGAGGAAGAAGAAAAGGAAGAGAGAGATGGAGAGAGAGCCTTGGGAAGAGAGAAAGGGTTCTGCGTGAGAGAGAGTGGACAAGAGAAAAGAGAGAGAAAAGGAGCAAGGTGAAGAGAGAGAGAGACGCAGAGAAAGAGGAAGGGAGAGGGAGTCTTAAAGAGAGATGGAGAAAAAGTGAGAGAGAGGGAGAGAGAGCAGAAGGA
This sequence comes from Zantedeschia hybrid cultivar, assembly GCA_030544215.1. NCBI lineage: Eukaryota > Viridiplantae > Streptophyta > Magnoliopsida > Alismatales > Araceae > Zantedeschia > Zantedeschia hybrid cultivar. The sequence goes on from JARZZO010000011.1 coordinate 46,123,900, forward strand.
GAGAGAGATGCGTGCAGAAGGGAAAGAAAAGCACGGGGAGAAAAATTGGGGGAAACAAAAGGGTGCGGCTCCTAAAACCCTAGGGGGGGAGAAGGAAAAAAACCCCAGCCATCCAAAAGAAGGAAGATGTCTTTTTAAAAGGAGAGAAATTTTCAAAATAGAGAAAGGAGGGAAGGGAGGTGGCGGCTGCTCTTCTTGTCTTCTTCTTGGGTAAGAATTAGGACAACCCTTTTTGGGTAATAAATACCCATTTTACCCCTGCTTTAATCTTTCTGCCAAAAGGAAGCTATTTTTGCTGAGATTCGAACACTGGACCTTCCACAAATCTTCAAGAACTTAACCAACCATGCCAGATCTTCTTCATGTTCTGTTTGTACAAAAATAAATGTAAATTAGACTTTTATCATGATTAACATTATATTTATGCACAAATAAATCTATTTATCATCTCGGTTTTACTGAAAAACCACAAATGTGTTATACTCCGTTATTCACATGAAATGACAATGTCTTTAACTCGAAATTTAACGAAATTGGTACCGTTGGGAACAAACAAAATTATCTATCATTTCATGTTATTTTACATATAAAACTTATGAGTATGATGCATGCATTTGTTCTTTTATCGATCAAAAATATAAACTTATCACACCCCCCAACTTACTCATTGCTAGTCCCTTAGCAATGCAAATAGAGGACAAATTGGGACAGCAATGAACTATCATGCTTCATTTGTAGTTATCTATGACAATCAATTAAATGGTGGCTGATCGGTTAAGCTAAAGTTCTCATTTCCCACTATAGTTTGGTTCGCGACAGGTGATTGTGCATGTAAGTTGGCATGCTTAGAACTCATTTCTGCCCTTTCCATTATATCCTCGCCTTTACTAACCCTTTAGATAAAACTACCTGGGGGAGAGAAGAGAAAGGGATTTACCCGATCAGTCCGAGAGGATCGTTTTTCAGCTCCCGTCCCGACTCAGCACTTTTCACGACTTGGTCGTATTTTTAGTATAAGGGACTTTGTATTTAGCGCAGCTTTTTCGTTTAGTTGCGCTTTTGCCTTTGAGAGTGTGTACTATTTACTACTCTCTTTAATCTGCCTGAGGGGAGGTGCGTACTTTTTGCCAACTGCCTTCCTTTAGCTCTTTTTGACACCTTATTTGGCATTTAATGTTTACAAATGTCCCTTTTTTTTAAATGACCGCCTCTTTAGAGTGTTGAGTGGGTCGGTCCCCTGTTACGGATTCTAACGTTCTTTTCATTCAACTCAAAAGAAAAAAATTGGAATAGATAGTCCTATCCTTAAAGTTAATTCCAACAATTTTATATTTTAAAGGTCTTTCATTCACTCTAAGTTGCCGTGTGTGTGTGAAAATCATTCCTGTTGTGGCTTCTTATGAAGTGGGATATTCTGAACTTAAAGACTTTATCCAATTTAGCTAACATAAAACTGATTTGTTTAAGATTTTTAAATGAAACAAGATTTCATATAACTTATGTGGGATGTGAAAAAGAGGTTTTTTTTTTTAAGAAAAATTAAAATTTTTGACCATTTTTTTTTCAGTGAAAAATATCAGTTTTCTTAAAATGATTTTTCAAAAAAAAATGCATATTGATTCCCCCCCCCCCCCCCCCAACTTGATTAACATTGTCCTCAATGGCATAAGAAATATGAATACTTGCTAGCCATAAGAAAACTGAGAATGAGAGAAACAACGTGTGGCCATGAAGATGCGACTTTACCAAAGCCGACTGCTGCATAAAAACCTAAAAATGAAAAGAAAAACAGAAGATGATCTAAAATGTTGGATTGCCTCCCGATAAGCATTATGTTTAATGTCTTCATCCAGACGGAAGTGCAATCACTGTAGATCACTCAGCACTATGGATTCTGGTGGGCTATTTTGAAAATTTTCAACAAATGGTTTCAACCGTTGACCATTAACGGTGAATGTGTGCCTAGTCTTTAGATCCATGATTTTAACAGCTCTATGGTCAAAGGCTTTGATGACCAGGAATGGCCCATCCCATCGTGATTTTAGTTTTCCTAGGAATAAGCGAAGCCTAGAGTTAAATAGCCAAACTTTTTTATTTGGATGGAAAGATTTCCTCACAATGTGTTTATCATGGAAGGCTTTAGTTTTGGCTTTATAGATTTTAGAGTTCTCATAAGCTTCATTGCGCAATTCTTCTAGCTCATTCAGTTGTAAGATTCGGTGCGAACCAGCATGGGCTAGGTCTAAGTTAACTTGTTTGATGGCCCAATACGCCCTACGCTCCAATTCCACAGGAAGGTGGCAAGCTTTTCCAAAAACTAGGTGATAAGGAGACATGATAATAGGAGTTTTATAAGCGGTCCGATATGCCCACAAAGCATCATCCAATCTTTCAGACTAATCTTTTCTATCGAGCCTAACGGACTTTTGCAGAATATTCTTGATTTCTCTATTGGAAACTTCTACTTGGCAACTGGTTTGGGGATGATAAGGGGTAGCCAGCTTGTGAGTAATCCCATATTTCTTAAGTAGAGATCGAAATTGAGAATTCGTAAAATGCATGTCCCCATCACTTATGATAGTCTTGGGCCACCCGAACTGTGAAAAGATATTCTTCTTGACGACTTTCATGACCACTTTATGATCATTGGTCCAGATGTCTACTGCTTCAATCCATTTAGAGACATAATCCACTGCCACTAAGATATATTCATGTCCAAACGAAGGTGGAAAAGGTCCCATAAAATCTATCCCCCAAACATCAAAGACTTCAACCACTAGAATGGGGTTGAGTGGCATCATGTCCCTTTTTGCCATATTTCCTACAGCCTGGCAACGGAGGCAAGTTCTGCTGAACTCATGGACATCTTTAAAGAGTGTGGGCCAGAAAAATCACTTTGCAGGACCTTAACTGCAGTTTTATTCCCCGAGAAGTGGCTCCCACAAGAAAGATTGTGACAGAATTTCAGTACACTATATTGTTCTTCCTCTGGGATACATTGTCAGATGAATTGATCAGGACAGAATTTGAAAAGGTCAGGATCTTCTCAGAAGTAATACTTCTCCTAGGAGAAAAATCGGTCCTCCTCACTTTTGGTCCATCTTGCCGGAAGATGATTGGCCACCTGGTAGTTGACAATATAAGCATACCAAGGTGCAACGATGTGAAAAATGGCCAATAGATGCTCATCAGGGAATGAATCAGTCATTAGTTCACTTTCAGAAATCAGAATTCGGGATAGGTGGTCAACTACTACGTTCTCAGAGCCTTTTTTATCCCGAATTTCTAAATTAAATTCTTGAAGGAGTAAGATCCATCTGATTAGTATGGGCTTTGCATCCTTCTTGGTTAAAAGGTATTTCAGAGAGTGATCAGATTAGATTATGACTTTTGCCCCAAAAAGATAAGATCAGAATTTTTCTAGGGCAAAAATCACAGCCAATAATTTATTTTCCGTGGTGGTATAATTCATTTGGGCATCTGCAAGGGTGTGACTTGCATAATAGATCACCACGGGACACTTGTTGATTCTTTGTCCCAAAACTGCACCGATAGCATACTCAGAGGCATCACACATGATCTCAAAAGATAAAAACCAATCAGGAGATTGAAGAATCGGAGCTTTAGTCAAAGATTCCTTCAAAGAATTGAATGCCTTTATGCATGGTTCATCTAGGTGGAATGGGACATCCTTAGCGAGGAGAAGAGTTAGAGGTTGGACGATTTGAGAGAAATTTTGTATAAAGTAGTGATAGAAACCGGCATGGCCAAGAAATGAACGGATTTGTCTGACCAAGGTGAGAGGAGGAAGATTAGATATAAGATCAATCTTAGCTTTATCTACCTCTATCCCCCGCTCAGATATAATGTTGGCGTAGAACAATGCCCTCTCGAACCATAAAATGACTCTTCTCCCAGCTAAGTATCAGGTTGGTTTCTATGCAACGAGCTAGCACCTGTTTTAGATTTTTTAGACAATTTTCAAAAGAGTCCCCGAAGATCGAAAAATCATCCGTCGAAACGTGGCAGGTGTGTTGCATAATCCAAATGGCATTCTCTTGAAAGCCAATGTGCCATAAGGGCATGTAAAGGTGGTTTTTTATTGATCTTCCGGGTAAATAGCCACTTGATTATACCCGGAATACCCATCTAAGAAGCAGAAGAATTTCTGGCCCGATTACTTTTCTAGGATCTGATCCATGAATGGGAGTAGAAAGTGGTCCTTCTTAGTCATGATATTCAGTTTTCTATAATCACTACACACTCTCCATCCCGTGGTGAGCGTAGTAGGTATCTCTTTCCCATGATCATTCTTAATCACCGTCAATTCGAACTTCTTGGGTACCACTTGTGTTGGGTTGACCCATTTACTATTTGTTATGAGGTAAATGATACCCGCATCAAGCCATTTTACAACTTCCTTCTTTACCACTTCTTTTATATTTGGGTTAAGCCGCCTTTGCATTTCCCGACTTGGCTTGGAATTCTCTTCCATATAAATGTGATGCATGCAAATGGATAGGCTAATCCCCTTTAAATCTGCACCGACCACCCAATGGCATCCTTACGGGCTTTAAGGACTTCAATTAGTTGGGCCTCCTGCGGCAAGGTGAGGTTTGCCGCGATGATGACCGAAGAGTCTGGTTGAGGCCTAAGAAGACATACTTAAGAGACTCAGGTAAAGGCTTGAGTTCGAGTGCAGGCGGGTCCTCTAAAGATGGCAAAGTGGGCTCAGATTGCATGACAGGTAAAGGTTCCACCATGGGCCAAGATGTTAAAGGTTTAGGAGAATCCTTTAGAGCATTGGCTTCTTCTAAAAGGTCCTAAGTGAGCATCGCATTCTCTTCAACCAAATTATCCAAGATATCAATGGTGTGGCATTCTTCTTCATGATCCAGATATTGAGATGCTTTGAAGACATTAATCTTGACTTTTTGACCCCCAAAGGATATGTCCATCATGCCAGCTTCACAATTTATATTAGCTATGGCAGTGGCTAAGAATGAACGTCCTAGGATGATCGGGATGTGAATGAGTTCCTCAGGTGATGCCATATCCAGAATAAGAAAATCCACGAAAAAATAACAATCATGGACTTTTACAATGACATCCTCAATCAATCCCCGTGGAGTCTTCACAGACCTATCAGCTAATTGTAAGATGATGGATGTGGGTTTTAGTTCTCCAATATCAAATTTTTCATAAATAGATGTTGGCAAAAGGTTCACACTGGCACCTAGGTCCAATAAAGCTTTATTAAATGTGACTCCACCTAAGTCACATAAGATCAAAGGTGCCCCGAGATCCTTCAACTTCTTGAGAAGATGATTCATCACAATTTCACTTACATCCTCCGAAAGTCTAACCTTTTCGAGTACCATTCTAGATTCCCTTCGCGGTGTGCATAATTCCTTAAGGAATTTAGCATAAGCCAGCACATGCTTAATGGCATCAAGGAGTGGAATATTAATATGTAGTTACTTGAATAATTCCATCAACTCCTCATTCTGGGCTAGTTTCTTCCTAGCATTGGGCTTGGCCGCTAAAACATTTAGGAAAGGCATCCTTGGTTGATATAAGCTTTGGCTTTCATCTAGTTTTTCTTTTCCTTTAGGATCCTCCCCAAACTTCTCCATATTAGGTTCTGCCTCACTTTCACTTTCGATCACATGGGATCTATTAGTGGAACTTTCTATTACCTTTGTAGCCTTATGTGGGTCATCCAAGGTCTTTCCACTTCTAAGGGCTGAAATAGTTTTAGCATTCTCGAATTGCGGTCCTTTAGGTTGTGTTAATGGGCCAGGTTGAGGTAAAAGGCCCGATTGGGGTGGAAAACCCGGAGGCTAATTCCTCGGATTAGCTATAGGTTGACTAGGAAGTTGGCCCATTTCCCTCCTCATAGTTACTTCAGCTAACTGTCCCATTTGACTCTCCAACTTGGAAATAAACTGTTGTTGGGTCAAGATAAGTTGTTGAAGTTGTGTAAACTTGTCAACAAAGTTGGGCTGAGGAGGTTGTTGGTAAGTGGGGGGAGGAGGATATTGGGTTGGTTGCCCTGATTGAAAAGATTGATAGTGGGCTGGTTGTGAGAATTAGGCTTGAGAGAATTGGGCCTATGGCCTCCACGTAGCCCCTGCGGATGTATTCCCGTAAATTGGACTGATGTTGAAAGGAGTTCTGTGACTTTTGGGCTTGCTGCATGGAAGGATTGGATATTTGTGATGGAGCTTGTTGATTCTTCCAAGCAAAATTAGGGTGATTCCTCCAGTCGGGATTATAAGTATTCGAAAATGGATCATTACCGGGCCTGGAGAACCCCTGGGTGACCTTAACTTATTCTTGAATGAATGGTGAAAGTTGGGCCGCAGTTGGGCATTCAGTTACTGGATGGGCCGGACTTGCGCACAAAGCACAAATGTCATGAGAGATGGAAGATGGGCCCTCGTATGGACTAGATGGTTTTGGATACGTAGGTTCTTGTTTGTTTAAGGCCAAGACTTGGTCTAATTATTGGGCCAAAATGTCTACCTTATCCAATTTCTAATTTATCAAATTGATGTCCATTCTGGATTTGGGCTCGCCTCGAACCTTCAGTTCATACATTCTGGCCTGTTTAGATGGCCCAACAGACCTCTCGTAAGATGAGAGAGAGGCATGATTGATGGAGTTTTCACTTAGCATCTCAAATAAATCATAAGCCTCATCTTCATTTTTCATCATAAATGCCCCTTTACATGAGGAATCCACCATTTGTCTGAATTGTTCAGACAACCCTTCATAGAATGCTTGGACAATTTGCCATTTTGATAGCCCATGATGAGGACATTTCCGAAGCAATTCTTTCAATCTTTCTCATGATTCATGAATCAATTCACCAGGAGTTTGAGTAAAACCCGTGATGGCCCTTCTCATAGTGTTGGTTCGCCCTATGGGATAGAACTTTTTGAGAAATTTTTTTTGCATTTCTTCCTATGTCCTAATAGGACTACCTATAGTCCCTAGCCAATATTTGGCCTTATCTTTCAGTGAAAAGGGGAATAGGGTCAACTTAAGGGCATCATCGGTAAAACTCTAGATCTTCACCGTGGAACAGATCTCTAGAAATTCATCCAGATGCTTATAAGGATCTTCATTTGTATTCCCATAAAAAGATGGGAGCATCTGAATGGTGCTTGATTTGATCTAATACTAATTGGCCGGATTTTGAGGAAGATGAATGCAGGATGAAGGTTGATATTGATTTGAGATGAAATAGTCCTTCATCTGTTTTGGGGGATCATGATTATCGGCCATTTGATCTTGAAGTGGGTTTCTTTAATGAATAATTCTCTCAATTCCAGCAATTGGTCCTAGAAGGTTAGGACTTTGAGATCTCCTACCTTGCATGCACTGGGACGAAGAGAAAAGAAGGAATTGATTTTTCTTTTCTTTCACTTTTTTTTTTATATATGTAAACAAATTAGCAAACAATATTAACCTAATGACCTAAGGTTGACCTAGACTTCTATGTGAATTTTCTTACAAGGTGAATGGGGTCCACCTCAAGTCACAAGCACAATCAGTCAACGGCCAAGTAAGAGGTGGGGTAGTGGGAGGCTCCCCCTACTTTCGTAGGGACCTAATTAAATAATCACTTTCCCGCTTAGGCGTTTGCCTTTTAACCTCTAGTCTAGACACCGTTGCCAAAAATGGAGGCAACCCGAAATTTAAACCACTCCCAGTGTGAACCCTAGAGTCCCTTTCGACTTGCTTTTCTTGGATTTAGGAAATGACAATGCAAGGAAGGTGATTTGTGGGCTAAGGAAGGGTAATAAAATCCCCACCTTATGTTGTTAAAGTTATTCCCTTTATGTCTTTTTGAATGCTATGAAATGCACAATTCAAATCAAAGCAAGGAGTTTTGATGCAATCATGAATGACTTGCTAAAATTGAAACACGTACCTTTTCCCCGTAATCTTCCACAACAAATTGAAATAACTAAGAAGGGAAACTAATTCATACTTTCCAAAAATGATGAATGCGTAGTATGGAAGGTTTCTAATCTTGAAATTGAGATTTTTAAATTTTGAATTTTCTTCTTTACCTTCTCTATTTTTAGTTAATGATAACCTATCTAAATTAGCAACTACATAAAAAAGAAACTAACTAAAATAATGAAAATGGAAAAGGGAAGGTTGGAACACACTTACCAATGATTTCACTTTCCCCCTTTTTTTTATACACCAACAAAAAAGGAAAAAAAAATAAGAACAAAATGTTAGATAAAAAATAATTACATTAAATCCAAAATAATCAAAACTAACAATCTAAATCTCCGGCAACGGCGTCAAAAATTGATCGTTTGAAGTCATGTGTCGTTAAGCATACACGAACATTAATTTTAAATTCCAATCAAACACATAAATATTAATATGCAGCACAATGGTGAGATCAGGTCGAATCCACAGGGAATTAAATTTATAAACTTTGAAAACTTTAGATTTTAATTATATAAAAAGATGAGAATTTGAGTTGATTAATTAATTACCTATTTAAGCAACAAATCAATTAGCCAAACTCACTAAAATTAAAATCTAACTAATTGAGCAACTTTGGAGAAAATAAACAAACCCTTTGTAGAATCTATAACGGAGAAAATATGAATAATAAAAACATTAATATTTTAACCCTTGCAAATTTAACAAAATTCCATCAATAATCTGAAACAAGAAATAAAATTACAGAATTTCTAACTTTAATATCTTGAGCAACAACTAAACCTAAGCGAATTACTATCTAATAATAAAAACAAAAAATAAAATAAATAAAACAATAAAACTATAGCAAGTAGGGGCTCGGAGGGCTTCTGTGTGTAGGGCGGTGTAGTGGACCGGGAAGGGTTCGTGGCCTGGAAGAATAGGGCGTGGTGCACTGGACCGGTCACAGGGATGCGCGGCAGATCGCCCCGGGTGGCTAGCTGATACGGGTGTGGGCCCGTACGGCGGGCGCTGTTAGGCGAGGGCATAGGGGTGCGGGTCTGGCGCGGGTCCCTCGTACGGCAAAGGCTGGGAGCGAGAACTACCCGTGCGGCTACGTGTGGCCGCGGGCCCGGCGGATGGGACGCGTGTCAGCCACGCGGGCCGTAGCGCATTTTCACGCTGGGCACAGGCGACGATGCCCGGCCCGGCGAAACACGTAGAGCAGCCGCGCGGTGATACGATGGTGGCTGGCGGGTCCCTTGTAGCGGGCGTGGCAGAGAGAGCGCAGTGGCGCATACCGCGTGTCTTCGCCCGGCGCCTAGCGTACGAGAAGAGAAGAGAGAGGAAGAATAAAAGGAAGAGAGAGATGGAGAGAGAGCCTTGGGAAGAGAGAAAGGGTTCTATGTGAGAGAGAGTGAACAAGAGAAAGAGAGAGAGAAAAGGAGCAAGGTAAAGAGAGAGAGACGTAGAGAAAGAGGAAGGGAGAGGGACTCTCAGAGAGAGATGGAGAAAAAGTGAGAGAGAGAGAGAGAGAGAGAGAGAGAGAGATGCGTGCAGAAGGGAAAGAAAAGCACGGGGAGAAAAATTGGGGGAAACAAAAGGGTGCGGCTCCCAAAACCCTAAGGGGGGAGAAGGAAAAAAACCCCAGCCATTCAAAAGAAGGAAGATGTCATTTTAAAAAGAGAGAAATTTTCAAAATAGAGAAAGAAGGGAAGGGAGGTGGCGGCTGCTCTTCTTGTCCTGTTCTTGGGTAAGAATTAGGGCAACCCTTTTTAGGTAATAAATACCCATTTTACCCTTGCTTTAATCTTTTTGCCAAAATGAACCTATTTTTGCTTAGATTCGAACATTGGACCTTCCACAAATCTTCAGGAACTTAACCAATCATGCCAGATCTTCTTCATGTCCTGTTTTTACAAAAATAAATGTAAATTAAAGTTTTATCGTGATTAACATTACATTTATGCACAAATAAATCTATTTATCATCTCGGTTTTGCCGAAAATCCGCAAATGCGTTTTACTCCGTTATTCACATGAAATGACGATGTTTTTAACTCAGAATTTAACGAAATTAGCACCGTTGGGATCAGTACAAATTATCGATCATTTTATGCTATTTTACACATAAAACTTATGAGTATGATGCATGCATTTGTTCTTTTATCGATCAAAAATATCAACCTATCAGTACACATAGCCGAATCTTAAGAAGTCGTCGGTGAACGTGATGAAGTATAAAAAGCCACATTTGGCTTGGGTGGATATTGGACCACATGCATCTCAATGTATTAGTTTCAAAATGTCTTTGGTACGTTCTCCATGTCGAGTAAACAGAGATTTTATCATCTTTCCCATAAGGCATAATTCACAGGTCGCAGACGATTCATAATCGAATACAGTTAAATAACCATGCTTGTGCAACCTTTGCAGCCTACTTTCACCAATGTGTCCAAGTCTATAATGGCACACGTATGTTTGGTTCACACAATTCTTACACTTCTTAAGAACATTATCAATGTGAAGATTATAATAAGAAGCATCTAAAAGATATAGGCCGTTGACTAAACATGCCGAAGCTATTGATTAATTACTATAATAAATCGAACAACTTCTATTCTCAATAGACAACCTATATCCTATCTTGTCCAAACAAGATACTGATATCATGTTCTTTATTATGTTAAGAACATAATAACAATCTTCCAAAGATAAGACATCTCCCGATGGAAGCCTGAGGTTTGTTGTCCCAACAGCAACCACCGCAACTTTTGCGCTGTTTCCTAGCCCCAATTCCACCTCGCCTTTTCTCAGCTTGCGCTTACTTGTCAGTATTTGCACATCATGGCATATATGAGAAGCACATCCGGTATCTAATACCCAAGATGTAGAATCTATAACTGACAAGTTGATATCTATCATATAGATATATGAAGCTTCTGATAGCTTCACTTTTCCATGAGCTTCATCGCTGAGGAACTCATTGCAGTTCCTGTTCCAATGACCATTCTACTTATAGTAGAAGTAGTCACCCTTTACTAATCCTTTGCCTTTGTCCTTCGATCTTTTATCATACACGATCATCTCTGCCTCAGGGGCATCTAATGTCGGTTCAACAAAAGGATCAGTCCCAAGGATGTAGGCAATGTACTCAGGTCTGAAGACATTCTTCAGGTTTCTGAGCCAATCCGAGTAGTTTAGGCTAGTCAAAAGTTTGGCATAAGAAATGCCACGGAGTGGGTTATTCGACAACATATTTTCGTACAGGAGATAAGTAATCTATTTAACAGATGTTCAATTTATTAAAATTTAAAACAAGACATGATCTTTTGATCAAATTTTAACTCCCACTAATTTTCGAAGTATAACTCTCAGCTATACAGAACGGGAGATGCTGACAGTCTCCTAGTGGGGATCAAAATCTCAATGACTTACAGTACAGCCTTGTGGATAGCACAGCAAACTGTAATACAATCAAAAAGCACCCTTCTCATAGGACTTGCAACTTCTTACAATATCTGATTATATCTTTAGTCTCCAGAGATTTAATGGCCTTCTGAATAGCACAACAAAGCTACATGGTTCCTCTACCCCGATCAAAAGGCATCTACTGCCATAGCCACAGTCTCTCCTTATAATTAAACAGGCCTTGTAGATAGCACAACAAACCTGCCTAAAGTAATTCGAATCCTATGACTATAACGAGGGTAGACCATGCAGCAACTTCTTAACTACTCATGTTATGACTTAGAATTTAGACAAGGGCATTGAGATAACTTTTATCTTAGTCTCTCCTAGGTGATATTATATAAATATATCATATATATTTAATAAATACTATATCTATTTTGATTCATAATCAAAAATAAAAACAATGCATCTCATAAATGTCAATTGTGGTCATGGATAGCACAGTGGGTTTGACTAGAGCCAACAGTCAAACGCACACACAATTGTTGTCACCAAAAAATTGAACAAGAAGAAGAGCCTAAGGATCAACAAAGAAGGCCCAAATCAAAGATAATTGAAAGGAAGAACCGAGCTTATTAATTCAAGCAAGAAAGGTCCAAGCAATTTTTCAAAGATAGTCCAAGTGAAAAAAAATTAATGGACAGCAGTCATGCCTATTTTTTAAACCAAATGAATCAAAAAAGGGGCCACTCTAGGGCCCAAACGATGAAGAAATCTAATAGTACAATCGGGCCCATTATCTCAAGCAAAAGAGGTCCAAACAATTGTGCAAAGATTGTCCAAGAAAGCCTAAATGAACAAGATTTAAGGGGCAGCAGCTAAGCCCAATTTTGCAAGCCAAATGAATCAAAAAGGGGCCACTCTATGGCCCAAATGACGAAGAAATCCAATAGTGTAACCGAGCCCATTATCTCAAGTAAAGGAGGTCCAAGCAATTTTTTAAAGAAGGTTCAAATGAAGAAAAGTTAATGGACAGCTGTCATGCCCATTCTTGCAAGCCCAAAGAAGTCAAAAAGGGGTTATTTTCAGCCCAAATGATGAAGAAATCTAAGGGGGCAGGCTTAGGCCCATTATCTCAAGCAAAAGAAGCCTAATAGGGCCAATTTGGGCCCAAAAAGTGAAGGCCAAAGCCCAATTTCGTGGCAGCCTTCAAAAAGGCCTAAATGGTCCCTCCCATGGCCTATTCTTATCCCTTTGGCCCATAGTCAAATCTGCCCAAAGGAGGATAAAAAGAAAAGCAAGTGGTCCCCCCCTCAAAATTCTTCTAGAAGAGGGTAGGTGAAAAGCAAAAGGAGAAACCAATCATGATTCTCCAAGTGTTGTAGCCTCATTGGAGGGCTCTCAAGAGGAGTTTCTTATCCCTAATCCAAGGCTAATGGATACATAATCTACCCCCAAAAAGTAACCCAACTTTATCTATAAAAGAACCCCCATCTTCTACAAGAAAAAGTTGGAGACAAAAATCCTAAAAAATAGAAAAGAGAAGAAGAAAAGTGAGAGAGCTTGGAGGAGCACGTCTCCCTCCTCCTTCCCCTCCATTTCCTGCATCCCAAGAGAGAAAAAAGAGTTAGAGAAGAAGAGAAAAAGAAAGGAAGACTGCTAGAGAAGAAGAGAGCAAGATTGTAGGCTTCAAGAGTCATTCTCCCTTCTCATCCCCTCTCAAAGGTAGAGTGGGGGTGAAGAAAGGGTTTATTTCTGTTTCCTTGCTTTTTTATAATGTGTTATTTCATTTTGATGTTCATAGAAACTTCTATCTCCCCCTTGATGTTCATCTATGGTGATTGAAAGCAATGAAATGCAATGTTCAGATTTTCTGAGTCAGTTTTTGTGAATCTGCTGGTTATCTTGCTTTCATGCTATTTTTTCCTTCATAAGGCATGTGTTTTTCGTGTGGGGATGGTAAAGGAGCATTTCTAGTTTATAGAAATGGTCTCCTCAAGTCTTAGAACCCCCTAAATATGGAGATACGGCCCAAGATGTGCTTTGCTGTCCAGATTTCCTGAAAACTGATTTTCCATTTATTTGTCTTTGGTTTTGGGGTTTTCCAAGGTGGCTTGGCCTTCCATGACCTATAGGAGCACATCCCCTTCATGTATGATGTTCTCCCAAGGCCAAACATCAAGAGAAATCCCCTAAGTTTCATATATATTAAAGTTTAAGTTTCTGTTTTCATGATTGGAACCGAATGAGTTTTGTTTGGATTTTTTCCTTTAATGGCCAAGGGTTTAGGCCCTAGAGGTTCTCAAGGAGGTTCCCTCACTAGTTGAGGATGAGTTTCTTTGGGTATAAACCCTCTAACATGGAGCCAAGAAGGAGAGATCCATGGAAAAGATAAAGAATATACTTAAGTTTCTCATATGTTCATATTCAAGTTTTCATGATATTTTCCTAAAGAAATGCATCTAAAATATATTTTAAATAAATATTTTAGGCCGTGTACCTTTTATACCATATTTTCCATCATTTGGGTTAAATTTAAACTCATTTTTTCACCAAAATTCGGGTTTCAGCCTGATTCTGTGTTTGCAGGTGCTACAGTGTTGAGTCTGCGCCTCCCTGCGTAGACTCAGCGCCAGTTGCAAGTTTTTTGAGTCTACACCTCTTTCAAGTTGGTTTTTGGGCTTGAGGTGATTCTTTAATCCTTCCCCCAAGTTGTCCAAAGGTTCCTTGGACCTAGAACTGTCCTTTTGAGGCCCAATGAAGGTCCTAAATGGCTTGGACTTTGGGTTGTTAAGCCCTTAATATTTCAAACCGAAGTTTTACCATATGTTTTAAGATTTTAAATGTTTTCCGATGTTTTCCAAGGATGTCCCGATTCAAGGGTGCCAGCAATCTCATGTTGGGTAACCCATCAAGGGCCCTCACACAAAAAACATCATTCTTGTGTTCCCATTTCTATGGGTTCATTTAGATTGTGTCCCGAAGTCCCAATGAGTTGGTAGAGTTCCTTGCTCCCCAAATGTAGAAATGGAATGGGTGATTCCCTGTGGATAACCCTTTCATTTTGAAGGCATTAAGGGCACCCTTTGGGTGAGTAGTTGGATGCTCGGCACGCCCCCCTTTATAGCCACCTCCATGGTTCATGGTTACATGTAATCCTCTAAGGAAATTGGTGGAGTTCCTTGCTCCCCAAATGTAGAGATGCTTTGAATTACCCCTTGTAGGTTTTTCTTAAATCTTGAAGGCATTAAGGGCACTCATTGGGTGAGTGGTTGGATGCTCGACACGCCCCCCTTTATAGCCATCCCTATGGTCCATTAGCCATTACATATCCCTTTAAAGGAGTTGGTCCTTCGGGTCCCTTCATGCCATGACCCTTCATGAAGATATTAAACCTTTTCATTGGGTTTTCCTAATGAAATGTTGAAATTAAACTTGGAATCACTATATTGAGCATTTTCAATGCTTTATAAAGTGACCCAAGAATAATGAGATAAACATGAAGAAATCATGTCATTTGAAGAAATCCACATAAGAACCACTCTTTGAAAAGACCTCATGTAGCCATACTCAACTTCTGAGATTTCTCAGTGTTATCCTCCCCAAATTTGTGGTGATTCTTAGATCACTTCCAGTTGAAAGAGGTATAAACCTGAAATTATGCTCAGATTTTGAGTCTGCGCACCTATAACCATGGAAATTTCATTGGGAATGGGGTACAATCTGTTTTCCTCGACTCCGGATTTCATATTCTAATTTTAATAGTTGAAACTAACCCCTTGGTGGATTTAATTGCAGCTTGAACTGTGTAGGAAACTCAAAAACCATTTTCAGACTTGAACTGTGTAGGAAACTCAAAAACCATTTTCAGACTTGAACTGCGCAGACTCGGCCTAAAAACTGTCAAGTGATGGATTCTTGGACCAAAGACATTGGTTATGGCTCAACTGATTCAAAATAACTAAATTTAGATTATATTTAAATCAAAAAATGTTAAAAAATGAACATTCTCCCTTTTAAATAAATACAAAGTTTCAAACTTAAGTTGAGTCTGCACACCTTTCATAAGCTCATTTCAAATGAAAAAATCAACTAAACAATAAATCAATTTTCTTAAATCACTCACAATCATATATCAAACACTCCATATCATTTAAATAAACAGCCATTTACAAAAAGGATCCAAATCCCCTCAAATAAACTAAAATTACAAGTTCAGCTGAGTCTGCGCACCCCTTGCGCTGACTCAAACTTATTTTTTCCCTGTCTCCTTGATCTTTGAAGCTCCATAGCTCTTTGAAACTCTTAGAATTCCCCTCAACCTTAGGAGGTTCCATCTTTTTAAGAATCTTACTCAAAATACTTTTCAAACTTGAGTCTGCGCATCAATCTCCAGGCCAAAACCTCATCTCTTGGCCCCCAAATCATGCCCGCAGCTCCAAATCTGTAAATCATCACCAAACAAAACATAAAATCAAGTTGTCCCACCAAAAATCCAATAAAACAACTCATAATCAAAAAATCCACAGTTCAGACTTACGTCTGCGCATCCTGGCGCATACTCAGCCCTCAAATTCACAAAAAATAAAAAAGCAACCTCCCGACCACTAAAAGATGATCTAAAACCCTCTAAAAATCAAGTTTATTCTTATCTATCAGAATATTAAATAAAAACACCAATTTTTTCTTGAAAAAATACAAAAAATAACTAAAAACACTTTGGTGACAAATGAGTCTGCGCTACCCAGCGCAGACTCAACCCTGAAACCCCAAATTAGCCCTTTTTTACCTTAATTTCCCTACAAATTAAACCCAAAAATTTACATAAAAACTTTATATTTTATATAAGTCAAAAACCTAAATAAAAGGTTAAAACTCCCTTCACAAAAAATATAAAAAATGCTAAACACTTTGATAAACAATGAGTCTGCGCTCTATAGCACAGACTCAACCTTAAATTCCTAAAATCTTGTATTTTGGCTATTAAAATTCCATCAAATCAAATCAAACTCTTAAGAATAAAACATATATTTTCCACAAATCAAAACCCAAACAAAAAATGATAACTTTTCCCTGAAAATTACCTAAAAAACTAAAAAATAAACTTGTGACAGGTGAGTCTGCGCAGGGTAGCGCAGACTCAACCCCTCATTGCTAAAATCCAAATCTTTCAATTCTAATTCCTTTAAAATTGAATAAAAAACCCCAAGATAAGATTAAAATACTTCCTATAAATCAAAAATCAAAAGAAACTCAAATTTGCCTTTTTACAAAACATAAAAAATACATAAAAGAAGCCTCACTTCAACCTTGCCCATTCTCTAAAAAACCTATAAATTCAAAACATAAAAAGTATGAGTATTTGAAACATCTTCCACTCAAATCAAATAAGAAAACATAAAAAACACTTTTCATACCTTCCAAATCAAATCTAACGTCTCTTCACTTCAAAACTGAAAGAACAAAATAAGAAATGTTTATTAAACTTCTTTGATAAAAAATGTCATCCATTTCAATCAAAATATCATAAAAAAGGTTTTCATTCCTCTCACAAATCAAAAATAAAAATCAATACAAGCATTCTCATTAGTAACAAATGAGTCTGCACATCCTTGCGCAGACTCAACCACATGTTCACTTCTAAACTTAAAAAATTCAACAAATCTTCAATGCATCTCCATAAATTAATCCAAGAAGACTAAAAAAATGTCTCTCGTCATCATCCATCAATAAAAATCAATAAATCAAGTCTTGCGCAGACTCAACTTTAAACTAAAAAATGAGTTTTCCTCTCAAATAAAAACTGAAATTCATTCATTTGTCAAATGCAATCTTGTATATCTTTCTTATATCATTTCAAATGGTGTTATTCTATTCTTCCGACGATTAATCAAGGGTTTTCCTCTTAAGAGGATGTAATTAACATTATTCCATTTATGGGTAGCGGGATCGGGTCGAAGAACTACGCAATCATCTGATTGAGTCAGATAGAGCGCACAAATAACAAATCTAAATCAAAAAATCAAGATCAAGTGCATTTTTTCCCCAAAAAATGTACGACAACAATCTAACATAACATTTATATTAGACTACCCTGCAAACACATAGGCAAAGGATCTCCATCACACCGCCTTCCTGGTTGCATCTGTGGATCGTCATCGCTCCTTCTTCGATTGCCTCGATCAGATTACAATAAATTCATAATTTACATGTAAATAGAAGAAGGCCTTATGGCGAGTATAAGAGAGAGGGAGGTAGAATTACATCGGAATATGAGAGAGAGAGATACGCAGACCTCTATTCATTAACAATTAATAAATATTCAAATCATACTTCCACGATCTACACAATCATTCATCACATGAATAATTAAATAAGTGCATATCCATGACCACGGTGTGTTTTAAACATTCCACACATGATAAGCACATCACATGGCCAAAACAAAAGAGTTTTCAAAATTAAATAATTTTGACTTTCAAAAAGCAAAGTTCTAATCAAAATTGGCTCTTGAATTTTGAGAACTCTTTTAATTATCTTAACATGCAATTAAATCATATTTAAAAGCATATAAAATACACATCACATGTGCACACACTCCAAATTAATAATTCCAACAAATTCCATGCAATTTCGAACATTTCTAAAATTAAAACAATCTAAAATTTAGAATAAATCACATTAATAATCTAACAATTAGACTATTAATAATTAATTAATAATCTAACTCTTAGATTAGTCTACCAAAGTTAATTATTAATTTAACATTTAAACGATTAATTAACTCTAATTAATTATTAACTATTAATCTAACTCTTAGATTAGTTAATTAAAATTAATTACTAATTTAATACTTAAATTACTAATTAACACTAATTAATTATTAACTACTAATCTACTCTTAGATTAGTTCATTAATATTAATTACTAATTTAACACTAAAATTAATAATTAATACTAATTAATTAATAATTTCTAATTTAAACCTTAGATTAGTTAATTAAAATTAATTATTAATTTAACACTTAAATTAACAGTTAACTCTAATTAACTATAGCTACTAATTTAACATTTAAATTATTCAACTAAAATTAATTATTATTTTAACACTTAAATTAATAACTAACTTTAATTAATTAACAACAATTTGTTAATAATAATGATTCATAATCATTAATGCCCAAAAATAAATTTAAATTGAATAATAATTTTAATTTCCAAAACATTTTTGAATTTTAAAATTAAAATCAAATTTTACCCGAATTTTAAATCGGCATAAGAGTTTAATTAGAAATAATGAGAAAAAGGGTTTGACTAGGCAAAAAAAAGGATAAACAGTGAACCGGCCAGGCCCTGCTGTAAACACGCTAATTTTGACATCATATTGAGTAAATTTCATATCATATAATAATACCTTAAAATAGTCTGATTTTTAATCAATAATTATTTTTTATTAATTTTCTGCATTAATTGTCTGAATGACGTCGCGAATTGTGGACGTTGTTTAGGTTTCCTAATTCATTTTGATTTCTAATTTGATTTTTAATTAATTAACTAAAACACGTCTTGGTATCACGTTGCCATTTAGGTTTCCTGCTTCTTTCGGTTTCTTCTTTCCGGATTATCATTAGCTTTAATTTAGCTAAAAGACGTCTCCCTCGGGCGACGCGATTTAGTTAATTACAGATAATGATGATTTGGCCGAGATTATCTTATTTCCCTAGTTTGATTGGCTTCAAACCTTTTCAAGTTGATCCATAAGTGGCCGCAGAGGCAAGTGAGAGGCGTCTGACACTAGTTCTATATAAACTCAAGCTATTGGTCATTGAAAAGAGTTCAAAGAGATTGGAACAAGATTCGGAAAAAGGTATGAAGAGGTTTAAGCATTAAAAGATCAAAGTGTTGCGTGACAGTTCTCAGGAGCACTTGAAGGAGAAAAACGTGGTCAACTCTTCATCCTCTTCGTCCTTCAGAATCAAACAAAACTCAAGGCTTCAAGGGGCCATCTAATCTTCCTTCTTCTTTAGTGTTCTTGCATGCTTTTATATTTATACAATCATACTTACCACCTCATGCTCTTCACATACCCACTCACATAATCAATCTTTTCCAATCCCATATATGCTATAGGCATTTAAACAAACATCAAACAAGTGAGTTTCTCGTTCTAATTGCATGATTAAAAATCTTGTAAGAATAGATGCTATCCTTGTTTAGTTCTAATTAGCATTTCTCTTTCCTTTTATCTCATTCTTTGCAAGGTACAAAGGAGCATCAAAGGATCAAAGTGAAGATTAGGAAAAGAAGAAATTATTGAGCGAAAAGGACGATCCCCAAATCAAGCAAGAACAAGAGCAAAAGGGCTTTCTTTCTTCAGCCAGCTAAAGAGAGGGAATCAAGAACATCCATATCTCCCACGTCTCAAACAGATAAGCGATCAAACCTTTCTTTTGAAACTTTTTAGTCAAAAGTTTCTAGCGATCACATGTTAGTTTTTAATTGTTTTATTGTCATTAAACAACACTTGATTCATAATAATCACACATTCAAATTGAGCACTCAGCTTCTTGGCGATCACGGTGAGACTCAGTTTTGCCATCTTTTAAATATTTTTTGTTCTTACTTTTATCATCGGGCACCCACGGTGCACCACTTGTGTCCCTCGGACACGTTTTTCATCAATTGGTGAGTTTGGTTACGTTCATCCCAATATGCACTACGTGCACATCTCTTGTGACAAGATTTTGCCCCCTCGTTTAATTGTTTAAGGAGTTGTGATTGTGATAGGAAGGTGTGTGATTGATTGGATTTTGTTTGTTTGCATGATAAATAACCTTGTTAAAAATTGAATTCGCATCATCTATTAGTTACTATTTTACCTTGAGAACCTAGGAGGGATTGCCCTCGATTTTTGCTTTCTGATTACTGTTTCTGCAACCTGAATAGCGTCTTGGAGTACCGACGTTTTTTTCCGAAACGCGTCGCATTGTGCAGACGCCATTCAGGCACTTTTCCCTGTCTGCCTGTCGCCTGAGCTTCTGTGAACAAGAAGAAGCTACTGGCTTGAATAGCGTCGGTAAACAGCGACGCGGTTCAAATAGTTTCTTCTTTTGGACATTAGTCCTCAGATTCTTGGTTTGATTGTTACTTATATCTATCTTATCATACATTAGAGGCCATCCAGGCCGTGGGTCATTTGCACTGGGGCTACCCCCCCCCCCCCCCTTATAGGAACACCCTCTTGACATCCTCACCTCTCTCTAATCGGGTTGGTCCCTCGATCAGACTAGAGTGGTTGGTGTTAAGACCTCCATAAGTCCCCAAAAGCAAGAAATTCCTTCTTGTTCATTGGGCTGGTTGTACCAATTGAAGTCCTAGTTAACTATTCATATCGTTGTGAGAAAGAACCATTAAGTATAACGGTGGAAACTAAACTGAAACTAGGATCCTGCCCGTTGAGAGAATTGGTGTAAAAATCCAAGTAATTTAACAAGGAATCCTAAGACAACGTAAAGATCCACTTGTTTGCTTAATCTCTTACATAACTTGTTTGAACTTGATTGCTAAAAATCTAATACCATGATGCTTCAATCAGGTAAATCTGTGGGTATGGCTACTTACGAGCAGGATGCCATCATCGAATACGAGAGAGATGCTAATGTCCCTCAGGAATTCGATCACTACTCTGAGAACGGAGGAGATGTTAATGCCCTCCGTAATACTGATTTCTAACATCCCAAATATGAGGGAGATGCTCATGCCCCTCAAGATCAGACCCACTTTTCTCATGGCCAGTACAACCCTGGTACTAATCGTCCTCATATCCATGTGATTTCCAATCCTACTTTCGAGGGAGCTCCAGATCCAGCTGAGTCATCACCTACCAATCCTCCTGATCTGATTACTGTCTTGGGAGCTCTGGCTGCCTATGTGGATCACCAACAACTTAAGGCGATCCAATCTATCCTCAAGGAGAAGACGCTCGTGCAGTCTACCGAACCGAATAATGTGGTTCCCCCAGTCATTCGTCAAGTTCCTCCTCTTCACCATGCTCCTTCTATACATCAGGCCATGGAAGGCCTTCATGTTTCAACCTCCCGGCCATTTGGGCCGCAGTTATCTTCCTCAAAGCATCCGGCCAGACCACCAACGTCAACTTACCAAAATGCCTTCGGGCATGGCGGAAGCGCTGCCGAACCTCAGCCTTATATCCACCTTGCCCCACTTATTCTAGGCAGCAAGCTTATCATAATCCACCACCACCTCCTCCTCAAGTTGATCCGGTAACTCAAGTTCTGCTCGCAAAGATGGACCGCATGGACGAGCAGTTCAGCAGCGTCAAGAAGATGATGGGAGTCAAGGCAGTGCCCAAAATCACTCTTCCCAGTCTGCCAGTATTTCACTTGCCACCTTCTGAGATGCCAATGTATAGGAAGTACAACAGTTCTAGTTACCCCTTCACCCACCTAAAGGAGTTCATGTATGAAATCTTCTTTCTGGCAGAATGACAAGAAATCACTGGCATTCTTATTCAGAAGATCGCTGGAGGGACAAGCCCTTGAGTGGTTCTTTTCTTTGAAGGCGTCTGAGGTGGAAGACTATGGTATCGTGTCAAGAAAGTTTATCCAAAGATACTAGGATAGAGTTGCACTGTCACTGTCCATAACTAACTTAGTGGTTGAGAAGATGAAGCCCGATGAGGACTTCATCAATTTTGCTAATAGATGGAGGAGAATGGCGAAAAAAATCAAAGATCACCTATCCAAATCCGAACAAGTGAAGATGATGATCTTTAATGCTACCCCCCAGTACAAGCTAGTCCTTACACTAAACAACCTGACTAGCATAGCGGAACTCTATGAGAGAGCACATTACTGCCAAAACGCCTTCAAGGATGCTACTTTCTGTAGCGTCTTTGATCCTCACAGACCCAGTAGACCTCCACCTCGGAAGCCTGCTATGCCAAACTCTCCCAACATGGGTCCGACAACTGAGGGCACGCTCTCCCACAAACAGATTAGCACTGTGAACAACAACCAGCCGCAGTTCATGAGGAACCAGTAGAAACAATCACAGTACACAGGGCAGAGACCGCCGAACCAGCAGGGCTACAGGCCACCTCAGCAGCAGTACCAACCAACCTACAATCAACCGCAACAGCAATACCAGCCACAACAACAGTATCAGCCTCGTCCACCTCCAGCATATCACAATGTACCTCCTCCAAGCGACTACAATCAGCAGAGAAAGCCTCCAGGCCTGAAGAGGGCATCATACCCTGCTCTCTCGGAGTCTCTCCTAGACATCTTCAATACCCTTTTGGCAGCCAATGCATTGGTTCTGCCTAGGGAGAAAACTGTATGGCCCTAGAATGCCGATGCCTCTAGGTATTGTGTCTTCCACAGACAACCTGGTCATACGGTGGATGTATGTTTCCAATTCCGAGACTACATCCACGATCTCAGTGAACAAGGGGGCACTGACTGGGAAGAGATGAGAAAACTTATAGCCGCTTTGAAAGCGAGGAGACCCAGCAGCAACAGCAACAACAACATCAACCTCAACAACACCCGCAGCAACAGCAATAGAGAGCACCAGCACAGGCAGCAGCACCACCAAATATGGGAATAGTACAGAACCCACTGCCAGAGCACCAGCATGAGAACCAGATTGCCCCCATCCTGACAAATACTCAATCTGAGGCTAGTAGAGGGCAACAGTGGAAGGTAGAGGACTCTTCTTCTATTTCAACAGGTCACATACCAAGCACCTTCAAGCAACCACCTCGCCGCATCCTCTGCATACCCAAACCGCAACCCATCACCATTAAACCCATTACCCCCTCCGCCACCATACCTTCACTAAGCAACCCTCCGCAAACCAATTATACACCTCTCATGCCATCCAAACCGTTGCTATGCATACCCTTCCCCACTTCGCCTACAACCACTTATCCCAGTACTATATAACCCTCTAAGCCGCTCATCCGCACAATATTTCCACCAAATAATCCACCACCATCACCCATTTATCCACCCATACAACCCTCCAAACCCCTCATCCGTACGATACTTCCACCAAATAACCCATCAACACCCGCTTACCAACCCATTATACCCTCTAGACCACTCATCAACACGGCGGTGCTCAAGATAACGCCGGGACCTTCCACTATTGAAGAACATACGCTCCGGAGTGTAAGAATCTTCAACAAAGTCTTTCTCCAATCTACAGTCAGAGACAGCCCGTCACAGACGCCAGAGGAAGTACAGAATGAAGAGAGTACACCAGGCACTCAATATGACTTCTTGAAGTAGCTAGACAGAACACCGGCACGGATCTCCGTGCTTAAACTGATCAAAAGATCAAAGACCCATCAAGCAGCCTTGATGGAGTACTTACAGAAAGTAATGGTCAATGAAGACGTGTCGGTAGAGAAAATAATTACACTGCTAGTTCCACATGGGGATCAGCCCTTTATAATATTTCATACATCAGAACTAGCACCACCCGCAGCCAAAGGTATGGCTTTAAGCATTACGGTTAACATATGCAAAAATACTATAGATGCTTGTCTAGTTGATATTGGGGCTTCCATAAATGTATTGTCACCAAAAACTTGAATCTTGTGGCATACCCAGAGAAAAGTGGTTGCCTTCTCCTATCTCCGTTACGGCCTATGACAACTCTACTCGTTCCCCTGTAGAAATGGTCTATTTGAAGGTAGAGTTAGGCCCCACTTGTCATGTTGAGGTCGAGTTCCACATCTTGGAAATCGACCCTTCGTTAAAATTCATCCATGGCCGTCCATACATCAAGTCCCTCGAGGCTATACCCTCTACAAACCATCAATGCCTCAAATTTCCATATAAGGGACGTATTATTAAAGTCACGAGCATGCCAATCCTTGCTGCTACTCATTCTTTGAACATCAGGCCAATTCCCTCGCCTGGCCAACAGCCTAGTCTGTCGGTATTACAAGTCTATTCTCCCTTGGCTGATCCTTTAAGAGCCACCACACTTGATCCATATCCAGTCGATGTTCTAAAGCGAGGGAAGTGTATGAGTACCCCTGGCTGGAACATCATGATGAAAGGTGGTCATCAACTAAGAAAAGGCCTGGGCACAAAATTACAGGGCAGAACTACGCCCGTTGAATATAACCGAAGAACACCTAGTAATGGCCTGGGCTATAAGCCAAGCAGAGTAAGGCATGACATCATCCAGCAGCATGAATATGAAAATGGCCAGAAAATATGAGAGGCAATGGCCACGCCGTGTAAAGAAAATCGGAATCCCTTGACTTGGACTTTATATACACACTTCATCAAGGGACCCGTGATTAATCATGATGATGATAACACGGTGGTGATCACTTCCCACTTCGATTTACATGATATATATGGGAGAGATCTAGTCAGACACTGTTCTGAGTTACTGATATATCAGTCCTTCGAGGCTCTGCGGCAAATGAAAAGAAGAAAATTTCAAGAAAAGGAATGTGAATGGTATCGATGGTTCGACCTAAGGGATATATACATAGCACTGAACAGATTATTCCTTGATCCCTCGGAGCCAAAGTGGCCACCACTGATAGATGAGTTGATAGAGAGCCCTGAGGATATATTTGATAAGAGAATTCTACTGCATGAAGAAGCTAATAAAGGGGAGCCAGATGACCCCTATGAAACTGGATTCACCACTGACCTTCTCTGGAGGGGAACCTATCCCTCTCATGTTTTCACCCTCCATACACTATTCCGTACTCTGCTCTTGACCCCGACTTGGTCGCGGGTCATTACTAAAGACATCCTACGGGCTCCACTCATTATCGTTACTTTGTCCCCACGAGACCTTATTCCTTGGCTTCCTCTCGATCTTGAGAAGATCTATGATTTAATCTGGGACATATTGTTGTATGATCCCCCCAATCCCTTGGCACTGGTGCCATTACCTCTATCATTTCATCCTCCCCCTATTCATATCCATTCCTGCTTTATGATAAACATAGATAATTCATAACAACAAAAAAACACCAATTTGGCAACTTCTTCCTCCCAAATCCTCGTTGAGGAAACATCATATTTGTTCAACTGATCCCTATTGTGCGGGTCGTTCGGGCGAGATTCTCTCCTAGATCTACTTTGTCCCTCCTCTCAGAAGGATTCATCTGTATCACCTCATGTATCTCATGATATTTATCCTTCTTCGTCCTCACTAGGTCAGGATAGGGAGTCTAGTTCTAGGCAGATTTGTCAGGTTAGGAAGTCTAGGAAGCCTAAGGGTAGGCAAATTCCCGGTAGATACCTCCATGATCTAGCTTTAAGATGCCTTTCTTGTTCTCAGATCCCTCAGCTATTAGAAAATCCCATTCAGATGCCAAAAGAATGTGAAGTTGATGAGTCAGTCAATGATGGATATGGGGTGTATGAATTGATACACGAAAAAGACCTATTAATGAAGATGAGGAAGATGACGAGGACGCAGCTGAGGCATATGCCAGTGGAGTGAAGAGATTCGATGAACCCTCAGCTGCCGTAGAAGAGCCTACCAAAGAGATTAATCTAGGAACTGAAGACGAACCTAAGGTTGTCCTCATCAGTAAAAATCTTTCTGAAATAGATGAAGAGGCAGTGGTCCAAGTTCTCAAAGACTATAGGTGACATCTTAAGGAACATATGATCACCCATTTCAAAAACTATTTCTCGCCTTCTGTTTTCAATATAACTCTTTTGTCTACTACGAGCAGTAAGTAGCTTCTTCCTGATGATATCTATCTTCTCATAACAATCCTGTACAATTTGCGATCCCAATAGATTCTTCTCACCAACCTCAAACCAACAAACTGGCGATCTACACGGCCTTACATAAGGACCTCATATAGTGTCATCCCAATTTTAGATTGCATCCCAGCTCCCCTGCCATTCAAGGTTGTACGCTCTCAACATGTCCTCAGGAGTCTATATAGTCTTCTCAGACTAACCATCTTTCTGAGAATGAAAAGCATAATTGAGCTTCAACTGTGTACCCAATGCTTCTTGTAGACTCTTCCAGAATCGAGCAATGAATCTAAAATTCTTGTCTGAGATAATAGAGACTGGCACACCATAAAGTCGAATGATCTCATCAAATATAAAGTCTAGTTAATTCATTTACTCACTAGTCTTGTGAATGGCCAAAAAATGAGCAGACTTGGTTAGCTGATCTACAATTATCCATATTATGACATGCTTCTTTTTTATCTTAGGCAGACCCATAATGAAATCCATAGTGATATGCTCCCACTTCCATTAAGGTATTTCCATTGATTGCAATGGACCAGATATCTTTGATGTTTGGTCTTCACTTGCTAACATGTCAAGTATCTTGAAACAAAATTAGCAATGTCCTTCTTCGTGCCTGACCACTAGAAATTCTTTTTCAAGTCATAGTACATTTTAGTGCTACTTGGATTTATTGAAAACTTTGACTTGCGAGCTTCAGCCACCAGCTCCTTTTTAAGCTTCTCATTTTTTGGCATACATAACCTGTTGCCGAGCAAAATATAACTATCAAATCCCTTCATAACATCAGACTTGACCTCCATAGCAAGACTACCTTGATCCTTTTTCTGGATGATTCGGTCAATCAGAACAGACTGAATAATCAACTACATAAGATACAACCTCTCCCCATGTACCTGAGGTATACTTGCAATAACATCTTCCATGGGTTTCTAGTCTAAGTGCAATTGCAAAGCCATGAGATTTCTGCACAATGCATCAAATACTACATTCGCCTTGCCTAGATGATAGTTCAGAGTGAAATTATAATCTTTCAAAAATTCCACCCACCGCCTCTATCTCAGGTTGAGATCCTTATGAGAAAAGTATACTTCAGGCTCTTGTGGTCAGTAAATATCTCTAACTATGCTCCATAGAGATAATATCGTCAAATCCTCAAAGCATGTGCCACAATAGCAATCCCCAAATCATGAGTAGGGTAATTATACTCATGATCCTTCAGTTGTCTCGATGTGTGCGCTATAACATTGATATATTACATGAGTATGCATCTGAATGTACACCACAAATCCATCAATTCCACTCAACAGAGTAAGCATCAGAGCAGAAGCTAATCGTCTATTCAGTTCTTGAAAACATTGCTCGTATTCAACATACCATATAAATTTTACACCTTTACATGCCAACTTGGTCATTAGAGCAGCTAGAGTAGAAAACCTGTAAGGATTGAGGTTACGGGTACAGTTATCGGGTCGGTTTCGGAGCCGGACCCTTTGGTTTGGGCCATGGTGGGTCAGAGGCGTGCCTTCTAAACGACTCTAGGGTGCACGACGCCTTTAGAATAGCGTCAGGCTGTACGGACGCCATTTAGGTAGCTTGTTGTTGTGCCGCGTGGACAGGCGTTAGGGCACATGTGTACGGCCCCGGTCATGTCATCTGAATAGCGTCTTAGATGAACGACGCGATTCAGACATTCTGTCAGAGTACGACCCCGTCCTGTCACCTGAAAGGCGTCTGTCGTGGACAACGCGATTTCACCTGTTTCGATTTAACGCCCCGAGCCTTCCCTCCTTTCTCTCATTCTCTCCTGCTTACTCTCTCTCTTCCCTCTCTCCAATCCCCTCCGTTTCCCCCTTTCCTTTCTCCTTTCCCCTCTTCCTCTTCCACCACCCCAACACCCCTCTACCTCTCACCACTACTACAACCACCTCCTCCGTGGCACTTCATTCTCTGGGCGGCGGCTGACGTCCCATTGGAGTGACGGCGTCCACGGCAGTACCGGCGACGGTTTGCGGTGCGGCGGTTCGGCGGCACAGAGCTAGGAGGAGTTCGAACGACCAGTAGGGGGACGATCCTTGCATGTGATTTGGTTGTGTTATCCATGTTTCCCGCTTTAAAGCATGCGACGTGTATGGAGATTTGGGTAGAATGAGCATGTTTAAGGGGCTTTTTGATGAAAATGGTCATTTTTATGAAATGGGAATTAGTGCGTTTCTAGTGGTAAATTAGATTCTCCCCTTCATTTCCTATTTTTGGGTATTTTTGGGGTGATTTTGGGGGAGGGGAAACCCTGTTTTGAGGCTTAGGAGAGTTGCAGGAAACCAGATTTCGAGCTCTGAATGGCGTCGGGATAGGGCGACGCCATTTGAAATGGTGACTGCCAAGAGCGACGTCATTTAAGCCAGATTTGTCCCGAGAACAGTTTCTGTGGGATTGAGTTCTGTTTTGAATGGCGTCTTGGGACAGCCTAATTCATGAAATTAACATGGTGACTGCCTAGGCCAAAACCCCATTAATTCATGAAATTAACATGTGTTTATATTGTTAGATAGTTCGATTAAAATGCATGCTTGAAATTGTACATCGAGGTCGAATATTTCTGTATGACCGGATAGCATTGTGTGTACGTGATGGATATAGGTGTCCTCTAAGCCAATCATAAGGCACCTATTTCAATATGGTTCACTAATAAATGGCATTAAATTCATTATGTAGATTGGCATATTTATAATTGCGCATAATGAAGTCTATGAATATGTGCAATAGTCATCAGATTATGATGAGATCATAATAATGAGACTGGTGACTTATAAACACATATTCTCAATTGTTCCTAGTCATAGGATGTTTGAGAAGAACATCAAACATCCGGTTAGACTAGTACAGGTTATTCCAGCTCATATGATGAGGGTGACTGATCTCGTTAGTTACTAGTGTGGAGACACAATAGTAAACCTGTAGGTGCTCATTGGGGAATGAGTTCACTGAGCTGATCCGACATGAATCGCCGAATGACAATTTACCTGACTGTCAATCGGCTTGATTCATCGTCACAGTGGCGTGGTTGATCCTTAGACTTGAGACACCACATACACCTTGTTGGTGGACTTCTGGACTTTGACTTTGACCTACGAATCCCTATCCACGGGATCTCTAATAGTCAAGGATCGGGTCTAGCGGAAGACCGTCGAAGGTGATTGTGTGTTCAATAAAGGATCGTTCGCTCTCAGGTAACTGAAGGGAGAATGCTCTAGAATAGATCTGCAGGAGTCTCTGGCCAGAGCAGAAACAATATCAGAAAAGAGGTTCTCTGATATTGTACAGCGGAGTCTGATTCAAGTGAGTTGACCATCTAGAGTTTGACAGTTGACCATACCCTAGGTTAACTCGAGAGCATTGTGCGAACGAAGGATTATAACCACGCGGTAACTGTGGACGGACAGGTTCCATGAGTGGGTTGCTGAACCCCATTACCTTCCGGGATCATGCGGTGTTGCTTGGCACCCAACTTGATCAGAAGTCCGACCGAATTTACATGCGATGTTAATTCGGATAAGTAATTAGTTAATATCTAGATATTAATCAATTACAATAAGTCAATAACTAGTTATTGGACTTAACGGACTGAAAACCAGACTGGTAAATGGGCCTAGAGGGTCACACGCAATAAGATTCTCAGTCAGTGGTACATATGTGGGATTTATATTAACTCGGGGACTTTTGTGAAAAGTCAGGCCGACTTAACACATATACGCGCTGTTGAGAAACCCTGGGCCAAGCTCCAGAGTTTCCCCATGCTGGCCGTCATCCCTCCTTTCTCTCTCCTCCACTGGGCGCCCCGTTCGAGGCACCGGGATTGTCTCCGTCTCCGCCGCGCGTGATTCCCGAAAGTCGGGAATTCCCGTCGGCGGGTTTTCGGCAATCGTTGCGGCAACAGATCCTCAGCGGGCGAGCTGATAGGGACGAGGGATCAAGGACGAACCACCGCAGAGGATCGCGTAGATACCGCTGGAGGCCGGACGCTTGTGCGGCTCGCGGCATCGCCTCAACGGAACCGAGACGGAAGCAGATTCGAATCCGCGCACGGTAATTGGATTACTTCCCGTTGTTTTCGGTTTTAGTTTTTCGTTCCGAATCAGATCAGCGGGCATCGGGCGGGATTATTTTATTCGTCGTTTCCGCTGCGTTCTTCGCGTCCCGCCCGGATCCCAACAGTACGTGTGTGTGTTTATGCGATTATGGAGCTAGAATGATTGTGATTTACGTTTGACACTTTGTACCGGTGTGGGAAGGGTACATGCTAGTGTTTCACTTGTGGCTGGGGGAAGCAGAACTACCTAGAGCTAGACAGGCCAGAGTAGCCAGTGTGCTATCCGAGGAGTTGTTGTTTGGTCCCAGCGGGTCGGTGTTTTTCCTAATTTGTCGTGGTGGTTTCCCGCATGTTTCGTACTGTAGAGCTAGGTTTGGTGCTGCTAGAGTTTACCCTTTCGCCACTAGGCCTGATGTAACCTGAGATATCAAGGTTACGAGAGGTACCCTTCGCCTTTTGGCTTGATGTGACCCGAGAGGTTAGGATTAAGGGTGTAACGACCCGCCACCCTATAATCGGGGATCCGATTACTAAATGGGTACCGAATCATTAATTTGGAACCAAACCAGGATCTAGTAAGCCTGGGAAATAAATAATAAACTAAGCTAAACATTCACATCGCATTGAATTGAAATGAAAGTGCAGGAATTAAAATTATTACAATGCGACTCGATACAGCAAATAATTACATACTCCAACTGAAAAGAAATAATTAAACATACAGGCCAGAAATAAATAACAACTACATCGGGGCATACCCCGGAACAACCGCTGAAGGCACTCGACACGCGGCCGCACACGCCGCTCTAAGTCTGCTGGGAGTCCTCACCTGAAAACCGCAGGGGTGAGTCTTAAGACAAGACTCAGTAGGGATCCTTCGATCCCCACTGCCCACGCACACACCCACAAGTGCAAGGTACGGCTAACGGTAAAGCAACGAACACAGAAGTAAGTACACTACTCCTATATCTCGATATGAACCATGTGCATTCGAAATATAACATGCAAAATTCTAGAATCATTCTATCAAAGAGCCAACAACTCACGTCTCGGCTTAGCACTAACCGAAGGTGTCTCGGCTTAGCACTGACCGAAGGTGTCTCGGCTTAGCGCTAACCGAAGGTGTCTCGGCTTAGCACTGACCGAAGGTGTCTCAGCTACACAACCGAGAGTAGGAAACACCGACCACACAACCGAAGGTAGGAAACACCGACCACACAACCGAAAGTAGGAAACACTGACCACACAACCGAAGGTAGGAAACACCGACCACACAACCAAAAGTAGGAAACACCAACCCGCTGAGACCAAACAGTAACCCCTCGGATAGCATGCTAGCTACTCCGGCCCAACTGGCTCAGGTGGTTACTCCTTCCCTCAGCATGAGTGACTCTCCGAATGTACCACTCCGACACCGGTACTAGCTGACCCCGGGGTTCACCAGGTGACCCTCTCTCACTAGGCGTCACCCCGCCCACGCCCCCACCGGCGCTGTGCTCACGCCCCCACCAGCACAGGGTGATAAAGCGCTACAATGTCACTCCAGGTCCACAGTAACACAAAACACCAAAACCCGGCACAGTACGATCCGGTCACGTGAAAAGCCCACGATCGCACGACACACCACGCGGTGCCATCCGGTCATGAAGAATCCATCATTATCGAGTGCACCAAAACATGCATTAACCAACTATCTAGCAGTACGAATACGTTTTACTGGCATGAATTAGTGAGGTTCTGTCTCGAATCGCGTCGCCCCAGGCCGACGCCATTCAAGCTCCATGTACAGGTTATGTAAAACAGTCTTCGGGCCGAAGGGGTCTCGGCAGGCGATTTCTGTCAGGCATCGTGATGGCCCGACACCCTTCAAAAAGGCGTCGTCCATGCACGTCGTCTTTCAACCCGCCCGAAGGGACATCGGTCCGAAGGGATCTCGGCCCGCTATCCGAAGACAAGCCCGCCCAGGAACCCAAAATCTGCCATGGGCCCGAGGGCTCCCTTTCAACCCATAAAACCCCAAAGTTACTTAAAAACAGAGGAGAAAGAGGGGCAATACAATCCATAGGAAAATCACCTTCATAGCAAGTCCCCCATATCATCAAAAGAGCACCTACACATGCTCATTCTTCCCCCCAAAACCAGAGATCCATAATCATGCTTGAACGGTAAAAACTTGGTTAAAACGCGATGCTATGGGAACCGTCACCCTACCGGACACTTGAACGCCTCCGAGCTTCAAGCCGTCCACCCGACTCGCCCCACGCCGCCGCCGGTACCGCCGTGGTCGTCCTTGCTCCACCGTGACGTCGGCCGCCGTCCGGAGAGTAGAACGCCGCAGTGGAGATGGAGATGGCAGTGGTAGGAGCTAGGTAGAGGATGGAGTGGAGGGAGAGGTGAAATGGTGGGAGGAAAAGAGGGAGGCGGAGGAATCGCCGCTGAGATCGCCGGAGGGGAAGGAGAGAAAGAGAGAAGGAGAAAAATGAGGAAAGAAGGAGGGCTCGGGGGGGGTTAACCAGGCTAAACGCGTCGACCGAGGCAGACGCGGTCCAGCCGACATGTCAGGTGATGTGACAGCCGCAGGGACAAATTTCTGAAACGCGTCGACCGAGGCACGCCGTCCAGTCGACACGTCAGGGCCGCACTCTGACACAACAGTGCCGTACGCTACGCGGCCCAAAGCCAGCCCACGTGGCACCCTCGAGTCGCCGATCATCCCGAGTCGGTCTCGGCCACCGACCTCAGACTCCTCTCACTGGTCTCGACGCCGAACGCCGGCTGCCTCTCGGTCCGAAGGAAATCCGGATTCGCACCGCCGAAGGGGTCTCGGCCCTGCTTCCGAAGACAAGCCAACGCCCGACCGAGCCACCCTCGGCCTCGGGCCATCGGCTTCGCCTCCGTCGCCATCCGGATCCCCGTCGGGCCTCGTCACCGATCCGACCCAGCCTCGGATCCAAACTTAAGGTTCCAGCTTCGGAATCCGGTCGTGATAGATCCAGTCTACATCACGTAGCCAGAACTACAGGGTCCGACCCCGAAAACCGGATCCGAAGGTCTCGATCCTTACAACGGGTAGTCCCTATAGCTTCGGCTTGAGGCGGGTTTCACGGGTCCCCAGGGCCCTCGTGAAGTGCCTACGCCTGGCATTGAGGGAAGTCCGGCCGATAGGACAGTGGTCTAGACTGCATGTGTGCACACGTGACTAGGTGGTGGTGGTTCACTAGTCCCAGTTAGTCCTAGTTTAACTCACTGCCTCACCGTACGATGTCCGGAACATCGTAGGGGTGGACAGGCGTGGGTGTTGGTGGTGTTGTGAGGCGCCGTTTATACGCGTTCGATAGTGTGGTTTGTGTGTTTAGCAGGATCTTTGGTACGAACTGTGGTGTTGAGTTGGGTTACTTGAATTGCTTAAAATTGTGCCTGTTGCATTACGAATGCAAATGTTTTATATCGAAATTTGGAAATCTTTGGGAGCTGACTTTACTGCTTTACTTAAATTGCCTTCATTTTGTATTACTACAATTGTGGGTGCGTGTATGGGAGGCGGGGATTGGGTGATCCCTACTTAGCCCAATTTTGGGGTGGCTCACTCCCTGCGGTTTCAGGTGTGGACTTCTCGGCGTGTGTTGGCGTATGGTGTGCATGCCAACAGCTATCTCGGGTCCAGGGTATGCCGCGATGTTGTTGTACTTTTCTTCTGTCTGTACTTATTTAATTCCTTGGACCTTGTAATTATTGTTGGACTGTGTACGGACATTATTATTTTACTTCCTGCGCACTTGTACTTTCTTTAAGGTCCGTGAGATTGTTATATTTAGCCTTGTTTAACGCTTACTTCTCCAGACGTGTCGTTTGAGATCCGGGTGTGAGCCCGTAGATAATGATCTGATACCCATTTAGTAATCGGGTCTCTGATTATAGGGTGGCAGGTCGTTACAGATGGTATCAGAGCTCAGTCTGGTCAAGTATGTGATAAACAAGGTTAGATATCATAGTCCAACAATAAGTACGAGTCTGTACGGGCAATGGCTGCTGGCATAGATTAATAGGTTTTGACGTGCTTCTTTCGATTTTTGTGTTTATAGAGTAGTGATGGCACCGAAGAGGAGAGTTCCATTGGTTCGTAGTACGGGAACTAACAATGGTAGTTCGGGGGCAGATGGGCATAATGTGGATCGTTTCATGGAGGCTATGATTGGGGCAATGTCTAGATACCAACCAAGCGATGGTAGTGAAGGATCCAACTCCCAAGGTGGTCAGTCCACGGTGATGGAACGGTTCTTGAAGTTGAAGGCCCCTTCTTTCACGGGTCAACCTATCCCAGATGAGGCAGCTCATTGGATTAAGGAGGTGGAGAAGGCATTCGATGTTCTTGAGTGTGCTGAGAATGGCAAGACTTTGTTGGCAACCTACTTGTTGAAAGACGATGCCTATGATTGGTGGGTTACCATCAAGAGAATGATGTTATCGGATAGGTCCTTGAGAGAGATTCCTTGGGAGGTATTCGTGAGAGAGTTTAGTGGACAGTACTTTCCGAGACACGTTCGGAAGGCAAAGGAAAGGGAGTTTATGGAATTGGTGCATAGTGATATGTCAGTTCTGCAATATCAGATGAAGTTCGTGGCTCTGGGAAGGTTCGTTCCGCACATATCTGAGAATAAGGAACGTCGAATGGAGAGATTTATGGATGGACTCCGGTACGATCTGAGGGGAATGGTGACATCTCATTGTTGTAGTGATCTCGCATCAGCAGTTCGGTGCGCACTAGCAGTGGAGACTCAGTTCCATCAAATGGCAAAAGAGTTGGAGCAGTTAGCACGAGGGTAGCAACAAAGCAAGAACAAATCGGTTATTCTTTCGACAGATGGTTCAAGTTCCTTTGGGTCCAGATTCCACGGGATGCTTTATGACAAGGACGAAGACGGCCCGGTTTGGCAGATGCAGACTGTGGCTAGTAGACAGCAAGAAGCGGGTCATAATGCAGCAGATCATTGTCCCCATTGTGGTAGGCAACATGGTGATCGGATATGTCCATTGGTCACTGGTAGCTGTTTTGACTGTGGTAAGATGGGACATCTTGTGAGGAACTGTCCCAGAAGAATAGGACAGGTCAAGAGCCGAGTGGTCAGAATAAGCCCAGGACCTAGATCGGTGTTGTGTGTTATCTTAGAAGAGGTCCGAGATGCTGGGCTAGATGAACACTTTTGTCTTATCTTTTAAGTAGTAGTTGTGAGCTCTTATGGCACCTTTTATGTATTTTGGACATGGTGGAGAATCAATTTTGTAATATATGCCTCGTAAGGCTAATGAATGGTTGTATTAGTCCATCAGTGTTGGCAGAATCGTAGAATGTGGTTAGCTTAGTGTTGATGAGATCGACCGATTATACGGAGCCCCATGCAGGAGTGTGATCAGTGAGGGCGATTGATGTGATCCGTATTACCGGTGTGGAATTGTCGACAGTGATTGTCGTTCGAACGGTTACAATTTCGAGGATGAAATTTTCTTAAGGGGGGAGTACGTAAGGATTGAGGTTTCGGATACAGTTATCGGGTCGGTTTCGGAGCCGGACCCCTTGGTTTGGGCCCCGGTGGATCAGGGGCGTGCCTTCTAAATGACGTCTAGGGTGCACGACGCCTTTAGAACAGCGTCGAGCTATACGGACGCCATTTAGGTAGCTTGCTGTTGTGCCGCATGGACGGGCGTTGGGGCATGTGTGTACAGCCCCGGTTATGTCATATGAATAGCATCTTGGATGAACGATGCGATTCAGACATTTTGCAGAGTACGACCCCATCTTGTCACCTGAAAGGCGTCCATCGTGGACGACACAATTTCACCTATTTCGGTTTAACGCCCCGAGCCTTCCCTCCTTTCTCTC
This sequence comes from Zantedeschia hybrid cultivar, assembly GCA_030544215.1. Lineage (NCBI taxonomy): Eukaryota > Viridiplantae > Streptophyta > Magnoliopsida > Alismatales > Araceae > Zantedeschia > Zantedeschia hybrid cultivar. The sequence continues at coordinate 46,160,020 of JARZZO010000011.1, forward strand.
ATTCTCTCCTTCTCACTCTCTCTCTTCCCTCTCTCCGATCCCCCCCCCCCCCCCCGTTTCCGCCTTTCCTTTCTCCTTTCCCTTCTTCCTCTTCCACCACTCCAACACCCTTCTACCTCTCACCACTACCACCACCACCTCCTCCGCGGCACTTCATTCTCCGGGCGGCGGCCGACGTCCCGGTAGAGTGACGGCATCCACGGCGGTACCAGCGGTGCGGCGGTTCGGCGGCACGGAACTAGGAGAAGTTCAAATGACCGGTAGGGGGACGATCCATGCATGTAATTTGGTTGTGTTATCCATGTTTCCCGCTTTGAAGCATGCGACATGTATGGAGATTTGGGTAGAATGAGCATGTTTAAGGGGCTTTTTGATGAAAATGGTCATTTTTATGAAATGAGAATTAGTGCGTTTCTAGTGGTAAATTGGATTCTCCCCTTCATTTCCTATTTTTGGGTATTTTTTGGGTGATTTTGGGGGAGAGGAAACCTTGTTTTGAGGCTTAAGAGAGTTGTAGGAAACCAGATTTCGGGCTCTGAATGGCGTCGGGATAGGGCGATGCCATTTGAAATGGTGACTGCCTAGGGCGACGCCATTCAGGCCAGATTTGTCCCGAGAACAGTTTATGTGGGATTGAGTTCTGTTTTGAATGGCGTCTTGGGATAGAGACGCCATTTGAAATGGCGACTATCTAGGATGACATCATTTAGGCCACAACCCCATTAATTCATGAAATTAACATGTGTTTACATTGTTAGATAGTTTGATTAAAATGCACGCTTGAAATCGTACATCGAGGCCGAGGATTTCTGTATGACCGGATCGCATTGTGTGTGTGTGTGTGTGTGTTTATGTGATTATGGAGCTAGAATAATTATGATTTGCGTTTGACACTTTGTACCAGTGTTGGAGGGGTACATGTTACTGTTTCACTTGTGGCTGGAGGAAGCAGAACTACCTAGAGCTAGACATGCCGGAGTAGCTAGCGTGCTATCCGAGGGGTTGCTGTTGGTCCCAGCGGATCGGTGTTTTTCCTAGTTTGTCGTGGTTGTTTTCGGCGTGTTTCTTACTGTAAATCCATGTTTGGTGCTGCTGGAGTTTACCCTTTTGCCACTGGGCCTGATGTAACCTGAGATATCGAGGTTACGAGTGGTACCCTTCGCCCTTTGGCCAGATGTGACCCAGGAGGTTAGGATTTCGGGTAGTCCCTATAGTTTCGGCTTGAGGGGGGTTTTGTCGGTCCCCAGGGCCCTCGTGAAGCGCCTAGGCCTGGCGTTGAGGGAAGTCCGGTCGATAGGACAGTGGTCTAGACTGCTTGTGTGCACACGTGACTGGGTGGTGGTGGTTCACCAGTCCCAGTTAGTCCTAGCTTAACTCACTCCCTCACCCAGTGGCGGACGCAGAAACTTTGTCCAGTGGGGTCACTCAGATCATTATTACATATATCGATATTTTATTTTTGTTATATTAAAAATATTAAAATAATAAATAAATATAAATATATTTTAATTATTATAAAATTGATATACTTCAATAAAAATGATACACTTCGTTACACAAAAAAATTCTTCCAAATAAACTCAACGAATTTTTTATTAAATCATAAATAAATCATAGTACTATGTAAAAAATTCAGTGGAACTGAGCATCGAGTGAGACTAGGGTCCTACGGGTCATCAAAAAAATTCAGTGGGGTCACCTTATACTTAAATTTAAAATTTATCCTATTAAATTAAAGTCTTCTAATAAAATTTTAAAATTTCAGCGGGGTCCTGGGACCCCACTGAAATGGCCTGCGTCCGCCACTGCCCTCACCCTACGGTGTCCGGAACATCATAGGGGTGGACAGGCGTGGGTGTTGGTGGTGTTGTGAGGCGCCGTTTATACGCGTTCGGCAGTGTGGTTTGTGTGTTTAGCCAGATCTTTAGTTATGAACTGTGGTGTTGAGTTGGGTTACTTGAATTGCTTAGAATTGTGCCTGTTGCATTACAAATATATATGTTTTATATTGGAATTTGGAAATCTTTGGGAACTGTGTTTACTGCTTTACTTAAATTGCCTTCATTTTGTATTACAGCACTTGTGGGTGCGTGTGTGTGAGGCGGGGATCGGGTGATCCCTACTTAGCCCAATTTTGGTGTGGCTCATTCCCTGCGGTTTCAGGTGTGGACTTCTCGGTGTATGTTGGCGTGTGGTGTTCTCCTTAGTGTGCGGGCCAGCAGCTATCTCGGTTCCGGGGTATGCCCCGATGTTGTTGTACTTTTCTTCTGCCTATACTTATTTAATTCCGTGGACCTTGTAATTATTGTTGGACTGTGTACGGACATTATTATTTTACTTCTTGCGCACTTGTACTTTCTTTGAGGTCCGTGAGATTGTTATATTTAGCCTTGTTTAACGCTTACTTCTCCAGACGTGTCATTTGAGATCCGGGTGCGAGCCCGTAGAGAATGATCTGATACCCATTTAGTAATCGGGTCTCCGATTATAGGGTGGCGGGTCATTACAGATGGTATCAGAGCTCAGTATGGTCGAGTATATGTGATAAACTAGGTTAGATTTCATAGTCCAACAATAAGTACGAGTCTGTACGGGCGATGGCTGCTGGCATAGATTAATAAGTTTTGACGTGCTTGTTTCTATTTTTGTGTTTATAGAGTAGTGATGGCACCGAAGAGGAGAGTTCCATTAGTTCGTAGTACGGGAACTAACGATGGTAGTTCGGGGGCAGATGGGCATAATGTGGATCGTTTCATGGAGGCTATGATTGGGGCAATGTCTAGATACCAACCAAGAGATGGTAGTGAAGGATCCAACTCCCGAGGTGGTCAGTCCACGGTGATGGAACGGTTCTTGAAGTTGAAGGCCCCTTCTTTCACGGATCAACCTGTCCTAGATGAGGCAGCTCATTGGATTAAGGAGGTGGAGAAGGCATTCGATGTTCTTAAGTGTGCTGAGAATGACAAGACTTTGTTGGCAACCTACTTGTTGAAAGACGATGCCTATGATTGGTGGGTTACCATCAGGAGAATAATGTTTTCGGATAGGTCCTTGATAGAGATTCCTTGGGAGGTATTCGTGAGAGAGTTTAGTGGACAGTACTTTTCGAGGCACGTTCTGAAGGCCAAGGAAAGGGAGTTTATGGAATTGGTGCAGGGTGATATGTCAGTTCTGGAATATCAAATGAAGTTTGTAGTTCTGGGAAGGTTCATTCCGCACATATCTGAGAATGAGGAACGTCGAACGGAGAGATTTATGGATGGACTCCGGTACTATCTGAAGGGAATGGTGGCATCTCATTGTTGTAGTGATCTCGCATCAGCAGTTCGGTGCGCAGTAGCAGTGGAGACTCAGTTCCATCAAATGGCAAAAGAGTTGGAGCGGTCAGCACAAGGGTAGCAACAAAGCAAGAACAAATCGGCTATTCTTTTGACAGACGGTTCAAGTTCCTTTGGGTCCAAATTCCAGGGGATGCTTTATGACGAGGACGAAGACGGCCCAGTTTGGCAGATGCAGACTGTGGCTAGCAAACAGCAAGAAGCAGGTCATAATGCGGCAGATCATTGTCCCCATTGTGGTAGGCAACAGGATGATCGGATATGTCCATTGGTCACTGGTAGCTATTTTGGCTATGGTAAGAAGGGACATCTTGTGAGGAACTGTCCCAGAAGAATAGGACAGGTCAGGAGCCGAGTAATGTTGTGTGTTCTCTTAGAAGAGGTCCGAGATGCTGGGCTAGATGAACACTTTTGTCTTATCTTTTAAGTTGTAGTTGTTAGCTTTTATGGCACTTTTTATGTATTTTGGACATGGTGGAGAATCAATTTTGTAATATGTGCCTCGTAAGGCTAATGAATGGTTGTATTACTCCATCAATATTGGCAAAATCGTAGAACGTGGTTAGCTTAGTGTTGATGAGATCGACCGATTATACGGAGCCCCGTGTAGGAGTGTGATCAGTGAGGGCGATTGATGTGATCCGTGTTACCGGTGTGGAATTGTCGACAGTGATTGTCGTTCGAGCGGTTACAATTTCGAGGACGAAATTTTCTTAAAGGGGGAGTATGTAAGGATTGAGGTTTCGGATACAGTTATCGGGTCGGTTTCGGAGCCGGACCCCTTGGTTTGGGCCCCGGTGGATCAGGGCGTGCTTTCTAAACGACGTCTAGGGTGCACGACGCCTTTAGAACAGCGTCGGGTTGTACGGACGCCATTTAGGTAGCTTGCTGTTGTGCCGCGTGGACGGGCGTTGGGACACGTGTGTACGGTCCCGGTCATGTCGTCTGAATAGCGTTTTGGATGAACGACGCGATTCAGACATTCTGTCAGAGTACGACCCCGTCCTGTCACCTAAAAGGCGTCTGTCGTGGACGACGCGATTTCACCTGTTTTGGTTTAACGCCCCGAGCCTTCTCTCCTTTCTCTCATTCTCTCCTTCTCACTCTCTCTCTTCCCTCTCTCCGATCCCCTCCGTTTCCTCCTTTCCTTTCTCCTTTCCCTTCTTCCTCTTCCACCACTCAAACACCCCTCTACCTCTCACCACTACCACCACCACCTCCTTCGCGGCACTTCATTCTCCGGTCGGCGGCCGACGTCCCGGCAGAGTGACAGCGCCCACGGCAGTACCGGCGGTGGTTTGCGGTTCGGCGGTTCGGCGGCACGGAGCTAGGAGGAGTTCAAGTGACCGGTAGGGGGACGATCCTTGCACGTGATTTGGATGTGTTATCCATGTTTCCCACTTTGAAGCATTCGACGTATATGGAGATTTGGGTAAAATGAGCATGTTTAAGGGGATTTTTAATCAAAATGGTCATTTTTATGAAATGGGAATTAGTGCGTTTCTAGTGGTAAATTAGATTCTCCCCTTCATTTCCTATTTTTGGGTATTTTTGGGGTGATTTTGGGGAAGAGGAAACCCTGTTTTGAGGCTTATGAGAGTTGTAGGAAACCCGATTTCGTGCTCTGAATGGCGTCGGGATAGGGCGACACCATTTGAAATGGTGACTGCCTAGGGCGACGCCATTTAGGCCAGATTTGTCCCGAGAACAGTTTCTGTGGGATTGAGTTCTGTTTTGAATGACGTCTTTGGACAGCGATGCCATTTAAAATGGCGACAGTTTAGGACAACGCCATTTATGCCAGAATCCTATTAATTCATGAAATTAACATGTGTTTACATTGTTAAATAGTTCGATTAAAATGAATGCTTGAAATCGTACATCGAGGCCGAGGATTTCTGTATGACCAGATTGCATTGTTTGTGTGTGTGTTTATGCGATTATGGAGCAAGAATGGTTGTGATTTGCGTTTGACACTTTGTACCGGTGTGGGAGGGGTACATTTTAGTGTTCCACTTGTGGCTGGGGGAAGCAGAACTACCTAGAGCTAGACAGGCCGGAGTAGCCAACGTGCTATCCGAGGGGTTGTTGTTTGGTCCCTGCGGGTCGGTGTTTTTCCTTGTTTGTCGTGGTAGTTTCCGGCGTGTTTCTTACTGTGGAGCCAGGTTTGGTGCTGCTGGAGTTTACCCTTTCGCCACTGGGCCTGATGTAACCTGAGATATTGAGGTTACGAGTGGTACCCTTCGCCCTTTGGCCTGATGTGACCCAAGAGGTTAAGGATACGGGTAGTCCCTATAGCTTCGGCTTGAGGCGGGTTTCGCCGGTCCCCAGGGCCCTCGTGAAGCACCTAGACCTGGGGTTGAGGGAAGTCCGGTCGATGGGACAGTGGTCTAGACTGCTTGTGTGCACACGTGACTGGGTGGTGGTGGTTCATTAGTCCCAGTTAGTCTTAGTTTAACTCACTCCCTCACCCTACGGTGTCCGTAACATCGTACGGGTGGACAGGCGTGGGTGTTGGTGGTGTTGTGAGGCGCCGTTTATACGCGTTCGGCAGTGTGGTTTGTGTGTTTAGTCGGATCATTGGTTACGAATTGTGGTGTTGAGTTGGGTTACTTGAATTGCTTAGAACTGTGCCTGTTGCATTACGAATGCATATGTTTTATATCGGAATTTGGGAATCTTTGGGAGCTGTGTTTACTGCTTTACTTAAATTGCCTTCATTTTGTATTACTGTACTTGTGGGTGTGTGTGTAAAAGGCGGGGATCGGGTGATCCCTACTGAGCCCAATTTTGGTGTGGCTCACTCCCTGCGGTTTCAGGTGTGGACTTCTCGACGTGTTTTGGCGTGTGGTGTTCTCCTTGGTGTGCGGGCCAGCAACTATCTCGGTTCCGAGGTATGCCCCAATGTTGTTGTACTTTTCTTCTGCCTGTACTTATTTAATTCCTTGGACCTTGTAATTATTGTTGGACTGTGTACGGACATTATTATTTTACTTCCTGTGCACTTGTATTTTATTTGAGGTCCGTGAGATTGTTATATTTAGCCTTGTTTAATGCTTACTTCTCCAGACGTGTTGTTTGAGATCCGGGTGTGAACTCGTAGATAATGATCCAATACCCATTTAGTAATCGGGTCTCCGATTATAGGGTGCGGGTCGTTACAAAACCCCTCTATAAATCTCCTGTAATATCCAGTCAAACTAAGAAAACTCTTGATTTAAGCAATAGTCTTCGGAGCCTCCTACTTCATGATGGCATCCACTTTTTTAGATCCACAGAAACTTCATCTTTTGAAATAATATGCCTAGAAATCGGACCTTCTCTAGCTGTAACTCACATTTGTTGAATTTGGCATATAACTGGTGAGCTCTTAGAATCTTAAGAGAATCTTCAAATGCTTCCTTTATACCTCCTCACTCGGGGAGTAAATCAATATATCATTAATGAAAACCACCACAAACTAGTCAAGATACAACTAAAAGATTCTATTTATTAAATCTATAAATGCAGTCAGGTATTGGTTAGCTCAAAAGACATAACTAAGAACTCATAGTAACCATACTTTGTGAGAAAGGCCGTCTTTGGAATGTCTTCATCTTTGATCCATAATTGGTGATAGTCAAATTTGAGATCAATCTTAGAGAAGACCTTGTTGATTGCAATTGATCAAACAAGTTTTTGATCCTTAGCAAATGGTACTTGTTTTTTATAGTGACCTAATTTATCTTGCGATAATCAATGCACAACAACATTAACCTATCTTTATTTCGGACAAAGAGAACTAGTGTACCCCATGGTGACACACTTGGATATATAAAACCATGTCCCAAAAGCTCCTACAATTACTTCTTCAATTCTTCCAACTCAACTGAAGCTATTTTGTAAGGTGCCTTAAAAATAGGTGTTGTCTCTGACATAAGATCAATGGTAATCTCCCGTGATGATGGCAAATCAAGCAGATCGTTAGCGAACACATCGGAAAAATCTCGAATCACCTTAATATCATGTACTGTCTTGGCCGTGTTATTATCAACCACCACCCTAGTCAAGAATGACTCACAGTCTTGGCTAATCAGCCTCTCTGCCTTCATTGTAGAGATAAACATCCTCCTTGACTTGTGCCTCGGTCATTTAGGAATAAAATTTCTCTTGCAGAGGTCCTTGGAATATAACCCTCTTCCTACGACAATTTAACAAGGCATCATGTTTCTATAGGAAATTCATACTTGGTATGACATCAAAATCAATCATGTTGATGATGTAGGCTATAAATATGTATCTATCCTCATTTTACGGTTAGTCAGGACTATGATAGCAATAGGTCAAATTCTCCATGACTTAGCAAATCTATGGGTGGCACATAATCCCTTCTCTAGTTGGCTCTCTCCCTTAAAAGCGCGAGGGCAATCATATTTGTGTCTCTAAATTCTAGGTTTACTTGTAAAAAATCAGTTACATATATGTATTCGTATACCACAGCCTCCTAGCCTTATCTTGAAAATCCAAAAGAGCCTATTTAGTCCTTGTATTCGAAAATTTAAACCTACCTAGACTATCCTATCCACACTCTTAAGATCAATTGGTACGCCTTAAGTGTTAGTATTAGATGGTCTCAAAGCCAATCCGATACTATGTACTGATTCAGATTATTAATAAATGGCAATAATTCATTTTCTGTAATTAATTCGATCTATGTTTATCATATCACGATGAAGTCTATGAACATGTGCAACAGTCTTCGGATTATGATGAGCTCGTAATTACGGGACAGAAGACTTATAAACATATGTTCTTAATTGTTCCTAGTCATAGGATGTTTGAGATAGGATATCGAACATCCGGATAAACTAGTATAGGTTACTTCAGCTCATATGATGAGGGTGACTGATCCCATAAGTCACTTGTGTGGTGACACTATACTGGACCTATAGATGCTCATTGGTGAATGAGTTCACTGAACTGATCCGACTATGAATCGCTGGATGATAATCACCTCACTGTTAACCAGCTCAATTCATTTGTCATGGTTGCGTAGATGATCCTTGGACCTGAGACGCCAAAGATATCTTGTTGGTAGGTTTCTAAACTTTGACCTTGACTAACGAATCCCTAACCATGGGTTATCAATAAGTCAAGCGATCGGGTTCAGGAAAATGCCCTCGAAGGTAATTGTGTGTTCAATACGGGATCATCCGCTCTCGGTAGTATGAGGGAGAATGTTCCGGGAATGATGCGCTTAAAGTTCCTGGCCAGGGCGGACTCTGTAATCGATAAGGAGTTATCGGATTCAGATTAGCGGCATCTGATTCAAGTGAATCGACCGTATAGGGTTTAACAGTAAACCATGCCCTATGTCGATTCGGGAATATTGCACTGATGAAGGATTATATCCGCGCGCTAACCGATGACAGAAAGGTTCCAATAGAGGGTTGCGATAACCCCAGTGCCATCCAAGATCACTCGATGTTGCTTGGCATCCAACGTGATCGGAAGTCCGTCCGAATTTATTGTGGGACATTAAATTCGGCTGATTAATTGAATATAAGGATATTAATTAATTCAGTGGGTCAGTAAAGGGTTACTGGACTTAATGGGCTATTAACTGGACTGGTATTTTGGCCTAGAGGGTCACACGCAAATGGTTTTCAAGTCGATGGATAATCTGACAGGATTTCAGATAAGTCTGGGCTTTTATGAAAAACCGCAAACATACTTATTATAAAAGAACGGATTCTACGTCGGGGGCCAGCAACCCTGACCTAGCCGTCGTTCTGACTCTCTCTCTCTCTCTCTCTCTCTCTTCTGGGCATACGGTTCCCGACTGCTCCGCCTTCCGTCAGACGAGAGATTCAGAATCCGCATGTCACGGCGGATTACGCGTAGTCAGACGGGATCTACGAACGCCGCAGCGAGCGAGGAAGCGACGACGATCCATCGCGAGGAGAACCGCGTGGATACCGCTAGAGGTCGGGCATCTGCGCGACTTGCGCCATCGCTCCGACGGAACCGGAAAACGAACGCGGATTCGAATCCGCACAAGGTAAATCCGACTTAGTCCGGTTTTATTTCCACGATCGAAACGGGACAGATCCGATCCTGAATATTTTATTCTGCTGCGTTTTTCGGTCGGATCTCGACACAGCGATCCCAACAGTGGTATCAGAGCCAGGTTCCACTGTGTTTTCGCCGTTTCGATCTCTGTTTGATAATTTTGTAATTAATTCCATGCATGTGATGCGTTCATGAGATGAACACAGTAGATTAAGACAAACTGTAAGCATTAAATTTATTTTATTTTCTGCAACTTTCGTGTGTTCTTCGTCGGACGAAGAACAACTCGTATCGGATTGTTCACGGGCATCCCAAGCGTTGGGAAGGGCTCGATGGAGCATGGGATTCTTCCCATGGGGTCGTAGATCGAAGCTATGATCTTGTATCATGACCGGGAGGATTAATAACCCCTGTATAGATTTTTATTTTCCATAAAAAGGTGGGGTTTCTCTAATTTTGCAGAAAATTAGAATTTTCAAGGGGTTTTTGGAAGCTCCCCGCCGGCAACCAGGGGTTGCCGGCGCCGGCATCGGTGACTCCGGGCACCGGCGACCACCCTCCGGCCAGGGCCCTGCTGGCCGGTGATAAGTTCACAATTTTACATAAATAACAGATGAAATTTACACACTTTGCTATCAATTTAATAAACAAATTACATGGAATGATAGATAAATCATTTGTGCATTCAAACATATCAATTTTGAAAAAAAAATCTGAATTTCAAATATCATCACTCCATCGATTGAAGAAGGGTAGTAATTTCATTCTCAAATAAGATTTTCTTGACAATTATTTAATGTGTAGTTGGATGATTTATTACCGCATGAACTTAACTGTTATTTTATGTGAATGTAGGACATGAACAAGCAGATGGCATAGTGGTTGGACTACTTGGATTTCAAGGAAGTGACCAAGGTTGGAATTCTGAAAGGAACAAGATTATATTTCTTTTTGTCTTAAAAGGGGAACCACAAGCCAACTAAGAGAGAGAAGAGGGAATTTCGGAATTCAAATTTCAAAAATGTTATTTCAAAATCTCGAAAATAACATTTATTCTTCCATTCAAAATTCAAATTTTGAAATATCCCTCTCCAAATTTAAATTTCAAATATGCATTCACGGATAATCCTCTAATCAAGGGGGAGCTTAATGCGAGCAATTAAGTGCCCATTTATTAGAGGATTTGAAATTCAAATTTTGAATTAAGAATTCTCTTCTATGAAATCAAGAGAAAGAGGAGGAGGAAATCCTGAAATTTAAAAAGAAAGATATTTATTTTAAAATTCAAAATTCAAAATAGTCTTTATGGGCTTAAAAGAAGATCCACTAATCAAAGGGGATCTTAATAGCCTATTTATTACCCTATTTGAAATTCAAAATTTGAATTAAGAATTCTCTTCTATAAAACCATGGGAAGGGAGAGGAAAAAGGAAGCTTGTTTTTTTTGGAAATTCTCTCTCTCAATTTCTCTCCCACTTTCTCCTTCTCTTTCACTCTCTCTCTCTCTCTTTACATCTCTCTCAAACCAGCGGCTATTAGTGCAAGAGGTAGATTCGAGGCACTGCAACTGACCATTGGAAGGAGTCCAAGGCTCCCAAGGATCCGCGCGAAGGGGTACGGCGGCTGCAAACATCAATTTTCTCTCTCCACTGTCTCTCTCTAGTTTTTGAGTTCTCCATGTTACACTGTATTTCGAATATTTTCTGTAAAAGTTTTCTATGAAAATTATGTTAATTTTTTATTTTCAATGTCTCTGTAAAATTTCATATTGTTCTAATAATGAATGACAGTAGCTCCTTTGAAAAAAGTTATCTTTTCTCCATCTTTTTGTTCTACAACTTTTATTTTTTCTTCTGTTGACACTACTCAAATTTTATATTCTACTTTAATTAGTGTTTTAGAGGTAGTCTTAGTTTAGTAAATAGTCTGATTATGCTCGTTTAGGAGTGCTCTCTTTGTGAGTTCATAGTAAGTCCGGTTAATTTTAATTCTTAACAAATCAAATCATCATACTCCCCCTTCTTTCTTCTCTATTTTTCCTCTAAAAACTCAAAGTTTTCAACCTTAAAAATCTATTTCCCTATGGATTCGACCCAATCTCATCACTTACTATTTTTCAAACAATTATATGTAGAAATTGGAATTTTAAGATTGATGTTCGAATATGCTTAATGACACATAATTTCGAGCAATCAATTTTTGGCGCCGTTGCTGGAGAATTAGAATTTTAATTTTGATTATTTTGGGTCCATTTGTATAAATCCATACTCACATTCATTTTCTCTTTTTGCAGGAATTTTTTTTTTTAAAAAAAAGAAGACAAAAGGAAAGCTCAACTTGGTGAGTTTGTTCCAATTTCTTTAATACTTTTATTTTCAGATTTGCTTAAAATAGATATAGACCTCATTAAATAAAAAAAATCAGAAAAACAAAATTAAAAAAAATGCATTTCAAGATTAGAAATCAAACTACCATATTTTAGGACATGCATCATTTAGGAATGCATTAGTTTTAATTTTTTGTCATTTGTTTCATGTTGAAGAGTGCGGGAGGCAAGGTAAGTCTTTATAAATTGTGCAAATAACATGTTCATGCATTGTCATTTCATTATTGCACAAAACAAAGTTGATTGAATTGTGGTGTGCATCTCATTGATAAAATAATTTAAGGGCATCTTCATAACAAGATAAGGTGGGAATTTCATCACCCTTCCTTGGCCCACAAACCACAAACACTCCATCTTGCATTGTCCCAAGCCCAATAAAAATCAAATAGCAATTGCACCTAGGGTTCACACTATGATTGGACCGAGCTTTGAATTCATTTCTACTTTGGACAACGGTGTCTAGGCTAGAAGTTACAAAGGTAAACGCCTAAGTGGACAAGTGGTTATTTAATTAAGTCCCTACGAAAGTAGGGGGAGCCTCCCACTATCCCACCTCTTACCTGGCCGATTGATCTATTGTAGGGGTGATTCATAGTGAATTCTAGCCATTTTGTGAGAAATCTCATCCTTAAGTCTAGGATACACTTAGGTCATTAGGAATTTGTTATTAACTTGTTTGTCTTTGCATAAATAAACATAAAAAATATATAAAAATAAAAATCACAAAAACAACCATTCTCATATCATCTTGGTCTTGTGTATGCTAGGTAGAAGATCTCAAAAGCCATATATTATCAAACCCATTCAAGAAATTGAGAGATACCTACATCACCAAACCAATATTCAACATCAAATGGCTAGAAATAATCAACAAATGCCTAAACAAATGAAGGAATACTTCATTCCTCAAGACTATAATCCTTCATCTTGTATCCAATTGCCTAATGTCCATGCTAGCCATTATGAGATCAAGCCAAGCACCATCCAAATGCTCCCATCTTTTTATGGAAATACCAATGAAGATCCATATAAACATTTGAATGAATTCTTTGAGATTTGTTCAACCGTGAAAATTCAAGATTTCACGGAAGATGCCCTTCGACTTACCCTATTCCCTTTCTCACTTAAGGACAAAGCCAAATATTGGCTTGGAACGATAGGGAAGCCCATTAGGACTTGGCCTGAAATGCAACAAGAATTCCTAAAAAAATTCTATCCTATTGGGAGAACAAATACAATGAGAAGGGCTATAACTGGATTCTCACAATTACCAGGAGAACAAATTCATGAATCTTGGGAACGATTGAAAGAATTGTTGAGAAAATGTCCACACCATGAATTGTCTAGATGGCAAATTGTGCAAGCATTCTATGAAGGTTTAGATGCACAATATAGGCAAATGGTAGATGCATCTTGTGGAGGAGCATTCATGAGCAAAAGTGAGGAAGAAGCTTATGATTTGTTTGAAATGCTAAGTGAAAATTCAATAAATCATGCTTCACTTTCATCATATGAAAGATCTGTGGGAACATCCAAACGGATTTGAATCTATGAAATAAGAAATAGAGGAGAATTTGAACCTAAGATGGATATCAATGCATTGGCCCAAAACTTGGATAAGGTGGACCTTCTTGCCCAACAAATGAGCAAAATGGATCTTATGGCCCAAAAGCTAGACTAAGTCCTTGCTTCGAATAACCAAGGATCTAATATCCATGCACAATCAAGACCTTACTCCGAATCTTCTCCATCTTATCAAGAAGCTTGTAGTCTTTGTGCCAGCCCAGCTCACCATGTCAGTGAGTGTCCTACGGCAGCCCAATTGCCACCGTTCATCCAAGAACAAGTCCAAGCAGCCCAGAATTATTCAAAGCCCAATCATGATCCATATTCTAACACCTACAACCCTGGCTGGAAGAATCATCCTAATTTTTCATGGAAATCTTAACAAGCCCAAGCTCCAAACCCACAAACACAAAATTTTCAGAATATGGCCCATCAACAGAATTACTATCCAAATCAATCTTTCAATAAAGGCCAACCTATCCAATCTCAAGCTCAAGCTCCTTATTCTCAGCCCAATAACAATCAAAATATGTTCTCTCAACCTCCATATCAAATCCCACAACATCAGCCATCAAATCAAAATGATGACAAATTCAATATGCTGCAACAATTACTCATGAATCAACAACAACAACAGCAACAATTGCATCAATTGGTCATCTCTCAACAACAATCCATTTCGAAATTAGAAGTCCAATTGGGTCAAATGGCTGATACAACAATGAGGAGGGAAGTTGGCCCATTACCAAGTCAACCCATTGCAAACTCGCGAAACTATCCTCCGGATTTCCAACATCAACCAATCCTATCTAATCCTCAAGCCCAACCTCAAATGGGCTCAAATCCACCAAGAGGCCCACAGTTAGAAAATGCGAAAGCAATTTTGGCCTTAAGAAGTGGTAAAGTCTTGCCGGATCCTTACCCAAATCAAGGATCTAGTCAGCCCAATCCTGAACAGAATGAAAAAGAAGAAGAAGAAGAAGAAGAAGAAGATGAAGATGAGAATGAACAACCCAATATCAGTCAAGGAAAATGAAAAATGGAGGAATGTCCTGAGAATTATAAACTAGAAATCCCTTTTCCACAAGCTTTAGAGAATGGCAAAGATAAAAGAAAGCATCAAATCCAAGTCAAAAATGAACAATTAATAGACTTATTTAAACAAGTCTACATTAACATACCATTGGTTGATGCAATCCAACATGTGTTGGCCTATGCCAAATTTTTAAAAGAACTTTGTACTCATAAGAGAGAGCCCAAAACAAATCATAAGAAGGTCTTTTTGTCTGAAGAAGTGAGTGCCATTTTGCTTAACCAATTGCCCAAAAAGATGAAAGATCCTGGGGCTCCACTTATCTCTTGTGTTATTGAAGGAATCACATTTGACAAGGCACTTCTTGATCTTGGGGCTAGTGTAAACCTTTTGCCCACTTCTGCCTATGAACAACTAGATCTTGGAGAACTGAAGGCCACTCCTATTATTCTCCAACTGGCAGATCGATCAATTAAAGTGCCACGAGGACTCATTGAGGATGTAATTGTCCAAATCGAAGATTGCTACTTCCCCGTGGACTTCCTTATCTTGGATATGGCCCCATCCTCAGATTTGAATCACACTCCAATCATTCTAGGACGTCCATTCTTAGCTACAGCAAAGGCAAATATCAATTGTGCGACAGGTAAGATGGGCATATCTTTTGGGGACAGGCAGATTGGGATCAATATTTTTCAAGCTCCTAAATACTTGGATCGGAATAAGGGTTGTTATACAGTGCATGCCATGGATAATATAGTAGATGATAGTCCAGATTTAGAACAGTTCCTCTTTCCTTTAGAAGAGAATTTGGAGTTTGAACAGTCTTTATCCTACACGAAGGACATTGATTCACTTCACAATTTGCCTCACTCGCTTAGTCCTTAGCCTATCATTGAACCAGCACCAAAATTGCACCCTAGGCCAACACTGCCATCTCCTATATCTCCTCCTGAATTTGAGCACAATTACTTACAGTCTGATCGCATGCACGACATTCATATGGTGAGACATGCTAAGTCGAGAGGAGAATTACACATGAACCAAGGTCTAAGTGAAGTAGGCGTGAATGGTCAAATCAGACAAATCATCACTTCATGAGTAGGAAAAGTATGGCTCTGAGAATATCTGAGCAGGGCACACAAAATGATACCAACAAATCAATTGACCCAGGTTGATAAGAACTCACATGCGTCTGGCTGAAGACGTTAAACTTAGCGCTTATTGGGAGGCAACCCAATCTTCTCATTTTTATTCTGATTATTCTCTTTTTCTTTTCTTTTTAGAAAACTCATAAAATCCACCTTGGAGAACAGAGAGAAGCCTAGTCACACCTCAGGTTGTATCTCTCCTCATCATGAATTCCATATTAAATAATTTTTGTGCATTTCTATGCCATTGAGGACAATGTCATTCAAGTTGGGGGGAGAATCATAGTACATATTGAATAAAATCGTTTAAAATGAACAAAATTTTTGAAATTTTTTTCATTTTTCACACAAATTTTCAAAAAAAAAAATTGCTTCATTTTCACACTCCAACAGAAATTCTTATCTATCATAATTCATTTAGGGAATCTTGATCAAAATTGAGTTAGGAAGTTGAGTAAAAGTTTGAATTAACTCCCCTCTCTACAAAGAATCACGACGGGATGATTTTCACACACACACGGTAACTTGGAAAGAGTGGAAGATCCTGAAAGTGTAGAGTTGCTGGAGTTGACCCGAAGTGTAGAATTACCCATTCTATTTTTACTTTTCGGTCAAACGAACGGAAAGTTAGGATTCGTAATAGGAGATCAAACTACTTAACACTTTAAGGAGGCGGTCACTTCGAAAAAAGGACAATCAGAAGCGTGAAAATCAAATAAATATGCTTCAAAAGAGTCAAAGGAAGGACGGTGGCAAAAAGTATGCACCTCCCCTCAGACAAAAATAAAGAGAGTGACAAAAAGTACGCACTCTCAAAACACAAAACAATCGTGCTAAAGTCCTTCACAACAAAATAAGACCAAATCCTAAAAAGTTTTAAGTCGGGGCGAAAACCGAAAAGCGAACCTAGTCCAGAGATCTCTTTTTCTGTTCTCTCCCCTGCGTAATTTTACTCCAAGAGTCAGTGAAGGCAACGATATACCAAACATAATAGAAATGAACTCCAAGCACCTCAAATGATATGCACAATCACTTGTCCTGATTCTAAGTATGGTGGCGAGAAAACGAAAACTTGAATTCAAATTACCTACCATTTTCAATAGATATCCTTTAAAATGAAGTGTGATTCTTTTTACTGATCATGGTAGTCCTAATTTTTCAAATGATTGTATTGCTAAGGGACTAGCAATGATTAAGTTGGGGGGTGTGATAAGTTCATAATTTTACATAAATAACAGATGAAATTTATACACTTTACTATCAATTTAATGAACAAAATCACATGGAATGATAGATAAATCATTTGTGCATTCAAACATATCAATTTTGAAAAAAAAATCTGAATTTCAAATATCATCACTCCATGGATTGAAAAAGGGTAGCAATTTCATTCTCAAATAAGATTTTCTCGACAATTATTTAATGTGTAGTTGGATGATTTATTGCCGCATGAACTTAACTGTTATTTTATGTGAATGTAGGATATGAACAAGCAGATGGCATAGTGGTTGGACTACTTAGATTTCAAGGAAATGACCAGGGTACGAATCCTGAAAGGTACAAGATTATATTTCTTTTTGTCTTAAAAGGGGAACCACAAGCCAACTAAGAGAGAGAAGAGGGAATTTCGGAATTCAAATTTCAAAAATGTTATTTCAAAATCTCGAAAATAACATTTATTCTTCAATTCAAAATTCGAATTTTGAAATATCTCTCTCCAAATTTAAATTTCAAATATGCATTCACGGATAATCCTCTAATCAAGGGGGAGCTTAATGCGAGCAATTAAGTGCCCATTTATTAGAGGATTTGAAATTCAAATTTTGAATTAAGAATTCTCTTCTATGAAATCAAGAGAAAGAGGAGGAGGGAATCCTGAAATTTAAAAAGAAAGATATTTATTTTGAAATTCAAAATTCAAAATAGTCTTTATGTGCTTAAAAGAAGATCCACTAATCAAAGGGGAGCTTAATAGCCTATTTATTACCCTATTTGAAATTCAAAATTTGAATTAAGAATTCTCTTCTATAAAACCATGGGAAGGGGGAGGAAAAAGGAAGCTTGTTTTTTTTGGAAATTCTCTTTCTCAATTTCTCTCCCACTTTCTCCCTCTCTTTCACTCTCTCTCTCTCTCTCTACATCTCTCTCAAACCAACGGCTATTAGTGCAAGAGGTGGATTCTAGGCACTGCAACTGACCATTGGAAGGAGTCCAAGGCTACCAAGGATCCGCGCGAAGGGCTACGGCGGCTGCAAACATCAATTTTCTCTCTCCACTGTCTCTCTCTAGTTTTTGAGTTCTCCATGTTACACTGTATTTCGAATATTTTCTGTAAAAGTTTTCTATGAAAATTATGTTAATTTTTTATTTTCAATGTCTCTGTAAAATTTCATATTGTTCTGATAATGAATGACAGTAGTTCCTTTGAAAAAAGTTATCTTTTCTCCATCTTTTTGTTCTACAACTTTTATTTTTTCTTCTGTTGACACTACTCAAATTTTACATTCTACTTTTAATTAGTGTTTTAGAGGTAGTCTTAGTTAAGTAAATGGTCTGATTATGCTCGTTTAGGAGTGCTCTTTTTGTGAGTTCATAATAAGTCCGGTTAATTTTAATTCTTAACAAATCAAATCATCATGCTCCCTCTTCTTTCTTCTCTATTTTTCCTCTAAAAACTCAAAGTTTTCAACTTTAAAAATTTATTTCCCTATAGATTCGACCCAATCTCACCACTTGCTATTTTTCAAATAATTATATGTAGAAATTGAAATTTAAATATTGATGTTCGAATATGCTTAACGACACATAATTTTGAGCGATCAGCCGGCACCTGCGGGGCAGGTTGCCGGCGGCAGGGAGCTACCGCCCCTTCAGCCTGCGCGCAGCTAGGGATTCCTTGTTGCTCTCGGGTGAGGGGGGCGGGCCCGACGGGCTTGGCCGGGCCACGGGTTCGAGCCAGTCGGCCCTGGACCCGGACCAGATCCGCGCCCTAGTGGGCGAACCTGGGTCCGAGCCAGGGACCGGCTAGGCTCAGCCCAGGTCCGGTCCGGTCCATTGGACCGCTGCCCCTTTTTCCCCTTTTATTTTCTTGTTTTTAATCCCTATTTTATCTATTTATTGTTCCAAATTAAAACAGAATTTAATTATTATTTGTAATGGGATTTTATAATAAGATTAAGCTCTGTTTTTAATTTTATAGTTCAATAATTATATTAATATGGATTAATGTGTTAATTAACAAGTTGTTGTTAATTTAATCTAATTGTTATATTAAATGACATAATTGGGGAATAAATTTAATTGTTCAAAATTTATCATTTAATGTCAGTTAATCTTATCTGCATGGAATGTTACAATCTTGTCAAATTAGAGTTTATGTGCCTTTATTTTGATGTGCATAAGTTTGCTTGTTTGAATTAGATTTAAATCATCATACTTTGACTTAAATGAAAATTTTCGAAAATTCTAAATCCAAAATTTTGTTTGGTCCCTGGTTTTATAAAACATGAAATTAATATTATTTTCGAAAGATTTATTTAGCCATTTGATGTGCAATTCATGTGTGGTTTGTTTAACTAAAACACATGGTGGTCATGGACGAGCATTAATTGTGGATGTGGAATGTGATTGTGTGGTTTACTGTTTATTAATAAATAGAGGTCTGCGAACATCTCCCTCTCATATTCCATTGTACTTCTACCTTCCTCCTTGATGTAATCGCCATAAGGCTTTCTCATTTAAATTATCATGTAATTGAGAATTACGATGTAATTTGATCGAGGCGGCTGCGCGCGGAGCGAGGATGATCCACAACTGCTGACCAGATGAAAATGAAGGAGTTCATTGAATCCATGGGTTTGCAAACTAATGATATAAGTTGTTATATTGTGTATGTGTGTGCGTTTGACTGTCTGACTCAAGTCAAACCGCAGTGCCGTCCATAACCACACTAATGACATGTATGTGATGTGTGTGCTTTAATATCTGCTAGGTTATTAGTATTTATAATATATTCGATATATTTAATACTATCACTTAGGATGAGACCAAATTAAATAAGTAAAACCTTCGTTACAAACTCTAAGCCGTAGCGCGAGTCATTGAGAATGCACCGCATGGCTCTCCATCAATATGATCAATAGAACTCAATTCAGTGATGGCAGATACTATGTGTTTACCCAAGGTCTGCCATTGTCTGTTAAGAGGACTATTAATCATGGCATCATATGCGTTTGGATAAGAGTAGAGGAACGATATAGTTATCCACGTGTTTACCCGGGAACTATACCTACTTTATTCTGTCACGTATTGATGGTAAAGCTTAGACCGGAGATAATGGTCTTCTATCTTTACCCGGGACCATTAAACTTGGGAGCCGAAATATGATCGGATATTGCGAGTTGCAATTATCATGAGATGATTGTTCTGAGATAGCGGTATAATACTACGTGTTTACCCGAGGTCATACTGTGATGCTTGGAGATTCTGATCCCCACTAGGAGATAGTCGGTGTCTCCCGTTCTCTATATCTGAAGGTTATACAGTCCGTCGAAAATTAGCGGGAGTAAAACTAGATAATAAAAGATCATATCTTGTTTTAGTTAATCTGAATATCTGCTAATTATCAATTGTTTATCTCCTGTAGGCGAGAATGTCGTACCATAACCCGTTGCGAGGCATACTTGATGCCAACCGTTTGACAGGCACCAACTACTCAGACTGGCTAAGAAACCTGAAGATAGTCCTCAGGTCTGAGCAGATTGCTTACGTCTTGGATAATGAACCTCCTGCTAAACCAGCATTAGATGCTCCAGAGGAGGAAATGATAGCGTATGAAAAATGGAATGAAGATTCCACCATGGCCCAATGCTACATGTTAGCCTCTATGAGCAATGAGTTGCAGAGGCAACATGAAGAGATGGATGCTAGATCCATCATGCTCCATTTGAAGGAGCTATTTGGTGAGCAGAGTAGAATCGAATGATATGAGATATCGAAGAATCTGTTCAAAGCTCAGATGGCAGAGGGAATTTCAGTACATAATCACATGCTAAAGATGATTGAGTGGGTGGAGAGGCTGGATGCTTTTGGGATTATACTTCCCAAGGAGATGCACACAGACCTCGTGTTGTCTTCACTCCCACCGTCATATGCTCAGTTCATTGTCAATTTTAACATGAACAAGATCCAGGCCACCTTAATTGAACTGCTGAACATGTTAAAGACTGTTGAGGGGAACCTTGTGAAGAATAAACCCCAAGTCCTCATGGTTGGTAAGACCAACAGAAAAAGACTTGCAGTCCAAGCTTTTCGAAAGAATAAGAACAAGGTTCAGAAAAAGGCAAAGGTTGCCAAGAAAGACAAAGGTAAAAGTGCTGAGAAAGGTGATTGCTTCTACTGTCACCAGAAAGGGCATTGGAAGAGGAATTGCAAAGAATACCTCAAGGACAAGGCTCAAGGAACTGTAAAGCAGCAGGACGCTTCAGGTATCTATATGATAGATGTAAACTTGTCAATAAGAGATTGTACATCATGGGTATTAGATACTGGATGTGTATCTCATATCTGCAATTCTGTGCAGGCACTGACAAGAAAGCGTAAGCTGAGGACCGACGAGGTGGAGCTGAGACTAGGTAACGGCGCAAGAGTTGCGGCGATCGCTGTGGGGACAGTGAAGCTCAAGCTACCATCAGGAGATACATTTTTATTAAATGAATGTTATTATGTACCTAACATAATAAGGAACATCATTTCTATTTCATGCTTAGATAGAATTGGAAACAATTTAAACTTTGGGAACAATAGTTGTTCAATTTATTTCATAAATAAATTAATAGCTTTTGCTATTTTGTCCAATGGTTTGTATCTATTAAATGTGTCTCGTGATAATTTACACATCGGTTCTTAACTTAAAAGAAGTAAGTATGAAATGAACAAAGCCTACTTGTGGCATTGTAGGCTTGGACACATTGGTGAAAACAGACTCCAAAGGATGCATAAAGATGGATATTTAGATCCATTTGATTATGAATCATATGGAACTTGTGAGTCATGTTTAATGGGTATCATTTAGTGGAACTGGAGAACGAGCCAAAGACATATTAGAACTCATACATTTAGATGTATGTGGTCCTATGTCAACCTTGTTGGGATCGCTGTGTCCGGATCCGATCCTAAAAACGCAGCGGAATAAAATTTTCGGGACCGGATCTGTCCCGTTTCGGTCGTTAAAACTAAAACCGATGTATATCGATTTACCTTGCGCGGATTCGAATCCGCGTCGGTTTTTCGATTCCGTCGGAGCGATGCCGCAAGTCGCGCAGATGCCCGACCTCTAGCGGTATCCACGCGGTCCTCCTCGCGATGGATCGTCCTCACTTCCTCGCTCGCTGCGGCGCTCGAAGATCCCGTCTGACTGTGCGTAATCCGCCGCGACATGCGGAATCGGAATTCCCGTCGAACGGAAGGTGGAGCAGTTGGGAACCGCACGCCCAGAGGAGAGAGAAAGTGGGGAAGAACGAATGACGGCTAGGTCAGGGTTGCTGGCCCCGGACGTAGAATCCGTTCTTTTATAAGAAGTCAGTTTGCAATTTTTCATACAAACCCAGACTTATTCGAAATCCTGTCGGATTATCCATCGACTTGAAAACCATTTGTGTGTGACCCTCTAGGCCCAAATACCAATCCAGTTAATAGCCCATTAAGTCCAGTAACCCTTTACTGACCCACTGAATTAATTAATATCCTTATATTCAATTAATCAGCCGAATTTAATGTCCCACAATAAATTCGGACAGACTGCCGATCACGTTCGATGCCAAGCAACATCGCGTGATCCTGGATGGCACTGGGGTTATCGCAACCCTCTATTGGAACGTTTCTGTCATCGGTTAGCGCGCGGATATAATCCTTCATCCGTGCAATGTTCCCGAATCGACCTAGGGCATGGTTTACTGTTAAACCCTATTTGGTCGATTCACTTGAATCAGATGCTGCTAATTTGAATCCGATAACTCCTTATCGATTACAGAGTCCGCCCTGGCCAGGGACTTTAACCGCATCATTCCCGGAACATTATCTCTCAAACAACCGAGAGCGGATGATCCCATATTGAACACACAATTACCTTCGAGGGCATTTCCCTGAACCCGATCGCTTGACTTATTGATAACCCACGGTTAGGGATTCGTTCGTCAAGGTCAAAGCTCAGAAACCTACCAACAAGATATCTTTGGAGTCTCAGGTCCAAGGATCATCCACGCAACCGTAACAATTGAATCGAGCTGGTTAACAGTGAGGTGATTACCATCCAGCGATTCATAGTCGGATCAGTTCAGTGAACTCATTCACCAATGAGCACCTATAGGTTCAGCATAGTGTCTCCACACAAGTGACTTATGGGATCAGTCACCCTCATCATATGAGCTGAAGTAACATATACTAGTCTATCTGGATGTTCGATGTCCTATCTCAAACATCCTATGACTAGGAACAATTAATAACATGTGTTTATAAGTCTTCGGTCCCGTAATTATGATCTCATCATAATCTGAAGACTATTGCACATGTTCATGGACTTCATCGTGCTACGATAAACACAGATATAATTAATTACACACAATAAATTATTGCCATTTATTAATAATCTGAATAAGTACACAGTATCGGATTGGCTTTGAAACCATCTAATACTAACAATCTCCCACTTGGACTAAAGCCAATCACTTTTATACAGAATACCCATATTCTCTAAGTGACGCTCAAAAACATTTTGAGACAAAAGCTTTGTAAGTGGATCTGCTATGTTGTCGGCTGAGGGAACTCTTTCCACCACGACATCTCCTCGAGCTATAATCTCTCTGATCAGATGAAAGCGCCGCAGAATGTGCTTCGACTTCTGATGAGACCTCGGCTCTTTCGCTTGAGCAATCGCCCAATTGTTGTCACACAGCAGTGGGACGGGACCAAATATGCTTTCCACCACACCAAGATCGCCAATGAATTTCTTCATCCATACAGCTTCCTTGGCGGCTTTAGCAGCAGCAATATATTCGGCTTCCGTTGTCGAATCAGTAGTGGTTTCCTGCTTGGAACTTTTCCAACTCACTATTCCCCTGTTGAGTGTGAAAATAAAACCTGATGTTGACTTGCTGTCGTCAGGATCAGACTGAAAACTCGAGTCAGTATATTCTTGCAGCTTTAAGTCTCCTCCTCCATAGACTAGAAATAGATCCTTAGTCCTTCTCAAGTACTTAAGGATGCATTTCACAGCCTTCCAGTGTCATCACCTGGATCTGCCTGATGTCTGCTCGTAACACTTAGAGCATATGCTACATCAGGTCTGGTACATAGCATGGCATACATGATGGACCCTATGGCAGAAGCATAGGGGACTTTATCCATCACTGCCCTCTCTTCAGGTGTCTTGGGAGACTGACCTTTAGAAAGTGAAATTCCATGTCTCATCGGTATGAGACCTCTCTTGGAATTTTCCATGCCAAACCTTTTGACAATGGTTTCTATGTACATGGATTGGGTTAAAGCTAGCATCTTCTTTGATCTATCTCTATAGATCCGTATTCCTAACATGTAAGATGCTTCTCCCAAATCCTTTATGGAGAAGTTCTTTGACAGCCATATCTTTACTGATGACATCATTCTTACATCATTCCCAATGAGTAGGATGTCGTCAACGTAAAGAACCAGAAATGTGATTGCGCTCCCACTGTTTTTCTTGTATACACAGGGCTCATCTTCATTCTCAATGAAGGCATAAGATTTTATCGCCTCATTAAATCTTATGTTCCAGCTTCGGGATGCTTGCTTCAGTCCATAAATGGACCTTTGCAACTTGCATACCATGTCTGGAGATTCTTTGGATATGAATCCTTCTGGTTGTATCATATACACCTCCTCCTCAAGGTTTCCATTGAGGAAGGCAGTCTTCACATCCATCTGCCAGATTTCATAATCATGGTAGGCAGCAATGGCGAGAAGAATTCTGATGGACTTAATCATAGCAACGGGTGAAAAGGTTTCGTCATAGTTAACACCTTGTCTTTGACGATAGCCTTTTGCCACTAATCTTACTTTATAAGTCTCAATACGTCCATCTGCACCGATCTTTCTTTTAAAGATCTATTTGCAGCCGATAGGTACTATACCATCGGGTAAATCTACCAAGTTCCAAAATTGGTTGATGTACATAGACTGTATTTCAGAATTCATGGCTTCCCGCCATTTTCCGGCCTCTGGACTTTCAATGGCCTCCTGGTAAGTCTTAGGATCATCATCCTCATTATAGAGTATCCTTGAACCATCTAAATTAATATGTCCCACATATCTTTCTGGTGGTTTAGGTACTCTTTCAGACCTACGAGGTTCTTGTGTATCATTTTGAACAGGTCCAGAAACTGACGGTTCATCTGATGAACCATTGCCAGTTTGTGGGTCTGGAACTTCTTCCAGTGTTACTTTACTACCACTGTCCTTCTGGAGAATATAATCTTCTTCCAGAAAGACAGCTCTCCTGGCCACAAACACCTTTTGTTCGCCAGGATGATAAAAGTAATATCCTTAAGTTTCCTTTGGATATCCCACAAATCTGCATTTGTCAGTTCTGAATTCCAGCTTATCTGCATCATGTCTTTTGACATGAGCAGGACATCCCTAGACTTTAACATGTTTAAGGTCTGGTTTCCTTCCATTCCATATCTCATATGGAGTGGTCTCAACAGATTTGCTGGGTACCTTTTTCATGATATACATAGCCGAGCTAAGTGCATATCCCCATAAGGACACTAGTAATTTGGACATGCTCATCATGGATCGCACCATTTCCATTAATGTGCGATTTCTCCTTTCTGATACACCATTCATCTGAGGTGTATAAGGAGGTGTAAGCTGAGAAAGGATACCATTATCCTTTAAGTATTTAATGAACTCAGTACTCGAGTATTCACCACCCCGATCAGATCGGGTGGTTTTTATATTCTTTCCTGTTTGTTTTTCTACTTCATTCTTAAATTCTCTGAATTTCTCAAAGGCTTCATATTTATACTTCAATAAGTATACATATCCAAACCTTGAGTAATCATCAGTGAATGTAATGAAGTATGAGAAACCACCAATGGCTTGGGTTGACATAAGACCACATACATCTGAATGTATGAGTTCTAATATGCCTTTGGCTCGTTCTCCAGTTCCACTAAATGGAGACTTAGCCATTTTACCCATTAAACATGACTCACAGGTTCCATATGATTCATAATCAAATGGATCCAAATATCTATCTTTATGCAACCTTTGGAGTCTGTTTTCACCAATGTGTCCAAGCCTACAATGCCACAAGTAGGCTTTATTCATTTCATACTTACTTCTTTTAATTAAGGAACCGATATGTAAATTATCATGAGACACATTCAATAGATACAAACCATTGGATAAAATAGCAGAAGCTATTAATTTATTTCTGAAATAAATTAAATAACTATTGTTCCCAAAATTTAAATTGTATCAAATTCTATCTAAACATGAAATATAAATGATGTTCCTTATTATGCTAGGTACATAATAACATTCATTTAATAAAAGTGTGTCTCTGGATGGTAGCTTGAGCTTCACTGTCCCCACAGCGATCGCCGCAACTCTTGCGCCGTTACCTAGTCTCAGCTCCACCTCGTCGGTCCTCAGCTTACGCCTTCTTGTCAGTGCCTGCACAAAATTGCAGATGTGAGATACACATCCAGTATCTAATACCCATGATGTACAATCTCTTATTGACAAGTTTACATCTATCATATAGATACCTGAAGCGTCCTGCTGCTTTACAGTTCCTTGAGCCTTGTCCTTGAGGTATTCTTTGCAATTCCTCTTCCAATGCCCTTTCTGGTGACAGTAGAAGCAATCACCTTTCTCAGCACTTTTACCTTTGTCTTTCTTGGCAACCTTTGCCTTTTTCTGAACCTTGTTCTTATTCTTTCGAAAAGCTTGGACTGCAAGTCTTTTTCTGTTGGTCTTACCAACCATGAGGACTTGGGGTTTATTCTTCACAAGGTTCCCCTCAACAGTCTTTAACATGTTCAGCAGTTCAACTAAGGTGGCCTGGATCTTGTTCATGTTAAAATTGACAATGAACTGAGCATATGACGGTGGGAGTGAAGACAACACGAGGTCTGTGTGCATCTCCTTGGGAAGTATAATCCCAAAAGCATCCAGCCTCTCCACCCACTCAATCATCTTCAGCACGTGATTCTGTACTGAAGTTTCCTCTGCCATCTGAGCCTTGAACATATTCTTCGATATCTCAGATCGTTCGATTCTGCTCTGCTCACCAAAGAGCTCCTTCAAATGGAGCATGATGGATCTAGCATCCATCTCTTCATGTTGCATCTGCAACTCATTGCTCATAGAGGCTACCATATAGCATTGGGCCATGGTGGAATCCTCCTTCCATTTTTCATACGCTATCATTTCCTCCTCTGGAGCATCTAATGCTGGTTCAGCAGGAGGTTCATTATCCAAGACATAGGCAATCTACTCAGACCTCAGGACTATCTTCAGGTTTTTGAGCCAGTCTGAGTAATTGGTGCCTGTCAAACGGTTGGCATCAAGTATGCCTCGCAACGGGTTATAGTGCGACATTCTCGCCTACAGGAGATAATCAATCGATAATTAGCAGATATTCAGATTAACTAAAACAAGATATGGTCTTTTACTATCTAGTTTTACTCCCACTAATTTTCGACGGACTGTATAACCTTCAAATATACAGAACGGAAGACGCCGACTGTCTCCTAGTGGGGATCAGAATCTCCAAGCATCATAGTATGACCTCGGGTAAACACATAGTATCATACTGCTATCTCAGAGCAATCATCTCATGATAATTGCAACTCCTTGCAATATCCGATCGTACTTTGGCTCCCAAGTTTAATGGTCTCGGGTGAACACAGTAGACCATTATCCCCGGTCTAAGTTTTACCATCAATACGTGACAGAGTAAAGTAGAAATATAGTTCCCGGGTAAACACGTGGATGACTATATCGTTCCTCTACTCTTATCCAAAGGCATCTAATGCCATGATCAACAGTCCTCTCAACAGACAATGGCAGACCTTGGGTAAACACATAGTATCTGCCATGACTGAATTAAGTTCCATTGATCATATTGATGGAGAGCCACGCGGTGCATTCTCAATGACTCGCGCTACGGCTTAGAGTTTGTAACGAAGGTTTTACTTATTTAGTTCGGTCTCATCCTAGGTGACAGTATTAAATATATCGAATATATTATAAATACTAATAACCTAGCAAATATAAAGCACACGCATCACATACATGTCATTAGTGTGGTCATGGACGGCACTACGGTTTGACTTGAGCCAGACAGTCAAACGCACACACATACACAATATAACAACTTATATCATGAGTCTGCAAACCCATGGATTCAATGAACTCTTTCATTTTCATCTGGTCAGCAGTTGTGGATCATCCTCGCTCCGCGTGCATCCGCCTCGATCAAATTACATCGTAATTCTCAATTACATGATAATTCAGAAAAGGAAGCCTTATGGCGATTACATCGAGGAGGAAGGTAGAAGTACAATAGAATATGAGAGGGAGAGGTTCACAGACCTCTATTTATTAATAGACAATAAACCACACAATCACATTCCACATCCACAATTATGCTCGTCCATGACCACCATGTGTTTTATTAAACAAACCACACATGAATAACGCATCAAATGGCTAAATTAAAATTTTTGAAAATAATAATAATTTTGGTTTCATAAAACGAGGGACCAAACAAAATTTGGATTTAGGATTTTCGAAAACTTTAGTATTTATTTCAAGCATGCTAATTTAAATCTAATTTAAACAAGCAAATCAATAACACATCAAATATGCATTAAAATCTAAAATTAATGGCTTCAGAAATATTCCATGCTCAATTTGAATAATTCAAATATTTATGGGCATATTTAACAATTAAATATAATAATTAATCTAACAACTTAGATTAATAATTTTGAATTAACAACATTTGTTAATTGCTTGTGAAAATATCATAATCCAATCATTATGGCCCCAAAAATTAATAATTTAAAATTTATTATTACAATCACATTTTAATAATAAAACGAAATTAAATTAATTTTAAAAAGCCCCCCAAATAATTTAAACTAATTAAATGGGGAAGGGGGGTTAAAGGGCTCAACCCTGCTGAGCCCCTGGCTCGGGCCGCCTGGCACGAGCCAGGGCCCAGCCGGGCCGGGTCCGGTCGGCGGCTAGGGAAATCCTAGCCGCCCGGCCGAACCGCTCGAGGTTCCCTGCAACGCAGGGAACCCGACGGCGCCGCCCCTTTTTGGGGTCTTCTTCGGCGTCGATCCCGGCGCCGGCCGGGCACCGCTCCATGCCGCCGGCGAAGCCCTTTGCTCCGACGAGGTCCAGTGACCGGCGGTGGCCCTGGAGGTCCTCCGGAAAGGGGTTTATTTGCCCCCCTTTTTCCTCCAAAAATCCTGTTTTTGCAGGTTTCTCAAACCCGTGTGGAGGAAGAAGAAGGTCCATGGCCGTTCTTCCACGGCTTCCCATGCCACCAACAACTCGACCAGGGTCATTGGGCATGATTTACAGCGATTAGAACCCCTTAAAATCCATCTTTATGGATCCAACCATATCAAAACCACCCCGTTCTTCGACCAACGAAGAACACGACGAATAACCCCCAAAAATAAAATTTTCTTCAAATTTAAATCGCGATCTCATCGCAGTAATCATCTAATGATTATAAATCTTTCAAGAACATAAATTTAAGCATGGAATAAATTCAAAAACCATAAATTTTAGAGACCGAAACGGCGAAAACACAGTGGAACCTGGCTCTGATACCACTGTTGGGATCGTTGTGTCGGGATCCGATCCTCAAAACGCAGCGGAATAAAATTTTCGGGACCGGATCTGTCCCGTTTCGGTCGTTAAAACTAAAACCGATGTAGATCGATTTACCTTGCACGGATTCGAATGCGCGTCCGTTTTTCGATTCCGTCGGAGCGATGCCGCAAGTCGCGCAGATGCCCGACCTCTAGCGATATCCACGCGGTTCTGCTCGCGATGGATCGTCCTCGCTGCG
The DNA here is from genome assembly GCA_030544215.1 of Zantedeschia hybrid cultivar. Lineage (NCBI taxonomy): Eukaryota > Viridiplantae > Streptophyta > Magnoliopsida > Alismatales > Araceae > Zantedeschia > Zantedeschia hybrid cultivar. Next base: position 46,189,682 of record JARZZO010000011.1, read on the forward strand.
GCGCTCGAAGATCCCGTCTGACTGCGCGTAATCCGCCGCGACATGCGGAATCGGAATTCCCGTCGAACGGAAGGTGGAGCAGTTGGGAACCGCACGCCCAGAGGAGAGAGAAAGTGGGGAAGAACGAATGACGGCTAGGTCAGGGTTGCTGGCCCCGGACGTAGAATCCGTTCTTTTATAAGAAGTCAGTTTGCGGTTTTTCATAAAAACCCAGACTTATCCGAAATCCTGTCGGATTATCCATCGACTTGAAAACCGTTTGCGTGTGACCCTCTAGGCCAAAATACCAATCCAGTTAATAGCCCATTAAGTCTAGTAACCCTTTACTGACCCACTGAATTAATTAATATCCTTATATTCAATTAATCAGCCGAATTTAATGTCCCACAATAAATTCAGACAGACTGCCGATCACGTTCGATGCCAAGCAACATCGCGTGATCCTGGATGGCACTGGGGTTATCGCAACCCTCTATTGGAACGTTTCTGTCATCGGTTAGCGCGCGGATATAATCCTTCATCCGTGCAATGTTCCCGAATCGACCTAGGGCATGGTTTACTGTTAAACCCTATTTGGTCGATTCACTTGAATCAGATGCCGCTAATCTGACTCCGATAACTCCTTATCGATTACAGAGTCCGCCCTGGCCAGGGACTTTAAGCGCATCATTCCCGGAACATTATCTCTCAAACAACCGAGAGCGGATGATCCTGTATTAAACACACAATTACCTTCGAGGGCATTTCCCTGAACCCGATCGCTTGACTTATTGATAACCCATGGTTAGGGATTCGGTCGTCAAGGTCAAAGCTCAGAAACCTACCAACAAGATATCTTTGGAGTCTCAAGTCCAAGGATCATCCACGCAACCGTGACAATTGAATCGAGCTGGTTAACAGTGAGGTGATTACCATCCAGCGATTCATAGTCGGATCAGTTCAGTGAACTCATTCACCAATGAGCACCTATAGGTTCAGCATAGTGTCTCCACACAAGTGACCTATGGGATCAGTCACCCTCATCATATGAGCTGAACTAACCTATACTAGTCTATCCGGATGTTCGATGTCCTATCTCAAACATCCTATGACTAGGAACAATTAAGAGCATGTGTTTATAAGTCTTCGGTCCCGTAATTATGATCTCATCATAATCCGAAGACTATTGTACATGTTCATAGACTTCATCGTGATACGATAAATACAGATCGAATTAATTACACACAATGAATTATTGCCATTTATTAATAATCTAAATAAGTACACAGTATCGGATTGGCTTTGAGACCATCTAATACTAACTAACCCAAGCCATTGGTGGTTTCTCATACTTCATTACATTCACTGATAATTACTCAAGGTTTGGATATATATACTTATTGAAGTATAAATCTAAAGCTTTTGAGAAATTCAGAGAATTTAAGAATGAAGTAGAAAAACAAACTGGAAATAGTATAAAAACCATCCGATCCGATCGGAATGGTGAATACTTGAGTACAAAGTTCATTAAATACTTAAAGGACAATGGTATTCTTTCTCAGCTTACACCTCCTTATACACCTCAGATGAATGGTGTATCAGAAAAGAGAAATCGCACATTAATGGAAATGGTGCGATGTATGATGAGCATGTCCAAATTACCAGTGTCCTTATGGGGATATGCACTTAGCTCGGCTATGTATATCCTGAACAAGGTACCCAGCAAATCTGTTGAAACCACTCCATATGAGATATGGAATGGAAGGAAACCAGACCTTAAACATATTAAAGTCTGGGGATGTCCTGCTCACGTTAAAAGACATGACGCAGATAAGCTGGAATCCAGAACTGACAAATGCAGATTTGTGGGATATCCAAAGGAAACTTAAGGATATTACTTTTATCATCCTAGCGAACAAAAGGTGTTTGTGGCCAGGAGAGCTGTCTTTCTGGAAGAAGATTATATTCTCCAGAAGGACAGTGGGAGTAAAGTAATTCTGGAAGAAATTCCAGACCTACAAACTGACAATGGTTCATCAGATGAACCGTCAGTTTCTGAACCTGTCATCAATAAAGATATGGCTGTCAAAGAACTTCTCTATAAAGGATTTGGGAGAAGCATCTTACGTATTGGGAATACGGATCTATAGAGATAGATCAAAGAAGATGCTAGCTTTAACCCAATCCATGTACATATAAACCATTGTCAAAAGGTTTGGCATGGAAAATTTCAAGAGAGGTCTCATACCGATGAGACATGGAATTTTACTCTCTAAAGGTCAGTCTCCCAAGACACCTGAAGAGAGGGCAGTGATGGATAAAGTCCCCTATGCTTCTGCCATAGGGTCCATCATGTATGCCATGCTATGTACCAGACCTGATGTAGCATATGCTCTAAGTGTTACGAGTAGACATCAGGCAGATCCAGGTGATAAACACTAGAAGGCTGTGAAATGCATCCTTAAGTACTTGAGAAGGACTAAGGATCTATTTCTAGTCTATGGAGGAGGAGACTTGAAGCTACAAGGATAGACTGACTTGAGTTTTCAATCTAATCCTGAGGACAGCAAGTCAACATCAGGTTTTGTTTTCACACTCAACGGGAGAGCAGTGAGCTGGAAAAGTTCCAAGCAGGAAACCACTACTGATTCGACAACGGAAGCCGAGTATATTGCTGCTGCTTAAGCCGCCAAGGAAGCTGTATGGATGAAGAAATTCATCGGCGATCTTGGTGTGGTGGAAAGCATGTCTGGTCCCGTCCCACTGCTGTGTGACAACAATGGGGTGATTGCTCATGCGAAAGAGCCGAGGTCTCATCAAAAGTCGAAGCACATTCTGCGGCGCTTTCATCTGATCAGAGAGATTGTAGCTCGAGGAGATGTCGTGGTGGAAAAAGTTCCCTCAGCCGACAACATAGCAGATCCACTTACAAAGCCTTTGTCTCAAAATGTTTTTGAGCGTCACTTAGAGAATATGGGTATTCTGTATAAAAGTGATTGGCTTTAGTCCAAGTAGGAGATTGTTAGTATTAGATGGTCTCAAAGCCAATCCGATACTATGTACTGATTTAGATTATTAATAAATGGCAATAATTTATTGTGTGTAATTAATTCGATCTCTGTTTATCGTATCACGATGAAGTCCATGAACATGTGCAACAGTCTTCGGATTATGATGAGATCATAATTACGGGACCGAAGACTTATAAACACATGTTCTTAATTGTTCCTAGTCATAGGATGTTTGAGATAGGACATCGAACATCCGGATAGACTAGTATAGGTTACTTCAGCTCATATGATGAGGGTGACTAATCCCATAAGTCACTTGTGTGGTGACACTATGCTGGACCTGTAGGTGCTCATTGGTGAATGAGTTCACTGAACTAATCCGACTATGAATCGCTGGATGGTAATCACCTCACTGTTAACCAGCTCGATTCATTTGTCACGGTTGCGTGGATGATCATTGGACCTGAGACACCAAAGATCTCTTGTTGGTAGGTTTCTAAACTTTGACCTTGACTAACGAATCCCTAACCATGGGTTCTCAATAAGTCAAGCTATCGGGTTCAAGAAAATGCCCTCGAAGGTAATTGTGTGTTCAATACGGGATCATCCGCTCTCGGTAGTATGAGGGAGAATGTTCCGAGAATGATGCGCTTAAAGTCCCTGGCCAGGGCGGACTCTATATTCGATAAGGAGTTATCGGATTCAGATTAGCGGCATCTGATTCAAGTGAATCGACCGTATAGGGTTTAACAGTAAACCATGCCCTATGTCGATTCGGGAACATTGCACGGATGAAGGATTATATCCGCGCGCTAACCGACGACAGAAAGGTTCCAATAGAGGGTTGCGATAACCCCAGTGCCATCCAGGATCACGCGATGTTGCTTGGCATCCAACGTGATCGGAAGTCCGTCCGAATTTATTATGTGACATTAAATTCGGCTGATTAATTGAATATAAGGATATTAATTAATTCAGTGGGTCAGTAAAAGATTACTGGACTTAATGGGCTATTAACTAGACTGGTATTTGGGCCTAGAGGGTCATACGCAAATGGTTTTCAAGTCGATGGATAATCTGACAGGATTACGGATAAGTCTGGATTTTTATGAAAAACCGCAAACAGACTTATTATAAAAGAACAGATTCTACGTCGGGGGCCAGCAACCCTGACCTAGCCGTCGTTCTGACTCTCTCTCTCTCTCTCTCTCTCTCTCTCTCTCTTCTGGGCATACGGTTCCCGACTGCTCCGCCTTCCGTCAGACGGGAGATTCAAAATCCGCATGTCGCAGCGGATTACGCGTAGCCAGACGGGATCTACGAACGCCGCAGCGAGCGTGGAAGCGAGGACGATCCATCGCGAGGAGAACCGCGTGGATACCGCTAGAGGTCGGGCATCTGCGCGACTTGCGGCACACTCGGACGGAACCGGAAAACAAACGCGGATTAGAATCCGCGCAAAGTAAATCCGACTTACTCCGATTTTATTTCTACGATCGAAACGGGACAGATCCGATCCCGAATATTTTATTCCGCTGCATTTTTCGGTCGGATCTCGACACAGCGATCCCAACATTAAGATCATATAGTAATGGTTAAGGTTCTCTCACGATTCGTATGCTCTGATATTATATTGTTATGCCCTTGATCCGATTCAGTCATTTGAACTCACTTCAGATCCAAGCCACGTAACTACGAAATCAAATATTATACAAATCAGAAATGAATGATAGTAAATAAATAACCAAAGCAATAAACATCTCAATTACCATCAAATAATTCTAAATATAGATTTCATTGCCAATATCAAGATCCTCAAATTACATCAAATATATAGCTAAAGCAAATACTCATCTCACTAAAGAAATAGAAAAGTACATATTCCACTCAAGTGCCTACTGCTTCAAGTCTGGAAAAAGAGTAAATATAAATCTAAATAACCTTCTGTAGAATATTGTCACGAACACCTCAAACAAAGTCCTCCTAAATAGCTAACTCCTTCTCCTCAGACGAATTTGTGGTTATTAGTAGATTTATGAGTAATGGTTACTCAATAGGCATCAAACTCACTAAATGCTAATAATATAATAATCAAAATTAAGTGATAACTAACTAATCATGGTTCACAATTATACATATAGTTTAAATAAGAATATGATACAAAACATAGTCAAATGTATATTTATCAAATGACATGTGTTCTCTAATAATGTGAATAGATTGACTAACATACATCATATATGACATGAACGGAATCATATATGACTAAACTGTTACCCAACTATGTATAACCCAGAGGGGGGTGAATGGGTTTTCAAAAATAAATTAAAAATAAGCTAAAATGAAATATAGAATTAAAAAAACTATTGGATAGAAGGAGGGAGAAACAAGGAGCAATCACACAATGAACATAGAGATTTATACTGGTTCGATCTATCCTGACCTATATCCAGTCCCCAAGCAACCTCTTGAGATTTTTAGTACACAAGGTACAAACTCCTTGCCGGTTATACAGCAACACCCTACACTCCAGCAGGTCTTCCCTTTCAACCAAAGGGAAACAAGACACCCTACACACTAGGCAGATCTTTCCTTTCAACAAAGGGGAACAAATCACCCTACATGCTGGGTAGGTCTTTTCTTCTAAAGCTAGGAAGAGGAACACAACAAATATAATATATGAGGTGTACAAAAATGCCTCTTGATAGGCTGATATAGGATGTAAATCAAAAGTACAGATCAAGACTAAGAATTGTTATAATAAAAAAAATGCAGTGGTTAATCTTGCTAAAGACCCGAGAGCTGGTGGTGCACAATGAACTTGAAGCTTTCTCTCACAGGCTATCTCTTGAATATGAAGTAGGCCCTTTTCAGATGTAGCAATAGAAGTCCTTCCTTTTTCAGTGGAGTTCTCTTTGTATCTATGTGCATCTCTTTTTGTTTCTAACTATCTTGCTTGCTCTCTATTCACACTTTCTTATCTTCTGTATTTTCGATCACCTCTAAAGCTCAAATTGAAGGCTCTATAAACTGTCTTCAAAATTTACTTGCTAGACAGCAAGATGACATCATATGATTAATCCACAAATAGGTTCAAACAATTTTGCACACAATCTCAAACAAGTAGATATTTACGCTTCTTGAGGGTTTTTTATTGAAATTAGTTAGTTTTGAAGATGAATTCACTCAAGGGTAGGATCCTAGTTTCAGTTTGATTTTTCTCCGTTATTCTCTATGGCTTTGACTCATAACGAATGCAACGACTAACCTGAGACTTCAATGGTACAACCTGCATAGCAAAAAGGGAATCCTTCGCTTTTGGAGACTTACGGAGGTCTCAACACAAACCGCTCTAGTCTGATCAAGGGATCAACCCAAGTCAGAGAGAGTTGAGAGTGCTGAGAAGGGGTGTTTTCTAGAAGAGGGAATGAACTCCCAATGCTTATGACCTACGACCATGGTGGTCTCTAATGCAATAAACGATAAAAATAAACAAGGATGATAAAAGATCCGTAGGGCTGGTGGCCAGAAAGACTCCCTATCTGAATCGCGTCAACTGGCGTTGACGTGGTTAAACATAGTAAACCTCTAGAAAACAATTCCTCGAGCAGCAGGATAGCCGAATGAATGGCGTCGACTGTGAACGACATGAATCAAAATGCGTCAACTGGTGTTGACGCGATTTGAAGCCCGTAACACAGATCAATAAGGCCCCTTTAGGTAGACAAAATATAGAGAAAATAGTAAACAACTCAAAAATCTCCCAGATCAATAGATAACATGCAAATATGAAGGAAATCAACTCAAGCACAATGCTCTCACAATCACAACTTAAGGCAATCAAAGGAGGCAAAGTTTTGCCGCGAATGGGGTGCACGAGTTGCACAAAGGGTGAAAGTTAACTCACCAATCAAAGGGTGCCCGAAGGGCAAATAGGGATGCACACAAGGGTGCTAAGGGGTATACACGAGGTGCCAAGGGGTGCACACGAGGATGCCATGTTAGTCTTAGGTGGCTTACAAGCCAATCTGATTAGGTAAATCTCGTTCATTTATTAATAAAAATGACATTATTTCATTATGTACAAATTCATATTGTTATCGTCTCATAATGAAGTATGTGAATATGTGTGATAGTGATCAGATTATGATGAGATCATACTAATGAGACTGATCACTTAAACACAAATATTCTTAATAGTTCCTAGTAGGAGGATATCCGAGAAGGACATCAGATATCTGGTTAAACTAGTACAGATTACTCATGCTCATACGATAAGGGTGACTGATCTCATAGTCACTTTTGTGAAAACACTAAGGCGAATCTATAGGTGCTCATTAGAATATGAGTTCACTGAACTGATCCGACTGAATCGCTGGATGGTATAGTACTTCACTGTCAACCAGCTTGATTCTATTGTCGCAGTAACGTTGATGGTCTTCGGACCTGAGACACCAAAGACACCTTGTCGGTGGATTCTGTGCTTTGACCTTGGTTTACGGATCTCTATTCACGGGATTCTAAACATCCAATGTTCGGGTACAGCGAAATACTGTCGAAGGGAATTGAGTGTCAATAACGAATCATTCGCTCTCGGTACTTAGAAAGAGAATGCTCTAGGAAGGATGCGTAGGAGTCCCTGGCCAGGGCAGACGATAATATCGGGAAAAGAGTTTTCAGTGTTCGATCGCATGAGATGATTGTTGCGATTTGATCGCTTATTTTTGTATAAAAATCGAAATTATTTTGGGGATTTTCAGTGTTCATCATGTGATGAAGAACGGGGTTTATTGCAATTTCGTTCGGGCTTCCCAAGCGTTGGGATGGAGGACCGGGACCCCGGATCATCTGGGAAAGTCACCAGTCATCACTGGCTCGGTTGGTTGTTTTTATGAGGCCACCGGCGGGCGTGCCGATGTCGCGGCCCCCACCGCCGGCAACCTGCAACCTGCAACCGGTGGGTTTAACGTTTCGGTAGGGGGGGGGGGGGGGGGGGGGGGGGCGAACCAGATGAGGTAGGGTGCCCTAATCGGTCTAGACTGGCCGGGTCGTTGTTGGACCAGGCCCGGGTCTAGGCGCCCAACAATTGGGGGCCTGGTCTGAGCCCGGGCTCAGGAGGGTCCGAGCCAAAGCGCTCAAGCCAGGCGCCCTAATCGGCTATTTTTCCCAATTTCCCAAAATCCAAATAAAACCCAAATTACCCATTTAAAATATAATTGAAATTGGATTTCAACTTTAAAATTCAAAATTATTTTGAAATTTAAATTTATTTTTCAATTCCATTTAATTGGGTATTAATGATTTTGAATCATTTTCTATTTAACAATTAATTGTTAATTAATTAGAGTTAATTATTAGTTTAAGTATTAAATTAATAATTAACCTTATTTTGACTAATTTAAGAGTTAGATTAGTGGTTAATAATTATTAGTCTAAATGTTAGATTATTAATTATTAATTCATCTAGTTATTAATTAATTAGACTTAGTTGTTAATTTAAATGTTAAATTAATAATTAACCTTATTTTGACTAATTTAAGAGTTAGATTAGTGGTTAATAATTATTAGTCTAAATATTAGATTATTAATTATTAATTCATCTAGTTATTAATTAATTAGACTTAGTTATTAATTTAAATGTTAAATTAATAATTAACCTTATTTTGACTAATTTAAGAGTTAGATTAGTGGTTAATAATTATTAGTCTAAATGCTAGATTATTAATGATTAATTCATCTAATTGTTAATTAATTAGAGTTAGTTATTAATTTAAGTGTTAAATTAATAATTAATTTTAATTGACTGATTTAAGTGTTCAATTAGTAGTTAAATTAGAAGTTATTAATTAATTAGTGTTAATTATTGATTTAAGAGTTAAATTAATAATTAACATTAATTGACTAATCAAAGTGTTTGGTTAGTAGTTAATAATTAATTAGAGTTGATTATTAATTTAAGTGTTAAATTAGTAATTAATTTTAATGGACTAATCTAAAGAGTTAGATTAGTAATTAGTTATTAATAGTCTAATTGTTATATTATTAATATTGTTTAATTTAAATGTTAGATTGTTTTATTTTTAGAAGTGTTCTAATTTACATGGAATAATATGAAAATTATTAATTTGGAGTGTATGCACATGTGATGTGTGTTTTATATACTTTTAAATTTGATTTAATTGCATGTTAAGATAATTAAATGAGTTTTCGAAATACAAATGCCAACTTTGATTGGAACCCAGCTTCTTAAAAGCCAAAATTATTTAATTTTGAAACTCTTTTATTTTAGTCATGTGATGCACTCAATCATGTGTGGAATGGTTAAAACGCACCGTAGTCGGGGATATGCATTTTTAAATTATTCATGTGATGAATGTTGTATGTGGATCGTGGTTGTATGTTTGTATATTTATTAATTGGTAATAAATAGATGTCTGCGTACCTCTTTCTCTCTTATACTCGATGTACTTATACTTCTCTCTCTCTTGTACTCGCCATAAAGCCTTCTTCTATTTACATGTAAATTTTGAATTTATTGCAATCTGATCGAAACAACCAAGAAAGGAGCGAGGACAATCCACAACTGCAACCAGGAAGGCGATTCGATGGAGATCCTTTGTCTTTATGTTTGTAGGATTGTCTAATGTAATAGTTATGTTAGATTATGTGCGCGTTTGACTGTTGGCTCCAGTCAAACCCATTGTGCTATCCATGCCCACACTAAGACATGTATGTGATACAATGTTTTAAATTTTTTATTATGAATCAAAGTAGGGACAATAAGTAGTAAATATATACGACATATTTATATACTATCACTTAGGAGAGACCAAGATAAAAGTTATCTGTAGACACGTTAATTTTGACATCATATTGAGTAAATTTCATACCATATAATAATGCCTCAAAATGATCTGATTTTTAATCCTTAATTGATTTTTATCTATTTTTCTTGATTAATTGTCTTAATGACGTCGGCATGATACGACGCCATTTAAGTTATTAGATGAAATTGGTTTTAACTCAAATTCTTAATTGAAATATCATAATTTCTAAATGACGTCGCTTATGTCCAACGCCATTTAGGTTTCCTAATCCATTTCGATTTTTAATTTGATTTTTAGTTAATTTCCTAATTAACTTAAGCACGACACCTATGCCTGACGCCATTTAGATTTCCTACTTCTTTCGGTTTCTTCTTTCCGGATTATCATTAGCTTTAATTTAGCTAAAAGACGTCTCATTTAAGCGACGCGATTTAGTTAATTACAGATAATGATGAATTGTCCGAGATTATCTTGTTCTCTTGACTGGATTGACTTCACACTCTTTCAAGTTGATCCATAAGCGGCCGCGAGGGAGTGTGAGAGCCCTAACACTAGTTCTATATAAACCCAAGTCATTGGTCACTAAAAAAAGGTTCGAAAGGGGATTCAAGAAGTTGAAGAGGCTTAAGCATTGAAGGATCGGAGCGCTACGTTGTAGACACGTTAATTTTGACGTCATTTTGAGAAAATTTCATATCATATAATAATGCCTCAGAATGGTCTGATATTTAATCATTGATTAATCATTATTAATCTTTTTGAGTGTCGGGTTTAACAGACATGTTTAAGTTAATCAATTAAATTGATTTTAACTCAAAATTAAGTTAAAATATGAAGAAGTTTAAAAGACGTCGACCTGTGTGGACGCCATTTAGAGTTTATTCTTATTTTAACGTTTAAATTTGAATTTTAATCAATTGATTAATTAGCTAAAAGGCGTCTGTAAGACTTGACGCGTTTTAGGTTTCCTAGGCTATTTCTACTTTTCTTCCGGATGTTTATCCTTATCTTAATTAGTGTAAAAGACGTCCGCACAGGTAGACGCGTTTTAGCTAATACAGATAAAGATAAGTTTTCCCGGATGTTTATCCTTATCTTAATTAATTTGAAAGGCGTCAGCCAATGTGGACGCGTTTTAGATAATTACAGATAAAGATAAATTAATCTGTATTTATCTGTTGGTTAAGATTGATAAATCTTAGATTTTTCCATGTAAATCCGCGAACGCAGAAAAGGTCTATAAATACCTTGCATCTTGAAAGTTAAAAAAAAAAGAGAAAAGAGAGCAGTTAGAATCAGAGTTAGTGATTGAAAATCGAAGCAACGACGTCCAAACGCCGAAGCGCTGCTGTTTCCAGAAGTCGACGTCCATTCAAGATTCTTCATCCAATTCAAGGCTTCATCCAATTCGGCATAAGTGTTTTATTTCTGCATCTTCATTTTACATCTTCATTAATCTCTCATTCTTCATCATCACTTCATGCAACACACACCACAACATCATTCTTTTCAAAACCTATTTGATTAAGGGGTTTCAAAAGCCATTAAACAAGTAAGTTTGCTGTTTAGTTTCATGTTTAAAACCATGATTAGAATGAATCCTACTTCTACTTAAAGTTCTCATCATCATTTCATCATTTTTCTTTCTATATTTCTTATAAGCTGCAAAAAGGAGAATCAAAAAGAGTAAATCAAGCCCAAAATCATAGGAATCTCTCGACGATCCTCAACTTCAAATTCAACAGTAAGAACAAAGAACAAAGAAAGGGCTCTCTTTCTTCAGCCGGCTGAAGGAGGGGAATCAAGAGCTGAATATCTTCCGCATTCAAACAGGTAGGCGATCAAAACCTTCTTTTGGACCTTTTTAGTTAAAAGTTTCTGGCGATCACTGCACTTTGTTTCTATTTTTTTTAATATGTTTATTTTACACTTAAACAACATAGATTTTTCATGTTAATCACACAATCATTCTAAGCACTCACAGCTTTTTTGGCGATCACGGTGGGACTTGGTCTCGCCATCTTTTAGTTTTTTGTTCTTGCTATCATCAATCGGGCACCCACGGTGCACCACTTGTGTCTCTCGACACGTCCTCACCAATTGGTGAGTGTTTTAGTTTAGTTAATTTCTCTCGTACACCACGTGCACACCCCTGTGGCAAGATCTTGCCCTCCCCGTTGATTAATTGAAAAAAGCTGTTTTTGTGATGAAAATGTTGTGTGATTGATTGGCATCTTGGTTGTTTAGTTAGTAAAATCGTCATGTTAAAATCTGGAACTAAAAAAATTTGCATGAACTGATTATTTACTGTTTTTATCCTGTTTAAGGAGGAATCAACCCAGAAACTCCTCCTGCAAAACTGTTTCTGCGACTTGAAAAGCGTCTAGGAGAACTGACGCGTTTCAAAGTGCGTCAATAAACCCAGACGCCTTTCAGTCTTCATTCTCTGCTGTTTGCAATCTGAGTTTCTGCGAAAAATTAAGATTTTGTTTGAATAGCGTCGACTACACTCGACGCAATTCAGACAGTTTTTTAATTTTTCCCCAGTTCTCAGATTTTTGTGACCTGAGTGCTACTACCCATTATTATTAAGCATTAGAGGTCATCCAGGCCATAGGTCATACGCATTGAGGCGAATACCCTCCTTTTCTTAGGAACACACTACTTGACGTCAGTAACTCTCTCTGATTGGGTTGGTCCCTTGATCACACTAGAGAAGTTGACGTTGAGGCCGCCATAAGTCCCCAAAATCAAGGTACTCCTCCTTGATCATCGGGCTGGTTGTACCAGTTGAAGTCCCGCTTAGATTCCATAAACGTTGTGAGAGAAAGCCATAGAGAATAACGGTGGATATTGAACTGAAACTAGGATCCTTTTCCTGAGCGAATTTGTGGTTTAATTGAATCCAAATAACTCAACAAGGAATCTTAAAATCACGTTAAGCATCCACTTGATTGATTAATCTCTGTGCAACTTGTTTGTCAAATCTTTGAAAAAAGAATCTAACATCATGCTGCTGCGATCAGGCAGGGACTTGAGTATGACTCAAGACGCCATCATCAACTACGAGGGAGATGCTAATGCCCCTCACGATTCGGACTACAACTATGAGAATGGGAGAGATGCTGATGCCTCCCGTAATTCTGTCCCCATTCCATATCGACAAGATGGGAATGTCCGGACACCTCTCTTTCATCCCCATGATCGATTTCCTGATCTTCCCCCGCATGAATATGCGATTCCTAATCCCAATCTTGAGGGGGACATGAATCAGAATGATCCCTCATCCTCTGATCCTTCGGATCTCGTCAACGCTTTAGGAGTTCTTGCCTCCCGTCTGGACCCTCAGTAGTTCGAGGCAATCCAGTCTATTCTGAAGGGGAAGGCACCCATGCAGCATGCTGAGCCGAACCCTGTGGCTCCCCCTGTTGTCCCTCAGCAACCTCCTCTTCATCCTCCATACATCCATCAGGCCATGGAAGGCCTCCATATTACTTCTCGGCCAGCTGGGCCGCAACTTTCATCCTCTAGGCAACCGGCCAGACCGCTAACGCCCGCTTATCAAAATGCCCTCGGGCATGGCGGAAGCTCTGCCGGACCTCCTCTTTACTGTCCTCCCTGTCCGACGTACTCTAGGCAGCAGGCCTATCAAGTACCTCCACCTCCTCCTCCTCCCCAGGCAGATCTGACCACGCAAGCGTTGCTAGCCAAGATGGAGCGCATGGATGAACAATTCAACAACCTCCAGAAGATGATGGGGGTCAAAACTGCACTAGAGATCAATTTACCGAGCCTGCCAGTGTTCCATCTGCCACCCTCTGAGATGCCAGTGTACCGGAAGTACAACGGTACTGGTAACCCCTTCACCCACCTGAAGGAATTTATGTACGAATCGTCTTTCTGGCAGAACGACAAGAGGTCGTTGGCCTTTTTGTTCAGGAGATCTCTAGAGGGACCAGCCCTCGAGTGGTTATTTTCCTTGGAACCCTCCGAAGTAGAGGATTACGGTATCATCTCTCGTAAATTCATTCAACGATACCAAGACATAGTTGCACCCTCCTTGTCCATCACTGACCTCATAGCAGAAAAGATGAAACCTGATGAGGAGTTTGTCAGTTTTGCTGACAGGTGGCGAGGCTTGGCCGAGAAGGTGAAAGATCACTTGTCCAAATCTGAGCAAGTGAAGATGTTGATTTCCAATGGCATGCCTCAGTTCAAACTCGTCCTCTCCCTGAACAATCTGACCAACATGGCAGAGCTCTATGAAAGAGCACGATACTGCCAGAATGCTTTCAAGGACGCTACGTTCTCTAGCGTCTTTGATCCTCACAGACCGAGCAGGCCTCCACTTCGGAAGCCTGCAGTGCCAAATGCTCCCAGCACAGGTCCGACTACTGAGGGCACGCTCTCTCATGAGCAGGTTAGTAGTATGAACAATAACTCGCCCCAGTCTGTGAGGAGTCAACAACAGTACCAGAGGCCACCGCAGCCGATCCAGCAGGGGTACAGACAGCAGCAGAACCCCCATTATCAACAACAGTATCAGCGGCCTCAGCAGCCGAACCAGAACCAGCAACAACAACAGCTACAGCAGCCGCCACAACGGCAACAGCAGTACCAGCAGCCCCAACAACAGCAATATCAGCAACAACAGTAGTATCAGCCGCGCGCACCGCCGGCATACCATAATGTCCCTCCTCCTGGTGATTAGAACCAGCAGAGAAGACCTCCAGGCCCTAAGAGGGCAGAATACCCGGCCCTCCCAAAATCCTTGGCAGATATTTTCCGTGCCCTGATGGCAGCCAATGCCTTAGTTTTGCCAAGGGAAAAGGCAGTTTGGCCTCAAAATGCCGACACGTCCAGGTATTGCTATTTCCATAGGCAACCTGGGCATACCATTGACACATGCTTCCAGTTTAGAGATTACATTCACGATCTCAACGAGCAGGGCGGCATAGACTGGGAGGAGATGAAAAAGTATATATCAGCCATGAAGGCAAGAAGACCACAACAGCAGCAAGCAAGACCACCAGCACAAACAGCACCACCACCCAACATGGGCATAGTGCAGAACCCACTCCCGGAGCATCAGAACCAAAACCAAGTTGCCCCTATCTTGACAAACAGCCAGTCTAAGGCTGACCGTGGGCAATAGTGGAGAATAGAGGACTCTTCCTCTCTTTATTCAACGGGTCACGTTCAGAGTACCGCAGAACGACCGCCACGCCGTACCCTCCACATACCCAGGCCACAACCCATTACCATCACCCCTCTACCGACACCTGCCACCAATAACCCATTACCACCACCCGCCTTCCTCAAGCCCATTACGCCCCACACTCCTACGCCTCCATCATATAACCCACCGCAAACCAACTACGCGCCCCTCCTACCATCCAGATCGCTATTACGTGTACCATTTCCTACTTCACCCGCTACCACTACCGCTTATCCAGACACCATTCAACCATCCAGACCGCTACTACGCGTGCCATTCCCCACTTCACCAACCACTTACCCATCCACCATCCAACCATCCAGGCCTTTGATCCGCACCACGCCACCACCGCCTAACCCAACGCCATCACCGACATACCAACACCACACATCACCTACACCACCCAACTCTGCGGTACTCAAGGTGTCACCCGGATCTTCCACGGTTGAGGAACACGCGCTCCGGAGTGG
Source organism: Zantedeschia hybrid cultivar (assembly GCA_030544215.1). NCBI lineage: Eukaryota > Viridiplantae > Streptophyta > Magnoliopsida > Alismatales > Araceae > Zantedeschia > Zantedeschia hybrid cultivar. Next base: position 46,205,187 of record JARZZO010000011.1, read on the forward strand.
AAGGATTTTCAACAAAGTCTTCCCTCAGTCCATAGTTAGAGACGACCTATCACAGCCGACTGAGGAAGCCCACAATGAAGAGAGTGCACCAGGCACTCAATATGATTTGTTGAAACATTTGGATCGAACACCGGTACGGATCTCCATACTTGAACTGATCAAGAGATCGAAGAGTCACCAAGAAGCCTTGATGGAATATCTACAGAAGGTGATGGTCAACGAGGACGTGCCGGTAGAAAAAATTGCAGCACTACTAGTTCCTCAGGGGGATCAGCCCTCCATTACATTTCATACATCGGAACTAGCACCGCCAGCAGCCAGAAGCATGGCTTTGAGCATCACGGTCAACATCTGCAAGAAGGCCGTGGATGCATGCCTGGTTGATACAGGGGCTTCGATCAATGTTTTACCTTCGAAGACCCTGGAGCTGTGCGATGTGCCCAAAGAAAAATGGCTGCCTAGCCCCATCTCTGTGACAGCATATGACAATTCTATCCGTTCCCCTCTGGGAATGGTTTATTTGAAGGTGGAGCTAGGCCCTGTAAGTCATGCAGAGGTCGAATTTCACATCCTAGAAATCGACCCTTCTATAAATGTCATTTTGGGTCGTCCTTACATTAAAACTCTTGAGGCGATTCCTTCTACGAATCACCAATGCCTCAAATTCCCTTTCAAATGACGAATTATTAAGGTGACGAGCATGCCGATCCTTGCTGCTGCTCATACCTTGAATGTTAAATCTACTGCTTTACCTGGCCGACAACCTTTTCTGTCGGTATTACAGGTTTACCATCCAGTGGCTGATCCTCTAAAAACCGCCACTATTTCTCCATACCCGTTAAATGCCATAAAAAGGGGGAAGTGCATGAGTACCCCAGGATGGAGAATTATGATAAAGAATGGCTATAAGCCTGGGAAAGGTCTGGGCACACAATTGCAGGGCAGGACCACTCCTGTTAACGATCACCGAGCAGCACCTGGAAGTGGTCTGGGCTACAGGCCAAGAAAACTTAAACAAGACATCGTTCAGCCAGCAGAGAATGAAGAAGATCAGAAAATCTGGGAGACAATGTCTACACCACCCAAGGAAGGCCGAGATCCCCTAACATGGACCCTGTATACACACTTTGTAAAAGGGCCCATAATTAGCCACGACAACACGGTGGTCATTACTTCGTGTTTTGACTTCCATGACATATATGGGAGGGACTTGGCCAGGCATTGCTCAGAACTACTTACGTACCAATCCTTGGAGGCTCTGCGGCCTATGAAAAGGAGAAAATTCTATGATCCTGAATGCGAATGGTACAAGTGGTTCGATCTGAGAGACCTTTACATTGCACTGAACAGATTGTTCCTAGATCCGGCAGAATCCAAGTGGCCGCCCCAGATTGATGAGCTGATTGACAGTCCTGGTGCTATCTTTGACAAGCGGATATTGCTGTCTGAAGAGACCGATGAAGGGGAGCCAGATGACCCCTATGAAGATGGCTACACTACAGATCTGCTCTGGAGGGGGACATACCCTTCCCATGTTTTCATGCTCCATACTTTATTCCGTACATTGCTCTTGACCCCGACTTGGTCGCGGGTCATTATTGAAGATATTTCACGGGCTCCGCCCGTTATGATTACTCTGTCCCCTCGGGACCTCATTCCACAACCTCCTCTCGATCTAGAGAGGATGTATGATTTGATCTGGGACATACTGTTGTATGATCCCCCTAACCCTCTGGCCTTGGTGCCACTTCCTCCATCTCATTCTCCTTCTATTTGTATTCATTCATGTTTTATGCTTAACTCCTCCACTATCCAAAAAAAAACGCCAATTTGGCAACAAATTCTTCCCAGATCCTCATTGAGGAAACCTCCTACTTGTCCGATCACACCCCATTGCGCGGGTCCTTCGGTCAAGATTCTCTCCTAGATCTACTCTGCCCCTCCCCTCGGGAGGATTCTTCTGTATTTCCACTTGTATCCCAGGATTTCCATCCTGCTTCATCTTCATTAGGTTATAATAGGGAGTTTAGTGAAGTTAGGCAGTCTAGTTTTAGGCAGGTTAGTCAAGTTAGGAAGTCTAGGAAGCCTAAGGGTAGGCGAAATCCTGATAGATACCTCCAGGACTTGGCTGATAAATGCTTTTCTTGCTCTTTGATCCCACAGTTTTTAGAAAATCCAATTCAGATGCCAGAAGACTGTATGAATGATGAGTCAGTCAATGATGGGTATGGGGTGTATGAGTTAGTGCATGAAAAGGACCCCATTATTGAAAATGAGGAAGATGACGAGGACGCAGCGGAGGCATATGCCAGTGGAGTGAAGAGATTCGATGAACCCTCAGCTGCCGTAGAAGAGCCCACCAAAGAAATCAATTTAGGGACTGAAGACGAACCTAAGGTTGTCCTCGTCAGCAAAAATCTTTCTACATAGGATGAGAAGGCAATGGTACAAGTACTTAAGGACTACAAGGACACTTTCGTCTGGAGTTATGAAGATATGCCGGGGTTAGACTCATCTTTAGTTGAACACAGGTTGACGTTAAAAGATGGAGCTAGCCCTGTCAAGCAGAAATTAAGGCGATTCCACCCACAAATGGCTCTAAAGATGAAGGAAGAAGTCGATAAATTGCATAAAGCTAAATTTATTAGAGTTGTCCTTTATCCGCAATGGGTGGCTAACATAGTCCCGGTTATGAAGAAGGACGGGAAGGTCAGAATTTGCATTGACTTCCCGATCTGAACCGGGCGTGTCCTAAAGATGATTTTCCATTGCCTCATATTGATGTACTCATTGATAATACCGCTGGCTATGAAACTTTATCGTTTATGGACGGATTTTCAGGGTATAATCAGATTAAGCTAGCAAAAGAAGATCAAGAGAAAACATCATTCACTACACCTTGGGGAACATACTGCTATGTCGTCATGCCAATTGGGTTAAAGAATGCTGGAGCCACTTATCAAAGGGCTATGATGGCCATATTTCATGACATGATGCACATAGATCTGGAAGTGTATGCGGATGATTTATTGATTAAATCTAAGACAAAGGCTGAGCACGCCAAAGTTTTGGCAAGGGTATTAGAGAGATCGAGAGAGTATCAGTTAAAGATGAATCCCAAGAAGTGTGTATTCGGGGTATCTTCAGGAAAATTACTTGGATTCATCGTCAGCAAACGGGGAATTGAGATCGATCCGAACAAGGCAAAGGCTATCAGAGAAATGCCACCTCCCAAAAACTTGAAGGAGTTAAGAGGATTAATCGGGAGGTTACAATTTATTCGCCGCTTTGTCTCCCAACACTCACAAAGGTGTAAGCCGTTTTACGAGCTTACCAAGTCAGGAGTCAAATTCGATTGGGACGATAAGTGTCAGGAGGCATTCGATGGATTAAAGAACTATTTAGTAAGTCCTCCTGTTTTGAGACCACCATCTCCACGCAAACCGTTGATACTTTACATTTCAGTCATGGATGATGCTGTGGGGGCTGTCCTAGCACAAGAAGACGAAGAAGGAAAAGAGAGGGCAGCCTACTATCTCTCTAAACTTCTCAACCCCATTGAACAGAGATACACAGCGATGGAGAAAACATGTGCAGCATTGGTCTGGATTGTGCAAAAATTGAAGCGTTATTTTCTGGCCCATGAAGTCCATCTCATCGCTAGGATGAATCCGATCAAATTCCTTCTGGAGAAATCTGTTCTTACTGATAGGTTAGCGCGATGGCAAAGCTTTCTATCTCAATTCGATATCATTTATATTCAGCAGAAAGAGATCAAGGGCTATGCCATAGCAGAACATCTCGCTCATCATCCCCTTCCTCGATTTGATCCAGTGCGATCAGAGTTTCCGGATGAGGAACTGATGTCCGTAAATCAAATCAGAGATGATATGTGGACTCTGCATTTTGACGGAGCTCTGAATTCTCATGGAAAGGGGATCGGTATCGTTCTATTATAACCTGAAGGTGTCACCATTCCACAAGCCTTTCAGCTTAATTTTTCAGTCACCAACAATATAGCTGAATACGAGGCACTTCTTGCTGGCCTCGAGGCTGCTCATTTCCATGGTGCCACCAAACTCAGGATTGTGGGTGATAGCCAATTAATTCTTCGCCAAGTGCTGACCAAGTATCGAACTCTTGATCCCAAGCTCAAGCCTTATCAAGAACTTACTTCTGCTTACTCAAAGCTTTTCACGAAATTAATCTTTGTCCATGTCCCTAGGAATCAAAACATCTTAGCTGACGCTCTAGCTTCATTGGCCTCTTCTCTTAATTTTCCAATCAGCAAGCAATGCGAATCAATCATAGTTCATAGGCGTCTTTCACCCACCGTAAAAGACCCTTCGTTTCTTAGAACTAAAGAGAAGTTGCTGAAGAAGGTCAGAGACGGAGATATTGTAGAAAAAAGAGAAATTATGCTGATGGAGCTGTTAGAAGAGATGGATGATGAACAGAAGCCATGGTACTATGAAATTGCCAAATATTGTGAAGATCAATCGTATCCTGAGGAAGCTACAACTGAGGAGAAGAGAGCTACAACTAAGGAGAAGAGAGCTATCAGGAGAGTTGCTCAACGATATACCCTAGTTGGAGGAGCATTGTACAAGAGAGGTTTCGATGGAGTTCTTCTGAGATGTCTAGACGAAGATGAGCTTTGGTAGGTTATGGAAGGAGCTCATAGTGGAGTTTGTGGTGGCCATGTCAATGGACAGATGCTAGCAAAGAAGATCCTTAGACAAGGATTTTATTGGCCAACTATGGAAGAAGACTGTGTAGGATATGTCCGTAGGTGTGCTAAGTGTCAACTTCACGCCGACAAAATTCATTCTCCTGCATCTTCACTCTATCCTGTTTCTTTCCCATGGCCTTTCTCCATGTGGGCTTTCGACATTATTGGACCCCTTGGCAATCCAGATTCCGGCATCAAGTAAAAATCTTTCATTCTCACGGCAACGAAATACTTCACCAAGTGGGCAGAAGCTGAAGTGTACGTGGAGATCAAAGCATCAACCGTCTGCAAGTTCATCATGAAGAACATCATCACCCGATTTGGAATTCCAAGCACCATCGTCACCGACAACGGACCGCAGTTTGTGTCACAAGAATTGAAGGACCTCTGCAACAGGTATGGAATTGCATTGCATCATTTGTCTCCTTATTATCCGCAAGGCAATGGCCAAGTAGAAGCAACTAATAAGACTTTGATAAAAATCATCAAAAAGACGTACAAATCTAATAAGTTCACAGACTGGCCAGAAAAATTGGTTGAGGCTCTATGGGCTTACCGAACTTCAATCCGCACGCCTACCGGGCAAACTCCTTATTCCTTAACATTTGGAATTGAGGCGGTAGTTCCATACGAGATCCTTATACCGTCATTAAGAGTACAATTGAATAAGGAATTCTCCATTGATGAACATCGTTCAGCACTCCTTGCTCAATTGGAACTCTTAGACGAGAAAAGTTGGTCAGCCGCTAATCATGCAAAAGTTTATCAAAATAGACTAGCACGTTTTTATCAAAAGAAAGTCATTGAACGTAAGTTCAAAGTCGGTGAAATGGTCGTCAAAAGGATTTTTGTAAAACCTGGTGGTCTGCGTTCTAAGCTCCAACCCAACTGGGAAGGACCTTATGTTGTATCGCACGCTTTTCCTGGTAATGCTTATCGTCTTGTTAATGCAGAAGGAGAAGAGCTAAATCATCCCTGGAATGGTTTACATCTTAAGAAATACTACCCTTAGGTTAAAGAGTCGATCAGCATGGTACAAAGACCAGTGAAATCATAAAATTTATAAACTCAAATTTCCTTATTAGTCTGGATAATTTAATTTCGAACACATCACTACACACACTGACACGTTTGATTCGTGAGTAACAAGAGATGCCAAGTCCTAAAGAATACCGAAAGCTTGATTGAAAGTGTAAAGTACAAGTCATTCGTTTTAAAGCAAAAATCTGTTTTACACTCGGCCCATGATGTCGGAATGAGGCTTAGAATAGAGTACCAAGAATACCCGCTATCTTAGTAGGAGGCCGTCATAAAAAAAATGGGGGAGATCCGTCCCAAAGAAAAAAAGAAAATAGAAAAGCAAAAGGAAATGGGCAAAAGCCAAATGTCAAATCAAAAGGCCATTACATTACAAACGTTACATCAAGGCCATGAAATGAAACAAAAGGGAACGCAAGGTCGATAAATACCCCGGAAAGAAAATGACCGAACCCCAACGGATATTAGGGTAGGAAAGGAACATCTTTTTAAGTCTCCGGAACCTTCTCATGGGCTTTCTAAACTTATTCTTCGTTTCCTTCTAAAGAGGCGTACTCCAAACTTAAGGAATGGCTTAGATTGACTAAGGGTCAAATCATCAAATGGGATCACGAATGGAAACACAAGTTCAAACACGATGGGTTTTAAGTTAAGTTGTTAAAGAACAGTTTGGGAATTAAGTTAGTAAATGAATATGATCTTTTGATCTAAATACCATGCTGATCTTTTAGTCAAAAATTCCAAAAAAAATACATATGTCAAAAATCCAAAAAAATACATATGTCAAAAATCCAATAAAATACATATGTCAAAAATCCAAAAAAAATACATATCCCAAAATAAAAAAAAGCATATATTTCAAAACCCAAACAAAAATGAATATTTCAAAACAACAAAAATATTTCATTTAGCATCTGCTTGTTGCATTTGGCATGACTCATTCCTTTTATTTTCAGTGAGCATCTGTTTGCTTGCATGTTGCATTTTGCTTAAGTCTGTTTATAGTTTGATTACCTTTGTTGATAAAGGCTATGCCCCTTGACCATTTATTGAAGGAAAAGATCGATTGACCATTTATTTGGTCAGGCAAGGGGCTAAGCCTAAATAGATACTTAACCTGTTTGTTAAGTGATGTACAGGATACAAGACAAGCACATGAACACAAGATTGGAGCCCAAAAAGTGCTATGTATATCATCAAAAGGTGTTTTGTACATGATACATAGAAGGAAAAGAAAATACATAAGCCCTCAAGGCTGGCTCTCCCCTCCGCCCTCGTCAAGTTGGCTCTGGGCCTTATCAGGCGCGTCCGGTACTGGTCCTCGGCTAGGAGGTGGAGGTGGCCCCATCGCGCTCGGCCCTGCCTGGCCAAAAGACATGGCGACACTGGCCGTGAAAGCACTCGTCATACCACGCTCCTGGGCACGCTGCCGGGCTCGCTGATACCGTTCCTCCACCATCTTGCGCTCATGCTCTGCAACCGACAAGCGACCCTGAAGACTCTCCAGTCGAAGGCGGTCGCGATCTCTCTCCTCGGTCACGACCTCCAGGCGAATCTGGAGACGTGCAAGATCTCCAGTCGAGAGATGAGCCACCTGCTCCTCTAGAGACCGGATCTGCGCCGCATCGGCTTCAGCACGAGCAGCTGCAGCACGAGAATGCTCCAGCTCCGCTTCAGCCCTCTGAAGGGCTTCCTAAAGCTCAGCAACCTGAAGGAAAGGCCATTATTAGTCCAAGACAATCAAATAATTAAAATCAAATTCAGGAGTCAAAGTCAAAGAACTTACCCGAGTAGCCCGGTCCTCCTCCGCAAGAGAAGCCCGGTGGATGGCGGAGGCGAGCTGGCTCTGGAGGTCAGCCAGAGCAGCATCATAGGCAGATGAGGAAGAAGATGAAGCTCCAAAGGCAGGGGGAGCCACCTGGGTGTAGACGGCTCGCTGCACCAAAAGACAACCGTCAGTATCAATCGCCAAAACAATTAATTAATTAAAACATGCATTCATAAAAATGCATACATACCAGATCAAATAGCTCTTTCTGGACTTGTTCGAGCTGGGCCTCCGCATCATATAGGCGGGCCCGGAGGTCGATGATGACCGCGTCACGTGCATCCTGCATATCACACATACATATATTCATTCACAAACCTAAATAAAGATAATAATAAAATTAAAGACGCATAAATGCATACTTACATCGAGTGGTCGGAGGAGCCGAAGCTGATCGGCGTAGTGGGCCCGGTATTGCTGGAGGTAGGCCTCGCTACTCTCCGCACGGGACTCCACCCGTACGCCTCGGCGGTGCCAGTCCTCGTACTGCTCTGGGAACTTGGCACGCCAGTCTGTGAGGGCTTGCTTGCCCCTCATGCTCCTCCCCACGCCCTCCGGGACCTCCTCGTCGATCCACTCCTGGTGGAGGCCCAGCGTCCTCATCACGAGTCGGAGGCGGAATGGGCTCGATTTCGTCGAGGCAATGCACCCATATCTGCCTGCCGAACCTCCTCCTGCCAGCCGTCACCCACGGCTGACCCTCCTCGCCCATACCAAGGTACGGGCACCAGATCACCTGCACATAGATTAGATGCATTCACAAATAACTTGCATTTAAGGAATAAAAGATTGCATTTAATTGAACAAGTTAAAAACTTACCAGTAACTCTGGATAATCCAGGAACTGACGGCGGAGGGCCGTCAGCTGTTGATGTTGTGGGGCTGTGTCCACGATTGGCTGCCAACGGCAGGCCAATGGGACGGCGCCAGGTCTTGCAATCCGCGCTCTGCCGAGCGGGAAGTAATGGTAGCTCCACACCTGCATTCATGAACATATAAGTTAGGAAAAATCATCATATTGCATATCATGAACAAATAATGAAACAACTTAATACCTGGAGGAACGGCGAGAAGCCGCTGACGGTGGTCTCACGGTCCGGCGTGACCGCAGACAAATCAGCGAAGAGGTGGGCCAGAAGGGCCGCACCCCAAGCGTACTTTCCTAAGCTATCTAGATCATCTAACAAGTAAAGGAATCTACAATGAATGTGGTCGCCCTTCGTACCGAAGAGCAACCGACCAAAGAAGAAAACTAGAAAAATTCTAAGCTGCCTATCTACCTCCTCCCCCTGACTAGGGTCGCTACAGTAGACAAGGGAGGATGACTCAGCTAATCTATCCCTAAACTCCTCCCGGGTCTCGTCAGACCGACGCCGGGGCTCATCTAATCCTAAGGCTGCCTCTACTTCTATCCTAGGGACCATCCTGGACTCCCTACCTATGCTAGATACCTCTATCCCTAGTAGAGCCTCTGCTAATCCCTGGTAGTTGGGGTAAGTCACCCCACTCACAGGTCGGCCCTCTACCCTGAGGCCAGTGATCCTGGCCACATCCTCTAAAGTGGGGATCATATGTCCCCAGGGCATTAGGAATGCTCGACTCTCTGCGTGCCAACGCTCCCTAAGCGCCTACAGCAAGACCAAATCGAGCCAAAAGGGCTTGATATCTAGTACCTCACCGAACCCCATCCGGCGCAGGCGCGCCTTCTGTAAGTCCGGGAGTCCTCTATAGGCACCTATCACTAGGTCCCAACTAATCCTGGACCTCATCTGTAAGGATCGAGACTTTCGGATCCGGTTTTCGGGTCGGACCCCCGTTGTTCTAGCCCTTGTGAGGGGCGGAGGTTGTGAGTCGAATCGCGTCAGGACCTCGAGACGCGTTTTAAACGGCGTCCACCGTGGCAGACGCGTTTCAGCTTCTGCCACGTGGGTGCCACGTGGACTGACCTTGGGCCGCGAGAGTACGGCCCTGTCAGGTCGTCTGAACGGCGTCCGTGTGGGTCGACGCCTTTCAGACTGCGACTCTGGGTGTGTCAGAGTACGGCCCTGACAAGTTGTCTGAATGGCGTCTGTGTAGGACGACGCATTTCAGAATCTTGTCAGAGCGGCCGTCATGTCACCTGATAGGCGTCCGTAGATGTCGACGCGTTTTAGCCAGTCTCTGGTTAACCCCGCGAGCCCTCCTTCTTTCCCTCATTTTCTCCTACTCTCCTTCTCTCCTCCTCCTCCGGTGACCGGCGGCGACCCCCCTCCTCCTCCCTCTTTTCTTCCCACCATTTCACCTCTCCCTCCACACCATCCTCCACCTAGCTCCTACCCCTACCACCCCCACTTCCACTGCGGCGTTCTACTCTCCGGACGGCGGCCGACGTCACGGTGGGGCTAGGACGACCTCGGCGGTACCGGCGGCGGCGTGGGGCAAGACAGGCGGACGGCTTGAAGCTCGGAGGCGTTCGAGTGTTCGGTAGGGTGACGGTTCCCACGGCTTTGTGTTTAAACCATGTTTTCCCCCGTTTATGCATGTTGTGGGTCCTTGGTTTTGGGGGGTAGAATGAGCATGTTTAGGAGTTCTTTTGATGATATGGCGGATTTGCTATGAATGAGATTTCCTATGGATTGTGTGCCCCTCTTCCTCCTCCGTTTTTGTGTATTTTGGGGCTGTTTGGGTTGAAAAGGGGAGCCCTCGGGCTCATGGCAACTCTGGTTCCTGGGGTTGAAAGACGTCGTGCATAGACGACGCCTTTTCAAAGGGCGTCGGGCCATCACGACGCCTTTTAGACAGGAATCGCCTGACTGAGAGTCTGCCAGTTTGGGGTTCTGGGACTAAAAGACGTCATGGGTGGTCGACGCGTTTTGAATAGCGTCGGGTAGCCATGACGCCTTTTAAGGCAGAAATCCCCTGTTTAAAGATTTCGGAAAATCCTGGTTTTCTGTGCTGAATGGCGTCTGAGGATGTCGACGCTTTTTGAAACGGCGACCACTGGTGTCGACGCGTTTTAAAGGGCCTGATTCTGAAGACTGATTTATGTAAACCTGTACACGGAGCTTGAATGGCGTCGGGCTTGGGCGACGCGATTCAAGACAGAACCTCACTAATTCATGCCAGTAAAATGTGTTCATACTGTTAGATGATGGTTAGTGCATGTTTTAGTGTACCCGGTGGAGATGGATTCTTCATGACCGGATGGTGTCACATGTGTGTTATACGATCGCGGACTTTTCACGTGACCGGATCGTACAGTGCTGAGTTTTGGTGGTTTTGTGTTACTGTGGACCTGGAGTGACATCGTAGCGATTTATCACCCTGTGCTGGTGGGGGCGTGAGCACAGCGCCGGTGGGGGCGTGGGCGGGGTGACGCCTAGTGAGAGAGGGTCACCTGGTGAACCCCGGGGTCAGCTAGTACCGGTGTCGGAGTGGTACATTCGGAGAGTCACTCATGCTGAGGGAAGGGGTAGTCACCTGAGCCAGTTGGGCCGGAGTAGCGAGCGTGCTATCCGAGGGGCTACTCCTTGGTCTCAGCGGGTCGAGGTTTTTCTCACCGTTGTTTGTACGGTCGGCGAGTTCTATCGAGACGGCAGTTGTGGGTTTTCTAACGGTCGGTTTAGAATGTGCATGATTATTATATTTCGACTGCATGTGTTCTCACGTAGAGAATTAGATATCGTACCTGCCACTACACTTGTTACTTTACTGTTAGCTGTACTTTACACTTGTGGGTGTGTGCGTGGGCAGTGGGGGTCGAAGGATCCCTACTGAGTCTTGTCTTGAGACTCACCCCTGCGGTTTTCAGGTGAGGACTCCCAGCAGACTTAGAGCGGCGTGTGCGGCCGGGTGTGGTGTGCCTTCAGTGGTTGTTCCGGGGTATGCCCCGATGTAGTTGTTGTTTGTCTTTGGCCTGTATGTTTAATTATTTCCTTCTGTTGGAGAATGTAATTATTTGCTGTATCGAGTCGCATTGTAATAATTTTAATTCTTGCACTTTTATTTCAATTCAATGCGATGTGAATGTTTAGCTTAGTTTATTATTTATTTCCCAGACTTACTAGATCCTGGTTTGGTCCCAAATTAATGATTCGGTACCCATTTAGTAATCGGATCCCCGATTATAGGGTGGCGGGTCGTTACATCATCACTCCCTGCAAATAAAAACATAAAAAAAATAGGGTCAGTAATAAATAAAAACAAGAAAAACAGTTCTGTTTTGAAAGGCGTCAGCACATATAGACGTTTTTCAAAACACGTCAACATGCCTTGACGCAATTCAAATTTATTTTCTACATAATTAAAAATTCGGAATTAGTCTTGAAAGACGTCAGCTCAGTGTGACGCCTTTTGAATGGCGTCACCTGGTCTGGACGCCTTTAAAGACCTGATTCCGGGTTCTTGAAGAACCCCGTTTTCTCCTCCCTTTTTCTCATCCCATTCATTCCACAGGAAGCTTACCGTGTGGAGGTCGCCCTCCTCTTCTTCCTCCATTGCTATAGGCGCCGGTGGAGGGATCTCCTCCTCCAAAAATGCCGCGGCTTCAGCTAGCACCGCCGGAACCTCCTCGGGAGCTTCCTCCTCATGCCTTCGCCGCCTCTTGGCCAAGGCTTTTATCTTCCTAGAGCCTTCACCGCGTTCCATGATCAAGAAAGAAGGAGTTTTGAGAGAGAAAGAGAGAGAGATCGCCGGAGCTCGGAGATCGCCGGAGGTGAGGAGAGAGAGAGTTTTGTGAAAAGTGAGGAAGAAAGGGGGCCTTCGCGGGTCTGTAAGCAAAAGGTTAAAAGGCGTCGACTCAGATTGACGCGTTTTAGGCCCCATAAGTTGAGACGGCAAGGACAGGTATTTGAAACTGATTGAAAGATGTCCACCTATGCTGACGCTTTTCAGATTACTGCCAGAGCCGTACAGAGGATGATGATGAAAGCCGGCTTACACGGTAGACGCTGTTTAGGCAATTAATCACGGAATTAATGGCAGAATCCTGGGAAAAGTAGGAGAGATAATTCAAAGGCGTCAAGTGTTACAGACGCAATTTAACGTTTAATCAGGTTTTTGAGGATTAAATTGAATTTCTGGAAGAGCAATTATGGTTGAAAGGCGTCTGTCTGAGTGGACGCGTTGTGCATTTTACAGAATCCGAACTGCCAAATTTTCAGGAAAAATCAAGTTTTTACTAAAGGAAAAATCATTGGCACATCACAGGAAGTTAAGGAAAGATTTCAAGGCATGAAAAATCATTCTTTATTCAATAAAGTCTTTATTACATCATAAAAATAAAAAAAGAGAAAGAGGACATTTAAGGAAGAATTTCATGAAGACTTTTAAGGTAAGGAAATTTTAATCCTTTATCTCTATCTTTAGAGGATTTTACACGGTAACTAAAGCCAAGGTTCCACAAAGTGGTGATGAGTTCTATAGCTTCATAATCTTCGTCGGATTCCAAGTCACGTTTCTTGATCGGAGGTGTAAAGGAGAACTCGGGGAATTCACGACGGCCTAAACTAAGTTGAGTAAGGCACCGGTGTGGGTTGTATAACATGAACTCGGTGGCTCCAATCAACTTGAGATCCGCTCCTGCTGCACGGCGCACCCAAATAAGTTTTCCAACAAGAGCGAGTGGAGATGAGTCAAATATGTCAGATGTCATGAGTTTCAAATACTCTCTCCAGTCGGCCCGGGTCTTGAGCTTTGGAACCTTGTTGACCATATGCTCATTGAACTTTACAATGTTAGCAATGCAATGAATTGGACTATTCAAGAAAATTTGAGATGGTCTCAGAGGCCTCTTCTTGCAGTACTCAAACTTGAAGTGAAGTTCAACCCACAGAACAAAGAGTAACATGCACCCATAGGGAGGACGACCCACAGATGCCGCAGAAAGCCCGCTGTAAAGATATGCCAAAAGTGCAGTGCTAATGGATTTACCTTCAAAGACTGCGCAGATGGCACTGACCTGATCATCTTCTAAGATGTTATCCTGCGCATGGAAGAACAAGGTACCGGTAAGGCATGTAACGAAAGCTTTCGTCACATCCTCCGCTTCATCCTCCTTTAGATCATCAATTTCATATAGAGTCCACTCGGCGAGCTTTGCAAGATTGATCCCCTTCTTGGTAAGGCATCCTTTAGCCTCTGAAGGATCCTTCATAATTGATATCAACAATTGTTGACCGGTGATTCTCTCTCTTGTTAAAGCTATCTTATCTTTGTTCTCTTTGTTCTTTGGGAGACCCAATAGAAGCTCTGCCTCCTCCAAAAGGATTGTGCACTCGAAGTCTTAGAAGAAGAATGTATGAGTTTGGGGATGCCACCACTCGATCAAGGCACCCATAACCGCCCAATCTATGTTCGCACTCTTGTAATTTTTGGCAAGCACCACTAGTCCTTGAAGATTCCACTTGGATATGAAAACTTGTATGAAAAGCTTAACACTTTTCGCAAGTTTACGAATCCAAGGGAGAGAGGTGAACTTTCTTGGGCCGGGAAACATGGGATAATTCTGAAAACAAAGGAAGAACATGAAGAATAAGATGAAGAACATGAAGAACAAGAAGAAGAATTGAAGGGAAGTCGATTTAACTTACTTGAAGATTGGGATCTCTTCCGTTGAGGTGATTTTCCACGTCGGAGAACTTATCTAGAGACATCTTCATCCTCTTGTTTGAAGAATCCATCCTCTTTTTCGGAGTTCTTCCTTCTTGAAGCTTGGAAACCTTTGAAACTTTGAAGAAACCTTGAAATTTTGGAAGAAAACTCAACCTAGGATCTTTGGATTATGGTAGGATTGCTTGAGAACAACTTAAGGGTGTTTATATAGAAGGAATTGCGATCCTAGGAAGACTTTTCCGGATTGGAAAAGGGATGTGCATTGGTAGAGTTGGAATTCGAGTAGAGAACAGCCAGAAAACCTGTTTCTGTGAGTGAAAGGCGTCGAGGAGAACCGGCGCGTTTCAATATTAAATGGCGTCTGCTCGACACGACGCGTTTCAGCTTTTCTGTGATTTATCTAAAATTATGTGGTTTTTGATTCTTAAATTGAATATTTGTTTGGAATTATTAATGATTTTGATTGCAGGAAATTCAAGAAAGAAGATCCTACTGTGGGAATTTATGAAGTCCTGACCGTGGCTAAAAAGACGGTTATTTCTACCCTTGTACTTCTTTTATGTAAGTCATGTAAATCATTTGCATTATTATATATTAAATATTTATTAGAGTATATCAAGGACCTTGTGGTTTTGATGAAACTGGAATTTGAGTTCCCCTTCAACAAAAACAATGATAATTCCAGAGAATTCTTAATCGCACGGATAGGCCGTTGGATTGTTAATTAGTGAGGACGATGATTCCATCTTTTGTGAAACGGTGCGTAGATAAACGAGCTTCGGCTTAGCACTGAATTGCAAGAATTGGTGTCTTGACTCATTAATGACAATTTAACAATATTATCCTTGATTAATTTATATTTTATTTGACTTTATATTTTTCTTTTAACCCAGCATGCATCATGTAGCACTTTGAAATCATTGTAATAAGGATTTAAGTTTCAGACCATTAAATAAAATAACTTCAACATGATATGAAATATTCCATTCCGAATTGAGTATCTTGATTATCTTTGAGGTTCGCTTGAAGATATCATTAGAATTCTATCCTTTCTTGGACTCTTTATCCAATATTTCTTGTTTTTCTTTAAGATCCATCATGGCTGCAGCACGTCCACATTGGCTGGCAAACGCTCCCCATGATGAAACTTACAGTGTCTATGACCTGGGGTACTTCCCACTCCGAGGAGGTTGATCGATTTTATTTTATTTCCTTGTCTACCTCATCTAGACAAGATTAATTCCATTGATCTCCTTGAGCTATCTTCATTGATAATTTTGACAAAAATTCCAATCATGTGATGTTAAGAGCGTGTCTCATCACACCTTGGCATCACCTTTTCAGTACATTCCATTCCATTTCACTCCCTTTCAAAGACGATGCCAAGGTGAGGCAGCTGTAGACACGTTAATTTTGACGTCATTTCGAGAAAATTTCATATCATATAATAATGCCTCAGAATGGTCTGATATTTAATCATTGATTAATCATTATAAATCTTTTTGAGTGTCGGGTTTAACAGACATGTTTAAGTTAATCAATTAAATTGATTTTAACTCAAAATTAAGTTAAAATATGAAGAAGTTTAAAAGACGTCGACCTGTGTGGACGCCATTTAGAGTTTATTCTTATTTTAACGTTTAAATTTGAATTTTAATCAATTGATTAATTAGCTAAAAGGCGTCTGTAAGACTTGACGCGTTTTAGGTTTCCTAGGCTATTTCTACTTCTCTTCCGGATGTTTATCCTTATCTTAATTAGTGTAAAAGACGTCCGCACAGGTAGACGCGTTTTAGCTAATACAGATAAAGATAAGTTTTCCCGGATGTTTATCCTCATCTTAATTAATCTGAAAGGCGTCAGCCAATGTGGACGCGTTTTAGATAATTACAGATAAAGATAAATTAATATGTATTTATCTGTTGGTTAAGATGGATAAATCTTAGATTTTCCCATGTAAATCCGCGGACGCAGAAAAGGTCTATAAATACCTTGCATCTTGGAAGTTAAAAAAAAAAGAGAAAAGAGAGAAGTTAGAATCAGAGTTAGTGATTGAAAATCGAAGCAACGACGTCCAAACGCCGAAGCGCTGCTGTTTCCAAAAGTCGACGTCCATTCAAGATTCTCCATCCAATTCAAGGCTTCGTCCAATTCGGAATAAATGTTTTATTTCTGCATCTTCATTTTACATCTTCATTAATCTCTCATTCTTCATCATCACTTCATGCAACACACACCACAACATCATTCTTTTCAAAACCTATTTGATTAAGGGGTTTCAAAAACCATTAAACAAGTAAGTTTGCTGTTTAGTTTCATGTTTAAAACCATGATTAGAATAATACTACTTCTACTTAAAGCTCTCATCATTATTTCTTCATTTTTCTTTCTATATTTCTTATAAGCTGCAAAAAGGAGAATCAAAGGGAGTAAATCAAGCACAAAATCACAAGAATCTCTGGACGATCCTCAACTTCAAATTCAACAGCAAGAACAAAGAACAAAGAAAGGGCTCTCTTTTTTCAGCCGGCTGAAGGAGGAGAATCAAGAGCTCAATATCTTCCGCATTCAAACAGGTAGGCGATCAAAACCTTCTTTTGGAACTTTTTAGTTAAAAGTTTCTGGCGATCACTGCACTTAGTTTATGTTTTTTTTAATAGGTTTATTTTACACTTAAACAACATAGATTTTTCATGTTAATCACACAATCATTCTAAGCACTCACATACGTGACGGCTTCCAGGAGCACTTGAAGGAGAAAAATATGGTCAACTCTTCATCCCCTTCATCTTTCAAGATCAAACAAGCCCTAAGGCTTCAAGGGACTATCTAAAGCTTTTCTTTCATTAGTTTCTTATTCATCTTAGTTTCTTCATATAATCATATTCATATCACTTCATACTCACATACCCACATAATCATCTTTTCCAATCCCACACATGCTATAGGGGTTTAAACAAACATCAAATAAGTGAGTTTCTTATTTTTATTGTATGATTAATAATCTTGTTAGAATAGATTCTATATTATATTAGTTATAATAGCTTTTCTCCTTCTTTTATCTCAGTCTTTGCAAGGTACAAAGGAGCATCAAAGGATCAAAGAGAAAATCATCAAGAATAAATTATGGAGCAAAACGGACGATCCCCAACTCAAAGCAAGAACAAAGTTAGAAGGACTCTCTTTCTTCGGCCGGCATAAGAGAGGGAATCAAGAACGTCCATATCTCTCCCTTCTCAAACAGGTAAGCGATTAATCTTTCTTTTAAAACTTTTTAGTCAAAAATTTCTGGCGATCGCATGCTAGTTTTTAATAATTTTTGTTGTCATTTAAACAACACATAATTCTCATGAAATCATATACCCCAAATTGAGCACACATATTATCTAAAATTCTCGCTAAATTCTAAGCCGTAATGTGAGTAGTTAAGAACTTACCATGTGGTCCTCCATCGTTATAGTCATAGGATTCCAATTAACTTAAGCAGGTTTGTTGTGCTATCCACAAGGCATGTCTAATTGTAAGGAGAGACTATCGCTATGGCATAAGATGCCTATAGTTCGAGGTAGAAGAACCATGTAGCCTTGTCCACAATGGATGCATGCAAATCTATGTTTGTCATATAACTATGGTAATGCTTAGACCAGAATTAATGATTTGTTTTGCTATCCACAAGGCCATTAAATCTTTGGAGACCGAATATATGATCATATATTGCAAGGAGTTGCAAGTCCCATGAAATGGGTGTTCTTTGATTGCATTACAGCTTGTTGTGCTATCCAAAAGACTGTACTGCAAGTCATTGAGATTCTGATTTTCACTAAGAAACTGTCGGCGTCTCCCGTTCTATATAAAGGAGGGTTATATAGTCCATCGAAAATTAGTGGGAGTTAAAACTTGATTAAAAAACCATGTCTTGTTTTAAATTTAATAATTGAACATCTACTAAAATAGATTTTATTTATCTCATGTAGAAAAATTATGTCGTCGAATAATCCACTCCGTGGCATACTTGATACCAATCTTTTGGCTGGCCTGAACTATTTGGTTTGGCTCAGAAACCTGAAGAATGTATTTAGTTATGAGCACATTGCCTACGTTCTTGGAGCTGATCCTCCTGCTGAATCGGCATTAGATGTCCCTGAGGCAGAGATAATCGTATATGATAAAAGGAAGAAGGAAAATGACAAAGGAGTAGTAAAGGGTGACTGCTTCCACTGTAAGCAGAATGGTCACTGGAAGAGACACTATAAGGAGTTCCTCAACAATAAAGCTCGTGGAAAGGTGAAGTTGTCAGAAGCTTCATATATCTATATGATAGATATCAACTTGTCAGTTAGAGATTCCACATCTTGGGCATTAGATATTGGATGTGCTTCTCATATCTACCATGATGTGCATATGCTGACAACTAAGCGCAAGCTGAGAAAAAGCGAGGTGGAACTGAGGCTAGGAAAGGGCGCAAAAGTTGCGGCGGTTGTTGTAAGGACAACAAACCTAAGGCTTCAATCGGGAGACATCTTATCATTGGAAGATTGTTATTATATTCTTAGCATAATAAAGAACATCATCTCAATATCTTATTTAGACAAGATAGGATAAGGAAGGTTCTGGACCTAAAACTAGAAATTGATCAATGTTGTAGGTCAGGATTTCTAGCTTATCTAATCTGTGAGCCAAATCCGTATGATAGGATGGAAGCAAAGATGTGAAGGCATTAAGACATGAGCCAAGAAATTGGTTCATTTGAATTCATTACATGATGATTTTTTTTTAAAATATTATGCAAACAAGTTAGCACTCAATTAATCTAAATAATGTGTTTCTCACAAATTAACCTAGGTCTAATTTAAGTCCACCCTCACAATTGTCAATCGGCCAGGTAAGAGGTGGGGGTGGTGGGAGGCTCCCCCTATTTTCGGAGAGACCTAATTAAATAACCACCGACCCACTTAGGTGTTTGTCATTTTACCTCTAGCTTTAGACACCAATCTCCAAAAGTAATAGTGGGCTCAAGCTAGGCCCAATCTCATTGTGAACCCTAGATTTGATTCCTACTCAATTTTAATGAGCTTGGGTTAGTGAAAGAGTGATGAAATAACCTAGATTGTTGTTTTTAGGCCAAGGAAGGGTGATGAAATACCCACTTTATTTTGTTAATGGACTTACCCTTAAGATATTTTCAAGTGAAGTGCACAACTAATTCAAACAAAGGGTTCTATGCAACCATAGAAATGAATGAACATGATATTTAAGGAAGTTAAGAATCTCACCTTGTCCCTCGCAATAAGAAGGAAATTTACAAGAAAGGATATTGTCTAAAAATATTTTCTTAAATAATGCATGACCTAAATATGGACGATTGCTAATCTTGAGATGAAGATTTTTATTTTTGGATCATTTATGATTTTTTTTAATTAATGAAAAGTTAATTATGTTAAAAAACTAACTAAAAAGAAAATTAAAAAGAAAGGCAAGTTGGAACAAACTGATCGGGAGGAAAATTTTTATTTCTTTTCTTTAATTTTCAGACTTTTTTTTTATGTACCTACAAAATAAAAAGAAAGATGTTAGCATGAATATCTACAATGAATATAAAATTATCAAAATCAAAAATCTAATTCTCCGGCAATGGCGCCAAAAATTAATGTGCGCGCAATGCACATCATTAAATGCTTACGGCAACTAACTTCAAATAATCGGGACTCAATTAATTAGAAAGTAGTTAAGTGGTGAGAACCAGGCCGATCCACAGAAAACCAGATTTTAGATTTGGAAATATTGGATTTTGATTAGAAATCTTAAGAGATTAAAAAAAAAAAAGATTAAAGTCAAACTAGAAACCCTGTGACCATTTATTGAACTTCTCTAAGCAACATATATCTAAAGTTAAAATTAGAAACTAATTTGATGTTTTGAAAAGTTAGAAGTTTTGTCAAACATGCAACACTACCTAAGCGACATAATTCCATAAATTAAAATCAACCACACTTGGAAAGGAGAAAGATGATGGGGGAGATTAAGAGAAACACCAAACTAAACACTTTATTGCTTTTAAAATAACAAGAGTACCCAGATTTTAACCAGAGAATTAAAAAAGATTATAACAAAATCTAAGATAAAAATAAAACGTTGAAGTGTTAACTTAATGCCTACAAATAAATTAAATTGTTGCCAACTAATCTAAAACTAATAAGAGCTGAAATGAATAGAAGAGAGAGAAGCAACAAGGCTCGGCTTAGCAGAGGGTGCAGTGGAGGTGGCGCACAACATCGGGCACAGCATCAACAGAGGAGCAAAGCGCGGTAGTGCAGCAGTAGCAAGGAACCCTGGTGGCGCATACACCCGGGCACAACAATAGGTGAGGCAAGTGGCTTGGTGTGCCTGGCAGCAGGGGGCACGGTGCGGTGGACAGTACGTTGGCTTCGGTGCATGTGGCATGGCAGATGGCGGTGGGAGACGGGCCGTCTGACGCCTGGCGGCCGTGTAGGCGGCAGCGCGGCGGAGTGCGCCGCGTGGTTGCCACTTCCTACTCGTGCAGATGCCCATGCCCGCATGCTTTGCGGGCTCGCCATGTGGCCCAGGGCGGGCGATGCCTAACACGATAGAGAAAGGAGAGAGATAGAGAGCAGAAGGAGGAGAGAGAGATAAAAAAGGGAGATAAAGAGAGAGACAGAGAGAGTGGGTAAGAGAGAGAAATAGAGAGAGAGAGTAAAAGAGAGAGAGAAGCACAGAGAGAGAGCGTGTGGAGGGAGAGAGAAAGAGATAGTAGAAGAAAGATAGACGAATCGTGTAAGGATTGAGGTTTTGGATCTGGTTATCGGGTCAATTTTGGTGTTGGATCTCTTAGTTTAGTCCTGATGGAGTTGAGACTTAGTTCTCGATGCGGTTTAAACGGCGTCCAGCAATGTGGACGTGTTTTAGGTTGTGCCACGTGGGCGCCACGTGGGCTGGCCTTGGGACGCGAGAGTACGACCCCAGTCATATCGTCTAAATGGCGTCTTGGATGGACGACGCCATTTAGAGTACGACTCTGGTTTGCAAGTGTACGGCCCGGTCTTGTCATCTGCATGACGTCGGGCTTGCACGATACATTTTACCCAGCTTCTGTTTGACCCCACGAACCCTTCCTCCTTTCCCTCATTCTCTCCTTTCTCTTCTCTCTCCTCTCTTCCCTCCGATCTCCGGCGACCCCTCCCCCTCTCCTTGCTTTCCTCCCTCCATTCCATCTCTTCCTCCACTCCATCAACCTCCTAACTCCGACCACTACTACCACCATCTCCTCCGCGGCGTTTTTCTCTCCGAACGGCGGCCGACGTCCCGGTGGAGTAACGACGTCCACGGCGGTACCGGCGGCGGCGTGTGGCGAGGCGGGTTGGCGGCTTGGAACTAGGATGAGTTCGAGTAACCGGTAGGGTGACGATCCCCATTGTATTTCATTTAAAAATCATGTTTTTCCCGCTTTTGAGCATGTTTTGGGGTTTTCTTGGGGTGAAAATACTAAATGCATGTAATGAGAATTTGGGTGTTTTAATAGGTATTTAGTTTCTTTTCCTCTTTCTCCACTTTGTTTGTGTTTTTACACGATTTGAGGAGGAAATTCCACCTCGTGGATTGGGGGAAAGTGGAGGGAGAACCTGTCCGTGAGGGTTAAATGGCGTCGGGGGACAGCGACGCCTTTTAGAAAGACGGCTTCCACCCACGACGTGATTTGACCCATATAACAGATTCTGTCTCTAGAACTGAATGGCGTCCAGGGACAGCGACGCCATTTAAATGGCGACCTCCGTGAGCGACGCGTTTTAGGCCATCTTCCGAGGCCATATTTCACATGAACCAGTTTATGAGTCTTGAATGACGTCGGCTTTGGGCGACGCGATTCAAGACAGAATCTCATTAATTCTTGCAATTAACACATGTTTACATTGTTAGATAGTTTAGTTAATTGCATGTGTAGAAATGTACTCGATGACATTTGATTCTATGTGATCAGGCCGCACCGTGTTGTGTTTTGTGCGATCGTAGGCCTAGAGTGACAATTTTAGCACTTAGGCACTCTGTGTCGGTGTGGGAGTGACACGGCGTCGGTGTGAGAGTGGCGGGGTGATGCCTAGAGAGAGAGTCACCTGGTGTACCCCGGGGTATCGCTAGTACCGGTGTGGGAGTGGTACATTCGGAGTGTCACTCGTGCTGGGGGAAGCAGAACCACTTAGAGCCTATCAGGCCGGAGTAGCCAGCGCGCTATCCGAGGGGTTGTTGTTTGGTCTCAGCGGGTCGGAGTTTCTCGCGTTCGGCCGTGCGGTTGGCGTGTTTTGCCGAGACGCTGGTTGTGGGCTCCATAGTAGAATGGTTTCATAGTTGTACATGTGTTTTATATCGAAATCTATGAGTTATGTTTACTGTTTTATTTGCTTAAATTATCTATATTTCTGTTGTTGTACTTGTGGGTGCGTGAGTGGGCGGTGGGGATCGAGGGATCCCTACTGAGTCTTTTCGATGAGACTCACCCCTGCGGTTTTCAGGTGAGGGTTTCAGGCAGGCGTAGCGAGGAGAGTGTTGCTTTGGGTCGCGCGTCAGTAGCCGTTGTTTTGGGGTATGCCTTGATGTAGTTGTTATTTTATTTTCTGGTATGTATGCTTAATTATTTCTTTTCAGTTGGAATATGTAATTATTTGTTGTGTCGAGTCATATTGTAATAATTTTAATTCTTGCCCTTCCTTTTTAATTCAATGCGATGTGAATGTTTAGCTTAGTTCATTATTTATTTCTCATACTTATCCAGATCCTGGTTTAGCTCCAAATTAATGATTCGGTACCCATTTAGTAATCGGATCCCCGATTATAGGATGATGGGTCGTTACAAATCGAGAGAAAGAGGAAGAGGGAGAAAGAAGCAGCCAACGGGGAGAGAGCCTACCGGAGAGAGAGAGAGAGAGAGAAATAGAGGGTGAGAGAAAGAAGGGGAGAGGGATCGGAGATGAAAGAAAAAGTCCAAGAGACAGGACCGAGAGCCTCCAAAAAGAGAGAGACAATTCTTTAAAATAGAGAGGAGAGAGAGAAAAAGGAAAGAGAGGGATGGGCGGCGGCGGATCCTTCTTGAGGTTTCTCGGAGAGAAGGTTAGATCAACCATATTTTTAGGCTATTAAATGTCCCTTTTACCCTTTCTTTATCCTTTTTTTGTAAAAATAATGGGAGTTTTTGCTAGGATTTGAACTCAGGTCCTTTCCTCAAGTGTTACATGATTTAGCCAACTATACCACGTGATCTTTATGTCTTGTCCACATAAAATGAAGTTAAATTACATTTCTATGGTAGACAAAATAATAATTATGCTCAAATAAAATTATTAAGTATCCCGGCTTTGCCGAAAAACTACAAATGTACTAAATTCAGTTTTTTCACATGAAATAACGATGTTTTTAACTTGGAATTCAACAAAATTGGTATCATTGAAAAGAGCACAAAATTATCTATCATTCCATTCAGTTTTGCACATAAAATCATGAGTGTAATGCATAATTAAAATGAATTAATTCCCAATAATGTATAATTACCACTTAGTACTAATCATGATCAGAAGTCATATCTATTTTATTCATACGATGATTAAATTGATACTTTAATTATTTAATATATGATATTAAATAATTAATTAAGTCGGTAAGATGTTATTAGGCTTAGTAGGTTTGAAAGCAAATTGACATCTAGGCCTATAAAGGGTCATACGTAAAAGATTCTCGATTGATGAGAATTATGTAAGAATTTATAGAAGTTGAAGAGTTTTTATGAAAAAATCATATACTACTATAAATAATAGCCTAAGGGAAACCCTGGTCCAAGTTCTAGGGCTTTGTCAAAGACCAGCTGCCCCCTCTCTCTCTTCTCTTTGTTGGCCAACCCCTAGAAAGGGGGATGCCGTCTTTTCTCCATTCGTTGTCGCTCTAGTGACTGCGTCGTCTGCATGTTAGGGTACCTACAAAGAATAAGAGGATCGGGGATCAGGCAGATCCCTTGACAGAGACAAGGATGATCGCTCAATTAGAAAATCACATGGGTATCACTAGAGGTTGGCATCTGCGTCGTTGGTAGCATCATTCGATTGGAACTCTACTATGATTGCAGATCTGATTATGTGCAAGGTGAAGATTGGCTCTTCCCGGTTTTATTTCCTAAAATAGATAAGGAGAACCCCTATATGATCATTTTTCCACTATGTTCATGAAGATCCAAATTTTATTTTCTCATTTCCTGTGTGATCCTTACATCACCTACTTCTTTTATTCAAGGCATGTATGTAGATATATAAATGAGAATATATAAGAAGTGCCACCTAGCTCTATCGTTTCCTAGTGCACCCACCTCCACCACTATATGCCTCTCCACCATGCTTCTAAGGAAGAGAAGAGAGGAAGAAGGAGGGTAAGGGAATGGTGAAGGAAGGACAAAGACAATGAAAGGAGAGAGAGAGAGAGAATGGCAAAAGAGAGAGAAGGAAGTAGGGAAGAAGAAATCCCTAGATGGCAACTCGAGGTGTGCCCCACAGGACATATGTGGCACCTATAAAGGGTACCTTAAGGAGAAAGGGGGGGGGGGGGGGGGGGGGAGAGCAAGCAAATATGTGCATGATTAGACAAGTCGAAATGTGTCAATAATGCCTCATATGAACTTGATTCATATCAACTTGATCTGATGCCTATCTTTAGCAGTGCGTCAGTCACACGGGAAGCCCATATTACATCAACCCCCAACGATGCCTATGACAAAATGTAATACCCTCCTATGATACGATTATCCTCTAAGCACACCCTATAGTAAAATGGCTATAACTTTGTGCATGGTTCTCAAACTTACTATTATGGCCCCATTTTGGAATTGGCACTCAGAGTTTCACAATGTTGTTTTTATTTATAGCCATAAAACATTATTTCCAACTTCAAATTCTTTCATTTTCCCCTTTGTGATGACCCAAAGATGACTTGCCAATCCAATGGGCCTTTGAAACTTATTTGAAAATCGATAACTCAGATCACAGAAGATTGAGGTCCTAGAAATAGGAAATAAAAATAAATCTTCAATTGCTTAAATCTCACAACTTATGAGGTTATTTAATCAAACATTTATCCTTTTCATTGACAAAAGTTTGTAATTTGATTAATATCTATTTATTATATTTACTTTTTTGGTTTCATTTTAAACCTTGACAACAAAAATCCATCATGGCTTTTTGTCATCTTTAAGTTATTTGTCCATTAGTCATCTTATTTAAAATCTAAATCAAATTTTACTTGAATACAACTTTTTCTAGACTTTTATACCATATTTAACTCCTTGACTGTGGCTCTCCTCTGATCATGTTGTCACCAGGGGAGAATGAGTCACCAGGGAGGATAAAAGACAATTGATTTTTTAGTTTTTAGTCCCTATAATCTCTTTAATTTAGGAAAAACTCCCTATAACTTTAGTGTTTAGTAAAAACTTCCTGTAATAACCTTTTTGCAGGGAGTTTTTTTTAAAGAATTTCATCATATTTGGGAACCTTTTTCTAATTTTTTGGGATGTTTTACAAATACAAGTGAGATTATGATAAGCTTTTACTGAATACAAAAGTTTTAGGGAATTCTCTTAAACTTAAGTTAATTAAAGGGACTAAGAGCTAATAAGTAGATTTGAGAGCATTCACATGGACCTGTTTGAGTATCTTCAGAAGAAAAACTCAAGCTTGTTTGGTTTTTAGGAAATATTAATGAAGTACTCGATCTCTATTCAAACTTGGGAGAGATATTACCAACATTCGTCATTTTAAGAGAGAAAAAGGTGCGAAAGGAAAAAAAATTACGGAAAATTTTGTATATCTAAGTCTGTAAATTATTTAATTATTGATGAGGCAGAATCCGATTCGGCCCATTAGAGTAGGCCCAAACCCCGTTCAGCCCAACAGCGGCAGTATCAGGCCCTCCGGGAGCCTCCAGCCCATCGGCGGCCCAGCAGCCCTCGGCCCCATAAGCGGCACCGTCGCTCCCAGCCCAACAGGCTTCAGCCCGTCAGCGGCCCATCAGCCTAAGGCCCGGGAACAGCACGGCAGTCCAAGGCCCAGCAGGCTTCGGCCCCTCAGCGGCCCAACCCCCTTCGGCCCGATAGCCGAGTCCGGCCCACTCCGGTGGCGGATCAGGCGCTATGGCGGTTTACCAGTAAGCCCAAACATAGTCCTATATCGGCTACCACCGTTAACCAACCTCTATCCTCTGCTATAAATACACCGCTATTTATTGCCAAAGGTATGCAACTCTTTGCCTCCGAGACTCTTAAGGACTACGGTCCAAATAGCATTAAAGCTACTTCTTGCCTTCTGAATCGAATCATCTTCAGAAGCTAACTTGACCGTCGGAGGGGGTTCCTAAGGGCCAGAGCCCGGGACTCCTGCTGACCGGTCTTTCTTCTTCTTTCCCTCCTGCAGGGGCTCGGTTTGAATCATCGCCGACCTTTCCGAGTAGGTCTCGACCGCCGACCTCGGACTCCTCTCCCTGGTCTCGACGCCGTACGACGGCTGCCCTGCGACAGGAGACTCGGCCCCGCGCTGTCCCCTCGTCCGGCAAAAGAGCTTTTGGGCTCACTATCCAAGAGCAAGCCGAGTCCGAGACCCTTCCGGCCTCAGACCGTCGGCCTCGGCTTCATCGCCTGTCGACGGTGCAGCCCGAAGGAGCCTCGGCCCCGACTTCCCGGAGACGAGCCCGCTCCGATCGAAGCGCCCTTCGGCCTTCGGATCCTCGTCTTCGCCTCCGCCTCTTCGGCCTTCCGGATCCCCGTCGGGCCTCGATAGCACCGATCCGAACCGGATTCGGGTCCACTTCTCCGGGTTCCAGCCTCGGAATCCGGTCGTGATAGATCCAGTCTACATCACGTGGCGCCGTCTGTGGGAAACCAACAAACAAGTCATGTCTCAGCGACCTGTGACCCGACGATCCGGACAAGGCGAAGCAGAAGCGCGGGAGGCCTCGGCGCAGATGCTGCCTTCCGAAGGCGCACCTTCTGCCCCGCCGAGCCTGCCTCTGCCGACCATACTGGAGTCTCTCGGCTCGGAAGACCGAGTGGGGGTGCTCCAGCAGCAAGTGGCAACGCTGGCCGCTGCCGTCACGTCCCTAGCGCCTCTCCAGGAGATGGTATCCGCCATCGCCCAGCGCATGGGGCTGATGGGACAGCTTCCTCAGCAGGCGCCGCTCCCCCCGCTCTGCCCAGTACAAGATGCCCGGTTCCGGCCGGCGCCTGCGCCGGTTCCTCTCAACGAGGCCGCGGAGACGCGCAGCGAGCCCTCGACGCTACCTGTCCGAGCTCCTCGCGCTGATCGCCTGACGGAGCAGGATTATGCTTCGTCGGAGTACCGTCCGACCCGAACCGGAGGGCAATCCGTCGCCACCTCGACCGCCCCGGACCTGGACCGGCGGCTGACGGCGATGCGCAAAGAGATGCAGCAGATGGTGTCTCGGCCTCACGGGGCGCCCCTTGCCAGCAGCATCCTGGAGCAGACCCCATTCACGACGGAGCTCCTAGCCACCGAGGTACCCCCCAACTTCAAGCTGCCGAAGGGCCCTCTCTACGACGGAATGACAGATCCGGTCTGTCATTTCCAGAGATTTAACACTTATCTTCGGGTCCGAGGGATCTCTGAGGCAGTCCGCTGCCGTCTTTTCCCCCTCACCCTTGAAAAAATCGCCCTCACCTGGTTCGAGGCTCTGGCCCCCAACTCCATCCACTCCCTGGTTCAATTGGGCCAATTGTTCATCGACCAGTTCTATGATGCGACCCGGCAGTCCAAAACTTCCGCTAGCTTGCTGGCCATCCAGCAAGGCCCCACCGAAACTCTCCAGGAGTACTTCACCAAGTTCCGGACCGAGGCCGCCCAGATCCCGAACCTCGACAGCTCGATCGCGGTCTCGGCCGTGATCAGCGGGTGCCGGGATGAGGGGCTCCTCGGCTCCATCGGAAAGCGCCATCCCCCTACCTTCCAGGACCTCGTGGCCCGGGCCCATAAGTACATCAACCGAGAGGCCCTGATGCTGTCCAGGGGCAAAGGCGCAACCGAAGCTACCTCGGCACCTGCTCCCCCGGTGGTCCGACCTCGGTCCGAGGACCAAGAGCCCTCCCGGAAGCGTTATCGCCGGGAGGATTGGGACAGGGAGAGGCGACGGGACCCGCAGCCGCGGTACCTACCCTTACCTGCTCCCCCTTCCCGGATGCTTATGGAGGTGAAGGGCATGCTCCGGCGGCCTGATCGCATCAAGACCGATCCTCGCCGAAGGGACTCCGGCAGATACTGCGAATATCACCGAGAGATCGGCCACACGACGGACGAGTGCCGACAGCTCCGGGAAGAAATCGACCGCATCATCCGGGAGGGGAGATTGCCGCAGTATCGGCGGGAGCAGCCGCCGCAGCAGAACCGGGACGTCCCTCCAGCGCCCAGGCAACAACCACCCCCGGCGATAGAAGCCGCTCCTCCGCCAAAGGCCACCTCGGCCCCGGTTGAATCATCCCATCAAAGACCCAGCTCTGGGTCTATCATGATGATATCCGGAGGGCCCGGGGAGGGATCAAGGTCGCGGCAACGCAACACCGTAGCGGCGGTTGACGGCGAGCCGAAGCGGCCTCGTCTGGAAGACATCACCTTCGGCGCCGAGGACTTGACTGATGTTCAGGTCCCTCATGATGACGCCCTCGTCGTCAACGCTGTAATAAATAGCTATGATGTACATAGGATCTTTGTGGATAATGGAAGTGCCCCAAACATCTTGTTTTACGACTGTTTTGAGAAGATGGGATTGAGTGAGGCTAGTATGAAGCCTCACCGGGGCCCCCTCTTCGGTTTTAACGGCTTGCCCTGCCGAGTAGAGGGTATTGTCCGGCTTCCTGTAACCTTAGGCTCCGCCCCCCGGCAATTAACCGTTGAAACGGACTTTGCCGTTGTAAAGATCGAGTCAGCCTACAACGCCATATTCGGCCGAAGGCTCATTGGCGGGGTCGGAGCCGTGCCATCATCCTTCCATCAGAAGCTGAAGTTTCATACCAGCCACGGAATAGGCGAGGCCAAAGGGAACCAAGAAGCAGCCCGGCAGTGCTACATGATTTCGGTCAAGGGGAAGACCGCAGCCGAAACCCTGACGATCGAGTCATCAGCCGAGGCATCTCCGGGAGAAGCACTCCTCGCCGTCCCTGTTCCGGGAGGCGAGGGACGAGTCCTGATGATAGGCTCCGGCCTGGAAAAGATTGAAGCAGAGAAGCTTACCGAGTTCTTAAAAGATAATCTCGACGTCTTCGCCTGGTCTCCATCGGACATGCCCGGGGTTGACCCGGAGATAGCCGAGCACCGTCTCCACACCGATCCCAACCAGCCCCCAGTAAAGCAGAAGCGGCGCACCTTCAATCAAGAAAGGAGAACCGCCATCCAAGCCGAAGTACAGAAGGGGCTGGACGCCGGACACCTCCGAGAGGTGCATCATCCGGAGTGGATCGCCAACGTGGTCATGGTGCCAAAGAAAGAGGGCAAGTGGCGTATGTGCGTGGACTTCACCAACCTCAACAAAGCCTGTCCGATGGACAGCTTTCCGCTGCCTCGGATAGACCAGGTGGTGGACGCAACTTCCGGCCACGAGCTCTTAAGCTTCCTCGACGCCTATTCGGGCTACCACCAGATCCGGATGCATCCGGATGACGAGAGTAAGACCAGCTTCACGACCGATTTGGGCCTGTACTGCTACACCCGAATGCCCTTCAGTCTGAAGAACGCCGGCGCAACATACCAGCGCCTGGTCAACAAAGTATTCGCTCCACAGCTGGGCCGAAACATGGAGGTCTACATAGACGACATGTTGGTCAAGAGCCGTATCGCTTCAGAGCATTTGGCCTACCTAGCCGAGACTTTTTCCGCCCTTAGGCGGTACAAGATAAAGCTTAATCCGGCCAAGTGCGCCTTCGGGGTAGCCTCCGGCAAGTTCCTCGGTTACATGGTCACCCGCCGTGGGGTGGAAGCCAACCCCGAGAAGATTTCGGCCATCGTACAGATGCGCCCCCCGGCAAACATCCGAGAAGTACAGAAGCTGAACGGGAGGATCGCAGCCCTCAATCGCTTCATGTCAAGGGCAGCCGACTATTGTTTCCCCTTCTTCAAGCTGCTGAAGAAGGCCAACAACTTCGAGTGGACGGAAGAGTGCCAAGCAGCCTTCGACCAGCTGAAGGCATACCTCTCCAAAGTCCCCATCTTATCCAAGCCGGTTCCCGGAGAACCCCTGAGCTTATACCTTGCGGTCTCCGAGACGGCTCTCAGTGCCGTCCTCATCCGAGAGCAAGAAGGCATGCAGAAGCCGGTTTATTATACCAGCCGAGCCCTTCAAGGGGCGGAACTCCGGTACCTTGCCCTGGAGAAGTTGGCTCTGGCCCTTGTCTCGTCCGCAAGGAGGCTCCGGCCCTATTTTCTGGCCCATTCCGTGAAGGTCCTCACCGACCAGCCCCTGAGACAAGTCCTCTCCCGGCCAGAGGTGTCCGGCAGGCTGGCAAAATGGGCAATCGAGCTAGGAGAGTTCGATATCTCCTACGCTCCTCGGGTGGCTATAAAAGCCCAGGCGTTGGCAGATTTCATCGCCGAACTTACCCCTGGCGCCTCCGAGGCGCCTCAGCCAGTGCCAAACGCGCCCGAAGCCGAGGCTACTTCGGCTCCCGTGCCGGCCGACGAATGGCGACTCTTCGTAGACGGCTCCGCGTGCTCCACGGGCAGCGGCGCCGGATGGATCCTGGCATCGCCCGAAGGGGTCGTCACGGAGTACGCCCTGCGCTTCTCCTTCCCAGCAACCAACAATGCCGCCGAGTATGAAGCTCTCATCTCCGGCCTCCGGGCCGCAAAGAAGCTCGGCGCCCGGAACCTGAAGGCCTTCAGCGATTCCCAGCTGATCGCCAGCCACATCTCCGGGGAGTACGAGGCTCGGGACGCAATGATGGCTTCTTATCTCTAGGTGACTCGCAAAATCCTCGCCCAATTCGACTCTTATGAAGTCGTGAGGATCCCGAGAGCCGAGAATGCCCGAGCCGACGCACTTTCCCGGCTGGCGTCAACCCAGGACGGGGGGGGGGGGGGGGGGGGGGGGGAATGATCCTCGTCGAGGAGCTCGCCGAACCAAGCCTCGGCGAAACCAAGGCCATGCTAGTTGATGAGGCCGAGGCCGAGGCCGAGACATGGATGACCCCCCTCGTCGCTTTCCTTCTCCAAGGAGAAGTCCCGCCAGATCCGAAGGAGGCAAAGCGCATACGACAGCGCTCATCCCACTTTCTTCTTCTGGACGGGGCCCTGTACAAGAGATCCTTCGGCCGACCACTGCTGCGGTGCCTCGGCCCAGCTGAAGCCGACTACGCCACGAAAGAAGTCCATGAAGGGGTATGCGGAGCGCATGCGGGAGGAAGGGCCTTGGCTCACAAGCTTCTAAAGCAAGGCTACTGGTGGCCATCACTCCGAGAGGACGCCTTAGCCCTTGTCCGACGCTGTGACCAGTGCCAGAGGTATAGCTCCCTCATCCACCAGGCAGCCGCCCTTCTGACCCCCTTATCCGACCCCTGGCCTTTCGCTCAGTGGGGGATCGACCTCCTGGGGCCTTTTCCCGTCGCCACCGGCCAGAGAAAATTCCTCATCGTGGCAGTAGACTATTTCACTAAGTGGGTCGAAGCCGAACCCCTCGCGGCAATAACCGATAGCAATGCTTGGAACTTCGTCTGGAAGTCCATCATTTGCCGGTTCGGCATCCCTCGGGCCATCATTTCTGACAATGGGAAGCAGTTCGACAGCCGGCGGTTCAGCGACAACTGCGCCAGCTTCGGCATACTCCACAAATTCACTTCGGTGGCGCATCCTCGAACAAACGGCCAAGTCGAAGTCGTTAACCCAAGCCTCCTACAGGGATTGAAAACCCGCCTCGGCGAAGCAAAGGGCCGATGGGTAGAGGAGCTGCCAAGTGTTCTGTGGGCTTATCGGACGACAAGCCAAACCCCCACCGGCGAAACTCCCTTTCGCATGGCCTATGGCGTAGAGGCCGTTATTCCGGTGGAGATCGGCCTTCCCTCTCCCAGGGTCATTGCTTACGATCCGAAGGCCCACGAAGAAGGACTGAAAGACCACCTGGACCTCATTGAAGAGACCCGAGACAAGGCTCGTGTCCGGCTGGCCGCTTATCAACAGCGCATGGCGAAGTACCACAACACTCGAGTAAAGCCCCGATGCTTTGAAGTAGGGAGCCTCGTGTTGAGGAACGCTCATGCTTCCAAACCAGCCGAAGCCTCAGGAAAACTTGCCCCCAACTGGGAGGGGCCCTATCGGGTCAGGGAGGTGATCAGGCGTGGAGCTTATCGGTTGGAGACCCTTTCGGGCCAGCCTCTCCCTCGCACCTGGAATGTTGAGCGCCTTCGGCGTTATTATGTGTAAGTCACTTTTCCCCAGGCTTACAGCCGAAGAGTATGAATAAAAACTTCTTCTATCAAGCGGCATGCTATTCTTTCTAAGTCCGTGTAAACCGTACCGGGAGTGGCTTCGGCCATGTAAACCGTATCGGGAGCGGCATGCTATTCTTTCTAAGTCCGTGTAAACCGTACCGGGAGTGGCTTCGGCCATGTAAACCGTATCGGGAGCGGCATGGTATTCTTTCTAAGTCCGTGTAAACCGTACCGGGAGTGGCTTCGGCCATGTAAACCGTATCGGGAGCGGCATGGTATTCTTTCTAAGTCCGTGTAAACCGTACCGGGAGTGGCTTCGGCCATGTAAACCGTATCGGGAGCGCCATGGTATTCTTCCTAAGTCCGTGTAAACCGTACCGGGAGTGGCTTCGGCCATGTAAACCGTATCGGGAGCGGCATGGTATTCTTTCTAAGTCCGTGTAAACCGTACCGGGAGTGGCTTCGGCCATGTAAACTGTATCGGGAGCGGCATGGTATTCTTTCTAAGTCCGTGTAAACCGTACCGGGAGTGGCTCCGGCCACGTATACTGATTCGGGAAGCGGCAGGGCATATCTAAGTTCACGCAAGCAGAAGCATGAGTGGCTTCGGCCATCCGAAATACATCAGAAGCGGCAAGATGTCCCTTCGGATCATGAGGACCACGATAGTAAAGGCCCCGGCCGAATACTATGGCGACTTTCTGTCCGAACCTACATCGGGTCTCGGCCTTACAAGCTATAGCGAACGATGACAGGATCTCAGGCTTCTGAAGGGCCATATTCGGTCAATCATACACAAACACCAAGGTAAAGCCGAAAACATTCCTTATATTTATAGAAAAGGAAGTACAAAAACCGGCCATACCCTTGGCCGAGGGCTTACAACAGAAGAAGAAGTAGAAGCCGGCCGTATACTTGGCCGGAGGTTTACGATAGAAGAAGAAGCGTAAACCAGCTACACCCTTGGCCGAGGGCTTACAACAGAAGAAGAAGCAGAAAACCGGGGCAGATCCCCGCGTCATTCTTCGGCTTCGGCCTCCTCCACCTCGGCTGCGGCTTGTCCCAGAGAGGGAGAGGGAGAGGGAGAGTCGACGATCTGCACCGCTTCAGGAGCGGCAGCCTCCTCAGGGACAGCCTCCTCGTCGGCAGCCTCCTCAGGGACAGCCTCCTCAGGGGCCCCCTCAACTGGCGCAGCTTCATCATCCGGCGCAGGAGTCGAGGTCCTCTCGGCCATAAGTCCCTGCCACCAAGACAGGAGCTCCTTGGCTTCCTCACCCCTCGGTAGAGCGACCCCAGTCAGATCGACGCTCGGGCAGGCCCTCTGGGCGACAGCCAACCCGAGGTCGAAGACGGAGGAAGAAGCCAGCAGTTGAGCTTGGATAATCTCTTCGGTGAAGTCCGGCCCGGCCTTGTAATCAGCTACGGCCATGTCCGCCACCTCCTCCAGCTCCTGCTTCAGCGCCGATACCTCCTCGGCGTGTCGCCGCTTCTCCGAGGCCCGCCGGGAGTCCTTCTCTTGAATCTGGGCCTTGAGGGCCCGGATCTCGGACTGTGCCGCAGCGAGCTCCCCCTCGGCCTTCACCCTGGCCTTGGCGGAAGCGCGGGCCTCAGCTGCCCTCTCCTCCAGCTGCGCCCGCGCCCAGGCACTCGAGGTTACGAGCCCATCAACTAAAGGCTCGATGTCGGGCACCACCGAAGTGCCCTCGCCCGAGCCGTCTGACTCCCTCTCGGCCTCCAGGAGCTGGAGTCGGAGCTGCTCCTGATGGTGCATCAGGACGCTACCCGTCACCGCAGCCTGCGAGCCGAAAGCAAACAATGATCAGAAAAAAAAAGGAAAACCAAGGGAAAGCTAAGGAAAGCTCGACTGAAGCACCTTCAAGCTCATTACTTGGACAGACAACCGAGCGCTCATCGCCGCCAGGTCGATGACCGAATGACGCTTCAGTCCTTCAAAGGCCGAAGGGAGAGTAAGACTGCGGAGCAGACGGAGGCACGTCTGCGAGTCTTCCATACTCTCGTCCTCGTAAATCCCCGGTTCGGGGCGCCACCACTTGCGCTGCGTCCGGGGCGCCTGCGACCCGGCGCCTTCGTCACCGACCCCGGCTGCCACAGCCGGAGGGGAATCGCCCCTCGGCGCCTCAGGAGACGCCAGCCTCGCGGCCCTTCGGGCCTCGGCACTCCTCCTGACCAGCGGAGCCTCCTCCGCGTCTACGGCCCCTTCCGACCGGGGGCGCTTCGACGCTCGGCCGCCCCTTCGAGCGGCGAATTTAGACTTTTGCTCCCTCTCGAGAGCGGAGGCAGCAGCACGGCCCTCAGTAGAGGCCGCAGTCCTTGGGACCCCGCCTCGGGTCCTCGGAGCCCCAGCGCCTCGGCCGGACCTGCCTGCCGCCTGCGGGGCCGGTGCCCGGCCCGGACCGCGCTGGTCGGATATCCGGTCGAGGAGGGCGTCGAGATCGGCCATTGCTGCAAGCAAGAAGAGCCTGTCAGAAACAGGACAGTGAACAAGTACAAACTTAGAGCCGACTTATCCTCGGCCGAAACTTTATCAGCATCCTCAGCCGGAAGAGCTACGGCCAGAGGAGCGGCAGCCCTTCCTCCGCGGCCCCGCGGAGTCTCCCCGGGAGGAAGGTAGGGGAAGGCCCGCACCGGATCGGACCGGGGATCCGGC
This sequence comes from Zantedeschia hybrid cultivar, assembly GCA_030544215.1. NCBI lineage: Eukaryota > Viridiplantae > Streptophyta > Magnoliopsida > Alismatales > Araceae > Zantedeschia > Zantedeschia hybrid cultivar. Next base: position 46,240,507 of record JARZZO010000011.1, read on the forward strand.
CATACCCCGGCGGTCACCAGACGCTCCGACGCGCTGAGAAGCCCCCAGACATTGTACGGGGCCATCATCTGGATGCGACCCACGAGGGTGCTCTGGACTGGGGTGAGGATAGGAGGATCCGAGAGGCCTGCGGCCAGCGGCGCCCATTCAGTAGGGAAGGGCCACACGCTCTCCTCCTTCTCCGGCAGGGAGACGAAGACGAACTTCCTCTTCCAGCCATGGATGGACGAAGGCTTCCCGGAGAATACGCTTCGCCCGACCCGAGGGATGAAGCAGTACCACTCGGACTTCCCCTGCCTTTGGATTTTGAAGAGACAGCGGAAGACATTGATGGAAGGGCGGATCTTTACATGAGCGAAGACGCTCAAGAAGCCGTATACGGTGCGCCAGGAGTTGGGAAAAAGCTGAGACGGAGCCAGCCCGTAGAAGCTGAGAAGGTTGATGACGAAGGTGGGGAGTGGAAGACGGAAACCCGCCTCGAAGCTATCAACGTAAATAGAGAAGGAACCCGGGCGGAAAGTGTTAGCCCGGGTGGCGGAGTCAGGCCGAAGGACCGTCATCCAGGAAGGGAGCTGGAAGTAAGAGACAAGGCGCATAACCTCTGCGTCCGAAAGGGCGCAGGATGCTTCCGAAGCCATATCAGGACGACGGCGTCCCGAAGTGGAAGCCTGGCCTGGGTTCCGGACCTCTTCGGCGTACTCGGCCCCGGAGGTCTCGGCCCCGGAAACCTCGGCTCCGGAAGCCTCGGACCCCTCAGTCCCGGAGACCTCGGACTCTTCAGACATCACTGAGGCAGGGGAGTCTGAGGTGAGGGGATCTGACAGGAGAGATCGCGGAGAGTGGGAAGGAGTATACTCCTCGTCCGAAGGAGTAATCTCGCTGGAAGAACTCCGGACCATAAGGCCACGAAGGGAAGAAGGAAAGCTAGGGCTTACTCGCAGGAAGGGGGAGGAAATCTCTCCTGAACCGAGTGCGGCTTCTCAAACCTCCCAGCTCCACCAGCGATGCGCTCCGAGGAATGGAGACCTTCCCACGGTGGCCGGCGAGCTCGGACGAAGCCTTCAGGAAGCTAGCTTTCCGCTGGAGAAGGAAGAAGAGCTTGGATGATCGCAGAGGAAACGCAAGCGTAGCAGCAGGAAGAAGAACAGTGCCCTGCTGAGGGCTTGTATTTATAGAGCCCACTCGAAGCGCCTCCCGCCGAAGCCAACGGCCGAGATCGTCCCGCTCGTCCCCTCGCTCCTCTCAGATGCACGCCACGTGCACCGTCCTTCGGCAATAATGACGGACCGGCTCCGGGACTTGCAGCGAAGCAATCAACGGCCGAGGGCGCTCCGACCCTTCGGCTGACCGCCCGGATACGCGCCACGTGTCCCGATCCGCGCACTGAAGATGAAAGAGGCGGCAATCCGAGTGAAGCCTCGGGCAGAGAGCGGAGGCGATCCGCGACCCGAAGAGCGGTCAGGATCCTTTTGTGTTTTCGACGGAGCGGCCGGATGCGCGACGCGTGTCCCGTGCTTCCTCGCGAGACGACGCGCCATCCCGTCCATTTAATGGAGCCTGACACGAGTCAGAGGGCTCGGCCCTTCGGCTTCTTGGCTCCGAGCCTTCGTCGCCACTCCGAGCGGGGACGAAGCAACCGCGTAGCCCTCGGCCGACCGAGGGCCCCCTCTTCCCAGTAAAAAGAGAACAGAGCTTCGGGTAAGACACCTGTTGTGATGTTCTTTTGGCAGCTTCGGGCTATACTCTCGCCATCTCAGAGCTGAGGAAGACAAGAGTGGGGGGCTATGTGATGAGGCAGAATCCGATTCGGCCCATTAGAGCAGGCCCAAACCCCGTTCAGCCCAACAGCGGCAGTATCAGGCCCTCCGGGAGCCTCCAGCCCATCGGCGGCCCAACAGCCCTCGGCCCCATAAGCGGCACCGTCGCTCCCGGCCCAACAGGTTTCAGCCCGTCAGCGGCCCATCAGCCTAAAGCCCGGGAACAGCACGGCAGTCCAAGGCCCAGCAGGCTTCGGCCCCTCAACGGCCCAACCCCCTTCGGCCCGATAGCCGAGTCCGGCCCACTCCGGTGGCGGATCAGGCGCTATGGCGGTTTACCAGTAAGCCCAAACATAGTCCTATATCGGCTACCACCGTTAACCAACCTCTATCCTCTGCTATAAATACACCGCTATTTATTGCCAAAGGTATGCAACTCTTTGCCTCCGAGACCCTTAAGGACTACGGTCCAAATAGCATTAAAGCTACTTCTTACCTTCTGAATCGAATCATCTTCAGAAGCTAACTTGACCGTCGGAGGGGGTTCCTAAGGGCCAGAGCCCGGGACTCCTGCTGACCGGTCTTTCTTCTTCTTTCCCTCCTGCAGGGGCTCGGTTTGAATCATCGCCGACCTTTCCGAGTCGGTCTCGACCGCCGACCTCGGACTCCTCTCCCTGGTCTCGACGCCGTACGACGGCTGCCCTGCGACAGGAGACTCGGCCCCGCGCTGTCCCCTCGTCCGGCAAAAGAGCTTTTGGGCTCACTATCCAAGAGCAAGCCGAGTCCGAGACCCTTCCGGCCTCAGACCGTCGGCCTCGGCTTCATCGCCTGTCGACGGTGCAGCCCGAAGGAGCCTCGGCCCCAACTTCCCGGAGACGAGCCCGCTCCGATCGAAGCGCCCTTCGGCCTTCGGATCCTCGTCTTCGCCTCCGCCTCTTCGGCCTTCCGGATCCCCGTCGGGCCTCGATAGCACCGATCCGAACCGGATTCGGGTCCACTTCTCCGGATTCCAGCCTCGGAATCCGGTCGTGATAGATCCAGTCTACATCAATTATATATATCCCTAATTATGACATATTATTATAAATATTCTGAAATTTTCAAAAAAGTTACAGTGATACCTTCGTTATCAACGGAACATGCTAGAATGGTTCAACAGAAGAGGTAATGTCTGAATACCTTTTTAAAAATTAATAAGAAAACCTTCACTTGGACTATCGGGGGCTTTCCCCTCCAGTAATGTTGACCTCAGTTTGGAGAAAGGGAATGAGATCGATTAACTTGGGAGTAAATTAATTACTTTATTAGTTTAACCGTACTATAATTGTATCGATTTAATTGATGTCATGACGAATATAGATAAGAGTACGTAGAGTTAGGAATATTACGTACAAATACGATGGTTTATCTTAAGGTTGTAAACGGGTAAGATACGGATACGAAAACATGTGTTTCTGTTTTCTGATTCCGGCAACGATAACTTGTTTTCGTTTTCGATTCTTATAAGATTGGGAAGTGTATTTTTTGTTTCCGATAAAATCAGAAAATCTATTTTTCGTTTTTGACTTATTTTCGATTTTGATATCGGAATCGGATATTATTTCCTATAATTATCGAAAACTACTAATTTCTTGATTTATTTGTTTAAAACATATAGAATGAGACCTAAATATAATAAATACGTCTTAATATATTAGATAATGATTAATAAGATTAAAACACAATGAATATAATCATATATCCATAAAATTACATTTAAAATTTTAATAATAATGAGAATAAAAAATCGAAAAGTAGATACGGAAATAAGTGTTTATGTTTCCAATTCTAATAATTTATCGGAAATATCTGTTTTCGATTTCGATAGGTGAATATCTTTTATCGAAAACGGATATTCTTTTGGTAATGGATTGAAAAAATCAGGTAATTGAGTTTCCATTGACAGATGTAATATATCTTAAGATATCCACAAAAATCCCAATTTTCAAACCCCTTGCAAAACCCCTCATGGGATAATACCATGTCACCCTAATTTCAAGCTGTCTGGTGTTATATCAAAACTGTAAACTTAAACCCCGCAGCTCCGCAAGCCGCTCATTTTTGTCTCATTAGAAGGGGAAGAGGGAGAGAGAGAAAGGGAACGCTGATATTGTCTGCTCTCCCGGGCGCGCACGTGATAAAGCGTTGTGTAAGACGCATCACGGCCCCCCCTCCCCTCGGGACCGCTCGCATCCTTTTCCGTCTTTTTTAAAAGAAAATTAATTTTTTTATACATACTCCTGCAAACTGACGTATTTATATTTATATCTTGAACTCTAATATATTATATAAAATATTTTTGAAAACTTGAGAAACATTGATTTGAGGGTATGTTCTTTCATCAAAGTACCATCAACTCCAACGGAATGTACCAGAAAGATTTTTAATAAAATCAAAGTTATATATAAAATTTTAGTAAATCTAAGAATATCTATAATAATTTTGGCAGAGCATATTCTGTTTGAAGTTAATGGCATTATAATATTTTTAACAGTTTTAATAATATATGAGAATTGAGAATATAAGTATAAATATGTTAATTTTCAGGAGTGTACGTGCAAATATCGGACGAAGAGATGCGGGGGGAAGAGGGGAGCCGGCTGAGGTAGGCGTGGCCGAAGCGGTGAAGGGAGACCTGGTCCAACACCCCAAACAAACGCCTGCGTTAACTCCTCCAGGCGGCGACCCCACAGCGCCACGTCTTCCTCCCCCACCACACTTCTCCTCCTCTGTCCCCTGGGCCGGTCAGTTTGCCGTTAAAGTTCCGGAGTCAATGGGACACGTCTTCCCTAATCCCTGCCACCACCACCAGCCTCTTCTCCTCAAAAATCTAATCTATCAACTGCATTCCTCTGCCACGAATAAATAAATAATAAAAAAACAATAAACACCAGCAAAACAATGATAGAGTAGGGCCAAAGGGGCAAATCTTCCCTTGCAAACCCGTCCACCGTAAACAAAACCACACCCCTCCCCCTCAGCAGGGCGAGGCAAGGTACCACCCACCATAATAATATAATAATAACAATAATAAATAAACATATGGTAACCCCCCGGATCCTCTGATATTTATTGCATAAAAATAGTGCCCGGCCCGGCCGCGGGGGGACCTGTTCTGCTCCGATGAGAAAGAGAGCAGGGGCAAAAAGGTTGGTGGTCTTCCTCGTTTACTTCCTTGATCTCTTCCCCCCCCCCCCCCCCCCCCCCCCCCCCCCCCACCACACACACACACACATTCCCTCGCCAGTTTTAGTAATAACAGCGTTTTGCATAAAAAAAAAAGTAAGTACCATCCATTGCGCGGGGGGTCGCATTTCATTTCCTCCTTTCATTTGTTTCTTGGTTGGTTTTGGTTTGATCTTTCACTAATCGTTTGTCCCCTATATGTGTGTGTTTTATTGTTGGTGTAAATGGGAAGGGGAAGAACCGGTGGCAGCATCTCATCATCGTTTTAATCGCTCTCTGTAAACACAGTGGTGGGTGGCTCCTGTCCTGCTAGTGCTGGAGGAGGGAGGCAGGTGGGTGCTGTATATAAACAAAAAGGTAAACTCTTTCTGCTGATGCGCCCCCCCTTTCCCACCCTCTTCAGCCAATCCTGTTTATCTGAGAATGTTTTCCCTTGCTCTCTCTTTCTTCTTCTTCTTCTTCTCTCTATATCTCTCACTATAGGTGTACCATTCTTCTGGTCCGTGTCCTTAATAAAGATGAATCGGTGGGCTGCCTTTTATTGTTTGAGATGGTGGGACTGTAACAACTTTGGGACCAAAATCTCATTTTCCTTCCTTCTTTCCTCTTCTTCTGCGTCATTGTTCTTCTGGGCATTCAAATTTGCCACCTTTCTTCTTTTTTCTTCTCGCCTGGGTCATAGGCTAGGCTTTAATCCCAACTTATTTTGGGGTGTGTGTACTGTGTGTGCGGTGGGGCATAGGGTTTCTATGAGCCCCGCCGTCTACTTTGTACGGTACAGCTGCTCTACGCTGCCAGCTTGTTCTCCGAGGTTGGTGAGACGCCATGGCGTGGGTGATCCTCGAAGCATCGAGCCACATCTGGATGTTTCCATATTTTGTTTTTCCGGGTGGTGGGTCTGCGGGATATGCTCTTCATCGGTAGCTTCTCGTTGTTCCGCTTCTTCGTCTTCTCTCCTGGGTTGTTGTTCTTTGGGTGGGAGGCTGCTGCCGTCACAAGAGATGGATAGAGGAGGGACGGACACGTCTGAACGGGTCTGCTATAAACTCTTGGTTCATTTGAGTGTTGCTGTTTTGTTTGTACTCTTGTTCTTGTTGCTGCAGCCTTTTGTACTCCTGTTCTGTGTTCCTTTATTATTATTATTATTATCATTATTTCTGCTTTTGATTGCTATGAAATGCTTGCACATATGCTGTTTGAAATTTGAACTTGCATATTGCTTTGATGTCAATGCCACATCTCCTGTCTTGTTTGATGGACCTATCCGTTGCTGTGCATGAAACAGTGACGGCAGCCATCGAAGCCCACGCCAAGGGCAGTGCCACCGCAGGGGAATGCGATGATGGAAGTTGTTGAGGACAAGGGGAACGAGAAGGGTAAGCAGTTAATGATGGCAGCTACGTCTTCCCCTCCAATGCCACAAAAGGAGCCTGTGGATAATGCAAATTACATTTCTTATCCCCCACCAATGGCAAAGTATGAGGATGTCATTGTGGATCGGGAGCTATTTATGAAGACCCTTGAGAAGCTTCACGCCACCCTGGGGACTAAATTCATGTAGGCCACAGTTTTTTTGATGCATTTTCCCGTATTTCTTCTCTGTGTATTGTAGTTTGAGTAGCTTGGGGGTCCGTTGGGTTGCAGCAGTCTCCTCTCCCCCTCCTGCCTCTTTTGCCTTCTCTGTGGATTTCTTTGGCCGAGGGCAAATGGGCAATATTATGCTTTCTAAGTCCTTTTCCTGACCTCTTTAAATTGGTTGCCTTTTCAGTGAAATGCTGACGCAGTTTGTTCTAATAAGAATACGTTAAACTTCATCTGACACATCATCATATCAGATCTTTTGTGCTTGGTACAGCTGGAAAATCAGTGCCTTTAAAATGAAATGAATGAATAGAATTCATCTAGACATGGCTGAAGATGGCAGGTCAGTGGGCCGGACCCACGTATGTATACACAACTGGCTTGGTCACAGCCATGCCCCAGTTCAGCAAATGCTTTCTTGTCTCTACCTTGACACCGTTGTTATGTAAGCTAGCTAAGGAACCTATGTTATATTGTGGCTAGCTAGGCTTGAATATTTGCATAATGGAATGCTCCTTCAAATATTGGATGTGATTTATCTTTTCTGAAAAGATTGGGAACATGAGATTCTATAACAAAAAAGTCAAAAAATACATTATTAGAAAGACCGTCAATAAACAAAATAACTAGTTCATGCTGTGTTTGCGAGGCTGTTCTTAACTTAAATATTGATCCTGACTACTCATATGATGGTGGAAGGCTCTTTTTGTGCAATGTAGATCAGGAAATGTTCTCTACAACAATTCACTGTTTTTGGCTTAAGTCTGTGGTCCATTAAGTTATTTCGTGGTCTCTGCCATCAAGCTAAAGTGAATGTGTTCCTTATTGGTTAATGCTAGTGATCAATTAAGTCGTGCTACTGCCTCTGCCATATCTATTTTTGCATTTTTAATGCTTTGGCGTGGAATGAAGCGAGTACTATTTATATTGGCAAGGTTTAATATTTCCTTTTCTTTTTGCCGTTGGCCTCTTAACTACGTTTATTATTATTGAAGATGCCTTACTTGTAGGGGATGAAAACCGAATCTAGATTAATCCGATTTGTATTCATATTTGTATTCAATTTTATCAAATACAAATATTAATTTTATATCTGTTTTAAATTTGGATACAATATGGATCCTTTGACATGTTCTCATGTATACCTTACCAAAAAAAGGCATTTTGCATGTATCCTACTAAAAAATACTGTATCCAAATATAAATTATTCATATGCATAGAATTCTCAAAAACAGAGGGATCATACATGCAACATGACTTTTGTTTTTGTGAAATCAAACATGTATAAAAAATTATATATTTTAAGGTTAGTTCTACTAAACATGAAGCCCCTGTTTGGCAATGGAATAAATGTGGGGAAGAATATCCTTTTGCGGATGGGTTATTCTTTCATTCGTCAATTTTCTGTTTGGCAAAAAATGGTAAGAATAAATATTTTTCTTGACAGGAGGGTTGGATATTCCAGCTTTTTTCTTTTCTTTGGGGGCGGAGATCCTGAATAGAAATCAGCAGGTTATTCTGCCTTCTAATGGAATATTTGATCCCCTGAATATTTCAGTTGCCAAATAGTATTTTAACATGGATGATCAAATAGTCTCCTATTCCAACCACTTATTACGTTGTCAAACAGGGGCGAAATATCTACAGTATTTGGTTTGTTTCCATATTTGCTTGTTACAAGTATGGATATCACTTTTCAGTCTGATAACTATCCATACTCAGATTCCCTTTGCGTGTAAAATATGAATACAATATGGCCGTGCATACATCCGGGTTATATCGCTCCATTTACATCCATAACTAGCTGTACTCATGTGGGCATTCTACTTATAAGAAAGCAGAGAGAGAAAAGGGAAAAATGAAAAGGAAACAAAGAGAAGAGATTTAGTGATAGCTTTCTACTTCCAAATGAGGTAGATATCTTGTGTTTTTGCATACAGTCTTATGCATGTTAATAGGTCATTTTCTATGTAATACTTCTCACATATTCAGTTAATATATTTTCCTTTTAGGATTCCAACCATCGGTGGGAAAGAGCTTGATCTGCATCGACTTTTTGTGGAAGTTACTTCTAGAGGTGGTATTGAGAAGGTGAAGGCATATTGACCTGCTTTGTCTGCAAGTTGTTCTTTTTTCAACTCCTTGGGCCCTTGGTTATTGGTTTGTTAGCTTTTTTTTTTTTTTTTTGAAAGTGGATACTACACAAATGTTATTGGTTTATTAAATTTTCAACAAGTTCCCCCCTTCAAATCTTTTGTTCATGCCATTGATATTTGTCTGCAAGTTTTTTCCCCTTTGTGTATGTCTGTCTAAATACATGTATAAACAAGGCTCCTTTTGGGGGAACTTAATAGGACGGGATGCAAGAATGCCTAGAAATTAGGATTTAGCAACTGAATACTAAAATACTTCAGAGTTTTGTCTTTAAGAGTGAACAAAATTTGATGTTGAATGTTGACTCTAAAAGATGTGCTATCAAGAAAGTCCTACTCCTTTCTGTAAAAAAGGTTGAACACAGAAAAATACAACATCCTTGTTCGTGTATTAGTTTTGAGCTTGTACCAAGCTCTTCAGACACCAGAAATCCGAATGAGTTTAATCCAATAGTCAAACTCAGCCAGTTATAGTGCTTTCCCGTTTTGATTATCTTGGTACACATTTTTGGGATTTTTTGCATTTTACGCCCCACATTTCTGGTTTTGTAAGATAAGTGTGCACATTGTCATGCCGTTCTAAAATTAAAACCCTGTCATTAACTTTCCTCGTGAACTCAGAATATGTTAACCTGTTTATTAACAATTTGAAATATATTTGTTCAGGTGATGTGTGTTTGCATGATGAAACGAAGCAATTATGCAAAGCTATTAAAGAGGCCGAGGCACCTGATATTTCCGAGGCATCTACCAAGTGTCTGACTTTAGAACAATGGGGATTGAAAATGCAAAGATTTGTTTTCTAGTATGAGGCATCTGGGCTGGCTTCCCTAAGCACCTTAGTGGCTGAACTTTATAAACAACTGGGATGGAAATGTAAAAATCCTTATTGTGGATAGTACTATAATTTCTTCAAAATTTAAAGATAAGTTAATACACAATTATGATATCGGTTGTCATCGCCGTCGTCATCCTCATCATTAGAGCCTTTTCCCTTTTGTTGGGGGCATAGCGATCTTCAAAAAAATTTAAAAATAAGGCCTCTTCTATTTTGTTGGGGGGATACTAATCTTTACACTTCTTGGTGTCCTTTTTGTATAGGGGTGTATGCGAGCTAGTTGATCCCTTAATATGTTTGTGGTACCATCCACTTTCAAGAAAAATTAGAGTCTTTTCCCATTTATTTGGTTCATCTATGTGAATCTTGCCCTGCCACTTGAATCTATCCAATTGCATATTTGTAGTCCAAGTGTAACAACCTGATCCAACTCTTGTGAGGCATTATCTGCTTTGGGCCAAACCCACACAGTTTTGTCCTTTGAAGGTGCCTCACAAGCTATGGATCCAAATCCGTATACGACCCATCAACGTTTTCCATTTTCTGATGTTGGACTTCTCCGATTCATCCCTCTCCCAGCCCCCAAACAATGAAACTGAAACACTCTCCAGCCTTCTCATCTACCTCTTGAAAATCCCATCCTTTCTCCCCTTAAATGGCCCAAAGCTTCACATCCAAGATCACCCACCTCACTTTGCATTCACTCTTGACAACCCACCTTTGGTTCCACCCTAAGAAAAAGTTGTCCATACTGTTGGGGATAGAATGATAATTCCCACTTCCTGGGCTACTTAGGTATCCAATCCGATTCCAATACATTTTCACAAACCAAAGTCCCCTCTAGGATCCTTCTCTTCATCTTGAAAATCTTACTCTCTCTCTCTCTCTCTCCCCCCCCTCCTTCCCCCCCCCCCCCCCCCCCCCCCCCCGCCTTAGTGGCTGAAAAGTTAACATGTATTAACCTTTGAGGTCAGTCTTGGGAGCATATCTTTGATTTCAATCTAAGAAAAGCTTATCCACACTGTTGCGGTTACATTGATCATCGCCAATTCTCTGAAAAATCATCTCCCTCTCTTCTGAGTGAAAGAATTCCTATTTACAGATGATCTAGTGTCTCCCCCTCATCCCTGCATAAGCAGCAAGTCGGTTTGGTATCTTCTAAAAGTTGTGCTAGGTAGCCACAACTAGGGAAGCCTTCTGGTGTGAGAGAAACAGAAGGAAATTCAATGATCACTGCAGAAGCCCAAATGAACTGCTGAGGAGTACATTTAGATGGGTGGAAGAATGGGGATGGGCTGCTGGTATCCACAAGGAGGGGAGTTCTGATTTTTTTGACAAGGCCAGGAATTGGAAGGAAATGATCTCCTGATAGGCAGCTCTTAGTGTGTTTTGTTTTATTTGCTTGATAAAACATCCTTGTAAATTTTCATCATTTCATATGTAGATGGGGACCAGGACGGGGGTTGTCCGATCCTGATGGTGATGGCCCTGGGCTATTCATTCTCTTTGTAATCCTCCTTTTTATTCAATGAAATTGTGACTTAATGTCACCTTCAAAAAAAAAAAACTAGGGAAGCCTTCCATCAGGGATCCTCCATGCTAAGATTCTTGTTTGTTTTTTAAATTTTTGCTTGAATAGTGCCCTTCACTACAGTTAGTCTTAGGCCTTCGATTATACTGACTCGTACATGCATAATGAGTTGCTTTAGATTGAATTTTTTCTTATTTGGTAAGTAAATTTACACTCTTATATCGATTAATAGGTACTATTCCTAAATGTGGAATGTGGCTTAAACTCATTGCCATTAATAAACTCATTGTCTTGAATCGGTCCAACTCATGCAACTCATGTGAGTCAGGCCGAGTCAAAAACATTGATACTTGCTCGTATTTTGGAAGATATGATCTGGCATGGATCAGGGATACAGCATACCATGGTGACAGATGGACCTCTAATCATGACATGAAGCTGTACTTTATGATGCCTGCCATTAAATTTTTTCCTTTGTCTATAATTAGATTATCTTAAGTGGGAGATACAATCATTTCTTATGAATCTCGCTGTTTATCTAGCACCTTGAAATTGATGATTTGAAGAGGATTGGCAACAATAAAACATTTCATCCATGATGCTGTTGCGGTTTGACGATGATGAGTGCCCAAAATTTCAAGCTTAGACATGGTTTCTAAGCCAGTTAGACTCAGACTCAGAAATGCAAGACAGATGATAATCAGCATACATGTCATTTTCTCAATTCATAGCAGCATGCACGTTATCACTTCCCCTCCGTAGATTTTTTGCCATGGGTATATGACTGTTTACTGCTGTTACTATTTTATAGGATTGACTATGGGTTGTGTTTTGGAGTTTATAGGGGTGGTTTGGTAACTATATAAGAAAAATCCAGGAAATGATTATTGGCTATGGCTGAATTCATATATGTTATGTCATCCTCCACAACCAAAGTCATTTTGCTGAGTAAATTTGCTTAATGGCTGAGGTGTTCACTCTTTAATTCATTACTGGGATGTAGGAGCAGACCCTTGGAATGTGAGCCAGTATTTTTGATGGAGACAAAGCTTGCATGCTGTTTTTTTCCCAAGTGGATATGAGGTGGGTCCAAGAAAATACAGGTTGTTCAACTTGTTATTCTATCACCAAATTGCACCTTGGGTTTTGGCTGAAGGCCCATTTATTTTGAAAAAAGAAAGAAAGAGAAGCCTAGTATGTCCTGTATTCTACCATATCCAAAAAACAATAGAGCATATGATAAATGCTTCTGTGATTGATTAACTCTTTCTGATGTGCTGGACAATCAATTCCATTTGTTTTCTTGCCTTGTCAAATTCCATTAAACCTATTATAACGACAAAATTTTTGTTTGAACTTACAAGAATGCTTCGATAATTTGAACTTATTTGGATTGTTGGTTCTCTTAGTCTAATAGTGTGGAGAGGGAAGAACATAAATAAGTGGATGAAGTAGAGCTGCATACATCTGCTTGCACCAAGGTTTGCCGTATTGCTGATCTTTACTGGGGTCGTATCTTTCTAGATACAATGCAGTACCAATCTGACTCGGGCCGACTTGGTCCAACTCGCACGACTTACATGAGTCAAGCCGATTCACACCTATTTCTAGTTCTTTTTAGATTCTTTAATTTTATGAATAATTATGGCAAATATACATTTAACTCCAGTGGTTTATTACTTTAAGCCAAGTTTAAGAGAAATATACCCTATTAATCAATATAAATTACCTATTAAATTGAAGAAAAAAGTTTAATTATTTACCAAAAATTAGGAAAAGAATCTACTTTCTCACCAAATTAGAAAAAAAAAAGTCTACTTAATGAGATAAAAGTCACATCAAGTCACATCGAGTAGGCTTGGGTCAGATCGCAACAACCTGTGCCGGTCTTGCCGGATCGCAGCTACCAATGCAACTGGATTTAGAAGGAACCTCTGACATACTTGGGAGCCCCACTTTATGTTGGCCGTATTACATCAGCTCTCTTCCAAAGGGTAATTGATAAAGTCTGAAGTTGGATTTAGGCGTGGAAATGCAAGAGTCGGTTGGTGGTCATATCATTTTAATTTGCCATGTATTGTATTCCTTGCTAATACACCTAATCTCTATTATGCTAGTGCCTTGGAAAGTGACTGATACTCTCGAATAACAGTTTGCTGATTTTCTATGGGGGGGGGGGGTCTGAGTTTGGCAAAGGCAGACATTGGATGGCTTGTTCTCTGTAAACTAACATATGAAGGTGGTATTGGAGTTAGAAGCTTGCATGACGTTTCGGTCAGCCTTCGACTGAAACAATTTTTGGGAAGGTACATAATGGGATTGGTATTGTTCATCTTCTTCTTGGGGAGAATGCACTCCTGACTCTCCTTCACTAACTTGGAGAGCGGTATTGCATTTATGAGAGAGTTTCTACAATTTAAGCCGATGGGTTGTGACAATGACCATTTTTCCTATTTATCTGAATGCCAATAATTTTCAAATATTAAAGGTTGACAAGGTGTACAGTACGTCAGTTCCAGGATTTATCTTGAGAAGTGGAGTTTGAAGCCCACCACATGGAAGGTGCGATTCAAATGTCACATTTTAGTTGTGCCTAGAAGCGGGTAAGGTCAAGTTGTACCCTATCTATTGATTGTAGACCACTCTCGTAGTGAATTCTTCGGCTGTTATTGATGTATTGCACGAGTTGGCATGAGTCGCATATATAGTTGTCAAGGCAGTAAGGCGACCCAAGGCGTACTTGAAGTCCTTGAGCGCCTAAGACTTAGGTGCTAGCCTAAGCGGTGCCTTTACAATCAAGTGGTAGGGGGAAGGGGACGGGAGAAATGCTTACAAATAAGGAGGCAAACATTAGAAGAGAAGGGAGAAGAAAGAATAGGCATATGGAAAAATAATGAAAGGTTAGAGGATGATAATAATGGCCACAAAGGGTTCCAAATTTGTAAACATGGGCAAGTGGGCCTTGTTGCCTCATTGTGGCCATCGTAGTGAGAGAAGAAAGATATCGGAATGCCCCAACATTAACATCAAGATTTGTTCACCGAAGAGGGACGATGCCAAAATTAATGAGGAAGATGAAATAATGAGGAAGACGAGATGAAGGAGCATCAAAAACTAGGGCCCAATCATCCAAACAACCTTATTTAGCGTAGAATTTGATCCCAATGAACCCGATTTGATTAGCCATGAACTAGCCTAGGTGTTGCCTACGTGTGTTAGGTGCTAGTAAGCGCGCCTAAGCGGTGCCTAGGTGTGCATTTTTTAAGGCCCAATAAGGCGTTTAACTGCCTAGGCCTTGAAAATAAGCCTTTTCGCCTAAGCAGTGCCTAGGCGTAAGCATTGACAACTATGGTCGCATATGGGTCACATTGTCAACACGAATCGGTCCAAGTTGTATTAAGTTTGATGCAAGGAATTCTGGGTCGGATCGGGTCCTCGAATTGGGATCGGTGATCCCGATCCGACCCGGATCGGATCGGCCGAGTCGGTCGATCCAGATGAAGTCTGGCCGGTCCGACTCGGCCAGATTAAAAAAAATAAAAAAAATCAGAAAAAAAAGAAAAAATCAGAAAAATTTGTATCCATATTATTCAATGAATGTACGATAAAAATGAATGCAATTCATGTACATCCATAAAAATATATACATTCAAGACAACTAAGGGTTTGATGTTCGGAAGAGTGATGTTGTTTCCTTTGAAAAAGCAAGTGGACAAGTGTCCCAAGGGCCGGACAATTGGAACAAATTGAAGGGGTTTGACTGCGACTCTACAAAAGCATGGAATTCCACATCTGTGTCAACCAAAGGAGCAATGTCTAATGAGGATCAAGCTTGGACTCCAAAGACTGATTCCGATAAAGCTGATGAGCATGGTTGCTGGGGCAATCGCAGTGGTTCATTTCAGCAGAGAGATGCTTGGAGTCAAGAAAAGTCTCATGGTGGAGTACATAGTTTTGGCGAGGGAAGTGGTTGGGAGAGATCTAATGGGGGGAGTGCAGAGAATGGCGGATGGTAGCCATTCATAGCATGGCAATATACATCAACTTCTTGTTTCTGCTTTGATGGTTCTGTATCTATTGTGGTTGCTGGTTATTCTCTTTTTGTCTTTTATACTGATGATCATCTGTGTATATTTTCCTTCCAATGTTTGAAGCCAGTGGCAACCTTTTTTTTGGATGGAGCCTATTTTGGATCTTTCCAGATAAAAGGCAGCAAGGTTCAATCACTTTGTTTGTCTCTAGCCTATTATACTTGAGATTTTCCAAGCTGTAGCTTGTTTTGGGGGTCAAGTTGCCGGCGGCGGTGGTGGCCGGGGGAGGGGGAGGGACTGAGGGAAGGGGGGAAGGCCAGCAACAGCAGCAGAAACGTTGTTGCTGCTGGTTGAATCGTCCCCCCTAAGGGGGGATCCGAATCGCACTCGAATTGGGGCAAATTGGACCAGACCGGCCTGATTGGCCGGTCCGGACCCGATTCAGACCGATTCACATCTTTTTTTTTTTTTTTTTTTTTAAATCAGGGGGGATGAACAGTGAAATCCCCCCCGAATTGAACCCGCCGATTCTGATTCAAATCGGAATCGGCCGATTCTGCAATCTATGGTTTGATGTGACTCAGTGAGTTAGACCTTGCCTGCAGCTTGGAATTACCTAAATATGAGTTGACTCATGTGAGTCCGTACGATTTGGTACGATATGGCATACCATGGCTTGGACATCATGGTGAAATGAGGACATAATTAGAGAACATTTTGCTTTTTTGTGCCTCTAAGTTGGAAAATGGGACAGAAGGGCCTTGGACGTAGGTTAGGAAGCTGGGTAGATGTTATTGGACCAGTCC
The DNA here is from genome assembly GCA_030544215.1 of Zantedeschia hybrid cultivar. Taxonomy (NCBI): domain Eukaryota; kingdom Viridiplantae; phylum Streptophyta; class Magnoliopsida; order Alismatales; family Araceae; genus Zantedeschia; species Zantedeschia hybrid cultivar. Next base: position 46,256,430 of record JARZZO010000011.1, read on the forward strand.
TGACATAGGGAATGACAGGATTGCAGTTGCTCTAGACTGAAACAACCAGATTTGGATGGGCTTATCTGAAATCTTGAGTACTGCTGAAGTTTGATGTCTAGCATGGTTCTTAAAACTGGCTGAACCTGATTGGAACAGGCAGAACCAAATAAGAACCAGCCAGGACTAATCCACATCTGATGGAGAGCTATGTTATTGAAGGGTTCACATAGGTGATGAGGAGAGCCAAAAGTGCCTCACCTCATATTCGCCTCACTCACCTAGGCATTTGCATACGATGTCTATGCCAAATGTTTGTTTCTTTTTTAATTATGGTATTAGTTTTTCTTACTCTTAATTGTTATAAAGTGGCTAATGTCTCTTTTAACAATGTCGAGTACGCTTTTTCTTTTACATGCTGCTACATTTTCTCTTACTTTAGATGATTCCTAAGATCATCCACTACTTTTTTTTTGAAGGTGGTCACATACTACAATTCATTAATGAAAGATAAAATAAGAATAAGAGTACAGAGAAGAAAACAAAGATAAAAAGAGAGGGCACCACATTTCTACCAAGGTGGTACAAGACAGCCCCACAAGGAACCCAGATCCTTACTACATTGCACATGAGATGCAATCACCGCCCATTATAAAATGAACCTATTCCATGTAAACAATTTATCTAATATACAGGAACCCCTCATAGTACTCTCAGTCTGCCTGAAATGCCATTCATTGAGTTGATGCAACTGTTGATAATATGAGCGGGTTCTCTGAAGATATTCTTGAAAATCCTGTTATTATGTTCACTCCAAATTGCCCATAACATTACTGGAAAACATGTCCCCGGATTAAAAGAGTCCCATACCTCCATAAAGGTCCCAGTGTCATTTTTTTGAACCCATGGCAGTTCAAGAGTTTTAAAAAATATGATCCAAACCATCATGTGCAGGAGCGGTAGGGATCGGATTGGATTGGTTGATCTGATCAGTTTTGAGTCTGTCTGATCCGATCCAGTTTGTCTGGATTGGGCCGGATCCTTGGCCTGGAATGGGTCAGATTGGACTGATCTGGGCCTCTGGCCCCAACGACTAGTTTGAAAGTAGTCATTGCCAGCCTTCGGCTAGCCATTGGGGATTGTTCCCAATGGCCAGTTTGCGCCTTAGGGGTCTATATAAACCCCCAAAGGCCACTCTCCACCCCATCCAAGCTCTCACCATCTCTTTAAACTTTCTCCCTTTAGGCTTTCTCTCCTTGTCTCTCTAAGCTCTCTCCCTCCCTCTGCCTCTCTCTCTAAGCTTTCTCTCTCTAATTTGTCTTATCTCTCTCTATGGTGATCGTAGCTCCCTACGGCAATTGGGCGGTTATCCATGGCAACCGGATCGGATTGGGTCCATGGCAATTGGATGGCTCTCCATGGCGATGGGATCGGTTCCAAAGTCTAAAGAAGGCATGGCTTTGTACGGCGATCAGATGGCTCTCTATCACCGTCAATGATATTCCATGACGATCATTATAATTATAGTAGATTGTTGTAGCCTTGTAACTTTTACATTCCTTTGTTACACTTCTATATGTGTGCTTGGAAGTACCATCAAAGAATATGAATTGCTATATGGATAGCACATAGAATTGATGAATTTGTATCGAATAATGATGACATTGGATACAAAGAATTCATGAATTTTGAATGTTGCACATGTATAGATTTATATATTTTTGTGATACTTCTATTATTTAAGGAACGATAAATATGGAAATGCGACAAAGGAATGTAAAATTTAATTGTTGTTTTTTTTGCTCCTTTCAACTTGTTGCAAACATTGTACGGTCAAATTTATCATGCATTTTTAACATAGATCATATAGAAAAGAAACAAGACAAAGAAATATAACCTGAACCTAGTATCCTGCTTTATGGGTTTGACATATAATTCGTTGCAAATGTGAATGATCGGACTATCCTTCTTGTCGATTGTATCCAAGCGTGCATCCACTTCACTTCTAAATACAAGCTACAAGAAGAATACTCTGATCATCCACATTTTGCAACGAATCTTGTTTCAGATATCACCCATAAAGCATGATATCAGGTTCTGGTTATTTTTTTTCTCGTTTTTTTCCCACATGATTTAGCGCATGGTTTAAAAATTTTAAATTCTTTGATGTAATTGTTCATATATTTGAAAGTGAATGAGATGATTTTGCAATTTGCATAATTCGGCGATCATTTTTTTCATTGTTCATTTTTTTTTAAATTTTTATAGATATTTATAAATTAAACAAATAAAGTGGGAATCAGATCGGATCGTATCGGCTGATTCGATCAGCCTTGGACCGGGCAGATCTGTACCCGATCCTGGATCATTCCTTCCTTAATATTGATAGGCCATGACTCGCTCCATACTTGCCTGTACCATGGAACACTGGTACCTCCCTTCCAGAGAATAGAGATTATTGATCTAACAGAAAATAAACCACCTGACTTCCATCTCTACACCCTGATATCAGAAGTTCCCGACCGGAGGTGGATATGTTGAATAAGTGAAAAAGATGAAGCAGTTCTGCCACTCCAGGATCCTGCAGGTTCCTATAAAATTGAACTTCCCGGGTTATTTGATTGCCTGAAGAAGACCGAAGCTCTTTAACACTTCTTGGGCGACAGTTGTTATACTATATTCTAGGAAACTTAGTCATGAAAGTTTGGTCATCAAAGATGTCAGTCCATCCAAGCATCATCCCAAAACCTTATGGACTCTCCACCCCCCACCTTGGGTAGATAAGAGCAGATGAAAAAAATCCAATTTTGCTATAATATGTTTCCAGATTGGTGAAAGATGTGTATAAGACTGTCTATAACCTATCCACTTCAATTGTTTAGGAAAGCATTTGCTTCCAACCACTTTACCCATACATTTTGGTCTTCCTTTTCCACTCTCCAAAGCCACTTAATAAGAAGGGCTATATAATTGAGATCAATAGGTAAAGCGGCCTGCCCCTCCATCCTCCTTTGATCTGCAGACATATGTCCAAGCAGTAGGATCCACCCCTCTGGCCGTAGGTCCCTTCCCTTTCCAAAAGAATGTTGCTTGGATTGATTCTATCCTTTAAAAAAGTCCTCTTCCACCCAGTTGATAGAAACTTCTCCTTCCACCTATGTAGTCTAAGGTGACAGGCAAGTGAAGCGACCATGGGGTTTGCCTTAGCCTTGAATGCCTATATGAGACATTTGAGGCGACATGTTTTCTATATGAATCATTGTGAAGGAAGGAAATGGAAATAGAAGCAAAATAAAGAACATATGTGTAAGATTTTGAGCTCGCCTAGGCATTTGAGGCGAGATACTTTCTCCATGAATCATTGTGAAGGAAGGAAATGGAAATAGGAGGAAAATAAAGAAAATATATGTAAGATTTTGAGCTCGCTTAGGCATTTAAGGCGACAATGCTTTCTCCATGAATCCTTGTGAAGGAAGGAAGTTGAAGTAGGAGAAATAAAGAAAACATATGTAGTTTTGAGAAACTTTGAGAAATAACGATCATGCCCAATATGTAAAGACTGATTTGTATAAAACTCTCATATAAGTAGTGATGGTCTCAGGAATCATCAAAAAATAAGAAAAACATGATACCATGTAAGAGAAAAAAGGCACTTGACATTGTTAAAAGAGGCATTAGTCACTTTGAAATAATTAAGAAAAAGAAAAAACAGTAGAAAAATAATACAGCATAATTGGAAAAAGACCCAAGCATTTGGCAGAGACAACATCAGTGAGTGCCTTGGTGAGTGACGCATTTTTCGCTCGCCTCGCCCTACTTTAGGCGAGCGAGGCAATTGCCTTTGATAACATAGCTTCCACCCGTCAAGCTTGTCCTTGACTTTCTTAATTAGAAAATTCTCAAAAGCTTTAACACTACTTCCGGACAAGGGTATGCCAAAGATAATGGGGAAGGAGCCCTATGTTGTACCCATAGTTTGAGCCATGGTTTGCGATCCGACACGGGTCGCTGTGATCTGGCTCAAGCCAATGTGACTTAATGTGATTTGTATCTTATTAAATATACTTGTTTTCTAATTTGATAAGTAATTAGGCTTTTTTTTAATTGGTAAGTAATTGGACTTTTTTCTCTAATTTAATAGGTGATTTACACTTCTATATTGATTAATAGGGTAGATTTCTCCTAAATTTGATTTATCATTGTCATTAATAAACCAATGGAGTTAAAAGTTTGTGTCATAATTATTCACAAAATTAAAGAATCTGAAAAAATAAAAATAAACATGGATCGGCCTGACTCATGTGAGTCGGACCGAGTTGGATCGGTATCGTATCGTATCTAGGAAGATACGATCCGATACGAATCAGCGATAGATACGATACTATACGGATCAGCGATACGGCGAATCTTGGTTTGAGCAATAGAAGTCTTCTTATCGTCTAATACATGCAAACCAATTAGATCGCTTTTATGGACGTTAACCTTGAGACCTGTGGCTGCCTCAAGTAACTTAAGAAGGAATTTCAGATATAGAATTTTCCTTTCATTACATGTAAAATAAGTGTATCATCTCCATATTGTAGGTGTGTCACCTCCCTAGCCAAAGTGATCCCTTTGATTAAATTAATGGTTTTTGCCCTATCCCACATCATAATTAGAACCTGTCCCACCAAGACAAATAAAAAGTGGGGATGATGGATCCCTTGTCTGAGTCACATGGAACTATCAAAGTAACCAAATGGTCTGTTATTTACCAAAATAGAAAGCCTAGCTGTCCAATTGTCTTTGAATCCCATCAATTCCATCACCGTGTACAAACAACTCCAATTAATTCTATCATAAGCTTTTTCAAAACCAATCTTGAAGAGCATACATACATTCCTTCCTCCTCATTTTTTGATCACGAGTACACTCATATGCTGCCATGAAGTTGTCCAACATGCATCTTCCATGAATAAATGCTGACTGGTTATGATCAACAGAATTGTGACTTACCTTTTTCAATCTCTTGGCTAAAGCCTTAGTGATGATCTTGTAGGAACAATTAAGCAAACTAATAGGCCTATACTCACTGACATTCTCTGGATTGTCTTTTTAGGAATAAGAACCATGTATGTAGCGTTAAAAGCTTTGATGCTCCAAGGCCTATTTTGAATTCTGAGACAGCAACCATAGAATCTCCTTTAGTGACATCCCAAAATTGTTGGTAAAATCCTATGGAGAATCCATCTGACCTGGAGACTTGTCAGGATTCATGGAGAAAATGGTCTCCTTGATCTTCTCTTCAGTAAATTGCTGGTCTCCAAACTTCCTCTTCTTTAAACATATCCTCATAATATTTGACCATAGCTGTACCTATGTCTGATTCTTCCACAAAGAAATCATTTCCAACCTTTATCATGTGCATTAGAAATTTCCTTTTCTTTCCACTGGCAATGGCATGAAGATATGATGTATTTTTGTCCCCTTCCTTCAACCATGTTTCTTGTGCCATGTGCTTCCATTTCAGCTCCTCTTTGCAAGCCCACTCATTATATTGTCTTTTGAGTTCATCCCATTGAACTCTTTCTTCATCCATCAACTTATCCCCTTCATTCTTCAACTCAAAGTCCTCTATATGTCTAAGTAATTGTTGTCTAATCTTGGCTGTCTCTCCAAAAGTCTTGTTGCTCCAAGCTTTCATTTTCTGTCTAAGAAACTTTAACTTATTTACAAGGTCCGCAAATTGTTCATGTCTGGCCCAAACTCTCTCATGCCTAAAGAGTTTGATCTGCTGACCTTACAGGAATCTGTATTCTGCATAATAGGAATATGATCTGAAACCACCCTAGGAAGACCCTGAGAAGAAATGAAATGAGGACTGCCATTCCACTGACAAATACCTTGTCCAGCTTCGATTTGGCCACCTTATTGGGCCAGGTAGACTGAAGAGATGGAAGCTCAACCTCTGTCAATGCTGCTGATCCAATCAACTCCCCAAACATATCCATTTCCTTGGTCCAAATACTCTGATTAGATCTCTCCCCTGGATATCTGACCGCATTGAAATCTCTTACTATACACTAGGCACCCTTAGCTTGACCCTTGGCAGCTAGTCTTCAAAAAAATATTTTTTTAATGTCCTCCTCCACTAGTCCATATACACCTGTAAATGTCCACCCCACATGAAAATCTGCTGAAATAATGTAATTACCCAATATCGCATTATTACAGAAAAATTGTTTATCATCCATCCCACATGACGAGAATGCCTCCTTTCCTCCCCTCTGCAGGTTTATACTAAAAAAGCTTCCATTTCTTTACTCCCAATCTATAAACAAACTCCCTGCTAATTTCAGCCACCTTAGTCTCTTGCAAACACAAGAAGTCAATCCCTTCATTATGAGAAATAGCTCTAACCTCTCTCACCTTCTTGTCTCCATTAAGGCCTCCAATATTCCAACTAACAATCTTCATAACACCTGGAGAGATAATCCCTTCCCTGTTGCGTTTCTTGGTCTGAGGCTTTCAACCTGTATGTTATTCTTCACAAAGGACAGTTCTCTCTTCCCAATCTTTATACCACCTCCATTCCCCTTTCTGTAATTAGTTAGAGTGGGATTAAGATCACGCCTGAGTTTTCTCACAAACCTTTTGTTAGTATCCTCCTTGCTGTTGAAAGAGATACCCCCATAATATCCTATCGCCCTGATAGTAGCGTCAGTCCGTTCTACGGAAACATCTGTCTGATCATAGCTAAAGGAATACAACTCTGAGCCTGCTCCTTCATAAGAACTGCTGAAACGTCTAAACCCTTCCCAATAACTTCAATCTGGTTACCAGGAACATCCTCTGGATCCGACTCGATGAAGTAAGAGGGAGAAAGTGGAAAAGAGGACTTTAATCTGTGTAGATGAGGGCTTACCTCATCTTCTTCACCAGAGAGGAGTCCCTCTTTGCCACAATCCCTCTTCCCCTTCCTGAACGCCAGCCTCACGGCTGATCTGCACTGAAGACTCTTCTCCACCGAGAACATCATCGTTGATGCATGCCATCAGAGCCGTGGAAGGAAGCAGTAATAGAGAGGCAGTATTCTGTCGACCGTCATTGATCTGGCCTGAACCTCCTAAGAAGAGGGTAGCAGGTCAAAGGTTCGGGGGCAGGCCGGAAGAAGACCCGGTCGACTACCTGATAGGAAGCCCCTCGAATCTGATATCCAAACCAAGCTCGAACCAATAAGGAGATTTGCGGGTCAAGTGACAGCCCGCGACTGTTTATCTTCCTCACTAGAAACCCCCATTCACAGAGCCACCCAGAAGGAAGAATTCTGCGCATGGAAAGTTACTGATAGGGAAGCCCAGCCCCCCACGGATGCCTTAAGCATCACCACGGCGTCAAATATCTTCAGGAACTATTGCCAGTCACCCGAATCTCTTTGAGAATGAGCCAAATCCAGAGGCCCAAGGAAATCTAACTCTGATATGAGATCGCCCATGGAGTGAGCTGCTGCAAGTTAATTCATCTGTTTTGGGACAGATCAAGTCTCTGAAGTGCAAGACTCAGTACCTTGGTCTTCTCCAATGCCCTTATTACAGTGACCCTGCCAATCTTCGGTTGAACATTGCCCTTCAAAAAATTCCAATTGGCCCTGTATTTCTTGTACTTTGAAACACCTCAGCCCAAGTCCATCCTGACTATTGAGACGTCCCTCTGACCACAGCAGACTCCTCCCTAGCAAAGGTCACCCAGTATCTACCATCCCCCATACATAGCAAAATCTTCTCCAGGATGTTGAACACACTGCTGACTTCAACTCTAACCCTTGCATAAGCCATCGGGCCAAAGTCCAATGATTTGGCATCTACTTCTCTAGGAGAACCAAAGAATGAAACCAGATTATGGAATGTTGAACATTCCATTGATGTAGGGGAATTCCCTGAACCCGGCACCATGTTAAGACGCCTCCTTGAACAGGGGAAGTTCCACTGTCGAGTGACCAGGAGTGGAGATTCAATATGATGCTCCCCACCTTCAGCTGTTTAGAAATTAAGGCTGCATCCTTCCAACCTGGAGGAGCAGACTTCACCTGGAAAGAAGCATCCCAAAGCCCCCGGATCCACCAGTCAGCATGTGAGGGCTAGAGTTGACAAACAACCTTTAGCAAAAGAGCAGCATGAATATCCCCTGCCTCCTGGAACTCCAATCCTCTGCCCTTGCACCCTCCAGCCTCTCAATGGAAATAATGGCACACTGTTCAAGAAACCTGCGAGCCTCAGCACTGCTCGCTACTGAGGAACCTCGACCCACCCAAGTAGAGCAAGGTTAAACTAGCTACCAGGAGGTGGAGGCCCAGACATAGATTGAGAACCACGTGCCGGACTAGACCAATGACCTTGTGGTCTAAAGAATGGCCCCTATTAGAAACTTAGAGCAGCTGTCACTGAATTTGTAAGTTATGATCAATAAGTTTATAAAGTGTACGTTCAAAATAAAAGAACGTAAAAATTAAGGGTTATTTAAGTTCTTTTATTTTGACCGTACACTTATAAATGTAAAAACTTTCCCCTATTTTGCCTATAGATCCTTACGTAGAACCAGTCATATATATCCAGAACTGGTCAGTCTCTGACCAGAAGAGATGCTTAGGCCAATTTAGTTCCAAATTACTTTCCAATTCTTTCTGGTGATTATTCTGCCCTGGAAAGACCTCGTTGCACTTACTGTGGCCTGTAGGTCCAGCATGGGAGAAGGAAGGTATTGTAATAACTTCTGGACAAGTAGGAAATGGGATAGGGTGCAGGGATGTCTCTAAGAGGGTTGAAAGATTGATCCAGAGGATGAGAAGGCAGATGGCAGATATTGTCGTTAAACATTAAACATAACTTAAAATCTTGGCGTTGCCAGGAGAGCAGGTGGCATTCTTTGGATGTGCAGATTTTGGGAAATGAAGGTGGATCACAGCGAGCTGGGGGAGAATATATATAGAAGGCTTAGTGGATGGACATTTGGTGGATTTTGTCAAGGAATGCTCAGAGTTTATGTAATAGGGAGAAGAAAAAGCATTTAATGGAGAAATAGAGTGAAGGCTGTGATTTTTCTTTTATTGGGAATTCAATGTGAGGACTGGTGTTTGTTTGTTAAAGACCTTTTCGGGGTCTTGGGGATTGGCAGGTGGAGTGGGATTACTTGTATTGACAGCAGGAAAAGGCATTCAAATTTTTGTGGCTAGACTAGTGAGAAGCATTATTTCCCACTATAAAATGTGGCTGATGGAATTCTGTGACTTTGCAAGGGTCTAAAGCCCTCACTTGAAGTAAAACAGTAAGCATTATGTAAGAATTTGCTGGATTAATTAATCAATGCTTGTCTCTATCATTGTGTATGGAAGCGCCACTGATGTTCTTAAGTTTGCACCAAAAGAAGGTAAAATGGATGTTATGTCCCTTTTCTATGATGAGCATCTTATGGCATGCATTTTCCAGTAAGTGGGTTAAGATAATGGAGGATATATTTGATGTCATTATGGAATTTCAGGAGGCCATTGCTCATGTAGAGGGGCTAAACATTATGTACTTACCCCAAAGGAGGGGCTTTCAATAAGATGCTCTCAACCTTTTTTTTGAAAGTGGATAGTGCCGTGTATATGTATTAAGTTGTTAAAAAACTATACAGGAGTTTAAGCAAGAAGCTCTAAAAAAGAAGCTCTCAACACAAAACACCAAGGTGATGAATCACCAATCACCCATTATCACCCGCCACCAAAATAAAAAAAGAAAAGAAAAAAAAACACAAAAAAAGACAAACCCAAAGACCAGAAGTATCCTTACACCAAACTCTTATTTACTCTCTAACTGCTCTGAAAATGGACTGAGCAACAGCCTTGAACAGCCGCCTTCCAAGTTAAGATGCTCTCAGCTTGGATAGCAGAAATGGTGGAAAAATGATGAAGTTGATTTGAGGTTTAGTCAAGTTAAGATGCTCTCAATATAAAATGGCTTGTAATCTAGTTGGACCTTAGGAAGGCCACCATTGAGGGTGCAAATTGGGCATGTATTTGATGAGTCTTGTTGACACAAGTTCTTTGAATTATGGCATGTACAACATCGACTGATTTTCAAGTATGGTTTGGTGGGATTCACTTTGGACCCTATTGCATCAACTTCATGGTAAGTGATGTAACTACATCCCTTGAGTGAGAGACAAACTCCTGATTCTTCACCAGGTCACAAGACAAAATGGGTTGTTAAATCATGAATTGGTTTCATTGTTAATCCTAGCTTAGAGACTTGTCATCAGAAGTCACTTTCAAATATCTTTTGATTTTTAACATCTTATCACTCTCAAATGACTTCTGATATTTACATCTTATTATTCTTATTTTATTGATTTTCTTTATGTTTTTGGGGATCTTATTCTTCATTGATTATTTTAGAAAGGGGGAAAAAAAAGAAAGGGATCATCATGCACATTGAAGTAGGCTAAGCAATATAGAATGACTAACTAAACAAGTGAAGGTCTTGCAAGGACCATTAACCTAGTTAATTACTTTACTTGGCCCTAAAAGGTTGTGAAGTCCAAGACACTGGTGAGGGGCGTATTATGCCTGCTTATTATGATTAATTTGTGAAATTAATATGTCCATATGGGACTCACATATGGGTAGTTTTGTCTGGGACATGGTCTTATTGGTTTCCAACTCATTTTTAGTACGTGCATGATCTCTTTCCCCCCCTAAATCAATGGCTGTTAGGTATACCTGTTTTAATTTGAAAGGAGAGCATGAGTAAGGTTTTTTAGTCATGCTTATTCTAATCTACCTGCATTTGTAGTTCTGTCCATTGATGAGAATTTTGTTTCTTCAATTTGCAGTCCCATTCTGTGTTGTCAGTGACAGCTATGTCTTTGCCACTTGTCTCATTCATCAAATATCTTTGAAAGTGCATTCGTCCAGTAATCATGGCATGATATTTATTATGCTATGTCTGCAAGCCTGAGTATTGACAACATTTGTAAATCTCATGGTCTTCATTATCATGTTTTTTAATCTTTTTAATTCTATGTAAGTTTAAATGAAATTGTTAGCCTCTTGTCTTCCATGCATAAGATTGACAACATTCGTTCACCTGAGCAATTCTTGTTGGGGACTGTTAGCCTCTTTTTTCTTCTTTTTGTCTGAAGCAACATGTGAAGGGAATATATGAACGAAATAATCAGTTATGAAATGAGGATAAACATGTGAGGAGACTATATGAAAAAAATAATCAGTTATGAAATGCGAGTGAAAAGACTTTATTGGACTCCATTAGACTTCATCCTCGCTGTGAGTTGATATTCTATTTGGTTAGTCTACCAACAACAAACCTTACTTTGTCATTATAGGACTAACTTTGGATATAAAATGTGACGTCTTCTACTGAACTCAGCAGGCTGATAGGGGTTTCCAATTGGAGTGAAGTCCATGGGGTCTCCCTTATTGGTGGGCCTAAGACAACTAGTGGAGTTCTTAAATGCAGCAAGCAAAACATGGAATAAAGGAAGGATTCGAAGATGAGACAAAGGAGAGTGTCGTGCTAGTTTCCCACTTCTCCAGTGTTCTTATCGGGCCTTACTTGGAGGGAGAGGAAAGAGAGGGTGATGGCTTAAAAAAGAGCGAGAAAATGGGAGAGATGTGTGCATTAGCATCCTCTACTTCTGTGATTTCTCCTGGAGCCTTAGCCTTGAGGAGAAAGAAGAGAGAATGATGGATATAAATGAAGAATGAAAATTTGAGAGAAGGAAGAAGAGTGAACGGGTGAAGGAAAATATTGTATAGGGATATGAATGGGGAAAGCATGAGGAAAGAGAGATGAATGGGTTGGATTTGATGGATTGCTGATGACTTCTTCCTCTTACTTTTACTCTATCCTATGTTATCTTGTTTCTTATTTTTTTCTAGTTTCGGACTTTTGCAACTTTTATCATTGTCTACTTTTTATATACAACAAAGATTGAGCAATCGAGCATCATGGTGACAGTGATGTGTATGAAGGTGCCATCGGAGTAGGTGGTGCAGGCAACAAAGTAGGTGGGGACCTCCCTTACGATGCCACTGCCTCTTTTTTTTCCTTGATGGACATGGTTGTAACATTCTTGAGCTCCGTAATGTTCTTGGGCTTGTCTGTCAATCTGTGCCCTATTTTGCATAGTCAGGAATATATCTACTGTCTAACTTTGATGGTAGGGGTAAGAAATTTTTGGTGCTGGTGTAGGGCCTCTACTTGCTAGGGAGTACTTGTGCTTATAGTATATCTATGAGAGTCTTCTTTTTCTGTTAATAGTTCAAGTCTCGAGATCTTCAACTCGGAACTATCCCTAATTCCTAGTGTTTTTGCTTTCATACATATCCTTAGCATCCATCCTTTTCCCCACTTCATCCTTTAGCGAGAGACCAAGTTCATAATTTGTGTTCAAACCTTTATATTTCTATCTATTTGTACAAATCTCCCTTATCAACTTTAGGCTAAGTTTTTCATTACAAAAATTTGAATGTTGTTCTTGTAGAAATATCCCATCAACTTCACTTTCAAAAGGTAATCAATTGGAAAACCATAGTTCAGGGTTAAGAAAAGTCATTTAGTCCCATTCTAGATGTTCATGAGCCCCTCCAAGCTATATTATTGGCAAAAGTCAGTTCATGGTTTGACGTCTATGTCCATTAACTCGAGTTTTGGATCAGTTGTTCAATTCAGTAACATAATATCAAAGCCAGATCGCTCATTGGGTTTTCCCCTGTAAGTCACGTAGTTTGAGGGAGCACTGCCTGATCTACGACTCCTACCGGGTTCATCACTTAGGGCTGATGACAATAGATGTTTAGTCCCATATTGGGTGTGTAACGTTCCAACTTTTTATGGATCTTCGGTAGGTGCACAAGAGAAAAATAAAATAATAAGAAGTGAAGCTTTAAAGAAATAACACACAATTTATGTCCATCATATAACAAGAATGTAAATGAAACAAATAATATATCCTAAATATTTACGTAAATTGGCCATACCTGAAAATTTTCTTCTTTATGTGCTGAGTTCATCTTCCTTTTCTTCTCTTCCACCACGAGTCTCTAAAAAAATATATTAAATAACTTTTATGAGAATCCATAAAATTAAGTTATCAGTAGGGATCATTTACATCCCTACTAATATCCTTTCTTAAATTCTCATTTTTTTTCCTTTTTGTTCATTACTTTTTTGACCCATCTCGTAATGGACAATTCATTTCTTAGAAGAAGGTTATGGACAACAGATAGAATATGTAAAAATACTTTAGGATTCAATTTCCTGAGTTAACCTATAACAATACTAAGTAGTGTACTTCTAAACACATGACCCATAATGAAGTAATGAAATAAATGCATGGTTTACAATGTGTTGCAAAACATTGTGAATCCGGTACGAAGGACAATTAACAGATTTTGCAATTGCTATAATTTCCACATACTTCTCTTTTTATATGGTACCTTATAATAGCAAAGGATATGAAAATATCTTTCATTCAGTATTCATGTTAGATTTAAGAACTGAGTTGCTTGTTCATTCACATTCATCTGGAGCTGTTCAGCCAATTGTAGAGTTCAATGGTTGTTCATAAATCGTAATTTCGTAGAGCAACTCATCTTTCCATTAGAAGTGACAAGGATAACTATGAACTAACAGTCGTACAGTGAGTAGGTCGTTCCTTCTACGCACCTACCATTCTTCAGCCTACTCAGCCCAGTAGGCCTTCGGATACTTACTGAAGAGGCTGGAATAGGACTAAGCTGGGTCTGCAGTATACCCACACTCTCTCACTACAGTATCCACACCCCAACCTATGAGTGCACCCAAGAAGGAACTCCGTCCTCTGCTCAGCCGAGGTCCCGTCTCTGGACTCAGGACTATCTCCACAGTGAGATGCTCTATGCCTCGGCGCCACGCATCATTGCGGAGCTTTTTATACGCCATCTTATTCTTGGGAGACGTGCCGTCGTCCCGTTAGCCATGATGTCACTTCTTTTCTTTCTTTTTCTTTTACACCAATCAAATCATCGAAGAAACCACCGGTCATAAAACTCATTCCATAACTCAGTTTCACATTCAACATCATAATCGTGTTTCATTTTCATCATCATGGAGGTTTTCATGTCTCGTTTCTTGTTGTCGAAGTCATCATAGGCATGAAGTTATTACACAAGATATATATATATTCATATATACATATGCATGTGTCTATGGTACCCTATAATTAGATTAATCACCTAATCTTTTTATCCATGCTTCATCATGAAAATTTATTGTCGCATAAGACTTTCTAGCCTTCTTCTCAATTCTTTTGTAAGTTTTATCATTTCAGAGTTAGACACTACAGTGTGTCATCCAATATTCACATTTATGTTCTATTATGATAACCTCTCGTTGTATTTTGTCTTCCAATAAGACATAATGTGGATCACAGGGAAAAACCGTCGGAAGTAACACGCAAACATGCATATGATACACGAGAGATGCAAGTCAACTTCTTGTGAATCATAACCCTTTTTATCTAACATTAAAATTCAACAAGGTCCTTGACACATGTCATTTCTATTCAAACATTCAACGTAAACATGACCTTAATCATGCATGATGTGTGTTGACTAATATCTCATTTAAATCATAATTCATCTGTCCATATTTTCTTAGAATCATAATAACCTTCATATATTATCGATTCTTTACATAAACCTTTTCTTTTTAATTATTCCATCACATAATTATTAGAAAGAGAGTTAAGTATCCATTTTATGACCTTATGCAAATAATGCTTATTTTCATATTTTAATATGTTGTAATCTATTGTTATGTGATTAGTTACTCACATATTAATGAAGAAATTATAAATTATTACACCAAACATGTATTCATGCATCCATTTACATTTGAAACTTTATTATAAAATTTCCTTCTCTTTCTTTCTCTCTTGTTATAAAACTTCATTATAAACTTGATTCTTATATTTATTTTCAAAATTAATAATTACAAATAAATATTAAATATTAATATTCATTTTCAAAGTTGATTAATCACCACAAATATCATAAAGACAATTATATTTATTTTCAAAATCACTAATCGTCATTAGTAATAAACAATTATATTTATTTTCAGAATTTAATAAACACAAATAACGTTTAATAATTATTTACCAAATTATTTCTAAATAAAAACATTAAATATTTATTTATCTAATTGTTTTTGAAATAAATAACATTAAATAATTATTTATCAAAATTAATATTCATAAATGACATTAACAATTATTTATTACAATATGAATTTCCAAAATTAATATTCACAGGAAATATATAATATTCATCATTTTCTTTTATTTAACTAAACAACCAAATTTTTTCTCAAATTTAATTTAAATTAAAACAAATATCTAATAGGGAGTATCACCCTACCTTTAATTGAAGACTGCCACCGGAGCCGCCGCCGGACACCCCTTCCTTCTCCTCCTCCTCTTTCCCCTCCTCCTCTCTCTCTCTCTCTCTCTCTCTCTCTCTCCCCCTCCCTGCTGCCCTCCTTTGGCAGCCCCCTTCCCCCCTATTTATAGAGGGGGAAGGGCGGTGGAGAGGGGGAGGCGGTGGGCCCCAAATGGGCCCTGGTTCAGGGCCTTCAGGCCCCTTCTTGGGCTTTTGTTTTGGCCCATTCAGGCCCCTTAAGCATGGCCCACTAAGGCTTATATTTGGGCCCATTAAATCCCTTAATTAAGGATCCATTAAGCTCATTAAATAAGGTCCATTTAGGCCCAATAACTTATTAAATTGTTAATGAATAATTTTACATTTTAATCCCTGATCTTTTATTAATTGTACATATGTCCTCATTTCTTTCATAAGTAACTGATAATGAGTCTTTTTCACCGTTTTAAATATGCCTTTTGGTCCTTGTATAATTTCATTTAAGGTCCTTGTATTTATACTTTGTAGGGATTTACATATGTGCCCTTAAATTTTTATTGGGTGTTACAGGGTGTTCCCAAGTCACTACGTGCCCATTTTAGTTCTAGGCATCTCTACCTACTAATTCAGTTATGGGTCAACAGCTCAGTTCGGTAACACAATGCAACCCACTTTCCTCAGGGGTGGGAGAGTTGGATAAAGTGCCTTATGGGTAACCGTAAGGTCGTGCCGTTGAATCCCACTGTGGACACCTGCGAAAGGTACTACGTCGAGGTTCACGTGGGTTTTGACCCCACGGACTTCGTTGGGCAAGGTGGGGGGGGGGATGTTGCTCCGCCCGAGAGACGTTTGGCACAACTCGGGGTACTGGTGATGCAGGGCTCGATCTTGGGCATGTGGGTTCACTCTCATATATCCAAAGAAGAAGAAGAAGAATGCAACCCTCGTAAAAAATATTTTTTCAAATGTTTACTATGAATCTTTTTACAAAACACCGATAATTTCAAAGTTACTTTAGCTGAGAAGGAAGTTACAATGTGCGCTGTCTTGAAGCCACTTGGCCTCGAGTTTCCGTAATTACATTTAACGATCAACTTGAATCTCATCTATCTTCCTAATATGTATGATATTCTTCAAAATAATTGTTCCAACACTCAAACATTGTTCTCATGGTGGTGCTTCCAATTAAACTTTGGCTGAAGTTACCAAAGAAAACATGTACTCTTATAACAAGTTTTTTATTTTCCTGTTTTGTCCAAAGGTTTCTAAGCCTAGGGAGCACCAATTTCTAATTTTATGTGCATGCCTACAATGGAATTTACTAAAATTTTGGCTTCCTCTAGCTAAATACTCTGAAGGAACTATCATTGATTTGAGAACAAACAGTTGCTCCACATCTTTTATGCCAATAATATGGTAGTTGGAACAAATAGGGGCAAGAGCCATGTTGGCAACTTGTTTTGAAAGTGAAGTTGATGGGATATTTCTACAAGAACAACATTTAAATTTTTGCAATGAAAAATTTAGCTTAAAGTTGGTCAGGGACATTTGTACAAATAGATAGAAAGATAAAGGTATGAATATAAATTATGAGTTTTTTTTTTTTTAGAGAGAAAGAGAGGAGGTAGAGAACTTGGTCCCTCGCTAAAGGGTGAAGTGGGGAAATAGATAGATATCTGCTAAGGATATGTATGAAAACAAAAATAGTAGGAATTGGAGATAGTTCCGAGTTGAAGATCTCGAAGCTTGAATTATCAATAGAAAAAGAAGACTCTCATAGATATATCAGAAGCACAAGTACATCCTGACAAGTATAGGCCCCACACCAGCACCATAAGTTTCTTATCCCTACTATCAAAGTTGGACGGTAGATATATTCATGGCTGCTCAAAATAGGACACAGATTGACAGACAAGCCCAAGAACATTACAGAGCCTAAGAATGTTACAGTCTTGTTCACCAAAGAAAAAGAAGAGGCAGTGGCATAGTAGGGGACGTCCCCACCTACTTTGTTGTCTGCACCACCTGTTCCAGTGGCACCTTCAGACACATCACTGTCACCATCAAGGTAGGCCAACTCGTGGGTCGGACTCGGATCGGTCTGGTCCTGACCGAGTGGATCGGCCGATCCGACCCGATCCCGAATCGGTCTGGACCGAGCCGGACCGGTCTGGCCGATTCAATTTTAAAAAAGGGAAAAAATAGAAGAAAATAGGGAAAAAAAAAGAAAAACAAGTCCAAAAAATAAGAAAAAATTTCAAAAAATCAGAAAAAATTATATTTACCCAAAACTTATCTAGTACCTTGGGTAAACTCTTGAATTTTTATTAACTTTGAAAAAAACTTGAATACAATACATGGGGGGGACATAAAACCTTACCCCTAAGTATTACATGATAGTAAAAAAAAAAACACACACACAAAGTGACAGAATAAGTAGACATACATTTATTCTAGCCTTACATTGTAGGTTCTATACAAATGTTGCACATAATTGGCCTAGGACATATAAGTTTGGTAACATTGTTCATATTCCTGTACAAACCGGTTATACTCATCTGTGAATGGGTAGATTATTGTCACCGGTATCCATCCTTGTGTCTTTGGCCCATGATAAGATCCTTCTGAGGTTGACGATTGATAAGAGGAAGCATCTGAAGTTGGAGGATAAGTGGGATATCCTCCTAAGTAACTCAATGCATCATAGGGTGGTGGATGTTAATAATATGTACCTTGATATCTATAAGGACTATAACCCTCTAATGGAACTTGAAAGGATGCATCAGACGAATGCTCTTGAGAGGATGTTCTCTTTAGGAACTCTTGTTGTTGTTTCCCTTTGCCTTTATTTGTTGCTGATGTGTCCTTAGCCAACCTACTGGAGTGGTCATCATCCTACGTAGCATACGTAAATTCTTGCTCTCCTGTGAAAATCATTGGAGGAGCTTCACCATGTTGACTTGATCCACGTCCTCGAGATGACTGTTGTTGTAAGGATCCACCTTGACTTCCATGTGGATCATCATCGTCATCGTCAGGGGTAGTCGTTGCCGAAGTAGAGTCGTATGAAGTTTGGTAAACGACCTTGTCGCTTGGCTCTGGTGTCTCTTCTGACTCATCTTCTTGTACAGTTTCTAAATCTGCAATATCAACATGAGTTATTTTACCTTTACCCTTACCTGAACTTTGTGGGGTGGATTCTTTTGCCGTTTTGAAGGAGGTGGAAGTTGAAACTCAACGGACAAGGGGACACCATCTAATTGTCCTTCTGCCCATGACCGATCGTTTGGATCAAATTCTGATGGACTCAAAACATTCCTTGCATCCACCCATGCATTCAGTGGGTTCTGCTCCTCAAATATCTCGTCCAGATCGATTGGTTCCTCAACTTGTTGTTCTGCTTGCACCGGTCTTCTAGCAACTTCATCTCTTCATCGTTCTTCTTCTCTTTGGTTCTCTTGAATTTTTTTTAAGCGCATGTTATAGTGGCAAAAGACCAATTGCTCCAATCTCGCTGAGCTTAATCGGTTCCTTTGCTTGGTGTGTATCAAGCTAAATGTAGACCAGTTCCTCTCACAGCCAGAAGATGAGGTGGTTTGGCTTAATACACGGATAGCAACATAAGCAAGATTTTCATAACCTGGAGCCTTCCCATGATCCATCCATCAATCAGCTATAATTCCATAATGATCCAACTAACAATTAGTATTGTAATTTGTAAAGCTTAGGCATGATAACAATTTCGTGAAAGTATTAGTTATGTGTAAAATTCTAAATACCTGGTGAAAGCAACATGACTGCCCGTTGAGCACGATGAGTACCAAAATGTAATGTCCGGAGCCTATAGTGATGCATTTTGTTGCATGTTATGATAGCTCGATCCTCATCATGTAACAAACGTCGAATTACATTTTGAGTCCCACGGAGTACTTCTTCATCATTGAGCGCATGTTGAGTAGCAGAGCTATATTGGTATCTTGGGTTGAAGAAATGACCTAAAGAATTGAAAAACAAATTAAAAATAAAATAAAACTTATAGGAAATAAAATGACAACTAATATGGATTGACTTATTTTGTTACCTGCCGCATGCAAGTCATGGTGGAGTGTCCTATCCCATCTTGCATCTATGATATCCCACCACTTTTTATATGTATTTTTGTTGGTCCTAGCAATGTCTTCTTTTACACGGTCCATAGCTTCATATAAATATCTCATTGTGGCCTTCTTATCTCCATCCACCATCCTCAGAACCCGCACAAGAGGTTCAACTATGCTCAAGATCATCTTTATATCCTTCTAATACTTCCGGCTCTCAATCAAGTCCTCAACCTGCTTCCCCTTGTCTCTAGCATCACGCTTCGCGTGCCTTGTCATCCAATCCTCCAATCTTTTACTTGAAATCATCTGTTTCAAGAGGCGTTTTTGTGACTGTGTACTCTCCAAAGAAATGTATGTGGAGGCGAAACGAGTTACCCCAGGACGTGGTAACTCCCTCTGTCCAGTGTGTTCACGCATCAACGTGAGCATATAGTTATGGTTGTAGATATAGGATGTGATGAATTGGGTTGACTTTACCGTTTCAGTAATTTTTACATCTTTCCCAATATATTCTAGCATCAAATTTAGGGAATGAGCAGAGCAAGGAAGCCAATATAGATGTGGCCTCTTCTCTATTAACATATGGCCAACAGCTTTATATGAAGCTGTATTATCTGTTACAACTTGTACAACTCGATCTTCTCCCACCTGCTCCACAATGTCATCAATTAACTTGAAAAGATATTCAGCATTCTTTACCTTTCCACTAGCATCTACGGACTTCTAAAATACAGTCCCAGCTTGACAGTATATAAGGAAGTTAATTATACTTCTTCTCGTAATTCCTATTCAAATAATGTAATAGATATTAGAGAATGTCTAAATTAACTAAAAAATATAATATGTTAATCTAAGATTCTAAATATGTTAAACTAATTCAATGTACTCACCTGTCCAGCCATCTGTCATTATTGTGCAGCCTCTTTCATCCCAAATTCGCTCGAACGACTTGATATACTCTTAGAGATCACTTACCTCTTGAGGAAGATAAGTGTTGTATATCTCCTTGGGGGTTGGTCCAGGAATATCCTTACCCACATCTCCAATAGTCTCAATCATGTCCTCCCATTAAGGATCATTTGCAACATTGGCAGGTATACTGTTATAAACAAACCATCTCGAAACAGCATGGCCAATTTTCTCCTTACATACCTATAGGTTCTTCATAGCAGCTGTGATTGATGGTTGTCTATCTCTCCGTCTTGTTAGGAAAGTATCTATAGGACCCACTCTAGGATCATTGTCCCTAGTCAAGTCATGAATTTCCTCCTCGTTGGATCCATTATCCGGATCCACTCCCTTGCCCAACGTGTCGACCGGTGCGTCTATACACATCCTCATCAGCAAAAGATCTTCTACTTTCGTCTATGGCTCGACATATATCATCTTTAAATTAAAATAGATGATTAGACTAATTTAACCGAGATGAAGTATAAACAAGTAAATAATTAATTGAAAATTTTAAATCAAAGAATACCTCGAGAAAAGTCTTCAAATGTAATGGATCTCCTTCTGGTAGGATCTATGTCTCCCTCCCGAGATCTATCTCTCGGAGGATGAATATGAATACCTTGACCTGAGGGCCGTGTCATTTCCTCCCTAATTTGGCCTCTCATCGTTGATGCTGCTCCTTTTTCCAACTCTCTTTGTCGTAGGTAATTTTTGAATTAATTTTTTACCTCTAGTGGTGCAGTAGTACAAGCCTTCACTTCTCCTTTGACACCCCCAATATGTTGCTTTAGACGAAAAACTCCACCCGAAATAATCCTAGTACAAGCCTTCACTTCTCCTTTGACACCCCCAATATGTTGCTTTAGACAAAAAACTCCACCCGAAATAATCCGACTGCAGTAGTTGCATTTGATCTTGCGTGAAGCCATGTCCACGACGGTGTGGTTCCATCCTGGGTCACCACGAGAGGTGACAGATGTGGCCTCATTATGCTCAGAAGTCGACATCTTTAAAAATAAAAAATATATTAATAGGGAAAGAGATAATTAGTATTTAGTAATTACATAAAGAGAAATGGTAAGAAATAAGAAAAAATATAGAGAAAGAGAGTGAGATTTCATATCATACCTCGAGGGAGAGTGAGAGACAATAAGAAAGAAAGCTACAGAGACAAAAAGAGGTTAGAGAGAAAAATTAAAATGCAATAAAAATAATATGATGAAAAAAATTTGATGTAGTCCGTCCGTCCGTCCTTTAGAGTTTAGAACTCTAGAGAGCTTTGGAAGTTTTGAGAGAAAGAAGTTAAGAGAGCTTTGAGTCTTTGAGAGAGTATGAGAGCTTAGAGAGAGAGAGAGAGAGAAGTTTTAGAGAGAGAGAGAAATGAGAATTTGTGTAAATGAGGAAGAAAAGGATAGGAGGGGGTTTTATAGGGACTTGGAGGGGCTTAGAAGCCCCTTCTAACCGTTGGGAACTCATTTGAATGGGTTCCCAACGGCTAGTTCGGAAATAGCCGTTGGGGGCCCGGGTCGGCCGGATCGGTCCGACCCGGGACCGGGTCGGCCGACCCGGCCGACCCAACCCGATCCCAGCGATCCCGGGCTGAGGTTGCTGGGTCGGGGCTCGGGGTCGGTTCGGACCGCCCTGTTTCCGACCGGACCGGGCGATCCGATCTGACCTGGACCGACCCGGCCTACCATGGTTACCATGATGCTCGATTGCTCAATTTTGCTGCATATGAAAAGCAGATAATGATAAAACTTGCAAAAATCCGAAACTAGAAAAAAATGAGAAACAAGATGGCATAGGATGGAGTGAAAGTAAGAGGAAGAAGTCATGAGCGACCTATCAAATCCAATCTATTCATCTCTATTTCCTCATTCTTTCCCCATTCATGTCCTTATACCATATTTTCCTTCACCCGTTCACTCTTCTCCCTTCTCTCAAATTTTTATTTTTCATTTATACCCATCATTCTCTCTTCTTTCTCCTCATGGCTAAGGCTCAAGGAGAAATCATAGAAGTAGAGGATGCTAATGCACACATCTCTCCCATTTTCTCGCTCTTTTTTAAGCCATCACCTCTCTTTCCTCTCCCTCCAAGTAAGGCCCGATAAGAACATTGGAGAAGTGGGAAACTGGCACGACACTCTCCTTTGTCTCATCTTCGAATCCTTCCTTTATTCCATGTTTTGCTTGCTGCATTTAAGAACTCCACTAGTTGTCTTAGGCCCACCAATAAGGGAGACCCCATGGACTTCACTCCAATTGGAAACCTCTGTCAGCCTGCTGAGTTCAGTGGAAGATGTCACATTTTATATCCAAAACTAGTCCTACAATGGCAAAGTAAGGTTTGCTGTCGGTGGGCTAGCCAAACATAATATCAACTCACAGGGAGGATGAAGTCTAATGGAGTCCAATAAAGACTTTTCACCCGCATTTCATAAATGATTATTTTTTTTCATATAGTTCCCTCACATGTTCACCCTCATTTCATAACTGATTATTTCGTCCATATATTCCCCTCACATATTACTTCAGACAAAAGGGAGGAAAAAGGGGCTGACAGTCCCCAACAAGAATTGCTTAGGTGAACGAATGTTGTTAATCTCATGCATGGAAGACAAGAGGCTAACAATTTTATTTAAACTTATATAGAATTAAAAAGATTAAAAAACATGATAATGAAGACTACGATATTTGCAAATATTGTCAATACTCATGCTTGTAGACATAGTATAATGAATGTCGTGTCATGATTACTGGACGAATGCACTTTCAAAGATATTGGATGAATAAGACAAGTGACAAAGACATAGTTGTCATTGACAGTACAGAATGGGATTGCAAATTGAAGAAATAAAATTCTCATCAATGGACATAACTGTAAATGCAGATAGATTAAAGTAAGCATGATTAAAAAACCTTGCTCATGCTCTCCTTTCAGATTAAAACAGGTATACCTAACAACTATTTTTTTATGGGGAAAAAAGAAGAAGAGATCTTGCACGTACTAAAAATGAGTTGCAAACTAATAAGACTATGTCCCAGACAAAACTACTTATGTGTGAGTCCCATATGGACATATTAATTTTATAAATTAATCATAATAAGCAGGCATAATACGCCCCTTACTAGTGTTTTGAGCTTCACAACCTTTTAAGGCGAAATAAGACAATTAATTGGGTTAATGGTCCTTGTAAGACCTTCGCCTGTTTAGTTAGCTATTCTATATTGCTTAGCCTACTTTAATGTGCATGATGATCCATTTTCTCCCATTTCTAAAATAATCAATGAAAAATAAGATCTAAAAAAATGTAAAGAAGATCAATGAAATAAGAATAATAAGATGTTAAATATCAGAAGTCATTTGAGAGTGATAAGACGTTAAAATCAGAAGACATTTGAAAGTGACTTATGATGACAAGTTTCTAAGTTAGGATTAACAATGAAACCAATTTATGATTTAACAACCTATTTTGTCTTGTGACCTGGTGAAGAATAAGGAGTTTGTCTCTCACTCAAGGGATGTAGTTACATCACTTACTATGAAGTTGTTGCAATAGGGTTCAAAGTGAATCTCACCAAACTATACTTGAAAATCAGTCGATGTTGTACATGCCATGATTAAAGGAACTTGTGTCAACAAGACCCATCAAATACATGCACAATTTGCACCCTCAATCGTGGCCTTTCAAAGGTCCAATTGGATTACAAGCCATTTTATATCGAGAGCGTCTTAACTTGACTAAACTTTAACTCAATGATGGATAGCTGTTAGGTATACCTGTTTTAATCTGAAAGGAGAGCATGAGCAATTTTTTTAGTCATGTTTGGTCTAATCTATCTGCAATTTTAGTTCTATTCATTGATGAGAATTTTGTTAGTTCTGTCCATTAATGAGAATTTTGTTTCTTCAATTTGCAGTCCCATTCTGTGCTGTCAGTGACATCTATGTCTTGGCCACTTGTCTCATTCATCCAATATCTTTGAAATGCATTCGTCCAATAATTATGACACGATATTTATTATACTATATATGCAAGTCCGAGTATTGACAACATTTGCAAGTCTCGTGGTCTTCATTATCATGTTTTTTTAATCTTTTTAATTCTGTATAAGTTTAAATGAAATTGTTAGCCTCTTATCTTCCATGCATGAGATTGACAACATTCATTCACCTGAACAATTCTTGTTGGGAACTGTCAGCCTCTTTTTTCTCCTTTTTGTCTGAAGCAACATGTGAGAGGAATATATGAACGAAATAATCAATTATGAAATGAGGGAGAACATGTGAGGGGACTATATGAAAAAACAATCAGTTATGAAATGAGGGTGAAAAGTCTTTATTGGACTCTATTAGACTTTATCCTCCCTGTGAGTTGATATTCTGTTTAGTTAGCCTACCGACAGCAAATCTTACTTTGCCATTGTAGGACTAGCTTTGGATATAAAATGTGATGTCTTCCACTGAACTCAGCATGCTGACAGGGGTTTTCAATTGGAGTGAAATCCAAAAGGTCTCCTTTATTGGTGGGCTTAGGACAACTAGTGGAGGTCTTGAGTGCAATAAGTAAAACAATGAATCAAGGAAGGATTCGAAGCAAAGACAAAGTAGAGTGTGGTGTCAGTTTCTCACTTCTCCAGTATTCCTATCGGACTTTAGTTGGAGGGAGATGAAAGAGAGAGTGATGACTTAAAAAAGAGCGAGAAAATGAGAGAGATGTGTGCATTAACATCTTCTACTTCTGTGATTTCTCCTTGAACCTTAGTCCTGAGGAGAAAGAAGAGAGAATGATGGGTATAAATGAAGAATAAAAATTTGAGAAAAGGGAGAAGAGTGAACGGGTGAAGGAAAATATAGTATGGGGACATGAATGGAGAAAGCATGAGGAAGGAGAGATGAATGGATTGGATTTGATGGGTCACTCATCACTTCTTCCTCTTACTTTCACTTTATCCTATGCCATCTTGTTTCTCATTTTTTTTCTGGTTTCAGACTTTTGCAACTTTTATCATTGTCTGCTTTTTATATGCAGCAAAGATTGAGCAATCAAGCATCATTGTGATAGTGATGTGTCTGAAGGTGCTACTGGAGCAGGTGGTGCAGGCAACAAAGTAGGTGGGGACCTCCTCTACTATGCCACTGCCTCTTCTTTTTCCTTGGTGAATAAGGTTGTAACATTCTTGGGCTTCGTAATGTTCGTGGGCTTGTCTGTCAATCTGTGCCCTATTTTGAGCAGCCATGAATATATCTACTGTCCAACTTTGATGGTAGGAGTAAGAAACTTCTGGTGCCGGTGTAGGGCCTTTACTTGTCAGGAAGTACTTGTGCTTTTGGTATATCTATGAGAGTCTTCTTTTTCTATTGATAGTTCAAGCATCGAGATCTTCAACTTGGAACTATCCCCAATTCCTAGTGTTTTTGTTTTCATACGTATCCTTAGCATCCTTCCCTTTCTCCACTTCACTCTTTAGCGAGGGATCAAGTTCTCTACCTCCTCTCTTTCTCTCTAAAAAAAACAACTCTTAATTTGTGTTCATACCTTTATCTTTCTATCTATTTGTACAAATGTCCATGACCAACTTTAGGCTAAATTTTTCATTGCAAAAAATTTGAATATTGTTTTTGTAGAAATATCCCATCAACTTCACTTTCAAAAAAAGTTGCCAACATGGTCTTTGCCCCTATTTGTTCCAACTACCATACTATTGGTATAGAAGATGTGGAGCAATTGTTTGTTCTCAAATCAATGATGGTTCCTTCAGAATATTTAGTTGGAGGAAGCCAAAGTTTTAGTAAATTCCATTGTAGGCATGCACATAAAATTAGAAATTGGTGCTCCTTAGGCTTGGAAACCATTGGACAAAATAGAGAAATAGAAAACTTGTTATAAGAGTACATGTTTTCTTTGGTAACTTCAGCCAAAGTTTAATTGGGAGCACCACCATGAGAACTGATGGGGCAGAATCCAATTTGGCCCAGATCTAGGGGGCCAGCCCAGTGAAAGGGATACAAGCCAATTGCTTTCGGCCCAACAACGGCCCAACAATGACCCAGCAAGCGGCCTTCGGCCCATTAGCGGCCTTCGGCCCAACAAGCGGCACTCGGCCTAGTAGCCGTATCCGGCCCATTCCGGCGGATTACTAGGTATTATGGCGGTTTATTAGCAACCTAAAACATAGTCCTATATCGGCTGCAACAACCAGGTAACCCCCAATCCTTCGTTATAAATAGAAGGCTATTTATTACACCAAGGGAGATAGAAAAAAAAAACACTTAAGCTTCTTCTTTCTTTCCTCTCTTCTGAATAGAATATTCTTCAGAAGCTAACTTAACCATCGGAGGGGGTTCTCTTGGGCCGAAGTCCGGGACCCTCACTGACTGGTTCTTCTCTCTTTGCAGGGGCCTCGGTTCGAATCTTCGCCGACCTCTTCGTCCGGATCGGCTTCGGCCACCGGACTCGGTTTTCTTCTTCTCATAGGGGTCTCGGCCTCATTCTTTACCCCTTCATCCGAATCCCTGTCGGCAAGCGGAGTCTCGGCTACGCCCTCGACGAGTCTTCGTCCGCATCGCTCTCGGCTTCGGAACTCCGATCCTGTTCTGCCCACGTCTCGGTCCGGATCCCTGTCGGCTCTTTTCGGATTCTAATCTCGGAATCTGACAGTGATAGCTTCGGCTACATCACTTGGCGCCGTCTGTGGGAAGTCTGACAAAAGGTCATGTCTCATCGTCCGGTGACCAGACGATCCGGCCAAGGCGAGGCAGAAACACGAGCGACTCCGGCGCAGACACTCCATTCCGAAGGTACTCCATCTGTTCTTCCTCAAGGTTCTATCTTTTCCAACAATATCGGAGTCCCTCGCTCCCAGAGACGACCGAGTGAAAGAACTCCAACAGCAAGTGGCTACATTGGCCGCTACTGTCACCTCTCTGGCACCACTGCGGGATATGGTGTTTGCTATCGCTCAGCGTATAGGGTTGCTGAATCAGCCTACACAGCAGGTACCGCCTCCTCCTCAATATTGTCCTACTCAAGCTGCGAGGATGCAGCCAATGCCCTCACGGGCGTCCCACGACGAAGCTGTTTCGGCACGCAGCGAGTCTTTCGGGCCGCAAGGCCAAATTCCTCGCGCCAGTTATATTCTGACGGAGCCGAACAATGCTTTATTCGGATTTCATTAGACTAATGCGAAGGACGTTCGGTCACCACTTCAACCACCCCGGATCTGGACCGACGACTGACAGGGATGAGGAAGGAAATGCAGCATATGGTGTCCCAGTCGTATGGAATACCTCTCGCCAGCACTGTTCTGGAGCAAACTCCTTTCTCTCCAAAATTTCTAGCCATCGGGGTACCTTCCAACTTTAAATTGTCGAAAGGACCTCTATATGATGGGATGACATATCCAGTCTGCCATTTCCAGAGATTCAATTCCTACCTCTCCGTCTGAGGGGTTTCTGAGGCAGTTCGCTGCTGTCTCTTCCCCCTTACCCTGGAAAAAATAGCCTTAACTTAGTTTGAAACGTTGGCTCCCAATTCCATTCATTCTCTAGTGCAGTTAGGCCAACTGTTTATCGACCAATTTTATGATGCCACCCGGCAATGTGAAACCTCGGCCAGTCTGCTTGCCATTCGGCAAGGACCGACCGAGACCCTTCAAGAATATTTTACCAAGTTCCGGGCCGAAGCAGCCCATATTCCAAACTTAGACAGTTCGATTGCGGTCTCGGCCGTAATCAGCGGATGCACGGACGAAGGGCTTCTTAGCTCCATCGGAAAGCGTCATCCTCCCACCTTCCAGGACCTGGTGGCTCAGGCCCATAAATATATCAACCGAGAGGCCCTGATAATATCCAAGGGCAAAGGTATCGCCGAGACAGTATCGACAGTTACTCTTCCGGCAACTCGTCCTCGCCCAGAAAATCATGAACTTTCTCGCAAGCGATACCGGAGAGAAGAATGTGACTAAGATAAGCGCCGGGATCCGTAGCAGCGGTATCTGCCGTTACCTACACCTTCCCGAATGCTCATGGAGGTGAAATGTATGATTCGGCAGCCTGAACGTATCAAGACTGATCCTCGCCGAAGGGACCCCCGGAAATATTGCGAGTATCATCGGGAAACCGGGCATTCGACTGACGAATGTCGGCATCTTCGGGAGGAAATTAATTGCCTCATCCGGGAAGGTCGCCTGCCGCAGTATCGACGAGAGCAACCTCAACAACGACAGAACTGAGATGCCCCCGAAGCACCGAGGCAACGTCAACTCCCGGATAAAGAAGCACCACCTCAACCGAAAGTAGCTTCAGCCCCGGCAGAAGCATCACACCAACGACCCAGTGCCGGGTCAATTATGATGATATCCGGAGGACCGGGAGAAGGAGCAAAGTGTCGTCGAGCCAATGCAGCGATAGAAGTAGCATCGATTGATGCCGGGACGAAGCAATCTCGTCTAGAAGATATCGTCTTCGGCCAGGAGGATCTGACCGACGTTCAGGTCCCTCACGACGATGCCCTTGTTGTAAATACTGTAATGAAAAGTTACGATGTTTATCGTATCTTTGTTGATAATGGAAGTTCTCTCAATGTACTTTTTTACGATTGTTTCCTAAAGATGGGTTTGAATGAGGCTGATATGAAGCCTCATCGGGGCCCTCTATTCGACTTTAATGGTGCACCTTGCCGAGTAGAAGGCATCGTCCGGCTACCTGTAACCCTAGGTATAGCCCCTCGGCAATTAACCATTGAAACGGATTTTGCCGTCATAAAGGTTGATTCGGCCTACAACGCCATTTTTGGCCGAAGGCTGATCGGAGGAATTGGAGTTGTACCTTCATCCTTCTATCAGAAGCTGAAGTTCCGCACCGGTCATGGAGTCGGCGAAGCCAAGGGAAATCAGGAAGCTGCCCGGCAATGCTATATGATTTCGGTTAAAGGGAAGGCTGTGACTGAATCCCTTTCGATCGAATCTTCAGCTGAAGCGTCCCCAGGAGAGGAACTTACAACCGTTCCAGTTCCGAGAGGAGAAGGCCAAACACTAATGATAGGTTCCGGCCTTGAAAGGATTGAAGCTGAGAGACTTATCGAGTTCTTGAAAGAAAACCTCGATGTTTTCGTTTGGTCTCCTTCGGATATGTCCGGAGTCGACCCGGAGGTGGCAGAGCATCGACTGCACGTCGACCCAAATCTGCCTCCGGTCAAGCAGAAGAGGCGCACCTTCAATCAAGAAAGGAAGATGGCCATCCAGGCTGAAGTACAAAAGGGGTTAAACACGGGACATCTCCGAGAGGTGCATCACTCCGAATGGATCGCTAATGTAGTGATGGTGCCCAAAAAAGACGGCAAGTGGCGAATGTGTGTATACTTCACTAACCTCAACAGGGCTTGTCCGATGGACAATTTTTCGCTGCCTCGAATAAACCAGATAGTGGACGTCATTTCCGGCCATAAATTGCTCAGTTTCCTCGACGCCTATTCAGGCTACCATCAGATCCGAATGCATCCGAACGACGAAGAGAAAACAAGCTTTACAACTGATCTCGGCTTATATTGCTACACCCGGATGCCTTTCGGCCTGAAGAATGCTGAAGCAACTTATCAGCGTCTCGTCAACAAAATGTTCGCTCCACAAATCGGCCGGAATATGGAGGTCTACATCGACGACATGCTGGTAAAAAGCCGCGTCGCTGCTGATCATTTGGCCGATTTGCCCGAAACATTCCTTACCTTGCGCAGGTATAAAATGAAGTTGAACCCTGCCAAGTGTGCCTTCGGCGTAGCCTCCGGGAAGTTCCTCGGCTATATGATCACCTGTCGAGGCGTAGAGGCGAATCCCGCGAAGGTTGCGGCCATTGTTCAAATGCGCCTTCCGGCAAACGTCCGAGAAGTTCAAAGGCTAAGTGGGAGCGTTGCTGCATTAAGACGCTTCATGTCAAGGGCGGCGAATTACTGTTTCCCCTTCTTCAAGCTGTTGAAGAAGACTAGTAATTTTTCCTAGACAGACGAATGTCAGTCGGCCTTCGACCAGCTAAAAGTTTATCTATCCAACGTTCCTGTTTTATCTAAACCGGTCCGAGGAGAGCAACTGTTTGTTTATCTTACCGCTTCTGAAGCACTGATGGGAAGAAGATGGTATTCAAAGGCCAGTTTATTATGTAAGCCGAGCGCTCCACGGATCGGAGCTTTAGTATTCGGCTCTTGAAAAGTTGGCCTTAGCATTCATTGCTTCCGCGAGGAGGCTTCGGCCCTATTTCCTTGCACATTCGATGACGGTCTTCATAGATCAACCTTTGAAGCAGGTTCTCTCTCGGTCGGAAGTGTCCGGGAGACTAGCAAAATGGGCTTTGGACTGTAATAAAACCTTAAGCTTTGGCCGACTTCATTGCTGAGCTCACTCCCGAATCATATTCAGCCCCTCAACCGAAAATAATCAGAGCAAATCCTGAAGCCGAAGTCACTTCGGCTCCTTTTTTCTCAGCGGATGAATGGCAGTTATACGTAGACGGATCCGCATGTTCTTCGAGTAGTGGCGCTGGGTGGATCCTGGCATCTCCGGAACCGGTCGTCACAGAGTACGCTCTGCACTTCACCTTCCCGGCTACTAACAATGCCGTCGAGTACGAAGCCCTTATATCAGGCCTTCGGGCTGCTAGAAGGCTCGGTGCGCAGAAGATAAAGACATTCAACGACTCTCAACTTACCGTCAACCAAATCACCGGGGAGTACGAGGCTCGAGACGCACTAATGGTGTCCTATCTCTAGGTAACTTGCAAGATCATAGCTGAATTCATTTCTTTTGAGATTGTGCGGATCCCTCGAGCCGAGAACACTCGAGCCGATGCCCTTTCTGGGCTAGCATCAACTCAAAATGGGAGAGGAGGCCGAATGGTCTTAGTAGAAGAGCTTTCTGAGCTAAGTCTCGACGAATCCGAGGTCATGCAAGTGAATGAGTCCGAGGGAGAGACCTGGATGATTCCTTTAATTGCTTTTCTCCTCCAAGAAGAGGTCTTATCTGACAAGAAAGAAGCGAGACGCATCCGGCAGCGCTCTTCTCATTTTCTTATTCTAGATGGTATGCTATATAAGAAGTCCTTCGGCCGGTCACTTCTCCGATGTCTCGGCCCGGCCGAAGTCAATTATGCCCTTCGAAAAGTATATGAAGGAATTTGCGGAGCACATGCAAGAGGAAGGGCCTTGACCCATAAACTCTTAAAGCAAGGGTACTGGTGGCCGACACTCCGAGGGGACGCAGATGCTCTCGTCCGCTGTTGTGACCAGTGCCAGAAATACAGCCCCCTCATTCACCAGTCAGCAATCCTTCTGACACCTTTGTCGGACCCTTGGCCTTTCGCTCAATGGGGGATTGATATTTTGTGACCTTTTCCCATTGTCACCGGCCAAAGAAAATTCCTTATTGTAGCGGTGGATTATTTCACCAAGTGGGTTGAAGCCGAGTCCCTCGCGTCTATCACAGATAATAATGCATGGAGCTTCGTATGGAAGTCCATCATTTGCCGCTATGGCATCCCTCGGAGAATCATCTCAGATAATGGCAAGCAGTTTGACAGTCATCGGTTCAAAGACAGCTGTGCAAG
Source organism: Zantedeschia hybrid cultivar (assembly GCA_030544215.1). NCBI lineage: Eukaryota > Viridiplantae > Streptophyta > Magnoliopsida > Alismatales > Araceae > Zantedeschia > Zantedeschia hybrid cultivar. The sequence goes on from JARZZO010000011.1 coordinate 46,288,491, forward strand.
TTTCGGTATTCTACATAAATTCGCTTCGGTAGCACACCCTCGGACGAATGGCCAAGTCGAAGTCACTAATTGAAGCATATTGCAAGGACTGAAGACTCGTCTCGGCAAGGCTAAAGGTCGATGGGTCGAAGAGTTACTAAGTGTTCTATGGGCTTATCGAACAACAAGTCGAACCCCTACCGGAGAAACCCCATTCCGAATGGCCTACGGAGTGGAAGTTGTTATTCCAGTTAAAATCGGCCTACCATCGCCGAGGGTTCTCGCTTATGATCTGAAGGATAATGATGAAGTCCTGAGAGATCACCTTGATCTGATAGAAGAAACGAGGGATCAAGCTCGCATTCGGCTAGCGGCATATCAACAACGCATGGCGAGATATCATAACGCTCGAGTGAAGTCTCGAAGTTTTGAAGCCGGAGATCTCGTATTGCGGAACGCCCATGTATCCAAGTCGGCCGAAGCCGCAAGGAAGCTTTCTCCAAACTGGGAGGGCCCTTATCGGGTAAGAGAAGTAATCCGACGAGGGGCCTATCGACTGGAGACCCTTTCGGGCCAATCTCTCCCTCGCACTTGGAATGTGGAGCGCCTTCGGCGCTATTTTATGTAAGGTATTTTTCCGGGATTCAGCCGGACATCTTGAATGAATATTTTGTTCCGAAATATTATGTCTGACATTATTCTAAGTCCGTGCAAATCGTACCGGGAGTGGCTTCGGCTATGCAAACCGTATCGGGAGCGGCATTATTCTAAGTCCGTGCAAACCGTACCGGGAGTGGTTTCGGCCATGCAAACCGTATCGGGGGCGGCATTATTCTTAGTCCGTGCAAACCGTACCGGGCGTGGTTTCGGCCATGCAAACCGTATCGAAAACGGCATTATTCTAAGTCCGTGCAAACCGTACCGGGAGTGGCTTTGGCCATGCAAACCGTATCGGGGGCGGCATTATTCTAAGTCCGTGCAAACCGTACCGGGAGTGGTTTCGGCCATGCAAACTGTATCGGGAGCGGTATTATTCTAAGTCCGTGCAAACCGTACTGGGAGTGGCTTCGGCCATGCAAACCGTATCGGGAGCGGCATTATTCTAAGTCCGTGCAAACCGTACCGGGAGTGGCTTCGGCTATGCAAACCGTATCGGGAGCGGCATGGCTTCGGCCACATACATGACCAAACTTGGTTATCTACTTAGAACAATATGCCATGAAACAAACAAGTGCAATTCATTTCCATATATGCAAGTACAAAAGTAGGCCATGTGCCTGGCCTCGACGTCTTGAAAGCAAAAATAACCGGGACAAGCCCCCGGATTAGCTGTCGCCATCCTCGCCATCCACATCAACGGGAGCATGGCCTGGGGACGTCAGAGAAGCATGGTCCGAACCCGCCGCGGCGCCTTCCGGAGAAGTTGGAATTCTCTCGGCCTTGAGCTGTTGCCACCAGGTTAAGAGATCTTCGCCTTCTTCTTCGGTGGGGAAGCCGAAACCCGTCAGATCTGTGTCCGGACAAGCTTTTTGAGCAATGGCCATCCCCAGATCAAACATGGTCGTGGCCGCCTTAGCCCCGACGTCGAGTGATGTAGCCGAAGTATCTACGATAGGGTCTCGGCCTCAGACGAGGCTGTTTGTCACCAACTCTTGGCCGACTTGAGACGAAGTCGAGTCTCCCGGTATTCAAAGCAGGAATGAGACCTACAGTCTCAGACGAGAATCTTGTCAGATTTTATTTTTCTGTAAGGGTTTCGTATTTTACTCCCGCCGTTTGATAAAATTGAGAACGACGAGAGTAGGGGGCCATGTGATGGGGCAGAATCCAATTCGGCCAAGATCTAGGGGGCCAGCCCAGTGAAAGGGATACAATCCAATTGCTCTCGGCCCAACAACGGCCCAACAACAGCCCAACAGCGACCCAGCAAGCGGCCTTCGGTCCACCAGCGGCCTTCGGCCCACCAGCGGCCTTCAGCCCATTAGCGGCCTTCGGCCCAACAAGCGGCACTCGGCCCAGTAGCCGTATCCGGCCCATTCCGGCGGATTACTAGGCATTATGGCGGTTTATTAGCAACTTAAAACATAGTCCTATATCGGCTGCAACAACCAGGTAACCCCCAATCCTCCGTTATAAATAGAAGGCTATTTATTACACCAAGGGAGATAGAAAAAAAAAGCACTTAAGTTTCTTCCTTCTTTCCTCTCTTCTGAATAGAATCTTCTTCATAAGCTAACTTAACCATCGGAGGGGGTTTTCTTGGGCCGAAGTCCGGGACCCTCACTGACTGGTTCTTCTCTCTTTGCAGGGGCCTCGGTTCGAATCTTCGCCGACCTCTTCGTCCGGATCGGCTTCGGCTACCAGACTCGGTTTTCTTCTTCTCATAGGGGTCTCGGCCTCATTCTTTACCCCTTCATCCGAATCCCTCTCGGCAAGCGGAGTCTCGGCTACGCCCTCGACGAGTCTTCGTCCGCATCGCTCTCGGCTTCAGAGCTCCGGTCCTGTTCCGCCCACGTCTCGGTCCGGATCCCTGTTGGCTCTTTTCGGATTCTAATCTCGAAATCCGACAGTGATAGCTTTGGCTACATCAAGAACAATGTTGAGTGCTGAAACAATTATTTTGAAGAATATCATACATATTAGGAAGATAGATGAGATTCAAGTTGATCGTTGAATGTAATTACGGAAACTCGAGGTCAAGTGGCTTCAAGACGCACTACATTGTAACTTCCTTCTCAGCTAAAGTAATTTTGAAATTGTTGGTGTTTTGTAAAAAGATTCATAGTAAACATTTGGAAATTTTCTTTTATGAGGGTTGCATTCTTCTTCTGCTTCTTTTTTTTTCTTTTTTGGATATCTGAGAGTGAACCCACGTGCCTAGGATCGAGCCCTGCATCACCAGTACCCCGAGCTGTGGGCCAGCCAAATGTCTCTCGGGCGGAGCAACCCCCCCCCCCCCCCCCCCCCCCCCCCCCCCCCCCCCCCCCCAAGCAAAGTCCGTGGGGTCAGAACCCACGTGAACCTCGGCGTAGCGCCTTCCGCAGGTGTCCACAGTGGGATTCAATGGCACGACCTCACGGTTACCCATGAGGCACTTTATCCAACTCTCCCACCCTTGAGGGACGTGCGTTGCATTCTGTGTATTAACGAACTGAGCTGTTGAGCCAAGATTGAATTAGCAGGTGGAGATGCCTAGAACTAAAATGGGCACGTAGTGACTTGGGAACACCCGATATGGGACTAAACATCTATTGTCATCAGCCCCATGTGTTGAACCTCATAGGATTCGTAGATCAGGCAGTGCTCCCTCAAACTGCGTGACTTGCTGGGGAAAACCCAATGAGCAATCTGGCTTTGATATTATGTTACTGAATTGAACAACTGATCCAAAACTCGAGTTAATGGACATAGACGTCAAACCCTGAACTGACTTTTGCCAACAATATAGCTTGGAGGGGCTCATGAACATCTAGAATGGGACTAAATGACTTTTCCTAACCCTGAACTATGGTTTTCCAATCGATTACTTGTGGATGCATCTCAATATGGTCAAGGCGAACAATGATAGTCTTATAGATCTTCATCATGAAAATGAGTTATAATTGCTTGCCTAAGTTCGTCATTGGCTACCAGACTGAGTCGATAGTGTTCTTGGTGGCTGGGGGCTGTTCCTGACTCCCAAGGAGGACAGCAAGGTTTGGTGGCTTATTCTCTTTGCTACTCTTTGGGCCGTATGGGGAGAAAGGAATAGGACAATTTTGGTAATGAAGCCTTGGTTTCAGAAAGGGTTGCTTCCTTCGTTTATCGGATAGCTAGGGAGTGGGTCATTGCCCTTTTTAATCTCGATGTATCCAGTTCCTCCTTTTTTTGTTCTTTTGGGGGGCACTTGAGGGCTGCACCACTTCATTGCCTTTTGTATGGTGGGGTTTTTTGTGAGTTTTTGTCCTTTATGTTGTACATCCCTTCTTTCTTAAAAGTTTAATGGACTATGTGGTACCATCCACATTTCAAAAAAATAAAAATTAAAAAAAAAAACTCGCATAAGTTGTCTCATTGCTGGAGGACGATTTCTTCTGTGAAAACAGGCTGGCTTTAGAATAATCATGTTTTTTTTGGGATGGTTATCTTAATGTAACTTATTAAACGCTACATTTGACCTTGATGTGAATTTCCGTCCAATCTCTTCTAATTGTATGATTGTTATTGTTCAGTCTTGATGAAAATCACTGTAAGCTATAAATTTGTTTCCCACCATTTGGATAGGGGCTCACGGATCCAAATCTGTTTACATATGAATATTGATACTTCCCGTTTATCAAATTTCTTTTTCTCTTATTTTCTATGTATTGTTCTCTATATTCTATGATTTGACTAATAGGTTGTTTGGAAATGTTATTTTGAATGTTTTCTCTCTTAAATAAAAAAGATAGAAATAGAGTGAAGCTTTGTTGATGTTTGGTAGACTATTTCCTAATTTTTAGGGAGTCAGTTCCTTTGTTGACCTTCCTCAAAATAAAAACACCTCTCGACTTGTTTTATTTTTGAGAAACTGTCCCGACTCTGTGCCAAACTCTGTGTGGTGTCTTCTAGTTTCGTCTTCTTCCTCTCCTTTTGCTCTTCGTCAACAGCAACACCACTGCAGCTGCAGCACCCATGATGGCAGCAGCGGCAGGCAGCCCTGTCATCTCTAAACACTGATGAGCCCTATTAGAGAAAAAAGGGCCATAGCTGGATGTCACAGCAGCCTCCATTGCTGCTCCTATTATTGTTCCCTCTCTTTGACGAACAGTTACCATTATGCCTTTTTTATAAGATGCAGCCTTTTTAGACTTCGCATATTTTTCATGCCCTCCATCCCTAAATACAAATGTTGTGCTAAATTTCAGTTTGTATTCACTAGGTTTATGTAAAATATATGAACGCAGATACAAATATGTATATATGGCCATTTTGTACTTAGTTTGTTTACGTCCCTAAATGTAAATGTCATGCTCACTTCCAAGAGAGTGAAGCAAAAGTAAGTCTGCCAAACAAATCTATATAAGTTTTAAAAATTGTGTTAATCTTACCAAAGAAGTTAACAAATGCTTGACATCAACTTTAAAAATTAAATCGATTATTGAGATGAAACAAATTTTGAGAATGAAATAGCCTTAGGGAAAAAAGTGAAATAGTCTTAGGAAAAAGAAGTGTTCCAAGACACCCTATAAGCCTATGGAATCCTATGTAGTATAGGATCGATTGAAAGTAGCAATGTAAGCAGTTTTCGCTAATCTGACATCCATCTTTTTTCAAGGTTTAAATCATGGACATGTGTATCCATGTAGGGGCTCACGTATTTGCTAGCTATCTGTAACTTATGCTGTATATAAAAGACATGAGTGCAATTTGAAGCATATTACTACTAAGTGCAGAAATTTATCAGCAGTTGTGATATCTCATATTATCATCACATATAGAATCTTTACTTCTATCCTTTATTGTCCAACAACCTATCCTTGCACTGGTTATTTTTAAGGATCTAGCTTATGTTCACCATAAATAACCTTCAGTGAAAAATGTATTTCCCCACGGGGCTCTTGTACTACTCTAGGAATGATGGATTTTTATGTATATATAATTGGTTAGGGGCACTTAATCTGATATGAACTTAATAAAATTGCTGAAATTAATGTCCGCGTGAGCTGTTCAGATGATGTGAACAGTATCTGAGTTCCCTGGATTCATGTATATATTCCAGACCATTGGCCTTTCTTGCTTGGTAAGTTAATTAGAATGGATCTGCTCAAACTCTCCCCGATAGGGTGTTGTGATGCCTGGGTTTTGTTTGCAAAAGGGCTATTCCACAAGCAGTTCATATACTACCTGCCAGTGATTAATAACCATGACCCCTCAATGCGTTTGCTGCCCCTTTCTATGCCATGTTAAATGATAGTGTTGCTAAATATTGTGATTACTTGTGAGAATCGGAGATTATTATTGCAACTTAGGAAGAGTACCGGGCTGTTAAAAAAATATTTAAGAGTATTTTTGTGAGGTCATTCATTATTGTATTGAGCCAGATGAATCCACCTTCGAATAGTTTCCTTCATGTCTTTATTGAGAAGAATGGTTGTCATTGGTGCATTATAAGTGATGATTTTAAAAGTTTAACCAATGCAAGTGACTTTGTAGAACCTACGTTATCAGTGAAGTCTTTGAATTATTTGGTAGTGGTTAAAGAAGGAATGAAGGCATGTTATTCTAAATACTGAGATAATTTTCACAAGCTATCAATATGATGGAGATTTAAATGTGTGTGATGGTTCCAGATGGCAAAATAGTTATCTTGTGTTTGAAACTCTGCTGATGCATGAGCATGACACGTCAGTAGAAAGTGTTGGTTGCTAGCAGGACTTGATTTTTTGGTTCATCAAAATATGCTTTGAACAATCACAGTCAAGCAAATCTATACAACCATATGTATCCTTCAAAGAAGCGCACCTAATCATTGATCGACTGTTATATCATAGTTGTCAAAACTTACGCCTAGGTGATGCCTAGACATTGCTTAGGCGACAAGGCTTATTTTCAAAGCCTAGGCAGTTAAACGCCTTATTGGGTCTTAAATAATGCACACCTAGGCACCGCTTAGGTGCGCTTAGGAGTGCCTACTACGCTTAGTTCATGGGCTAATCGAATTGAGTTCATTGGGACCCAATCCTAAGATATAGGATTGTGTGGATGATTCGGCCCTAGTTTTTGATGCCCCTTCATCTTGTCTTTCTCATTATTTCATTTTCCTCATTGTTTTTGGCATTGTCCCTCGTCGGTGAATAAATCTCGATGTTAATATTGAGGCATTCCTATATTTTTCTCCTCTCACTATGATAGCCACAATGAGACAACAAGACCCACTTGCCCATGTCCATAAATTTGGAACCCCTTGTGGCCATTCACATCCTCTCACCCTTCATGAGTTTTCCATGTCTGTCCTTTCTTCTCCCTTCTCTTCAAGTGTTTGTCTCCCTGTGAGTATCTCTCTCTCCCCCTTCCCTCCACCACTGGATTATGAAGGCGCTGCCTAGGAGCCGCTTAGGCAGGTGCCTAAGTGCTTAGGTGCTCAAGGATCCCAAGTTCACCTTGGGTCACCTTAGCGCCTTGACAACTATGTGTTACATTCTCAATTCTATTCTTTGAGAAGACAATAGGAGATAGATCATGCAAGAAAATTTGAATCATTTGCAATTGCTCACGTTGGATAAATGAAGGGGAAACTGATTGTAATACCAGTGTTTATAGTCTACATCATGTAAAGGTTTTGCATGGACACATTCACTACAGTGAGGATGAGATGTCAGATGTTTGTTTCCGCGTTGAAAATTCCAGGCTGCTTTATTATTTTTGTCCTGTCATTGTTTTTTTTAATCAATTTTCACTGGTGACAACTTAATTCAGATTTTTTTTTGTCAAATTAGATTGTGGTGTGAATTCCATGTTATTTGATCAATGTGTCTTATCATGAGGAAACCAGGTATGCAAGAAGGATACGGGATATGCACAAATTTTTTGTTCATCTTTTTGGTCGTTAAGCTATATTTTCTTTCAAAGTTTTGAGCCAGAGAGCTTTACTGAATTAATATAAATTAGTAACAGATTAATTACTTGGAACCTAGTACCTAAGTTGATTACTTATTTAGAGCAGTCTGTACATTATAATGATTTATATGCTATTTACAGGTCTTGTAGGTATTGGGCTAAGGTAAAATTGGTAGTAAGTGCAAATTCTAGGTTTAATTAGAAAGCTCATTTTCTATTTGTTGTTTGTGCATGATCATCCCACCCCTGTATCATAAAATACAACTTTGAGGCACATAGACATCATAGTTGTCAAGGTGGTAAGGCAACCTAAGGCATACTTGGCGTCCCTGAGTGCCTAAATGGTGCATAGGCAGCAAAAGCGTTGTCACAATCAAGCGGGAGGTGAGAGATGCTCACAGATAGGGAGACAAACACTCAAAGAGAAGGGAGAATAAATTGGTAGGCATACAAGCAATTATGAAGGGTGCGAGTATGCTAATGGCCACAAGGGGTTCCAAGTTTGTGGACATGGGACACGTGAGGCTTGTTGCCTCATCGCCGCCATCATAGTAAGAGAACATATAGGAGTGCCTCATCGTTGACACCAAGGAGGGATGATATCAAAAATGACGAGGTAGATGAAATAATGAGGAAGATGAGATGAAAGGATTTCATAAATTAAGGCCCAATCATCTATATGACACTATTTATATTAAGTTTAGGTCCCAATGGACCTAATTTGATTGGCCTATGAACTAATGTAGGTGTTGCCTAGGCATGCTACGCACTCCTGAGTGCATCTAAGCTTGTGCCTAGGCAAGCTTTTTTCAAGGAACCAATAAGGCATTCACCTGCCTAGGCCTTAGAAAGAAGCCTTGTCACCTAGGCGATGCATAGGTGTTGCCTAGGCATAAGCCTATGAACTAGTTTCAACGGACCTAATTTGATTGGCCTATGAACTAGTGTAGGTGTTGCCTAGGCATGCTACGCACTCCTGAGTGCATCTAAGCTTGTGCCTAGGCAAGCTTTTTTCAAGGAACCAATAAGGCATTCACCTGCCTAGGCCTTCGAAAGAAGCCTTGTCACCTAGGCGATGCATAGGTGTTGCCTAGGCATAAGCCTTGACAACTATGATAGACATGTAGATCTATCTAGAAAGGCATAAAAACTATTGTGATGAATTCATTCATGAGAAATAACATTAGCTAGCTTTTCTTGTGCTTCATTCTGTCTTAACAATCATCTCGTGTCCAAAATGAAGTTGTGACTATTGCAGTGCTCTTAATACCTGATAGCTAATATCTCGGGGATGTGGACATAGTGTGGAGTGTTCGACGTCGACACTGTCCGACAAGATAAATTTATAATTCTTAAGTTAAGACATACGGACATGGAAATATATTATATTATATATAATAAAATATAAAGATCTATTTATGACTGTATAAAATGTTAAATTAAAATTTAAAAAATAAAAATAAAATACAGCTAACTTGGAAGCAAAGAATGATCATTGATGTATAATCGGGTCCATATAGAAATACACATATTGAAGCACCTCTTTTGAGAATCATTGACATGGCTCAAAGAGAATAGGAAAGTTTCCCGAGTCATAGCCTGAAAGCATTGCTTAGACCGTTTCCCACCTAACCTTGCTTTGATGCATCTTTCAAGAGTAAATGCTTTGAGGTTCTGCAAAGATGCTCTTTGAGATATACAATTTATGTTTCAACTATTGGGGCTAGTAAAGAGCAAGCTTCTTTCATGCATTTTAGCATTAGCATAAAGTGTCATTTGCAATAGGTACAAAATAACGATGCGTGCAACATATTGGAAGTTCATCAGGAAAGATAATATTTCTGTAGTTTCACATCTTAATATTTTTATGGAATTTATTCCAAGCAATTGAAGTCTATTATTATGTTCTTTTACCTTTTAATTTATTAGATGTATCAATTTCCTCTAATTTGGTGTCGTGTCCCAGTGTAGAAGTATATGCAATAAACCAAATTTTAGAAATTGATGTTGCCTGAATCTCATTTCCTTGTTTTTATTATTTGAGCATGTTTTTCCATGATATTACAAAGCTGTTATCAGCATGGTGAAGAGTGTTATCTAAAGCTTATGTTTAAAACCTACTTATGGCACACCTCTTCATGGTCTGGATGAATCACCTTGTCCCTTCACCAATAGATTGATGACCAAGGCTGTTGCTTCCTCTGGTTAGGTCCTTGCAACTGGTGAACAAAACTAACAGAAACAGCCATTACCATTGTACTTGGTGCTCAGTAACAAAATGAAAATGTAGCCTTCTCATTTAACAGTGTTCAAGTGCTTTAACTTCTCTGATAGAAAACTGAAAGTTTCATTAAAAAAGGGGAAACAAATGGTGTGCAAGTATAAAAGAAAAAACAACCAAACCCTAAAAGGTCTTACCTCCATATGCCTCCATGAAACACACCGAAAGGTACCCCCATGTACATCCATCAAAAACCCCAAAATAAGAAGCCCCAATATACAAAAGGCAACCCTCCGAAGGCAAAAATAAAGGGAGGGCTAGAGGGTCGAGGAGACCCGAAAGAGCTGAAGAAGAGAGGACTGAGCCATTATTGCCTACGGCCCATTCCTTAACTCTCTTACTGATGAAAGATAACACCTGGTTCAAGTGTCTACTCTCGTGGAAGATACGGAGGTTCCTTTCACTACAGAGTATCCATACTGTAGCATGAAGCATCCACCAGTCTTTGTCATCTGAGTTTGCCCCTGACCTATGCCACCCGAGCAGCATTTTCTTTGCACTGGAAAAGGGGGTCCAACGAAGACTCACTGGAGCAAAACATGGGACCAAACTGACACTGAGAAGGGGCAGGAAGCTATCAGATGATCCAGGCTCTCCTCGTGAGATTCACACAGAGGGCATGATGAAGTACTGACTGGCAGGCAAGGTTCACAGAACTGGGAATGGAACTGGAACCGGCCTAAACCTGACAGAACCAGCCAAAACTGGATGGTTCAAACTGGATCAGGAACTGCAAATTCCGATCCGGTTCAGCCGGTTCCAGTTTTAACCGGCCGGTTCTGCAAACCATGTTGGCAGGGCTGCAGGAATGAGGATAAATGGTCACAAGTATTAGTAGGTAATCCAGCACAAGCCACTCTCCACACCAAGAACTTCACCTGCAAAGGAGTGTGGGGCTTCCAAATGTGCTGAAAAAGACAAAGGCGGTACCTTCGTTTGCAATCATAGTATAGGTGGATTTCACCGAGTAGTTCCCATCCATATTCCAGCTCCAAGTCCTCTGTCCATCAGGTTGCAATGAATAGTCTTGTATTGCATGAGGAGGAAATAAGCCGGCTGGTTAATTGCCTCCTTTCAATTCTATCCTAAGATTGGGGATCCAAATTGACGACATTCCCCAGAGAGCAAATCTCTGCTAAGACTGCTCCAGTGTGTGAAGCAATGCTGAAAAGGTTGGGAAAGAGAACAGCAAAAGGTCTAAACCCACACCATCTTCTATCCAGAAACGAATCATCTGACTATTCCCTGGAGAGAGAGACTCTAGCCGTGACAATATCAATGATGCCAAGAATGCCTTTCCAACTGGAAGACATATTGGTTTGATTGGTAGGGATCACATCCCAAACTCTAGCATTCCTATGGTACTTATGAGTTATTATCTCATACCAGGGGCGCAGATCTTTAGAACCTAACTTCCACAGCCATTTGCTCAGCAATGCCAAGTTAAGGTCCCACAGATTCTTTATACCTAGACCCCTTTCCTCTCTGCTCTCACACACTGCCCAATTAATATCATGCCACCCTCACGGCTTGTCACCACTGCCGTGCGATACGAATCTATGTTAAATAGAGTCCATCCTTTTGGCCACTGCCTTAGGAATGTGGAAAATCAAGAGGAACATTTCTACCCAGCTAGGCTTCTTTCCATCCTCTGAGGATCACAGATTCTCAATCCCTGGCATGAATGTCACCCTTGGATAGGCGAAGTCCCATCCTCAAAAGCTAGAGCTGCTAGATTCCTGGGCTGTGAAAAGGTGGGTGCCTTCCCTGTCACTTATTAATCCCAACAATCAAGGATTTAGGAAGATTAAATTTGAGTCACGTAACAACCTCCAAAATGGCAAGAAGTTGCCTCACTACTGAAAGTTATTCCTCTCTTCTAGAAACAAATGGAATGTATCATTTGCTTATTGGAGATGATTGACCTTGGTACCTTGCCTGTCAGTAGTGAAGTCTGTGATGAGGCCCCGTCACTGCTCTATCCCAGATTCTACTAAGAACTCCCGCACAAAAAGAAGGGGAGAGATGTGATCCCCATGCATAAACCCTCTCCCACTATGGGCAGAAACCTGAGGTTTGATGAGGGCTTAAATGAAAATCAACATGTAGTTTTATTTGTTTCTGTTGAAGTCTGAAAATATCAAACGAAAAGTGACGGCTAAAAGTGTATGAAGGAAGCTAGCCTTCATAATTTATATGGTACAGACCATATCCGATTCTCATGGGTAGTTGATCTTGTACGGTGAGTATTAGTGCAAAGATGGGGATACAAGGGTAACTTTGTGACATGCCAAGCTATGATGTCTGAGAAAATGCTGAAGTGATACTCTCGCACCATTTACTTTCTGGTTTAAAGTTGTGTAATATGCATTGTTCCAGGACCACATTTTCTCTGGCTGTGCTCTAATCATCATATCTATTTGTGGTCCCATTATGTAGTAAGTAGTACTTGCTACAGTTCTATGTCTTGGGTAGCTTATTCTCTGTTTTCTGCTGGCACTATTACAGTTGCCAATTGACAGCCATTTGGTTTCCTGCATTAAAAGAATTATAGGAGGTAAAACTATTGGTACAAGTCAATGAATGAATCAGGCATTAGACTTCAGAGAAGCATTTTGTTTCGGTTAGTTTTGACTTTTTTAAACAGGTGCTTAGTATTAAACTGAGATGTACACAGTAGTCATCGTAGGTTTCCTCTATAAGAAAACCTTTTTTGGAATTAGATTAGTCAATTTTAAACAAAATAAAAGCTTATGGTTCACTTTGTTTGCAGAATAGCTTAAATAAGAATAAGGTTTCAGGGATTTCTTAAACCAGAATAAGAGGTATTTTGATTTGGTAAGTTGTTGGTATTCCACCCAGAATAAGGAGAATTTCACTGCGTTATTCCAAGTGATTTGGTAGGAATAAGTGGAATAAGGAGTGAAATAAAGAGTTAAATTGGGGGAATTAGGCAATCCAGTTAGAGTTTGGAAAATTGGGGGAATTAGGTATCCCCGCAACCAAACCAGAATAGGGCCTTTATACCGGTTACTTTGGCCCTATTCCGCAAACAAAGTGAGCCTATAAGAATGATTAGAATGTTTGGTACTGTTCAACATTGGACTATTTGATAACAAATTCCCTTGGTTGTCAAATTTCAGTAGCCTAAGATTTCCCGCTTACCTTATCCTGCTATTTTATTGGTTTTCTTTTCTATCTTCAGAACATAAAGCTGGTTAATGGCATGTGCTTAGCATTGAGAGATTTAAACATCACCCTGCCCTTATTCTTTAATTTGTGCAATTGGCAGGTCATACGAGACAGACGATGGAAGGAAATAACTGCAGTTTTTAGTTTTCCTTCTACAGCTACAAATGCATCTTTTGTTTTGCGCAAATATTATATGTCATTGATGCATCACTATGAGCAGATCTATTTTTTTGGAGCAAAGGGATGGAGTTCACTTCCAGCTGGTATGTAAAGATTCTCATGGTGGGCATTTTTCATATTTATTTTTGTTGACATGCAATGTTCTTGTACTTGGATTTCGACCAAGATCAATTATTGGCAATCGCGAGGCTATGCTTTAAGTCCCTATTGTTATAATTTCATTCTATCAATTATGACATTACAGTTTATCACCGTTTTACATGAATCTGGCTTATGTTTCAGCTGAAAAGTCATCTGAACGTGCAGTTCCTCCAGAGACCCAGGGTTCTGTTCAGAAAAGGAGAAGAAGCATTAGTGAACATTTACCTGGAGGTGCAATTTTGCTTCGATGGCCTCTCTCTCTCTCTCTCTCTCTCTCTCTCTCTCTTATATGGAGGTATGCTGAGAATGCTGTGCGGTTGTTTCCATCCCTTGGGGCTTTATTTTCACCTTCCGATCGAGTTCAATCATGAAACTCAATCTTAGCTGTCCATCGGGTACTTGTAAATCCTCATCTCAAAAAAGTATGAAAAATTGATCAAAAATAGAAAATTGGTCAGATTATCCTTAGGTTGTTCTCATCTCATGGGGTTTTAATATTCATCACCAATTTGCTCACACAAGATTGAACGCTATAATCAATTCGGATATGATCCAATGGTGAAAATTAAGTTCCAAGGGATGAAAATTACCGGAGGGGATAATTGAATATTTAGAAATTTATGGTGATTTTTTTTTTCAACATGGAGAGGAGGCTAAAACATAGCGTGCGGTTTGGCCACACAGATGCCAAAACCGCGTCATAGCACTCCTCTCTCTCTGTCTCTCTCTCTATATATATATAGTAAAATGCATGATCTATTTTAGCAATATGTGCTGGATTGGTGAAGAAGAGTGGATACTCTGTTTGGAATAGTGCAATCATTTCTTTGCCTTTCCTAAATTATGCAAATTACTCATCATCACATCGAATTCCTAGCAATATGGGTTTTATTCTACCTAATTGGCAACCGTGGGATTATTTAAGCAGTATGTGCTGTATTGGTGAAGAAGAGTTGGATACTTTATTTGGAATAGCGCAATCATTTCTATGCCTTTCCTAAATTATGCAAATTACCGATCATCACATCAAATTCCTAGCAGTATGGATTTTATTCTACCTGATTGGCAACCATGGTAAGGAATATTTGTCTTTATCAAGATAATAATTTTCACACCTGTCTTACATGAACATGACTGAGCATAAAGGGTGTATGTGAATGTGATAAATTATATCTCCAAGCAGCTCACTGAATGCCTCAATCACTTTCACAGTATCATCTTTAAGGAGCTCAAATCACTTTCCTGAGATCAGAAATATCCATCATCAGTCAAATCCATTGTCAATTGCACTAAACTAGACTATAAGATACTATATATTTTTCTGCAAAAAATATTTTACCTCTTTTTGTCTCTCTTTTTATTTTTTAAATTTTATCAATATAGTTAAAACTTCAGCATGATACTTGTTACTTTGATGATAGTTTGAGTCCCTATTGCTCACGTTATTTATGACTTTCTGTGATGACTGCAGCAAGCATGCATTTACCAACAAACTATCCTGTGGTAGGGGTAATTGATGGGAAATTTGAGCATGGTTATTTGGTCACTGTCATGGTTGGTGCGGAGAAATTGAAAGGCGTTCTCTATCACACATCTGGGTATCCCGCAGCTGCCATACAGCAGAATCTTAGTGTGGCAAGTAGCACTGCCATGGGTGGTGGCCGCCGCCGTCGCCGTAGAAAAAAGTTGAGCACGATAGATCCTACACATCCAAAGCCAAATAGAAGTGGATACAATTTTTTCTTTGCAGAGCAACATGCGAGACTGAAACCACTTTATCCAGGGAAGGACAGAGAAATTAGTAAAATAATTGGTGACCTCTGGAGCAAGCTTACAGAGTCTGAAAAAGCTGTAAGTAAAGCAAATTTCCATTAGACGGTTCTGGTTTGCTCTTTGAAATACGAATTAACTTATTCCTAGAAACTTTCTGCTTTATTTGAAATTCAGGTCTATCAGGAAAGAGGTTTGAAGGATAAGGAGAGATATAGAAGTGAAATGGTGGTCTATAGGGAAAGGCAGAAAACAGGACAAGTTATTTGTAATGCAGTCCCAATACGGCAGCAACCACTTGGGCAAGAAGCCAAAAAGCCTGACCTGAATTCAGAAACAAAGAAAGATGACTTACTTTTGACTCCTGAAAATGAAAGCAGTTCCACCGGAACGGACACTGAGAGGAAGTTGGACAACGATTCGGAGTTGGATAATTCCACAGAAGTGGAGATTCATGCAGAATCTGTAAATCCAGAGTCCTTCACCGATTCCGATGGATTTGAACTGCGGCGAAGGGATGATGCGGTGGAGAATGCAGATGAGGTCTCTGGGCCAAGTAAGGATGCTATGGAGAATGCAGATGAGGTCTCTGGGCCAAGTAAGGATCCTACAGGGGAAAATGGACAAGAGTGATGAATATCGGAGAATTAGATGAATCTGAAAGAACATGAATACAGGACTTGAGACAAAGTAACAAAGGAATGCTAACCCATGATCCTAATATCCTATAGGTAAAGCAAGAAATTAGCAGAAATTTTACTTTCCTGCTTCCCATTTTCTTTACTGTCAGGGGATTCCTGCTGAAAGGTTGAAACCATTTAGCTTTCTTCTTTTTATTTATTCACTCTTTCCAGGTGATGAGCCATGAAAGGGACCTTTTTTTTCATCTTGTGAAGTACAGATTTATGTATTGGTGGGCGATACATCGATTTTAAGGGGCACAAGTATCTCTGGCACTGTTGTTTCTAATTTAAATAGTACCAATTGCTCAAATGATTACAAAGCTCAGGTGCTGATTGCAAGTTTGCATTGCACGAGAAATAAAATGTTGCACGTAGCTTTGGCTTCGAAGGGTGAGTACAGTGGAGGCTTGATTTTAATAGTGGTTTTCACCGATGCTTCGAAGGGTGGGTCTGAGTTTGTACCAGACCAAAATTCCTTTTAGTGTGATCAGAGTTTAAAGGGCTCGAGGCAGTTGTGAGGCACTTTTCAAAAGCGCTACACAAGTTGTGAGGCAATCATTATTTAGGGAAAGGATGTTAAAATTATCAAAGAAAATTAAATAGTGTTAATTTGTCATTGTTAATACTATCTCGAGTTCTCAACTTAATGATAGGGTCCCTACAAGTGTGGACTACTAGCTGGCTTATTTTGGAAGGTGAGATACTGGTTGACTTTGAACCATGCAGTGTTAGAATTATTGCCCTCTCTTTTGGTGTTAGAAGTAGCATAATTAGATTTAATGTAAATCCCCTTATTTTTTTTATCTATTAGAATTGTCAGTATTGAATTTGAGAGGATCTGATTTAGTCGGGTCTATTTACTGAGTGGGCCGGTTCGTTAAGAAGCGTCCAAGCCTCCTATCAAGGCTCCATGGGTCTTTTTGGCTCATGAGAATAAGTTCCTGCGGGAGAATTTTGAATTTGAAATAGACATCGACGTCTTGTAGGCATAAGATGACTTCCCGCCTAAGGAAATTATTTTCAAATCCTCCTTTGATCCGCTGATAAGGGAAATCAATGTCAGATAAGGAAGTCAGAATCTCGTCTTGTCAGGGGACTGGATTGGACTTGCCCTATGCGTCCTTCCCGCGGATTCTCTGATTGCCTTCAACTTAGCCCTACAAAAAGAACTTCCGGTAATCTCAGAAGGTACGTTTTATGCTCTCTAATATACTATCAGTGTCTTTGCTCTCCCCGCTTTTGGATATTCTGACTTTAGGTATCAGAGGGGGTTCCTTGGATCGAAATCGGAGTCTCCTCTGACCTAGTGTCTATCTTGTACGAGCGGTGGGGAGATTTTTGTGATTTGAAGGAGTTTCAGCCGTTCGATCTAGATCGGACGAATCTCCGACCCAATATTATTTGGTGCCGTTTGTGGAAAAGCAACAAAAAGCATGGCGAGAAGGACAACAATCGCGCTCAGCACGGCTTCTCTATCGACCCTCCTGCTCTGCCAATTGATGTTCAGCCACTTCCTCCATCGGCAGCCCTTCACGCTATCCCTCCACCTATCCAAGCCCCGGCCGCTCAAGTCGACATGCCCTTAGCACCCAGCATCGTTCCTAATGGGGTTGGACACCTAGCTCCGTTAGGAGATCTCCAACAGGGAGAATTCTTGGTTGTGATAGCATTATTGTGGCGTCTAGAGGAACGACTCGATCAGGTGGAAGGTCTCTGAGCAGGTGACCCAGAGCCGACCTACCCGTAACAAGAGCTCCAACCAGCTACCCCTCTCAGCTCCCAAGCTTCACAAAGACCCCAAGGTCCATGCCAGGAAGGTCAACAGCCTGAGAACTGCCAATTAACCTATCAGGTGGCGAGGCCGATCACGACGACGGTCGGACAAAGGTCATTGCCAACACCGAGAATCCTCGGCTTCCTCCAGTAGCTCTACTTCGGCATCTTCAGAGCGCCGCGCTCGCCGCAGACGAGGGAGAGGTGCCTCCCGAGGGAGGTCATCGGACCGTCCCTCGGGGTCCTCTGCCTCTCGGAGCCGGCGGACCTCTCGGAAGGATCACCGTCGCTCCAGATGCCCTTCCAGCAGAGATCACATTCAAAAGTTGGAAGAGCGTGTAGAAAGGCTACTCCAGTATGATCGGGGTGTCGACTTAGATGATGGAGATGGTGCCCGGTTGTGCTCTTGCCGCAGTGCTTCAAGGTGCCATCACTGAAGAGATATATGGCCCTTATGATCTCGATGACCACCTGCAGTCCTTCGAGAGCACCTTCGACCTACTGGATGCACCCGATGCTATTCGGTGCCATGCCTTCCCTACGACCCTAGAGGGACTGGCCCGGTGGTGATTCATGCAACTGAAGCATGACTCCATTGACAATTTCTCCGAATTGAGATGAGCCTTCAGAAGAAACTTCGCGGCTAGTCGGCATACGCTGGCCACGACCGCAACGCTGTCCTCCATGAGACAGTGGAGAGATGAGACCCTGCGCAAGTTCTAGACTCGCTTCCACGAGGCGGCCCTCAAGATCTCCAACCTGCACATGCCAAATGCCGCGCAATATTTTATTGTCGGAATCTAGAATCAGCAGGTTCGTTTTGAGCTGAGCAAACAGCTGCCAGTAGACCTTCCTGACTTGGTTTGGAAGGTAAACCAGTGTATCAATAGTGAAGAGCTCTTGCGGGCCTACCCCGCTCAGTGGCCAGCTAAGTCCGAAGAAGGTCGGAGAAACAAGAACCACGAGCCGACTAGGGGTGAGAAGTGATTCGACCGGAGCACCGAAGACCCATCCCTAAAAGGGCTGCGGCAAGAGAATCGAGATGATCGACATGAGCACCTCGATTTCAGAAGAGAAGAGAATTATACCCCTCTCAACATGCCGATCGACTGGATTCTCCGAGAGATCAAAGATGAGGGCTACCTCAGGTGGCCGAGGAAGATCAAGCCCGCCCCAGGGGCAGAAAAGTCTGGTAAGTTTTGTGCCTACCATCACGAGTATGGGCATTACACCTCAGAATGCTATGATCTCAAGAGGGAGATTGAGAACCTCATAAAGAGGGGGCACCTAAAGAGATATGTCGTCAACCTGGAACCCGGAACCCGATCAGCGGCGTCGAGACCGGTCTCCCCCTACAGTCGAGCGCGCTCTGCCGTCCCAGGCCAAACGCGTGATCCATATCATCTACGGAGGATCGGCCAGTGGTGGAGACAACAACAAGAAGAGGCAAAGCTATCCCTCTGAGACTCAGAATGATGTCCGGTAAGTCACCTCGACCTCTCATCGGCCCTTGACCAAGGAGCCGATCACCTTCACCGAAGCCGACCTGGAAGGGCTCGTGCTGCCTCACAACGATGCCTTGGTGATAGAGCTGAAGCTTGTGGATTTCAAGGTAAAGAGAGTGCTTGTTGACCACAACAGCTCTCTTGATATTATTTTTCTTGATTGTTTTAAACAGATTAACCCAGAGATGAAGAGGCTAAGAAGGGTCAGACGCCAATATATGGCTTCAGTGACCAACCTGTCATGGCCGAAGGCGTCATCACCCTCCCCTTGACTTTGGGGACTTCACCGAAGTCCATCACTCAGGAGATCGAGTCCACGGTGGTCGACGTGCCGTCGGCTTACAACGACATCCTAGGGAGGGAGTCCTTGGGGAAGTGCCTTGTCGTCCCCTTATCTTTGCATCAGAAGCTCAAATCTCCGACCCTTGAAGGGGTCGGCGAGGAGCGCGGGAACTAAAACGTCTCCAAGCAGATGTACCTAGCTTCTACCAATGCTCAACTGAAGAAACCAGTGATGCTCGTCAGGGAGGTGGCGGAAGACCTGGAGAGGAATGCGCAACCATCTGAAGAGCTGGCTACCATCATGATATGGCCGGCTGTAGACCAAGAGCTGAAGATAGGTGCCTCCTTACCTGAGCAACAGAAGCTTCAGTACCAAGAGTTCCTGTCAAGGAACTTAGATGTTTTTGCTTGGGAAGGTATCCCTCTGCTAGGGGTTCCCCTAGGGGTCGTTGTGCACTCCTTAAACCTGTAACGCCCCACCGACTCGGTTCAGTCATACCGACTTACTACGAACTAGCGAGCGCGCCACAGTGGGGACAATCCAAACATATACTTACTCTAGAGTGAGAACATACATACATCCATAACACCATGAATCAACTATTACAACCACATGTTTATCCACTAAATAATGAATACTATAAATTACATTACTTGCCCAAGATCTCTGATCGTATCCAAATTATTACATCAATTAAATAGTAGCTTGATCTCCTATCTCTAAATCACCTAGTCTCATAGCTTAAGGTTTACCTCTCTTTACCTTAAAAATGTTAGTGAGCAAGTGTAAGTCCCAATAGACTTAGCAAGTTCATAATCCATAAAACCATAGGTTTTCATACAATATATCATAAAGGGAAAAGACATGATAAATATCTTAATAACATGCATCATAATATCGTATATACATGCTTATGCCCTAAACATGTTCTTTAGCATCGAATATGAACATCAAACATGATAAGCCCTACATGTATCTTAACATAATTTAACATGCATCTTAACGTAACATGCTTCCGTTAGCAACTTGATATGTCATATGTCTTAATTCTTAGCATACCATCATGCTAACATGCTTAACTGAACATGATCATCCATATCATCATCTTATCACTTGTTTAACGGACATGCATTTAAAACACGACATAAGGAGTATCTACTGATTAACATATACCAAAGCACCTAGGCATGAAGTGCTAAGGTCTTGCCTACTGCGCAAAACGCAGAACTGCAGATACCCCATCCGTATACCCGATGCCCACGGGTTCTGACCTTCCTTATGAATGCTTACAAGGTCGGCCCAAAACTCTCCTTAGGATGGTACTGTCCGTAATAGTCAGTTAATCATTTTATTACATGCATGTGACATGACTAAACATATGCAACTATATGCAATTTGTCTTATCCAACATATGCGAATAATCATGAATATCATATAGATCTTCGTACTTATAGTAAGTAGGAAAATAGTGTTAAAAATAGAGTTTTCTACATAAAAATAGTTGTAGAATCAAGATTAGTTATCACTTACATGCAACTATATGCAAATACTCATGAATATCATCTTAAACATTTTATATAGATCTTCATACTTATAGTAAGTAGGAAAATAGTGTTGAAAATAGAGTTTTCTACATAAAAGTATCTGCGGAGTCAGGGTTTGTCATCACTTGCCTCTTGTTTCATGCTACGCACTCACAGCCTCTTGAAGATCCTCCTCGCGTTGCCCTCTATGACGTCTCGAACTGGCGCTAAGAACCTTCTTTACGGCAGAAGCTCTCTTCTCCCTCTTTCTCTCTCCCTCCCACTCTTTCTCACTCTCTCCTTGGCATGGGGGAAAAAGGAGGAGGAATGGGGAGAAATGGGAGGACCCCCCTCCTAGTTATAGGAGATGGCTAGGCTTAAGATTGGGACAGATGTCCCTTTTAAGATCTCCTGGATTTGGGACATGTGTCCCAAAGGGATAGAGATTGTTTGGATGGTGACAAGTGTTAGATGAGGTGGTATGGGATAACTTGGGGGCTAAGAAACTTTACCATTATCCTTTTTTAGTATCATTATCCTTTAGCAGTATCCTTTGGTACTTTTGCATTTTAGTCCTTGTATCTTTGGTAATTGACTTTATACCTTCATCCAACACTTCTTCACCAAATTTAACTTTTTTTAGTGGTTTGAGGAGGCATATAGAAATCGTAAAAATTATACTTAAGACGTTCTAAAAATCATCAATCATATTATTATCCTTAAACTTTTCATAATTGCATTTATACTTTTTAAGAATTTACAAATATGTCTTTTTTCATAATTGTGCAAATGTTGGTTAAGCTCATTATCATCTAATTGTACCATAAAGTTCCTAAAATTATGTAATAATTTTGTGGGTCCTTACAGAACCTGGACCCGAGCCACCCTCTTGTATAGCAGCGGAAGGGGTGCCTTGCCCGTTAAGGAGCAAGTCCACCAGCTCTTGGAGACGGGCGTGATCAAATACGCCCAATACCGTGCATGGGTCACCAATGTTGTGTTGGTGAAGAAATCCAGTGGGAAGTGGCGCATGTCCGTTGATTTCACCGACCTCAACAAAGCTACCCCGAATGATTGCTTCTCCTTGTTGAATGTGGACCAGTTGATCGATGCCACTGCCGGCCATGAACGCTTAAGCTTCGTAGACGCCTTCTCTAGATACCACCAGCTACAAATTAACAAGGCCGATGAGGAGCAGACTGCCTTCGTTACTGAGGTAGGGTTATATTGCTATACTTGAATGCCTTTCGGGTTGAATAGTGTCAGTGCGACTTACTAGAGGCTGGTAAATCAAACCTTCAATCGGCTCATCAGTCGAAACATGGAAGTATACGTGGATGACATGCTGGTCAAGTCCACCAAGGCGGATGACCACCTGGAGGACCTCATGGAGACCTTCGATACACTAAGGAGGTACAACATGAAGCTGAACCCTACTAAGTGTGCCTTCGGGATTATAGCCAGGAAGTTCCTGGGTTTCATGGTGACCCAACAAGGGGATTGAGGCCAACCTCGATAAAATATTGACCATCCTTTCCATGCACCCATTGACCCGCCTTAACGATGTCCAAAGGCTCACAGGAAGGCTGGCAGCATTGAGCAGATTCCTCTCTAGGGTAGCCGAGCACTGCTTTCCTTTCTTCAAGTTGCTAAGGGTGAGGGAGAACCCCCCGACAAGCGAGGCCATATCACTTGGTCGCAGGAGTGCTAGACGACATTCGAAGAACTCAAGGAATATCTCAGGCGGCCTCCGATTATCTCCAAGCTAGCCACAGGTGAACAACTGCTGATTTACTTGTCGGTAACCCCCTCCACCATCAGCTCTGTTCTTATCAGGGAAGATGGAGGAACACAAAGGCTAGTTTATTATGTCAGTAGGTTCCTCTAATGACGAGAGGCACAATATCAAGCGGGAGAAAAAACGGCCCTCGCCTTGGTGACGGCCGCAAGGAAGCAATGCCCCTACTTCTAGGCCCATCCGATTAAGGTCGTCATCGATCGACCACTTCGACAACTACTGCAATGGCCTGATGCTTCCGACCGCATGATCAAGTGGGCGATTGAGCTGTTGGAATTCGAAATCACCTACCGACCCAAGATTGCCGATTTTGTAGCTGAATGCACATTACCAGCAGAAGAGCAGGTGTCAGACTTGGCGAAGGGCCCACTTGGCAGATTTTTACAGATGGATCGGCCCAAGTCGCAGGCTACGGGCCTGGTCTCATTTTGATACCTCCTAATTCTCAGGAGGAGAGCCTCCAATTTTCTTTGAAGTTTCAATTCCCCGCTACCAACAACGAGGTAGAGTACGAAGCGCTCATCTTTCGAGATCTGAATGGCCAAACGGTTGGGAGCAACCTATGTTTAGGCTCATTCAGGCTCCCAGCTGCTGGTGAAGCAAGTTATAGGGGAGTATGAAGCCAAGGAGCCATTTATGAAGAAATATAAGGATGTGGTCCTCAAGCTGGTCTCATCCCTAGAGGGGTTTGAGATCCTTCATATTTCGAGGGAGCAGAATCATAGGGCAGATGAGTTGGCTAAGTTGGCCTCCTCGTCCCAGGCGGTCGAGCGATCGATTTTTATTGAAGAATTGCTCAAGCCCGCCATCCATCCAACCGATCCTATGGAAGTGCCCCAGATCTGTCGTGAGGAGACCTAGATGACTCTCATTTTGAGTACCTCGAAGGTGGTCTGCTGCCTACCGACTGAACAGACGCAAGAAGGGTCTAGTACCAGGTGCCTAAATTCACGCTAGTAAGTGGAATCTCTATCGGAGATTAATGACTGCTCCCCTCCTCCGTTGCTTGGCACCAGAGGAGGCATTTCAAGGCATCGCAGAGGTCCATGAAGGAATGTATGGCAGCCATGTCGGGCCGCGTGCCCTGGCCCGCACCCTCCTCTGCCATGGGTATTGGTGGCTGACTCTCACCCAAGATTGCGTAGAGTATACTAGAAGATGCCTGGGCTGCCAAATCAATGCTCCCATTCCCAAGCTACCAGTGAACGACCTATAGAATATGGCTGAGCCTTGCCCATTCGCCATGTGGGGGGTCGACATCCTGGGTCCCTTCCCCAAGACTACCGGTCAGCGACAATTCGTGGTGGTCGTCATCGACTACTTCACTAAATGATCTTGGGCCGAGGCCTTGGCCAACATCAGGGATGATACTGTATGGAATTTTTTCTTACATAATATTGTTTATAGGTTCGGGATCTCCAATGTGCTTGTGATCGACAATGGACGGCAATTCACCAGTTTCTGGTTTGCTGACCGTTGCAAAGACTTCGACATACAACGTCGTTCTCCTCAGTGGCACACTCGCAAGCTAACGGGTTGGTGGAAAATGCCAATAGGACTATTATGAAGGGTATCAAGACTCACCTTTAGAAAGGGGAAATTGGCTAGAAGCCCTTCCGAAAATCCTGTGGTCTTTCCAAACCACGGCCAGGACAGCTACGGGGTAAAATCCCCTACCATCTAGCCTACGGTTCAGACGCCGTGATCCCCCTAGAGATCAGCCTACCCACCGTCATGATAGGAGGATTGGAAGAAGCCAACAACAATCAGAAGCTGCGAGAGAACTTGGACCTCATCAAGGAAGCCAGGGAAGCAGCTCGCATCCGAGCAATCAGTACCAACGATCGGTCATACGCTGGTATAACTCCAAAGTCCGACCAAGAATCTTCCACCCTAGAGACTTGGTCCTACGGAGTAGCAGGCGTCTCGACCGCTCGAAGCAAGAAGAAAGCTCACACCCAACTGGAGGGCCCATACAAGATCGTCAAAAGCTATGAGAATGGAGCGTATAGGCTCGCTCACCTGGATGGCCAGTTAATTGAAAATAAGTGGAACGTAGAGCACCTGCATCCTTTCTACAGTTAATTTGTTTTGTTATTGATAATTAATAAGAAGCCATTGTGCGTTTTATTTTTTCTCAATTGTCTAGCACCAGTCGAATACACGAAGGACTTGGACACTCACAAAGGGCTCATCCGATCCCTCTATCGAACCACAGGGAAGGGGCTCCCTGTCCGAAGATGGGATAAAACTCGTCCGATCCCCCTGTCGGTCCGAACTGCAGGGAAGGGGCTCTCCACCCGAAGATGGGATAAAGCTCGTCTGTTCCCTTTGTCGGTCCGAACCACAGGGAAGGGGCTTCCCACCCGAAGATGAGATAAAACTAGTCCAATCCCCCTGTCAGTCCGAAGGGGCACCTGAAGAAGGGATTAAACTCATCCGATGCCCCTGTAGGTCTGAACTGCAGGGAAGGGAACCTCACCTGAAGATGGGATAAAACTCGTCCGATCTCCCTGTCGGTCCAAACCACAGGGAAGGGGCTCCCCACCCGAAGAAGGGATAAAACTCATTCGATCCCCCTGTCGGTCCGAACCACAGAGAAAGGGCTCCCCACTCGAAGATGGGATAAAACTCGGTCGCAAGGTGCACACACCAACAAACCCACAACCAAGCCAAAACCAATGGACGTTGGTTTAGCCTCTGCGGTCGGGGGAAGAAGGGGAGAGATTAGGAGCAATACAAAAAGAGTGATATATGTGTTCTATTCAATGGGATTACAAAAAGTGATCTGTGATTACAAAAGCAAGACTAAAAGAATTTCTTAAAGAAGGTAAAATCTCCAGACAACCATTCATTGGTCACTTTGCCCATCGCGCTGACCACCTCTACCTCCCCGACCACGGCGTCCCCTTCCTCTAACAGGAAGTGGTGGCTCGACATAAAGGCCCGACGGAGGAGCGAGTCCGGTCGTCCGCAAAAGGGCATCAGACACGAGGGCATCAACCTCATGGGGATCTTCTTCCCAAAGGTTTGTCACCAGTCAAGCGCTAGCCTCAGAAAGCCCCTGCCGGAACCCTTCAGGAATGGGGTCGACATCAAGATTCTGCTAGACCGTCTGGAAACGCTACTCCTCGCAGGCCAAACAGTCGACCCAGAAAAAAGCGTCATTCCACCCTTGCAGAGGAGAGCTGGAGGAGGCAATGTAGGTCCCCTAGTCGCTGCAACCAAGGAACTGAAGGAAGCCACGTGCACAAGGAATCGCATAGCGACAGACATAGACGATATGGCAGAACACGCCGACCAGGGCATCAACGTGACCGTAAGCCCATACCAGGACATTGAAGGCCATGGCCAGACGCCACGAGTTTGGTAGGATCTACGCAAGTGCCACGGTGAAAAACTGCAGCAGGTCCATGACAAAAGTCGTAATCGGCAGACGGAGGTTGCCAGAGTAGAGACGGTCTCCCACCAAAGGTACCCGTAGACCAAACTCACCTGGGATCCGGAATTGCTCCTTGACCCTGCCTAGATCACCAGCAGTGATCGTGGACGCCCTAAGAGCAGCCCGATCAACAACCACTTTGCTCGCATAATCAGAAGCCATCTCAACCGAACTAAGGTAAGGAAATATGTAAAGAGGGGGGTGAGCAAACGACTAAGGACCAGCCCTTTCCTCAGCCCCCTCATTTATAGGCTCGAACCAGACACTGTATGCTTATAACTCCCCGGAAATAAGTGCGGGATACCTTATCGATGTTGCGACAATAAGTACGGGGCAATTAAAACAATGTTGACCATGTCAAAAAGGCAAAGGATAAAGGCTATTCAAGCGGTGAAGTACAAAGAAGTATAGAAACATCCTTGTATTTATTGACCGGTTGATCGGTCAAACCGTTGCGAAAAATTACAAAAGGGGGCTCCAATGAGCCAGAAGGGACAAAAAGAAGGAAGATCAGAAGACTACAATCACTACTAGGCCACGTCACCCCTATCTGCATAACCCCCGGGCTCGACCGCTTGGCCGCTCAAAGTCTCCTCGATGTCAGCAACCTCCTTCTCGTATCCCGCTTGGTACGTGAGGGATGTGCTCTCGGCACAGATACGCTGAGTGTATTTGTCCAGCTCTTGCTGAAACTCTCTGGAGGCCTTGTAGGCGGCTACTGACAGCATGACCTTCCTCGCGAGCGGCAACCACCCGATCATCAGTCTCCTGGCGCAGGACATCCAACTCCCGGAGTGTGGCGGCTACCCGGTCATTGGTTTCCTGGCGCAGGACATTCATCTCCCGGCGAGCAGCAGTCGCCCGGTCGTCGGCCTCCTGGCGTAAGGCATTTAGTTCATGATGAAGATTCGCTAGGTCTTACCCCATGTGCGTTGCTGAAGATTCATCCTCTGCCAGTCTACTACAGAGCCGAAGGACTTCCTCCAACGAGTCCGAAAGCTCCCGTTGCAAAATCTCCGATCGGCGGGCCCCGTCCCTCCAGAGATTACACAAGGCCGTTGAATGAAGATTAGCCTGAGTCAAAAAAGCAGAAAGCCTGGCGGTTAGTACATTACGGGATGCGCTCTCCACCAGCGGAGCGTTAAAGGCGGGCTTCAGGTGAACTTTCGACCCCACCTCAGCAGCCGGCCCTTCCCCGGTACCAGGGGCTGGAATATCCCCTGCAGGCGTCTCCCCCTGAGGGACAGGACCGTCGGGGGATAACCTCGGCCTCTTTAGCAGTTGTGGACGTGCCAATAGGATGCCCGCTGGGACCTGCAGGTGTCGGAGCGACTCCAAATGGAATTGGGAGGTTCCGAACCTCGACCTCAGCCACCAGAGAAGCCAGGACGCCTCTGCCCTCTGTGGCAGAAGGAGGCATTGGAGGACAGGTGTAACGACCCGCCACCCTATAATCGGGGATCTGATTACTAAATGGGTACCGAATCATTAATTTGGAGCCAAACCAGGATCTAGATAAGTCTGGGAAATAAATAATTAACTAAACTAAACATTCACATCGCATTGAATTAAAAGGGAAGTGCAAGAATTAAAAGTTATTACAATGCGACGAGGGAGGGACACAGCGCCGGTGTGGGAGTGGCGGGGTGACGCCTAGTGAGGGACACATCGCTTGTCACCCTGTGTCGGTGTGGGAGGGACACAGCGCCGGTGTGGGAGTGGCGGGGTGACGCCTAGTGAGAGAGGGTCACCTGGTGAACCCCGGGGTTAGCTAGTACCGGTGTGGGAGTGGTACCTGTGGAGTGTCACTCGTGTTGAGGGAATGAGTAACCACCTGAGGCAGTTGGGCCGAAGTAGCTAACGTGCTATCCGAGGAGTTACTGTTTGGTTTCAGCGGGTCGGTGTTTCCCACGTTTGGTTGTGTGGTTGACGTGTTTTGACGAGACGCTGGTGGTGGGCTCCTTGGTAGAATGTTTTCTAAGATATGCATGTTACATTTCGAATGCATGTGGTTTATATCGAGAATTAGGAGTAGTAATTACTGCTTTACTTGCTTACTTTACCTTTATCCTAGCACAACGTCATTTAGCGTCAGAAATCTGGTTTCTGCAGCTCGACCCGAGGGTCCCCTTAAATCCCAAATTTGTCCCAAAAACACCCAAGAAGGGGAAAACGAAGAGGGAAACCGATCCATCACAGGAAAACTCATGAATCCACATTCATAGAAACCACCATATCCATCAAAAAACCCCTAAACATGCTTATTCTACCCAAAAACCCCACACGCATCATGCTTCAAAGCGGGAAAACATGGTTTTAAGTTGAAACACCACGGGGATCGTCACCCTACCGGTTACTCGAACTCTTCCAAGCTCTGAGCCGCCAACCCGTCTCGCCCCACGCCGCCGCCGATACCGCCGAGGACGTCGTTACTCCACCGGGACGTCGGCCGCCGTCCGGAGAGAAAACGCCGCGGAGGAGGTGGTGGTGGTAGTGGTGGGAGTTAGGAGGTCGATGGAGTGGAGGAAGAGAGAAAATGGTGGGAGGAAAATGAGGAGAAAGGGAAAAATGCCGCCGGGTCGCCGGAGGAAGAGAGGAGAGAGAGGAGGAAGGAGGAAATGAGGGAAAGGAAGGAGGGTTCGCGGGGTCAACCAGGAGCTGGGTAAAACGCGTCGTGCACTCCCGACATCTTTCAGATGATAAGACCGGGCCGTACACTGACAAGTCAGGATCGTACTCTGAAAGGCGTCATCCATCCAAGACGCCATTCAGACGATATGACCGGGGCCGTACTCTCGCGACCCAAGACCAGTCCACATGGCGCCCACGTGGTACAGCCTAAAACGCGTCTACACTACTGGACGCCGTCCCATCAGGGCTTGAACTACGGGATCCGACCCCGAAAACTGACCCGATAACCGGATCTGAAAACCTCAATCCTTACAACAGGCACTTTCGCCGACCCCTTCCCCGAGCCGAGGTTCCACCACTACACGGGGACTCGCCGTACTGCTCGCTCCCTGTACGACTGTTATTGGCTCTTGGGGTTCGGCCTCCTTTGCTCCCGGTTCCTTGCCACCTAATGCCGGCTCCTCGAGTTCCACAACCTGAGGCTCGATCACCCTTACTATTGGTCCCTCGCCGGCACCCGTCGGCCGTTCAAATTCTATGACTGGAGACTCGATCACTCCGGCCCCAAGATCCTTGCCGACCACCACTCATGGTCATCCATATAGTACCTTACTCTTCAAAAATCTGATCCAATTAAGTTCCACTTCTATAATTCTCACCCTTCTTGATAGAATTTTAGCTTCTTGAAGATCCTTCAAGCTTAACTTTTCTTCATCTTTTACCATCTCCAAATAGCCCTTGCACAAAAACTCAAAAGTTGCTATGTCTATGAAGTCTACTTCACACTCATCAGAGTCCACATCTGCATTCTCTTCTATAATAAAACTAAGTTTTAAACGGTTATTATAGAAGCCTTTTCTTCCTCAACTGTATAAACACAATAGATCTAATGCATTCTTATTGGTCCTTACTTTTAGACTCTAGGTTCTACCATATTCCTGTCGTGCAACTCTGATTCTCATTATTCATCGCACGGTGTGCCACTCAGTTCGCAACCACCAAGTCCTCTTCACAAAAATAACTCATTCAATAACACGACTCTTATTATAGAGTGATCCAATAGTTATTCTTATCCTTATGCCTCATCCTTCAGGAACTCTTGAGTTCTAGCACTACTCTTACTAGATCCAAGTCATGGCCACAACTATCCAAGTCACTACTCACTGCACTCTCGACACTTCCTCTAGTAACAATACTGAGACCCCAAATGTTTCCCTGATATTTCTGCACAAAACTTACCCGATGTTATGTTTTGCACTTTTATAATCTATTAATGAATTTAATTAATTTAAATTAGACTAGTTAATTAATTATGTTAGTCTATTTATGAGTTTAAGTAAATTGATTTAGTCCAATTAACCCAGTTACGAAAGGCCATTAGCCCAATTATATTATTAAGAATAGTCCACTAATTTAGTTCAAATTCTGAGATGAAACATTAGATAGTAACATAGTAAAATAATGATAACTTTCGCTAGAAAATTCTGATTCAGACATAGTTGCTACCATTGGAATGAGCATAAAAATATCTATAACTTTGTAGAAGACTGTTATTACTAATTCATATGTTTTAGAAGTTAAAAATATCGATGATTAATTTTAGGAAGGTTTACCCATAGAAAATCAAGTCCTAATTAGATTAGGATTTGAATTAAGAAATAAAAGATGATATAATTAAAATTAACCATGAACTGAAAAGTTATGTATGACATATTTGACTTGAATTAGTAGTAGAATATAATAAATTTGAATATAATTAATATTCTAATGAATAGGTAGAAAATCACAATTGGAATCTTACTTGAACTAAGATTATGTACACAGATTTATTTGATACAGTCCTAGTATTTTAAGTATAACTTCGTGTATAAAATTTCAAATTAAGTAAGACAACACCCATTAGAACTATGAATTCAAATTCTAGAAGTTTTATGAAGATCATATATTTAAAATAAGTCGTTTAGTAGTCAGAATCAAGACATCTTTGGATGAGAAGGAAATCTGCCATATTTTTAAGTTTAGAGTACTCAGGACAACAAGTCAGTAAAATAGGCATATCCTTTTGTATAAATGTTCAAAAATAGTGATATTGGTTGCATTGAAAATATAATAAAAAGTTATAAAACTTTGTAGAAGAGGGATTTTTTTAATTCTGACGTTTAAGGGGTCAAATTTAAAGATCTTCAGAAAGGGAAACTGTTGATGGCGTGAATAGAGTCCGATTTGTACTAGGAAGTAACTTTGACTTGAAGATTAGGTCATGGAGAGTAGGAGTTCGACTCCAACAAAGAAAGGGGGGTGTTACTAGTTATCTTAAGAAGGTAAATAAGTATAAATTGTGCATGCAGCTCTTTTCCAAGGGTAAGTTCATGTGGTGTTCAAGAGAATAGAGTTATTTATGGTTATTTCTTTTGGGAATTTGATTTTAATCAACGTTTTATGTTATTGGAAGCTTAAAAAATGTGAGAAAGAGCTTAGAGAATGTGAAAAAGAGTTTAGAGGATGAAGAAATAATGGATACATAGCTAGGAAGCCATAGGAGAGTCAAGAGCCGATCTTTCTTCAAGAGATAGGCAGATAACTCTAAGCATGATCTACTTTGTATTAAAAACTATATTATTTTTTAAAATTTTCAAAAGTGAATCAATTGATAAAAAATTTGATTTATATGTCTACTTCATGATCATCAGGTTTCATATTTTTGTGATCTTCTTTACTATTTATTCCATAATTATTATCTCAGTCTATATAATATGTCCGTTCAATATGTTTTGATTCCAATCGTGATCAGATGAGTTACAGATGTTTGTTCTCTTTGGTCCGATGACCAATTGAGCGAAACGTTTTATATAAGCTTACTTTAGAGGTTAGAATCATGCCCAATAAAATTCATAATTTTCGGAGTTCTTTTGATATTTATTCATAAATATTATTTTCAAACTATATAATCTGTCTTGATAGTTTTGAAATCATAACTTATAAATCTTATATCTCATTTGATTCATGTTAAAATCATGTCAAATTTTGTGGAGACCTTTATACTATCCTTAAAGCGTCCAAAAAGTATGAGAATTTTATAATCCCGTTTGGTATTTAGTTTGCCTTTTGTTTTGATTTGTTAGAATTCTACTTAAGTCAGATTCTCCGAATGAAAGTGAGAATCCAAAATCATATCAAACTAATCCAGAAATTGATGAAAGTTTGTACACACTTGACATATAAGCTATTTGACATGTTCCTCAAGTTTGGAAATTTTATGAATCCTTTTGGTATTATTCGGCCTATTTGTTAATTTGTTAGCTCTGAAAATTAGTTTTGATGGCCAAAAAATATATTTTTATTTCAAAAATTCTAAGAAAATTTCCTTGACTATCGTTTCTATCCAGCAATCTATTTTGATCAGTTTTACTCTGATTATCCATTTGTATGATCATGTTGACTCTTTAAGTGACTATTTTGTATGTGAAAGTATGTATTTTAATTCTTATATGTAAGTATTACTATGTCAAATTAATTTACAGATCTATGATCATTATGAAATCTATGAAAATATGTTTGTGTCATATTTTTTGATATATATTTAGACATTGCCATCTTAAGGAGATTGAGGTTCATTCTATAAACGTCTGTAGATGAGTTCTGCTCATGGGCAATGGAAAAGTCTCGGTGATTGTGTTTTATTTGGAGTTATCAAGGTGGGACCATAGACTCTCCTCCTGACTATGCATGTGTCATGATATTAACATACTTACCTATATGCTTTGATATTTGTTTGTTCGGCTTCTTATATAGTGGTAGGATGCATATCTATTTGATATGTTTTGATTTGATTTGTTTGGCACATAATTATGAATCATAATTTGCTGTTTAGATCCATTTCATTCAGCTTGTGATTTGCTTAGTTTATTCTTTGGAAATTTACGCTAAGTGATTTTTATCTCAGCCTATTTGATTAAGAATTCATGTTCATTTTGATTAACTATTCTAACAATATAAACTATAATTTGATGAGCTATCATGTCATGATAAATTTTCTATATGTTCAGTTCGATATGTTGAGTTTGATATATGATATATTTTGATCATGGCTCGTAGACTTATTCAGTTAGATAAGAATATGATCATGCCATATATGCTATATATTAGTCAATCCATTCATACTATTGGAAAATATATTTGATTTGGTAAGCTTATATCTGCCCATGTTTTGTGTCATGTTTTTATTTAAGCTATATGTAAAACTATGTAAGATTATGTTTAGTATAATTGTATAATGTGATTTGTAGAATTACCATATGTTAAGTCACGTGGATGGCTTGAAGCCTATTGAGTAGTTGTACTCATAAACCTTATTAACATTTCAGAGTCTGAGAAAGAGAATGTGAAATTTGAGGAGACTTCTGATTGAGACATTTAACATCTTCAGGAGGTTATCCTATAACTTTCTTAGATTTGATGTTGTAGGTATAATGAGAGATTGATGTATTTTTCTTTATTTGGTGAGTTTAGAATCTATATACAACTTGATGAATATTGTAATTTGTAAACCTTGGTATTAGCTATGTTTGGATATTTTAGATTAGTTGATGGTCGTGGCATTTATATAAATCGCCTTGTGGTTGTTTAGCTATCATATCTGTTTATTATGATATAATTTGTTCTGAGATTACACAGTCAGACTCTGAGTTAAAAAAAAAAAAAGAACTAGATTCGGGGCGTAACGTATGAGACTCCAACCATCCGCCTTGAAAACTCTATTGCAACTTATGATCATTTTAGTCTAACTAATGGTTCTCCACTAATTAAGATCCCAAAACTCAACCAAAGTTCCCACATCCTCACTCTAGGTTCACAACAACCTAATAAGAAGCCAAAAGAGACTTAACACAACTAATATTTACCATAGTAAAATAGAGGAAATACTTGATCTAAATGATAGAAAATTAAGGATATGACAAAAACTAGTCGTGTCCTCGATCTGTACTCCCAACTGATAACCCCATCTGAAGGAGCCAGTCACCGATGTAGTCATCCCCAAAAAACTCATTGACTCTCAAACTCTTAGATCATCGTATGGGTCCAGTCATACAGTCTGGGTAGGGCTGTAGACTGAACATGAAGTGACGTCCTCAATATCGGAAGGTCAAAACGGTTGTGAGAAAATACAAGTAACGATAGTCGAACTCATGGAATTTCAAACATATGATACATCTCACTCAGCGCAATAACCTACCCTCGCTATACTGCACCAAGTAAAAGACTACTCTACTAAACTACACAAAGGCCTACGTTCGTCCATCACATACTTCTCCAAGAGCCACTACATGAATACCAATTAGAACTAGCTCTCTACTATCACTGACTGGATACCAAAAGTTTGACTATAGCTTCCTTCTTACCCTCACAATACTAAGGCACACCGAATTCCATTGGTTAAGTCTAAAAGTCCAAGATCAGGTGAAATCCTCTAAAATCTCAATTGTCAGTACTTAGAGTCCATAATATATGCCTTCTAATCTCTCGAGTGTTGGCTCGAAGTCACCACCCAATCCTTATCTCACGGTCCATCGCCCTCGCACCTCAGATCTTCTATCCATGTATTGGCACACTTGTTATGTCTGTGTTTAAGTCACCATTTCAACCAAAGACCTATTCCCAAAACTTGGTCAACTTTAGAACCACTACAACTCCTCCACTTCATCCCTAATACATCTCACATGATTAAGATAATTCTCAGGGCAGTCGTAGCTAATAATCACTTAGAGGGTCACCAAATTACTCAACTCCAATGCTCATATCAACTTATGCCAAGCGGGCCAATAACGCTGCACATCTCCACAACTACTAATTCATTGCGCACATCAACCAAAGACAAATTAAGGTCTATCCAATTTAGTAGAAGCACATCTTGTCTCTTGGAAGAACT
This sequence comes from Zantedeschia hybrid cultivar, assembly GCA_030544215.1. Lineage (NCBI taxonomy): Eukaryota > Viridiplantae > Streptophyta > Magnoliopsida > Alismatales > Araceae > Zantedeschia > Zantedeschia hybrid cultivar. The sequence continues at coordinate 46,323,176 of JARZZO010000011.1, forward strand.
TATGCCAACACATCTCATCCAAGTTTTTCAAAGGATAGATCCTTCTCATCCAAGTTGGGATCCACTCGTATCATTAGTCACTGCATCCTACTATCTCTAATCTTCACCATGTCCTATCGTACCATCTCATCTCAAAGGCTCTCACTCCTGTCAAACATGTAGCAAATCTTTATAAGGGTTGGTAAGACCTCTATCTACACCTCTAGTCCATTAGACTGACCCAATAATCATTGGCATCCAACTATTGCCACTTCCTACTTTGAGGAACCACCTCTCACTAATCATTCATGATGAAACAACACCCTCGGCAGGCACCGAATGCTTGGATCCATGATACCCCCAAACACTTCATGAATTCCAAGGTCTCAACCCTCTCTTGAAGGGGCTCCATAGTGTTTCCTCGAATATATAACCTTTAACCTGTCTCACCACCTATGCCAAGACCTCAAGATCACTTACTCATCTCTACTCATAGGGGTCAGTACATCCTTCAAAAGTGCATCTTGAGTGATTCTTGTTGACCCCTCAAAGTCCACCATGTCTCTTTGTCTACTCCGAGAATCGCTTTCACTCCATCAATCGCTCCCACTATCATAACCATCTCGGCTTAATAAACGAAATCAAACTTCTATCCATTACCAACCTTTGGCATAACCAACCAAGTATGGCACTTCTAACTAGGAATACGACTCTCAAAATGACACCTACCGGCTGCTAACTAGGCATGCACTACACAAAATAAGACTCAATCTGAGGATCCTATAGCCAGCAAACATGTTAGCTAGTATCGCATGTGTACTTATGACTTGGGACAATGTCAAATCATTCCATGTTCATGCATATCCGACTAGACTAGTCTCTGATACCAGTTGTAACAACCTATGATCCAAAAACTTAGGAAAATCCAAAAATACCGGAATCTCGACCTGTTGACCCATGGGCCGAAACTCGGAATGGTAGCCAATGATGTATGTTGGAATATACAAGAACCTGTAATGGTTAGAACAAGATATTAAATGCAATAGAGCTACACATGTCTCCATTCATAAATACACAAGAACAAATAAATGTATAGGAAAGGTAAAGAGTACTTAGTGGACGAGAGAGAGAACATCCCTGATGACCGCACTACTACTTTACACTATTAAGATCGGGCAAGAACTCAAAGAATGCAGTAGAAATGGTTAACAAAAATTGATCCCCGCTATCCCCGATCTGTTTTGAAGAACAAAAATAAAGCACAATGATCGAACATCACCTTGGACGGATTCGAATCCGTGACCATTCGATTCTGACAGAGCGATGCCACCAGCCGTTCAAGTGCCTAGCCTCTAGTAGTGTCCACGCGATCCTCCTCTTGATCATCCTTGCTTCATCACTCGGTTCGGTGTGCACAACAGCTTCTTTCTCCGAGATAGTGTCCGCGGCATGTAGACGAACACCTTCGACAAGTGGGAGGCAGAAGCGGCAGCGGAGAACTAAAGAGGGGCACCCTCTGTGAGAAAAGTGGTGCCAGACACAGAGTGAGAGAGAGGGGGGAGGCCAGAATGGGGGCTGGAGCTTGGCCCAAGGTTCTCCTCTCGATGTACATTTATATTAAGGACGACTTTTCATAAAAGTCTCCGAATTAATATAAATCCCACTTTTCGACCATCGACTAAGAATCTTTGTGTGTGTGACCCTCCATACCCATGTACCAGTCCTATTTTTGACCCACTAAGCCCAGTCACTCCTTACTAGATTTATTAATTAATTTAATATCTAATATTAAATAATTAATTCACCAAATTAACATTGCTCATATTAATCGATCATACTTTTAATCAAGTTGAGTGCCAAGCAACATCATACGATCCTAGAAGGTAATGGGTTCATCAACCTACTCAATGAACCTTTTTATCATCAATTACCATGTTGCTATAATAATTCATTCATCCAATGCTCCCGAGTTAACTTAGGACATGGTCAATTGTCAAATCCTAACTGTCAACTCACTTGGATTAGATGCCACAATACGATATTAGAAAACTCCTTATCTGATAAAGTGCCCGCTGTAAGGATTAAGGATTCGGGATCAGTTATCGGGTCGGTTTCGGGCCGGACCCCCTAGTTTGGGCCTTGATGGGTCTGGGGTGTGCCTTCTAAACGACGTCTGAGGTGCACGACGCCTTTAGAATGGCGTCTTGCTGTGTGGACGCCATTTAGCTGGGTTGCTGTTATGCCACGTGGGCTGGCTTTGGGCCGCGAGAGTACGGCCCCGGTCTTGTCGTCTGAACGGCATCTTGGATGGACGACGTGTTTCAGTCATTCTGTCAGAGTACGGTCCCGTCATGTCAGCTGATAGGCGTCGGTCTAGCACGACGCATTTTAACCAGTTTCAGTGTGACCCCGCGAGCCTCCCCTCCTTTCTCTCATTCTCTCCTTCTCACTCTCTCTCTTCCCTCTCTCCGACCCGCTCTGTTTCCCTTCCCCTTCTTCCTCTTCCACCACTCCACCACCTCTCTACCTCTCACCACTACCACCACCACCTCCTCCGCGACACTTCATTCTCCGGGCGGCAGCCGATGTCCCGGAGTGACGGCGTCCACGGCGGTATCGGCGGCGGTTTGCGGTGCGGCGGTTCGCCGGCACGGAGCTAGGAGGAGTTCAAGTGACCGGTAGGGGGACGATCCTTACATGTAATTTGGTTGTATCATCCGTGTTTCCCGCTTTGAAGCATGATACGTGTATGGAGATTTGGGTAGAATGAGCATGTTAAGGGGCTTTTTAAGCCCTTTGGCCTGATGTAACCCGGGAGGTTAGGGTTACGGGTAGTCCCTATAGCTTCGGCTTGAGGGGGGTTTCGCCGGTCCCCAGGGCCCCCTTGAAGCGCCTAGGCCTGGTGTTGAGGGAAGTCCGGTCGATAGGACAGTGGTCTAGACTGCTTGTGTGCACACGTAACTGGACGGTGGTGGTTCACTAGTCCCAGTTAGTCCTAGTTTGACTCACTGCCTCACCCTACGGTGCCCGGAACATCGTAGGGGTGGACAGGCGTGGGTGTTGGTGGTGTTGTGAGGCGACATTTGTATGCGATCGACAGTGTGGTTTGATCATTTAGCCGGATCCTTGGTTACGAATTATGGTATTGAGTTGGGTTACTTGAACTGCTTAGAACTGTGCCTGTTGCATTACAAATACGTATGTTTCATATCGGGTTTTGGGAACTGTGTTTACTGCTTTACTTAAATTGCCTTCATTTTGTATTATTATACTTGTGGGTGTGTGTGTGGGAGGCGGGGATCGGATGATCCCTACTGAGCCCAATTCTAGTGTGGCTCACTTTTTGGATTTCAGGTGTGGACTTCTTGGCGAGTGGCGGCATGTAGTGTTCTTCTTGGTGTGCGGACCAGCAGCTATCTCAGTTCCGGGGTATGCCCCGATGTTGTTGTACTTTGCTTCTGCATGTACTTATTTAATTCTTTGGACCATATAATTATTGTTGGACTGTGTACGGACATTATTAATTTGCTTCCTGCGCACTTGTACTTTCCTTGAAGTCCGTGAGATTGTTATATTTAGCCTTGTTTAATGCTTACTTCTCCAGACGTGTCGTATGAGATCTGGGTGTGAACCCGTAGATGATGATCCGATACCCATTTAGTAATCGGGTTTCCGATTATAGGGTGGCGGGTCGTTACACCCGCCCTAGCCAGGGGCTTCTGTGCATCATTTCTAGAGCATTCTCTCTCTAAATATTGAGAAAGAATGATCATGTATTGAGCATTGAATCACCTTCAAAGGTATTCAACTGAACCTACTCACTTGACTAATTAGGACCCAATGATCAGAGATCCTTTAGCAAAAGTCAAAGTTCAGAAGTCTACCTACAAGATATTTTTGGTGTCTTAGGTCCGAGGATTAACAACGCAACTGTGATAATTGAATCAAACTGCTTGACAGTTAGGTGTGTTCGCCTTAGTGTCTTCATACGAGTGACTATGAGACCAGTCACCCTCATCACATGAGTAGGAGTAACTTGTATTAGTATCACCAGATATTTGATGTCTTTCTCAAATATCTTTCGATTAGGGATAATTAAGAATATATATTTATAATTTGTGAGTCTCATTATTATGATCTCATCATAATTTAACATCTATTGCACATGTTCATGGACTTCACTATGAAATGGGATATCAAAGGAGTGATTTATATATAATAAATATATATTTCTATTAAATAATAAATAACTGAACAAATTTATAAATTGCATCTGATTGGCACATAGGTCATACATGATACTAACAATCTCCCACTTGGACTAAAGCTAATCACCCTTATGTTGTATCCCCATAAACTTCAGGTGATACTCAAACACAACTTGAGACAAAGACTCAGTGGATCTGCTATGTTGTCAGTTGAGGGAACTCTTTCCACTATGACATCTCCTCTGGTGATGATCACTCTGATCAGGTGAAAATGCCTTATAATGTACTTCGACTTCTGATGAGATCGTGACTTTTTTGCTTAAGCAATTATCCAACTGTTGTCACACAACGACTAGACAAGATTAGAGATACTTGGAACTATGCCAAGGTCGGTGATAACTTCTTCATTCAGACTGTTTCCCTGGTAGCTTCAACTACACCGATGTACTCAACTTTTGTCATCGAATATGTTGCAGTTTCCTATTTGAAACTCCTCCAACTTACTGCCCCACCATTCAAGGTGAAGACGAATCTGGTGGTAGACTTGCGATCATCCATATCGCGTGGATGCTGTGTCACTCCATCAGAACCGATCGGTTGCGGATTCGAATCTGTGCAAGGTGATATCTGATCTCCGAACTATTGGTTTTTGTTCTTCGAAATGGACCAAGATCACCATTTTATTTTAATTATTTTGTTTCCATTGCATCCACAATCTTGTTGTAGAGATCCTTACAGTGGTATCAGAGCTAAGTTCCACTATTTCTTCGTCTATTTCAATATCCAAATCAATTTTTCTATGTAATATTTCATGCATTAATTCGATTTTTCTTTTAGAACTATGTTCCTATGATGAACATGGATGATTATATTATTTTATTCTGTATAAAAATCAATTTTTTGTCAGAGTTTTTCTTGGTGTACTTCATGGGATGAAGAACCACGATCATAGGCATTTTCTAGCGAGCCCAATAGTTGGGTGTAGTGTCCAATGACCCCGAAGAGTCTAGGCGGCGTCCCCGGTCACCGTCGTCGCCAGGGCCAATGTCGGGGAGGGTGGCAAGGCGGTGGCCAGCTGACCCCTCCCTCCTTCTTGTTCATGCTATTCGATGGTTAGGAAAAGAGGGGAGGGGGGGGGGGGGGGTCCGGTGACCTGCGTATGTAGGGGGAACCGCCAGTGAGCCCAGTCGATGCTGGTGTGAATGCTCAAATCAACATGCCATCATAACATAATCAATATCAACATGAAAACATAGGAATCACGATCGCTAGAGATTGAGAATCTCAAAGGAAAGAAGTGATAGCTACTTACCTGTCAATGTGGGAGATTTTTATATGGGTTCTTCTATTTCCTCTTCCTCGGCCAATAGAAGAAGAAGAGCCTTCTTTTAAGCTTTTACTCTCTTTTTGTTCTTTTCTCCTTTTCTCTTCAAATCCTTGCAAAAAAGACAAATAAAAACAAAGAAAAGAATACGATTAGAACTATAAACGTAGTGTTGTATCTATTCTATAAAGAACACTAAGCATACAATTAAATCAAAAGACTCACTTGTTTTGTTTTCTTTTAAACCCCTAACACATAGGTGGATGGATATGAATATGGTGTGTGTGTGAACAAGAAGTGAATATGCTATGAAAAAAAAACTTATGAAAATAGTGATGAGAAAATAGTGATTAAACTATAAAAAGCTATAAAGAGAAAGAAATAGGAAAGAAAAAGTTTGGCCCCTCCATAGCCATCATCCTTCAAGGCTTCAAAGGAAGAAAATTAAAGAAGAAGGGAGAGCTTCAAGTCTTGTCCACGTTTTCTTCAAGAAGGCCCTGCTTTCACCTTGATGGGAGCTCCAAATCTCTCAATTACCAACCTCTTTGAAGGCTCAAAGCGATCAAGTATATATAGAGAGCTCTTTGAGAACAATTTGACTCATAGAGGCCTCTCCCACGCATCCGAATTGCCATAGATAAGCTTCCAAGATTTAGAAGCCTTTCCAACCAAGGAAACCAGATAATCTCGGTCAAAGCGTGCTTACCATTAATCCTCTGAATCGCGTTCCTCTCAGACGATGTCATTTGACTAATTTAAGGGGCCAAATTAAAAAAGAAAATCCAAAAGGAAAGTGCTAACAATTAGGAAACCTAAATGACATCATCCATAGAAGACGTCATTTAGGTAATTAGGAAATTAACTCGAATTCAAATTGGTAATCGGGGCGGATTAGGAAGCCTGAATGGCATCGTCCATGAGCGACGTCATTCAGTTTAATCCATCTCAATTAAGGAATTTAAGTCCAAATTGATTTTGGCTAGAAATCTAAATAGCATTGGCCATGGGCAACGTCAATCAAAAAAATTTGAGAAAAATAAATAAAAAATTATTAATGATTAAAAATCCGATTATTTCGGGGCATTATAATTGTGACATAAAATTTACTCAGTGTGAGGTCAAAATTAGCGTGTCTACAGCTACCCCACCTTAGCATTAGCTTTGCAAGGAAATGGAATGAATGGCGATGAATGGAATGAAGTGGAATGAATTGAAAAGGTGATGCCAAGGTGTGATGAGACACGCTTTCAACATTACATGATGAGATTTTTTATCAAAATGATCAGTAAAGTGACTCAAAGAGATCAATGGAGTAAATCTTGTTTGGATGAGATAGACAAAGGAAACAAAATAAATTCGATCAAACTCCACGAGGGGAAGTACTCTAGGTCACAAATCTTGCAGGTTTCATCATGGAGAGCGATTACCAACCAATGTAGACGTGCTTCAATTATGATGGATCTTAAAAGGAAATAAAGAAATATAGGATAAAGATCCGAACAAGAAAGAATTCTGAGGATATCTTCAAGAAATCTCAAAGATAATCAAAATACTCAATTCAGAATAGAATATTTCATATCACGTTGGGATTTATTTGATCAATGGTAAGAAATTTAATCATTAACTAATTCTTGCCACAATGATTTCAAAATCCTATATGAATGCATGTCGGGCTAAAAGGAAAAAGTAAAATAAAATAGAATATAAATTAATCAAGGATAATATTACTAAACTACTATTGATGAGTTAAGATACCAGTCTTGCAATTCAGTGTACTAAGTCGAAGCTCGTTTATCCACGCACCGTTTTACAAAAGCGGAACCATTGTTCCCATCAATTGGCAATCTAACAGCCTATCCGTACGATTAAGAATTCTCTCTAATCATCATTGTTTTTTATAGAGGGGAACTCAAATTCTAGTTTCATGAGAACCACAAGGTCCTTGATATGCTCTAATAAATATTTATCATATAATAATGCTAACGCAAATACATAAGGGAATACAAGTGATAGAGATAACCGTCCTTTTTGTTTCAACGATCACAGTGGGACTATAGAAATTCGAACACTATTTTTTTTTGCACTCAAATTTTGGTAGCAATATCAAGCGAATAATCAAACAACATTAAATATTCAATTTTTAGAATATTGCAAAAATTCATTAAACGGCGTCGCTCTGAGTCGACGCCATTTAAATGATGTCGTGTCGAGGCGACGCGATTCATCTTATTGAAACAACTTCTTTCTGGGTCCGCTCCGGACATAGGTTTCTTCTCTTAAACCCCCTCTTTACAATTCCAAAAGGGGTCTCTAATCACACAAATATCTTCTATATAACCTCCCTCCTCTCAATTCAACCCATCACAACAAACTTTGGAGAGGAAAAAGCTAAGGGATTCTCTTACAAGCTCAAGAGAGAAAGGGAAAGATCAAGAAGGAAAGGAAGAGTTTAAGCAAGCTAAGAAGAAATATGTCAAGCTTTTCAAGAGATTCTTCATCAAGTAAGAAGGCGAGGAGGAAAATCACAAGGCTTTCTAGCATAGAAGGTAAGCTTTTCTTTCTTATCTAATTAATTTTCTTTTCTTCTTTCTTCTACAAATTTTCTCCATGCTCCAAATTCTTTTCTTTAATATGATAAGATCATGCCAATTCTTTTTTCTTTCATGAGATATCCTTTCTTCCCTGATCCAAGAAGGTTTACTTCACTCCCATAGATTTCAAAGTTAGTGGAGAAGATTTCTCTTTCCATACAATCTTTCATCTCAAAGTAGCATATCCAAGGCTTAGTGATACATGCTAAGCACTATAAGAGTATGTGCATGGATTGAGCCGTAATGGGCACTCTGATTGAACTATGGCATCCTTAAACATATACTTTTCTCTTCACTTCCTTCAAAACTATCATCTTATTAGAAGAAGTTGAACACTTATTGGGACTTCCAAAATTGAAAGCCAACAGTGACGAACCTGATGTGACTAACATGTTGTTCATGAGGGAGAAAATCACATGTCATCAGTTCTTGGAAAAGATCATGGAAAGTCCAAAAGATATCCAAAGCGTCCTCACTCATAAAAGAATTAACCTGGTGAAACTAGCAGAGTGGACTTCGAAGAAGATGGAAAAGGTCAAGGAGGAAGATATAGAGATCGTGATGATTGCGTTCACTGCATGCTTGACTGGAGCTCTACTATTCCCTGCCCAGGATAATATATTATCAGAAGATCCAATCAGTGAGTTTTGTGGAATATTCAGGGAAAAGCAGATAAGCACAGTAGTCCTATCCTATCTCTACATTGGGCTCTCAGCGGTTTCTACTAGTCAACCTCCTTATGGCAGCATGCTACTCTTAGCTCTATAGATTGATCTCCACTTCAAATTCAACCATAATAAGGATGAGGTTCCCAAGATGTCCTAGATATATCAGTGCAGTCTAATTTTTCATATAGCCAGCACAGTGAAATTCAACAACAACATGACCAGTCGAGTGAACTTCAAAACTCGAGCTGATAGGTGCAATTACTTCAAGACCATGCTAAGGACTGGCATTGAATCTATACCACTGGCTCTTAAGTAAAAGGCGGTTTGCGTGCGCCGCTGTGCAGGTAAGAGCTCCGACTGATCGGGGTGACCAAGGTCGTCTTGTATAATCCACATCGCTGTTACCCTCAGCTTGGTATGCCTCGCTATGAATTTCCTGGGATATCCAATCTTTCTCCAATCAAGAAATGGGCTTTAGGAATTGACGAAGACTTTGAGGTGACAGAACTTATTGCAACCTTATGGAACATTGGTTTAACCTGCTATGTCAAACTTCCTTGTGAAGCAAATCGGGAGCTATGGAAAAACTATATAAAAGAGCTTCAGAAAATTCGTCCTGAGAGCTCTCAACTTCTGCCCAAACCTTGATGTACGTTTCAATTTTATTTTCAATAGAAAATCCTTCCCTTAGTGCAATAGAGATCTTTCCTTATTTTTGTGCAATTTTTCGGAATTTTTCCTTAAGCAAAACAGCTCATTTTCCTTAAAAATCAGTGTTTCGGACTCATTAATTCAAATCGCGTCTACTTAGAGTGACGTCTTTCAATTAAATTCAATTTATAAAAATAAAAAATTACTCCTTAAATAGCCCTTAATCACGTCACCCATGGTCGACGCCTTTCAAATTCTCTCTCCTATTTTCTCAATTTTCAACTACATTTAATTCTTTGAATCACATCACCCATAGTCGATGTTAATCATTATTTCAATGTCCTTTCCATAATTTCCCACGCTTCAATTCCCTGAATTACGTCGCTCATGGTCGATGTCTTTCAATTATTTCCAAAATTTCTGTGGTACGGCTTTGACCAATAAAGGTAGTAATCTCCAAATGGCGTCGTCTATGGTCGATGTCTTTCAGTTATTTTCAAAAGTTCAAACGCCGCCTCAGTTTATGTGCCACTGAATCGCGTCTCCTGTGAACGACGCATTTTAACTTATCAAACTTCCTGCGCCTGAGCCCAAGGCCCCTTGTAAGGACTGAGGTTTTGGATCCGGTTATCAGGTCAGTTTCGGAGTTGGAGCCTTTGGTTTGGGCCCTTGTGGGGCTGGGGCATGGGCTATTTTTCGCGTCGAGCTTGCTCGACGCGGTTCAAACGGCGTCGGGTTAGGACGCTTTTTAGAATGTGCCACGTAGGCTGATTTTGGGCTGCGATAGTACGGCCCCAGTCTTATCGTCTGAATGGCGTCTCGCATGGTTGACGCCATTCAGAGATCTGTCAGTGTACGGACCTGTCGTGTCGTCTGATCGACGTCGGTCTTGGACGACGCTTTTTACCGAAGTTTCGGTTGACACTCCGAAGCCCTCCTTCTCTTCCCTCATTTCTCTCATTCACTTCTCTCTCCTCCCTCTCTCCGATCCACCCACTACCCCTTCCCCCTTCTCCTTCCTTTCCTCTTCTCATTCTCCTCTCCCTCCACTCCATCAACCTCCTAACTTCCACTACTACCACCACCATCTCCTCCGCGACGCATTTCTCTCCGGACGGCGACCGACGTCCCGGTGGAGTGATGGCATCCATGGTGGTACTGGCGGCGGCTTGTGGCGTGGCGGTTCGGCGGCTTGGAGCTTAAAGGAGTTCAAGTAACCGGTAGGGTGACGATCCTCATGGTGTTTTGTTTAAAACCATGATTTTCCTGCTTTGAAAGCATGCAATATGTGTAGATGCTTCTGGGGTAGAAAGCAAGTTCTAAGGGGTTCTTTATGAAAATGATTAGGCTTCTCCTCTACCTTCTCCATTTTTTTGATGATTTGTGCGATTTGAGGGAGAAATCCCACTTTGTGACTCGGGGAAGGCCGGAGGGGAACCTGTTTGCGTATACTAAATGGCGTCTGGGGACAACGACAACATTTTAAATGGCGACTGCCACCCGAGATGCGATTTAGCCAAGCTTGTTTTAAGCCCAGTTCAGGAGATTCTGTCTCTGTATTGAATAGTGTCTGGGGACAGCAACGCCATTTTAAATAGCGGCTACTAGGGGCAACGCGATTTAGGCCATCTTACGAGGCCAATTTTCGTGTGAACCAGTTTAGGGGTCTTGAATGACGTCGGCCACGGGCGACGCGATTCAAGACAGAACCTTATTAATTCATGCAATTAACATGTGTTTACATTGTTAGATAGTTTGGTTAAATGTATGCTTGAAAACGTACTTCAAAGACGAGGATTTCTATGTGATCGGATCGTACTATGTTGTGTTTCGTGCAACCATGGACCTAGAGTGACAGTTGTTATCACTTAGACACCCTGTGTCGGTGTGGGAGTGATGGGGTGACGCCTAGAGAGAGGGTCACTTGGTGTATCCCGAGATATAGCTAGTACCGATGTGGGAGTGGTACATTCGGAGTGTTTACGAATGCATGTGTTTTATATCGGAATTTGGGAATCTTTGGGAGTTGTGTTTACTGCTTTATTTATTTAAATTGCCTATATTTGGGTTGTTGCGCTTGTGGGTGCGTGAGTGGGTGGTGGGGATCGAAGGATCCCTACTGTGGTCATTTCGATGAGACTCATGCCTGCGGTTTTCAGGTAAGGGTTCCAGGCAGGCGTAGCGTGGAGGTTGTTGTCTCGGGTTGCGCGCCAACAACCACTGTTCCGGAGTATGCCTCGATAAAGTTGTTATTTTCCTTTCAGGCATACACACTTAATTATCTCTTTTCAGTTAGAATATGTAATTATTTGCTGAGTCAAGTCGAATTGTAATAATTTTTAATTCCTGCTTTTCCTTTACAATTCGATGTGATGTGGGATGTTTAGCTTAATTTATCATTTATTTCCCAGACTTATCGAGATCCTGGTTTAGCTCCAAATTTTAATGATTCAGTACCCATTTAGTAATCGGATCCTCGATTATAGAGAGCGGGTCGTTATAGTTGGTATCAGAGCACTCGGTTTGGCAAATAGATGAATAACTAGGTTAAATATCGTAATTTTGGCAAATAATTACATTATCCCGTACAACCACGTCAGTAGTGTAGGTTTTAGGTTCTAATTAGGAATTTTCGATTCTTGTGACTGTAGGCGATTAAATGGCTCCTAGGAAGAGTGCCAGTTATTAGAGAGCAGGGAGATGTTCCTAGCGGGTCTGAGGCTGGTAGGCCAAATATGGAGCATTTTATGGAGGCTATGATGGATACGATGACTAGATATCAGACTCGAGATCCTAGTGAGAGTTCTAGTACTCGGGGAGGGCCTTCAGCTGCTCTAGAGAGATTCCTGAAGCTAAAGCCACCTCATTTCACCGGTCGTCCCAACCCTGATGAGGCTGTTCATTGGCTGAAGGAGTTAGAGAAGACTTTCGATAGCATGGAGTTCGTTTTGTGTGGACCGAAGAGTGTGAGCGGAGCTTCACTAAGTTGAAGACTCATCTCACTTCGGCTCCAATTCTTGTGCTTACATCTGGTTCTGGTGGATTCGCGGTTTACTCGAACGCATCTCGTCGAGGTTTGGATGCGATTATGATGCAACATTGTAAGGTTGTGACCTATGCTTCTAGGCAGCTGAAGAAGCATGAGGAGAACTACCCCACTCATGACTTAGAGTTGGTAGCTGTAGTATTTGAATTGAAGATTTGGCGGCACTATTTATATGGATAGAAGTTTTAGGTTTTTACTGATCACAAGAGCCTGAAGTACGTATTCACGCAGAAGGATCTGAACTTGAGGCAGCACAAGTGGATGGAGTTTATCAAAGATTATGATCTCAACCTTTCTTATCATCTGGGCAAGGCGAACGTGGTGGCGGATGCCTTGAGTCGGAAGACGGTCGTATCACATCTTATGATTCAGGAATGGAGATTATATGAACAGGTTGTGGAATCTTCCTTTAGGATTCCTCGAGAGGATGATAGAGTCGTGTTGGCCAGCTTGACTATGAGGCTAACAGTGTACTATGCAGTGATCGAGGTTTAGAGGGCGGATGTAGAGCTACCGCAGATTCTCCAGATATCAGAGGTGGAGTTGTGGGATGATGGCACGGTTAGATTTAGATGCAGACTCTATGTTCCAGCTGAGGAAGAGGTGCGCAGGAGTGTCATAGATGAGGCGCACCGTTCTAGATATGTAGTGCATCCCGGAATGACTAAGATGTACCATTGTTTGAGGAGGCACTTTTGGTGGCCTGGTATGAAGAAGGACGTGGCCGAGTATGTGGCAGGGTGCCTGACTTGTCAGCAGGTTAAGGCAGAACATCAAAGACCAGGAGGGTTGTTGCAGCCGTTACCGATCCCGGAACAGAAATAGGAACATGTGACTATAGACTTTGTGATGGGATTGCCCGTGTCACCCGGTAGGAGGGACGCAATCTGGGTCATTGTTGATCGAATGACTAAGTCAGTGCACTTTCTAGCTTTTAGGAAGGACTGGTCAGTCGGTAAATTGGCTAGGTTGTTTGTGGACCGGATCATCTCTTTGCATGGGATGCCCTTGTCCATCGTATCAGATCTGGATCTGAGATTTACTTCTAGGTTTTGGAGGAGTTTTCAGAAGGCCTTTGGTACGTAGTTAGCTTTCAGCTCGGCTTACCATCCCGAAACTGATGGGTAGTCAGAGAGGACTATTCAGACACTGGAGGATATGCTCAGGACATGTTGCCTAGATTGGGGAGGTTCTTGGGAACATCACTTGTCTACAGTAGAGTTTGCTTACAACAATACTTATCATTCTAGTATCGGCATGGCGCCATATGAGGCATTGTACGGGCGACCGTGTTGATCTCCTGTGAATTTGTCTGAGATTGGCGAGAGGCAGATAGCAGGGCCAGAGTTGGTACAGCAGTGTGCTGAGGTTGCCAGGGTAGTGCAGCAGAGGTTGACTACAGCTCAGAGCAGGCAGAAGAGTTATGCAGTTATCCATAGGAGACCGCTTGAGTTCGAGGTTGGGGACCACGTGTTTCTCCGAGTCTCACCCTCCAAGGATGTGATGAGATTCGGAAAGCGAGGTCTGAGATATATTGGGCCTTTTCCCATTCTTGCTCGAATTCGGGAAACGATGTATCAGCTAGCCTTGCCACCCAGTCTCGCAGGAGTGCATGACGTGTTCCATGTTTCTTTACTGAGGAAGTATGTTCAGGATACATCTCATGTCTTAGACTTTTCGTAATTGGAAGTCGCTGAGGACTTGTCCTTTCCAGAATTTCCAGTGCGTATTGAGGATCGCAGGGAACAGGTCCTTCGAAACAAGGTTGTTCCTCTGGTTAAGACAATTTGGCAGCATCGCTCTGGAGGCGAGGCTACCTGGGAGCGAGATGATGAGATGCGAGATCAGTTTCCCTACCGTTTCTTGTGAGTTCTCTTGTGAGCTTGTACCATCATGTATCGATCTCGTTATTTTTATAGCAGCAATTTTGGCGAGGAAATTTTTTTAAGGGGGGGAGAATGTAAAGATTGAGGTTTCAGATCCGATTATCGGGTCAGTTTCGGAGTCGGACCCCTTGGTTTGGGCCCTTGTGGGTTGGGGCATGGGCTAAGCTCGACGCGGTTCAAACGGCATCGGGTTAGGGGGACACTTTTTAGAATGTGCCACGTGGGCTGGCTTTAGATCGCGAGAGTACGGCCCCGGTCTTATCGTCTGAATGGCGTCTTGCATGGTCAACGCCATTCAGAGATTTGTCAATGTATGACCCTGTCGTGTTGTCTGATTGACGTCGGTCTTGGACGACGCGTTTTAGCGAAGTTTCGATTGACACTCCGAAGCCCTCCTTCTCTTCCCTCATTTCTCTCATTCTCTTCTCTCTCCTCCCTCTCTCCGATCCATCCACTCCCCCTTCCCCCTTCTCCTTCCTTTCCTCTCCCCATTCCTCCTCTCCCTCCACTCCATCAACCTCCTAACTTCCACTACTACCACCATCATCTCCTCCGCGACGCATTTCTCTCCGGACAGCGGCCGACATCCCAGTGGAGTGACGGCGTCCACGGCGGTACCGGCGACGGCTTATGGTGTGGCGGTTCGGAGGCTTGAAGCTCGGAGGAGTTCAAGTAACTGGTAGGGTGACTATCCTCGCGGTGTTTTATTTAAAACCATGATTTTCCTGCTTTGAAAGCATGCAATATGTGTAGATGCTTCTGGGGTAGAAAGCATGTTCTAAGGGGTTCTTTATGAAATTGATTAAGCTTCTCCTCTACCTTCTCCATTTTTATGATGATTTGTGCGATTTGGGGGAGAAATCCCACTTTGTGACTCAGGGAAGGCCAGAGGGGAACCTGTTTGCGTGTGCTAAATGGCGCATGGGGACAGCGACGCCATTTTAAATGGCGGCTACCACCCGAGACGCGATTTAGCCCAGCTTGTTCCAAGGCCAGTTCAGGGAATTTTGTCTCCGTATTGAATAGCGTCTAGGGACAGCGACGCCATTCTAAATAGTGGCTGCCAGGGGCGACACGATTTAGGCCATGTTCCGAGGCCAGTTTTCGTATGAACCAGTTTAGGGGTCTTGAATGTCGTCGGCCACAAGTGACGCGATTCAAGATAGAACCTCATTAATTCATGTAATTAGCATGTGTTTACATTGTTAGATAGTTTGGTTAAATGCATGCTTGAAAACGTACTTCAAAGACGAGGATTTCGGATCGCACTGTCTTGTGTTTCGTGCGACCGTGGACCTAGAGTGACAGTTGTTAGCACTTAGGCACCCTTTGTCGGTGTGGGAGTGACACGGTGCCGGTGTGGGAGTGGTGGGGTGACGCCTAGAGAGAGGGTCACCTGGTGTAGCTAGTACCGATGTGGGAGTGGTACACTCGGAATGTCACTCGTGCTAGGGGAAGAAGAACCAATTAAAGCTAGACAAGCTAGAATAGCTGGCGTGCTATTCGAGGGGTTGGTGTTTGGTGCCAGTGTTGGGTTCTCGGATTTCTCCGGATCGCTCACGCAGCGGAAAATATAATTAAAACAACGATCCGTTCTTGTTTCAAATATCGAAAATCGATTATCGAATAATCAAAGTCTTACCGTGTGCGGATTTGAATCCGCAACCGTTCGGTTCCGTCGGTGCGACACCGCAAGTCGCACAAACGCCCGGCCTCTAGCGGAGTCCACGCAATCCTCCTCGCAGTGGATATCCTCACGTTCCTCGTTTTTCGCAGCCACGAAACCTCCGCCGTTCGCCGCAACAATTGCCACAACGTGGGAACGATATCCTGTCGAACGGGAGTCAGAGAAGTGGCGGAGCAGATCCAGAGATCCGGATCTCACATGGGGTGCCAGAGAGAGAGGAAGGGAGGAGGGGGCGGTTAGGGTTAGCAGTTGCTTGGCCTGCTTAGCCCGTTCGCTACATTTTATACTAACCGCGTGGTTTTTCATAAAAACCCCCGGTTAATATAAAACCCACTTATTTATCCATCGTCTTGAGAATCATTTGCGTATGACCCTCTAGGCCCAATAACCAGTCCGATTAATGGCCCAGTAAGCCCAGTGACTCCTCACAGGCCTGGTTAATCAATTAATAACTCATATTAATTAATTAATCAACCGAATCAATGTCGCACATCGAATTCGGTCGGGCCTCCGATCACGTTGGGTGCCAAGCAACATCGCGTGAATCCGGAAGGTATGAGGTTAAGTAACCCACTCTTGGAACCTTTCCGTCGACAGTTACTGTGTGGATATAATCCTTCATTCGTACAATGCTCTCGAGTCAACTTAGGGTATGGTGTACTGTCAAACCCTAACCGGTCGACTCACTTGGATCGGATGCCGCCGTATAATATCGGAAAACTCTTTTCCCGATATTATTGTCCGCCTTGGCCAGGGACTTCCACGCATCCTTCCTAGAGCATTCTCTCTCTAAGTATCGAGAGCGAATGATTCCTTATTAACACTCAATTCCCTTCGATGGTATTCCATTGTACCCGATCCTTGACTGTTTGGAATCCCGTGGTTAGAGATTCATAAACCAAGGTCAAAGTATAGAAGTCCACCGATAAGGTGTCCTCTGTGTCTCAGGTCCGAGGACCATCCATGCAACTGCGACAATAGAATCAAGCTGGTTGACAGTGAGGTACAATACTATCCAGCGATTCAGTCGGATCAGTTCAGTGAACTCATTCTCTAATGAGCACCTACAGATTCGCCTTAGTGTCTCCACACAAGTGACTATGAGATCAGTCACCCTCATCTTATGAGCAGGTGTAATCTGTACTAGTCTAACTGGATATCCGATGTCCTTCTTGAATATCCTCCGACTAGGAACGATTAACAATATGTGTGTTTAAGTGATCAGTCTCACTAGTATAATCTCATCATAATCTGATCACTATCGCACATATTCACGGACTTCATTATGAGACGATAATTAATACGATTTACACACAATGAATATTATGCTATTATATTAATAAATGAACGAGATTACAAAGTCATATTGGCTTGTAGGCCACCTAAGACTAACAATCTCCCACTTTGACTAAAGCCAATCACCTTTATACAGTAAGCCTATAGACTCTAGGTGACACTCAAACACAATTTGAGCCAACTGCTTTGTCAATGGATCTGCTGCTATATTGTTGACAGATGGAACTCTTTCCACCGCTACATCTCCTCTTGATATGATCTCTCTAATAAGATGAAAGCGTAATGGCTCTATTGTTGTCGCACAACAGCGGAACAGGTTCAGAGATGTTGGGAACTACGCCGAGGTCGGTGATGAATTTCTTCAACCACACTGCTTCTTGGCGGCTTCAGCTGCAGCGATGTACTCAGCTTCTGGTGTTGAATCTACAGTGGTTGCTTGCTTGGAACTCTTCCAACACACTGCACCTCCGTTTAAAGTGAAAACAAATCCAGATGTAGACTTGCTATCATCTGGATTTGACTGGAAACTCGATTCAGTAAAGCCTTGCAGTTTCAAATCATCTCCTTCATAGACAAGAAACATATCCTTAGTTCTTCTCAAGTACTTAAGGATACATTTCATTGCCTTCAAGTACACTTCGCCTAGATCAGCCTAAAATCTGCTCGTAACACTTAGAGCATATGCAACATCAGGTCGTGTACATAGCAGGGCATACATGATAGATCCTAAGGCAGAGGCATAGGGTACTCTATCCATGAGTGCCCTCTCATCAGGAGTCTTAGGAGATTGCTCCTTTGAGAGATTAATTCCATGTCTCATCGATATGAGACCTCTCTTGGAATTTTCCACGTCAAAACTTTTGACTATCGTATCTATGTACAAGGATTGGGTCATTCCAAGCATCATTTTTGATCTATCTCTATAGATATGTATTCCCGATACGTAGGATGCTTCTCCCAAATCCTTTATAGAGAAGTTTTTTGACAGCCAAATCTTTACCTATGACATCATAGCTACATCATTCCTAATGAGTAGTATGTCGTCTACGTAAAGAAATAAGAAGGTGACTGCGCTCCCACTGGTCTTCTTGTATACACAAGGCTCATCTTCATTCTTAATGAAGTTATAAGACTTAACAGCCTCGTCAAATCTTATGTTCCAGCTCTGGGAAGCTTGCTTTAGTCCATAAATGGACCTCTGAAGCTTGCACACTTTATCTGGAGATTCCTTGAATGTGAAATCTTCTGGTTGTATCATATACACCTCTTCCTCAAGGTTACCATTGAGGAAGGCAGTCTTCACATCCATCTTCCAGATATCATAATCAAAATGTGCAGCAATGGCGAGTAGAATTCTGATCGACTTTATCATGGCAACTGGTGAGAAAGTCTCGTCATAGTCAATTCCTTGCCTTTGACGATATCCTTTTGCCACCAACCTTGCCTTATAAGTATCGATCTGTCCATCAACACCGATCTTTTTCTTAAAGATCCACTTGCATCCGATGGGTACAATACCCTCGGGCAAGTCCTCCAGGTTCCAAACTTGGTTGGTGTACATGGACTAGATTTATGAGTTCATGGCTTCTCGCCATTTCCCGGCTTTTGGGCCTTTTATGGCCTCATGGTTGATTTTAAGATCATCATCCTCATTATATTCTATCTTAGGCTCACCTTCAACGATATGTCCTACATATCGTTCAAGTAGTTTAGATAATCTACCAGATCTACGAGGCTCATCTGTGTGTACTTGAACAGATTCAAGAACTGATATCTTATATGATGATAATGCAGCTATTTGGGGATCTGGAACCTCTTCCAGTACTATTTTACTCCCACTGTCCTCCTAGAGAATGTATTCCTCTTCCAGGAAGACAACTTTCTTGGAGACAAACACCTTTTGTTCACCAAAATAGTATCTAAAGGTTTCCTTTGGATATCCCACAAACTTGCATTTATCAGTTCGTGATTCCAGCTTGTCTAGATCATGCCTCTTTACATAAGTAGGACAACCCCAGATTTTAACATGTTTAAATTCTAGTTTCCTGCCTTTCCATATCTCATATGGAGTAGAGGCAACAGACTTGCTAGGTACTCTGTTCAGTAGGTATGATGCTGACTCTAGAGCATACCCCTAGAGGGACACTGGTAATCCTGAAAAGCTCATCATGGATCGCACCATGTCCAACAAGGTGCGATTCCTCATTTCTGATACACCATTCATCTGCGGTGTATATGGAGGGGTCAGCTGAGAGAGGATACCATTATCCTTTAGGAATTGTGTAAAAATAGTACTCAAGTATTCTCCTCCTTGATCTGATCGAAGAGTTTTAATACTCTTTCATGTCTGCTTCTCTACCTCATTCTTGAACTCCTTGAACTTCTCAAATGCTTCTGACTTGTACTTCATTAAGTACACATAGCCGAATCTTGAGAAGTCATCAGTGAACGTGATGAAGTATGAAAAGCTACATTTGGCTTGGGTGGACATGGGACCACATACATCCGAATGTATTAGTTCCAAAATGTCCTTGGTACGTTCTCTATGTCCATTAAATGGAGATTTTGCCATTTTTCCCATAAGGCAGGATTCACATGTCGCAAACGATTCATAATCGAATGCATTTAAATAACCATGCTTGTGCAACCTTTGCAACCTGCTTTCAACAATATGTCCAAGTCTACAATGCCACATATAGGCTTGGTTCACACAATTCTTGCTCTTCTTAAGAGCATTGTCAATATGAATATTATAATAAGAAACATCTAAAAGATATAGTCCGTTGACTAAAGATGCGGAAGCTATTGATTTATTACTATAATAAATCGAACAACTTCTATTCTCAATAGTTAACATATACCCTATCTTGTCCAAACAAGATACTGATATGATATTTTTTATTATGCTAGGAACATAATAACAATCTTCTAATGATAAGACGTCTCATGATAGAAGCATGAGGTTTGTTGTCCCAACAACAACCGCCGCAACTTTTGCGCCGTTTCCTAGCCTTAATTCCACCTCGCCTTTTCTCAGCTTGCGCTTACTTGTCAGCATCTGCACATCATGGCAGTTATGAGAAGCACATCCGGTATCTAATACCCAAGATGTGGAATCTCTAACTGACAAGTTGATATCTATCATATAGATATCTGAAGCTTCAGACAGCTTCACCTTTCCATGAGCTTTATCGTTGAGGAACTCCTTGCAGTTTCTCTTACAGTGACCATGTTGCTTACAGTAAAAGCAGTCACCATTTACTACTCTTTTGTCTTTGTCCTTCGATCGTTTATCATTGGCTATCATCTCTGCATCAAGGGCATCCAATGTCGGTTCAGCAGGAGGATCAGCACCAAAGACATAGTCAATGTGCTCAGATCTGAAGACATTCTTTAGATTTCTGAACCAATTTGAGTAGTTTAGGCTAGTCAAACGATTGGCATCAAGTATGCCACGGAGTAGGTTATTATACGACATAATTCCCTACAGGAGATAAATAAAATCTATTTAGCATATGTTCAATTATTAAAATTTAAAACAAAACATGGTCTTTTATTCAAGTTTTAACTCCCACTAATTTT
This sequence comes from Zantedeschia hybrid cultivar, assembly GCA_030544215.1. Taxonomy (NCBI): domain Eukaryota; kingdom Viridiplantae; phylum Streptophyta; class Magnoliopsida; order Alismatales; family Araceae; genus Zantedeschia; species Zantedeschia hybrid cultivar. The sequence goes on from JARZZO010000011.1 coordinate 46,344,094, forward strand.
CGACGGACTGTATAACCCTCAGCTATACAGAACGGGACACACCGACAGTCTCCTAATGGGGATCAGAATCTCAATGACTTGCAATATAGCTTTGTGGATAGCACAACAAACTGTAATACAATCAAAGAGCACCCATCTCATGGGACTCGCAACTCCTTGCAATTTCCTATCATAGCTTCGGTCTCCAGAGATTTAATGGCCTTGTGGATAGCACAACAAACTACTAATTCTGGTCTAAGTTAACCATCGTTACGCAACGAGCATAGATTTGCATGCAGCCCTTGTGGATAGCACAACAAAGCTACATGGTTCCTCCACCTCGATCATATAGGCATCTAAAGCCATAGCCATAGTCTCTCCTTACAATTAAACAAGCTTTGTGGTAACACAACAAACCTGCCTAGTGATTCGAATCCTATGACTATAACGATGGTGGACCACGCGGTAAGTTCTTAACTACTTACGTTACGGCTTAGAGTTTAGACGAGGGTATTTAGATAACTTTTGTCTTGGTCTCACCTAGGTGATAGTATAAATGTATCATATATATTTAATGAATACTATACTTGCTTTGATTCACTATCAAAAAATAAAAACAATGCATCTCATACATGTCTAGTGTGGTCATGGATATCTCTGGCACCTCGAGCTATTCCGGCCATCTTCAGCGGCAGCTCCCTTTTCCGGCATCTCTCTCTCTCATCCTCCCACTCACTCTCACACTCTCTCATGTTCTCTCACGCTCTCCACATCTCTTAAGCTCGGTTCTCTCTTCCCCTCACTCTCTCACGCAAGCCATGGAAAGGGGTGGGCCAAGCGGGAAGAGGCAGAGGGTCATGGTAGTCCCCTGTGCATATTGCTATCCCTTCTATTCCTATTGGTTCAGGCATACAGGGTATTGATGTCCTTGGCGCCAATATCAAGTTTTTACGACAAATAATACGTCGGCAGCCTAGTACATCATATGATCTTCTTCACCAACAAATTGAGAGCATGACTACGTGGATTCATCTGACAGGAGCTTCTTTGGATAAATGGCTTCCTATCGCTTCCACTGCTTTGAGATTTTTTAAGCGTCAAGAATATATTCACTCAGTTATACAGGATCGACGCCAAGCCTTGTCTCTTCAGCGGCATGAATATACCTTGCAGATGCAGCCTGTTTCTCTTCAAATTTCACAACAACAAGCAGAAATAGCTGGCTTTGAACAGAAAGAAGGCTTGTTGGTGGAAAATATTCAACGCTTAGATAATGAACTTGCTGCTGCGAAAGCCGAACTGGAAACTTTAAGGAAGTCAAGATGATCTTCTGGTTTCCCAAGGCTTTCTTGAATCATTATCTAGTGAAGTTTCCAAGCTGCAGACTGAAGAAGAAGCTCTTTCAGAATTGCATATTCAAGTTGGAGAAGGACTTCCGCTGCTATCCATGTTACTTGAGGATCCATGATGTTGTTCATAACTGAACTTTGTAGTTGGGAAGGGTCTTTTCTTTTTGTTTTTCCATGTAAACTGGGATGTAAGGAATGTAAACTTTCGGCACATTATAAAGAGAATTTTGTATCATATCTCCCTTTCAATGAATGTCATGCTTGAATTTCTTTTTTTTTATTCACTTTACCGACCCAAGTGCCCTTTCGGGTTTTCGCCGGAGTCGGCGCCCTCTTGCTTTTGCCCGTGCGCCCTTTTGGATTTTCACACGGTGGGGTTCCCGATTTTGCCTGTAGCCCCCTTTCGGATTTTCACCACAGTCGGGTATATAACCCTTGTTTCCCTTGACCACAGAAGGTACGATCAAGTCCGGCGAGGCATCTCTATTTTTAAGCCCCTTTTGATTTTTTTCTCATTTCATTTTTTTTATCTCTCTCTCCCCTTGTTGTAAATGAAGTAGAGTGAAGTGTACATCCATGGTGACTGCAAAGCTGAAAGGAAAAGATTTCAAATGAAGATGACTTAACGATGTTTATTGGCTCCCATAACTAACAATATTATGGGGATTATTGAAGCCTAAAAAGGAAGGACAGAGTGAGAGGGGCAATGAATACCTCAATCACTTGTTTATTGAAAATGGCACAAATTGTTAGGGTCTGAGCCTTTATTGGGTGGTAAAGATCGTAAGGATCTTAACCACTATGCAGGGTGGCAATAGACCGGAAGGGTCTACGCCATGCAAATCCTAAGTACCAACGACAAACTTATAGGTTTTTAGTCGTGGTAGCATAGGTATGATTTGAAATGTATGAACCTAGAATACTTCAAGCGGACTCATAGGTTTGCAGCCCGAAGTAGACAGGGGTGTTCGGATGTGCAAACCTAGATACCTAGGTCATGAGGACCCTAATTATCAATGATGGGCTTAAAGGCTTTTGGTCATGATAACTAGGGGTGATTTTGAATGGATGAACCCTAACTACCACAGCAGACTCATAGGTTTGTAGCCGAGGTAGATAGGGAGTACGGAGTACTCTTCTCAGAGACCCAGTAATTTCAGGGATGGCGGAGTCACGAGGGACCCGGGCCAGCCACCGGTGCGACGTAGTCGTTGAAGACCCCGGTCGGCTTACTTTGCTTTGATTTGAATTTGCTTGATTGGTGACGGAGTACTCCTCTCGGAGACCCGGTCTTTCGGGGATGACGGAGTCACGAGGGACCCGGGCCAGCCACCGGTGCGACGTAGTCGTTGAAGACCCCGGTCGGCTTACTTTGCTTTGATTTGAATTTGCTTGCACTTGGATTTGACCTTGGGCTTTAAGAGTGAGTGGCGGTGCTGAATGCACTAGGCCATCTTCTTTGTTTCAAACTTGCTTTGAACTTGGGCAGTAGAGTTTAGTAGGACCCACGCCGGCTTGTATTTGAATCTTGAACTTGAATTTAAGCTTGGATTTGTGTGGGGGGTCTTGTTGACCCAGGCCGATTTGAATTTGAGCTTGAATGGTGGGGTTGAATGAGCCCAAGCCATCTTTCTTGTTTTATGCTTGGATGGCGGAATCTAGTGGGACACATGCCAATCTTGCATTTGGATTTGATTTTAAACTTGAGCGGTAGAGTCTTGCTGACTTGGGCCGATTTGCATTTGAACTTGAGCCTGGATTTAGGCTTGTTTTTTTTTTTTGCATTTGAACTTCAATTGGGGCTTTGAATTTGTACTTTGAATGGCAGGATCGAATGAACCCAGGTCATTCTCTTGTTTTCAACTTTGCTTTGCGCTTGAACTTAAGCAGCAGGTCCTGTTGACCCAAGCTGACTTATCTTGAACTTAAGCTTTGAATAGCGGGGTCGACTAGACCCAAGCCATCTTCTTTTGCCTTCAAATTTGCTTTAAACTTGGATTTCAAACTTGAATCTAAGCAGCGGGTCCTGTTGACCCAAGCTGACTTATACTTGAATTCATGCTTGCTCTTGGGCTGGAGCTTTGAACTTGTATTTGAGCTTGCATTTTGAGCTCGAGCTTGATTTGAAGCTTTAAATTTGAACTTGAATTTAGGCGGCGGGTCTTGTTGACTCAAGCTAATTTGCCTTTGAACTTTAGCTTTCCTTTCAGGCGGAGCTCTGGGTTTGAATTTGAATTTGAATTTTGCTCCTAAGCTGACGCTTTGGTTCTTGAACTTTGAACTTAAATTCTGAATTTGATTTAATGCTCGAGTTTGAACTGGAGCTTTAAACTTGAGTGGCGGAGCCTTGCTGACCTAGGCCAATCTATGCTTAACTTTGAGCTTGTATTTGAATTTGTGCTTGAATTTGAGCTTGGATTTGAATTTGGACTTGAATGGCAAGGTCCAGCAGGACTCGGGCCATCTTCTCTATTTCTTTGTAGCTTCTTGCCCCCTGTTCATTGAAGAGACAAGGTTGCAATACATGTGTATGTTTATACCAAACAGTTTCAGAATCGGAAAACATCATCAATTCAGATTGATTTGATTGAAAACTTCGACCGATTATAAAACGGGAAGCGGGAAATGATTTATACTCCCTCCGCATCGGGTTTGCCTCAGCACCATTGCCCGACTAGCTGCATAGTCGTGCCAACTTTTTTTTTTTTCTTTATTTTTCAATGGCATTTCGTCATTGGCAACCCATGAGGTGCTTTGGGGTGGCTTCGTAAAGCTTTTTGGAGCCTCTTCAATGTCCTTGGCTCATATAGGCAGGTTAATTTTACCATGCCATTTAAGATTCATAGTCCCGGGGGAATACATCCCGAGAACTGGATGATTTCTTTTGACTGTTTTCATGGTGATCATATTCACACCGTAGACAGTGCTTCATATATTTTTTCAACCTTCGCTTGGAAAGCATGGAGGTGGCGCGTGATAGCGCTTCATACGTTTGCCATTTAAGGGAGAAAACTGCATTTCTCTCTTATGATTGGTGAGGGTGTAGGCTCCTCCTTCATAAACAGTTTTGACGACATAGGGGCCGATCCAATTTCTAGTCAACTTCCCTTTTGGATTTGACGCCATGACTTCTCTTCTTTTGACCATAACTAGGTCTCCTTTCTTGAAGGCTCTTTCTTTGACTAGTTTATCAAATGCTCGAGCCATGCGGGCTTGATATATCTAGATATTTTGTTGGGCTCGAAGTCTGTCGCCTTCCAAGGCTAATAATTCCTCGAGCCGCCTTTCTGCATTTGATTGATTTCCTTTGATAAGCCCCTGCTCTAAGGCAATGCGCAAAGAGGGGACTTCCAATTCAATTGGTACGACTGCCTCGGACCCATATACTAAGGAATAGGGAGAACAGCCTGTTGGAGTTTTGTATATGGTTCTGTAAGCCCATAATGCTTCATAGATTCCTTCTTCCCAGTCTTTCTTAGTTGAATTGATTGTCTTTGCTAGAAGGTTGCATAGAGTTTTGTTAAAGGCTTCTGCTAACCCATTGAATAGGGAGAACAGCCTGTTGGAGTTTTGTATATGGTTTTGTAAGCCCATAATGCTTCATACATTCCTTCTTTCCAATCTTTCTTAGTTGAATTGATTGTCTTTGCTAGAAGGTTGCATAGAGTTTTGTTAAAGGCTTCTGCTAACCCATTGGCTTGTGGATTGTAGACTGTAGAGGTCCTCCAATCAATTTTGAATTTCGCAGCTAGCTTGTATATGATTTGATTTCGGAAACATGTTCCATTATCTGAGATGATCCGACTGGGTGCACCATATCGGAATAACATATTTTGACGGAGGAACCTTTCAACGGCTGCCCCCAGTGACTTCTCTTAATACTACTGCTTCGGCCCATCTAGAAAAATAATCTGTGGCGGCCAGAATATACTTAGCACCTCTTGAGGAGGGTATAAATGGACCAACAACGTCCATGTCCCATTCGGCAAAAGGCCATGATGGTGCTGTAGGGTGTAAGGGCACCGGGGGTTTTCTTGGAATTGGGCCATGTTCCTAGCATTTGTGACATGATTTGGCATATTGCGCACAATCATCGAACATTGTGGGCCAGTAGTAGCCCAATTGTTTGAGTTGATTTTTCATCATGGGACCAGACTGGTGAGCACCACAGACCCCGGCTTGTATTTCCCTCAAGGCTTCAACTATCTCTTTTGGTGACAGGCATCTGAGGAGAACTTTTCTTTTGCCATCATATGTCACTCGGAAGAGAGTGTCTCCTTTGTATTCATATGAATCCTTAATACGGATCAGTTTAGCACGCTTGATTCGGGTGCTTGGTAATATTTTATGCTTGAACCAGTCGAGAAGCATTTCCCTCCAATCAGGCTTATTGACTTCATCCATGCACATACTTCTGTTTGCAATTCTGTTTCTTCTTCCAACACAGTTGGTAACAATCTTCTATTCTTGACCCATATTTCATGGGACCCCTCTGGCGGCAGAGCCAGAGAACTTGCTAATTTAGCCAGAGCATCGGCTTGAGCATTTGCACTGCGATTGATATGGTTGATTTCAAAGAAATAGAATCTTTGTATCAGCTTGAGGGTCCTTTTGTGATAAGGAATCAACTCGGGCTTTTTGACATCATATATTCCTTGGACTTGGTATATAATCAACATTGAGTCTCCATGGACTTGAATCATTTGAATGCCCATATCCAGAGCAACTTCCAGGCCAACTATCAAAGCTTCATATTCAGCTTCATTGTTGGTGCATGGCTTAGTTAAGGAACACGAGGTATGCAGAACCTCGCCTTCTGGAGATATCAGGACAATGCCTGCCCCGGCCTTTGTAGTGAACGTACCATCTTGTGCAATTGCTGAACGGGAGGCCTCGTCAAAATATAGCTGCCATATCTTTTGTTCTATATGGTTAGCTTCTAATGTTTCTTCATCTGGCAAGTCGGTGACCAACGGTGAATCTTCTGGCACTGGATGTGTTGCAAAGAAGTCTGCAATGGCTTGACCTTTGATGGCCTTCTGAGAAACATATTTGATGTCGAACTCCATGAGGAGGACTGCCCATTTGCCCAAACGACCTTTCAAGGCTGGTCGATTAAGGATATATTTAAGAGGATCAGCCCTAGAGATGAGCTGGATTTCATGTGATAGCATATAGTGCCTGAGTCTTTTAGCTGCAAAGACTAGGGCCAAGCATATCTTTTCAATAGGCGAATATCGGAGTTCGGCTCCGATCAGCCTTCTGCTTAAGTAATATAGTGCTTGCTCTTTGCCTTCTTCATTGTCTTGTGCCAGCATTGTCCCTAGAGAAGTCTCCTTAGCAACGATATATAAGATTAATGACTGGCCTTTGATAGGTGCCCCCAGCACAGGTGGCGATGCAAGGTATCGCTTGATTTTATCAAGCGCATTTTGACATTCATCATCCCATATGAATGGGGCATCTTTCTTTATTAATTTAGAGAAGGGTTCACACAGTCCGGCTAGATTGAATATGAACCTTCAAATATATGCAAGTCGTCCCTGGAGGGACTGCAGCTCTTTGAGATTCTTTGGAGGCGGAAGCTCCTGGATAGCTTTGATTTTGACTGGGTCTATTTCAATGCCCCTGTATCTGACAATAAAGCCCAGAAATTTGCCACTTGAAACCCCGAAGGCGCACTTCATGGGGTTCATTTTCAAGCTGTATTGCCTCAGCCTTTCAAATATGGTGCAGAGATCTTGCATATGATCTTCCTTTTTCTTAGTTTTGACAACTAGGTCATCAATATAACATTCAACTTGTTGATGAAGGAATTCATCAAATATCTTGGTCATTGCTCTTTGATATGTTGCACCAGCGTTTTTGAGGCCGAAGGGCATTCTTTTGTAGTGGAAGATTCCTTTAGGAGTTCTGAAGACAGTATGGATCTTATCCTTGTCAGCTATCTATATTTGATTACATCCTGATGATTCATCCATAAAAGACAAAGCTTCATGTCCTGTGGTGGCATCGACCATGATTTCAATAACAGGCACTGGGAAGTCATCCTTTGGGCATGCTTTGTTTAGATCTCTGAAGTCTACATAGATTTTGATCTGTCCATTCTTCTTTTTGACTAGAACAATATTTGTCAGTTATGTTGTATATTGATTTTCTTGTACGAAGCCAACATCAATTAACTTGTCGACTTTAGCATTGATTTTGTTTATCAGTTCCGACCTCATTCTTCCTATTTGCCAGCTGTTCATATTCATCCAGGCTGTCTATTAGGTTTTGCAACTTTGACAGTAGATCTTTACCCTTAGGTAGAATTGGTATTGGTGTTTCTCTTTTTCTTATTCTGTTGGTAACCCTCCTTACAGTACGAGGATCTACCCATTTCCATATACTGCTTGCTGGAGCAGGGTAACTTGAACTTGATTGGGATGTCTCCTGCTGAGGGGAGGACACACATTGTTTTTTGCCTGAAGTTGCAGCTTTGACCGGCGTAGATAAAGCCATTTTGGACATATCGGATATCATATTATCCAAATTTGGTGGAGGGACAGGTTGAACATATGTCGGCCGTCGTAAAATACCTCCGTGAATATATACTTCTGATGATTTTTGCTTGATATGAGATCTTGACTTCTTTTTGACTGTTTACCACTGAGATGCTTTGATTGGTTGAAGTACCAATTACTCATAAGTGGCTTGGGTGCTTCTTTCTGCAGTTTCTGAGCTTAATGACTGGTAAATAGGAATCATATGATGCACATTTACAGATGCCACATTTGCTTTTGTCTAGGCATGAGGCTGCGGAGGATCGACAAGATGATCTCCCATCTTCAGGACACCTTTCTGAATTAATTTTTCAACTGCATCTTTGAACACATAACATTCTTCAATGGGATGTCCCATAATTTGGTGATATGGACAATAATTTGGATCATTAGATCTTTTGGTATCTTCTGGCCTCTTCGACTGTGGTAACACAATCTGATTGTATTTTCGTGCCCATTCAAATAGAACACGAGTTTTGTCTTTTGGGAAGTTGTACGGCCTGTTCATTCTGTCTCTGAGAGAAGATAAGGCTCAGACTTCCTTTTCTCTAGTGTTGCTGGTTTCGGCCTGTGTAACTAGACCTTTCTTTTGTTGCTCCGTGATGAACGTGGATAAATCTACTGTATTTGACTCACGTGGAGCATTTCTTCTATCAAATTTTCCTTTGTTGTTGCTTGGTTCACTTCTGGATCGGCTCAGAAAACTTTCAACTTATGATACCACAGTATTCAATTTGTCAAAAGATTTAATTTCAATGGCTACCAGCCTTTCAAGGACTTCATTTTTCATATTACTTTTGCATATCACCACTGCATCTTCTTGACATGGTGGTCTTTTGCACTTCATGCTAAGATTACTCCACCTAGCAATGAATTTGGAAGCATTTTCATTGTTTTCTTGTTTCACAGTATATAGCTCTGCCAGAGTGATTTCTCTCTCTACCAGATAAAATCTGTCTTGAAATTGCTTCTAAAGGTTGACCCACCCAGCAATAGATCCAGGCCGAAGAGAAGAATACCATTCAAATGCGAGTCCAGTTAGCGAAGACCCGAAAAATTTCAGCATATAAAATTCATCAGTGGCTAGGTCTCCCATTGCCCCATTATAATATGCCAAGTGTTCTTTTGGATTTTCTTGGCCATTGAATTTTTCAAACTTGGGCACTTTGGTCATTCCCAGCGGAAGCCTTTTCATGGCATGATGCACCGGATATGGTACTTTGTACACATCATATACTGTGGAGGTACCTTCCACTCTTTCTGCCAGCTTCATATCAATGAGCTATTCTAACATTAGCCTTTGAGCCACAGCAGGATCTACTGGATTTGAGAAGAAATTAACTCCCTGAACTTGGGAGGCTTGAAATGGCAAATTTGAGATCAAATTGTCTTGCAATACTGTTGCAGAACCAGCTTGACTATTGGACACTTGAATATATGCAGGTGTTTCATTCATAGGCACAGGCTTAGATGACTGCATGGATATATTTAGAAGATTTTGAGACGGAGGAGGTGGAACTGGAGGGTTAACCACCCGAGGATAAGAGGAAGTTGAAGCACCTCCTTCTTTACCAGCCCATCCTGCCCCCTGTATTTGGACATCTTTTTCTTTCAATTGCTTTTTCAACAACTCAATTTCTTGTAATAACAACTGAGTTATGCTTGGTTCTGCTTTTTTTTGTTGGTTGATTTGTTGTGGAAGTTGCTGCTCTGCTGGTGCAGAAAGAGCTTCTCCTGATGCTTCAATGACATTTACAGATAGCTCCGCTTCCTCATCAATGTTTTCCAATAGGGTAGGAAAATTTTGGACAACTATGGTTGCTGCTTGCATTCTTCGGGTAACTAGACCCGGCCTTGAGGCTAAATCTCTGATTTCTTCTGGATCTTCAGGGAGTACCCCATACTTGTTGATAGTATGACATGAATAAATCATCAGACTTCCTTGGGTGAATTCTGCTGATCTCCTTGCGGAAGGAGGTTTCAGCTGCAGCCTTTGAAATACAGATGTTTTTGACGGCTTTTTTAACTTTTCACTTTCATATTTTTCTCTTGACTTCTTTCTTTTTGGCAACTTAACATGAGGCAGCTGTCTTTGAATTGGTTTCCATATTTGCCGCCTTTGTGACTGAAAGATTGGCTTTGATTTTTCTTGTACATATTGATCTTCTTGATGTTTGGGCACCCAGATTTGTTTTGCTGGTGACTCTTGACAATATTTCGTCCCATAACAATAAGCTGGTTTGGGGTTTCTTTCTTGCTTTTCCGACATCTGAATCTTAGCTTTTCCTTTTTCTTTTCTTTCATTTTTCATTCTTTCTCTGTCCATGTCTTCAAAGACCTGGAATGAGTTTTGAACTGGAATATTTGGAACCAGTCGGTCTTTAGAAGTATCGACTTTGCTGCCGTCTAGAAAGATCCGCAGCCTCCCAACAAGAATTGATTTTTTGGTCCTGGACCATTGTGCAAAGACTGCCTTTGATTTAAGCTGGGGATTTTGACCCTTTCGGATATTTCCCCGGTATTGTCTTGAAGATGATGCAGCATGATTGTGAATAGTGCAACAGCTGACTACTTGTGCTTGAGGTTTATTAGATATAATCTCAGGTTGCATGAAGACCACCCCGAGAAAATTCGAAAAACCAATAACGGGAGGGAAGCTCCCGAATGCCACAGGTACCGCCAGGTAGCCATAGCGAGCATGGTTCTCGACCACCAGAGAGTCGAAGAAAACTTTCGATTCCATTGAGTCTCCTGTAATACAACAAAGAGATAATCAATAACTTCAAAGAATGGGTGTTATCCTTATTCTTCCGACGAGAAGATGAAGGGAGGACATGTCCCACCGGGCGTGCCAAAAGAGATTGTCGTACATTTTTTAGGAAAAAATGCACTTGATCTTGATTTTCTGATTTTTTATTTAGATTTGTTATTTGTGCGCTCTACCTGACTCAATCAGATAATTATGTAGTTCTTCGACCCGATCCCGCTATCCATAAATGGAATAGCGTTAATTACATCCTCCTAAGAGGAAAACCCTTGATTAATCGTCGGAAGAATAGAATAACACCCTTTAAAATGATATAAGATTGCATTCGAAAAATAAATGAATTTCAGTTTTTATTTGAGAAGAAAACTCATTTTTTAGTTTAGAATTGAGTCTGCGAAAGATTTGATTTATTGATTTTTATTGATGGATGATGATTAGAGACATTTTTTAGTATTTTTGGATTGATTTATGGGGATGTATTGAAGATTTGTTTGAATTTTTAATGTTTGGAAGTGAACATGAAATTGAGTCTGCGCAAAGATGCGCAGACTCATTTGTTACCAATGAGAATGCTTAAATTTATTTTGATTTTTGATTTGTGAGAGGAATGAACATCTTTTTATGGCATTTTGATTGAAATGGATGACATTTTTTTATCGAGGGAGTCTAATAAACATTTCTTATTATGTTTTTTCAGATTTGTAGTGAAGAGATTTTAGATTTGATTTGTAAGGTATGGAAAAGTGTTTTTTATGTTTTCTTATTTTATTTGAGTGAAAAATACTTAAAAGATTTATATTTTTTATGTTTTGAATTTACAAGTTTTGAAGGATGAGCAAGATGTGCAAATTCAATTGAAATGATATTTCTTTTAGGTATTTTTTATGTTTTGCAAAAGGGCAAATGAGTTTTATTTAATTTTTTATTTATAGAAAGTATTTTATTTTTATCTTAGGGTTTTTTATTCAATTTTAAAGGAATTAGAGTTGAAAAGATTGGATTTTACCAATTAGGGGTTAAGTCTGCGCAGGGTAGCGCAGACTCATTTGTCACAAGCCTATTTTTTTAGTTTTTTAGGTAATTTCAAGGAAAAAGTTATCATTTTTGTTTGGGTTTTGATTTGTGAAAAATATAGGGTTTATTCTTAAGATTTTGATTTGATTTGATGGGAATTTAATGGCCAAAAAAACAGATTTTAAGAATTTAAGGTTGAGTATGCACTATAGAGCGCAGACTCATTGTTTATCAAAGTGTTTAAACATTTTTTATATTTTTTGCAAAAGGATTTTTAAGCTTTTATTTAGGTTTTTGACTTATATAAAGTATAAAGTTTTTATGTAAATTTTTGGGTTTAATTTGAAGGGAATTTAAGGTCAAAAAGGCCAAATTTGGGATTTCAGGGTTGAGTCTATGCAGGGTAGCGCAGACTCATTTGTCACAAATTTGTTTTCAAGGGTTTTTTGCATTTTTTCAAGAACAACTTGGTGTTTTTATTTGATTTCATGATAGATAAAAATAAACTTGATTTTTAGAGAGTTTTAGATCATCCTGAAGTGGTCGGAAAGTCGATTTTTTATTTTTTGTGAATTTCAGGGTTGAGTCTGCGCCAGGATGCGCATACTCAAGTCTGAACTGTGGATTTTTTGTTTGTGAGTTATTTTATTAGATATTTGGTGGGATAACTTGATTTTATGTTTTGTTTGGTGATGATTTACAGATTTGGAGCTGCAGGTATGATTTGGGGGCCAAGAGATGAGGTTTTGGCCTTGAGATTGATGCGCAGACTCAAGTTTAAAGAGGATTTTGAGCAAGACTCTCAAGAAGATGGAATCTCTTGTGGTTTAGGGGAATTCCAAGACTTTCAAAGTGTTGGGGAGCTTCAAAGATCAAGGAGACAAGAAAAAATGAGTTTGAATCTGCGCAAGGGGTGCGCAGACTCAGTTGAACTTGTGATTTTTGTTTATTTGAAGAAATTTGGATCCTCTTTGTAAATGGATATTTATTTAAATGACATGGAGTGTTTGTTATATGATTGTAAGTGATTTGAGCAATTTGATTTATTGTTTAGTTGATTTTTTCATTTGAAATGAGCTTATGAAAGGTGTACAGACTCAACTTAAGTTTAAAATTTTGTGTTTATTTAAAATAGAAGATGACTATCTTAAACCTTTCTTTTAATGAATTAAATTTAATTATTTGAGTTATTTGAACCATAAATGAGGATATCAATCCATGCAAGGCATCTTTGACAGTTTTGAGTTGAATATGTGCAGACTCAGAACAGTGGCGCAAACTCAAGTCTGAAAATTGACTTTTGAGTTTCCTGCACAGTTCAAGCTGCAATTAAATCTATCAAGGGGTTAGTTTCAAAGTTAGAATATGAAATCCGGAGTGGAGAAAAACAGATAATACCCCATTCCCAATTGAATTTCCATAGTTATAGGTGCGCAGACTCAAAATCTGAGCATAATTTCAGGTTTATACCTCTTTCAACTTGAAGTGATCCAAGAATCACCACAAATTTAGGGATGATAACACTAAGAAATCTCAGAAGTTGAGTATGGCTACATGAGGCCTTTTCAAAGAGTGGTTCTTGTGTGGATTTCTTCAAATGACATGATTTCTTCATGTTTATCTCATTCTTCTTGGATCACTTTATAAAGCATTAAAAATGCTTAATATAATGATTCCAAGTTGAATTTCAACCTTTCATTAGGAAAACCCAATGAAAAGGTTTAAGATCTTTATGAAGGATCATGGCATGAAGGGACCCGAAGGACCAACTCCCTTAAAGGGATATGTAATGGCTAATGGACCGTAGGGATGGCTATAAAGGGGGGCGTGCCGAGCATCCAACTACTCACCCAAAGGGTCCCCTTAATGCCTTCAAGATGTAAGAAAAACCCACAAGGGGTAATCTAAAGCATCTCTATATTTGGGGAGCAAAGAACTCCACCAATTTTCCTAGAGGGTCACATGTAGCCATGAACTATGGAGGTGGCTATAAAGGGGGACGTACCGAGCATCCAACCACTCACCCAAAAGGGTTCCCTTAGTGCCTTCAAAATGAAAGGGTTATCCACAGGGAATCACCCATTCCATTTCTACATTTGGGGAGCAAGGAACTCCACCAACCCATTGGGACTTCGGAACATATCATCTAAATGAACCCATAGAAATGGGAACACAAGAATAATGTTCTTTGTGTGAGGGCCCTTGATGGGTGACTCAACATGAGATTGTTGGCACCCTTGGATCGGGACATTCTTGGAAAAATACCGAAAAATATTTAAAATCTTAAAACATATGGCAAAACTTCGGTTTGAAACATTAAGAGCTTAATAACCCAAAGTCCAAGCCATTTAGGACCTTCATTGGGACTCAAAAGGACAGCCCTAGGTCCAAGGAACCTTTGGACAACTTAGGAGAGGATCAAAGAATCACTTCAAGCCCAAAAACCAACTTGAAAGAGGCGCAGACTCAAAAACCTGCAACTGGTGCTGAGTCTGCGCCTCCCTGCGTAGACTCAACACTGTTGCACCTGGAGACCGCAGACTCAGGCTAAAATCCTGATTTTGGTGAAAAAATGGGTTTAAATCTAACCCAAATGATGGAAAATAAAATATAAAAGATACAAGACTTAAAATATTTATTTAAAATATATTTTAGATGCATTTCTTTAGGAAAATATCATGAAACCTTGAATATGAACATATGGGAAACTTAGGTATATTTTTTATCTTTTCGATGGATCTCGCCTTCTTGGCTCCATATTAGAGGGTTTATACCCAAAGAAGCTCATCCCCAACTAGTGAGGGAACCTCCTTGAGAACCTCTAGGGCTTAAACCCTTAGCCATTAAAGGAGAAAATCCAAATAAAACCCATTCGGTTCCAATATGAAAACAGAAACTTAGATCTTAATAAATATGAAACTTAGGGGATTTCTCTTGATGTTTAGCCTTGGGGGAACATCATCCATGGAGGGGATGTGCTCCTAAGGATCATGGAAGGACAAGCCACCTTGGGAAACCCTAAAACCAAAGACAAATAAATGAAAAATCAATTTTCAGGAAAACTGGACAGCAAAGCACATCTTGGGTCATATCTCCATATTTGAGGAGTTTCAAGGCTTGAGGAGACCATTTCTATAAACTATAAAGGCCCCTCTACCATCCCTATACGAAAAACATATACCTTATGAAGGAAAAAATGCCATAAAAGCAAAATAACCAGCAGATTCACAAAACAGACTCAGAAAATCTGAACATTACATTTCGTTGCTTTCAATCATCATGGATGAACATCAAGGGGGAGATAGAAGTTTCTATAAACATCAAAATGAAAGAAAACATTATAAAAAAGCAAGGAGACAGAAATAAACCCCTTCTTCACCCCCACTCTACCTTTGAGAGGGGATGAGAAGGGAGAATGGCTCTTGAAGCCTACAATCTTGCTCTCTTCTTCTCTAGCACTCTTCCTTTCTTTTTCTCTTCTTCTCTAACTCTTTTTTCTCTCTTGGGATGCAGGAAATGGAGGGGAAGGAGGAGGGAGACGTGCTCCTCCAAGCTCTCTCACTTTTCTTCTTCTCTTTTCTCTTTTTTGGGATTTTGGTCTCCAACTTTTTCTTGTAGAAGATGGAGGTTCTTTTATAAATAAAGTTGGGTTACTTTTGGGGGGTAAATTAGGCGTCCATTAGCCTTGGATTAGGGATAAGAAACCCCTCTTAAGAGCCCTCCAATGAGGCCAGAACACTTGGAGAGTCATGATTGGCTTCTTTTTTTGCTTTTCACCTACCCTCTTCTAAAAGAATCTTGAGGGGGGGACCACTTGCTTTTCTTCTTATCCTCCTTTGGGCAGATTTGAACATGGGCCAAAGGAGTAAGAATAGTCCATGGGGGGGACCATTTGGGCCCTTTTAAAGGCTGCCACAAAATTGGGCTTTGGCTTTCACTTTTTGGGCCCAAATTGGCCCTATTGGACTTCTTTTGCTTGAGATAGTGGGCCTGGGCCTGTCCCCTTGGATTTCTTCATCATTTGGGCTGAAAGTAACCCCTTTTTGACTTCTTTGGGCTTGCAAGAATGAACATGACAGCTGTCCATTAACTTTTCTTCACTTGGGCCTTCTTTGAAAAATTGCTTGGACCTACTTTGCTTGAGATAATGGGTCCGGTTGTGCCATTGGATTTCTTCACCATTTGGGCCCTAGAGTGACCCCTTTTTTTATTCATTTGGCTTGCAAAATAGGCATGACTGTTGCCCATTTACTCTTCTTCACTTGGACTTTCTTTGAAAAATTGCTTAGACCTTTCTTACTTGAATTAATAGGCTCGGTTCTTCCTTTCAATTATCTTTGATTTGGGCCTTCTTTGTTGATCTTTAGGCTCTTCTTCTTGTTCAATTTTTTGGTGACAATAGGTACACCTGATCCAAAAGTAAGTATTCTAATCCATTACGATGGAAGGCCATGTGGGTCATATTCTTAACGTCCTCATGGTTACTAACTTGAATTCTAATTGAGGGATTTTAGCTAAAAATTGAAGATCTCATCATTAATAATGCTACATACATATTAAATAAGATTGGAATATCATATATAAGCAATATAGATAATATGAACTAGGTAGCATAATCACATATATGCTAAATATGTGAAAAAGAAATCTGGAATGATCATGGACGTTAAATCTAAGTTAGATCCACTGGAGCCACCAGATGGTGATCCAAGATTAATCCTATAGTGAAATTATAAATATTACATCGCATCACATGCCATGGTTGAAGTGCCTCATTTTGATGAATCTACCTTTGGTCCTCTTGCATCTCTATCCGTCCATCATAAACAAGACCTATTCTAGACCTAATCTAGAAATTACAGCAAACAAATTAGGTGCGCAGACCCTCAAAGTTACAACAATGTTTATGAAAGACCTTGACCTGTGGTCAAGGGGAGTACATTTTAGGAGGGAGATGGAATGTACAAAATATATATTTAAGGGAGAGAGAGAGGAAGGTGCGCTGACCCCATTACCAAATTCGTCAAACATATTCCATTCACCTGACCAGAGATTAACAATCCCATTTTAAGTCCATGATCACCGGGGTCCAATAGCCATAGCGTACATCACATGTATCATGAATACTCATCACAAATAGATCAACAATTGACCAATTTATTTTTTAAATTAGAAATAAATTTATTTCTAAAATAACCAATAATAAATAATTATATTTCAAAAATATAATTGAGTTTATCCAAATTATTTGGCATGCTTGGTGATCACAACATCACAACAATTAAAAATAACTTGTGACATCTCATGTAAAGTAAACAAGTAGAGACAAAATTTTAAATTCCTTTGTGCAAAATCAATTTATGAAACAATTTCATAAATAAGAATTTCATTTCATTATTCTAAAATGCCCATCAATGAGGAGGATGAAACAAAAAATTTTAGATTTAAAAACATTTTAAATCAATAAAAAAATGAATTTTTAAAACCATTAAAAAAAACCTAAAAGGGGTCTTAATGGGCCTTGGACGGGCTGGCCTAGCCGGTTCTGCCGGCCGGCTCGCATGGTCCACGCATGCCAGGCGTGCGGGTCAATCACGGGCCAGACTCGTGCCGAGTCTAGGTAACCGGGCCCAACTGCGTGCCTGTGCGACTCATGATCCCTGCCCTTATTACATGTTAGGGTTTCAGGAAGGGGGGGTCGCATGACGGCGGCGCAACTTCCCCTGCACTGGGTGCTATGTGGGGCAGCCCCACCCAATGGTGTCGTCCCCGCCGGGGAACCATGCGCCGCTGGCTGGCTCAGGCCGATACGGTGTTGGTGCACCGCGTGGAGCTTCCCAAGCGCACGCAGTGTAGCCAACCACTGGACTAGTTTGATCGTTAGAGGCTATCCCTATTGGGCTAGCTAGCGCCGTCTTGGCTGACTGAAGCCTACTGGCGCCTCCTTGAAACACGGGGCTCCTGACACCATCCCCCACGCCATCCTCCTCACAGCATATAGAATGACGAAAAGTAGAGAAAAATTGCATACAAATAAAACTTTCTAATATCCATGATGAACAAACAAGTAAAGATTCTATTGAATCGAGCCTAACCTGGCTCTGATACTACTGCAAGCTTGTGGGGATCAAAGATCGCAGTAGAATAAATGAATAAGAAATTATCCTCAAGGCCCTAGGTTATCGGTGGCCCGAATCAAGAGAATGCAAGAACGAGACAAATGATTTTTCACCTTGGGGAGATGAGGAATCTCCAAAAATCGATGCAGAGGATCTGTGGGATAGAGTTAGTTGTACACGCGTACGACCTCTAGATGTATGCACACAGATCCTCACGCGAATGATTCCTTCTTTTCCTCGCAAGGCCGAGATGACTGCCACCACCACCCAGAAGAGGGAGAGAGAGGGGGATGGCCATGAGGGACATGTTGAGTAATTTGTGTATTTATATTTCTCATGTTTTGGTGATATCACACTATGAAAATGACAGGACTTTGTTTTTATGAGAGCAAAAGAAATCTCCTTATTTCATTTTAGTTAGTTGCTGATAGATCCTATTATAAGCTATGTATGTTCTGTGACTTAGTCATTTTCAAAGTTCCTTAACTCTTATGACTAAAGAGCTAACTAGAATTTCGATTTTACACATAGCTGAATCTTAAGAAGTTATCAGTTAATGTAATGAAGCAAGAGAAGTCACTTTTGGCTTGGATTAACATTGGACCACATACATTAGAATGTACTAGTTCCAATATATCCTTGGTCCTTTCTTCATGTCCAATAAATGGAGACTTAGCCAATTTATCCATTAAACAAGACTCACAAGTTACAAATGATTCATAATCGAATGGATCTAAATATCTATTTTATGCAACTTCTGGAATCTGTTTTCGCCAATGTGTCCAAACCTATAATGACACGGTTAAGCTTGGTTCACACTATTCTTACTCTTCTTAGGAGCTCTGTCAAAATGGAGAACATCATATGAAACATCAAGAGGGTACAAACTATTAAACAAATATGCAGAAGCAAATAATTTATTTTCAAACTAAATAGAACAACTATTGCTCTCTATGGCTAATTTGTACCCAATTATGTCTAAATATGAAACAAAAATAATGTTATTAATGATAAAAGGAACATAGTAATAGTCTACTAATGTAATCCAATCTCCAGATGGAAGTTTGAGTTCTACTGTCCCAACAGCAAGCTTTGCAACCTTTTCGTCATTTCCCAGCCTCAAGTCCACCTCGTCCTTGTGCAACTTCCTTCTACTTGTCAGCACTTGAACATTATTACAGACAAGAGAAGCACATCTAGTATCTAATACCCATAATATAAAATCTCTAACAGACAAGTGAACATCTATCAGATAGATACATGAAGCTTCTCAAGCTTCATCTTCTCTTAAGCTTTCTCTTTAAGGTATTCCTTGTAATTCATCTTCCAGTGTCCCTTCTGGTGGCAGTAGAAACATTCACCATTTTCTTCTCCCTTGCCCTTGTCCTTCTTCTGTGATGGCTTCTGCTTAGTATGCTTCATACTCTTCTCTTTCTTCTATCTCCACTGATCATGAGAACAATGGGCTTTTCCTTCTGAAGATTGCCCTTATCAATCTTTAGTATGTTAAGCAGCTCAACCAATGTAACTTGAATCTTGTTCATATTAAAATTAATAATAAATTTAGAATATGAATCATGTAGTGATTTGAGGGTAAGGTCAGTGCTCATCTCTTTGTGGAGCTCAAAGTCGAGAACTGCCAATCTTTCAATCCACTCTATCATTTTCAGCGCATGGGCTTCACTAAAGATCCCTCTGCCATCTAATCCTTGAATAGGTTCTTGGATATCTCATATCGCTCAATCCTGCTCTATTATTTAAACAACTCCTTCAGATGGAGCAAGATGGATATGGCATCCATCTTCTCATGCTATCTTTTTAACACATTGCTCATAGAGACGAGCATGTAACATTGGACTAGAGTAGAATCCTCCTTCCACTTCTCATATGCGATCATATCCTCTTCAGGTGCATCTAATACTAGTTCAGGTGGGGCTTGATCCTTAAGACACAGGCGATTTGCTTAGGCCTAAGGATAATCTTCAGATTTTTGAGTCAATCTAAGTAGTTCAAGCCTGTCAATTTATTAGTATCTAGTATGCTATAGAGTGGATTGTTCGATGACATTTTTGCCTACAAAGGAAATATAAAAAAATTAACAGATGTCCTATAATTATTAAATCAAGATATTACAAGATATGATCTTTAATCAAGAATAACTCTTACTAATTTTGATAGACTGTTAACCCTCAATTATACAGAATGAGAGACGGCGATGGTCTCCTAGTGGGGATCAGAATCTTATTTACTTATAATGTGATCTTGTGGATAGCACAAATCACATAATGTTCAGAGAGCAGCCAACTTTGGCACTTGCAACTTCTTACAATATCTAATCGTGCTTCATCCCCTAAAGCCTTAATAGCATGGTAGATGGCAGAACAAACTATTAAAGTGTGATTTAATCAGCACTATCATTACTTAACGAGCATAGATTTGGATGCAACCCTTGTGGATAGCATAATATGACTACATCATTCTTTTACCTCGTTTAAGGCATCACCATGCCATAGCTTTAATTTGTCCTCAGTATCTGACAGGTCATGTGGATAGCACAACAAACTTACCTAATCTAATTCCAGTCTTAAAACCATACTGATGAAGGGTCATGCGGTACATTTTTAATGACTCGCGCTAGAGCTTAAACTTTTCTTTTAAAATGAGGGTTTTATGAAATTTTATCTTGGTCTCATCCTAGGTGATAGTAAATAAATATTTCATACGTATTTGAATATTCACTATGTAACGACCTGGTCTCCCCCCCCCCCCCCCCTCCATTCAAAAATCGACGTAGCTCGGGTACCGGATCATTACCTTCAAGTTTACACCCATATCTCAAACCATACACCTGGAGACTTAACTGCTTAACATGGCTAAATATAACAATCTAACGGATCAAAAGAAATATACAAATAAGCAAAAAAAAATACAATGTCAATGTTCGTATACAGTCCAACAATAAATACATGGTCTACTGGAATATAAATATGTACATGAAAAAGAAAAGGTACAACTACATCGAGGTATACCCCGAAATTGAGATAATTGCTGGCACACATATCGAGAAGAAAATCACACGCCTACGCTCATCGAGAGTCCCACACCTGAAAAATTAGGGAGTGAGCTATACCAGAATTAGACTTAATAGGGATTACACGATCCCTACCTCCCAAAAATACTACTAGGCAAATGCATAAGTAAGGGAAAGCTATAAACAAACATAGTAAAGCTACAACTACAATAGTGAAAGTCAAAGAAAAGAAACCACCAATAGTACACACAGCTCCAAAGTCACTCAAGCAACCAGACTTGTTATTCCAAGCCACAATCAACAACCTAGCTATACACACAAACCACAGACCCCGTTAGGACCGTCCAACCATTTAGGGAGTCACATTGCCCTGCTACACTGGTCACAAACAGCTCTACCTCCTAGCCTTAGAGTGACGAGGTCACACTATCCACTAGTACCACATGCTGAGCGCGCACTAACGACGTGTTACAACTCAGCCAACACTCACACATGTCCACCTGTACAAGATCTGCACACTGCAGGGTAAGGCAGTGAGCCCAACTAGGACTAATTTAGATTGGTGAGTCCTCACCATCCAGTCACGTGTGCACACAAGTAGTCGAAATCACTGTCCTATCAATCGCACTTCCCTCCACGCCTGGCCAAGGTGCTACACGAGGACACTGAGGACCGGCAAATCCCACTCAAGCTATAGCTACAGGGACGATCGGTAACCCTTATCGCTAGGGTTACATCAAGCCAAAGGGCAAATGGGATAACACCCCAAACACTGATGTCCTAGGTTACAATAGGCCCAATAGTAAATGGGTACACAACTAGCGGAAGCGTAACTCTCAGGTCCACATACACAAAGTCATACGACATATGAGTGCATAGGAACCCCCACCCCGATACATGATTTCAAGTATGCAATTATGTAGGAACATTAACATTTTATACATAAAAGTAGATACATATTTTACGAAAAACAATCATAATAGATATTAATACACTTATGCAATGCAATTAACTACGGTGACCATAGAAATATACCCGCAATCCCTTGCCATCACAGTGGCTCACATAAAAGATCATTGCTTAATATCATAGTTGGAGTTTATAGGCCGAAACCTCACTCTTTAGCCTCAAAACAAGGTATTCTGGGCAAATCGGTTACACAGGGCACCTAACTGTACTCGGTGCAATTTTCTACATAGCTCAAGAAAATCACTGAACTTGGAGGGATCAAATGCATATCAAATGGGATCCAAGTTTAATGAAATTTTTGGGTATTTAGACACATATGTCACTAACAACATATCCTAATTTCAGCTAAACATATTAAGAATTGAGTGTAAAATAAATCAAACATTATCACCCTATCAAAAAATCTGCAGACAGCCCATCACCTATGAAGATGAGAGCATATCTCTGAGGTTTCTCAACCTAACACTATGAAATTTGGTGGAGATGTGTACTAATACGTCAGGAGTCACATATATAAATTTTAAGTTACATAATGCACTCTACACTTAAAATAAAATTTATACGTCTTTAGGCGTAAACTTTCTAATTTGTCAGAAAAACTGTGAACAGTCCATCACCTATGAAGATGAGAGCATATTCTTATAGTTTCTCAACCAAACACTATGAAATTTGGTAGAGACATGTACTAATATGTCAAGAGTCACATATATAAATTTCAAGTTAAATGGTACACTGTACACTTCAAACAAAGTTTAGACGTCTTTAGACGTAAACTCTCCCACATGTCAGAAAATTAGTAAACAACCCATCACCTACGAAGATGAGAGTATATCTCCATGATTTCTCAACCAATTGCTATGAAATTTGGTGGGGACATCAATTGATATATTATGATTCACATATAAAAATTTGAAGGTATTTCATGATGGGAATCATCATCAGCAACTTCATCTTGGATGGACTATCTCATAAACAATTCTAAGTTTAGTTTCCTAAAACTGAACTCCAACTTTCTACTCATGGGAATAAAGTGGCAATTTATACAAGTTTAGGGATTTTTGTGAAAAACCACCAAAACTAGTATAAAAGATAGCCTGAGAGAAGCCCTGGCCCAACCTCCAAGGTTTCTCTAAAGCAAGCTGCCCCTCTTTCTCCTCCTCTTGGATTGCACCTTCTAAAGGGGGCACCCCTCTCTCCTCTGTCTTTCGCATGTGCCATAACTCCTCGGACTGCATTGTACGCATGCCTCAGACACTTGTGAAGAAGAGAACTGGGGATCATCAGGATCCTTATGGAGAGGCGAGGACGTTCCATCAATTGGAGAATCGTGCGGATACCATTGGAGGTTGGACATCTACGTGGCTGGAGGTATCAGACAGAACCCAGTTTTGGTTGCGGATTCGATCCCATGCAAGGTCAAGATTGGATCTTCTCGATTTTATTTATCAAAAATGGATCAGAGGAACCCCATGGAATCATTTATTCTCCATTTCACCGTTTCTCATGCGATCCTTACACATATATCCATGATTCAATATCAAATATGCCATCACCTATTGCAATTGCGAAACATTATACATGTTAGGAGGATATGTAGGTTAATACTTCAATAAGCAAGACCTTTTTTTGAAATTTAACATTCAAGAGTGGTTAATATGAGATTATCCATGGATACTACATGAAAAGTTCTACTTGCATTTGATTTAATGGTCATGTTCATTAACCTACACGCATCAAATGCATGATGTCATTAATCTCCCTCCACTAATCAATTGTGGATTGTAAAAATGAATTATGCCAGTAAAGAATCATATTTTATTTGATATACATGTGTCTAGGGTTACTGCATTTTTTGGTCCCTTTAATGTGCTCAGGGGAAACTCCCTATGACTTTTCTATTTAGTAAAAACTCCCCATAAAATTTCACTTTTTTACTTAAAGAAATTTGGAAAAAATCCTTGAGTATTTAGGAGAAACTCCTAAAAAAATATCTTTTCTACATAATTTTTTTTATATATTTTTACTAAGTAGAGAGACTACAAGGAGTTTTCTTAAATAAGTAGATTAGAGGGAACAAATTTGATATGTGTGTATTCCTAAACAAAACTTCATGATGTTCATTACATGTGGATCTCTAGTATTAACTACTCATATTAGAAAAAAAAATGAAAGAAAAACTTTTGTAGCATCTAGTTAGGGAGAAATTTTGATTGGCAAGTAAAAGGTGATGACACATGGATTGATTATTTAAGGTGTGATTCTCTACATACAAATTAAACACAATGAGCCACCCTATTTGGTTCAATGTTAGCTGACTCGAGCATTCTCAACCCTCAAGCTATTGAATATTTTGCTACTTTGGTAAAATGAATATGGAAGAAAGTAGACATGCATAGTCAAATGATTATCCAACTAATTGGACATTAAAAAAAAAAAAAAATATCTAGAGTAACTTAAAGAAAATGTTGTGTTCCTTTCATTTAAAAAGCAAAATTATATGTTCATTATATTTTAAGCCAATAAAAGAGAGCATTTACCAAATTGCTAGAACTAATGAATTGCCAAACATGACATAATTTCAAATGTCTATAAGAAATAAATTTGCCGTATAACTCTTTGGCACCATTTATGTAGACATTTTTCCTCTTATCTTATGAATTGTTAAGATACATGGAGAAGCTAGAAGTATCTATAACTTTATGAAATCTTAAACGATGATAGGCAAAGAGAGAAGTAGAAGATTGAACTTTTGATATGCCACATAAAGGATCGTGAGAATCCAGGTTGATGTCATGGCAGTAGTCAACTAAGAGGTTCTTTGCATTGCAATTGCTACCCTGAGGAACAAAATGTCACGACTTTATTGGTTGTAAGGTTATAGGGAGTGAATATCTGATATGCCACGTAAAAAGCAAAGATAGAGAATCTAATGTCCTTGCCAGCATTTATTCTTAAAGTGAATTTGACATTAAAATAATTCTTTGTTACGAGAACTTCACAAATTCTTGATTGCCAAATTTTAATGGAATTTTTGTATATATGTATACATATATTTTGTTGGAGCAAGTCGAATGGGCCTAGTAAATAGGCCGAGTGACAGGGCCGAATGGGTCGAGTGACAGGTGTTGGGTTCTCGGGTTTCTCCGGATCTCCCGCACAGCAGAAATAAAATAAAAATGGAGATCCGTTCCCGTTTCGAAAAATCTAAAAACCAAATTATCGGATAATCGGTTCTTATCGTGTGCGGATTCGAATCCGCAACCGTTCGGTTCCGTCGGTGTGACACCGCAAGCCGCGCAAGCGCCCGGCCACTAGCGAAGTCCACGCGATCCTCCTCGACACGAATATCCTCACGTTCCTCGTTCTTCGCAGCCACGAAACCTCCGCCGGTCGCTGCAACGATCGTCGCAACGCGCGGACGATTTCATGTCGAACGGGAGTCGGAGAAGCGGCGGAGCAGATCCGGGGATCCGGATCCGACTTGGGGCGCCAGAGAGAGAGAGAAAGAGAGGAAGGGGCGGCTAGGTTTAGCAGGCGCTTGGCCTGCTCAGCTCGTTCGCTACATTTTATACTAACTGCGCGGTTTTTCATAAAAACCCCCGGCTAATATAAAACCCACTTATTTATCCATCCCCTTGAGAATCATTTAAGTGTGACCCTCTAGGCCCAATTACCAGTCCGGTTAATAGCCCAATAAGTCCAGTAACTCCTTACTGACTTTATTAATCAACTAATAACTCTTTATTAATTAATTAATCAATCGAATTGATGTCGCACATCGAATCCGACTGGGCCTCCGATCACGTTGGGTGCCAAGCAACACCGCGTGAACCCGGAAGGTATCGAGGTTAAGTAACCCACTCTTGGAACCTTTCCGCCGACAGTTACTGCATGGATATAATCCTTCATTCGTACAATGCTCTCGAGTCAACCCAGGGTATGGCATGCTGTCAAACCCTAACCAGTCGACTCACTTGGATTGGATGCTGCTGATAAATATCAAAAAACTCCTTTCCCGATATTATCGTCCGCCCTGGCCAGGGACTTCCGCGCATCCTTCCTAGAGCATTCTCTCTCTAAGTACCGAGAGTGAATGATTCCTTATTGACACACAATTCCCTTCGACGATATTCCGCTGTACTCAATCATTGGCTATTTAGAATCCCGTAGTTAGAGATTCATAAACCAAGGTCAAAGCACAGAAGTCCACCAACAAGGTATCATTAGTGTCTCAAGTCCGAAGACCATCCACGCAATTGCGACTGTAAGGATTGAGGTTTTCGGATCCGGTTATCGGGTCAGTTTTCGAGGTCGGATCCCTTAGTTTGGGCCCTCATGGGGCTGAGACTCAGTTCTATTTCGCGTCGAGCCTGCTCGACGCGGTTTAAACGGCGTTCAGCAGTGTAGACGTGTTTTACGCTGTGCCACGTGGGCGCCACGTGGGCTAGCCTTGGGTCGCGAGAGTACGGCCCCGGTCATATCGTCTGAATGGCGTCTTGGATGGACGACGCCTTTCAGAGTACGACTCTGGGTTGTCAGTATACGGCGCCGGTCTTATCGTCTGAACGGCGTCTTTGCTAGGCGACGTGTTTCAGAGTCTCTAACAGTACGGCCCGTCATGTCAACTGATGGGCGTCTGTGCCGCACGACGTGTTTTACCCAGCTTCTGTTTGACCCTGTGAACCCTCTTTCCTTTCCCTCATTTTCTCCTCCCTCTTCTCTCTCCTCTCTTCCTCCGGCGACACCGGCGACCCCTCTTCCCCCTCCTTCTTTTCCTCCCACCATTTCATCTCTCCCTCCACTCCATCAACCTCCTAACTCCCACCACTACCACCACCACCTCCTCCGCGGCGTTTTCTCTCCGAATAGCGGCCGACGTCCCGGTGGAGTAATGGCGTCCACGACGGTACAGGCGGCGGCGTGGGGCGAGGCGGGTAGGCGGCTTGGAGCTTGGAGGAGTTCAAGTAATCGGTAGGGTGACGATTCCCGTAGTATTTCATTTAAAAATTATGTTTTCCCACTTTGGAGCATGTTTAGGGGTGTTCTTGGGATGAAAATACTAAATGCATGAAATGAGAAATTTGGTGTTTTAAATGGGTAGTTAGGTTCTTCTCCCCATTCTCCATGTTTTTCGTGTTTTTACACGATTTTTGGGAGGAAATCCCACCCCGTGGACTGAGAGATGGCGGAGGGAGAACCTGTCTGTAAGGGTTAAATGGCGTCGGGGGACAGCGACGCCTTTTAGAAAGGCGGCTTCCACCCGCGACGCGATTTAGCCCAATTACCAGACTTTGTCTCTGGACTTGAATGGCGTCCAGGGACAGCGACGCTTTTCAAAAGACGACTTGCATGGGCGACGCATTTTAGGCTATTTCCGAGGCCAGATTTCACATGAACCAGTTTAGGAGGCTTGAATGGCGTCGGCCTTGGGCGACGCGATTCAAGGCAGACTCACATTAATTCATGCTATTAACATATCTTCACACTGTTAGATAGTTTGGTTAATTGCATGTTTGAAATCATACTCGAGGATGAGGATTTTTATGTGATCGGATCGCACTGTGTTGTGTTTCGTGCGATTGTGGACCTAGAGTGACAGTTGTAGCGCTTGCCACCCTGTGTCGGTGTGGGAGGGACACAACGCCGGTGTGGGAGTGGTGGGGTGACAGCTAGAGAGAGGGTCACCTGGTGTACCCCGGGGTTAGCTAGTACCGGTGTGGGAGTGGTACCTATGGAGTGTCACTCGTGCTGGGGGAAGCAGAAACCACCTAGAGCCAGTTCGGCCGGAGTAGCTAGCGTGCTATCCGAGGGGTTACTGTTTGGTCTCAGCGGATCGGTGTTTCCCGCGTTCGGCTGTGTGATTAGCGTGTTTTACCGAGACGCTAGTTGTAGGCTCCCTGGTAGAATGGTTTCGGAGTTGTGCATGTTACATCTCGAATACATGTGTTTTATATCGAAATTTAGGAATTGTGTTACTTGTTTATTCTACCTGTATCTGTGTTACTGCACTTGTGGGTGCATGAGCGGGTGGTGGGGATCGAAGGATCCCTACTGAGTCTTTTTGTTGAGACTCACCCCTACGGTTTTCAGGTGAGGGTTCCAAGCAGGCTTAGCGAGGAGAGTACTATTTTGGGTTGCGCGCCAGCAGCTGTTGTTCCGGAGTATGCCCCGACGTAGTTGTTATTTTACTTTCTGGCCTGTACACTTAATTATTTCTTTTCAGTTGGAGTATGTAATTATTTGCTGTGTCGAGTCGCATTGTAATAACTTTTAATTCTTGCACTTCCTTTTCAGTTCAATGCGATGTGAATGTTTAACTTAGTTAATTATTTACTTCCCAGACTTATCTAGATCATGGTTTGGCTCCAAATTAATGATTCGGCACCCATTTAGTAATTAGATCCCCGATTATAGGGTGGTGGGTCGTTACAGCGACAATATAATCAAGCTGGTTGATAGTGAGGTACAATACCATCCAGCGATTCAGTAGGATCAGTTCAGTGATCTCATTCTCCAATGAGCACCTACAGATTCGCCTTAGTGTCTCCATACAAGTGATTTATGAGATCAGTCACCCTCATCATATGAGCAGGAGTAATATGTACTAGTCTAACCGGATATCCGATGTCCTTCTCGGATATCCTCCGACTAGGAACGATTAAGAATATGTGTGTTTAAGTGATCAATCTCATTAGTATGATCTCATCATAATCTGGTCACTATAGCACATATTCACAGACTTCATTATGAAACGATAATTGATACGATTTACACACAATGAATATAATGCGATTATATTAATAACTATGAACGAGATTATAAAGTCATATTGGCTTGTAAGCCACCTAAGACTAACAATCTCCCACTTGGACTAAAGTCAATCACCTTTATACAATAAGCCTATAGACTCTAGGTGACGCTCAAACACAATTTGAGCCAACGACTTTGTCAGTGGATCTACTACATTGTCGACGGATGGAACTCTTTCCACTACTACATCTCCTCTGAATATGATCTCTCTGATAAGAAGAAAATGCTTCAGAATATGCTTCGATTTCTGATGAGACCACGGCTCTTTCACTTGTGCAATGGTCCCATTGTTGTCGCACAATAGCGGAACATGATCAAAGAGAACTATGTCAAGGTTGGTGATGAACTTCTTCAACCACACTACATCCTTGAAAGCTTCAGCTGCAGCGATGTGCTCAGCTTCAGTCATCGAATCTGCATTGGTTGCTTGCTTGAAACTCTTCCAGCACACTACTCTTCCGTTCAATGTAAACACAAATCCAATTGTAGACTTGCTATCATCTGGATCTGACTGGAAACTCGAGTCAGTAAAGCCTCGCAGTTTCAAGTCACCTCCTCCATAGATAAGAAACATATCCTTAATTCTTCTCAAGTACTTAAGGATATATTTCACCGTCTTCCAGTGCTCTTCGCCTAGATCAGCCTGAAATATGCTCGTAACACATATAGCATATGCAACATCAGGCCGTGTACATAGTATGGCATACATGATAGATCCTATGGCAGAGGCATAGGGTATTCTATCTATGAGTGCCCTCTCATCAGGAGTCTTAGGAGACTGCTCCTTTGAGAGATTAATTCCATGTCTCATCGGTATGAGACCTCTCTTGAAATTTTTCATGTCAAACCTTTTGACTATGGTATCT
The DNA here is from genome assembly GCA_030544215.1 of Zantedeschia hybrid cultivar. Lineage (NCBI taxonomy): Eukaryota > Viridiplantae > Streptophyta > Magnoliopsida > Alismatales > Araceae > Zantedeschia > Zantedeschia hybrid cultivar. The sequence goes on from JARZZO010000011.1 coordinate 46,373,543, forward strand.
ATGTACAAGGATTGGGTCATTCCAAGCATCCTTTTTGATCTATCTCTATAGATCCGTATTTCCAATACATAGGATGCTTCTCCCAAATCCTTCATGGAGAAGTTTTTCGTCAGCCAGATCTTTACTGATGACATCATAACTACATTATTCCCAATGAGTAGTATGTCATCTACGTAAAGAACTAAGAAGGTGACTGCGCTCCCACTGGTCTTCTTGTATACACAAGGCTCATCTTCATTCTTAATGAAGTCATAAGACTTAACAGCCTCGTCAAATCTTATGTTCTAGCTCCGGGAAGCTTGCTTCAGTCCATAAATGGACCTCTGAAGCTTGCACACTTTATCTAGAGATTCCTTGGATGTGAAACCTTCTGGTAGTATCATATACACCTCTTCCTCAAGGTTACCATTGTGGAAGGTAGTCTTCACATCCATCTGCCAGATCTCGTAATCAAAATGTGCAGCAATGGCGAGTAGAATTCTGATCGATTTTATCTTGGCAACTGTAAGGACTGAGGTTTCGGGTTCGGTTTTCGGTTCGGTTTCGGGCCGGATCCCCTGGGTCGGACCATGCGGGGTCTGGAGAATTTCCTCTGAATGGCGTCGGAGGATCACGACGCCTTTCAAACGGCGTCTTGATAGGTGGACGCCATTTAGGCGAATTGCTGTTGTGCCACGTGGGTGCCACGTGGGCGGGTTTCGGGCCGCGAGAGTACGGCCCCTGTCTTGTCGTCTGAACGGCGTCCATGATGGACGACGCGATTCAGACTGCCACCCTGCGATGTCAGAGTACGGTGCCTGACATGTCAGCTGAACGGCGTCCGTGGTGGTCGACGCGTTTCAGACAGCTGTCAGTACGGCACGTCCTGTCATCTGATAGGCGTCCTTCTTGCTCGACGCGTTTTAGGTAGTTTTTGATGACCCCCGCGAGCCCTCCTTTCTTTCCCTCATTTCTCACCTCTCACTCTCTCTCCTCTCCCTCTCCGCCTCCTCCGACCCCTCTCTTCCCCTTTTTCCTTCCTCTTCTTCCTCTTCCACCACTCCAACGCCTCCCTACCTCTCACCTCTGCCACCACCACTTCCTTCGCGGCGTTCCATTCTCCGGACGGCGGCCGACGTCCCGGCGGAGTGGCGACGTTCTCGGGGGTACCGGCGGCGGTCTGCGGCGCGGCGGTTGGGCGACACGGAGCCAGGAGGAGTTCAAGTATCCGGTAGGGGGACGAACCTTGTATGTGTTGCTCGTGCTTTCCTAAGCGTGTTTTGATGTGTTTTGGGCTAGATTGAGCATGTTTAGGGGGTGTTCTTGTGGGTATGGCCGTGTTCATGAACGTGGTTTCGTAGCATGTTGTGATGGATGAACTTCTCTTCCTCCCCCTTTCCGTTTTGGGGTTTTTTTCGGGGCATTTGGGGTTAAGGGAGAAACCCTCGGTTCGAACCAGGGAACCAGGTTTCTGGCGCTAAACGGCGTCGTGCCTGGTCGACGCCTTTTAGAAGGACGTTGGGGCAGTACGACGCGTTTTAGGGCAGAAACCTTCCCCTGTTCGAGGTTTGTCAGGTTAGGGGTTCTGGCGCTAAATGACGTCATGGGTGGACGACGCCTTTCAGAAGGACGTCGGGCCACCAGGACGCCATTTAGGCAGGAAATCACCCCGACTGAGGGTCCGTCAACTCGGGATTCTGGGACTAAAAGACGTCATGGGTGGACGACGCGATTTGAATGGCGTCGGGCGACCATGACGCCTTTTAAGGCAGAAATCCCCTGGGTAATGTTTTCCTGAAATTCTGGATTTATCAGCTGAATGGCGTCATAGTATGTCGACGCCTTTTCAAAAGGCGACCGCTGGTGTCGACGCCTTTTAGGCCAGATTCCCGTGGCCTCTGTTTTATGAACCAGTTTAGGGAACTTGAATGGCGTCGGCCTCGGGCGACGCGATTCAGGATAGAACAACATTAATTCATGCCAGTAAAATGTATTCATACTGCTAGATAGTTGGTTAGTGCATGCTTTAGTATACTCGGATTCTTCGTGATCAGATGGCACTGCGTTGTGTGTAGTGCGATCACGGGCTTTTCACGTGACCGGATCGTACCGTGCCGGGTTTTGGTGTTTTGAGTTACTGTGGACCTGGAGTGACATTGTAGCGCTTTATCACCCTGTGCTGGTGGGGGCGTGAGCACAGCGCCGGTGGGGGCGTGGGCGGGGTGACGCCTAGTGAGAGAGGGTCACCTGGTGAACCCCGGGGTCAGCTAGTACCGGTGTCGGAGTGGTACATTCGGAGAGTCACTCGTGCTGAGGGAAGGAGTAACCACCTGAGCCAGTTGGGCCGGAGTAGCTAGCGTGCTATCCGAGGGGTTACTGTTTGGTCTCAGCGGGTCGGTGTTTCCTACTTGTGCTTGTGTGGACGGTGTTTCCCACTTACGGCTGTGTGGTTGGTGTTTCCCACTTTCGGAGGAGTGGTTGACGTGTTTTGCCGAAACGGGAGTTGTAGGCTCCTTGGTAGAATGATTCTAGAGATATGCATGTTACATTTCGAATGCATGTGGTTCATATCGAGATTTAGGAGTAGTGTGTTACAGCTTTGCTTGCCTTATTACCTGTACCTTTGTTACTGCACTTGTGGGTGTGTGTGTGGGAGTCAAGGGATCGGATGATCCCTACTGAGCCCAATTTTGGTGTGGCTCACTCCCTGCGTTTTCAGGTGTAGACCTTGTGGCGTGTGGCGGCGCGTGGTGTTCTCCTTGGTGTGCGGACCAGCAGCTGTCTCAGTTCCCGGGGTATGCCCCGATGTTGTTGTACTTTATTTCTGCCTGTACTTAATTAATTTGTTGGACATGTAATTATTGTTGGACTGTGTACGGACATTATTATTTTACTTCCTGCGCACTGTACCCCTTGTAGTCCGTGTGAATGTTATATTTAATCTTGTTTAACGCTTACTCCTCCAGATGTGTGTAGAAGATCCTGGTATGAACCTACAGTTAATGGGCCGACATCCATTTAGTGACCGGGTCTCTGGTCATAGGATGGCGGGTCGTTACAGTAACTGGTGAGAAAGTCTCGTCATAGTCAATTCCTTGCCTTTGACGATATCCCTTTGCCACCAACTTTGCCTTATAAATATCGATCCATCCATCAGCACCGATCTTCCTCTTCAAGATCCACTTGCATCCGATGGGTACAATACCTTCGGACAAGTCCTCCAAGTTCCAAACTTGGTTGGCGTACATGGACTGGATTTGTGAGTACATGGCTTCTCGTCATTTCCCGGCTTATGAGCCTTCTATGGCTTTCTGGTAGGTTTTAGGATCATCATCCTCATTATATTCAACCTTAGAGTTACCTTCAGCGATATGTCCCACATATCGTTCGGGTAGTCTAGGTAATCTACCAGATCTACGAGGCTCACTTGTGCGTACCATAACAGATTGAGGAACTGATATCTCATCTGATGATAATGCAGCTGTTTGGAGATCTGGAACCTCTTCCAGTACTATTTTACTCCCACTGTCCTCCTGGAGAAGGTATTCCTCTTCCAGAAAGATAGCTTTCTTAGCGACAAACACCTTTTGTTCACCAAGATGGTAAAAAAAGTATCCAAAGGTTTCCTTTGGATATCCCACAAACTTGCATTTATCAGTTCGTGATTCCAGCTTGTCTGGATCATGTCTCTTTACATGAGAAAGACAACCCCAGACTTTAACATGTTTAAATTCTGATTTCCTGCCTTTCCATATCTTATATGGAGTAGAGGCCACAGACTTACTGGGTACTATGTTCAGTAGGTATGCTGCTGACTCTAGAGCATACCTCCAAAGGGACACTGGTAATCCCGAAAAGCTCATCATAATCAAACCACACATGAATTAGCTCATCACATGGCTAAATAAATGAATCTTCGAAAATAAATAATTTTGGTTTGAAAAACCAAGGGCCAAGCAAAATTTGGATAAGTTTGAATTTTCAAAAAGTTGTATTTAGTTAATCATAGAATTTAAATCATATTTAAAAGCAATAAACACACATCACATGTGCAAAGAATCCAAAATATTAATTTCTAGAATATTCCATGAAAATTAGAACGCTTCTAAAAATTAAAATTAATCTAACATTTAGATTAATCTTCAATTAGTAATCTAACAATTAGACTATCAATTATCTCATTTAAGTCTAACTCTTAGATTATTTTGTTAAAATTAATTATCAATTTAACATTTAAACTAATAATTAACAATAACAAATTAACAACATTTGTTAATAAAGGTAATGACTATAAAAAATCTTTTGGGTCCCATTAAGATAAATTGAATAATATCTTAATTTCAAGACAATTTTGAAAAATTAAAATTTAAAAACAATTTAATTTAAATGGGACCTGGGGTTTTAAAATTTGCAAGTGGTTTAGCCCACCCCCTGGCCAAACTAGGGCTCAGCCCAACTAAGCCTTGGGCTTGGACCAGGGGCGGTCCTTGGGCCCGGACCGGGTCCGAGCCTTGGCCGGGCCGGGGTCAGACCGGTGCGGCTAGGAAACCCTAGCTGCATGGGTTGCCCGCTCCCCCCCTCCCCTACCCTCGACGGCGCCTGCAAGCAGGAACCGAGGGGGGGGGGGGGTGGGGGGGTGTGTTACCGACAGTAGCTCCAGCACCAGGGGGCAACCCAGACTGTCGCCGGACGGCGCCGTCCAGCCACCTACGCCCGAAAGGGGAAGCCCGACCCTATTTTTTTTTTTCCACTCCTAAGCTGTGGTGACCGTGGGAAGGGGGGGGGGGGCTCACTGCCGGCCAGGCCAAACCGGCGCCTGAGGTGATGTCGGCGGTGGCCGACATGATTTTTGGTCACACAGGATCCTCCCCGGATGTCTCCCCATTGCATGGGGTCATTCGAACAACACCCTCTCTGCGCCGTTCTTCGTCCCATGAAGAACATGAAAACCGCAAAAAAAAAATTGATTTTGCAGAATTAAAATTAATCATATTAATTGTATTCATCTTATGAACATAATTACTAAAACAAAATCGAACTATTTGCATGGAATATTGTTGGGTTTTCTGGGTTTCTCCGGATCGCTCACGCAGCGAAAACTAAAATATTTACAGCAATCCGTTCCCGTTTCGAATATCTAAAGTACGATAATCAGATTATCGAAGTTCTCACCGTGTGCGGATTCGAATCCGCAGCCGTTCGGTTCCGTCGGTGCGACACCGCAAGCCGCGCAAGCACCTGGCCTCTAGCGAAGTCCACGCGATCCTCCCCGCGACGGATATCCTCGAGTTCGTCGTTCTTCGCAGCCCACAAAGCCTCCGCCGGTCGCCGCAATGATCGCCGCAGCGCGCGGACGATTTTCGGTCGAACGGGATTCGGAGAAGCGGCGGAGCAGATCTGGATCTGCCTGGACGCCAGAGAAGGACAGAAAACGAGGAGGGGCGGCTAGGGTTAGCAGCAGCTTGGCCTGCTCAGCCCGTTCGCTATGTTTTATACTAACCGTGCGTTTTTTCATAAAAACCTCCGGTTTGTATAAAACCCACTTATTTATCCATCGCCTTAAGAATCATTTGCGTGTGACCCTCTAGGCCCAAGTACCAGTCCAGTTAATGGCCCAACAAGCCCAGTGACTCCTCACTGGCTTTATTAATTAATTAATAACCCTTTATTAATCAATTAATCAATCGAATTGATGTCGCACATCGAATTCGACCGGGCCTCCGATCACGTTGGGTGCCAAGCAACACCGCGTGAACCCAGAAGGTATTTGGGGTTAAGTAACCCACTCTTGGAACCTTTCCGCCGACAGTTACCGCGTGGATATAATCCTTCATTCGTACAATGCTCTCGAGTCAACTCAGGGTATGGCGAGCTGTCAAACCCTAACCGGTCGACTCACTTGGATTGGATGCCGCTGATGAATATCGGAAAACTCCTTTCCCGATATTATCGTCCGCCCTGGCGCGGGACTTTCGCGCATCCTTCCTAGAGCATTCTCTCTCTAAGTACCGAGAGCGAATGATTCCTTATTGACACACAATTCCCTTCGACGGTATTCCGCTGTACCCAATTCTTGACGTATTAGAATCCCGTGGCTAGAGATTCGTAAACCAAGGTCAAAGCACAGAAGTCCACCGCCAAGGTGTCCTTGGTGTCTCAGGTCCGAGGACCATCCACGCAACTGCGACAATAGAATCAAGCTGGTTGACAGTGAGGTACAATACCATCCAGCGATTCAGTCGGATCAGTTCAGTGAACTCATTCTCCAACGAGCACCTACAGATTCGCCTTAGTGTCTCCACACAAGTGACTTATGAGATCAGTCACCCTCATCATATGAGCAGGAGTAATCTGTACTAGTCTAACCAGATATCCGATGTCCTTCTCGGATATCCTCCGACTAGGAACGATTAAGAATATGTGTGTTTAAGTGATCAGTCTCATTAGTATGTGATAAATTGTTAAATTGATCATTTAAAGGCAATCATATGCATCATACTCATGTTTTTATTTGCAAAATAGCATGAAATGATAGATAATTGTGTAACAAGTCCAACGGTACCAATTTCATCAAATTCTGACTTAAAAACATCGTCATTTCATGTGATCAAAGGAGTATAGCGCATTTGCGGTTTCTCGACAAAACCGAGACGAAATGAATAAATATGATGATATTGTTATGATAATACGCTAATTTATATTTATTTTATGTGAACAGGACATGCCGATGACGCAGTGCAGCTGATGGAGTTTTCGGAAATTTGGGAGAGGTCTAGTGTGCGGATTTCAACTAAAACAGAGGTAAAAATACAATTTGATTCCTTCCTTCGCTGGAGTTTCCTAAAACCCACTATTTCCTTCCGTCTCTCCAATTTCCTAAACATATCCCTTCCTTTATTTTAAAAAATCCTCTCTCTCGCTCTCGTTTTAGAAATTTGAATCCTATTTCTTCTCCAGTTTCTTTTTCCTCTCCTTTAATCTCTTTCCTTTTCTAAATCCGATTCTCTCTTCCTCTCTATAAATTCCCACAACCCCTACTCTCCACCGTCCCCATTTTTATTTTTTCCCAGCCTCCTCTTCCTTTTCCAACCCTCTCTCTCTCGGTATCCCTTCTTCCCCTCTAATTCCAACTCTCTCCCGGCAGCCCTCTCCTCCTCCTTTTCCAACTCTCACCCCGCACTCCTCTCTTCCTCTCCCTCCTTCTCTCCCTCGGATTCTCCCTCTTTCTCTCCCCACAGATCTCTCTTTTATTTCCTCTCCATCCGCAGCTCTCCCTCTATTCTCTCTCTCGGACTCTCCCTCTGTTATCTCTCCCACGCAGCTCTCTCTTTCTTTCCCTCCGGTCATCCCTCTCTCGGTTTCCCTCTCTCCTTACCATCCCTCTCTTTCTCCCTCGGTTTCTTTTCCTCTTTCTCTCAGCCGGCTCCTCCTCTCTTCTCAGCACTCTCTCTTTCTCTTCTCTGCCTCTCTCTCTCTTCTCTTCTCTCTCTTCACGGGCTCCCACAGCACCCACCAAGCGGCAGAGCTTCCAGCAGCATCCCACGCACATCCAGCAGCCAGCTGCAAGCCTCCACTTGGTGAAGCCGAGCTCCAGCAAATCCCAAGCACCTGCCAGCAGCTCCAGCAAATCCCACACCACAAGCAAGCTCCTCCAGCATGCATGCTCGGTGAAGCTCCAGCTCCTCCACGTGTTGTCCCAGCTGAAGCTGCACTCCACGCGTCTCTTCCTCTCAACCACAGCAACCTGCATGCATGCCCAGCTGCATCCTTCACGCACCTCCAGCGCTTGAAGCTAGCAAGCACCTCCTCCTATCTTGCGTAGCCAATGCAAGCCAGCAACCACAAGAATTGTTGTTAGAAGTTTTTTTTATTTCAATCATGTTGTTGTTTCTTAGATTTGATCTAATGATTAGTTAATTGAGTACTAATAGTTTAAGTGTTTTCATTTCTTATCATTAAATATTTGCATATTAGCGTTAATTTGATTGTTTAGATAGTTGCATGAACAGTACCTTACTATTCACCTCTAAGTTCCAGAATTTTATTAGTCCAATGTAAAATCCTTTTATTCAAATCAATCGATATCTAGTACTTGTTTTGATTTAAATTTTATTTAAAAAATGTTAAAAAAATAAAATAAAATGAAAAAAATCTTTTGATGAATAGTAACAAAAGGGTACGTGGCTAAGTTTGATTGGGCTCCATTATTATGCATGCGTATGCAGGGGCCTTGATTGAGTGCTCTTTTCTTTGCACCTTTTAGTTTTGTCATTTGTATTAATACCCTTGTTTAATTAGTTAAAGTTAGTTGATTCCACTAGTTTTTTTTTCACATTGTTTTTTTTTTATTAAAAAAAAATCTAAAATTTTAAAATCCAAAGTTTTCAAAGTTAAAAGTTTAACTCCCTGTGGTTCGACTCGGACTCACCACTATTAATTTTCAAAATTGAATTTGAGTGAGCCAGATAAATTTAGATTGAACGTTCTCATGAGTGTTTAACGACGCACAATTTGAAACGATCAGTATGATCTCATCATAATCTGATCACTATAGCACATATTCACGGACTTCATTATAAAACGATAATTAAAGCGATTTACACATAATGAATATTATGCCATTATATTAATAAATGAACGAGATTTACATTGTTAGATTGGCTTGTAGGCCACTTTAAACTAACAATCTCCCACTTGGACTAAAGCCAATCACCTTTATACAATAATCCCATAGACTCTAGGTGACGCTCAAACACAATTTGAGCCAACGGCTTTGTCAGTGGATCTGCTACATTGTCGACGGATGGAACTCTTTCCACTACTACATCTCCTCTAGATATGATCTCTCTAATAAGGTGAAAGCGCCTCAGAATATGTTTCGATTTCTGATGAGACCGCGGCTCTTTCGCTTACGCAATGGCTCCATTGTTGTCGCACAACAGTGGAACAGGCTCAGAGATGCTGGGAACTACGCCGAGGTCGGTGATGAATTTCTTCAACCACACTGCTTCCTTGGCGGCTTCAGCTGCAGCGATGTACTCAGCTTCAGTCGTCGAATATGCAGTGGTTACTTGCTTGGAACTCTTCCAGCACACTGCCCCTCCGTTCAATGTAAACACGAATCTAGATGTAGACTTGCTATCATCTGGATCTGACTGGAAACTCGAGTCAGTAAAGCCTCGCAGTATTAAGTCACCTCCTCCATAGACAAGAAACATATCCTTAGTTCTTCTCAAGTACTTAAGGATGCATTTAACTGCCTTCTAGTGCTCTTCGCCTGGATCAGCCTGAAATCTGCTCGTAACACTTAGAGCAAATGCAACATCAAGCCGTGTACATAGCATGGCATACATGATAGATCCTATGGCAGAGGTATAGGATATTCTATCCATAAATGCCCTCTCATCAGGCATCGGTATGAAACCTCTCTTGAAATTTTCCATGCCAAACCTTTTGACTATGGTATCTATGTACAAGGATTGAGTCATTCCAAGCATCCTCTTTGATCTATCTCTATAGATCCGTATTCCTAATACGTAGGATGCTTCTCCCAAATCCTTCATGGAGAAGTTTTTCGACAGCCAGATCTTTACTGATGACATCATAGCTACATCATTCCCAATGAGTAGTATGTCATCAACGTAAAGAACTAGAAAAGTGACTGCACTCCCACTGGTCTTCTTGTACACACAAGGCTCATCTTCATTCTTAATGAAGTCATAAGACTTGACAGCCTCGTCAAATCTTATATTCCAGCTCCGGTAAGCCTGCTTCAGTCCATAAATGGACCTCTGAAGCTTGCACACTTTATCTGGAGATTCTTTGGATGTGAAACCTTCTGGTTGTATCATATACACCTCCTCCTCAAGGTTACCATTGAGGAAGGCAGTCTTCACATCCATCTGCCATATTTCATAATCAAAATGTGCAGCAATGGCGAGCAGAACTCTGATCGACTTTATCATGGCGACTGATGAGAAAGTCTCATCATAGTCAATTCCTTGCCTTTGACGATATCCCTTTGCCACCAACCTTGCCTTATAAGTGTCGATCCGTCCATCAGCACCGATCTTTCTCTTAAAGATCCACTTGCAACCGATGGGTACAATACCCTCGGGCAAGTCTTCCAAGTTCCAAACTTGGTTGGTGTACATGGACTGGATTTCTGAGTTCATGGCTTCTCGCCATTTCCCGGCTTCTGGGCCTTCTATGGCCTCCTGGTAGGTTTTAGGATCACCATCCTCATTATATGCTACCTTAGAGTCACCTTCAGTAATATGTCCCACATATCGTTCGGGTAGTCTAGGTACTCTACCAGATCTACGAGGCTCATCTGTGTGTACCTGAACAGATTCAGGAACTGATATCTCATCTGATGATAATGCAGCTGTTTGGGGATCTGGAACCTCTTCCAGTACTATTTTACTCCCACTGTTCTCCTGGATAAAGTATTCATCTTTCAGGAAGACAGCTTTCCTGGCGACAAACACTTTTTGTTCATCAGGATGGTAAAAATAGTATCCAAAGGAAACCTTTGGATATCCCACAAACCTGCATTTATCAGCTCGTGATTCCAGCTTGTCTGGATCATGCCTCTTTACATGAGCAGGACAACCCCAGACTTTAACATGTTTAAATTCTGGTTTCCTGCCTTTCCATATCTCATATGGAGTAGAGGCCACAGACTTGCTGGGTACTCTGTTCAGTAGGTATGCTGCTGACTCTTGAGCATACCCCCAGAGAGACACTGGTAATCCTGAAAAGCTCATCATGGATCGCACCATGTCCAACAAGGTGCGATTCCTCCTTTCTGATACACCATTCATCTGTGGTGTATATGGAGGGGTCAGCTGAGAAAGGATACTATTATCCTTTAAGAATTGTGTGAAGTTAGTACTCAAGTATTCTCCTCCTCGATCTGATCGAAGAGCTTTAATACTCTTTCCTAATTGCTTCTCTACCTCATTCTTGAACTCCTTGAACTTCTTAAATGCTTCCGACTGGTACTTCATTAAGTACACATAGCCGAATCTTGAGAAGTCATCGGTGAACATGATGAAGTATGAAAAGCCACCTTTGGCTTGGGTGGACATGGGACCACATACATCCGAATATATTAGTTCCAAAATGTCCTTGGTACGTTCTCCATGTCCATTAAATGGAGATTTTGCCATTTTTCCCCTAAGGCAGGATTCACATGTCGCAAACGATTCGTAATCGAATGCTGTTAAATAACCATGCTTGTACAACCTTTGCAACTTGTTTTCACCAATATGCCCAAGTCTACAATGCCACATTTAGGCTTGGTTCACACAATTCTTGATCTTCTTAAGAGCATTGTCAATATGAAGATTATAATAAGAAACATCTAAGAGATATAGACCGTTGACTCAAGATGCCGAAGCTATTGATTTATTACCATAATAAATCGAACAACCTCTATTCTCAATAGTCAACTTATATCCTATCTTGTCCAAACAAGATACTGATATGATGTTCTTTATTATGCTAGGAACATAGTAACAATCTTCCAATGATAAGGCATCTCCTGATAGAAGCCTGAGGTTTGCTGTCCTTATAGCAATCGCCGCAACTTTTGTGCCATTTCCTAGCCTTAGTTCCACCTCGCCTTTTCTCAGTTTGTGCGTACTTGTCAGCATCTGCACATCATGGCAGATATGAGAAGCACATCCGGTATTTAATACCCAAGATGTGGAATCTCTTACTGACAAGTTGATATCTATCATGTAGATATCTGAAGCTTCAGACAGCTTCACCTTTCTATGAGCTTTATCGTTGAGGAACTCCTTGCAGTTCCTCTTCCAGTGACCATTCTGCTTACAGTAGAAGTAGTCATCCTTTACTACTCTTTTACCTTTGTCCTTTGTTCTTTTATCGTTAGCTATCATCTCTGCTTCAGGGGCATCTAATGTCGATTCAGCAAGAGGATCAGCATTAAGGGCGTAGGCAATCTGCTCAGATCTGAAGACATTCTTCAAGTGTCTGAGCCAATCTGAGTAGTTCAAACTAGTCAAACGTTTGGCATCAAGTATGCCACGGAGTGGGTTATTTGACGACATAATTCCCTACAGGAGATGAATAAAATTTATTCAACAGATGTTCAATTATTAACTTTTTAAAACAAGACATGGTCTTTTAATCAAGTTTTAACTTCCACTAATTTTCGACGGACTGTATAACCCTCAGTTATACAGAACGGGAGACGCCGACAGTTGTAGACACCGATTTTGGACCCCCCTTTTGGTAATGAACCCCATCCACCATTAGCCCATCATCACCAAACCCACCACCTTAGCCATCTCATCTTTTAGCCCACTAAATAATCAGGCCCATTAACCAATCTCAACTTTAGCCACCTTTTCGTGGAAGGCCAACCAGCCCGCCTTCCACCATCCTTGGAAGGCCACCCCTTGCCTTCCACCACCCTTGGAAGGCCAACCAGCCCGCCTTCCACCATCCTTGGAAGGCCAGCCAGCCCGCCTTCCACCATCCTTAGAAGGCCACCCCTTGCCTTCCACCACCCTTGAAAGGCCAACTGGGTCGCCTTCCACCTTTTCGTGGAAGGCCAACTACCTGGCCTTCCATAGAAGTGGGAGGCAAGATAGCTGGCCGTCCACTCCCCTAACTTCCCCTTTGACCTCGTCTTCCCACGATCTTCTCCACTCGCCACCCTCACCCCCGCTACTCCGATCACTCCCCACTCCGGCGATTGCCGCGCGCACAACCTCCGACTCTCGACCACTTCCTATTGGTTGTTTGATGGTTAACGGGGATTTAGAACTTGAATCCCTCCTTTTTTCCTTCACCTATTTAAACCTCCCCATGTACCCACGAGAAAGGAAGGTTGGTGAAGGGGTTGGTAAGGTGGAGGCTTAGCCAGGGGTTGGCAAGGTTTCGGTTGGCAAGAATCGGAAGGCTTCAGTCTGGGAGATAGGAGGTTGAAGAACTTCAAGCAGGAGAAAGGCCTTGGCAGTCCACAAGTCAGGGGAAGCAGAGGAATCCTCCGTATCCCAAATGGGCCCGTTTTCCTAACTCTTTCCTTACTTTTCTCCTTTCGTTTTTCATTGCATTCCCATCATTCATCCACTCCGTAGCATCATCTCCTCTTCCTACTCTTTTCTTTTTACCACATTACTTTTACTTTTCACTACTACCACACACGAGCACCCCATCTGCATGCATGCATATTAGGATGACTTAGTACCTTTTACCCCAAGAGGTTTCAAACAAAAAAACGAGAGGTGGGTGGCTATAACATATGGTCACCTTCCCTCCCCAAACACCTATCCGGTGCGTCCCCCTTCAATTCTAGCATTGTTTACATATTTGCACGAATCGATCCTACATGTCGCAGTTCTAATAAGGTTATCTTCTTCTTCTGCTTTGTCTTTTCTTTTCAGGGATCCTTACCACATTTTGCATGTAAACTACCGAGCTCTCCTCCTCTGGCCGGCTGGAGGAAGAGAAGAGGAACACATCGTCTCCCGCTCCATCCGAACGCGATCATTCTCACCATCCTGCGGAGCACAGGCACCGTAAGGTAATGCTCCTGGCGATCACATACTTCGATTCCTAACCCTTCCAAATTGCCGCAGTGCTAAGACGGACGGAGAAGCCCTCGCCTGAAAGCCCCAACAGCGGCAGGGACATTCCAGGTGCCTACAGCCCTCTGGCGATCACGGTGGGACGTCTACTAGCTCGCTGCACGCACCGCGATCAAAGGTAAGGCCCTGGCATATTTTGTTTATTGATATGGATGGCATGTTGTTAGGCCGTTCAAGGTACCAAACGGCCAAACGGTCGGTCGTCCAACACCTTGGACGGCCACGCGCCTGGCCGTCGATATTCCTAGACGGCCCATACCTTGGCCGTCCTCTCCCTTGGACAGCCAAAATACAGGTCGTCCTCCTTTTTTGACGGCGGGCCTGTTGGCCGTCGTCCCCCATTTGACAGCCAACCCGTTGGTCGTCCCCACGACCAACCTGCTGGCCGTCCTCCCCTTTTGACGGCCAATACTCTGGCCGTCCTCTCTACTTTGACAGCTATTCTGTTAGCACATGTATGTTGTATGCTGCCTACTTTGTTGATTCGTTGTATGGTCTGGCTCGTTCTTTGTTAAGTTTTTGGGTTTTTTGGGGTACTCTCCGCGGGGATTTTAAGGAAGAGCCGGCATCACATCTCTAGTCCCCTCTCCCACAATGTTTGACTCTCCACCTGAGGATTCTCACTCGGGTGTGACTAGTCTTATTCTGTTGGGAACCACCGTGAGTCTCCGCGAGCCAGGGATTCCTACTTGGCCGCCGAGTAGGTTGTACCTAAAACCACCTAATAGGGAGCTGGGTTTGTGTGAGGGATTGAGTCTTTCCATTCACAATCATTCACCCATAGGTGTCACTGAGAGAATTGTTTCAAAATCTAAGACACCTAACTAAACTCTGGTAGAACGCGTTTTGAAAGAAGAATACAGGATCGTTAAGGGTTTGAACTTGATTTGTTAGAAACCAACACTCATAATAAACTGTTAACCTTTCAAGTGAAATATAAAATCGTTTAGGATTTGTGTTTCATAATGAACCGAATGTATGTTAACATTGTGTATGATGACATGGATGAGCTTGGTAACAATGTCATGCACAACCCTCTGTTTGAGATTGAAGAAGATCCACAACAAACCTTCATAGGTATGCTCCAAGCATCCAGAGAAGGACGTCCGAGGAAAGATTCTGATGAATCCTCTACCTTGCAGGGAGAAGATGAACCAGTAATTTCAAGTAGAACATTCCAAAATTCTGGAGAAGATCTAGAACTTATTGCTGTATTATCACGTTATACTCCCGATCAACTCATCCAGTTAGTCTCCCGTGGCAAAATTCAGGATGCCACTCCACGGAAAACTCAATTCCAAGGATCTTCTAGCCGACCCCAGGCTAATCAAACAATTCCAGCTCAAACAATCCCATCTAATCTCATCAACCAGGTCACACCTCCCAAGCAGGAGGAGTTCATCTATAAGAATGAGGTTGAGACTTGTGTACGGCAACTCATGGCCGAAAATCGCAGCCTTAGACAACCTCATTCCCTTTTGAGCTACTGCAAGCTCCCTCCGGCCTACTTTCCACCAGGATTCAAAGTACCTAAGTACAGGAAGTACGATGGTACTACTGACCCACACCATCACTTATTTGGGTTTCTCATGGATTCTCACCAGTTGCTCTTTGATAGAGTCCTCCTTGTCCACCTCTTTCAGAAGTCTCTCGAGGGAGAGGCCTTAAGATGGTTTTCTTCTTTACTAGCCACTGACCTAATCAATTTTGATATGGTCTCTGAAAGATTTATCACCCATTTCAATTACATGGTAGCCTTGCCCCCTACCTTATTTGACCTTGTTATGGAAAAAATGAAGTCTGATGAAGACTTCACTCACTTTGCTAATAGGTGGAGAGCTATGGCCTCTAGAGCAGAGGTTGTCATCTGTAAGGATCGAGACTTTCGGATCCGGTTTTCGGGTCGGACCCTGCAGTTCTGGCCCTAGTAGGGGTATGGGGCTCTGTGATGTTTCGCGTTGAGCCCGCGAGACGCGGTTTGAACGGCGTCCACCGTTGCAGACGCGTTTTAGGTTCTGCCACGTGGGTGCCACGTGGGCTGGCTTCGGGCCGCGAGAGTACGGCCCTGTCGCGTCGTCTAAACGGCGTCCGCGTGGGACGACGCCTTTCGGACTGCGACTCTGGGTGTGTCAGAGTACGGCCCTGACAAGTTGTCTGAACGGCGTCTGTGTAGGACGACGCGTTTCAGACTTTTGTCAAAGCGGCCGTCACGTCACCTGATAGACGTCCGTGGATGTCGACGCGTTTTAGCCAGTCTCTGGTTAACCCTGCGAGCCCTCCTTCTTTCCCTCATTTTCACCTTCTCTCTTTCTCTCCTTCCCCTCCGGCGATCCCGACGGCAATTCCTTCTCTTCCCTCTTTTCCTCCCCCCATTTCATCTCTCCCTCCACTCCATCCTCTACCTAGCTCCTACCACTACCACCTCCACTTCCACTGCGGCGTTCTACTCTCCGGACGGCGGCCGACGTCACGGTGGAGTAAGGACGACCACGGCGGTACCGGCGGCGGCGTGGGGCGAGACGGGTGGACGGCTTGAAGCTCGGAGGCGTTCAAGTATCCGGTAGGGTGACGGTTCCCACAGCATAGTGTTTAAGCCATGTTTTTCCCCCATCTATGCATGTTGTAGACCTTTGGTTTTGGGGGGTAGAATGAGCATGTTTAGGAGTTCTTTTGATGATATGGGGGATTTTCTATGAATGTGATTTCCTATGGATTGTATTGCCCCTCTTTCTCCTCCGTTTTTGGGTAATTTTGGGGTTGTTTGGGTTGAAAAGGGGACCCCTCGGGCTCATGGCAACTCTGGTTCCTGGGATTGAAAGACGTCGTGCATGGACGACGCCTTTTTGAAGGGCGTCGGGCCATCACGACGCCTTTTAGACAGGAATCACCTGACAGAGAGTCTGCCAGTTCGGGGATTTCTGGGACTAAAAGACGTCATGGGTGGGCGACGCGTTTTGAATAGCGTTGAGTAGTCATGACGCCTTTTAAGGCAGAAATCCCCTGAGTAAGGGCTTTGGAATTTCCGGATTTCTGTGTTGAATGGCGTCTGAGGATGTCGACGCCTTTCAAAAGGCGACCACTGGTGTCGACGCCTTTTAAGGCCTGATTCTGAAGACTGTTTTACATGAACCTGTACATGGAGCTTGAATGGCGTCGGCCTTGGGCGACGTGATTCAAGACAGAACCTCACTAATTCATGCCAGTAAAATGTGTTCATACTGCTAGATAGTTGGTTAAATGCATACTTTTAGTATACTCGATGTGATGGACTCTTCGTGACTGGATGGCATTGCGTTGGATGTCGTGCGACCGTGGACTACTTCCGTGACCGGATCGCCCTGTGCCGTGTTTTCTGTTTTGGTGGACCTAGAGTGGCAGTTGTAGCATTCTACACTCTGTGTCGGTGCGGAGGGACACAGTGCTGACGGGAGCAGTGGCGGGGTGACGCCTAGTGGAGAGGGTCACCTGGTGAACCCCGGGGTTAGCTAGCTTATACCGGTGTCGGAGAGGTACCTTTGAAGTGTCACTCGTGCTGGGGGAAGGAGTAACCACCTGAGCCAGTTGGGCCGGAGTAGTCAGTGTGCTATCCGAAGGGTTACTGTTTGGTCTCAGCGGGTCGAGGTTTGCTGAGGGAAGGAGTGATCGCCGAGGTGGCCAGCGTGCTATCCAAGGGGTCACTGTTTGGTCTCAGCGGGTCGAGGTTTTTCCCACCATTTGTTTATGTGGTTGACGTGTTCTATCGAGGCGGCAGTCGTGGGTTCCCTTGTCGGTTAGTTTAGAAATATGCATGTTTAATACACTTCGACTGCATGTGATTTCACGTTGAGAATTAGGAATTGTACCTACTACTGTGCTTGTTACCTTACCGTTAGCTATATTTTGCACTTGTGGGTGTGTGCGTGGGCAGTGGGGATCGAAGGATCCCTACTGAGTCTTGTCTTGAGACTCACCCCTGCGGTTTTCAGGTGAGGACTCCCAGCAGACCTAGAGCGGCGTGTGCGGCCGTGTGTTGAGCGTCTTCAGCAGTTGTTCCGGGGTATGCCCCGATGTAGTTGTTATTTATTTTTGGCCTGTATGTTTAATTATTTCTTTTCAGTTGGAGTATGTAATTATTTGTTGTATCGAGTCGCATTGTAATAATTTTAAATTCCTGCACCTTCATTTCAATTCAATGCGATGTGGATGTTTAGCTTAGTTTATTATTTATTTCCCAGACTTACTTAGATCCTGGTTTGGTTCCAAATTAATGATTCGGTACCCATTTAGTAATCGGATCCCCGATTATAGGGTGGCGGGTCGTTACATCATCCCTGAAGCCCAAGCGGTCACTATGCTTGTTAACAACGCTACCCCTCAACTCCGAGCTATTCTCATGCTTAGCGAACTTCAAACATTTGCTCAGCTGTATAATCGAGGTAGAGTAGTTCAGTCTCAAATCCGAGACTCCACTCTGCCTTCATTCTTTGAGAACAGAAATAGGAACAAGAAAGCCACACCGACTCCTACCACAGAAGGAGTCACCATCAATGAGCAGGTCAGTATGCTAGTACAGCCAGCCAGGGTTCCCAATTCTCATCTTAAGTCTGATACTCAGCCCAATCAGAAACAATATTCAGTTGTTCCTCCCCCGGCTAATTACAATCGTCCCATGGCTAAACGAGCATCATATCCACCTCTGCCAGAATCATTAGCAGACATTTTTTATGCCTTGCTAGCTTGTAATGCCATTCAACTCCCACCTCAAAGAGAAGGTGTTCCGCGCAGTGCGGACACGTCCAGGTATTGCCCCTACCATAGGGTCCCGGGACACACGATCTACAATTGCTTCACTTTAAGAGATTGGGTGTATGACTTGAATGATGAAGGTCGGATAAACTAGAAAGACATGAAAAAGGCTATTGATGCTTTGAAGGCTAAGAAGGAACTAGGAATTGTGAAAGACCCGTTACCTTCTCATTAAGTAGTCCAAGATTCCTTCAGTTCTCAAGGAAAGGTCAACACTTTGATCAAAGACTTGGAGTCCAGGATAGTCTGCAGAGAACAATACTGGGAGTATGAAGGGTCTGGGATAAAACATCAAGATCCCACCTGGTCGCGTGAGACTAAAGGAGTTACTCCAGAAGTCTCTACGATCTCCCAAGACAAGCCTTTGGTCCTAATCCGACCCAAAGAACAACCAGCAATCCTCAAGCCAGTCACCCTCATTCAGATCTCTCCAATCACAGCTGAGGGACCCACCCTATCCATCTTCTGCCCAACCAAGAATCAGGGGTCGATGACCTGCCTCAATCCTATAAGGTCACCTACGGAGGAAGCAGATCCAATCTCGGTGGGAGTAACGCTCAGGAATCGCATTATTCCTCCAAGCCAACCCTTGGACTCCCAGGATAACTCAATCCCTACTGCGGGAAATGTCCAGTCTGAGTATGACATCCTCCAGCATTTGGAGAAGACTCCTGCTAAGATCTCTATCCTTAAGCTAATCCGGAAATCTCCCACACACTGGGAAACGCTGTTTAATTTCCTACAGCAAATCACGGTCAATGAAGATCTTCCTATTGGAGGAGTCACTAATGCCATCCTCTCAGTCACTCAGACCCCCATGATATCCTTTCCAGAAAAAGATCTGGCTCCCCCCGAGTGCCGATCCCTTCCTTTGTGCCTAACTGCCACTCTCAATGGCCATTCAGTAGACTCCATTTTACTGGATACCGGAGCTTCTATCATGTTTGTCCCCTCAAAACCCTCAAAAGGATAGGAATAGATCCGGAGAAGATTGAGTCCACCTCCATGATGGTCTCGGCTTATGATAATTCTCAAAGACCAGCAGATGGAAAAATCTTCCTACAACTGGAAATCGGCCCGGTAGCCATGATTTCGGAATTCTACATCTTGGATGTTAAGCCCATCTACAATGCTATCCTAGGGAGACCTTGGATGGACCAAACCTTGGGAGTCCCATCCACCAACCATCAGTTCTATAAGTTTCCATATAACGGGAAAATTGTGAAGGTCAAAAGCACTCCCTATATCGAGTCACTGGACTCAGTAACAACAGAACATATTTCGTCTATGATAACTTCCAAGAAAGGCAAAGAGCTCGTTCTTTCATCAGTCAATTCTCATCCCAGGCCTAGGCCCGGCATAGGTTGGCAGATCATGAGTAAGATGGGGTATAGCTCAGGCTCCGGATTAGAAAGAGAAGAACAAGGCATTCGTGACCCTATCATCGGGGGATGTGGCCTGGGTTACAAGTCTACTGAACCAACAAAAGGGACAAAGAAATGGTCCCTCATGAATCACTTTGTGAGAAAGAAGTAGGAATTGCTCAGGATAGAAGAGGGAGTGCAAGAAGAGAACGAGGATAGTCGAGAGTAAAATGAAGAAGATTTCGACATAACATCCTTGTTTCATGAATCAAATAGCCCACAGATAGGGCTCCTTTTGGTCAAGGATGAACCAGCTCCTGCCACGTTCGTTCCTTTCTTATTCCACCCACCTCCCATCCTAATGCTCCCAGCACCGGTCGACACCCCTTCTTCCGAATGTTTCATGTTAGAGGCATTTGGTCATAAAAAAAAAGGTTCAATTCTCATCCTGAAGGGGGCGAGGTCACTTTTGAGGAACTTACTGTTAGTATTAGATAGTCTCAAAGCCAATCCGATACTATGTACTTATTCAGATTATTAATAAATGGCAATAATTCATTGTGTGTAATTAATTCGATCTGTGTTTATCGTATCACGATGAAGTCCATGAACATGTGCAATAGTCTTCGGATTATGATGAGATCATAATTATGGGACCGAAAACTTATAAACACATATTCTTAATTGTTCCTAGTCATAGGATGTTTGAGATAGGACATCAAACATCTGGATAGACTAGTATAGGTTACTTCAGCTCATATGATGAGGGTGACTGATCCTATAAGTCAATTGTGTGGAGACACTATGCTGGACCTATAGGTGCTCATTAGCGAATGAGTTCACTGAACTAATCCGACTATGAATCGCTGGATGGTAAATACCTCACTATTAATCAGCTCGATTCTTTTGTCACGGTTGCGTGGATGATCCTTGGACCTGAGACGCCAAAGATATCTTGTTGGTAAGTTTCTGAACTTTGACCTTGACTAACGAATTCCTAACCATGGGTTATCAATAAGTCAAGCAATCGGGTTCAGGGAAATGCCCTAGAAGGTAATTGTGTGTTCAATACGGGATCATCCGCTCTCGGTAGTTTGAGAGAGAATGTTCCGGGAATGATGCACTTAAAGTCCCTGGCCAGGGCGGACTCTGTAATCGATAAGGAGTTATCGGATTCAGATTAGCGGCATCTGATTCAAGTGAATCGACCAAATAGGGTTTAATAGTAAACCATGCCCTAGGTCGATTCGGGAACATTGCACGGATGAAGGATTATATCCGTGCGCTAACCGATGACAGAAAGGTTCCAATAGAGGGTTGCGATAACCCCAGTGCCATCCAGGATCACGCGATGTTGCTTGGCATCCAACGTGATCGGCAGTCCGTCCGAATTTATTGTGGGACATTAAATTCGGCTGATTAATTGAATATAAGGATATTAATTAATTCAGTGGGTCAGTAAAGGGTTATTGGACTTAATGGGCTATTAACTGGACTGGTATTTGGGCCTAGAGGGTCACACGCAAATGGTTTTCAAGTCGATGGATAATCCGACAGGGTTTCGGATAAGTTTGGGTTTTTATGAAAAACTGCAAACTGACTTATTATAAAAGAACGGATTCTACGTCGGGGGCTAGCAACCCTGACCTAGCTGTCATTCGTTCTTTCTCTCTTTCTTTCTCTTCTGGGCGTGCGGTTCCCGACTGCTCCACCTTTCGTCTGACGGGGATTCCGAATCCGCATGTCGCGGCGGATTACGCGCAGCCAGACGGGATCTACGAACGCCGCAGCGAGCGAGGAAGCGAGGCCGATCCATCGCGAGGAGAACCGCGTGGATACCGCTAGAGGTCGGGCATCTGCGCGACTTGCGGCTTCGCTCCGACGGACCCGGAAAACGAACGCGGATTCGAATCCGCGCAAGTAAATCCAATTTACTCCGGTCTTGTTTTGTTCATCGAAACAGGACAGATCCGATCCTGAATATTTTATTCCGCTACATTTTTCGGTCGGATCCCGACACAGCGATCCAAACAGTGGTATCAGAGCCAGGTTATCATTGTGTTCTTCGCTATTTCGGATTCCGAAATTTAATTTTCTAGTTATATTCCATGCATATTTTACGATTTTGTTGGAGAAATAATATTCAGGAGATGGATAAAATGAATTAGATTAATTTTATTTCTGCAAAAATCGTTATTTTTGGTCTCTCGCGTTCTTCATGGGACGAAGAACAAAGTTTGTGGGGGTGATGTTTGGATAATCACATGTGATGTGAATCTGCTGGGAAGGATTTTTGGTATGACCAAATGATCCCACAGATCACTGCCAACATCATCTTTGGCTCCGGCGGGGGGTTACCGGCGATGACCGGCCGGAATAGTGCTTCCCGGCACCTAGGTTTGACAGAGTTTTTTGGGGGTTCCGGGCACCCCTTTTTGGGGTTGGAAGGCACCACAGGCGCCGTCCGGCGCTGGCAAGGTAACCGGTGGCGGTCCGGTGCCCTCCCGGCGCCGGGGCGGTCTCCGGCCGCCACCTCACCCCCCTTCCCCCCCGCGGTTTCCCGCAACCAGGTGCGCCGGAATTGGGGGAGAAGGGCTCGGGCCCGTGCGGTCGAACCGGGCCGGCCGGGGGTCGAACTGGGTTGAACTGCCCGCCCCGCCCTGGTCTATGCCTGGGGGGGCCCTGGTCCGAGACCATGGCTCAGCTGGGCTGAGCCCTGGTTCGGCCAGGGTGGGCTGGTTCGAGCCCTGGGGACCCTGGTCCGAGCCCATGGCTCAGCTGGGCTGAGCCCTGGTTCGGCCAAGGGTGGGCTGAGCCACCTAGGTGTTTTTTTAAAACCTGTTTAATTAGTTTAAATTGTTTTAAAACTTTATATTTTCAAAATTGTTTTGAAATTAAAATTTTTATTCAATTTAACCTTTTGAGACCCATTGCAATTGATTAACATCATTATCTTAATTGAAGTTTATAGTTATAATTAATTATTAATTTAAATGTTGAATTGATGATTATTTATAACTAGATAATCTAAATGTTAGATTTTAATAAGATAATGATTAATCTAGTTGTTTAATGACTTTATTAATCTAATAGTTAGATTAATCTTGTCATATTTGCATGGAATATTCTAGATATTTAAATTTTGGAATTTTAATGCATATGATGTGTTATCATGCTTGTTTAAATTCGATTTAAGTTAAGCATGCATAAATTGATTTTCGAAAAATTCTAAATTCTCCAAAATTTTGTTTGGTCCCTGGTTTTAGGAAACCTGAAATTATTATTATTTTTGAAAATTTTATTTAGCCATTTGATGTGCAATTCATGTGTGATTTGTTTAACTAAAACACATGGTGGTCATGGACGAGCATTAATTGTGGATGTGGAATGTGATTGTGTGGTTTATTGTTTATTAATAAATAGAGGTCTGCGAACCTCTTCCTCTCATATTCCATTGTACTTCTACCTTCTTCCTTGATGTAATCGCCATAAGGCTTCCTCATTTAAATTATCATGTAATTGAGAATTATGATGTAATTTGATCGAGGCGACTGCGTACAGAGTGAGGATGATCCACAACTGCTGACCAGATGAAAATGAAGGAGTTCATTGAATCCATGGGTTTGCAGAATCATGATATAAGTTGTTATATTGTGTATGTGTGTGCATTTGACTGTCTGGCTCAAGTCAAACCGCAGTGCCGTCCATGACCACACTAATGACATGTATGTGATGCGTGTGCTTTATATTTGCTAGGTTATTAGTATTTATAATATATTCGATATATTTAATACTATCACCTAGGATGAGACCAAACTAAATAAGTAAAACCTTCGTAACAAACTATAAGCCGCAGCGCGAGTCATTGAGAATGCACCGCGTGGCTCTCCATCAATATGATAAATATAACTTAATTCAGTCATGGCAAATACTATGTGTTTACCCGAGGTCTGCTATTGTCTGTTGAGAGGACTGTTGATCATGGCATTAGATACCTTTGGATAAGAGTAGAGGAACGGTATAGTTATCCACGTGTTTACCCGGGAACTATATTTCTACTTACTTTGTCACGTATTGATGGTAAAGTTTAGACCGGGGATAATGGTCTACTGTGTTTACCCGGGACCATTAAACTTGGGAGCCGAAATATGATCGGATATTGCAAGGAGTTGCAATTATCATGAGATGATTGCTCTGAGATAGCGGTATGATACTACGTGTTTACCTGAGGTCATATTGTGATGCTTGGAGATTCTGATCCCCACTAGGAGACAGTCGGCGTCTCCCGTTCTGTATTTCTGAAGGTTATACAGTCCGTCGAAAATTAGTGGGAGTAAAACTAGATAATAAAAGACCATATCTTGTTTTAGTTAATATGAATATCTGCTAATTTTCAATTGATTATCTCCTGTAGGCGAGAATGTCGCACCATAACCCGTTGCGAGGCATACTTGATGCCAACCGTTTGACAGACACCAATTACTCAGACTAGCTCAGAAACCTGAAGATAGTCCTCAGGTCTGAGCAGATTGCCTACGTCTTGGATAATGAACCTCCTGCTGAACTAGCATTGGATGCTCCAGAGGAGGAAATGATAGCGTATGAAAAATGGAAGGAAGATTCCACCATGGCCCAATGCTACATGTTAGCCTCTATGAGCAATGAGTTGCAGAGATGGATGCTAGATCCATCATGCTCCATTTGAAGGAGCTATTTGGTGAGCAGAGCAGAATCGAACGATATGAGATATCAAAGAATCTGCCGCCTTAGCTGAACTGCTGAACATGTTAAAGACTGCTGAGGGGAATCTTGTGAAGGATAAACCCCAAGTCCTCATGGTTGGTAAGACCAACAGAAAAAGACATGCAGTCCAAGCTTTTTGAAAGAACAAGAACAAGGTTCAGAGAAAGGTAAAGGTCGCCAAGAAAGACAAAGGTAAAAGTGCTGAGAAAGGTGATTGCTTCTATTGTCACCAGAAAGGGCATTGGAAGAGGAATTGCAAAGAATACCTCAAGGACAAGGCTCAAGGAACTGTGAAGCAGCAGGACGCTTCAGGTATCTATATGATAGATGTAAACTTGTCAATAAGAGATTGTACATCATGGGTATTAGATACTGGATGTGTATCTCATATCTGCAATTCTATGCAGGCACTAACAAGAAGGCGTAAGCTAAGGACCGGCGAGGTGGAGCTGAGGCTAGGTAACGGCGCAAGAGTTGCAGCGATCGCTGTGGGGACAGTGAAGCTCAAGCTACCATCCGGAGACACATTTTTATTAGATGAATGTTATTATGTACCTAGCATAATAAGGAACATCATTTCTATTTCATGCTTAGATAGAATTAGATACAATTTAAATTTTGGGAACAATAGTTGTTCAATTTATTTCGGAAATAAATTAATAGCTTCTGCTATTTTGTCCAATGGATTGTATCTATTGAATGTGTCTCATGATAATTTACACATCGGTTCTTCAATTAAAAGGAGTAAGTATGAAATGAACAAAGCCTACTTGTAGCATTGTAGGTTTGGACACATTGGTGAAAACAGACTCCAAAGGATGCATAAAGATGGATACTTGGATCCATTTGATTATGAATCATATGCAACCTGTGAGTCATGTTTAATGGGTAAAATGGCTAAGTCTCCATTTAGTGGAACTGGAGAACGAGCCAAAGACATATTAGAACTCATACATTCAGATGTATGTGGTCCTATGTCAACCCAAGCCATTGGTGGTTTTTCATACTTCATTACATTCACTGATGATTACTCAAGATTTGGATATATATACTTATTGAAGTATAAATCTGAAGCCTTTGAGAAATTCAGAGAATTTAAAAATGAAGTAGAAAAACAAATATGAAAGAGTATAAAAACCATCTGATCTGATCGGGGTGGTGAATACTTGAGTACTGAGTTCATTAAATACTTAAAGGATAATGGTATCTTTTCTCACCTTACACCTCCTTATACACCTCAGATGTATGGTGTATCAGAAAGGAGAAATCGCACATTAATGGAAATGGTGCGATCTATGATGAGTATGTCCAAATTACCAGTGTCCTTATAGGGATATGCACTTAGCTCAGCTATGTATATCCTGAACAAGTTACCCAGCAAATCGGTTGAGACCACTCCATATGAGATATAGAATGGAAGGAAACCAGACCTTAAACATGTTAAAGTCTGGGGATGTCCTGCTCATGTTAAAAGACATGACGCAGATAAGCTGGAATCCAGAACTGACAAATGCAGATTTGTGGGATATCCAAAGAAAACTCATGGATATTACTTTTATCATCCTGGCGAACAAAAGGTGTTTGTGGCCAGGAGAGCTGTCTTTCTGGAAGAAGATTATATTCTCCAGAAGGACACTGGGAGTAAAGTAATACTGGAAGAAATTCTAGACCCACAAACTGGCAATGGTTCATCAGATGAACCGTCAGTTTCTAAACCTGTTCAAAATGATACACGGGAACCTCGTAGGTCTAAAAGAGTATCTAAACCACCAGAAAGATATGTGGGACATATTAATTTGGATGGTTCAAGGATACTCTATAATGAGGATGATGATCCTAAGACTTACCAGGAGGCCATTGAAAGTTCAGAGGCCGGGAAATGGCGGGAAGCCATGAATTCTGAAATACAGTCCATGTACATCAACCAAGTTTGGAACTTAGTAGATTTGCCCGATGGTATAGTACCTATCGGCTGCAAATGGATCTTTAAAAGAAAGATCGGTGCAAATGGACGTATTGAGACTTATAAAGCAAGATTAGTGGCGAAAGGCTATCGTCAAAGACAAGGTGTTGACTATGATGAAACCTTTTCACCCGTTGCTATGATTAAGTCCATCAGAATTCTTCTCGCCATTGCTGCCTACCATGATTATGAAATCTGGCAGATGGATGTGAAGACTACCTTCCTCAATGGAAACCTTGAGGAGGAGGTGTATATGATACAACCAGAAGGATTCACAACCAAAGAATCTCCAGACATGGTATGCAAGTTGCAGAGGTCCATTTATGGACTGAAGCAAGCATCCCGAAGCTGGAACATAAGATTTGATGAGGCAATCAAATCTTATGGCTTCATTAAGAATGAAGATGAGCCATGTGTATACAACAAAAACAGTGGGAGCGCAATCACATTTCTGGTTCTTTACGTTGACGACATCCTACTCATTGGGAATGATGTCATCAGTAAAGATATGGTTGTCAAAGAACTTCTCCATGAAGGATTTGGGAGAAGCATCTTACATATTGGGAATACGGATCTATAGAGATAGATCAAAGAAGATGCTAGCTTTAACCCAATCCATGTACATAGAAACCATTGTCAAAAGGTTTGGCATGGAAAATTCCAAGAGAGGACTCATACCGATGAAACATGGAATTTCACTTTCTAAAGGTCAGTCTCCCAAGACACCTGAAGAGAGGGCAGTGATGGATAAAGTCTCCTATGCTTCTGCCATAGGGTCCATCATGTATGCCATGCTATGTACCAGACCGGATGTAGCATATGCTTTAAGTGTTACGAGCAGACATCAGGCAGATCCAGGTGATGAACACTGGAAGGCTGTGAAATGCATCCTTAAGTACTTGAGAAGGACTAAGGATCTATTTCTAGTCTATAGAGGAGGAGACTTGAAGCTGCAAGGATACACTGACTCGAGTTTTCAGTCTTATCCTGATGACAGCAAGTCAACATCAGGTTTTGTTTTCACACTCAACAGGGCAGCAGTGAGCTGGAAAAGTTCCAAGCAGGAAACCACTGCTGATTTGACAATGGAAGCCAAGTATATCGCTGCTGCTGAAGCCGCCAAGGAAGCTGTATGGATGAAGAAATTCATCGGCGATCTTGGTGTGGTGGAAAGCATATATGGTCCCGTCCCACTGCTGTGTGACAACAATGGGGCGATTGTTCAAGCGAAAGAGCCGAGGTCTCATCAGAAGTCGAAGCACATTCTGCGGCGCTTTCATCTGATCAGAGAGATTATAGTTCGAGGAGATGTCGTGGTGGAAAGAGTTCCCTCAGCCGACAACATAGCAGATCCACTTACAAAGCCTTCGTCTTAAAATGTTTTTGAGCGTCACTTAGAGAATATGGGTATTCTGTATAAAAGTGATTGGCTTTAGTCAAGTGGGAGATTGTTAGTATTAGATGGTCCCAAAGCCAATCCGATACTATGTACTTATTCAGATTATTAATAAATTGCAATAATTCATTGTGTGTAATTAATTCGATCTGTGTTTATCGTATCACGATGAAGTCTATGAACATGTGCAATAGTCTCCGGATTATGATGAGATCATAATTACGGGACCGAAAACTTATAAACACATATTCTTAAATGTTCCTAGTCATAGGATGTTTGAGATAGGACATCCAACATCCGGATAGACTAGTATAGGTTGCTTCAGCTCATATGATGAGGGTGACTGATCCAATAAGTCACTTGTGTGGAGACACTATGCTGGACCTATATGTGCTCATTGGCGAACGAGTTCACTGAACTGATCCGACTATGAATCGCTGGATGGTAAATACCTTACTGTTAACCAGCTCGATTCTTTTGTCACGGTTGCGTGGATGATTCTTGGACCAGAGACGCCAAAGATATCTTCTTGGTAGGTTTCTGAACTTTGACCTTGACTAACGAATCCCTAACCACGGGTTATCAATAAGTCAAGCGATCGGGTTCAGGGAAATGCCCTCGAAGGTAATTGTGTGTTCAATACGGGATCATCCGCTCTCGGTAGTTTGAGAGAGAATGTTCCGGGAATGATGCGCTTAAAGTCTCTGGCCAGGGCTGACTCTGTAATCGATAAGGAGTTATCGGATTCAGATTAGCAGCATCTGATTCAAGTGAATCGACCAAATAGGGTTTAATAGTAAACCATGCCCTAGGTCGATTTGGGAACATTGCACGGATGAAGGACTATATCCGCGCGCTAACCGATGACAGAAAGGTTCCAATAGAGGGTTACGATAACCCCAGTGCCATCTAGGATCACGCGATGTTGCTTGGCATCCAACGTGATCGGCAGTCCGTCCGAATTTATTGTGGGACATTAAATTCGGCTGATTAATTGAATATAAGGATATTAATTAATTCAGTGGGTTAGTAAAGGGTTACTGGACTTAATGGGCTATTAACTAGACTGGTATTTGGGCCTAGAGGGTCACACGCAAATGATTTTCAAGTCGATGGATAATCCGACAGGGTTTCGGATAAGTCTGGGTTTTTATGAAAACCCGCAAACTGACTTATTATAAAAGAACGGATTCTACGTCGGGGGCTAGCAACCCTGACCTAGCCGTCATTCGTTCTTTCTCTCTTTCTTTCTCTTCTGGGCGTGCGGTTCCCGACTGCTCCACCTTCCGTCTGACGGGGATTCCGAATCCGCATGTCGCGGCGGATTACGCGCAGCCAGACGGGATCTACGAACGCCGCAACGAGCGAGGAAGCGAGGCCGATCCATCGCGAGGAGAACCGCGTGGATACCGCTAGAGGTCGGGCATCTGCGCGACTTGCGGCATCGCTCCGACGGAACCGGAAAACAAACGCGGATTCGAATCCGCGCAAGGTAAATCCGATTTACTCCGGTCTTGTTTTGTTCATCGAAACGGGACAGATCCGATCCTGAATATTTTATTCCGCTGCATTTTTCGGTCGGATCCCGACACAGCGATCCCAACACTTACATAGTAGGGCAACCCCACCATCGTTGAATCTTTATCCCAAGGATCTACCCTTGTCCCATCCGGGACAAAACTGACCCATTCTCCGGGTCATGTACATAGTAGTTTTGGAATTAGGATAGCCTCCTCCCTGTCTAGGGATTGTAGGGCTAAGCAGGTTCCTTTGTTCTTAGTTCAGGAGTTAGCAAATAGGTGTAAAATTTTGAACAAAGTGGACAAGTTTCTTCAGATAGGGGTCATCTCTGAGCCATTGGAGCTTGTGAAAGTTGAATCTTGCAACGATGGTCTGGGAGTATTTGAGCTTAGCGAAGGGGAAGAGGATGATGACTTGGCCGAACCACTTGTCAATGGGACGAGACGGTTTGATGAACCTTCGTCAACCGTCGACGAACCCACTAAAGAAGTCAACCTTGGAACAGAGAAGGATCCGAAGATAGTGCTAATTAGCGTCAAATCGAGTCCGGAAGAAGAAGGGTCCATAATAGCCGTACTCCGGGAACATTGTGACGGGTTTGCTTGGTCATATGAGGATATGTCCGGATTAAACACAGAATTAGTGGAACATCGGTTAATCCTCAAACCTGATGCTAAACCCGTGAAACAAAAGTTGAGACGGCTACAACCGGAATTAGCACTTAAGGTAAAAGAAGAGGTTGACAAATTACACAAGGCCAAGTTCATTCGGGTAGTGCTCTATCCTAAGTGGGTAGCTAATATCGTCCCCGTGGCAAAAAAGGACAAAAAGGTTAGGGTTTGCATAGATTTTCGCAATCTCAATCAAGCATGTCCAAAGGATGATTTCCCACTTCCTCATATAGACTTGCTAGTCGATAATACGGATGGATTTGAAATGTTGTCCTTTATGGATGGTTTTTCAGGATATAATCAAATCCGACTAGCTAAAGAAGACCAAGAGAAGACATCTTTCATAACCCCATGGAGAACTTATTGCTACATGGTTATGCCATTTGGGCTTAAGAATGCTGGAGGTTTATGTGGATGATATCTTAGTGAAGTCTAAAACCAGGGAGGAACATGCTCAAGTTCTTAAGGCCGTAATGCAGAGATCAAGAGAGCACCAACTGAAAATGAATCCAAAAAAGTGCGTATTCGGTGTTTCCTCTGGTAAATTACTAGGATTCATGGTAAGCAGAAGGGGGATTGAGGTCGATCCGGACAAAGTGAAGGCGATAGTGGAAATGCCCCCTCCTAAAAATGTCAGGGATATAAGGGTCTCATCGGCCGTTTGCAATTTATCAGACGGTTCATATCTCAACATTCTGTGAGATGTAAACCCTTTTATGACTTATTGAAAGGAGGGGCAAAGTTTGTTTGGAGTGATAAGTGTCAAAAGGCCTTCGACGAATTGAAGAGCTATCTCCTCAATCCACCAGTCCTTATGGCTCCTATCCTGGGGCGGCCTCTATTGCTATCTGTCTCCACCACTGAAGAATCAGCTGGAGCAGTATTGGCCCAACTTGACGACGAGAAGAAAGAAAGAGCAGCGTACTATCTCTCCAAGCTCTTTAACGATGCTAAAAAGTGATACACTGCCATGAAAAGGATATGTGCGGCCGTCGTCTGGGTAGTGCAGAAATTGAAGCACTACTTCCTTGCCCACGAGGTCAAACTCCTAGCAAGAATGGACCCGATAAGATATTTGCTAGAGTGGCCAGTTGTAACAGATAGGCTGGTGCGATGGCAGGCCTTCTTGAACCAATTTGACATTACCTATGTAAATTAGAAGGCTGTAAAGGGGCAAGCAATTGCCGAGCACCTAGCTCATTATCCGCTGTCTACATTTTCGCCCGCCAACGATGAATTCCCGGATGAGGAGTTGGGTCTAATAGTGGATGATACCCCATCCTGGGTCCTTTACTTCGATGGGGCACTTAATTCTCAAGGCAGTGGGGTAGGAGTGGTCATCATATCTCCGGAAGGGGTAAGTATTCCGCACGCTTGCCAACTCTCCTTCTCAGTAACCAACAATGTCGTTGAATATGAGGCTCTCCTAGCTGGCTTAAAATTGGCATTGGTCATCAAAGTCTTGGAATTGAGGATAATTGGAGATTCTCAATTGATCCTCCGCCAAACCGTGGGCAAGTATCAAACTCGGGATCCAAAGTTGAAGCCATATCAAGAGTTAGTGAGATCGCTAGCCAGGCATTTCAGAAGGATTACCTATGTACATGTGCCTAGGTCTCAGAACATCCTAGCATATGCCCTGGCCTCCTTGTCTTCAGCACTAGAAATTCCCATCACCAAAAGCTCAGCCACCATCACTTTACACAAGCAAGACTCGCCCTCCCTCTGGGACCCCTAGTTCCAGCAATTCCTTCTCTCATCTGAACATGTCTCTGCTATCACGGAAGAATTCACCCCCGATTGGGATGATGGAAATCCGTGGTATTTTGATATCATGAACTACCTTCGCGATGGATCCTTCCCATCTTATGCCACAACTTCAGACCGCAAGGCTATTCGCCGAGCATCTCAACGCTACCTTATCTTAGGCGGACTCCTTTTCAGAAGATCCTTCAGTGGGGTGCTCCTTCGGTGTCTAGATGATGCCGAGATCCATCATGTCTTGGAAGCAGCTCATGCAAGCGATTGTGGTGGTCATATCAATGGTCGTGCCTTAACTCAGAAGCTCCTCATGTCCGATTATTGGCTTTCAATGGAGGCTGATTGTTCCATATTTGTTCAGAGGTGCTTGAAATGTCAATTACATGCTAACAAGATTCATGCACCTTCATCATCTCTCAAATCCATCATTTCCCCTTGGCCCTTCGCCATGTAGGCATTCGACGTTATAGGACCTCTGGAGGATCGATCAGGCGAAATAAAAAGGAAATCATTTATCTTAACTGCCACTGAGTATTTCACTAAATGGGCCGAAGCAGAAGCGTTTGCGAAGATCAAAGCATCCACGGTGGTGAAGTTCATCAAGCGCAACATTCTCGCCAGGTTCGGGACACCGCGCGATCTCATCACCAACAATGGACCACAATTCATCTCCCAGGAGGTCCAGGACATGTGTAGTAAGTATGGCATTAATTTGCACCACTCCTCGCCTTACTATCCACAAGGAAATGGTCAAGCCGAAGCCACCAATAAGACTCTCATTCGAATCATCAAAAGAACTTGCAGATCTCACAATTATTCAGATTGGTCTGATCGCCTAGTCGAGGCTCTTTGGGCGTATCGCACTTCTGTCCGAACTCCCACCGGACGAACACCTTATGCACTGACATTTGGAACAGATGCGGTACTTCCATATGAGATTCTCCTTCCTTCTCTAAGAGTGCAGTTGGATAATGGAATCAGCGACGCCGAACGTCGTAAGGCCATGCTTTCCCAACTGGAACTATTAGACGAAAAAAGGATAATGGCGGCAAACCATGCTCAAGTTTACAGAAATAGAATTGCGAGATTCTATGCAAAAAAGGTTCTCGAAAGAAAATTCGAAATTGGGAAAATGGTACTCAAGAGAAAAATGATCAAAATCCCTGGTCCCAGGAACAAATTGCAAGAAAATTGGGAAGGTCTATTTGTAATCAAGGAGGCATACTCAGGTAATGCGTACCGCCTAATCAATGAAAAGGGAGAAGAGTTACCCCATCCTTGAAATGGGATGTATATGAAGAAGTTTTACCCATAAAAACGCATAAAAAAATCAAAACTTTCAAAATCCAAAAAAATGGAATATTCCAAAAAGCAACAAAAATATTTGTAAATATGTGCATACTTCAATGAAAATGACAAAAAATTAGAAAAAACAAAAAACCCAACTGTCTGGTGACTGCCACATAACCTCCTGTCTAGGTCTAGTTGCATGATAGATTGGGTTGACATTAAGGTTTGACTAAGATTTTGGTCCACCAGAACCTTAGACGTGTCTACTTTACTTTCATACGGATCCTTATGATCATCATGAGATGCACACACCTATACGTTTTTCAAAGAGAACCTTCTTAAAATGAGTTCGAAGTCTTTAGTACACTGTCAACTACAACCTTTGCTCTTCGTTTCTCGACTGATCAGGACAGTCGACACCCTTAAACGGTCGAGCTCAGCAAACTGCGGTTCCTCAACAACCCGATAGATGTAACCCCTCAAATAGGCCCAAATATGAAACGTAAAGGACCAGAGCACGTGAAGAGGGCAGTGTCCCCGCAAGCGGAATATCAAATAACCCCGAAAATATCAAGAAAGGAAAAGAAAATACAAAAAAGAAAGGGGGATTCAAGCAATTATACAAAAAAGCCTAGTCGTGACCGTGCCTGGCCATGAAATTTACCTAAGGCCTGAAAATTAAAAAATAGGGGCATCTTGGAGGTCGAAAAGGTCCGTTTTGTCATAGCTCGGTCTTTTAATGGTTTTGTCGATCCTCCTGTAAGGTTTGTCTCCAAAATTTCTTCACTATTTCTCCCCCAAGGTTTAACACAAGATAGCTATCTAAAGATCGAACATCATTTTAAAATGGTTCGTTTTTCAAAAATCATCATATACTCACATGATCACAGGAGTCCAAAATGGGTAAAGAGTGATGTCAGTGTTTCTGGTGAATCAATTCCTTAACCATAATCTCAATGAGCACTCTCAAAACTTCGGGCTTAGGTTAATGCATGTGCGTCACCAATAGGTGCGACGGCGTCTGATTCCAGGTCAGCGTCGCGCAGTTGACCGTTGGGGTTCCAAGGTGTTCCATCTTATACCTTCTAGATTGTGAGGAAAGAGACCCGGGTCGGGCAAATCATTTACCTCGAAAACTTTTTTGGGCAAACTTAGTGGTTGGAAGCAGCTGAGAGGCTAAGCATGGCATGACGGTATTGTCATCAGTATGAGTCTTAGCCGGTCAAGGTTAGCTTGAGGAGTCCAGAGGCCCAAATCAATCTAGATGTGTGCTTAGGATACCTGGGAAGTTGAGTGTGCATTTCCATTTCATCATTCAATCAGGCTAAGTTTGGGCAGTCACCAGGTGGTCGGAATCATCACACCCCACTTGTTAATATCCGCTAGCATCTGCATACTTTCTTGTCACGTCGATTTCAATACTTTTCCTTTTGTCTGATTAGTAGGACACGGCCCCTTGACCCTATGTGAAGGCTAGGGAAAAGGTAGTTGCTCTTCTAGGCAAGGGGCCGAAAACAGATACTACTAACTGTTTCCCGTAATGTTGTGCGTGCAGGAAGAACATGTATGAACAAAAAGCAAAACAAGAAGTGCCCGGATACAAATAGTGAAATATGCAAGCATAACATAATGTTCATACATCACGATACAGGGGCATACCCCTATGTCAGCTCTCAATCCCTCTTCCTTCCCTCCGCCTCATCCTCCCTCCTGTCACGAGAGGAGGGTCTCATCTGACTCTCAGCATCATCCTCCCGAGCACGGCGATGACCTGATGCCGGTCGCATAGACCCCAAAGAGCCAGCAGGTCAAAGTGCTCTCCATGCGTCCTCAGCAAGAAGGGAGTCGAGGTCTCTAAAGATAGAGCTCCTAGCAGGTGCCTGGCCAGCCGATGGGGCAGGGATAGGAGGACGAGCTCCTGGACTCTGTGCACTAGATCTCGTGGCTCGTTCTCGCCCCTTCTTCATCACTCGGTCCCACAGGATCCGGTACTTGAAATCAAGCTCCCTCACCTCTGTCTGCGACCTCGTCAGCTCCTCCCGCAAGCCGGCTATCTTACCCACCCAGTATACGTATGGATGGGATCCTTCTCTTGTCCTGGCCCGAGCAGTCCGCTCCTTTAGCACCTGATCTCTCAATTGCTGATTGAGGCTCTCTAATTCTTGCGCCCTAGCTAAAGCGGATTCCACCTCCTGGCGCTGCAAAGGAACTTAGGGTTAAACAAGCTCAATCGGAGTAACACAAGAGTGGAACAACCCTCACCTGCTGTGCCAAGTCCGCCTCCCGGACCTCCGCACGGCGGAGGGCATCCTGTAATCTCGCCTCCCAATCAGCAGGGGCAGCTGGCCCCTGAGATGATGAGCCTGCGCCAGGATCTCCTAGCAACCCGTGACGGGGTAGCGTTTCTCTCTGCATCACAAAGAATTTCGCAAAATAAAAGGACAATTTCACACTCGAAACCAGAAATCAAACTTCTCATTAATTCTCCAATTTGGCAAAGCAAGTCACTCGTCTGCAGAACCAAAATCTCATTCTGATTCTTTAGAATCTGCACAGCTTCGGTTTCGAGCATATGTTGCAAGAATACCACCAAGGTCAGTCAGTAAGAAGAGATTGGATGAAATGGATTGAAGGGTTTAGATTGACGCACCCGCCGCGCATCTAGAAACATGTAGTCCGCGTACCGTCGGGCGTAATCCCCAAGTATGTGTAACTATCTCGCAGGAATTTATCCTCCTGCAGGGCGTCCCCAGTGCGGTACCATACTTCAATCTTAGCTCGCCTTACCACTCGCCAGTCCTGACCAATTGCAGAAGATCGGCGATGACCGCAGTTCATATCAGGGTAGCTCGGAAAGGCAAGTAAAGGCTAGTGCCATCCCCACGTGCGGAAAGCCATCCGAACAAAGAGGCCATCACAGATATTCACACATAGCAGGGGCACTTCTCGCCAGAATTGGGAGAGACTCTGAGATACCCATGGATGATCAGCGAGATCCTCCTCTGCATATGGCATCCACACCACCTGATTAAAGTGAAAGGTAAGACTTAATCATTGGTCAAGAGGCACATATATCTTGAATTACTTACCATTGTAGGCGCCCGGAACGTCCCCCGCCGCGGCTGCGGGCTTCGGATCGAGGGTCCCTCCGTTCGTCTTAGCACTGTGGCGATTAAAGGGGCGTTAGAAATTGAGGTGTGATCGCCAGGAGCATTACCTTTCGGTCCCTGTGCTCCGCAGGAGTGTGAGGTGATCGCGCGTTCTGTGGGAGCGGGAAATGCTGGTTCCTCCTTCTCTTCCTCCGGCCGGCCAGAGGAGGAGAGCCCGGCACTCTGCACGCGAAAATGTGGTAAGGATCCCTGGGAAGAAAAGACAAGACAGAAAACAACCCGATTAGAACTATAATATGCAGAATCTATCCATGAAGATGTAAAAACTAGCTAAAATCGGAGGGAAACGCACCGGATGGGTGGTGGGGAGGGAAGGTGACCATATGTTATGGCCACCCACCTCCCGTTTTTTTTTGTTAGAAACCGCTAGTGGGTAGGGATTGCTAGATCATCTTAACATGCATGCATGCAAATGAGGGTGCTCGTGTGTGTGGAAAGTGAAGTAATATGTCAAAAGTGAGAAAGAAAAGTGAGAGGGAGAGAGAATGCAACGGCATGGATGGGAATGAGGATGCAATGAAATGAACAAGAAAAAGTGAAAGAAGGTTAAGAAGACAAGCCCATTGCGGAGTGCGGAGGGTTCCCCTTGAAGGTAACTCCTTGTCTGCTCGACTCCTCAAAACGGACTCACTTGCCAACCTCGTCTGAGCCTTCCCTCCAGAAAACTCCTCGTTAACCTCTCCGAACCTCTTACCAAAAAAACTCCTTAACCCCCCTGCTCGAGAGGATATGGGGGGTTTAAATAGGTGAAGGAAAAATAGGAGAAAACAGGGGTCTAAATCCCCGTAAATCAACCTTCAGCCAATAGGAAGTGGTCAAGGGTCGGAGGTGGTGCGCGCGGCAGTCGCCGGAGTGGGGAGTGGTCGGAGTAGTGGGGACGAGGGCGGCGAGTAGAGGAGATCGTGGGGAAGACGAGGTCAAGGGGGTGGTTAGGGAGTGGACGGCCAGGCAACATGCCTTCTAATCCCGTGGAAGGCCAGGTAGCTGGCCTTCCACGAAGTGGTGGAAGGCGGCCCGGTTGGCCTTCGAAGGGGGTGGAAGGCAAGGGGTGGCCTTCGAAGGAGGTGGAAGGCAAGGGGTGGCTTTCGAAGGAGGTAGAAGGCAAGGGGTGGCCTTCGAAGGAGGTAGAAGGCAAGGGGTGGCCTTCGAAGGGTGGTGGAAGGCGGACTGGCTGGCCTTCGAAGGGTGGTGGAAGGCGAGGGGTGGCCTTCCACGAAAAGGTGGTAAAAAGTGAAAAAGGTGGCCAAAAGGTGGAAGGTAAGGTGGCTGGCCTTCCAAGGGTGGTGGAAGGCGAGGGGTGGCCTTCCAAGGATGGTGGAAGGCGGACTAGCTGGCCTTCGAAGGGTGAGAGGAAGCGGAGATTGGTTAATGGGCCTGATTATTTAGTGGGTTGAATTATGTGAGAAAATATGATGGGCTAACTGAGATGGATAAAATGATGGGTTTGGTGATGATGGGCTAATGACGGATGGGGTTCATGACCAAAAGGGTGGTCCAAAATCGGTGTCTACAAATGCCCCTCCGAGACACCTGTTTTGCAGTGGAGTGGAACGGAATGATAAATAGGTGTTCCGGAAATCGAACCAGATTTTGGACAGTCCGGAGAAGGGATGAGCTATATCCAAAGATGGTATGAGAGTGCGGCAAATGCATGAAAGCTAGCTATTTGAGTTGCAAGAGTGGTTTAAGAAAAGGGACAAAGTTCAATACTAGAGAATCACAGTCCATGGGACTCTCGGGTGCTGGAACCGCGAGGCCTTGGTGCACCAGGATGCAACGATCTGGCCCAAGGGGATCTCAAGCATGAAAGGTGTAGGAGTATGAAAAAAAGGATGAGATCTTGCAATTCAAAGGGCTAACAGACGGGCAATCGCCAAACTCACAGATCAGCGATGGGTTAAGCAGAGTGATGAATTATGGTCAATGCCCCTAGGGGGAGGATGAATGCTTATGCAAATGCATGCTGGTTTAAAATTAAAAACAAATTCCTAATGCAAACAGGAGGGATTTATTGGCCAATCAAATAACTTGGAGAATATAGACTCCTCATTGTTTTGTTTAAAGAGGAACTCAGAGTCTATACGCCCGAAGTTATTAGCCTCCTGTGTCTTCAGTCCTATTTGCCTCCGATTTCCTGCCGCTGCAAAAACACACATTAGCAACGTTTACATATTCAATGATCACGACATTAAACATTAAACTGCAGGAGGATGAGAAGCAAATGTTTAGTTTCGAGTCGAAGCCGATATGGAAGATATGGCCATTCTATTGGTAGAATGCCAATCCGATATGGCTTCGACTCGAATTCCAGGAAGAGCCATTAATTTGTTGATATTGATCAAGGTGGTCTCTTGACCCTGGGGTGAGGTTACCTTCTCAAAGTAGAGAAGGGAGGAGGGCACTTTACCTCCTCGTGGATGGGCTTTTTCTAGAGTGGTAGAAGGCCAGCTGGCTTGCCTTCTACGAAAAGGTGGAAGGCCAACTAGCATGCCTTCCATGAAGTGGTGGAAGGCCAAAAGGTATGCCGTCCACAAGAGGGGAAAAGAAAAGGATATGCACGCCCTTCCGTCTCCTATGGGACGAGGAAAAGTTTGTGATTATCCCGTAGCCTTAAAAGGGGAGGGTTGTCGCAGGGCTTTCTTCCAGAACTCAAGTTTTTTTTGTGAAAAGATGGCTTCATCTTCTGTTCGCGCTACTGCCAAAGAGCCTCAGGTTCTATCCGATGTGGAAGGCCACCTCAGCAACCTGGTGTCCCACGGACAGGTATGCTCGAACCTTTGTGTTGTCCATCTCGACTCTCTCTCCTCTTTCTTGACTTTTGGTTATCCTGCAGCCTCTTCCCAAATTCCCTGACGCTAGGCATACCCACAAGTATGCATGGCTTGCGGCCCTGCTAGACGTGATTACCCTGGGCATGAGGGTATATATGCATCGATGGAATTTGACCCGTTCCATTGTATTTGCAAAATGGTTCGCTTTCATCCACTGGCACTAGGAAGGGCTGGGTGCGCTGCTGGAGCTGTGGCATCCGGAAACACACACGTTCGTGTTCCGAGAGTTCGAGGCAACGGTTTTGCTGGAGGAGGTAGAGACCTTCTATGGCTAGGAGGGCCTAGCCACCGGTGATCCCTCTGGTTTGCCTGCATGGGAGGAAATCTTTGTTGATATTGTGCAGAACAAACGGGAGGTATGCCGCATGACCAACAGTCGAGGAATCCTCATCGATCGCCTTGCGTACTGGTTGATCCGGGAGATTAAGCGCAAGGCGGTCGAATCTGAGAGGCTGATGTGAGGCTTATGCCTAGTTCTTGGGGGAGTATTATGGTTTCCCACTACAGGCTCGGTGCTTGAGAGGGAGTATGTGAGCATGCTGAGCTTGCTGTGGAGGGGTCATTCTCTTGCCCCGGTGATCTTGTCACACCTGTATGGAGGGCTCAGCCACATGAGCATGGGGCGATCTGTGAGGGGAAGTTTGTTCACCATACAATTGTGGATGGAGATGCATGTATCCTTTGATTTTGATGAAAAGGTAACGTCCGCCTCCAGGATTTTTCAGCACAGCGCATGGTATCCTGCCCGCTCGCTTCTTGGTCCCGAAGATCAAGTCAGGTGTCTCACGGCTCATCTCAAGACGAGGGACGACTGGCGTGATTACCTGAACTTCCTACCCGTAGAGAACTTTATCTTTGTCCCGATGATCCTTCGAGACATGGAGTTCACCACAAGGGCTTCTCGTGAGCGTGAGTTGTGGCTAATTGGCCCTGACGAGTTAGCCGTATACCAAGGACATCGTTGCCATCTTCAGATCGGAGTTCCCAGATAGGTACCGCTCCCCGCCTTGCATGACACACTGATCGTGCCAAGATACACCGGGTACGCGAGAGAGGCGCAAGCAATAGAGCGGTTCCGACGTGCATGGCGCCGTCACTCCAGGTTCACAAAAGCCCGTCTTGACGTAGCAGAGACTTCTGAGGAAGTCAAAAGATATGTAAATTATTTCACCAATGTACGACCTGCTGTCTGTGCCTTTTTCATGGGCCGTAGAGCATTGGAATAATGCATCCATTCAATTTTTAATGAATAATACCAATTTTATTTTTTCTGAAATTCCCCTCCAAGAATGTAAGTAAACTGCCCCTAATGGCGAACGCGTGGGACGGCCACGGCCGTGGCCGTCCACGCTGGAGGACGGCCAGTACGCTGGCCATCCACGTGGCGGACGGCCAAGTGGCCGTCCACGCGGACGGCCAGCGCGTGGCCGTCCACGCCGGCGGACGGCCAGCGCGTGGCCGTCCACGCCGGCGGGCGGCTAGCGCATGGCCGTCCACGCCGACAGAGTGCGTGGCCGTCAACGCGGACGGCCAGCGCGTGGCCGTCCACGCCGGCGGACGGCCAGCGCGTGGCCGTCCACGCCAGGGGTCAAGTGGGTTTAAGAAGCCCCGGGGTTCTTTTGTCCTCCACTCCTACCCCTATTCTTCTTCTTCTCCGTTTCCAAAATTTTCCCAACCTTCCCTCCATGGAGAGAGTTTGGCTTCCCCGCTCCCTTAGGAGGAGGAGGACCGGTGGTGATGATGGTGTGAGTGCTTAGAATGATTGTGTGATTATCATGAAAAATATATGTTGTTTAAGTGCAAAATAAACCTATTAAAAAGAAACTACGTGAAGTGATCGCCAGAAACTTTTGACTTAAAAGTTCCAAAAGAAATTTGATCGCCTACCTGTTTAAACGCGGAAGATATTGAGTCCTTGATTCCCCCTCTTCAACCGGCTGAAGAAAGAGAGCCCTTTCTTCGTTCTTTGTTCTTGCTGTTGAATTTGAAGTTGAGGATCGTCCAGAGATTCTTGTGATTTTGCTTATCTTCCCTCCTTTTTTATTCTCCTTTTGTAGCTTATAAGAAATATAGAAAGAAATGAAGAAACAATGATGAGAACTTTAAGCAAAGGTAGTGTCCATTCTAATCATAGTTATAAGCATGCAACTAAACAGCAAACTTACTTGTTGAATGGCTTTTGAAACCCCTTAATCAAATAGGTTTTGAAAAGAATGATGTTGTGGTGTGTGTTGCATGAAATGATGATGAAGAATGAGAGAAAATGAAGTGAAAATTGTAAGGATCGAGACTTTCGGATCCGGTTTTCTGGGTCGGACCCTGTAGTTCTGGCCCTAGTGGGGGCTGAGGTTCTGTGTCGATTCGCGTCAGGACCTCGAGATGCGTTTTGAACGGCGTCCACCGATGTAGACGCGTTTTAAGTTCTGCCACGTGGGTGCCACGTGGTCCGGCTTTGGGCCGCGAGAGTACGGCCCTGTCGTGTCGTCTGAACGGCATCCGTATAGGACGACGCCTTTCAGACTGCGACTCTGGGTTTGTCAGAGTACGGCCCTGACATGTTTTCTGAACGGCGTCTGTGTAGAACGACGCGTTTCAGACTCCTGTCAGAGCGGCCGTCACATCACCTGATAGACGTCTGTGAATGTCGACGCGTTTTAGCCAATCTCTGGTTAACCCCGCGAGCCCTCCTTCTTTCCCCCACTTCCTTCCTTCTCTCTTTCCCTCCTTCCCTTCCGGCGATCTCGGCGGCGATCCCTTCTCCTCTCTCTCTTTTCCTCCCACCATTTCATCTCTCCCTCCACTCCATCCCCTACCTAGCTCCCACCACTACCACCTCCACTTCCACTGCGACGTTTTACTCTCCGGACGGCGGCCGACGTCACGGTGGAGTAAGGACAACTACGGCGGTACCGGCGGCGGCGTGGGGCGAGTCAGGTGGACGGCTTGAAGCTTGGAGGAGTTCAAGTAACCGGTAGGGTGACGATTCCCAATGTGTTCTATGTTCAAATCATGATTCTTCCTCCTAAAGCATGTTTTAGATCTATGATTCCGGGGGGTAGAACAAGCATGTTTAGGAGCTCTTCTTGATAAAATGGGGGGATTTCTATGAATATGGATTTGTGATGGTTGTGTTTGCCTCTCTTTCCCCTCCGTTTTGGGTGATTTTGGGGTTTTTGGGAGTGTAAAAGGGAGCCCTCGGGCTCATGACAGGCCTGGTTCCTGGCGTTGAAAGACGTCGTGCATGGACGACGCCTTTTTGAAGGGCGTCGGGCCATCATGACGCCTTTTAGGCAGGAATCGTCTTACTAAGGCTCTGTTAGTTCGGGAATTCTGGGACTAAAAGACGTCATGGGTGGACGACGTGATTCGGAATAGCGTC
Source organism: Zantedeschia hybrid cultivar (assembly GCA_030544215.1). NCBI lineage: Eukaryota > Viridiplantae > Streptophyta > Magnoliopsida > Alismatales > Araceae > Zantedeschia > Zantedeschia hybrid cultivar. Next base: position 46,416,021 of record JARZZO010000011.1, read on the forward strand.
GGGTAACCATGACGCCTTTTAAGGCAGAAATCCCCTGCTTAATAGTTTCTGTAAATTCTGGATTTCTGTGTTGAATGGCGTCTGAGGATGTTGACGCCTTTTAAAAGGCGACCACTGGTGTCGACGCCTTTTAGGCCAGATTCTGAGACCAGTGTTTTATATAAACCAGTACATGGAGCTTGAATGGCGTCGGCCTTGGGCGACGCGATTCAAGACAGAACTACACTAATTCATGCCAGTAAAATGTGTTCATACTGCTAGATAGTTGGTTAGTGCATGCCTTAGTGTATTCGGTAGAGATGGATTCTTCATGACCGGATGGTATTACGTTATGTGTTATGCGATCGCGGACTTTTCACGTGACCGGATCGTACTGTGCTGGGTTTTGTGTTACTGTGGACCTGGAGTGACAGTTGTAGCACTTTATCACCCTGTGCTGGTGTGGGTGCAGCACAGCGCCGGTGGGGGCGTGGGCGGGGTGACGCCTAGTAAGAGAGGGTCACCTGGTGAACCCCGGGGTCAGCTAGTACCGGTGTGGGCGTGGTACATTCGGAGTGTCACTCATGCTGAGGGAAGGAGTAACCACCTGAGCCAGTTGGGCCGGAGTAGCTAGAGTGCTATCCGAGGGGTTACTGCTTGGTCTCAGCGGGTCGAGGTTTTCCCACTGTTGTTTGCGTGGTTGGCGTGTTCTATCGAGACGGCGGTTGTAGGTTCCCTAGTCGTCTGCTTTAGAAATATGCATGTTTAATACATTTCGACTGCATGTGATTCTACGTTGAAAATTAGGAATTGTACTTACCACTGTGCTTGTTACCTTACCGTCGGCTGTATTTTACACTTGTGGGTGTGTGCGTGGGCAGTGGGGATCGAAGGATCCCTACTGAGTCTTGTCTTTGAGACTCACCCCTGCAGTTTTCAGGTGAGGACTCCCAGCAGACCTAGCGAGGAGAGTGCGGCCGTGTGTTGAGCGCCGTCAGCAGTTATTCCGGGGTATGCCCTGACGTAGTTGTTATTTTATTTCTAGCCTGTATGTTTAATTATTTCCTTTCTGTTGGAGTATGTGATTATTTGCTGTATCGAGTCGCATTATAATAATTTTTAATTCTTGTACTTTCATTTCAATTCAATGCGATGTGAATGTTTAGCTTAGTTTATTATTTATTTCCCAGACTTACTTAGATCCTGGTTTGGTTCCAAATTAATGATTCGGTGCCCATTTAGTAATTGGATCCCCGATTATAGGGTGGCGGGTCGTTACAAAAATGAAGATGCAGAAATGAAACACTTATGCCGAATTGGATGAAGCCTTGAATTGGATGAAGAATGGACGCCGACTTCTGGAAACAGCAACGCTTCGGCGTTTGGACGTCGTTGCTCCGATCTTCAATCACTAACTCTGATTCTAACTTCTCTCTTCTTTCTTTTTTTAACTTTCGAGATGCAAGGTATTTATAGACTTCTTCTGCGTCCGCGGATTTACATGAAAAAATTTAAGATTTATCCATCCTAACCAACAGATAAATACAGATTAATTCATCTTTATATGTAATTATCTAAAACGCGTCCAGAATGGCTGACGCCTTTAAGATTAATTAAGATAAGGATAAACATCCGGGAAAATTTATCTTTATCTGTATTAGATAAAACGCGTCTACATGTGTAGACGTCTTTTACACTAATTAAGATAAGGATAAACATCCGGAAGAGAAGTAGAAATAGCTTAGGAAACCTAAAACGCGTCGTATCTTACAGACGCCTTTTAGCTAATTAATCAACTGATTAAAATTCAAATTTAAACGTTAAAATAAGAATAAACTCTAAATGGCGTCCACACAGGTCGACGTCTTTTAAACTTCTTCATATTTTGACTGAAATTTGAGTTAAAATCAATTTAATTGATTAACTTAAACATGTCTGTTAAATCCGACACTCAAAAAGATCAATAAAAATTAATCAATGCTTAAATATCAGACCATTCTGAGGCATTATTATATGATATGAAATTTACTCGAAATGACGTCAAAATTAGCGTGTCTACAGCTGCCTCACCTTGGCATCGTCTTTGCAAGGGAGTGAAATGGAATGGAATGTACTGAAAAGGTGATGCCAAGGTGTGATAAGACACGCTCTTAACATCACATGATTGGAATTTTTCTCAAAGTCATCAATGAAGATCGCTCAAGGAGATCAATGGAATCAATCATGTTTGGATGAGGTAGACAAGGAAATAAAATAAAGTCGATCAACCTCCTCGGAGTGGGAAGTACCCCAGGTCGTAGACACTGTAGGTTTCATCATGGGGAGCGTTTGCCAGCCAATGTGGACGTGCTGCAGCCATGATGGATCTTAAAAGAAAACAAGAAATATTGGATAAAGAATCCAATCAAGGATAGTATTCCAATGATATCTTTAAGCGAACCTCAAAGATAATCAAGATACTCAATTCAGAATGGAATATTTCATATCATGTTGGAGTTATTTGATTTAATGGTTTGAAACTTAATCAGTAATTAATCATTATCACAGTGATTTCACAATCCTACATGATGCATGCTGGGCTAAAAGAAAAATATAAAGTCGAATAAAATATAAATTAATCAAGGATAATATTGTTAAATTGTCATTAATGAGTCAAGATACTAATTCTTGTAATTCAGTGCTAAGCCGAAGCTCGTTTATCTACGCACCGTTTCACAAAAGTGGAACCATCGTCCTCACTAATTAACAATCCAACGGCCTATCTGTGCGATTAAGAATTCTCTGGAATTATCACTGTTTTTGTTGAAGGGGAACTCAAATTCCAGTTTCATCAAAACCACAAGGTCCTTGATATACTCTAATAAATACTTAACATATAGTAATGCGAATGATGCACAATAATTACATGAAAGGAGTACAAGGGTAGAAATAACCGTCTTTTTAGCCACGGTCAGGACTTCATAAACTCCCACAGTGGGATCTTCTTGATATTTTCCAGCTTTACTTTCTTGAATTTCCTGCAATCAAAATCATTAATAATTCCAAACAAGTATTCAATTTAAACATCAAAAACCACAGAATTTCGGGTAAATCATAGAAAAGCTAAAACGCGTCACATCGCGCAGACGCCATTCAATGTTAAAAGGCGGCGGTTCTTCTCGACGCCTTTTACTCACATAAACAGGTTTCTGGCTGTTCTCTACTCGAATTCCAACTCTACCAATGCCTTGTGTCCTGTATATGACTTGAACAAACAAGTTAAGTATCTGTTCAGGCTTAGCCCCTTGCCTTGACCAAATAAATGGTCGACCAATCTTTTCCTTCAATAAATGGTCAAGGGGCATGGCCTTTATTAACAAAGGAAATGTGAATAATCAAACTTAAGCAAAATGCAACATGCAAGCAAACAAATGCTCACTGAAAAAAAAAGGAATGAGACATACCAAGTGCAATAAGCAAATGCTAAATGAAATATTTTTGTTGTTTTGAAATATTCATTTTTGTTTGGGTTTTGAAATATATGCCTTTTTTTATTTTGACATATGTATTTTTTTTTATTTTTGACATATGTATTTTTTTTGGATTTTTGATATATGTATTTTTTTATTATTTTTGACATAAAAGATCAGCATGGTACTTAGATCAAAAGATCATATTCATTTATTAACTTAATTCCCAAATTGTTCTTTAACAACTTAACTTAAAATCCATCGTGTTTGAATTTGTGTTTCCATTGGTGATCCCATTTGATGATTTAACCCTTAGTCAATCTAAGCCATTCCTTAAGTTTGGAGTACGCCTCTTTAGAAGGAAAAGATGAATAAATTTAGAAAGTCCATAAGAAAGTTCCGGAGACTTAAAAAGATGTTCCTTTCCTACCCTAGTATCCGTTGGGGTTCGGTCATTTTCTTTCCGGGGTATTTATCGATCTTGCATTCCCTTTTATTTTATTTCATGGCCTTGATGTAACGTTTGTAATGTAATGGCCTTTTGATTTGACATTTGAATTTTTGCCCTTTTGCTTTTGCTTTTCTATTCTCTTTTTTTTTCTGGGACGGATCTCCCCCATTTTTTTTATGACGGCCTCCTACTAAGATGGCGGGTATTCTTGGTAGTCTATTCTAAGCCTCGTTCCGACATCATGGGCCGACTGTAAAACAGAATTTTGCTTAAAAAGGAATGATTTGTACTTTACACTTTCAATCAAGCTTTTGATATTCCTTAGGACTTGGCATCTCTTGTTACTCACGAATCAAACGTGTCAGTGTGTGCAGTGATGTGTTTGAAGTTAAATTATCCAGACTAACAAAGAAATTTGAGTTTATAAATTTTCTGATTCCACTGGTCTTTGTACCATGATGATCGACTCTTTAACCTAAGGGTAGTATTTCTTAAGATGTAAGCCATTCCAGGGATGATTTAGCTCTTCTCCTTCTGCATTAACAAGACGATAAGCATTACCAGGAAAAGCGTGCAATACAACATAAGGTCCTTCCCAGTTGGGTTGGAGCTTAGAACGCGGACCACCAGGTTTTACAAAAATCCTTTTGACGACCATTTCACCAACTTTGAACTTACGTTCAATGACTTTCTTTTGATAAAAACGTGCTAGTCTATTTTGATAAACTTTTGCATGATTAGCGGCTGACCATCTTTTCTCGTCTAAGAGTTCCAATTGAGCAAGGAGTGCTGAACGATGTTCATCAATGGAGAATTCCTTATTCAATTGTACTCTTAATGACGGTATAAGGATTTCGTATGGAACTACCGCCTCCATTCCAAATGTTAAGGAATAAGGAGTTTGCCCAGTGGGCGTGCGGATTGAAGTTCGGTAGGCCCATAGAGCATCAACCAATTTTTCTGGCCAGTCTGCAAATTTATTAGATTTGCACGTCTTTTTGATGATTTTTATCAAAGTCTTATTAGTTGCCTCTGTTTGGCCATTGCCTTGCGGATAATAAGGAGACGAATGATGGAATGCAATTCTATACCTGTTGCAGAGGTCCTTCAATTCTTGTGACACGAACTGTGGTCCATTGTCGGTGACGATGGTGCTTGGAATTCCAAATTGGGTGATGATGTTCTTCATGATGAACTTGCAGACGGTTGATGCTTTGATCTCCACGTACGCTTCAGCTTCTGCCCACTTGGTGAAGTATTCCGTTGCCGTGAGAATGAAAGATTTTTGCTTGATGCTGGAATCTGGATTACCAAGGGGTCCAATAATGTCGAAAGCCCACATGGAGAAAGGCCATGGGGAAGAATCAGGATGGAGTGAAGATGCAGGAGAATGGATTTTGTCGGCGTGAAGTTGACACTTAGCACACCTACGGACATATCCTACACAGTCTTCTTCCATGGTTGGCCAATAAAATCCTTGTCTGAGGATCTTCTTTGCTAGCATCTGTCCATTGACATGGCCACCACAAACTCCACTATGAGCTCCTTCCATAACCTTCCAAAGCTCATCTTCGTCTAGACATCTCAGAAGAACTCCATCAAAACCTCTCTTGTACAATGCTCCTCCAACTAGGGTATATCGTTGAGCAACTCTCCTGATAGCTCTCTTCTTCTCAGTTGTAGCTTCCTCAGGATACGATTGATCTTCACAATATTTGGCAATTTCATAGTACCATGGCTTCTGTTCATCATCCATCTCTTCTAACAGCTCTATCAACATGATTTCTCTTTTTTCCACGATATCTCCGTCTCTGACTTTCTTCAACAACTTCTCCTTAGTTCTAAGGAATGAGGGGTCTTTCACGGCGGGTGAAAGACGCTTATGAACTATGATTGATTCGGATTGCTTGCTGATTGGAAAATCAAGAGATGAGGCCAATGAAACTAGAGCGTCAGCTAAGATGTTCTGATTCCTAGGGACATAGACAAAGATCAATTTCGTGAAAAGCTTTGAGTAAGCAGAAGTAAGTTCTTGATAAGGCTTGAGTTTGAGATCAAGAGTTCGATACTTGGTCAGCACTTGGCGAAGAATCAGTTGGCTATCACCCACAATCCTGAGTTTAGTGGCACCATGGAAATGAGCAGCCTCGAGGCTAGCAAGAAGTGCCTCGTATTCAGCTATATTGTTAGTGACTGGAAAATCAAGTTGAAAGGCTTGGGTAATGGTGACACCTTCAGGTGATAACAGAACGATACCGATCTCCTTTCCATGAGAATTCAGAGCTCCGTCAAAATGCAGAGTCCACATATCATCTCTGATTTGATTTACGGACATCAGTTCCTCATCCGGAAACTCTGATCGCACTGGATCAAAACGAGGAAGGAGATGATGAGCGAGATGTTCTGCTATGGCATAGCCCTTGATCGCTTTCTGCTGAATATAAATGATATCGAATTGAGATAGAAAGCTTTGCCATCGTGCTAACCTATCAGTAAGAACAGATTTCTCCAAAAAGAATTTGATCGGATTCATCCTAGCGATGAGATGGACTTCATGGGCTAGAAAATAATGCTTCAATTTCTGCACAACCCATACCAATGTTGCACATGTTTTCTCCATCGCCGTGTATCTCTGTTCAGTGGGGTTGAGAAGTTTAGAGAGATAGTAGGCTGCCCTCTTCTTTCCTTCTTCATCTTCTTGTGCTAGGACAGCCCCCACTGCATCATCTAGGACTGAAATGTAAAGTATTAATGGTTTGCCTGGAGATGGTGGTCTCAAAACAGGAGGACTTGCTAAATAGTTCTTTAATCCATCGAATGCCTCCTGACACTTATCGTCCCAATCAAATTTGACTCCCGGCTTGGTAAGCTCGTAAAACAGCTTACACCTTTGTGAGTGCTGGGAGACAAAACGGCGAATAAATTGCAACCTCCCGATTAATCCTCTTAACTCCTTCAAGTTTTTGGGAGGTGGCATTTCTCTGATAGCCTTCGCCTTGTTGGGATCGATCTCAATTCCCCGTTTGCTGACAATGAATCCAAGTAATTTTCCTGAAGATACCCCGAATACACATTTCTTGGGGTTCATCTTTAACTGATATTCTTTCGATCTCTCTAATACCCTTGCCAAAACTTTGGCGTGCTCAGCCTTTGTCTTAGATTTAACCAATAAATCATCCACATACACTTCCAAATCTATGTGCATCATGTCATGAAATATTGACATCATAGCCCTCTAATAAGTGGCTCCAGCATTCTTCAATCCAAATGGCATGACGACATAACAGTATGTTCCCCAAGGTGTAGTGAATGACGTTTTCTCTTGATCTTCTTCTGCCAGCTTAATCTGATTGTATCCTGAAAATCCGTCCATAAACGATAAAGTTTCATAGCCAGCGGTATTATCAATGAGTACATCAATATGAGGCAATGGAAAATCATCTTTAGGACACGCCCGGTTCAAATCGCGGAAGTCAATGCAAATTCTGACCTTCCCGTCCTTCTTCATAACCGGGACTATGTTGGCCACCCATTGCGCATAAAGGACAACTCTGATAAATTTGGCTTTATGCAATTTGTCGACTTCTTCCTTCATCTTTAGAGCCATTTGTGGGTGGAATCGCCTTAATTTCTGCTTGACCGGGCTAGCTCCATCTTTTAACGTCAACCTATGTTCAACTAAAGATGAGTCTAACCCCGGCATATCTTCATAACTCCAGGCGAAAGTGTCCTTATAGTCCTTAAGTACTTGTACCATTGTCTTCTCATCCTCTGTAGAAAGATTTTTGCTGACGATGACAACTTTAGGTTTGTCTTTAGTTCCTAAATTGATTTCTTTGGTGGGCTCTTCTACGGCAGCTGAGGGTTCATCGAATCTCTTCACTCCACTGGCATATGCCTCAGCTGCGTCCTCGTCATCTTCCTCATCTTCAACAATGGGGTCCTTTTCATGCACTAACTCATACACCCCATACCCATCATTGACTGACTCATCATTCATACAGTCTTCTGGCATCTGAATTGGATTTTCTAAAAACTGAGGGATCAAAGAGTAAGAAAAGCATTTATCAGCTAAGTCCTAGAGGTATCTATCTGGAATTCGCCTACCCTTAGGCTTCCTAGACTTCCTAACTTGACTAACTAGCTTAGAACTAGACTGCCTAACTTCACTAAACTCCCTATTATAACCTAATGAAGATGAAGCAGGATGGAAATCCTAGGATATAAGTGGAAATACAAGAGAATCCTCCTGAGGGGAGGGGCAGAGTAGATCTAGGAGAGAATCTTGACCGAAAGACCCGCGCAATGGGGTGCGATCAGACAAGTAAGAGGTTTCCTCGATGAGGATCTGGGAAGAATTTGTTGCCAAATTGGCGTTTTTTTTTTTATGTCAGAGGAGTTAAGCATAAAACATGAATGAATACAAATAGAAGGAGAATGAGATGGAGGAAGTGGCACCAAGGCCAGAGGGTTAGGGGGATTGTAAGGAATCGTCAAGAACGCAGCGAAAAATAAAATTGATTCCATTGTATCGGTCGTTGGGATCGTAAAACGGACATTAAAAAAAATGCGGCAGGAAGAACAGTTCTTCACCTTTGCGGGGTTTTGAATCTCCCGTGGATGATACCGACTCGGTAATCGTGCACGCGCACGATCTCTAGAGGTATCCACACGAGTTCCCGCAGCAGACGCGATTTCCTCCTCGACTTGAGTGCTCCGACCAGATCTCAAATCCACCATGCGCGGAGAGAGACAGATCCACTCCAAGAGAGAGAGAAGGAGAGAGAGAGAGGAGAGAGAGAATCTGGGGTAAATAATTTGTCCAACCAACTTTTTACCCCTTCCCCTTGGCCCTCCTTATATAGAAATTAGGATAAGCATAAGGATTAATCCTCATGATTATCCAAGAGTTTGGCCTTGGATAATTCTCCATTAAATCTTCATGTTTATCCTGCGGCTTTTCTAAAAACCCAGATAAACATGAAATTTAACTTCTCTCACCGTCTGACGAGAACTCTTATGTGTGTGACCCTCTAGGCCCATATATCAGTCCGGTTGCAGGCCCATTAAACTTAGAACTGATTCTAGAGTTTAATATTTATTAATTGACATTTAAACATCATATGTTAAATGATTAATTTAATAAACAAGTGAATTATCATCTAATGATCAAATCACTTGGCCTTCTGATCATGAACAGCACCAAACACTACCTCATGATCCCATAAGATATAAGGGATACAGTTCCCTTTAATTGAACCTTTCCGTCTGCCGATACCGCACAGATATAATCCTTCACTCATGCAATGTCCCGATAACGCAAGGGTATGGTTTTATAGTCAAACCCTCTATCGCATTATCCAGATGGATTCCAGTACACAGTTAATATCTAGAAAGACATCTCTTTCATTTGACCCTGGCCAGGGATTTCTGTGTACACATCCATAGGACATTCTCTCTCCAGTCTTATACCAAGAGTGAGTGATCCCTTGTTGTTCACTCAATTACCTTCGCAAGCTTTCCACTGTATCTGAAAGACCGAATATGGTGGACTTAATGGTTAAAGTCCACGAGTCAGAGAATCAAGATACAATGGTCCACAAACAAGGTATCATTGGTGACTCAGGTCAAAGGACCAACTGTGCTACTGCAACGATTGAATTCCCTGGTTGACTAATAGGTATAATTACCATCCAGGAATTCTTATTTGGGTCTGTTCAATGAACTCATTCTCTAATGAGCACCCACTTGTTTGTCTTAGTGTCACCACACGAGTGAATGTGAGATCATTCACCCTCATCATATGAGCAGACATAACTTGTGTCGATCTTATCGGATATTTAATGTCCATCTCAAATATCCTATGATCGAGAACTGTTTAAGACAATTGACTGAGGATATTGATCTCACTATCATGATCTCATCATGATTCAATATCCCATACATTTGTCTATGGAGCTTCATTACGATAGTTAATTTGCAAGAACTATAAATGAAGAAATAATTGCCTTTATTAATTATTTGAACTAGAATGTACAATGATTGGCTATGAGGCCACCCAATTCTAACATTCTCCCACTTGGACTATAGCCAATCACCCATGTGTCTAAGTCCCATAAACTTAAGGTGACGTTCTAAATTGTTTTGACACAATGGCTTAGTCAAGGGATCTGCTACATTATCTTCATATGAGACTTTCTCAACTACTATATCTCCTCGGGCGATGATCTCACGAATCAGATGAAATCGTCTCAGAATGTGCTTTGACTTCTGATGTGATCTTGGCTCCTTCGCTTGAGCTATTGCCCCATTGTTGTCACACAATAATGGAACATGTTCTGAAATGCTTGGAACTACTCCAAGTGCCGAGATGAACTTCTTCATCTAAACCGCCTCCTTGGCCGCTTCAGCTGCAGCAATGTATTCTGCTTCGGTCGTCGAATTTGCAGTTGTTTCTTGTTTAGAACTCTTCCAACTTACTGCACCTCCATTTAACATGAATACAAATCCAGACATGGATTTGCTGTCATCCATATCCGATTGGAAACTCGAGTTAGTAAATCCTCGAAGTTCCAAGTCGTTTCCTCCATAAACGAGAAATAGATCCTTAGTCCTTCTCAAGTATCTAAGGATACATTTCACCGCCTTCCAGTGTTCCTCACCTGGATCAGCCTGATATCTACTAGTGACACTTAATGGATGTGCCACATCAAGCCTAGTACATAGCATTGCATACATGATAGATCCTATTGCCGAGGCATAAGGAACTCTGTCCATGTATGCTATCTCTTCAGGTGTCTCGGGAGACATTTCTTTAGAGAGATAAATTCCATGCCTTATTGGAACGAGGCCTCTCTTGGAATTTTCCATGCCAAACCTTTTGACTATGGTATCTATGTACATAGATTGGGATAAGCCAAGCATCTTTTTGGACCTATCTCTATAGATCCTTATTCCCATAATATAGGATGCTTCTCCCAAATCTTTAATGGAGAAGTTTTTGGATAACTAAGTCTTTACTGATGACAACATTCCTACATCATTCCCAATGAGTAGAATGTCATCAACGTAAAGTACCAAAAAGATAACTGCGCTCCTACTAGCCTTTTTGTATACACAAGGTTCATCTTCATTCTTAATGAAGTCATAAAATTTGATTGCTTCATCAAATCTTAAGTTCCAAGTTCGGGATGCCTGCTTTAATCCATAGATGGATCTTTGCAGCTTGCATACCTTACTTGAATGCTCTTTGGAAGTGAATCCTTCAGGTTGTATCATATACACCTCTTCTTGAAGGTTCCCGTTAAGGAATGTTGTTTTCACATCTATTTGCCATATTTCATAATCATAGAATGCGGCGATAGCAAGAAGTATTCTGATTGACTTAATCATGGCAACTGGAGAAAAGGTTTCGTCGTAGTCAACGCCTTGCCTTTGACAATATCCTTTCGCTACCAGCCTTGCCTTGTATGTGTCAATCTGTCCATCTGCCCCGATCTTTCGTTTAAAGATCCATTTACTGCCAATAGGTACTATACCTTCTGGCAGATCAACCAAGTTCCAAACTTGGTTGGCATACATGTACTGAATCCCAGAATTCATTGCCTCTTGCCATTTATCTGATTCTTAACTATTTATGGCTTCTTGGTAGGTTTGAGGATCATCATCCTCATTTAAGTGCACTTTTGATTGGCCATCATCGATATGTCCAACATATCTTTCAGGTTGCGTAGGCACTCTACCTGATCTGCGAACCTTTTGTGTATCATCTTGAACAAGTTCTTGAGTCATTGGTTCAATAGATGAACTAGTGTTGATTTGTGAGTCTAGAATTTCTTCTAGTTCTATCTTGCTCCCACTGTCTTCTTTTGAAAGATATTCTTTCTCTAAGAAGACAACTCTTTTTGCGACAAACACCCTTTGATCGCTGGGCTGATAGAAATAATATCCAAAAGTCTCTTTTAGATATCCCACAAATCTACATTTCTCTGTCCTTGAATCCAGTTTGTCTGGATCATGTCTTTTGACATGTGCAGGACAACCCCAGACTCTAACATGCTTAAAATCTAGTTTCTTTCTTTTCCATATCTCATATGGAGGGGAAGATACTGACTTACTGGAAACTTTGTTCAACAGATATGCAGCAGTCAACAGTGCATATCCCCATAAAGAGATTGGAAGTTTGGCATAACTCATCATTGATCGTACATATCTAATAGAGTACGATTTCTCCTTTCCGATACACCATTTAATTGTGGTGTATAGAGAGGAGTCCACTGAGACAAAATACTATTATTCTTTAGATATTCTGTGAATTATGTACTTAAGTATTCACCCCCTCGATCTGATCGAAGAGTTTTGATACTCTTTCCAGTCTGGTTCTCAACTTCGTTTTTAAACTCTTTAAGTTTCTCAAAGACTTCTGACTTATATTTCATTAAATATATGTAGCCATATCTTGAGAAATCATCTGTAAATGAAACAAAGTATGAGTAACCACCCATAGCATGAGTGAACATTGGACCACATACATCACTATGTATTAGTTCCAATAAGTCCTTAGCTCTGTCTCCATGTCCTGAGAATGGAGCTTTGGTCATTTTTCCCATGAGACAAGTTTCACAGGTTGCAAATGATTCATAATCAAATGGATCAAGATATCCATTCTTTTGCAACCTTATGATCCTGTTCTAATTTATATGACCTAGCCTACAATGCCATAGGTACGAATTATTCACATCCTTATCTAATCGTTCAAGAGATTTATTTACCAGACAAACATCATATGAAATATCAAGTAAATATAATCCATTCAATAAATATCCGGAAGCAAACAATTTGTCTTCTTGATAAATTGAACAACCTTTATTCTCTAGTTTCATAGAATATCCTTGTCTATCTAAACATGAAATAGATATGATATTCCTAATAATGGTCGGAACATAATAACAATCTATTAGTTCCAATGAGTCTCCTGACGGCATCTGAAGTCTTGTTGTCCCCACAGCTAACGCAGCAACTTTTGCTCCATTCCCGAGCCTCAGATCCACGTCTCCGCGGTTCAATCTTCTTTTACTTGTTAACACCTACAAGTTATTGCAGATATGAGAAACACATCCAATATCTAATACCCAAGATGTTTCTCTATAAGACAAGTTAAGATCGATCATGAGAATACCTGAAGCTTCACCAAGCTTCTTCTTTGCTTTTTCTGCAACATAAATCTTACAGTTTCTCTTCCAATGACCTTCTTTATGGCAGTGGAAACACTGACCTTTATCATTGACTTTAGCTTTGTCCTTTTGTGCCGCCGGTTTGCTTTTCACTAGCTTCTTAGGCTTACCTTTCTTAAAGATCTGTCCAGCTTTTCTTTTCTTGTTGGTCTTACCAACAAGCATTACTTGTGGCTTGTCTTTCTGGATTGTGCCTTCTGCTGTCTTCAACATGTTGAGCAGCTCAACCAGTGAAACTTCAATTTTGTTCATATTGAAGTTGATAATGAATTGTGAAAATGAATCTGGAAGGGACTGTAGGATTAAGTCGATGCTCAGGTCATTGTTCATAACAAAGCTGAGCACTGCAAGCCTCTCAATCCATTCTATCATCTTGAGCACATGAGTTTGCACAGATGTGCCCGCGCTCATTCTGGTCCTGAACAATTTCTTAGATATCTCATATCTTTCTGTTCTGGATTGTTCACCAAACAACTCTTGTAGGTGATTCAGAATGGTCTTAGGTTCCATGTTATCATGCTGTCGCTGCAGTTCATTGTTCATTGAACCGAGCATATAACACTGGACCTTGACAGAGTCCTCCTTCCAGTTTTCATACATCATTAATTCATCTTCGTTAGCATTATCACCGGGTTGCACTGGATCTGGTTGATCCAGGACATAGGCTAGCTTTTCACACCTGAGGACAATCTTAAGGTTGCATAACCAGTCAATGTAATTTGGTCTCGTGAGTTTGTTTGCATCAAGTATGCAACGGAGGGGGTTAGGTGACGACATAGCAACCTACATGGAAATATATAAAAATGAGCAGATAGTTCTTAAAATCAGATTTAGGACTTTTAATCTTGATTTAGGCTTCCACTATTTTTCGGCGATCTGTATGACCCTCTAATATACAGAACGGGAGATTCCGATGATCTCCTAGTGGGGATCAGAATCCTTCGGGCATCATGCACGTGACCTTGTGGTAGCACAACAAATCACATCAAGTCCCTTAGGCAGTCAACTCTTGACAGTTGCAACATTTGCAATATCCGATCGTTTTAACTCCTGAATCAGAATGACCTTGTGGTAGCACAACAAATCAATTGATTCAGTTAAGTTTATCCATCATTACTTAGATGACATGAATTCATAGTGCAATCCTTGTGGTAGCACAACAAAACTACACTATTTGTCCACTCATCTTAATGACATCACATGTCGTAGACCTAGGTTAATTTCTAAATCAAATAGATCTTGTGGTAGCACAACAAATCCATTTGAGATAAGAATTATCTTAAAATCTATAATGATGGTGGGTTACGTGGATTATTCTGAATATCTCACGTTTACAACTTAAGTTTTAAAAGAGGGTTTTTTATTTTGATTTGTAAAAATCGTGTTATCAATAGTATTTCGATTTGAAGTATCATTATACTTAATAGAAATATATATATGATAGCAAAGTCCACAAATATCACATATATGCAGAAAAATTAAATGGGGATTATCATGGACTGCTAAAGCTACTATGGAATCATCGGAGCCAAACGATGATCCATAATAGGATCCTAATGTGAAAACAGCAACACTGGTTCCATTTGATGCGAGTCCTTCCTCCAGAAGTGTCTTCAGAAGATCCTGTCCTCTTAGCTTAATCCGATACATTTAAATATGAAATTCAGGACTCGCAGGTCCACAAATGTACATTTAAACAATTAGAAACCTTGATCTTATCAAGAGGAGTACAATCTTATAGGAAGGTAGAAAGTACACTTGGATTAAGAGAGAGGAGGACATGCAGGTCCTATTTAAAATACCAAATGAAATAAGCATCGCATCCATCCACATCATTCATCACATAAAAATACTAAGTCCATGATCATCCCACTATAAAACACATCACATGCATCACAATCATCACATAATTGCAATTTGGTATTAATTTTTATAAATATAAAATTATAATACCAATAAGTTTTCGAAATAACATTTATTTCAACATGATCAATAATATTCAAAACATTATTGACAAATTAAATAACTAAACTATTCAGTTAATCTAAATACTAATTCAAACAATTTGAACAGTAAAATGTAATCAAGTTATGCATGAAATCAGTTTAAAACAATTTTAAACTAATTAATTTAACAGGGAAATTAATTATCTAAAACAATTTTAAATAATTAACTAACACCCTATTAATAACAAAGCCCTTTAATTGAATAACAGTTAAAAATAATTAATAACATTTATTAATTATTCCTACAATTATTCTTTTTTAAAACAATTTTAAAACAAGTTTAAATGGGGTAATAATGGGTTTAATGGGGTTAAACAGTCATTAAAAACATTTTTTTAATAATTCATAACATGGGCCCAGCCCATTAGGGCCCATTGGCCCGGACCCAGGGCCCTGGCTCGGCCAGGGTCGAGCCCTGGCTCGGCCAGGGTCGAGTCCTGGTCGAGCCAGGCACCGGACCTGGCCCAGCCAGGTCCTGGCCCAAGCCGGGTCCGGCCGAGCCGGTCCGAACCGGCTCGGGACCGGCCGGCTCGGCAGATTCCTGCACACCTAACCCTTGCCTTTTCTTGCAGAATCTGCGGTTGGGAGGATCCGGCGCGGCCGCCGGCCGGCCCCCCCGGTGACCACTGGCACCGGCCGGCGATGCCCCCGGCGCCGGCGGCGTGTCCGGCGCCGGCATGGCCGTCGATGGGGCCCCCGAAGCAGCAACCCGAGCCCTTGAAAGTACCCCTTAAATCTGATTTTTCAGGGTAAAATCTGAATTAGGGCTTCAAATTTGCAGCTCTCCAAGGCCACTCCGGCGCTGGCAAATGTGTCGAATCTGTAGTGGTGACTATCACCTAATGATCCAGACATTCGGGCCGCCATCCCAACACTTGGGATGCACGTACGAAGTCGCCGAAGTACCCCGGTTCATCATCACATGAAGAACACCGAAAAACCCAAATAAAATCCGAAAAATTACAGAAAAATAATCAAATTGTTTGTGTTAATCATATGAATACAATTCTGTCATTTTTAATCGGATTAGACACAAGAACACGTACAATACGGGTTCTTCACGCATAACGAGAAAAAACACGCAAAACGATGCCGTTTTACGACCGAACCAGCAACCTGGCTCTGATACCACTGCAAGGAATCGTCAAGAACGCAGCGGAAAATAAAATCGATTCCATTGTATCGGTCGCTGGGATCGTAAAACGGACATTAAAAAAAATGCGGCGGGAAGAACAGTTCTTCACCTTTGCGGGGTTTTGAATCTCCCGTGGATGATGCCGACTCGGTAATCGCGCACGCGCACGATCTCTAGAGGTATCCACACGAGTTCCCGCAGCAGACACAATTTCCTCCTCGACTTGAGTGCTCCGACCAGATCTCAAATCCACCATGCGCGGAGAGAGACAGATCCACTCCAAGAGAGAGAGAAGGAGAGAGAGAGAGGAGAGAGAGAATCTGGGGTAAATAATTTGTCCAACCAACTTTTTACCCCTTCCCCTTGGCCCTCCTTATATAGAAATAAGGATAAGCATAAGGATTAATCCTCATGATTATCTAAGAGTTTGGCCTTGGATAATTCTCCATTAAATCTTCATGTTTATCCTGCGGCTTTTCATAAAAACCCAGATAAACATGAAATTTAACTTCTCTCACCGTCTGACGAGAACTCTTATGTGTGTGACCCTCTAGGCCCATATATCAGTCCGGTTGCAGGCCCATTAAACTTAGAACTGATTCTAGAGTTTAATATTTATTAATTGACATTTAAACATCATATGTTAAATGATTAATTTAATAAACAAGTGAATTATCATCTAATGATCAAATCACTTGGCCTTCTGATCATGAACAGCACCAAACACTACCTCATGATCCCATAAGATATAAGGGATACAGTTCCCTTTAATTGAACCTTTCCGTCTGCCGATACCGCACAGATATAATCCTTCACTCATGCAATGTCCCGATAACGCAAGGGTATGGTTTTATAGTCAAACCCTCTATCGCATTATCCAGATGGATTTCAGTACACAGTTAATATCTAGAAAGACATCTCTTTCATTTGACCCTGGCCAGGGATTTCTGTGTACACATCCATAGGACATTCTCTCTCCAGTCTTATACCAAGAGTGAGTGATCCCTTGTTGTTCACTCAATTACCTTCGCAAGCTTTCCACTGTATCTGAAAGACCGATTATGGTGGACTTAATGGTTAAAGTCCACGAGTCAGAGAATCAAGATACAATGGTCCACAAATAAGGTATCATTGGTGACTCAGGTCAAAGGACCAACTGTGCTACTGCAACGATTGAATTCCCTGGTTGACTAATAGGTATAATTACCATCCAGGAATTCTTATTTGGGTCTGTTCAATGAACTCATTCTCTAATGAGCACCCACTTGTTTGTCTTAGTGTCACCACACGAGTGAATGTGAGATCATTCACCCTCATCATATGAGCAGACATAACTTGTGTCGATCTTATCGGATATTTAATGTCTATCTCAAATATCCTATGATCGAGAACTGTTTAAGACAATTGACTGAGGATATTGATCTCACTATCATGATCTCATCATGATTCAACATCCCGTACATTTGTCTATGGACCTTCATTACGATAGTTAATTTGCAAGAACTATAAATGAAGAAATAATTGCCTTTATTAATTATTTGAACTAGAATGTACAATGATTGGCTATGAGGCCACCCAATTCTAACAGGGATCATACAGCAGTATGTCCCAGATCAAGTCATACATCCTCTCTAGATCGAGAGGAGGTTGTGGAATGAGGTCCCGAGGGGACAGAGTAATCATAACGGGCGGAGCCCGTGGAATATCTTCAATAATGACCCGCGACCAAGTCGGGGTCAAGAGCAATGTACGGAATAAAGTATGGAGCATGAAAACATGGGAAGGGTATGTCCCCCTCCAGAGCAGATCTGTAGTGTAGCCAGCTTCATAGGGGTCATCTGGCTCCCCTTCATCGGTCTCTTCAAACAGCAATATCCGCTTGTCAAAGATAGCACTAGGACTTTCAATCAGCTCATCAATCTGCGGCGGCCATTTGGGTTCTGCCGGATTTAGAAACAGTCTGTTCAGTGCAATGTAAAGGTCTCTCAAATCGAACCACCTGTACCATTCGCATTCAGGATCATGGAATTTTCTCCTTTTCATAGGCCGCAGAGCCTCCAAGGATTGGTACGTAAGTAGTTCTGAGCAATGCCTGGCCAAGTCCCTTCCATATATATCATGGAAGTCAAAACACGAAGTAATGACCACCGTGTTGTCGTGACTAAGTATGGGCCCCTTTACAAAATGAGTATACAGGGTCCATGTTAGGGGATCTCGGCCTTCCTTGGGTGGTGTAGACATTGTCTCCCATATTTTCTGACCTTCTTCATTCTGAACCATGTCTTGCTTCAGTCTTCTTGGCCTATAGCCCAGACCACTTCCAGGTGCTGCTCGGTGATCTTTAACAGGAGTGGTCCTGCCTTGCAATTGTGTGCCCAGACCTTTCCCAGGCTTATAGCCGTTCTTCATCATAATCCTCCATCCTGGGTACTCATGCACTTCCCCCTTTTTATGGCATTTAACGGGTATGGAGAAATAGTGGCGGTTTTCAAAGGATCAACCACTGGATGGTAGACCTGTAATACCGACAGAAAAGGTTGTCGGCTAGGTAAAGTAGCAGATTTAACATTCAAAGTATGAGCAGCAGCAAGGATCGGCATGCTCGTCACCTTAATAATTCGTCCTTTGAAAGGGAATTTGAGGCATTGGTGATTCGTAGAGGGAATCGCCTCAAGCGTTTTAATATAAGGACGACCCAAAATGGCATTTATAGAAGGATCGATTTCTAGGATGTGAAATTCGACCTCTGTATGACTTACAGGGCCTAGCTCTACTTTCAAATAAACCATTCCTAGAGGGGAACGGGTAGAATTGTCATATGCTGTCACAGAGATGGGGCTAGGCAGCCATTTTTCTTTGGGCACACCTCACAGCTCCAGGGTCTTCGGAGGTAAAACATTGATCGAAACCCCTGTATCAACCAGGCATGCATCCACGGCCTTCTTGCAGATGTTGACCGTGATGCTCAGAGCCATGCTTCTGGCTGCTGGCGGTGCTAGTTCCGATGTATGAAATGTAATAGAGGGCTGATCCCCCTGAGGAACTAGTAGTGCTGTAATTTTTTCTACCGGCACGTCCTCGTTGACCATCACCTTCTGCAAATATTCCATCAAGGCTTCTTGGTGACTCTTCAATCTCTTGATCAGTTCAAGTATGGAGATCCGTGCCGGTGTTCGATCCAAATGTTTCAACAAATCATATTGAGTCCCTGGTGCACTCTCTTCATTGTGTGTTTCCTCCGGCGGCTGTGATGGGCCGTCTCTAACTGTTGACTGAGGAAATACTTTGTTGAAAATTCTTCCACTCCGGAGCGCGTGTTCCTCAACTGTGGAGGATCCGGGTGACACCTTGAGTACCGCAGAGTTGGGTGGTGTAAATGGCGTAGAGGGTTGGTATGTAGGTGATGGCGTAGCGTTAGGTGGTGATGGCGCGGTGCGGATTAAAGGCATGGATGGTTGGATGGTGGATGGGTATGTGGTTGGAGTAGATGAAGTGGGAAATGGTATGCGTAATAGCGGTCTGGAAGGTTGGATGGTGTCTGGGTAGGTGGTAGTGGTAGCGGGTGAAGTAGGGAATGGTATGCGTAGTAGTGGTCTGGATGGTAGGAGGGGCGCGTAGTTGGTTTGCGGGGGGTTATATGATGGAGGCGTAGGAGTGTGGGGCGTAATGGGCTTGAGGAAGGCGGGTGGTGGTAATGGGTTATTGGTGGCAGGTGTCGGTAGAGGGGTGATGGTAATGGGTTGTGGCCTGGGTATGTGGATGGGGCGGCGTGGTGGTCGTTCTGCGGTACTCGGAATATGACCCGTCGAATAAAGAGAGGAAGAGTCCTCTATTCTCCACTGTTGCCCACGGTCAGCCTCAGACTGGCTGTTTGTCAAGATAGGGGCAACTTGGTTTTGGTTCTGGTGCTCCGGGAGTGGGTTCTGCACTATGCCCATGTTGGGTGGTGGTGCTGCTTGTGCTGGTGGTCTTGCTTGTTGCTGCTGCTGCTGCTGTGGTCTTCTTGCCTTCAGGGCTGATATGTACTTTTTCATCTCCTCCCAGTCTATGCCGCCCCTGCTCGTTGAGATAATGAATGTAATCTCTAAACTGGAAGTAGGTGTCAATGGTATGCCCAGGTTGCCTATGGAAATAGCAATACCTGGACGTGTCGGCATTTTGAGGCCAGAAGGCCTTTTCTCTTGGCAAGACTAAGGCATTAGCTGCCATTAGAGCACTGAAAATATCTGCCAAGGATTCTGGGAGGGCTGGGTATTCTGCCCTTTTCGGGCCTGGAAGTCTTCTCTGCTGATTATAGTCAGCAGGAGGAGGGACATTATGGTATGCCGGCGGTGCGCGCGGCTGATACTGTTGTTGTTGCTGATATTGCTGTTGTTGGGGCTGCTGGTACTGCTGTTGCCATTGCGGCGGCTGCTGTAGCGTTGCTGTTGCTGGTTCTGGTTCGGCTGTTGGGGTCGCTGATACTGTTGTTGATAATGGGGGTTCTGCTGCTGCCTGTACCCCTGCTGGTTCGGCTGCGGTGGCCTATGGTACTGTTGCTGATTCCTCACAAACTGAGGCGAGTTATTGTTCATGCTACTAACCTGCTCATGAGAGAGCGTGCCCTCAGTAGTCGGACCTGTGCTGGGAGCATTTGGCACTGCAGGCTTCCGAGGTGGAGGCCTACTAGGTTTGTGAGGATCAAAGACGCTAGAGAACGTAGCGTCCTTGAAGGCATTCTGGCAGTACCGTGCTCTTTCATAGAGCTCTGCCATGTTGGTCAAATTGTTCAGGGAGAGGACGAGTTTGAACTGAGGCGTGGCATTGGAAATCAACATCTTTACTTGCTCAGATTCGGACAAGTGATCCTTCACCTTCTCGGCCAAGCCTCGCCACCTGTCAGCAAAACTGACAAACTCCTCATCAGGTTTCATCTTTTCTGCTATGAGGTCAGTGATGGACAGGGAGGGTGCAACTCTGTCTTGGTATCGTTGGATGAATTTGCGAGAGACGATATCGTAGTCCTCTACTTCGGAGGGTTCCAGGGAAAAGAACCACTCGAGGGTTGGTCCCTCTAGAGATCTCCTGAACAAAAAGGCCAATGACCTCTTGTCGTTCTGCCAGAAAGACGATTCGTACATAAACTCCTTCAAGTGTGTGAAGGGGTTACCAGTACCGTTGTACTTCCGGTACACTGGCATCTCAGAGGGTGGCAGGTGGAACACTGGCAGGCTCGGTAAATTGATCTCTGGTGCAGCTTTGACCCCCATCATCTTCTGGAGGTTGTTGAATTGTTCATCCATGCGCTCCATCTTGGCCAGCAACGCTTGCGTGGTCAGATCTGCCTGGGGAGGAGGAGGAGGTGGAGGTACTTGATAGGCCTGCTGCCTAGAGTACGTCGGACAGGGAGGACAGTAAAGAGGAGGTCCGGCAGAGCTTCCGCCATGCCCGAGGGCATTTTGATAAGCGGGCGTTAGCGGTCCGGCCGGTTGCCTAGAGGATGAAAGTTGCGGCCCAGCTGGCCGAGAAGTAATATGGAGGCCCTCCATGGCCTGATGAATGTAAGGAGGATGAATAGGAGGTTGCTGAGGGATAGTAGGGGGAGCCACAGGGTTCGGCTCAACAGGCTGCGTGGGTGCCTTCTCCTTCAGAATAGACTGGATCGCCTCGAACTGCTGAGGGTCCAGTCGGGAGGCAAGAACTCCCAAAGCGTTGACGAGATCCGAAGGATCAGAGGATGAGGGATCATTCTGATTCATGTCCCCCTCAGGATTGGGATTATGAATCGCATATTCATGCGGGGGAAGATCAGGATATCGATCATGGGGATGAAAGAGAGGTGTCCGGACATTCCCATCTTGTCGATATGGAATGAGGACAGAATTACGGGAGGCATCAGCATCTCTCCCGTTCTCATAGTTGTAGTCCGAATCGCGAGGGGCATTAGCATCTCCCTCGTAGTTGATGATGGCGTCTTGAGCCATACTCAAGTCCCTGCCTGATCGCAGCAGTATGATGTTAGATTCTTTTTTCAAAGATTTGACAAACAAGTTGCACAGAGATTAATCAATCAAGTGGATGCTTAACGTGATTTTAAGATTCCTCGTTGAGTTATTTGGATTCAATTAAACCACAAATTCGCTCAGGGAAAGGATCCTAGTTTCAGTTTAATATCTACCGTTATTCTCTATGGCTTTCTCTCACAACGTTTATGGAATCTAACCGGGACTTCAACTGGTACAACCAGCCCGTTGATCAAGGAGGAGTACCTTGATTTTGGGGACTTATGGAGGCCTCAACGTCAACTTCTCTAGTCTGATCAAGGGACCAACCCAATCAGAGAGAGTTGCTGACGTCAAGTAGTGTGTTCCTAAGAAAAGGAGGGTATTCGCCTCAATGCGTATGACCTATGGCCTGGATGGCCTCTAATGCTTAATAATAATGGGTAGTAGCACTCAAGTCACAAAAATCTGAGAACTCGGGAAAAATTAAAAAACTGTCTGAATTGCGTCGAGTGTAGTCGACGCTATTCAAACAAAATCTTAATTTTTCGCAGAAACTCAGATTGCAGACAGCAGAGAATGAAGACTGAAAGGCGTCTGAGTTTATTGACGCAGTTTAAAATGCGTCAGTTCTCCTAGACGCTTTTCAAGTCGCAGAAACAGTTTTGCAGAAGGAATTTCTGGGTTGATTCCTCCTCAAACAGGATAAAAACTGTAAATAATCAGTTCATGCAAAAAAAAATTTAGTTCCAGATTTTAACAGGATGATTTTACTAACTAAACAACCAAGATGTCAATCAATCACACAGCATTTTCATCACAAAAACAGCTTTTTCAATTAATCAACGGGGAGGGCAAGATCTTGCCACAGGGATGTGCACGTGGTGCACGAGGAAAATTAACTAAACTAAAACACTCACCAATTGGTGAGGACGTGTCGAGAGACACAAGTGGTGCACCGTGGGTGCTCGATTGATGATAGCAAGAACAAAAGAATTAAAAGATGGCGAGACCAAGTCCCACCGTGATCGTCAAAAAAGTTGTGAGTGCTTAGAATGATTGTGTGATTATCATGAAAAATCTATGTTGTTTAAGTGCAAAATAAACCTATTAAAAAGAAACTACGTGAAGTGATCGCCAGAAACTTTTGACTTAAAAGTTCCAAAAGAAGTTTGATCGCCTACCTGTTTAAACGCGGAAGATATTGAGTCCTTGATTCCCCCTCTTCAGCCGGCTGAAGAAAGAGAGCCCTTTCTTCGTTCTTTGTTCTTGCTGTTGAATTTGAAGTTGAGGATCGTCCAGAGATTCTTGTGATTTTGCTTATCTTCCCTCCTTTTTTATTCTCCTTTTGCAGCTTATAAGAAATATAAAAAGAAATGAAGAAACAATGATGAGAACTTTAAGCAAAGGTAGTGTCCATTCTAATCAAAGTTATAAGCATGCAACTAAACAGCAAACTTACTTGTTGAATGGCTTTTGAAACCCCTTAATCAAATAGGTTTTGAAAAGAATGATGTTGTGGTGTGTGTTGCATGAAGTGATGATGAAGAATGAGAGAAAATGAAGTGAAAATGAAGATGCAGAAATGAAATACTTATGCCGAATTGGATGAAGCCTTGAATTGGATGAAGAATGGACTCCGACTTCTGGAAACAGCAGCGCTTCGGCGTTTGGACGTCGTTGCTCCGATCTTCAATCACTAACTCTGATTCTAACTTCTCTCTTCTTTCTTTTTTAAACTTTCGAGATGCAAGGTATTTATAGACTTCTTCTACGTCCGCGGATTTACATAGAAAAATTTAGGATTTATCCATCCTAACCAACAGATAAATACATATTAATTCATCTTTATCTGTAATTATCTAAAACGCGTCCAGAATGGCTGACGCCTTTAAGATTAATTAAGATAAAGATAAACATCCGGGAAAACTTATCTTTATCTGTATTAGATAAAACGCGTCTACATGTGTAGACGTCTTTTACACTAATTAAGATAAGGATAAACATCCGGAAGAGAAGTAGAAATAGCTTAGGAAACCTAAAACGCGTCGTATCTTACAGACGCCTTTTAGCTAATTAATCAACCGATTAAAATTCAAATTTAAACGTTAAAATAAGAATAAACTCTAAATGGCGTCCACACAGGTCGACGTCTTTTAGACTTCTTTATATTTTGACTGAAATTTGAGTTAAAATCAATTTAATTGATTAACTTAAACATGTCTGTTAAATCCGACACTCAAAAAGATCAATAAAAATTAATCAATGATTAAATATCAGACCATTCTGAGGCATTATTATATGATATGAAATTTACTCGAAATGACGTCAAAATTAGCGTGTCTACAGATGGAGCAAGCTCCAATGGTGGTGGCGGCAACGAGGACGTCGGCGGCGGCGACGACGAAGACGAAGGGGCTCTTCGGGGCGGTGGCGGCGGTGACGAGGAGGCTCTTCGCGGCGGCGGCGAGGAGGCTCTTCGCGCCGGAGAGGAAGAAGAAGAAGGGAGGATGGCAGCAACAGAGGAAGATGAAGAGGACGAAGATGGGGGTGATGGAGAGGAAGAAGAAGGAGAAGGTGATGAAGAAGGCAACGGAGAGGTGCCCCCGAAGAAGAAGAAGGTAAGTTTTTTTTGGTTGGTTTGTCTTGGAAACACAAGGAGGAGCCTTTCCGAGCGGACGGCGGGCGGCTCCGCCGTCCACCTGTGCGGACGGCGGGCGGCCCCGCCGTCCGCCCGTACGGACGAAGGCTCGCTGCCTTGCCTACTCCAAATCTCTATGTATATGCTCATGCCCCTAACCTCTGATTTTGTTTGAGATTTTCAGGGTCCATAGAGAGTCCGAGGCCGAGTTTCATGGGAGCTGGTCTGGGCCTAGTACCACGCGATGCCCGATCGGCTCCTGTTCCAGGTGGACGCGTTTGGGTTCGGGCCGCTGTTCCAGATCCGACCGTTCATGGTGGATGCGCCCTTCTTAGTGGCCCTGCGGGAGCGCTGGAATGACAGATGCAGGGCCTTCATCATGCCGTGGGGACACATGCTGCCCACACTGGAGGACGTCTCCTTCTTGACGGGCTTGCCGGTCATTGGGGATCCGGTAGTGGGTCCCAAGCTCAGGGACTACAGGCAGCTGTCCGATCGACTCCTGGGCGAGAGGTATTACCGGGTTCAGGGAGCGCTATCTCACATACCCCTCGGACACTTCGCCCGATCTGTGGGGTTGAGCCGGGTACGGCGGATGCCAAGCGAGACTTTGGAGGCTTTCGCCATGAGAGTGGAGGCGCTCTTGGACTTGGATGGCCGCTCGGATGACGAGAACCTACGGATCTTTCTCTTGTTCCTCTTCGGGAGGCTGCTATTTGCCACAGCTTCAGATAAGGTCAATCTGAAGTACCTGCCGTTGTTGGAGGACCTTCAAGCGGCGAAGAAGATGGCGTGGGGAGCTGCAATGCTGGGTCATCTTTTCTCCATCTAGTGAGCTACCGCCAGGGCTCTGGCAACTTGGGTGGATTCACGCCCTTTCTTCAGGTAATTTTCTTAGTTGTGGATTTCCTTCCTTACTTATGTTGATTGGCACTGACTGTGTTGTCCCTTGTAGATCTAGGGTTACACCCGCTTCCCCATCGGCCGAGGGACCGTTTCTGTAGATCGCGAGGGATGGACCCCTCTTATGGCGCGGTGGGAGGTGATCCGGGATTATCGCCCCGTGATGTACCGCGTGGAGGAAATCCGCGCCCAGCTCGACACATTTCCTCCTCATATGGTGAGTGATTTGAAATATATGTGCATCTGAACGAATGATTAGGTCTGACCCTTTGTTTCATTCAGGTGGTATGGATGCCATATGCAGAGGAGGACCTGGCCGATCATCCATGGGTGTCCCAGAGCCTCTCTCAGTTCCGGCGGGAGGTGCCCTTACTGTGCGTGAACATTTGTGACGGCCTCTTTGTCCGGATGGCCTACCGCACATGGGGATGGCATCAGCCTCTACTCGCCTATCCGACCTATCCTGATATGAACCGCGGTCGTCGCCGATCTTCTGCTATAGGTCAGGATTGGCGAGTAGTGAGGCGGGCTGAGATTGACGTGTGGCACCGCACTGGGGATGCCCTGCAGGAGGATAAATCCTTGCGGAACAGCTTCAGATACATGGGGGATTATGCCCGGCGGTACTCGAACCGCATGTTTCTGGATGCGCGGCGGGTATGTAACCCTTCAGTCTATTTCACTTAAGTTTTCCATGGACTAATCTTAGTGATGTTCCTGCAACAGATGCCTGAAACTGAAGCCGTGCAGACCCTAAAGAATCAGAATGAGATTCTAGTTCTGCAGACGAGTGACCTGCTTCTCCAGATTAGGGAATTGGTAAGAAGTCTGATTTCTAAATTCGGGTGTGAGATTGTCCATTTATCTTTGTGAAAAACTCTTGTGACGCAGAGAGAGGCGCTAGCCCGTCACGAACTGCGAGGGGATCCAGGTGCGGGCTCATCATCCCAGGGGCCAGCTGCCCCTGCTGATTGGGAGGCGAGACTGCAAGATGCTCTCTGTCGGGAGGAGGCCCGAGAGGCGGATTTGTCATAGCAGGTAAGACTTATTCTGCTCCTGTGTTATAATGATTGAGTATGTTTGACCCTGAGTTCCTTTGCAGCGCCAGGAGTTGGAGACCGCCTTAGCGAGGGCGCAAGAGTTGGAAAGCCTTAATCAGCAGTTGAGAGACCAGGTCTTAGAGGAGAGGACAGCTCGGGCCAGGGCGAGAGAAGGATCCCACCCGGACGTGTACTGGGAGGGTAAGATGGTTGGCTTACGGGAGGAGCTGACGAGGTCGCAGACAGAGGTGCGGGAGCTTGATTTCAAGTACCGAACCCTGTGGGACCGAGTGATGAAGAAGGGGCAAGAGCAAGCTACGAGATCCAGCACGCAAAGTCCAAGAGCTCGTCCCCCCATTCCTGCCCCGTCAGCTGGCCAACCACCTGCTGGGAGCTCCGTCTTTAGAGACCTCGACTCCCTTCTAGCTGAGGATGCGTGGAGAGCATTGCGACCCGCTGGCTCATCGGGGTCTATGCGACCAGTGTCAGGGCATCGTCGTGCTCGTGAGGACGACGCTGAGAGCCAGATGAGGCACCCCTCTCGAGATAGGAGAGATGACGATGCGGAGGGAAGGAGGAAGGATTGAGAGGAAGAGGGATTGGGAACTGATGCAGAGGTATGCCCCTGTGTCGTGATGATGTACGATTATGATGTTATGCTTGCATATTTCACTATTCATATCTGGGCACTTCTTGTTTTGCTTTCTGTCCATACCTGTTATTCCTGCATGCACAACATTGGGGAAACTGTTAGTAGTATCTGTTTTCGGCCCCTTGCCCAAAAAAGAGCAACTACCTTTTCCCTAGCCTTCGCATAGGGTCAAGGGGCCGTGTCCTACTAACCAGACAAATGGAAGAATATTGAAACCAATGCGGCAAGTAAATATGAAAATGCTGGTAGATATTAACAAATGAGATGTGTGATGAAGAAACATGTTTTTTATTCCATCTACCTGGTGACTGCCCAGACTTAGCCTGGTCGAATGATGAAAGGGAAATGCACACTCAACTTCCCAGGTATCCTAAGCACGCGTCTAGATTGATTTGGGCCTCTAGACTCCTCAAACTAACCTTGACCGGTTAAGACTCACACTGATGACAATACCGTCATGCCATGCTTAGGCTCCCAACTGCTTCCGACCACCAAGTTTGCCCAAAAAGTTTTCGAGGTAAATAATTTGCCCGACCCGGGTCTCTTTCCTCACAATCTAGAAGGTATATGATGGAACACCTTGGAACCCTAACGGTCAACCGCGCGACGTTGACCCGGAATCAGACGCCGTCGCACCGATTGGTGACGCGCATGCATTGAGCTAAGCCCGAAGTTTTCGAGAGTACACATTGAGATTATGGTTAAGAAATTAGTTCACCAGAAACATCGACATTACTCTTCACCCATTTTAGATTCCTGTGATCATGTGAGCATGTGACGATTTTTGAAAAATGAACCATTTTAAAATGATGTTCGGTCTTTAGATAGCTATCTCGTGCTAAACCTTGAGGGGGAAAAAGTGAAGAAACTTTGGAGATAAACCTCACAGGAGGATTTGTTGGGTTTTCTTGGTTTCTCCGGATCGCTCACGCAGCGGAAACTAAAAAAATACAGCGATCCGTTCCCGTTTCGAAATCTAAAATACAAGATAATCGGATTATCTGTTCTCACCGTGTGCGGATTCGAATCCGCAACCGTTCGGTTCCGTCGGTGCGACACCGCAAGCCGCGCAAGCGCCCGGCCTCTAACGAAGTCCACGCGATCCTCCCCGCGACGGATATCCTCGAGTTCCTCGTTCTTCGCAGCCCACGAAGCCTCCACTGGTCGCCGCAACAATCGCCGCAACGTGCGGACGATTTCCCGTCGAACGGGATTCGAAGAAGCGGCGGAGCAGATCTGGATCTGCCTGGACGCCAGAGGAAGACAGAAACTGAGGAGGGGCGGCTAGGGTTAGCAGCAGCTTGGCCTGCTCAGCCCATTTGCTATGTTTTATACTAACCGTGCGGTTTTTCATAAAAACCCCCGGTTTATATAAAACCCACTTATTTATCCATCGCCTTGAGAATCATGTGCGTGTGACCCTCTAGGCCCAAGTACCAGTCCAGTTAATGACCCAACAAGTCCAGTGACTCCTCACTGACTTTATTAATTAATTAATAACCCTTTATTAATCAATTAATCAATCAAATTGATGTCGCACATCGAATTCGACCGGGCCTCCGATCACGTTGGGTGCCAAGCAACACCGCGTGAACCCGGAAGGTATTTGGGGTTAAGTAACCCACTCTTGGAACCTTTCTGCCGACAGTTACCGCGTGGATATAATCTTTCATTCGTACAATGCTCTGGAGTCAACTCAGGGTATGGCGAGCTGTCAAACCCTAACCGGTCTACTCACTTGGATTGGATGCCGCTGATGAATATCGGAGAACTCCTTTCCGGATATTATCGTCCGCCCTGGCCAGGGACTTTCGCGCATCCTTCCTAGAGCATTCTCTCTCTAAGTACCGAGAGTGAATGATTCCTTATTGACACACAATTCCCTTCGACGGTATTCCGCTGTACCCAATCCTTGGCGTATTAGAATCCCATAGTTAGAGATTCGTAAACCAAGGTCAAAGCACAGAAGTCCACCGACAAGGTGTCCTTGGTGTCTCAGGTCCAAGG
This sequence comes from Zantedeschia hybrid cultivar, assembly GCA_030544215.1. Classification (NCBI taxonomy): domain Eukaryota; kingdom Viridiplantae; phylum Streptophyta; class Magnoliopsida; order Alismatales; family Araceae; genus Zantedeschia; species Zantedeschia hybrid cultivar. Next base: position 46,445,498 of record JARZZO010000011.1, read on the forward strand.
ACCATCCACGCAACTGCGACAATAGAATCAAGCTGGTTGACAGTGAGGTACAATACCATCCAGCGATTCAGTCGGATCAGTTCAGTGAACTCATTCTCCAATGAGCACTTACAGATTCGCCTTAGTGTTTCCACACAAGTGACTTATGAGATCAGTCACCCTCATCATATGAGCAGGAGTAATCTGTACTAGTCTAACCGGATATCCGATGTCCTTCTCGGATATCCTCCGACTAGGAACGATTAAGAATATGTGTGTTTAAGTGATCAGTCTCATTAGTATGATCTCATCATAATCTGATCACCATAGCACATATTCACGGACTTCATTATGAAATGATTATTAACGCAATTTACACATAATGAATATTATGCCATTATATTAATAAATGAACGAGATTTACATTGTTAGATTGGCTTGTAGGCCACCTAAAACTAACAATCTCCCACTTGGACTAAAGCCAATCACCTTTATACAATAAGCCTATAGACTCTAGGTGACGCTCAAACACAATTTGAGCCAACGACTTTGTCAGTGGATCTGCTACATTGTCGACGGATGGAACTCTTTCTACTACTACATCTCCTCTAGATATGATCTCTCTGATAAGGTGAAAGCGCCTCAGAATATGCTTTGATTTCTGATGAGACTGCGGCTCTTTCGCTTGCGCAATGGCTCCATTGTTGTCGCACAACAGTGGAACAGGCTCAGAGATGCTGGGAACTACGCCGAGGTCGGTGATGAATTTCTTCAACCACACTGCTTCCTTGGCGGCTTCAGCTGCAGCTATGTACTCAGCTTCAGTCGTCGAATCCGCAGTGGTTACTTGCTTGGAACTCTTCCAGCATGTTGCGCCATCGTTCAAAGTAAACACGAATCCAGATGTAGACTTACTATCATCTGCATCTGACTGGAAACTCGAGTCAGTAAGGCCTCGTAGTTTCAAGTCACATCCTCCATAGACAAGAAACATATCCTTAGTTCTTCTCAAGTACTTAAGGATGCATTTCACTGCCTTCCAGTGCTCTTCGCCTGGATCAGTCTGAAATCTACTCGTAACACTTAGAGCAAATGCAACATCAGGTCGTGTACATAGCATGGCATACATGATAGATCTTATGGCAGAGGCATAGGGTATTCTATCTATGAATGCCCTCTCATCAGGATCTTAGGAGACTGCTCCTTTGAGAGAATAATTCCATGCCTCATCGGTATGAGAATTCTCTTGGAATTTTCCATGCCAAACCTTTTGACTATGGTATCTATGTACAAGGATTGGGTCATTCTAAGCATCCTCTTTGATCTATCTCTATAGATCCGTATTCCTAATACATAGGATGCTTCTCCCAAATCCTTCATGGAGAAGTGTTTCGACAGCCAGATCTTTACTGATGACATCATAGCTACATCATTCCCAATGAGTAGTATGTCATCTACGTAAAGAACTAGAAAAGTGACAGCACTCCCACTGGTCTTCTTGTACACACAAGGCTCATCTTCATTCTTAATGAAGTCATAAGACTTGACAGCCTCGTCAAATCTTATATTCTAGCTTCGGAAAGCATGCTTCAGTCCATAAATGGACCTCTGAAACTTGCACACTTTATCTGGAGATTCTTTGGATGTGAAACCTTCTGGTTGTATCATATACACCTCTTCCTCAAGGTTACCATTGAGGAAGGCAGTCTTCACATCCATCTGCCAGATTTCATAAGCAAAATGTGCAGCAATGGCGAGCAGAACTCTGATCGACTTTATCATGGCAACTGGTGAGAAAGTCTCGTCATAGTCAATTCCTTGCCTTTGACGATATCCCTTTGCCACCTACCTTGCCTTATAAGTGTCGATCCGTCCATCAGCACCGATTTTTCTCTTAAAGATCCACTTGCAACCGATGGGTACAATACCCTCGGGCAAGTCCTCCAAGTTTCAAACTTGGTTGGTGTACATGGACTGGATTTCTGAGTTCATGGCTTCTCGCCATTTCCTGGCTTCTGGGCCTTCTATGGCCTCCTGGTAGGTTTTCGGATCATCATCCTCATTATATTGTACCTTAGACTTACCTTCAGCAATATGTCCCACATATCGTTCGGGTAGTCTAGGTACTCTACCAGATCTGCGAGGCTCATCTGTATGTACCTGAACAGATTCAGGAACTGATATCTCATCTGATGATAATGTAGCTGTTTGGGGATCTGGAACCTCTTCCAGTACTATTTTACTCCCACTGTTCTCCTGGAGAAGGTATTCCTCTTCCAGGAAAACAGCTTTCCTGGCGACAAACACCTTTTGTTCACCAGGATGATAAAAATAGTATCCAAAGGTTTCCTTTGGATATCCCACAAACCTGCATTTATCAGTTCGTGATTCCAGCTTGTCTGGATCATGCCTCTTTACATGAGCAGGACAACCCCAGACTTTAACATGTTTAAATTCTGGTTTCCTGCCTTTCCATATCTCATATGGAGTAGAGGCCACAGACTTGCTGGGTACTCTGTTCAGTAGGTATGCTGCTGACTCTAGAGCATACCCCCAGAGGGACACTGGTAATCCCGAAAAGCTCATCATGGATCGCACCATGTCCAACAAGGTGCGATTCCTCCTTTCTGATACACCATTCATCTGTGGTGTATATGGAGGGGTCAGCTGAGAAAGGATATCATTATCCTTTAAGAATTGTGTGAAATTAGTACTCAAGTATTCTCCTCCTCGATCTGATCGAAGAGCTTTAATACTCTTTCCTAACTGCTTCTCTACCTCATTCTTGAACTCCTTGAACTTCTCAAATGCTTCCGACTTGTACTTCATTAAGTACACATAGCCGAATCTTGAGAAGTCATTGGTGAACGTGATGAAGTATGAAAACCCACCTTTGACTTGGGTGGACATTGGACTACATACATCTGAATGTATAGTTCCAAAATGTCCTTGGCACGTTCTCCATGTCCAACAAATGGAGACTTTGCCATCTTTCCCATAAAGCAGGATTCGTATGTTGCAAACGATTCATAATCGAATGCTGTTAAGTAACCATGCTTGTGCAACTTTTGCAACCTGCTTTCGCCAATGTGCCCAAGTCTACAATGCCACATGTAGGCCTGGTTCACACAATTCTTGCTCTTCTTAAGAGCTTTGTCAATCTGAAGATTGTAATGAGAAACATCTAATAGATATAGACCGTTCACTAAAGATGCTGAAGCTATTGATTTATTACTATAATAAATCGAACAACTTCTATTCTCAATAGTCAACCTATATCCTATCTTGTCCAAACAAGATATTGATATGATGTTCTTTATTATGCTAGGAACATAGTAACAATCTTCTAATAGTAAGGTGTCTCCCGATGGAAGCTTGAGGTTTGCTGTCCCAACAGCAATCGCCGCAACTTTTGCGCCGTTTCCTAGCCTCAATTCCACCTCACCATGTCTCAGCTTACGCTTATTTGTCAGCATCTGCACACCATGGCAGATATGAGAAGCACATCCGGTATCTAATATTCAAGATGTGGAATCTCTAACTGATAAGTTGATATCTATCATATAGATATCTAAAGCTTCAGACAGCTTCACTCTTCCATGAGCTTTATCATTAAGGAACTCCTTGCAGTTCCTCTTCCAGTGACCATACTGCTTATAGTAGAAGCAATCACCCTTCACTACTCCTTTGCCTTTGTCCTTCAATCCTTTATCCTTAGCTGTCATCTCTGCTTCAGGAGCATCCAATGCCGATTCAGCAGCAGGATCAGCTCTAGGGACAAAGTCAATGTGCTCAGTTTTGAAGACATTCTTCAGGTTTCTGAACCAATCCGAGTAGATCAGGTAAGTCAAAAGGGCATCAAGTATGCCACGGACTGGGTTATTCAACGACATAGTTCCCTATAGGAGATAAGTAAAATCTACTTAGTAGATGTTCAATTATTAAAATTTAAAACAAGATATGGTCTTTTGTTCAAGTTTAACTCCCACTAATTTTCGACGGACTGTATAACCCTCAGTTATACAGAACGGGAGACGCCGACAATCTCCTAGTGGGGATCAGAATCGCAATGACTTGCACTACAGCCTTGTGGATAGCACAACAAACTGTAATACAATCAGAGAGCACCCAACTCATGGGACTTGCAACTCCTTGCAATATCTGATCATAGCTTCGGTCCCCAGAGATTTAATGGCCTTGTGGATAGCACAACAAACCACTAATTCTGGTCTAAGCTAACCATCATTACGCGACGAGCATAGATTTGCATGCAGCCCTTGTGGATAGCACAACAAAGCTACATGGTTCCTCTACCCCGATCTATAGGCATTTAATGCCATAGCCACAGTTTCTCCTCCCAATTAAGCAGGCCTTGTAGATAGCACAACAAACCTGCCTAAAGTGATTCGAATCCTATGACTATAACGATGGTGGACCACGCGGTAAGTTCTCAACTACTCACGTTACGGCTTAGAGTTTATCTGAGGGTATTTAGATAACTTTTATCTTGGTCTCTCCTAGGTGATAGTATATAAATAAATCGTATATATTTACTAAATACTATAACCTGCTTTGATTTATAATCAAAAGAAAAACAATACATCACATACATGTCTTTAGTGTGGTCATGGATACCACAGTGGGTTTGACTGGAGCCAACAGTCAAACGCACACACAATCTAACACAACAATTACATTAGATATCCTGCAAACACATAGGCAAGAGATCTCCATCTTTTCGCCTTCCTGGTTGCAGCAGTGGATCGTCCTTGCTTCTTCCTCGGTTGCCTCGATCATGTTACATTTAAATTCTAGAATTTACAAGTAAATTGAAGAAGGCCTTATGGCAAGTACAAGAGAGAGAGGGAGGTAGAAATACATCGGAGTATGAAAGAGAGAGGTGCGCAGACCTCTATTTATTAACAATTAATAAATAATCATACATCCACGATCCACACAATCCATTCATCACATGAATAATAAATTAAGTGTATATCTATGACCACGGTGTGTTTTAGACATTCCACACAGGATTCAGCGCATCACATGGCTAAAACAAATGAGTTTTAAAAAAAAATAAGTTTTGACTTTCAAAAAGCTGGGATCCAATCAAAATTGGTATTTGAATTTCGAAAAACTCATTTATTATCTTAACATGCAATTAAATCAAATTTAAAAGCAATAAACACACATCACATGCGCACACACTCCGAATTAATAATTCCAGATTATTCCATGCAAATTTGAACATTTCTAATAATCTAACATTTAGATTAAACCCCATTAATAATCTAACAATTAGACTATTAAAGATTAATCTAACTCTTAGATTAATCCACCAAAGTTAATTAAAAATTTAACACTTAAATTAATAATCAAACAAACTAATTATTAACTACTAATCTACCACTTAGATTAGCCAATTAATGTTAATTATTAATTTAACTCTTAAACCAATAATTAACACTAACTAATTAATAATTAATTAATCTAACTCTTAGATCATATAATTAAAGTTATAATTAATTTAACTATTAAATTAATAACAACAATAATTAAAGGAGGATTACATATTTAACATTTAAATCAATCATTTAAGTTGATTATTAACTTAACAATTAAATTAATAACTAACTCAAATATTAATTAACAATTAGTTGAAATAATAATTAATAATCTAACTATTAGATTAATAATTATTAATTACTAATTTAACTATTAAATTAGTATTATTAAAATTAATTATTAGTTTAACCATTAAACTAACAGTTAATGTTAATCAACTAACAACTAAATGTTAATTAAAATGATTCACAAATCATTTGTAAGCCCAGTTTAAAATTACAAAACACTTTTGAATTTTATTGAAATTAAAATCAAATTTTAATTCATTTTAAATGGGCAAAGGGAATTAAATAAGAAAATTGGGGTGGAGTTGGCCCAACCGGATGGGCTGAGCCCTGGGCTCGGGCCCTGGCCGAGCCAGGGCTCGGACCAGGGGCGCCAGGCCCAGGCCTGGCTCTTGGCCTGGCTCGGCCAGGCCCTGGGCCCAGTCCCGAGCCGGTCCTCGGACCAGGGGCGCCAGGCCCAGGCCTGGCTCTTGGCCTGGCTCGGCCAGGCCCTGGACGGTCCGTCCGGTCCGACCGGCTCGGGACCGAGCCCAGGGCCGGTTCAGTGCCTGAACCCTTTCTTCCCCAAACGCCCAGAAACCCTAAACGCAGCAAGAACCTAGCCGGGTTGCAGGCCGCCGCCGGCCGGCCCCTCGGCTCCGCCGGCCCCGGCCGGCGATGCCCCCGGCGCCGGCGACGTGCCCGGCGCCGGCAGGGCCGCCGGCGGTGGTCAACGAGCAGCCATCCGACCCCCTTTAAAAACCCCAAAAATATGTCTTGCAGGGTTTTAAATCCGATTTGGGGCTCGGTTTTGTAGCTCTCCAAGGCCACCATGGCGCCGGCCATCATGCCCGGTGTGTAGTGGTGAGTATCACCAAGAGATCCGGACATCCGGGCCGCCATCCCAACGCTTGGGAATCGCGTACGAAGCCGCCGAAAACACCCCGTTCATCGTCCCACGAAGAACTCCGAAATCCACAAATAATATCCGAAAAATCACAGAAAAATAATCAAATTATTTGTGTTCATCTTATGAACACTATTTTGTCATTTTAATCGGATTAAACGCATGGAATAACTCAAGAAAAATTAATTTCGAAAATCGAAACGGGATGAGAAACAGTGGAACCTGGCTCTGATACCACTGTTGGGTTTTCTTGGTTTCTCCGGATCGCTCACACAGCGGAAACTAAAAAAATACAGCGATCCGTTCCCATTTCGAAATCTAAAATACAAGATAATCGGATTATCTGTTCTCACCGTGTGCGGATTCGAATCCGCAACCGTTCGGTTCCGTCGGTGCGACACCGCAAGCCGCGCAAGCGCCCGGCCTCTAGCGAAGTCCACGCGATCCTCCCCGCGACGGATATCCTCGAGTTCCTCGTTCTTCGCAGCCCACGAAGCCTCCACTCGTCGCCGCAACGATCGCCGCAACGTGCGGACGATTTCCCGTCGAACGGGATTCGAAGAAGCGGCGGAGCAGATCTGGATCTGCCTGGACGCTAGAGGAAGACAGAAACTGAGGAGGGGCGGCTAGGGTTAGCAGCAGCTTGGCCTGCTCAGCCCATTCGCTATGTTTTATACTAACCGCGCGGTTTTTCATAAAAACCCCCGGTTTATATAAAACCCACTTATTTATCCATCGCCTTGAGAATCATGTGCGTATGACCCTCTAGGCCCAAGTGTCAATCCAGTTAATGGCCCAACAAGCCCAGTGACTCCTCATTGGCTTTATTAATTAATTAATAACCCTTTATTAATCAATTAATCAATCAAATTGATGTCGCACATCAAATTCGACCGGGCCTCCGATCACGTTGGGTGCCAAGCAACACCGCGTGAACCCGGAAGGTATTTGGGGTTAAGTAACCCACTCCTGGAACCTTTCTGCCGACAGTTACCGCGTGGATATAATCCTTCATTCGTACAATGCTCTCGAGTCAACTCAGGGTATGGCGAGCTGTCAAACCCTAACCGGTCGACTCACTTGGATTGGATGCCGTTGATGAATATCGGAGAACTCCTTTCCCGATATTATCGTCCGCCCTGACCAGGGACTTTCGCGCATCCTTCCTAGAGCATTCTCTCTCTAAGTACCGAGAGCGAATGATTCCTTATTGACACACAATTCCCTTCGACGGTATTCCGCTGTACCCAATCCTTGGCGTATTAGAATCCCATAGTTAGAGATTTGTAAACCAAGGTCAAAGCACAGAAGTCCACCGACAAGGTGTCCTTGGTGTCTCAGGTCCAAGGACCATCCACGCAACTACGACAATAGAATCAAGCTGGTTGACAGTGAGGTACAATACCATCCAGCGATTCAGTCGGATCAGTTCAGTGAACTCATTCTCCAATGAGCACTTACAGATTCGCCTTAGTGTCTCCACACAAGTGACTTATGAGATCAGTCACCCTCTTCATATAAGCAGGAGTAATCTGTACTAGTCTAACCGGATATCCGATGTCCTTCTCGGATATCCTCCGACTAGGAACAATTAAGAATATGTGTGTTTAAGTGATCAGTCTCATTAGTATGATCTCATCATAATCTGATCACCATAGCACATATTCATGGACTTCATTATGAAACGATTATTAACGCAATTTACACATAATGAATATTATGCCATTATATTAATAAATGAACGAGATTTGCATTGTTAGATTGGCTTGTAGGCCACCTAAAACTAACAGGATTGACAAAACCGTTAAAAGGACGAGCTGTGACAAAACGGACTCCTTTTGACCTCCTAGATGCCCCTATTTTGACTTTTCAGGCCTTTATTAGATTTCATGGCCAGGCACGGTCACGACCAGGCTTTTTTCATAATTGCTTGAACCCCCTTTTCTTTTCTTTTTTTGTATTTCTTTTTCGCTCTTGACATTTTTGGGGTTATTTGATATTCCGCCTGCGGGGACACTGCCCTCTTCACGTGCTCTGGTCCTTTACATTTCAATTTTGTGCCCTTTTGAGGGGTTACATCTATCGGGTTGTGGAGGAACCGCAATTTGCTGAGCTCAATCGTTTAAGGGCGTAAACTGTCCTGATCGGTCGAGAGAGGAAGAGCAAAGGTTGCATTTTGACAGTGTACTAAAGACTTGGAACTAATTTTAAAGGGTTCTCTTTTGAAAAAACGTGTAAGTGTGTGCATCTTAGGATGATCATATGGATCCGTATGAAAGTAAAGTAGACACGTCCAAGGTTCTGGTGGACCAAAGTCTTAGCCAAATCTTAATGTTATCCCAATCTATCATGCAACTAGACCTAGACAGGGGGTTACATGGCAGTCACCAGACAGTTGGATTTTGTGTCTTTTGATTTTTTTTTTTTTGTCATTTTCATTGGAGTATGTACATATTTACAAATATTTTTGATGCTTTTTGGATATTTGATTTTTTTTGAGATTTTTTATTTTTGATTTTTTTTTTGTGTTTTCACGGATAAAATTTCTTCAGATACACCCCATTCCATGGGTGGGGCAATTCCTCTCCTTTCTCATTGATTAAGCGATATGCATTACCTGAATATGCCTCCTTGATTACAAATGGACCTTCCCAATTTTCTTGCAATTTGCTCCTGAGACCAGGAATTTTGATCATTTTTCTTTTGAGTACCATTTTCCCAATTTCAAACTTTCTTTCGAGAACCTTCTTTGCGTAGAATCTTACGATCCTATTTCTGTAAACTTGAGCATGGTTTGCCGCCATCATCCTTTTTTCGTCTAATAGTTCCAGTTGGGTTAACATGGTCTTATGACGCTCGGCGTCGCTAATTCCATTGTCCAACTGCACTCTTAGAGAAGGGAAGAGAATCTCATATGGAAGTACCGCATCTGTTCCGAATGTTAGTGAATAAGGTGTTTGTCCGGTGGGGGTTCGGACAGAAGTACGGTATGCCCAAAGAGTTTCTACTAGGCGATCTGGCCAGTCTGAATAATTATGTGATCTGCAAGTTCTTTTAATGATTCGAATGAGAGTTTTATTGGTGGCTTCAGCCTAACCATTGCCTTGTGGGTAGTAAGGCGAAGAATGGTGCAAATTGATGCCATACTTACTGCACATGTCCTGGAGCTCTTGGGAGATAAATTGTGGTCCATTGTCGGTGATGAGGTCGCGCGGTGTCCCGAACCTGGCGAGAATGTTGCGCTCGATGAACTTCACCACCATGGATGCTTTGATTTCTGCAAATGCTTCCGCTTCAGCCTATTTAGTGAAATATTCAGTGGCGGTTAAGATAAATGATTTCCTTTTTATTTCGCCTGATCGATCCTCTAGAGGTCCTATAACGTCAAATGCCCACATGGCGAAGGGCCACGGGGAAATGACGGATTTGAGAGATGATGAAGGTGCATGAACCTTGTTAGCATGTAACTGGCATTTCAAACACCTCTGAACAAATATGGAACAATCAGCCTCCATTGAAGGCCAATAATAGGACATGAGGAGCTCCTGAGCTAAGGCACGACCATGAATATGACCGCCACAATCATTGGCATGGGCTGCTTCTATGACCTGATGAATTTCGGCATTATCTAGACACCGAAGAAGCACTCCGCTAAAGGATCTCCTGAAAAGGCGGCCGCCTAAGATAAGGTATCGCTTACGGTCAGAAGATGTGGCATAAGATGGGAATGACCCATCGCGGAGACAGTTCATGATATCAAAATACCACGGATTCCCATCATCCCAATCGGGAGTGAGTTCATCCGTGATAGCAGAGATGTGCTCAGATGGACGGAGGAATTGTTGGAACCAGGGGTCCCGGAAGGAGGGCGAGTCTTGCTTGTGCAGAGTGATGGTGGCTGAACCTTTGGTGACAAGAATCTCTAATGCTGAAGATAGGGAGGCCAGGGCATCTGCTAGGATATTATGAGACCTAGGCACATGCACAAAGGTGATCCTTCTGAAATGCCTGGTTAGCGACTTCACTAACTCCTGATATGGCTTCAATTTTGAATCCTGGGTTTGATACTTGCCCACGGTTTGGCGGAGGATTAATTGAGAGTCTCCAATTATCCTCAATTCCAAGACATTAAGAACCAGCGCCAATTTTAAGCCAGCTAGGAGAGCCTCATATTCAGCGACATTGTTGGTCACTGAGAAGGAGAGTTGGAAAGCATGCGGAATACTTACCCTTTCTGGAGATACGAGGACCACTCCTATCACACTGCCTTGAGAATTAAGTGCTCCGTCGAAATGAAGGACCCAGGATGGAGTGTCATCCACTATTAGACCTAACTCCTCATCCGAGAATTCCTCGTTGACGGGTGAAAATGTGGGCAGTGGGTGATGAGCTAGGTGCTCGGCAATTGCTTTCCCCTTCACAGCCTTCTGATTTACATAGGTGATGTCAAATTGGTTCAAGAAGGTCTGCCATCGCACCAGCCTATCTGTTACAACTGGCCGCTCTAGCAAATATTTGATCGGGTCCATTCTTGCTAGAAGTTTGACCTCGTGGGCGAGAAAGTAGTGCTTCAATTTCTGCACTACCCAGACGACGGCTGCACATGTCCTTTCCATGGTAGTGTATCGCTTTTCGGCATCGTTGAAAAGCTTGGAAAGATAGTACACTGCTCTTTCTTTCTTCTCGTCGTCAAGTTGGGCCAATACTGCTCCAGCTGATTCTTCAGTGGTGGAGACATAGCAATAGAGGCCGCCCCGGGATAGGAGCCATAAGGACTGGTGGATTGAGGAGGTAGCTCTTCAATTCATCGAAGGCCTTTTGACACTTATCGCTCCAAATGAACTTTGCCCCTCCTTTCAATAGATCGTAAAAGGGTTTGCATCTCACAGAGTGTTGAGATATGAACCGTCTGATGAATTGCAAACGGCCGATGAGACCCTTTATATCCCTGACATTCTTAGGTGGGGGCATTTCCACTATCGCCTTCACTTTGTCTGGATCAACCTCAATCCCCCTTCTGCTTACCATGAATCCTAGCAACTTTCCAGAAGAAACACCAAATACGCACTTTTTTGGGTTCATTTTCAGTTGGTGCTCCCTTGATCTCTGCATTACAGCCCTAAGGATTTGAGCATGTTGCTTCCTGGTTTTAGATTTCACCAAGATATCATCCACATAAACCTCCATGTTAATGTGAATCATGTCATGAAAGATTGCCATCATAGCCCTCTGGTAGGTGGCTCCAGCATTCTTAAGCCCAAATGGCATGACCATGTAGCAATAAGTTCCCCATGGAGTTATGAAAGATGTTTTCTCCTGGTCTTCCTCAGCTAGCTTGATTTGATTATATCCCGAGAAACCATCCATGAAAGATAACATCTCAAATCCAGCTGTGTTATCAACCAGCAAGTCTATATGAGGTAGTGGGAAATCATCCTTTGGGCAGGCTTGATTGAGGTTGCGAAAGTCTATGCAAACTCTAACCTTTCCGTCCTTTTTTGCCACAGGGACGATATTAGCTACCCACTTAGGGTATAGCACTACCCGGATGAACTTGGCCTTGTGTAATTTGTCAACCTCTTCTTTTACTTTAAGTGCTAATTCCGGTTGTAGCCGTCTCAACTTTTGTTTCACGGGTTTGGCGTCAGGTTTGAGGATTAGCCGATGTTCCACCAGTTCTGTGTTTAATCCGGGCATATCCTCGTATGACCAAGCGAACCCATCACGGTGTTCTTGGAGCACGGCTATTATGGACCCTTCTTCTTCTGGACTCAAACGGGCACTAATCAGCACTATCTTTGGATCCTCCTCTATTCCAAGGTTGACTTCTTTAGTGGGTTCATCGATGGCTGATGGTGGTTCATCAAACCGTCTCGTCCCATTGACAAGTGGTTCAACCAAGTCATCCACCTCTTCTTCTTCACTAAGCTCAAATACTCCCAGACCATCACTGCAAGACTCGTTTTTCACCAACTCCAATGGTTCGGAGATGACCCCTGTCTGAAGAAACTTATCCAACTTTTTCAGATCCTTGCACCTACTTGCTAATTCCTGAACTAAGAATGAAGGAACTTGCTTGGCCCTAAAATTTCTAGACAGGGAGGAAGCTATCCTAATTCCTAAACTGCTATGTACATGGCTTGGAGAATGGGTCAATTATGTCCTGGACGGGACAAGGGTAGACCCTTGGGACAAAGATTCCATGACGGCGGGGTTGCCCCACCACGTAAACTCCTCGAAAGTGACTTCCCCTCCCTCAAGTGGCGTCGATCGGAGGTGAGAGCATCGGAACAGAAGGTGGGTGGAACAAGAAAGGAATGAACGTAGCTGGAGCTGGTTCATTCATGGCCAAGAAAAGCCCTACCGGCGGGCTGCTTGATTCACAAAACAAGGATGATATGCCAAAGTCTTCCTCTTGACTATCCTCATGATATTCTTGCACTTCCTCCTCTATCCTGGGCAATTCCTGCCTCTTTCTTACAAAATGATTCATGAGGGACCATCCCTTTGCTTCTTTTGGTGGTTCAGTAAACTTATAACCCAGGCCACATCCCCCACTGACAGGGTTCTCTGAGATGGGGTCACGAATGCCTTGTTTTTCTTTCCCTAACCCGGAGCCTGAGCTATATCCCATCTTACTCATGAGCTGCCAACCTATGCCCGACCTAGGCCTTAGGTGAGAATTCACTGATGAAAAGACAGGCTCTTTGCCTTTCCTGGAAGTTATCATGGACGGGATTTGCTCTACTGTCACTGAGTCCAATGACTCAATGTAGGGAGTGCTTTTGACCTTCACAATCTTCCCGTTATACGGGAACTTATAGCACTGGTGGTTGGTGGATGGGACTCCCAAAGTTTGGTCCATCCATGGTCTCCCTAGAATGGCATTATAGATTGGCTTAACATCCAGGATGTAGAATTCCGAGATCATGGAGACCGGGCCAATTTCTAGTTGCAGGAAGATCTTCCCATCTGCTGGTCTCTGGGAATTGTCATAAGCTGAGACCATCATAGAGGTGGACTCAACCTTCTCTGGGTCTATCCTTATCCTTTTGAGGGTCTTAAGGGGACAGACATTGATAGAGGCACCGGTATCCAGTAGAATGGAATCTACTGAATGACCATTGAGGATGGCGGTTAGGCACAGAGGAAGAGATCGGCACTCAGGGGGAGCTAGATCTTTTTCCGGGAAGGAGATTATGGGAGTCTGAGTAACTGAAAGGATAGCGTTAGTGACCCCACCACTAGGAAGATCCTCATTGACCGTGATTTGTTGTAGGAAATTAAACAACGTCTCCCTGTGTGTGGGAGACTTCCGGATAAGCTCGAGGATAGAGATCTTAGCGGGGGTCTTCTCTAAGTGCTGGAGGATGTCATACTCAGACTGGGCATTCCCCATGGTGGGGAGTGAGTTACCTTGAGAGTCCAAGGGCTGGCTCGGAGGAATGATGCGATTCCTGAGCGTTACTCCTACCGAAATTGGATCTACTTCTAATGGTGACCTAATGGGATTGAAGCCAATCATCGAACCCTGGTTCCTGGTTGGACAGAAGATAGATAGGGTCGGCCCCTCGGCTGTGATTGGAGGGATCTGAATGAGAGTGACCGGCTTGAGAGTTGTCGGTTGCTCTTTGGGCCGGATTAGGACCAAAGGCTCATTAGGGGAAAGCGTGGAGACTTCCGGAGTAACTCCTTTAGTTTTACGCGACCAAGTGGGATCTTGATGTCTTATCCCGGACCCTTCATACTCCCAGTATTGTTCCCTGCGAACTGTTACGGGCTCCAAGTCTTTGATCAAAGTGTTGACCTTTCCTTGAGAGCTGGAGGAATCTTGACCTACTTGATGAGAAGGTAACGGGTCCTTCACAATTCCCAGTTCCTTCTTAGCCTTCAAAGCATCAATGGCTTTTCTCATGTCTTCCCAGTTTATCCATTCTTCATCGTTCAAGTCATATACCCAGTCCCTGAAGGTGAAGCAATTGTAGATTGTGTGTCCCGTGATCCTATGGTAGGGGCAATACCTGGACGTGTCCGTATTGCACGGGACACCTTCTCTTTGAGGTGGGAGTTGAATGGCGTTACAGGCTAGCAAAGCATAAAAGATGTCTGCCAATGATTCCGGCAGAGGTGGATATGAAGCTCGCTTAGCCATAGGACGACTGTAATTTGTCGGGGGAGGAACAGTTGAATATTGCTTCTGGTTGGGCTGAGTGTCGGACTTAGGATGAGGATTGGGAACCCTGGTTGGCTGTGCCAGCATGCTGACCTGTTCATTTACGGTAACTCCTTCTGTGGTAGGAGCTGGTGTGGTTTTCTTGTTCCTGTTTCTGTTCTCAAAGAATGAAGGCAGAGTGGAGTCTCGGATTTGGGACTGAACTACCCTAGCTCGGTTGTACAGCTGAGCGAATGTCTGAAGTTCGCTAAGCATAAGGATTGCTCGAAGCTGGGGGGTAGCATTGTTAACAAGCATGGTGACTGCTTGTGCTTCAGGGATAACAACCTCTGCTCTAGAAGCCATAGCTCTCCACCTATTAGCAAAATGAGTGAAGTCTTCGTCAGACTTCATTTTTTCCATTACCAGATCAAACAAGGTGGGGGGCAAGGCTGCCATGTGGTTGAAGTGGGTAATAAACCTCTCAGAGACCATATCAAAGTTGATTAGGTCAGTGGCTGGTAAAGAAGAGAACCACCTCAAGGCCTCTCCCTCGAGAGACTTCTGAAAAAGGTGGACAAGGAGGACCCTATCGAAGAGCCACTGGTGGGAATCCATGAGAAACGCGGACAAATGATAATGGGGGTCAGTAGTACCATCGTACTTCCTGTACTTAGGTACTTTAAACCCTGGTGGAAAATAGGCTGGGGGGAGCTTACAGTAGCTCAAGAGAGAATAAGGCTGCCTAAGGTTGAGATTTTCGGCCATGAGTTGCCGCACACAAGTCTCAACCTCATTCTTATAAATGAACTCCTCCTGCTTGGGAGGTGTGACCTGGTTGATGGGATTGAATGGGATTGTGTGAGTGGGCATAGCTTGACTTGCCTGGGGTCTGCTAGAAGATCCTTGGAATTGGGTTTTCCGAGGAGTGGCATCCTGAATCTTGCCACGAGAAACCAACTGGATGAGTTGATCTGGAGTATAGTGTGATAGCACAACAATGAGTTCCGGATCCTCTCCAGGGTTTTGGAATGTCCTACTGGAAATTACTGGCTCATCTTCTCCCTGTGAGATAGAAGATTCATCAGAATCCTTCCTCTGAAGGCCTTCTCTGGATGCTTGGAGCATTCCTATGAAGGTCTGTTGTGGATCCTCTTCAATTTCGAACAAAGGGTTGTGTATAACATTGTTACCAAACTCGTCCATGTCATCATACACAGCGTTAACATACACGCGGTTCATTATGAAACACAGACCCTAAATGATTTTATATTTCACTTGAAATGTTAACAATGTATTATTAGAATTGGTTTCTAACAAATCAAGTTTAAACCCTTAACGACCCTTCACTTTTCAAAACTTGTTCCACCAAGGTTTAATTAGGTGTCTTTAAATTTTGAAATAATTCTCTCAGTGACACCTATAGGTGGATAATTGTGAATGGAAAGGTTTAATTAATTTCTCACACAAACCCGAGGTTCCTACAGGGTGGTTTCAGGTACAACCTGCTCGGCGGCCAAGTGGGAATCCCTGGCTCGCGGATACTGACGGAGGTTCCCAACAGAATAGGACTAGTCACACCCGAGTGGGAATCATCAGGTGGAGAGTCAAATCCTGCGGGAGAGGTGACTAAAGATGTGATGCCGGCTCTTCCTTAAAACCTCCGCGGAGAACACCCCAAAAAACCCAGAAAGTTAACAAGCAGCAGGTCAAAACATCTAACAATTCAACAAAACAGGCAGCAGTGAACAGCAATAGCAAGCAGAAAAGGACGGCCAGATGTTCTGCCGTCAAAGGCAGTGGACGGCCAAAGTTTTGGCCGTTAAGCTGGAGTCGGCGGCCAGGAGACCAGCCGTCCAATGTAGTGGACGGCCTGGTCGTTGGCCGTCCAGGAGAACCGGGGAGGGGTCGACGGCCAGGGGCTGGCTGTCCAGGAGAACCGGGGAGGGGTCGACGGCCAGGGGCTGGCCGTCCAAGGGGTCGGACGGCCAGGTGCTGGCCGTCCAATGGGTTGACGGCCAGGTGCTGGCCGTCCAAAGGTCCGACGGCCAGGGGCTGGCCGTCCAAGGGTCAATGGACGGCTAGGAGGGCGGCCGTCCAGGGGGTCCGACGGCCGGGGACTGGCCGTCCAGGGTCCGACGGCCAGGGGCTGGCCGTCCAGGGGTCAATGGTCGTCCAGCATCCTTACCTTCTTTTCCTTTGATTGCAACGCGTGCAGCGGGCTACAGGTGTCCCATCGTAATCGCCAGAGGGCTGTAGGCGCCTGGAACGTCCCCCGCCGCGGCTGCGGGCTTCGGATCGAGGGTCCCTCCGTTCGTCTTAGCACTGTGGCGATTAAAGGGGCGTTAGAAATTGAGGTGTGATCGCCATGAGCATTACCTTTCGGTCCCTGTGCTCCGCAGAGTGTGAGGTGATCGCGCATTCTGTGGGAGCGGGAAATGCTGGTTCCTCCTTCTCTTTCTCTGGCCGGCCAGAGGAGGAGAGCCCGGCACTCTGCACGCAGAAATGTGGTAAGGATCTCTGGGAAGAAAAGACAAGACGGAAAACAACCCGATTAGAACTATAATATGCAGAATCTATCTATGAAGATGTAAAAACTAGCTAAAATCGGAGGGAAACGCACCGGATGGGTGGTGGGGAGGGAAGGTGACCATATGTTATGGCCACCCACCTCCCGTTTTTTTTTGTTAGAAACCTCTAGTGGGTAGGGATTGCTAGATCATCTTAACATGCATGCATGCAAATAAGGGTGCTCGTGTGTGTGGAAAGTGAAGTAATATGTCAAAAGTGAGAAAGAAAAGTAAGAGGGAGAGAGAATGCTACGGCATGGATGGGAATGAGGATGCAATGAAATGAACAAGAAAAAGTGAAAGGAGGTTAAGAAGACAAGCCCATTGCGGAGTGCGGAGGGTTCCCCTTGAAGCTAACTCCTTGTCTGCTCGACTCCTCAAAACGGACTCACTTGCCAACCTCGTCTGAGCCTTCCCTCCAGCAAACTCCTCGTTAACCTCTCCGAACCTCTTACCAAAAAAACTCCTTAACCCCCCTGCTCGAGAGGATATGGGGGGTTTAAATAGGTGAAGGGAAAATAGGAGAAAACAGGGGTCTAAATCCCCGTAAATCAACCTTCAGCCAATAGGAAGTGGTCAAGGGTCGGAGGTGGTGCGCGCGGCAGTCGCCGGAGTGGGGACTGGTCGGAGTAGTGGGGACGAGGGCGGTGAGTAGAGGAGATCGTGGGGAAGACGAGGTTAAGGGGGTGGTTAGGGAGTGGACGGCCATGCAACATGCCTTCTAATCCCGTGGAAGGCCAGGTAGCTGGCCTTCCACGAAGTGGTGGAAGGCGGCCCGGTTGGCCTTCAAAGGGGGTGGAAGGCAAGGGGTGGCCTTCGAAGGAGGTGGAAGGCAAGGGGTGGCCTTCGAAGGAGGTAGAAGGCAAGGGGTGGCCTTCGAAGGGTGGTGGAAGGCGGACTGGCTGGCCTTCGAAGGGTGGTGGAAGGCGAGGGGTGGCCTTCTACGCAAAGGTGGTAAAAAGTGAAAAAGGTGGCCAAAAGGTGGAAGGCAAGGTGGCTGGCCTTCCAAGGGTGGTGGAAGGCGAGGGGTGGCCTTCCAAGGATGGTGGAAGGCGGACTAGCTGGCCTTCGAAGGGTAAGAGGAAGCGGAGATTGGTTAATGGGCCTGATTATTTAGTGGGTTGAATTATGTGAGAAAATATGATGGGCTAACTGAGATGGATAAAATGATGGGTTTGGTGATGATGGGCTAATGACGGATGGGGTTCATGACCAAAAGGGTGGTCCAAAATCGGTGTCTACAACCATGTAAGGAGGAAATGTATCAAGCTGGGCACGGATGTCCTCCACGCGGTACAAGACGGGACGATAATCCCGGATCACTTCCCACCGCGCCATAAATGGAGTCCATCCCTCACGATCCGCAGAGACGGCCCCACGGCCGATGGGGAAGCGGGTATAACCCCAGATCTACAAGGGATAACACAGTCAATATCAACCAGCATAAGTGAGGAAGGACGGAGATCAACAATCAAGAAGGATTACCTGAAGAAAGGGCGTGAACCCGCCCAAATTGCCGGATCCCTGGCGATAGCTCACCAAGTGAGAAAAGAGGTGACCCAGCATAGCCGCTCCCCACGCCATCTTCTTCGCTGCTTGGAGGTCCTCCAACAGCGGCAAGTACTTCAAGTTAACCTTGTCCGAAGCTGTAGCAAATAGCAGTCTTCCGAAGAAGAACAGGAGGAAGATCCGCAAATTCTCATCATCTGAGCGGCCATCCAAATCTAGCAAAGTCTCCACTCTCTCAGCAAAAGCCTCAAGAGTCTCGCTCGGCATCTGCCGTACCCGACTCAATCCCACGGACCGGGCAAAATGCCCAAGGGGTATATGAGATAATCCTCCTTGGACTCGATAGTACCCTTCACCCAGGAGTCGATCTGAAAGCTGCCTCTAATCCTTGAGCTCAAGACCCACTACCGGATCACCAATGACCGGTAGCCTGTCAAAAAGGGGACGTCCTCCAATGTGGGCAGCATATGTCCCCAGGGCATGATAAAGGCTCTGCATCTGTCATCCCAGCGTTCTCGCAGAGCCACCAAGAAGGGTGCATCCACCATAAATGGTTGGATCCGAAACAACGGCCCGAACCCAAACGCATCCACTTGGAAAAGGAGCCGGTCGGGCAGTGAATGGTACCAGGCCCAGACCAACTCCCAAGAAACTCTGCCCCGAACTCTCTGTGGTCCCTATAAATCCCAAGAAGACAAAAGTTAGGGGCATACATATGCAAAAGAGGTTTGGGTCGGACGGCGGGGCCGCCGGCCGCTCGCCCTGTCGGACGGCACGGCCGCCCGCCGTCCGCCAGGTCGGACGGCAGGGCCGCCCGCCGTCCGCCCAGCCGAACGGCGCGAACGCACGCCGTCCACCAGGTCGGCGACCACATATCAAATCAAAAAAAAAAAAAAAGAGGGACTCACCTTCTTCTTCTTCTTCTTCAGGGGAACCTCCTCGTTGCCGCCATCTTCCTCCTCATCTTCTTCTTATTCTCCGTCTTCTTCTTCCTCTTCATCAACTTCATCTTCCTCCTCTTCATCATCATCTTCCGCCGCCCTCCCTTCTTCTCCTTCTTCTTCGCCGCGAAGCATGTCTTCGCCAGCCTCCTCGCCGCCGCCGCCACCAGCACTCGCACCGTCGGCCGCTGCCGCCTCACCATCGCCACCACCGGCCCTCCTCCTCCTAAGGGAACGGGGAAGCCACACTCGAGCCATGAGAGGGTAAGGGGAAAGCCAGGACAAGGAGAAAAGAGGAAGAATGGGCAGGGAAGAGTAACACCCCAGAGGCCTTTTAAGGGCAATCACCGGCACGGACGACAAAAACCGTGGCCGTCCGTTGGGCCGAACGGCCATGTGTATGGCCGTCCACCAGAACGGACGGCCACGCGCGCGGCCGTCTGCCGGCACGGACAACCGCGTGTGAGGCCGTCCGCCGGCACGGACGGCCATGCGTACGGCCGTCCACAAACCACAGACGGCCACAACTGTGGCCGTGCGATGGGTCTGACGGCCACGCGTGCGGCCGTCCACTGGTATGGACGGCCAGAAGAGGGGCCGCCCGTGGATCTTTGTCCAAAGGAACTTTTAAAATTGGAAATAAAATCTTTATTCACTAAGTTTTAATGAATACATCATTCAAGTGCTCTATGACCCATGAAAAAGGCACATACAGCAGGTCGTACATTTCTTAAATAATTCACATATTTCTCGACTTCTTCTGAAGTCTCTGCTACATCAATGCAAGCCTTGGTGAATCTAGAGTGACGACGCCATGCACGTCGGAATCGCTCTATAGCTCGCGCTTCCCTTGCGTACCCTGTATGCCTCGGCACAATTAGCATATCATGCAAAGCAGGAATTGGCACCTGTCTTGGAACTCCAATCTGGAGATGGCAACGATGCCCTTGGTACACAGTTAGCTCATCAGGGCCGATTAGCCACAGCTCACGCTCACGAGAAGCCCTTGTGGTAAATTCTATACCCCGAAGGATCATCGGAACAAAGATTAATTTTTCCACAGTCAGAAAATTCAGATAATCATGCCAGTCATCCCTCATATTGAGATGAGCCGTGAGACATCTAATTTGATCTTCGGGACCAAGAAGTGAGCGTACAGGATACCACACACTATGCTGAAATATCCTGGAAGTGGAAGTCACTTTCTCATCAAAATCAAAAACTAAGTGCATCTCCATCCACAACTGCAGAGTAAATAAACTCCCCCTTATAGACCGCCCCATGCTCAAGTGGCTAAGCCCTCCATATAGATGTGACAGAATTACCGGGGCAAGAGATTGACCTTTCCACAACAAGCTCAGCACACCCACATACTCCCTTTCTAGCACAGAGCCTGAAGTTGGAAACCACAAGACTCCCCCGAGGACTAGGCATAATCCCCGCATCAGTCTCTCAGACTCGACCGTCTTGCGTTTAATTTCTTGGATTAACTAGTGCGCAAGACGATCGACAAGGATTCCTCGCTTGTCACTCATGCGGCATACCTCCCGTTTGTCTTGCACTATATCAACAAAGATTACCTCCCATGCAGGCAAAGCCGAGGGATCGCCAGTGGCTAGACCCTCCCAGCCATAAAGGATTTCTACCTCCTCTACCAGCACTATCGCTTCGAACTCTTGAAACACGAATGTATGCGTCTCCGGATGCTACAGTTCAAGCAGTGCACCCAGCCCCTCCCAATGCTAGTGAATGGAGGTGAACCATTTCGCGAACACAATAGATCGGGTCAGATTCCACCGGCGCATATACACCCTCATGTCTAGGGTAATCTCGTCCATCAGGGCCACAAGCCATGCATACTTGCGAGTATGGCGAGCATCAGGGAACTTAGGCATAGGCTGCAGGACAACCAAAGGTCAAAAAGAGAAGAGAGAATCAAAGTAAACGGCATAAAAATTTGAGCCTACCTGTCCATGAGCCAGTAGGTTGCTGAGATGGCCTTTAACGTCAGATAGAACCTGAGGTTCCTTAGCAGTCGCACGAGCAGAAGACGAGGCCATTCTCCTCCCAAAAAAGTTTGAGTTTTTCAGAAGGGTGCTTCGGGACAAATCTCTCCTTTTAAGGCCACAAGATAAACTACGAACTTTCCATGTTCCATAAAAGACGGAGGGCATGCATATCCATCCTTTCACAGACAGCATATCCCTTGGCCTTCCACCTTTTCATAGACGGCATATCCCTTGGCCTTCCACCTTTTCGTAGAAGGCATGCTAGTTGGCCTTCCATCATTTTGGAAAAGGCTCACCCACGAAAAGGTATATTGCCCTTCACCCCTTTCCACTTCGAGGAGGTAACTTCACCCCAAGTTCAGGAGACCACTTTGCTTAACATCAACAAATTAATGATTATTCCTGAAAATCGAGTCGAAGTCATATCGGATTGGCATTCTACCGTTAGAATAGCCATATCTTCCATATCGGCTTCGACTCAAAACTAACTATTTGCTTCTCATCCTTTTGCAATTTAAATACTTAAATGATGTGATCATTGGATATATGAACTTTGCTAATGTGTGCTATTGCAGCTGCAGGAAAATTGAGGCAAGTAGGACTGGAGGCACAAGAGGCTAATAACTTTGGGCGTATAGACTCTGAGTTCCTCTTTAAACAAAACAGTGAGGAGTCTATATTCCCCAAGTTATTCGATTGGCCAATAAATCCCTCCTGTTTGTATTAGGAATTTGTTTTCCAATTTTAAACCAGCATGCATTGCATAAGCATCATCCACTACTCCCACCCTAAGGGCAAAGACCACAATTTATCACTCTGCTTAACCCATTGTTGATTTGTGAGTCTGGCAATTGTTTGTCTGTTAACCCTTTGAATTGCAAGACCTTATCATTTTCCAATTCGTGTGCTTGAGATTCTCTCACTTGGCGATCATGTGATGCGCCAGGCCACCGTGCGCCCGTTGTGTCGAGACCTTTTCAAGTCACACTCCTCCATCTTTCATGCTTGAGATCCCCTTGGGCCAAATCGTTGCATCCTAGTGCGCCAAGGCCTCGCGGTTCCAGCACTCGAGGGTCCCACGGATTGTGATTCTCTAGTTTGAACTTTGTTCCCCTTCTTAATCACCCTTGCAATTCGAATAGCCAACTCTCATGCATTTACCAAACTCTCATACCATCTTTGGATATAGCTCATCCCTTCTTTGGGCTGTCCAAAATCAGGTTCGATTTTCGGAACACCTATTTATCATTCCGCTCCACTCCACTGCAAAACAGGTGTCCCGGAGAGGCATTTGTAGACACCGATTTTGGGCCCCCCTTTTGGTCATGAACCCCATCCACCATTAGCCCATCATCACCAAACCCACCACCTTAGCCATCTCATCTTTCAGCCCACTAAATAATCAGGCCCATTAACCAATCTCAACTTTAGCCACCTTTTCGTGGAAGGCCAACCAGCCCGCCTTCCACCATCCTTGGAAGGCCAACCAGCCCGCCTTCCACCATCCTTGGAAGGCCACCCCTTGCCTTCCACCACCCTTGGAAGGCCAACCAGCCCGCCTTCCACCATCCTTGGAAGGTCAGCCAGCCCGCCTTCCACCATCCTTGGAAGGCCACCCCTTGCCTTCCACCACCCTTGAAAGGCCAACTGGGTCGCCTTCCACCTTTTCGTGGAAGGCCAACTACCTAGCCTTCCATGGAAGTGGGAGGCAAGATAGTTGGCCGTCCACTCCCCTAACTTCCCCTTTGACCTCGTCTTCCCACGATCTTCTCCACTCGCCACCCTCACCCCCACTACTCCGATCACTCCTCACTCTAGCGATTGCCGCGCGCACAACCTCCGACTCTCGACCACTTCCTATTGGTTGTTTGATGGTTAACGGGGATTTAGAACTTGAATCCCTCCTTTTTTCCTTCACCTATTTAAACCTCCCCATGTCCCCTTGAGAAAGGAAGGTTGGTGAAGGGGTTGGCAAGGTGGAGGCTTAGCCAGGGGTTGGCAAGGTTTCGGTTGGCAAGAATCGGAAGGCTTCAGTCTGCGAGATAAGAGGTTGAAGAACTTCAAGCGGGAGAAAGGCCTTGGCAGTCCACAAGTCAGGGGAAGCAGAGGAATCCTCCGCATCCCAAATGGGCCCGTTTTCCTAACTCTTTCCTTACTTTTCTCCTTTCGTTTTTCATTGCATTCCCATCATTCACCCACTCCGTAGCATCATCTCCTCTTCCTACCCTTTTCCTTTTACCACATTACTTTTACTTTACACTACTACCACACACGAGCACCCCATCTGCATGCATGCATATTAGGATGACTTAGCACCTTTTACCCCAAGAGGTTTCAAACAAAAAAACGGGAGGTGGGTGGCCATAACATATGGTCACCTTCCTTCCCCAAACACCTATCTGGTGCGTCCCCCTTCAATTCTAGCATTGTTTACATATTTGCACGAATCGATCCTACATGTCGCAGTTCTAATCGGGTTATCTTCTTCTTCTGCCTTGTCTTTTCTTTTCAGGGATCCTTACCACATTTTACTTGTAGACTACCGAGCTCTCCTCCTCTGGCCAGCCGGAGGAAGAGAAGAGGAACCCATCGTCTCCCGGTCCATCAGAACGCGATCATTCTCACATACTTCGATTCCTAAACCTTCCAAATCACCGCAGTGCTAAGACGGACGGAGAAGCCCTCGCTTGAAAGCCCCAACAGCGGCGGGGACGTTCCGAGCGCCTACAACAGTCTCCTAGTGGGGATCAGAATCTCAATTACTTGCAATACCGCCTTGTGGATAGCACAACAAACTGTAATACAATCAAAAGCCACCCATCTCATGGTACTTGCAACTCCTTGCAATATCCGATCATAGCTTCGGTCTCAAGAGTTTTAATGGCCTTGTGGATAGCACAACAAACCACTAATTCTGGTCTAAGCTAACCATCGTTACGCGACGAGCATAGATTTGCATGCAACCCTTGTGGATAGCACAACAAAGTTACATGGTTCCTCTACCCCGATCATATAGGCATCTAATGCCATAGCCACAGTTTCTCCTCCCAATTAAACAGGCATTGTGTATAGCACAACAAACCTGCCTAAAGTGATTCGAATCCTATGACTATAACGATGGTGGACTACGCGGTAAGTTCTTAACTACTCGCGTTACGGCTTAGAGTTTAGATGAGGGTATTTAGATAACTTTTGTCTTGGTCTCTGCTAGGTGATAGTATATAAACATATCGTATATATTTACTAAATACTATACCTACTTTGATTCACAATCAAACATTAAAAACAATACATCACATACATGTCTAGTGTGGTCATGGATAGCACAGTGGGTTTGACTGGAGCCAACAGTCAAACTCACACACAATCTAACATAACATTTATATCAGATAAACCTGCAAACACATAGGCAAAGGATCTTCATCTTTTCGCCTTCCTGGTTGCAGTTGTGGATCGTCCTCGCTCTTTTCTCAGTTGCCTCGATCATATTACATTTAAATTCTAGAATTTACAAGTAAATTGAAGAAGGCCTTATGGTGAGTACAAGAGAGAGGGAGGTAGAAGTACATCGGAGTTCGAGAGAGGGAGAGGTATGCAGACCTGTATTTATTAACAATTAATAAATAATATCATCCAAACATCCACAATCCATACATATCATTCATCACATGAATAATTTAAAATAAGTGCATATCCATGACCACTGTGTGTTCTAAACATTCCACATAAGATTCAGCACATCGTATGGCTAAAACAAATGAGTTTTCAAAATAAATAATTTTGACTTTTAAAAAGCTGGGATCCAATCAAAATTGGTATTTGAATTTCGAAAATACTTTTAGTTAACTTAAGTATGCAATTAAATCAAATTTAAAAGTATTAAAGACACATCACATGTGCACACACTCCAAATTAATAATTTCATATTATTCCATGCCATTAGAACAATTCTAATAATTAAATAATCTAACACATAGATTAAACCACATTAATAATCTAACAATTAGACTATTAATAACTAATCTAACTCTTAAACTAGTCCATTAAAGTTAATTATCATTTTAACACTTAAATTATTAATTAACTTTAATTATTAATTAACTACTAATCTAACTCTTAGACAAGTTAATTTAAAATTAATTATTAACTTAACACTTAAATTAACAATTAACTTTAATAATTAATAATTACTAATCTAACTATTAGATTAGATGATTAATGTTAATCATTAATTTAACCCTTAAATTAATAACTAATAATAATAATTAAAGACTACTAATTTAACACTTAAATTAGTCATTTAATGTTAATTACTAATTTAACACTTAAATTAATAACTAACACTAATTAATTAATAATTAGATGAATAAATAATTAATAATCTAACATTTCGATTAATAATTGTTAAACACTAATTTAACTCTTAAATTTGTCAATTTAAGATTAATTATTAATTTAACTTTTAAACTAATAACTAATCTTTAATTCAATAATCACTAATTATTAATTAAATAATGATTCAAAAACATTAAGGCCCACTTAATTAAAATAGACGAAAAAATTTAAATATCAAAACAATTTTGAATTTTAAATTAAAAATCAGATTTTAATATTATTAAATGGGCATTGCGTTTTAATTAAAAGAGGTTTTGAGGCTAATGGGCTCAGCCCATTTGGCCGAACCAGGGCTCGAGCCCCTGCTGGGCCTGGGCTCGAGCTGGGCGCGTTTGGGCCCGAGCCAAGCGCGCCTGGGCTCGGGTCCGGTCCAGCCAGGGACCCTGCCCGACTGGACCGGTTGGTTCGCCTGGACCATCCCCCCGAACCGCCCGTCGCTAACCTGCAACACTCGACCCCTTTACACGAACCAGAAACCCTAAAAGGAGGCCGGCGGCAGGAGGCGTGGCAGCAGGGGTTCCGACGGCGGCGCTCCGCCCGGCGGCCGTATTCCCGACGGTGTACGGACCTGCCGGCGCCGACGAGCTCGCCGGAGAGGCTTCCCAAGCTTCTCCCCGACCCGGTTATCCCCTTTATTCTATATTTTTAGGTTTTCCTAAAACCGAAAAAGGAGGAAGAAACAACCCCACTAAGGAGCCCCTCAGAGCCACACCGGTGAAGGCAGTGACTCCTGGGATGACCGGTGATCCTTCTCCAAGGATCCTAGGTGTAGGCCAGTTCTTCCCAACGCTTGGGAGGCCCCGAACGAAGCCACCATTAACCCCCGTTCTACATCGCATGAAAAACTCCGAAAAATCCCCAAAAATCCGATCTTTGCAAAAAAATAATAATCCAATTATTACGTGTTCACCTTATAAACACGGATCCAGCAAAGTAGTCGAATACGTGCATGGAATAACACATGGAAACATTAAATCGGAGACCGAAACAGGACGAGAAACAGTGGAACCTGGCTCTGATACCACTATTGGGTTCTCGGGTTTCTCCGGATCTCCCGCACAGCGGAAATAAAATAAAAACGAAGATCCGTTCCCGTTTCGAAAAATCTAAAAACCAAATTATCGGATAATTGGTTCTTACCGTGTGCGGATTCGAATCTACAACCGTTCGGTTCCATCGGTGCGAGATCGCAAGTCGCGCAAGCGCCCGGCCTCTAGCAAAGTCTATGCGATCCTCCTTGCGACGGATATCCTCACGTTCCTCGTTCTTCGCAGCCACGAAACCTCCGCCTGTCGCCGCAACAATTGCCGCAATGCGCGGACGATTTCCCGTCGAACAGGAGTCGGAGAAGCGGCGGAGCAGATCCGGGGATCCGAATCCGACCTAGGGCGCCAGAGAGACAGAGAAAGAGAGGAGGGGGCGGCTAGGGATAGCAGCAGCTTGGCCTATTCAACCCGTTCGCTACATTTTATACTAACCGCACGATTTTTCATAAAAACCCCTAGTTTATATAAAACTCACTTATTTATCCATCGACTTGAGAATCATTTGCGTGTGACCCTCTAGGTCAAATTACCAGTCCGATTGATAGCCCAATAAGTCCAGTAACTCCTTACTGACTTTATTAATCAACTAATAGCTTTTTATTAATTAATTAATCAATCGAATTGATGTCGCACATCGAATTCGACCGGGCCTCCGATCACGTGGGTGCCAAGCAACACTGCGTGAACCCGGAAGGTATCGGGGTTAAGTAACCCACTCTTGGAACCTTTTCGCCGATAGTTACCGCGTGGATATAATCCTTCATTCGTACAATGGTCTCGAGTCAACCCAGGGTATGGCGTCCTGTCAAACCCTAACCGGTCGACTCACTTGGATTGGATGCCGCTGATAAATATCGAAAAACTCCTTTCCCGATATTATTGTCCGACCTGGCCAGGGACATCCGCGCATCCTTCCTAGAGCATTCTCTCTCTAAGTACCGAGAGTGAATGATTCCTTATTGACACACTTCAACGGTATTCCGCTGTACCCAATCCTTGGTTGTTTAGAATCCCGTGGTTAGAGATTCATAAACCAAGGTCAAAGCACAGAAGTCCACCGACAAAGTGTCCTTGGTGTCTCAGGTCTGAGGACCATCCACGCAACTACGACAATAGAATCAAGCGGTTGACAGTGAGGTACAATACCATTCAGCGATTCAGTCGGATCAGTTTAGTGAACTCATTCTCCAATGAGCACCTACAGATTCGCCTTAGTGTCTCCATACAAGTGATTTATGAGATCAGTCACCCTCATCATATGAGTAGGAGTAATTTATACTAGTCTAACCAGATATCCAATGTCCTTCTCGGATATCCTCTGACTATGAACGATTAAGAATATGTGTGTTTAAGTGATCCGTCTCATTAGTATGATCTCATCATAATCTGATCACTATAGCACATATTCACGGACTTCATTAAGAGACGATAATTAATACGATTTACACACAATGAATATTATGCCATTATATTAATAAATATGAACGAGATTATAAAGTCATATTGGCTTGTAGGCCACTTAAAACTAACAACAGGGCCAAGTGTACCAAGGGGCAAGGGCCACCTGGATTCAGCCCAAACTAAAGTTGGAAAGGACATGGGCCTTCAACCCAACTATGAAGAAAGGCCACCAATGTTTTTAGAGTATGTGCCCTCACACCTATGAATAGTCCTACATCGTCTCTCACTAAGAAGGTTTTCCCACCTACTCCCTATAAATAGAATACTGCCTCCTTTTCCCATTAATATGTCTCATCCTTATCCTTTTCTTGACAACTAATTTGACCGTCGGAGAGGGCTCCCCCGGGACCACACCCGGGGCCCTTGTTGACTGAGCTTCTTCGTCCATTGGGCGCCTTTCGGTCTCGGATCCCTCTCTGTCTCGGATGTTCTTCAGGGTCTCAGATCGTGCGTCTAAGAACCTTCTGTGAGTGCCGCGGCTGCATCACTTGGCGTTGTTTGTAGAAAATAACGTAACCATGGCTCACGAACCAGTGATGAGAGGACGATCCATGTAGGAGGAACTGTAACCGAGGATGACCCTTGCTCCATCACTCGAACATACCGAAGGAGTGCATGTGGCCTTACCACAAGGAACAACATTCCCTATAGTACAGACCCTACTCTTTCTCGGGAGGATAGGATGGAAGAACTCTCCCAGCAGCTAGCCCACCTAACCGCAATGGTTTCTTCATTCGTCCCTATGCACGATATGGTGTCTACCATCGCTCAACATATGGGCTTGTTAAACCCTTCGTCCAGGCTGGCCCCACCACAACAGCCTCATTTCTGTCTGTGTGGCCAATTCTCAGTCGGATAGCCGGGACACTCTTAGGGATTTCCACACGAGGGGACATCGGCCCATGGAGACCCCCACAGGCCCCATGTTCAAGTTCCATGCACCAACCATCTGTGTACACCAATTGAACCTGATATTGCCTCGTCCAGTACTCATCCGATGGGGGCCGAAGAGAGTTCTGCTGCATCTACTACAACGACTCCGGAGCTCAATCAAAGATTATCTGAAATGAGGAAGGATATGCAGCAGATGGTGTCTCGGCCTTATGGAGCACCCCTGGCTAGTACCATTCTAGAGCAATCCCCATGCTCTTTGAAGATCCAGGCAGTTAATGTTAAGCCAAATGTAAAGCTGCCGAAAGGGCCATTGTACGATGGGATGATCGATCCGATCAACCATTTTTAGAGATTCAATTCTACCTCTAGGTCCGAGGGGTACCTGAAGCAGTCCAATGTCGGTTTTTTCCTCTTACACTTGAAAAAATAGCTTCCACTTGATTTGAAACTCTGGCTTCTGGTTCATCCATTCTCTAGTGCAACTTGGTCAACTATTCATTGACTAATTTTATGACACCACTCGGCAATGCAAAACCTTGACTAGCCTGCTTGTCCTTCAGCAGGAACCAACCGAGACTTTGCGAGATTATTTCGCTAGGTTCCATGCTGAAGCTGCACAAATTCCAAACCTCGATAGTTCCATCATGGTCTCGGCCGTGATTAGTGGTTGCACCGACATGGGGTTGCTTAGTTCCATTGGGAAGAGGCATCCCCCAACATTTCAAGATCTGGCGGCCAAGGCGCACAAATATATTAATTGGGAGGCACTGATGATAGCTAAGGAGAAAAGAATTGCCGAGCCTCCCTCAGCAATCACCGTATCCGTTGTACGCCAATGGTCGGAAGACTTTGATTCATCCCGGAAGAGGTTTATGAGGGATGAGGACTTGAGCTGAGAGCGGTGTCGGCCTCACCATCCACAACATTTGCCCTCACCGGCTCCTCCCTCAAGAATCCTCATGGAAGTCAAGGGCATGTTCCACCAGCCGAAGCAAATAAAAATGGATCCCTAGTGAAGGGACTCTCAGAAGTACTGCGAGTACCATCGGGAGACGGGCCACTCACCAGCCGAGGGTCGCCATCTTCGCTAGGAGATAGAGCACCTCACCCACGAGGGACAATTACCCCAATACAACCGGGAGAGGCAACCACGACAACAACATCAATCTCATGCTCAACAACCTCTGTCGAAGTAATAGCAGCTTCCGTCTAAAGAAGGGACCCAACCTTCTCTTGCCCCGGTAGGGGAAGCTTCGCATCAATAGCTAAGTACAGGTTCAATTATGGTCATCTTTGGGGGGGCCAGTGATGTACCCTGCAGACGAGGGCGGGGCAAAGCATCCTTGGCTGTGGCGGCAATCAATAGCGAGCCGAAGCGACCTTGACGAGAAGACATTACTTTCACTGATAGCGATCTCGAAGGAATCTAAGTTCCTTACGACAATGCTCTCATCATTAGTGCTGAAATTAAGAATTATGATGTCCATCGTATTTTTGTAGACAAAGGAAGTGCACCTATTGTGCTTTTTTATGATTATTTTCTCAAACTTGGCTTGACTGATGTCGACATGAAGTCCCATCACAGACCTTTGTTTGGTTTTAATGGTGCCCCCTACCGAGTGGAAGGCATAGTCCGACTACCGATACGGCCCTGATGCAGCTAATAGTTGAAACTGATTTAGCAGTAGTTAAGGTAGATTTAGCTTATAATGCCATCTTTAGCTGGCGCCTAATCGGACGAATCGGAGTAGTGCCTTCATCCTTCCACCAAAAGCTTAAGTTCCACACCGATTATAGAGTCAGAGAAGCCAGGGGGAACTAGGAATCGGCCCAACAATGCTATATGATCTATGTGAAAGGCAAAACGGCAGCCGAGTCGCTGTGATGCTACTTTGGGGGAAGAACTAATTGTTGTCCCAGTCCTGGGGGGAGACGGTTGGGTGTCGCAGATAGGCTCCGGCCTCCTGGTAGACGAAGCAGAAATGATTGTAGATTTCTTGAAGAAGAACCTTGACATTTTCGCTTGGTCACCCTCGGACATGTCGGGAATTGACCCGGAGGTGGCCGTTCATCGCCTTTACATCGACCCGAGTCATCCCCTGGTCAAGTAGAAGTGTCGGAACTTCAATCTAGAAAGATGATGGCAATCCAAGCAGAAATGTAGAAAGGTTTGAATATTGGAAACCTCTGAGAGGCCCGTCACCCTGAATAAGTTGCCAATGTTGTAATGGTGCCCAAGAAGGACGATAAGTGACAAATGTGTGTTGATTTCACTGACCTCAACAACGCTTGTCCGATGGACATTTTCCCGCTACCTCGGATGGATCAAATGGTGGACGCCACTTCAGGCTACAAGCTCCTCAACTTCCTCAATGCCTACTTGGGGTATCACCAAATCCGAATGCATCCAGATGACGAAGACAAGACTAGATTCACAACTGATCTCGGCATCTATTGTTACACCCGGATGCCGTTTGGCTTGAAGAACGCTTGTGCCACTCATCAACGTCTCGCCAGCAAGATCTTTGCTCCTCAACTCAGTCGAAACATGGAGGTTTACAACGATGACATACAATTTGCCTCTAACCATCTAGCCGATTTAGCCGAAACCTTCACTGCATTGCGCAAGTATCACATGAAATTGAATTTGGCCAAGTGTGCTTTCGGTGTGGCGTCCGGGAAGTTGCTTGGTTACTTAGTGACTCGCCGCGGGGTGGAGGCGAATCTGACGAAGGTGGCCGCCATCCTCTAGATGCACCCTCCTACTAGCATCTGAGAGGTTCAAAGGCTCAGTGGATGAGTGGATGCTCTAAGCCACTTCATGTCAAGGGTGGCATATCGATGTTTCCCCTTCTTCAAGTTATTAAGGAAGACTGACGGCTTCCAATGGACAGACGAATGTCAAACGGCCTTTGACCAGCTCAAGGGTTATCTCTTAAAAGTTCCCGTCCTGGCTAAGCCAGTCTAGGAGGAGCAACTCTTCCTATATTTGGCCACATCAGAAGCAGCACTGAGCACTGTCCTCATCCGAGAAAAGGACGACATTAAGAAGCCAGTCTATTATATCAGTCGGGCACTTCGTGGAGCAGAGCTTCGGTACCTAGCGTTGGAGAAATCAGCACTCGCCTTGATTGCATCCGCGAGGAGGCTTCGGCCTTATTTCTTAGTGCATTTTGTCAAAGTACTAACCGATCAACCCTTGCGACAGGTCCTCTCTTGACGGGAGGTATCCAGGCGACTTGCCAAGTGGACCATGTAGACACGCTAATTTTGACTTCATATTGAATAAATTTCATGTCACAATTATAATGCCCAAGAATGATCTGATGTTTAATCATTAATTAATTTTTATTGATTTTTCTCAAAATTTGTTAATTAGCGTCACCCCAGTACAACGCCATTTAGATTCCTAGCCGAAATCAGTTCTGAATTAAATTTATAAATTCATATAGATTTAACTAAATAGCGTCGTTATAAGGAGACGCCATTTAAGTCCTAATCCGTCTGGGTTTACGATTTTAATCCGAATTAATTTCCTAGATTATCTAAAGCACGTCTCGCTTGGGAGACGTTATTTAAGTTTCCTAATATATTTCGGTTTTCTTTCCGGATTTTCTTTCTATTTTGGCCACTTTAATTAGACAAATTGCGTCTCAATTGGGCGACGACGATTTGTGGGTTTCCTGTTAAACATGATTTGGCCGAGATAATCCAGTTTTCGAAGTTGAGAAGGTTGCTAACTCCTCCATGCTCATCCAAGGTAAGTCTTAAATACCCCTAAACCTATTCTTATAAATACAACACCCCTTGGACCTTTGAAAAAGGTTGGCCATTGGTGATTTTGAAGCTTGAAGTAAGGTGTTTGAAGGCTCTAGAGGAGAAAAATGTGGACGGCAAGAGAGGCTTCATCTAAGGCTTCTTCTTCTTCATCCCTTTCATCCTTTGAAGCTTTTGAAGACAAAGGCTATGGAGGAGCCAACCAACCATCTTCTTTTCTAATTTCTTTCTAGCTTTTCCTTAATTTTATAGATTTTTCATTATTTTTCATAGTTCATCATCATCATCATCACTTCATATTCACACTCATATTTTCAAACCCACATGCATGTTACGGGTTTAAAGAACAACAAGCAAGTGAGTAGATTAGTTTCGTTACATGTTTAAATTTCTTATTATAATAGATACTACTCTACTCTAGTTCTAATTAGATTCTCTCTTTGTTTGGTTTTACAAGTACAAAGAAGAAGAAATAAGGAAGTTCAAAGGATAATCATCAAGTAAAAGCAAGAACAAGAATGAAAAGGACTCTCTTTCTTTGGCCGGCCAAAGGAAGGGAATCAAAGACTTAACATCTCCCCAAATTTGAAAAGGTAAGCAATCAATCTTTCTTTGAAACTTTTACAGTTTCTGGCGATCACGTTTTCTGGAGTTTTTAATAGTTTTACTATTCAAATAAGCAACACAAAATTATGAATATCACACACCTAATTTGAGCACCTACAGACCATAGAGTTGGGTGAATTCAACATCAGCTACGGACCTAGAACCGCCATTAAAGCACAAGCCCTCGCCGACTTCATCGCCGAGTTGACTATTGAGGGACCCCCGACACAGAAATTAGCCAAGGATGAAAGGCTAGTTCATTCTCCAACTTCCCCCTCGGCAGTCAACGTTATGGCCGGGTCATCTGATTCATGCAACTCGGGTAGGCGTCTCTACGTGGACGGGTCAGCCTTCTCTTCGGGGAGTGACGTCGGATCGGTCTTGGTGTTTTTGGAGGGAGTCGTCACCGAATACGCTCTTCGATTTGCTTTTTCGGCCACCAACAATGCGGTAGAGTATGAAGCCCTAATATCCGGCATCCAGGCTTCAAGGAGACTCAGCATTCAGGAGTTGGCCGTGTTCAGTGATTTACAGTTGATAGTTGGCCAGATAACCGGAGAATATGATGTCCAAGACACTCTGATGGCTGCTTACCTCTAGGTAACAAAGATAATCCTAGCTGAGTTCATTCATTTTAGCATCAAGCAGATCTGCCAGTCCGAGAATACTAAAGCTGACGCCCTCTCCTAGCTAGCATCCACCTATAATGGTGGAGGGAGTCAGATGGTTCTCATAGAAGAATTAAAGGCTCCGAGTGTCGATCAACCTAAACAGGTAATGCAGAGTGAGCTCTCAGAGGGCGAACCTAGGTGACTCCATTGCTTGATTATATTCTCCGAGGGGAACTGCCGTTCGGGGAGAAGAAGGCGAGACGAACTTGGCTGCTCTCCACTCAATTCCTTTATAGATGGTCTACTGTACAAAAGATCCTACGACCGGCCCCTCCTCAAGTGTCTCAACTTGGTGGAGGCTAATTATGCCCTCTGAGAGGTTCACGAAGGGGTATGCAGAGGACGTGCCGGGGGCTGGGCCTTGGCTCACAAGCTGCTAAAGTAATGATACTGGTGGTCGACTCTTCGGCGAGATGCTGCTGAACTCGTCCGCCGTTGTGACCAATGCTAGCAGTTTAGTCCCCTAATTCATCAATCGGCCACCCTGATGTCACCTTTATCAGATCCTTGGCCTTTCGCCCAATGGGGCATAGATATTCTCGGCCCATTTCCCATAGCTACTAGTCAGAGGAAATTCCTTATTGTTTCTACCGATTACCTCACCAAATGGGTAGACATCGAGCTGCTCGCGACCATCACAAATAGCAATGCCTAGAATTTTGTCTGAAAATCTATTATCTGCTGCTATGGGGTCCCTCGAGTAATCATATCTAACAATGGCAAGCAATTCGACAACAGCCAGTTTAGAGGCAACTGCGAGAGTTTCATAATATTGCACAAATGTACTTTGGTAGCCCATCCTCAGACGAATGGGCAGGCTGAAGTCACTAATTGCAATATCCTGCAAGGGTTGAAGGCACGTCTCGACGAAGCTAAAGGCTGATGGGTCGATGAGTTGCCTAGTGTGTTATGGGCCTATCGAACGATGAGCCGAGACCCTAACGGAGAAACTCCCTTCTAGATGGCTTACGGGGTTGAGGCAATGATTCCAGTGGAAAACGGTGTCCCGTCTCCAAGGTTCTTGCTTAAGACCCGACTGCCAATGATGAAGCCCTAAAAGATCAGCTGGATCTCATTGAAGATACGAGGGACTTAGCCCGTATTCAGTCGTGGCGTATCAATAGCGCATCGCTAAGTATCATAACGCCCGAGTGAAGCCTAGAAGCTTCGAAGCCGGGGACCTGGTGCTTCGGAATGTCCACGCTTCCAAGCCGACCGAAGCCTCCAATAAACTAGCTCCAAACTGGGAAGCATCCTACCGAGTAAGGGAAGTCATTTGCCGAGGGGTATACCAATTAGAAACCCTCGCAGGGCAACCCATCCCTCGTACTTGGAATGCAGAGCAGCTTCGTCGCTATTTCATGTAAAAACCACTTGGTTTAGTCCGGATGTAAAGTCATGAGAAATAAATATAAAAAGATGAAATTGAGAATGATCAATCCGAGTCCTAATTCCTCTAAGTCTATGTAAACTGTATCGGGAGTAGCCTCGACTGTGCAAACCATATCGAGAGTGGCCTAATTTCTCTAAGTCAGTGTAAATCGTGCCGGGAGCAGCCTCGCTTGTGCAAACCGTATCCGGAGCGACCCTAATTTCTCTAAGCCCATGTAACCATATAGGGAGTAGCCTCGACTGTGTAAATCGTATCGGGAGCGGCCTTAATTTCTCTAAGTCTATGTAAACCGTACCGGGAGCAGCCTTTGCTATGCAAACCATATTGGGAGCGGCCCTAATTTCTCTAAGTCCGTGTAAACCATACTTGGAACAGCCTCAGCTATGCAAACTGTATCAGGAGCGGCCCTAATTTCTCTAAGTCCATGTAAACCGTACTGGGAGCAGCCTTAGCTGTGCAAACTGTATCGGGAGCGGCCTTATTTTCTCTAAGTTCGCAGGATATACATTAGAACAAGACCTGTTTCTAGAGTTAGAAGCATTCTGGACGAAACCTTACTTGGATGTAGCTGAGAGTAACTTCATGAAGGTATGAAAATGCTATGAACCTGAGACATTTGTTTATAAATAAAAAACACGAGAGCAAAAGTCCCAGATTACAAAAGGTGTTAGCTTTACAAAAGAGCCCTAGCAAAACTAGGCTCGCAGACTACTTAGAAAAACAAAAAAAAAGAGGGGAAAAAAAAACTACTCTACTCCAACCCAGATTTGTATGCAGCGACGGTGTTGCGCGCATCCTCTTCGGTATTGTCCGCCCAGGCGTTGGTGGCGAGAAGGGCATCGGCCTGCCGCTGTTTTTCTTCCTCGACTTCTTTTGAAGCGGGGTGATGGTCTCGTTCTTCTCTGCCAGCAGTGTGCATAGACCATCCGCCTCCTTCTCAGCCCTCTCCTAGGCCTCTATCGCAGAACGCTTATCTTCATTCTGCTTCACCAATTCGGAGCTAAGTCGAGCATTCGTGTCGAGAAGGGCATCGATGTTGCCCTCCAAGTCCTGCTGGATGGTGCTCACTTTGCCCGAGGCCAAGTGGTCTGCGGCCTTGTCCACATCCTTTAATTTCTCCTGGATGTGGGCAAAACGCCAGGCGAGAGCCCCACAGAAGGTTGCAGTCTGAAAAAGAAGAAATAGTTAAGGAATGGCTTCGCAAGAAACAACAAAACAAAATTGAAGTGTTCTTACCTGAACTGTATGGCACACACATTGCACCGTGAGGCCCTCAGTGGAAATCGTCCTTAGCTCATCCTGGGCCAGAGAAAGAGCGAGACCTTGGGCCAGCTTTAAACAAGTCCTAGAGTCGTCTAGGGACTCATCTGTGAATACCCTAAGGTCCAGGCGCCAGGGCTCGTACCCATATTCCCGGGACATGTGTGTCCTAGCCAGGCTAAAGGGATAGGACAATGACGTCCCCCCGGCGGACAATGACTCCACGGGCCCCAGTTGCGTTGGAGGGGGAGCTGAGAGTGGCGCTTCCTACTATGGTTTTCTTCTTGGTGGCGTGTGCCGCCTTGCACTCGGCCTTTCTTTTGCGTCTGTCGGCCGAGTCGCCTTTGTGGGCAACAGACTTGCCCTTCACCGCTTTCTTGCACTCTGTGACTACGGCGGCCATGCGGCCTTCCATGGAGGCAGTTGTTTGAGGGGCTGGCAAGGTTGCGCCTGCGACTTGAAGCTTCCCCAAAATCAAGCCGATACCGAGCGACATGTCTGCAAACAAGAGAAGACAATAAGCAAAAGAATTAACCAAGAAATAGGACGAGAGAGAGGGTCAGACCGACTGTGGTCTAGTAGAAGAGTAGGATGAGCTGCTTGAGAAGAGAGAGGAGGAAAGGGATACGAAACGACTAGACAAGATGTAATCGAAGGCACTTATCCTCGGACTTATTCCGCAGCCACCACTCGAAAAGATGCACTTGGGCTACCCCTTCCTCGCTCTGCTGTCGAGACCTCCAGGTAGAATTGTCCAAACAACATTCCCTTGTAGGGGCTAGGAGCTATTTATAGGGGCCCTCAGGAAGGCCTGATGGGCAATCAACGACGAAGATCATGCGGCCTTTTGGCTTACGTCCCCAGATGCACGCTACGTGTTGCGGCTCTTCGAATAGAGCGCCGACGGACGATAAATTGAAATTTATTGTCGCCTTAATTTGACGCCCGTGCTTTTCAAAACGATGGTCAAAATTCTTCCTTGGTCTAGTCAATCGACCGGCGCTACAACTTCTAAAGTCTGAGTGCCTCCTAAGTAGGGACGCATGCTTTGCCCTGGCTGAGCCCATAGGTCACATTCTCAGATACGATGAAACTTGCCGAGAACCTCTCGGTATTAGACCTCAGTTCGAGTATATTGTTCACATCCTCCCGGACAAGGACCTACAATCCGGCCCGCCACATCGACCGGTGTTCGATAAATTTGGTATTACTCCTGGCATCTTATTACTTTAAGGCATGCTGAGAGTTGAGGGCCCTGTGAAGGAGCAAGCCGAATGGGCCTAGTAAATGGGTCGAATGACAGGGCCAAGTGGACCAAGGGGCGAGGGCCGCCCAAATTCAGCCCAGCCCGAAGTTGGAAAGGACATGGGCCTTCAGCCCAACAATGAAGAAAGGCCACCAATGTTTTTTAGAGTATGTTCCCTCACACCTATGAATAGTCCTACATCGTCTCTCACCAAGAAGGTTTTCCCATCTACTCCCTATAAATAGAATACTACTTGTATCAGAAAAGGTAAGTGACATATGCCTCATTTTCCCATCAATACGTCTCATCCTTATCCTTTTCCTAAGGACTAACTTGACCGTCGGAGAGGGCTCCCCTGGGACCACACCCGGGGCCCTTGCTGACTGAGCTTCTTCGTCCTGTAGGCGCCTCTCGGTCTCGGATCCCTCTCGATCTCGGATCTTCTTCAGGGTCTCGAATCGTGCGTCTAAGAATCCTCCGTGAGTGCCGCAGCTGCATCATATTCCTATAAACCATTTTATTTATATGTATATACCTGACTCTTACATGTTGTTATAAATATCTTGCCATTTTTAAAAAGTTGTAGTTATACCCTTTTGGACAAATGCCATGATCTCTAACTGAATATGTCAGCAAAATTTCATCAACTCTAATAAAAATTAGGGGCATATATTGAGATATTCAGCTGGAGTTCCCAACATTTTAGGGGAAAGATATAGGCTGGAGCATTTATAACTAGGGATAATTTCACGTTAACCACTCCTATATGTTAAAATTTAAAATTGTCATGCTTATTTTATACTATTGTACATACCATCCTAATACGTATAATATTTCAAAATTGTCACTTCGAAGACATATTTGACATATACAATTGTTTCATTTATCCACTTAAATGGCATTTTCGGTAAATATGTTACTTGTAAGAGCATATAGGATAAGAGTAATATTTGCTACACAATCAAGCTATGCAGCCCGTCCAGTCACATCGCAAACTCCCTGTGGTTAGACCACGTGACCAACTCGCCCAGCTGGGCGAGCTCTATGGCAACTTTTATAATATTTAGATTGACAACTATCTATTTCAATTGACAAATATAATTTTTGATTGACAAATACAATTTTGATTGACAATATATATATTTTGATTGACAAATATAATTTTCAATTGACGAACATAATTTTCGATTGACAAATACAATTTCCAAAATTTGTATTTGTCAATCTGAAATATGTATTTCCTGAGCGAAATATGTATTTGCCAACCGAAAATTGTACTTGTCAATCGAAAACTGTATTCGTCAATCGAAACACGTATTTGTCCAGCAAAATATTATGGTGCTGGCCATATCAACTTTCCAACTGACTAAATTGGTTACGTGGTCTAACCACACGAAGTTATACGGTGTGACTGGATTTGCTGCAGTTGTGCAGTAAGTATTACTCATAAGATAATGTGGATATAGGCACACATTTTTTGAAATTTACCATGCAAGTGACTAATATGAAAGAATCAGGGCGCATAGAGGAGCATATATGCAAAATCTCATTTATGACATACATCTAACCAAGAATTCAATGGCCGCAATGTGGCAAGTCGAATGGTCAAACTTCCTCTATATCTTAAGTAGCAAGAACTTGGTAATTATCTTTGAGTAAAGATTCTGTGGAGAACAATATCCTGCAACGAGCCAACAACAAAGATGATAATAAAATAGCTAAAGTCACTAGGCTTGAAAAGGATTTTTAAGTTTTTGATCTAAGAAAAAATTAAGGGTGACAAAGTTCCCCGGCATCATCTTGTCCGTTGCCATTTGCCAACCAACAAGGGTTGCTCACATTCGCCTTCCAGAAGAGGCCCATTACTTCCGCACACCTCCGTCCCATGGACCAAAGGCTTGTGATCCATCCTCTAGAAGAAGGTGTGGCCAGTAGAAGTAAAGAGGGTGCAACCAACGGGGGGAGGCTCTTATCTTTATTTCAGCTGTTCTATTTACTTATTTTTTATCTATTTTTCTTGGGTTTCTTTTCGCACCCACTCAAGTGGCCTCGTGCTCACGCAAATGATAGGGTGGGAGAAAAAAAGGGTACATTTCACGCCAAAATCCTTGTGAGACGGTGTCTTTTTTGTTTGTACTCATGTATCATATTAAAAGCAGAAAGAAGATAAAGGGACTGTTTGTTTTAGTGTAAAATTTTGTAAATCACCGGTTTCAAAATCACTGGTTTCAAAACAAGTGAAAATTTTCTGTTTTAGAATTAAAAAATGTTCGTTTGATTGTTTGTAAAATAAAACAAGAGGAATATTTCAATCTTCTTGTTTTGGTTTAAAATACAGTGAGTCTTTGCTGTAAACCAAAATAAGAAAATTGGACTGTCAAGTGGATAGACAAAGCTATGACAAAATTTTACTTTACATTATTTTACATTATTCCAAACAACTGAAAATACTGTAAAATAAAATAATTATTTTAAATTATGTTATTTTACGCTAAAACAAACAACTCTAAATTAGAAAGAGAAATTATAAAGAAAAATGGACATCTGTCTTCTTCTGCCTTTTCCTTCATCACCCGTTTCTTCTTCCCTTTGGCATCTGGCAATTATCAGCAAAGAGGGGAAAGCTCAGGGTCAACAGGAAGGATATCATATGTAATATTCCTCCTCCTCACCTCACCTCACAACCCCACCCCTTCTTCCTCACCTTCAAGTCTCCCACAACACCCCACTACTAGTCCCCCCACTGACACTGACTGAGAAAGTAAACAAAAGATAAGGACTTAATAGAACCCATCAATTTGTTACAAGAATAATCTAAACAAATGAGAGAAACATCTGAACGCAGTGCCTATGGAATTTTAATTTCAACAAAGTTCAAAGAAATATTAGTATAAAGTCTTTGGCTTTTAGACACCAGAGAGGTTTTTTTTTATTTTTTCCTGTTTGGGGGTTGTGGGGTCATTCAACCCTTTTAAATTACAACTCACACAAGAAATTAAAAAGCCACCCTCTCCCGGTCTTCCTTCCCCCATTTCACCTCCCCTCTTCCTTTTGTCCTCCACCTACACGAGTCCTCCCTCCTTTTTAACCCCGGCCTCACCCACCATTAATTTGATTCCTTCAGGGTCTTCTTCTTCTCCTCCTCCTCCAGCAGGCCGCCTCCGCCATCCCATTGGGCTTTACGGATTCCTGCTTCGACACCCACGTTAAACACTGAAGAGGGGAAAAAAAGGCGATTTTTTTTTTAAAGGGATAGGAGGGCCTTCTTCCTATCATTCTCTCTCCTCTCTCTCTCTCTCTCTCTCTCTCTATACCTCTCGCCGGTCTGAAAGGGCGAATCCCTCTTTCCTGGGTCTTGCTGGCTTCCTATCTGCTGGAGCTCTGTGCGCCTCTGCATGCCCGTTAACTGAGAGGGGAAGCTCCAGATAGAAGAGATATATATATCTATATATACACATATATATACTAAAACTTTATTCGTAATATTTCTTGATTTTTTTTCCTTTTTTGTATAAAAGTAAAGGACGCCAACGCCCGCAGGGCCCTCTTCTGCTTTATATATTGTCATATTTTTGGTTAATTTCTCTGAAGACTGAGTGAAGGGGTGAGAGGGAGGCATGGGAAAGCAGGGGCCTTGCTATCACTGTGGAATTACAAGTGAGGAATAATTTTCATGGTCTTTTCTCCTTTGTGCTGTTTTTGATCCTTTCAATCTTTATTTGTGCTGTTCTTGTATTAGCTTTTACTTTTAGTGGTTGATGTGCAAGAGGGCCATCACTTTTTGATTGTTGGATGGGTGGTTGGGGGGGGGGGGTTGCAAACACATGCTTCTTATGTGCTGCTTTCATCTGTCCCTTTTGCCTGCTGCTCCTTAAAATCCTTGATTTCTTTTGATTTGAATTAATTTATATGTTTCTCTGATTTGCATAGAACCAATGCTAAAAGCTGAAAACGTTGGATATTTTTTCATCGTTTTTTGATCAATGCTTCTTCTTTATTTTGTTTCTCTCTTTTTCACCCTCCATCTTTATAACTCATTTGTCCAGTGGACTCTTCTAAACTGTTCTCTTCTTGAACTCATCTCCTTTTAGGTCAGTTATCCTAAGGTTACGACTTGTAGTGGCTTCTTTTTTTTCCTGGTTTTATTCCCCCTTCTCTTTTGTTATGTTTCATGGGAAATGTTCTTGTTTCTCATAGTGATTGATATTCCTGCAAGTTCACTCCTAAAGTGTGCTACTTTGGAACATTCTGGAAGTCCTAGTTATTGGAAAACTATCGTTGTTCGAGTAAAAACGCATGGCATTTTAATGGTTCATGCATTCGTCTGAATTTGAATAAAGCTGGTGCTGAATCTCAATCCTTGAGATATATATTTTCCCCAGACGTGCAATCTTATAGACCTTAGCTGATGATGATATTGATCATAAGATTCCGCGTTCAAATTCTTCAACCGTGGAATGTCATGAATGCAAATGTAGATTAGCCTGGAACTTCACTTTGGAATTGATGTGCTTAATTAATGGAACGGATCAACTAACAAGTCTATGGGATGTTTATTTTTGGTCATGGAATTTATATTCTAAAGTTTATGGATCTAGAGATCCTTCTGCTTTTTCTAGGAAGTTTTCTGCAACGTAAATCATCTGCTTCAGGGTCTGAGAATGATGTTCTGCGTACTAAGTATCAAGAGATGCTGGTGCAGGCACTCCACTTTGGCGAAATGGACCACCAGAGAAGCCAGTTTTATGCAATGCGTGTGGTTCAAGATGGAGGACAAAAGGAACACTTACAAACTACACTCCCCTTCATGCCCGTGAGCATATTGATTTAAAAGAACTTCGAGTGCCTAAGGTCAAACCCGATGGGCCAAAGTTGCTTAAAAGGAAGCACACTAATTGTAACATTGAAGCTGAGCTGGACCATGAAATGACTAGCTCTGATCAGAACTTTCACAAGGCCTTCGAAGAGGATACAAGCAACAGATCCAGTTCCGGATCTGCAATATCATACTCAGAGAGCTGTTCACATTTTGGTGGCATGGATGCAAGTGATTTGACAGGTAGTCAAATTCTTTAACGGACTCATAGAAACTGTGAGCTTCACCTGTATTAAGCTCCCCTTGCTTTCCTGGTTTTTGCTTCTTTTTGACAATGGAGAAATGTGTGGCATTTGGAACGGTTAAATGGATACTTTGCTTATAACATGCTTCTTCCTTGTTAGTTTACATTTCGCATTATGAGATACATCAATTTCTGGTTTTCATTGACCGACCCAGATGCACTTCATCCTCTAATATCCCGTATGTCCTGATGATTATGTAAGATTTGCATGTTCTATTGTTATTACTGCATCATCTTCAGTCCATGCCTTTTTGGTGAATGATCCGATTCCTGTGTACTAAATGCAGCCATTATATGTATCCCAGGGAGAAAAACTGGAAAATGTCCAGTTCATGGGTATATTTGGAGGAATGTAATGATTTCTATGTTTGATGGATCTGCTGTGATTTTATTTGTTATCATGTAATTGTCTTCTGGACAGCCTATTTTTGGAAGTCTATTCATTTTTTTCTCCATAAATGGTGGAATATTTATGAGTCTAACGTGCTAATTGATACTTCCTCTCTATGCATGTAACTGCTTAGAGAATAAATTGCTATTTTGTTTTTTCAACTCTTATAATGTCTTCCCCTCATGGTTAATATTCCTTTTACATGATATTGGTATCTGTTCGTGTTTAATTTATAAAAAAATTGATGTATCCTTTCCTTATAAGAGTAGATAAGTTTTTCATCCTCTTGTCAATTATGTTGGTTGCGTTGTGGATCAGTAGGCTATTCCAATAAATTGTATTGTTCATCACTTGCTAATCTTTCCTATATGTCCTTTATTAGGAATTAAATTTCGTGGATCCTTATGAATAAATGACAGTTTCACAAATCCTTTAGTTCTTTTTCATGAATTCTTCTGATAAATGACAGCTAGCAAATCCTTTAGATGACATTTCCCATTAACTGTGTCCATGCTTTGAGGGGGAGCCTTGGTGCAATGTTGAGGTTGCTTCATCTTGAGCTGGAAAGGCCATGCGTTCCAAACCAGAAACAGCCTATTTGCAAAAGAAGAGGTAATACCCAGATCCTGCAGTGGCGGGAGCCTTGTGGCACTTGGCTGCCGCTTTAGCATCCATGATTTATGGATGTGTTGCCTATGTATTTCTAGATGTATCCTTCACTCCTTCGCAAGGAATGCCATATCGGATCTTGACATCATCTCGGAAGGCCAAAGAAAAGAGATCTTGGAAAGATGTTGGAGAGATCGGATATGATGGTCAAATTCTGATCATCTTTTAATTTTTAAATTCTTATACATTTAGCATTCAATATGATTAAATTAACATAATAATAAGACGAATAATGCAAAAACATATCTATACATACACGAGGATTGCTTTCTTGAATCTTAATGCCATCTAAATGTGTTAGAAAACTCCTCAGTTGTCATCATCCTTGTGCCCTCCTTTACCAGCATTCTCATC
Source organism: Zantedeschia hybrid cultivar (assembly GCA_030544215.1). Taxonomy (NCBI): domain Eukaryota; kingdom Viridiplantae; phylum Streptophyta; class Magnoliopsida; order Alismatales; family Araceae; genus Zantedeschia; species Zantedeschia hybrid cultivar. The sequence goes on from JARZZO010000011.1 coordinate 46,490,457, forward strand.
CCCTTCTCCACCTTCTTTGTCGTACTCCTTCCTGTTACTCTTTCTCTATGCCCCTTTTATTCTTGATATTGGTAGAGATTCATCTCCAGACCCTTGGAGAGGATGTTGCATTGAGGGTCAGTGCTGCACTGACCCTCAATGCAGTGGATTAATTAAAAAAAAATTTAATCTTTGATTTTTTTTTCCTAGGTCGTCCTCAAGGTGGCCTACATGTCTGTATAGGCCGATCTCTGATTGGACAACCCAAAACAAATCTGAAAAATAAAAAAACTGTTATTGGGCTGGGCACATTAAAAGCTTTTTTTACTATTCATTGGGGCTCGATTTTTGATTTTTTAGATTCTTTTGGGTCGTCTGATCATAAATTGGCCTGTACGGACATGTAGGACACCTCGGGGCCCACCTAGAAAAAAAATTCATTTTTTTTTAAAATTAATCCACTGCACTGAGGGTCAGTGCAGCACTGACCCTCAGTGCAGCAAGTGTTACTCCTTGAAGAGATAGAGATTCTTGAGAGATCTTGAAGATCTCAAAAAGATGACAAACCATGTGCCTTACACACTTTTCATGTTGTTTGATTTCTTTAATTTTTCATCTATTTCATTTCTAGCACTATGCAGATCACATTCTTGGCTTCTGGATTTGGGAATTTAATGTCATTTAATGCTTCAGATACAATAATCTGAATAAGGGCTTGAATGTAAAACTGATGTTTTCCCAAAACATGTCCATGCCCAATGTGGCTAACGGCACCTCACTGTCCAATGCCACTACGCCGCTGTCTAGTACTGATTGATACTGTTTGGATTTGAGAAGTGAGAATGTTTTCAGACATAAATGCTCTAAGGAACCAAATGTTTTATGGGAATGGATAATAACGGGGCATGATGTCTGTATAGGAACAGATGTCAATGACGATAAGGTGCCTGACACTATTTCCGTATTGTTGGGGCTGGTGTTGCTTTTACCATGAAGTTAAAAAATTCTCACCGTATGATCTACTTAGCTGGATCTACTGTAGGAACCAAGGGTCTTGCACAGCTCTGTTGTTTCCCCCCTTTCCATTTTTGCTGTCCTTCGTTAAATGTTCGTCAAGATATTATGATGTTCTTGCAATATGATTATGAGCAAAATATATATTACACCTTCTTATGTGTTAAGAATGGTCAATGTTTCCAATGCATCTTTGCATATTTTGACATTGATGCTTCCTGTGTGCAACACTGAACCATGAACAAGTACGAACAGTTTAGCATTGTAAATATTAATATATTGGGAGTTACTGATATTCTCGAACAAGAATTTCAGCTGAAAAGCTATTGTGAATTCAAGCATGGACAATCCTTTGGCTTCTTTGGCTGAAAGTTTTTTTGACCATGTCCAATGTGTTATTTATTCTTTTGGTTACTTATTTAATGTTATCCTTTTTGTCTACTTGTTTTTTTCTCTTGCAATTCTATTCAACTGTTGATTGAGATTCACTTGGGTACAAGAGGAAGAAAAATAAAAATGGAAAATATGTTGCTAGAAAATCTATCATCTTATATTATTATCATATGCTGAAAGACTCAGCATAACTAGTTTGTTCAAACGACTAATCACTGTTGTACAATTGTGCATCACTAACTTGGTCGTCCCTATTGCTTTCTTGATGAATGGTCTAGCATAATGGGCCATTGCAGGTTTGGACCTCCTTGAGTCCTTTTCTAAGGTTCTAGTTTGTTTCAGTTGCTTACCATTTTTAGTAAAGGTAGGAGTTAAATTCTAACACCTTTTCCTTTATTTCATTATTTTAGGCTCTATACAGTGCAACTTTTGGGATTCACTTGTGCCTTCTCGGAAAAGAACATGCGTCAACCGTCCAAAACCGTCTCCTGTTGAAAAACTCACAAGAGATCTTTACTCTATTTTACATGAACAGTCATCAAAATTTTCAGGGGAAGAGGATTTGCTTTATGAAACTGAAACCCCAATGGGTTCTGTTGAGATAGGCAATGGAGGTGTTCTCATCAGACAGCCGAATACAGCAGTCCTAGAAGAGGAATCAGAAGCGAGTTCTCTTCCAATAGAAAATAAACCATCCACAGCTAATGAGGCTTATTCTGGTTTTTCATCCCTTAATGTAGATATTGTAAGCAAAGAAACTAGTTGTAAAAGTCTAGATGATGAAAAAGTTCAGAGAACTCTAACAGCACAAGAGAACGTAAAAAGGTGCTTCCTGTGCCCATTACCATTCTGCCTTTGTTTTAGATTTCGGAGTGAATATCTATTATATACAGGATTCTGTGCAGCAAGCAGGAAATGAACAATACTCTGCCAGGCTGAATTCATCATTGTTTTCTGATCCTTGTACTTACCATTTTGGTCATTATATATTTTAACTTTGTTAGCATTCTCGTTTCCATTGCCTAAAACATGTTTTTGTCTTCTGCAGGGCTTCCTATGAGAAGTTGCATGTTCTGAGAAGTAGAGATTCACCTCTGAGCTCTGTAGATTTAACGGTATGATGGTTATAGATATCTGTATTCTATTCTTTGGAGGGGCATTGCATAGGTTTTACTGAGAAAACTTAAAATTGGGATGGATGTTTATGTCAATTAAGGGCGAGTATAATTGTTTATTCTTGTACTTTATTCTCCTTGAAATTGTAGGTCAGCTAATGTAGCATCGGTTCTTGTTTGAATAGGAGGTCATTAATTTTGATGGATTTATGAGGCATTTAACACATGAAGAGCAGCAACAATTGATGAAATATCTGCCGCCTCTGGATACTGCTAGACCCCCTGAAACGTACTATGCATGTCCTTGGTGTTTGGAACTCTTTGGCAGAGAAGATTTCATTTGATTTTTTTTTGGTTTAGATTTTTATTACGTCTTTGTGGGCCACATATCTGGCTATTCTAATCCAAGATCATTTTATGTACAGTCTCAAAACCATGTTTGGTAGCCCTCAATTTATAGAAAACATATCCTACTTCAAGCAGATGCTTTTGGAGGGAATTTTTGATATGAGCTGTTCAGGAATGAATGTGGATGATTGTAGGGCTTTAAAGAAGCTTATGTTAGTAAACTTGACAAAATCCAAATGGGTGGAACATTACTTGAAACTTAAGGTATGATGTAGCCTTAACTATGCTGCTTTGAATTTATAAGGCAACTAAATGAGAGTTTTCTTTACACCTACTTATATGCAAATCATGTAATACAACTAAAAGAGAGTTTACTTTAGGCCTATATATGTGTTAATTTTTTATTTTTATTTCATTGTCTTGACAGACTTATGTGACATTCTTTAGGATACGAAGAATAATGAAGTTATAAGTAGACATGGATTCAGGACTGGACCAAATTTGCCTGGCCCTTTCCGTACAATGCCTCTCAGGAGGCCTCATGACAGGCAGAGCCAGAACCTTCCAGGTTAGTAACTTCAAAACCACTGCTTTGTGGTAAGTCATAAACCTTCTTGTAGGAATTCTGTTAATCTCTATTCAAGAATATGTTTCGCATTCTACATTTGTCTCATTTTTTTCCATCTAATCTTTGCCTCCTGTATGGGGAGAATGACTCAGATTTTTATGTCTTGATTTCCTTAAGACTACCCTAGGTGCTTTTCAGTCCTTGTAGAAACGGTAGTCACCAACTCAACTGCAATGTTTCATGATGTTCATGCATAAATTGCTTTATACCAGGCTATGATGAAATAGGTTAGAGTATGTTGTGGTTCCCTTCAGAGCTACCTAAGACATAGTCAGGTTTCAGAATTGAAAGGAAAATGATAGGATCTGTACTGGAAAGATAATTTACATCCATGAATTCTTCACCCTATCCTTTCAGAAATTTGAACCAAGATTGGAGGATTGTTTCTGAGCATCTTACTGGGTCATTTATGTGTGGTCATCTTTGAGCGAGGATCCTAGTGTCTGGTAGCCTATAGTGATGTGACATTAATTTATGATTCAACCTAACAATGATGGTCCGCTGTGGTCTTCCTTATACTTTTCCAGACATTTGAACTAACTCAGAGGATTATATTCTTTTTGAATGTGGATGGTACCACAATATATTATATTATAACAAAAGGGGATATACAAAAAAGAAGGCAACTCAGAGGATTATGTAGGAGACTTGCTGAATTCTTTTAATATGGTTACTCATTAGTGGAGAGTCCTGGAATTATAGGTTTTGTCCTACACTGATGCATATTGATGCAGCATATGGATGACGCATACAAAGCACCAAGCAAGAAGCAGGCCATTGTGCCATGTGTAATGATTCTTGTTGAAGAGATAAGTGGCAGTGTACTATTTGCCTTGGGCTATATTATAGGGGCAAAGAAAGAACATTACAAATCCCCTTGTTCGCTGGGAGTTTTCAGAAAACTTTTGCCACACTGTAGGCATGTGAGCTTCAGTATGTTGGAAAAGATTTTCATAGTACTAGAAACACTCGAGTCACCAGATATTGGGGTGCTATTGAGAGTATCATGCTGTAGAGTGCTTATATTTCTTTCTTGAAATCATACCTCACTTATTGTAGAGTGTACCTGATTTTATTACAGGTGGTTCATATCAATTTATTGGGTATCTTTCGGGAGCCATCTTCTCAAAAGTAGTTGATGTCAAGATGTTTTTGGAGATCATCTGATGTGCCATTAAGTGGTTGGAATGATTTCAGTTTTTCAACTTTTACGTCATCCTTGCTTGGAGACAGATTGGAGCCGTTACTAAATCTTACTAATGGTTTATTTTCTTGAAGAGTATTAAGTATATGATTATTATGCTTAAGTAAATATGATTAATCTCTAAACTTTTTGTCTGTATCCTAAGAATGGGTATCTGTTGTGCTGAACATGCTATCTCTAGAACTGCAAAATAATTTGTCTGACTTGAAAACTTGATAAGGTTCATAGTCAGTTGCTGTATGGTACATTCTTGTTTACGCTTATGATTACGCCAAATAAGTTATACCCCACTCCCTAACAGCCAAAAATAAATAAATTTGAAAGACTCATTGACCAGGTGAGTGGGTTGGGTTGGCCAGCGTTATTTCAGGAGGCAAGTTAGCATGGTTGTTTACCTTGATCTACCTTCTGCTCATCTTGTATCGGCGTATCAAATGTTGTACATGGACTTCGTCCTGTGGTGTGGCTTGTACCTGAGAGGTTATTCAACCAGTCCCAGGTGCTCCCTCAAGATAGGCAAATATGCAACATCTTGGGAGGCCTTTGTCTGGGGAGAGGGTAACCCTGTATTGTTAATGGTCTGGGGAATCTGTAGTGGTAATATAGAGTTCTATGTAAGCTGCAAGTGATTAGATAGAAATGTTCTTGATCACCTGCTCTTCTTCCGTCGAGTAGTCATGACTGAATGTTCTAGTCATTGGCTTCATGAAAGGAGCAAGGCACTTGGGAACATGAGACAAGCTATTTTCTCTCTAATGAATTGAGGACCATATGATTAATGTTCTTGGGGAATGCAACCTTGAAACCTTCCTCATGGCAATCTCCCAGCTGATAATGTGAACAGTTGATTGTCTCATTGCCTACCTATCAATTTGTTTGCAAATATTTTAAACTCTTGGGAACCTTGTAAAAAGTAAAAACTAAAAAACGTTTCTTGGTTTGGAGGTTGCTTACTCTTTTCATGTCAACTTTTTCCCTGAGTGGAAGTACATCAATGACATTCTTTAGCACGAAGAAGTATATTAATGACATTGTTCAGTGCACTGCTCCCTCAGATTCTCAGCTAGTTCATACATCTCAGATTCTCAGCTAGTTCATACATCTATGGAGCTTTATGTAAAGCTTCACCTTTGAGATGAAGAACCTCTTGCTGGTCTGACTCGCTATCAGCAGCATGTTGGGGCTTTGATTTATCCGACTATCCCCTGATATTGCCATTGCACTTCATATTGTAAATTAGCTCATATCGCTCCCACTTCTGTCCACTATGCTACTTTGCGTCAGGTTTTGTGCTACCTCCATGGCACCGTGTGCCACATTCTTTCTTCATGTCTTCTACTTCACCTGTGCTGTGTGCCTTCTTTGGTGTTCCCTAGGCTGGTGATCTGACGACTGGTTGTTTCTACTTCTTCGGCAATTCATCTATCTTGTGATATAGTAAAAAGCAGGCTGTGGTTTATCTCTCTAGGTATTGAGGAAGAATATATTGCTATGATTAATGAATCGGCTCAGATTGTCCAGTTGCGTGCCTTCACCTTGATCTTAGCATCACTTCTTGGTCTCCTACTCTCCTCTATACTGTAGCAACCAAAGTGCTTTTCAAATTAATAGCATTCTAGGCTTTCATGATTGGACAATCCACATAGAGATCGAATGCCACTTCGTCTGTAAGCATTACCACTTAGGCATACTTACTCTTCCTCCCATCCCTTCTACGTAATAGACTATGATCTCTTGTCTGAGTCTTGGATGACTGCACTTAAAGGAATTGGTTGGCAGAATTTGGGTTTATGATCAACTGTGAATTTGAAAGAAGGGGTAGGGTGTCTCTGTTATGTTATGATTACTTGTATGAATTCTAGTCATACTTGTATTACGATTATTATTACTTGTATGAATTCTAGTCATACTTGTATTATGATTATAATTCTAGTCCTAATTGTTTGGGGAACATCTTTTTCTTATAGATATTGGACTTTGTAACATTGTTTTCAAGGTGATGCCTAGGCGATAAGGTGTTTTGTCATGCCCAAGGCGACCTGGCGCCTAGGCAAGCAGCCCATTAAGGCACTCGCTTGGACCACCTAGGGGGGCGCCCAGCCTGCGTAAGGCTTGCCTAGTCTGCATTCTTTTAGGTTCATTGTAATCATTAGAAAGAAGTTGAAAGTTATTTTTATAAAATTGACTATATTTGTGTCAAAAAGTGAAAATAGATAATCAAACTTCCCACCTTGTGTGGGATTCTTCTGCCATTCAAATTTCTTTTCCTCCTTTCATGGCCATTGATCATGAAGGAAGTTGCAATATGACATTAGTATATTTGTTTGCCTATTGTTTATTTAAATATATCTTATATTTGTCTGTCTTTCTTTACACGACATGGCTTTCTTCATCTTGATTCGTAGTTACTACCAAATTCCTATTGTTTTTTTTTTCTTCAGTATTCTTTTTTTTTGAAAGTGGACAAAGGTTTTCTTTTCGGTATTCAGTTGTTGATATTTGTTGTTTGTTCCTTTTTTCCTTTTAGTCTATACGTATATGTTGAATATTATGAATGATCCCTTTATATATAGATAAAATAGATTTTTATATGGTGGAAAACATAGGTAGTAATTCTCTTGAAACATACTAGGTTATGGAAACTAGGCTTCACCTGGGTGCCTTGCCTTGTTGCCTAAGCAGTATGGTGCTAGGCTACCGCCTTGATCGCCTTAGATGCCTTGACAACTATGCTATGCCTCGAAATCTTGGTTTAGTACACTGACTCACATCGGACTCCAAATGTGCAACATTTGGGAAAAATCCTCACATAACATAACGAACATATATGAGAGAGATAAGATATACCACAAGGTAATTAAAATAAATGCCATTACCATCTCATATTCCAAATGAATCCATATTACAATCTAATACTGAAATCATCAGAAGAAATTACTAAGAAAATACCTAGATCTCCAACTTTCAAAAAATAACGAATTAAATTATGTCTCTCAGATAACTTACTACATTCAATCTATTAAACTTAAAAGCAACTATCTAACTGAGGTATGATAGAGAAGATCCAACAAGGCCATCACCTCCTATCTAATTGGATCTCGAATCTATCTCTCCTAAAAAAATTAGTTGGTGGAATTTATAAGTTTACAAATATAATAGACATTAAACACCCACATGACTTATCATATAGTAAACTTTGAAAATCATATAGTAAACTTTGAAAAATTCAAATGATATGTATACATATAGCATTAGATCAAATTAAATTCTCCATATAATATAATAAAGAAATCATATAAAGCAAGTCATATCTATTAGATTTTATCAAATAGACATTTTTAATCAAATATTCAGATCTGTTGTGTTTTGATCAAAAGGTCAACATCATATTTGCATAACTAGTATGGATTCACAATAATAATCATAGTTACATGATTCAAGTCAGATCTTATCTTATAGATCTAGCTTGTAAGCCATATATCACACCAATTTGATCTCCATAAGAAGAGATTCATATAATATCACATATCAAAAATCGTAGGCTCACAAATATTAAATCAAATCATATTAGATCAAATATCTTATCTCAAGTATCTATATGGCATATAGAGGCTAATTAAGATGAGTATGGCTAATTAAATAAGATCAAATGAGACATATAAGCTTAATAAATAGGCATATAAACAAGAATAGGTATTAAATCATAGAATTTAAACTTATAAAAGAATAGATCATATATATATACACACACAGACACACTCTTGGGCAATTGTGCTAAGGTCTTAGCTACCGTGGGATTGGAGATCACATATATCTCACTACTCTACTAAATAGAGGTTTAGCTTTATGGATTTTACCCAGTGCCCCCAAGTTCACATGCTCCTTATCTTATAAGAATGCTTATATTAGAATTAGGCCCTACAATTCGCTTACAATGGCAATGCCCAAAGCATGTGTTTTATGAAATAAATAGGCATATGAATAAGTTATAACAGGGATCAAATCTTAGAATTTAAACTTAAGAATAAAAGAAATAGATCCTAGATTGCTTATTCATGTAGACATGTACCTGAATTACAAACGTGTGTTTTATGAAATAAATAGGCGTATGAATAAGTTATAACAGGGATCAAATCTTAGAATTTAAACTTAAGAATAAAAGAAATAGATCCTAGATTGCTTATTCATATAGACATGTACCTGAATTACAAAGGGGTCATATCTATATCTATATCTATACCTATGGCACCGTTTGGAAAGGCATATGGGCTAGATTCCAATCATTGGAATCAACAAGTTTCTCACTCTTGTTTCCAAACAAGTTTCTCACTCTTGTCTCCAAACAATCCAAAAGCACCTTGGCTTTTGAACCACTCTAAAATCTAGTGGGAGGAGAGAGATAGACTCAATTGGGGTGAACATTTGAAAATCTCCGAAAGATACATTTTGTGAGCTTTGCAATGATTACAGTGGATTTCAATCATTGGAAAGGGTACTTTTTTAGAAGAAAAGACAATGGTGCCCATGAAATTTAAAAATTGAATGTAAAAAGTAACGATATAAATGTAAACTTCTCTTCAAATCTATTATCACTCATTAATCTTTCCAAATGCGATTGCCGTCTCTCCATTTAATACTCAAAATCTATACTAACATAAAAAGTGACCGCAAAAGTTAATTTAAGAAAATCAGGTCAACCCACACATGTTTCCAAATGTTGCCTATATCTATATCTTTATCTATATATATATATGTATATACTGTACATGTATTTATGTGTGTGTGTATTCTCAAAGTACTTAGGCAATAGTGCTAAAGGTCTTAGCTGTTGTGGAACTAGAGATCATATACATCTCACCACTCCACTAAATAAAAGTTTAGTTTTATGGATTTTACTCATTGCCTTTGAGTTCACACGTTCCTTATCCAATAAGAATGCTTATATTAGAATCAAGGCCTACAATTCCCTTACAATGGCAATGTCCTAAGCATATGTTTCATGAGAGGTTTTTAGATGGCTTATTAAAATTTAGCATTTAATTACAGTAGTGAAACATGGTCAAATATGATCAAATAAATTTAATATTGTTTTAATTACATGAGGTCTTTAAAAGTGCCATCTCAATGTATGAAAAAGATCTAGAAGTGCAAACACTTGAAATTAGTTTCAGAAAGTCGAATGTATGTGATGTAGCCGAAGCTATCACGACCGGATTCCGAGGTTGGAATTCGAAGTTTGGAATCCGGAGTTGGGTCGGATCGGTGAAGAGGCCCGACGGGGATTCGGAAGGCGATGGAGGCGGAGACGCGGTCGAAGATCCGAAGTCGAGGGTTGCTCGTCCGGATGTGGGCTAGCCTTCGGAAGGCGCGTCCGAAGTCCCTCCGGTTGAAAGGCAGCCGATGCAGAGCCGAGGCGCCTTCGAGCGAGGAGGATCAGCCGGCGAACGGCGTCGAGACCGGAGGGAGAAGTCCGAGGTTGGCGGCCGAGACCGACTCGAAGAGGTCGGCGAAGATTCGAACCGAGCCCTGCAGGAGGGAAAGAAGAAGAAGAAGAACCGGTCAGTAGGAGTCCCGGGCTTTGGCCCTTAGGAACCCCCTCCGACGGTTAAGTTAGCTTCTGAAGATGATTCAATTCAGAAGTCAAAGAGGTGGAAGAAGTAGCTTTAATGCTTTTTGGACTATAGTCCTTGAGGGTCACGGAGACATACCTTTGGCAATAAATAGCGGTGTATTTATAGCGGAGGATAGAGGATGCTTAACGGTGGTAGCCAATATAGGACTATGTTCTGGGTTTATTGGTAAACCGCCATAGTGCCTAGTCCTCCCACCGGAGTGGGCCGGACACGGCTTATTGGGCTGAAGGGGGTTGGGCCGCTGATGGGCCGAAGCCTACTGGGTCGAGGGCTGCTGAGCCGCTAACAGGCCGAAGGCTATTGGGCCGCTGACGGGCCGAAGAGCACTGGACTGCTTATTAGGCCAAAGGCCGCCGGGGCGCTAACGGGCCGAAGGCTCCCAGGGGGCCTTTTACTGCCGCTGCTGGGCTGATCTGTGTTGGGCTTGTTTTAATGGGCCGAATCAGATTCTGCCTCATCACATAGCCCCCCACTCTTGTCTTCCTCAGTTTTGAGATGGCGAGAGTATAGTCTGAAGCCTCCTCGGGGAATAACGTAACAGGCGCTATCCGAGGCTTTCTGTTTTGTTAAGAAAAAATAATGCCCTTGGTCGGCCGAGGGTTAATAGCCATTAATCGTCTTTGCTCGGGATGTAGTGACAGAATGCCCTCGCTCTTGAACGCGAAGAGACGAGGCCGCTGGCCATGTCAGGCTCAATAAATGGACGGGACGGACGTCGACTTTTCCGTCAGAACGGTCGCGTCGCGAAGAAACACAGGACACGCGTCGCGCATCCGGCTGCTCCGTTAGAAACACAAAGGGATCCTGGCCGTACGCAGATCGCGGGTCACCTCGGCTCTCTGTCCGAGGCTCTACTCGGATTGCCGCCTCTTCTCTCCTTGGTACACGGATCGGAACACGTGGCGGGCATCCGAGTGGTCAGCCGAAGGGTCGGACCGCTTTCGGCCATTGATTACCCTGCTTCGATTCCCGGAGTCGGGCCGTCATCATTACAGAAGGACGGTGCACGTGGCGTGTATCCGAGAGGCGAGGTTGATGAGGGAGATGATCCTGGCCGTTGATTTCAGCGGGGGGTGTCTTTGAACTTAGCCTATAAATAGGAACCTTCTGCAGGGCACTGTTCCGCTTCCTCCTTCCTGCGCCTGCGTTTCCCTGCGAGTATCCGAGCTTTCCTGCTTCTCCGGCGAAGGGCTAGCCATTTGAAGGTGCTTCCGAGTGCGTTGCCTGTCGCCGGGAGCTCTCCATCGCCCTAGGTCGTTGCCGGGGAAGTTCCTATTACTTGAGAGGCGGTGCTCGATCGAGGAGATCTTTCTTTGAGGGTAAGCCTCAATTTCCTTTCTCCATCCCCACGATTCATATCCCACAGTTCCTCCTCGGCTGATAATAGTTCTGCCGCCGAAGGCTACACTCCGTCTCAGTCTCCTGAATCCTCCTTATCATCTCCCCTTTCTCCGAATTCCCTTGCTTCTCTCATGGCGGACGAGGCCGAATCGTCTGGCGCCGAGGGGTCCGAAGAGGTTCTCACCACGGGCCAGGCTTCCTCCTCTGATCGTCGTCGTTCCGAGACTACTTCGGAAGCGGTCTGCTCTCTCACTGATGATGGGGTTGGATACCTTGCCTCTTATTATCAACTCCCATCTTGGATGACCCCCTATCGGCCTGGTTCGAACACCAGGGCCAATTCTCCTCGTCCGGGTAGCTTTTCCATTTATGAGGAAAGCTTCCGGGCGGGTTTTCGCCTTCCTCTCTCCACCGTCGTCATCAATCTCCTGTGCTTCTACGGGTTAGTCCCGTCCCAATTTTTTCCTAACTCCTGGCGCACAGTCTATACCTTCTTGGCTGTGTTCGCCCTCATCGAAGTTACCCCTTCGGTAAACATCTTTCGCTATCTATTCAAGATACAACGGCAGGGGAGATCCGAGTGGTACAGTTTCGTCCCTCGTCTCGGCCGGGGTATCTTTTCTGGGAAGTTCTCGTCCATTCACGATTGGAAGATGAATTTTATCTTGGTTTCTCTTCCGGAGAATGAGAAGAATGTGTGGCCCTTTCCTACTGAGTAGGCACCACTGGCCGAAGGCCTCTCCGATCCGCCTACTCTCAACTGCGATCAGCTTCGCATTGTGAGTCTCATAGATGCCGCGGCTCCGTACGATATCGCGGAGCTTTTCAGTAAAACGGAGCAGCTCGTGCGGGCTGGGGCATGGCCGGATCCGACGAAGGATCCTCCGCGGGCCTCTCCTTATCTTCCTCCCGAGGAGGTTCCGGGGGAGACTGAAGGAGTTGCCGAGGTCGTGCCTCCGGTCGAAGCTCCTCCGACCGCCATGGGTGCTGAGGCTTCGGCCGAGGGTAAGTCGATCTTGAATTTCGGAGTTATGCGTCGGAAGATACTAATCCCTTCTTTTGTTTGCAGAAATGTCTGGGATTAAAGGCCTCCTTAGCCGGATGGCTCAGCAGTCCGGCCAACCGCAAGCGGTGAGAGGGGCCGGACGAGGCGTGGCCCCGAGTGTCCGGGCCGCGATAACGACAGTGGCTTCTGTTGAGGGCCGCGCTGCTGCTGCTGCTCTTGAGAGAGAGAGAAAAGGCAAGTCGGTCGTCCGAAGGGGTGGCCGATCGTCGAAGCGAGGTCGGGTGGACGAGCCCGGCGAGACAGAGCCTGCCCCGGCAATCAAGAGGCCAACTGCCGCTCGAAGGGCCCCGCTCTCGTCGCCTCCTGAAGCGCCGATGGGCGATTCTCCTTCGGTCGTGACGGCGGGGGCGGAAGATTTTGGAGGCTCTGGGTCGCAGGCATCTGGCGACCACGAGCGCGAGCTGTGGGTCCCGGACCTGGGGATCTACAGGGACGAGACCCTGGAGGACCCTCGTACGTGCCTGCGCCTCCTCCGAGGCTTGACCCTCCCGACGACCGAGGATCACCTGAAGGACCTGACTGCCAATGAGTTGGCACTGTTGAGCACCCGGTTGTCGGTCCAGGTAAAAGGCTTCTTTGCACGCCTCGGTCTGATACTTCCCTTAGCTGGTTTTGGGGTTACCAACCCCTGTTTACTTTTGGCTGTAGGCCGCAGTTACGTGTGGCATCCTGATTCGGCGTTAGGCGGCCATCCATCAACAACTCCGGGATGCCGAGCAGGCATCGGACCCGTCGGCTTCTGGCGAGGGCTCTCCGGCGCAACGCGACTTCGAGGATAACGTCGACCGGCTCCTGGAGGCGAACGCCCGGATGCGGGCTAAGATGGAGGAGCAGCAGGAGGCGACTCGCGCTTCCTCCGAGGCCAAACTGAAGGTCGAGCGGGAGAAGGCGAAGGCCGAGAAGGAGCTGGAGGTGGTCCGGGCCGAAAATAAGGCTCTTAAAGTCGAGATCCAGGACAAGGACGCCCAGCGGGCCTCGGATTGCCGCCGCCGTGCCGAGGAGATGTCAGCTCTGAGGCGGAATCTGGAGGCTAAGGCCGTAGAGGCTGCCCGTACTGCCGTTGCCAGCTACAAGGCTGGCCCAGAATACGTCGAGGAGATAGTTCAGGCCCAGCTCCTGGCGGCTTCTTCGGTTTTTAACATACGGCTGGCCGCCGTCCAAAAAGTTTGTCCGGCCGTGGACTTAACCGGCATCGCCCTTCCGACGGATGAGGAGGGTGAAGAGCTCCTGTCTTGGTGGATGGGGCTCAATGCCGAGAGGGCTCCGACCTCGGTGGAAGGTGATGCGGCCGTTCCTAGCGAAGCAACTCCTGCGGAAGCTGACCCTGCCGAGGCCGTTCAGGTCGATGATTCTCCCTCCCCATCTCCTGGCCAGAGCCCTGTTGATGTGGACGGTGAGAACACCGAAGACTGCGCCAGATGTACGGCCGATTTTGTACTCTTTTTCTCATGTATATATAAAAAGTACTTTGCTTCTTCTTCGTGTTCTGAATGAACGACCGAGTCTGGTTCTTCTTGAGTCCGAGACCTTATTTCTGTTCAGATGCGGCTCGCGTGGCCGAAGCATAATTCAGATTTAGATACGGACTTAGAATACCATGCCGCTCCCGATACGGTTTGCATGGCCGAAGCCACTCCCGGTACGGTTCACGCGGACTTAGAGAGAATATCATGCCGCTCCTGATACGGTTTGCATGGCCGAAGCCACTCCCGGTACGGTTTACACGGACTTAGAAAATACCATGCCGCTCCCGATACGGTTTGCATGGCCGAAGCCACTCCCGGTACGGTTTACGCGGACTTAGAGAATACCATGCCGCTCTCGATACGGTTTGCATGGCCGAAGCCACTCCCGGTACGGTTTACACGGACTTAGAGAATACCATGCCGCTCTCGATACGGTTTGCATGGCCGAAGCCATTCCCGGTACGGTTTACACGGACTTAGAGAATACCATGCCGCTCCCGATACGGTTTGCATGGCCGAAGCCACTCCCGGTACGGTTTACACGGACTTAGATAGAAAATCATGCCGCTTCCGATACGGTTTGCATGGCCGAAGCCATTCCCGGTACGGTTTACACGGACATAGAGAATACCATGCCGCTCCCGATACGGTTTGCATGGCCGAAGCCACTCCCGATACGGTTTACATGGACTTAGAGAATACCATGCCGCTCCCGATACGGTTTGCATAGCCGAAGCCACTCCCGGTACGGTTTACACGGACTTAGAGAAAATACCATGCCGCTCCCGATACGGTTTGCATGGCCGAAGCCACTCCTGGTACGGTTTACACGGACTTAGAGAATACCATGCCGCTCTCGATATGGTTTGCATGGCCGAAGCCACTCCCGGTACGGTTTACGCGGACTTAGAAAATACCATGCCGCTCCCGATACGGTTTACACGGACTTAGAGAAAATACCATGCCGCTCCCGATACGGTTTGCATGGCCGAAGCCACTCCCGGTACGGTTTACACGGACTTAGAGAATACCATGCCGCTCCCGATACGGTTTGCATGGCCGAAGCCACTCCCGGTACGGTTTACACGGACTTAGAGAATACCATGCCGCTTCCGATATGGTTTGCATGGCCGAAGCCACTCCCGGTACGGTTTACACGGACTTAGAGAATACCATGCCGCTCCCGATACGGTTTGCATGGCTGAAGCCATTCCCGGTACGGTTTACGCGGACTTAGAAAATACCATGCCGCTCCCGATACGGTTTGCATGGCCGAAGCCACTCTCGGTACGGTTTACGCGGACTTAGAAAATACCATGCCGCTCCCGATACAGTTTGCATGGCCGAAGCCACTCCCGGTACGGTTTACACGGACTTAGAGAAAATACCATGCCGCTCCCGATACGGTTTGCATGGCCGAAGCCACTCCCGGTACGGTTTACACGGACTTAGAAAATACCATGCCGCTCCCGATACGGTTTGCATGGCCGAACCCACTCCCTGTACGGTTTACGCGGACTTAGAGAATACCATGCCGCTCTCGATACGGTTTGCATGGCCGAAGCCACTCCCGGTACGGTTTACACGGACTTAGAGAATACCATGCCGCTCTCGATACGGTTTGCATGGCCGAAGCCACTCCCGGTACGGTTTACACGGACTTAAATAGAAAACCATGCCGCTCTCGATACGATTTGCATGGTCGAAGCCATTCCCGGTACGGTTTACACGGACTTAGAGAATACCATGCCGCTCCCGATACGGTTTGCATGGTCGAAGCCACTCCCGGTACGGTTTATACGGACTTAGAGAATACCATGCCGCTCCCGATACGGTTTGCATGGCCGAAGCCACTCCCGGTACGGGTTACACGGAGTTAGAGAAAATACCATACCGCTTCCGATACGGTTTGCATGGCCGAGGCCACTCCCGGTACGGTTTACGCGGACTTAGAAAATACCATGCCGCTCCCGATACGGTTTACATGGCCGAAGCCACTCCCGGTACGGTTTACACGGACTTAGAGAAAATACCATGCCGCTCCCGATACGGTTTGCATGGCCGAAGCCACTCCCGGTACGGTTTACACGGACTTAGATAGAAAACCATGCCACTCCCGATACGGTTTGCATGGCCGAAGCCACTCCCGGTACGGTTTACACGGACTTAGATAGAAAACCATGCCACTCCCGATACGGTTTGCATGGCCGAAGCCACTTCCGGTACGGTTTACACGGACTTAGAGAAAATACCATGCCGCTCCCGATACGGTTTGCATGGCCGAAGGCACTCTCGGTACGGTTTACGCGGACTTAGAAAATACCATGCCGCTCTCGATACGGTTTGTATGGCCGAAGCCACTCCCGGTACGGTTTATACGGACTTAGAGAAAATACCATGCTGCTCCCGATACGGTTTGTATGGCCGAAGCCATTCCCGGTACGGTTTACGCGGACTTAGAAAATACCATGCCGCTCCCGATACGGTTTGCATGGCCGAGGCTACTCCCGGTACGGTTTACGCGGACTTAGAAAATACCATGCCGCTCCCGATACGGTTTGCATGGCCGAAGCCACTCCCGGTACGGTTTACATGGACTTAGAGAAAATACCATGCCGCTCCCGATACGGTTTGCATGGCCGAAGCCACTCCCAGTACGGTTTATACGGACTTAGAAAATACCATGCCGCTCCCGATACGGTTTGCATGGCCGAAGCCACTCCCGGTACGGTTTACGCGGACTTAGAGAATACGATGCCGCTCTCGATACGGTTTGCATGGTCGAAGCCACTCCCGGTACGGTTTACACGGACTTAGAGAATACCATGTCGCTCTCGATACGGTTTGCATGGCCGAAGTCACTCCCGGTACGGTTTACGTGGAGTTAGAAAATACCATGCCGCTCCCGATACGGTTTACACGGATTTAGAGAAAATATCATGCCGCTCCCGATACGGTTTGCATGGCCGAAGCTACTCCCGGTACGGTTTGCACGGACTTAGAGAAAATACCATGCCGCTCCCGATACGGTTTGCATGGCCGAAGCCATTCCCGGTACGGTTTACGCGGACTTAGAAAATACCATGCCGCTCCCGATACGGTTTGCATGGCCGAAGCCACTCCCGGTACGGTTTACGTGGACTTAGAAAATACCATGCCGCTCCCGATACGGTTTGCATGGCCGAAGCCACTCCCGGTACAGTTTACACGGACTTAGAGAAAATACCATGCCGCTCCCGATACGGTTTGCGTGGCCGAAGCCACTCCCGGTACGGTTTACGCGGACTTAGAGAATACCATGCCGCTCTCGATACGGTTTGCATGGCCGAAGCCACTCCCGGTACGGTTTACGCGGACTTAGAGAATACCATGCCGCTCTCGATACGGTTTGCATGGCCGAAGCCACTCCCGGTACGGTTTACGCGGACTTAGAGAAAATACCATGCCGCTCCCGATACGGTTTGCATGGTCGAAGTCACTCCCGGTACGGTTACACGGACTTAGAGAATACCATGCCGCTCTCGATACGGTTTGCATGGCCGAAGCCACTCCCGGTACGGTTTACACGAACTTAGAGAATAACATGCCGCTTCCGATACGGTTTGCATGGCCGAAGCCACTCCCGGTACGGTTTACACGGACTTAGAGAAAATACCATGCCGCTCCCGATACGGTTTGCATGGCCGAAGCCACTCCCGATACGGTTTACGCGGACTTAGAAAATACCATGCCGCTCCTGATACGGTTTGCATGGCCGAAGCTACTCCCGGTACGGTTTACACGGACTTAGAGAAAATACCATGCCGCTCCCGATACGGTTTGCATGGCCGAAGCCATTCCCGGTACGGTTTACGCGGACTTAGAAAATACCATGCTGCTCCCGATACGGTTTGCATGGCCGAAGCCAGTCCCGGTACGGTTTACGTGGACTTAGAAAATAACATGCCGCTCCCGATACGGTTTGCATGGCCGAAGCCACTCTCGGTACGGTTTACACGGACTTAGAGAAAATACCATGCCGCTCCCGATACGGTTTGCGTGGCCGAAGCCACTCCCGGTATGGTTTACACGGACTTTAGAAAAATCATGACTGGCATCTCAACAGGAGAATTTTATTTATGCCTTCCGGCTAAATTCTAGGGGATGTAACTTACATGAAATAACGCCGAAGGCGCTCCACATTCCAAGTGCAAGGGAGAGGTTGGCCCGAAAAGGTTTCCAACCGATAAACCCCTCGTCTAATTACCTCCTTTACACGATACGGTCCTTCCCAGTTGGGGGAGAGCTTTCCTGCGGATTCGGCTGGTTTGGACGTATAAGCATTTCTTAACACGAGGCTCCCGATTTCAAAGCTTCGGGGCTTCACTCGAGTGTTATGGTATCTGGCCATGCGCTGCTGATAAGCTGCTAGCCGAATGCGAGCTCTATCCCTGGTTTATTCTATGAGATCAAGATGATCCTTTAAGGCTTCCTCGTTGGCTTCCGGATCATGAGTAAGGACTCTTGGAGAGGGATGGCCGATTTCGACAGGAATAACGGCTTCTATCCCATATGCCATGCGAAATGGGGTTTCGCCGGTTGGGGTTCGACTTGCAGTTCGACATGCCCAGAGAACACTTGGTAGCTCTTCCACCCATCGGCCTTTGGCTTCGCCGAGGCGAGTCTTCAGTCCTTGTAGCAGGCTTCGGTTAGTGACCTCGACCTGGCCGTTTGCCCGGGGGTGTGCTACCGAAGTGAACTTGTGGAGGATGCCGAAGCTGGCACAGTTGTCATTGAATCGACGGCTGTTGAATTGTTTGCCGTTGTCTGAGATGATGACCCGGGGGATGCCGTACCGGCAGATGATGGACTTCCAGACGAAGTTCCAAGCATTGCTATCAGTTATGGACGCGAGGGGTTCAGCTTCTACCCACTTAGTAAAATAATCTACCGCCACGATGAGGAACTTCCTTTACCCGGTGGCGACGGGAAAGGGCCCCAGGAGGTCGATTCCCCATTGGGCGAAGGGCCAGGGGTCGGACAAGGGAGTTAGAAGGGTTGCCGACTGGTGGATGAGGGAGCTGAACCTCTGGTACTGATCGCAGCGACGTACGAGGGCTATTGCATCCTCTCGGAGCGTCGGCCACCAGTATCCCTACCTTAGAAGCTTGTGAGCCAGGGCCTTTCCTCCCGCATGTGCTTCGCATACCCCTTCATGCACCTCTCGCATGGCGTAGTCGGCTTCGGCCGGACCGAGGCATCGCAAGAGTGGTCGACTGAAGGACTTCTTGTATAACAGCCCGTCCAAGAGAAGGAAGTGAGATGAACGCTGCCGAACATGTTTTGCTTCCTTTGGATAAGGCGGGACTTCTCTTCGGAGGAGGAAAGTAACTAGGGGAGTCATCCAGGTCTCGGCCTCGGCTTCGGTCACCTGCATGACTTTGGGCTCTTCGAGGCTTGGCTCGGCAAGTTCTTCTACAAGAATCATCCGGCCTTCTCTCTCGTCCTGAGTTGATGCTAGCCGGGAAAGAGCGTCGGCTCGAGCATTCTCAGCTCTCGGGATCCGTACGATTTTATAGGAGTTGAATTGGGCGAGAATCTTGCGAGTTACCTGGAGGTAAGATGCCATTATCGCATCTCGTGCCTCGTATTCCTCGGAAACATGACTGGCAATTAGCTGAGAATCGCTAAAAGCTTTTATGTTCCGGACGTCAAGCTTTCTTGCGGCCCGGAGGCCGGAGATGAGAGCTTCATACTCGGCGGCGTTATTGATGGCAGGAAAGGAGAAGCGCAGCGCATACTCCGTGACGACCCCTTCGGGAGATGCCAAGATCCATCCGGCGCCGCTGCCCGTGGAGCATGCGGAGCCGTCTACATAGAGTTGCTACTCATCCGCTGGTGTAAAAGCCGAAGTCTCCTCGGCCTCGGATGTGTTGACCTTCGGTTGAGGCGCTGAAGGAGCTTCGGGAGTGAGCTCGGCAATAAAGTCAGCTAACGCCTGGGCTTTTATCGCTATCCGAGGCGCATAGGAGACGTCGAATTCTCCCAATTCGATTGCCCATTTCGTCAATCTGCCGGATACCTCCGGCTGGGAGAGGACCTGCTTTAGAGGCTGGTCGGTGAGGACTTTTATCGAATGGGCGAGGAAGTAAGGCCGGAGCCTCCTCGCAGACGAGACGAGGGCCAAAGCCAGCTTCTCAAGAGCAAGATATCTGAGCTTTGCTCCTTGGAGGGCTCGGCTTATATAGTAGACAGGCTTTTGGATGCCGTCTTACTCTCGGACGAGGACGGCGCTGATAGCTGCCTCAGATACCGCGAGGTAGAGGAACAACGGCTCTCCGTGGACCGGCTTGGACAGTATGGAACTTTGGAGAGATAGACCTTCAGTTGCTTGAAGGCCGTCTGGCACTCGTCCGTCCAGGAGAAGTTATTGGCCTTCTTCAGTAGCTTGAAGAAGGGGAAGCAGTAATCTGCCGCTCTGGACATGAAGCGACTTAGGGCGGCGATCCTTCCGTTTAGCTTTTGAACCTCTCGGAGGTTAGCCGGAGGGCGCATCTGAATGATGGCCGAAATCTTTTCGGGGTTAGCTTCCACCCCTCGGTGAGTGACCATATAGTCGAGGAACTTCCCGGAGGCCACTCCGAAGGCGCATTTGGCTGGGTTCAGCTTCATTTTGTATTGCCGTAGGGCGGAGAATGTCTCGGCTAAGTCGGCCAAATGGTCTCCAGCGACGCGGCTCTTTACCAGCATATCGTCGATGTAGACTTCCATGTTGCGGTCGAGTTGCGGGACAAATACTTTGTTGACGAGGCGCTGATATGTCGCGCCAGCATTCTTCAGGCCGAAGGGCATCCGGGTATAGCAATACAGACCGAGATCGGTCGTGAAGTTGGTCTTGCTTTCATCGTCCGGATGCATTCGGATCTGATGATAGCCTGAATAGGCGTCGAGAAAGCTCAGGAGCTCGTGGCCAGAGGTCGCATCCACCACCTGATCTATCCGAGGTAGCGGGAAGCTATCCATCGGACATACTTTGTTAAGGTTGGTGAAGTCTACGCACATTCGCCATTTGCCATCTTTCTTCGGCACCATTACTACGTTGGCGATCCAGTCCGGGTGGTGTACCTTTCGGAGGTGTCCGGCGTTCAACCCCTTTTGAACTTCGGCTTGAATGGCGGCTCTCCTTTCCTGATTGAAGGTACGCCGCTTTTGCTTGACCGGGGGCTGGTTGGGATCGGTGTGTAGCTGATGCTCGGCTATTTCCGGATCAACCCCGGGCATGTCTGTTGGAGACCAGGCGAAGACGTCGAGATTCCTTTTCAGGAATTCGACGAGTCTTTCTGCTTCGGTTTTCTCCAGGCCGGAGCTTATCATCAGGGTCCGTCCCTTGCCTTCCGGAACCGGGATGGCGATGAGTTCTTCCCCCGGAGATGCTTCGGCTGAGGACTCGATCGACAGGGATTCGGCCGCAGCTTTTCCCTTGACCGAAATCATGTAGCACTGCCGAGCCGCTTCCTGATTCCCCTTGGCCTCGCCTATTCCATGACTGGTATGGAATTTTAGCTTTTGATGAAAAGACGAAGGCACAGCTCCGACCCCGCCGATTAGCCTTCGGCCGAAGATGGCGTTGTAGGCTGAATCGATTTTTACAACGGCAAAATCCGTTTCTACGGTTAATTGCCGGGGGGCGGAACCTATAGTTACGGGGAGCCGGACAATGCCCTCTACTCGGCAGGGCGAGCCATTAAAACCGAATAGGGGGCCCCGGTGAGGCTTCATATTAGTCTCATTCAATCCCATTTTTACAAAACAATCGTAGAATAATATGTTGGGAGCGTTTCTATTATCAACAAAAATACGATGTACATCGTAATTGTTTATTACAGCGTTCACGACGAGGGCGTCGTCGTGTGGGATCTGAACATCAGTCAGATCCTCAAAGCCGAAGGTAATGTCTTCTTGGTGGGGCCGCTTCGGCTCGACGTCGACCGTCGCTATGGTTGCAGAGCTGTGCTGTCGGCGCCTTGATCCTTCTCTCGGCCCACCGGATATCATCATGATAGACCCAGCACTGGGTCTTTGATGAGATGTCTCCACCGGGGCCGAGGCAATCTTTGGCGGGGGAGTGGCTTCCTTCTCCGGGGGTTGCTGAGGCCTGGCCGGCTCGGGGACATCCCGGCTCCGCTGTTGCTGGGGCTGCTCTCGCCGGTACTGCGGCAGTCTGCCCTCCCTGATGAGGCGGTCGATCTCCTCCCGAAGGTGTCGGCATTCGTCTGTTGAATGGCCGATCTCCCGATGATATTCGCAATACTTGCCAGGGTCCCTTCGGCGAGGGTCAGTTTTGATGCGCTCCGGCCGTCGGATCATGCCCTTCACCTCTATAAGCATTCGGGAAGGGGCAGCGGGTAGCGGTAGGTACCGCGGCTGCGGATCCCGTCGCTTTTCTCGGTTCCACTCCTCCCTGCGATATCGCTTACGGGAGAGTTCTTGATCTTCAGGTTGAGGGCGGACCACCTTGGGGGCAGGCGCCGATGCTGCTTCGGCCGTGCCTTTAGCTCTGGACATTATTAGGGCCTCCCGATTAATATACTTGTGGGCCCGGGCTACGAGGTCCTGGAAGGTAGGGGGATGGCGTTTCCCAATGGAGCCGAGGAACCCTTCATCTCGGCACCCGTTGATTATGGCCGAAACCGTAATCGAGCTGTCGAGGTTTGGGATTTGGGCGGCTTCGGTCCGGAATTTGGTAAAATACTCCTGGAGAGTCTCGGTGGGGCCTTGCCGAATGGCTAGTAGGCTGGCGGAAGTCTTACACTGCCGGGTGGCGTCATAAAACTGGTCGACAAATAACTAGCCTAACTGGACTAGGGAGTGGATGGAGTTAGGTGCCAGTGTCTCGAACCAGGTGAGGGCAGTCTTCTCAAGGGTGAGGGGGAAGAGACGGCAGCGTACTGCCTCGGCGACCCCTCGGACAGAGAGATAGGTATTGAACCTCTGGAAGTGGCAGACCGGATCTGTCATTCCATCGTAGAGGGGGCCTTTCGGCAGTTTGAAGTTAGGAGGTACCTCGGTAGCCAGGAGCTCTGGCGTGAACGGGGTTTGCTCCAAGATGGTGCTGGCAAGGGGCGCTCCGTACGGCCGAGACACCATCTGCTGCATCTCTTTCCTCATCGCCGTCAACCGTCGGTCCAGGTCCGGGGCAATTGAGGTGGCGACCGAGCATCCTCCGGTTCCGGCTGGGCGAAACTGGGACGAAGCATAACCTTGCTCCGTCATCAGACGGTCGGCGCGAGGGGCTCGGGCAGGCAGTGCCGAGGGCTCGCTACGCGCCGTGGCGGTCTGGTCGGGGGAGACCGGTGAGGGTGCTGGCCAGAACCTTGTATCATGGATTGGATAGAGTGGACGAAGCGGTACTTGCTGGGGAAGCTGGCCCAGCAATCCCATACGCTGGGCAATGGCAGACACCATCTCTTGCAGAGGCGCAAGAGAGGTAACGGCAACAGCTAGCGTTGTCATCTGCTGCTGAAGTACTCCCACCCGATCACCCTCAGCAGCGAGGGACTCTGGTATGACAGGCAGAGCCGTGCTTGGTAGAGCAGGCGGGGCGCCTTCGGAGTGGAGTGGCTGCACCGGGGTAGCCCGTGTCTCTGCTTCATCTTGTCCGGACCGTCGGGTTACAGGACGATGAGACATGACTCTTTGCTTGTTTCCCACAGACGGCGCCACGTGATGTAGCCGAAGCTATCACGACCAGATTTCGAGGCTGGAATCCGAAGTTTGGGATCCGTAGCTGGGTCGGATCGGTGAAGAGGCCCGATGGGGATCCGGAAGGCGATGGAGGCAGAGACGCGGTCGAAGATCCGAAGCCGAGGGTTGCTCGTCCGGATGTGGGCTAGCCTTCGGAAGGTGCGTCCGAAGTCCCTCCGGTTGAAGGGCAGCCGATGCAGAGCCGAGGCGCCTTCGGGCGAGGAGGATCAGCCGGCGAACGGCGTCGAGACAGGAGGGAGAAGTCCGAGGTTGGCGGTCGAGACCGACTCGGAGAGGTCGGCGAAGATTCGAACCGAGCCCTGCAGGAGGGAAAGAAGAAGAAGAAGAACCGGTCAGTAGGAGTCCCGGGCTTTGGCCCTTAGGAACCCCCTCCGACGGTTAAGTTAGCTTCTGAAGATGATTCGATTAAGAAGTCAAAGAGGTGGAAGAAGTAGCTTTAATGCTTTTTGGACTATAGTCCTTGAGGGTCACGGATACATACCTTTGGCAATAAATAGCGGTGTATTTATAGCAGATGATAGAGGATGCTTAATGGTGGTAGCCGATATAGGACTATGTTCTGGGTTTATTGGTAAACCGTCATAGTGCCTAGTCCTCCCACCGGAGTGGGCCGGACACGGCTTATTGGGCTGAAGGGGGTTGGGCCGCTGATGGGCCGAAGCCTACTGGGTCGAGGGCTGCTGAGCCGCTAACAGGCCGAAGGCTATTGGGCCGCTGACGGGCCGAAGAGCACTGGACTGCTTATTGGGCCGAGGGCCGCCGGGGCGCTAACGGGCCGAAGGCTCCCAAGGGGCCTTTTACTGCCGCTGCTAGGCTGATCTGTGTTGGGCTTGTTTTAATGGGCCGAATCAGATTCTGCCTCATCAGTATGTATTTTAAAGTGTAGAATAAATTTTAAAATTTTTATAACAATATTTATAATCTTTCGGGAATTACCTTAATAAAAAAAAGCTTAAATTTAGGTAATTGTAAATAATATCAAATCAGGTTGAAAATTAAAGATAATTAAAAAACATTTGAATCACGATCTTTATATAGAGAGGATCATGAATTTGGCTGATTGGATTGAAACAAAGTTAATCATAGTGTCTTTGTGATAGTTTTATCAACAAAAGTCTACAAAATTGGTTTTAAGTGTATTAATATATTTTTTACATCAAAAGGATTCTGATCAAATCATGTGACCAGAGTAATTTTGTCAAAAGTTAAAGATTGGGTTTCATTATTTATAGATTGATATTCATAATTTTCATGTATTTCGTACTAAGAACTAACATCTTCTTTGTTGAATAAATATCAAATAATGATAAATAATTCTAATAAACTTTCAACATGTTAAATATATCTTATAATTTCTTAATAAAGCTTTGAGGATCATAATCGAACAAAGAAGTCAACTTTTCAAAATATGCATGGCTAGGGTATCGCTTGCCTACCTTCTGAGTAAATATTTTGTTCTTTGACTCCCTAACTTGCTAGCTTTTTTATGTTGGGTTCTTATTCCTCCCTCGAGTCTTCCTAGCTTCTTAGTTGGAGTACAATTTAGGCCATGAAAATCCTCACTCTTGTGGCAAACTCCATCTTTCAAGTCTTCTATCGAAGAATGGAAATCTCTCTCTCTCAAACTCTTATTAAGCCAAATTTGAAACTCCAGTTAATATAGATGTCGTTAGTCTTATTTTATAGGTTTTTTTACATATAAGCCCTTATAATCTTGTGATATTATAAATAAGTCCCCTTAATCTAACTATTTACAAATAAGCCCCTATAATCTACTGTGAATTAGTGAAAGGCCCCTGAAGCTTATAAATAATCCCTTGAGAGTGTTACAAATAAGCTTTTAAAAGGGCTTATTTGTAAGAAAGTTGCGATTATGGGGGTTTATGTGCAAACATTTAGATTAGGGGGCTTATTTGTAATATCACAAGATTATAGGGACTTATATGTAAAAAAACCCTATTTTATAATGTGTTTATTATGTTTAATGCTATTTAAACTTGAAAAAAAGCAAGAACATGGGAGGAAGAAGGAAGAAGGAAGCAGAGGAAGCGAACATAGAGAGAGAGAGAGAGAGAGAGAGAGAGTGCGGCAGCCAACACACTAGCCTAACTGCCCATCAACTTTCACTAATGTGCTGTTTAGGGTTACAAAAATATAAAAAAAGGTGTACCCAATGCACGAGGCTCCTATCATTTGTGGGGTCTGGGGAAGGGACGATGTACGCAGCCTTACCCCTGCTAGACAGAGAGGTTGTTTCCTTGGTTCGAACCTGTGACCTCTAGGTCATAAACGGGCCAACGTAATCGTTACTCTAGGCTTGCCCTTCGGTTACAAAAAATATTATGGGAAAAAAATACCCTTGTCCTAGTAACACACATATACACCCTTACAACACATGTATAAGTGGATAGAAAAACATAAGGAAAAAGACAAAAGTGCCCCTAACTAATATTACCCCTGACTACACTCCTCAAATTGAGCATAGATATCATCCATGCATAGCTTGGACAATAGAGAGGTAAAAAGATCTTTGGACAACCCTTTTGTGAAGACATCAGAGAGTTGATTAATAGACTAAACATAGGCAAGGCAAAATTTTCCAGAATCCAACTTCTCCCAAATGAAATGGTGATCGATCTCGATGTGTTTTGTTATGTCGTGTTGAACTGGATTATTAGCGATGTTGGTGGCAGCTTTCTTGTCATAATAAAATTGCATCGGAAGGTGAACTTGAACTCCAAGATCTTAAAGGAAAAGCTTCAACTATAAATCTCTATAATACCATGTGCCATAGTACGATGCTCAGCTTCATCACTAGAACGGACACATATAGTCTGTTTCTTGCTTTGCCACGTGACAAGGTTTCCACCAAGAAATAGTTAATAGCTAGTGGTCGACTGCCTATCATCTCGAGAACTAGCCCAATCAGCATCTATGAAACTGTCAACATTCAGGTGGGCAACCTTAGTGTACAACAATCCCTTGCCAGGATAGGATTTGATGTACCGCAATATCCTCTCTACAGTCCGTATATGTGGAACCCAGAGAGCATGCATAAACTGACTGACAATGCTTACATCATAAGTGATGTCCGCTGGTAGGTATCTTTACTAGCTTCAAACAAAAGTTCTCCTACTGACCCCGAAAGCCCATGATTTGTCTTTATAGGAGTAAGAGCTGGTTTACATCCCAACTTTTCAATCTCTTGAAGCAAATTAAAGGCATACGTTCATTGTCAAATGTATAGGCCATGCTGTGATTTCGCTACTTCAATGCCAAGGAAATACTTTAGCTTCCCATGATCTTTAATATCACACTCATATGCCAAACTATCCTTTAACTTGTGTATCTCTACCGAATGATTTCCAGTGATGATCATATCATCCACATACATAAAGAGAACCACCACTCCCCCTGGCATCAAGTCTAAGTGGGGGCTACATACACACTTCTTCCTACAAATCACCATTGAGAAAAGCATTCTTGACATCTGACTGGTAAAGCTCCTAAGAAAACTGGACAACAAGAGATAACACAATTCTCACGGATTTTAGCTTGGCCATCGGAGAAAATGTCTCCATGTAATCAACACCATATGTTTGGGTAAAATCCTTGGCAACCAATCTTGCTTTGTATCGCTAAGTAGTACATCAGAATGATATTTGATGTTATATACCCATTTGGACGCTACCAGACTCTTCCCTGAAGGTAATCCCACCAATTCCCAGGTGTTATTCTTGTTGAAAGCTTGCATCTCCTCATCCATAGTTGCCACTCGCTTTGGATCCTTAACAACTTCAACAAAAGAGTTAGGAACATGGTAAGTGGAAATAGTAGACAAAAAGGAGCAATATGAGGGTGAAATATGAGAATAGGACACATAATTAGAAAGAAGATGCTTGGTTCAGGGTTGTGTCCCTTTCCGAACAATAATGGGAAGATCCAAGTCTGAGGGTGTTGTAGGTGTGGAGGCCAAAAGTATACTTGAAATTTCAACAGCTTTTTGAGGTGGTGGATCCATAGCAGGCCCAGACTTGTTCTACGAACCAAGTGTGGCACCAGTCATGTCAGAAGCAAGAGGTAAGGGAATAGACTCAGGAGGAGGTTTACAAGTAAGAAATGGAGGGTATTCACCCTAAACAAGAGACTGAGATTCAAAATAGGACTCATATTAAAAAAAGGTGACATCCTTAAGAAAATATTTTCTCCCTTTTTTGGGGTCAAGGTATTTGTACTCCTTCTGAGTAGGAGAGTATCCCAAAAAGAGCTACGAATAGCATGGGAGTCTAACTTAGTAGAACTAGGACTTAAGGAATGAATAAAGTACAAACAACTAAAGATACAGGGCTCAAGAGCAAACAATGGATGGTCATGATGAAGTATCCGAATAGGAGGCATGTAGTCAAATCTCCGAGAAGGCATATGATTGATAACATAGGAGGCGATCAGGACAACATCAGTCTAAAACTTTTTAGGCAGTTGACACTGCAATAGAAGAGCTCAAGAGGTCTCAAGTAAATGTCTATTTTTTTTTTCTGCCATTCCATTTTGTTGAGATGAATAAACATATGAGGATTCGTGAATGATTCCTGCATCCTCCATAAAAATATTGAGATTCCTCTCAAAGTATTCTCTTGCATTGTCATATCTGAAAACTTTAACTCGCCTCTCAAATTAGTTTTTTAACCATTTTGCAAAACACTTGAATGATTCGAGGTACTTCTTCACGGGATTTTATAAGATGTATCCAACAACAATGAGAAAAGTCATCAATGAAACTAATAAAGTAGCGATAACCATCCACAAAAGGAACATGGGATGATATCTAGACGTCAGAATGGACAAGTTGGAAAGGAAAAGTACTTTTATTCGTTGAAATATGAAAATTGATTCTACAATGTCTTGTAAGTTGACACACTTGACACTGAAGAGAGTGAATTTTTATTGACTTGATCAAAGTTGGAAACAAGACTTGTAAGGGCCTAAAAGACAAATGTCCTAAACAACTATGCCACAAATAGATCGCTTCAAGTTGTTTATTCGTGTCACCATCAATACTAGACTGAAACACAATGTTACCATCGGATTGAAAATGATAAAGGCCTCCCACTTCACGACCACTTCCAATCATTAGTTTGTGTTTTAGGCCTTAAAAAATACAATGTATAGGAAAAAAAGTTGAGCATTGTAGGGATTTAGTCAAACTGCTTACAAACAAAAGGTTAATTGGAAGAACAGGAACATAAAGAACAGAGGACAAAGGCAGGTCATCATTGAGATTCATAGTTCCTTTATCCGCTACAGTAGCACGGATACTATCTGTAATGGTGACCTTCTCTTGTCTAGAACTCAAGGAATATGAGGTAAGGAGAGAAGAGATACCAATCATATGATCTGTAGCTCCTGAATCGATGACCCAAGGGCTACGGGAGGGGGTATAGTGTGTAACACTCAAAGTTGCCCCTACAATACCTGGCGTGGTGGCAGAAGAAGATGCTCCAAGTTGTGAGAGAATCTGCTGCAGGTGGATAATATTATTTGAGGAGAGCGTAGACACCTAAGGAGTGGTGAGACCACCATCTGAAGAAGAGTTGGGAGGATCATCTGGGCCTTGAGTAATGACAACATTGTTCTTTGCTTGTTGTTCACTCTTGGCATTTCTGAATTTCAACGAATTATTGTCAGGATAAAAGTCCCAACACTTGTCTACATAGTGATTATCCTTCCTATAAGGAGTACAATGTATCCCAATCTTCTCTTTCTCCTTTCCTTGGCCATTGTCGCCTTTTCCAGACGGAGAAAAGGTGCTGGCCAGCATAGAGGACTCTTTCAAATCACGGCCACTAGCGGCTACAATGCCTCCACTCGTAAGCTTTCATGCGTCCTTCTTCTTTCAACATCTTGTGATACACTTGCTCAAGGGATGGAAGAGGATCAATGCTAAGTATGTGAGCCCTTAAGCTCTCATATTTAGAAGTGAGGCCAATAAGAAATTTGCAGATCCGATTCCGTTCCATATGTTGCAGATATATCTTTTGATCTTCAATACAAACCCAACTGTAGACAAAGTAGTAATCTAATTCCTTCCACTTACTTTTCAGCAGTCTAAAATAAGTGGTAACACCAACACTATCCTATCAACTCTTGTATATCAATAGTCAACTGGTAAATACATGATGCATCTTACCTTTGCCCATACATCTGATTGAGAATATCCCACATCTCCTTTGCAGTCCTCTTCATCATGATCAATTGTTGGATCTATGAACTTATAGAGTTGAGGATCCATCCCATCACAAGATTGTTCTTCAATTCCCATACGACATAAGTAGGGTCATCATGTGCTGGCGTATGGGCTCTACCATCAATGTAACATGTCTTCCTCGTCCACCAAGAAAAATCTGAACAGAGACAGACCAGAGATGATAATTAGTCTCTATTAGCTTTACAATGGTCATCTGCAGTGCCAGAAGGTGATGCTTCATGGACGGAAGACCAGCAGGGTGCATCACGGTGGAGTTAACTTAACGTGTGGTGGATATGTGCCCTGGCTCCCGAGAATCAAAGCCACTGCTGCTTGATGAATCTATAACGAAGCAAAAAAGAAAAAAAAAGGAAGCTGAGTACTTCCCAAGTTCCCATGCCTCCAAACTGCAAAAACTTTGGTGTAGGTGACTCCCAACACCAAAGAAAGAGTCCACAGCCATAGAGGATGCACCAACAAGGACTGAAACTCGATGCAGGATAGCCGAACTCCTGCAGAAGCCCTAGAACTGCACCAACAAGGGCTGCTGCACCAACAACAGCTGTAGATGATGCAAGAGGGAAGGAAGAAGGGACTGGACCCAAGAGTAGGGCACTGCGGTTCCTTCTCCACCAAGAATAGGGCGACCAAGGGTATGCGCCCTAGGTAGAACAGAGAGAGGAATGGACCGGGCCCAAGATTAGGGTTAACCGGTTCCTTTTTCCCTAAGAAAAAAAGGGCTGCAAGGCAGTGCCGGCTCCTCCTTCACCAAAGACAACACTGCACAGGCTGTGGTTCCCTTCTCCACCAGTGAGTTGATGATCCGACTGGAGGGGACCTGCGAACAGGGGCACAAAAGGTGCTGGAAAGGTGGGTTAAGGGTACCGGAGCCAAGGAATCAGGGATCTGATCCCTTCTCCACCAAGAAAGAGGGGCGCCGACTCCTCCTTCACTTCATCTAACACCCTACCTGTTCTGATACCATGAAGAAAAGCAAGAACAGGGGAAGAAGGAAGAGGAGGCAGCGGACAGAGAGAGAGGAAGGGTGCGGCAGCCACACACCAGCGTAACCACCCATCAAGTTTAATTAATATGCTGTTTAGGGTTACAAAAAAGTATTATGGGACAGAAATACCCTTGTCCCAGTAACGCACACATACACCCTTACAGCACAAACATAAGTGGACAGAAAAACACAAGAAAAAAGACAAAAGTACCCTTGACTAATATTACCCCTGACTACAAAACTCGCAAATCATGACCAGTAGTGGTTGGTCACGAATTTGGACTTTCCTTACATGAGTAGGATTTCAACTTAGAGTAGAAGTTCTCAGATTTCTACTAGATTTGGTTTCCGTCCAAAGACTACCAAATTTGACCTATGAAACAACTAAATGAAACATTGGTCATCGTCAAATTGTAACTCTTTGAATCAGCTTTCCGATGGGGCTTGTTTCACTAAATTCTGAGTTCCCTACACAAAGTTATACTTAAAATATTGAGATTGTGTTATATAAATTTGTGAATAGAAAACTAATTTATGTAGGAATCAAACTATGATTTTTCATGAATGAATTAGGAGTCTAATTATGCTTAATTGTATTGTGTTTTAGTCCTAATTTAAGTGCAAGACCTCTCCACAAGCTTTTCAAGTTGGACTTGCCAAAGGAGAAGCCTTCTCTCTCTTTTCTAATTCCAATCTTATTGAGACTAGGATTGATTTGCATCTTGAAATGAACCCATCTGAATGTAAATACTGTATGAATTAGAAAAAATGGTCTTCCACAAAAGCCTTAGATCATTGCATCCTCTTTCCAATGAATGCAATCTTGTTGCAATCTGAATTTTATATGAAGAGTTATGCACAAAATACTGAAACGATATCCTCTAATCCAGTAAACAGTTAGTTACTGAACAAACAAGAAGTTCTTTCATTGACAAATTGGCTGTTCGAATATATTTTTGTTAAAATTTAATATTAATAGGGTCCTAATTCATGATAGAAGAAAACTCTTCATATATAGTATTTTCCTTCGATGCGTCCAATTCAAATTAGGGAACTCACTTTTTCGAAAGTCTGACAAATAGACCTTTAGTTGTAATTTGCTCTAAAACTCTTACTAAATTTCAAAATTCATTAAAGTGATATTCTTAACAATTTTAGTTAGCTTAATTTTTTGAAGGTGCCATAAGTCGCAATTCATTGATAATGTCAAAAAGATACAAGAAGAAGGCTAAGGCCTGTAGAAAGAAAAACAATCCCCGGTAATGAGGACTCCCCAAAACCCCCAGTACAAGGCCCCACTTTTATCCAAAGAATAAAAAATAAGCACCCCATACATAGTCAGAAAATCACGTAAGTAACATTTTCCAATTCCCTACAGAGTCAAGGAGAACGGAATCCGCGATGTTGTTGATGACTCCCATGGCTTTCCTCCAATCAAAAACCAGCTTAGTGACCCTTCTCAGGATATCATTGGCACTGTTAAAATTCTGACTGAACCTTCTAGAGTTCCTCTCATTCCACACTGTCCACATTTTTTTTTTGAAGGTGACATTAAGTCACAATTTCATTGAATAAAAGAGAAGGTTACACAGAAAAGGAGTGGCCCAAAAGGCATCACAGCCAAGATCGGACAAGCCCTGTCCTGGTCCCTATCTAATGCTGTAGAGATGAAAAAATTACATAAACTGTTTTATCAAGCAAATAAAATAGAAATACAATAAGAACAATCCATCAAGAAATCAATTCACTCCACTTTCTGGCCTTGTCAAAAATTACAGAATTCCTCTCCTTGAAGAGACCAGCAACCCTTCCCCACTCTTCCACCCATCTAAATATACTTCTCAGCAGCTCATTAGCACTGTTGAATTGGTCACTGAACTTCCTTCTATTTCTCTTACACCAGATAGCCCACAAAAGGGCCGGGCAGATCAAGAACCACAATTGTTTAAGGTCTTTATAGGGACAAACAATGCTCCACCAGTTTAATAGATCCAACACAGAAGGTTGCTCCACCCAATTGAGACCAAATAACCTACAGATAGTCTTCCACTAGATGATAATAATGCCACAACCACAAAATAAATGCTTTTGATCCTCCTCAAAGAGTGCACAAACAACACAAAAGAAGCTCCTAGAGAGATGAAGCTTCTTAGCCCTCCTTCCCGTAAGAATTCTATACCAAGCAAGCTTCCATAGGAACACCTTGATCTTATTTGGAAGTTGGTTAGACCATACTAGCTCCTTCCACCACACCCTAGTACCACCATCACTCAACATTTGGACCATGGACTTAACCGAAAATTGCCCATTGTTAGTCCATCTCCAAATTCTTTTATCCTGCACCTCACTAGAAAATCTGAATTCACTAGTAATATTAAGCAGCATTCATAGTTCTTTTGTTTCCACATCCGTAGGATCCCTTCTCAAAAGTAAATTAATCTAACCTGCATCAATATGAGATAACACATCCTCAACTGTAGCTTCTTGGTTAAGAGTAATGTTGAATAAATTGCTAAAATGCTCAGAAAAGACCAAACTGGAGCACCATTTGTCTTTCTAGAACTATGTATCACAGCCATTTTCCACCTGGATAGTACTCGAGATATCCATAAAGTCAACACATCTAACAATATTCTTCCAGATTGAAGACATGTTGTAACTGGTCGAAGGATAATAGTTCCATTTATTCTCAGAATAAAAGTACAGATCCTTCACAATCACAGCCCAAGGAGCATCCGGACACTCTCCCCTTCTCCACGACCATTTAACTGGTCGAAGGATAATAATTCCATTTATTCCATTTTCTTCTTCTTCTTCTTCACCTGCACGAACCGAGAGGGATACTAGGGCTTGGAGCAGAGCCCACGGCGGCAGGCAACGGGGCAAGCGACGGCAGGCGGCGGGGGCGGCGACGGAGATGGGACCGCGGAGCTGTGGCGTCGGCGCGACAAGGCGGCGGCGAGGGCTTTGGTGATGGTGGGGCAGCGTGATGGCGACGGCGGCGGCTTCCTGGAGTGCAAGCGACGGTGGCAGCAACGGCGGCGGTGGGCGTAGACGGCGTAGGCGACGGGCTGCGGTGGCGTTGGGGAAGGTGGCAACGGAAGTGAGTTGCGGAGGCAACACTGGGGCAGGCGGCCAGCGGCGACTTGTGGCGGGGGTTTCGGTGACGGTGCCAGTGGCGGGCGTGACATCGACGAGCAGCGACAGCGAGCGGCGGCGCTGTGGGGGGATCGGATATGCTCTGATACCAAAACTGATGCGGGACAAAGGGATAGGGGCCCTCGGCCTCGCACCGGGGCGGATTCTGTCCGGCGTCGCACCGGAACAGGGGGTTTGGGCCATGGAGTCACACCAAGGAAGGGGGGTTTGGGGATCTCTCTCGCAGAGATCTATTCGAACTCACAGGTATTTTCTTTTCCTCTTTCAATCTTCATCATTCATTCTTCATCCCCTCCTATTCAGTTAACAACATACATATATATGGAGATCTGTAACTCCCGTCCCTTCCCATTCTCTATCAGACTCTAGGACTTCCCCTCCCTTATTCACATTTCTGTAACTCCTAGAAAATATAAACAAACATAATGGACCATAAATGGTCCTAATAAAAGCCAATAAAGGAGCTCCCAACATGCATGCATCGTCTTCTGCATCAATCTCCCCTGGTTCGAGAAAATTCGGTCTCGAATTTTGAACTGCGCCAATATAAATAAGTGGACGACTGGATCATCTGTGGAAGTCTTCAAGCAGAGAATTATATCAAGAATCTTAAATTGGTCTGCTGTATGCGAATCACAGAAGGTTTGTCATATCATATCCACGGGAGATTGTAGCAAGTCATACATATCCTCGTGCAGGGTAACTATCATCACATCTTCAGTAAATGTTGGATGAGGTTTTGAGTCAGCAAAAATATTATTAGTAATAAGATGTAACTCTACCTCAACAAATAAGTCCTGATCCCATGAGATAATAGGAACTGGTGCAGTATCAAGTAGATCTGTGCAAAACACATCATCATAGATGCGATCCAATCCTGACCGTCTAACTAATGCGTGATCCCAACTGTGAACCACCCATGAGGCATCAACTTCGAATACTGTATCATCAATCAAATGTAGTCCAGAAGTAATGAATAAATCGTGATCCCAACCAGTAATAGATGAAGGTGCCATGTTAGCTAAACAAGCTAATATCTGTTGAAGCTTCTCCTGATTATGATAAGTAGAATTGAAAATGCGAAATGATGTCTGGTATCCCTCGGGTCGTAAAAGACAATCCCGCCCCGTGGGATCAATCACAACTTGTCGCACGTCTATCCATTCTTTGCCCAAGCTAATATATGAATCATGTGGTGTAACCTTGCACCATGCATGATCATAATATCTGACAAACCGGGAAATGCCTTTGCCCTTTAGAAGATGGGAAAATTGCATACAAGCTCGGTCTCTAGAGACAACTATATAGTCCGTATGGGATAGAGAATCCACAATCGATTGCGAAATAAAATTACCGAACGGATTTGCAGTAAGAAACACCCTGGCTTGCATAGAATCGGTTAGGTCCACCTCAAACGTAAAGTCCATCGTGAGTAAGCGTACCTAGGATTCCGACTTATAAGACAAATTGGTCCGGATAGAGCATATGACGTGCAAATCAATGCACTACTAGTTGAAGAAGAGTTGGACGAAGTCCGTCTCGCTGCTAGGATGCTAACGGTACGATCGGCGCGCAAAACGGGGCACAAAAGATCACCTCGATATACGTGCAGAAGTGACACGCAAATCAATGCAAATCGGGTCAGATGTCTGCTGAAACTGGATGGGCCTTGCTGAGACGAGACCAACGCCGCTGACGGCGCTCAAATCGGGGTCCATGGCGACCTCGAACGGTGAGCACAAGTGCCCTCCTAAAGCGTGCAAGCCAGGCACGCCAAACAAGGCAAATAGGGACGCTGGTTGCTGCAAAATCAGTGCGTCCGAAATTGGCACGCAAATTGAGGCGGCTGATGCGGGCCTCGAGATACGCGATTGGAGTCCTTGGTATGCGTGCTGCAATGGTACACAAAATGAAGCAGATCGGTTCGCTGGCAGTTGTGAGTTCGGTGTGCCGGGAGGTTGGCACACAATTCGAGGCGACTGACGGGCTTCGGGATGCTCGATCGGACTCCTCGGTATGCGTGCAGCAGCGGCATGCAAAACGAGACAAATCTGCAACAGTAGCACCCTGGATCTGGATAAGCTTTGTCGATACGAACCTAACGAAGTAGACGGCATGCAAATTGGAGCACGAACGAGCTCTGCGTGAGGGAGGTGCGATAACGGCTCCAATTGCACCCCTGTTGCACCACCAAGAACTTGAATTGGCTCCTGATTCGAACCTGACTGCACTTGGTTCGAACCAGATGGCTCAGACCACCTCTTCTTCTCTAAACTTGGTCTAACCAGTAAACAAATAGGACTCAGGTCCTTGTTAAAGAAATTGGCTCGAACCAATGGGACTTGGGTTCGAACCAGTTGGGAAGTGGCTCGGACCGAACCGGGTCAAACCCGGTTTGATCGGGCTAAGTCAATAAGGGCACGAGCCCTTCTCCTCTTCCTTCTTTCTTCTTCTTCTTCTTCTTCTTCACCTGCACGAACCGAGAGGGATACTAGGGCTTAGAGCGGAGCCCACGGCGGCAGGCGGCGGGGGCGGCGACGGCGTGCGGGGGTGGCAACAGCGACGGCGTGCAGGGACGGCGACGGCGATGGGACCGCGGAGCTGTGGCGTCGGCGGGACAAGGCGGCGGCGAGGGCTTTGGTGATGATGGGGCAGCGTGATGGCGACGGCGGCGGCCTGCTGGATTGCAAGTGACGGTGGCAGCAACGGCGGCGGCGGGCGCAGACGGCGTGGGCGACGGGCTGCGGTGGTGTTGGGGAAGGTGGCGACGGCAGTAAGTTGCGGAGGCAATGCTGGGGCAGGCGGCCAGCAACGGCTGGTGGCGGGGGTTTCGGTGACGGCGCCGGTGGCGGGCGTGACAGCGGCGAGCAGCGACGGCGCTGTGGGGGGATCGGGTATGCCCTGATACCAAAATTGATGTGGGACAAAGGGATAGGGGCCCTCAGCCTCGCACCGGGGCAGATTCTGTCCGGCGTCGCACCGAAACAGGGGGTTTGGGCCTTGGAGTCACACCAAGGAAGGGGGGGGGTTTAGGGATCTCTCTCGCAGAGATCTATTCGAGCTCACATGTATTTTCTTTTCCTCTTTCAATCTTCATCATTCATTCTTCATCCCCTCCTATTCAGTTAACAGCATACATATATATGGAGATCTGTAACTCCTGTCCCTTCCCATTCTCTATCAGACTCTAGGACTTTCCCTCCTTTATTCACATTTTTGTAACTCCTAGAAAATATAAACAAACATAATGGACCATAAATGGTCTTAATAAAAGCCAATAAAGGAGCTCCTAACATGCATGCATCGTCTTCTGCATCAGCCACTCCACAGAGACCAATTCCACCTTGCTCCTTACTTTTACATACATTACTCCAATTAATCAAATGAATACCCCTCTTCTCCCTTCTCCCTCTTGACCCAAAAAAGGAGCTTCTAACTGATTCAATAATTTTTTCCACAGACCGAGGAATCTTAAAGATAGAAGCATAATAGATTGCCAAAGACGAAAGAACCGATTTTGACAATATCATTCTCCCTCCTCCTGAAAAAAAGTTATGTTTCCACCCTTCCAATATATTCTCAAATTTCTTAATTAATCCATCCCAATCTCTCACCCTTAAGGCACCATCTGGTAAGGGCAAGCCCAAGTATTTAATAGGAAAATTATTCACTCTGCATTTTAAGGATCTCGCAATCTCCTGAAGACTAAGCTGTGGCACATTCAAACCAACAATTTTTGATTTCTCATAGTTGATCCTCAGCCCCATGATAAGTTCTACCAAAATAAGCAATCTTTTGGTATTCTGAATATCCTCCTTACTTCCCGAAGAAAACAACAACGTATCATCTGCAAATTGAAGGTGAGATAAATGTATATTGCTCCTGCCAATTATGAACCCCTCAATCAGGCTATGTTGAACTGCACTATCCCAAAGGGAACTAAAAATTTGACCAATAAGCAGAAAAAGAAACGGTAACATCGGATCTCCCTACCTAAGTCCTTTAGAGCTGCTGAAGTAGCCACACGGTTCTCTATTAATCAACACAGAGAATGTAGAGGATGAAATACAATCCATGACCCAACTTATCCATCTTTCATTAAAACCCATAAGCTTCATAGTTTTTTTTAGGCAATTCCAATTGATTCTATCATAAGCCTTCTCAAAGTCGAGCTTGAACATCACACCTTGCTTATTTACGATCTTATAATGGTGAATAACCTTATAAGTTGCCATAAAGTTATCCAAGATGAATCTGCCTTGCAGAAATGCTGATTGATTAATACCCACAAGCTTATGAATCACCTTCTTGAACTGAGATGCTAAGATCTTGGAAATAATCTTATAACACCCGTTGAGTAAACTGATGGGACGAAAATCAGTCATTCTTTCCGCTCCCTCTGACTTCGGAATAAGAACAATATATGTAGAATTGACAGATTGAATCCTTTCCGGCTTGTCATAAAACTCTTGCACAAACTTGACCAAATCATCTTTAATAACATCCCAGAAAAATTGATAGAACCCAAGAGAAAAACCATCGGGACCCGGTGCTTTATTAGGATCCATACTAAAGACAGCCAATTTTACTTCCTCTTCCACAAAGGGTTCACTCAATTCTTCAGCGTCTGAATCCTCTATCTTAGGGAGTAAGCCATCTTGTATGTGGGGTCTCAATTGAAAATCTTCTGAGAAAAGGTTCTTGAAAAAAGTCCACAAATCTGTTCTTGATCTCCTCAGGTTCTTCAATGGCACTCTCATCTTCTCTGATATGGTCAATAGACAAGTATCTTTTCTTAGCACTAGCCATCGCATGGAAAAAAGAAGTGTTTTTATCACCTTCCTTTAACCAATGCTCCTTAGCTCTTTGTTTCCAACCAATTTCCTCCTTCAAAAGTTCTTCATTATAAATTTTCCTGAACTCCTTCAAAGAATGCAATTCTTGATTAGATAGATCAGAAAACTCACTTTTCATTTCCAGTTCTTCAATATTGCTCTTCAATTTTTGCCTTTCTTCCTTTTCCCTTCCAAATTTCTGTTTAGCCCATTGTCTCAAGCATTTCCTGATCCATTTAAGTTTGCCCATAAAATTATACACTGCAGAAGTTGCCACCGGCGCTTGATGCCACCAATTGCCAACCATTTCCTTGAATCCAACTTCCCTCTGCCATTTCAGTTCATATCTGAAAATTTTGAAGCTCTTCCTCTTATCATCCATCATAACTTGCAAAGGAATATGATCAGAAACAGACCTACACAACCCTTTTACATGTGACAAAGGAAACCTCCTGAACCAATCAGATGAAATCAAAACTCTGTCAATCTTTGATTGAATATTGACCTGCTGTAGATTAGACCAGGTATATTTTCTGTTTGGGATTTCCAACTCTATAAGCTGAACATCTTTGATCCACTGATTAAAGATTTCCATACTTTTGCTCCATATCTGTCTACCAATCCTCTCCCATGGAAACCTTACACAATTAAAGTCTCTCAAGATACACCAGGCTTTCGGGAAAAGATTATGCAACCTATACAGTTCTTGGAAAAAATTGTCCCTCTACTGATCAGTATGGGGTCATACACAGATGTAATGACCCAACAATCATTGATAGAGCTTCTATTCTTGTATTTGAAAGCAACCGAAATGCTAAATTTGCCTACATCACAGACATTACCCTCAAACTTCTTCCCATTCCATAACACCAACTGCCCTCCTTTAACTCCATCTGTAGGAAAAACTGCAACCTCATTTAAAACAGACCCACTTAATCTATTTAAAGAGGATTTGTCTAAACTGGCCATCTTGGTTTCCTGCAGGCAGATGCAGTCCAAATGATGAGAATGCACCAAATCTTTTACAGCTCTCACCTTAAAGTCCCCATTGAGTCCCCTAATATTCCATGAGATCAGATTCATAATGTAACAATTTGTTTCCCTTTCTCCTTGATCTTCTTCCCTCTCAAACTCTTCAGAACTTCATTATTTCTCACAAAACTTGCTTCTCTCTTCCCGATCTTAATTCCTCCACCCTTAACCTTCCTCTTAACTGAATGTTGTAGAATATCATTCCTTCTCAGCCTCTTAAGAAAGCTCAGAACCATAACCTCCCTTCCTTCAAAGGATACACCTATACACTATCCAAACTAAACAATTTCATTCTTCCAGACTTCTTCATAATCACACAGTTTCACTGCCAACGACAAAACATTTGCTTCATACGGCACTATCTGGACATATTGTGCCTCATCCTACAAATTCCTGTCGCATAAAACCTTGTTCGAGCCCTCTGCTTCCAACACATCTTGAATACTAGATGAAACAATTGCTCCTTTCTCTTCCTGCAAAACCCCATCCACCCTATCCTCCAACCCTTTCCTGCATCCTGAAAGAATTGAACCTCCGGAAGACCATCACTAATCCCCGTCCTCCCTCCATCAGTCCATAGTAGCACTTGATCATCCCGACCACTCCTCGAGTAGGACACATCACCATTTTGAGCACACAAGGGAGAAATCTTCTCTCTGCTGATCGGAGTAAGCTCTCTTCCGATACTCTGTTCTCCGTGAAGAGCGTTGGTAACAGGCACTCGGGGAAGACGACGACGGTTCGGTTGCGGTTTAGGCACGAGCGATTGAACCGGACCAGTCAGGCCCCAGTTCGATAGTAAGTCAGGATCCGATATGTTAGGATCCTTAAGAATTGGATCGCCTAACAAAATCGGTTCGACGAGCCCGCACCTGTTCATCTTCCTCGCCCGATAACCCATCACCAACGCTCCCCTAGATGGCCTGTACAAATGCCGCCTCGGAACCACAACCCAACCCATTAAAGTATCTGGCACCCTTCCCCTCAGCAGAATGCGGCTCAATTGGGCATCTCAAGGAGTCTGGGAGAACCCCCAGTATCCTTTTACTACCGTGGAGCTTGGGAACCCCGCAAACTTGAAGGCCTCTTCCTGAACCTACCCGCCTTTTCACCTCCTTCTGACTCATCTCAACTGAGTTCGTCTGGTTTGGAGCCTTCTTTGACTCGGAATCGGAAACACCCAGAATTGAAGGAACACCGGATTCCGGCTCCCCTGTTACAGCTCCGCCATCTCTGTTTAACCTATACCTTCTATATTCCGCCACCACATCAGCCCAAGACCATTCCTGCTCAGCAGAATTACCCTTACCATCTTCTTCCACTGTGATACGAACCCAAAAGATCCCACCCCCTACTAAAATTTTGATCTTATCAGGAATATCTGCCATCCGCTCAGCGGAGATTTTCACCCGCACAAAGGATATATTATCCCCCATGAGTCCCTTACCATCCACTTCTTTAAGCCTCCCAAACTTGGAACAGATCGTCTGAAATGTGTTGATGTTCCATAAATGAAGAGGCACCCCCTGAAGCCTACACCACAGATCAATTCCCTCCTCTGCTGGGAAGGTTCCAACATCTATCCTCCAAGGTGAAAAAACCACAAAAATATTCTTCTTCACCTCTAGCCTTCCAATGGAGCATGCAAGACCCTTCCACGATTGTGAATCTGTGCTAACTAAAAAGGAATGAGAATCCAGTCTGCGAATGCACCAGACCCTCACCTCCGGCCAGAGCTTCTGCAGACTGACTCTTGCCTCCTCACAGTCCATTGCAAATCCAGTGAAGTTCTTCCAGAAGGAAGCCACAACACAACTCTCCAGAGCTCGCTTTGTTGATACAACCTCTGGTGACCATGCGATTTCCACGACACCTTGGAAGATCTTCGGAGGAGACTTGCTATCCGGATTAGGATCCTGGCCAGAATTCAACATCCTGTCGCCCACATCTGGCTTCCTATTAGAGTGTCGAAGAGAAGGGCAGAACCTTCTTCTATGTCCAGCTCCTTTGCAATGGAGGCACCGGACAGCTTCTCTACACCCAGCTGCATGACGACCCTTACCCAGACAACGAATACAGACATCTCTTCCCACAGGAAGAGCAACCGAAGCCAGGTTCCTCCATTGACCAAAGCTGTGAGGCCCCTTCCCCTGCACAGTAACCCAACCTTCCCCCTTACCAGAAGAGTGTTCTCTGGGAAACCCTCCCCCACTCTCTCCACTCCTTCTCATTCTCTCAGACCAATTTCCCTCCAGCTTTCCACACTGTCCACATAACTGCTGGGAAGAATGATAACCAGATTGGATACTCTATTGGCTGTGGACAATTAATACTCCACCAATCCATCAAAGTAAGAACACTTTGATGATTGTCCCACTGAACTATAAGGAGTTTACAAAGAGAAACCCACTGAACATTAATAATCCCACTGAAAATCTGATGGCCAGGCTGACAATAGAATATAGGTCTTCATAGAGAAGCAAACTGACCCTCGGTGCATCATTTATCCTCCATAGAATCTGATTTCATTCTCATTTCCCACTGAAAATCTGATGGCCAGGCTGACAATATCTTGTGTTTTGCAGATGTTCTTCGATATGGGAGACATACCAATAGATCTAGGAGTAAGACTCCATCTAGAAGAGTTAGGATAATACTTCTTCCTAATTATTTGGACCCAAAGTGCATTCCTTTCCTCACCCAACCTCCATAGCCATTTGGCTAATAAAGCTTGATTGAACTGATATATTTTGATGAACCCAACTCCACCATGCTCCCTGCTTTTGCATAGAAGATCCAGGCCACTAAATGGAGATCTCTCCTTTCCCTTTTCCCTCCTTCCCAAAAGAAGGAGCTCCTAATAGATTCAATGATTCTTTCAACCTTTCT
Source organism: Zantedeschia hybrid cultivar (assembly GCA_030544215.1). Classification (NCBI taxonomy): domain Eukaryota; kingdom Viridiplantae; phylum Streptophyta; class Magnoliopsida; order Alismatales; family Araceae; genus Zantedeschia; species Zantedeschia hybrid cultivar. Next base: position 46,533,553 of record JARZZO010000011.1, read on the forward strand.
AGGGATCTTTAGAATCGACAGCTGGTAAGTGGCCAAAGAAGACAACACTGTTTTAGATAAGATCCATCTCCCTCCATTTGAGAGAAATTTCGTTGTCCATCCTTCTAGTTTCTGTGCAAACTTCTTGATAATATCATCCCATTCCCTAAGCTTTAACTATAAATTGGACAGAGGCAATCCCAAATATTTTATAGGGAATTGAGAATTCTTGCAACTCCAATAGGAAGCAATCTCCCTTGATGTATTCTGATCCAAGTTAATTCCACTCACTTCTGATTTATCATAGTTAATTGAAAGACCTGTGATAGCCTTCACCAAAGAAAGCAGTCTCCTAGTATTACAAAGACTCTGATTCTGGACTGAAGAGAAAAGTAGTGTATCATCAGCAAATTGCAAATGTGACAGCTGCATACCATTCCTACCAGTACAAAAGCCTTCCACCAAGCCTTGGGCTGATGCTCTGTCCCACAATGAGGTCATGATCTGGCCTATCATGATGAAAATAAGAGGAGAAATAGGATCTCCTTGTCTCAACCATCTCAAACTAGAAAAGAAACCACATGGCTCCCCATTCAAAAGAATAGAGAACCATGGAGTAGAGATCCAACTCCTTACCCACTTTACCATTTTTCTTTGAATCTTATGCTTCAGAATGTTCGTTGGATGCATAACTAGGTGAAGTTCTCATACACTTTTTCAAAATCAAGTTTTATAACCACCCCTTCCTTTTTGCTACATCTTTAGGAATGAATAGCTTCATGGGCTGCCATGAAATCATCCATGATGAACCTCCTCTTTAAGAAAGCTGACTGATTTTTACTAATCACCTCCATCAAAACCTTACTCAATCTATTAGCCATTACCTTGATAACAATTTTGTAGCAGCCATTTAAAAGGCTAATAGGTCTGAAATTTGAGACTTTCTCTACATCTTCCTTCTTCGGAATAAGAACTAAGTACGTGGAATTAAAGCCTCTTATGCTGTTGGGGCAATGATGAAATTCTTTCTTAACATTCATAAGATCATCTTTAATGGAATTCCAGAAGAATGATAGAATCCTATAGAGAAGCCATCTGGGCCCGGGGATTTCTTAACGTTCATGGAAAACACTGCATGTTTGACTTCGTCTTCTTGGAAAGGAGCACATAGTTCTTCAGCTTGACCTTCATCAATCTTTGGGAGGATCCCATCCTACACATGTGGCCTCCACTGTTCATTTTCCGAGAAGAGATCCATGAAGTATGAAAGAAATGCATCTTTAATTTCCTTTTCATTTTCAAGCAGCTGATTCTGAACCTTCACATGCTCAATTTTGAGGACCTTTTTCTGGCACTGGCCACAGAATGAAAAAATCTTGTATTTTGATCACCTTCTCTTAACCATAGCTCTTTAGCTCTTTGCTTCCACCTGATTTCTTCCCTTAGAAGGCACCTATTGTACTCCCTTTTGAGTTTGACAAGCTCTTGAGTCTGTTCTTCTGATAATGTAGAACTTTCAGCTTTCCTTTCTAAGGCCTCCAATTTTAGCAAGATCTCCTTTTTAGTTTTTGACTTTTTGGTTACCATCTCCCCATTCTAAGCCATTTCAACTTCTTGGAGAATGTTTCACAAGCATATGCAGCTCTAGGAATTTCATTCCATCACTTTGTTACCAAGTCCTTGAAACCTTCCTGAGTATGCCAAGCCAGCTCATATCTGAAAAGTCTCTGCATCTTTTTAACTTCCACGGTGCTCATTTGTATTAGTATGTGATCAGAAACGGTTCTACTGAGCCCTTTTGCAGATGACAAGGGGAATAGTCTCATTCAATTCATGGACACCAATGCTTTATCAATTCTAGATTGGATAGCATGCTTCTGAAAATTTGACCTTGTGTACTTTCTGTTAGGTAACTTCAAATCAATCAAACCACGTTTAGTAATCCATTTCCCAAACATTTCCATGCGTGTGTTCCACTTCTGTTGCCCTGATATTTCCTGTGGGAATCTGACACAGTTGAAATCTCCTATAATGCACCAACAATCTTGAAACATAGTAGACAGCCTATATATATCCTGCTGAAAATTCTCCTTATCTTGTGAATTGTTTGGCCCATAAATTGAAGAAATAACCCATCTATCATTGGTACTTCTTGATGAAAAACTAATTGACAAACTGAACTGGCCCATATCACACAAATGACCTCTGAACTTCTTAATATTCCACATTACGATTTGTCCTCCATTCGTACCTATCTCAGGAACCAAAACCCAGTTTGTAAGAACCGAGGCACCAATATAACTGATAAATTGACTATCTATAACCTCCCTTTTAGTTTCCTGCAAACAAAAGCGGTACAGTTTCTCCATTTTCACATAATCTCTTAGTGCTTTGCTTGCATTCCCCATTTAATCCTCTGATATTCCAAGAGCAAATTTTCATTTTAAGAGGAATTTTCTACCCCCCTTTCTATTATCCCTCAAGCAGTCAACCACCTCATTTTTTTGAACAAATGAGATCTCCCTCTTCCCTATTTTCACCCCACTCCCTTTACCTCTTAGAAGAATTCTGAAGTGCATCTGCCCTCCTTAGCCTTTTAATGAAACTGGTAACTATATCTTCCTTTCCTTTGAAAGATACTCCATTTTTTTCCCCAAATTGGACAATGTCCTCATACCAATTCTTCTTTTCCCCTGGAAGCACCATAGACGGGGTTAGGCAGTCCTGAGTAGGGGACCATCACCAATGAAGAAGCCTCTATAGGATCCACCATAGTAGAAATGACGGCAGATGAGTGAGGGCTCCTCATTTGGAAGTGGCCTTGAGAGTCTGGCAGACCTTTCGGTATCAGCTCCTCGGGAAAATCAACCTGCTCTGCTATGGATATATGATGTCAACCTTGCCTTCTACAAAGAATGCCCGGGACAGCTGGACTCCCTCCAAGTCCTCCGAGGGATGGTCAATGTCAGAACCAGACCCTTTAACAGATGACGATTCCCCACCACCAATATCTGTTTCTCCTTTAGCTAAGCGTGACCTTTCCACTGCTGGAGACCTACCAGACAGGGTCTTGACAGCCTCCACCTGATTAGGGAGAGGAAGGATTTCCTTGCACAGTATCGAAGAACAGGGCATCAGCAACAGCTGGACAAACCTAGAAGACCCTCCCCTCCCTCCCGTAGAAGATAGGGAATGAGTCTTAGGCTTATAAGACCTCTATCTAGAGCCGGGAACAGAACCCAGGGGAGGTGCTAGAATAATCTTTTCTTGATCGCAGAAGGCGTATTGGCGTAGTTGAAGTGCAGGTAGAGACGAAGTATCCATTGGGTCGATATTGGGTATAGTCGAGTTTAGGATGGGTCCCGAGCTATTATCAGATAAGATAGAATGACCCGAAAGAATGGATCCAAATGACTTACACTCTAAGTTCTTCACCACTAGACCCAAAGAGCGTTAGCTAGCGGCCCGCGACTGTATATCTTCCTTGCCAGAAATCCTCCCCATCTCGTCCACTCGTCTGACCTCTTGAGCCAATCAGGTGAGAAGACATCTGTTGATTGGAGGATCTCATGAGATCCCCAACCAACCATAAAGGCCTTGAAAAGGGCCATTTCTGCTGCGGGACAAACAATCCTCCTCGAGCTGAGCAGAGCCATATGGGGATCAGATTCCGTAGCAGCTGCAGTCAGGAAAGCCACTACGTCGTCCCTCAGGTCCCCCAAGTCCTAAATTAACCGATTTTGACTTGGAGCCGGGTTCAATATTGACTCGGAAGCTCTGAAGGATGCCGCCGACATTGACATCTTCGTCGGAGCAGTGAATGAGTCTTGTCTAGACCTGTAAGACTTGTACTCCATTAACAAGCTCAGCCCACGTCCGGCACAAACCCCCCTCCCTCCCTAAGAACTTATAGGAGATGCAGAGTGAGATGACGTCTCCAAAGCTAAGTAAACAATAATCCCTCCCATAGACACCTTCATCTTCCTAGGAATAAAGTGAGCCAACTCCCACTTCAACGAGAATTCTGGCATACAATAGAGTCTCCATTTGAATGATTCTTCTTTCTACTTCTCTGAGAACCTCAAACCTCTCAGCAATGGCCCTAAAAGCTTCTACACTCCACAAATGAAGAGGCAAACCTTCCCATTTACACCAACAAAGAGCACCTCCACAGATTCTGTACCACTCTCGATCCTCCAATGAGAGAATTCCAAAGTGAAATCCTCCCCTGGATTAGCTTCCTTTCCAAAGCAACTTTCCTCCACCCTTCCAAAGATGAATTAATCAGGAAGTCCTTCCCCTTAAGATCCTTAATTTTCCAGACATATTTCCCCGACAAACTTCTTGCAGAGTCTTTAGAAGCTTCGTGGCTCCAGAGTTAGCATTCCAAGTAGGCGCGACAGACACCACCACATAGGCTTGCAAAGCAGACTGGATCCAGAAACTTTGGAAGACCAGGGGATATCAACCCTAGGATAGGGAAGCCTCGCCTGACAGACACCGGAGCCATAAGAACCAATGACCGTCTTCTCTCTGTCAGCGTCCTTCTTTCTCTTATAGTTAACTCCTCTATGTCTCAACCCACCACAAAGGAGGCACCTTACTGCATCTCTACAACCCTTGGCCCAATGGCCTTTCTGGAGACAACAAATACACACCTCCTTGCTCACGGGAAGGGTAGGGCATCCCTTCCACTTCCTACGCTTATAGGCTTCTCTCATCCTTGTCTCCTGACTACCTGCCAATCTCCTCCCTCGTCGCCCTCCGACCTCTTACTATGAGCTTCTAAAAAGTTAAAACATCATAGTTAGTATATAGGCTTAGTTTCACCCGATTTCGACTATTTTACATAGAATTACAATAGAAATAAGATGATTATTCACAGTGGACTTAAGAACAGTGTTTAACCTAGTGGGTTATCTACTAATGGCTTAAGGGGTTAATGGACTTAAAAAGATTTATATGAAATTTTCAATTGGGATGGGGTACAACAAATAACTCTCGTTATTCAATCTCGATTCTCATTCTCTTATCCTCTCTCTCTTGTAACATGGTCCAAGTTTGGATATAGATGCTTGCTTAATAGCTAGGAGACTAGATTATTGTTAGCCATTTTCCACTCATAGATTGACAAATATGGTTCAAATTGGAAGGAAAAGGTGGAATCGTGTTTTCATCTCTGGCTTAGTTTTTCTTGATGTCCAAGGGACAATCTCTATATTCATTCATCCTCAGTAATATGATGAATTTTGTTAATCATCATTTTTCTTCAGGCCTTTAGCTTGGAAACTCGTAATATGCAAATAAAATACCTTGTTCACTTTTTCAAAGGTACGTGAGTAATTCCCTGTTATTAGGATTTGGGAGCTGATGCATTGCATTGCTTCTGGGGAATGTCCTGGCTTGAATGAGAAAATTCAATCAGGATTCATGACTAGGATGTGGCAAATTTTATTAAGTGCTAGCTGTCAACAGAACACACCCTCTTTCTCACCTGGTCTTGGGTCGGGCCATGACAAAGTTAAAGAAATATTGGGGACATTCCAAGAATGAAACTCGGGGCTTCTCTGATCCTAAGTGAGAATAATACCACTAGACCAACAACAGATGTCCAAGTTATGGGATTTTAGTTGAAGATCTTGTTATTTTCAATGTACTCACAGATACGCAAGCAAGCCGTACGAATCTCAATAGTATTATCTGTGTTTCAATTCTATAGGCCCCTTTGCAAATGTACCTATCTAGTTAATCATCTTTAAGATAACAAAAAGACTATAATCATTGCGGAAAAGTCTGCACAAGTTTAACTCTGACAATGCAGCTTGTGGCTGCTTAGCAACCAATATTAACTGTAAAGTGCAGATAACTGAATACAAATCATAAATGGGCAGTGATGTGTTTATCTTTTCTCACAAGATTATAACAGTTAACACGTGGTACATGCTGTGGCTATTTGAAGTTGCTTGAGGGTAGTGTCATATATTCATAATGTTCACACTTACAATACATGTTATGGCTATTGAAAGTGCCTCAAGAGTGGTGTTGTATATTTCGAGAAACATACATGTGCATTGCTTGTTTTCTTAGTGATATATGTGAAATTTCAAATGCAGGAGTGATGAATCTCCAATTTTCATTCTAACAATGGTCTATATGTGAAAACCCTTTTTCTGTGTATCTGATTGTTAAGAGTCTTTTATGAGAAACACTTTTTCTTTCTAATCACATGAAGTGCAATGACACATAAATTGTCTTCCAACAAGGATTTTTGAGTGCTCCAAGACCAAGGCCTCCTTGGCTTATGTTTCCATATGTACCTGAATCCCCTACTAAGTTCCAAGGAACAAATAGCTAAACTATCTTGAAGGGCAAAGCTGTAAGGAAAGTTCATGAATGACATTGATGCTTTGCATTATACTCCATCTTTCAAGAAAACAAAGCATTATATCTGGTCTCAGGTTTTTAACATTGGATATTTTATGTAACATATACAAATTGGAAATCTAGCAAAAGATTGGATACTGCCATACATTTCAGAAAGGCCCATCAATGGATATAGATATTATCCGGATCCACTCTGTATTCATGTCCATTCGATCAGATTTTATTTGATGCAATATCTGTTTATTCGGATATGAATATATCTGAATCAATTTTGGAGTGTTCAATTTAGGTTTGGAGTGTATAATTCTGATTATCCAGATAAACATTTCAAGTTTGGACATGGATGCATGTTATAATTATCCATTGGATAAGGGAGCAGATCTGGATGATTTGAACATATGAATGGAGCAGGTATAGATAATGACAAAGCCACTTTTGTATCTGCTTTATTGACCAGCCTAACTTCAGACATAAATCTGCAAGAATATGAACATGGGCAAGATCATTAGTCTGAAGGTGGGGGAGCTTAGAGGATGGCAAGGTATACCATTCGGAATGTTTAAACATTTCATAAAATTGTTGGAGTTGTTCCTAACCAGTTGGGGATTAAAACTAAAACTTTGAGGGATGGGAACAGCCCTAGGGCTGATTGGAGTAATTTGTAAATTTTAATTATTTCTTAGAAATTTTTAATTTTTTTTGTATGCACCTGATTTGATGACCACGATTTAAGTTCATGTTTGGATGGTGAAATTTAAATCCCTTCGTACGGGGACAACCCTGGAGGGGGGATAACTGAATATTCAAAATTTTTGATATATATATATATATATATTTAATATGGGGATGGAGGAGACTTGGGCTGAGGTGCATCTATGTTAGATGCATGTCTGGCCGCATTTGATCCTTTCTAACATAGATGCACTCCGTCCAAAATTTCCTTCATCTCCATGTTAAAAGAATAAAGAATCATAAAAAAAATTTAAATATTCAATTTTCTCCTCTAGGATTGTTCCCATCCCTTGGGGGTTAAATTTCACCACCTGATTGTGAAACTTAATTGTAGCCCTCTGATCGGGTGGGCGTAAAAATATTTTTAAAAACATTAAAAAATAATCAAAATTAAGATACTTCAATTAGCTAAAAATACTTTTAAAAACTTTGAAACATAATCAAATTAGGATACTTCAATTAGCCCCTAGGATTGTTCCCCAAGAGATCTAGGGTTGTTCCCATCTCTTGGGGTTTTTTGGTTTTAATCCCCCATTAAGCTGTTTAAACCCCCAAAACGCAGGTGTGCATCTCCCTTAGATGCACCCGGTGCACCCTATATACATATATATATGTATATATATATATGTATATATATATATATGTATATATATATATACATATATATATCTATACATATATATATGTATAGATATATATACATATATATATGTATAGAGAGAGAGAGAGAGAGAGAGAGAGAGAGAGTAGTGCTACTGTATAGGCAGGGCACTTCATGTGGCCTGACTATGCAGTCTTCCTCCACCACTGGATTCTATTCAATGAATCAGTAAAAAAACACAACAAACATTGTGGTGCCTTTTGTGCCCCCAAAATTCATTGGGGCATTGACCATTTTGTCCATTGGAGGGCCAGGCGCCATTCCTCCCCCTTGTCACTTTTCACCGCTGCTCCCTGTTCGTTCCCTGCAGAGCTGCCCTTTGATTATGATCAGAGGGCACTTACTAGAATATGCCCAGGCTGTATTCTAGCAAATGGTGTTACTTTCATATTGATTTAGATAATGGAAGTACTTCATTGTACCTTATCAAAGAAATGTTAACTGAGACTGAAATACTTCTTTCTTCTGGGAATGTGATATTATTAGTGCATGTTCAAACCTTTTATTGGGATTTCGACCAAGAGAAAAGCCTATGTGTTGATGTTGGCAATTTCCATGAGAGCATACCATCAGATGTCATGCCTACGTAACAAGGAAAGATACATAGAAAGTTGCATTTTGTGCAAGCAGTGCATGTGTTTCCATTAGGGGTTGGACAGTCGATGTGCCTCTCTGGGCCAGATAATTGCCTTGCATCTCACTGATGGGTGTAAAGGGCATAAAATTTTGCAAAGCGGGTGGTTTAAGTTTCTGAACAATTAGTCTGCCAATTCTAGAAGTAACAAAAATAGGGTGAGGTCCTTAGTGGTTATATAAAAACTGCCTCTTTGCCGAAAGCAAGGGTAAGGCTGTAATGCAATTACCCATTGATGGTCATCTCCTAATCAATCTCCCTGGCACTGGTGTTATTCACAAAGAAAGTCTACACTTCCTAGGCTCTTTCATGCATGTCCTTGAAGTAACAACCATTTTCTTGTCATTTCACCAGATCAAGCATTAGGACTCATCTCTGATAATCTAGTTCTCCTTACATTCTCTTCAACAAATTTCTTTGGAATTTATTTTCAAATTTATTGGTACTTGGACATAACAATGAACTATTACAAATTAAAAAAGATTTTTTAGTTGGTGATATTGCTATGTACTGATTCTGTCCATATGAAGTTGGACAAATTCGGAATAAAATATTGAATTATACACCAATTTTGGCATGGTGTGTGAATTAACCTACAAGCGTTTAACCAAATATTTGGATGATGAGATGTACTACTGTAACCAAATCTTTGTTTTCATGCTTGAATTTCAGATAAGAAAGCTCTGGCCAAGAGCCCCAAAAGGTCATTTAAGTTGGGGGTTACAAATCTTCGTTCTTTAAAATCTCCTCAGCCTAACTCCAGCAACACTGGCACAAAATCTCTAATGGAGACCAATGAATATGTGGAGAATGATGTCTCTTTCTTCAGTCCAAGAAGTCTCTTTGCATCTCCTCCCGATAGGATCTCCATGCTGAATTCTTTACAGTTCAATGATGAGAGTTCAGAACAAGATTTGCTGTTGGATGTGCGTTCTAATGCATCATTCCCAGAGGCAGAGCTTTTATCAGAAACTTGGAAACAAAATGCTCTTGAGGCAGAGCTTTTATCAGAAACTTGGAAACAAAATGCTGTTGCAAACAGCCTGTCAGCTGAGAGTGGGGTTGACACTACCTCATATAATCCAAATTCAAGCTCAAGTTCCCAACCACCTAAGCACTGGAATGATTGAGTGCACACATCCTCCTTTCAACCTGTGAACTTGAAAATTTCTATTTCAGTGGTGAATATTAGTCTGATTTGCAAACGCTGCCTAAACTCTATCTTTATTTAATGTTCCAACTGAGTTGTGGATTTTCACAGTCTTGCTTAGGGCAGGTTTTGCTGGTTTAATTTTTCAGGCTTGCTTAGGGCAGGTTTTGCTGGTTTCATTTTTGTATAGGGATTTATAAAAACTTGTAAAATATCTCAAAGCGCAGAGAGTCTCCATTACTGGGCAAGGATGAAAGTGACAGTGTATGTATGAAGAGTGGTAATGCAGTTGTGGGAAATGCTCGAGGGCGTTTGAAGTCCAAGGCTTAATGCCTTCGTGTTCGGTCTCTCTACTCTCCACGGTTAGCAAGGAGGCAGACTTTTGAGGCCCGGATTGATCTCTATTGGATGATGAGGATAATCTCTTCTTTCCTTTTTAATTTATCCATACAATGATAATCTCTTCTTTCCTTTTTAATTTTGGGTTTAAACTGTGATAAGAAGTTGCCATTAATAATTCACGTACTTTAAACTCTGATAAGAAGTTGCCATTAAACTCTGATAAGATTTTGGGTAGAAATCTTATGGGTGCTAAGGTGACATTGGTAACACCAGAATCTGAATTATGAAATCTGATATTAACATTTTAATGTTGAGTTAGGCAATAGAGGACTCGAAAATAGAATGTTAAGCGAAGTAGATTGCTTGGCAACAACAAAGCAGATGTTTAGGTGATTGCCATGTTTACATATTTACTTACAATTTGATATTTTATTTTATAGATTTAGTTATTTAAACCTTAACAAAATAATTTAAAAAGTAAAAAATGTTATGAACATTTTTAACAAAATAATTACAAAATAAAAATTATTTTGAATATTTTTTATTATTTAAGTTGTGTAAAGTTTTATTACGGAATCACATATTGAAACAGCAATGGTAATATATTGTGAGTAATAGTTGCTGCATTGCACATGAAACCAAGATATTGTTAAGGTTGGTCCTACCATGCTCTATATTTAAGTTGTGTAAAGTTTTATTATGGAATCATATATTGAAACAGCAGTGGTAATATATTGCGAGTAATAGTTGCTGCATTGCACATGAAATCAAGATACTGTTAAGGTTGGTCCCACCATGCTCTATATTTGTACATTCTAAATTTCTGATTGGATGACTAAAAAAAAATTTAAAAAATAAATAACCATGCCCAATGAACAGTAAAAGAATGTCTTTAATCGGCCAAACATGAGCTGAGCCCAATAAATTAGGGTTCATTTTTTAATTTTTTTTTTAAATTTTCACATCATCCAATCAAAGAGATCAAGATGTATAGACGTGTAGAACATGGTGGTCCGACCATTAAAAAGTTAAAAACAAAAATTTATGTGTGGCACCACGTGTGGTGTAGCAAATATTACTCGTAATATTGTTAAAATATAGACTTCGAAGATGATAGGGAAGAATCCGATTCGGCCCATTAAAACAGTCCAAATGCTGGGATCAGCCCAACAGCGTTAGCAGTAGAGGCTGATAGAATTGGGTGGCCTCAAAGCCAATCATTGTACATTTTAGTTCAGATTATTAATAAAGGCAATCATTTCTTCATTTATAGTTCTTGCAAATTAATTATCGTAATGAAGGTCCGTAGACAAATGTATGGAATATTGAATCATGATGAGATCATGATAGTGAGATCAATATCCTCAGTCACTTGTCTTAAACAGTTCTCGATCATAGGATATTTGACATGGACATTAAATATCCGATAAGATCGACACAAGTTATTTTTGCTCATATGATGAGGGTGAATGATCTCACATTCACTCATGTGGTGACACTAAGACAAACTTGTGGGTGCTCATTAGAGAATGAGTTCACTGAACAGACCCAAATAAGAATTCCTGGATGGTAATTATACCTATTAGTCAACCAGGGAATTCAATCGTTGCAGTAGCACAGTTGGTTCTTTGACCTGAGTCACCAATGATACCTTGTTTGTGGACCATTGTATCTTGATTCTCTGACTTGTGGACTTTAACCATTAAGCCCACGATAGTCGGTCTCTCAGATACAGTGGAAAGCTTGCGAAGGTAATTGAGTGAACAACAAGGGATCACTCACTCTTAGTATAAGACTGGAGAGAGAATGTCCTATGGATGTGTACACAGAAATCCCTGGCCAGGGTCAAATGAAAGAGATGTCTTTCTAGAAATTTACTGAGTACTAGAATCCATCTAAATAATGCGATAGAGAGTTTGACTACAAAACCATACCCTTGCGTTATTGGGACATTGGATGAGTGAAGGATTTTATCTGTGCGGTATCTACAGACGGAAAGGTTCAATTAAAGGGAACAGTATCCCTTATATCTTTTGGGATCATGAGGTAGTGTTTGGTGCTGTTCATGATCAGAAGGCCAAGTGAATTAATCATCAGATGATAAATCACTTGTTTATTAAATTAATCATTTAACATATGATGTTTAAATGTTAATTAATAAATATTAAACTTTAGAATAAGTTCTAAGTTTAATGGGCCTGAAACCGGACTGATATATGGGCCTAGAGGGTCACACACATAAGAGTTCACGTCAGACGGTGAGAGACGTTAAATTTCATGCTTATCTGGGTTTTTATGAAAAGCCGCAGGATAAACATGAAGATTTAATAGAGATTTATCCAAGGCCAAACTCTTGGATAATCATGATGATTAATCCTTGTGCTTATCCTTATTTCTATATAAGGAGGCCAAAGAGGAGGGGTAAAAAGTAAGTTGGACGAATTTTACACCCTAGATTCTCTATCTCCTCTCTCTCTCTCATTCTCTCTCTCTTGGAGTAGATCTGTCTCTCTCCACGCATGGTGGATTTGAGATCTGGTCGGAGCACTCAAGTCGAGGAGGAAATCGCGTCTGCAGTGGGAGCTCGTGTGGATACCTCTAGAGATCGTGCGCGTGCGCGATTACCGAGTCAGAATCATCCACGGGAGATTCGAAACCCCGCAAAGGTGAAGAACCGTTCTTCCCGCGTTTGTTTTATTGTCCGTTTTACGATCCCAGCAACCGATACATAGGAATCAATTTTTTTTTTTTTTTTCGCTGCGTTCTAGGCGATTCCTAACAGTGGTATCAGAGCCAGGTTGCTGGTTCGATCGTAAAATGGCTTCGTTTTGCGTGAAGAACCCGTATTGTATGTGTTCTTGGGCTAAAATTTATTTTAATAATCTGGGAATCGTTCCCACGTTTTTAGAATGTCTAAAATTATTGGGATGTGATCCCGGAATTAAACAAGGTTTTTCTATGGGCTGCTCCGTATGCATAGAAGGTTATCATGATAATTTTTTTGGGGAGTCACAGGGTTGATCCCTGGTTTCCATGGCTGTCTGGTTTGGCCAGATACATCTCTCATGATAACCGGAGATTCCCCATCACAGACGGCTCCGGAGAATCGAGCCAGTGCTTCCCCGGCCCTTGTGATGGCCGATGGCAACCTGTTGTTGTCGGTTGGTGTGCGAACCAGATAGGGCTATCTTGGACTTGGAAGATCACGGCGCTTGCATGGATGGAGGGGCTCGTCCGGCGACATGCATGAGGGCTGCCGGCGATGTGACACGACGCCGGAGGGATCGGCCGGAACCCTGCCCCCCATCGGCTGGGCCGGTGGGGGGAAAACCTCCTCGTTATCGTGATAAACTGCATCTTGCAGACTTGAGGGGAGGACCGGCGAAGCACGACGACATCCGGGGCGCCGCCGGCGACGTCCAACGGCGCCGGATAAGCCGGCCGGAGTCCCGCCGCCCATCGGCCGGGTTGGCGGTGACGAGCCCTCGCCGGTCGGGGGAGAACCAGGCGCTGCTGCATCTGTTTCGCGGGCAAGGGATAAAGAACGTTCCTGGCGGCGATCGCCAGGGTCACCGGCGACGTCCACCGGCGCCGTAGGGGCCGACCGGAGCCCCGCCGCCCTTCGGCCGGGCCGGCGGCGCCCTCCCCCCGCCGGTCGGGGAGCGAACCAGTCGCCCCCTGCCAGAAACCCTAATCGGGCGGCGGGGGCGACCGGCGCGTGGGCCAGCGGGCCGGCCCGCCCGGACCGCTGACCCGCGCCGGATCCGGACCGGGTCCGGACCCGGCAACCCGTCCACAGACCCGTTAAGCCATTTTTACCCATTTTTAGCCCATTTTAAACCCTTTTCAGCCCATTTTTAAATTGTTTTAAAACAGAAAAATTATAGAAATAATTAATAACTGTTATTAATTATTCTTATGATTATTAACCGGTCATTAAACTGTTTAATGACTATTAATTCACTTAAAGGGTTTCATTGATAATAGGGTATTAGTTAATTATTTAAAAATGTTTTAGATAATTAACTTGCCTATTAAATCAATTAAGTTTAAAATTGTTTTAAACTCATTTTATGCATAACTTGATTTTATTTAGCTGTTCAAATTGTTTAAATTAGGATTTATATTAACTGGATTATTTAGTTATTTTATTAGTCAATAATGTTTTGAATATTATTGATAATGTTGAAATAAGTGTTATTTCGAAAACTTATTGGTATTATAATTTTATATTTATAAAAATTTAATACTAAACTGCAATTATGTGATGATTGTGATGCATGTGATGTGTTTTATGGTGGGATGATCATGGACTTAGTATTATCATGTGATGATTGATGTGAATGAATGCGATGCTTATTTTATTTGGTATTTTAAATAGGACCTGCGTGTCCTCCTCTCTCTTAATCCATATGTACTCTCTACCTTCCTATAAGATTGTACTCCCCTTGATAAGATCAAGATTTCTTATTGTTTTAAATGTATATTTATGGACCTGCGAGTCCTGAATTTCATATTTAAATGTTACGGATTAAGTTTAGAGGACGTGATCTTCTGAAGACATCTCTGGAGGAAGGACTCGCATCAAATGGAACCAGTGTTGCTGTTTTCACATTAGGATTCTATTATGGATCATCGTTTAGCTCCGATGATTCCATAGTAGCTTAAGCAGTCCATGATCATCCCTATTTAATGTTTCTGCATATATGTGATATTTGTGGTCTATGCTATCATATATATATTTCTATTAAGTATAATGATACTTCAAATCGAAATACTATTGATAGCACGATTTTTATAAATCAATTCAAAAACCCTCTTTTAAAATTTAAGTTGTAAACGTGAGATATTCAGAATAATCCACGTAACCCACCATCATTATAGATCTAAGGATAATTCTTATCTCAAATGGATTTGTTGTGCTACCATAAGGTCTATTTGATTTAGAAATTAACCTAGGTCTACGACATGTGATGCCATTAAGACAAATGGACAAATAGTGTAGTTTTGTTGTGCTACCACAAGGATTGCACTATGAATTCATGTTATTTAAGTAATGATGGATAAACTTAACTGAATCATTTGATTTGTTGTGCTACCACAAGGTCATTCTGATTCAGGGGTTAAATCGATCGGATATTGCAAATGTTGCAATTGTCAAGAGTTGACTTCCTAAGGGACTTGATGTGATTTGTTGTGCTACCACAAGGTCACATGCATGATGCCCGAAGGATTCTGATCCCCACTAAGAGATCACCGGAATCTCCCGTTCTGTATATTAGAGGGTCATACAGATCGCCGAAAAATAGTGGGAGCATAAATCTAGATTAAAAGTCCTAAATCAGATTTTAAGAACTATCTGCTTATTTTTATATATTTCCTTGTAGGTCGCTATGTCGTCACCTAACCCCCTTCGTTTCATACTTGATGCAAACAAACTCACGGGACTTAATTACATTGACTGGTTACGCAACCTGAAGATTGTCCTCAGGTGTGAAAAGCTAGCCTATGTCATGGATCAACCAGATCCAGTACAACCCGGTGAAAATGCTAACGAAGATGAATTAATGATGTTTGAAAACTGGAAGGAGGACTCTGTCAAAGTCCAGTGTTACATGCTTGGTTCAATGAACAATGAACTGCAACGACAGCATGATAACATGGAACCTAAGTCCATTTTGAATCACCTACAAGAGTTGTTTGGTGAACAATCAAGAACAGAAAGATATGAGATATCTAAGAAATTGTTTAGGACCAGAATGAGCGAGGGCACATCTGTGCAAACTCATGTGCTCAAGATGATAGAATGGATTGAGAGGCTTGCAGTGCTTGGCTTTGTTATGAACAATGACCTAAGCATCGACTTAATCCTACAGTCCCTTCCAGATTCATTTTCACAATTCATTATCAACTTCAATATGAACAAAATTGAAGTTACACTGGCTGAGCTGCTCAACATGTTGAAGACAGCAAAAGGCACTATCCAGAAAGACAAGCCACATGTAATGCTTGTTGGTAAGACAAACAAGAAAAGAAAAGCTGGACAGACCTTTAAGAAAGGTAAGCCTAAGAAGCTAGTGAAAAGCAAGCCGGCGGTTCAAAAGGACAAAGCTAAAGTCAATGATAAAGGTCAGTGTTTCCACTGCCATAAAGAAGGTCACTGGAAGAGAAACTGCAAGATCTATCTAGCAGAAAAAGCAAAGGAGAAGCTTGGTGAAGCTTCAGGTATACTCATGATCGATCTTAACTTGTCTTATAGAGAATCAACATCTTGGGTATTAGATACTGGATGTGTTTCTCATATCTGCAATAACTTGCAGGTGTTAACAAGTAAAAGAAGATTGAACCGCGGAGACGTGGATCTGAGGCTTGGGAATGGAGCAAAAGTTGCTGCGTTAGCTGTGAGGACAACAAGACTTCAGATGCCGTCAGGAGACTCATTGGAACTAATAGATTGTTATTATGTTCCGACCATTATTAGGAATATTATATCTATTTCATGTTTAGATCAACAAGGATATTCTATGAAACTAGAGAATAAAGGTTGTTCCATTTATCAAGGAGACAAATTGTTTGCTTCCGGATATTTATTGAATGGATTATATTTACTTGATATATCATATGATGTTTGTCTGGTAAATAAATCTCTTGAACGAATAGATAAGGATGTGAATAAATCGTACCTATGGCATTGTAGGCTAGGTCATATAAATGAGAACAGGATCATTAGGTTGCAAAAGAATGGATATCTTGATCCATTTGATTATGAATCATTTGCAACTTGTGAAGCTTGTCTCATGGGAAAAATGACCAAAGCTCTATTTTCAGGACATGGAGAAAGAGCTAAGGACTTATTGGAACTAATACATAGTGATGTATGTGGTCCAATGTCCACTTATGCTATGGGTGGTTACTCATACTTTGTTTCATTTACAGATTATTTCTCAAGATATGGCTACATATATTTAATGAAATATAAGTCAGAAGTTTTTGAGAAATTTAAAGAGTTAAAAATGAAGTTGAGAACCATACTGGAAAGAGTATCAAAACTCTTCGATCAGATCGAGGGGGTGAATACTTAAGTACATAATTCACACAATATCTTAAGAATAATGGTATTTTGTCTCAGTGGACTCCTCCCTATACACCTCAATTAAATGGTATATCGGAAAGGAGAAATCGTACTCTATTAGATATGGTATTATCAATGATGAGTTATGCCAAACTTCTAATCTCTTTATGGGGATATGCACTGTTGACTGCTGCATATATGTTGAACAAAGTTCCTAGTAAGTCAGTATCTTCCACTCCATATGAGATATGGAAAGGGAAGAAACCGGACTTTAAGCATGTTAGAGTTTGGGGTTGTCCTGCACATGTCAAAAGACATGATCCAGACAAACTGGATTCCAGGACAGAAAAATGTAGATTTGTGGGATATCCAAAAGAGACTTTTGGATATTAATTCTATCAGCCCAGCGATCACAAGGTGTTTGTTGCAAAAAGAGCTGTCTTCTTAGAGAAATAATATCTTTCAAAAGAAGACAGTGGGAGCAAGATAGAACTGGAAGAAATTCTAGACTCACAAATCAACACTAGTTCATCTACTGAACCATTGACTCAAGAACTTGTTCAAGATGATACACAAAAGGTTCGCAGATCAGGTAGAGTGCCTAAGCAGCCTGAAAGATATGTTGGACATATCGATGATGGCAAATCAAAAGTGCACTTAAATGAGGATGATGATCCTCAAACCTACCAAAAAGCCATAAATAGTCACGAATCAGAAAAATGGCAAGAGACAATGAATTCTGAAATTCAGTCCATGTATGCCAACCAAGTTGGGAACTTGGTTAATCTGCCAGAAGGTATGGTACCTATTGGTAGTAAATGGATCTTTAAAAGAAAGATCGGGGCAGATGGACAGATTGACACATACAAGGCAAGGCTGGTAACAAAAGGATATCGTCAAAGGCAAGGCATTGACTATGACGAAACCTTTTCTCTAGTTGCCATGATTAAGTCAATCAGAATACTTCTTGCTATCGCCGCATTCTATGATTATGAAATATGGCAAATGGATGTGAAAACAACATTCCTTAACGGGAACCTTCAATAAGAGGTGTATATGATACAACCTGAAGGATTCACTTCCAAAGAGCATTCAAGTAAGGTATGCAAGCTGCAAAGATCAATTTATGGATTAAAGCAGGCATCCCGAACTTGGAACTTAAGATTTGATGAAGCAATCAAATCTTATGACTTCATTAAGAATGAAGATGAACCTTGTGTATACAAAAAGACTAGTGGGAGCGCAGTTACCTTTTTGGTACTTTACGTTGATGACATTCTACTTATTGGGAATGATGTAGGAATGTTGTCATCAGTAAAGACTTGGTTATCCAAAAACTTCTCCATGAAAGATTTGGGAGAAGCATCCTATATTCTGGGAATAAGAATCTATAGAGATAGGTCCAAAAGGATGCTTGGCTTATCCCAATCTATGTACATAGATACCATAGTCAAAAAGTTTGGCATGGAAAATTCCAAGAAAGGCCTCGTTCCAATGAGGCATGGAATTTATCTCTCTAAGGATATGTCTCCCAAGACACCTGAAGAGAAAGCATACATGGATAGAGTTCCTTATGCCTCGGCAATAGGATCTATCATGTATGCAATGCTATGTACTAGGCCTGATGTGGCACACCCACTAAGTGTCACTAGTAGATATCAGGCTGATCCAGGTGAAGAATACTGGAAGGCGGTGAAATGCATCCTTAGATACTTAAGAAGGACTAAGGATCTATTTCTCGTCTATGGAAGAAACGACTTGGAACTTCGAGGGTTTACTGACTCGAGTTTCCAGTCGGATATGGATGATAGCAAATCTATGTCTGGATTTGTGTTCATGTTAAATGGAGGAGCAGTAAGTTGGAAAAGTTCCAAACAAGAAACAACTGCAGATTCGACGACCGAAGCAGAATATATTGCTGCAGCTGAAGCGGCCAAGGAGGCAGTTTGGATGAAGAAGTTCATCTCTGCACTTGGAGTAGTTCCAAGCATTTCAGATCCTGTTCCATTATTGTGTGACAACAATGGGGCTATAGCTCAAGCGAAGGAGCCAAGATCACATCAGAAGTCAAAGCACATTCTGAGACGATTTCATCTGATTCGTGAGATTATCGCCCGAGGAGATATAGTAGTTGAGAAAGTCTCATATGAAGATAATGTAGCAGATCCCTTGACTAAGCCATTGTCTCAAAACAATTTAGAACGTCACCTTAAGTCTATGGGACTTAGACACATGGGTGATTGGCTATAGTCCAAGTGGGAGAATGATAGAATTGGGTGGCCTCAAAGCCAATCATTGTACATTATAGTTCAGATTATTAATAAAGGCAATCATTTCTTCATTTATAGTTCTTGCAAATTAGCTATCGTAATGAAGGTCCGTAGACAAATGTATGGAATATTGAATCATGATGAGATCATGATAGTGAAATCAATATCCTCAATCACTTGTCTTAAACAGTTCTCGATCATAGGATATTTGAGATGGACATTAAATATCCGATAAGATCGACACAAGTTATTTCTGCTCATATGATGAGGGTGAATGATCTCACATTCACTCGTGTGGTGACACTAAGACAAACTTGTGGGTGCTCATTAGAGAATGAGTTCACTGAACAGACCCAAATAAGAATTCCTGGATGGTAATTATACCTATTAGTCAACCAGGGAATTCAATCGTTGCAGTAGCACAGTTGGTCCTTTGACCTGAGTCACCAATGATACCTTGTTTGTGGACCATTGTATCTTGATTCTCTGACTTGTGGACTTTAACCATTAAGCCCACGATAGTCGGTCTCTCAGATACAGTGGAAAGCTTGCGAAGGTAATTGAGTGAACAATAAGGGATCACTCACTCTTGGTATAAGACTGGAGAGAGAATGTCCTATGGATGTGTACACAGAAATCCCTGGCCAGGGTCAAATGAAAGAAATGTCTTTCTAGAAATTAACTGAGTACTGGAATCCATCTAAATAATGCGATAGAGGGTTTGACTACAAAACCATACCCTTGCGTTATTGGGACATTGGATGAGTGAAGGATTTTATCTGTGCGGTATCTGCAGACGGAAAGGTTCAATTAAAGGGAACAATATCCCTTATATCTTCTGGGATCATGAGGTAGTGTTTGGTGCTGTTCATGATCAGAAGGCCAAGTGAATTAATCATCAGATGATAAACCACTTGTTTATTAAATTAATCATTTAACATATGATGTTTAAATGTTAATTAATAAATATTAAACTTGAGAATAAGTTCTAAGTTTAATGGGCCTGAAACCGGACTGATATATGGGCCTAGAGGGTCACACACATAAGAGTTCACGTCAGACGGTGAGAGACGTTAAATTTCATGCTTATCTGGATTTTTATGAAAAGCCGCAGGATAAACATGAAGATTTAATGGAGATTTATCCAAAGCCAAACTCTTGGATAATCATGATGATTAATCCTTGTGCTTATCCTTATTTCTATATAAGGAGGCCAAAGGGGAGGGGTAAAAAGTAAGTTGGACGAATTTTACACCCCAGATTCTCTATCTCCTCTCTCTCTCTCCTTCTCTCTCTCTCCTTCTCTCTCTCTTGGAGTAGATTTGTCTCTCTCTGCGCATGGTGGATTTGAGATCTGGTCGGAGCACTCAAGTCGAGGAGGAAATCGCGTCTGCAGTGGGAGCTCGTGTGGATACCTCTAGAGATCGTGCGCGTGCGCGATTACCGAGTCGGAATCATCCACGGGAGATTCGAAACCCCGCAAAGGTGAAGAACCGTTCTTCCCTAGTTTGTTTTATTGTCCGTTTTACGATCCCAGCAACCGATACATAGGAATCGATTTTTTTTTTTTTTTTCTTCGCTGCGTTCTAGGCGATTCCTAACAGAGGCCCACTGGCAACCTTCGGTCCGTTAGCGGTCCAGCAGCCCTCGGCCCATCAGCGGCCCAGCAGCCCTCGGCCCATCAGCGGCCCAGCAGCCCTCGGCCCATCAGCGGCCCAGCAGCCTTCGGCCCATCAGCGGCCCAGCGGCCCTCGGCCCAGTAGGCTTCAGCCCACTAAGCGGCATCCGGCCCAACAACGGCCCCCCCTCTTTCGGCCCAGTAGCCGTATCCGGCCCGCTCCGGTGGGAGGGTTAGGCGTTATGGCGGTTTATCAGTAAACCAAAACATAGTCCTATATCGGTTGCCACCACTAAGCAACCTCTATCCTCCGCTATAAATACACGGCTATTTATTACCAAAGGTATGTCTTCTGAACCCAAGGACAACAGTCCAAAAAGCATTAAAGCTGCCTTTTCTTCCTTTCCTTCTGAATCGAATCTTCTTCAGAAGCTAACTTAGCCGTCGGAGGGGGTTCCTTAGGGCCGAAGCCCGGGACTCCTACTGACCGGTTCTTCTTCTTCTTCTCCTCCTTCTGCAGGAGCTTCAGTTTGAATCTTCGCCGACCTCTTCAAGTCGGTCTTGGCCGCCGATCTCGGGTTTTCTCCCCCCGGTCTCGACGCCTTTCGCAGGCTGGTCCGCCTCGGCCGAAGGAGTCTCGGCTTCGTTATCGGAGAAGCCTTCGCCCGGGTACCTCTCGGCCTCGGATCCTCGGCCCAGTATCCGCCCTCGTCTTGCTCCGGATCCCCGTCGGTCCCTTTCATCGATCCGATCCAATTGCGGGTTCCGGTCTCGGAATCCGACCGTGGTATGCTTCGACAACATTAGAAGACTTGCAATTTGATAAAAACTTAAGCTTCGATCATCTTGAGGGTAGATAAAATTTTAAAGAAAATAGTATTTAAAATAACTAAATATAAATTATATATTTTTCTATTAAAGTACGTGAATTGTTAATGAATCAGGTTATAATCCATATATCTTTAGACGTGCAGAAGATGAATTATATGATGCCATGTACTCTAGTACTTGGATGCAAGATTTTTTTTTTCCCTTTCAGGGTACACAGTCATTTGGTCTAGAAGCCACCTGTATGGCGAACATGAAACTCCCCTCTGCTATGGCTACTACATGGCCTTTATTTGCTGTGATACCCATTGTAACGGCCATGTGACATTAAGGTTCATTGAAGTACTTGTATCCTTGCTTGTAAATGTAATCCCTACATTTTGAACTGCCTTCTATCTTTTGGGTCACGTAATCTGTTGCAAAATTAGACTCATCATCAACAAAGACATGTTTCGGTTCTAAAGCGGGTGAAAATGACGTAGGCCCACTTGAGCCCATTAGACATAAGAATGTCAGCAAGGCACAATCAAAGCTGCTACCAGGAGAGTTTGCTCAAGGGCCCCCAACTCGTGAACGACTAAATGAATCAGGCAATTGACTCAACCACCTCTTGGGAGGGCTTGGAGTAGGTACCACTGTTGCCTAAGCTATGGGCTATCTGGAGAGGGGGTGAATGGATAAATAAAAATTTCAAGCTAATAGAACAGAGAATGAAAGTTAAAAAACACAACAATCAAAGAAAGGGGATGAGAGACAATGAAGCAATCGAACAAAGAATATAAAGAGTTTATATTGATTCAGTCTATAAATTTATGTCTAATCCCTAAGCAAGTACTTGAGAATCCTACTAGCTCTCAAGCTACACAGGGTATAGATCCTTGCAAGTCATGCAAGCATCTAAATAGCTGTTGGCCTTCCCTTTCTCCACGAAAAGAGATGACAAAGGCACCGACCTCAGTTGATCTTCCCTTTCCCTTAGGAAAGAGGCACAAACCACCATGCCTCAATAAGTCTCCCCTTTCCTTCAAGGAAGAGGCACAACTAGAGTTTATCTAATTAAGAATTTCACAAACACATGCCTCTCAAAGGCTACAATGTGTACAATATGCTAAAAAATAATCAAGACTAAATAAAAAGAAATGAAAGAGCAATGTCTTCATCGTCGGTGAAGAGGCCCTGAGAGCTTCAGTAGCACAGTGAAAGTAGAAGTAGTGGACACAGTGCTTTGGAGTCGAAGCAAGCTCCCTTGGTCACTTCTCTCTTTTCTCTCTTTGCTATTAGGGGTGTAAGATTCACAATCAGAAAGAACAAGAGTGTAGCGGAATTTAAAATTTCATAATTTCTCTCGAATCTTGTGCATTATTTCTCAGATTATCTAGATTATAATAAAATAATAAATCAAAATGAAGATCAGATCTTCACCATCGCGGAGATGAAAATACCTCGCCGAATCTGAGATGAACAAGTGGTTGATCTTGAGATTGCAAGCCATTCAGGTGTTCGACCTCTGTACGTATCTACACAAGTCTTCGTAGCAGTATGGTTCTCTTCCACAGTTTGCAAGTTTCACTCGGATCTCAACTCCACTATGACCCGAGAAGGGAGAGAGAAGGTGGCACCAGAGAGAGAGAGAAAGGAGGGAGGATGACGGCTGGTCGTTGAGAAAACCCTCAAGCCTGGATAGGGTTTCCCCCATAGCACGTATTTATAGACTCCCGACATTTTTCATAAAAACTCAAAAGCTTATATAAACTTAAATCATTTCTAAATCTGCGAGAGCTCTTTTGTGTGTGACGCTCTAGGCCCAACTGTCTATTTGGTTTTCAAATTATTAAGTCAAAAAATAATTTATTTGACTTAATTAATTATTATTTGTTTTCTTATAATAAATTTTAATCCGATTATCACATAATCGATAATCCATTATCATATGATGATTCTTTAAGTTTTTCGATCATTAACGGCATCAAGCTACACCTCATGATCCCAAAAGACATTGGGGATATGCAACCCACTTTTGTCCACATATACCATGTAGTTGTAGATCCTCATACATGTAATGTCCTAGTCAGACCAGGATATGGTTTAACTATCAAATCCTGATATGTCTTAACCTTATGACATCTTGTACTTAATATTAAATTAAATAGAAAACTTCTTTTTCATTTAATTATTGAACCTAGTTAGGAATTTTCGAGTACTATCCCATAGGACATACTCTCTCTGATTACATATTGAGAGTGAATGATCTCTTATTGTCAACTCAATTACCTTTGCGAGAATTCCACTGAGTCCGAATAATTGACTGTACATGATCAAAATTTTGAGATTCTTAAGTTAGTAATTAAATACTCAATATCACTGGAGTAAGGCATCCTTAGTTACTCAAGTCTAAGTTGCAAATATGTTGTTAAAATTTTGCAGACAATTAGATTCTATCATTACAAAGTTTTGATCAAAATTTCAGGTCATTTGGCCAAGAAACGAATGAGTTATGGCCGATCAAGTTCATTCAAAAATTCAAACTGTCATCAGTCTAGACAGACTGCATGGGCTGAGATAATAATTACTGAAAAAAATATGATATAAATTCAAAAAATTATAAAACTTGGTTATCATAAAATAGACATCTAGAACAAACTTTGATCAAAATTTCAAATCATTTGAATGAGTATCTAGGGAGTTATGGCTAAAACATGTTGGATCTAGGTTTCTAAACTAGTAGCACACAAGCAGTCTGAATCGCGTCCATGCAGGTAGATGCCTTTTAAATAGCTTACAGCATGGTGGACGTGCTTTAGGCTCTATATTGAATTTGAAAAGGATCCAAAATACTGTGTTTGAAAGGCATCTTGTCGAACATACGTCTTTTAAATCACGTCCACTGGTCCGGATGTGATTTAAACCAGTTTTTCTGAACTATAATATCTCGAAGAATTCTCATAGAGTCGAGAGTCAAAAGTGGAAACTACGATCATAGACTTATAGATTACGGTTCCAAAAATCATATTTGACCACTTTTTAAAATCAAAATGAAGTTTTTATATTAATACAAAATATCATTTGATGAGTTTGATATCCTACCTCTTGAAGAACACGAAGAACACCACTTAGATCCTTCTCCAATCAATTCCTTATATTCTAGTCATGAAATCTTCCACTTTCAAAGCTTCCTCTACATCTTATAACCATCCAAGAACACAACCCATATATTAGAACCAATCGCAAAAAGAAATAAATCAAAACCTCTTCTAGTTCTTCTCAAGAACACCATGTTCTTATCTTGAGAGTTCAAGTGCGGCTCTAGAAGCCTTAGCACGAATTCAAGCGATCATATATAGTTTCTTGCCTTCCTAATACAACTAAAAGACTCCCTTTTCTATGCCACTCTAATCATGGATGGCTTAATCTCTAAGGAAAAATCATTTCCTAGTGCAATTAGGACTCTATTCTATTACTTAACTATTTCCTTAATTGTAAACCCTTAATTCGACCTTGTTATAGTTAGAATTAGTAAAAATCTTCTTTAATAAAGTTGCAGATATTAAGTTTCTATTTACAATGGTACCAAGACCATAATATTTCATTGACCAAGCGAAACATTATCGTCGATTTACTAAGCAACTATCACGTAACTCCGAACCCAGAATTTGACTAAGTGTTGGAACTACTTTGGTTCTTTCTTAGCATACTAATGGGCTTAATGTGCCTAATGGTTAAACTAATGTATTTTTCATATATATATATATATATTTTTTTTCAATAAATAATTAACTATAATTCAGTCCAATTACTCATAACCTATTAATTAATCATATCGGGCTTAATTAAACATGGCCCATTAACTAATTATAGTGGGTTTAAGTTCTAAAGTATAATATCTTCTCTCCCTTAACGAAATTTCATTTTTAAAATTTAAAATATCATTACTCACCAAATAGGAAGGAATACTTGTTCTTCATATATTCTTCTATCTCCCAAGTAGCTTCCTCTATAGAACAAGGTCGCCATAAAACCTTTACCAGAGGAATCACCTTGGTATGCAACACTTACTCTTTG
Organism: Zantedeschia hybrid cultivar; assembly: GCA_030544215.1. Classification (NCBI taxonomy): domain Eukaryota; kingdom Viridiplantae; phylum Streptophyta; class Magnoliopsida; order Alismatales; family Araceae; genus Zantedeschia; species Zantedeschia hybrid cultivar. Next base: position 46,559,282 of record JARZZO010000011.1, read on the forward strand.
CGGTCCATAATATGAATCGGCTTCTCTTTATAAGATAAGTCCAGTTGCACATCTAGTGGTTCATACTCAATCACATGAGACGGATCTGAGATGTACTTCCTGAGCATTGACACATGAAAGACTTAACGTACATTAGCCAATGCGGATGGCAAAGTCAGTTGAAAAGCTACACCATCAACTTGTTGAAGGATCTTGAATGGCTCAATGAATCTCGGACTAAGCTCACCTTTCTTACCGAACCGCATAACACCCTTCATAGGAGATATCTTAAGAAATACATGATCTCCTACTTCAAATGCTAACTCTAGTCTCCTTTTATCTACATAACTTTTTTCTTGGCTATGAGCAGTAAGTAACCGCTTTTTGATGATGTCGATCTTTTTTGAATAGTCTTGGATAATTTGGAGTCCCAATAACCTTCTCTCACCAACTTCGGACCAATAGACAGGCTATCTATATGGCCTCCCATAAAGTGCCTCATATGGTGCCATCTCGATGCTAGAATGATAGTTGTTATTATATGCAAACTTTATCAAAGGCAATTGATCGTCCCAACTATCTTGCTACTCTAGGCTGCACGCTCTCAACATGTCCTCGAGTGTCTATATAGTCCTCTCAGATTGACCATCGATCTGAAGATAAAAAGTAGAACTAAACTTAAGCTGTGTGCCCAATGCCTCCTGTAGACCCTTCCAGAACCGAGCAGTGAATTCAGAATCTCTGTCTAAAATAATGGAAACTGGCACACTATGTTGTCAAATGATCTCGTCAATGTAAAGTCTAGCCAATTCTTCCAATGACTGAGTCTTGTGAATGGCAAAAACATGAGTAGACTTAGTCAGCCGATCTATAGTCACCCAAATCATGTTGTGCTTCATCTTTGTCTTTGAGTAGACCTGTGATGAAATCCATAGTGATATGTTGCCACTTCTACTGCGGAATTTCTATTGACTACAATGGACCAGTAGGTCTTTGATGTTCTACCTTCACTTGCTGACATGTCAAGCATCTGGAAACAAAGTCAGCAATATCCTTCATACTTGTTCACCATAATTTTTTCTTCAAGTTGCGATACATCTTCGTGCTGCCTAGATGTATGGAAAATTGCTACTTGTGGGCTTTAGTCATCAGCTCTCTCCTGAGTTCAACATCATTCGGCACACATAATATGTTTCTAAGCCGAATCCCGCCATCAGATCCCTCTATAAGACCAGGATTTTCAGTCATAGCCTGAATAGCCTGATCTTTCTCATGAGCTTGAATGATTTGGTCAATCAGAACGGACCGAATAGTCAGATGCATCAAGTGCGACCTCTCACCATGAACCTGAGGTGTACCTTCAATAACATTTTCCATAGCCTTCCCGTCAAAGTGCAACTACAAAGCCATCAACGTTCTACTCAATGCATTAGGTACCATGTTCGCCTTGCCTGGGTGATAGTTCAACATAAAGTCATAATCTTTTAGGAACTCCACCCATCGCCTCTGCCTTAGGTTGAGAGCCTTCTGAGAAAATATGTACTTTAGGCTCTTGTGATCAGTGAACACTTCAAACTATGCTCCATAGAGGTAATGCTGCTAGATTCTTAAGGCATGTATCACAGTAGCCATCTCCAAATCATGTGTTGGATAATTTTGCTCATAGTCTTTCAATTGTCTCGATGAATAGGCGACAACCTTGCAATGCTGCGTAAGTACGCATCTGTGACCCTTTTGTGATGCATCAGTATACATCACAAAGCCATCGATCTCATCCGGTAGGGTGAGTATTGGAGCAGTGCTAAACTTGGTCTTCAGTTCTTGGAAATTGTACTTACACTCATTTGACCAAATGAATTTAGCACACTTGCGTGTCAACTTGGTCATTGGAGCAGCCAAGTAGAAAATCCTTCAAAAATCTCTTGTAATACCCAGCCAGGCCAAGGAAGCCTTGAATCTCAGTAGCAATCTTCAGAGCCTCCCACTTCATAATAGCCTCCACCTTTGCCGGGTCCACATAAACTCCATCCTTGGAAATAACGTGCCTCAATAACTAGACTTGCTCCAACCAGACGTTTGTTGAATTTTGCATACAACTGGTGAGTCCTGAGAATCTCCAGAACAATCTTCAAATGTTCCCTGTGTGCCTCCTCACTCAGTGAGTAAATCAATACATCATCAATTAAGACAACAACAAATTGGTCAAGGTACAACTGAAAGATTCAATTCATCAAATTCATGAAAGCAGCATGGATATTGGTTAGCCCAAAAGGCATAACCAAGAACTCATAGTGACCGTATCTTGTGCAGAAAGCCGTCTTCGGAATGTCTTCATTCTTGATCTATAACTGATGATAGCCAGACTGAAGATCAATCTTAGAGAAGACCTTTGCTACCTGCAACTAATCAAACAAGTCTTCAATCCTTAGCAATGGATACTTGTTCTTGATAGTGACCTGATGATCTTATGGTAATCAATGTATAGATGCATCGATCCATCCTTCTTCTAGACAAATAACACTGGTGCATCCCATGGTGATACACTAGGATATATGAAACCTTTGTCCAGAAGTTCCTGTAGTTACTTCTTTAATTCTTCCAACTTGGCAAGAGCCATTCTGTATGGTGCCTTAGAAATAGGTACGGTACCTGGCATAAGATCAATAATAAAATCGATCTCCCGAAATGGTGGCAACCTAGGCAGATCATCAGGAAACACATTAGGAAAATCCTGAATCACCTCAATGTCTTGCACCATCTTGACTGTGTCATCTTCAATCACCACTCTAGCTAAGAATGCCTTACAACCCTGACTGACCTAACTTTTATGCTCTTACTGCTGGGATAAACATCCTTCCAAACTTATTCTTCAGACACTGAAAATAGAAAGCATATTTTGGTCTAGGACTTTGCAATATCACTCTCTTCTTACCGCAATCTAGAAATGCATTATACTTTTCTAAAAAGTTCATGTCCAATATGATATCAAAGTCTACCATATTAATAACATAAGATCATGTAAACATATCCTCGTCTGCTATACAAACATGGAGGCTAGAGACTATAAGTTTGGAAATCAAAGTCTCACTAGTAGTTGTGGTGATAGCCTGAAGAAGTACCTCTAAAAGCACAACACTCTCTAAGGAATCAACAAAACCAGTGGGAACAAAAGAATTTGTGGCACATGAATCAAACATAATTCGAGCACGGGTGCCTTCAGCTAAGATAGTACCTGTAGCCCTGTTGTTGTTGTTTTTGTCCTCCGCCTTAGCCTCAGCATTGGTCAGCACGTAGACTCGCATCTTCCTTTTTGCAGGTGCTCCAAGTGCAAAGTTGCCCTAAGGCTTTGGACAATCGCTTATCATGTGCCCAACTTCTTCACAGTTGAAGCATTTGCCAACTGTACTCCAGCATTCCTTGTCAAGATGCACATGGCCACACTGAGCGCACGTAGTAAGCTCTACCTTCTATGCAGCATTTTTAGCGATCAGGATGAACTTCTACTTCTTGTTAAATCCTCTATGTTGAGGTGGTGAATTTGTTCTTTTTATGCCCTGTGATTTCCTTTCCTCCAAAAAGGAATTATGCTCTTACTCAACAATGTAAGCAGTCTCCAAAGCTTCAGCCATAGTCCGGGGTCGAAATAGAGGCACCCGGCCTTGGATAGCGCCCCGAAGCCTATGTACAAATTTCTTCACCTGCTCGACTTCTTCAGGAAAGAAGCGTGGGGGCAAAGTGCTCTAGCTCTATGAATTTGGCCTCATATGCGGCCATAGACAAGCTCCCCTGCGTAAGGCCAAGAAACTCCTACACCTTGGTGTTGGGTTCGCTGTGTTGGATCCAAGGGAAAACACAGTGGAAAAATAAATCGGATCCATGCTGTTTCAGATACAAAAATTAAAACGGTAAAATCATATTTTACCTTGCTCGGATTTGAATCCGCGCTCGTTCGGTTCCGTCGGTGGATGCCGCAAGCCATGCAGGTGCCTGACCTCTAGTGGTATCCACATTGTCTTCTTCTTGATGGATCATCCTCGTTTCCTCACTTAGTGCAGTGTCCGTAGATCCTGTCTGGCTGTACGTGATCCTCCGCGATATACGGATTTAGAATTCCCGTCGGACGGGAAGCGGAGCAGGCGGGAGTCGGAGCTGAGCCTCCGGGGGGGCGGCCACAGAGGGGGGTGCCCAGGAGAGAGAGAGGAGAGAGAGAGGGGCAGCGGCTAGGTCAGGGTTGCTGGACCTCAACCTTGCAGTGGTATTTTTATAATAAGTGGTTTTGTGATTTTTCAAAAAAACCTACACTTATCCGAAACCCTGTCAAAATATCCATCGACATGAAAACCTTTTATGTGTGACCCTCTAGGCCCAAATACCAGTCCAGTTAATGGCTCATTAAGTCCAGTAACTCTTTACGGACCCACTAAATTAATTAATATCCTTATATTAATTAATTAGCTGAATTTAATGTCCTACAATAAATTCGGACGGGCTTCTGATCATGTTGGTTGCCGAGTAATACCGCGTGATCCCGGAAGGCATTGGGATTTATGCAACCCACTATGGGAACCTTTTCGTCATCAGTTACCGCACGGATATAATCCTTCATCCGTGCAATGTTCCCGAATCGACCTAGGGTATGGTTTACTGTTAAACTCTAGCCGGTCGATTCACTTGAATTAGATGCCGCTAATCTACATCAGATATCTCTTTATCTGATACAGAGTCCGCCCTGGACAAGTACTTAAGCGCATAATTTCTGGAACATTCTCTCTCCTATTACTGAGAGCGGATGATCCCGTATTGACCACACAATTACCTTTGAGGGCATTTCTCTGAACTCGATCACTTGACTTATTGATATCTCATGGTTAGGGATTCATTAGTCAAGGTCAAAGCTCAGAGACCTATCAACAAGGTATCTTTGGTGTCTCAGGTCCAAGGACCATCCACGCAACCGTAACAAAAGAATCGAGCTGGTTAACGGTTAGGTAGCTATTGTTAGTATTAGGTGGCCAGAAAGCCAATCCGATACTATATAATATTCAGTTCATTAATATAATGGCATAAATTCATTGTGAGTAATTAATTCGATCTATGTTTATCATATCACGATGAAGTCCATGAACATGTGCAACAATCTTCGGATTATGATGAGATAATAATTACGGGACCGAAGACTTATAAACACTTGTTCTTAATTGTTCATAGTCGAAGGATGTTTGAGAAGGACATCAAACATCCGGATAGACTAGTAGATGTTTCTTCAGCTCATATGATGAGAGTGACTGATCTTATAAGTCACTTGTATGGAGACACTATGCTGGACCTGTAGGTGCTCATTGGCGAATGAGTTCACTGAACTGATCCAACCATGAATCGCTGGATGGTATATGCCTCATTGTTAACCAGCTCGATTCTTTTGTCATGGTTGCGTAGATGATCTTTAGACCTGAGATACCAAAGATATCTTGTTGGTAGGTCTCTGAGTTTTGACCTTGACTAACGAATCCCTAACCATGGGTTATCAATAAGTCAAATGATCGGGTTCAGGGAAATGCCCTCGAAGATAATTGTGTGTTCAATACGGGATCATCCGCTCTCAGTATTTGGAGAGAGGATGTTTCGGGAATGATGCGCTTAAGACCCTGGCCAAGGCGGACTCTATATCAGATAAAGAGTTATATGATATTGTAACGACTAGCCACCTTATAATTAGGGATCCGATTACTAAATGGGTACCGAATCATTAAAATTTGAAGCCAAACCAGGATCTCGATAAGTCTCACATCACATTGAATTGTAAAAGAAGTGCAAGAATTAAAAATTATTACAATTTGACTCGACTCAGCAAATAATTACATATTCCAGCTGAAAAGAAATAATCATGCAACTAGATCTAGACAAGGGTTATATGGTAGTCACCAGACAGTTGGATTTTGTGTTTTTCTAATTTTTTTATAATTTTGATTAAAGTATATACATATTTACAAATATTTTTAGTGCTTTTTGGATATTCATTTTTTTTTGAGATTTTTGATTTTTTTGTGCATTTTTAAGGGTAGAATTTATTTAGATCGACCCCTATCCGAAAGAATTCTGCAACTTTTTTTTTTTTCAAATATTTACACTTATTTGCTAACTCTTGAACGAGAAATGAAAGAACTTACTTACCTTTACAACTCTTAGATAAAGAGGAAGCTATCCAATCCCTAAGCGATTATGCACAAGACTCTGAGAGTGAGTCAGACATGTTACAAGGTCAGGTCCTTAAGACAGAGACCCAATGATGGCGGAATTGCCCCTGTCCCAATATGTTGGCTCTTCATTGGTGGTTTCATACCCTTCGGTATGGGAGTGGGACTTTTTCTCTTTTTGGGGGTCGGAGTCTCCAAGCATAAAACACTCGAGGAATGTGCTACGACCGGTGATGGAAGCCTGAGAAGAGAAGGTGGGTGGAATAGGAAGGGAACAAAAGCGGCGGGTGCTGGTTCATCCCTCACTAAGAAGGCTCCTTCTCGTGGGGTGGTTGGTTCAGAGAACAGCAGTCGTGTACCAAAATCTTCTTCATCTTCTCTTTGAACTTCATTGATTGTTTCTTTTAACTCATCCTCAAGATGATGTATCTTGAGTACCTCTTGATCTTCCTTCACAAAGTGATCAAAGTCCTTGCTCTTCCTTGCCTAATCCAGATCCTGAACTATATCCCATTTTGTCCATAAGCTGTCAACCTATGCTAGGCTGGGGGTTGGGTTGAGAGGCAATCGATGAAAGGATGGGCTCTTTTCTTTTTCCAGAAGTGATCATGGATGGAACTTGTTCAGTCGAGACTGAGTCCATAGACTTAACATAAGGGGTACTCTTCATTTTGACAATCTTCCCATTGTATGGGAATTTATAGCACTAATGATTAGTGGAGGGCACTCCCAGGGTTTGGTCCATCCAAGTAGGGCACTCACGCCATACCCCGACCTCTTCATATTCCCAATGTTTTCCACTGCGATCAACATTCAGTTCCAAATTTCTGACAAGGGTGTTCACCCTTTATAGAGAGCTGGATGGATCTTGAGCTACCTGATAAGAGGATAGAGGGTCTTCCACAATTCCTAATTCTCTTTTGGCTTTCAAGATTTTAATAGCCTTTTTCATGTTTCCCCAATTGATCTTGCCTTCCTTATTCAAATCATATACCCAATCCTTGAAAGTGAAGTAGTTATAAATTGTATGCCCCGGCACTCTATGATACAGACATTATCTGGACATATCAAATTGCAGGGGATGGCCTCACACTGGGGTGGAAGCTGGATAGCATTGCAAGATAATAAGGCATGGAAAATGTCCAATAGAGATTCCGGCAAAAGCGGATATGAGGTACGTTAGGGCATAGGCCGACTGTAGCTAGTTGAAGGGGGAACTGCTGAGTATGGTTTCTGATTGGATTGGTTGTCTGATTTGGACATAGGATTGGGTGACCTAAATGGCTGCCCCAAGGCACTCACCTGTTCATTGACTGTCACTCCCTCTATGAGTGGAGTTTGTTTGGTCTTCTTATTTTTGTTCTGATTTTCAAAGAAGGATGGCAAAGTAGAACTCCATATTTGAGATTGAACTACCCGAGCTAAAGTTGTGCGAACGTATGAAATTCGCTCAGCATGAGAATGGTTCGAAGCTGCGGGGTAGCATTATTGACTAGCATGGTGATAGCTTGAGATTCGGGGATTGCCACTTCCGCCCTAGAGGCCATTGCCCTCCACCTGTTGGCAAAATACGTGAATTCCTCTTCGGGCCTCATCTTCTTCATCACGAGATCAAATAAGGTGGGAGGCATGGTTGTCATATGACTAAACTGAGTTATGAATTTTCCAGAGACCATATCAAAATTGATTTGGTCTATGGTGGGCAAGGAAGAGAACCATCTTAAGGCCTCACCTTCTAAGAATTTTTGGAATAGATGGACAAGGAGAACTCTGTTGTAGAGCCATTGATGGGAGCCTATGAGGAAACCTGACAAGTGGTGGTGAGGGTCAGAGGTGCCATCATATTTCTTGTACTTAGGCATCTTGAATCCTAGTGGGAAGTAGGCTGGAGGGAGCTTGTAATAGCTCGAGAGAGAGTGAGGTTGTTTCAAGGTAAGGTTCTCGACTATAAGCTTACATATGTAAGTTTCGACCTCACTTTTGCAGATGAATTCCTCTTGCTTGGGAGGGGGTGTAGCTTGAGAGACTGGATTAGCCATGACGGGTGGAGCAACTGGAGTAGGAGTTGGCTGGTTGATGTGAGTTTGAGCATTGTTGGAAGATCCTTGGAAGTGAGTTCTCTGAGGAGTGGTATCCTAATTTTTGCCATGAGCGGCCAACTGGATGAGTTGATCAGGGGTGTACCGTAATAACATGGCAGTAAGTTCTAGGTCCTCACTAAGGTTTTGAAAGGTTCTACTGGAGATTACAGGGTCATCTTTTGAAGAAGAAGATCCATCCGAGCATCTTCTCCTAAGTTCCTCTCAAGATGCTTGGAACATTCCCACAAATATTTGTTGTGGGTCTTTCTCAATCTCAAACAAGGGGTTGGGTATAATGTTGTCACCAAATTCATCCAGGTCGTCATATATGTAGGTGCTCAAATTGTGTGTTATCATCATGATATCATGTGTTGAATAATTAACAAATTTAATTAAATCGTGATCATTGGAAACCAATGGTTCCAAAAGAAAGAATTGTTCGTTTTACTCACCTAGTGAAAACTGGGAGATTGCGTACTTTGTTTCTCTCTTTCGGCCGGCCGAAAAAGAAGAGCCTCTTCTTTGTTTACTCTTGTTTTTGTTCTTTTCTTGTTGTTCAAGCCTTTCCTCAAGCTTTTCTTCTTCTTCAAACCTTGCAAGAGAATTAAACGGAGAAAAAGAAAACGGATTAGAGCTATGATAGTGTAGTAACTATTCTAAATATTAATCTAAACAGGCAACTAAACTAAAATCACTCACTTTTATGTTTCTTTTAAACCCCTATCATGGACATGGGTTTTGGGAAAAGATGATGTGGGTGTGTGAATAATAGAGTGATATGATGAAAAACTATATGAAAATAGTGAATTAAACTATATGAAATTAATGAAGTCAATGAAGAAATCAAAGAGAAGGTTGGTTGGTTGGCCCCTCCATAGCCTTAGTCTTCAAAGGTTTCAAAGGATGAAGAAGATGAAGAAGAAAGAAGCTTTTCTTGCTGTCCACGTTCTCTTCCTCTAAAGCCTTCAAACACCTTGCCTTGAGCTTCAAATTCTCTAATGGCCAACTTTTTTTAAAGGTCCCAAGGGTATTGTATAGAGAGAGGCTTCAATTATGATTATTTGGCCTTCAAAAGGGCTCTCCCGCAGTTGGACTCGCCTTGGTTGGACATGGAAGGAGTTGGAAACCTTTCCAACCTCTGGAACCAGATTAGCTCGGCCACATCATACTTATCAGGAAAGTGCTTGAAACGCGTCGTGATCAAGATACACCATTTAGCTAAATAGGAGGGGCCAACATAGAAAGAAATTTGCGAAGAAAATCAGAAAACATTAGGAAAGCTAAAAAGCGTCGATCATAGAAATCGTGATTTAGATAATTAGAAAACTAATTTGAATTTAAAAATTGGCAACCTAGACGGATTAGGACCTAAACGGCGTCGTCTATGGGTGACGTCATTCAGTTAAATCTATCTCAATTTAAGAATTTAATTCCGAACTGATTTCTACTAGAAATATAAATGGCATCAACTATGGTCGAAGTTAATCCATGAATTTCAAGAAAAATCATTAAAAATTACTTAATGATTAAAAATCAGATCATTTTAGGGCATTATAAGTATGACATGAAATTTACTCAATATGAAGTCAAAATTAGCATGTGTACAGCTGTCCCACCTTGGCATTGACTTTGCAAGGGAGTGAAATAGAATGGAATATACTGAAAAGGTGATGCCAAGGTATGATGTTACATGCTCTCAAGATCTTATGATAGGAATTTTTCTCAAAATGATCAATAAAGTGACTCAAAGAGATTAATGGAATCAATCCTGTCTGGATAAAAGAAATGAAGGTAATAAAATAAAGTCGATCAACTTCCACAATTGGGAAGTACCCTAGGTCACAAACCTTGCATGTTTCATCATGGAGAGCGGTTACCAACCAATGTGGACGTGCTACAACCATGATAGATCTTAAAAGGGAAACAAGAAATATTTGGGATAAAGAATCCAAGTAAGGATAGAATTCTAAAGATATCTTCAAGAAAACTTCAATGATAATTGAGAGATCAATTCGGAATGGAATATTTCACATCACGTTGGGATTTTTTTTTTTTTTAGATTAATAGTTTGAAATTTAATCAATAATTAATTTTTATCACCATGATTTCAAAGTCTTACAATCAAGGATGATATTGTTAAATTGTCATTAATGAGTAAAGATACTAGTTTTGCAATTCAGTACTAAGCCGAAGCTCGTTTATCTACGCACTGTTTAATAAAAGTAGAACCATCGTCCCCATCGATTAACAATCTAATGGCCTATCTGTGCGATTAAGAATCTTCTGGAATTATCACTGGTTTTATTGAAGGGGAACTCAAATTCCAGTTTTATCAAAATCACAAGGTCCTTGATATACTCTAATAAGTATTTAATATATAGTAATGTTAATGCAAGTCAATTACATAATGAATACAATGATAGAGATAACCGTCTTTTTAGTTACGGTTGAGACTCATGAACTCCCACAGTGAGACCTTAGTGAAATTTTCAACTTCATTTTCTTTTTCTTGAATGTTCCTGCACTCAGAATTTCATCAGTAACTTCATGCCAAGAAATAAACATAAACAAATAGCAGATAATATGTAGTTCTGGAGAATATCAGAAAAAGCTGAAAAGGCGTCGCCAGGAGTCGACGTCATTTAAATGACGTCGCCCCGTCCCGACGCCATTTAACTTACCAAAATAGGCTGCTCTAACTCTAATCCGAACTCTACATTCCTCCCTCAAACTCTCTCTTCTAACTCGGAAAGGGCTTCCCAACTTCGTAAATCACTTTATATAACCTCTCTCTCTTCAATTCAATTCAACACAACAAGCAATCAGGAGGGAAAGTTAGAGAATTCTCTTTAAGACTCAAGGGAAAAGAGCGAAAAGCGGAAGAAATCGAGCAATCAAGTAGGAAATCAATTTTATTCAAAGAAGATGGCTAGCTTTGCTAAGGACTCCTCAAACAAGGGGGCAAAGAAGATGATTAAGAGGCTTTTTGATGTGGAAGGCTATCTAAGTGGGAGAGATTCTAACCTATAAGTAAGTTACTCTGTCTATTCTATTTAATTTTTATTCTTTTCTTTATTCTTTTACATGAATTCTCCATACTCTCAATTATTCAACGAGTAAGATAGAACTATTCCAAATTCTTTTCTTTATCTAGGGATATCCTTTCTTCTCCGGTCCAAGACGATTCTCTTCACTTCTATGGATCCAAAAGCTTGTGAACAAGATTAATCTCTCCATGCAATCTTACATATCCAAGTGGCATATTCAAGGATTGATTATTCATGCCAAACATTACAAGAGCGCATACACGGATTGGGCTTCAATGGGCGCTTTGATCGAGCTATGGCACCCTCAAACTCATACTTTTCTCTTTTCCATGTTCGAAGCCACCATCCTCTTAGAAGAAGTTGAACTCCTATTGGGTCTTCTTAAGCTTAAGGTCAACAATGATGAACTTGATTTGACTGAGATGATACTTCTGATGGAAAAGATCATGGGTTAACAATTGTTGGAGAAGATTATAAAGAATCCAAATAAAATTCAGGGCTGTCTTACTTAAAAGGGAATCAATCTTGCGAAGTTAGCTGAATGGACCTTGAAAATGATAGAAAATCTCAAGGATGAAGAAACAAAGAATGTGATGAAGGCATTCACCACCTGCTTTGTTGGAGCTCTACTATTCCCTGCTCAATATAATGTTTTGAAAAATGATCAAATCAGCGCAATCAGTGGGATTTTTGAAGGGAAGCAGATTAGTACAACAATTCTAGCCTATTTCTACAGTGGGCTTTCTGCAGCTTCTACGGGTCAGTCTCCTTACGGCAGTATGCTATTTTTAGCTCTATGGGTAGAGTTTCACTTCGAGTTCAACCATACTGAGGAACAAGTTCCAAGGATATCTCAAATGTATCAACGTAGTCCTATCTTCCATATTGCCAACATTGTGAAGTTCAATGATAACATGACCAATCGAGTGCCCAACCTCAAGACTCGAGCTGACTGGGGCGCTTATTTCAAGACTATGCCAAGAACTAGATTCGAATCCACGCCACTTGCTCTAATGGAAAAGGCGGTTCGAGTACGCCATGGTGCTGGCACAAAACTTTGATTGATCGGTGCGACTGAGTTCGTTCTCTATTATCCACATCGCTGTCATCCTCAACTTGGTATGCCGCGCTACGAATTTCCAAAAATATCTTCTCTTTCACTAATCAGGAAGCGGGCATTGGGAACTGACGAAGACTTTGAGGCGACATAACTTATTGCTACTCTGTGGAACATCGGGTTCACCCGTTGTGTAAAAACTCCTTATGAGGCAAATCGAGAGTTATGGAAAGTTTATGTAAAAGAGCTTCGAAAAATCCGGCCTGAAAGCTCTCAACTCTTGCCCAAAGTTTAATGTAATTTCTGCTTATTTTCAATAAAATTCTTCCTTTTATTGCAATAAAGATCTTCCCTTAATATTCGTACAATTTTATAGAATTTTTCCTTAAGTAAAACTACTCATTTTTCTCAAAATCACAAGTTTTGGGGCTCACTAATGCAAATAGCGTTGACTCACGGAGACACATTTCAATGAAATTCAATCTTTGAAAAATCAAAATTTTATTCCTCAAAGAGCCTGAAACACGTCGACCATGGGCGACGCCAATAACTTCTCTCTCCTATTTTCCAGAGATTTCCGAACGTTAAGTTTCTTGAAACACGTCGACCATGCTCGACGCCAATAAGTGATTTCTCTAGATTTCTTTAGATTTTCTCACATACTCCGTGGTACGGTGCTGATTGTTGAAAGGCGGTAAAACCTAAACCACGTCGACCATGGGCGACGCTTTTCACTCATTTTCAAATTTCCAACTGCCTGCCTCAGTTTGTGCGCCAGTTAAACACGTCGACTTGTGTTGACGCCATTTAGCGAATTTGAACAGGGGTCCCCGAGCTCGAGCCTTCCTCCTTCCTCATTTCCTCAAACGGCTCTCTCCTCTCCTTCTTCCGCCACTCCGGCGAACCCGAGGACTTGGGCGAGCTTTCGGCAATCCGGCCATCTTCTCTTCATCACCGGCCATCCCCTCGTCGTCGGCGACCTCTCCTTGTCTCTTCCATTCTCTCTCTCTCACCCTAGCTCTCACTCTCTCACGAGCTCTCTCTTCATCTCACTCTCACACACTCTTTCGGATCGTCATGGAGAGAGGTCGCCCTAGCGGGAAGCGGCAGAGGATCTTCGGCGTGCTCGAGTTGGAGGGAGACGACAAGGACGTGCTCCCGACGTAGCCTGAGATCTTTCAAGATCTCGTGAACCTCGTCGTGGCCGAGGAATTCATGGAGGCAAGGCTCCACTAGCAGCACCGGCGCAGGCCGAGGAGGCGGGTCTGTCAATGGTAAGTTCAAAAACCTCCTATGTATAGCACTTGGGAGACGGGGAGACCGAAGGAGGGGATGCTACGGGTCAGGGGACCCATGGTTGAATGGTGTCGGAACCAGGTGACGCCATTCAAATGGCGTCGACCATGGCCGATGCCATTCAAGGCAGGGTTCCTATTCAAGAATTAATTTTAAAAATTGATTTTAATTGTCTATTTAGTGATTTTTCTAACATTTTCTTGGCAATTTGGCAGGGAACGATGAGGACCCGAATCTCTTGGGATTTGGTGAAAACGGATTACATGGGGCTTCTGGACTTCCAGAAGGCCCGCCTCAGGGGTATGGGGTTCGAGGAACTATTAGATATAGAGCCCTTTTAGCAGGACCTAGTCCTCCTTCAGGTTCTGAAGGAGAGGTGGGATCCAGAATACATGGCATTCCTGATGTCCTGGGGACATATGGTCCCCAGCCTCGAGGATGTAGCCAGGATCATCGGCCTTCGAGTGGAGGGCCGGATGGTGAGCGGGATCACTTATCCTGATTACCGTGAGATGGCAGGGCACCTATTAGGATTAGAGGTATCAGGGCCACCGGGCAAGGAGTCTAGAACCCTCCGGCAGGTAGAGGTAGAGGATGCCTTAGGGCTAGAGGACCCGAGGTAGGACCAGGGTGAGTCTAGAGAGGGATTCATAGATAGGTTGTCTAGGTCAGCTGCTAGCTCTTATTGCTGGGATGAGAGCCAGAGAGAGTTAGTGGACTGGCAGCTCAGGCTCTTTTTAGTTTTCTTGTTTGGTCGGTTGCTTTTCAAGACGAAGGATGACCATATTCATTGTAGATTTCTTAGTTTACTAGATGATTTAGATAGGTTATATGAGTATGCTTGGGGTGCGGCCCTCCTGGCCCACCTGTTTGCCGATTTGTCCGCGGTCATACCAGATCGTGAGACCACCATCAACGACTTTGCGCCATTTCTCCAGGTACAATTGTTTTAATTAATGCAAATGAATGCTTATGAAATGATGTTTCTAACCTATATGTTTGCTTGTGCAGATTTGGAGTTATTTCTATTTTCCTCTAGGCCGAGCTAAGGCCATCCAGACTGAGGCAGTATTGCTTGCTCGCCAGTGGCAGCCGATTGTGGACACGGCTCCACAACACCACCAGCTGACGGCTTTTCGCCTTCAATTCCTCGACTATCTGGAGCTTCTGGTGAGTTTTAATCAATGCAATTTTGTTTATGTTAATTAAATGCAATTTATTGATTAGGAATGCAACTAACTTAAATGTATGCAAGTTATCTGGCACCCATATCTGGGTATGGGCGAGGCGAGGCAGCCGTGGGTGACAACTAGCGGAGCGAGATTTGGCAGGCAGATGTGGGTGCACTGCCTAAACGAGATCGAGCTGCTGCACCTGCGGCTCGCCATGAAGACCTTGGGCCTCAACCAGGAGTGGGTCCAGGAAGAGATCCTGGAAGGGATCGGTCGGTCCATGAGGGGAAAGCAAGCACGCACGGACTGGCGTGCCAAGTTCCGGGAGCGGTTCAACGACTGGCACCGGGGCGGTGTGTTGGTACAATCACGCGCGAAGAATAGCAAGGCCTACCTCAGCAGTATTGCGTGCATTACGCCGCCCAGCTGTGACAGCTGTGCCCCCTCGATGTAAGTATGCTTTCATGCTTCTTGCATTTTATTATTATCTTTATTTAATTTGTGAATGCGTGAATGACATGTGTGAAAATGCAGGATGCACGCGACGCAACCATCATCACTCTCCGGGCGCGAGTCCAGGACGCCGAGACCCAGCAGGAGCAACTTCAGAAGGAGCTCTACGATTTGGTATGTATGAATGAATTATGATATGAATGAATTCTTTTATTGCATGTTTTGGCGCTTAGCCACTGACGGTGTTCTCCTTTTTTGGTACAACGTGCCGCCTACACCCCCGCGGCTCAGCCTCCTACCTATACAGCTGGTGCTTCTTCTTTCGGTGCCCATTCTGACGCCGCCTTTGACAACCTTCGCGAGCAACTGGCTCGGGTCATTCGCCGGGCCTCTCTAGTTGAGGAGGATCGTGCCGCCAGAGTAAGTCTTCAACCTTGACCTCTGTTCTTGAATTAGTTATTTGTTTGCCTGATTAGCTTGGACTGACAACGTCTTCAACATGTCGCCGTGCTTCAGGAAGCCCTGCAAAGGGCTGAGTCGGAGTTGGAGCAGACCCGCGCTGCAGCTGCCCAGGCTCAAGTTGATGCTGCTCGCATCAGGAGTTTGGAGGAGCAGTTGGCACGCCTTTCCAACGACGACTTTCCTTGTGAGATTACACGTCTCCAGACGAGTCTGGAGATCCTTACCGAGGATCGAGAGCGCGAGCGTGATGAGCGGCGGCGGGCGGATGCTAAGGTGACCTCCCTCCATGTCTAGCTTGGAGTTGCCGAGCATGAGCGTCGTAGCGTGGAGTGTTACCGACGTGCCCGCCAGCGAGCATAGGAGAGGGGGCACGTGAGTGCGTTTACTGCCAGCGTCGCATATCCTCCGACCAGGCTTGACCGAGCGCGATGGGACCACGACCAGCACCGACCAGGATGCCAGAGGGACCAAATGAGGCGCAAAGTCAGAATGATGAGGGCGCCGGAGAGAGTCAGCCCTGAGTGGCTGTTGATGTTGATGATGTATTTTCTTTTGAGTCCTGATGATGGGCTTTTATCTTTATATGTACATGAAACTTGGATATATGAATGAGGCTTTTGGACTTGAACTGTCTCTTCCCCATCTTGAATTTCCTTGCATGCATGTGCCCTGTACCTGACTTGAACAAACAGGTTAAGCATCTATTCTGGCTTAGCCCCTTGTCCGGTTAGGTAACTGACTACCTAATCCTATCCTTGGTAGAAGGGTCAAGGGGCGAAACCTTTATTTAATGAAGGCAAATAAAGATAATTAAAGACAATAATTAAAATGCAACATAGAAGCATGCAAATACTCATTGAAAATTGAAGACATGCAACATTCATGATCTGACAAGCAAATGCTAATTGAAATATTTTTGTTTTGCAATTGCAACTTTCGAAATATCCAATTTATTGTGGTTTTGTCATATTCAATTTTTTTTTGTGGTTTTGCCGTATTCAATCTTTTTTTTTTGTGGTTTTGAAATATTCTATTTTTTTTTGTGATATTGAAATATTTAAAAAAAAATTGTTTTGAAATATTCAATTTTTTTGTGATTTAGAAATATTCAGATTTTTTTCATTTTCAAATATTCAATTTGTTTTAGTTTTTGAAATAAGACATCAACTAAATAAACTAAGGATCAGCATGGCACTTGGTTCATAAGAGCATATTTATTCGTTAACTTAATTCCCAAATCATCCTTTAATAGCCTAATCCAGACTCATTGTGCTTGAATTATGTTGATGATCGTGATCCTATTTGATGGTCCGACCCTTAGTCAACCTAGGCCATTCCTCAAGTTTGGAGTACGCCTCTTAAGAAGAAAATGAAGAATTGGTCTAGAAAGCTCGCGAGAAGGTTTTGGAGACTCAGAAAGATGTCCCTCTTTTACCTTATTATCTGTTGGGATTCGTTCATTTTCACTTTTACGGGATATTTATCGACCTTGCGCTCCCTTTTATTTGATTTTCTGGTCTTTTGATGTAACGTTTGTAATGTAATGGCCTTTTGATTATGTTGGCTTTTACCTTTTGCTTTTTTGTGTGGGGCGGATCTCTCCCTTTTTTTTTTATGACGGCCTCCTACTAAGATGGCGGGTATTTTCGGTAGTCTATTCTAAGCCTCGTTCCGACATCGTGGGCCGAGAATGAAAACATAAGTTTTATTTAAAAAGAATGAGTTGTACTTTACACCTTTAGTCAAGCTTTCGGTATTCTTCGGACTTCGCATCTCTTGTTACTCAAGAACCAAACATGTTTGTGTGTGCAATAATGCATTCGAATTAGATTATCAAAGGCTAATAAGGGAATTTGAGTTTTCGAATTTTCAGACTCCACTGTCCTTACGCCATGCTGATCGACACACTTATCTAAGGGTGGTACTTCTTCAGATAGAGACCATTCCAGGGATGAGTTAACTCTTGTCCTTCTACATTAACTAAGCGATAGGCATTACCAGGAAAAGCATGCGAGATAACATAAGGACCTTCCCAATTAGGTTGGAGCTTAGAACGTGGACCACCAAGCTTTATAAAGATTCTTTTAACAACCATTTCACTAACTTTGAATTTTCGTTCAATGACTTTCTTTTGATAAAAAACGTGCTAATCTGTTCTGATATACTCGCGCATGATTAGCGGCTGACCATCTTTTCTCGTCTAAAAGTTCTAATTGAGCTAGGAGTGCTGAGCAGTGCTCATCAATGGAAAACTCCTTGTTCAACTGTACTCTTAAGGATGGGATGAGGACTTCGTATGGAACTACCGCCTCCATTCCGAATATTAAGGAATATGGAGTTTGCCCAGTGGGCGTGCGGATTGAAGTTCGGTATGCCTACAGAGTCTCGATCAATTTTTCTAGCCAGTCGGAGAACTTATTAGATTCACACGTTTTCTTGATGATTTTTATCAAAGTCTTATTAGTTGCTTCTGCTTGGCCATTGCCTTGCGGATAATAAGGAGATGACTGATGCAATGCAATTTTATACCTATTACAGAGATCCTTTAGCTCTTGTGGTATGAATTGTGGTTCATTATCGGTGACGATGGTGCTTGGAATTCTAAATCTTGTGATGATGTTCTTCATGATGAACTTGCAGACAGTAGAAACTTTGACTTCCTTATAAACTTCGGCTTCTGCTCACTTGGTGAAGTATTCCGTTGTCGTGAGAATGATGGATTTCTGCTTAATGCCGGAATTGGGATCATTGAGGGGTCCAATGATGTCGAAAGCCCACCTAGAGAAAGGCCTGTTAGTTTAAGGTGGCCTACAAGCCAATCTAACAATGTAAATCTCGTTCATTTATTAATATAATGGCATAATATTTGTTATGTGTAAATCGCTTTAATTATCGTTTCATAATGAAGTCCGTGAATATGTGCTATGGTGATCAGATTATGATGAGATCATACTAATGAGACTGATCACTTAAACACACATATTCTTAATTGTTCATAGTCGGAGGATATCCGAGAAGGACATCGGATATCCGGTTAGACTAGTAGAGATTACTCCTGCTCATATGATGAGGGTGACTGGTCTCATAAGTCACTTGTGTGGAGACACTAAGGCGAATCTATAGGTGCTCATTGGAGAATAAGTTCACTGAACTGATCCGACTGAATCGCTGGATGGTATTGTACCTCACTGTCAACTAGCTTGATTCTATTGTCGCAGTTGCGTGGATGGTCCTCGGACCTGAGACACCAAGGACACCTTGGCGGTGGACTTATGTACTTTGACCTTGGTCTACGAATCTCTAGCCATGGGATTTTAATACGCCAAGGATTGGGTACAGCGGAATACCGTTGAAGGGAATTATGTGTCAATAAGGAATCATTCGCTCTCGGTACTTAGAGAGAGAATGCTCTAGGAAGGATGCGCAGAAGTCCCTGGCCAGGGCGACCGATAATATCGGGAAAGGAGTTTTTCGATATTCATCAGCGGCATCCAATCCAGGTGAGTCGACCGGTTAGGGTTTGACAGCTAGCCATACCCTGAGTTGACTCGAGAGCATTGTACGAATGAAGGATTATATCCACGCGGTAACTGTCGGCGGAAAGGTTCCAAGAGTGGGTTACTTAACCCCAAATACCTTCCGGGTTCACGCGGTGTTGCTTGGCACCCAACGTGATCGGAGGCCCGGTCGAATTCGATGTGCGACATCAATTCGATTGATTAATTGATTAATAAAGAGTTATTAATTAATTAATAAAGCCAGTGAGGAGTCACTGGGCTTGATGGGCCATTAACTGGACTGGTACTTGGGCCTAGAGGGTCACACGCAAATGATTCTCAAGGCGATGGATAAATAAGTGGGTTTTATACAAACCGGGAGTTTTTGTGAAAAACCGCGCGGTTAGTATAAAATATAGCGAACGGGCTGAGCAGGCCAAGCTGCTGCTAACCCTAGCAGCCCCTCCTCAGTTTATGTCTTCCTCTGGCGTCCAGGCAGATCCAGATCTGCTCCGCCGCTTCTCCGAATCCCGTTTGACGGGAAATCGTCTGCGCGCTGCGGCGATCATTGCGGCGACCAGCAGAGGCTTCGCGGGCTGCGAAGAACGAGGAACTCGAGGATATCCGTCGCGGGGAGGATCGCGTGGACTTCGCTAGAGGCCGGGCGCTTGCGCGGCTTGCGGTGTCACACCGACGGAACCAAACGGCTGCGGATTCGAATCCGCACACGGTGAGAAAAGATAATCCGATTATCTTGTATTTTAGATTTCGAAACGGGAACGGATCGCTGTAAATATTTTTTTTTTTTCCGCTGCGTGAGCAATCCGGAGAAACCGAGAAAACCCAACAAGGCCATGGGGAGAAAACAGGATGGAGTGAAGATGCAGGAGAATGGATCTTGTCGGCATGAAGTTCACACTTAGCACACCTACGAACATACCCTACACAATCTTCTTCTACGGTTAGCCAATAATATCCTTGTCTAAGGATCTTTTTAAATAACATTTGTCTATTAACATGGCCACCACAAACTCCAGTATGAGCTCCTTCCATGATTTTCCAATGCTCATCTTCGTCCAAGCATCTCAAGAGAACACCGTCAAAACCTCGTTTATAAAGTTCTCCTCCAACTAGGGTGTATCTCTGAGCAACTCTCCTGATAGTCCTTTTCTCCTCAGTTGTGGCCTCTTCAGGGTAGGATTGATCTTCACAGTATTTGACAATTTCAAAATACTATAGTTTCTCTTCATCATCCATCTCTTCTTGCAGTTCCAATAGCATGATTTCTCTCTTTTCCACAATATCTCCATCTCTAACCTTCTTGAGCAATTTCTCCTTAATCCTAAGGAATGAAGGGTCTTTCACGTCGGGTGAGAGGTGCCTATAGACGATGATCGATTCAGATTGTTTGCTGATCGGGAAATTCAGGGATGATGTGAGAGAAGTTAGAGCATTGGCTAAGATGTTCTGATTTCAAGGAACATGGACAAAGATCAATCTAGTGAAAAACTTAACATAAGCTGAACTAAGTTCTTGATAAGGCTTGAGTTTAGGGTCAAGAGTTCGGTATTTAATAAGCACTTGACGAAGGATTAGCTGACTATCACCCATAATTTGTAGTTTGGTGGCACCATGTAAATGAGCGGCCTCGAGACCAGCTATAAGAGCCTCATATTCAGCAATATTGTTGGTGACAGAAAAGTCAAGCTGAAAGGCTTGTGGAATGGTGACACCTTCGGGTGATGGCAGAACAATGCCGATACCCTTACCATGAGAGTTTAGAGCTCCGTCAAAATGCAGAGTCCACATATCCTCTTTGATTATGTCTATGGACATCAGTTCCTCATCCGAAACTCCGATTAGACTGGATCAAAATGAGGAAGAGGGTGATGAGCAAGATGTTCTGCGATGGCATAGCCTTTGATTTCTTTTTGCTGAATGTAGATGATATTGAATTGAGATAGTAAGCTCTGCCAACGCGCTAATCGATCTGTGAGGACGGATTTCTCAAGGAGGAACTTGATTGGATTCATCCTAGCGATGAGATGGACTTCATGAGCTAGAAAATAGTACTTCAGCTTATGCACCACCTATACTAATGCAGCACATGTTTTCTCCATCACTGTGTATCTTTGTTTTGTGGGATTGAGAAGTTTAGAGAGATAATAGGCTGCCCTCTCCTTTCCTTCTTCATCTTCTTGTGCTAGGACAACCCCTACCACGTCATCCAGGATAGAGATGTATAAAATCAAAGGTTTGTCCGGAGAAGGTGGTCTCAAGACAGGAAGACTTGCTAGATATGTCTTCAATCCATCGAACGCCTCGTGACATTTATCGTCCCAATGAAACTTTATTCTTGGCTTAGTAAGCTCATAAAACGGTTTACACCTTTGTGAGTGCTGGGAGACAAACCGGGGAATAAATTGCAACCTTCCGATCAATCCTCTTAATTCTTTCAAATTTCGGGGAGGTGGCATCTCTCTGATAGCCTTAGCCTTGTTGGGATCGATCTCAATGCCCCGTTTGCTCACGATGAATCCTAACAACTTCCCTGATGATACACCAAATACTCATTTCTTAAGATTCATCTTCAACTGATATTCTCTTGACCTTTTCAAAACTCTTGCCAATACCCTGGCATGCTCAGCCTTAATCTTGGATTTCACTAACAAATCATCCACATATACTTCTAAATCAATGTGCATAATGTCACGGAATATAGCCATCATAGCCCTTTGATAAGTGGCTTCAACATTCTTCAGTCCAAATGGCATAACGACATAACAAAAAATGCCCCAAGGTGTAGTGAATGACGTCTTCTCTTGGTCTTCTTCTGCCAAGCGAATCTAATTATACCCTGAGAATCCATCCATGAATGACAGTGTTTCATAACCAGTCGTGTTGTCGATGAGTACATCTATGTGAGGCAGTGAAAAATCATCTTTAGGACACGCCCAGTTCAGATCTCGGAAGTTAATACAGATCCTAACTGTAACGACCCGCCACCCTATAATCGGGGATCCGATTACTAAATGGGTACCGAATCATTAATTTGGAGTCAAACCAAGATCTTGATAAGTCTCGGAAATAAATAATAAACTAAGCTAAACATTCACATCGCATTGAATTAGAAAGGAAATGCAGGAATTAAAAATTATTACAATACGACTCGACTCAGGAAAGAATTACATACTCCAACAGAAAGGAAATAATTAAGCATACAGGCCAGAAAATAAGATGACAACTATATCGGGGCATACCCCGGAACAACGGCTGCTGGCGCGCGACCCAAAGCAACACTCTCCTCGTTACGCCTGCTTGGAACCCTCACTTGAAAACCGCAGGGGTGAGTCTCATCGAAAAGACTCAGTAGGGATCCTTCGATCCCCACCGCCCACTCACGCACCCACAAGTGCAACAACACAAATATAGATAATTTAAGCAAATAAAGTAGTAAACATAACTCCTAGATTTCGATATAAAACACATGCATTCGAAATATAACATGCACAATTCTGAAACCATTTTACCACGGAGCCCACAACCAGCGTCTCAGTAAAACACGCCAACCACACGGCTGAACACGAGAAACTCCGACCTGCTGAGACCAAATAGCAACCCCTCGGATAGCGTGCTGGCTACTCCGGCCTGACAGGCTCTAGGTAGTTCTGCTTCCCCCAACACTAGTGACACTCCGAATGTACCACTCCCACACCGGTACTAGCTATACCCCGGGGTACACCAGGTGACCCTCTCTCTAGGCGTCACCCCGCCACTCCCACACTGGCGCCGTGTCATTCCCACACCGACACAGGGTGCCTAAGCGCTAACAATTGTCACTCTAGGTTCACGATCGCACAAAATGCAACACGGTGCGATCCGATCACGTAGAATCCATCGTCCATAAGTATGATTTCAAGCATGAAATTAACTAAACTATCTAACAATGTAAACACGTGTTAATTGCAGGGATTAATGGAATTCTGGCTTGAATTGCGTCGCCCAATACTGACGTCATTCAAGCTTTCTAAACTGGTTCATAGAAAAATTGGCATCGGAAGATGGCCTAAAAGGCGTCGTTCACGGAGGACGCAATTA
This sequence comes from Zantedeschia hybrid cultivar, assembly GCA_030544215.1. NCBI lineage: Eukaryota > Viridiplantae > Streptophyta > Magnoliopsida > Alismatales > Araceae > Zantedeschia > Zantedeschia hybrid cultivar. The sequence continues at coordinate 46,582,618 of JARZZO010000011.1, forward strand.
AAATGGCGTCGCTGTCCCTGGACGCCATTCAGTTCCAGAGACAGAGTTTGTTATCTGGGTCAAATCGCGTCGTGGGTGGAAGCCGCCTTTCTAAAAGGCGTCGCTGTCTCCCGACGCCATTCAACCTTCACAGACAGGTTCTCCCTCCGCCTTCCTCCAATCCACAGGGTGGAATTTCCTCCCCCAAATCGTGTAAAAAACACGAACAAAGTGGAGAAGGAGGAGAAGAACCTAAATACCCATTAAAACACCCAAATTCTCATTACATGCATTTAATATTTTCACCCCAAGAAAACCCCTAAACATACTCCAAGCAAGAAAAACATGGTTTTTAAACGAACTCTTCCTAGCTCCAAGCCGCCGACCCACCTCGCCACACGCCGCCGCCGGTACCGCCGTGGACGCCGTTACTCCACCGGGACGTCGGCCGCCGTTCAGAGAGAAGTGCGCCGCGGAGGAAGTGGTGGTGGTAGTGGAGGAAGTTGGTAGGTTAATGGAGTAGAGGGAGAGATGGAATGGAGGGAGGAAAGCAAGGAGAGGGGGAGGGGCCGTCGGAGATCGGAAGGAAGAGAGGAGAGAGAAGAGAAAGGAGAGAATGTGGGAAAGGAGGGAGGGTTCGCGGGGTCAAACAGAAGCTGGGTAAAATGCGTCGTGCAAGCCCGACGTCATTTAGACGACAAGACCGGGCTGCACACTGACAAACCAGGGTTGTACTCTAAATGGCGTCGTCCATCCAAGACGCCATTCAGACGATATGACCGGGGCCGTACTCTCGCGCCCCAAGGCTAGCCCATGTGGCACAGCCTAAAACACGTTCACATTGCTGGACGCCGTTTGAACCGCGTCGAGCGAAAAATAAACTAAATCTCAGCCCCATCAGGGCCCAAACTAAGGGATCCGATACCGAAATTGACCCGACAACCGGATCCGAAACCTCAATCCTTACACTAACCTTCCCATCCGTTTTCATGACCGAGACTATGTTAGCCACCCATTGCGGATAGAGGACAACTTTAATAAATTTGGCTTTATGCAATTTATCGACCTCTTCCTTCATCTTCAAAGCCATATGAGGGTGGAATCGCTTCAACTTCTGTTTAACCGGGTTAGCTCCTGATTTTAACGTTAATCGGTGCTCCACTAGGGAAGAACTAACCCTGGCATATGTTCATAGCTCCAGGCGAAAGTGTCCTTGTAGTCTCTGAGAACTTGGACCACTGCCTCCTCATTTGCTTCAGAAAGATTTTTACTAACAATGACAACCTTAGGTTCGTCTTCAGTTCCTAGATTAATCTCTGGTAGGCTCTTCTATGGCGGCTGAAGGTTCATCAAAGCTCTTCGCTCCACTGGCATACGCCTCCACCGCGTCCTCGTCATCTTCCTCATCTTTAGTAATGGGGTCTTTCTCGTGTAACAATTCATATACCCCATACCCGTCATCGACTAACTTATCAACTTCACATTCTTCTGGCATCTGAATGGGATTCTCTAACTGTTGGGGAATCTGAGAGTAAGAAAGGCATCATAAAGCTAGATCATGGAGGTATCTATCTGGAACTTGTTTAACCTTAGATTTCCTAACTTGACTAACCTGCCTAGAACTAGACTCCCTACAACTAGGCTCTCTATCCTGATTTAATGAGGATGAAGAAGGATAAAAATCATTGGATACAGGATGTGATACAGGTGAATCCTCCCGAGAGGAGGGGCAAAGCAGATCTAGAAGAGAATCTTGCCCGAATGACCCTCGCGATGGGGTATATTCGGACAAGTAATATGAAGTTTCCTCAACGAGGATTTGGGAAGAGGGAGTTGCCAAATTGACGTTTTTTTTTTTTTTTTTTTTATAGAGATTTTGAACATTAATTATAAAATAAGTGTGAATCTGGAAAGGAGGATGGGGAGATAACGACACTAGGGCCAAAGGATTAGGGGGATCATATAATAGTATGTCCCATATCAGATTATAGATCCTCTCAGAGTCGAGAGGGATCCGAGGAATTAGATCCCGTGGGGACAAAGTAACCATGGAGTCTGAGGAATATCTTCAGTAATAACCCTCGACCACGTCGGGGTCAGAAGTAGAGTGCAGAATAGGATATAGAGGGTGAAAACATGACGGGGATAGGTTCCCCTCCAGAGATAATCAGTGGTGAATCCAGGTTGGTAGGGGTCATCAGGCTCCCCTTCGTCAGTCTCCTAGCTCAACAGGATTCTCTTATCAAAAATGGCCCCAGGCTCTTCGATCAGTTCATCTATTAATGGCAGCCACTTTGGTTTTGAGGGATCAAGGAATAGCTTGTTTTGTGCAATGTACAGGTCCCATGTGTCGAACGAGCGGTACCACTCGCATTCCGGATCTTGAATCTTCCTCCTCTTCATCGGCCGTAGAGCCTCCAAGGATTGGTACGTCAGCAACTCAGAACAGTGCCTAACTAAATCTCTCCCATATATGTCATGTAGGTTGAAGTGGGAAGTGATCACCACCCTGTTGTCATTGTCATGGTTAATCACGGGTCCCTTAATGAAGTGTGTATATAAGGTCCAAGTTAAGGGATCCCGGTTTTCTTTGCATGGGGTGGTCATTGTCTTCCAGATTTTCTGATTGTCTTCGTCTTCCTATTGCTGAACAATATGCCATTTCATCCTTGCTGGCCTATAGCCCAGACCATTACCGGGTATCCTTCTGTCGTTTTTGATAGACTTGGTTCTACCCTGCAGTTGTATGCCCAGGCCTTTTCCTAGTTGATAGCCACCTTTCATCATGGGGTACTTACGCACTTCCCCCTTTTCACAACATCGACTGAGCAAGGTGTTGGTATCACTGTGTCGGGATCCGATCCTAAAACGCAGCGGAATAAAGAAGTTCGGGATCGGATCTGTCCCGTTTCGGTCATTAAAACTAAAACCGATGTAGATCGATTTACCTTGCGCGGATTCGAATCCGCGTCCGTTTTCCGGTTCCGTCGGAGCGATGCCGCAAGTCGCGCAGATGCCCGACCTCTAGCGGTATCCACGCGGTTCTCCTCGCGATGGATCGTCCTCGCTTCCTCGCTCGCTGCGGCGCTCGAAGATCCCGTCTGACTGCGCGTAATCCGCCGCGACATGCGGATTCAGAATCCCCGTCGAACGGGAGGTGGAGCAGTTGGGAACCGCACGCCCAGAGGGGAGAGAAAGTGGGGAAGAACGAATGACGGCTAGGTCAGGGTTGCTGGCCCCGGACGTAGAATCCGTTCTTTTATAAGAAGTCAGTTTGCTGTTTTTCATAAAAACCCAGACTTATCCGAAATCCTGTCGGAGTATCCATCGACTTTAAAACCATTTGCGTGTAACCCTCTAGGCCCAAATACCAGTCCAGTTAATAGCCCATTAAGTCCAGTAACCCTTTACTGACCCACTGAATTAATTAATATCCTTATATTCAATTAATCAGCCGAATTTAATGTCCCACAATAAATTCGGACGGACTGCCGATCACGTTGGATGCCAAGCAACATCGCGTGATCTTGGATGGCACTGGGGTTATCGCAACCCTCTATTGGAACCTTTCTGTCATCGGTTAGCGCGCGGATATAATCCTTCATCCGTACAATGTTCCCGAATCGACCTAGGGCATGGTTTACTGTTTAACCCTATTTGGTCGATTCACTTGAATTAGATGCCGCTAATCTGAATCCGATAACTCCTTATCGATTACAGAGTCCGCCTTGGCCAGGGACTTTAAGCGCATCATTCCCGGAACATTCTCTCTCAAACAACCGAGAGCGGATGATCCCGTATTGAACACACAATTACCTTCGAGGGCATTTCCCTGAACCCGATCGCTTGACTTATTGATATCCCATGGTTAGGGATTCGTTCGTTAAGGTCAAAGCTCAGAAACCTACCAACAAGGTATCCTTGGAGTCTCAGGTCCAAGGATCATCCACGCAACCGTGACAATTGAATCGAGCTGGTTAACAGTGAGGTGATTACCATTCAGCGATTCATAGTCGGATCAGTTCAGTGAACTCATTCACCAATGAGCACCTATAGGTTCAGCATAGTGTCTCCACACAAGTGACTTATGGGATCAGTCACCCTCATCATATGAGCTGAAGTAACCTATACTAGTCTATCCGGATGTTTGATGTCCTATCTCAAACATCCTATGACTAGGAACAATTAAGAATATGTGTTTATAAGTCTTCGGTCCCGTAATTATGATCTCATCATAATCCAAAGATTATTGCACATGTTCATGGACTTCATCGTGATACGATAAACACAGATCGAATTAATTACACACAATGAATTATTGCCATTTATTAATAATCTGAATATGTACACAGTATCGGATTGGCTTTGAGACCATCTAATACTAACAATCTCCCACTTGGGCTAAAGCCAATCACTTTTATACAGAATACCCATATTTTATAAGTGACGCTCAAAAACATTTTGAGACAAAGGCTTTGTAAGTGGATCTGCTATGTTGTCGGCTGAAGGAACTCTTTCGACCACGACATCTCCTCGAGCTATGATCTCTCTGATCAGATGAAAGCGCCGCAGAATGTGCTTCGACTTCTGATGAGACCTCGGCTCTTTCGCTTGAGCAATCGCCCCATTGTTGTCACACAGCAGTGGGACGGGACCATATATGCTTTCCACCACACCAAGATCGCCGATGAATTTCTTCATCCACACAGCTTCCTTGGCGGCTTCAGCAGCAGCAATCTACTCGGCTTCCGTTGTCGAATCAGCAGTGGTTTCCTGCTTGGAACTTTTCCAGCTCACTGCTCTCCCGTTGAGTGTGAAAATAAAACCTGATGTTGACTTGCTGTCGTCAGGATCAGACTGAAAACTCGAGTCAGTGTATCCTTGCAGCTTTAAGTCTCCTCCTCCATAGACTAGAAGTAGATCCTTAGTCCTTCTCAAGTACTTAAGGATGCATTTCACAGCCTTCCAGTGTTCATCACCTGGATCTGCCTGATGTCTGCTCGTAACACTTAGAGCATATGCTACATCAGGTCTGGTACATAGCATGGCATACATGATGGACCCTATGGCAGAAGCATAGGGGACTTTATCCATCACTGCCCTCTCTTCAGGTGTTTTGGGAGACTGACGTTTAGAGAGTAAAATTCCATGTCTCATCGGTATGAGACCTCTCTTGGAATTTTCCATGCCAAACCTTTTGACAATGGTTTTTATGTACATGGATTGGGTTAAAGCCAGCATCTTCTTTGATCTATCTCTATAGATCCCTATTCCCAATACGTAAGATGCTTCTCCCAAATCCTTCATGGAGAAGTTCTTTGACAGCCATATCTTTACTGATGACATCATTCCTACATCATTCCCAATGAGTAGGATGTCGTCAACATAAAGAACCAGAAATGTGATTGCGCTCCCACTGTTTTTCTTGTATACACAGGGCTCATCTTCATTCTTAATGAAGCCATAAGATTTGATCGCCTCATCAAATCTTATGTTCCAGCTTCGGGATGCTTGCTTCAGTCCATAAATGGACCTCTGCAACTTGCATACCATGTCTGGAGATTCTTTGGATGTGAATCATTCTGGTTGTATCATATACACCTCCTCCTCAAGGTTTCCATTGAGGAAGGCAGTCTTCACATCCATCTGCCAGATTTCATAATCATGGTAGGCAGCAATGGCGAGAAGAATTCTGATGGACTTAATCATAGCAACGGGCGAAAATGTTTCGTCATAGTCAACACCTTGTCTTTGACGATAGCCTTTTGCCACTAATCTTGCCTTATAAGTCTCAATACGTCCATATGCACCGATCTTTCTTTTAAAGATCCATTTGCAGCCGATAAGTACTATACCATCGGGTAAATCCACCAAGTTCTAAACTTGGTTGATGTACATGGACTGTATTTCATAATTCATGGCTTCCCGCCATTTCCCGGCCTCTGTACTTTCAATGGCCTCCTGGTAAGTCTTGGGATCATCATCCTCATTATAGAATATCCTTGAACCATCCAAATTAATATGTCCCACATATCTTTCTGGTGCTTTAGGTACTCTTTCAGACCTACGAGGTTCCTGTGTATCATTTTGAACAGGTTTAGAAACTGACGGTTCATCTGATGAACCATTGCCAGTTTGTGGGTCTGGAACTTCTTCCAGAATTACTTTACTCCCACTGTCCTTCTGGAGAATATAATCTTCTTCCAGAAAGACAGCTCTCCTGGCCACAAACATCTTTTGTTCGCCAGGATGATAAAAGTAATATCCATAAGTTTCCTTTGGATATCCCACAAATCTGCATTTGTCAGTTCTGGATTCCAGCTTATCTGCGTCATGTCTTTTAACATGAGCAGGACATCCCCAGACTTTAACATGTTTAAGGTCTGGTTTCCTTCCATTCCATATCTCATATGGAGTGGTCTCAACAGATTTGCTGGGTACCTTATTCAGGATATACATAGCCGAGCTAAGAGCATATCCCCATAAGGACACTGGTAATTCGGACATGCTCATTATGGATCGCACCATTTCCATTAATATGCGATTTCTCCTTTCTGATACACCATTCATCTGAGGTGTATAAGGAGGTGTAAGCTGAGAAATGATACCATTATCCTTTAAGTATTTAATGAACTCAGTACTCAAGTATTCACCACCCCGATCAGATCGGATGGTTTTTATGCTCTTTCCTGTTTGTTTTTCTACTTCATTCTTAAATTCTCTGAATTTCTCAAAGGCTTCAGATTTATATTTCAATAAATATACATATCCAAACCTTGAGTAATCATCAGTGAATGTAATGAAGTATGAGAAACCACCAATGGCTTGGGTTGACATAGGACCACATACATCTGAATGTATGAGTTCTAATATGCCTTTGGCTCGTTCTCCAGTTTCACTAAATGGAGACTTAGCCATTTTACCCATTAAACATGACTCACAGGTTGCATATGATTCATAATCAAATGGATCTAAATATCCATCTTTATGCAACCTTTGGAGTCTGTTTTCACCAATGTGTCCAAACCTACAATGCCACAAGTAGGCTTTGTTCATTTCATACTTACTTCTCTTAATCGAAGAACCGATATGTAAATTATCATGAGACACATTCAATAGATACAATCCATTGGACAAAATAGCAGAAGCTATTAATTTATTTCTGAAATAAATTGAACAACTATTGTTCCCAAAATTTAAATTATATCTAATTCTATCTAAACATGAAATAGAAATGATGTTCCTTATTATGCTAGGTACATAATAACATTCATCTAATAAAAATGTGTCTCCAGATGGTAGCTTGAGCTTCACTGTCCCCACAGCGATCGCCGCAACTCTTGCGCCGTTACCTACCCTCAGCTCCACCTCGCCGGTCCTCAGCTTACGTCTTCTTGTCAGTGCCTGCACAGAATTGCAGATATGAGATACACATCCAGTATCTAATACCCATGATTTACAATCTCTTATTGACAAGTTTACATCTATCATATAGATACCTGAAGCGTCCTGTTGCTTCATAGTTCCTTGAGCCTTGTCCTTGAGGTATTCCTTGCAATTCCTCTTCCAATGCCCTTTCTGGTGACAGTAGAAGCAATCACCTTTCTCAGCACTTTTACCCTTGTCTTTCTTGACAACCTTTGCCTTTCTCTGAACCTTGTTCTTATTCTTTCGAAAAGCTTGGACTGCAACTCTTTTTATGTTGTTCTTACCAACCATTAGGACTTGGGGTTTATCCTTCACAAGGTTCCCCTCAGCAGTCTTTAACATGTTCAGCAGTTCAGCTAAGGTGGCTTGGATCTTGTTCATGTTGAAATTGACGATGAACTGAGCATATGAAGGTGGAAGTGAAGACAACACAAGGTCTGTATGCATCTCCTTGGGAAGTGTAACCCCAAGAGCATCCAGCCTCTCCACCCACTCAATCATCTTCAGCACATGATTCTGTACTGAAGTTCCCTCTGCCATCTGAGCTTTGAACAGATTCTTCGATATCTCATATCGTTCGATTCTGCTCTGCTCACCAAAGAGCTCCTTCAAATGGAGCATGATGGATCTAGCATCCATCTCTTCATGTTGCCTCTGCAACTCATTGCTCATAGAGGCTAACATGTAGCATTGGGCCATGGTGGAATCCTCCTTCCATTTCTCATACGCTATCATTTCCTCCTCTGGAGCATCCAATGCTGGTTCAGCAGGAGGTTCAGTATCCAAGACGTAGGCAATCTGCTCAGACCTGAGGACTATCTTCAGGTTTCTGAGCCAGTCTGAGTAATTGGTGCCTGTCAAACGGTTGGCATCAAGTATGCCTCGCAACGGGTTATGGTGCGACATTCTCGCCTACCGGAGATAATTAATCGATAATTAGCAGATATTCAGATTAACTAAAACAAGATATGGTCTTTTATTATCTAGTTTTACTCCCACTAATTTTCGACGGACTGTATAACCTTCAGATATACAGAACGGGAGACGCCGACTGTCTCATAGTGGGGATCAGAATCTCCAAGCATCACAGTATGACCTCGGGTAAACACATAGTATCATACTGCTATCTCAGAGCAATCATCTCATGATAATTGCAACTCCTTGCAATATCCGATCGTACTTCGGCTCCCAAGTTTAATGGTCCCGGGTAAACACAGTAGACCATTATCCCCGGTCTAAGCTTTACCATCATCAATACGTGACAGAGTAAAGTAAAAACATAGTTCCCGGATAAACACGTGGATGACTATATCGTTCCTCTACTCTTATCCAAAGGCATCTTATGCCATGATCAACAGTCCTCTCATCAGTTAATGGCAGACCTCGGGTAAACACATAGTATCTGCCACCACCGAATTAAGTTCTATCAATCATATTGATGGAGAGCCACGCGGTACATTCTTAATGACTCGCGCTACGGCTTAGAGTTTGTAACGAAGGTTTTGCTTATTTAATTTGGTCTCATCCTAGGTGATAGTATTAAATATATCGAATATATTTATTAATACTAATAACCTAGCAAATATAAAGCACACGCATCACATACATGTCATTAGTGTGGTCATGGACGGCACTGCGGTTTGACTTGAGCCAGACAGTCAAACGCGCACATACACACAATATAACAACTTATATCATGAGTCTGCAAACCCATGAATGCAATGAACTCCTTCATTTTCATATGGTCAGCAGTTGTGGATCATCCTCGCTCCGCACGCATCCGCCTCGATCAAATTACATCGTAATTCTCAATTACATGATAATTTAAATAAGGAAGCCTTATGGCGATTACATCAAAGAGGAAGGTAGAAGTACAATGGAATGTAAGAGGGAGAGGTTCGCAGACCTCTATTTATTAATACACAATAAACCACACAATCACATTCCACATCCACAAGTAATGCCCGTCCATGACCACCATGTGTTTTATTAAACAAACCACACATGAATAGCGCATCAAATGGCTAATTAAAATTTTCGAAAATAATAATAATTTTGGTTTCATAAAACCAGGGACCAAACAAAATTTGGATTTAGGATTTTCGAAAACTTTAATATTTATTCCAAGCATGCTAATTTAAATTTAATTTAAACAAGCAAATCAATAACACATCAAATATGCATTAACATCTAAAATTAATGGCTTCAGAAATATTCCATGCTCAATTTGAACAATTCAAATATTTATGGGGTTAATCTAACAATTAGATTGCATAAGGTTTAATCTAACATTTAGAATTAATTCAATTAACAATCTTTTGTTAATTAATTAACATAATAAACCTTAATAAGGGCCCAATAAAAATTGAATTTAATAAAAAACAGTAAAATCATATTTTACAGATAATCATTAAACCAATTTTATAATTTAAAATTTTAAAAAACAAAAATTAAACAAACTGGGCCCCCTTTAAAGGGCTCAGCCCTGCTGAGCCCCTGGCTCGGGCCGCCTGGCACGAGCCAGGGCCCGGCCGGGCCCGGTTCGGTCGGCGGCTAGGGAAACCCTAGCCGCTCGGCCGAACCGCCCGAGGTTCCCTGCAACGCAGGGAACCCGTCGGCGCCGCCCCAGCTTTGGGGTCTTCTTCGGCGCCGGCCAGGTGGCAGCCGGCCACCGGACCTCGTCGCCGGTGAAGCCTGTACCTCCGGCGAGCTCCGGCGACCGGCGATGGCCACGGAGGTGCCCCGGAAAGGGGTTTATTCGCTCCCCTTTTTCTCCCAAAAAATATGGTTTTGCAGGTTTCTCAAACCCGTGGGGAGGAAGAAGAAGGTCCATGGCCGCTCTTTCACGGCTTCCCATGCCACCAACAACTCGACCAGGGTCATTGGGCATAATCTATAGCGATTAGAACCCCTTAAAATCCATCTTTATGGATCCGACCACGTCAAAAACGCCCCGTTCTTCGTCCAACGAAGAACACGACGAAAAACCCCAAAATTTTTTTTTTTCTTCAGATTTAAATCACGATCTCATCGCAGTAATCATCTAATGATTATAAATCTTTCAAGAACATAAATCTAAGCATGGAATAAATTCGAAAACCATAAATTTTAGAGACCGAAACGGCGAAAACACAGTGGAACCTGGCTCTGATACCACTGTTGGTATCGCTGTGTCGGGATCCGATCCTAAAACGCAGCGGAATAAAGAAGTTCGGGATCGGATCTGTCCCGTTTCGGTCGTTAAAACTAAAACCGATGTAGATCGATTTACCTTGCGCGGATTCGAATCCGTGTCCGTTTTCCGGTTCCGTCGGAGCGATGCCGCAAGTCGCGCAGATGCCCGACCTCTAGCGGTATCCACGCGGTTCTCCTCGCGATGGATCGTCCTTGCTTCCTCGCTCGCTGCGGCGCTCGAAGATCCCGTCTGACTGCGCGTAATCCGCCGCGACATGCGGATTCAGAATCCCCGTCGAACGGGAGGTGGAGTAGTTGGGAACCGCACGCCCGGAGGGGAGAGAAAGTGGGGAAGAACGAATGACGGCTAGGTCAGGGTTGCTGGCCCCAGACGTAGAATCCGTTCTTTTATAAGAAGTCAGTTTGCGGTTTTTCATAAAAACCCAGACTTATCCGAAATCCTGTCGGAGTATCCATCGACTTGAAAACCATTTGCGTGTGACCCTCTAGGCCCAAATACCAGTCCAGTTAATAGCCCATTAAGTCCAGTAACCCTTTACTGACCCACTGAATTAATTAATATCCTTATATTCAATTAATCAGCCGAATTTAATGTCCCACAATAAATTCAGACGGACTGCCGATCACGTTGGATGCCAAGCAACATCGCGTGATCTTGGATGGCACTGGGGTTATCGCAACCCTCTATTGGAACCTTTCTGTCATCGGTTAGCGCGCGGATATAATCCTTCATCCGTACAATGTTCCCGAATCGACCTAGGGCATGGTTTACTGTTAAACCCTATTTGGTCGATTCACTTGAATTAGATGCCGCTAATCTGAATCCGATAACTCCTTATCGATTACAGAGTCCGCCCTGGCCAGGGACTTTAAGCGCATCATTCCCGGAACATTCTCTCTCAAACAACCGAGAGCGGATGATCCCGTATTGAACACACAATTACCTTCGAAGGCATTTCCCTGAACCCGATCACTTGACTTATTGATATCCCATGGTTAGGGATTCGTTCGTCAAGGTCAAAGCTCAGAAACCTACCAACAAGGTATCCTTGGAGTCTCAGGTCTAAGGATCATCCACGCAACCGTGACAATTGAATCGAGCTGGTTAACAGTGAGGTGATTACCATCCAGCGATTCATAGTCGGATCAGTTCAGTGAACTCATTCACCAATGAGCACCTATAGGTTCAGCATAGTGTCTCCACACAAGTGACTTATGGGATCAGTCACCCTCATCATATGAGCTGAAGTAACCTATACTAGTCTATCCGGATGTTTGATGTCCTATCTCAAACATCCTATGACTAGAAACAATTAAGAATATGTGTTTATAAGTCTTCGGTCCCGTAATTATGATCTCATCATAATCCGAAGATTATTGCACATGTTCATGGACTTCATCGTGATACGATAAACACAGATCGAATTAATTACACATAATGAATTATTGCCATTTATTAATAATCTGAATATGTACACAGTATCGGATTGGCTTTGAGACCATCTAATACTAACACAAGGAACAGGTATAGTGGCTTTCAAAGGATCAACCAAAGAAGAATAGACCTGTAATACCGACAGAATGGATTGTCGGTCAGGTAAAAGGGTCGGCTTGATGTTCAAAGCGTGAGCAGCAGTAAGGATTGGCATGCTCGTTACTTTAATGATCCTCCCTTTGTATGGAAACTTGAGGCATTGATGGTTTGTAGATGGAATTGCCTCAAGAGATTTGATGTAGGGATGGCCAAGGATGCCTTTCAGCGAAGGGTCAATCTCAAGAATATGGAATTTGACCTCGGCATGACAAACGGGACCTAACTCCACCTTCAAATAGACCATTCCCAGAGGATAACGGGTAGAGTTGTCATAGACGGTAATAGAGATGGGAGAAGGCAACCACTGTTCTTTGGGTATGCCACAAAATTCTAGGGTCTTCGGTGATAACACATTAATAGAAGCCCCTGTATCAACCAGACATGCATCTACAGCCTTATTGCAAATATTTACTGTAATGCTGAGTGCCATGCTCCTGGCCGCTGGTGGTGCCAACTCAGATGTATGGAATGAAATGGAGGGCTTATCTCCCTGTGGAACTAGTAGTGCAGTAATTTTTTTCTATCGGCACATCCTCATTTACTATAACCCTTTTGAGGTACTCCATCAAAGCTTCTTGGTGGATTTTGGATCTTTTGATCAATTCAAGTACTGAGATGCATGCCGATGTTTTGTCGAGGTACTTCAACAGGTCATATTGAGTGCCAGGTGCACCATCTTCATTATGTACCTCCTCTAGCGGCTGTGATGGGCCGTCTCTAATTGTGGATTGAGGAAATACTTTGTTGAAAATTCTCCCACTTCGGAGCATGTGCTGTGTTAGTATTAGATGGTCTCAAAGCCAATCCGATACTATGTAATGATTCATATTATTAATAAATGGCAATAATTCATTGTGTGTAATTAATTCGATTTCTGTTTATCGTATCACGATGAAGTCCATGAACATGTGCAACAGTCTTCGGATTATGATGAGATCATAATTACGGGACCGAAGACTTATAAACAGATGTTCTTAATTATTCCTAGTCATAGGATGTTTGAGATAGGACATCGAACATCCGGATAGACTAGTATAGGTTACTTCAGCTCATATGATGAGGGTGACTGACCCCATAAGTCACTTGTATGGAGACACTATGCTGGACCTGTAGGTGCTCATTGGTGAGTTCACTGAACTGATCCGACTATGAATCACTGGATGGTAAACACCTCACTGTTAACCAGCTCGATTCTTTTGTCACGGTTGCGTGGATGATCTTTGGACCTGAGACGCCAAAGATATCTTGTTGGTAGGTTTCTGAACTTTGACCTTGACTAACGAATCCCTAACCATGGGTTATCAATAAGTCAAGCGATCGGGTTCAGGGAAATGCCCTCGAAGGTAATTGTATGTTCAATACGGGATCATCCGCTCTCGGTTGTTTGAGAGAGAATGTTCCGGGAATGATGCGCTTAAAGTCCCTGGCCAGGGCAGACTCTGTATCCGATAAGGAGTTATCGGATTCAGATTAGCGGCATCTGATTCAAGTGAATCGACCGAATAGGGTTTAACAGTAAACCATACCCTAGGTCGATTCGGGAACATTGTACGGATGAAGGATTATATCCGCGCGCTAACCGATGACAGAAAGGTTCCAATAGAGGGTTGCGGTAACCCTAGTACCATCCAGGATCACGCGATGTTGCTTGGCATCCAACGTGATCGGAAGTCCGTCCGAATTTATTGTTGTGGGACATTAAATTCGGTTGATTAGTTGAATATAAGGATATTAATTAATTCAGTGGGTCAGTAAAAGGTTACTGGACTTAATGGGCCATTAACTGGACTGGTATTTGGGCCTAGAGGGTCACACGCAAAAGGTTTTCAAGTCGATGGATAATCCGACAGGATTTCGGATAAGTCTGGGTTTTTATGAAAAATCGCAAACAGACTTATTATAAAAGAACGGATTCTACGTCGGGGGCTAGTAACCCTGACTTAGCTGTCGTTCTTTCTCTCTCTCTCTCTCTCTTCTGGGCGTGCGACACGAGGCAGCCATCTAGAGGCTCCGCTTTGATTCTCGACTGCTCCACCTTCCGTCCGACGGGAGATTCAGAATCCGCATGTCGCGGCGGATTACGCGCAGCTGTAGGCGCCCGGAACGTCCCTCGTCGCTGCTGTGGGCTTCGGATCGAGGGCCTCTCCGTTCGTCTTAGCTCTGCGGTGATTTAAGAGGGTTAGAAATTAAGGTGTGATCGCCAGGAGCATTACCTTATGGTCCCTGTGCTCCGCAGGATTGTAAGAGTGATCGCGTTCTGAGGGAGCAGGAGATGGTGGTTTCCCCTTCTCTTCCTCCGGCCGGCCAGAGGAGGAGAGCTCGGCAATCTGCACGCAAAAATGCGGTAAGGATCCCTGAAAAGAAAAGACAAGACAAGAGAGAAAAATGACCCGATTAGAACTATAACGTGTAGAATATATCCATGAAAATATAAAAATTAACTAGAATTGGAGGGAGACGCACTGGATGGGTGTTTGGGGAGGGAAGGTGACCATATGTTATGGCCACCCACCTCCCGTTTTTTTTATTAAAAAAACCTCTGGGGAGTAAGAGTTGCTAGGTTATCCTAACATGCATGCATGCAGATGGGGGTGCTCGTGTGTGAAAGTGAAGTGATGTGTTGAAAGTGGAAAGAAGAGTGAGGGAGGGAAATGTTACGGAATGGATGAAAAGTGGGAATGCAGTGAGGTGAAAAGGAGAAAAGTAAAAGAGGGTTAAGAAGACAAGCCCATTTTGGAGTGCGAAGGATTTCTCTTGAAGCTCCTCCTGAAGCTCTCTGACTCCTTGTCCGCTCGAATCCTCAAAGCAGACTCACTTGCCAACCTCCTCTGAATCTCTCCAACCAAAAAACTCCAACCCCCCTGCTCGAGAGGATATGGGGGGTTTAAATAGGTGAAGGGAAAATAAGAGAAAATAGGGGTCTAAATCCCCGTAAATCATCATGGAGCCAATGGGAAGTGGTCAAGGATCGGAGGTGGTGCGTGCGACAGTCGCCGGAGTGGGGAGTAATCGGAGTAGTGGAGGTGAGGGCGGCGAGTAGAGGAGATCGTGGGGAAGACGAGGTCAAGGTGGTAGTTAGGGGAGTGGACGGCCAGCCAACATGCCTTCCAATCCCGTAGAAGGCCAGGTAGCTGGCCTTCCACGGAGAGGTGGAAGGCGGCCCGGTTGGCCTTCGAAGGGTGGTGGAAGGCAAGGGGTGGCCTTCGAAGGGTGGTGGAAGGCAAGCTGGCTAGCCTTCGAAGGGTGGTAGAAGGCGGGCTGGCTGGCCTTCGAAGGGTGGTAGAAGGCAGGCTGGCTGGCTTTTGAAGTGTGGTAGAAGGCGAGCTGGCTGGCCTTCGAAGGGTGGTGGAAGGCGGACTGGCTGGTCTTCCACGAAAAGGTGGCTAGAGTCGGGATTTGGTTAATGGGCCTAGTTATTAGTGGGCTGAGATGGCTAAGATGAGGGGTTTGGTGGCGATGGGCTAGTGATGGATGGGGTTCTTGACCAAAAGGGTGGTCCAAAATCGGTGTCTGCAAATGCCCCTCCGGGACACCTGTTTTTCAGTGGAGTGGAACGGAATGATAAATAGGTATTCCGAAAATCGAACCTGATTTGGACAGCCCAAAGAAGGGATGAGCTGTATCCAAAGATTGTATGAGAGCGCGGCAAATGCATGAGAGCTAGCTATTCAAATTGCAAGGGTGACTAAGAAGAGGAACAAAGTTCAGACTTAGAGAATCACAATCCGTGGGACCCTCGGGTGCTGGAACCGCGAGGCCTTGGTGCACCAGGATGCAACGATCTGGCCCAAGGGGATCTCAAGCATGAAAGATGGAGCAATGTGACTTGAAATGGTCTCAACACAACGGGTGCACGGTGGCCTGGCGTATCGGGTAATCGCCAAGTGAGAGAATCTCAAGCACACGTATTTAAAAAGGATGAGGTCTTGAAATTCAAAGGGCTAACAGACGAACGATCGCCGAACTCACAAATCAACAATGGGTTAAGCAGATTGATAAATTATGGTCATTGCCCCTAGGGCAGGAATGGTGGATGATGCTTATGCAATGCATGCTGGTTTAAAAATTAGAAAACAAATTCCTAATGCAAACAGGAGGGATTTATTGGCCAATCGAATAACTTGGGGAATATAGACTCCTCATTGTTTTGTTTAAAGAGGAACTCAGAGTCTATACGCCCAAAGTTATTAGCCTCCTGTATCTTCAATCCTACTTGCTTCAGATTCCCTGCAGCTGCAAGAACGCACATCAGAAAATGTAAATAATCAATGATCCACAATATCTTAATGACAAGCTGCAAGGAAACGAGGGACAAAGGTCCCTGTCGAGTCGAAGCCAGCACAGAAGATATGGCCATTCTCAAAGTAGAATGCCAATCCGGCTGCTTTTGGCTTCGACTCGACAGCAAAAGTGTCCACCTTTTGGACATAGAATCCTTTTCCTGTATGCACAATAATGAGGGGAAAACAGTTAGTAGTATCTGTTTTCGGCCCCTTGCCCAAAAGAGCAACTACCTTTTCCCTAGCCTTCGCATAGGGTCAAGGGGTCGTGTTCTACTAACCAGACAAAAGGAAGAATTTTGAAACTGATGCGACAACTAAATATGCAAATGCTGGTGGATATTAATAAGTGGGGTGTGTGATGAACGAAAACATTTTTTTTTTTTTTTTTATATATTCCGACCACCTGGTGACTGCCCAAACTTAGCCTGATTGAATGATGAAAGGGAAATACACACTCAACTTCCCAGGTATCCTAAGCACACATCTAGATTGATTTGGGCCTCTAGACTCCTCAAACTAACCTTGGCCGGCTAAGACTCATACTGATGACAATACCGTCATGCCATGCTTAGGCTCCCAGCTGCTTCCGACTACCAAGTTTGCCCAAAAAGTTTTCGAGGTAAATGATTTGCCCGACCCGGGTCTCTTTCCTCACAATCTAGAAGGTATATGATGGAACACCTTGGAACCCTAACGGTCAATCGCACGACGCTGACCCGGAATTAGACGCCGTCGCACCTATTGGTGACGCGCATGCATTGACCTAAGCCCGAAGTCTTCGAGAGTGCTCATTGAGATTATGGTTAAGGAATTGGATTCCTGTGATCATGTGAGCATGTGACAATTTTTGAAAAACGAACCATTTTAAAATGATGTTCGGTCTTTAGATAGCTATTTCGTGCTAAAACCTTGAGGGAGAAAAAGTGAAAAAACTTTGGAGACAAACCTCACAGGAGGATCGACAAAACCGTTAAAAAGGCGAGCTATGATAAAACGGACCCCTTTTGGACCTCCTAGATGCTCCTATTTTGACTTTTTAGGCCTTTGGTAGATTTCATGGCCAGGCACGGTCACGACTAGTCTTTTTTGTATGATTGCTTGAACCCTTTTTCTTTTTGTATTTCTTTTCCACTCTTGACATTTTTCGGAGTTATTTGATATTCCGCCTGTGGGGACACTGCCCTCTTCACGTGCTCTGGTCCTTTACATTTCATTTTTGGGCCCTTTTGAGGGGTTACATCTATCGGGTTGTTGAGGAACCGCAGTTTGCTGAGCTTGACTGTTTAAGGGTGTCGACTGTCCTGATCGGTCGAGAGACGAAGAGCAAAGGTTGTAGTTGACAGTGTACTAAAGACTTCGAACTCATTTTAAAAAGGTTCTCTTTGAAGAAACGTGTAGGTGTGTGCATCTCATGATGATCATAGGGATCCGTATGAAAGTAAAGTAGACACGTCCAAGTTTCTGGTGGACCAAAATCTTAGTCAAACCTTAATGTTAACCCAATCTATCATGCAACTAGACCTAGACAGGGGGTTACGTGGCAATCACCAGACAGTTGGATTTTGTGTTTTTTCTATTTTTTTTGTGATTTTCATTAAAGTATATACATATTTACAAATATTTTTGATGCTTTTTGGATATTCGATTTTTTTTTTGGGTTTTTTTATTTTTTTGCATTTAAAGGGTAGGATTTTTTAGATAGACTCCTATCCAAAGAAAAACATTTTTCAAATATTTACACTTATTTGCTAACTTTTGAACTAGAAACGAAAAAACTTACTTACCTCTACAACTCTTAGATAAAGAGGAAGCTATCCAATCCCTAAGCAATTATGCACAAGACTCTGAGAGTGAGTCAGACATGTTGCAAAGGTGGGTCCTTGAGACAGAGACCCAATGATGGCATAATTGCCCCAGTATGTTGGCTCCTCATTGGTGGTTTTATACCCTCCGATATGGGAGTGGGACTTTTCCTCTGTTGGGGGGTCGTAGTCTCCAAGCATAAAACACTCAGGGGAATGTGCTACGACCGGTGATAGAAGCCTGAGAAGGGAAGGTGTGTGAAATAGGAAGGGAATGAGAGCGGTGGGTACCGGTTCATCCCTCACTAAGGAGGCTCCTTCTCGTCGAGTGGTTGGTTCATAGAACAGCAGCTGTGTACCGAAATCTTCTGCATCTTCTCTTCGAACTTCATTGATTGTTTCCTTCAACTCATCCTCAAGATAGTGTATCTTGAGTACCTCTTGATTTTCCTTCACAAAGTGATCCAAGAGACTCCATTTTCTTGATCCCTCAGTTGGTTTGGTTGGTAGGTAACCCAATTTGAATCCCCCAATGGTCGGATTTTCAAAGATAGGTTCGCGAATTCCTTGCTCTTCCTTGCCTATCCCAGATCCCGAACTATGCACCATTTTGTCCATAAGCTGCCAACCTATGCTAGGCTGGGGCTTGGCCTGAGAGTCAACTGATGAAAGGATGGGCTCTTTCCCTTTTCCAGAGGTGATCATGGATGGAATTTGTTCAGTCAAGACTGAGTCCAAAGACTCAAGATAGGGGGTTCTCTTCATTTTGACAATCTTCCCATTGTATGGGAATTTATAGCACTGATGATTAGTGGAGGGCACTCCCAGGGTTTGGTCCATCCAAGGCCTTCCCAGAATGACGTTGTATATGGGCTTGGCATTAAGGATGTAGAATTTAAAGATCATGGCCATTGGGCCAATTTCCAATTTCCCATTAGCTGGTCTTTGAGAATTATCATAGGTTGAGACCATCATGGAAGTAAACCCAATCTTTTCTGGATCAATCCCTACTTTCTTGAGGGTCTTGAGTGGACAAACATTGATTGATGCGCCGGTATCCAACAGGATGGAGTCCAATGAGTGACCATTGAGTGTTGCAGTTAAGCATGAGGAAAAGGATTGGCATTTAGGGGGAGCTAGATCCTTATATGTGAAGGATATCGTAGGTGTCTGGGTGACTGAGAGAATGGTATTTGTGACCCCCCTGATAGGAAGATCTTTATTGACTGTAATCCGCTGGAGGAATTTGAACAATGTCTCCCTGTGTGTAGGCGATCTCCTAATCAACTCTAGGACCGAAATCTTGGCGGGAGTTTTCCCTAGGTGCTGTAGGATGTCATACTTGGATTGAGTAATCCTTCTAGACAGATTTGAATTCTCTTGGGAGTCCAAGGGTTGACTTGTTGGGAGAATGATGCGATTTCTCAGTGTAACACCAATCGGACTGGGGTCTACTGCTTGATCTGACTTTAGTGGTTGAACAGGTGGTGAATTCATTAGGTAGAATTGGGTTACTGGACCCGGCTTTGGTGTTGGATACAAGATGGATAGAGGAGGTTCTTTGATTGAAATTGAGGGAACTTGGACCAGAGTGACTGGGTTGATGACTGTTGGTTGTTCCCTAGGTCGTATCAAGACCAAGGGTTTGTCTTGGATAATAGTGGAGACTCCTTGCAATGGCTTTCTAGGTTTGATCATCCTAGTAGGGCACTCACGCCATACCCCAACCTCTTCATACTCCCAGTGCTGTCCTCTGCGATCGACATTTGGTTCCGAATTTTTGACAAGGATGCTTACCCTTTCTAGAGAGCTAGATGGATCTTGAGCTACCTGATGAGAGGGCGGAGGGTCTTTGACTTTCAAAGTTTCAATAGCCTCTTTCATGTGCCCCCAATTGATCTTGCCTTCCTCATTCAAATCATACACCCAATCCTTGAAAGTGAAGCAATTATAAA
Organism: Zantedeschia hybrid cultivar; assembly: GCA_030544215.1. NCBI lineage: Eukaryota > Viridiplantae > Streptophyta > Magnoliopsida > Alismatales > Araceae > Zantedeschia > Zantedeschia hybrid cultivar. Next base: position 46,602,854 of record JARZZO010000011.1, read on the forward strand.
TTGTATGCCCCGACACTCTATGATACGAACAATATCTGGACATATCAACATTGCAGGGGATGGCCTCATGCTGGGGTGGAAGCTGGATAGCATTGCAAGATAATAAGACATGGAAAATGTCTAATAGAGATTCCGGCAAAGGCGGATATGAGGTGCGTTTGGGCATAGGCCGACTGTAGCTAGTCGAAAGGGGAACTGCTGAGTATGGTTTCTGATTGGATTGGTTGTCTGATCTGGACATAGGATTGGGTGACCTAAAGGGTTGCCCCAAGGCACTTGTTGGGATCCGGGCGGGACGCGAAGAACGCAGCGGAAACGAAGAACAAAAATTAAATCCGCCCGATGCCCGTTGATCCGATTCGGAACGAAAAACTCAAACCGAAAAACCGGGTTGGAATCTAATTACCGTGCGCGGATTCGAATCCGCTTCCGTTTCGGTTCCGTCGAGGCGATGCCGCAAGCCGCACAAGCGTCTGGCCTCCAGCGGTATCCACGCGATCCTCCGCGGTGGTTCGTCCTCGATCCCTCGTCCGTTTCAGCTCGCTCGCTGAAGATTCGTCGCCGCAACGATTGCGGAAATCCCGCCGACGGGAATTCCCGACTTTCGGGAATCACACGCGGCGGAGACGGAAGTTGTTCTGGCGTGCCGAACGGGACGCCCAGAGGAGGAGAGAGAAAGGAGGGATGACGGCCAGCAAGGAAAATCCTGGAGCTTGGCCCAGGGTTTCTCAACAGCGTGTATATATATTAAGTCGGCGCGACTTTTTCACAAAAGTCCCCGAGTTAATATAAATCCCACTTATGTACCACCGACTGAGAATCTTATTGCGTGTGACCCTCTAGGCCCATTTACCAGTCCAGTTTTCAGCCCGTTGAGTCCAATAATTAGTTATTGACTTATTGTAATTAATTAATATCTATATATTAACTAATTACTCAACCGAATTGACATCGCATGTGAATTCGGTGGGACTTCTGATCAAGTTGGGTGCCAAGCAACACCGCATGATCCCGGAAGGTAATGGGGTTCAGCAACCCACTCATGGAACCTGTCCGTCCACAGTTACCACGTGGCTATAATCCTTCGTTCGCACAATGCTCTCGAGTTAACCTAGGGTATGGTCAACTGTCAAACCCTAGATGGTCAACTCACTTGAATCAGACTCCGCTTTACAATATTCGAAAACCACTTTTCTGATATTGTTTCTGCTCTGGCAAGAGACTCCTGCGGATCTACTCTAGAGCATTCTCTCTCCAGTTACCTGAGAGCGAATGATCCTCTATTGAACACACAATCACCTTCGAAGGTCTTCCGCTGGACCCGATCCTTGACTATTTGAGATCCCGTGGATAGGGATTCGTAGGTCAAGGTCAAAGTCCAGAAGTCCACCGACAAGGTGTCTTTGGTGTCTCAAGTCCAAGGATCAACCACGCTACTGTGACGATGAATCAAGCCGATTGACAGTCAGGTAAATTACCATTCGGCGATTAATGTCGGATCAGTTCAGTGAACTCATTCTCCAATGAGCACCTACAGGTTTACCATTGTGTCTCCACACTAGTAACTAACGAGATCAGTTACCCTCATCACATGAGCTGGAATAACCTGTACTAGTCTAACCGGATGTTTGATGTCCTTCTCAAACATCCTACGACTAGGAACAATTGAGAATATGTGTTTATAAGTCATCAGTCTCATTATTATGATCTCATCATAATCTGATGACTATTGCACATATTCATGGACTTCATTATGCGCAATTATAAACATGCCAATCTACATAATGAATTTAATGCCATTTATTAGTGAACCAGATTGAAATAAGTGCCTTATGATTGGCTTAGGGGACACCTATATCCATCAATCTCCCACTTGGACTCAAGCCAATCACTTTCGCATTTGATCTCCATCAAATCTAGGTGATGCTCACAGAAAGTCTATGACTAAGACTTGGTCAGGGATCTGCTAAATTATCTACAGATGGAAAATTTCCATTACGTTATTTCCTCTTAATCCTTTGTCTCTGAACCTGTGAAAGAACCTCAGAATGTTCTGCAACTTCTGATGAGACTATGACTCGATCACACAATTGATCGCTCCCACTGTTGTCCCACAACAACGAGATTTAATCAGAGACCTTTTAGAACTACATCTAGTTCAGGGATGAACCTTTTCATCCATACTGTTCCAATAACAGTATCACTTGTTTATGTTGTCACCTTAATATCGAGTTCTGGATTGGAACCATTCCAATCCATTCCTTTCTACCAGAAAGTTGAATCCATTATTTGACTTGAAATTTGAGTCAGTGTGACCTCATAGTTTCAAATCATCCTCTCCATATACGTGAATGCACCCTTAGCACTTCTCAAGCGCTTAATGATGCATTTCACTCATGTATCCTTTAAGGAACCCTTTCTTTAAAGGAATAAATTCCATATCTCAACAATTGAGATTTGTTATGAAATTTATACCAAACATTTTGACATACAGGTCAATATAATATCCCCACCAATCTATCTTAATAGATTCGTATTTCCAATACGTGGAATATTATAACTAAATCAATTATGGAAGAAAACATGGTTAACAATGCTTTCACTAATAGTAACATCTTGAAGCCATTCTCAATGACTTTGATGTTATTATCATAAAGCATTACTAAAGCGATTGTGCTCCCACTGTCCTTTCTGAATACACACAATCCGTGATCATTCTTAACGATCACATAATATTTGACAATTAAGTCAAAAACTTTTATTACAACTTAGGAAGCTTCAGTTTAATTCAAAATAATTTTGAAATCGTAACTCGCTTCCTGGACATTCTAAAAGCTTTAAAGGTGTATCATATACATCTTTATCTCAATCATATTGAATGGACGCTTTTAATATCCAACTGTCATCAGTCTCATGATAGGCAGTATTGACAAGTAGAACTTATCAATCTCAAAGTTGTAATGACAGAGAGTATCATTATCATAGATTTTAGATCATAATCTATTTTGAGCTTCTCTCATCTTGCTAAATCAGATATGTCAAACATATCCTTCTAGTCACTGAGAGAATCTCAAAAATCTATGAAGTTCTCTGATGTGTGATGACCGGTTCCAAACAACTAAAGATTATCTAATAATCTTATGTTAACTTGTGAATCTAGAACATCTTCTAGTTTTATCAGCTCCCACTGTCTTCTTTGAGGACATATTCCTCTTCACAGAAGACAGCTTTCAGGACGACAATTATTTCATTATCGTCTGGCCAATAACTGTAATGTCCAAACTCTTTAGACATTCACAATTCACATCACGATAATACCTGACTTTTAAATCAGGTTTATTCATAATTCACATCTCATATGAATTATTTGGTTTCCATATCTTATATGGACACAGACTGACTAATTTGGAACCATCTTTAAAGTATGGACATCTAATATTCATACTTATGTTCAAAAGGACAAGAATTAGGCAAATCTTATTATGTATTGCACCATATCTTAATAAGGTGCAATCCCTCATTCTATCAAATTGCTATGATGCACAATGAGGATCAATCGAGCGAGGATACAATTATCCTCTTAATGATATGTGTGAATCATATACTTAAGTACTAGTTTCTTTGATCAAATCAAAAATTCTAATACTTCATATTTGATCTTATACCTTAATCTCTCAGATGCATTCAACTTGTACTTCAATAAGTACATATAGTCGAATAATTCCAAGAGTGAACTATAAGGTAAGTCAATAGTAGTGATTATCTTTGGCCTTTGAGCTGGTTACATCAATATGTATCAGCATCAATAATTTCTTATTGTACAACCCTATGTACAATACCATAGATAATCAGGATTCACACAGTTCATTTCTATAGAAGACTTGTGAACATTCATCACATGAAATGTCACTTCAAGAATCTATAGTGCATTGACTGATTTGAATAACTATTATTCATTCTCAGTCAACGTTATTCACTTTTATAATTCTTGATATCTTATGTAACTAAATAACCATTATTCAGTTTCATTTTAGACTCCTATAGATATACAAAGATTTACTGTCAGACAGCAACCTATGAATATCATGAACAATAGTTGAGTCTAACTCAACACTTACATTTTCTCGATTTCCTTTTACTTGTCTATGTCTGCACACTATCGCAGTTTTGAGAATCATTTCCAATATCTCATGTTGGAAACGCTAATTCTCTAATAGACATGTAAAAGACGATAATAAGAATACATGAAACTTCTTTCAAATTCCATATTCTTTTTGCCTTTACCAATATCCTTATATTGGTTGCAGTGGGAGAACTGCTACTTCTCTATCTCAGCTGACTTTTCTTTATCCTTTCAAGTGTGGGTTTGACCGTTTAAAGTCTTGCCACTTGCCTTTCTCAAAGGCACATCATAAATATCTCTTCATCTTGGTCTATCCAAATAAGAGATTTCATGATGATCATTGCCTTTCATTAAGGCATACCATGAGTACCTCTTCACCTTGGTCTATCCAAGTAAGAGGATTCATGATATCTGATTAGGATAGTGACTTTCACTTGGCCCTGAAGACATTCTTCAGAGTTTTCTAGTCAGTCTGAGTATGAGAAGTATCGGCATCCAACATGCCAAAATCTCGAATAGACGACAGACATATTAGTGATCGAAGGAAATAACGTGATTTAAGCAGATAGTGCTGATAATTCAATTATGGTCTTTTATCTTGAATTATTTCCCACTATTTTTCGACGGACTGTATAACCTTCAGGTATACAGAACGGAAGACTCCGACGGTCTTCTAGTGAGGATCAGAATCTCCAAGAATCACAGTATGACCTCGGGTAAACACATAGTATCATACCATTATCTTAGAGCAACCATCTCATGGTAATTGTAACTCTTTGCAATATCCGATCTTATTTCGGCTCCCAGGTCTTTAATGGTCCCGGGTAAACACAGTAGACCATTATACCTGGTTTAAGCTTTACCATCAATACGCGACACAGAGTAGAGTAAGAATGCAGCTCCCGGGTAAACGCGAGGATAGCTACACCATTCCTCTATTCTAATCTCAAGGCATCATAATGCCATAGTTAATAGTCCTTTCATCAGATGGTGGCAGACCTCGGGTAAACACGTAGTATCTGTCATCACTGAATCAAGTTCTAAGAACTATATTGATGGAGAGCCACGCGGTACATTCTCAATGATTCGCACTCCGGCTTAGACTTTATGTTGAAGGTTTTGTTTATATTAAGTTGGTCTCATCCTAGGTGATAGTTTATAAATATATCGAATATATATTTAACTATACCTAAATATTAGCAATCGATTTATAATCAATAACTAAAAGCATGCATCATCCATACATGTTCATTATGTGGTCATGGACAGCACGGTGATTAACTGGAGCCAAACAATTAATCACCAAAACTATATAACAATTATATAATTTAAACATGCAAACACATAGCTACTGGTGATCTTATCTCCTGTCGCCTTCCTGGTTGCATTTGTGGATCATCCTCGCCTCTCCTCGGTCGGCGTGATCAATTACAAATATTATATACTTTGAAACAATTTCAAATACAAATAAATTGTAAGAGAAAGCCTTATGGCCGAGTACAGTAATAGAGGGAGATAGAATTACAATGGAATGGAGAGAGGGAGGCACACAAGCCTCATTAATTAACATTTAATTAATAAACATTCACATTCCATAACAATCCACCAAATCACATACCATCATATGATATGAAATTTAACTAAGTGCATGTCTATGACCACCACAAATTTTAACCATCCACACATGATAAAACACATCACATGAAGGCTAAAATTTTGAAAATATAATAATTTTGGCTTTCTTAAAATCTGGGTACCAATCAAAATTGGATAATTTGAATTTTCGAAAATCTTATTTTCTAACATGCAATTAAATCTAATTTAAAGCATTAAACACATCAACATGCGCACATAAAGCTAAAATTAAAATTCTAAAATATTCCATGCATAATTTAGAACATTTCTAAATTAATTAATCTAACACTTAGATTAATATTAATTCACATTAATAACAATTATTAATATAAAACAATCTAACATTTAGAAAGAATTAGAAATTCCTAAATAACATTTATAAAAGATTTTCCAACTCAAATTATTAACCCCTTAACAACTCCTTGTTAAAATCCCTTAATTAAATAATATTTCTCAATAACATTTATTAAGAAATAATAATTAGAACATTTCTAATTAACATAGTCTAACATCTTAGACTTAATTTAATCATTTAATAACATTTATAAAAGATTAAATTCCAAGTAGATTAGATCATTAAAACTAATAATTAAGAGATACTTGAGTAAACTAATTAATGATCTTAATAACTATTATTAAGACTTAATTAATCCTTAATAACTTTTATTAAGATTTATTACTCAAGAAATAATCAACTTAATTATAACTATTATAATTAGTTAATTAATCACTTAACAACTATTATTAAGTGTCTCTAAATTATTTAAATAATTCTCTAACAACAATTGCTAAAGAGTTATCTAATTAGTTAATTAAAATAAAATTAACAACATTTGCTAATTAATTTTAAAACCATGACAATGATCTAATCTCGTAAATAATTAACAACGTTTGTTAAATAATTTTAAGATCCCATCTTAAATATAAGTTAACAACATTTGTTAATATTATCTTAATCATTAATAACAACAATTGTTAATAATTAATTAAGAACCCATTTTATGTAAATAACAACATTTGTTAATTATCACTTAAGATCATATCTTATTTAACTCCTCTATTAAACAATTAAAAGTAATTAACAACTCTTGTTAATTAAAATATTAAGATCATATCTCAAAATTAACTTTTAATTATTTAATTAAAAGGATTTAACAACAATTGTTAATTAATTAAGATCACATCTTAATTATAAGTCCCTTTTAACTTAAAATAACTAATTTAATGTTTAAAACAATTTTAAACATTATTAATTTCAATTTCAAGTTAAATAGGATGGGATTTTTAATTAAATAAGGGGTTTTTGGGGTTAATTGGGCCAAAATTGACTTAATTGGGCCCAATCAGGGCTTAATGGGCCCCCTTGGCTCGAGCCAATGCAGCCAAGGCCGAACCTGGCTCGTCTGGCTCGAGCCAGGGGGCACTTGGCTCGGGCCAGATGGCCCTGGGCTCAGCCAGGTGGGCTGGGGAAGCCAGGCCCAGCCCCTGGTCCGGTCTGGCTCGAGCCAGGCAGGGCCCTGGCTCGGGCGACCTGGCCGAGCCAGGTCGGGGCCTGGTGCGCCCGGTCCAGGCCTAGGCCGCCCGGCCGAACCGGATCGGACCGGCTCGGGGCCAGCCGGTCCAGGCCCAGCTGCAGCAGGTTCGACCAGTTCTGTTTTTATGGTTTTTCAGCCTGTTTGAGGCCTGTTTTGGGCGCCGCCGCCGCCGCCGCCGGCCGCGAGGGTGGCCGGAATTTGAAGAGGGATGTCACCACTTCCATTTATCCCACCGGTGGTGGCCGGAAGGCGACTCCTTCGCCGCCGGTGAACCTCCAAAGTTGGAGATTTGTGCAGTTTCGCAGATTTCAGCTTTTTCCACAATTCTTTTCAACTCTTGAAAATTATGGGAAGAAAAGCTCCACCGGCCTTTATGGAAATTTTCCGAGGATGGCGAGGGGTAGCTGGTCATACCAGAAAACCCACAGAGATGGTCCAACCATCATTAATCTCCTTTTGAAGCCCACAAATCCGGTTCTTCATCACCATGAAGAATACGATGAAACCCTCAAAAAATTTCGTTTTTCGCACAGAAAAATTAAATTCGAAATTCTAAGTTCATCCCATGAACAATATATATGAGGAAAAACGAATTTATGCACGAAATAATTTAGAATAATAATTTTATCGTTCCGGAGCGGATCAGAGCGGAACCTGGCTCTGATACCACTGTTGGGATCCGGGCGGGACGTGAAGAACGCAGCGGAAATGATGAACAAAAATTAAACCCGCCCGATGCCCGCTGATCCGATTCGGAACGAAAAACTCAAACCGAAAAACCGGGTTGGAATCTAATTACCGTGCGCGGATTCGAATCCGCTTCCGTTTCAGTTCCGTCGAGGCGATGCCGCAAGCCGCACAAGCGTCTGGCCTCCAGCGGTATCCACGCGATCCTCCGCGGTGGTTCGTCCTCGATCCCTCGTCCGTTTCAGCTCGCTCGCTGAAGATCCGTCGCCGCAACGATTGCGGAAATCCCGCCGACGGGAATTCCCGACTTTCGGGAATCACACGCGGCGGAGACGGAAGTTGTTCTGGCGTGCCGAACGGGATGCCCAGAGGAGGAGAGAGAAAGGAGGGATGACGGCCAGCAAGGAAAATCCTGGAGCTTGGCCCAGGGTTTCTCAACAGCGTGTATATATATTAAGTCGGCGCGACTTTTTCACAAAAGTCCCCGAGTTAATATAAATCCCACTTATGTACCACCGACTGAGAATCTTATTGCGTGTGACCCTCTAGGCCCATTTACCAGTCCAGTTTTCAGCCCGTTGAGTCCAATAACTAGTTATTGACTTATTGTAATTAATTAATATCTATATATTAACTAATTACTCAACCGAATTGACATCGCATGTGAATTCGGTGGGACTTCTGATCAAGTTGGGTGCCAAGCAACACCGCATGATCCCGGAAGGTAATGGGGTTCAGCAACCCACTCATGGAACCTGTCCGTCCACAGTTACCACGTGGCTATAATCCTTCGTTCGCACAATGCTCTCGAGTTAACCTAGGGTATGGTCAACTGTCAAACCCTAGATGGTCAACTCACTTGAATCAGACTCCGCTTTACAATATTCGAAAACCACTTTTCTGATATTGTTTCTGCTCTGGCCAGAGACTCCTGCGGATCTACTCTAGAGCATTCTCTCTCCAGTTACCTGAGAGCGAACGATCCTCTATTGAACGCATAATCACCTTCGAAGGTCTTCCGTTGGACCCGATCCTTGACTATTTGAGATCTGGTGGATAGGGATTCGTAGGTCAAAGTCAAAGTCCAGAAGTCCACCGACAAGGTGTCTTTGGTGTCTCAAGTCCAAGGATCAACCACGCTACTGTGACGATGAATCAAGCCGATTGACAGTCAGGTAAATTACCATTCAGCGATTCATGTCGGATCAGTTCAGTGAACTCATTCTCCAATGAGCACCTACAGGTTTACCATTGTGTCTCCACACTAGTAACTAACGAGATCAGTTACCCTCATCACATGAGCTGGAATAACCTGTACTAGTCTAACCGGATGTTTGATGTCCTTCTCAAACATCCTACGACTAGGAACAATTGAGAATATGTGTTTATAAGTCATCAGTCTCATTATTATGATCTCATCATAATCTGATGACTATTGCACATATTCATGGACTTCATTATGCGCAATTATAAACATGCCAATCTACATAATGAATTTAATGCCATTTATTAGTGAACCAGATTGAAATAGGTGCCTTATGATTGGCTTAGGGGACACCTATATCCATCAGCACTCACCTGTTCATTGATTGTCACTCCCTCTATTGGTGGAGTTTGTGTAGTCCTCTTATTTCTGTTCTGATTTTCAAAGGAGGATGGCGAAGTGAAACTCCAGATCTGAGATTGAACTACCCGAGCTCGATTATAAAGTTGTGTGAATGTGTGAAATTCGCTCAGCATGAGAATAGACCGAAGCTGCGGGGTAGCATTATTGACTAGCATGGTGATAGCTTGAGATTCAGGGATTGCCACTTCCGCCTTGGAGGCCATTGCCCTCCACATGTTGGCAAAATACGTAAACTCTTCTTCAGGCTTCATCTTCTCCATTACAAGATCAAACAAGGTGGGAGGCATGGTTGTCATATGACTAAACTGAGTGATGAATTTTTCGGAGACCATATCAAAATTGTTTAGGTCTGTGGCGGGCAAGGAAGAAAACCATCTTAAGGCCTCACCTTCTAAGGATTTCTGGAACAGATGGACCAGGAGGACTCTGTCGTAGAGCCATTGATGGGAATCCATGAGGAAACTTGATAGGTGTTAATGAGGGTCAGAGGTGCCATCATATTTCCTGTACTTGGGGGCTTTGAATCCTGGTGGAAAGTAGGCCGGAGGGAGCTTGCAATAGCTCAAGAGAGAGTGTGGTTGTTTCAGGGTAAGTTTCTCGGCCATGAGCTTACGCACATAGGTTTCAACCTCACTTTTGTAGATGAATTCCTCCTGCTTGGGAGGAGGTGTAGTTTGAGAGACTGGAATCGGCATGACGGGTGGAGCAACTGTAATAGGAGTTGGCTGGTTGATGCGAGTCTGAGCTCTGTTGGAAGATCCTTGGAAGTGAGTTCTCCGAGGAGTGGCATCTTGAGTTTTGCCACAAGAGGCCAACTGAATGAGTTGATCAGGGGTGTACTGTGATAACACGGCAATAAGTTCCGGGTCCTCACTTGGGTCTTGGAAGGTTCTATTGGAGATTATAGGGTCACTTTCTAAATAAGAAGATTCATCCGAACATCTTCTCCTAAGTTCCTCTCTAGATGTTTGGAACATGCCCACAAATGTTTGTTGTGGATCTTCTTCAATCTCGAACAGAGGGTTGTGTGTGACATTGTTACTAAACTCATACATGTCATCATACACAGTGTTACCATACATTCGATTCATTATGAAATACAAATCCTAAGAGATTTTATATTTCACTTGAAATGTTAACTGTGCATTATGAGTGTTGGTTTCTAACAAATCAAGTCCAAACCCTTAACGACCCTGTACTTTTCTTTCAAAAGTTGTTCCACCAAAGTTTAGTTAGGTGTCTTAGATTTTGAAAAAATTCTCTCAGTGACACCTATAGATGAATGATTGTGAATGGAAAGGCTCAATTAATTCCTCACACAAACCCGGGATCCTATTAGGTGGTTTAGGTACAATCCGCTCGGCGGCCAAGTGGGGATCCCTGGCTCGCGGAGACTCACGGAGGTTCCCAATAGAATAAGACTAGTCACACCTGAGTGGGAATCCTCAGGTGGAGAGTCGAACACTGTGGGAGAGGTAACTAGAAGTGTGATGCCGGCTCTTCCTTAAAATCCCCCATGGATAGTACCCTGGATTTAACCCACAGTCCAGCAGACACGAGAAGAAAAGAGAAGACAAGAGAACAGTAAACAACAAACTAGAACACGCAACAATTTAATCAACAAGTGAAAATTGGACAGTGAAAATTAGACAGCTAGAAGGCCGGAGCCTGGACGGCCAGCTACCTGGCCGTCCTAGAGCCTGGACGGCCAGGCAGTTGGCTGTCCTGGAGTATGGACGGCCAGCTACTTGGCCGTCCTAGAGCCTGGACGGCCAGGCAGTTGGCCGTCCTGGAGTCTGGACGGCCAGGTACTTGGCCGTCTGGGAGTTTGGGCGGCCAACTGCTTGGCCGTTCGGGACTCTGGGCGGCCAAGTGCTTGGCCGTCCGGGACTCTGGGCGGCCAAGTGCTTACCTTTTTTAAACTATCTTACAATGTGCGCGGCGAGCAAGAGAGGGTCCCATCGAGATCGCTAGAGGGCTGTAGGCGCCCAGAACGTCCCCCGCCGCTGCTGTGGGCTTCGGATCGAGGGCCTCTCCGTTCGGCTTAGCTCTGCGGCGATTTAAGAGGGTTAGAAATTAAGGTGTGATCGCCAGGAGTATTACCTTACGGTCCCTGTGCTCCGCAGGATTGTAAGAGTGATCGCGTTCTGAGGGAGTGGGAGATGGTGGTTTCCCCTTCTCTTCCTCCGGCCAGCCAGAGGAGGAGAGCTCGACAATCTGCACGTGGAAATGCGGTAAGGATCCCTGAAAAGAAAAGACAAGACAAGAGAGAAAAATGACCCGATTAGAACTGTGACGTGTAGAATATATCCATGAAAATATAAAAATTAACTAGAATTGGAGGGAGACGCACCGGATGGGTGTTTGGGGAGGGAAGGTGACCATATGTTATGGCCACCCACCTCCCGTTTTTTTTGTTAAAAAAACTTATAGGGAGTAAGGGTTGCTAGGTTATCCTAACATGCATACATGTAGATGGGGGTGCTCGTGTGTGAAAGTGAAGTGATGTGTTGAAAGTGGAAAGAAGAGTGAGGGAGGGAAATGTTATGGAATGGATGAAAAGTGGGAATGCAGTGAGGTGAAAAGGAGAAAAGTAAAAGAAGGTTAAGAAGACAAGCCCATTTTGGAGTGTGAAGGGTTCCTCTTGAAGCTCCTCCTGAAGCTCTCTGACTCCTTGTCCACTCGACTCCTCAAAGTAGACTCACTTGCCAACCTCCTCTGAATCTCTCCAACCAAAAAACTCCACCCCCCCTGCTCGAGAGGATATGGGGGGTTTAAATAGGTGAAGGGAAAATAGGAGAAAATAGGGGTCTAAATCCCCGTAAATCATCCTGGAGCCAATGGAAAGTGGTTAAGGATCAGAGGTGGTGCGTGCCGCAGTCGCCGGAGTGGGGAGTGATCGGAGTAGTAGAGGTGAGGGTGGCGAGTAGAGGAGATCGTGGGGAAGACGATGTCAATGTGGTAGTTAGGGGAGTGGACGGCCAGCCAACATGCCTTCCAATCCCGTAGAAGGCCAGGTAGCTGGCCTTCCACGGAGAGGTGGAAGGCGGCCCGGTTGGCCTTCGAAGGGTGGTGGAAGGCAAGGGGTGGCCTTCGAAGGGTGGTGGAAGGTGGGCTGGCTGGCCTTCGAAGGGTGGTAGAAGGCGGGCTGGCTGGCCTTCGAAGGGTGGTAGAAGGCGAGTTGGCTGGCCTTCGAAGGGTGGTGGAAGGCGGACTGGCTGGCCTTCCACGAAAAGGTGGCTAGAGTCGGGATTTGGTTAATGGACCAAGTTATTAGTGGGCTGAGATGGCTAAGATGAGGGGTTTGGTGGTGATGGGCTAGTGATGGATGGGGTTCATGACCAAAAGGGTGGTCCAAAATCGGTGTCTACAGCAGCCAGACGGGATCTACGAACGCTGCAGCGAGCGAGGACGATCCATCACGAGGAGAACCGCGTGGATACCGCTAGAGGTCGAGGATCTGCGCGACTTGCGGCATCGCTCTGACGGAACCGAAAAATGAATGCGGATTCGAATCCGTGCAAGGTAAATCCGATTTACTCTGGTTTTATTCTGTTAATAGAAACGGGACGGATCCAATCCTGAAATAATTTTATTCCGCTGCGTTTTTGTTCGGATCCCGACACAGCGATCCCAACAAGTGGTATTAGAGCTAGGTTCCACGGTGTTTTTGCCATTTCGGTCTCCAAATTAATATGTTTATAATTGATTCCATGCATAGTTTAGATTTTAATCACATGTGTTGTGATCATGCGATGATTACAACATATTTACTGTAAAATATTGTAATTAAAATCGGATTTTCTTTGGGTTATTTCGTGTTCTTCGTCTGACGAAGAACGCATCACGACGGCATGTTCATGGGCACCCCAAACGTTGGGGATGGCTCACAGGTACGCGGAGTTCCTCCCACACGATCGTCGGCGGTTAGGAGAGTCCTTGGCCGGCGACGGGAGGACGACCGTGCCCCCTCCTTCTTCCTCTTGATGTTTGAAATCAAGGACCCACGGTTTAGTTGCAGAAAACAACAAAGGAAAAGGGGGGGATTTTTAAAAGGAAACCGCCGGCAACCAGGGGTTGCCGGCGCCGTCGCCGGTGCCCCTGGGTGCCGACGGCCACCATCAGGGTTGGGGCCCTGCCGGCCGGCACTTGCGGGGCAGGTTGCCGGCGGCAGGGAGCCGCCGCCCCCCACCTGCACGCAGCTAGCGTTTCCTAGCTGCGCTCGGGTGGGGGGGGGCGGGCCCGATGGGCCAAGCCGGGCCCCGGGTTCGAGCCAGCCCCGCCCTGGGCCCGGACCAGGTCCGCGCCCTTGTGGGCGGACCTGGGTCCGAGCCAGGGACCGGCTGGGCTCAGCCCAGGGTCCGGTCTGGACCATTGGACCGCTGGCCCCTTTTTCCTTTTTCTTTTAACCCTATTCTATTCCCTTTTTAATTATTAATTGACCCTTTAAAATTACATATTTCAATTTAAAATTAAAATTAGATTTTAATCTTAAATTTAAGATATGTTTTATCACTGTTAAAGGGCCAAATAATATTTATTATGGGGATTAAATTTAACAAATGTTGTTAATCAGTCAAATAATCTAATTGTTAGATTGACTTGACATTAATGAGACTGAATTTAATTGTTAAATTAAAATTTTAATGTCTGTAAAATTAACTAGCATGGAATGTTATAAATGTGTCTATTTGGAGTTAACGTGCATTTATTTTAATGTTGTGCATATTTGATGTGTTATTAATTGCTTGTTTAAATTCGATTTAAGTTAAGCATGCATGAATTGATTTTCGAAAATTCTAAATCCAAATTTTGTTTGGTCCCTGGTTTTATGAAACCAAAATTATTATTATTTTTGAAAGATTTATTTAGCCATTTGATGTGCAATTCATGTGTGGTTTGTTTAACTAAAACACATGGTGGTCGTGGACGAGCATTAATTGTGGATGTGGAATGTGATTGTGTGGTTTATTGTTTATTAATATATAGAGGTCTGCGAACCTCTCCCTCTCATATTCCATTGTATTTCTACCTCCCTCCTTGTTGTAATCGCCATAAAGCTTCATCTTTCTATAAATTATCTTGTAATTGAGAATTATGAAGTAATTTGATCGAGGCGGCTGCGCGCGGAGCGAGGATGATCCACAACTGCCGACCAGATGAAAATGAAGGAGTTCATTGAATCCATGGGTTCGCGACTCATGATATATGTTGTTATATTGTGTATGTGTGTGCATTTGACTGTCTGGCTCAAGTCAAACCACAGTGCCGTCCATGACCACACTAATGACATATATGTGATGCGTGTGCTTAATATTTGCTAGGTTATTAGTATTTATAATATATTAGATATATTTAATACTATTACCTAGGATGAGACCAAACTAAATAAGTAAAACCTTCGTAACAAATTCTAAGCCAGAGCGCGAGTCATTGAGAATGCACCGCGTGGCTCTCCATCAATATGATTAATAGAACTTAATTCAGTGGTGGCAGATACTATGTGTTTATCCGAGGTTTGCCATTAACTGATGAGAGAACTATTGATCATGGCATTATATGCCTTTGGATAAAAGTAGAGGAACGATATAGTCATCCATGTGTTTACCCGGGAACTATATTTCTACTCTACTTTATCATGTATTGATGGTAATTCTTAGACCGGGGATAATGGTCTACTGTCTTTACCCGGGACCATTAATAACCTGGGAGCCGAAATATGATCGGATATTGCAAGGAGTTGCAATTATCATGAGATGATTGCTCTGAGATAGCGGTATGATACTACGTGTTTACCCGAGGTCATACTGTGATGCTTGGAGATTCTGATCCCCACTAGGAGATAGTCGGTGTCTCCCATTCTGTATATCTGAAGGTTATATAGTCCGTCGAAAATTAGTGGGAATAAAACTAGATAATAAAAGACCATATCTTGTTTTAGTTAATCTGAATATCTGCTAATTATCATTTGATTATCTCCTGTAGGCTAGAATGTCGCACCATAACCCGTTGCGAGGCATACTTGATGCCAACCGTTTGACAGGCACCAATTACTCAGACTGGCTCAGGAACCTGAAGATTGTCCTCAGGTCTGAGCAGATTGCCTACGTCTTGGATAATGAACCTCCTGCTGAACCAACATTAGATGTCCCAGAGGAGGAAATGATAGCGTATGAAAAATAGAATGAAGATTCCACCATGGCCCAATGCTACATGTTAGCCTCTATGAGCAATGAGTTGCAGAGGCAACATGAAGAGATGGATGCTATATCCATCATGCTCCATTTGAAGGAGCTATTTGGTGAGTAGAGTAGAATCGAACGATATGAGATATCGAAGAATCTATTCAAGGCTCAGATGACAGAGGGAACTTCAGTGCAGAATCACGTGCTGAAGATGATTGAGTGGGTGGAGAGGCTGGATGCTCTTGGGATTAAACTTCCCAAGGAGATGCACACAGACCTCGTGTTGTCTTCACTTCCACCGTCATATGCTCAGTTCATCGTTAATTTTAACATGAACAAGATCTAGGCCACCTTAGCTGAACTGCTAAACATGTTAAAGACTGCTGAAGGGAACCTTGTGAAGGATAAACCCCAAGTACTCATGGTTGGTAAGACCAACAGAAAAAGACTTGCAGTCCAAGCTTTTAGAAGGAATAAGAACAAGGTTCAGAGAAAGGCAAAGGTTGTCAAGAAAGACAAAGGTAAAAGTGCTGAGAAAGGTGATTGCTTCTGCTGTCACCAGAAAGGCCATTGGAAGAGGAATTGCAAAGAATACCTTAAGGACCAGGCTCAAGGAACTGTGAAGCAGCAGGATGCTTCAGGTATCTATATGATAGATGTAAACTTGTCAATAAGAGATTGTACATCATGGGTATTAAATACTGGATGTGTATCTCATATCTGCAATTATGTGTAGGCACTGACAAGAAGGCGTAAGCTGAGGACTGGCGAGGTGGAGCTGAGGCTAGGTAACGGCGCAAGAGTTGCGGCGATCGCTGTGGGGACAGTGAAGCTCAAGCTACCATCTGGAGACACATTTTTATTAGATGAATGTTATTATGTACCTAGCATAATAAGGAACATCATTTCTATTTCATGTTTAGATAGAATTGGATACAATTTAAATTTGGGGAACAATAGTTGTTCAATTTATTTCGGAAATAAATTAATAGCTTCTGCTATTTTGTCCAATGGTTTGTATCTATTAAATGTGTCTCATGATAATTTACACATCGGTTCTTCAATTAAACGAAGTAAGTATGAAATGAACAAAGCCTAGTTGTGGCATTGTAGGCTTGGACACATTGGTGAAAACAGACTCCAAAGGATGCATAAAGATGGATATTTAGATCCATTTGATTATGAATCATATGCAACCTGTGAGTCATGTTTAATGGGTAAAATGGCTAAGCCTCCATTTAGTGGAACTGGAGAACAAGCCAAAGACATATTAGAACTCATACATTCAGATGTATGTAGTCCTATGTCAACCCAAGTCATTGGTGGTTTCTCATACTTCATTACATTCACTGATGACTACTCAAGGTTTGGATATATATACTTACTGAAGTATAAATCTGAAGCCTTTGAGAAATTCAGAGAATTTAAGAATGAAGTAGAAAAACAAACAGGAAAGAGTATAAAAACCATCCGATCCGATCGGGGTGGTGAATACTTGAGTACATAGTTCATTAAATACTTAAAGGATAATGGTATCTTTTCAAAGCTTACACCTCCTTATACACCTCAGATGAATGGTGTATCAGAAAGGAGAAATTGCACATTAATAGAAATGGTG
Organism: Zantedeschia hybrid cultivar; assembly: GCA_030544215.1. Taxonomy (NCBI): domain Eukaryota; kingdom Viridiplantae; phylum Streptophyta; class Magnoliopsida; order Alismatales; family Araceae; genus Zantedeschia; species Zantedeschia hybrid cultivar. The sequence goes on from JARZZO010000011.1 coordinate 46,620,264, forward strand.
CGATCCATGATGAGCATATCCAAATTACCAGTGTCCTTATGGGGATATGCACTCAGCTCGGCTATGTATATCTTGAACAAGGTACCTAGCAAATCTGTTGAAACCACTCCATATGAGATATGGAATGGAAGGAAACCAAACCTTAAACATGTTAAAGTCTGGGGATGTCCTGCTCATGTTAAAAGACATGGCGCAGATAAGTTGGAATCCAGAACTGACAAATGTAAATTTGTGGGATATCCAAAGGAAACTTATGGATATTACTTTTATCATCCTGGCGAACAAAAGGTGTTTGTGGCCAGGAGAGTTGTCTTTCTAGAAGAAGATTATATTCTCCAGAAGGACAGTGGGAGTAAAGTAATTCTGGAAGAAATTCCAGACCCACAAACTGGTAATGGTTCATTTGATGAACCGTCAGTCTCCGAACCTGTTCAAAATGATACACAGGAACGTCGTAGGTCTGAAAGAGTACCTAAACCACCAGAAAGATATGTGGGACATATTAACTTGGATGGTTCAATGATACTCTATAATGAGGATGATGATCCTAAGACTTACCAGGAGGCCATTGAAAGTCCAGAGGCCGGGAAATGGCGGGAAGCCATGAATTATGAAATACAGTCCATGTACATCAACCAAGTTTGGAACTTGGTAGATTTACCCGATGGTATAGTACCTATTGACTGCAAATGGATCTTTAAAAGAAAGATCGGTGCAGATGGACATATTGAGACTTATAAAGCAAGATTAGTGGCGAAAAACTATCGTCAAAGACAAGGTGTTGACTATGACGAAACCTTTTCACCCGTTGCTATGATTAAGTCTATCAGAATTCTTCTCGCCATTGCTACCTACCATGATTATGAAATACGGCAGATGGATGTGAAGACTGCCTTCCTCAATGGAAACCTTGAGGAGGAGGTGTATATGATACAACCAGAATGATTCACATCCAAAGAATCTCCAGACATGCTATGCAAGTTGCAGAGGTCCATTTATAGACTGAAGCAAGCTTCCCGAAGGTGGAACATAAGATTTGATGAGGCAATCAAATCTTATGGCTTCATTAAGAATGAAGATGAGCCCTGTATATACAAGAAAAACAGTGGGAGCGCAATCACATTTCTGATTCTTTACGTTGACGACATCCTACTCATTGGGAATGATGTAGGAATGATGTTATCAGTAAAGATATGGCTGTCAAAGAACTTCTCCATGAAGGATTTGGGAGAAGCATCTTACGTATTAGGAATACGGATCTATAGAGATAGATCAAAGAAGATACTAGCTTTAACCCAATCCATGTACATAGAAACCATTGTCAAAAGGTTTGGCATGGAAAATTCCAAGAGAGGTCTCATACCGATGAGACATAGAATTTCACTCTCTAAAGGTCAGTCTCCCAAGACACCTGAAGAGAGGGCTGTGATGGATAAAGTCCCCTATGCTTCTGCCATAGGGTCCATCATGTATACCATGCTATGTACCAGACCTGAAGTAGCATATGCTCTAAGTGTTACGAGCAGACATCAGGCAGATCTAGGTGATGAACACTGGAAGGCTGTGAAATGCATCCTTAAGTACTTGAGAAGGACTAAGGATCTATTTCTAGTCTATGGAGGAGGAGACTTAAAGCTGCAAGGATACACTGACTCTAGTTTTCAGTCTGATCCTCACGACAGCAAGTCAACATTAGGTTTTGTTTTCACACTCAACGGGGGAGCAGTGAGCTGGAAAAGTTCCAAGCAGGAAACCACTGCTGATTCAACAACGGAAGCCGAGTATATTGCTGCTGCTGAAGCCGCCAAGGAAGCTGTATGGATGAAAAAATTCATCGGCGATCTTGGTGTGGTGGAAAGCATATCTGGTCCCGTCCCATTGCTGTGTGACAACAATGGGGCGATTGCTCAAGTGAAAGAGCCGAGGTCTCATCAGAAGTCGAAGCACATTCTGCGGCGCTTTCATCTGATCAATCAGAGATATTATAGCTCAAGGAGATGTCGTGGTGGAAAGAGTTCCTTCAGCCGACAACATAGCAGATCCACTTACAAAGCCTTTGTCTCAAAATGTTTTTGAGCGTCACTTAGAGAATATGGGTATTCTATATAAAAGTGATTGGCTTTAGTCTAAGTGGGAGATTGTTAGTATTAGATGGTCTCAAAGCCAATCTGATACTATGTAATGATTCAGATTATTCATAAATGGCAATAATTCATTGTGTGTAATTAATTCGATCTCTGTTTATCGTATCACGATGAAGTCCATGAATATATGCAACAGTCTTCGGATTATGATGAGATCATAATTACGGGACCGAAGACTTATAAACACATGTTCTTAATTGTTCCTAGTCATAGGATGTTTGAGATAGGACATCGAACATCCGGATAGACTAGTATAGGTTACTTCAGCTCATATGATGAGGGTGACTGATCCCATAAGTCACTTGTGTAGAGACACTATGCTGGACCTGTAGGTGCTCATTGGTGAATGAGTTCACTGAACTGATCCGACTATGAATCGCTAGATGGTAAACACCTCACTGAATACCAGCTCGATTCTTTTGTCACAGTTGCGTGGATGATCCTTGGACCTGAGACGCCAAAGATATCTTGTTGGTAGGTTTCTGAACTTTGACCTTAACTAACGAATCCCTAACCATGGATTATCCATAAGTCAAGCGATCGGGTTCAGGGAAATGCCCTCGAAGGTAATTGTGTGTTCAATACAGGATCATCCGCTCTCGGTAGTTTGAGAGAGAATGTTCCGAGAATGATGTGCTTAAAGTCCTTGGCCAGGGCGGACTCTGTATTCGATAAGGAGTTATCGAATTCAGATTAGCGGCATCTGATTCAAGTGAATCGACCGAATAGGGTTTAACAGTAAACCATACCCTAGGTCGATTCGGGAACATTGTACGGATGAAGGATTATATCCGCACGCTAACCGATGACAGAAAGGTTCCAATAGAGGGTTGCGATAACCCCAGTGCCATCCAGGATCACGCGATGTTGCTTGGCATCCAACGTGATCGGAAGTCCGTCCGAACTTATTGTGGGACATTAAATTCGGTTGATTAATTGAATATAAGGATATTAATTAATTTAGTGGGTCAATAAAAGGTTACTGGACTTAATGGGCCATTAATTGGACTGGTATTTGGGCCTAGAGGGTCACACGCAAAAGGTTTTCAAGTCGATGGATAATCCGACAGGATTTCGGATAAGTCTACGTTTTTATGAAAAACCGCAAACAGACTTATTATAAAAGAACGGATTCTATGTCGGAGGCTAGCAACCCTGACCTAGCCGTCGTTCTTTCTCTCTCTCTCTCTCTCTTCTGGGCGTGCGACACGAGGCGGCCATCTAGAGGCTCCTCTTCGATTCCCGACTGCTCCACCTTCTGTTCGACGGGAGATTCCGAATCCGCATGTCGCGGCGGATTACGCGCAGCCAGACGGGATCTATGAATGCCGCAGCGAGCGAGGAAGCGAGGACGATCCATCACGAGGAGAACCGCGTGGATACCGCTAGAGGTCGGGCATCTGCGTGACTTGCGGCATCGCTCCGACGGAACCGGAAAACGAACGCGAATTTGAATCCGCGCAAGGTAAATCCAATTTACTCCGGTTTTATTTTGTTAATCGAAACGGGATGGATCCGATCCCGAAATAATTTTATTCCGCTGTGTTTTCGGTTGGATCCCGACACAGCGATCCCAACATGTTGATCATCATTGGAAGGTGATATCTTGAGTACCGCCATATTGATGAGGGGTTTAGAGGGGGTAATGGGTTCATATGTAGATGATGGTGAGTTATTTAGTGGAGGTGCTGGAATGTGGATGAGTGGTTTAGCGGGTCGTATGGTGTTGGGGTAGGTAATTGGTACGCGTGATGTCGGGAATGAAATGCGGAGCAGGGGTTTAGAAGGCATGAGGGATTCGTGGTTGGGTTGCGGAGGGTTATTTGGTGGAGGCATGGTAGTAGAGGGTGTAATGGGTTTAAGGAAGGTAGACGGTGGAATGCGGGTAATGGGTTTAAGAGTTTGGGATTGCGGTCTGGGTCTATGGTAGGTGGGTGTTGGCATGGGAGTGATGGTTATGGTTTTTGATTTGGGTATGCGGAGAATGCAGCGAGGCGGTTGCTCGGCGGTACTCGGGATGTGGCCTGTTGAGTAGACAGAGGAAGATTCCTCTACCTTTCATTGTTGCCTCCTATTAGCCTCAGACTGGCTATTAGTAAAGATTGGGGCGACCTAGTTTTGATGCTCCGGCAGCGGGTTCTGCACTATGCCCATATTTGGTGGTGTTGCTGCTTGTGCTGGTGCTCTTTACATCTGTTGTTGCTGCGGTCTCCTCGCCTTCAGGGCGGCTATGTATTTCCTCATCTCCTCCCAATCAATACCCCCTTGATCATTGAGATCATGGATGTAGTCCCTGAATTGGAGACATGCACCCACTATATGCCCAGGTTGTCTATGGAAGACACAGTATCTGGAGGCATCAGCATTTTGGGGCTAGACGGTTTTCTCCTTAGGCAATACTAGAGCATTGGCTGCCATAAGGGTGTTGAAGATGTCTGATAGAGACTCCGGGAGTGGAGGATAAGATGCCCTCTTCGGTCCTGGAGGTTTTCTTTGCTAGTTGTAATCGCCCGGGGGAGGTACGTTGTGGTATGCTAGCTGCTGACGTAACTAGTTGAATGTCTGTTGATATTGCCGCTGAGGCTGATTGTAGGCTGGTTGGTACAATTGCTAAAGCGGCCTAAAGCCCTGCTGATTCGGTGGTCTCTGCCCTGTATACTGCGGTTGTTACTGTTGGTTTCTCATGAATTGCGGTTGGTTATTGTTCATGGTGTTGATTTGTTCATGGGAGAGTGTGTCTTCAGTAGTGGGACCCATGCTAGGAGAATTTGGCATGGCAGGCTTCCGAGGTGGAGGTCTGCTGTGTCTATGGGGATCAAAGATGTTGGAGAATGTTGAATCTTTGAAACCGTTCTGGCAATAACGTGCCCTCTCATATAATTCCGCCATGCTAGTCAAATTGTTCAACGTGAGGACTAGCTTGTACTGGGGCGTGGCGTTGGCAATCATCATCTTCACTTGTTCTGACTCAGACATGTGATCTTTTATCTTCTCTGCCATACCCCTCCATCTATTAGCAAAGGTGATGAAGTATTCATCAGGCTTCATCTTTCAGCCACTAAATCAGTTATTGATAAACACGGTGCAATTCTATCCTGGTATCGCTGGATAAATTTCCTTGACACAATTTCATAATTCTACACATCAGACGAATCCAAAGAGAAAAACCACTCGAGGGCTGGTCCCTCTAATGATTTCCTGCACAAGAATGCCAGCAACCTTTTGTCGTTCTGCCAGAAGGAGGATTCGTACATAAACTCCTTCAGGTGGGTGAAGGGGTTACCAGAACCATTGTACTTTCTATATACTGGCATTTCAGAAGGTGGCAGATGAAATACTGGCAGACTGAGGAGAGTGATCTCAGGTACAGTCTTGACTCCCATCATTTTCTTAAAATTGTTGAATTGCTCGTCCATCCGGTCCATCTTCGTGAGTAGAGCCTGAGTCACTGGATCGATTTGGGGGGAAGGAGGTGATGGAGCATGATAGGCTTGCCTCTTGGAGTAACTGGGGCAAGGGGGGTAGTACGGTTGAGGTCCAACAACGCTTCTGCCATACCTAAAGGCGTTTTGGTGAGTTGGCGTATGCGGTCTAGCCGGGTATCTTGATGAAGATTGTTGTGGCCCAGATGGCCGGGGAGTAGAAATATGAAGGCCATCCATGGCTTGATGGATAGAGGGGATATGGTGAGGGGTAAGAACTTGACGAACAACAGAGGGAACCACGGGATCTGGTTCGGCAGAATGCAAGGACCTCTCCTCCTTGATAATGGATTGGATAGCCTCAAGTTGTTGAGGATTCACGTGGGTAGCCAGAGCTCCCAAGACGATAACCAGATCAGGAGGGTTGGTGGACGAAGGCTCAGCTTGATCTTCAGCCTCCTCATAAGTGGGATTGGAGATTACGTGTACATGAGGATGATTGGTACCAGGGTCATACTGGTCATGGTAAACTGAGCCTGATGAGGGACATAAGTGTCTCCCTCGTATCCAGCGTAAAAGAGGTTGGAGTCATGAGGGGCATTAGCATCTCCCCCATTCTCAGAATAGTAATCATAATTGCGAGGGGCATTAGCATGTCCCTCATATTCAAACACATCTTCCTATTCGATGGCAACCATGCCGACAGTTCTACCTGATTGGAGCATCATGATGTTAAATTTTGACAGAGATTCAAACAGGTTGTACCAATGATTAGCAAACAAGTGGATGGTTACGTTATCTTAGGATTCCTTGTTGAATTATTAGATTTTTAAATACAAATTCACTCAACGGGGTAGGATCCTAGTTTCAGTTCAAGTTTTCTGCCATGATATTCCATGGTTCACTCGCAATGGTATGAAAATCTACCCGGGACTTCAAATGGTACAACCAGCCTGATGAACAGAGATGAATTCTTCGCTTTTGGGGACTTATGGAGGTCTTAACACAAAGCACTCTAGTCTGACCGAGGGAACCGACCCAGTCAAAGAGAGGTGAGAGTTCTAAGAAGGGTGTTCCTAAAAGAAAGGGGGGGTTAGCTCCAATGCAAATGACCTGTGCCCTGGATGGCCTTTAATGTAGTATAGTAAATATAGGTAATCAACAAATGATCAAAAATCCGAGGACTAATGCCCAGAAGAAAAAATGCCTAAAACGCGTTGCTCTGAGTCGACGTTATTCAACACAATTACTTCTAGTCACAGTGGCTCGGGCAACCAGACAAAAATAATATCTAGGTTTATTGGCGTCGTCCACAGGCGACGTCCTTTCAGAAAGGTGTCACTCTGCGTCAACGTTATTCAAGTCCGAGAAAAAGTAAACAGTAAAGCTATTAGGGGACTTCCCCTCCCAGCTAAACATGATGAATAAAAGATCAAATATTCATGCGAAGCAGTTTAAACAAATAAATTAATCATGCAACATCATGGATATCAATTCAAATAAGACACACTCTCTAATACCAAAACTCAAGGCAATCAAGGGGAGGCAAAATTTTGCCAAAGGGGTGTGCACGAGGTGTACGTGGAGATGGCAATCAAATAACCAATCAAACAATCAGCAAACGTGCCCGAGGGATACAAGCGGTGCACTGAGGGTGCCCAATGGAAATAACAAGAGTAAATAAAAAAGAACGGCAAGACAGGTCCCACCGTGATCGCTAAAAAGCTGTAGGTGCTCAAATTGTGTATGTTATCATCATGATATCATGTGTTGGATAATTAGCAAATCTAATTAAATCGTGATCGCCAGAAACCAATGGTTCCAAAAGAAGGAATTGATCGCTTTACTCACCTTGTAAAAATTGGGTACTTTGTTCCTCTCTTTCAACCGGCCGAAAAAGAAGAGCCTCTTCTTTGTTTACTCTTGTTTTTGTTCTTTTCTTGTTGTTCAAGACTTTCCTTAACCTTTTCTTCTTCTTCAAACCTTGCAAGAGAATCAAACAGAGAAAAAGAAAATGGATTAGAGCTATGATAGTGTAGTAACTATTTTAAATATTAATCTAAACATGCAACTAAACTAAAATCACTCACTTTTATGTTTCTTTTAAACCCCTATCATGGACATGGGTTTTGGGAAAAGATGATGTGGGTGTGTGAATAATAGAGTGATATGATGAAAAACTATATGAAAGTAGTGAATTAAACTATATGAAATCAATGAAGTCAATGAAGAAATCAATGAGAAGGTTGGTTGGTTGGCCCCTTTATAGCCTTTGTCTTCAAAGGCTTCAAAGGATGAAGAGGATGAAGCAGGAAGAAACTTTTTTGCTGTCCACTTTCTCTTCCTCTAGAGCCTTCAAACACCTTGCCTTGAGCTTTAAATTCTCCAATGGCCAACCTTTTTTAAAGGTCCCAAGGGTATTGTATATATAGAGGTTTCAATTAGGGTTATTTGACCTTCAAAAGGGCTCTCCCGCAGTCAGACTCGCCTTGGATGTGTAGACACGCTAATTTTGACTTCATATTAAGTAAATTTCATATCACAATTACAAATGCCTCAAAATGGTCTGATGTTTAATCAATAATTAATTTTTATTAATTTTTTAAAATTTGTTGATTAGCGTCGCCCGTACATGACGCCATTTAGATTACTAACAGAAATCAGTTCGAAATTAAAATTTCAAATTTAGATAGATTTAACTGAATAGCATCGCTTCAGGGAGACGCCCTTTAAGTCGTAATCCGTATGAATTTCCGATTTTTAATTCGAAAGCACGACGCCTTAGAGAGACGCGATTTGGGTTTCCTAATATATTTCGGTTTCCTTTTCGGATTTCCTTTCTATTTTGGCCGCTTTAATTAGCCAAATGGTGTGCTGTTTGAACGATGCAATTTGGGAGTTTCCTGATAAACATGATTTGACCGAGGTAATCCGGTTCCAGATAGTGGAAAGGTTGCTAACTCCTCCATGCTCATTCAAGGCGAGTCTGATTGCGGGAGAGCCCTTTTGAAGGCCAAACAACCCTAATTGAAGCTTCTATATATACAATACCCTTTGGACCTTTGAAAAAGACTGGCCATTGAAGAATTTGAAGCTCAAGGCAAGGTGTTTGAAGGCTCTAGAGGAGAAGAATGTGGACAACAAGAGAAGATTCTTCCTTCTTCATTCTCTTCATCCTTTGAAGCATATTGAAGGCTATGGCAATGGAAGGGCCAACCGATCAACTTTCCCTTTGATTTCTTCACTTGATTTCATTGATTTCTATAATTTTTACTCATTGTTTTCATATAATTTTTTTTTTTTCAGCATATCACTTCATAATTCACACACCCACATCATATTTTTTCAAACTCATGTTCATGATAGGGGTTTAAAAGAAATATAAAAGTGAGTAATTTTAGTTTAGTTGCATGTTTAGATGAATATTTAGAATAGTTACTACACTTTCATAGCTCTAATTCGTTTTTCTTTCTTTCCTTTGTTTGATCTTTTGCAAGGTTTGAAGAAGAAGAAAGGCTTTGAAGAAAAGAACCACACGAAAAGAACATAAAAGCGAGAACAAGAATGAAAAGGGCTCTCTTTCTTTGGCCGGCCAAAGGAAGGGAATCAAGGACTTAACAACTCCCAAGTTTGAAAATGTAAGCGATCAATCTTCCTTTGAAACTTAACAGTTTCTGGCGATCACGTTTTCTTTAGTTTTAATAGTTTTATTCATCATATAAATAACATGAAATTCATGAATATCATACACATGATTTGAGCACCTACAACTTTTTGGCGATCACGGTGGGGCGTGGTCTTGCCGTCTTTTAATATTTGTTCTTGCTTTTTATCATCGGGCACCCACGTTGCACCACTTGTGTCCCTCGAGCACTCCTTTCACCAATTGGTGAATTTAGTTACTTTTATCCCTACGTGCACATCCCTTTGTGGCAAGATCTTGCTCTCCCGTGATTGATTGGAAGTTGTGAGTGTGATAGAAATTGTGTAGTGGATTGAGTTTATGTTTGTTTGCATGATAATGAATCTGTTTAACTTGAATTTGCATGATCAGTTAGGCTTCTGTTTATCTTGATAACTTGGGAGGGGATTGTCCTTGGAATTGCTCTATGTTTACGGTTTTTAGGCTCTGAATAGCATCTAAGCAGAGAGACGCGATTCAAACTGCGTCACTGGGCCAAGACGCCATTCAGCCTCATATTCCTATTGGCGCTGCTGCCTGAGGATCTGTTAACAGAAGAAGCTTCTGTCTTGAATAGCGTCGGTGAACAACGACGCGATTGAAATAGTTCCTTCTTTTGTCCATCAGTCCTCAGATCATTGATTTTTTTGTTACCTATATTTATCTTATACTACATTAGGGGTCATCCAGACCGTAGGTCATCTGCATTGGGGCTCACCCCCCCTCATTGGAACACCTTTCTTAGCATCTTCACCTCTCTCTGACTGGGTCGGTCCTTCGGTCAGACTAGAGTGGTTGGTGTTAAGACCTCCGTAAGTCCCTAAAAGTAAGGTATTCCTCCTTGTTCATCGGGCTGATTGTACTAATTGAAGTCCTGGTTAGTTAGTCATAACGTTGTGAGAGAACTATAGAGTATAATGGTAGAAAAATTGAACTGAAACTAGCATCCTGTCCCGTTGAGTGAATTTGTGTTTAAAAATTCAAATAATTCAATAAGGAAACCTAAGATAACGTAACCATCCACTTGTTTGCTAATCCTTTGTACAATGTGTTTGAAACTCTGTTAATATTTAATATCATGATGCTCCGATCTGGTAGAACTCTCGGCATGATTGCCATTGAACATGAACATGTGTTTGAATATGAGGGAGATGCTAATGCCCCTCGCAATTATGATTACCATTCTGAGAATGGGGGAGACGCTAATGCCCCTCATGACTCCAACTTCTTTCATGCTGAATATGTGGGAGACACTTATGCCCCTCATCAAGCTTAGTTTACTCATGACCAGTATGATCCTGATACTAATTATCCTCATGTGTACGTAATCTCCAATCCCACTTATGAGGAGGCTTAAGATCAAGTTGAACCTTCGTCTACCAACCCTCCTGATTTGGTTACCGACTTGGGAGCTCTGACTACCCACGTGAATCCTCAACAACTTGAGGCTATTTAGTCCATTCTCAAGGGGAAGACGCCCTTGCGTTCTATCGAACCAAATCCCGCGGTTCCCTCCATTGTTCGTCAAGTTCCTCCCCCTCACCATATCCCCTCTGTTCATCAAGCCATGGGTGGCCTTCATATTTCTACTCCTAGGCCATCTGGGCCACAACAATCTTCCTCGAGATACCCGCCTAGACCGCATATGCCAACTCACCAAAATGCCTTTGGGTATGGCGGAAGCGTTGCGGGACCTCAACCGTACTGCCCCCCTTGCCCCAGTTACTCCAAGAGGCAAGCCTATCATGTTCCATCACCTCCTCCTCCCCAGATTGATCCAGTGACTCAGGCTCTACTTACAAAGATGGACCGGATGGATGAGCAATTCAACAGTTTTAAGAAAATGATGGGAGTCAAGGTTGTACCTGAGATCACCCTCCGTAGTTTGCCAGTATTTCATCTGCTGCCTTTTGAAATGGCAGTGTACAGAAAATATAATGGTTCTAGTAACCCTTCACCCACCTGAAGGAGTTTATGTATGAATCCTCCTTCTAGCAGAACGACAAAAGGTCGCTGGCATTCTTATTCAGGAAATCATTAGAGGGACTGGCCGACGAGTGGTTCTTCTCGTTGGATTCGTCTGATGCGGAGGATTATGAAATCGTGTCAAGAAAATTTATCCAGCGATACCAAGATAGGATTGCACCATCTTTATCAATAACTGATTGAGTGGCAGAAAAGATGAAACCTGATGAAGACTTCATCACCTTTGCTGATAGATGGAGGGGTATGGCAGAGAAGATAAAAGATCACATGTCTGAGTCAGAACAAGTGAAAATGATGATTGCCAACGCCACGCCTCAGTACAAGCTAGTCCTCACATTGAACAATTTGCCTAGCATGGAGGAATTATATGAAAGGGCGCGTTATTGCTAGAATGCTTTTAAAGATTCAACCTTCTCCAGCATCTTTGATCCCCATAGACCCTGCAGATCTCCACCTCGGAAGCCTGCCATGTCAATTTCTCCTAGCATGGGTCCTACTACTGAGGGCACACTCTCCTATGAACAAATAAGCACCATGAACAATAACCAGCCATAGTTCATGAGAAACCAACAGCAACAGCTACAGTATATGGGACAGAGACCGCCGAATCAGCAAGGCTTTAGCCCGCCACAACAACCATACCAGCTAGCCTACAATTAACCTTAGTAGCAGTATTAGTAGACGTTCAACCAACCACGTCAGCAGCCAGCATAGCACAATGTACCCCCCCAGGCGATTACAATCAGCAGAGAAAACCTCCAAGCCCAAAGAGGGCATCTTATCCTCCACTCCCGGAATCTCTAGCATACATATTCAACGCCCTTATGGCAGCCAATGCTCTAGTTTTGCTAAAGGAGAAAACAGTCTAGCCCCAGAATACTGATGCCTCCAGGTATTGCGTCTTCTATAGACAACCTGGACATACAGTGGATGCATGTTTTCAATTCAGGGACTACATCCATGATCTCAATGATCAAGGGGGGTATTGATTGGGAGGAGATGAGAAAATACATAGCCACCTTGAAGACAAGGAGATTACAGCCACAGCAGCAACAACAACCATAGCAACAACAGATACAGAGAGCACCAGCGCAGGCAGCAACACCACCAAACATGGGTATAGTGCAGAACCCGTTGCCGGAGCATCAAAACTAGGTCTCGTTTGTCATGCTGAGGTCAAGTTCCACATCTTGGAAATCGACTCCTCTTTAAAAGGCATCCTTAGTTGTCCCTACATCAAATCCCTTGAGGCCATACCCTCTACTAACCATCAATGCCTCAAGTTTTCTTATAAGGGACGAATCATTAAAGTAACGAGCATGTCAATCCTTACTGCTACTCATTCTTTGAACACCAAACCGACTCCTCTACCTGGCTGACAATCCATTCTATCGGTATTACAGGTTTATTCTCCCTCGGCTGATCCTTTGAAAGCCACTATACATGTTACTTTTCCAGTTGATGCTGTTAAAAGGGGGAATTGCGTGGGTACCCCTGGCTAGGACATCATGATGAAAGATGGCTATCAACTAGGAAAAGGCCTGGGCATACAACTGCAGGGTAGAACCAAGCCTATCAAAGACAACAGAAGGATACCTTGTAATGGTCTGGGCTATAGGCCAGCGAAGGTGAGACGACACATTGTTTAGCAGCAGGAAGATAAAGATGGTCAGAAAATTTGAAGACGATGACCACCCGGTGCAAAGAAAACTGAGATCCCTTAACTTGGACCTTATATACACATTTTATTAAGGGACCCGTGATTAATGATAACAATGATAATACGGTGGTAATCACTTCCCACTTCGACCTACATGACATATATGGGAGAGACTTAGCCAGGCACTGTTCTGAACTGCTAACATACCAATCCTTGGAGGCTCTACGGCCAATGAAGAGGAGGAAGACTCAAGATCCGGAGTGTGAGTGGTACCGCTAGTTCGACACATGGACCTATACATTGCACTGAACATGCTGTTCCTTGATCCCTCAGAACTGAAGTGGCATCCGTTGTTTGATGAGTTGTTTGAAGGGCCTAGGGCCATTTTTGATAAAAGAATTTTCTAAGTGAAGAGAAAGATGAAGGGGAGCCTGATGACCCCTATCAGCTTGGATTCACTGCTGATCTTCTCTGGAGGGGAACCTATCCCCATCATGTTTTCACCCTCCATACCCTATTCCACACTCTGCTCTTGACCCTGACTTGGTCAAGGGTCATTACTGAAGACATTCCTCGAGCTCCGCCCATCGTTATTACTCTATCCCCTTGGGACCTACTTCCTTAGATTCCTCTCGATCTTGAGAGGATCTATGATTCAATCTGGGACATATTGCTATATGATCCTCCCAATCCTTTGACCTTGGTGCCGTTACCTCCTCGTTCTCCCCCTTTCCAGATTCACTCTTGTTTTATGATCAACTCCAATAATCTCCAAAAAAAAAAAAAAAAAAAATGCCAATTTGCAACTCCCTCCTCTCGTATCCTCGTTGAGGAAACATTATATTACTTGTCCAAATATATCTCGTCGTGCGGGTCACTCGGGCAAGATTCTCTTCTAGATCTACTTTGCCCCTCCTCTCGAGAGAATTCACCTGTGTCACATCCTGTATCTTTTGATTTTTATCCTGCTTCGTCCTCACTAGGTCAGGATAGTGAGTCTAGCAGTAGGCAATTTAATGAAGTTAGGGAGTTTAGTGAAGTTAGGCAGGTTAGGAAGTCTAGGAAGTCTAAGGGTAGACAAGTTCCAAATAGATACCTCCAGGATTTAGTTTTAAGATGCCTTTCGTGCTCTCAGATTCTCCAATTGTTAGAGAATCCGATTCAAATGACAGAAGAATGTGAAGTTGATGAGTTAGTCGATGACGGGTATGGGGTATATGAATTGTTACATGAGAAAGACCACATTACTAAAGATGAGGAAGTCGACGAGGACGCAGCTGAGGCGTATGCTAGTGGAGTGAAGAGATTTGATGAATCCTCAGCCGCTGTAGAAGAGCATACCAAAGAGATTAATCTAGGAACTGAAGACGAATCTAAGGTTGTCATTGTCAGTAAAAATCTTTCTGAAGCAGATGAGGAGGCAGTGGTTCAAGTTCTCAGAGACTATAAGGACACTTTGTCCTAGAGCTATGAAGATATGCCGGGATTAGATTCTTCCTTAGTGAAACATCGATTAACATTGAAAGATGGAGTTAGCCTGGTTAAACAGAAATTGAGGCGATTCCACCCTCAAATGGCTTTGAAGATGAAAGAAGAGGTCGATAAGTTACATAAAGCCAAATTTATTAGAGTTGTCCTCTATCCGCAATGAGTGGCTAATAGCGTCCCGATCATAAAAAATGATGGGAATGTCAGGATTTGCATTGACTTCCGAGATTTGAACCGGGCATGTCCTAAAGACGATTTTCCACTGCCTCACATAGATGTACTCATCGACAACACGACTGGTTATGAAACACTATCATTTATAGATGGATTCTCAGGGTATAATCAGATTCGCTTGGCAGAATAGGACCAAGAGGAGACGTCATTCACTCCACCTTGGGGAACTTATTGTTATGTTGTTATGCCGTTTAGACTGAAGAATGTTGGAGCCACTTATTAGAGGGCTATGATGGCTATATTCCACGACATGATGCACATTGATTTAAAAGTGTATGTGAATGATCTGTTAGTGAAATCTAATACTAAGACTGAGTATGCCAAGGTATTGGCGAGAGTTTTAGAAAGGTCAAGAGAATATCAATTGAAGATGAATCTCAAAAAGTGCATATTTGGTGTATCATCAGGGAAGTTGTTAGGATTCATCGTGAGCAAACGGGGCATTGAGATCGATCCCAACAAGGCTAAGGCTATTAGAGAAATGCCAGCTCTCCGAAATTTGAAAGAGTTAAGAGGATTGATCGGGAGGTTGCAATTTATTCGCCGCTTTGTCTCCCAGCACTTACAAAGGTGTAAACTGTTTTACGAGCTTACTAAGCCGGGAGTCAAGTTTGATTGGGGCAATAAGTGTCACGAGGCATTTGATGGATTGAAGATATACCTAGCAAGTCCTCCTGGAT
The DNA here is from genome assembly GCA_030544215.1 of Zantedeschia hybrid cultivar. NCBI lineage: Eukaryota > Viridiplantae > Streptophyta > Magnoliopsida > Alismatales > Araceae > Zantedeschia > Zantedeschia hybrid cultivar. The sequence continues at coordinate 46,635,560 of JARZZO010000011.1, forward strand.
TAAGACCACCATCTCCGGACAAACCTTTGATTTTATATATTTCTGTCCTGTATGACGCGGTGGGGGCTGTCTTAGCACAAGAAGATGAAGAAGGGAAAGAGAGGGTAGCCTACTATTTCTTTAAACTCCTCAACCCCGCAGAATAGAGATACACGGCGATGGAGAAGACCTGTACTGCATTAGTATGGGTGGTTCAGAAGCTGAAGCATTATTTTTTGGCTCATAAAGTCCATCTCATCGCTAGGATGAATCCCATCAAATTTCTTCTCGAGAAATCTGTTCTCACCGATCGATTAGCACGATGGCAGAGCTTTCTATCTCAATTCGATATCATCTATATTCAATAGAAAGCAATCAAAGGCTATGCCATCGCAGAGCATCTTGCTCATCACCCTCTTCCTCATTTTGATCTAATCTTATCGGAGTATTCGGATGAGGAACTGATGTCCATAGACATAATCAAAGACGATATGTGGACTCTGCATTTTGACGGAGTTCTGAACTCTCATAGTAAGGGTATCGGCATTGTTCTACTATCACCTGAATGTGTCACCATTCCACCAACTTTTCAGCTTGACTTTCTTGTCACGAACAACATTGCTAAATATGAGGCTCTTTTAGTTGATCTCGAGGCCGCTCATCTTCATGGTGCCACCAAGCTTAGGATTGTAGGTGATAGTCAGCTAATCCTTAGCCAAGTGCTTACTAAATATCGCACTTTTGATCATAAACTCCAGCCTTATCAAGAACTTACTTCAGCTTATGCTATGCTTTTCACCAAATTGATCTTTGTCCATGTTCCTCGAAATCAGAATATCTTAGCCGATGCTCTAGCTTCTCTCACATCATCCCTAAATTTTCCAATCAGCAAACAATCTGAATCTATCATCGTCCATAGGCGTCTTTCACCCGCCGTGAGAGACCCTTCATTCCTTAAGATTAAGGAAAAATTGTTGAAGAAGGTTAGAGATGGAGATATTGTGGAGAAGAGAGAGATCATGCTATTAGAATTGCAAGAAGAGATGGAAGATGAAGAGAATTCATGGTATTTTGAGATTGCCAAATATTGTGAAGACCAATCCTACCCTGAAAAGGCTACAACTGAGGAGAAAAGGACTATCAGGAGAGTTGCTCAAAAATACACTATAGTTGGAGGAGTGCTTTATAAACGAGGTTTTGACGGTGTTCTTCTGAGATGCTTGGACGAAGATGAGCTTTGGAAGGTTATGGAGGGACTCATGCTAGATTTTGTGGTGGCCACGTTAATGGGCATATGTTATCAAAGAAGATCCTTAGACAATGATTCTATTAGCCAACCATGGAATAAGACTGTGTAAGGTATGTTCGTAGGTGTGCTAAGTGTCAACTTCATGCCAAGAAGATCAATTCCCCCACATCTTCACTTCATCATGTTTCCTCCCATGGCCTTTCTCTATGTGGGCTTTCGATATCATTGGACCTCTCGGTGATCGCAATTCTAGCATTAAGTAGAAATCCTTCATTCTCACTGCAACAGAGTACTTCACCAAGTGGATAGAAGCCGAAGCTTACGCGGAAGTCAAAGCATCTACAGTCTGCCAATTTATTATGAAGAACATCATCACAAGATTCGGGATTCCAAGCACCATCGTCACCGACAATAGACCACAGTTCATATAACAAGAGTTGAAGGACCTTTGCAACAAGTATAAAATTGCATTGCATCATTCATCTCCATATTATCCGCAAGGCAATGGCCAAGCAAAGGCAACTAATAGGACTTTGATAAAAATTATCAAGAAAACGTGTAAATCTAACTGATATACAGACTAGCTGGAGAAATTAATCGAGGCTCTATGGGTATACCGAACTTCAATCCACATGCCCACTGGGCATATTCCATATTCTTTAATATTCGGAATGGAGGCTGTAGTTCCATACGAAGTCCTCATCATGTCCTTAAGAGTACAGTTGAACAAGGAGTTTTCCATTGATGATCATCGTTCAGCATACCTGATTCAATTAGAACTTTTAGACGAGAAAAGATGGTCAGCCGCTAATCATGCTGAGTATATCAAAATAGATTAGCACGTTTTTATCAAAAGAAAGTCATTGAACGAAAATTCAAAGTTGGTGAAATAGCTGTTAAAAGAATCTTTGTAAAACCTGGTGGTCCGCGTTCTAAGCTCCAACCCAATTGGGAAGGACCTCATGTTATCTCGCATGCTTTTCCTAGTAATGCCTATTGCTTAGTTAGTGCAGAAGGACAGGAGTTAACTCATCCCTTGAATGGTCTCTATCTTAAGAAGTACTACCTTTAGATGAGTGTGTTGATCAGTATGGTGCAAGGACCAGTGGGGTCTGAAAATTCGAAAACTCAAATTCTCTCGTTGGTCTTTGATAATCTAATTCAACCACATTATTGCATAAACACGTTTGGTTCGTGAGTAACAAGAGATGCGAAGCCCGAAGAACGATGAAAGCTTGACTGAGAGTGTAAAGTACAACTCATTCCTTTTAAACAAAACTTCTGTTTTACTTTCGGCCCACGATGTTGGAATGAGACTTAGAATAGATTACCGAAAATACCCGCCATCTTAGTAGGAGGCCGTCATAAAAAAATAGGAGAGATCCGCCTCACAAAAAAAAAAGTAAAAGAAAATACAAAAGGCAAAAAGCCAACATAATCAAAAGGCCATTCAACATTACAAACATTACATCAAAATGCCATAAAATCAAATAAAAAGGAGTGCAAGGTCGATACATACCCCGTAAAAGTGAAAATGACCGAACCTCAACATATAATAGGGTAAAAGAGGGGCATCTTTCTGGGTCTTCGAAACCCTCTCGTGGGCTTTCTAGACCAATTCTTCCTTTCCTTCAAAAGAAACGTACTCCAAACTTGAGGATTAGCTTAGGTTGACTAAGAGACAGACTATCGAAAGGGATCACGATCATTAACATAACTCAAGCACGATGAGTTTGGATTAGGTCGTTGAAGAATGATTTGGGAATTAAGTTAATGAATAAATATACTCTTTTGATCTAAGTACCATGCTAGTCTTTAGTTTATTTAGTTGATTCAAACCCACAAACAAAAATTGAATATTTCAAAACAAAAAAAAATTGAATATTTCAAAACAAAAAAATGAATATTTCAAAATTACAAAAAAAAATTGAATATTTCAAAACCACAAAAAAATTGAATATTTCAAAACTACATTTTTTTTTTGAATATTTCAAAACAAAAAAAATTAGATATTTCAAAAATTGCAATTGCAAAACAAAAATATTTCAATTAGCATTTGTTTGTCACATCATGTGTGTTGCATCCTTTCTACTTTCGGTGAGCATTTGCATACTTGTATCTTGCATTTTACTATTTATTCTCCTTTAATCATCTTTATTTGCCTTCATTAAATAAATCAGGAAATCTGGTTTACCTTGCACGGATTCGAATCCGCGTTCGTTTTCCGGTTCCGTCGGAGCGATGCCGCAAGCCGCGCAAGTGCCCGACCTCTAGTGGTATCCAAGCGGTTCTCCTCACGATGGATCGTCCTCGCCTCCTCGATCGATGCAGCGTTCGTGGATCCCGTCTGGCTACGCGTGATCCGCCGTGACATGCGGATTCGGAAACTCCCGTTGGACGGAAGGCGGAGCTGTCGAGAGCCGAAGTGGAGCCTCTAGATGGCCGCCTTGTGTCTTGCGCCCAGGAGAGAGGAGAGAGAAAGAAGGCGGCGGCTTGGTCAGGATTGCTGGCCCCCGACCTAGCAGTCATTCTTTTATAATAAGGATATTTGCGATTTTTCACAAAAACCCATACTTATCCGAAATCCGGTTGGATTATCCATCGACTTGAAAACCTTTTGTGTGTGACCTTCTAGGCCAAAATACCAGTCCAGTTAATGGCCCATTAAGCCCAGTAACTCTTTATGGACCTACTGAATTAATATCCTTATATTAATTAATCAGCAGAATTTAATGTCCCACAGTAAATTCGGATGGGCTTCCGATCACATTGGATGCCAAGCAACATCGCGTGATCCTAGATGGCATTGGGGTTTTCGCAACCCTCTATTGGAACCTTTTCGTCATCGGTTAGCGCACGGATATAATCCTTCATCCGTGCAATGTTCCCGAATCGACCTAGGGTATGGTTTACAGTTAAACCCTAGCTGGTCGATTCACTTGAATCAGATGTCACTAATCTATATCGGATAACTCTTTATCTGATATAGTGTCCGCCCTGGCCAGGGATCTAAGCGCATCATTCCCGAAACATTCTCTCTCATTATACCGAGAGTGGATGATCCCATATTGAACACACAATTACTTTCGAGGGCATTTCTCTGAACCCGATCATTTGACTTATTAATAATCTATGGCTAGGGATTCGTTAGTCAAGGTCAAAGCTCAAAGACGTACCAACAAAGTATCTTTGGTATCTCAGGTCCAAGGATCATCCACGCAACTGAGACAAAAGAATCGAGCTAGTTAACAGTGAGGTATATGCCATCTAGCGATTCATAGTCGGATCAGTTCAGTGAACTCATTGCCTAATGAGCACCTACAGGTCCAACATAGTGTCTCCACACAAGTGACTTATAGGATCAGTCACCCTCATCACATGAGCTGAAGAAACCTGTATTAGTATATCCGGATGTTTGATGTCCATCTGAAACATCCTCCGACTAGGAAAATTAAGAACATGTGTTTATAAGTCTTCGGTCCCGTAATTATCATCTCATCATAATCCAAAGACTGTTGCACATATTCATGGACTTCATCATGATACGATAAACATAGATCGAACTAATTATACACAATGAATTAATGCCATTTATTAATAAACTGAATTAGTACATAGTATCGGATTGGCTTTGAGACCACATAATACTAACAATCTCCCACTTGTACTAAAGCCAATCACTTTTATATAGAATACCTATATTCTTTAAGTGTTGCTCAAAGACATTTTGAGATAAAGGCTTTGTCAGTGGATCTGCTATGTTGTCGACTGAAGGAACTCTCTCCACTACGACATCTCCTCGAGCTCTAATTTCTCTGATCAGATGAAAGTGCCGCAGAATGTGCTTCGACTTCTATTGATACCTCGGCTCTTTCGCTTGAGCAATTGTCCCATTGTTGTCACACAGCAGTGGGACGGGACCAGAGATGCTTTCCACCACACCAAGATCGCTGATGAATTTCTTCATCCATACAGCTTCCTTGGCGGCTTCAGCAGCAACAATATATTTAGCTTTAGTGGTCGAATCAGCAGTGGTTTCCTGCTTGGAACTTTTCCAGCTCATTACTCCCCCGTTGAGTGTGAAGACAAAACCTAATGTCGACTTGTTGTCATCAGGATCAGACTGAAAGCTCGAATCAATGTATCCTTGCAGCTTTAAGTCTCCTCCTCTATAGACCAAAAACATATCCTTAGTTCTTCTTAAGTACTTAAGGATACATTTTACAGCCTTCCAGTGTTCATCACGTGGCTATGCCTGATGTCTGCTTGTAATACTTAGAGCATATGCAACATCAGGTCTAGATAGCATGGCATATATGATGGAACCTATGGCTGATGCATAGGGAATCTTATCCGTCATTACCCTTTCCTCGGAAGTCTTGGGAGACTGACTTTTGCAGAGATAAATTCCATGTCACATCGGTATGAGACATCTCTTGGAATTTTTCATGCCAAACTTTTTGACAATGATTTCTATGTACTTGGATTGGGTTAAGGCAAGCATCTTCTTTGATCTATCTTTATAGTCCGTATTCCCAATACGTAAGATGCTTCTCCCAAATCCTTCATGGAGAAGTTCTTGGATAGCCTGATCTTTACTGATGACATCATCCCTACATCATTCCTAATGAGTAAGATGTCGTCAACGTAAAGAACTAGGAATGTGATTGCGCTCCCACTATTTTTCTTGTATACACATGGCTCATCTTCATTCTTAATGAAATCATAAGATTTGATTGCCTCATCAAACCTTATGTTCCAGCTACGGGAAGCTTGCTTCAGTCCATAAATGGACCTTTGCAACTTACATACCATATTTGGAGATTCCTTTGATGCGAAGCCCTCTAGTTGTATCATATATACCTCTTCCTCAAGGTTTCCATTGAGGAAGGCCATCTTTACATTTATCTGCCAGATCTCGTAATCATGGTATGCTGCAATGGCGAGAAGAATTCTTATAAACATAATCATGGCAACGGGTGAGAAGGTCTCATCATAGTCAATTCTTTGCCTTCCCTTATAAGTCTCTATTCGTCCATCTGCACTGATCTTTCTTTAAAGATCGATTTGTAGCCGATAGGTACTATACCTTCAAGCAAGTCAACCAAGTTCCAAACTTGGTTGATGTGCATGGACTAAATTTCAGAATTCATGGCTTCTCGCCATTTCCCGGCCTATGGACTTTTAATCGCCTCCTGGTAAGTCTGAGGATCATCATCCTCATTATAGAGTATCCTAGAACCATCCATATTAATATGTCCCACATATTTTTCTGGTGGTTTAGGTACTCTTTCTGACCTACGAGTTTCTTATGTACTTATTTGAACAGGTTCAGAAACTAACAGTTCATTAGATGAACCGTTACCGATTTGTGGGTTTGGAATTTCTTCCAAAGTTACTTTTTTTCCACTGTTCTTCTGGAGAATATAATCTTCTTCCAGAAAGACAGCTCTTCTGCCTACAAACACCTTTTGATCGTCAGGATGATAGAAGTAATATCCATAAGTTTCCTTTGGATATCCCACAAATCTGCATTTGTCAGTTCTGGACTCTAGCTTATCTGTATCATGTCTTTTAACATGAGCAGGACATCTCAAGACTTCAACATATTTAAGGTCTGGTTTCTTTCCATTCCATAACTCACATGGAGTTATTTCAACATATTTGCTGGGTACCTTGTTCAGGATATACATAGTCGAGCTAAGTGCATATCCCAATAAGGATATTGGTAATTTGGATATGCTCATCATTGATCGCACCATTTTCATTAATGTGCGATTTCTCCTTTTTGATACATCATTCATCTGAGGTGTATAAGGAGGTGCAAGCTGAGAAAGGATACCATTATCCTTTAAGTATTTAATGATATTGATGGAGAGCCACGCGGTGCATTCTCAATGACTCGCGCTACGGCTTAGAATTTGTTATGAATGTTTTATTTATTTATTTTGGTATCATCCTAGGTGATAGTATTAAATATATCGAATATATATTATATATACTAATAGCCTAGCTATTTTGATTCATAATCAAAATAAAAACACATGCATTACATATATGTCATTAGTGTGGTCATAGACGACACTGCGGTTTGACTTGAGCTAGACAGTCAAACACACACATACACACAATATAACAGTTTATATCATGAGTCTGCAAACTCATAGATTTAATGAACTCCTTCATATTCATCTGGTCGTAGTTGTGGATCATCCTCATTCTACGCACAGCTACCTCGATCAAATTACATCAATAATTTAAAGGAAGAAGCCTTATGGTGAATACATCAAGGAGGGAGGTAGAAACACAATAGAATATGAGAGGGAGAGGTTCGCAGACCTCTATTTATTAACAAATAATAAACTACACAATCACATTCCACATCCACAAAATTAATGCACATCTATGACCACCAAGTGTTTTAACTAAACAAACAACACATGTAGTGCACATCACATGGCTAGATAAAATTTTTGAAAATATTTAATTTTTGTTTCATAAACTAGGGACCAAACAAAATTTGGAGAATTATAATTTTCGAAAAATATTATCAGTATAATTATGCTAATTAAATCAAATTTAAATTAAAAACAATAACACATCAAATGTGCACAAACAATCCAAAACGATCCAATCCTTTTAATATTCCATGCCTCAAACACAATATGAAATTAATGTAATTAATTCAACATTTAAATTAATATACATTAACATCATCTTATCTAACAATTAGATAAAAATTAATTAACAACCAATTTGTTAATTAAATAAGATTCTATATTTAAATGGGCTCAGTAATATAAAAGATAGAATTTCATTTCATTTTAAAAACAATTTTAAATTTTAAATTATGTCAAAAAACTATTTTCTATACATTAATTGGGCCCAAATAAAAAAAATTGATGAGCTGGTCCACTGGACCATCTGGGTCCAGCCCCTACTGGACCCGGGTCTGGCGCTGGGCCGAGCCCAGCCTGCAGCAGGGTTTGGACCAAGACCTGCCCAGCTGGGTGGGCTTGGTCTGGCCCAGCTGCTGGGCTGGCTTGGGCCCAACGCCCGGCCCGGCCCAGCAGGGGGGGACCCGCCCCCTTTGCTGTGCGCATCTAGAAAACCCTAGCCGCGCACATCAAAGGCGGCGGCCGCCGTCGTCCACCTGCCCAGCAAGGCCGGTCGGTAAGGCCACGGTGGGGCACCGCCCGGCGGCCAGGGCCCCGACGACGGCAGTCCCTAGTTGGCCGGTGGTGCACCGCTCCCCTTCATCCGAAACCCCTTCCCCCCCCCCCCCCCCCCCCCCCCTTTGCTTCAACCTGTACGAAGAAGGAGAAAAGGGAGGGCAGGCCGGCGGCAGTCTCCGACGCCGGTGGGCGGGCCAACGACGTCCAGCGACCCCCCGAGGGTTGATCCCAGGTTTAGGCCATTAAACCCCAACCTTTTGGGGTATCCTGGAGAATCAAAACACCCATCCGTTCTTCATCTTACGAAGAACACGAAAATCCAAAAAAAAATAAATTTTCATGTTAGAAAATAATAATTTAATTTTGTTAGTTCATCACATGAATGGTATTCAAACAATGAAAATAATTAATCAGTATTATACAACATCGAATATAATTAAAAGACGACCTATTTGGGATCCGAAACGACAACGAACATAGTGGAACCTGGCTCTGATACCATTGTTGGTTCTCTGTGCCCGGATCTGACCCAAAACGCAGCGAAAATAAAATATTTGGGATCGGATCCGTCCCGTTTCAGTCAACAAAATAAATAAGGAAATCTGGTTTATCTTGCGCGGATTCGAATCCGTGTTCGTTTTCCGGTTCCGTCGGAGCAATGCCGCAAGCCGCGCAGGTGCCCGGCCTCTAGCGGTATCCATGCGGTTCTCCTCGCGATGGATCTTCCTCGCCTCCTCGCTCGATGCGGCGTTCGTGGATCCCATCTGGCTACACGTAATCCACCGTGACATGCGGATTCAGAAACTTCGGTCGGACGGAAGGCGGAGCTGTCGAGAGCCAAAGTGGAGCCTCCAGATGGCCGCCTCGTGTCGTGCGCCCAGGAGAGAGGAGAGAGAAATAAGGCGGCAGCTAGGTCAGGACTGCTGGCCCCCGACCTAGCCGTCGTTCTTTTATAATAAACATATTTGCAGTTTTTCACAGAAACCCATACTTATCCGAAATCCGGTCGGATTATACATCGACTTGAAAACCTTTTGCATGTGACCCTTTAGGCTCAAATACCAGTCCAGTTAATGACCCATTAAGCCCAGTAACTCTTTACGGACCCACTGAATTAATATCCTCATATTAATTAATCAGCCAAATTTAATGTCCCACAGTAAATTCGGATGGGCTTCCGATCACGTTGGATGCCAAGCAACATTGCGTGATCCTAGATGGCATTGGGGTTATCGCAACCCTCTATTAGAAGCTTTCCGTCATTGGTTAGTGACTTAAGCGCATCATTCCCGAAACATTCTCTCTCATTATACCGAGAGCGGATGAACACACAATTACTTTCGAGGGCATTTCTCTGAACCCGATCATTTGACTTATTGATAACCCATGGCTAGGGATTCGTTAGTCAAGGTCAAAGCTCAAAGACGTACCAACAAGGTATCTTTGGTGTCTCAGGTCCAAGGATCATCTACGCAGCCGAGACAAAAGAATCGAGCTGGTTAACAGTGAGGTATATGCCATCCAATGATTTATAGTCAGATCAGTTCAGTGAACTCATTGCCTAATGAGCACCTACAGGTCCAACATAGTGTCTCCACACAAGTGACTTATATGATTAGTCACCCTCATCACATGAGCTGAAGAAACCTGTACTAGTCTATCCGGATGTTTGATGTCCATCTCAAACATCCTCCGACTAGGAACAATTAAGAACATGCGTTTATAAGTTTTCGGTCCCGTAATTATGATCTCATCATAATCCAAAGACTGTTGTACATGTTTATGGACTTCATCATGATACGATAAACATAGATCGAACTAATTACACACAATGAATTAATGTTATTTATTAATAAAATGAATTAGTACATAGTATCGGATTGGCTTGGAGACCACCTAATAGTAACAACAAGTTCATTTAACTGTTTTTTAACTTGTTCCAATTGGGCCTCGGCGTCCTGGAGATGGCCTCGGAGGGTGATAATGGTGGCATCTTGTGCATCCTACATATCATATCATACATTCACAAATATAAGAAAGATAATTAATAAAATAAAAGAAGCGTTCATGTCATGCATATCATGTTACTTACATCGAGAGGACGGAGAAGCTGGAGGTGGGCCGCGTAGTGGGTTTGGTAGTGCTGGAGGTATGCGTCGCTGCTTACTGCCTGCGACTCCACCGGTGTCCCATACCGATGCCAATCATCCTGCTGATCCAGGAATTTAGCGCTCTAGTCGGTGCGGGCTTGCTTGCCCTGCATGGTCCTCCCGATCCCCTCCAGGATCTCCTCTTCCCCCCACTCCTAATGCAGTCCCAATGTCCGCATCACCTGCCTCAAGCGCAAGAGGGCTATCTTGTTCATACAGTGCACCCAAACCTGGCGCCCGAATCGGCCCCGCCCCTGCTCGACCCAAGGTTGTCCTACATCGCCCATACCAATGTATGGACGCTAGTTAACCTGCATTCATATAGGTTAGTCACATTGCATTTAATAATAAAAATCAGCAAGTTATGATAAACATCTAACATTTAAATCATCAATCGAAAATGCAATTAAATGATCAACAACTAAATGTCAATTTAACAAATATACACTTAAACGTTTAACAAAATAAGTAATTAATAATTAAACATTTTAACAACATTCTAATAAAATAGATAATTAATGGCACGAAAAGAATTAAAAACTCACCAGAAGCTCTGGGTAGTCGAGGAATTGACGGCAGAGGACTGTCAGCTGGTGATGTTGTGGCGCCATGTCTACTACCGAACGCCAACGCCAGGCAAGTGGAACTGTCCCGACTGTGCAGATGGCCTCTCTCGGCCCAAAGAAAAATAGTAATAACTTCAGAATTGCATAAAAGAACAAGTAGTTAGAATCATCACATGCATTGCATCATAAGCATTTAATGAAATGAATAGATTTAAAATAAAGAAAATACTTAAAGAAACGGTGCGAAGCCGCTGATGGTGGTCTCCCAATTCGGCGTAACCGTGGAGAGATTTGTGAAGAGATGAGCTAGAAGCGCTGTACCCCAAGCATACTCGCCTAATCTATCAAGGTCAGAAAGAAGACTTAAGAAACGACAGTAGATATAGTCACCCTTGGTCTTGAATAGGAGCCTACCGAAGAAGAAGACTAAGAACCTCCTAAGGTCCCTATCCGCTCTAACCTTATCAGAGGGATCCTGGCAATACACCTCGCTAGCCGCCTTGGCTAGTCTCGACCACAGCTCAATCCGAGATTCATCAGTCTGCTGCCTAGGCTCCTTTAGTCCTAGGGATCTCTCTACTGCCGTCCTACGGAGAGTCCAACTCTCTCGACCCTCTAGCCCGGTCACATCCAACCCCAGCAACTCCTGAGCTAGCCCATGGTAATCGGGATACATGATCCTGCTAACCGCTCGGCCTTCTACCCGGAGGCTGGTAATCCTGCATACGTCCTCGAGACTGGGGATCATATGTCCCCAAGGCATCAGAAATGCCATGCTCTCAACATGTCATCGCTCCCTCAATACCTGTAGTAGTACCAGGTCGATCCAGAAGGGCTCGATCTCCAGTATCTCCCGGAAGCCCAGCTCTGCCAACCGCGCCTTCTAGAAGTCTGGGAGACCCCTGTAGGCAACCACCACTAGGTCCCAGGAGATCCTGGTCCTCATTGTGCCCTGCAATGTCCAGGTAATTGGTTAAAATCATTGTCCAAATATTAATAATCAATTTTTAAATCTTTTTCTACAATTTTACAGCATTTTTGAATCGCGTCTCGATAGGCTGACACGGTTCAAAACGCGTCCCTGTCCCCAGACGCCTTTCACCATAGGTTCCGAGAACCTGTGGCAGATTTTGCTTCCCCCCCCCCCCCCCCAAATGAAATTTTAACTATAAATAGGGTGTTTTAGGAATCTTACCAAACGTGGACCGGCTTCCTCGTCCGGTACCGCCGCCGCTTCACCCTCTTCTGCCGCAAGAGGGGCCTCTTCGGCTTCCATAAAGGCCGCCGCCTCCGCGAGGGCTTGTGCCTCACCCACCACTTCGGGGACTTACTCTCCCGCTTCCACATCTACGATGCGGATGGCCGTGACTCGGCGCCATTTCCCGCCACTTCCACTAGGTTCTCCTCGCTCCATTGGATGGTGGAATGGAGACGAGAGAGAGGGTTTGAGAGGAAGAGAGGGATAGAGCTCGTGAGGTAGAGAGAGTTTGAGATGGACAGTGAGAGAGAGTGAAGAAGTGGAGGTTGCCGGCATCGGGGAATGTCGCCGGAGTGGAGAAACTCGTCGGAGGAGGAGGAATGGCCGGTGAGCTCGCCGTTCGCCAGAGAGGGAAGAGATGTGAGGAGAGAAAAAGCCCAAGAGGAGAATGAGGAAGAAAGGAGCTCGGACTCACAGACCCCTGTTTGAATGCGTCAAATCGCGTCTGGGAGCAGCGACGCCTGTAGACACGCTAATTTTAACCTCATATTGAGTAACTTTCATGTTACAATTAGAAGGCCCCAAAATGGTGTGATGTTTAATCATTAATTAATTTTTATTGATTTTTCTCAAAATTTTTTAATTAGCGTCGCCCATGCACGACGCCATTTAGATTCCTAGCCAAAATCAATTCAGAATTAAATTTTCAAATTCAGATAGATTTAACTGAATAGTGTCGTCCGTGGGAGACGCCATTTAAGTCCTAATCTGTCTGGGTTTACAATTTTTAATCCGAATAAATTTCCTAGATTATTTAAAGCACGTTGCCCTTAGGAGACGCGATTTAGGTTTCCTAATATATTTCGGTTTCCTTTTCGGATTTTTTTTCTATTTTGGCCTTTTTAATTAGCCAAATGGCGTCCCAATTGGGCGACGCGATTTGTGAGTTTCCTGATAAACATGATTTGGCGGAGATAATCCAGTTTCCGAAGATGGGAAGGTTGCTAACTCCTCCATACTCGTCCAAGGTAAGTCCGACTGTGGGAGAGAGTCCTTTTGAAACCCAAAACACCCATAAACCTATTCTTATAAATACAATACCCTTTGGACTTTTGAAAAAGGTTGGCCATTGGTGATTTTGAAACTTAAAGCAAGGTGTTTGAAAGTTCTAGAGGAGAAAAACGTGGACAGCAAGAGAAGCTTCATCCAAAGCTTCTTTTTCTTCATCCTTTTCATCCTTTGAAGCTTTTGAAGAGAAAGGCTATGGAGGAACCAACCAACCATCTTCTTTCCTTAATACCTTTTCTAGATTTTCATTAATTTCATATAGTTTATTCATTGTTTTTTATAATTCATCATCATCATCACTTCATATTTACACACACACTCATATTTTCATACTCACATGCATGTTAGGGGTTTAAAGAACAACAATCAAGTGAGTAGATTAGTTTAGTTAAATGTTTAAATTTTCTACTAAAATAGATGCTACTCTACTCTAGTTCTAATTAGATCTTTCTTTGCTTGATCTTACAAGGTACAAAGAAGAAGAAGGAAGTTCAACAGAATAACCATCAAGAAAATAAAAGCAAGAACAATAATAAAAAGGGCTCTCTTTCTTTGGCCGGCCAAAGGAAGGGAATCAAGGACTCAACATCTCCAAAATTTGAAAAGGTAAGCGATCAACCTTTTTTTGAAACTTTTACAATTTCTGGCGATCACGTTTTCTTTAATTTTTCATAGTTTTATTATTCACATAAGCAACACAAAATCATGAATATCATACACCTAATTTGAGCACCCACAATGCCATTCAGTAACGCACAAATTAAGGCGGCAAGAGAAATTTTTTGAAATTTGTGAAACACGTCCCGCAGGTGCGACGCCTTTTGGAATTAACCGCCTTTTTCGGTTAGGGCCGTTCCACGGAAATACGGAGTAATAAGAGATACGCGTCTCCTCAGTAGGATGCGATTTAGTGAATTAATGTTGGAAATCCTTGGAAAAATAGGAGAGAGAAGCAAAAGGCGTCGATTCGACAAGACGCGATTTGCGCTTTTAAAGGATTAAATATTTATTTTTAAAAATTGAGTCTGATTGAAAAGCGTCTCTCTGAGTTGACGCGATTTGAATTAAACAAGCCCGAACCTTGATATTTTGAGGAAAAATCATAGTTTCACTTAAGGAAAAATTACAGAAAAATTGCAAAACATTAATGAATGATTTTATTGTAATGATTCTTCATTGAAAATAAAATCAAAGTTCCATAAAGTTGGAAGACAAGAGAGAGCTTTCAAGGACAGATCTTCTTAAGCTCCTTTACATAAGCATTCTATAATTCTCGGTTGGCCTCATGACGAGTTTTCACACAATGGGTGAATCCGATATTCTATAGAGTAGCAATGAGCTCAGTCGTCTCAAAGTCTTCGTCAGTTCCCAAGACCCGCTTCTTGATTGGAGAAAGAGAAGATATTTTAGAAAACTCATAGCATGGCATGCCGAGTTGAGGATGACAACGATGTGGATTATAGAGAACAAGCTCGGTCGCCCCGATCAGTCGGAGCTCTGTGCTAGCACCACGGCGTACGTGAACTGTTTTCTCCATAAGAGCAAGTGGCATGGATTCGAATCCAGTTTTGGGCATAGTCTTGAAGTAAGCGCGCCAGTCGGCTCGACTCTTGAGGTTAGGCACCTGATTGGTCATGTTGTCATTGAACTTCACTATGTTAGGGATATGGAAGATAGGACTGCACTAATACATTTGGGATATCCTTGGAACCTTTTCCTCATTATGGTTGAACTTGAAGTGAAATTCCACCCACAAAGCTAAGAGAAGCATGCTACCATAAGGAGGTTGACCTGTAGAAGTTGTGGAGAGTCCACTGTAGAGATATGCTAGAACTACTGTGCTGATCTGCTTTCCCTCGAAAATCCCATTGATTGCGCTTATCTGATAATCTTCTAGGACATTGTCCTGGGTAGGGATTAATAAAACTCCAGCTAAGCACGTGGTGAACGCGTTCATCACGTTCTCTGTTTCTTCATCCTTGAGATCTTCAATCTTCTTCAGAGTCCATTCAGCTAATTTAGCAAGATTAATTCCCTTCTTTGTAAGACAGCCTTGAATTTCTTTTGGATTCCTTATAATCTTCTCCAAGAATTGATGACCATTGATCTTTTCCCTCATGAGTATCATCTCAGTCAAATCAGGTTCATCATTGTTGATCTTAAGTATAGGAAGACCCAATAGGAGTTCAGCTTCTTCTAAGAGGATAGTGGTTTCGAACGTGGCAAAGAGAAAGGTATGAGTTTGAAGATGCCACAGCTCGATCAAAGTGTCCATAGCAGTCCAGTCCATACTTGTGCTCTTGTAATGTTTGGCATTAACAACTAATCCATGAATATGCTACTTAGATATATAAGATTGCATGGAGAGATTAATCTTGTTGGCTAACTTTTGAACCTATGGAAGTGAAGAAAATCGTTTTGGACCGGGAAAGAAAGGATATCCCTAGATGAAGAAAAGAATTTGTAATAGTTCTATCTTTCTTATTGAAGAATTGAGAATTTGGAAAATATGGAAAGAGAATTGAAGAACATAGAAGAAAGATTGAAAAGAGATTAGCTTACTTGTAAGTTAGGATCTCGTCCACTTAGATGATCTTTCACTTCAGAGAGTTTTTCAATGGTCTTCTTCATCCTTTTGTTTGAAGAATCTTGTGAAGAATTTGCCATCTTTCCTCCTTGATTTCTCCTTGTACTTCCCCTCTTGTTCTTGAGTTTTGAAGAGAATCCTTTAGGTTTCCCTCTTGATTGTGTATTGTAATGCTTTGATATGAAGAAAGGAAAGCTTATATAAGTGTTTTGCGAGATTGAGGAGCCCTTTCCGAGTTGGAAGAGGCATGTGCATTGAAGGAAATTGGACTTCGGGTTGGAAACAGGGAAACTGTTTCTCTGGATTAAAAGGCGTTTGGGCGCACCGACGTCATTTTAATGACGTCTGAAGAGGAAGACGTGATTTCATGTTTTTCTGTCATTTATCCGAAATTCCATAATTTACTGATATTTAATGCTTATTGATTATTTGTTTGAAGTTATTGATAAATTCTGAGTGCAGGAAATTAAAGAAACACTAATGAAGCTGAGAATTTCAATAAAATCCCACTGTGGGAGTTTATGAGTCCCAACCGTGACTAAAAAGACGGTTATCTCTATCCTTGTATTCCCTTTATGTAATTGATTTGCATTATCATTACTATATGATAAATATTTATTAGATTATATCAAGGACCTTAAGGTCCTTGATGAAATTGGAATTTGAGTTCCCCTTCAACAAAAACAGTGATAATTCTAGAGGATTCTTAATCATACGGATAAGCCGTTAGATTGTTAATTGATGGGGATGATGGTTCCGTTCTTGTAAAACAGTTCATGGACAAATGAGCTTTGGCCTAGTACTGAATTGCAGAATTGGCATCTTGACTCATCAATGACAGTTTAATAATATTATCCTTGATTAATTTATATTTTATTTCATTTCAATTTTCTTTTTAGCCCAGCATGCATCATGTATGACTTTAAAATTATTGTGGTAAGAATTACTTATTGATTAAATTTTAGACCATTGATCTAATAAATATTAACGTAATGTGAGATATTCCATTCCAAATTGATCTCTCAATTATCTTTGAGATTTTCTTGAAAATATCCTTGGAATTCTATCCTTACTTGTATTATTTATCCCAAATTTTCTTGTTTATTTTAAGATCCATCATGGTTGTAGCACGTCCACATTTGGCTGGTAATTGCGCTCCATGATGAAACCTGCAGGGTTTGTGACCTAGGGTACTTCCCAATCGTGGAAGTTGATCGACCTTATTTTATTTCCTTTGTCTCTTTCATCCAGACATGATTGATTCCATTGATCTCTTTATGCCATCTTCATTGATTATTTTGAGAAAGATTCCCATTATATGATGTTGAGAGCGTGTCTCATCACACCTTGGCATCACATTTTCAGTACATTCCATTCAATTTCACTCCCTTACAAAGTCAATGTCAAGGTGGGGCAGCTGTAGACACGCTAATTTTGACTTCATATTGAGTAAATTTCATGTCACAATTATAAATGTCCCAAAATGGTCTGATGTTTAATCATTAATTAATTTTTATTAATTTTTCAAAATTTGTTGATTAGCGTCGCCCGTGCACGACGCCATTTAGATTTCTAGTAGAAATCAGTTCGAAATTAAATTCCCAAATTTAGATTAGATTTAACTGAATAGCGTCTCTTCAGGGAGACGCCGTTTAAGTCCTAATCCGTCTGGGTTTCCGATTTTTAATTCGAAAGCACGTCGCCCTAGAGAGACACGATTTGGGTTTCCTAATATATTTCGGTTTCCTTTTTAGATTTTCTTTCTATTTTGGCCGCTTAATTAGCCAAATGACGTGCCGTTTGAACGACACGATTTGGGAGTTTCCTGATAAACATGATTTGGCTGAGATAATCCGATTCCAGATAGTGAAAAGGTTGCTAACTCCTCCATACTCATTCAAGGCGAGTCCGACTGCGGTAGAGCCCTTTTGAAGGCCAAACAACCCTAATTGAAGCTTCTATATATACAATATCCTTTGGACCTTTGAAAAAGGTTGGCCATTGAAGAATTTGAAGCTCAAGGCAAAGTGTTTGAAGGCTCTAGAGGAGAATAACGTGGACAGCAAGAGAAGATTCTTCCTTCTTCATTCTCTTCATCCCTTGAAGCATATTGAAGACTATGGCTATGGAGGGGCCAACCGATCAAGTTTCCCTTTGATTTCTTCACTTGATTTCATTGATTTCTATAGTTTTTATTCATTGCTTTCATATAGTTCTTTTTTTCATCATATCGCTTCATAATTCACACACGCACATCATATTTTTCCAAACCCATGTGCATGATAGGAGTTTAAAAAAAACTTAAAAGTGAGTGATTTTAGTTTAGTTGCATGTCTAGATCAATCTTTAGAATAGTTACTACACTTTCATAGCTCTAATCCGTTTTTCTTTCTTTTCTTTGTTTGATCTTTTGCATGGTTTAAAGAAGAAGAAAGACTTAGAAGAAAAGAACCACACGAAAAGAACATAAAAGTAAGAACAAGAACAAAAATGGCTCTCTTTCTTTGGCCGGCCAAAGGAAGGGAATCAAGGGCATAACAACTCCCAAGTTTGAAAAGGTAAGTGATTAATCTTTCTTTTAAAACTTAACAGTTTCTGGCGATCACTTTTTCTTTATTTTTAATAGTTTTATTCATCATATAAATAACATGAACTTTATGAATATCACACACATGATTTGAGCACCTACAGGATGGATATGGAAGGAGTTGGAAACCTTTCCAACCTTTGGAACCGAATTAGCTCAGCCAAATCATACTTATAAAAAAAGTGCTTGAAACACGTCGTGATCAAGAGACGCCATTTAGCTAATTAGGTGGGGCCAACATAGAAAGAAATTCGCGAAAGAAACCGGAAAACACTAGGAAAGCTAAAATGCGTCGACTATGGAAGTCATGATTTAGATAATTAGGAAACTAATTCGAATTTAAAAATTGGAAATCCAGACGGATTAGGACCTAAACGACGTCGTCCATGGGCGACGCCATTCAGTTAAATCTATGTCATTTTAAGAATTTAATTCCAAACTGATTTCTGCTAGAAATATAAATGGCGTCAACCATGGTTGACGTTAATCAATGAATTTTGAGAAAAATCAATAAAAATTACTTAATGATTAAAAATCAGACCATTTTAAGGCCTTATAAGTGTGACATAAAATTTACTCAATATGAAGTTAAAATTAGTGTGTCTACAATACACAGGATTGAAATATACGTAGTCTGTTATGAAATACAAATCCTGGCAAAATTTTATGTCCCACGTTGAGTTCATCGTGTATTATAGATGCATTGGTTTCTAACAGAATGCGTTCCACCCTTAACGCTCCCTTTTTCAGAAGATTGTTCCACCAAAGTTTGTTTAGGCGTCTTAATTTAGAAACAATTCACTCAATGACGCCTATGGGTAGGTGATTTTTGAGTGGCAAAACTTAATTTCCTCACACAATCTTGGGATCCTATTAGGTGGTTTCAGTACAACCTGCTCGGCGGCCAAGTGGGAATCCTTGGCTCGTGGAGACTCATGGAGGTTCCCAACAGAGTAAGACTAGTCACACCCGAGTGGGAATCCTCAAGTGAAGAGTCAAACACTGTGGGAGGGGTAACTAGCAGTATGATGCCAGCTCTTCTTTAAAACTCCCGCGGAGAACAACCTGAAATCCAATAATTAACAAAGAACAGGCCGAAATAACAATGGCATGCAGAACATACATCATTCTAAGCATCTGAACAGGTTATCATGTAGGAGAAGTGGGCGACCAGCAACTCGGCCGTCCAAAATGTGGACGGCCAACGGATTGGCCGTCTTAGGGGGAGGACGGCCAGGGGCCTGGCCGTCCAAAAGGCTCAACGGCTAGGCAGCTGGCCGTCCAGGGTGTTAGACGGCCAGCTTTTTGGCCTTCTGATAGCTTAGGCGGCCAAGCTATTGGCCGTCCGGAACTTGAACGGCCAAATGATTGGCTGTCCAGATTAAGAGAAAAATTGGCAGGGGCCTTACCTTCTTACCTTTTGGTTGCGGTGCGCGCAGCGAGCAAGTAGATGTCCCATCGTGATCTCCAAAGGGCTATGGACGCCCGGAGTGTTCCCGCTCTCCTTCCGCGGGAAGGCTTCCGTCCGTCGCACAACTCAAGGTGATGAAGTGTTAGGAATTGAAGTATGTAATTGCCAGGAGCATTACCTCAAGGTCCCTGTGCTCCGTAGGATGGGTGGATTGATCGCGTCTTGTTGGAGCGGGGGTTGTGGATTCATTTTCACTACCTCCGGCCGGCCGAAGGGAGAGAGCTCGATAGTCTGCGCGTGAACTGTGGTAAGAGCCCCTGAAAAGAAAAGACAAATAAGGAAAAGAAATAGCCCGATTAGAACTGCGATGTGTAAAATCAATCCATGCAAACAAATAAACAAGTTAAAATTGAAAAGGGACACAACGGATGGGTGTTTGGGGAGGGAAGGTGACCATATGTTATGGCCACCCACCTCCCGTTTTTTGTTTGGAACCTCTGTAGTGAAGGGTGTTAGATCATTCTAACATGTATGCATGCAAATGGGGTGCTCGTGTGTGACAATAGTGAAAAGTAGATGTGTTGTAGTAAAAAGGAAAGGAGAAAGAAGGAAAGACTTCGGGTTGATTGGATGACAGATGATGTAAAAGAATAAAAGAAGAAATGGTTAAGGAGACAAGCCCATTTAGGATGCGGAGGACTCCTTGTTTCTTCTGACTTGCCAAGCTCCAACCTCTGTGCACTAGAACCTCTGCCAACCCGAAGCCTTCCAATGCAAGCCTCTTCAACCTCCCAAAATCCTTAACTCCCGGCTCTCCAACCCCCTTCCCAAGAGGACCTAGGGGGTTTAAATAGGGGAGAAGAAAATAGGGGAAATCTATGGTCTAAATTCCCGTTAATCTTCAAGGAGCCAATAGGAAGCAGTCAAGAACTGAGGATTGTGGCTGCAACAGTCGTCGGAGTGGGGAGTGGTCGGAGTAGTGGGAGACGAGGGTCGTGAGTGGAGGAGAACGTAGGAAGACGAAGTCAAACTGAAAGTAGGAGTATGGACGGCCAACCATCTTGCCTTCCAAAATCGTGGAAGGCCACTAAGTTGGCCTTCTGCGAAAAGGTGGAAGGCAACATAGTTGGCCTTCCAGAATCATAGAAGGCCATAAAGTTGGCCTTCCGCGAAAAGGTGCGAAAAGGTGGAAGGCAACATAGCTGGCCTTCCGGAATCATGGAAGGCCACCAAGTTGGCCTTCCGCGAAAAGGTGCGAAAGGTGGATAGCAACATAACTGGCCTTCCGGAATCATGGAAGGCCACCAAGTTGGCCTTCTGCGAAAAGGTGCGAAAAGGTGGAAGGCAACATAGTTGGCCTTCCGAAATTGTGGAAGGCCACCAAGTTGGCCTTCCACAAAAGATGGAGGCAAGGGTGTCGGTTAATGGGCTCGACCATTCAATGGGCTGAATTAAGTGGAGAAATATAATGGGCTAAACGAGATGGGCTAAGGTGATGGGTTGGTGGTGATGGGCTAATGGTGACGGGGGTTTATGACAAAAAAAGTGTCCAAAATCGGGTGTCTACACTCATTATCCCCCTTTTTATTCCCTAATTATCTATTTGTTGCTCTTTTATTTACATAGTTTGATTTAAATTTAAAATGAGATTTTTGAATTAAATTAAATTCTATTTTATAATTGTAGAAGGGCCAGTAAATAGATTTTTAATATCTAGGGATTTTTAACAAGTGTTGTTAATTGGTTAGTTAATCTAATTGTTAGATTATGGGATATTAAAGATAATTAAATTAATTTTCTTTAATGTCAATAATTTGATCTTGCATGGAGTATCATAAAATTGTCAATTTGGAGATTTAGCACATGTGATGTGTTATGATTGCTTATTAAATGTGATTTAGATTAGCATGTTTATGCAAAATTAAATCTTTTTCGAAAATTCAAATCCAAATTTTGTTTGGTCCTTGGTTTATGAACCCAAAATTATTATTTATTTTCGAAAAATTTATTTAGCCATGTGTTGTGCTAAATAATGTGTGGTTTGTTTAATTAAAATTGGACGATGGTCATGGATTAGCATTTTTCTTTGTTGATGTGGATGTTGATATATGTGAATGCTTGGATTATTAATTGTTAATAGATAGAGGTCTACGTACCTCTCCCTCTCTCATATTCCACTGTATCTCTACCTCCCTCCTTGATGTACTCGTCGTAAGGCTCCCTCTTTTAAATTAACATGTAATTGGAAATTAAAATGTAATTTGATCGAGGCGGCTGAGCATGGAGCGAGGATGATCCACAACTGCAACTAAAAAGGATATGAAGGAGTTCATTAAGCCTATGAGTTTGCAGACTCATGATAAAAACTGTTATATTATGTATATGTGTGTGTGTTTGACTGTCTAGCTCAAGTCAAACCACAATGGTATCTATGACCACACTAATGACATGTATGCGATGCGTGTATCTTTTGATTACGAATCAAACTATCTAGGTTATTAGTATACAAATAATATATTCGATATATTAAATACTATCACCTAGGATGAGACCAAAGTAAATAAATAAAACCTACGTTTCAAATTCTAAGCCGGAGCGCGGGTCATTAAGAATGCACCGCGTGGCTCTCCATCAATATAGTTAATAGAACTTAAATCAATGGTGGTAACTTCTATGTGATTACCCAAGATTTACCATCATCTGATGAGGGGACTATTAATTATGGCATTAAATGCCTTTGGATTAGAATAGATGAACGATATAATTATCCACGTGTTTACCCAGGAACTATATTCCTACTCTACTCTATTTTATATTGATGGTAATGTTAATACCAGGGATAATAGTCTACTGTGTTTACCCAGACCATTAATAACCTGAGAGCCGAAACAAGATCGGATATTGCAAGGAGTTGCAATTACCATGAGATGGTTGCTCTAGGATAACAGTATAACACTATGTGTTTACCCGAGGTTATACTGTGATTCTTGGAGATTCTGATCCCCGCTAGGAGACTGTTGGTGTCTCCCGTTCTGTATATCTAAAGGTTAGACAGTCCGTCGAAAATTAGTGGGACTAAAACTAGATAAATAAAGACCATATCTTATTTTTAATTAATAACTGAATATCTGCTAATTGTAATTTGATTATCTCCTGTAGGCTAAAATGTCGCAACATTACCTATTGCGAGGCATACTGGATGCCAATCATTTGACATGCCCTGACTACTCAGACTGGCTCAGAAACCTAAACATCGTCCTCAAGTCTGAGCAAATTGCTTAATTCTAGATGAAGAACCTCCTTTTGAACCAGCATTAGATGCCCCAGAGGAGGACATACTGACATACGAGAAATGGAAAGAGAATTCCACTATGGCCCAATGCTACATGTTAGTCTCTATGAGCAATGAGCTGTAGAGGCAGCATGAGGAGATGGATGCTAGATCCATTATGCTCCATTTAAAGGAGCTATTTGCTGAGCAAAGCAGGATCGAAAGATATGAGTTATTTAAAAATTTGTTCAAGGCTCAGATGGCAGAAGGATCTTCAGTACAGACTCATGTGCTGAAGATGATTGAATGGGTGGAGAGGCTGGATGCTTTTGGGGTATCACTCCCTAAGGAGATGCATATCGACCTTGTGTTGTCTTTACTTCCACAATCATATGCTTAGTTCATCGTTAACTTTAACATGAACAAGATTCATACCACTTTGGCTGAATTACTGAACATACTGAAGACTACAGAGGGGAAGCTTGTGAAGGATAAGCCCCAAGTTCTTATGGTTGGTAAGAACGGCAGGAAAAGACTTGCAGTCCAAGCCTTTAAGAAAGGCAAAGGCAAGAATGCTGAGAAGGGTGAATGCTTCTACTGTCATCAGAAGGGCCACTGGAAGAGGAATTGTAAAGAATACCTTAAGGACAAGGCTCAAGGAACTGTGAAGCAGCAGGACGCTTCATATGATAGATGTAAACTGGTCAATTAGAGAATATACATCATGGGTATTAGATACTAGATGTGTTTCTCATGTCTGCAATACTGTGCAGGAACTGACAAGAAGATGTAAGCTAAGAACCGGCGAGGTGGAGTTGAGGCTAGGTAACGGCGCAAGAGTGTGGCGATCTTTGTGGGGACAGTGAAGCTCAAGCTACGATTAGGAGACACTTTTTCATTAGATGAATGTTATTATTGTTGGGTTCTCACGTTTCTCCGAATTGCCCTCGCAGTGGAAATTAAAATCAAACCAGCGATCCATTTTTCCCGTTTCGAATAAACCAAAATCTATAATCGGATTATCGTTTCTTACCGCGCGCAGATTCGAATCCGCGACTGATTGGCTCCGTCAATGTGACACCGCTAGCCGCACAAGTGCCCGGCCTCTAGCAAAGTCCACGCGATCCTCCTCGCGGTGGATATCCTCACGGTTCCTTGTTCTTCGCAGCCCACGAAGCCTTTGCTGTTCGTCGCAACGATTGCCGCAACGCGCAGATGATTTCCCGTCGGACGGGAGTCGGAGAAGTAGCGGAGCAAACCCGGAGAACGTGTCCGGCCTGGGGAGCCAGAGAGAGAGGAAGAGAGGAGGGGGTGGCCAGGGTTGAGCAGCAGCCTGGCCTGCTCAGCCTGTTCGCTACATTTCATATTAAACGCGCGGTTTTTCATAAAAACCCCCGGTTTATATAAAACCCACTTTTGAATCCATCGCCTTGAGAATCATTTGAGTGTGACCTCTAGGCCCAATTACCAGTTCGGTTAATAGCCCATTAAGCCCACTGACTCCTCACTGACCTGATTAATTAATAACTCATATTAATTAATTAATCAACCGAATTAAGTCGCACATTAAATTCGATCGGGCCTCCGATTACGTTGGGTGCCGGGCAACACTCCGTAAACTTGGAAGGTATTTGGGGTTAAGTAACCCACTCTTGGAACTTTTTCGCCAACTGTTACCACGTGGTCGACTCACTTGGATCGAATGTTGCCGTATAATATTAGAAAACTACTTTCTCGATATTATCGTCTATCCTGGCCAGGGACTTCTGCGCATCCTTCCTAGAGCATTCTCTCTCTAAGTACCGAGAGAGAATGATTCCTTATTGATACTCAATTCCCTTCGACAGTATTCTGCTGTACCCGATCCTTAGCTGTTTAGAATCCCGTGGTTAGAGATTCATAAACCAAGGTCAAAGCATAGAAGTCCACCAACAAGGTGTCCTTGGTGTCTTAGGTCCGAGGACCATCCTCGCAAGTGCGACAATAAAATCAAGTTGGTTGACAGTGAGGTATAATACCATCTAGCGATTTAGTCGGATCAGTTCAGTGAACTCATTCTTTAATGAACACCTACATATTCGCCTTAGTGTCTCCACACAAGTGACTGAGATCAATCATCCTCATCTTATGAGCGAGAGTAATCTATACTAGTTTAACCAGATATGTGATGTCTTTCTCGGATATCCTCCGACTAGGAACTATTAAGAATATGTATGTTTAAGTGATCAGTCTCATTAGTATGATCTCATCATAATCTGATCACTATCGCACATATTCACGGACTTCATTATGAGACGATAACAATACGAATTACGCATAATGAATATTATGCCATTTATATTAATAAACGAACGAGATTTACATAGTCAGATTGACTTATAGGCCACCTAAGGCTAACAATCTCCCACTTGGACTAAAGCCAATCACCTTTAGGCACTAATCCAATAGACTCTAGGTGACGCTCAAACACATTTTGAGACAGTGGCTTCGTTAGTGGATCTGCTACATTATCGGTGGATGGAACTCTTTCCATTACTACATCTCTTCTGGAAATGATCTCTGTGATAAGATGAAAGTGCCTCAGAATATCTTTCGATTTTTGATGAGAGCGTGGCTCTTTCACTTGTACAATAGCTCCATTGTTGTCGCACAATAGCAGAACAGGATCAAAGATGCAAGGAACTATGCCAATGTTGGTGATGAACTTCTTCAACCAAACAACTTCCTTGGCGGTTTCAGCTGCAGCAATTTACTCAGCTTTAGTCGTCGAATCTACAGTGGTTTTTTGCTTGGAACTCTTCGAGCACACTGCGCCTCCGTTTAAAATAAACGCAAATCCAGATGTAGACTTGTTATCATCTGAATCTGATTGGAAACTTGCGTTAGTAAAGCTGATAAAGTGTTAAATTGATCATTTAAAGGCAATCAAACGCATCATACTCATGTTTTTATCTGTAAAATAGCATGAAATGATAGATAATTGCGTACCAAGTCCAACGGTACCAATTTTGTCAAAGTTTGACTTAAAAACATCGTCATTTCATGTGATTAATGGAGTATAGCGCATTTGCGATTTTTCGACAAAACTGAGATGAAATAAATAAATATAATAATTTTTTAATAATAATATGCTAATTTATGTTTATTTTATGTGAACAGGACATGCCGATGATGCAGTGCAGTTGGAGTTTCCGAAAATTTGGGGGAGGTCTAGGGTTCGAATCTCAATAAATTCGACTAAAGCAGGAGTAAAAACGTTTCCCGAACCCAATTCTCTCTGTTTCCTTCTCTCCTCTCTGTTTCCTTTTTTCTGTCTCTCCCTCTTTCCCTCCGCACACCTCTCTCTCTCTTTCCTACGACTCTCTCTTCCTCTCTATATATTCCTTCTCCTTCTCCTTCTTTCTCTCCAACCTCCAGCAACCGAATCCTTCTCCTTTTCCAACCTCTCCCACATGTTTTCCACAGTTCCTTCTTCTTCTATGTCTTCTCCTAGAACCCGTCCTCTCTCCGGCAGCCTCTCTCGTTTTCCCACACCTCTCTCCTTCACTCTTCTCTGTTCTCTTCCTCTCGGCCGGACTACTCCGTCTTTCTCTCTAGTCTCCCTCTTCCCTCTCACTCTGTCTTTCTTTTTCTCTCTTCCACGCCTCCCTCGGTTTCTCTCTGCAAGACCCCCACGCGTTGCATCCGGCGCACCAGCAGCCGACCCCCACGCGGCAACCCTTGAAGCTCCCAGCGAACACCAGCGTTGTCCCAGCGCATGCAGCAAGTCCGGCGTTGCCGGCCTCCTCCAGCGCTCTCCACGTGCATGCATGCACGTCCGGTGAGCCTGCCTCCACGCGCCGCTGTATGCTGGTCCTCCGCACCTCCAGCGCTTGAAGCTGGCCCCCTCCTACCCTCCACGTGCATGCATGCACGTCTACATGCCGGCAAGCTCCAGCACCTCCTCCACGCGCTGGCAAGCTCCTCCATGCACCTTCACGCGTTGTCCAAGCTGCAGCCAGCGCATGCCTCCACGCTGCACCTGAAGCTCTCCACGTCTGCTGAAGCCCGGCCAGCAGCTGTTCACTGCTGCATGCCTCCACGACTCTCCAGCGAGTAGCCAGCAAGCACCTTCATTGCAAGCACCCAGCCAGCAAGACTCTCCAGCGGTCCATTGCGCCGGCAAACCCACAGCCGCTAATTTGTTCTTTCTCTCCCCCACTAATACAGTATTAGTTTATTTAATTAGGGTTAGTTGTTGGTTATTTGATGTTTAATGATGTTTTATTAGTAATTGGTTATTTAATTAGGGTTAGTTATTGGTTATTTGATTCATGATGATTAATGGTTTACACAATTAAACAATAGTGTTTTTTTTTTGTTATAATTTCGTAGTTGTGATTATTCTCCAACTGAGGTTGTGTTTAATTTCTAAAAAAAGAAAAAAAGGAGGAATTTGTTTAGTTTACGTAATTATATTTTTCGGTAACATTAGTTAATTGAGTTTTAGTTTAAATAAGTAATTAGTTCACTCAAATTCTCACCTATTTTTAGATAACTAAGAATCACAAGGTTTTCAAAATTAAGATCTTATTCCCTGTTGATCGACTCGGACTCACCGTTATTAATTTTCAAAATCTAATTTGCATGAGCCGAATAAATTTAGATTGAACGTTCTTATGGGTGCTTAACGACACACGATTTGGAACGATCAATTTTTGGCACCGTTGTCGGGGAGTTAGATTTTTAATTTTGATTATCTTGGATTTAGTGTAATTAATCTTTAGCTAACCTTATTTTTCTTATTTTTGTAGATATATTGAAAAAAAAAAAAAAAGGAAAGCGAAATCATGGTAAGTGTGTTCCAACTTTCTATGTTTCAATTTCCTTACTTTAGTTAGTTTCCATTTTTGTAGTTTCTAGTTTAGATAGGTTTCCATAAACTAAAAAAAGAAACAAAAGAACATCCAAATTTAAAAACCTTCATTTCAAGATTAGAAACCTTCCATGTTAGGCATTCATCATTCTAGGAAAGTATGAGCTAGTTTCCTTTCACAGTTATTTCCATAAATTGTTGAAGATTGCGGGGGAAAGGTACGTGTTTCAATTTTAGCAAGTCATTCATGATTGCATCAACACACCCTGCATTGATTTGCTTATTGCCTTGTATTGCATTAAAAAAGACTTTAAGGGCAACAACTTTAACCACATAAGGTAGGGATTTGATCACCCTTCCTTAACCCACAAATCACCTTCCTTGCATTGGCATTTCCTAATCCAATTAAAAGCAAGTCGAAAGAGAATCTAGGGTTTACACCATGAGTGGTTTAAATTTCGGGTTGCCTCCATTTTTGGCAACGGTGTCTAGGCTAGAGGTTAAAAAGGCAAACGCCTAAGCGGGAAAGTGGTTCTCTAATTAGGTCCCTACGAAAGTAGGGGGAGCCTCCCACTACCCCACCTCTTACCTGGCCGTTGATTGATTGTGGTTGTGACTTGAGGTGGACTCCATTCACCTTGTAAGAAAATTCACATAGAGGGTCTAGGTTAATATTAGATCATTAGGATAATTTGTTTGACAAAATTGTTTGCATTTAAAAAAAAAAAAAAAAAAAAAAAAAAGAAATAGAAAACAAAATTCAAATCCATCCTTTCTCTATCAGTCCTAGTGTATGCAAGGTAGGAGATCTCAAAACCCTAACCTTCTAAGACCATTTGCTGAAATAGAAAGAATCCTACATCAAAGAAATCTACCACAAGATCAAATGGCTGCTAATCAGGACCCACCAAAGCAAATGAAGGACTATTTCATTCCAAATCGATATCAACCTTCATCATGTATTCATCTTCCTCAGAATCCAGCCAATCAATATGAAATTAAATCTAGCACCATTCAGATGCTCCCATCCTTTTATGGGAATACTAATGAAGATATTTATAAGCATCTGGATGAATTTCTAGAAATTTGTTCCACGGTGAAGATCCATAATTTCACCGATGATGGCCTTAAGTTGACCTTATTTCTCTTTTCATTAAAGGATAAGGCTAAATATTGGTTGGGAACTATAGGAAGGCCCATTAGGATATGGGAAGAAATGCAGAAAGAATTTCTCAAAAAGTTTTATCCCATAGAGCGGACCAATACCATGAGAAGGTCCATCACGAGTTTTACCCAAACCCCCGGGGAATTGATCCATGAATCTTGGGAAAGACTGAAAGAATTGCTTAGGAAATGCCCTCATCATGGGCTTTCAAAATGGCAAATTGTCCAAGCATTCTATGAAGGATTGTCTGAACAGTTCAGACAGATGGTGGATGCCTCATGTGGAGGGGCATTTATGATGAAAAATGAGAGGCATATGATCTTTTTGAGATGTTAAGTGAAAATTCCATCAATCATGCCTCATTATCATCTTATGAGAGGTCTGTTGGGCCATCTAAACGGACTGGAATTTATGAACTTAAGGCCCGTGGAGAGTCCGAATCTAGAATGGACATAAATCTGATTAATCAGAAATTGGATAAGGTAGACATCTTGGCCCAGAAACTAGACCAACTCTTGGCCTTAAACAAGCAAGAGCCTACTTACCCAACACAATCTAGTCCATATAAAGGCCCATCTTCTGCCAATCATGATATGTGTGCCTTGTGCGCAAGTCCAACCCATCAAGTGAATGAATGCCCAACTGCAGCCCAACTTCCACCATTCATTCAAGAACAAGTTCAGGCTGCCCAGGGATTCTCTAGGCCCAATAATGATCCATTCTCAAATACTTACAATCCTGGCTGGAGAAACCACCTTAATTTCTCTTGGAAGAATCAGCAGGCCCCATTACCAATGTCCAATCCTTCCATGCATCAAGCCCAAAAGCCACATAATTCATTTCAACAGCAATCTAATTTCTATAGAAATGTTCAGGCCAGGGGATCTCAAGCCCAATTTTCTCAACCGGCCCATTATCAATCATTCCAATCGGGTCAACTGGCCCATTATCAAGCATTCCAATCAGGTCAACCGGCCCACTACCACTCATTCCAATCTGGACAACCAACCCAATACCAGCCTTCACCCACTTACCAACAACTTCCTCGGCCCAACTTTGATGACAAATTCACTCAACTCCAACAACTGATTTTGACCCAACAACAATCCATTTCTAAGTTGGAAAGTCAAATGGGCCAACTAGCTGAAGCTACGATGAGAAGAGAAGTGGGCCAACTTCCTAGTCAACCCATTGCCAATCCAAGGAATCAACCTCCGGGTTTTCCACAGTAATCGGGCCTTTTACCTCAGCCTGGCCCGTTACCACAACTTAAAGGGCCACAATTTGAGAATGCTAAAGCCATTTCAGCCCTTAGGAGTGGGAGAAGTTTAGAAAAACCACATGCAGATGGAGAGTTAGCCAAAAGTTCTACTGATGGGCCTCATGAAATTGAAAGTGAGAGTGAGGCTTAACCCAACATGGAAAAGTTGGAGGAAGACCCGAAAGGAAAAGGGAAGATAGATGAAGGCCCAAGTTCTTATCAACCTAGGGTGCCATTTCCAAATGCTTTGTTAGCTAAGCCCAATGCTAGGAAGAAACTGGCCCAGAATGAGGAATTGTTGGACTTATTCAAACAAGTTCAGATTAATATTCCACTCCTTGATGCCATCAAGCATGTGCCAGCTTATGCTAAGTTCCTCAAAGAATTATGTACTGCACGAAGAGAATCTAGAATGGTACCCAAAAAGGTTCGGCTTTCAGAAGATGTTAGTGCAATTGTGATGAATCATTTACCTAAGAAGTTAAAGGATCCTGGAGCACCTTTAATCTCATGTGACTTAGCTGGAGTTACATTTGATAGAGCTTTATTAGATTTAGGTGCTAGTGTGAACCTCTTGCCAACAACCATTTATAAGAAATTTGATATCGGGGAATTAAAGCCCACACCCATCATCTTGCAGTTGGCTGATAGGTCTGTGAAGACTCCACGGGGATTAATTGAGGATGTTATTGTGAAGGTTCATGATTGTTATTTTCCTATGGATTTTCTTATTCTGGATATGGCATTACCTGAGGAACTCATTCACACTCCAATCATCCTAGGTCGTCCATTCTTAGCCACTGCCAAAGCTAATATAAATTGTGAAACTGGCATAATGGACATTTCATTTGGGGGTCAAAAGGTCAAGATTAATGTCTTCAAAGCATCTCAATACCCAGATTATGAAGAAGAATGTCATACTATTGATATCTTGGATAATCTGGTTGAAGAAAATGAGATGTCCACGTATGACCTTTTGGAGGAAGCCAACACTTTAAAGGACTCTCCCGGCCCATTAACATCTTGGCCCAAGGTTGAACCTTTACCAGCCTTACAATCTGAGCCCGCTTTGCCATCCTTAGAGGACCCTCCTGAGCTTGAACTCAAACCATTATATGAGTCTCTCAAGTATATCTTTTTGGGCCTGGACCAAACTCTCCCGGTCATCATTGCGGCAAATCTCACATCACCGCAAGAGGCCCAATTAACCGAGGTCCTCAAAGACCACAAGGGTGCCATTGGATGGTCGGTGGCAGATTTGAAAGGAATAAGTCCGTCCATTTGCATGCATCATATCTATATGGAAGAGAATTCTAAGCCTAGTCGGGAGATGTAAAGGCGGCTTAATCCTAATATGAAAGAAGTGGTGAAGAAGGAAGTTGTGAAATGGTTGGATGCGGGTATCATTTACCCCATATCGGATAGTAAATGGGTCAGCCCAACCCAAGTGGTACCCAAGAAATCTGGATTAACAGTTATCAAGAATGATCATGGAGAAGAGGTACCCACTAGGCTCACCACGGGATGGAGAGTGTGCATTGATTACCGAAAGATGAATCTCATGACTAAAAAGGATCACTTTCCACTCTCATTCATAGATCAGATTCTGGAAAAGTTATCGGGCCAGAAGTACTTTTGCTTCTTAGATGGGTACTACGGGTACAATCAAGTGGCTATTTACCCGGAAGATCAAGAAAAAACCACCTTCACATGCCCTTATGGCACATTTGCTTTTAGGAGAATGCCATTTGGATTATGCAACGCACCAGCCACATTTCAACGGTGTATGATGGCTATATTCTCCGATATGGTGGGAGAATTCCTCGAAGTTTTCATGGATGATTTCTCAATCATCGGGGATTCTTTTGAAAATTTCTTAGAAAATCTTAAACAAGTGCTAGCCAGATGCATTGACACCAATCTGATACTTAGCTGGGAAAAGAGCCACTTTATGGTTCGAGAGGGCATTGTTCTAGACCACATTGTGTCTGAAAGGGGGATAGAGGTAGACAAAGTTAAGATCGATCTCATATCCAATCTTCCTCCTCCCACCTCGATCAGACAGATCCGTTCATTCCTTGGCCATGCCGGTTTATCCACAATTTCTCTCAAATTGCCCGGCCTCTAGCTCTTCTCCTAGCTAAGGATGTCCCTTTCCAAATGGATGAATCTTGCGTCAAGGCATTCAATTCCCTGAAGGAATCTTTGACCAAAGCTCCGATTCTTCAATCTCCAGATTGGTCTTTACCTTTCGAAATCATATGCGATGCCTCTGATTATGCTATCGGTGTGGTTTTGGGACAAAGAATCAACAAGTGTCCCGTGGTGATCTATTACGCAAGTCGCACCCTTGCAGATGCTCAAATGAATTATAACACTATAGAAAAGGAATTATTCGTTGTGGTTTTTGTCCTAGAAAAATTCAGGTCTTATCTTTTAGGGGCAAAAGTCATAATCTATTCTGATCACTCAGTTCTGAAAAACCTGTTGACCAAGAAGGATGCAAAGCCTAGACTTATTAGATGGATCTTACTCCTTCAGGAATTTGATTTGGAAATTTGGGATAAGAAGAGTTCTGAGAATGTGGTAGCTGACCACCTATCCCGAATTTTGATCTCCGAAAGTGCACCCATAACTGATTCATTTCCTGATGAGCATCTGCTGGCCATTTCTCACACTGCTGCACCTTAGTATGCTCATATTGTCAATTACAAGGTGACTAATCAGTTTCCGGAAGGATGGACTAAAAGTGAGAAGGAGAAATTCTTTTCCCAGGAAAAGTATTATTTCTGGGAGGATCCTGAATTATTCAAATTCTGTCTTGATCAAATCATCAGGCGATGTGTTCCTGAAGAAGAACAACAGAGTGTTCTCAACTTCTGCCATAATCTAGCTTGTGGGGGCCATTTCTCGAGTAAGAAAACTGCAGCCAAGGTCCTGCAAAGTGGTTTTTACTGGCCCACACTTTTCAAAGATGCCCATGAATTTAGCAAAACTTGCCTCCGATGTCAGGCTGTAGAGAATATAGCGAAAAGGGATATGATGCCACTTAACCCAATCTTGGTGGTTGAAGTCTTTGATGTTTGGGGAATTGACTTTATGGGACCTTTTCCATCCTCTTTTGGACATACATATATTCTGGTAGCGGTGGATTATGTCTCTAAGTGGATTGAAGCAGTAGCCACCCGAACCAATGATCATAAAGTGGTCATTAAATTCGTTCAAAAGAATATCTTTTCTCGGTTCGGGTGGCCTAAAGCTATCATAAGTGATAGGGGGAAAGCATTTCACGAATTACCAGTTTCGAGTTTTGCTTAAGAAATATGGGATTAATCACAAAGTAGCTACCCCTTATCATCCCCAAACCAGTGGCCAAGTGGAAGTTTCCAATAGAGAGATTAAGAATATTCTATAAAAGTCTGTTAGGCCCGATAGAAAAGATTGGTCTGAAAGATTGGATGATGCTTTATGGGCCTATCGGACCACTTACAAAACTCCTATTGGCATGTCTCCTTATCGCCTGGTTTTTGGAAAAGCGTGCCACCTTCTGGTGGAATTGGAACACAGGGCTTATTGGGCCATTAAACAAGTCAATCTGGACCTAGCCCAAGCTAGTTCCCACCGAACCTTACAACTGAGTGAGCTAGAAGAGTTGCGTAACGAGCCCTATGAAAATTCGAAGATTTATAAAGCCAAAACTAAAGCTTTTCATGATAAACATATTGTGAGAAAATCCTTTCTTCCAAATCAGAAAGTTTGGCTATTTAACTCTAGGCTCCGCTTATTTCCAGGAAAACTGAAGTCCAGATGGGATGGACCATTCGTGGTCGTTAAAGCCTTCGATCATGGAGCCATTAAAATTCTGAATCCCAAGAGTGGGAACACTTTCACTGTTAATGGTCAACGGTTGAAACCATTCATTGAAAATCTTCAAAATGAGCCACTTGAATCCATAGAACTGAGTGATCCACATTAACTGAACTTCCGTCTAGCTGAAGACGATAAACTTAGCGCTTGTTGGGAGGCAACCCAATCTTTTACTTCAGTTTTTGTATTTCTTTTCCTTTTAGGTCCCTGAGCAGCAGTCGCCTTTGGTATGTCGCATCGTCCGCATCGCAGGTTGTTTCTCTCTTTCACAATTCTCTTCTGATTGACATGTTTTCGCTATCTTTTATGCCATTGAGGACAATGTCAATCAAGTTGGGGGGTGGGACAATCAATTTGATATGTATTTATTAGAAAATCTTTTGAAGAAAACTGATATCTTTCACTGAAAAATGGTCAAATTTTTAAAATTTCTTTCAAAAAACTTCTTTTCACATCCTATGAAAATTGCATGAAAATCATGTTTCATTAAGTAAATCTTAAACAAATCAGTTTTCTGTTAGTCACATTGGTTAAAGAACCTTCAAAAGTTTAAATATCCGACTTCACAAAAAATCCACGGCAGGATAATTTTCACACACACACAGCAACTTAGAATAAACGGAAGATCTTAAAAGTATAGAATTGCTGGAATTAACCTTAAGGATAAGACTACTTATTCTAATTTTTCTTTTAGGTTGAACGAAAGGAATGTGTAGGATTCGTAATAGGGGACTGTCCCACTCAACACTCTAAAAGAGACGGTCATTTAAAATGGACAGCTGTAAACACTAAAGGCAATAGAAGGCGTTAAAAGAGCTAAGGAAGGTAGGTGGCAAAAAGTACGCACCTCCCCTCAGGCAATTCAAAGAGAGTGGAAAAAAGTACGCACTCTCAAAAGCAAAAGTACAACGAAATGAAAAAGCCACGCTAAAAGTCCATCGTACCAGAAACATGACCAAGTCGTGAAAAGTGCTGAGTTGGGACGGGAATTGAAAAATGGTCCTCGCTGACTGATCGGGAAATCTTTTATTCTCTTCTCCTCCCCAGGTAGTCTTATCTAAAGGGTAGTAAAGGCAAGAATATACTAGAAAGGTCAGAAACGAGTTCTAAGTGTGTCAATTTTCATGCACAATCACATGTCGTGAATCAAAATATTGTGGGATATGAAAACTTTAACTTAACCAATCGGCTACCACTTAAATTGTTTGTGATAGATATTACAAATGAAGCATGATAATTCATTATCTGTCCTAACTTTTCCTTATTTGCATTGCTAAGGGACTAGCAATAAGTAAGTTGGGGGGTGTGATAAAGTGTTAAATTGATCATTTAAAGGCAATCAAACGCATCATACTCATGTTTTTATCTGTAAAATAGCATGAAATGATAGATAATTGCGTACCAAGTCCAACGGTACCAATTTCGTCAAAGTCTGACTTAAAAACATCGTCATTTCATGTGATTAATGGAGTATAGCGCATTTGCGTTTTTCGACAAAATCGAGATGAAATAAATAAATATAATAATTTTTTAATAATAATATGCTAATTTATGTTTATTCTATGTGAACAAGACATGCCGATGATGCAGTGCAGTTGGTGGAGTTTTCGAAAATTTGGGGGGGGTCTAGGGTTCGAATCTGAATAAATTCGACTAAAGCAGGGGTAAAAACGTCATTTGATACCCTAGTGTTGCCCTAATTCCATGGCCAAGAAGAACCCAAGAAGGGCCAGGTGCCTTCCTAAAGCCCACTTTCTTTTTTTTTTTTTTTAAAAAAAAAAAAAAAAACCTTCCTTCCCGAACCCAATTTTCTCTGTTTCCTTCTCTCCTCTCTGTTTCCTTTTTTCTATCACTCCCTCTTTCCCTCCGCACACCTCTCTCTCTCTTTCCCACGACTCTCTCTTCCTCTCTATATATTCCTTCCCCTTCTCCTTCTTTCTCTCCAACCTCCAGCAGCCGAATCCTTCTCCTTTTCCAACCTCTCCCACACGTTTTCCACAGTTCCTTCTTCTTCTATGTCTTCTCCTAGAACCCGTCCTCTCTCCGGCAGCCTCTCTCGTTTTCCCACACCTCTCTCCTTCACTCTTCTCTATTCTCTTCCTCCCAGCCGAACTACTCCGTCTTTCTCTCTAGTCTCCCTCTTCCCTCTCGCTCTGTCTTTCTTTTTCTCTCTTCCACGCCTCCCTCGGTTTCTCTCTGCAAGACCCCCACGCGCTGCACCCGGCGCACCAGCAGCCGACCCCCATGCGGCAACCCTTGAAGCTCCCAGCGAACACCAGCGCTGTCCCAGCGCATGCAGCAAGTCCGGCGTTGCCGGCCTCCTCCAGCGCTCTCCACGTGCATGCATGCACGTCCGGTGAGCCTGCCTCCACGCGCCGCTGCATGCTGGTCCTCCGCACCTCTAGTGCTTGAAGCCGGCCCCCTCCTACCCTCCACGTGCATGCATGCACGTCTACATGCCGGCAAGCTCCAGCATCTCCTCCATGCGCCGGCAAGCTCCTCTATGCACCTTCACGCGTTGTCCAAGCTGCAGCCAGCGCATGCCTCCACGCTGCACCTGAAGCTCTCCACGTCCGCTGAAGCCCGGCCAGCAGCTGTTCACTGCTGCATGCCTCCACGACTCTCCAGCGAGTAGCCAGCAAGCACCTTCATTGCAAGCACCCAGCCAGCAAGACTCTCCAGCGGTCCATTGCGCCGGCAAACCCACAGCCGCTAATTTGTTCTTTCTCTCCCCCACTAATACAGTATTAGTTTATTTAATTAGGGTTAGTTGTTGGTTATTTGATGTTTAATGATGTTTTACTAGTAATTGGTTATTTAATTAGGGTTAGTTATTGGTTATTTGATTCATGATGATTAATGGTTTACACAATTAAACAATAGTATTTTTTTTTTGTTATAATTTCGTAGTTGTGATTATTCTCCAACTGTGGGTGTGTTTAATTTCTAAAAAAAGAAAAAAAGGAGGAATTTGTTTAGTTTACGTAATTATATTTTTTGGTAACATTAGTTAATTGAGTTTTAGTTTAAATAAGTAATTAGTTCACTCAAATTCTCACCTATTTTTAGATAACTAAGAATCACAAGGTTTTCAAAATTAAGATCTTATTCCTTATGGATCGACTCGGACTCACCATTATTAATTTTCAAAATATAATTTACATGAGCCGAATAAATTTAGATTGAACGTTCTTATGGGTGGTTAACGACACACGATTTGGAACGATCAAAAGTCTCGCAGTTTCAAGTCATCTCCTCCATAGACAAGAAACATACCCTTAGTTCTTCTCAAGTACTTAAGGATAGATTTAACTGCCTTCCAGTGCTCTTCGCCTGGATTGGGTCATTCTAAGCATCCTCTTTGATCTATCTCTATAGATCCATATTCCCAATACGTAGGATGCTTCTTCCAAATCCTTCATAGGGAATTTTTTCGACAGCTAGATCTTTACTGATGACATCATAGCTACATCATTCCCAATGAGTAGTATGTCATCTACGTAAAGAACTAAAAAAGTGACTACGCTCCCACTGGTCTTCTTGTACACACAAGGCTCATCTTCATTCTTAATGAAGTCATAAGATTTGACAGCCTCGTCAAATCTTATGTTTCAGCTCCGAGAAACTTGCTTCAGTCCATAAATGGACCTCTGAAGCTTAAACACTTTATCTGGAGATTCTTTGAATGTGAAACCTTCAGGTTGTATCATATACACCTCTTCCTCAAGGTTACCGTTAAGGAAAGCAGTTTTCACATCCATCTGCCAGATCTCGTAATCATGGTGTGCAGCTATGGCGAGTAGAACTCTGATCGACTTTGTCATGGCAACTGGTGAGAAAGTCTCGTCATAGTCAATTTCTTGGCTTTGACGATATCCCTTTGCCACCAATCTTGCCTTATAAGTGTCGATCCGCCCATTAGCACCGATCTTTCTCTTAAAGATCCACTTGCACCCGATGGGTACAATACCCTCAGACAAGTCCGCCAAGTTCTAAACTTGGTTGGCGTACTGGGACTGGATTTTAGAGTTCATGGTTTCTCGCCATTTCCCTGCTTCTGGGCCTTCTGTAGCCTCCTGGTAGGATTTAGGATCATCATCCTCATTATATTCAACCTTAGACTCTCCTTCAGCAATATGTCCCACATATCGTTCGGGTAGTCTAGATACTCTACCAGATCTGTGAGGCTCATCTGTCTGTACCAGAACAGGTTCAAGAACTGATATTTCATCTGATGATATTGCAGTTTTTTGGAGATGTGAAACCTCTTCCAATATTATTTTACTCCCACTGTCCTCGTGGAGAAGATATTCCTCTTCCAGGAAGACACCTTTCCTGGAAACAAACACCTTTTGTTCACCAGGATGGTAAAAGTAGTATCTAAAGGACTCTTTTGGATATCCCACAAATCTGCATTTATCAGTTCGTGATTCCAACTTATCTGGATCATGCCTCTTTACATGAGCATGACAACTCAAGACTTTAACATGTTTAAATTATGGTTTCTTGCATTTCCATATCTCATATGGAGTAGAGGTCACAGACATGCTGGGTGCTCTGTTCAGTAGGTATGTTGCTGACTCTAAAGCATACTCCAGAGGGACACTGGTAATCTCGAAAAGCTCATCATAGATCGCACCATGTCCAACAAGGTGCAATTTCTCCTCTCAAATACACTATTCATCTGCGGTGTATATGGAGGGGTCAGCTGAGAAAGGATACCATTATCCTTTAAGAATTGTGTTAAATTAGCACTAAAGTATTCTCCTCCTCGATCTGATCGAAGAGTTTTAATACTCTTTCCTGTATGCTTCTCTACCTCATTCTTGAACTCCTTGAACTTCTTAAATGCTTACAACTTGTAGTTCATTAAGTACACATAGCCGAATCTTGAGAAGTCGTCGGTGAATGAGATGAAGTAAGAAAAGCCACCTTTAGCTTGGGTGGACATTGGACTGTATATATATGAATGTATTAATTGCAAAATATCTTTGGCATGTTCTCCATGTCCAATAAATAGAGATTTTGCCATTTTTCCCATTAGGTAGGATTCACATGTCGCAAACGATTCATAATCGAATGCAGTTAAATAACCATGCTTGTGTAACCTTTACAGTCTGCTTTCACCAATGTGTCCAAGTCTACAATGCCACATGTACGCTTGGTTCACACAATTCTTGCTCCTTTTAAAAACATTATCATCATGAAGATTGTAATAAGAAATATCTAAAAGATATAGACCATTGACTAAAGATGCCGAAGCTATTGATTTATTACCATAATAAATCGAACAACTTTTGTTCTCAATAGTCAACCTATATCCTATCTTGTCCAAACAAGATACTGATATGATGTTCTTTATTATGTTAGGAACATAATAACAATCTTCAAATGATAAGGCATCTCTCGATGGAAGCCTGAGGTTTGTCGTCCCTACAACAACCGTTGCAACTTTTGCGCCGTTTCCTAGCCTCAGTTTCACCTCGCCTTTTCTCAGCTTGCATTTACTTGTCAGCATCTGCACGTCATGGCAGATATGAGAAGCACATCCGGTATCTAATACCAATAATGTGGAATCTCTAACTGACAAGTTGATGTCTATCATATAGACATCTGAAGCTTCCGATCGCTTCAATTTCCCATGAGCTTTATCGTTGAGGAACTCCTTGTAGTTCCTCTTCCAGTGACCATTATGCTTACAGTAGAAGTAGTCACCCTTTACTACTCCTTTGCCTTTGTCCTTCGACCTTTTATCGTACGCTATCATCTCTTCCTCAGGGGCATCTAATGCCGGTTCAGCAGGAAGATCAACTCCGAGGACGTAGGCAATGTGCTCAGATATGAAGACATTCTTCAAGTTTCTGAGCCAATCAGAGTAGTTCAGGTTAGTCAAAAGATTGGCATTAAGTATGTCACGGAGTAGGTTATTCGATGACATGATTCCCTACAGGAGATGAGATCTATTTTAGCAGATGTTCAGTTATTAAATTTAAAACAAGACATTGTCTTTTGTTCAAGTTTTAACTCCAACTAATTTTCGACGGACTGTATAACCCTCAGTTATACATAATAAGAGACGCCGACAGTCTCCTAGTAGGGATCAGAATCTCAATGACTTGCAGTACAGCCTTATGGATAGCACAAGAAAACTGTAAAACAATCAAAGAGCACCCATCTCATGGGACTTGCAACTCCTTGTAATATTCGATCATATCTTCAGTCCCTAGAGATTTAATGGCCTTGTGGATAGTACAATAAGCCACTAATTATGGTCTAAGCTAGCCATCGTTACGAGATGAGCATAGATTTGCATGCAGCTCTTGTGAATAGCAGAACAAAGCTACATGGTTCCTCTACCCCGATCAATAGGCATCTAGTGCCATAGTCATAGTCTCTCCTTACAATTAAACAGGCCTTGTGGTAGTACAACAAACCTGCCTACGATAATTCAAATCCTATGACTATAACGATGGTAGACCACACGGTAAGTTCTTAACTACTCACGTTACGGCTTAGAATTTAGGCGAGGGTATTTAGTTAACTTTTATCTAAGTCTTTCCTAGGTGATAGTATATAAATATATCGTATGTATTTAATAAGTATCATACCTGCTTTGATTCATAATAAAAAATAAAAATAATTCATCTTATACATGTCTAGTGTGGTCATGGATAGCACAATGGGTTTGACTGGAGCCAACAGTCAAACGCATACACAATCTAACATAACATTTACATTAGACTACGCTGCAAACACATAGGCAAAGAATCTCCATCACATCGCCTTCCTGGTTGCATCTGTGGATCGTCCTCGCTCCTTTATCGGTTGCCTCGATCAGATTACATTTAAATCTAAATTTACATATAAACAGAAGAGGGCCTTATGGCGAGTACAAGAGAGAGGGAGGTAGAATTACAATGGAGTATGAGAGAGAGAGAGAGGTGTGCAGACCTCTATTTATTAACAATTTAATAAACATTCCAATCACACATCTACGATCCATATAGATCATTCATCACATGAATAATATTAAAAGTGCATATCCATGACCACGGTGTGTTTTAAACATTCTACACATGATCAACACATCACATGACTAAAACAAAAGAGTTTTCAAAATAAATAATTTTAGTTTTAAAAAGTATAGGTTCCAATCAAAATTGGCTTTTGAATTTCGAAAACTCTTTTTATTATCTTAACACACAATTAAATTAAATTTGAAAGTATTTAAACACACATCACATGTGCACACACTGCAAATTAATACATCTAGATTATTCCATGCCAATTAGAACATTTCTAAAATTAAAACAATCTAACATTTAGATTAAACCGCATTAATAATCTAACAATTAGACTATTAATTATTAATAACTAATCTAACTCTTTAGATTAGTCCATTAAAGTTAATTACTAATTTAACACTTAAATTAATAATCAACTCTAATCAATTATTAATTACTAACCTAATATTTAGATTAGATAATTAATGTTAATTATTAATTTAACTCTTAAACCAATAATTAACACAAATTAATTAATAAATTCTAATTCTAACTCTTAGAATAGTTAATTTAAAATTAATCATTAACTTAACACTTAAATTAACAATTAACTCTAATTAACTTAAAAGTGTTAATCTAACTCTTATATTAGATAATTAATGTTAATTATTAATTTAAATCTTAAAGTAATAATTAACACTAATTAATTAATGACTATTAATTTAACACTTAAATTAGTCATTTAAATTAATTATTAATTTAACACTTAAATTAATAACTAACTTTCATTAATTAACAATTAGAAGAATTGATAATTAATAATCTAACTCTTAGACTAATAATTATTAACCACTAATTTTAACTCTAATTAACAATTAATGCTAATCTAACTCTTAGATTAGTTAATTAAGATTAATTATTAATTGAACAATTAAAATAATAATTAACTCTAATTAATTAACAACTAATTGTTAATTTTATTCATCTATTAGTTAATTGAAATCAATTATTAGTTTAACACTTAAATTAACAATTAACTCTAATTAACTAATAACTACTAATTTTACTCTTAAATTAGTCAATTAAAATTAAATATTAATTTAACATTTAAATTAATAACCAATTCTAATTAATTAACAACACTTTGTTAATATTAATGATTCATAGTCAATAATGACCCAATTAAAAGAAAAATGAATAATAATTTTAATCTCTAAAACATTTTGAATTTAAAATTGAAAAGCAATTTTATTTCTAATTTAAATGGGCAATTGAGGTTTATTGAGTTTTGAAAGAAATAAAGGGTATAAGTGGTCAAGGGGCTGAGCCATCTCATCTCTTGGTTTGAGCCCTTGGCTCAGCCAAGCTCAGACCAGGGCCTCATCGGCCTGGCCTGGTCCAACCGGGTCGAGCACCGAGCGGCCCGCCCTGCAGGTAGCCCCAACCCGATGCTCCTTTCTTTCAACCAAGCCCTAACCTTTTGCAAGTTATGGAGGCCGGCGGCAGGCGTTGGCTGGGTGCCGGCGGCGGGGCCCCTCCGACGGCCGGCGTCATTAGGTCCCGCCGGCGACCCCTCCGGTGCCGGCGGGATCGCCGGAGAAGTCCCCAAAGTTGGCCAAGATCCTTCTTTTCTTCTTTAAAAAAACTGGTTTTCTTGTTTTCACCTTTTATCAAAACCAAAGAGGAAGAAGGTGAATTAGTCCCCTTTTCCGGCCACCTCTCCGGCGCCGGTGATCAATGCCGGGGTGAATGAGAGATCCCTGGTTAGTACCAAGACCTCGAGCCACCTCCCCATCACATGGGGACACCGGATAGAAGCCCCGAAATCCCGCCGTTCTTCGTCCCACGAAGAACACGAAAAACCTCAAAATAAATTTCAAAAATTGCAGAACAAAAATCTGATTATTATGTGTTCATCATATGAACATGAATCTAGCAAATAATTGAACATACGACATGGAATAAATCATGAAAAAATTAATCTAGAGACCGAAACGCGACGAGAAACAGTGGAACCTGGCTTTAATACCATTGTTGGGTTCTCGCGTTTCTCCTGATCGCTCTCGTACTGGAAATTAAAATCAAACCAGCGATCCGCTTTTCCCTTTTCGAATAAACCAAAATCGATAATCGGATTATCGTTTCTTACCGCGCACGGATTCGGATCCACAACTGATTGGCTCCGTCGGTGTGACACCGCTAGCTGCGCAAGAGCCCGGCCTCTAGTAAAGTCCACGCGATCCTCCTCGCGGTGGATATCCTCACGGTTCCTCGTTCTTCGCACCTCACGAAACCTCCGTTGTTCACCGCAACGATCGCCGCAATGCGCCGACGATTTC
Source organism: Zantedeschia hybrid cultivar (assembly GCA_030544215.1). Lineage (NCBI taxonomy): Eukaryota > Viridiplantae > Streptophyta > Magnoliopsida > Alismatales > Araceae > Zantedeschia > Zantedeschia hybrid cultivar. The sequence continues at coordinate 46,679,292 of JARZZO010000011.1, forward strand.
CTTTTGGACGGGAGTCGGAGAAGCAGCAGAGCAGACTCGGAGAACGTGTCTGGCCTGAGGCGACAAAGAAAGAGTGGAAGAGAGGAGGGGGCAGCCAGGGTTGAGCAGCAACCTGGCCTGCTCAGCCCGTTCGCTACATTTCATATTAACTGCGCGATTTTTCATAAAAACCCCTGGTTTATATAAAACCCACTTTTGAATCCATCGCCTTGAGAATTATTTGTGTGTGACCCTTTACGCCCAATTACCAGTCCGGTTAATGGCCCATTAAGCCCAGAGACTCCTCATTGACTTGATTAATTAATAACTCGTATTAATCAATTAATCAACTGAATTAATGTCACACATTAAATTCGATCGAGCTTTCGATCACGTTGTGTGCCAAGTAACACCGCGTGAACCCGGAAGGTATTTAGGGTTAAGTAACCCACTCTTGGAACCTTTCCGATGACAGTTACCGCATAGATATAATCCTTCATTCGTACAATGCTCTCGAGTCAACTCAGGGTATGGTGTACTGTCAAACCCTAACCGGTCGACTCACTTGGATCGAATGCTGCCGTATAATATCGGAAAACTCCTTTCCCGATATTATCGTCTGCCCTGGCCAGGGACTTTTGCGCATCCTTCCTAGAGCATTCTCTCTCTATATACCGAGAGCGAATGATTCCTTATTAACACTTAATTCCCTTCGACGGTATTCCGCTGTACCTGATCCTTGGCTATTTAGAATCCTGTGGTTAGAGATTCATAAACCAAGGTCAAAGCACAGAAGTCCACCGACAAGGTGTCCATGGTGTCTCAGGTCCGAGGACAATCCACGCAACTGCGACAATAGAATCAAGCTGGTTGACAGTGAGGTACAATACCATCCATCAATTCGGTCGGATCAGTTCAGTGAACTCATTCTCTAATGAGCACCTACAGATTCGCCTTAGTGTCTCCACACAAGTGACTATGAGATCAGTCACGCTCATCTTATGAGCGGGAGTAATCTGTACTAGTCTAACCAGATATCCGATGTCCTTCTCGAATATCTTCCGACTAGGAACTATTAAGAATATGTGTGTTTAAGTGATCAGTCTCATTAGTATGATCTCATCATAATCTGATCACTATCACACATATTCACGGACTTCATTATGAGACGATAACAATACGAATTACACATAATGAATATTATGCCATTTATATTAATAAACGAACGAGATTTACATAGTCAGATTGGCTTGTAGGCCACCTAAGACTAACAATTATGTATCTAACATAATAAGGAATATTATTTCTATTTCATGTTTAGATAGAATTAGGTACACCTTATCTATTGGGAACAATTGTTATTCAATTTATTTCGGAAATAAATTAATAGCTTATACTTCATTATCTAATACATTGTACTTATTAAATGTGTCTCATGATAATTTCAATATCGGTTCTTTAACTAAAAGAAACAAGTATGAAGTGAACAAAGCCTACCTATGGCATTGTAGGCTTGGCCACATTGGTGAAAATAGACTTCAAAGGCTGGATAAAAATGGATACTTAGATCAATTTGATTATGAATCATATGTAACCTGTGAGTCATGTTTAATGAGTAAAATGGTAAAATCTCTATTTTATGGAACTGGAGAACGAGCTAATGACTTACTAGAACTAATACATTCAGATGTATGTGGTCCTATGTCAACTTAAGCCATTGGTGGTTTCTCATAGTTCATTCCGTTCACTGATGATTTCTCAAGATATGGCTTCATATACTTATTGAAGTATAAATCAGAAGCTTTTGAGAAATTCAGAGAATTCATGAATGAAATAGAGAAACAAACTGGAAAGAGTATCAAAACTATCTGATTTGATTGTGGTGGGAAATATTTGAGTACAGAGTTTGCAAAATACTTAAAGGATAATGGTATCCTTTCTCAGCTTACACCTCCCTATACACCTCAAATGAATGGTGTATCAGAAAGGAGGAATCGCACATTAATGAAAATGGTGCGATCTATGATGAGTATGTCCAAATTACTAGTGTCCTTATGGGGATATGCACTTAGCTCGGCTATATATATCCTAAACAAGGTACCTAGTAAATCTGTTGCAACCACTCCGTATGAGATATGGAATGGAAGGAAACCCGACCTTAAACATGTTAAAGTCTGGGGATGTCTTGCTCATGTTAAAAGACATGATGCAGATAAGCTGGAGTCAATAACTGACAAATGCAGATTTGTGGAATATCCGAAGGAACTTACGAATATTACTTTTATCATCCTGGCGAACAAAAGGTGTTTATGGCCAGGAGAGCTGTCATTTTGGAAGAAGATTATATTTTCCAAAAAGATAATGGGAGTAAAGTAATTCTAGAAGAAATACTAGACCCACAAACTATTAATGGTTCATCAGATGAACTTTCAGTTTCTGAACCTGTTCAAGAAAGTACACAAGAACCTTGTAGGTCAGAAAGAGTACCTAAACCACCAGAAAGATATGTAGGACATATTAATTTGGACGGTTCTAGGATATTCTATAACGAGGATGATGATACTTACCAGGAGGCTAGGAAATAGCGAGAAGCCATGAATTCTGAAATTTAGTCCATGCACATCAACTAAGTTTGGAACTTGGTTGACTTGCCCGAAGGTATAGTGCCTATCGGATGCAAATGGATCTTTAAAAGAAAGATTGGTGCAGATGGACGAATTGAGACTTATAATGCAAGGCTAGTGGCGAAGGGTTATCGTCAAAGGCAAAGTATTGACTATAACGAGACCTTCACCCGTTGCCATGATTAAGTCTATCAGAATTCTTCTCGCTATTGTTGCATACTATGATTACAAAATATAGTAGATGGATGTGAAGACGGCCTTCCTCAATGGAAACCATGAGGAAGAAGTATATATGATACAACCAGAGGGCTTCACATCAAAGGAATCTCCAGATATGGTATGTAAGTTGCAAAGGTCCATTTATGTACTGAAGCAAGCTTCCCGTAGCTTGAACATAAGATTTGATGAGGCAATCAAATCTTATGGTTTCATTAAGAATGAAGATGATCCTTGTGTGTATAAGAAAAACAGTGAGAGCACAATCATATTCCTAGTTCTTTACGTTGACAATATCCTACTCGTTGGGAATGTTGTAGGGATGATGTCATCGGTAAAGATTTGGCTATCTAAGAACTTCTCCATGAAGGATTTAGGAGAAGCATCTTACGTATTGGGAATATGGATCTATAGAGATAGATCAAAGAAATTGCTAGCTTTAACCCAATCCATGTACATAGAAACCATTGTCAAAAAGTTTGGCATGGAAAAATTCCAAGAGAGGTCTCATATCGATAAGACATGGAATTTATCTCTCTAAAGGTCAGTCTCCCAAGACTCCTGAGGAGAGGGAGTGATGGATAAGGTACCCTATGCTTCAACTATAGGTTCCATCATGTATGTCATGCTATGTACTAGACCTGATGTTGCATACACTCTAAATGTTATGAGTAGACATCAGGCAGATCTAAGTGAAGAACACTGGTGTAGACACGCTAATTTTGACATTATTTTGAGTAAATTTCATATCATATAATAATGCTTCAGAATGGTCTGATATTTAATCATCGGTTAATTTTTATTGATATTTTTGAGTTAATTATCTAAATAGTGTCGGTTTAAACAGACATAATTTAAGTTAATCAATTAAATGGATTTTAACTCAAATTTTGATTAAAATATGAAGAAGTCTAAAAGACGTCGACCTGTGTAGACGCCATTTAGAGTTTATTCATATTTTGATATTTAAATTTGAATTTTAATTAATTGATTAATTAACTAAACGACGTCTGCCATGCACGACGCAATTTAGGTTTCCTAAGTTGTTTCTATCTCTTTTCGGATGTTTATCCTTATCTTAATTAGTCTAAAAGGCCTCTCTACACGGCGACGTGTTTTATCTAATTACAGATAAAGATAAACTTTGTCTGGATGTTTATCCTTATCTTAATCAGTCTGAAAGGCGTCTCCTATGGGCGACGTGTTTTAGACTAATTACAGATAATGATGAATTAATCTGTATTTATCTGTTTGTCAAGCTGGATAAACTTCAAAATTTCTTCATGTAAATCCGCGAATGCAAAGAAGTCTATAAATACCCCGCCTCTTGGACGAGTGACAGTTAGTGATGTTGAGTGATAATTAGTAATTATTTTGGTGGTGATTGGAGCAAAGACGCTTGACGACGTCCGAACGCTGAAGGAGCGAAGTGCTGCTATCATCAAGAGTCTTCATCCATTCTTCGCCCATTCAAGACTGTCTCAAGACCAAGGCTTCCAGGGGCCATCCAGCTTAACTTCCCATTATTTTTCTTCTCACATTTTCGTCACATCACTCCATGCAACACACACACACATTAGCATTGTTTTCCGAACGTATTTGTTAAAGGGGTTTAAAAGACCATCATACAAGTGAGTTCACCTGTTCAGTTGCATGTTTAAAATTTTCTCCGGAATGGATACTACTTCTTCCTAAGTTCTGATCATTGTTCTTTATTTCTTTCTATTTCTTGCAAGGTATAAAGGAGAATCAAGGGGAGGGAATCAACAGAGAACAACAAGGAATTTGGATGATCCTCAAAGCTCAATAATCAAAACAAGAACAAAGATAGAAAGGGCTCTCTTTCTTCAGCCGGCTGAAGGAGGGGAACCAAGAATTCAACATCTCCCACGTCCAAACAGGTAGGCGATCAAACCTTCTTTTGGAACTTTTTAGTCAAAAGTTTCTGGCGATCACATCACCTAGTTTCTTTTTTTTTTAATAGGTTTATTTTTCACTTAAACAACATAATTTCCATGATAATCACACACCCATTTTAAGCACTCACAGCTTTCATGGCGATCACGATGGGACTTGGTCTCGCCATCTTTTTAAATTCTTTGTTCTTACTGTTATCAATCGGACACCCACGATACACCACCTGTGTCTCTCGACACGCCCTCACCAATTGGTGAGTTTTTAGTTTAGTTGTTATTCCTACGTGCACTACGTGCACACCCCTGCGGCAAGATTTTGCCCTCTCCGTTGATTAGTTGAAAAGCTGTTTTTGTGATAAAAGATTGTGTGATTGATTGACATTTCAGTTGTTTATTTGATAAAATCATCCTGTTAAAATTTGAAACAAAAAAATTTGCATGAGCTGATTATTTATCGCTTTCATCCTGTTTGTGAGGGGGAATCGATCTAGAAATTCCTCCTAGAAAACTGAATCTGTAACTTGAAAAGCGTCCAGGAGCAGCGACGCATTTCAAACTGCGTCGCCCAACCCAAACGCCTTTCAGGCAATTTTCCTGCTGTCTGCTGCCTAAGCTTCTGCGAAAAAATAAGGCTCTGTTTGAATAGCATCGACCAACAGCGACGCGATTCAGGCAGTTTCTTATTTCTTCTTCAGTTCTTAGATTTTTGATCTGTGTGCTATTACCCATTATGTATTAAGCATTAGAGGTCATCCAGGCTACAGGTCATACGCATTGAGGCTAACACCCTCCTCTTCTTAGGAACACCCTTCTTGACATCTTCAACTCTCTCTGATTGGGTCGGTCCCTCGATCAGACTAGAGTAGTTGGCGTTAAAGACCTCCGTAAGTCCCCAAAATCAAGGTATTCCTCCTTGTTAATCGGGCTGGTTGTACCAATTGAAGTCCTGGTTAGATTTTCATAACATTGTGAGAGAAAACCATAGAGAATAACGGTGGATATTGAACTGAAACTAGGATCTTACCCCTTGAGTGAATTTGTAATTTAATTAAATCCAAATAACCCAACAAGGAATCCTAAAATAACGTTAAACATCCACTTGTTTGCTTAATCTCTGTACAACTTGTTTGCTAATCTCTGAAAAAAATCTAATATCATGCTACTTCGATCAAGCAGGGACTTGAGCATGGCTCCAGATGCCATAGTCAACTATGAGGGAGATGCTAATGCCCCTCGTGATTCTGATTACCATTCGAAAGCGGGAGAAATGCTGATGCCTCCCGTAATTCTCTTCCTTGTCCAGTTCGATATGAGGGAAATGTCCTAACCCCTCTTCATTGCCCTCATGATCAATATTCTGATCTTCCCTCGCATGTGCATGCGGTTCCTAACCCTATCTTCGAGGGAGACATGAACCAGAATGATCCCTCATCCTCTGACCCCTCGGATCTTGTAAATGCTTTGGGAGTTCTTGCCTCCCGTCTGGACCCTCAACAGTTCGAGGCGATCCAGTCCATTTTGAAGGGGAAGACGTCCATGCAGTCTGCCGAGTCGAACCCTGCGGCTCCCCATGCCATTCCTCAACAACCTCCTCATCCTCCTTCCTTCATTCATCAGGCCCTAGAAGGCCTTCACGTCTCACCTTCTCGGCCAATTGGGCCACAACTTTCCTCTTCTAGGCAACCGGTTAGACCGCTGACGCCTGCTTATCAAAATGCCCTCGGGTATGGCGGAAGCTCTGTCGGACTTCCACTTTATTGTCCTCCCTGTCCTATGTACTCTAGGCAACAAGCCTATAAAGTACCTCCACCTCCCACTCCTCCCCAGGCTGATCCGACAACGCAAGCGTTGCTGGCAAAGATGGAGCGCATGGATGAACAGTTCAACAACCTCCAGAAGATGATGGGGGTCAAAGCTGCACCAGAGATCAACTTACCAAGTCTGCCTGTGTTCCACCTGCCATCCTCTGAGATGCTAGTGTACCGAAAGTATAACGGTACTGGTAACCCCTTCACCCACTTGAAGGAGTTCATGTACGAGTCATCCTTCTGGCAAAACGACAAGAGGTCGTTGGCCTTTTTGTTCAGGAGATCTTTAGAGGGACCAGCCCTCGAGTGGTTCTTTTCTTTAGAACCCTCTAAAGTAGAGGACTACGGTATTGTCTCCCGAAAATTCATTCAACGATACCATGACAGAGTTGCCCCCTCCCTATCCATTACTGACCTAATAGCAGAAAAGATGAAGCCCGATGAGGAGTTCGTCAGTTTTGCTGACAGATGGAGGGGCTTGGCCGAAAAAGTGAAAGATCACTTGTCTGAGTCGGAGCAAGTAAAGATGCTGATTTCCAATGCTACGCCTCAGTTCAAATTAGTCCTCTCCCTGAACAATCTGACCAGTATGGCAGAGCTCTATGAAAGAGTGCGGTACTGTCAGAATGCCTTCAAGGACGCTACGTTCTCTAGCGTCTTTGATCCTCACCGACCTAACAGGCCTCCACCTCGGAAGCCTGCAGTGCAAAATTCCCCCAGCGCAGGTCCGACTACTGAGGGCACGCTCTCTCATGAGCACGTTAGCAGTATGAACAATAACCAGCCCCAATTTGTGAGGAGTCAATAGCCACAGTACCAGCGGCCACAACAGCCAAACCAGCAGGGTTACAGGCAGCAGCCAAACCCCCAATATCAGCAGCCCCAGTTTCAGCGGCCCCAACAGCCGAACCAGCAACAGCAACAGCAACAGCCACAGCAGCCGCCGCAACGGCAATTATAGTACCAAGTACCACAACAACAGCAGTATTAGTAACAGCAGCAGTACTAGCCGCGCGCACCGCCGGCATATCACAATGTCCCTCCACCTGCTGACTACAACCAACAGAGAAGACCTCCAGGCCCAAAGAGGGCAGAATATCCAGTCCTCCCAGAGTCCTTGGCAGACATTTTCAGTGCTTTAATGGCAGCCAATGCCTTGGTCCTGCCAAGAGAAAAGGCAATCTGGCCCCAAAATGCCGATACTTCCAGGTATTGCTATTTCCACAGGCAACCTGGACATACTATAGACACCTGCTTCCAATTCAGAGATTATATTTATGATCTCAACGAGCAGGGCAGCATTGACTGGGAAGAGATGAAAAAGTACATATCTGCCTTAAAGGCAAGAAGACCACAACAGTAGCAGCAAGCAAGAGCGCCGGCACAAGCAGCGGCACCACCGAACATGGGCATAGTGTAGAACCCACTCCCGGAGCATCAAAATCAGAACCAAGTTGCCCCTATTCTGACAAATAGCCGGTCTGAGGCTAACCGCGGGCAACAGTGGAGGATAGAGGACTCTCCCTTTATTTATTCAACGGGTCACACTTCGAGTACCGCTGAAGAACCACCACGCTGCACCATCCACATACCTAGACCACAGCCCATTACCATTACCCCTATACCAACACCCGCATATCACTCACCCGCACCCACTAACCCATTACCACCACCCGCTTTCCTTAAACCCATTGCACCCCATACCACTACGCCTCCATTAAATAACCCCCCGCAAGCCAACTACGCACCCCTTATGCCATCCAGACCGCTACTCCGCGTACCATTCCCTGCATCACCCATTATCACTACCGCTTACTCAAATCCCATCCAACCATCTAAACCGCTACTACGCATGCCATTTCTCACTTCACCCGCACCAACCACTTACCCTTTCACTATCCAACCATCTAGGCCTCTAATCCGCACCACGCCACGACCACCTAACCCCACGCCATCACCTATATACCAACACTCCACACCATCCGCACCATCCAACCCTGCGGTACTCAAGTTATCACCCGAACCTTCCACGGCTGAGGAACATGCGCTCCGGAGTGGGAGGATTTTCAACAAAGTCTTTCCTCAGTCAACAGTTAGAGACGGCCCATCACAGCCGTCGGAGGAAGCACACAATGATGAGAGTGCACCAGGCACTCAATATGATTTGTTGAAACACCTGGACCCGACACCGGCACGAATCTCCATACTTGAACTGATAAAAAGATCTAAGGCCCATCAAGAGGCTCTGATGGAGTATTTACAGAAAGTGATGGTCAACGAGGACGTGCCGGTGGAAAAGATTGCCGCACTACTAGTTCCTTAGGGGGATCAGCCCTCTATTTCATTCCATGCATCGGAACTAGCACCGCCAGCAGCCAGAAGCATGGCTCTAAGCATTACGGTCAACATCTGTAAAAAGGCCGTAGATGAATGCCTGGTTGACACAGGGGCTTCGATCAATGTTTTACCTCCGAAGACCCTGTAATTGTGCGGTGTGCCTAAGGAAAAATGGCTGCCTAGCCCCATCTCCGTTACAGCATATGATAACTCTACCCGTTCCCCTCTGGGAATGGTCTATTTGAAAGTGGAGCTAGGCCCTGTATGTCACGCAGAGGTCGAATTTCACATTCTAGAAATCGACCCTTCTTTGAATGTCATTTTGGGTCGTCCTTACATAAAAACTCTCGAGGCGATTCCCTCCACGAATCATTAATGCCTCAAATTCCCCTTCAAAGGACGAATTATCAAAGTTATGAGCATGCCGATCCTTGCTGCTGCTCACTCTCTGAATACCAAGCCCACTTCTTCACTTGGCCGACAACCTTTTCTGTCGGTATTACAGGTCTACCATCCATTGGCTGATCCTTTGAAAACTGCCACTATTACTCCTTATCCATTAAATGCCATAAAGAGGGGGAAGTGCATGAGTACCTCTGGATGGAGAATCATGATGAAGAGTGGCTATCAGCCTGGAAAAGGTCTGGGTGCACAGTTACAAGGCAGGACCACTCCCGTCAAGGACCACCGAGGGACACTTGGAAATGGCCTGGGCTATAGGCCAAGAAGAATGAAGTAGGACATTGCTCAGCAGGAGGAAAATGAAGATGGTCAAAGGGTCTGGAAGACAATGTCTACACCCCGCAAAGAAGGCGAAGACCCCCTAACATGGACTCTATACACACATTTTGTGAAGGGGCCCGTAATCAGCCATGACAACACGGTGGTCATTACTTCATGTTTTGACCTCCATGATATATATGGGAGAGACTTGGCTAGACATTGCTCAGAACTACTCACGTACCAGTCCTTGGAGGCTCTGCGGCCTATGAAGAGGAGGAAATTCCAAGACCCTGAATGTGAATGGTACAGGTGGTTCGATTTAAGGGATCTTTACATTGCGTTGAACAGGCTGTTTCTTGATCCTGCAGAACCCAAGTGGCCGCCACAGATAGATGAGTTGATCGAAGGGCCTGGTGCTATTTTCGACAAGAAGATACTACTGTCAGAGGAAACTGATGAAGGGGAGCCAGATGACCCCGATGAAGCTGGCTATACCACGGATCTACTCTAGAGGGGGACTTATCCTTCTCATGTTTTCATGCTTTGCACCTTGTTCCGCACTTTGCTCCTGACCCCGACTTGGTCGCGGGTCATTATTGAAGACATTCCACGGGCTCCGCCCGTCATGATTACTTTGTCCCCACGGGACCTCATTCCACAACCTCCTCTCGATCTAGAGAGGATGTATGATTTAATCTGGGACATACTACTGTATGATCCCCCTAATCCATTGGCCTTGGTGCCACTTCCCTCATCTCATTCTCCTTCTATTCATCTTCATTCATGTTTTATGCTTAACTCTTCTATTGTCAAAAAAAAAACACCAATTTGGCAACAAATTCTTCCAAGATCCTCATTGAGGAAACCTCTTACTTGTCCTATTATACCCCATCGCGTGGGTCTTTCGGTTAAGATTCTCTTCTAGATCTACTCTGCCCCTCCCGTCGGGAGGATTCTCCTGCATTTCCACTTGCATCTCATAATTTTCATTCTGCTTCATCTTCATTAGGTCAGAATAGGGAGTCTAGTGAAGTTAGGAAGTCTAGTTCTAGGTAGGTTAATCAGGTTAGGAAGTCTAGAAAGTTTAAGGGTAGGCGAATTCCAGATAGATACCTCCAGGACTTAGCTGATAGATGCCTTTCTTGCTCTATGATCCCTCAGCTATTAGAAAATCCTATTCAAATGCCAAAAGATTGTATAGACGATGAGTCAGTCAATGATGGGTATGGGGTGTATGAGTTGATACATGAAAAAGACCCAATTGTTGAAGATGAGGAAGATGACGAGGACACAGCTGAGGCATATGCCAGTAGAGTAAAAAGATTCGATGAACCCTCAGCTGCCGTAGAAGAGCCCACCAAAGAGATCAATTTAGGAACTGAAGACGAACCTAAGGTTGTTCTCGTTAGCACGAATCTTTCTGAAGAGGATGAGAAGGCAACGGTACAAGTTCTTAAGGACTATAAGGACACTTTCGTCTGGAGTTATGAAGATATGCCAGGGTTGGACTCATCCTTAGTGAAACACAGGTTAACATTAAAGGATGGAGCTAGTCCAGTCAAACAGAAATTGAGGCGATTCCACCCACAAATGGCTTTAAAGATGAAGGAAGAAGTCGACAAGTTACATAAAGCCAAATTCATTAGAGTTGTCCTCTATCCACAATGGGTGGCCAACATAGTCCCAGTTATGAAGGAAGATGGGAAGGTCAGGATTTGCATTGACTTCCGAGATTTGAACCGGGCGTATCCTAAAGACGATTTTCCATTGCCTCACATTGATGTGCTCATCGATAATACTGTTGGCTATGAAACTTTATCATTTATGGATGGATTTTCAGGATACAATCAGATTAAATTGGCAGAAGAAGATTAGGAAAAGACATCATTCACTACACCTTGGGGGACATATTGCTATGTCGTCATGCCATTTGGATTAAATAATGCTGGAGCCACTTACCAAAGGGCTATGTTGGCAATATTTCACGATATGATGCATATTGATTTGGAAGTGTATGTGGATGACTTGTTGGTAAAATCTAAGACTAAGGCTGAGCATGCCCAAGTTTTGACAAGAGTATTAGAAAGGTCAAGAGAATATCAGTTAAAGATGAACCCCAAGAAATGTGTGTTCGGGGTATCCTCAGGGAAATTACTTGGGTTCATTGTCAGCAAACGGGGAATTGAGATCTATCCCAACAAGGCGAAGGCTATCAAAGAGATGCCACCTCCTAAGAACTTGAAAGAGTTAAGAGGATTAATCGGGAGGTTGCAATTTATTTGCCGCTTTGTCTCCCAACACTTACAAAGGTGTAAGCCGTTCTACGAGCATACCAAGCCGGGAGTCAAATTTGATTGGGACGATAAGTATCAAGAGGCATTCGATGGATTAAAGAATTATTTGGCAAGTCCTCCTGTTTTAAGACCACCATCTCCAGGCAAACCATTGATACTTTACATTTCTGTCCTGGATGATGTAGTGGGGGCTGTCCTAGCACAAGGATGAAGAAGGAAAGGAGAGGGCAGCCTACTATCTCTTTAAACTTCTCAACCCCGCTGAATAGAGATACACGGCGATGGAGAAAACAAGTGCAGCATTGGTCTGGGTTGTTCAGAAATTGAAGCATTATTTTCTAGCCCATGAAGTCCATCTCATCGCTAAGATGAATCCAATCAAGTTTTTTCTTGAGAAATCTGTCCTTACTGATAGGTTAATACGATGGCAAAGCTTTCTATCTCAATTCGATATCACTTACATTCAGCAGAAAGCGATCAAAGGCTATGCCATAGCAGAACATCTCGCTCATCACCCCCTTCCTCGTTTTGATCCAGTCCGATCGGAGTTTCCGGATGAGGAACTGATGTCCATACACCAAATCAGAGATGATATGTGAACTCTGCATTTTGACGGAGCTCTGAATTCCCATGGAAAGGGGATTGGCATTGTTCTGTTATCACCTGAAGGTGTCACCATTCCACAAGCCTTTCAGCTTGACTTTCCAGTCACTAACAATATAGCTGAATATGAGGCACTCCTTGCTGGCCTCGAGGCTGCTCATTCCCATGGTGCCACTAAACTCAGGATTGTGGGTGATAGCCAATTTATTCTTCGCCAAGTGTTAACTAAGTATCGAACTCTTGATCCCAAACTCAAGCCTTATCAAGAACTTACTTCTGCTTACTCAAAGCTTTTCACAAAATTGATCTTTGTCCATGTTCCTAGGAATCAGAACATCTTAGCTGACGCTCTAGCCTCACTTGCATCCTCTCTTGATTTTCCAATCAGCAGGCAATCCGAATCAATTATCGTTCATAGGCGTCTTTCACCCGCCGTGAAAGACCCTTCATTTCTTAGAACTAAGGAGAAGCTGCTGAAGAAGGTCAGAGATGGAAATATTGTGGAAAAGAGAGAGATTATGTTAATGGAGCTGTTAGAAGAGATGGATGATGAACAGAAGCCATGGTACTATGAAATTGCTAAGTATTGTGAAGATCAATCATATCCTGAAGAAACTACAACTGAGGAGAAAAGAGCTATCAGGAGAGTTGCTCAAAGATACACCCTAGTTGGGGGAGCACTGTACAAAAGAGGTTTTGATGGAATTCTTCTAAGATGCTTAGACGAAGATGAACTTTGGAAGGTTATGGAAGGAGCTCATGCTGGAGTTTGTGGTGGCCATGTTAATGGACAGATGTTAGCAAAGAAGATCCTTAGACAAGGATTCTATTGGCCAACCATGGAAGAAGACTGTGTAGGATATGTCCGTAGGTGTGCTGAGTGCCAACTTCATGCCGTTAAGATTCATTCTCCTGCATCTTCACTCCATCCTCTTTCTTCACCATGGCCTTTCTCCATGTGGGCTTTCGATATCATTGGACCCCTTGGCAATCCTGATTCCGGCATTAAGCAAAGGTCTTTCATCCTCACGGCAGCGGAATACTTCACCAAGTGGGCAGAAGCTGAAGCATACACGGAAGTCAAAGCATCAACTGTCTGCAAGTTCATCATGAGGAACATCATCACCAGATTTGGAATTCCAAGCACCATCGTCACCGACAATGGACCGCAGTTCGTGTCACAAGAGCTGAAAGACCTTTGCAATAGGTACAAAATTGCATTGCATCATTTGTCTCCTTACTATCCGCAAGGCAATGGCCAAGCAGAGGCAACTAATAAGGCTTTGATAAAAATCATCAAAAAGACGTGCAAATCTAACAAATTCACAGACTGTCCAGAAAAATTGGTTGAGGCTCTATGGGCCTACTGAACTTCAATCCGCACGCCCACTGGGCAAACTCCTTATTCCTTAACATTCGGAATAGAGCCGGTAGTTCCATATGAGATCCTTATACTGTCATTAAGAGTACAATTGAATAAGGATTTTTCTATTGATGAACACCGTTCAGCACTCCTTGCTCAATTGGAACTCTTAGACGAGAAAAGATGGTCAGCTGCTAATCATACAAGAGTTTATCAAAATAGACTAGCACATTTTTATCAAAAGAAAGTCATTGAACGTAAGTTCAAAGTTGGTGAAATGGTCGTCAAAATGATGTTTGTAAAACCTGGTGGTCCACGCTCTAAGCTCCAACCCAATTGGGAAGGACCTTATGTTGTATCACATACTTTTCCTGGTAACGCTTATCGTCTTGTCAATGCAGAAGGGGAAGAGTTAGCTCACCCCTGGAACGGTTTGCATCTTAAGAAATACTACCCTTAGGTTAAAGAGTCGATCAGCATGGTACAAAGACCAGTGGAATCAGAAAATTTATAAACTCAAAATTTCTTATTAGTCTGGATAATTTAACTCTAAACACATTAACTGCACACACTGACACGTTTGATTCGTGAGTAACAAGAGATGCCAAGTTCTAAGGAATACCGAAAGCTTGACTGAAAGTGTAAAGTACAAATCATTCATTTTTCAAACAAAATTCTGTTTTTACACTCGGCCCATGATGTCGGAACGAGGCTTAGAATAGACTACTACGAATACCCGCCATCTTAGTAGGAGGCCGTCATAAAAAAATGGGGGAGATCCGTCCCAAGAAAGAAAAGAAAAGCAAAAGCAAAGGACAAAAGCCAAATGTCAAATCAAAAGGCCATTACACTACAAACGTTACCTCAAGGCTATGAAATAAAATGAAAGGGAACGCAAGGTCGATAAATACTCCGGAAAGAAAATGACCGAACCCCAACGGATATTAGGGTAGGAAAGGAACATCTTTTTGGGTCTCCGGAACCTTCTCGTGGGGTTTCTAAACTAATTCTTCCTTCCTTTCTAAAGAGGCGTACTCCAAACTTAAGGAACGGCCAAGCTTGATTAAGGATCGAATCATCAAATGGGATCACGAATGGAAACACAAGTTCAAACACAATGGGTTTAAGTTAAATTATTGAAGAACAATTTGGGAATTAAGTTAATAAATGAATATGATCTTTTGATCTGAGTACCATGCTGGTCTTTTAGTTTACACCATATTTTAAAATAAAAAAAAAATACATATTTCAAAATCCAAAAAAAGTACATATTCCAAAATCCAAACAAATACATATCCCAAAATAAAAAAAAAAGGGCACATATTTCAAAAATTCAAAAAAAATACATATTTCAAAACCCAAACAAAAATGAATATTTCAAAACAACAAAAATATTTCAATTAACATTTGCTTATTGCATCTAGTATGCTTCATTCCTTTTATTTTCAGTGAGCATCTGTCTGCTTGTATGTTGCATTTTGCTTACAATTCGATTACCTTTGTTAATAAAGGCTATGCCCCTTGACCCTTCCACTAAGAAAGAGATTGATCGACCATTCACTTGGTCAAGCAAGGGGTTAAGACTAAATAGATACTTAACCTGTTTGTTAAGTAATGTGCAGGACATAGGACAAACACATGGAACGAAAGCTAAAGGCAATGATTTCATGTATATATCAAAAAGTGTTTGTATACGATACACAAAAGAAAGGAAAGTACATAAGCCCTCAAGGCTGGCTCTCTCCTGCCCCCTCATCCATCTGGCTCTGAGCCTCATCCTGGGCATCTGGCGGTGGAGCTCTAGGCGGCGGCGGACCCATGGCACTCGGACTAGTCTGACCAGAGGAGATGGCCACGCTGGCTGTGAAAGCGCTCACCTGCCCGCGCTCCTAAGCACGCTGCCGAGCACACCTGTACCTCTCCTCTACGCTACGACGCTCGTGCTCGGCAATGCCTAATTGGACTCAGAGGGAGGTCATCTCCGAGTCCAGCCTCTGCCGCTCCCTCTCCCTCTCCTCGGTGATGAACTCCAGTCGGGACTGGAGGCGTGAAAGCTCCCGAGAAAGATCCCCGGTGGAGAGGCGAGCCACCTGTTCCTCGAGATCGCGAACCCGGGCCGCATCCGCTTCAGCCCTCTAAAGGGCTTCATGAAGCTCAGCAACCTGCAGGAGAAGTCATTGTTAGTCCAAAGCAATCAAAAATCAAATCTAGGAGTCAAAGGGAAAGGATCAGAACTTACTCGAGCGGCACGATCCTCCTCTGCGAGAGAGGCTCGGTGGATGGCGGACGCGAGCTGGCTCTGTAGGTCAGCCAGAGCAACCTCATGGGCGGCAGAAGAGGAGGATGATGATGCTCCATATGCAGGGGGAGCCGCCTGGGTGTAGACGGCTCGCTGCGCCAAAAGACGATCATCAGCGGTTTAATCGTCAAAACAATTAATTCAGTAAAATGTCCATTCATATTCATGCATGCATACCAGGTCGAAGAGCTCCTTCTGGACCTACTCCAACTGGGCCTCCTCATCATGTAGGCGGGCCCGGAGGTCGATGATCACAGCATCTCTTGCATCCTGCATACCACACATGTTAGTTTAGGTGGCCTACAAGCCAATCTAACAATGTAAATCTCGTTCATTATTAATAAAATGGCATAATATTCATTATGTGTAAATCGCGTTAATTATCATTTCATAATGAAGTCCGTGAATATGTGCTATGGTGATCAGATTATGATGAGATCATACTAATGAGACTGATCACTTAAACACACATATTCTTAATCGTTCCTAGTAGTAGGATATCCGAGAAGGACATCGGATATCCGGTTAGACTAGTACAGATTACTCCAGCTCATATGATGAGGGTGACTGGTCTCATAAGTCACTTGTGTGGAGACACTAAGGCGAATCTGTAGGTGCTCATTGGAGAATGAGTTCACTGAACTGATCCGACTGAATCGCTGGATGGTATTGTACCTCACTGTCAACCAGCTTGATTCTATTGTCGCAGTTGCGTGGATGGTCCTCGGACCTGAGACACCAAGGACACCTTGGCGGTGGACTTATGTACTTTGACCTTGGTCTACGAATCTCTAGCCACGGGATTCTAATACGCCGAGGATTGGGTGCAGCAGAATACCGTCGAAGGGAATTGTGTGTCAATAAGGAATCATTCGCTCTCGGTACTTAGAGAGAGAATGCTCTAGGAAGGATGCGCGGAAGTCCCTGGCCAGGGCGGACGATAATATCGGGAAAGGAGTTTTCCGATATTCATCAGCGGCATCCAATCCAAGTGAGTCGACCGGTTAGGGTTTGATAGCTCGCCATACCCTGAGTTGACTCGAGAGCATTGTACGAATGAAGGATTATATCCACGCGGTAACTGTCGGCGGAAAGGTTCCAAGAGTGGGTTACTTAACCCCAAATACCTTCCGGGTTCACGCGGTGTTGCTTGGCACCCAACGTGATCGGAGGCCCGGTCGAATTCGATGTGCGACATCAATTCGATTGATCAATTGATTAATAAAGGGTCACTGGGCTTACTGGGCCATTAACTGGACTGGTACTTGGGCCTAGAGGGTCACACGCAAATGATTCTCAAGGCGATGGATACTTAAGTGGGTTTTATACAAACCGGGGGTTTTTGTGAAAAACCGCGCGGTTAGTATAAAACATAGCGAACGGGCTGAGCAGGCCAAGCTGCTGCTAATCCTAGCCACCCGTCCTCGTTTTCTGTCCTTCTGTGGCATCCAGGCAGATCCAGATCTGCTCCGCCGCTTCTCCGAATCCCGTTTGACGGGAAATCGTCTGCGCGCTGCGGCGACCATTGCGGCGACCAGCGGAGGCTTCGCGTGCTGCGAAGAACGACGAACTCGAGGATATCCATCGCGGGGAGGATTGCGTGGACTTCGCTATAGGCCGGGCGCTTGCGTGGCTTGCGGTGTCGCACCGATGGAACCGAACAGCTGCGGATTCGAACCCGCACACGGTGAGAAAAGATAATCCGATTATCTCGTATTTTAGTCTCCGAAACGAGAACGGATCGCTGTAAATAATTTTGTTTTTCCGCTGCGTGAGCGATCCGGAGAAACCGAGAAAACCCAACAGTGGTATCAGAGCCAAGTTCCACTGTTTCTCGTCCCGTTTCGGTTTCCGAAATTGATTTTTCTTGAGTTATTCCATGCATTTAATCCGATTAAAATGACGGAATATTGTTCATAAGATGAACACAAATAATTTGATTATTTTTCCGTGATTTTTCGAGATTATTTTGGGGGTTTTTCGTGTTCTTCGTGAGACGTAGAACGGCGTGTTTACGGCGGCTTTAATCAGCCTCCCAAGCGTTGGGATGGCCGGCCGAGACTCCGGATCCGTAGAGGATAGTCACCACTATCCACCGGTCACCAAGACCGCCACCGGAGTGCCCTTGGAGGGCCATTAATTATGCCCTAAAAAGGTTTTAAAACCCTGCGAAAAACCAAGTTTTGGGGGACTTTTGGGGTTTGCCGGCTCCTTTTGGGGCCTCTCCGGCGACCCTGCTGGCGCCGGGGGAACCGCCGGCGCCGAGGCATCGCCGGCCGGAGCCGGTCAGGGCCGGGGGCGGCCGCCGGCGCCGCCTGCAACTCCCAGCCGCCGCCGGCTAGGGTTTCAGCAGCTTGAGGGCGTCGGGTTCGGGGGTTGAAGGTGACCGGCCCGAGCCGGTTCGCTGGCCAAACCGGCCGGCCTAGGGGCCCCAGACCGGGCCCGCCCTGGCTCGGACCAGGGCGCTCCAGGTCCGAGCCCCTGGCCGAGCCAGGGCTCGCACCTGGCTCGAGCCAGGTGCTGTATTGGGCTGGGCCCTGTTTATTTCCTCCCATTTAACCCCTCTAAACCCCTTAAACCCCTATTAAACTTAATTAGCCCAATTAAAATATTATTATTGGACTTTAATTAACATTCAAAAGGTGTTTTTGAAATATTTACATTATTGTTCAATTTTAATTTTAATGGGCTTATTTATGATTTCGAATCATGATTAACAATTAATTGTGATATAGAGTTAATTATTAGTTTAATAGTTAAGCTAATAATTAACTTAAGTTGACTATTTTAATTGTTAAATTAGTGTTTAATAATATTTAATCTAAAAGTTAGATTATTTATTATTAAATCATATAATTGTTAATTAATATTTGAGTTAGTTACTAATTTAATTGTTAAATTAATAATTAACTTAAATAACTGATTTAAATGTTAAATTGGTAGTTCTTGATTAATTATTGTTAGTCATTAATTTAATAGTTAAATTAATGATAACTTTAATTATTTAATCTAAGAGTTAGATTAATTAATTATTAATTAGTTAGTGTTAACTATTAGTTTAAGAGTTAAATTAATAATTAATATTAATTGGCTAATCTAAGTGTTAGATTAGTAGTTAATAATTAGTTTGGTTGATTATTAATTTAAGTGTTAAATTTTTAATTAACTTTGGTGGATTAATCTAAGAGTTAGATTAATCTTTAAATAATCTAATTGTTAGATTATTTAATGGGGTTTAATCTAAGTGTTAGATTATTAGAAATGTTCTAATTTGCATGGAATAATCTGGAATTATTAATTCGGAGTGTGTGCGCATGTGATGTGTGTTTAATGCTTTTAAATTTAGATTTAATTGCATGTTAAGATAATAAATGAGTTTTTCGAAATTCAAATACCAATTTTGATTGGATCCCAACTTTTTGAAAGCCAAAACTTATCTATTTTGAAAACTCATTTGTTTTAGCCATGTGATGCGCTGAATCATGTGTGGGATGTTTAAAAGTCACAATGGTCATGGATATGCACTTATTTAATTGTTCATGTGATGAATGATGGATTGTGTGGATCGTGGATGTATGATGTTTATTAATTGTTAATAAATAGAGGTCTGCGCACCTCTCTCTCTCATACTCCGATGTATTTCTACCTCCCTCTCTCTCTCTTGTACTCGCCATAAGGCCTTCTTTAATTTACTTGTTAATTCTAGAATTAATGTAATATGATGGAGGCAACCGAGGAAGGAGCGAGGACGATCCACAGCTGCAACCAAGAAGGCGAAAAGATGGAGATCTCTTGCCTATGTGTTTGCAGCGTATCTAATGTAATTGTTGTGTTAGATTGTGTGTGCGTTTGACTGTTGGCTCCAGTCAAACCCACTGTGCTATCCCTGACCACACTAAAGACATGTATGTGATGCATTGTTTTCCTTTTTGATTATGAATCAAAGCAGGTTATAGTATTTAGTAAATATATACGATATATTTATACTATCACCTAGGAGAGACCAAGATAAAAGTTATCCAAATACCCTCATATAAACTCTAAGCCGTAACGTGAGTAGTTAAGAACTTACCGCGTGGTCCACCATCGTTATAGTCATAGGATTCGAATCACTTTAGGCAGGTTTGTTGTGCTATCCACAATGCCTGCTTAATTGGGAGGAGAAGCTGTGACTATGGCATTAGATGCCTATAGATCGGGGTAGAGGAACCATGTAGCTTTGTTGTGCTATCCACAAGGGCTGCATGCAAATCTATGCTCGTCGCGTAATGATGGTTAGCTTAGACCAGGATTAATGGTTTGTTGTGCTATCCACAAGGCCATTAAATCTCTGGGGACCGAAGCTATGATCAGATATTGCAAGGAGTTGCAAGTCCCATGAGTTGGGTGCTCTCTGATTGTATTACAGTTTGTTGTGCTATCCACAAGGCTGTAGTGCAAGTCATTGAGATTCTGATCCCCACTAGGAGACTGTCGACGTCTCCCGTTCTGTATAACTGAGGGTTATACAGTCCGTCGAAAATTAGTGGGAGCTAAACTTGAACAAAAGACCATGTCCTGTTTTAAACTTTAATAATTGAACATCTGCTAAGTAGATTTTACTTATCTCCTGTAGGGAATTATGTCGTCGAATAACTCACTCCGTGGCATATTTGATGCCATTTTGACTTACTTGATCTACTCGGATTGGTTCAGATTGAAGAATGTCTTCAGATCTAAGCACAATAACTTTGTCCCTGGAGCTGATCCTCCTGATGAATCGGCATTGGATGCCCTTGAAGCAGGGATGATAGCTAACGATGAAGGATCGAAGGACAAAGATAAAAGAGTAGTGAAGGGTGACTGCTTATACTATAAGCAGTATGGTCACTGGAAGAGGAACAGAAAGGAGTTCCTTAACGATAAAGCTCATGGAAGAGTGAAGCTGTCTGAAGCTTCAGATATCTATATGATAGATATCAACTTATCAGTTAGAGATTCCACATCGTGGGTATTAGATACTGGGTGTGCTTCTCATATCTGCCATGATGTGCAGATGCTGACAAGTAAGCGCAAGCTAAGAAAAGGTGAGGTGGAATTGAGGCTAGGAAACGGCGCAAAAGTTGCGGCGATTGCTGTTGGGACAGCAAACCTCAAGCTTCCATCGGGAGACACCTTACTATTAGAAGATTGTTATTATGTTCCTAGCATAATAAAGAACATCATATCAATATCTTGTTTGGACAAGATAGGATATAGGTTGACTATTGAGAATAGAAGTTGTTCGATTTATTATGGTAATAAATCAATAGCTTCGGCATCTTTAGTCAACGGTCTATATCTCTTGGATGTTTCTTATTACAATCTTCAAATTGATAATGCTCTTAAGAAGAGCAAGAATTGTGTGAACCAGGCCTACATGTGGCATTGTAGACTTGGGCACATTGGCGAAAGCAGGTTGCAAAAGTTGCACAAGCATGGCTACTTAACTGCATTCGATTATGAATCGCTTGCAACATGCGAATCCTGCCTTATGGGAAAGATGGCAAAATCTCCATTTAGTGGACATGGAGAACGTGCCAAGGACATTCTGGAACTGATACATTCGGATGTATGTGGTCCCATGTCCACCCAAGCCAAAGGTGGCTTTTCTTACTTCATCACGTTCACCGATGACTTCTCAAGATTCGGCTATGTGTACTTAATGAAGTACAAGTCGGAAGCATTTGAGAAGTTTAAGGAGTTCAAGAATGAGGTGGAGAAGCAGTTAGGAAAGAGTATTAAAGCTCTTCGATCAGATCGAGGAGGAGAATACTTGAGTACTAATTTCACACAATTCTTAAAGGATAATGGTATCCTTTCTCAGCTGACCCCTCAATATACACCACAGATGAACGGTGTATCTGAAAGGAGGAATCGCACCTTGTTGGACATGGTGCGATCTATGATGAGCTTTTCAGGATTACCAGTGTCCCTCTGGGGGTATGCTCTAGAGTCAGCAGCATACCTACTGAACAGAGTACCCAGCAAGTCTGTGGCCTCTACTCCATATGAGATATGGAAAGGCAGAAAACCAGAATTTAAACATGTTAAAGTCTGGGGTTGTCCTGCTCATGTAAAGAGGCATGATCCAGACAAGCTGGAATCACGAACTGATAAATGCAGGTTTGTGGGATATCCAAAGGAAACCCTTAGATACTATTTTTACCATCCTGGTGAACAAAAGGTGTTTGTCGCCAGGAAAGCTATCTTCCTGGAAGAGGAATACCTTCTCCAGGAGGACAGTGGGAGTAAAATAGTACTGGAAGAGGTTCCAGATCCCCAAACAATTGCATTATCATCAGATGAGATATCAATTCCTGAATCTGTTCAGGTACACACAGATGAGCCTCGTAGATCTGGTAGAGTACCTAGACTACCCGAACGATATGTGGGACATATCACTGAAGGTGAGTCTAAGGTACAATATAATGAGGATGATGATCCTAAAACCTAACAGGAGGCCATAGAAGGCCCAGAAGCCGGAAAATGGCGAGAAGCCATGAACTCAGAAATCCAGTCCATGTACACCAACCAAGTTTGGAACTTGGAAGACTTGCCCGAGAGTATTGTACCCATCGGTTGCAAGTGGATCTTTAAAAGAAAGATCGGTGCTGATGGACGGATCGACACTTATAAGGCAAGGTTGGTGGCAAAGGGATATCGTCAAAGGCAAGGAATTGACTATGACGAGACTTTCTCACCAGTTGCCATGATAAAGTCGATCAGAGTTCTGCTCGCCATTGCTGCACATTATGATTATGAAATCTGGCAGATGGATGTGAAGACTGCCTTCCTCAATGGTAACCTTGAGGAGGAGGTGTATATGATACAACCAGAAGGTTTCACATCCAAAGAATCTCCAGATAAAGTGTGCAAGCTTCAGAGGTCCATTTATGGACTGAAGCAGGCTTCCCGGAGCTGGAACATAAGATTTGATGAGGCTGTCAAATCTTATGGCTTCATTAAGAATGAAGATGAGCCTTGTGTGTACAAGAGGACCAGTGGGAGTGCAGTCACTTTTCTAGTTCTTTACGTAGATGACATACTACTCATTGGGAATGATGTAGCTATGATGTCATCAGTAAAGATTTGGCTGTCGAAAAACTTCTCCATGAAGGATTTGGGAGAAGCATCCTACGTATTGGGAATATGGATCTATAGAGATAGATCAAAGAGGATGCTTGGAATGACCCAATCCTTGTACATAGATACCATAGTCAAAAGGTTTGGCATTGAAAATTCCAAAAGATGTTTCATACCGATGAGACATGGAATTAATCTCTCAAAGGAGCAGTCTCCTAAGACTCCTGATGAGAGGGCATTCATGGATAGAATACCCTATGCCTCTGCCATAGGATCTATCATGTATGCCATGCTATGTACACGGCCTGATGTTGCATTTGCTCTAAGTGTTACGAGCAGATTTCAGGCTGATCCAGGCGAAGAGCACTGGAAGGCAGTGAAATGCATTCTTAAGTACTTGAGAAGAACTAAGGATATGTTTCTTGTCTATGGAGGAGGTGACTTGAAACTGCGAGGCTTTACTGACTCGAGTTTCCAGTCGGATCCAGATGATAGCAAGTCAACATCTGGATTCGTGTTTACTTTGAACGGTGGGGCAGTGTGCTGGAAGAGTTCCAAGCAAGTAACCACTGCAGATTCGACGACTGAAGCTGAGTACATCGCTGCAGCTGAAGCCGCCAAGGAAGCAGTGTGGTTGAAGAAATTCATCACCGATCTCGACGTAGTTCCCAGCATCTCTAAGCCTGTTCCACTGTTGTGCGACAACAATGGAGCGATTGCGCAAGCGAAAGAGCCATGGTCTCATCAGAAATCGAAGCATATTCTGAGGTGCTTTCACCTTATGAAAGAGATCATATCTAGAGGAGATGTAGTAGTGGAAAGAGTTCCATCCGTCGACAATGTAGCAGATCCACTGACAAAGCCGTTGGCTCAAATTGTGTTTGAGCGTCACCTAGAGTCTATGGGCTTATTGTATAAAGGTGATTGGCTTTAGTCCAAGTGGGAGATTGTTAGTTTAGGTGGCCTACAAGCCAATCTAACAATGTAAATCTCGTTCATTATTAATAAAATGTCATAATATTCATTATGTGTAAATCGCGTTAATTATCATTTCATAATGAAGTCCGTGAATATGTGCTATGGTGATCAGATTATGATGAGATCATACTAATGAGACTGATCACTTAAACACACATATTCTTAATCGTTCCTAGTCGTAGGATATCCGAGAAGGACATCGGATATCCGGTTAGACTAGTACAGATTACTCCTGCTCATATGATGAGGGTGACTGGTCTCATAAGTCACTTGTGTGGAGACACTAAGGCGAATCTGTAGGTGCTCATTGGAGAATGAGTTCACTGAACTGATCCGACTGAATCGCTATATGGTATTGTACCTCACTGTCAACCAGCTTGATTCTATTGTCGCAGTTGCGTGGATGGTCCTCGGACCTGAGACACCAAGGACACCTTGGCGGTGGACTTATGTACTTTGACCTTGGTCTACGAATCTCTAGCCACGGGATTCTAATACGCCGAGGATTGGGTGCAGCGGAATACCGTCGAAGGGAATTGTGTGTCAATAAGGAATCATTCGCTCTCGGTACTTAGAGAGAGAATGCTCTAGGAAGGATGCGCGGAAGTCCCTGGCCAGGGCGGACGATAATATCGGGAAAGGAGTTTTCCGATATTCATCAGCGGCATCCAATCCAAGTGAGTCGACCGGTTAGGGTTTGACGGCTCGCCATACCCTGAGTTGACTCGAGAGCATTGTACGAATGAAGGATTATATCTACGCGGTAACTGTCGGCGGAAAGGTTCCAAGAGTGGGTTACTTAACCCCAAATACCTTCCGGGTTCACGCGGTGTTGCTTGGCACCCAACGTGATCGGAGGCCCGGTCGAATTCGATGTGCGACATCAATTCGATTGATTAATTGATTAATAAAGGGTTATTAATTAATTAATAAAGCCAGTGAGGAGTCACTGGGCTTACTGGGCCATTAACTGGACTGGTACTTAGGCCTAGAGGGTCACACGCAAATGATTCTCAAGGCGATGGATACTTAAGTGGGTTTTATACAAACCGGGGGTTTTTGTGAAAAACCGCGTGGTTAGTATAAAACATAGCGAACGGGCTGAGCAGGCCAAGCTGCTGCTAACCCTAGCCGCCCCTCCTCGTTTTCTGTCCTTCTGTGGCGTCCAGGCAGATCCAGATCTGCTCCGCCGCTTCTCCGAATCCCGTTTGACGGGAAATCGTCTGCGCGCTGCGGCGACCATTGCGGCGACCAGCGGATGCTTCGCGTGCTGCGAAGAACGACGAACTCGAGGATATCCGTCGCGGGGAGGATCGCGTGGACTTTGCCAGAGGCCGGGCGCTTGCGCGGCTTGCGGTGTCGCACCGACGGAATCGAACAGCTGCGGATTCGAATCCGCACACGGTGAGAAAAGATAATTCGATTATCTCGTATTTTAGTCTCCGAAACGGGAACGGATCGCTGTAAATAATTTTGTTTTTCCGCTACGTGAGCGATCCGGAGAAACCGAGAAAACCCAACAACACATACATACATTCATTCACAAATATAAGTTAAAGATAATGATAAAATGAAAGAAGCATAAAAGCATACTTACATCGAGAGGACGGAGGAGTCGCAACTGATCAGCGTAGTGTGTCCGATATTGTTGGAGGTAGGCCGCGCTACTCTCCGCCCGTGACTTAACTCGGACACCCCGGCGATGCCAGTCTTCATACTGCTTCGGGAATTTCGCTCGCCAATCGGTGGGGGCTTGCTTCCCCCTCATGCTTCGTCCGATGCCCTCCGGGACCTCCTCGTCAATCCACTCCTGGTGGAGGCCCAGGGTCCTCATAACTAGGCAGAGGCGGAGCAGCTCGATCTCGTTCAGGCAGTGGAGTCACATCTGCCGACCGAACCGTCTCCGGCCAGCCATCACCCACGGCTGGCCTTCTTCGCCCATGCCCATGTATGGACGCCAGATCACCTTCATACATGTTATATGCATTCATATAAATAACTTGCATTTAATGAATAAAATAAACAAAATTGAATAAATTAAAAGACTCACCAAGAGCTCCGGGTAGTCGAGGAACTGACGGCGGAGGGCCGTCAGCTGGTGGTGCTGGGGTGCTATGTCCACAATTGGCTGCCAACGGCAGGCCAATGGGACGGCACCGGGTCATACTATCCTCGCTCGGCCGAACGGGAAGTAGTAGTAGCTCCAAACCTGCATACATGAACATATAAGTTAGAAATCATCGCATCATGTCACATTGCATATCATGAACAAATAAAAGATGATTTAATACCTAGAAGAACGGTGAGAAGCCGCTGATGGTAGTCTCACGGTCAGGCGTGACCGCGGATAGGTCTGCGAACAGGTGGGCCAGAAGGGCCGCACCCCATGCATACTCCCCTAGGCTATTTAAATCATCTAACAAATATAAGAACCTACAATGAATGTGGTCGCCCTTCGTACCGAAGAGCAACCGACTAAAGAAAAAGACCAAAAAGACCTTAAGCTACCTATCTACCTCTTCCCCCTGACTCGGGTCACTACAGTACACAAGGGAAGAGGACTCTGCTAATCTATCCCTAAACTCTTCCCGGGTCTCGTCTGATCAACGCCGGGGCTTATCTAATCCTAGGGCAGCCTCTACTTCTACCTTAGGGACCATCCTAGACTCCCTGCCTAGGCTAGACACCTCTATGCCTAGCAGGGCCTCCGCCAAACCCTGGTAGTTGGGGTAAGACACCCCACTTACCGGCCGGCCATCTACCTTAAGGCCAGTGATCCTGGCCACATCCTCTAAGGTGGGGATCATATGTCCCCACGGCATTAGGAAAGCCCGGCTTTCCGCATGCCACCTCTCCCGCAGCGCCTGCAGGAGGACCAGATCGAGGCAAAATGGATCGATGTCCAAAATCTCACCGAATCCCATCCGGCGCAGGCGCGCCTTCTGGAAATCCGGGAGTCCTCTATATGCACCTATCACTAAGTCCCAACTGATCCTAGCTCTCATCGTTCCCTGCAAATAAGAACAAGGGATTTCATCAGTTAATGAACATAAAAGCAAATAAAATACTTCTGAATTGAAAGGCGTCGAGTCATATGGACGCCTATTGAAAGGCGTCCACATGTCCTGACGCAATTTGAGATCATTTTCTGTCCATTTAAAAATCTGGAATTTAGCTTGAGCGGCGTCGGACCAGGGCGACGCCTTTTGAAATGCGTCACTTGGTCTGGACGCAGTTCAAGCCCGATTCCGGGTTCTTCTAAGAACCCCTTTCTTCCCTCCTTTTCTCACTTCATTCAAACCATAGAAAACTTACCTGGTGGAGGTCGCCCTCCCCTCCTTCTTCCACGGCCACGGGTGCCGAAGGAGCCTCCTCCTCCTCCAAGAACGCCGCCACCTCGGCGAGCTCGGCCGGCACTTCTTCTTCCTCCCTTAATGAGGCCCGTCGGCGCTTTGTGACGGCCTTGACCTTGCGGGACCCTTCACCACATTCCATGGATTCGAAAGAGAGGGTTTTTGGGGGAGAGACAGAGCAAGATCGTCGGAGGACGGTGATCGCCGGAGTTCGAGGAGAGAGAAGGTAAAAGGAAAAGTGAGGAAGAAAGGGGGGCCTTCGCGGTTCTGTTAGAAGAAGCTTGAAAGGCGTTGTGGTACAGCGACGCGTTTTAGGGCGCATAAATTGAGGCGGCAAGACCAGCTGTTTTAAATTGAGTAAAAGGTGTCCACACAGGACGACGTGTTTCAGGTTACCGCCAATTCTGGTCAAAACCGTACAAGGCATGATTATTAAAGGCGTCCACACATCAAGACGCGTTTTAGGGGATTAATCACAGAATTGATGGCGGAGTTCTGGGAAAAGTAAGAGAGAGAGTTGAAAGGCGTCTTGGTTAATAGATGCATTTTAAGCTTAATTCAGGATTTTATGGATTAATGGATGATTTTTGGAAAATGAATTATGTTTGAAAGGCGTCTTCCTAAGTGGACGCGTTTTAGATTAAGTAAACCCGAACTGTCATATTTTAAGGAAAAATCCGGTTTTTACTAAAGGAAAAATCATGGACATATCACAGGAAGTTAAAGGGAGATTTCAAGGCATGAAAAATGATTCTTTATTCGATAAAATTCTTTATCACATCAGGAAAAGGAAAAGAAAAGGGAACACTTAAGGAAGAAGTTCATGAAGTGCTTGTACGTATGGAAATTTCAATCCTCTATCTCTATTTTTAGAAGATTTTACATGATGGCTAAAGCTAATGTTCCATAGAGTGGCAATAAGTTCTGCAACTTCGTAGTCTTCATCGGACTCCAGAGCACGCCTTTTGATCGGAGATGTATGGGAGAACTCGGGGAATTCATGGCAAGGCAGGCTGAGCTGAGGATAACATCGATGGGGGTTGTACAGCACGAGCTCAGTAGCCCCAATCAACTTAAGTTCCGCTCCCTCTACACGGCATACTCTAATGGGCTTTCCAACCAAAGCAAGTGGAGAAGGGTCAAACCCGTTGGATGACATGAGTTCAGATACTCCCTCCAGTCAGCTCGGGTCTTGAGCTTTGGTACTCGGTTGATCATCCGCTCGTTGAATTTCACGATGTTGGATATGTGGAAGATCGGGTTGTTCTGGTAGATCTGAGATGGTCTTGTTGACATCCTTGTGTGATATTCGAATTTGAATTGTACCTCGACCTACAAAGCGAAGAGCAACATGCACCCGTAAGGAGGTTGACCTGTGGACGCTGCAGAAAGCCCACTATAGAGGTAAGCCAGGACCGCAGTGCTAATGGATTTCCCCTCGAAGATCGCACAGATCGCGCTAACTTGATCATCCTCGAGGATGTTGTCTTGCGCGGGAAAGAACAGAGCCCCAGCAAGGCACGTGACGAAAGCTTTCGTCACGTCTTCAGCTTCATCCTCCCTCAGATCGTCGATCTCGTATAAAGTCCATTCTGCAAGCTTCGCGAGATTGATCCCTTTCCGGGTAAGGCACCCTTTTACCTCTGTGGGGTCCTTCATGATTGACGTCAATAGTTGTTGGCCGGTAATATTTTCCTTCATCAAGGCCATCTTATTCTTGATCTTCAGAAGGCCCAACAAGAGCTCGGCCTCCTCTAGAAGGATAGTGCACTCGAACTGAGGGAAGAGAAACGTGTGGGTTTGAGGATGCCACTGCTCGATCAAGGCACCCATGGCCGCCCAATCCACGTTTGGGCTCTTGTAGTGCTTAGCATGCACCACCAAGCCTTGAAGATTCCACTTAGAGATGAAGGCTTGCATAGAAAGTTTGGGACTTTTAGCGAGTTTTCGAATCCAAGGGAGGGAGGTGAATCTCCCTGGACCGGGAAACATGGGGTATGCCTGGAACGATGGAAGAAAAAGATCAATTTAAAAGGAACATGAAGAACATGGAGTATAAAGAAGAGATTGAAGAAGAGGGATTGAAGGAAAGGGAATTCGACTTACTTGAAAGTTAGGATCTCTCCCGCTAAGGTGATTCTCCACCTCGGAGAGCTTCTCCAGTGACCTCCTCATCCTTTTGCTTGAAGAACTCATCTTATTTTCGAGTTTCTTCCTTCTTGAAGCCTTGAAACCTTGAAAACCTTGGAAATCCCTTGAATCTTGAAGAAAAACTCAACCTTGGATCTCTAGATTGTGGTAGGATTGCTTGGAAACAAGTTAATGATGTTTATATAGAAGCAATTGCGATCTTAGGAAGACTTTTCCGGATTGGAAAAGGGATGAGCATGGGAAGAGTTGGAATCCGAGTAGAGAACAACCATAACCTGTTTCTACGACTTAAAAAGCGTCGTAGAACAAGGACGCATTTTAGATGGGTAAAGAGCGTCGGCGCGACACGACGCGTTTCAAGCTTTCTGTCATTTGCCCGAAATTCCATATTTTGATGCTTAATTAAACACTTGTTTGAAATTACTAATGATTTTTAAGTGCAGGAAATTCAGGAAAATTCAGGGGAAGCTGAAAATCACAAGAAGATCCCACTGTGGGAATTTATGAGTCTCGACCGTGGCTAAAAGACGGTTATCTCTATCCCTTGTACTCTTTCATGTAATTAATTTGCATCATCATTACTATATGTTAAGTATTTATTAGAGTATATCAAGGACCTTGTGGTTTTGATGAAACTGGAATTTGAGTT
This sequence comes from Zantedeschia hybrid cultivar, assembly GCA_030544215.1. NCBI lineage: Eukaryota > Viridiplantae > Streptophyta > Magnoliopsida > Alismatales > Araceae > Zantedeschia > Zantedeschia hybrid cultivar. The sequence goes on from JARZZO010000011.1 coordinate 46,709,689, forward strand.
CCGCTACAACAAAAATGGTGATAATTCCAGAGAATTCTTGATCGCACGGATAGGCCGTTGGATTGTTAATTAGTGAGGACGATGATTCCACTTTTCTAAAGCAGTGCGTGGATAAACGAGCTTCGGCTTAACACTGGATTACAAGAATTGGTGTCTTGACTCATTAATGACAATTTAACAATATTATCCTTGGTTAATTTATATTTTATTTGACTTTATATTTTTCTTTTAGCCCAGCATGCATCATATAGGACTTTGATATCATTGTGGTAATAATTAATTATTGATTAAGTTTCAGACCATTGATCAAATAATTCCAACATGATATGAAATATTCCATTCTGAATTGAGTATCTTGATTATCTTTGAGGTTCGCTTGAAGATATCCTTGGAATTCTATCCTTTCTTAGACTCTTTATCCAATATTTCTTGTTTTCTTTTAAGATCCATCATGGCTGCAGCGCGTCCACATTGGCTGGCAAACGCTCCCCATGATGAAACCTGCAGTGTCTACGACCTGGGGTACTTCCCACTCCGTGGAGGTTGATCGACCTTATTTTATTTTCTTATCTACCTCATCCAGACATGATTGATTCTATTGATCTCCTCGAGTTATCTTCATCGATGATTTTGAGAAAAATTCCAATCATATGATGTTGAGAGCGTGTCTCATCACACCTTGGCATCACCTTTTCAGTACATTCTATTTCATTTCACTCCCTTACAAAGACGATGCCAAGGTGAGGCAGCTGTAGACACACTAATTTTGACATCATTTTGAGTAAATTTCATATCATATAATAATGCCTCAGAATGGTCTGATATTTAATCATCGGTTAATTTTTATTGATCTTTTTGAGTTAATTATCTAAATAGTGTCGGGTTAAACAGATATAATTTAAGTTAATCAATTAAATGGATTTTAACTCAAATTTTGATTAAAATATGAAAAAATCTAAAAGACGTCGACCTGTGTAGACGCCATTTAGAGTTTATTCATATTTTGATATTTAAATTTGAATTCTAATTAATTGATTAATTAACTAAACGACGTCTGCCATGCACGACGCAATTTAGGTTTCCTAAGTTGTTTCTATCTCTTTTCGGATGTTTATCCTTATCTTAATTAGTCTAAAAGGCAACTCTACATGGCGACGCGTTTTATCTAATTACAGATAAAGATAAACTTTTCTCGGATGTTTATCCTTATCTTAATCAGTCTAAAAGGCATCTCTTATGGGCGACGCGTTTTAGACTAATTACAGATAATGATGAATTAATCTGTATTTATCTGTTTATCAAATTGGATAAACTTCAAAATTTCTTCATGTAAATCCGCGAATGCAAAGAAGTCTATAAATACGCCGCCTCTTGGACGAGTGACAGTTAGTGATGTTGAGTGATAATTAGTAATTATTTTGGTGGTGATTGGAGCAAAGAAGCTTGACGACGTCCGAACGCTGAAAGAGCGAAGTACTGCTACCATCAAGAGTCTTCATCCATTCTTCGCCCATTCAAGACCCTCTCAAGACCAAGGCTTCCAGGGGCCATCCAGCTTAACTTCCCATTTATTTTTCTTCTCACATTTTTCATCACATTGTCATCACATCACTCCATGCAACACACACACACATTAGCATTATTTTCCGAACCTATTTGTTAAAGGGGTTTAAAAGACCATCATACAAGTGAGTTGACTTGTTCAGTTGCATGTTTAAAATTTTCTCCGGAATGGATACTACTTCTTCCTAAGTTCTCATCATTGTTCTTTCTTTCTTTCTATTTCTTGCAAGGTACAAACGAGAATCAAGGGGAAGGAATCAACAGCGAACAACAAGGAATTTGGATGATCCTCAAAGCTCAATAATCAAAGCAAGAACAAAGATAGAAAGGGCTCTCTTTCTTCAGCCGGCTGAAGGAGGGGAACCAAGAATTCAACATCTCCCACGTCCAAACCGGTAGGCGATCAAACCTTCTTTTGGAACTTTTTAGTTAAAAGTTTTTGGCGATCACATCACCTAGTTTCTTTTTTTTTAATAGGTTTATTTTTCACTTAAACAACATAATTTTCATGATAATCACACACCCATTTTAAGCACTCACAACTGGAAGGCTGTGAAATGTATCCTTAAGTACTTAAGAAGAACTAAGGATATGTTTCTAGTCTATGGATTAGGAGACTTAAAGCTGCAAGGATACACTGACTCGAGTTTTCAGTCTAATCTGGATGACAGCAAGTCAATATCAGGATTTGTCTTCACACTCAACGGGGGAGCAGTGAGCTGGAAAAGTTGTAAGCAGGAAACTACTGTCGATTCGACAACGGAAGCGGAGTATATTGCTGCTACTGAAGCCGCCAAGGAAGCAGTCTGGATGAAGAAATTCATCCGCGATCTTGGTGTGGTGGAAAGTATCTCTGGTCCCATCCCACTACTGTGCGACAACAATGGGGCGATTGCTCAAACGAAAGAGCCGAGATCTCATCAGAAGTCGAAGCACATTCTGCGGCGCTTTCATCTGATCAGAGAGATTAGAGCTCGAGGAGATGTTATGGTGGAAAGAGTTCCTTCAGCCGACAACATAGCATATCCACTAACGAAGCCTTTGTCTCAAAATATTTTTTAGCGTCACTTAGAGAATATGGGTATTCTGAATAAGAGTGATTGGCTTTAGTTTAAGTGAGAGATTGTTAGTATTAGGTGGCCCGAAAGCCAATCCGATACTATGTATTATTCAGTTCATTAATATAATGGTATAAATTCATTGTGAGTAATTAATTCGATCTATGTTTATCGTATCACGATGAAGTCCATGAACATGTGCAATAGTCTTCGGATTATGATGAGATCATAATTACGGGACCGAAGACTTATAAACACATATTCTTAATTGTTCATAGTCGAAGGATGTTTGAGAAGGACATCAAATATCCGGATAGACTAGTACAGGTTTCTTCAGCTCATATGATGAGGGTAACTGATCCTATAAGTCACTTGTGTGGAGACACTATGCTGGACCTGTAGGTGCTCATTGGCGAATGAGTTCACTGAATTGATCCGACCATGAATCGCTGGATGGTATATACCTCATTGTTAACCAGCTCGATTCTTTTGTCATGGTTGCGTAGATGATCCTTGGACCTGAGATACCAAAGATATCTTGTTAGTAGGTCTCCGAGCTTTGACCTTGACTAACGAATCCCTAACCATGGGTTATTAATAAGTCAAATGATCGGGTTCAGGGAAATGACCTCGAAGATAATTGTGTGTTCAATACGGGATCATCTGCTCTCGGTATTTGGAGAGAGAATGTTCTGGGAATGATGCGCTTGAGTCCCTGGCCAGGGCGGACTCTGTATCAGATAAAGAGTTATCTAATATAGATTAGCGGCATCCGATTCAAGTGAATCGATCGGCTAGGGTTTAACAGTAAACCATACCCTAGATCGATTCGGGAACATTGCATAGATGAAGGATTATATCTGCACGGTAATCGTTGACGGAAAGGTTCCCATAGTGGGTTGTATAAACCCCCATGCCTTCCAGGATCACACGGTGTTGCTTGGCACCCAACATCATCGGAAGCCAGTCCGAATTTATTGTGGGACATTAAATTCGGCTGATTAATTAATATAAGGATATTAATCAATTCAGTAGGTCCATATAAGGTTACTGGATTTAATGGGCCATTAACTGGACTGGTATTTGGGCCTAGAGGGTCACATACAAATTGTTTTCAAGTTGGTGGATTTTTTGACAGGATTTTGGATATGTGTGGGTTTTTCTGAAAAATCGCAACGCACTTATTATAAAAGTCTGGGGCTAGGTCAAGGGCCAGCAACCCTGACCTAGCTGCCCCTCTCTCTCTCCTCCTCTGTCTTTGCCACCTCCCTCCTCTGGTTGGCCCCGGGAGACTCCACTCCGACTCCCGCCTACTCCGTCTTCCCGTCCAACGGGAATCTGAATCCGCATGTCACGAAGAGTTACGTGCAGCCAGACGGGATTTTGTGGACGCTGTTGCGAGCGAGGAAGCGAGGACGATCCACTAAAAGGAAGACCGCGTGGATACCGCTAGAGGCCGGACACCTGCACGGCTTGCGGCATCGCACCGAAGGAACCGAACGAACGCAGATCAGAATCCGCGCAAGGTAAATAAGATTTAATGTTTAAAAGTTTTGTTGATTGAAACGGGACGGATCTAATCCTGACTTTATTTTATCCGCTGCGTTCTGGTCGGATCTGGACATAGAACCCAACAGCTACCACCCAGCAATTCATGGTAGGATCAATTCAGTGAACTCATTCTCCAATAAGCACCTACATGTCCAGCATAATGTCTCCATACAAGTGACTTATAGGATCAGTCACCCTCATCATATGAGCTTAAGAAACCTGTACTAGTCTATCTGGATGTTTGATGTCCTTCTCAAACATCCTCCGACTAGGAACAATTAAGAACATGTGTTTATAAGTCTTCGGTCCTGTAATTATGATCTTATTATAATCCAGAAGACCATTGCACATGTTCATAGACTTCATTGTGATACGATAAACAAAGATCAAATTAAACACACAATGAAATTATGTCATTATATTAATAAACTGAATATTACATAGTATCGGATTGGCTTGTAGGCCACCTAATACTAATAATCTCTCACTTGGACTAAAGCCAATCACTCTTATTCAGAATACCCATATTCTCTAAGTGACGCTCAAATACATTTTGAGACAATGGCTTCGTGAGTGGATCTGCTATGTTGTCGGCAGAAGGAACCCTTTCCACCACGACATCTCCTCCTGCTATAATCTCCCTGATTAGGTGAAAGCACCGCAGAATGTGCTTTGACTTCTGATGAGACCTCGACTCTTTTGCTTGAGCAATCGCCCCATTGTCGTCACGCAACAGTGGGATAGGACTAGAGATGCTATCCACCACACCAAAATCGCTGATGAATTTCTTCATCCAGATTGCTTCCTTGGCGGCTTTAGTAGCAACAATGCACTCAGCTTCTGTTGTCGAATCAGTAGTGTTTTCTTACTTAGAACTTTTCCAGCTCACTGCTCCCCCGTTGAGTGTGAGGACAAACCCTGATATTGACTTGCTGTCATCCTTGCAGCTCGAGGACTCGAGTCAGTGTATTCTTGCAGCTTTAAGTCTCCTCCTCCATAGACTAGAAACATATCCTTAGTTCTTCTTAAGTACTTAAGGATACATTTCACAACCTTACAGTGTTCTTCACCTAGATCTGCCTGATGTCTGCTCGTAACACTTAAAGCATATGCAACATCAGGTCTAGTACATAGCATGGCATACATGATGGAACCTATAGTTGAAGCATACGGTACCTTATCCATCACTGCCCTCTCCTCAGGAGTCTTGGGAGACTAACCTTTAAAGAGATAAATTCCATGTCTCATCGGTGTGCGACCTCTCTTGGAATTTTTCATGCCAAACCTTTTGACAATGGTTTCTATGTACATGGATTGGGTTAAAGCAAGCATCTTCTTTAATCTATCTTTATAGATCTGTATTCCTAATATGTAAGATGTTTCTCCCAAATCCTACATAGAGAAGTTCTTAAATAGCCAAACTTTTACTGAGGACATGATCCCTACATCATTTCCAATGAGTAGGATGTCGTCAACGTAAAGGACTAGGAATGTGATTGCACTACCATTATTTTTCCTGTACACACAAGGCTCATCTTCATTCTTATTGAAGCCATAAGATTTGATCGCCGCATCAAATCTTATGTTCCAGCTCTGGGAAGCTTGCTTCAGTCCATAAATGGACCTTTGCAATTTGCATACCATATGTGAAGATTTCTTTGATGTGAAGTCTTCTGGTTGTATCATATACACATCTTCCTCAATATTTCTATTGAGGAAGGTTGTCTTCACATCTATCTACTAGATTTCATAATCATAGTATGTGGCAATGGCGAGAAGAATTTTGATAGACTTAATCATGGCAATAGGCGAGAAAGTCTTATCATAGTCAATACCTTGCTTTTGACGATAGCCCTTTGCCACTAATCTTACCTTATAAGTCTCAATTCGTCCATCTGCACCGATCTTTTTTTTAAAGATCCACTTGCAACCGATGGGTACTATACCCTCGGGCAAGTATACCAAGTTCCAAACTTGGTTGATGTACATTGACTAAATTTTAGAATTCATGGCTTCACGCCATTTCCCAGCCTCTGGACTCTCAATGGCCTCCTACTAAGTCTTAGGATTATCATCTTCATTATAGAGTATCCTAGAACCATCCATGTTGATATGTCTCCCATATCTTTTGGGTGGTTTAGGTACTCTTTCAGACCTACGAGGTTGATGTGTGTATTCTTGAACAAGTTCAAAAATTGACAGTTTATCTAATGAACCATTAACAATTTGTGGTTTTGAAATTTCTTCTAGAGTTACTTTACTCCTATTGTACTTTCAGAGAATATAATCTTCTTCCAAAAAGATAGCTCTCCTGGCTACAAACACCTTTTGTTCGCTAAGATGATAAAAGTAATATCCGTAACTTTCTTTCAGATATCTCACAAATATGTATTTGTCAGTTCTAGATTCTAGCTTATCTGTATCATGTCTTTTGACATGAGCAGGATATCCCCAAACTTTAACATGTTTAGGGTCTGGTTTCCTTCCATTCCATATCTCATATGGAGTGGATGTAACATATTTGCTGGTTACCTTGTTTAGAATATACATAGCCAAGCTATGTGCATATCCCTATAAGGACACTGGTAATTTGGACGAACTCATCATCGATCGCACTATTTCCATCAATGTGTAATTCCTCCTTTCTGATACATCATTCATTTGAGGTGTATAAGGAGGTGTAAGTTAATCTGTATTTGTCAGTTCTAGATTCTAGCTTATCTGTATCATATCTTTGACATGAGCAGGACATCCCCAAACTTTAACATGTTTAGGGTCTGGTTTCCTTCCATTCCATATCTCATATGGAGTGGATGTAACATATTTGCTGGGTACCATGTTTATAATATGCATAGCTGAGCTACGTGCATATCCCTATAAGGACACTGGTAATTTGGATAAACTCATCATCGATCGCACCATTTCCATCAATGTGCAATTCCTCCTTTCTGATACACCATTCATTTGAGGTGTATAAGGAGGTGTAAGTTAAGAAATGATAGCATTATCCTTTAAGTATTTCGTGAATTATGTACTCAAGTATTCCCCACCACGATCAGATCGGATGGCTTTGATATTCTTTTTAGTTTGTTTTTCTATTTCATTCTTAAAATCTCTGAATTTCTCAAAGGTTTCTGATTTATACTTCAATAAGTATATGAAGCCATACTTTAAGAAATCATCAGTGAACGTAATGAAATAGGAGAAACCACCAATGGCTTGGGTAGACATAGGACCAGATACATCAAAATGTATTAGTTCTAATATGTCTTTGGCTCATTCTCCAGTTCCACTAAATAGAGATTTAGGCATTTTACTTATTAAACATGACTCACAGGTTACTTATGATTGATAATCAAATGGATCTAAGTATCTATTTTTATGCAACCATTGGAGTCTGTTTTCTCTAATGTGGCCTAGCCTACAATACCAAAGGTAGGCTTTGTTCACTTCATACTTATTCTTCTTAAGAATATGACCGATATTATAATTATCATGAGACAAATAACAAGTACAATCCATTGGGTAATAAAACAAAAGTTATTAATTTATTTCTGAAATAAATTGAACAACTATTGTTCCCAAAGGACATAGAGTATCCAATTCTATCTAAACTTGAAATAGAAATAATATTTCTAATTATGCTAGGTACAAAATAGTATTCATCTAATGAAAGTTCGTCTCTGGATGGTAGCTTGAGCTTCACTTTCCCCACAACGATCGTTGCAACACTTACGCTGTTACCTAGCCTCAGCTCCACCTTGCCAGTCCTCAACTTACGCTTTCTTGTCAGCCTCTACACATAATTGCAGATATGAGAAACACATCCAATATTTAATATCCATGATGTATAATCTCTAATTGACAAGTTTACATCTATCATATAAATACCTGAAGCATCATGTTGTTTCACATTTCCTTGAGCCTTGTTCTTAAGATATTCTTTGCGATTCCTCTTCCAGTGGCCCTTCTGATGACAGTAGAAGCATTCACCATTCTCAGTACTTTTGCCCTTACCCTTCTTGACAACCTTTGGCTTCTTCTTATTTTTGCCTTTACCTTTCCTAAAGGCTTGGACTGCCAGTCTCTTCTTGTTGGTCCTGCCAACCATGAGGATTTGGGGTTTTTCCTTCACAAGGTTCCCCTCTGCAGTCTTCAACATATACAGTAATTCAGCCAAAGTTGTCTAGATTCATGTTATAATTAACTATGAGCTGAGCATATGATTGTGGAAGGGAAGACAACACAAGGTCGGTATGCATCTCCTTGGTAAGTGGGACCCCAAGAGCATCCAGCCTCTCCACCCATTCTATCATCTTGAGCACATGAGTCTACACTGAAGATTCATTTGCCATCTGAGCCTTGAACATATTCTTAGATATTACATATCTTTCTATTATGCTCTGCTCACTAAATAGCTCCTTCAAATAGAGCATGATGGATCTAACATCTATCTCCTTATGCTGCCTCTGCAAATCATTGCTCATAGAAGCTAGCATGTAGTATTGGGCCATAGTGGAATCTTCCTTCCATTTCTCATATGTCACCATGTCTTCCTCTAGGGCATCTAATGCTGCTTCAGAAGTAGGATCATCATCTAGGACATACATAATTTGCTCAGATCTGAGGAAAATCTTCAGGTTCCTGAGCAAGTCTAAGTAGTTAGGCTTGTTAAACGATTGGCATCCAGTATGCCACGCAACGGGTTATAGTGCGACATCTTAGCCTATATTAGATAATAAATTTCAATTAGCAGAAATTCAGTTATTAATTTGAAAAACAAGATTTGGACTCTGTAATCTAGTTTTACTCCTACTAATTTTCGTCGGACTTTATAACCTTCAGATATACGGAACGGGAGACGCCTACTGTCTCCTAGTAGGGATCATAATCTCCAATAATCACAGTATGACCTCGGGTAAACACATAGTGTCAAACTGTTATCTTAGAGCAACCATCTCATAGTAATTGCAACTCCTTGCAATATCCGATTTTGTTTCGGCTCCCAGGTTATTAATGGTCCCGGATAAACACAGTAAACCATTATGCCTGGTTTAAACTTTATCACCAATACGTGATAGAGTAGAGTAGAAATATAGCTCCCGGATAAACATGAGGATAGCTACACTGTTCCTCTACTTTTATCTTAAGGCATCTAATGCCATAGTTAATAGTTCTTTCATCAAATGTTGTCAAATCTTAGGTAAACACATAATAAATGCCACTACTGAATTAAGTTCTAAAACTATATTGATAAAGAGCCACGCGGTGCATTCTCAATCACTTTCGCTACGGCTTAGACTTTATAAGGAAGCTTTTATTTTATTTGTTTCGGTCTCATCCTAGGTGATAGTATTTAAGTATATCGCATATATTATATATACTAATAACCTAGTATTTTTTATTCGTAATCAAAAGAAAATACATGCATTGCATACATGTTATTGTGTGGTCATGGATAACACTGTGGTTTGACTTGAGCCAGACAGTCAAACACATACATACACAATATAACATTTATACTATGGGTCTGCAAATTCATAGGCTGAATGAACTCCTTCATTTCCTTCTTAGTTGCAGTTGTAGATCGTCCTTGCTCCATACTCAGTTGCCTTGATCAAATTACATAATAAATTCATAATTGACATGATAATTTAAAAGAAGCTTTATGGCGAGTACATCAAGGAGGGAGGTAGAGATACAATGGAATATGAGAGAGGGAAAGGTACGTAGACCTCTATTTATTAACAATTAATAAACCATACATACCATCGATCCATATCTACACATTATCACATGAAAATATATCATGTGCTTATCCATGACCATCGTGCAATGTTATTAATCAAACCACACATGAATTAGCTCATCACATGGCTAAATAAATGAATCTTCGAAAATAAATAATTTTGGTTTGAAAAGCCAAGCAAAATTTGGATAAGTTTGAATTTTCAAAAAGTTGTATTTAGTTAATCATAGAATTTAAATCATATTTAAAAGCAATAAACACACATCACATGTGCAAAGAATCCAAAATATTAATTTCTAGAATATTCCATGAAAATTAGAATGCTTCTAAAAATTAAAATTAATCTAACATTTAGATTAATCTTCAATTAGTAATCTAACAATTAGACTATCAATTATCTCATTTAAGTCTAACTCTTAGATTATTTTGTTAAAATTAATTATTAATTTAACATTTAAACTAATAATTAACAATAACAAATTAACAACATTTGTTAATAAAGGTAATGACTATAAAAAAATCTTTTGGGTCCCATTAAGATAAATTGAATAATATCTTAATTTCAAGACAATTTTGAAAAATTAAAATTTAAAAACAATTTAATTTAAATGGGACCTGGGGTTTTAAAATTTGCAAGTGGTTTAGCCCACCCCATGGCCAAACCAGGGCTCAGCCGAACTAAGCCTTGGGCTTGGACCAGGGGCGGTCCTTGGGCCCGGACCGGGTCCGAGCCTTGGCCGGGCCGGGGTCAGACCGGTGCGGCTAGGAAACCCTAGCTGCATGGGTTGCCCGCTCCCCCCCTCCCCTACCCTCGACGGCGCCTGCAAGCAGGAACCGAGGGGGGGGGGGGGTGGGGGGGTGTGTTACCGACAGTAGCTCCAGCACCAGGGGGCAACCCAGACTGTCGCCGGACGGCGCCGTCCGGCCACCTACGCCCGAAAGGGGAAGCCCGACCCTATTTTTTTTTTTCCACTCCTAAGCTGTGGTGACCGTGGGAAGGGGGGGGCTCACCGCCGGCCAGGCCAAACCGGCGCCTGAGGTGATGTCGGCGGTGGCCGACATGATTTTTGGTCACACCAGGATCCTCCCCGGATGTCTCCCCATTGCATGGGGTCATTCGAACAACACCCTCTCTGCGCCGTTCTTCGTCCCATGAAGAACATGAAAACCGCAAAAAAAAATTTGATTTTGCAGAATTAAAATTAATCATATTAATTGTATTCATCTTATGAACATAATTACTAAAACAAAATCGAACTATTTGCATGGAATATTGTTGGGTTTTCTGGGTTTCTCCAGATCGCTCACGCAGTGAAAACTAAAATATTTACAGCGATCTGTTCCCGTTTCGAATATCTAAAGTACGATAATCAGATTATCGAAGTTCTCACCGTGTGCGGATTCGAATCCGCAGCCGTTCGATTCCTTCGGTGCGACACCGCAAGCCGCGCAAGCGCCTGGCCTCTAGCGAAGTCCACGCGATCCTCCCCGCGACGGATATCCTCGAGTTCGTCGTTCTTCGCAGCCCACAAAGCCTCCGCCGGTCGCCGCAATGATCGCCGCAGCGCGCGGACGATTTCCCGTCGAACGGGATTCGGAGAAGCGGCGGAGCAGATCTGGATCAACCTGGATGCCAGAGAAGGACAGAAAATGAGGAGGGGCGGCTAGGGTTAGCAGCAGCTTGGCCTGCTCAGCCCGTTCGCTATGTTTTATACTAACCGCGCGATTTTTCATAAAAACCCCCGGTTTGTATAAAACCCACTTATTTATCCATCCCCTTAAGAATCATTTGCGTGTGACCCTCTAGGCCCAAGTACCAGTCCAGTTAATGGCCCAACAAGCCCAGTGACTCCTCACTGGCTTTATTAATTAATTAATAACCCTTTATTAATCAATTAATCAATCGAATTGATGTCGCACATCGAATTCGACCGGGCCTCCGATCACGTTGGGTGCCAAGCAACACCGCGTGAACCCAGAAGGTATTTGGGGTTAAGTAACCCACTCTTGGAACCTTTCCGCCGACAGTTACCGTGTGGATATAATCCTTCATTCGTACAATGCTCTAGAGTCAACTCAGGGTATGGCGAGCTGTCAAACCCTAACCGGTCGACTCACTTGGATTGGATGCCGCTGATGAATATCGGAAAACTCCTTTCCCGATATTATCGTCCGCCCTGGCCAGGGACTTTCGCGCATCCTTCCTAGAGCATTCTCTCTCTAAGTACCGAGAGCGAATGATTCCTTATTGACACACAATTCCCTTCGACGGTATTCCGCTGTACCCAATCCTTGACGTATTAGAATCCCGTGGCTAGAGATTCATAAACCAAGGTCAAAGCACAGAAGTCCACCGCCAAGGTGTCCTTGGTGTCTCAGGTCCGAGGACCATCCACGCAACTGCGACAATAGAATCAAGCTGGTTGACAATGAGGTACAATACCATCCAGCGATTCAGTCAGATCAGTTCAGTGAACTCATTCTCCAATGAGCACCTATAGATTCGCCTTAGTGTGTCCACACAAGTGACTTATGAGATCAGTCACCCTCATCATATGAGCAGGAGTAATCTGTACTAGTCTAACCGGATATCCGATGTCCTTCTCGGATATCCTCCGACTAGGAACGATAAAGAATATGTGTGTTTAAGTGATCAGTCTCATTAGTATGATCTCATCATAATCTGATCACTATAGCACATATTCACGGACTTCATTATAAAACGATAATTAAAGCGATTTACACATAATGAATATTATGCCATTATATTAATAAATGAACGAGATTTACATTGTTAGATTGGCTTGTAGGCCACTTTAAACTAACAATCTCCCACTTGGACTAAAGCCAATCTCCTTTATACAATAATCCCATAGACTCTAGGTGACGCTCAAACACAATTTGAGCCAACGGCTTTGTCAGTGGATCTGCTACATTGTCGACGGATGGAACTCTTTCCACTACTACATCTCCTCTAGATATGATCTCTCTAATAAGGTGAAAGCGCCTCAGAATATGTTTCGATTTCTGATGAGACCGCGGCTCTTTCACTTGCGCAATGGCTCCATTGTTGTCGCACAACAGTGGAACAGGCTCAGAGATGCTGGGAACTACGCCGAGGTCGGTGATGAATTTCTTCAACCACACTGCTTCCTTGGCGGCTTCAGCTGCAGCGATGTACTCAGCTTCAGTCGTTGAATCTGCAGTGGTTACTTGCTTGGAACTCTTCCAGCACACTGCCCCTCCGTTCAATGTAAACACGAATCCAGATGTAGACTTGCTATCATCTGGATCTGACTGGAAACTCGAGTCAGTAAAGCCTCGCAGTATTAAGTCACCTCCTCCATAGACAAGAAACATATCCTTAGTTCTTCTCAAGTACTTAAGGATGCATTTAACTGCCTTCCAGTGCTCTTCGCCTGGATCAGCCTGAAATCTGCTCGTAACACTTAGAGCAAATGCAACATCAGGCCGTGCACATAGCATGGCATACATGATAGATCCTATGGTAGAGGCATAGGGTATTCTATCCATAAATGCCCTCTCATCAGGAGTCTTAGGAGACTGCTCCTTTGAGAGATTAATTCCATGTCTCATCGGTATGAAACCTCTCTTGGAATTTTCCATGCCAAACCTTTTGACTATGGTATCTATGTATAAGGATTGAGTCATTCCAAGCATCCTCTTTGATCTATCTCTATAGATCCGTATTCCTAATACGTAGGATGCTTCTCCCAAATCCTTCATGGCGAAGTTTTTCGACAGCCAGATCTTTACTGAAGACATCATAGCTATATCATTCCCAATGAGTAGTATGTCATCAACGTAAAGAACTAGAAAAGTGACTGCACTCCCACTGGTCTTCTTGTACACACAAGGCTCATCTTCATTCTTAATGAAGTCATAAGACTTGACAGCCTCGTCAAATCTTATATTCCAGCTCCGGGAAGCCTGCTTCAGTCCATAAATGGACCTCTGAAGCTTGCACACTTTATCTGGAGATTCTTTGGATGTGAAACCTTCTGGTTGTATCATATACACCTCCTCCTCAAGGTTACCATTGAGGAAGGCAGTCTTCACATCCATGTGCCAGATTTCATAATCAAAATGTGCAGCAATGGCGAGCAGAACTCTGATCGACTTTATCATGGCGACTGGTGAGAAAGTCTCATCATAGTCAATTCCTTGCCTTTGACGATATCCCTTTGCCACCAACCTTGCCTTATAAGTGTCGATCCGTCCATCAGCACCGATCTTTCTCTTAAAGATCCACTTGCAACCGATGGGTACAATACCCTGGGGCAAGTCCTCCAAGTTCCAAACTTGGTTGGTGTACATGGACTGGATTTCTGAGTTCATGGCTTCTCGCCATTTCCCGGCTTCTGGGCCTTCTATGGCCTCCTGGTAGGTTTTAGGATCATCATCCTCATTATATGCTACGTTAGAGTCACCTTCAGTAATGTGTCCCACATATCGTTCGGGTAGTCTAGGTACTCTACCAGATCTACGAGGCTCATCTGTGTGTACCTGAACAGATTCAGGAACTGATATCTCATCTGATGATAATGCAGCTGTTTGGGGATCTGGAACCTCTTCCAGTACTATTGTACTCCCACTGTTCTCCTGGATAAGGTATTCCTCTTCCAGGAAGACAGCTTTCCTGGCGACAAACACTTTTTGTTCATCAGGATGGTAAAAATAGTATCCAAAGGAAACCTTTGGATATCCCACAAACCTGCATTTATCAGCTCGTGATTCCAGCTTGTCTGGATCATGCCTCTTTACATGAGCAGGACAACCCCAGACTTTAACATGTTTAAATTCTGGTTTCCTGCCTTTCCATATCTCATATGGAGTAGAGGCCACAGACTTGCTGAGTACTCTGTTCAGTAGGTATGCTGCTGACTCTTGAGCATACCCCCAGGGAGACACTGGTAATCCTGAAAAGCTCATCATAGATCGCACCATGTCCAACAAGGTGCGATTCCTCCTTTCTGATACACCATTCATCTATGGTGTATATGGAGGGGTCAGCTGAGAAAGGATACCATTATCCTTTAAGAATTGTGTGAAGTTAGTACTCAAGTATTCTCCTCCTCGATCTGATCGAAGAGCTTTAATACTCTTTCCTAACTGCTTCTCCACCTCATTCTTGAACTCCTTGAACTTCTCAAATGCTTCCGACTTGTACTTCATTAAGTATAAGTAGCCGAATCTTGGGAAGTCATCGGTGAACGTGATGAAGTAAGAAAAGCCACCATTGGCTTGGGTGGACATTGGACCACATACATCTGAATGTATCAGTTCCAGAATGTCCTTGGCACGTTCTCCATGTCCAGTAAATGGAGATTTTGCCATCTTTCCCATAAGGCAGGATTCACATGTTGCAAACGATTCATAATCGAATGCAGTTAAGTAACCATGCTTGTGCAACTTTTGCAACTTGCTTTCGCCAATGTGCCCAAGTCTACAATGCCACATGTAGGCCTGGTTCACACAATTCTTGCTCTTCTTAAGAGCATTATCAATCTGAAGATTGTAATAAGAAACATCTAATAGATATAAACCGTTGACTAAAGATACTGAAGCTATTGATTTATTACCATAATAAATCGAACAACTTTTGTTCTCAATAGTCAACCTATATCCTATCTTGTCCAAACAAGATATTGATATGATGTTCTTTATTATGTTAGGAACATAATAACAATCTTCTAAAAGTAAGGTGTCTCCCGATGGAAGCTTGAGGTTTGCTGTCCCAACAACAATCGCCGCAACTTTTGCACCGTTTCCTAGCCTCAATTCCACCTCACCTTGTCTCAGCTTGCGCTTACTTGTCAGCATCTGCACATCATGGTAGATATGAGAAGCAACATCCGGTATCCAATACCCAAGATGTGGAATCTCTAACTAACAAGTTGATATCTATCATATAGATATCTGAAGCTTCAGACAGCTTCACTCTTCCATGAGCTTTATCGTTAAGAAACTCCTTGCAGTTCCTCTTCCAGTGACCATACTGCTTATAGTATAAGCAGTCACCCTTCACTACTCTTTTATCTTTGTCCTTCGATCCTTTATCGTTAGCTTTCATCCCTGCTTCAGGGGCATCCAATGCCGATTCAGCAGGAGGATCAGCTCCAGGGACAAAGTCAATGTGCTCAGATCTGAAGACATTCTTCAGGTTTCTGAACAAATCTGAGTAGATCAGGTAAGTCAAAACGGCATCAAGTATGCCACGGAGTGGGTTATTCGATGACATAATTCCCTACAGGAGATAAGTAAAATCTACTTAGCAGATGTTCAATTATTAAAATTTAAAACAGGACATGGTCTTTTGTTCAAGTTTAACTCCCACTAATTTTCGACGGACTGTATAACCCTCAGTTATACAGAACGGGAGACGCCGACAGTCTCCTAGTGGGGATCAGAATCTCAATGACTTGCAATATAGCCTTGTGGATAGCACAACAAACTGTAATACAATCAGAGAGCACCCAACTCATGGGACTTGCAACTCCTTGCAATATCTAATCATAGCTTCGGTCCCCAGAGATTTAATGGCTTTGTGGATAGCACAACAAACCACTAATTCTGGTCTAAGCTAACCATCATTACGCGACGAGCATAGATTTGCATGCAGCCCTTGTGGATAGCACAACAAAGCTACATGGTTCCTCTACCCCGATCTATAGGCATCTAATGCCATAGCCACAGTTTCTCCTCCCAATTAAGCAGGCCTTGTGGGTAGCACAACAAACCTGCCTAAAGTGATTCGAATCCTATGACTATAACGATGGTGGACCACGCGGTAAGTTCTTAACTACTCGCGTTACGGCTTCGAGTTTATCTGAGGGTATTTAGTTAACTTTTATCTTGGTCTCTTCCTAGGTGATAGTATATAAATATATCGTATATATTTACTAAATACTATAACCTGCTTTGATTCATAATCAAAAAAAAAAAAAACAATGCATCACATACATGTCTTTAGTGTGGTCATGGATAGCACAGTGGGTTTGACTGGAGCCAACAGTCAAACGCACACACAATCTAACACAACAATTACATTAGATATCCTGTAAACACATAGGCAAGAGATCTCTATCTTTTCGCCTTCCTGGTTGCAGCTGTGGATCATCCTCGCTCCTTCCTCGGTTGCCTCCAGCATATTACATTAATTCTAGAATTAACAAGTAAATTGAGGAAGGCCTTATGGCGAGTACAAGAGAGAGAGGGAGGTAGCAATACATCGGAGTATGAGAGAGAGAGGTGCGCAGACCTCTATTTATTAACAATTAATAATCAAACATACATACACGATCCACACAATCCATCATTCATCACATGAACAATTAAAAGTGCATATCCATGACCACGGTGTGTTTTAGACATCCACACATGATTCAGCGCATCACATGACTAAAACAAATGAGTTTTCAAAATAAATAAGTTTTGGCTTTCAAAAAGCTAGGATCCAATCAAAATTGGTATTTGAATTTCGAAAACTCATTTTATTAACTTAACATGCAATTAAATCAAATTTAAAAGCAATAAACACACATCACATGCGCACACACTCCGAATTAATAATTCCAGATTATTCCATGCAAATTAGAACTTTTCTAATAATCTAACATTTAGATTTAAAATTCCATTAATAATCTAACAATTAGATTATTAATGACTAATCTAACTCTTAGACTAGTCCAACCAAGTTAATTAATAATTTAACACTTAAATTAATAATCAACCAAATTAATTAATAACTACTAATCTAACACTTAGATTAGTCAATCAATGTTAATTATTAATTTAACATTTAAACCAATGATTAACACCAATTAGTTAAAAATTAATAATTCTAACTCTTAGAACAGTTAATTAAGATTAATTATTAATTTAACACTTAAATTAACAATTAAATCTAATTAACTGATAACTACTAATTTAACAATTAAATTAGTCAATTAAAATTAATTATTAATTTAACATTTAAATTAATAAGTTACTCTAATTATTAATTAACAATTAGATGCATTAATAACTAATAATCTAACATTTAGATTAATAATTATTAACTACTAATTTTAACTCTTAAAATTAGACAACTTAAGTTAATTATTAAATTAACACTTAAGTTAATAATTAACCCTAATCTTAAGAACTAATTGTTAATTAATTAATGATTCAATAATGATGCAAGATCATTAATAAGCCCAAATTAAATATCAAAACACTTTTGAACCCTTTTAAAATCAAAATCAAATTTAATTTAATTTTAAATGGGCAATAAGGGTATTAAAAAGGAAAATAGGGGTGGAGTTGGCTCAGCCGGATGGGCTGAGCCCTGGGCTCGGGCCCTGGCCGAGCCAGGGCTCGGACCAGGGGTGCCAGGCCCTGGCCTGGCTCTTGGGCTGGCTCGGCCAGGTCCGACCAAGCCCTGGACCCGGCCCGGCCGGTCCGACCGGCTCGGGACCGGGTCCAGTGGAGCGGTTCGACCGCCTCCTGGTTTCCCAGAAACCCTATTGCAGCAGGAAACTTGGTGGCGGGAAGGAAGGGTTGCAGCGCCGGCGCCGGCCGGCGACCGGCGTCGCCAGGCCCCCGCCGGCGTCGCCAGGCCCCCGCCGGCGTCGCCCCAGCTCCGGCGACACGCCTGGCGCCGGCAGGGCCGCCGGTGGCCTCCGGTTGGGGTGCAATCCAAGCCCAAACATCCCCCAAAAATCTGGTTTTGCAGGGTTTAAATCCGATTTGGGGCTCGATTTTGTAGCTCTTCGAGGCCACTATGGTGCCGGCTATCATGCCCGGTGTGCAGTGGTGACTATCATCAAGAGATCCGGGCATCCGGGCCGCCATCCCAACGCTTGGGAATCGTTAACGAAGCCGCTAAAGTACCCAGGTTCATCATCTCATGAAGAACTCCGAAAACCCCAAATAAAATCCGAAAAATTACAGAAAAATAATCAAATTATTTGTGTTCATCTTATGAACACAATTCCATCATTTTAATCGGATTAAACGCATGGAATAACTCAGGAAAAATCAATTTCGGAAATCGAAACGGGACGAGAAACAGTGGAACCTGGCTCTGATACCACTGTTGGGCTTTCTGGGTTTCTCCGGATCGCTCACGCAGCGGAAACTAAAATATTTACAGTGTTCCGTTCCCGTTTCGAATATCTAAAGTACGATAATCAGATTATCGAAGTTCTCACCGTGTGCGGATCCAGCCAATCTAACAAATATAACCAGAAAATTAAATTCGAAAATCGAAACGGCGAAGAACATAGTGGAACCTGGCTCTAATACTGCTGTTGGGTTCGTTGTGTCGGATCCGAGGGAAAACGCAGTGAAAAAATAAATTGGATCCGTGTTGTCTCGGATACAAAAATTTAAACGGTAAAATCAGATTTTACCTTTCGCGGATTCGAAACCGCGTTCGTCCGGTTCCGTCGGTATGATGCCGCAAACCGCGCAGGTACCCGGCCTCTAGGGGTATCCACGCGGTCTTCCTCTCGATGGATCGTCCTTGCTTGGTGCAGCATCCACATATCTTGTCTGGCTGCACGTGATCCTCCTCGACATATAGATTCAGAATTCTTGTCGGACGGGAAGCAGAGCAGGTAGGAGTCGGAGCTGAGCCTCCGAAGGGCCGGCTATAGAGGGGGGTGTCCAAGAGAGAGAGAGTAGAGAGAGGGGGGCAGCGGCTAGATCAGGGTTGCTGGCCCCCGACCTTGCAGCGGTATTTTTATAATAAGTTGTTTTGAGATTTTTCAGAAAAACCCACACTTATTCGAAATCCCGTCAAAATATCCATCGACATGAAAACTTTTTGCGTGTGACCCTTTAGGCCTAAATACCAGTCCAATTAATGGTCCATTAAGTCCAGTAACTCTTTACGGACCCATTGAATTAATTAATATCTTTATATTAATTAATTAGCTAAATTTAATGTCCTACAATAAATTCGGATGGACTTTCGATCACGTTGGGTGCCGAGCAGCACCGCGTGATCCCGGAAGGCATTGGGGTTTATGCAACCCACTATGGGAACCTTTCCGTCACCGGTTACCACGCGGATATAATCCTTCATTAGTGCAATGTTCCTGAATCGACCTAGGGTATGGTTTACTATTAAACCCTAGCTGGTCGATTCACTTGAATCAGATGCCGCTACTCTATTTTAGATAACTTTGTATCTGATATAGAGTCCGCCCTGACCAGGGACTTAAGCGCATCATTTCTGGAACATTCTCTCTCCTATTACCGAGAGCGGATGATCTTGTGTTGACCGTACAATTACCTTCGAGGGCATTTCCCTAAACTTGATCATTTGACTTATTGATATCCCATGGTTAAGGATTCGTTAGTCAAGGTCAAAGCTCAAAGACCTACCAACTTGGTATCTTTAGTGTCTCAGGTCCAAGGACTATTCATGTAATCGTAACAAAATAATCGAGCTGGTTAACAGTTAGGTAGCTACCACCCAGCGATTCATGGTCGAATCAGTTCAGTGAACTCATTCACCAATGACCAATGAGCTGAAGAAACTTGTACTAGTCTATTCGGATATTTGATATCCTTCTCAAACATTCTCCGATTAGGAACAATTAAGAACATGTGTTTATAGGTCTTCGGTCTCGTAATTATGATCTCATCATAATCCTGAAGAGCATTGCACATGTTCATGGACTTCATCGTGATACGATAAACAAGGATCGAATTAAACACACAATGAAATTATGCCATTATATTAATAAACTGAATATTACATAATATCGGATTGGCTTGTAGGCCACCTAATACTAACACTTGGTGTCTCGAACAAGCGAGGAAAAATAGTTCTTATTGAGCTCTGCTAAAAATTCAACCTATGGAATGGGACCCATATAATCAACAAAAATATCTCTTGACTGATCTCCACTAGAAGTCAGCATGGCCCTCAAGCATGAAGGTCTCTAGTCGGACCTTGCTTTCTTTGACACAATTAATGCTGTCAAAGGTCTTCTCAATCTGTAACAACCAATCCTCAACTACTTCGGGCTTACTCTCCCCCTTAAGAGGAGGAGGGTTTAGTTTCTTGAACCTCTCCATGATGGCACCCCCAGATGTTTTATCCTAGTCCTGATGTGTTACCTGTGCCTGTATAGTCTAACTGAGCCTTCATATTAGTCTTAGGTGGCCTATAAGCCAATCTGACTATATAAATATCGTTCATTTATTAATAAAATTGCATTATTTCATTATGTGTAAATTCGTGTTGTTATCGTCTCATAATGAAGTCCGTGAATATGTACGATAGTATCAGATTATAATGAGATCATGCTAATGAGACTGATTACTTAAACACACATATTCTTAATAGTTCTTAATTGGAGGATATCCGAGAAGGACATCGGATATCCAGTTAGACTAGTACAAATTACTCCTACTCATACGATGAGGGTGACTGATCTCATAGTCACTTGTGTGGAGACACTAAGGCAAATCTGTAGGTGCTCATTAGAGAATGAGTTTACTGAACTGATCCGACTGAATCGCTAGATGGTATAGTACCTTACTGCCAACGAGCTTGATTCTATTGTCGCAGTTGCGTGGATGGTCCTCGGACCTGAGACACTAAGGACACCTTGTCTATGGACTTTTGTGCTTTGACTTTGGTTTATGGATCTCTATTGATAGGATTCTAAACTGCCAAGGATCGGGTACAGCGGAATATCGTCGAAGGGAATTCAGTGTCAATAAGGAATCATTCGCTCTCGGTACTTAGAGAGAGAATGCTCTAGGAAAGATGCACGAAAGCCTCAAGCCAGGGCGAACGATAATATCGAGAAAGGAGTGTTCCGATATTATACGGCATCATCCAATCTAAGTGAGTTGACCGGTTAGGGTTTGACACGACACTATACCCTGAGTTGACTCGAGAGCATTGTACGAATGAATGGTTATATCAACGTGGTAACTGTCAACGGGAAGGTTCCAATAGTGGGTTGTTTAACCCCAATACCTTTTGGGTTCACGTAGTGTTACTTGGCACCCAGCGTGATCGGAGGCCTGACCGGATTTGATGTGCGACATTGATTCGGTTGATTAATTAGTTAATATGAGTTATTAATTGATTAATCAAGTTAGTGAGGAGTCACTAGGCTTATTGGGTCATTAACCGGATTGGTAATTAGGCCTAGAGGGTCACACACAAATGATTCTCAAGGCGATGGATTAAAAAGTGGGTTTTATATAAATCGAGGATTTTTATGAAAAATCGTGCAGTTAATAAAATGTAGCGAACGGGCTGAGCAGGCCAAGCTGCTACTCAACCCTAGCCACCCCTCCTCTCTCTCTCTCTCTCTCTCTCTCTGGCGCCCCAGACCGACCCTTCGTTGTGGGTCTACTCCGCCGTCTTCTCTGAGTCCAGTTCGACAGGAATTCGACCCCGCATTGCGGCGATCGGTGAACCATTCATGGGCTGCGAAGAACGAGGAATGAGAGGAAATCCACTGCGAGGAGGATCGCGTGGACTTTGCTAGAGGCCGGACATTTGCGCGGCTGGCGGTGTCGCGTCGATGGAGCCATTCGGACGCGGATTCGAATCCACACATGGTAAGAAACGATAATCCAATTATCCATTTTAGTTTTATCGAAATGCGAAATGGATCGCAGATATTTAATTTTAATTTCTACTGCGTGAGCGATACGAAGAAACCCGAAACAATGGTAACAGAGCCACGTTTCACTGTTTCTCGTCCCGTTTTGGTCCCTCGATTAATTATTTCATAGTTTATTCCATGCTTAAAATTCATTTTTTTTGCTGGATCCGTGTTCATTCGATGAACACAGATTAAAAGAATAATTATTAATTATTTGATTATGCAAATTTCAGATTTTTCTGGGGATTATTTGTGTTCTTCATTGGATGAAGAACCAGTGTTTTAGGCGGCTTCGTTCTTGCTTCCCCAAGCGTTGGGGAGGTGGGCCGACCCTGATTCCTCTAAGGAGAATCGTTAGTCTCTGTAGGAATCAAAGCTATTGTCGGAGAGGCCGTGAGGGGTTGGGTAATTCTTCTTCTTCACGGTTTTATGAAAACCAAAAAATTAGAAAATCAGATTTTTGGGTGAAAAAGAGGGCTCGGCCAGCTCCTTCGAGGGCTTCTCCAGCGGGCACACCAGCGTCGAGGATCGTGCCTGCGCCGGGGACGTCGCCAGCCGGGGCCGGCGGCTGCGGGGGCCGGCCGTCGGTGGCGTTGCAAGTCCCCACCCGCCGCCATGAACACAACCTGCAAATGCTTTTGGGGGTTAGGGTTTCGGGTTGGGGCTTTGGGGAAGATGAGGCGGCCCGCTCCGCCCAAGCCCTTGCCAGCCCTGGGAGCTGGCGCTCCTGGCTCTAGCCCTGGCTCAGCAAGGGGCCGAGCCATGGCTCGACCATGGAGCTGAACCCATTAGGGTTCCTTTTCCCATTTAAATCCCTTTCCCATTAAAAACCCTATAATCCCATTAGCCCATATAACATAATTAAGAATTGGACTTTGATTATAAGATTCAAAATTGTTTTGGAATTTGAAATTATTTTATCCAATTTTTTAATTTAAATGGGCATTAATGATTTTGAATCATTTTCTAATTAACAATTAGTTGTTAATTAATTAGTATTAATTATTAGTTTAATTATTAAATTAATAATTAACTTCAATTCGACTAATTTAAGAGTTAGATCAATGATTAATAATTATTAGTTGAAATGTTAGATTATTAATTATTAATTCATCTAATTACTAATTAATTAGGGTTAGTTAATTAATTAGTAGTTATTAATTAATTAGTATTAATTATTATTTTAAGAGTTAAATTAATAGTTAACATTAATTAAATAATCTAAGAGTTAGATTAGTATTTAATAATTAATTAGTGTTAATTATTATTTTAAGATTTAAATTAGTAACTAACATTAATTAACTAGTCTAAAAGTTAGATTAGTAATTAATAACTGATTAGAGTTGATTATTAATTTAAGTGTTAAATTAATGATTAATTTTATTTTACTTATCTAATAATTAGATTAGTAATTAATTATTAATAATCTAATTGTTAGATTATTAATATGTTTAATCTAATTGTTAGATTGTGTTAATTATTAGAAATGTTCTAATTTGTATGGAATAATCTGGAATTATTAATTTGGAGTGTGTGCACATGCGATGTGTGTTTAAATGCTTTTAAATTTGATTTAATTGCATGTTAAGATAATAAAATGACTTTTTCGAAATTCAAATGCCAATTTTAATTGGATCCTAACTTTTTGAAAGCCAAAATTATTTAATTTT
The DNA here is from genome assembly GCA_030544215.1 of Zantedeschia hybrid cultivar. Taxonomy (NCBI): domain Eukaryota; kingdom Viridiplantae; phylum Streptophyta; class Magnoliopsida; order Alismatales; family Araceae; genus Zantedeschia; species Zantedeschia hybrid cultivar. The sequence continues at coordinate 46,733,927 of JARZZO010000011.1, forward strand.
GAAAACTCTTTTGTTTTAGTCATGTGATGAGCTTATCATGTGTAGAATGTTTAAAGCACACCGTGATCATAGATATGTACTTATTTAATTATTCATGTGATGAATAATGTGTGTGGATCGTGAATGTATGATTGAATGGATATTTATTAATTGTTAATAAATAAAGGTCTACGTATCTCTCCCTCTAAAATACTCCGATATAATTCTACCTCCCTCTCTCTTGTACTCACCATAAAGCCTTCTTCTATTTACATATAAATGATGAATTTATTATAATATGCTCGAGGCAACCGTGGAAGGAGCGAAGACGATCTACAACTGCAACCAGGAAGGCAAAAAGATGGAGATCCTTTGCCTATGTGTTTGTAGGGTGGTCTATAGTTATGTTAGATTTTGTGTGCGTTTGACTGTTGGCTCCAGACAAACCCACTATGTTATCCATGACCACACTTGACATGTATGTGATACAATATAGTTTATTTTTTATTATGAATCAAAGCAGGTATAGTATTTAGTAAATATATACGATATATTATATACTATCACCTTGGAGAGACCAAGATAAAAGTTATCTAAAAACCCTCGTTTAAATTCTAAGCCGTAACGTGAGTAGTTAAGAACTTACTTCGTGGTGCACCATCGTTATAGTCATAGGATTCGAATTACTTTAGGCAGGCTTATTGTGCTATCTATAAGGCATGTTTAATTGTAAGGAGAGACTATGGCTATGGCATTAGATGTCTATTAATCGGGGTAGAGGAACCATGTAGCTTTGTTGTGCTATCCACAAGAGCTACATGCAAATCTATGCTCGTCTCGTAACGATAGTTAGCTTAGACCAGAATTAATGGCTTGTTGTGCTATCCACAAGGCTATTAAATCTCTGGGGACCGAAGATATGATCGGATATTGCAAGGAGTTGCAAGTCCTATGAGATGGGTGCTCTTTGATTGTATTACAGTTTGTTGTGCTATCTACAAGGCTGTACTGCAAGTCATTGAGATTCTGATCCCCACTAGGAGATTGTCGGCGTCTCCCGTTCTGTATAGTTGAGGGTTATACAGTTCGTCGAAAATTAGTGAATAAAAGACCATATCTTGTTTTATATTTAATAACTGAACATTTGCTAAAATAAATTTTATTAATCTCCTGTAGGGAATTATGTCGTCGAATAAACCCACTCCGTAGCATACTTAATGCCAATCTTTTGACTAGCCTGAACAATTCAGATTGGCTCAGAAACCTGAAGAATGTCTTCATATCTGAGCACATTGCTTACATCCTTAGAGCTGATCCTCCTGCTGAACTAGTATTAGATGCCCCTAAGGCAGAGATGATCACGTACGATAAAAGGTCGAAGGACAAAGGCAAATGAGTAGTAAATGGTGACTGCCTCTATTGTAAGCAAAATGGTCACTGGAAGAGGAACTGTAAGGAGTTCTTCATCGATAAAGCTCATGGGAAAATAAAACTATCAGAAGCTTCAGATATCTATATGATAGATATCAACCTATCAATTAGAGATTCCACATCTTAGGTATTAGATACCAGATGTGCTTCTCATATCTGCTATGATGTGCAAATGCTGACAAGTAAGCGCAAGCTGAGAAAAGGCGAGGTGAAATTAAGGCTAGGAAATGGCGCAAAAGTTGCGGCGGTTGCTGTTGGGACAACAAACCTCAGACTTCCATCGGGAGGCGTCTTATCATTGGAAGATTGTTATTATGTTCCTAGCATAATAAAGAACATCATATCAGTATCTTGTTTAGACAAGATAGGATATAGGTTGACTATTGAAAATAGAAGTTGTTCGATTTATTATGGTAATAAATCAATAGATTCGGCATCTTTAGTCAATGGTCTATATCTTTTAGATATTTTTCATTACAATCTTCACATTGATAATGCTCTTAAAAAGAGCAAGAATTGTGTGAACCAAGCCTATATGTGGCATTGTATACTTGGGCACATTGGTGAAAGTAGGTTGTAAAAGTTGCACAAACATGGATATTTGAATGCATTCGATTATGAATCGTTTGCAACATGTGAGTCCTACCTTATGAGAAAGATGGCAAAATATCCATTTACTGGACATGCCAAGGACATTTTTGAACGAATACATTCAGATGTATGTGGTTCAATGTCCACCTAAGCCAAAGGTGGCTTTTCATAGTTTATTACGTTCACTGACAACTTCTCAAGATTCGACTATGTGTACTTAATGAAGTACAAGTCGGAAGTGTTTGAGAAGTTCAAGAATGGGGTAGAGAAGCAGTTCGGAAAGAGTATTAAAGTTCTTCAATTAGATTGAAGAGGAGAATACTTGAGTACTAATTTCACATCATTCTTAAAGGATAATGGTATCCTTTCTTAGCTGACCCCTCCATATACACTACAGATGAACAGTGTAGATGAAAGGAGGAATTGCACCTTGCTGGACATGGTGCGCTCTATGATGAGCTTTTTGGATTTACCAGTGTCCCTCTGGGGATATACTCTAGAGTCAGCAGCAAACCTACTTAACAAAGTACCTAGCAAGTCTGTGACCTCTACTCCATATGAGATATAGAAAGACAGGAAACCAGAATTTAAACATGGTAAAGTCTGGGGTTGTCCTACTCATGTAAAGAGGCATGATCCAGACAAGTTGAAATTATGAACTGATAAATGTAGGTTTGTGGGATATCCAAATGAGTCCTTTGGATACTACTTTTACCATCCTGGTGAACAAAAAGTGTTTGTTCCCAGTAAAAGTATCTTCCTAGAAAAGGAATACCTTCTCTAGGAGGACAGTGGGAGTAAAATAGTATTGGAAGAGGTTCCACATCTCCGAACAACTGCAATATCATTAGATGAACTATCAGTTTCTAAATATGTTCAAGTACACACAGATGAGCCTTGCAGATCTGGTAGAATATCTAGACTACCTGAACGATATGTGGGACATATCGCTAAAGGAAAGTCTAAGGTTGAATATAATAAGTATGATGATCCTAAAACCTACCAGGAGGCCATAGAAGGCCCAGAAGCTGGGAAATGGCGAGAAGCCACGAACTCATAAATCCAGTCTATGTACACCAACCAAGTTTGGAACTTGGCGGACTTGCCCGAGGGTATTGTACCCATTAGATGCAAGTGGATCTTTAAGAGAAAGATCAGTGCAGATGGACGGATCGACACTTATAAAGCAAAGTTGGGGGAAAAGGGATTCGTCAAAGGCAAGGAATTGACTATGATGAAACTTTCTCACAAATTGCCATGATAAAGTCGATCATAGCTCCAATCGCCATTGCTGAACACTTCGATTACGAGATCTGACAGATGGATGTGAAGACTGCCTTCCTCAATGGTAACCTTGAGGAAGAGGTGTATATGACACAACCTGAAAGTTTCACATCCAAAGAGTTTCCAGATAGAGTGTGCAGGCTTCAGAGGTCTATTTATGGGCTGAAGCAAGCTTCCTGGAGCTAGAACATAAGATTTGACGAGGCTGTCAAGTCTTATGACTTCATTAAGAATGAAGATGAGCCTTGTGTGTACAAGAAGACCAGTAGGAGTGCAGTCACCTTCTTAGTTCTGTACGTAAATGACATACTACTCATTGTGAATGATGTTGCTATGATGTCATCGGTAAAGATCTGGCTATCGAAAAACTTCTCCATAAAGGATTTAGAAGAAGCATCCTACGTATTGGGAATACGGATCTATAGATATAGATCAAAGAGTACGCTTGGAATGAGCGAATCCTTGTACATAGATACCATTGTCAAAAGGTTTGGCATAGAAAATTCCAGGAGAGGTTTCATACCGATGAGATACGGAATTTATCTCTCAAAAAAGCAATCTCTTAAGACTCCTAATGACAGGGCATTCATGGATAGAGTACCCTATGCCTCTGCCATAGGATCTATTATGTATGCCGTGCTATGTAAACGGCTTGATGTGGTAAATGCTCTAAGTGTTACGAGTAGATTTCAAGCTGATCCAGGCAAAGAGCACTGGAAGTCAGTGAAATGTATCATTAAGTACTTAAGAAGATCTAAAGATATGTTTCTTGTCTATGGAGAAGGCGACTTGAAACTGTGAGACTTTACTGACTCGAGTTTCCAGTCAGATCTAGATGATAGCAAGTCTACATCTGGATTTGTGTTTACTCTAAACGGAGGCGCAGTGTGCTGGAAGAGTTCCAAGCAAGAAACCACTGTAGATTCGATGACTGAAGCTGAGTACATTGCTGCAGCTGAAGCCGCCAAGGAAGTAGTGTAGTTGAAGAAATTCATCACCGACTTCGACGTAGTTCCAGGTATCTCTGAACCTGTTTTGCTGTTGTGCGACAACAATGGAGCCATTGCACAAGCAAAAAAGCCGCAGTCTCATCAAAAATCGAAGCATATTCTGAGGCGCTTTCATATAATTAGAGAGATAATTTCCAGAGGAGATGTAATGGTGGAAAGAGTTCCGTCCGCCGATAATGTAGCAGATCCACTGATGAAGCCACTGTCTCAAATTGTGTTTGAGCGTCACCTAGAGTCTATAGGTCTATTGCATAAAGGTGATTGGCTTTAGTCCAAGTGGGAGATTGTTAGTTTTAGGTGGCCTACAAGCCAATCTGAGTATGTAAATCTCGTTCATTTATTAGTAAAATGACATAATATTCATTATGTGTAAATCTCATTAATTATCGTTTCATAATGAAGTCCGTGAATATGTGCTATAGTGATCAGATTATGATGAGATCATACTAATGAGACTGATCACTTAAACACATATTCTTAATAGTTCCTAGTCGGAGGATATCCGAGAAGGACATCGGATATCCGGTTAGAGTATTATAGATTACTCCTGCTCATACGATGAGGGTGACTGATCTCATAGTCACTTGTATGGAGACACTAAGGCAAATCTGTAGGTGCTCATTAGAGAATGAGTTCACTGAACTGATCTGACTGAATCGTTGGATGGTATAGTACCTCACTGTCAACCAACTTGATTCTATTGTCGCAGTTGCGTGGATGGTCCTCGGACCTAAGACACTAAGGACACCTTGTCGGTGGACTTCTGTACTTTGACCGTGGCTTATGGATCTCTATTTACGGGATTCTAAACTGCTAAAGATCGGGTACATCGGAATACCATCGAAGGGAATTGAGTGCCAATAAGGAATCATTCGCTCTTAGTACTTAGCAAGAGAATGCTCTAGGAAAGATGTGCGGGAGTCCCTGGTCAGGGCGGACGATTATATTGGGAAAGGAGTTTTCCGATATTATACAGCATCGTCCAATCAAAGTGAGTTGACTAGTTAGGGTTTGACAGTACACCATACCCTGAGTTAATTCGAGAGCATTGTACGAATGAAGGATTATGTCTATGCGGTAACTGTCGACAGGAAGGTTCCAATAGTGGGTTGTTTAACCCCAATACCTTCCGGGTTCACGCAGTGTTGAGTGACACCTAACGTGATCAGAGGCCCGACCGAATTTGATGTTCGACATTGATTCGGTTGATTAATTAATTAATATAAGTTATTAATTGATTAATCGAGTCAGTGAGGGGTCACTAGGCTTTTTGGGCCATTAACCGGACTGGTAATTGGGCCTAGAGGGTCACACGTAAATGATTTTCAAGGCGATGGATTAAAAAGTGAGTTTTATATAAACCAGGGATTTTTATGAAAAATCACGTGGTTAATATAAAATGTAGCGAACGGACTGAGCGGGCCAAGCTGCTACTCAACCCTAGCCGTTCTTCCTCTCTCCTTCTCTCTCTCTGGCGCCCAGGCCGACCCTCCGCGCTAGTCTACTCCGCCATCTTCTCCGACTCCCGTTCGACGGGAATTCAACCGCGCATTGCGGCGGTATTTGCGATGATCGACGAACCATTCGTGGGCTGCGAGGAACGAGGTATGAGAAAAAATCTACCACGAGGAGGATCACGTGGACTTCGCTAGAGGCCGGGCGTTTACGCAGCTGGCGATGTCACACCGATGGAGCCATTCGAACGTGGATTCGAATCCACGCACGGTAAGAAACGATAATCCGATTATCTATTTTAATTTTTATCGAAACGGGAAACGTATCACATATATTTAATTTTAATTTCTGTTGCGTGAGCGATCCAAAGAAACCCGAGAACCCAAGACTTTCTAGGCAGGAGACTCCTCAGTACTAGCAGGCCGAATAATAGGAGAACTATTCGTAGCCCTAGTTCTTGTAATAGCCATCAGCTAAAATTCCCATGCAAACAAAAGATAATTAGAGTCTATTCGGATTAGGCAATCCTTATTCTAGGAAAATCCTACCCAATCTATCCTACCCGCACTTTTAGATCGATTGGTATGGCTTATGATTAAATGGTAACGGTTAATGTTCTATTATGATTCATATGATCTGATACACATTGTTATGCCTATGATCCAATTCAGTTACTTGGACTCACTTTGGATTCAAGCTACGTAATTAAAGAATCAAATAGCATACAAATTGGACATGAACGATGAGAGACAAATAACCAAAGTAATAAATATGATATTACTATCAAAATAATCCAAGAAAAATTTTCAATGTCAATACTATAATTCTACAAATATATAACATCAATACTAGGATCTCAACGTACATTAAATATCCATATAAAATAAAATCACTCAACTTACTGAAGAAATGGAAAAGTACATCTCTCTCTCAATCCCTACTATATCAATCTACTAAACAATTAAGCAAATCTACCTAGACAGCAGTAAAAGTCTTCAAATTTAAATATTTTTACTAATCAATAGTCCAACTCCTCCTTCTCAGGAGACTCTAAAAATTTTAATAGGATGTATGAGTACAACCACTTAGTAGGAAATGAAATTCACCGAATGTTAACATATATCTACATATATACTAACTAAGTAGAATTTACCGTTCTACATATATCTCAAATACGAATATGATACAAAATATAGTTATATATAAGTTTATCAAATCAAATGTGTTTCTAATTATATGAATGGATCAACTAACATATAACATATATGACATGATTGAACTCATATCAGACATATCAAATTCCACTAGCCATGATCAGAATATATCGCATAGTGTAGAACATATCAAATTATCAAATTGTTAGAGTGCTATGTATTGTCGTCCTTTGAGCATATTAAATATTAGATATTAAATATCATGACATAATAGCTTATCAAATCAGATTCATATCATAGATCATAAGATTAAGACATATTCTATGATTCCAAAAGAATAAATAAGCATAATAATCAAATGATTCAAATGATTAAGCTGAATTCAAATGAACATACGGAACAAAGATTTCAGATTTATGTGTCAATCAAACAAATCAAATCATATCATAATGGACATTTACCCATACCACAACATAAGGAACCAAACAAAACAAATACCAAAGCATCTAGGCAAAATGATGCAGAGATCTTGGTTACTACGACGAACCGGAGAGTCTAAATCCTACTCAACTTCAAACCGCCAGAGCGTTATGTATCTCCGTCCCTTAGTTTAGGCGGCAGAAAAGCAAGATTCCATCCATTTGCCCTCAGGTTCCAAATAAAATTCCTTATTCAATAGGAATGCTTATAATAGAATCGGGCCAAATATCTCCTTAAGATAGCAATGTCCAAACATAATCCAATAATTGTGACACAATCAGATTAACAAAGATCAAATAATGCAAAGGATGAACATATATCTAGAATTTGAATTAACAAAGTGCTAAATATAGTTATAAGTAAATATAGTTATAAGTCAAAATATACGCTTTTATTTACAAAATAACCACTTAAAGAGCCAACATGGTCATATAGATGTGAAATCTGAACAAAACTGATACCAATAGATTTTTGGATGGAAGAATATGCTACAAGAATATTCTCGTAATGTTTGGACAAATAAGTATATTTTTCAAGTATTAATCCTAATTTCTGAAGCTAAAAATTTAATAAATAAGTCTAAAAAAAGTAAACAAATTTGAAAATTAGCCAAACTTAGTGTACATGATAAGTAGGTCAAATGCAACATGTGGACTAAGCTTCAAGTGAATCAAACATCAAATGAATTGTTTAGAGCATTGAGTTGCATATGTCAAACTTGAGTGAATTGCCAATGGAATATATAGCCTAAAAAAGATTGTGACCTGCTATAATGCTACATGAGTTCACCCACGTTATTTTGATAAACTTATGTTTTAACCCTTCAAAGTATAGTATATTTACAAAAAAGCACTATAATCTGACTATTTATTTATAAGCCCCCACCATCCTCCTCAATTGGTGCAAGGTTCCAGAATGTTACAAAAAAAAGACTCCTAAGTGTCACAAAAGAGTCAATCAAAGGGATTTTTTTGTAAGAAAAATGAAATTGTAAATACTTATTTGTAAATAGTCAGATTATGAGAAGTTATTTGTAATATCAAAAGCTTCGGAACGTTGAAGATCAAAAAGCCCTATTTTATTTCATCTACATCATTCTGTCATGGTGAGTAAAATGAAATCCAGCATACTTATTAATGGCATTGTTGGTCATTGGTTATTTTATTCTGTGTAAAGTTTGTTCTTCATGTAATTGACAAAGGGAAAAAAAAATGGAAGAAAAGAAGTTTTTATGGTCTTTTTTATTGCAAAGTTGTAAGGTTGATCTTTATCTTTCTCAGGAAAAACATGCCTCTCGCAGCATTTGCTTTTATTATATAATTCACTGTTTACATAAGTCCTACTTTATTGCATGAGATTTGTTTTGGAAAAGGAAAATCCTGATCATTATTGTCTAGAGATCAAAGTAACCTTCTTTTACCATGGGCAAAAATTGAAATGGGGTCCGTTTGATAGCTTGTAAAACAACCTATAGGAAAACATTTTCCAAGAAAATCAGATACTGTTGCTTATTTGGCAGCCTTCAAAATACGAACAAAAACTTCACTCCTTAACCATTTGCCAAACTCAAATTTTGACATCCCCACCTGATGTCGTTTTTCATTGGTGGGGCGGGCAAATGCCGGCTATGAAGATGGGGAATACCTAGGCAAACAGGTTAAAAAAAAAATACAGACCCTTAGAAATTACTTATGCTTGTATTGAAACTTAAGGCGTTACAATTTTACAATTACCAGAACTTAAAGATGTGCAATTTTACACTTATATCATCTAAACTTAACGAAGTTACAATGTTAATGAAAAAAAACAAACTGAAATGCTTTCCAAGGACTACACTTTACCCAGTAAAACGCATTCCTTGGAATTGTTAATTTTCTTTATGATCACATTCTACACAACCAAATAGATCCATAGTTTTGCCTAAGGAATTACATGCTCCTTCAGGATAAATTTCATCCAATTGATACCCCCAAGGCAGTTCACCATTTCCAGCCTTCCTCTAGTTAAATGTTTTCTGTTCTTTAGATATGCACATTCCTGTGGATGTTCATGTTTCTGGTTTTTTTTTTTTTTTTTGTATAGGGTACAAAGGATAATAACTTTAAAAAAAGAGAAAACTATGTCGTTGTTGAGCTCTCCATTGTTGTATTGGTTGTGCATTGCCTATTTAAGTTGAAATTCTATCAGTGCACTGTTGTACCAAAGTCCAATAGTGCAGAGAGGGGGAGAGGGAACATGCATTTGTAACTTCAGCGCACTACACTGAGAGGATCTCCTCTCCGCCTATTTTTAGTGTCCTACGAGGAATTAAGAATTGTTGTCACTGAAAATTTAACAAGGCCCGAGGACCAGAACCGACCTATGCTGAGCCCAAATGGGCCTGGTTTGGACTGCAGGAGCCTTTGTTTATTAGGCCTGCTTTCCCACTTTCAAACAAAGGCCAAATGCATAAGCACAAGCCCAAGAGCTAGTGGGCTGTCCATGCCCACGTGTACATCTTATACTTGCTGTGCAAGAAAGAAAAAAGAGAAAAAAAAAATGTGTTTTTTATGCCCAAAAGGTGATAAAAAGTAAAAGGGATTCTAGAAGATGGAGTAGGTGAAAAGATAGGGAGGGGTAATGGAAAAAGAGCATTTTCTCTCACCCCATTTGCTGTTCAATGATAATAGCATATTCTCTCCTTGCCCTTCTTGGAATCTATGCCCCTTTTACTCCTAAAAGAAGGTGAAGGCCAAAGATATAGAAAGAATCGGTTCTGCCCCATGTAGAACCGAGAGACACAAGCCCCAAAGAGAGAGAATAGAAGAAGAGGAAGAAGAGAAGAAGAGAGGAAGAGGAAGGAAGGGGAAGAAGAGCTCCATCTTCTTATCTCCACCTGCAAGAAACCGAAGAAAAGAAGAGGAAACGAAGAGAGAAAAAGAGAGGAGGAAGAGAGGAAACCGTCCCCCTATACAAGCTCCCTAAAAGGTTAGAAGAGAGATGAGAGGGGCCTTCTAGAATTCGTGATACTTCTTACGTATAGTTTTCTTTGAGTTTCATTAGTTTGATGTCTCTTCTACCTCCCCATATTTATCTTCCGATTTGTATATTTCTTTTTGATGAAATGAAATAAGAAACATGTCCCTATTTTAGGATTTTTGTTGATGTTTTATTTAAATATGCTGTTTCATGCTTTATAGTCATGGTTGTGTTATGGGGGATGGCTTGTGGGGTCTCCTAACATCATGGAAAAATCCTCTCTTGGCTCTAAAATCCCTTAAAGGCTTCTTGGAGTAGCTTAATATCCAAATCTATCTAAATTTCTGGTTTTTAGATTTTCATACTTTGTAATTTCGTGGCTAAGTTTTGAGGTCTTTATATATCATGGTTTGACTTGGGGGATGCCCATTGTATGGACAATGATCCCATTCTAGCTAAAGGCCATTGTAGAGCCTCTAAAATTTCTGCATCCCTTCTTTTTATCCATTCAAGTATGATCAATTTTTCCCTTCTTGATTTTCATCGGTGTGTCTCTTATAATGGTCCATGGCTCCAGCCATGGAGGTATTGGAGAGGGCCCCTCCACTTGTTAGAGGTGGGCTATCGAAGGCACAAACCCTCCAACATTAGCCATACAAGAGTAATCTCCTCGTGATGAATTATGTTCTCTTGATTTCTATTTTTTTCCTTTTCGAATGGGTGTTTTCCTTGCAATGGGTCATGACTCTGGCCATGGGGGTACTAGAGAGAGCCCCTCCACCTGTTAGAGGCAGGCTTTCGAAGGCACAAATCCCCAATATTTGCCCTACAATGTGGAGCACCCTATATTAAAATCCGGCTATGTGCTTGTTGATTTTTCATTGAGATAAAGGCTTATTTCTTCAAAAATTCGAGTAGGGTGTATTGGGCACCTTTTCTTCTAAATTTTAAGTCCTCTTTGCATGGAATTCAATGAGTCCCACTTTATTTTTTAAGCTCTATGCATGAAAAAACAGATTTGATTTGGTGCCTTTATTTGTTTAGCTAGTTTGAATTTTAAATGGTTTGCATCTCTTCTAAACTCCTTTTTTAGGTCCTTCTATGTCTAGGGTGACTTCCATTCTACCCAAGGATTGCATTTGGAGTTTTCAATTCAGGTTTCTTTGATATTTAACTGAAATCTTTGTTAAGTCTTTTACAAATGATTAAACCCCATTTCGTTTGCAAAATAGGTTATTCGAAATTTCTTATACTAGAATAGTGTATACTGGAATAAGGGGCGTTTAGCTTTGATAGTTCTGTGGGGCCCACTGGTTGTATATGTAGAATAAGTAATTCTTGTGTCTAGGGTGGAATTGTTTATTCTCCTTATTTGGGTATAAGCAATTCTAATGCGGTATAAGTTGTTCCCCCTATCAAATTAGAATTAGCCTTATTCAAGGAATAAGACCACTTATTCTACTCTTATTCTCCTATCAAACTAGTGCTTACAAGTTTTTTGATGATTCTTATAAGGAGCTCTATGAAGGATGTCCTAGTAATTTCAATGCTATAATAACCTGATAAAACAGTTTCAAAAGTGATGGTCCTGATGCCTCATTCCAAAGATAAGAGGAGTTTTGAACTCTCTTTAATATAGGGGTGTATTGAAATGCTCTCCATGAGTTTTCTTGCATCTTGAGGGCGTCAACGGCACCATCCAGGGTGAGTGACTACGCTCGGTGAGTCTCCCTTGGCAGCCACCCTCTATGGCTTATCATAAATCTCCAAGTTCCCCCTTAAAGCTCGTCATTGAGGGGTGCAAAATCGACTTAAACCATCATATTGGACATTTCCATGTCTATATAAGATGTCTAAGATGAATGGAAATTCATGAAATGCCCATATCATTGGAAGGCCAATTATAAGGAAAATTCTCCCAAAAAACTTAATGTAACTACTCAAATTTCGGAGAACTTCCAGTCTTATACTTCTGAAATTTATGGTAATTGGTGACCACCTCAAGTTGAAGAAGAAATGAAACTAGTTGCATACTCGGGATTATGAGTCTGCATTTTCAAACCCATGAGGTTTTACAAGGGATTGGGGTACAAATGTTTTCTCCAATTTAAAATTTCTTCTTTTGACTGAACTAACCTTCCGTTAACTAGACTAACCCTATGACTATGTAGGTTTTATCCAAGCCCAAGTGTTACTTCATGATTCTGTAGAATTGTTAGACTCAAGACTTAATTTCCAAAGAAAACAGAACATTAGTATAAAAAGAAACCATTAGAAACAAAAAAATGATCCAAATTGTTTAAAGAAAGCTGAGTATGAAAGCCACAGGCCTCAATTGTGCCCATAATAGGTTTGAGTCTGCGACTCACTACAAGTTGAGTCTGCGCCCTAGCCGTAGACTCTTTTTCAAACAAAAAACCATACAAGTCTCTTCAAAATATAAAACCTTTCTTTGAACAAAGTATTCTGATAAAAAATGATCCATATGATCAAAAAAAATTGAAGAAATAAAAATTCATTTGTTTTCCCAGTTTAACTTGAGTCTGCACCTTTTTTATTGACTCACTTTAAGTAAAAAACTGATAAAAACCATCTCTCTCTAAAACACTTCATTAAAAATGCTTAAGGACATCATAAGCAACTTATTACATGTCATAAAGTTAATTTACATTGGAGGTTTGGCCCGAAATAGCCATCGTTCAGTCATAAAATGAAAATCAGTTGAGTCTGCGCCAATTGAATCTACAGCTACACAATAAAGTGCAGGCTCAACTCTTTAAATCGCTATTTCTCAAAGAATTTGGGTTTCTATTGCTCCAAAAATGCATCTATTCATTTGATAAAATTTGAAGCATCTTTGTAAATCCTAACTGGGCCCCAATATTGAAAAGCTTTGCGATGTGACCCTTGAGCAACTTGAGTCTGCACTCTCTCCTCCAGTCTATCGCAGACTCAACTACATCCATTGTAATAAACATTGGTGTTACCTATTTCAACCCCATCTTCATGTTTGGAATGATAATCAAATGAGTTAAAATATGCCCAGCATAAATATTTCGAAAGAAACAAACAAAAAATCAGTTTTCGACCTTTTAAATAAATGGAGTTTGCACCTTTATAATAGGCCGTAGACTCAACTTTTAAATATTCATCTTGTCATGAAAACTCAAAGTCCTTGGATCTTTGATGCTTAAAATCAACTCATAAGACTTTTAAAAAGAAACGAATGCTTTTTTGCACAAGTTTTCACCAACATAAAAGCCTTCTAACTCAAAATAGTTATTTTTAGCCGTACAAGGTCAGTTTGACTTGTTTTAATAAAAATAGAACTCAAACCATCATCCTCCATAAATTTGAAGCTCTCAAACCAGCATTTAAAAATTAAAAAAGGTCCAAAGCCTACTACCCTGAATTTATAAGGAAAAGAGGCTAAATAATAAAATTTGCCAGTTGAGTCTGCACCTGCATAGTGACATGCAAACTCAGAATAGATATCTTTTCAAAAATCCTTTCTAAAATTATCAAATCAAAGCTGAAATTTGTAAGTCTTGCAGACTCAATTTATCACATCTAAATGTAACTTACTTTATGTCATTCAATATTCATTCATAAGGTGTTATGCTAAATTCTTCTGATGATTAATCAAGGTTTTTCTCTTCAGAGGATGTAATTATTAATTTATGGGTAGCGGGATTGGGTCAAACGAACAATCACATTCACTTGAATAAGTCAGATTAAGTGCAAAAATAAACTCAAATCCTAAAATCATAAAAAAACCCATCAATCTTTTTGGCACACTCAGTGGGACTCGTCCTTCTTTCATCTTCTTGCTGGAAGAACGAGTCTAACACTCGTTCCTTGAAGTTATTGATTATCTTTCTGTTGTGTTGCATGAGACTCAATAGATTCAAAGGTCTTCTTTGGTCCTCTAGTAATCGAGAATCATGCTCGCTATGGCTACCTAGCGGTACCTATGGCATTTGGGGGCTTCCCTCCCATCATCGATTTTTCAAATTTTCTTGGAGTGATTTTCATGCAATATGGGACTATTTCTGATGTATCTCAATGACAAATCGTCAGTTGTCACACTATTCATAGTGATGCTGCATCATCCTCAAATCAATACCAAAAAGGCTTTCCAAAGAGTCAGAGGCCTTAGTTCAAGCCGAGAACTGTTTCTGTATAGCTGTCCAAAACAAAAAAGTTGGTTCTTATTAGGAGACTGTGAATCTTTTTCGATGGCAGCGGAAGTGATACTTCCAGAGATAGGTTGGTCCCAAATGTTCCAGTTTGAAATTCTTTCCAGGTCTTTGAGGATATGGACAAGGAAAGGATAAGAAATGATAAGAAGACAAGAAAGGAAAAAGCTAAAGCTGGGATGTTGAAAAAGCAAGAGAGAGATCCTGAACCAGCATGTTGGCAAAGGACAAGACATTTTCAGAAATCACCAGTGAAGCAAGTTTGGGTACCCAAGTATCAAGAAGTTCAGCATGTACAAAAGAAATCATGGCCAATTTTTCAGTCACAAAGACAGCAAGTATGAAAGTCAGCCTAAAAGAAAATGCCTCAGTTTGAGTGTTTAAAGCAAAAGAAACTAGTTGAAAGATATAAAGATCATGAACCAAGAAGGTCTTCAGAATTATCTATACTTCAAAAGTTGCAGCCAAAGTCTCCTTCTGTAAGGCGATCAGTAAGGTTCACTCAAGGAAGCCTCATGATTTATTCATGCCACACTATCAGTAAGTATGGAGCAATTCTTGAAGATCCAGATGAAATCATAGAGTTAGCCTCAAGGCTAGGTTTAGTGATCCGAATAATGGAAGTAGCAGCAATAATTGCCCAAAACTTTTCTACTCTTTTGAAAAATATTGATAAAGAAGCAGAATTGTCTGCAATTGTTATTGAAGCATCTGGAGAAGTCCCTGTTACAGTAGTAGAGCGGCAACTCCCACCGCAGAGTAGTCAATCAAAAGAACTAGAACTGAGTATAACTTAGTTACTGTTGCAAGAAATCGAGATGTTGAAAAAATAATTGCATGAAAAAGATGCCCAGTTACAGGGGGCATGATTGGTTAGCAAAGAAGGAGGTGATTTGATGTCCTTATCCTTGTATGCCTAATCCTCCAATTCCACCTCCTCCATCTTATAATCTCTTAAGTGCATCTCTGCAGTCTTTTCGACCTATGCCTATGAATGAGGTACATGTATATATTCAAGTTTCCAATAGTTAGGCCACTCCTATGACAGCATCTCAAGACCATGTAATACCTAATGTCTTATCTTTGCCATTTTAAGCCTCCCAAGTTCAGGGAGCTAACTTTTACCCAAACTTGGTGGACTTCGTTGTTGCCCAAAGGCTTATATTAGAATAGCTCATTGATATGAAGCTAGTAAAAAGGGTGGAATGTATCTCTACTGTTTATGATGTGTACAAAATACCATACCTAGTGCATCATGCAATGAAAAGGCTACCAATGGGAATGATCAAAGTGCCCAAATTTGAAAAATTCAATAGTCAAGGTAACCTAAAGAAATACCTAGTATATTACAATAGTACTGTAAGGATTGAGGTTTCGGATCCAGTTATTAGGTCAGTTTCGGTGTCGATCCCCTTAATTTGGGCCCTTGTGGGGCTAGGAGCATAGGTTCCTTATCGCGTCGAGCAAGCTCGACGCGGTTCAAACGGCATCTTGATAGGCAGACACGTTTTAGAGTGTGCTATGTCGGTGTCACGTAGGCGCCACGTGGGCTAGTTTCGGATCGTGAGAGTACGGCCCTGGTCTTGTCACTTGAATGGCGTCGGTGTTGGGCGACGCGTTTTAGCTAGGTTCGGTTTAAACCCAGAACACTCCCTCCTTTCCCTCATTTCTCTCATTTTCTTCTCTCTCCTCCCCCTCTCTCCGAACTCTTCGCTCTCCCCACCCCTTCTCCTTCCTTTCCTCTTCCTCCACTCCATCAAACCCCCTCCCTAATTTCCACCACTACCACCACCATTTCCTCCGTGGCGTATTGCTCTCCGGACGGCGGCCGACGTCCTAGTAAAGTAACGGCGTCCACGGCGGTACCGGCCGTGGTTTGTGGAGTGGCGGTCCGGCGGCTTGAAGCTCGGAGGAGTTCAAGTAACTGGTAGGGTGATGATCTCCGTTGTATTTTGATTAAAACCATGTTTTTCCTGCTTTGGAGCATGTTTAGAAGATTTTCGGGATAAAATTCCAATTTTTATACTCGGAAGGCTAGGGGGAACTTGTTAGTGGACGTTAAATGGCGTCTTGGGACAGGGACGCCTTTTAAATGGCGGTTGCCTCCCACGACACGATTTAAGTTTGGATCACCCCGAGACATGATTCTGTTTCTGTCTTGATTAGGCGACTAGGGACAGCGACGCCTTTTAAAAGGTGTCTACCTTGCACGACGCATTTTAGGCTATCTTCCGAGGCCAATTTTCGCATGAACTAGTTTAGGGGTCTTGAATGACGTCAGCCTTGGGCGACGCGATTCAAGATAGAATCTCATTAAAGCATGCAATTAACATGTGTTTACATTGTTAGATAGTTTGGATAAATGCATGTTTGAAAACATACTCGACAACGATGATTTCTACATGATCGGATCGCACCGTGTTGTGTTTTGTGCGATCGTGGACCTAGAGTGATAGTTATTAGTGCTTAGGCACCCTGTGTCAGTGTGGGAGTGACACGGCGCCGGTGTAGGAGTGGTGGGGTGACGCCTAGAGAGTGAGTCACCTGGTGTACTCCGGGGTATAGCTAGTACCGGTGTGGGAGTGGTACATTCGGAGTGTCACTCGTGCTGGGGGAAGCAAAACCACCTTGAGCCAGGTCAGGCCGAAGTAGCCAGCATGCTATTTGAGGGGTTGCTGTTTGGTCTCAGCGGGTCAGTGTTTTCCGTGTTCGGCTGCGTGGTTTGCGTGTTTAGCCGGAACGTTGGTTGTGGACTTCGTGGTGGAGTGGTTTCAGAGTTGTGTTTACTGATTAATCTATTTAACTTGCCTTTATTCATGTTGTTGCACTTGTGGGTGCATGAGTGGGTGGTGGGGATCGAAGGATCCCTACTGAGTCTATTTCGATGAGACTCACCCCCTGCGATTTTCAGGTGAGGGTTCCAGGCAGGCGTAGCGAGGAGGGTTTTGTCTCGGGTTGTGCGCCAGCAGTCATCGTTTCGGGGTATGCCCCGATGTAGTTGTTATTTCTTTTCAGACCTGTACGCATAATTACTTCTTTTAGTTGGAATATGTAATTATTTCCTGAGTCAAGTTGAATTGTAATAAATTTTAATTCCTGCACTTCCTTTACAATTCAATGTGATGTAGATGTTTATCTTAGTTTATCATTTATTTTCCAGACTTATTGAGATCCTGGTTTGGCTCCAAATTTTAATGATTCGGTACCCATTTAGTAATCGGATCCCCGATCATAGGGTGGCGGGTCGTTACAGGTGCAATGGGAGATCTTGCCACCGATGAATCTTATATGCTAAAGTTTTTTGGGTCTTCATTGATTGGACTCGCATTTGAATGGTATTCTTTCCTTTGGCGTCGATCCATTGCAGGATGGGCCAATCTCCAGAAGCAATTCCAAGACAGGTTCCACCTGGTGGAGAGAGAGTTCATTACGAAATGGAGAAATCTCAGTATGAAATGCAAAAGACCACCATGTCAGGAAGATGCAGTGGTAATATGGAAAGGCAATTTGAAGAAGAAAATTCTTGAAAGACTGGTGGCCATTGAGATTAAATCTTTCAACAAATTAAATACTGCGGCATCAGAAATTGAAAGTTTTCTGACCCGATTTAGAACTGAACCGAGTAACAACAACAAAGGAAAATTTGACAAGAGAAATGCTCTGTGTGAGTCAAATACAGTAGATATATCTACATTCACTACAGAGTAGCAAGAGAAGGGTTCAGCAGCCCTGGTCAAAACCAGCAACAATAGAGAGAAGGAAGCCAGAGTCATAGCCTCTCCCAGAGACAGAATGAACATGCCATATAGCTTTGCCAAAGACACGACTCGTCTTCTATTCGAATGGGCACGACAGTACAACCATATTGTATTACCTCAATCAAAAAGGCTAGATGATGACAAGAAATCCCATGATCCTAATTATTGTCCATATCACCAAATCTTGGGTCATCCTATTGAAGTATGTTATGTGTTTAAAGACGTAGCTAAAAGGTTAATCCAGAAGGGTGTTCTGAAGATGGGGGATCATCTTGTCAGCCCTCCTCAGCCTCATGTCTGGTCAAAATCAAATATAGCATCAGTAATCTGCATTATATTTCCTACTTACCAGCCATTGACTTCAGAAACTTCAGAAAGAAGTACACATGCCACTTATGAACAGCTAGTGCTTCAATCATTCCAAGCATCTCATTCGCCGACAATAAAAAAGAAGCCTAGATCCTACATTCACAGAAAACTAGGAGGAGTGTATATTCTTGGAGGTATTCCTCAACGGCCGATATATATTCAACCAGTGCCTCCACCACAGCTCAATGATATAGTGGCCAGCATATCCCAGACGACTATATCTACTCCAAATAAGAGATCAATATATATCTCAATTTCAGCCAGAGACATCTCCGTCAAGTTTAAGTTCTCCTTCAACAGCAAGTAGTACATCGAGTGGGTGCTCATATTGTAAGGAGGGTCACTAATAGAAGAAGTAAAAGAGAAACACCGATACCAGTTATGTCCAAGGGTAAAGATCCATTGTCGAATCTCTAACAGTTGATAGACAATTTGGATGAGTATGAGCAGTCTCAAAGGAGGCCTATAGAGCTGAAACATTATATCCCGTAGTAGAAACTACAAACTATGATAGTGAAATAGATATAAGAAGAGGCTATGCTTTGAGAACATGAAGCCAAGAAGCCCAGGACTGATGGCAATTAGGAAAATGAGAAAGATGAGCAGGAAAACATCACTACTGTCATATCTTGCAACACTATTTCAGCAATAAACAAAAGTGAAAAATGATGATGAGGAAGAAAATTTTCTTGCTCCAAAGATAAAGTGATGGAAAGCTCAACATCAGTCCCAGAAGAGCAACATGTCAGCCACTCTAGCAAAAGGTGGGGGCAGAAGCCTCAATTCTAACAATGACAAAATCATTCAGCTTCAGGGAGAAGTACCATATGTTATCTTAGAACCAAAGTTTTGAGGTATGGAAGCTTGATCTGTGTTAAAAATAAATGCTCAAATCTCGCCTCCGCTTGGATTATATCTAGAAAATTCTGGTCAAGAAATGGGGTGTTACCCTCCTTATATGAGTTCATGGTAGCTCAATGGTCCGCAAAGAAAGGCAAACAAATCCAGCAGCAATCGTCCAAAGGTTAGGACGCTCCAGTTTACTCTCTAGAAATTCACGGTGATGAAAGAGCAGAAAAAAAAGTTATCAGTTTATTGAAGAAGTTGACAGCCAAATTCACTGTATGAGAAATTTTGTCACTTAGTGAATGTTGGGATTTCTCCGGTTTCTCCGGATCGCACACGCAGCGGAAAATAAAATAAAACAGCAATCCGTTTTCCATTTCGAAAAACTAAAAACTACGATTATCGGATAAACGATTCTCACTGTGTGCGGATTCGAATCTGCAACCGTTCGGTTCCGTCGGTGCGACACCGCAAGCCGCGCAAGTGCCCGGCCTCTAGCGAAGTCCACGCAATCCTCTTCGCGACGGATATCCTCACGTTCCTCGTTCTTCGCAGCCCACGAAACCGCCGTCGGTTGCCGCAACGATCGCCGCAACGCGCGGACGATTTCCCGTCGAACGGGATTCGGAGAAGCGGCGGAGCAGATCTAGATCTGCCTAGACGCCAGAGAGAGAGAGAAATAGAGGAGGGGCGGCTAGGGTTAGCAGCAGCTTGGCCTGCTCAGCCCGTTCGCTATGTTTTATACTAACCGCGCGGTTTTTCATAAAAACCCCCAGTTTATATAAAACCCACTTATTTATCCATCGCCTTGAGAATCATGTGCGTATGACCCTCTAGGCCCAAGTACCAGTCCAGTTAATGGCCCAACAAGCCCAGTGAGTCCTCACTGGCTTTATTAATCAATTAATAACCATTTATTAATTAATTAATCAATCGAATTGATGTCGTACATCGAATTCGACCGGGCCTCTAATTACGTTGGGTGCCAAGCAACACCACGTGAACCTGGAAGATATTGGGGTTAAGTAACCCACTCTTGGAACCTTTCCGCCGACAGTTACCGCGTGGATATAATCCTTCATTCGTACAATGCTCTCGGGTCAACTCAGGGTATGGCGAGCTGTTAAACCCTAACCGGTCGACTCACTTGGATTGGATGCCGCTGATGAATATCGGAAAACTCCTTTCCCGATATTATCGTCCACCCTGGCTAGGGACTTTCGCGCATCCTTCCTAGAGCATTCTCTCTCTAAGTACCGAGAGCGAATGATTCCTTATTGACACACAATTCCCTTCGACGGTATTCCGCTGTACCCAATCCTTGGCGTATTAGAATCCCGTGGTTAGAGATTCGTAAACCAAGGTCAAAGCACAGAAGTCCACCGACAAGGTGTCCTTGGTGTCTCAGGTCCGAGGACCATCCACGCAACTGCGACAATAGAATCAAGCTTGTTGACAGTGAGGTACAATACCATCTAGCGATTCAGTCGGATCAATTCAGTGAACTCATTCTCCAATGAGCACCTACAGATTCGCCTTAGTGTCTCCACACAAGTGACTTATGAGATCAGTCACCCTCATCATATGAGCAGGAGTAATCTGTATTAGTCTAACCGGATATCCGATGTCCTTCTCGGATATCCTCCGACTATGAATGATTAAGAATATGTGTGTTTAAGTGATCAGTCTCATTAGTATGATCTCATCATAATCTGATCACTATAGCACATATTCACGGACTTCATTATGAAACGATAATTAATGAAATTTACACATAATGAATATTATGTCATTTTATTAATAAATGAACGAGATTTACATACTCAGATTGGCTTGTAGGCCACCTAAAACTAACAATCTCCCACTTGGACTAAAGCCAATCACCTTTATACAATAAGCCTATAGACTCTAGGTGACGCTCAAACACAATTTGAGCCAACGGCTTTGTCAGTGGATCTGCTACATTGTCGACGGATGGAACTCTTTCTACTACTACATCTCCTATAGATATGATCTCTCTGATAAGGTAAAAGCGCCTCAGAATATGCTTCGATTCTGATGAGACCACGGCTCTTTCGCTTGTGTAATGGCTCCATTGTTGTCGCACAATAGTGGAACAGGCTCAGAGATGCTGGGAACTATCCCGAGGTCGGTGATGAATTTCTTCAACCACACTGCTTCCTTGGCGGCTTCAGCTGCAGCGATGTACTCAGCTTCAGTCATCGAATCTGCAGTGGTTACTTGCTTGGAATTCTTCCAGCACACTGCGCCTCCGTTCAAAGTAAACACGAATCCAGATGTAGACTTGCTATCATCTGGATCTGACTGGAAACTTGAGTCAGTAAAGCCTCGCAGTTTCAAGTCACCTCCTCCATAGACAAGAAACATATTGTAGACACCGATTTTGGACCACCCTTTTGGTCATAAATCCCCTCCATCATTAGCCCTTTATCACCAAAATCCCCTCATTTAGCCATTTCAGCCCACTAACAACCAGGCCCATTAACCAAATCCCGACTCTAGCCACCTTTTCGTGGAAGGCCAGCCAGTCCGCCTTCCACCCCCTTCGAAGGCCACCCTTTGCCTTCTACCTCGGAAGGCCAACCACCTTGCCTTCCACCCTTTTGGCCACCTTTTTCACTTTTTACCACCTTTTCGTGGAAGGCCAGCCAGTCTGCCTTCCACCCCCTTCGAAGGCCACCCCTTGTCTTCTACCTCCTTGGAAGGCCAATCACCTTGCCTTCCACCTTTTTGCCACCTTTTTCACTTTTTACCACCATTTCGTGGAAGGCCAGCCAGTCCGCCTTCCACCCCCTTCGAAGGCCACCCCTTACCTTCTACCTCCTTGGAAGGCCAACCACCTTGCCTTCCACCTTTTTGGCCACCTTTTTCACTTTTTACCACCTTTTCGTAGAAGGCCAGCCAGTCCGCCTTCCACCCCCTCCGAAGGCCACCCCTTGCCATCTACCTCCTTGGAAGGCCAACCACCTTGCCTTCCACCTTTTGGCCACCTTTCTCACTTTTTACCACCTTTTCGTGGAAGGCCAGCCAGTCCGCCTTCCACCCCCTTCGAAGGCCACCCCTTGCCTTCCACCCCCTTCGAAGGCCAGCCGGGTCGCCTTCCACCACAAGATTGGAAGGCATGTTGCCTGGCCGTCCACTCCTTAACCACCCCCTTGACTCCGTCTTCCCCACGATCTCCTCTACTCGCCGCCCTTGTCCCCCACTACTCCGACCACTCCCCACTCCGGCGACTGCCACGCGCACTACCTCCGACCCTTGACCACTTCCTATTGGCTCCATGGTGATTTACGGGGATTTAGACCCCTGTTTTCTCCTATTTTCCCTTCACCTATTTAAACCCCCCATATCCTCTCGAGCAAGGGGGTTAAGAGGTGGCTTCTTGGAGGGAAGGTTCAGAGGAGGTTGGCAAGCGGTCAGGAGGAGTCTCAGAAGAATCCTTCGCACTCCAAATGGGCTTGTTTTCTTAACCCTCTTCTATTTTCTCTTCTTTCACTTTCAACGCATCATTTCACTTTTCACACACGAGCACTTATCTGCATGCATGCATCCTAGAATGACTTCGCAATCCCTATTTACCCCCAGAGGTTTCAAACAAAAAACGGGAGGTGGGTGGCCATAACATATGGTCACCTTCCCTCCCAAACACCCATCCGGTGCGTCTCCCTCCAATTCTAGTTAGTTTTTATATTTTTATGGATAGATTCTGCATATTATAGTTCTAATCGGGTTGTTTTATGTCTTGTCTTTTCTTTCCAGGGATCCTTACCACATTCCTGCGTGCAGAGTACCAGGCTCTCGTCCTCTGGCCGGCCGGAGGAAGAAAAGGAGGAACCAGCATCTCCCGCTCCCACAAAACGCGCGATCACTTTCTACACTCCTGCGGAGCACAGGGACCGAAAGGTAATGCTCCTAGCGATCACACTTCAATTTCTAACCCCCTTTTGAATCGCCACAGTGCTAAGACGAACGGAGGAACCCTCGCCCGAAGCCCGCAGCCGCGACGGGGGAACGTTCCGGGCGCCTACAGCTCTCTGGCGATCACGGTGGGACATCTGTAGCCCGCTGCATGCGTTGTGATCAAAGTTAAAAGAAGGTAAGGATCCCGGACGGCCACTGACCCCTGGACGGCCAGCCCCTGGCCGTCAAATCCCCTGGACGGCTAGCACCTGGCTGTCGACACTCCATTGGATGGCCAGCACCTGGCCGTCCGACCCATTGGACGGCCAGCCCCTGGCCGTCGACCTCCCACTGGACGGCCAGCACCTGGCCGTCCGACCATTGGACGGCCAGCCCCTGGCCGTCGACATCCCCTTGGACGGCCAACACCTGGCCGTCCGACCCCTTTAACGGCCAACCCCTAGCCGTCGACTTCTCGTTGGTTCTTTGTCCTTTTCTGCTCGCTACTACTGTTTATGTATGATGTGCTGCTACCTGTTCTGTTGAATTGTTAGATGTTTTGACCAGCTATTTGTTAACTTTTTGGGTTTTTTGGGGTGTTCTCCGCGGGGGTTTTAAGGAAGAGCCGGCATCACACTTCTAGTTACCTCTCCCGCAGGATCTGACTCTCCACCTGAGGATTCCCACTCGGGTGCGACTAGTCTTATTCTGTTGGGAACCTCCGTCAGTCTCCGCGAGCCAGGGATTCCCACTTGGCCGCCGAGCAAGTTGTACCTGAAACCACCTTGTAGGAACCTTGGGTTTGTGTGAGAAATTAGTGAACTGTTTCAAATTTAAAGACACTTAATTGAATCTCGGTGGAACAAGCTTTGGAAAAGTGAAGGGTCGTTAAGGGTTTGAACTTGATTTGTTAGAAACCGACTCTCATAATACACAGTTAACCTTCCAAGTGAAACATAAAATCATTTAGGGTCTGTACTTCATAATGAACCGAATGTATGTCAATGCTGTATATGATGACATGGACCAGTTCGGTGACAATGTTATTCACAACCCTTTGTTTGAGATTGAAGAGGATCCACAACCAACATTTGTGGGCATGTTCCAAACACCTAGAGAGGGACTTAAGGGAAAATACTTGGATGAATCTTCCTCTTTAGAAAGTGACCCTATAATCTCCAACAGAATCTTCCAAAACCTGAGAGAGGACCCGCAACTTACTGCCGTGTTATCACGATACACCCCTGATCAACTCATCCAGTGGGTCTCCCGTGGCAAAACTCAAGATGCCACTCCTCGGAGAACTCACTTCCAAAGATCTCCCAACAGAGCTCAGACCCACATCAACCAGCCAACTCCTACTCCAGTTGCTCCACCTGTCATGCCGATTCCAGTCTCTCCAACTACACCTCCTCCCGAGCAGAAAGAATTCATCTACAAAAGTGAGGTTGAAACCTATGTGCGTAAGCTCATGGCCGAGAAACATACCCTGAAACAACCGCACTCTCTCTCGAGCTATTGTAAGCTCCCTCTGGCCTACTTTCCACCAGGATTCAAAGTCCTTGAGTACAGAAAATATGATGGCACCTCTGACCCTCATGATCACCTGTCAGGTTTCCTCATGGATTCCCATCAATGACTCTACGACAGAGTCCTCCTTGTCCATCTGTTCCAGAAATCCTTAGAAGGTGAGGCCTCAAGATGGTTTTCTTCCTTGCCCGCCACAGACCTAATCAATTTTGATATGGTCTCCGAGAAATTCATCACTTAGTTTAGTTATATGACAACCATGCCTCCCATCTTGTTTGATCTTGTGATGGAGAAGATGAAGCCTGAAGAGGAGTTCACATATTTTGCCAACAGGTGGAGGGCAATGGCCTCTAAGGCGGAAGTGGAAATCCCCGAATCTCAAGCTATCACCATGTTGGTCAACAACACTACCCCACAGCTTCGAGCTATTCTCATGCTGAGCGAATTTCACACATTTGCACAACTTTATAATCGAGCTCGGGTAGTTCAATCTCAGATCTGGAGTTCCACTTTGCCATCCCTTTTTGAAAATCAGAACAGAAATAAGAGGACTACACAAACTCCACCAATAGAGGGAGTGGCAATCAATGAACAGGTGAGTACCTTGGGGCAACCCTTTAGGTCACCCAGTCCTATGTCCAGATCAGACAACCAATCCAATCAGAGACCATATTCAGCAGTTCCCCCTTTCTCCAGTGCCAAGATCAATTGGGGGCACATGAAAGAGGCTACTAAAACCTTGGAAGTCAAGGGCCCTCCGCCCTCTCATCAGGTAGCTCAAGATCCATCTAGCTCTCTAGAAAGGGTAAGCACCCTTGTCAAAAATTTGGAACCAAATGTCGATCACAGAGGACAGTACTGGGAGTATGAAGAGGTTGGGATATGGCGTGAGTTCCCTACTAGGATGACCAAACCTAGAGAGCTGTTGCAAGGAGTCTCCACTATCATCCAAGACAAACCTTTGGTCTTGATACGACCTAGGGAACAACCAACAGCTATCAACCCAGTCACTCGGGTCCAAGTTCCCTCAATTTCAATCAGAGAACCTCCTCTATCCATCTTATGTCCAACACCAAAGCCAGGTCCAGTAACCCAATTCTGCCTAATGAATTCACCGCCAGTTCAACCACTAAAGTCAGATCAGGCAGTGGACCCCAGTCCGATTGGTGTTACACTGAGAAATCGCATCATTCCCCCAACAAGTCAACCCTTGGACTCTCAAGAGGATTCAAATCTGTGTAAGCATGACATCTTACAGCATCTAGGGAGAACTCTCGCCAAGATTTCGGTCCTAGGGTTGATTAGGAGATCTCCTACACACAGGGAGACATTGTTCAAGTTCCTCCAGCGAATTTCAGTCAATGGAGATCTTCCCATCAGGGGGCTCACAAATGTCATTCTCTCAGTCACCCAGACACCTACAATATCCTTCACAGATAAGAATCTAGCTCCCCCTGAATGCCAATCCCTTCCCTCATGCTTGACCCCAACACTCAAGGGTCACTCATTGGACTCCATCCTGTTGGATACTGGGGCATCAATCAATGTCTGTCTGCTCAAGACCCCCAAGAAAGTAGGGATTGATCCAGAAAAGGTTGAGTCTACTTCCATGATGGTCTCAAATGGGAAACTGGAAATTGGGCCAGTGGCCATGATCTTTGAATTCTACATCCTTGATGTCAAGCCCATAGACAACGTCATTCTGGGAAGGCCTTGGATGGACCAGACCCTGGGAGTGCCCTCCACTAATCATCAGTGCTATAAATTCCCATACACTGGGAAGATTGTCAAAATGAAGGGTACCCCCTATCTTGAGTCTTTGGATTCAGTCTCGACTGAACAAACTCCATCCATGATCACTTCCAGAAAAGGGGCAGAGCCCATCCTTTCGTCGGTCGACCCTCAGCTCAAGTCCCAGCCTAGCATAGGTTGGCAGCTTATGGACAAAATGGGGTATAGTTCAGGATCTGGGTTAGGCAATGAAGAGCAAGGAATTCGAGAGCCTATCTTTGAAAATCTGACCATTGGGAGATTCAGATTGGGTTACCTACCAACCAAACCAACTGAGGAATCAAGAAAATGGAGTCTCTTGAATCACTTTGTGAAGGAAAGCCAAGAGGTACTCAAGATACACTATCTTGAGGATGAGTTGAAGAATGAAATTCAGAGGGAAGATGCAGAAGATTTCGCAACACAGCTGTTGTTCTATGAACCAACCACTCGACGAGAAGGAGCCTCCTTAGTGAGGGATGAACAGGTACCCACTGCTCTCATTCCCTTACTATTCCACACACTTTCCCTTCTCAGGCTCTTATCATCGGTCGTAGCACACTCCTGGGGCAATTCTGCCATCATTGGGTCTCTGTCTCAAGGACCCACCTTTGCAACATGTCTGACTCACTCCCTGAGTCTTGTGCATAATCACTTAGGGATTGGATAGCTTCCTCTTTATCTACAAGTTGTAGAGGTAAGTAAGTTCTTTCAATTCTAGTTAGCAAATAAGTGTAAATATTTGAAAATTGTTCCTTTGGATATGAGTCTATTTGAAGAAATTTTACCCTTAAAAATACAAAAAATTCAAAAATTTCAAAATCTCAAAAAAAATCGAATATCCAAAAATATTTGTAAGTATGTACATACTTTAATGAAAATGACAAAAAGTCAGAAAAGACACAAAATCCAATTGTCTAGTGATTGCCATGTAACCCCCTGTCCAGGTCTAGTTGCATGATAGATTGGGTTAACATTGAGGTTTGGTTAAGACTTTGGTCCACCATAATCTTGGACGTATCTACTTTATTTTCATACGGATCCCTATGATCATTATGAGATGAACACACTTACACGTTTTTTCAAAAGAGAACCGCTTTAAAATGAGTTCCAAGTCTTTAGTGCACTGTCAAAATGCAACATTTGCTCTTCGCCTCTCGACCGATCAGGACAGTTGACGCCCTTAAACGGTCGAGCTCAGCAAATTGCGGTTCCTCAACAACCCGATAGATGTAACCCCTCAAAAAAAGGGCCCAAAATTGAAATGTAAAAGACCAGAGCACGTGAAGAGGGCAGTGTCCCCGCAGGCAGAATATCAAATAACCCCAAAATGTCAAGAGCAGAAAAGAAATACAAAAAAGAAAAGGGGTTCAAGCAATCATGAAAAAAAAGCTTGGTCGTGACCGTGCCTGGCCATGAAATCCAATAAAGGCCTGAAAAGTCAAAATAGGGGCATCTAGGAGGTCAAAAGGGGTCCGTTTTGTCACAGCTCACCCTTTTAACGGTTTTGTCGATCCTCCTTTGAGGTTTATCTCCGAAATTTCTTCACTTTTTCCCCCTCAAGGTTAGCACGAGATAGCTATCTAAAGACCGAACATCATTTTAAAATGGTTCATTTTTCAAAAATCGTCACATGCTCACATGGTCACAGGAGTTTAAAATGGGTGAAGAGTAATGTCGATGTTTCTGGTGAACTAATTTCTTAACCATAATCTCAATGTGTACTCTCGAAAACTTCGGGCTTAGGTCAATGCATGCGCGTCACCAATCGGTGCGACGGCGTCTGATTCCGGGTCAGCGTCGCGCGGTTGACCGTTAGGGTTCTAAGGTGTTCCATCATATACCTTCTAGATTGTGAGGAAAGAGACCCGGGTCGGGCAAATCATTTACCTCGAAAACTTTTTGGGCAACTTGGTGGTCGGAAGCAGCTGGGAGCCTAAGCATGGCATGATGGTATTGTCATCACTATGAGTCTTAACCGGTCAAGGTTAGTTTGAGGAGTCTAGAGGCCCAAATCAATCTAGATGTGAGCTTAGGATATCTGGGAAGTTGAGTGTGCATTTCCCTTTCATCATTCAACCAGCCTAAGTTTGGGCAGTCACCAGGCAGGCGGAATCAAAAATATGTTTTCATCACACACCCCATTTGTTAATATCCACCAGCATTTGCATATTTACTTGTCGCATCAATACTCTCCCTTTTGTCTGATTAGTTGAACACGGCCCCTTGACCCTATACGAAGGCTAGGGAAAAGGTAGTTGCTCTTTTTGGGCAAGGGGCCGAAAACATATACTACTAACTACTTCTCCTTCATTCTGTGCATACAGGAAAAAGGATTATGTCCAAAAGGTGGACACTTTTGCTGTCGAGTCGAAGCCAAAAGCAACCGGATTGGCATTCTACTTTGAGAATGGCCATATCTTCCGCGCTGGCTTCGACTCGACAGGGACCTTTGTCCCTCGTTTCCTTGCAGCTTGTCATTAAGATATTGTGGATCATTAATTATTTACATTTACTGATGTGCGTTCTTGCAGCTGCAGGGAACCTGAAGCGAGTAGCATCGAAGACACAGGAGGCTAATAGCTTCGGGCGTATAGACTCTGAGTTCCTCTTTAAACAAAACAATGAGGAGTCTATATTCCCCAAGTTATTCGATTGGCCAATAAAACTCTCCTGTTTGCACTAGGAATTGCATTAGGAATTTGTTTTTCTAAATTTCAACCCAGCATGCATTTGCATAAGCATCCACCCTCGCCCTAGGGGCAATGACCATGATTCATCACTCTACTTAACCCATCGTTGATTTGTGATTCTGGCAGTTGTACGTCTGTTAGCCCTTTGAATTGCAAGACCTCTTCCCCTTTTCAGCACGTGTGCTTGAAATTCTCTCACTTGGCGATCCCATGATGCGCCAGGCCACCGCGCGCCCGTTGTGTTGAGAGTTCTTCAAGTCACACTCCTACACCTTTCATGCTCGAGATCCCCTTGGGCCAGATCGCTATATTCTGGTACGCCAAGGCCTCGCGGTTCCAGCACCCGAGGGTCCCACGGACTGTGATTCTCTAGTACTGAACTTTGTTTCTTTTCTTAAACCACTCTTGCAACTCAAATAGCCAGCCTTCATGCATTTGCCGCATTCGCATGTTATCCCTGGGGATAGCTCATTCCTTTTTCGGGCTGTCCAAAATCAGTTTCGATTTCCGAAACACCTATTTATCATTCTATTCCATTCCACTGCAAAACACGTGTCCCGGAGGGGCATTTGTAGACACCGATTTTGGACCACCCTTTTGGTCATAAATCCCCTCCATCATTAGCCCTTTATCACCAAAATCCCCCCATTTAGCCATTTCAGCCCACTAACAACCAGGCCCATTAACCAAATCCCAACTCTAGCCACCTTTTCGTGGAAGGCCAGCCAGTCCGCCTTCCACCCCCTTCGAAGGCCACCCCTTGCCTTCTACCTCCTTGGAAGGCCAACCACCTTGCCTTCCACCCTTTTGGCCACTTTTTTCACTTTTTACCACCTTTTCGTGGAAGGCCAGCCAGTCCGCCTTTCACCCCCTTCGAAGGCCACCCCTTGCCTTCTACCTCCTTGGAAGGCCAACCACCTTGCCTTCCACCTTTTGGCCACCTTTTTCACTTTTTACCACATTTTCGTGGAAGGCCAGCCAGTCCGCCTTCCACTCTCTTCGAAGGCCACCCCTTGCCTTCTACCTCCTTGGAAGGCCAACCACCTTGCCTTCCACCTTTTTGGCCACCTTTTTCACTTTTTACCACCTTTTCGTGGAAGGCCAGCCAGTCCGCCTTCCACCCCCTCCGAAGGCCACCCCTTGCCTTCTACCTCCTTGGAAGGCCAACCACCTTGCCTTCCACCTTTTGGCCACCTTTCTCACTTTTTACCACCTTTTCGTGGAAGGCCAGCCAGTCCGCCTTCCACCCCCTTCGAAGGCCACCCCTTGCCTTCCACCCCCTTCGAAGGCCACCCCTTGCCTTCCACCCCCTTCGAAGGCCAGCCGGGCCGCCTTCCACCACAAGATTGGAAGGCATGTTGCCTGGCCGTCCACTCCTTAACCACTCCCTTGACTCCGTCTTCCCCACGATCTCCTCTACTCGCCGCCCTTGTCCCCCACTACTCCGACCACTCCCCACTCCGGCGACTGCCACGCGCACTACCTCCGACCCTTGACCACTTCCTATTGGCTCCATGGTGATTTACGGGGATTTAGACCCCTGTTTTCTCCTATTTTCCCTTCACCTATTTAAACCCCCCACATCCTCTCGAGCAAGGGGGTTAAGAGGTGGCTTCTTGGAGGGAAGGTTCAGAGGAGGTTGGCAAGCGGTCAGGAGGAGTCTCAGAAGAATCTTTCGCACTCCAAATGGGCTTGTTTTCTTAACCCTCTTCTATTTTCTCTTCTTTCACTTTCAACGCATCATTTCACTTTTCACACACGAGCACTTATTTGCATGCATGCATCCTAGAATGACTTAGCTATCCCTATTTACCCCCAGAGGTTTCAAATAAAAAACGGGAGGTGGGTGGCCATAACATATGGTCACCTTCCCTCCCAAACACCCATCCGGTGCGTCTCCCTCCAATTCTAGTTAGTTTTTATATTTTTATGGATAGATTCTGCATATTATAGTTCTAATCGGGTTGTTTTATGTCTTGTCTTTTCTTTCCAGGGATCCTTACCACATTCCCGCGTGCAGAGTACTAGGCTCTCCTCCTCTGGCCGGCCGGAGGAAGAGAAGGAGGAACCAGCATCTCCCGCTCCCACAAAACGCGCGATCACCTTCTACACTCCTGCGGAGCACAGGGACCGAAAGGTAATGCTCCTGGCGATCACACTTCAATTTCTAACCTCCCTTTGAATCGCCACAGTGCTAAGACGAACGGAGGAACCCTCGCCAGAAGCCCGCAGCCGCGACGGGGGAACGTTCCGGGCGCCTACACATATCCTTAGTTCTTCTCAAGTACTTAAGGATACATTTCACTGCCTTCCAGTGCTCTTCGCCTGGATCAGCCTGAAATCTGCTCGTAACACTTAGAGCAAATGCAACATCAGGCCATGTACATAGCATGACATACATGATAGATCCTATGGCAGAGGCATAAGGTATTCTATCCATGAATGCCCTCTCATCATGAGTCTTAGGAGACTGCTCCTTTGAGAGACTAATTCCATGTCTCATCGGTATGAGACCTCTCTTGGAATTTTCCATGCCAAACCTTTTGACTATGGTATCTATGTACCAGGATTGGGTCATTCCAAGCATCTTCTTTGATCTATCTCTATAGATCCGTATTCCCAATACATAGGATGCTTCTCCCAAATCTTTCATAGAGAAGTTTTTCGACAGCCAGATCTTTACTGATGACATCATAGCTACATCATTCCTAATGAGTAGTATGTCATCTACGTAAAGAACTAGAAAAGTGACTACACTCCCACTGGTCTTCTTATACACATAAGGTTCATCTTCATTCTTAATGAAGTCATAAGACTTGACAGCCTCGTCAAATCTTATGTTCCAGCTCCGGGAAGCCTGCTTCAGTCCATAAATGGACCTCTGAAGCTTGCACACTTTATCTGGAGATTCTTTGGATGTGAAACCTTCTGGTTGTATCATATACACCTCTTCCTCAAGGTTACCATTGAGGAAGGCAGTCTTTACATCTATCTGCCAGATTTCATAATCAAAATGTGCAGCAATGGCGAGCAGAACTCTGATCGACTTTTTTATGGCAACTGGTGAGAAAGTCTCGTCATAGTCAATTCCTTGCCTTTGGCGATATCCCTTTGCCACCAACCTTGCCTTATAACTATCAATCCGTCCATCAGCACCGATCTTTCTCTTAAAGATCCACTTGCAACCAATGGATACAATACCCTCGGGTAAGTCCTCCAAGTCCCAAACTTGGTTGGTGTACATGGACTGGATTTCTGAGTTCATGGCTTCTCGCCATTTCCCGGCTTCTGGGCCTTCTATGGCCTCCTGGTAGGTTTTAGGATCATCATCCTCATTATATTCTACCTTGGACTCACCTTCAGCAATATGTCCCACATATCGTTCAGATAGTCTAGGTACTCTACCAAATCTACGAGGCTCATCTGTGTGTACCTGAACAGATTCAGGAACTGATATCTCATCTGATGATAATGCAGCTGTTTGGGGATCTGGAACCTCTTCCAATACTATTTTACTCCCACTGTTCTCCTAGAGAAGGTATTCCTCTTCCAAGAAGACAACTTTCCTGGCGACAAACACCTTTTGTTCACCAGGATGGTAAAAATAGTATCCAAAGGTTTCCTTTGGATATCCCACAAACCTGCATTTATCAGTTCGTGATTCTAGCTTGTCTGGATCATGCTTCTTTACATGAGCAGGACAACCCCAGACTTTAATATGTTTAAATTCTGGTTTCCTGCCTTCCCATATCTCATATAGAGTAGAGGCCACAGACTTGCTGGGTACTCTGTTCAGTAGGTATGCTGCTGACTCTAGAGCATACCCCCAGAGAGACACTGGTAATCCCGAAAAGTTCATCATGGATTGCACTATGTCCAACAAGGTGTAATTCCTCCTTTCCGATACACCATTCATCTGTGGTGTATATGGAGGGGTTAGCTGAGAAAGGATACCATTATCCTTTAAGAATTATGTGAAATTAGTACTCAAGTATTCTCCTGCTCGATCTGATCGAAGAGCTTTAATACTCTTTCCTAACTGCTTCTCTACCTCATTCTTGAACTCCTTGAACTTCTCAAATGCTTCCGACTTGTACTTCATTAAGTACACATAGCCGAATCTGAAGAAGTCATCGGTGAACGTGATGAAGTATGAAAAGCCACCTTTGGCTTGGGTGGACATGGGACCACATACATCCGAATGTATTAGTTCCAGAATGTCCTTGGCACGTTCTCTATGTCTAGTAAATGGAGATTTTGCCATCTTTCCTATAAGGCAGGATTCACATGTTGCAAACGATTCATAATCGAATGCAGTTAAGTAACCATGCTTGTGCAACTTTTGCAATCTGCTTTCGCCAATGTGTCCAAGTCTACAATGCCACATGTAGGCCTCGTTCACACAATTCTTGCTCTTCTTAAGAGCATTATCAATTTGAAGATTGTAATACGAAACATCTAAGAGATATAGACCGTTGACTAAAGATGCTGAAGCTATTGATTTATTACCATAATAAATCGAACAACTTCTATTCTCAATAGTCAACCTATATCCTATCTTGTCCAAACAAGATATTGATATGATGTTCTTTATTATGCTAAGAACATAATAACAATCTTCTAATAGTAAGGCGTCTCCCGATGGAAGCCTGAGGTTTGCTATCCCAACAGCAATCGCCGCAACTTTTGCGCCGTTTCCTAACCTCAATTCCACCTCGCCTTGTCTCAGCTTGCGCTTACTTGTCAGCATCTGTGCATCATGACAGATATGAGAAGCACATCCGGTATCCAATACCCAAGATGTGGAATCTCTAACTGACAAGTTGATATCTATCATATAGATATCTGAAACTTCAGATAACTTCATTTTTCCATGAGCTTTATCGTTAAGGAACTCCTTATAGTTCCTCTTCCAGTGACCATACTGCTTATAGTAGAAGCAGTCACCCTTTACTACTCTTTTGCCTTTGTCCTTCGATCTTTTATCGTTAGCTGTCATCTCTGCTTTAAGGGCATCCAATGCCGATTCAGCAGGAGGATCAGCTCCAGGGACAAATTCAATGTGCTCAGATCTGAATACATTTTTCAGGTTTCTGAACCAATCCGAGTAGATCAGGTAAGTCAAAAGGGCATCAAGTATGCCACAGAGTGGGTTATTCGACGACATAATTCTCTACAGGAGATAAGTAAAATCTATTTAACAGATGTTCAATTATTAAAATTTAAAACAAGACATGGTCTTTTGTTCAAGTTTAACTCCCACTAATTTTCGACGGACTGTATAACCCCCAGTTATACAGAACGGGAGACGCCGACAGTCTCCTAGTGGGGATCAGAATCTCAATGACTTGCATTACAGCCTTGTAGATAGCACAACAAACTGTACTACAATCAAAGAGCACCCAACTCATGGGACTTGCAACTCCTTGCAATATCTGATCATAGCTTCGGTCCCCAGAGATGTAATGGCCTTGTGGATAGCACAACAGACCACTAATTCTGGTCTAAGCTAACCATCGTTACGCGACGAGCATAGATTTGCATGCAGCCCTTGTGGATAGCACAACAAAGCTACATGGTTCCTCTACCCCAATCATATAGGCATATAATGTCATAGTCACAGTTTCTCCTCCCAATTAAGCAGGTCTTGTGGATAGCACAACAAACCTGCTTAAAGTGATTCGAATCCTATGACTATAACTATGGTGGACCATGCGGTAAGTTCTTAACTACTCGCGTTACGGCTTAGAATTTATCTAAGGGTATTTAGATAACTTTTATCCTGGTCTCTCCTAGGTGATAGTATATAAACATATCGTATATATTTACTAAATACTATACCTGCTTTGATTCATAATCAAAAGAAAACAATGCATCTCATACATGTCATTAGTGTGGTCATGGATAGCACAATGGGTTTGACTGCAGCCAACAGTCAAACGCACACACAATCTGACACAACAATTATATTAGATAAACCTGCAAACACATAGGCAAAGGATCTTCATCTTTTCGCCTTCCTAGTTGCAGGTGTGGATCGTCCTCGCTCCTTCCTCGGTTGCCTCGATCATATTACAATAAATTCTAGAATTTACAAGTAAATTGAAGAAGGCCTTATGGCGAGTACAAGAGTGAGGGAGGTAGAAATACATCAGAGAATGAGAGAGGGAGAGATACGCAGATCTCTATTCATTAACAATTAATAAATATCCATCATTCATCCACGATCCACACAAATACATCATTCATCACATGAACAATTAAATAAGTACATATCCATGACCACGGTGTATTTTAAACATCCACACATGATATAGCGCATCAGATGGCTAAAATAAAAGAGTTTTAAAAAATACATAACTTTGGCTTTCAAAAAGCTGGGATCCAATCAAAATTGGTATTTGAATTTCGAAAACACTTTTTATTAACTTAGCATGCAATTAAATCAAAATTTAAAAGCATTAAACACACATCACATGCGTACACACTCCAAATTAATAATTCCATATTATTCCACACAAATTAGAATAATTCTAATAATCTAACACTTAGATTAAACCCCATTAATAATCTAACAATTAGACTATTAATAACTAATCTAACTCTTAGACCAGTTCAACAAAGTTAATTAACAATTTAACACTTAAATTATTAATTAACTCTAATTATTAATTAACTACTAATCTAACTCTAAGATGAGTTAATTAATGTTAATTAATAATTTAACACTTAAATTATTAATTAACACTAATGAATTAATAACTATAATCTAACAATTAGATTAGTTAATTTAAAATTAATTATTAATTTAACTATTAAATTAGCAATTAACTTTAATTAATTAATAATTATTATCTAACAATTAGATTAGAAGATTAATGTTAATCATTAATTTAACCCTTAAATCAATAACTAACAATTAATCATTAAATATTACTAATTTAACACTTAAATTAGTTATCTAAGTTAATTATTAATTTAACTCTTAACTTCACAATTAACTTACATATTAATTAACAATTAGTTGAAATAATAATTAGTAATCTAACTATTAAACTAATAATTATTAGTTACTAATTTAACCATTAAATTAGTTTTATTAATATTAATTATTAGTTTAACCATTAAACTAATAATTAACATTAATCAAATTAACAACTAAATGTTAATCAAAATTGATTAAAAAATCATTAATAAGCCCAATAAATAAAAAATTGAATAATAAATTTAAATTTCTTCCCCCTTCCCTTTCTTCCCCACCTGCAACCCTAAACCGCAGCAGGTGTAGGCGGCGGCTGGGCTCGTTGCAGGCCGCCGCCGGCCCCGGCCGGCGATACCCCCGGCGCCGGCAAGGGCTGCCGGCGGCCTCCAGATGTGGTGTAATCCAAGCCCAAAATTCCCCAAAAAAACTGGTTTTTCACAGGTTAAAACCGATTTAGGGCTTGAATTTATAGCCCTCCAAGGGCACTCCGGCGCCGACCATCATGCCCAATGGGCAGTGGTGACTATTACCAACGGATCCGGAGACTCGGCCGGCCATCCCAACAGTTGGGAAGCTCGTATGAAGTCGCCGAAAAGCCCCGGTTCATCATCTCATGAAGAACTCCGTAAACCCCCAAATAAAATCCGAAAAATCACAGAAAAATGATCTAAATATTTGTGTTCATCTTATGAACACTATTTCGTCATTTTACTCGGATTAAACGCATGGAATAACTCATGGAAAAATTAATTCGGAGATCGAAACGGGACGAGAAACAGTGGAACCTGGGTCTGATACCACTGTTGGGATTTCTCCGGTTTCTTCGGATCGCACATGCAGCGGAAAATAAAATAAAACAACGATCCGTTTTCCCGTTTCGAAAAACTAAAAACTACGATTATCGGATAATCGATTCTCACCGTGTGCGGATTCGAATCCGCAACCGTTCAGTTCCGTCGGTGCGACACCGCAAGCCGCGCAAGTGCCCGGCCTCTAGCGAAGTCCACGCGATCCTCCTCGCGACGGATATCCTCACATTTCTCGTTCTTCGCAGCCCACGAAACCTCCGTTGGTCGCCGCAACGATTGCCGAAACGCGCACACGATTTCCCGTCGAACGGGATTCGGAGAAGCGGCAGAACAGATCTAGATCTGACTGGACGCCAGAGAGAGAGAGAAACAGAGGAGGGGAGGCTAGGGTTAGCAACAGCTGGCCTACTCAGCCCGTTCGCTATGTTTTATACTAACCGCGTAGTTTTTCATAAAAACCCCCGGTTTATATAAAATCCACTTATTTATCCATCGCCTCGAGAATCATATGCATGTGACCCTCTAGGCCCAAGTACCAGTCCAGTTAATGACCCAACAAGCCCAGTGACTCCTCACTGGCTTTATTAATCAATTAATAACCCTTTATTATTTAATTAATCAATCGAATTGATGTCGCACATCGAATTCGACCGGGCCTCCGACCACGTTGGGTGCCAAGCAACACCGCGTAAACCCGGAAGGTATTGGGGTTAAGTAACCCTGTAAGGACTGAGGTTTCGGGTTCTGTATTTGGGTCGATTTCGGGTCTGATCCCCTGGTTTGGACCCTGAGGAGTCTTGAGAGCTTCTTTTGAATGACGTCTGCCCCGCACGACGCCTTTTAAACGGCGTCTTTCTGGGTGGACGCCATTTAGGTTGTCGCCATTGTGCCACGTGGGCGGGTTTCGGGCCGCGAGAGTACGGCCCCTGTCTAGTCGTCTGAACAGCGTCCGTGATGGACGACGCCATTCAGAATGCGACCCTGCGATGTCAGTGTACAGTGCCGGTCTTGTCATCTGAACGGCGTCTATGGTGAGCGACGCGTTTCAGAGCTTCTGTCAGTACGACCCGTCCTGTCATCTGATTGGCGTCTGTCTTGGACGACGCATTTTATCCTGTTTAGGATTGACCCCGCTAGCCTTCCCTTCTTTCCCTCATTCTCACCCTCTCACTCTCTCTCCTCACCCTCTCCACCCTCCGACCCCCCTCTCTTCCCCTTTCCTTTCCCCTTCTTCCTCTTCCACCACTCCACTACCTCTCTACCTCTCACCACTGCCACCACCACTTTCTTCGCGGCGTTCCATTCTTCGGGCGGCGGCCGACGTCCCGGCGGAGTGGCGGCGTCCTCGGAGTACCGGTGGCGGTCTGAGGTGCGACGGTTTGACGGCGGAGCCAGGAGGAGTTCAAGAATCGGTAGGGTGACGATTCCCGTAGTGTTTCATTTCAAAACCCATGTTTTCCCGCCTTGATACACAATGCGTGCAGGGGATTCTTGGGTAGAATAAGCATGTTTAGGGTTTTTCTTAATGAAATGGTCGTGTTTGTAAATGTGGAATTATGGGGTTTGCATGATAGTTTGGTTTTCCCTCTTCCTCTTCTGTTTTGGTGTCTTTGGGGCGTTTTGGGGTAAAAAGGGGGAACCCTCGGGTAGAGCCGAGGAACCAGGTTTCTTGCGTTAAATGACGTCGTGCCTGGACGACGCCATTTAGAATGGCGACGGGCCAGCACGACGCCATTTAAGCAGAAATCATCCCATTTGAGGTTCTGTCAGTCTGGGGTTCTAGCGCTAAATGACGTCTTGCCTGGACGACGCCATTTCGAATGGCGACGGGCCAACACGACGCCATTTAGGCAGGAAACCCCCCGATTGAGGTTTCTACAAGTTTTGGGTTATGTTGTGAATGGGGTCTGAGGACAGCGACGCCTTTCTAAAAGGCGGCTTCCCAGGACGACGCGTTTTAGGCCATATCCTGAGGCCGAGAATTTACATGAACCAGTTTAGGTGGCTTGAATGGCGTCGGCCTCGGGCGACGCAATTCAAGACAGAAACACACTAATCCATGCCATTAAAATGTTTTTACTCTGTTACATAGTTGGTTAATTGCATGCTTTAAATGTACTCAATGATGATCGATTCCTTGTGACCGGATCGCACTACGAGGTACTTTGTGCGACCATGGACTTCTCACGTGACCGGATCGCACTGTGCCGTGTTTTGTGTTACTGTGGACCTAGAGTGACAGTTGTAGCGCTTTGTCACCCTGTGTCGGTGTGGTTGGGACACATTGCCGGTGGGAGCAGTGGCGGGGTGACGCCTAGTGAGAGAGGGTCACCTGGTGAACCCCGGGGTTAGCTTGTACCGGTGTCGGAGTGGTACCTGTGAAGTGTCACTCGTGCTGGGGGAAGGAGTAACCACCTGAGCCAGTCGGGCCGGAGTAGCTAGCGTGCTATCCGAGGGGTTTCTATTTGGTCTCAGCGGGTCGGTGTTTCCCACCTTCGTTTGTGTGGTTGGCGTGTTTTGACGAGACACTGGTTGTAGGTTCCCTGGTAGATTAGTGATTAGAAATATGCATGTTAAATATATATCGAATGCATGTGATTCATATCGAGATTTAGGAGTAGTAATTACTGCTTTACTTGTTTATTGTACCTTCAGCTGTGTCTTACACTTGTGGGTGTGTGAGTGGGCAGTGGGGATCGAAGGATCCCTACTGAGTCTTTTCGTTGAGACTCACCCCTGCGGTTTTTAGGTGAGGGTTCCAGGCAGGCTTAGCGAGGTGTGTACTGCTGTGTGTCGCGCGCCATCAGCTGTTGTTCTGGGGTATGCCCCGACGTAGTTGTTATCTTTATTTCTGGCCTGTACGTTTAATTATTTCTTTTCTGTTGGAATATGTAATTATTTGCTGTATCGAGTCGCATTGTAATAACTTCTAATTCCTGCATTTTCCTTTCAATTCAATGCGATGTGAATGTTTAGCTTAGTTTATTATTTATTTCCCAGACTTACTTAGATCTTGGTTTGGTTCCAAATTAATGATTCGCTACCCATTTAGTAATCGGATCCCCGATTATAGGGTGGCGGGTCGTTACATTTGGTATCAGAGCATTTGGTTTGGCAAATAAATGAATAACTAGGTTAAATGTCGTAAGTCCGGCAAATAATTACATTATCCCGTACAGGCACGGCAGTGGTATAGGTTTTAGGATTCTAATTAGAACTTTTCGATTTCGTGATTGTAGGCGACTAGATGGCTCTTAGGAAGAGGATGCCGGTTATTAGAGAGCGGGGAGATGTCCCTAGTGGATCTGAGGCCGGTAGGCCGAGTGTAGAGCAGTTCATAGAGGCTATGGTGGACACGATGGCTAGAGATTAGACCCGAGACCCTAGTGAGAGTTCCAGTGCTCGGGGAGGGTCTTCAGCTACACTAGAGAGATTCCTGAAGCTGAGGCCGCCTCATTTCACCGGTCATCCCGACCCTGATGAGGTTGTTCACTGGTTGAGGGAGATGGAGAAGACTTTTGATACTATGGATTGTGCGGCAGTTGAGAGGACTCCGTTGGCTACCTTCATGTTGAAGGATAGTGCCTATGATTGGTGGACCACTTTGAAGAGTTTGTCATATGCGGATAGGAGCCTCAGGGAGATTTCATGGGAGACTTTTGTAAAGGAATTCAATGCGCAGTATTTCCCTAGGCATGTCTAGAGGGCCAAGGAAAGGGAATTTATGGAGCTGACTCAGGGGAGTATGACAGTACTCGAGTACCAGGCAAAGTTTGATTCGCTTGGGAGGTTTGTACCTTTCATTTCAGGGGACGAGGGGCGTCGAACTGAGAGGTTTGTGGATGGACTGAGGCCCAGTCTGAGGAACTTTGTGGCATCTCACTATTGTACAGATTTGGCATCGGCGGTTAGGTGTGCAACAGCAGTGGAGGCACAGCAGAATCAGTCAGCCCGGGAGAGAGGACTGACTACTCAGGGACCAGCTCGTGGCAGGGGAAAGGCAGCGGCAGCAGCTCCTTCGTCTAGATCGGGATCGTCGTCACTCGGCTCCAGATTCAGGAGATTCTTTCGAGGCGGTGGCAGCAGTAGTGGCAGTAGCAGTAGTAGCAGACCCAGGCAGGACCAGCAGAGCCAGTTGGTGTCCAGCGCTCAGCAGGAGACAACTCAGAGGCTTCCAGCAGTTTGTCAGCATTGTGGTGGTACTCATGGTGGGACTCAGTGTCCTGCTTTTTCCGGGAGATGCTATACTTGTGGCCAGCAGGGCCACGTGGCGAGGTTTTGCCTGGAGGGGCGTGGTCAAAGGCAAGGGCCAGGTGATCAGAAGAAGCCGAGGACCCAGGGGAGAGTGCTAGCTATCACCAGGAAGGAGGCTCGTGCGTCCAACTTGGTGGAAGGTACACTTTCTGTCTTTGGGAACTCTGCACATGTGCTAATTGATTCGGGTGCTTCGCATTCTTTCATTTCTGAGCAGTTCATAGATGTTCTTTCTGCACCTACTGATGAGCTATCTGATAAATTGATGGTAGAAGTTCCTTCTGGGGATTTCATGTTATCTTATAATTGTTTGAGAGATATTTCCTTGACCATTGAGGGCCATGAGTTACCTGCCCAGTTGGTTGTGCTTGCCATTCGTGACTTTGATATCATCCTGGGCATGGACTGGTTGGAGACTTATTATGCTGAGGTGGACTGCCACAGGAAGAGAGTGTGTTTCTCTATTCCAGACATCCCGACCTTTTACTTCCAAGGTATTAGACTCTCTTCTCGAGGCATTCTTATTTCTGCCTTTAAGGCCCAGAGGTTGCTTGTTGGTGGTTTCGAGGCCTTCCTTGCCTCTGTCGTTCTAGCTGATGTTAGTAGAAGTTCCAGTCCTTGGGAGGTGCCTATGGTGTGTGACTTTGTAGATGTGTTTCCTGAGGATTTGCCTAGCCTTCCTCCTCAGAGAGAGGTTGAGTTTTCTATTGAGCTTGCACCGGGTACGGCGCCCCTGTCTAAGGCCCCGTATCGGATGGCGCCAGCCGACCTCGCTGAGTTGAAGGTGCAGTTGCAGGAGTTGCTGGATAAGGGTTTCATTTGTCCCAGTACTTCTCCGTGGGGTGCTCCAGTTCTATTTGTCAGGAAGAAGGATGGTTCTCTGAGGTTATGCATTGATTATAGACAGTTGAACCAGGTGACGATAAAGAATAAGTACCCACTCCCGAGGATCGATGATTTGATGGATCAGCTGCAGTCTGCGAAGGTGTTTTCAAAGATTGACTTGAGATCAGGGTATTATCAGATGAGGATCCGTGAGATTGATATTAGTAAGACGGCTTTTAGGACTCGGTGTGGACATTATGAGTTTTTGGTTATGCCTTTTGGCTTGACCAATGCTCCGGCGGCTTTTATGGATTTAATGAACCGGGTCTTCAGGGCCTATCTGGATCCGTTTGTGGTTGTATTTGTGGATGATATTTTGATATACTCTTCTTCTGAGGAAGAGCATGCCACACATCTTCAGATGGTATTGCAGGTTCTGAGAGAGCACCAACTCTATGCTAAGTTTAGCAAGTGTGAATTCTGGTTAGACAAGGTGCACTTCCTGGGATATGTCATTTCTGGCGAGGGCATCACAGTGGATCCAGCCAAGATTGAGGCAGTGATGGATTGGAGCAGGCCAACAATTGTGACTGAAATCAGGAGCTTCTTGGGGCTAGCAGGTTATTACAGGCGGTTTGTCCTGGGGTTTTCTTCGATAGCGGCCCCCTTGTCAAGGTTGACTCGTAAGGGAGTTCGTTATGAGTGGACCGAGGAGTATGAGCGGAGTTTCATTGAGTTGAAGACTCGCCTCACTTCGGCTCCTGTGTTGGTGATTCCATCAGGTTCAGGTGGGTTTGTAGTTTATTCAGATGCATCACGTCGAGGTTTGGGTGCAGTTCTAATGCAGCATGGTAGGGTCGTGGCCTATGCTTCTAGACAACTGAAGAAGTATGAGGAGAACTATCCTACCCATGACTTAGAATTGGCAGCTGTAGTTTTTGCACTGAAGATCTGGAGACATTATTTGTATGGAGAGAAATTTCAGGTTTTTACTGATCACAAGAGCCTGAAGTATGTGTTCACTCAGAGGGATCTGAATTTGAGGCAGCGTAAGTGGATGGAATTCATTAAGGATTATGACCTCGACCTTTCTTATCATCCAGGCAAGGCGAATGTGGTGGCAGACGCCTTGAGTCGGAAGACGGTCGTGTCATACCTTATGATTCGAGAATGGAGATTATTTGAGTAGGTTGTGGAATCTTCCTTTCGGGTTCCACGTGAGGATGATAGAGCCGTGTTGGCCAGCTTGACTGTGAGGCCAGCAGTATACCATACTGTGATTGAGGCTCAGAGGGAAGATGTAGAGTTACCGCAGATTCTCCAGAGACCTGAGGTGGAGTTGTGGGATGACGGTACAGTCAGGTTTAGGGGCAGACTCTATGTTCCGGCCGAAGAGGACGTGCGCAGGAGTGTCCTTGATGAGGCGCACCGTTCTAGATATGCAGTGCATCCCGGGACAACTAAGATGCATTATTGTTTGAGAAGGCACTTTTGGTGGCCTGGAATGAAGAAGGATGTGGCTGAGTATGTGGCTAGGTGCATGACTTGTCAGCAGGTTAAGGCCGAACATCAGAGACCAGGAGGGTTGTTGCAGCCCTTACTGATCCCGGAATGGAAATGGGAGCATGTGACTATAGACTTTGTGATGGGATTACCTGTATCCCCTAGCAGAAGGGACGCGATCTGGGTTATTGTTGATCGGCTGACCAAGTCGGCACACTTCCTGTCTATTAGGAAGGATTGGTTAGTCGGTAAGTTGGCTAAGTTGTTTGTAGATCGGATCATCTCTCTGTACGGGGTGCCTTTATCCATCGTATCAGACTGAGATCCAAGATTTACTTCTAGGTTCTGGAAGAGTTTTCAGAAGGCCCTGGGCATGCAGTTGGCCTTCAGCTCGGCCTATCACCCCGAAACTGATGGGCAGTCAGAAAGGACCATTCAGACTCTGGAGGATATGCTCAGGGCATGTTGCTTAGACTGGGGAGGTTCTTGGGAGCAGCATTTACCTACGGTGGAGTTTCCCTACAACAACAGTTATCATTCTAGTATCGGCATGGCGCCTTACGAGGCTTTGTACAGGCGGCCGTGTCGATCCCCGGTGTGTTGGTTAGAGATTGGCGAGAGGCAGATAGCAGGGCCAGAGTTGGTACAGCAGTGTGCTGAGGTTGCCAGAGTGGTATAACAGAGATTGTTTGTAGCTCAGAGTAGACAGAAGAGTTATGCCGACATCCGGAGGAGACGGCTTGAGTTTGTGGTAGGGGACCACGTGTTCCTCCGAGCCTCACCTTCCAAAGGTGTGATGAGATTTGGGAAGCGAGGTAAGCTGAGCCCGCATTACATTAGGCCTTTTCCCATTCTTGCTCGAATTGGGGAAGCAGCGTATCAGCTGGCCTTGCCGCCCAGTCTTGCAGGGGTGCACGATGTGTTCCATGTTTCTTTGCTGAGGAAGTATGTCCAGGACCCATCTCATATTCTAGATTTTTCAGAGTTGATGGTCGCTGA
Organism: Zantedeschia hybrid cultivar; assembly: GCA_030544215.1. Classification (NCBI taxonomy): domain Eukaryota; kingdom Viridiplantae; phylum Streptophyta; class Magnoliopsida; order Alismatales; family Araceae; genus Zantedeschia; species Zantedeschia hybrid cultivar. The sequence goes on from JARZZO010000011.1 coordinate 46,778,727, forward strand.
GGACTTGTCCTTTCCATAGTTTCCAGTGCGTATTGAGGATCGCAGAGAGCAGGTCCTTCGGAATAAGGTTGTACCTCTGGTTAAGGTAATTTGGCAGTACCGCTCCAGTGGCGAGGCAACCTGGGAGCGTGAGGACGAGATGCGGGAGCAATTTTCCTACCTTTTCTCGTAAGTTCCCTTATGAGCTTGTATCTCTATGTTTTGACCTCGTTAATTCTAACAGGCAATTTTGGGGACGAAATTCTTTTAAGGGGGGGGAGAATGTAAGGACTGAGGTTTCAGGTTCTGTATTCGGGTCGATTTCGGGCTTGATCCCCTGGTTTGGACCCTGAGGAGTCTTGAGAGCTACTTTTGAATGACGTCTGCCCCGCACGACGCCTTTCAAACGGCGTCTTTCTGGGTGGACGCCATTTAGGTTGTCGCCATTGTGCCACGTGGGCGGGTTTCGGGCCGCGAGAGTACGGCCCCTGTCTTGTCGTCTGAATGGCGTCCGTGATGGACGACGCCATTCAGAATACGACTCCGCGATGTCAGTTTACGGTGCCGGTCTTGTCATCTGAACGGCGTCTATGGTGAGCGACGCGTTTCAGAGCTTCTGTCAATACGGCCCGTCCTGTCATCTGATTGGCGTTTATCTTGGACGACGCATTTTATCCTATTTAGGATTGACCCTGCGAGCCTTCCCTTCTTTCCCTCATTCTCACCCTCTCACTCTCTCTCCTCACCCTCTCCACCCTCCGACCCCCCTCTCTTCCCCTTTCCTTTCCCCTTCTTCCTCTTCCACCACTCCACTACCTCTCTACCTCTCACCACTGCCACCGCCACTTTCTTCGTGGCGTTCCATTCTCCGGGCGGCGGCCGACGTCCCGGCGGAGTGGCGGCGTCCTCGGAGTACCGGCGGCGGTCTGCGGTGCGACGGTTTGACGGCGGAGCCAGGAGAAGTTCAAGAATCGGTAGGGTGACGATTCCCGTAGTGTTTCATTTCAAAACCCATGTTTTCCCGCCTTGATGCACGATGCGTGCAGGGGATTCTTGGGTAGAATAAGCATGTTTAGGGTTTTTCTTAATGAAATGGTCGTGTTTGTGAATGTGGAATTTTGGGGTTTGCATGATAGTTTGGTTTTCCCTCTTCCTCTTCTGTTTTGGTGTCTTTGGGGCGTTTTGGGGTAAAAAGGGGGAATCCTCGGGTAGAGCCGAGGAACGAGGTTTCTGGCGTTAAATGACATCGTGCCTGGACGACGCCATTTAGAATGGCGACGGGCCAGCACGACGCCATTTAAGCAAAAATCGTCCCATTTGAGGTTCTGTCAGTCTGGAGTTCTGGCGCTAAATGACGTCTTGCCTGGACGATGCCATTTCGAATGGCGATGGGCCAGCACGATGCCATTTAGGCAGGAAACCCCCCGATTGAGGTTTCTGCAAGTTTCGGGTTCTGTTGTGAATGGAGTCTGAGGACAGCGACGCCTTTCTAAAAGGCGGCTTCCCAGGACGACGCGTTTTAGGCCATATCCTGAGGCCGAGAATTTACATGAACCAGTTTAGGTGGCTTGAATGGCGTCGGCCTCGGGCGACGCAATTCAAGACAGAAACACACTAATCCATGCCATTAAAATGTTTTTACTCTGTTACATAGTTGGTTAATTGCATGCTTTAAATGTACTCAATGATGATGGATTCCTTGTGACCGGATCGCACTACGAGGTACTTTGTGCGACCATGGACTTCTCACGTGACCGGATCGCACTGTGCCGTGTTTTGTGTTACTGTGGACCTAGAGTGACAGTTGTAGCGCTTTGTCACCCTGTGTCGGTGTGGTTGGGACACATTGCCGGTGGGAGCAGTGGCGGGGTGACGCCTAGTGAGAGAGGGTCACCTGGTGAACCCCGGAGTTAGCTTGTACCGGTGTCGGAGTGGTACCTGTGAAGTGTCACTCGTGCTGGGGGAAGGAGTAACCACCTGAGCCAGTCGGGCCGGAGTAGCTAGCGTGCTATCCGAGGGGTTTCTATTTGGTCTCAGCGGGTCGGTGTTTCCCACCTTCGTTTGTGTGGTTGGCGTGTTTTGACGAGACACTGGTTGTGGGTTCCTTGGTAGATTAGTGATTAGAAATATGCATGTTAAATATATATCGAATGCATGTGATACATATCGAGATTTAGGAGTAGTAATTACTGCTTTACTTGTTTACTGTACCTTCAGCTGTGTCTTACACTTGTGGGTGTGTGAGTGGGCAGTGGGGATCGAAGGATCCCTACTGAGTCTTTTCGTTGAGACTCACCCCTGCGGTTTTCAGGTGAGGGTTCCAGGCAGACTTAGCGAGGTGTGTACTGCTGTGTGTCGCGCGCCGTCAGCTGTTGTTCCGGGATATGCCCCGACGTAGTTGTTATCTTTATTTCTGGCCTGTACGTTTAATTATTTCTTTTCTGTTGGACTATGTAATTATTTGCTGTATCGAGTCGCATTGTAATAACTTCTAATTCCTGCATTTTCCTTTCAATTCAATGCGATGTGAATGTTTAGCTTAGTTTATTGTTTATTTCTCATACTTACTTAGATCCTGGTTTGGTTCCAAATTAATGATTCAGTACCCATTTAGTAATCGGATCCCCGATTATAGGGTGGCGGGTCGTTACAAACCCACTCTTGGAACCTTTCCGCCGACAGTTACCGCGTGGATATAATCCTTCATTCGTACAATGCTCTCAAGTCAACTCAGGGTATGGCGAGCTGTCAAACCCTAACAGGTCGACTCACTTGGATTGGATGCCGCTGATGAATACCAGAAAACTCCTTTCTCGATATTATCGTCCGCCCTGGCCAGGGACTTCCGCACATCCTTCCTAGAGCATTCTCTCTCTAAGTACCGAGAGCGAATGATTCCTTATTGACACATAATTCCCTTCGACGGTATTCCGCTGTACCCAATCCTTGGCGTTTTAGAATCCCGTGGCTAGAGATTCGTAAACCAAGGTCAAAGCACAGAAGTCCACCGGCAAGGTGTCCTTGGTGTCTCAGGTCCGAGGACCATCCACGTAACTGCGACAATAGAATCAAGCTGGTTGACGGTGAGGTACAATACCATCCAGCGATTCAGTCGGATCAGTTCAGTGAACTCATTCTCTAATGAGCACCTACAGATTCGCCTTAGTGTCTCCACACAAGTGACTTATAAGATCAGTCTCCCTCATCATATGAGCAGGAGTAATCTGTATTAGTCTAACCGGATATCCGATGTCCTTCTCGGATATCCTCTGACTAGGAACGATTAAGAATATGTGTGTTTAAGTGATCAGTCTTATTAGTATGATCTCATCATAATCTGATCACTATAGCACATATTCACAGACTTCATTATGAAACGATAATTAATGCGATTTACACATAATGAATATTATGTCATTATATTAATAAATGAACGAGATTTACATAGTTAGATTGGTTTGTAGGCCACCAAAAGCTAACACAGTCATACCCATTCTTGCAAGCCCAAAGAAGTAAAAAAGGGGTTACTTTCAGCCCAAATGATGAAGAAATCCAAGGGGGCAGGCCCGGGCCCATTATCTCAAGAAAAAGAAGCCCAATAGGGCCAATTTGAGCCCAAAAGTAAATGCCAAAGTCCAATTCGTGCCAGCCTTTAAAAGGACCCAAATGGTTCTCTCATGGCCTATTCTTACCCCTTTGGCCTATGGTCAAATCTGCCCAAAGGAGGATAAGAAGAAAAGCAAGTGGTCCCCCCCTCAAGATTCTTCTAGAAGATGGTAGGTGAAAAGCAAAAAGAGAAGCCAATCATGATCCTCCAAGTGTTGTGGCCTCATTGGAGGGCTCTTAAGAGGGGTTTCTTATCCTTAATTTAGTGCTAATTGATGCCTAATCTACCCCCCAAAAGTAACCCAACTTTATCTATAAAAGAACCCTCATCTTCTACAAGAAAAAGTTAGAGACAAAAATCCCAAAAAAGAGAAAAGAAAAGAAGAAAAGTGAGAGAGCTTGGAGGAGCACGTCTCCCTCCTCCTTCCCCTCCATTTCCTGCATCCCAAGAGAGAAAAAAGTGTTAGAAAAGAAGAGAGAAAGAAAAGAAGAGTGCTAGAGAGGAAGAGAGCAAGATTGTAAGCTTCAAGAGCCATTCTCCCTTCTCATCCTCTCTCCAAGGTAGAGTGGGGGTGAAGAAGGGGTTTATTTCTATCTCCTTACTTTTTTATAATGTTTTTCTTTTATTTTGATGTTCATGGAAACTTCTATCTCCCCCTTGATGTTCATCCATGGTGATTGAAAGCAATGAAATGCAAAGTTCAGATTTTCTGAGTCTGTTTTGTGAATCTGCTGGTTATCTTGCTTTTATGTTATTTTTTCCTTCATAAGGCATGTGTTTTTCGTATGGTGATGGTAGAGGGGCCTTTCTAGTTTATAGAGATGGTCTCCTCAAGCCTTGAAACCCCCTAAATATGGAGATATGACCCAAGATGTGCTTTACTGTCCAGATTTCCTGAAAACTGATTTTTCATTTATTTGTCTTTGGTTTTGGAGTTTTTTAAGGTGGCTTGGCCTTCCATGACCCTTAGGAGCACATCCCCTCCATGGATGATGTTCTCTCAAGGCCAAACGTCAAGAGAAATCCCCTAAGTTTCATATATATTAAGATCTAAATTTTTGTTTCCATGTTGGAACCGAATGGGTTTTGTTTGGATTTTTTCTTTTAATAGCTAAGGGTTTAGGTGCTAGAGGTTCTCAAGGAGGTTCCATCACTAGTTGAGGATGAACTTCTTTGGGTATAAACCCTCTAACATGGAGCCAAGAAGGAGAGATCCATGGAAAAGATAAGAAATATACCTAAGTTTCTCATATGTTCATATTTAAGTTTTCATGATATTTTCCTAAAGAAATGCATCTAAAATATATTTTAAATAAATATTTTAGGCCTTATACCTTTTATACCTTATTTTATATTATTTAGGTTTGATTTAAACCCATTTTTTAACTAAAATCCGGGTTTCAGCCTGAGTCTGCGTTTGCAGGTGCTACAGTGTTGAGTATGCACCTCCCTGTGCAGACTCAGCGCCAGTTGCAGGTTTTGAGTCTGCGCCTCTTTCAAGTTGGTTTTTGGGCTTGAGGTGATTCTTTGATCCTCCCCCAAGCTGTCCAAATGTTCTTTGGACCTAGGGTTGTCCCTTTGAGGCTCAATGAAGGTCCTAAATGGCTTGGACTTTGGGTTGGTAAGCCCTTAATGTTTCAATCGAAGTTTTGCCATATATTTTAAGATTTTAAATGTTTTCCGATATTTTCCAAGGATTTCCCGATCCAAGGATGCCAGCAATCTCATGTTGAGTCACCCATCAAGGGCCCTCACATAAAAAATATCATTCTTGTGTTCCCATTTCTATGGGTTCATTTAGATGATGTGCCCCGAAGTCCCAATGGGTTGGTAGAGTTCCTTGCTTCCTAAATGTAGAAATGGAATGGGTGATTCCCAGTGGATAACCCTTTCATTTTGAAGGCATTAAGGGCACCCTTTGGGTGAGTGGTTGGATGCTCGACACACCCCCCTTTTATAGCCACCTCCATGGTTCATGGCTACATGTGATCCTCTAGGAAAATTGGTGGAGTTCCTTTCTCCCCAAATGTAGAGATACTTTGAATTACCCCTTGTGGGTTTTTCTTACATCTTGAAGGCATTAAGGGCACCCTTTGGGTGAGTGGTTGGATGCTCGGCACGCCCCCCTTTATAGCCATTCCTATGGTCCATTAGCCATTACATATCCCTTCAAGGGAGTTGGTCCTTTGGGTCCCTTCATGCCATGACCCTTCATGAAGATCTTAAACCTTTTTATTGGGTTTTCCTAATAAAAGGTTGAAATTCAACTTGGAATCATTATATTAACCATTTTCAATGCTTTATAAATTGATCCAAGAAGAATGAGATAAACATGAAGAAATCATGTCATTTGAAGAAATCCACACAAGAACCACTATTTGAAAAGGCCTCATGTAGCCATATTCAACTTCTGAGATTTCTCAGTGTTATCCTGCCCAAATTTGTGGTGATTCTTGGATCACTTCAAGTTGAAAGAGGTATAAACCTGAAATTATGCTCAGATTTTGAGTCTGCGCACCTATAACCATGGAAATTCAATTGGGAATGGGGTACAATCTGTTTTCCTCGACTCCGAATTTCATATTCTAACTTTAATGGTTGAAACTAACCCCTTGATGGATTTAATTGGAGCTTGAACTGTGCAGGAAACTCAAAAAACCAATTTTCAAACTTGAGTCTGCGCCACTGTTATGAGTCTGCGCACCTTTGTGCAGACTCAACTCAAAACTGTCAAAGATGCTTTGCATGGACTGATAACCTCATTTATGGTTCAAATAACTCAAATAATTAAAGTTAATTCATTCAAAAAAAGGGTTTAAGATAGCCATCTTCTATTTTTAATAAACACAAAATTCCAAACTTAAGTTGAGTCTCTACACCTTTCATAAGCTCATTTCAAATGAAAAAATCAACTAAACAATAAATCAAATTGCTCAAATCACTCATAATCATATATCAAATACTCTATGTCATTTAAATAAACATCCATTTACAAAAAGAATCCAAATCCCTTCAAAATAAACAAAAATCACAAGTTCAGCTGAGTCTACGCAACCCTTGCGCAGACTCAAACTCATTTTTCTTGTCTCCTTGATCTTTGAACCTCCCCAGCTCTTTGAGAAGCTTGGAATTCCCCTCAACCTCAGGAGATTCCATCTTTTTAAGAATCCTGCCCAAAATCCTCTTTGAACTTGAGTATGCGCATCAATCCCAAGGCCAAAATCCCATCTCTTGGCCCCCAAATCATGTCCGCAGCTCCAAATCTGTAAATCATCACCAAACAAAACATAAAATCAAGTTATTCCGCCAAAAATCCAATAAAATAACTCACAAACAAAAAATCCACAGTTCAAACTTGAGTCTGTGCATCCTAGTGCAGACTCAACCCTGAAATTCACAAAAAATAAAAAAGCAACTTCCCGAGCACTAAAAGATGATCTAAAACCCTCTAAAAATCAATTTTATTCTTATCTATCAGGAAATCAAATAAAAACACCAAGTTGTTCTTGAAAAAAATGCAAAAAACAACTAAAATACATTGGTGACAAATGAGTCTGCGCTACCCTGCGCAAACTCAACCCTGAAATCCCAAATTTGGTCTTTTTGACCTTAATTTCCCTCCAAATTAAACCCAAAAATTTACATAAAAACTTTATACCTTATATAAGTCAAAAACCTAAATAAAAGCTTAAAACTCCTTTTATAAAAAATATAAAAAATGCTAAACACTTTGATAAACAATGAGTCTGTGCTCTATAGTGCCGACTCAACCTTAAATTCTTAAAATCTGATTTTTTGGCCATTAAATTCCCATAAAATCAAATCAAAATCTTAATGATAAACCCTATATTTTCCACAAATCAAAACCCAAACAAAAATGATAACTTTTTCCTTGAAATTACCTAAAAAACTAAAAAATAGGCTTGTGACAGATGAGTATGCGCCACCCTGCGCAGACTCAACCCCTAATTGGTAAAATCCAATCTTTTCAACTCTAATTCCTTTAAAATTGAATAAAAAAACCCCAAGATAAAAATAAAATGCTTCCTATAAATCAAAAAATCAAATAAAACTCAAATTTGCTCCTTTGCAAAACATTAAAAATACCTAAAAGAAGCCTCACTTCAATTAACCTCATAACCTTAAAAGCTTACAAATTCAAAACATAAAAGGCATAAGTGTTTAAAGCATCTTTCACTCAAATCAAATAAGAAAACATAAAAAACATTTTTTCCATATTTTCCAAATCAAATCCAAAATCTCTTCACTTCAAATCTGAAAAAACACAATAAGAAATGTTTATTAGACTTCCTTGATAAAAAATGTCATCCACTTCAGTCAAAATACCATAAAAAAGATCTTCATTCCTCTCACAAATCAAAAATCAAAATAAATACAAGCATTCTCATTGGCAACAAAATGAGTCTGCACATCCTTGTGCAGACTCAACTTCATGTCCACTTCTAAACTTAAAAAATTCAATAAATCTTCAATGCATCCATATAAATCAATCCAAAAAGACTAAAAAATGTCTCTCATCATTATCCATCAATAAAAATCAATAAATCAAGTCTTGTGTAGACTCAACTCAAAAACTAAAAATGAGTTTTTCTCCTCAAATAAAAACTAAAATTTATTCATTTTTCAAATGCAATCTTATATATCTTACTTATATCATTTTAAAGGGTGTTATTCTATTCTTCCGACGATTAATCAAGGGTTTTCCTCTTAGGAGGATGTAATTAATGCTATTCCATTTATAGGTAGTGGGATCGGGTCGAAGAACTACGCATTCATCTGATTGAGTCAGGTAAAGCGCACAAATAACAAATCTAAATCTAAATCAAAAAATCAAGATCAAGTGTATTTTTTCCCTAAAAAATATACGACAATCTCTTTTGGCACGCCTGGTGGGACCTGTCCTCCCTTCATCTTCTCGTTGGAAGAATAAGGATAACACCCATTCTTTGAAGTTATTGATTATCTCTTTGTTGTATTACAGGAGACTCAATGGAATCGAAAGTTTTCTTCGGCCCTCTGGTGGTCGAGAACCATGCTCGCTATGGCTACCTGGCGGTACCTGTGGCATTCGGGAGCTTCCCTCCCGTTATTGGTTTTCCGAATTTTCTCCGGGTGGTCTTCATGCAACCTGAGATTATATCTAATATACCTCAAGCGCAAATAGTCAGCTGCTGCACTATTCACAGTCATGTTGCATCATCTTCAAGACGATACCGGGGAAATATCCGAAAGGATCAAAATCCCCAGTTGAATTCAAAGGCAGTCTCTATACAATGGTCTAGGACCAAAAAATCAATTCTTGTTGGAAGCCTACAGATCTTTTTAGACGGCAGCAAAGTTGGTACTTCCAAAGACCGACTGGATCCAAATATTCCAGTTCAAAATTCATTCCAGGTCTTTGAAGACATGGACAGAGAAAGAATGAAAAATGAAAGGAAAGAAAAAGGAAAAGCTAAGATTCAGATATCTGAAAAGCAAGAAAGAAACCCCAAACCAGCTTATTGGTATGGGACAAAATATTATTAAAAGCCACCAGGAAAACAAATCTGGGTGCCCAAACATCAAGAAGATCAATATGCACAAGAAAAATCAAAGCCAATCTTTCAGTCACAAAGGCGGCAAATATGGAAACCAATTCAAAGGCAGCTGCCTCATACTGAGTTGCCAAAAAGAAAGAAGTCAAGAGAAAGATATGAAAATGAAAAGTAAAAAAAGTCTTCAAAAACATCTGCATTCCAAAGGCTGCAGCCGAAACCTCCTTCCGCAAGGAGATCAGCAGAATTTACCCAAGGAAGCTTGATGATTTATTCATGTCATACTATCAACAAGTATGTGGTACTCCCTGAAGATCCAGAAGAAATCAGAGATTTAGCCTCAAGGTCGGGTCTAGTTACCCGAAGAATGCAAGCGGCAGCCATAGTTGCCCAAAATTTTCCTACCCTATTGGAAAACATTGATGAGGAAGCAGAGCTATCTGCAAATGTCATTGAAGCATCAGGAGAAGCTCTTTCTGCACCAGCAGAGCAGCAGCTTCCACAGTAAATCAATCAACAAAAAGAAGCAGAACCAAGCATAACTTAATTGTTATTACAAGAAATTGAGTTGTTGAAAAAGCAATTGAAAGAAAAAGATACCCAAATACAGGAGGCAGGATGGGCTGGTAAAGAAGGAGGTGCTTCAACTTCCTCTTATCCTCAGGTGGCTAACCCTCCAGTTCCACCTCCTCCGTCTCAAAATCTTCTAAATATATCCATGTAGTCATCTAGGCCCGTGCTTATGAATGAAACACCTGCATATATTCATGTATCTAATAGTCAAGCTGCTCCTGCAATAGTATTGCAAGACAATTTGATCTCAAATTTGCCATTTCAAGCCTCCCAAGTTCAGGGAGTTAATTTCTTCTCAAATCCAGCAGATCCTACTGTGGCTCAAAGGCTGATACTAGAACAGCTCATTGATATGAAGCTGGCAGAAAGAGTGGAAGGTACCTCCACGGTATATGATGTGTACAAAGTGCCATATCCGGTGCATCATGCTATGAAGAGGCTTTCGTTGGGAATGACCAAAGTGCCCAAGTTTGAAAAATTCAATGGCCAAGGAAATCCAAAAGAACACTTGGCATATTATAATGGGGCAATGGGAGACCTAGCCACTGATGAATCTTATATGCTGAAATTTTTCGGGTCTTCATTAACTGGACTCGCATTTGAATGGTATTCTTCTCTTCGGCCTGGTTCTGTTGCAGGGTGGGCTGACCTCCAGAAGCAATTTCAAGACAGATTCTATCTGGTAGAGAGAGAAATCACTCTGGCAGAGCTATATACTGTGAAACAAGAAAATAATGAAAATGCTTCCAAAGTTATTGCTAGGTGGAGGAATCTTAGCATGAAATGCAAAAGACCACCATGTCAAGAAGATGCAGTGGTGATATGTAAAAGTAATCTGAAAAATGAAGTCCTTGAAAGGCTAGTAGCCATTGAAATCAAATCTTTTGACAAATTGAATACTGTGGTATCAGAAGTTGAAAGTTTTCTGAGCCGATCCAGAAATGAACCAAGCAACAACAAAGGAAAATTTGATAGAAGAAATGCTCCACGTGAGTCAAATACAGTAGATTTATCTACGTTCATCACGGAGCAACAAAAGAAAGGTCCAGCCATCCAGGCCGAAACCAGCAACAATAGAGAGAAAGAAGTCCGAGCCTTATCTTCTCTCAGAGATAGAATGAACAGGCCATACAGCTTCCCAAAAGACAAAACTCGTGTTCTATTTGAATGGGCACGAAAATACAATCAGATTGTGTTATCACAGTCAAAAAGGTCAGAAGATGCCAAAAGATCTACAATTAAACTAAAAATTAATTCAAATTAACTAATAATAACTAATTTAACATTTAAATTAGTCTATAAAAATTAATTATTAATTTAACATTTAAATTAATAACCAATTTCAATCAATTAACAACTACTTGTTAATATAATGATTCCAAAATCATTAATTGCTCAAATAAATTAAAATTGAATAATAAGTTTAAACTTCAAAACAATTTTAAAATTAAAATTAAAATTCAATTTAATACATAATTTAAATGGGCAACAGTTTGATTAGAACTATGGGTTTAATTGGGTTTTTCCGGATTTTATAAAAGGGAAACTGGGGTTTTAATAAGAAATATGACTCAGCCACATGGGCTGAGCCAGGGCTTGGGCCCTGCTGGGGTCCGGTCCAGCCAGGGCACCGAGCCGGCCGGACCGGACGGTTTGGGCCACCTACCCCCTATCCGGCCCGCCCCCAACCCCCAGCCAGCTCCATCCCGAACCCTAATGCCCAAAACCTGCAACAGGTGGCAGAGGGGGGTGCCCAGCAGCGGCGGTACGGCGGTACGGCGCCGTCCGGCCCCATCGCCGGTGGGCTCGCCGGAGGTGCCCTATACAAGTTGGCCGAGCCGTTTCTTTCTCCCCTTACAATCTGGTTTTCATAAAACCGAAAAGATCAAGAAATAGGGCCCCATTTGCAGACCTTCATGCCCACTCCTTGCCTCCGAGGAGGAGCCCAATGCATTTAAGTAACATTCCCAAAGGGATACGAGGCCCTGGCCCTCCATCCCAGCGCATGGGAAAACCGAACGAAGCCCCTTTTGACCCCGTTCTTCATCACATGAAGAACACCCAAAAAAAAATTTCACAAAATTCGACTTTGCAGAATCTAATTAATCTTATTAATGGTGTTCATCATATGAACTTAGATCCAGCAAGGTAACTGAATTATTATATGGAATAAATCATGAAAAATTAATTCGGAGACCGAAACGGGATGAGAAACAATGGAACCTGGCTCTGATACCACTGTTGGGTTCTCGGGTTTCTCCGAATCGCTCACGCAGCGAAAAATAAAATAAAAACAGCGATTCGTTTTTCCCGTTTCGAATGAATAAAACCTCCGATAATTGGATTATCGAATCTCACCGTGTGCGGATTCGAATCCGCAACCATTCGGTTCCGTCTGTGCGACACCGCAAACTGCGCAAGCACCCGGCCTCTAGCGGAGTCCACGCGATCCTCATCGCGACAAAAATCCTCACGTTCCTCGTTCTTCATAGGCTACGAAACCTTCGCCGGTCGCCGCAATGATCGCCGCAACGCGCGGACAATTTCTCGTCGAACGGGAGTTGGAGAAATGGCGGAGCATATCCGGATCTGTTTGGGACTCCAGAGAGAGAGAGAAATAGAGGAGGGGCGGCTAGAGTTAGCAGCAACTTGGCCTGCTCAGCCCGTTTGCTATATTTTATACTAACCGCGCGGTTTTTCATAAAAACCCCCGGTTTGTATAAAACCCACTTATTTATCCATCGGCTTTAGAATCATTTGCGTGTGACCCTCTAGGCCCAATTACTAGTCCGGTTAATAGCCCAATAAGCCCAGTGACTCCTCATTGGCTTTATTAATCAATTAATAACCCTTTATTAATTAATTAATCAATCGAATTGATGTCGCACATCAAATTCGATCGAGCCTCCGATCACGTTGGGTGCTAAGCAACACCGCGTGAATCCGGAAGGTATCGGGGTTAAGTAACCCACTCTTGGAACCTTTCCGCTCACAGTTACCGCGTGGATATAATCCTTCATTCGTACAATGCTCTCAAGTCAACTCAGGGTATGGTATGCTGTCAAACGCTAACAGGTCGACTCACTTGGATTGGATGCCGCTGATGAATACCAGAAAACTCCTTTCCCGATATTATCGTCCGCCCTGGCCAGGGACTTCTGCACATCCTTCCTAGAGCATTCTCTCTCTAAGTACCGAGAGCGAATGATTCCTTATTGACACACAATTCCCTTCGACGGTATTCCCCTGTACCCAATCCTTGGCGTTTTAGAATCCCGTGGCTAGAGATTCGTAAACCAAGGTCAAAGTACAGAAGTCCACCGGCAAGGTGTCCTTGGTGTCTCAGGTCCGAGGACCATCCACGTAAATGCGACAATAGAATCAAGCTGGTTGACAGTGAGGTACAATACCATCCAGCGATTTAGTCGGATCAGTTCAGTGAAATCATTCTCTAATGAGCACCTACAGATTCGCCTTAGTGTCTCCACACAAGTGACTTATAAGATCAGTCTCCCTCATCATATGAGCAGGAGTAATCTGTATTAGTATAACCGGATATCCGATGTCCTTCTCAGATATCCTCCGACTAGGAACGATTAAGAATATGTGTGTTTAAGTGATCAGTCTTATTAGTATGATCTCATCATAATCTGATCACTATAGCACATATTCACAGACTTCATTATGAGACAATAATTAATACGATTTACACACAATGAATATTATGCCATTATATTAGTAAATGAACGAGATTACAAAGTCAGATTGACTTGTAGGCCACCTAAGACTAACAACTACCACCTAAACTGCTCATCCGCATTAACCAATCACCCGTTGTACCGCAAAGCCAACCCATAATGCCTTCTAAACCCCTCATAAACCCAGCATTACTGAAGGAATCTCCTGCCTCATCAGTTGTTGAGCTCTAAAGCAGCCGCATCTTCAGTAAAGTGTTCCTATAATCTGTCGTCCAGGAAATTCCGTCACGAGTAGCTGATGAAGTACAGAATGAAGAGAGTGCCCCAGACACTCAATATGATTTGCTGAAATATCTTGACAGGACACCGGGACACATATCTATTCTAGAATTAATCAAAAGATCTAAGACCCATCAAGAAGCTTTGATGGAATATTTACATAAGGTCATGGTTAATGAGGACGTACCGGTAGAAAAGATTACTGCTCTGCTAGTTCCTCAGGGAGATCAGCCCTCTACATCCTTCCACTGCTCTGAATTGGCACCCTTGGCAGCAAGGGGCATGGCGCTGAGTATAACTGTTAACATTTACAGCAAAGCCGTGGATGCATGTCTGGTGGATACTGGAGCATCTATTAATGTGTTGCCTCCAAAAACACTGGAATTATGTGGTATACCTAAAGAAAAATGGTTACCTTCCCCCATCTCTGTCACTGCTTATGACAACTCCACCCGTTCCCCTTTGGGAATGGTATATTTGAAGGTTGAATTGGGGCCAGTCTGTCATGCCGAAGTTGAATTCCACATTCTAAAGATTGACCCTTCACTGAAAGGGATACTCGACCATTCTTACATTAACCTACTCAACGCTATACCATCTACAAATCATCAGTGCCTCAAATTTCCCTTCAAAGGACGAGTCACCAAAGTCACGAGCATGCCTATTATTACTGCTGCTCACTCGTTAAATACAAATCCAATTTCAGTCTCTCCACCCGTTCAACGACCCATTCTATCCATGCTACAAACTTACCTGCCATCGGCTGACCCATTGAAATGCACCATTCCTTCATCGTATCCGATTGATGCTATAAAGAGGAGGAAGTTCATGAGTACCTCTAGATGGAATATCATGATGAAGATTGGGTACCAGCCTGGAAAAGGTTTGGGGGCACAGCTACATGGCAGAATTAAGCCAGTAAAAGATGACAGAAGGATACCTGGGAATGGCCTGGGTTGCAAGCCAGAGAAAGTAAGACACACAATTGTCCAGCAGCAAGAGGAAGAAGATGGTCATAAAATATGGAAGACAATGGTTACACCGTGTAAGGAAAATGGGGATCCCCTGACTTGGACTTTGTCTACCCATTTTGTAAAAAAGCCCGTGATCCGGCATGACAATGACAATACGGTGGTGATAACCTCCCATTTCGACCTGCATAACATTTATGGAAGAGAATTGGCCGAACAATGCACATTGCTATTGACATATAAATCCTTGGAGGCTCTTTGGCCGATGAAAAGGAGGAAGTTCCATGATCCTGAATGTGAGTGGTACTACTGGTTTGATACTTGGGACCGATACATAGCACTGAACAGACTATTCTTGCACCTTGTCGAGCCACAGTGGTCACCAATGATTGATGAACTAATAGAAGGGCCTAGGGCCATATTTGATAAAAGGATTTTGCTGAGTGATGAGACGGATGAAGGGGAGCTAGATGACCCCTATGAAACTGGTTTAACAACTAATCACCTCTGGAGGTCCACTTACTCCTCTCATGTTTTCACCCTCCATACTTTATTTTGCACTTTGTTTCTGACCCCGACCTGATCGAGGGTCATCATTGAAGATATTCCCCGGGCACCGCCCATTATCATTACTATGTCCCCTCAGGTCATTCTACCTCGGATTCCTCCCGACCTAGAGAGGATACATGATTTGATCTGGAACCTACTACTGTATGATCCCCCTAATCCTCTGACCATAGTGCTATTTTCTCCTCCTCATGATCATTCCGCTTTCCAAATTCATTTATATTTCATGATAAATACTAAAAATGTCCAAAAAAAACACCGATTTGGCAACCTCTTCCTCCCAAATCTTCGTTGAGGAGGCATCCTACTATCTATTCGAATGTATCCCATCGCGCGGGTCGCTCGGGTAGGATTCTCTCCTAGATATACTTTGCCCCTCCTCTCGGGAGAATTCCCCTGTATTCCCTCATATATCCAATGATTTTCATCCTTCTTCGTCCTCCCTAGGTCAGAATAGTAAGTCTAGTGGTAGGCAGTTTAATGAAGTTAGGGAATCTAATGAAGTTAGTCAGATTAGGAAGTCTAGG
The DNA here is from genome assembly GCA_030544215.1 of Zantedeschia hybrid cultivar. Taxonomy (NCBI): domain Eukaryota; kingdom Viridiplantae; phylum Streptophyta; class Magnoliopsida; order Alismatales; family Araceae; genus Zantedeschia; species Zantedeschia hybrid cultivar. The sequence goes on from JARZZO010000011.1 coordinate 46,794,483, forward strand.
AAATCTAAGGGTAAGAGAATTCCCAATAGATACCTCCAGGAATTAGCTTCTAAGTGCCTTCCATTCTATCAAATCCCTTAATTATTAGAGAATCCTATCCAGTTGTTAGAAGAGTTTGAGGCAAATGAGTTGGTTGATAACGGGTATGGGGTATATGACTTGGTACATGAAAAGGACCCTGTCATCGAAGGAGAGGAAGAAGATGAGGACGCAACCGAAGCGTATGCTAGTGGGGTGAAGAGATTTGATGAACTCTCAGCTGCTGTAGAAGAACCAACCAAGGAAATCAATCTAGGAACCTAAAAAGAACCTAAGGTAGTCCTCATTAGTCAAAATCTTTCAAAATTAGACAAAGAGGCTTTGGTTCGAGTTCTTAGAGAATACAAAGACACCTTCACCTAGAGCTATGAAGATATGCCGTGGTTAGATTCATCCATAGTGGAGCACCGATTAGCATTGAAATATGGAGCTAGCCCAGTCAAACAGAAGTTAAGGCGATTCCACCCACAGATGGCTTTGAAGTTGAAGGAAGAGGGCGATAAGTTACATAAAGCCAAATTTATTAGAGTTGTCCCCTATCCGCAATGGGTGGCTAACGTAGTACTAGTTATGAAAAAGGATGGGAAGGTCAGGATTTGTATTGATTTTTGAGATCTGAACCGGGCATGTCCTAAAGATGATTTCCCACTGCCTCATATAGATGTACTCATCGACAATATCGCTGGATTTGAGACTCTGTCTTTTATGGATGGCTTTTCAGGATACAATCAAATTAAATTGACAGAAGATGATCAGGAGAAAACATCATTTACTACTCTTTGAGGTACTTATTGTTATGTTGTCATGCCATTTGGATTGAAAAATGCTGGAGCCACGTATCAAAGGGCTATGATGATTATATTTCACGATATGATGCATGTGCACTTAGAGGTGTATGTGGATGATCTTCTGGTTAAATCTAAGACTAGAGCTGAGCATGTTGAAGTTTTGGTAAATGTTTTGGAAAGATCAAGAGAATATCAGTTGAAGATGAATCCAAAGAAATGTGTATTCGGTGTATCATCAGGGAAGTTGTTAGGATTCATAGTCAATAAGCGGGGCATTGAGATTGATCAAAACAAAGCTAAAGCCATCATTAAAATGCCACATCTCAAAAACTTGAAAGAACTGAGAGGATTGATCGGGAGGTTGCAGTTTATTCGCCATTTTGTCTCCCAACACTCACAAAAATGTAAGCCATTCTACGAGCTTACTAAGCTGGGAGTTAAATTCAATTGGGACGATAAGTGTCAAGAGGCATTTGATGGATTAAAGAAGTATCTTGCAAGTCCTCCTGTTTTGAAATCACCGTCTTCAGATAAATATTTAGTTCTATATATTTTTGTCGTGGATGACGTTGTGGGGGCTATCCTAGCACAAGAACATGAAGAAGGAAAGGAGAGGGCATCCTATTACCTCTCTAAACTTCTCAACCCCGCTGAATAGAGATATACAGCGATGGAGAAACGTATGCTGCACTGGTATGGGTAGTTCAAAAGTTGAAGCACTACTTTCTAGCCCATGAAGTCTATCTCATCGCTAGGATGAATCCAATCACATTCCTTCTCGAGAAATCTGTCCTTATAGATCGATTAGCGCATTGGCAGAGCTTTCTATCTCAATTCTATATCATCTACATTCAATAGAAAACAATCAAAGGCTATGCCATAGTAGAACACTTTGCTCATCACCCTCTTTCCATATCTGATTCAGTCAGATCGGAGTTTTCAGATGAGGAACTGATGTCTATATCAAGATCAGAAAGAAGACTTAGGAAACGACAGTGAATGTAGTCCCCCTTCGTTCTGAAGAGAAGCTTACCAAAGAAAAACACTAAGAATCTCCTAAGATCCCTATCTACACTAGCCCTATCACTGGGATCCTGACAGTAGACTACACTAGCCGCCCTACCTAGTCTCTCTCTCAACTTCTCCCGAGGCTCATCCGTCTGCTACCTAAGCTCTACTAATACTAAGGATCTCTCGATGGCTGTCCTCAAGAGAGTCCGAGACTCTCGGCCCTCAATCCCTGTCACCTCTAAGCCTAGGAGCTCTAATGCTAATCCTCAGTAATTGGGATACGTGATCCCGCTAACTGCCCGACCTTCCACCCGAAGGCCGGTGATCCTCGCAACGTCTTCGAGATTGGGGATCATTTGTCCCCAAGGCATTAGTAATGCCCGACTCTCAGCATGCTATCGCTCTCTAAGAACCTAGAGTAACACTAAATCTATCCAAAATGGTTCTATCTCTAGGATCGCCCTAAATCTCATCTTTGACAGTCGCGTCTTTTAGAAGTCTGGGAGACCCCTATAGGCGGTCAACACCAAGTCCCAGGAGATCCTAGTCCTCATCGTGCCCTACGATTTTCAGATAATTGATGAGAATCATCATTAGAACATCAATAATCAATTTTTAAATTAATTTTGAGGTTTAATCACTATTTTTGCATCGCGTCTGGCCAGGCTGACGCGTTTCAAAACGCGTCCTTGTCCCCAAACACCATTCACCATAGGTTCCGAGAACCTGTGGTGGAGCTCCCCTTTCCCCCCAAAATTGAAATTTGACATATAAAAAGAGTGTTCTCGAGGCTTACCAAGTGTGGACCACCCTTTCTAGTTAGTGCCGCCTCTGCTTCACCCTCTTGAGCTGCGGTTGGGAGTTCCTCAGCCTCCATGAAGGTCGCTGCCTCCACGAGTCCTTGTTCCCCGGTCAGTGCCGCTCGGGGTTTTCTTCGCGAACTTCAACCACCTCGATTGCCGTCACACGGCGTCTCTTCCTAAAGTCACTTGGACCTCCTTGTTCCATGGCTAGAGGTGAGAGAGATGGAGAGCAAGAGAAATTGAGAAGAGAGAGATGGAGCTCGGAAAGAAGAGTTCGGATGGAGAGAGTAAGAGTAAGAGTGAGATTGAGGGAGCCCAAGAGAGAGAAAGTATGGAAGATTGAGAGAGGAGCTCGCCGGTAGTGATAAGGAACGTCAATGATCATCGAGGGATGGCCGAAGAAGGAGGATCGCCGGGGAGTCGCAGTGATCGTCGGAGAAGGAGAAGAAGGGAAGAGAGAGAAAAGCCTTGAGAGAATGAGGAAGAAAGGGGCTCGGACTCGCGCGACCCTATTTGGAATCGTTAAATCGCATCTGGGAACAGCGACGCGATTGAGTGGAGCACAAATTGAGGCGGTAAGAGGAAATTTTTGAAATTTGTTAAACGTGTCCCCCAAGGGCGATGCCTTTTGAAATTTACCGTCTTTTTCGATTAGGGCCGCACCACGGAAATACGGAGTAATTAGAGATACGCGTCTGTCAAGAAGGACGCGATTCAGTGGATTAATTGTCGAAAATCTCTGGAAAATAGGAGAGAGAAAGGAAAAGGCGTCTTCCTGACAAGATGCGATTTGGGCTTTTAATGGATTAAATTCTTATTTTCGGAAATTGAATTTGACTGAAACGCGTCTCTCTGAGTCGACGCGATTTGAATTAAATTAGTCGGAACCTTGGTATTTTTAGAAAAAATCACAGTTTTATTTAAGGAAAATTTCATAATTGCACGATATTAATTAAAGATTTTTATTGCAATAAAGGAATAATTTCTAGTAAAGCAAAATGCATCAAGTTGGATAGAAGGATTGAGAGTTTTCAAGGTCAGATTTTCTTAAGCTCTTCCATAATTCTCGATTGGCTTCATGAGGAGTTTTTACACAACAGGTGAATCCGATGTTCCATAGAGTTGTAATGAGTTCTGTCGCCTCAAATCTTCGTCAGTTCCTAAAGCTCGCTTCTTGATTGGAGAAAGAGAAGATATTTTTGAAAATTCGTAGTGAGGCATACCAAGTTAAGGATGACAGCGATGTAGATTATAGACAACGAACTCAGTCGCCCCGATTAGTCGGACTTCTGTGCCAACACCACTATAGACACAGATTTTGGACCACCCTTTTGGTCATGAGTCCCCTCCATCGTTAGCCCTTTACCACTACAATTCCCTCATTTAGCCATTTCAGCCCACTAACAACCAAGCCCATTAACCAAATCCCGACTCTAGCCATCCTTTTCGTGGAAGGCCACCCCTCGCCTTCCACTACCCTTCGAAGGCCAGCTAGTCCGCCTTCCACCCCCTTCGAAGGCCACCCCTTGCCTTCTACACCCTTGGAAGGCCAGCCACCTTGCCTTCCACCCTTTTGGCCACCTTTTTCACTTTTCACCACCTTTTCGTGGAAGGCCAGCCAGTCCGCCTTCCACCCCCTTCAAAGCCCACCCCTTGCCTTCTACCCCCTTGGAAGGCCAGCTACCTTGCCTTCCACCTTTTGGCCACCTTTTTCACTTTTCACCACCTTTTCGTGAAAGGCCAGCCAGTCCGCCTTCCACCTCCTTCGAAGGCCACTCCTTGCCTTCTACCCCCTTGGAAGGCCAGCTACCTTGCCTTCCACCTTTTGGCCACCTTTTTCACTTTTCACCACCTATTCGTGGAAGGCCAGCCAGTCCGCCTTCCACCCCCTTCGAAGGCCACCCCTTGCCTTCCACCCCTTTTGAAGGCCAGCCGGGCCGCCTTCCACCACAAGATTGGAAAGCATGTTGCCTGGCCGTCCACTCCTTAACCACCCCCTTGACTCCGTCTTCCCCACGATCTCCTCTACTCGCCGCCCTCGTCCCCCACTACTCCGACCACTCCCCACTCCGGCGACTGCCGCGCGCACTACCTCCGACCCTTGACCACTTCCTATTGGCTCCAGGGTGATTTACGGGGATTTAGACCCCTGTTTTCTCCTATTTTCCCTTCACCTATTTAAACCCCCCCATATCCTCTCGAGCAAGGGGGTTAAGAGGTGGCTTCTTGGAGGGAAGGCTTAGAGGAGGTTGGCAAGCGGTCAGGAGGAGTCTCAGAAGAATCCTTTGCACTCAAAATGGGCTTGTTTTCTTAACCCTCTTCTATTTTCTCTTCTTTCACTTTCAACACATCATTTCACCTTTCACACACGAGCACTTATCTGCATGCATGCATCCTAGAATGACTTAGCAATCCCTATTTACCCCCAGAGGTTTCAAACAAAAAACGGGAGGTGGGTGGCCATAACATATGGTCACCTTCCCTCCCAAACACCCATCCGGTGCGTCTCCCTCCAATTCTAGTTAGTTTTTATATTTTTATGGATAGATTCTGCATATTATAGTTCTAATCGGGTGTTTTTCTGTCTTGTCTTTGCTTTCCAGGGATCCTTACCACATTTCTGCGTGTAGAGTACCAGGCTCTCCTCCTCTGGCCGGCCGGAGTAAGAGAAGGAGGAACTAGCATTTCCCGCTTCCACAGAACGCGCGATCACCTTCTACACTCCTGCGGAGCACAGGGACCGGAAGGTAATGCTCCTGGCGATCACACTTCAATTTCTAACCCCCCTTTGAATCGCCACAGTGCTAAGACGAACAGAGGGACCCTCGATTCCGAAGCCTCGCAGCCGCGGCGACGGGAGGACGTTCCGGCCGCCTACAACCACGACGCACTCAAACCACCTTTTCCGTGAGAGTAAGTGGCATGGATTCGAATCTAGTCCTTGGCATAGTCTTGAAATAAGCACGCCAATCAGCTTGAGTATTGAGATTGGACACCCGATTGGTCATGTTGTCATTGGACTTCACAATGTTGGCAATATGGAAGATAGGACTACGCTGATACATTTGAGATATCCTTAGTACCTTTTACTCATTATAGTTGAATTTGAAGTGGAGTTCCACCCATTGAGCTAAGAGTAGTATACTCCCATAAGGAAGCTGACCTGTAGAAACTGCAAAGAGCCCACTATAGAGATAGGTTAGAATTATTGTGCTAATCTGCTTTCCTTCAAAAATCTCATTAACTGCGCTGATTTGATCATCTTCTAAACATTATCTTGAGCAGGGAATAGTAGAGCTCCAGCTAAACATACAGTTGTAGACACCGATTTTGGACCACCTTTTTGGTCATAAATCCCCTCCATCATTAGCCCATCATCACCAAAATCCCCTCATTTAGCCATCTCAGCCCACTAACAACTTGGCCCATTAACCAAATCCCGACTCTAGCCAACCTTTTAGTGGAAGGCCAGCCAGTCCGCCTTCCATCCCCTTCGAAGGCCACCCCTTGCCTTCTACACCCTTGGAAGGCCACCCACCTTGCCTTCCACCTTTTTTCCACCTTTTTCACTTTTTACCACATTTTCGTGGAAGGCCAGCTAGTCCACCTTCCAACCCCTTCGAAGGCCACCCCCCGCCTTCTACCCCCTTCGAAGGCCAGCTACCTCGCCTTCCACCCTTTTGGCCACCCTTTTCACCTTTTTGTGGAAGGCCAGCCAGTCCGCCTTCCAACCCCTTCGAAGGCCACCCCCCGCCTTCTACCCCCTCCGAAGGCCAGCTACCTCGCCTTCCACCGTTTTAGCCGCCCTTTTCACTTTTCACCATCTTTTCGTGGAAGGCCAGCTCCCTTGCCTTCCACCACCTTCGAAGGCCACCCCTCGCCTTCCACCCCCTTCGAAGGCCAGCCGGGCCGCCTTCCACCACAAGAATGGAAGGCATGTCACCTGACCGTCCACTCCTTAACCACCCCCTTTGACTCCGTCTTCCCCACGATCTCCTCTATTTGCCGCCCTCGTCCCCCACTACTCCGATCATTCCCCACTCCGGCGACTGCCTCGTCCACTACCTCCGACCCTTGACCACTCCCTATTGGTTGAAGGATGATTTACGGGGATTTAGACCCCTGTTTTCTCCCCTTTTCCTCCGCCTATTTAAACCCCCCACATCCTCTCGAGCAGAGGGTTAAGGACTTCGGGTGGAAGAAGGACTATGGGAGTTAAGTTCTGGAGGGACCTTCTGGTGAGAAGCTCGAGGAGACTCCAAGGAGGAAGGCTCAGGCTGCATTCTGAAACGGGCTTGCCTTTCTAACCTCTCTCTTTTACTCCTTCTCATTCATTCCGTTACATTAGTGATACCACTTCACTTTTCGCACACACAACCCCCCTTTCATTTACATGCATGCACGTAGGATGACCTAGTGATTCTTACCCGCACAGAGGTTTTAAAAAAAAATGGGAGGTGGGTGGCCATAACACATGGTCACCTTCCCTCCCCACCACCTATCCGGTGCGTTCCCCTCTGATTTTAGTTAGTTTTTTTACGTCTTTATGAGTAGATCCTGCACCAAATATTCCTAATCGGGTTATTCTGTGTTTTGTCTATTATTTTCAGGGATCCTTACCACGTACACGCGTGCAGAGTACCGGGCTCTCCTCCTCTGGCTGGCCGGAGGAAGAGAAAGAGGAACCAGCATCTCCCGCTCCTACAAAACGCGCGATCAACTTCTACACTCTTGCGGAGCACAGGGACCGAAAGGTAATGCTCCTGGCGATCACACTTTAAATTCTAACCCCCCTTTTAATCGCCACAGTGCTAAGACGAATGGAGAGGAACCCTCGATTCCAAAGCCTCACCGCCACGGCGGGGGACGTTCCGGGCGCCTACAGCCCTTTGGCGATCACGGTGGGACCCCCTATAACCCGCTGCACACGTCGCGTTCAAAGGAAAAGAATGTAAGGATCCTGAACTCAATAGTCTCTGCACGGCCGGACCCCGGCCGTCGAGCCCCTTGGACGGCCATCATCCGGTCGTCGGACTTGCTGGACGGCCACTAGTTGGCCGTCGTCATTCCCGTGGACGGCCAAGCCCTGGCCGTCCGACCCTGTGGACGGCCAGACGCTAGCCGTCGGCTCCCTGTTGAGCCCAAGTGCCCCTGGACGGCCAAGACCTGGCCGTCCGACCCAGTGGACGGCCAGACCTTGGCCGTCGACCTCCTCTTGTACGGCTGCCACCTGGCCGTCCATACCCTTTGACGGCTAGCCCTTAGCCGTCGACATCCCGTCGGCCTCTTTTTCTCTTCTGCTGTTACTGTTCATAAATGGTTCGCTGCTGCTAGTCTCGTTGAATTGTTAAATGCTCTGACTTCCTGTTTGTTAACTATTTGGGTTTTTGGGGTGGTCTCCACGGAGGTTTTAAGGAAGAGCCGGCATCACATCTTTTAGTCACCCCTCCCGCAGGATTTGACTCTCCACCTGAGGATTCCCACTCGGGTGCGACTAGTCTTATTCTGTTGGGAACCTCCGTCAGTCTCCGCGAGCCAGGGATTCCCACTTGGCCGCCGAGCAGGTTGTACCCGAAACTACCCTGTAGGAACCTTGGGTTTGTGTGAGAAATTAGTGGACTGTTTCAAGTTTGAAAATACTTAATTGAATCCCAGTAGAACAAACTTTGGAAAAGTGAAGGGTCGTTAAGGGTTAAACTTGTTTTGTTAGAAACCAACTTTCATAAAACGTTGGCAAACATTTCAAGTGAAACCTAAAATCAGTTAGGGCCTGTACTTCATAATGAACCAGATGTATGTCAATGTTGTGTATGACGACATGGACCAGTTCGGTGGCAATGTTATTCACAACCCTTTGTTTGAGATTGAAGAGGACCCACAACAGACCTTCATAGGGATGCTCCAAGCATCCAGAGAAGGTCCTCAGAGAAAGGATTCCGAGGAATCTTCTACCTCACAAGGAGAGGATGAGCCAGTGATCTCCAGTAGGACATTCCAAAACCCTGGAGAAGATCCGGAACTCATTGCCGTTCTATCACGCTATACTCCGGATCAACTTATCCAGTTGGTTTCTCGTGGCAAAATTCAGGATGCCACTCCTCGGAAAACCCAATTCCAAGGATCTTCTAGCAGACCCCAGCCGAGTCAAGCCATGCCCACTCACACGATCCCTTTCAATCCCATCAACCAGGTTACACCTCCCAAGCAGGAGGAGTTCATTTATAAGAATGAAGTCGAGACTTGTGTACGGTGACTCATGGCTGAGAATCTCAACCTCAGGCAGCCATATTCTCTCTCGAACTACTGCAAGCTCCCCCCAGCTTATTTTCCACAAGGGTTTAAGGTACCTAAGTACAGAAAGTACGATGGTACCACTGACCCCCATCATCATTTGTCTGGGTTTCTCATGGATTCCCATCAGTGGCTCTTCGATAGAGTCCTCCTGGTCCACCTTTTCCAAAAGTCCCTCGAGGGAGAGGCCTTGAGGTGGTTCTCCTCTCTACCAGCTACTGACCTGATCAACTTTGACATGGTCTCTGAGAGGTTTATTACCCACTTCAACCATATGGCAGCCTTACCCCCCACCTTGTTCGATCTGGTAATGGAGAAAATGAAGCCTGAAGAAGACTTCACTCATTTCGCTAACAGATGGAGAGCTATGGCTTCTAGAGCGGAGGTCGTTATTCCCGAAGCACAAGTAGTCACCATGCTTGTCAACAATGCTACTCCCCAGCTTCGAGCAATCCTTATGCTCAGTGAACTTCAGACGTTCGCGCAGCTATACAATAGAGCTAGGGTAGTGCAATCCCAAATCCGAGACTCCACTCTGCCCTCATTCTTTGAAAATAGAAGTAGGAATAAGAAAACCACATCAGCTCCTACCACAGAAGGAGTCACTATCAATGAGCAGGTCAGCATGCTGACACCACCAACCAGGGTTACCAGTTCTCATTCTAAGTCTGATACTCAGCCCAGTCAGAAGCAATACTCAGCCGTCCCTCCCCCGGCTAACTACAGTCGTCCTATGGCCAAGCAGGCCTCATATCCACCTCTGCCGGAATCACTGGCAGATATCTTTTATTCTTTGATGGCCTGCAACGCCATTCAACTTCCGCCTCAAAAGGAAGGTGTCTCGCGCAATACGGACACCTCCAGGTATTGCCCTTACCATAGGGTCACGGGACACACCATATATAATTGCTTCACCTTCAGGGACTAGGTGTATGACTTGAACGATGAAGGACGGATAAATTGGGAAGACATGAGAAAAGCCATTGAGGCTCTGAAGGCTAAGAAAGAATTGGGAATTGTGAAGGACCCATTACCCTCTCATCAGGCCAGTCAAGATCCCTCCGACTCTCAAGGAAAGGTCAACACATTGATCAAGGACTTGGAGCCCGTAACAGTTCGCAGGGAGCAATACTGGGAGTACGAAGGGTCCGGGATAAGACACCAAGATCCCACTTGGTCGTGTGGAACTAAAGGGGCTACCCCAGATGTCTCCACGCTTTCCCCTAATGAGCCTTTGGTCCTAATCCGGCCCAAAGAGCGACCGGCAACTCTCAAGCCGGTCACCCTCATTCAGATCCCTCCAACCACAGCCAAGGGGCCCACCCTATCTGTCTTTTGTCCAACCAGGAACCAGGGTTCAATGATTGACTTCAATCCCATTAGGTCACCATTGGAAACAGACTCAATCTCAGTAGGGGTAACGCTCAGGAATTGCATCATTCCCCCGAGCCAGCCTCTGGATTCTCAAGATAACTCATTCCCTGCCAAAGAGAACACCCAGTCTGAGTATGACATACTCCAGCATCTAGAGAAGACCCCCGCTAAGATCTCCATCCTTGAGCTTATCCGCAGGTCTCCCACACACAGGGAGGCATTGTTCAATTTCTTACAACAAATCACGGTTAATGAAGATCTTCCTAGTGGCGGGGTCACTAATGCTATACTCTCAGTTACTCAGACTCCCGTAATCTCTTTCCCCGAAAAGGATCTAGCTCCTCCTGAGTGCCGATCCCTCCCTCTGTGCTTAACCGTTATCCTTAATGGTCATTCAGTGGATTCCATTCTACTGGATACCAGTGCCTCCATTAATGTCTGTCCCCTTAAGACCCTCAAAAGGATAGGGATAGACCCAGAGAAGGTTGAGTCAACTTCTATGATGGTCTCAGCCTATGACAATTCCCAAAGGCCGGCAGACGGGAAGGTCTTCCTCCAGTTAGAAATCGGCCCGGTATCTATGACCTCGGAGTTCTACGTTCTGGACGTTAAGCCAATCTACAATGCCATTCTAGGGAGACCATGGATGGACCAAACCTTGGGAGTCCCATCCACCAACCATCAGTGCTATAAGTTCCCGTATAACAGGAAAATTGTGAAGGTTAAAAGCACTCCCTACATCGAGTCGTTGGACTCGGTGACAGTAGAGCAAATTCCGTCCATGATAACTTCCAGGAAAGGCAAAGAGCCTGTCCTTTCATCAGTGGACTCCCACCTGAGGCCTAGGTCGGGTATAGGTTGGCAGCTTATGAGTAAGATGGGATATAACTCAGGCTCTGGGTTAGGGAAAGAAGAACAAGGAATCCGTGACCCCATTTCAGAGAGCCCTGCCATTGGGGGATGTGGCCTGGGATATAAGTTTACTGAACCACCAAAAGAAACAAAGGGATGGTCCCTCATGAATCATTTTGTAAGAAAGAGGCAGGAATTACCCAAGATAGAGGAAGAAGTGCAAGAGTGTCATGAGGATAGTCAAGAGGAGGATCTTGGAATATCTTCCTTGTTCGATGAATCAGGCAGCCTGACGGTAGGGCTTTTCTTGGCTAGGGATGAACCAGCCCCAGCTATGTTCCACCCACCTACCGTTCCGATGCTCTCAGCTCCGACCAACGCCAGTTCTTCTGAGTGTTCCATGTTACAGGCGTTTGGTCACGAAAAAAAAAGTCCGATTCCCACCCCGCAGGAGGGGAAGTCACTTTCGAGGAGCCTACGTGGTGGGGGAGCCTCGCCGTCATGGAATCTTTGTCCCAAGGGTCTACTCTTGTCCCATCCAGGACAGGATTGACCCGTTCTCCAAACCGTGTACATAGTAGTTTAGGAATTAGGTTAGCTTCCTCCATGTCTAGAAATTGTAGGACTAGGCAAGTTCCTTTGTTCTTAGTTCAGGAGTTAGCAAATAGGTGCAAAGATTTGAAAAAACTGGATGAATTTCTTCAGAATGGGGTCATCCCCGAACCATTGGAGGTAGTGGAAGAAGAGTCTTGCAGTGATGGTTTAGGTGTGTTTGAGCTTAGTGAAGAGGAAGAGGTGGATGACTTGGTCGAACCACTTGTGAGTGGGGCGAAACGGTTTGATGAACCTTCATCAGCTATCGACGAACCCACTAAAGAAGTCAACCTCGGAACGAAGGAGGATCCGAAGATAGTGCTAATTAGTGCCCGCTTGAGTCCAGAAGAAGAAGGGTCCATAATAGCCGTGCTCCAAGAGCACCGTGATGGGTTTGCTTGGTCATACGAGGACATGCCTGGATTAAACATAGAACTGGTAGAACATCGGCTAATCCTCAAACCCGATGCCAAACCCGTAAAACAAAAGTTGAGACGGCTACAACCGGAATTAGCACTTAAAGTAAAAGAAGAGGTTGACAAATTACACAAGGCCAAGTTCATCCGGGTAGTGCTCTACTCTAAGTGGGTAGCTAATATCGTCCCGGTAGCAAAAAAGGACGGAAAGGTTAGAGTCTGCATAGACTTTCGCAACCTCAATCAAGCTTGCCCAAAGGATGATTTCCCACTACCTCATATAGATTTGCTGGTTGATAACATGGCCGGATTTGAGATGTTATCCTTTATGGATGGTTTTTCGGGGTATAACCAGATCAGACTCGCTGAGGACGATCATGAGAAAACATCCTTCATAACTCCATGGGGAACTTACTGTTACATGGTCATGCCATTTGGACTTAAGCATGCTGGAGCCACCTACCAAAGGGCTATGATGGCAATCTTTCATGACATGATTCACATTGATATGGAGGTCTATGTAGATGATATCCTAGTGAAATCCAAAACCAGGAAGGAGCACGCTCAAATCCTTAGGGCTGTAATGCAGAGATCGAAGGAGCATCAACTGAAGATGAACCCAAAGAAGTGCGTATTTGGTGTTTCCTCTTGAAAATTGCTAGGATTCATGGTAAGTAGAAGAGGGATTGAGGTTGATCTGGACAAAGTGAAGGCAATAGTGGAAATGCCCCCACCTAAGAATGTCAGGGATATAAAGGGTCTCATCGGCCGTTTGCAATTCATTAGACGGTTCATATCTCAACACTCTGTGAGATGCAAACCCTTTTACGACTTATTGAAAGGAGGGGCAAAGTTCATTTGGAGTGATAAGTGTCAAAAGGCCTTCGATGAATTGAAGAGTTACCTCCTCAACCCTCCAGTCCTTATGGCTCCTATCTCGGGGCGGCCTCTACTGCTATATGTCTCCACCACTGAAGAATCAGCTGGTGCAGTATTGGCCCAATAGACGACGAGAAGAAGGAAAGAGCAGTGTACTATATGTCCAAGCTTTTCAATGATGCCGAAAAGCGATACACTACCATGGAAAGGACATGCGCGGCAGTCGTCTGGGTAGTGCAGAAATTGAAGCACTACTTCCTCGCCCACGAGGTCAAACTTCTAGCAAGAATGGACCCGATCAAATATTTGCTAGAGCGGCCAGTTGTAACAGATAGGCTGGTGCGATGGCAGACCTTCCTGAATCAATTCGACATCACTTATGTAAATCAGAAGGCTGTGAAGGGGCAAGCAATTGCCGAGCACCTAGCTCATCACCCATTGCCCACATTTTCACCCGTCAACGAAGAGTTCCCGGATGAGGAGTTGGGTTTGATAGTGGATGATACTCCATCCTGGGTCCTTCATTTTGACGGGGCACTTAATTCTCAGGGCAGTGGGATAGGAGTGGTCCTCGTATCTCCAGAAAGGGTAAGTATTCCGCATGCTTGCCAACTCTCCTTCTCAGCGACCAATAATGTCGCTGAATATGAGGCTCTCCCATCTGGCCTAAAATTGGCGTTGGTTCTTAATGTCTTAGAATTGAGGATAATTGGAGACTCTCAACTAATCCTCCGCCAAACCGTGGGCAAGTACCAAACCCGGGATTCAAAACTGAAGCCATATCAGGAGTTAGTGAAGACACTCACTAAGCGTTTCAGAAGGATCACCTATGTGCATGTGCCTAGGTCTCAGAATATCCTAACATATGCCCTGGCCTCCTTATCTTCAGCTTTAGAGATTCCTGCCACCACAGGATCAGCCACCATCACCCTGCACAAGCAAGATTTTCCTTCCTTCCGAGACCCTTGGTTCCAGCAATTCCTCTGTCCATCCGAGCACATCTCCGCTATCACGGACGAACTCACCCCCGATTGGGATGATGGGAACCCGTGGTACTTTGATATCATGAACTATCTCCGCGATGGGTCATTCCCATCTTATGCCACGTCTTCTGATCGTAAGGCTATCCATCGTGCATCTCAGCGGTACCTCATCTTAGGCGACCGACTTTTCAGAAGATCCTTTAGCGGAGTGCTTCTTCGGTGTCTCGATGATACCGAAATTCCTCATGTCATAGAAGCAGCCCATGCCAGTGATTGTGGCGGTCATGTCTATGGTCGTGCCTTAGCCCAGAAACTCCTCATGTCCTATTATTGGCCTTCAATGGAGGCCGATTGTTCCATATTCGTTCAAAGGTGCCTGAAATGCCAGTTACATGCTAACAAGGTTCATGCACCTTCTTCATCTCTCAAATCCGTTGTTTCCCCGTGGCCCTTCGCCATGTGGGCATTCGACGTTATAGGACCCCTGGAGGATCGATCAGGTGAAACAAAAAGGAAATCATTCATCCTAACCGCCACTGAATATTTCACTAAATGGGCTGAAGCGGAAGCATTTGCAGAAATCAAAGCATCCACGGTGGTGAAGTTCATCAAGCGCAACATCCTCGCCAGGTTCGGGACACCGCGCAACCTCATCACCGACAATGGACCCCAATTTATCTCCCAAGAGCTCCAAGACATGTGCAGTAAGTATGGCATCAACTTGCATCATTCTTCGCCTTACTACCCACAAGGAAATGGTCAGGCTGAAGCCACCAATAAAACCCTCATTCGAATCATTAAAAGAACTTGCATATCACATAATTATTCAGACTGGCCTGATCGCCTAGTAGACGCTCTTTGGGCATACCGTACTTCCGTCCGAACCCCTACCGGACAAACACCTTATTCACTCACATTCGGAACGGATGCGGTACTTCCATACGAGATTCTCTTTCCTTCTCTAAAAGTGCAGTTGGACAATGGGAGTAGTGACACCAAGCGTCGTAATGCCATGTTAACCCAACTGGAACTGTTAGATGAAAGAAGGATGATGGCGGCAAACCACGCCCAGGTTTACAGAAATAGGATTGCAAGGTTCTATGCAAAAAAGGTCCTTGAAAGGAAGTTTAGAATTGGGGAAATGGTGCTTAAAAGAAAAATGATCAAAATTCCTGGTCCCAGGAGTAAATTGCAAGAAAATTGGGAAGGTCCATTTGTAATCAAAGAGGCATACTCAGGTAACGCTTACCACTTAATCAATGAGAAAGGAGAGGAATTGTCCCACCCATGGAACGGGGTATATTTGAAGAAGTTCTATCCGTGAAAAACACAGAAAAAATCAAAAAATCAAAAATCTCAAAAAAAGTCAAATATCCAAAAACCATCAAAAATATTTGTAAATATGTACGTACCCCTATGAAAAATGGCAAAAAAAATCAAAAAACACAAAATCCAACTATCTGGTGACTGCTACATAATCCCCTGTCTAGGTCTAGTTGCATGATAGGTTGGGTTAACATTGCGGTTTGGCTAAGACTTTGGTCCACCAGAACCTTGGACATGTTTACTTTACTTTCATACGGATCCCTACGATCATCTTGAGATGCACACACCTACACGTTTTTTCAAAATGGAACCTTCTTAAAATGAGTTCCAAGTCTTTAGCATACTGTCAAAATGCCACCTTTGCTCTTCGTCTCTCGACCGATCAAGACAGTTGACGCCCTTAAACGGTCGAGCTCAGCAAATTTCGGTTCCTCAACAACCCGATAGATGTAACCCCTCAAAAAGGGGCCCAAAATTGAAATGTAAAAGACCAGAGCACGTGAAGAGGGCAGTGTCCCCGCAGGCGGAATATCAAATAACCCCAAAAATGTCAAGAGCGGAAAAGAAATACAAAAAGAAAAGGGGTTCAAGCAAACATGAGAAAAAAGCCTGGTCGTGACCGTGCCTGGCCAAGAAATCCAATAAAGGCCTGAAAAGTCAAGTTGGGGCATCTATGAGGCCAAAAGGAGTCCGTTTTGTCACAGCTCCTCCTTTTAACGGTTTTGTCAATCCTCCTGTGAGGTTTATCTCCAAAATTTCTTCATTTTTTCCCCCTCAAGGTTAGCACGAGATAGCTATCTAAAGATTGGACTTCATTTTAAAATGGTTCGTTTTCGAAAGTCGTCACATGCTCACATGATCACAGGAGTCTAAAATGGGTGAAGAGTAACGTCGGCGTTTCTGGTGAATTAATTTCTTAATCATAATCTCAATGTGTACTCTCGGAGACTTCGGGCGTAGGTCAATGCAAGCGCGTCACCAATCGGTGCGACGGCGTCTGATTCCGGGTCAGCGTCGCGCGGTTGACTGTTAGGGTTCCAAGGTGTTCCACCATATACCTTCTAGATTGTGAGGAAAGAGACCCGGGTCGGGCAAATCATTTACCTCGAAAACCTTTTGGGCAAACTTGGTGGTCGGAAGCAGCTGGGAGCCTAAGCATGGCATGACGGTATTGTCATCAGTATGAGTCTTAACCGGTCAAGGTTAGTTCGAGGAGTCTAGAGGCCCAAATCAATCTAGATGCAAGCTTAGGATACCTAGGAAGTTGAGTGTGCATTTCCCCTTTTATCATTCGACTAGGCTGACTCTGGGCAGTCACCAGGTAGACGGAATCAAAACATGTTTTTATCACACATCTCATTTGTTAATATCATTTGCATTTTGCATGACGCATTAATATTTTTCCATTTGTCTGGTTAGTAGGACACGGCCCCTTGACCCTATGCGAAGGCTAGGGAAAAGGTAGTTGCTCTTTTGGGCAAGGGGCCGAAAACAGATACTACTAACAGTTTCCCTTAATGTTGTGCATGCAGGAATCACAGGAACGAACAGAAAGCAGAACAAAAGAAGTGCCCATGTAAATATAGAAATATGCAAGCATAACATCGTAATCATCACAACACAGGGGCACACCCGTGCATTTGCTCCCTCTCAATCCTTCTTCCTCCCCTCCGCATCATCACCTCTCCTATCCCGAGAAGGGTGCCTCATCTGGCTCTCCGCATCCTCCTCACGAGCACGACGATGTCCGGAAGCTGGGCGCATAGACCCCGATGAACCAGCGGGTCGCAGTGATCTCCACGCGTCCTCAGCTAGCAGGGAATCGAGGTCTCTAAAGACGGAGCTTCCAGCAGGGGCCTGGCTAGCTGATGGGACAGGAATGGGAGGACGAGCTCTTGGACTCTGAATGCTGGATCTCATAGCTCGTTCTCGCCCCTTCTTCATCACCCGGTCCCACAGGGTTCGGTACTTGAAGTCAAGCTCCCGCACCTCTGTCTGCGACCTCGCCAGCTCCTCCTACAGGCCAGCCATCTTACCCTCCCAGTACACGTCCGGGTGGGATCCCTCGCTCGCCCTGGCCCGAGCCATCCGTTCCTCCAAAACCTGGTCCCTCAACTGCTGATTGAGGTTCTCCAACTCCTGCGCCCTTGCCAAAGCGGCCTCCAACTCCTGGCACTGCAAAGAAACTCAGGGTCAGACATGTTCAATCATCATAACACAAAGGGCAGAACAAATCTCACCTGCTGTGCCAAATCAGCCTCCCGGGCCTCCGCCCGGCGGAGGGCATCCTGTAATCTCGTCTCACAATCAACTGGGGCAGCTGGCCCTTGGGTTGATGAGCCCGCACCTGGATCCCCTCGCAGCCCATGGCGGATTAGCGCCTCTCTCTGTGTCACAAAGATTTTTGCAAAGATAAGGCGGGCAATATTACATCCTAATTCAGAAATCAGATTTCTTACCAATTCTCTAATCTGGGTAAACAGATCGCTCGTCTGCAGAACCAGAAGCTCATTCTGGCTCTTTAGGATCTGGATGGCCTCAGTCTCAGGCATCTGTTACAGGAAAATCACTAAAATTAGCCCATGGAGAATTCAAGTACGAGAAACTAAAGGGTTGAAGTGACGTACCCGCCGTGTATCCAGAAACATGCGGTTTGAGTACCGCCGGGAATAATCTCCCATGTACTTGAAACTGTTTCGCAGGGATTTGTCCTCCTGCAGGGCATCCCCGGTGCGGTGCCATATGGCGATCTCAGCCCGCCTCACCACTCGCCAATCCTGACCAATAGTAGAAGATCGGCGGCGACCTCAGTTCATATCAGGATGGTCTTGGTAAGCGAGTAGAGGCTGATGCCATCCCCATGTGCGGTATGCCATCCGGACGAAGAGGCCGTCACAAATATTCACGCACAGCAAGGGCACCTCCCGCCAGAATTGAGAGAGGCTCTGGGACACCCACGGCTGATCGGCCAGATCCTCCTCCGCGTATGGCATCCACACCACCTGGATGGAACAAAGAGTTAGACCTAATCATTTCGGATGCACATATGCTTCAAGTCACTCACCATATGAGGAGGGAATGTATCAAGCTGACCGCGGATGTCCTCCACACGGTACGTCACCGGGCGATAGTCCCGGATCACCTCCCACCGCGCCATCAAAGGGGTCAATCCCTCGCGGTCCGCGGATACATTCCCTCGGCCGATGGGAAAGCGGGTGTAACCCCAGATCTGCAAGAGACAACATAGTCAGTGCCAGTTAACATAAGTAAAGATGGAGAACCACAGCTAAGAGGATTACCTGGAGAAAAGGGGTGAACCCACCCAAGTTACCAGAGCCCTGGCGGTAGCCCACCAGGTGGGAGAAAAGATGGCCCAGCATGGAAGCTCCCCACGCCATCTTCTTCGCTGCCTGAAGGTCCTCCAGCAGCGGCAGATACTTCAGATTAACCCTATCTGAAGCTGTGGCAAACAGCAGCCTTCCAAAGAAGAACAGAAGAAAGATCCGCAGGTACTCGTCATCCGATCGGCCATCCAAGTCAAGGAGCGTCTCCACTCTCTCTGCGAAGGCCTCTAAGGTCTCGCTCGGCATCCGCCGCACCCAGCTCAACCCCACCGATCGGGCAAAGTGCCCAAGGGGTATGTGAGAAAGCACTCCTTGCACCCTATAGTATCCCTCGCCTAGGAGTCGATCGGACAACTGTCGGTAGTCCCTAAGCTCGGGACCCACCACTGGATCTCCAATGACCGGCAGCCCTGTCAAGAAGGAGACGTCCTCCAGCGTAGGCAACATGTGGCCCCAAGGCATGACGAAGGCCCTGCATCTGTCATCTCAGCGCTCCCTGAGAGCCACTAGGAAAGGCGCATCTACCATGAATGGTCAGACCCGGAACAGCGGCCCGAACCCGAAAGCATCCACCTGGAAGACGAGCCGATCAGGCAGGGCGTGGTACCAGGCCCAGACCAGCTCCCATGAAACACGGCCTCGGACCCTCTAAGTACCCTGAAAAAATCCAAATTACATCAGAAAATAAGGGCATAAGCAATTGAGCCTCCACCTGGCCAGACGGCGGGATGACCCGCCGCCCGCCCGGCCGGACGGCGGGGCGGCTTGTCGCCCAGCCCGGCAGACGGCAGGCCCGCCCGCCGCCCGCGCGGGCGGACGACAGGCCCGCCCGCCGTCCGTCCGCACGGACGGCGGCTCCACCGGCCGCCCTCCCTACGCTTCAGAGAAAGAAATAAAAAAAAACTTACCTTCTTCTTCGGCGGTGCCTCCTCGTCGCCGCCGTCCTCTCCGTCACCTTCACCTTCTCCCTCCTCTTCCTCTCCATTGCCACCGCCTTCGTCTTCCTCATCTTCCTCTGTCGCCGCCGCCGTTTCCTCTTCTCCTTCCTCTCCGGCGTCGCCACCGCCACCGCTGCCGCCGCTAATAGCCTCCTCTTCGCCGCCGCGAATGTCCTCGGCGTCATCCCCGCGGACGTCCTCGTCTCCGCCACCATCGCCGCCGCTGCTGCCCGCACCGCCGTCGCCGCCGGCCCTCCCCCTCCTGAGGGCACGGGGGAGCCACACCCTCGCCATGACCGAGAACTTGGAAGGTTGGAGGGTTGAAGTGTTGGAAGCGAAGCAGGAGAGTAAGGAGAGTGGTAGGAGACAAGAGAGTTTAAACCCCCGGCATGGCCGGCACGGGCGGCCACGCGCTGGCCGTCCGCCCGAGCGGACGGCCATGCGCTGGCCGCCCGCCAACGCGTGGCCGGCGCAGGCGGCCACGCGCTGGCCGCCCGCCAGAGCGGACGGCCATGCGCTGGCCGCCCGCCAGCGCGTGGCCGGCGCGGGCGGCTACGCGCTGGCCGCCCGCCGGCGCGTGGCCGGCACCGCCACGTGACGGATGACCAGCGTGCCAGCCGTCCGCCTTGGGGACGGCCAGAGTGTTGGCCGTCCGCTTCCGTCCACCGCTGGCCGTCTGTCAGGGCAGTGTTGGGGCAGTCTCTTGGGTGAGAATTTCAAAAGAAATTGATATTATTCATTGAAAAATTGAAAGGCTACATTATTCCAACGCTATGCGCCCCATAAAAAAGGCGCAGACAGCAGGACGGATATTGGCTAAATAGCCTACATATTTTGTGACTTCCTCTGAAGTCTCTGCTACATCAAGACGTGCCTTGGTGAGCTTGGAGTGACGCCGCCATGCACGTCGGAGCCGCTCTAGGGCTTGAATCTCTCTCGCGTACCTAGTGTGCCACGGCACGATCAGGGTGTCATGTAAGGCAGGGAATGGTACTTGTCTGGGAATCCCGATCTGAAGATGACAGCCATGTCCCTGATACACAACTAACTCATCAGGGCCAATCAGCCACAATTCACGGTCGCGAGAAGCCCTTGTGGTGAACTCCATGTTTCGAAGGACCATTGGAACGAATATGAAGTTCTCCACAGGCAGGAAGTTTAGGTAATCACGCCAGTCGTCCCGCGTCTTCAGATGAGCCGTGAGACACCTGATTTGATCCTCGGGGCCAAGAAGCGAGCGTGCAGGATACCACGCACTGTGCTGAAAAATTCTCGAGGCAGAAGTTACACTTTCATCAAAATCGAAGGATACATGCATTTCCATCCACAGTTGCAAAGTGAACAAACTTCCCCTCGCAGATCGTCCCATGCTCATATGGCTGAGCCCTCCGTACAGGTGTGACAAGATCACCGGGGCAAGAGAGTGGCCTCTCCACAGTAAACTCAGCACGCTCACATATTCCTTCTCTAGCACCAAGCCTGTAGTAGGGAACCACAGGACTCCCCCAAGAACCAAGCACAAACCTCGCATCAGCCTTTCAGGTTCGACCACCTTGCGCTTAATTTCCCGGATCAACCAATATGCAAGGCGGTCAACGAGGATCCCTCGGCTGTTGGTCATACGGCATACTTCCCGTTTATCCCGCACAATGTCAGCGAAGGTCTCTTCCCACGGAGGCAAATCAGAGGGATCACCAACGGCTAGGCTCTCCCAACCATAGAAGGTCTCCACCTCCTCTAGCAAGACCGTTGCCTCGAACTCCCTAAACACAAAGGTGTGTGTCTCCGGATGCCACAACTCCAGCAGCACGCCCAATCCTTCCCAGTGCCAGTGGATGGCGGTAAACCATTTTGCAAACACGATGGAGCGCGTCAAATTCCATCGATGCATGTACACCCTCATGCTCAGCGTTATCACCTCCAATAGGGATGCGAGCCACGCATACTTGCGAGTATGCCTGGCATCAGGAAACTTTGGGAGGGGCTGCGAGGTAACCAAAAAATCAACAAAGAGGAGAGAGAGGCGAGACGAACCAAAACAAAGGTCTTAACATACCTGTCCGTGGGCCACCAGGTTGCTGAGGTGACCTTCCACATCAGACAGAACTTGAGGTTCTTTGGCAGTAGCATGAGCGGAAGACGAGGCCATCCTTGCGCAGAAAAGTGGAGTTCTGGAAGATAGTCCCGCGACAGCCCTCCCTTTTTAACTTTAAAAGGTCACGGGATAATCACAATCCTCTCCACATTCCATAAAAGACGGAGCCGTGTGCATATCTCTTCTCTTCCCCTTTGGTGGACGGCATGCTCTTTGCCTTCCACCTTTTCGTGGAAGGCAAGCCCCTTGGCCTTCCACCACTGTGAAAGAAAAGCCTATCCACGAGAGGACAAGATGCCTTTCCCCCTTCCCTTCGAGGAGGTAACCTCACCCCACGATCAAGGAGATCACATTGATCAATGATTTAATGGCTCATCTTGGAATTCGAGTCGAAGCCTTGTTGGATTGGCATTCTACCAATAGAATAGCCATATCTTCCACATCGGCTTCGACTCGAAACGAAACTTTTGCTTCTTATCCTCCTGTAATTTGATATGCAATGTTGTGATTATTGAAAATATGAACGTCGCTGATGTGCGTTCTTGCAGCTGCAGGGAATCGGAGGCGAATAGGACCAAAGACACAGGAGGCTAATAACTTCGGGCGTATAGACTCTGAGTTCCTCTCTAAACAAAACAATGAGGAGTCTATATTCCCTAAGTTATTCGATTGGCCAATAAATCCCTCCTGTTTGCATTAGGAACTGCATTAGGAATTTGTTTTTTTAAAAGATTTCAACCCAGCATGCATTTGCATAAGCATTCATCCTCGCCCTAGGGGCAATGACCATGATTCATCACTTTGCTTAACCCATCGCTGATCCGTGATTCTGGCAGTTGTACGTCTGTTAGCCTTTTGAATTGCAAGACCCCTTTCTCCTTTTTTCAGCAAGTGCGCTTGAGAGTCTCACTTGGCAATCCCATGATACGCCAGGCCACCGCGCGCCCGTTGTGTTGAGAGTTCTTCAAGTCACACTCCTACACCTTTCATGCTCGAAATCCCCTTGGGCCAAATCGCTATATTCTGGTACGCCAAGGCCTCGCGGTTCCAGCACCCGGGGGTCCCACGGATTGTGATTCTCTAGTACTGAACTTTGTCCCTTTTCTTAAACCACTCTTGCAACTCAAATAGCCAGCTTTCATGCATTTGCCGCATTCGCATATCATCCTTGGATATAGCTCATTTCCGGGCGGTCCAAAATCAGTTTCGATTTCCGGAACACCTATTTATCATTCCGTTCCACTCCACTGCAAAATAGGTGTCCCGGAGGGGCATTTGTAGACACCGATTTTGGACCACCTTTTTGGTCATAAATCCCCTCCATCATTAGCCCATCATCACCAAAATCCCCTCATTTAGCCATCTCAGCCCACTAACAACTTGGCCCATTAACCAAATCCCGACTCTAGCCAACCTTTTAGTGGAAGGCCAGCCAGTCCGCCTTCCACCCCCTTCGAAGGCCACCCCTTGCCTTCTACACCCTTGGAAGGCCAGCCACCTTGCCTTCCACCTTTTTCCACCTTTTTCACTTTTTACCACATTTTCGTGGAAGGCCAGCCAGTCCGCCTTCCAACCCCTTCGAAGGCCACCCCCCGCCTTCTACCCCCTTCGAAGGCCAGCTACCTCGCCTTCCACCCTTTTGGCCACCCTTTTCACCTTTTCGTGGAAGGCCAGCCAGTCCGCCTTCCAACCCCTTCGAAGGCCACCCCCCGCCTTCTACTCCCTCCGAAGGCCAGCTACCTCGCCTTCCACCGTTTTAGCCGCCCTTTTCACTTTTCACCATCTTTTCGTGGAAGACCAGCTCCCTTACCTTCCACCACCTTCGAAGGCCACCCCTCGCCTTCCACCCCCTTCGAAGGCCAGCCGGGCCGCCTTCCACCACAAGAATGGAAGGCATGTCACCTGGCCGTCCACTCCTTAACCACCCCCTTTGACTCCGTCTTCCCCACGATCTCCTCTATTCGCCGCCCTCGTCCCCCACTACTCCGATCATTCCCCACTCCGGCGACTGCCTCGTCCACTACCTCCGACCCTTGACCACTCCCTATTGGTTGAAGGATGATTTACGGGGATTTAGACCCCTGTTTTCTCCCCTTTTCCTCCGCCTATTTAAACCCCCCACATCCTCTCGAGCAGAGGGTTAAGGACTTCGGGTGGAAGAAGGACTTTGGGAGTTAAGTTTTGGAGGGACCTTCTGGTGAGAAGCTCGAGGAGACTCCAAGGAGGAAGGCTCAGGCTCCATTCTGAAACGGGCTTGCCTTTCTAACCTCTCTCTTTTACTCCTTCTCATTCATTCCGTTACATTAGTGATACCACTTCACTTTTCGCACACACAACCCCCCTTTCATTTACATGCATGCACGTAGGATGACCTAGTGATTCTTACCCGCACAGAGGTTTTAAAAAAAAACGGGAGGTGGGTGGCCATAACACATGGTCACCTTCCCTCCCCACCACCTATCCGGTGCGTTCCCCTCTGATTTTAGTTAGTTTTTTTACGTCTTTATGAGTAGATCCTGCACCAAATATTCCTAATCGGGTTATTCTGTGTTTTGTCTATTATTTTCAGGGATCCTTACCACGTACACGCGTGCAGAGTACCGGGCTCTCCTCCTCTGGCCGGCCGGAGGAAGAGAAAGAGGAACCAGCATCTCCCGCTCCTACAAAACGCGCGATCAACTTCTACACTCTTGCGGAGCATAGGGACCGAAAGGTAATGCTCCTGGCGATCTCACTTTAAATTCTAACCGCCCTTTTAATCGCCACAGTGCTAAGACGAACGGATAGGAACCCTCGATTCCAAAGCCTCACCGCCGCGGCGGGGGACGTTCCGGGCGCCTACAACAGTGAACACCATTATCACAGTCTCTGTATCTTCCTCCTTGAGATTTTCTATCTTTTTGAAAGTCCATTCAGTTAGCTTTGCAAGATTGATTCCTTTCTGAGTAAGACAGCCTTGAATCTCTTTTGGATTCTTCATAATCTTTTCTAAGAATTGATGGCCAATAATCTTTTCCTTCATGAGCATCATCTCAGTCAAATCAGGTTCATCATTGTTGACCTTAAGTTTAGGAAGGCCCAATAAGAGCTCAACTTCTTCTAAGAGAATAGTGGCTTCGAATGTGGAGAAAAGAGAAAAGTATGAGTTTGAGAATGCCACAGTTCGACTAAAGCGCCCATTCCAGCCCAATCTATGCATGAGCTGTTATAATGCTTGGCATGGATGATCAATCCTTAGATATGCCACCTGGATATATATGATTGCATGGATCTTGTTAACTAGCTTTTTGATCCATGAAAGAGAAGAAAATCGTCTTGGACCGAAGAAGAAAGGATATCCCTAGATAAAGAAAGAAAATTATAATAGTTCTATCATGCCCATGAAGAATATGGAGAATGTGTAGAGAGTTGCAAGAAGAAGGGAGTTTGATTAGAGAGAGAATAGCTTACTTGTAAGTTAGGATCTCGCCTGCTTAGATGACCTTCTACTTCAAAAAGCTTTTCAATCATCTTTCTCATCCTTTTGCTTGAAGAATCTTTTGAAGAATTCATCATCCTCCTTGAATAAATTAATTGCTCAATTCCTCTTGATTCTTCTTGTTCTTCCCCTCTTTCTCTTGAGCTTTGGAGAGAATTCTCTAGCTTTCCATCTTGATTGCTTGTTGTATTGAATTGAATTAAAGAGAGGGAGGTTTTATAGGGTGATTTGCGAAGTTGGGAAGCCCTTTCCGAATTAGAAGAGGGAGTTGAAGGAAGTAAAGTGGAGTTCAGATTGAAGTCAGAAAGAGGAGCAGTTTCTGTAGTTAAATGGTGTTTGGATGGGACGACGTCATTTAAATGACGTCTGGGAACAGCGATGCCATTTGATCAGTTTTCTGAATTTCTGATACTTTTCCAAAATTCCATATTCATTGATATTTGATGCTGATTATCTATTTGCTTGAAGTTACTGACAAATTCTGAGTACAGGAAATTCAAAAAAAGAAAAATAGAGTTGAAAATTTCAATAAAGTCCCACTGTGAGAATTTCACTGAGTCCTAGCCGTGACTAAAAAGACGGTTATCTCTACCCCTGTATTCCATTATGTAATTGATTTGCATTGGCATTATTATATGATAAATACTTATTAGATCATATCAAGGACCTTGTGATTTTGATGAAACTGGAATTTGAGTTCCCCTTCAACAAAAACAGTGGTAATTCCAGAGGATTCTTAATCGTACGGATAAGCCGTTAGATTGTCAATTGATGGGGACGATGGTTCCGCTTTTATAAAACAGTACGTAGACAAACGAGCTTCAGCTTAGTACTGGATTGCAAGATTTGGTGTCTTGACTCATCAATGACAGTTTAACAATATTATCATTGATTAATTTATATTTTATTTTATTTTTTATTTTTATTTTAGCCCAACATGCATCATATAGGACTTTGAAATCATTGTGATAAGAATTAATTCTTGATTAAGTTTCAAACCATTGATCAAATAAATTCCAATGTGATATGAAATATTCCATTCCGAATTAATCTCTTAATCCTCTTTGAGGTTTTCTTGAGATATCTTTGGAATTCCCTATTGTTTAGATTCTTATCCCAAATATTTCTTGTTTCCTTTTAAGATCTATCATGGTTGCAACACGTCCACATTGACTGATAACCGCTCTCCATGATGAAACCTGCAGGGTTTGTAACATAGGGTACTTCCCAATCGTAGAAGTTGATCGATCTAACTTTATTTCCTTTGTCTACCTCGTCCAGACATGATTGATTCCATTGATATCTTTGAGTTATTTCATTGATCGTTTTGAAAAAGATTCTCATTATGTGATGTTGAGAGCGTGTCACATCACCCCTTGGCATTACCTTTTTAGTCCATTCAATTCCATTTCACTTCCTTGCAAAGTCGTTGTCAAGGTGGGGCAGTTGTAGACACATTAATTTTGACATCATATCGAGTAAATTTTATGTCACAATTATAATGTCTCAAAATGGTCTGATGTTTAATCATTAATTAATTTTTATTTATTTTTCTCAAAATTTTTTGATTAGCGTCGTCCATGGCCGACGCCATTTAGATTTCTAGCAGAAATCAGTTCGAAATTAAATTCCTAAATTCAGATAGATTAAACTGAATAGCATCGCTTAAGGGAGACGTTATTTAGGTCCTAATCCGTCTGGATTTTTTATTTTTAATTCGAATTAATTTACTAATTATCTAAAGCATGTCGCTCTAGGGAGACGCAATTTAGGTTTCCTAATCTTTTTCGATTTTCTTTATGAATTTCTTTTCTATTTTGGTCGTTTTAATTAGCCAAATGGCGTCCGTCAGGACGACGCGATTTGAGAGTTTCCTGATAAACATGATTTGACCGAGATAATCCGATTTCCGAAGTTGGGAAGGTTGCAAACTCCTCCATGCTCATCCAAGGCAAGTCCGACTGCGGAAGAGAGTTCTTTTGAAGGCCAAAATACTCCAAAACCTATTCTTATAAATATAATACCCTTGGGACCTTTGAAAAAGGTTGGCAATTGAAGATTTTGGAGTTCAAGGCAAGGGTTTTGGAGGCTCTCACGGAGGAAAATGTGGACAACAAAGAAAGGCTTCTTCTTCATCCTTCTTGTTCTCCATTGAAACTTTTGAAGGCCAAGGCTTTGAAGGGACTAATCAACCAACCATCTACATGTTTCTTTCTAGTTTTTCATAAATTATTCATTGTTTTCTTCATAGTTTCATCACATCACTTCATTATAACACACACTCATATCATTATTTCCCTACCCATGTTCATGTTAGGGGTTTAAAGAACCATAAAAGTGAGTTATTTTAGTTTAGTTGCATGCTTAATTTATTTGATAGAATAGTTACTACATTACCCCATAGCTCTAATCATATTCTTTCTTTTCTTTGTTTAACTTTCTTTTGCAAGGTTTAAAAGGAGAGAAGCTTGGAGAAAGGAGAAAACAAGCCAAGAAATCCATAACAAAACTAAAAGAAAATAAGAATAAAGTTCTTTCTCTTTGGCCGGCCAAAGAGAATGAACAAAACGAATTGCAATCTCCTAAAGTTTGAAAGGTTTGCGATCATCCTTTATCATTGAAACCCTTAGTTTCTGGCGATCACGATTTTTGTAGTTTGTTTATTATCCATATGAACATGATAATCATGATTTTCACACACTACAATTGAGCACCCATAGCCTTCTACTTCATTATGTAAATGCTGGAAGCACCTTGAAGAAGGCAATGACATTGTCCATAACGATAGTGATATTCAGGTTGAGGAGGCTGGGGAAACTGACATTTTCCCCTCCAGTATTATTCAAAATAGGTACGAGGAACAAGAAAATCTGCATCCCTATCTTGGGTCATATAAAGGAAAAGATAATCCTCCTGAGCTATGGAATGATCAACAAACAAAAGTAGAAATAGAAATAGGGTATTGAAGGCATTAAGGGCACCCTTTGAGGTGAGTGACTGCGCTCGACGAGTCCCCCATTGGCAGCCACCCTCTACAATCATCGGTTCTACATGAGCCCTTTTAGGGAATAGTCTTTAGGGTCATTCTCATAATATGACTTATCATAAATCTCCAAGTTCCCCCTTAATGCTCGTCATTGAGGGGTGCAAAATTGACTTAGACTAATATTGAATATTTCCATGTCTAATAAGATGCCTAAGATGAATGAAAATCCATGAAATGCCCATTATAATAAAAATTCTTCCAAAAGGCTTAATATAACTACTCAAATTTCTGAGACCTTCTAGTCTCATACTTTAAATCTGAAATTTGTGGTGATTGGTAACCACCTCAAATTGAAAAAGAAATGAAACTAGTTGCATACTCGGGATTTTGAGTCTGCACCTTCAAACCCATGAGATTTTGGAAGGAATTGGGATACAATCTTTTCTCTGACTTAAAATTTCTTCTTTGGACTGAACTAACATTCCATTAACTTGACTAACCTTATGACTATACAGACTTTATCTAAGCGCAAGTACATGATTCTGCAAAATTGTTTGTTATGCCCCGTACTTTTACAACTTATTAATAACTTTAATTAATTTAAATTAGATCAATTAATTAATTATGAGAGTCTAGTAGTGATATTAAGTGAAATGAAAGCCCATTATCCCAATTATACTGCTAAGAATAGCCCACTAATGTAGTTTAAATTATAGGTTGATACATTAGACAATAACATAGTAAAATAATGATAACTTTCTGTAAACAATTTTGGTTAAGGTATAGTTTGTATCATTAGAAAGAGCATAAAAAGATATATAACTTTGTAGAAGACCAGGTTTACTAATTCTAATATTTTAGAGGTTAAAAATATTGATGATCAAGTTTAGAAAGAGCTGCCCATAGAGAACAAGTTCTAATTAGACTAGGATTTGAATTATGAAATAAAAGATGATGTAAGTAAAATTAACCACGACCTGAAAAGCTATATATGATATATTTAACTTGAATTAGAAGTAGAATATAATAAGTTTGAATATAATTAAGATTCTAATTAATGGATAGAAAGTCATAATTAGAATCTTATTTGGATTACGATTCTCTATACAGATTTACTTGACATAGTGTAGTGTTTTAAACATAACTTCGTATATACAATTTCAAATTAAGTAATACAACTCCAATTAGAACGATGGCTAAAAATGTGAGAAGTTTTAAGAAGATCATATATTTAACATGAGTCGTTTGCTAGTCAGAATCAGGACATCTTTAGACGGGAAGGAAATCTATCAGTTTTCTAAATTCAGAGTACTGAGGACAGCAGGTTAATAAAATAGGCATAACTTTTTGAAAATAGTAAGATTAGTAGCATTGAAAAAATAATAAAAGGTTCTAAAATTTTGTATAAGAAAGGTTTTCTTAATTCAGACATTTAAGACGTCAAATTTAATGGTTTTCAAAAAAAAAAACTGCAGGTAGCATGAACATAATATGAATTATATTAGGAAGTGATTTTGACTTGAGATTAAGTCATGAGGGATTGGAGTTTGACTCCAGTAAAGAAAGGGGGTGTTAATGGTTGTATTAAGAAGAGCAATAAGAAAAAATAGAGCCTGAGGCTGTACTCAAAGCTCTATTACATTCAGCTCTCTTCCAAGAGTAAGTTTATGTGGTGTTCTTGAAATAATAGAGATGTTCATAGTTATTTCTTTTGGGAATTTGATTATAATCAATGTTTTGTGTTATTGGAGGCTTAGAGAACGTGAAAAAGACCTTAGAAAATGTGAAAAAGTGTTTTGATGAAGAAGAAACCGTGGATGGATAGCAAGGACTCCATAGGAGAACCAAGAGCCGATCTTTCTTCAAGAGGTAGGTGGATAACTCTAAGCATGATCTATCTTGTATTAAAAATCATATTATTTTTGAAAGTTTGAAAAAGTCAATCAATTGGTAAAAAATTTGAATTATATTTTTACTTTATGATCATAAATTTTCATATTTTTGTGATCTTCTTTACTATTTATTCCATGATTATTATCTCAGCCTATGCAATCTGTCCATTCAATCTGTTATGTTTTTAATTATGATCACATGATTTACATATATTTTTTCTCTTTGGTCCAATTCCCAATTGAACTGAAATTTATATAAAGTCTATTTTTCATGTTATATGTATGTCCAATAAGTTTTATAATTTTTCGAGTTTGTTTGATATTTATGTCGTAATATTATTTTCAGATTATACAATATGTCTAGACAATTTTGAAATCTTAAATTATAAATCTTATATCTCATTTGATTAATATACAAATCATACCAAATTTTGTAGAGATATTTTTTATATTATCCTTAACTTCTCTGTAAAATTTATGAATTTTATGACTCCGTTTACCATTCAGTTTGTCTTTTCTTTTGATTTGTTGGAATTTTATTGAAGTCAGATTCCCCGAATCAAAGTGAGAATCCAAAATGGTACCATAGCAATCTAGAAATTGATGAAACTTTCTTCAAACTTTAAATATGCACTATTTGACATGTTCGCCAAGTTTGATAATTTTTTGAATCTGTTTAATATTATTCGGCCTATTTGTTAATTTGTTAGCTCTGAAAATTAGTTTTGATAGCCGAAAAATATGTTTGTTCTTTCGAAAATTCTAAGAAAATTCCTTTGACTATTTTTTCTGTTCTGAAATCTGTTTTAATCAGATTTACTCTGATTATGCATATATATGATCATGTTGATTCTTTAAGTGACTATTTTGAATATAAAAGTATGTATTTTAACTTCTATATGTAAGTATCATTATGCCAAATTAATTTCTAGATCTATGATCATTATGAAATCTGTGAAAATATGTTTGTGCCATATTTGTTTGATATACGTTGGGACATCGCCATCTTAAGGAGATTGGGGCTCATTCCATAAGTGTGTCGTGGATGAGTTCTGCAGGTGATTATGTTTTGTTTGCAGTCATCCGAAGTGGGACCATAGACTCCCCGGTTATGCATGAGCCATGATCTTAGCATACTTATCTGTATGATCTGATATTTGTTTGTTCGGCTCCATATATGATGGTTGGATGCATATCTATTTAATATGCTTAGATTTGATTTATTTAGTACATAAATATAAAACATAATTTGTTGTTTAGATCTATTTGATTCAGCTTATGATCTGCTCAGTTTGTTCTTTTGACATCTACGCTCAGTTATTTTGATCCCAGCCTATTTGATTAAGAATCTATGTTCATTCTGATTAGTTATTCTTACAAGATAAACTTTGATATGATAAGCTCTCTTGCCATGATAAACTTTCTATATGTTCAACTCAATATATGATATGTTTTGATTATGGCTAGTAGACTTATTCGGTTATATAAGAATATGATCGTGCCATGTATGCTATATGTTAGTCGATTTATTCATATTTGTAGAAAACACATTTGATTTGATAATCTTATATCTGACCATGTTTTGTATCATGTTCTTATTTGAGCTATATGTAGAACTGTGTAAGATCATATTTAGTACAATTCTATAATGTGATTTGTAAAGCTAACTATAGTTATGTCATGTAGATGGTTTGAAACCTATTGAGTGATTGTACTCATAAATCCTATTAACATTTTCAGAGTCTGAGAAATAGAATCTAGAATTTGAGGAGACTTCTGATTGAGGCATTTGCCATCTTTAGGAGGTTATCTAGATTTAAATTTATAGCTTATTTAGATTTGATGTAGTAGGGATAATGAGAGATTAATGTTTTTTTTTTTATTTGGTAAGATTGAGAATTTATATACAAAGTGATAGATATTGTAATTTTTGCACTTTTGGTTTGCTGTCATCGATATATCCAACATATCTTTCAAGCTGCTTAGGCACTCTACCAAATCTGCGAATTTCTTGTGTATTGTTTTGAACAGGTTCTTGAGTCAATGGTTCATCAGATGAGCCAGCATTGATTTGTGAGTATGAAATTTCTTTCAATTCTATCTTGTTCCCACTGTCTTCTTTTAAAAGATATTCCTTCTCTAAGAAGACAGCTCTCTTTGCGACAAACACCCTTTGATCGCTGGACTGATAGAAATAATATCCAAAAATATCTTTTGGATATCTCACAAACCTGCATTTTTCTTTCCCAGAATCCAGTTTATCTAGATCATGTCTTTTGACATGTGCAAGACAACCCCAGACTCTAATATGCTTAAAGTCTGGTTTCTTCCGGTTCTGAAACGAGCCTTGCTTGCATGCCCACGGGAAGGAGAAAAATGTTGTCGTCGGCCGCCACTCGAGATGAGGAAGCCCCGGTCATCGCCAGAGACTAATCTGGTCATACCAGACACTGGCTAGAAGCGAGGGACCATCCCTGCGGCCTCCATTATCTCTTATTAATGGAGTTTCTTTCCCGTAGTTATTACACGAGTAGCATGCATAACCCAGCGATCTACTCTACTTGATGCAGTCCTAAAGATGACCCCGTTAACCTCTTAGCAGCGGCAAAGAAGCAAGGACATTCCTACATCTCTTTACTTGCCGTGCACATGAGGATAATTCTCAACAAGGAGAAGAAAACCGACAACCATGGTAAGAGCTATCCAAAGGATTAATTCAAATACAGTGCATCAAAAACAATCCCTCCAAACCCGAGAACAATTCCTAATTATCTAAAATAATTTTTAATTTAGCCCAAGAACATGTACAATACATGTTCATCATGTATAACCGAAAATAACACGAAAAACGATGCCTTTTTTCGATCGAATCTGCAACTTGGCTCTGATACCATTGTAAGGAGTCGACAGAAATGCATCAGAAATAAACTGATTCCTAGTATCACGTTGTTGGGATAAAAAAAAGGACAGTTTAAATTAATCTAGAAGAACCGTTCTTCCCATTTGCGGAGTTTCGAATCTCCCGTGGATTAAAACGATTTGGTAATTGCATACGCGTACGATCTCCAGAGGTATCCACACGAGTGCCCGATGCAGACGTATTTTCCTCCTCGGCTTGAAGACATCGTCCCGATCTCAGAACCTCTACCATGCAGTTGAAGAGGAGGAGAGAGAGAGAGTAGACGTATCCTTCTTCAAGAGAGAGAGAGAGAGAGAGAGAGTGGAGAGAGAAAAGTCCAAACTTGTGGTGTGGTGTGTACGTACACAACCACCCCTATGGCCCCTTTTATAACTCTTATTCGAATAAGAGACAAAGCTATGATTAAATCTCATAATTATCCAAGAGCTTGGCTTTGGATAGTTCTCCATTAAATATTCCATGTTTGTCCGGCAGTTTTTCACAAAAACCCAGATAATAGAATATTTATAATCTCTCATCATCTTTCGAGGACTCTTATGTGTGTGACCCTCTAGGCCCATATATCAGTCTAGTTTTAGGCCCATTAAACTTGGAACTATTTCTCGAGTTTAGTATTTATTAATTATTATTTAAACGTCATGTGTTAAATAATTAATTTAATAAATAAGTGAATTATCATCTCATAATAAATCCACTAGACCGTCTAACTATGAACAACACCAAGTACTATCTCATGATCCCAGAAGATATAAGAGATGCCATTCCCTTAGTTGAACCTTTCCGTCTGCAGATACCGTGCAGATTTAATCCTTCACTCATCCAATGTCTCGACAACGCAAGGATATGGTTTCTACATCAAACCCTTAAAGCATTGTCCGGATGGATTCCAATACTCAGTTAACTTCTAGAAAGACACTTCTTTCAGTTGACCCTAGCCAGAGATTTTTGAGTACATGTCCATAGGACATTCTCTCTCCAGTGGTATACCAAAAGTGAGTGATCTCTTATTGTTCACTCAATTTCCTTCGCAAGATTTTCATTGTGTTTGAAAGACTGACTATCATGAACTTAATAGTTAAAGTCCATAAGCCAGAAAATCAAGACATAACAGCCTACAAGCAAGATATCTTTGGTAACTCAGGTCAAAGGACCAACTGCGCTACTGCAACAATTGAAAATCATGGTTGACTATTAGGTATAATGACCATCCAGGGATTCTTATCGAATATGTTCAGGGAACTCATTCTCTAATGAGCTCCCACAAGTTTGTCTTAGTGTCACTACACAAGTGAATGTAAGATCATTTACCCTCATCGCATGAGTTTAAATAACTTGTGTCTATCTAATCGGATATTTGATGTCCATCTCAAATATCCTATGATCAAGAACCGTTTTAAGACAAATGTTTGCAGAATATTGATCTTACTATCATGATCTCATCATGATTCAATATCCTTTACATGAGTCCATGGACATTCATTACGATAATTAAATATGCGAGAACTACATAATGAAAAGATTGCCTTTATTAATATTTAGAACTAGAATATACAAAAATGAGTTTATCATTAGCTTTTAGTCCACTCAATTCTATCAAGTAGACTTCAGACCTCTTTTATTTTTTTAAATGCAGGTTTGAGAGCTTTAAGTTTATAGAGGATGATGGTTTAACTTTAATTTTATTAAAATAAATCAAATTAACGTTCTGCGACTAAAAATAGCTAATTGGAGTTTGAAGGCTTTTATATTGGTAAAAACTTGTGCAAAAAAAGTATTTGTTTCTTTTTAAATGTTTTATGAGTTGATTTTAAGCATCAAAGATCTAAGGATTTTGAGTTTTCATAACAAGATGAATATTTAGAAGTTGAGTCTGTGACCTATTATAAAGGTGCAGACTCAATTTATTTAAAAGGTAGAAAATTAATTTTTTATTTGTTTCTTTCAAAATACTTATGTTGGACATATTTTAAATCATTTGATTTTAATTCTAGACATGTAGATGGGGGTGAAATAGTTTAAAACCAATGTTTACAACAATGGGTGTAGTTGAGTCTACGGCAGATTGGAGGAAAGAGTGCAGACTCAAGTTGTTCAAGTGTCACATCGTAAACCTTTTCAAGATTGGGGCTCAGTCAGAATTTAGAAAGATGTTTGAAATTTTATCAGATGAATAGATGCATTTTCGGAACAGTAGAAACCCAAATTCTTTAAGAAATAACGATTTAAAGAGTTGAATCTGCACTTTACTGTACACCCGCAGACTCAACTGGCACAGACTCAAGTGATTTTCATTTTATAATTGAAACAATGGTTGTTTCGAGCCAAACCTCCAATGTAAATGAACTTTATGGCATGTAATAACTTACTTATGATGTCCTTCAGCATTTTTAATGAAGTGTTTTAGAGAGATATGGCTTTTATCAATTTTTTACTTAAAGTGAGTCTATAAAAAAAGTGCAGACTCAAGTTAAACTGGAAAAACATATAAATTTTTATTTCTTCGAATTCTTTAGATCATATGAGTCATTTTTTTATTAGAAAACTTTGTTCAAAAAAAGCGTTTATATTTTGAAGAGACATGTATAGTTTTTTGTTTGAAAATGAGTCTGCGGTTGGGCCGTAGACTCAACTTGTAGTGAGTCATAGACTCAAACCTGTTAAGGACACAACCGAGGCCTGTGGACTTTATACACAGCTTTCTTTAGACAATTTGGATCATTTTTATGTTTATAATGGTTTCTTTTCATATTAATTTTTTGTTTTCTTTAAAAATTAAGTCTTGAGTGTGTAACAATGTTACACCCTAGATCCAGTTCATTTTCTTTTTCAACTCAAAGTCTGACTGCGTAATCTTGGAACAAATTCCATCATAACCAACATATATGATAGCTAAACAACCACAAGACGATTTAAATAAATGTCATAATCATCAATTAATCTAAATATTCAAATATAGTCAATACTAAAGTTCACAAATTACAATATCTATCACTTTGTATATAAATTCTCAATCTCACTAAATAAATAAAAATACATTAATCTTTCATTATCCCTACTACATCAAATCTAAGAAAACTATAAAATTAAATCTAGGCTGAAAATGTCAAACGCCTCAATTAGAAGTCTCTTCAAATTCCAGATTTTCTTTTTCAGACTCTAAAAATATTAATAGGATTTATATATACAACCACTCAGTAGACTTCAAACCATCTACCTGACATAACATATAGTAAGTTTTATAAATCACATTATACAATTATACTAAACATGATCTTACACAGTTATACATATACCTCAAATAAGAATATGATACAAAATATGGTCAGATATAAGCTTAACAAATCAAATATATTTTCTACTAACATGAATTGATCAACTAACATATAGCATATATAGCATGATTAGATTCCTATCTAACTAAATAAGTCTACTAATCATAATCAGAACATATCATATATCAAATTGAACATACCGAATTGAACATATAACAAATTTATCATAGCAAAGAAGCTTATCAAATCAAAGTTTATCTTGTCAAAGTAGTTAATCAAAATGAAGTTAGATTCTTAATCAAATAGGTTGAGATCAAAATAACTGAGTGTAGATGTCAAAAGAACAAACTAAGCAAATCATAAGCTGAATTAAATGGATCTAAATAACAAATTATGTTTCATATTTATGTGCCAAATAAATCGAATCCAAACATATTAAATAAACATGCATCTAACCACCATATAAGGAGCCAAACAAACAAATATTAGACTATATAGGCAAGTATGCTAAGATTATGGCACATGCATAGCCGGAGAGTCTATAGTCTCACCTCGGACAACTGCAAATAAAACATAATCATCGGGATTTTCTCGTTGCCTTTGGGCAGAACTCATCTACGGACGCTTATGGAATGAGCCACAATCTCTTTAAGATGGCAATGTCGTACCAAACAAATATGGCACAGACATATTTTCACAGATTTTATAATAATCATAAGTCTAGAAATTAATTTGACATAATGATACTTATATATAGGAGTTAAAATACATACTATTATATACGAAATAATCACTTAAAGAGTCAACATGATCTTATAGATGAATAATATGAATAAATATGATCAAAATAGGTTTCTAAACATAAATTATAGTAAAAAAAAATTTCTTAGAATTGTCGGAATAACAAATATATTTTTCGGCTATCAAAACTAATTTTCAGAATTAACAAATTAACAAATAGGCCGAATAATATCAAACATATTCAAAAAATTATCAAACTTGGCGAACATGTCAAATAGATCATATGTAAAGTGTGAAGAAAGTTTCATCAATTTCTAAATTGGTTTGATATGATTTTGTATTCTGATTCTGATTTGAGGAGTCCGACTTAAATAGAATTGCAGTAAATCCAAACAGAGGAAAAACTGAATGGTAAACGAAGTCATAAAATTCTCAAACTTTATAGAAAAGTCAAGAATAATATAAAAAATGTCTCTACAAAATTAAGTATGATTTGTACATTAATCAAATGAGATATAGGATTCACAAGGTGAGATTTCAAAATTATTTTAATAGATTGTATAGTTTAAAAATAATATTACGACATAAATATCAAACAAATTCAAAAAATTATGAAATTTATTGAAAATAAATAAAAAATAAAAAATAGACTTTTTTTCAAATTTAAGCTCAATTGGACATTGTACCAAAGAGAACAAATATCTATAAATCATATGATCATAATTGGAAACAAAACAAGTTGAACGGACAGATTGTATAGGCTGAGATAATAATCATGGAATAAATAGTAAAAAAGATCACAAAAATATGAAACTTTATGATTATGAAGAAGACATATAAATCAAATTTTTTACTAATTTATTATGTTTTGAAAACTTTTAAAAATAATATATTTTTTAATACAAAATAGATCATGCTTAAAGTTATCTACCTACCTCTTGAAGAGAAATCTGCTCTTAGTTCCCCTATGGTTTCCTTGCTATCTATCTATAGTTTATTCTTCTTCAAAACTCTTTTTTACATTCTTTAAGGTTTTTCTCACATTCTTTAAGCTTCCAATAATACAAAACAATGATTAGAATCAAATTATCAAAAGAAATAACCATGAACAACTCTATTCTTTTAAAAACACTACATGAACTTACCCTTAAAAGAGATCTGCATACAATAGAACTTTGAGCACGACCCCAAGGCTCTATTTATGCTTATTGCTCATCCAAATACAACCACTAACACCCCTTTTCTTTGCTGGAGTCAAACTCCAGCCCCTCATGAATTAATCTCCAAGTCAAAATCACTTCCTAGA
This sequence comes from Zantedeschia hybrid cultivar, assembly GCA_030544215.1. Taxonomy (NCBI): domain Eukaryota; kingdom Viridiplantae; phylum Streptophyta; class Magnoliopsida; order Alismatales; family Araceae; genus Zantedeschia; species Zantedeschia hybrid cultivar. The sequence goes on from JARZZO010000011.1 coordinate 46,832,811, forward strand.
TAAATCGGACTCTGTTCACGCTACTTGCAGTTTCCTTTTCGAAAACCATTAAATTTGACGTCTTAAGCATTTGAATTAGGAAAAGCTTTCTTATACAAAGTTTTAAAACATTTTATTATATTTCCAGTGCCACTAATTTCACTATTTTCAAAAAGTTATGCATATTTTCTTAATCTACTATTTTAAGTACTCTGAACTCAGAAATATGGCAGATTTTCTTCCCGTCTAAAGATGTTCTGATTCTGACTAGTAAATAACTTATTTGAAATATATGTTCTTCATAAAACTTCTCACATTTTGCGTCTTCGTTCTAACAGGAGTTGTTTTACTTAATTTGAAATTGTATACACAAAGTTATACTTAAAAAACTGGGACTATGTCAAGTAAATCTGTATAGAAAATCCTAGTCCAAGTAAGATTCTAATTATGACTTCCTACTCATTAATTAGAAATATTCAAAATTATTATATTATACTTCTAATTCCAGTCAAATATGTCATATATAATTTTTCAGGTCGTGGTTAATTTTAATTATGTCATCTTTTATTTCCTAATTCAAATCCTAGCCTAATTAAGACTTGTTCTCTATAGGCATCTCTTTCTAAACCAGATCATCGATATTTTTGACCTTTAAAACGTTAGAATTAGTAAAATGAATCTTCTAAAAAATTATATATATTTTTATGTTCTTTCTAATGATACCAACTATGCCTTAAGCATATTTTTTTACAGAAAGTTATCATTATTTTATTATGTTGTTGTCTAATGCATCAACTTAGAATTTGAACAACATTAGTGGGCTATTCTTAGTAGTATAATTGGACTAATGGACTTTCATAATAAGGTTAATTAGACTAAATCAATTCACTTAAACTCACTAATAGACTCTTATAGTTAATTAATTGATCTAATTTAAATTAATTAAATTCATTAATAAGTTGTAAAAGTACGGGGCATAACATCTTCTACCCCTTAAAGAAATTTTGTCCTCGAAATTTGATATATTCTAATAATCTATCTTTGTATTAATAGATTTCTCATGCTAATTTCTAAGGCCATAGAATAAGATTAAGGGATTATTCAATCAAGATCAGATCACTATGATAAATAGATCTATATTTGTGGAGCATTTGTAATATGATTAATATATCATTTTGATTTAATGTGTCTATAGACTTGAGATCCGATTTAGTTAATCAACCTAATTAATCAGTAGATAGACTTATCCTGATATAGTTAAAGACATAAAGTGAAAAGAGATCGATGACTAATTAACTCTCATATGGTTGAATATGTACTAAAATAATTAGGATACAAATCATGATCATACCAACCTTATTATGGCTTATAATTACTCATTAAAAGTACTTTGAATATCATAAGAATATGTCATTTAATTCTTATGGGTATTTTTAACTTGAGATACATAAGAGTCCTAACATCACAGTACATTGCTAAAGAATCATCTATACTTCAAATAATTATAATACTTTAGAGATCTAATGGAAACCATGAGTCATCGATGTTTTGCTTCTAATCTGAGAGCTTTAAGAAGATAGATCTAATCTCTAATCAGGATAATATGCTTAACTCCCAAATATCCTTCACAGGTCCACTCTTTTAACTAATTTATAAATTATGTATGCTTAGCAAATTTATTCATCATAGAATTAGAAGTAATTTATATTTATATTTAAGGGTAAGACCTAAAAGATAGCATAAAAGAGCTTAAGTATATGCTTAGAGGTGTCCTAATAGATTACTTTGAAAGGATTATGTACATGTCTCCAAGTATCTTCTTAGTATTTTTACAAATTAAGAGAATATATCTATGATGTAGTATCACTATCAAATGAACTCATATATGATGTAGTCACTTTACTTTCTCGTACAAGTACTAACAACCAATGACATAGTATAATTCTAGTTACTTACCCTAAACCATCAATATCTAATCCAACAAATGTCATGGAATTAGATACGAGTCACTTATAAAATTTAGAGACACTATCTTATATTAGTATTTTAATGTATTAACTGATTCTTTCAAGTTCATGAGTAACATAAGTGAATGTAGATGAGTAGATTGTTAATTAAATATAAAAATGTACATTGTGATTAGTACTAATTATCAAAGAATCATGAGTAAGAATATGTCACTTTTCAATAGTTTAACAAACCTAGTAGAAAGGTATAAGTAGGTGGCACCTACGTATCCCATAACTGGCTCTTTGCTTAAAAATGATAAAATTTAATCATCATAATCTTCAACCATACTAAGAATTCTCTTTATATAAGCCTAATTGTGGCTACCAACTAAGCATGTCATTTACAATCACCTATTCCCAAATCTCTAAATCATAACTTGAAACTAGATATTATTTTAATTGCTAATCTAAACCCAAGATCATACTAATCTTAAACTTCATTATATCCTTTAAGATCGATTGGTATGGCTTAAGATTAGATGGCTGTGGATATTCAAACTCTCATAATTACTTCGATACCATACTGTTACGCCCCATATCTGGTTCTTTTTTTTTTTTCAACTTAGAGTCTGACTGCATAATCTCGGAACAAATTCCATCATAGTAAACATATATAAGATCTAAACAACTACAAGGCGATTTAAATAAATTTCATAACCATCAATTAATCCAAATATCTAAATATAGCCAATACCAAAGTTCAAACTTACCAAGAGGCCATGAATAGTCAAGAATCAGATAAATGGCAAGAGACAATGAATTCAGAAATTCAGTCCATGTATGCCAATCAAGTTTGGAACTTGGTTAATCTACTAGAAGGTATAGTACCTATTGACAGTAAATGGATCTTTAAAAGAAAGATCGGGGCAAATAGACAGATTGACACTTACAAGGCAAGACTGGTTACAAAAAGGTATCGTCAAAGACAAGAAATTGACTATGACGAAACTTTTTCTCTAGTTGCCATGATTAAGTCAATCAGAATACTTATTGCCATTACTGCTTTCTATGATTATGAAATATGGCAAATGCATATGAAAATAGCATTCCTTAACGGGAACCTTCAAGAAGAAGTATATATGATACAACCTGAATGATTCACTTCCAAAGAGCATCCAATTAAAGTATGCAGGCTGCAAAGATCTATTTATGGATTAAAGCAGGCCTCCCGAACTTGGAATTTAAGATTTGATGAAACAATCAAATCTTATGACTTCATTAAGAATGAAGATGAACCTTGTGTATATAAAAAGACCAGTGGGAGTGCGGTTACCTTTTTAGCACTTTATGTTGATGACATTCTACTCATTGGGAATGATGTGGGAATGTTGTCATCAGTAAAGATTTGGTTATCCAAAAACTTCTCTATGAAGGATTTGAGAGAGGCATCCTATATTCTGGAAAGAAGGATCTATAGAGATAGATCTAAAAGGATGCTTGGATTATCCCAATCCATGTACATAGACACTATGGTCAAAAGGTTTGGCATGAAAAATTCCAAAAGAGGCTCATTCCAATAAGATATGTGTTGGGATCGCTGTGTCGGGATCCGACCGAAAACGCAGCGGAACAAAAATAATTTCGGGATCAGATCCATCCAGTTTCGATCAACAAAACAAGACCGGAGTAAATCGGATTTACCTTGCGCGGATTCGAATCCACGTTCGTTTTTCGGTTCCGTCGGAGCGATGCCGCAAGTCACGCAGATGCCCGACCTCTAGCGGTATCCACACAGTTCTCCTCGCGATGGATCGTCTTCGCCTCCTCGCTCGATGCAACATTTGTGGATCCCGTCTGGCTGGGCGTAATCCGCCGCGACATGCGGATTCGGAATCTCCCGCTGGACGGAAGGCAGAGTAATCGGGAATCGAAGCGGAGCCTCCAGATGGCCGCCTTGTGTTGCACGCCCAGAAGAGAGGAGAGAGACAGAGAAAGAACGACGGCTAGGTCAAGGTTGCTGGCCCCAGACGTAGAATCCGTTCTTTTATAATAAGTTTGTTTGCAGTTTTTCATAAAAACCCAGACTTATCCGAAATCCTGTCGGATTATCCATCAACTTGAAAACCTTTTGCGTGTGACCCTCTAGGCCCAAATACCAGTCTAGTTAATGGCCCATTAAGTCTAGTAACCTTTTACTAACCCACTGAATTAATTAATATCCTTATATTCAATTAATCAGCCGAATTTAATGTCCCACAATAAGTTCGGACGGACTTCCGATCACATTGGATGCCAAGTAACATCGCGTGATCCTGGATGGCAGTGGGTTATCGCAACCCTCTATTGGAACCTTTCTGTCATCGGTTAGCGCGCGGATATAATCCTTCATCCGTGCAATGTTCCCGAATCGACCTAGGGTATGGTTTACTGTTAAACCCTATTCGGTCGATCTACTTGAATCAGATGCTGCTAATCTGAATCCGATAACTCCTTATCGATTACAGAGTCCGCCCTGGCCAGGGACTTTAAGCGCATCATTCCCGGAACATTCTCTCTCAAACTACCGAGAGCGGATGATCCCGTATTGAACACACAATTACCTTCGAGGGCATTTCCCTGAACCTGATCGCTTGACTTATTGACCATGGTTAGGGATTCGTTAGTCAAGGTCAAAGTTCAGAAACCTACCAACAAGATATCTTTGGCGCTCAGGTCCAAAGATCATCCACGCAACTGTGACATAAGAATCAAGCTGGTTAACAGTGAGGTGTTTACCATCCAGCGACTCATAGTCGGATCAGTTCAGTGAACTCATTCGCCAATGAGCACCTATAGGTCCAGCATAGTGTTTCCACACAAGTGACTTATAGGATCAGTCACCCTCAGCATATGAGCTGAAGTAACCTATATTAGTCTATCTAGATGTTCGATGTCCTATCTCAAACATCCTATGACTAGGAACAATTAAGAACATGTGTTTATAAGTCTTCGGTCCCGTAATTATGATCTCATCATAATCCGAAGACTATTGCACATATTCATGGACTTCATCGTGATACGATAAACATAGATCGAATTAATTACACATAATGAATTATTGCCATTTATTAATAATCTGAATCAGTACATAGTATCGGATTGGCTTTGAGACCATCTAATACTAACAATCTCCCACTTGGACTAAAGCCAATCACTTTTATACAGAATACCCATATTCTCTATGTGACGCTTAAAAACATTTTGAGACAAAGGCTTTGTAAGTGGATCTGCTATGTTGTCGGCTGAAGGAACTCTTTCCACCACGACATCTCCTCGAGCTATAATCTCTCTGATCAGATGAAAGCGCCGCAGAATGTGCTTCGACTTCTGATGAGACCTTGGCTCTTTCGCTTGAGCAATCGCCCCATTGTTGTCACACAGCAGTGGGACGGGACCATATATGCTTTCCACCACACCAAGATCGCCGATGAATTTCTTCATCCATACAGCTTCCTTGGCGGCTTCAGCAACAGCAATATACTCGGCTTCCGTTGTCGAATCAGCAGTGGTTTCCTACTTGGAACTTTTCCAGCTTACTACTCCCCCGTTGAGTGTGAAAATAAAACCTGATGTTGACTTGCTATCGTCAGGATCAGACTGAAAACTCGAGTCAGTGTATCCTTGCAGCTTTAAGTCTCCTCCTCTATAGACTACAAATAGATCCTAGTCCTTCTCATGTACTTAAGGATGCATTCCATAGCCTTCCAATGTTCATCACCTGGATCTGCCTGATGTCTGCTCGTAACACTTAGAGCATATGCTACATCAGGTCTAGTACATAGCATGGCATACATAATGGACCCTACGGCAGAAGCATAGGGGACTTTATCCATCATAGCCCTCTCTTCAGGTGTCTTGGGAGACTGAACTTTAGAGAGTGAAATTCCATGTCTCATCGGTATGAGATCTCTCTTGGAATTTTCTATGCCAAACCTTTTGACAATGGTTTCTATGTACATGGATTGGGTTAAAGCTAGCATCTTCTTTGATCTATCTCTATAGATCCGTATTCCTAATATGTAAGATGCTTCTCTCAAATCCTTCATGGAGAGGTTCTTTGACAGCCATATCTTTACTGATGACATCATTCCTACATCATTCCCCATAAGTAGGATGTCGTCAACGTAAAGAATCAGAAATGTGATTGCGCTCCCACTGTTTTTCTTGTATACACAGGACTCATCTTCATTCTTAATGAAGCTATAAGATTTGACCGCCTCATCAAATCTTATGTTCCAGCTTCGGGAAGCTTGCTTCAGTCCAAGAATGGACCTCTGCAATTTGCATACAATGTCTGGAGATTCTTTGGATGTGAATCCTTCTGGTTGTATCATATACACCTCCTCCTCAAGGTTTCCATTGAGGAAGGCAGTCTTCACATCCATCTGCCAGATTTCATAATCATGGTAGGCAACAATGGCGAGAAGAATTCTGATAGACTTAATCATAGCAACGGGTGAAAAGGCTTCGTCATAGTCAACACCTTGTCTTTGACGATAGCCTTTCGCCACTAATCTTGCTTTATAAGTCTCAATACGTCTATCTGCACCGATCTTTCTTTTAAAGATCCATTTGCAGCCGATAGGTACTATACCATCGGGCAAATCTACCAAGTTCTAAACTTGGTTGATGTACATGGACTGTATTTCAGAATTCATGGCTTCCCGCCATTTCCCGGCCTCTGGACTTTCAATGGCCTACTGGCAGGGCTCATCTTCATTCTTAATAAAGCCATAAGATTTGATTGCCTCATCAAATCTTATGTTCCAGCTTCGGGAAGCTTGCTTTAGTCCATAAATGGACCTCTACAACTTGCATACCATGTCTGGAGATTCTTTAGATGTGAATCTTTCTGGTTGTATCATATACACCTCCTCCTCAAGGTTTTCATTGAGGAAGGCAGTCTTCACATCCATCTGCCAGATTTCATAATCATGGTAGGTAGCTGATCGTTCCAAATTGTGTGTCGTTAACCACTCATAAGAACGTTCAATCTAAATTTATTCGGCTCATGTAAATTAGATTTTGAAAATTAATAATGGTGAGTCCGAGTCAATCCACAGGGAAATAAGATCTTAATTTTGAAAACCTTGTGATTCTTAGTTATCTAAAAATAGGTGAGAATTTGAGTGAACTAATTACTTATTTAAACTAGAACTCAACTAATTAATGTTACCTAAAAATGTAATTACGTAAACTAAGCAAATCCCTCTTTTTGTTCTTTTTTAGAAATTAAACACAACCTCCTATGGAGAATAGGCACAACTAAGAAATTATAACAAAAAAAAAACACTATTATTTAACTGTGTAAACAATTAATCATCTAAAAATCCGAAATCAAATTACAAAATTTATGGTTAAATATCCTTAAACTAAACATCACATAATAAACAACTAATCTTAATCAAATAAACGGATAACTGTGCTAATGGAGAGAGAGAGAAGAAAAGACAGCAGCAGCCTCTGTGGGTTCTTTGTAGGAGCGCCGGCGCATTGGACCAGCTGGAGAGGAGCGGCGCAGTGGTCCGCGGGTGTGCCTGGCAGGAGGAAACAGTTGGCAACGCTGGAGCACTTCAAGCTTGCATGCGGTGGGCTTCACCGGAGCGCGTAGAGGGCGTTGGCAGGGCGTTGGTGTGCAGCCGCGAGGGGGAACGTGCCTGCATGCATGTTGCCGCTGGAGGGGGCTAGCTTCAAGTGCGAGGAGGCTTGCAGCCGGCTACGTGCATGGGCGGTGCGGTGGCTTCAGTGGACGTGAAGGCCTGCTGGCTGCATTGGGCAACGCGTGGGAGCTGCTGGCTGGTGGAGGTGCAGCGCGTGGAGCTGCTGGCTGGTGGAGGTGCAGCGCGTGGAGCTGCTGGCTGGACGTGGTGGCATGCATGCATGCGCGTAGCGGCGTGTGGAGGCCGGCTTCAGGCTTCACCGGACGTACCTGGGCGGTGCGATGCGAGGGGCTTCAAGCATGCATGGCTGCACGTGGAGTGCGTGCAGCTGCTGGCTTGGTGCGCTGGTGGAGCCAGGAAACCGGAGAGAGAGAGAGAGAGGAAAGCGTGGGCGAGAGAAAGAGAAAGACAGAGCAAGAGGGAAGAGAGAGACGTGGGACCGGCTGAGAGGCTGCGGGAAGAAGGAGAGGCTGCGGGAAATTGGGAAACGGAGAGGAAGAAGGAGGAGGAGAAAACCATGTGGGAGAGGAGAGAATAGAGGAGGGAGGAACTGAGAGAGAGCGTGGGAAACCGAGAGAGGGAGCTGTGGAAGGAGGAGGGGTGTTCCGAGACGGAGATCGTGTGGGAGAGGCTGAGAGGAGGAGGAGAAAATGGAGAGAGAGAAAGAGAGAACGAGAGAGAGAGGGATGCTGGGAAACGAAGAGAGAGGGGGAGGAAGCCTTCCCAACGGAGAGGGAGAAGGAGAGAATAATATAGAGAGGAAGAGAGAGACGTGGGAAAGAGAGAGAGAGGAGGAGGGTGCTTGGGGGCGGCCGTCTTCCAAAACGGAGAGGGAGAGTGCGAGAGAGGAAGAGAAAAGGAAACAGAGAGGAGAGAAGGAAAGGGCGGCTGGGAAACTGGAGAGAAAGAAGGAAACAGCCCGGTATAGGGTGCGTGAGGATCCTTTTAAAGAAAAGGGAAGAAAAGTTTTTTTTTTTTAAAAAAAAAGAAAGTGAGAGAAAAGAAGGCGGCTGGCCCGTCTTGGGTTCTTCTTGGCCGTGGAATTAGGGCAACACTAGGGCATCAAATGACGTTTTTACCCCTGCTTTATTCTTTTAGTCAAAATGACGTCGAATTTATTGAGATTCGAACACTAGACCTCCCCCAAATTTTCAGAAACTCCACCAACTGCACTGCATCATCGGCATGTCCTGTTCACATAGAATAAATATAAATTACCATATTATCATTAAAAAATCATTATATTTATTCATTTCATCTCGGTTTTGTCGAAAAACCGCCAATGCGCTATACTCCATTAATCACATGAAATGACGATGTTTTTAAGTCAGAATTTGACGAAATTGGTACCGTTGGACTTGGTACGCAATTATCTATCATCTCATGCTATTTTACAGATAAAAACGTGAGTATGATGCGTATGATTGCCTTTAAATGATCAATATAACACTTTATCACACCCCCCAACTTACTCATTGCTAGTTCCTTAGCAATGCAAATAAAGAAAAGTTAGGACAAACAATGAATTATCATGTTTCATTTGTAGTATCTATCACAAACAATTTAAGTGGTAGCCGATTGGTTAAGCTAAAGTTTTCATATCCCACAATATTTTGACTCACGACAGGTGATTGTGCATGAAAATTAACATGCTTAGAACTCGTTTCCGACCTTTCTGGTATATTCTTGCCTTTACTACCCTTTAGATAAGACTACCTGGGGAGGAGAAGAGAATAAAAGATTTCCCGATAAGTCAGCGAGGATCGTTTTTCAGTTCCCGTCCCGACTTAGCACTTTTCAAGACTTGGTCATGTTTCTGGTACGATGGACTTTTTAGCGTGCCTTTTTCATTTCATTGTACTTTTGCTTTTGAGAGTACGTACTTTTTGCCACTCTCTTTGAATTGCCTGAGGGGAGGTGCGTACTTTTTGCCACCTACCTTCTTTTAGCTCTTTTAACGCCTTCTATTGCCTTTAGTGTTTACAGCTGTCCATTTTAAATGACCGCCTCTTTTAGAGTGCTGAGTGGGACAATCCCCTATTATGAATCCTAACACATTCCTTTCGTTCAACCCAAAAGAAAAATTAGAATAAGTAGTCTTATCCTTAAGGTTAATTCTAGCAATTCTATACTTTTAAGATCTTTCATTTATTTTAAGTTGCCGTGTGTGTGTGAAAATTATCCTGCTGTGGATTTTTGTGAAGTGGGATATTTAAACTTTGAAGACTCTTTAACCAATGTGACAACCAAAAAACTGATTTGTTTAAGATTTACTTAATGAAACATGATTTTCATACAATTTTTATAGGATGTGAAAAGAAGTTTTTGAAAGACATTTTAAATTTTTTGACCATTTGTCAGTGAAAGATATCAGTTTTCTTCAAAAGATCTTCAATAAATGCATATCAAATTGATTGTTCCACCCCCCAACTTGATTGACATTGTCCTCAATGGCATAAAAGATATGAAAAACATGTCGGCCAGAAGAGAATTGTGAAGGAGAGAAACAACCTATGATGAAGAGGATGCGACATACCCAGGGCGATTGTTGCTCAGGGACCTAAAAGGAAAAGAAATATAGAAACTGAAGTAAAATATTGGGTTGCCTCCCAAAAAGCGCTAAGTTTATCGTCTTCAGCCAGACCGAAGTTTAGTTATTGTGGATCACTCAGTTCTATGGATTCAGGTGATGCATTTTGAAGATTTTCAATGAATGGTTTCAACCGTTGACCATTAACGGTGAAAGTGTTCCCACTCTTGGGATTCAGAATTTTAACAGCTCCATGATCGAAGGCTTTAACGACCACGAAGGGTCCATCCCATTTGGATTTCAATTTTCCTGGAAATAAGCGGAGCCTCGAGTTGAATAGCCAAACTTTCTGATTTGGAAGAAAGAATTTTCTCACAATATGTTTATCATGGAAAGCTTTAGTTTTGGCTTTATAAATCTTTGAATTTTCATAGGTCTCGTTGCGCAACTTTTCTAGCTCACTCAATTGTAAGATTCGGTTGGCACCAGCTTGGGCTAGGTCCAGATTGACTTGTTTAATGGTCCAATAAGTCCTATGTTCCAATTCCACCGGAAGGTGACACGCTTTTCCAAAAATCAGGCGATAAGGAGACATGCCAATAGGAGTTTTGTAAGCGGTCCGATAGGCCCATAAAGCATCATCCAATCTTTCAGACCAATCTTTTCTATCGGGCCTAACGGACTTTTGCAGAATATTCTTAATCTCTCTATTGGAAACTTCCACTTGGCCACTGGTTTGGGGATGATAAAGGGTAGCTATTTTGTGATTAATCCCATATTTCTTAAGCAAAGCTCGAAACTGGTAATTCGTGAAATGCGTTCCCCCATCACTTATGATAGCTTTAGGCCACCCAAACTGAGAAAAGATATTCTTCTGAATGAATTTAATAACCACTTTATGATCATTGGTTCGGGTGGTTACTACTTCAATCCACTTAGAGACATAATCCACCGCTACCAGAATATATGTATGTCCAAAAGAAGGTGGAAAAGGTCCCATAAAGTCAATTCCCCAAACATCAAAAACTTCAACCACCAAGATTGGGTTGAATGGCATCATATCCCTTTTCGCCATATTTCCTACAGCCTGACATCGGAGGCAAGTTTTGCTGAACTCATGGGCATCTTTGAAAAGTGTGGGCCAGTAAAAACCACTTTGCAGGACCTTGGCTGCAGTTTTCTTTTCTAAGAAATGGCCCCCACAAGCCAGATTATGGCAGAAGTTGAGAACACTATGTTGTTCTTCTTCAGGAACACATCGCCTAATGAATTGATCAGGACAGAATTTGAATAATTCAGGATCCTCCCAGAAATAATACTTTTCCTGGGAAAAGAATTTGTCCTTCTCACTTTTAGTCCATCCTTCCGGAAGCTGATTAGTCACCTTGTAATTGACAATATGAGCATACCAAGGTGCAACAGTGTGAGAAATGGCTAGAAGATGCTCATCAGGAAAGGAATCAGTGATTGGTGTACTTTCGGAGATCAGAATTAAGGATAGGTGGTCAGCTACCACATTCTCAGAACCCTTTTTATCCCGAATTTCCAAATCAAATTCCTGAAGGAGTAAGATCCATCTAATAAGTCTAGGCTTTGCATCCTTCTTGGTCAACAGGTATTTCAGAGCTGAGTGATCAGAATAGATTATAACTTTTGCCCCTAAAAGATAAGATCTGAATTTTTCTAGGGCAAAAACCACAGCTAATAATTCCTTTTCTGTGGTGGTATAATTCATTTGAGCATCTACAAGGGTGCAACTTCCATAATATATCACCACGGGACACTTGTTGATTCTTTGTCCCAAAACCGCACCGATAGCATAATCAGAGGCATCGCACATGATTTCGAAAGGCAAAGACCAATCTGGAGATTGAAGAATCGGAGCTTTGGTCAAAGATTCCTCAGAGAATTGAATGCCTTGATGCAAGATTCATCCATTTGGAAAGGGACATCCTTAGCTAGGAGAAGAGTTAGAGGCCGGGCAATTTGAGAGAAATTGTGAATAAACCGGCGATAGAAACCGGCATGGCCAAGGAATGAACGGATCTGTCTGACCGAGGTCAGAGGAGGAAGATTGGATATAAAATCGATCTTAGCTTTATCTACCTCTATCCCCCTTTCAGACACAATGTGGCCTAGAACAATGCCCTCTCGAACCATAAAATGGCTCTTTTCTCAGCTAAGTATCAGATTGGTGTCAATGCATCTTGCTAGCACCTGTTTAAGATTTTCTAAGCAATTTTCAAAAGAATCCCCGAAGATTGAGAAATCATCCATGAAAACTTCGAGGAATTCTCCCACCATATCAGAGAATATAGCCATCATACACCATTGAAATGTGGCTGGTGCGTTGCATAATCCAAATGGCATTCTCCTAAAAGCAAACGTGCCATAAGGGCACGTGAAGGTGGTCTTTTCTTGATCTTCCGGGTAAATAGCCACTTGATTGTACCCGGAGTACCCATCTAAGAAGCAAAAGTACTTCGGCCCGATAACTTTTTCAGAATCTGATCCATGAATGGGAGTGGAAAGTGATCCTTCTTAGTCATGAGATTCAGCTTTCGGTAATCAATGCATACTCTCCATCCCGTGGTGAGCCTAGTGGGTACCTCCTCTCCATGATCATTCTTGATAACCGTTAATCTAGATTTCTTGGGTACCACTTAGGTTGGGCTGACCCATTTACTGTCTAATATGGGGTAAATGATACCTGCATCCAGCCATTTCACAACTTCCTTCTTCACCACTTCTTTCATATTGGGATTAAGCCGCCTTTGCATCTCCCGACTGGGCTTAGAATTCTCTTCCATATAGATATGATGCATGCAAATGGACGGACTTATTCCTTTAAAATCTGCCACCGACCATCCAATGGCACCCTTGTGGTCTTTGAGGACCTCGGTTAATTGGGCCTCCTGCGGTGATGTGAGATTTGCCGCAATGATGACCGGGAGAGTTTGGTCCGGGCCCAAAAAGATATACTTGAGAGACTCAGGTAATGGTTTGAGTTCAAACTCAGGAGGGTCCTCTAAGGATGGTAAAGCGAGCTCAGATTGTAAAGCTGGTAAAGGTTCAACCTTGGGCCAAGATGTTAATGGGCCAGGAGAGTCCTTTAAAGTATTGGCTTCCTCCAAAAGGTCACGTGTGAACATCTCATTTTCTTCAACCAGATTATCCAAGATATCAATAGTATGACATTCTTCTTCATGATCTGGGTATTGAGATGCTTTGAAGACATTAATCTTGACCTTTTGACCCCCAAATGAAATGTCCATTATGCCAGTTTCATAATTTATATTAGCTTTGGCAGTGGCTAAGAATGGACGACCTAGGATGATCGGGGTGTGAATGAGTTCCTCAGGTAATGCCATATCCAGAATAAGAAAATCCATGGGAAAATAACAATCATGAACCTTCACAATAACATCCTCAATTAATCCCCGTGGAGTTTTCACAGACCTATCGGCCAACTGCAAGATGATGGGTGTGGGCTTTAATTCCCCAATATCAAATTTCTCATAAATGGCTGTTGGCAAGAGATTCACACTAGCACCTAAATCCAATAAAGCTCTATCAAATATAACTCCAGCTAAGTCACATGAGATTAGAGGTGCTCCAGAATCCTTTAACTTCTTGGGTAAATGATTCATCACAATCGCACTAACATCTTCTGAAAACCGAACCTTTTCGGGTGCCATTCTAGATTCTCTTCGTGGAGTACATAATTCCTTAAGGAACTTAGCATAAGCTGGCACATGCTTGATGGCATCGAGGAGTGGAATATTAATTTTGACTTGTTTGAATAAATCCAACAACTTCTCATTCTGGGCCAGTTTCTTCCTGGCATTGGGCTTAGCTAACAAGGTATTAGGAAATGGCACCCTAGGTTGATAAGAACTTGGGCCTTCATCTATCTTCCCTTTTCCTTTCATATCCTCCTCCAACTTCTCCATGTTGGGCTCAGCCTCACTCTCACTTTCAATTTCATAAGGCCCATCAGTGGAACCCTCGGCTAACTCTCGATTTGTATGTGGGTTTTCTAAACTTTTTCCTCTTCTAAGGGCTGAAATGGCTTTAGCATTCTCAAATTGCAGCCCTTTAGGTTGTGGTAATGGGCCAGGCTGAGGTAAAAGGCCCGATTGCTGTGGAAAACCCAGAGGTTGATTCCTTGGATTGGCAATGGGTTGACTAGGAAGTTGGCCCACTTCTCTTCTCATTGTAGCTTCAGCTAGTTGGCCCACTTCTCTTCTCATTGTAGCTTCAGCTAGTTGGCCCATTTGACTTTCCAACTTAGAAATGGATTGTTGCTGGGTCAAGATCAGTTGTTGGAGTTGAGTAAATTTGTCATCAAAGTTGGGCTGAGGAGGTTGTTGGTAAGTGGGTGGAGGATGGTTTTGGGTTGGTTGACCTGATTGGAATGAGTGGTAGTGGGCCGGTTGACCTGATTGGAATGATTGATAATGGGCTGGTTGACCTGATTGGAATGATTGATAATGGGCCGGTTGAGAGAATTGGGCTTGAGATCCCCTAACCTGAACATTTCCATAGAAATTAGATTGATGTTGAAATGAATTCTGTGGCTTTTGGGCTTGATGCATGGAAGGATTGGACATTGGTAGTGGGGCCTGCTGATTCTTCCAAGAAAAATTAAGGTGGTTTCTCCAGCCAGGATTGTAAGTATTTGAGAATGGATCATTATTGGGCCTGGAGAATCCCTGGGCAGCCTGAACTTGTTCCTGAATGAATGGTGGAAGTTGGGTTGCAGTTGGGCATTCATTCACTTGATGGGTTGGGCTTGCTCATAAGGCACAAATGTCATGATTGGCAGAAGATGGGCCTTCATATGGACTAGATTGTGTTGGGTAAGTAGACTCTTGCTTATTTAAGGCCAAGAGTTGGTCTAATTTCTGGGTCAAGATGTCTACCTTATCCAATTTCTGATTAATCAGGTTTATGTTCATTCTGGATTCGGGCTCTCCACGGGCCTTAAGTTCATACATTCCAGTCCGTTTAGACGGCCCAACAGACCTCTCATAAGATGATAATGAGGCATGATTGATGGAATTTTCACTTAACATCTCAAAAAGATCATAGGCCTCATCTTTATTTTTCATCATAAATGCCCCTCCACATGAGGCATCCACCATCTGTCTGAACTGTTCAGACAATCCTTCATAGAATGCTTGGACAATTTGCCATTTTGAAAGCCCATGATGAGGGCATTTCCTAAGCAATTCTTTCAGTATTTCCCAAGATTCATGGATCAATTCCCCGGGAGTTTGGGTAAAACTCGTGATAGCCCTTCTCATGGTATTGGTCCGCCCTATGGGATAGAACTTCTTGAGAAATTCTTTCTACATTTCTTCCCATGTCCTAATGGGCCTTCCTATAGTCCCCAACCAATATTTAGCCTTATCCTTTAATGAAAAGGGAAATAAGGTCAACTTAAGGCCATCATCGGTGAAATTCTGGATTTTTACCGTGGAACAGATTTCTAGAAATTCGTCAAGATGCTTATAAGGATCTTCATTAATATTCCCATAAAAGGATGGGAGCATCTGAATGGTGCTAGATTTAATTTCATATTGATTAGCTGGATTCTGAGGAAGATGAATACAGGATGAATGTTGATATCGATTTGGAATGAAATAGTCCTTCATTTGCTTTAGTGGGTCCTGATTATCAGCCATTTGATCTTGTGGTGGATTTCTTTGATGTAGGATTCTTTCTATTTCAGCAAATGGTCCTAGAAGGTTAGGGTTTTGAGATCTCCTACCTTGCATACACTAAGACTGAGAGAGAGATGATGGAATTGAATTTTGTTTTCTATTTCTTGTTTTTTTTTTTTGAAATGCAAACAATTTTGACAAACAAATTATCCTAATGATCTAATGTTAACCTAGACTCTCTATGTGAATTTTCTTACAAGGTGGATTGAGTCCACCTCAAGTCGCAACCACAATCAATCAACGGCCAGGTAAGAGGTAGGGTAGTGGGAGGCTCCCCCTACTTTCGTAGGGACCTAATTAGAGAACCACTTTTCCGCTTAGACGTTTGCCTTTTTAACCTCTAGCCTAGACACCGTTGCCAAAAATAGAGGCAACCCGAAATTTAAACCACTCACGGTATAAACCCTAGATTCTCTTTCGACTTGCTTTTAATTGGATTAGGAAATGCCAATGCAAGGAAGGTGATTTGTAGGCTAAGGAAGGGTGATCAAATCCCTACCTTATGTGGTTAAAGTTGTTGCCCTTAAAGTCTTTTTTAATACAATACAAGGCAATAAGCAAATCAATGCAGGGTGTGTTGATGCAATCATGAATGACTTGCTAAAATTGAAACACGTACCTTTCCCTTGCAATCTTCAACAATTTATGGAAATAACTGTGAAAGGAAACTAGCTCATGCTTTCCTAGAATGATGAATGCCTAGTATGGAAGGTTTCTAATCTTGGAAATGAAGATTTTTAAATTTGGATGTTCTTCTTTTGTTTCTTTTTTTTAGTTAATGGAAACCTATCTAACTTAGAAACTACAAAAATTGAAACTAACTAAAGTAAGGAAATTAAAACATAGAAAGTTGGAACACACTTACCATGATTTCGCTTCCCCTTTTTTTTTTTCAATATACCAGCAAAAATAAGAAAAATAAGGTTAGCTAAAGATTAAGTACACTAAATCCAAGATAATCAAAATTAAAAATCTAATTCCCCGGCAACGGCGCCAAAAATTGATCGTTCCAAATTGTTTGTCGTTAACCACTCATAAGAACGTTCAATCTAAATTTATTCGGCTCATGTAAATTAGATTTTGAAAATTAATAATGGTGAGTCCGAGTCGATCCACAGGGAAATAAGATCTTAATTTTGAAAACCTTGTGATTCTTAGTTATCTAAAAATAGGTGAGAATTTGAGTGAACTAATTACTTATTTAAACTAGAACTCAACTAATTAATGTTACCTAAAAATGTAATTACGTAAACTAAGCAAATCCCTCTTTTTGTTCTTTTTTAGAAATTAAACACAACCTCCCATGGAGAATAGGCACAACTAAGAAATTATAACAAAAAAAAAACACTATTATTTAACTGTATAAACAATTAATCATCTAAAAATCCGGAATCAAATTACAAAATTTATGGTTAAATATCCTTAAACTAAACATCACGTAATAAACAACTAATCTTAGTCAAATAAACGGATAACTGTGATAATGGAGAGAGAGAGAAGAAAAAACAGCAGCAGCCTCTGTGGGTTCTTTGTGGGAGCGCCGGCGCATTGGACCAGCTGGAGAGGAGCGGCGCAGTGGTCCACGGGTGTGCCTGGCAGGAGGAAACAGTTGGCAACGCTGGAGCACTTCAAGCTTGCATGCGGTGGGCTTCACCGGAGCGCGTGGAGGGCGCTGGCAGGGCTTTGGTGTGCAGCCGCGAGGGGGAACGTGCCTGCATGCATGTTGCCCCTGGAGGGGGCTAGCTTCAAGTGCGAGGAGGCTTGCAGCCGGCTACGTGCATGGGCGGTGCGGTGGCTTCAGTGGACGTGAAGGCCTGCTGGCTGCGTTGGGCAACGTGTGGGAGCTGCTGGCTGGTGGAGGTGCAGCGTGTGAAGATGCTGGCTGGTGGAGGTGCAGCGCGTGGAGCTGCTGGTTGGTGGAGGTGCAGCGTGTGGAGCTGCTGGCTGGACGTGGTGGCATGCATACATGCGCGTAGCGGCGCGTGGAGGCCGGCTTCAGGCTTCACCGGACGTGCCTGGGCGGTGCGATGCGAGGGGCTTCAAGCATGCATGGTTGCGCGTGGAGCGCGTGCAGCTGCTGGCTTGGTGCGCTGGTGGAGCCAGGAAACCGGAGAGAGAGAGAGAGAGGAAAGCGTAGGGGAGAGAAAGAGAAAGATAGAGCGAGAGGGAAGAGAGAGACGTGGGACCGGCTGAGAGGCTGCGGGAAGAAGGAGAGGGAGAAGGAGAGGCTGCGGGAAACTTGGAAACGGAGAGGGAGAAGGAGAAGGAGAAAACCGTTTAGGAGAGGAGAGAAAGAGAGAACGAGAGAGAGAGGGATGCTGGGAAACGAAGAGAGAGGGGGAGAAAGCCTTCCCAACGGAGAGGGAGAAGGAGAGAATAATATAGAGAGGAAGAGAGAGACGTGGGAAAGAGAGAGAGAGGAGGAGGGTGCTTGGGGGCGGCCGTCTTCCAAAACAGAGAGGGAGAGTGCGAGAGAGGAAGAGAAAAGGAAACAGAGAGGAGAGAAGGAAAGGGCGGCTGGGAAACTGGAGAGAAAGACGGAAATAGCCCGATATAGGGTGCGTGAGGATCCTTTTAAAGAAAAGGGAAGGAAAGTTTTTTTTCTTAAAAAAAAAAGAAAGTGAGAGAAAGGAAGGCGGCTGGCCCGTCTTGGGTTCTTCTTGGCCATGGAATTAGGGCAACACTAGGACATCAAATGACGTTTTAACTCCTGCTTTATTCTTTTAGCCAAAATGACGTCGAATTTATTAAGATTCGAACACTAGACCTCTCCCAAATTTTCGAAAACTCCACCAACTGCACTGCATCATCGGCATGTCCTGTTCATATAGAATAAATATAAATTAGCATATTATCATTAAAAAATCATTATATTTATTCATTTTATATCGGTTTTGTCGAAAAACCGCAAATGCGCTATACTCCATTAATCACATGAAATGACGATGTTTTTAAGTCAGAATTTGATGAAATTGGTACCGTTGGACTTAGTACACAATTATCTATCATCTCATGCTATTTTACAGATAAAAACGTGAGTATGATGCGTATGATTGCCTTTAAATGATCGATTTAACACTTTATCAGTAGCAATGGCGAGAAGAATTCTGATAGACTTAATCATAGCAACGGGTGAAAAGGTTTCGTCATAGTCAACACCTTGTCTTTGAAGATAGCCTTTCGCCACTAATCTTGCTTTATAAGTCTCAATACGGTCCATCTACACTGATCTGTCTTTTAAAGATCCATTTGCAGCCGATAGGTACTATACCATCGGACAAATCTACTAAGTTCTAAACTTGGTTGATGTACATGGACTGTATTTCAGAATTCATGGCTTCCTGCCATTTCCCGGCCTCTGGACTTTTAATGGCCTCCTGGTAAGTCTTAGGATCATCATCCTCATTATAGAGTATCCTTGAACCATCCAATTTAATATGTCCCACATATCTTTCTGGTGGTTTAGGTACTCTTTTAGACCTATGAGGTTCCTGTGTACCATTTTGAACAGGTTCAGAAACTGACGGTTCATCTGAGGAACCATTACCAGTTTGTGGGTCTGGAATTTCTTCCATAATCACTTTACTCCCACTGTCCTTCTGGAGAATATAATCTTCTTCCAGAAAGACAGTTCTCCTGGCCACAAACACATTTTGTTCGCCAGGATGATAAAAGTAATATCCATAAGTTTCCTTTAGATATCCTAGAAATCTGCATTTGTCAGTTCTGGATTCCAGTTTATCTGCGTCATGTCTTTTAACATGAGCAGGACATCCCCAGACTTTAACATGTTTAAGGTCTGGTTTCCTTCCATTCCATATCTCATATGGAGTGATTTCAACATATTTGCTGGGTACCTTGTTCAGGATATACATAGCCGAGCTAAGTGTATAACCCCATAAGGATACTGGTAATTTGGACATGCTCATCATGGATCGCACCATTTTCATTAATGTGCGATTTCTCCTTTCTGATACACCATTCATCTGAGGTGTATAAGGAGGTGTAAGCTGAGAAGGATACCATTATCCTTTAAGTATTTAATGAACTCTGTACTCAAGTATTCACCACCCCGATCGGATCAGATAGTTTTTATACTCATTCATGTTTGTTTTTCTACTTCATTCTTAAATTCTCTGAATTTCTCAAAGACTTCAGATTTATACTTCAATAAGTATATATATCCAAACCTTGAGTAATCATCAGTGAATATAATGAAGTATGAGAAACCACCAATGGCTTAGATTGACATAGGACCACATACATCTGAATGTATGAGTTCTAATATGTCTTTGGCTCGTTCTCCAGTTCCACTAAATGGAGACGTAGCCATTTTACCCATTAAACATGACTCACAGGTTGCATATGATTCATAATCAAATAGATCTAAATATCTATCTTTATGCATCCTTTGGAGTATATTTTCACCAATGTGTCCAAGCCTACAATGCCATAAGTAGGCTTTGTTCATTTCATACTTACTTCTTTTAATTGAAGAACCGATGTGTAAATTATCGTGAGACACATTTAATAGATACAAACCATTGGACAAAATAGCAGAAGCTATTAATTTATTTCCGAAATAAATTGAACAACTATTGTTCCCAAAATTTAAATTGTATCCAATTCTATCTAAACATGAAATAGAAATGATGTTCCTTATTATGCTAGGTACATAATAACATTCATCTAATAAAAACGTGTCTCCGGATGGTAGCTTGAGCTCCACTATCCCCACAGCGATCGCCGCAACTCTTGCGCCGTTGCCTAGTCTCAGCTCCACCTCGCCGGTCCTCAGCTTACGCCTTCTTGTCAGTGCCTGCACAGAATTGCAGATATGAGATACACATCCAGTATCTAATACCCATGATGTGCAATCTCTTATTAACAAGTTTACATGTATCATATAGATACCTGAAGCGTCCTACTGCTTCACAGTTCCTTGAGCCTTGTCCTTGAGGTATTCTTTGCAATTCCTCTTCCAATGGCCTTTCTGGTGACAATAGAAGCAATCACCTTTCTCAGCACTTTTACCTTTGTCTTTCTTGACAACCTTTGCCTTTCTCTAAACCTTGTTCTTATTCTTTCAAAAAGCTTGGACTGCAAGTCTTTTTCTGTTGGTCTTACCAACCATGAGGACTTGGGGTTTATCCTTCACAAGGTTCCCTTCAGCAGTCTTTAACATGTTCAGTAGTTTAGCTAAGGTGGCTTGGATCTTGTTCATGTTAAAATTAACGATGAACTGAGCATATGACGGTGGAAGTGCAGACAACATGAGGTCTGTGTGCATCTCCTTGGGAAGTGTAATCTCAAGAGCATCCAGCCTCTCCACCCACTCAATCATCTTTAGCACGTAATTCTATACTTAAGTTCCCTCTGCCATCTGAACCTTGAACAGATTCTTC
This sequence comes from Zantedeschia hybrid cultivar, assembly GCA_030544215.1. NCBI lineage: Eukaryota > Viridiplantae > Streptophyta > Magnoliopsida > Alismatales > Araceae > Zantedeschia > Zantedeschia hybrid cultivar. The sequence goes on from JARZZO010000011.1 coordinate 46,854,102, forward strand.
GATATTTCATATCGTTCGATTATGCTCTGCTCACCAAATAGCTCCTTCAAATGGAGCATGATGAATCTAGCATCCATCTCTTCATGTTGCCTCTGCAACTCATTGCTTATAGAGGCTAACATGTAGCATTGGGCCATGGTGGAATCTTCCTTCCATTTTTCATACGCTATCATTTCCTCCTCTGGGGCATCTAATGCTGGTTCAGCAGGAAGTTCATTATCCAAGACGTAGGGCAATCTGTTCAAACCTGAGGACAATCTTCAGGTTCCTGAGCCAGTCTGAGTAATTGGTGCTTGTCAAACGGTTGACATCAAGTATGCCTCGCAACGGGTTATGGTGCGACATTCTAGCCTACAGGAGATAATCAAATGATAATTAGCAGATATTCAGATTAACTAAAACAAGATATGGTCTTTTATTATCTAGTTTTACTCCCACTAATTTTCGACGGACTGTATAACCTTCAGATATACAGAACGGGAGACGCCGACTGTCTCCTAGTGGGGATCAGAATCTCCAAGCATCACAGTATGACCTTGGGTAAACACATAGTATCATATCGCTATCTCAGAGCAATCATCTCATGATAATTGCAACTCCTTGCAATATCCGATCATATTTCGGCTCCCAGGTTATTAATGGTCCCGGGTAAACACAGTAGACCATTATCCCCGGTCTAAGCATTACCATCAATACGTGATAAAGTAGAGTAGAAATATAGTTCCCGGGTAAACACATGGATGACTATATCGTTCCTCTACTTTTATCCAAAGGCATCTAATGCCATGATCAATAGTTCTCTCATCAGTTAATGGCAAACCTCGGGTAAACACATAGTATCTGCCACCACTGAATTAAGTTCTATTAATCATATTGATGGAGAGCCACGCGGCGCATTCTCAATGACTCGCACTCCAGCTTAGAATTTGTTACGAAGGTTTTACTTATTTAATTTGGTCTCATCCTAGGTGATAGTATTAAATATATCGAATATATTATACATACTAATAACCTAGCAAATATAAAGCACACGCATCACATACATGTCATTAGTGTGGTCATGGACGGCACTGCAGTTTGACTTGAGCCAGACAGTCAAACGCACACACATACACAATATAACAACTTATATCATGAGTCTGCAAACCCATGGATGCAATGAACTCCTTCACTTTCATCTGGTCGGCAGTTGTGGATCATCCTCGCTCCGCGCGCAGCCGCCTCGATCAAATTACATCATAATTCGTAATTACAAAATAATTTATAGAAGGAGGAAGCCTTATGGCGATTACATCAAGGAGGGAGGTAGAATTACATTGGAATATGAGAGGGAGAGGTTCGCAGATCCTTATTTATTAATAAATAACAAACTACACAATCATATTCCATATCCACAAGTAATGCTTGTTCATGACCACCATGTGTTTTATTTAAACAAACCACACATGAAATAGCACATCAAATGACTAAATAAAATTTTCGAAAATAATAATAATTTCAGGTTTCATAAAACTAGGGACCAAACAAAATTTTGGAGAATTTAGAATTTTCGAAAATCAATTTATGCATGCTTAACTTAAGTCGAATTTAAACAAGCAATTAATAACACATCAAATATGCACAAAATCTAAAATTAATGGCTTTAGAAATATTCCATGCTTAATCTGAACAATTCAAATAATTTGGGGTTAATCTAACAATTAGATTACATAAGGTTTAATCTAACATTTAGAATTAATTAAATTAACAACTTTTGTTAATTAATTAACAAAATAAACCTTAATTAGGACCCAATCAAAAATTGAATTTAATAACAAATAGTAAAATCATATTTTACAGTTAATTATTAAATCAATTTATTGATTAATTTTAAAAAAATAATAATAATAATAAATTAACTAGGGCCCTTAAAGGGCTCAGCCGAGTTGAGCCCCTAGCTCGAGCCAGGGCCGAGCCAGGGCTCAGTTAGGGGGCCAGACCTAGGCCTGGTCCGGCCCCTGGCTGGCCCTGGCTCGGACCCCTGGCCCGGGCCAGGGTCCAGGCGGGCCGGGTTCGGTCGGCGGCTAGAGAAACCCTAGCCGCCCGGTCGGGCAGCCCGAGGGTTCCCTGCATTGCAGGGAACCCGACGGCGCAGACCCCTTTTGGGGTTCTTCTCCGGTGCCGATCCTGGCAGCAGACGGCCACCGGACCACGACCGCCGGCAGCGGCGACCTCGCGGGCGACGTCCGGCCACCGGCGGTGGCTTGAGAGGAGATCAAAATCCGGTTTTTAGGCCCCTCTTTTCTCCCCAAATTTCAGGTTTCAAAAACCCAAAACAAAGAAGAAATTTCTATGGCCGGTGATCCAAAACTCCAAATCATCTACAACAACCTTTTGCTAATGAGTGGAAGATCTAAGATCTTGGAAAAAACATCCTTTAGATCCGTTTAAAACGCCAAGAACAAGGCGTTCTTCGTCTAACGAAGAACACGACGAAATAACCCCGAAAAAAAAAAAAATTCTCCAGATTTAAATCGCGATCTTATCGCAGTAATCATCTAATGAATATAAATCTTTCAAGAACATGATTACCAGTATAGATTTAAATTCTAAAATCACAATTTTAGAGACTGAAATGGCGAAAACACAGTGGAATCTGGCTATGATATCACTGTTGGGATCGCTGTGTCGGGATCCGACTGAAAACGCAGCGGAATAAAAATAATTTTGGGATAGGATCCATCCCGTTTCGATCAACAAAACAAGACCGGAGTAAATCGGATTTACCTTGTGCGGATTCGAATCCACGTTCGTTTTCCGGTTCCGTCGGAGCGATGCCGCAAGTTGCGCAGATGCCCGACCTCTAGCGGTATCCACGCGGTTCTCCTCGCAATGGATCGTCTTCGCCTCCTCGCTCGATGCAGCGTTTGTGGATCCCGTCTGGCTGCACGTAATCCGCCGCGACATGCGGATTCGGAATCTCCCGTTGGATGGAAGGCGGAGTAGTCAGGAATCGAAGCGAAGCCTCCAGATGGCCGCCTCGTGTCGCACGCCCAGAAGAGAGGAGAGAGACAGAGAAAGAACGACGGCTAGGTCAGGGTTGCTGGCCCCCGACGTAGAATCCGTTCTTTTATAATAAGTCTGTTTGCGGTTTTTCATAAAAACCCAGACTTATCTAAAATCCTGTCGGATTATCCATCAACTTGAAAACCTTTTGCGTGTGACCCTCTAGGCCCAAATACCAGTCCAGTTAATGGCTCATTAAGTCCAGTAACCTTTTACTGACCCACTGAATTAATTAATATCCTTATATTCAATTAATCAGCCGAATTTAATGTCCCACAATAAATTCGGACGGACTTCCGATCACGTTGGATGCCAAGTAACATCGCGTGATCCTGGATGACACTAGGGTTATCGCAACACTTTATTGGAACCTTTCTGTCATCGGTTAACGTGCGGATATAATCCTTCATCCGTGCAATGTTCCCGAATCGACCTAGGGTATGGTTTACTGTTAAACCCTATTCGGTCGATTCACTTGAATCAAATGCCGCTAATCTGAATCCGATAACTCCTTATCGATTACAGAGTCCGCCCTGACCAAGGACTTTAAGCGCATCATTCCCAGAACATTCTCTCTCAAACTACCGAGAGCGGATGATCCCGTATTGAACACACAATTACCTTCGAGGGCATTTCCCTGAACCCGATCGCTTGACTTATTGATAACCCATGGTTTGCGATTCGTTAGTCAAGGTCAAAGTTCAAAAACCTACCAACAAGATATCTTTGGCGTCTCAGGTCCAAGGATCATCCACGCAACTGTGACATAACAATCGAGCTGGTTAACAGTGAGGTGTTTACCATCTAGCGATTCATAGTAGGATCAGTTCAATGAACTCATTCGCCAATGAGCACCTATAGGCCCAGCATACTGTCTCTACACAAGTGACTTATAGGATCAGTCACCCTCATTATATGAGCTGAAGTAACCTATACTAGTCTATCCGGATGTTCGTTGTCCTATCTCAAACATCCTATGATTAGGAACAATTAAGAATATGTGTTTATAAGTCTTCGGTCCCGTAATTATGATCTCATCATAATCCGAAGACTATTGCACATATTCATGGACTTCATCGTGATACGATAAACATAGATCGAATTAATTACACACAATGAATTATTGCTGTTTATTAATAATCTGAATCAGTACATAGTATCGGATTGGCTTTGAGACCATCTAATACTAACAATATGGAATTTCTCTCCAAAGGAATGTCTCCTAAGACATTTGAAAAGAAAGTATATATGAATAGAGTTCCTTATACTTCCGCAATAGGATCTATCATATATGCAATGCTATGTACTAGGCCTGATGTGGCACATCTACTAAGTATCACTAGTAGATATCAGGCTGATCTAATTGAGGCACACTGGAAGGCGGTGAAATCACTAGACGATTTGGAACTTCGAGGATATACTGAATCGAGCTTCCAGTCGGATATGGATGACAACAAATCTATATTTAGATTTGTGTTCATGCTAAATGGAAGTGTAGTGAGTTGGAAAAATTCCAAACAAGAAACAAATGCAGATTCGACGACCGAAGCAGAGTACATTGTTGCAGCTGAAGCGGCTAAGGAGGCAGCTTGGATGAAGAAGTTCATATTTGCTCCTGGAGTAATCCCAAGCATTTCAGATCCTGTCCCATTATTGTGTGACAATAATAGGGCAATTGCTCAAGTAAAGAAGCCAAGATCACATCAGAAGTCAAAGCACATTCTGAGACGTTTTCACCTAATCCTTGAGATTATCGCCCCAGGAGATATAGTGGTTGAGAAAGTCTCATCCATTGATAATGTAGCAGATCCCCTGACTAAGCCATTGTCACAAAAAGATTTAGAATGTCACCTTAAGTTTATGGGTGTAAGGATTGAGGTTTCGGATCCGGTTATCGGGTCAGTTTTGGGGTCGGATCCCTTAGTTTGGGCCCTGATGGGGCTGAGACTTAGTTTCAAGCTCGACGCGGTTTAAACGGCGTCCAACTAGGTGGACGTGTTTTAGGCTGTGCTACGTGGGCGCCACGTGGGCTGGCCTTGGGGCGCAAGAGTACGGCCCCGGTCTTATCGTCTGAATGGCGTCTTGGATGGACGACGCCATTTAGAGTACAACCTTGGTTTGTCAGTGTACGGCCCGGTCTTGTCATCTGAATGACGTCGGACTTGCACGACGCATTTTACCCAGCTTCTGGTTGACCCCGTGAACCCTCCCTCCTTTCCTTCATTCTCTCCTTCCTCTTCTCTCTCCTCTCTTCCCTCCGGTGAACCGGCGAACCCTTTCCCCCCTCTCCTTCCTTTCCTCTGTCCATTCCTCCTCTCCCTCCACTCCATTAACCTACCAACTTCCTCCACTACCACCACCACTTCCTCCGCGGCACACTTCTCTCCGGACGGCGGTCGACGTCCCGGTGGAGTAACGGCGTCCACGGCGGTACTGGCGGAGGCGTGTGGTGAGGCGGGTTGGTGGCTTGGAGCTAGGAGGAGTTCGAGTAACCGGTAGGGTGACGAACCCCGTCATATTTCGTTTAAAAATCATGTTTTCCGACTTTGGAGCATATTTAAGGGTTTTCTTGGAGTGAAAGTACTAAATGCATGTAATGAGAAATTTGGTGTTTTAATGGGTATTTAGGTTCTTCTCCTCATTCTCCACGTTTTTCGTGTTTTTACACGATTTTGGGGAGGAAATCCCACCCCGTGGATCGGGAGATGGCGGAGGGAGAACCTGTCTGTGAGGGTTAAATGGCGTCGGGGGACAGCGACGCCTTTTAGAAAGGCGGCTTCCATCGGTGACGCGATTTAGCCCAAATACCAGACTCTGTCTTTGGACGGATGAGCGTCCAGGAACAGTGACGCCTTTCAAAAGGCGGCTACATATGACGACGCGTTTTACGCCATTTTCGAGGCCATATTTCACATGAACCAGTTTAGGAGGCTTGAATGACGTCGGCCTTGGGCGACGCGATTCAAGATAGAATCACAATAATTCATGCTATTAACATATCTTCACACTGTTAGATAGTTTGGTTAAATGCATGCTTGAAATCATACTCAAAGATGAGGATTTTTACGTGATTGGATCGCACTGTGTTGTGTTTCATGCGACCGTGGACCTAGAGTGACAGTTGTAGTGCTTAGCCATCCTGTGTTGGTGTGGGAGGGACACAGTGCCAGTGTGGGAGTGGTAGGGTGACGCCTAGAGAGAGGGTCACCTGGTGTACTCCCGGGTTAGTTAGTACCGGTGTAAGAGTGGTACCTTTGGAGTATCACTCGTGCTGGGAGAAGCAGAAACCACCTAGAGCCAGTTGGGCCGGAGTAGCTAGCGTGCTATCTGAGGGGTTACTATTTGGTCTCAGCGGAAAGTGCTGCCTTAGGTTGCGCGCCAGCAGCTGTTGTTCCGGGGTATGCCTCGACGTACTTGTTATCTTATTTTATGGCCTGTACGCTTAATTATTTCTTTTCAGTTGGAGTATATAATTATTTGTTGTGTCGAGTCGCATTGTAATAATTTTTAATTCATGTACTTCCTTTTCAATTCAATGTGATGTGAATGTTTAGCTTAGTTTATTATTTATTTCCCAGACTTATCTAGATCCTGGTTTGGCTCCAAATTAATGATTCGGTACCCATTTAGTAATCGGATCCCCGATTATAGGATGGCGGGTCGTTACAATGGGACTTAAACATATGGGTGATTGGCTTTAGTCCAAGTGGGAAAATGATAGAATTAAGTAGGTTAAAAACCAATTATAAACTTACTTTTATACATTTTAGTTCTAAACATTAATAAATGCAATCTTTTCATTATGTAGTTCTCGCATATTTAACTATCGTAATGAATGTCCATGAACTCATATAAGGGATATTGAATCATGATGAGATCATGATAGTGAGAACAATATTCTGTAAACATTTGTCTTAAACGATTCTCGATCATAAGATATTTGAGATGGACATCAAATATCCGATAAGATCTTTGAGATGGACATCAAATATCCGATAAGATCGACACAAGTTATTTCTGTTTATGCGATGAGGGTGAATGATCTAACATTCACTTGTGTAGTGACACTAAGACAAACTTGTAGGTATTTATTAGAGAATGAGTTCACTGAACAGATCCGAATAAGAATTCATGGATGGTCGTTATACATAATAGTCAACTAGAGTATTCAATTGTTGCAGTAGCGCAGTTGGTCCTTTGACTTGAGTCACAAAAGATACCTTACTTGTAAACTGTTGTGTCTTGATTTTCTTGCTTATGGACTTTAACCATTAAGTTCATGATAGTCACTTTTTCAAACACAGTGGAAAGCTTGCGAAGGAAATTAAGTGAACAATAAGGGATCACTCACTCTTAGTATACCACTGGAGAGAGAATTGTTGGGATCGCTGTGTCGGGATCCGATCCTAAAACGCAGCGGAATAAATTCGAAAACCGGGATCGGATCTGTCCCGTTTCGGTCGTTAAAACTAAAACCGATGTAGATCGATTTACCTTGCGCGGATTCAAATTCGCGTCCGTTTTCCGGTTCCGTCGGAGCGATGCCGCAAGTCGCGCAGATGCCCGACCTCTAGCGGTATCCACGCGGTTCTCCTCGCGATGGATCGTCCTCGCTTCCTCGCTCGCTGCGACGCTTGAAGATCCCGTCTGATTGCGCGTAATCCGCCGCGACATGCGGATTCAGAATCCCCGTCGAACGGGAGGTGGAGCAGTTGGGAACGGCACGCCCAGAGGAGAGAAAAAGTGGGGAAGAACGAATGACGGCTAGGTCAGGGTTGCTGGCCCCGGACGTAGAATCCGTTCTTTTATAAAAAGTCAGTTTGCGGTTTTTCACAAAAACCCAGACTTATCCGAAATCCTGTCGGATTATCCATCGACTTGAAAACCATTTGCGTGTGACCCTCTAGGCCCAATTACCAGTCCAGTTAATAGCCCATTAAGTCCAGTAACCCTTTACTGACCTACTGAATTAATTAATATCCTTATATTCAATTAATCAGCCGAATTTAATGTCCCATAATAAATTCGGACAGACTGCCGATCACGTTGGATGCCAAGCAACATCGCGTGATCCTGGATGGAACTGGGGTTATCGCAACCCTCTATTGGAACCTTTCTGTCATCGGTTATCGTGCGGATATAATCCTTCATCCGTACAATGTTCCCGAATCGACCTAGGGCATGGTTTACTGTTAAACCCTATTTGGTCGATTCACTTGAATCAGATGCCGCTAATCTGAATCCGATAACTCCTTATCGATTACAGAGTCCGCCCTGGCCAGGGACTTTAAGCGCATCATTCCCGGAACATTCTCTCTCAAACAACCGAGAGCGGATGATCCCGTATTGAACACACAATTACCTTCGAGGGCATTTCCCTGAACCCGATCACTTGACTTATTGATATCCCATGATTAGGGATTCGTTCGTCAAGGTCAAAGCTCAGAAACCTACCAACAAGGTATCCTTGGAGTCTCAGGTCCAAGGATCATCCACGCAACCGTGACAATTGAATCGAGCTGGTTAACAGTGAGGTGATTACCATCCAGCGATTCATAGTCGGATCAGTTCAGTGAACTCATTCACCAATGAGCACCTATAGGTTCAGCATAGTGTCTCCACACAAGTGACTTATGGGATCAGTCACCCTCATCATATGAGCTGAAGTAACCTATACTAGTCTATCCGGATGTTCGATGTCCTATCTCAAACATCCTATGACTAGGAACAATTAAGAACATGTGTTTATAAGTCTTCGGTCCCGTAATTATGATCTCATCATAATCCGAAGACTATTGCATATGTTCATGGACTTCATCGTGATACGATAAACACAGATCGAATTAATTACACACAATGAATTATTGCCATTTATTAATAATCTGAATATGTACACAGTATCGGATTGGCTTTGAGACCATCTAATACTAACAATCTCCCACTTGGGCTAAAGCCAATCACTTTTATACAGAATACCCATATTCTCTAAGTGACGCTCAAAAACATTTTGAGACAAAGGCTTTGTAAGTGGATCTGCTATGTTGTCAGCTGAAGGAACTCTTTCCACCACGACATCTCCTCGAGCTATGATCTCTCTGATCAGATGAAAGCGCCGCAGAATGTGCTTCGACTTCTGATGAGACCTCGGCTCTTTCGCTTGAGCAATCGCCCCATTGTTGTCACACAGCAGTGGGACGGGACCAGATATGCTTTCCACCACACCAAGATCGCCGATGAATTTCTTCATCTACACAGCTTCCTTGGCGGCTTCAGCAGCAGCAATATACTCGGCTTCCGTTGTCGAATCAACAGTGGTTTCCTGCTTGGAACTTTTCCAGCTCACTGCTCCCCCGTTGAGTGTGAAAATAAAACCTGATGTTGACTTGCTGTCGTCAAGATCAGACTGAAAACTCGAGTCAGTGTATCCTTGCAGCTTTAAGTCTCCTCCTCCATAGACTAGAAATAAATCCTTAGTCCTTCTCAAGTACTTAAGGATGCATTTCACAGCCTTCCAGTGTTCATCACCTGGATCTGCCTGATGTCTGCTCGTAACACTTAGAGCATATGCTACATCAGGTCTGGTACATACCCTATGGCAGAAGCATAGGGGACTTTATCCATCACTTCCCTCTCTTCAGGTGTCTTGGGAGACTGACCTTTAGAGAGTGAAATTTCATGTCTCATCGGTATGAGACCTCTCTTGGAATTTTTCATGCCAAACCTTTTGACAATCGTTTCTATGTACATGGATTGGGTTAAAGCCAGCATCTTCTTTGATCTATCCCTATAGATCCGTATTCCTAATACGTAAGATGCTTCTCCCAAATCCTTCATGGAGAAGTTCTTTGACAGCCATATCTTTACTGATGACATCATTCCTACATCATTCCCAATGAGTAGGATGTCGTCAACGTAAAGAACCAGAAATGTGATTGCGCTCCTACTGTTTTTCTTGTATACACAGGGCTCATCTTCATTCTTAATGAAGCCATAAGATTTGATCGCCTCATCAAATCTTATGTTCCAGCTTCGGGATGCTTGCTTCAGTCCATAAATGGACCTCTACAACTTGCATACCATGTCTGGAGATTGTTTGGATGTGAATCCTTCTGGTTGTATCATATACACCTCCTCCTCAAGGTTTCCATTGAGGAAGGCAGTCTTCACATCCATCTGCCAGATTTCATAATCATGGTAGGCAGCAATGGCAAGAAGAATTCTGATGGACTTAATCATAGCAACGGGTGAAAAAGTTTCGTCATAGTCAACACCTTGTCTTTGACGATAGCCTTTTACCACTAATCTTGCCTTATAAGTCTCAATACGTCCATCTGCACCGATCTTTCTTTTGAAGATCCATTTGCAGCCGATAGGTACTATACCATCGGGTAAATCTACCAAGTTCCAAACTTGGTTGATGTACATGGACTGTATTTCAGAATTCATGGCTTCCCGCCATTTCCCGGCCTCTGGACTTTCAATGGCCTCCTGGTAAGTCTTGGGATCATCATCCTCATTATAGAATATCCTTGAACCATCCAAATTAATATGTCCCACATATCTTTCTGGTGGTTTAGGTACTCTTTCAGACCTACGAGGTTCCTGTGTATCATTTTGAACAGGTTCAGAAACTGACGGTTCATCTGATGAACCATTGCCAGTTTGTGGGTCTGGAACTTCTTCCAGAATTACTTTACTCCCACTGTCCTTCTGGAGAATATAATCTTCTTCCAGAAAGACAGCTCTCCTGGCCACAAACACCTTTTGTTCGTCAGGATGATAAAAGTAATATCCATAAGTTTCCTTTAGATATCCTACAAATCTGCATTTGTCAGTTCTGGATTCCAGCTTATCTGCGTCATGTCTTTTAACATGAGCAGGACATCCCCAGACTTTAACATGTTTAAGGTCTGGTTTCCTTCCATTCCATATCTCATATGGAGTGGTCTCAACAGATTTGCTGGGTACCTTATTCAGGATATACATAGCCGAGCTAAGAGCATATCCCCATAAGGACACTGGTAATTCAGACATGCTCATCATGGATCGCACCATTTCCATTAATGTGCGATTTCTCCTTTCTGATACACCATTCATCTGAGGTGTATAAGGAGGTGTAAGCTGAGAAAGGATACCATTATCCTTTAAGTATTTAATGAACTCAGTACTCAAGTATTCACCACCCCGATCAGATCGGATGGTTTTTATGCTCTTTCCTGTTTGTTTTTCTACTTCATTCTTAAATTCTCTGAATTTCTCAAAGGCTTCAGATTTATATTTCAATAAATATACACATCCAAACATTGAGTAATCATCAGTGAATGTAATGAAGTATGAGAAACCACCAATGGCTTGGGTTGACATAGGACCACATACATCTGAATGTATGAGTTCTAATATGCCTTTGGCTCGTTCTCCAGTTCCACTAAATGGAGACTTAGCCATTTTACCCATTAAACATGACTCACAGGTTACATATGATTCATAATCAAATGAATCTAAATATCCATCTTTATGCAACCTTTGGAGTCTGTTTTCACCAATGTGTCCAAGCCTACAATGCCACAAGTAGGCTTTGTTCATTTCATACTTACTTCTCTTAATCGAAGAACCGATATGTAAATTATCATGAGACACATTCAATAGATACAATCCATTGGACAAAATAGCAGAAGCTATTAATTTATTTCTGAAATAAATTGAACAACTATTGTTCTCAAAATTTAAATTATATCCAATTCTATCTAAACATGAAATAGAAATGATGTTCCTTATTATGCTAGGTACATAATAACATTCATCTAATAAAAACGTGTCTCCGGATGGTAGCTTGAGCTCCACTGTCCCCACAGCGATCGCCGCAACTCTTGCGCCGTTACCTAGTCTCAGCTCCACCTCGCCGGTCCTCAGCTTACGCCTTCTTGTCAGTGCCTGCACAGAATTGCAGATATGAGATACACATCCAGTATCTAATACCCATGATGTACAATCTCTTATTGACAAGTTTATATCTATCATATAGATACCTGAAGCGTCCTGCTGCTTCACAGTTCCTTGAGCCTTGTCCTTGAGGTATTCCTTACAATTCCTCTTCCAATGCCCTTTCTGGTGACAGTAGAAGCAATCACCTTTCTCAGCACTTTTACCCTTGTCTTTCTTGACAACCTTTGCCTTTCTCTGAACCTTGTTCTTATTCTTTCAAAAAGCTTGGACTGCAAGTCTTTTCCTGTTGGTCTTACCAACCATTAGGACTTGGGGTTTATCCTTCACAAGGTTCCCCTCAGCAATCTTTAACATGTTCAGCAGTTCAGCTAAGGTGGCCTGGATCTTGTTCATGTTGAAATTGACAATGAACTGAGCATATGAAGGTGGAAGTGAAGACAACACAAGGTCTGTGTGCATCTCCTTGGGAAGTGTAACCCCAAGAGCATCCAGCCTCTCCACCCACTCAATCATCTTCAGCACATGATTATGTACTGAAGTTCCCTCTGCCATCTGAGCTTTGAACAGATTCTTCGATATCTCATATCGTTCGATTATGCTCTGCTCACCAAAGAGCTCCTTCAAATGGAGCATGATGGATCTAGCATCCATCTCTTCATGTTGCCTCTGCAACTCATTGCTTATAGAGGCTAACATGTAGCATTGGGCCATGGTGGAATCTTCCTTCCATTTTTCATACGCTATCATTTCCTCCTCTGGGGCATCTAATGCTGGTTCAGCAGGAAGTTCATTATCCAAGACGTAGGGCAATCTGTTCAAACCTGAGGACAATCTTCAGGTTCCTGAGCCAGTCTGAGTAATTGGTGCCTGTTAAACGGTTGACATCAAGTATGCCTCGCAACGGGTTATGGTGCGACATTCTAGCCTACAGGAGATAATCAAATGATAATTAGCAGATATTCAGATTAACTAAAAGAAGATATGGTCTTTTATTATCTAGTTTTACTCCCACTAATTTTCGACGGACTGTATAACCTTCAGATATATAGAACGGGAGACGCCGACTATCTCCTAGTGGGGATCAGAATCTCCAAGCATCACAGTATGACCTTGGGTAAACACGTAGTATCATATCGCTATCTCAGAGCAATCATCTCATGATAATTGCAACTCCTTGCAATATCCGATCATATTTCGGCTCCCAGGTTATTAATGGTCCCGGGTAAACACAGTAGACCATTATCCTCGGTCTAAGCATTACCATCAATACGTGATAAAGTAGAGTAGAAATATAGTTCCCGGATAAACACATGGATGACTATATCGTTCCTCTACTTTTATCCAAAGGCATCTAATGCCATGATCAATAGTTCTCTCATCAGTTAATGGCAAACCTCGGGTAAACACATAGTATCTGCCACCACTGAATTAAGTTCTATTAATCATATTGATGGAGAGCCACGCGGTGCATTCTCAATGACTCGCACTCCAGCTTAGAATTTGTTACGAAGGTTTTGCTTATTTAATTTGGTCTCATCCTAGGTGATAGTATTAAATATATCGAATATATTTATTAATACTAATAACCTAGCAAATATAAAGCACAGGCATCACATACATGTCATTAGTGTGGTCATGGACGGCACTGCGGTTTGACTTGAGCCAGACAGTCAAACGCGCACATACACACAATATAACAACTTATATCATGAGTCTGCAAACCCATGAATGCAATGAACTCCTTCATATTCATCTGGTCAGCAGTTGTGGATCATCCTCGCTCCGCACGCATCCGCCTCGATCAAATTACATCGTAATTCTCAATTACATGATAATTTAAATAAGGAAGCCTTATGGCGATTACATCAAATAGGAAGGTAGAAGTACAATGGAATGTAAGAGGGAGAGGTTCGCAGACCTCTATTTATTAATACACAATAAACCACACAATCACATTCCACATCCACAAGTAATGCCCGTCCATGACCACCATGTGTTTTATTAAACAAACCACACATGAATAGCGCATCAAATGGCTAATTAAAATTTTCGAAAATAATAATAATTTTGGTTTCATAAAACCAGGGACCAAACAAAATTTGGATTTAGGATTTTCGAAAACTTTAATATTTATTCCAAGCATGCTAATTTAAATTTAATTTAAACAAGCAAATCAATAACACATCAAATATGCATTAACATCTAAAATTAATGGCTTCAGAAATATTCCATGCTCAATTTGAACAATTCAAATATTTATGGGGTTAATCTAACAATTAGATTGCATAAGGTTTAATCTAACATTTAGAATTAATTCAATTAACAACCTTTTGTTAATTAATTAACATAATAAACCTTAATAAGGGCCCAATAAAAATTGAATTTAATAAAAAACAGTAAAATAATATTTTACAGATAATCATTAAACCAATTTTACAATTTAAAATTTAAAAAAATAAAAATTAAACAAACTGGGCCCCCTTTAAAGGGCTCAGCCCTGCTGAGCCCCTGGCTCGGGCCACCTGGCATGAGCCAGGGCCCGGTTCGGTCGGCGGCTAGGGAAACCCTAGCCTCCCGGCCGAACCGCCCGAGGTTCCCTGCAATGCAGGGAACCCGACGGCGCCGCCCCAGCTTTGGGGTCTTCTCCGGCGCTGGCCAGGAGGCGGCCGGCCACCGGACCTCGTCGCCGGTGAAGCCTGTACCTCCGGCGAGCTCCGGCGACCGGCGATGGCCACGGAGGTGCCCCGGAAAGGGGTTTATTCGCTCCCCTTTTTCTCCCAAAAAATCTGGTTTTGCAGGTTTCTCAAACCCGTGGGGAGGAAGAAGAAGGTCCATGGCCGCTCTTTCACGGCTTCCCATGCCACCAACAACTCGACCAGGGTCATTGGGCATGATCTATAGCGATTAGAACCCCTTAAAATCCATCTCTATGGATCCGACCACGTCAAAAACGCCCCGTTCTTCGTCCAACGAAGAACATGACGAAAAACCCCAAAAAAATAATTTTTTCTTCAGATTTAAATCACGATCTCATCGCAGTAATCATCTAATGATTATAAATCTTTCAAGATCATAAATCTAAGCATGGAATAAATTCGAAAACCATAAATTTTAGAGACCGAAACGGCGAAAACACAGTGGAACCTGGCTCTGATACCACTGTTGGGATCGCTGTGTCGGGATCCGATCCTAAAACGCAGCGGAATAAATTCAAAAACTGGGATCGGATCTGTCCCGTTTCGGTCGTTAAAACTAAAACCGATGTAGATCGATTTACCTTGCGCGGATTCGAATCCACGTCCGTTTTCCGGTTCCGTCGGAGCGATGCCGCAAGTCGCGCAGATGCCCGACCTCTAGCGGTATCCACGCGGTTCTCCTCGCGATGGATCGTCCTCGCTTCCTCGCTCGCTGCGGCGCTCGAAGATCCCGTCTGACTGCGCGTAATCCGCCGCGACATGCGGATTCAGAATCCCCGTCGAACGGGAGGTGGAGTAGTTGGGAACGGCACGCCCAGAGGAGAGAAAAAGTGGGGAAGAACGAATGACGGCTAGGTCAGGGTTGCTGGCCCCGCACGTAGAATCCGTTCTTTTATAAAAAGTCAGTTTGCGGTTTTTCACAAAAACCCAGACTTATCCGAAATCTTGTCGGATTATCCATCGACTTGAAAACTATTTGCGTGTGACCCTCTAGGCCCAATTACCAGTCCAGTTAATAGCTCATTAAGTCCAGTAACCCTTTACTGACCCACTGAATTAATTAATATCCTTATATTCAATTAATCAGCCGAATTTAATGTCCCATAATAAATTCGGACAGACTGCCGATCACGTTGGATGCCAAGCAACATCGCGTGATCTTGGATGGAACTGGGGTTATCGCAACCCTCTATTGGAACCTTTCTGTCATCGGTTAGCGCGCAGATATAATCCTTCATCCGTACAATGTTCCCGAATCGACCTAGGGCATGGTTTACTGTTAAACCCTATTTGGTCGATTCACTTGAATCAGATGCCGCTAATCTGAATCCGATAACTCCTTATCGATTACAGAGTCCGCCCTGGCCAGGGACTTTAAGCGCATCATTCCCGGAACATTCTCTCTCAAACAACCGAGAGCGGATGATCCCGTATTGAACACACAATTACCTTCGAGGGCATTTCCCTGAACCCGATCACTTGACTTATTGATATCCCATGATTAGGGATTCGTTCGTCAAGGTCAAAGCTCAGAAACCTACCAACAAGGTATCCTTGGAGTCTCAGGTCCAAGGATCATCCACGCAACCGTGACAATTGAATCGAGCTGGTTAAAAGTGAGGTGATTACCATCCAGCGATTCATAGTCGGATCAGTTCAGTGAACTCATTCACCAATGAGCACCTATAGGTTCAGCATCGTGTCTCCACACAAGTGACTTATGGGATCAGTCACCCTCATCATATGAGCTGAAGTAACCTATACTAGTCTATCCGGATGTTCGATGTCCTATCTCAAACATCCTATGACTAGGAACAATTAAGAACATGTGTTTATAAGTCTTCGGTCCCGTAATTATGATCTCATCATAATCCGAAGACTATTGCATATGTTCATGGACTTCATCGTGATACGATAAACACATATCGAATTAATTACACATAATGAATTATTGCCATTTATTAATAATCTGAATATGTACACAGTATCGGATTGGCTTTGAGACCATCTAATACTAACAAGAATGCCCTATGGACGTGTACTCAGAAATCTCTGGCCAAGGTCAACTCAAAGAGGCGTCTTTCTAGAAGTTAATTAAGTACTGGAATCCATCCAGATAATGCTTTAAGGATTTGACATAGAAATCATACCTTTGCATTGTCGATGCATTGAATGAGTGAAGATTAAATCTGTGCGGTATCTGCAGACGGAAAGGTTTAACTAAGGGAATATCATCCCTTATATCTTTTGAGATCATGAGGTAGTACTTGGTGCTGTTCATGATCAGACAGTCTAGTAGATTTATCATGATATGATAATTCACTTATTTATTAAATTAATTATTTAACACATGATGTTTAAATAATAATTAATAAATACTAAACTCAAGAAATAGTTCTAAATTTAGTGGGCCTAAAACCAGACTGATATATGGGTTTAGAGGGTCACACAAATAAGAATTTTCGAAAGATGATGAGAGATTATAAATATTTTATTATCTGGATTTTTGTGAAAAAATGTAAGATAAACATAGAATATTTAATGGAGAATTATCCAAGGCTAAGTTCTTGGATAATTATGAGATTTAATCATGGCTTTATCTCTTATTTGAATAAGAGTTATAAAAGGGGCCATAGAGTGGTTGTGTACATACACAACACACCACAAGTTTGGACTTTTCTCTCCTCTCTCTCTCTCTCTCTCTCTCTCTCTCTTTTGAAGAAGGATACGTCTACTCACTCTCTCTCATCCTTTTCAACTATATGGTGGAGGTTCTGAGATCAAGACGACATCTTCAAGCCGAAGAGAAAAATGCGTCTCCGTTAGGAGCTCGTGTGGATATCTCTAGAGATCGTGCGCGTACGCGATTACCAAATTGGTTCAATCTACGGGAGATTCGAAATCCCGCAAAAGCGAAGAACAGTTCTTCTAAACTAATTTAAACTGTCCGTTTTTCGATTCCAGTAATGTGATACTAGAAATCAATTTATTTCCGCTGCGTTTCTGTCGATTCCTTACACTACCTACCTTGAATTTCTAAGAAAAAGAGGCTAAATAACAAAATTTGCCAGTTGAATCTGTACCTGCATAGTGACCGATAGACTCAACTCTAAAAATATATATCTTTTTGAAAATTCTTTCTAAAATTGTCAAATCAAAACTAAAATTTGCAAATCTTGTAGACTCAATTTATCACATCTAAATACAACTTAGTTTGTATCATTTAATACTCATTCATAGGGTGTTATACTAAATACTTCTGATGATTAATTAAGAGTTTTTCTTTTCGGATGATGTAATTAATGTTATTCATTTACGGATAGCGGGATTAGATCAAAGAATAATCACAATCACTTGAAACTTGAATTAGTCAGATCAAGCGCACAAATAAATTTAAATCATAAAATCATAAAAAACCCCAACAACAATCTAATTTCTTACGACTGGTTCAAGATCAGCTAGATTCAAAATTTAATAGCATTGTCATTCGGCTAGATGTGGTCTGAAGTTGAATTCTGAAGGTCCTTTTTGCGTGCATGCGTAGTGTGATATGGATGTGGTGCCCTACCCTTTATAGAGTTCCATGAATGTAAAAGAGGGAAATAAAGCGCCCGCCGAGGCTGCCTCCCGGTAATGGGAGAAAAACGCTACACTGTGAGCTCGCTTCGTTACAATATGATGTCGACGTCAATGATCCACACGAATGTTGAAGAGCCTAGAAAGGCACCCTGCTATATATCCCGGAATATTTGAGGAAGAGTAGCACAGCATTGGATATAACTTGAACGTCATGGAGATGAAATTAACAGGTCTTAATTGGGGCATGCATATGGGCTAGCTCAGAGGCCAAAGTTACCGTGATATGTATTAGGAAAGGGGGATTCCTCGACAAGACAAGACTGGGATGCATGCATGCGTACGCGCAAGTCTCTGATAGATTAGCACATATTCTGGAGCATTTCCAAATGAGGGATCCAGTAGAATGCATGCATGCATGCATGTGATGCGCTATCTTTCGCTAGCTGCGTACGTATGACCGCCATGTTGATGACAACAGCCAGCCCTTGGAGTCGGTTGCCTAGAAGTGCATGCGTCCATGTTGAGTGCTGATCCTCTACGGTCTTTGTTGGACCGTAGGTCAGTAGAGTGAAAGGGGGAAGATCTCTACTCGTCCATGTTATGTCCATGATTGGTTCGAAACGAAGATGCATGCTCACGTTGGTGAACTTCTGAATGCAAAAATATCTTAAATCTCGCGAGCTCGCCATTAGCATCATTTTTTTAGGGTTCCAAGCGACCAGATTCCAGCAGCAAATGCAGAGATTTAGGGATTTCTGTCTGCCAGCCCCCCCACAGGAGGAAGCATGTGCACGGTGAGAGGAGTGAGTTGAGCTCCATTTCATGGAGTGCATGTGCCATGTGGGGGGGTAGGGCCCAACATGCATGCCTGGTGCTTAGATCTGTGGTATATACATATATGTTGACGGGTGCATGTATATATTCCGTCTCCGTGGCCCTGTTAAAAAGACGTGATGGCCATCATAAGTTGGCCACCAACCATGCATGTTAGCTAGCTCCCAGTATTAGGAGGTGCCAAGTCCTTTCTTGTGGATAATATTTTCTGGTGCTTACTCAAACGTGGAACTACCTTTGTGTATCTTGCTTTATTCTCTATGTTGGTTGGGTGTCATAATCTTCCTCCGCTTTTTTTTCTTTTTTTTTTTTCACTTTTGGTATATACTTTCTTCCTGCTCTACATTTCTTGAATTTCTTGTAACTTACTTGACAGAATTTTTACTTAAAAGTTACTTTTGACTTTTACTATCCATATAGAATGAGTTGAGAGATAGATATTATAACTAATTTAACACTTTCATAACAAACTAATTTTTTCTCTAAATTTGGGAGCTCCTAAGTACTTTTAGTTAAAGTTAAAATATAAGCAAAATACTACGTAAATGACTTTTAAGATCAAAAAGTTTCTACAAAAAATAGCTAAATAAAAGTGTGAAAGTACTTCCAATTAGAACTTGTGCCAAACACGTATATCCAAAAAAACCTTTACAAAGTGGCAAGAAAATCTTTATCAGGAACAATTATGGACATATGTGATGATTGTTTTTTATTAAAGACATTATGTTGAAACTTGCGCTGCAAGGTGTGAGATATCTACGAAACACAGATCGTCCATGGTCCTCGACGGACCGTAGACGATTAGTAAAGTAGGAGGAGGGGGGGACAAAAATTCCCAAAATCTCACCCGCCCAAACTTCTCCGTGATCGCAAAATCCCCCCCCCCCCTCACTGTACTGATCGTCGACCGTACACGATCTGCACTCATATCTACGTGGGCATCTGATTTAGCCAACACTTACACAACACTCAAGGATGGGTGATAGAATTCTTTCCTTGGGTCACACAGTAATTGGACGCTTTAATCTACACGCATACAGAATTCAAATGAGAAGATTAAACAATATCCTCAAGATTTTGCGGAATGCACACATACCAATTAAGTACACGCTATTAGTAGGAACTTATCCATGTATCCTGAGTGTACATGAAAATAGCAGTTATTAATTTTTGTTACCCATTTGTCTCCATGTGTTCTGATCGAGATGATTATGTTCTCTCTATGTGTTGTTAAAATCATGTGTGATGAGTTGCTGGTGCAAGATTAATGCATAGCTAAGAAGGATTAGCAAACCAAACTTCCAAGATATATAGTGGCAACCTGGCATAAAAGGGTATTTAAAGACTAAGGGACGAATTTGGTGCAGGAATAAGATGGAGAGAATATTAATTTATCCTTAAAACATTGTTTATTTTATTTTATTATCTGGAGGCCAGCTCTATTTTTAAACATTTTCCATTGTATTCCTATTTTTGAAAACTTTAAAGGTAGAGCTCAAAATATCCATGAATAAAGTCATTCTCACTTCTCTTCGAATAAGCTTACTTATTTTTCTTGCAACTTTACTAATGGAAAAGACAAGACACCTTTGTCCACACGTATCCCCTTCAATTATTTTTAGTTAGACTGGTTTCCAAGATGTTCATCTCATTTAAGCGTATCTCTATCTCAAGCACTATACCTTTTGTATACAGACTAACAATGAAAATGAGGGTAAAATAATTTACAAAAATAATGAATATTTTTATTTCCATTTCTATTACCCCGAAGCCAAAGAGTCCTGGAGTGGTAGCCCCATTCTTATCCGTATGATCCTCGAAATTGACGATAAAATCTGAAGAAAGATAATGGCATAAAAATGCGATTTGAATTGCTCAAATTATATGTAGAAATGTGACTCTGAATTACCCGTGTTATACCTTTCGCAAAATTTGAAATAATGAGGGGTATTCATATAAATTTGGAATATTCGTGAGAAATCTGAACCACTAATCTAGTCAACGATTTTACAGTAAGGAAAGTGTTACTTGTAATATATCCTTTAATATTCTTTAATATTTGAGATTTTTTATTTTTTAATCTCTATAATATTTTAATATTCTTTATAAATGTTTGTAATTTTTATATTTCTTAATAGTCCTTAGAATTATTAAAAATATTCTAAAAAAGTCTCTCAATACTTCTTAGAAAGGCTTTTAAAGATGATTAAGAGATTGTGAGGAATTTTAAGAAACATGAAGATTTCATAGATTTATAAGAAATATTAGAAGATTATAAGAACTAAAAAGTAAAAAATATATGTATTAATGAAGATAGCACCAAAGTTGAATTTCTGGTTATATTAATTTATATCTAACTGGTAGCATCCGATGCGTGAGGGCATAAACTCCAACTTATATATATCCATTTTTAATTCTTCTTTCGTACGTATGACATAGAAAGAAAAAGGTCATCTTTAGAACAGACATCTAGCTATTATGTGATTTGCATGCGTCCAAGGGAATGAGAACGATATCACCCTAAAAGTTAATTCATGTCATATGTATATATGGCGGTCGGAAATTGGTCGGACTACGGTGACTATCCGATCAACGATCCGGCTACTCTGATAGAATTTGTTTGGAATGGAGACGCACAGGGTAAAATCTGCAAGAGGGGAATAGAGGCGGCAAGGGGACCTCCTGGTCTGTTGGGGAGTTAAACTCTTCGGTGCCTAAATTAGATGCTAGAAGATGAGATCTTACTAGAGATTTCTTGTGCTCAGAATGACATACCTTACACCGGAGAAGATTCGGTGGTTATATAGTCATCTTCTTCCGAGACGTCCTGGGGACGGTTTCCTCTGAAAGGGTGATTTGCCTATAATCAGATCCTCTTAATTAGAGAGATCGTGAGATAATAGACAAGAAAAAGATCCACCCACAGTCGTAGGGGGTACATTACGGACCTACTGTAAGTGGGCAGTTGCACCCGAAGGATCCGCCTGTTGATGAAGAGGTGCGAACGATCCCCCCTCAAGAGAGGTGGGGGGGGAGAGGGGGGGACCTTCGTTACCCCCGGAGAATCGGGGGAAGGACCTTCCGTGCCTCAGGAGGCTTAACTGAGACCCTTGGGGGTCTCAGGAACTACTACTGAGCGCGGGGGCTAAAGAGCTAGACTTGGTGGTTCTGGAATCTTGCCTTTGTTGCGCGGGTCAAGGTACCGTGTACCACATGTCTCCTTGTGCCAGCTTCAATAAGCCGTAAGTCTGTGGACCCGTGGGTTAAATGGGTTTAATTGGGCCGAACCTGATCACCTCTCATCAGTATATATAACACTACAAGCCAACAGTTGTCAGGTTTCTAAAATTGAACATAAGAAATGAAGTCCTTCCTAGAAAAGCTTTGAGAAGAAAGGGAGAGGGGTTTGCCAATAATTGGCGAGCAGCTCATTAACATTTAGAGAGATGCTAGCCTGGCCAAAAAGTCTATTGGTTTACTCTACGTAAAGGAGAAGCATAGATTGAGGAGGTTTTCATAAATTTGCCATATATAGATTGTCGCACTTTTTAAATGCGAGTGAATCAAATTCACTTAAATCGAATAAGTAAGATAATTGAGGATACTTCTCCGTCAGGATAATATTTCCCTAACATTTAACACTGAGGATCCATATATATATTCTGCCATATGATACCCTGATTGCATTAGGCCCGGCGCAGGTAATGGGGGTGGACAGCTGTTATTCAACACATGACAGGAATTAATGACAAATCCTTCGCTAGCCAGGCACATGACAACATGTCATTTTTGTAGTGAGAGAGACCTCAATGGCTTGAGACTGTCGGGAGTGACAAATCCGTTGCTGTTAGCTAGGCACATGAGAGAGAGAGAGAGAGACTTTTAGAGTGAGAGAAACATCAATTAATGGCTTAAGACTGTCGGCAGTGACAAACTCTTGGTTATTAGGTACAAGAGAGAGAGAGAAAGAATGGTTTCCCTAATTCTGTTTATAAAGTATATAATGATAACTTCTTGATCTGTCATGTGGGGAACTATACATATACATGTAGGGGGGGATAGTACTGTAGGCGCCTATATGTTATGCACAAAACCCAAAAAAGGAGGAAGAGGTGGTGGACCACTTGGACTTGGACTGGTGTGGTGAGAGTTCGGAAGGAGAGGCAAAGAGTGAGGGAGGGCAAGGAATTAGGGAGAGGGGATCCAATCCAACTCATCTCTCTCCCTCACAATTAGGGATATAAATTGGGCACGTTGAATTGAGTTGTGTGATAATTTGAGTCTAATCTAAATTTAAAATAATCTAATTTCAATTCAATTCAAATTCAGTCTAAATTCAATTAAAATTTAACCCTAATTTAATAATGAGTGGGTTAGGTTGGATTAGATTGGACTGCCCCGTTTATAAATATTGTCAGAAGTGTTTTACCTTTTGTATGTATTATTATAAAAATCAATAGATTAAATTGGATCAATCAATTTTTAGTCTAACTTCAATCTAAATTTAATTAATGTCAACTCAAATTTAATTCAACTTAATTTATATAACTTAGGTGAACCCAATTTCTTTTTATAGGTTGAGTTGGACTAGGCCACAAGTTAGCCCGTCCGATTGACACCTCTACTCACTACTCAAATCACATGAGAAAGGCGAGGATGCACGGGCAAGTAATCTATCCTTGTGTTGCTGGCGGTCCACGGTTGACCTTGCGGCCGAGTTATTCATTTTTCTTTAATCTTTCTAAAACCCCTCTTTTTATCTCAACATGGGGGAACTAACTTGAAGCGGTGCATGTATTAATCTAATTAACAAGATGACAAAATATTAAAATGTGAACCAAAAAAAAAAAAAAATTCTCGATGAATTTTATAGCTTATTCTTTACAATCAATCCATCTATTAATTTCAAATTTGTATTAAAAATTTCTACAGTACTTTTCACCGTTGCTCTCTTTTGCAATATTATTATTCTATCCATTCACAATTGAAGACATCTCTAACAATTAATTTGCTTCCATGTTAATCCTCTCCTGAAGCTAGTGTTGTTCTTTAAGTAAGGTATTCAAATGAAATGTGTCGTCATCTATATTAATTTTTGTAAACAGTAGAAAGTGCACTACCTTAAAAATTAACAACGTAATATCAACCTTTCCATTTTTTTTTCAATCTGCTGAGCTAAAACCAATTTTTTTCCATATTATTTGGCATTTTTTATTTTTGATTAAAAAATTAAAGTGTAAGTTTATCTTTCAAGACTGTACTCGTTCAAGACACCCTTTTAGAAGGTAATAATTATTTTGATCGATACTTTTCTATGGGATCTAGAAACTCTCTAAAAACAGTTAATTAGTTTTATTTCTCATTTCACAAGGTTAAAGAATTTTCACGTTATTTCTGGAGAATGTAGTGTCCAATATATGCTCCGAAGTTTTTGGGGAAATTATTGAAAAGCATATAAAATTTTTTAAAATATCCAAAAGGAGCACGACACGTCCAAATTAAATACCTGAAGGATACACGACTTCTAAATTAAGTTCATTTCGACAAAAAGTCATATTTTTAAAGCACACAATCTAAAGTACCTTCAATGATTTTACAAAAAGATTGCCTTAATATAGATCTATATAACATGACTCTTATACCCTTCATCAAAAGGTAATGTTCTTGAGACTCTTATTGTTCTTAAATTACCAAAAGTGACACTAATACTAGAAAATATCAAGAAAAAAATCATTCATCAAAAATAAAAAAAAAATTAGAAGAGGCTCCCAACTTTTATAATTAATAAAAGAACAAATATGTAAAAATAATAAGTGATGATGTTGCTTTGAATTCTATTCCTAAGAACTCATAAAATAGGTGTAATCTTACTATGAACTATTCATAAATTGAATTTTTGTCCGTAGTTTGAGATGGTACATTTCTTATAATTAGTAAAATTTAGGATAATATTCATACAATGATTGAGGATAATTTAAGTAATATACTAGAAGAAATATGACTTCTGTTCATACGTACATAAGAGGAGTGTCCTTAATTGTTTTAGATATTTTAAACTTATATGTCGGGGGTATATATTTTGAAATCCCCTTTTCAGTAATTTTCTCAAATTTCTATTCACATTATAGACAGGGTTTAGATATACTGAATACCAGAATAAGACATCATTATGAATTTATTTATCATCATTACCGTATTGTTAAACATCATTTTAAAAATCAAATTAGAGCACTAAGCAACCCATCATAGGGGCAATGATTGCGTAATCTAAAATGAGACCAGGTTCGGTGATCGAATTATTCATCTACTTAGGAGTTATTTGTTTTAGTATAAAATTTTGTAGCTCACTAGTTTCAAAATCACTGATTTTAAAACTAGTGAAGTTTTGTGGTTTTGAAGCATTTGTTTGGTTGCTTGTACAACAAAACAAGAGATAATTTTAATTTTCTTATTTTGGTTTATAGTGGATTTTTTTTGTCAATCAAAACAAGAAAATTGGACTATCAAGGGGATAGATAAGATCCAGACAAGATCTTATTTTATATTATTTTACATCATTCGAAACATTCAAAAATACCATAAGATAAAATATTTATTTTAGATTAAGTTGTTTTACATTAAAACAAACAACCCCTTAAGTGATTATTAGAAAGAGATCAAAATATCTCACCTGATATCATACAACGGCAATTTGATGAACCCTGGTCCCTCCTAACCAATTAGGAGTCATGGTGACCATGTTAGCCATCACCTAATCTATTTTTTTAAAATAATTTTAATGGTTCTTAAGGGGAGAAAACGAAACAAAATCATTTTCTTTTTATCCAAAAATCTTCTCAGGAAATGGACCTTTTTCCCTAAATATTGTGAGCTCTGGTAGAAAAGGACACGTTTAGGTTATGAAGAAATCATAAGCTTTTAAATTACCGCAAATATAAATGATAACCATCTCAGCTGTTTAGTAATGAAATAAGGTAGGCAATATGTGGATTCTCTTTTTTAATCTCTAGCCGTTGCCCTTCAATCATCTCTTAATTTTCACGGTGGATGGCATTGGCAAATACTTTTCCAATAGTTTTACTACTTCATATTAAAGAAACATATATGTAAGAGAAATACCCTAACATCAAAGCAAGAGTAATACTTGCTCATTGCAGTGGATTAAATATATATATATATATATATATATATATATTATTTTTTTTTCAAGGTCATCCCCGAGGTGGCCTAATCATCCGTATTTTTTTTTGTCTAATCGAACAATCTAAAAAATTTTAAAAATAAAAATTGAGTCCAATGAACAGGAAAAAAACATACTTTTTTACTGTTAATTAGGCTCGATTTCTTATTTTTCATATTTATTTAGGTTATTCAAAATACAGCCGATTAAGACATAAAAAAATATATCTCTTTTAACTCTCTGCAATAACGGTGAATACGCACAGTCATTGCAACAAATATTATTACTCTCAAAGCAGCAAAAGGTGTCCAGTTGCTTTCTTATCTGACTTTGTATTCCATTTTAGTTTCTTTAGTGGGGCAATGAGGCTCTTGACCGGATTAATTAAACTCCATAAGAATTATTATTTTTTATCAAATTTCAATTGTCCACATGCATTGCTCTAACATGGGGTACCACATGGCCAGGTAGGGGAGGTGAATGCCTTTTCTTTCCCTGTGGCATACCCAAGAGAGGAACACAAGGCAGCGGTCACAGACTCGCAGGGTAAGTTGAAAACTTGAAGTATTCCACAGACACACCTGGCACCTGTGCTTTGCCAGCAATGCAAGAGGTGGGGGGGGGGGGGGGGGGCTCTCCCCTGCCTCTTCTTAGATTTGAGCTACACACTGCTGTAAAGCCTGTCCTTTTTTTCCTGTTTCCACCGCAAGGAAGACACCCCTCCCCCCTGTCCCACCCACAACTCCTCCCATATCATATTTCCTTAGTTGTCAAGAAATTTTTTTTATAGTGAGAGACACAATGTGAGGAGTTGGCTAGCCAAGTAACCAACACGCAACCACCCATACATCACTCTCCACTCTCTCCATCCATCTCTCTCTATCTCTAATTTAATTATATGCACTAACATGCATGGCAGCACTAGGACTTCTCTGAAATTAAGGTGGCAATTGAAAGCTTAAGCCGTGAAATTAGTGTTGTTAATGACCAACACATCGCTCCTACCCATTAAATATTTATACGGCACACAAATGAACAATCCCCACTCCATATCCAAATGGACCCAATCACGGCACGGGTCCACCGGTCCTCGTCATCTTTCCTCTCTTTTCCTCCTCTAACTTTAAGCGTGCACTAATCTAATTTGATACTGCACCTAAATTAAAGAAAATTGAATTCCTTCTTTTATATATATATACACATTATAGCTTTGTTAGAAATTAGAATTGATCCCATGTTCTTTTGTTGGGAACATTACATTGTAACCAAAGCATCTGCTTGAGTTGTTGGAGGCATGGTTTCAACTAGGCTCACAACACGACATAGCATTCCTCTGTGATTCATAAGCCAAATTTGCACATGGACCTCGATGGAAACATTATTTCTTCTCAAGGCTATTTTCGTAAATTTCAAATGACATTTCCGCCAAGTTTTAAGGAACCCATCTTCCCCCTACCTTCCTCAAGGCTCACCGGTAAGTATGGTAAACAGTATAGATAGATAGATAGATATATGCCATAGCTTCGAAAGCTCTATCTCTCCACACGCACACACAAACACAGGCACTTGGCCATGGCGGAGCTGGAGAACGCCCCCCACATGATGCCCAGGTTCGTGGGCTTTCTCTCCTCGCTGCTACAGCGGGCGGCGGAGTCCAACGATGTGTTGGCGCCGGGAGGAGCGGGGGGGGTCGGCCCGCCCCTCCACCACCACCAGCAGCTGCAGAAGGTGACTGTGTTCCACGGGCTGACGAAGCCGGCCATCACGGTGCGGAGCTACCTGGAGCGCATCTTCACCTACGCCAACTGCAGCGCCTCCTGCTACGTCGTCGCCTACATCTACCTCGACCGCTTCTCCCAGCGGCAGCCCCTCGTCGCCCTCAACTCCCTCACCGTCCACCGCCTCCTCATCACCAGCGTCATGGTCGCCGCCAAGTTCATGGACGACGTGTGAGTAGTGTGTCCTCTTAATTGGCTCGCGACTCAAATTTTCTTCCTTTTGTCGGGGAATTTGACATCTCAATTAATTCCCTGGGTTACTGGGTGGCTTCTCCCAAAGATGAAGTCTTGGAATATTAGATTTGAGCAGATTGAGTGGTGAGTTTGATTAATCTCTTCTTCATGGGCATCACACAACAAGTTGAACCTCCTCCTCCTAGCTAGGTTACAGAGAATTGAGGGAGATCTGAGATGCTGTTGGGTCGACCTGCAATTTTTTTAACTTTAATTAATATATATGCTCCTCCTGGGTACCAATAAGTGTGGATAATTAAGTGATGTTCTTGGTAAAAAGAGGAGCATGCATCCCCTTTTCTCTTGTCACAGATCTGAGGAGTACTCATCAGGGGGACTGGGAATTCCCGATCACTTTTGTCATGTGGAGTGGTTCCCCAGCCTCCTCTCTTTTCCTTGAGGGTTATCTCTTCCTTCTACAACCAACCAACCAGGTTGTCCTGCTGGCACACGCCAACCATGGTGGCATCAATTACACAACACAGCTACCAGCCTTTACACCCCACCCCATTCCCTACCTCCTTTTTTTATTTTCCCCATCCTCTACTGTGGGCTTGCCAGCTAAGATGGGGGTGGGGTGTTGGGGTGTCTTGGAAGGTATTCCCTCCCACGTTGTTTCGCTACACTTGCACTAGCTGAAGTCACGATAATTTTGCATTTATAAACGTGGTATCCTCTCCCTTGAAGTCCATCGCACTTATGGGCCGGGGTTCTTTTAATTTGGGGGCCTGCTTGCTTTCTACTCTCCCCCTTTCCTTCCCAATGTGAGTAAAGAAAAGAAGGCTCCTTTCTGATCTAAATGCTGGTCTTCTTTGGAAAGCACACAACTTATGCATTATCACTGGGGTCACTATAGCTGCGGGGGATGGTGGGGACAGTTTACTCCAGTGTTTCTTATCATTAATCTCATTTTGTTTGCAGAATAAGTTATTATGTGGTATTTACTGACGGAATGATGTATACTAGAATAAGGAGTGTTTTGATTTGATAGTTTTGTGGAACCCGCTGACAGAATAAAAAAAATAAAAATTCTTGTGTTTAGAGTAGGATAGCTTATTCTCCGAATACGCTATTCTACACTAATATAAGTCATTTCGCTTGTCAAAGCTAAATTAAACTTATTCTTTTCCTATTATTCGCTCTTATTCTTTTTCTATTCTCTAAAAGGCGATTACAATGGCCTGCTGGATTTGGGGCTTAGTTAGGGTGGCGGACACTTTTGTCCTATTATTGTCTGGTCCTGGTCTGGTTTCCTTCTAATCTGAATGGAGTACAGCCCCTTAACCACCACCAGAAAACAAAAGAGAGAGAGGACTGCAGTATTTGAAGGCCTCAGAAACCATGCACCTAATTGTGGGTACTTGCTTACACACTAGAGGTTGGTATCTGTCTGAAAAAATAATTGGGAGAGCAAACAGGCAGAGAGAAAGAGAGAGGCATCTCCACTCGTGAGCTGAACTGTGTGCTGGGTCCGCTGTGTTGGTGTTTGCAGGTGCTACAACAACGCCTACTTCGCCAAGGTGGGGGGAATAAGCACGCTGGAGATGAACTTCCTGGAGAAGGACTTCCTGTTCGGGCTGGGGTTCCGGCTGCACGTGACGCCGGCCGCCTTCGACTCCTATTGTACCCTGCTGCAGAGGGAAATGTGCAAGGAGTGCCCTGCTTCTCCCCTCAGGCTCCACTGCTTCTTCTCCGAGGAGGAGCCCTCCGGCCACCAACAGCAGCAGAGGCAGCTGGCTGTCTGAGAGACGTGGACCCCAACCAGTAGATAGCAACATGCATGGGGGCACCCTCCCCCTTCATTTTTTTGTTCTGGCCTCCGGGCATCAGCTTGAACCATCCCACCTTGTGAATTCTTCGGCTGCTCCAAACCCAATCTTTCCTCGGATTTTAGATATATCTCTCCCTCTCCCTCTCTTTAATTTGGAGGTGAACTTTGTATACGTGCTGTCACTTATTCTCAGTGTTGGCATGGTCAGTCTCTTGGGATCTCTCACTTGTGAACACCAATTTTTAAGTTCTGAACGGATATTAAATTTGATATAGGGACAAAAGTATTTAAAAAAATAACCGTACTTAAAGTTCAGATGTCTGATCACAACATACGAAGGAAAGAATATTTGTCAAATTTCAAGCCTTGCGCTACTTTGAAATTTATAAATGAGATTCAAAACACGATTTTTTCTCATTTCTGTTCTTTGTATCAATTGTTTGAGAACCGGTTTTAATGAGATCGGCTTGAAGCATATGTCAAGAGGGATAGTTTTGAATCTTTGATGGCATGGCCATTGGAACAAAATTCTCAGTTCTTGTGGCCTGTAGACCTATTACTTCACTGCATGTAATAAAAGGAACAATCGAACATATGATATTTCACTGCCACATAGCAAGAGCAGTCTGCCTATAGCCTCCTTTTGGACCTCTAGATCTAGTATGAACAGAAAAACAGTTGAAAGAGAAATTAATAGAATGGGGTCAACCTTCAATAGCTGCAGAAGCTTTTTGTTGGGTCCACTCGATGTTCAACTCAAAACTTAAGTGTTGAGTTGAAGTAGTCATACCATTATATATAGATGGGTGATTCCATGGAATATCTAATTTGGAACTATCCCTAACACGCCTCTGCATGTGCAGGCCGATATTAGGTAGTGACACATGGACATTAGGCACCATGACCGGACGTATTATATCCAGAACACAAAGCCTGTTCTGATACCATTTAGAAGATTTTTGTTGGGCCCACTCAATGTTCAACTCAAAGTATGCTTTTTAAATACCATTTAGAAGATTCTTCGATTCTGTTGGAGCAATGCTGCAAGCCGCGCAGGTGCCCGGCCTCTAGCAGTATCTACGCAATTCTCTTTGCGATGGATCGTCCTCGCCTCCTCGCTCAATGCGGCGTTCGTGGATACGGTCTGGCTACGCGTAATCTGCCGCGACATGCGCATTCGGAAACTCCCATCGAACGAGAAGTGGAGCTATCGGGAGCCAGAGCAGATCCTCCAGGGAGCCGGCCTTGAGAGGTGCGCCCAGGAGAGAGAGAGGGCGGCTGCTAGGTCAGGGTTGTTGGCCCCCGACCTAGCAGCCGTTCTTTTATAATAAGTGTTTTTACGGTTTGTCATAAAGACACACACTTATCCGAAATCCCATCAAATAATCCATCGACTTGAAAATCTTTTGCGTGTGACCCTCTAGGCCCAAATACCAGTCCAGTTAATGGCCTATTAAGCCCAGTAACTCTTTACGGGCCCACTTAACTAATTAATATCCTTATATTAATTAATCAGTCAAATTTAGTGTCCCACAGTAAATTCGGACGAGTTTTTTCCGATCATGTTGGATGCTAAGCAACATCACGTGATCCTGGATGGCATTGGAGTTATTGCAACCCTCTATTGGAACCTTTTTGTCATCGGTTAGCGCGTAGACATAATCCTTCATCCGTGCAATGTTCTCGAATCAACCTAAGATATGGTTTACTGTTAAATCCTAGCCAGTCGAATCACTTGAATTAGATGCCGCTAATCTATATCGGATATCTGATACAGAGTCCTCCCTAGCCAGAGACTTAAGCGCATCATTCCCGGAACATTCTCTCTCATAATACCGAGAGCGGATGATCCCATATTGAACACACAATTACCTTCGAGGGCTTTTCTCTGAACTCGATCATTTGACTTATTAATAAACAATGGTTAGGGATTCGTTAGTCAAAGTCAAAGCTCAGAGACGTTCCAGCAAGGTATCTTTGGTGACTCAGGTCCAAAGATTATTTACGCAACCAAGACAAAAAAATCGTACTGGTTAACAGTGAGATATATACCATCCAGCGATTCATGGTCGGATCAGTTCAGTGAACGCATTTCCCAATGAGCACCTACAGGTCCAGCATAGTGTCTCCACACAAGTGACTTATAGGATCAGTCACCCTCATCATATGAGCTGAACAAACCTGTACTAGTCTATCCGGATGTTTAATATTCTTCTCAAATATCCTCCGACTATGAACAATTAAGAACATGTGTTTATAAGTCTTCAGTCCTGTAATTATTATCTCATCATAATTCGAAGATTGTTGCACATATTCACGGACTTCATCGTGATACGATAAACAAAGATCGAACTAATTACACACAATGAATTAATGTCATTATTTATTAATAAACTGAATAATACATAGTATCGTATTGACTTTCAGACTACCTAATACTAACATTATTGCCATTAAATTAATAAACTGAATAATACACAGTATCGGATTAGCTTGTACGGCATCCAATACTAACAAATCATCCCCCCGAGGAACTCAGTCAGTTGTGTACATATAGAGTTATGATCACATGACATTCGGGATTTAAACACTACTTGGAACGACCCGCGACCCTATAATCGAAAACCCGATTACTAAATGGGTATCGAATCATTATCTACAAGTTCACACCCGGATCTCATACGACAAGTCTGTAGAAGTAAGCGTTAAACAAGGCTAAATATAACAATCTTACGAACTTCAAGGAAAGTACAAGCGCGCAGGAAGAAAATTAATAATGTCCGTACATAGTCCAACAATAATTACATAGTCCAAAGAATTAAATATGTACAGGCAGAAGCAAAGTACAACAACATCGGGGCATACCCCGAAACTGAGATAGCCGCTGGCCCGCACACCAAGGAGAACACCACACGCCGCCACTCGCCAAGAAGTCCACACCTAAAACCGTAGGGAGTGAGCCACACCAGAATTGAGCTCAGTAGGGATCATCCGATCCCCGCCTCCCACACACACACACAAGTGCAGTAATACAGAAAAGAAGGCAATTTGATTAGAGCAGTAAACACAGTTCCTAAATACTAATATGAGACATATGTATCTGTAATGCAACAGGCACAGTTCTAAGCAATTCAAGTAACCCAACTCAACACCACAATTCATAATCAAAGATCTGGCTAAACACTCAAACCACACTGTCGACCGCATACAAACGACGCCTTACAACACCACCAACACCCACGCCTGTCCACCCCTACGATGTTTCGTGCACCGTATGGTGAGGCAGTGAGTCAAACTAGGACTAACTGGGACTAGTGAACCACCATCGCCTAGTTACGTATGCACACAAGCAGTCTAGACCATTGTCCTATCGACCGGACTTCCCTTAACGCCAGACCTCGGCGCTTCAAGAGGGCCCTGGGGACCGGCGAAACTCCCTCAAGCCGAAGCTATAGGGACTACCTGTGTAACGACCAGCCATCCTATGACCGGAGACCCGGTCACTAAATGGATGTCGGCCCATTAACTGCGGGTTCACACCCGGATCTCACACAACACATCTGGAGGAGTAAGTGCTAAACAAGGCTAAATATAACAATCACACGGACTACAAAGGTAAGCAAGTGCGCAGGAAGGAAAATAACAATGTCCATATACAGTCCAACAATAATTACATGTCCAACAAATTAAATAAGTACAGGCAGAAAGAAAGTACAACAACATCGGGGCATACCTCGGAACAGAGACAGCTGCTGGTCCGCACACCAAGAAGGCACCACACGCCTCCACACGCCGCGAAGTCCACACTTGAAACCGCAGGGAGTGAGCCACACCAGAATTTGGCTCAGTAGGGATCATCCGATCCCCTGCCTCCCACTCACACACCCACAAGTGCAACAACAGGGATATATGGCAATTAAGCAAAGCAGTAAACATAGCACCCAAATCTGATATGAAACGTACGATAAGCAGTGTAGCAAGAACCATTCTAAGCAACCCGAAGAACCCAACACAGAGTCACGTCTCATAGCCAAAGTCCACGAAGCGACTGAACCACACTGTCGACCGAAGTCAAACGTCGCCTCCCAACACTACCACCACTGCTCACGCCTGTCCACCCGTATAGTGTTCCGGGGCACTGTAGGGTGAGGCAGTGAGTCAAACTAGGACTAGCTGGAACCAGTGTACCGCCACTGTCAGCTACGTGTGCACACAAGCAGTCTAGACTACTGTCCTACCGTCCGGATTGCCTCCACGCTAGGCCTCAGCGCTTCAGGAGGGCCCTGGGGACCGGCGAACCCCCGTCAAGCCGAAGCTACAGGAACTACCCACAACCCTAACCTCCCGGGTTGCGTCAGGCCAAAGGGCTAAGGGTACCACTCGTAACCTTGATCAAAGGTCACATCAGGCCCAGTGGCTATAGGGGTAAAACAACTCCACAACCAGCTCCACAGCAAGAAACGCGCCGGAAGCTGCCTCGACAAACAGGGAAACCCGACCCGCTGAGACCAAACAGCAACCCCTCGGATAGCACACCGGCTACTCCGGCCCGACGGGCTCAAGGTGGTCCTGTTTCCCTCAGCCAAAGGTAAACCACAACATGTACCCCTCCTCCCACCAGTACGGCACAATGCCTCACAGACACCATGGCCCTTTCCCCACCGGCCCATGGTGACAAATGTAAACCACAGTCATTCCGATCCACAGTTGTATAAGCACACACACACACATAACATGAAGTAATTCCACTCACACAGAAGTCCTCAGTCTCAGTGTACAACGTAAACCATGCATTTGAACCGCTCAACAGTGAAACACATGTTAAAACCAGCACTTAGACAGTTCTGTCTTGAATCGCGTCGACCGAGGTCGACGCCATTCAAGCCCCTCAGACAGGTTTATTTAATAGCCAGATTATTCCTTGAAACGCGTCGTCATAGGGAGTCGCCCTTTAAAATGCATCCACGTCCACAGATGCCATTCACATCGAAATCCCAGATTTACATACCCTCACTCGGGGTGATTTCCTGCCTAAATGGCGTCATGATGGCCCGACGTCCTTTCGAAAAGGCGTCGTCCATCCATGACGTCATTTAGCGCCAGAACCCCTATTTCGTGAAACCTTGAACAGGGAGGTTTCTGACCTAAAAGGCGTCGTACTGCCCTGATGTCCTTCTAAAAGGCGTCGACCAGGCACGACGCCGTTTAGCGCTAGAAACCTGGTCCCCTGGTTCGAACCGAGGGTTTCTCCCTTAACCCAAAACACCCCGAAAAGCCCCAAAACAAGAAGGGGAGGAAGAAGAATTCAACCACCACAAGCATGCTACGAAACCATGATCACAAGCACCGCCATTCCCACAAGGAAACCCCCCTAAACATGCTCAATCTAGCCCAAACACGCCATGTCCCGCCAAAGAAAACACGAGCAATACATGCAAGGTTCGTCCCCCTACCGGTTATTAAACTCCTCCAAGCTCCTCGCCGCCGACCCGGCGCACCGCAGACCGCCGCCGGTACCCTCGAGGACGCCGCCACTCCGCCGGGACGTCGGCCGCCGTCCGGAGAATGGAACGCCGCGAAGGAGGTGGTGGAGGTAGAGGTGAGAGGTAAGGAGGCTATGGAGTGATGGAAGAGGAAGAAGAGGAAGGGAAGGGAGGAAGGAGGGCGGAGGGAGCGGAGAGGGCGAAGAGAGAGAGTGTGAAGACGAAAATGGGGGAAAGAAGGGGAGGCTCGCGGGGTCAATCTAAATCTAGTTAAAACGCGTCGATCGAGATAGACGCCAATCAGTCTGACAGGACAGCCGTACTGACAGCGCTCTGAAACGCGTCGCTAACCGCGGACGCCGTTCAGACGACAGGACAGGCCGTACTGACGACGCTCTGGCGCCGTACCCTGACATCGCAAATGTCGCAGTCTGAATCGCGTCGACCGAACTGGACGCCGTTCCGACAAAAGTGACAGGGGCCGTACTCTTGCGGCCCGAAACCCGCCCACGTGGCGCAACAGCAAGCAGACCTAAATGGCGTCCACACACCCTGACGCCTTTTGAAAGGCGTCGAGCAGTGCAGACATCATTCAGTTTGAATTCTCAAGACCCCCTCCAGGGTCCAAACCAGGGGATCCGGTCCGAACCCGACCCGAAAACTGAACCCGAGACTTCAGTCCTTACATTCTCCCCCCCTTAAAAGAATTTCGCCCTCGAAATTTGCAACCGCTCAACGCTCAACTCGGCTAACCATCACATGCCGACACACCGATCACAACAATCATCCTCACCAATCACACACACAAGGCTCCACGTAACTAGTCAATCACATTCACACCAAGCTAACCAAGATTCTCGATTCTGACAAAAACCTGAAAGATCAAAATAGCCACACACTAGCAAGGCACATCTCGCACAACCGATTCTCCACCAGCCCAAATATATAAAAGCACCACAAGAGTTCTCAACCACCTCTGAATAAGACAAGATAAAAGTGTTCATTTAGCCCAACCGCTCGAACTTCCACTAAGAGACGCAACAGCACTCAACGTCTCGAACACCTACTGACCACCCGGCTCCTGACCTGCCTTATTCTTCTGGGGGCAATTTCTCAGAAAATGCCCCTTCTTACCACAGCCAAAACAGCCACTAGTGACCAATGGACACGCCCGACTGCCATGATGACCACCACAATGGGAACAATGACCTGCCGCATCCCGTCTCGCTCCCTGCTGCCTGCTAGCCATAGACTGCATATGATGAATCGGACCGTCTCTGCCCTCACCACAAGGCATCTCTTGGGACTTGAACTCAAGGGAACTCGGACCGCCTGACGAAAAGATCGTTGATCTGCTCCTGCCTTGCTGCTTCCCTCGTGCCGAATGCTCCAATTCTCTCGCCATCTGCTGGAATTTAGTCTCCACCGCTGCCGCGCATCGTGCTGCTGACGCCAGATCTCTACAATGCTGAGATGCCACCATTGACCTCAGATCATACCGAAGTCCGCCCACAAATCTCTCTGTTCTAAATTCCTCGTGCTCAGATATATGTGGTACGAATCTTCCAAGAGCCACAAACTTCGCTTGGTATTCTAAAACCGACATATCATTCTGTACCAATTCCATAAACTCCATTTCCTTCGTCTTCCGAACGTGCCTCGGAAAGTACTGTCCACTAAACTCTTTCACAAATATCTCCCAAGGAATCTCTCTCAAGGACCTGTCTGCAAACATCATGCCTCTAGTAGCGACCCACCACTCATATGCATTGTCCTTCAATAAGTAAGTTGCCAACAAGGTCTTGTCATTCTCAGCACATTCAAGAGCATCAAATGCCTTCTCCATTTCCTTAATCCACTGAGCTGCCGTATCTGGAACAGGTTGACCCGTGAAAGAAGGGGGCTTTAACTTCAAGAACCGCTCCATCACCATGGATTGGCCACCTCGGGAATTGGACCCCTCACATCCAACTCCTTGCTGGTATCTAGACGTTGCCCCAATCATAGCTTCCATGAAACAATCCACATTATGTCCTTCTGCTCTCGAACCACCACCATCTGCTCTCGAACCACAAGCCAACGGAACTCCCCTCTTCGGCGCCATCACTAACCCACAACACGCAAATCGAACCAAAACACGTTAAAACCTACCAATCTACACCAGCAGCCATCGCCTGTACATACTCGTACTTATTGTTGGACTATAATATCTAACCTAGTTTACCGCATACTCGACCAGACCGAGCTCTGATACCATCTGTAACGACCCGCCATCCTATGACCGAAGACCCGGTCACTAAATGGATGTCGGCCCATTAACTGCGGGTTCACACCCGGATCTCACACAACACATCTGGAGGAGTAAGTGCTAAACAAGGCTAAATATAACAATCACACGGACTACAAAGGTAAGCAAGTGCGCAGGAAGGAAAATAACAATGTCCGTATACAGTCCAACAATAATTACATGTCCAACAAATTAAATAAGTACAGGCAGAAAGAAAGTACAACAACATCGGGGCATACCCCGGAACAGAGACAGCTGCTGGTCCGCACACCAAGAAGGCACCACACGCCTCCACACGCCGCGAAGTCCACACCTGAAACCGCAGGGAGTGAGCCACACCAGAATTGGGCTCAGTAGGGATCATCCGATCCCCTGCCTCCCACTCACACACCCACAAGTGCAACAACAGGGATATATGGCAATTAAGCAAAGCAGTAAACATAGCACCAAAATCTGATATGAAACGTACGATAAGCAGTGTAGCAAGAACCATTCTAAGCAACCCGAAGAACCCAACACAGAGTCACGTCTCATAGCCAAAGTCCACGAAGCGACTGAACCACACTGTCGACTGAAGTCAAACGTCGCCTCCCAACACTACCACCACTGCTCACGCCTGTCCACCCCTACAGTGTTCCGGGGCACTGTAGGGTGAGGCAGTGAGTCAAACTAGGACTAGCTGGAACCAGTGTACCGCCACTGTCAGCTACGTGTGCACACAAGCAGTCTAGACTACTGTCCTACCGTCCGGATTGCCTCCACGCTAGGCCTCAGCGCTTCAGGAGGGCCCTGGGGACCGGCGAACCCCCGTCAAGCCGAAGCTACAGGAACTACCCACAACCCTAACCTCCCGGGCTGCGTCAGGCCAAAGGGCTAAGGGTACCACTCGTAACCTTGATCAAAGGTCACATCAGGCCCAGTGGCTACAGGGGTAAAACAACTCCACAACCAGCTCCACAGCAAGAAACGCGTCGGAAGCTGGCTCGACAAACAGGGAAATCCGACCCGCTGAGACCAAACAGCAACCCCTCGGATAGCACACCGGCTACTCCGGCCCGACGGGCTCAAGGTGGTCCTGTTTCCCTCAGCCAAAGGTAAACCACAACATGTACCCCTCCTCCCACCGGTACGGCACAATGCCTCACAGACACCATGGCCCTTTCCCCACCGGCCCATGGTGACAAACGTAAACCACAGTCATTCCGATCCACAGTTGTATAAGCACACACACACACATAACATGAAGTAATTCCACTCACACATAAGTCCTCAGTCTCAGTGTACAACGTAAACCATGCATTTGAACCGCTCAACAGTGAAACACATGTTAAAACCAGCACTTAGACAGTTCTGTCTTGAATCGCGTCGACCGAGGTCGACGCCATTCAAGCCCCTCAGACAGGTTTATTTAATAGCCAGATTAGTCCTTGAAACGCGTCGTCATAGGGAGTCGCCCTTTAAAACGCGTCCACGTCCACAGACGCCATTCACATCGAAATCCCAGATTTACATACCCTCACTCGGGGTGATTTCCTGCCTAAATGGCGTCATGATGGCCCGACGTCCTTTCGAATAGGCGTCGTCCATCCATGACGTCATTTAGCGCCAGAACCCCTATTTCGTGAAACCTCGAAC
This sequence comes from Zantedeschia hybrid cultivar, assembly GCA_030544215.1. Lineage (NCBI taxonomy): Eukaryota > Viridiplantae > Streptophyta > Magnoliopsida > Alismatales > Araceae > Zantedeschia > Zantedeschia hybrid cultivar. Next base: position 46,893,567 of record JARZZO010000011.1, read on the forward strand.
AGGGAGGTTTCTGCCCTAAAAGACGTCGTACTACCCTGACGTCCTTCTAAAAGGCGTCGACCAGGCACGACGCCGTTTAGCGCTAGAAACCTGGTCCCCTGGTTCGAACCGAGGGTTTCTCCCATAACCCCAAACACCCCAAAAAGCCCCAACACAAGAAGGGGAGGAAGAGGAATTCAACCACCACAAGCATGCTACGAATCCACGATCACAAGCACCGCCATTCCCACAAGGAAACCCCCCTAAACATGCTCAATCTAGCCCAAACACGTCATGTCCCGCCAAAGAAAACACGAGCAACACATGCAAGGTTCGTCCCCCTACCGGTTATTGAACTCCTCCAAGCTCCTCGCCGCCGACCCGCCGCACCGCAGACCGCCGCCGGTACCCTCGAGGACGCCGCCACTCCGCCGGGACGTCGGCCGCCGTCCGGAGAATGGAACGCCGCGAAGGAGGTGGTGGAGGTAGAGGTGAGAGGTAAGGAGTCTATGGAGTGATGGAAGAGGAAGAAGAGGAAGGGAAGGGAGGAAGGAGGGCGGAGGGAGCGGAGAGGGCGAAGAGAGAGAGTGTGAAGACGAAAATGAGGGAAAGAAGGGGAGGCTCGCGGGGTCAATCTGAATCTAGTTAAAACGCGTCGATCGAGGTAGACGCCAATCAGTCTGACAGGACAGCCGTACTGACAGCGCTCTGAAACGCGTCGCTAACCGCGGACGCCGTTCAGACGACAGGACAGGCCATACTGACGACGCTCTGGCGCCGTACCCTGACATCGCAAATGTCGCAGTCTGAATCGCGTCGACCGAACTGGACGCCGTTCAGACAAAAGTGACAGGGGCCGTACTCTCGCGGCCCGAAACCCGCCCACGTGGCGCAACAGCAAGCAGACCTAAATGGCGTCCATACACCCTGACACCTTTTGAAAGGCGTCGAGCAGTGCAGACGTCAATCAGTCTGAATTCTCAAGACCCCCTCCAGGGTCCAAACCAGGGGATCCGGCCCGAACCCGACCCGAAAACTGAACCCGAGACCTCAGTCCTTACAACCTGTAACCCTAACCTCCCGGGTCACATCAGGCCAATGGGCGAAGGGTACCACTCATAACCTCGATATCTCAGGTTACATCAAGCCCAGTGGCGAAAGGGTAAACTCCAGCAACACCATACCCGGCTCCACAGTAAGAAACACGCCGGAAATTGCCACGACAAACTAGGAAAGCACCGACCCGCTGAGACCAAACAGTAACCTCTCGGATAGCACGCTAGCTACTCCGGTCCGACTGGCTCTAGGTGGTTCTACTTCCCCCAGCCATTGGTGAAACACTAACATGTACCCCTCCCACACTGGTACGGCAACAATGCCACCTAGACACCGTGTCCCTCCCACACCGACACAAGGTGTCAAACGCAAACCACAATCACATAAAAACACATGTACACACAATGTGATTCCGATTATACATAAATCTTCGACCTCGATGTACGATTTCAAGCATGTATTTAATGAAGTTCTGTCTTGAATCGCGTCGTCCAAGGCCGATGTCATTCAAGATCCCTAAACTGGTTCATGTGAAAACTGGTCTCGGAAGTTGGCCTAAAACACGTCGTGCATGGCAATCATTTTTTTAAACGGCGTCGCTGCCCCTAGTCGCCTAATCATGACAAAAATAGATTCAGACCTCCAGGCGGTCTGAACTAAAAAGCGTCGTCCTGGGAAGCTGCCGTTTGAAAGGCGTCGCTGTCCCCGGACGCCATTCAAAACAGAACTCTATTCTCTTACAAAAACCGCTTCAGGGACAATTTTGGCCTAAATGGCGTCGTCCTAGCCCGTCACCATTTTAAATGGCATCACCCTTGCCCGACGCCATTTATAGCCCGAAATCTAGTTTCATGAAACTTTGCCCGAACATCAAAACAGGGTTTCCTCTACCCCAAAATCACCCCAAAAAATAGGAAATGAAGGGGAGAATCCAATTTACCACATGACACACTAGTTCCCATTTCATAAAAATGACCATTTTCATTAAAAAGCCCCTTAAACATGCTCATTCTACCCAAATTTCCATACACGTCGCATGCTTCAAAGCGGGAAAAACGGATGACACAACCAAATTACATGCAAGGATCGTCCCCCTACTGGTCACTTGAACTCCTCCTAGCTCCGTGCCGCCGAACCGCCGCACCGCAAACCGGCGCCGGTACGGCCGTGGACGCCATCACTCCGCCGGGACATCGGCCGCCGTCCGGAGACTGAAGTGCCGCAGAGGAGGTGGTGGTGGTAGTGGTGAGAGGTAGAGAGGTGGTGGAGTGGTCGAAGAGGAAGAAGGGGGGAGGGGAAAGGAAAGAGGGAAAAAGAGAGGGTTGGAGAGAGGGAGGAGAGAGAGAGAGAAGGAGAGAATGAGAGAAAGGAGGGGAGGCTCGCGGGGTCCAACTGAAACTAGTTAAAAAGCGTCGTGCTAGACAGACGCCTATTAGCTGACATGACGAGGCCGTACTCTGACAGAAACTCTGAAACGCGTCGTCTATACAAGACGCCGTTCAGACTGTAATACCGGGGCCGTACTCTCGCGGCTCAAAGCCAGCCCACGTGGCGCCCATGTGGCACAACAGCAACCCAGCTAAATGGCGTTCGCACAGCAAGACGCCATTCTGAAGGCGTCGTGCACCCCAGACGTCGTTTAGAAGGCACACTCCAGACCCATCAGGGCCCAAACCAGGGGGTCCGGCCTGAAACCGACCCGATAGCTGAACCCGAATCCTCAATCCTTACATACTCCCCCCTTAAAAAAATTTCGTCCTCGAAATTGTAACCGCTCAAACGATAACCACTGTCAACAATTCCACGCCGGTAACATGGATTACATCAATCACCCTCACTGATCACACTCTTACACGGGGCTCTGTATAACCGGTCGATCTCATCAATCACTAAGTTAACTATGTTCTACGATTCTGCCAAAATTGATAGACTGATATAACCATTCATTAGCCTTACGAGGTACATATTACAAAATTGATTCTCCACCATGTCCAAAATACATAAAAAGTGCTACAAGAGTTCACAACTACTACCTAAAAGACAAGATAAAAGTGTTCATCTAGCCCAGCATCTCGGACCTCTTCTAAGAGAACACACAACACCAATCTAGGTCCTGGGCTTCTACTGACCACTCGGCTCCTGACCTGTCTTATTCTTCTGGGGACAATTCCTCACAAGAAGTCCCTTTCTGCCACAGCCAAAACAGCTACCAGTGACCAATTGACATATCCGATTGCCATGTTGCCTACCACAACGGGGACAATGATCCGCCGCATCCTGTCTTGCTTCCTGCTGTCTGCCAGCCACAGTCTGCATCTACCGAACCGAACCATCTTCATCCTCGTCATAAAGCATCCCTTGGAACCCGAACCCAAAGGAACTCAAACCGTCTGTCGAAAGGACCGCTGATTTGTTCTTGCCTTGTTGCTTCCCTCGTGCTGACCACTCCAACTCTTTCGCCATTTGTTGAAACTGAGTCTCCACTGCTGCTGTTCACCGAACTGCTGATGCAAGATCACTACAACAATGAGATGCTACCATTCCCCTCAGATCGTACCGGAGTCCATCCACAAATCTCTCCGTTCGACATTCCTCATGCTCAGATATGTGTGGAACGAACCTTCCGAGTGCCACAAACTTCATCTGATATTCCAGAACTGACATATCATTCTATACCAATTCCATAAACTCCCTTTCCTTGGCCTTCCGAACGTGTCTTGGAAAGTACTGTCCACTAAACTCTTTCACGAATACCTCCCAGGGAATCTCTCTCAAGGACCTATCCGAAAACATCATTCTCTTGATGGTAACCCACCAATCATAGGCATCGTCTTTCAACAAGTAGGTTGCCAACAAAGTCTTGTCATTCTCAGTACACTCAAGAATATTGAATGCCTTCTCCACCTCCCTAATCCAATGAGCTACTTAGTCTGGGACAAGTTGACCCGTGAAAGAAGGAGTCTTCAACTTCAAGAATCGCTCCATCACCGTGGACTGACCACCTCGGGAGTTGGATCCCTCACCACCATCTCCCGGTTGGTATCTAGACATTTCCCCAATCATAGCTTCCATGAAACGATCCACATTATGCCCCTCTGCCTCCAAACTACCATTGTCAGTTCCCGTACTACGAACCAACAGAACTCTCCTCTTCGGTGCCATCACTACTCCATAAACACAAAAATCAAAACAAGCACATCAAAACCTATTAATCTATGCTAGCAGCCATCGCTCGTACAGACTCGTACTTATTGTTAGACTATGATATCTAACCTAGTTTATTACATACTCGACCAGACTGAGCTCTGATACCATCTGTAACGACCCGCCACCCTATAATCGGAAACCCGGTTACTAAATGGGTATCGGATCATTATCTACAGGTTCACACCCGGATCTCATACGACACGTTTAGAGAAGTAAGCGTTAAACAAAGCTAAATATAACAATCTCACCGACTTTAAGGAAAGTACAAGTGCGCAGGAAGGAAATTAATAATGTCCGTACACAGTCCAACAATAATTACATGGTCCAAAGAATTAAATAAGTACAGGCAGAAGCAAAATAAAACAACATCGAGGGATACCTCGAAACTGAGATAGCCGCTGGCCCGCACACCAAGGAGAACACCACACGCCACCACTCGCCAGGAAGTCCACACCTGAAACCGTAGGGAGTGAGCCACACCAGAATATGACTCGGTAGGGATCATCCGATCCCCGCCTCCCACACACACACATAAGTGCAGTAATACAGAAAAGAAGGCAATTTGATTAAAGCAGTAAACACAGTTCCTAAATACCGATATGAGACATATGTATCTGTAATTCAATAGGCACAGTTCTAAGCAATTCAAGTAACCCAACTCAACACCACAATTTATAATCAAAGATCTGGCTAAACACTCAAACCACACTGTCGACCGCATACAAACGACGCCTTAGAACACCACTAACACCCACGCCGGTCTACCCCTACGATGTTTCGGGCACCGTATGGTGAGGTAGTGAGTCAAACTAGGACTAACTTGGACTAGTGAACCACCACCACCCAGTTACGTGTGCACACAAGCAGTCTAGACCATTGTCCTATCGACCAGACTTCCCTCAACGCCAGACCTCGGCGCTTCAAGAGGGCCCTGGGGACCGGCGAAACCCCCTCAAGCCGAAGCTATATGGACTACCCGTAACCCTAACCTCCCGGGTCACATCAGGCCAAAGGGAGAAGGGTACCACTCGTAACCTCGATATCTCAGGTTACATCAAGCCCAGTGGCGAAAGGGTAAACTCCAGCAACACCACACCCGGCTCCACAGTAAGAAACACGCCGGAAATTGCCACGACAAACTAGGAAAGCACCGACCCGCTGAGACCGAACAGTAACCCCTCGGATAGCGCGCTGGCTACTCCGGCCCGACTGGCTCTAGGTGGTTCTACTTCCCCCAGCCATAGGTGAAACACTAACATGTACCCCTCCCACACTGGTACGACAACAATGCCACCTAGACACCGTGTCCCTCCCACACCGACACAAGGTGTCAAACATAAACTACAATCGCATAAAAACACATGTACACACAATGTGATTCCGATTATACATAAATCTTCGGCCTCGATGTACGATTTCAAGCATGCATTTAATGAAGTTCTGTCTTGAATCGCGTCGCCCAAGGCCGACGTCATTCAAGACCCCTAAACTGGTTCATGTGAAAACTGGTCTCGGAAGTTGGCCTAAAACACGTCGTGCATGGCAATTATTTTTTTAAAGGGCGTCGCTGTCCCTAGTCGCCTAATTATGACAGAAACAAATTCAGACCTCCGAGCGGTCTGAACTAAAACGCGTCGTCCTGGGAAGCCGTCGTTGAAAGGCATCGCTGTCCCCGGATGCCATTCAAAACATAACTCTATTCTCTCACAGAAACCGCTTCCGAGACAATTCTGGCCTAAATGGCGTCGTCCTAGCCCGTCACTATTTTAAATGGCGTCGCCCTAGCCCTAGCCCGACGCCATTTAGAGCCCAAAATCTGGTTTCATGAAACTTCGCCCGAACCTCAAAACATGGTTTCCTCTACCCCAAAATCACCCCAAAAATACTCAAAAATAGGAAATGAAGGGGATAATCCAATTTACCACATGAAACACACTAATTCCCATTTCGTAAAAAGGATCATTTTCATTAAAAAGTCCCTTAACATGCTTATTCTACTCAAATCTCCATACACATATCATGCTTCAAAGCGGGAAACACGGATGACACAATCAAATTACATGCAAGGATTGTCCCCCTACCAGTCACATAAACTCCTCCTACCTCCGTCCCGCCGAACAGCTACGCTGCAAACCGCCGCCCGTACCAGCGTGGACGTCGTCACTCCGCCGGGACGTCGGCCGCCGTCCGGAGAATGAAGTGCCGTGGAGGAGGTGGTGGTGGTAGTGGTGAGAGGTAGAGAGGTGGTGGAGTGGTAGAAGAGGAAGAAGGGGGAGGGGAAAGGAAAGAGGGAAACGGAGAGGGTTGGAGAGAGGGAGGAGAGAGACTGAGAAGAAGAGAATGAGAGAAAGGAGGGGAGGCTCGCGGGGTCAAACTGAAACTAGTTAAAACGCGTCGTGCTAGATAGACGCCTATCAGCTGACATGACGGGGCCGTACTCTAACAGAAACTCTGAAACGCGTAGTCTATACAAGACGCCGTTCAAACGATAAGACCGGGGCCGTACTCTCGCGGCCCAAAGCCAGCCCACGTGGCACAACAACGACCCAGCTAAATGGCGTCCACACAGCAAAACGCCATTCTAAAGGCGTCGTGCACCCCAGACGTCGTTTATAAGGCACACCCCAGACCCATCAGGGCCCAAACCAGGGGGTCCGGCCTGAAACCGACCCGATAGCTGAACCCGAATCCTCAATCATTACATACTCCCCCCTTAAAAGAATTTCGTCCTCAAAATTGTAACCGCTCAAACGATAACCACTGTCAACAATTCCACGCCGGTAACACGGATTACATCAATCACCCTCACTGATCACACTCTAACACGGGGCTCTGTAAAATCGGTCGATCTCATCCTAAGTTAACTATGTTCTACGATTCTGCCAAAACTGATAGACTGATATAACCATTCATTAGCCTTACGAGGCACATATTACAAAATTGATTCTCCACCATGTCCAAAATACATAAAAAGTGCTACAAGAGTTCACAACTACTACCTAAAAGACAAGATAAAAGTGTTCATCTAGCCCAGCATCTCGGACCTCTTCTAAGAGAACACACAACACCAATCTAGGTCCTGGGCTTCTACTGACCACTCAGCTCTTGACCTGTCTTATTCTTCTGGGGACAGTTCCTCACAAGAAGTCCTTTTCTGCCACAGCCAAAATAGCTACCAGTGACCAATGGACATCCAATTGCCATGTTGCCTACCACAACGGGGACAATGATCCGCCGCATCCTGTCTCGCTTCCTACTGTCTGCTAGCCACAGTCTGCATCTGCCGAACCGAACCGTCTTCATCCTCGTCATAAAGCATCCCTTGGAACCCGAACCCAAAGGAACTCAAACCGTCTGTCGAATGGACCGCTGATTTGTTCTTGCCTTGTTGCTTCCCTCGTGCTGACCGCTCCAACTCTTTCGCCATTTGTTGGAACTGAGTCTCCACTACTGCTGCGCACCGAACTGCTGATGCAAGATCACTACAACAATGAGATGCTACCATTCCCCTCAGATCGTACCGGAGTCCATCCACAAATCTCTCCGTTCGACGTTCCTCATGCTCAGATATGTGTGGAACGGACCTTCCGAGAGCCACAAACTTCATCTGATATTCCAGAACTGACATATCATTCTGTACCAATTCCATAAATTCCCTTTCCTTGGCCTTCCGAATGTGTCTTGGAAAGTACTGTCCACTAAACTCTTTCACGAATACCTCCCAAGGAATCTCTCTCAAGGACCTATCCGAAAACATCATTTTCTTGATGGTAACCCACCAATCATAGGCATCGTCTTTCAACAAGTAGGTTGCCAACAAAGTCTTGTCATTCTCAGCACACTCAAGAATATTGAATGCCTTCTCCACCTCCCTAATCCAAGGAGCTGCCTAGTCTGGGACAGGTTGACCCGTGAAAGAAGGGGTCTTCAACTTCAAGAACCGCTCCATCACTATGGACTGACCACCTCGGGAATTGGATCCCTCACCACCATCTCTCGGTTGGTATCTAGACATTGTCCCAATCATAGCATCCATGAAACGATCCACATTATGCCCCTGTGCCCCCGAACTACCATTGTCAGTTCCCGTACTACGAACCAACAGAACTCTCCTCTTCGGTGCCATCACTACTCCATAAACACAAAAATCGAAACAAGCACATCAAAACCTATTAATCTATGCTAGCAGCTATCGCCCGTACATACTCGTACTTATTGTTAGAGTATGATATCTAACCTAGTTTATCACATACTCGACCAGACTGAGCTCTGATACCATCTGTAACGACCCGCCACCCTATAATCGGAAACCCGATTACTAAATGGGTATCGGATCATTATCTACAGGTTCACACCCGGATCTCATACGACACGTTTAGAGAAGTAAGCATTAAACAAGGCTAAATATAACAATCTCACCGACTTTGAGGAAAGTACAAGTGCGCAGGAAGGAAATTAATAATGTCCGTACACAGTCCAACAATAATTACATGGTCCAAAGAATTAAATAAGTACAGGCAGAAGCAAAGTACAACAACATCGGCGCACACCCCGAAACTAAGATAGCCACTGGCCCGCACACCAAGGAGAACACCACACGCCGCCACTCGCCAATAAGTCCACACCTGAAACCGTAGGGAGTGAGTCACACCAGAATTGGGCTCAGTAGGGATCATCCGATCCCTGCCTCCCATACACACACACACACACAAGTGCAGTAATACAGAAAAGAAGGCAATTTGATTAAAGCAGTAAACACAGTTCCTAAATACCGATATGAGACATATGTATCCGTAATGCAACAGGCACAGTTCTAAGCAATTCAAGTAACCCATCTCAACACCACAATTCATAATCAAAGATCTGGCTAAACACTCAAACCACACTGTCGACCGCATACAAACGGCACCTGTCCACCCCTACGATGTTTCGGGCACCGTATGGTGACGCAGTGAGTCAAACTAGGACTAACTAGGACTAGTGAACCACCACCACCCAGTTACGTGTGCACACAAGCAGTCTAGACTACTGTCCTATCGACCGGACTTCCCTCAACGCCAGACTTCGGCGCTTCAAGAGGGCCCTGCGGACCGGCGAAACCCCCTCAAGCTGAAGCTATAGGGACTACCCGTAACCCTAACCTCTTGGGTCACATCAGGCCAAAGGGCGATGGGTACCACTCGTAACCTTGATAGCTTAGGTTACATCAAGCCTAGTGGCGAAAGGGTAAACTCCAGCAACACCACACCCGGCTCCACGGTAAGAAACACGCCGAAAATTGCCACGACCAACTAGGAAAGCACCGACCCGCTGAGACCAAACAGTAACCCCTCGTACAGCGCGCTGGCTACTCCGGCCCAACTGGCTCTAGATGGTTCTACTTCCCCCAGCCATAGGTGAAACACTAACATGCACCCCTCCCACACCGGTATGGCAACAATGCCACCTAGACACCGTGTCCCTCCCACACCGACACAAGGTGTCAAACGCAAACCACAATCACATAAAAACACATGTACACACAATGTGATTCCGATTATACATAAATCTTCAGCATCGATGTACGATTCTAAGCATGTATTTAATGAAGTTATGTCTTGAATCGCGTCGCCCAAGGCCGACGTCATTCAAAACCCCTAAACTGGTTCATGTGAAAACTGGTCTCGGAAGTTGGCCTAAAACATGTCGTGCATGGCAATCATTTTTTTAAACGGCGTCGCTGTCCCTAGTTGCCTAATCATGACAGAAACAAATTCAGACCTCCGGGCGGTCTGAACTAAAACGCCTGGGAAGCCGTCGTTGAAAGGCATCGCTGTCCCCGGACGCCATTCAAAACAAAACTCTATTCTCTCACAGAAACCGCTTCCGAGACAATTCTGGCCTAAATGGCGTCGTCCTAGCCCGTCACCATTTTAAATGGCGTCGCCCTATCCCGACGCCATTCAGAGCCCGAAATCTGGTTTCATGAAACTTCGCCCGAACCTCAAAACATGGTTTCCTCTATCCCAAAATCACCCCAAAAATAAGAAATGAAGGGGATAATCCAATTTACCACATGAAACACACTAATTCCCATTTCATAAAAATGATCATTTTCATGAAAAAGCTCCTTAACATGCTTATTCTACCCAAATCTCTATATACGTATCATGCTTCAAAGCGGGAAACACGGATGACACAATCAAATTACATGCAAGGATCATCCCCCTATCGGTCACTTAAACTCCTCCTAGCTCCGTGCCGCCGAACCGCCGCACCGCAAACCGACGCCAGTACCGTTGTAGACGCCATCACTCTCCCGGGACGTCGGCCGTCCTCCGGAGAATGAAGTGCCGTGGAGGAGGTGGTGGTGGTAGTGGTGAGAGGTAGAGAGGTGGTGGAGTGGTGGAAGAGGAAGAAAGGGGAGGGGAAAGGAAAGAGGGAAACAGAGAGGGTTGGAGAGAGGGAGGAGAGAGAGTGAGAAGGAGAGAATGAGAGAAAGGAGGGGAGGCTCGCGGGGTCCAACTGAAACTAGTTAAAACGCGTCGTGCTAGACAGACGCCTATCAGCTGACATGACGGGGCCGTACTCTGACAGAATCTCTGAAACGCGTCGTCTATACAAGACGCCGTTCAGACGATAAGACCAGGGCCGTACTCTCGCGGCCCAAAGCCAGCCGACGTAGCGCCCACGTGGCACAACAGCGACCTAGCTAAATGGCGTCTACACAGCAAGACAGCATTCTAAAGGCGTCGTGCACCCCAGACGTCATTTAGAAGGCACACCCCAGACCTATCAAGGTCCAAACCACGGGGTCCGGCCTGAAACCGACCCGATAGCTGAACTCGAATCCTCAATCCTTACACTACCAGTTATTTATGTGAGATATCCGGAGTGTTAAATCAGGTGAATATAAGATTGTTTGGGGTATCATGAGCCTTGTAAAGAGTATTGCGTTCTGTTAGTTTTGGTGATAACTTAATGGATCACTACTCGCCTGATCGCGTTATGATCGTGAGGTCGCACGTTTCATTTCCTGTATGACAGTTGGATAGTAGCAGCTAAGAGAGATTGTTTATTTACATTTGCCCATCATGGCCAAGTGGGAAATGTTGACATGTAGTGGGCTTGCCCACGTACCTGCCTATGTAGGCCACCATGCATGTGGCTAACCCACATTCATGCCCACGTTGGGCACTATGCATGTGGCAGGTTTGTTGTCTTTCCTAACCGCATGCCTTTTGGGGTGTTTGTTAACCACTCCCTCTTCTTTTTAATGAGGAAATGAGGGTATATATAAGGGGAAGAGGGAGAAACGAGAAGACTAAGAAGGAGTTCATTCTTTCTTTTATTCTCTCTCTCAAAGGTCTCTCTCTTTCTCTAAGAGTTGCTTTCCAAGAGGCCATCACCAGGAGCCTAGGATTTGAAGCGTGGAGATAAGGAAGAAGTCCGCCTCGTGATTCTCCTCCTCGTCCTCCCGCGAAGCCATCCCCGCTTGTCCTCGAACGTCGCCGTCAAGGTACTCGCTAAACTCCCGCCATGATCTGTCTCCATGCACGCTTCCGTATTCATATCGTTTATTTAATGCATGGAGGATTTATCAACACTCCCCATTGTTAATCCTAAACCCAAGTACCAAAGTAGCTAATTTGTGGGGATCCATTGGTGCCACCAGCTACCTATGAAACCAGTGCACACATGTACCATTACTTGCCTGCATTGAACCATGTAAAGAGAAGTTTAAGGTGATTATACACCTCTATGATATATAACATGGTGGATAGTCGTCTAAGTTGTCATGATGGATATGGTTGATGATGACTGATCGTTTCGAATTGTGCATCGTTAAACACATGAAAACGTTCAATCTAAATTTATCCGGCTCACTCAAATCAGATTTTGGAAATTTAATAATGGTGAGTCCGAGTCGATTCCCAGGGAGATAGAATTTTAATTTTGAAAACTTTAGACTTTAGTTAATCTAAAAAAATAAGTGAAAATTTAAGGAAACTAATTACTTAATTAAACTAAAACTAAGTTAACTAATGTTACCTAAAAATAAGATTACTCTAATTAAACAAATCTTTTTTTTTTCTTTTCTTTTTCAGAAATTAAACACAAACATAATTTGAAAATAAGCATGACTAAAAAAAAATTAACAAAGAAACTGTTATTTAACTAGGTGTAAATTACTAATTAACTAAAAACCATGAGACAAATTACAAAATTTGTTGGTTTAATAACCTTAAACTAAAATGTCAAATAACACTTAACTAATCCTAAATAAATAAACTAATACTAGTAGGGGAAGGAAAAGACTAGATTAACAGCAGCTTCTGTTGGAATTTTGTGGGTGGTTGCCGGCGCAATGGACCACCCGACTTCAACTACTTGGTGCTGCTGAAGGGTTGCTGGTGCGTGAACTGCTGGTGGCTGGTTGGCTACGTGGAGGTGCAGGAAGGCTGCTGCTGCTGGCAGGCTGGTGTAAGTGGAGAAGCTGCTGGGACAAGCTTGCATGGGCAGCACATGGGAGAAGCTTGGAGCTGCTGGTTCACGGCTGGGACAGCTGGAGGAAACAGCTGCTGTTGCTGGCAGCGTGGAGGAGAGGAAGAAGGTGCTGGTGGACTGCCGCTGATGTACGTAGCTGCTGCTGGATGTTGCTGGGATTTGCTGGCTTGAGCGTTGGTGACTTCTGGGAAGAAGCTTCAGGCGCAGCAGGTGGAGGTAGGTGGTGCTGCGCTGCTGGTGCTCCGCCGCGTGGAGGAGCTTGCTGGCATGCGTGGGAGCTTCACCGCATGGAGAGGCTGGCTACATTGGGATGCAGCGCATGCAGGCTTGCTGGGAAGAAGGCATGGAGGTCGGCGGTGCTGCGGGCTCAAGCGTTGGGCAGCGCTGGAGTGCTGGAACCGCTAGCCGCTGGATGCTTGACTTGGGCTTCAGCGGTTGCCGCGTGGGAGAGCTGCTGTGAAGGCTTCAAGTGCTAGTTTCAGCCGCTGCATGCGCTGGGACAGGTGCTGGTACTCGGGTACTTGCAGGCGTTGGAGTGCAGCTGGGTGGTGCGTGGAGATGCTTGGAGCTGGCTCGCGCAGAGAGAACCCGAGAGAGGGCGTATGGGAGGAGAGGAAGAGAGATACGGCGGAGGAGGACAGGGAGAGAGAGGGAGTTTGCGGGGCTGATAAGCTGCGGGAGGAGAGGAGGAAGGTTGGCTTCACCGCGTGGAGCTTGGACAGGTTCTGCTGGAGGCGGGTTGCTGTGAACGCTGGGACACGTAGGTGCTGCGGGGTTGCAGCGGCTTCAGATGCTTACGCAGGTGCTGGGAGTTCTGGAGTGCGCTGGGTGCTTGCAGGACGTGCACTTGCTGGAGGGAGAGAAAGAGAGACCGAGAGAAAGAGAAAGAGAGAACGAGAGAGAGAGGGATGCCGGGCAACGGTGGTAAGGAGAAGAGGAGGAGAAAACCCGAGAGAGAGAGAGAATAGAGGGAGAGAAAGAGAAACTGAGAGAAAACAGAGTGGTGTGGGAGTGAGAGAGAGAGAGAGAATAGAGGGGAGAAAGAGAGGAAGGAGCTGCGTGGGAGAGAGATTACGGAGACAGAGAGAGAGAAGAACTCGAAAGAGAGGAGGAGGAGGGCTGCGAGAAAGAGTTTGGGAAAAGAGAAAAACCGGACAGAGGTTGCTGCGGGAAGGAGGTTATTATAGAGAGGAGGAGAGGCGTGGGAAGGAAATTGGAGAAGAGGTAGGATTGCGGTTTTGAGAAATTGGAGAGAATGAAGGAAATAGTTGGTTTTGGGAAACTCCAGCGAGGGAAGGAATCAAATTGTATTTTTACCCCTGTTTTAGTTGAAATTCGCACACTAGACCTCTCTCAAATTTTCGGAAACTCCACCAGCTGCACTGCATCCTCGGCATGTCCTGTTCACACAAAATAAATATAAATTAGCACATTATCATAAAAATATCATCATATTTATTCATTTCGTCTCGGTTTTGTCGAAAAATCGCAAATGCGCTATGCTCCTTTAATCACATGAAATGATGATGTTTTAAAGTCAGAATTTGATGAAATTGGTACCGTTGGACTTGTTACACAATTATCTATCATTTCATGCTATTTTGCAGATAAAAATATGAGTATGATGCATATGACTGCCCTTAAATGATCAATTTAACATTTTATTACACCCCCCAACTTACTCATTGCTAGTCCCTTAGCAATGCAAATAAGAAAAAGTTAGGACAAACAATGAATTATCATGCTTCATTTGTAGTATCTTTCACAATCAATTTAAGTGGTAGCCGATTGGTTAAGCTAAAAGTTTTCATATCCCACAATATTTTGATTCACGACAGGTGATTGTGCATGAATTTTGACACACTTAGAACTCGTTTCCGACCTTTTTGGTATATTCTTGCCTTTACTACCCTTTAGATAAGACTACCTGGGGAGAAGAAGAGAATAAAAGATTTCCCGATCAGTCAGTGAAGACCGTTTTTCAGTTCCCGTCCCAACTCAGCATTTTTCACGACTTGGTCATATTTTTGGTACGATGGACTTTTTAGCGTGGCGTTTGTTCCATTTTAATGTACTTTTTGCTTTTGAGAGTGCGTACTTTTTGCCACTCTCTTTGAATTGCCTGCGGGGAGGTGCGTACTTTTTGCCACCTACCTTCCTTTAGCTCTTTTAACGCCTTATATTGCCTTTAATGTTTACAGCTGTCTATTTTAAATGACCGCCTCTTTTAGAGTGCTGAGTGGGACAGTCCCCTATTACGGATCCTACACATTCCTTTCGTTCAACCCAAAAGAAAAATTAGAATAAGTAGTCTTATCCTTGAGGTTAATTCTAGCAATTCTATACTCTTAAGATCTTCCATTTATTCTAAGTTGCCGTGTGTATGTGAAAATCATCCTGCCGTAGATTTTTGTAAAGTGGGATATTTAAACTTTAAAGGTTCTTTAACCAATGTGACAACCAAAAAAACTGATTTATTAAAGATTTACTTAATAAAACATGATTTTCATGCAATTTTCTTAGGATGTGAAAAGAAGTTTTCGAAAAAAATTGACTATTTTTCAGTGAAAGATATCAGTGCATGTCAAATTGATTGTCCCACCCCCCAACTTGATTGACATTGTCCTCAATGGCATAAAAGATATGAAAAACGCGCAGCCAGAAGAATTTGTGAAGGAGCGAAACAACTTGTAATGAAGAGGCGGCGACTGCTGCTCAGGGACCTAAAAGGAAAGAAATACAAAAGCTAAAGTAAAATATTGGGTTGCCTCCCATCAAGCGCTAAGTCTATCGTCTTCAGCCAGACGGAAGTTCAGTTAGTGGGGATCACTCAGTTCTATGGATTCAGGTGGCTCATTTTGAAGATTTTCAATGAATGGTTTCAACCGTTGACCATTAACAGTAAAAGTGTTCCCACTCTTGGGATTCAGAATTTTGACGGCTCCATGATCGAAGGCTTTAACGACTACGAATGGTCCATCCCATCTGGATTTCAGTTTTCCTGGAAATAAGCGGAGCCTGGAGTTAAATAGCCAAACTTTCTGATTTGGAAGAAAGGATTTTCTTACAATATGTTTATCCTGAAAAGCTTTAGTTTTGGCTTTATAAATCTTTGAATTTTCATAGGCCTCGTTGCGCAACTCTTCCAGCTCACTCAGTTGTAAGGTTCGGTAGGAACCAGCTTGGGCTAGGTCCAGATTGACTTGTTTGATAGCCCAATAAGCCCTATGTTCCAATTCCACCGGAAGGTGGCACGCTTTTCCAAAAACCAGGCGATAAGGAGACATGCCAATAGGAGTTTTGTAAGCGGTCCGATAGGCCCATAAAGCATCATCCAATCTTTCAGACCAATCTTTTCTATCGGGCCTAACGGACTTTTGCAGAATATTCTTGGTCTCCCTATTGGAAACTTCCACTTGGCCATTGGTTTGGAGGTGATAAGGGGTAGCTACTTTGTGATTAATCCCATATTTCTTAAGCAAAGTCCGAAATTGGTAATTCATTATATGCGTTTCCCCATCACTTATGATAGCTTTAGGCCACCCGAACCGAAAAAAGATATTCTTCTGAACGAATTTAATGACCACTTTATGATCATTAGTTCGAGTGGCTACTGCTTCAATTCATTTTGAGACATAATCCACTGCTACCAGAATATATGTATGTCCAAAAGAAGGTGGAAAAGGTCCCATAAAGTCAATTCCCCAAACATCAAAGACTTCAACCACTAAGATTGGGTTGAGTGGCATCATATCCATTTTCGCCATATTTCCTACGGCCTGACATCGGAGGCAAGTTTTGCTAAATTCATGGGCATCTTTGAAAAGTGTGGGCCAGTAAAAACCACTTTCCAGGACTTTGGCTGCAGTTTTCTTTCCTGAGAAGTGGCCCCCACATGCTAGATTATGGCAGAAGTTAAGAACACTCTGTTGTTCTTCTTCAGGAACACATCACCTAATGATTTGATCAGGACAAAATTTGAATAATTCAGGATCCTCCCAGAAATAATATTTTTCCTGAGAAAAGAATTTGTCCTTTTCACTTTTAGTCCATCCTTCTGGAAGCTGATTAGTCACCTTGTAATTGACAATATGAGTATACCAAGGTGTAGCAGTGTAAGAAATGGTCAGTAGATGCTCATCAGGAAAGGAATCAATGATTGGTGTACTTTCAGAGATTGGAATTCGGGATAGGTGGTTAGCTACCACATTCTCAGAACCCTTCTTATCCCGAATTTCCAAATCAAATTCCTGAAGGAGTAGGATCCATCTAATAAGCCTAGGCTTTGCATCCTTCTTGGTCAACAGGTATTTGAGAGCTGAGTGATCAGAATAGATTATGACTTTTGCCCCTAAAAGATAAGATCTGAATTTTTCTACGGCAAAAACCACAGCCAATAATTCCTTTTCTGTGGTGGTATAATTCATTTGAGCATCGGCAAGGGTGCGACTTGCATAATATATCACCACGGGACACTTGTTGATTCTTTGTCCCAAAACCACACCGATAGCATAATCAGAGGCATCACACATGATTTCGAAGGGTAAAGACCAATCTGGAGATAGAAGAATCGGGGCTTTGGTCAAAGATTCCTTCAGAGAATTAAATGCCTTGATGCAAGATTCATCCATTTGGAAAGGAACATCCTTAGCTAGGAGAAGAGTTAGAGGCCGGGCAATTTGAGAGAAATTGTAGATAAACCGGCGATAGAAACCGGCATGGCCAAGGAATGAACGGATCTGTCTGACCGAGGTGGGCGGAGGGAGATTGGATATGAGATCGATCTTAGCTTTATCTACCTCTATCCCCCTTTCAGACACAATGTGACCTAGAACAATGCCCTCTCGAACCATGAAGTGGCTCTTTTCCCAACTAAGTATCAGGTTGGTGTCTATGCATCGTGCTAGCACTTGTTTAAGATTTTTCAGGCAATTTTCAAAAGAGTCCCCGAAGATTGAGAAATCATCCATGAAAACTTCGAAGAATTCTCCTACCATATCGGAGAAGATGGCCATCATGCACCGTTGAAATGTGGCTGATGCATTGCATAATCCGAATGGCATTCTCCTAAAAGCAAACGTGCCATAAGGGCACGTGAAGGTGGTCTTTTCTTGATCTTCCGGATAAATAGCCACTTGATTATACCCGGAGGACCCATCTAAGAAGCAAAAGTACTTCTGGCCTGATAACTTTTCCAGAATCTGGTCTATGAATGAGAGTGGAAAGTGGTCCTTCTTAGTCATGAGATTCAACTTTCAGTAATCAATGCATACTCTCCATCCCGTGGTGAGCCTAGTGGGTACCTCTTCTCCATGATCATTCTTAATAACCGTTAATCCAGATTTCTTGGGTACCACTTGTGTTGGGCTGACCCATTTACTGTCTGATATTGGGTAAATAATACCCACATCCAGCCATTTCACAACTTCCTTCTTCACCACTTCTTTCATATTGGGATTAAGCCGCCTTTGTATCTCCTGACTGGACTTAGAATTCTCTTCCATATAGATATGATGCATGCAAATGGACGGGCTAATTCCCTTTAAATCTGCCACCGACCATCCAATGGCACCCTTGTGGTCTTTGAGGACCTCGGTTAATTGGGCCTCTTGCGGCGATGTGAGATTTGCCGCAATGATGACTGGGAGAGTTTGGTCCGGGCCCAAAAAGATATACTTGAGAGATTCAGGTAATGGTTTGAGTTCAAGCTCAGGAGGGTCTTCTAAAGATGACAAAGCAGGCTCATACTGTAAGACTGGTAAAGGTTCAACCTTGGGCCAAGATGTTAATGGGCCAGGAGAGTCATTTAAAGTGTTGGCTTCCTCCAAAAGGTCATAGGTGGACATCTCATTTTCTTCAACCAGATTATCCAAGACATCAATAGTATGGCATTCTTTTTCATTATCTGGGTATTGAGATGCTTTGAAGACATTAATCTGGACCTTTTGACCTCCAAATGAAATGTCCATTATGCCAGTTTCACAATTTATATTAGCTTTGGCAGTGGCTAAGAATGGACGACCTAGGATGATCGGAGTGAGTTCCTCAGGTAATGCCATATCCAGAATAAGAAAATCCACGGGAAAATAATAATCATGAACCTTCACAATAACATCCTCGATTAATCCCCGTGGAGTTTTCACAGACCTATCAGTCAACTGCAATATGATGGATGTGGGCTTTAATTCTCTAATATCAAATTTTTCATAAATGGCTGTTGGTAATAGATTTACACTCGCACCTAGATCCAATAAAGCTCTATCAAATATAACTCCAGCTAAGTCACAGGAAATTAGAGGTGCTCCAGGATCCTTTAACTTCTTGGGTAAATGATTCATCACAATTGCACTAACATCCTCAG
This sequence comes from Zantedeschia hybrid cultivar, assembly GCA_030544215.1. Lineage (NCBI taxonomy): Eukaryota > Viridiplantae > Streptophyta > Magnoliopsida > Alismatales > Araceae > Zantedeschia > Zantedeschia hybrid cultivar. The sequence continues at coordinate 46,912,657 of JARZZO010000011.1, forward strand.
AAAGGCGAACCTTTTCGGGTGCCATTCTAGATTCTCTTCGTGGAGTACATAATTCATTGAGAAACTTAGCATAAGCTGGCACATGCTTGATGGCATCGAGGAGTGGAATATTAATTTGGACTTGTTTGAACAAATCCAACAACTCCTCATTCTGGGCTAGTTTCTTCCTGGTATTGGGCTTAGCTAACAAGGCATTAGGAAATAGCACCCTAGGTTTATAAGAACTTAGGCCTTCATCAATCTTCCCTTTTCCTTTCAGATCCTCCTCCAACTTCTCTATGATGGGTTCATCTTCACTCTCACTTTCAATTTCCTGAGGCCCATCAGTGGAACCTTTAGTTAACTCTCCATTTGCATGTGGTTTTTCTAAACTTCTCCCACTCCTAAGGGCTGAAATGGCTTTAGCATTCTCAAATTGTGGCCCTTTAGGTTGTGGTACCGGGCCAGACTGAGGTAAAAGGCCCGATTACTGTGGAAAATCCGGAGGTTGATTCCTTGGATTGACAACGGGTTGACTAGGAAGTTGGCCTACTTCTCTTCTCATCGCGGCCTCAGCTAGTTGGCCCATTTGACTTTCCAACTTAGCAATGGATTGTTGCTAGGTCAAAATCAGTTGTTGGAGTTGAGTGAATTTATCATCAAAGTTGGGCTGAGGAGGTTGTTGGTAAGTGGGTGGAGGATGGTATTAGGTTGGCTGTCCTGATTGGAATGAGTGGTAGTGGGCCGGTTGACCTGATTGATACTGGGCCGGTTGACCTGATTGATACGGGGCCGGTTGAGAAAATTGGGCTTGAGATCTCCTAGCCTGAACATTTCCATAGAAATTAGATTGCTGTTGAAAGGAATTATGTGGCTTTTGGGCTTGATGCATGGGAGGATGGGACATTGGTAATAGGGCCTGCTGATTCTTCCAAGAGAAATTAGGGTGATTTCTCCAGCCAGGATTGTAAGTATTTGAGAATGGATCATTATTGGGCCTGGAGAATCCCTGGGCAGCCTGAACTTGTTCTTGAATGAATGGTGGAAGTTGGGCCGCAGTTGGGCATTCATTCACTTGATGGGTTGGACTTGCGCATAAGGCACAAATGTCATGATTGGCAGAAGATGGGCCTTCATATGGACTAGATTGTGTTGGGTAAGTAGGCTCTTGCTTGTTTAAGGCCAAGAGTTGGTCTAGTTTCTGGGCCAAGATGTCTACCTTATCCAATTTCTGATTAATCAGATTTATGTCCATTCTGGATTCGGGTTCTCCGCGGGCCTTAAGTTCATACATTCCAGTCCGTTTAGATGGCCCAACAGACCTTTCATAAGATGATAATGAGGCATGATTAATGGAATTTTCACTTAACATCTCAAACAGATTATAGGCCTCATCTTCATTTTTCATCATAAATGCCCCTCCACATGAAGCATCCACCATCTGTCTGAACTGTTCAGACAATCCTTCATAGAATGCTTGGACAATTTTCCATTTTGAAAGCCCATGATGAAGGCATTTTCTAAGCAATTTTTTCAGTCTTTCCCAAGATTCATGGATCAATTTCCCGGGAGTTTGGGTAAAAACTCGTGATGACCCTTCTCATGGTATTGGTTCGCCCGATGGGATAGAACTTTTTGAGAAATTCTTTCTGCATTTCTTCCCATGTCCTAATGGGCCTTCCTATAGTTCCCAACCAATATTTAGCCTTATCCTTTAATGAAAAGGGAAATAAGGTCAATTTAAGGCCATCATCGGTGAAATTCTGGATCTTCACCGTGGAACAGATTTCTAGAAATTCATCCAGATGCTTATAAAGATCTTCATTAGTATTACCATAAAAGGATAGGAGCATCTGAATGGTGCTAGATCTGATTTCATATTGATTGGCTGGATTATGAGGAAGATGAATACATGATGAAGGTTGATATCGATTTGGAATGAAATAGTCCTTCATTTGCTTTGGTGGATCCTGATTATCAGCCATTGGATCTTGTGGTGGATTTCTGTGATGTAGGATTCTTTCTATTTCAGCAAGTGGTCCTAGAAGGTTAGGATTTTGAGATCTCCTACCTTGCATGCACTAGGACTGATGGAGAGAGGATTGTTTTCTATTTCTTGTTTTTCTTTTTTTAAATGCAAACAATTTTGACAAACAAATTATCCTAATGATCTAATGTTAACCTAGACTCTCTATGTGAATTTTCTTACAAGGTGAATGGAGTCCACCTCGAGTCACAACCACAATCAGTCAACGGCCAGGTAAGAGGTGGGGTAGTGGGAGGCTCCCCCTACTTTCGTAGGGACCTAATTAGAGAACCACTTTCTCGCTTAGACGTTTGCCTTTTTACCTCTAGCCTAGACACCGTTGCCAAAAATGGAGGCAACCCGAGATTTAAACCACTCACAGTGTAAACCCTAGATTCTCTTTCGACTTGCTTTTAGTTGGATTAGGAAATGCCAATGCAAGGAAAGTGATTTATGGGCTAAGGAAGGGTGATCAAATCCCTACCTTATGTGGTTAAAGTTGCTGCCCTTAATGTCTTTTTGAATGCAATACAAGACAACAAATCAATGCAAGGTGTGTTGATGCAATCATGAATGACTTGCTAAAATTGAAACACGTACCTTTCCTCCGCAATCTTCAACAATTTATGGAAATAACTGTGAAAGGAAACTAACTCATGCTTTCCTAAGATGATGAATGCCTAGCATGGAAGGTTTCTAATCTTGGCAATGAAGGTTTTTAAATTTGGATGTTCCTCTTTTTGTTTCTTTTTTTTTTAGTTAATGGAAACCTATCTAAACTAAAAACTACAAAATTGGAAACTAACTAAAGTAAGGAAATTCAAACATATGAAAATTGGAACACACTGACCATGATTTCGCTTTCCTTCTCTTTTTTTTTTTTTTTCAATATACCTACAAAAATAAGAGAAATAAGGTTAGCTAAAGAATAATTACACTAAATCCAAGATAATCAAAATTAAAAATCTAACTCTCCGGCAACAGCGCCAAAAATTGATCGTTTCAAATTGTGCGTCGTTAAACACATGAAAACGTTCAATCTAAATTTATCTGGCTCACTCGAATCAGATTTTGGAAATTTAATAATGGTGAGTCCGAGTCGATTCATAGGGAGATAGAATTTTAATTTTGAAAACTTTGGACTTTAGTTAATCTAAAAAAATAAGTGAAAATTTAAGGAAACTAATTACTTAATTAAACTAAAACTAAGTTAACTCATGTTACCTAAAAATAAGATTACTCTAATTAAACAAATCTTTTTTTTTTCTTTTCTTTTTCAGAAATTAAACACAAATATAATTTGAAAATAAGCACGACTAAAAAAAAATTAACAAAAAAACTGTTATTTAACTGGGTGTAAATTACTAATTAACTAAAAACCATGAGACAAATTACAAAATTTGTTGGTTTAATAACCTTAAACTAAATAAACAAAATGTCAAATAACACTTAACTAATCCTAAATAAATAAACTAATACTAGTAGGGGAAGGGAAAGACTAGATTAACAGCAGCTTCTGTTGGAATTTTGTGGGTGGTTGCCGGCGCAATGGACCACCCGACTTCAACTACTTGGTGCTGCTGAAGGGTTGCTGGTGCGTGAACTGCTGGTGGCTGGTTGGCTACGTGGAGGTGCAGGAAGGCTGCTGCTGCTGGCAGGCTGGTGTAAGTGGAGAAGCTGCTGGGACAAGCTTGCATGGGCAGCACATGGGAGAAGCTTGGAGCTGCTGGTTCACGGCTGGGACAGCTGGAGGAAACAGCTGCTGTTGCTGGCAGCGTGGAGGAGAGGAAGAAGGTGCTGGTGGACTGCCGCTGATGTACGTAGCTGCTGCTGGATGTTGCTGGGATTTGCTGGCTTGAGCGTTGGTGACTTCTGGGAAGAAGCTTCAGGCGCAGCAGGTGGAGGTAGGTGGTGCTGCGCTGCTGGTGCTCCGCCGCGTGGAGGAGCTTGCTGGCATGCGTGGGAGCTTCACCGCATGGAGAGGCTGGCTACATTGGGATGCAGCGCATGCAGGCTTGCTGGGAAGAAGGCATGGAGGTCGGCGGTGCTGCGGGCTCAAGCGTTGGGCAGCGCTGGAGTGCTGGAACCGCTAGCCGCTGGATGCTTGACTTGGGCTTCAGCGGTTGCCGCGTGGGAGAGCTGCTGTGAAGGCTTCAAGTGCTAGTTTCAGCCGCTGCATGCGCTGGGACAGGTGCTGGTACTCGGGTACTTGCAGGCGTTGGAGTGCAGCTGGGTGGTGCGTGGAGATGCTTGGAGCTGGCTCGCGCAGAGAGAACCCGAGAGAGGGCGTATGGGAGGAGAGGAAGAGAGATACGGCGGAGGAGGACAGGGAGAGAGAGGGAGTTTGCGGGGCTAATAAGCTGCGGGAGGAGAGGAGGAAGGTTGGCTTCACCGCGTGGAGCTTGGACAGGTTCTGCTGGAGCCGGGTTGCTGTGAACGCTGGGACACGTAGGTGCTGCGGGGTTGCAGCGGCTTCAGATGCTCACGCAGGTGCTGGGAGTTCTGGAGTGCGCTGGGTGCTTGCAGGACGTGCACTTGCTGGAGGGAGAGAAAGAGAGACCAAGAGAAAGAGAAAGAGAGAACGAGAGAGAGAGGGATGCCGGGCAACGGTGGTAAGGAGAAGAGGAGGAGAAAACCCGAGAGAGAGAGAGAATAGATGGAGAGAAAGAGAAACTGAGAGAAAACAGAGAGGTGTGGGAGAGATCGAGAGAGAGAGAATAGAGGGAGAGAAAGAGAGGAAGGAGCTGCGTGGGAGAGAGATTACGGAGACAGAGAGAGAGAAGAACTCGAAAGAGAGCAGGAGGAGGGCTGCGAGAAAGAGTTTGGGAAAAGAGAAAAATCGGGTGCGGGAAAGAGGTTATTATAGAGAGGAGGAGAGGCGTGGGAAGGAAACTGGAGAAGAGGTAGGATTGCGGTTTTGAGAAATTGGAGAGAAAGAAGGAAATAGTGGGTTTTGGGAAACTCCAGCGAGGGAAGGAATCAAATTACATTTTTACTTCTATTTTAGTTGAAATCCGCACACTAGACCTCCCCCAAATTTCCGGAAACTCCACCAGCTGCACTGCATCCTCGGCATGTTCTGTTCACACAAAATAAATGTAAATTAACGCATTATCATAAAAATATCATCATATTTATTCATTTCGTCTCGGTTTTGTCGAAAAACCGTAAATGCGCTATACTCCTTTAATCACATGAAATGACGATATTTTTAAGTCAGAATTTGATGAAATTAGTACCGTTGGACTTGTTACACAATTATCTATCATTTCATGCTATTTTGTAGATAAAAACATGAGTATGATGCATATGACTGCCCTTAAATGATCAATTTAACACTTTATCAATGACAATGATGAGTTGCTAAGTCAGTGAAATAACACTTTGCTACAAATTTTGACGCACTCATTTTTGTGTCAACTATTAATGAGGAACATGATGACCACAAATTCTAGAAGCCTTACTATAGATATCATATTTTTGAGGCTTTTTGAATTGTTGTTTACTATCATTATCAAGCCTCCTCCCATCATTTTGGTTTTTATCAATGTGTGGATCATGATATGTGTGAGACTTGAACAAGTTATAGATCAACTTGCCGTCCCAATGCCCACCTAATCTGATAAAGGACGGGATCCTACTTAAATTAGTTGATCAGAGACCTTGGAATGATGATAATCAGAACACTGATGAACATTCTAACTGTGGGTTCATCGGAAGCTTTCGCAATTTCACATTTGCATACATGCGTAATATGGACTGTTGTGTAGTTCTACGGAGTTCAGATTTTTCTCTTACTGCTCCCCACATTGTAGAAGCTGTGGAATAGGAAAAGCTAAAGTGCATCTTCTTAACTTCTCCAAATAATCCCGTTGGAAGATACATTCTCCATTTATTGTTCTTCTTGGTCTAATCATTTTGCCGATGCTAAAATTGAGATTTATGAGAGATGAAACAAATCCTCAAGAACTTTTAAATAAATGTCAATTTTAATATGTGATATAATGTTGTGATGTGTCATTGATTCATTTTTCTCCTCTTTTTAAGTTCTTTATAATGACATGGATCTCTTGAAGCTTCTTACTTTACCCATATTGGTTGTGTTGGATGAAGCATGTATTGAATTTTCTAGCATGAAGTATTGTTAAACCCTACACCTTTAGAGATCATTAGTGATTTTAATTTAATTTTCTTAATGCATTGCTCAAGTCCAATTAGCTCATTTAAGCTAATTAGAACAATCCACTAGCTTATCTAAAAGATTGGGTTTGGGTACATAGAACATTGTATTGGTATTTTATTGATATCTCTTTGTAGAAAACTTCGATTGATAGAAAACTATGTGTTGGAAAGAGAACTCACAGACCTACAATTTTATAGAATATCACATTCACTAATTTAGACGTTTTAAGGTACTATTATGCAAATCTTTAGACAACTATACAAGTGAGCATGAGGTGGCAGCATATGGTCTTATCCTTATTTCCAAGAGATTGGTGGCACCTGTAGACACTGATTTTGGACCCCCTTTTTGATCGTGAACCCCATCCACTATTAGTCCATCACCACCAAACCCACCACCTTAGCCATCTCATCTTCCCAGCCCACTAAATAATCAGGCCCATTAACCAATCTCGACTTTAGCCACCTTTTCGTGGAAGGCCAGCCAGCCCACCTTCCACCATCCTTGGAGGCCAGCCAGCCCGCCTTCCACCACCCTTGGAAGGTCACCCCTTGCCTTCCACCACCCTTGGAAGGCCAACTGGGCCGCCTTCCACCTTTTCATAGAAGGCCAACTACCTGGCCTTCCACAGAAGTAGGAGGCAAGATAGCTGGCCGTCACTCCCCTAACTTCCACTTTGACCTCGTTTTCCCACGATCTCCTCCACTCGCCACCCTCATCCCCACTACTCCGATCACTCCCCGCTCTGGCGACTGCCACGGCCACGATCTCCGATGACTGATTATTTTCTATTGGTTCTAAGGGATTTACGGAGATTTAGACCCCTATTTTCCTTCACCCATTTAAACCCCCCATGTCCCCTTAAGAAAAAGGGTTGGGGGTTGGCAGGGGTTGGAATGGTTTCAGTTTGCAAGGCTAGAGATTGAAGAGCTTCGAGTGGGAGAAAGCCTTGGCAGTCGACAAGTCAGAGGAAGCAGATGAATCATCTGCATTCCAAATGGGCCTGTTTTCTTAACTCTCTCCTTACTTTTCTCCTTACATTTTTCATTGCATTCCCACCATTCATCCACTCCGTAGCATCATCTTCTCCTCCTGCTCTTTTCCTTTTACCATATCACTTTTACTTTTCACTATTACCACACACGAGCATCCCATCTACATACATGCATCTTAGGATGACTTAGCACCCTTTACCCCAAGAGATTTCAAACAAAAAACGGGAGGTGGGTGGCCATAACATATGGTCACCTTCCCTCCCCCAACACCCATCCGGTGCGTCCCCTTTCAATTTTAGTATTATTTATATATTTGCATGAATAGACTCTACATATCACAGTTCTAATCGGTTCTCTTTACTTTGTTTTGTCTTTTTTTTTCTCTCAGGAGCTCTTGCCACATTCTGCGCGCGGACTACTGAGCTCTCCCCCTTCGGCCAGCAGGAGGCAGAGAAGAGGAACCTCACCATCCTGCAGAGCACAGGGACCGTAAGGTAATACTCCTGGCGATCACATACTTCAATTCCTAACCCGGTCAAAATCGCCGCAGTGTTAAGACGAACGGAGAAGCCCTCGCTCGAAGGCCACAGCAACGACGGGGACGTTCCGGGCGCCTACAGCACCATGCATGTTAATTCATTCTTATCCAAAGGAATGTTAGGTAGCAGCTTATAAATCCAAGCTTATCCTAAGAAAGAGAGGTGGCACCCTTTTTGTAATGTCCCATACCCGGTATCCAGACATATCCGACCTTTGGCGGAATTCGAAGACAGTATAGGTACGGAACATAGCATATACATAACGGAAATGAGAAAATAAGAGTCCACAAAGCAAAACAAATAGCTATCCATCATAAATTCTAAAGAAAAATGAGCCAACACAATCTACAAAAGTCTCATAATAAACAACTATGTCTGAATAACATAAAAAACTCTCTCAAGTCTCTAGGATCTCACAAAATTATATAATAGACTCAATTACTCCTACTATGTCAATCTACTAAAATGAAAATAGTCATAAATTCACAACTAGCCTTGAATCCAATAGGCTTCAAGCACACCTACTCCTGATGATCAGGATCAAAATCTAACTCTCTGGCTACCTCTTCTGAAAAATTATCCAACAAACCTACTAAGTACAAAACTCAGTAGGCATCATCCCCTCTACAGGCTAAACATATAATAATTGAAATTAACATGTAATTATATCATATCATGAACAGTTCACAATGCTACATATAGATCAAATAAGAGAATGATACAAAACAGGATCTCACATATATCTCATATCAAATCGGATACATTTTCTAATAATCAGAAAAAAAAAACATGCTAATTTATAATACTTATCACATTATCAAATTTTCTTACTTTACTTAAAAACAAATTACTAGCCATAAACATATCACATAATTCCTCTAACATATAGGGAGGCACATATCACATTATATATGACTCAAAATATAACTAGTAGCATGTAACCAAATTATATATTTCAAATTTAGATTTTTAAAAATTTTACACAATAAAACATATTTATAATGTCTTAAAAAAATTCAAATGATTTACCAACGTGCTAAATTATCACAATTTCATATCTTAGTCGGGTAAATATCCTAACCATCACATAAGGGGCCATACATATATATACTGGATACTTAGGTAATAGTACAAAGTCTTGACTACTACGAACTGAAAATCACACATATCCTATCACTGCACTATACTGAAATAGATTTCATGAATTTTACCTATTGCCCTTAGGTAACATAAATAGTCTATCCAACAAGTACGCTTACATCGGAATCGTGCCACATAAACTCCTTATGATGGCATTGTCTATACCACACATATTAAATTAAATGGCATATGTCTTACATAAATAAAAATTCATCATAATATAAAATTAACCTTAATCATATAGTCAATGATATAAATATACAAAAATGATATATTTTTCATTAAAACAAGACATTTTAAAGAAAGATGTTGTTCTACTATTCGATTTAATGTAAAATGACTCCAACATATTATATATATGTATATATGAAAAACATTTGTGAGAATTTTTCAAAATTTTCTAAACACAAAATATATTTTCACATATCAAAATCTATTTTTTAGGGCTGAATTGATTAAATAGGATGAATATTAGTAAACATATTAAAAAAATTACCAACTGATAAAACATGATTTTTGGGCTGTAAATAAAATACTTGCAAAATTTTACTAAATTCAGAGATAAAACAAGTATTTTCAAAATTCAAATAACGAATTTAAACTTGAGTCATATTCAATTAAAATAGGAAATAAAATTTTAAAAATTATAAAAAAATTTAGTTTAATAGATTTCATAAAAACATACGTATGCTCAAAAATTCAAATTATTTGGATTATAAATAATGCTAAAAAATTTAAATTATTTGGATTACAAATAACCAAGTTATAAACATTTGAAATTCGTACATATTTGAAAATTAATAGAATTTAGAAAATCCAAACTGGACGGCAGCCTTACCTATCGTTCAGAATTCTAGACGGACAGCTCGGCTGTTGTTCAACATTCTGGATGGCAAGCTTGGCTGTCGTTCAGAACACTGGACGACCCACCATACTGTCGTTCAATAGCATGGACGAAAGTCTGGGTTGCCGTTTAATAATGCAGATGACAAAGGTTATTGCCGTCTATAGGGATATTCAGGCAGAATGCGGTAAAATCAAATTTTGATGAACAATTCACATATCTAATCTATGTTTTGGATCATAAACATAAAGAACATATTGTCAGACTTTCGTTTTGACCAATTTTGAAATCAAAACATTATTTTTCATATTAATACAAATTGATCCATATTTTGGAGAATCATCACCTACTTCTTACACTAGAACTACCAAATCTAAAATCCGCCAAGAGATCTCAACTTCCAGCACAAAACACTACTTCTCAGCCTTCCTCCTCGACCTCCAATGTTCTAGAAAGCAAGAGAATCACGAAATTATGAGTTTTCCTCAAGAATAACTTTCATCTTATTCTCTTTCTTCAAGAACATGAATAAAACACTCACATTTCACAATGAAGAACGACGGTTAGGGTTAACCACGCCCCCAACCATATGTATATACAATTAAAACTCAACTTTTGATCCCATGAAACTTCTACAAACCACCTTTGGATCAGATTAAACTAGTCTTCTATGAATTAGAGAGAATCCTACTGCAAATCAGACACCTCTCCCGTAACTATACCTTCTAACTAAACATTCATTTTTCAACCAAGTAAGCGAATGAATCAGTAAAAATGGTCTTCTATAACGTTGTTGATATCTTCGAGCTCTTTCCAATGGTACCAACCACCCCAAAATCCGAGTTAAACATTGAACGTTATTGCCAAAATGTAACCTGCTATCTTGGGTATCCGAACCGAGAAAACTTCTCTAACTTAATGGGCTAAACCACTTACAAAACTAAGTTAATAGTCTTACTCAATTAACCATATTACACTCTATCTGTCTCTTTAATTATTATTGTCATTATTATTTATTTATTATTATTTTTGTTTAGAAAAATACTAGGTATTGCATCATCTCCTCCTTAAATAAATTTCGTCAGTAAAATTTACAATGCAAGCAAAGTATAGAATCACTTACTAAACAACTACCTCTTCTTCATATCTTCTTCTGCCTCCCACGTTACCTCTTCCATAGAGTAATGCCTCCAAAGAATCTTGATTATAGGAATCGTCTTAGTCCTTAGCACTTTCTCCTTGCGATCGAGAATATGAACAAACTTCTCTTCATATGACAAATCCGGTTCAACTTCCAATGGCTCAAAATTTAGTATATGAGATGAATCAGCAACATATTTCTTCATTATAGAAATATTGAATGTCAGATGAACACCTAACATATCTGGTGGTAAAGTAAGCTTATAAGCAACCTGTCCAACATACGCCAAATCTCAAATGGACTAATATACTATAGATTCAACTTTCCTTTTCTGCCAAACCTCATAACTTCCTTAGTTGGTGAAACTTTTAAGAAAACATGATCTCCTACTTTAAGCACCAATTATGTTCACTTATGATTAGTATAGATCTTTTGTCGACTCTGAGCTATCAAAAGTCACTTCCGGATGATATCAATCTTATGTGAGCAATCCTATACAAGTTGTGGACCAATTAACCTTTTCGCTTCGACTTCTTTCCAATAAAGGTGATTGACACAGTCTACCAGACAAAATCTCATACAGTGCCATACCAATACTTGTATGATAATTGTTATTATAAGCAAATTCAATAAACTTTAAATGATCATCCTAATTACCTTTCCACTCAATGCTACAAGCTATTAGTATATCTTCAAGTGTCTAAATAGTGCTCTCCTATTGTCTATCCGTCTACAAGTGAAAAGCTGAAATGAACTTCAATTGTGTACGCAAAGTTTCCTGTAGACTCTTCCAAAACCTCACTATAAAACGAGCATCACGATCTGAGATAATAAACACTAGTACTCCATGTAACCTTACAATATCCTCAATGTACATCCAAGTCAACTCCTCCAAAGAAGTCTTCTTATGCATAGTTATAAAATAAGCAGACTTAGTCAATCTATCCACGATCACCGAAATAGAATCACACTTCTTCTTGGTCCATGGCAATCCTGTCACAAAGTCTATAGTAATATGTTCCCATTTCCACTGTGAAATATTCATGGATTGTATCGGTCCCCTTGGCCTTTGATGCTCAATCTTCGCCTGCTAACAAGTAAGACACTTGAAAATAAATTCTGCAATATCCTTCTTCATGTCAGACCACCAAAAATTTCTCTTCATGTCCTTATACATCTTGGTACTCCCTATGCGAATAGAGAACCAGAATTTGTGAGCCTCATTCAACAATTCTCTTTTCAGCTCTTTAATTTGTGGAACACACAACCTTCCTCGAAATCTGATAACTCTATCATCACTCTAAGAAATATCTACCTTACCAATCAATTCTTGCATCTTGGGGTCTTGCTTCTGAACTTCCATAACTCTCTCCACAATCATAGGTCTTGCAGCCAACTAAGCTAGAATACAATGCTCACCTTTAACTTATGGTTTCCAATCAATCGCATGTTCAAGCATCTTCCAATCTCTGTGCAAAAATAATGGCATAAGCATCTTGCTTAAAGCATCAGCAACAACATTGGGCTTATTAGGATAATAATTCAATACAAACTCATAATCCTTCAGAAAATTCAACACATCTTATCTACCTCAAGTTAAGCTCCTTCTGAGAGAAAATGTACTTCAAGCTCTAATGATCAATAAAGATCTCAAACTTCACTCTATAAAGATAGTGTCTCCAAATCCTCCAGGCATGAACAACAACAGCTAGTTGTAAATCATGTGTTAGATAATTCTTCTCATGATCCTTCAACTGGCATGAAGCGTAAGCCACAACCTTCCCATTCTGCATCAGCACAAAATCCAAACATTTCCGAAAAGCATTTGTATAAACAATAAAACCATCTGACCCACTAGGCAAAGTCAAAATTGGGGCAGTCGTAAGTCTTATCTTCAGCTCTTAGAAATTTTGCTCACATTTCTCAGACCATATAAACTTGATACTCTTCTTGATAAGCTTTATCATCATAGCGACAATAGATGAAAATCCCTCAAGAAAGCGCATGTAGTACCCTCCTAAACCTAGAAAACTCCAAATCTCTGAAGCATTCTTAGGCGTCTACCAAGAAAGCACGGCCTCAACCTTAGCCGGATCTACAGATACACCATCCTTAGAAATCACATAACCAAGAAAAGAAACTTGCTCCAACCAGAACTCACACTTGCTAAACTTAGCATACAACTGATTCTGCTTCAACAATTCTAGAAAAATCTGCAAATGCTCCCTGTGTGCCTCAATATTAGGACAGTAAATTAGCACAATGAATAGCACCACAAACTAGTTCAAATATGGCTGAAACACCCTATGCATCAGATCCATAAAAGCAGCAGGGGAATTTGTCAATCCAAAAGACATAACCACAAACTCATAATGTTCATACTTAGTCCGAAAATAGTCTTAGGTATGTCCTCATCCTTGATCTGCAACTGATGATATCCTGACCGAAGATCAATCTAGAAAAAGACATTGGCCGACTGCAGTTGATCAAACAAATCATCAATTTTGGCAAAGTATATCTATTCTTGATAGTCACCTGATTAAGCTGGCGATAATCAATACACAGCCTCATCGAACCATCCTTCTTACACATAAAAAGTACTAGGGATCTCCAAGGTGACATACTGGGTTGAATAAAACTCTTATCAAGCAACTTTAGCAATTGCTTCTTCAGTTCTGCCAACCCCATCAAACCATACGATACGAAGCTTTAGAAATAGGAGTTGTCCTTGGTATAAGGTCAATGACAAAATCAATCCCTTGTGAAGAAGGCAAACTAGGCAGATCATCAAGAAAAATATCAGGGAACTCTCGAATAACATCAATATCAGCAGTAGATCTCTCACTAGCACCAGTTGATGGATCCACTACCATCCTAGCTAAATATCTATGACAATTTATTCTCAACAACTTCTCAGCCTTGAGTGAAGAAATCGTAATACAGCATGATCGATGCTTAGGGTAACGATGAATAAACTCCTTCTTACTAGGCTCTCGAAATATCTACTTCTTATGATGGCAATCTAACAAAGCAAAGTACTTACCTAACCAGTCCATATCCAAAATAACATCAAAGCCTTCCATCTCGATCACATGTAACTCAACCACTCTATTTGTATCCCCAAGATCAACAACAACCGAAGATATAATGTGCATATTGTGAATCGCCTATCCATAAGTTATACTAACTATCAATGGATGTGTAGTATCTATCAGTCTACTTTTAAGTGACTTAGCAAAACTAGCAAATATGAATGAATGAGTAGCTCCAGGAACAAATAACACTATAGCATGAATATTATTAATAAGAATAGTACCATCTGTATTAGTAGGGTTCTCCTCCGCATCTTACCTAGTGAGAGCATAAATACGTCCTTGAGCCTTGCCTTTCTTCTATTCTTGTGCCAGTTGAGTTCTAGCTTTCGGGCAATCTCTGACCATATGTCCCAGATCATGACACACTAAACACTTGCTAGTTGCTCTCCAGCACTCCATCCCACTATGTCGTCGCACACATTGAGTGTGAGCTATTAAATCAAACGTCTTTGGTGTCGGACCCTTCACTAGATGGACCCGAAACTACTTCTTATCCTTGCGCACAAACGTAGCTGGTGCACTTCTCTTATTTTGACCCTTCTGCTCCTCTATAAATTCTTCATGCTTACGTTCCATATTGAATATAGTCCTCAAAGCAACAACAAAAGTTTGAGAGTCGTAAGCAACAACATAATGTCGAATGGTACCTTTAAGACCGTTGACAAATTTCTTCAGCTTCCTCTTCTCATCATCATAGATATGGGGTGCATATTTTTCCAACTCAAAAAACTTCGCATCATAATCAGCCACATATATAGTGTCTTGCAACAGGTTGAGAAACTCTATCTCCTTCTTATTTTGAACATGATCAAGAAAGTACTTCTCATGAAAACCCTTGCGCCACTTTGATTGGAGAATAAGAGAAGAATAAAACCTTTAATTCTTAGAGTAGCGTTAATTCTAGTTTGATGGGCGGAATGGCTTATACCGTGTTAGAATCGCTTATACTAGAATAAAGAGAATAACCAATTCGACCTTAGACCCAAGAATTGCTTATCCTTCCTATTCCGCAAGTGGGTCCCACATAATTATCAAAGCTAAGCACCTCTTATTCTAGTATATGCTATTCCGGATAAGTAATTAGGAATAACTTATTCCGCAAACAAATTGGGGCTAACTTCGCCTAAGTAATAGTAACATAACCAGCAAACACAGTCCTCTGCATGGACATCCACCAGACAATTGCTTTCTCCTGCAATATGAAAGTTGCCAGACTGACCCTCCTATCTTCTAGACAATAAATCACAACTAACATCTTCTTCATCTCGTTGAGCCAAGCCTCAATAACTTCTGGTTGACTCTCCTCCTTTAAAGAAGGAGGACATAACTTGTTGAACTGCTCTATCATAGGGGTCCCCTTAGGCCCAAGTAGCTTAGCCTGAATCTGAGTCTACAAAGCTTGCACAAGCCCCTGAAAAGTCTGCATGAACCAACTAAAGTCTATATTGACCAATGGTGTGCTGACCACACCTTGGCCTTAGGTTGCAAAAGAACCTCCCTGCACAAGGGTATCCATAAAATACGGAGCCTAAACAGGAAGAACCGCAGCAGAATGACTACGAGTCTACATATCCTAAAAATTAAAATACCTCAAATAAACTCTCAAATCCAACAATTCATCACTTCTACTTCTATTTCAACTCAAAACTAAGCTATTCTATGACTTATATTCAACCTAAAATCCCAAATCCATTAATCAACCATCCAGGCTTAATGGATCCGATGGTGTGGAACTCAAAACTCTCAAAATTGCTCTAATACCATGTTCTGTAACGCCCCAAACCCCAAGTCCAGTCATATCCGACCTTCGGCAGAATTCGAAGAGAGTACACATATGGAACATATCATATACATAACAAAAGTGAGAGAATAAGGGTGTACAAGGCAAAATAAATAGTCATCCATCACAAATTCCGAACAACAATAAGCCAACATAATCCACAAAAGTCTCATAATAAATAATTGTATCTAAATAACATAATCAACCTCTCTCAACTCCCTAGGATCTCGCAAAATTATATGATAGACTCAATTACTCCTATTACGTCAATCTACTAAAATAAAAAGACTCATAAATTCACAACTAGAGTTGAATCCAATAGGCTTCAAGCACATCTACTCCTTGTGATCAGGGTCAAAATCTAACTCTCTAGCCACCTCTCTTGAAAAATTATCCAACAAACTTACTGAGTACAAAACTAAGTAGGCATCATCCCCTCTACAGGCTCAACATATAATAATTGAAATTCGCATAGTAATTAAATCACATACTGAACAATTCACAATGCTACATATAGATCAAATAAGAAAATGATACAATCAAGATCTCACATATATCTCATATCAAATCGGATGCATTTTCTAATAATCAGAAACAAATATATTAATTTATAATAGTTATCACATATATAAAACTTTCTTACTTTGCTTGAATATTAATTATTAGCCATGAACATATCACATAATTCCTCCAACACATAGGGAGGCACATATCACATCAAATATGGCTCAAAGTATAACTAGTAGCATACAATCTAATTACATATTTCAAAATTAAGATTTTGAAAATTATACATCATAAAATAGATTTATAATGCCCTAAGAGAAATTTAAATGATTCACATTTGTGCCAAGTTATCACAATTTTATATTTTAGTCGGAAAAGTATCTTAACCACAACATAAAAGGCCACACATACATATATCGGAAACTTAAGTAATAGTACTAAGTCTTGACTATTGCGGAACCAGGGATCACACATATCCCACCACTATACCATGCTGAAGCAAGTTTCATGGGTTCTATTGCCCTTAGGTTACATAATACCTTATCCTACAAGGACGTTTATATTAAAATCCGGCCACATAAACCCCTTAAGATGGCAATGTCTATATTACATATATTAAATTAAGTGGCACATGCCTTACAGAAATTAGAATTCATCATAATCTGAACTTAACCTTACTTATATAGCCAATGATATAAATATTTAAAAATAATATATTTTTCATTAAAACAAAACATTTTAAAGCAACATGACGTTTTACTATTCAATTTGATGTAAAACTGACTCCAACCAATTATATATATACGAAAAACGTTTATGGAAAATTTTCAAAATTTTATGAATACAAAATATATTTTTCACATATCGAAATCTATTTTTCAGGGCTGAAAATTTATTAAATAGGCTGAATATTAGTACAAATATTAAAAAATTCTACAAACTGATAAACATGATATTTGGGGTGTAAATAAAATACTTATAAAATTTTACTAAATTTGGAGATCAAATGAGTATTTTCAAAATTCAAATAGTGAATTTAAACTTGAGTCATATTTAATAAAAATATAAAATAATTTTTTAAAAATTATAAAATTTTGTAGTTCAATAGGTTTCATAAAAATAGACATATTTTTAAAAATATAAAATGATTTTAATTGCAAATAACCAGGTTATAAACATTTGAAATTCATACACATTTGAAAATAAATAGAATTCAGAAAATCCAAATTGGACGGTAAGCCTGCCTGCCGTTCAGAATTCTAGACGGCCAGCTTGGCTGCCATTCAATATTCTGGACGGCGAGCCTGGCTATCGTTTAGAACACTGGACGGGCCACCATGCTGTCATTCAGTATCCTACATAGTTGTCTAGGTTGCGGTTAAGTAACGTAGACGATAAAGGTTGTTAACGTCCATAGGAGTTTCCAGGCGGAATAGGTAAAATCGAATTTTGATGAACAATTCGTATATATAATCTATGTTTTGGATCATAAACACAAAGAACATGCTACCAGACTTTCGTTTTGATCACTTTTGAAATCAAAATATTATTTTTCATATTAACACAAATTAATCCATATTTTGATGAATTATCACCTACCTCTTATGCTAGAATCCTCAAATCTAAAATCTGCTAAGAGATCTTCACTCTCAAAACAAAGCAATACTTCTTAGCCTTCCTTCTCGACCTCCAATGTTCCCAGAAGACAAGAGAATCATGAAATTATGAGTTTTCCTCAAGAACAACCTTCATCTTTTCCTCTTTCTTCAAGAATGTGAACAAAACACCCATCTTTCACAACGAGAACGACGGCTAGGGTTAACCAAGCCCCCAACCACATATATAAAGAATTAACACCCAACTTCTGATCCCATACAACATCTACAAACCATCTTTGGATCAAATTAAGCTAGTCTTCCACGGATTTGAAAGAATCCTACTTCAAATTGGACTCTTGTCCCTGAACTCTACCTTCCTTAACTGAACATTGCCTAGTAAACAAACGAATAAGCAAAACTGGTCTTCTACAAAATCATAAATCTCTTTGATCTCTTTCCAACAGTACCAACCACGCCAAAATTCTAGTTATATATTGAGAGTTATCATAAACATACTGACCTGTTGTTCCTGGGTATCCAAACACAGAAAAATTGTCTAAATGATTGGGCTAAGGTACCTATAAAACTAAGTTAATGGGCTTACTCAATTAACCATATTACACTCTATCTGTATTACATTTTCTACCTCTTAAATAAATTTCGTCCTCGAAATTTACAATGCAAGCAAAGTATGGAATCACTTACCAAACAGCTCCAGATACCTCTTCTTCATATCTTCTTCCACTCTCACGTCGCCTCTTCTATAGAGTAATGCCTCCAAAGAACTTTGACCCTAGGAATCTTCTTAATCCTCAGCACTTGCTCCTTGAGATCTAGAATACGAACATGCTTCTCTTCATGTGATAGATCCGGTTGAACTTCCAATGGCTCATAATTCAATACATGAGATGAATTAGTAACATACTTTCTCAGCATGTAAACGTGGGATACTGGATGAACACTTGACAGAGTAGTAAAGCAAGCTTATAAGAAACTTGTCCAATACACTCCAAAATCTCAAATGGACTGGTATATCTTAGACTTAATTTCACTTTTCTACCAAACCTCAAGACTCTCTTAGTTGGTGAAACTTTCAAAAAAATATGATCTCCCACTTCAAACACCAATTTCCTTCGCTTATGATCAGTATAGCTCTTTTGTCGCCTCTGAGCTGTCAAAAATCACTTCCTGATGATACCAATCTTACCTGAGCAATCCTATACAACTTGTGGACCAATCAATCTTTTCTCACCGACTTCTTCCCAACACAAAGGTGATCGACATGGTCTACTATATAAAGACTCATACAGTGCCATGCCAATACTAGCATGATAACTGTTAGTATAAGCAGATTCAATCAACTTCAAATGATCATCGTAATTACCTTTCCACTCAATGTTACAAGCTCTTAGCATATCTTTAAGTGTCTGAATAATTCTCTCACATTGTCCATCAGTCTGCGGGTGGAAAGCTGAACTGAACTTCAATTGTGTATCCAAAGCTTCCTATAGACTCTTCCAGAATCTCACTGTAAAACGAGCATCGCAATCTGAGATACAAGGATTTTATTTGGCCCAATGGGTCACCTGGGTAGCCCCAGTGCTCTTTGTGTGCAAGAAGGAGGGTCGATGAGGCTATGTATAGATTATCGCTAGCTTAATCTAGTAACTATTAAGAATAGATATCTTTTACCCAAGATTGATGATTTGTTTGATCAACTACAGTTGGCTAATGTCTTTTCCAAGATTGATCTTCAGTCAGGATATCATCAGTTGCAGATCAAGGATGATGACATACCTAAGACTGCTTTTCGGACCAAGTATGGGCATTATAAGTTTGTGGTTATGCCTTTTGGATTGATAATTGTGCCTACTACTTTTATGGATCTGATGAATATGGTGTTACACTTGTATTTGGACTAGTTTGTGGACGTATTCATTGATGATGTGCTTATTTACTCTCCTAGTATTGAGGCACACAGGGAGCATTTGTAGATTGTTCTAGAGTTATTAAAGTAGAATCAGTTATATGCTAAGTTTAGCAAGTGCGAGTTCTGGTTATAGTAAGTTTCTTTTCTTGGTCATCAAGTAACTCATACAATTGCTTCTTCAGTTCTGCCAACCTTGCTAGGGACATATGATATAGAGCATTAGAAATAGGAGATGTCCTTGGCGTAAGATCAATGACAAAATTGATCTCCCATGAAGGAGGCAAATCCGGTAAATCATCTAGAAAGACATTAGGAAACTCCCGAATAATATCAATATCAACAATAGATCTCTCACTAGCACCACCTGATGGAACCACCACCGCACTAGCTGAATATCCATGACAATCCATTCTCAACAACTTCTCAACCTTGAGTGAAGAAACCTAATACGGCCTGATCGATGCCTAAGACAACGGTAAATAAACTCCTTCTCACTAGGTTCTCAAACTATCAACTTCTTATAATTGCAATCTAATAAAGCGAAATACTTATCGAGCCAGTCCATGTCTAAAATAACATTAAAGTCTACCATCTCGATCACATACAACTCAGCCACTCTATCTCTATCCCCAAGATAGAGAACAATTGAAGATATAATGTGCATAGTGTAAATCTCCTCTCCAAAAGTTGTGTTAACTATCAATAGATGTGTAGCATCTATCAGTCTACTCTTAAGTGACTTACCAAAACTAGTGGATATGAATAAATTAGTAGCTCTAGGATCAAATAACACCTTAGCATGAACATCATTAATAAGAATAGTACCTTCTACAACAGTAGAGGTCTCCTCAGCATCTTCCTTTTTGAGGGCATAAACACTTCCGTGAGTCTTGCCTTTATTCTCTTCTTACGCCAGCCCTTCGAACAATCTTTGGTCATATGCCCCAAATCGCCACACACTAAACACTTGTCGGCTACTCTTTAATACTTTGTCCCACCATGTCATCGCCCACACTTAGTGCAAGTGGTTGAATCAAACACCTTCGGTGTCGGACCCTTCATTGGCCGGGCCCGAAACTTCTTCTTATCCTTTCACACAAAGGTAGTTGGTGCAGTTCACTTGTTCTGATCCTTCTCTTCTTCCATAAAATCTTCATGCTCACATTCCATGTTGAATGCAATCCTCAAAGCAGCAAAAGTCTGAGGGCTTGAGCAATAATATAACGCCGAATGGTACCTTTAAGACCCTTGACAATTTTCTTCAACTTCCTCTTCTCATCATCATAAATATGGGATGCATATTTTCCCAACTCAGATAACTTCACTTCATAATCAGCCACAAATACAACGCCTTGCACCAGGTTGAGAAACTCCATCTCCTTCTTATCTTCAATATGATCAGAAAAGTACTTCTCACGAAAAACTCTAAGAAACTCTACCCAAGTAATAGTGGCATGATCTGCAAATACAATCCTCTTCATGGACTTCCACTAGACATCTGCTCTCTCCTATAACATGAAAGTCGTCAGACTGACCTTCTCATCTTCTGGATAATGAATGATAGCTAACATCTTCTCTATCTCGTTGAGCCAAGCCGCAACAACCTCTAGTCAATTCTCCCCCTTCAAAGAAGGAGGACGCAACTTGTTAAATTGCTCCATCATAGGGGTCGCCTTAGGCCCATGGGCTGAGCCTGAGTCAGAGTTTGCAAAGCATGTACAAGCCCCTAAAAAGTCTACATGAACCCACTCAAGTCTATATTGACTAGCGATGTGCTGACCGCACCTTGGCCCTAGGTTGCAGAAGAACCTCCCTGCACAGGAGTATCCTCGAAAGACGGGGGCTGAAAAGGAGGAACCACAATAGGACGACCACGCCTCGACATATCCTAAAAATCCAAATACCTCAAATAACCTCTCAAATTCAATAATTCACCATTTCTACTTCTATCGCAACTCAAACTTAGTTATTCTATGACTTATTTATTCAACCTAGGATCTCAAATCCATCAATCAACTACCTAGGCTTAACAGATCCAATGGTGTGGAACTCAAAACTCTCAAAATTGCTCTGATACCAGGTTCTATAATGCCTCGAACCCCGTGTTCAGTCATATCCGACCTTCGGCGTAATTCGAAGATTATATAGGTACGAAAAATAGCATTTACATAACATAAATGAGAGAATAAGAGTCCACAAGGGAAAACAAATAGTCATCCATCGCAAATTTCAAACAACAATAAGCCAACACAATCTACAAAAGTCTCATAATAAACAACTCTATCTGAATAACATAATCAACCTCTCTCAACTCCCTAGGATCTCACAAAATTGCATAATGGACTAAATTACTCCCACTACATGAATCTATTAAAATGAAAAGACCTATAAATTCACAACTAGCCTTGAATCCAATAGGCTTCAAGCACACCTACTCCTTGTGATCATGATCAAAATCTAACTCTCTGGCCACCTGTCCTAAAAAATTATCCAACAAATTTACTGGATAGAAAACTCAGTAGACATCATCTCCTCCATAGGCTAAACATATAATAATTAAAATTCATATGGTAATTGATGTAGCCGAGACAATCACTATCGAACTCCAGACGAGGAATCCAATAACCAGCTGATGACCGAGAGCCGACGGGGACCCAGGCCGAGAAGGAGTCAGGGATGAAGGCTGAAGCTCCTAAAGGGAGAACGAACCAGTAAGGAAGGGTCCCGAGTCTAAGCCCGGGGGAACCCCCTCCAATAGTTAAGTTAGCAGCAGGCTTAATGAAAAACTTCAGTGTCAAGAGAGAGGTGGAGGCTTAATAGCTTGTGTACCTTTTCTGTAGTAAATAGTGCTCCTCTTATAGCGGGGGATGAGGGTTCCTCTATTGTGGCAAGCGATGTAAAACTATAGGAGTTGAGATGAAATTCCGAGAATACCCCGAGAGTTAGTAGGCCGAGGGCCCATAAGTTGATTGAAATGGGTTGGACCCGTCTTGGCCCTTTACGTACTTGGGCCATATTTGAGTGGTCCATATTCGCCATGTCGAGTGGGCTGGACCCATGTCGGCCCAGTAAACATCTAGGCTGGATTAAACTAGCTAAGTTTGGTGGTTGGGTCAGGTCCATCTCGGCCCAGTATGATCTGGGCCGCCGATAGTGAATGAATGTCGCTCGGCCCATTCTTGAATTGGGACTCGGCCCAGTTACTAGTTTCAGTTGGGTTTTCTCCCATCACATGGCCCCCTACTCTTGGCATGTTTTTAGAAAGATAAAATGCCGAGAGTACATTTGTCTCTTACAGAATTCGTGAAGGTGTGAGTTTGTTTCTGAAAGGATATCAAAATAAGCAAGACCGAGGGGTTGTGACCGATCCTCACAGACCAAAGGTGACTCTCGTCCGAAACCGAGGGGTTGTGTGAACATTTAAAAATCGGTGGCGCCAATTTAAAGGCGGCAATAATCTTGAAATTCCCGCCGAGCGGCTCGTCGTGTAAGAAATCTAAGACACGTGGCAGGCATCCGATAGGGTTGCCAAAGGGTCCGAGGACCTGGACCGGTAATCGTCCCAATCCGGATTATAGCCAATCGGCTCCTTTTACGAGGATCTAGGACATGTGGCGCCCATCCAAGGGGGCAGCCGAAGGATCTCAGAATCCTGTTGTTGATTACCTTATTTCAAATTTGCCGCCGCACGGCTCATCACTTGGCGGGAAGGGACACGTGTCGTGCATCCAAGAGGGGAAAACCGAAGGGCCTCAAAATCATGGCCATTGATCTTTCATCAGGCCCCTATAGGGGATCCTATAAATATCGCTCCCTTCCTACAGAAGCCCATTTGTTGCTTCTACTCCTGAGGTCTCAGTAGCGGAGCGTCTCCCATGCCATCTCAAGAATGTCCTGTCATCCCTTGGCCGGCCGAGAGTGTCTAATCAAGCCTTAAGGAGTCCAGCAACGTCCCATCGAGCGTCATAATCTCTAGTCTGAGGGTAAGCCTCCGACTTGGCCTCGTCTTTCCATTTTTTATGTCCAGTAGTCCTACTTCTTAGAGCAATTCTTCCTGCTCCTCTTCGAAGCCAATCCTTCCTTGCCCTTCCATTTACTCTCCATTTTCTCTGAACTCCTTTGCTTCTAATATGGTGGACGAAATAGCTTCAGCCCACAATCCTGAATTCGCCAAGACCTCTCTACCCGAGCAGGCCGGGCCTAGCCGCCGGCTAGCCGAGCAGGTCTTGGATGTAGCTCCTTATCTCAACCGTGAAGCGGTGAAAGAGATGTGGGGGTGCTACGATATCCCTTACTGGATCCATCTGATCAGAGGCCGAGCCACTGTAAGGGCTAATACCCCTCGGCCGGGTGTTTTTCCATCTACGAGCATAGTTTTCAAGCCAGCTTTTGGATCCCTCTACACCCCTTCATCACAGATTTACTTAATGCTTATAGACTGGCCCCATCCCAGTTCTTTCCGAATTCTTGGCGGACGGTGTACGTGTATTTAGCCCTCAGCAAGAAATTAGGACTCGCCCCCTCAATAGACATATTCCGCTACATCTTTAAGGTGAAGCTCCAAGGGAAATCTTCTTGGTATTACTTCACCACTCGGTTCGGCCAGGAGATCTTCTCCGGGAAGCCCTCGTCCATTCATCATTGGAAGGAGGGTTTCTTCTTTGTTACCCTCCCCGAAGGGGACAATCGCGTATGGCCATTTCCTATAGAGTGGAAACCACTTGCCGAAGGCGCTTATGAGTCTCCTAAACTAACTAGCGAACAGCTCGTGGAGGCGATAAAGATCATGGACGAAGCCCCTATCAACGTAAACGAGCTCTTGAGCAATAAGAAACGGCTATTCCGCATTGGGGCGTGGCCGAATCCGGCGATGATGCTTGCTCGAGAGGCTCCTTACCTCCCTCCGGCTGAAGTTGCAGGGGCACCTGCCGAGTCCGAGACGGCTGAAGCTGCCTCGTCACTGGGCACTGTTGAAATGCCCAGTGACGTCATCAACGTGCATGTAGTGTCCAGCGAAGAGGACACGGCCACCGGTGCTGAGGGTAAGCCGGCCTCGGAATAGCTGTTTTATTTCACAACTTTAGTGATCAAATGACTTACTTATTTCTCTTTCTGCGATCTTTTCAAAAATGTCGACCGGTCTCGTATCTCTGATGGACCGGATTCAGCGATGTGAAGCTGCCGAGAAGACATCGGCTTCGAGGTCCACATCGCGACGCACTCAGGTGCCAGCCTCGGGCCCCGTTTTGGAGACGCCAAGTGACTGCTGCTTAAATGGAGCAGGAGCGAGAGAGAGAAAAATCCCCGGCTCGGGGGCATGATCGCTTTGTGAGGAGGAAGAGGAAAGCTGACAAAGAGGCAGATCGCCTCGCGAAGAAGACAGCAGCGAATCGCGATGCGCTACTTTCGACGAATTCCCCTCCACCTCCATCGCTGCCTGAGTCCATCTTGGCGGCCAGAACCTCGGTGTCATTTCCTTTCGGTCCAAGCGGGACTCATATGTCCCGAGAATATGGGCATGAGCCATGGCGTCCGAAAACGGGAGTATTCGCAGACGACTCTATCGAGGACTCCACTACCTGCCTGCGGCTGGCCCAAGGGAACATCCTCCCTATAGTGGCCGACAAGCTGAGGACCATCTCCACCGAGGGCCTCGTGGCGCTATGTGTATGCAACGCCATTCAGGTAAACCCTCGATTTTCCTAACTTCATTGAATCTTACATTCCGATTAAATTCTGACATCGTGATTTCTCTGCGTAGTCCTCGGTCATAAGCGCGACACTTGCTCGGCGCTTTGCCCACGTTCAAGAGAAACTGAAGGAAGGGGGTGCAGCGGCGGATCACCTGAATGTTGGAAAGGTAGCTTCAGTAAAGCGAGACTTGGAGGGCAACATCGACGCCCTCCTTGATATGAATGCCCGACTGGGGGTCGAGCTGTCTCGGCAGAAAGAGGCGGCGCACCTGGAAGACGAGGAAAGACAAAATACCGAGAGGGAATCGGCTAAGGTGTGCGGGAAGTTTGACGCACTCCAGGACAAGCTAGCCGAGAAGGACGAAGCGTTCGCTCGCCTTCAGAAGGAGCGGGAGGAAGAAACTGCGCGCCTTACCGAGGCCTTGGAGGTGGCCAAGAATAAAGTTGAGGAGGCAGCCAGGAAGGCAGAAGAAGACGTCCGTTTGGCCATTGAGACTTTCAAGCCCGGCGCGGATTATACCGAGGCTCTACTAGATGCCGGAGCGAACGCGGCCGCCAACATGTTCAATCTCGGGATGGCCATCGCACAAAAGGCCTGTCCTGAGGTGGACCTGACGGGGTTCGGCTACCCCTTAGAATCAAAGGGGAACAAACTGCTGGCATGGTGGAGCGGGCTTAAAGCCAAGAAGGTCTTAGCTGCCGAAGTTGTTGCGGCCTCTCCCGATCATGCCGCATCCCCTTCTACTCCTGTGACCCCAGGAAGCGGCCTTGTCAGTTCCGAAGAAGAGGACGCAGCTAAGTAGTTTTGTAGGCTTTTTGTACTTTTCTTCTTTTGTAATCAGCGAGCCGGGGTATGTCTCGGCTCCCTTTTCGTATTAGCCGATACTTTTATGTAATACTTCCCAATATGTACAAAGATCTCTTTTTAAAACAGTGTTGAACATTAGCCCGTTATCCTTCGTTTTTTACCGAGAGCAATCGCTGAGGGTTTATATGGCTGAAGTCTAACCCGTTCGTGTTAGTATTTGGTGGTCTGAAAGCCAATCCAATACTATGTATGATTCAGTTTATTAATATAATGGCATTAAATTCATTGTGTGTAATTAGTTCGATCTATGATATCGTATCACGATGAAGTCCATGAACATGTGCAACAATCTTCAGATTATGATGAGATCATAATTATGGAACCGAAGACTTATAAACACATGTTCTTAATCATTCTTAGTCGGAGGATGTTTAAGATAGACATCAAACATCCGGATAGACTAGTACAGGTTTCTTCAGCTCATATGATGAGGGTGACTGATCCTATAAGCCACTTGTGTGGAGACACTATGTTGGACCTGTTAGGTTCTCTGTGCCCCGGATCCAACCAAAAACGCAGCGGAAATAAATTATTCGGGATCAGATCCGTCCCATTTCGATCAACAAAATAAACTGGAAAATCAAATTTACCCTACGCCGATTCGAATCCACATTCGTTCTTCGGTTCCGTAGGATCGTTCTTGCAAGCCGCGCAGGTGCCCGGCCTCTAGTGGTATCCACACGGTTCTCCTCACGATGGATCGTCCTCACCTCCTCACTCGATGTGGCGTTCATGGTCCCGTCTGGCTACGCGTAATCCTCCGCGACATGCGCATTTGGAAACTCCCGTCGGACGGACGGCGGAGCAGTCGGGAGTTGAAACGGAGCCTCCAGAGGGCCGGCCTGGGGGTGTGCGCCCAGGAGAGAGGAGAAAGAGAGGGCGGCGGCTAGGGTTAGGGTTGCTGGCCCCCGACCGAGCAGCCATTTGTAGACACGCTAATTTTGACGTCATTTCGAGTAAATTTCATATCATATAATAATGCCTCAAAATGGTCTGATATTTAATCATTGATTAATTTTTATTGATTTTTTTGAGTGTCGGGTTTAACAGACATGTTTAAGTTAATCAATTGAATTGATTTTAGCTCAAATTTCAGTTAAAATATTCAGAACTTAAAAGACGTCGACATGCGTGGACGCCATTTAGAGTTTATTCTTATTTTAACGTTTAAATTTGAATTTTAATCAGTTGATTAATTAGCTAAAAGGCGTCTGTGAGTGCTGACGCGTTTTAGGTTTCCTAGGCTATTTCTACTTCTCTTCCGGATGTTTATCCTTATCTTAATTAGTGTAAAAGACGTCTACACATGTAGACGCGTTTTAGCTAATAAAGATAAAGATAAGTTTTCCCGGATATTTATCCTTATCTTAAATTAATCTGAAAGGCGTCAGTAATGGTGGACGTGTTTTAGATAATTACAGATAAAGATGAATTAATCAGTATTTATCTGTCAGTTAAGATGGATAAATCCAAAGTTTTTCTATGTTAATCACGGACGCAGAAGAAGTCTATAAATACCTTACATGTTGAAGAGTAAAAAGTTAAGCGTAATCTTGAGTTGAGTTGAGCAATAGCGAGTTGAAGATCGAAGCAACAACGTCGGAACGCCGAAGCGCTGCCATTTCCAGAAGTCGGCGTCCTTTCAAGACTCTTCATCCATTCAAGAATTCAACCATTGGGCATAAGTTTTTGTTTTCAGAATTTATTTCATTTAGTTTTACATTCTTCATCATTCACATCATGCAACACACACCACATTCATTCTTTTCAAAACCTATTTGATTAAGGGATTTCAAAAGCCACTCAACAAGTAAGTTTGCTGTTTAATTACATGTTTAATATCATGATTAGAATAGATACTGCTTATGCTTAAAGTTCTCATCATTGTTTCTTCATTTCTTTTTTTTCTTTCCATTTATGCTGCACTCAACAAGAGAATCAAAAGGAGTAAGTCGAGCACAAAGTCACAAGAATTTCTAGACGATCCTCAAATCCTCAACTTCAACTCCAAATTCAACAGTAAGAACAAAGAACAAAGAAAGGGCTCTCTTTCTTCAGCCGGCTGAAGGAGGGGAATCAAGGACTCAACATCTTCCGCGTTTAAACAGGTAGGCGATCAAAACTTCTTTTGAAACTTTTTAGTTAAAAGTTTCTGGCGATCACTTCACGTAGTTTCTGTTTTTAATAGGTTTATTTTGCACTAAACAACATAGATTTTTCATGTTAATCACACTGTCATTCTAAGCACCTACAGCTTTTTTGGCGATCACGGTGGGACTTGATCTCGCCATCTTTTAGTTTTTTGTTCTTGCTATCATCAATCGGGCACCCACGGTGCACCATTTGTGTCTCTCGACACGTCCTCACCAATTGGTGAGTGTTTTAGTTTAGTTAATTTCCCTCGTGCACCACGTGCACACCCCAGCGGCAAGATCTTGCCCCCCCCTTGATTAGTTTAAAAAGCTGTTTTTGTGATGAAAATGATGTGTGATTGATTGATTTTCTAGTTGTTTAGTTAGTAAATCATCCTGTTAAAATCTGGAACTAAAAAAAAATCTACACGAATTCATTATTTACTGCTTTTATCCTGTTTGAGGAGGATTCAACCTAGAAAATCCTCCTGCAAAACTGTTTCTGCGAACTGAAAAGCATCTAGGAGCACTGACGCGTTTCAAACCGCGTCAACACACCCAGACGCCTTTCAGTCTTCATATCTTCTCTGTTGTCTGCATCTGTTTCTGCGAAAAAATTAAGGTTCTGTTTTGAATAGCGTCGACTACCATCGACGCGATTCAGACAGTTTCTTAGTTATTTTTCAGTTCTCAGATTTTTGTGGCTTGAGTGCTAGCTACCCATTATTATTAAGCATTAGAGGTCATCCAGGCCGTAGGACATACGCATTGAGGCGAATACCCTTCTTTTCTTAGGAACACACTACTTGACGTCAGCAACTCTCTCTGATTGGGTTGGTCCCTTGATCAGACTAGAGAAGTTGACGTTAAGGCCTCCATAAGTCCCCAAAATCAAGGTATTCCTCCTTGATCATCGGGCTGGTTGTACCAATTGAAGTTCCGGCTAGATTCCAAAAGCGTTGTGAGAGAAAGCCCTAGAGAATAACGGTAGAAATTGAACTAAAACTAGGATCCTTTCCCTGAGCGAATTTGTGGTTTAATCCAATTCAAATAACTCAACAAGGAACCTCAAAATCACGTTAAGCATCCACTTGATTGATTAATCTCTGTGCAACTTGTTTGTCAAATCTTTGAAAAAAAGGAATCTAACATCATGCTGCTGCGATCAGGCAGGGATTTGAGTATGGCTCAAGACGCCATCATCAACTACGAGGGAGATGCTAATGCCCCTCGCGATTCGGACTACAACTATGAGAACGGGAGAGATGCTGATGCCTCCCGTAATTCTGTCCCCATTCCCTATCGACAAGATGGGAATGTCCGGACACCTCTCTTTCATCCCCATGATCGATATCCTGATCTTCTCCCGCATGAATATGCAATTCCTAATCCCAATCTTGAGGGGGACATGAATCAGAATGATCCCTCATCCTCTGATCCTGTGGATCTCGTCAACGCTTTGGAAGTTCTTGCCTCCCGTCTGGACCCTCAGCAGTTCGAGGCGATCCAGTCTATTCTGAAGGGGAAGGCACCCACGCAGCCTGCTGAGCCGAACCCTGTGGCTCCCCCTGCTGTTACTCAACAACCTCCTCTTCACCCTCCTTACATCTATCAGGCCATGGAAGGCCTTCATGTCACTTCTCGGCCAGCTGGGCCGCAGCTTTCATCCTCTAGGCAACCGGCTAGACCGCAAACGCCTGCTTATCAAAATGCCCTCGGGCATGGCGGAAGCTCTGCCGGACCTCCTCTTTATTGTCCCCCCTGTCCAACGTACTCTAGGCAGCAGGCCTACCAAGTACCTCCGCCTCCTCCTCCTCCCCAGGCAGATCTGACCACGCAAGCGTTGCTGGCCAAAATGGAGCGTATGGATGAGCAATTTAATAACCTCCAGAAGATGATGGGGGTTAAAGCTGTGCCAGAGATCAATTTGCCGAGCTTGCCGGTATTCCACCTACCACCCTCTGAGATGCCAGTGTACTGGAAGAACAACGGTACTGGTAACCCCTTCACACATCTGAAGGAGTTTATGTACAAATCGTCTTTCTGGCAGAACGATAAGAGGTCGTTGGCCTTTTTGTTCAGGAGATCTCTAGAGGGACCAGCCCTCGAGTGGTTCTTTTCTCTGGAACCCTCCGAAGTAGAGGATTACGGTATCATTTTACGTAAATTTATACAACGATACCAGGACAAAGTTGCACCCTCCTTGTCCATCACTGACCTCATTGCAGAAAAGATGAAACCTGATGAAGAGTTTGTCAGTTTTGCCGACAGGTGGCGGGGCCTGGCTGAGAAGGTGAATGATCACTTGTCCGAGTCTGAGCAAGTGAAGATGTTGATTTCCAACGCCACGCCCCAATTCAAGTTAGTCCTCTCTTTGAACAATCTGACCAACATGGCAGAGCTCTATGAAAGAGCACGGTACTGCCAGAATGCCTTCAAGGATGCTACGTTCTCTAGCGTCTTTGATCCTCACAGACCTAGCAGGCCTCCACCTCGGAAGCCTGCAGTGCCAAACTCTCCTAGCACAGGTCCGACTACTGAGGGCACGCTCTCTCATTAGCAAGTCAGTAGCATGAACAATAATTCGCCCCAGTTCGTGAGGAACCAGCAGCAGTACCAGAGGCCACCGCAGCCGAACCAGCAAGGGTACAAGCAGCAGCAGAACCCCCATTATCAGCAACAGTATCAGCAGCCCCAGCAGCCGAACCAGCAACAGCAACAGCTACAGCAGCCACCGCAACGGCAACAGCAGTACCAACAACCCCAACAACAGCAATATCAGCAACAGCAGCAGCAATATCAGCCGCGCGCACCGCCGGCATACCATAATGTCCCTCCTCCTGCTGACTATAATCAGCAGAGAAGACCTCCAGGCCCTAAAAGGGAAGAATATCCGGCCCTCCCAGAATCCTTGGCAGATATCTTCAGTGCTCTAATGGCAGCTAATGCCTTAGTTTTGCCAAGGGAAAAGGCCGTCTGGCCTCAAAATGCCGACACGTCCAGGTATTGCTATTTCCATAGGCAACCTGGGCATACCATCGACACCTGCTTCCAATTCAGAGATTATATTCATGATCTCAACGAGAAGGGCGGTATAGACTGGGAGGAGATGAAAAAGTATATATCAGCCCTGAAGGCGAGAAGACTACAGCAGCAGCAGCAAGCAAGACCACCAGCACAAGCAGCACCACCACCCAACATGGGCATAGTGCAGAATCCACTCCCGGAGCACCAGAACCAAAACCAAGTTGCCCCTATCTTGACAAACAGCCAGTCTGAGGCTGACCGTGGGCAACAGTGGAGAATAGAGGACTCTTCCTCTCTCTATTCGACGGGTCATATTCCAAGTACCGCAGAACGACCGCCACGCCGTATCCTCCACATACCCAGGCCACAACCTATTACCATCACCCCTTTACCGACACCTGCCACCAATAACCCATTACCACCACCCGCCTTCCTTAAGCCCATTACGCCCCACACTCCTACGCCTCCATCATATAACCCACCGCAAACCAACTACGTGCCCCTCCTACCATCCAGACCGCTACTACGCGTACCATTCCCTACTTCGCCCACTACCACTACCACCTACCCAGATACCCCCTTACCATCCAGACCGCTATTACGCGTCCCATTCCCCACTTCACCAACCACTTACCCATCCACCATCCAACCCTCTAGGCCTTTAATCCGCACCGCGCCATCACCACCTAACCCTACGCCTACATACCAGCCCTCTACATCGTCCGCACCATCCAACCCTGCGGTACTTAAGGTGTCACCCGGATCCTCCACGGTTGAGGAACATGCGCTCCGAAGTGGAAGGATTTTCAACAAAGTCTTTCCTCAGTCCACAGTTAGAGATGGCCCATCACAGCCGACTGAGGAAGCCCATAATGAAGAGAGTGCACCAGGCACTCAATATGATTTGTTGAAACATCTGGACAGAACACCGGCACGGATCTCCGTACTTGAACTAATCAAGAGATCAAAGAGTCACCAAGAAGCCTTAATGGAATATCTACAGAAGGTGATGGTCAACGAGGACGTGCCGGTAGAAAAAATTGCAGCACTACTAGTTCCTCAGGGGGATCAGCCCTCCATTACATTCCACACATCGGAACTAGCACCGCTAGCAGCCAGAAGCATGGCTCTGAGCATCACGGTCAACATCTGCAAGAAGGCCGTGGATGCATGCCTGGTAGATACAGGGGCTTCGATCAATGTTTTACCTCCGAAGACCTTGGAGCTGTGCGGTGTGCCCAAAGAAAAATGGCTGCCTAGCCCCATCTCTGTGACAGCATATGACAATTCTACCCGTTCCCCTCTGGGAATGGTTTATTTGAAAGTGGAGCTAGGCCCTGTAAGTCATGCAGAGGTCGAATTTCACATCCTAGAAATCGACCCTTCTATAAATGCCATTTTGGGTCGTCCTTATATCAAAACTCTTGAGGCGATTCCTTCTACGAATCACCAATGCCTCAAATTCCCTTTCAAAGGACGAATTATTAAAGTAACGAGCATGCCGATCCTTGCTGCTGCTCATACCTTGAATGTTAAATCTACTGTTTTACCTGGCCGACAACCTTTTCTGTCAGTATTACAGGTCTACCATCCAGTGGCTGATCCTTTGAAAGCCGCCACTATTTCTCCATACCCGTTAGATGCCATAAAAAGGGAGAAGTGCATGAGTACCCCAGGATGGAGAATTATGATGAAGAACGGCTATGAGCCTGGGAAAGGTCTGGGCACACAGTTACAAGGCAGGACCACTCCTGTTAAAGATCATCGAGCAGCACCTGGAAGTGGCCTGGGCTATAGGCCAAGAAGACTGAAGCAAGATCTGGTTCAACAAGCATAGATTGAAGAAGGTCGAAAAATATGGGAGACAATGTCTACACCACCTAAGGAAGGCTGAGATCCCCTAACATGGACCCTGTATACACACTTTGTGAAAGGGCCCATACTTAGCCACGACAACATGGTGGTCATTACTTCGTGTTTTGACTTCCATGACATATATGGGAGGGACTTGGCCAGGCATTGCTCAGAACTACTTACGTACCAATCCTTGGAGGCTCTGTGGCCTATGAAAAGGAGAAAATTTCATGATCCTGAATGCGAATGGTACAGGTGGTTCGATCTGAGAGACCTTTACATTGCACTGAACAGATTGTTCCTAGATCCTGCAGAACCCAAGTGGCCGCCGCAGATCGATGAGCTGATCGAAAGTCTTGGTACCATCTTTGATAAGCGGATATTGCTGTCTGAAGAGACCGACGAAGGGGAGCCAGATGACCCCTATGAAGCTGGTTACACTACAGATCTGCTCTAGAGGGGGACATATCCTTCACATGTCTTCATGCTCCATACTCTATTTCGTACCCTGCTCTTGACCACGACTTGGTCGCAGGTCATTATTGAAGATATTCCACGGGCTCCGCCCGTTATGATTACTCTGTCCCCCCGGGACCTTATTCCACAACCTCCTCTCGATCTAGAGAGGATGTATGATTTGATCTGGGACATATTGCTATATGATCCCCCCAACCCTCTGGCCTTGGTGCCACTTCCTCCATCTGATTCTCCTTCTATTTGTATTCACTCCTGTTTCATGTTTAATTCCTCTGATATCCAAAAAAAAACGTCAATTTTACAACAAATTCTTCTCATATCCTTATCGAGGAAACATCTTACTTGTCCGATCGCACTCCGTCGCACGGGTCCTTCGGTCAAGATTCTCTCTTAGATCTACTCTGCCCCTCCCCTCAGGAGGATTCTCCGGTATTTCCACTTGTATCCCAAGATTTCTATCCTGCTTCATCTTCATTAGGTTATAATAGGGAGTTTAGTGAAGTTAGGCAATCTAGTTTTACGCAGGTTAGTCAAGTTAGGAAGTCTAGGAAGCCTAAGGGTAGGCGAATTCCATATAGATATCTCCAAGATTTAGCTGATAGATGCTTTTCTTACTCTTTGATCCCTCAGCTTTTAGAAAATCCAATTCAAATGCCAGAAGACTGTATGAATGATGAGTCAGTCAATGATGGGTACGGGGTATATGAGTTAGTACATGAAAAAGACCCCATTATTGAAAATGAGGAAGATGACGAGGACGCAGCTGAGGCATATGCCAGTGGAGTGAAGAGATTCGATGAACCCTCAGCTGCCGTAGAAGAGCCCACCAAAGAAATCAATTTAAGGACTGAAGACGAACCTAAGGTTGTTCTCGTCAGCAAAAATCTTTCTACAGAGGATGAGAAGGCAATGGTACAAGTACTTAAGGACTATAAGGACACTTTCGCCTAGAGTTATGAAGATATGCCGGGGTTAGACTCATCTTTAGTTGAACACAGGTTGACATTAAAGGATGGAGCTAGCCATGTCAAGCAGAAATTAAGGCGATTCCACCCACAAATGGCTCTAAAGATGAAGGAAGAGGTCGATAAATTACATAAAGCCAAATTTATTAGAGTTGTCCTTTATCCACAATTGGTGGCCAACATAGTCCCGGTTATGAAGAAGGACGGGAAGGTCAGAATTTGCATTGACTTCCGCGATCTGAACCGGGCGTGTCCTAAAGACGATTTTCCATTGCCTCATATTGATGTACTCATTGATAATACCGCTGGCTATGAAACTTTATCGTTTATGGACGGATTTTCAGGGTATAATCAGACTAAGCTGGCAGAAGAAGATCAAGAAAAAACGTCATTCACTACACCTTGGGGAACATACTGTTATGTCGTCATGCCATTTGGATTAAAGAATGCTGGAGCCACTTATCAAAGGGCTATGATGGTAATATTTCATGACATGATGCATATAGATCTGGAAGTGTATGTGGATGATTTATTGGTTAAATCTAAGACAAAGGCTGAGCACGCCAAAGTTTTGGCAAGGGTATTAGAGAGATCGAGAGAATATTAGTTAAAAATGAACCCCAAGAAATGTGTATTCGGGGTATCTTCAGGAAAATTGCTTGGATTTATCGTCAGCAAACGGGGAATTGAGATCGATCCCAATAAGGCGAAGGCTATTAAAGAAATGCCACCTCCCAAAAACTTGAAAGAGTTGAGAGGATTAATCGGGAGGTTACAATTTATTCGCCGCTTTGTCTCCCAGCATTCACAAAGGTGTAAGCCGTTCTACGAGCTTACCAAGCCGGGAGTCAAATTTGATTGGGACGATAAGTGTCAGGAGGCATTCGATGGATTAAAGAACTATTTAGCAAGTCCTCCTGTTTTGAGACCACCATCTCCAGGCAAACCATTGGTACTTTATATTTCAGTTCTGGATGATGCTGTGGGGGTTGTCCTAGCACAAGAGGATGAAGAAGGAAAAGAGAGGGCAGCCTATTATCTCTCTAAACTTCTCAACCCCGCTGAACAGAGATATACAGCGATGGAGAAAACATGTGCGGCATTAGTCTGGGTTGTGCAGAAATTAAAGCATTATTTTCTGGCCCATGAAGTCCATCTCATCGCTAGGATGAATCCGATCAAATTCCTTCTGGAGAAATCTGTCCTTACTGATAGGTTAGCGCGATGGCAAAGCTTTCTATCTCAATTCGATATCATTTATATTCAGCAGAAAGCGATCAAGGGCTATGCCATAGCAGAACATCTCGCTCATCATCCCCTTCCTCGATTTGATCCAGTGCGATCAGAGTTTCCGGATGAGGAACTGATGTCCGTAAATCAAATTAGAGATGATATGTGGACTCTGCATTTTGACGGAGCTCTGAATTCTCATGGAAAAGGAATCGGTATCGTTCTGTTATCACCTGAGGGTGTCACCATTCCACAAGCCTTTCAGCTTGATTTTCCAGTCACTAACAATATAGCTGAATACGAGGCACTTCTTGCTGGCCTCGAAGCTGCTCATTTTCATGGTGCCACCAAACTCAGGATTGTGGGTGATAGCCAACTAATTCTTCGCTAAGTGCTGACCAAGTATCGAACTCTTGACCCCAAGCTCAAGCCCTACCAAGAACTTACTTCTGCTTACTCAAAGCTTTTCACGAAATTGATCTTTGTCCATGTTCCTAGGAATCAGAACATCTTAGCTGACGCTCTAGCTTCATTGGCATCTTCTCTTAATTTTCCAATCAGTAAGCAATCCGAATCAATCATAATTCATAGGCGTCTTTCACCCGCCGTGAAAGATCCTTCATTTCTTAGAACCAAAGAGAAATTGCTGAAGAAAGTCAGAGACGAAGATATCATTGAAAAGAGAGAAATCATGTTGATGGAGCTGTTAGAAGAGATGGATGATGAACAGAAGCCATGGTATTATGAAATTGCAAAATATTGTGAAGATCAATCGTATCCTGAGGAAGCTACAACTGAGGAGAAGAGAGCTATCAGGAGAGTTGCTCAACGATACACCTTAGTTGGGGGAGCACTGTACAAGAAAGGTTTTGATGGAATTCTTCTGAGATGTCTAGACGAAGATGAGCTTTGGAAGGTTATGGAAGGAGCTCATAGTGGAGTTTGTGGTGGTCATGTCAATGGACAGATGCTAGCAAAGAAGATCCTTAGACAAGGATTTTATTGGCCAACCATGGAAGAAGACTGCGTAGGATATGTCCGTAGGTGTGCTAAGTGTCAACTTCACGCCGACAAAATTCATTCTCCGGCATCTTCACTCCATCCTGTTTCCTCCCCATGGCCTTTCTCCATGTGGGCTTTCGATATTATTGGACCCCTTGGTAATCCAGATTCCGGCATCAAGCAAAAATCTTTCATTCTCACGGCAACGGAATACTTCACCAAGTGGGCAGAAGCTGAAGCATACGTGGAGATCAAAGCATCAACCGTCTACAAGTTCATCATGAAGAACATCATCACCCGATTTGGAATTCCAAGCACCATCGTCACCGACAACGGACCGCAGTTCGTGTCACAAGAATTGAAGGACCTCTGCAACAGGTACAAAATTGCATTGCATCATTCATCTCCTTATTATCCGCAAGGCAATGGCCAAGCAGAGGCAACAAATAAGACTTTGATAAAAATCATCAAAAAGACGTGCAAATCTAATAAATTTGCAGATTGGCCAGTAAAATTGGTTGAGGCTCTATGGGCCTACCGAACTTCAATCCGCACGCCCACTGGGCAAACTCCTTATTCCTTAACATTTGGAATGGAGGCGGTAGTTCCATATGAGATCCTTATACCGTCATTGAGAGTACAATTAAATAAGGAATTCTCCATTGATGAACATCGTTCGGCACTCCTTGCTCAATTGGAACTTTTAGACGAGAAAAGATGGTCAGCTGCTAATCATGCAAAAGTTTATCAAAACAGACTAGCACGTTTTTATCAAAAGAAAGTCATTGAACGTAAGTTCAAAGTCGGTGAAATGGTCGTCAAAAGGATTTTTGTAAAACCTGGTGGTCCGCGTTCTAAGCTCCAACCCAACTGGGAGGGACCTTATGTTGTATCGCACGCTTTTCCTGGTAATGCTTATCGTCTTGTTAATGCAGAAGGAGAAGAGCTAAATCATCCCTGGAATGGTTTACATCTTAAGAAATACTACCCTTAGGTTAAAGAGTCGATCAGTATGGTACAAAGACCAGTGGAATCAGAAAGTTTATAAACTCGAATTTCTTTATTAGTCTGGATAACTTAATTTCAAATACATTACTACACACACTGACACGTTTGATTCGTGAGTAACAAGAGATGCCAAGTCCTAAAGAATATCGAAAGCTTGACCAAAAGAGTAAAGTACAAATCATTCATTTTAAAGCAAAAATTCTGTTTTATACTCGGCCCATGATGTCGGAACGAGGCTTAGAATAGACTACCAAGAATACCTACCATCTTAGTAGGAGGCCGTCATAAAAAAAAAGGGGGAGATCTGTCCCAAAGAAAAAAAGAAAAGAATAGAAAAAAAAAAACAAAAAGGCAAAATCCAAATGTCAAATAAAAAAGGTCATTACATTACAAACGTTACATCAAGGCCATGGAATGAAATGAAAGGGAACGCAAGGTCGATAAATACCCCGGAATGAAATGACCGAACCCCAACGGATATTAGGGTAGGAAAGGAACATCTTTTTAAGTCTCCGGAACCTTCTCATGGGCTTTCTAAACTTATTCTTCTTTTCCTTCTAAAGAGATGTACTCCAAACTTAAGGAATGGCTTATATTGACTAAGGATCGAATCATCAAATAGGATAACGAATGGAAACACAAATTCAAACACGATGGGTTTTAAGTTAAGTTGTTAAAGAACAATTTGGGAATTAAGTTAATAAATGAATATGATCTTTTGATCTAAGTACCATGCTGATCTTTTAGTCAAAAATCCAAAAAAAAATACATATGTCAAAAATCCAAAAAAATACATATGTCAAAAATCCAAAAAAATACATATATCAAAAATTCCAAAAAAAAATACATATATCAAAAATTCCAAAAAAAATACATATATCAAAAATTCCAAAAAAAAATACATATATCAAAAATCCAAAAAAATACATATGTCAAAAATCCAAAAAAAAATACATATATCAAAAATCCAAAAAAATACATATGTCAAAAATTCAAAAAAAGAGACATATGTCAAAAATTCAAAAAAAATATATACGTCCAAAATTCAAAAAAAAACATATATTTTAAAACCCAAACAAAAATGAATATTTCAAAACAACAACAATATTTCAATTAGCATCTGCTTGTTACATTTAGTATGTTTCATTCCTTTTATTTTCAGTGAGCATCTGTCTGCTTGCATGTTGCATTTTTGCTTAAGTTTGATTATCCTCATTACCTTTGTCAATAAAGGCTATGCCCCTTGACCATTTATTGAAGGAAAAATTAATTGACCATTTATTTGGTCAGGCAAGGGGCTAAGCCTAAATAGGTACTTAACCTATTTGTTAAGTGATGTACAGGATGCAAGACAAGCACAGGAACACAAGATTGGAGCTCAAAAACTTTCATGTATATCATTAGAAAGTGTTTTGTACATGATACATGAAGAAAAAGAAGA
Organism: Zantedeschia hybrid cultivar; assembly: GCA_030544215.1. NCBI lineage: Eukaryota > Viridiplantae > Streptophyta > Magnoliopsida > Alismatales > Araceae > Zantedeschia > Zantedeschia hybrid cultivar. The sequence continues at coordinate 46,952,111 of JARZZO010000011.1, forward strand.
TACATGAGCCCTCAAGGCTGGCTCTCCCCTCCGCCCTTGTCGAGCTGGCTCTGGGCCTCGTCAGGCGCATCCGGTGCTGGCCCTCGACTAGGAGGTGGAGGTGGCCCCATCGTGCTCGGACCTGCCTGGCCAGAAGACATGGCGACACTGGCCGTGAAGGCACTGGTCAGACCACGCTCATGGGCACGTTGCCGAGCTCGCTGATATCGCTCCTCCACCATCTTGCGCTCATGCTCCGCGACTGACAGCCGACCCTGAAGACTCTCCAGTCGAAGGCGGTCGCGATCTCTCTCCTCAGTCACAACCTCCAGGCGAATCTGGAGGCGTGCAAGATCTCCAGTGGAGAGACGGGCCACCTGCTCCTCCAGAGCCCGGATCTGCGCAGCGTCAGCCTCGGCGCGAGTCGCTGCAGCACGGACATGCTCCAGCTCCGCTTCAGCCCTCTGAAGGGCTTCCTGAAGCTCAGCAACCTGAATAAAAGTCATTGTTAGTTCAAGGCAATCAAGTAATTAAAATCAAATTCATAAGTCAAAAAGTTGAAGAACTTACCCGAGCAGCACGGTCCTCCTCCGCGAGAGAAGCCCGGTGGATGGCGGAGGCGAGCTGACTCTGGAGGTCAGCCAGAGCAGCGTCATAGGCGGATGATGAGGATGACGAGGCTCCAAAAGAAGGGGGAGCCGCCTGGGTGTAGACGGCTCGCTGCACCAAAAGACAACTGTCAGTGTCAATCGCCAAAACAATTAATTAATTAATTAAAACATGCACTCATATTCATTCATACATACCAAATCAAACAGCTCTTTCTGGACTTGCTCTAACTGGGCCTCCGCATCATGTAGGCGGGCCCAGAGGTCGACGATGACCGCATCACGTGCATCCTGCAAGTCACACATACATACATTCATTCACCAAACATAAATCAAGATAATAATAAAATTAAAGACGCATGAATGCATACTTACATCGAGTGGTCGGAGGAGCCGAAGCTGATCGGCGTAGTGGGCCCGGTACTGCTGGAGGTAGCCCTCGCTACTCTATGCACGGGACTCCACCCGTACGCCTCGGCAGTGCCAATCCTCGTACTGCTCTGGGAACTTGGCACGCCAGTCGGTGAGGGCTTGCTTGCCCCTCATGCTCCTCCCCACGCCTTCTGGGACCTCCTCGCCAATCCACTCCTGGTGGAGGCCCAGGGTCCTCATCACAAGCCGGAGGCGGAGGGGCTCGATCTCGTTGAGGCAATGCACCCACATTTGCCTCCCGAACCTCCTCCTGCCAGCCGTCACCCACGGCTGATCCTCCTCGCCCATGCCCAAGTACGGGCGCCAGATCACCTGCATATAGGTTAGATGCATTCATAAATAACTTGCATTTAATGAATAAAAAAATTACATTTAATAAAATTGAACAAGTTAAAAACTTACCAATAGCTCGGGGTAGTCCAAGAACTGACGGCGGAGGGCCGTCAACTGGTGGTGCTGTGGAGCCGTGTCCACGATCGGCTGCCAACGGCAGGCTAATGGGACGGCACTGGGCCTCGCAATCAGCGCTCTGCCGAGCGGGAAATAATAGTAACTCCACACCTGCATTCATGAACATATAGGTTAGAAAAAGCATCATATCATATTGCATATCATGAATAAATAACAAAACAATTTAATACCTAAAGAAACGGCGAGAAGCCGCTGACAGTGGTCTCACGGTCCGGCGTGACCGCGGACAGATCGGCGAAGAGGTGGGCCAGAAGGGCCGCACCCCAGGCGTACTCCCCTAAGCTATCTAAGTCATCTAGTAAATAAAGAAACCTACAGTGGATGTGGTCGCCCTTCGTACCGAAGAGCAACCGACCAAAGAAGAAAACTAAAAAGACTCTAAGCTGCCTATCTACCTCCTCCCCCTGACTAGGGTCACTACAATATGCGGCGGAGGATGACTCGGCTAGCCTATCCCTAAACTCCTCCCGGGTCTCGTTGGACCGACGCCGGGGCTCATCTAGTCCTAAAGCTGCCTCTACCTCTACCCTAGGACCATCCTAGACTGTCTGCCTAGGCTGGACACCTCTATCCCTAATAGAGCCTCTGCTAATCCCTGATAGTTGGTAAGTAACCCCACTCACAGGTCGGCCCTCTACCCTGAGGCCAGTAATCCTGGCCACATCCTCTAGGGTGGGGACCATATGCCCCCACGGCATTAGGAAAACACGGCTTTCCGCATGCCACCTCTCCCGCAGCACCTACAGGAGGACCAAATCGAGCCAAAATGGCTCGATGTCTAATACCTCGCCGAATCCCATCCGGCGCAGGCGCGCCTTCTGGAAATCCGGGAGACCCCTATAGGCACCTATCACTAGGTCCCATGAGATTCTGGCCCTCATCACTCCCTGCAAATAAAAACATAAAAATAGGGGTCAGTAATGAATAAAAACAGGAAAATCAATTCTATTTTGAAAGGCGTCAGCACATACAGACGTTTTTTCAAAACACGTCCACATGCCCTGACGCAATTCAAACTTATTTTCTATCTAATTAAAAATTCGGAATTTAGCTTGAAAGACGTCAGCCCATGGTGACGCCTTTTGAATGGCGTCACCTGGTCTGGACGCCTTTCAAGCCCAGATTCCGGGTTCTTGAAGAACCCTGTTTTTCCCTCTCTTTTCTTCATCCATTCAAACCACAGGGAGCTTACCGTGTGGAGGTCGCCCTCCTCTTCTTCTTCCATTGCTATAGGCGCCGGCGAAGCTTCTTCCTCCTCCAAGAAATCCGCCGCTTCGGCTAACGCCGCCGGAACTTCCTCGGGAGCTTCCTCCTCTTGCCTCCGCCGCCTCTTGGCTAAGGTCTTCATCTTTCTTGAGCCCTCGCCGCCCTCCATGGTCAGACAAAGGGAGTTTTCGAAGGGGAGAGAGTGAGATCGCCGGAGAGGGAGATCGCCAGAGATCGCCGCCGATGAAGAGAAAGAAAGGTAGGGTGAAAAGTGAGGAAGAAAGGGGGGCCTTCGCGGGTCTGTAATGAAAAGGTTGAAAGGCGTCGACTCAGACAGACGCGTTTTAGGGCGCATAAGTTGAGGCGGCAAGGACAGCTGTTTGAAATTGATTGAAAGACGTCTACACATGCTGACGTGTTTCAGATTACCGCCAATTCTGGTCAGAGCCGTACAGAGGAAAATGATGAAAGGCGTCTTAGTACGTTGACGCGTATTAGTGGATTAATCATGGAATTAATGGCAGAATCCTGGAAAAAGTAAGAAAGAGAGTTGAAAGGCGTCAACAGTTACAGACGCAATTTAAGGTTTAATCAAGTTTTTGAGGATTAAATTAAATTTCTGGAAAAAAAGAATTATGGTTGAAAGGCGTCTTTCTAAGTGGACGTGTTTTGAATTTAACAGAACCCGAATTGTCAAAGTTTCAGGAAAAATCAAGTTTTTACTAAAGGAAAAATCATGGGCACATCACAGAAAGTTAAGGAAAGATTTCAAGGCATAGAAAAATAGCTCTTTATTCAATGAAATCCTTTATTACATTCAAAAGATCAAAAGAAAAAAGAGAAAGAGGACATTTAAGGAAGAATTTCATAAAGACTTTTGAGGTAAGGAAATTTCAATCCTCTATCTCTATCTTTAGAGGATTTTACACGGTAACTAAAGCCAAGGTTCCATAAAGTGGTGATGATTTGTATGGCTTCATAATCTTCGTCGGATTCCAAGTCACGTTTCTTGATTGGGGATGTGGGAGAGAACTCAGGGAATTCACGACGGCCCAAGCTAAGTTAAGTAAGGCACCGATGGGGATTGTATAGCACGAACTCGGTGGCTCCAATCAATTTGAGATATGCTCCTACTGCACGGCGCACCCAAACAGGCTTTCCAACAAGAGCAAGTGGAGATGAGTCGAATATGTCGGATGTCATGAGTTTCAAATACTTTCTCCAGTCGGCCCGGGTCTTGAGCTTTGCAACCTTGTTGACCATGTGCTCATTGAACTTTACAATGTTAGCAATGCAATGAATTGGACTATTCAAGAAGATTTGAGATGGATTTAGAGGCATTTTCTTGCTATACTCAAACTTGAAGTGAAGTTCAACCCACAAGGCAAAGAGTAGCATGCACCCATAGGGAGGACGACCCACAGATGCCGCAGAAAGCCCGCTATAAAGATATGCCAAAAGTGCAGTGCTAATGGATTTACCTTCAAAGATTGCGCAAATAGCACTGACCTGATCATCTTCCAAGATGTTATCCTGCGCAGGGAAGAACAAGGCACCGGCAAAGCATGTAACGAAAGCTTTCGTCACATCCTCTGTAAGGACTGAGGTTTCGGGTTCTGTATTCGGGTCGGGATCGGGTCGGATCCCCTGGTTTGGACCCTGGAGGGGGTCTTGAGAGTTCAGACTAAATGACGTCTGCACTGCTCGACGCCTTTCAAAAGGCGTCAGGTTGTGTGGACGCCATTTAGGTTTGCAGATTGTTGTGCCACGTGTGCGCCACGTGGGCGGTTTTCGGGCCGCGAGGGTACGGCCCCTGTCATTTCGTCTAAACGGCGTCCAGGTGGGTCGACGCGATTCAGACTGCGACATCTGCGATGTCAGGGCACGGCGCCAGAGCGTTGTCAGTACGGCCGGTCACATCGTCTGAACGGCGTCTACGGTGAGCGACGCGTTTCAGAGCGCTGTCAGTATGGCTGTCCTGTCAGACTGATTGGCGTCTGCCTCAATCGACGCGTTTTACCTAGATTCTGATTGACCCCGCGAGCCTCCCCTTCTTTCCGTCACTTTCGCCTTCACTCTCTCTCTCCTCGCCCTCTCCACCCTCTCCGACGCTCTTCTTCCCCTTCCCTTCCTCTTCTTCCTCTTCCAACCACTCCATAGCCTCCTTACCTCTCACCTCTACCTCCACCACCTCCTTCGCGGCGTTCCCTTCTCCGGACGGCGGCCGACGTCCCGGCGGAGTGGCGGCGTCCTCGAGGGTGCTGGCGGCGGTCTGCGGTGCGGCGGGTCGGCGGCGAGGAGCTTGGAGGAGTTCAAGAACCGGTAGGGGGACGAACCTTGCATGTGTTGCTCGTATGTTTCTTGGCGTGACGTGACGTGTTTGGGGCTAGATTCAGCATGTTTAGGGGGATTCCTTGTGGGAATGGCGGTGCTTGTGAACGTGGTTTCGTAGCATGCTTGTGATGGTTGGATTTCTCTTCTTCCCCCTTTGGTTTTGGGGCTTTTCGGGGTGCTTGCGATTAAGGGAGAAACCCTCGGTTCGAACCAGGGAACCAGGTTTCTGGCGCTAAACGGCGTCGTGCCTGGTCGACGCCTTTTAGAAGGACATCAGGGCAGTACGACGCCTTTTAGGGCAGAAACCTCCCTGTTCGAGGTTTCACGAAATAGGGGTTCTGGCGCTAAATGACGTCATGGATGGACGACGCCTTTTCGAAAGGACGTCGGGCCATCATGACGCCATTTAGGCAGGAAATCACCCCGAGTGAGGGTATGTAAATCTGGGATTTCGATGTGAATGGCATCTGTGGACGTGGACGCGTTTTAAAGGGCGACTCCCTATGACGACGCGTTTCAAGGAATAATCTGGCTATTAAATAAACCTGTCTGAGGGGCTTGAATGGCGTCGACCTCGGTCGACGCGATTCAAGACAGAACTGTCTAAGTGCTGGTTTTAACATGTGTTTCACTGTTGAGCGGTTCAAATGCATGGTTTACGTTGTACACTGAGACTGAGGACTTCTGTGTGAGTGGAATTACTTCATGTTATATGTGTGTGTGTGCTTATACAACTGTGGATCGATATGACTGTGGTTTACGTTGTCACCATGGACCGATGGGGACAGGGTCATGGTGTCTGTGAGGCATTGTGCCGTACCGGTGGGAGGAGGGGTACATGTTGTGGTTTACCTTTGGCTGAGGAAATCAGAACCACCTTGAGCCCGTCGGGCCGGAGTAGCTGGTGCGCTATCCGAGGGGTTGCTGCTTGGCCTCAGCGGGTCGGGTTTCCCTGTTTGTCGTGGCAGCTTCTGGCGCGTTTCTTGCTGTGAAGCTGGTTGTGGAGTTGTTTTACCCCTGTAGCTACTGGGCCTGATGTGACCTTTGATCAAGGTTACGAGTGGTACCCTTAGCCCTTTGGCCTGACGCAGCCCGGGAGGTTAGGGTTGTGGGTAGTTCCTGTAGCTTCGGCTTGATGGGGGTTCGCCGGTCCCCAGGGCCCTCCTGAAGCGCTGAGGCCTAGCGTGGAGGCAATCCGGACGGTAGGACAGTAGTCTAGACTGCTTGTGTGCACACGTAGCTGGCAGTGGCAGTACACTGGTCCAGCTAGTCCTAGTTTAGCTCACTGCCTCACCCTACAGTGCCCCGGAACACTGTAGGGGTGGACAGGCGTGAGCAGTGGTGGTAGTGTTGGGAGGCGACGTTTGACTTCGATCGACAGTGTGGTTCAGTCGCTTCGTGGACTTTGGCTGTGAGACGTGACTCTGTGTTGGGTTCTTCGGGTTGCTTAGAACTGTTCTTGCTACACTACTTACCGTGCGTTTCATATCAGGTTTGGGTGCTGTGTTTACTGCTTTACTTAATTGCCATATATCTGTGTTGTTACACTTGTGGGTGTGTGAGTGGGAGGCAGGGGATCGGATGATCCCTACTGAGCCCAATTCTGGTGTGGCTCACTCCCTGCGGTTTCAGGTGTGGACTTCGCGGCGTATGGAGGCGTGTGGTGCCTTCTTGGTGTGCGGACCAGCAGCTGTCTCAGTTCCGGGGTATGCCCCGATGTTATTGTACTTTCCTTCTGCCTGTACTTATTTAATTTGTTGGACCATGTAATTATTGTTGGACTGTATACGGACATTGTTATTTCCCTTTCTGCCCACTCATTTACTCTTGTAGTCCGTGTGATTGTTATATTTAGCCTTGTTTAGCACTTACTCCTCCAGATGTGTTGTGTGAGATCCAGGTGTGAACCCGTAGTTAATGGGCCGACATCCATTTAGTGATCGGGTCTCCGGTCATAGGATGGCGGGTCGTTACAGTTGGTATCAGAGCTCAGTCTGGTCGAGTATGTGATAAACTAGGTTAGATATTATAGTCCAACAATAAGTACGAGTCTGTACAGGCGATGGCTGCTGGTATAGATTGATAGGTTTTGACGTGTTTTGGTTCGATTTTCGTGTTTGTGGGGTAGTGATGGCACCGAAGAGGAGAGTTCCGTTGGCTCGTGGTTCGAGAGCAGATGGTGGTGGTTCGGGGGCAGAAGGACATAATGTGGATCGTTTCATGGAAGCTATGATTGGGGCTATGTCTAGATACCAGCAGGGAGATGGAACTGAGGGGTCCAGTTCCCGAGGTGGCCAATCCACAGTGGTGGAGCGGTTCTTGAAGCTGAAGCCCCCTTCTTTCACGGGTCAACCTGTTCCAGATGCGGCAGCTCAGTGGATTAAGGAAGTGGAGAAGGTGTTTGATGTTCTAGAATGTGCTGAGAGTGACAAGACCTTGTTGGCAACCTACTTGTTGAAGGGCGATGCTTATGATTGGTGGGTTACCATCAAGGGGTTGATGTTTCCAGATAGGTCTTTGAGAGAGATTCCTTGGGAAGGCTTTGTGAGAAAGTTTAGTGGACAGTACCTTCCGAGGCATGTTCGTAGGGCCAAGGAAAGGGAGTTTATGGAGTTGGTGTAGGGTGATACGTCAGTTCTAGATTATCAGATGAAATTTGTGGCTCTGGGAAGGTTTGCTCCACACATATCTGAGCGTGAGGATCTTAGGACGGAGAAATTCGTGGATGGACTTCGGCATGATTTGAGGGAGTTTGTGGTAGCTCATTGTTGTAAGGATCTGGCATCAGCGGTTCGGTGCGCGGCAGCGGTGGAGATGCAGTTGCAACACACGGCAAAGGAATCAGAGCATTCAGCACAGGGGAAGCAGCAAAGCAGGGATAGATCAGCGGTCTTTTCGTCAGGTGGTTCGAGTTCTTTTGAGGTCGAGTTCCAGGAGGTACCTTGTGACAAGGATGAGAATGGCTCGGTTCAACATATGCAGACAGAGGTCAGCTGGCAGCAGGAGGCGAGGCGGGACGCTGCAGGTCGTTGTCCCCGTTGTAGCAGGTTTCATGGCGACAGGATATGTCCCTTGATCACTGGTAGCTGTTTTGGCTGTGGCAGGAAGGGACATCTCGCGAGGAACTGTCCCCAGAAGAATAAGGTAGGTCAGGAGCCGAGCGGTCAGTAGGCGGTCGAGGCGTGAGTGGAGTTGCGTCTCTTTGTGGTGGTCCGAGAGGCTGTGCTAGATGAGCACTTTTATCTTGTCTTGTTCAGAGGTGGTTGTGAACTATGGTGGCACTTGTATGTATTTGGATTGGTGGAGAATCGGTTTTGTAATATGTGCCTCGTTAGAAATGTGATTGTTTCGATCTATCAGCTTTTGTCAAAATTGGGAATCTTGGTTAGCTTGGCGTGAATTTGTTTGGCTATTTCTGTGGAGCCCTGTGTGTGTGATTGGTGAGAATGATTGTTGTATTCGGTGTGTGTCGGCATGTGATGGTTAGCCGAGTTGAGCGTTGAGCGGTTGCAAATTTCGAGGACGAAATTCTTTTAAGGGGGGGAGAATGTAAGGACTGAGGTTTCGGGTTCTGTATTCGGGTCGGGATCGGGTCGGATCCCCTGGTTTGGACCCTGGAGGGGGTCTTGAGAGTTCAGACTAAATGACGTCTGCACTGCTCGACGCCTTTCAAAAGGCGTCAGGTTGTGTGGACGCCATTTAGGTTTGCAGATTGTTGTGCCACGTGTGCGCCACGTGGGCGGTTTTCGGGCCGCGAGGGTACGGCCCCTGTCATTTCGTCTGAACGGCGTCCAGGTGGGTCGACGCGATTCAGACTGCGACATCTGCGATGTCAGGGCACGGCGCCAGAGCGTTGTCAGTACGGCCGGTCACATCGTTTGAACGGCGTCCACGGTGAGCGACGCGTTTCAGAGCGCTGTCAGTACGGCTGTCCTGTCAGACTGATTGGCGTCTGCCTCGATCGACGCGTTTTACCTAGATTCTGAAGAGAAGTTGATTTAACTTACTTGAAGATTAGGATCTCTTCCATTGAGGTGATTTTCCATGTCGGAGAACTTCTCTAGAGACATCTTCATCCTCTTGTTTGAAGAATCCATCCCCTTTTTCGGAGTTCCTCCTTCTTGAAGCTTGAAAACCTTGGAAACTTTGAAGAAACCTTGAAACTTTGGAAGAAAACTCAACTTTGGATCTTTGGATTGTGATAGGATTGCTTGGGAACAACCTAAGGGTGTTTATATAGAAGGAATTGCGATCCTAGGAAGACCTTTCCGGATTGGAAAAGGGATGTGCATTGGTAGAATTGGAATCCGAGTAGAGAACAGCCAGAAACCTGTTTATGTGAGTAAAAGGCGTCAAGGAGAACTGCCGCGTTTCAACACTGAATGGCGTCTGCACGACACGACGCGTTTCAGCCTTTCTATTATTTATCCGAAATTCTGTGATTTTTGGTGCTTAAATATTTATTTGGAATTACTAATGATTTTGATTGCAGGAAAATCAGAAAATTCAAGTAAAGCTGAAAATATCAAGAAGATCTCACTGTGGAATTTATGAAGTCCTGACCGTGGCTAAAAAGACGGTTATTTCTATCCTTGTACTCTTTCATGTAATTATTGTGCATTAGCATTACCATATATTAAGTATTTATTAGAGTATATCAAGGACCTTGTGATTTTGATGAAACTGGAATTTGAGTTCCCCTACAACAAAAACAGTGATAATTCCAGAGAATTCTTAATCGCACGGATAGGCCGTTGAATTGTTAATTAGTGGGGACGATGGTTCCGCTTTTGTGAAACGGTGCGTGGATAAACGAGCTTCGGCTTAGCACTGGATTACAAGAATTGGTATCTTGAGTCATTAATGACAATTTAACAATATTATTCTTGATTAATTTATATTTTATTTGACTTTATATTTTTCTTTTAGCCCAGCATGCATCATATAGGACTTTGAAATCATTGTGATAAAAATTAATTATTGATTAAGTTTCAGACCATTAAATTAAATAAATCCCAACATGATATGAGATATTCCATTCTGAATTAAGTATCTTGATTATCTTTGAGATTCGCTTAAAGATATCCTTGAAATTCTATCTTTTCTTGGACTCTTTATCCAATATTCTTATTTTTCTTTTAAGATCCATCATAGCTGCAGCACGTCCACATTGGCTGGCAAACCCTCCCAATGATGAAACCTGCAGTGTCTATGACCTGAGGTACTTCCCACTCCGAGGAGGTTGATCGACTTTATTTTATTTCTTTGTCTACCTCATCCAGACAGGATCGATTCCATTGATCTCCTTGAGCTATCTTCACCAATGATTTTGAGAAAAATTCCAATCATGTGATGTTAAGAGCGTGTCTCATCACACCTTGGCATCACCTTTTCAGTACATTCCATTTCATTTCACTCCCTTACAAAGACGATGCCAAGGTGAGGCAGCTGTAGACACGCTAATTTTGACGTCATTTCGAGTAAATTTCATATCATATAATAATGCCTCAGAATGGTCTGATATTTAATCATTGATTAATTTTTATTGATCTTTTTGAGTGTCGGGTTTAACAGACATGTTTAAGTTAATCAATTGAATTGATTTTAACTCAAATTTCAGTTAAAATATTCAGAACTTAAAAGACGTCGACATGCGTGGACGCCATTTAGAGTTTATTCTTATTTTAACGTTTAAATTTGAATTTTAATCAGTTGATTAATTAGCTAAAAGGCGTCTGTGAGTGCTGACGCGTTTTAGGTTTCCTAGGCTATTTCTACTTCTCTTCCGGATGTTTATCCTTATCTTAATTAGTGTAAAAGACGTCTACACATGTAGACGCGTTTTAGCTAATAAAGATAAAGATAAGTTTTCCCAGATATTTATCCTTATCTTAAATTAATCTGAAAGGCGTCAGTAATGGTGGACGCGTTTTAGATAATTACAGATAAAGATGAATTAATCAGTATTTATCTGTCAGTTAAGATGGATAAATCCAAAGTTTTTCTATGTTAATCACGGACGCAGAAGAAGTCTATAAATACCTTACATGTTGAAGAGTAAAAAGTTAAGCGTAATCTTGAGTTGAGTTGAGCAATAGCGAGTTGAAGATCGAAGCAACAACGTCGGAACGCCGAAGCGCTGCCATTTCCAGAAGTCGGCGTCCTTTCAAGACTCTTCATCTATTTAAGAATTCAACCATTGGGCATAAGTTTTTGTTTTCTGCCTTTATTTCATTTAGTTTTACATTCTTCATCATTCACATCATGCAACACACAACACATTCATTCTTTTAAAAACCTATTTGATTAAGGGGTTTCAAAAGCCACTCAACAAGTAAGTTTGCTGTTTAATTGCATGTTTAATATCATGATTAGAATAGATACTGCTTTTGCTTAAAGTTCTCATCATTGTTTCTTCATTTCTTTTTTTTCTTTCCATTTCTGCTGCACTCAACAAGAGAATCAAAAGGAGTAAGTCAAGCACAAAGTCACAAGAATTTCTGGACGATCCTCAAATCCTCAACTTCAATTCCAAATTCAACAGCAAGAACAAAGAACAAAGAAAGGGCTCTCTTTCTTCAGCCGGCTGAAGGAGGGGAATCAAGGACTCAACATCTTCCGCGTTTAAACAGGTAGGCGATCAAAATTTCTTTTGAAACTTTTTAGTTAAAAGTTTCTGACGATCACTTCACGTAGTTTCTGTTTTTAATAGGTTTATTTTGCACTAAACAACATAGATTTTTCATGTTAATCACACTGTCATTCTAAGATTGTGGGTTCGAGTCCCATCGTGATCACCAAAAAAAGTTGTAGGTGCTTAGAATCAATTCAATTGATTAACTTAAACATGTCTGTTAAACTCGACACTCAAAAAGATCAATAAAAATTAATCAATGATTAAATATAAGAGCATTCTGAGGCATTATTATATGATATGAAATTTACTCGAAATGACGTCAAAATTAGCGTGTCTACACCATTCTTTTATAATAAGTATGTTTGCGATTTTTCATAAAAACCCATACATATCCGAAATCCCGTCTAAATATCTATCGACTTGAAAAACTTTTGCGTGTAACCCTCTAGGCCCAAATACCAGTCCAGTTAATAGCCCATTAAGCCCAGTAACTCTTTACGCACCTACTGAATTAATTAATATCATTATATTAATTAATCTGCCAAATTTAATGTCCCGTAGTAAATTCGGACGGGCTTCCGATCACGTTGGATGCCAAGCAATATCGCGCGATCCTGGATGGCATTGGGGTTATCGCAACCCTCTATTGGAGCCTTTCCATCATCAGTTAGCGCGCGGATATAATCCTTCATCCGTGCAATGTTCCTGAATCGACCTAGGGTATGGTTTACTGTTAAACCCTAGCCGGTTGATTCACTTGAATCAGATGTCGCTAATCTATATCGGATAACTTTTTATCTGATACAGTGTCCGCCCTAGCCAGGGACTTAAGCACATCATTCTCGGAACATTCTCTCTCATAATACCAAGAGCGGATGATCCCATATTGAACACACAATTACCTTCGAGGGCATTTCTCTGAACCCGATCATTTGACTTATTGATAACCCATGGCTAGGGATTCGTTAGTCAATGTCAAAGCTCAGAGATGTACCAACAATGTATCTTTGGGGTCATAGGTCCAAGGATCATCTACGCAACCAAGAAAAAAGAATCGAGCTGGTTAACAGTGAGGTATATACCATCCAGCGATTCTAGGTCGGATCAATTCAGTGAACTCATTCCCTAATGAGCACCTACAGGTCCAGCATAGTGTCTCCACACAAGTGACTTATAGGATAAGTCACCCTCATCATATGAGTTGAAGAAACCTGTACTAGTCTATCCGGATGTATGATATCCATCTCAAACATCCTCTGACTTGGAATAATTAAGAACATCTGTTTATAAGTCTTCAGTCTCGTAATTATGATCTCATCATAATCTGAAGATTGTTGCACATGTTCATGAACTTCATCGTGATACGATAATCATAGGTTGAACTAATTACACACAATGAATTAATGCCATTATATTAATAAACTAAATGAAGCATAGTATTAGATTGGCTTTCAGACCACCTAATACTAACAATCTCCCACTTGGACTAAAGCTAATCACTTTTATACAGAATACACATATTCTCTAAGTGATGCTCAAAGACATTTTGAGACAAAAGCTTTGTCAGTGGATCTGCTATGTTGTCGGCTGAAGGAACTCTCTCCACTACGACATCTCATCGAGCTATGATCTCTCTGATCAGATAAAAGCTCGGCTCTTTCGCTTAAGCAATCGCCCCATTGTTGTTACACAGCAGTGGGACGGGACCAAAGATACTTTCCACCACACCAAGATCATCAATGAATTTCTTCATCTAGACAGCTTCCTTGACGGCTTCAGCAGCAGCAATATATTCAGCTTCAGTTGTCGAATCAGCAATGGTTTCCTGCTTGGAACTTTTCTAACTCATTGCTCCCCCGTTAAGTGTGAAAACAAAACCTGATGTCGACTTGCTGTCATCATGATCAAACTGAAAACTGGAATCAATGTATCCTTGTAGCTTTAAGTCCCCTCCTCCATAGACTAGAAACATATCCTTAGTTCTTCTCAAGTACTTAAGGATGCATTTCACAGCCTTGCAGTGTTCATCACCTAGATCTGTCTGATGTCTGCTCGTAACTCTTAGAGCATATGCGACATCAGGTCTAGTACATAGCATAGCATACATGATGGAACCTATGTCTGAAGCATAGGGAATGTTATCCATCATTACCCTCTCCTCAGAAGTCTTGGGAGACTAACCTTTGGAGAGAAAAATTCTATCTCATCGGTAGGAGATCTCTCTTGGAATTTTTCATGCCAAACCTTTTGACAATGGTTTCTATGTACATGGATTGGGTTAAGGCAAGTATCTTCTTTGATCTATCTCGATAGATCCATATTTCCAATATCTAAGATTCTTCTCCCAAATCCTTCATGGAGAAGTTCTTGGATAGCCAAATCTTTACTAATGACATCATCCCTACATCATTCTCAATACATTGGATGTTGTCAACAAAAAGAACCTGAACTGTGATTGCACTCCCACTATTTTTCTTGTACACACAAGGCTCATCTTCATTCTTAATGAAGCCATAAGATTTAAATGCTTCATCAAACCTTATGTTCTAGTTTCGGAAAGCTTGCTTCAGTCCATAAATAGACCTTTGCAACTTACATACCATATCTGGAGATTCCTTTGATGTGAAGCCCTCTGATTGCATCATATACACCTCTTCCTCAAGGTTTCCATTGAGGAAGGCTGTCTTCACATCCATCTAGCAGATCTTGTAATCTTGGTATGCAGTAATAGCAAGAAGGATTCTGATAGACTTAATCATGGCAACGGGTGAGAAGGTCTTGTCATAGTCAATTCCTTACCTTTGACGATACCCTTTCGCCACTAGCCTTGCCTTATAAGTCTCTATTCGTCCATCTGCATCGATCTTTCTTTTAAAGTTCCACTTACAGTTGATAGGTACTATACCTTCGGGCAAGTCAACCAAGCTCCAAACTTGGTTGATGTGCATAGGCTGAATCTCAGAATTCATGGCTTCTCGCAATTTCCCTGCCTTTGGACATTCAATGGCCTCCTTGTAAGTCTTAAGATCATCATCCTCATTATAGAGTATCCTAGAACCATCCAAATTAATATGTCCCACATATCTTTCTGAGGGTTTAGGTATTTTTTCTGACCTACGAGTTTCTTGTGCACTTATTTGAACAAGTTCAGAAACAGACAGTTCATTAGATGAACCATTACCAATTTGTGGGTTTGGAATTTCTTCCAAGGTTACTTTACTTCCACTGTCCTTCTGGAGAATATAATCTTCTACCAGAAAGACAGCTCTCCTGGCTACAAATACCTTTTGTTCGTTAGGATGATAAAAGTAATATCCATAAGTTTCCTTTGGATATCCCACAAATCTGAATTTGTCAGTTCTGGACTCCAGCTTATCTACATCATGTCTTTTAACATGAGAAGGACATCTCCAGACTTTAACATGTTTAAGGTCTAGTTTCTTTCCATTCCATATCTCATATGGAGTGGTTACAACATATTTGTTGGGTACCTTGTTTATGATTTACATAGCCGAGCTAAGTGCATATCTCCATAAGGACACTGGTAATTTGGACATGCTCATCATGGATCGCACCATTTCCATTAATGTGTGATTCCTCTTTTCTGATACACCATTTATCTGAGGTGTATGAGGAGGTGTAAGCTGAGATAGGATATCATTATCCTTTAGGTATTTAATGAGATCAGATGGCTTTTATGCTTTTTCTAGTTTGTTTTTCTACTTCATTTCTAAATTCTCTGAATTTCTCAAAGGCTTCAGATTTATACTTCAGTAAGTATATGAATTTGAATCTTAAGTAATCATCAGTGAATGTGATGAAGTACGAGAAACCACCAATGGCTTAGATAGACATAGGACCACATACATCAGAATGTATTAGTTCCAGTACGCCTTTGGCTCGTTCTCCAGTTCTAGAAAATGGAGATTTAGCCATTTTACCTATCAAACATGACTCACAGGTCGCATATGATTCATAATCAAATGGATCTAAGTATCCATCTTTATGCAACCTTTGAAGTCTGTTTTCTCCAATGTAACCAAGCCTACAATGCCATAAGTAGGCTTTGTTCATTTCATATATTTTCCTCTTAGTTATAGAACTGATGTTTAAATTCTCATGAGACACATTTAATAAGTACAATCTATTGGATAATGTAGCAAAAGCTATTAATTTATTTCTAAAATAAATTGAACAATAATTGTTCCCAACAGATAGAGTGTACCATATTCTATCTAAACATGAAATAGAAATAATATTCCTTATTATGCTAGGTACACAATAACATTAATCTAATGAAAAACTGTTTGCGGATGACAGCTTGAGCTCCACTATCCCTACAGCGATCGCCACAACTCTTACGCCGTTACCTAGCCTCAACTCCACCTCGCTAGTCCTCAGCTTACGCCTTCTTGTCAGTGCCTACACAGAATTGTAGATATGAGAAACACATCCACTATCTAATACACATGATGTATAATCTATAATTGACAAGTTTACATCTATCATATAGATACCTGAAGCGTCCTGCTGCTTCACAGTTACTTGAGCCATGTCCTTGAGGTATTCTTTGCAATTCCTCTTCCAGTGACCCTTTTGATGACAATAGAAGCAATCACCTTTCTCAGCACTCTTGCCTTTATCCTTCTTGACAACTTTCAGCTTCTTCTGATTCTTACTTTTGCCTTTCCTGAAGGCTTGGACTGCTACTCTTTTCCTACCAGTCTTACCAACCATAAAAACATGAGGTTTATCCTTCACAAGGTTCCCCTCTGCAGTCTTCAGCATGTTCAGTAATTCAGCCAAAGTGGTCTGGATTTTGTTCATGTTAAAGTTAACAATGAACTGTACATATGATTGTGGAAGTGAAGATAACACAAGGTCGGTATGCATCTCCTTGGAGAGTGGAATCCCAAGAGCATGCAGGCTCTCCACCCATTCTATCATCTTTAGCACATAAGTCTGTACTGAAGATCCCTCTGCCATTTGAGCCTTGAACAGATTCTTAGATATCTCATATCTCTCGATCTTGCTCTGCTCATCAAACAGCTCCTTCAAATGGAACATGATGGATCTAGCATCCATCTCCTCATACTGCCTCTGCAACTCATTACTCATAGAGGCCAGCATGTAGCATTGGGCCATGGTGGAATCTTCTTTCCATTTTTCATATGTCAGCATGTCCTCCTCTGGGGCATCTAATGCTGGTTCAGTAGGACGTTCGTCATCCACGGCATAAGTAATTTGCTCAGACCTGAGGACAATCTTCAGGTTCCTGAGCCAGTTTGAGTAATTCGGACTTGTCAAACGATTGGCATTAAGTATACCACGCAACGGGTTATGGTGCGACATTTTAGCCTATAAGAGATAATCATATTACAATTAGCAGACATTCAATCAGTTAATTTAAAAACAAGACATGGACTTGGTTAATCTAGTTTTACTCCTACTAATTTTCATCGGACTGTATAACCTTCAGATATACAGAATAGGAGACGCCGATTGTGTCCTAATGGGAATCAGAATCTCCAAGCATCACAGTATGATCTCGGGTAAACACGTAGTATCAGACCGCTATCTCAGAACAATCATCTCATGATAATTGCAACTCCTTGTAATATCCGATCATATTTCGGCTCCCAGGTTATTAATGGTCCCAGGTAAACACAGTAGACCATTATATTCGGTCTAAGCATTACCATCAATATGTGATAGAGTAGAGTAGAAATATAGTTCCCAGGTAAACACGTGGATAACTATATCGTTCCTCTATTATTTTTCCAAAAGCATCTAATGACATGATTAATAGTTCTCTCAACAGACGATGGCAAATCTCGAGTAAACACATAGTATCTGTCACTACTGAATTAAGTTCTATTAATCATATTGATGGAAAGCCACGCGATGCATTTTCAATGACTTGCGCTACGGCTTAGATTTTATAACGAAGGTTTTATTTGTTTACTTTGGTCTCATCCTAGGTGATAGTATTAAATATATCGAATATACTACATATACTAATAACCTATGTAATTTGATTCATAATCAAAAGAAAAACACACGCATCACATACATGTTTTAGTGTGGTCATGGATACCACAGTGGTTTGACTTGAGTCAGATAGTCAAACACACACATACACAATATAACAATTTATATTATGAGTCTACAAACTCATAGGCTTAAGGAACTATTTCTTATCCTTCTTGGTTGCAGTTGTGGATCATCCTCGCTCCACGCTCAGCCGCCTCGATCAAATTACATCATAAAATTCTCAATTACATGATAATTTAAAAGAGGAAGTCATATGGCGAGTACATGAAGGAGGGAGGTAGAGTCACAATAGAATATGAGAGGGAGAAGTTAGCAGACCTCTATTTATTAACAAATAATAAACCACACAATCACATTCATAATTGATCCACATCCACAAAATTTAAAGTTCTAATCCATGACCAACAAGTAGTTTTAATTAAGCAAACCACTCATGTAGTGCACATCTCATGGCTAAATAAAAAAATTTCAAAAATATTTAATTTTGGTTTCAAAAAATCAAGGACCAAACAAAATTTGGATAATTAGAATTTTTCAAAAAAGTTATTAAGTTAACATGCACTTAAATCATATTTAAAAGCTGTAACATCACATCATATGTGCTGAGATTCCAAAACATAAATTTCTAGAATAATCCATGCAAATTATAATAAAATTAATCTAACATTTAGATTAATCTAATTATGTCATCTAACAATCAAAATAGTCATTATCTCATTTAAATCTAACATTTAGATTATCTAGTTAAAATTAATTATCAATTCAACATTTAAATTAATAATTAATTATAACAAATAACAACAATTGTTAATGAAGATAATGAACTAAAGCAATTGTAATGGTTCTCTTGAAAGTTATATTGAAGAAAACATTTCAAAACAATTTTTGAAAATTTAAAAGTTAAAAACTATTTAATTTAAATTTTTTCTGGTTCTTAAAATAACCTAGGTGGCTTAGCCCACCCCTGGCCAAACCAGGGCTCAGCCTGGCAGAGCCATGGGCTCGGACCAGGGGGGACCAGGGCGGTTCAGACCCGGTCCGAGCAACGGCCGACCCGGGTCGGCCCGTGCAGCTAGGAAACCCTAGCCGCACGGGCCCGAGCCCATCCCCCCCGACCCCGGCGGCGCCTGCATCTAGGAAACCGTAAGGGGAAGGGGGGAGGAGGTGGCCGGCGACCGCCCTGGCGCCGCACAGACCTGTAAGTGCTCATTGGAGAATGGGTTCACTGAATTGATCCGACCTAGAATCGCTGGATGGTATATACCTCACTGTTAACCAGCTCGATTCTTTTGTCTCGATTGCATAGACGATCCTTAGAACTGAGACACCAAAGATACTTTGTTGGTACGTCTCTGAGCTTTGACTTTGACTAACGAATCCCTAGCCATGAGTTATCAATAAGTCAAATGATCGGGTTCAGATAAATGCCCTTGAAGGTAATTATGTGTTCAATATGAGATCATCTGTTCTTGGTATTATGAGAGAGAATGTTTCGAGAATTATGCACTTAAGTCCCTGGCCAGGGCGGACACTGTATCAGATAAAGAGTTATCCAATATAGATTAGTGGCATCTAATTCAAGTGAATCAACCGACTAAGGTTTAACAGTAAACCATACCCTAGGTCGATTCGGGAACATTGCACGGATGAAGGGTTATATCCGCGTGCTAACCGATGACAGAAAGGTTCCAATAGAGGGTTGCGATAACCCCAAAGCCATCCAGGATCGCGCGATGTTGCTTGGCACCGAACGTGATAGGAAGCCTGTCCGAATTTACTGTGGGGCATTAAATTTGGTTGATTAATATTAATATAAGGATATTAATTAATTCAGTGGGTCCTTAAAGAGTTACTGGGCTTAATGGACCGTTAACTGGACTGGTATTTGGGCCTAGAAGGTCAAACGCAAAAGGTTTTCAAGTCGATGAATATTTAGACGGGATTTCAAATAAGTATGGGTTTTTATGAAAAACCGCAAATATACTTATTATAAAAGAACGACTGCTAGGTCGGGGGCCAGCAACCCTAACCCTAGCCGCCGCCCTCTCTCTCTCTCCCTTCTTCTGGGCACACATCCCGAGGCTGGCCCTCTAGAGGCTCTACTTCGGCTCCTGACTACTCCGCCTTCTGTCCAACAGGAATTTCCGAATCCGCATGTCGCGGCGGATTACGTGTAGTCAGACGGGATCCACGAACGCCGCATCGAGTGAGGAGGCGAGGACGATCCATCGCGAGGAGAACTGCGTGGATAGCACTAGGGGCCAGACACCTACGCGGCTTGCGGCATCGCTCCGATGGAACCTGAGAACGAACGCAGATTCGAATCCACGCAAGGTAAATTAGATTTCTTAGTTTAATTTTGTTGATCGAAACGGGACGGATCCGATCCCGAATAATTATTTCCGCTGCGTTTTTCGGTCGGATCTCGACACAGTGAACCTAACAGTGGTATCACAGCTAGGTTCCATTGTGTTCTTCGCCGTTTTAGTCTCTAAAATTGTGGTTTTTGAATTTATTCCATGCTTGAATTTATTTTCTTACAAGATTAATATTCATGAGATGTTCAGTGCGATGAGATCGCGATTTTAATATGTAGAAAATATTTTTTATTTGTGGTTTTTCGTTGTGTTCTTCGTTGGACGAAGAATGGTGTGTCCTTGAGGGATTCAGATCCATAAGATGGATCTTTGGGGCTATGATCACTTTAAACTATGCCCACTGGCGTTGGACGAGATGTTGGCGGCGTGGGGAGCGGAATGGTTTGCCATGGCCTTCCTTCTTCTTCCTCCTGCGTTTTTGAAACCGCCATGAAAGAGGATATGAAGGAAAGGGAAAAAAAAAAAAAAACTAAGGCCACCGGAGCCCTTCTCGGGCCTGCTCCGGTTACCGGACAGCACTGGCGACGTCGCCGTTGTCGGCAGATGGGCGCTGGTGCCCGGCCGGCGCCAGTGCCAGCACCAGAAGGGAACCCCAAAGGGGGTTGTCGCCGTCCGATTCCCTACTGTGCATGGAACCCTCGGGTGGCCCCTGTCGGGCGGCTAGGGTTTCCCTAGCCGCCGACAGGTCCA
Source organism: Zantedeschia hybrid cultivar (assembly GCA_030544215.1). Lineage (NCBI taxonomy): Eukaryota > Viridiplantae > Streptophyta > Magnoliopsida > Alismatales > Araceae > Zantedeschia > Zantedeschia hybrid cultivar. Next base: position 46,972,900 of record JARZZO010000011.1, read on the forward strand.
GCCCTACTGGACCCTGGCCCGAGCCAGGCGGCTCGAGCCAGGACCAAACAGGGCTTGGACCAGGCCTGCGGGCCTGGGTCCAAGCCCTGGCTCGGCCCTGGCCTGAGCCAGGGGCTCAGCTTGGCTAAGCCCTTTAAACCGCCTCCTTCCCCTTTATTTTCTTATATTATTAGGGCCCATTAAAAATTAAAATAAATTTGTTTTTATTGTTCAAATATTATTTTGATAATAAAAATTTGAAATTATTTATTTTTGGGTCCTAATAATAGGATTATGAATTTTCATGATTTATTAACAAATGTTGTTAATTCTAGTTATTAACCTAAGTTGTTAGATTAATCATTACATTTAGTTGTTAAATTACCCCATATATTAGAATTGTTCATATGAAGCGTGGAATATTCTTAAAACATTATTTTTAGACTTTATACACATATGATGTGTTATAATTGCTTGTCTAAATTTGATTTAATGAGCATGAGACAACTGATAATGTTTTTCGAAAATTCTAATTCTCCAAATTTTATTTGGTCCCTGGTTTATGAAACCAAAAATATTATTTATTTTCGAAAATTTTATCTAGCCATGTGATGCGCACTACATGTGTAGTTTGATTAATTAAAACTACTTGGTGGTCATAGATGAGCAGTTAAAATTTAGCTTGTGGATGGTGATTGATGGAATGTGTGGATGTTTAAATTATTAATTGTTAATAAATAAAGGTCTGCGTACCTCTCCCTCTATCATGTTCCTTTGTAAATCTACCTCCCTCCTTCATGTACTCGCCATAAGGCTTCTTTTAAATTATCTTCTAATTTGATCTAGGCGATAAAGCGTGGAGCGAGGATGATCCGCAACTGCAACCAAGAAGGATATGAAGGAGTTCATTTACCCTATAAGTTTGCAGACTCATAATATAAATTGTTATATTGTGTGTGTGAGTTTGACTGTCTGACTTAAGTCAAACCACAGTGCTATCCATGACCACACTTATGACATATATGTGATGCATGTGTTTTATTTTGATTACGAATCAATTAACCTAGGTTATTAGTATATGTAATATATTCGATATATTTAATACTATCACGTAGGATGAGACCAAAGTAAATAAATAAAACTTTCGTCACAAAATCTAAGCTGCAGTGCGAGTCATTAAGAATCTACTGCGTGGCTCTCCATCAATGTGATTAATAGAACATAATTCAGTAGTGGCATATTTTATGTGTTTACTCGAGATTTGCCATCGTCTCTTGAGAGAACTATTAATCATGTCATTAGATGCTTTTGGAAAAATAATAGAGGAACGATATAGTTATCCACGTATTTACCTGGGAACTATATTTCTACTCTACTCTATCACATATTGATGGTAATGCTTAGACCGAATATAATGGTCTACTGTGTTTACCTGGGACCATTAATAACCTGGGAGCCGAAATATGATCGGATATTACAAGGAGTTGCAATTATCATGAGATGATTGTTCTGAGATAGCGGTCTGATACTACGTGTTTACCCGAGATCATACTGTGATGCTTGGAGATTCTGATTCCCATTAGGACACAATCGGCGTCTCCTATTCTGTATATCTGAAGGTTATACAGTCCGATGAAAATTAGTAGGAGTAAAACTAGATTAACCAAGTCCATGTCTTGTTTTTAAATTAACTGATTGAATGTCTGCTAATTGTGATATGATTATCTCTTATAGGCTAAAATGTCGCACCATAACCCGTTGCGTGGTATACTTAATGCCAATCGTTTGACAAGTCCGAATTACTCAAACTGGCTCAGGAACCTGAAGATTGTCCTCAGGTCTGAGCAAATTACTTATGCCGTGGATGACGAACGTCCTACTGAACCAGCATTAGATGCCCCAGAGGAGGACATGCTGACATATGAAAAATGGAAAGAAGATTCCACCATGGCCCAATGCTACATGCTGGCCTCTATGAGTAATGAGTTGCAGAGGCAGTATGAGGAGATGGATGCTAGATCCATCATGTTCCATTTGAAGGAGCTGTTTGGTGAGCAGAGCAAGATCGAGAGATATGAGATATCTAAGAATCTGTTCAAGGCTCAAATGGCAGAGGGATCTTCAGTATAGACTTATGTGCTAAAGATGATGTAGACACGCTAATTTTGACGTCATTTCGAGTAAATTTCATATCATACAATAATGCCTCAGAATGGTCTGATAATTAATCATTAATTAATTTTTTTTAAGTGTCGGATTTAACAGATGTGTTTAAGTTAATCAATTAAATTGATTTTAGCTCAAATTTGAGTTAAAATATGAAGAATTCTAAAAGACGTCTACCCAAGTGGACGCCATTTAGACTTTATTCTTATTTTAGCAATTAAATTTAAATTTTAATTAATTAATTAATTAACTAAAAGGCGTCTGGTAATGTCGACACGTTTTAAGTTTCCTAAGTGATTTTAACTTCCCCTCCGGATGTTTATCCTTATCTTAATTAGTCTAAAAGACGTCTACACAGATGGACGCGTTTTACCTAATAAAGATAAAGATAAGTTTTCCTGGATATTTATCCTTATCTTAATTAATCTGAAAGGCGTCAGCCATGGTGGACGCGTTTTAGATAATTACAGATAAAGATGAATTAATTAGTATTTATCTGTCAATTAAGATGGATAAATTCGGAGTTTTCCAATGTTAATCTCGAACGCAAGAAATGCCTATAAATACCTCGCATGTTGAAGAGTTAAAAAAGAAGAGAATTGAGTTGAGTTGAGCCATAGCGTTATTATAGCGAGTTGAAGATCGAAGCAACAACGTCGTAACGCCGGAGCGCTGCCATTCCCAGAAGTCGGCGTCCTTTCAAGATCTTCATCCTTTCAAAGCTTCAATCCTATCGGGCATAAGTGTTTCATTTCTGCATTTTCATTTTCATCTTCATTAATTTCATTCTTCATTCACTTCATGCAAACACACACCACAGCATAATCTTTCAAAAACCTATTTGATTTAAGGGGTTTCAAAGACACTCAACAAGTAAGTTTGATGTTCAATCATATGTTCAAAATCATGATTAGTTCAGATACTATTTCTACTTAAGTTCTCATCATCATTGTTTCTTCGTTTTCTGTTTCTGTTTCTGCTGCACTCAACAACAACGAGAGATTCAAAAAGGGAAATCAAGCACAAAGCCAGAAAGACTTCTGGACGATCCTCAATCTCAAATTCAACAACAAGAACAAAAAAGCAAAGAAATGGCTCTCTTTCTTCAGCCGGCTGAGGAAGGAGAACCAAGGACTCAATCTTCCGCGTTTGAACAGGTAAGCGATCATATTTCTTTTGAAACTTTTTAGTTAAAAGTTTCTGGCGATCACTGCACTTTAGTTGCTGTTTTTAATAGGTTAGTTTACACTAAATAACATAGATTTCTCATGATAATCATACGGTCATTCTAAGCACCTACAGCTTTTTTGGCGATCACGGTGGGACTTGGTCTCGCCATCTTTTAAGTTTTTTGTTCTTGCTATTATCAACCGGGCACCCACGGTGCACCACTTGTGTCTTTCGACACGTCCTCACCAATTGGTGAGTGTTTTAGTTTAATCAATTTCCCTCGTGCACCACGTGCACACCCCAGTGGCAAGATCTTGCCCTCCCTTTGATTAATTCAAAAAGTTGTTTTTGTGATAAAAATGATGTGTGATTGATTGATTTCCTAGTTGTTTAGTTAGTAAATCATCCTGTTTAAAATCTGGAACAAAAAAAAAATTCATGAGTCGATTGTTTACTGCTTTTTATTTTGTTTGAGGAGGATTCAACCCAGAAAATCCTTCTGGAAAACTGTTTCTGCGAACTGAAAAGCGTCCAGGATCACTGACGCGTTTCAAAACCCCGTCAACACCCCTAGACGCCTTTCAGGCTTCACAGTTTCTCTGCTGTCTGCGTCTGCTTCTGCGGAAAATTAAGTTCTGTTTTGAATAGCGTCGACAACTATCGACGCGATTCAGACAGTTTCTTAATTTTTTTCAGTTTCCAGATTTCTGTATTTTGAGTGCTAGCTACCCATTACTTATTAAGCATTAGAGGCCATCCAGGCTGCAGGACATACGCATTGAGGCTAATACCCTCCTCTTCTTAGGAACACATTACTCGACGTCAGCAACTCTCTCTGATTGGGTTGGTCCCTTGATCAGACTAGAGAAGTTGACGTTGAGACCTCCATAAGTCCCCAAAATCAAGGTATTCCTCCTTGATCATCGGGCTGGTTGTACCAATTGAAGTCCTGGTTAGATTCTGAAAGTGTTGTGAGAGAAAGCCCTAGAGAATAACGGTGGAAATTGAACTGAAACTAGGATCCTTTCCTTGAGAGAATTTGAGGTTTAATTGAATCCAAATAACTCAAAAAAGGAATCTTAAAATCACGTTAAACATCCACTTGTTTGATTAATCTCTGTGCAACTTGTTTGTCAAATCTTTGAAGAAAAAGAATCTAACATCATGTTGCTACGATCAGGTAGGGACTTGAGTGTGGCTCCAGACGCCATGGTTAATTACGAGGGAGATGCTAATGCCCCTCGGGATTCTGAATACAACTATGAGAGTGGGAGAGATGCTGATGCCTCCCGTAGTTCTATCCCCATTCCATATCGTCTAGATGGGAATGTTCGGACACCTCTTTTGCATCCACGTGATCAATATCCTGATCCTCCTCCGCATGAATATGCGATCCCTAATCCTGATCTTGAGGGGGACATGAATCAGAATGATCCCTCATCCTCTGATTCTACGGATCTCATCAATGCTCTGGGAGTTCTTGCCTCCCGGTTGGACCCTCAGCAGTTCGAGGCGATCCAATCTATTTTGAAGGGGAAGGCACCCATGCAGCCTGCCGAGCCGAACCCTGTGTCTCCCCCTGCTGTTCCTCAGCAACCTTCTTTTCCTCCTCCTTATATCCATCAGGCCGTGGAGGGCCTTCATATTACTTCTCGGCCAGCTGGGCCGCAGCTTTCATCATCTAGGCAACCGGCTAGACCGCAAACGCCTGCTTATCAAAATGCCCTCGGGCATGGCGGAAGCTCTGCCGGACCTCTCCTCTATTGTCCACCCTGTCCAACGTACTCTAGGCAGCAGGCCTACCAAGTACCTCCTCCTCCTCCTCCTCCCCAGGCAGATCTGACCACACAAACGCTGCTGGCCAAAATGGAGCGTATGGATGAGCAATTTAATAACCTCCAGAAAATGATGGGGGTCAAAGCTGTGCCAGAAATCAGTCTACCGAGCCTGCCAGTATTCCATCTGCCACCCTCTGAAATGCCAGTGTACTGAAAGTACAACGGTACTGGTAACCCCTTCACACATCTGAAGGAGTTTATGTATGAATCCTCTTTCTGGCAGAACGACAAGAGGTCGTTGGCCTTCTTGTTCAGGAGATCTCTAGAGGGACCAGCCCTCGAGTGGTTCTTTTCCCTGGAACCCTCAGAAGTAGAAGATTACGGTATCGTTTCACGCAAATTTATTCAACGATACCAGGACAGAGTTGCACCCTCCTTGTCTATCACGGACCTCTGCAGAAAAGATGAAACCTGATGAGGAGTTTGTCAGTTTTGCTGACAGGTGGCGGGGTCTGGCTGAAAAGGTGAAGGATCACTTGTCCGAGTCCGAACAAGTGAAAATGTTAATTTCCAATGCCACGCCCCAGTTCAAGCTCGTCCTCTCCTTGAACAATTTGACCAACATGGCAGAGCTCTATGAAAGAGCACGGTACTGCCAGAATGCTTTCAAGGACGCTACATTCTCTAGCGTCTTCGATCCTCATAGACCTAACAGGCCTCCGCCTCGGAAGCCTGCAGTGCCGAACTCTTCCAGCACAGGTCCGACTACTGAGGGCACGCTCTCTCATGAGCAAGTGAGTACCATGAACAATAACTCGCCCCAGTTCGTGAGGAGTCAGCAGCAGTACCAGAGGCCACAGCAGCAAGGGTACAGACAGCAGCAGAACCCCCAGTACCAACAACAGTATCAACGGCCCCAGCAGCCGAATCAGAATTAGAACCAGCATCAGCCACAGCAACAGCCGCAACGGCAACAGCAGTACCAGCAACCCCAGCAGCAGCAGTATCAGCAGCAGCAACAGCCACAGTACCAGCCGCGCGCACCGCCGGCGTACCACAATGTCCCTCCTCCTGGTGACTACAACCAGCAGAGGAGACCTCCAGGCCCGAAAAGGGCAGAATACCCGGCCCTCCCAGAATCCTTGGCAGATATCTTCAGTGCTTTAATGGCAGCTAATGCCTTAGTTTTGCCAAGAGAAAAGGTCGTCTGGCCTCAAAATGCCGATACGTCCAGGTATTGCTACTTCCATAGGCAACCTGGGCATACCATCGACACCTGCTTCCAGTTCAGAGATTATATTCATGATCTCAACGAGCAGGGCGGCATAGACTGGGAGGAAATGAAGAAATATATATCAACCCTGAAGGCGAGAAGACCGCAACAGCAGCAGCAGCAGCAAGCAAGACCACCAGCACAGGCAGCACCGCCACCCAACATGGGCATAGTGCAGAATCCACTCCCGGAGCACCAGAACCAGAACCAAGTTGCTCCCATTCTAACGAACAGCCAGTCTGAGGCTGGTCGTGGGCAACAATGGAGGATAGAGGACTCTTCCTCTCTTTGTTCAACGGGTCACGTTCAAAGTACCGTAGAGCGACTACCACGCCGCACCATCCACATACCCAGACCACAACCCGTTACCATTACCCCTCTACCCACACCCACATATCACTCGCCCGCGCCCAATAACCCACTACCACTACCCACCTTCCTTAAGCCCGTTACACCACGCACTCCTACGCCTCCATCATATACCCCCCCGCAAACCAATAACGCGCCCCTCCTACCATCTAGGCCATTACTACGCGTACCATTTCCTACTTCACCCGCTACCACTACCACCTATCCAGATATGCCCTTACCATCTAAACCGCTATTACGCGTACCATTTCCCACTTCGCCAACCACTTACCCATCTACCATCCAACCCTCTAGGCCTCTAATCCGCACCGCACCATCACCACCTAACCCAACGCCACCACCTACGCATCAACCCTCCGCACCGCTTACGCCACCCGACTCTGCGGTACTCAAGGTGTCACCCGGATCCTCCACGGTCGAGGAACATGCGCTCCGGAGTGGAAGGATTTTCAACAAGGTCTTTCCTCAGTCCACAGTCAGAGACGGCCCATCACAGCCGACTGAGGAAGCCCATAATGAAGAGAGTGCACCAGGCACTCAATACGACTTGTTGAAACATCTGGACAGAACACCGGCACGGATCACTGTACTTGAATTAATTAAAAGGTCCAAGATTCACCAAGAAGCCTTAATGGAATACCTACAGAAGGTGATGGTTAACGAAGACGTGCCGGTAGAGAAAATTGCAGCACTACTAGTTCCTCAGGGGGATCAGCCCTCAACTACATTCCACACATCGGAACTAGCACCGCCAGCTGCCAGAAGCATGGCTCTGAGCATCACGGTCAATATCTGCAAAAAGGCCGTGGATGCATGCCTGGTTGATACAGGGGCTTCAATTAATGTTTTACCTCCGAAGACCCTGGAGCTATGCGGTGTGCCCAAGGAGAAATGGCTGCCTAGCCCCATCTCAGTTACGGCATATGACAATTCTACCCGTTCCCCTCTGGGAATGGTTTATTTAAAAGTGGAGCTAGGTCCAGTAAGTCATGCAGAGGTCGAATTTCATATTCTAGAAATTGACTCTTCCATAAATACCATTCTGGGACGTCCTTATATTAAAACTCTTGAGGCGATTCCTTCTACGAATCACCAATGCCTCAAATTCCCTTATAAAGGACGAATTATTAAAGTGACGAGCATGCCGATCCTTGCTGCTGCTCATACCTTAAATATTAAATCTGCTGTTTTACCTGGCCGACAACCTTTTCTGTCGGTATTACAGGTCTACCGTCCAGTGGCTGATCCTTTGAAAGCCGCTACCATTTCTCCATACCCATTAAATGCTATCAAAAGGGGGAAGTGCATGAGTACCCCAGGATGGAGGATTATGATGAGGAACGGCTACGAGCCTGGGAAAGGTCTGGGCACACAATTGCAAGGCAGGACCACTCCTGTCAAAGATCATCGGGCAGTACCTGGAAGCGGTCTGGGCTATAGGCCGAGGAAACTGAAGCAAGACAGGGTTCAGCAAGAAGATGGTCAAGAAATCTTGGAAACAATGTCTACACCACTGAAAGAAGGCCGAGATCCCTTAACATGGACCCTATATACACACTTTGTGAAAGGGCCCATACTTAGTCACGACAACACGGTGGTCATTACTTCATGTTTTGACTTCCATGACATATATGGGAGGGACTTGGCCAGACATTGTTCCGAACTACTTACGTACCAATCCTTGGAGGCTCTGCGGCCTATGAAAAGGAGAAAATTCCATGACCCCGAATGCGAATGGTACAGATGGTTCGACCTGAGGGACCTATACATAGCACTGAACAGATTATTCCTGGATCCTGCAGAACCCAAGTGGCCACCGCAGATCGACGAGCTAATTGAGAGCCCTGGCGCAATCTTTGATAAGCGGATACTGCTATCTGAACAAACTGATGAAGGGGAGCCAGATGACCCCTATGAAGCTGGTTATACAACAGATCTGCTCTGGAGGGGGACATATCCTTCACATGTCCTAATGCTCCATACTTTATTTCGCACACTGCTTTTGACCCCGACTTGGTCGCGGGTCATAACTGAAGACATTCCACGGGCCCCGCCCGTTATGATTACTCTGTCCCCTCGGGACTTTATTCCACAACCTCCTCTCGACGTAGAGAGGATGTATGATCTGATCTGGGACATATTGCTATATGATCCCCCTAATCCTCTGGCCTTGGTGCCGCTTCCTCCGTCTGATTCCCCTTCCATTTGTATTCACTCCTGCTTCATGTATAATTCCTCCGATATCCAAAAAAAAACGCCAATTTTACAACAAATTCTTCCCAAATCATTATCGAGGAAACATCTTACTTGTCCGATTACACCCCATCGCGCGGATCCGTCGGTCAAGATTCTCTCCTAGATCTACTCTGTCCCTCCCCACGGGAGGATTCCCCTGTATTTCCACTTGTATCCCAGGATTTTCATCCTGCTTCATCTTCATTAGGTTATGAGAGGCAGTTTAGTGAAGTTAGGAAGTCTAGTTTTAGGCAGGTTAGTCAGGTTAGGAAGTCTAGGAAGCCTAAGGGTAGGCAAATTCCAGAAAGATACCTCCAGGATTTGGCTGATAAATGTTCTTTTTGCTCTTTAATCCCTCAGCTTTTAGAAGATCCAATTCAAATGCCAGAGGATTGTACAGATGATGAGTCAATCAATGATGGGTACGGGGTATATGAGTTAGTGCATGAAAAGGACCCCATTGTTGAAGATGAGGAAGATGATGAGGACGCAGCTGAGGCGTATGCCAGTGGAGTGAAGAGATTTGATGAACCCTCAGCTACCGTAGAAGAGCCCACCAAAGAAATAAACTTAGGGACTGAAGACGAACCTAAGGTTGTCCTCGTCAGTAAAAATCTTTCTACAGAGGATGAGAAGGCAATGGTACAAGTGCTTAAGGATTATAGGGACACTTTCACCTAGAGTTATGAGGATATGCCAGGGTTAGACTCATCTTTAGTTGAACACAGGTTAACATTAAAAGATGGAGCTAGTCCGGTCAAGCAGAAATTAAGGCGATTCCACCCACACATGGCTCTAAAGATGAAGGAAGAGGTCGACAAATTACACAAAGCCAAATTCATTAGAGTTGTCCTTTATCCACAATGGGTGGCCAACATAGTCCCGGTTATGAAGAAGGACGGGAATGTCAGAATTTGCATTGACTTCCGCGATCTGAACCGGACGTGTCCTAAGGATGATTTTCCATTGCCTCATATTGATGTACTCATCGATAACACTGCTGGCTTTGAGACATTATCGTTTATGGATGGATTTTCAGGATACAACCAGATTAAGCTGGCAGAAGAGGATCAAGAGAAGACTTCATTCACTACACCTTGGGGAACATATTGTTATGTTGTCATGCCATTTGGATTGAAGAATGCTGGAGCCACTTATCAAAGGGCTATGATGGCAATATTTCATGACATGATGCATATAGATTTGGAAGTATATGTGGATGACTTATTGGTTAAGTCTAAAACAAAGGCTGAGCACGCCAAAGTTTTGGCAAGGGTATTAGAGAGATCAAGAGAGTATCAGTTGAAGATGAACCCCAAGAAATGTGTATTCGGGGTATCTTCAGGGAAATTGCTTGGATTCATTGTCAGCAAACGGGGAATTGAGATCGATCCCAATAAGGCGAAGGCTATCAGAGAAAAGCCACCTCCCAAAAACTTGAAAGAGTTAAGAGGATTAATCGGGAGGTTACAATTTATTCGCCGTTTTGTCTCCCAGCACTCACAAAGGTGTAAGCCGTTTTACGAGCTTACCAAGCCAGGAGTCAAATTCAATTGGGACGATAAGTGTCAGGAGGCATTTGATGGATTAAAGGACTATTTGGCAAGTCTTCCTGTTTTGAGACCACCATCTCCAGGCAAACCATTGATACTTTATATTTCTGTCCTGGATGATGCAGTGGGGGTTGTCTTAGCACAAGAGGATGAATAAGGAAAAGAGAGGGCAGCCTACTATCTCTCTAAACTTCTCAACCCCGCTGAACAGAGATATACGGCGATGGAGAAAACATGTGCAGCATTAGTTTGGGTTGTACAGAAATTGAAGTATTATTTTCTGGCCCATGAAGTCCATCTCATCGCTAGGATGAATCCGATCAAATTCCTGCTGGAGAAATCTGTTCTTACTGATAGGTTAGCGCGATGGCAAAGCTTTCTATCTCAATTCGATATCATTTACATTCAACAGAAAGCAATCAAGGGCTATGCCATAGCAGAACATCTCGCTCATCATCCCCTTCCTCGATTTGATCCAGTGCGATCAGAGTTTCCGGATGAGGAACTGATGTCCGTAAATCAAATCAGAGATGATATGTGGACTCTGCATTTTGACGGAGCTCTGAATTCTCATGGAAAGGGTATCGGAATCGTTCTGTTATCACCTGAAGGTGTCACCATTCCACAAGCCTTTCAGCTTGACTTTCCAGTCACCAATAACATAGCTGAATACGAGGCACTTCTTGCTGGTCTCGAGGCTACTCATTTTCATGGTGCCACCAAACTCAGGATTGTGGGTGATACCCAATTAATTCTTCGCCAAGTGCTGACCAAGTATCGAACTCTTGATCCCAAGCTCAAGCCATATCAAGAACTTACTTCTGCTTATTCAAAGCTTTTCACAAAATTGATCTTTGTCCATGTCCCTAGAAATCAAAACATCCTAGCTGACGCTCTAGCTTCACTTGCATCTTCTCTTGATTTTCCAATCAACAAGCAATCTGAATCAATCATAGTTCATAGGCGTCTTTCACCCGCCGTGAAAGATCCTTCATTTCTTAGAACTAAGGAGAAGTTGCTGAAGAAATTCAAAGATGGAAGTATTGTGGAGAAAAGAGAAATCATGTTGATGGAGCTGTTAGAAGAGATGGATGATGAACAGAAGCCATGGTATTATGAAATTGCAAAATATTGTGAAGATCAATCGTATCCTGAAGAAGCTACAACTGAGGAAAAGAGAGCTATCAGGAGAGTTGCTCAACGATACACCCTAGTTGGGGGAGCACTGTACAAAAGAGGTTTTGATGGAGTTCTTCTGAGATGTTTAGACGAAGATGAGCTTTGGAAGGTTATGGAAGGAGCTCATAGTAGAGTTTGTGGTGGCCATGTCAATGGACAGATGCTAGCAAAGAAGATCCTTAGACAAGGATTTTATTGGCCAACCATGGAAGAAGATTGTGTAGGTTATGTCCGTAGGTGTGTCAAGTGTCAACTTCACGCCGACAAAATTCATTCTCCTGCATCTTCACTTCATCCTGTTTCTTCCCCATGGCCTTTCTCCATGTGGGCTTTCGACATTATTGGACCTCTTGGTAACCCAGATTCCGGCATTAAGCAAAAATCTTTCATTCTCACGGCAACGGAATACTTCACCAAGTGGGCAGAAGCTGAAGCATACGTGGAGATCAAAGCATCAACCGTCTGCAAATTCATTATGAAGAACATCATCACAAGATTCGGAATTCCAAGTACCATCGTCACTGACAACGGACCGCAGTTCGTGTCACAGGAATTGAAGGACCTCTGCAACAGGTATAAAATTGCATTGCATCATTCATCTCCTTATTATCCGCAAGGCAATGGCCAAGCAGAGGCAACAAATAAGACTTTGATAAAAATCATCAAAAAGACGTGTAAATCTAACAAATTCGCAGATTGGCCAGAAAAATTGGTTGAGGCTCTATGGGCCTACCGAACTTCAATCCGCACGCCCACTGGGCAAACTCCTTATTCTTTAACATTTGGAATGGAGGCGGTAGTTCCATATGAGATCTTTATACCGTCATTAAGAGTACAATTGAACAAGGAATTCTCCATTGATGAACATCGTTCAGCACTCCTTGCTCAATTGGAACTTTTAGACGAGAAAAGATGGTCAGCTGCTAATCATGCGAAAGTTTATCAAAACAGATTGGCACGTTTTTATCAAAAGAAAGTCATTGAACGAAAGTTCAAAGTCGGTGAAATGGTCGTTAAAAGAATTTTTGTAAAACCTGGTGGTCCGCGTTCTAAGCTCCAACCCAACTGGGAAGGACCTTATGTTATATCACACGCTTTTCCTGGTAATGTTTATCGTCTTGTTAATGCAGAAGGAGAAGAGCTGAATCATCCCTGGAATGGTTTACATCTTAAGAAATACTACCCTTTGGATAAAGAGTCGATCAGTATGGTACAAAGACCAGAGGAATCATAAAATTTATAAACTCAAATTTCTTTGTTAGTTTGAATAATTTAACTTCAAACCCATTACAGTACACACTGACACGTTTGATTCGTGAGTAACAAGAGATGCCAAGTCCTAAAGAATATCAAAAGCTTGACTAAGAGTGTAAAGTACAAATCATTCCTTTTAAAGTAAAATTCTGTTTTACACTCGGCCCATGATGTCGGAACGAGTCTTAGAATAGACTACCAAGAATACCCGCCATCTTAGTAGGAGGCCGTCATAAAAAAATGGGGGAGATCCGTTCCAAAGCAAAGCAAAGAAAGAAAAGAATAGAAAAAAAACAAAAGGAAAAGGCAAGATTCAAAATCAAAAAGGCCAATACATTACAAACGTCACATCAAGGCCATGAAATGAAACAAAAGGGAACGCAAGGTCGATAAATACCCCGGAAAGAAAATGACCGAACCCCAACAGATATTAGGGTTGGAAAGGAACATCTTTTTAGGTCTCCGGAACTTTCTCATGAGCTTTCTAAATCTATTTTTCTTTTCTTTCTAAAGAGGTGTACTTCAAACTTAAAGAATGGCTTAGATTGACTAAGGGTCAAATCATCAAATGGGATCACGAATGGAAACACAAGTTCAAACACGATGGATTTTAAGTTAAGTTGTTAAAGAACAATTTAGAAATTAAGTTAATAAATGAATATGATCTTTTGATCTAAGTACCATACTGGTCTTTTAGTCAAAAATTCAAAAAAAAATACATATGTCAAAAATTCAAAAAAAAATACATATGTCAAAAATTCAAAAAAAATACATATGTCAAAATTCAAAAAAAAAAATACATATGTCAAAATTCAAAAAAAATTGCATAGTCAAAAATTCAAAAAAAAGTACATATTTCAAAAATTCAAAAAAAATGTACATTTGTCAAAATCTAAAAAAAAAAGAATATATATTTCAAAACCCAAACAAAAATGAATATTTCAAAACCACAAAAATATTTCAATTAGCATTTGCTTGTTGCATTTAATGTATTTCACTCCTTTTATTTTCAGTGAGCATCAGTTTGCTTGCATGTTGCATTTTGCTTAAGTCTGATTATTCTTATTACCTTTGTTAATAAAGGCTATGCCCCTTGACTATTTATTCAAGGAAAAGATTGATTGACCATTTGTTTGGTCAGGCAAGGGGCTAAGCCTAAATAGATACTTAACCTGTTTGTTAAGTGTTGTGCAGGATGCAAGATAAGCAAAGGAACACGAGATTGGAGCCCAAAAGTTTCATGTATATATCAAAAGTGTTTTATACATGATACATGAAAGGAAAAGAAGTACATAAGCCCTCAAGGCTGGCTCTCCCCTCCGCCCTCATCTAACTGGCTCTGGGCCTCGTCAGGTGCGTCTGGTGCTGGTCCTCGGCTGGGAGGTGGAGGTAGCCCCATCGTGCTCGGCCCCACCTGGCCAGAAGACACGGCAGCGCTGGCAGTGAAAGCGCTCGTCAGACCGCGCTCCTGCGCACGCTGTCGAGCACGCCTGTACCTCTCCTCCACACTCCGGCGCTCATGCTCTGCGATGCCCAGCTGGACCCGAAGAGCGGATATCTCAGCATCCATCCTCTGCCGCTCCTGCCTCTCCCGCTCTCGCTCCTCGTTGATGACCTCCAGGCGGGTCTGGAGGCGCGCAAGATCTCCAACCGAAAGTCGGGCCACCTGCTCCTCTAGAGCCCGGATCCGCTCTGCATCAGCCTCGGCACGAGTCGCTGTAGCATAGGCATCCGCTTCAGCCCTCTGAAGGGCTTCTTGGAGCTCAGCAACCTGCAGAAGAAGATTTTGTTAGTTCAAGACAATCAAGTAAATCAAGTCAAATTCAAAAATCAAAACTTACCCGAGCAGCACGGTCCTCCTCCGCAAGAGAAGCCCGGTGGATGGCAGAGGCGAGCTGACTCTGGAGGTCAGCCAAGGCAGCATCGTGCGCGGCAAATGATGAAGAAGATGAAGCTCCATAGGTAGGGGGGGCCGCCTGGGTGTAGACGGCTCGCTGCACCAAAAGAACACTGTCAGTGGTTAATCGCCAAAACAATTAATTAATTAAAACATGCATTCATATTCATTCATACATACCAGATCAAAGAGCTCTATCTGGACTTGTTCGAGCTGGGCTTCAGCATCATGTAGTCGGGCCCGGAGGTCGATGATGACCGCATCACGAGCATCCTGCAAATCACATATACATACATTCATTCACCAACATAAATCAAGATAATAATAAAATTAAAGACGCATGAATGCATACTTACATCGAGTGGTCGGAGGAGCCGCAGCTGGTCGGCGTAATGGACCCGGTACTGCTGGAGGTAGCCCTCGCTACTCTCCGCACGGGACTCCACTCTAATGCCCCGACGGTGCCAGTCCTCGTACTGCTCCGGGAACTTGGCACGCCAGTCGGTGAGGGATTGCTTGCCCCTCATGCTCCTCCCCACACCCTCCGGGACCTCTTCATCTATCCATTCTTGATGGAGACCCAACGTCCTCATCACGAGCCGGAGGCGGAGGGGCTCGATCTCGTTGAGGCAGTACACCCACATCTGCCTCCCAAATCGCCTCCTGCCAGTCGTCACCCACGGCTGACCTTCCTCGTTCATGCCCAGATACGGGCGCCAGATCACCTGCATATAGGTTAGATGCATTCATAAATAAATTGCACTTAAGGAATAAAAATTGCATTTAATAAAAAAATTGAACAAGTTAAAAAACTTACCAGTAGCTCTGGATAATCTAGGAACTGACGGCGGAGGGCCGTCAGCTGGTGGTGCTGCGGAGCCGTGTCCACAATTGGCTGCCAACGGCAGGACAATGGGACGGCATCCGGACGAACAATCCGCACTCTGCCGAGCGGGAAATAGTGGTAGCTCCACACCTGCATGCATGAACATATAGGTTAGAAAAATCATTATATTACACATTGCATATCGTGAATAAATAATAAAACATTTAATACCTGAAGGAACGGTGAGAAGCCACTGATAGTAGTCTCGCGGTCCGGCGTGACCGCAGATAGGTCTGCGAACAGGTGGGCCAGGAGGGCCGCACCCCAAGCATACTCCCCTAAGCTATCTAGGTCATCTAATAAATAAAGAAACCTACAGTGGATATGGTCGCCCTTCGTACCGAAGAGCAACCGACCGAAAAAGAAAACTAAGAAGACCCTCAGCTGTCTGTCTACCTCCTCTACCTGACTCGGGTCACTACAATAGGCAGAGGAAGATGACTCGGCTAGTCTATCTCTGAACTCTACTCGGGTCTCGTCAGACCGACGCCGGGGCTCATCTAGACCTAGGGCAGCCTCTACTTCTACCCTAGGAACCATCCTAGACTCCCTACCTATACTGGATACCTCTATCCCTAGCAAGGCCTCTGCTAATCCCTGATAGTTGGGGTAAGTAACCCCACTAACTGGTCGGCCCTCTACCCGCAGGCCAGTGATCCTGGCCACGTCCTCTAAAGTGGGGACCATATGCCCCCAAGGCATCAGAAATGCCCGACTCTCTGCATGCCAACGCTCCCTGAGCGCCTGCAGCAGGACTAGATCGAGCCAAAATGACTCGATGTCTAGTATCTCGCCGAACCCCATCCGGCGCAGGCGCGCCTTCTAAAAATCCGGGAGTCCCCTATACGCCCCTATCACTAAATCCCAAGAAATTCTGGCCCTCATCACTCCCTGCAAATAAAAAAAAATAAAAAAAATAGGGTCAGTAATTAATAAAAACAGGAAAATTCACTTTCTGTTTTGAAAGGCGTCAGCACACACAGACGTGTTTCAAAACACGTCCACATACCTTGACGCAATTCAAACCTATTTTCTACCTACTTTAAAAATTCGAAATTTGGATTGAAAGACGTCGACCCAGGGCGACGCCTTTTGAAAGGCGTCACCTAGTATGGACGCCTTTCAAGTCCAGATTTCGGGTTCCTTCAAGAACCCCTTTCTTCCCCTCTTTTCTCACCCCATTCAAACCACAGGAGACGTACCGTGTGGAGGTCGCCCTCCTCTTCCTCTTCCACCGCCATGGGCGCCGGTGGAGGGAGTTCCTCCTCCAAGAAGGCCGCCGCCTCGGCTAACGCCGCCGGCACCTCCTCGGGAGCTTCTTCTTCTTGCCTCCGCCTCCTCTTGGCCAAGGCCTTCTTCTTCCTTGATCCTTCACCGTGTTCCATAGCTCTAAAGAAGGAGTTTTTGAGAGAGAGAGGAGTGAGATCACCGGAGAGATCGCCGGAGCTCGGTGAGGAGAGAGAAGATTTTTGTGAAAGTGAGGAAGAAAGGAGGGCCTTCGCGGTTCTGTATCGAAAAGGGTGAAAGGCGTCGACTCAGACAGACGCTTTTTATGGCGCATAAGTTGAGGCGGTAAAGGACAGCTGTTTGAATTGGTTGAAACACGTCTACATGCGTGGACGCGTTTCAGGTTCTGTTCAGAGCCGTACACAGGAAAATCATGAAAGGCGTCTTAATAACTTGACGCGGTTCAGGGAATTAATCATGGAATTAATGGCAGAATCCTGGAAAAAGTAGGAGAGAGAGTTGAAAGGCGTCTAGTGACATAGACGCGTTTTAAGCTTTAATCGGGTTTTTAAGGATTAAATTGAATTTCTGGAAAAGAATTTAGTTTGAAAGGCGTCTTTCTGAGTGGACGCGTTTTACATTTTACAGAACCCGAGTTGTTGAATTTTCAAGAAAAATCAGGTTTTTACTTAAGGAAAAATCATGTGCACATCACAGAAAGTTGGGGAAAGATTCTAAGGCATAAAAAATCAATCTTTATTCAATAGAATCAATCTTTATTACATCAAAATCAAAAAGAGAAAGAGGACATTCAAGGGAGAATATCATGAAGACCTTTAAGATAAGGAAATTTCAATCTCTTATCTCTGTCTTTAGAGGATCTTACACGATAACTGAAGCCAAGGTTCCATAGAGTAATGATGATTTGTATAGCTTCATAATCTTCATCGGACTCCAAGTCGCGCTTCTTGATTGGAAGTGTGGGAGAGAATTCAGGAAACTCACGACGGGCCAAGCTAAGTTGAGTAAGGCACCGGTGTGGATTGTACAACACAAACTCAGTGGCTCCAATTAACTTGAGATCTGCTCCTGCTGTACGGCGCACCCAAACTGGTTTTCCAACAAGAGCAAGTGGAGACGAGTCGAATATGTCGGACGTCATGAGCTTCAAATACTCTCTCCAATCGGCTCGGGTCTTGAGTTTTGGAACCTTGTTGACCATGCACTCATTGAACTTTACAATATTAGCAATGCAATGAATTGGACTATTCAAGAAGATCTGAGATGGATTCAAAGGCCTTTTCTTGCTATGCTCGAATTTGAAGTGAAGTTCAATCCACAAGGTAAAGAGTAGCATGCATCCATATGGAGGACGACCCACAGAAGCCGCAGAAAGTCCACTGTAGAGATATGCTAAGAGAGCAGTGCTAATGGATTTACCTTCGAAAATTGCGCAAATAGCACTAATTTGATTATCTTCTAAGATGTTATCCTGTGCAGGAAAGAATAAGGCACCGGCAAGGCATGTAACGAGAGCTTTTGTTACATCCTCCGCCTCATCCTCCCTTAAATCTTCAATTTCATAAAGAGTCCACTCGGCTAGTTTTGCAAGATTGATCCCCTTCTTGGTGAGACATCATTTAGCTTCTGAAGGATCCTTCATGATCGATGTCAATAACTGTTGACCGGTGATTCTCTCTTTTGTCAAGGCTATCTTGTCTCTGTTGTCTCTGGTCTTCGGGAGACCTAATAGAAGTTCCGCCTCTTCTAGAAGGACTGTACACTCGAAATCTTGGAAGAAGAACGTATGAGTTTGGGGATGCCACCACTCGATCAAGGCGCCCATAGCCGCCCAGTCTACGTTCGCACTTTTGTAATTCTTGGCAAGCACTACAAGTCCTTGAAGATCCCACTTGGATATGAACACTTGCATAGAAAGCTTAACACTTTTTGCAAGTTTACGAATCCAAGGGAGAGACGTGAACTTTCTTGGGCCAGGAAACATGGGGTAATTCTGAAAGAAAAATAAAAAGGGAGCTTGATGAAGTTTGATGAAGAGCATGATGGAAGACATGAAGAACATGAAAAGAAAGTTGATTGGACTTACTTGAAGATTGGGATTTCTTCCATTGAGATGATTCTCTATGTCTGCAAACTTCTCTAGAGACATCTTCATCTTCTTGTTTGAGGAATCCATCCCTCTTTTTCGGAGTTCCTCCTTCTTAAAGCTTGGGAAGCTTGAAAACCTTGAAGAAACCTTGAAAATTTGGAAGAAAACTCTCCTTTGGATCTTTGGATTATGGTAGGATTGCTTGGGAATAACCTAAGGATGTTTATATAGGAGGAATTGCGATCCTAAGTAGACCTTTTCCGGATTGGAAAAGGGATGTGCATTGATAGAGTTGGAGTTCGGGTAGGGAACAACCAGAAACATGTTTCTGTGAGTAAAAGGCGTCTAGGAGACAGGACGCGTTTCAAAGTTGAATGGCGTCTGCTCGACACGACGCGTTTTAGCAAACCTGCTATTTTCCCCGAAATCCTGTGATTTTAATTGAATATTTGTTTGGAATTATTAATAATTTTGATTGCAGGAAATTCAAGAAAACCTGAGCAAAGCTGAAAATATCAAGAATATCCCACTGTGGGAGTCAAGAAGTCTCGACCGTGGCTAAAAAGACGGTTATGTCTATCCTTGTACTCTTCTATGTAAAGCATTCGCATTACTATATGATAAGTATTTATTAGACTATATCAAGGACCTTGTGGTTTTGATGAAACTGGAATTTGAGTTCCCCTTCAACAAAAACAGTGATAATTCCAGAGAATTCTTAATCGCACGGATAGGCCGTTGGATTGTTGATTAGTGGGGACGATGGTTCCACTTTTGTGAAACGGTGCGTGGATAAACGAGCTTCGGCTTAGCACTGAATTACAAGAATTGATATCTTGACTCATTAATGACAATTTAACAATATTATCCTTGATTAATTTATATTTTATTTGACTTTATATTTTTCTTTTAGCCCAGCATGCATCATATAGGACTTTGAAATTATTGTGATAAGAATTAATTATTGATTAAGTTTCAGACCATTAATCAAATATCTCCAACATGATATGAAATATTCCATTCCGAATTGAGTATCTTGATTATCTTTGAGGTTCGCTTAAAGATATCTTTGGAATTCTATCCTTTTTTGGATTCTTGTTTTCTTTTAAAGATCCATCATGGCTGTAGCACGTCCACATTGGCTGGCAAACGCTCCCCATGATGAAACCTACAGTGTCTACGACCTGGGGTACTTCCCACTTCGAGGAGGTTGATCGACTTTATTTTATTTCCTTGTCTACCTCATCCAGACAGGATTGATTCCATTGATTTCCTTGAGCTATCTTCATTGATGATTTTGAGAAAAATTCCAATCATGTGATGTTAAGAGCGTGTCTCATCACACCTTGGCATCACATTTTCAGTACATTCCATTCCATTTCACTCCCTTGCAAAGACAATGCCAAGGTGAGGCAGCTGTAGACACGCTAATTTTGACGTCATTTCGAGTAAATTTCATATCATACAATAATGCCTCAGAATGGTCTGATAATTAATCATTAATTAATTTTTTTTAAGTGTCGGGTTTAACAGATGTGTTTAAGTTAATCAATTAAATTGATTTTAGCTCAAATTTGAGTTAAAATATGAAGAATTCTAAAAGACGTCTACCCAAGTGGACGCCATTTAGACTTTATTCTTATTTTAACAATTAAATTTGAATTTTAAGTAATTAATTAATTAACTAAAAGGCGTATGGTAATGTCGACGCGTTTTAAGTTTCCTAAGTGATTTTAACTTCCCCTCCGGATGTTTATCCTTATCTTAATTAGTCTAAAAGACGTCTACACAGGTGGACGCGTTTTACCTAATAAAGATAAAGATAAGTTTTCCTAGATATTTATCCTTATCTTAATTAATCTGAAAGGCGTCAGCCATGGTGGACGCGTTTTAGATAATTACAGATAAAGATGAATTAATTAGTATTTATCTGTCAATTAAGATGGATAAATTCGGAGTTTTCCAATGTTAATCTCGAACGCAAGAAATGCCTATAAATACCTCGCATGTTGAAGAGTTAAAAAAGAAGAGAATTGAGTTGAGTTGAGCCATAGCGTTATTATAGCGAGTTGAAGATCGAAGCAACAACGTCGTAACGCCGGAGCGCTGCCATTCCCAGAAGTCGGCGTCCTTTCAAGATCTTCATCCTTTCAAAGCTTCAATCCTATCGGGCATAAGTGTTTCATTTCTGCATTTTCATTTTCATCTTCATTAATTTCATTCTTCATTCACTTCATGCAAACACACACCACAGCATAATCTTTCAAAAACCTATTTGATTTAAGGGGTTTCAAAGCCACTCAACAAGTAAGTTTGATGTTCAATCATATGTTCAAAATCATGATTAGTTCAGATACTATTTCTACTTAAGTTCTCATCATCATTGTTTCTTCGTTTTCTGTTTCTGTTTCTGCTGCACTCAACAACAACGAGAGATTCAAAAAGGGAAATCAAGCACAAAGCCAGAAAGACTTCTGGACGATCCTCAATCTCAAATTCAACAGCAAGAACAAAAAAGCAAAGAAATGGCTCTCTTTCTTCAGCCGGCTGAGGAAGGAGAACCAAGGACTCAATCTTCCGCGTTTGAACAGGTAAGCGATCATATTTCTTTTGAAACTTTTTAGTTAAAAGTTTCTGGCGATCACTGCACTTTAGTTGCTGTTTTTAATAGGTTAGTTTACACTAAATAACATAGATTTCTCATGATAATCACACGGTCATTCTAAGCACCTACAGATGATAGAATGGGTGGAGAGCCTGCATGCTCTTGGGATTCCACTCTCCAAGGAGATGCATACCGACCTTGTGTTATCTTCACTTCCACAATCATATGCACAGTTCATTGTTAACTTTAACATGAACAAAATCCAGACCACTTTGGCTGAATTACTTAACATGCTGAAGACTGTAGAGGGGAACCTTGTGAAGGATAAACCTCATGTTCTTATGGTTGGTAAGACCGACAAGAAAAGACTAGCAGTCCAAGCCTTCGGGAAAGGCAAAAGCAGGAATCAGAAGAAGCCGAAAGTTGTCAATAAGGACAAAGGCAAGAGTGCTGAGAAAGGTGATTGCTTCTATTGTCATCAAAAGGGCCACTGGAAGAGAAATTGCAAAGAATACCTCAAGGACAAGGCTCAAGGAACTTTAAAGCAGCAGGACGCTTCAGGTATCTATATGATAGATGTAAACTTGTCAATAAAAGATTGTACATTATGGGTATTTGATACTGGATGTGTATCTCACATCTGCAATTCTGTGTAGGCACTGACAAGAAACATAAGCTGAGGACTGGAGAGACGGAGTTGAGGCTAGGTAACGGCGCAAGAGTTACGGCGATCGTTGTGGGGACAGTAAAGCTCAAGCTACCATCCGGGAACACATTTTCATTAGATGAATGTTATTATGTACCTAGCATAATAAGAAACATTATTTCTACTTCATGTCTAGATAGAATAAGATACAATTTAATGGTTGGGAACAATTGTTGTTCAATTTGTTTTGGAAATAAATTAATAGCTTTTGCTATCTTGTCCAATGGATTGTATCTTTTAAATGTGTCTTATGAAAATTTAAACATCGGTACTTTAACCAAAAGAAAAAAGTATGAAATGAACAAAACCTACTTATGGTATTGTAGGCTTTGTCACATAGAAGAAAATAGACTCCAAAGGTTGCATAAAGATGGATACTTAGATCCATTTGATTATAAATCATATGTGACCTGTAAGTCATGTTTAATAGGTAAAATGGCTAAATCTCCATTTTCTAGAACTGGAGAACAAGCCAAAGGCGTACTGGAACTAATACATTCTGATGTATGTGGTCCTATGTCTACCCAAGCCATTGGTGGTTTCTCGTACTTCATCACATTCACTGATGATTACTCAAGATTTGGATTCATATACTTACTGAAGGATAAATCTGAAGCCTTTGAGAAATTCAGAGAATTTAGGAATGAAGTAAAAAAACAAACTGGAAAAAGCATAAAAGCCATCCGATCTGATCGTGGTGGTAAATACTTGAGTACAGAGTTCATTAAATCCCTAAAGGATAATGGTATCCTATCTCAGCTTACACCTCCTTATACACCTCAGATGAATAGTGTATTAGAAAGGAGGAATCGCACATTAATGGAAATGGTGTGATCCATGATGAGCATGTCCAAATTACCAGTGTCCTTATAGGGGTATGCACTTAGCTCGGCTATGTATATCCTGAACAAGGTTCCCAGCAAATCTGTTGAAACCACTCCATATGAGATATGGAATGGAAAGAAACCAAACCTTAAACATGTTAAAGTCTGGGGATGTCCTGCTCATGTTAAAAGACATGATGTAGATAAGCTGGAGTCCAGAACTGGCAAATGCAGATTTGTCGGATATCCAAAGGAAACTTATGGATATTACTTTTATCATCTTGGCGAACAAAAGGTATTTGTAGCCAAGAGTGCTATCTTTTTTGAAGAAGATTATATTCTCCAGAAGGACAATGGGAGTAAAGTAACTCTGGAAGAAATTCCAAACCCACAAATTGGTAATGGTTCATCTGATGAACTATCAGTTTCTAAACCTGATCAAATAAATACATAAGAAACTCGTAGGTCAGAAAGAGTACCTAGACTACGCAAAAGATATATAGGACATATTAATTTGGATGGTTCTAAGATACTCTATAATGAGGATGATGATCCTAAGACTTATAAGGAGGCCATTGAAAGCCCAAAGGCCGGGAAATGGTGAGAAGCTATGAATTCTGAAATTCAGTCTATGTACATCAACCAAGTTTGGAACTTGGTTGACTTATCTGAGGGTATAGTACCTATCGGCTGCAAGTGGATCTTTAAAAGAAAGATCAGTGCAGATGGACGAATAGAGACTTATAAGGCAAGGCTAGTGGCGAAAGGGTATCATCAAAGGCAAGGAATTGACTATGACGAAACCTTCTCACCCGTTGGCATGATTAAGTCTATCATAATTCTTCTCGCCATTGCTGCATACCATGATTACGAGATCTGGCAGATGGATGTAAAGGCGGCCTTCCTCAATGAAAACCTTGAGGAAGATGTGTATATGATACAACCTGAGGACTTCACATCAAATGAATCTCCAGATATGGTATGCAAGTTGCAAAGGTCCATTCATGGACTGAATCAAGCTTCTCATAGCTAGAACATAAGGTTTGATCAGGCAATCAAATCCTTATGGCTTCATTAAGAATGAAGATGAGCCTTGCGTGTATAAGAAAAACAGTGGGAGCGCAATCACATTCCTAGTTCTTTACGTTGACGACATCCTGCTCATTAGGAATGACGTAGGAATGATGTCAACAGTAAAGATCTGGCTATCCAAGAACTTCTCCATGAAGGATTTGGGAGAAGCATCTTACGTATTGATAATATGGATCTATAGATATAGATCAAAGAAGATACTTGCCTTAACCCAATCCATGTACATAGAAACCATTGTCAAAAGGTTTGGCATGGAAAAATCTAAGAGAGGTCTCATACCGATGAGACATGGAATTTATCTCTCCAAAGGTCAGTCTCTCAAGACTTCTGAGGAAAAGGCAATGATGGATAAGATTCCCTATGCTTTAGCTATAGGTTCCATCATGTATGCCATGCTATGTACTAGACCTAAGGTTGCATATGCACTAAGCGTTACGAACAGACATCCGGCAGATCTAGGTGATGAACACTGGAAGGCTGTGAAATGTATCCTTAAGTACTTGAGAAGAACTAAGGATATGTTTCTAGTCTATGGAGGAGGAGACTTAAAGCTGCATGGATACACTGATTCAAGTTTTCAGTCTGATCCTGATGATAGTAAGTCGACATCAGGTTTTGTCTTCACACTCAACGAGGGAGCAGTGAGCTGGAAAAGTTCCAAGTAGGAAATTGCTGCTGATTTGACAACGGAAGCTGAATATATTGTTGTTGCTGAAGCCGCCAAGAAAGCTGTTTGGATGAAGAAATTCATCGACGATCTTGGTGTAGTGGAAAGCATCTCTAATCCCGTCCCACTGCTGTGTGACAACAATGGGGCGATTGCTCAAGCGAAAGAGTCGATGTCTCGTTAGAAGTCGAAGCACATTTTGTGGCACTTTCATCTGATCAGAGAAATTATAGCACGAGGAGATGTCAAAGAGGAGAGAGTTCCTTCAGCCGACAACATAGTAGATCCACTGACAAAGCCTTTGTCTCAAAATGTCTTTAAGCGTCACTTAGAGAATATGGGTCTTCTGTATAAAAGTGATTGGCTTTAGTCCAAGTGGGAGATTGTTAGTATTTGGTGGTCTGAAAGCCAATCCAATACTTTGTATGATTCAGTTTATTAATATAATGGCATTAAATTCAATGTGTGTAATTAGTTCGATCTATGATTATCGTATCACGATGAAGTCTAAGAACATGTGCAACAATCTTCAGATTATGATGAGATCATAATTACGAGACCGAAGACTTATAAACACATGTTCTTAATCATTCTTAGTCGGAGGATGTTTGAGATAGACATCAAATATCCGGATAGACTAGTATAGGCTTCTTCAGCTCATATGATGAGGGTGAGTAATCCTATAAGTCACTTGTGTGGAGACAATATGTTGGACCTGTAGGTGCTCATTGGGGAATGAGTTCACTGAATTGATCCGACCTAGAATCGCTGGATGGTATATACCTCACTGTTAACCAGCTCGATTCTTTTGTGTCGGTTGCGTAGATGATCCTTGGACCTGAGACACCAAAGATACTTTGTTCGTACGTCTCTGAGCTTTGACTTTGACTAATGAATCCCTAGCCATAGGTTATTAATAAGTCAAATGATCGGGTTCAGAGAAATGCCCTCGAAGGTAATTGTGTGTTCAATATGGGATTATCCGCTCTCGATATTATAAGAGAGAATGTTCCGGTAATGATGCACTTAAGTCCCTAGCCAGGGCAGACACTGTATCAAATAAAGAGTTATCCGATATAGATTATCGGCATCTGATTCAAGTGAATCAATCGGCTAGGGTTTAACAGTAAACCGTACCTTAGCTCGATTCAGGAACATTGCACGGATGAAGGATTATATCCGCGTGCTAACCGATGACGGAAAGGTTCCAATAGAAGGTTGCGATAACCCCAAAGCCATCCAGGATTATGCAATGTTGATTGGCATCCAACGTGATCGGAAGCCCGTCCGAATTTACTGTAGGTCATTACATTCGGTTGATTAAT
Source organism: Zantedeschia hybrid cultivar (assembly GCA_030544215.1). Taxonomy (NCBI): domain Eukaryota; kingdom Viridiplantae; phylum Streptophyta; class Magnoliopsida; order Alismatales; family Araceae; genus Zantedeschia; species Zantedeschia hybrid cultivar. The sequence continues at coordinate 46,999,195 of JARZZO010000011.1, forward strand.
TAACATAAGTATATTAATTAATTCAGTGGGTCCTTAAAGAGTTACTGGGCTTAATGGGCCATTAATTGAACCGGTATTTGGGCCTAGAGGGTCACACACAAAAGGTTTTCAAGTCGATGGATATTTAGACGGGATTTTGGATAAGTATGGGTTTTTATGAAAAACTGCAAAGATACTTATTATAAAAGAATGGCTGCTAGGTCGGGGGCCAGCAACCTTAACCCTAGCCGCCGCCCTCTCTCTCTCCTCTCTCCCGGGCGCACATCTTGAGGCCGGCCCTCTGGAGGCTCCGCTTCAGCTCCCAACTGCTCTGCCTTCTATCTGATGGGAGTTTCTGAATCCGCATGTCGCGGAGGATTACGCGTAGCCAGACGGGATCCACGAACGTCGCATTGAGCGAAGAGGCGAGGACGATCCATCACGAGGAGAACCGCATGGATACCGCTAGAGGCCGGGCACCTTCGCAGCTTGCGGCATCGCTCCGACGGAACCGGAGAATGAACGCGGATTCAAATCCACGCAAGGTAAATTAGATTTTCCGATTTAATTTTGTTGATCGAAACGGGATAGATCCGATCCCGAGTAATTATTTCCACTGCGTTTTTCAGTCGGATCTCGACATAGCGAACCTAACAGTTCTTATGGCCGTAGCTACTCTGCTTGGATTTTCTATTATGCCGCTAAGACCTTTTAGTAAGATCGAAACAGACTCATACAGGCTTTTGAATGTATCGGTCCCATATTGTTTAATTTGGCCGAAGACATTTCTGACGGCTTATGCGAACTCAGATTGTGCTGCTCTCGGTACAGTTTGCATGGCCGAAGCCACTCCCAATACGGTTTACACGGATTGAGTAGCACCGCTCCCGGTATGATTTGCATGGCTAAAGCCACTCTCGATATGGTTTACACGAACTGAGTAACACCGCTCCCAGTATGGTTTGCATGGCCGAAGCCACTCTACACGTATAAGGACTTAGGTTTCGGGTTCAGTATTCGGGTCGGGTTCGGGCCGGATCCCCTGGTTTGGACCCTGAGGGGTCTTGAGAATTTTGACTGAATGACGTCTACACTGCACGACGCCTTTCAAACGGCGTCTTAATGGGTGGATGCCATTTAAGTCTGTTGCTGTTGAGCCACGTGGGTGCCACGTGGGCGGGTTTCGGGCCGCGAGAGTACGGCCCCTGTCTTGTCGTCTGAACGGCGTCCGTGATGGACGACGCCATTCAGACTGCAACCCTGTGATGTCAGTGTACGGTGCCGGTCTTGTCATCTGAACGGCGTCCGTGGTGAGCGACGCGTTTCAGAGCGCTGTCAGTACGGCCCGTCCTGTCATCTGATAGGCGTCTGTCTCGGTCGACGCATTTTAGCCAATTTCAGATTGACCCCGCGAGCCTTCCCTTCTTTCCCTCATTCTCGCTTTCTCACTCTCTCTCCTCGCCCTCTCCGCCCCTCCGACTCTCCTTCCCTTCCCTTTCCCTCTCTTCCTCTTCCACCACTCCACTACCTCTCTACCTCTCACTACTACCACCACCACTTCCTTCGCGGCATTCCATTCTCCGGACAGCGGCCGACGTTCCAGCGGAGTGGCGACGTCCTCGGGGTACCGGCGGCGGTTTGCGGTGCGACGGTTTGGCGGCGCGGAGCCCGGAGAAGTTCAAGAGATCGGTAGGGGGACGAACCTTGCGTGGATTGTACACATTTCATCCGTAGTTTCCATGTGATGCATGATGTTTTTGGGGGTAGAACGAGCATGTTTAGGAGCTTTTCTTGATGGGGATGAGGGTTTCTGTGTATGTGGATTTGTGATGGTTTAGCTTGCCCCTCTTCCTCCTCCGTTTGGTTTGATTTTGGGGCTTTTGGGGGTGAAAAGGGAGCCCTCGGGCAAAGAGCAGAACCTGGTTTCTGACGCTAAAATACGTCGTGCCTGGACGACGCCATTTAGAATGGCGACGGACCAGCACGACGCCATTTAGGCAGAAATCGCCCTGTGTGAGGTTCTGTCAGTTCGGGATTTCTGGCGCTAAAAGACGTCGTGCCTGGACGACGCCATTTAGAATGGCGACGGGCCAGCACGACACCATTTAGGCAGAAATCGCCTGATTAAGGTTTCTGCAAATTTTGGATTCTGGTGTGAATGGCGTCTGAAGACATTGACGCCTTTCAAAAGGCGGCTTCCCAGGACGACGCGTTTTAAGAGAATCAACTGTGGCTTGTCCCTGTTTCGGTCGCCAACAGGCGACGAGGAATGGCGACGCATTTTAAAAGGCGGCTACCTGTAGCGACGCCTTTTAGGCCAGATTCTGAGGCCGGGTTTAAAGGAACCAGTTTGAGGGACTTGAATGGCGTCGGCCTCGGGCGACGCGATTCAAGGCAGAACTCCATTAACTCTTGTTATTAATACATGTTTCACTGTTAGATGGTTCAACAAATGCATGCTTCAAATTGTACATCGAGGCTGAGGTTTGCTGTGTGAATGGAATCGTATCATATGTTGCGTGCCTATGCGATTGTGGAATTGGAAGGGCTGTGGTTTACGTTTGTCACCATGTGCCGAAGTGGTAGGGCCTTGGTGTCTGTAAGGCATTGTTGCCGTACCGGTGGGGGAGTGGTACATGTTGTGTTTTCACCTTTGGCTGAGGGAGACAGAACCACCTTGAGCCCGTCGGGCCGGAGTAGCCAATGCGCTATCCGAGGGGTTGCTGTCTGGTCTCAGCGGGTCGGGGTTTTCCTGTTTCTCGTGGCAGCTTCCGGCGCGTTTCTTGCTGTGGAGCTGGTTGTGGTACAGTTGGAGTTGTTTTACCCATTTAGCCACTAGGCCTGATGTGACCTGTGATCAAGGTTGCGAGTGGTACCCTTCGCCCTTTGGCCTGACGCAGCTCGGGAGGTTAGGGTTGTGGGTAGTCCCTATAGCTTCGGCTTGACGGGGGTTTCGCCGGTCCCTAGGGCCCTCCTGAAGCGTCGAGGCCTGGCGTAGAGGAAGTCCGGTCGGTAGGACAGTAGTCTAAACTGCTTGTGTGCACACGTAGCTGGGCAGTGGTGGTTCACTGGTCCCAGTTAGTCCTAGCTTGTCTCACTGCCTTACCCTACGGTTCCCCGGAACACTGTAGGGGCGGACAGGCATGAGTGTTGGTGGTGTTGTGAGGCGACGTTTGTCTGCGGTCGACAGTGTGATTTGGTCGCTTAGTTGGACCCTTGGTTATGAGTTGTGGCATTGTGTTTGGTTACTCGGATTACTTAGAACTGTGCCTGTTGCATTGCTTATGCGTACGTTTCATATCAGGTTTTGGGAGCTATGTTTACTGCTTTATTTAATTGCCATATTTTCGTATTATTGCACTTGCGGGTGTGTGAGTGGGAGGCAGGGATCGGATGATCCCTACTGAGCCCAATTCTGGTGTGGCTCACTCCTTGCGGTTTCAGGTGTGGACCTCGTGGCGTGTGGCGGCGTGTGGTGTCTCCTTGGTGTGCGGACCAGCAGCTATCTCAGTTCTGTTGTATGCCCCGATGTTGTTGTACTTTGCTTCTGCCTGTACTTATTTAATTTGTTGGACAATGTAATTATTGTTGGACTGTATACAGACATTATTAATTTCCTTCCTGCGCACTCGTCTTTCCCTTGTGGTCCGTGCGATTGTTATATTTAGCCTCGGTTAACACTTACTCCTCCATATGTGTTGTGTGAGATCCGGGTGTGAACCCGCAGTTAATGATCCGACATCCATTTAGTGATCGGGTCTCCGGTCATAGGATGGCGGGTCGTTACAGATGGTATCAGAGCTTAGTCTGGACGAGTATGTGGTAAACTGGGTTAGATATTATAGTCCAACAATAAGTACGAGTCTGTACAGGCGATGGCTGCTGGTGTAGATTGGTAGGTTTTGACGTGTTTTTGGTTCAATTTTCGTGTCTGTGAGGTAGTGATGGCACCGAAGAGGAGAGTTCCGTTGGCTCGTGGTTCGAGAGCAGATGATGGCAGTTCGGGGGCAGAAGGGCATAATGTGGATCGTTTCATGGAAGCTATGATTGGGGCAATGTCTAGATACCAGCAGGGAGATGGAAGTGAGGGGTCCAATTCCCGGGGTGGCCAGTCCATGGTGATGGAGCGGTTCTTGAAGTTGAAGCCCCCTTCTTTCACGGGTCAACCAGTCCCAGATGCGGCACCTCATTGGATTAAGGAGGTGGAGAAGGCATTTGATGTTCTTGAATGTGTTGAGAATGACAAGACCTTGTTGGCAACCTACTTGCTGAAGGACAATGCTTATGATTGGTGGGTTACCATCAAGGGGATGATGTTTCCGGATAGGTCCTTGAGAGAGATCCCTTGGGAAGACTTTGTGAGAGAGTTTAGTGGACAGTACTTTCCGAGGCATGTTCGGAGGGCCAAGGAAAGGGAGTTTATGGAATTGGTGCAGGATGGTATGTCAGTTCTAGAATATCAGATGAAATTTGTAGCTCTGGGAAGATTTGCTCCACACATATCTGAGTATGAGGAATGTCGGACGGAGAAATTTGTAGATGGACTTCGGCATGATCTGAGGGAATTGGTGGCATCTCATTGTTGTAAAGATCTGGCGTCAGCAGTTCGGTGCGCGGCAGCGGTGGAGACTCAGTTCCAACGAATGGCGAAGCAGTCGGAGCAATCAGCACAAGGGAAGCAGCAAGGCAAGGACAGATCAGCGGTCTTTTCGTCAGGCGGTTCGAGTTCCTTTGAGCTCGAGTTCCAAGAGGTGCCTTGTGATGAGGATGAAGATGGTTCGGTTCAGCAGATGCAGACAGAGGTCAGCAGGCAACAGGAAGCGAGGCGGGATGCTGCGGACCGTTGTCCCCATTGTGGCAGGTATCATGGCAATCAGATATGTCCATTAATCACTAGTAGCTGTTTTGGATGTGGTAGGAAGGGGCATCTCGCTAGGAACTGTCCCCAGAAGAATAAGGCAGGTCAGGAGCCGAGTGGTCAGTAGGAGCCCGGGACTTTGAGTGGTGTTGTGTCTCTTAGTGGAGGTCTGAGATGTTGGGCTAGATGAGCACTTTTACCTTGTCTTATTCAGTAGTGGTTGTGAACTCTTGTGGCACTTTTATGTACTTGGGCATGATGGAGAATCAATTTTGTAATATGTGCCTTGCTAATGTATGGCTATTTCGATCTATTAGCTTTTTGTCAGAATTGAGAATCTTGGTTAGCTTGGTGTGGATTTGTTTGGCTAGTTATGTGGAGCCCAGTGTGTGTGAATGGTGAGAATGATTGTCGTAATCTGTGTTGCCGGCAGGTGATGGCTAGCCGAGATTATCGTGTGAGCGGTTGCGATTTCGAGGACGAAATTCTTTTAAGGGGGGGAGAATGTAAGGACTTAGATTTCGAGTTCAGTATTCGGGTCGGGTTCGAGCCGGATCCCCTGGTTTGGACCCTGAGGGGTCTTGAGAATTTTGACCGAATGACGTCTACACTGCACGACGCCTTTCAAACGGCGTCTTGATGGGTGGACGCCATTTAAGTCTGTTGTTGTTGAGTCACGTGGGTGCCACGTAGGCGGGTTTCGGGCCGCGAGAGTACGGCCCATGTCTTGTCGTCTGAACAGCATCTGTGATGGATGACGCCATTCAGACTGCGACCCTGCGATGTCAGTGTACGGTGCTGGTCTTGTCATCTGAATGGCATCCGTGGTGAGCGACACGTTTCAGAGTGCTGTCAGTACCGCCCGTCCTGTCATCTGATAGGCGTCTGTCTCGGTCGACGCATTTTAGTCAGTTTCAGATTGACCCCGTGAGCCTTCCCTTCTTTCCCTCATTCTCGCCTTCTCACTCTCTCTCCTCGCCCTCTCCACCCCTCCGACTCTCCTTCCCTTCCCTTTCCCTCTCTTCCTCTTCCACCACTCCACTACCTCTCTACCTCTCACCACTACCACCACTACTTCCTTCGCGGCGTTCCATTCTCCGGACGGCGGCCGACGTTCCGGCGGAGTGGCGACGTCCTCGGGGTACCGGCGGCAGTTTGCGGTGCGACGGTTTGGCGGCGCGGAGCCCGGAGGAGTTCAAGAGATCGGTAGGGGGGACGAACCTTGCGTGGATTGTACACATTTCATCCGTAGTTTCCATGTGATGCATGATGTGTTTTGGGGTAGAACGAGCATGTTTAGGAGCTTTTCTTGATGGGGATGAGGGTTTCTGTGTATGTGGATTTGTGATGGTTTAGCTTGCCCTTCTTCCTCCTCCGTTTGGTTTGATTTTGGGGCTTTTGGGGGTGAAAAGGGAGCCCTCGGGCAGAGAGTAGAACCTGGTTTCTGGCGCTAAAAGACGTCGTGCCTGGACGACGCCATTTAGAATGGCGACGGACCAGCACGACGCCATTTAGGCAGAAATCGCCCTGTGTGAGGTTCTGTCAGTTCGGGATTTCTGGCGCTAAAAGGCGTCGTGCCTGGACGACGCCATTTAGAATGGCGACGGGGCAGCACGACGCCATTTAGGCAGAAATCGCCCGATTAAGGTTTCTGCAAATTTTGGATTCTGGTGTGAATGGCGTCTGAGGACATTGACGCCTTTCAAAAGGCGGCTTCCCAAAACGATGCGTTTTAAGAGAATCAACCGTGGCCTGTCCCTGTTTCGGTCGCCAACAGGCGACGAGGAATGGCGACGCATTTTAAAAGGCGGCTACCTGTAGCGACGCCTTTTAGGCCAGATTCTGAGGCCGGGTTTAAAGGAACCAGTTTGAGGGACTTGAATGGCGTCGGCCTCGGGCGACGCGATTCAAGGCAGAACTCCATTAACTCTTATTATTAATACATGTTTCACTGTTAGATGGTTCAACAAATGCATGCTTCAAATTGTACATCGAGGCTGAGGTTTGCTGTGTGAATGGAATCGTATCATATGTTGCGTGCCTATGCGATTGTGGAATTGGAAGGGCTGTGGTTTACGTTTGTCACCATGTGCCGAAGTGGTAGGGCCTTGGTGTCTGTAAGGCATTGTTGCCGTACCGGTGGGGGAGTGGTACATGTTGTGTTTTCACCTTTGGCTGAGGGAGACAGAACCACCTTGAGCCCGTCGGGCCGGAGTAGCCAATGCGCTATCTGAGGGGTTGCTGTCTGGTCTCAGCGGGTCGGGGTTTTCCTGTTTCTCGTGGCAGCTTCCGGCGTGTTTCTTGCTGTGGAGCTGGTTGTGGTACAGTTGGAGTTGTTTTACCCATTTAGCCACTAGGCCTGATGTGACCTGTGATCAAGGTTGCGAGTGGTACCCTTCGCCCTTTGGCCTGACGCAGCTCAGGAGGTTAGGGTTGTGGGTAGTCCCTATAGCTTCGGCTTGACGGGGGTTTCGCCGGTCCCCAGGGCCCTCCTGAAGCGTCGAGGCCTGGCGTAGAGGAAGTCCGGTCGGTAGGACAGTAGTCTAAACTGCTTGTGTGCACACGTAGCTGGGCAGTGGTGGTTCACTGGTCCCAGTTAGTCCTAGCTTGTCTCACTGCCTTACCCTACGGTTCTCCGGAACACTGTAGGGGCGGACAGGCGTGAGTGTTGGTGGTGTTGTGAGGCGACGTTTGTCTGCGGTCGACAGTGTGATTTGGTCGCTTAGTTGGACCCTTGGTTATGAGTTGTGGCATTGTGTTTGGTTACTAGGATTACTTAGAACTGTGCCTGTTGCATTGCTTATGCGTACGTTTCATATCAGGTTTTGGGAGCTATGTTTACTGCTTTATTTAATTGCCATATTTCTGTATTATTGAACTTGCGGGTGTGTGAGTGGGAGGCAGGGATAGGATGATCCCTACTGAGCCCAATTCTGGTGTGGCTCACTCCCTGCGGTTTCAGGTGTGGACCTCGTGGCGTGTGGCGGTGTGTGGTGTCTCCTTGGTGTGCGGACCAGCAGCTATCTCAGTTCTGGGGTATGCTCCGATGTTGTTGTACTTTGCTTCTGCCTGTACTTATTTAATTTGTTGGACAATGTAATTATTGTTAGACTGTATACGGACATTATTAATTTCCTTCCTGCGCACTCGTCTTTCCCTTGTGGTCCGTGCGATTGTTATATTTAGCCTCGGTTAACACTTACTCCTCCAGATGCGTTGTGTGAGATCCGGGTGTGAACCCGCAGTTAATGATCCGACATCCATTTAGTGATCGGGTCTCCGGTCATTGGATGGCGGGTCGTTACAACACGGACTAAGTAACGCTGCTCCTGGTACAGTTTGCATGGCCGGTACGGTTTGCGTGGCCGAAGCCACTCCCGATAAGGTTTACACGGACTGAGTAACGCCGCTCCTGGTACGGTTTGCATGGCCGAAGCCACTCCCGATACGGTTTATACGGACTTAGTGGAGAACCAAATATAGTGTTTCAGAATTATGAGCTCAAATGATGCCCTTGTATTAATCATGATATGTAGTTGGTATAAGGGCGAGAGGAAGTTTTATACAAAGTAACACCAAAGGCGTTCCACATTCCATGTGCGAGGGAGAAGCTGACCTGAGAGGGTTTCTAGCCGATAGGCCCCTCGTCGGATGACTTCCTTCACTCGGTAAGGGCCTTCCCAGTTGGGGAATAATTTTCCTGTGGCTTCGGCAGGCTTTGAAGCATGAGCAATTCGCAGCACCAGATCTCCGGCTTCAAAGTTCCGAGGCTTCACTCGGGCATTGTGATACATAGCCATGCGTTGTTGATATGCTGCTAGCCGCATGCCTGCCAGATCCCTTGTCTCTTCAATGAGATCAAGATGAACTTTCATGGCTTCCGCATTGCCTTCCAGATTGTAACCGAGAACCCATGGTGTAGGTGTAGATACGCTAATTTTGACATCATTTCGAGTAAATTTCATATCATATAATAAATGCCTCAAAATGATCTGATATTTAATCATTGGTTAATTTTTATTGACCTTTTTAAGTTAATTATCCAAATTATGTCGGGTCATACAGATATGATTTAAGTTAATTAATTAAATTGATTTTAACTCAAATTTCAATTAAAATATGAAGAAGTCTAAAAGACGTCGACCTGTGTAGACGCCATTTATACTTTATTCCTATTTTAATATTTAAATTTGAATTTTAATTAGTAGATTAATTAGCTAAAAGACGTCTTCATGTCACGACGCCATTAAGGTTTCCTAAGTTATTTCTACTTCTCTTCCGGATGTTTATCCTTATCTTAATTAGTCTAAAAGGCGTCTCTCATAAGCGACGCGTTTTATCTAATTACAGATAAAGATAAGTTTTTCCCGAATGCTTATCCTTATCTTAATTAGTCTGAAAGGCGTCTTCAATAGGCGACGCATTTTAGATAATTACAGATAAAGATGAATTAATCTATATTTATCTGTTAGTTAAGCTGGATAAATTTCAAAGATTTCTTCATGTAAATCCGCGGATGCAAAGAAGTCTATAAATACCTCGCCTCTTGAATGAGTAAAAAAAAAGAGAAGAGAGAGTAATATTGAGTAATTATTTTGGTGGCGATTGGAGCAAAGAAGCTTGAAGATGTCCAAATGCTGAAGTGCTGCTACCACCAAGAGTCGGCATCCTTCTTCATCCGTCCAAGATCCATTGAAGACCAAGGCTTCCAAGAGCCATCCAGCATTAGCTTTCAATTCATTTCCGCATATTTTTCACATTTTCATCCCATTAATATTACATTCTTCATCACATCACTCAATGCAACACACACAACACTAGCATCATTTTCAAAACCTATTTGTTAAAAGGGTTTAAAAGACCATCCCAACAAGTGAGTTTTCCTGTTTAGTTGCATGTTTAAAATCTCCTCTGGAATGGATACTGCTTCTTCCTAAGTTTTCATCATTGTTCTTTATTTCTTTTCTATTTCTTGCAAGGTACGAAGGAGAATCAGAGGAAGGAAATTAATAGCAAACAACAAGGAATCTGGACGATCCTCAAAACTCAATAGCAGCCAAAGCAAGAACAAAGACAAGAAAATGCTCTCTTTCTTCAGCCGGCTGAAGGAGGGGAACCAAGAATTCAATATCTCCCACATCCAAATAGGTAGGTGATCTAATCTTCTTTTGAAACTTTTTAGTCAAAAGTTTCTGGCGATCACATCACTTAGTTTCTTTTTAATAGGTTTATTTTGCACTTAAACAACATAGTTTTTCCTGCTAACACACTCATTTTAAGCACTCACAGCTTTTTTGGCGATCACGATGGGACTTGGTCTCGCCATCTTTTAGTTCTTTGTTCTTGTTGTTATCAATCGGGCACCCACGGTGCACCACTTGTGTCTCTCGACACGCCCTCACCAATTGATGAGTGTTTTTAGTTTAGTTAATTTCCTACGTGCACCACGTGCACACCCCTGTGGCAAGATCTTGCCCTCCCTGTTGATTAGTTGAAAAGCTGTTTTTGTGATAAAGATTGTGTGATTGATTGACATTCTAGTTGTTTATTTGACAAATTATCCTGTTAAAATTCAAAAAAAAAAAAATCTTTGCATGAGCTGATTATTTATCGTTTTTATCCTCTTTTGAGGAGGAATCGATCCATAAATTCCTCCTGAAAAATTGCATCTGCGACTTGAAAAGCGTCCAGGATAAGCGACGCGTTTCAAACTGCGTCGCCCAACCCAGACGCTTTTCAGTCTCATTTTCCTGATGTCTGCTGTCTGAGCTTCTGCGAAAAAATAAGGTTTTGTTTTGAATAGCGTCAAGTAACAACGACGCAATTCAGACAGTTTCTTATTTCTTCTTCAGTTCTCAGATTTTTGTGATCTGTGTACTATTACCCATTATATATTAAGCATTAGAGGCCATCCAGGCTACAGGTCATACGCATTGAGGCTAACACCCTCCTTTTCTTAGGAACACTCTTCTTGACGCCTTCAACTCTCTCTGATTGGGTCGGTCCCTCGATCAGACTAGAGTAGTTGGCGTTAAAGACCTCCGTAAGTCCCCAAAATCAAGATATTCCTCCTTGATCATCGGGTTGGTTGTACCATTTGAAGTCCCAGTTAGATTTCCATAACGTTGTGAGAGAAAACCATAGAATATAACGGTGGACATTGAACTAAAACTAGGATCCTATCTCTTGAGCGAATTTGTGATTTAATTAAATCCAAATAACCCAACAAGGAATCCTAAAATCACGTTAAATATCCACTTGTTTGTTTAATCTCTGTACAACTTGTTTGTTAATCTCTGAAGAAAAAAATCTAACATCATGCTGCTTCGATCCAACAGAGACTTGAGCATGGCTCCATATCCCATTATCAACTACGAGGGAGATGTTAATGCCCCTCGCGATTCCGATTACAATTTTGAGGGCAGGAGAGATGCTGATGCCTCCCGTAATTCTATTCCTATTCCAGTTCGACATGAGGGGAATGTCCGAACCCCTCTCTATCATCCTCATGATCAATATCTTGATCCTCCCCCGCATGTGCATGCGGTTCCCATCCCTATCTTCAAGGGAGACATGAATCAGAATGATCCTTCATCTTCTGATCCCTCGGATCTTGTAAATGCTTTGGGAGTTCTTGCCTCCCGTCTGGACCCTCAACAGTTCGAGGCGATCCAGTCCATTCTGAAGGGGAAGACACCCGTGCAGTCTGCCGAGCCGAACCCTACGGCTCCCCCTACCATCCCTCAACAACCTCCTCATCATCCTCCCTACATTCATCAAGCCATGGAAGGCCTCCATGTCACTTCTCGGCCAGCTGGACCACAACTTTCCTCTTCTAGGCAACCGGCCAGACCACTGACGCCCGCGTACCAAAATGCCCTCGGGCATGGCGGAAGCTCTGCCGGACCTCCTCTTTACTGTCCTCCTTGTCCGATGTACTCTAGGCAACAGGCCTATCAAGTACCTCCACCTCCTCCCCCTCCCCAGGCTGATCCGACCACGCAAGCGTTGCTGGCAAAGATGGAGCGCATGGATGAACAATTCAACAACCTCCAGAAGATGATGGGGGTCAAAGCTGCACCAGAGATCAATTTACCAAGTCTGCCAGTGTTCCACCTGCCACCCTCTGAGATGCCAGTATATCGAAAGTATAACGGTACTGGTAACCCCTTCACCCACTTGAAGGAGTTCATGTACGAGTCATCCTTCTAGCAAAACGACAAGAGGTCGTTGGCCTTTTTGTTCAGGAGATCTTTAGAGGGACCAGCCCTCAAGTGGTTCTTTTCCTTGGAACCCTCCGAAGTAGAGGACTATGGTATCGTCTCCCGAAAATTCATTCAACGATACCAGGACAGAGTCGCCCCCTCCCTGTCCATTACTGACTTAATAGCAGAGAAGATGAAGCCCGATGAGGAGTTCGTCAGTTTTGCCGGCAGATGGCGAGGCTTGGCCGAGAAAGTAAAAGATCACTTGTCTGAGTCAGAGCAAGTGAAGATGCTGATTTCCAATGCTACGCCTCAATTCAAACTAGTCCTCTCCATGAACAATCTGACCAGCATGGCAAAGCTTTATAAAAGAGCGCGGTACTATCAGAATGCCTTCAAGGATGCTACATTCTCTAGCGTCTTTGATCCTCACAGACCTAGCAGGCCTCCACCTCGGAAGCCTGTAGTGCCGAATTCTCCCAGCACAGGTCCAACTACTGAGGGCACGCTCTCTCATGGGCAAGTCAGCAGTATGAACAACAACTCGCCCCAGTTTGTGAGGAGTCAACAGCAGCAGTACCAGAGGCCATCGCAGCCGAACCAGCAGGGGTACATGCAGTAGCCGAACCCTCAGTATCAGCAGCCCCAATATCAGCGGCCTCAACAGCCGAGCCAGCAACAGCAACAGCAACAGCTACAGCAGCCGCCGCAACGGCAATTGCAGTACCAGCCACCACAACAACAGCAGTATCATCAACAGCAGCAGTATCAGCCGCGCGCACCGCCGGCATATAACACCGCCAGAATACCCGGTCCTCCCAGAGTCCTTGGCGGACATTTTTAGTGCTCTAATGGCAGTTAATGCCTTAGTCCTGCCAAGAGAAAAGGCGATTTGGCCCCAGAATGCCGACACCTCTAGGTATTGCTATTTCCATAGGCAACCTGGACACACTATTGATACCTGCTTCCAATTTAGAGATTACATTCATGATCTCAACGAGCTGGGCGGCATAGACTGGGAAGAGATGAAAAAATACATATCAGCCTTAAAGGCAAGAAGACCACCACAGTAGCAGCAGCAGCAGCAAGTGAGAGCACCAGCACAAGCAGCACCACCACCGAACATGGGCATAGTGCACAACCCGCTTCTGGAGCATCAAAATCAGAACCAAGTTGCCCCCATTCTGACAAATAGCCGGTCTGAGGCTAACCGCGGGCAACAGCGGAGGATAGAGGACTCTTCCTCTATTTATTCAACGGGTCACATTCCGAGTACCGCAGAACAACCACCACGCCGCACCATCCACATACCCAGACCACAGCCCATTACCATTACCCCTATACCAACACCCGCATATCACTCACCCGCACCCGCTAACCCATTACCACCACCCGCTTTCCTTAAACCCATTACACCCCACGCCACTACACCTCCACTAAATAACCCCCTGCAAACCAACTACGCACCCCTCCTACCATCCAGACCCCTACTCCGCATACCATTCCCTGCTTCACCCGCTACGACTACCGCTTACCCAGATACCATCCAACCTTCTAAACCGCTATTACGCATGCCGTTCCCCACTTTATCCTCCATCCAACCATCTAGCCCTCTAATCCGCACCACGCCGCCACCTACTAACCCCACGTCATCGCCCACATACCAACACTCCACGCCATCCGCACCATCCAACCCTGCGGTACTCAAAGTATCACCCGGACCTTCCACGGCTGAGGAACATGCACTCCGGAGTGGGAGGATTTTCAACAAAGTCTTTCCTCAGTCGACAGTTAGAGACGGCCCATCACAGCCGACAGAGAAAGCACACAATGAAGAGAGTGCACCAGGCACTCAATATGATTTGTTGAAACATCTGGATCGGACACCGGCGCGGATCTCCGTACTTGAACTGATTAAAAGATCAAAGACCCACCAAGAAGCCTTGATGGAATATTTGCAAAAGGTGATGGTCAACGAGGACGTGCCGGTGGAGAAGATTGCAGCACTGTTAGTTCCTCAGGGGGATCAGCCCTCTATTTCATTTCATACGTCAGAACTAGCACCGCCGGCGGCTAGAAGCATGGCTCTGAGTGTAACGACCCGCCACCCTATAATCGGGGATCCGATTACTAAATGGGTACCGAATCATTAATTTGGAACCAAACTAGGATCTAAGTAAGTATGGGAAATAAATAATAAACTAAGCTAAACATTCACATCCCATTGAATTGAAAGGAAAAAGTAGGAATTAAAAGTTATTACAATGCGACTCGATACAGCAAATAATTACATACTCCAACAGAAAAGAAATAATTAAGCATACATGTCAGAAATAAAGATAACAACTACGTCGGGGCATACCCCGGAACAACAACTGACGGCGCACGACACACAGCAGCACACCCCTCGCTAAGTCTGCCTGGAGTCCTCACCTGAAAACTGCAGGGGTGAGTCTCAACGAAAAGACTCAGTAGGGATCCTTCGATCCCCACTGCCCACTTACACACCCACATGTGTAAAATGCAGCTAAAAGTCTAGTGAACAAGTAAAGCAGTAATTACTACTCCTAAATCTCGATATGAATCACCTGCATTCGAAATATAGTTAACATGCATATTTCTAAAACCAGTCTACCAGGAAATCCACAACCAACGTCTCGGTAGAACACGCCAACCACACAAACGAAGGTGGGGAAAACACCGACCCGCTGAGACCAAACAGTAACCCCTTGGATAGCACTCTAGCTACTCCGGCCCAACTGGCTCAGGTGGTTACTCCTTCCCTCAGCACGAGTGACACTCCAAAGGTACCACACCCACACCGGTACTAGCTAACACCGGGGTTCACCAGGTGACCCTCTCTCACTAGGCGTCACCCCGCTACACCCACACCGGCGCTGTGCTCCACCCACACCAGCACAGGGTGATAAAGTGCTACAACTGTCACTCTAGGTCCACAGTAGCTCAAAACACAGCACAGTAAGAAGTCCACGGTCGCATGCAACACCATGCGTACGATCCGGTTACAATGAATCCATCACCATAGAGTATAATTTAAAGCATGCATTTAACTAATTAAACAACTGTCTAACCGTGTAACATGTTTTAATGGCATGAATTAGTGTGATTCTGTCTTGAATCGCATCGCCCAAGGCCGACGCCATTCAAGTCTCCTAAACTGGTTCACAGAAACTCGGCCACATAACCTGGCGTAAAACGTGTCGCCACAAGCAGCCGCCTTTTGAAAGGCGTCGCTGTCCCTCGTCGCCTTTTAGCGACCGGTAACAGGGACAGGAAAATGAGGTGATTTCACTAAAACGCGTCGTTGACGCCAGTCGCCTATTGAAAAGGCGTCACTGTCCCTGGATGCTTATCAGTCCGGGAACATGGTCTGTTAATGGGTTAAATCGCGTCGTGTGTGGGCGCCGCCTTTCTGAAAGGCGTCGCTTCACCTCGACGCCATTTAGCCCCGACAGACAGGTTCTCTCCTTGCTTCCCCCAATCCTCGAGGTGGGATTTCTCCCCCAAAACGCGTATAAAAGACACAAAACATAGAGGGGAAGGAGGAGAATCCATCTACCCATTAGAACACCCAATTTCTCATACATGCACTTAGCGTTTTCACCCCAAAAAGCACCCCAAAGCATGCTTCAAATGCTGGAAAACATGGTTTTCAAACGAAAATGCACTGGGGATAGTCACCCTACCGGTTACTTGAACTCCTCCAAGCTCCAAGCCGTCCACCCGTCTCGCCCCACGCCGCCGCCGGTACCGCCGAGGTCGTCCTTACTCCACCGGGACGTCGACCGCCGTCCGAAGAGAAAACGCCGTGGAGGAGGTGGTGGTGGTAGTGGTGGGAGTTAGGAGGTCGATGGAGTGGAGGGAGAGATGAAATGGTGGGAGGAAAAGAGGGAGGGGAAGGAGGCGTCGCCGGAATCGCCGGAGGAAGGGAGGAGAGAGAGGGAGAAGGAAGAAATGAGGGAAAAGAAGGAGGATTCGCGGGGTTAACCAGAAACTGGCTAAAACGCGTCGAGCTGTACGGACGCCTAACAGTTGACATGACAGCCCGCTCTGACAGAAGTCTGAAACGCGTCGTCCATCCAAGACGCCGTTCAGACGACAAGACTGGCGCCGTACACTGACAACCTAGGGTCGCAGTCTGAAAGGCGTCGTCCCTCGCGGACGTCGTTCAGACGACACGACAGGGCCGTACTCTCGCGGCCCAAAGCCAGCCTACGTGGCACCCACGTGACACAAACTAAAACGTGTATGCAATGCTGGACGCCGTTTAAACCTCGTCTCGCGGGCTCGACGCGAAACAGAACAGAGTCTCAGCCCCACTAGGGCCTGAACTACAGGGTCCGACCCCGAAAACCGGATCCGAAAACTTCAGTCCTTACACTGAGCATCACGGTCAATATCTGCAAGAAGGTCGTAGATGCATGTCTGGTTGATACAGGGGCTTCGATCAATGTTTTACCTCCGAAGACCCTGGAATTGTGCGGTGTGCCCAAGGAAAAATGGTTGCCTAGCCCCATCTCCGTGACAGCATACGATAATTCTACCCGTTCCCCTCTGGGAATGGTTTATTTGAAGGTGGAGCTAGGCCTTGTAAGTCATGCAGAGGTCGAATTTCACATCCTGGAAATCGACCCTTCTTTAAACGCCATTTTGGGTCGTCCTTACATAAAAACTCTTGAGGCGATTCCCTCCACGAATCATCAATGCCTCAAATTCCCCTTCAAAGGACGAATTATTAAGGTTACGAGTATGCCGATCCTTGCTGCTGCTCATTCTTTGAATGTCAAACCCATTTCTTCACCTGGCCGACAACCTTTTCTGTCAGTATTACAGGTTTACCATCCAGTGGCTGATCCTCTGAAAACTGCCACTATTTCTCCTTATCCATTAAATGCCATAAAGAGGGGGAAGTGCATGAGTACCCCAGGATGGAGAATAATGATGAAGAATGGCTATCAGCCTGGAAGAGGCCTGGGTACACAGTTACAAGACAAGATCACTCCCGTCAAAGACCACCAAGGAGCACCTGGAAGCGGCCTGGGCTATAGGCCAAGAAAACTGAAGCAGGACAATGTTAAGCAAGCAGAGAATGAAGGCGGCCAGAAAGTCTGGGAGACAATGTCTACACCGCCCAAGGAAGGTCGGGACCCCCTAACATGGACTCTATACACTCATTTTGTAAAGGGGCCCGTAATAAGCCATGACAACACGGTGGTCATTACTTTATGTTTTGACCTCCACGATATATATGGGAGAGACTTGGCTAGACACTACTCAGAACTGCTTACATACCAGTCCTTGGAGGCTCTGCGGCCTATGAAGAGGAGAAAATTCCAAGATCCTGAATGTGAATGGTACAGGTGGTTCGATCTGAGAGACCTCTACATCGCGCTGAACAGGCTGTTTCTCGATCCTGCAGAACCCAAGTGGCCGCCACAGATCGATGAGCTGATCGAAGGTCCCGATGCTATTTTCGACAAAAGGATACTGTTGTCAGAAGAGACTGATGAAGGGGAGCCAGATGACCCCTATAAAGCTGGCTACACCACGGATCTGCTTTGGAGGGGGACTTATCCTTCTCATGTTTTCATGCATCACACCTTGTTTCGCACTTTGCTCTTGACCCCGACTTGGTCACGGGTCATCATTGAAGACATTCCACAGGCCCCGCCCGTCATGATTACTCTGTCCCTACGGGACTTCATTCCACCACCTCCTCTCGATCTAGAGAGGATGTATGATTTAATCTGGGACATATTGCTGTATGATCCCCCTAATCCTCTGGCCTTGGTGCCACTTCCCTCATCTCATTCTCCTTCTAGTCATCTTCATTCCTGTTTTATGCTTAACTCTTCTATTGCCCAAAAAAAAACGCCAATTTGGCAACAAATTCTTCCTAGATCCTTATTGAGGAAACCTCTTACTTGGCCGATTATACCTCATCGCGCGGGTCTTTCGGTCAAGATTCTCTTCTAAATCTACTCTCCCCCTCCCCTCGGGAGGATTCTCCTATATTTTCATCTGTATCCCATGATTTTCATTTTACTTCACCTTCATTAGGTCAGAATAGGGAGTCTAGTGAAGTTAAGGAGTCTAGTTCTAGGCTGGTTAATCAGGTTAGGAAGCCTAGAAAGTCCAAGGGTAGGCAGATTCCAGATAGATACCTCTAGGACTTAGCTAATAGATGCCTTTCTTGCTCTAAGATCCCTCAGTTATTGGAAAATCCTATTCAGATGCCAGAAGACTGTATGGACGATGAGTTAGTCAATGATGGATATGGGGTGTATGAGTTGATACATGAAAAAGACCCCATTGTTGAATTTGAAGAAGATGACGAGGACGCAACTGAGGCATATGCCAGTGGAGTGAAGAGATTCGATGAACCCTCAGCTGCCGTAGAAGAGCCCACCAAAGAAATCAATTTAGGGACTGAAGACGAACCTAAGGTTGTCCTCGTCAGCAAGAATCTTCCTGAGGAAGATGAGAAGGCAATGGTACAAGTACTTAAGGATTATAAGGACACTTTCGCCTGGAGTTATGAAGATATGCCGGGGTTAGACTCGTCATTAGTGGAACACAGATTGACATTAAAGGAAGGAGCTAGCCCGGTCAAGCAGAAGCTAAGGCGATTCCACCCACAAATGGCTTTAAAGATGAAAGAAGAGGTTGACAAATTACATAAAGTCAAGTTCATTAGAGTTGTCCTCTATCCACAATGGGTGGCCAACATAGTCCCGGTTATGAAGAAGGACGGGAAGGTCAGGATTTGCATTGACTTCCGAGATTTAAACCGGGCATGTCCTAAAGATGATTTTCCATTGCCTCATATTGACGTACTCATTGATAACACTGCTGGCTATGAGACTTTATCATTTATAGATGGGTTTTGAGGATACAATCAGATTAAATTGGCAGAAGAAGATCAGGAGAAGACATCATTCACTACACCTTGGGGAACATACTGCTATGTTGTCATGCCATTTGGATTAAAGAATGCTAGAGCCACTTATCAGAGGGCTATGATGGCAATATTTCACGACATGATGCATATAGACCTAGAAGTGTATGTGGATGATTTGTTGGTTAAATATAAAACCAAGGCTGAGCATGCCAAAGTTCTGGCAAGAGTGTTAGAGAGATCAAGAGAGTATCAGTTAAAGATGAACCCCAAGAAATGTGTATTCGGGATATCTTCAGAAAAATTACTTAGATTCATTGTCAGCAAACGGGGAATTGAGATTGATCCCAACAAGGCGAAGGCTATCAGAGAGATGCCACCCCCCAAGAACTTGAAGGAGTTAAGAGGATTAATCGGGAGGTTGCAATTTATTTGTCGTTTTGTCTCTTAGCACTCACAAAGGTGTAAGCCGTTCTACAAGCTTACCAAACCGGGAGTCAAATTCTATTGGGACGATAAGTGTCAGGAGGCATTCGATGGATTAAGGAATTATTTGGCAAGTCCTCCTGTTCTGAGACCACCATCTCCAAGCAAACCATTGATACTTTACATTTCTGTCCTTGATGATGCAGTGGGGGCTGTCCTAGTACAAGAGGATGAAGAAGGAAAGGAGAGGGCAGCCTACTATCTCTCTAAACTTCTCAACCCCGCTGAACAGAGATATACAGCGATGGAGAAAACATGTGCAGCATTGGTTTGGGTTGTTCAGAAATTGAAGCATTATTTTCTAGCCCATGAAGTTCATCTCATCGCTAGGATGAATCCGATCAAGTTTCTTCTGGGGAAATCTATTCTTACTGATAGGTCAGCGCGATGGCAAAGCTTTCTATCTCAATTCGATATCACTTACATTCAGCAGAAAGCAATCAAAGGCTATGCCATAGCAGAACATCTCGTTCATCACCCCTTTCCTCGTTTTGATCCAGTCCAATCGGAGTTTCCGGATGAGGAACTGATGTCCATAGACCAAATCAGAGATGATATGTGGACTCTGCATTTTGACGGAGCTCTGAATTCCCATGGAAAGGGTATTGGCATTGTTCTGTTATCACTCGAATGTATCACCATTCCACAAGCCTTTCAGCTTGACTTTCCAGTCACCAACAATATAGCTGAATACGAGGCGCTCCTTGCTGGCCTCGAGGCTGCTCATTCCCATGGTGTTACCAAACTTAGGATTGTGGGTGATAGCCAATTGATTCTTCGCCAAGTGTTAACCAAGTATCGAACCCTTGATCCCAAACTCAAGCCTTATCAAGAACTTACTTCTGTTTATTCAAAGCTTTTCACCAAATTGATCTTCGTCCATGTTCTTAGGAATCAGAACATCTTAGCTGACGCTCTAGCCTCACTTGCATCTTCTCTTGATTTTCCAATCAGCAGGCAATCTGAATCAATCATAGTTCATAGGCGTTTTTCACCCGCTGTGAAAGACCCTTCATTTCTTAGAACTAAGGAGAAGCTATTGAAGAAAGTCAGAGATGGAGATATCGTGGAGAAGAGAGAAATCATGTTGATGGAGCTGTTAGAGGAGATGGATGATGAACAGAAGCCATGGTACTATGAAATTGCCAAATATTGTGAAGATCAATCGTATCCTGAAGAAGCCACAGCTGAGGAGAAAAGGGCTATCAGGAGAGTTGCTCAACGATGAACCTTAGTTGGGGGAGCACTGTACAAAAGAAGTTTTAATGGAGTTCTTCTGAGATGTCTAGACGAAGATGAGCTTTGGAAGGTTATGGAAGGAGCTCACGCTGGAGTTTGTGGTGGCCATGTTAATGGACAAATGCTAGCAAAGAAGATCCTTAGACAAGGATTTTATTGGCCAGCCATGGAAGAAGACTGTGTAGGATATGTCCGTAGGTGTGCTAAGTGTCAACTTCACGCCGACAAAATTCATTCTCCTGCATCTTCACTCCATCCTGTTTCTTCCCTATAGCCTTTCTCCATGTGGGCTTTCGATATCATTGGACCCCTTGGCAATCCTGATTCCGGCATCAAGCAAAAATCTTTCATCCTCACGGCAACGGAATACTTCACCAAGTGGGCAGAAGCTGAAGCATACACGGAAGTCAAAGCATCAACCGTCTGCAAGTTCATCATGAGGAACATCATCACCAGATTTGGAATTCCAAGCACCATCGTCACCGACAATGGACCGCAGTTCGTGTCACAAGAATTGAAAGACATTTGCAATAGGTACAAAATTGCATTGCATCATTTGTCTCCTTATTATCCGCAAGGCAATGGCCAAGCAGAGGCAACTAACAAGACTTCGATAAAAATCATCAAAAAGACATGCAAATCTAACAAGTTCACAGACTGGCCAGAAAAATTAGTTGAGGCTCTATGGGCCTACCGAACTTCAATCCGCACACCCACTGAGCAAACTCCTTATTCATTAACATTTGGAATGGAGGCAGTAGTTCCATACGAGATCCTCATACCGTCATTAAGAGTACAATTGAACAAGGAATTTTCCCTTGATGAACACCGCTCAACACTCCTTGCTCAATTGGAACTCTTAGACGAGAGAAGATAGTCAGCTGCTAATCATGCAAGAGTTTATCAAAATAGACTAGCACGTTTTTATCAAAAGAAAGTCATTGAACGTAAGTTCAAAGTTGGTGAAATGGTTGTCAAAAGAATTTTTGTAAAACCTGGTGGTCCACGTTCTAAGCTCCAACCCAACTGGGAAGGACCTTATGTTATATCACATGCTTTTCTTGGTAACACTTATCGTCTTGTCAATGCAGAAGGAGAAGAGCTAACTCACCCCTGGAATGGTTTGTATCTTAAGAAATACTACCCTTAGGTTAAAGAGTCGATCAGCATGGTACAAAGACCAGTAGAATCAGAAAATTTAGAAACTCAAATTTCCTTATCAGTCTGGATAATTTAATTCCAAACACATTACTACACACACTGACACGTTTGATTCGTGAGTAACAAGAGATGCCAAGTCCTAAGGAATACCGAAAGCTTGACTGAAAGTGTAAAGTACAAATCATTCTTTTTAAGCAAAATTCTATTTTTACACTCGGCCCATGATGTCGGAACGAGGCTTAGAATAGACTACCAAGAATACCCGTCATCTTAGTAGGAGGTCGTCATAAAAAAAAGGGGGAGATTCGTCCCAAAGAAAAGAAAAGAAAAGCAAAGCAAAAGGCAAAAGCCGGAAACCAAACCAAAAGGCCATCATATTACAAACGTTACATCACGACCATGAAATGAAATAAAAGGGAACGCAAGGTCGATAAATACCCCGGAAAGAAAATGACCGAACCCCAACAGATATTAGGGTAAGAACGGAACATCTTTTTAGGTCTCCGGAACTTTCTCATGGGCTTCCTAAACCAATTCTTCTTTTCTTTCTAAAGAGGCGTACTCCAAACTTGAGGAACGGCCGAGATTGACTAAGGGTCAAATCATCAAATGGGATTATGAATGGAAACACAAGTTCAAACACGATGGGTTTAAGTTAAATTATTAAAGAACAATTTGGGAATTAAGTTAATAAATGAATATGATCTTTTGATCCGAGTACCATGCTAGTCTTTTAGTTCACATTATATTTCAAAAAATCCAAAAAAATACATATGTCAAAATAAAAAAAAATAAATATTTCAAAATAAATCCAAAAAAAATACATATTTCAAAATTCAAAAAAAAATACATATCTCAAAATTAAAAAAAAATACATATTTCAAAATCCCAAAAAAAAATATATATATCCCAAAACCCAAAAAAAAAAAAAACATATTTCAAAAAAAAAATTCAAAAAAAAGATACATATTTCAAAACCCAAACAAAAATGAATATTTCAAAACAACAAAAAATATTCCGATTAGCATTTGCTTGTTGCATCTAGAATGCTTCATTCCTTTCATTTTCAGTGAGCATCCGTCTGCTTGTATGTTGCATTTTTGCTTATAGTTCAATTACCTTTGTTGATAAAGGCTATGCCCCTTGACCCTTCTACCAAGGATAGGATCAAGTAGTCGGTTACTTAACCAGGCAAGGGGCTAAGCCTGAATAGATGCTTAACCTGTTTGTTCAAGTCATATACAGGACACAAGGCATGAAGAGAGTTGGAATACGGATTGAAGATAGCCAGAACCTGTTTCTGCGATTGAAAGGCGTCATTGAACAGCGACGTTTTTTTTGTTCATGTTAATGGCGTCGACACGACACGATGCGTTTCAGAAATTCAATCAAATGATTGCAAAGCTGAAAAATGTCAAGAAGATCCCACTATGGGAGTTTATGAGTCCTGATCGTGGCTAAAAAGACGGTTATTTCTACCCTTGTACTATTTCATGTAAATCATTTGCATTACTATATATTAAGTATTTATTAGAGTATGTCAAGGACCTTGTGGTTTTGATGAAACTGGAATTTGAGTTCCCCTACAACAAAAATAGTGATAATTCCAGAGAATTCTTAATCGCACGGATAGGCCGTTTGATTGTTAATTAGTGGGGATGATAGTTCCATTTTTGTGAAACAGTGCGTGGATAAACGAGCTTCGGCTTAGCACTGAATTACAAGAATTGGTATTTTGACTCATTAATGACAATTTGACAATATTATCCTTGATTAATTTATATTTTATTTAACTTTATATTTTTCTTTTAGCCCAGCATGCATCATATAGGACTTTGAAATCATTGAAATAAGAATTAATTATTGATTAAGTTTTAGACCATTGATCAAGTAATCCCAACATGATATGAAATATTCCATTCTGAATTGAGTATCTTGATTATCTTTGAGGTTCGCTTGAAGATATCATCGGAATTCTATCCTTTCTTGGACTCTTTATCCAATATTTCTTGTTTTCTTTTAAGATCCATCATGGCTGCAGCACGTCCACATTAGCTGACAAACGCTCCCCAGGATGAAACCTACAGTGTCTACGACCTGGGGTACTTCCCACCCCGTGGAGGTTGATCGACCTTATTTTATTTCCTTGTCTACTTCATGCAGACATGATTGATTCCATTGATCTCCTTGAACTATCTTCATCGATGATTTTGAGAAAAATTTCAATCATATGATGTTGAGAGCGTGTCTCATCACACCTTAGTATCACCTTTTTAGTACATTTCATTTCATTTCACTCCCTTGCAAAGACGATGCCAAAGTGAGGCAGCTGTAGACACGCTAATTTTGACATCATTTCGAGTAAATTTCATATCATATAATAAATGCCTCAAAATGGTCTGATATTTAATCGTTGGTTAATTTTTATTGATCTTTTTAAGTTAATTATCCAAATTATGTCTGGTCAGACAGATATGATTTAAGTTAATTAATTAAATTGATTTTAACTCAAATTTCAATTAAAATATGAAGAAGTCTAAAAGACGTCAACCTGTGTAGACGCCATTTATACTTTATTCCTATTTGAATGTTTAAATTGGAATTTTAATCAGTAGATTAATTAGCTAAAAGACGTCTTCATGTCACGACGCCATTTAGGTTTCCTAAGTTGTTTCTACTTCTCTTCCGGATGTTTATCCTTATGTTAATTAGTCTAAAAGGCGTCTCTCATGAGCGACGCGTTTTATCTAATTACAGATAAAGATAAGTTTTTTCCGGATGTTTATTCTTATCTTAATTAGTCTGAAAGGCGTCTTCAATAGGCGATGCGTTTTAGATAATTACAGATAAAGATGAATTAATCTGTATTTATCTGTTAGTTAAGCTGGATAAATTTCAAAGATTTCTTCATGTAAATCCACGGATGCAAAGAAGTCTATAAATACCTCGCCTCTTAAATGAGTAAAAAAAAAGAGAAGAGAGAGTGATATTGAGTAATTATTTTGGTGGCGATTGAAGCAAAGAAGCTTGAAGACGTCCAAACGCTGAAGTACTGCTACCACCAAGAGTCGGCATCCTTCTTCATCCGTCCAAGATCCATTGAAGACCAAGGCTTCTAGGGGCCATCCAGCATTAGCTTTCAATTCATTTCCGCATATTTTTCACATTTTCATCCCATTAATATTACATTCTTCATCACATCACTCCATGCAACACACACAACACTAACATCATTTTCAAAACCTATTTGTTAAAGGGGTTTAAAAGACCATCCCAACAAGTGAGTTTTCCTGTTTAGTTGCATGTTTAAAATCTCTTCTGGAATGGATACTGCTTCTTCCTAAGTTTTCATCATTGTTCTTTATTTCTTTTCTATTTCTTGCAAGGTACGAAGGAGAATCAGAGGAAGGAAATCAATAGCAAACAACAAGGAATCTGGACGATCCTCAAAACTCAATAGCAGCCAAAGCAAGAACAAAGACAAGAAAGGGCTCTCTTTCTTCAGCCGGCTGAAGGAGGGGAACCAAGAATTCAATATCTCCCACATCCAAATAGGTAGGAGATCTAATCTTCTTTTGAAACTTTTTAGTCAAAAGTTTCTGGCGATCACATCACTTAGTTTCTTTTTAATAGGTTTATTTTGCACTTAAACAACATAGTTTTTCCTGATAATATCACACTCATTTTGAGCACTCACAGTAGGCAGACTAATTTCGACCGAGATGACTGCTTCTACTCCGTAGACCATTCGGAATGGAGTCTCTCTAGTAGGGGCTCAGCTCGGCCCACAGCACACTCGGCAACTCTTCCACCCATCAGCCTTTGGCTTTGCCGAGACGGGTTTTCAACCCTTGCAAGATGCTTCGGTTAGTGACTTCGGCCTGACCTTTCGTCTGAGGGTGAGCCACCGAAGTGAACTTATGTTAAATAATGTAGCTCTTACAGTTATCTCTGAACTGACAGCTATCAAATTGCTTGCCATTGTCTGACATAATGGCCCGAGGGATATCGTAGCAACAGGTGATAGATTTCCATACAAAATTCCAGGCAATATTGTCTATTATGGACGAGAGGGGTTCAGCTTCGAACCATTTGGTAAAATAGTCAACAACTACGATAAGAAACTTCCTTTAGTCGGTGGCCATGGGGAAGGGGCCGAGAATATCGATTCCCCATTGAGCGAATGGCCAAGGATGTGATAGAGTTGTCAGTAAGGTTGCTAACTGATGAATAAGGGAGTTGAACCTCTGGCATTGGTCAACGGCGGACGAGACTAGTTGCGTCCTCTCGAAGGGTTGGCCACCAATATCCTTGCCTTATGAGTTTGTAGGCTAGGGCTCAGCCTCCAGCGTGTGCTCCGCATACTCCTTCATGGACTTCCCGAAAGGGCATAGTAGGCTTCAGCTGGGCCGAGACACCGGAGGAGTGGCCGGCCGAAAGACCTTTTATATAATGTTTCTTCTAGAATGAGGAACTGGGAAGAGCGCTGTTGGATACGTCTTGCCTCTCTTGCTTCAGATGGGACCTCCCCTCAGAGAATAAATGCCACTATTGGAGTCATCCAGGTCTCATCTTCAGAAATATTAGCTTGCATTACTTCAGAATTATAAAAACTGGATTCGGATAATTCCTCGATGAGAACCATTCGGCTCCCTCCCCTATCATGGGTAGAGGCCAGCCAAGAGAGGACGTCGGCTCGAGTGTTTTCGGACCGAGGGATACACGTGATATCAAAAGAACTGAATTCAGCAATGGTTCTTTTGGTTACCTGAAGGTAGGATGCCATCAAGGCATCTTGGGCCTTATACTCCCCGGTAATTTGGCTGACAATTAATTGGGAATTGTTGAATGTCTTTATTTCTAGTGTGCCGAGTCTTCTTGCAGCCTGGAGGCCTGATATAAGGGCTTCATACTCAGCGGCATTATTGGTAGCTTGGAAGGCGAAGTGAAGAGCATACTCTACGATCGTCCTGTCTGGGGATGTCAGGATCCATCCGGCCGAAAAGCAGGCAGACCCGTCCACGTACAGTTGCCATTTATTGTCGGGTACTAGAGCCAAAGTGTTTTCGGCCTCCGTACTTGTCTACGTGGACACTTTGTTTTCTTTTATAAGAAGAACCAGGGGTTTTTCGGATGTTAACTCCACAATAAAATCGGCTAGCGCCTGCCCCTTGATCGCAGCTCGCGGCCCATCAAAAATGTTGAATTCTCCCAGCTCTATTGCCTACTTGGCTAGCCTTTTGGATACCTCTTGCCGAGAGGGAATCTGCCGCAAAGGTTTATCAGAGAATACCTTTATAGGATGCGCGAGGAAGTAAGTCTGAAGCCTTCTGGCGGACGCGACTAATGCTAGGGCCAGCTTCTCCAAAGCCGGATATCGAAGCTCCGCTCTGTGAAGTGTTCGGCTGACATAATAGACGGGTTTTTGAACACCGTCTTCCTCCCGGACAAGGACAACGCTTAAAGCAGCTTCGGATGTAGCAAGATATATAAATAGTTGCTCTCCTTTGACAGGATTGGATAGGGCAGGGACTTCAGAAAGATAGGCCTTCAGCTGTTCGAAGGCCGATTGGCATTCGTTCGTCCATGAGAAGTTGTTAGTCTTCTTCAACAGCTTGAAGAAGGGAAAACAACGATATGTTGCTCTTGACATGAAACGGCTTAAGGCTACCACTCGTTCGCTTAGCCTTTGAACCTCCTAGATATTTGCTAGCGGGCGCATCTGAAGAATAGCCGAAACCTTCGCGGGATTTGCTTCTACCTCTCGACGAGTCACCATATAACTAAGAAACTTCCCGGAGGCCACATCGAAGGCACATTTCGCAGGATTTAGCTTCATTTGGTACTTGCGCAGTGTAAAGAAGGTCTCGGCCAAATGGTTAGTGACGGCTCAGCTTTTCACCAGCATATCGTCAATGTAGACTTCCATATTTCGGCCCAGTTGGGGAGCAAACATCTTGTTGACCAGGCTCTGATTGGTCTCTCCCGCATTCTTCAACCCGAAAGGCATTCGGGTATAGCAATACAAGTCGAGGTTTGTTGTGAAGCTCGTCTTGTCTTCATCCTTTGGATGCATCCGGATCTGATGGTATCCCGAATAGGTGTCGAAGAAGCTGAGTAGTTCGTGGCCAGAGGTGGCGTCCACCATTTGGTCTATCCAAGGCAGCGAAAAACTGTCCATCGGATAAGTCTTGTTAAGGTTAGTGAAATCAACACACATCCGTCGCTTACCGTCTTTCTTGCGTACCATCACCACGTTGGCAACTCAATCCGGATGATGAACCTCCGAAGATGTCCCGCGTTTAGACCTTTCTGTACTTCAGCTTGAATCACCATTCTTCTCTCTTGGTTGAAGGTACGTTGTTTTTGCTTGACAGGAGGATGGTTCGGATCAACATGCAGACGGTGTTCCACCACCTTCGGATCGATGCCTGGCATGTCCGAAGGGGACTAGGCGAAAACGTCAAGATTGTTTTTCACGAAATTGACCAATCTTTCGGCTTCGGCTGCTTCAAGAACGGAACCTATCAACAATGTTCGGCCTTCCCCTCCCGGGACTGGAATAGTTACAAGTTCTTCACCCGGGGAGGCCTCGGCCGCCGATTAATTTGAGAAGGACTCAGCCATAGCTTTACCCTCTACTAAGATCATGTAACATTGTCAGGCCGCTTCCTGGTTCCCCTTGGCTTCGCCGACTCCATGGCTCGTGTGGAACTTCAGCTTTTGGTGATAGGACGAAGGCACTTTTGGGTTTTCTCGGGTTTCTCTGGATCGCTCACGCAGCGGAAAATAAAATATTAAATAGCGATCCGTTCCCGTTTCGAAAAACTAAAAACTACGATTATCGGATAATCGATTCTCACCATATGCGGATTCAAATCCGCAACCGTTCGGTTCCGTCGGTGCGACACCGCAAGCCGCGCAAGTGCTTGGCCTCGAGTGAAGTCCACATGATCCTCCTCGCGATGGATATCCTCACATTCCTCGTTCTTCGCAGCCCACGAAACCTTCGCCGGTCGCTGCAACGATCGCCGCAGCGCGTAGACGATTTCCCGTCGAACGGGATTCGGAGAAGCGGCGGAGCAGATCTGGATCTGTCTGGACTCCAGAGAGAGAGAGAAACAGAGGAGGGGCGGCTAGGGTTAGCAGCAGCTTAGCCTGCTCAGCCCGTTCGCTATGTTTTATACTAACCGCGCGGTTTTTCATAAAAACCCCCGGTTTATATAAAACCCACTTATTTATCCATCGCCTTGAGAATCATTTGCGTGTGACCCTCTAGGCCCAAGTACCAGTCCAGTTAATGGCCCAACAAGCCCAATGACTCCTCACTGGCTTTATTAATCAATTAATAACCCTTTATTAATTAATTAATCAATCGAATTGATGTCGCACATCGAATTCGACCGGGCCTCCGATCACGTTGGGTGCCAAGCAACACCGCGTGAACCCGGAAGGTATTGGGGTTAAGTAACCCACTCTTGGAACCTTTCCGCCGACAGTTACCGCGTGGATATAATCCTTCATTCGTACAATGCTCTCGTGTCAACTCAGGGCATGGCGAGCTGTTAAACCCTAACCGGTCGACTCACTTGGATTGGATGCCGCTGATTAATATCGGAAAACTCCTTTCCCGATATTATCGTCCGCCCTGGCTAGGGACTTTCGCGCATCCTTCCTAGAGCATTTTCCCTCTAAGTACTGAGAGCGAATGATTCCTTATTGACACACAATTCCCTTCGACGGTATTCCGCTGTACCCAATCCTTGGCGTATTAGAATCCCGTGGCTAGAGATTCGTAAACCAAGGTCAAAGCACAGAAGTCCACCGACAAGGTGTCCTTGGTGTCTCAGGTCCGAGGACCATCCACGCAACTGCGACAATAGAATCAAGCTGGTTGACAGTGAGGTACAATACCATCCAGCGATTCAGTCGGATCAGTTCAGTGAACTCATTCTCCAATGAGCACCTACAGATTCGCCTTAGTGTCTCCACACAAGTGACTTATGAGATCAGTCACCCTCATCATATGAGCAAGAGTAATCTGTACTAGTCTAACCGGATATCCGATGTCCTTCTCGGATATCCTCCGACTAGGAACGATTAAGAATATGTGTGTTTAAGTGATCAGTCTCATTAGTATGATCTCATCATAATCTGATCACTATAGCACATATTCACAGACTTCATTATGAAACGAGAATTAATGCGATTTACACATAATGAATATTATGCCATTATATTAATAAATGAACGAGATTTACATAGTCAGATTGGCTTGTAGGCCACCTAAACTAACAATCTCCCACATGGACTAAAGCCAATCACCTTTATACTCTAGGTGATGCTCAAACACAATTTGAGCCAACGGCTTTGTCAGTGGATCTGCTACATTGTCGACGGATGGAACTCTTTCCACTATTACATCTCCTCTAGATAAGATGAAAGCGCCTCAGAACATCTTTCGATTTCTGATGAGACCACAGCTCTTTCACTTGTGCAATAGTCCCATTATTGTCGCACAACAGCGGAACATGATCAAGGATACTGGAACTATGTCAAGGTCGGTGATGAACTTCTTCAACCACACTATTTCCTTGAAAGCTTCAGCTGCATCGATGTGCTCAGCTTCAGTCGTCGAATCTGCAGTGGTTACTTGCTTGGAACTCTTCCAGCACACTGCACCTCCCTTTAATGTAAACACAAATCCAGATTTAGACTTACTATCATCTGGATCTGACTGGAAACTCAAGTCAGTAAAGTCTTGCAGTTTCAAGTCACCTCCTCCATAGACAATAAACATATCCTTAGTTCTTCTAAAGTACTTAAGAATATATTTCATTCCCTACCAGTGCTCTTTGCCTGGATCAGCCTGAAATCTGCTCGTAACACTTAGAGCAAATACAACATCAGGCCGTGTACATAGCATGGCATACATGATAGATCCTATGGCAGAGGCATAGGGTATTCTATCCATGAATGCCCTCTCATCAGGAGTCTTAGGAGACTGCTCCTTTGAGAGATAAATTCCATGTCTCATCGGTATGAGACCTCTTTTGGAATTTTCCATGCCAAATCTTTTGACTATGGTGTCTATGTACAAGGATTGGGTCATTCCAAGCATCCTCTTTGATCTATCTCTATAGATCCGTATTCCTAATACGTAGGATGCTTCTCCCAAATCCTTCATGGAGAAGTGTTTCGACAGCCAGATCTTTACTGATGACATCATAGCTACATCATTCCCAATGAGTAGTATGTCATCTACGTGAAGAACTAGAAAAGTGATTGCACTCCCACTGGTCTTCTTGTACACACAAGGCTCATCTTCATTCTTAATGAAGTCATAAGACTTGACAGCCTCGTCAAATCTTATGTTCCAGCTCTGAGAAGCCTGCTTCAGTCCATAAATGGACCTCTGAAGCTTGCACACTTTATCTAGAGATTCTTTAGATGTGAAACATTCTGGTTGTATCATATACACCTCTTCCTCAAGGTTACCATTGAGGAAGGCAGTCTTTACATCCATCTGTCAAATTTCATAATCAAAATGTGCAGCAATGGCGAGCAGAACTCTGATCGACTTTATCATGGCAACTGATGAGAAAGTCTCAATTCCTTGCCTTTGACGATATCCCTTTGCCACCAACCTTGCCTTATAAGTGTCGATCCGTCCATCAGCATCGATCTTTCTCTTAAAGATCCACTTGCAACCGATAGGTACAATACCCTCGGGCAAGTCCTCCAAGTTCCAAACTTGGTTGGTGTACATGGACTGGATTTCTAAGTTCATGGTTTCTAGCCATTTCCCGGCTTCTGGGCCTTCTATGGCCTCCTGGTAGGTTTTAGGATCATCATCCTCATTATATTCTACCTTAGACTCACCTTCAGCAATATGTCCCACATATCGTTCGGGAAGTCTAGGTATTCTACCAGATCTACGAGGCTCATCTGTGTGTACCTGAACAGATTCAGGAACTGATATCTCATCTGATGATAATGTAGCTGTTTGGGGATCTGGAACTTCTTCCAGTACTATTTTACTCCCACTGTCCTCCTGGAGAAGGTATTCCTCTTCCAGGAAGATAGCTTTCCTGGCGACAAACACCTTTTGTTCACCAGGATGGAAAAAATAGTATCCAAAGGTTTCCTTTGGATATCCCACAAACCTGCATTTATCAGTTCGTGATTCCAGCTTGTCTAGATCATGTCTCTTTACATGAGCAGGACAACCCCAGACTTTAACATGTTTAAATTCTGGTTTCCGGCCTTTTCATATCTCATATGGAGTAGAGGTCACAGACTTGCTGGGTACTCTGTTCAGTAGGTATGCTGCTGACTCTAGAGCATACCCCTAGAGGGACACTGGTAATCCTGAAAAGCACATCATGGATCGCACCATGTCCAATAAGGTGTGATTCCTCCTTTCTGATACACCATTCATCCGTGGTGTATATGGAGGGGTTAGCTGAGAAAGGATACCATTATCCTTTAAGAATTGTGTGAAATTAGTACTCAAGTATTCTCCTCCTCGATCTGATCGAAGAGCTTTAATACTCTTTCCTAATTACTTCTCTACCTCATTCTTGAATTCCTTAAACTTCTCAAATGCTTCCGACTTGTACTTCATTAAGTACATATAGCCAAATCTTGAGAAGTCATCAGTGAACGTGAAGAAGTAAGAAAAGCCACCTTTGGCTTGGGTGGACATTGGACCACATACATCTGAATGTATTAGTTCCAAAATGTCCTTGGCACGTTCTCCATGTCCAGTAAATGGAGATTTTTCCATCTTTCCCATAAGGTAGGATTCACATGTTGCAAACGATTCGTAATCGAATGCAGTTAAGTAACCATACTTGTGCAACTTTTGCAACCTGCTTTCGCCAATGTGCCCAAGTGTACAATGCCACATGTAGGCCTGGTTCACACATTATCAATTTGAAGATTGTAATAAGAAACATCTAAGAGATATAGACCGTTGACTAAAGATGCTGAAGCTATTGATTTATTACCATAATAAATCGAACAACTTCTATTCTCAATAGTCAACCTATATCCTATCTTGTCCAAACAAGATATTGATATGATGTTCTTTATTATACTAGGAACATAATAACAATCTTCTAATAGTAAGGTGTCTCCCGATGGAAGCTTGAGGTTTGCTGTCCCAACAGCAATCGCCGCAACTTTTGCGCCGTTTCCTAGCCTCAATTCCACCTCACCTTGTCTCAGCTTGCGCTTACTTGTCAGCATCTGCACATCATGACAGATATGAGAAACACATCCGGTATCTAATACCCAAGATGTGGAATCTCTAACTGACAAGTTGATATCTATCATATAGATATCTGAAGCTTCAGACAGCTTCACTCTTCCATGAGCTTTATTATGAAGGAACTCCTTGCAGCTCCTCTTCCAGTGACCATACTGCTTATAGTAGAAGCAGTCACCCTTCACTACTCTTTTGCCTTTGTCCTTCGATCTTATATAATTAGCTATCATCTCTGCTTCAGGGGCATCCAATGCCGATTCAGCAGGAGGATCAGCTCTAGGGACAAAGTCAATGTGCTCAGATCTGAAGACATTCTTCAGGTATCTGAACCAATCCGAGTAGATCAGATAAGTCAAAAAGGCATCAAGTATGCCACGGAGTGGGTTATTCAACGACATAATTCCCTACAGGAGATAAGTAAAAACTATTTAGCAGATGTTCAATTATTAAAATTTAAAACAAGACATGGTCTTTTGTTCAAGTTTAACTCCCACTAATTTTCGACAGACTGTATAACCCTCAGTTATACAGAATGGGAGACGCCGACAGTCTCCTAGTGGGGATCAGAATCTCAGTGACTTGCACTACAGCCTTGTGGATAGCACAACAAACTGTAATACAATCAAAGAGCACCCAACTCATGGGACTTGCAACTCCTTGCAATATCTGATCATAGCTTCGGTCCCCAGAGATTTAATGGCTTTATGGATAGCACAACAAACCACTAATTCTGGTCTAAGCTAACCATCGTTATGCGACGAGCATAGATTTGCATGCAGCCCTTGTGGATAGCACAACAAAGTTACATGGTTCCTCTACCCCGATCATATAGGCATCTAATGCCATAGCCATAGTTTCTCCTCCCAATTAAACAGGCCTTGTGGATAGCACAACAAACCTGCCTAAAGTGATTCGAATCCTATAACTATAACGATGGTGGACCACGCGGTAAGTTCTTAACTACTCACGTTACGGCTTAGAGTTTATCTGAGGGTATTTAGATAACTTTTATCTTGGTCTCTCCTAGGTGATAGTATATAAATATATCGTATATATTTACTAAATACTATACCTGCTTTGATTCATAATCCAAAGAAATCAATGCATCTCATACATGTCATTAGTGTGGTCATGGATAGCACAGTGGGTTTGACTGGAGCCAACAGTCAAACGCACATACAATCTAACACAACAATTATATTAGATAACCTGCAAACACATAGGCAAGAGATCTCCATCTTTCGCCTTCCTGGTTGCAGCTGTGGATCGTCCTCGCTCTTTCCTCGGTAGCCTCGATCATATTACATTAAATTCTAGAATTTACAGGTAAATTGAAGAAGGCCTTATGGCGAATACAAGAGTGAGGGAGGTAGAAATATATCGGAGTATGAGAGAGAGAGGTGCGCAGACCTCTATTTATTAACAATTAATAAACAATCATACATCCACGATCCACACAATCCATTCATCACATGAATAATAAATTAAGTGCATATCCATGACCACGGTATGTTTTAAACATCCCACACATGATTCAGCACATCACATGGCTAAAATAAAAGAGTTTTCAAAATAAATAATTTTGGCTTTCAAAAAGCTGGGATCCAATCAAAATTGGTATTTGAATTTCGAAAACACTTTTAATTAACTTATCATCCAATTAAATCAAAATTTAAAAGCATTAAACACACATCACATGCGCACACACTCCAAATTAATAATTCTAGATTATTCCATGCAAATTAGAACAATTCTAATAATCTAAAATTTAGATTAAACCTCATTAATAATCTAACAATTAGACTATTAATGACTAATCTAACTCTTAGACTAGTCCATTAAAGTTAATTAATAATTTAACACTTAAATTAATAATCTACTATAATTCATTATTAATCACTAACCTAACACTTAGATTAGCCAATTAATACATGTTAATCACTAATTTAACCATTAAACTAATAATTAACACTTATTAATTATCAACTATTAATCTAACTCTTAGATTATTAGCTTAATATTAATTATTAGTTTAACACTTAAACTAATAACTAATAACTCCTAATTAAACCTTTATATTAGTTAATTAAAACTAATTATCAATTTAACATTTAAACTGACAATCAATTACAGTTAACTAATAATTACTAACTTAACATTTAAATTAGTCTATTAAAATTAGTTATTAATTTAACACTTAAATTAATAACAAATTTAATCAATTAACAATTTCTTGTTAATTAAAATGATTCCAAAATCATTAATGGCTCATTTAAATGAAATTAGATAAAATATTAATTTCAAATACACTTTGAAATTTTAATTTAAAAACTAATTAAAGTTTAATTGGGTCAATAAGGTTTAATAAGTAATCTAGGGGGTTTTAATGGGGGGAAAATAAAAACTTTTGGCTCAGCCCTTGGGCTCGGGCCCTGGCCGAGCCAGGGCTCGGACCAGGCGCCACATTGGGCACCTGGTGCGGGCCTGGTTCGACCAGGCCCTGGACCCGGTCCAGGCCGGTCCGACCGGCTCGGGACCGGGCCCCCACCGGCTCACCCTTACCTTTCCCTTACCTGCAGAAACCCTAATCGGGTCTAGTAGGAGAGCAGCGGCGGCGCCGGCACCGCCCAATGGCCGTTGCCCCGGCGCCGCCAGGCACCGGCGGTGCCCCCGACGTGGGCAGGGTGGCCGGCGGCCCCTTACAAGTAATGGCCCGAGCCTCTCCCTTCTCTTTAAAAATTTATTTTTCAAAATAATGGAGATAACCGGCCATCACTATGAGCCCACCGGCGCCGGCCACCGACCCCGTTGCTGACCAGAGAGATCCCTGGTCACACCAGGATCTCCGGTCATCACCCCGCTGGAGATCACAAGCAACATTCATCCTGTTTGCATGTTTTCAAACTTGTTGAAAAGAGGAAGAAATCCCCTCCAATCTTGCCATCTCCAGCGGCCTCTCCGGCGTCAGAGGGAGCCAAGAGAATCAAGGTTGACCTTTACCAGGGGATCCGAGGTCGCGGCCAATCATCCCAACGCATGGGAGGGCCGTACGAAGCCGCCAAAAACTCGCCGTTCTTCGTCCCACGAAGAACACAAAAACCCACAAAAATAATTACGAAAATTGCAGAACATTAATCCAATTAATTTGTGTTCATCATATGAACACATATCTTGCAAATAATCGAACATACGGCATGGAATAAATCATGAAAAATTAATTTTGGAACCCAAAATGGGATGAGAAACAGTGGAACCTGGCACGTATACCACTTTTGGGTTTTCTCGGGTTTCTCTGGAACGCTCACGCAGCGGAAAATTAAATATTAAACAGCGATCCGTTCCCGTTTCGAAAAACTAAAAACTACGATTATCGGATAATCGATTCTCACCGTGTGCGGATTCGAATCCACAACCGTTCGGTTCTGTCGGTGCGACACCGCAAGCCGCGCAAGTGCCCGGCCTCTAGCGAAGTCCACGCGATCCTCCTCGCGACGGATATCCTCACATTCCTCGTTCTTCGCAGCCCACGAAACCTCCGCCGGTCGCCGCAACGATCGCCGCAACGCGCAGACGATTTCCCGTCAAACGGGATTCGGAGAACCGGCGGAGCAGATCTGAATATGTCTGGACGTCAGAGAGGGAGAGAAACAGAGGAGGGGTGGCTAAGGTTAGCAGCAGCTTGGCCTGCTCAGCCCGTTCGCTATGTTTTATACAAACCGCGTGGTTTTTCATAAAAACCCCCGGTTTCTATAAAACCCACTTATTTATCCATCGCCTTGAGAATCATTTGCGTGTGACCCTCTAGGCCCAAGTACCAGTCCAGTTAATGGCCCAACAAGCCCAGTGACTCCTCACTGGCTTTATTAATCAATTAATAATATTTTATTAATTAATTAATCAATCGAATTGATGTCGCACATCGAATTTGACTGGGCCTCCGATCACGTTGGGTGCCAAGCAACACCGCGTGAACCCGGAAGGTATTGGGGTTAAGCAACCCACTCTTGGAACCTTTCCGCCGACTGTTACCGCGTAGATATAATCCTTCATTCGTACAATGCTCTCGAGTCAACTCAGGGCATGGCGAGCTGTTAAACCCTAACTGGTCGACTCACTTGGATTGGATGCCGCTGATTAATATCGGAAAACTCCTTTCCCGATATTATCGTCTGCCCTGGCTAGGGACTTTCGCGCATCCTTCCTAGAGCATTCTCCCTCTAAGTACCGAGAGCGAATGATTCCTTATTGACACACAATTCCCTTCGACGGTATTCCACTGTACCCAATCCTTGGCGTATTAGAATCCCGTGGCTAGAGATTCGTAAACCAAGGTCAAAGCACAGAAGTCCACCGACAAGGTGTCCTTGGTGTCTCAGGTCCGAGGACCATCCACGCAACTGCGACAATAGAATCAAGCTGGTTGACAGTGAGGTACAATACCATCCAGCGATTCAGTCGGATCAGTTCAGTGAACTCATTCTCTAATGAGCACCTACAGATTCGCCTTAGTGTCTCCACACAAGTGACTTATGAGATCAGTCACCCTCATCATATGAGCAGGAGTAATCTGTGCTAGTTTAACCGGATATCCGATGTCCTTCTCGTATATCCTCCGACTATGAACGATTAAGAATATGTGTGTTTAAGTGATCAGTCTCATTAGTATGATCTCATCATAAT
The DNA here is from genome assembly GCA_030544215.1 of Zantedeschia hybrid cultivar. NCBI lineage: Eukaryota > Viridiplantae > Streptophyta > Magnoliopsida > Alismatales > Araceae > Zantedeschia > Zantedeschia hybrid cultivar. Next base: position 47,036,994 of record JARZZO010000011.1, read on the forward strand.
CTGATCACTATAGCACATATTCACGGACTTCATTATGAAACGAGAATTAATGCGATTTACACATAATGAATATTATGCCATTATATTAATAAATGAACGAGATTTACATAGTCAGATTGGCTTGTAGGCCACCTAAACTAACAGGCACAACACCGATCCCTCTAATCAACCTTCGGCCGAAGATAGCGTTGTAGGCCGAATGAACTTTCACAACTGCGAAGTCGGTCACAACCGTTAGTTGTTTTGGTGCCATACCGAGGGTCACGGGTAGTCGGACAATGCCTTCCACCCAACATGGGGCTCCATTGAAGCCAAACAAGGGTCTCCGATGAGCCTTCATATCGGCCTCGGTTAGACCAAGTTTTAGGAAATAGTCATAGAAAAGCCCATTAGGTGCACTCCCATTATCAACAAAAATACGATGAACATCGTAGTTTTTTCAGTACAGCATTCACGACGAGAGCATCGTCGTGTAGGACTTGGATGTCCTGGAGATCATCCTTGTCGAAAACAATTCCTCCTGGCGGGAGCGCTTTGGCTCCCCGTCAATTGCTGCTATGTCCGACAATGTTTTGGCGTGACGACGCCGTCAAGAAGCCTCTCTTGGTCCTCCGGATATAACCATGATGGACCCGGCACTAGGCCGCTAGTGTGATGCCTCTACCACCATCGAGGCAGCTTTCGGCTGAGGTGCTTCCTTCGCCGAAAGTTAGGGCTGCCTGCGTGCTGCTGGTGGGTCTCAGCCTTGTGGCTGCTGCTGAGGCCGCACCCGTTTGTATTGCGGCAGGCGCCCTTCTCCAATGAGGCGGTCAATTTCTTCCCGAAGGTGTCGGCATTCGTCTGTTGAATGTCCCGTCTCACGATGGTATTCACAGTATTTTTGAGAATCCCTTCGACGAGGGTCGGTCTTGATGTGCTTCAGCGAGCGGAGCATGCCTTTCACCTCTATGAGCATCTAGGAAGGAGGAGCTGGTAGTGCCAGGTACTGTTGTTGAGGAGCCTGATGCCTGTCTTGGCCCCAATCTTCCTCCCTCCTGTACTTCTTACGGGAGGGTTCTTGATCGCTCTTGGTAGAGTAGTAGCTGACACAGCTTCGGCATTGATCTTGCCCCTAGACATCATCAGGGCCTCCCGGTTGATGTACTTGTGTACCCGGGCCACTAGGTCTTGGAAGGTAGGAGGATGTCGATTCCCCATAGAACTGAGAAGCCCCTCATCCGTGCAGCCGCTGATCACAGCTGAGACCGCAATGGAACTGTCCAGATTCAGAATCTAAGCCGCTTCGGTCCGGAACCTGATAAAATACTCTTTGAGAGTCTCGGCTGGTCCTTGTCGGATGGCGAGTAAACTGGCTGAAGTCTTGCATTGCCGAGTAGCATCATAGACCTGGTCAATGAACAGTTGACCCAGTTGCACCAAAGAATGGATGGAGTTTGGAACCAAGGTTTCAAACCAAGTGGAGGCTATTTTCTCGAGGGTGAGAGGGAAAAGACGGTAGCGAACTGCCTCAAGAACCCCTTAGACAGAAAGATAAGAGTTAAATTTCTGAAAATGGCTGACTGGGTCCATCATGCCATCGTATAAAGGGCCCTTCGATAGCTTGAAGTTGGAGGGCACTTCTGTAGCAAGAATTTCAGGAGTAAAGGGGGTCCATTCCAGAATCACGCTAGCCAAGGGCGCTCCATACGGCTGAGAGACCATCTGCTGCATCTCCTTCCTCATCTCGGTTGATCTCCGATCCAGCTCCGGAGTGGTTGTCGTTATGGCAGCCGAACGACCCTCGGCTCCTACGGGGTGGGTGCCGAACGAAGCGTTGTCTGGCTCAGTCAGTAGGTGACTATTGTGCGGAATATGGCCTTGTGACCCATGTAACGACCCGCCACCCTATAATCGGGGATCCGATTACTAAATGGGTACCGAATCATTAATTTGGAACCAAACCAGGATCTAAGTAAGTCTGGGAAATAAATAATAAACAAAGCTAAACATTCACATCGCATTGAATTGAAAGGAAAGTGCAGAAATTTAAAAGTTATTACAATGCGACTCGATACAGCAAATAATTACATACTCCAACAGAAAAGAAATGATTATACATACAGGCCAGGAATAAAATAACAACTACATCGGGGCATACCCCGGAACAACAGCCGTCGGCGCTCAACACACAGCCGCACACTCCTCGCTAAGTCTGTCGGGAGTCCTCACCTGAAAACCGCAGGGGTGAGTCTCAACGAAAAGACTCAGTAGGGATCCTTCGATCCCTACTGCGCACACACACACCCACAAGTGCAAAGTACAGCGGAGATATAGCAACCAAGTAAAGCAGTAATTACTACACCTAAATTTCAATGTGAATCACATGCATTCGAAGTATAATTATCATGCAAAATTCCAATTTATCAGGGAACCCGTAATCAGCGTATCCTCAAAACACGCCAACCACACAACGAAAGTGGGAAACACCGACCCGCTGAGACCAAACAGTAACCCCTCGGATAGCACGCTGGCTACCTCGGCGGTCACTCCTTCCCTCAGCAAACACCGACCCGCTGAGACCAAACAGTAACCCCTCGGATAGCACGCTGGCTACTCCGGCCCAACTGGCTCAGGTGGTTACTCCTTCCCCCAGCACGAGTGACACTCCAAGGGTACCTCTCCGACACCGGTACAAGCTAGCTAACCCCGGGGTTCACCAGGTGACCCTCTCCACTAGGCGTCACCCCGCCACTGCTCCCGTCAGCGCTGTGTCCCTCCGCACCGACACAGGGTGTAGAACGCTACAACTATCACTCTAGGTCCACCGAAACATAAAACACGGCACGGTGCGATCCGGTCACGGAAGAAGTCCACGGTCGCACAACATACAACGCAGTGCCATTCGGTCACGAAGAGTTCATCATTATCGAGTCTACTAAAGCATGTATTTAACCAACTATCTAGTAGTGTAAACACATTTTACTAGCATGGATTAATGTGGTTCTGTCTTGAATCGCGTCGCCCAAGGCCGACGCCATTCAAGCACCCTAAACTGGTTCATGAAATACCGGCCTCAGAGTCTGGCCTAAAACGCGTCGACACCAGAGGTCGCCTTTTAAAAGGCGTCAACATCATCAGACGCCATTCACACAGAAAAACCGGAATTAGCAGAAAACCTTAAGCGGGAGATTTCTGCCTTAAAAGGTGTCATGTTAACCCGACGCTATTTCAAATCGCGTCGAACAGGCATGACGTCTTTCAGTGCCAGAATCCCCGAACTGATAGAGCCTTAGTGGAACGATTTCTGCCTAAAAGGCGTCATGATGGTCCGACGCCCATCTGAAAGGCGTCGTCCATGCACGACGTCTTTTAGCGCCAGAAACAAGGTTCTGTCTCCTGCCCGAAGGCTCCCTTTCCAACCCCCAAAAACCCCAAAAACAGAGGAGAAAGAGGGCAAACCAAAGCATCATAAATTCACATTCATAGAAACTCTCATTCCCATCAAGGAAAAGCCCCTAACATGCTCATTCTACCCCAAAACCACAGATCCATAACATGCTTTAAACGGGGGAAACATGGTTTAAAACACAACACTAGGGGAACCGTCACCCTACCGGTTACTTGAACTCCTCCAAGCTCCAAGCCGTCCACCCGTCTCACCCCATGCCGCCGCCGGTACCGCCGTGGTCGTCCTTACTCTACCGGGACGTCGGCCGCCGTCTGGAGAGTAAACGCCGCGGAGGAAGTGGAGGTGGTAGTGGTGGGAGCTAGATGGGTGATGGAGTGGAGGGAAGGACGAAGTGGTGGGAGGAAAAGAGGGAGGAGAAGGGGTCGTCGCCGGAGTCGCAGGAAGGGAGGAGAGAAAGAGAGAAGGAAGAAAAATGAGGGAAAGAAGGAGGGCTCGCGGGGTTAACCAGAGACTGGCTAAAACGCGTCGAGATGTACGGACGCCTAATAGTTGACGTGACAGCTGCTCGGACAAAGCTCTGCAACGCTCTGTCAGAGGTCTAAAACGCGTCTTCCATACAAGACGCCGTTCAGACGACAAGACTGGCGCCGTACTCTGACAACCCAGAGTCGCAGTCTGAAAGGCGTCGTGCCTCACGGATGCCGTTCAGACGACATGTCAGGGCCGTACTCTCGCGGCCCAAAGCCAGCCCACGTGGCACCCACGTGGCACAGGCTAAAACGCGTCTGCATTGTTGGACGCCTTTTAAACCGCGTCTCGCGTGCTAGACGCGAAACATCACAGAGTCTCAGCCCCACTGGAGCCTGAACTACAGGGTCCGACCCCGAAAAACCGGATCCGAAAGCCTCAGTCCTTACATTCTCCCCCCCTTAAAAGAATTTCGCCCCCGAAATTGCCTGCTAGAATTAACAAGGTCAAACATAGAGATACAAGCTCATAAGATAACTTACGAGAAAAGGTAAGGAAACTGCTCCCGCATCTCGTCCTCACGCTACCAGGTTGCCTCGCCCCCGGAGCGGTACTGCCAAATCACCATGACCAAAGGTACAATCTTGTTCCGAAGGACTTACTCCCTGCGATCCTCAATACGAACTGGAAACTCTGGAAAAGACAAGTTCTCAGCAATCTCCAACTCTGAAAAATCCAAGACATGGGATGGATCCTGAACATATTTTCTCAGCAAAGAAACATGGAACACATTGTGTACCCCTGCCAGACTGGGCGGCAAGGCCAGTTGATACCCGGTTTCCCCAATCCGAGCAAGAATGGGAAAAGGTCCAATATATCGCGAACTCAGCTTGCCTCGCTTCCCGAATCTCATCACACGCTTGGAGGGTGAGACTCGGAGAAACACGTGGTCTCTAACTTCAAACTCAAGCGGTCTCCTCCGAATATCAGCATAACTCTTCTGCCTGCTCTGAGCTGCGGTCAATCTCTGCCGTACCATCCTGGCAACCTCAGCACACCGCTGAACTAACTCAGGCCCTGCAACCTGCCTCTCACCAATCTCGGACCAACACAGAGGAGATCGACACGGTCGCCCATACAAAGCCTCGTAAGGCGCCATGCCGATACTGGAATGATAACTGTTGTTGTAGGCAAACTCCACAGTAGGCAAATGTTGCTCCCAAGAACCTCCCCAGTCTAAACAACATGCTCTGAGCATATCCTCCAGAGTCTGAATGGTCCTCTCTGACTACCCATCAGTCTCGGGATGGTAGGCCGAACTGAAAGCCAACTGAGTACCCAAGGCCTTCTGAAAACTCTTCCAGAACCTGGAAGTAAACCTCGGATCCCGATCTGATACGATGGACAAAGGTACCCCGTGTAGAGAGATGATCCGATCTACAAACAGCTTAGCCAACTTACCGACTGACCAGTCCTTCCTAATAGCTAGGAAGTGTGCCGACTTGGTCAGCCGATCAACAATGACCCAGATAGCGTCTCTCCTGCTAGGGGATGCAGGTAATCCCATCACAAAGTCCATAGTCACGTGTTCCCATTTCCATTCTGGAATCGTCAAGGGCTGCAACAGCCCACCTGGTCTCTGATGTTCTGCCTTAACCTGTTGACACGTCATGCACCTAGCCACGTACTCAGCCACATCTTTCTTCATACCAGGCCACCAAAAGTGCCTCCTCAAACAATGATACATCTTGGTTGTCCCGGGATGCACTGCATACCTAGAACGGTGCGCCTCATCAAGGACACTCTTACGTATGTCCTCTTCGGCCGGAACATAAAGTCTACCTCTGAACCTGACTGTGTCGTCATCCCACAATTCCACCTCTGTTCTCTGGAGAATCTGCGGTAATTCTACATCTGCCCTCTGAGCCTCAATCACAGCATGGTACACTGCTGGTCTCACAGTCAAGCTGGCCAACACGGGTCTATCATCCTCACGTGGTACCCGAAAGGAAGATTCCACAACCTGCTCAAATAATTTCCATTCTCGAATCATAAGGTATGACATGACCGTCTTCCGACTCAAAGTGTCTGCCACTACATTCGCCTTGCCCGGATGATAAGAAAGGTCAAGGTCATAATCCTTAATGAACTCCATCCACCTACGCTGCCTCAAATTCAGGTCTCTCTGTGTGAACACATACTTCAGGCTCTTGTGATCAGTAAAGACCTGAAATTTCTCACCGTACAAGTAATGTCTCCAAATCTTAAGTGCAAATACTACAGCTGCCAGCTCCAAATCATGGGTAGGATAGTTCTCCTCATGCTTCTTCAGCTGTCGAGAAGCATAAGCCACTACCCTGCCATGCTGCATTAGAACTGCGCCCAAACCTCGACGGGACGCATCCGAGTAAACCACAAACCCACCTGACCCAGATGGAAGCACTAACATGGGGCCGAAGTGAGGCGAGTCTTTAACTCAGTGAAACTCCACTCACATTCCTCGATCCACACAAAACGAACTCCCTTTCGAGTCAACCTCGACAAGGGGGCCGCTATCGAAGAAAACCCCTGAACAAATCGCCTGTAATAACCGGCAAGCCCCAAGAAGCTCCTGATCTCAGTCACTGAAGTTGGCCTGCTCCAATCCATCACTACCTCGATCTTGGCTAGATCCACTGCGATGCCCTCGCCAGAAATGACATGCCCAAGGAAGTGTACCTTGTCTAGCCATAATTCACACTTGCTAAACTTGGCATAGAGTTGGTGTTCCCTCAGGACCTGCAACACCACCCGAAGATGAGTGGTGTGCTCTTCCTCAGAAGAAGAATATATCAAAAGATCATCGACGAATACCACTACAAACTGATCCAGATAGGCCCTAAAGACTCGGTTCATCAGATCCATAAAGGCTGCCGGAGCATTGGTCAAGCCGAAAGGCATAACCAAAAACTCATAATGTCCATACCGAGTCCTAAAAGCCGTCTTACTGACATCGACATCACGGATCCTCATCTGATAATATCCAGATCTCAGGTCAACCTTAGAAAACACCTTCGCAGACTGCAGCTGATCCATCATATCATCGATCCTTGGAAGTGGGTACTTGTTCTTTATCGTCACTTGGTTCAGCTGTCTATAATCAATGCACAACCTCAGAGAACCATCCTTCTTTCTGACAAATAGGACTGGAGCACCCCACGGAGAAGTACTGGGACGAATGAAACCCTTATCCAGCAACTCCTGCAACTGCGCCTTCAACTCAGCGAGTTCGGCTGGCGCCATCCGATACGGGGCCTTAGACAAGGGTACCGTACATAGTGCCAGCTCAATGGTAAACTCGACCTCTCGCTGAGGAGGAAGGCCAGGCAACTCCTCAGGAAACACATCAACAAAGTCACACACTACAGGTACCTCCCAAGGATCGGGACTATCACGAACATCGAAAACAACAACAGAGGCAAAGAAGGCCTCACAGCCACCAGCAAGCAACCTCTGAGCCTTAAAGGCAGAAATAAGAATACCTCGAGAAGAGAGCCTAATACCTTAGAAGTAGAAGGTCGGGATGTCCAGAATAGAGAAACGCACCCTCTTCCTGTGGCAGTCCACCTCAGCATAATGAGCTTCCAACCAATCCATGCCCAGGATGATATCAAAGTCACGAATGGCAAGTACGACCAACTGGGCGGGTAACTCATAGCCCTCAATGGTCAAGGGAACATCCCTCAAACAATTATAAGATAACATGAAATCCCCAGAAGGAACCTCTACCATCAATCCATCAGATAGCTCATCAACAGGTGCAGAAAGAACATCTATAAACTGCTCAGAAATGAAAGAATGCGAAGCACCTGAATCAATCAACACATGTGCAGAGTTCCCAAGGACAGAAAGTGTACCTTCCACCAAGTTGGACGCACGAGCCTCCTTCCTGGTGATAGCCAGCACTCTCCTTTGGGTCCTCAGCTTCTTCTGATCAGCTGGCCCTTGCCTCTGGCCACGCCCCTGCGGGCAAAACCTCGCCACGTGGCCCTGCTGGCCACAAGTATAGCATCTCCCAGAGAAAGCAGGACATTGAGTCCCACCATGAGTACCACCACAGTGCTGACAAACTGCTGGAAGCCTCTGAGCTGGCTCCTGCTGGGCGCTGGACACCGACTGGCTCTGCTGATCCTGCCTGGGTCTGCTACTACCGCTGCTGCCACTACTGCTGCCACCGCCTCGGAAGAATCTCCTAAATCTGGAGCCGAGTGACAACGATCTTAATCCGGACGAAGGGGATGCTGCCGCTGCCTTACCCCTGCCACGAGCTGGTCCCTGAGCAGTCAGTCCTCTCTCCCGGGCTGACTGATTCTGCTGTGCCTCCACTGCTGCTGCACACCTAACTGCTGATGCCAAGTCTGTACAACAGTGAGATGCCACAAAGTTCCTCAGACTGAGCCTCATCCCATCCACAAACCTCTCAGTACGTCGCTCCTCGTCCCCTGAGATGAAGGGCACAAACCTCCCAAGCGAAACAAACTTCGCCTGGTACTCGAGTACTGTCATACTCCCCTGGGTCAGCTCCATAAATTCCCTCTCCTTGGCCCTCTGGACATGTCTAGGAAAATACTGCGCATTGAATTCATTCACAAAAGTCTCCCAAGAAATCTCCCTGAGACTCCTATCCTCATAAGACAAACTCTTCAAGGTGGTCCACCAATCATAGGCGCTATCCTTCAACATGAAGGTAGCTAACGGAGTCTTCTCAACCGCTGCACAATCCATAGTATCGAAAGTCTTCTCTATCTCCCTAAGCCAGTGAACAGCCTCATCAGGGTCGGGACGACCAGGGAAGTGAGGTGGCCTCAGCTTCAGAAATCTCTCTAGTGTAGCTGTAGACCCTCCCCGAGCGCTGGAACTCTCACTAGGGTCTCGGGTCTGATATCGAGCCATAGTGTCCATCATAGCCTCCATGAACTGTTCTACACTCGGCCTACTGGCTTCAGAACCACTAGGGACATCTCCCCGCTCTCGAATAACCGGCACCCTCTTCCTAGGAGCCATCTAATTGCCTACAAACACAAAATCGAAAAGTTCTAGTTAGAATCCTAAAACCTATACAACCGTCGTGCATGTACGGGATAATGTAATTATTTGCCGGACTCACAACATTTAACCTAGTTATTCATTTATTTGCCAGACAGAATGCTCTGATACCAACTGTAACGACCCGCCACCCTATAATTGGGGATCCGATTACTAAATGGGTACCGAATCATTAATTTGGAACCAAACTAGGATCTAAGTAAGTCTGGGAAATAAATAATAAACTAAGCTAAACATTCACATCGCATTGAATTGAAAGGAAAGTGCAGAAATTTAAAAGTTATTACAATGCGACTCGATACAGCAAATAATTACATACTCCAACAGAAAAGAAATGATTATACATACAGGCCAGGAATAAAATAACAACTACATCGGGGCATACCCCGAAACAACAGCCGTCGGCGCTCAACACACAGCCGCACACTCCTCGCTAAGTCTGTCGGGAGTCCTCACCTGAAAACCGCAGGGGTGAGTCTCAACGAAAAGACTCAGTAGGGATCCTTCGATCCCCACTGCCCACACACACACCCACAAGTGCAAAGTACAGCGGAGATATAGCAACCAAGTAAAGCAGTAATTACTACACCTAAATTTCAATGTGAATCACATGCATTCGAAGTATAATTATCATGCAAAATTCCAATTTATCAGGGAACCCGTAATCAGCGTATCCTCAAAACACGTCAACCACACAACGAAAGTGGGAAACACCGACCCACTGAGACCAAACAGTAACCCCTCGGATAGCACGCTGGCTACCTCGGCGGTCACTCCTTCCCTCAGGAAACACCGACCCGCTGAGACCAAACAGTAACCCCTCGGATAGCACGCTGGCTACTCCGGCCCAATTGGCTCAGGTGGTTACTCCTTCCCCCAGCACGAGTGACACTCCAAGGGTACCTCTCCGACACCGGTACAAGCTAGCTAACCCCGGGGTTCACCAGGTGACCCTCTCCACTAGGCGTCACCCCGCCACTGCTCCCGTCAGCGCTGTGTCCCTCCGCACCGACACAGGGTGTAGAACGCTACAACTGTCACTCTAGGTCCACCGAAACATAAAACACGGCACGGTGCAATCCGGTCACGGAAGAAGTCCACGGTCGCACAACATACAACGCAGTGCCATTCAGTCACGAAGAGTTCATCATTATCGAGTCTACTAAAGCATGTATTTAACCAACTATCTAGCAGTGTAAACATATTTTACTAGCATGGATTAATGTGGTTCTGTCTTGAATCGCGTCGCCCAAGGCCGACGCCATTCAAGCACCCTAAACTGGTTCATGAAATACCGGCCTCAGAGTCTGGCCTAAAAGGCGTCGACACCAGAGGTCGCCTTTTAAAAGGCGTCAACATCATCAGACGCCATTCACACAGAAAAATCGGAATTAGCAGAAAACCTTAAGCGGGGGATTTCTGCCTTAAAAGGCGTCATGTTAACCCGACGCTATTCCAAATCGCGTCGAACAGGCATGACGTCTTTCAGTGCCAGAATCCCCGAACTGATAGAGCCTTAGTGGAACGATTTCTGCCTAAAAGGCGTCATGATGGTCCGACGCCCATCTGAAAGGCGTCGTCCATGCACGACGTCTTTTAGCACCATAAACTAGGTTCTGTCTCCTACCCGAAGGCTCCCTTTCCAACCCCCAAAAATAGAGGAGAAAGAGGGCAAACCAAAGCATCATAAATTCACATTCATAGAAACTCCCATTCCTATCAAGGAAAAACCCCTAACATGCTCATTCTACCCCATAACCACAGATCCATAACATGCTTTAAACGGGGGAAACATTGTTTAAAACACAACACTAGGGGAACTGTCACCCTACTGGTTACTTGAACTCCTCCAAGCTCCAAGCCGTCCACCCGTCTCACCCCACGCCGCCGCCGGTACCGCCGTGGTCGTCCTTACTCTACCAGGACGTTGGCCGCCGTCCGGAGAGTAAACGCCGCGGAGGAAGTGGAGGTGGTAGTGGTGGGAGCTAGGTGGGTGATGGAGTGGAGGGAAGGACGAAGTGGTGGGAGGAAAAGAGGGAGGAGAAGGGGTCGTCGCCGGAGTCGCCGGAAGGGAGGAGAGAAGAGAGAAGGAAGAAAAATGAGGGAAAGAAGGAGGGCTCGCGGGGTTAACCAGAGACTGGCTAAAACGCGTCGAGATGTACGGACGCCTAACAGTTGACGTGACGGCTGCTCTGACAAAGCTCTGCAACGCTCTGTCAGAGGTCTGAAACGCGTCTTCCATACAAGACGCCGTTCAGACAACAAGACTGGCGCCGTACTCTGACAACCCAGAGTCGCAGTCTGAAAGGCGTCGTGCCTCACGGACGCCGTTCAGACGACATGTCAGGGCCGTACTCTCGCGGCCCAAAGCCAGCCCACGTAGCACCCACGTGGCACAGGCTAAAACGCGTCTGCATTGCTGGACGCCGTTTAAACCGCGTCGAGCGTGCTCGACGCGAAACATCACAGAGTCTCAACCCCACTAGAGCCTGAACTACAGGGTCCGACCCCGAAAAACCGGATCCGAAAGCCTCAGTCCTTACAGCCCATATGGTTCGCCGTGAGCCGATATCCCCTCAGGAGGACACGCCTTCGAGGGTCCCGGCTATATAGTTGAAAATTGTCCGGTTGGACGATACTGCGGTTGAGGCGATGCTGGTCTTGCTGGTTGATCAGCAGTCCCATATGTAGCGCGATGGCCGAGGCCATGTCGTGTAGAGGGGCCAGGGAAGTGACGGTGGCCGCAAGAGTAGCTACCTGTTGCGAGAGCTCTTCTACCCGGTCGTCCCTGGGAACGACGGGATCTGGGACCGCCAGGAAGGCCGGTCCTTGTTGAAGATTGGCCGGCACCCTTTCGATGTGATGGAGCGACTAGTCAGGGGTTGCCCTCATCTCTAGACTATCATGGTCGGATCGCCCCCTCGTCACTGGTCGATGAGACATGGGTGCTTCTTTTTTCTACTGGCAGCGCCAAGTGATGTAGCCGAGACAATCACTATCGGACTCCGGACGAGGAATCCAATAACCAGCTGATGACCGAGAGCTAACGGGGATCCGGGCCGAGAACGAGTCAGGAGTGAAGGCTGAAGCTCCTACACGGAGAAGGAACCAATCAGGAAGGGTCCCGGGTCTAAGCCCGGGGGAATCCCCTCCAATGGTTAAGTTAGCAGCAGGCTTAATGAAAAACTTCAGTGTCAAGAGAGAGGTGGAGGCTTAATAGCTTGTGTACCTTTTCTGTAGTGAATAGTGCTCCTCTTATAGCGGGGATGAGGGTTCCTCTATTGTGGCAAGCGATGTAGGACTATAGGAGTTGAGATGAAATTCTGAGAATACCCCGAGAGTTAGTAGGCCGAGGGCCCATAAGCGGTTGATTGAGACGGGCCGGACCCGTCTCGGCCCTTTACGTACTTGGGCCATATTTGAGTGGTCCATATTCGCCATGCCGAATGGGCCGGACCCACGTCGGCCCAGTAAGCATCTGGGCCGGATTAAACTGGCTAAGTTTTGTGGTTGGGCCGAGTCCATCTCGGCCCAGTACGAATCTGGGCTGCCGATAGTGAATGAATGTGGCTTTTCCCCCATCAGTAATTAAGTCATATCATGAGCAATTCGCAATGCTACATATAGATCAAACAAGAAAATGACACAAAATAGGATCTCATATATATCTCATATTAAATCAGATGCATTTTCTAATAATCTAAAATATATATGCTAATTCATAATACTTATCATATATATCAAATTTTTTTACTTTACTTAAAAATAAACTACTAACTATAAACATATTACATAATTCCTCCAACATATAGGGAGGCATATATCACATAGCATCTGGCTCAAAATATAACTACTAGCATATAATCAAGTTACATATTTCAAAATTCAGGTTGCTAAAAATTTCACATAATAAAATAGATTTATAAAGTCTTAAAAGAAATTCAAATGATTCACACATGTGCCAAATTATCATAATTTTATATCTTAGTCAGAGAAACATCCTAACCACAAGATAAGGGGCCACACATATCTATATCCGGTACTTAGGAAATAGTACCAAGTCTTGGCTACCGTGGAACTAGGGATCACACATATCCTACCATTACACTATGTTGAAGTAGATTTTATGGATTTTACCCACTTCCCTTAGGTCACATAATATCTTATTTAACAAGGATGCTTATATCGAAATTGGGCCACAAAAATCCCTTAAGATAGCATTGTCCATATCACACATATTAAATTAAATGGCACATGGCATATAGAAATTAGAATTCATCATAATCTAAAATTAACTTTAATCACATAGCCAATTATATAAATATACAAAAATAATACATTTTTCATTAAAGTAAGATATTTTAAATCAACATGGCATTCTACTATTCAATTTGATGTAATATTGACTCCAATAGTTTATATATATATATATATATATATATATATATATATATATATATATAACGTTTCTAAGAGTTTTTCAAAATTTTCTAAACAGAAAATATATTTTTCATATATCAAAATCTATTTTTTAGGGCTAAAAATTTATTAAATAAAGTGAATATTACTAAACAGAATAAAAAATTCACCAAACTGATAAGACATGATATTTGGGCTGTAAATAAAATACTTGCAATATTTTACTAAATTCGGAGATCAAATGGGCATTTTCAAAATTTAAATAGCAAATTTAAACTTGAGTCATATTTAATAAAAATAGAAAATACATTTTTTAAAAATTATAAAATTTAGTAGTTCAATGGATATCATAAAAACAAACATATGCGCAAAATTTCGAATCATTTGGATTACAAATAACCAATTTATAAATATTTGAAATTCGTACATATTTGAAAAAATTATAAAATTTAGCAGTTCAATAGATATCATAAAAACAAATGTATGCGCGAAATTTCAAATCATTTGGATTACAAATAACCAAGTTATAAACATTTGAAATTCGTACATATTTGAAAATTAATAGAATTCAAAAAATCCAAACTGGACGACAGGCCTGGCTGCTGTTCAGAATTCTGAACGGCCAGCTAGACTGCCATTCAGTTCTCTGGATGGTAAGTTGGACTACCATTTATAACACTGGATGGCCCACCATGCTGTCATTCAATAACCTGGACGGCAGTCTAGTCAGTAATGTAGATGATAAAGGTTGTTGTCGTCCACCGGAGTTTCCACAGAGAACGTAGTAAAATCGAACTTTGATGAACAATTCACTTATGTAATCTATGTTTTAGATCGTAAACACAACGAACATGTTGTCAGACTTTCATTTTGATCACTTTTGAATCAAAATATTATTTTTCATATTAATACAAATTAATCTATATTTTAGAGAATCATCACCTACTTCTTATGCTAGAACACCAAATCCAAAATCCATCAAGAAATCTCGACTCTCAGTACAAAGCACTACTTCCTAACCTTCCTCTTCGACCTCCAATACTCCTAAAAGACGAGAATCACGAAATTATGAGTTTTCCTCAAGAACAACCTTCATCTTCTTCTCTTTCTTCAAGAACATGAACAAAACATCCACCTTTCACAATCAAGAACGACGGCGAGGGTTAACCCTGCCCCCAACCACATATATATAGAATTAGCACCCAACTTCGGATCTCATATAACCTTTACACTACCTATAGATCAGATTAAGCTAGACTTCCACGAATTAGAGAGAATCCTATTGTAAATTGGACTCCTCTCCCGCAATTCTATCTTCCTTAATTGAACAATCAATTTTTCGGCCATGTAAAAGAACGAATCAACAAGAATGATGTTCTACAAAGTTGTCGATCTCTTCAATCTCTTTCCAATTGTACCAACCACACCAAAATTGAAATTATACATTGAGAGTTATCACCAAAATACTAACCTACTACCCTGGGTACATGAATCCAGAAAATTTCTCTTACTTAATGAGCTAAACTGTCTATAAAATTAAGTTAATGGGCTTACTCAATTAACCATATTACATTCTATCTATCTCTTAAATTATTATTATCACTATTATTTATTTATTTATTATTTTTTCTATTTAGAAAAATACTAGGTATTACACCTTTAACTAGTATGACTCCTAACATTGACACCTAGAGCGATAGGTAGCCACAAACTAAGTAGCAAGCCACTATAACTTGACACATATATGTCTAGATGGCAGCATGAAATTAATTGATTAATGTACTCCGTTATACTCTTCTTATCCTTCTTCTCCTCCTATAAATAGGAGGGCAGCCCCACCTTAGGCTTCATATCTCTAGGAAAGAAGAACAAACATGGGCATCGAGAGAGGGAGAAAGAGAGAAAAAGGGAGAAGAAGGTGTATAGCATCAAGCTAAGATACTACCAGTGTCTTTCCTCATCTAGGAGCACTCAAGAAGAAAGGAAGGAGCTGGGAGTTCAAGGAAACCCAACAGCTTAGAAAGGTTCTAGTGCATAAGAGGGAGGCATATGATTACACTAAGTATGATTAGTTTGTAAATTATATTCTTTTGATTTGTTTAAGATTTTCAAATATAATTAGATATATACAAAGATTTGATTTAAGTCAGATTGCTTGACTAATTCTATAAGCCCTTCTCCTTTGACTCATTTGACATATTAAGATCTAATTAACCTTAAAAATCATGAGATATATTTATTATAACCTATGAAGCCATTTTTTTCTGATTCATGCTTCTTAATCATACTTCTCCTTGAAAATAACACCTTGAATGACACTTAAGGTTAATAGATCTATTTGATCACAAGATTTTATTATGATTATGTACCTAACATCTATAAAATTTGTGTAATCTTTATATATAAAAATATGAATGGACAATGCTATTGCAAGGAGAGTTTTGGGCCAACCTTGTAAGTATTCATACTGTAGGTCAGAACCCGTGAGTATCGGGTATACGGATGAAGTATCCGCAGTTTTATGCAGTAACTAATACCTTAGCACTCCATTACCTAGGTACTTTGGTATTTGTATTGATGCTCCTTATGTTGTGATCTAGAAGCATGTCTGATATGTGCAAGTGGAAATATGATAATTTGCACAACTATGATATAATTTTGATGTAATTAGTCACACTCTTATTTTAACAAGCCTTCCATGATATCCTTTAACTATCCTTGTGATCTATAATCATAAAAACATGTAACATGCTGCTAGCCATGTGAGAAAGTTATATATGTCATGTCAACCTCTTTGTGGTTGGAGGTTAGTTGTTCAGTAAGTGCACTGGCTAGAGACTATGCATATGAAATATGAATTATGATATTTGAACCTGATAATCTGACCAAATAATCTATACCTATTAGATTTGATCATTTGACTAAGAATATGCTTAGTTTAACAAGATTTGACATATATGACTCTGATTTTAGATAAACTCATGCTACATGATCTCATCATCAAGCTTAGACTATATATATAATTTGATTTGTTAAGCTTACTATGTAATATGTCACATGTGGGGATACTATGCTTATTAAGTGGTGGACTCATAAATCTCACTAACTATTCTTTAAGAGAGATCGCTTGAAGATCCAATTAGTTAAAGAATTAGACTTTTGGAAGGACTTGATATATTAGTTTGATACTTGATTTTAGTTTTATAGTTTGACGTAGTAAGTGTAGGGCAGTTATGTACCTTGTTACAATGAAAGTTAAGATAGTTTTAGGTTGCTTGTTTAGTCATCTATTCAGTGGTTTTGGTGCTGACTTGTAATATAGACTTATGCGATATTTGAGATAGCAATGAAGTTTAATCCTTAGCCTCGTGGATGTCTTCTCTCTCATATTAGTATGTGTGTTATCATTAATTCAATGACTTTTAAAAAGTGGCCAATATCTATCGATTCTCTTCGTTTAGGTTCATGTGCTGAACTACACATCTTTACAAGAATTCCTTTCAATACATCCAAATTGTGTTTTCTGGGAACAATAACAGTTCTGCTGTGAATAGCAATCCTGGCACAAATTTAACTGGTCTCCATACGGGATATGGGCCATTTTCTCTTAGCATTTTCCAGTATTTATGGCGTGCAAAGCAACCATATAATGTTTCTATTGCTGCCAAAGTTTCTGCATGTGCAGCTCTACAGACCCAAAGTTATTTAGAGGCATATTGAGCTGAAACATCTCAGAATCATGCTTCGGGTTCTCGATTACATCACTGTCATAGATTTTAAAGTAGAGGAGGGGTACACTGACTCAAGACTCAAGATCAATCACCAAGATTACCCACCAGATGTATGCCGAAGGTACCATCATCTTTAGGGAAGCTAATGTCTCCACTTCATGGATCCCTTTGATATCTCTGGGAAGTGGTCTTGTCAGTGTTTGAACAAATCCAAATTGGGATCAATCTCCAGTACAGAGAGTGCAGCTGATCAGCGGACTCAATTCACCCTTTTATAATGGTCTCGATCTAAGGGTAATTGGGGGCATTGGCTATGAGTGGTGGGTCCCATGGGGCCTCATGGTTGCCAATCCGTACTGGATAGCGTCCATTCTGACATGCGCGCGAGCTGTCAAAGGTTGCCATGCGAGCGGCCCATCCTCGTCTAATTGAGTGGACCGAACAAAGCATCTTTCTAAACCACTTGCCGAGTTCTCCGCGATATGGCCTTTGTGCTTTGATGGCTGGTCAAGATGGAACCTTAGTTCCCATGAGTTGGACCTTTTAAGAAGATGTGGGCCCAGTTACTTTGGACTGAAGTCTTTGTGGGCCTTATG
This sequence comes from Zantedeschia hybrid cultivar, assembly GCA_030544215.1. NCBI lineage: Eukaryota > Viridiplantae > Streptophyta > Magnoliopsida > Alismatales > Araceae > Zantedeschia > Zantedeschia hybrid cultivar. Next base: position 47,054,681 of record JARZZO010000011.1, read on the forward strand.
GACCACCGTTTATTGGCCTTTTGGTGGGCCATTACTAGCCCAAGCGGCCTTCACCTCTTCAAATATCAAACACATATATAACTTTAGAAGATGTACAACTTAAAAAGGAACTTTCCTCACCTTCACATGTGTGTTCGGTGAAACTGGAGAAGGATATATTATTCTATCTCTGAGGATGGTGAGGATGTGCAGCTTCTCCTTCAGGTGCAGGCCCGTCTTGAAGTACCGGTGCTGGTCGAGGATGGACTCGGAGCATGTGCCATGCTTCTCCCACTCGTGCTTCCGATTCCAAAACCGGAGCCGTCGCTGCTGGGGCACGCCGGCGTCGCGTCGCCCAATCAGACTGCAGCGTCCACGATTCAGGGCAGGGGGGCAGAGATTAGATTGTCGTTAATTAATGTTGGGCTGCGGCTCATGGGCCTACAGACCTAGTAGTAGTCCCTCAACGGTCCAACAGCATTTGGCAACATGGTGGTCCTTAGCCCATTTGGAGCCCAGTAGGCTACAACCTCATGAATAGCATGCACCATAAAATACTGTAAGATGATGTTTTCCTTAATAAAAGTTTTATGATATTTTATGTCCCATAAAACACTCACCCGAGTCGAACCATTCAATTAACTAGACCAAGATGTAGACAGACAGGTGATAGATACCTAATGTCCTGTTTTGGTTCAAATGTTAGTTCTGATATATTATTAATTTTGATATTTATATTTTAGAAGTCTACAATATTAATATAGAAATTAACATTGCAGAAATATAGATCAGGATGGCTAAAGGGGAAACAGAGAGTGAAAGGTTAGCAAAAGAGAGGAGACAAGATCTTTAGGCTCACCAAAATTAAACTGTTAACATTTTGTATACAAGCAAAGACTTATCTTGAATTTGCTATTTGTAATAATTAGATATATTACCAACAATGAATAACAAAATTGATAAAGTGTAATCAAGAACCCATTGTTAGTAGTAATATCAAAATTGGTATTGATAATCCTATTTAACGCGGCAACCAAATATTCTATAAACTAATCTTATTATGACCTGCTAAATAATTACCTGAAAATTTACATTAATAATTACAATATATTTAAATTTAATTCAGTAATTTAATTGGACAAGTGATTAATTAGGAAGGTTGTAGATTTCAACTAGAAAATGATTAGTTATTTAGTTATTTTGTCAGGTAGCCATTTAATGTAGTTTGTTAGTAATGGCTGAGCTGGTAGATTTTGTAGGTGGGATCGAATTGGGTTAGACAAGTGGCAACCATTAATGGTGTGGTTAGTTAGAGAAGTCAACAGTGAGTATAGTGGAGCAGTATAATTAGTTGCTTAGATCAAATTAAAATCTTATCTTGACGGAAAACTAAAAAATATCTGCTCGGGTTTTAGGCATGCAGGGGAATTAGAAGGCTATAAATAGACCCTTGAGACCATTAGAATTAGCTTGTGGCTGGGCATTTCCTTGGGAGTAGGCTACTGCATTTATTGGGATAGAAGTGAGAAGGAGAGCTTGGTGTTCTTGGAGTTTCTATGGTTAAGGTAGATGGATATATTTGAACAAATTTAATTTGTATAAAACTTATATTTACTTTGATGATTTCGAAATTATTTTATAAGATACTCTTAGTTTTAATTCAATTTGTTCGAAGTTGGTATGTTCTTCTACAATTCTCTCTGATCTGAAATTTGATTTATGTAAACTAATCTTAGTCAAATTTGAGATGATCCACATTATCAAGATTTTGATTATTGATATGAAATTTGTTGATATCTAATATGTTTAAATTATGCTTGATACTCTAGTTCTGTCAACAATTCAGATATGTCAATCTAATCATCTATATATGATCATGTTCTTATGATTTTAAGAAGTTGATCTATCATTTCTACTCAATGTTGTACCTCTTTAGAGCTTGATCTATTCAACAATGATTGGTAGTTTCGTTCAATTTGTTGAATTCATTGTTTAGTTGAAATTTTTAAGTTTTGTACTACTTTTGAGATAAGTTCTATTACAGACAATGTCATTGCATTTGTATATGTTTCAGAGGCCTTACGTACAAAAATGCATATGATTTGGCGCTTGGACCAGAGGTCTTGCATGATAAAATGCATGTGGCTTGGTGCTCCTAAGACCTGCAGGCAATGAGTTAAAATCCTAGGATCCTTATGTGCTAAGGTGCATGTGGCTTAGAATTCTGAGGTGGGACTAGAGACTCCTCAGTTCTGCGTATGAGCTAAGACCATAGCACCGTATTACCTAGGTGCTTGGTATATGTCTAATCAGTAGGTGTTTATATCAAGGCAATAAGCACGTCTGAAAGCATGAAATTATGTGAAATTCTGATATGAGATATGTTTGATATGTTTGATTTGAGCACGAAAATTTTGTAGTCCTAGAGTTATGTTGTTGATAATCCTGGAGGATTCTTTGAGCCATCTATTTTGTATAAGATTTAAGACTAATTCAGTTCAGTTTGATTTTGTTGGTTTTATCTGAAATATTTATGTTTAATTGTTACTTCAGTTTGGCATGTCAATTCAATTACTTCATATAGATTATTGGATATCTCAGTTCAAATTGTCATTTCAGCTCGTATGAAGTTCTTCAGTTCAAATCGATGTGAATACGTTTGATATAATTGATAATATTTCAGTCAAAATAAATCAACTTATATTTTCAGTTTATTCCTTACATATGATGTGATTTGACATGTTGAAATCTAGTAATTATCTTGACTAATTGACTATAAAAGAGTTTCACAGCTCAATGATATCATGTGATCAAGTTTTTGCTCTTGATTAGCTTTGAATTGTTCTTTGTTCAGATAATCAATATAGACTCATTTACTTAATCATAATCAGTATCAGTTTAGTTAATTGATAAAGGCCTTATTCTGCTAATCGAACTCATTTTGTTATGTTAATCGATTAAGTTTCATTTAACAAGTTCTATTATCATTTAAGTAGTTAACCGATTATTCTTTCAATCTGTTATCAATTAAGTCGATACTCAGTCGCTTCGTCTCGGACGTAGTTAATCAATTATTCTTTCAGCCTGTCATCGATTAAGTCGATATTCAGTAATTGATTTGTCTCAGACCTAGTTAATCCATTATCCTTTTAGTCTGTTATTGATTAAGTTGATACTTAATAATCGATTTGTCTCGGATCTAGTGAATTGAATATTCATTTAGTCCGTTATCCATTAAGTCGATACTCAGTAATTGATTTGTCTTAGACCTAGTTAGTCAATTATTTTTCAGTCTGTTGTTGATTAAGCCAATACATAGCAATCAATTTGACTCGGACCTAGTTAATCGATTATTCCTTTGAACCAATAATCGATTCCCAAGTATTCATTAATCAATTAGTCTGACAATTTGTTAATCAGTCTACCCTTGAATTGTGAATCGATTATGCATCCGATTATTATTTCGATTATTGATACTTTTGTAATCAATTACTTTTTATTTTGATAATCGATTAACATATGACCTTGCAATCGATTTTTGGTATACTTCTAATCAATTATGAATTCTATTAAGTTTCAGCTCAAACAACAATTAATCTCATTAATTATAATCAATTTAGCTCTTATTCTGAGAACAATTATATAATTTTCTAGTTGCGATTATGCTCTATCTGCAACATCGATTATGAGTTATTCTGACAATCCGTTATACCCCACACTTTTACAACTATTAATCAATTTAATTAATTTAAATTAGACTAATTAACTAATTATAAGAATCCGTGATTGAGTTTAAGTAATTTAATTTAGTCCAATTAATCCAATTATGAAAACCCAATAGCCCAATAATACTACTAAGAATAGTCCACTAATTTAGTTTAAATTTTGGGTTGATGTATTAGACAGTAACATAATAAAATAATGATAACTTTTTATAAATAATTATGATTAAGACATAATTAATATCATTGGAAAGAGAATAAAAAGACCTATAATTATGTAGAAGACTATGTTTACTAATTCAGATATTTTAGAGGTCAAAAATATCAAAGATTAGTTTTAGAAATGGCTACTCATGGAGAACAAGTCTTAATCGGATTAAGATTTGAATTTTGAAATAAAAGATGTTATAATTAATGTTAACCACAACCTAAAAAGTTATGCATAACATATTTGACTTAGATTAGAAGTAAAACATAATAAATTTGAATATAATTAAGATTCTAATTAATAGGTAGAAAGTCATAATTGGAATCCTACTTGGACTAGAATTTTGTATACATATTTACTTGACATAGTGTTAATATTTTAAGCATAATTCCGTGCATACAATTTTAAATTAAGTAAGAAAACTCCCATTAGAATGATGATTCAAAATTCTAGAAATTTTATGAAGATGATATATTTAAAATAGGTCATTTACTAGTCGGAATCGGGACATCTTTGGATGAAAAGGAAATTTGTCAGATTTCTGAGTTCGGAATACTCATGACAGCATGTTAGTAAAATAGGCATATCTTTTTGTATAGATATTCATAAATAGTGAGATTAGATACATTGGAAATGTAATAAAAAGATCAAAAACTTTGTAGAAGAAAGTTTTTCTTAATTCGGACATTTAAGAGGTTGAATTTAAAGGTCTTCATAAAAAGAAACTGCGGGTAGCGTGAGTAGAGTCTAATTTGCACTAGGAAGTGACTTTAACTTGGAGATTAAGTTATGGGAGTAGGAGTTCGACTCCAACAAAAAAAAGAAGTGTTGGTGGTTATAATAGGAGGGTAAATAAGTATAACTAGAGCCTTGGGGTCGTGCTCAAAATTCTATTGCATGCAGCTCTCTTTCAAGGATAAGTTCATATGGTGTTCTTGAGATAATAGAGTTGTTCATGGTTATTTCTTTTGGAGGTTTAATTTTAATCAATATTTTATATTATTAGAGGCTTAGAGAATGTGAGAAAGATATTAGAGAATATGAAAAAGAATTTAAAGGAAGAAGAAAACATTGATAAATAGCAAGGAAGTCATAGGGGAGCCAAGAGCTGATCTTTCTTTAAAAGGTAAGTGGATAATTATACACATGATCTATTTTGTATTAAAAAAACTATGTTATTTTCGAAAGTTTTCACAATCTAATCAATTGGTAAGAACTTTAATCTATATGTCTATTTAATTATATTCAAGTTTTATATTTTTATGATCTTTTTTACTATTTATTCCATGATTATTATCTCAGCCTATATAATATGTCCGTTCAATCTGTTATATTTGCAATTATGATCACATGACTTACAGATATTTTTTCTCTTTGTCCGATGTCCAATTAAGCTAACATTTTTATAACACTTACTCTAGATGTTATCCTCGTGACCCATAAATTTCATAATTTTCAGAGTTTGTTTAGTATTTATTCCGTAATATTCTTTGCAGACTATATAATTTGTCTTGACAATTTTGAAATCCTAACTTATGAATCTTATATATCACTTGATTCATGTCCAAATCATGTAAAATTATGTGAAGACCTTTGTTATACTATTATTGATTTCTCTAAAAGGTTTGAGAATTTTATGATTTCGTTTGCTATTCAGTTTACCCTCTGTTTGGATTTGCTGGAATTTTATTTAAGTCGGATTCCTAGAATCGAAGTGAGAATCCAAAATCATATCAAATCCATTCAGAAATTGATTAAACTTTGTCCACACTTTAAATATTATATATTAGACATTCTCATAAAGTTTGGTAATTTTATGAATCTGTTTGATATTATTCGGCCTATTTATTGATTTTCAATTCTGAAAATTAGTCTCAATGGCCGAAAAATATGTTTATTATTCTGAAAATTCTGAGAAATTTTTTTTGATTATCCTTTCTATCCAAAAACTTATTTTAATTAGCTTTACTCTGATTTTCCATATATATAACCATGATGACTCTCTAAGTGGCTATTTTATATATAAAAGTATATATTTTAACTCTTATATGTCCGTATCAATTTGATAATTCAATTTTCAAATCTATGCTCATATTTTTTCATCATTTGATCTTTGTTAATCTGATTGTGCCATAATTATTTGACTTTGCTTGGACATCGCCATCTTAAGGAGATATTTGGCCCGATTCCATTATAAGCATCCATATTGAATAGGGTATTTTGTTTGGAACCCGAGGGCAAACATGTGCTCATATTTTTTCATCATTTGCCTAGATGTTTTGGTATTTCTTTTGTTTGCCTCCTTATGTTGTAGTTTGGGTGCATATTCGTTATGATATGATTTGATTTGTTTGATTGGCATATAAATTTGAAATTTTTGCTCTATATGTTCATTTGAATTCAGTTTAGTCATTTGAATCTTTTGATCATCCTGTTTAGCTATCCATTTGCAATCATATGAATTTGTCTTAACTATATGATTCATGGTATAAATTTGATTTGATAAGCTACTACTCCATGATATTTGCTATTTAATATGAGATGTGTTCAGGGGACGACGATACGTAACGCCTTAACAATTTGACAATTTGATACATTCTATTCGATATGTGATACGTTCTGATCATGGCTAGTAGAATTTGATATGTCTGATATGAGTTCGATCATGTCATATATGTTATATGTTAGTTAATCTATTTATATTATAAGAAAACACATTTGATTTGATAAGTTTATATCTGACCATATTTTGTATCATGTTCTTATTTGAGATATATGTCGAACTATGGAAGATCATGTTTAGTATAATTGTATAATGTGATTTGTAAAATGTACTATATATTAAGTCATGTGGATGATTTGAAGTCTGCTACGTGGTTGTACTCATAAATCATATTAACATTTTCAAAGTCTAAGAAAAAGAATATGGAATTTGAGGAGACTTCTGATTGAGGCATTTGATATCTTCAGGAGGTTATTTAGATTCAAATTTTACAGCTTTCTTAGTTTTGATATAGTAGATATAATGAGAGATTAATATAATTTTTCTTTATTAGTGAGATTGAGAATTTATTTACAAATTAATGGATATCGTAATTTGTGAACTTTGGTATTGGCTGTATTTGTATACTTTGGATTAGTTGATGGTTATGGCATTTATTTAAATTGCCTTGTGATTGTTTATCTTTAATATTTGTTTGTTATGGTGGAATTTGTTTTGAGATTACGTGGTCAGATTCCAAGTTGAAAAAAAAAAAGAAAAAAAAAACTAAACCGAATCTGAGGTGTAACACAATCGCTTATGATCTAGTAAGGGATCAGTGATGAGACTATTTAAACTTGGATAAGTACATCTATGGAATTAGATTATCTGACTTAAGACAATCGATTAGAATCTAACTTGTTCTGATTTATCTCTCGAATAATGATCCCTTCTAACTAGAATTGATTATGTGCTCTGATCCTTTGAGAGATTAAATATCTAACCATCTATTCATTTGGATATTTTATTATTTAACATTTTGCCTTGCTTAACTACAATTTTTCTTGCAGATAGATATATGAGTATCTTAGTTCTTATTCAGAATCATATTATTTGTCTATCTTTAAACATTATATGTTTAACTTAGTAGGGTGTTGAAGCCTATTGAGCTGTACTCATTAAAAACCACTTGTGTTTTTAGACCTTAAGGCGGAAGAGGCTTGAACTAGCAAGACTTGTGGTATTTTGTGGATTTGCTTGCTGTAGACTTTAGTTTTCTATTATGATTTGCTTAGTGATCTATATTGACTTTTCACTGAATAGAGAAAACTTTCATCTATTTTTTAGGGTTTGCGAGATTGAAACAACACAGTGGAAAAAGAACACAAAAATTTTTGTCCCGTGAAACCCCTCGTGATCGATTGTCAGATTCAATAGAATACAAAAACGAATCCGAGAGAACAGATTCTCTCCGTGCGGAGATGAGGAATCTCCAAAACTCGATGCTGAATCCATGGGACGCGAGTAGATGCACACGCGCACGGCCTCTAGATGTAGTATCCATATGGATCCTTGCACGGACGGCTTCTCCTTCTCGCTTGCGATGCCGACACGACCACCACCACCACCACCTATGGAGGGAGAGAAGAGGACGGCTAGGAGAGAGGGAGAGAGGGGGGACGGCCATGAGGAGAACCCACGTGCTGGTTAGGGTTTTCCCCAAGTCCCACAATTATATATATTATCTCTAATTTTTCACAAAAACTCAAAATAATATAAAACTCTCATTAAGCCATGTCTCACATAAACCCTTATATGTGTGACACTCTAGGTCCGACAATCAATATGGTTGTAGGCCCATTAATCTTAAAACATCTTTTAAGATTAATTTAATTCTTTTATTATCTCATGATCAAATGAATTAACCAATTACCACATAATTATTTATTCGGTGGACCTTTTGATCACGAACGACACTAAGCAACACCCCGTGATCCAGATGATGTCGGAGATCATCATCCTACTATTGGCACCCATATGTCAATAGATTATTGTACAAAATTAATCCTTCGCCTACGCAAATGTAATATTGATAACAGAGTATGGTTAACTGTCAAACTCCTTAATCACTTAGTGGATCAGTCGCTTAATGAGATATTATCGGAAAACTCCTTATCCGATAATCTCATTAACCCTGGACAGGGATTTAGTTGAGCATAAACAACTGCAGGTTGATTATGTCTTGACAAGTCAATCACCTTCACACAGATCCCACTACTAATGGTCACTTGAATATTCAGATGTAAATATTATGTGTCCTTAATCAAAAGTCAAGAAACAGTAGTCTTCATACAAGGTATCTTTGGCATCTCAGGTTTAAGGACCTACCATACTACTGTGATACAGAATGTCTTGGTTGACAGTTAAAACCATCCAAGAATTCTGAAGTGGGTCAGTTCAGTGAATTCATTCCACCAATGAGCACCCACATGTTTGTCTTAGTGCCTCCGCATAAGTAGTTATGAGATCAACCACTCTCATCATATGAGCAGACACAACATGTGTCAATCTATCTGGATGCTTGATGTCTAGTTCGTGCATTCTATGACTGAGAACAAATTAGGACTTATAGAAAATTAATCTCATTAGCACAACTTCTTGTAATTTAATCCTCATTGCATAAGTTCATGGACATCATATATATATATAAAGTAATTAAACATACAGATACATATATATTTGAGAAATATCATTTATTATTGAAAAGGAATGCAGGAATTAAGTCTGTTACATCTAATGTGATTGGCTTAGGATACCCTAACTCCTTCATTCTCCCACTTAGACTACAACCAATCACTTACATGCTTGATCCCCATCCCATGTAAGTGACGTTCAAATATATCACGAACCAAAGGCTTTGTCAGTGGGTCTACAATGTTATCCTTAGATGGGCTTTTATAATAAGGTTAATTGGACTAAATCAAATTACTTAAATTCAGTAATGGATTCAGTTAATCGATCTAATTTAAATTCATTAATAGACTGTAAAAGTGTAGGGCATAACAAATTATCAGTGGTTGCTAAATATATTTTCTCTAGTAATTACTGATTAAATTTAAGCCTTTTGAATGATGTAAAGTTGCTCTATATATACTAATTGATTTGGTGTCTAATCAGTTTACTTATTTTTATATTCTTGATTTTCGTGACCTAACTGTCTAGTCTTGTATCAGATTTTTTATTAGTCAATGTATTCATATTTTTTTCTGTCATATCTCTACCTTGCCTTATTTATATTAAGCATTCAGATAGAGAGATTTTCTTATAGTATTGATTGACAGCTATTTAGATTTTTTTCATGAGTTCCTATGCCTGTATATTATTATATTACTATGGAACTCTAGTATGCTGATAGACATGGTAGAAAAAAAATATGGTTGTCCTTTTCTTGTATTCTTCTAGTTCAGGATACTGATAGGAGATCTCACCAATTGTCTAAGGTCGTACCTCAATACCCTTAGGCCACATGTACCTGGTTGCTTATGAAGTTTTCATCTCAATAGAGTCTCTTTCTCTATAAAGATTCAAATGTTAGACACAACGGGAAGCCACTCTCTCCAACGTTTTACTTCTTCAGTCTAACGTGCAGATTTCTAAAATTTGTATACAAAATATGAAGGTCTTGTTCAAATAACAGAGAGAAGTGATATACTTGAGAGACTTACTAGAGAGATACACACTAGAGACGTACTTCAGAAAACAGATACTCCAGTGTCACAAAGAAAATTTTGAGCCTTTGAATTCCTCAAAGAAAGCCAGTAAGAAAGAGAGAGAAATAGAGAAATCTTCTAGAGCACAAATACTACGTTGTGCACACTGAAGCTCTGGGAGATTACCTGAAGATCAAGAGCTGAGTTTTTAATTATATTCTTGTCTAAATTATTGTTCTTATTTGTGTTCAACGATGAACACCTGCCTTTTCTAAGGCACCACTGTATCAAATAGTTCTTTGTCTTATTTTTCTCTTCCAAGTTGTTGGAAGGGAGGGTTTGTCTAGGACAGGAGGTTATTTTCCTTTTCTAAGTTGTTGGAAGGGAGGGCCTGTCTAGTAAAAGAGGTTGTTTTTGTAACAATCCGTCACCCTATAATTGGGGATCCGATTACTAAATGGGTACCGAATCATTAAAATTTAGAGCCAAACTAGGATCTCGATAAGTCTGGAAAATAAATTATAAACTAAACTAAACATCCACATCACATTGAATTGTAAAGGAAGTACATGAATTAAAAATGATTACAATTCAACTTGACTTAAAAAATAATTACATATTCAAACTAAAAAAAACTAATTAAGCGTACAGGCCTGAGAAGAAATAACAACTACATCGGGATATACCCCGGAACGATGGTTGCTGGCGCGCAACCCGAGATAAAACCCTCCTTGCTGTGAGTGCTTAAAATGAGTGTGTGATTATCATGAAAAACTATGTTGTTTAAGTGCAAAATAAACTTATTAAAAAAAAACTAAGTGATGTGATCGCCAGAAACTTTTGACTAAAAAGTTTCAAAAGAAGATTTGATCGCCTACCTGTTTGGATGTGGGAGATATTGAGCTCTTGGTTCCCCTCCTTCAGCCGGCTGAAGAAAGAGAGCCCTTTCTTGTCTTTGTTCTTGCTTTGACTGCTGTAGAGTTTTGAGGATCGTCCAAATTCCTTACTATTTGCTATTGATTTCCTCCCTTTGATTCTCCTTTATACTTTACAAGAAATAGAAAGAAATAATGATGAGAACTTAGGAAGAAATAGTATCCATTCTAGAGGAAATTTTAAACATGCAACTAAGCAGGTAAACTCACTTGTTGGGATGGTCTTTTAAACCCCTTAATCAAATAGGTTTTGAAAATGATGCTAGTGTTGTGTGTGTTGCATGGAGTGATGTGATGAAGAATGTGAAACTAGTGGGATGAAAAAAATGTGAACAATATGCAGAAATAAATTGAAAGCTAATGTTGGATGGCCCCTAGAAGCCTTGGTCTTCAATGGATCTTGGACGGATGAAGAAGGATGCCGACTCCTGGAAGTAGCAGCACTTCGGCATTCGGACGTCTTCAAGCTTCTTTGCTCCAATCGCCACCAAATTAATTACTCAATATCACTCTCTCTTCTCTTTTTTTACTCACTCAAGAGGCGAGGTATTTATAGACTTCTTTGCATCCGTAGATTTACATGAAGAAATCTTAAGATTTATCCAGCTTAACTAACAGATAAATACATATTAATTCATCTTTATCTGTAATTATCTAAAACGCATCGCCCATAGAAGACTCCTTTTATACTAATTAAGATAAGGAGAAACATCCGGAAAAAATTTATCTTTATCTGTAATTAGATAAAACGCGTCGCTACTTACAGACGCCTTTCAAACTAATTAAGATAAGGATAAACATCCGGAAGAGAAGTAGAAACAACTTAGGAAACCTAAATGGCGTCGTGACATGCAGACGTCTTTTAGCTAATTAATCTACTGATTCAAATTTAAACATTAAAATAGGAAGAAAGTCTAAATGGCGTCTACACTAGTCGACGTCTTTTAGACTTCTTCATATTTTAATTGAAATTTGAGTTAAAATCAATTAAATTAATTAACTTAAATCATATCTGTCTGACCCGACACAATTTAGATAATTAATTTAAAAAGATCAATAAAAATTAACCAATGATTAAATATCAGACCATTATGATGCATTATTATATGATATGAAATTTACTCAAAATGATGTCAAAATTAGCGTGTCTACAGCTGCCTCACCTTGGCATCGTCTTTCCAAGGGAGTGAAATGAAATAGAATGTACTGAAAAGGTGATGCCAAGGTGTGATGAGACACGCTTTCAACATCACATGATTGTAATTTTTTCTCAAAATCATCTATGAAGATAGTTCAAAGGGATCAATGGAATCAATCCTATCTGGATGAGGTAGACAAGGAAATAAAATATGGTCGATCAACCTCCATGGAGTGGGAAGTATCCCAGGTCGTAGACACTGTAGGTTTCATCACGGGGAGCGTTTGCCAGCCAATGTAGACGTGCTGCAGCCATGATGGATCTTAAAAGAAAACAAGAAATATTAGATAAAGAATCCAAGAAAGGATAGAATTTCGATGATATCTTCAAGCGAACCTCAAAGATAATCAAGATACTCAATTCAGAATGGAATATTTCATATCATGTTGGGATTACTTGATCAATGGTCTAAAACTTAATCAATAATTAATTCTTATCACAATGATTTCAAAGTCCTATATGATGCATGCTGGGCTAAAAGAAAAATATAAAGTTAAATAAAATATAAATTAATCAAGGATAATATTGTCAAATTGTCATTAATGAGTCAAGATATCAATTCTTGTAATTCAGTGCTAAGCCGAAGCTCGTTTATCCACGCACTGTTTCACAAAAGTGGAACCATCATCTCCACTAATTAACAATCCAACGGCCTATCCATGCGATTAAGAATTCTCTGGAATTATCACTGTTTTTGTTGTAGGGAAACTCAAATTCCAGTTTCATCAAAACCACAAGGTCTTTGACATGCTCCAATAAATACTTAACATATAGTAATGCAAATGAATTACATGGAATAATACAAGGGTAGAAATAACCGTCTTTTTAGCCACGGTCGGGACTTCATAAACTCCCATAATGGGATCTTCTTGATATTTCCAGCTTCATTTGGGTTTTCTTTAATTTCCTGCACTCAAAATTCATCAGTAACTTCAAACAAGTGTTTGACCAAATTTTAAAATATGGAATGACAGAAAGCTTGAAACGCGTCGTGTCGCGCTGACGCCCTTTAACCTTATAAAATGCGGCGGTTTTTCACGACGCCTTTTAAGTCGCAGAAACAGAATTCTGGTTGTTCTCTACTCGAATTCCAACTCTTCCAATGCTCATCCCTTTTCCAATTCGGAAAAGTTTTCCTAGGATCGCAATTTCCTCTATATAAACATCACTAATTTGTTCCCAAGCAATCCTGCCACTATCTAGAGATCCAAGGTTGAGTTTTTCTTCAAGGTTCAAGGGTATTTCAAGGTTTCAAGCTTCAAGAAGGAGGAAATCCGAAAAAGAGGATGAGTTCTTCAAACAAGAGGATGAGGAGGTCGCTGGAGAAGATCTCCGACGTGGAGAATCACCTTATTGGAAGGGATCCCAACCTCCAAGTAAGTTGAATTAACTTTCCTTCAATTCTTCTTCTTGTTCCTCCATGTTCTTCAAGTTTTCCATGTTCTTCAATTGATCCTCTTTTCCTCTATTTTTTAGACATATCCCATGTTTTCCGGCCCAAGGAGATTCACTTCTCTCCCTTGGATTCATAAACTCGCCAAAAGTCTTAAGCTTTCCATGCAAGCCTTCATCTCGAAGTGGAATCCTCAAGGATTGGTAGTGCATGCCAAGCATTACAAAAGCTCGAACGTGGATTGGGCGGCCATGGGTGCCTTGATCGAGCAGTGGCTTCCTCAAACTCACACCTTCTTTTTCCCAGATTTCGAGTGCACTATCCTTTTAGAAGAGGCGGAGCTCCTGTTGGGTCTTCCAAAGACCAAGGACAAGATGGCTTTGACAAGAGAAAGGATCACCGGTCAACAACTGTTGACGTCAATCATGAAGGATCCCTCAGAAGCTAAAGGGTGCCTTACCAACAGAGGGATCAACCTCGCAAAGCTCGCCGAATGGACTTTGTACGAGATCGATGATCTAAGGGAGGATGAAGTGGAAGATGTGACGAAAGCCTTCGTCACGTGCCTTGCCAGTGCTTTGTTCTTTCCCGCGCAAGACAACATTCTAGAAGATGATCAGGTCAGTGCTATATGCGCCATCTTCGAAGGTAAATCCATTAGCACTGCGATCTTGGCTTACCTTTACAGCGGTCTCTCTGCGGCATCTACGGGTCGTCCTCCTTACGGATGCATGTTACTTTTCGCCTTGTGGGTCGAGCTACACTTCAAATTCGAGTACTGCACGAGGATGTCACCAAGACCGTCTCCAATTTACATGAACAGTCCGATCCACTGCATTGCTAACACCGTGAAGTTCAACGAGCGCATGGTCAACAAGGTACCAAAGCTCAAGACCCGAGCTAACTGGAGGGAGCATCTGAGATGTATGTCGTCCAACATGTTTGACTCTTCTCCACTCGCTCTTGTTGGAAAGCCCATCAGAGTACGCCGTACAGCGGGAGCAGAACTTAAGTTAATTGGGGCTACTAAGCTTGTGCTGTATAATCCCCATCGGTGCCTTACTCAGCTCAGCCTGAATCGTCATGAATTCCCCGAGTTCTCTCTCACATCTCCGATCAAGAGGCGGGCTTTAGAATCCAACGAAGACTATGAAGCCACATAACTTATTATTACTTTGTGGAACCTTGGCTTTAGTTATCGTGTAAAATCCTCTAAAAATAGTGATAGAGAACTGAAATTTTCATACATTCAAGCACTTCATGAAATTCTTCCTTAAGTGTCATCTTTCCTTTTTTTCCTTTTTCTTTTTGATGTAATAAAGGATTTCATTGAATAAAGAATCATTTTTCATGCCTCAGAATCTTTCCTTAACTTTCTATGATATGTTCATGATTTTTCCTTAAACGAAAACTAGATTTTTCCTTAAAATCTGACAGTTCGGGTTTACTCAATGCAAAACACGTCCACTCAGAAAGACGCCTTTCAAACATAATTCATTTTCCAGAAATTAACCATTAATCCTCAAAATCTCGAATTAAGCTTAAATTGCGTCTACTACTCACGACGCCTTTCAACTCTCTCTCCTTCTTTTTCTAGAACTTGGCCATCAATTCCGTGATTAATCCTCTGAAACGCATCTGCATGGGTAGACGCCTTTAATAATCATGCCTTGTACGGTTCTGACCAGAATTGGCGGTAACCTGAAACGCGTCGCCATGTGTGGACGCCATTTACTCAATTTCAAATAGCTAGCCTTGCCGCCTCAACTTATACGCCCTAAAACGCGTCTCTGTGCGACGACGCCTTTCAACCTTCTGTTTACAGACCTGCGAAGGCTCCCTTTCTTCCTCACTTTTCTCAAAACTTTCTCTCTCTTCTTCACTCTCTTCTCCGGCGACCCTCCGGCGATCTAGCCTCTCTCTCTCTCTTTTAACTCCATGGAACGCGACGAAGGTGTTGGGATCGCTGTGTCGGGATCCGATCCTAAAACGCAGTGGAATAAAGAAGTTTGTGATCGGATCTGTCCCGTTTCGGTCGTTAAAACTAAAACCGATGTAGATCGATTTACCTTGCGCGGATTCGAATCCGCGTCCGTTTTCCGGTTCCGTCGGAGCGATGCCGCAAGTCGCGCAGATGCCCGACCTCTAGCGGTATCCACGCGGTTCTCCTCGCGATGGATCGTCCTCGCTTCCTCGCTCGCTGCAGAGCTCGAAGATCCCGTCTGACTGCGCGTAATCCGCCGCGACATGCGGATTCAGAATCCCCGTCGAACGGGAGGTGGAGCAGTTGGGAACCGCACGCCCAGAGGGGAGAGAAAGTGGGGAAGAACGAATGACGGCTAGGTCAGGGTTGCTGGCCCCGGACGTAGAATCCGTTCTTTTATAAGAAGTCAGTTTGCGGTTTTTCATAAAAACCCAGACTTATCCGAAATCCTGTCGAAGTATCCATCGACTTGAAAACCATTTGCGTGTGACCCTCTAGGCCCAAATACCAGTCCAGTTAATAGCCCATTAAGTCCAGTAACCCTTTACTGACCCATTGAATTAATTAATATCCTTATATTCAATTAATCAGCCGAATTTAATGTCCCACAATAAATTCGGACGGACTGCCGATCACGTTGGATGCCAAGCAACATCGCGTGATCCTGGATGGCACTGGGGTTATCACAACCCTCTATTGGAACCTTTCTGTCATCGGTTAGCGCGCAGATATAATCCTTCATCCGTACAATGTTCCCGAATCGACCTAGGGCATGGTTTACTGTTAAACCTTATTTGGTCGATTCACTTGAATCAGATGCCGCTAATCTGAATCCGATAACTCCTTATCGATTACAGAGTCCGCCCTGGCCAGGGACTTTAAGCGCATCATTCCCGGAACATTCTCTCTCAAACAACCGAGAGCGGATGATCCCGTATTGAACACACAATTACCTTCGAGGGCATTTCCCTGAATCCGATCGCTTGACTTATTGATATCCCATGGTTAGGGATTCGTTCGTCAAGGTCAAAGCTCAGAAACCTACCAACAAGGTATCCTTGGAGTCTCAGGTCCAAGGATCATCCACGCAACCGTGACAATTGAATCGAGCTGGTTAACAGTGAGGTGATTACCATCCAGCGATTCATAGTCGAATCAGTTCAGTGAACTCATTCACCAATGAGCACCTATAGGTTCAGCATAGTGTCTCCACACAAGTGACTTATGGGATCAGTCACCCTCATCATATGAGCTGAAGTAACCTATAATAGTCTATCCGGATGTTTGATGTCTTATCTCAAACATCCTATGACTAGGAACAATTAAGAATATGTGTTTATAAGTCTTCGGTCCCGTAATTATGATCTCATCATAATCCGAAGATTATTGCACATGTTCATGGACTTCATCGTGATACGATAAACACAGATCGAATTAATTACACATAATGAATTATTGCCATTTATTAATAATCTGAATAGGTACACAGTATTGGATTGGCTTTGAGACCATCTAATACTAACAGAAGGTTCCCGCAAGACCAAGGATTTGGCCAAGAGAAGGCAAACGGCGGCTCGCGAGGAAGAAGCTCCCGAAGAGGCGCCGGCCGCACTCGCCGAGGCGGCGGCGTTTTTGGAGGAGGAGGAGGCTCCTCCGGTACCGTTGGCCGTAGAAGAAGAAGGGGAGGGCGACCTCCACATGGTGAGTCTCTATGGTTTGAACGGAGTGAGCAAATGAGGGAAGAAAGGGGTTCTTCAAGAACCCAGAATTCAGCCTTGAAAGGCGTCCAGACCAGGTGACGCCGTTCAAACGGCGTCGCCCTGGTCCGACGCCATTCAGGGAAAAATTCCCAATTTTAATTAGGCATAAAATAATTCCAAAGTGCGTCAGGACCTGTGGACACCTTTCAATAGGCGTCCATGTGGCTCGACATCTTTCAGTCCAGAAATGTTTTGCTTGTTTTTTATGTTCAGTAACTAATGAAATTCTTTGTTTTTTCATTCGCAGGGGACGATGAGAGCCAGGATTAGCTGGGAATTAGTTATAGGGGCGTACCGGGAACTCCCGGACTTCCAGAAGGCGCGCCTGCGCCGGATGGGGTTCGGCGAGGTCTTAGATATCGAGCCATTTTGGCTCAATCTACTACTGCTGCAGGCGCTCAAGGAGTGATCGTTTCGAATTGTGCGTCGTTAAACACATGAAAACGTTCAATCTAAATTTATCCGGCTCACTCAAATCAAATTTTGGAAATTTAATAGTGGTAAGTCCGAGTCGATCCACAGGGAGATAGATTTCTAACTTTGAAAACTTTGGAATTTAATTAATCTAAAAAAAATTGACGATTGTTTAAGATTTTTAATGCTTTAAAATTCAATTATTCTAAAAATAACAACAACCAAAATTAACTAATTACACTAAATGATTAACTACTTAATTAAACCGTACATACGCTAATTAACTAAAATTAAAAAGAAATCTAATTAACTAGGCTAATTCCAAGTGGACAAACAAACACCCCTAATGTAACGAGGAAATAAACCTTAACTGAATAAAAATTGAATAGAATTTTCATTAGCCACTAACCGTTTAACAATACTTACACTTATCTAAACTAACAAAAGTGATTAATGAAAAATTAAGTAAACCAAACGTATGCAGCAAATAGAGCTTGGTGAGGGCTTCTGCGTGTGGCTGGGTTGGAAAAGGAGGAGCTTGGGAAGGGTAGTAAACAGCTGCTGCACGTGGAGAAGACGCATGGACAGGTTGCTGGAAATTGCAGGGTGCGGTGGAGAAGATCTGCTGCTGGTTGGTGGAAGCTGGTGCGTGCTGCTGGAAGCTGGTGGCACGTGGTTGAAGGCTGCCGCAGGTTGGCGGGACAGGTGTTGAAGGAAGCAGCTGCTGGAGGGGGCCGGTGAACTGCTGGCTTCACGCTTAGAAGAAGCTGGTTGCTGGTGCTGATGTACGTGGCTGCATGCTGGAGGAAGCTTGGAACGTGGCTGCTATGGAGGACAGGAAGGCTGCTGCGAAGCTGCTGCTGGGAAGCTGCTGGGACATGCCCGTGGGATCTCGCAGGCTTCAGGCCCGTGGGTGCAGCTGCTGGAGGGTGGTTGTGAAGCTTTGCTACGTGGAGATGCCGGAAGGTGGAGGTGCATGCATGTGCTCGCTGCTGTGTGCGTGCAGCTGCGTGGAGGAGCTTCAGCCAGCTGCGGGATGTTGCTCATGGAGGTGTTGCTGGGACAGCTGCTGGAAGAGAGAAGAGAATAGAGAGGGAGGCCCGTGGAGGGAGAGATCGAGAGAGAGAAAACAGAGGGAGAGAACCGAAAATTTGCAGAAGAAGGAGGAGGAAAGGAGGCTGCTGCGGCTGGGAGGAAGAGAGGGATGGCAAGGAAAGAAGAAAACCAGAGAGGAGGAAGGGAGAGAAACAGAGAGAGAGAAGCACAAAGAGAGGGTATGCGGAGGAAGAGAACAAAGGGAGAGAAAGAGAGAAACTAAGAGAGAGAGAACCGGAGAGAGGGAGAGCCGGAGAGGAGGTTGGAAAAGGAAGAGGAGGCTGGGAAAAAATAAAAACGGAGAGGTTGAGAGCGAGAGAAAGAGGAGGAGGGAAGCTACGGATAGAGATTGGTTAGAAAAAAAGAGAGGGTGAATTATATATAGAGAGAGGAGTGCGTGCGGGAAGGGAAATTGGAGAAGAAGTAGGACTCGAATTTCTAAAAAGAGAGAGAGAGAGAGGATTTTTAAAATAAAGGAAGGGATGTGTTTAGGAAATTAGAGAGACGGAAGGAAATAGTAGGTTTTAGGAAACTCCAGCGAATGAAGGAATCAAATTGTATTTTTACTCCTGTTTTAGTTGAAATCCGAACACTAGACCTCTCCCAAATTTCCGGAAACTCCACCAGCTGCACTGGGTCATCGGCATGTCCTGTTCACATAAAATAAATATAAATTAGCGCATTATTATAAAAATATCATCATATTTATTCATTTCGTCTCGGTTTTGTCGAGAAACCGCAAATGCGCTATACTCCTTTGATCACATGAAATGACGATATTTTTAAGTCAGAATTTGATGAAATTGGTACCGTTGGACTTGTTACACAATTATCTATAATTTCATGCTATTTTGCAAATAAAAACATGAGTATGATGCATATGATTGCCTTTAAATGATCAATTTAACACTTTATCACATCCCCCAACTTACTCATTGCTAGTCCCTTAGCAATGCAAATAAGGAAAAGTTAGGACAAACAATGAATTATCATGCTTCATTTATAGTATCTTTCACAATCAATTTAAGTGGTAGCCGTTTGGTTGAGCTAAAAGTTTTCATATCCCACAATATTTTGATTCACGACAGGTGATTGTGCATGAAATTTGACATACTTAGAACTCGTTTCCGACCTTTCTGGTATATTCTTGCATTTACTACCTTTTAGATAAGACTACCTGGGGAGGAGAAGAGAATAAAAGGTTTCCCGATCAGTCAGTGAGGACCGTTTTTCAGTTCCCTTCCCAACTCAGCACTTTTCACGACTTGGTCATATTTTTGGTACGATGGACTTTTTAGCGTGGCATTTTTTCATTTTATTGTACTTTTGCTTTTGAGAGTGCGTACTTTTTGCCACTCTCTTTGAATTGCCTGAGGGGAGGTGCGTACTTTTTACCACCTACCTTCCTTTAGCTCTTTTAACGCCTTCTATTGCCTTTAATGTTTACAGCTGTCCATTTTAAATGACCGCCTCTTTTAGAGTGCTGAGTGGGACAGTCCCCTATTATGGATCCTACACATTCCTTTCGTTCAACCGAAAAGAAAAATTAGAATAAGTAGTCTTATCCTTGAGGTTAATTCCAGCAATTCTATACTTTTAAGATCTTCCATTTATTATAAGTTGCCGTGTGTGTGTGAAAATCATCCTGCCGTGGACTTTTGTAAAGTGGGATATTTAAACTTTGAAGGTTCATTAACCAATGTGACAACCAAAAAAACTGATTTGTTTCAGATTTTCTTAATGAAACATGATTTTTATGCAATTTTCATAGGATGTGAAAAGAAATTTTAAAAATTTGACCATTTTTCAGTGAAAGGTATCAGTTTTCTTCAAAAGATTTTCTAATAAATACATATCAAATTGATTGCCCCACCCCCCAACTTGATTGACATTGTCCTCAATGGCATAAAAGATATGAAAAACATGTCAGCCAGAAGCGAATTGTGAAGGAGCGAAACAACCTGTAATGAAGAGGATGCGACATGCCCACGGCGACTGCTGCTCAAGAACCTAAAAATGAAAAGAAATACAAAAACTGAAGTAAAAGATTTGGTTGCCTCCCAACAAGCGCTAAGTTTATCGTCTTCAGCCAGACGGAATGTGCACACTATCCAATGCCTACTAGCACAAATTTCAGTGCATGCATTTTGAAGTTTTTTGGTTGGAGTGCACTCAGCATTGCATGTAGCTGATGAGTGAGAATGTTATCATTGAGATTCCAAAGAAAAGAATTTTTCAACGTGGTCAATGGGATATTGGTTCTACTTGATTCATAGGCCATGTCAACCACGCACCCTGCTTCTTGTCCTTGACTAAATTGAAGGACTTGATCCTCGATAAAAAGATCAAAAGTTCCCAGAATGATGGACCATTGATTCAATGTAGGGGATGATCCAATGTTGAAGATGGGGAAATCAACAAATATGTGGCTCCTATCCATCTGAATAAGAGTATCTTGGATCATGTCATGTGGCTGCTTAATGAAATGATCAATTGACTGCAAAGCAACCGACGTGTACCTTAATTTGTGGATTCCAAATTTCTCAAAGATAGAGACTGAGAACAGGTTCGGTTTGACCTCAAATTTTAATAAAATCCAGTAAAGATTGATGTTATCGATATTGTAAGAATTGAGTTGGGCAACACAGTGAGTTTCTTTGAGAAAATGGCTGTTGATGTGGACTTGGCCAAATAATTCCATCACCTCCTTGAGTCGGGCCAGCTTTTGGAGGCTATTGGGCTTAGATTCTCGAACACTCGGGAAACAGATCATAGGTAGGTGAATATTTGGGCTCTCACTAGAATACTTCTCGTCTCCTTCATCTCCCCCCAACTTACCCTCAATGGGTTCTTCTTGATGATTAGCTAAGTCTATGGCTTCAGTTTTCTCTTGATGCAATTCCTCAAGATTATCCACTTTATGATCTATTGGGAAGAAGAAATATTCAAGATCCGGACCATCATGTGTATTTAATTCCTCTGTGGGAAATAGAAAGTGTTCAAAGTCCAGCTCAATATCCAGCAAATCACTCATTTCTCTTTCTCCTTTTTCCTTCAAGCTTACCTCAAGAGAGATAGGTGTGATCGTGACTTCACTTTGCTGGTCAGTCTGAGGGTTTTCCATCTTCTCTCTATCCACCGGGTATATATCTTCTAAAATATCCACTTTCTCTATTGGGAAGAAAAAATATTCGAGATTCGGACTAGCATGCATATTGACTTCCACTGTGGGGAATATGAAGTGTTCAAAATCCGGATTAACCTCTAAAAGATCACTCACTTCCCCTTCTCCTTTTCTATCACTTAAGCTTTCCTCAGGACAGACAGGTATGATCATGGATGCATCTTGTTGACCAGTCTCAGGATTTTTCATAGATTGATTCATGCTAGCATTCCCTATTCTCACCTGATGCGACTCCGTAAGATACTCTCCGTTTTCAAGATCAGGCATGATGTGACCATTACCGGATTGAACGATGTCAAGTTGAATTTGTGAGTTGATTTGTTGGTCAAAATTAGGTGAAAAAGATTGCAGATTTTCAATGGACTTGCTAAGCACTTCTTCTAAATCCATTCTTAGATTAGTTTCAGTCAAACAGTCAACTAG
Organism: Zantedeschia hybrid cultivar; assembly: GCA_030544215.1. Classification (NCBI taxonomy): domain Eukaryota; kingdom Viridiplantae; phylum Streptophyta; class Magnoliopsida; order Alismatales; family Araceae; genus Zantedeschia; species Zantedeschia hybrid cultivar. The sequence goes on from JARZZO010000011.1 coordinate 47,077,168, forward strand.
GGCCTGCATTCTACCAATGGTTTGTTGTTGGGCCAAGACTATTTGTTCAAGTTGCATGAATTGATCATCTTGAGAATGCGGATAACTGGGCTGATAATCAGACTGCGAAGAATATGTCGAATAATTTGATTGGAAGCAAGGTGGACAAGAGCTTGTGGACAATGGATAATCGGAGTGTCCATGATTGTGGGCCAAACCACCAGAGTAGACTTGGAATTGGGGCCAATCCGAGAAGTCTTGGATAGCTAGACTTGGAGCTTGGGCCTAGTGAGGTGGAAATTGAAGAGCAGGTGGGGTATCATAATGGTCCTGATTGGCCCAAACGGGACATCTTTCTTGATAGGTATATGATTGTGTGGGATATGAGGACGGTTCTGGGCCCAAAGCTAGAAATTGATCAATTGTGTGGGCCAACTTGTCTAGCTTAGCTAATCTGTGAGCCAAATCCATATTAGGTGGTGGAGGGAAAGGTGTGATGGTATTAAGACATGGGCCAAGAAATTGGTTCATTTGAGTCCACTCCATGCTGAAAATCTTTTTTTATTATTATTTTTTATTTATTAATGATGCAAACAAGTTATCACACAATTATTCCTAAGACAACTATGGTTAAACTAGCCTACATGATGTGTTTCTCACAAATTAATCTAGGTTTAATTCAAGTCCACCCTCACAATTATCAATCGGCCAGGTAAGAGGTGGGGTGGTGGGAGGCTCCCCCTACTTTCGTAGGGACCTAATTAAAGAACCACCGACCCACTTAGGCGTTTGCCATTGGACCTCTAGCCTTAGACACCGGTCTCCAAAAGTGATAGTGGGCTCAAGCTAGACCCAAATCTCATTGTGAACCCTAAATTGAATTCCTACTCACTTTTAATGGGCTTGGGTTAGTGAAAGAGTGCAAGGGATGGTTGTTTTTGGGCCAAGGAAGGGTAGTCAAATCCCCACCTTATTTTGTTAATGGACTTGCCCTTTAAGATGTTTTTATGTGAAGTGCACAACCAATTCAAACAAGGGGTTCTATGCAATCATGGAAATGCATGAACATGGTATTTAAGGAAGGTAGAGATCTCACCTTGTCACCCGCAATCTTCAACAAAATGGAAATTTACAAGAAAGGAAACATTCTAAAAATGCAGTCCTAAATGATGCATGACCTAATATGGAAGGTTTCTAATCCTGGAAATGGAGATTTTTAAATTTGGATGTTCTTCTTTTTGTTCTTTTTTTTAGTTAATGGAAACCTATCTAAACTAGAAACTACAAAAATGGAAACTAACTAAAGTCAAGAAATTGAAACATAGAAAGTTGGAACACACTTACCATAATTTCGCTTTCCTTTTTTTTTTTTTTTTCAATATACCTGCAAAAATTAGAAAAATAAGGTTAGTTAGAGAATAATTACACTAAATCCAAGATAATCAAAATTAAAAATCTAACTCCCCGGCAACGGCGCCAAAAATTGATCGTTTCGAATTGTGCGTCGTTAAACACATGAAAACGTTCAATCTAAATTTATCCGGCTTACTCAAATCAAATTTTGGAAATTTAATAGTGGTAAGTCCGAGTCGATCCACAGGGAGATAGATTTCTAACTTTGAAAACTTTGGAATTTAATTAATCTAAAAAAAATTGACGATTGTTTAAGATTTTTAATGCTTTAAAATTCAATTATTCTAAAAATAACAACAACCGAAATTAACTAATTACACTAAATGATTAACTACTTAATTAAACCGTACATACGCTAATTAACTAAAATTAAAAAGAAATCTAATTAACTAGGCTAATTCCAAGTGGACAAACTAACACCCCTAATGTAACGAGGAAATAAACCTTAACTGAATAAAAATTGAATAGAATTTTCATTAGCCACTAACCGTTTAACAATACTTACACTTATCTAAACTAACAAAAGTGATTAATGAAAAATTAAGTAAACCAAACGTATGCAGCAAATAGAGCTTGGTGAGGGCTTCTGCGTGTGGCTGGGTTGGAAAAGGAGGAGCTTGGGAAGGGTAGTAAACAGCTGCTGCACGTGGAGAAGACGCATGGACAGGTTGCTGGAAATTGCAGGGTGCGGTGGAGAAGATCTGCTGCTGGTTGGTGGAAGCTGGTGCGTGCTGCTGGAAGCTGGTGGCACGTGGTTGAAGGCTGCCGCAGGTTGGCGGGACAGGTGTTGAAGGAAGCAGCTGCTGGAGGGGGCCGGTGAACTGCTGGCTTCACGCTTAGAAGAAGCTGGTTGCTGGTGCTGATGTACGTGGCTGCATGCTGGAGGAAGCTTGGAACGTGGCTGCTATGGAGGACAGGAAGGCTGCTGCGAAGCTGCTGCTGGGAAGCTGCTGGGACATGCCCGTGGGATCTCGCAGGCTTCAGGCCCGTGGGTGCAGCTGCTGGAGGGTGGTTGTGAAGCTTTGCTACGTGGAGATGCCGGAAGGTGGAGGTGCATGCATGTGCTCGCTGCTGTGTGCGTGCAGCTGCGTGGAGGAGCTTCAGCCAGCTGCGGGATGTTGCTCGTGGAGGTGTTGCTGGGACAGCTGCTGGAAGAGAGAAGAGAATAGAGAGGGAGGCCCGTGGAGGGAGAGATCGAGAGAGAGAAAACAGAGGGAGAGAACCGAAAAATTGCAGAAGAAGGAGGAGGAAAGGAGGCTGCTGCGGCTGGGAGGAAGAGAGGGATGGCAAGGAAAGAAGAAAACCAGAGAGGAGGAAGGGAGAGAAACAGAGAGAGAGAAGCACAAAGAGAGGGTATGCGGAGGAAGAGAACAAAGGGAGAGAGAGAGAAACTAAGAGAGAGAGAACCGGAGAGAGGGAGAGCTGGAGAAGAGGTTGGAAAAGGAAGAGGAGGCTGGGAAAAAATGAAAACGGAGAGGTTGAGAGCGAGAGAAAGAGGAGGAGGGAAGCTACGGGTAGAGATTGGTTAGAAAAGAAGAGAGGGTGAAATATATATATAGAGAGGAGTGCGTGCGGGAAGGGAAATTGGAGAAGAAGTAGGACTCGAATTTCTAAAAAGAGAGAGAGAGAGAGAGGATTTTTAAAATAAAGGAAGGGATGTGTTTAGGAAATTGGAGAGACGGAAGGAAATAGTGGGTTTTAGGAAACTCCAGCGAAGAAAGGAATCAAATTGTGTTTTTACCCCTGTTTTAGTTGAAATCCGAACACTAGACCTCCCCCAAATTTCCGGAAACTCCACCAGCTGCACTGCGTCATCGGCATGTCCTGTTCACATAAAATAAATATAAATTAGCGCATTATTATAAAAATATCATCATATTTATTCATTTCGTCTCGGTTTTGTCGAGAAACCGCAAATGCGCTATACTCCTTTGATCACATGAAATGACGATGTTTTTAAGTCAGAATTTGATGAAATTGGTACCGTTGGACTTGTTACATAATTATCTATAATTTCATGCTATTTTGTAAATAAAAACATGAGTATGATGCATATGATTGCCTTTAAATGATCAATTTAACACTTTATCAAGGAGCGTTGGCATGCGGAGAGTCGGGTATTCCTAATGCCCTGGGGACATATGATCCCCTCTTTAGAGGACGTGACCAAGATCACTGGCCTCAGGGTAGAGGGCCGACCGATAAGTGGGGTGACTAACCCCAACTACCAGGGATTGGCACAGGCACTATTAGGTATAGGGGTGTCCAGCCTAGGCAGGAAGTCTAGCATGGTCCCTAGGGTAGAGGTGGAGGCTGCCTTAGGACTGGATGAGCCCCGGCGTCGGTCAGATGAGACCCGGGAGAAGTTCAGAGATAGGGTAGAGTCATCCTCCTCTGTATATTGTAGCGACCCTAATCAGGAGAAGGAGGTAGACAGGCAGCTTAGGGTCTTCTTAGTCTTTTTCTTTGGTCGGTTGCTCTTCGGTACGAAGGGCGACCACATTCATTGTAGGTTTCTGTATTTATTATATGACTTAGATAGTTTAGGAGAGTATGCCTGGGGTGCGGCCCTTCTGGCCCACCTGTTCGCAGACCTGTCCGCGGTCACGCCTGACCGTGAGACGACTGTCAGTGGCTTTTCGCCATTCCTACAGGTATTAAGTCATTTTATTATTTGTTTATGCAATGCAATGTGATATGATGCTTTACTAACCTATATGTCCATGTATGCAGGTATGGAGCTACCATTACTTTCCGCTCGACAGAGCGAGGATCGTGCGACCGGGCGCTGTCCCATTAGCCTGCCGTTGGCAGCCGATAGTAGACACAACGCCACCGCACCACCAGCTAACGGCCCTCCGCCGTCAGTTCCTTGATTACTCGGAGCTCCTGGTGAGTTCTTAACTTGTTCAATTTTATTCATTAAATGCAATCTTTTATTCATTAAATGCAAGTTATTTATATGAATGCGTCTATCCTATATGCAGGTGATCTGGCGCCCATACTTGGGCATGGGCGAGGAGGGCCAGCCGTGGGTGACGGCTGGCCGGAGACGGTTCAGGAGGCAAATGTGGCTGCATTGCCTCAACGAGATCGAGCCGCTCCGCCTCCACCTCGTGATGAGGACCCTGGGCCTCCACCAAGAGTGGGTCAATGAGGAGGTCCCGGAGGGTGTCGGACGGAGTATGAGGGGCAAGCAAGCCCTCACTGATTGGTGAGCAAAGTTCCCGGAACAATATGAAGACTGGCATCGCCAGGGTGTCCGTGTTGAGTCACGAGCGGAGGGTAGCGCAACCTACCTCCAGCAGTATCGGACACATTACGCCGATCAGCTGCAACTCCTCCGACCGCTCGATGTAAGTATGCTTTTATGCGTCTTTCATTTTATTATTATCTTGATTTATATTTGTGAATGAATGTATGTATGTGTGATATGCAGGATGCGCGCGATGCGGTCATCATCGACCTCCGGGCCCGCCTACATGACACAGAGGCCCAGCTGGAGCAGGTCCAGAAGGAGCTCTTTGACCTGGTATGTATGCATGAATATGAATTGATGTTTTAATTACTTAGTTGTTTTGACGATTAACCACTGACGGTTGTCTTTTGGTGCAGCGAACCGTCTACACCCAGGCGGCTCCCCCTACATATGGAGCCTCATCATCTTCTTCTTCTGCCGCCCATGAGGCTGCTTTGGCTGACCTCCAGAGCCAGCTTGCCTCTGCCATCCGCCGGGATTCCCTTGCAGAGGAGGATCGCGCTGCTCGGGTAAGTTCGGTTACTTCCTTTGATTTCTGAATCTGATTTTGATTGCTTGACTGCCTTGGACTAACAATGGTTTCCCCTGCAGGTTGCTGAGCTCCAAGAAGCCCTTCAGAGGGCTGAAGTGGATGCAGCTCGTGTTCGCGAACTCGAGGAGCAGGTGGCTCGGGTTCACAATCTGGAGGAGTAGGTGGCTCGCCTCTCCACCGGGGATCTTCCTCGGGAGCTTTCACACCTCCAGTCCCGATTGGGGTTTATCACCGAGGAGAGGGAGAGGGAGCTGTTGGAGCGGCAGAAGATGGACTCGGAGATGGCCTCTCTCCGAGTTCAGTTGGGCATTGCTGAGCATGAGCGCCGGAGTGTGGAGGAGAGATACAGGCGTGCTCGACAACGTGCCCAGGAGCGCGGGCAGGCGAGCGCCTTTACAGCCAGCGTGGCCATTTCTTCCGGTCAAGCTGGTCCGAGCGTCATGGGTCCGCCGCCGCCTAGAGCTCCACCGCCAGATGCCCAGGACGAGGCTCAGAGTCAGATGGACGAGGGTACAGGAGAGAGCCAGCCTTGAGAGCTTATGTATTTTCTTTTTTTCTGTGTATCATGTACAGCACACTTTTTGATGATATACATGAAACTTTTGGCCTCCAACTTTGTGTTCCATGTGTTTGCCTTGCGTCTTGTACGTCACTTAACAAACAGGTTAAGCATCTATTTAGGCTTAGCCCCTTGCCTGACCAAATGAACGGTCGATCAATCTCTTTCTTAGTGGAAGGGTCAAGGGGCATAGCCTTTATTAACAAAGGTAGTATGAATAATCAAACTGTAAGCAAAAATGCAACATGCAAGCAGACAAATGCTCACTGAAAACAGGAGTGAAGCATACTAGATGCAATAAGCAAATGCTAATTAAAAATTTTTTGTTGTTTTGAAATATGTACTTTTTTTGGATTTTGAAATATGTATTTTTTTTTTTTTACTTTGAAACATGTGTGTTTTTTTTTTTTGGCTTTTGAAATAGGTACTTTTTTTTACTTTGAAACATGTATGTTTATTTATTTATTTTTGAAATACGTATTTTTTATTTTGACATATGTATAATTTTTTTTGGATTTTGAAATATGTATTTTTTTGGATTTTTTGAAATATGTATTTTTTTGGATTTTGAAATATGATGTGAACTAAAAGACCAGCATGGTACTCAGATCAAAAGATCATATTCATTTATTAACTTAATTCCCAAATTGTTCTTTAATAATTTAACTTAAACCCATCGTGTATGAACTTGTGTTTCCATTCGTGATCCCATTTGATGATTTGATCCTTAGTCAATCTCGGCCGTTCCTCAAGTTTGGAGTACGCATCTTTAGAAAGGAAGAATTGGTTTAGAAAGCCCATGAGAAGGTTCCGGAGACCTAAAAAGATGTTCCTTTCTTACCCTAATATCTGTTGGGGTTCGGTCATTTTCTTTCCGGGGTATTTATCGACCTTGCGTTCCCTTTTGTTTCATTTCATGGCCTTGATGTAACGTTTGTAATGTATTGGCCTTTTGATTTGACGTTTGGCTTTTGCCTTTTGCTTTGCTTTTCTTTTCTTTTATTTTCTTTGGGACGGATCTCCTCCTTTTTTCTTATGACGGCCTCCTACTAAGATGGCGGCTATTCTTGATAGTATATTCTAAGCCTCGTTCCGACATCATGGGCCGAGTGTAAAAAACAGAATTTTGCTTTAAAAGAATGATTTTTACTTTATACTTTCAGTCAAGCTTTCGGTATTCCTCAGGATCCGGCATCTCTTATTACTCACGAATCAAACGTGTCAGTGTGTGTAGTAATGTGTTTGAGTTAAATTATCCAGACTGATAAGGAAATTTGAGTTTATAAATTTTCTGATTCCACTTGTCTTTGTGCCATGCTGATCGACTCATTAACCTAAGGGTAGTATTTCTTAAGATGCAAACCGTTCCAGGAGTGAGTTAGTTCTTCTCCTTCTGCATTAACCAAACAATAAGCGTTAGCAGGAAAAGCATGTGATATAACATAAGGCCCTTCCCAATTGGGTTGGAGCTTAGAACGTGGACCACCAGGTTTTACAAAAATTCTTTTGACGATCATTTCACCAACTTTGAACTTACGTTCAATGACTTTCTTTTGATAAAAACGTGCTAGTCTATTTTGATACTCTTTCATGATTAGCAGCTGACCATCTTCTCTCGTCTAAGAGTTCCAATTGAGCAAGGAGTGCTGATCGGTGTTTATCAATGGAAAATTCCTTATTCAATTGTACTCTTAATGACGGTATGAGGATCTCGTATGGAACTACTGCCTCCATTCCAAATGTCAAGGAATAAGGAGTCTGCCCAGTGGGCGTGCGGATTGAAGTTCGGTAGGCCCATAGAGCCTCAATCAATTTTTCTGGCCAGTCTATGAACTTGTTAGATTTGCACGTCTTTTTGATGATTTTTATCAAAGTCTTGTTAGTTGCCTCTACTTGGCCATTGCCTTGCGGATAATAAGGAGATGAATGATGCAATGCAATTTTGTACCTGTTGCAGAGGTCTTTCAATTCTTGTGACACGAACTGTGGTCCATTGTCGGTGACGATGGTGCTTGGAATTCCAAATCTGGTGATGATGTTCCTCATGATGAACTTGCAGACGGTTGATGCTTTGACTTCCGTGTATGCTTCAGCTTCTGCCCACTTAGTGAAGTATTCCGTTGCCGTGAGGATGAAAGATTTTTGCTTGATGCCGGAATCAGGATTGCCAAGGGGTCCAATGATATCGAAAGCCCACATGGAGAAAGGCCATGGGGAAGAAACTGGATGGAGTGAAGATGCAGGAGAATGAATTTTGTCGGCGTAAAGTTGACACTTAGCACACCTACGGACATATCCTACACAATCTTCTTCTATGGTTGGCCAATAAAATCCTTGTCTAAGGATCTTCTTTGCTAGCATTTGTCCATTAACATGGCCACCACAAACTCCAGCGTAAGCTCCTTCCATAACCTTCCAAAGCTCATCTTCGTCCAGACATCTCAGAAGAACTCCATCAAAACCTCTTTTGTACAGTGCCCCCCCAACTAGGGTGTATCGTCGAGTAACTCTCCTGATAGCCCTTTTCTCCTTAGTTGTGGCATCTTCAGGATACGATTGATCTTCACAATACTTGGCAATTTCATAGTACCATGGCTTCTGTTCATCATCCATCTCCTCTAACAGCTCCATCAACATGATTTCTCTCTTCTCCACGATATCTCCATCTCTGACCTTCTTCAGCAACTTTTCCTTGGTTCTTAGAAACGAAGGGTCTTTCACGGCGGGTGAAAGATGCCTATGAACTATGATTGATTCAGATTGCCTGCTGATTGGAAAATCAAGAGAAGATGCAAGTGAGGCTAGAGCGTCAGCTAAGATGTTCTGATTCCTAGGGACATGGACGAAGATCAATTTGGTAAAAAGCTTTGAATAAGCAGAAGTAAGTTCTTGATAAGGCTTGAGTTTGGGATCAAGGGTTCGATACTTGGTTAACACTTGGCGAAGAATCAATTGGCTATCACCCACAATCCTGAGTTTGGTAACACCATGGGAATGAGCAGCCTTGAGGCCAGCAAGGAGCGCCTCGTATTCAGCTATATTGTTGGTGACTAAAAAGTCAAGCTAAAAGGCTTGTGGAATGGTGATACCTTCGGGTGATAACAGAACAATGCCAATACCCTTTCCATGGGAATTCAGAGCTCCGTCAAAATGCAGAGTCCACATATCATCTCTGATTTGGTCTATGGACATCAGTTCCTCATCCGGAAACTCCGATTGGACTGGATCAAAACGAGGAAGGGGGTGATGAGCGAGATGTTCTGCTATGGCATAGCCTTTGATCGCTTTCTGCTGAATGTAAGTGATATCGAATTGAGATAGAAAGCTTTGCCATCGCGCTAACCTATCAGTAAGGACATATTTCTCCAGAAGAAACTTGATTGGATTCATCCTAGCAATGAGATGGACTTCATGGGCTAGAAAATAATGCTTCAATTTCTGAACAACCCAAACTAATGCTGCACATGTTTTCTCCATCACTGTATATCTTTGTTTAGCGGGGTTGAGAAGTTTAGAGAGATAGTAGGCTGCCCTCTCCTTTCCTTCTTCATCCTCTTGTACTAGGACAGCCCCTATTGCATCATCCAGGACATAAATGTAAAGTATCAATGGTTTGCTTGGAGATGGTGGTCTCAAAACAGGAGGACTTGCCAAATAATTCTTTAATCCATCGAATGACTCCTGACACTTATCGTCCCAATCAAATTTGACTCCTGGCTTGGTAAGCTCGTAGAACGGCTTACACCTTTGTGAGTGCTGGGAGACAAAACGGCGAATAAATTGCAACCTCTCGATTAATCCTCTTAACTCCTTCAAGTTCTTGGGAGGTGGCATCTCTCTGATAGCCTTCGCCTTATTGGGATCGATCTCAATTCCCCGTTTGCTGACAATGAATCCAAGTAATTTTCCTGAAGATACCCCGAATACACATTTCTTGGGGTTCATCTTTAACTGATATTCCTTTGATCTCTCTAACACTCTTGCCAGAACTTTGGCATGCTCAGCCTTCGTTTTAGATTTAACCAACAAGTCATCCACATACACTTCTAGATCTATGTGCATCATGTCGTGAAATATTGCCATCATAGCCTTCTGATAAGTGGCTCCAGCATTCTTTAATCCAAATGGCATGACAACATAGCAGTATGTTCCCCAAGGTGTGGTGAATGATGTCTTCTCCTGATCTTCTTCTGCCAATTTGATCTGATTGTACTCTGAAAACTCATCCATAAATGATAAAGTCTCATAGCCAGCAGTGTTATCAATGAGTACGTCAATATGGGACAATGGAAAATCATCTTTAAGACACGTCCGGTTTAAATCTCGGAAGTCAATGCAAATCCTGACCTTTCCGTCCTTCTTCATAATCGGGACTATGTTGGCCACCCATTGTGGATAGAGGACAACTCTAATAAATTTGGCTTTATGTAATTTGTCGACCTCTTCCTTCATTTTTAAAGCCATTTGTGGGTGGAATCGCCTTAGCTTCTGTTTGACCGGGCTAGCTCCTTCCTTCAATGTCAATCTGTGTTCCACTAATGACGAGTCTAACCCCGACATATCTTCATAACTCCAGGCGAAAGTGTCCTTATAATCCTTAAGTACTTGTACCATTGCCTTCTCATCTTCTACAGAAAGATTCTTGCTGACGAGGACAACCTTAAGTTCGTCTTCAATCCCTAAATTGATTTCTTTGGTGGGCTCTTCTACGACAGCTGAGGGTTCATCGAATCTCTTCACTCCACTGGCATACGCCTCAGCTGCATCCTCGTCATCTTCTTCGTCTTCAACAATGGGGTCTTTTTCATGTATCAACTCATACATCCCATATCCATCATTGACTAACTCATCGTCCATACAGTCTTCTGGCATCTGAATGGGATTTTCCAATAATTGAGGGATCATTGAGCAAGAAAGGCATCTGTTAGCTAAGTCCTGGAGGTATCTATCTGGAATCTATCTACCCTTAGACTTTCTAGACTTCCTAACCTTATTAACTTGCCTAGAGCTAGACTGTCTAACTTCACTAGACTCCCTATTCTGACCTAATGAAGATGAAGGAGAATGAAAATCATGGGATACAGATGGAAATACAGGAGAATCCTCCCGAGGGGAGGGGCAGAGTAGATTTAGAAGAGAATTTTGACCGAAAGACCCGCGCGATAGGGTATAATCGGCCAAGTAAGAAGTTTCCTCAATGAGGATCTGGGAAGAATTTGTTGCCAAATTGGCGTTTTTTTTTTTTGGCAATAGAAGAGTTAAGCATAAAACAGGAATGAAGATGAATAGAAAGAGAATGAGATGAGGATTAGGGGGATCATACAGCAGTATGTCCCAGATTAAATCATACATCCTCTCTAGATCGAGAGGAGGTGGTGGAATAAGGTCCCGTGGGGACAGAGTAATTATGACGGGCGGGGTCCGTGGAATGTCTTCAATGATGACCCTCGACCAAGTCGGGGTCAAGAGCAAAGTGCGAAACAAGGTGTGAAGCATGAAAACATGAGAAGGATAAGTCCCCCTCCAAAGCAGATCCGTAGTGTAGCCAGCTTCATAGGGGTCATCTGGCTCCCCTTCATTAGTCTCTTCTGACAGCAGTATCCTTTTGTCGAAAATAGCACCGGGACCTTCGATCAGCTCATCGATCTGTGGCGACCATTTGGGTTCTGCAGGATCGAGAAACAGCATGTTCAATGCGATGTAGAGATCTCTTAAATCGAACCACCTGTACCATTCACATTCAGGATCTTGGAATTTTCTCCTCTTCATAGGCCGCAAAGCCTCCAAGGACTGGTACATGAGCAGTTCTGAGCAGTGTCTAGCCAAGTCTCTCCCATATATATCGTGGAGGTCAAAACATGAAGTAATGACCACTGTGTTGTCATGGCTTATTACGGGCCCCTTTACAAAATGAGTGTATAGGGTCCATGTTAGGAGATTCCGACCTTCCTTGTGTGGTGTAGACATCGTCTCCCAGACTTTCTGGCCGCCTTCATTCTCTGCTTGCTGAACAATGTCCTGCTTCATTTTTCTCGGCCTATAGCCCAGGCCGTTTCCAGGTATTCCTCGGTGGTCTTTGACGGGAGTGGTCCTGCCTTGTAACTGTGTGCCCAGGCCTCTTCTAGGCTGATAGCCATTCTTCATCATTATTCTCCATCCTGGGGTACTCATGCACTTCCCCCTCTTTATGGTATTTAATGGATAAGGAGAAATAGTGGCAGTTTTCAGAGGATCAGCCACTGGATGGTAAACCTGTAATACCGACAGAAAAGGTTGTCGGCCAGGTGAAGAAGTGAGTTTGACATTCAAAGTATGAGCAGCAACAAGGATCGGCATGCTCGTAACTTTAATGATTCGTCTTTTGAAGGGGAATTTGAGGCATTGATGATTCGTAGAGGGAATCGCCTCAAGAGTTTTTATGTAAGGACGACCCAAAATGGCGTTTAAAGAAGGGTCAATTTCCAGGATGTGAAATTCGACCTCTGCATGACTTACAGGGCCTAGCTCCACCTTCAAATAGACCATTCCCAGAGGGGAACGGGTGGAATTATCATATGCTGTCACGGAGATGGGGCTAGGCAGCCATTTTTCCTTGGGCACATCGCACAACTCTAGAGTCTTCGGAGGTAGAACATTGATCGAAGCCCCGGTGTCAACCAGACATGCATCCACGGCTTTCTTGCAGATATTGACCGTGATGCTCAGAGCCATGCTTCTAGCCGCCGGCGGTGCTAGTTCCGACGTATGAAATGAAATAGAGGGATGATCCCCCTGAGGAACTAACAGTGTTGCAATCTTTTCCACCGGCACGTCCTCGTTGACCATCACCTTTTGCAAATATTCCATCAGAGCTTCTTGGTGAGTCTTTGATCTTTTAATCAGTTCAAGTACGGAGATCCGTGCCGGTGTCCGGTCAAGGTGCTTCAGCAGGTCATATTAAGTACCTGGTGCACTCTCTTCATTGTGTGCTTCCTCTGTCGGCTGTGATGGGCCGTCTCTAACTGTTGACTGAGGAAAGACTTTGTTGAAGATCCTCCCACTCCGAAGCGCATGTTCCTCAGCCGTGGAAGGTCCGGGTGATACTTTGAGTACTGTAGGGTTGGATGGTGCGGATGGGGTGGAGTGTTGGTATGTAGGTGATGGCGTGGGTTTAGTCGGTGGTGGCGTGGTGCGGATTAAAGGCCTAGACGGTTGGATGGTGGATGAAGTGGGGAACGGCATGCGTAATAGCGGCTTAGAAGGTTGGATAGTATCTGGGTAAGCGGTAGTGGTAACGGGTGAAGTAAGGAATGGTATGCGGAGTAATGGTCTGGATGGTAGGAGGGGTGCGTAGTTGGTTTGCGGGGGGTTATTTAGTGGAGGCGTAGTGGCGTGGGGTGTAACGGGTTTAAGGAAAGCGGGTGGTGGTAATGGGTTAGCGGGTGCGGGTGAGTGATATGCGGGTGTTGGTATAGGGTTAATGGTAATGGGCTGTGGTCTGGGTATGTGGATGGTGCGGCGTGGTAGTTATTCTGCGGTACTCGGAATGTGACCCGTTGAATAGATAGAGGAAGAGTCCTCTATCCTCCACTGTTGCCCGCGGTTAGCCTCAGACCGACTATTTGTCAGAATGGGGGCAACTTGGTTCTGATTTTGGTGCTCCAGAAGCGGGTTCTGTACTATGCCCATGTTCGGTGGTGCTGCTGCTTGTACTGGTGCTCTCACTTGCTGCTGCTACTGTGGTGGTCTTCTTGCCTTTAAGGCAGATATGTACTTTTTCATCTCCTCCCAGTCAATGCCGCCCTGCTCGTTGAGATCATGGATGTAATCTCTAAATTGGAAGCAGGTATCAATAGTGTGTCCAAGTTGCCTATGGAAATAGCAATACCTGGAGGTATTGGCATTCTGGGGCCAGATTGCCTTCTCTCTTGGCAGGACCAAGGCATTGGCTGCCATTAAGACACTGAAAATGTCTGCCAAGGACTCTGGGAGGACTGGGTATTCTGCCCTCTTCGGGCTTGGAGGTCTTCTCTGCTGGTTATAATCAGTAGGGGGAGGGACATTATGATACGCCGGCGGTGCGCGCGGCTGGTACTGTTGTTGTTGCTGATACTACTGCGGCGGAGGCTGGTGCTGTAACTGCCGTTGCGGCGGCTGCTGTGGCTGTTGCTGTTGTTGTTGTTGATTCGGCTGCTGGGGCCGCTGAAACTGTGGCTGCTGCCTGTACCCCTGCTGGTTCGGCTATTGTGGCCGCTGGTACTGTTGTTGTTGACTCCTCACAAACTGGGGCGAGTTGTTGTTCATACTGCTGACTTGCTCATGAGAGAGCGTGCCCTCGGTAGTCGGACCTGTGCTGGAGGAATTAGGCACTGCAGGCTTCCGAGGTGGAGGTCTACTAGGTCTGTGAGGATCAAAGACGCTAGAGAACGTAGCGTCCTTGAAGACATTCTGATAGTACCACGCTCTTTCATAGAGCTTTGCCATGTTAGTCAGATTGTTCAGGGAGAGGACTAGTTTGAACTGAGGCGTAGCGTTGGAAATGAGCATCTTTACTTGCTCCGACTCAGAAAAGTGATCTTTAACTTTCTCGGCCAAGCCCCTCCATTTGTCGGCAAAACTGACAAACTCCTCATCGGGCTTCATCTTCTCAGCTATTAAGTCAGTAATAGACAGGGAGGGGGCAACTCTGTCCTGGTATCGTTGAATGAATTTTTGGGAGACGATACCATAGTCCTCTACTTCGGAGAGTTCCAAGGAAAAGAACCACTCGAGGGCTGGTCCCTCTAAAGATCTCCTGAACAAGAAGGCCAACGACCTCTTGTCGTTTTGCCAGAAGGATGACTCGTACATGAACTCCTTCAAGTGGGTGAAGGGGTTACCAGTACCGTTATACTTTCGATATACTGGCATCTCAGAGGGTGGCAGGTGGAACACTGGCAGACTGGGTAAATTGATCTCTGGTGCAGCTTTGACCCCCATCATCTTCTAGAGGTTGTTGAATTGTTCATCCATGCGCTCCATCTTTGCTAGCAACGCTTGCGTAGTCGGATCAGCCTGGGGTGGAGGGGGAGCTGGAGGTACTTGATAGGCATGTTGCCTGGAGTACGTAGGACAAGGAGGACAATAAAGAGGAGGTCCGGCAGAGCTTCCGCCATGCCCGAGGGCATTTTGGTAAGCAGGCGTTAGCGGTCTGGCCGGTTGCCTATAAGAGGAAAGTTGCGGCCCAGCTGGCCGAGAAGTGACATGGAGGCCTTCCATGGCCTGATGAATGAAGGGAGGATGATGAGGAGGTTGTTGAAGGATGGCAGGGGGAGCCGTAGGGTTCGGCTCGGCAGACTGCACGGGCGTCTTCCCCTTTAGAATGGACTGGATCGCCTCGTACTGTTGAGGGTCCAGACGGGAGGCAAGAACTCCCAGAGCATTTACAAGATCCGAGGGATCAGAAGATGATGGATCATTCTGGTTCATGTCTCCCTCGAAGATAGGGTTGGGAACCGCATGCACATGCGGGGGAGGATCAGAATATTGCTTATGAGGATGATAGAGAGGGGTTCGGACATTCCCCTCATACCGAACTGGAACAGGGACAGAATTACGGGAGGCATCGGCATCTCTCCCGCTCTCAAAATTGTAATCGGAATCGCGAGGGGCATTAGCATCTCCCTCGTAGTTGATAATGGCATCTGGAGCCATGCTCAAGTCTCTACCTGATCGAAGCAGCATGATGTTAGATTTTTTTTCTTCAGAGATTAACAAACAAGTTGTACAGAGATTAAACAAACAAGTGGATGTTTAACGTGATTTTAGAATTCCTTGTTGGGTTATTTGAATTTAATTAAATCACAAATTCGCTCAAGAGATAGGATTCTAGTTTCAGTTCAATGTCCACCGTTATATTCTATGGTTTTCTCTCACAACGTTATGGAAATCTAACTGGGACTTCAAATAGTACAATCAGCCCGATGATCAAGGAGGAATACTTTGATTTTGGGGACTTATGGAGGTCTTTAACGCCAACTACTCTAGTCTGATCGAGGGACCGACCCAATCAGAGAGAGTTGAAGACGTCAAGAAGAGTGTTCCTAAGAAGAGGAGGGTGTTAGCCTCAATGCGTATGACCTGTAGCCTGGATGGCTTCTAATGCTTAATACATAATGGGTAATAGCACACAGATCATAAAAATCTGAGAACAAAAGAAGAAATAAGAAATTGTCTGAATTGCGTCGTTGTTACTCGACGCTATTCAAAATAGAACCTTATTTTTTTTCGCAGAAGCTCAGACAGCAGACAGCAGGAAAATGAGACTGAAAGGCGTTTGGGTTGGGCGACGTAGTTTGAAATGCGTCGCTTATCCTGGACGCTTTTCAAGTCGCAGATGCAGTTTTTCAGGAGGAATTTCTGGATCGATTCCTCCTCAAAACAGGATAAAAACGATGAATAATCAGCTCATGCAAAGATTTTTTTTGTTTCGACTTTTAACAGGATAATTTATCAAATAAACAACTAGAATGCCAATCAATCACACAATCTTTATCACAAAAACGGCTTTTCAACTAATCAACGGGGAGGACAAGATCTTACCACAGGGGTGTGCACGTGGTGCACATAGGAAATTAATTAAACTAAAAACACTCACCAATTGGTGAGGGCGTGTCGAGAGACACAAGTGGTGCACCGTGGGTGCCCGATTGATAACAGCAAGAACAAAGAACTAAAAGATGGCGAGACCAAGTCCCACCATGATCGCCAAAAAAGCTGTGAGTGCTTAAAATGAGTGTGTGATTATCATGAAAAACTATGTTGTTTAAGTGCAAAATAAACCTATTAAAAAAAACTAAGTGATGTGATCGCCAGAAACTTTTAACTAAAAAGTTTCAAAAGAAGATTTGATCGCCTACCTGTTTGGATGTGGGAGATATTGAGCTCTTAGTTCCCCTCCTTCAGCCGGCTGAAGAAAGAGAGCCCTTTCTTGTCTTTGTTCTTCCTTTGACTGCTGTTGAGTTTTGAGGATCGTCCAAATTCCTTACTGTTTGCTATTGATTTCCTCCCTTTAATTCTCCTTTGTACTTTGCAAGAAATAGAAAGAAATAATGATGAGAACTTAGGAAGAAATAGTATCCATTCTAGAGGAAATTTTAAACATGCAACTAGGCAGGTAAATTCACTTGTTGGGATGGTCTTTTAAACCCCTTAATCAAATAGGTTTTGAAAATGATGCTAGTGCTGTGTGTGTTGCATGGAGTGATGTGATGAAGAATGTGAAACTAGTGGGATAAAAAAAATGTGAACAATATGCAGAAATAAATTGAAAGCTAATGTTGGATGGCCCCTGGAAGCCTTGGTCTTCAATGGATCTTGGACGGATGAAGAAGGATGCCGACTCCTGGATGTCAGTAGATTAATTAGGAATAAAGTCTAAATGGCGTCTACACTAGTCGGCGTCTTTTAGACTTCTTCATATTTTAATTGAAATTTGAGTTAAAATCAATTTAATTAATTAACTTAAATCATATATGTCTGACCCGACACAATTTAGATAATTAATTTAAAAAGATCAATAAAAATTAACCAATGATTAAATATCAGACCATTCTGAGGCATTATTATATGATATGAAATTTACTCAAAATGATGTCAAAATTAGCGTGTCTACATTTGCTACGCCTGCCTGGAACCCTCACCTAAAAATCGGAGAGGGTAAGTCTCATCGAAATAGACTCAGTAGGGATCCTTCGATCCCCACCACCCACTCATGCACCCACAAGTGCAACAACATGAATAAATACAATTTAAATAAATAAAGGAATAAACACTACTCTGAAACTATTTCACCACGAAGTCCACAACCAACGTCTCGGCTAAACACGCAAACCACGCAGCCGAACGCGGAAAACACCGACCCGCTGAGACCAAATAGCAACCCCTCAGATAGCGCGCTGGCTACTCCAGCCTAACCTGACACAAGGTGGTTCTGCTTCCCCCAGTACGAGTGACACTCTGAATGTACCACTCCCACACCGGTACTAGCTATACCTCGGGGTACACCTGGTGACCCTCTCTCTAAGCATCACCCCACCACTCCCACACCAGCGCCGTGTCACTCCCACACCGACACAGGGTACCTAAGCGCTAACAACTGTCACTCTAGGTCCACGATCGCACAAAAAGCAACACGGTGCGATTCGATCATGTAAAAATCATTGTCTTTGAGTATGTTTTCAAACATGTATTTATCCAAACTATTTAACAATGTAAACACATGTTAATTGCATGCTTTAATGAGATTCTATCTTGAATCACGTCGCCCAAGGCCGACTTCATTCAAGACTCCTAAACTGGTTCATGCGAAAACTGGCCTCGGAAGTGACCTAAAACGTGTCGTGCAAGGTAGTCACCTTTTAAAAGGCGTCATTGTCTCTAGTCACCTAATCATGACAGAAACAGAATTAGGCATCGGGGTGATCCGAACTAAATCGCGTCGTGGGAGGAAGTCGCCATTCAAAACGGCGTCACTGTCTCAAGACGCCATTTAACGTTCGCTAACAGGTTTCCCCCAGCCTTCCGAGTATAAAAAGTGGAATTTCTTCTCGAAAATCTCCTAAACATGCTTTAAAGCAGGAAAAACGTGGTTTTTAATCAAAATACAACGGAGATCGTCACCCTACCGGTTACTTGAACTCTTCCGAGCTTCAAGCTGCCGGACTGCCACGCCACAAACCGCCACCGGTACCGCCGTGGACGTCGTTACTCCACCGAGACGTCGGCCACCGTCCAGAGAGTAATACGCCGCGGAGGAAATAGTGGTGGTAGTGGAGGAAATTAGGGAGGGGGTTTGATGAGAAGTGGAGGGAGAGGAAAGGAAGGAGAAAGGGGAAGGGAGAGCGAAGGGTTCGGAGAGAGGGAGGAGAGAGAAGAAAATGAGAGAAATGAGGGAAAGGAGGGAGGGTTCGTGGGTTTAAACCGAACCTACATAAAACGCGTCGCCCAACACCGACGCCATTCAAGTGACAAGACCAAGGTCGTACTCTCGTGGCCCGAAACTGGCCCACGTGGCACCGACGTAACACACTCTAAAATGCGTCTTCCTAACAAAACACCATTTGAACCGCGTCGAGCTTGTGCTCCCAGCTCCACAAGGACCCAAATCAAGGAGTCCGACACCGAAACTGACCCAATAACTTGATCCGAAACCTCAATCCCTACAGTTTTCCTCTTCCAAATTGTTAGAAGGGAGGATCTGTCTAGTACAGGAGGTTGATTTCTCTTCACTATGGTTGAAGAGAGGACGGACAGTTGCTCGTGGCTGTAAAACCTGTAAGGGGTTAGTATCTTTTTGTAGTGTAACTCCTAAAAGGTTTGTTTGGAGATTGAACGCAGGTCTGGATGGACCGAACTAGTATAAATCTTTGTGTACTTGTTGTTAGTTTTAGGTGGCCTATAAGCGAATCTGACTATGTAAATCTCGTTCATTTATTAATATAATGGCATAATATTCATTATGTGTAAATCACATTAATTATCGTTTCATAATGAAGTCCGTGAATATGTGCTATAGTGATTAGATTATGATGAGATCATACTAATGAGACTGATCACTTAAACACACATATTCTTAATCGTTCTTAGTCAGAGGATATCCGAGAAGGACATCGGATATCCGGTTAGACTAGTACAGATTACTCCTGCTCATATGATGAGGGTGACTGATCTCATAAGTCACTTGTGTGGAAACACTAAGGCGAATCTGTAGGTGCTCATTGGAAAATGAGTTCACTGAACTGATCTGATTGAATCGCTGGATGGTATTGTACCTCACTGTCAACCAGCTTGATTCTATTATCGCAATTGCGTGGATGGTCCTCGGACCTGAGACACCAAGGACACCTTGTCGGTGGACTTCTGTGCTTTGACCTTGGTCTACGAATCTCTAGCCACGGGATTCTAAAACGCCAAGGATTGGGTACAGCGGAATACCGTCGAAGGGAATTGTGTGTCAATAAGGAATCATTCGCTCTCGGTACTTAGAGAGAGAATGCTCTAGGAAGGATGCGCAAAAGTCCCTGGCCAGGGCGGACGATAATATTGGGAAAGGAGTTTTCCGATATTTATCAGCGACATCCAATCCAAGTGAGTCGACCGGTTAGGGTTTGACAGCACGCCATACCCTAAATTGACTCGAGAGCATTGTACGAATGAAGGATTATATCCACACGGTAACTGTCGGCGGAAAGGTTCCAAGAGTGGGTTACTGAACCCCGATACCTTCCGGGTTCACGCGGTGTTGCTTGGCACCCAACGTGATCGGAGGCCCGGTCGAATTCGATGTGCGACATCAATTCGATTGATTAATTAATTAATAAAGGGTTATTAATTGATTAATAAAGCCCGTGAGGAGTCACTGGGATTATTGGGCTATTAACCGGACTGGTAATTGGGCCTAGAGAGTCACACGCAAATGATTCTCAAGCCGATGGATAAATAAGTGGGTTTTATACAAACCGGGGGTTTTTATGAAAAATTGCACGGTTAGTATAAAACATAGCGAACGGGCTGAGCAGGCCAAGCTGCTGCTAACCCTAGCCACCCCTCCTCTGTTTCTCTCTCTCTCTGGCGCCCAGACAAATCCAGATCTGCTCCGCTGCTTCTCCGAATGCCGTTCGACGGGAAATCGTCCGTACGTTGCGGCGATCGTTGCGACGACCGGCGGAGGTTTCATGGGCTGCGAAGAACGAGGAACGTGAGGATATCCGTTGCGAGGAGGATCACGTGGACTTCGCTAGAGGTCGGGCGCTTGCGCGGTTTGCGGTGTCGCACCGACGGAACCGAATGGTTGCGGATTCGAATCCGCACACGGTGAGATCTGATTATCCGATAATCTGGTTTTTCTGATTTTCGAAACGGGAACGGATCTCCGTTTTTATTTTATTTTCGAGATCCGGAGAAACCCGAGAACCCAACAGTGGTATCAGAGCCAAGTTCCACTGTTTCTCGTCCCGTTCCGTACTCCAAAATTGATTTTTCCAAATGTTATTCCATGCACAAATTCGGTTAATTTGCTGGATCAATATTCATATGATGAATGTAGTTAATGAGATTAATTTAAATATGGGGAAATTGGATTTTTTGAGATTTTTTTTTTGTGTTCTTCATACGATGAAGAACGGGTTCATCCCGACGTTGTTTTGGGGATTTTGATGCCCAGGATAGTTGACTGGCTTGCCTAGTAGGATCTGGGATTGAGGTCGGTCACAATAGGCATCATAGCCGGAGCCGAACAGGGCACAAAGGGGTTACTTCTTCTTCTTCCTCTACACGGCTTGGAACCTGCAAAAATCAGATTTTTGGGGGTTTTAGGAGGGGCTCGGGCTACCTATTTGGGATTCTCTGGGGGGGTATGCCGGCGCTGGAGAGCCCGCCGGCGCCGGGGCCGTCGACGGCCTGGCCGGACGGTGCAGGGGCACCGGCCACCGGAGCCCCACCACCCCAACCTGCCGCCGCCTTGCACCTGCAACCCGTTTAGGGTTTCCTGCAACAAAGATGGTGGGGCTCGGTTGGAGAAGAACTGGGGTTAGCCCGAGCCGGTTCAACTGGCTTACCCGGCCGGCCCAGGGTGTCCTAACCGGGCTTAGGCCCCTGAGCCAGGGACCCGGGACCTTGGCTCGAACCAGGGACCATGGCTCGGGCCCTAGACGAGCCCAGGCTCATGAAGTGGCTCGAGCCAATACTTGAATGGGCTGGGCCCATTCTATAAATCCCTGATTAAATCCTTTAAACCCCTAATTAACCAATTAAATAAGAATTGAATCTAATTTTAAAATTCAAAAGGGTTTTGAAATTAAAACTATTTCTTTTTTTTATTTAATTTGGGTATTAATGATTTTGAATCATATTAATTAACAATAAGTTTTAATCAATTAAAGTTAATTGTTAGATTAAATGTTAAACTAATAATTAACTTTGATTTAACTAATTTAACTATTAAATTAGTGATTAATATTTATTAATCTAAATGTTAGATTATTAACTATTATTTCATCTAATTGTTAATTAATATTTGAGTTAGTTATTAATTTAATTGTTACATTAATAATTAATTCAAATGACTAATTTAAATGTTAAATTAGTAGTCCTTCATTAATTATTGTTAGTCATTAATTTAATAGTTATATTAATGATAACTTTAATTATCTAATCTAAGAGTTAGATTAATTAATTATTAATTAGTTAGTGTTAATTATTAGTTTAAGAGTTAAATCAATAATTAACATTAATTGACTGATCAAAATGTTAGATTAGTAATAAATAATTAATTATAGTTGATTATTAATTTAAGTGTTAAATTATTAATTAACTTTATTAGACTAGTCTAAGAGTTAGATTAGTATTAATAGTCTAATTGTTAGATTATTAATGGGGTTTAATCTAAATGTTAGATTATTAGAATTGTTATAATTTGCATGGAATAATATGGAATTATTAATTCAGAGTGTGTGCGCATGTGATGTGTGTTTATTGCTTTTAAATTTTGATTTAATTGTATGTTAAGTTAATAAATGAATTTTTCGAAATTCAAATACCAATTTTGATTGGATCCCAACTTTTTGAAAGCCAAAATTATTTATTTTAAAAAACTCTTTTATTTTAGCCATGTGATGCGTTATATCTTGTGTGGGATATTTAAAACACACCGTGGTCATGGATATGCACTTAATTAATTATTCATGTGATGAATGGATTGTGTAGATCGTGGATGTATGATTGTTTATTAATTGTTAATAAATAGAGGTCTGCGTACCTCTCTCTCTCTCATACTCCGATGTACTTCTACCTCCCTCTCTCTTGTACTCGCCATAAGGCCTTCTTCAATTTACTTGTAATTCTAGAATTATTATAATATGATCAAGGCGATCGAGGAAGGAGCGATGACGATCCACAGCTGCAACCAAGAAGGCGAAAAGATAGAGATCTCTTGCCTCTGTGTTTGCAGGTTATCTAATATAATTGTTGTGTTAGATTGTGTGTGCGTTTGACTGTTGGCTCCAGTCAAACCCACTGTGCTATCCATGACCACACTAGACATGTATGTGATGCAATGTTTTCTTTTGACTATGAATCAAAGCAGGTATAGTATTTACTAAATATATACGATATATTTTTATACTATCACCTAGGAGAGACCAAGATAAAAGTTATCTAAATACCCTCAGATAAACTCTAAGCCGTAACGCGAGTAGTTAAGAACTTACCGCGTGGTCCACCATCGTTATAGTCATAGGATTCAAATCACTTTAGACAGGTTTGTTGTGCTATCCACAAGGCCTGTTTAATTGGGAGGAGAAACTGTGGCTATGGCATGAGATGCCTATATGATCGAGGTAGAGGAACCATGTAGCTTTGTTGTGCTATCCACAAGGGCTACATGCAAATCTATGCTTGTCGCGTAACGATGGTTAGCTTAGACCAAAATTAGTGGTTTGTTGTACTATCCACAAGGCCATTAAATCTCTGGGGACCGAAGCCATGATCAGATATTGCAAGGAGTTGCAAGTCCCATGAGTTGAGTGCTCTTTGATTGTATTACAGTTTGTTGTGCTATCCACAAGGCTGTAGTGCAAGTCATTGAGATTCTGATCCCCACTAGGAGACTGTCGGTGTCTCCCGTTCTGTATAACTGAGGGTTATACAGTCCTTCGAAAATTAGTGGGAGTTAAACTTGAACAAAAGACCATGTCTTGTTTTAAATAATTGAGCATCTGCTAAATAGATTTTACTTATCTCCTGTAAGGAATTATGTCGTCGAATAAACCACTCCGCGGCATACTTGATGCCCTTTTGACTTACCTAATCTACTCGGATTGGTTCAGATACCTGAAGAATGTCTTCAGATCTGAGCACATTGACTTTGTCCCTAGAGCTGATCCTCCTGCTGAATCGGCATTGGATGCCTCTGAAGTAGAGATGACAACTAACGATAAAAGAACGAAGGACAAAGGCAAAAGAGTAGTGAAAGGTGACTGCTTCTACTATAAGCAGTATGGTCACTGGAAGAGGAACTGCAAGGAGTTCCTTCATGATAAAGCTCATAGGAAGGTGAAGTTTTCTGAAGCTTTAGATGTCTATATGATAGATATCAACTTGTCAGTTAGAGATTCCACATCTTGGGTATTGGATACCGGATGTGCTTCTCATATATGTCATGATGCACAGATGCTGACAAGCAAGTGCAAGTTGAGACAAGGCGAGGTGGAATTGAGGCTAGGAAACGGCGCGAAAATTGCGGCGATTGCTGTTGGGACAATAAACCTCAGACTTCCATCAGGAGACGCCTTACTATAATAAGATTGTTATTATGTTTCTAGCATAATAAAGAACATCATATCAGTGTTTTGTTTGGACAAGATAGGATATAGGTTGACTATTGAAAATAGAAGTTGTTCGATTTATTATGGTAATAAATCAATAGCTTCAGCATCTTTAGTCAACGGTCTATATCTCTTAGATGTTTCTTATTACAATCTTCAAATTGATAATGTTCTTAAGAAGAGCAAGAATTGTGTGAACCAAGCCTATATGTGGCATTGTAGACTTGGGCACATTGGCGAAAGCATGTTGCAAAAGTTACACAAGCATGGTTACTTAACTGCATTCGATTAAGAATCATTTGCAACATGTGAATCCTGCCTTATGGGAAAGATGGCAAGATCTCCATTTACTGGACATGGAGAACGTGCCAAGGACATTCTGGAACTAATACATTCGGATGTATGTGGTCCTATGTCCACCCAAGCCAAAGGTGGCTACTCATACTTCATCACGTTCACCGATGACTTCTCAAGATTCGGCTATGTGTACTTAATGAAGTACAAGTTGGAAGCATTTGAGAAGTTCAAGGAATTCAAGAATGAGGTAGAGAAGCAGTTAGGAAAGAATATTAAAGCTAGCTAGGCAAGCCCTGTTCTTCACATTCCACACCTCCACTTTGCACATACCTCTTATGGGGGAAAGGAGACCGGACCACCCTTCTCCTAAAAAGGAGAATGGAAGAGAAGAGACGTTCTTACTGAGCAGCGAGATAGAACGACATGGAGTGCAGCCGACCAATAGTTTGTAGATGTACATGTCTAACCCAATTGTTCACATGCAGTTTCCACCCCCCCTTGTACATATGCAGCGGCCCATCTTTCGGTGGCACATGCCAGCGTCCACTTCTATGATGCCAAACGCTGTGCTACCGACAGTTGTGCAAATGCAAGTTCCTACTCCTGTGTACTTGCCTTTTATGTCATCAGCAGAGCCAAGCATACAGAACTTACAACTTACAGCATTATCCGAAGAAACTGGAGAAACTGGTTAGTATATGTACTGTGTTTATTATTAAATTTGTTAACATCAATGCAACCTTATATTTCTGATTTTTTTTTTAATTATTTCTTATTGTTTGTCAACACATTCAATGGAAAACACAACAGAAGTGGAGAATAAGACTCCTGCAAAAACAAGGGAGGGTCGATTGACAACGGAGGCTAGTGCAAGCACGCAAGTCGTCGCTACAAATTTACTCGAGGATCTTGGTTACACATTTATTGAAATTGATGTTCATTATAATTGAAACTTTCATATTTTTCTCCACACATGCAATATCTAGAGTGGCAAATAGATAACGATGTTGACAAATAGAAGTTTGAATTGTGAAATAAATTCAATTTTGATTGTAGAAAGTAAGATTTACAAATACAGCTTCAAGATTGAAAAAATGCAATGTCATATTCACAATGACAGGATGAGATTAACAAATATAAAATAACATTGATAAATATAGTTATCATTGATAAATAACTAGTTTCTATGGACAACTATAGAATGTGATTGAGAAATATAATTTTGGATTGACATATACATGATAAGAAAAATAAATACATGTTATTATTGACTATACGTGCTAGAATATATAAGTAAATGTTCGGGTTGACAAATATATGATATCGCTAATAAATATAATTTACGTTATCAAGTGTAAGTTTGATTGTATAGAGTAAGATTGACAAACAAAGTTATAGATTGACCTAAGGTAGTACTAATAAATACAGGTTATGACGAGTATACGACAGCGGATTGACCTAAGGTAGTACTAATAAATACAGGTTATGATAACTATTACAAGTATAGAATTCAATTTGAGAAATATAACTTCAGATTGACATATACAAGTTTTGATTGTGAAACATAGGCTAACGTAGATTATATAGGGTAAAAGTACAAATAAA
This sequence comes from Zantedeschia hybrid cultivar, assembly GCA_030544215.1. NCBI lineage: Eukaryota > Viridiplantae > Streptophyta > Magnoliopsida > Alismatales > Araceae > Zantedeschia > Zantedeschia hybrid cultivar. Next base: position 47,103,153 of record JARZZO010000011.1, read on the forward strand.
TTAGGGTTAACAAACACATAGTAAGGTTGACAAATAGGTATTTGGATTAAGAATAATTGTTTGAGATTAACAAATATAGGGTGATAGTGACACGTAAGAATTAAAATTTTTGATGGACACATTTCAATTCAAAAATGTATGTACATGTGTCTTGAGGGTGAAGTCATTTGAACGGGTGAAAGTTAAAGACAGAGTTAAGGAAATTGTGAAGGAGTACACCGTATCATGTGATCGGAAAGAAGGAACCGTATCATGCCTTTGCCATTGTTTCCAATTCAAAGGATATTTATGTAGGCATGCATTGATGGCATTTCTTCTTTGCGGCATCAATATGATTCCCGAAAGATATTTTATGCAGCGGTGGACAAAAGAGATGAGGTATCGTTTAGCAATTGATGACTCTAATGTTCAGAATGACTTGCAAAATTCAAACTCTGCAAGGTACGGCAATTTAATTCACCGTCTCATGAAGGTTGCCGAGGCTGGGTCTCTGTCAAAACTTAGATTTGATGTGGTTGTAGATGAAATTCCCAAACTGATGAATAAGTTGATACCTGCCACCAAAGCAGACAAATCAATGCTCACTGTCGTGGACAAAAATGGACCTATTAAAGATTCTCCAAGATCAGTTACCAAAGGTCGGAAAAGGGAAAAAGGATTCAGAGCTCTCTTGAGAAACTTAGGAAAAAATGTAAAAGGGCATCTTAGACTAACAAGGCTACTGTTGAGAGCAACATCTAGATGATGGAAACAACGAACACTGATGTTGCGAAGGAGACAATGCAGCAACATATAAATTGATGGTTGTCCATAAGCCTTTTTGGTGGCACATGTTTATATGCCTTGCAGCTATGTATTTTGTGAAAGATGATGTTGAGATAGACATACATTATCTAAATGGCTGTATAAGGAAAAAGTTGTGTGTGAGTGTATGTATGTGATGTGAAAATTTAATACAAGTTTTGTATGTGAATGTACATTTCTCAAGCAATGTACAAAGGTTCTTGACTTGTATGTAATACATCTTTGTATGTGAATGTGAAATTTTAAGTAATATAACGAAAAGTTGACATATGTGTTTTCTATTCATGAATGTAAAATTTTTGTGTTTCAAGTCTGAATTAAAATCTAATTTTTTCCATTGTTTTATAGGCTTTTAAGGATATGCAACCTCATTATACAGGTTACAGCCGTACCTATACTCAGTTGAGGGTATGCATACACATTCACATAGTGTTCATAAATACTGCAACCTATAAACACCAATACAGGAGAATATTGACAAATGCATGGTAATATTAACAAAAACAGAGTAATATTGATAATTTTAGTAAGCCTTACAGTGGCAATCTTATTGATAAATACGGCATTTATGTTGATAAATAGAGATTATTGGTGACAAATTTCAGGTAAGATTGACAAACACAAAGTAAGATCGATTAGTACAGACTAACATTGACAAATGCAGGTTAAGCTTGACCAAAACAGACTAGCATTGACAAACAGAGTCTGACACTGACAAACTTTTACATTTATAAATGCAGAGTATAATTTACAAATATGAAATTTTATTGTCAAATACGGACTAATATTGACAAGTAAAGGATAATTTTAACAAGCCTTACAGTAGCAACTAAGATTGATAAATAACGTGTTTATGTTGATAAATAAAGAGTAATGTTGACAAATTCCAGGTAATATCGACTAGTGCAGACTAACATTCACAAACGCAAAGAAAAATTGATAAACATAGACTATCATTGACAAATAAACGCTGACATCGAGAAATATTTACATTTACCAATGCAGTGTACCATTGACAAATAAGGTATTCTATTGACAAATACGGAGTAATATTAACAAGTAATATTGATTATTAGCAACCCTTACAGTGGCAACTAAGATTGATAAATACGGTGTTTATATTGATAAATAGAAAGTAATGGGGTAATGGTGACAAATTTCAGGTTAGATCGACAAACACAAACTAAGATCAACTAGCACAGGCTAACATTGACAAATACATGTTAATCTTGACCAAAATAGACTAGCATTGACAAATAGAGTCTGACACTGAGAGACGTTGGCATTTACAAATGCAGTTTATAACTGACGAATTTAGTATTCCATCGACAAATACTGACTAATGTTGACAAGTATACGATAATTTTAACAAGCCTTACAGTGGCAACTACCATTGATAAATAACACGTTTAGTTTGATAAATATAGACTAATTGTGACAAATTCCAGATAAGATCGACAAACACAAAATAAGATCAAGTAGTAGAGACTAACATTGACAAATAAAGGTTAATGTTCACTAAAGTCGACTAGTATTGATAAATATAGTCTGACACTGACAAAGCTTTACGTTTACAAATCTATCATATGATTGACAAATATAAGTTTCCATTTACCAATATGGACTAATATTGAAAAATAAAGGATAATATCCGCAATCTTTAAATTGGCAATGAATATTGACAAATATGACGTTTATATTGATACATAAAGATTAATACTTACAAATTTAGGGTATCATTGACAAACGCAAACTATTATCGACTAGTACTGACTCACATTGACAACTGCATAGTGATCTTGACAAACTTACGGTAGAAATGACAAACATTTACATTTACAAATACAGCATATGATTGACAAATATGAGATTACATTGATAAATACGGGATAATATTGATAAATAAAGGATAATATTAGCAACCTTTATATTCACAACTAATATTGATAAATATGACGTTTCTATTGATAAATAGAAACTAATAATGATAAACACAAGATCGAGTAGTATAGACTAACATTGACCAATGCAAGTTAATCTTGACTAACATAGACTAGCATTGACAAAATTTAAATTTACAAATACAGAGTATAATTGACAAATACTCTATTACATTGATAAATACTAATTCTCATATGCACAAGGATAATATTGGTAACCTTTACATTGGCAACTAACATTGACAAATGCGTTGTTTTTATTGATAAATAGAGAGTAAAAGTGACAAATGGTAGGTAAGATTGACAAAGACAAACTAACATTCACTCGTATAGATTGACATTGACAAATCCGGATATGATTGACAAACACAAAGTAACATTGAATAGTAGAGGATAACATTGATAAATACGGGTCTGTGTTCATAAATAGAGAGTAACCCGGACAAATGCTGTCGGATATTGACAAACACATAGTAACATTATTTTGATTTAAATTGATAAATACAGATTATTACTGACAAATGCAAGATGAAATTGATAATCACGGAGTAACATTGACAAGTAAAGGGCCATAGTGATTAATGCCTTAGTTCACATTTGACAGTGTAAACGTGTATTTGTCAATGTTATCCTCTCAATGCATACATTAATTTGTCATTCTTACTCGGTATTTGTAAATACCTACCTGTAATTTTCAATGCTAACGTGTATTTGTCAATCTTATCCTTGATAGAAGTACATTAATTTGTCAATCTTACTCAGTATTTGTGAATACAGAGCTGTATTTTTCTATGTTAACCTGTATTTGTCAAAATTATCTTCTGGCTGCATACATCAATTTATTAATGTTACCCCTGTATTTGAGAGTGCTTACCTGTACTTTTCAATGTTAACCTGTATTTGTCAACTGTAATCTGGATCACAGAGACATAAAAAGTATCTGTAACATCACAGACATAGATTTCTTTTTACAGAAACTAATCACAGACACAATCTTGCAAGACCCATGAGCAACCTGTATTGATTAATGTTAACCGGCAATTTTCAATGTTAACCTGTACTTGTCAATTGTAACCTGAATCACAAAGACATAAAAAGTATCTGGTAACATCACAGACACAGGTTTCTTTTCACATAAACTACTCACAGACAAAAGCTTGCAAGATCCATGAGCAACACAACAATACAAGGTAGAAAATATTAAAGTGAATCATTTACACGGTCACACCGATGCATACTCCTGAAAATATAACGTCACCAGGACATACCCCTGAAAATATAACAACATCACTGAGGCATACCCCTGAGAATAACACAAGTGTGAGTGACAACATGCTGTACAAAGTTCTTACAAGATAACCAATCCAAATACATCCGATTGAAGGCTGTTCATTGAGCGCCCATGGTCACCATGTCGACTGCCAACTGTCCCCTCAATCGTGCAATATCGTGTGCAGTGATGTCCATCTGAGGCATTGTACTCCTTACTGTCAATGCCTCTATGAACTTCACCACATACATCGCGCAATCCAAACTATTAGGGGGCTGAGATGCGCATGATTCGTCAAACTCCAATTTCCAATTTTTTATTTCACTTTGCACACCAGCGAGTTGGAAGTACGTTTTGATGATGAGAACCTGCAAAGACAATCAAGGAAATGTCATACAAATAATAGTAAAAAGGAATATAGTCACAGATTAATAAGTCAAACATTTCATTACCCAAGACCGTACTGTGCCATTATGTAACACATCTCCCTTAATAGAATTATATGATGTAAAGCACTTTCTCTGTGTATCAAGGGTAAGCAGATGCCAATGGTTTGAGGAGTGCAGCACAAAGAAAACAAAGTCAATTTTTCCTAAGGCCTCATCCGTACTGAACTCCTTAAATAGCTTTATGAGGCATTCTGCTTTAGCGGCCGTGTTCTTTTTAACAATATCTACCTTGTTTCGATGAATGGTAGACAAATAGCCCCATTGTTTGTAACTATCAGGAGATTGTAATTGGCTCTGTTTGATCTTATGCACAGCATAATCAATCACCTGCAAAGGTTCATATGTACGTGTGTTTACATGAATGAATCTAATATTAATTTACTATCAATTGTCAATATTAACATACAATACTTACATCATCGTGTGTTATTTGTCCAGATAATAAATGGCACACGTGTAGTCTTGTCAAATTCGCACCCCATGTAGTGCTCAAGACAACATGTTCACTGACAACATGAAGGCAGAATGTAAACACATACCCATACATAAAAGACATGCAATGGAAAATGGATCAATATCTAAAACATATTTTTACTCTCCTACTTGAAATGAAAGGAAAATTTCAGTAAGTTACAGCTCTAGTGAAGGAAGTTTCAAAACTACTAATTCTCATATGCAATGGGAAATGGACACAAAATGAGTCCGTTGTGTTTGGTAGATGACTGAGTGGGCCTAGATGTCTCAAGAATGGAGGGATAAATGATTATCCTCCAGGGATAATGCTGAAAATATAAGAACGTCCATGTATGAAGGTATGAAGCTTTGAACTGACATAGGTGTACTAAAAGAAAACTGTAATTTTTTAAAGACAAAGACTACAGAACAGGATGAGATGCAAGCTTTCCTCTATAAAAAAGCTGATGGATATGAAGGGTAAAAAGTAAAAAAATAATCAAAAGCAGTAAGGAAGACAATTTAAAAATGTAGTAACACAGTGCATTCTTATAGAACTTCATAACTTCCATTAAGGAAGACAATATTAAACTTTGGAATATAAACATCTTTCCAAAACCGCTGCCACCTATTTTATGGTATTCTCTTTCACAAACCATTTTCATCTTCACACTTGACAAAAAAAGGTTAACATTCTCTAATGAAACAACCTATGGGAAAAAAAAACTTGTATGACACTCGTACAACAAAATTCGTATAGAAATTTCATACTACAAGCACTGACATTAAAAGGGAGAAGCAAGATGCCCCTTTTCTGAATCGGACAATGTAGTAAAAAAAACAGAGTCAACCACCATTAACGGTATTTATGATGCCCTTTTTTTTTTCTCCCTTTACCACTTTAACCTGCACCAACACCAAGCATAATAAATGGGGGAGGAGGGCAAGAGGAAATAATCAAAAGGGTAGGCAAAGTGTTTAAAATTCATGAAGTCTTCTTAATCTCTTCCCTTCCCCTTTCCATTTTCCTTTTTGTCTGAATGGGGTGTTGATTCTATGAAACGGAGAGAGAAGAAAAGGAAAAAAAGCCCACGCATGTGTTCGGGGAACTCCTTCTAGATTTTGAATGCTCCATGTTCTTACTCCTTTTTGTTAAATTCCCACAAAAGTGTAAATCTCCTCTCAGAGCTGCAAAAAAGTTTCTAAATGTTGCTGAATCTCTAGGATTTCCACCTTTTTTTCCTCCCTTCCTTTTTCTTCCTTCCCCCCCCCCCAAAACCAGTTCAACATGCAAGCCTATATCCCAGTATGCGGGTTTCTGCTTCCGACATACATGCATTTATCACTATGGAAGCCCATATTCCACTATGCAGCACTATTCCTAGACAAGAAGAGGCGGTGGAGGGACGGCTCCGACCTCTCTAAGTAAGAAGACATGAGTAATCTTTTGTGACTCCTAAAGTTCCCCTAGAGTTTTATAGAGAATATACATGAAACGTGAAAAAGAGATTTCCTTCCATACTTTTTTTTCATCTTTATCATTTTTTTTCTCTTGTCACTCTTAAACTTTTCCTCAAGTGTTCACTTTTTTTTCCAAAGTGGATGAATGTAGTAAACGTATAGAAATTTACTTACTCGGTTATGTTCGATGATAAGAAAGTGTGAATGACCGCCTCATCGTTCACTCCTAAAAGACCCTTCCCATAAAATTCATATTCCTCCTTCTTCAGAGATGCCTGCATTAGAGTACACATGAATCACAATAAGAAGAAAATGAGTAAACTTTCTAACAGTCCACTTACCATTGTCCCTTCAGAAATAACCCTCTTGGGTCCAACAGTCCTCTTCTTCTTAAACATACGCAAAGATTAAGACTTTCCCTTATGCTCAACCTTAGCAGATGCTTCCAACTATTCATGAAGGTGCTCTCCCGATTCCGTGCCAACGCATGCAGCCCCGTCGTGGAGGTCCCCTTCCTCTTCAAGTCCATGTTTCTGTGCATGCTCTCCCTCCTCCTCAACTGCAGCACCCATTGTAGGCACCTCCTCCTACCTATGTTCATGACCCAAAGCCCTTACTTGTGCGAAAAGAGCATCAACTTTGCTCTCCAAACGATCAAATCGGGCATCTATTTGTTTTCGAACCTCCATTAACTCCCTTGCATGCTTGTCATCTAGACATTTGACCATGTCAACAAGCGCAGTAACTTGGCGTGTCAATGTCTCGATGGCGTTAGAGGTGGTTGGCTCCTCCCTTCTGCTTTCTTCCCCCATCCCAAGGAGCCACCTTTTAGCGGGCTCCACCTCCAGTTTCTCAACAACCTGTTTGAAAGTATTTAGATCACGTTGTTACTAAGAAAAAAGATAACATCAATGCATGTGGATTTAGTCACATTTCATGGGTGAATATTATCTGATTTGTTCTCAAGGTGGCTGCTGTCCACGCAGATTTTCGTACATTCATGGATGGCCACCGAAATAAATGGGGAAATGCAGACCTGTTTAGTGGCTGTCGGATGTAGGTATGCTCTAGAAACCACACCTACAAATACGTGCAAAATGAGTTAAAAATATATTATATGATATGTAAAATGACACAACATCAAATACAAAGAATAGTAAAACGAATAGAATACATACTGCTAAGGCAGCTGAGCAACCATACAAGAATATATTCCCTGTTGGTTCACCTCCCCCACGACTTCTCTTCCCTATAGTTTTTCTGCCACTCCTCTTGTCCTTTACTGCATGTACCAGGACATCAAATTTGTGCATGATGAGTTGATGAAATGCCACTGCCCAGGAGTATTTACTAAGTGACTGTAGGTCATCCAAATAATGCAGTAGCTGACGGGGGCATCTATGCTGAGTTACTGGACACAAAAATGTAGAGAAAAGTAGGAGTATCCATAGCCGAACTGTGTCGGCTACATCTACCTCATCATCGGAGCCTACAAGACTGTGAATTAGCTCCAATATGATCTTTCTCTCGAACACTACCTTCTCGCCAAAATGTTCCCGAAGTCGGGAAGGCTGATCCTTTGAACCGTAATGGTGCACTTCAACACCTGTGCATGGTACTCCCAAAATCAAAGCGACATCTTGGGAGGAGAATGTGACCACCGTTGTACCAAGGACAAAGTCACACCCTCCCTGAAAGGCATCTATTATTTCCTCTAGGAAATAGAAAGGGAACGATGTGGGAGGCCAGTTGTCCATGAATGGCGCAAATGGAGTTTGGCACATCAAACTCCTGTGGCAATCTCTAAAGCCCAATGCATCGCGGTCATCCACGTATGCTGTTAAAGAGCATCGGGCTAGCAAAATTTGTCTTCGTCCATCTGTGTTACCAAAAATATAATAATTAGTCCTAAATATCATGAATGAAATACTATAAGGAAACAACAATAATTACTTTACAAATAGAGAACTTAAATGACAAATAGCATATTTGCTGCATACAGTTCGGGATCAGTTGACAAATCTCAGTTTTCACTCACAAATACGGGATAAGATTGACAAATAAATATTGTTGTGGACGATTACAAGTTCACAATTACAAGTTCGTGAACGGAATTAGAACTTAGAACTATGTTCACTGGCTGTTAACTAAGTGCAACATCCATTCCACGTGCACAATCATGTTTTAAACAAAATGAACTATGCAACAATTTGAGAACCAAATGAAAATATAGAAAACTACAAACACGTGATTAAAAGAATATGACAATTTATGAGGCATTGAACTGTATAAAAAATAAAGTGTAAAATTATTTACTGTGGCCTAAAACCGACTGCCGGTGTACAACATGATTGTGCAGCAAATCATAGTCAATGGAACAAGGTGTGTCTGCACATAGGGTGGAACGATAGTACATGACCAGTTATCTAAATAAAGTAATGGTAATCACAAGGGTGTATTGATTAGTTCATTCCCATGTCATTCCACCATCGAGCAAAATAAGCGTATTGGAAGTGTGCCATATAAATGCAAAGGACAGATTAATTTTCCCATATCCTTCTTATGTGTAGCCTTTGTTCAAGGTAAAAAAATTAATCTTTCTTCAGAATCTCATAGTTTATAATGCACTGTACCAATATGGCAAGCAGTAGCCATGAGAAAGAGAATAAAAGGAAATGTTGAAATCAAAAGTCATCCTTACATCTTACCCATAAACCAGCTGTCCAAAGATAGCACAACAGTACTATAATCTCCTATACCACTAACTACCTAAAAAATGAATGCTGAAATTGCTTTCTACCAATTCTTTTTGACCCAAAGAATGTGCATGTTCTCTCCTAAAATTTTTGAGGTACAACATAGTATAAATAACATCATTTTCCCACTCGCCTTATTGAAGGAATATAGCCTCAGGTTAAAAACCATTCTAAACTTAATGGCATCTATGAAGGTGCACATTCAACATACACGAGAAATGGCCAAGATTGATGACCAATTTTAGAGGGGGTGTATTGTTGAAATAAAACTGGCAGTGCAATCCATAACATTGTGAGTAAGCTACTTTTTTTATATAAAGTATGCAAGCTGTTTTCAACATTGCTGCTTATCCTTTGTTAAGTTGTTCATAGGTATTATCTTGCCCACATGATTTGTGAGTCATGGACATGGATGTTTTGTGTTTATACAAACATGTAACTGGGTACAACATAGTTTTGGAAAGAAACATCACAATACAAGAGATATACAAAGTTGAATATATTTGTATGTACACATCCATCTAGAAGAATATGATCAATTGAAACTTGTCCAAAACATATAAATGATGAGTATGATATTAATAAGTTTATTGAATCTTACTTAATGTTTAAACAAGTGTTTGAAAAAAATAAAGTGGTCATCTAAAATCGTAAATAGAGCATGAACATGTATATTTAAGACTTTGTGTTGTGTCCTAGTGTCCAATATGGCACATGGTGGTTTGCAAAGAACAATTTTTTTGTTTTTTGGGTGATAGGTATCTCACCTATCAATTTTTTATTATTAAAAAAAAACCAATGTAAAATTAAATCAGGGGGTGGGACAAGTAATATACTTATAATAGGTGGGCACAGGGTAAGTTAGAAATAACACATGTAATTTTTTCTTTTTTGGGGGATAGGTATCTGACCTATCATTTTTGGATTATTAAAAAAAAAAAAATTAAACTTCTTCACCATGTGGTTGTCAGGAATATTAGATAATGTGATACCAGTAGAAGACATAATGGCATTTGAGATGAAATTTACTAAGTTGCAAGAAGGGAGAAAAAAAAAATTTAGTTCCTACCTGACATGGTGGATGTGGACTCTGGTCGGCTAGCCTCAAGGGTGGCCATCCTCTACTCGGTAATAGTCTTCTTGCGATCGACTTTCTTCCCCTTTGGAGAGATCACCGCTGTCCCTTCTTTTTTGCCATACTTGCTATGAAATGTTCTGCAAAACAGTGACACATGAGGAAGACCAATGATTGACAAAAACTAAATATGATTGAGGAACATTGACATTGCCACTCACCTTGATTCGTGATCCGGTGGGATCCTTCTTGCAAGCTTCTTGCAGGTATACAGGAGAGAGGCTAGGTAATCGGATTGGTTCTCTTGGTCGTCGCTACTGAAGTCCCTGCTTGTAGGTTGCTGCTCAAACCACCGACCAGAAGATGGGGTTGCCGCTTCACGACCAACATGAGGTAGGAGGGGGGACCTCGCGCGAACAATGAAATTCTCTGAAGACAGTGGCCGTTGGAAGGAAATCCAGTGTGGGAGAAAAAGATGACAGAGGGAGAAGGGGCATGACAGAGAGGAGGTTGGGAAGATGGCGCAAGAGAGATAGGAAAGAAGGGAAAAAAAATGAATGAGAAATATCCGGTCGTTACCACCACTCGCTTCACCTCCGCTTCCAGTCGCCCCTCTGCTTCCGGCCTCCCGCTTCACCTCTGCTCTCCTTCGCTCTCCTCCGCTCTCCTCCGCTTCGGGCCGTTTCAATGCTGCAAGTTCACGTCCACCCACTTCACCGCCGCTCCGCTTTGGACCGGGCCGCTTCAGCGCCGCAAGTTCACGTCCGCCGCCGCTTCACCTCCGCTCTCCTCCTCTCTCTTCCGCTTTCGGCCGCGTCCCTCCTCCACTCTCTTCTGGCTTCGTTGTTTTTTGCGTGGATAGCGATGGGTGGGAAAATGACATTTTGGGTACAAAATGTTCAAACGTTCCGTAAATTTCAAACGGACAGGACGGGGTACTCATTACCTGGCGCTTACGGTGCGGGATTTGACGGAGACGGGTCGATGCAGCCGATTGGCGCAGCGGACGTGCTGATGTCAGTGTTGACGCAGCGGACGTGCTGATGTCAGTGTTCCCAGCTGGCCTTCAACGCCACGTGGTCCAACCGTACCCAGTTGTGCGTTGTGACTAGGCGTTGCTGCACACCCGGTTGTGCAGCAAACATTACTCTAATTTAATTAAGGGCATTCACGTCCGCATGCGGAAGCGGACCCACGTGTGGGACGAACCGTCCCTCTCCAACAGTCCGGGTCTCGGTGTGGGGGCCTAGCACAGAGCCCGAAAACAAGAAGGGAAACCCACGGGGTGAGCGGAGTCCGACGGAAAGCCCAACTGGCCCCCTTCCGATTCCTAATCGCTCCCGTCTCTCTCTCCTTCTCTCTTTACAACAGTCTCAATGAGAGAGAGAGAGAGAAGAGAGAGGGACGGAACTGCAGGGGTACGGATCCCAGACGGACTGGGGCAGCGGCGGCAACAGGAACAGCGGCACCGCATCCACATGACATGCGAGTAGAGAGAGAGAGGGGGAGTGGAGAGGGGCGACCTCGACTTGGTCGTCAGCGCTGTCGTGTTGTTGGCCTGGCCTGGCTGCTCCCCTCCTCTTTCTCCCTTGGCCGCGGGTTCCTCAGGCTCCGAATCCTTCCTGCCGCCCCCACGGGTCGAAAGGATCCGCCCCACCAGCGCCGTCGCCGCCCGCCTTCCGTCCACGCTGACGTACGACATCCCCCCCCCTTCCGTCTCCCTTCTCCCCAGCTTCCTCTCCCTCTCTCGTATTTCCTCTTCTTGTTGGAGTCGTCTTTCCTGGTTGCCCGGAAACCCCTTTCTTTCTGCTGCTTCTCTCTGTCGATGCCCGTCTTCTTCTTCTTTTTTCTTCTTGTTAGGCGTCGAAACCCCGAAACCCAACCCACATTGTGCAGCCGGCGTGGCGTGCGTGTTTCTCCAAGTCTCATAGTTGGTTAAAAATTTTAGTTTGTTATGATTGCTTCCTCCGGCATCCCGTTCCTCTTCTTACTAATTCTTACCTGTTTCGTTCTCTCTCTCTCTCTCTCTCTCTCCGTATGTTCGTTCATCTCCTCTCCTCTTGTACATGCAGATAATAACATCGAGGATGATGCTGGGCGTGCACCCACCGGTGGGTGGCTTTGATTGCGCTGCGGCGGCCGATGGCGCGGACGGGGGCGGTGCTGACGCTTTCTGGGGCCCGTGCAAGCGGCTGCGGTCCTCCTCCTCGGGCCCCATTGTGTGCTCCTTAAACACGGATTGCGTCGACATTCCGGAGATATGCCCCAAGGCGGTGGAGGCCTCTGGCGGGGGCGGACCACCCTTGGAGGAGGCAGAGGGCGGAATTCAGCGGCCCGCATGCTTGGCTGATGTTGTTGCGTGTCCGGCGAAACCACCCATGGATGCGGATGCAGACCTGCAGGAGCGTCCCAGAAAGAGCAAGCTGCCCAAGCGCCTGGCCAATGTGGGTGTGAGACGGTCACCGCGCCTGGTGAAGCTTGTCGCCAAGGCAGAGTTCTCGACTAGCCCACCACAGTTGTCGGCATCACTGGGAGCACTGGAACCTGATGAATCTGAGGCCTCAAAGAACTTCTCTGTTGTCACTTGTCAAGGGGAGGATAGGTCGGAACTGGAAGTTGTGGAATTGCCGAAAGGCTCGAACAAGGCGGCAGAGACTCTAGAATCACCAGCAGGCGGCATTTGCAGGAGTGGGCAGTCGCAGGTTTGCTCACCGGAGACCGGATCGACAAAAAATTCGGGTAATGTAGCCCCGAGGCGGTCTCCTCGACTGATGAAATGTACCAATCGCAGCAATGAATTTGACCAGTCGGCAGATCTTCCCGAGTTACCGACTACTTCGCCTGCAACTCCCACATCCGATGCCTTTGTACCTCTGAACAATTTGGGTGGCGATCCTTGCAGGGAGCAGTCGGTGGGGTGTGAATTTGCTGAGTCATCTGGATGCTCAGTCAAAGGAAAAACTCCCAGATTGTCGACTGAACCAAAATTCAGTACCGCTAAGTCACTAGACTTTGGCAGTGGAGCCAGGTGGACGGAGGGACCTGATGGTGCGTCCCAAAGTCAGATCTCTCACTCTGCATGTCCAAGTCGTCAGCAAAATGAGAGGGAGTTAATGGTAGTTTTGGCCTTGCCTTGCTCTTCTTCAAATGTCATAACTCGGAATTCTCGCGCTTTGAAATACTCAAGCAGTTCCTCTATTTTTGGTTCTTGCAAAGAGAATTCTCCGAGATCTAAAGCTGTAGAGCCATTGAAACCCTTGGACAAGATGGGATCCTGTGAATCTTCTGGAAAACAGAAACCTGATTATCCAGAAACGTTGAAACACTCTGGTGAATGTAAACTGTCAAAGAAATCAATAAATGCTCCACCGAGATGGTCGCCGCACTTGAAGAAAGATGCCGTCCATGGCAATGTTTATAATTCACCCAGACCTTCAGCTCCAACCAATCTAACAGGATCCTTGAAAACTCAAAATATCTTCAGCAGCGTAACTTGCAAGGAGGCCTCACCACAATATGAAACTATGGAGGTGATGAGTTGTCTGGACAAATTGGAGGAGTCTCCTCAATCTTGGAAAGCCAGGAAACTTGGAACTATGACAGGTGAAACTGGATCATTAGCGGATTCCGACAATGGGTGCCAAGGCCAGTCACTGCAACTGGCAGAAGATGGTGATTGTGGTGATGGATGTGAATTGTCAAGAAAATTGTATAAACATATGTCAGTTACACAAACAAAGGTGGTGCATTCACCTAGTAATTATCCAGCTCAGAGGATAATCTCAGGGCAAGGACCACAAGATATAGGAGAGGCTTGTAAGGAAGAAAGTCTAAGCACCACTTCTTCATCAATGAAAGATTTAGGGAAGAAAAAAGGGGCAGAGTGCAAAGAGATTGTCACACGTAAAATGGTCAAGGAGACCCTTCGGCTCTTTCAGGCAATCTGTAGGAAACTCCTGAGAGAAGAGGAGTCAAAGGCAAGAGAAGCCTGCCATAACAATCGGGTTGATGTCATGGCACTTAACCTCATCAAAGAGAAGGGTAAATGTTTAAATGTTGGTGAGCATTACTTTGGAAGTGTCCCTGGTGTAGAGATTGGGGATGAGTTCCACTACAGGGCTGAGCTTTCTATTATTGGCCTTCACCGCAATATACTGGCTGGTATAAGCTATGCTAAGCATGATGGTATATATGTTGCTTCTAGTGTTGTGTTTTACGAGGGCTACTTTGATTTCATGGAGAGATCAGATGTATTACTATATTCTGGCTCAGTAGGAAACCCTAACTCTTATTACCGAAATAGAGGTGAAAAAAAACAAGGAGATCAGAAACTTGAACGTGGAAATCTGGCACTCAAAAACAGTATGGATGTTCAGATACCTATTCGAGTTGTTCTTGGCCTCAAGGAACCAAAAGCCAGTGACTGCCGGACGTCAAAGGCTAAGGGGTCTGTAACATATGTCTATGATGGATTATATTTGGCTGAGAAGTACTGGTCTGTGATTGGGAATGATGGGTTTTCCATATTTAAGTTTCAACTTAGAAGATTGCCAGGTCAGCGACAACTTGCCATCAAGGAAATTCAAAATTCAAAAGGGTTCAAGGTGCATCGTGGACTCCGTATTGAGGATCTCTCTCAGGGAAAAGAGAAGGTACCTATTGTTGTTGTAAATATTATAGATGATGAGCACCCATTGCCCTTCAGATATATCAACAGGGTTATATATCCCTCATTGCACAGACTGACTCCTTCAAGTGGCTGTGACTGCACTGACGGGTGCTCAGATTCAGTGAACTGTGCATGTGCAGTTAAAAATGGAGGTGAGATTCCTTTTAATTATGATGGTGCTATAGTTGAAGCAAAACCTCTTGTGTATGAATGTGGCCCTTCTTGCAAGTGTCCTCCATCTTGCCATAACAGAGTCAGCCAGCATGGCATCAAATATCCTCTAGAAGTCTTCAAGACCAGATCAATGGGGTGGGGAGTTAGGTCGCTAACTTCTATTCCATCTGGAAACTTTATATGTGAATATACTGGAGAGATGATTGAAGAAAATGAGGCTAACAGAAGGACTAACGATGATTATCTGTTTGACATCGGACAGAACTATTATGACAAGACTCTCTGGGAAGGCCTTTCAACATGTATACCTGGCCTGCTGCAGGATGCTTCCTGCGACGTTATAGAGGATGAGTGCTTTACCATTGATGCTGTCAACTATGGTAACATAGGAAGGTTTATTAATCATAGCTGTTCTCCAAATCTTTATGCACAGAATGTCCTGTTTGACCATGATGATAAGAGAATGCCTCACATCATGTTCTTTGCTGCTGAGAATATTTCACCTTTGGAGGAGCTAACTTACCACTACAATTATGCCATAGATCAGGTCCAGGACATGGATGGTAATGTAAAGAAGAAAAACTGCTACTGTGGTTCTGTAGAATGCACCGGAAGGCTGTACTAACACTGATTGTAACAAGTGCAACTGCATCAATGTTATAGTTAAATGAAGGCTGTGGTACTTGCAAATGGAAAAGGTAAAAGATGCTATGTTGTTTCCTGCAGAATCTCTCGATGATTAGAAATTTTCTTCATTCTTCTAGTCATTCATAAACATGCTTTCTTGTAAGATTGCAGCTTTATAAATGACATGGATCTTTCTGAGCTGATGCGCAAGGCTGAAGCTGATGTAGGGAGACAAACCTTCATGATGGCTAGCATATGCCTTGAAATTCAGCCATTAAATAACCTGAATAACTAATAGACTTCATGCATGGACTCCTACTCATGTAGCCTCGAAGATCATTGGTGTGTCTTGATGTTTGCTCTAGAATCAGTGCCTAGGATTTCACTGGACATGTATGTTTGAAGCGGACAATGGCAGTTTGATTATCATCTAAGCTAGTTTGCAACCTTTTAATGTATTATGCAGTGTCATCCAAGTTTAGCGCTAGTTAGAAGGGGCAATCAGATTCAAATGAAGGATGGCAAAAGGAGTTGGATAAGGCATAAAATAAGACAGTTTGATATAGTAAGACAAATAACTAGGAACACGGCTTTAGATATTAGTGGTAGGTCAAGATTCACATAACCGAACTCAAGTAAATGGGATAAAGAGCTGATGATGATGGTGATGGTATGTTGTCTTGGGCTTCAGGCTCCCAGTACCACATTATTTTTTACCTCACGGCAAATGCCATACCCCTGCTTTTGAATGCATTGATGTTTGTTGTATAGGATCTCATTAAAATGGAATCATGGTCACTGGCCTGGTACTTCGATAGAAACTGATGCATAGGCTGAAGCAGCAGTGTGCAATCAGTTACAAGGTTAATAGCATTTAGTAGTATAATCTTGGGTACAACTTTGAAATAAGTTTGAAAAGAATCTGTATCATTCAACGCATATGTTAGACATGCCTGTCAAGGCTTATGCCTAGGTGATGCCTAAGCAGTTAAATCCCTCATTGGGCCTTGAAAAAGCACCCCTGGGCACCACTTAGGCACACTTAGGAGGGCCTAGGATGCCTAGACAATGCCTAGGCTAATTCATGGTTCAATCAAATCAGGTCCATTGGGACCCAATCCTAATATAAATAAGGTTGTGTGAATGATTAGGTCCTAGGTTTTGCTACCCCTTCATCCCTTCTTCCTCATTCTTTCATCTTCCTAATTTTCTTTAGAATCGTCCCTCCTCGATGAACAAATATCGGCATCAACAAGAAGGCACTCCTATATGTTCTCTTCTCACTATGATGGTGATGAGGCAACGAACCCGCCCATGTCCAGTGACTTAAAACCCCTCATGGCCATTAACATCCTCTAACCATTCTTGAGTTTTCTATATGCTTGTCCTTTCTTCTTCGTTCTCTTCAAGTGTTTGTCTCCCCATCTGTGATTCCCCTCTTATCCACACTTTACAAAACTGGATTGTGAAGGTACCACCTAGGCACCACTTAGGCAAGCACCTAAGTGCTTAGGTGCTCACGGAACCCAAGTATGCCTTGGATTGCCTTACCACCTTGACAACTATGATGTTAGATGGCATAGCATGTCAATCTTCCTACACACAAGAAGGAAAGAAGCTGTAGGCTGTTGATTGCAATGGAATACATTTGGAAATTGAGGTCCTGAAGGAAGATAAAGGAAGTTAAAAACTTTTGGCGTCAAGGATTACAAGAGATTGGAGCAAAAAAAAATAGAAAAATGGATCCAGATTTTTCATGCATCCTTGGCATAATTCGGATCATAGATCCCGCATGATGATATATAATGGTGGGACAACTCTAAGAAAAGGATGTCCACCTCCAACACCTCCCCCCGGACCCCCTCTCCCTCCTAAAAAAAAGGAAAAAAAGAAAGAAAAAGAAAGAAAGAAAGATAACACAACTAACACGGATGCACAAGAACATTGTTGCTCCCAACCTATTTCCCACCCCCTCCCCATCCAATGAGTGATAACTGATTGGTGACACACATGTTGACTAAGTATTGTCTCTTTCTTCATGTGTTTATCCTTTACATAACTTCCATGTTTTGAATTTTAAGCAATACCTCCCAGCTGGAATTCCAATGATCTCTATCACACTATTTCTCTCATAGGATGTCTTCCAAGTTTGTTTCATGATTTTCTTGACATCAGCTTTGGGCTTTCTGCTTCAAAGAAGATCCAAGTGTGGGTAGACAATTTTCTTGAGAAGGACATGCCTTGAAAAGTGTTTTCCCTTGACGAGACCTTTGGGTTTACATTACCTACATACAAATGGGGAAAGCTCTACATCCTGTTCAAGGTCCTTGATATGAAAAGGACCCAGATGTTCCTTCGAGAGATCTCTTCCTTGTGGAAGGTTTTCTTGAAGGATGAATCCTAGACCTGGTACACCTACATTCCATGAGTAAATGGGTCTAGAACTTAGAGAAAGGCAGAAGTCACGTGGTAAAAACTTTTCCAAGTTTACAAATTTACATATCATTTTTTATTTTTTTATTAATTAACTCAATTGAAGCCCTGATTGTATGAAAAATCTGGTAATTGATGACCTATTAATTTTTTTATTAGAACAATATTTTGGTGCTAAAGTGATTTATTATGTCATCTGTGTGGTGTTCCACTAGTTTCAGGAAGGCCTACCTTTGCCTTCGAGACAATCTTGTGTTACCGCTGTATATTTTTCTGGTTTCAATCCCACTAAAGAGGTAAAACAAAACTTTTCACTGCTCAAATAGTGGGAAAGACTTGTTCTTGTACTTTACACTATTTAAAGAGTTTTTTTACTTTCATTTTGAAATTTATAGGATTTTTTCACCTCAAAAAAGCCTGTTTACTTTTGATTTCCCCATACCCTTTAAGATGGTCAACAGAAATTTACTAAAACTACCCCATGTCTTTTGCCAATTGTCTTTTCATCTTAGTTAAGAATTTCTTTTTGTTGCTTTCTCATTCTTCTCCTTTTGGCCTTATACTTCATAGGGCCTGCATCTTGGTTAGGTCTTTCCTAATTTGTACTCCTTTCTGCGAGTCCAAAACTAAATATGTGCGCATTGTTCTTGAAATTTTTAAGCTTTTATTTCACAGATCCATAACTAAATATGTGCACATTGTTCTTGCAGGTTTTAAGCTCTTATTTCCTGCTGGGACCATTGAAAGTTTGCATATCTGTGCTTGATTGACAATAACTATCTCAGGAGTGGTTCTAGGAAATTAATAACATACACAGGCTCTTCATCATATGACGAGACTTTAGTGGGCTGTGTCAAGATATACATACCACAATGTTGCCCATAAGCTCCAGGGTTGTTGCAATTCAGTAGGAATCATCAATGTCAATGATCTAATTTATGACCTAATTGAGAAAATCCATTTCATGCCAGATGAACAATGTGATTTTGATGTCAGAACGAAGTAGAAGGCTGCACAGGTTAATGTAACTTTCCTTTTCTGTGCAGGAGACATTGTTATGGTTATTTTTCCTCGTGATTATTTCATGAATGAAGGTTATTGCTTGGGACAGTGCTGAGAGTTCCTGCTCACAAAGAAATAGTCATCTGATATGTTGAAGAATGGAATTTATGTTTACTTTCGTCCATCCATTTTCCTTCGTTTCAAAATTCAGATGTAGTAACTAAATACCAAATGGTACTAGTTATCCACTGAATTTTTCTTATCCTTGAAGATTTTTGGTTGTAAAATTGTGAAGGCAATTTCCTTGAGCTCACCATTACTTTCTAGGAGTTTAAGCTTGAATCTCGCAGGGATCGATCCCTGCTGGAGGGGCTGGGGGATGGTCCCCCATCACTAGGTTCTTGTAACCAAAAAGAGACTCTGATGTAGATTGCTGTCTACAGTTGGCAATCATATAAAGGGTGATATACGTATTATAGCGGTATAGGATGCAAGCTTAAAGGGCTCTTTTGAAATTCAACCTAAAGCGTTTCCAATTTGATATCTGAGAATCCTTGATTTAAAATCCTTCATAATGGCACATAGCTCTGATTTTTCCATGAAGCTTTTTAGCATAATCATTCAAATGTATAATAAGTTTGTCTTAAATAATTTGGGTATATTTCTGTCTCTTATGCTTGTCAATCATGCCCCTTTCCCCTCTCTTTGAACACGACGGCATTGAAATCCTCAATCAAAAGGCAGACCCTTTGCTTCCCTCCACAGCTTATGGCAGATTTCTGTCAGGAGTCAGTCTTTTAGTCAGGCCAAAGACTATGTTTAGGCCGTGCTTGATGCAGTTTTTATTTGAAAGTATTTTTGTATTTTCATTTAGTTATTTTTTATGGAAGTCATTGGATCTTGGAAGTCATTTATGTGGTATTTTACTTGTGTTTTGGTTTCCAACCAAAAGTTACAAGGGGGAGTTTCCAAAATTGGAGAGGAAATGAGTTTGTTATGAAAGAGTTGACTTTTGTAATAAACTAAAATTAGTTATAACCTCTCTCCCTCAACTCATTTTATGTAAGAAGTGGAAATCAAAAGTAACTTTCAAGTAGAAGTTTTGCCAAACACACCCTTAAAATCTTTTCATGTTTGACACAACTTATGCTTGTAAGCACTTTTAAGCCTCCACGTTTCTAGTCTAGTTATTTTGAGAGGATGATAGTAGACCTTGGGTAAGTTATGCAGTTTTTTAGCCCTTTTCTGATGGTTCGGTCCTGGTAACCGAGAATTGTCACATGTCAAGTTCTGAGTCTTTAGGTGGTTGGAAAGCCTAGCTCCCTTGGCTCCGGGGGCTTCTATTCTGTGTGGCTCTGAGCAACCCAAGTCGGGTTTTCCCGAGGACCCTGTACAGTTCTTTGGCTTCTTGAGGCCTCGTGTGGCATTGGACCTCCTGGGCCATAGTCGTGATCAAGCATGGGGTAACCATGCCCGATTGGTGTTTCTGGGCCTTCGTGATGGGCCTCTAGCATAGTCCAGGGATGGCTGGCTCAATAATGGGATAGCCTTTTTTCTATTTGGGTTCTTCGTAGACTTCTTTTTTAGGTTGCAGGGTTTTCACCCTTATATTTTCACATGTGCTCTTCTTTGTTTTTCCTAATTCATATACGTTGGAGTTGTTTTATATGAAGTTTTTGATGCATGTACATTTCAAAAGAAAGAAACAGTTATCGTCCTAAAAGATATGTTTTCATATATACTCATTATATTACATATATAACTAAATTGACGTGGTATTTTTTTGTTATTCATTTTGGAGCTTAACTTAGTGACATTTTATAAGTGGCATAATTATTTGAAATAACATTCGTATATGGAAAAAGATCAAGCGTGCCCTGGAGTGTATCTAAACTAGATGCATGATACCTAATTTTCATCGTTTTATCCCTCATGAATGTCAAACAGAGAGTGTTACGTGAAGAATAGTTATGATACAAGATGTTTATGCGATAATTCATGGTTGGATGCATGCATAGTAGGACATTTAAAACAATTAAAGAATAAGGGTAACAGTGATGGGTACTTATGTCCTAAGATATAGGTGTGTATTTTGAGAGCAAAATGGGAAAAAAAATGAGACAAAATGGAAATCCAAATTGGCATATTTTTTCTTGATTATTTGAGTTTTAAAAATTCCCACTTTTATGCTTAAGATAGTCATCTGTCTCTTTCATACGTATATGATTGTAAAATTGCCATATATGGAGATGGTATATGATTCTAACCTCTTAAACTGAGTCCAATTTAATTATTAGCGGACGCAGAGGATTTGCACTCACTTTTATCTATAAACCTTTGCCTTCTCTTGAGAATATATACGATATATCAACTGTCCTTGCGTGGTTAGACAACCGCAGGTGGCTCGAAATCACAGATCACAGAGTAGGTGGCACATCACCGCAAGTTGGGAAGAGGACTCCCAACTGGGTCGAGTCCCATTCCAAAAGAGCAAAAATAGTTCAAGTGGGAAAATATATGTCCAAGACAAGAGAATATTGGTACCTTCGATGTCGATACCGATATTGTCATCCTTACTTCAAGAGATCTCTACGCAACAATATAAATAATTAATCAGACAATTATGAAGGGTGCTCATCAATTTGCCTAACGAACCATCAACAACCTCGCCTCTTCACCTACTTCGTCCCTTGCTTTCGTCTCCTTCGTGGAATATTGGTAAAGGACTCAATGCGTCTGGTGTGTATCTAAGTTAGATGCACTCTTTTTTAAAAGTTTATGTTTTGTATTAAAATAATAAAAAATATCAATAATTTTATAATATTTAAATAGATCTCGTTAAGATTGTCTTTATCTTTGGGGTTTTAATTTCACCGTCTAATCTTAATGATCAATCTTAATAGTTTTATCGAGTGTCTATCAAAAAATAGTGTTTAAAAATATAAAAAAATAGTCAAAAAATAAAAAAAAATATTAGATTAAACCTTAGATTGATCTCATCTACCAAGGTTCTAATTTCGATGTCCAAACAGCGACACATTTGATTCGATGGTTACAGTTAAATTTTTTAATCTAACAGTAAAAATTAAATCTCAAAAGATAGAAACCAACATAGATAAAGATATTTGAATAGTATGAAACTTTTGACGATTTTCATTATTCTTTTAACATCAAGATGGAGGGTTTTGGAGTGGGACACATCTAAATGAGATGCATCTCGAGACACGTTATATATATATATATATATATATATATATATATATATATATATATATATATATATATATATATATATATATATATATATATATATATATATATATATATATATATGAGGACCGATCAAATGAGTCTAGGCCCCTTCCTAATCCTCTTCTGCACATATTTAAAAATGTAATAAAATTCAACAATAATTTTTAAATATTCAAATAGGCCTTTTAGGGTTGTTCTCATCTCCAAATCATCAGTTTATACTGTTTGATCTTAAAAATCAATCAGAGTCGTTTGATCGGATATTATATATACATAAATAATATCTAAAAATATTAATAAATAAATAAATCGTCAAATTAACCTTTAGGATTAATCTTATCTCTTGTGATTCTTGTTTTGATCCTCAACAAAAGATGCACTTGATTGAATCGTTAAGGTCGAATTTTATGATCTAACGATAAAAATTAAATCACAAGAGGTGCAAACTAACCTAGAGGAAAATCTTTGAATATTTTAAAACTTTTTAAAAAATTTATTTATTTTTTTAATATGAAGACAATAAAGTTTCATGAAGAGCACATCTAACTAAGATAAGCCCTGAGGCTCATTATAGCAGGCCTATTTAGATTCGCTGGGAGCGAATTCTATTATTTAGGAGTGTTGAAATACTTTCGGCTCCTAAAATTCATGACCATGTTTGATTGCGGGTTATCCCACGGTTATCACCGTTTTATCTACTTTTAGTTCAAAAGGTGGTTTGATTGAAGGATTAACTTATCCGGACTGGAAGTGTGTTAAATGTGGGTTAAACCGGTTTTATTCCGGGCCAATTTATTCCATCCTATGGGTGGGATAGAAGGATAACCTAAGATTATGTCTTAATAAAATGGGCACTTTAAGGTTAATTAATAATAACAAGAATGATTAATGTTATTATTCTTATTAATGAATGTTATTAATATTAATAAACATTAATTAATATTGATAATATTAATAAATGTTATTAATATATATATACATATATATATATATATATATATATATATATATATATATATATATATTAATTACTATTATTTTGATTAATAATTTTATTATGCTCCATTTACATATTATTAAATATTAACAAATGTTAAGTAATAAGTGCTAATTATTATTAATAATATTAATAAATTGTATTAATAACTATTAATTCACATTATTAATATTAATATTAATAAATATTAGTTTGATTAATACATAATATTTAATATTGTTTTGATTAACTAATATTAATTAACATTAATCATAATTAATTATTAAGATAAATTTTATTATGCTCCATTTATTGATCAGAAATTTAAATAACAATTAACGTTATTCATAGTTTATTATTAATTTAAATATTAATTAATATTATTTTAAGCACACTTAATAATTATGTGAAAAAATAATGAAAACTATATTTTTATTTTTAGTAATAAAAATTATTTATATAAATTATTTAAATGGAGATTCTATGTACCTATCCTAGGCTAACCTCCACTTTGAAACAAAAACTACTGATCTCTGAAATAGTCAAAAAGAGATTAAATCAAAGCTAACTTGATCGGGTTCCCTTGGACTAACCCGGGTTAGCCCTATCCTTATCTCGGAATCAAACAGGGGCTGGGCTGAGAGATTAAGGACCGGCAAGAGAAAGAAAGAATTACCTAAAAGAAGTTTATAAAATAAAATAAAAATGGGACCCACGGTTTGCGAGGCACCCTGCGTGCCCACGCACAAGGTGCAGGCGTGCCAGGCACCCCGCCCAGTTGCGTGAAACGCAGCGTGCAACTTTCGCACGGGGGAGACGCACCGAGGCGGTTTTCCCGCCCTCCACGCTCCAGCCCATTTCTCGTCTTTTTTATGTTTTGGGGAAAAAATTCTGATTTTTATCTGACCGACATTCCGCTGCCAGTGGACCGAATCCCGGCAGCGGACTATATCTAATTTGATTTGTTGATTGAATATGATCAGAGATTTTATATGTAGATTTAATTTAATTAGATATATTTTTAAGGCTTCTATAGTCGAGTGGAGATAATTAAATATGGACACTCATAATGTAAATGTGGACACTCACCAACAATAATAATAATAATAATAATAATAAATATGTACGTCCACATAGTTTCATATTCTTCTGATATTTATTCTAAATTCAGAGATCCCACTGTACTACAAGAAAATTGACAATTTAGGACGACTCAAGAGTCATCGAAAAAAGTGAAGATCTATCTCAAAAGATTGTTTGGGACAGTTCTAAGCCATCACAACAGTTGTCCCAAACAACCCCATCGGAAATACTATACGACACTATATCTGTTGCAAAAAGTATTTTTTGGGATGGCTAAAATATCTGTCTTGAAAATGCATTAATTGCAACGATTTACCTATCCGTCCAAAAAAACTTATTTGGGACTTCTAGACTTCTTGTCTCAAAATGTATTATTTGTGACAGATTAAACTTGCCCAAAAATAATAAAATTAAAATGTTATTATCTTTTTTGCGATGAATATAATTATTTATAAAATATTTTTTAATATATGTTAAATACATTATTTATCTTTTTGAATAGATGTCAACCGTCCCTGATAAGTGATATGACCACCAACCGTCCCTAATAGTTAGTATTTTGCCTTTTTGAGATAACTACATCTATCTCAAAAAAAAAAAAAAAAAAAAAAAAAGAATATGGAAGATCTTTTGTGATTATAAATAGAGTTCGAAACGAGTTCAAACTCATATTATCTACATTAGTGTGGATAAAGTCACGGTTAAATTGGATTAAGACTCAGTAGAGTCCCACGCCGTATAAGAAGAGGATCCCAATGCCATCACTATATATGGAGGGGCACATGGGATGAGATATGCAGTTGGTCTCTATCTCTCGTTTTCTCTTCCTAGAATTGTATCCTCCTCTCTCTCTCTCTCTCTCTCTCTCTCTTTTCTTGAGCTTCCTGTGACACCCTCTTCTTGGGCATGTCACCTTAGATCATAACCTTGTGGTCTTGAGAAGTCTGCAAGTAATATTTGCTATACCATCCATATACATTCAAATATACACCAAATAACCATACCAAATCCACTGCATTAAACTTGACTAATTAAAGATTATCATTAATATCTACTATATCAAAAGTTTATAATAACATTTGGAAATGCCCAACTAAACATACTTCTTATGCAGCAGAAATTTAAGGCGCATACCTTCAAAATGTTCTAGTAAAGTCTCTCTCAATGCCTACTAGAATCTCCGGAAAAAAAAGTGTATCTAGGTATATGACTTTAAAATTCAGCGGGCATCAAAATAAAAAACATACTTATCTAACACTAAATTGTTTAATCACATCATAGCTGCCGGTATAAAACTCAACTTGTACACATATCATAAATCCCAAAGAAAGATATATACTTTGACAAGATTGCTTACTTAACACATTCCATTTCAAACTAAACTTATGCAAATCATATGATTAAGTTTTTCATATCAAAGAGCCTACCCTATAGGCAATCACATAGACATTCCATTAGATCAGTTTATGTATGAACGATTCGAATTACATTTTAAATAATTAATTTGTTATTCTTATGTTTCGAATAGATATCTAAACCATAATATAAGGAGTGACAAACACCTTAGCATATGGATGAATTTAGTGTATTGGTCTTTATACAACTAGTTGGGATCAGAGGATTGGGCCTACCCTTCACTAAATCAAAGTCTAGTTTTTAGGAATTTACATAATTTTCATTATTTATTGGATCACAAGTCGTCCTGTTGCTCAGCATTAGATATTTACTATTCTTAAAATGGTACTATATATGCATATTATAATTTTTTAAGTTTTAAACCAAATACTTGTTCACTATAGTTTTCTAAAACAGATAGGGGGTTTGAACATAAAATAATATGCTTTACAATTTAATTTCAATATATATGAACTCTTTTAACTAAATCTTAACAGGAAAATTAGAAATATATACATAATTTGAAACAGGTTTGATCTATGATATTTGTAATTTAGATAACAACTATTTAGATATTAAATTCTCTCACACACACACAGATTTAATATTCTTCCAACTAACAAAATAGATTTAAAACTTTATAAATAACAAAAATAACATGAAATGATTTATCATGCACCTATTTGGAAATAGAAAATTTTTCAGAATTTCACTGCTCACAGATTTTTGGAAATTTTCTAACTCTACCAAAGCTTTTCTTACTCTATTTCTCCTTCTTTTTCTCTAATTTTTTAAAATTTTTGTAGCATAAATAAAATAATATTCCTACTTAAACTATGATTGAACCGACTCATATTAATCTAGGCCCTTATCACCTCCTATTGGTAGTTCCTAGAGGTTCACGTTCCCTTCACAAATTGCCTAAAGAGTGACATAAATAAATAATTAAAGTTCTGAAAAAATAACTGATATCAATTATATTGCTTCACATAATCAATTATATAGTTTTAAGTCATCGATTATAAGTGTTCAATTAATCGATTATATAGGCCTCATTTTCGGTCATTGAATTAATTATATACATTAAAGTTAATTCAATTACATGTTCTTCAATTAATCGATTACATATCACTTACGAGCATTAATTTATAGATTACACATTACCCTATTTAATCGATTACATGTATTGTTCAGCTAATCGATTACATGCGTTGTGGTTAATCAATTACACATTGTTCAGATAATCGACTATAAGTTTATTTTGTTAGTTGATTACAAGGTCTTCAATTAATCAGTTACATGCTATTCTTCTAATCAACTTTACTTTCTTCTTAAAATCGATTACCTGTAACTCTTATAATCGATTACCCATTATTCTTATGATCCATTATATATCGATTATCTGACTTAGCCTAATAATTACATGTTTGTTTACTTAATTGATTATTTGCCTTCTGTATAATCGATTATAAGTCTTTTTTCTTAATCAATTACATAGCTTATCCTGACTTCGATTATGAGGCTTATGTTAATCGATTATCTTGTCTTTAGTTAATTGATTATGTGGCTTAATTTAACTTCGATTATATAATTTATTTATCTTTGATTACTAGTTTAACTTAGATTGATTGATTATTACTTAACTTAAACTCAATTATAAGGCTTATATTAACTTCGATAATAGAGTTTATTTTAGCTTCAATTATAACTAGTCTTATTAGTTAATTTAGCTCTCTATTATATCATCTAATCGATTGTTTGGGGCTTAGTCAATTTTTTGAGTTCTTTCACCTACTACATAAGGGATTTTCTATCCAAATTAACAAATTAAAACCCACTCTAATCAACTTAGTTAGACTAATCTGACTTTCTAATATCTGAGATATTATAATCATGTCTCCCTTAAGAAATTTTGTCTTAAAATTTTAAACTCCACTTATCAAATAGTTGAGAATATTTTCACTCAACAAAGAGCTTTAATATTCTTTCATGTCTACTTCTCAACTTCGTTTTTGAACTCTTTGAACTTCTCAAATGCTTCTGACTTACACTTCATTAAGTATTTGTACCCAAATCTCGAGAAGTCATGGTAAATGTGATGAAGTAAGAGAAGCCACTTTTGACTTGGGTGGACATGGGAACATATACATCTGAATTTATTAGTTCCAAGTATCTTTCGCGCGTTCTCCATGTCCAGTAAATAGAGATCTTACCATCTTTCCTTAAGACAGGACTCACATGTTGTCAACTATTCATAATCAAATGCATTTAAATAACCATGTTTATGCAATTTTTGCAGCCTGCTTTCCCAATCTGTCCAAGTCTACAATGCCACATGTAAGCTTGGTTCACACTATTGTTATTCTTCTTAAGAGCATTATCAATGTGGAGACTATAATAAGAAACATCCAAGAGATATAGACCATTGACTAAATATGCCAAAGTAATTAATTTATTATCATAATAAATTGAATAATCTTTGTTCTCAATAGTTAATTTATATCCAATCTTATCTAAATAAGAAATAGAAATGATGTTATTTATTATATTAGATAAATAATAACAATAATTAATGATAAGATGTCTCTAGATGGAAACTTAAGGTTCGCTGTCCCTACAACAATCGTCGCAATCTTTGCATCTTTCCTTTTCCTCAGATCCACTTCGCTTTTGCTCAGCTTGCGTCTACTTGTCAGTACCTACACATCATAGTAGACATTGAGAATCACATCCAATATTTAATATCCAAGATGTAGAATATCTAACAGACAAGTTTATATTTATCATATAGATATATGAAGCTTCTGGTTGCTTCACCTTTCTTTGAGATTTATAGTTGCGGTACTCCTTACAATTCCTTTTCTAGTGGCCTTTCTACTTGCAGTAGAAGCAGTCACCTTTTACTACTCCTTTGCCATTGTCCTTCTTTGGCATAGGCTTTGACTTGTTCTTCTTTTTGCTCTTACATTTCTTAAAGTAGCTGTGGTCTTCCTCTTCTTATTGGTCTTACCAACAAAGAGGACATTAGGATTTTCCTTCATAGGGTTGCCCTCAGTTTTTAGCATATTTAGAAGCTCAACCAAGGATGCCTGTATCTTGATCATGTTGAAGTTAACAATGAACGGTGTATATGATGCAGGGAGTGAGGTAAGGACGAGGTCAATATGCATCTCTTTGGGTAAAGAAATCCCAATATCTTTCAACCTCTCAATCTACTCAATCATCCTCAGCACATTGGTTTGTATTGAAGATCTCTTTGCCTCAAGCAAGGATGAGATAAAAGTACATTGGAGTATGAGAGAAGGAGAGGTACGCAAATCTCTATTTATTAACAATTAGTAAAATTAATCATACATCATCATATGAAGTATTCACAGGTACATATCCATGACTACGACATCTTTTATTCATTTCACACATGGAAGAACACATCACATAACTAAATAAAAGTTTTGAAAATAAACAATTTTAGCTTTCACAAAATTGGGTTCCAATCAAAATTGAGAATTTTAATTTTCAAAAACTCATTTTATTATCTTAAGCATGCAATTAAATTTCATTTAAAAGCATTAAACATGTATCTTATGTGCACACACTCCCAATTAACAATTTCTAGAATATTCCATGCCAATTAGAACACTTCTAATAATATTGAAATTAATCTAACATTTAGACTAATTAAGATTAGATTATTAATAATTGACTGCTAATCTAACTCTTAAATAAGACAATAAGAATTAATTATTAATTCAACTCTTGAACTAATAATTTACCTTCATTAAATTAACAACAATTATTAATTAAAATGATTCAAAATCATTTAGGGACCCAATTAAACAAAATTGAATAAATTCTATAACTCAAAACAATTTTGAACTTAAATTAAAATCTAATTTACATTTGATTGGGCTTAGGGTTTTAATTGGGCTTGATGGACAAAAGGGCCCAGCCCTGTTGAGCTTGGGCTCAGGCCAGGGTTGAACCAGGCCCAGCTAGTGGGCTTGGGTCCCAGGCGCCCAACTATTGGGGCTTGGCTCGAGCCCCTGGCTGGGGTGGCTCGAGCCCTAGCTCGGGCCCAGCCCGGTTAGGGGGCTTGACCCCCCTTCCCTATTGGGGCGGGCTAGTGGAAACCCTAGCTGCACGACAGGGTAGGGGGGGTCCTCCTAGGCGGCCGCGGCGGGGTTTCCTATCCGGGGCCGGTCGAACTCTTGGCACGGCATGGCATCACCGGTGACACCCACGACACCGACAAGGCTAACTGGTGGTGCCCCTACATATGCTTTCATATCCTTGAAATTGTTTTTAATCTCCTCTATGGATGGGCATTTGGAAATGTCGGAGTTATCAAGCTTAGAGATTTCCTAAGTGAATTACCCATGTCCAAGGAGATAGGCTCAGGATTAAAGGATTGGTATGTAGCCCCTAGATTTTTAAAGCCATACAATTTAGAATAAATTGAGTAATTGATTAAGTGCTTAGTTTTGTACTGATATAAGATAGGTTCTGGAGTTGGATCAAAGACGGATTTGCTTGGATTGATTCTAGATTTCGAGGGAACTAGCTTTTACTCCGAAGATGATTTTAATCATAGCTATCTCAGCGATTTTAGAAATAGAATCCTAATTAATCTAGATTTTTGCAGTTCAAAAACTGACCAAGATAGGTTGCAAGAATTGGTTAGGGTTCATACTAGGACTTCGACAGCATAAATAAGGTCCCTTTAGTGTATAGTAACCCCAGATTTCACTCGAAAATTGTTCATGGTAAGTGCTGGGTTTTCTTAGAGAGAGAGAAAGAGAGCGTTCTTTGTGCATAAGGTGAATCTAAGCATTGCTATATCTTTCAGGAGACCTTGCAATTGCTGGAGAAGGTTAGAAGTTGAGAGAGATCTTCAAAAATCTTACGTTTCAGCTGTGGGAAGAGGTAGGTGATGATTACCCTAAGCAAGAGATATTTTGACATAAAAACTATACTGTTTTCATGTTTTCAAAATTGAGAATCATACTTTGAATATGTATCCTTATGTTTAGCTTACGGGAATTATGATCAATATATCTATTACTTGTTGTTTGAATCCTATCAAGATCTTCACTAATCCATAAACTTTTGATCATTCAATCTCACTTATGAAGCCATTTGAATGCTTGTACTCTGTGAAAATCTGTGCCAGTTATACGTAAGTTATGTGTTCGGACAGTGCCATCTTAGGAGAGTTTGAGCCAACTTGTAGTGGGTTAGAACTTGCAAGCAACAAATGGAATTCTTTGTCGAGATTTTGTGTACAGCATGGGTGGGAGATGTAACGCCCCTAATTTGATTCAGTCATTCAGACTCACTTCGGATTCAAGTTATGTAGCTACGGAACCAAATAACATACAAATCGAAGATGAATGATGAGAGATGTTAGTTTTAGGTGGCCTACAAGCCAATATAACTATGTAAATCTCGTTCATTTATTAATAAAATGGTATAATATTCATTATGTGTAAATCGCGTTAATTATCATTTCATAATGAAGTCCGTGAATATGTGCTATGGTGATCAGATTATGATGAGATCACACTAATGAGACTGATCACTTAAATACACATATTCTTAATCGTTCCTAGTCGGAGGATATCCGAGAAGGACATTGGATATCCGGTTAGACCAGTACAGATTACTCCTGCTCATATGATGAGGGTGACTGGTCTCATAAGTCACTTGTGTGGAGACACTAAGGCGAATCTGTAGGTGCTCATTGGAGAATGAGTTCACTGAACTGATCTGACTGAATCGCTGGATGGTATTGTACCTCACTGTCAACCAGCTTGATTCTATTGTCGCAGTTGCGTGGATAGTCATCGGACCTAAGACACCAAGGACACCTTGGCGGTGGACTTCTGTGCTTTGACCTTGGTTTACGAATCTCTAGCCACGGGATTCTAATACGCCAAGGATTGGATATAGCGGAATACCGTCGAAGGGAATTGTGTGTCAATAAGAAATCATTCGCTCTCGGTACTTAGAGGGAGAATGCTCTAGGAAGGATGCGCAAAAGTCCCTGGCCAGGGTGGACGATAATATCGGGAAAGGAGTTTTCTGATATTCATCAGCGGCATCTAATCCAAGTGAGTCCACCGGTTAGGGTTTGACAGCTCGCCATGCCCTGAGTTGACTCGAGAGCATTGTACGAATGAAAGATTATATCCACGCGGTAACTGTCGGCGGAAAGGTTCCAAGAGTGGGTTACTTAACCCAAAATACCTTCCGGGTTCACGCAGTGTTGCTTGGCACCCAACGTGATCGGAGGCCCGGTCGAATTCGATGTGCGACATCAATTCGATTGATTAATTGATTAATAAAGGATTATTAATTAATTAATAAAGCCAGTGAGGAGTCACTGGGCTTGTTGGGCCATTAACTGGACTGGTACTTGGGCCTAGAGGGTCATACGCAAATGATTCTCAAGGCGATGGATAAATAAGTGGGTTTTATACAAACCGGGGGTTTTTATGAAAAATCGCGCGGTTAGTATAAAACATAGCGAACGGGCTGAGCAGGCCAAGCTGCCCCTAGCCGCCCCTCCTCAGTTTCTCTCTCTCTTTGGCGTCCAGACAGATCCAGATCTGCTCCGTCGCTTCTCCAAATCCCGTTCGACGGGAAATCGTCCGCGCGCTGCGGCGATCGTTGCGGCGACCGGCGGAGGTTTCGTGGGCTGCGAAGAACGAGGAACGTGAGTATATCCGTAGCGAGGAGGATCGCGTGGACTTCTCTAGAGGCCGGGCACTTGCGCGGCTTACGGTGTCTCACCGACGGAACAGAACGATTGCGGATTCGAATCCGCACACGGTGAGAACCGATAATCCGATAATCGTAGGTTTTAGTTTTTCGAAACGGGAACGGATCGCTGTAAATATTTTATTTTCCGCTGCGTGTGCGATCCGGAGAAAACCGAGAAATCCCAACAAGAGACAAATAACCAAGCAATCAACATGCTATTTACTATCATTAAATCTAAATATTCTATTATATTGTCATAACTAGGATCCTCAAATTTTATTAAATATACAACAAAAATAAAAATCTCAACTCACTAAAGAAATATAAACATACATATACTCTCTCAATTTCTTACTACATCAAATCTAAGAAAATAGTAAATCTAATCATAATAACCTTCAAATAAGTCTGAAAAAATTTTCTTAAGCAAAACTCTCTTTATCAGCTAACTCTTCCTCTTCAGTCTCCGAAAATGTTAGTAGAGTTTATGAGCACAACCACTTAGTAGGCAAATCAAACCCACCAAATGCTAACAATATAATAATTGACAAGTGATGATATCAAATATATATACAATTCACAATTCTACATATAAGTGAAATAAAATTATGATACAAAATATAGTCAAATATAAATTACCAAATCACATATATTTTTTAATAGGAAGAACAAATTGAACTAACATATAGCATATAAGGCATGATCAAATTCTGATTTAATTGAACAAGTCTACTAGCTATGATCAAAATATATCACATATCAAATTAAACATATCGAACTGAACATATAGCAAATTTGTTGTGGTATAGTAGCTTATTAAATCAGAGTTCATGTTATCAAAACAGCTAATTAGAATAAATATAGATTCTTAATTAAATAAACTGAGATTAAAATACCTGAGCATAGATGTCAAAAGAATAAACTGAGTAGATTATAAGGTGAATTAAATAGATCTAAACAACAAATTATGTTTCATAATTATGTGCCAAACAAATCAAATCTAAACATATTAAATAAACATGCATCCAACTACCATATAAGGAGCCGAACAAATAAATATAAGAGCATATAGGCAAGTATGCTGAGGTCTTGACACACGCATAGTCGGAGAGGTTATTGTCTCATCTCGGATGACTGCAAACAAAACATAATCACCAAGATCTTCCTATTGCCCACGGGTAGAACTCATCCACGGACGCTTATGGAATGAGCCACAATCTCCTTAAGATGACAATGTCCATGTGAGTGCTTAGAATGACCGTGTGATTATCATGAAAAATCTAGGTTATTTAGTGTAAAATAAACCTATTAAAAACAACAACTAAGTGCAGTGATCGCCAGAAACTTTTAACTGAAAAGTTCCAAAAGAAGTATGATCGCCTACCTGTTTAAACGCGGAAGATATGGAGTCCTTGGTTCTCCTTCCTCAGCCGGCTGAAGAAAGAGAGCCCTTCTTTGCTTTTTGTTCTTGCTGTTGAATTTGAAATTTGAGGTTGAGGTTGAGGTTGAGGATCGTCCAAAAATCCCTTTTGACTTGTGCTTGATTTGCTCCTTTTGATTCTCTCGTTGTTGTTGAGTGCAGCAGGAATAGAAAGAAAAGGAGATAAAAAAACAATGATGAGAATTTTAAGTAAAAGCAGTATCTATTCTAATCATGATGCTAAGCATGCAATTAAACAGCAAACTTACTTGTTGAGTGGCTTTTGAAACCCCTTAATCAAGTAGGTTTTGAAAAGAATGAATGTGTTGTGTGTGTTTGCATGAAGTGAATGCTGTAGAATGTAAAACTAAATGAAATGCAAATGCAGAAATGAAAAACTTATGCCCAATTGTTGAATTCTTGAATGGATGAAGACTCTTGAAAAGACGCCGACTTCTGGAAACAACGCTTCAGCGTTCCGACATTGTTGCTTTGATCTTCAATTCGCTATCGCTCCAGTAATTCAACTCAAGATTATGTTCTCTCTCTCTTTTTTTTTTTACTCATCAACATGTAAGGTATTTATAGACTTCTTCTGCGTTCGTGATTAACATTGAAAAACTCCGAATTTATCCATCTTAACCGACAGATAAATACTGATTAATTCATCTTTATCTGTAATTATCTAAAACGCGTCCAGTATGGCTGACGTCTTTCAAATTAATTAAGATAAGGATAAATATCCGGGAAAACTTATCTTTATCTTTATCAGGTAAAAAGAGTCCACATGTGTAAACGTCTTTTACACTAATTAAGATAAGGATAAACGTCCGGAAGAGAAGTTAAAATAGCTTAGGAAACCTAAAACGCGTCAACTCGCTAATTAATCAATTGATTAAAATTCAAATTAAGCGTTAAAATATGAATAAACTCTAAATGGCGTCTACATGGGTCGACGTCTTTTAGAATTCTTCATATTTTAACTGAAATTTGAGCTAAAATCAATTTAAT
This sequence comes from Zantedeschia hybrid cultivar, assembly GCA_030544215.1. Taxonomy (NCBI): domain Eukaryota; kingdom Viridiplantae; phylum Streptophyta; class Magnoliopsida; order Alismatales; family Araceae; genus Zantedeschia; species Zantedeschia hybrid cultivar. The sequence goes on from JARZZO010000011.1 coordinate 47,138,165, forward strand.
TGATTAACTTAAACATATCTGTTAAACCCGACACTCAAAATATCAATAAAAATTAATTATTGATTAAATATTAGACCATTCTGAGACATTATTATATGATATGAAATTTACTCAAAATGATGTCAAAATTAGCGTGTCTACAGCTGCCTCACCTTGGCATCGTCTTTGCAAGGGAGTGAAATGAAATGGAATGTACTGAAAAGGTGATGCCAAGGTGTGATGAGACACGCTCTTAACATCACATGATTGAAATTTTTCTCAAAATCATCAATGAAGATAGCTCAAGGAAATCAATGGAATCAATCCTGTCTGGATGAGGTAGACAAGGAAATAAAATAAGGTCGATCAACCTCCTCAGAGTGGGAAGTACCCCAGGTCGTAGACACTGTAGGTTTCATCATGGGGAGCGTTTGCCAGCCAATGTGGACGTGCTGCAACCATGATGGATCTTAAAAGAAAACAAGAAATATTGGATAAAGAATCCAAGAAAGGATAGAATTCCAATGATATCTTCAAGCGAACCTCAAAGATAATCAAGATACTCAATTCAGAATGGAATATTTTATATCATGTTTAAAGTTATTTGATTAATGGTCTGAAACTTAATCAGCAATCAATTCTTATCACAATGATTTCAAAGTCCTACATGATGCATGCTGGGCTAAAAGAAAAATATAAAGTCAAATAAAATATAAATTAATCAAGGATAATATTGTTAAATTGTCATTAATGAGTCAAGATACCAATTTTTGTAATCCAGTGCTAAGCCGAAGCTCGTTTATCTACGTACCGTTTTACAAAAGTGGAACCATCGTCCTCACTAATTAACAATCCAACGGCTTATCCGTGCGATTAAGAATTCCCTGGAATTATCACTGTTTTTGTTTTGTTGTAGGGGAACTCAAATTCTAGTTTCATCAAAACCACAAGGTCCTTGATATGATCTAATAAATACTTAATGTATAGTAATGCAAATGATTTACATGAAATAATACAATGATAGAAATAACCGTCTTTTTAGCCACGGTCGGGACTTCATGAATTCCATAGTGAGATCTTCTCGATATTTCCAGCTTTACTTGAATTTCCTGCAATCAAAATCGTTAAAATTCCCAAACAAATATTCAATCAAAATCCAAGAATTTCGGGAAAATAGCAGAATTGCTAAAACGCGTCATGTCGCGCAGACGCCATTCAACCTTGAAACGCGTCAGTGCTCCTCGACGCCTTTTACTCACAGAAACAGGTTTCTGGTTGTTCTCTACTCGAATTCCAACTCTCTTCATGCCTTGTGTCCTGTATATGACTTGAACAAACAGGTTAAGTATCTGTTTAGGCTTAGCCCCTTGCCTGGTTAAGTAACCGACTACTTGATCCTATCCTTGGTAGAAGGGTCAAGGGGCATAGCCTTTATTAACAAAGGTAATGTGAATAATCAAACTTAACATACAAGCAAACAGATGCTCACTGAAAATAAAAGGAATGAAACATACTAAATGCCATAAGCAAATGCTAATTGAAATATTTTTTTGATGTTTTGAAATATTCATTTTTGTTTGGGTTTTGAAATATATGCTTTTTTTTTTGAATTTTGACATATATATATTTTTTTTGAATTTTTGACATATGTATTTTTTTTGAATTTTTGACATATGTATTTTTTTTGGATTTTTGACGTATGTATTTTTTTTAGAATTTTTGACATATGAAATTTTTTTTTGGAATTTTTGACATATGAATTTTTTTTGAATTTTTGACTAAAAGATCAGCATGGTACTTAGATCAAAAGATCATATTCATTTATTAACTTAATTTCCAAATTGTTCTTTGACAATTTAACTTAAACCCATCGTGTTTGAACTTGTGTTTCCATTCGTGATCCCATTTGATGATTTGACCCTTAGTCAATCTAAGCCATTCCTTAAGTTTGGAGTACACCCCTTTAGAAAGAAAGGAAGAATAAGTTTAGAAAGCCCATGAGAAGGTTCCGGAGACTTAAAAAGATGTCCTTTTCCTACCTGATATCCGTTGGGGTTCGGTCATTTTCCTTCCGGGATATTTATCGACCTTGCGTTCCCTTTCATTTCATTTCATGGCCTTGATGTAACGTTTGTAATGTAATAGCCTTTTTGATTTGACAATTGCCTTTTGTTTTTGCTTTTCTATGTTTTTTTTTTTTTTTTTCGGAACGGATCTCCCCCTTTTTTTTATGACGGCCTCCTACTAAGATGGCGGGTATTCTTGGGAGTCTATTCTAAGCCTCGTTCCAACATCATGGGCCGAGTATAAAACAGAATTTTCCTTTTAAAATGAATGATTTGTACTTTACACTTTTAGTCAAGCTTTTGATATTCTTTAGGACTTGGTATCTCTTGTTACTCACGAATCAAACGTGTCAGTGTGTGTAGTAATGGGTTTGAAATTAAGTTATCCAGACTAACTGGGAAATTTGAGTTTATAAACTTTCTGATTCCACTGGTCTTTGTACCATACTGATCGACTCTTTAACCTAAGGGTAGTATTTCTTAAGATGTAAACCATTCCAGGGATGATTTAGCTCTTCTCCTTCTGCATTAACCAGACGATAAGCATTACCAGGAAAAACGTGCGATACAACATAAGGTCCTTCCCAGTTGGGTTGGAGCTTAGAACGCGGACCACCAGATTTTACAAAAATCCTTTTAACGACCATTTCACCGACTTTGAACTTACGTTCAATGACTTTCTTTTGATAAAAACGTGCTAGTCTATTTTGATAAATTTTTGCATGATTAGCAGCTGACTACCTTTTCTCATCTAAAAGTTCCAATTGAGCAAGAAGTGCTGAACGATGTTCATCAATGGAAAATTCCTTGTTCAATTGTACTCTTAGCGACGGTATGAGGATCTCGTATGGAACTACCGCCTCCATTCCAAATGTTAAGGAATAAGGAGTTTGCCCGGTAGGCGTGCGGATTGAAGTTCGGTAGGCCCATAGAGCCTCAACCAATTTTTCTGGCCAATCTACGAATTTGTTAGATTTACACGTCTTTTTGATGATTTTTATCAAAGTCTTATTTGTTGCCTCTGCTTGGCCATTGCCTTGCGGATAATAAGGAGATGAATGATGCAATGCAATTCTATACCTGTTGCAGAGGTCCTTCAATTCTTGTGACACGAACTGCGGTCCGTTGTCGGTGACGATGGTGCTTGGAATTCCGAATCTTGTGATGATGTTCTTCATGATGAACTTACAGACGGTTGATGCTTTGACTTCCGTGTACGCTTCAGCTTCTGCCCACTTGGTGAAGTATTCCGTTGCCGTGAGAATGAAAGATTTTTGCTTGATGCCGGAATCTGGGTTACCAAGGGGTCCAATAATGTCGAAAGCCCACATGGAGAAAGGCCATGGGGAAGAAATATGATGGAGTGAAGATGCAAGAGAATGAATTTTGTCGGCGTGAAGTTGACACTTAGCATACCTACGGACATATCCTACACAATCTTCTTCCATGGTTGGCCAATAAAATCCTTGTCTAAGGATTTTCTTTGCTAGCATCTGTCCATTAACATGGCCACCACAAACTCCACTATGAGCTCCTTCCATAACCTTCCAAAGCTCATCCTCGTCTAGACATCTCAGAAGAACTCCATCAAAACCTCTCTTATATAATTCTCCTCCAACTAAAGTGTATCGTTGAGCAATTCTCCTGATAGCTCTCTTCTCCTCAGTTGTAGCTTCCTCAGGATACGATTGATCTTCACAATATTTTGCAATTTCATAATACCATGGCTTCTATTCCTCATCCATCTCTTCTAACAGCTCCATCAACATGATTTCTCTTTTCTCCACAATACTCCCATCTCTGAATTTCTTCAGCAATTTCTCCTTAGTTCTAAGAAATGAAGGGTCTTTCACGGCAGGTGAAAGACGCCTATGAACTATGATTGATTCAGATTGCTTGCTGATCGGAAAATCAAGGGAAGATGCAAGTGAAGCTAGAGCGTCAGCTAGGATGTTTTGATTTCTAGGGACATGGACAAAGATCAATTTTGTGAAAAGCTTTGAGTATGCAGAAGTAAGTTCTTGATAAGGCTTGAGTTTAGGATCAAGAGTTCGATACTTGGTCAGCACTTGGCGAAGAATTAGTTGGCTATCACCCACAATCCTGAGTTTAGTGGCACCATGAAAATGAGCAGCCTCGAGGCCAGCAAGAAGTACTTCGTATTCAGCTATGTTGTTGGTGACTGGAAAATCAAGCTGAAAGGCTTGTGGAATGGTGACACCTTCAGGTGATAACAGAACAATTCCAATACCCTTTCCATGAGAATTCAGAGCTCCGTCAAAATGCAGAGTCCACATATCATCTCTGATTTGATTTACGGATATCAGTTCCTTATCCGGAAACTCTGATCGCACTGGATCAAATTGAGGAAGGGGATGATGAGCGAGATATTCTGCTATGGCATAGCCTTTGATTGCTTTCTGTTGAATGTAAATGATATCGAATTGAGATAGAAAGCTTTGCCATCGTGCTAACCTATCAGTAAGAACAGATTTCTCCAGAAGGAATTTGATCGAATTCATCCTAGCGATGAGGTGGACTTCATGGGCCAGAAAATAATGCTTCAATTTCTGAACAACCTAAACCAATGCTGCACATGTTTTCTCCATCGCCGTGTATCTCTGTTTAGCGGGGTTGAGAAGTTTAGAGAGATAGTAGGCTGCCCTCTCCTTTCCTTCTTCATCCTCTTGTGCTAGGACAACCCCCACTGCGTCATCTAGGACTGAAATATAAAGTATCAATGGTTTGCCTGGAGATGGTGGCCTCAAAACAAGAGGACTTGCCAAATAGTCCTTTAATCCATCAAATGCCTCATGACACTTATCGTCCCAATTGAATTTGACTCCTGGCTTGGTAAGCTCGTAGAACGGCTTACACCTTTGTGAGTGCTGGGAGACAAAACGGCGAATAAATTGCAACCTCCCGATTAATCCTCTCAATTCTTTCAAGTTTTTGGGAGGTGGCATTTCTCTGATAGCCTTCGCTTTATTAGGATCGATCTCAATTCCCCGTTTGCTGACAATGAATCCAAGCAATTTTCCTGAAGATACCCCGAATACACATTTCTTGGGGTTCATCTTTAACTGATACTCCCTCGATCTCTCTAATACCCTTGCCAAAACTTTGGCGTGCTCAGCCTTTGTTTTAGACTTAACCAATAAATCATCCACGTACACTTCCAGATCTATATGCATCATGTCATGAAATATTGCCATCATAGCCCTCTGATAAGTGGCTCCAACATTCTTCAATCCAAATGGCATGACAACATAACAGTATGTTCTCCAAGGTGTAGTGAATGAGGTCTTTTCTTAATCCTCTTCTGCCAGCTTAATCTGGTTGTATCCTGAAAATCCATCCATAAACGATAACGTTTCATAGCCAGCAGTGTTATCGATGAGTACATCAATATGAGGCAATAGAAAATCGTCTTTAGGACATGCCCGATTCAAATCGCGGAAGTCAATGCAGATCCTGACCTTCCCATCCTTTTTCATAACCGGGACTATATTGGCCACCCATTGTGGATAAAGGACAACTCTAATAAATTTGGCTTTGTGCAATTTATCGACCTCTTCCTTCATCTTTAGAGCCATTTGTGGGTGGAATCGCCTTAATTTCTGCTTGACCGGACTAGCTCCATCTTTTAATGTTAACCTGTGTTCAACTAAAGATGAGTCTAGCCCTGGCATATCTTCATAACTCCAGACGAAAGTGTCCTTATAATCCTTAAGTACTTGTACCATTGCCTTCTCATCCTTTGTAGAAAGATTTTTGTTGACGAGGACAACCTTAGGTTCGTCTTCAGTCCCTAAGTTTATTTCTTTGGTGGGCTCTTCTACGGCAGCTGAGGGTTCATCAAATCTCTTCACTCCACTGGCATACGCCTCAGCCGCGTCCTCATCATCTTCCTCTTCTTCAATAATGGGGTCTTTTTCATGCACTAACTCATATACCCCATACCCATCATTAACTGACTCATCGTCCGTACAATCTTCTGGCATCTGAATTGGATCTTCTAAAAACTGAGGGATTAAAGAGCAAAAAGAACACTTATCAGCTAAGTCCCGGAGGTATCTATCTGGAATTTGCCTACCCTTAGGCTTCCTAGACTTCCTAACTTGACTAACATGCCTAAAACTGGACTGCCTAACTTCACTAAACTGCCTATCATAACCTAATGAAGATGAAGCAGGATGAAAATCCTGGGATACAAGTGGAAATACAGGGGAATCCTCCCATAGGGGAGGACAGAGTAGATCTAAGAGAGAATCTTGACCGACGGACCCGCGCGATAAGGGGCAATCAGACAAGTAAGATGTTTCCTCGATGAGGATTTGGGAAGAATTTGTTGCCAATTTGGCGTTTTTTTTTGGACCATCGAGGAGTTAAACATAAAACAAGAATGGATACAAATGGAAGGAGGATCAGACGGAGGAAGCGGCACCAAGGCCAAAGGATTAGGGGGATCATATAGCAATATGTCCCAGATCAGATCATACATCCTCTCTAGGTCGAGAGGAGGGGATGGAATGAGGTCCCGAGGGGACAGAGTGATCATAACGGGCGGAGCCCGTGGAATATCTTCAGTAATGACCCGCGACCAAGTCGGGGTCAAGAGCAGTGTGCGGAATAGAGTATGGAGCATAAAGATATGGAAATGATATGTCCCCCTCCAGAGCAGATCTATTGTATAACCAGCTTCATAGGGGTCATCTGGCTCCCCTTCATCGGTTTTTTCCGACAGCAGTATCCGCTTATCAAAGATGGCACCAGGACCTTCAATCAGCTCGTCGATCTGCGGCGGCCACTTGGGTTCTGCAGGATCTAGGAATAATCTGTTCAGTGCTATGTAGAGGTCCCTTAGATCGAACCATCTGTACCATTCACATTCGGGGTCATGGAATTTCCTCCTTTTCATAGGCCGCAGAGCCTCCAAGGATTGGTACGTAAGTAGTTCAGAACAATGTCTGGCCAGGTCTCTCCCATATATGTCATGGAGGTCAAAACATGAAGTAATGACCACCGTGTTGTCGTGACTAAGTATGGGCCCTTTTACAAAGTGTGTATACAGGGTCCATGTTAGGGGATCTCGGCCTTCTTTAGGTGGTGCAGACATTGTCTCCAGGATTTTTCGACCTTCTTCAATCTCTGCTTGCTGAACCAGATCTTGCTTCAGTCTTCTTGGCCTATAGCCCAGACCACTTCCAGGTGTTGCTCGATGATCTTTGACAGGAGTGGTCCTGCCTTGCAATTGTGTGCCCAGACCTTTCCCAGGCTCGTAGCCGTTCTTCATCATAATTCTCCATCCTGGGGTACTCATGCACTTCCCCCTTTTAATGGCATCTAACGGGTATGAAGAAATAGTGGCGGCCTTCAAAGGATCAGCCACTGGATGGTAGACCTGTAATACCAACAGAAAAGGTTGTCGGCCAGGTAAAACAGCAGATTTAACATTCAATGTATGAGCAGCAGCAAGGATTGGCATGCTCGTTACTTTAATAATTCGTCCTTTGAAAGGGAATTTGAGGCATTGGTGATTCGTAGAAGGAATCGCCTCAAGAGTTTTAATGTAAGGACGTCCTAGAATGGCATTTATAGAAGGGTCAATTTCGAGAATGTGAAATTCAACCTCTGCATGACTTACGGGACCTAGCTCCACTTTTAAATAAACCATTCCCAGAGGGGAACGGGTAGAGTTGTCATATGCTGTAACTGAAATGGGGCTAGGCAGCCACTTCTCCTTGGGTACACCGCACAGCTCTAGGGTCTTCGGGGGTAGAACATTAATTGAAGCCCCCGTGTCAACTAGGCACGCATCCACGGCCTTCTTGCAGATATTGACCGTGATGCTCAGAGCCATGCTTCTGGCGGCTGGCGGTGCTAGTTCCGATGTGTGGAATGTAATAGAGGGCTGATCCCCCTGAGGAACTAGTAGTGCTGCAATTTTCTCTACCGGCACGTCCTCGTTGACCATCACCTTCTGTAGGTATTCCATTAAGGCTTCTTGGTGAATCTTGGACCTTTTGATCAATTCAAGTACGGTGATCCGTGCCGGTGTTCTGTCCAGATGTTTCAACAAGTCATATTGAGTGCCTGGTGCACTCTCTTCATTATGGGCTTCCTCAGTTGGTCGTGATGGGCCGTCTCTGACTGTGGACTGAGGGAAGACTTTGTTGAAAATCCTTCCACTTCGGAGCGCATGTTCCTCAACCGTGGAGGATCCAGGTGACACCTTGAGTACCGCAGATTCGGGTGGCGTAAGCGGTGCGGAGGGTTGATATGTAGGTGATGGGGTAGGGTTAGGTGGTGGTGGCATGGTGCGGATTAAAGGCCTAGATGATTGGATGGTGGATGGGTAAGTGGTTGGTGAAGTGGGGAATGGGACGCGTAATAGCGGTCTGGATGGTAAGGGCATATCTGGGTAGGTGGTGGTGGTAATGGGCGAAGTAGGGAATGGTACGCGGAGTAATGGCCTAGATGGTAAAAGGGGTGCGTAGTTGGTTTGTGGTGGATTATATGGTGGAGGCGTAGTGGTATGGGGCATGATGGGCTTAAGGAAAGCGGGTGGCGGTAATGGGTTATTGGGTGCGGGCGAGTGATATGTGGGTGTCGGTAGAGGGGTGATGGTAATGGGTTGTGGCCTAGGTATGCGGATGGTGCGGCGTGGTGGTTGTTCTGCGGTACTCTGAACGTGACCCGTTGAATAAAGAGAAGAAGAGTCTTCTATCCTCCACTGTTGCCCACGACTAGCCTCAGACTGGCTGTTCGTCAGAATGGGTGCAACTTGGTTTTGGTTCTGGTGCTCCGGGAGCGGGTTCTGCACTCTGCCCATATTTGGTGGCGGTGTTGCCTGTGCTGGTGGTCTTACTTGCTGCTGCTGCTGCTGCTGTTGCGGTCTTCTCGCCTTCAGGGTTGATATATACTTTTTCATCTCCTCCCAGTCTATGCCGCCCTGCTCATTGAGATCATGGATATAATCTCTGAACTGGAAGCAGGTGTCAATGGTATGCCCAGGTTGCCTATGGAAATAGCAATACCTGGACGTGTCAGCATTTTGAGGCCAGACGGCCTTTTCCCTTGGCAAGACTAAGGCATTAGCTGCCATTAGAGCACTGAAGATATCGGCCAAGGATTCTGGGAGGGCAGGGTATTCCGCTCTCTTCAGGCCTGGAGGTCTTCTCGGCTGGTTATAATCACCAGGAGGAGGGACATTGCGGTATGCCGGCGGTGCGCGCGGCTGATATTGCTGCTGTTGGGGATATTGCTGTTGGGGCTGGTACTGCTGTTGCCGTTGCGGCGGCTGCTGTAGCTGTTGCTGGTTCTGGTTCGGCTGCTGGGGCTGCTGATACTGTTGCTGATAATGGGGGTTCTGCTGCTGCCTGTACCCCTGCTGGTTTGGCTGTGGTGGCCTCTGGTACTGCTGCTGACTCCTCACAAACTGGGGCGAGTTATTGTTCATGCTACTGACTTGCTCATGAGAGAGCGTGCCCTCAGTAGTCGGACCTGTGCTGGGAGAATTTGGCACTGCAGGCTTCCGAGGTGGAGGCCTGCTAGGTCTGTGAGGATCAAAGACGCTAGAGAATGTAGCGTCCTTAAAAGCATTCTGGCAGTACCGTGCTCTTTCATAGAGCTCTGCCATGTTGGTCAGATTGTTCAGGGAGAGGACGAGCTTGAACTGGGGCGTGGCGTTGGAAATTAACATTTTCACTTGTTCGGACTCGGACAAGTGATCCTTCACCTTTTCAACTAGGCCGCGCCACCTGTCAGCAAAACTGACAAACTCCTCATTAGGCTTCATCTTTTCTGCAATGAGGTCAGTGATGGACAAGGAGGGTGCAACTTTGTCCTAGTACCGTTGAATAAATTTGCGTGAAACGATACCGTAGTCCTCTACTTCTGAGGGTTCCAGGGAAAAGAACCACTCGAGGGCTGGTCCCTCTAGAGATCTCCTGAACAAAAAGGCCAACGACCTCTTGTCGTTCTGCCAGAAAGAGGATTCATACATAAACTCCTTCAGAGGTGTGAAGGGGTTACCAGTACCGTTGCACTTCCGGTACACTGGCATCTCAGAGGGTGGCACATGGAAAACTGGCAGGCTGGGTAAGTTGATTTCTGGTACAGCTTTGACCCCCATCATCTTCTGGAGGTTGTTAAATTGCTCATCCATACGCTCCATTTTGGCCAGCAATGCTTGTGTGGTCAGATCTGCCTGAGGAGGAGGAGGAGGGGGAGGTACTTGGTAGGCCTGCTGCCTAGAGTACGTTGGACAGGGGGGACAATAAAGAGGAGGTCCGGTAGAGCTTCCGCCATGCCCGAGGGCATTTTGATAAGCAGGCGTTTGCGGTCTAGCCGGTTGGCTAGAGAATGAAAGCTGCGGCCCAGCTGGCCGAGAAGTAATATGAAGGCCCTCCACGGCCTGATGGATATAAGGAGGAGGAAAGGAAGGTTGCTGAGGAACAGCAGGGGGAGCCACAGGGTTCGGCTCGGCAGGCTGCATGGGTGCCTTCCCCTTCAGAATAGACTGGATCGCCTCGAATTGCTGAGGGTCCAGACGGGAGGCAAGAACTCCCAAAGCATTGATAAGATCCGTAGGATCAGAAGATGAGGGATCATTCTGATTCATATTCCCCTCAAGATCGGGATTAGGAATCGCATATTCATGCGGGGGAGGATCAGGATATTGATTACGTGGATTTAAAAGAGGTGTCCGAACATTCCCATCCAGACGATATGGAATGGGGATAGAACTACGGGAGGCATCAGCATCTCTCCCGTTCTCATAGTTGTAGTCCGAATCGCGAGGGGCATTAGCATCTCCCTCGTAGTTGATGATGGCGTCCTGAGCCATACTCAAGTCCCTGCCTGATCGTAGCAGCATGATGTTACATTTTTTTTCAAAGATTTGACAAACAAGTTGCACAGAGATTAATCAATCAAGTGGATGCTTAACGTGATTTTAAGATTCCTTTTTGAGTTATTTGAATTGGATTAAACCACAAATTCGCTTAGGGGAAGGATCCTAGTTTCAGTTCAGTTTCCACCGTTATTCTCTAGGGCTTTCTCTCACAATGCTTTCAGAATCTAACCGGGACTTCAATTGGTACAACCAGCCCGATGATCAAGGAGGAATACCTTGATTTTGGGGACTTATGGAGGTCTCAACGTCAACTTCTCTAGTCTGATCAAGGGACCAACCCAATCAGAGAGAGTTGCTGACGTCAAGTAATGTGTTCCTAAGAAAAGGAGGGTATTCGCCTCAATGCGTATGTCCTACGGCCTGGATGGCCTCTAATGCTTAATAATAATGGGTAGCTAGCACTCAAGCCACAAAAATCTAAAAACTGAAAAATAACTAAGAAACTGTCTGAATCGCGTCGAGTGTAGTCGACGCTATTCAAAACAGAACTTAATTCTTTCGCAGAAACAGATGCAGACAGCAGAGAAAATATGAAGATTGAAAGGCGTCTGGGTGTGTTGACGCGGTTTGAAACGCGTCAGTGCTCCTGGACGCTTTTCAGTTCGCAGAAACAGTTTTGCAGGAGGATTTTCTGGGTTGAATCTTCCTCAAACAGGGTAAAAGCAGTAAATAATCAACTCATGCAGATTTTTTTTTAATTCCAAATTTTTAACAGGATAATTTACCAACTAAATAACTAGAAAATCAATCAATCACACATCATTTTCATCACAAAAACAGCTTTTTAAACTAATCAAGGGGAGGGCAAGATCTTGCCACTGGGGTGTGCACGTGGTGCACGAGGGAAATTAATTAAACTAAAACACTCACTAATTGGTGAGAACGTGTCGAAAGACACAAGTGGTGCACCGTGGGTGCCCGGTTGATGATAGCAAGAACAAAAAACTTAAAAGATGGCGAGACCAAGTCCTGCAGTGATCGCCAAAAAAGCTGTGAGTGCTTAGAATGACCGTGTGATTATGATGAAAAATCTAGGTTATTTAGTATAAAATAAACCTATTAAAAATAGCAACTAAGTGCAGTGATCGCCAGAAACTTTTAACTGAAAAGTTCCAAAAGAAGTATGATCGCCTACCTGTTTAAATGCGGAAGATATGGAGTCCTTGGTTCCCCTTCCTCAGCCGGCTGAAGAAAGAGAGCCCTTCTTTGCTTTTTGTTCTTGCTGTTGAATTTGAAATTTGAGGTTGAGGTTGAGGTTGAGGATCGTCCAAAAATCTCTTTTGACTTGTGCTTGATTTGCTCCTTTTGATTCTCTCGTTGTTGTTGAGTGCAGCAGAAATAGAAAGAAAAGGAGATAAAGAAACAATGATGAGAATTTTAAGCAAAAGCAGTATCTATTCTAATCATGATGCTAAGAATGCAATTAAACAGCGAACTTACTTGTTGAGTGGCTTTTGAAACCCCTTAATCAAGTAGGTTTTGAAAAGAATGAATGTGTTGTGTGTGTTTGCATGAAGTGAATGCTGTAGAATGTAAAACTAAATGAAATGCAAATGCAGAAATGAAAAACTTATGCCCAATTGTTGAATTCTTGAATGGATGAAGACTCTTGAAAAGACGCCGACTTCTGAAAACAGCGCTTCAGCGTTCCGACGTTGTTGCTTTGATCTTCAATTCGCTATCGCTCCAGTAATTCAACTCAAGATTATGTTCTCTTTCTCTTTTTTTTTTTACTCTTCAACATGTAAGGTATTTATAGACTTCTTCTGCGTTCGTGATTAACATTGAAAAACTCCGAATTTATCCATCTTAACCGACAGATAAATACTGATTAATTCATCTTTATCTGTAATTATCTAAAACGCGTCCAGTATGGCTGACGCCTTTCAAATTAATTAAGATAAGGATAAATATCCGGGAAAACTTATCTTTATCTTTATCAGGTAAAAAGCGTCCACATGTGTAGACGTCTTTTACACTAATTAAGATAAGGATAAACATCCGGAAGAGAAGTTAAAATAGCTTAGGAAACCTAAAACGCGTCAACTCTCACAGACGTCTTTTAGCTAATTAATCAACTGATTAAAATTCAAATTTAAGCGTTAAAATATGAATAAACTCTAAATGGCGTCTACATGGGTCGACGTCTTTTAGAATTCTTCATATTTTAACTGAAATTTGAGCTAAAATCAATTTAATTGATTAACTTAAACATGTCTGTTAAACCCGACACTCAAAAATATCAATAAAAATTAATTATTGATTAAATATTAGACCATTCTGAGGTATTATTATATGATATGAAATTTACTCAAAATGATGTCAAAATTAGCGTGTCTACAGTCCAAACATCTATCAAATAAATATGACGCAAATATATTTTCATAGATTTCATAATGATCATAGATATGAAAATTAAATTGGCATAGTGATACTTACATATAAGAGTTAAAATACATAGTTTTATATACAAAATAGTCACTTAAAAAGTCAGTACGATTATATACATGGATAATCAGAGTAAATATAAGCAAAATAGGTTGCTAGACATAATAATATGCTACTGAAATTTTCTCAGATTTTTTGAATAAAGAATTATAATTTTCTGCCAATAAAACTAATTTTCAGAGACGAAAAATAGACAAATAAGGCCAAAAATAGCAAACAGATTAAAAAAATATCAAACTTTGTGAACATATCCAAGAGGTCAAAAGAATCATATGGACAAAGTTTCATGTAATTTAGACATCAAACGAATGATTTTGAACATCAAATGATATATAAATAATTTAACTCAAATTGGGCCAATCGAATAAATAGCAGAATAATAGGTAAATAAAATCTAAAATTTATGATATTTTACCATCAGGTATAATAGGTCAAAACCAAAGTTTGTTCAAAATTTCACGTCAATCGGCCAAGGAACAAAGGAGTTATGGTGAATTTAAGTTCAGACTAAAAACTTGTCACAAGTTCTAAAAATTATAGCAAAAGACCCTTATAACCATAGTCAAAGGTGCTCATAACCATAACCATAAACTTACGACCCCTTAATATTTAAGTAAGAAGCACGTCGGAGACAGTGGATGTTAGGATCTGGGCGGGACGCGAAGAATGTAGCAGAAACAAAAAATAAATTCCCGCTCGATGCCCGCAGATCCGTTTTGGAACAAAATCGGAAACCTCGAAAATGGGATTGTGATCACATCACCTTGCGTGGATTCGAATATGCGATCGTTTCGGTTTTGTCGAGGCGATGCCGTTAGCCACATAAGCGTCCGGCCTCCAACGGTATCCACGCAATCCTCTGTGGTGGTTCGTCTTCGATCCCTCGTCCAGATCAACGCGCTCGCTGAAGATCTGTCGCCGCAACGACGTCCGAAAACCCGCAGACAGGAATTCCCGACTTTTGGGAATTATGTGTGGCGGAGATAGGAACTATCTCAGTGCCTCGAGAGGGGTGCCCAGAGGAGGAGGAGAGAGAGAGGGGGACGGCCAGCTTTGAGAGCTCCTGGAGCGTGGCCCATGATTTTTCAACAGCGCGTATATATATTAAGTTGGCCTGACTTTTCACAAAAGTCCCAAACTTAATATAAATCCCACTTAAGTACCATCGACTGAGAATCTGTTTGCGTGTGACCCTCTAGGCCCATTAACTAGTCCGATTTTCAGCCCTTTAAGTCCAATAACCATTTATCGACTTATAGTAATTAATTAATATCTAATATTTAATTAATTACTTAATCGAATTAACATCTCATGTAAGTTCAGCCGGACTTCCAATCAAGTTGGGTGTCAAGCAACACCGCATGATCCTGGAAGGCAATGGGGTTCAGCAACCCACTCATGGAACCTGTCCATCTACAGTTACCGCATGGCTATAATCCTTCATTGGCACAATGCTCACGAGTTAACCTAAGATATGGTCAACTGTCAAACCCTAAATGGTCAACTCACTTGAATCAGATTCCGCTGTACAATATCCAAAAACACCTTTTTTGATATTGTTTCTGCTCTGGCCAGAAACTCCTGCGGATCTATTTTAAAGCATTCTCTCTCCAATTACTTGAGAGCGAACGATCCTCTATTGAACACACAATCACTTTCGAAGATCTTCCGCTGGACCGATCCTTGACTATTAGAATTCCCGTAGATAGGGATTCGTAAGCCAAGGTCAAAGTCCAGAAGTCCACCGACAAGGTGTCTTTGGTGTCTCAAGTCCAAGGATCAACCACGCCACTGTGACGATGAATCAAGCCGGTTGACAATCAGGTAAATTACCATTCGACGATTCATGTCGGATTAGTTCAGTGAACTCATTCCCCAATAAGTACCTATAGGTTCACCATTGTGTCTCCACACAAGTAACTAACGATATCAGTCTCCCTCATCATATGAGCTGTAATAACCTGTACTAGTCTCACTGGATATTTGATGTCCTTCTCAAACATCCTACGACTAGGAACAATTAAGAATATGTGTTTATAAGTCATCAGTCTCATTATTATGATTTCATCATAATCCGATGACTATTGCACACATTCAAGAACTTCATTATACGTAATTATAAATACACCAATCTATATAATGAAATAAATGCCATTTATTAATGAACCAGATTGAAATAGGTGCCTTATGATTGACTTAGAGGACACCTATATCCATCAGTCTCCTACTTAGACTCAAGCTAATCACTTTCGCATTTGATCTCCATCAAATCTAGGTGATTGTCACATAAAGACTGTGATTCAAGCTCGGTCGGGAATCTACTTAATCATTCATAAATAGAATAATTTTCATTACGTTATTTCCTCTTAATTCATTATCTCTTAACTTGTAAAAGAGCCTCAGAATATTTTACAACTTCTGATGAGACCATGGCTCGACCACAAATTTGATCGCTCCCACTGTTGTCCTACAACAATGGGACAGGATTGGAGGTCTTTTAGAACTACATCTAGTTCAAAGAAGAACTCTTTCATCCATACTGTTCCAATAACAGTATCGCTTGTATATGCCGTCATCTTAATAGCGAATTCTGGGTTGGAACCCTTCCAATCCACACATACTGTTCTAACAATAGTATTGTAGACACCGATTTTGGACCACCCTTTTGGTCATGAGCCCATCCATCATTAGCCCATCATCACTAAATCCCTCATCTTAGTCATCTCAGCCCACTAATAACTAGGCCCATTAACCAAATCCCGACTCTGGCCACCTTTTCGTGGAAGGCCAGCCAGTCCGCCTTCCACCACCCTTCGAAGGCCAGCCAGTCCGCCTTCCACCACCCTTCGAAGGCCAGCTAGTCTGCCTTCCACCACCCTTCGAAGGCCAGCTAACCCGCCTTCCACCGCCCTTCGAAGGCCACCCCTCGCCTTCCACCACCCTTCGAAGGCCACCTCTTGCCTTCCACCACCCTTCGAAGGCCAACCCTTGCCTTCCACCCCCTTCGAAGGCCAATCGGGCCGCCTTCCACCACTTCGTGGAAGGCCAGCTACCTGGCCTTCCACGGAATTGGAAGGCATGTTGGCTGGCCATCCACTCCTCTAACTACCACCTTGACCTAGTCTTCCCCACGATCTCCTCTACTCGCCTCCCTCACCTCCACTACTCTGATCACTCTCCACTCCGGCGACTGCCGCGCGCACCACCTCCGATCCTTGACCACTTCCCATTGGCTCCAGGATGATTTACGGTGATTTAGACCCCTATTTTCTCCTATTTTCCCTTCACCTATTTAAACCCCCCATGTCCACTCGAGGAAGGGGTTAAGGAGGAGTTTTTTCTGGAGGGAAGGCTCAGAGGAGGTTGGCAAGTGAGTCTGTCTTGAGGAGTCGAGCGGACAAGGAGTCAGAGAGCTTCAGGAGGGGCTTCAGGAGGAATCCTTTGCGCTCCAAATGGGCTTGTCTTCTTAACCCTCTCTTACTTTTCCCTGCTTCATTCCGTTGCATTATCACTTTCCATCAATGCCGTAACATTCTCCCTTTCTCACTCTTCTTTTTACTTTTAACATATCGCTTCACTTTTCACACACGAGCACCCCCATTTGCATGCATACATGTTAAGATGACCTAGCAACCCTTACTTCCCCAGAGGTTTCAAACAAAAAAAACGGGAGGCGGGTGACCATAACATATGGTCACCTTCCCTCCCCACCACCCGTCCAGTGCGTCTCCCTCCAATTCTAGTTAATTTTTATGTTTGCATGAACGGATCCTAGATATCACAGTTCTAATCGGGCTATTTCGTTTCTTTGTTTGTCTTCTCCTTTCAGGGGCTCTTACCAGATCCTGCGCGCGGACTACCGAGCTCTCCTCTTCTGGCCGGCTGGAGGAAGAGAAGAGGAATCCACTCTCCCGCTCCCTCAGAACGCGATCACTCTTACAATCCTGCGGAGCACAGGGACCATAAGGTAATGCTCCTGGCGATCACACCTTAAATCCTAACCCCCTTTAAATCGTCACAGTGCTAAGACGAACGGAGGAACCCTCGCCCGAAGCCCGTAGCAGAGGCGGGGGACGTTCCGGGCGCCTACAGCCCTCTGGCGATCATGGTGGGACACTCTCTTGCTCGCCGCACATGTAAGATAGCCTAAAAGGGTAAGAGCTCCTCCCGCGGACGGCCAAGCACTTGGCCGCCCAGAGTCCCGAACGGCCAAGCGCTTGGCCGCCCAGACCGGACGGCCAAGTACCTGGCCATCCAGCATAGACCAGACGGCCAAGTACCTGGCCACCCAGCGGACCGGACGGCCAAGTGCCTGGCCGTCCAGAGCCCAGACCGGACGGCCAAGTGCCTGGCCGTCCAGAGCCCAAAGACGGCCAAGCACCTTTCTGTCCAGAACCTAGGACGGCCAACGGCCTGGCCGTCCAGGCTCTAGGACGGCCAAGTAGCTGGCCGTCCAGACTCCAGGACGGCCAACTACCTGGCCATCCGGGCTCTAGGACGGCCAAGTAACCGGCCGTCCAGGCTCCGGCCTTCTGGCTGCCCAATTTTTACTGTCCAATTTTTCTGATTAAATTGTTGCATGTTCTAGTTTTTTGTTTACTGTTCTCTTGTCTTCTCTTGTCTGCTGGACTGTGGGTTGATTCCAGGGTATTATCCGCAGGGGTTTTTTTTTAGGAAGAGCCGGCATCACACTTCTAGCTACCTCTCCCGCAGGATTTGACTCTCCACCTGAGGATTCCCACTCGGGTGTGACTAGTCTTATTATGTTGGGAACCTCTGTGAGTCTCCGTGAGCCAGGGATTCCCACTTGGCCGCTGAGCAGGTTGTACCTGAAACCACCTCATAGGAACCTCGGGTTTGTGTGAGAGATTAATTCAACCTTTCCATTTACAATCATCCACCTATAGGTGTCACTGAGGGAATTATTTCAAAATTTAAAGACACCTAATTAAACCTTGGTGGAACAAGTTTTGAAAAGAGAAGGGTCGTTAAGGGTTTGAACTTGATTTGTTAGAAACCAACTCTCATAAAACATTGTTAATATTTCAACTGAAATATAAAATCATTTAGGATCTGTGTTTCATGATGAACCAAGTGTATGTTAACGCTGTGTATGATGACATGTATGAGTTTGATAACAATGTCACACACAACCCTCTGTTCGAGATTGAAGAGGATCCACAAACATTTGTGGGTATGTTCCAAACACTTAGAGAGGAACTTAAGGGAAGATACTTGGATGAATCTTCCTCTTCAGAAAGTGACCCTATAATCTCCAACAGAACCTTCCAAAACCTAAGTGAGGATCCGGAACTTATTGCCGTGTTATCACGGTACACCCCTGATCAACTCATCCAGTTGGCCTCCCGTGGCAAAACTCAAGATGCCACTCCTCGGAGAACTCACTTCCAAGGATCTTCCAACAGAGCTCAGACCCGCATCAACTAGCCAATTCATACTCCAGTTGCTCCACCTGTCATGCCGATTCTAGTCTCTCCAACTACAGCTCCTCCCGAGCAGAAAGAATTCATTTACAAAAGTGAGGTTGAAACTTATGTGCGTAAGTTCATGGCCGAGAAACTTACCCTGAAACAACCGCACTCTCTCTTGAGCTATTGCAAGCTCCCTCCGGCCTACTTTCCACCAAGATTCAAAGCCCCAGAGTACAGAAAATATGATGGCACCTCTGACCCTCATGATCACCTGTCAGGTTTCCTTATGGATTCCCATCAATGGCTCTACGACAGAGTCCTCCTTGTCCATCTGTTCCAGAAATCCTTAGAAGGTGAGGCCTTAAGATGGTTTTCTTCCTTGCCCGCCACGGACCTAATCAATTTTGATATGGTCTCTGAAAAATTCATCACTCAGTTTAGTCATATGACAACCATGCCTCCCACCTTGTTTGATCTTGTGATGGAGAAGATGAAGCCTGAAGAGGAGTTCACGTATTTTGCCAACAGGTGGAGGGCAATGGCCTCTAGGGCGGAAGTGGCAATCCCCGAATCTCAAGCTATCACCATGCTAGTCAATAACGCTACCCCGCAGCTTCGGTCTATTCTCATGCTGAGCGAATTTCACACATTCACACAACTTTATAATCGAGCTCGGGTAGTTCAATCTCAGATTTGGAGTTCCACTTTGCCATCCTTCTTTGAAGATCAGAACAGAAATAAGAAGACTACACAAACTCCACTAATAGAGGGAGTGACAATCAATGAACAGGTGAGTGCCTTGGGGCAACCCTTTAGGTCACCTAGTCCTATGTCCAGATCAGACCACCAATCCAATCAGAAACCATATTCAGCAGTTCCCCCTTCCTCTAGCGCTAAGATCAATTGGGGGCACATGAAAGAGGCTATTGAAACCTTGAAAGTTAAGGGCCCTCCGCCCTCTCATCAGGTAGCTCAAGATCCATCTAACTCTCTAGAAAGGGTGAGCACCCTTGTCAAAAATTTGGAACCAAATGTCGATCACAGAGGACAGTACTGGGAGTATGAAGAGGTTGGGATATGGCGTGAGTGCCCTAGTAGGATGATCAAACCTAGAAAGCCATTGCAAGGAGTCTCCACTATTATCCAAGACAAACCTTTGGTCTTGATACGACCTAGGGAACAACCCACAACCATCAACCCAGTCACTTTGGTCCAAGTTCCCTCAATTTCAATTAGAGAACCTCCTGTATCCATCTTGTGTCCAACACCAAAGCCGGGTCCAGTAACCCAATTCTGCCTAATAAATTCATCACCGGTTCAACTACTAAAGTCAGATCAGGCAGTAGACCCTAGTTCAATTGGTGTTACACTGAGAAATCGCATCATTCCTCCAACAAGTCAACCCTTGGACTCCCAAGAGGATTCAAATCTGTCTAGAAGGATTACTCAATTCAAGTATGACATCCTACAACATCTAGGAAAAACTCCCGCCAAGATTTCGGTCCTAGAGTTGATTAGGAGATCCCCTACACACAGGGAGACATTGTTCAAATTCCTCCAGCGGATTACAGTCGATGAAGATCTTCCTATCAGGGGAGTCACAAATGCCATTCTCTCAGTCACCCAGACACCTACGATATCCTTCACAGATAAGGATCTAGCTCCCCCTGAATGCCAATCCTTTCCCTCATACTTAACTGCAACACTCAAGGGTCACTCATTAGACTCCATCCTGTTGGATACCGGCGCATCAATCAATGTCTGTCCACTCAAGACCCCCAAGAAAGTAGGGATTGATCCAGAGAAGATTGAGTCTACTCCATGATGGTCTCAAATGGGAAACTGGAAATTGGCCCAGTGGCCTTGATCTTTGAATTCTACATCCTTGATGTCAAGCCCATAGACAACGTCATTCTGGGAAGGCCTTGGATGGACTAAACCCTGGAAGTGCTCTCCACTAATCA
This sequence comes from Zantedeschia hybrid cultivar, assembly GCA_030544215.1. Lineage (NCBI taxonomy): Eukaryota > Viridiplantae > Streptophyta > Magnoliopsida > Alismatales > Araceae > Zantedeschia > Zantedeschia hybrid cultivar. The sequence goes on from JARZZO010000011.1 coordinate 47,158,974, forward strand.
TCAGTGCTATAAATTCGCATACAATGGGAACATTGTCAAAGTGAAGAGAGCCCCCTATCTTGAGTCTTTAGACTCAGTCTCGAGTGAACAAATTCCGTCCATGATCACTTCTGGAAAAGGAAAAGAGCCCATCCTTTCATCGGTTGACTCTCAGGCCAATCTCCGGCCTAGTATAGGTTGGCAGCTTATGGACAAAATGGGGTATAGTTCGGGATCTGGGTTAGGCAAGGAAGAGCAAGGAATTCGAGAGCCTGTCTTTGAAAATCCGACCATTGGGGGATTCAGATTGGGTTACCTACTAACCAAACCAACTGAGGGATCAAGAAAATAGAGTCTCTTGGATCACTTTGTGAAGGAAGGTCAAGAGGTACTCAAGATACACTATCTTGAGGATGAGTCGAAGGAAACAATCAATGAAGTTCAAAGAGAAGATGCAGAAGATTTCTCTACAAAACTACTGTTCTATGAATCAACCACTCGACGAGAAGGAGCCTCCTTAGTGAGGGGTGAACCGGTACCCACCGCTCTCATTCCCTTCCTATTCCACACACCTGCCCTTCTCAGGCTTTTATCACCGGTCATAGCTCACTCCTGGGGCACTTCTGCCATCATTGGGTCTCTGTCTCAAGGACCCACCTTTGCAACATGTCTGACTCACCCTCTGAGTCTTGTGCATGATCGCTTAGGGATTGGATAGCTTCCTCTTTATCTAAGAGTTGTAGAGGTAAGTAAGTTCTTTCGTTTCTAGTTCAAGAGTTAGCAAATAAGTGTAAATATTTGAAAAATATTTTTCTTTTACCCTTAAAAATACAAAAATTTCAAAATCTCAAAAAAGTTGAATATTCCAAAAGCATCAAAAATATTTGTAAATATGTACATACTTCAATGAAAATCACAAAAATTAGAAAAAACAACACAAAATCCAACTGTCTGGTGACTGCCACGTAACCCCCTGTCTAGGTCTAGTTGCATGATAGATTGGGTTGACATTAAGGTTTGGCTAAGGCTTTGGTCCACCAGAACCTTGACGTGTCTACTTTACTTTCATACGGATCCCTATGATCATCCTGAGATGCATACACCTACACGTTTTTTCAAAAGAGAACCTTCTTAAAATGAGTTCAAAGTCTTTAGTATACTGTCAAACTGCAACCTTTGCTCTTCGTCTCTCGACTGATCAGGACAGTCGATGCCCTTAAACGGTCGAGCTCATCAAATTGCGGTTCCTCAACAACCCAATAGATGTAACCCCTCAAAAAAGGGCCCAAAAATGAAATGTAAAGGACTAGAGCACGTGAAGAGGGCAGTGTCCCCGCAAGCGAAATATCAAATAACTCCGAAAAATGTCAAGACTAGAAAAGAAATACCAAAAAAGAAAAGGGGTTCAAGCAATCATACAAAAAAGCCTGGTCATGACCGTGCCTGGCCATGAAATCTACCAAAGGCCTGAAAAGTCAAAATAGGGGCATCTAGGAGGTCAAAAGGGGTCCGTTTTGTCACAGCTCGCCCTTTTAACGGTTTTGTCGATCCTCCTGTGAGGTTTGTCTCCAAAATTTCTTCACTTTTTTCCCCCTCAAGGTCTTAGCACGAGATAGCTATCTAAAGACCGAACATCATTTTAAAATGGTTCGTTTTTAAAAAATCGTTACATGCTCACATGATCACAGGAGTCCAAAATGGGTAAAGAGTAATGTCAGTGTTTCTGGTGAACCAATTCCTTAGCCATAATCTCAATGAGCACTCTCGAAGACTTCGGGCTTAGGTCAATGCATGCGCGTCACCAATAGGTGCGACGGCGTCTGATTCCAGGTCAGTGTCGCGCGGTTGACCGTTAGGGTTCCAAGGTGTTCCATCATATACCTTCTAGATTGTGAGGAAAGAGACCCGGGTCGGGCAAATCATTTACCTCGAAAACTTTTTGGGCAAACTTGGTGGTCGGAAGCAGTTGGGAGCCTAAGCATGGCATGACGGTATTGTCATCAGTATGAGTCTTAACCGGTCAAGGTTAGTTTGAGGAGTCTAGAGGCCCAAATCAATCTAGATGTGTGCTTAAGATACCTGGGAAGTTGAGTGTGCATTTCTCTTTCATCATTCGACCAGGCTAAGTTTGGGCAGTCACCAGGTGGTTGGACAAAAACATGTTTTCATTCATTACACACCTCATCTGTTAATATTCACCAGCATTTGCATATTTACTTGTCGCATCAATTTCAATACTCTCCCTTTTGTCTGGTTAGTTGGACACGGCTCCTTGACCCTATGCGAAGGCTAGGGAAAATGTAGTTGTTCTATTTTGGGCAAGGGGCCGAAAACAGATACTACTAACTATTTTCTCCTCATTATTGTGCATACAGGAAAAGGATTCTATGTCCAAAAGGTGGACACTTTTGCTACCAAGTCGAAGCCAAAAGCAGCCGGATTGGCATTCTACTTTGAGAATGGCCATATCTTCCGTGCTGGCTTCGACTCGACAGGGACCTTTGTCCCTCGTTTCCTTGCAGCTTGTCATTAAGATATTGTGGATCATTGATTATTTACATTTACTGATGTGCGTTCTTGCAGCTGCAGGGAATCTAAAGCAAGTAGGATTGAAGATACAGGAGGCTAATAACTTTGGGTGTATAGACTCTGAGTTCCTCTTTAAACAAAACAATGAGGAGTCTATATTCCCCAAGTTATTCGATTGGCCAATAAATTCCTCCTGTTTGCATTAGGAATTTGTTTTCTAATTTTTAAACCAGCATGCATTGCATAAGCATCATCCACCATTCCTCGCCCTAAGGGCAATGACCATAATTTATCACTCTGCTTAACCCATTGCTGATCTATGAGTTTGACAATTGTTCGTCTGTTAGCCCTTTGAATTGCAAGACCTCATCTTTTTCCAATACGTGTGCTTGAGATTCTCTCACTGGGCGATCACATGATGCGCCAGGCCACCGCGCGCCCGTTGTGTCGAGAGTTCTTCAAGTCACACTCCTACATCTTTCATGCTCGAGATCCCCTTGGGCCAGATCGTTGCATCCTGGTGCGCCAAGGCCTCACGGTTCCAGCACCCGAGGGTCCCACGGATTATGATTATCTAGTTTGAACTTTATTCCCCTTCTTAATCACCCTTGCAATCCAAATAGCCAACTCTCGTTCATTTACCACATTCGCATATCATCCTTGGATATAGCTCATTACTTTTTTGGGCTGTCCAAAATCAGGTTCGATTTTCGGAACACCTATTTATCATTCCGTTCCACTCCACTGCAAAACAGGTGTCCCGGAGGGGCATTTGTAGACAACGATTTTGGACCACCCTTTTGGTCATGAGCCCATCCATCATTAGCCCATCATCACCAAATCCCTCATCTTAGTCATCTCAGCCCACTAATAACTAGGCCCATTAACCAAATCCCGACTCTAGCCACCTTTTCGTGGAAGGCCAGCCAATCCGCCTTCTGATAGAATTGGGTGGCCTCAAAGCCAATCATTGTACATTCTAGTTCAAATTATTAATAAAGGCAATCATTTCTTCATTTATAGTTCTCGCAAATTAACTATCATAATGAAGGTCCGTAGACAAATGTATGGGATATTGAATCATGATGAGATCATAATAGTGAGATCAATATCCTCAGTCACTTGTCTTAAACAGTTCTCGATCATAGGATATTTGAGATGGACATTAAATATCCGATAAGATCAACACACGTTATGTCTGCTCATGTGATGAGGGTGAATGATCTCACATTCACTCGTGTGGTGACACTAAGACAAACATGTGGGTGCTCATTAGAGAATGAGTTCACTGAACAGACCCAAATAAGAATTCCTGGATGGTAATTATACCTATTAGTCAACCAGGAAATTCAATCGTTGCAGTAGCACAGTTGGTCTTTTGACCTGAGTCACCAATGATACCTTGTTTGTGGACCATTGTATCTTGATTCTCTGACTTGTGGACTTTAACCATTAAGTCCACGATAGTCGGTCTTTCAGATACAGTGGAAAGCTTGCGAAGGTAATTGAGTGAACAACAAGGGATCACTCACTCTTGGTATAAGACTGGAGAGAGAATGTCCTATGGATGTGTACACAGAAATCCCTGGCCAGGGTCAAATGAAAGAGATGTCTTTCTAGATATTAACTGAGTACTGGAATCCATCTGGATAATGCGAAAGAGGGTTTGACTATAAAACCATACCCTTGCGTTATTGGGACATTGCATGAGTGAAGGATTTTATCTGTGCGGTATCTGCAGACAGAAATGTTCAATTAAAGGGAACAATATCCCTTATATCTTATGGGATCATGATGTAGTGTTTGGTGCTGTTCATGATCAGAAGGCCAAGTGAATTAATCATCAGATGATAATCCACTTATTTATTAAATTAATCATTTAACATATGATGTTTAAATCATAATTAATAAATATTAAACTATAGAATTAGTTCTAAGTTTAATGGGCCTGAAACCGGACTGATATATGGGCCTAGAGGGTCACACACATAAGAGTTCTCGTCAGACGGTGAGAGACGTTAAATTTCATGCTTATCTGAGTTTTTATGAAAAGCCGCAGGATAAACATGAAGATTTAATGGAGAATTATCTAAGGCCAAACTCTTGGATAATCATGAGGATTAATCCTTGTGCTTATCCTTATTTCTATATAAGGAGGCCAAGGGGGAGGGGTAAAAAGTTAGTTGGACGAATTTTACACCCCAGATTCTCTATCTCCTCTCTCTCTCTCCTTCTCTCTCTCTTGGAGTAGATATGTCTCTCTCCGCGCATGGTGGATTTGAGATCTGGTCGTAGCACTCAAGTCGAGGAGGAAATTGCGTCTGCAGCGGGAGCTCGTGTGGATACCTCTAGAGATCGTGCGCGTGCGCGATTACCGAGTCAGAATCATCCACGGGAGATTCGAAACCCCGCAAAGGTGAAAAACCGTTCTTCCCGCGTTTATTTTAACGTCTGTTTTACGATCCCAGCAGCCGATACATAGGAATCGATTTTATTCTCCACTGCGTTCATGGCGATTCCTTACAGTGGTATCAGAGCCAGGTTGCTGGTTTGATCGTAAAACGGCATCGTTTTGCGTGATTTTCTCGTTATGCGTGAAGAACCCGTATTGTACGTGTTCTTGGGCTAAATATTATTTTTAATAATCTGGGAATCGTTCCCACATTCTTAGAATGTCTAAAACTTGTTGGGATTTGATCCCGGATTTTATTTGGGGTTTTTCGGAGTTCTTCATGAGATGATGAACCGGGGTGTTTTCGGCGGCTTCAATCAACTTCCCAAGGGTTGGGATGGCCGGCCGAGACTCCGGATCCATAGAGGATAGTCACCTCTATCCATCGGTCACCGAGATCGGCGCCGGAGTGCCCTTGGAGGTCTTGAAAATCGAGCCCAAACTCGGATTTAAAACCCTGCAAAAATCAAATTTTTAAGGGGTTTTTGGGCTTGTTTTTCTCCCCATTGGAGGCCGACGACGGCCCTGTCGACGCCGGGCACGTCGCCGGCGCCGGGGGCACCGCCGGCGTGGCCGGCGCCGCCGCCGGGGGGCTGGCCGCCGGCGCCCCAACGCCTCCAGCCGCCGGCCTGTTCAGAATTAGGGTTTCTGCAGGCTTTTGTTGGGGAAGAAGCGGCCGGACCGCCCGGTCCCGACCCGGTCGGACCGAGCCGGGAGCTGGCCGGTGCCTGGCTCGAGCCAGGGCTCGACCCTGGCCGAGCCAGAGCCCCTGGCCGAGCCAGGGCTCGACCCTGGCCGAGCCAGGGCCCGGGTCCGGGCCAATTGGCCCTAATGGGCTGGGCCCATTTCTAATAATTATTAAAATTGTTTTAATAACTGTTAAACCCCCTTTTAACCCATTATTAGCCCATTTTAGCTCTTTTTCGGCCCGTTTTAAAATTGTTTTAAAACAGAATAATTATAGGAATAATTAATAATTGTTATTAATTATTTTTATGATTATTAACAGTTTATTAAACTGTTTAATAATTGTTATTCCATTAAAGGGCTTTATGGTTAATAGGGTATTGGTTAATTATTTAAAATTGTTTTAGATAATTAATTTCCCTATTGAATCAATTAGTTTAAAAATGTTTTAAACTGATTTTATGCATAACTTGATTTTATTTATCAGTTCAAATTGTTTGAATTAGTATTTAGATTAACTGAATGGTTTAGCTATTTAATTTGTCAATAATGTTTTGAATATTATTGATAATGATGAAATAAATGTTATTTCAAAAATAATTTGTATTATAATTTTATATTTATAAAATTCAATACCAAACTGCAATTATGTGATGATTGTGATGCATTTGATGTGTTTTGTGGTGGGATGATCATGGACTTATTATTATCATGTGATGATTGGTGTGAATGAATGCGATGCTTATTTCATTTGGTATTTTAAATAGGACCTGCGTGTCCTCTCTCTTAATCTAAATGTACTATCTACCTTCCTATTAGATTGTACTCCCCTTGATAAGATCAAGATTTCTTGTTGTTTTAAATGTACATTTATGGACCTGCGAGTCCTGAATTTCGTATTTAAATGTTATGGATTAAGTTTAGAGGACAGGATTTTCTGAAGACACCTCTGGAGGAAGGACTCGCATCAAATGGAACCAGTGTTGCTGTTTTCACATTAGGATCCTATTATGGATCATCGTTTGGCTCCGATGATTCCATAGTAGCTTTAGCAGTCCATGATCATCCCCATTTAATGTTTCTGCATATATGTGATATTTGTGGTCTATACTATCATATATATATATTTCTATTAAGTATAATGATACTTCAAATCGAAATACTATTGATAGCACGATTTTTATAAATCAACTCAAAACCCTCTTTTAAAATTTAAGTTGTAAACGTGAGATATTCAGAATAATCTACGTAACCCACCATTATTATAGATCTTAGGATAATTCTGATCTCAAATGGATTTGTTGTGCTACCATAAGGTCTATTTGATTTAGAAATTAACCTAGGTCTACGACATGTGATGTCATTAAGATAAATAGACAAATAGTATAGTTTTGTTGTGCTACCACAAGGATTGCACTATGAATTCATGTTATCTAAGTAATGATGGATAAACTTAACTGAATCATTTGATTTGTTGTGCTACCACAAGGTCATTCTGATTCAGGGGTTAAATCGATCGGATATTGCAAATGTTGCAATTGTCAAGAGTTGACTGCCTAAGGGACTTGATGTGATTTATTGTGCTATCACAAGGTCACATGCATGTTGCCCGAAGGATTCTGATCCCCACTAGGAGATCACCGGAATCTCCCGTTCTGTATATTAGAGGGTCATACATATCGCCGAAAAATAGTGGGAGCCTAAATCTAGATTAAAAGTCCTAAATCATATTTTAAGAACTATCTGCTCATTTTTAAATATATTTCCTTGTAGGTCGCTATGTCGTCACCTAACCCCCTCCGTTGCATACTTGATGCAAACAAACTCACGGGACCAAATTACATTGACTGGTTATGCAACCTGAAGATTGTCCTCAGGTGTGAAAAGCTAGCCTATGTCCTGGATCAACCAGATCCAGTACAACCCGGTGAAAATGCTAACGAGGATGAATTAATGATGTTTGAAAATTAGAAGGAGGACTCTATCAAGGTCCAGTGTTATATGCTTGGTTCAATGAACAATGAACTGCAACGACAGCATGATAACATGGAACCTAAGTCCATTCTGAATCACCTACAAGAGTTGTTTGGTGAACAATCAAGAACAGAAAGATATGAGATATCTAAGAAATTGTTCAGGACCAGAATGAGCGAGGGCACATCTGTGCAAACTCATGTGCTCAAGATGATAGAATGGATTGAGAGGCTTGCAGTGCTTGGCTTTGTTATGAACAATGACCTAAGCATCGACTTAATCCTACAGTCCCTTCCAGATTCATTTTCACAATTCATTATCAACTTCAATATGAACAAAATTGAAGTTACACTGGCTGAGCTGCTCAACATGTTGAAGACAGCAGAAGGCACTATCCAGAAAGATAAGCCAAATGTAATGCTTGTTGGTAAGACCAACAAGAAAAGAAAAGCTGGACAGACCTTTAAGAAAGGTAAGCCTAAGAAGCTAGTGAAAAGCAAACCGGCGGTTCAAAAAGACAAAGCTAAAGTCAATGATAAAGGTCAGTGTTTCCACTGCCATAAAGAAGGTCACTGGAAGAGAAACTGCAAGATTTATCTAGGAGAAAAAGCAAAGGAGAAGCTTGGTGAAACTTCAGGTATACTCATGATCGATCTTAACTTGTCTTATAGAGAATCAACATCTTAGGTATTAGATACTGGATGTGTTTCTCAAATCTGCAATAACTTGCAAGTGTTAACAAGTAAAAGAAGATTGAACCGCGGAGACGTGGATCTGAGGCTCAGAAATGGAGCAAAAGATGTTGCGTTAGCTGTGGGGACAGCAAGACTTCAGATGCCATCAGGAGACTCATTGGAACTAATAGATTGTTATTATGTTCCGACCATTATTAGGAATATCATATCTATTTCATGTTTAGATAAACAAGGATATTCTATGAAACTAGAGAATAAAGGTTGTTTCATTTATCAAGGAGACAAATTGTTTGCTTCTGGATATTTATTGAATGGATTATATTTACTTGATATTTCATATGATGTTTGTCTGGTAAATAAATCTCCTGAACGAATAGATAAGGATGTGAATAAATCGTACCTATGGCATTGTAGGCTAGGTCATATAAATGAGAACATAATCATTAAGTTGCAAAATAATGGATATCTTGATCCATTTGATTATGAATCATTTGCAATCTGTGAAGTTTGTCTCGTGGGAAAGATGACCAAAGCTCCGTTTTCAGGACATGGAGACAAAGCTAAGGACTTATTGGAACTAATACATAGTGATGTATGTGGTCCAATGTCCACTCATGCTATGGGTGGTTACTCATACTTTGTTTCATTTACAGATGATTTCTCAAGATATGGCTACATATATTTAATGAAATATAAGTCAGAAGTCTTTGAGAAATTTAAAGAGTTTAAAAATGAAGTTGAGAACCAGACTGGAAAGAGTATCAAAACTCTTCGATCAGATCGAGGGGGTGAATACTTAAGTACAGAATTCACACAATATCTAAAGAATAATAGTATTTTGTCTCAATGGACTCCTCCCTATACACCACAATTAAATGGTGTATCGAAAGGAGAAATCGTACTATATTAGATATGGTACGATCAATGATGAGTTATGCTAAACTTCCAATCTCTTTATGGGGATATGCACTGTTGACTGCTGCATATCTGTTGAACAAAGTTCCAAGTAAGTCAGTATCTTTCACTCCATATGAGATATGGAAAGGAAAGAAACCAGACTTTAAGCATGTTAGAGTCTGGGGTTGTCCTGCACATGTCAAAAGACATGATCCAGACAAACTAGATTCCAGGACAGAGAGATGTAGATTTGTGGGATATCCAAAAGAGACTTTTGGATATTATTTCTATCAGCCCAGCGATCAAAGGGTGTTTGTCGCAAAAAGAGCTGTCTTCTTAGAGAAAGAATATCTTTCAAAAGAAGACAGTGGGAGCAAGATAGAACTGGAAGAAATTCTAGACTCACAAATCAACACTAGTTCATCTACTGAACCAATGACTTAAAAACTTGTTCAAGATGATACACAAAAGGTTCGCAGATCAGGTAGAGTGCCTAAGCAGCCTGAAAGATATGTTGGACATATCGATGATGGCCAATCAAAAGTGCACTTAAATGAGGATGATGATCCTCAAACTTACCAAGAAGCCATAAATAGTCAAGAATCAGAAAAATGGCAAGAGGCAATGAATTCTGAAATTCAGTCCATGTATGCCAACCAAGTTTGGAACTTGGTTGATCCGCCAGAAAGTATAGTACCTCTTGGCAGTAAATGGATCTTTAAAAGAAAGATCGGGGCAGATGGACAGATTGACACATACAAGGCAAGGCTGGTAGCAAAAGGATATCGTCAAAGGCAAGGCATGGACTATGACGAAACCTTTTCTCCAGTTGCTATGATTAAGTCAATCAGAATACTTCTTGCAATTGCCGCATTCTATGATTATGAAATATGGCAAATGGATGTGAAAACAGCATTCCTTAACGGGAACCTTCAAGAAGAGGTGTATATGATACAACCTGAAGGATTCACTTCCAAAGAGCATTCAAGCAAGGTATGCAAGGTGCAAAGATCCATCTATGGATTAAAGCAGGCATCTTGAACTTGGAACTTAAGATTTGATGAAGCAATCCAATCTTATGACTTCATTAAGAATGAAGATGAACCTTGTGTATACAAAAAGACTAGTGGGAGCGCAATTACCTTTTTGGTACTTTACGTTGATGACATTCTATTCATTGCGAATGATGTAGGAATGTTGTCATCCGTAAAGACTTGGTTATCCAAAAACTTCTCCATGAAAGACTTGGGAGAAGCATCCTATATTCTAGGAATAAGGATCTATAGAGATAGGTCCAAAAAGATGCTTGGCTTATCCCAATCTATGTACATAGATACCATAGTCAAAAGGTTTGGCATGAAAAATTCCAAGAGAAGCCTCGTTCCAATGAGGCATGGAATTTATCTCTCTAAAGAAATGTCTCCCAAGATACCTGAAGAGATAGCGTACATGGATAGAGTTCCTTATGCCTCGGCAATAGGATCTATCATGTATGCAATGCTATGTACTAAGCCTGATGTGGCACACCCACTAAGTGTCACTAGTAGATATCAGGCTGATCCAGGTGAAGAACACTGGAAGGCGGTGAAATGTATCCTTAGATACTTAAGAAGGACTAAGGATCTATTTCTCGTCTATGGAGGAAATGACTTGGAACTTCGAGGGTTTACTGACTCGAGTTTCCAGTCGGATATGGATGATAGCAAATCCATGTATGGATTCGTGTTCATGTTAAACGGAGGTGCAGTAAGTTGGAAAAGTTCCAAACAAGAGACAACTGCAGGTTCGACGACCGAAGCAGAATACATTGCTGCAGCTGAAGCGGCCAAGGAGGCGGTTTGGATGAAGAAGTTCATCTTGGCACTTGGAGTAGTTCCAAGCATTTCAGATCCTGTTCCATTGTTGTGTGACAACAATGGGGCAATAGCTCAAGCGAAGGAGCCAAGATCACATCAGAAGTCAAAGCACATTTTGAGACGATTTCATCTCATTCGTGAGATCATCGCCCGAGGAGATATAGTAGTTGAGAAAGTCTCATATGAAGATAATGTAGCAGATCCCTTGACTAAGCCATTGTCTCAAAACAATTTAGAACGTCACCTTAAATCTATGGGACTTAGACACATGGGTGATTGGCTATAGTCCAAGTGGGAGAATGATAGAATTGGGTGGCTTCAAAGCCAATCATTGTACATTCTAGTTCAAATTATTAATAAAGGCAATCATTTTTTCATTTATAGTTCTCGCAAATTAACTATCATAATGAAGGTCCGTAGACAAATGTATGGGATATTGAATCATGATGAGATCATGATAGTGAGATCAATATCCTCAGTCACTTGTCTTAAACAGTTCTCGATCATAGGATATTTGAGATGGACATTAAATATCCGATAAGATCGACACAAGTTATGTCTGCTCATGTGATGAGGGTGAATGATCTCACATTCACTCGTGTGGTGATACTAAGACAAACATGTGGGTGCTCATTAGAGAATGAGTTTACTGAACAGACCCAAATAAGAATTCCTGGATGGTAATTATACCTATTAGTCAACCAGGGAATTCAATCGTTGCAGTAGCACAGTTGGTCCTTTGACCTGAGTCACCAATGATACCTTGTTTGTGGACCATTGTATCTTGATTCTCTGACTTGTGGACTTTAACCATTAAGTCCACGATAGTCGGTCTTTTAGATACAGTGGAAAGCTTGCGAAGGTAATTGAGTGAACAACAAGAGATCACTCACTCTTGGTATAAGACTGGAGAGAGAATGTCCTATGGATGTGTACACAGAAATCTTTGGCCAGGGTCAAATGAAAGAGATGTCTTTCTAGATATTAATTGAGTACTGAAATCCATCTGGATAATGCGAAAGAGGGTTTGACTATAAAACTATACCCTTGCGTTATTGGGACATTGCATGAGTGAAGGATTTTATCTGTGCGGTATCTGCAGACGGAAAGGTTCAATTAAAGGGAACAGTATCCCTTATATCTTCTGGGATCATGAGGTTGTGTTTGGTGCTGTTCATGATCAGAAGGCCAAGTGAATTAATCATCAGATGATAATCCACTTGTTTATTAAATTAATCATTTAACATATGATGTTTAAATGATAATTGATAAATATTAAACTATAGAATTAGTTATAAGTTTAATGGGCCTGAAACCGGACTGATATATGGGCCTAGAGGGTCACACACATAAGAGTTCACGTCAGACGGTGAGAGACGTTAAATTTCATGCTTATCTGGGTTTTTATGAAAATCCGTAGGATAAACATGAAGATTTAATGGAGAATTATCCAAGGCCAAACTCTTGGATAATCATGAGGATTAATTCTTGTGCTTATCCTTATTTCTATATAAGGAGGCCAAGGGGGAGGGTAAAAAGTTAGTTGGACGAATTTTACACCCCAGATTCTCTATCTCCTCTCTCTCTCCCCTTCTCTCTCTCTTGGAGTAGATCTGTCTCTCTCCGCGCATGGTGGATTTGAGATTTGGTCGGAGCACTCAAGTCGAGGAGGAAATCGCGTCTGCAGCGGGAGCTCGTGTGGATCCCTCTAGAGATCGTGCGCGTGTGCGATTACCGAGTCGGAATCATCCACGGGAGATTCGAAACCCCGCAAAGGTGAAGAACCGTTCTTCCTGCGTTTATTTTAATGTCCGTTTTACGATCCCAGCAGCCGATACATAGAATCGATTTTATTCTCCACTGCGTTCATGGCGATTCCTTACACCTTCCACCACCTTTCGAAGGCCAGCCAGTCCGCCTTCCATCACCCTTCGAAGGCCAGCCAACCCGCCTTCCACTGCCCTTCGAAGGCCACCCCTCGCCTTCCACCACCCTTCGAAGGCCATCCCTTGCCTTCCACCACCCTTCGAAGGCCACCCCTTGCCTTTCACCCCCTTCGAAGGCCAACCGGGCCGCCTTCTACCACTTCGTGGAAGGCCAGCTACCTGGCCTTCCACGGAATTGGAAGGCATGTTGGCTGGCTGTCCACTCCCCTAACTACCACCTTGACCTCGTCTTCCCTACGATCTCCTCTACTCGCCGCCCTCACCTCCACTACTCCGATCACTCCCCACTCCGGCGACTGCCGCGCGCACCACCTCCGATTCTTGACCACTTCCCATTGGCTCCAGGATGATTTACGGGGATTTAGACCCCTATTTTCTCTTATTTTCCCTTCACCTATTTAAACCCCCCATGTCCACTCGAGGAAGGGGTTAAGGAGGAGTTTTTTATGGAGGGAAGGCTCAGAGGAGGTTGGCAAGTGAGTCTATCTTGAGGAGTCGAGCGGACAAGGAGTCAGAGAGCTTCAGGAGGGGCTTCAGGAGGAATCCTTTGTGCTCCAAATGGGCTTGTCTTCTTAACCCTCTCTTACTTTTTCCCGCTTCATTCCGTTGCATTATCACTTTCCATCCATGCCGTAACATTCTCCCTTTCTCACTCTTCTTTTTACTTTTAACATATCGCTTCACTTTTCACACACGAGTACCCCCATTTGCATGCATACATGTTAAGATGACCTAGCAACCCTTACTTCCCCAGAGGTTTCAAACAAAAAAAACGGGAGGTGGGTGACCATAATATATGGTCACCTTCCCTCCCCACCACCCGTCCGGTGCGTCTCCCTCTAATTCTAGTTAACTTTTATGTTTGCATGAACGGATCCTACATGTCACAGTTCTAATCGGGCTATTTCGTTTCTTTGTTTGTCTTCTCTTTTCAGGGGCTCTTACTAGATCCTGCGCGCGGACTGCCGAGCTCTCCTCTTCTGGCCGGCCGGAGGAAGAGAAGAGGAATCCACTCTCCCGCTCCCTCAGAACGCGATCACTCTTACAATCCTGCGGAGCACAGGGACCATAAGGTAATGCTCCTGGCGATCACACCTTAAATCCTAACCCCTTTAAATCGTCACAGTGCTAAGACGAACGGAGGAACCCTCGCCCGAAGCCCGTAGCAGAGGCGGGGGACGTTCCGGGTGCCTAGAAGTATCAGCTATAATCATGTTAGTAGTAGTTTCTAGCTTGGAACTCTTCCAATCCACTGCTTTCTGATCAGAAGATAAAATCTAAATCTGACTTGAAATTTGAGTCAGTGTGACTTATGGTTTCAAATCATCCTCTCCATATATAAGAGTGCATCCTTAGCACTTCATAAGTGCTTAGTGATGTGTTTCACTCCTTCTATCAAGGTTCCCTTGTATCCTTCAAGGAATCTTTCCTTACAGAAATAAATTTCATATCTCAACATTTGAGACTTATTATGGAATTTATGTTAAACATTTTGATATACAGGTTAAGATAGCATTCTTATCGATCTATCTTAATAGATTTGCATTCTCAATATGTAGGATGTTGTATCCGAACCTATTCTAGAGAAGTACATGGATAATAATACTTTTACTGATGGTAACATGTTGAAGTCATTCCCAATAACTTTGATGTTATTATCACAAAGTATTATCAATATAATCGTGCTCCCACTATCCTCTTTGTACACATACAATCCGTGGTCATTCTTAATGATCACTCAGTGTTTGACCATTAAGTCAAAATTGTTTTTGCAACTTTGGGAAGCTTTAGTTTGATTCAAAATAATCTTTGAAATCAAAACATGCTTCCTATATATTCTAAAAGCTTTAAAATTGTAACATATACATCTTTTCCTCAATCACATTGAGGGAATGCTTTTAATATTCAACTGCCTTTTTCTCATCATCATGATATGCAGTATTGGTAAGTAGAATTCTAATAAACTTTATTATGATAACTACTAATAAAAAACTTGTCCAAGTTGACACTTTGGCCTTGACCATTTCCTTCAGTTTACCATGTAGGTTTTAATTAGTCCATTTGTACTAATCTTCATCCTGAAGGTTTACTTGATTCTGACAGGTATAATACCCTCAAGTAATACTATCATGTTCCGAACTTGATAGGTGTTATGAACTATTACTTAGAATTCTTAACCTTCTTGTCAATTTCAAAGTTGTATTTATAATAGAGAGTTTTCTCATAGATTTAAGATCATGATCCATATCTTTAAGCTCCTCTCATTCTACTATCTCTGATATGTCAAACATATCTTTTAGCTATTTGAGAGAATCTCAAATATCTATGAAGCTCCTTAATGTGCGTCACGAATGGTTTCAAACATCCAAAGATTATCTAATAATTTTGTGATAATTTGTGGGTCTAGAATATCTTCTAATTTTATTAGCTTCCACTGTCTTCTTTGAGGACATATTACTCTTCATAGAAGACAACTTTCAGGATGATAATTATTTCATTATCGCCTGACCAATAAATGTAATGTCCAAACCTTTTAGACATCCCACAAATTCACACTATTTTATGTCCATCCAACTTCTTTGGATTATATCTTTCTAAAAAGACTAGGACATAAATATACTTAAAATCATGTTTTTTTTCATATCTCATATGAATTATCTTATCTCCATATCTTATATGGACATACTGACTTATTTGGAACCATGTGTAAAATATGGATATCTAATGTTCATACTCATTTTCACAAGGATATAAGACTCAGGCAAATCTTATTATGTATCGCACCATATCTAACAAGGTGCAATACCTCATTCTATCATATTGTTATGATATACAATGATGATCAATCGAGAGAGGATACAATTATTATTTTAATGATTTGTGTGAATTCTGTACTCAAGTATTAATTTATTTAATTAAATCAAAGAATTCTAATATTTTTTCCTATTAGTCACTTCATTTTGATCTTATATCTTAATCTCTCATATACATTCGACTTGTACTTCAGCAAGTACATACAACCAAATCTTTCTAAGAGGAAACTATTAAGGTAAGCCAGTAGAAGTAATTATCTTTGGCCTTAAGAAGATATTGGACTATTTACATCAGTATGTATAAGCACTAATAATTTCTTACTGCACAACCTAGTGTATAATGCCATAGATAATCAGGATTCATATAATTCATTTTTATAGTAGACTTGTGAATATTCATGATATGATATGTCACATCAAGAATCTATAGTACATTGACTGATTTTAAAATCTTTT
This sequence comes from Zantedeschia hybrid cultivar, assembly GCA_030544215.1. NCBI lineage: Eukaryota > Viridiplantae > Streptophyta > Magnoliopsida > Alismatales > Araceae > Zantedeschia > Zantedeschia hybrid cultivar. Next base: position 47,175,258 of record JARZZO010000011.1, read on the forward strand.
ATTTTATTTCTAAAATCAAATAGAACAACGCTTGTTCCTTCTCAGTCAATGATTTTTTATTAATAGAACTAAACAACAATTATTCAATTTCATATTGTCCACTGAAGATATACAAAGAATTACTGTCTCACAGTAACCTATGCATCTTTGGAACTATTGTTGAGTCTAACTCAACTCTCTCATACTCTCGATTACTTTTTACTTGTCTAAGTCTGCATACTATTATAGATCTGAGAATAATTTCCAATATCTCATATTGGAGACGTTAATTCTCCATTAAACATGCAAAAAGGATAATAAGAATACCCGAAACTTCTTACAAGTTTCATATTCTTTTGCCTTTACCAATATCTTTATATTGGTTGTAGTAGGAGAACTGCTCCTTCTCACTTTCAGCTGACTTGCCTATATCCTTCTCATGTGTTGGTTCGATCGTTTAAGATCTTACCTCTTGCCTTTCTCAAAGGTATACTATGAATATCTCTTTTTCTTGGACTATTCAAGTAAGAGATTTCATGACCTCTGATTAGGATAGTGGCTATAATTTGGTCCTGAAAATATTCTTCAGAGTCCTTCTGGCCAATCTAAATATGAGAAGTATTGGCATCCAATATGTCAAACCTCGAATTAATAGACGACATTTTAGTTAATAGAGAAAATAAAATGATTTAAGCGGACAGTTCCTATAATTCAATTATGGTATTTTATCTTGAATTATTTCTCACTGTTTTTCGACGGACTGTATAACCCTCAGGTACATAGAACGGGAGACTCTGATGGTCTCCTAGTAGAGATTAGAATCTCAATGACTTGTAGTACAGCCTTGTGCATAGCACAACAAACTGTAATACAGTCAAAGAGCACTCATCTCATTGGACTTGTAACTCCTTGCAATATCTGATTATAGTTTTGGTCCCCAGAGATTTAATAGCCTTATAGATACCACAACAAACCATTAATCTTGGTCTAAGCATTACTATCGTTACGAGACAGGTATGGATTTGCATGCAACCCTTGTGGATAGCACAACAAGGCTACATAGTTCCTGTACTCCGATCAAAAGGCATCTTATGTTATAGCCAGAGTCTCTCCTTATAATTAGATAGGCCTTGTGGTAGCACAACAAACCTGCCTAAGGTAATTTGAGTCCTATGACTATAACAATGGAGGACCACGCGGTTAGTTCTCAACTACTCACGTTACGGCTTAGACTTTAGCGAAGGTTTTAGATAACTTTTATCTTGGTCTCTACCTAGGTGATAGTTTATAAATATATTGCATATATATATATATATAACTATACCTAGATAATTGCAGTTGATTCAAAATCAAAAGTAAAATACGCCTCAACCATACATGTACATTATGTGGTCATGGATAACACGGTGATTAATTAGAGCCATACAATTAATCACTACAATTATATAACAATTATATAATGCAAACATATAGGCATTGGTGATCTCATCTCTCATCGCCTTTCTGGTTGCACTTATGGATCATCCTCGCCTCGCCTCGGCCAGCGCAATCAGTTACAAATAATATTAATTTTTGAAACAATTTCAAATACAAATAAATTGTAAGAGAAAGCCTTATAGCCGAGTATAATAATGGAAGGAGATAGAATGACATTAGAATGAGAGAGAGAGGGAGGCTTGCAGGCCTCATTAATTAACAATTAATTAACCTATATATCACATTCCAAAATAATCTACATTATTACATACCATCATATGATATGAAATTAATTAAGTGTATGTTCATGACCACCACAAATTTTAATCATCTATGCATAATCAAACACATCATATGAAGGCTAAAATTTTGAAAAATAATAATTTTAGTTTTCTTAAAAGCTGGGTACCAATCAAAATTAGATAATTTGAATTTCAAAAATTTTATTTTCTAATCATGCATTTAAATCTAATTTAAATTATTAAACACATCATCATGTGTACACAGAGCTAAAATTAAAATTTTAAAATATTTCATGTATAATTTAGAATACTTCTAAATTAATGAATCTAACATTTAGATTAATAAAATTACTGCTTTAACAACACTTGTGAAGCAACCCCAAATGACATTAATTAATCTAATGTTTAGATAAACCACTGCTCCCTTAACATGTATTGTTAAGAGTTTTTCAAGATAATTTAACATCTTTGCTATGCGAATTAATCAAAATTATGCACAATTTTAGAACTATTCTAAATAAAGTAAATCTAACATTTAGATTCACTTAAATTCATTAACAACTCTTATTAAATGAAGTAGTGCACAATCAAGATTAGCGCAAAATTAAATTTAATCTAACCATCAGATTTATTTAAATCCCTTAACAACTATTGTGAAATAATTATCGATATCAAACAATCTCTTAATAACCTTTATCAAGAGACGCACCAAGATGTTAAATATTTCTTAACAATTAAGTGGACCTTGAAATATTTTTTTACTTCTTTAACAACCTTTGAAACAAAATTTATTCAAACCTATTTTTAAACAAACATGAACATTAATGTGAAGTAATTAACAACATTTGTTAATTAAATTAAAGATCAATATCTTTAATGTAATGTCTTAAACAAATAGGATTAAAAGATAAAATTTTTAACTTTCAAACAATTTTTTTTTAAAAAACATAAATTTAAATCCTATTAATTGCTTTGGGGTTTTAAAAGGGGTATAGAAATGGGTTTAAAAGGGGCTAGGGCTTAAAAGGGTTGGTTCGGGTAGGCCGAACCGGGCTTGGGCCGCCTGGTCCAAACCCAGGCCGGGCCTTGGCTAGGCTGCTTGGCTCGAGCCTAGGCAGGCCCCAACCGGGCGCCTGGGCCGAGCCGGCCTGGGCCCAAACCTGCCTTGGTCTGACCCAGGAGGCACCCTGGAACGAGGTTAGGGTTTCCCCAGCCGCCGCCAGGGATCTTCCTCCTCCCTGACGCCTGCGTGTAGCAGGCCGCCGGTGGGAGGCCGGTTCCTGGCCCCACCAGAACCTACGGTAGGATGGCAGGATGTCGGTGACAAGCTTCCCCGACACCGTCAGTCACCGCAGATGTTTGAGAAGGAGGCCTGCAGGCTGCCTTTACCCCGACGCTGGCAGGGAGATTCCAGGGCAAAGTAGCCCCCTTCCCGGCGCCGGAGACCAAGCCGACGAGACTGCCAGCGAGACCAGTGCCCCCGGAAGTCCTTACTGCCGGTGGTGGGTTTGCTTCCTTGGATCCTATGGCCCTTTCCCCTCCATGTTGCTGCAGCAAATAACATTAAAGGAGGGGGAAAGAAGCTCCATCGCCGATCACCGCTACCCAGCAGGGGGCCGGTGAGGTCGCTGCCCACCGTCGGTCACACCGGCAATGACGAGGACGGCCGGCGGTCTCCTACAAACCCGCATCATTAACCCCTTGAAGTCGTTCTTCATCCACATGAAGAACAAAACGAAAACCCCCCAATAAAAATTATTTTCTTCACAGAAAAATAATCTAAATATTATTTGCTCATCTGATGAACAAATTATGTGAGATAAAAACGATTCGAGCATGGATATTAATTTTAGAAAAATAATTTCAGCACCCCGAAATGGATCAGAGCGAAACCTGGCTCTGATACCACTGTTAGGATCCAGGCAGGATGCGAAGAACGCAGTGAAAACAGAAAATAAATTCCCGCCTGATGCCCGCAAATCCGTTTCGGAACAAAATTGGAAACCTCGAAAAATCAGATTGTGATCACATTACCTTGCGTTGATTTGAATCCCCGATCGTTTCGGTTCTGTCGAGGCGATGCTGCTAGCTGCACAAACGTCCGGCCTCCAGTTATATCCACGCGATCCTCCGCGGTGGATCGTCCTCGATCCCTTGTCCAGATCAGCGCGCTCGTTGAAGATCTGTCGCCGCAACGACGTCTGAAAACCCGCGGATGGGAATTCCTGATTTCGGGAATTACGCGTGGCGGGGACGGGAACTGTCCCGGTGCCTCGAGAGGGGTGCCTAGATGTGGAGGAGAGAGAAAGGGGGACGACCATCTTTGAGAGCTCATGGAGCTTGGCCCAGGGTTTCTAAACAGCGGATATATATATTAAGTTGGTGCGACTTTTCATAAAAGTCCCCAACTTAATATAAATCCCATTTAAGTACCACCGACTGAAAATCTGTTTGCGTGTGACCCTCTAGGCCTATTAACCAGTCTAGTTTTTAGCCCGTTAAGTCCAATAACCATTTATCGACTTATAGTAATTAATTAACATCTAATATTTAATTAATTACTTAACCGAATTAACATCTCATGTAAGTTCGGCCGGACTTTCGATCAAGTTGGGTGCCAAGCAACACCTCATGATCCTGGAAGGCAATGAGATTCAACAACCCATTCATGGAACCTGTTCATCTACAGTTACCGTGTAGCTATAATCCTTCGTTCGCATAATACTCTTGAGTTAACCTAGAGTATGGTCAACTGTCAAAACTTAGAAGGTCAACTCACTTGAATCAGATTCCGGTGTACAATATCCGAAAATACCTTTTTTGATATTGTTTCTGCTCTGGCCAGAGACTCCTGGGGATCTATTCTATAGCATTCTCTCTCCAGTTACCTAAGAACGAACGATCCTCTATTGAACACACAATCACTTTCGAAGATCTTCCGCTGGACCTGATCTTTGACTATTAGAAATCCCGTAGATAGGGATTCGTAAGCTAAGGTCAAAGCCCAGAAGTCCACCGAGAAAGTGTCTTTGGTTTCTCAAGTCCAAGGATGAACCACGCCACTATGACGATGAATCAAGCTGGTAGACAGTCAGATAAATTAGACGATTCATGTCGGATCAATTCAGTGAACTCATTCACCAAAAAGCACCTATAGGGTCACCATTGTGTCTCCACACAAGTAACTAACGAGATCAGTCACCCTCATCATATGAGCTGGAATAACCTGTACTAGTTTTACTGGATGTTTGATGTCCTTCTCAAACATCTTACAACTAGGAACAATTAAGAATATGTGTTTATAAGTCATCAGTCTCATTATTATGATCTCATCATAATCCGATGACTATTGTACACATTCAAGGACTTCTTTATGCGTAATTATAAATACGCCAATCTACATAATGAAATAAATGCCATTTATTAATGAACCAGATTGAAATAGGTGTCTTATGATTGGCTTAGAGGACACCTATATCCATCAGTGGATACATTTTGGATGCGTTTTTTAAATTACGTCGGGTCGCGGCGACGTGTTTTAATAGGGATTTTATGAACTTGCATATTTCATGAATTTGATCAAAAGTTGATGAAACAAGGTGGGAATTAAGATCATAAATGTATAGAATATTATTTCAGAAATCATGTTTGACCACTTTTGAAAATCAAAACAAAGTTTTTATATTAATACAAAATATCATTCAATAGTTATCATCACCTACCTCAAGAACACGAAGAACACTCTCCTCTAATACCTTTCAATCACCTTCTAGTACTCCAATCTCAGTTTTCTTATGATCTAAGTCTTCTCTCATGACCTCTAAACCTCAAAGAATAATAGTCCATATGTTAGAATCAATTTTCAAAGAGAATTATATCAAAATACTTCTTTTTCTCATGATGACCACCATGTTCTTGCCTCTTATCTTAGAGCTGCGTGGAAGAGGCCTTATGCCCAACCCCAAGGCCTTATATATATTCTTTTGGCTTCCTAATACTATCTAAATTAAATCTCCAAAGTTTTTAAGTCGAAATCAAACATAGCTTCCTTAACCAACAAGCTAAAGCGTTCTGATTCAAACTAGAAACCCAAATTTTCACGTAGAATGGGTTTTCTCTTGTAAACCTGTTCAGCTTTGACTGATTAAACGTCGAAATTAGCTTTTGGTCGTTTTAACAAATTTGTAATCTTTTATATTCTCTTTCCAACCATATATACTATGTCATTTTTGGACTTTTGTGCGCAAAGTTAGCCCATTAATTGACTTAATTAGGCTTATTTAAATCTAATTAGGCTTAATCAACCTTGGCCCATTAACAAATTAATGGGTTTGAGATTCAGGATATAACATCCTCTCTCCCTTAAAGAAATTTCATCCTTGAAATTAACATTCCTTACCAAATAAATCTAGATAATTCTTCTTCATATCTTCCTCTATCTACCAAGTAGCTTCCTCCATATAATAGTTCCGCCATAAAACCTTCACCAAAAGAATTACCTTGGTTCGGAGTGTTGGATTCTCGCATTTCTCCGGATCGCTTACGGAGTGGAAAATATAAATTTAATTAAAACATCAATCCGTTTTCCCATTTCAAATAATCCAAAAATACGAATAACCATTAAACAGATTATTACCTTGCGCGGATTCGAATCCGCGACCGATCGGTTCCATCAGTGTGACACCGTGAGCTGCGCAAATGTCCGGCTTCTAGTGAAGTCCACACGATCCTCCTTGTGGTGGATTTCCTCACGTTCCTCGTTTGTCGTAGCCCACGAGACCTTCGCCGTTCACCGCAATGATCGTCACAACGTGCAGACGATTTCCCATTAGACAGGAATTAGAGAAGCGGCGGAGTTATCTCTAGAGAGAGGAGAGAGATGGGGCGCCAGAGAGAGAGAGAGGAGAGAGAGATGGGACAGCCAGGGTGTTGCAGCAACTTGGCCGGCTCAGTCTGTTCGCTATATTATATATTAATCGAGCGATTTTTCATAAAAACTCCCGATTAATATAAAATCCATTTAAAATCTATCACCTTGAAAATCATTTGCGTGTGACCCTCTAGGCCCAATAACCAGTCCGGTTAATAGCCCATTAAGCCCAGTGACTCATCATTGACTTGATTAATTAATTAATAACTCACATTAATTAATTAATGAATCGAATTAATGTCGCATATTAAATTCGGTCGGGCCTCCGATCACGTTGGGTGCCAAGCAACACCACGTAAATCCGGACGATATTTGGGGTTAAGCAAGCCACTTTTGGTACCTTTCTGTCGACAATTATCGCATGGATATAATCCTTCATTCGTACAATGCTCTCAAGTCAACTCAGGGTATGGTGTACTGTCAAACCCTAACTGGTCGACTCACTTGGATCGTAGGCTGCCGTATAATATCAAAAAACTCCTTTCCCGATATTACCATCCGCCCTAGCCAGAGACTTCCGCGTATCCTTCCTAGAGCATTCTCTCTCTAAGTACCGAGAGTGAATGATTCTTTATTGACACTCAATTCCCTTCGACGATATTCCGTTGTACCCGATCCTTGGCTGTTTAGAATCCCGTGAATAGAGATCATTAAACCACTACATCTCCTCTGGAAATAATCTCTCTGATGAGATGAAAGTGCCTCAGAATATATTTCGACTTCTGATGAGACTACGGCTCTTTCACTTGCGTAATGGCTCCATTGTTGTCGCATGACAGCGGAACAGGTTCAGAGATAGTGGGAACTACGCCGAGGTCGGTGATGAATTTCTTCAACTACACTACTTCCTTGGCGGCTTCAACTGCAGCGATGTACTCAGCTTCAGTCGTCGAATCTGCAATGATTTCTTGCTTGGAACTCTTCCAGCACACTGCGCCTCCTTTTAAAGTAAACACAAATCCAGATATAGACTTGCTGTGATCTGGATCTGACTGGAAACTCGAGTCAGTAAAGCTTCGCACTTTCAAGTCACCTCCTCCACAGGCAAGAAACGCATCCTTAGTTCTTCTCAAGTACTTAAGAATACATTTCACTGCTTTCCAGTGCTCTTCACCTGGATCAGCCTGAAATCTGCTCGTGACACTTAGAGTATATGCGACATTAGGCCGTATACATAGCATGGTATACATGATAGAACGTATGGCAGAGCCATAGGGTACTCCATCCATGAATGCCCTCTCATTAGGAGTAGGAGACTGCTCCTTTGAGAGATAAATTCTGTGTCTTATCAGTTTGAGACCTTTCTTGAAATTTTTCATGCCAAACCTTTTGACGTTTTATAGATTGGGTCATTCCAAGCATCCTCTTTGATCTATCTCTATAGATCTGTATTCCTAATATGTAGGATGCTTCTCTCAAATCCCTCATGGAGAAGTTTTTCGAGAACCAGATCTTTACTGATGACATCATAGCTACATCATTGCCAATGAGTAGTATGTCATCTACGTAAAGAACTAAGAAGGTGACTACGCTCTCACTGACCTTCTTGTACATACAAGGCTCATCTTGATTCTTAATGAAATTACAAGATTTGACAGTTGTAGACACCGATTTTGGACCACCCTTTTGGTCATAAATCCCCTCCATCATCAGCCCATCATCATAAATCCCCTCATTTGAGCCATCTCAGCCCACTACCAGCTAGGCCCATTAACCAAATCCCGACTCTAGCCACCTTTTCCGTGGAAGGCCAGCCAGTCCGCCTTCCACCCCCTTCGAAGGCCATCCCTCGCCTTCCACCACCTTCGAAGGCCACCCCCCGCCTTCTACACCCTTGGAAGGCCAGCTACCTTGCCTTCCACCTTTTTTCCACCTTTTCCACTTTTAGCCACCTTTTCGTGGAAGGCCAACCCCTTGCCTTACACCGCCTTCGAAGGCCACCCCCCGCCTTCTACCCCCTTCGAAGGCCAACCACCTTGCCGTCCACCTTTTGGCCACCTTTTTCTCACCTTTTCGTAGAAGGCCAACCCCTTGCCTTCCACCGCCTTCGAAGGCCACCCCCCGCCTTCTACCCCCTTCGAAGGCCAACCACCTTGCCGTCCACCTTTTGGCCACCTTTTTTCACCTTTTCGTAGAAGGCCAACCCCTTGCCTTCCACCGCCTTCGAAGGCCACCCCTTGCCTTCCACCTCCTTCGAAGGCCACCCCTCGCCTTCCACTCCCCTCGAAGGCCAGCCGGGTCGCCTTCCACCGCAAGAGTGGAAGGCATGTCACCTGGCCGTCCACTCCTTAACCACCTTTTGACCCCATCTTCCCCATGATCTCCTCTACTCTCCGCCCTCGTCCCCCACTACTCCGACCACTCCCCACTCCGTCGACTGCCGCGGCCACTACCGCCAACCCTTGACCACTCCCCATTGGTTGAAGGGGGATTTACGGGGATTTAGACCCCTGTTTTCTCCCCTTTTTTCCTTCGCCTATTTAAACCCTCCACATCCTCTCGAGCGGGGGGTTAAGAAAAAAAAAGGGGACAACGGGAAGGATTTTTGGTTAAGAGGAATTTTGGAGAGGCAGAGAGGGACTTTCTAGTGAGAAGCTCGAGGAGACCCCAAGGAGGAAGGCTCAGGCTACATCTGGAAACGGGCTTGCCTTTCTAACTTCTCCCTTTTATTTTTTACTCATTTCATTACATTAGTAATATCATTCATTCTCCACACACGCAACTCCTCTTCACTTGCATGCATGTACGCATAGGATGACTTAGCCATCCGTACCCCCACAGAGGTTTTAAAAAAAAAAAACGGGAGGTGGGTGGCCATAACATATGGTCACCTTCCCTCCCCACCACCCATCCGGTGCGTTTCCCACTGATTTTAGTTAGTTTTTACACCTTCATGAATAGATTTTCCACTCTACAGTTCTAATCGGGTTCATCTTTGCTTGGTTTTTTTTTTTCCTTTTCAGGGATCCTTACCACCTACACGCGTACAGAATTTCGGGCTCTCTTCCTTTGGCCGGCAGGAGGAAGAGAAGGAAGAACCGACGTCTCCCGCTCCCACAAAACGCGATCATCTTCTACATTCCTGCGGAGCACAGGAACCGAAAGGTAATGCTCCTGGCGATCACACTCTCATTTCTAACCCCTCCTCTTTGAATCGCCACAATGCTAAGACGTACGAAAAAACCCCCAACGCCGAGGCCCCGCGGGCGCTGCACAGCCGCGGAGGGGGACGTTCCGGGCGCCTACAACAGTCTCGTCAAATCTTATGTTCTAACTCCGAGAAGCCTACTTCAGTCCATAAATGGACCTCTAAAGCTTGTACACTTTATCTGGAGATTCCTTGGATGTGAAACTTTCTGGTTGTATCATATACACCTCTTCCTCAAGGTTACCGTTGAGGAAGACAGTTTTCACATCTATCTGCCTTATCTCATAATCATGGTGTGTTGCTATGGTGAGTAGAACTCTGATCGACTTTATTATAGAAATTGGTGAGAAAGTCTCGTCATAGTCAATTCCATGCCTTTGACGGTATCCCTTTGCCACCAACCTTGCCTTATAAGTGTCGATCCGTCCATCAGTACCAATATTTCTCTTAAAGATCCACTTGCATCCAATGAATACAATACCCTCTGGCAAGTTCTCCAAGCTCCAAACTTGGGTGGTGTACATGGACTGGATTTCGGAGTTCATGGCTTCTCGCCATTTCCCGGCTTCTGGGCCTTCTATGGCCTCCTGGTAGGTTTTAGGATCATCATCCTCATTATATTCTACCTTAGACTTACCTTTATCGATATGTCCCACATATCGTTCGGGTAGTTTAAATATCCTACCAGATCTACGAGGCTCATCTATGTATACTTGAACAAATTTAGGAACTGATATCTCATCTGATGATATTGCAGTTGTTTGGGGATCTGGAACCTCTTCCAGTGCTATTTTGCTCCCATTGTCCTCCTAGAGAAGGTATTCCTCTTCCAGGAAGACAGCTTTCCTGGTGACAAATACCTTTTGTTCACCAAGATGGTAAAAGTAATATCCAAAGGTTTCCTTTGGATATCCCATAAACCTGCATTTATCAGTTCGTGATTCCAACTTGTCTAGATCATGTCTCTTTACATGAACAGGACAACCCTAGACTTTAACATGTTTAAATTATGATTTCTTGCATTTCCATATCTCATATGGAGTAGAGGTCACAGACTTGCTGGGTATTTTGTTCAGTAGGTATGCTGCTGACTCTAAAGCATATCCCTAGAGCATATTCGGTATCTAATACCCAAGATGTGGAATCTCTAACTGACAAGTTGATATCTATCATATAGATATCTGAAACTTCTGATAGTTTCACTTTTCTATGAGTTTTATCGTAGAGGAACTCCTTGCAGTTCCTATTCTAGTGACCATTCTGCTTACAGTAGAAGTAGTCACCTTTTACTACTTATTGAACATTGTCCTTTTTCCTTTTATCATATGCTCTCATCTCCGCCTTAAAGGCATCCAATGCCAGTTCAACAGGAGGATCAGCTCTAAGGACATAGGCAATGTACTAAGATTTGAAGACATTCTTTAGGTTTTTGAGCCAAACCGAATAGTTCAGGCCAGTCAAAAGATTGGCATCAAATATGCCATGGAGTGGGTTATTCAATGACATAATTTTCTATAGGAGATAAATAAAATCTATTTAGCAGATGTTCAATTATTAAAATTGAAAACAAGACATGATCTTTTAATCAAGTTTTAATTCCCACTAATTTTTGACGGACTGTATAACCCTCATTTATACAGAACGGGAGACGCCGACAGTCTTCTAGTGGGGATTAGAATCTCAATGACTTGTAATATCGCCTTGTAGATAGCACAACAAACTGTAATGCAATCAAAGAGTACCCATCTCATGAGACTTGCAACTCCTTGCAATATCGGATCATTTTTTCGGTCCCCAAAGATTTAATGGCCTTGTGGATAGCACAACAAACCATTAATTCTGGTCTAAGCTAGCTATCGTTATGAGATGAGCATAGATTTGCATGTAGTCCTTGTGGATAGCTCAACAAAGCTATATGGTTCTTCTATCCCGATCATATAAGCATCTAATGCTATAGCCACAGTCTCTCCTCACAATTAGACAGGCCTTGTAGATAGTACAACAAACTTGCCTAAAGTAATTTGAATTCTATGACTATTATGATGGCAGACCACGCAGTAAGTTCTTAACTACTCACGTTTAGGCTTAGAATTTAGACGAATGTATTTAGATAACTTTTATCTTGGTCTCTCATAGGTGATGGTATATAAATATATCATATATATTTATTAATTCCTATACCTGCTTTGATTCATAATCAAAATTAAAACAATGCATCTCATACATGTCAAGTGTGGTTATTGATAGCATAGAGGGTTTGACTGGAGCCAACAGTCAAACGCACACACAATCTAATATAACATTTATATCATATAATCCTGCAAACACATAGGTAAGAGATTTTCATCATATCGCCTTCCTTGTTACTGCTGTGGATCATCCTCGCTCCTTGCTCGATTGCCTCGATCATATTATATTAAATTCTAGAATTACATGTAAATTGAGGAAGGCCTCATAGCGAAAACAAGAGAGAGGGAGGTAGAATTAGATTGGAGTATGAGAGAGACAGAGGTATGCAGACTTCTATTTATTAACAATTAATAAACACCTATTCATACATCCACGATCCACATACATCATTCACCACATGAATAATTTAAAAGGTGCATATCTATGACCACGGTGTGCTTTAACCATTCCACACATGATTAAGCGCATCACATGGCTAAAATAAAAAAGTTTCAAAATTAAATAATTTTGACTTTCAAAAAGCTGGCTTCCAATCAAAATTGGTATTTGAATTTTTAAAACTCATTTTATTATCATAACATGCAATTAAATCAAATTTAAAAGCATCAAAACACACATCACATGTGCACACATTCCATATTAATAATTCCAGATTATTCCATGCAAATTAGAACATTTCTAATAATTAAAATAATCTAACATTTAGATTAAACAATATTAATAATCTAACAATTAGACTATCAATAATTAATTACTAATTTAACTCGTAGATTAGTCCATTAAGGTTAATTACTAATTTAACACTTAAATTAATAATCAATTCTAATTAATTATTAACTACTAATCTAACTCTTAGATTAATTAGTTAATTATTGTTAATTAACCCTTAGATTAGTTAATTAAAATTAATTATTAACTTAACATTTAAATTAACAATTAACTCTACTTAATTAAAAGGTGCTAATCTAACTCTTAGATTAGTTAATTAATGTTAATCATTAATTTAACTCTTGAAGTAATAATTAACACTAATTAATTAATAACTACTAATTTAACACTTAAATTAGTCAATTACATTAATTATTAATTTAACATTCAAATTAATAACTAACTCTAATTAAATCATAATTACTAATTTAACAATTAAATTAGTCAATTAAAATTAATTATTAATTTAACAATTAAATTAATAACTAACTCTATTAATTAACAATTAGATGAATTAATAATTAATAATCTAACTCTTAGACAAAAATTATTAATCACTAATTTAACTTTTAAATTAGTTAAATTAAGGTTAATTATTAATTTAATACTTAAACTAATAATTAACTATAATTAATTAACAACTAATTGTTAATCTTAATGATTCAAAATCATTAATAACCAATTAATTAAATTTGGATAATAAAATTTAAATTTCAAAACAATTTTGAATTTTAAAATTAAAATCAAATTTTAATTGTTAAATAGGCAATTGGGGTTTAAAGGGTTTAAATCAGAAATTAAAGGGAATAGGGCTTAGCCCTATTGCTGAGCCATGGTTCAGCCCAATTGGTGAGCCATGGCTCGGCTAGGGTTCGAGCCAAGCTCGGCCCGGTTCGACGGCCAAACCACTGGCTTAGGCCCGGCCCGGTCCGCCCGACCCCCATCCCCCCAACCTGCGTCGGCGACGCCCCTGGCGCCAACTGGACCACCGGTGACCTCCTAAAGAGAAGCCAGCCGAGCCACTTTCCTTTTTCCATTTTTTGGTTTTTCAACCGAGAGGAAGAAGAAAATTAGCCCCTCCAGTGAGCATTTCGACGCCGACGGCAGCCCTAGTGAGGACCATCGACCCATCCCAGAGGATTCGAGGTCTCAACCTTTGTCCCCAACGATTGGGAAGCCCGTACGAAGCTGTCGTAAACCCACCGTTCTTCGTCCCATGAAGAACACGAAAACCCCCAAATAAAAATCCGATTCTTATAGAAAAATAATCTAATTATTTGTGTTCATCTTGTGAACACATTTCTAACATTATTTTCGGATTTAACGCATGGAATATAGCATGGAAAAATTAATTTGGAGATCGAAACGGGCGAGAAATAGTGGAACCTGGCTCTGATACCACTGATGGGTTCTCGCGTTTCTCCGGATCGCTCACGCAGCGGAAAATATAAATTTAATTAAAACAACGATCCATTTTCCGGTTTCGAATAATCCAAAAATCCGAATAACCATTAAATGGATTGTTACCTTGCGCGGATTCGAATCCGCGACCGATCGGTTCCGTCGGTGTGACACTGCGAGCCGGGCAAACGCCCGGCCTCTAGTGAAGTCCACGCGATCCTCCTCGTGGTTGATTTCCTCATGTTCCTTGTTCTTTGCAGCCTATGAGTCCTTCACCGTTCGCGGCAATGATCGCTGCAACGCGCGGACGATTTCCCGTCGGACGGGAATCAGGGAAGCGATGGAGCTGTCTTTAGAGAGAGGAGAGAGATGGGGTGCCAGAGAGAGAGAGAGGAGAGAGAGGTGGGACGGCCAGGATTTTGCAGCAGCTTGGCCTGCTCAGCCCGGTCGCTATATTATATATTAATTACGCGATTTTTCATAAAAACCCTTAATTAATATAAAACCCACTTAAAATCCATCGCCTTGAGAATCATTTGCGTGTGACCCTCTAGGCCCAATAACCAGTTTGGTTAATGGCCCATTAAGCCCAGTGACTCATCACTGACTTGATTAATTAATTAATAACTCATATTAATTAATTAATCAACCGAATTAATGTCGCACATTAAATTCGATCGGGCCAATTATGTTGGGTGCCAAGCAACACTGCGTGAACTCGGAAGGTATTTGGGGTTAAGTAACCCACTCTTGGAACCTTTCCGTCGACAATTATCACGTAGATATAATCCTTCATTTGTACAATGCTCTCGAGTCAACTCAGGGTATGGTGTACTGTCAAATCCTAACCGGTCGACTCACTTGGATCGGATGCTGCCGTATAATATCAAAAAACTCCTTTCTCGATATTATCGTCCACCTTGGCCTGGGACTTCCATACATCCTTCCTAGAGCATTCTCTCTCTAAGTACTAAGAGCGAATGATTCCTTATTGACTCTCAATTCCCTTCAATGGTATTCCGCTGTACCCGATCTTTAGTTGTTTAAAATCTCGTGATAGAGATCATTAAACCAAGGTCAAAGCACAGAAGTCCATCGACAAGGTGTCTTTGGTGTCTCAGGTCCGAGGACCATCCACATAACTACGACAATAGAAACAAGCTAGTTGACAGTGAGGTACTATACCATCCAGCGATTCAGTCGTATCAGTTCAGTGAACTCATTCTCTAATTTGCACCTACAGATTCGTGTTAGTGTCTCCACACAAGTGACTATGAGATCAGTCACCCTCATCATATGAGCAAGAGTAATATGTATTAGTCTAACAGGATATCCGATGACCTTCTCGGATATCCTCCAACTATGAACTTTTAAGAATATGTGTGTTTAAGTGATCATTCTCACTAGTATGATCTCATCATAATCTGATCACTATCGCACATATTCACGGACTTCATTATGAGACGATAACAACATAAATTTACACATAATGAAATAATGTCATTTTATTAATAAATGAACGAGATTTACATAGTTAGATTGGCTTGTTGGTCACCAAAGACTAATACGGAGTACTTTCTAAGCATAGATACATGGAACACCGGATATACATTGGCCAATGCAGGTGGTAATGCCAACTTATATGCCACCTCGTCAACTCACTATAAAATCTCAAATGGCCTAATGAATCTTGGACTCGATTTGCCCTTTTTGCTGAACTGCATCGCACCCTTAGTAGGAGACACCTTCAGAAACACATGATCTCCCACTTCAATTACTAGCTTTTGCCTTCTATTGTCTACATAACTCTTATGTTGGCTCTAAGTAGTGACCGACCACTTCCTGATGATATCAATCTTCTCAAAACAATCTTGCATAATTTGTGGTCCGATCAAGCTTCTTTCACCAACCTCAGACCAATAAATAGGTAATCTATATGGTTTGCCATAGAGTGCATCATATGGAGCCATCCCAATGCTAGAATGATAACTGTTATTATATGCAAACTCAATCAGAGGCAACTGATCATCTAAGCTACCCTGCCACTCTAGTCTGCATGCTCTCAACATGCCCTCGAGCGTCTGTATAGTCCTCTCAGACTGACCATCGATCTGAAGATGAAAAGTAGAGCTAAACTTTAGCTGTGTGGCCAATACTTTTTGGACACTCTTTCAGAATCGAACAGTGAATCTAGAATCCCTATTTGATATGATAGAAATTGGCACATCATGTAATCGGACTATCTCATCAATATACAATCTAGTCAACTCCTTTAATGATTGGGTCTTATGAATAGCTAGAAAATGAGAAGACTTAGTTAACTGATCCACAATCACCCATATCATATCATGCTTCTTCCTTGTCCTAGGAAAGCCAGTAATGAAGTCCATAGTGATCTGATCCCACTTCCATTGAGGTATTTCCATTGACTGCAATGGATAGCAGGTCTCTGATATTCAACCTTCACTTGCTGACATGTCAAACACCTAGAAACAAAATATGTAATGTCTTTCTTCATACTTGACCACCAGAAATTCTTCTTCAAATCTCGATACATATTTGTACTCCCTGGTTGTATAGGGAATTTTGATTTATGAGCTTCAGCCAGCAATTCTTTCTTTAGCTCATCATCATTCGGCATACATAACCTATTGTTATGCGCTCCATAAAGATAACGCCACCAAATGCTCAAAGCATACACCACAACGGCCATCTCTAAATCATGAGTAGGGTAATTCTATTTATGATCTTTCAATTGTCTCGATGCATATACTATAACCTTGCCATGTTGCCTAAGCACACATTCAAGACCCTTGTGTAAAGCATCCGTGTATACAACAAAACCATCAATCCCAGTTGACAAAGTGAGTATCGGAGCAGTGGTCAATCTTTACTTTAATTCTTGAAAACTTTACTCACATTCCGCTGACCAAATAAAATTTTCACCCTTACGTGTCAGCTTAGTCATTGGAGGAGCTAAGGTAGAAAACCCCTCTATGAACCTCTTGTAGTATTCAGCCAAATTAAGAAACTCCTTATTTCAACAGCAGTCTTCGAAGCTTTCCATTTCAGAATAGCTTCCACCTTTGTCGGATCCACAGAAACTCCATCTTTGGAAATAATATGCTCCCAAAATTGGAACTGCTTGAGCCAAAACTAACATTTGTTGAATTTGGCATATAACTGAGAGCTCTGAGAATCTCTAGCACAATTTTCAAATGCCCCCTATGTGTTTCCTCACTCGGAGAATAAATCAGCACATCATCAATAAAACCCACCACAAATTGGTCAAGGTATAGCTGAAATATTCTATTCATTAGATCCATAAATGTAGCAGGGGCATTGATTAACCCAAAAGGCATAACCAAGAAATCATAATGACCATACTTGGTGCAGAAAGCCATTTTTGAAATGTCTTCATCCTTGATCCGCAATTGATAGTAACTGGATCGAAGATCAATCTTAGAGAAGACGTTGGCTGATTGCAATTGATCAAACAAGTCTTCGATCCTCGGCAAAGGATACTTACTCTTGGTAGTGACTTGATTGATCTTGCGATAATCAATGCACAACCACATTGACCGATCCTTCTTTCGAACGAATAGCACTAGTGCATCCCATGGTGACGCACTTGGATGTATGAAGCCTTTATCTAGAAGTTCCAGCAGTTGCTTCTTCAACTCTGCCAACTCAGCAGTTGCCATTTGGTATGGTTCTTATAAAATGGTGCTATCCCTAGCATAAGATCAATGATGAAATCGATCTCGAGTAGGCATCACGAGAGATCATTAGAGAACAAATCGAGAAAGTCTCGAATCACCTTGATATCTTGCACCGTCTGGCTATGTCAGGCTATGTCATTATCAATCAACACACTAGCCAAGAATGCTTCACATGCTTCTAATCAGCCTCTTGCCCTTCCTTGCAGAGACAAACATCCTACTTAGCTTTTGCCTTGGATATTAGATATAGAATTCCTTTAGGAAAGGTCCTTGGAAGATAATCTTTTTCTACAACCGTCCAACAAGGCATCATGCTTTTCCATTATGTTCATATCCAGTATGACAACGAAATCTATCATGCCGATGACGTAGGCTTTTATAAACATATATCTATCCTAATTCTATAGTCAGTCAAGGCTGTGATAGCAATAGATCAAATTCTCTATGACTTGGCAAACCTATGGGTGGTGTATAATCCCTTCTTTAGTTGGCTCTCTTGCTTAAAAGGATGAGGCCAATCCTCTAAGTCTAATTATTAGAATCAGTTAAGTGCATAATCTATAAATGCATACCCAACTATCGTAGCCATATCTTGAAAATCCAATAGAGCCTAATTTAGTCCTTATATTCTAAAATTTAAACCTACCTAGACTATCTTACTCGAACTCTCAAAATCAATTGGTATGGCTTATAATCATATGGCAATGGTTAATGTTCTCTCATTATTCATATGCTTTGATACCACATTATTACGCCTTTAGTCCGGTTCAGTCATTCAGACTCACTTCGGATTCAAGTTACGTAACCATGGGACGAAATAACTTACAAATTGAAGATAAATGATGAGAGACAAATAACCAAGCAATCAGCATGCCATTTACCATCATTAAATTTAAATATTTTATTATATTGATATATCGAGAATCCTCAAATTTCATCAAATATATAGCGGAAATAAAATCTTTCAACTCACTAAAGAAATGAAAAGTATATATACTCTCTTATTTTCTACTATATCAAATCTAAAAAAATAGTAAATCTAATCCTAGATAACCGTCAAATGAGTCTGAATCAAATTCCTTAAGCAAAACTCTCTTTCTCAGCTAACTCTTCCTCCTCAGTCTCTGAAAATACTAGTAAAGTTTATGAGTACAATCACTCAGTAGGCAAATCAACTCCATCAAATGCTAATAATATAATAATTAAAAAGTGATGATATCATATATATATATATGATTCACAATTCTACATATAACTCAAATAAGATCATGATATAAAACAAGGTCAAATATAAATTGACAAATCACATGTGTTTTTTAATAGCAAGAATAAATTGAACTAACTTATGGTATATAAGGCATGATTATATTCTGATTTAATTGAACAAGTCTACTAGTCATGATTAGAATATATCATATATCAAACTGAACATATAGCAAATTTGTTATAGTATGATAACTTATCAAATTAGAGTTCATATTGTCAGAATAGCTAATCAGAATGAACATAGATTCTTAATCAAATAAGCTGGGATCAAAATAACTAAGTATAGATGTCAAAAGAATAAACTGAGTAGATTATAAACTGAATTAAATGGATCTAAAATATTTCATAATTATGTGCCAAACAAATCAATCTAAACATATCAAATCGATATGCATCCAACTACCACATAAGGAGCCGAACAAACAAATACCAGAGCATATAGGTAAGTATGCTAAGGTCTTGACACATGCATAACCAAGGAGTCTATTGTCCCACCTCGGATGACTGCAAACAAAACATAATCACCTGGATTTTCCCGTTGCCCATAGGTAGAACTCATCTATAGACGCTTATGAAATGACTCTCAATCTCCTTAAGATGACAATGTTCAAATATATATTAAACAAATATGACATAAATATATTTTTACAGATTTCATAATGATCATAGATATGAAAATTAATTTGGCATAGTGATACTTAGATATAAGAGTTAAAATACATAATTTTATATATAAAATAGTCACTTAAAAAGTCAACCTGGTCATATAGATGGATAATCATAGTAAAGCTGAGTAAAATAGGTTGCTAGACAAAAGAATATGCTACTGAAATTTTCTCAGATTTTTAGGACAAAGAATTATAATTTTTGGCTAATAAAACTAAGTTTCAGAGATAAAATATGAACAAATAATACCAAAAATAGCAAATAGATTCATAAAATCATCAAACTTGGTGAACATGTGTACAGGATCAAAAGAATCATATGGACAAAATTTTATATAATTTTGACATCAAACGAATGATTTATAGCATTAAATGATATATAAATAACTTAAGTCAAATTTGGTCAATTGAATAAATAGTAGAATAATAGGCAAATAAAATTTATACCAACAGTTGTAACTAGTCAAAATCGAAGTGTATTCAAAATTTCAAGTCAATCGACTAAGGAACAAAGGAGTTATGGTGAATTAAGTTCAAGCTAAAAATTGGTGAAATGTTTTGATAATTATAGCAAAAGATCCTAATAACAATAGTCAAAGGTGCTCATAACAAAAAACATAGGCTTATGACCCCTTAACATTTAAGTAAGAATCACGTCGGGGATAGTGGATGCGTTTTGGACACGATTTTAAATTACCTCGGGTCGCGGCGCCACGTTTTAGTAAGAATTTTTTGAACTTGCATATTTCGTGAATTTGATAAAAAATTAATGAAACAAGGTGAGAATTGAGATCAGAGATGCATATAAGTTGTGATCTAAGGCTTCTAGCACTCCAATCTTAATTTTCTTGTGATCTAAAGCTTCTCCCATGACCTCTAAACCTCAAGGAACAACAATCCATCCATTAAAATCAATTTCCAAAGACAGTTAAATCAAAATACTTCTCTTTCTCATGAAGAACACCATGTTCTTATCTCTTATTCTGGGATTGCGTAGAGGAGGCCTTATGCAGGACCCCAAGGCCTCATATATACACTTTTTGCTTCCTAATACTACCCAAATTAAGCCCCTAAAGTTGTCAAGTCGAACTCAAACCGTAGCTTCCTTAGCCAATAAGTTAAAGCGTTCTGATTCAAACTAAGAACTTAGATTTTCATACAGAATGGATTTCCTCTCATAAACCCCCTCATATTCGACCTTATAAACCCCCTCATATTCTAACGCAATCATCTTTCCAATATATGTGCCATGTCATTTTTGGACTTTTATGCGCGAAGTTATTGCGTTCGCAAAATAGCACTTTCTCACTGATTTCAGATCCGAAAATTTGACTAAGTGTTGGTAACCAACTAGTTTCTTAATTTGGTCATTAATGTGTTTATTGGGCTTATTTTGACTTAATTAATGATTTACCCATTCTAAACTTATTATTATATTGTTAAATAAATATTAACTAGGTTTTCATCATTTTAGTCTATTAATTGACTTAATTAGGCTTATTTAAATCTAGTTGGGCTTAATTAACCTTGGGCCATTAACAAATTAATGGGTTAGAGATCTAGGATATATCAGGGCAAGAGACTCCCTGGTTCTACACAGTTAACCAAGGCCTTAGCACTTTTGCCTAGGTGCTATGGTGTTTCTGTAGGTGCTACTAATGTGATGGTTTGATGCATGCCCATTTGTTTGAAAATTTGATAGTCATTTGATGTGTACTGATTCAACACATAGATGTAGAAGTTTAAGAAATATGTGAATCTATTAAGAAACCTATTCAGATCCTAGAATCGAATATTTTTTTATCCAAATGTTATGTTAGATCAGCTTAGACTTGTGTTGAAAATCTTCATCCTTGATATCTTGATATTATGATCAATTTTCATTATTCATCTAAATTTAGAAACTTAGTTCCATAATGATTTGATTGCAACTATGATACCTAGTTAATTTTTCAGAAGTTAATGGTTTTAGACTTTAGAAGAATCAATTAAGCCATCAGGATACCGATTATCTGAAAGCGTGGATGTTATAAAGAGGTTCTAGACTCTAATCGATTAATAGAAGGGAGATCGATTAAGCTATTAGGGAATTCACTTCTTTTTCTTTAGTCACTAACATCAATTACAGGACCTTGTATCGATTAAGTCATCGATTAATAAGATTTCTATTTTGTTCATCTAATCGATTGTCCTATTGTTTTGATTATGTATTTATATCTTGGTAATCGATTATTGACTTGGTATCAATTATCTTTCCTTTCAGTATTGATTAGAATATTTTGTTGTCTAATCGATCATTGACTCAGTATCAATTATCTTTCCTTTCAATGTTGATTAGAATCTTTTGTTGTCTAATCGATTATTGACTTGGTATCGATTCTTTTGTTGCCTAATCGATTACTGACTTAGTATCGATTCTCTTTCCTTTCAATATCAATTAGAATCTTTTAATTGATTATTGATTTAAAATCGATTATCTTTCCTTTCACTATAGACTAGAAGCTTTTGTAGTCCAATCTATTATTGACTCAATATCGATTAGATTCTTTTGTTTGTCTAATCAACTATTGACTCGGCATCGATTATCTGATTTCGATAATCGATTATATCTAGAAAACAATTGAGCCTTTTGTGGTGATTATAAAGTCCTTGTTACCTAATCAATTATCCATTGCAGTTAAGTCATCTGGTTAGCAATTAACGTTTATTGATTAACCCCGTTGAGTTTAGTTACTTGTTCTATCTTTGTAATCAATTAACTGACTTAGCAATTGGTAAGTTAGCCTTTTTGGTCAAATTATGACTGATTCTATTTGGCGATTATGATCCTCGTCTATTTTGATTATCTACCTATTCTTTGGAACTTTATAAATCATTCCCCTGATATCGATTATTTGAATAATTCAAAATCTTTGAACTTTGTTGATATGTGATTTATTAAATGTTAGTAGACAATACATTTGGTTTATACATGCTATGACCATGCTTGTTATTTTCTTTCCTTTGATCCTAAATTATATGGCAGAATTGTTACTACACTAGTATGATAACTTGAGCAGTTTTCAATTATTATGTGTTTACCTTGTGATGGGTATGATATTTTCTAAGTACTTGTACTTATAAACCTACTAACCATCTCAGATACTGAGGCCGATGAGGAGGAGGAAGCTTTGTGGTGAATTTCTAACCTTTGTCATCTAATTTATATGTCATAACCTCAGTTAAGCATGTGGGTAGCTAGCAAAGGGGTAGATTGAACTAGAACATAGAGCCTAACTAGATCCTCTTGCTTTTCAAGCTATGGCTTATTACACCCCCTAAACATTAGGTCGGATGACAAGCATATTGTGGAATAAGGGCCTACATGATAGTGGAAACTATAAGTTCTATGTATGACCTATAAGCTAATCAAACTTATTTTTGTTCATTTATTTAATGGCAATAAACATCCCTTATGTGTAAACCATTTCTCTCTTATTATTCGTATCATAATAAGGTCCATGAATGTTTGCAATGACCGTCAGATTGTGATAAGATCATAATAATGAAACAGACAATCTATAAACATACATTATTAATGGTTCATAGTCAAAGGATATCTGTGAAGGGCATCATATACTTAATATGACTAGTACATGTTACTCTAGCTCATACGATGAGGGTGATTGTTCTCATAGTCATTTGTGTGGAGACACTATGTTGAACTTGTAGGTGCTCATTGATGAATGAGTTTACTGAACTGATTTGGTATGGATCGCTGGATGCTAAGTTGCTTGACTATCAACCAGCTTGATCCATCGTCACAGTAGCATGGATGGTCCTTAGGCCTGAGACACCAAAGACACCTTGTCGGTGGACTTCTGGACTTTCACCTTGGCTTATGGCTCCCTAACTACGGGGTCCTAATCAGTTATGTGATCGGTTTCAACGGAAGACTTTCGAAGGTAATTGTATATAATATGGAATCATTTGCTCTCAGTAATTAAGACAGAATGCTCCAGGTTAGATGCACAGGAGTCCCTGGCCAAGGCATACACTATATCAGAAAAGAGTTTTGTAGTATTGTACAGACGCATCAAATCCAAATAAGTCGACCAGTTAGGATTTGACAATTGACCATGCCCTAAGTTAACTCATGAGCATTGTATGGATGAAGGATTAAATCCATGCAGTAACTGTGGATAGACAGGTTCCTTAAGCGGGTTGCCGAACCCCATTGCTTTTCGAGATCATGCGGTGTTGCTTAGCACCCAATATGATCAGAAACCTGGTCAATTATCGTGAGATGATAATTCGACTAAGTAATTGATATTAATTAATTACAATAAGTCGATAAGTTGTTATTGGGCTTAATAGGTGAAAAACTGGATTGGTACTTGGGCCTAGAGGGTCACACGCACAAAGGTTCTTAGTTCAGGATATTTAGTAGGTTTTATATTAAGTAAGGGGACTTAATATATATATTAGCTGTGAGAGAACCCCGAGCCAAGCTCTATGGTTGTCTCCTGCTGGCTACCCCCCTCTCTCCTCTGCTCTGGGTGCTCCCACCTGGTGCTTCCCCAAGCTACGCTCCGGTGCGTGCATGACTCTCGCCTTCCAGGAGATCTCCGTCGGCATGCCATCGACACTATCATAGTGGAGGAAAAGAACTAATTCATACGATGAATTGGGATGATAAATCATGTTTTATTTCTATAAAAATTGAAATTTTGGGGTTTTTCTCATGTTCTTCACACAGATGAAGAACGGGTTTGTGCACATGTATTTGGGGCCACCTTTGGCTATCACCAACATCACCAGTGTGACCGGCGGTGACTGCTAGTCATTGTCGGCGTTGAGGGCGATGGTAGTGACCGGCGGCGCCTCCCCTCCCCTCTTCCTTCTCTCATGTGATGAGGAGAAGGAGGAGGGTGGGAGGGGGCATGCTGGCTAGCCGTGGCACCGTCAGACCAGTCAGGGACGGTAGGGGGGGGGGGGGGGAGTGGCTGCGGCTTTGCCCTACCCTCCAGCACACATAGCGTAGGGGCTGGGCCGAGTCCAGTTGGGCAGGCCCTGCCTAGGCCGGGTCCGAGTCAGGCTAGGTCCTTTAGGGGGCCGGCCTAGCTTCGCTAGAGGGCCGAGGCATAGTCGAACTGGCCCAGGACAGCCTAATTTATTTCCACGGGGGCCTATTTAAAATATAAATACAAATATAAATTATTTTAAATAATTTTTTTTTAAATTCCTTTTATTAGGCCCAAATTAAAGGTTTGATATTTAAGTTAATTAACAATTATTGTTAATTAAATTTTCATTAGTCTAATTGTTAGATTAATGTTAATTAACATTTATAAATGTCCTAAATGTGCCTGGAAATTCTAGAATATTATTTCAACATGTTGTTGCACGTGAGATATGTTGCTAAATGCTTTCTAATTTGGAACTAAAAGTATGTCTAGGAAAATATGGAATTTTGAAAATTCAAATTTTATCTCAATTTTGATTGGAACCTAATTTGGTGAAAATCAAAATTAACTTATTTTAGAAAATTTTAGGCCACTTGTGATGTGTCCTCTCATGTGTGGATGGTTAAGAGTTAATCGTGGTCATGGATATGCATGTTTAATTTATGTCATGTGATGATATGGATGACTATGGATGTGTTGAATGGTTCGAGGTTAATTAAGTGTTAATTAATGTGGCTTGCATGCCAGTCCTCTCCCTCTATTTTTTCCAATGTATTTCTAGCTCCGTCCTTTGATGTACTCCGCCATAAGGCTTTCTATCATATTGATGTACATTTTGACAATTGTATCAAAGTCAATTATTATAATTGATCGTGATGGAAGGAGGAGCAAGGATGATCCACAGATGCAACTGTGAAGACTGTGGAGATGAGATCACCAGCCTTATGTTTGCGTTTTCATTTTGATATAATTGTTATATTGAAATATCTACTATTGACTATATGACTCTAGTCTAATCACCGTACTATCTATGACCACACTAAATGAACATGTATCATTTGATACATAGTTTGTTTATTTGATTACGAATCAAATTATTATCTAGGCATAGATAAATATATTGGATATATTTACAATCTATCACCTAAGATGAGATCAACATAAAATTATATAATACAATCTCTTGTTTATTCATATTTAAGCCGCAGTACAGTAGTTAAGAACTAACTGCGTTGCCTATCCATCATTATAGCTTTAGAATTTGGATTTAGATAGTGTAGGTTTGTAGTGCTATCCACAAGATCTATCATTCTATTTTCAAGAGTAAAGTTATGTTATGATGATGCCTTACCACGGGGTAGAGATGGGTGCTACTTTGTTGTGTTATCTGTTATCTACATGGATAGCATTCTGCTCTACTGCTATAATGCAATAATGGTAATGCTTAAACCGTAAATTAGTGTCTTGTTGTGTTATCCAAAAGGTTGTTAAGCTTATGAATGCCGAATTATGAATAGATATTGTAAGTGTCAAAAGTTGGCTGCTCTCTGATCATAATGTGGTTTGTTGTGCCATCCACCAAACCATATTGTGAGTCAGTGAGATTCTGATCCCCACTAGGAGGTTGTCGACATCTCATGTTCTATATATTTGAGGGTTATACAATCCTCGAAAAGTAGTGGATGTTAAAACTTGATAAATGTCTATATCATAGTTTTATGTAATAATTGAACATCTGCTAATTTTGTTTAATATTTTCTCCTATAGGCAAGAATGTTGTTGCATAACCCACTCTGGGGCATACTTGATGCCAACAAGCTTACAGGCTTAAACTATTTCAATTGGCTCAGGAATGTTAAGATTGTCAGGAGATCTGAACAAATTGCCTATGTCTTAAAGGATGAGATGCCGCCTGAACTGACATTAGATGCCGTAGAAGGAGATATGATAGCTTATGAGAAATGAAAAGAGGACTCTACTTTTGCCCAATTCTATATGTTAGCCTAAATAAACAATGAGCTATAGAGGCAACATGAAAAGATGGGTGCCAGATCATCTTGCTCCATTTGAAGGTGCGGTTTGAAGAGCAAAGTAGGGTGGAAAGATAGAAGTTATCTAAATCCCTGTTCAAGACTCAGATGGCAGATGGGTCTTCACTACAAACCTATGTATTGAAGATGATAAAGTAGATAGAGAGGTTGACTGTGCTTGGGGTAGAGCTACCCAAAGAGATGAACACTAACCTCATTCTCGCCTCACTTCCAGCTTCATATTTTGAGTTCATTGTGAATTTCAATATAAACAAAATTTAGGCGACATTGGCAAAGCTATTTAACGAGTGCGTGGTGCACTTAAGTATATAGTCTGTCACAAAGGTTACGACACACGCTGTAGGGACAATTGACTTCAAGCTACCATCTGGATAGATAATTATTTTATATGATTGCTATTATGTTCCTAGCATAAGAAAGAACATCATTTCTTTTTTATATTTGGACAGATTAGGTTACAAGTTAACTATACAGAACAATAGTTGTTAAATTTATTTTCATAATAAATTATTTGCTACTGCAAATTTAGTTAATGGATTGTACCTTCTGGATATCTCTTATGATTCTCTGTACCTTAATAATATTACTAAAGGAGGAGGAACAGTGTGAATCTAGCCTACCCGTGGCACTGTAGGTTTGGTCATATTGGCAAGACCAAACTTCAAAAGTTACATAAAGATTGATATTTAGATCAATTTGATTATGAATCATATGCAATTTGTGAGTCCTGTTTGATGCGTAAATTGACCAAATCTCCATTTACTGGATATGGAGAAAGGGTTAAGGAGATATTGGAACTGATACATTTTGATGTTTGTGGTCCTATATCAACCCAAGTCAAAGGAGGCTACTTTTACTTCATTACATTCACTGATGACCTTTTGAGATTCGGCTATGTGTTCTTAATGAAGTACAAGTCAGAAACATTTGAGAGATTCAAGGAGTTTAAAAATGATGTGGAGGAGCATATTAGAAAGATTGTTAAAACTCTTCGATCATATCGAAGAGGAGAATACTTAATTACATAATTAACAAAGTTCTTAAAGGATAATGATATCCTTTCTCAGTAGATTCCTCCTTATACACTCCAGTTAAATGGTGTATCTAAAAGGAGGAATTGCACCTTATTAGATATGGTACAATATATGATAAGCTTGGCATAAATACTAGTATCTTTATAGGGATATGCACTAGAATATGCTGCATATCTGTTGAACAGATTCCAAGCAAGTCTACTGTTTCCATTCCATATGAGATATGGAAGAGCAAGAAGCCCGACTTTAAACACGTTAAAGTCTGGAGATGTCTTGCTCACGTGAAGAGACATGACCTAAACAAGCTGGAATCAATGACTGATAGATGTAGGTTAGTGGGATATACAAAGGAGACTTACGGGTGCTACTTTTACTATATTGGCAAACAAAAGGTGTTTGTTGCCAAGAAAGCTATATTTTTGGAGGAGAAATACCTACTTCAGGAAGACACTGGGAGCAAAGTAGTTCTAGAAGAGGTTCTTGACTTACAGACAGTCATTGGCCCATCAGATGAGCCATCAGTTCCTGAACCTATTCAAGAATGACACTTGAGCCTCGTAGGTCTATGAGGGTGCCAAGACAACCTAAAAGATATGTGAGACATATTAGTAAAGGTACATTTGGAGCATCCTACTGTGAGTATGATGATCCAAAGACCTATTAAGAGGCTATTGAAAATTTTGATGTGGGCAAATGACAAGAAGCGATGAACTCTAAGATATAGTCCATGTACACCAACCAAATTTGGAACTTGGAGGACTTGCTTGAAGGTATTGTACCTATCAGATACAAGTGAGTCTTTCAAAGAAAGATCAATGTAGATGAATGAATCGACACTTAGAAGGCAAGGTTGGTGGCAAAGGGATATCGTCAAAGATAAGGAATTGACTATGACAAGACTTTCTCATCAGTTGCCAAGATAAAGTCGATTAAAGTTCTTTTTGCTAGCGGAGCACACTATGATTATGAGATCTGATAAATGGATGTGAAAACTGCCTTTTTTAATGGAAAACATTAAGAATAGGTGTAAATACAACTAGAAGATTTCACATCCAAAGAATTTTTAGATAGAGTGTGTAAGCTTTGAAGATCCATTTATAGGTTGAAGTAGGCGTTTAGGTGTTGGAACATAAGATTTGATAAGGCTATCAAATCTAATGACTTCATTAAGAATGAAGATGAGCCATGCGTATATAAGAAGACCAGTGGGAGTGAAGTTGCTCTCCTCATACTTTATGTTGATGACATCCTACTCATTGTGAATGATGTAGCGATGTTATCATCAATTAAAGTATGGATGTCGAAGAACTTCTCCATAAAGGACTTGGAGAAAGCATCCTACCTATTGGGAATACGGACATATAAGGATAGATCAAAGAGGATGCTCGGGTTAACCCAATCCCTATACATAGACACCACTGTCAAAGGTTTGACATGGAGAATTTAAAGAGATTTCTCATACCGATGAGACATGAAATTTATCTTTCTAAGGAGTAGTCCCCTAAGTCTCATGAATAAAGGGCATTGATGGACAAGGTATTGTAAGAATCTCCCTGTGGGAACGATGATCGCAGCGGAAACAAAAACGGTAAATACAAAATCATTCTCAGTCTTTTCGAAGAACATAAAATGAGAATCTTAGTGATCGATCATCACCTTGCGGGGAATCGAATCCGCGTTCGTGTGGTTCCTAGGGGGTGACACCGCAAACGGCACAATCCTCCGGCTTTTAGCGGTATCTATGCGATCCTCCTGGTGACATATCACCCTCAGTTTCTCACTAAGTACAGTGCCTTCGGTGGCCGTTTGTCACTGTGTAGGTGCCCGCAGCATGCAGATAGTGTGTTCCTGACGATTGGGAGTTGAAGCGACAAAACCCGGAGGGGGGTCACCCTCTATGGTGCTAGAGAGAGAAAGGAGAGGGAGCCTGGATGCTTGGCCCAATGCAGCCCTCTTAGCTCTTATTTGTATTAGGTCATCTGGCAATTTTTCAAAAAAACCCTTGACTTAATATAAATCCCATTTATGACCCATCACTTGAGAATCTTTATGCATGTGACCCTTTAGGCCCAAGTACCAATATAGTTAACGACCCATAAAGTCCAGTAACACTTTAATTACTCAATTAATTAATTAATATCACATATTAATTAATTAACTTATCGATTAAGTGTCACGCACTTAAATTGATCGGACCTCTGATCATGTTGGGTGCCAAGAAACACCACATGATCTTGGAAGGTATTGGGGTACAACAACCCACTCAAAGAATCTTTTTGTCGACAGTTACCACGTGGATATAATCATTCATTTGTGTAATGCTCTCGAATCAACTCAGGGCATGGTGTACTATCAAACCCTAACCGGTTGATTCACTTGGTTTGAATGCCGCTATATAATATCAAAAAACTCTTTTCTTGATATTATGTCTGCCCTAGCTAGGGACTTCCGCGCACCCTTCCTAAAACATTCTCTCTCCAAATACCTAGAACGAATGATTCCATATTGAACACTCGATTCCTTTTGAAGGTATTTTGTTGTACCTGATCCTTGACTATTTATAATCCCATGTTTAGAGATCCATCAGCCAAAGTCAAAGTACAAAAGTTCACCGGCAAAGTGTCTTTGGTATCTCAGGTCTGAGGATCATCTAGGTAACTGCGACAATTGAATCAAGCTGGTTGGCAGTTATGTACATTACCATCTAGTGATTCAGGTCAGATCAGTTTAGTGAACTCATTCTCCAATGAATACTTATAGATTCGCCTTAGTGTCTCCACACAGGTGACTATGAGACTGGTCACCCTCATCATATGAGCTAGAGTAATTTGTACTAGTCTTATCGGATATCTGAAGTGCTTCTCAGATATCTTCTGACTACGAATAATTAAGAATGTTTGTTTATAAGTGATCAATCTCATCATTATGATCCCATCATAATCTGATCACTATTGCATACATCCATAGACTTCATTATGAAACGATCATAAACAAAATATGCATAATGAATCCTAAAGTCATTTTATTAATAACTGAACTAGATTATACATTGTCAGATTGGCGTGTAGGTCACCTAAGACTAACAATATCCCACTTCGACTAAGCCAATCACCTTTGTGATGAAAACCTATAGCCTCTAGTGACGTTCAAACACAATTTGAGACAAGGGCTTTATTAGTGGATCTGCTACGTTGTCGGCAAAGCGAACTCTTTGTACTACTATATCTCCTTAGCAATGATCTCTCTGATCAGGTGAAAGCGCTTTAGAATAATATGCTTCTATTTCTGATAAGATCACGACTCTTTCCCTTGTGCAATCTCCCCATTGTTGTCACACAGTAGGAGGATGAGATCAAAAATATTTAGAACCACACCAAGGTCGGTGATGAATTTCTTCAACCACACTGCGTCTTTAGCAGCTTCAACTGTAGCGATGTACTTAGCTTATGTCGTCAAGTCTGTAGTGGTGTCCTACTTAAAACTCTTCTAGCATAGTGCACCCCCATTCAAAGTGAACACGAATCCAGATGTAGACTTGCTATTATCCGGATCCGACTGAAGATTTGAATCAGTAAAGTCTCACAATTTTAAGTATCTTTAGTCCTTCTTAAGTACTTAAGGATATATTTCACTAACTTCTAATGTTCTTCACCTGGATCAGCTTGAAACCTGCACGTAACACTTAGAGCATATGTAACGACCCGCCACCCTATAATCGGGGATCCGATTACTAAATGGGTACCGAATCATTAATTTGGAACCAAACCAGGATCTAAGTAAGTCTGGGAAATAAATAATCAATTAAGCTAAACATTCACATCGCATTGAAGGGAAAAAAATGCAGAAATTAAGAGTTATTACAATGCGACTCGATACAGCAAATAATTACATACTCCAACAGAAAAGAAATGATTATACATACAGGCCAAAAATAAAGATAACAACTACGTCGGGGCATACCCCGGAACAACAGCCGATGACGCTCAACACCCAGCCGCTCCACCCTCGCTAAGTCTGCCTGGAGCCCTTACCTGAAAACCGCAGGGGTGAGTCTCAACGAAAAGACTCAGTAGGGATCCTTCGATCCCCACTGCCCACACACACACCCACAAGTGAAAAGTACAGTAGAGATATATATAAACCATGAAAGACAGTGATTTCCACGCCTACATCTCAATACGAATCACATGCATTCGAAGTATAACTATCATGCATAATTCCATTTTATCAGGGAACCCGTAATCATGCGTATCCTCAAAACACGTCAATCACACAACGAAAGTGGGAAACACCGACCCGCTGAGACCAAACAGTAACCCCTTGGATAGCACGCTGGCTACCTCGGCGGTTACTCCTTCCCCCAGCAAACACCAACCCGCTGAGACCAAATAGTAACCCCTCGGATAGCACGCTGGCTACTCCGGCCCAACTGGCTCAGGTGGTTACTCCTTCCCCCAGCACGAGTGACACTCCAAGGTACCACTCCGATACCGGTACAAGCTAGCTAACCCCGGGGTTCACCAGGTGACCCTCTCCACTAGGCGTCA
Source organism: Zantedeschia hybrid cultivar (assembly GCA_030544215.1). Lineage (NCBI taxonomy): Eukaryota > Viridiplantae > Streptophyta > Magnoliopsida > Alismatales > Araceae > Zantedeschia > Zantedeschia hybrid cultivar. Next base: position 47,207,563 of record JARZZO010000011.1, read on the forward strand.
CCCCGCCACTGCTCCCGTCAGCGCTGTGTCCCTCCGCACCGACACAGGGTGAAGAACGCTACAACTGTCACTCTAGGTCCACCGAAACAGAATACACGGCACGGTGCGATCCGGTCACGGAAGAAGTCCACGGTCGCACGACACACAACGCAGTGTCATCCGGTCACGAAGAGTTCATCATCATCGAGTATACTAAATCATGCGTTTAACCAACTATCTATCAGTGTACACACATTTTACTGGCATGGGTTTAGTGTAGTTCTGTCTTGAATCGCGTCGTCCAAGGTCGACGCTATTCAAGCACCCTAGACTGGTTCAAGAAACACCGGCCTCAGAATCTGGCCTAAAAGGCGTCGACACCAGCGGTCGCCTTTTGAAAGGCGTCGACATCCTCAGACGCCGTTTTAGCACAGAAATCCAGAATTTACAGAAACCATTAACCAAGGGATTTCTGCCTTAAAAGGCGTCATAGTTACCCGACGCTATTCAGAATCGCGTCATCCACCCATGACGTCTTCTAGTCCCAGAATTCCCGAACTGACAGAGCCTTAGGAGGACGATTCCTGCCTAAAAGGCGTCATGATGGCCCGACGCCCTTCAAAAAGGCGTCGTCCATGCACGACGTCTTTCAACCCCAGGAACCAGGTCTGTCATGAGCCCGAGGGCTCCCCTTTTCAACCCTAAAAACCCCAAAATCACCCAAAATAGAGGAGAAAGAGGGGCGAATCCAACCATCAGGAAACCACATTCATAGAAATCCCTCATTTTATCAAGAAGAGCTCCTAAACATGCTTATTCTACCCCCCGGAATCATAGATCTAAAACATGCTTAGGAGGAAGAATCATGATTTGAACATAGAATACAATGGGAATCATCACCCTACTGGTTACTTGAACTCTTCCGAGCTTCAAGCCGTCCACCCGACTCGCCCCACGCCGCCGCCGGTACCGCCGTGGTCGTCCTTACTCCACCGTGACGTCGGCCGCCGTCCGGAGAGTAAAACGCCACAGTGGAAGTGGAGGTGGTAGTGGTTGGAGCTAGGTAGGGGATGGAGTGGAGGGAAGGACGAAGTAGTGGGAGGAAAAGAGGGAGGAGGAAGGGTCGTCGCCGGAGTCGCCGGAAGGAAGGAGAGAAAGAGAAAGGGAAGAGAAAATGAGGGAAAGAAGGAGGGCTCGCAGGGTTAACCAGAGACTAGCTAAAATGCGTCGAGATGTACGGACGCCTATCAGTTGACATGACGGCCGCTCTGACAGGACTCTGAAACGCGTCGTCCATCCAAGACGCCGTTCAGACGACAAGACTGGCGCCGTACACTGACAACCCAGAGTCGCAGTCTGAAAGGCGTCGTGCCTCACGGACGCCGTTCAGACGACATGTCAGGGCCGTACTCTCGCGGCCCAAAGCCACCCCACGTGGCACCCACGTGGCACAGGCTAAAACGCGTCTGCATTGCTGGACGCCGTTTAAACCGCGTCGAGCCCGCTCGATGCGAAACAACACAGAGTCTCGGTCCCACTGGAGCCTGAACTACAGGATCCGACCCCGAAAATCGGATCCGAAAGCCTCAGTCCTTACAGCATAGGCCACATCAGGCTTTGTATATAGCATGGCATATATAATAGATCCTATGATAGAGACATAGGGTACTCTATCTATGATTATCCTCTCTCTTGTAATCTTTGGAGACAACTCTGTAGAGAGACAAATTCGATGTCTCATCAGTATGAGACCTCTCTTAGAATTCTTCATACCAAAACTTTTGACAATGATATCTATGAACATAGATTGGGTCCTCTTAGATCTATCTCTATAAATCCGTATTCCCAATACGTAGGATGCTTCTACCAAATCTTTCATAGAGAAGTTCTTTGACAACCAAATCTTTACTGATAACAAAATTTCTACATGATTCCTAATGAGTAGAATGTCATTCACGTAAAGGACCAAGAAAGTGATTTCACTCCTACTGGTCTTCTTATACACACAAAGTTTATCTTCATTATTAATGAAGTCATAAGACTTGATAGCCTTAACAAATCTTATATTCTAGCTCTGTGATATTTACTTCAGTCTATAAATAGACCTTTGAAACTTGCACATTTTATCTAGAAATTCTTTAGATATGTTATCTTCTGATTGTATCATATATACCTCTTTCTCAAGGTTACTATTGACGAAGGTAGTTTTCAAATCAATTTACGAGATCTCATAACCATAATGTGCAGCAATAGTAAGAAGTACTCTGATTGATTTTATCATAGCAATTGGTAATAAAGTTTTGTCATAATCAATTCCTTATCTTTCACGATATTCTTTTGCCACCACCCTTTCCTTATAAGTGTTGATTCGTCTATTTGCACCGATCTTTCTCTTAAAGATCTATTTGCAACCGATAAGTACAATACCCTCGGGCAAGTCCTCCAGCTTCCAAACTTGGTTGGTGTACATGGACTATATTTCAGAGTTCATGGCTTCTCACAATTTTCCTGCTTTTGGGTCCTCACTAACTTCTTGGTAGGTATTAGGATCATCATCCTCATTATAGAGTACCTTTGAGTTTCCTTCACTAATATGTCCCACATATCTTTCGGGTTGTCTAGGTACTCTAATAGACCTATGAGACTCCTGTGTGTACTCCTGAACAGGCTTTGGAATTGATGGCTCATCTAATGAGATCAAAGAATTTTGTGGATTTGGAACTTCTTCTAGAACTACTTTACTCTCACTGTCCTCCTAGAGGAGGTATTGCTCTTCTAGGAATACAGGTCTCATAGCCATAAACACTTTTTGTAACGCCCCAAACCCCATATCCAGTCATATCTAACTTTCGGCGGAAATGAGAGAATAAGAGTCCACGAAGAAAACAAATAACCATTCATCGCAAATTCTAAATAATAATAAGCTAACACTGTGAGTGCTCAAATCATGCATGCTATCATATCATTATTCATATTAACCTAAAAACATAGAAATCGTGATCGTGATCTCCAGAGATCGAAGACCTCAATGAAAACAAATGATAGCTACTTACTTGTCAAATTGGAAGATTCTTGTAGAGTGTTCTATTTCCTTCTCTTCGGCCGGTCGAAGAAGAAGAGCCTTCATTTTGATTTTTTATTCTCTTTTGATGTTCTTTTACCTTGCTTCTTTGAATCCTTGCAAAAGAAAAATAAACAAATAAGAAAAAGGAATTGATTAGAACTTTGAAAGTAGTGTAGTATCTATTCTAAAAAGAATAACAAACATGTAATTAAACTAAGAAAACTCACTTTTTTGTATTCTTTTAAACCCCTAGATCATAGGTTGATGTTAATGAAGTGTGTGTGTGAAGTAAAAGTGATGAATGATGTATGGACTAATGAAAAAACAGTGAGAAATGATGATCTAAACTAGAAAAACTAGAAAGAACAAGAGAGAGGAAAGAAGAAGGTTGGCCCCTTCATAGCCATCATCCTTCAAAGCTTCAAAGAGAGGGATTGGAAGAAGAAAAGGGAGCTCCAAAGCCTGTCCACGTTCTCTACAAGAAGCTCCTCTCTTCACCTTGTTATGAACTCCAAATCATGCAATCTCCAACCTTTTTAAAGGTTCAAAGGGATTATGTATATATAGAATATGATTTGAGAGTAATTTGACTTCAAAAGGGGTCTCCCACTGCCTCTGAATTGCTATGGATAAATTCCATGAATTAAAAACCTTTTCCACCATGGAAACTGCATAAACTCGACCAAATCGCACTTACCATTAATTCACTAAATCGCGTCACTCCAAGATGATGCCAATTAGCTAATTAGAGGGCCAAAATAGGAAAGATAAATCCAAAAGAAAACTTAAAATAATTAAGAAACCTGAATGGCATCGACTATGGAAGACGTCATTTAGATAAATAGGAAATTAACAAAGAGTCAAATTAACAATCGGGAAGGATTAGGAAACTTGAATCACATCGTCTATGGACGACGCTATTCAATTTAACCCTTATCAATTAAGAAATTTGAATCTGAATTGATTTCAACTAGAAATCTAAATGGCGTCGCCCTTAGGCGATGCTAATTAGAAAATTAGAAAATTCTCAAAAAATTTAATAAAAATTAATTAATGATTAAAAGTCAGACCATTTTGGGACATCATAATTGTGACATGAAATTTACTCAGTGTGAGGTCAAAACTAGCATATCTACAGCTGCCTACCTTAGCATTGACTTTGTAAGGGAATGATGTGAGATTGAATGAACAACGATGAATGGAATGAAGCGGAATGAACTGAAAAGATGATGTCAAGGTGTGATGAGACACACTTTCAACAGCACATGCTGAGAATTTTTCTCAAAATGATTAGGAAAGTAGCTCAAAGATATTAATGGAACCTGTTTGGATGAGATAGACAAAGGAAACAAAATAAAGTCGATCAACTTCCACAAGGGAAAGTACCTTGGGTCACAAACCCTGTAGGTTTCACCATGGAGAGTCCAATAAAAATTCAATAAATAACCAGTAGTAGCCAACGTGGACGTGCTTCAATCATGATGGATCTTAAAAGGAAACAAGAAATATGGGATAAAGATCCACACAAGAAAGAATTTCAAAGATATCTTCAAGAAACCTCAAAGATAATTGAGAGATCAATTCAGAATGGAAAATTTCATATCACGTTGGGACTTGTTTGATCAATGGTTTGAAATTTAATCATTAACTAATTCTTACCACAATGATTTCAAAATCCTACATGAATGCATGCTTGGGGTAAAAAGAAAAATTAAAACAAAATGAAATATAAATTAATCAAGGATAATATTGTTAAACTGTCATTGATAAGTCAAGACACCAGTCCTGCAATTCAGTGCTAAGTCGAAGTTCGTTTGTCCGCACACTGTTTCACAAAAATGGAACCATTGTCCCCATCAATTGATAATCCAATGGCCTATCCATGCGATTAAGAATCCTCTGGAATCATCATTGTTTTTGATAAAGGGGAACTCAAATTCCAGTTTCATCAAAACTATAAGGTCTTTGATATAATCTAATAAATATTTAACATATAGTAATGCTGCAAATAAAATACATTAGAGAATAAAGGTGATAGAGATAACCGTTTTTCAGTGAGATTTCAGTGAACTTTCATAGTATACCATCATCATATTCTTTTTTTCTTTCCAGATTTTTTTGCACTCAAAATTTGTCAATAACATCATGCAGATAGATAATTATCATCAAATATGCAATTTCAAGAAAACAACAGAAATTCTCTAAAAGGGGTCGTCCTAAATCGGCATCTTTTGAATGATGTCAAGTTGAGGCGACGCGATTCAAGTTACCGAAACATGTTCTCTCTGATTCCGCTCCGGACACAACTTTCCTCCCTTAAACTCCCTCTTTCAATTCGGAAAGGGGTCTTCAATCAACGTGACTCCTCTTATATAATCTCCCCTTTCTCAATTCAATTCATCACAACAAGCTTTGGAGAGTGCAAGGCTAGGGGATTCCTCATAAGCTCAAGGAAAAGGAAGAAAAGAGGAAGAAGAAGAAAGTAAGCAATCAAGCAATCAAGGAAGAAAGATGTCAAGTTTTACAAAGGATTCTTCATCAAGGAAGAGGGTAAAGAGGGCGATTGAAAGGCTCTCTAATATAGAAGGTCACCTTAGCGGGCGAGGTCCAAATCTAAAGGTAAACTTCTCTCTTATCACTCAAATAATCAAATCTCCTTCTTTCTTCTACATCTTTTCTCCATGCTGCAATTTCTTGTTTAATATGATAAGACCATGTCAATTTTCTTTTCTTTCAAGGGATATCCTTTCTTCCCTGGTCCAAGAAGATTTACTCCACTCCCATGGATTCCAAAATTAGTGGAGAAAATTTATCTTTCTATGCAATCCTTCATCTCAAAGTGGCATATCCAAAGCTTAGTAATACATTCTAAACACTATAAGAGTGTGTGTTTGGATTGGGCCATGATAGACGCTCTTATTAAATTGTGGCATCCTCAAACACACACTTTCCTTTTCACTTATTTCGAAGCTACCATCATCTTGGAAGAAGCTGAGTTACTCTTGGGACTTCCAAAACTTAAAGCTACCAGTGAAGAACCTAATGTGACTAATATGCTATTCATGAGGGAGAAGATCACCTCCCATCAGTTCTTGGAAAAGATCATGGAAAATTTAAAAGAGATCCAGAGCGTCCTCACTCATAAAGGAATTAATATGTCGAAGCTGGCAGAATGGACTTTGAAGAGAATGGAAAAGATTAAGGAGGAAGGTACATAGACTGTAATGATTGCATTCACTGCATGCTTGGCTGGAGCTCTCCTATTCTCTGCCCAGGATAACATATTAGCAGAAGATCAACTCAGTGCGATTTGTGGGATTTTTAGGGGGAAGCAGTAAGCAGAACAGTCCTAGCCTATCTCTACAGTGGGCTCTTAGCGGCTTCTATCGGTCAACCTCCTTATGAGCATACTACTCCTTGCCCTATGGATCGATCTCCACTCAAATTCAATCATAATGATGAAGAGGTTCCCAAGATGTCTAAGATATATCGGCATAGTCCTATCTTTCACATAGCCAATGTAGTGGAATTCAACAACAACATGACCAATCGAGTGCCCAACCTCAAAATTTTAGATGACTGGCACAACTACTTCAAGACCATACCGAGGACTGACTTCGAATCTACACCACTAGCTCTCCACGAAAGGCGGTTGGGGTGCACCGCTGTGCCAACAGAGCTTAGACTAATCGGGGTAACTGAGTTCGTCTTGTATAATCCTCATCGGTGTCATCCTCAATTGGATATGTTACGCTATGAATTTCCAGAGATTTCCAATCTTTCGCCAATCAAGAAGCGAGCTTTAGGAACTGATGAAGACTTTGAGGTAACATAGCTTATTGCAACTTTGTATAACATCGGTCTCATCCGTTGTGTTAAACTTCCTCATAAAGCAAATAGGAGGCTACGGGAAAATTATGTAAAATAGCTTCAGAAAATTCGGCCTGAAAGCTTTCAACTTCTGCCAAAAACTTGATGTACTTTTCCATTTTATTTTTAATAGAAAATCCTTCCTTATTGCAATGAAAATCCTTTCTTATTATTTGTGCAATTTTTCGGATTTTTTTCTTAATCAAAAGAGCTTATTTTCCTCAGAATTCAATGTTTCAGATTCATTAATTCAAAACGTGTCCACTCAGAGTGACGCCTTTCAGCCAAATTCAATTTCCAAAATTTCTAAACTTATTTCTCAAATGACTTTAAATCACGTCGCCCAAGGTCAATGCCTTTCATTTTCTCTCTCATATTTCCTCAATTTTCTAATGCATTTAATGCTCTGAATCACGTCGGGCATGGTCGACACCTATCATTATTTCAACTATACTTTCCATAATTTCCCATGCATTAATTCTCTGAAGCACGTCGCCCATAGTCGACGCCTTTCAATAATTTCAAAATTTCCCGTGGTACGGCTCTGACCAACCAAGGTGGTAATTTCCAAAACGTGTTGTCCATGGTCGACGCCTTTCAATTATTTTCAAAATTTCAAACGGTTGCCTCAGTTTATGTGCCACTAAATGGCGTCCTCTGAGGTCGACGCGTTTCACCCTAGTTCTACAGCCTAAGCCCAAGCTCCTCTTCCTCCTTATCATTTAGTTTTCTATCTTCTCTTCCTTCTTAGGCGACAGTGGTACTCCAGCATCTTTCTCCATTTCTGGCGAGCTCTTCTCCGACGTCTCCCTTTGTCTTCGGCGAGCTCTTCTCCGGCACCAGCCATCCCTTCCAACTCCGGCCATCATCTCTCTCATTCTCTTCCTCTCTCTCACTCTCTATCAATCTCTCTCTGAATTTCTCACTCATTCTCCCATGGATTACAGCGGGCCGAGCCACAAACGGCAAAGAGTGGCCGCTGTCCCAGTGGTCAAGATGGAGGAGATTGTTGAGGTCCCCGCCTAAGAGGAGGGTATGTACGAGGCGTCGGCGGCAGCTTTTATGGAAGAAGAAGAAGCGCCACCCGCGGCTCAGGCATGCGAATTGGCTGCGGCATCGGTAGAGGAGTCCTAAGAACTTGGGTTTTATAGCTTTTATAGGCGGACAAGGCCAAGGAAGAGGGTGAATGGGTCCACAGACCTGGGCGAGAAAGGCATCGAGACCAGGCGACGCCATTCAAAAGGCGTCGACCACCCCCGATGGCATTCAGGACAGTGGTCTAGGTCTAAAAATAAGTATAGAGATTGATTTTAATTGCCTTTCTGATGATTAATTTAGTGTTTTCTTGGACAATTGTAGGGCACCATGAGAGCCAGTTTCTTATGGGATCTAGTGATAGTGGCCTATCGGGGTCTGTCGGACTTCCAAAAGGCAAGGTTGAGGTAGATGGGTTTTGGAGAATTACTGGATATCGAGCCATTTTGGCTCAATCTGGTATTGATGCCAAGAGTCTGGCATTCCTGATGCCCTGGGGACACATGGTTCCCAGCTTGGAGGATGTTGCTAGGATTACGTGACTGAGGGTAGAGGATAGGGCTGTAAGTGATGTTACCTTCCCGGGCTATAGTGATTTGGCTGGGACTGCAGGTAGACATGCCTAGAAAGGAGTCGAGGACTTTTCTGAGATGGGAGGTGATGGATGCATTGGGGCTGAAGAACCCATGACAGAAGGTGGGTGAGTCCAACGAGATGTTTATAATAGACTAATGAGGACAGTAGGGTCTTCTTATTGCTGGGACGAGAAGAACATAGAGAGGACAAATAGGGATCATAGGATGTTTTTGGTTTTTCTTTTTGGTAGGTTATTTGTAAGGGACCAAGGGTGACGTGATTCATTGTCATTTCTTGGGGGTGTTGATAGATTTAAACAGGATAAGAGAGTATGCCTACGGTGAGGCCCTTCTGGCCCACCTCTTCACAGATTTATCTACGGTCACGCCAGACCACGAGACCACCATCAGCGGCTTCGCGCCATTTCTACAGGTATGTTTATTTCCGCTTTATTTTATTTCTTTTAAAATGACATTGAATGATGCTATGATGCCTTCTAACCTAAATGCTTCATGCGTAGATTTGGAGCTACTATTATTTTCCTTTGTTCCTTTGGGACGAGCGAGGCTAGTCCGCCCAGACGCGATTCTGTTGGCCACAGGTGGCGGCCAACCATTGACATGGCACCTCAGCACCATTAGCTGACGGCCCTACTGCGTCAGTTTCTTGATTACCCAAAATTATTGGTAAGCTTTTCTTTCTTTTCTTATTATGTTTTCTGATATATATGTCTTATTTATTCTTGTTTAATTTAGTTTATGCAGTTGATTTGTTATGAATGCAACTAACCTATATGAATGCAGTGTAGGTTATCTGGAGGCCGCACCTCGATATGAGTGAGGAAGGGCAGCCACGGGTAGTGGCCGGATGCGAGCGCTGTGATAGGCATATATGGGTCCTCTGCTTTAATGAGATCGAGCTATTGCACCTCTGCCTTGTGATGAGGACATTGGGTCTTCATCAAGAGTGGATCGAGGAGGGGGTCCCAGAGGGAATAGGGCGGATGATGAGGGGGAAGCAGGCCCACACCGACTGGCGGGTCAAGTTCGCGGAGCAATACACACTGGGAGCGGCGCGGTGTAGTGGTGGAGTCTCATGCGGAGAGTAGTGAGCCTTATCTCCAGCATTACCGGGTCCATTATGCCGCCCATTTCCAGCAGCTCCGACCCCTTGATGTAAGTATGATGACATGCTTCTTGCATTTTGTTATTATTATTATTTCTTTCTGATATTCATTTGTAAAGGACTAATCTTAATGTGAATATGCAGGATACATGGGACGCCACTATCATTGATCTTCGGGCCCACCTCCAAGACGCAGAGCGATAGCTCGGTCAGGCCCATGCTGACCTCAACATTCTGGTATGTATGCATGGCCTGCCTAATTATGCATGAATGCTTTTGTTTTTATTAATTATTTGTTTTGGTGCTCAACCACTGACGGCAATCCTTTTGGTTCAGCGTGCCACAATACTTAGGCTGCCTAGCCTCCTTCCGACCCTACTGGCGCTTCTACCTCTGGCACCTCATCCGACGCAGCTCTTGCCTCCCTGTAGGAGCAGCTCGCAAGTGCCATCCTTCGGGCCTCTCAGGCAGAGGAGGACTGTGCTTCTCGGGTGAGTTCTGACTTCAACATTTCTTTCTTCATTATCATGTATGCCCTCACTTGGACTGTAACGAAACTGATTCTGATTTCTTGTTTGACAGGTCGCTGAGCTTCAAGAGTCTCTCCACATAGCTAAAGAGGAGCTTGAGTGGACTAGGAGCGTGGCGCCCAAGCACATGCAAATGCTACCCGGGGCTGAAAGTTGGAGGAGTGGCTGGTGAGGCTCTACAGTGGTGACCTCCCCCGCGAGCTTACACGCCTCTAGATGCGTCTTGAGGTCATTATGGAGGAGAGGGACTGGGAGAGAACAACACTCTCCGGGTGCAGCTAGGGATTGCAGAGTATGAGCGGCACAGTGTGGAGGAGCGATACCAGTGCGCCCACCAGCGAGCCCCTGAGGGAGGCCATGGTAGTGTCTTCACTGTCGGCCTTGCTGTACCTTCTGCCCGTGCCGAGCCTAGCACCATGGGGCCGCCTGCGTTACCAGTTCGAGGGCCAGACGCTTATGATGAGGTGCAAAGCCAGCTGGACGAGGGTCATGGGGAGAGCCAACCGTGAGGATGCCACTACTGCTGTCTGATATCATACTGCCTTTGTCTGCTCATGGTGATGTACTTTTTATACTTGTTGTTATACTGCCAAACTTTTGATGATATACTTTTGAGTCCTGATTTGTGGAAATGATGGACCTTTTCTTTCTTTTCATGTGTATGATACTTTTCCATGGATGAATCCTTTGTGAATATTCAATGAATTGAACTTTTATGAACCTTGACTATTTCTTTTTGGCTTCGATCTCTTGTGTACCTGTGCCCTACGAATGACTTGAACAAACAAATTAATGTGCCTGTTCTGGGTTAGCCCCTTGCCTAGTAAGTAACCAACTACTTGGAGCCTATCTTTGGTAAAAGGGTCAAGGGGAAAGCCTTTATTCAGTGAAGGCGAAATAAGTCAAAGAAAGATAAATGCAACAAGCAAGCACGCAAATGCTAACTTAAAATAACTTAAAATAAAAATGCAACACACATGTCTAACAAATGGATGCAATTTTGAAATTTCAACATATCCAATTTTTTTGTGATTTGGAAATATCCATTTTTTTTGTGATTTTGAAATATCCATTTTTTTTGTGTTTTAAAATATTCATTTTTTGGATTTTTTTGTAAATATCCATCTTTTTTTGGTTTTTTTAAAAATATCCATCTTTTTTTTGGGTTTTGAAATATTCAATTTTTTTTATTTTTAAAATATCCATTTTTTTGTGATTTTGAAAACATCCAATTTTTGTGATTTTAAAAATATCCATTTTTTTGTGATTTTGGAAATATCCATTTTTTGTGTTTTGAAATATTCAATTTTTTTGTAATTTTGAAAATATCCACTTTTTTGTGATTTTGAAAATATCCATTTTTTTTGTGTTTTGAAATATTCAATTTTTTGGGTAAACTTAGTCTAAAGACTAGCATGGTACTTTTTTTTTTTTTTTATCTAGGACCCTAAGCAGACTCTTGGATTTTTATTAATTAAATCAATTCAAAATACATGGGGGGGACATGCCACCTTATCCTAGAGAGATACAATAATAAAGAAAGTAAAACAGATCCCCAGGTACAATAAACAATCAAGACTGAAAATGAGGAAATCCAGACTTGTCCATAGTCAACTCTCCTCTAACAGCAAGAGGCAAAGTAGTAACTGAAGAAAATGTCTGAGAAGTATGAGAGGAGCGTGAGGAGTTCGCTAATGTGTCAGCTGCCTTGTTAAACTCTCTAACCACATGCTGGAACTATATATGCATAGAGTCCTTCAAAGAGCAGAGCATGTCCCACTAAAGATGAAGAATCCATGGAATAGTCTTGCCATTAGAAAGAAGGAGCATAATCAAAACCTTGCAATCAAACTCCAGTATGATAGAAGAAATCTCCAACTGAACACATCTGTAAACCAATAAGCATAGCCCTGATCTTTGAAATTAGACTGCAAGTAATACCAAAATAGCCACAACAAGCTGAAATAAAAGAACCTTTGTCATCCTTGAAAATAGTAGCACCTGCACATAAACCTAGATTGCCTCTACAACAACCATCAGTATTAAGCTTGACATAGAATGTGGAGGGAGGCATCTAATAAACAAGAGAGGGAGGAGTAGGAGAAAACTTATCAATTAAGCCCAAGGCCTGCAGAGAGGCTCTCTCAGTAGATGATGATGCCCTCTTAGGATGAAACAAAGAGGCAATGTCTTTAATGAGAAGAATGTCCTGTCTTAAGATATGATCTTTGCTGCAAGAAGATTGGTCAAATCTGGCTGAACATCTAGGCTTCCATATAGTCCAAGCGACAATGGAAGGTATAATACCCGTGCAGAATCCATATAGAGTAGTGCTAGAAGCCTTGGAAATAAAGACAGAGAAAATATACTTAAAGGAATTCATTTGGACCTGAATCTGAAAGATAGTCATGAAAAAAGACTAACAATGATTAGTAATATCACCCATAGCAAGAATATGATTCCTGGTTTCAGTAGAAGGATATCTGCAACAAGCACATCTAGAAACCATAGAAATCTCATATCTTTGAATGACTAGGGCTCTATAAACGAAGAGTGATATTTTCTTGGGTAAGGGAAAGTGCCATATCCATTTAGTAATGGAAAGCTCAGGCCTGCTATGTCTGACAATGTTTCAGGCAGATTTAGTAGTGAAATATCCATGAGTATCAGGCTTTCAAATAGGTATATCATGTCCTTGAATGTTAGATAAGCAATAAGTAATATTCATAATGACACAGGAAACATCTATAGGAAGCATTTGCATAAAGTCCTCTCTGTAAGAAATAAATCCCTGAGAAGTCCAATGATGACTAAGAGCAATAGAATACCACTGATTAATAGAAATAAAATCCCTAAAAGGACCATGTCCAGTCCAATTGTCATGCCAAAAGGAAATAATACTAGTCCTAACCTGCCAACAAATATTGTTCAAAATCCAATGCCTGTGTCTAAGAATCGTTCTCAAATGTGGAGATCCAGTCAAAGAACAAGAAGAGAGATGTTGATCATGCATATAAGTGTTATGAATATACTCACTCCAAGCACCCTTATGATAGTAAATTTTCCAACATAACTTCACTTTCAAAGCACTACTCAGATCAAATAAAGATCTAATCCCAATTCCTCCTTCATCAATAGGCCTCGCCATGTCTTTCCATGCAATCTAGTGCTTCCTTTGGCCAACACTGGAAGATCCCCAAAGGAAAGCAACAAAAGTCTTTTCTATAGCCTCAAGAATGCTCTTAAGGAGGGAAGAGGGAAGCAAGGATATGAATATGAATGAAAGATAAAACATGCCTAATCAAGACCAATCTACCACCTAGAGATAAGAGTTTAGTTTTCCAATTTATCAGCTTTTTTCTCACCTTATCAAGCAAAGGCTGGAAGTAAATGGCTTTAGCAATGCCCTTGTACAAAGGGGCCCCAAAGTATAGAATCGGAAACCTCTTATGTGGAGTATGAGTAGCTGCAACAATCTGATTGATCCTTTGAGTAATAGTGGAAGGAGCCACATAAAGGAACCTTCGTCTTTATTAGCCAGCTGACCAAAACACCTTTCATAAATACTAATAAAAGCAAACAGCCTGTGAAGAGAAGCTTGAGAGCCATTAGTGAAAATAACTGTGTCATTAGCAAATAACAAGTGTGACATGACTGGACCATCCCTGAATGTAGAGAAGGGAGTAACCATGCCTCTAGAGAATAAGCTATGCAAACCTCCGCTGAAAGCTTCTTCAGCCAAAATGAATAAGTTGGGGACTAAAGGATCACCTTGCCTAAGTCCTCTGGAAGAACTGAAATAGCCACCAAGCGGTCCATTAAAGATAATTAAAAACCAGCAGTCAGTGAAAAAATTCTTGATCGAATTGATTCAAGCATCAGAAAAATCAAAGTTAGAGAGTACATCAAACAGAAAGTTCCATTCCAGTCTATCATAAGCCTTCATCATATCTAGCTTAATGCTAACATTATGACCCTTGTTTCTTTTAGATATGTTGTGCACCAGCTCTTGAGCTAGACAGATGTTATCACTAATATCCCTTCCTTTCACAAAAGCACCTTGGAAGGGGGAAATTAGCCTATGCAATATAATAGAAAGCCTCTTACACACAATGAGAGAAAGAATTTTGTAAGTGAAATTGCATAGGCTAAAGGGTCTAAACTCCTTGAAATAAGTGGGGTTATCACACTTAGGAATCAAAATCAAATGAGTAGAGGTGTAAGCCTTGGGTAAGACTTCTCTATTAAAGAACTCAATGACTGCAGCAAAAATATCATTAGCAACTATATCTCAGCAAGAAGTAAAAAAGTCTCCAGAAAAACCATCTGGACGTGGGGCACTATCCGCACACAGAGAGAAAACAACTTCTTTTTCCTCATCTAGGGTGGGAATGGACATCAAAGCAATATTATCCACATCAGTGACAAGAGTTGAAATATACTGCAGCAAACCAGTGTTGTTCATGGAAGGAGGTTGAGAAGTGAAAAGATCCTTGTAATAATCAATTGCCATAGAAAGAAGCATACTCTGATTAGTAATCAAATTGCCATTGATATCAGAGAGAGAATGAATGAATTTCGTTCTGCGTCTCTCAGTAACAATGGAGTGAAAGAAAATAGTATTTTTATCCCCCTCCTTGAGCCATCTGAAATGTGCTTTCTGCCTCCAAAAAACTTCTTGTCTAAGCAACAACTCGTGAAGATTCTTTTTAGCTGCAATAAGATCGTTAGTGGCATCTATAGAAGGAATACTATCAGCAATGGATTGCAAATTGACCACCTCATTTTCAGCCCTTAAGACAGCAACAATGACATTACCAAAAGAATTCTTGTTCCAGTATTTAAGAGTACCCCTAAGCCTCTTCAATTTGGCACTGAGTTTGTACAGAGGGGAAGCATAAAGGGGTCTATTCCAGCACTCACTACCTGAGTGAAATGCTAATGTATAGTCCAAACTTTTAAAAACTTGAAATGAGCATGATAACTGGTATTGTTTGGATCATAAGTGACAAGCAGAGGGTTGTGATCAGAACAATTATGATGCAGGCGAGTAACAGAAGTAGAAAATGCATCCAACGAATGTGTTGGCCAAACCTCTATCCAATCTAGCTTTAATACAACTAGGTCCATGTTGTCTATTACACCAAGTGTAACTGGATCCATTGAAACCAAGATCAACAGTACCACAGTTCTGCACAAAAGAGTGGAATGCATGAACAGAAGCAGGAAAAGGGACATTAAAGACCAGTATGGTATTTGGATCAAAAGAGCTTACTTGTTTGTTATCTTAATTCCCTTGTCATTCTTCAATAACCTAATCTAGGTTCATCGTACTTTTATTGTGCTGGTGTTCATGATCCCATCTAATAATATGACACTTAGTCAACTTAGGCGATTTTTTAAGCTTGGAGTACGCCCCTTAAGGAGAAGGGAAGAAGTGGTCTAGAAAGCTCGCGAGAGGGTTCTGGAGACCTAGGAAGATGTCCTTCCTTTACCTAATTGTCTGTTGGGGTTCAGTCATTTTCACTTTGTAGAGATTTTTTTTATTTTTGACCTTGCCCCCTTTTATTTGGATTTTGGCCTTTTGATTTGACCTTTGACTTTGTGGCCTTTTTCGTTTTGACTTTTGCCTTTTGCTTTTGCTTTTGGCGTGGGTATTTTGATTTTTTTCCTCTTTTTTTTATGACGGCCTCTTACTAAGATGGCAGGTATTTTCAATAGTCTGTCCCAAGCCTCGTTCCAACATCGTGAACTGAGAAAGAAAGAATAGGTTTCACCTTACACTCTCAGTCAGTTTGTCAGTATTCTTTGGACTTTACATCATTTGTTACTTAAGAACCAAGCGTGTATGTGTGTGCATCATGCCCTTAAATTAGATTACCAAAGACTATAGAGGGAATTTTGGACTAAAACTTTTCTAACCTCACTGGTCCTTGCACCATGACGATCGGCACACTTAACCTAAGAGTAGTAGTTCTTGAGATACAGACCATTCCAAGGGTGAGACAACTCCTGACCTTCTGCATTAACCAGCCTATAGGCATTACCAGAAAAAGCATTTGCTATAACATAAGGACCCTCCCAATTTGGTTGGAGCTTAGAGAGAGGACCACCAGGTTTTACAAAAGTTTGTTTAACCATGATGTCACTGATGTGATAGCGATGATCGTTGGATTCAACACTGTTCACTCAATCTTGATTAACTGCACTTGAAAGAAAATGATGAACAATTACTTAGGAGTCTGGGTTGATCCACAGAGATATTTTAAATGATTTAGATGTAATCCAAAGCTTTTAGAAGAAAATAGATGACAAATTTAATTTTTGTTGAATTTTAGACTTAACTAACAAATCCATTTAGTGCAATTTGAAAATCTGGACGAACAGAAAAGTAGCCTACAAATCTAACCGTGAGAACTCTTCCTACAGAACTCCGAATTAGAGGAAACCAATTGGAGAACTTAGGGGGATAAGCTAGCTACAAAACAAGACTAGTTTGACTCAATTTAGAAAACGTTTGATGTATAAAATTCTGTACACAATAGACACTGCACAAAATTGGATCTGCAGAACTAGATTAACTTAAACTAATTATTGCACTAATCAAACTGCAACGAAATTGAACAAAACCACTTCTGAATGAAAGTATACTTGAAGAAGAAGAGATTAGAAGAAAGATATAACCTTTTACATAAAGATTTAACTATTAAACAACTAATGCAAAGTACCGTACTTCTGGTTACAAAAATAGAACTGCAATAATAAAAGAAAAAACTAAATAAATCTAATTGTAAGAGGCACGAGAAGTGAAGCCACTGAATTTCCACGGTCCCAAGCAGGTGGAGAATGTCCAACAATGACGACGTCTATAGCTACTTCGTGGAGGAGGCGTGGCGGCACTAGAATCACTAGTTGGTGCAGTAGATTGCAAAAGAAGAGATAGAGAAAGGAGAGAGCATGAGGGAGATGAGAGAATGAGAGAGAGAAGGGGGGGTTACTGTAGCACGGTACTATAGCTATAGTACCCATGCTACAGTATGAGAGAAGGGAGAGAGAATATTAGAGGATTATAGAAAGGAGGGGAGAAGGAAGAAGGAGGAAAGAAGAGGAATGATATTTTAAGTAGGGAGAGAAGATTCTTTAAAAGAGGAAAGAGAAAGAAAAAAAGAAAGAAAGGGTGGTGGGCTGCCCCTTGTGAAGAGAAAATTAGGGTACTCTTTTTTTAGACTATTCAATGTTTTTTTTGCCCTTGCTTTTCTCTTTTTGCAAAAATAGACTGTTCTTGGTGAGATTTGATCTCTAAATCCTCTCCCTACATATCAAAGCCTTTAACCAAATGTGCCACTTGTTCTTTATGTCCTATTCACATAAAATAAATTCAAATTAAATTTCTATGGTGAACAAAATAACATAAAATAAAATTATTAAATATTCTAGTTTTACCAAAAACCCACAAATGCACTACACTTAGTTTTTCACATGAAATGATGATGTTTTTAATTCGGAATTCAATAAAATTGGTATCGTTAGAAGGAACACAAAATTATCTATCATTCCATACCATTTTGCACATAAAACCATGAGTGTAATGCATTTCTTTGTCTTTTTAATGCTAAAAAATACATACTTATCACAATGAACTCTAAAAAGTCACGCTTTATTTAAAGGTTATCTTCACAAATAATTAACTAATAGCCAATTAGTTAAGTTAAATTTTTAATTTTTCCACTACACTTAGGGTCCCGACAAGTGATTGTGCATAATAATTGGCATGCTTAGAGCTCATTTCCACCCTTTCTAGTATATCATCGCCTTTGCTGACCCTTGGGGTAAAACTACCTCGAGGAGAGAAGAGAAAAAGAAGTCTCCTGATAAGTTGGCAAGTATCGTTTTTCAGCTCTCGTCCTAACTCAACACTTTCAGAACTTGGTCTTAGTTTGATATGAGGGACTTTTTAAATTAGCGCGGCTTTTTATTTACTTGTGCTCTTTGCCTTTGAGAGTGCACACTTTTTGCCGCTCTCTTTGATTTGCTTGAGGGGAGGTGCGTGCGTACTTTTTGCCATCTGCCTTCCTTTAGCTCTTTTGAAGTTTTATTGCTATTTGTCATTCGATTTACATGCTTATAACCATCCCTTTTGGTTGACCGCCTCCTTGGGGTGTTGAGTGGGTTGGTCTCCTATTACTAATCCCAACACTCTTTTCGTTCGACCTAAAAATAAAAGATAGAATAGGCAGTCTACCCTTTTGGTCAACTCCATCAATTCTACACTTTCAACATCTTCTACTCATTTTAACTTGCCGTGTGTGTATGAAAATCATTCATGTCGTGATTTCTTGTGAAGTGGGATATTTTGAACTTTGAAGGCTTTTATCTAATTGGCTAACACAAAATTGATTTGTTTAAGATTCACTTAATGAAGCATGGTTCCATGCAACTTATGCGAGATGTAAAAAAGAAGTTTTTGTTTGAAAAAAATTGACCATTTTTTTAGTGAAAAATATTAACTTTTTTCAAAATTTTTTTACAAAAATGCATAATGATTACTGCCTCCAACTTAAATGACATTGTCCTCAATGGCATAATAAATATAAAAGAATTACAACCAAAAGGAGTCAGGAAAGGAGAGATACAACCTAGGGCATCAAGATATTTTCATCCATTTTACGCCCATGCTAAATACCACAAAAATTATTAAACCTATAAAGAAAAATAAAAATGACTTATTAAATTAACCTAACAATATTAGGTTGCCTCCCAATAAGCGCTAAATTTAACGTCTTCAGCCATACGCAATGTGCATACTATCCAATGCTTATTGGCACAAATTTCAGTGCATACATTTTGAACATTGTTGGTTGGAGTGGGCCAAATACTACATGCAGCTGATGAGTCAGAGTGTTATCATTACGGCTCTAAAGAAATGAGTTTTTCAACATGGTAATTGAGAGATTGGTTCTACTTGACTCATAGGCCATGTCAATAATATACCCCGCTTCCTTTTCCTGAATGGATTGAAGGGTTTGAACTCCAAGAAAAATATTAGAAGTTCCTAGAATGATGGGGCATTGATTCAATGTATGGGATGATATAATGTTGAAGATGAGGAAATCAACAAATATGTGGCTCCTATCCACCTGAATGAGAGTGTCTTAGATCATGCCACGTGGCTACTTAATAAAATGATCAATTGACTGCAAAGAAACCGACGTGGGCTTTAATTCATGGATTCCAAATTTCTCAAAGATAGAGAGTACGAACATGTTCAGTTTGTCCCCATGTTTCAATAAAATCCAGTAAAGATTGATGTTATCGATATTGCAAGAATTGAGTTGGGCAACACATTGAGTTTCTTTGAGAAAAGGGTTGTTGATGTGGACTTGGCCCAATAATTCCATCATCTAATTTATTCGGTCCAGCTTATGATGGTTAGTGGGCTTCGATTCTTTGTCACTCTAGAAACAAATTATGGGTAGGTGAATATTCGAATTCTCACTAGACTCTTTATCGTTCCCGTCATCTCCCCCTAACTTACCCTTAATAGGCTTTGCCTAATGATTAGCCAAGTCTATGGCTTCAGTTTTCTCTTGATGCAATTCCTCAAGATTATTCACTTTATGATCCATTGGAAAGAAGAAATATTCAAAATCCAGACCAACATGTGTATTTAATTCCTCTGTGGGAAATACAAAGTGTTCAAAGTCCTAGTGAATATCCAATAGATCATTTATTTTCTCTTCCTCGTCTTCATCATTTAAGCTCTCCTCCAGAGTGACAGGTGTGGTTATTAATACATCTTGTTGGTCAGTCTCAGGGTTCTCGATATTTATGGTTTGATTAGTGCTAGCATTTTATATTTTCTCTTGATGTGACTCCTTAAGACTCTCTTTATTTTCAAGATCAAGCACGATGTGACCATTTTTGGGTTGAGAGAAATCAAGTTGAATTCGTGAATTGAATTGTTGATCAAAATTAGATGATAAAGATTTCAAATTGTCAATGTGCTTGCTAGGCACTTGTGTTGAATCTATTCTTAGAGTAGCTTTACTCAAACTGTCTACCATGGCTTACATTAGGTCAATAGATTGTTGTTGGACCAGGACTATTTGCTCCGACAACTTAAATTCTTCATCCTCATGTTGACTTAACTACTGTGGAGGTAGGTAATTAGGCTGATCTTTAGGATGTGGAGACCAAGGAGAGGGCGTGTAAGTGGGTATTGAATACTCAGATTGTCCTTTAAAATGGGCCTGGTCATAACAATTGTGCTGGATTTGGGCCCAATCTTGGAAGTTTTGGACATAAGGATTTTGAATATGGTCCTGGTGGGGTTCCCAAGATGAACAAGAGTGGTTTTCCCATCCTAGGTCAAAGAAATTAGAGAATGGATCATTTAGCCCACTCAATTCTATCATTCTCCTACTTGGACTAAAGCCAATCACCCATATGTTCAAGTCCCATAGACTTAAGGTGATGTTGTAAATCATTTTGTGACAATGGATTAGGCAGGAGATCTGCTACATTATCAATGGATGAGACTTTCTCAACCACTATATCTTCTTAGGCGATAATCTTACGGATCAGGTGAAAACGTCTTAAAATATGCTTTGACTTCTGATGTGACCTTGGCTCCTTTGCTTGAGCAATTGCCCCATTGTTGTTACACAATAATGGGACATGATTTGAAATGCTTGGGACTACTCCAAGAGCAGTAGCCGCTTCAGTTGCAGCAACGTATTATGTTTCGGTTGTCGAATCTGCAGTTGTTTCTTGTTTGGAACTTTTCCAACTCATTGAACCTCCATTTAGCATGAACACAAATCCGAACATGGATTTGCTATAATCCATATATGACTGGAAGTTAGAGTCAGTATATCCTCGAAGTTCCAAGTCATCTTCTCCATAGACGAGAAATAGATCCTTAGTCCTTTTCAAGTATCTAAGGATACATTTCATAACCTTCTAGTGTGTCTCACCTAGATCAGCCTAATATCTACTAGCGGCACTTAGTGGATGTGCCACATCAGGCCTTGTACATGGCATTGCATACATGATAGATCATATTGCAGAAGCATAAGGAACTCTATTCATGTATGCCTTCTCTTCACGTGTCTTAGGAGACATTCCTTTGGAGAGATAAATTCTATGTCTCATTGGAATGAGACCTCTCTTTTAATTTTTCATGCCAAACTTTTGACTATGGTGTCTATGTACATGGATTGGGACAATCTAAGCATCCTTTTAGATCTATCTCTAAAAATTCTTATTCCCATAATATAGGATGCCTCTCCCAAATCCTTTATAGAGAAGTTTTTGGATAACTAAATCTTTACAGATGACAACATTCCTACATCATTCCCAATGAGTAGAATGTTATCAACATAAAGCACTAAAAAGGTAACCGCACTTCCACTGGTCTTTTTATGTACATAAGGTTCATCTTCATTCTTAATGAAGTCATAAGATTTTACTGTTTCATCAAATCTTAAGTTCCAAGTTCGGGAGGCCTGTTTTAATTTATAAATAGATCTTTACAGTCTGCATACTTTACTTGGATGCTCTTTGGAAGTGAATCCTTCAGGTTGTATCATATACACCTCTTCCTAAAGGTTGCCGTTAAGGAACACTGTTTTCACATCCATTTGTCATATTTCATAATCATAGAATGTAAGAATGGCAAGAAGTATTCTGATGGACATAATCATGACAACTGGGGAAAGAGTTTCGTAATAGTCAATTCCTTGTCTCTGACGATACCCTTTCGCTACCAGTTTTGCCTTGTAAGTGTCAATCTGTCCATCTGCTTCGATCTTTCTTTTAAAGATCCATTTACTGCCAATAGGTACTATACCTTCTGACAGATTAACCAAGTTCTAAATTTGGTTAGCATACATGGACTGAATTTTCAAATTCATTATCTCTTGCCATTTATCTGATTCTTAATTATTTATGGCCTCTTGGTAGGTTTGAAGACCATTATCCTCATTTAAGTGCACTATTGGTTTGCCGTCATCGATATGTCCAATATATCTTTCAAGCTACTTAGGCACTCTACAAGATCTGTGAATTTCTTGTGTATTGTTCTGAATAGATTCTTGAGTCAATGGCTCATCATATGAGCCAGCATTGATTTGTGAGTCTGAAATTTCTTCCAGTTCTATCTTGCTCCCATGTCTTTCTTTAAAAGATATTCTTTCTCTAAGAAGACAACTCTTTTTGCCCTTTGATCACTTGGCTTATAGAAATAATATCCAAAAATCTCTTTTGGATATCTCACAAACTCGCATTTTTCTATCTTGGAATCCAGTTTATAGGATCATGTTTCTTGACATGAGCAGGATGATAGCATGAGATTGTGTCATTAAAAATCAAAGCTAACAATCTAAATTAATTGGCTCATTCAAATTGAATTTTTAACAATAGCAATGGTGAGTCAGAGTCGAATCCACAGGGAAATAGATTTTTAAGTTGAAAACCTTAGATTTTTTTAGAGAAAAAATAGAGAAGAAAGAAGAGGAAGCATGAAGGTTTGATCGATAACAATAGAAATTAACTGGACTTACTATGAACTCACAAAAGGAGCACCTCTAAACAAACATAATCAGATCATCTATTGAACTAAGACTACCTCTAAAATACTAATTAAAAGTATAATATAAAGTTTAAGTAGTATCAACAGAAGAAAACATAAAAGTTGTAGAACAAAAAGAGGGAGAAAAGATAACTTTTTTCAAAAGAGCTACTGTCATTCGTTAACATAACTAAATGAAATTTTACAGAGACATTGAAAATAAAAGAATAACATGACTTTTATAAGTAAACTTTTATAGAAAATATTCTAAATACAGTGTAACATGGAGAACTCAAAAATTAGAGAGAGAGGCGATGGAGAGAGAAAATTGGTGCTTACAGCCGTCGTAGTCTTTTGCGCGGATCTTTGGCCACCTTAGACTCCTTCCAGTAGTTAGTTGCAGTCCCTTGAGTCCCCCTCTTGCCCTTGACAGCCGCTGGTTTGAGAGATATGTAGAGAGAGAGAGAGAGAGCGAGTGAGAGAGAGAGAGAACAAAGCGAGAGAGAGAGAGAGAGAGGTGCTACAGTACCCACGGGTACTATAGCAGAGAGGGAGACAAAAGTGAGAGAAGGCAGGAGGGAGAAGAAAAAGTAGGAGAGAGAGAGAAGGAAGGAAGGAGAGATATTTTAAAAAGGGAGAGATAATTTTAAAATAAAGAAAGGAAGAAAGTAGATGGCGGCTGGCTCCTCTTGTTCTCTTCTTGGATAAGAATTAGGGCAACCATTTAGGGTAGCAAAAGATCCTTTTACCCCTACTTTAGTATTTTTGTCAAAATAAAGCCGATTTTGTTGAGATTCGAACTCTCGTCCTTCCCACAAACGACAAGAAACTTAGCCAATAGCACTGCATCTTCTTCATGTCATGTTCACATAAAATAAATGTAAATTAGGATATTATCATGAATAAAATTACATTTATGCTTAAATAAATTATTTTATCTCGATTTTACTGAGAAAACCGCAATTGTATAAAATGATGATGTTTTTAACTCGGAATTTAACGAAATTAGTACCGTTGGGATCGGTACAAAATTATCTATCATTCCATGCTATTTTACACATAAAAATGTGAGTATGATGCATGCGATAGCCCTTTTAAGTAATCAAAATTATCAACTTATCACACCTCCCAACTTACTCATTGCTAGTCCCTTAGCAATGCAAATAGAAGACAAATTGGGACAACAATGAACTATCATGCTTCATTATAGTTATCTATCACAATCAATTAAATGGTGGCTGATCAATTAGGCTAAAGTTCTCATTTTTCACTACACTTTGGTTCGCGACAGGTGATCGTGTATGTAAGTTGGCATGCTTAGAACTCGTTTATGCCCTTTCCATTATATCCTCGCCTTTACTAACACTTTAGATATGTAGACACGCCAATTTCGACATCGTTTTGAGTAAATTTCATATCATATAATAATGCCTCAGAGTGGTCTGATATTTAATCATTGGTTAATTTTTATTAATCTTTTTGAATTAACTATCTAAATAGTATCGGGCCAGATAGACATAATTTAAGTTAATTAATTAAATTGATTTTAACTCAAATTTTAATTAAATATGAAGAAGTCTAAAAGACGTCGACCTGTGTAGATGCCATTTAGAGTTTATTCCTATTTTGATATTTAAATTTGAATTTTAATCAATTGATTAATTAGATAAAAGGCGTCTTCCAGGCACGACGCAATTTAGGTTTTCTAAGTTGTTTCTATCTCTTTTCCGGATGTTTATCCTTATCTTAATCAGTATAAAATGCATCTTTCATAGGCGACACGTTTTAGATAATTACAGATAATAATGAACTTTTCCCGGATGTTTATCCTTATCTTAATTAGCTAAAAGACATCTCCCATGGGCAATGCGTTTTAGATAATTACAGATAATGATGAATTAATCTGTGTTTATCTGTTTGTTAAACTAGATAAACTTCAAATTTCTTCATGTAAATCCATTAATAACTGCGGATGTAAAAGTCTATAAATACCCAGCTCCTTGGTCAGTGAAAAGTTAGTGGTGATAATTAGTGTCAGTGATTACAGTGATAGTGACAGTGATAGTAATTATTTCGGTGAAAAGTGGTGCAAACAATCTTAAAGACGACGTCGAAACGCTGAAGGATCAAGGTGCTGCTGCTTTCAAGAGTCTTCATCCACTCTTCGTCCATCCAAGATCCTTTCAAGACCAAGGCTTTCCAGGAGCCATCCAACTTAACTTTCAATTAATTTATGCATCATTCTCACATGTTTCATCACATTAGCCTCACATTTTTCATCGCATCACTCCATACAACACACACACACACTAGCATTATTTTCCAAACCTATTTGTTAAAGGCATTTAAAAGACCACTCAACAAGTGAGTTCATTGGTTTAGTTGCATGTTTAAAATTTCTTCTAGAATAGATACTACTTCTGCCTGAGTTCTCATTGTTCTTTACTTCTTTTCATTTTCTTGCAAGGTACAAAAAGAGAACAAGAGGAGGGAGTCAACAGCAAACAACAAGAAATCTGGATGATCCTCAAAACTCAGTAAGCAGCCAAAGCAAGAACAAAGACAAAAATGGCTCTCTTTCTTCAGCCGGCTGAAGGAGGGGAACCAAGAACTCAACATCTCCCACATCCAAACAGGTAGGCGATCAAACTTCATCTTTTGGAACTTTTTAGTTAAAAGTTTCTGGAGATCACATTCACCTAGCTTCTTTTTAATAGGTTTATTTGTCACTTAATCAGCATAATTTTTCATGATAATCACACACCCAATTTGAGCACTCACAGCTTCTTGGCGATCACGGTGGGACTCGATCTCGCCATCTTTTAATCATTTGTTCTTGCTTTTATCAATCGGGCACCCACGATGCACCACCTGTGTCTCTCGACACGTCCTCACCGATCGGGGAGTTTTTAGTTTAGTTGTTATTCTTACGTGTACCACGTGCACACCCCTGCGGCAAGATCTTGCCCTCCCCGTTGATTAGTTGAAAAGCTGTTTTTGTAATAAAAGATTGTGTGATTGATTGATATTTTAGTTGTTTATCTGATAAAATCATCCTGTTAAAATTTGAAATAAAAAAAAGATTAGCATGAGCTGATTGTTTATCGCTTTCATCCTGTTTTTGTGAGGAAGAATCGATCTAGAAATTCCTCCTGAAATACTGAATCTGTGACTTGAAAAGCGTCCAGGAGCAGCGACGCATTTCAAATTGCGTCGCCCTACCCAGACGCCTTTCAGGCCATTTTCCCTGTTGTCTGCTGCCTGAGCTTCTGCGGAAAAAATAAGGTTCTGTTTGAATAGCGTCGACCAACAGCGACGCGATTCAGGCAGTTTCTTGTTTCTTCTTCAATTCTCAAATTTTTGATCTGTGTGCTATTACCCTTTATGTATTAAGCATTAGAGGCCACCCAGGCTACAGATCATACGCACTGAGGCTAACACCCTCCTCTTCTTAGGAACACTCTTCTTGACGTCTTCACCTCTCTCTGATTGGGTCGGTCCCTCGATCAGACTAGAGTGGTTGGCGTTAAAGACCTCCGTAAGTCCCCAAAATCAAGGTATTCCTCTTTGTTATTCGGGCTGGTTGTACCAATTGAAGTCCTGGTTAGATTTTCATAACGTTGTGAGAGAAAGCCATAGAAGATAACGGTGGACATTGAACTGAAACTAGGATCCTATCTCTTGAGTGAATTTGTGATTTAATTGAATCCAAATAACCCAACAAGGAATCCTAAAAAAACGTCAAACATCCACTTGTTTGCTTAATTTCTGTGCAACTTGTCTGCCAATCTCTGAAAAAAAATCTAACATCATGCTACTTCGATCAGGTAGGGACTTAAGCATGGTTCTAGATGCCATAGTCAACTACGAGGGAGATGTTAATGCCCCTCGCGACTCTGATTACCATTTTGAAAGCGGGGGAGATGTTGATGCCCCCCGTAATTCTCTCCCTTGTCCAGTTCGGTATGAGGGGAATGTCCCAACCCCTCTTCATTGTGCTCACGATCAATATCATGATCTTCCTCCGCATGTGCATGCAGTTCCTAACCCTATTTTCTAGGGAGACATGAATCCGAATGATCCCTCGTCTTCCGATCCTTCGGATCTTGTAAATGCTTTGGGAGTTCTTACCTCCCGTCTGGATCCTCAGCAATTCGAGGCGATCCAGTCCATTTTGAATGGGAAGACGCCCATGCAGTCTGCCGAGCCGAACCCTGCGGCTCCCCCTGTCATTCCTCAACAACCTCCTCATCCTCCTTTCTTCATTCATCAGGCCATGGAAGGCCTCCATGTCTCAACTTCTCGGCCAGCTAGGCCACAACTTTCTTCTTCTAGGCAACCGGTCAGACCGCTAATGCCGACTTACCAAAATGCCCTCGGGCATGGCGGAAGCTCTGCCGGACATCCACTCTATTGTCCTCCCTGCCCTACGTACTCTAGGCAACAGGACTATCAAGTACCTCCACCTCCCCCTCCTCCCCAGGTTGATCCGACAATGCAAGCGCTGTTGGCAAAGATGGAGCGCATGGATGAACAATTCAACAACCTCCAGAAGACGATGGGGGTCAAAGCTGCACCAGAGATTAGCTTACCAAGTCTGCCTGTGTTCCACCTGCCACCCTCTGAAATGCCAGTGTACCGAAAATACAACGGTATTGGTAACCCCTTCACTCACTTGAAGGAGTTCATGTACGAGTTGTCCTTTTGGCAAAACGACAAAAGGTCGTTGGCATTTTTGTTCAGGAGATCTTTAAAGGGACCAGCCATCGAATGGTTCTTTTCTTTAGAACCTGCTGAAGTAGAGGACTACGGTATCGTCTCCCGAAAATTCATTCAACGATACCAGGACAGAGTTGCCCCCTCCCAGTCCATCACTGACCTAATAGCAGAGAAGATGAAGCCCGATGAGGAGTTCGTCAGTTTTGCTGACAGATGGAGGGGCTTGGCCGAGAAAGTGAAAGATCACTTGTCTGAGTCGGAGCAAGTAAAGATGCTCATTTCTAATGCCACGCCTCAGTTCAAACTAGTCCTCTCCCTGAACAATTTGACCAGCATGGCAGAGCTCTATGAAAGAGCGCGGTACTGTTATAATGCTTTCAAGGATGCTACGTTCTCTAGCGTCTTTGATCCTCACCGACCTAGCAGGTCTCCACTTTGGAAGCTTGCAGTGCCAAATTCTCCCAGCATAGGTCCGACTACCGAGGGTACGCTCTCTCATGAGCAGGTTAGCAGTATGAACAATAACTAGCCCCAATTTGTAAGGAGTCAGCAGTCATAGTACCAGCGGCCATAGCAGCCAAACCAGCAGGGTTACAGGCTGTTGGGATCCGGACGGGACGCGAAGAACGCAGCGGAAACGAAGAACAAAAATTTATCTCGCCCGATGCCCGCTGATCCGATTCGGAACGAAAAACGCAAACCGAAAACTAACGGGAATAATCCGATTACCGTGTGCGGATTCGAATCCGCTTCCGTCTCGGTTCCGTCGAGGCGATGCCGCAAGCCGCACAAGCGTCCGGCCTCCAGCGGTATCCACGCGATCCTCCGCGGTGGTTCGTCCTCGATCCCTTGTCCGTTACAGCTCGCTCGCTGAAGATCCGTCGCCGCAACGGTTGCGGAAATCCCGCCGACGGGAATTCCCGACTTTCGGGAATCATACGCGGCGGAGACGGAAGCTGTTCTGGCGCGTCGAACGGGACGCCCAGAGGAGGAGAGAGAAAGGGGGGATGACGGCCAGCAAGGGAAATCTTGGAGCTTGGCCCAGGGTTTCTCAACAGCGTGTACATATATTAAGTCGGCGCGACTTTTTCACAAAAGTCCCCAAGTTAATATAAATCCCACTTATGTACCACCGACTGAGAATCTTATTGCGTGTGACCCTCTAGGCCCATTTACCAGTCCGGTTTTCAGCCCGTTAAGTCCAATAACTAGTTATTGACTTATTGTAATTAATTAATATCTATATATTAACTAATTACTCAACCGAATTGACATCGCATGTGAATTCGGTCGGACTTCTGATCAAGTTGGGTGCCAAGCAACACCGTATGATCCCGGAAGGTAATGGGGTTCAGCAACCCACTCATGGAACCTGTCCGTCCACAGTTACCACGTGGCTATAATCCTTCGTTCGCACAATGCTCTCGAGTTAACCTAGGGTATGGTCAACTGTCAAACCCTAGATGGTCAACTCACTTGAATCAGACTCCGCTGTACAATATCCGAAAACCACTTTTCTGATATTGTTTCTGCTCTGGCCAGAGACTCCTGCGGATCTACTCTAGAGCATTCTCTCTCCAGTTACCTGAGAGCGAACGATCCTCTACTGAACACACAATCACCTTCGAAGGTCTTCCGCTGGACCCGATCCTTGACTATTTGAGATCCCGTGGATAGGGATTCGTAGGTCAAGGTCAAAGTCCAGAAGTCCACCGACAAGGTGTCTTTGGTGTCTCAAGTCCAAGGATCAACCACGCTACTGTGACGATGAATCAAGCCGATTGACAGTCAGGTAAATTACCATTCGGCGATTCATGTCGGATCAGTTCAGTGAACTCATTCTCCAATGAGCACCTACAGGTTTACCATTGTGTCTCCACACTAGTAACTAATGAGATCAGTCACCCTCATTATATGGGCTGGAATAACCTATACTAGTCTAACCGGATGTTTGATGTCCTTCTCAAACATCCTACGACTAGGAACAATTAAGAATATGTGTTTATAAGTCATCAGTCTCATTATTATGATCTCATCATAATCTGATGACTATTGCACATATTCATGGACTTCATTATGCGTAAATATAAATATGCCAATCTACATAATAAATTTAATGCCATTTATTAGTGAACCAGATTGAAATAGGTGCCTTATGATTGGCTTAGAGGACACCTATATCCATCAATCTCCCACTTGGACTCAAGCCAATCACTTTCGCATTTGATCTCCATCAAATCTAGGTGATGCTCACAGAAAGTCTGTGACTAAGACTTGGTCAGGGATCTGCTAAATTATCTACAGATGGAATATTTCCATTACGTTATTTCCTCTTAATTCTTTGTCTTTGAACCTGTGAAAGAGCCTCAGAATGTTTTGTAACTTCTGAAGAGACCATGGCTCGATCACACAATTCATTGCTCCCACTATTGTCCCACAACAACGAGATTTAATCAGATACCTTTTAGAACTACATCTAGTTCAGGGATGAACCTTTTCATCCATACTGTTCCAATAACAGTATCACTTGTTTATGTCGTCATCTTAATATCGAGTTCTGGATTGGAACCATTCCAATCCATTCCTTTCTACCAGAAGGTTGAATCCATTATTTGACTTGAAATTTGAGTCAGTGTGACCTCATAGTTTCAAATCATCCTCTCCATATACGTGAATGCACCCTTAGCACTTCTCAAGCGCTTAATGATGCATTTCACTCCTGTATCCTTTAAGGACTTTCTTTAAAGGAATAAATTCCATATCTCAACAATTGAGATTTGTTATGAAATTTATGCCAAACATTTTGACATACAGGTCAATATAATATCCCCACCAATCTATCTTAATAGATTCGTATTTCCAATACGTGGAATATTATAACTAAATCAATTATGGAAGAAAACATGGTTAACAATGCTTTCACTAATAGTAACATCTTGAAGCCATTCTCAATGACTTTAATGTTATTATCATAAAGCATTACTAAAGCGATTGTGCTCCCACTGTCCTTTTTGAATACACACAATCCGTGATCATTCTTAACGATCACATAATATATGACAATTAAGTCAAAAACTTTTATTACAACTTAGGAAGCTTCAGTTTAATTCAAAATAATTTTGAAATTGTAACTCGCTTCCTGGACATTCTAAAAGCTTTAAAGGTGTATCATATACATCTTTATCTCAATCATATTGAATGGACGCTTTTAATATCCAACTGTCATCAGTCTCATGATAGGCAGTATTGACAAGTAGAACTTATCAATCTCAAAGTTGTAATGACAGAGAGCATCATTATCATAGATTTTAGATCATAATCTATTTTGAGCTCCTCTCACCTTGCTAAATCAGATATATCAAACATATCCTTCTAGTCACTGAGAGAATCTCAAAAATCTATGAAGTTCTCTGATGTGTGACATGAGTGGTTCCAAACAACTAAAGATTATCTAATAATCTTATGTTAACTTGTGAATCTAGAACATCTTCTAGTTTTATCAGCTCCCACTGTCTTCTTTGAGGACATATTCCTCTTCACAGAAGACAGCTTTTAGGACGACAATTATTTCATTATCGTCTGGCCAATAACTGTAATGTCCAAACTCTTTAGACATTCACAATTCACATCACGATAATACCTGACTTTTAAATCAGGTTTATTCATAATTCACATCTCATATGAATTATTTGGTTTCCATATCTTATATAGACACACACTGACTAATTTGGAACCATCTTTAAAGTATGGACATCTAATATTCATACTTATGTTCAAAAGGACAAGAATTAGGCAAATCTTATTATGTATTGCACCATATCTTAATAAGGTGCAATTCTTCATTCTATCATATTTCTATGATGCACAATGAGGATCAATCGAGCGAGGATACAATTATCCTCTTAATGATATGTGTGAATCATATACTTAAGTACTAGTTTCTTTGATCAAATCAAAAATTCTAATACTTCATATTGATCTTATACCTTAATCTCTCAGATGCATTCAACTTGTACTTCAATAAGTACATATAGTCGAATAATTCCAAGAGTGAACTATAAGGTAAGTCAACAGTAGTGATTATCTTTGGCCTTTGAGCTGGTTACATCAATATGTATCAGCATCAATAATTTCTTATTGTACAACCCTATGTACAATACCATAGATAATCAGGATTCACACAGTTCATTTCTATAGAAGACTTGTGAACATTCATCACATGAAATGTCACTTCAAGAATCTATAGTGCATTGACTGATTTGAATAACTATTATTCATTCTCAGTCAACGTTATTCACTTTTATAATTCTTGATATCTTATGTAACTAAATAACCATTATTCAGTTTCATTTTAGACTTCTATAGATATACAAAGATTTACTGTCAGACAGCAACCTATGAATATCATGAACAATAGTTGAGTCTAACTCAACACTTACATTTTCTCGATTTCCTTTTACTTGTCTATGTTTGCACACTATCGCAGTTCTGAGAATTATTTCCAATATCTCATGTTGGAAACGCTAATTCTCTAATAGACATGTAAAAGACGATAATAAGAATACATGAAACTTCTTTCAAATTCCATATTCTTTTTGCCTTTACCAATATCCTTATATTGGTTGCAGTGGGAGAACTGCTACTTCTCTATCTCGACTGACTTTTCTTTATCCTTTCAAGTGTGGGTTTGACCGTTTAAAGTCTTACCACTTGCC
Organism: Zantedeschia hybrid cultivar; assembly: GCA_030544215.1. Classification (NCBI taxonomy): domain Eukaryota; kingdom Viridiplantae; phylum Streptophyta; class Magnoliopsida; order Alismatales; family Araceae; genus Zantedeschia; species Zantedeschia hybrid cultivar. The sequence goes on from JARZZO010000011.1 coordinate 47,239,747, forward strand.
TTTCTAAAAGTCACATCATAAATATCTCTTCATCTTGGTCTATCCAAATAAGAGATTTCATGATAATCATTGCCTTTCATTAAGGCATACCATGAGTACCTCTTCACCTTGGTCTATCCAAGTAAGAGGATTCATGATATCTGATTAGGATAGTGACTTTCACTTGGCCCTGAAGACATTCTTCAGAATTTTCTAGTCAGTCTGAGTATGAGAAGTATCGGCATCCAACATGCCAAAATCTCGAATAGACGACAGACATATTAGTGATCGAAGGAAATAACGTGATTTAAGCAGATAGTTCTGATAATTCAATTATGGTCTTTTATCTTGAATTATTTCCCACTATTTTTCGACGGACTGTATAACCTTCAGGTATACAGAACGGAAGACTCCGACGGTCTTCTAGTGAGGATCAGAATCTCCAAGAATCACAGTATGACCTCGGGTAAACACATAGTATCATACCATTATCTTAGAGCAACCATCTCATGGTAGTTGCAACTCCTTGCAATATCCGATCTTATTTCGGCTCCCAGGTCTTTAATGGTACCGGGTAAACACAGTAGACCATTATACCTGGTCTAAGCTTTACCATCAATACGCGACAGAGTAGAGTAAGAATGCAGCTCCCGGGTAAACGCGAGGATAGCTACACCGTTCCTCTATTCTAATCTCAAGGCATCATAATGCTATAGTTAATAGTCCTTTCATCAGATGGTGGCAGATCTCGGGTAAACACGTAGTATCTGTCATCACTGAATCAAGTTCTAAGAACTATATTGATGGAGAGCCACGCGGTACATTCTCAATGACTCGCGCTCCGGCTTAGACTTTATGTTAAAGGTTTTGTTTATATTAAGTTGGTCTCATCCTAGGTGATAGTTTATAAATATATCGAATATATATTTAACTATACCTAGATATTAGCAATCGATTCATAATCAATAACTTAAAGGCATGCATCATCCATACATGTTCATTATGTGGTCATAGACAGCACGGTGATTAACTGGAGCCAAACAATTAATCACCAAAACTATATAACAATTATATAATTTAACTATGCAAACACATAGCCACTGGTGATCTCATCTCCTGTCGCCTTCCTAGTTGCATTTGTGGATCATCCTCGCCTCTCCTCGGTCAGCGTGATCAATTACAAATATTATATACTTTGAAACAATTTCAAATATAAATAAATTGTAAGAGAAAGTCTTATGGCCGAGTACAGTAATAGAGGGAGATAGAATTATAATGGAATGGAGAGAGGGAGGCACACAAGCCTCATTAATTAACATTTAATTAATAAACATTCACATTCCATAACAATCCACAAAATCACACACCATCATATGATATGAAATTTAACTAAGTGCATGTCCATGACCACCACAAATTTTAACTATCCACACATGATAAAACACATCACATGAAGGCTAAAATTTTGAAATTATAATAATTTTGGCTTTCTTAAAACCTGGGTTCCAATCAAAATTGGATAATTTGAATTTTAGAAAATCTTATTTTCTAACATGCAATAAATCTAATTTAAAGCATTAAACACATCAACATGCGCACATAAAACTAAAATTAAAATTCTAAAATATTCCATGCATAATTTAGAACATTTCTAAATTAATTAATCTAACACTTAGATTAATATTAATTCACATTGATAACAATTATCAATGTAAAACAATCTAACATTTAGAAAGAATTAGAAATTCCTAAATAACATTTATAAAAGAATTTTCAACTCAAATTATTAACCCCTTAACAACTCCTTGTTAAAACCCCTTAATTAAATAATATTTCTCAATAACATTTATTAAGAAATAATAATTAGAACATTTCTAATTAACATAGTCTAACATCTTAGACTTAATTTAATCATTTAATAACATTTATAAAAGATTAAATTCCAAGTAGATTAGATCATTAAAACCAATAATTAAGAGATACTTGAGTAAACTAATTAATGATCTTAATAACTATTATTAAGACTTAATTAATCCTTAATAACTTTTATTAAGATTTATTACTCAAGAAATAATCAACTTAATTATAACTATTATAATTAGTTAATTAATCACTTAACAACTATTATTAAGTGTCTCTAAATTATTTAAATAATTCTCTAACAACAATTGCTAAAGAGTTATCTAACTAGTTAATTAAAATAAAATTAACAACATTTGCTAATTAATTTTAAAACCATGACAATGATCTAATCTCTTAAATAATTAACAACGTTTGTTAAATAATTTTAAGATCCCATCTTAAATATAAGTTAACCACATTTGTTAATATTATCTTAATCATTAATAACAACAATTGTTAATAATTAATTAAGATCCCATTTTATGTAAATAACAACATTTGTTAATTATCACTTAAGATCATATCTTATTTAACTCCTCTATTAAACAATTAAAAGTAATTAACAACTCTTGTTAATTAAAATATTAAGATCATATCTCAAAATTAACTTTTAATTATTTAATTAAAAGGATTTAACAACAATTGTTAATTAATTAAGATCACATCTTAATTATAAGTCTCTTTTAACTTAAAATAATTAATTTAATGTTTAAAACAATTTTAAACATTATTAATTTCAATGTCAAGTTAAATAGGATGGGGTTTTTAATTAAATAAGGGGTATTTGGGGTTAATTGGGCCAAAATTAGCTTAAATGGGCCCAATCAGGGATTAATGGGCCCCCTTGGCTCGAGCCAGTGCAGCCAGGGCTGAACCTGGCTCGTCTGGCTCGAGCCACGGGGCACCTGGCTCGGGCCAGATGGCCCTGGGCTCAGCCAGGCGGGCTGGGGAGGCCAGGCCCGGGCCCTGGTCCGGTCTGGCTCGAGCCAGGCGGGGCCCTGGCGCGGGCGACCTGGCCGAGCCAGGTCGGGCGCCTGGCGCGCCCGGGCCAGGCCCAGGCCGCCCGGCCCGAACCGGCTCGGGGCCGGTCGGTTCAGGCCTTCCTGCAACAGTTCGACCAGCTTCGTTTAAGGTTTTTCGGCCTGTTTGAGGCTGGTTTTGAGCGCTGCCGCCGCCGCCGCCGCCGGCCGCGAGGGTGGCCAGAAATTGTAGAGGGATGTCACCACTTTCATTTCCCCCGCCGGTGGTAGCCGGACGGCGACTCCTTCGCCGCCGGTGAACCTCCAAAGTTGGAGATTTGTGCAGTTTCGCAGATTTCAGCTTTTTCCACAATCCTTTTCAACTCTTGAAAATTATGGGAAGAAAAGCTCCACCGGCCTCCATGGAAATTTTCTGGGGATGGCGAGGGGTAGCTGGTCATACCAGCAAACCCACAGAGATGGTCCAACCATCATTAATCTCCTTTTGAAGCCCAGAAATCCGGTTCTTCATCACCATGAAGAACGCGATGAAACCCTCAAAAAAATTTCGTTTTTCGCACAGAAAAATTAAATTCGAAATTCTAAGTTCATCCCATGAACAATATCTATGAGGAAAAACGAATTTATACATGAAATAATTTAGAATAATAATTTTATCGTTCCGGAGCGGATCAGAGCGGAACCTGGCTCTGATACCACTGTTGGGATCCGGACGGGACGCGAAGAACGCAACGGAAACGAAGAACAAAAATTTATCCCGCCCGATGCCCGCTGATCCGATTCGGAACGAAAAACGCAAACCGAAAACTAACGGGAATAATCCGATTACCGTGCGCGGATTCGAATCCGCTTCCGTCTCGGTTCCGTCGAGGCGATGCCGCAAGCCGCACAAGCGTCCGGCCTCCAGCGGTATCCACGCGGTGGTTCGTCCTCGATCCCTCGTCCGTTACAGCTCGCTCGCTGAAGATCCGTCGCCGCAACGGTTGCAGAAATCCCGCCGACGGGAATTCCCGACTTTCGGGAATCACACGCGGCGGAGACGGAAGCTGTTCTGGCGCGTCGAACGGGACGCCCAGAGGAGGAGAGAGAAAGGGGGGATGACGGCCAGCAAGGGAAATCCTGGAGCTTGGCCCAGGGTTTCTCAACAGCGTGTATATATATTAAGTCGGCGCGACTTTTTCACAAAAGTCCCTGAGTTAATATAAATCCCACTTATGTACCACCGACTGAGAATCTTATTGCGTGTGACCCTCTAAGCCCATTTACCAGTCCAGTTTTCAGCCCGTTGAGTCCAATAACTAGTTATTGACTTATTGTAATTAATTAATATCTATATATTAACTAATTACTCAACCGAATTGACATCGCATGTGAATTCGGTCGGACTTCTGATCAAGTTGGGTGCCAAGCAACACCGCATGATCCCGGAAGGTAATGGGGTTCAGCAACCCACTCATGGAACCTGTCCGTCCACAGTTACCACGTGGCTATAATCCTTCGTTCGCACAATGCTCTCGAGTTAACCTAGGGTATGGTCAACTGTCAAACCCTAGATGGTCAACTCACTTGAATCAGACTCCACTGTACAATATCCGAAAACCACTTTTCTAATATTGTTTCTGCTCTGTCCAGAGACTCCTGCGGATCTACTCTAGAGCATTCTCTCTCCAGTTACCTGAGAGCGAACGATCCTCTATTGAACACACAATCACCTTCGAAGGTCTTCCGCTGGACCCGATCCTTGACTATTTGAGATCCCGTGGATAGGGATTCGTAGGTCAAGGTCAAAGTCCAGAAGTCCACCGACAAGGTGTCTTTGGTGTCTCAAGTCCAAGGATCAACCACGCTACTGTGACGATGAATCAAGCCGATTGACAGTCAGGTAAATTACCATTCGGCGATTCATGTCGGATCAGTTCAGTGAACTCATTCTCCAATGAGCACCTACAGGTTTACCATTGTGTCTCCACACTAGTAACTAATGAGATCAGTCACCCTCATTATATGAGCTGGAATAACCTGTACTAGTCTAACCGGATGTTTGATGTCCTTCTCAAACATCCTACGACTAGGAACAATTAAGAATATGTGTTTATAAGTCATCAGTCTCATTATTATGATCTCATCATAATCTGATGACTATTGCACATATTCATGGACTTCATTATGCGTAAATATAAATATACCAATCTACATAATGAATTTAATGCCATTTATTAGTGAACCAGATTGAAATAGGTGCCTTATGATTGGCTTAGACGACACCTATATCCATCACAGGCAGCAGCCAAACTCCCAGTATCAGCAGCCCCAGTATCAGCGGCCCCAGCAGCCGAACCAGCAACAACAACAACAGCCACAGCAGCAGCCGCAACGGCAGTTACAGTATTAGCTCCCGCCACAGCAGTATCAGTAACAACATTAGTACCAGCCGCGTGCACCGCCGGCATATCACAATGTCCCTCCTCCTGCTGATTACAGCCAGCAGAGAAGACCTCCAGGCCCGAAGAGGGCAGAATACCCAGTCCTTCCAAAGTCCTTAGCAGACATTTTTAGTGCTTTAACGGCAGCCAGTGCCTTGGTCCTACCAAGAGAAAAGGCAATCTAGCCCCAAAATGCCGATACTTCCAGGTATTGCTATTTCCACAGGCAACCCGGACATACTATAGACACCTGCTTCCAATTCCGAGATTATATTCATAATCTCAACAAGCAGGGAGGCATCGACTGGGAGGAGATGAAGAAGTACATATCCGCCTTGAAGGCGAGGAGACCACCTCAGCAGCAGCAGCAGCAGCAACCAAGAGCACCGGCACAAGCAGCGGCACCACCAAACATGGGCATAGTCTAGAACCCATTTCCGGAGCACCAGAATCAGAACCAAGTTGCCCCTATTTTGACGAATAGCCAGTCTGAGGCTAACCGCGGGCAACAGTGGAAGATAGAGGACTCTTCCTCTATTTATGCAACGGGTCACACTTCGAGTACCGCAGAACAATCACCATGCCGCACCATCCACATACCCAGACCATAGCCCATTACCATCACCCCTATACCAACACCCGCATATCACTCACCCGCACCCACTAACCCATTACCACCGCCCACTTTCCTCAAACCCATTACACCCCACACCACTACGCCTCCATTAAATAACCCCCTGCAAGCCAATTACGAACCCCTTATGCCATCCAGACCGTTACTTCGCGTACCATTCCCTACATCACCCATTACCACTACCGCTTACCCAGATACCATCCTGTTAGTTTTAGGTGACCTACAAGCCAATCTGACTATGTAAATCTCATTCATTTATTAATATAATGGCATAATATTCATTATGTGTAAATCGCATTAATTCTCGTTTCATAGTGAAGTCCGTGAATATGTGCTATAGTGATCATATTATGATGAGATCATACTAATGAGACTGATCACTTAAACACACATATTCTTAATTGTTCCTAGTCGGAGGATATCCGAGAAGGACATCGGATATCCGGTAGACTAGTACAGATTACTCCTGCTCATATGATGAGGGTGACTGATCTCATAAGTCACTTGTGTGGAGACACTAAGGCGAATCTGTAGGTGCTCATTGGAGAATGAGTTCACTGAACTGATCCGACTGAATCGCTGGATGCTATTGTACCTTACTGTCAACCAGCTTGATTCTATTGTCGCAGTTGCGTGGATGGTCCTCGGACCTGAGACACCAAGGATACCTTGTCGGTGGACTTCTGTGCTTTGACCTTGGTTTACGAATCTCTAGCCACGGGATTCTAATACGCCAAGGATTGGGTACAACGGAATACCGTCGAAGGGAATTGTGTGTCAATAAGGAATCATTCGCTCTCGGTACTTAGAGAGAGAATGCTCTAGGAAGGATGCGCGGAAGTCCCTGGCCAGGGCGAACGATAATATCGGGAAAGGAGTTTTTCGATATTCATCAGCGGCATCCAAATCCAAATGAGTCGACCGGTTAGGGTTTGACAGCTCGCCATACCCTGAGTTGACTCGAGAGCATTGTACGAATGAAGGATTATATCCACGCGGTAACTGTCGGCGGAAAGGTTCCAAGAGTGGGTTACTTAACCCCAATACCTTCCGGGTTAACGCGGTGTTGCTTGGCACCCAACGTGATCGGAGGCCCGGTCGAATTCGATGTGTGACATCAATTTGATTGATTAATTAATTAATAAAGGATTATTAATTGATTAATAAAGCTAGTGAGGAGTCACTGGGCTTGTTGGGCCATTAACTGGACTGGTACTTGGGCCTAGAGGGTCACACACAAATGATTCTCAAGGCGATGGATAAATAAGTGGGTTTTATACAAACCGGGGGTTTTTATGAAAAACCGTGCGGTTAGTATAAAACATAGTGAACGGGTTGAGCAGGCCAAGCTGCTGCTAACCCTAGCCGCCCCTCCTCTATTTCTCTCTCTCTCTCTGGCGTCCAGACAGATTCAGATCTGCTCCGCCGCTTCTCCGAATCTCGTTCGATGGGATATCGTCCGCGCGTTGCGGCGACCGGCGGAGGTTTCATGGGCTGCGAAGAACGAGGAACGTGAGGATATCCGTCGCGAGGAGGATCGTGTGGACTTTGCTAGAGGCAGGGCACTTGCGCGGCTTGCGGTGTCGCACCGACGGAACCGAACGGTTGCAGATTCGAATCCGCACACGGTAAGAACTTTGATTATCCAATAATCGTTTTTTGTTTTTCGAAATGGGAAAAAGGATCGCTATTTTATTTTATTTTCCGCTACGTGAGCGATCCGGAGAAACCCGAGAAACCCAACAGTAGTATCAGAGCCAGATTCCACTGTTTCTCGTCCCGTTTCGATCTCCGAATTAATTTTTCCATGATATTATTCCATGCACTAGTTCGATTTTCTTGCTGGATCTATGTTCATGTGATGAACACTGATTATTAAAATAATTAGATTATTTTTTTTATGCAAAATCGGATTTATATTTGGGGATTTTTGGGGTTTCTTCATGTGATGAAGATCAAGGTTTTGCGACTTCAATCGGGCCTTCCCATGCGATGGGTAGATGGCCGGAGGTCTGGGTATGACTAGGGACCATCCCGGTCATCACTGGAATTCTTTGGCGTCGCCGGAGTGAGCATTCCAGCGGGGTACGATCTGCATATTGTTCCTTTTAGGGGTTGAAAAACCATGCCAAGAAGGGGGCAAACCGCTTGAACTGCTGCAATAAAGAGGACCGCCCGCTGCCCCACCGACGCTGGGAAGATTGCCGGCGGTGGGGGCTTGGCCGGCGGGGCCGAGTGACATCGGGCCGGCCGCCAGCAACCTCCCTCCAGCCTCCCCGCCGCCATGAAGTAAACCTGCATTGCAGGTTTAGGGCTCGGGTGTTTCGAGGAGGGAGAAACCTCAGGCTGAGCCGCTTGGCCCCAACCCGGCTGGACCGGGTCGGGCATAGGCGGTCTGGGCCGGTCTCAGTGTTGGCCTGGGTCTGAGCCCTAGGCCGTGCCCCTGGCCGAGCCAGGGCTCGAGCCTGGCCGAGCCAGGGGCTCGAACCTATTGACCTAGAGGTTGGGTCCAGGTTAATTTTAAAACCCCATCTCCAAAATCCCTATAGCCCATTTAAAATTAAATTGGTATTTAATTTAAATATATTCAAAATTGTTTTGAAAGTATTAAATTTAATATTCAATTTTAGTTTATTGGGCTTTAATTGATTATGAATCATTTTAGTTAATAATTAGTTGTTATTGAATTAATGTTAATTATTCGTTTAAGTGTTGAACTAATAATTAACTTATAATTTAACTAATTTAAGGGTTAAATTGGTGATTAATAATTATTAGTCTAATAGTTAGATTACTAATTATTATTTCAACTAATTGTTAATTTAAGAGTTAAATTAATAATTAACTTAGATAACTAATTTAAGTGTTAAATTAGTGGTCTTTAATGATTAATTGTTAGTTATTAATTTAAGGGGTAAATTAATGATTAACATTAATCTTCTAATCTAATTGTTAGATTAGTAATTATTAATTAATTAAAGTTAATTGTTAATTTAAGTGTTAAGTTAATAATTAATTTTAAATCAACTAATCCAATTGTTAGATTATAGTTATTAATTAATTAGTGTTAATTAATAATTTAAGTGTTAAATTACTAATTAACATTAATTAACTAATCTAAGAGTTAGATTAGTAGTTAATTAATAATTAGAGTTAATTAATAATTTAAGTGTTAAATTGTTAATTAACTTTGATGGATTGATCTAAGAGTTAGATTAGTCTTTTATAGTCTAATTGTTAGATTACTAATAGGGTTTAATCTAAGTGTTAGATTATTAGAATTGTTCTAATTGGCATGGAATAATCTTGAATTATTAATTTGGAGTGTGTGCGCATGTGATGTGTGTTTAATGCTTTTAAATTTTGATTTAATTGCATGTTAAGTTAATAAAATGAGTTTTCGAAATTCAAATACCAATTTGGATTGGATCCCAGCTTTTTGAAAACCAAAGTTATCTATTTTTGAAAAACTCTTTTATTTTAGCCATGTGATGCGTTGAATCATGTGTGGGATGTTTAAAACACACCGTAGTTATGGATATGCACTTATTTAATTATTCATGAGATGAATGATGTGTTTGTGTGGATCGTGGATGAATGATGGATGTTTATTAATTGTTAATAAATAGAGATCTGCGTATCTCTCCCTCTCTCATTCTCTGATGTATTTCTACCTCCCTCTCTCTTGTACTTGCCATAAGGCTCTCTTCTAATTACATGTAATTCTAGAATTAATGTAATATGATCAAGGCAACCGAGGAAGGAGCGAGGACGATCCACAGCTGCAACCAGGAAGGCGAAAAGATGGAGATCTCTTGCCCATGTGTTTGCAGGATATCTAATATAATTGTTGTGTTAGATTGTGTGTGCATTTGATTGTTGGCTCCAGTCAAACCCACTGTGCTATCCATGACCACACTAATGACATGTATGGGATGCATTGTTTTCTTTTGATTATGAATCAAAGCAAGTATAATATTTAGTAAATATATACGATAGATTTATATACTATCACCTAGGAGAGACCAAGATAAAAGTTATCTAAATACCCTCAGATAAACTCTAAGCAGTAATGCGAGTAGGTAAGAACTTACCGCGTGGTCCACCATTGTTATAGTCATAGGATTCGAATCACTTTAGACAGATTTGTTGTGCTATCCACAAGGCGTGTTTAATTGGGAGGAGAAATTGTGTCTATGGTATTAGATGCCTATAGATAGGGGTAGAGGAACCATGTAGCTTTGTTGTGCTATCCACAAGGGCTGCATGCAAATCTATGCTCGTTGCGTAACGATGGTTAGCTTAGACCAGAATTAATGGTTTGTTGTGCTATCCACAAGGTCATTAAATCTCTGGGGACCGAAGCCATGATCAGATATTGCAAGGAGTTGCAAGTCCCATGAGTTGGGTGCTCTTTGATTGTATTACAGTTTGTTGTGCTATCCACAAGGCTCTAGTGCAAGTCATTGAGATTATGATCCCCACTAGGAGACTGTCGGCGTCTCCCGTTCTATATAACTGAGGGTTATACAGTCCGTCGAAAATTAGTGGGAGTTAAAACTTGAACAAAAGACCATGTCTTGTTTTATATTTAATATTTGAACATCTGCTAAAATAGAACTTATCTCCTATAGGGAATAATGTCGTCGAATAACCCACTCCGTGGCATACTTGATGCCAAACGTTTAACTAGCATGTACTACTCGGATTGGTTCAAAAACCTGAAGAATGTCTTCAGATCTGAACACATTGGCTATGTCCTTGGAGCTGATCCTCCTGCTGAACCGGCATTGGATGCCCTTGACGCAAAGATGATAGCTATCGATAAAAGATCAAAGGACAAAGACAAAGGAGTAGTAAAGGGTGACTGCTTCTACTGTAAGCAGAATAGTCACCGGAAGAGGAACTGCAAGGAGTTCCTTAACGATAAAGCTCATAGAAAGGTGAAGATGTCTGAAGCTTCAGATATCTATATGATAGATATCAACTTGTCAGTTAGAGATTCCACATCTTAGGTATTAGATACCGGATGTGCTTCTCATATCTGCCATGATGTGCAGATGCTGACAAGTAAGCGCAAGCTGAGACAAGGTGAGGTGGAATTGTGGCTAGGAAACGGCGCAAAAGTTGCGGTGATTGCTGTTGGGACAGCAAAACTTAGGCTTCCATTAGGAGACGCCTTAATTTTAGAAGATTGTTATTATGTTTGTAGCATAATAAAGAACATCATATCAGTGTCTTGTTTGGACAAGATAGGATATAGGTTGACTATTGAAAATAGAAGTTGTTCGATTTATTATGGTAATAAATCAATAGCTTCCGCATCTTTAGTCAACGGTCTATATCTCTTAGATGTTTCTTATTACAATCTTCAAATTGATAAAGCTCTTAAGAAGAGCAAGAATTGTGTGAACCAAGCCTACATGTGGCATTGTAGACTTGGGCACATTGGCGAAAGTAGGTTGCAAAAGTTGCACAGGCATGGTTACTTAACAACATTCGATTATGAATCGTTTGCAACATGTGAATCCTGCCTTTTGGAAAAGATGGCAAAATCTCTATTTACTGGATATGGAGAACGTGTCAAGGACATTCTGGAACTAATACATTTGGATGTATGCGGTCCTATGTCTACCCAAGCCAAAGGTGGCTACTCATACTTCATCACGTTCACCGATGACTTCTCAAGATTCGACTATGTGTACTTAATGAAGTACAAGTCGAAAGCATTTGAGAAGTTCAAGGAGTTCAAGAATGAGGTAGAGAAGCAGTTAGGAAAGAGTATTAAAGCTCTTCGATCAGATCAAGGAGGAGAATACTTGAGTACTAATTTCATACAATTCTTAAAGGATAATGGTATCCATGCTCAGCTAACCCCTCCATATACACCACAGATGAATGGTGTATCAGAAAGGAGGAATCACACCTTGTTGGACATGGTGCAATCCATGATGAGCTTTTCGTGATTACTAGTGTCCCTCTGGGGGTATGTTCTAGAGTCAGCAGCATACCTACTGAACAAAATACCCAGCAAGTCTGTAGCCTTTACTCCATATGAGATATGGAAAGGCAGGAAACCAGAATTTAAACATGTTAAAGTCTGGGGTTGTCCTGCTCATGTAAAGAGGTATGATACAGACAAGCTGGAATCACGAACTGATAAAGGCAGGTTTGTGGGATATCCAAAGAAAACCTTTAGATACTATTTTTACCATCCTGGTGAACAAAATGTGTTTGTCGCTAAGAAAGCTGTCTTCTTGGAAGAGGAATACCTTCTCCAAGAGGACAGTAAGAGTAAAATAGTACTGGAAGAGGTTCCAGATCCCCAAACAGCTGCATTATCATCAGATGAGATATCAGTTCCTGAATATGTTCAGGTACACACGAATGAGTCTCGTAGATCTGGTAGAGTACCTAGACTACCCAAACGATATGTAGGACATATAACTGAAGGTGACTCTAAGGTAGAATATAATGAGGATGATGATCCTAAAACCTACCAGAAGGCCATAGAAGGCCCAGAAGCCGGGAAATGGCGAGAAGCTATGAACTCAGAAATCCAGTCCATGTACACCAACCAAGTTTGGAACTTGGAGGACTTGCCCGAGGGTATTGTACCCATCGGTTGCAAGTGGATCTTTAAGAGAAAGATCGGTGCTGATGGACTGATCGACACTTATAAGGCAAGGTTGGTGGCAAAGGGATATCGTCAAAGGCAATGAATTGACTATGATGAGACTTTCTCACCAGTTGTCATGATAAAGTCGATCAGAGTTCTACTCGCCATTGCTGTACATTTTGATTATGAGATTTGGTAGATGGATGTGAAAACTGCCTTCCTCAACGGTAACCTTGAGGAAGAGGTGTATATGATACAACCGGAAGGCTTCACATCCAAAGAATCTCCAGGTAAAGTGTGCAAGCTTCAGAAGTCCATTTATGGACTGAAGCAAACTTCCCGGAGCTGGAACATAAGATTTGACGAGGCTGTCAAGTCTTATGACTTCATTAAGAATGAAGATGAGCCTTGTGTGTACAAGAAGACCAGTGGGAGTGCAGTCACTTTTCTAGTTCTTTACGTAGATGACATACTACTCATTGGGAATGATGTAGCTATAATGTCATCAGTAAAGATCTGGCTGTCGAAAAAATTTCTCCATGAAGGATTAGGGAGAAGCATCCTACGTATTGGGAATACGGATCTATAGAGATAGATCAAAGGAGATGCTTGGAATGACCCAATCCTTGTACATAGATACCATAGTCAAAAGGTTTGACATGGAAAATTCCAAGAGAGGTCTCATACCGATGAGACATGGAATTAGTCTCTCAAAGGAGCAGTCTCCTAAGACTCCTGATGAGAGGGCATTCATGGATAGAATACCCTATGCCTCTGCCATAGGATCCATCATGTATGCCATGCTATGTACATGACCTGATGTTGCATTTGCTCTAAGTGTTACGAGCAGATTTCATGCTGATCTAGGCGAAGAGCACTGGAAGGCAGTGAAATGTATCCTTATGTACTTGAGAAGAACTAAGGATATGTTCCTTGTCTATGGAGGAGGTGACTTGAAACTGCGAGGCTTTACTGACTCGAGTTTTCAGTCAGATCCAGATGATAGCAAGTCAACATCTGGATTCGTGTTTACTTTGAACGGAGGCGCAGTGTGCTGGAAGAGTTCCAAGCAAGTAACCACTGCAGATTCAACGACTAAGGCTGAGCACATCACTGCAGCTGAAGCTTTCAAGGAAATAGTGTGGTTGAAGAAGTTCATCACCGACCTTGACATAGTTCCCTGTATCCTTGATCATGTTCCGCTATTGTGCGACAACAATGGGACTATTGCACAAGTGAAAGAGCCGTGGTCTCATCAGAAATCGAAAGATGTTCTGAGGCGCTTTCATCTTATCCAGAGGAGATGTTATAGTGGAAAGAGTTCCATCCGTCGACAATGTAGCAGATCCACTGACAAAGCCGTTGGCTCAAATTGTGTTTGAGCGTCACCTAGAGTCTATAGGCTTATTCTATAAAGGTGATTGGCTTTAGTCCAAGTGGGAGATTGTTAGTTTTAGGTGGCCTACAAGCCAATCTGACTATGTAAATCTCGTTCATTTATTAATATAATGGCATAATATTCATTATGTGTAAATCGCATTAATTCTTGTTTCATAATGAAGTCCGTGAATATGTGCTATAGTGATCAGATTATGATGAGATCATACTAATGAGACTGATCACTTAAACACACATATTCTTAATTGTTCCTAGTCGGAGGATATCCGAGAAGGACATCGGATATCCGGTTAGACTAGTACAGATTACTCCTGCTCATATGATGAGGGTGACTGATCTCATAAGTCACTTGTGTGGAGACACTAAGGCGAATCTGTAGGTGCTTATTGGAGAATGAGTTCACTGAATTGATCCGACTGCATTGCTGGATGGTATTGTACCTCACTGTCAACCAGCTTGATTCTATTGTCGCAGTTGCGGGGATGGTCCTCGGACCTGAGACATCAAGGACACCTTGTCGGTGGACTTCTGTGCCTTGACCTTGGTTTACGAATCTCTAGCCACGGGATTCTAATACGCCAAGGATTGGGTACAGCGGAATACCGTCGAAGGGAATTGTGTGTCAATAAGGAATCATTCGCTCTCGATACTTAGAGAGAGAATGCTCTAGGAAGGATGCACAGAAGTCCCTGGCCATGGCAAACGATAATATCGAGAAATGAGTTTTTCGATATTCATCAGCGGCATCCAAATCCAAGTGAGTCGACAGGTTAGGGTTTGACAGCTCGCCATACCCTGAGTTGACTTGAGAGCATTGTACGAATGAAGGATTATATCCACGCGGTAACTGTCGGCGGAAAGGTTCCAAGAGTGGGTTACTTAACCCCAATACCTTCCGGGTTAACGCGGTGTTGCTTGGCACCCAACGTGATCGGAGGCCCGGTCGAATTCGATGTGCGACATCAAGTTGATTGATTAATTAATTAATAAAGGGTTATTAATTGATTAATAAAGCCAGTGAGGAGTCACTGGGCTTGTTGGGCCATTAACTGGACTGGTACTTGGGCCTAGAGGGTCACACGCAAATGATTCTCAAGGCGATGGATAAATAAGTGGGTTTTATACAAACCAGGGGTTTTTATGAAAAACCGTGCAGTTAGTATAAAACATAGCGAACGGGCTGAGCAGGCCAAACTACTGCTAACCCTAGCCACCCCTCCTTTGTTTCTCTCTCTCTCTAGCATCCAGACAGATTCAGATCTGCTCCGCCGCTTCTCCGAATCCCGTTCGACGGGATATCGTCCGCGCGTTGCGGCGATCGTTGCGGCGACTGGCGGAGGTTTCGTGGGCTGCGAAGAACAAGGAACGTGAGGATATGCGTCGCGAGGAGGATCGTGTGGACTTCGCTAGAGGTCGGGCACTTGCGCAGCTTGCGGTGTCGCACCGACGGAACCGAACGGTTGCGGATTCGAATCCGCACACGGTGAGAACTTCTATTATCCGATAATCGATTTTTGTTTTTCGAAACGGGAAAACGGATCGCTGTTTTATTTTATTTTCCCCTGCGTGAGCGATCCGGAGAAACCCGAGAAACCCAGCACATCCAACCATCTAAACTGCTACTATGCATGCCATTCCCCACTTCATCTGCACCAACCACTTACCCTCCCACCATCCAACCATCTAGGCCTCTATTCCGTACCACGCCACCGTCACCTAACCCCACGCCATCACCCACATACCAACACTCCACACCATCCGCGCCATCCACTAACCCTGCGGTACTCAAGTTATCACCCGAACCTTCCATGACTGAGGAACATGTGCTCCGGAGTGGGAGGAATTTCAACAAGGTCTTTCCTCAATCGACAGTTAGAGACGGCCCATCACAGCCGCCGGAGGAAGCACACAATGAAGAGAGTGCACCAGGCACTCAATATGACCTGTTGAAGCACCTTGACTGAACATCGGCACGAATCTCTGTGCTTGAACTGATAAAAAGATCGAAGACACATCAAGAAGCTCTAATGGAATATTTACAGAGGGTGATGGTCAATGAAGACGTGCCGGTAGAGAAGATCGCTGCACTACTAGTTCCTCAGAGAGATCAGCCCTCTATTTCATTCCATGCATTGGAACTAGCACCGCCATTAGCCAGAAGTATGGCTCTGAGCATTACGGTCAACATCTGCATGAAGGCCGTAGATGCATGTTTGGTGGACACAGGGGCTTTAATTAATGTCTTACCTCCAAAGACCCTGGAATTGTGCGGTGTGCCCAAGGACAAATGGCTTCCTAGCCCTATCTCTATAACAGCTTATGATAATTCCACCCGTTCGCCTCTGGGAATGGTCTATTTGAAAGTGGAGCTAGGCCCTGTATGTCATGCCGAGGTCGAATTTCACATTTTGGAAATCGACCCTTCTTTAAATGTCATTTTGGGTCGTCCTTACATAAAAACCCTCGAGGCGATTCCCTCCACGAAACATCAATGCCTCAAATTCCCCTTCAAAGGACGAATCATTAAGGTTATGAGCATGCCAATCCTTGCTGCTGCTCATTCTTTGAATACCAAGCCCACTTCTTCACCTGGCCGACAACCTTTTCTGTCGATATTACAGGTCTACCACCCGGTGGCTGATCCTTTAAAGGCCGCCACTCTTACTCCTTATCCATTAAATGCCATAAAGAGGGGGAAGTGCATGAGTACCCCTGGATGGAAAATAATGATGAAGAGTGGTTATCAGCCTGGAAAAGGCCTGGGCGCGCAGTTACAAGGTAGGACCACCCCCGTTAAGGATAATAGAGGGATACCTGGAAATGGCCTGGGCTATAGGCCAAGAAGAGTAAAGCAGGACATTGCTCAGCAGGAGGAGAATGAAGATGGTCAAAGGGTCTGGAAGACAATGTCTACACCCTGCAAAGAAGGCCAGGACCCCCTAACATGGACTATATACACACATTTTGTAAAGGGGCCCGTGATCAGTCACGACAACACGGTGGTCATTACTTCCTGTTTTGACCTCCATGATATATATGGAAGAGACTTGGCTAGACATTGTTCAAAACTGCTCACGTACCAATCCTTGGAGGCTCTGCGGCCAATGAAAAGGAGGAAATTTCAAGACCCTGAATGTCAATGGTACATATGGTTTGATCTAAGGGATCTTTATATTGCATTGAATCGACTGTTCCTTGATCCCTCCGAACCTAAGTGGCCGCCACAGATAGATGAATTGATTGAAGGGCCTGGTACCATTTTCGACAAGAGAATACTGGTGTCAGAGGAGACTGATGAAAGGGAGTCAGATGACCCCTATGAAACCGGCTACACCACGGATCTTCTCTGGATGGGGACTTATCCTTCTCATGTTTTCATGCTTCACACCTTGTTCCGAATTCTGCTCCTGACCCCGACTTGGTCGCGGGTCATTACTGGGGATATTCCACAGGCTCCGCCCGTCATGATCACTCTGTCCCCACGGGACCTCATTCCACCACCTCCTCTCGATCCAGAGAGGATGTATGATTTAATCTGGGACATATTGCTGTATGATCCCCCTAATCCTTTGGCCCTGGTGCCACTTCCTTCATCCCATTCTCCTTCTATTCATCTTCATTCTTGTTTTATGTTAAATTCTTCTTTTATCAAAAAAAAAACGCCAATTTGGCAACAAATTTCTCCCAGATCCTCATTGAGGAAACCTCTAACTTGTCCGATTGTACCCCATCGCGTGGGTCTTTCGGTCAAGATTCTCTTTTAGATTTACTCTGCCCCTCCCCTCGGGAGGATTCTCCTGTATTTCCGTCTGTATCCCATAATTTTTCTACTTCGTCCTCATTAGGTCAGGATAGGGAATCTAGTGAAGTTAGGGAGTCTAGTTCTAGGCAGGTTAGTCAGGTTAGGAAGTTTAGAAAATCAAAGGGTAGACAAATTCTAGATAGATACCTCCAGGATTTAGCTGATAGATACCTTTCTTGCTCTATGATCCCTCAGCTATTAGAAAATCCAATTCAGATGCCAGAAGATTGTATAGATGATGAGTCAGTCAATGATGGATATGGGGTGTATGAGTTGATACATGAAAAAGACCCCATTCTTGAAGAAGAAGAAGATGACGAGGACGCAGCTGAGGCATATGCCAGTGGAGTAAAAAGATTTGATGAACCCTTAGCTGCCGTAGAAGAGCCCACCAAAGAGATCAATCTAGGGACTGAAGACGAACTTAAGGTTTTCCTCGTTAGCAAGAATCTTTCTGAAGAGGATGAGAAGGCAATGGTACAAGTTCTTAAGGATTATAAGGACACTTTCGCCTGGAGTTATGAGGATATGTCAGGGCTAGACTCATCCCTAGTGGAATACAGGTTGACATTAAAGGATGGGGCTAGTCCGGTCAAACAAAAGCTGAGGCAATTCCACCCACAAATGGCTTTGAAGATGAAGGAAGAGGTCGACAAATTACATAAAGCCAAATTCATTAGAGTTGTCCTCTATCTACAATGGGTGGCCAACATAGTCCCAGTTATGAAGAAAGATGGGAAGGTCAGGATTTGCATTGACTTCCGAGATTTGAATCGGGCGTGTCCTAAAGACGATTTTCCATTGCCTCACATTGATGTACTCATCGATAATGCTGCTGGCTATGAAACTTTATCATTTATGGATGGATTTTCAAGATATAATCAGATTAAATTGGCAGAAGAAGATCAGGAAAAGACATCATTCACTACACCTTGGGGAACATATTGCTATGTCGTCATGCCATTTGGATTAAAGAATATTGGAGCCACTTATCAGAGGATTATGATGGCAATATTTCACGACATGATGCATATTGATTTGGAAGTGTATGTGGATGACTTGTTGGTAAAATCTAAGACTAAGGCTGAACATGCCGAAGTTTTGGCAAGAGTATTAGAAAGATCAAGGGAATATCAGTTAAAGATGAACCCCTAGAAATGTGTATTCGGGGTATCCTCAGGAAAATTACTTGGATTCATTGTCAGCAAACGGGGAATTGAGATCGATCCCAACAAGGCGAAGGCTATTAGAGAGATGCCACCTCCCAAGAACTTGAAGGAGTTAAGAGGATTGATCGGGAGGTTGCAATTTATTCGCCGTTTTGTCTCCCAGCACTCACAAAGGTGTAAGCCGTTCTATGAGCTTACCAAGCCGGGAGTCAAATTCGATTGGGACGATAAGTGTCAGGAGGCATTCGATAGATTAAAGAATTATTTGGCAAGTCCTCCTGTTTTAAGACCACCATCTCCAGGCAAACCATTGATACTTTACATTTCTGTCCTGGATGATGTAGTGGGGGTTGTCCTAGTACAAGAGGATGAAGAAGGAAAGGAGAGGGCAGCCTACTATCTCTCTAAACTTCTCAACCCCGCTGAGCAGAGATACACAACGATGGTGAAAACATGCGCAACATTGGTCTGCGTTGTTCAGAAATTGAAGCATTATTTTCTAGCCTATGAAGTCCATCTCATCGCTAGGATGAATCCGATCAAGTTTCTTCTTGAGAAATTTATCCTCACTGATAGGTTAGCGCGATGGCAAAGCTTTCTATCTCAATTCGATATCACTTACATTCAGCAGAAAGCGATCAAAGGCTATGCCATAGCAAAACATCTCGCTTATCACCCCCTTCCTCGTTTTGATCCAGTCCGATCAGAGTTTTCGGATGAGGAATTGATGTCCATAGACCAAATCAGAGATGATATGTGGACTCTGCATTTTGACGGAGCTCTGAATTCCCATGGAAAGGGGATCAACATTGTTCTGTTATCACCTGAAGGTGTCACCATTCCACAAGCCTTTCAGCTTGACTTTCCAGTCACTAACAATATAGCTGAATACGAGGCACTCCTTGCTGGCCTCGAGGCTGCTCATTTCCATGGTACTACCAAGCTCAGGATTGTGGGTGATAGCCAATTGATTCTTCGCCAAGTGTTAACTAAGTATCGGACTCTTGATCCCAAACTCAAGCCTTATCAAGAACTTACTTCTACTTTTGCTAAGCTTTTCACAAAATTGATCTTCGTCCATATTCCTAAGAATCAGAACATCTTAGCTGACGCTCTGGCTTCACTTGCATCTTCTCTTAATTTTCCAATCAGCAGACAATCCGAGTCGATCATTGTTCATAGGCGTCTTTCACCCGCCGTGAAAGACCCTTCATTCCTTAGAACTAAGGAGAAGCTGTTGAAGAAAGTCAGAGATGGAGATATTGTGGAAAAGAGAGAGATTATGTTGATGGAGTTGTTAGAAGAGATGGATGAAGAACATAAGCCATGGTACTATGAAATTGCTAAATATTGTGACGATCAATCATATCCTGAAGAAGCCACAACTGAGGAGAAAAGGGTTATCAGGAGAGTTGCTCAAAGATACACCCTAGTTGGAGGAGCACTATACAAAAGAGGTTTTGATGGAGTTCTTCTGAGATGCTTAGACGAAGATGAGCTTTGGAAGGTTATGGAAGGAGCTCATACTGGAGTTTGTGGTGGCCATGTTAATGGACAAATGCTAGCAAAGAAAATCTTTAGGCAAGGATTCTATTGGCCAACCATGGAAGAAGATTGTGTAGGATATGTCCGTAGGTGTGCTAAATGTCAACTTCACGCCGATAAGATTCATTCTCCTGCATCTTCACTCCACCATGTTTCCTCCCCATGGGCTTTCTCTATGTGGGCTTTCGATATCATTGGACCTCTTGGTAATCCTGATTCCGACATTAAGCAGAAGTCCTTCATCCTCACGGCAACGGAATACTTCACCAAGTGGGCAGAAGCCGAAGCATACACGGAAGTCAAAGCATCAACCGTCTGTAAGTTCATCATGAGGAACATCATCACCAGATTTGGAATTCCAAGCACCATCGTCACCGACAATGGACCTCAGTTCGTGTCGCAAGAACTGAAAGGTCTCTGCAACAGGTACAAAATTGCATTGCATCATTCGTCTCCTTATTATCCGGAAGGCAATGGCCAAGCAGAGGCAACTAATAAGACTTTGATAAAAATCATCAAAAAGACATGCAAGTTTAATAAATTCACAGACTGGCCAGAAAATTTGATTGAGGCTCTATGGGCCTACCGAACTTCAATTCGCACGCCCACTGGGCAGACTCCTTATTCCTTATCATTTGGAATGGAGGCGGTAGTTCCATACGAGATCCTTATACCGTCATTAAGAGTACAATTGAACAAGGAATTTTCCATTGATGAACACCGTTCAACACTTCTTGCTCAATTGGAACTCTTAGATGAGAAAAAATGGTCAGCCGCTAATCATGCAAGAGTTTACCAAAATAGACTAGCACGTTTTTATCAAAAGAAAGCAATTGAACGTAAGTTCAAAGTTGGTGAAATGGTCGTCAAAAGAATTTTTGTAAAACCTGGTGGTCCACGTTCTAAGCTCTAACCCAATTCGGAAGGACCTTATGTTGTATCACATACTTTTTCTGGTAATGCTTACCGTCTGGTTAATGCAGAAGGGGAAGTATTAACTCACCCCTGGAATGGTTTGTATCTTAAGAAATACTACCCTTAGGTTAAAGAGTCGATCAGCATGGTGCAAAGACCGATGGAACCAGAAAATTTAGAAGCTCAAATTCCCTTATCAGTCTGGATAATTTAATTTCAAACACATTACTGCACACATTGACACGTTTGATTCGTGAGTAACAAGAGATGTCAAGTCCTAAGGAATACCGAAAGCTTGACTGAAAGTGTAAAGTGCAAATCATTCTTTTCAAAACAAAATTCTGTTTTACACTCGGCCCATGATGTCAGAACGAGGCTTAGAATAGACTACCAAGAATACCCGCCATCTTAGTAGGAGGCCGTCATAAAAAAAAAAGGGAGAGATCCGTCCCAAGAAAAAGAAAAGAAAAGCAAAAGCCAAATGTCAAATCAAAAGGCCATTACGTTACAAACGTTACATCAAGGCCATGAAATGAAATGGAAGGAAATGCAAGGTCGATAAATACCCCGGAAAGAAAATGACCGAACTCCAACAGATATTAGGGTAAGAAAGGAACGTCTTTTTAGGTTTCCGGAACCTTCTCGTGGGCTTTCTAAACCAATTCTTCCTTTCTCTCTAAAGAGGCGTACTCCAAACTTAAGGAACAACCTAGATTGACTAAGAAACAAATCATCAAATGGGATCACGAATGGAAACACAAGTTCAAACACGATGTGTTTAAGTTAGATTATTGAAGAACAATTTGGGAATTAAGTTAATAAATGAATATGATCTTTTGATCTGAGTACTATGCTGGTCTTTTCAGTTTGCACCATATTTCAAAATCCAAAAAAAAATACATATTTTAGAAATAAAAAAAAGTACATATTCCAAAATCCAAAAAAATACATATCCCAAAATCGAAAAAAAATACATATTTCAAAAATAAAAAATACACATATTCCAAAAAAATCCAAACAAAATGAAAATTTCAAAACAACAAAAATATTTCAATTAGCATCTGGTGTGTTTCATTCCTTTATTTTCAGTGAGCATTTGTCTGCTTGCATGTTGCATTTTGCTTATTTATGTTACCTTTGTTAATAAAGGCTATGCCCCTTGACCCTTCTACCAAGGATAGGATCAAGTAGTCAGTTACTTAACCAGGTAAGGGGTTAAGTATGAATAGATGCTTAACCTGTTTGTTCAAGTCATATACAGCACACAAAGCATGGGAAGAGTTGGAATCTGGGTGGGAATCAGCCAGAACCTGTTTCTGCGACTGGAAAGGCGTCGTTCAACAACGATGCATTTTAGTTAGCTTAATGGCGTCGGCTCGACACGACGCGTTTCAGGCTTTTCTGTTATTTTACCCGAAATTCAATGATACTTGTTTGAAGTTACTGATGAATTTTTTGAGTACAGGAAATTCAGGAAGACTCAAATGAAGCTGGAAAATATCAAGAAGATCCCACTGTGGGAGTTTATGAGTCTCGACCGTGGCTAAAAAGACGGTTATCTCTATCCCCTTGTACTATTTCATTTGCATAATGATCAATACTATGTGTTAAATTTTTATTAGATTATATCAAGGACCTTGTGGTTTTGATGAAACTGGAATTTGAGTTCCCCTACAACAACAACAGTGATTATTCCAGAGAATTCTTAATTGCACAGATAGGCCGTTGAATTGTTAATTAATGGGGACGATGGTTCCACTTTTGTGAAACAGTGCGTGGATAAACGAGGTTCGGCTTAGCACTGAATTACAAGAATTGGTGTCTTGATTCATTAATAACAATTTAACAATATTATCCTTGATTAATTTATATTTTATTTGACTTTATATTTTTCTTTTAGCCAAGCATGCATCATGTAGGACTTTGAAATCACTGTGATAAGAATTAATTATTAATTAAGTTTCAGACCATTGATCAAATAATTCCCAACATGATATGAAATATTCCATTTTGAATTGAGTATCTTGATTACCTTTGAGGTTTGCTTGAAGATATCCTTGGAATTCTATCCTTTCTTGGACTCTTTATCCAATATTTCTTGTTTTCTTTTAAGATGCATCATGGCTGCAGCACGTCCACATTGGCTGACAAACGCTCCCCATGATGAAACCTGCAGTGTCTATGACCTGGGGTACTTCTCACTCCGTGGAGGTTGATCGACTTTATTTTATTTCCTTGTCTACCTCATCCAGACAGGATTGATTCCATTGATCTCCTTGAGTTATCTTCATCGATGATTTTGAGAAAAATTTCAATCATGTGATGTTAAGAACGCGTCTCATCACACCTTGGCATCATCTTTTCAGTACATTCCATTTCATTTCACTTCCTTGCAAAGACGATGCCAAGGTGAGGCAGCTGTAGACACGCTAATTTTGACAACGTTTTGAGTAAATTTCATATCATATAATAACGCCTCAGAATGGTCTGATATTTAATCATTGGTTAATTTTTATTAATCTTTCTGAATTAATTATCTAAATAGTATCGGGCTAGATAGAAATAATTTAAGTTAATTAATTAAATTGATTTTAACTCAAATTTTAATTAAATATGAAGAAGTCTAAAAGACGTCGACCTTTGTAGACGCCATTTACAGTTTATTCCTATTTTGATATTTAAATTTGAATTTTAATCAATTGATTAATTAGATAAAAGGCGTCTTCCAGGCACGACGCAATTTAGGTTTCCTAAGTTGTTTCTATCTCTTTTCCGAATGTTTATCCTTATCTTAATCAGTCTAAAATGTGTCTTCCATAGGCGACGCATTTTAGATAATTACAGATAATAATGAGCTTTTCCCGGATGTTTATCCTTATCTTAATTAGCTAAAAGACGTCTTCCATGGGCGACGCGTTTTAGATAATTACAGATAATGATGAATTAATCTGTGTTTATCTGTTTGTTAAGCTGGATAAACTTCAAGTTTCTTCATGTAAATCCATTAATAACCGCGGATGTAAAAGTCTATAAATATCCAGCTCCTTGGTCAGTGAAAAGTTAGTGGTGATAATTCGTGTCAGTGCTTACAGTGATAGTGACAGTGATAGTAATTATTTCGGTGAAAAGTGGTGCAAAGAATCTTGAAGACGACGTCCAAACACTGAAGGATCGAGGTGCTGCTGCTTTCAAGAGTATTCATCTACTCTTCGTCGATCCAAGATCCTTTCAAGACCAAGGCTTTCCAGGGGCCATCCAACTTAACTTTCAATTAATTTCTACATCCTTCTCACATTTTTCATCACATTAGCCTCACATTTTTCATCACATCACTCCATGCAACACACACACACACTAGCATTATTTTCCAAACCTATTTGTTAAAGGGGTTTAAAAGACCACTCAACAAGTGAGTATTGGTTTAGTTGTATGTTTAAAATTTCTTCTAGAATGGATACTACTTTTGCCTGAGTTCTCATTGTTCTTTACTTCTTTTCATTTTCTTGTAAGGTACAAAAGGAGAACAAGAGGAGGGAGTCAACAGCAAACAACAAGGAATCTGGATGATCCTCAAAACTCAGTAAGTAGCCAAAGCAAGAACAAAAACAAAAAAGGCTCTCTTTCTTCAGTCGGCTGAAAGAGGGGAACCAAGAACTTAACATCTCCCACATCGAAACAGGTAGGTAGTCAAACTTCTTCTTTTGAAACTTTTTAGTTAAAAGTTTTTGGCGATCACATTCACCTAGCTTCTTTTTAATAGGTTTATTTGTCACTTAATCAGCATAATTTTTCATGATAATCACACAACCAATTTGAGCACTCACAAGATAAAACTATCTAGAGGAGAGAAGAGAAAAGGGATTTCCCGATCAGTCCGAGAGGATTGTTTTTCAGCTTCCGCTCCGACTCAACACTTTTCACGACTTGGTCGTATTTCTAGTGTGAAGGACTTTTCATTAAGCATGGCTTTTCATTTAGCTGCGCATTTGCCTTTGAGAGTGCTTACCTTTTGCTACTCTTTTTAAACTGCCTGAGGGGAGGTGCGTACTTTTTGTCACCTTCCTTCCTTTAGCTCTTTCTTTGAACACCTTATTTGACATTTAATGTTTACGAATGTCCCTTTTTAAATGACCGGCTCTTTAGAGTGCTGAGTGGGTCGGTCCCCTATTACGAATCCTAACGTTCTTTTCGTTCAACCCAAAAGAATTTTTTTTTTGAAATAGACAGTCCTATCCTTAAGGTTAATTCCAACAATTTTATATTTTCAAGGTCTTTCACTCATTCTAACTTGCCGTGTGTGTGCGAAAATCATTCTTGTCGTAGCTTCTTATGAAGTGGGATGTTCTGAACTTTAAAGGCTCTATCCAATTTGACTAAGATAAAATTGATCGGATTATGATTCACTTAATGACGCATGATTCCAGACACTTATGTAGGATGTGAAGAAAAAAAAAATTGTAACAATTTTCTCATTAAAAAATATCAGTTTTCTTCAAAGGATTTTTCAAAAGAAATTCATATCGATTACCCCCCCAACTTGATTGACATTATTCTCAATGGCATAAGAAATAAGAATATTTGCTAGCCATAAGAAAACTGAGAGGGAGAGAAACAACCTATGGCCATGAAGATGCGACTTTACCAAAGCTGACTGCTGCAGAAAAACTTAAAAATGAAAAGACAAACAGAAGTTGCTCCAAAATGTTGGGTTGCCTCCCGACAAGCGCTAAGTTTAACGTCTTCAGCCAGACGGAAATGCAATCACTGTGGATCACTTAGCATCATGGATTCAGGTGGGTTATTTTGAAGATTTTCAACAAACGGTTTTAATCATTGCCCATTAATAGTAAATGTGTATCCAGTCTTTGGATCCATGATTTTAACAGCTCCATGGTTAAAGGCTTTGATGACTAGGAATGGCCCATCCCATCTTAATTCCAGTTTCCCTGGGAATAGGCAAAGCCTAGAGTTAAATAACCAAACTTTTTGATTTTGATGGAAAGATTTCCTCACAATGTGTTTATCATGGAAAGCTTTGGTTTTGGTTTTGTAGATCTTGGAGTTCTCATAGGCTTCATTGCGTAATTCTTCTAACTCGCTCAGCTGTAGGGTCCTGGGGGTACCAGCTTGGACTATGTCGAAATTGACTTGTTTGATGGCCCAATACGCCTTATGTTCTAATTCCACAGGAAGGTGACAAGCCTTTCCAAAAACTAGGCGATAAGGGGACATGCCAATAGGAGTTTTATACGCGGTCCGATAGGCCCACAAAGCATCATCCAATTTTTCAGACCAATCTTTTCTATCAGGCCTAATTGACTTTTACAGAATATTCTTGATTTCTTTATTGGAAACTTCTACTTGGCCATTGGTTTGAGGATGATACGGGGTAGCTAGCTTGTGAGTGATCCCATATTTCTTAAGCAGAGATCAAAATTGGGATTTCGTGAAATGCGTGCCCCCATCAGTTATGATCGCCTTGGGCCACCTGAACCGAGGAAAGATGTTTTTCTGGAAAAGTTTTATGACCACTTTATGATCATTGGTTTGGGTAGCTACCACTTCAATCCACTTAGAGACATAATCCACCGCTACTAAGATACATTCATGACCAAACGAAGGTGGAAATGGTCCCATAAAATGTATCCCCCAAACATCAAAAACTTCAACCACTAAGATTGGGTTTAGCGGCATCATGTCCCTTGTTGCCATATTCCCTACAGCTTGACATTTGAGGCACGTTTTGCTGAACTCATGGGCATCTTTGAAGAGTATGGGCCAATCGAAACCACTTTGAAGGACCTTGGCGGCAGTTTTCTTTCCCGAGAAGTGGCTACCACGAGAAAGATTGTGGCAGAAATTCAGTACACTTTGTTGTTCTTCCTCTGGGACACATCGCCAGATGATTTGATCGAGACATAATTTGAAAAGTTCAGGCTCTTCCTAGAAGTAATGCTTCGCCCAAGAGAAGAATCGGTCCTTCTCACTTTTGGTCCATCCTTCCGGGAGCTGATTAGCTACCTTATAGTTGACAATATGGGCATACCAAGGTGCAATGGTGTGAGAAATGGCCAATAAATGCTCATCAGGGAAAGAATCAGTCATTGGTTCACTCTCAGAAATTAGAATTCGGGATAGGTGGTCAGCTACCACGTTCTCAAATCCCTTTTTATCCCGAATTTCTAAATCAAATTCTTGAAGGAGTAAGATCCATCTGATGAGTCTAGAGGCTTCGCATCCTTCTTCGTTAGAAGATATTTCAGAGCTGAGTGATCAGAATAGATTATGACTTTTGCCCCTAAAAGATAAGATCGAAATTTTTCTAAGGCACAGACTACAGCCGATAATTCCTTTTCCGTGGTGGTATAATTCATTTGAGCATCTGCAAGGGTGCGACTTGCATAATAGATCACCATGGGACACTTGTTGATTCTTTGTCCCAGAATTGTACCGATAGCATAGTCGGAGGCATCACACATGATTTCAATGGGCAAAGATCAATCAGGAGATTGAAGGATCGGGGCTTTGGTCAACAAATCCTTCGAAGAATTGAATGCCTTTATACAAGGTTCGTCCAACTGGAATGGGACATCCTTAGCTAGGAGAAGAGTTAGAGGTCAGGCAATTTGAGAGAAATTTTGGATAAATTGGCGATAGAAGCCGGCATGGCTAAGAAATGAACGGATTTGTCTGACCGAAGTGGGAGGAGGAAGATTAGATATGAGATCAATCTTAACTTTATCTACCTCTATCCCCCTCTTAGATATAATGTGGCCTACAACAATACCCTCTCGAACCATGAAGTGGCTCTTCTCCCAACTAAGAATCAGGTTGGTTTCTATGCATCTTGCTAGCACCTGTTTCAGATTCTCTAGGCAATTTTCAAAAGAATCTCCGAAAATCAAAAAATCATCCATGAAAACTTCGATGAACTCTCCCACTATATCGGATAATATAGCCATCATGCATCATTGAAATGTGGCTGGTGCGTTTGTCGTACATTTTTTAGGGAAAAAAATGCACTTGATCTTGATTTTTTTATTTAGATTTGTTATGTGTGTGCTCTATCTGACTCAATCAGATGATTGCGTAGTTCTTCGACCCGATCCCACTACCAATAAATGGAATAGCGTTAATTACATCCTCCTAAGAGGAAAATCCTTGATTAATCATCGGAAGAATAAAATAACACCCTTTAAAAGGATATAAGCAAGATATACAAGATTGCATTTGAAAATATGAATGAATTTCAGTTTTTATTTGAGAGGAAAACTCATTTTTTAGTTTAAAGTTGAGTATGCACAAGACTTGATTTATTGATTTTTTATTGATGGATAATGATGAGAGACATTTTTAGTATTTTTAGATTGATTTATGGGGATGCTTTGAAGATTTGTTGAATTTTTTAAGTTTGGAAGTGAATATGAAGTTGAGTCTGCGCAAGGATGTGCAGACTCATTTGTTACCAATGAGAATGCTTGTACTTATTTTGATTTTTTATTTGTGAAAGGAATGAAGATCTCTTTTTTGGTATTTTGATTGAAGGGGATGACATTTTTTATCAAGGGAGTCTAATAAACATTTCTTATTGTGTTTTTTCAGTTTCGAAGTGAAGAGATTTTAGATTTTATTTGTAAGATATGAAAATATGCTTCAAATACTTATACTTTTTATGTTTTGAATTTGTAGGTTTTTTAGAGAATGGGAAAGGTTGAAGTGAGGCTTCTTTTAGGTATTTTTTATGTTTTGCAAAAAGACATATTTGAGTTTTTAATTAATTCTTTATTTATAGGAAGTTTTTTTTTTTTATCTTGGGGTTTTTGATTCAATTTTAAAGAAATTAGAGTTGAAAAGATTGTATTTTATCAATTAGGGGTTGGGTCTGCGCTGGGTAGCGCAGACTCATCTGTCACAAGCCTATTTTTCTAGTTTTTTAGGTAATTTTAAGGAAAAGGTTATCATTTTTTGTTTGGCTTTTGATTTGTGGAAAATATAAGGTTTATTATTAAGATTTTGGTTTGATTTGATGGAATTTTAATAGCCAAAATACCAGATTTTAGGAATTTAAGGTTGAGTCTGTGCTATGGAGCACATACTCATTGTTTATCAAAGTGTTTAGCATTTTTATATTTTTTGTAAAAAGAGTTTTAAGCTTTTATTTAGGTTTTTGACTTATATAAAATATGAAGTTTTTATGTAAATTTTTGGATTTAATTTGGAGGAAAATTAAGGTCAAAAAGACCAAATTTGGGATTTCAGGGTTGAGTCTGCACTGGGTAGCGCAGACTCATTTGTCACCAAAGTGTTTTTAGTTATTTTTTACATTATTTTAGGAACAACTTGGTGTTTTTATTTGATATTCTGATAGATAAGAATAAACTTGATCTTTAGAGGGTTTTAGATCATCTTTTAGTGGTCGGGAGGTTGATTTTTTATTTTTTGTGAATTTCAGGGCTGAGTCTGCACCAAGATGCGCAGACTCAAGTCTGAACTTTGGATTTTTTGATTATGAGTTGTTTTATTGGATTTTTTGTGGGATAACTTGATTTTATATTTTGTTTGATGATGATTTACAGATTTGGAGCTGCGGACATGATTTGGGGGCCATGAGATGAGATTTTAGCCTTGGGATTGATGCGCAGACTCAAGTCTGAAAGAGGATTTGAGCAAGATTCTTGAAAAGATGGAACCTCCTGAGGTTGAGGGGAATTCCAAGAGTTTCAAAGAGCTAGGGAGCTTCAAGGATCAAGGAGACAAGAAAAATGAGTTTGAGTCTGCGCAACGGGTGCGCAGACTTAGCTGAACTTGTAATTTTGGTTTTTCTTGAAGGGATTTGGATCCTTTTTGTAAATAGATGTTTATTTAAATGATATGGAGTGTTTGATATATGATTGTGAGTGATTTGAGCTATTTGATTTATTGTTTAGTTGGTTTTTTCATTGTAAATGAGCTTATGAAAGGTGTACAGACTCAACTTAAGTTTGAAATTTTGTGTTTATTTAAAATAGAAGATGGCTATCTTAAACCTTTTTTGAATGAATTAACTTTAATTATTTGAGTTACTTGAACCATAAATGAGTCTATCAGCCCATGCAAGTACTCTTTGACAATTTTGAGTTGAGTCTGCGCAAGGGTGCGTAGACTCAGAACAGTGGCGCAGACTCAAGTCTGAAATTTGATTTTTGAATTTCCTGCACAGTTCAAGCTGCAATTAAATCCATCAAGGGGTTAGTTTCAACCATTAAAGTTAGAATATGAAATCCGGAGTGGAAAAAAACAGATTGTACCCCATTCCCAATTGAATTTCCATGGTTATAGGTGCGCAGACTCAAAATCTAAGCAAAATTTCAGGTTTACACCTCTTTCAACTTGAAGTGATCCAAGAATCACCACAAATTTGGGGAGGATAACACTGAGAAATCTCAGAAGTTGAGTATGGCTACATGAGGCCTTTTCAAAGAGTGGTTCTTGTGTGGATTTCTTCAAATGACATGATTTCTTCATGTTTATCTCATTCTACTTGGGTCACTTTATAAAGCATTGAAAATGCTCAATATAGTGATTCCAAGTTGAATTTCAACCTTTCATTAGGAAAACCCAATGAAAAGGTTTAAGATCTTCATGAAGGATCATGGCATGAAGGGACCTGAAAGACCAACTCCCTTAAAGGGATATGTAATGGCTAATGGACCATAGGGATGGCTATAAAGTGGGGCGTGCCGAGCATCCAACCACTCACCCACTGGGTGTCCTTAATGCCTTCAAGAGGTAAGAAAAACTCGCAAGGGGTAATCCAAAGCATCTCTACATTTGGGGAGCAAGGAACTCCACCAATTTCCCTAGAGGATCACATGTAGCCATGAACCATAGAGGTGGCTATAAAGGAAGGCGTACCGAGCATCCAACCAGTCACCCAAAGGGTGCCCTTAATGCCTTCAAAATAAAAAGGTTATCCACAGGGAGTCACCCGTTCCATTTCTACATTTGGGGAGCAAGGAACTCCACCAACTCATTGGGACTTCGGAACACATCATCTAAATGAACCCATAGAAATGGGAACCCAAGAATGATGTTTTTTATATGAGGGCCCTTGATGGGTTACCCAACATGAGATTGCTGGCACCCTTAGATCGGGACATCCTTGAAAAACATCGGAAAATATTTAAAAGCTTAAAATATATGGCAAAACTTCGATTTGAAATATTAAGGGCTTCATAACCCAAAGTCCAAGCCATTTAGGACCTTCATTGGGCCTCAAAGGGACAGTCCTAGGTCCAAAGAACATTTGGACAGCTTAGGGGAGGATCAAAGAATCACCTCAAGCCCAAAAAACCACTTGAAAGAGGCGCAGACTCAAAACCTGCATCTGGCACTGAGTCTGCGCAGGGAGGCGCAGACTCAACATTGTAGCACCTGCAAACCCCAGACTCAGGCTGAAACCAGGATTTTCGGTAAACAATGAGTTTAAATCTAACCCAAATGCTAGAAAATAAAGTATAAAAGGTACAAGGCTTAAAATATTGATTTAAAATATATTTTAGATGCATTTCTTTAGGAAAATATCATGAAAACTTGAATATGAACATATGGGAAACTTAAGTATATTTTTATCTTTTCCATGGATCTCTCCTTCTTGGCTCCATGTTAGAGGGTTTCTACCCAAAGAAGTTCATCCTCAACTAGTGAGGGAACCTCCTTGAGAACCTCCAGGGCCTAAACCCTTGGCCATTAAAGGAGAAAGGTCCAAACAAAACCCATTCGATTCCAACATGAAAACAGAAATCTAGGTCTTAATATATATAAAACTTAGGGGGTTTCTTTTGATGTTTGGCCTTGGAAGAACATCATCCATGGAGGGGAAATGCTCCTAAGGGTCATGGAAGGCCAAGCCACCTTTAAAAAGTCCAAAACTAAAGGCAAATAAATGGAAAACCAGTTTTCAGGAAATCTAGACAGCAAAGCAGATCTTGGGTCATATCTCCATATTTAGGGGGTTTCAAGGCTTGAGGAGACCATTTCTAAGAACTAGAAAGGCCCCTATACCATCCCCATACTAAAAACACATGCCTTATGAAGGAAAAAATAACATAAAAGCAAGATAACCAGTAGATTCACAAAACAGACACAAGAAATCTGAACTTTGCATTTCATTGCTTCAATCACCATAGATGAACATCAAGGGGGAGATAGAAGTTTCTATGAACATCAAAATGAAGGAAAATATTATAAGAAAGCAAGGAGACATAAATAGACCCCTTCTTCACCCCCACTCTACCTTGGAGAGAGGATGAGAAGGCAGAGTGGCTCTTGAAGCCTACAATCTTGCTCTCTTCTTCTCTAGCACTCTTCCTTTTTTTCTCTCTTCTTTTCTAACTCTTTTTTCTCTCTTGGGATGCAGGAAATGGAGGGGAAAGAGGAGGGAGACGTGCTCCTCCAAGCTCTCTCACTTTTATTCTTCTCTTTTCTATTTTTTGGGATTTTTGTCTCCAACTTTTTCTTGTAGAAGATGGGTGTTCTTTTATAGATAAAGTTGAGTTACTTTTTGGGGATAGATTAGGCACCCATTAGCCTTGGATTATGGATAAGAAACCCCTCTTGAGAGCCCTCCAATGAGGCCACAACATTTGGAGAATCATGATTGGTTTCTCCTTTTGCTTTTCACATACCCTCTTCTAGAAGGATCTTGAGGGGGGCACCACTTGCTTTTCTTCTTACCCTCCTTTGGGCAGATTTGACCATGGGCCAAAGGGATAAGAATAGGCCAAAGGGGAGGACCATTTGGGCCATTTTGAAGGCTGCTACGAAATTGGGCTTTGGCGTTTACCTTTTGGGCCCTAGTTGGCCCTATTGGGCTTCTTTGCTTGAGATAATGGGCCTAGGCCTACCCCCTTGGATTTCTTTATCATTTGGGCTGAAAGTAACCCCTTTTTAGCTTCTTTGGGCTTGCAAGAATGGGCATGACAGCTGTAAATTAACTTTTCTTCATTTGGGCCTTCTTTTAAAAAATTGCTTGGACCTCCTTTGCTTGAGATAATGGGCCCGGTTGCACCATTGGATTTCTTCATCATTTGGGCCCTAGAGTGGCCCCTTTTTTATTCATTTGGCTTGCAAAATTGGGCTTAGCTACTGCCCCTTAAATATTCTTCATTTGGGCTTTCTTTGAAAAATTGCTTAGACCTTTCTTGCTTGAATTAATGGGCTCGGTTCTTCCTTTCAATTCTCTTTGATTTGGGCCTTCTTTGTTGATTTTTAGGCTCTTCTTTTTGTTCAATTTTTTGGTGACAACAAATGCCCCCCACGCATACGGCTCACGCACGGAGATCGGAGGCGATGAAGTGAGTTGTATGCGTGGCCCATTGTCACGTACTTTTCCTATTTAAGCGGCTCACAGTTTAAAACTGGCCCCACTTAACAGTCTTGATTCACCCCTTAAGGACTTGTTTTGCTTGGGGACTATTGCAATCACTAGGATTCCTTCTTGAATTTGTTTCCGCGACCGACTCAGATCGGGCCTTGAGCTTCGCGCAATCATAAGTTAATATACCCTTTGAGTCTGCGCCAGTCCAAGTTTAACTTGGGCTTTAAACCGACCGGATTTCTTGAATTTAGAGGATAGGGCATGTGCCCTTTGCGTCTACACTGGTTCAGGCTTCAATTCGGCTCCAAACCCGGCCATATATGTTGAATTTGAGAGAAAGGGGCAGATCGCCTTGAGTCTGCGCTGGTTCAGTTTCATTGTGGCTTCGAACCGGTTCACGTATGTGAGGTTTGAAAGAGGGGGGCATATGCCCTCGAGTCTGCGCCGGTTCAGTCCGGTTCAGGCCTTGGACCGGCCAGGGCTTCAAGGACCGGCCCGGTCGGTTATAAAAAGGGAGGGGGCGGGATGCCTTTGCTGTTGTGCTGGGGGATTCCGAGCGTCACCCGACCCCTCCTCTTCTTCCTCTAGCCATTGCCGGTGGACGGAGCTGCCGAAGCCACGGGAGCAGGTCTGTTGCCGCCGCAGATCGCCGCCGTCGAGCCTCCCTCCTTCTTCCTGTCATCGCCGGCGCCGCAGCAGTTGTCGGGGAGCGCCATTGCCAACCAGAGCTGCCGCTGCCGCCGTCTGTGCGTCGGCCCTCCGCCGCTTGGGGGGTCTTAAACAGCAGGGCTTGAGGCGGTCAGGGCACGGCTTATAGGCCAGGCTCTGTTCTTCTTTTTCTTCCTTGGCAGCGGGTGTCGCAGAAGTTCTTGGGGAGCACCGCTGCTATCACAGGGAAAGCCTTCACTGGTTGGGCTTGCGGGCTTCAGCCACGCAGCTGTTTGGTGTGCGCAAGGGAGGTTGGTCTGGTAGGCACAGTCGGCGGCAGACTTCGGATCACAGTTCAACCTCTTCCCCAACGTCTCGTCTGTTGGTTAAAGGTGAAAGGCAAAGCCTTTTTTCTGATTTTTTGGCCGGTGGGACTGATGGGGTGTTGTTGGCCGCCATTGATTTGGGCATGGGGAGAGTGAAGAGGGTCTCTTCTGCCTTGTATTCATCTTCTAACATTTTTTCTTTGTCTTCTTTTTGCAGGAAACCCACTTTGAGCTCGCCGATCTATAGTAGGCGCAAACTCATTACTGTAGCGATTACAAGTCGGGTGGATCAGCGTCTTGCTGTTTGACTTTGGCAGTTCCCACGGGAGCAAACCCTGGGACTGTGGCTTCAGTGCCTAGTCCCGGTTGTAGCTCGGCTCTCGGGAAATGGGTTACTGGATTGCCATTTCTACACCCCTCTGTCTTTGACATGGGTCTTCTTCTTATCGGAGCATCTCGTTCTGTCCTGGATGGCTCTCGATAAAATTTTAACAGTCCTCTTTTAAGGGGATATGCTGCCGAAATTTTGACAGAATTTTCTTTTTCAAGGAAGGCTTTTTGCATTTGATTTGACTTGTTGCTTCTTCTTTTTCAGTATAATGGCTTCTCGGGGGAAAGACAAAGCTGTGATGCCCGAGACTGTCTCCGAAGATGTGTTGGTTTCTCCAACAGGTCTTCTGAACAGACTCCTATGATGGCTGAAGAGAGTGGGCCTATGATAAGTCCCTTTTACTTGACACCTGCAGCAGGCATAGATGAGGACAGTGAACTACAACAATTTTTTAAGGTTGCTGTCTTGGACCATCCCTTTGCCGATGAATCAGATGGCAAAGTTGATGAGAGCAGCTTGTCTTTTCAGAAGGATTCTATAAATATAGACGGGACAAAGATTATCCAGTTCACTTTCCCAGTGATCATCATTTGTACAACTTTTTGCTTGACTTCAAGGTCAATGGACTGCGTTCTGAAAGAAGGGCTTTTTATGCCGAGGATGCCATTTTGAAGTTTCGAGACAACTTGAGGGGAACTGTAACCCGCGGCGAATCTTTATTCAAGCCGGGTTATGTTAGAGACATGCTCATGCTCAGTGGGACTAATATCATGCGTCCTGAGGACGGCATTTTGACCCGCTCACCTTCACTTATTCCTGCTAAGTGGGGATATGACAGAGGTATCCCAGACTCGAAACAGAGGCGGCATGGGCTATTTCTTTCTCCATGTAAATGGGGCTTCAGAGAAGAGCCATTGATTTTTGACTGTTTAGCCATGAGATTTAGATTGAACGTAGCAATGGGCTGGTTTGGTGACTTGAAGCTTAAATCCGACCACAGTTTTAGAGAATATTTTGTAGAGTACACTGATAATGTCTTGAAGCATTACCATGATTTGCTGAGCCGAGTGGATCTTCTTGGTAGTGTGCATGCCGCTCGATTCCGATACCCAATCTTTAAAGGCCTTTGTTGTGGCATGATCGAGGTATTCATGAAGGAGTTTAACACCTTTTATACTCCGGAAGGAGAGACATCTCTGGATTTATGGACTTTACATCAGCTTTCTGGCTTGCCCATTGACGGAGAGCCTTATGAGGAAATATGCCATCCTGACATTGTCAAGGATAGAACAGACGGCAAGGGCAGCTATGCAACCTGGAGGTCTTACAGATTCCTCCTCAAGGCTTACATGATTCTAGCTTTTGGTGAAGAGTCTCTGAAAAAGAGATCCCGCAGAGAGAGGACACGGGACCGCGGAGTTGTCTGGCTCCGTTTCTTTCATAATGTTGACATTCGATATACAGACTTTCCTGGGGCTGGTGAGACTCCAGTCTTCATGGGGCAGACAGCCAGGCACCGAAAAGGATATCCTGATATCATCTTCAAGGAACATAAGAAAGATGTCAATCCCTTGGACTTGGATAGGAACACCCATCTGGCAGCATACTTGGCCTACTGGCTTTCGAATTTTGCTATT
Organism: Zantedeschia hybrid cultivar; assembly: GCA_030544215.1. Taxonomy (NCBI): domain Eukaryota; kingdom Viridiplantae; phylum Streptophyta; class Magnoliopsida; order Alismatales; family Araceae; genus Zantedeschia; species Zantedeschia hybrid cultivar. Next base: position 47,276,413 of record JARZZO010000011.1, read on the forward strand.
CCTCAGGGGGATGAGGGAGTAATTCGTCCTGAGACGCTTTATGGAGCTTCTGAACTAGCCTAGGGAATTAAACTATCTCTAGCTCCAGTTACTCTATGCTTGATTTTCAAAACTCTTGGCCAAGTGGCTGAGCAGGAGAAACCACGAGAATTTAATGTTGTGGGTCCTATTCATTTCTTCAATGCCTGGATGGCTATTATTTTTTCAGAGTTTGCCCCGAAGAGTCTGGCTTCCCCTTGCATATTTCCACAAATGATTGAATATGCGAGTGTTGATGGAGGGGATACCCAGAAACAACTATATGAAATTCGCGGTATCTTGATTGACACCAGGCGAAAAATTGAACGGGCCTTACGTTTTTGGAAGCACACTGTCAATTCTTGTCCTCCAGTGAGCCCCTTTAAAGTATTTGCCGAGGGTAATCCTGTTGAGTTCACCCATTCTCAGACCAAGCAACTACTGAGGAAGTCTGCATTGGATAGTCAGATTAGATCATGGCCTCTATCCATCAGACCTAGTGTCTTGGTATACCGGAAGGGATCTGTAGTTCACTTAGAACCCTATTATCCTTTCCGTTTCGGGCGGAATTTTGGATATGATCAGTGCTGTAAGGATTGAGGTTTCGGGTTCAGTATTCGGGTCGGGTTCGGGCCGGATCCCCTGGTTTGGACCCTGAGGGGGGTCTTGAGAGTTTTGACTGAATGACGTCTGCACTGCTCGACGCCTTTCAAAAGGCATCAGGTTGTGTGGGCGCCATTTAAGTCTGCTTGCTGTTGTGCCATGTGGGCGCTACGTGGGCGGGTTTCGGGCCGCGAGAGTACGGCCCCTATCTCGTCGTCTGAACGGCCTCCATGATGGACGACGCGATTCAGACTGCGACCCTGCGGTGTCAGTGTACAGTCCCTGACATGTCAGCTGAACGACGTCCGTGGTGGTCGACGCGTTTCAGAGCACTGTCAGTACGGCCCGTCCTATCATCTGATAGGTGTCCTTCTCTCTCGACGCGTTTTAGCCAGTTTTTGATTGACCCCGCGAGCCTCCCCTTCTTTCCCTCATTTTCGCCTCCACTCTCTCTCTCTTCGTCCTCTCCGCCCTCTCCGACTCTCTTTTCCCCTTTCCCTTCCTCTTCTTCCTCTTCCACCACTCCAACACCTCCCTACCTCTCACCTCTACCACCACCACTTTCTTCGCGGCGTTCCATTCTCCGGACGGCGGCCGACGTCCTGGCGGAGTGGCGGCGTCCTCGGGGGTACCGGCGGCGGTCTGCGGTGCGGCGGGTCGGCGGTACGGAGCTTAGAGGAGTTCAAGAACCGGTAGGGGGACGAACCTTGCATGGACTGTGATTATCTTGCTCATGATTTCCATGGCGTGGCATGATGTATTTGGGGTAGAATGAGCATGTTAAGAGGGTTTCCTTGCGGGATCGGTCGTGTATATGAACGTAGAATCGTAGGATGTTCGTGGTAGCTCGGTTTCCCTTTTCTCCCCTTTCTGTTTTGGGTGTTTTGGGGTGTTTGGGGTTAAGGGGGAAGCCTTCGGGTTGAACCATGGAACCAGGTTTCTGGCGCTAAAAGACGTCGAGCCTAGACGACGCCATTTAGAATGGCAGCGGGCCAGTTCGACGCCGTTTAGGCAGAAACCTCCCTGCTTGCGGTTCCGTGAGTTTGGGATTATGGCGCTAAATGACGTCATGCCTGGACGACGCCATTTAGAATGGCGACGTGCCGGCATGACGCCATTTAAGCAGGAAAATCCCCCGACTGAGGGTTCTGCAAATCTCGGAATCTGGTGTGAATGGCGTATGAGGACGCTGACGCCTTTTAAAGGGCGGCTTCCCAGGACGACGCGTTTTAAGGCATAATCTGAGGCCGGGTTTTTTTAATGAACCAGTTTGAGGGACTTGAATGGCGTCGGCCTTGGTCGATGCGATTCAAGACAGAACTGTATTAACTCTGGTTATTAACACATGTTTCACGATGGGATGGTTCAAATGCATGCTTTGAGTTGTACACTGAGATTGAGGACTTCTGCGTGAATGGAATTACATCATCTGTGTGTGTGTGTGTGTGTGCTTATGCGGATATGGAATTGGAACTACTGTGGTTTACGTTTGTCACCTTGGGCCGATGGGGAAGGGCCTTGGTGTCTGTGAGGCATTGTTGCCGTACTGGTGGGAGAAGGGGTACATGTTGTGTTTTTCCTTTGGCTGAGGGAAGCAGAACCACCTTGAGCCCGTCGGGCCGGAGTAGCCAGTGCGCTATCCGAAGGGTTGCAGTTTGGTCTCAGCGGGTCGGGGTTTCCCTGTTTGTCGTGGCAGCTTCCGGCGCGTTTCTTGATGTGGAGCTGGTTGTGGTACTGTTGGAGTTGTTTTACCCCTTTAGCCACTGGGCCTGATGTGACCTGTGATCAAGGTTACGAGTGGTACCCTTCGTCCTTTGGCCTGACGCAGCCCGGGAGGTTAGGGTTGTGGGTAGTTCCTGTAGCTTCGGCTTGACGGGGGTTCGCCGGTCCCCAGGGCCCTCCTGAAGTGCCGAGGCCTGGCGTGGAGGAAATCCGGTCGGTAGGACAGTAGTCTAGACTGCTTGTGTGCATATGTAGCTGGGCAGTGGTGGTTCACTGGTCCCAGTTAGTCCTAGTTTGACTCACTGCCTCACCCTACGGTGCCTCGGAACACTGTAGGGGCGGACAGGCGTGAGTAGTGGTGGTGTTGTGAGGCGACGTTTGTTGACAGTCGACAGTGTGGTTTGGTCGCTTCGTGGACCTTGGTTGTGAGTCGTGACTTTGTGTTGGGTTCTTCGGATCACTTAGAACTGTGCCTGTTACTTTACTTGTGCGTGCGTTTCATATCAGGTTTGAGAGCCATGTTTACTGCTTTATTTTATTGCCATTTATCTGTATTCTTTCACTTGTGGGTGTGTGAGTGGGAGGTGGGGATCGGATGATCCCTACTGAGCCCAGTTATGGTGTGGCTCACTCCCTGCGGTTTCTGGTGTGGACCTTGTGGCGTGTGGCGGCGTGTGGTGTCTTCTTGGTGTGCGGACCAGCAGCTATCTCAGTTCCGGGGTATGCCCCGATGTTGTTGTACTTTGCTTCTGCCTATACTTATTTAATTTGTTGGACCATTTAATTATTGTTGGACTGTATACGGACATTGTTAATCTCTTTCCTGCGCACTTGTACTTTCTTTGTAGTCTGTGTGATTGTTATATTTAGCCTTGTTTAACGCTTACTCCTCCAGATGTGTTGTGTGAGATCCGGGTGTGAACCCGAAGTTAATGGGCCGACATCCATTTAGTGATCGGGTCTCCGGTCATAGGATGGCGGGTCGTTACAAGTGCATTCCTTCTTTTGATCACATATTTCAGCTTCCTAACCACCATCTTTTAGGATCCAGCGGATTGCAGTGGGCCCGTGAATGGTGGGATTATTTCTACAGATTTGAAAATGTTTCTTTCAGAATTCCTTCTGCTGTCCATGCTCCTCGTGTGACATGTGAATATGTTAGATGGTGGCGAATGCGCACCAATATCTATAGCCAGGAGACGACCCAATGCTGGAGCAATGCTGAGAAGAAAATCTTGGAGACCCAGTGGGAAATCCCTTTTGATATAGAGTTCCATTATCTGCACTTCTTAGACGATAGGAATGTTGCTAAGTATGCAAAGAGACGGGCAGTTTATAAGGCTCGTCACAGAGATTCTTTACCCTTGATTGATCCAGAGTTGACAAGACTAAGAATGGACGTCCTAAGATAATCGGGGTGTGGATGAGTTCCTCAGGTGAGGCCATATCCAGAATAAGAAAATCTATGGGGAAGTAGCAATCATGTACTTTTACAATAACATCCTCAATGAGTCCCCGTGGAATTTTCACAGATATATCTGCCAACTGCAAGACGATGGATGTGGGCTTCAGTTCTCCAATATCGAATTTCTCATAAATAGCAGTTGGCAGTAGGTTCACACTAGCACCTAAATCCAATAGGGCTCTATTAAATGTGACTCCACCTATGTCACATGAGATTAAAGGTGCCCCAGGGTCCTTGAGCTTCTTAGGCAGATGGTTCATCAAAATTTCACTAACATCCTCCGAGAGTCTAACCTTTTCTGGAGCCAATCTCGGTTCCCTTCTTGGTGTGCACAATTCCTTCAGGAACTTAGCATAAGCTGGCACATGCTTGATGGCATCAAGGAGTGGAATATTAATCTGAACTTATTTGAATAATTCCAGTAACTCCTCATTCTAGGCCAGTTTCTTCCTGGCATTGGGCTTGGCTAGTGAAGCATTGGGGAATGGCACCTGTGGTTGATATGAACTTGGGCCTTCATCCAACTTTCATTTTCCTTTCGGATCCCCCCCCCCCCCAACTTCTCCATATTGGGTTCAGCCTCACTCTCACTTTTAATTTCTTGAGACCCATTAGTAGAACCTTCTGCCACCTCTCCATCCATTTGTGGGTTCTCCAAACTTTTCCCACTTCTAAGGGTCGAAATAGCTTTAGCATTTTCGAATTGTGGCCCTTTAGGTTGTGATAATGGGCCGAGTTGAGGTAAAAGGCCCGATTGGGGTGGAAAACCTAGAGGTTGATTCCTCGGATTGGCAATGGGTTGACCAGGAAGTTGGCCCATTTCCTTCCTCATAGTGGCCTCAGCTAATTGCCCCATTTGACTCTCCAACTTAGAAATGGATTGTTGTTAAGTCAAGATAAGTTGTTGGAGCTGCATGAATTTATCATCAAAATTGGGCTGAGGAGGTTGTTGGTAAGGTGGTGGAGGAAGATATTGGATGGATTGCCCTGATTGGAAGGATTGATAGTGGGCTGGTTGAAAGAATTGGGCTTGAGAGAATGGAGCCTGTGGTCCCCTAGCATGCAAATTCTCGTAGAAGTTAGGTTGATGTTGAAAGGAGTTCTGGGGCTTTTGGGCGTGATGCATGGGAGGATTAGGCATTTGCAATGGGACCTGTTGATTTTTCCATCCAAAATTAAGGTGGTTCCTCCAGCCGGGGTTATAAGTGTTAGAGAATGGATCGTTACCGGGCCTGGAGAACCCTTGAGCGGCCTGAACTTGTTCTTAAATGAATGGTGGTAATTGGACCGCAGTTGGACAGTCATTCACTTGATGGGCCGGACTTGCGCACAAAGCACAAATATCATGAGAGATGGAAGGTGGGCTCTCGTATGGACTAGATGGTGTTGGATAGGTAGGTTCTTGTTTGTTTAAGGCCAAGAGTTGGTCTAACTTTTGAGTTAAGATGTCTACCTTATCCAATTTTTGATTGATCAAATTAATGTCCATTATTGATTCGGGCTCTCTACGAGTCTTAAGTTCATACATTCCGGCCCGTTTAGATGGCCTAACAAACCTCTCATAAGATGATAAGGAGGCATGATTAATGGAATTTTCACTTAACATATCAAATAAATCATAAGCCTTATGTTCATTTTTCATCATAAATGCCCCTCCACATGAGGCATCCACTATTTGTTTGAACTGTTCAGACAATCTTTCATAGAATGCTTGGACGATTTGCCACTTAGATAGACTATGATGTGGGCATTTATGAAGCAATTCTTTTAACCTTTCCCATGATTCATGAATTAATTCCCCAGGAGTTTGGGTAAAACCCGTGATAGCCCTTCTCATGGTATTGGTCCACCCTATGGGATAGAACTTCTTGAGAAATTCTTTTTGCATTTCTTCCCATGTCCTAATGGGTCTTCTTATAGTCCCCAACCAATATTTGGCCTTATCCTTCAATTAGAAGGGGAATAGGGTCAACTTAAGGGCATCATCGGTGAAATTCTGGATTTTCACCGTGGAACATATTTCTAGAAATTCATTCAGATGTTTATAAGGATCTTCATTAGTATTCCCATAAAAAGATGGGAGCATCTGAATGGTGCTTGATTTAATTTCATATTGATTGGCCGGATTCTGAGGAAGGTGAATACAAGATGAAGGTTGATATTGATTTGGGATGAAATAATCCTTCATTTGCTTCGGTAGATTATGATTATCTGCCATTTGATCTTGCGGTGAGTTTCTGTGATGGATAATTCTCTCAATTTCAGCAATCGGTCCTAGAAGATTAGAGATTTAAGATCTCCTACCTTGCATACACTGGGACGAAGAGAGAGAAGAAGGATTTGAATTTTATTTTTCTTTCACTTTTTTTTTTTTTTTAATATGCAAACAAATTGTCAAACAATCTTAACCTAATGACCTAAGGTTGACCTAGACGAATTTTCACACAAGGTGAATGGGGTCCACCTCGAGTCACAACCACAATCAATCAACAGCTAGGTAAGAGGTGGTGTAGTGGGAGGCTCCCCCTACTTTCGTAGGGACCTAATTAAGAAACCACTTTCCCGTTTAGGCGTTTGCTGTTTAACCTCTAGCCTAGACATCATTGCCAAAAATAGAGGCAATCCGAAATTTAAACCACTCACAATGTGAACCCTGGAGTCCTTTCGACTTGCTTTTAGTGGATTAAGAAATGACAATGCAAGGAAGGTGATTTGTGGGCTAAGGAAGGGTGATGAAATCCTCACTTTATGTTGTTATGGGAATTGCCCTTAAAAGTCTTTTTTTTTTTTTTCAATGCAATGCAACAATCAAATCAAACAAGGGGTGTTTGATGCAATCATGAATGGCATGCTATAAATGAAACACGTACCTTTCTCCTACAATCTTCAACAAAAAATGAAAATGACTATGAAAGGAAACTAACTCATGCTTTCCTAAAATGATGAATGCCTAATATGGATGGTTTCTAATCTTAGAATGACAATTTTTAAATTTGAATTTGAATTTTCTTCTTTTAGTTAATGAAAACCTATCTAAATTATAAACTATAAAAGAAAAAAACTAACTGAAATAGGGAAAATGAAAAAGGGAATGTTGGAACACACTTACCAATGATTTCACTTTCTATTTTTTTTTTTTTTTTCAATACACCTACAAAAAAAAGAAAATAAAAAGAGGTTAGCTAAAGAAGAATTACACTAAATTCAAAATAATCAAAATTAAAAATTAAAATCCTCGGCAACGGCGCCAAAAATGGATAGCTTAAAATTGTGTCGTTAAAAATCAAAGTTAACAATCTGAATTAATTGGCTCATTCAAATTGAATTTTTAATAATAGCAATGGTGAGTCCGAATCGAATCCACAGGGAAATGGATTTTTAAAATTGAAAAAGTTGAATTTTTTTAGAGAAAAAATAGAGAAGAAAGAAGAGGAAGCATGATGGTTTGATCGATAACAATTGAAATTAATCGGACTTATTATGAACTCACAAAAGGGGCACCCCTAAAAAAACATAATCAAACCATCTACTAAACTAATACTACCTCTAAAATACTAATTAAAAGTATAATATAAAGTTTGAGTAGTGTCAACAGAAGAAAAAATAAAAGTTGTAGAGTAAAAAGAGAGAGAAATGATAACTTTTTTCAAAGGAGCTACTGTCATTCATTAATATAACTAAATGACATTTTACAGAGACATTGAAAATAAAAAAATAATATTACTTTTATAAGAAAATTTTTACAGAAAATATTCGAAATACAGTGTAACATAGAGAACTAAAAAACTAGAGAGAGAGGCGATGGAGAGAGAAAACTGGTGCTTGCAGCCGTCGTAGTCCTTTGCGTGGATCTTTGGCCGCCCTAGACTCTTTCCAGTAGTCAGTTGCAGTGCCTCGAGTCCCCCTCTTGCCCTTGACAGCTGCTGATTTGAGAGATATGTAGAGAGAGAGAGAGAACAAAGTTAGAGAGAGAGGTGATACAATACTGCGGTACTGTAGCTACAGTACCGCGGGTACTGTAGCAGAGAGGGAGACAAAAGTGAGAGAGAAAGGGAGGGAAGGCAGGAGGGAGAAGAAAAAGTAGGAGAGAGAGAGAAGAAAGGAAGGAGAGACCTCTTAAAAAGAGAGAGAGAATTTTACAATGAAAAAAGGAAGAAAGTGGATGGCATTTGGCTCCTCTTGTTCTCTTCTTGGGTAAGAATTAAGGCAACCATTTAAGATAGCAAAAGACCATTTCACCCTTGCTTTAGTATTTTTGCCAAATTAAAGCTGATTTTGCTAGGATTCGAACTCCCGTCCTTCCCACAAACAACCAGAAACTTAACCAATTGCACTACATCTTCTTCATGTCCTGTCCACATAAAATAAATATAAATTAGGATATTATCATGAATAAAATTACATTTATACTTAAATAAATTATTTTATCTCGATTTTGCTGAGAAAACCGCAATTGCATGAAATAATGATGTTTTTAACTCAGAATTTAACGAAATTAGTACCGTTAGGATTGGTACAAAATTATCTATCATTCCATGCTATTTTACACATAAAACTGTGAGTATGATGCGTGCGATAGCCCTTTTAAGTGATCAAAATTATCAACTTATCACAGGACAACCCCTGACTCTAACATACTTAAAGTCTGGTTTCTTCCCTCTCCATATCTCATATGGAGTGGAAGATATTAACTTACTAGGAACCTTGTTCAACAGATATGCACCAAACAGTAGTACATATCTCCATAAAAAAATTGGAAGTTTAGCATCACTTATCATTGATCATACTATATCTAATAGAGTACGATTCTTCCTTTCCGATAAACCATTTAATTGTGGTGTATAGGGAGGAGTCCACTGAGACAAAATATCATTATTCTTTAGATATTGTATGAATTCCGTACTTAAGTATTCACCCCCTCGATCAGATCGAAAAGTCTTAATACTCTTTCCAGTTTGTTTCTCAACTTCATTTTTAAATATTTTAAATTTCTCAAAGACTTCTGACTTATATTTTATTAGATATATGGAGCCATATCTTGAGAAATCATCTGTAAATGAAATGAAGTATGAGTAACCACCCATAGCATGAGTGGACATTAGACCACATACATCACTATGTATTAGTTCCAATAATTCTTTAGCCCTTTCCTTATGTACAGAAAATGGAGCTTTAGTCATTTTTCTCATGAGACAAGTTTCATAAGTTACAAATGATTCATAATCAAATGGATCAAGGTATCCATTCTTTTGCAACTTAATAATCCTATACTCATTTATATGACCGAGCCTACAATATCATAGGTATGCTTTATTCACATCTTTATCTACTTGTTCAACATACTTATTTACTAGACATACATCATATAGAATATCAAGTAAATACAAACCATTTAGTAAATATCTAGTAGCTAACAATTTGTCTCTTAGATTAATAGAACAACCATTATTCTCTAGTTTCAATGAATATCCTTCTTTATCTAAACAAGAAATAGAAATGATATTTCTTATGATAGTTGGAACATAATAACAATCTTTAAGTTCCAATATGTCTCCTGATGGCATCTTGAGTCTTGTTGTCCCCACAGTTAATGCAGCAACCTTTGCTCCATTTTCAAGTCTCAGATCTACGTCTCCACAATTCAGTCCTCTTTTACTTATTAGAGCCAGCAAGTTGTTGCAGATATGATAAACACATCCAGTATCTAATACCCAAACTGTGGATTCTATATGAGACAAGTTAAGATCAATCATGAATATACCTGAAGCTTCACCAAGCTTCTCTTTTGTTTTCTCTGCTAGATAAATCTTGCAGTTTCTTTTCTAGTATCCTTCTTTATGGCAGTGGAAACATTGACCTTTATCATTGGCTTTTGCTTTATCCTTTTGAACAGCTGGTTTGCTTTTCACTGGCTTCTTAGCCTTTCCTTTCTTAAAAGTTTGTCCAGCTTTCCTTTTCTTATTGATTTTACCAACAAACATAATGTGTGGCTTATCCTTTTGGATTGTACCTTCAGCTATCTTCAACATATTGAGCAACTCAGCTAGTGTAACCTCAATTTTATTCATATTGAGGTTAATGATAAACTGTGAATAAGAATATGGTAAAGACTGAAGGATTAGGTCGATGCTTAAGTCAATGTTCATAATAAAATCAAGGACCGCGAACCTTTCTATCTACTCTATCATTTTGAGCACATGTGTTTGCATAGATGTGCCCCTGGTCATTCTGGTCCTGAACAGTTTCTTTGATATCTCATATCTTTTTGTTCTAAATTGCTCACCAAATAAGTCTTGTAGGTGATGCAAAATGGCCTTTGCTTCCATGTTATCATGCTGCCTCTGTAGTTCATTATTTATTGAACCAAGCATATACCATTAGACTTTAATAGAGTCCTCTTTCCAATTTTAAAAAATTATAAGTTCATCTTTATTAGCATTATCACTAGGTTATGTAGACATGTTAATTTTAACTTCATATTGAGTAAATTTCATGTCACAATTATAATGTCCCGAAATAGTCTGATTTTTAATCATTAATTATTTTTTATTAATTTTTGGAGATTTTCGCTGATTAACGTCGACTATGGCCGACGCCATTTAGATTTCTAGTAGAAATCAGTTCGGAATTAAATTCCTAAATTCAGATAGATTTAACTGAAAAGCGTCGCCTATGGACGACGCCTTTTAGTTCCTAATCCGTCTGGATTTTTTATTTTGAATTCGAATTAATTTCCTAATTATCTAAAGCACGTCGCGCATGGACGACGCCTTTTAGGTTTCCTAATGTATTTTCGATTTTCTTTTCAGATTTTCTTTCTATTTTGGCCCCTTCTAATTAGCTAAATGGCATTTCGGATGGACGACTTGTTTCAAATAGTTTCCTGATAAACATGATTTGGCCGAGATAAGCTAGTTCCAGAGGTTGGAAGGGTTCCAAGTTCCTTTCATGTCTATCTATGGTAATCCAGATCTGCGGGAGAGCCCTTTTGAAGGCTAAACAACTTTAATTGAGGCTTCTATATATACATATGTACATTGGCCTTTGAAAAAGGTTGGCTATTGGTGTTTTGGAGTTAAAATCAAGGTGAAAAGGAGCCTTCTACTGTCGAAAACGTAGAAGGAATTTAAAGGCTTCTTCCTACTTTTCTTCCTCCATTGAAGCTCTTGAAGACCAAGGCTATGGAGGGGCCAACCACACTCATCCCCTTTGCTTTCTTATGCTAGTTTCTTCCTAGTTTTTATTGTTAGTTCACTGTTTTCTATTAGTTCTTCATTACATCACTCTTTCATACATACACTCACATCATATTTTCCATACCTATATGTTAGGGGTGTAAAGAAATATAAAAAAGTGAGTTTTTTTAGTTTAGCTCATGTTTGAATTGATAGTTAGAATAGTTACTACACCATCATAGCTTTAATCTTTTATTTTCTTTTCCTTTGTTTAATCTCCCTTTTACAAGGTTTGAAGGCTTTGAAGAGCTTGAAGAAAAGAAGAAGAGAAATACAAAAATAAGATTAAAGAACAAAAGAGGCTCTTCTTTTTCTGCCGGCCGAAAAAGGGGAAGAAAGAACCTGATTTCTCCTAGTTGTATGGTTAGCAAAGCGATCAACATTTTCTCCTTTGAAGCCTACGGTTTCTGGCGATCACACTTAGTTTAGATTAGATTTATTATTCATATGAACACTTGATATCAATTGATAGCACAACACTTTTTGAGCACCACAGTTTTTTAGTGATCACGGTGAGACTTGTCTTGCCATTCTTTTTTCTTTACTCTTGTTATTATCCATTGGGCACCCTCGGTGTACCGTTTGTGTCCCTTGGGCATAGTTTTTAGTTGGTTGTTTGATTGATATTTTTCTCCTCACGTAAACCATGTGCACACCCTTAATGGCAAGATTTTGCCCTCCCAATGATTGCCTTGGTTTTGTGGATCAAAAAAGCATGTTTGTTGGAATTGATATCCTTAGTGTTTACATGAGTAGTTAATGTGTTTAGACAGTGTTTCGCATGAGCATTTGATTTCTTTTTATCCTATTGATTGGAGAGGGGAATGTCCCTATTGTCTTGATTATTTACTGTCTTTCGGGATTGAATAGTGTCGACACAGAGCGACGCCTTTCTGAAGGACATCGCCCGTGCCCGACGCGTTTTAGCCTACATATCCTGTCTGCCTACCTGTCCGAGCCACTGTGACCAGGAAGCTACTGTCTTGAATAGAGTTACGACTAGGTGATGTGATTTACGCAGTTTTCTTTCCGGACACTAGTTCTCGAATTTTTTATCACTATTGTTACCTATATTTATTTATTATATTACATTAGAGGCCACCCTGGCCGCAGGTCATTCGCACTGGGAGTTTACTCCCCTTTCTAAAGGAACACCCCTCTCGGCACTCTCACCTCTCTCTGACTGGGTCAGTCCCTCGGTCAGACTAGAGTGGTTAGTATTGAGACCTCCGTAAGTCCCTAAAAGTATAGAATTCCTCTATGTTCATCGGGCTGGTTGTACCTTTGAAGTACCGGATAGATCTTCATACCGTTCTGAGTGAAAGCCATAACATATAACGGTGGAAAATTGAACTGAAACTAGGAACCTACCTATTGAGAGAATTCATTCATAAAATTCAATTAACTCAACAAGAAATTCTCCAAGACAATGTAAGCATTCACTTGGTTGTTAATCTGTGCAAACTTATTTGAATTCTATGAATTACTCAAACACCATGATACTACGTTTAAGTAGAACTCTCGGCATGGTTGCTCTTGAGCAGGAAGATGTGGTCGGGTACGAGAGAGATGCCCCTCATGTTTATGATTCTTTATACTTTGAAGATGAGAGAGATGCTCATTCCTCTCATAATCCTAATAGTTCCAAGCTATCTACAAGGGAGATGCTTATGCCCCTCCAGCTTAAATTCATCCTAATCAATATCATCTGAATATGGGTGACCCCTCCCGTGTTCATGTCATTTCGAACCCCACTTTTGAGGAAGCCCAGGACCAAGCTGGGCCTTCATCCAATCCTCCGTCTGATTTAGCCACTCTTATGGGAGCTCTGGGTACCTATGTGGATTCTCGTCAGCTAGAGGCAATCTAATCTATTTTGAAGGGAAAGACTCCCATCCTTCTGAACCAAACACCTTGGTTCATCCTACTATTTATCAAGATCCCATCCAGGCCATGGAAGGCCTTCACATTTCTACTCCTTGGCCCATGGGCCATCAACAATCTAGCTCGCGGCACCAGGTCAAGCCGCAGACTCCAATCTATCAGAATGCCTTCAGGTACGGCGGGAATGTTACCAGTTCGCGACCTTACTGTCCACCTGTTCCCACTTATTCTATGGAGCATGCTTTTCAACAACCACCTCCTCAGCCAGCAGATCAGACTACTCAAATACTGCTTAACAAAATCACACAAATAGATGAGCAGCTCAAGAATTTCCAAAGAACAATGGATGCTAAGGCTGCTCCTGAAATGTATGTTCCCAATCTACCAGTTCTCCATCTTCTGCCCTCTAAGATACCAGTATACAGGAAGTATAAGGGCACGGGTAACCCTTTCATTCATCTTAAGAAATTCCTATACGAATCTTCTTTCTGGCAAAAGGACAAGAGAGCACTGGCCTTTCTATTCAGAAGGTCATTAGAAGGGTTAGCTTTCGAGTGGTTCTTCTCACTGGATCCTAGGGAGATTGAAAACTTTAACACAATATCCAAGAAGTTCCTGCAGAGGTACAAAGATAGAGTTGCACCAACCTTATCTATCACAGACTTGGTGAATGAGAAGATGAAGCATGATGAGGACTTCATAGTATTCGCCGACAGATGGTGTTCCATGGCTGAAAAAATAAGAGACCACCTGTCTGAGCAGGAGTAGGTGAAAATGATGATCGCCAATGCTACCCCACAATATAAACTGGTCTTAACGTTGAATAACCTTACCACTATGGCAAATTTGTATGAAAGGACGCGCTATGCCCAAAATGCCTTCAAGGACTCTACATTTTCCAGCGTGTTTGATCCTCACTGAACCAACATATCTCCACCCAGGAAGCTTAATATTCCAAATACTCCTACCATGGGTCCAACCACTGAAGGTACCCTATCCTATGAGCAGGTTAGCATCATGAACAACAACTAAGCTTAGTTTGTCAGAAACCAGCCACCACAGTACAGTACACAGAGGTCGCAGGATCAGCAGGGCTATAGGCCACCTCCTCAGCAACTTCAGCAATCCCAGCAACTTCAGCAAATGCAACTACCTCAGCAACCCCAACAGCAAGTATACAACCAACCTCGGCAGCAACCGAATTATAATCAGGTTCCTCCCCCAAACGACTATTCCTAACAGAGGAAACTTGTCGGTGCCAGGAGAGCAGCTTACCCCCAGTTACCAAAATCACTTTTTGATATCTTCAATGCTCTCATAGCAGCCAACGCTTTAGCATTGCCTAAGGAAAGGACCATCTGGCCACAGAATGTTGATACGTCCCATTACTATATGTTCCATTGTCAGCTTGGACACGTTATAGATGCATGCTTCCAATTTAAGGACTACATTCATGAACTGAATGACCAGGGGGGTATCGACTGGGAAGAAATGAGAAAATACATTACAACATTGAAGACGAAGAGACCTCAGCAACAACCACAATAGCCACAACAAGCTCAGAGGGCCCCAGTCCAATAGGCGGCACCTCCACAAAACATGGGAATAGTCCAGAATCCACTGTCGGACCACCCTAATCAAATAGCACCGATTCTTACCAATAGCTAGTCTAAGGCTAACAGGGGACAACAGTGGAGGGTGGAAAACACATCATCTATATACTCTGCCGTACACAACCAGAATACTGCCGTACCACTACCTCTCCGCATTGTCCTTATTCCCAAGCCTTCACCCGCACCATCGCAACCCATATCTACTACCCCCACTCCACCAACTACCATCTTGAGACCCACACCCAGTATCCCCACTCCACCACCTACCATCCTAAAACCTGTAGCCACTACCTCAAAGCTTCCACCATCATTACCCACTAACCCACCATCATTCACTCATGAACCCCTCATGCCATCCAAACCGCTACTACACATCCCTTTCCCCATGCCATCACCCAACTACCACAACCCCATACCACCCACTAAACCCCTCATACGTATTGCACAATCATCTCCTGCACCACCACTTATGCCATCAAAACCCCTCATTAACCTAGCAGTAGTCAAGACATCACCCACACCCTCTATTATTGAGCTCCGGAGTGGCAGGATCTTTAATAAGGTATTCCCACAGTCTGCTATTCAGGAGGGTCCGTCACGAGCAGTTGATGAAGTGTAGAACGAAGAGAGTGCACTAGGCACTCAATATGATTTGTTGAAACATCTGGAAAAAACACCAGCACGTATATCCGTGCTTGAGCTGATTAAGAGGTCCAAGACCCACCAAGAAGCCCTAATGGAATACTTACAAAGGGTCATGGTTAATGAAGACGTACTAGTGGAGAAGATCATTGTCTTGTTAGTGCCACCGGGTGAGCAGCTATCTATCACATTCCATTCATTTGACCTGGCACCCCTGGCAGCGTAGGGTATGGCCTTGACCATCACTATTAACATATGTAAGAAGGTCGTAGACGCTTGTCTAGTGGACACTGGGCCTCTATTAATGTTCTGCTACCAAGAACCCTAGAACTCTGTGGAGTGCCTAAAGAGAAGTGGTTTCCTTCCCCGATCTCTGTCACCGCATATGACAATTCCACTCGCTCACCATTGGGCATGGTCTATTTAAAGGTAGAACTAGGCCCCGTCTACCATCTTAAGGTCGAATTCCATATCCTGGCAATAGACCCTTCACTGAACGACATCCTTGGCCGCCCTTACATCAAACTCCTTGAGGCTATTCCTTCAACGAATCATCAATGCCTCAAGTTCCCATACAAGGCACGTGTCATCAAAGTCACAAGTATGCCGATTCTTACTACCGCTCATTCTTTGAACGTGAATCTAACTCCTAATCCCTCACACATTCAAAAACCTATTTTGTCTGTCTTACAAACATACCTTCCTTCAACTGACCGACTGAAATCCACCTTACTCACTTCCTATCCGGTTAATGCTATGAAAAGGGGGATGTTCATGAGTACCCCTGGCTGGAATATAATGATGAAGATCGGGTATTAGCTAGGAAAAGGTCTAGATACACAGTTTCAAGGCAGGACCAAGCTAGTCAAAGATAGTAGATTGATACCTGGGAACGGTCTAGACTATAGGCCAGAGAAGGTAAGGCATAGTATTATACAACAACAAGAAGATGAAGATGGTCAGAAAGTCAGGAAGACCATGGTAACACCATGCAAGGAGAATCAGAACCCTCTGACTTGGACCCCGTCTAAACATTTTGTCAAAGGGCTCGTGATCCGGCATGAGAATGACAATACTGTGGTGATAACCTCCCACTTTGACTTGCATGATATCTATGCGAGGGAGCTGGCCAGACATTGTATCCGACTGCTGACATATTAAACCTTGGAGGCTTTGCGGCCTATGGAGAGGAGAAAATTTCAAGATCCTGAATATGAATGGTACAGGTGGTTTGATACTTGGGACCTATATATAGCTTTGAACAGGCTATTTCTGCATCCTACTGAACCACAGTGGCCACCACTGATAGATGAGTTGATTGAGAGGCCTGGAGCTATCTTTGATAAAAGGATTTTGCTGAGTGATGAAACAAATGAAAGGGGAATCAGATGACCCCTATAAAGCTGGGCTGACCACAGATCATCTTTGGAGAGCCACCTATCCATCACATATTTTTACTCACCATACTCTATTCCGCACTCTGCTGTCGACTCCGACTTGGTCGAGGGTCATTATTGAAGACATACCTCGGGCTCCATCCATTGCCATTACCCTATCCCTTTGGGACTTCCTTCCTCGGATTCCTCTCGATCTCAAGAGGATCCATGACTTAATCTGGGACATACTTTTGTATGATCCCCCTAATCCTCTGGCCATGGTGCCATTTTCCCCATCCTCTACTCATCCTTTCCAAATTCATTCCTGCTTTATGTTAAACAATGAAAATCAACAAAAAAAAAATGTTGATTTCCAAATTTCTTCTCAAATCCTCGTTGAGGAAACATCCTACTACTCGTCTGAATGTACCCCATTGCACATGTCATTCGGGAAAGATTCCTTTCTAGATCTACTCTGCCCCTCCTCTCAGTAGGATTCCACTTGTATTTCATCATGTACCTTCTGATTTTTATCCTTCTTCGTCCTCCTTAGGTCAGGATAGGGAGTCTAGTTATAGGGTTTAGGAAGTCTAGTGAAGTTAGGCAATCTAGGGAGTATGGGAAGTTTAAAGGTACACATATATCAAATAGAAACTTCCAAGAGTTAGTTTCTAAGTGCTTTCCGTTCTATCAAATCCCTCAACTGTTAGAGGATCCCATTTAGTTGCCAGAAGAACGTTAGGTGGATGAGTTGGTTGATGACGAGTATGGGGTGTATGAATTGATACATGAGAAAGACCGCGTCATTGAAGAAGAAGAAGCTGAGGATGCAGCTGAGGCATACGCAAGTGGAGTAAAGGGATTTGATGAACCCTCAGCTACTGTAGAGAAGCCAACCAAAGAAATCAATTTAGGAACTGAAGAAGAACCTAAGATAGTCCTCATTAGTCAGAATCTTTTTAAATTAGACGAAGATGCTTTGGTTCGAGTTCTTAGAGATTACAAGGACACTTTCGCCTGGAGCTATGAAGATATGTCGGGATTAGATTCTTCCTTAGTGGAACACCGATTAATGGTGAAATCTGGATTCCACCCACAAATGGCCTTGAAAATAAGGGAAGAGGTCGATAAGTTGCACAAAGCCAAATTAATTAGAGTTGTCCTCTATCCACAATAGGTGGCTAATATAGTCCCGGTTATGAAGAAGGATGGAAAAGTCAAGATCTGTATTGACTTCCGAGATTTGAACCGGGCATGTCCTAAAGATGATTTTCCACTGCCACACATAGATGTGTTGATCGATAACATGGGTGGATTCGAGACTCTATCATTCATGGATGGATTTTCAGGATATAATCAGATTAGATTGGCAGAAGATGATCAGCAGAAAACGTCATTTACTACACCATGGGGAGCATATTGTTATGTAGTCATGCCGTTTGGGTTGAAGAATGCTGGAGCCACCTACCAAAGGGCAATGATGGCTATATTCTATGACATGATGCATATAGATTTAGAGGTGTATGTAGATGATCTTCTGGTTAAGTCTAAGACTAGAGCTAAGTATGCTGAAGTCTTGGCAAAGGTTTTGGGAAGATCAAGGGAGTACCAGTTAAAAATGAACCCAAAGAAGTGCGTGTTTGGTGTTTCATTAGCAAAGTTGTTAGGATTTATCGTCAGTAAACGAGGTATTGAGATCAATTTTAACAAGGACAAATCTATCATTGAAATGCCACCTCCTAGAAGCTTGAAGGAATTGAGAAGATTAATCGGGAGGTTGCAGTTTATTCGACGCTTTGTCTCCCAACACTCACAAAGGTGTAAGCCGTTCTACGAGCTTACTAAGTCGGGAGTGAAATTCAATTGGGACGATAAGTGTTAGGAGACATTTAATGGATTGAAACATAATCTTGCAAGTCCTCCAATCTTGAGACCACCATCTTCAGACAAATATTTAATTCTATATATTTTTGTCCTAAATGACTCGGTGGGGGCTATCCTGGCACAAGAGGATGAAGAAGGAAAGGAGAGGGTAGCTGATTATCTCTCTAAACTTCTCAACCCCGCTGAACAAAGGTGCACGGCGATAGAGAAAACATGTGCAGCATTGGTATGGATAGTTCAGAAACTTAAATACTACTTTCTAGCCCATAAAGTCTATCTCACCGCTAGGATGAATCCTATTAAGTTCCTTCTCGAGAAATATGTCCATATAGATCGATTAGCACATTGGCAGAGCTTTCTCTCTCAATTCAATATCATCTACATTCAGCAGAAGGCGATTAAAGGCTACGCCATAGCATAACATCTTGCTCATCACCCTCTTCCCATATTTGATCCAGTCTGATCGGAGTTTCTATATGAGGAACTGATGTCCATAAACAAAATCAAGGACGATATGTGGACTCTGCATTTTGACGGAGCTCTAAACTCTCATGGTAAGGGTATCGGCAGTGTTCTCCTATCACCTGAAGGTGTCACCATTCCCGAGACCTTTCTGCTTGCTTTTCATGTTACAAACAACATAGCTGAATATGAGGCTCTTCTTGCCGGTCTCGAGGTTGCTCATTTCCATGGAGCCACCAAGCTGCGGATTGTAGGTGATAGTCAGCTAATTCTTCGCCAAGTGCTCGCCAAATACCATACCCTTGATCCCAAACTCAAGCCATATCAAGAACACACCTCAGCTTATGCCAAGCTTTTCACCAAACTGATGTTCGTCCATATTCCTCGGAATCATAACATCTTAGTTGATACTCTAGCTTCTCTCGCATCATCTCTGAATTTCCCAATCTACAAACACTTAGAATCATTCATTGTCCATAGGCGTCTCTCTTTTGCTGTGGAGGACCCTTCTTTTCTTAGGATTAAGGAGAAGTTGTTGAAGAAGGTTAAAGATTGAGATATTGTGGAGAAGAGAGAAATCATACTGTTAGAATTGCAAGAAGAGATGGAAGATGAAGAGAAACTATGGTACTATGCAATTGCAAAATATTGTGAAGATCAGAGTTACCCTGAAGAAGCCACCACTGAGGAAAAAAGGGCTATCAGGAGAACTACTCAGAGATACACCCTAGTTGGAGGGGAGTTATATAGATGTGGATTTGACGGTGTTCTTCTAAGATGCTTAGATGAAGATGAGCTTTGAAAAATCATAGAAGGAGCTTACACTAGAGTTTGTGGTGGGCATGTTAATAGACAAATGCTATTAAAGAAAATCCTTAGACAAAGATATTACTGGACAACCATGAAAGCAAACTGTGTAGGGTATGTCCGTAGGTGTGCTAAATGTCAACTTCATGCCGACAAAATTCATTCCTTCGCATATTCACTCCATCCTCTGTCCTCCCCATGGCCTTTGTAGGTGCTCAAATCGTATGTGTAATGTTCATGAATTTCATGTTGTTCATATGGATAGTAAAACTATTAAAACTAAAGAAAATGTGATCGCCAGAAACTATTAAGTTTCAAAAGAAAGATTGATCGCTTACCTTTTCAAATTTGAGAGATTGAGTCCTTGATTCCCTCTCTTCGGCCGGCCAAAGAAAGAGAGCCATTTTATTGATGTGTTCTTACTTTTGATTTCTTGATGGTTATTCATTTGAATCTCCTTCTTTCTTCTTCTTTGTACCTTGTAAAAAAGATTAAACAAGATAAAAATTCTAATTAGAACTAGAGTAGAGTAGCATCTATTCTAATAAGAAAATTAAACACGCAACTAAACTAATCTACTCACTTGATTGTTGTTCTTTAAACCCCTAATATGCATATAGGTTTGGAAAATAATGATGTGGGTGTGTGAAATATGAAGTGATGATGATGATGAATTATGAAAAACAATTAGGAAACTATATGAAATTAATGAAAAGTTAGAAAGAAATTAGGGAAAGAAGATAGTTGATCGGCTCCTCTATAGCCTTGATCTTCAAAAGCTTCAAAGAATGAAGAGGATCAAGAAGAAGAAGCCTTGGATGAATCTCCTCTTGTTGTCCACGTTTTCTTCCTTTAGAGTTGTCAAACACCTTGCCTTGATCTTTAAAATCACCAATGGCCAACGTTTTTCAAAGGTCCAAAGGGGGTTGTAGATATAGAGAGTGGTTTAGGATTGTTTGGGGCTTCAAAATGACTCTCTCCTGCAGTCGGACTTACCTTAGACGAGCATGGAGGAGTTAGCAACCTTCCCAACTTCGAAAATTGGATTATCTCGGCCAAATCATGCTTATCTGGAAACTCACAAATCGCGTCGCTCAGACAGGACGCCATTTGGCTAATTAAAACGGCTAAAATGGAAGTAAAATCCGGAAAAGGAAATCGAAAAAGAATAGAAAACCTAAATCGCGTCTACCAATGCCGACGTTCTTTAGATAATTAGAAAATTAATTCGAATTAAAAATCAAAAACTCAGACAGATTAGGACTTAAATGGCGTCTCCCACGGGCGACGCTATTCAATTAAATATATCTGAATTTAGGAATTTAATTCCGAACTGATTTCTTATAGAAATATAAATGGCGTTATGTATGGGCGACGCTAATCAACAAATTCTGAGAAAATTAATAAAATTTAATTAATGATTACAGATCAGACCATTTTAGGGCATTATAATTGTGACATGAAATTTACTTAATATGAAGTCAAAATCAACATATCTACAACTACCCTACCTTGGCATTAACTTTGCAAGGGAGTAAAATGAAATGGAATGTACTGAAAAGGTGATGCCAAGGTGTGATGAGACACGCTCTCAACATCATATGATAGGAATCTTTCTTAGAATAATCAATGAAATAAGTCAAAGAGATCAATGGAAATCAATCTTATCTCGATGAAGGAGACAAAGAAAAATAAAATAAGGTCGATCAACTTCCACGATTGAGAAGTATCCTAGGTCATAAACCCTACAGGTTCCATTATGGAGAGCGATTACTAGCTAATGTGGACGTGCTACAACCATGATGGATCTTAAAAGAAAACAAAAAATATTTGAGATAAAGAATCTAAACAAAGATAGAATTCTAAAGATATCTTTAAGAAACCCTCAAGATAATTGAAAGATCAATTCAAAATAGAATATTTCACATCACTTTGGAATATTCTTTTTAGATCAATGGTCTGAAATTTAATCAATAATTAATTCTTACTACAATAATTTCAAAGTCCTACATGATGCATGCTGGCTAAAAGAAAAATATAAAATGAAATAAAATATAAATTAATCAAGGATAATATTGTTAAACTGTCATTGATGAGTCAAGAGACCATTTTTGTAATTCAGTACTAAGCTGAAGCTCGTTTATCTATGCACTATTTCACAAAAATGGAACTGTCATCCATGTCAATTAACAATCTAACGGCCTATTCGTGCGACTAAGAATCTTATGAAATTATCATTGCTTTTGTTAAAGGGGAACGCAAACTCCAGTTTCATCAAAACAACAAGGTCCTTGATATATTCTAATAAATATTTATCATATAATAATGCTAATCAATTACATAATGGAATACAAGGGATAGGGATAACCGTCTTTTTAGTCATGGCTGGGACTCATGAAACTCCCACAGTGGGACCTTTATTGAATTTTCGACTTTCTTTTTTTTTTCTTGAATTTCCTGCACTCAGATTTTGTCAGTATCTTCAAGCAAACAGATAAACAACATTAAATATCAACAATCATGGATTTTCAGATGATTAACAGAAATTCAAAAAGTTGACCAAATGGCGTCGTTGTTCACAGACGTCATTTGAATGACATTGCCCCGTCCAGACGTCATTTAACTTACAGAAACTATTCTCTGTTCTGACTCCAATCCGAACTCTACTTTCCCTCATGCACATCCCTCTTTCAATTTGGAAAGGGCTTTCCAACTTTGCAAATCCTTCTATAAAACCTGCCCTTCTTCATATCAGAGCATTACAACAAGCAATTAAGAGGGAAAACCAAAGGATTCTCTCCAAAACTCAAGAACAAGAGGGGAGGAACAAGGAGAAATCAAAGAGGAAGATCAATCAATTTATTCAAGGAGGATGGTGAATTCTTCACAAGATTCTTCAAACAAGAGGATGATAAAGACAATTGAAAAGCTCTCTAAAGTGAAAGATCATCTAAGTGGGCGAGATCCTAACTTACAAGTAAGCTAATCAATTCCCCGGTCCAAGAAGATTTTCTTCTCTTCTATAGATCCAAAAGCTAGCCAACAAGATTAATCTTTCCATGCAATCCTATATTTCCAAGTGGTATATCCAAGGGTTGATTATTCATGCCAAACATTACAGAAGCACAAGCATGGATTGGGCTGTGATGAGTGCTTTGATTGAACTGTGGCATCCTCAAACTCATACATTTCTTTTTGCTACGTTCGAAGCCACTATCCTCTTAGAAGAAGCTGAACTCTTATTGGGTCTTCTTAAGCTTAAGATCAACAATGATGAACCTGATTTGAGTGATATGATGCTGACGAGGGAAAGAATCACGGGTCAACAATTGCTAGAAAAGATCATAAAGAATCCGAAGGAGATTCAAGGCTGTCTTACTAAGAAGGGGCTCAATCTTGCCAAATTTGCCAAATGGACTCTAAAGAAGATAGAAGATCTTAAGGATGAAGAAACAGAGAATGTGATGAAGGCGTTCACCATATGCCTAGCTGGAGCTCTACTATTCCTTGCCTAGGACAATGTTCTAGAAGATGATCAAGTCAACGCAATCAATGGAATCTTCGAAGGAAAGCAGATCAGCACAGCGGTTCTAGCCTACCTCTATAGTGGGCTCCTTGTAGTTTCTACAGGTCAATTTCTTTATGGCAGCATGCTTCTTTTAGCTTTATAGGTGGAATTCCACTTTAAGTTCAACCATAATGAAGAAGAGGTCCTAAAGATATCCCAAATGTATCAGTGCAATCCTATCTTCCACATCTCAAATATTGTGAAGTTCAATGACAACATGACCAATCGGGTGCCCAACCTTAAGACTCGAGCTGACTGGCGTGCTTACTTAAAGACTATACCCAAAACTGGATTGGAATCCACGCCATTTGCTCTTATGGAAAAGGCGATTCGCGTGCGCCGTGGTGCTAGCATAAAACTCCAACTGATCGGGCCGACCGAATTCATTCTCTATAATCCACATCGCTGTCATCCTCAACTTGGTATGCCACGTTATAAATTTCTAGAAATATCTTCCTTTTCTCCAATCAAGAAACGGGCATTGGGAACTGACGAAGATTTCAAGATGACAGAACTCATTGCAACTCTGTAGAACATCGGCTTCACCCATTGTGTTAAACTCCCTTATGAAGCCAATAAAAAACTATGGAAATCATATGTAAAAGAGCTTAAGAAGATTCGCCCGTGAAAGCTCTCTCTTATCTTTCAACTTGACGTACTTTTGATTTTACTTTCAATGAAGAAAGTTCCTTAATACAATAAAAATCATACCTTAATATTTTGCAATCTTTCCGAAATTTTTCTTTGAACGAAACTGTGCTTTTTCCTCAAAATATCAAGGTTCGGGTTTCTTTAATTCAAATCGCGTTGACTCAGAGAGACGCTTTTCAGCATAATTCAATTTTCAATAATAAATATTTAAACCTGTAAGAGCCCAGATCGTGTATTGTGTGAGAGACACCTTTCTCCTTTCTCTGTCCTATTTTCCAGAGATTTTATGACGGTAATTGCCGGAATGGTGTCTAGCTTACGAGACGTGAATAAGAATCCTTCCAGATTTTTCGTGGTACGGTCCTGACCAACAAGGGAGGTAAAATACAAAAGGCGTCGCCCACTGGGGACGCATTTCACACATTTCAAAAATTTTATGTTGCCGTCTCAGTTTATGTGCAACTGAATAGCGTCGCTTTCGCTAGACGCGATTTAGTGAATTCCAACAGGGTCTCGAGAGCTCGAGCCCCTTTCTCTCCTCACTCTCTCCTTGGTTTTCTCTCTCCTCTCTTTATCTTCTTCTCCGGCGATGGTGAGCTCCTCTGGCCATTCTTCCTTTCTTCGGCGACGGCGAGCTCCTTCGACGATCACCGGCGACTCCGGCGTCCTTCCTTAACCCCTCTCTCTTCCTTAAATCTTCTCTCACTCTCAAACTCCCTCTCTTTCTTCATCTCTAGCCCTCATCTTCTCTCTCACCCTCTTTTACGAGCCCATGGAGTCCGGCGAGCCTAGCGGTGTGAGTGGGAAGCAACGGAGGATTACCGCTGTCGAGGTGGTGGAGGTGGGCGAGGAGGAAGCCTCGGAAACGGCACTGACCGAGGAATTGGGGATCATGGAGACGGCGACCTTCATGGAAGCCGAGGAGACCCCTCCTGTGACTTAAGAGGGTGAGGAAGCGGCGGCACCGGCCGAGGAGGCCGGCCCACGTCCGGTAAGCCTCGAAACACTCCCTTTTTGTACTTAAATTTCAATTTTAGGGGGAAAGAGGGGCTCGGCCACAAATTCTGGAACCTATGGCTGAAAGGCGTCTGGGGACACGTACGCGTTTTGAAACGCGTCCCACGACTCAGATGTAATTAAAGAATGGTGAGAATAATCATGAAAATTGATTATTAATATTCTAATCATAATTTTAATCAATTTTTTATTCAATATAGGGCACAATGAGGACCATGATATCATGGGACCTGGTAGTGGCGGCTTACAGGGGTCTCCCGAATTTTTAAAAGGAACGACTAGTAGAAATGGGATTCCGAGAGATCTTAGAGATAGAGTTGTTTTGGATAGACTTAGTGTTATTGCGGGTGTTGAGGGAGAGGTGGCATGCTGAGAGCAGGGCATTTTTAATGTCCTGGAGACACATGATCCCCAGCTTCGAGGACGTATGCAGGATCACCGGCCTTCGGGTGGATGGCCGGGTAGTGAGTGGGATCACGCATCCAAACTATCGAGAGTTTGCTCAGGAGTTGCTGGGCCTAGAGTGCACGGGGCCAAAGGGCCGAGAGTCTTGGACTCTCGCGAGGGTAGCTATAGAGAGATCCCTAGGATTAGTGGAACTGAGGCAGTAGACAGATAAGTCTAGGGAGAAATTCAGAGAGAGACTAGCCTGAGCATCCAGTGAGGTATACTGCCAGGATCCGAGCGATAGGGCTAGTGCAAATAGGGACCTTAGGAGGTTCTTAGCCTTCTTCTTTGGCAGGCTCCTATTCGGGACTAAGGGAGATTACATTCACTACCATTTCTTGACTCTTCTTACTAATTTAGACCACCTAGGTGAGTATGCCTGGGGTGCGGCCCTTCTGGCCCACCTCTTCACTGACCTTTCCGTTGTCATGCCTAACCAGGAGACCACCATCAGCGGCTTTGTGCCGTTCCTTCAGGTATTTAGTTCATTTTATGTTTGTTCCATTAAATGCTTATGATTATTTAATGTGATGCATATGGTTATGATGATTCTAACATATATGTTCTTGTATGCAGCTGTGGAGCTATTATTACTTTCCTCTGGGCCGAGCGAGGCCATCTAAGCAGCCGACGATAGTTCCACTTGCCTGGCGTTGGCATCCGGTAGTGGACACAGCACCACAACACCACTAGTTAACAGCCCTCTGCCGTCAATTTCTTGACTACCCAGAGCTTCTGGTGAGTTTTAATTCTTCTTTTCCTTTATCTATTAACTGTTTCATAAAATGCTTGAATGTCTTATGTTAAATGTTTGTTTAAAATATCCTATGGAATGTTGGGTTATATTATGTTTGTTAAATGTCTGATTAAATGCTTGATTAAATGTTTAATTACATATTTAGTTATATATTATTTATTGAATATTTTTAATGAATTACTTCATGTTAAATATTTTAGTTGTAAGATTGGATCTTTTCTTGAATATTTTGTTAAATGTTTATTTAATGCTTATTTAGTTGTTTATTCATTTGTTTAGTTGTGCAATGCAACTAACCTATATGAATGCAGGTTATCTGGCGTCCATATCTTGGTATGGATGATGCTGGACAGCCATGGGTGGAGCATGGGCGAGGCCGGTTTGGGCGTCAAGTTTGGGTTCACTGCTTGAACGAGATTGCCCTTCTGCGCCTGAAATTGGTGATGAGGACCTTGGGGTTGCATCAAGAGTGGGTGGAGGAGGTGATCCCCGAGGGGATCAGGAGGACGATGCGCGGGAAGTAGGCCTGCACAGACTAGAAGGCGAAATTCTTGGACTAGTATAAAGATTGGTTTCAGTATGGAGTCCCAGTGATTTCACAGGCGGTGAGCAACAATGCTTGTCTTCAACAGTACCGGACTCACTATGCGGCCCACCTCCAGCTACTCCGCCCTCTCAATGTAAGTATGATGCATATACATGAATGCTTCTTTCATTTTATTAATTATCTTGCTTATATATGTTAATGTATGACATGATTGTTTGTCTTAGGCGGCCTACAAGCCAATATGACTTTGTAATCTCGTTCATTTATTAATTATATAATGGCATTATATTCATTATGTGTAAATCGTATTAATTATCGTCTCATAATGAAGTCCGTGAATATGTGCGATAGTGATCAGATTATGATGAGATCAAACTACTGAGACTGATCACTTAAACACACATATTCTTAATAGTTCTTAGTCGGAGGATATCCGAGAAGGACATCAGATATCCGGTTAGACTAGTACAGATTACTCCCGCTCATAAGATGAGAGTGACTGATCTCATAGTCACTTGTGTGGAGACACTAAGGCGAATCTGTAGGTGCTCATTAGAGAATGAGTTTACTGAATTGATCCGACTGAATCGCTGGATGGTACTGTATCTCACTGTCAACCAGCTTGATTCTGTTGTCGCAGTTGCGTGGATGTCCCTCGGACCTGAGACACCAAGGATACCTTGTCGGTGGACTTCTGTACTTTGACCTTGGTTTATGAATCTTTAATCACGGGATTCTAAACAACCAAGGATTGGGTACAGCGGAATACTGTCGAAGGGAATTGAGTGTCAATAAGGAATCATTCGCTCTCAATATGATGAGGGAGAATGCTCTAAGAAGGATGCGCGTAAGTCCCTAGCTAGGGCGGACGATAATATCGAAAAATGAGTTTTCCGATATTCATCAGCGGCATCTAATCCAAGTGAGTTGACCAGTTAGGGTTTGAAAGGACACCATACCCTGAGTCGACTCGAGAGCATTGTACGAATGAAAGATTATATCCACGCAGCAACTGTTGACGGACAGGTTCCAAGAGTGGGTTACTTAACCCCGATACCTTCCAGGTTCACGCAGTGTTGTTTGGCACCCAACGTGATCGTAGGTCCGATCGAATTTAATGTGTGACTTTAATTCGATTGATTAATTAATTAATAAAGAGTTATTAATTAATTAATAAAACTAGTGAGGAGTCACTGGGCTTATTGGGCTATTAACCGGACTGGTTATTGGGCCTAGAGGGTCATACGCAAAAGATTCTTAGATAAATAAGTGGGTTTTATATAAACCGGGGTTTTTTATGAAAAACCGTACAGTTAGTGTAAAATGTAGCGAACGGGCTGAGCAGGCCAGGCTGCTACTAACCCTAGCCGCCCCCTCCTCTCTTTCTCTCTCTCTCTGGTGCCCCAGAAGAATCGGGATCCTCGGATCTGCTCCGCCGCTTCTCCGATTCCCGTTCGACGGGAAATCGTCTGCACGTTGCGGTGAACGGCGGAGACTTCGTGGGCTGTGAAGAATGAGGAAAGTGAGGATATCCATCGCGAGGAGGATCGCATGGACTCTACTAGAAGCCAAGCGCTTGCGCAGCTTGCGGTGTCACACCAACGGAACCGATCGGTTGCGGATTCGAATCCACACACGGTAAGACTTCGATTATCCGATAATCAATTTTCGATATTTGAAACAGAAACGGATCGCTGGTTTAATATTTTATTTTCCGCTGAGTGAGCGATCTGGAGAAATTGTGAGAACCCAACAATGATATGGTATGAAAATGCAGGATGCACGAGACGCCACCATTATCACTCTCCGAGGTCATCTTTAGGACGTAGTGGCCTAGCTAGAACAAGTGCAGAAGGAGCTAAATGAACTGGTATGCATGAATGAAACATGAATTATGAATGCTTTCTTTATTACATTGTTTTGGCACTAATCCATTGACAATGGCCTTACTTTTGTTACAGCGAGCCGCTTATACACATATGGCTCATCCCCCTAATTTTGCTGCTAGGACGTCCTCCAGTGCCACCTATGAGGCCACCATTACTGACCTACGGAGTCAGTTGGCCTCCGCCATCCGCCGAGCTGCCCAGGCTGAGGATGATGCGGCCGCTTGGGTGAGTTTTTTTACTTGCTTTATTTGTTTTGGCATGAGTTTGTTTGCTTGATTAGGTAACTAATAACGTCTTCTGTTGCAGGTTCAAGAACTCATTCAAGCCCTCAAGAAGGAGAGAGCCGACTTGGAGGAGTCTCAGTCTAGGGCTTCTCGTGTCACCGAGCTGGAGGAACAATTAGCGAGGCTCTCTGCTGGCGACCTCCCCCGTGAGCTTGCACGACTCCAGATCCGACTGGAGGTCTTGACGGAGGAGAGGGATCGTGACCGATCTTGGTTGGAGAGTCTTCAGGGCTGGCTATCGGTTGTAGAGCACGAGCGCCAGAGCATCGAGGCTCGTTACCAGCGTGCACGGTAGTGGGCACTGGAGCAAGGACAGGCGAGTGCTTTTACAATGAGTATTGCAGTATCTTCCGGCCAGGCTGGGCCGAGCATCATGGGACCACCACCACTGCCAACACGGGGACCCGATGTCCAGGATGAGGCGCAGAGCCAGCTGGATGAGGTGCAAGGGAAAGCCATCCCTAATGGCTGTGCTTATGTATCTTCTTCTCTTTTGTGAGTCTGATGATGACGAACTCTTATATGTACTTGAAACTCTTCCAATGAATGAAACTTCTGACTTTTGCATTTGTGTTCTATGTGTTTCATGCCGTTTGTATCATGCCATGTTCATCACTTAACAAACAGGTTAAGTATCTATTCAGGCTTAGCCCCTTGCCCAGTTAGGTAAGCGACTACTTGATCCTATCCTTGGTAAAAGGGTCAAGGGGCGAAGCCTTTATTAGTGAAGGCAAATAATAATCGAAAAAGGAAATGGAATTGTAAAGTGCAACATACAAGAATGCAGATGCTCACTGGAAATAAAAGGAATGCGACACACAAGACATGACAAGCGGATGCTAATTGAAATATTTTTGTTTTGCAATTGCAATTTTTGAAATATCTATTTTTTTTTGTTTTGAAATATTCAATTGTTTTGTAGTTCATCATTTTTTTTTGTTTTGAAATACTTACTCTTTTTTTTTGTAATTTTGAAATATTCAATTTTTTTTTGGTTTTTAAATATTCAATTTTTTTTTTGGTTTTGAAATATTCAATTGTTTTTGGTTTTGAAATATTCAATTTTTTTAGTTTTGAAATAAGATTTTAACTAAATAAATTAAAAACCAGCATGGTACTTGGATCAAAAGAGTATACTTATTCATTAACTTAATTCCCAAATCATTCATCAACGACCTAATCCAAACTCATCGTGCTTAAGTTGTGTTCATGATCGTGATCCCATTCGATGGTCCGACCTTTAGTCAACCTAGGCCATCCCTCATGTTTGAAGTACGCCTCTTTAGAACGAAAAGAAGAATTGGTCTAGAAAGCCCATGAGAGGGTTCCGGAGATCCAGAGAGATGTCCCTCTTTTATCCTGTTATCTGTTGGGGTTCGGTCATTTTTACTTTCACGGGGTATTTAATGACCTTGCGCTCCCTTTCCATTTGATTTTATGGCCTATTGATGTAACATTCGTAATGTTGAATGGCCTTTTGATTTTGTTGGCTTTTGCCTTTTGCTTTTTTGTACGGCGGATCTCCCCCTTTTTTTTATGACGGCCTCTTACTAAGATAACGGGTACTTTCGGTAGTCTATTCTAGGCCTCGTTCCGACATCATAGGTCGAGAGTAAAAACAGAAGTTTTCTTTTAAAAAGAATGAGTTGTACTTTACACCCTTAGTCAAGCTTTCGACATTCTTCGGGCTTCGCATCTCTTGTTACTCTTGAACCAAACGTGTTTGTGTGCAATAATGTGTTTGAGTTAGATTACCAAAGACTAATAAGGGAATTTGAGTTTTCAAATTTTCAAACCCCACTGGTCTTGCACCATGCTGATCGACTCTTGAACCTAAGGGTAGTATTTCTTAAGATAGAGACCATTCCAAGGATGAGTTAACTCTTACCCTTCTGCATTAACCAAGCGATATACGTTACCAAGAAAAGCATGCGAGATAACATAAGAACCTTCCCAGTTGGGTTGGAGCTTAGAACGCAGACTACCAGATTTTACAAAGATTCTTTTAACAATCATTTCACCAACTTTGAATTTTCGTTCAATGACTTTCTTTTGATAAAAATGTGCTAATCTGTTCTGATATACTCGTGCATGATTAGCGGCTGACCAACTTTTCTTCTCTAAAAGTTCCAATTAAGCTAAGAGTGCTGGGCGATGCTCATCAATGGAAAATTCCTTGTTCAATTGTACTCTTAAGGACGGGATGATGACTTCGTATGGAACTACCGCCTCCATTTCGAATGTTAAGGAATATGGGGTCTGTCCAGTGGGTTTGCGGATTGAAGTTCGGTATGCCCATAAGGCCTCCATTAATTTTTCTGGCCAGTCCGTGTATCGGTTAGATTTACACATTTTCTTGATAATTTTTATCAAAGTCTTGTTAGTTGCCTCTACTTGACCATTGCCTTGTGGATAATATGGAGACGAATGATGCAATGAAATTTTATACCTATTGCAGAGGTCTTTCAGCTCTTGTGAGATGAACTGCGGTCCATTTTCGATGACGATAGTGCTTGGAATTTCAAATCTTGTGATGATGTTCTTCATGATAAACTTGCAAACGGTAGATGCTTTGACTTCCGTGTAAGCATCGGCTTCCGCCCACTTGGTGAAGTATTCGATTGCCGTAAGAATGAAGGATTTCTGCTTAATGCCGGAATTAGGATCACTGAGAGGTCCAATGATATCGAAAGCCCACATGGAGAAAGGCCATGGGGAGGAAACAAGATGGAGTGAAGATGCGGGGGAATGGATCTTGTCAGCATGAAGTTGACACTTAGCACACCTACGAACATACCCTACACAATCCTCTTCCATGGTTGCCAGTAGAATCCTTGTCTAAGGATCTTCTTTGATAATATTTGTCCATTAACATAACAATCACAAATTCCAGCAAGCGGAGCATAACCTTCTAAAGCTCATGTTCGTCTAAACATCTCAGAAGAACACCATCAAAACCTCGTTTATAAAGTGCTCCTCCAACTAGAGTGTATCTCTGAGCAACTCTCTTGATAGCCCTTTTCTCATCAGTTATAGCTTCTTCAAGGTACGACTGATCTTCACAGTATTTGGCAATCTCAAAATACCAAGGTTTATCTTCATCTTCCATCTCTTCTTGCCATTCCAATAGCATAATTTCTCGCTTCTCCACTATATCTCCATTTCTAACCTTCTTCAGCAACTTCTCTTTAGTCCTAAGGAATGAAGGGTCTTTTACGGCGGGTGAAAAACGTCTATAGACGATGATCGATTTAGATTGTTTGCTAATCGGGAAATTCAGGGATGATGCGAGAGAAGCTAGAGCGTTGGCTAAGATGTTCTTATTTTGGGGAACATGGACAAAGATCAATTTAGTAAAAAGCTTGGCATAGGCTGAAGTGGGTTCTTGATAAGGCTTTGAGTTTAGGATCAACAGTTCGGTACTTGATGAGTACTTGGCAAAGGATTAGCTGACTTTCACCTACAATCCTGAGTTTGGTGGCACTATAGAGATGAGCAGCCTCGAGACCGGCTAAAAGAGCCTCATATTTAGCAATGTTATTGGTGACAGGAAAGTCAAGCTGAAAGGCTGGTGGAATGGTGACACCTTCAGGTGATAGTAGAACAACGCCGATACCCTTACCATGAGAGTTCAGAGCTCCGTCAAAATGCAGAGTTCACATATCGTTTTTAATTATGTCTATGGACATCAGTTCCTCATCCGGAAACTCCGATCGGATTGGATCAAAAAGAGGAAGAGGGTGATGAGCAAGATGTTCTGCGATGGCATAGCCTTTGATTACTTTTTGCTTAATGTGGATGATATCGAATTGAGATAGAAAGCTTTGCCAATGTGCTAATCGATCTGTGAGATCGGATTTCTCAAGGAGGAACTTGATTGGATTCATCCTAACAATGAGATGGACCTCATGAGCTACAAAATAATGCTTCAGCTTCTGAACCACTCAGACCAATGCAGCACAGGTCTTCTCCATCACTATGTATCTCTGTTCCACGGGGTTGAGAAGTTTAGAAAGATAGTAGGCTACCCTCTCTTTCCCTTCCTCATCTTCTTGTGCTAAGATAGCCCCCATCGCGTCATCTAGGAAAGAAATGTATAAAATCAAAGGTTTGTCCGGAGATGGTGGTCTCAAGACAGGATACACAGACTGTAAATCTAACCGATACACAGACTGGCCAGAAAAATTGATTGAGGTTCTATGGACATACCGAACTTCAATCCGCACGCCCAGTCGGTAGACTTCATATTCCTTAACATTTGGAATGAAGGCGGTAGTTCCATACGAAATCCTCATCCCGTCATTAAGAGTACAATTGAATAAGGAGTTTTCTATTGACGAGCATCGCTCTGCACTCCTCGCTCAATTGGAACTTTTAGACGAGAAAAGATGGTCAGGTGCTAATCACTCACGAGTATATCAAAATAGATTAGCACGTTTTTATCAAAAGAAGGTCATTGAACGTAAATTCAAAGTTGGTGAAATGGTGGTCAAAAGAATTTCCATAAAACCTGGTGGTCCACGTTCTAAACTCCAACCCAATTGGGAAGGACCCTATGTTATCTCAAGTGTCTTTCTTGGTAACGCCTACAAACTAGTTAATGCAGAAGGTCAAGAACTATCTTATCCCTGGAATGGTTTGTATCTTAAGAAATATTACCCTTAAATTAGGTGTGTCAATCGGCATGGTGCTAAGACTAGTGGAGTTAGAAAATTTGAAGTCCCAAATTCCCTTATTAGTCTTCGATAGTCTAATTCATGTGCATTATACACACACAAACACACTTTGTCCTTGAGTAACAAGAGATGTGAAGCCCAAGAAAAACTGACAGCTTGACTGAGAGTGTAAAAGTACAACCCATTCTGGGTTTATTACTCCTTTTTATACTCGGCTCGTGATGTCGAAACGAGGCTCAGGATAGACTACTGAAAATACCCGCTGTCTTAGCAGGAGGCTGTCATAAAAAAATAAAAAAAAAAGAGGAAGAAGATCCGCCCCACAAAAGAAAAATAAAAAAGGCAAAAGACAAATAAATTACAAAAGGCCACAAATGTCAAATCAAAAGGCCACAAATATCCAAATGAAAGGGAGTGCAAGGTCAAAAATATCCCACAAAGTGAAAATGACCGAACTCCAACGGACAATAGGGTAGAAGATGGACATCTTCCTAGGTCTCCGAAACCCTCTCGGGAGCTTTCTAGACCATTTCTTCCTTTCTTTCTAAAGGACGTACTCCAAGCTTAAAGAATGGCCTAAGTCGACTGAGGGTCGGATCATCAAATGGGATCGAGGATATAAGCACAATAAAAGCACGATGAACCCGGATTAGGTTATTAAAGAATGATTAGGGAATTAAAATGACGAATAAATAAACTCTTTTGATGTACCATGTTGGTCTTTAGGAATAAATGGATATCTAAAAATTACAAAAAAAATTGAATATTTCCAAAGCACAAAAAAAATGAATATTTCAAAAGCACAAAAAAATTGAATTTTTCAAAGGAACAAAAAATTTAAATATTTCAAAATAATAAAAAAATTGAATATTTCAAAATCACAAAAAAATGAATATTTCAAAACTACAAAAAAATTGAATATTTCAAAAGAAAAAAAATTAGATATTTCAAAAATTGCGATTGCAAAACAAAAATATTTCAATTAGCATTTGTTTGTCAGATCATGAGTTTTGTAATGTTTTAATTTTCGGTAAGCATTTGTATACTTGTATGTTGCATTTTTAATTATTGTCTTTAATTATCTTTATTTGCCTTCATTAAATAGAGGCTTAGCCTCTTGACCCTTCCACCAAGGATAGGATCAAGTAGTCAGTTACTTCACCAAGCAAGGGGCTAAGCTAGAACAGACATTTAACTTGTTTGTTTAAGTTATGAACAGGGCACAAGAACACAAGAAAGAAAGTTGAAAGAGTCATAAACAACCATTTTCATACATATGAAAAGATCATACATGTGTTAGAAAGTCCATCATATTCGAAGATCTGAAATTTAAATAAGGTCCCATTGTGGGAGTTTCACTGAGTCCCAGCCGTGACTAAAAAGATGATTATCTCTATCCTTGTATTCTTTTATGTAATTGATTTGTATTAGCATTACTATATGATAAATATTTATTAGATTATATTAAGGACCTGATGATTTTAATGAAACTGGAATTTGAGTTCCCCTTCAACAAAAACAGTGATAATTCTAGAGGATTCTTAATCGCACGGATAGGCCGTTAGATTGTCAATTGATAGGGACGACGGTTCCGATTTTGTGAGACGGTGCGTGGAGAAACGAGCTTTGACTTAGCACTGAATTGCAGGATTAGTATCTTGACTCATCAATGACAGTTTAACAATATTATCCTTAATTAATTTATATTTTATTTCATTTTAATTTTTCTTTTAGCCCAGCATGCATTATATAGGACTTTGAAATTATTGTGATAAAAATTAGTTATTGATTAAATTTCATACCATTATTCTAATAAACTCTAACGTGATATGAAATATTCTATTCTGAATTTATCTCTTAATCATCTTTGAGATTTTCTTGAATACATCTTTGGAATTCTATCCTTATTTAGATCTTTATCCTAAATATTTCTTGTTTCCTTTTAAAATTTATCATGGTTGTAGCACATCCACATTCACTGGTAACCGCTCTCTATGATGAAACCTGCAGGGTTTGTGACATAGGGTACTTCCCAATCGTGGAAACTGATCGACCTTATTTATTTTCCTTTGTCTCTTTTATCCAGACATGATTGATTCTACTGATCTCTTTGAGTTACTTTATTGATAATTTTGAGAAAAATTCCTATCATATGATGTTGAAAGCATATCTCATCACACCTTGGCATCACATTTTTAGTACATTACATTCTATTTCACTTCTTACAAAGTCAATGCCAAGGTGGGGCAGTTGTAGACACGTTAATTTTGACCTCATATTAAGTAAATTTAATGTCACAATTATAATTCCCCAAAATGGTCTGATGTTTAATCATTAATTAATTTTTATTGATTTTTCTCGAAATTTGTTGATTAGCGTCGCCCAAGGCCGATGCCATTTAGATTTCTAGCAGAAATTAGTTCGAAATTAAATTCTTAAATTCAGATAGATTTAACTGAATAGCGTCGCCTAAGGGAGACGCCATTTAGATCCTAATTTGTCTACGTTTCCGATTTTTAATTCGAATTAATTTTCTAATTATCTAAAGCACGCCGCTCTTAGGAGACGCGATTTAAGTTTCCTAATCTTTTTCGGTTTCCTTTCCTGATTTACTTTCTATTTTGGCTGATTTAATTAGACAAATGGCATTCCGTCTGGGTGACGCGATTTGAGAGTTTCCTGATAAACATGATTTGACCGAGACAATCCGGTTTTAGAGGTTGGAAAGGTTGCAAACTCCTCCATTCTCATCCAAGGTAAGTTCGAAGCCACGGGAGAGTCCTTTTGAAGCCCAAAACACTCTAAAACTTATTCTTATAAATACAATACCCTTTGGATCTTTGAAAAGGTTGGCAATTGAAGAATTTGGAGTTCATAGTAATGCTTTTGGAGGCTCTCAAGGAGGAGAACGTGGACAGCAAGGAAGAGCTTCTTCTTCATCCTTCTCTTCCTCCATTGAAGCTTTTGAAGACCAAGGCTTTGAAGGGGCCAATCAACCAACCATCCCACATGTTGTCTTTCTAGTTTTTCATAGATTCTTCACTGTTTTCTTCATAGTTTCATCACATCACTTCATGTTAACACACACCCACATCATTCTTTCCATACCCATGTTCATGTTGGGGATTTGAAGAATCATAAAAAGTGAGTTATTTTGGTTTAGTTGTATGCTTAATTTGTTTGATAGAATAATTACTACACTACCCCATAGCTCTAACTATATTATTTCTTTTCTTTGTTTAACTTTCTTTTGCAAGGTTTGAAAGGAGAGAAGCTTGGAGAAATGAGAAAACAAGTCAAGAAATCCACAACAAAAGCAAGAGAAAATAATAAGAAAGCTCTTTCTCTTTGGACGGCCAAAGAGAAGGAACAAAAAGAATTCCAATCTCCCAAAGTTTGAAAGGTAAGCGATCATCTTTTATCATTGAAACCCTCGGTTTCTGGCGATCACGATCTTTATAGTTTGTTTATCATCCATATGAACATGAGATTCATGATTTTCATACACCACAATTGAGTACTGTCAGTTCACTGATGATTTCTCAAGATATGGCTTCATATACTTATTAAAGTATAAATCAAAAGCTTTTGAGAAATTCAAAGAATTCAAGAATGAAGTAGAGAAACAAACTTGAAAGAGTATCAAAACCATCCAATTCGATCGTGGTGGGGAATTTGAGTACAAAGTTCACAAAATACTTAAAGAATAATGGTATCCTTTCTCAGGTTACACCTCCCTATACACCTCAAATTAATGGTGTATCAGAAAAGAGGAATCGCATATTAATGAAAATGGTGCGATCCATGATGAGTATGTTCAAATTACCAGTATCCTTTTGGGGATATGTACTTAGCTCGGGTATGTATATCCTGAATAAGCTACCCAGCAAATCTCTTGAAACCACTCCGTATGTGATATGGAATGGAAGGAAACCAGACCTTAAACATATTAAAGTCTGGAGAAGTCCTGCTCATACTAAAAGACATGATGCAGATAAACTGGAGTCTAGAACTGACAAATGCAAATTTGTGAGATATCCGAAGGAAACTTACGGATATTACTTTTATCATCCTGGCGAACGAAAGGTGTTTGTGGCTAGGAGAGCTGTCTTTTCGGAAGAAGATTATATTCTCCAAAAGGACAGTAGGAGTAAAGTAACTCTGGAAGAAATACCAAACCCACAAACTGCTAATGGTTCATCAGATGAACTATCAGTTTCTAAACCTGTTCAAGAAAATACACAAGAACCTCGTAGGTCAGAAATAGTATCTAAACCACTAGAAAGATATGTGGTGTGGGACATATTAATTTGGATGGTTCTAGGATACTCTATAATGAGGATGATGATTCTAAGACTTACCAGAAGTCCATTGAAAGTCCAGAAGCCAGGAAGTGACGAGAAACCATGAATTCTGAAATTCAGTCTATGCACATCAACCAAGTTTGGAACTTGGTTGACTTGCCCGAAGGTATAGTACCTATTAGTTGCAAATGGATCTTTGAAAGAAAGATTGGTGCAAATGGACGAATTGAGACTTATAAGGCAAGGTTAGTGGCGAAGGGTTATCGTCAAAGACAAGGCATTGACTATGACGAGACCTTCTCAC
Source organism: Zantedeschia hybrid cultivar (assembly GCA_030544215.1). Lineage (NCBI taxonomy): Eukaryota > Viridiplantae > Streptophyta > Magnoliopsida > Alismatales > Araceae > Zantedeschia > Zantedeschia hybrid cultivar. Next base: position 47,314,568 of record JARZZO010000011.1, read on the forward strand.
CCGTTGCCATGATTAAGTCTATTCTTCATGCTATTGCTGCATACTATGATTACGAAATCTGGCAGATGGATGTGAAAACGGCCTTCCTCAATGGAAACCTTGAGGAAGAGGTGTATATGATACAACTAAAGGGCTTCACATCAAAGGAATCTCCAGATATGGTATGTAAGTTGCAAAGGTCTATTTATGGACTGAAACAACCTTCCCGTAGCTAGAACATAAGTTTTGATGAGGCAATCAAATCTTATGGCTTCATTAAAAATGAAGATGAGCCTTGTGTATACAAGAAAAACAGTGGGAGCGCAATCGCATTCCTGGTTCTTTATGTTGATGACATCCTACTCATTGGGAATGATGTAGGGATGATGTCATCAGTAAAGATCTGACTATCCAAGAACTTCTCTATGAATGATTTGAAAGAAGCATCTTACGTATTGGGAAAACGGATTTATAGAGATAGATCAAAGAAGATGCTAGCCTTAACCCAATCCATGTACATAGAAACTATTGTCAAAAGGCTTGGCATGGAAAATTCCAAGAGAGGTCTTATACCGATGAGACATGGAATTTATCTTTTCAAAGGTCAGTCTCCTAGGACTTCTAAGGAGAGGGCAATGATGGATAAGATTCCCTATACTTCACCATAGGTTCCATCATGTATGCCATGCTATGTACAAGACCTGATGTTACATATGCTCTAAGCGTTACGAGGAGACATCAAGCAGATCTAGGTGATGAACACTGGAAGGCTGTGAAATGTATCCTTAAGTACTTAAGAAGAACTAAGGATATGTTTCTGGTCTATGGAGGAGGAGACTTAAAGCTGCAAGGATACACTGATTCGAGTTTTTAGTTTGATCTTGATGACAACAAGTCGACATCAGGTTTTGTCTTTACACTCAATAGGGGAGCAGTGAGCTGGAAAAGTTTCAAGCAGGAAACCACTGCTGATTTGACAATGGAAGATGAGTATATTGCTACTGCTGAAGCCACCAAGGAAGCTATCTGGATGAAGAAATTCATCTACGATCTTGGTGTGGTGGAAAGCATCTATGTTCCCGTCCTACTGCTGTGTGACAACAATGGGGCGATTGCTCAAGTGAAAGAGCCGAGGTCTCATCAGAAGTCAAAGCACATTCTGCGGCACTTTCATCTGATCAGAGATATTATAGCTCGAGGAGATATCGTAGTCGAGAGAGTTCCTTCAACCGACAACATAGCCGATCCACTGACAAAGTCTTTGTCTCAAAATGTCTTTGAGCGTCCCTTAGAGAATATAGGTATTCTATATAAAAGTGATTGACTTTAGTCCAAGTGAGAGATTGTTAGTATTAGATGGTCTAAAAGCCAATCCGATACTATGTATTATTCAGTTTATTAATATATAATGGCATTAATTCATTGTGTGTAATTAGTTCGATCTATGTTTATCGTATCACGATGAAGTCTATGAATATGTGCAATAGTCTTTGGATTATGATGAGATCATAATTACGGGACCAAAGACCTATAAACACATATTCTTAATTGTTCCTAGTCGGAGGATGTTTGAGAAGGACATCAAACATCTGGATAGACTAGTACAGGTTTCTTCAGCTCATATGATGACGGTGACTGATCCTATAAGTCACTTGTGTAGAGACACTATGCTGGACCTGTAGTTGCTCATTGGGGAATGAGTTCACTGAACTGATACGATCATGAATCTTTGGATGGTATGTACCTTACTGTTAACCAACTCGATTCTTTTGTCACGGTTGCGTAGATGATCTTTGGACCTAAGACACCAAAGATACCTTGTTGGTATGTCTCTGAGCTTTGACTTTGACTAACGAATCCCTAACAATGGGTTATCAATAAGTCAAATGATCGGGTTCAAAGAAATACCCTCGAAGGTAATTGTGTGTTCAATATGGGATCATCTGCTCTCGGTATTATGAGAGAGAATGTTCCGAGAATGATGTGCTTAAGTCCCTGGCTAGGGCGGACTCTATTTCAGATAATGAGTTATCCGATATAGATTAGCGGCATTTGATTCAAGTGATTCGACTGGCTAGGGTTTAATAGTAAACTATACCCTAGGTCGATTCGGGAACATTGCACGGATGAAGGATTATATCCGCACGCTAACCGATGATGGAAAGGTTCCAATAGAGGGTTGCGATAACCCCAATGCCATCCAGGATCACGGGATGTTGCTTGGCATCCAACATGATCGGAAGCTCGTCCGAATTTACTGTAGGACATTAAATTCGGCTGATTAATTAATATAAGGATACAAATTAATTCAGTGGGTCTGTAAAGAGTTACTGGGCTTAATGGGCCATTAACTGGACTGGTATTTGGGCCTAGAGGGTCACACACGCAAAAGGTTTTCAAGTTGATGTCTAATTTGACGGGATTTCGGATAAGTATGGGTTTTTATGAAAAATCGCAAAAACACTTATTATAAAAGAATGACCACTAGGTCGAGGGCCAACAACCTTGACCTAGCCACCGCCCTCTCTCTCTCCTCTCTCTCTCTCTTGGGCGCACCTCTCGAGGCCGGCCCCCTGGAGGATTTGCTCTGTCTTTCGACAGATCTGCTTATCGTTCAATGGGAGTTTCCGAATCCGCATGTCGCGGCGGATTACGCGCAGCCAAAAGGGATGCACGGACGCCGTATCAAGCGAGGAGGCAAGGATGATCCATCGCGAGGAGAACCACGTGGATACTGCTAGAGGCCGGGCACCTATGCGGCTTGCGGCATCGCTCCGACAGAACTGAAGAACGAACGCGGATTCAAATCCACGCAAGGTAAATATGATTTATCGCTTTAGGTTTTTGTTGATCGAAACGGGACGGATCCGATCCCGACTTTAATTTTATCTGTTGCATTATGGTCGGATCCGGACACAGAGAATCCAACACCCCGAACCACTTTGCCATTCGGATCCTTGAAATAAGGGCTTCGTACTCTGCCTCATTATTTGTAGCTGGGAATTGAAATTTTAATGGGAATTGGAGGCCGTTTGTCTCTCGAGAACCAGGGGGGACCAGGATAAGACCTGCCCCATAGCCCATGGCTCGGGCCGATCCATCAGTGATAATCTACCAAGTGGGTCCTTCACCAAGACCACTACTCAGTTCTTCTACTGGGAGCATACACTCGGCCACGAAGTCGGCAAGGGCTTGCGCCTTAATAGCCGTCTTGGGCCGATAGGTGATTTCGAATTCCGATAATTCAATTGCCCATTTGATCATCTGGCTAGAAGCATTTTGTCGTTGTAACAGTTGCCGAAGTGGCCTATCGGTGACGACCTCTATCGGGTGAGCTTGGAAGTAAGGATGCAGTTTCCTCGCAGCCGTCACCAAGGCGAGGGCCGTTTTCTCGACCGCTTGATACTGTACTTCTGGTCCTTGAAGGAACCGCCTAATATAGTAGACAGGCTTCTGTGTTCCTCCGTCCTCCCTGATAAGAACAGAGCTAACTGTAGACGGGGTTACAGACTAGTAGATCAAGAGTTGTTCACCTGTGAGCGGTTTGGAAAGCACCGGGAGTTGTTTCAAATACTCCTTGAGCTCCTCGAACACTGCTTGGCACTCTGGTGACCAAGCGATGTGGCCTTGTTTGCTCGGCGGGTTCTCCTTTACTCGCAATAACTTGAAGAAGGGGAAACAACGATCGGCTGCCTTGAAAAGGAACCTACTTAATGCCACCAACCTCCCTGTGAGCCTTTGTGCATCATTGAGGCAGGTCGGAGGATGCATGGAAAGGATGGCTGATATTTTATCAGGGTTGGCGTCAATCCCCCATTGGGTCACCATAAAGCCCAGAAATTTTCCGATTGTTACCTCGAAGGTGCATTTGGCATCAAAGGTCTTTGCGAGGTCTTCCAGGTGGTCGGCGTCCATGGTGGATTTGACCAGCATGTTGTCCACATACACTTCCATGTTCTAACCGATAAGTCGGACAAACATTCGGTTCACCAACCTTTGGTAGGTTGCACCAACGTTCTTTAGTCCGAAGGGCATTTAGGTGTAGCAATATAATCCTTCCTCGGTGACGAAAGCAGTATGCTCTTCATTGGCCTTGTTCATCTGTATTTGGTGATACCTTAAGAAGGCGTCGAGAAAGCTCAAACTCTCATGGCCAACGATGGCGTCTATTAGGTGGTCTACATTCGGCAGAGGAAAGCAATCCTTGGGAGTGGCTTTATTAAGGTCAGTGAAATCGACGCACATGCGCCATTTCATATTAGATTTCTTCACCAAAATGATGTTGGCGACCCAGATGGGGTATTGGACGTGTCTGATCACGCTTGTCTCCAGGAGCAGTTAACCTGCTCCTTGGCAACTTCTTGTCTCTCAGGGGCAAGCTGCCTCTTCCTCTGCTGCACAGGAGGATGGCCTGGGTCCAAATTTAGGGAGTGTGTAGCGACCTCTGGGAGAACCCTGACGGAGGGGTACCCAAATGAAAATATCTAAGTTCCTTGACAGGAACTTTTGATATTGTAACCTTTGTTGCTCAGGCAAGGAGGCCCCTACCTTCAGCTCTTAGTCCGCAGCCGGTCCTACCTTGATAGTGGCCAGCTCCTCAGAGGGTTGTGCGTTCCTCGCTAGGTCATCCGCTACCTCCCTGATGATCATTACCGGCTTTTTTAGTTAAGCATTGGTAGAAGCCAAGTATGTCTGTCTAGAGATATTTTGATTTTCTCACTCTTCACCAACTCTGTCGGGGGTCAGGAACTTGAGCTTCTGGTGCCAAGACGAGGGGACGGCGGGGAACTTCCCTAAGGATTCTCTCCCTAGGATGTCGTTGTCTGCTGAGGGGACATCGACCACCATGAATTCTATCTCCCATATTATGGTCATCGGCGGTGTTACCAGTGTCAAGGGAAGGGTGATGATGCCTTCTGCCATAACGGGCTGGCCGCTAAAGCCGTATATCGGCATCTGGACTCTCCTTAGCCTTTTCATGTCTGGATCTATCTGCTTAAAACAATCAAGGAAGATAATGTCAAGGGAGTTGCCGTTGTCGACAAACACTATCTTTACCTTAAAGTCCGCAATCTTTGGCTCTATCACCAGGGCGTCGTTGTGGGGCAGCACTAGTCCTTCCAGGTCGGCCTCGGTGAAGGTGATTGGCTCCTGAGTCAAGTGTCGGTGGGAGGTTGAGGCCACCTCCTGAACTGCTCTCTGAGTCTCCATGGCATACCTCCATCTTCTTTTGTTGCTGTCTCCTCTGCTGGCCAATCCTCTGTAGATGACATGGATCACTCGCTCGGCTGCGGGGGGAGTCCGCTCCTGACGTTTCCAGTCAATCTTTGGGTCGGCGACGTACCTCTTCAAACGACCTCTCTTTATGAGGTTTTCGGTCTCCCTTTTGAGATCATTGCATTCCGAGGTGTAGTGCCCATACTCATGATGGTAGGCGCAAAACTTCCTGGTCTGCTATGCTCTTAGGGTAGGCTTGATCTTCTTTGTCCATCTGAGGTAGCCTTCATTCTTGATTTCCTAGAGGATTCGGTCGATCGGCATGTTGAGAGGGGTGTCATTTTCTTCTCTTCGGAACCCGAGGGGTTCTCGCCGGTTATCCCAATTTTCTAGTCGTGGACTCTTCAAGGGTCAGTCTTCAATACTCCGGTCGAACCTTTTTCGACCCCTAGTCGGCTCCCGACTTTTGTTACCTCTGTTAGTCTTAGGTGGCCTACAAGCCAATATGACTTTGTAATCTCGTTAATTTATTAATATAATGACATTATTCATTATGTGTAAATTCGTATTATTATCGTCTCATAATGAAGTTCATGAATATGTGCGATAGTAATCAGATTATGATGAAATCATACTAATGAGACTAATCATTTAAACATACATATTCTTAACAGTTCCTAGTCGGAGGATATCCGAGAAGGACATCAGATACCTGGTTAGACTAGTACAGATTACTCCCGCTCCTAAAATGAGGGTGACTGATCTCATAGTCACTTATGTGGAGACACTAAGGCAAATCTGTAGGTGCTCATTAGAGAATGAGTTCACTGAACTGATCCGACTGAATCGCTGGATGGTAAAGTACCTCACTGTCAACTAGCTTGATTCTATTGTCGCAGTTGCGTGGATGGTCCTCGGACCTGAGACACCAAGGATACCTTGTCGGTGGACTTCTGTGCTTTGACCTTGGTTTATGAATCTCTAACCACGGGATTCTAAACAGCCAAGGATCGGGTACAGCAGAATACCATCGAAGGAAATGGAGTGTCAATAAAGAATCATTCGCTTTCGGTACTTAGAGAGAGAATGCTCTAGGAAGGATGCGCAGAAGTCCCTGGCCAGGGTGGACGATAATGTCGGAAAAACAGTTTTTCGATATTATACGGCAGCATCCGATCCAAATGAGTCGACCGGTTAGGATTTGACAATACCCCATATCCTGAGTTGACTCGAGAGCATTGTATGAATGAAAGATTATATCAACGCGGTAACTGTCGGCGAAAAGGTTCCAAGAGTGGGTTACTTAACCCCAATACCTTCTGGGTTCACGCGGTGTTGTTTGGTACCCAACGTGATCAGAGGGCCGATCGAATTTGATGTGCGACATTGATTCGATTGATTAATTAATTGATATGAGTTATTAATTGATTAATCAGGCCAGTGAGGAGTCACTGGGCTTATTGGGCCATTAATCGGACTGGTTATTGGGCCTAGAGTGTCACACGCAAATGATTCTCAAGGCGATGGATAAATAAGTGTGTTTTATATTAACCGGGGTTTTTTATGAAAAACCACACGGTTGACATAAAATATAACGAACGGCCTGAGCAGGCCAAGCTGCTACTAACCCTAGCTGCCCCCTCCTCTCTTCCTCTCTCTCTCTAGTGCCCCAAGCCAGTTCTGATCTCCGGGTCTGCTTCATCGCTTCTCCGACTCCCGTCCAACGGGAAATCGACCACGCGTCGCGGCGGTCGTTGCGGCGGTCGTTGCGGCGAATGGCGAAGGATTCGAGGGCTGCGACGAGCGAGGAACGTGAGGACATCCACCAGGAGGAGGTTCGCATGGACTCCGCTAGAGGCTGGGCGCTTGTGCGGCTTGCGGTGTCACACCGACGGAACCGATTGGCCGCGGATTTGAATCCGCGTACGGTAAGAATCGATAATCCGATTATCAGTTTTAGTTATTCGAAACGGGCACAGATCGTAGGTTTTAATCTTTATTTTCCGCTGCGTTTCGCGATCCAGAGATACACGAGAACCCAACAGTGGCATTAGAGCCAAGTTCTACTGTTTCTCGTCCCGTTTCGGTCTCCGATTTAATATTTCTGTGAATTTATTCCATGCACGAATTTGATTATATTGTTAGAACCGTGTTCATATGATGAACACAATATTAATTGGATTAATGTTCTGCAATTTCAAATTTTATTTTGGGGATTTTTCACGTTCTTCGTCGAACGAAGAACAACAAGTTCTTGGCACACTTTGCGGCTTTGCTCAGGGATCCCCAATTGTTAGGGAGGTGAGGCCGGCCCCGGATCGTCCAAGGGGTCGCCGGGCATCACCGGGCTACGAGGCCATCGCCGGAAAACCTGCTGGAGGTGGTCGGATTGAAGAGGATCTCTTCTTTGGTCCCATGGATTTGAAAAACCAGAAAAGGGAAGGATTTAAAGGGCTCGGATTGGTGCTTATTAGGCCACCGCCGGTTGCCCCACCGGTGCCGAGCAGGTCACCGGCGGTGGGGGCATCGCCGACGAAGCCTCGCGGTGCCCGGGCGCCCAGCGGAGGCGACCTACAAACCCTCCCACCGCCGGCATGCAACCTAGGGTTTTCTGTGTGAAAGGGGGGAGGCTCAGGCTGAAGAAGAACTAGCCCAGCCGCTTGCTGGTGCCCCAAACCGGGCCGGTCCCGCCAGGGAGGGTCCCTGGCTGGATTGGGCCCAAGCCCAGGCGCCCCTGGCTCGAGCCCAGGCTCGGCCCAAATGGGCTGAGCCCAAACTTGCCCCTTAATCCCATTTTATTATACCCTTATTTCTTATTAAACCACAAAAACTTCAAGCCCATTAAAATATCATGTGAATTGGATTTTAATTTTAAACTTCAAAAATGTTTTGGAAATCAAAATTATTGTTCAATTTTATTTAATTGGGCTTTTAATGATTTTGAATCATTAATATTAACAAAGTGTTGTTAATAATTAGAATTAGTTATTAACTTAAATGTTAAATTAATAATTAATTTTAATTGGCTAATTTAAGTGTTAAGTTAGTGATTATTAGTTAATTAGGATTAATTATTAGTTTAAGTGTTAAATTAGTAATTAATTTTAATTAACTAAAGTAAAGGTTTAATTAGGAGTTATTAATTATTAGTTTAAGAGTTAAATTAATAATTAACATTAATCCAATAATCTAAGAGTTAGATTAGTAGTTATTAATTAATTAGTGTTAATTAATACTTTAAGAGTTAAATTAATAGTTAACATTAATTTTCTAGTCTAAGAGTTAGATTAGCATTTTTGGTTAATTAGAGTTGATGAGGCAGAATCCGATTCGGCCCATTAAAACAGGTCCAACACAGATCAGTCCAACAGCAGCAGTAAGAAGCCCCCTGGCAGCCTTCAGCCCGTTAGCGGCCCAGCGGCCCTCGGCCCAGAAGGCTATCCAGTGGTCCTCGGCCCGTCCGCGGCCCAACAACCTTCGGCCCATTAGCGGCCCGATAGCCTTCGGCCCGTTAGCGGCTCAGCAGCCCCTCGGCCCAGCAGGCTCCAGCCCACTAAGCGGCATCTGGCCCGTCAGCGGCCCTACCCCCTTCGGCCCAATAGCCGTATCCGGCCCACTCCGGTGGGAGGGTTAGGCACTATGGCGGTTTACCAATAAACCCAGAACATAGTCCTATATCGGTTGCCACCGTTAAGCATCCTCTATCCTCCGCTATAAATACACGGCTATTTATTACCAAAGGTATGTCTTCGTGACCCTAAGGACTACAGTCCAAAAAGTATTAAAGCTGCTTCTTCCACCTCTTTGACTTCTGAATCGAATCATCTTCAGAAGCTAACTTAACCGTCGGAGGGGGTTCCTAAGGGCCAAAGCCCGGGACTCCTACTGACTGGTTTTTCTTCTTCTCTCCCTCCTGCAGGGGATCGGTTCGAATCTTCGCCGACCTCCCCGAGTCGGTCTCGGCCACCGAATTCGGACTTCTCCCTCCGGTCTAAACGCCATTCGTCGGCTGATCCCAAGGTGCTTTGGCTCTGCCCCGCGTCGGTTGTTCCTCATCCGGAGGAGCTTCGGCCATGCCTTCCGCAGGCTAGCCGACATCTAACCGAGCGACCCTCGGCTTCGGATTTTCAGCCTCGTCTCCGCCCTCGCCGCGCTCCGGATCCCCGTCGGGCCTCTTCTCCAATCCAACTCCGAATCCTAAACTTCGGATTCCAGCTTCGGAATCCAGTCGTGATAGCTTCGGCTACATCAATAGTTAATTGTTAATTTAAGTGTTAAGTTAATGATTAATTTTAAATTAACTAATCTTAGAGTTAGATTAAAAGTTATTAATTAATTAGTGTTAATTAATAATTTAATTGTTAAATTTATAATTAACATTAATTAACTAATCTAAGTATTAGGTTAGTAGTTAATAATTTATTAGAGTTGATTATTAATTTAAGTGTTAAATTAGTAAATAACTTTAATGGACTAATCTAAAGAGTTAGATTAGATATGAATTATTAATTGTCTAATTGTTAGATTATTAATATTGTTTAATCTAAAAGTTAGATTATTTTAGAAATGTTCTAATTGCATAGAATAATATGGAATTATTAATTTGGAGTGTGTGCACATGTGATGTGTGTTTTATGTTTTTAAATTTGATTTAATTGCATGCTTAAGTTATTAAAAGATTTTTCGAAATTCAAAAGCCAATTTTGATTGAAACCTAGCTTTCTGAAAGCCAAAAGTTATTTATTTTGAAAACACTTTTGTTTAAGCCATGTGATGCGCTTATCATGTGTGAATTGTTTAAAACACACCGTGGTTATAGATATGTACTTATTTAATTATTCATGTGATGAATGATTGTGTGGATCGTGGATGTTTGAATAAGTATGTTTATTAATTGTTAATAAATAGAGGTCTGCGTACCTCTCCCTCTCTCATAATCCGTTATACTTCTACCTCTCTCTCTCTTGTACTCGCCATAAGGCCTTCTTCTATTTTACATGTAATTCTAGAATTATTGTAATCTGATCGAGGCAACCGAGGAAGGAGCGAGGACGATCCACAACTGCTACCAGGAAGGCAGAAAGATGAAGATCTCTTGCCTATGTGTTTGCAGAATTCTCTGATGTAAATGTTATGTTAAATTGTGTGTGCATTTGACTGTTGGCTCCAGTCAAACCCACTGTACTATCCATGACCACACTAACGACATGTATGAGATGCATTGTTTTCTTTTGATTATGAATCAAAGCAGGTATAGTATTAGTAAATATATACGATATATTTGTATACTATTACCTAGCAGAGACCAAGGTAAAAGTTATTTAAATACCCTCGTCTAAATTCTAAGCCGTAACATGAGTAGTTAAGAACTTACTGCGTGGTCCACCATCGTTATATCGTTGTGTTACCACAAGGCCTGTTTAATTGTGAGGAGGGACTATGGCTATGGCATTAGATGCCTATATGATTGGGGTAGAGAAACCATGTAGCTTTGTTGTGCTATCCACAAGGGCTGCATGCAAATCTATGCTCGTCGCATAACGATGGTTAGTTTAGACTAGAATTAGTGGCTTGTTGTGCTATCCATAAGAGCTTTAAATCCTGGAGACCGAAGATAAGATCAAATATTGCAAAGAGTTGCAAGTCCCATGAAATGGGTGCTCTTTGATTGTTTTACAGCTTTCTTGTGCTATCTACAAGGTTGTACTGCAAGTCATTAAGATTCTGATCCCCACTAGGAGATTGTCGGCATCTCCCGTTCTGTATAGCTGAGGGTTATATAGTCCGTCGAAAATTAGTGGGAGTTAAAACTTGAAAAAAAGACCATATCTTGTTTTATAACTGAACACCCACTAAAATAGATTTTATCTCTTATAGGGAATTATGTCGTCAAATAACCCACTCCGTTGCATACTTAACGCCAATCTTTTGACTAGCTCGAACTACTCGATTTGACCCAGAAACCTGAAGAGTGTCTTCAGATCTGAGCACATTGCCGACGTCCTTGGAGCTGATCCTCCTGCTGAACCGGCATTGGATGCCCCTAAGGCAGAGATGATCATGTACGATAAAAGAATGAAAGACAAAGGCAAAGGAGTAGTAAAAGGTGACTGCTTCTACTGTAAGCAGAATGGTCACTGGAAGAGGAACTGCAAGGAGTTCCTCAACAATAAAGCTCATAGAAAGGTGAAGCTATCTGAAACTTCAGATATCTATATGATAGATATCAACTTGTCAGTTAGAGATTCCACATCTTGGGTATTAGATACCGGATGTGCTTCTTGTTGGATTTCTCGGGTTACTCCGGATCGCACACGCAGTAGAAAATAAAATAAAACAGCGATCCGTTTTTCCCGTTTCGAAAAACTAAAATCGATTATCAGATAATCGAATTTCTCACCGTGTGTGGATTCGAATCCGCAACCGTTCGGTTCCGTCGGTGCGACACCGCAAGCCGCGCAAGCGTCCGGCCTCTAGTGAAGTCCACGCGATCCTCCTCGCGACGGATATCCTCATGTTCCTCGTTCTTCGCAGCCCACGAAACCTCTGCCGGTCGCCGCAATGATCGCCGCAACACGCGGACGATTTCCCGTCGAACGGGATTCGGAGAAGCGGCGGAGTAGATCTGGATCTGTCTGGATGCCAGAGAGAGAGAGAAACAGAGGAGGGGCGGCTAGGGTTAGCAGCAGCTTGGCCTGCTCAGCCCGTTCGCTATGTTTTATACTAACCGCGCGTTTTTTCATAAAAACCCCCGGTTTATATAAAACCCACTTATTTATCCATCGCCTTGAGAATCATTTGCGTGTGACCCTCTAGGCCCAAGTACTAGTCCAGTTAATGGCCCAACAAGCCCAGTGACTCCTCACTGGCTTTATTAATCAATTAATAACCCTTTATTAATTAATTAATCAATCGAATTGATGTCGCACATCGACTTCGACCGGGCCTCCGATCACGTTCGGTGCCAAGTAACACCGCGTGACCGGAAGATATTGGGGTAAAGTAACCCACTCTTGGAACCTTCCCGCCGACAGTTACCGCGTGGATATAATCCTTCATTCGTACAATGCTCTCGAGTCAACTCAAGGTATGGCGAGCTGTCAAACCCTAACCGGTCGACTTACTTGGATTGGATGCCGCTGATGAATATCGGAAAACTCCTTTCCCGATATTATCGTCCGCCCTGGCTAGGGACTTCCGCGCATCCTTCTTAGAGCATTCTCTCTCTAAGTACCGAGAGCGAATGATTCCTTATTGACACACAATTCCCTTCGACGGTATTCCGCTGTACCCAATCCTTGGCGTATTAGAATCCCGTGGCTAGAGATTCGTAAACCAAGGTCAAAGCACAGAAGTCCACCGACAAGGTGTCCTTGGTGTCTTAGGTCCGAGGACCATCCACGCAACTGCGACAATAGAATCAAGCTGGTTGACAGTGAGGTACAATACCATCCAGCGATTCAGTCGGATCAGTTCAGTAAATTCATTCTCCAATGAGCACCTACAGATTCGCCTTAGTGTCTCCATACAAGTGACTTATGAGATCAGTCACCCTCATCATATGAGCAGGAGTAATCTGTACTAGTCTAATCGGATATCCGATGTCCTTCTCAGATATCCTCCGACTATGAACGATTAAGAATATGTGTGTTTAAGTGATCAGTCTCATTAGTATGATCTCATCATAATCTGATCACTATAGCACATATTCACGGACTTCATTATGAAACGATAATTAATGCTATTTACACATAATGAATATTATGCCATTATATTAATAAATGAATGAGATTTACATAGTTAGATTGGCTTGTAGGCCACCTAAACATAACAGTCTCCCACTTGGACTAAAGCCAATCACCTTTATACAATAAGCCTATAAACTCTTGGTGACGCTGAAACACAATTTGGCCAACGGCTTTGTCAGTGGATCTGCTACATTGTCGACGGATGGAACTCTTTCCACTACTACATCTCCTCTGGATATGATCTCTTTGATAAGATGAAAGCGCCTCAGAATATGCTTCGATTTCTGATGAGACCGTGGCTCTTTCGCTTGCGCAATCGCTCCATTGTTGTCGCACAACAGCGGAACAGGCTCAGAGATGCTGGGAACTACGCCGAGGTCGGTGATGAATTTCTTCAACCACACTGCTTCCTTGGCGGCTTCAGCTACAGCGATGTACTCAACTTCAGTTGTCGAATCTGCAGTGGTTACTTGCTTGGAACTCTTCTAGCACACTACGCCTCCGTTCAATGTAAATACGAATCCAGATGTAGACTTGCTATCATCTGGATCTGACTGGAAACTCGAGTCAGTAAAGCCTCGTAGTTTCAAGACACCTCCTCCATAGACAAGAAACATATCCTTAGTTCTTCTCAAGTACTTAAGGATACATTTCACTGCCTTCCAGTGCTCTTCGCTTGGATCAGCCTGAAATCTGCTCGTAACACTTAGAGCAAATGCAACATCAGGCTGTGTACATAGCATGGCATATATGATAGATCCTATGGCAGAGCCATAGGGTATTCTATCCATGAATGTCCTCTCATCAGGAGTCTTAGGAGACTGCTCCTTTGAGAGACTAATTCCATGTCTCATCGGTGTGAGACCTCTCTTGAAATTTTCCATGCCAAACCTTTTGACTATGGTATCTACGTACAAGGATTGGGTCATTCCAAGCATCCTCTTTAATCTATCTCTATAGATCCGTATTCCCAATACGTAGGATGCTTCTCCCAAATCCTTTATAGAGAAGTTTTTCGACAGCCAGATCTTTACTGATGACATCATAGCTACATCATTCCCAATGAGTAGTATGTCATCTACGTAAAGAATTAGAAAAGTGACTGCACTCCCACTGGTCTTCTTGTACACACAAGGCTCATCTTCATTCTTAATGAAGTCATAAGACTTGACAGCCTCGTCAAATCTTATCTTCCAGCTCCGGGAAGCTTACTTCAGTCCATAAATGGACTTCTGAAGCTTGCACACTTTATTTGGAGATTCTTTGGATGTGAAACCTTCTGATTGTATCATATACACCTCTTCCTCAAGGTTACCATTGAGGAAGGCAGTCTTCACATCCATCTGCCATATTTCAAAATCAAAATGTGCAGCAATGGCGAGTAGAACTCTGATCGACTTTATCATGGCAACTGGTGAGAAAGTCTCGTCATAGTCAATTCTTTGCCTTTGACGATATCCCTTTGCCACCAACCTTGCCTTATAAGTGTCGATCCGTCCATCAGCACCGATCTTTCTCTTAAAGATCTACTTGCAACCAATGGGTACAATACCCTCGGGCAAGTCCTTCAAGTTCCAAACTTGGTTGGTGTACATGGACTGGATTTCTGAGTTCATAGCTTCTCGCCATTTCCCGACTTCTGGGCCTTCTATAGCCTCCTGGTCGGTTTTAGGATCATCATCCTCATTATATTGTACCTTAGACTTACCTTCAGTAATATGTCCCACATATCGTTCGGGTAGTTTAGGTACTCTACCAGATCTACGAGGCTCATGTGTGTGTACCTGAACAGATTCAGGAACTGATATCTCATCTGATGATAATGCAGCTGTTTGGGGATCTGGAACCTCTTCCAGTACTATTTTACTCACACTGTTCTCCTGGAGAAGGTATTCCTCTTCCAGGAAGACAGTTTTCCTGGCGACAAACACCTTTTGTTTACCAGGATGGTAAAAATAGTATCCAAAGGTTCCCTTTGGATATCCCACAAACCTGCATTTATCAGTTCGTGATTCCAGCTTGTCTGGATCATGCCTGTTTACACGAGCTGGACAACCCCAGACTTTAACATGTTTAAATTCTGGTTTCCTGCCTTTCCATATCTCATATGGAGTAGAGGCCACATACTTGTTGGGTACTCTGTTTAGTAGGTATGCTGCTGACTCTAGAGCATACCCCAGAGGGACACTAGTAATCTCGAAAAACTCATTATGGATCGCACCATGTCCAACAAAGTGTGATTCCTCCTTTCTGATACACCATTCATCTGTAGTGTATATGGAGGGGTCAGCTGAGAAAGGATACCATTATCCTTTAAGAATTTTGTGAAATTAGTACTCAAGTATTCTCCTCCTCGATCTGATCGAAGAGCTTTAATACTCTTTCCTAACTGCTTCTCTACCTCACTCTTGAACTCCTTGAACTTCTCAAATGCTTCCGACTTGTACTTCATTAAGTACACATAGCCGAATCTTGAGAAGTCATCGGTGAACGTGATGAAGTAAGAAAAGCCACCTTTGGCTTGGGTGGACATTGGACCACATACATCTGAATGTATTATTTCCAAAATGTCTTTGGCACGTTCTCCATGTCCAGTAAATGGGGATTTTGCCATCTTTCCCATAAGGCAGGATTCACATGTTGCAAACGATTCGTAATCGAATGCAGTTAAGTAACCATGCTTGTGCAACTTTTGCAACCTGCTTTCGCCAATGTGCCCAAGTCTACAATGCCACATGTAGGCCTGGTTCACACAATTCTTGCTCTTCTTAAGAGCATTATCAATTTGAAGATTGTAATAAGAAACATCTAAGAGATATAGACCGTTGACTAAAGATGCCGAAGCTATTGATTTATTACCATAATAAATCGAACAACTTCTATTCTCAATAGTCAACATATATCCTATCTTGTATAAACAAGATATTGATATGATGTTCTTTATGATGCTAGGAACATAATAACAATCTTCTAATAGTAAGGCGTCTCCCGATGGAAGCCTGAGGTTTGCTGTCACAACAGTAATCGCCGCAACTTTTACGTCGTTTCCTAGCCTCAATTCCACCTCGCCTTGTCTCAGCTTGCGCTTACTTGTCAGCATCTGTGCATCATGACAGATATGAGAAGCACATCCGGTATACAATACCCAAGATGTGGAATCTCTAAGTGACAAGTTGATATCTATCATATAGATATATGAAGCTTCAGACAGCTTCACTCTTCCATGAGCTTTATCATGAAGGAACTCCTTGCAGTTCCTCTTCCAGTGACCATACTGCTTATAGTAGAAGCAGTCCCTTCACTACTCTTTTATCTTTGTACTTCGATCTTTTATCGTTAGCTATCATCTCTGCTTCAGGGGCATCCAATGCCGATTCAGCAGGAGGATCAGCTCCAGGGACAAAGTTATTGTGCTCAGATCTGAAGACATTCTTTAGGTTTCTGAACCAATCCGAGTAGATCAGGTAAGTCAAAAGGGCATCAAGTATGCTACGGAGTGGATTATTTGACGACATAATTCCCTACAGGAGATAAGTAAAATCTATTTAGCAGATGTTCATTTATTAAAATTTAAAACAAGACATGGTCTTTTGTTCAAGTTTAACTCCCACTAATTTTCGACGGACTGTATAACCCCCAGTTATACAGAACGGGGGACGTCGACAGTCTCCTAGTGGGGATCAGAATCTCAATGACTTGCACTATAGCCTTGTGGATAGCACAACAAACTATAATACAATAAGAGAGCACCCAACTCATGGGACTTGCAACTCCTTGCAATATCTGATCATAGCTTCGGTCCCCAGAGATTTAATGGCCTTGTGGATGGCACAACAAACCACTAATTCTGGTCTAAGCTAACCATCATTGCGCGACGAGCATAGATTTGCATGCAGCCCTTGTGGATAGCACAACAAAGCTACATGGTTCCTCGACCCCGATCATATAGGCATCTAATGCCATAGCCATAGTTTCTCCTCCCAATTAAACAGGCCTTGTGGATAGCACAACAAACCTGCCTAAAGTGATTCGAATCCTATGACTATAACGATGGTGGACCACGCGGTAAGTTCTTAACTACTCGCGTTATGGCTTAGAGTTTATTTGAGGGTATTTAGATAACTTTTATCTTGGTCTCTCCTAGGTGATAGTATATAAATATATCGTATATATTTACTAAATACTATACCTGCTTTGATTTATAGTTAAAAGAAAAACAATGCATCTCATACATGTCATTAGTGTGGTCATGGATAGCACAGTGGGTTTGACTGGAGCCAACAGTCAAACTTACATACAATCTAACACAACAATTATATTAGATATCCTGCAAACACATAGGCAAGAGATCTCCATCTTTTCGCCTTCCTGGCTGCAGCTGTGGATCGTCCTCGCTCCTTCCTCGATCGCCTCGATCATATTACATTAATTCTAGAATCACATGTAATTAGAAGAGAGTCTTATGGCGAGTACAAGAGAGAGGGAGGTAGAAAAACATCAGAGAATGAGACAGGGAGAGATACGCAGATCTCTATTTATTAACAATTAATAAACATCTATCATTCATTCACGATCCACACAAACACATCATTCATCTCATGAACAATTAAATAAGTGCATATCCATGACCACGGTGTGTTTTAAACATCCCACACATGATTCAGCGCATCACATGGCTAAAATAAAAGTTTTCAAAAATAGATAACTTTGCTTTCAAAAAGCTGGGATCAAATCAAAATTGGTATTTGAATTTCAAAAACTCATTTTATTAACTTAACATGCAATTAAATCAAAATTTAAAAGCATTAAACACACATCACATGCGCACACACTCTGAATTAATAAATTCTAGATTATTCCATGCATTAGAACATTTCTAACAATCTAACACTTAGATTAAACCCCATTAATAATCTAACAATTAGACTATTTAAAGACTAATCTAACTCTTAGATTAATGCAACTTAGTTAATTAATAATTTAACACTTAAATTATTAATTAACTACTAATCTAACTCTTAGATTAGTCAATTTAAAATTAATTATTAACTTAACACTTAAATTAACAATTAACTTTAATTAATTAATAATTACTAATCTAACTATTAGATTAGATGATTAATGTTAATCATTAATTTAACCCTTAAATTAATAACTAACAATAATAATTAAAGACTACTAATTTAACATTTAAATTAGTCAACTAAGTTAATTATTAATTTAACAATTAAATTAATAACTAACTTACAAATAAATTAACAATTAGTTGAAATTATAATCAATAATCTAACTGTTAGATTAATAATTATTATTTACTAATTTAACCCTTAAATTAGTTTAATTAATATTAATTATTAGTTTAACAATTAAACTTTTAATTAACATTAATAAATTAACAACTGAAAGTTAATCCAACATGATTCAAAAATCATTAATACCCGGATTAAATAAAATTGAAAAATAATTTTAGTTTCAAAACATCTTTTGAATTTCAAAATTAAAATCCAATTATTATTTAATTGGGCACTTTGGGGCTCAAAATGAAGTTAATCAAAATTAAGGGGAGGCCCGAATGGGCTCAGTCCACTGGACCTAGTCGAACCAGGTCCAGCGGCTAAGACCTGGGACCCTGGCCCAGCTAGGGTCCGGTCTAGCCGGCATCGGCCTGGTCCAACGGGACCGACCGCAGCCGCCGGTCCACCCGGCTCCATCTGCAACCCGATGCCCACCTGCTGTAGAAACCGTAGGGTTTGCAGGTTGGAGGCAGCTGGCGGCGGGCCTCCACAGCGCCGCCCGGTGACTGGCCACCGGCACCGACCGGCCTCGCCGGCGACACCCCCCGACACCGGCGGGATCCCAGCCGCCAGTAGACACCCTGGAGAAGCCCAAAGATCTCCCTATCCGCCCCTTAATTTCTGGTTTTGCAGGGTTTCTAAACCCGAATTAGGGGTCGATTTTTGCAGCTTTTCAAGGCCACTCCGGCGCCGGCAAACATACTGGATGTGCTGTGGTGACTATCACCTAGAGATCCGGGCTCCGGGCCGCCATCCCAACGCTTGGGAATCGCTTACAAAGCCGCCGAAAACACCCCGTTCATCGTCCCACGAATGACACAAAACCCCCAAATAAAATCCGAAAATTGCAGAATAATAATCCGATTATTTGTGTTCATCTCATGAACACAGAATCAACAAAATTCGAGTTTTAAAGCATGGAATAAATTCAAGGAAAAATTAATTCGGAGACCGAAACGGGACGAGAAATAGTGGAACCTGGCTCCGATACCACTGTTGTGTTTCTCGGGTTTCTCCGGATCGCACACGCAGCAGAAAATAAAATAAAACAGCAATCCGTTTTTCCCGTTTCAAAAAACTAAAATCGATTATCAGATAATCGAATTTCTCACCGTGTGTGGATTCGAATCCGTAACCGTTCGGTTCCGTCGGTGCGACACCGCAAGCCGCGCAAGCGCCCGGCCTCTAGCGAAGTCCACGCGATCCTCCTCGCGACGAATATCCTCACGTTCCTCGTTCTTCGCAGCCCACAAAACCTCTGCCGGTCGCCGCAATGATCGCCGCAACGCGCGAACAATTTCCCGTCGAACGGGATTCGGAGAAGCGACGGAGCAGATCTAGATCTGTCTGGACGCCAGAGAGATAGAGAAACAGAGGAGGGGCGGCTAAGGTTAGCAGCAGCTTGGCCTGCTCAGCCCGTTCGCTATGTTTTATACTAACCGCGCGGTTTTTCATAATGACCCCCGGTTTATATAAAACCCACTTATTTATCCATCGCCTTGAGAATCATTTGCGTGTGACCCTCTAGGCCCAAGTACCAGTCCAATTAATGGCCCAACAAGCCCAGTGACTCCTCATTGGCTTTGTTAATCAATTAATAACCCTTTATTAATTAATTAATCAATCGAATTGATGTCGCACATCGAATTCGACCGGGCCTCCGATCACGTTGGGTGCCAAGCAACACTGCATGAACCCAGAAGGTATTGGGGCTAAGTAACCCACTCTTGGAACCTTTCCGCCGACAGTTACCGCGTGGATATAATCCTTCATTCGTACAATACTCTCGAGTCAACTCAGGGTATGGCGAGCTGTCAAACCCTAACCGGTCGACTCACTTGGATTGGATGCCGCTGATGAATATCGGAAAACTCCTTTCCCGATATTATCGTCCGCCCTGTCCAGGGACTTCCGCGCATCCTTCCTAAAGCATTCTCTCTCTGAGTACCGAGAGCGAATGATTTCTTATTGATACACAATTCCCTTCGACGGTATTCCGCTGTACCCAATCCTTGGCGTATTAGAATCCCGTGGCTAGAGATTCGTAAACTAAGGTCAAAGCACAGAAGTCCACCGACAAGGTGTCCTTGGTGTCTCAGGTCCGAGGACCATCCACGCAACTGCGACAATAGAATCAAGCTGGTTGACAGTGAGGTACAATACCATCCAGTGATTCAGTCGGATCAGTTCAGTGAACTCATTCTCCAATGAGCACTTACAGATTCGCCTTAGTGTCTCCACACAAGTGACTTATGAGATCAATCACCCTCATCATATGAGCAGGAGTAATCTGTACTAGTATAACCGGATATCCGATGTCCTTCTCGGATATCCTTCGACTATGAACGATTAAGAATATGTATGTTTAAGTGATCAGTCTCATTAGTATGATCTCATCATAATCTTATCACTATAGCACATATTCACGGACTTCATTATGAAACGATAATTAATGCGATTTACACATAATGAATATTATGCCATTATATTAATAAATGAACGAGATTTACATAGTTAGATTAGCTTGTAGGCCACCTAAACCTAACACTTCTCATATCTACCATGATGTGCAGACGCGGACGAGTAAGCACAAGCTGAGAAAAGACGCGGTGAAATTGGGGTTAGGAAACGACGCAAAAGTTGCAGATCCCCAAATAGCTACATTATCATCAGATGAGATATCAGTTCCTGAATCTGTTCAGGTATACACACATGAGCCTCGTAGATCTAGTAGAGCACCTAGACTTTCCGAACGATATGTGGGACATATCGCTGGAGGAGAGTCTAAGGTAGAATATAATGAGGATGATGATCCTAAAACCTACCAGGAGGCCATAGAAGGGCCAGAAGCCGGGAAATGGTGAGAAGCCATGAACTCTGAAATCCAGTCTATGTACACCAACCAAGTTTGGAACTTGGAGGACTTGCTCGAGGGTATTGTACCCATTGGATGCAAGTGGACCTTTAAGAGAAACATATGTGCTGATGGACGGATCGACACTTATAAGGCAAGGTTGGTGGCAAAGGGATATCATCAAAGGCAAGGAATTGACTATGACGAGACTTTCTCACCAGTTGCCATGATAAAGTCGATCAGAGTTCTACTCGCCATAGATGTGCATTTTGATTACGAAATCTGGCAGATAGATGTAAAGACTGCCTTCCTCAACGGTGACCTTGAGGAAGAGGTGTATATGATACAACCAGAAGGTATCACATCCAAGGAATCTCCAAATAGAGTGTGCAAACTTCAAAGGTCTATTTATGGACTAACGCAAGCTTCCCGGAGCTGGAACATAAGATTTGACGAAGTTGTCAAGTCTTATGACTTCATTAAGAATGAAGATGAGCCTTGTGTGTACAAGAAAACCAGTGAGAATGCAGTTACATAACTAGTTCTTTACGTAGATGACATACTACTCATTGGGAATGATGTAGCTATGATATCATCAATAAAGATTTGGTTGTCGAAAAACTTCTCCATAAAGGATTTGAGAGAAACATCCTACGTATTGGGAATACGGATCTATAGAGATAGATCAAAGAGGATGCTTGGAATGACTCAATCCTTGTACATAGATACTATAGTCAAAAGGTTTGGCATGAAAAATTTCAAGAGATGTCTCATACCGATGAGACATGGAATTTATCTCTCAAAGGAGCAGTCTCTTAAGACTCCTGATGAGAGGGCATTCATGGATGGAGTACCCGATGCCTCTGCCATAGGATCTATCATGTATGCCATGCTATGTACACGGCCTAACGTTGCATATGCTCTAAGTGTTACGAGTAGATTTCAAGTTGATCCAGGTACAGAGCACTGGAAGGCAATGAAATGTACCCTTAAGTACTTAAGAAAAACTAAGGATATGTTTCTTGTCTATGGAGGAGGTGACTTGAAACTGCGAGGCTTTACTAACTCGAGTTTCCAGTCATATCTAGATGATAGCAAGTCTACATGTAGATTTATGTTTACTTTAAACGGAGGCGCAGTGTGCTGGAAGAGTTCCAAGCAAACAACCAATGCAGAGTCGACGACTGAAGCTGAGTACATTACTACAGCTGAAGCCGCCAAAAAAGCAGTGTGGTTGAAGAAATTCATCACCGACCTGGACGTAGTTTCCAATATCTCTAAACCTGTTCCACTGTTGTGGGACAACAATGGAGCCATTGAGCAAGCAAAAGAGTCGCAGTCTCATCAGAAATCAAAGCATATTCTGAGGCGCTTTCATCTTATCAAAGAGATCATATCCAGAGGAGATTTAGTGGTGGAGAGAGTTCCATCTGTCGACAATATAGCAGATCCACTTACAAAGCCGTTGGCTCAAAATGTGTTTGAGCATTACCTAGAGTCTATAGGCTTAGTGCATAAAGGTGATTGGCTTTAGTCCAAGTGGGAGATTGTTAGTCTTAGGTGGCCAACAAGCCAATATGACTTTGTAATCTCGTTCATTTATTAATACAATGGCGTTATTCATTATGTGTAAATTCGTATTATTATAATCTCATAATGAAGTCCGTGAATATGTATGATAGTGATCAGATTATAATGAGATCATACTAATGAGACTGATCACTTAAACACACATATTCTTAATAGTTCCTAGTAGGAGGATATCCGAGAAGGACATCGGATATCCGGTTAAACTAGTACATATTACTCCCACTCATAAAATGAGGGTGACTGATCTCATAGTCACTTGTGTGGAGGCACTAAGACGAATCTGTAGGTGCTTATTAGAGAATGAGTTCACTGAACTGATCCGATTGAATTGCTGGATGGTAAAGTACCTCACTGTCAACTAGCTTGATTCTATTGTTGCAGTTGCGTGGATGGTCCTCGGACCTGAGACACCAAGGATACCTTGTCGGTGGACTTCTGTGCTTTGACCTTGGTTTATGAATCTCTAACCACGGGATTCTAAACAGCCAAAGATCGGGTACAGCGGAATACCGTCGAAGGAAATTGAGTGTCAATAAGGAATCATTTGCTCTCGGTACTTAGAGAGACAATGCTCTAGGAAGGATACGCAGAAGTCCCTTGCCAGGGTGGACGATAATGTCGGAAAAAGAGTTTTTCGATATTATACGGCAGCATCCGATCCAAGTGAGTCGACCAGTTATGGTTTGACAATACACCATACCCTGAGTTGACTCGAAAGCATTGTACGAATGAAGGATTATATTCACATGGTAACTGTCGACGAAATGGTTCCAAGAGTGGGTTACTTAACCCCGATACCTTCTGTGTTCATGCAGTGTTGCTTGGCACCCAACGTGATCGGAGGCCCGATCGAATTTGATGTTCGACATTGATTCGATTGATTAATTAATTGATATGAGTTATAAATTGATTAATCAGGCCAGTGAAGAGTCATTGGGCTTATTGGGCCATTAACCGAACTGGTTATTGGGCCTAAAGGGTCATACGCAAATGATTCTCAAGGCGATGGATAAATAAGTGGGTTTTATATAAATCAGGGGTTTTTATGAAAAACCGTGGTTGATATAAAATATAGTGAATGAGCTGAGCAGGCCAAGCTGCTGCTAACCCTAGCCACCCCCTCCTCTCTTCCTCTCTCTCCCTGGTGCCCCAGGACAGTTCTGATCTCCGGGTCTACTCCGCCGCTTCTCTGACTCCCGTCCAACGGGAAATGGACCACGCGTCGCGGCGGTCGTTGCGGGGAACGGCGAAGGATTCGAGGGCTGCGACGAGCGAGGAACGTGAGGACATCCACTGCGAGGAGGATCGCGTGGACTCCGCTAGAGGCCGGGCACTTGTGCGACTTGCGGTGTCACTCCAACGGAACCTATAACGACCCGCCACCCTATAATCGGGGATTCGATTACTAAATGGGTACCGAATCATTGAAATTTGGACCCAAATCGGGAACTCGATAAGTCTCGGAAATAAATGAAAAACTAAGCTAAACATCCACATCACATTGAATTGTAAAGGAAGTGCATGAATTAAAAATTATTACAATTCAACTTGACTCAACAAATAATTACATATTCCAACTGAAAAGAAGTAATTAAGCGTACAGGTCTGAAAAGAAATAACAACTACATCGAGGCATACCCCGGAACGATGGCTGCTGGCGCACCACCTGAGACAAAACCCTCCACATTATGCTTGCCTGCAACCCTCACCTGAAAACCGCACGGTGAGTCTCATCGAAATAGACTCAGTAGGGATCCTTCGATCCCCACCACCCACTTACGTACCCACAAGTGCAACAACATGAATAAAGGCAATTTAAATAAAGCAGTAAACACAACTCTGAAACCACTCCACCACGGAGTCCACAACCAGCGTCTCGGCTAAATACACAAGTCGCACTGCCAAATACGGAAAACACTGACCCGCTGAGACCAAACAACAACCCCTCGGATAGCGCGCTGGCTACTCCGACCTAACCTGGCTCAAGGTGGTTATGCTTCCCCCAGCACAAGTGACACTCCGAATGTACCACTCCCACACCGGTACTAGCTATACCCCGGGGTACACCAGGTGCCCTCTCTCTAAGCATCACCCCACCACTTCCACACCGGTGCCGTGTCACTCCTGTTAGTCTTAGGTGGCCTACAAGCCAATCTAACTTTGTAATCTCATTCATTTATTAATATAATGGCATAATATTCATTGTGTGTAAATTGTATTAATTATCGTCTCATAATGAAGTACGTGAATATGTGCGATAGTGATCAGATTATGATGAGATCATACTAATGAGACTGATCACTTAAACACACATATTCTTAATCGTTCATAGTCGAAGGATAGTTGAGAAGGACATCGGATATCCGGTTAGACTAGTACAGATTACTCCTGCTCATATGATGAAGGTGACTGATCTCATAAGTCACTTGTGTATGCGGAGACACTAAGGCGAATATGTAGGTGCTCATTGGAGAATGAGTTCACTGAACTGATCCGACTGAATCGCTAGATGGTATTGTACCTCACTGTCAACCAGCTTGATTCTATTGTCGTAGTTGCGTAGATGGTCCTCGGACGTGAGACACCAAGGACACCTTGTCGGTGGACTTCTGTGCTTTGACCTTGGTTTATGAATCTCTAACCATGGGATTCTAAACAGCCAAGGATTGGGTACAGCGGAATACCGTTGAAGGGAATTGTGTGTCAATAAGGAATCATTCACTCTTGGTACTTAGAGAGAGAATGCTCTAGGAAGGATGCGCGGAAGTCCCTGGCCAGGGCAGACGATAATATCGAAAAAGAAGTTTTTCGATATTCATCAACGGCATCCAATCCAAGTGAGTCGACCGGTTAGGGTTTGACAGCACGTCATACCCTGAGTTGACTCGAGAGCATTGTACGAATGAAAGATTATATCTACGCGGTAACTGTCAGCGAAAAGGTTCCAAGAGTGGGTTACTTAACCCCGATACCTTCTGGGTTCACGCGGTGTTGCTTGGCACCCAACGTGATCGGAGGCCCGGTCGAATTTGATGTGTGACATCAATTCGATTGATTAATTCATTAATAAAGAGTTATTAATTGATTAATAAAGCCAGTAAGGAGTTACTGGGCTTATTAAGCTATTAACCGGACTGGAAATTGGGCCTAGAGGGTCACACGCAAATGATTCTCAAGGCGATGGATAAATAACTGGGTTTTATATAAACCGGGGGTTTTTATGAAAAACCGTGCGGTTAGTATAAAATATAGCGAACGGGCTGAGTAGGCCAAGCTGCTGCTAACTCTAGTCGCAACGCCTCTCTATCTCTCTCTCTCTGGCGCCCCAGGCCAGATCGGGATCCCCGGATCTGCTCCGCCGCTTCTCCGACTCCCATTCGACTGGAAATCGTCCGCACGTTGCGGCGATCGTTGCGGCGACTGACGGAGGTTTCTTGGCTACGAAGAGCGAGGAACGTGAGGATATCCATCGTGAGGAGGATCGCGTGGACTCCACTAGGGGCCGGGCGTTTGCACGGCTTGCGGTGTCACACCGACGGAACCGAACGGTTGCGGATTCAAATCCGCGCACGGTAAGATTCGATAATCCGATTATCGAGATTTTAGATTTTTTGAAACGGGAACGAATCTCCGTTTTATTTTTATTTCTGCTGCGTAGGAGATCCGGAGAAACCCAAGAACCGAACAGTGGTATCAAAGCCAGGTTCCACTATTTCTCTTCCCGATTCAATCTCCGAATTAATAAATTTTTAATTATTCCATGCATGTATTCGGTTTGTTTGCTGGATATATATATTCATACGATGAATATTATTAATGAGATTAATTTAGATCTTGCAAAAATCAATTTTTTTTGGGGTTGTTTTCGTGTTCTTCATGTGATGAAGAACGAGGTTGATGGTGGGTCCGTTCGGGGAACCCCAAATGTTGGGGAGGTGGGCCGGCATCCCAAGACATCCCGGAGATGTCGTCTGTCACCAACTGACTCACAGCCGGCGCCGTAGTGGCCGGTGAAAGGGGCTTCTTCTTCTTCTTCTTCACGGTTTTGAACCAAGAAAAATCAGAAAAAAGGAGAAGTATAAGGGGTTGGGCTGTGGGTTTGGGGACCTCTAGCTTGCCCGCCGGAATGGGGGCACCACCAGCATGGATGGACGGCGCTGGCAGGGCCGGGTCGCCGGCGTCGGGTCCCTGCAAAACTCCCCCCGCCGCCGGCCTCCCAGGTTACCTGTGTTTTAGGGTTTCTTGTATTGGGGCGTCGGGTTAGGGGCGATTGGTTCAGGGGCTGGGACGGTTGGATGGGTCCCAGTTGGACTGGGCCTGTCACAATGCAGGGCCGGTTAGACCCTGGCTCAGTCCAGGGCGCCCCGGGTCCGGGCCCCTGGCCGAGCCAGGGCTCACACCTGGCCGAGCTAGAGGCTCGAGTTAGGTGCCATTTTGGCTTAGCCAATTCAGCTTTTATTTCCCCCTTAATAAAACCCCTTGATCTAATTAAACCTCATGCCCATTTAACTAAAGTATTAAATTGGATTTCAATTTAATTTAAAATTGTTTTAAAGATTAAATTCATTATTCAATTTTCATTTATTTGGGCATTAATGATTTTGGAATCATTATTTTAACAAGTAGTTATTAATTATTTTAAGTTAAATTAATAATTAATTTTAATAAACTAATTTAAATGTTAAATTACTAGTTATTATTTAGTTGGATTTAATTGTTAGTTTAATTGTTAAATTGATGATTAATTTTAATTAAATAATACAATGGTTTAATAAAGAGTTATTAATTATTGATTTAAGAGTTAAATTAATAATTAATATTAATCCAATAATCTAAGAGTTAGATTAATTTTAAATAATTAATTTGTGTTAATTACTAGTTTAAGTGTTAAATTAGTTATTAACATTAATTAATTAATTAATTAATCTAAGAGTTAGATTAATAGTTAATAACTAATTTAGTTGATTATTAATTTAAGTGTTAAATTAATGATTAATTTTAATGGACTAATCTAAGAGTTAGATTAGTAATTAATTATTAATAATCTAATTGTTAGATTATTAATATGTTTTAATCTAAATGTTAGATTGTTTAATTATTAGAAGTGTTCTAATTTGCATGGAATAATATGGAATTATTAATTTGGAGTGTGTGCACATGTAATGTGTGTTTTGATGCTTTTAAATTTGATTAAATTGCATGCTTATCTTATTTAAAGAGTTTTTGAAATTCAAATGCCAATTTTGATTGGAACCCAGCTTTTTGAAAGCCAAAATTATTTAATTTTTAAACTCTTTTATTTTAGCCATGTGATGCGTTGAATCATATGTGGAATGTTTAAAACACACTGTGGTCATGGATATGCATATTTAATTGTTCATGTGATGAATGATGTGTGTGTGGATCGTGGATGAATGTTAGATGGTTATTAAATTGTTAATAAATAGAGATCTACGTATCTCTCCCTCTCTCAAATTCCGATGTACTTCTACCTTCCTCTCTCTTGTATTCGCCATAAGGCCCTCTTCTATTTACATGTAATTTTAGAATTATTGTAATCTGATTGAGGCAACCGAGGAAGGAGCGAGGACGATCCACAAATGCAACCAGGAAGACGATGTAATGCAGATCCTTTGCCTGTGTATTTGCTGATTATCTAATGTAAATGTTATATTAGAATTCTGTGTGCGTTTGACTGTTGGCTCCAGTCAAACCTACTGTACTATCCATGACCACACTTGACATGCATGAGATGCATTGTTTTATTTTGATTATGAATCAAAGCAGGTATAGCATTTATTAAATATATACGATATATTTATACTATCACTTAGGAGAGACCAAGATAAAAGTTACCTAAATATCCTCGTCTAAACTCTAAGCCGTAACGTGAGTAGTTTAGAACTTACCGCGTGGTCCACCATCGTTATAGTCATAGGACTCGAATCACTTTAGGCAGGTTTGTTGTGCTACCACAAGACCTGTTTAATTGTGAGGAGAGACTATTGCTATGGTATTAGATGCCTATATGATCGGGGTAGAAGAACCATGTAGCTTTGTTGTGCTATCCACAAGGGCTGCATGCAAATCTATACTCATCGCATAACGATGGTTAACTTAGACCAGAATTAGTGGCTTGTTGTGCTATCCACAAGGCCATTAAACCTCTGGGGACCGAAGCTCTGATCAGATATTGCAAGGAGTTGCAAGTCCCATGAGTTGGGTGCTCTTTGATTGTATTATAGTTTGTTGTGCTATCTACAAGACTGTATTGCAAGTTATTGAGATTCTGATCTCCACTAGGAGACTATCTGTAACGACCCGCCATCCTATGACCGGAGACCCGATCACTAAATGGATGTCGGCCCATTAACTACGGGTTCACACCCGGATCTCACACAACACGTCTGGAGGAGTAAGTGCTAAACGAGGCTAAATATAACAATCACACGGACTACAAAGGTAAGCAAGTACGCAGGGAAGAAAATAACAATGTCCGTATACAGTCCAACAATAATTACATGTCCAACGATAATTAAATAAGTACAGGCAGAAGGAAAGTACAACAACATCGGGACATACCCCGGGACTAAGACAGCTGCTGGTCCGCACACCAAGAAGACACCACGCTACCGCTGCGCCTCGAAGTCCACACCTGAAACCGCAGGGAGTGAGCCACACCAGAACTGGGCTCAGTAGGGATCATCCGATCCCCTACCTCCCACTCACACACCCACAAGTGAAGCAACAGTAATATATAGAACAGTCAAGTAAAGCAGTAAACACAACAGGCAACCCCGGTACGAAACGTACGACAGACAGTGTAGCAGGAACAACTCTGAGTAACCCGAAGAACCCAACACAGAGTCACGTCTCACGACCGAAGTCCACAAGGCGACTAAACCACACAGTCGACCGAAGTCAAACGTCGCCTCCCAACACTATCACCACTGCTCACGCCTGTCCACCCCTACAGTGTTCCGGGGCACTGTAGGGTGAGGCAGTGAGCTAAACTAGGACTAGCTGGACTCAGTGTACAGCCACTGCCAGCTACGTGTGCACACAAGCAGTCTAGACTACTGTCCTACCACCGGATTGCCTCTACGCTAGGCCTCAGCGCTTTCCTGGAGGGTCCTGGGGACCGGGAACCCCCGTCAAGCCGCAGCTATAGGAACTACCCACAAACCCAACTCTCCCGGGCTGCGTCAGGCCAAAGGGCTAAGGGTACCACTCGTAACCTTGATCAAAGGTCACATCAGGCCCAGTGGCTAAAGGGTAAACCAACTCCCACCAGTACCAGCTCCACAGCAAGAAACGCGCCGGAAGCTGTCACGACAAACAGAGAAACCCCGACCCACTGAGACCAAGCAGCAACCCCTCGGATAGCGCACCAGCTACTCCGGCCCGACGGGCTCAAGGTGGTTCTGCTTCCCTCAGCCAAAGGTAAAACACACATGTACCCCTTCTCCCACCGGTACGGCACAAAGCCTCACAGACACCATGACCCTGTCCCCATCGGTCCATGGTGACAAACGTAAACCACAGTCACATCGATCCACAGTCGTATAGACACACATACACATTTAACATGCTGAAATTCCACTCACACAGAAGTCCTCAGTCCCAGTGTACAACATAAAACCTGCCTCAGAACCTTCCACAGTGAAACACATGCTAAAACCAGCAATATAACACTTCTGTCTTGAATCGCGTCGACCGAAGTCGACGCCATTCAAGTCCCTCAGACAGGTTCAGTTAAACGTCAGATTATCGCTTGAAACGCGTCTTTACAGAGAGACGCTATTTGAAACGCGTCCGCATACACCGACGCCATTCACAATAAAACCCAGAATTTCAGGCCCTCAAGCGGAGTGATTCCCTGTCTAAAATGGCGTCATGGTGGCCCGACGTCCTTCTAAAAGGCGTCGTCCACCCATGACGTCTTTTAGCACCAGGAACTCTATTCAAAGAAGCCTCGAACAGGGAGATTTCTGCCTCTAAAAGGCGTCGTGCTGCCCAGACGCCCTTTGAAAGGCGTCGACCAGGGACGACGCCGTTTAGCGCCAGAAACCAGGTTCCCTGGTTCGAACCGAGGGTTTCTCCCTTGAACCCCAAGCACCCCGAAAACCCCAAAATCAAAGGGGGAAGGAGAGAAGCTCAACCACCCAATCATGCTTACGAAAACACGATCACAAACACCGCCATTCCCACAAGAAACCCCCTAAACATGCTCAATCTAACCCCAAATACATCACGTCACGCCGAGAATCACACGAACATCACATGCAAGGTTCGTCCCCCTACCGGTTCTTGAACTCCGCCAAGCTCCGTGCCGCCGTCCCGCCGCACCGCACACCGCCGCCGGTACCCTCGAGGACGCCGCCACTCCGCCGGGACGTCGGCCGCCGTCCGGAGAGTGGAACACCGCGAAGGAAGTGGTGGAGGTAGAGGTGAGAGGTAAGGTGGTGTTGGAGTGGTGGAAGAGGAAGAAGAAGAAGGGAGGGGGAGGAAGAGCGTCGGAGAGGGCGAAGAGGGCGAGGAGAGAGAGAGTGAAGGTGAGAATGAGGGGAAAGAAGGGGAGGCTCGCGGGGTCTATCCGAAACAAGCTAAAACGCGTCGATCGAGGCAGACGCCTATCAGTCTGACAGGACAGCCGTACAGACACCGCTCTGAAACGCGTCGCCCACCGTGGACACCGTTCAGACGATGTGACAGGCCGTACTGACAACGCTCTGGCGCCATGCCCTGACATCGCAGATGTCGCAGTCTGAAACGCGTCGACCCACCTGGACGCCGTTCAGACAAATCTGACAGGGGCCGTACTCTCGCGGCCCAAAAACTGCCCACGTGGCCCACACGGGGCACAACAACCAGCAACCTAAATGGCGTCCACACACCCTGACGCCTTTTGAAAGGCGTCGACGAGCGCTG
This sequence comes from Zantedeschia hybrid cultivar, assembly GCA_030544215.1. Lineage (NCBI taxonomy): Eukaryota > Viridiplantae > Streptophyta > Magnoliopsida > Alismatales > Araceae > Zantedeschia > Zantedeschia hybrid cultivar. Next base: position 47,346,181 of record JARZZO010000011.1, read on the forward strand.
ACGCCATTCAGCCAGAAATCACAAGACCCCACAGGATCCAAACCAGGGGATCCAGCCCGATCCCGACCCGAATACCGAACCCGAAACCTCAGTCCTTACACTATCGGCGTCTCCCGTTCTGTGTAGCTGAGGGTTATACAGTCCGTCGAAAATTAGTGGGAGTTAAAACTTGAACAAAAGACCATATCTTGTTTTAAAAGTTAATAATTGAACATCTGTTGAATAGATTTCACTTATCTCCTATAGGGAATTATGTCATCGAATAACCCACTCCGTAGCATACTTGATGCCAAACTTATGACTAGCCTGAACTACTCGGATGAGCTCAGAAACCTGAAGAGTGTCTTCAGATCTGAGCACATTGCCTATGTCCTTGGAGCTGATCCTACTACTGAACCGACATTGGATGCCCTTGACGCAAAGTTGATAGCTGACGATAAAAGATCGAAGGACAAAGACAAAGGAGTAGTAAAAGGTGACTGCTTTTACTGTAAGCAGCAGGGTCAGTGGAAGAGGAACTGCAAGGAGTTCCTCAACGATAAAGATCATGGAAAGGTGAAGCTGTCTGAAGCTTCAGATATCTATATGATAGGTATCAACTTGTCAATTAGAGATTCCACATCTTGGGGATTAGATACCGGATGTACTTCTCATATCTGCCATGATGTGCAGATGCTAACAAGTAAGCACAAACTGAGAAAAGGCGAGGTGGAATTGAGGCTAGGAAACGGCGCAAAAGTTGCGGCGATTACTGTTGGGACAACAAACCTCAGACTTCCATCAGGAGACGCCTTACTATTAGAAGATTGTTATTATGTTCCTAGCACAATAAAGAGCACCATATCAGTATCTTGTTTGGACAAGATAGGATATAGGTTGACTATTGAGAATAGAAGTTGTTCTATTTATTATGGTAATAAATCAATAGCTTCGGCATCCTTAGTCAACGGTCTATATCTGTTAGATGTTGTGTAAGGACTGAAGTTTCGGGTTCTGTGTTCGGGTCGGGTTCTAGCCGGATCCCCTGGTTTGGACCCTGGAGGGGTCTTGAGATTCTTGGCTGAATGGCGTCAGCGCTGCTTGACGCCTTTCAAAAGGCGTCAGGGTGCGTGGACGCCATTTAGGTCTGTTGGTTGTTGTGCCACGTGTGCACCACGTGGGCGGGTTTCGGGCCGCGAGAGTACGGCCCCTGTCATTTCGTCTGAACGGCGTTCAGCTTGGTCGACGCGATTCAGACTGCGACATCTGCGATGTCAGGGTACGGCGCCAGAGCGTTGTCAGTACGGCTGTCCTGTCAGACTGAATGGCGTCTGTCTCGATCGACGCGTTTTAGCTGGATTCGGATTGACCCCGCGAGCCTCCCCTTCTTTCCCTCATTCTCACCTTCACTCTCTCTCTCCTCGCCCTCTCCGCCCTCTCCGACGCTCTTCTTCCTCCCCTTCCCTTCCTCTTCTTCCTCTTCCACCACTCCAACACCACCTTACCTCTCACCTCTACCTCCACCACTTCCTTCGCGGTGTTCCACTCTCCGGACGGCGGCCGACGTCCCGGCGGAGTGGTGGCGTCCTCGAGGGTACCGGCGGCGGTGTGCGGTGCGGCGGGACGGCGGCACGGAGCTTGGCGGAGTTCAAGAACCGGTAGGGGGACGAAACCTTGCATGTGTGCTCGTTTGCTTCTTGACGTAATGTGGCGTGTTTGGGGTTAGATTGAGCATGTTTAGGGGGATTCCTTGTGGGAATGGCGGTGTTTGTGGATGTGGTCTCATAGCATGATCGTGGTGCTTGACGTTCTCGTCTTCCCCCTTTTTGGTTTTGGGGCTTTTCGGGGTGCTTGGGGTTCAAGGGAGAGACCCTCGGGTCGGACCAGGAAACCTGGTTTCTGGCGCTAAATGGCGTCGTGCCTGGTCGACGCCTTTCCGAAAGACGTCGGGTCAGTACGACGCGTTTTAGGGCAGAAACTTCCCTGTTCGAGGTTTCCTGAGTTAGGGGTTCTGGCGCTAAATGACGTCATGGATGGACGACGCCTTTTGGAAGGACGTCGTGCCATCATGACGCCATTTAGGCAGGAAATGCCCCCGTTTAAGGGTTCTGCTATCTGGATTTCTGGGTTGAATGGCGTCTGGCGACCCTGACGCGTTTTAAACGGCGGCTTCACTGGTGGACGCGTTTTAAGAGATAATCTGGCTTTTAACTGAACCCGTCTAAGGGACTTGAATGGCGTCAACCCCGGTCGACGCGATTCAAGACAAAACTGTCTTAACCCTGGTTTTTTAAACATATGTTTCACTGTTGGCGGTTCTAAGGCATGTTTTACGTTGTACACTGAGACTGAGGACTTCTGTGTGTGTGGAATGGCATCATGTTATGTGTGTGTGTGCTTACACGACTGTGGATCGATATGACTGTGGTTTATGTTTGTCACCATGGACCGATGGGGACAGGGTCATGGTGTCTGTGAGGCATTGTGCCGTACCGGTGGGAGAAGGGGTACATGTGTGTTTTACCTTTGGCTGAGGGAAGCAGGATCGTCTTGAGCCCGACGGGCCGGAGTAGCCGGTGTGCTATCCGAGGGATCGCTGTTTGTCCTCAGCGGGTCGGGGTTTCCCTGTTTGTCGTGACAGCTTCCGGCGCGTTTCTTGCTGTGGAGCTGGTACTGGTGGGAGTTGGTTTACCCTTTAGCCACTGGGCCTGATGTGACCTTTGATCAAGGTTACGAGTGGTACCCTTAGCCCTTTGGCCTGACGCAGCCCGGGAGAGTTGGGTTTGTGGGTAGTTCCTGTAGCTTCGGCTTGACGGGGGTTCGCCGGTCCCCAGGGCCCTCCTGGAAGCGCTGAGGCCTAGCGTGGAGGCAATCCGGTGGTAGGACAGTAGTCTAGACTGCTTGTGTGCACACGTAGCTGGCAGTGGCGGTACACTGGTTCCAGCTAGTCCTAGTTTGACTCACTGCCTCACCCTACAGTGCCCCGGAACACTGTAGGGGTGGACAGGCGTGAGCAGTGGTGGTAGTGTTGGGAGGCGACGTTTGACTTCGGTAGACAGTGTGGTTCAGTCGCTTCGTGGTCTTTGACTGTGAGACGTGACTTTGTGTTGGGTTCTTCGGGTTACTTGGTACTGTTCTTGTTACACTGCTTATCGTACGGTTCCTATCACGATGAGTGCTATGTTTACGGCTTTACTTAATTGCCATATATTCCTGTTGTTGCACTTGTGGGTGTGTGAGTGGGAGGCGGGGGATCGGATGATCCCTACTGAGCCCATTTCCGGTGTGGCTCACTCCCTGCGGTTTCAGGTGTGGACCTCGTGGCGCAGCGGAAGCGTGGTGTCTTCTTGGTGTGCGGACCAGCAGCTGTCTTAGTTCCGAGGTATGCCCCGATGTTGTTGTACTTTCCTTCTGCCTGTACTTATTTAATTGTTGGACATGTAATTATTGTTGGACTGTATACGGACATTATTATTTTCCCTTCTGCGCACTCGTTTACCTTTGTGGTCCGTGTGATTGTTATATTTAGCCCTGTTTAGCACTTACTCCTCCAGATGTGTTGTGTGAGATCCGGGTGTGAACCCGTAGTTAATGGGCCGACATCCATTTAGTGACCGGGTCCCCGGTCATAGGATGGCGGGTCGTTACATGTTGCTTATTACAATCTTCACATTGATAATACTCTTAATAAGAGTAAGAATTGTGTGAACCAAGCCTACATGTGGCATTGTAAACTTGGGCATATTGATAAAAGCAGGTTGCAAAGGTTGCACAAGCATGGTTATTTAAATGCATTCGATTATGAATCGTTTGCGACATATGAGTCATGCCTTATGGGAAAGATGGCAAATCTCTATTTACTAGACATGGAGAACGTGCCAAGGATATTCTGGAACTAATACATTCAGATGTATGTGGTCCAATGTCCACCCAAGCCAAAGGTGATTTTTCATACTTCATCATGTTCACCGATGACTTCTCAAAATTCGGCTATGTGTACTTAATGAAGTACAAGTTGGAAGTGTTTGAGAAGCTCAAGGAGTTCCAGAATGAGGTAGAGAAGCGATTAGGAAAGAGTATTAAAGCTCTTCGATCAGATCGACGAAGAGAATACTTGAGTACTAATTTCACACAATTCTTAAAGGATAATGGTATCCTTTCTCAGCTAACCCCTCTATATACACCACAGATGAATGGTGTATCAGAAAGGAGGAATCGCACCTTGTTGGACATGGTGCGATCTATGATGAGCTTTTCGGGATTACCAGTGTCCCTCTGGAGTATGCTCTAGGGTCAGCAGCATACTTACTGAACAGAGTACCCAGCAAGTCTGTGGCCTCTACTCCATATGAGATATGGAAAGGTAGGAAATCAGAATTTAAACATGTTAAAGTTTGTGGTTGTCCTGCTCATGTAAAGAGACATGATATAGACAAGCTGGAATCACAAACTGATAAATACAGGTTTGTGGGATATCCAACGGAAACCTTTGGATACTATTTTTACCATCCTGGTGAACAAAAGGTGTTTGTCGTCAGGAAAGTTGTATTCCTAGAAGAGGAATACTTTCTCCAAGAGGACAATGGGAGTAAAATAGTACTGGAAGAGGTTCGAGATCCCCAAACAGCTACGTTATCATTAGATGAGATATCCGTTCATGAATCTATTCAGGTACGCACAGATAAGCCTCGTAGATCTGGTAGATTACCTAAACCACCCGAACGATATGTGGGACATATCGCTAAAGATGAGTCTAAGGTAGAATATAATGAGGATGATGATCTTAAAACCTACCAGGAGGCCATAGAAGGCCTAGAAGCCGGGAAATGGTGAGAAGCCATGAACTCAGAAATCCAGTCCATATACACCAACCTAGTTTGGAACTTGGAGGACTTGCCCGAGGGTATTGTACCCATCGGATGCAAGTGGATCTTTAAGAGAAAGATCGGTGTTGATGGACGGATCAATACTTATAAGGAATTGACTATGACGAGACTTTCTCACCAGTTGCCATGATAAAATCGATCAGAGTTCTACTCGCCATTGCTGCAAATTTTGATTATGAGATCTGGCAGATGGATGTGAAGACTGCCTTCCTCAATGGTAACCTTGAGGAAGTGGTGTATATGATACAACCAGAAGGTTTCACATCCAATGAATCTCCAAATAAAGTTTGCAACCTTCAGAGGTCCATTTATGGACTGAAGCAAGCTTCCCAGAGCTGGAACAAAAGATTTGACGAGGCTGTCAAGTCTTATAACTTCATTAAGAATGAAAATGAGCCTTGTTTGTACAAGAAAACCAGTGGGAGCGCGGTCACCTTCTTAGTTCTTTACGTAGACGACATACTACTCATTGGGAATGATGTAGTTATGACGTCATCGGTAAAGATCTGACTGTCGAAAAACTTCTCCATGAAGGATTTGGGAGAAGCATCCTACGTATTGAGAATACGGATCTATAGAGATAGATCAAAGAAGATGCTTGGAATGACCCAATCCTTGTACATAGATACTATAGTCAAAATGTTTGGCATAGAAAATTTCAAGAGAGGTCTCATACTGATGAGACATAGAATTAATCTCTCAAAAGAGTAGTCTCCTAAGACTCCTGATGAGAGGGCACTCATGGATAGAGTACCCTATGCCTCTGCCATAGGATCTGTCATGTATGCCATGCTATGTATACGGCCTGATGTTGTATATGCTCTAAGTGTTACGAGCATATTTTAGGCTGATCTAGGCGAAGAGCACTGGAAGGCTGTGAAATGTATCCTTAAGTACTTGAGAATAACTAAGGATATGTTTCTGGTATATAGAGGAGGTGACTTGAAACTGCGAGGCTTTTCTGACTCGAGTTTCCAGTCAAATCTAGATGATAGCAAGTCTACATCTGGATTCGTGTTTACTTTGAACGGAGGCGCAGTGTCCTGGAAGAGTTCAAAGCAAGCAACCACTGCAGATTCGACGACTGAAGCTGAGTACATCGCTGCAACTGAAGACGCCAAGGAAGCAGTGTGGTTGAAGAAATTCATCCCCGACCGCGGCATAGTTCCCAGCATCTCCAAACCTGTTCCGCTGTTGTGCGACAATAATGGAGCGATTGCGCAAGTGAAAGAGTCACAGTCTCATTAGAAATCGAAGCATATTCTTAGGTGCTTTCATCCTATCAGAGAGATCATACCAAGAGGAGATGTAGTGGTGGAAAGAGTTCCATCAGTCGACAATGTAGCAGATTCACTTACAAAGCCGTTGGCTCAAATTGTGTTTAAGCGTCACCTAGAGTCTATAGGCTTACTGTATAAAGGTGATTGGCTTTAGTCTAAGTGGGTGATTGTTAGTCTTAGGTGGCCTACAAACCAATATGACTTTGTAATCTCGTTCATTTATTAATATAATGGCATAATATTCATTGTGTGTAAATCGTATTAATTATCGTCTCATAATGAAGTCCGTGAATATGTGCGATATTGATCAGATTATGATAAGATCATACTAATGAGACTGATCACTTAAATACACATATTCTTAATCGTTCCTAGTTGGAGGATATCCGAGAAGGACATCGGATATCCGGTTAGACTAGTACAGATTACTCCTGCTCATATGATGAGGGTGACTGATCTCATAAGTCACTTGTGTGTGTGGAGACACTAAGGCGAATATGTAGGTGCTCATTGGAGAATGAGTTCACTGAACTGATCCACCTGAATCGCTGGATGGTATTGTACCTCACTGTCAACCAGCTTGATTCTATTGCCGCAATTGCGTGGATGGTCATCGGACTTGAGACACCAAGGACACCTTGTCGGTAGACTTTTGTGCTTTGACCTTGGTTTATGAATCTCTAACCACAGGATTCTAAACAGCCAAGGATTAGGTACAGCGGAATACCGTCGAAGGGAATTGTGTATCAATAAAGAATCATTCGCTCTCGGTACTGAGAGAGAGAATGCTCTAGGAAGGATGCGCAGAAGTCCCTGGCCAGGGCGGACGATAATATCGGAAAAGGAGTTTTCTGATATTCATCAGCGGCATCCAATCCAGGTGAGTCCACCGGTTAGGGTTTGATAGCACGCCATACCCTAATTTGACTCAAGAGCATTGTACGAATGAAGGATTATATCCACGCGGTAATTGTCGGCGGAAACGTTTCAAGAGTGGGTTACTTAACCCCGATACCTTCCGGGTTCACGCGGTGTTGCTTGGCACCCAACGTGACCGGAGGCTCGGTCGAATTTGATGTGTGACATCAATTCGATTGATTAATTCATTAATAAAGAGTTATTAATTGATTAATAAAGCCAGTAAGGAGTTACTGGGCTTATTAAGCTATTAACCGGACTGGAAATTGGGCCTAGAGGGTCACACACAAATGATTCTCAAGGCGATGGATAAATAAGTGGGTTTTATATAAATTGGGGGTTTTTATGAAAAATCACGCAGTTAGTATAAAATTTAGCGAACAGGCTGAGCAGGCCAAGCTGCTGCTAACCCTAGCCGCTCCGCCTCTCTTTCTCTCGCTCTCTAGCGCCCTAGGCCAGATCCGGATTCCCGGATCTGCTCTGCCGCTTCTCCGACTCCCGTTCGACGGGAAATCGTCCGCGCGTTGCGACGATCGTTGCGGCGACTGATAGAGGTTTCATGGCTACGAAGAACAAGGAACGTGAGGATTTCCGTTGCGAGGAGGATCGTGTGGACTTTGTTAGAGGCTGGGCGTTTGCACGGCTTGCGGTGTCACACCGATGGAACCGAACGGTTGCGGATTCGAATCCGCACACGGTAAGATTCGATAATCCGATTATCGAGATTTTAGATTTTTCGAAACGGGAACGAATCTCCATTTTATTTTTATTTCCACTGCGTGGGAGATCTGGAGAAACCCGAGAACCCAACAACTCCCACACCGACACAGGGTGCCTAAGTGCTAATAACTGTCACTCTAGGTCCACGATCGCACAAAACACGTCACAGTGCGATTCGATCACGTAGAAATCCTTGACTACGAAGTATGGTTTTAAGCATGCATTTTAACCAAACAATATAACAATGTAAACACATGTTACTTACATGGATTAATGAAGTTCTGTCTTGAATCGCGTCGCCCGTGGCCGACGTCATTCAAGACTCCAAAATTGGTTCATGTAAAACCTGGCCTCAGAAGATGGCCTAAATCGCGTCGTACAAGGTAGTCACCTTTTAAAAGGCATCGCTGTCCCTAGTCGCCTAATCACAACAGAAACAGAATCAGGCCTCGGGGTGATCCGAACTAAATCGCGTTGTAAGTGGTAGCCGCCATTCAAAATGGCGTCGTTGTCCCAAGACGCCATTTAGCGTTCGCTAACAGGTTTCCCCCTACCTTCCGACTACAAAAAATGAAATTTCTTCCCGAAAGTCCCCTAAACATGCTCCAAAGCAGGAAAAACGTGGCTTTAATCAAAACACAATGGAGATCGTCACCCTACCGATTACTTGAACTCTTCCAAGCTCCAAGCCGCCGAACTGCCACACCACAAGCCGCCGCCAGTACCTCCGTGGACGCCGTTACTCCACCGGGACGTCGGCCGCCGTTTGGAAAGCAATACACCGTGGAGGAAATGGTGGTGGTAGTGGTGGAAGTTAGGGAGGGGGGGGTTTGATGGAGTGGAGGGAGAGGAAAGGAAGGAGAAGGGGTAGGGAGGGCGAAGAGATCGGAGAAAGGGAGGAGAAAGAAGAAAATGAGAGAAATGAGGGAAATGAGGGAGGGTTCGCGGGTTTGAACCGAATCTAGCTAAAACGCGTCCCCAATACCGACGCCATTCAAGTGACAAGACTAGGGCCGTACTCTCGCGGCCGAAACTGGCCCACGTGGCATACTAAAAAATGCGTCCCCCTAACAGGACGCGGTTTGAACCGCGTCTTGCAAGCTCGGCGCGATAAAGAACCTATGCCCCTAGCCTCACAAGGGCCCAAACCAAGGGGTCCGACACCGAAACTGACCCAATAACTAGATCCGAAACCTCAATCCTTACATAACCGATTGGCTAAGGATTCCAACCCGTGCACGATAAGAATCGATTATCCGATTATCCATTTTAGTTATTTGAAACGGGAATGGATCACAAGTTTTAATCTTTATTTTCTGCTGCCTTTTGTGATCCGAAGAAACACGAGAACCCAACAACCTCGACCCTCCCCGGACTCGGTTGGCCGTTGAGCAGGGTACGCCTGTAAGAGCTCTGCACTATTAATGCATTAGTTTACTCTCCAGACCAGGTCGGGGAGGTCTAGAGGTAATTGTTTGCTCAGCTCAAAAGGAACTTGCTGGTTCCAAATTTCGGCAATGAAGTGTTGCGTGGCATTCAAGACGTCTAGGTTGGGGATCTTTAAGACGGCCTCGTGAAAGTGGGTCCAGAACTTGTGTAGGGTCTCATCCCTTCCCTGCCTCATAGGGGACAATGTTGCGGTCATGGCCAGGGTGCGTTGACGTGCCACAAAGTTGCTTCTAAAGGCTCTTCTTAGTTTGGAAAAGCTATCAATGGAGTCAGGCTTTAATTGTACAAACCACGCTGGGCAAGTCCTTCCGGGGTTGTACGGAAGGCGCGACACTAGATGGCGTCGGTCGCTTGGAGCGATGGCGACCCTCTCGAGAGCCTCGTCGGTCTCGAGAAGTAGAGGTCCTGGAGGATCGATCCGAAGAATACCCTCGGGAAGCACATCTTCCCCGTTCATGATGGGTGTGACGCTTTGAAGACGTCGAGGTAGAACTGTTGGAGGAGGCTAAAAACCGATGGCGTTGATGCCTATCTATCTCCGACTGCCGCCGAGATCATCCCCGGCTCGTCTGTTGGGTCAACTGCTGGTCCTCAAGTATTGTCACCAAAAAATTGAACAAGAAGAAGAGCCCAAGGATCAACAAAGAAGGCCCAAATCAAAGATAATTGAAAGGAAGAACCAAGCCCATTAATTCAAGCAAGAAAGGTCTAAGCAATTTTTCAAAGATAGTCCAAGTGAAGAAGAATTAATGGACAACAGTCATGCCTATTTTTCAAGCCAAATGAATCAAAAAAGGGGCCACTCTAGGGCCCAAACGATGAAGAAATCCAATGGTACAACCGGGCCCATTATTCCAAGCAAAAGAGGTACAAACAATTATGCAAAGATTGTCCAAGAAGGCCCAAATGAAGAAGATTTAAAGGGCAGCAGCTAAGCTCAATTTTTCAAGTCAAATGAACCAAAAAAGGGACCACTCTAGGGCCCAAATGGTGAAGAAATTCAATGGTGTAACCGGGCCCATTATCTCAAGCAAATGAGGTCCAAGCAATTTTTCAAAAGAAAGTCCAAGTGAAGAAAGTTAATGGACAATTGTCATGCCCATTCGTGCAAGCCCAAAAGAAACCAAAGAGGAGTTACTTTCAGCCCAAACGATAAAGAAATCCAAGGGGGCAGGCCTAGGCCCATTATTTCAAGCAAAAGAAGCCCAATAGCGCCAATTTGGGCCCAAAAAGTAAAAGCCAAAGCCCAATTTCGTGGCAGCCTTCAAAAGAGCCCAAATGGCCCCCTCCCATGGCCTATTCTTATCCCTTTGGCCCATGGTAAAATCTGCCCAAAGGAGGATAAGAAGAAAAGTAAGTGGTTCCCCCCTCAAGATTCTTCTAGAAGAGGGTAGGTGAAAAGCAAAAGGAGAAGCCAATCATGATTCTCCAAGTGTTGTGGCCTCATTGGAGGGCTCTCAAGAGGGGTTTCTTATCCCTAATCCAAGGCTAATGGATGCCTAATCTACCCCCCAAAAGTAAACCAACTTTATCTATAAAAGAACCCCTATCTTCTACAAGAAAAAGTTAGAGACAAAAATCCCAAAAAATTGAAAAGAGAAGAAGAAAAGTGAGAGAGCTTGGAGGAGCATATCTCCCTCCTCCTTCCCCTCCATTTCTTGCATCCCAAGAGAGAAAAAAGAAGGAAAAAAGAAGAGAGAAAGAAAGGAAGAGTGCTAGAGAAGAAGAGAGCAAGATTGTAGGCTTCAAGAGCCATTCTCCCTTCTCATCCCCTCTCCAAGGTAGAGTGGGGGTGAAGAAGGGGTCTATTTCTGTATCCTTACTTTCTTATAATGTTTTCCTTCATTTTGATGTTCATAGAAACTTCTATCTCCCCCTTGATGTTCACCCATGGTGATTGAAAGTAATAAAATGCAAAGTTCAGATTTCCTGTGTCTACTTTTGTGAATCTGCTGGTTATCTTACTTTTATGTTGTTTTTTCCTTCATAAGGCATGTGTTTTTCGTATGGGGATGGTAGAGGGGCCTTTCTAGTCTATAGAAATGGTCTCCTCAAGCCTTGAAACCCCCTAAATATGGAGATATGGCCCAAGATATGCTTTGCTGTCCAGATTTCCTAAAAACAAGTTTTCCATTTATTTGCCTTTGGTTTTAGGGTTTTTCAAGGTGGCTTGGCCTTCCATAACCCTTAAGAGCATATCCCCTCTATGGATGATGTTCCCCCAAGGCCAAACATCAAGAGAAACCCCCTAAGTTTTATATTTATTAAGATCTAAGTTTCTGATTTTCATGTTGGAACCGAATGGTTTTTGTTTGGGTTTCTTTCCTTTGATGGCTAAGGGTTTAGGCCCTAGAGGTTCTCAAGGAGGTTCCCTCACTAGTTGAGGATGAGCTTCTTTGGGTAGAAACCCTCTAACATGGAGCCAAGAAAGAGAGATCCATGGAAAAGATAAAAAGTATGCTTAAGTTTCTCTTATGTTCATATTCAAGTTTTCATGATATTTTCCTAAAGAAATACATCTAAAATATATTTTAAATAAATATTTTTAGTCGTGTACCTTTTATACCTTATTTTATATCATTTGGGTTAGATTTAAACCCATTTTTTCACCACAATCTGTGTTTCAACCTGAATCTGGCACTTGTAGGTGCTACAGTGCTGAGGCTGCGCCTCCCTGCGCAGACTCAACGCCAGTTGCAGGTTTTGAGTTTGCGCCTCTTCCAAGTGGATTTTTGGACTTGAGGTGATTCTTTGACCCTCCCCCAAGATGTCCAAATGTTCCTTGGAACTAGGGTTGTCCCTTTGAGACCCAATGAAGGTCCTAAATGGCTTGGACTTTGGGTTTTTAAGCCCTTAATGTTTCAACCGAAATTTTGCCATATGGTTTTAATATTTTAAATGTTTTCCGATATTTTCGTAAGATGTCACGATCTAAGGGTGCCAACAATCCAATGTTGAGTAACCCATCAAGGGCCCTCATACAAAAAATATCATTCTTGTGTTCCCATTTCTATGGGTTCATTTAGATGATATGCCCCGAAGTCCCAATGGGTTGGTAGAGTTCCTTACTCCCCAAATGTAGAAATGGAATGGGTGATTCCCTGTGGATAACCCTTTCATTTTGAAGACATTAAGGGCACCCTTTGGGTGAGTGGTTGGATGCTCGGCACACTCCCCTTTATAGCCACCTCCATGGTTCATGGCTACATGTGATCCTCTAGGGAAATTGGTGGAGTTCCTTGCTCCCCAAATGTAGAGATGCTTTGGATTACCCCTTGTGGGTTTTTCTTACATCTTGAAGGCATTAAGGGCACCCTTTGGGTGAGTGGTTGGATGCTCGGCACGCCCCCCTTTATAGCCATCCCTATGGTCCATTAACCATTACATATCCCTTTAAGGGAGTTGGTCCTTTGGGTCCCTTCATGCCATAATCCTTCATGAAGATCTTAAAACTATTCATTGGGCTTTCCTAATGAAAGGTTGAAATTCAACTTGGAATCACTATATTGAGTACTTTTAATGCTTTATAAAGTGACCCAAGAAGAATGAGATAAACATGAAGAAATCATGTCATTTGAAGAAATCCACACAAGAACCACTCTTTGAAAATGCCTCATGTAGCTATACTGTACTTATGAGATTTCTCAGTGTATACTCCCCAAATTTGTGGTGATTCTTGGATCACTTCAAGTTGAATGAGGTATAAACCTGTAATTATACTCATATTTTGAGTCTGCGCACCTACAATCTGTTTTTCTCCACTCTGGATTTCATATTCTAACTTTAATGGTTGAAACTAACCTCTTGATGAATTTAATTGCAGCTTGAACTGTGCAGGAAACTCAAAAATCAAATTTCAGACTTGAGTTTGCGCTACTGTTCTGAGTCTACGCAGACTCAGCTCAAACCTGTCAAAGAGGTGATAGAATTGAGTGGCCCCAAAGCCAATCATTGTACATTCTAGTTCAGATTATTAATAAAGGCAATCATTTCTTCATTTATAGTTCTTGCAAATTAACTATCGTAATGAAGGTCCGTAGACAAATGTATGGGATATTGAATCATAATGAGATCATGATAGTGAGATCAATATCCTCAGTCACTTGTCTTAAACAATTCTCGATCATAGGATATTTGAGATGGACATTAAATATCCGATAAGATCGACACAAGTTATTTTTGCTCATATGATGAGGGTGAATGATCTCACATTCACTCGTGTGGTGACACTAAGACAAACTTGTAGGTGCTCATTAGAGAATGAGTTCACTGAACAGACCCAAATAAGAATTCTTGGATGGTAATTATACCTATTAGTCAACCAGGGAATTCAATCGTTGCAGTAGCACAGTTGGTCCTTTGACCTGAGTCACCAATGATACCTTGTTTGTGGACCATTGTTTCTTGATTCTCTGACTTGTGGACTTTAACCATTAAGCCCACGATAGTCGGTCTCTCAGAGACAGTGGAAAGCTTGCGAAGGTAATTGAGTGAAAAACAAGGGATCACTCACTCTTGGTATAAGACTGGAGAGAGAATGTCCTATGGATGTGTACACAGAAATCCCTGGCCATGGTCAAATGAAAGAGATGTCTTTCTAGAAATTAACTGAGTACTAGAATCCACCTAAATAATGCGATAGAGGGTTTGACTATAAAACCATACCCTTGCGTTATTGTGACATTGCATGAGTGAAGGATTTTATCTGTGCGGTATCTGCAGACGGAAATGTTCAATTGAAGGGAACAGTATCCTTTATATCTTCTGGGATCATGAGGTAGTGTTTGGTGTTGTTCATGATCAGAAGGCCAAGTAAATTAATCATCAGATGATAATCCACTTGTTTATTAAATTAATCATTTAACATATGATGTTTAAATGTTAATTAATAAATATTAAACTATAGAATTAGTTCTAAGTTTAATGGGCCTGAAATCGGACTGATATATGGGCCTAGAGGGTCACACACATAAGAGTTCTCGTCAGACGGTGAGAGACGTTAAATTTCATGCTTATCTGGGTTTTTATGAAAAGCCGCAGGATAAACATGAAGATTTAATGGAGATTTATCCAAGGCCAAACTCTTGGATAATCATGAGGATTAATCCTTGTACTTTTCCTTATTTCTATATAAGGAGGCCAAAGGGGAGGGCTAAAAAGTTGGTTGGACGAATTTTACACCCCAGATTCTCTATCTCCTTTCTCTCTCTCCTTCTCTCTCTCTTGGAGTAGATCTGTCTCTCTCCGCGCATAGTGGATTTGAGATCTGGTCGGAGCACTCAAGTCGAGGAGGAAATCGCGTCTGCAGCAGGAACTCGTGTGGATACCTCTAGAGATCGTGCGCGTGCGCGATTACCGAGTCGGAATCATCTACGGGAGATTCGAAACCCCGCAAAGGTGAAGAACCGTTCTTCCCGCGTTTGTTTTATTGTCCGTTTTACGATCCCAGCAACCGACACATAGGAATCGATTTTATTTTCCGCTGCGTTCTAGGCGATTCCTAATAGTGGTATCAGAACCAGGTTGCTGGTTCGATCGTAAAACGGCATCGTTTTGCATGATTTTTCTTGTTATGCGTGAAGAACCCATATTGTACGTGTTCTTAGGCTAAAAATTACTTTAATAATCTGGGAATCGTTCCCATGTTCTTAGAATGTCTAAAACTTATTGGGAATTGATCCCGGATTTAAAAAGGGGTATATCGTTCGTGATGTTGGATGAACATGCGTTTAATCCGATTAAAATGACGGAATAATGTTCATAAGATGAACACAAATAATTTGATTATTTTTCTGTGATTTTTCGGATTTTATTTGGGATTTTCGGAGTTCTTCGTGGGACGATGAACGGGGTGTTTTCGGCGGCTTCGTACGCGATTCCCAAGCGTTGAGATGGCGTCCAGATCTCCAGATCTCTTGGTGATAGTCACCACTACGGACTGGGCATGATAGCCGGCGCCATGGTGGCCTTGAAGAGCTACAAAATCGAGCCCCAAATCGGATTTAAAATCCAGAAAATCAGATTTTAGGGGATCTTTGGGGGCTCGGCCGGCTGTTGATTTGGCCACCGCCGGCGACCCTGTCGGCGCCGGGCGTGTCGCCGGAGCTGGGGCGACGCCGGCAGGGGCCTGGCGGCGCCGGTCGCTGGCCGGCAGCGGCGCTGCCACCCCTCCTTCCCGCCGCCAGATTTCTGGTTTAGGGTTTGCAGGGAAGGGGAAGATAGGGGTGGGCCGCCGGTCCCGACCCGGTCGGATCGGGCGGGGGCCGGGCCCGAGCCCCTGGCTGAGCCAGGGCTCGAGTCTGGCCGGGCCGGAGCCCCTAGCCGAGCCAAGGCTCGACCCTGGCCGAGCCAGGGCCCGGGCCATTTGGCCCTAATGGGCTGGGCCCATTTCTTTTTAATTTACCCAATTTTAAAACCCCCTATAACCCTATTTTAGCCCATTTTAGCCCTTTTCAGCCCATTTTAAAATTGTTTTAAAACAGAAAAAAATTATAGGAATAATTAATAACTGTTATTAACTATTCTTATGATTATTAACAGGTTATTAAACTGTTTAATAACTGTTAATTCAAATTAAAGGGTTTCATTGATAATAGGGTATTAGTTAATTATTTAAAAATGTTTTAGATAATTAACTTGCATATTAAATCAATTAAGTTTAAAATTGTTTTAAACTTATTGTATGCATAACTTGATTTTATTTATCAGTTAAAATTGTTTAAATTAGTATTTAGATTAACTGAATGGTTTAGTTATTTCATTAGTCAATGATGCTTTGAATATTATTGATAATGTTGAAATAAGTGTTATTTCGAAAACTTATTAGTATTATAATTTTATATTTATAAAATTTTAATACCAAACTGTAATTATGTGATAATTGTGATGCATGTGATGTGTTTTATGGTGGGATGATCATGGACTTATTATTATCATGTGATGATTGATGTGAATGAATGCGATGCTTATTTCATTTGGTATTTTAAATAGGACCTGCGTGTCCTCCTCTCTCTTAATCCAAGTGTACTCTCTACCTTCCTATAAGATTGTACTCCCCTTGATAAGATCAAGGTTTCTTATTGCTTTAAATGTACATTTATGGACCTGCGAGTCCTAAATTTCATATTTAATTGTTACGGATTAAGTTTAGAGGACGTGATCTTCTGAAGACACCTCTGGAGGAAGGACTCGCATCAAATGGAACCAGTGTTGCTATTTCACATTAGGATTCTATTATGGATCATCGTTTGGCTCCGATGATTCCATAGTAGCTTAAGCAGTCCATGATCATCCCTATTTAATTTTTCTGCATATATGTGATATTTGTGGACTATGCTATCATATATATATTTCTATTAAGTATTATGATACTTCAAATTGAAATACTATTGATAGCACGATTTTTATAAATCAACTAAAAAACCCTCTTTTAAAAATTTAAGTTGTAAACGTGAGATATTCAGAATAATCCACGTAACCCACCATCATTATAGATCTTAAGATAATTCTTATCTCAAATGGATTTGTTGTGCTACCACAAGATCTATTTGATTTAGAAATTAACCTAGGTCTACGACATGTGATGTCATTAAGATAAATGGACAAATAGTGTAGTTTTGTTGTGCTACCACAAGGATTGCACTATGAATTCATGTTATCTGAGTAATGATGGATAAACTTAACTGAATCATTTGATTTGTTGTGCTACCACAAGGTCATTCTGATTCAGGGGTTAAATCGATCGGATATTGCAAATGTTGCAATTGTCAAGAGTTGACTGTCTAAGGGACTTGATATGATTTGTTGTGCTACTACAAGGTCACATGCATGATGTCCGAAGGATTCTGATCCCCACTAGGAGATCACCGGAATCTCCCGTTCTGTATATTAGAGGGTCATACAGATCGCCGAAAAATAGTGGGAGCCTAAATCTAGATTAAAAGTCATAAATCAGATTTTAAGAACTATCTGCTTATTTTTATATATATTTCCTTGTAGGTCGCTATGTCATCACCTAACCCCCTCCGTTGCATACTTGATGCAAACAAACTCACGGGACCAAATTACATTGACTGGTTACGCAACCTGAAGATTATCCTCAGGTGTGAAAAGCTAGTCTATGTCCTGGATCAACCAGATCCAGTACAACCCGGTGATAATGCTAACGAAGATGAATTAATGATGTTTGAAAACTAGAAGGAGGACTCTGTCAAAGTCCAGTGTTACATGCTTGGTTCAATGAACAATGAACTGCAACGACAGCATGATAACATGGAACCTAAGTCCATTCTGAATCACTTACAAGAGTTGTTTGGTGAACAATCCAGAACAGAAAGATATGAGATATCTAAGAAATTGTTCAGGACCAGAATGAGCGAGGGCACATCTGTGCAAACTCATGTGCTCAAGATGATAGAATGGATTGAGAGACTTGCAGTGCTCGGCTTTGTTATGAACAATGACCTAAGCATCGACTTAATCCTACAGTCCCTTCCAGATTCATTTTCACAATTAATTATCAACTTCAATATGAGCAAAATTGAAGTTACACTGGCTGAGCTGCTCAACATGTTGAAGACAGCATAAGGCACTATCCAGAAAGACAAGCCACATGTAATGCTTGTTGGTAAGACCAACAAGAAAAGAAAAGCTGGACAGACCTTTAAGAAAGGTAAGCCTAAGAAGCTAGTGAAAAGTAAACCGGCGGTTCAAAAAGACAAAGCTAAAGTCAATGATAAAGGTCAGTGTTTCCACTGCCATAAAGAAGGTCATTGGAAGAGAAACCGCAAGATTTATCTAGCAGAAAAAGCAAAGGAGAAGCTTGGTGAAGCTTCAGGTATACTCATGATCGATCTTAACTTGTCTTATAGAGAATCAACATCTTGGGTATTAGATACTGGATGTGTTTCTCATATCTGCAATCACTTGCAGGTGCTAACAAGTAAAAGGAGATTGAACCGCGGAGACGTAGATCTGAGGCTGGGGAATGGAGCAAAAGTTGCTGCGTTAGCTGTGGGGACAGCAAGACTTTAGATGCCGTCAGGAGACTCATTAGAACTAATAGATTGTTATTATATTCCGACCATTATTAGGAATATCATATCTATTTCATGTTTAGATAAACAAAGATATTCTATGAAACTTGAGAATAAAGGTTGTTCCATTTATCAAGGAGACAAATTGTTTGTTTCTGGATATTTATTGAATGGATTATATTTACTTGATATTTCATATGATGTTTGTCTAGTAAATAAATCTCTTGAACGAGTAGATAAGGATGTGAATAAATCGTACCAATGGCATTGTAGGCTAGGTCATATAAATGAGAACATAATCATTAAGTTGCAAAAGAATGGATATCTTGATCCATTTGATTATGAATCATTTGCAACTTGTGAAACTTGTCTCATGGGAAAAATGACCAAAGCTCCATTCTCAGGACATGGAGACAGAGCTAAGGACTTATTTGAACTAATACATAGTGATGTATGTGGTCCAATGTCCACTCATGCTATGGGTGGTTACTCATACTTTGTTTCATTTACAGATGATTTCTCAAGATATGGCTACATATATTTAATGAAATATAAGTCAGAAGTCTTTGAGAAATTTAAAGAGTTTAAAAATGAAGTTGAGAACCAGACTGGAAAGAGTATCAAAACTCTTCGATCAGATCGAGGGGGTGAATACTTAAGTACAGAATTCACACAATATCTTAAGAATAATGGTATTTTGTCTCAGTGGACTCCTCCCCATACACCACAATTAAATGGTGTATCAGAAAGGAGAAATCGTACTCTATTAGATATGGTGCGATCAATGATGAGTTATGTTGAACTTCCAATCTCTTTATGGGGATATGCACTATTGACTGCTGCATATCTGTTGAACAAAGTTCCCAGTAAGTCAGTATCTTCCACTCCATATGAGATATGGAAATGAAAGAAACCAGACTTTAAGCATGTTAGAGTCTGGGGTTGTCCTGCACATGTCAAAAGAGATGATCCAGACAAACTGAATTCCAGGACAGAGAAATGTAGATTTGTGGGATATCCAAAAGAGACTTTTGAATATTATTTCTATCAGCCCAGCGATCAAAGGGTGTTTGTCGCAAAAAGAGCTGTCTTCTTAGAGAAAGAATATCTTTCAAAAGAAGACAGTGGGAGCAAGATAGAACTGGAAGAAATTCTAGACTCACAAATCAACACTAGTTCATCCACTGAACCATTGACTCAAGAACTTGTTCAAGATGATACACAAAAGGTTCGCAGATCAGGTAGAGTGCCTAAGCAGCCTGAAAGATATGTTGGACATATCGATGATGGCAAATCAAAAGTGCACTTAAATGAGGATGATGATCCTCAAACCTACCTAGAAGCCATGAATAGTCAAGAATCAGAGAAATGGCAAGAGGCAATGAATTCTGAAATTCAGTCCATGTATGCCAACCAAGTTTGGAACTTGGTTGATCTGCCAGAAAGTATAGTACCTATTGGCAGTAAATGGATCTTTAAAAGAAAGATCGGGGCAGATGGACAGATTGACACATACAAGGCAAGGCTGGTAGCAAAAGGATATTGTCAAAGGCAAGACATTGACTATGACGAAACTTTTTCTCCAGTTGCCATGGTTAAGTCAATCAGAATACTTCTTACTATCGCCGCATTCTATGATTATGAAATATGGCAAATAGATGTGAAAACAGCATTCCTTAACGGGAACCTTCAAAAAGAGGTGTATATGATACAACCTGAAGGATTCACTTTCAAAGAGCATTCAAGCAAGGTATGCAAGCTGCAAAGATCCATCTATGGATTAAAGCAGGCATCCCGAACTTGGAACTTAAGATTTGATGAAGCAATCAAATCTTATGACTTCATTAAGAATGAAGATGAACCTTGTGTATACAAAAAGGCTAGTGGGAGCGCAGTTCCCTTTTTGATACTTTACGTTGATGACATTCTACTCATTGGGAATGATGTAGGAATGTTGTCATCAGTAAAGACTTGGTAATCCAAAAACTTCTCCATGAAAGATTTGGGAGAAGCATCCTATATTATGGGAATAAGGATCTATGGAGATAGGTCCAAAAGGATGCTTGGCTTATCCCAATCTATGTACATAGATACCATAGTCAAAAGGTTTGGCATGGAAAATTCCAAGAGAGGCCTCGTTCCAATGAGGCATAGAATTTATCTCTCTAAAGGAATGTCTCCCAAGACACCTGAAGAGAGAGCGTACATGGATAGAGTTCCTTATGCCTCGGCAATAGGATCTATCATGTATGCAATGCTATGTACTAGGCTTGATGTGGCACACCCACTAAGTGTCACTAGTAAATATCAGGCTGATCCAGGTGAGGAACACTGGTAGGCGGTGAAATGTATCCTTAGATACTTAAGAAGGACTAAGGATCTATTTCTCGTCTATGGAGGAAACGACTTGGAACTTCGAGGGTTTACTGACTCGAGTTTCCAGTCGGATATGGATGATAGCAAATCCATGTCTGGATTTGTGTTCATGTTAAATGGAGGTGCAGTAACTTGGAAAAGTTCCAAACAAAAAATAACTGCAGATTCGACGACCGAAGCAGAATACATTGCTGCAGCTGAAGCGGCCAAGGAGGCAGTTTGGATGAAGAAATTCATCTCAACACTTGGAGTAGTTCCAAGCATTTCAGATCCTGTTCCATTATTGTGTGACAACAATGGGGCAATAGCTCAAGCGAACGAGCCAAGATCACATCAGAAGTCAAAGCACATTCTGAGACGATTTCATCTGATTTGTGAGATTATCACCCGAGGAGATATAATAGTTGAGAAAGTCTCATCGGAAGATAATGTAGTAGATCCCATGACTAAGCCATTGTCTCAAAACAATTTAGAACGTCACCTCAAGTCTATGGGACTTAGACACATGGGTGATTGGCTATAGTCCAAGTGGGAGAATGATAGAATTGAGTGGCCTCAAAGCCAATCATTGTACATTCTAGTTCAGATTATTAATAAGGCAATCATTTCTTCATTTATAGTTCTTGCAAATTAACTATCGTAATGAAGGTCCGTAGACAAATGTATGGGATATTGAATCATAATGAGATCATGATAGTGAGATCAATATCCTCAGTCACTTGTCTTAAACAATTCTCGATCATAGGATATTTGAGATGGACATTAAATATCCGATAAGATCGACACAAGTTATTTCTGCTCATATGATGAGGGTGAATGATCTCACATTCACTCGTGTGGTGACACTAAGATAAACTTGTGGGTACTCATTAGAGAATGAGTTCACTGAACATACCCAAATAAGAATTCCTGGATGGTAATTATACCTATTAGTCAACCAGGGAATTCAATCATTGCAGTAGCACAGTTGGTCCTTTGACCTGAGTCACCAATGATACCTTGTTTGTGGACCATTGTATCTTGATTCTCTGACTTGTGGACTTTAACCATTAAGCCCATGATAGTCGGTCTCTCAGATACAGTGGAAAGCTTGCGAAGGTAATTGAGTGAACAACAAGGGATCACTCACTCTTGGTATAAGACTGGAGAGAGAATGTAAGGACTGAGGTTTCGGGTTCTGTGTTCGGGTCAGGTTCAGGCCGGATCCCCTAGTTTGGACCCTAGAGGGGTCTTGAGATTCTTGGCTGAATGGCGTCAGCACTGCTCGACGCCTTTCAAAAGGCGTCAGGGTGCGTGGACGCCATTTAGGTCTGTTGGTTGTTGTGCCACGTGTGCGCCACGTAGGCGGGTTTCGGGCCGCGAGAGTACGGCCCCTGTCATTTCGTCTGAACGGCGTCCAGCTTGGTCGACGCGATTCAGACTGCGACATCTGCGATGTCAGGGTACGGCGCCAGAGCGTTGTCAGCACGGCCGGTCACATCGTCTGAACGGCGTCCACGGTGAGCGACGCGTTTCAGAGCGCTGTCAGTACGGCTGTCCTGTCAGACTGAATGGCGTCTGCCTCGATCGACGCATTTTAGCTGGATTCAGATTGACCCCGCGAGCCTCCCCTTCTTTCCCTCACTTTCGCCTCCACACTCTCTCTCCTCGCCTCTCCGCTCCCTCTCCGCTCTTCTTTCCCTCACTTCAACCACCAAGATTGGGTCGAGGGGCATCATATCCCTTTTCGCCATATTTCCTACGGCCTGACATCGGAGGCATGTTTTGCTAAACTCATAGGCATCTTTGAAAAGTGTGGGCCAATAAAAACCACTTTGTAGGACTTTGGCTGCAGTTTTCTTTCCTGAGAAGTGGCCTCCACATGCCAGATTATGGCAGAAGTTAAGAACACTCTGTTGTTGTTCTTCAGGAACACATTGCCTAATGATTTGATCAGGACAAAATTTGAATAATTCAGGATCCTCCCAGAAATAATATTTTTCCTGAGAAAAGAATTTGTCCTTTTCACTTTTAGTCCATCCTTCCGGAAGCTGATTAGTCACCTTGTAATTGACAATATGAGCATACCAAGGTGCAGCAGTGTAAGAAATGGTCAGTAGATGCTCATCAGGAAATGAATAAGTGATTGGTGTACTTTCAGAGATCGGAATTCGGGATAGGTGGTCAGCTACCACATTCTCAGAACCCTTCTTATCCCGAATTTCCAAATCAAATTCCTGAAGGAGTAAGATCCATCTAATAAGTCTAGGCTTTGCATCCTTCTTGGTCAACAGATATTTCAGAGCTGAGTGATCAGAATAGATTATGACTTTTGCCCCTAAAAGATAAGATCTGAATTTTTCTAGGGCAAAAACCACGGCTAATAGTTCCTTTTCTGTGGTGGTATAATTCATTTGAGCATCGGCAAGGGTGCGACTTGCATAATAGATCACCACGGGACACTTGTTAATTCTTTGTCCCAAAATTGCACCGATAGCATAATCTGAGGCATCGCACATGATTTCGAAGGGTAAAGACCAATCTGGAGATTGAAGAATCGGGGCTTTGGTCAAAGATTCCTTCAGAGAATTAAATGTCTTGATGCAAGATTCATCCATTTGGAAAGGATCGTCCTTAGCAAGGAGAAGAGTTAGAGGCCGGGCAATTTGAGAGAAATTTTGGATAAACCGGCGATAGAAACCGGCATGGCCAAGGAATGAATGGATCTGTCTAATCGAGGTGGGCGGAGGGAGATTGGATATGAGATCGATCTTAGCTTTATTTACCTCTATCCCCCTTTCAGACACAATGTGGCCTAGAACAATGCCCTCTCGAACCATAAAGTGGCTCTTTTCCCAGCTAAGTATCAGGTTGGTGTCTATGCATCTTGCTAGCACCTTTTTAAGATTTTCTAAGCAATTTTCAAAAGAATCTCCGAAGATTGAGAAATCATTCATGAAGACTTCGAGGAATTCTCCCACCATATCGGAGAATATAGCCATCATGCACCGTTGAAATGTGGCTGGTGCGTTGCATAATCCAAATGGCATTCTCCTAAAAGCAAACGTGCCATAAGGGCACGTGAAGGTGGTCTTTTCTTGATCTTCCGGGTAAATAGCCACTTGATTGTACCCGGAGTACCCATCTAAGAAGCAAAAGTACTTCTGGCCCGATAACTTTTCTAGAATCTGATCCATGAATGGGAGTGGAAAGTGATCCTTCTTAGTCATTAGATTCAGCTTTCGGTAATCAATGCATACTCTCCATCCCGCGGTGAGCCTAGTGGGTACCTCTTCTCCATGATCATTCTTGATAACTGTTAATCCAGATTTCTTGGGTACCACTTGAGTTGGGCTGACCCATTTACTGTCTGATATGGGGTAAATGATACCCGCATCCAACCATTTCACAACTTCCTTCTTCACCACTTCTTTCATATTAGGATTAAGCCGCCTTTGCATCTCCCGACTGGGCTTAGAATTCTCTTCAATATAGATATGATGCATGCAAATGGACGGGCTAATTCCCTTTAAATCTGCCACCGACCATCCAATGGCACCCTTGTGATCTTTGAGGACCTCGGTTAATTGGGCTTCCTGCGGCGATGTGAGATTTGCCGCAATAATGACTGGGAGGGTTTGGTCCGGGCCCAAAAAGATATACTTGAGAGACTCAGGTAATGGTTTGAGTTCAAGCTCAGGAGGGTCCTCTAAAGATGGCAAAGCGGGCTTAGATTGTAAGGCTGGTAAAGGTTCAACCTTGGTCCAAGATGTTAATGGGCCAGGAGAGTCCTTTAAAGTGTTGGCTTCCTCCAAAAGGTCATATGTGGACATCTCATTTTCTTCAACCAGATTATCCAAGACATCAATAGTATGGCATTCTTTTTCATGATCTGGGTATTGAGATGCTTTGAAGACATTAATCTGGACCTTTTGACCCCCAAATGAAATGTCCATTATGCCAGTTTCACAATTTATATTAGCTTTGGCAGTGGCTAAGAATGGACGACCTAGGATGATCGGAGTGTGAATGAGTTCCTCAGGTAATGCCATATCCAGAATAAGAAAATCCACGGGAAAGTAGCAATCATGAACCTTCACAATAACATCCTCAATTAATCCCCGTGGAGTTTTCACAGACCTATCAGCCAACTGCAAGATGATGGGTGTGGGCTTTAATTCCCCAATATCAAATTTCTTATAAATGGCTGTTGGCAATAGATTCACACTAGCACCTAGATCCAATAAAGCTCTATCAAATATAACTCCAGCTAAGTCACATGAAATTAGAGGTGCTCCAGGATCTTTTAACTTCTTGGGTAAATGATTCATCACTATTGCACTAACATCCTCAGAAAGCCGAACCTTTTCGGGTGCCATTCTAGATTCTCTTCGTGGAGTACATAATTCCTTGAGGAACTTAGCATAAGCTAGCACATGCTTGATGGTGTCGAGGAGTGGAATATTAATTTGGACTTGTTTGAACAAATCCAACAACTCCTCATTCTGAGCCAGTTTCTTCCTGGTATTGGGCTTAGCTAACAAGGCATTAGGAAATGGCACCCTAGGTTTATAAGAACTTGGGCCTTCATCAATCTTCCCTTTTCCTTTCAGATCCTCCTCCAATTTCTCCATGATGGGTTCATCTTCACTCTCACTTTCAATTTCTTGAGGCCCATCAGTGGAAGCTTTGGCTAACTCTCCATCTGGTTTTTCTAAACTTCTCCCACTCCTAAGGGCTTAAATGGCTTTAGCATTCTCAAATTGCGGCCCATTAGGTTGTGGTACCGGGCCAGGCTGAGGTAAAAGGCCCGATTGTTGTGGAAAACCCGGAGGTTGATTCCTTGGATTGGCAATGGGTTGACTAGGAAGTTGACCAACTTCTCTTCTCATCGCGGCCTCAGCTAGTTGGCCCATTTGACTTTCCAACTTAGCAATGGATTGTTGCTGGGTCAAAATCAGTTGTTGGAGTTGAGTGAATTTGCCATCGAAGTTGGGCTGAGGAGGTTGTTGGTAAGTGGGTGGAGGATGGTATTGGGTTGGCTGTCCTGATTGGAATGAGTGGTAGTGGGCCGGTTGACCTGATTGATACTGGGCCGGTTGACCTGATTGATACGGGGCCGGTTGAGAAAATTGGGCTTGAGATCCCCTAGGCTGAATATTTCTATAGAAATTAGATTGCTGTTGAAATGAATTTTGTGGCTTTTGGGCTTGATGCATGGGAGGATTGGACATTGGTAATGGGGCCTGCTGACTCTTCCAAGAGAAATTAGGGTGGTTTCTCCAGCCCGGATTGTAAGTATTTGAGAATGGATCATTATTGGGCCTGGAGAATCCCTGGGCAGCCTGAACTTGTTCTTGAATGAATGGTGGAAGTTGGGCCGCAGTTGGGCATTCATTCACTTGATGGGTTGGACTGGCGCATAAGGCACAAATGTCATGATTAGTAGAAGATGGGCCTTTATATGGACTAGATTGTGTTGGGTAAGTAGGCTCTTACTTGTTTAAGGCCAGGAGTTGGTCTAGTTTCTGGGCCAAGATGTCTACCTTATCCAATTTCTGATTAATCAGATTTATGTCCATTCTAGATTCGGGCTCTCCACGGGCCTTAAGTTCATATATTCCAGTCCGTTTAGATGGCCCAACAGACCTTTCATAAGATGATAATGAGGCATGGTTGATGCAATTTTCACTTAACATCTCAAACAGATCATAGGCCTCATCTTCATTTTTCATCATAAATACCCCTCCACATGAAGCATCCACCATTTGTCTGAACTGTTCAGACAGTCCTTCATAGAATGCTTGGACAAGTTGCCATTTTGAAAGCCCATGATGAGGGCATTTTCTAAGCAATTCTTTCAGTCTTTCCTAAGATTTATGGATCAATTCCCCGGGAGTTTGGGTAAAACTCGTGATGGCCCTTCTCATGGTATTGGTCCACCCGATGGGATAGAACTTCTTGAGAAATTATTTCTGCATCTCTTCCCATGTCTTAATGGGCCTTCCTATAGTTCCCAACTAATATTTAGCCTTGTCCTTTAATGAAAAGAGAAATAAGGTCAACTTAAGGCCATCATCGGTGAAATTCTGGATTTTCACCGTGGAACAGATTTCTAGAAATTCATCCAGATGCTTATAAGGATCTTCATTAGTATTCCCATAAAAGGATGGGAGCATCTAAATGGTGCTAGATTTGATTTCATATTGATTGGCTGGATTCTGAGGAAGATGAATACATGATGAAGGTTGATATCGATTTGGAATGAAATAGTCCTTCATTTGCTTTGTGGGTCCTGATTATCAGCCATTGGATCTTGTGATGGATTTCTTTGATGTAGGATTCTTTCTATTTCAGCAAGTGGTCTTAGAAGGTTAGGATTTTGAGATCTCCTACCTTGCATGCACTAGGATTGATAGAGAGAGGATGGATTTGAATTTTGTTTTCTATTTCTTGTTTTTTTTTTTTTAAATGCAATCAATTTTGACAAATAAATTATCCTAATGATCTAATGTTAACCTAGACTCTCTATGTGAATTTTCTTACAAGGTGAATGGAGTCCACCTCGAATCACAACCACAATCAGTCAACGGCCAGGTAAGAGGTGGGGTAGTGGGAGGCTCCCCCTACTTTCGTAGGGACCTAATTAGAGAACCACTTTCCCGCTTAGACGTTTGCCTTTTTACCTCTAGCCTAGACACCGTTGCCAAAAATGGAGGCAACCCGAGATTTAAACCACTCACGGTGTAAACCCTAGATTATCTTTCGACTTGCTTTTAATTGGATTAGGAAATGTCAATGCAAGGAAGGTGATTTGTGGCCTAAGGAAGGGTGATCGAATCCCTACCTTATGTGGTTGAAGTTGCTGCCCTTAAAGTCTTTTTGAATGCAATACAAGGCAACAAATCAATGCAAGGTGTGTTGATGCAATCATGAATGACTTGTTAAAATTGAAACATGTACCTTTCCCCCGCAATCTTCAACAATTTATGGAAATAACTGTGAAAGGAAACTAACTCATGCTTTCCTAGGATGATGAATGCCTAGCATGGAAGGTTTCTAATCTTAGTAATGAAGGTTTTTAAATTTGGATGTTCCTCTTTTTGTTTCTTTTTTTTAGTTAATAGAAACCTATCTAAATTAGCAACTACAAAATTGGAAACTAACTAAAGTAAGGAAATTGAAACATAGAAAGTTGGAACACACTGACCATGATTTCGCTTTCCTTTTCTTTTCTTTTTTCAATATACCTGCAAAAATAAGAAAAATAAGGTTAGCTAAAGAATAATTACACTAAATCCAAGATAATCAAAATTAAAAATCTAACTCCCCGGCAACGGTGCCAAAAATTGATCGTTTCGAATTGTGCGTTGTTAAACACTCATGAAAACGTTCAATCTAAATTTATCCGGCTCACTCACATCAAATTTTGGAAATTAATAGTGGTGAGTCCGAGTCGATCCACAGGGAGTTAAGATTCTAACTTTGAAAATTTTGGAATCCAGTTATCTAAAAATAGATGAGAATTTGAATAACTAATTACTTAATTAAGCTAAAACTCAATTAACTAATGCTACTTAAAAAATATTATTACTTTAATTAAACAAATCTTTTTTTTTTCTTCTCTTTTTCAGAAATTAAACACAAACACTTATAAAAAATAAGCACAACTAAAATCTATGACAAAGACATTAAAATTTAACTACGTGGAACTCATTAATTATCTAAACATTACGAAATAGATTACAAAATTTAATGGTTTAATAAACTTAAACTAAATAAACAAAATATGAAATAACAATTAACTAACCCTAAATAATTAAACTAATTCTAAACTAATAGGGGAAGGAAAAGAACATAGCAAAATAGCAATCTGTGGGTTTTGTGCAGACTGCCGGCTCAATGGACCGGGCTCGGGAAGGATGGCGCAGTGGACCAGCGGCTTCACCAAACGTTGATGCGTGTGGGAGGGTTGCTGCTGCCGGCAACGTGGAGGCTTCAACGTTTGCATGCAGGCTGTGCGCTGGAAGCTTGCTGGTTCACTTGGAGGAAGGATGCTTGGCAGCTGCTGGTGGACTGCTGGGCAGGAGGAAGCCGTGCGTGGAGGAGCTGGATGCGTGCCGCTGGTTCACATGGAAGTCGGCAGTGCTGGAGGGAGCAGCTTCACCGGGCTGCATGCAGGTTGAACTTGAGGAGGAGGCCGGCTTCACCACGTGAAGATCTTGCCGGCATGCGTGGAAGGAGGAGGGCTGCACCGCGGCTGTGAAGCTTGCATGCGGGGGCTGTTGTGAGCGCTGGCTACGTGCCTGCATGCATGCACTGGCAACACTGCCGCGTGGAGCCGCTGAGTTGCTGCCGCTGGAGGTGCAGCAGGTGCGTCGAGCTGTTGGATGCAGCTGCTGGCCGTGGAGGAGACGAGGAAGGCCTGCTGCTGGTGGAGAGGCTTGCTGGATGGTGCATGCACGTTGCTGGCACTTGCAGGTTCGCAGAAGCTCTTGGATGCAGCTGCTGGCCGTGGAGGAGACGAGGAAGAGAAAGAAGGAGAAAAAGAGACCAAGAGAGGGAGAACCCGAGAGAGAAGGAGGAGGAAAAACTGAAGAGAGAAGGGCTGAGATGCGGCTGGAAATTGGAGTTGGAAAAAGAGCAGAACGGAGAGAGGAAGAGAGGGCTGCGGGGTGAGAGTTGGAAAAAGAGGAGGAGAAGGCTGCCGAGAGGGAGTTGGGATTCGAGGAGGAGAGGCTGCGGAGAGAGGGTTCGAATCTGGGAGAGAGAGAGGGAATTTATAGGAGAAATTGGAAGAGGAGAAGGAAAGTGGGAGGCTTGGAGAAGGGATAGGATTCGGATTTGGAGAGGAAGAGGAAACTGGAGAAGAAAGAAGATTCAAATTTCTAAAACGAGAGAGAGAGGATTTTTAAAATGAAGGAAGGAATGTGGTTGGAAAATTGGAGAGAAAGAAGGAAATAGAGGGTTTTGAGAAACTCCGGAGAAAGAAGGAATCCGAGCAATATTAGGACATCAAATTGCATTTTTACTCTTGCTTTAGTTGAAATCCGAACATTAGACCTCCCCCAAATTTCCAGAAACTCCACCAGCTGCACTGCATCATCGGCGTGTCCTGTTCACATAAAATAAATATAAATTAGCGCATTATCAAAAAAATATCATCATATTTATTCATTTCGTCTCGGTTTTGTCGAAAAACCGCAAATGCGCTATGCTCCTTTAATCACATGAAATGACGATGTTTTTAAGTCAGAATTTGATGAAATTGGTACCGTTGGACTTGTTACACAATTGTCTATCATTTCATGTTATTTTGCAGATGAAAACATGAGTATGATGCATATGGTTGCCCTTAAATGATCAATTTAACACTTTATCAGGAGGGAAGGAGGAAAGATTGAGAGGAAGAGGGATTAGGAGCTGATGCAGGGGTATGCCCCTGTGTCGTGATGTATGATTATGATGTTATGCTTGCATATTTCGCTATTTATATCTGGGCACTTCTTGTTTTGCTTTCTGTCCATACCTGTTATTTCTGCATACACAACATTGGGGAAACTGTTAATAGTATCTGTTTTCGGCCCCTTGCCCAAAAAAGAGCAACTACCTTTTCCCTAGCCTTCGCATAGGGTCAAGGGGCCGTGTCCTACTAACCAGACAAATGGAAGAATATTGAAACTAATGCGGCAAGTAAATATGCAAATGCTGGTAGATATTAACAAATGAGATGTGTGATGAAAAACATGTTTTTTATTCCGTCTACCTGGTGACTGCCCAGACTTAGTCTGGTCGAATGATGAAAGGGAAATGCACACTCAACTTCCCAGGTATCCTAGGCACGCATCTAGGTTGATTTGGGCCTCTAGACTCCTCAAACTAACCTTGACTGGTTAAGACTCATACTGATGACAATACCGTCATGCCATGCTTAGGCTCCCAGATGCTTCCGACCACCAAGTTCGCCCAAAAAGTTTTCGAGGTAAATAATTTGCCCGACCCGGGTCTCTTTCCTCACAATCTAGAAGGTATATGATGGAACACCTTGGAACCCTAACGGTCAACCGCGCGACGCTGACCCGGAATCAGACGCCGTCGCACCGATTGGTGACGCGCATGCATTGACATAAGCCCGAAGTTTTCGAGAGTACACATTGAGATTATGGTTAAGAAATTAGTTCACCAGAAATATCGACATTCCTCTTCACCCATTTTAGACTCCTGTGATCATGTGAGCATGTGACGATTTTTGAAAAACGAACCATTTTAAAATGATGTTCGGTCTTTAGATAGCTATCTCGTGCTAAACCTTGAGGGGGAAAAAAGTGAAGAAATTTTGGAGATAAACCTCACAGGAAGATTGACAAAACCGTTAAAAGGACGAGCTGTGACAAAACGGACTCCTTTTGACCTCCTAGATGCCCCTATTTTGACTTTTCAGGCTTTTATTAGATTTTATGACCAGGCACAGTCACGACCAGGCTTTTTCATGATTGCTTGAACCCCTTTTTCTTTTTTGTATTTCTTTTCCGCTTTTGACATTTTTGGGGTTATTTGATATTCCGCCTGCGGGGACACTGTCCTCTTCACGTGCTCTGGTCCTTTACATTTCAATTTTGGGCCCTTTTGAGGGGTTACATCTATCGGGTTGTGGAGGAACCGCAATTTGCTGAGCTCGACCGTTTAAGGGCGTCAACTGTCCTGATTGGTCGAGAGACAAAGAGCAAAGGTTGCATTTTGACAGTATACTAAAGACTTGGAACTCATTTTAAAGGGTTCTCTTTTGAAAAAACGTGTAAGTGTGTGCATCTCAGGATGATCATAGAGATCCGTATGAAAGTAAAGTAGACACGTTCAAGGTTCTGGTGGACCAAAATCTTAGCCAAACCTTAATGTTAACCCAATCTATCATGCAACTAGACCTAGACAGGGGTTACATGGCAATCACCAGACAGTTGAATTTTGTGTCTTTTCTGATTTTTTTTTTTGTCATTTTCATTGGAGTATGTACATATTTACAAATATTTTTGATGGTTTTTAGATATTTGATTTTTTTGAGATTTTTTATTTTTGATTTTTTTTGTGTTTTCACGGATAAAATTTCTTCAGATACACCCCATTCCATGGGTGGAGCAATTCCTCTCCTTTCTCATTGATTAAGCGGTATGCATTACCTGAGTATGCCTCCTTTATTACAAATGGACCTTCCCAATTTTCTTGCAATTTGCTCCTGGGACCAGAAATTTTGATCATTTTTCTTTTAAGTACCATTTCCCCAATTTCAAACTTTCTCTCGAGAACCTTCTTTGCATAGAATCTTGCGATCCTATTTCTGTAAACTTGAGCATGGTTTGCCGCCATCATCCTTTTTTCGTCTAATAATTCCAGTTGGGTTAACATGGCCTTACGACGCTCAGCGTCGCTAATTCCATTGTCCAACTGCACTCTTAGAGAAGGGAAGAGAATCTCATATGGAAGTACCGCATCTGTTCCGAATGTTAGTGAATAAGGTGTTTGTCCGGTGGGGGTTCGGACAGAAGTACGGTACGCCCAAAGAGCTTCTACTAGGCGATCCGGCCAGTCAGAATAATTATGAGATCTGCAAGTTCTTTTAATGATTCGAATGAGAATTTTATTGGTGGCTTCAGCCTGGCCATTTGCTTGTGGGTAGTAAGGCGAAGAATGGTGCAAATTAATGCCATACTTACTGCACATGTCCTGGAGCTCTTGGGAGATGAATTGTGGTCAATTGTCGGTGATGAGATCGCGCGGTGTCCCGAACCTGGCGAGGATGTTGCGTTTGATGAACTTTACCACCGTGGATGCTTTGATTTCTGCAAATGCTTCCGCTTTAGCCCATTTAGTGAAATATTCAATGGCGGTTAGGATAAATGATTTCCTTTTTATTTCGCCCGATCGATCCTCTAGAGGTCCTATAACGTCGAATGCCCATATGGCGAAGGGTCACGGGGAAATGACGGATTTGAGAGATGATGTAGGTGCATGAACCTTGTTAGCATGTAACTGGCATTTCAAACACATCTGAACAAATATGGAACAATCAGCCTCCATTGAAGGCCAATAATAGGACATGAGGAGCTTCTGAGCTAAGGCACGACCATAAATATGACCGCCACAATCACTGGCATGAGCTGCCTCTATGACCTGATGAATTTCGGCATCATCTAGACACCAAAGAAGCACTCCGCTAAAGGATCTCCTGAAAAGGCGGCCGCCTAAGATAAGGTATCGTTGAGATGCACGGCGGATAGCCTTACGGTCAGAAGATGTGGGATAGGATGGGAATGACCCATCGCGGAGATAGTTCATGATATCAAAATACCACGGATTCCCATCATCCCAATCGAGGGTAAGTTCATCCGTGATAGCAGAGATGTGCTCAGAAGGACGGAGGAATTGTTGGAACCAGGGGTCTCGGAAGGAGGGCGAGTCTTGTTTGTGCAGAGTGACGGTGGCTGAACCTTTGGTGACAGGAATCTCTAATGTTGAAGATAGGGAGGCCAGGGTATCTGCTAGGATATTCTAAGACCTAGGCACATGCACATAGGTGATCCTTCTGAAATGCCTGGCTAGTGACTTCACTAACTCCTGATATGGCTTCAATTTTGAATCCCGGGTTTGGTACCTGCCCACGGTTTGGCGGAGGATTAGTTGAGAGTCTCAAATTATCCTCAATTCCAAGACGTTAAGAACTAGCGCCAATTTTAAGCCAGATAGGAGAGCCTCATATTCAGCGACATTGTTGGTCACTGAGAAGGAGAGTTGGCAAGCATGCGGAATACTTACCCCTTCTGGAGATACGAGGACCACTCCTATCCCACTGCCTTGAGAATTAAGTGCCCCGTCGAAATGAAGGACCCAGGATGGAGTATCATCCACTATTAGACCCAACTCCTCATCCGGGAATTCCTCGTTGACGGGTGAAAATGTGGGCAGTGGGTGATGAGCTAGGTGCTCGGCAATTGCTTGCCCCTTCACAGCCTTCTGATTTACATAGGTGATGTCGAATTGGTTCAAGAAGGTCTGCCATCGCACCAGCCTATCTGTTACAACTGGCCGCTCTAGCAAATATTTGATCGGGTCCATTCTTGCTAGAAGTTTGACCTCGTGGGCGAGGAAGTAGTGCTTTAATTTCTGCACTACCCAGACGACGGCCGCACATGTCCTTTCCATGGCAGTGTATCGTTTTTCGGCATCGTTGAAAAGCTTGGAAAGATAGTACACTGCTCTTTCTTTCTTCTCGTCGTCAAGTTGGGCCAATACTGCTCCAGCTGATTCTTCAGTGGTGGAGACATATAGCAATAGAGGCCGCCCCGGGATAGGAGCCATAAGGACTGGTGGATTGAGGAGGTAGCTCTTCAATTCATCGAAGGCCTTTTGACACTTATCGCTCCAAATGAACTTTGCCCCTCCTTTCAATAGATCGTAAAAGGGTTTGCATCTCACAGAGTATTGAGATATGAACCGTCTGATGAATTGCAAACGGCTGATGAGACCCTTAATATCCCTGACATTCTTAGGTGGGGGCATTTCCACTATTGCCTTCACTTTGTCTGGATCAACCTCAATCCCCCTTCTGCTTACCATGAATCCTAGCAACTTTCCAGAAGAAACACCAAATACGCACTTTTTTTGGTTCATTTTTAGTTGGTGCTCCCTTGATGTCTGCATTACAGCCCTAAGGATTTGAGCATGCCCCTTCCTGGTTTTAGACTTCACCAAGATATCATCCACATAAACCTCCATGTCAATGTGAATCATGTCATGAAAGATTGCCATCATAGCCCTCTGGTAGGTGGCTCAAGCATTCTTAAGCCCAAATGGCATGACCATGTAGCAATAAGTTCCCCATGGGGTTATGAAAGATGTTTTCTCTTGATCTTCCTCAGCTAGTCTGATCTGATTATACCCTGACAAACCATCCATGAAAGATAACATCTCAAATCCAGCCGTGTTATCAACCAGCAAGTCTATATGAGGTAGTGGGAAATCATCCTTTGGGCAGGCTTGATTGAGGTTGCGAAAGTCTATGCAAACTCTAACCTTTCCGTCCTTTTTTGCCACGGGGACAATATTAGCTACCCACTTAGGGTAGAGCACTACCCGGATGAACTTGGCCTTGTGTAATTTGTCAACCTCTTCTTTTACTTTAAGTGCTAATTCCGGTTGTAGCCATCTCAACTTTTGTTTCACGGGTTTGGCGTCAGGTTTGAGGATTAGCCGATGTTCCACCAGTTCTGTGTTTAATCCGGGCATGTCCTCGTATGACCAAGCGAACCCATCACGGTGTTCTTAGAGCACGACTATTATTGACCCTTCTTCTTCTGGACTCAACGGGCACTAATTAGCACTATCTTCGGATCCTCCTCTGTTCCAAGGTTGACTTCTTTAGTTGGTTCGTCGATAGCTGATGAAGGTTCATCAAACCGTCTCGTCCCATTCACAAGTGGTTCGACCAAGTCATCCACCTCTTCCTCTTCACTAAGCTCAAATACTCCCAGACCATCACTGCAAGACTCGTCTTTCACTAACTCCAATGGTTCGGAGATGACCCATGTCTGAAGAAACTTATCCAACTTTTTCAAACCTTTGCACCTATTTGCTAATTCCTGAACTAAGAATGAAGGAACTTGCTTAGTCCTACAATTTCTAGACATTGAGGAAGCTATCCTAATTCCTAAACTGCTATGTACACGGCTTGGAGAACGGGTCAATTCTATCCTGGACGGAACAAGGGTAGACCCTTGGGACAAAGATTTAGTGACGGCGGGGTTGCCCCAGCACGCGAGCTCCTCGAAAGTGACTTCCCTTCCCTCAGGATGGGAATTGAACTTTTTTTTTTTTTCGTGACCGAACGCCTGTAACATGAAACATTCAGATGAAATAGCGTCGATCGGAGCTGAGAGCATCGGAACAAAAGGTGGGTGGAACAAGAAAGGAATGAACGTAGCCGGAGCTGGTTCATTCCTGGCCAAGAAAAGCCCTCTCAGTGGGCTGCTTGATTCACAAAACAAGGATGATATGCCAAAGTCTTCCTCTTGACTACCCTCATGATATTCTTGCACTTCTTCCTCTATCCTGGGCAATTCCTGCCTCTTTCTAACAAAGTGATTCATAAGGGACCATCCCTTTGCTTCTTTTGGTGGTTCAGTAAACTTATAACCCAGGCCACATCCCCCACTAACAGGGTTCTCTGAGATGGGGTCACGAATGCCTTGTTCTTCTTTCCCTAGCCCGGAGCCTGAGCTATATCCCATCTTACTCATGAGCTGCCAACCTATGCCCGACCAAGGCCTTAGGTGAGAATTCACTGATGAAAGAACAGGCTCTTTACCTTTCCTGGAAGTTATCATGGACGGAATTTGCTCTACTGTCACTGAGTCCAATGACTCAATGTAGGGAGTGCTTTTGACCTTCACAATCTTCCCGTTATACGGGAACTTATAGCACTGGTGGTTGGTAGATGGGACTCCCAAAGTTTGGTCCATCCATGGTCTCCCTAGAATGGCATTATAGATTGGCTTAACATCCAGGATGTAGAATTCCGAGATCATGGATACCGGGCCGATTTCTAGTTGCAGGAAGATCTTCCCATCTGCTGGTCTCTAGGAATTGTCATAAGCTGAGACCATCATAGAGGTGGACTCAACCTTCTCTGGGTCTATCCCTATCCTTTTGAGGGGCTTGAGGGGACAGACATTGATAGAGGCACCGGTATCCAGTAGAATGGAATCTACTGAATGACCATTGAGGATGGCGGTTAGGCACAGAGGAAGAGATCGGCACTCAGGGGGAGCTAGATCCTTTTCCAGGAAGGAGATCATGGGAGTCTGAGTAACTGAGAGGATAGCATTAGTGACCCCACCACTAGGAAGATCCTCATTGACCGTAATTTGTTGTAGAAAATTAAACAACGTCTCCCTGTGTGTGGGAGACTTCCAGATAAGCTCGAGGATAGAGATCTTAGCGGGGGTCTTCTCTAAATGCTGGAGGATGTCATACTCAGACTAGGCATTCCCCATAGTAGGGAGTGAGTTACCTTGAGAGTCAAAGGGCTGGCTCGGTGGAATGATGCGATTCCTGAGCGTTACCCCTACCGAAATTGGATCTGCTTCTAATGGTGACCTAATGGGATTGAAGCCAATCATCGAACCCTGGTTCCTGGTTGGACAAAAGATAGATAGGGTGGGCCCCTTAGCTGTAATTGGAGGGATCTGAATGAGAGTGACCGGCTTGAGGGTTGCTGGTTGCTCTTTGGGCCGGATTAGGACCAAAGGCTCATTAGGGGAAAGCGTGGAGACTTCCGGAGTAACTCCTTTAGTTTCACGCGACCAAGTGGGATCTTGGTGTCTCATCCCGGACCCTTCGTACTCCCAGTATTGTTCCCTGCGAACTGTTACGGGCTCCAAGTCTTTGAACAAAGTGTTGATCTTTCCTTGAGAGCTGGAGGAATCTTGACCTACTTGATGAGAAGGTAACGACCTACTTGGTCGCGGAGTAACTCCTTTAGTTTCACGCGACCAAGTGGGATCTTGGTGTCTCATCCCGGACCCTTCGTACTCCCAGTATTGTTCCCTGCGAACTGTTACGGGCTCCAAGTCTTTGAACAAAGTGTTGATCTTTCCTTGAGAGCTGGAGGAATCTTGACCTACTTGATGAGAAGGTAACGGGTCCTTCACAATTCCCAGCTCCTTCTTAGCCTTCAAAGCCTCAATGGCTTTTCTCATGTCTTCCCAGTTTATCCGCCCTTCATCGTTCAAGTCATATACCCAGTCCCTGAAGGTGAAGCAATTGTAGATTGTGTGTCCGGTGATCCTATAGTAGGGGCAATACCTGGATGTGTCCGTATTGCGCAGGACACCTTCTCTTTGAGGTGGAAGTTGAATGGCGTTACAGGCTAGCAAGGCATAAAAAATGTCTGCCAATGATTCTGGCAGAGGTGGATATGAAGCTCGCTTAGCCATAGGACGACTGTAATTAGTCGGGGGAGGAACAGCTGAATATTGCTTCTGGTTGGGCTGAGTGTCAGACTTAGGATGAGGATTGGGAACCCTGGTTGGTGGTGCCAGCATGCTGACCTGTTCATCGATGGTAACTCCTTTTGTGGTAGGAGCTGATGTGGTTTTCTTGTTCCTGTTTCTGTTCTCAAAGAATGAAGGCAGAGTGGAGTCTCGGATTTGGGACTGAACTACCCTAGCTCGGTTGTACAGCTGAGCGAATGTCTGAAGTTCGCTAAGCATGAGAATTGCTCGAAGTTGGGGGGTATCATTGTTAACAAGCATGGTGACTGCTTGTGCTTCAGGGATAACGACCTCCGCTCTAGAAGCCATAGCTCTCCACCTATTAGCAAAATGGGTGAAGTCTTCATCGGACTTCATTTTTTCCATTACCAGATCAATCAAGGTGGGGGGCAAGGCTACCATGTGGTTGAAGTGGGTAATAAACCTCTCAGAGACCATATCAAAGTTGATCAGGTCAGTGGCTGGTAGAGAAGAGAACCACCTCAAGGCCTCTCCCTCGAGAGACTTCTGAAAAAGGTGGACAAGGAGGACCCTATCGAAGAGCCACTGGTGGGAATCCATGAGAAATCCGGACAAATGATGATGGGGGTCAGTAGTACCATCGTACTTCCTGTACTTAGGTACTTTAAACCCTGGTGGAAAATAGGCTGGGGGGAGCTTACAGTAGCTCAAGAGAGAATGAGGCTGCCTAAGGTTGAGATTCTTGGCCATGAGTTGCCGCACACAAGTCTCAACCTCATTCTTATAAATGAACTCCTCCTGCTTGGGAGGTGTGACCTGGTTGATGGGATTGAATGGGATCGTGTGAGTGGGCATAGCTTGACTTGGCTGGGGTTTGCTAGAAGATCCTTGGAATTGGGTTTTCCGAGGAGTGGCATCCTGAATTTTACCACGAGAAACCAACTGGATGAGTTGATCCGGAGTATAGCGTGATAGCACAGCAATGAGTTCCGGATCTTCTCCAGGTTTTGGAATGTCCTACTGGAAATTACTGGCTCATCTTCTCCCTGTGAGGTAGAAGATTCATCATAATCCTTCCTCTGAAGGCCTTCTCTGGATGCTTGGAGCATTCCTATGAAGGTCTGTTGTGGATCCTCTTCAATTTCGAACAAAGGGTTGTGTATAACATTGTTACCAAACTCGTCCATGTCATCATACATAATGTTAACATACACTCGGTTCATTATGAAACACATACCCTAAATGATTTTATATTTCACTTGAAATGTTAACAATGTTTTATGAGAGTTGGTTTCTAACAAATCAAGTTTAACCCTTAACGACCCTTCACTTTTCAAAGCTTGTTCCACCAAGGTTTAATTAGGTGTCTTTAAATTTTGAAACAATTCTCTCAGTGACACCTATAGGTGGATGGTTGTAGATGGAAAGGTTGAATTAATTTCTCACACAAACCCGAGGTTCCTACAGGGTGGTTTCAGGTACAACCTGCTCGGCGGCCAAGTGGGAATCCCTAGCTCGCGGAGACTGACGGAGGTTCCCAACAGGATAGAACTAGTCACACCCGAGTGGGAATCCTCAGGTGGAGAGTGAAATCCTGCGGGAGAGGTGACTAAAGATGTGATGCCGGCTCTTCTTTAAAACCCCCGTGGAGAACACCCCAAGAAACCCAGAAAGTTAACAAGCAGTAGGTTAGAACATCTAACAATTCAACAAAACAGGCAGCAATGAACAGCAATAGCAAGTAGAAAAAGGACGGCCAGATGTTCTGCCGTCAAAGGCAGTGGACGGCAAAAGTTTTGGCCGTTAAGCTAGAGACGGCGGCCAGGAGACCAGCCGTCTAATGTAGTGGACGGCCTGGTCGTTGGCCGTCCAGGAGAACCGGGGAGGGGTCGACGGGCCATCCAAGGGGTCGGACGGCCAGGTGCTGGCCGTCCAATGGGTCGATGACCGGGTGTCGACGGCCAGGTGCTGGCCGTCCAAAGGGTCCGACGGCCAGGGCCTGGCCGTCCAAGAGTCAACGGACGGCTAGGAGGGCGGCCGTCCAGGGGGTCCGACGGCCAGGGGCTGGCCGTCCAGGGGTCAATGGCCGTCCAGGATCCTTACCATCTTTTCCTTTGATCGCAACGCGTGCAGCGGGCTACAGATGTCCCACCGTGATCGCCAGAGGGCTGTAGGTGCCCAGAACGTCCCCCGCCGCGGCTGCGGAATCGAGGGTCCCTCCGTTCGTCTTAGCACTGTGGCGATTTAAAGGGGGGTTAGAAATTGAGGTGTGATCGCCAGGAGCATTATCTTTCGGTCCCTGTGCTCCGCAGGAGTGTAGGAGGTGATCGCACGTTCTGTGGGAGCGAAAAATGCTGGTTCCTCCTTCTCTTCCTCCGGCCGGCCAGAGGAGGAAAGCCCGGCACTCTGCACGCGGAAATGTGGTAAGGATCCCTGGAAAGGAAAGACAAGACAGAAAACAACCCGATTAGAACTATAATATGCAGAATCTATCCATGAAGATGTAAAAACTAGTTAAAATCGGAGGGAAACGCACCGGATGGGTGGTGGGGAGGGAAGGTGACCATATGTTATGGCCACCCACCTCCCGTTTTTTTTTTGTTAGAAACCTCTGGTGGGTAGGGATTGCTAGGTTATCTTAACATGCATGCATGCAAATGAGGGTGCTCGTGCGTGTGGAAAGTGAAGTAATATGTCAAAAGTGAGAAAGAAAAGTGAGAGGGAGAGAGAATGCTACGGCATGGATGGAAATGAGGATGCAATGAAATGAACAAGAAAAGTGAAAGGGGGTTAAGAAGACAAGCCCATTGCGGAGTGCGGAGGGTTCCCCTTGAAGCTAACTCCTTGTCTGCTCGACTCCTTAAAACGGACTCACTTGCCAACCTCGTCTGAGCCTTCCTCCTTTTGAAAACTCCTCGATAACCTCTCCGAACCTCTCACCAAAAATAAAACCCCTTAACCCCCTGCTCGAGAGGATGTGGGGGGTTTAAATAGGTGAAGGGAAAATAGGAGAAAACAGGGGTCTAAATCCCCGTAAATCAACCTTCAGCCAATAGGAAGTGGTCAAGGGTCGGAGGTGGTGCGCGCGGCAGTTGCCGGAGTGGGGAGTGATCGGAGTAGTGGGGACGAGGGCTACGAGTAGAGGAGATCGTGGGGAAGACGAGGTCAAGGGGGTGGTTAGAGAGTGGACGGCCAGCCAACATGCCTTCCAATCCCCTGGAAGGCCAGGCAGCTGGCCTTCCACGAAGTGGTGGAGGGCGGCCCGGTTGGCCTTCGAAGGGGGTGGAAGGCAAGGGGTGGCCTTCGAAGGAGGTAGAAGGCAAGGGGTGGCCTTCGAAGGGTGGTGGAAGGTTGGCTGGCCTTCGAAGGAGGTGGAAGGCAAGGGGTGGCCTTCGAAGGGTGGTGGAAGGCAAGGGGTGGCCTTCGAAGGAGTGGTGGAAGGCGGACCGGCTGGCCTTCCACGAAAAGGTGGTAGAAAGTGAAAAAGGTGGCCAAGAGGTGGAAGGCAAGGTGGCTGGCCTTCCAAGGGTGGTGGAAGGCGAGGGGTGGCCTTCCAAGGATGGTGGAAGGCGGGCTGGTTGGCCTTCCACGGGTGAGAGGAAGTGGAGATTGGTTAATGGGCCTGATTATTTAGTGGGTTGAATTATGTGAGAAAATATGATGCGCTAACTGAGATGGATAAAATGATGGGAATGACGGATGGGGTTCATGACCAAAAGGGTGGTCCAAAATCGGTGTCTACAGTAAGGTCCTGATATATTTTATTATGATCTGGACGACTTGTTAGGCCGTCAAGGCTGCCAAACTGTAAGGACTGAGGTTTCGGGTTCAATATTCGGGTCGGGTTCGGGCCGGATCCCTTGGTTTCGACCCTGTGGAGTCTTGAGAGTTTTGACTGAACGACGTCTGCACTGCTTGACGCCTTTCAAAAGGCATCAGGTTGTGTGGACGCCATTTAAGTCTGCTTGCTGTTGTGCCACGTATGCGCCACGTGGGCGGGTTTCGGGCCGCGAGAGTACGGCCCCTGTCTCGTCGTCTGAACGGCGTCCACGATGGACGACGCGATTCAAACTGCGACCCCTGCGGTGTCAGTGTGCGGCGCCAGAGCGTTGTCAGTATGGCCTGTCCTGTCATCTGAACGGCGTCCGTGGTGAGCGACGCGTTTCAGAGCGCTGTCAGTACGGCCGTCCTGTCAGACTGATTGGCGTCTGTCTCGATCGACGCGTTTTAGCCAGATTCAGATTGACCCCGCGAGCCTCCCCTTCTTTCCCTCATTTTTCGCATCTACCCTCTCTCTCTCTTCGCCCTCTCCGCCCCCTCCACGCTCCTTTCTCCCTTCCCTTCCTCTTCTTCCTCTTCCATCACTCCAATACCTCCTTACCTCTCACCTCTACCTCCACCACTTCCTTCGCGGCATTTCATTCTCCGGACAGCGGCCGACGTCCCGGCGGAGTGGCGGCGTCCTCGAGGGTACCGGCGGCGGTCTGCGGTGCGACGGGTCGGCGACACGGAGCTTGGTGGAGTTCAAGAACCGGTAGGGGGATGAACCTTGCATGGATTGTGAATGTATTGCTTGTGTTTTCCATGGCGGAGCATGTTGTATTTAGGGTAGATTGAGCATGTTTAGGGGGTTTAATGGGGTTTCTAAGCATGAAGAATTATGGGCTTCAAATGGTGATTCGTTTTCCTACTTCGTTTTCCCCCCTCTTGGGCGATTTTGGGGTGTTTTAGGGGTGAAAGGGTGCCCTCGGGCTAAGGACAGGACTTCATTTCTGGCGCTAAAAGACGTAATGGATGGACGACGCCTTTTAGAAGGACGTCGGGACATCATGACGCCTTTTAGGCAGAAATCGCTCCACCGAGTCTCTGTCAGTTCAGGGAATCTGACGCTAAATGACGTCATGAATGGACGACGCCTTTCAGAAGGACGTCGGGCCATCATGATGCCATTTAGGCAGGAAATTCCCCGACTGTGGGGTCTGCAAATCTGGAATTTCGGTGTGAATGGCGTCTGTGGGTTCTGACGCGTTTTAAAAGGGCAGCTTCCCAGGTGGATGTGTTTTAAGGCATAATCTGTTTTAAATGAACCTGTTTGAGGGTCTTGAATGGCGTCGACCTCGGTCGACGCGATTCAAGACAGAACTGCTTAACTCCTGTTATTTAACACATGTTTCACGGTTGGATGATTCAAATGCATGCTTTGAGTTGTATACTGAGACGGAGATTACTGTGTGAATGGAATCATGTTGTGTGTGTGTGTGCTAATGCGAATATGGAACCGGAATAACTGTGGTTTACGTTTGTCACCATGGGCTGGTGGGGAAAGGGCCATGGTGTCTGTGAGGCATTGTGCCGTACCGGTGGGAGGAGGGGTACATGTTGTGTTTTACCTTTGGCTGAGGGAAGCAGGACCACCTTGAGTCCGTCGAGCCAGAGTAGCCGGTGTGCTATCCGAGGGGTTGCTGTTTGGTCTCAGCGGGTCGGGGTTTTCCCTGTTTGTCGTGGCAGCTTCCGGCGTGTTTCTTGCTGTGGAGCTGGTTGTGGTACTGTTGGAGTTGTTTTACCCCTGTAGCCACTGGGCCT
This sequence comes from Zantedeschia hybrid cultivar, assembly GCA_030544215.1. Classification (NCBI taxonomy): domain Eukaryota; kingdom Viridiplantae; phylum Streptophyta; class Magnoliopsida; order Alismatales; family Araceae; genus Zantedeschia; species Zantedeschia hybrid cultivar. Next base: position 47,389,389 of record JARZZO010000011.1, read on the forward strand.
GATGTGACCTTTGATCAAGGTTACGAGTGGTACCCTTAGCCCTTTGGCCTTACGCAGCCCGGGAGGTTAGGGTTGTGGGTAGTTCCTGTAGCTTCGGCTTGACGGGGGTTCGCCGGTCCCCAGGGCCCTCCTGAAGCTCCGAGGCCTGGCGTGAAGGCAATCCGGTCGGTAGAACAGTAGTCTAGACTACTTGTGTGTACACGTAGCTGGGCAGTGGTGGTACACTGGTCCCAGTTAGTCCTAGTTTGACTCACTGCCTCACCTTACAGTGCCCCGGAACACTGTAGGGGCGGACAGGCGTGAGTAGTGGTGGTAGTGTTGTGAGGTGACGTTTGACTTCGGTCGACAGTGTGGTTCTGTCGCTTTGTGGACTTTGACTGTGAGACGTGACTTTGTGTTGAGTTCTTCGGGTTACTTAGAACTATTCCTGCTACACTGCTTATGCGTATGTTTCATATTAGGTTTGGGTGCTATGTTTACTGCTTTACTTAATTGCCATATATCCGTATTGTTGCACTTGTGAGTGTGTGAGTGGGAGGCAGGGGATCGGATGATCCCTACTGAGCCCAATTCTGGTGTGGCTCACTCCCTGCGGTTTCAGGTGTGGACCTCGTGGCGTGTGGCGGCGTGTGGTGTCTTCTTGGTGTGCGGACCAGCAGCTATCTCAGTTCCGGGGTATACCCCGATGTTGTACTTTACTTCTGCCTGTACTTATTTAATTTTTTGGACCATGTAATTATTGTTGGACTGTATACGGACATTGTTATCTCCCTTCCTGCGCACTTGTTATATCTTTGTAGTCCGTGAGATTGATATATTTAGCCTTGTTTAACGCTTACTCCTCCAGACGTGTTGTGTGAGATCCGGGTGTGAACCCGCAGTTAATGGGCTGACATCCATTTAGTGATCGGGTCTCCGGTGATAGGATGGCGGGTCGTTATAGATGGTATCAGAGCTCAGCCTGGTCGAGTATGTGGTAAACTAGGTTAGATATTATAGTCCAACAATAAGTACGAGTCTGTACAGGCGATGGCTACTGGTGTAGATTGGTAGGTTTTGACGTGTTTTGGTTCGATTTTCGTGTTTGTGGAGTAGTGATGGCACCAAAGAGGAGTGTTCCGTTGGCTCGTGGTTCGAGAGCAGATGATGGTAGTTCGAGGGCAGAAGGACATATTGTGGGTCGTTTCATGGAAGCTATGATTGGGGCTATGTCTAGATACCAGCAGGGAGATGGAAGTGAGGGGTCCAATTCCCGAGGTGGCCAATCCATGGTGATGGAGCAGTTCTTGAAGTTGAAGCCCCCTTCTTTTACGGGTCAACCTGTTCCAGATGCGGCAGCTCATTGGATTAAGGAAGTGGAGAAGGCATTTCATGTTCTTGAATGTGCTGAGAGTGACAAGACCTTGTTGGCAACCTACTTGCTGAAGGACGATGCTTATGATTGGTGGGTTACTATTAAGGGGATGATGTTTCCAGATAGGTCCTTGAGAGAGATTCCTTGGGAAGGCTTTGTGAGAGAGTTTAGTGGGCAGTACTTTCCGAGGCACGTTCGGAGGGCCAAGGAAAGGGAGTTTATGGAATTTCCGAGGCACGTTCGGAGGGCCAAGGAAAGGGAGTTTATGGAATTGGTGCAGGATGGTATGACAGTTCTAGAATATCAGATGAAATTTGTAGCTCTGGGAAGATTTGCTCCTCACATATCTGAGCATGAGGACCGTAGGACGGAGAAATTTGTGGATGGACTTCGGCATGATCTGAGGGAGTTCGTGGCAGGCCATTGTTGTAAGGATCTGGCATCAGCAGTTCGGTGCGCGGCAGCGATGGAGATGCAGTTCCAACACACGGCAAAGGAGTCGGAGCATTCAGCACAAGGGAAGCAGCAAAGCAGGGATAGATCAGCGGTCTTTTCGTCAGGTGGTTCGAGTTCCTTTGAGCTCGAGTTCCAAGAGGTACCTTGTGACGAGGATGAAGATGGTTCGGTTGAGCAGATGCAGACGGAGGTCAGCTGGCAACAGGAAGCGAGGCGGGACGCTGCGGATCGTTGTCCCCGTTGTGGCAGGTTTCATGGTAATCGGATATGTCCTTTGATCACTGGTAGCTGTTTTGGCTGTGGTAGGAAGGGACATCTCGCGAGGAACTGTCCCCAGAAGAATAAGGCAAGTCAAGAGCCGAGTGGTCAGTAGGTGTTCGAGGCGTGAGTGGAGTTGCGTCTCTTTGTGGAGGTCCGAGAGGCTGTGCTAGATAAGCACTTTTATCTTGTCTTATTCAGAGATGGTTGTGAACTCTTGTGGCACTTTTATGTACTGGGGTTTGGTGGAGAATCAGTTTTGTAATATGTGCCTTGCTAATGTATGGTTATTCCGATCTTCCAGCTTTCATCAGAATTGAGAATCTTGAATAGTTTGGTATGGATTTGATTGACTAGTTATGTGGAGCCCTGTGTGTGTGATTGGTGAGAATGATTGTTGTAATCGGTGTGCCGGCATGTGTTGGTTAGCCGAGATTATCGTGAGCGGTTGCTAATTTCGAGGACGAAATTCTTTTAAGGGGGGGAGAATGTAAGGACTGAGGTTTCGGGTTCAATATTCGGGTCGGGTTCGGGCCGGATCCCCTGGTTTCGACCCTGTGGAGTCTTGGGAGTTTTGACTGAACCACGTCTGCACTGCTCGATGCCTTTGAAAAGGCGTCAGGTTGTGTGGACGCCATTTAAGTCTACTTGCTGTTATGCCACGTGTGCGCCACGTGGGCAGGTTTCGGGCCGCGAGAGTACGGCCCTTGTCTCGTCGTCTGAACGGCGTCCACGATGGACGACGCGATTCAGACTGCGACCCCTGCGGTGTCAGTGTGCGGCGCCAGAGCGTTGTCAGTACGGCCTATCCTGTCATCTGAGCGGCGTCCGTGGTGAGCGACGCGTTTCAGAGCGCTGTCAGTACGGCCGTCCTGTCAGACTGATTGGCGTCTGTCTCGATCGACGCATTTTAGCCAGATTCAGATTGACCCCGCGAGCCTCCCCTTCTTTCCCTCATTTTTTGCCTCCAACCTCTCTCTCTCTTCGCCCTCTCCGCCCCCTCCGCGCTCCTTTCTCCCTTCCCTTCCTCTTCTTCCTCTTCCATCACTCCAATACCTCCTTACCTCTCACCTCTACCTCCACCACTTCCTTCGCGGCGTTCCATTCTCCGGACGGCGGCCGACGTCCCGGCGGAGTGGCGGCGTCCTAGAGGGTACCGGCGGCGGTCTGCGGTGCGACGGGTCGGCGGTACGGAGCTTGGTGGAGTTCAAGAACCGGTAGGGGGACGAACCTTGCATGGATTGTGAGTGTATTGCTTGTGTTTTCCATGGCGGAGCATGTTGTATTTGGGGTAGATTGAGCATGTTTAGGGGGTTTAATGGGGTTTCTAAGCATGAAGAATTATGGGCTTCAAATGGTGATTCGTTTTCCTACTTCGTTTTTCCCCCTCTTGGGCGATTTTGGGGTGTTTTGGGGGTGAAAGGGTGCCCTCGTGCTGAGGACAGGACTTCGTTTCTGGCGCTAAAAGACGTCATGGATGGACGACGCCTTTTAGAAGGACGTCGGGACATCATGACGCCTTTTAGGCAGAAATCACTCCACCGAGTCTCTGTCAGTTCAGGGAATCTGACGCTAAATGACGTCATGAATGGACGACGCCTTTCAGAAGGACGTCGGGCCATCATGACGCCATTTAGGTAGGAAACTCCCCGACTGTGGGGTCTGCAAATCTGGAATTTCGGTGTGAATGGCATCTGTGGGTTCTGACGCATTTTAAAAGGGCGGCTTCCCAGGTGGACGTGTTTTAAGGCATAATCTGTTTTAAATGAACATGTTTGAGGGGCTTGAATGGCGTCAACCTCGGTCGACGCGATTCAAGACAGAACTGCTTAACTCCTGTTATTTAACACATGTTTCACAGTTGGATGGTTCAAATGCATGCTTTGAGTTGTATACTGAGACGGAGATTACTGTGTGAATGGAATCATGTTGTGTGTGTGTGTGCTAATGCGAATATGGAACCAGAATAACTGTTGTTTACGTTTGTCACCATGGGCCGGTGGGGAAAGGGCCATAGTGTCTGTGAGGCATTGTGCTGTACCGGTGGGAGGAAGGGTACATGTTGTGTTTTACCTTTGGCTGAGGGAAGCAGGACCACCTTGAGCCCGTCGGGCCGGAGTAGCCGGTGTGCTATCCGAGGGGTTACTGTTTGGTCTCAGCGGGTCGGGGTTTTCCCTGTTTGTCGTGGCAGCTTCCGGCGCGTTTCTTGCTGTGGAGCTGGTTGTGGTACTGTTGGAGTTGTTTTGCCCCTGTAGCCACTGGGCCTGATGTGACCTTTGATCAAGGTTACGAGTGGTACCCTTAGCCCTTTGGCCTGACGCAGCCCGGGAGGTTAGGGTTGTGGGTAGTTCCTGTAGCTTCGGCTTGACGGGGGTTCGCCGGTCCCCAGGGCCCTCCTGAAGCGCCGAGGCCTTGCGTGGAGGCAATCCGGTCGGTAGGACAGTAGTCTAGACTGCTTGTGTGTACACGTAGCTGGGCAGTGGTGGTACACTGGTCCCAGTTAGTACTAGTTTGACTCACTGCCTCACCTTACAGTGCTCCGGAACACTGTAGGGGCGGACAGGCGTAAGTAGTGGTGGTAGTGTTGTAAGGCGACGTTTGACTTCGGTCGACAGTGTGGTTCTATCGCTTTGTGGACTTTGACTGTGAGACGTGACTTTGTGTTGAGTTCTTCGGGTTACTTAGAACTGTTCCTGCTACACTGCTTATGTGTATGTTTCATATCAGGTTTGGGTGCTATGTTTACTGCTTTACTTAATTGCCATATATCCGTATTGTTGCACTTGTGGGTGTGTGAGTGGGAGGCAGGGGATCAGATGATCCCTACTGAGCCCAATTCTGGTGTGGCTCACTCCCTGCGGTTTTAGGTGTGGACCTCGTGGCGTGTGGCGGCGTGTGGTGTCTTCTTGGTGTGCGGACCAGCAGCTGTCTCAGTTCCGGGGTATGCCCCGATGTTGTTGTACTTTACTTCTGCCTGTACTTATTTAATTTATTGGACCATGTAATTATTGTTGGACTGTATACGGACATTGTTATCTTCCTTCCTGTGCACTTGTTATAACTTTGTAGTCCGTGAGATTGATATATTTAGCCTTGTTTAACGCTTACTCCTCCAGACGTGTTGTGTGAGATCCGGGTGTGAACCCACAGTTAACGGGCCGACATCCATTTAGTGATCGGGTCTCCGGTCATAGGATGGCGGTTCGTTACACAAACGGCCAAGCGGCTGGCCGTCCAACGCCTTGGACGGCTTCTCACCTAGCCGTCGACCCCCCCTGGACGGCCAGTCCCCTGGCCGTCCTTTCTGTTGGACGGCCAACGCACAGGCCGTCCACTACATTAGACGGCGGGCCCCTTGGCCGCCATCTCCAGCTTGAGGGCCAACTGACTGGCCGTCTTATTCCTTTGACGGCCAATTGCTTGGCCGTCCTCTTTCTTTGACGGCCAAGATCCTAGCCGTCCACTGCCTCTGACGACGAAGTCCCTGGCCGTCCTTTCTACTTTGATGGTTATCCTGTTAGCTGTTCATGTATGCTGTTGCCGCCTGCTTTGTTGATTTGTTGTATGTTATGGCTTGTTGGTTGTTAAATTTCTGGGTTCTTTGGGGTATTCTCCGCGGAGGCTTTAAGGAAGAGCCGGCATCACACCTCTAGTCACCTCTCCCACAGTATTTGACTCTCCACTTGAGGATTCCCACTCGGGTGTGACTAGTCTTATTCTGTTGGGAACCTGCGTGAGTCTCCGCAACCAGGGATTCCCACTTGGCCGCCGAGCAGGTTGTACCTGAAAACACCCCATAGGAACCCCGGGTTTGTGTGAATGATTAATTAAGCCTCTCCATTCACAATCATCCACCCATAGGTGTCACTGAGGGAGTTATTTCAAAATTTAAGACACTTAACTAAACCTTGGTGGAACAAGTTTTGAAAAAGTCCAGGGTCGTTAAGGGTTTGAACTTGATTTGTTAGAAACCAACTCTCATAATACACTGTTAATCTTTCAAGTGAAATATAAAATCATTTAGGATCTGTATTTCATGATGAACCGAATGTATGCTAACACTGTGTATGATGACATGGATGAGCTTGGTAACAATGTTATATACAACCCTCTGTTTGAAATTGAAAAAGATCCACGACAAACCTTCATAGGAATGCTCCAAGTATCTAGAAAAGGACTTCCGAGGAAAGATTCTGATGAATCTTCTACCTCGCAGGGAGAAGATGAGCCAGTAATTTCAAGTAGAACATTCCAAAATTCTGGAGAAGATCCAGAACTTATTGCCAAACTATCACACTATACTCCGGATCAACTCATCCAGTTAGTTTCTCGTGGCAAAATTCAGGATGCCACTCCTCGGAAAACTCAATTCCAAGGATCTTCTAGCCGACCCCAGGCAAATCAAGCAAGGCCCACTCACACAATCCCCCCTAATCTCATCAACCAGGTCACACCTCCCAAGCAGGAGGACTTCATCTATAAGAATGAGGTTGAGACTTGTGTACGGCAACTCATGGCCGAAAATCTTAGCCTTAGGCAACCTCATTCTCTTTTGAGCTACTGTAAGCTCCTTCCGGCCTACTTTCCACCAGGATTCAAAGTACCTAAATACAGGAAGTACGATGGTACTACTGACCCACATCATCACTTATCCGGGTTTCTCATGGATTCCCACCAGTGGCTCTTCGATAGAGTCCTCCTTGTCCACCTTTTTCAGAAGTCTCTCGAAGGAGAGACCTTGAGTTGGTTTTCTTCTCTACCAGCCACTGACCTAATCAACTTTGATATGGTCTCTGAATGATTTATTACCCACTTCAACCACATGGCAGCCTTGCCCCCTACCTTGTTTGATCTTGTAATGGAAAAAATGAAGTTCGATGAAGACTTCACTCACTTTGCTAATAGGTGGAGAGCTATGGCTTCTAGAGCAGAGGTTGTCATCCCTGAAGCACAAGCAGTCACTATGCTTGTTAACAACGCCACCCCACAGCTCCGAGCTATTCTCATGCTTAGCGAACTTCAAACATTCGCTCAGTTGTACAACCGAGCTAGGGTAGTTCAGTCTCAAATCCGAGACTCCACTCTGCCTTCGTTCTTTAAGAACAGAAACATGAACAAGAAAGCCACACCAACTCCTACCACGGAAGGAGTCACCATCAACGAACAGGTCAGTATGCTAGCACAGCCAACCAGGGTTCCCAATTCCCATCCTAAGTCTGACACTCAGCCCAATCAGAAACAATATTCAGTTGTTCCTCCCCCGACTAATTACAGTTGTCCTATGGCTAAGCGAGCATCATATCCGCCTCTGCCAGAATCATTAGCAGACATTTTTTATGCCTTTCTAGCTTGTAACGCCATTCAACTCCCACCTCAAAGAGAAGGTGTTCCGCGCAATACAGACACGTCCAAGTATTGCCCCTACCATAGGATCACGGGACATACGATCTACAATTGCTTCACCTTCAGGGATTGGGTGTACGACTTGAATGATGAAGGTCGGATAAACTGGGAGGACATGAGAAAGGCTATTGATGCTTTGAAGGCTAAGAAAGAACTAGGAATTGTTAAAGACCCGTTACCTTCTCATCAAGTGGTTCAAGATTCCTCCAGTTCTCAAGGAAAGGTCAACACTTTGATCAAAGACTTGGAGCCCGTAATAGTTTGCAGAGAACAATACTAGGAGTATGAAGGGTCTGGGATAAAACATCAAGATCCCACCTGGTCGCGTGAGACTAAAGGAGTTACTCCAGAAGTCTCCACGCTCTCCCCTAACGAGCCTTTGGTCCTAATCCGACCCAAAGAGCAACCAACAACCCTCAAGCCGGTCACTCTCATTCAGATCCCTCCGATCACAGCCGAGGGGCCCACCCTATCCATCTTCTGTCCAACCAGGAACCAGGGTTCGATGACTGGCTTCAATCCCATCAGATCACCAATGGAAGCAGACTCAATCTCGGTGGGGGTAACGCTCAGGAATCACATCATTCCTCCGAGCCAACCCTTGGACTCCATGGTAACTCAATCCCTACCACGGGGAATGCCCAGTCTGAGTATGACATCCTCCAGCATTTAGAGAAGACTCATGCTAAGATCTCTATCCTTGAGTTAATCCGGAAATCTCCCACACATAGGGAGACGCTGTTTAATTTCTTACAACAAATCACGGTCAATGAGGATCTTCCTAGTGGAGGAGTCACTAATGCCATCCTCTCAGTCACTCAGACCCCTATGATCTCCTTCCCGGAAAAGGATCTAGCTCCCCTCGAGTGCCGATCCTTCCTTTGTGCCTAACCGCCATTCTCAATGGTCATTCAGTAGACTCCATTTTACTGGATACCGGAGCCTCTATCAATGTCTGTCCCCTTAAGACCCTCAAAAGGATAGGGATAGATCCAGAAAAGGTTGAGTCCACCTCTATGATGGTTTCAGCTTATGATAATTCCCAAAGACCAGCAGATGGAAAGATCTTCCTGCAACTGGAAATCGGCCCGGTATCCATGATTTTGAAATTCTATATCCTGGATGTTAAGCCAATCTACAATGCTATTCTAGGGAGACCTTAGATGGACCAAACCCTGGGAGTCCCATCCACCAACCACCAATGCTATAAGTTCCCGTATAACGGGAAGATTGTGAAGGTCAAAAGCACTCCCTACATTGAGTCATTGGACTCAGTAACAGCAGAACAAATTTCGTCCATGATAACTTCCAGGAAAGACAAAGAACCCGTTCTTTCATCAGTAAATTCTCACCTTAGGCCTAGGCCTGGCATAGGTTGGCAGCTCATGAGTAAGATGGGGTATAGCTCAGGCTCCGGGTTAGGGAGAGAAGAACAAGGCATTCGTGACCCCATCTTAGAGAACCCTGTCATTGGAGGATGTGGCCTGGGTTACAAGTCTACTGAACCACCAAAATGAACAAAGGAATGGTCCCTCATGAATCACTTTGTAAGAAAGAAGCAAGGATTGCCCAGGATAGAGGAGGAAGTGCAAGAAAATCATGAGGGTAGTCGAGAAGGAAATGAAGAAGATTTTGGCATATCATCCTTGTTTCGTGAATCAAGCAGCCTACCGATAGGGCTCTTCTTGGCTAGGAATGAACCAGCCCCTGCTACGTTCATTCCTTTCTTGTTCCACCCACCTTCCGTCCCGATGCTCTCAGCTCCGGTTGACGCCACTCCTTCTGAATGTTTCATGTTAGAGGCGTTCAGTCACGAAAACAAAAGTCCAATTCCCATCCTGAAGGGGGGGAAGTCACTTTTGAGGAGCTTACGTGGTGGGGCAACCCCGCCATCGTTGAATCTTTATCCCAAGGGTCTACCCTTGTCCCATCCAGGACAAAACTAACCCATTCTCCAGGTCATGTACATAGCAGTTTAGGAATAAGGATAGCCTCCTCCCTGTCTAGAGATTGTAGGGTTAAGCAAGTTCCTTCGTTCTTAGTTCAGGAGTTAGCAAATAGGTGTAAAGTTTTGAAAAAGTTGGATAAGTTTCTTCAGATAGGGGTCATCTCTGAACCATGGGAGATGGTGAAAAATGAATCTTGCAGTGATGGTCTGGGAGTATTTGAGCTTAGCGAAGGAGAAGAGGAGGATGACTTTGCCGAACCACTTGTCAATGGGACGAGACAGTTTGATGAACCTTCATCAGCCATCGATGAACCCACAAAAGAAGTCAACCTTGGAACAGAGGAGGATCCGAAGATAGTGCTAATTAGCGCCCGTTTGAGTCCAGAAGAAGAAGGGTCCATAATAGCCGTGCTCCAAGAACATCGTGATGGGTTCGCTTGGTCATACGAGGATATGCCCGGATTAAACACAAAATTGGTGGAACATCGGCTAATCCTCAAGCCTGATGCTAAACCCGTGAAACAAAAGTTGAGACGGTTACAACCGGAATTAGCACTTAAAGTAAAAGAAGAGGTTGACAAACTATACAAGGCCAAGTTCATCCGGGTAGTGCTCTATCCTAAGTGGGTGGCTAATATCGTCCCCGTGGCAAAAAAGGACGGAAAGGTTAGGGTTTGCATAGACTTTCGCAATCTCAATCAAGCCTGTCCAAAGGATGATTTCCCACTACCTCATATAGACTTGCTGGTCGATAACACGGCTGGATTTGAAATGTTGTCCTTCATGGATGGCTTTTCGGGATATAATCAAATCCGACTAGCTGAAGAAGACCAAGAGAAAACATCTTTCATAACTCCATGGGGAACTTATTGCTACATGGTCATGCCATTTGGGCTTAAGAATGCTGGAGCCACCTACCAGAGGGCTATGATGGCAATCTTTCATGACATGATTCACATCGACATGGAGGTTTATGTGGATGATATCTTAGTGAACTCTAAAACCAGGAAGGGACATGCTCAAATCCTTAGGGCTGTAATGCAGAGGTCACGAGAGCACCAACTGAAAATGAACCCAAAAAAGTGCGTATTCGGTGTTTCTTCTGGTAAATTGCTAGGGTTCATGGTGAGCAGAAGGGGGATTGAGGTTGATCCAGACAAAGTGAAGGCGATAGTGGAAATGCCCCCTCCTAAAAATGTTAGGGATATAAAGGGTCTCATCGGCCGTTTGCAATTCAACAGACGGTTCATATCTCAACATTCTGTGAGATGTAAACCCTTTTATGATTTATTGAAAGGAGGGGCAAAGTTTACTTGGAGTGATAAGTGTCAAAAAGCCTTCGACGAATTGAAGAGCTATCTCCTCAATCCACCAGTCCTTATGGCTCCTATCCTAGGGCAGCCTTTATTGCTATATGTCTCCACCACTGAAGAATCGGCTGGAGCAGTATTGGCCCAACTTGACGACGAGAAGAAAGAAAGAGCAGTGTACTATCTCTCCAAGCTCTTCAACGATGCCGAAAAGCAATACACTGCCATGGAAAGGACATGTGCGGCCGTCGTCTGGGTAGTGCAGAAATTGAAGCACTACTTCCTCGCCCACGAGGTCAAACTCCTAGCAAGAATGGACCCGATCAAATATTTGCTAGAGCGGCCAGTTGTAACAGATAGGCTGGTGCGATGGCAGACCTTCTTGAACCAATTTGACATTACCTATGTAAATCAGAAGGCTGTGAAGGGGCAAGCAATTGCCGAACACCTAGCTCATCATCCACTGCCTACATTTTCGCCCGCCGACGAGGAATTCCCGGATGAGGAGTTGGGTCTAATAGTGGATGATACTCCATCCTGGGTCCTTTACTTCGACGAGGCACTTAATTCTCAAGATAGTGGGATAGGAGTGGTCCTCGTATCTTCGGAAGGGGTAAGTATTCCGCACGCTTGCCAACTCTCCTTCTCAGTGACCAACAGTGTCGCTGAATATGAGGCTCTCCTAGCTGGCTTAAAATTAGCGCTGGTCCTCAAAGTCCTGGAATTGAGAATAATTGGAGATTCTCAACTGATCCTCCGCCAAACCGTGGGCAAGTATCAAACCCGGGATTCAAAATTGAAGCCATATCAGGAGTTAGTGAAGTCGCTAACCAGGCATTTCAGAAGGATTACCTACGTACATGTGCCTAGGTCTCAGAATATCCTAGCAGATGCCCTGGCCTCCTTATCTTCAGCACTAGAGATTCCCGTCACCAAAAGTTCAGCCACCATCACTCTACACAAGCAAGACTCGCCCTCCTTCCGGGACCCCTGGTTCCAACAATTCCTCCGCTCATCTGAGCATGTCTCTGCTATTACGGAGGAATTCACCCCCGATTGGGATGATGGGAATCCATGGTATTTTGATATCATGAACTACCTTCGTGATGGGTCATTCCCATCTTATGCCACACCTTCTGACCGTAAGGCTATCTGCCGTGCATCTCAACGTTACCTTATCTTAGGCGGACATCTTTTCAGAAGATCCTTCAGCAGAGTGCTCCTTCGGTGTCTAGATGATACCGAAATTCACCATGTCATGGAACCAAATCATGCAAGCGATTGTGGCGGTCATATCTATGGTCGTGCCTTAACTCAGAAGCTCCTCATGTCTTATTATTGGCCTTCAATGGAGGCTGATTGTTCCATATTTGTTCAGAGGTGCTTGAAATGCCAGTTACATGCTAACAAGGTTCATGCACCTTCATCATCACTCAAATCCGTCATTTCCCCTTGGCCCTTCGCCATGTGGGCATTCGACGTTATAGGACCTCTGGAGGACCGATCAGGCGAAATAAAAAGGAAATCATTTATCTTAACTGCCACTGAATATTTCACTAAATGGGTTGAAGTGGAAGCATTTGTGGAAATCAAAGCATCCACGGTGTTGAAATTCATCAAGCGCAACATTCTCGACAGGTTCGGGACGCCGCGCGATCTCATCAACGACAATGGACCACAATTCATCTCCCAAGAGCTCCAAGACATGTGCAGTAAGTATGGCATTAATTTACACCATTCTTTGCCTTACTATCCACAAGGAAACGATCAAGCCGAAGCCACCAATAAGACTCTCATTCGCATCATCAAAAGAACTTGCAGATCTCACAATTATTCAGACTGGTCGGATCACCTAGTAGAAGCTCATTGGGCGTATCGTACTTCTATCCGAACCCCCACCGGACAAACACCTTATGCACTGACATTCGGAACAGATGCGGTACTTCCATATGAGATTCTCCTTCCCTCTCTAAGAGTACAGTTGGACAATGGAATTAGCGACGCTGAACGTCGTAAAGCCATGTTAACCCAACTGGAACTATTAGACGAAAAAAGGATAATGGAACCAGCCCGCCTTCCACTGCCCTTCGAAGGCCAACCTATCCGCCTTCCACCGCCCTTCGAAGGCCACCCCTTGCCTTCTACCACCCTTCGAAGGCACACTGGGCCGCTTTCCACCTCTTTGTGGAAGGCCAGCTACTTGGCCTTCCACGGGATTGGAAGGCAAGTTGGCTGGCCGCCCACTCCCCTAACTCCCACCTTGACCTCGTCTTCCCACGATCTCCTCTACTCACCACCCTCACCTCCACTACTCCGATCACTCCCCACTCCGGCGACTGCTGCGCACACCACCTCCGACCCTTGACCACTTCCCATTGGCTCTATGATGATTTACGGGGATTTAGACCCCTATTTTCCCTTCACCTATTTAAAACCCCCCATGTCCCCTCGAGAAGGGGGGTTGGCAAGTGGGTTGTCTTTGAGGAATTGAGCGGGCAAGGAGTCAGAGAGCTTCGGGAGGAACTTCAAGCGAGAAAAAACCTTGGCAGTCGAGAAGCCGGAGGAATCTTTCGCATTCCAAATGGGCTTGTCCTCTTAACCCTCTCTTTACTTTTCTCCTTTCCACTTCATTGCATCCCCACTCTCCATCCATTCCGTAACATCTCCTTCTCTCACTCCTTTTTTCTCTTTTAACACATCACTTCACTTTTCACACACGAGCACCCTCATCTGCATGTATGCATGTTAGGATAATCTAGCAATCCTTATTCCCATAGGTTTTAAACAAAAAACGGGAGGTGGGTGGCCATAACATATGGTCATCTTCCCTCCCCAAACACCCATCCGGTGCGTTTCCTTCCAATTCTAGTTGATTTCTATATTTGCATGGATAGATTCTACATATCACAGTCCTAATCAGGTTATTTTCTTCCTTTGTCTTGTCTTTTCCTTTCAGGGATCCTTACCGTATTTCTGCATGCAGACTGCCGAGCTCTCCTCCTCTGGCCGGCCAGAGGAAGAGAAGAGGAAACCGCCGTCTCCCACTCCCTCAGAACGCGATCACCCTAACCATCCTGCGGAGCACAGGGACCGTAAGGTAATGCTCCTGGCCATCACACACCTTAATTTCTAATCCTTCTAGATCGCCACAGTGCTAAGACGGACGGAGAAGCCCTCACCCGAAGCCCGCAGCAGTGACGGGGGACATTCCGGGCGCCTACAGCAGCTATAGTTACCTAAAATTTTCCTACCCTTTTGGAAAACATTGATGAGGAAGCGGAGCTATTTGCAAATGTCATTGAAGCATTAGGAGAAGCACTTTCTGCACCAGCAGAGCAACAACTTCCACAGCAAATCAATCAGCAAAAAGAAGCAGAACCAAGCATAACTCAGTTGTTATTGCAAGAAATTGAGTTGTTGAAAAAGCAATTGAAAGAAAAAGATGCTCAAGTACAAGGCGCAGGATGGGCTAGTAAAGAAGGAGGTGCTTCAACTTCCTCTTATCCTCGGGCGACTAACTCTCCAGTTCCACCTCCTCCATCTCAAAATCTTCTAAATATATCCATGCAGTCATCTAGGCCTGTGCCTATGAATGAAACACCTGCATATATTCAAGTATCCAATAGTCAAGCTGCTCCTGCAATAGTATTGCAAGACAATTTGATCTCAAATTTGCCATTTCAAGCATCCCAAGTTCAGGGAGTTAATTTTTTCCCAAATCCAGCAGATCTTGCTGTGGCTCAAAGGTTGATGCTAGAATAGCTTATTGATATGAAGCTGGCAGAAAGAGTGGAAGGTACCTCCACGGTATATGATGTGTATAAAGTACCATATCCGGTACATCATGCTATGAAAAGGCTTTCGCTGGGAATGACCAAAGTGCCCAAGTTTGAAAAATTCAATGGCCAAGGAAATCCAAAAGAACACTTGGCATATTATAATGGGGCAATGGGAGACCTAGCCACTGATGAATCTTATATGCTGAAATTTTTCGGGTCTTCGCTAACTGGACTCGCATTTGAATTGTATTCTTCTCTTCGGCCTGGTTCTGTTGCAGGATAGGCCGACCTTCAGAAGCAATTTCAAGACAGATTTTATCTGGTGAAGAGAGAAATCACTCTAGCAGAGCTATATACTGTGAAACAAGAAAACAATGAAAATGCTTCCAAATTCATTGCTAGGTGGAGGAATCTTAGCATAAAATGCAAAAGACCACCATGTCAAGAAGACGCAGTGGTGATATGCAAAAGTAATCTGAAAAATGAAATCCTTGAAAGGTTGGTAGCCATTGAAATCAAATCTTTTGACAAACTGAATATTGTGGCATCAGAAGTTGAAAGTTTTCTGAGCCGATCCAAAAGTAAACCAAGCAACAACAAAGGAAAATATGATCGTAGAAATGCTCCACGTGAGTCAAATACAGTAGATTTATCTACATTCATCACGGAGCAACAAAAGAAAGGTCCAGTCACACAGGCTGAAACCAGCAACAATAGAGAGAAAGAAGCCCGAGCCTTATCCTCTCTCAGAGACAGAATGAACAGGCCATATAGCTTCCCAAAAGACAAAACTCGTGTTCTATTTGAATGAGCACGAAAATACAATCAGATTGTGTTACCACAGTCGAAGAGGCCAGGAGATGCCAAAAGATCTAATGATCTAAATTATTGTCCATATCACCAAATCACGGGACATCCTATTGAAGAATGCTATGTATTCAAAGATGCAGTTGAAAAATTAATTCAGAAAGGTGTCCTGAAGATGGGAGATCATCTTGTCGATCCTCCGCAGCCTCATGCCTGGACAAAAGCAAATGTGGCATCTGTAAATGTGTATCCTATGGTTCCTATCTACTAGTCATTAAGCTTAGAAGTTGCAGAAAGAAGTACACAAGTCACCTATGAGCAATTGGTACTTCAACCACTTCAAACATCTCAGTGGCAAATAGTCAAAGAGAAGCCAAGATCTCATATCAAGCAAAAATCATCAAAAGTATATATTCATGGAGGTATTCGACGACGGCCGACATATGTCCAACCCGTCCCTCCACCAAATTTAGATAATATGATATCCGGTATGTCTAAAATGGCTCTATCTGTGCCGGTCAAAGCTGCAGCTTCAGGCAAAAAACAATGTGTATCTTTCCCTCAGCAGAAGACATCCCAATCAAGTTCAAGTTACCCTGCTCCAGCAAGCAGTATATGGAAATGGATAGATCCTCATACTGTAAGGAGGGTTACCAACAGAAGAAGAAAAAGAGAAACACCAATACCAATTCTACCTAAGGGTAAAGATCCGCTGTCAAATTTGCAACAGCTAATAGACAGCTTGGATGAATATGAACAGCCTCAAAGAAAGCCAACAAAGCTGAAGCATTATATCCCATGGGAGAAACTCCAAAATATGACAATGAAGCAAATACATGAAGAAGCCCTATTCTGGGAGCATGAAGTCAAAAAGCCGAAGACTGATGATAATCAAGAAAATGAGAAAGAAGAGCAGGAAGGCATTTGCACTGTCATGTCTTACAACACAATATCAACAATAAATGAAAGTGAAGATGATGAGGAGGAAGAAATATTCCTTACTCCAAAAATGGAGGTGATGGAAAGCTCTACATCAACTACAAACGAGCAACATGTCACCCGCTCTGGCAAAAAGTGGGGACGGAAGCCTCCATTGGCTACCACTCAAAAAATTATCCAGCTGCCAGGGGAAACACCATATGTTATCTCAGAACCAGAATTCAGAGGAATGGAATCTATGCCTTTGTCAAAAAGAAATATTCAAATCCCGCCTCCGGTCGGGTTGTATCCAGAAAATTCTGATCAAGAAAATGGGGTGTTACCCTCTTTATATGAATTCATGACAGTTCAAAAGTCTGCAAAGAAAAATAAACAAGTCCAACAGCAGCCGTCTGAAGAACAAGATCCTCAGGTTGCCCCTCTAGAAGTTCATGATAATGAAAAAGCAGAAAAGAAAGTCATCGGCTTACTAAAAAGGTTGCCATCTAAATTTACTGTGTGGGAAGTTTTGTCAGTCAGTGAAGAATTGCGAAAGGCTCTCATTGCAGCTTTAACAACTCCTCAAATTTATGAAGCCCATGCAGTAGAAATTCAAGAAATACCCTATGAGTCATTCACGGCTTCCATCACCTTCACTGAAGATGATATGTTGCCGCCTACAAATGACCACAACAGGCCACTCTACATGAGAGGAAAGATAAATGGACAATCCGTCAATAGAATTCTAGTTGATCAAGGCTCTGCTGTCAGCATCATGCCTCTCAGAACTTTCCAGAAATTTCATTTTCATATGCACCTAAGAAGAGTGCAAGATTTCAAAATAGCTGGATTCAACCAAAAGTCAGAAACACCAATTGGGGCAGCTGAATTTGAAATGGTCGTCGGTGACTTTCACTTTACAGTCCTTGATCGTTCTAAATTGTGCGTCGTTAAACACTCATGAAAACGTTCAATCTAAATTTATCCAGCTCACTTAAATCAGATTTTGAAAATAGTGGTGAGTCCGAGTCGATCCACAGGGAGTTAAGATTTTAACTTTGAAAACTTTGGAATTTAGTTAATCTAAAAATAAGTGAGATTTTAAGTAAACTAATTACTTATTTAAACTAAAACGCAATTAACTAATGTTACCTAAAAAGATAATTGCTTGAATTAACTAAATCTCTTTTTTTTCTTTTCTAAAAATTAAACACAAACACATATATAAAAAAATACGCACAACTAAAAATTATAACAAAGACATTGAAATTTAACTACGTGGAACTTATTAATTATCTAAAAATTACGAAACAAATTACAAAATTTAATGGTTTAATAAACTTAAACTAAATAAACAAAGTATGAAATAACAACTAACTAACCCTAAATAATCAAACTAATCCTAAACTAATGGGGGAAGGAAAAGAATCATAATAACAGCATTCTGTTGGAACTTTGTAGGTGGCTGCCGGCTGGTTTCACCGCATGGAGGCTTGCAGCTGGCTGCTGGATGTGCGTGGGATGCTGCTGGAAGCTCTGCCGCTTGGTGGGTGCTGCGTGTAGAGAAGCTGGACTACGTGGAGGTGCTGAGAACGGGCTGGAGGAAGCTTGATGGCTGCATGCAACACGTGGATGGAGGCGCGTGGAAGCTGTTGGAAAGAAGCTGGATGCAGGCATGAGCTTCACCAAGCATGGGCAACGCTTGGTCAGGCTACGTGGAGCTGGTTCACATGCATGCATGCAGAGAAGACGACGCCAGGCAACGCGTGGAGCTGCTGCTGGAAGAAGCTGCTGGTGCACCGCCGCGTGGAGCTGGAGACTGCTAGAGGCTGGCGGTAGGTGTAGGCTTCACCGGACCTGCTGACTGCTGCGTGGTGTGGGTGCAACTGAGATGTGGAGGTCGGCGGTGCTGGGGGCGTAGGCTTGGTGGAGAGATAACAGACGGAGAGAAAGAGAGGAACCGAGACAGAGATAACCGGAGAGAGGGAGAAAAAAAAGAAGTTGGAAAAGAAGAAGAAGAGAGGGATAACCGGGGAGAGGGAGAGCCGGAGAGGAGAATCTGTGGAGAGAGAAGAAATAGAAGAGAGAGGGGGAGAACTGCTGCGGCTAGGAAATTAAAAACGGAGGGTTGAAGGCTGGAGAAAGAGGAGGAGAAAGGTTGCGGTTAGAGGGAGCACCAGAGGGAGGAGTTGGAAGGAATTTATAGAGAAGAAGAGAGGAAACTGTGCGGTGGGAGAGAGGGAAAGAAAGAGAGGGAAAAAGCAAACTAGAGAAGGAAGAGGATTCGGAATTGGAGAGAGAAGCTTTTAAAAAGAGAGAGAGAGGATTTTAAAATAAAGAAAGGAAGGGATGTGGTTGGGAAATTAGAGAGAAGGAAGGAAATAGAGGATTTTGGGAAACTCCAGAGAAAGAAGGAATCTAAGCAATATTAGGACATCAAATTGCATTTTTACCCCTGCTTTAGTTGACATCCGAACACTAGACCTCCACTAAATTTTCGGAAACTCCACCAGCTGCACTACATCATCGGTATGTCCTGTTCACATAAAATAAATATAAATTAGCGCATTATCATAAAAATATCATCATATTTATTCATTTCGTCTCAGTTTTGTCGAAAAACCGCAAATGCGCTATACTCCTTTAATCACATGAAATGACGATGTTTTTAAGTCAGAATTTGACGAAATTGGAACCGTTGGACTTGGTATACAATTATCTATCATTCCATACTATTTTGCAGATAAAAACATGAGTATGATGCATATGATTGCCCTTAAATGATCAATTTAACACTTTATCACACTCCCCAACTTACTCATTGCTAGTCCCTTAGCAATGCAAATAAGGAAAAGTTAGGACAAACAATGAATTATCATGCTTCATTTGTAGTATCTTTCACAATCAATTTAAGTGGTAGCCGATTGGTTAAGCTAAAAGTTTTCATATCCCACAATATTTTGATTCACAACAGGTGATTGTGCATGAAAATTGGCACGCTTAGAACTCGTTTCTGACCTTTCTGGTATATTCTTGCCTTTATTAGCCTTTAGATAAGACTACTCGGGGAGGAGAAGAGAATAAAAGATTTCCCGATCAGTCAGCGAGGACCGTTTTTCAGTTCCCGTCCCAACTCAGCACTTTTCACAACTTGGTCAAGTTTTTAGTACGATGGACTTTTTAGCGTAGCTTTTTCATTTCATTGTACTTTTTCTTTTGAGAGTACGTACTTTTTGCCACTCTCTTTGAATTGCCTGAGGGTAGGAACGTACTTTTTGCCACCTACCTTCCTTTAGCTCTTTTAATGCCTTTTATTGCTTTTAGCCTTTAAGCTGTCCATTTTAAATGACCGCCTCTTTTAGAGTGCTGAGTGGGACAGTCCCTAATTACGGATCCTACACATTCCTTTTGTTCAACCCAAAAAAAAAATTAGAATAAGTAGCCTTATCCTTAGGGTTAATTCTAACAATTCTATACTTTTAAGATCTTTCATTTATTCTAAGTTGCTGTGTGTGTGTGAAAATCATCCTGCCGTGGATTTTTAAGAAGTGGGATATTTAAACTTTGAAGGTTCTTTAGCCAATGTGACCACCAAAAACTGATTTGTTTAAGATTTACTTTAATGAAACATGATTTTCATGCAATTTTTATAGGACGTGAAAAGAAGTTTTTGAAAAAATTTGACCATTTTTCAGTGAAAGATATCAGTTTTCTTCAAAAGATTTTCAATAAATACATATCAAATTGATTGTCCCACCCCCCAACTTGATTCACATTGTCCTCAATGGCATAAAAGATATGGAAAACATGTCAGCCAGAAGAGAATTTGTGAAGGAGCGAAACAACCTGTAATGAAGAGGATGCAACATACCCACGACGATTGCTGCTCAGGGACCTAAAAGGAAAAGAAATACCAAAAACTGAAGTAAAATATTGGGTTGCCACCCAACAAGCGCTAAGTTTATCGTCTTCAGCCAGACAGAAGTTCAGTTAATGTGGATCACTCAGTTTTATGGATTCAAGTGGCTCATTTCGAAGATTTTCAATGAATAGTTTCAACCGTTGACCATTAACAGTAAAAGTGTTCCCACTCTTGGGATTCAAAATTTTAACGGCTCCATGATCGAAGGCTTTAACGACCACGAATGGTCCATCCCATCTGGATTTCAGTTTTCCAGGAAATAGGCGAAGCCTAGAGTTAAATAGCCAAACTTTCTGATTTGGAAGAAAGGATTTTCTCACAATATGTTTATCATGAAAAGCTTTAGTTTTGTCTTTATAAATCTTTGAATTTTCATAGGCCTCATTGCGCAACTCTTCTAGCTCACTCAGTTGTAAGGTTCGGTGGGAACCAGCTTGGGCTAGGTCCAGATTGACTTGTTTGATGGCCCAATAAGTCCTATGTTCTAATTCCACCGGAAGGTGGCACGCTTTTCCAAAAACCAGGCGATAAGGAGACATGCCAATAGGAGTTTTGTAAGCGGTCCGATAGGCCCATAAAGCATCATCCAATCTTTCAGACCAATCTTTTCTATCAGGCCTAACGGACTTTTGCATAATATTCTTAATCTCTCTATTGGAAACTTCCACTTGGCCACTGGTTTGGGGATGATAAGGGGTAACTACTTTGTGATTAATCCCATATTTCTTAAGCAAAGCCCGAAACTGGTAATTCGTGAAGTGCGTTCCCCCATCACTTATGATAGCTTTAGGCCACCCGAATCGAGAAAAGATATTCTTCTGAACGAATTTAATGACCACTTTATGATCATTGGTTCGGGTGGCTACTGCTTTAATCCATTTTGAGACATAATCCACTGCTACCAGAATATATGTATGTCCAAAAGATGGTGGAAAAGGTCCCATAAAGTCAATTCCCCAAACATCAAAGACTTCAACCACCAAGATTGGGTTGAGTGGCATCATATCCCTTTTCGCCATATTCCCTACGGCTTGACATCGGAGGCAAGTTTTGCTAAATTCATAGGCATCTTTGAAAAGTGTGGGCCAGTAAAAACCACTTTGCAGGACTTTGGCTGCAGTTTTCTTTCCTGAGAAATGGCCCCCACAAGCGAGATTATGGCAGAAGTTGAGAACACTCTATTGTTCTTCTTCAGGAACACATCGCCTAATCATTTGATCAGGACAGAATTTGAATAATTCAGGATCCTCCCAGAAATAATATTTTTCCTGAGAAAAGAATTTGTCCTTTTTACTTTTAGTCCATCCTGCCGGAAGCTGATTAGTCACCTTGTAATTGACAATATGAGCATACCAAGGTGCAACAGTGTGAGAAATGGTCAGTAGATGCTCATCAGGAAAGGAATCAGTGATTGGTGTACTTTCAGAGATCGGAATTCGGGAGAGGTGGTCAGCTACCACATTCTCAGAACCCTTCTTATCCCGAATTTCCAAATCAAATTCCTGAAGGAGTAAGATCCATCTAATAAGCCTAGGCTTTGCATCCTTCTTGGTCAACAGATATTTCAGAGCTGAGTGATCAGAATAGATTATAACTTTTGTCCCTAAAAGATAAGATCTGAATTTTTCTAGAGCAAAAACCACGGCTAATAGTTCCTTTTCTGTGATGGTATAATTCATTTGAGCATCGGCAAGGGTGCAACTTGTATAATAGATCACCACGGGACACTTGTTGATTATTTGTCCCAAAACTACACCGATAGCATAATCTGAGGCATCACACATGATTTCGAAGGGTAAAGACCAATCTGGAGATTGAAGAATCGGAGCTTTGGTCAAATATTCCTTCAGAGAATTGAATGCCTTGATGCAAGATTTATCCATTTGGAAAGGAACGTCCTTAGCTAGGAGAAGAGTTAGAGGCCGGGCAATTTGAGAGAAATTGTGGATAAACCGGCAATAGAAACCGGCATGGCCAAGGAATGAACGGATCTGTCTGACCGAGGTAGGCGGAGGAAGATTGGATATGAGATCGATCTTAGCTTTATCTACCTCTATCCCCCTTTCAGACACAATGTGGCCTAGAACAATGCCCTCCCGAACCATAAAGTGGCTCTTTTCCCAACTAAGTATCAGATTGGTGTCTATGCATCGTACGAGCACCTGTTTAAGATTTTCCAGGCAATTTTCAAAAGAATCCCCGAAGATTGAGAAATCATCCATGAAAACTTCGAGGAATTCTCCCACCATATCGGAGAAGATAGCCATCATGCACCATTGAAATGTGGCTAGTGCGTTGCATAATCCAAATGGCATCCTCCTAAAAGCAAACGTGCCATAAGGGCACGTAAAGGTGGTCTTTTCTTCATCTTCCGGATAAATAGCCACTTGCTTGTACCCGGAGTACCCATCTAAGAAGCAAAAGTACTTCTGGCCCGATAACTTTTCTAGAATCTGATCCATGAATGGGAGTGGAAAGTGATCCTTCTTAGTCATGAGATTCAGCTTTCGGTAATCAATGCACACTCTCCATCCCGTGGTGAGCCTAGTGGGTACCTCTTCTCCATGATCATTCTTGATAACCGTTAATCCAGATTTCTTGGGTACCACTTGGGTTGGGTTGACCCATTTACTGTCTGATATTGGGTAAATGATACCCGCATCCAGCCATTTCACAACTTCCTTCTTCACCACTTCTTTCATATTGGGATTAAGCCGCCTTTGCATCTCCCGACTGGACTTAGAATTCTCTTCCATATAGATGTTGTAACGACCCGCCATCCTATGACCGGAGACCCGGTCACTAAATGGATGTCGGCCCATTAACTATAGGTTCATACCAGGATCTTATTCGCACATCTGGAGGAGTAAGCGTTAAACAAGATTAAATATAACATTCACACGGACTACAAGGGGTACAGTGCGCAGGAAGTAAAGTAACAATGTCCGTACACAGTC
Organism: Zantedeschia hybrid cultivar; assembly: GCA_030544215.1. Lineage (NCBI taxonomy): Eukaryota > Viridiplantae > Streptophyta > Magnoliopsida > Alismatales > Araceae > Zantedeschia > Zantedeschia hybrid cultivar. Next base: position 47,412,501 of record JARZZO010000011.1, read on the forward strand.
CAACAATAATTACATGTCCAACAAATTAATTAAGTACAGGCAGAAATAAAGTACAACAACATCGGGGCATACCCCGGGAACTGAGATAGCTGCTGGTCCGTACACCAAGGAGAACACCACGCGCCGCCACACGCCACAAGGTCTACACCTGAAAATGCAGGGAGTGAGCCACACCAAAATTGGGCTCAGTAGGGATCATCCGATCCCCTGCCTCCCACACACACACACAAGTGCAATAACACAAGTACAGGTAATTAAGGCAAGTAAAGCTGTAACACACTACTCCTAAATCTCGATAGGAACCACATGCATTCGAGTTGTAACATGCATATTACTAGAATCATTCTATCAAGGAGCCTACAACTCCCGTCTCGGCAAAACACGTCAACCACTCCTCCGAAAGTGGGAAACACCAACCACACAGCCGTAAGTGGGAAACACCGTCCACACAAGCACAAGTAGGAAACACCGACCCGCTGAGACCAAACAGTAACCCCTCGGATAGCACGCTAGCTACTCCGGCCAAACAGGCTCAGGTGGTTACTCCTTCCCTCAGCACGAGTGACTCTCCGAATGTACCACGCCCACACCGGTACTAGCTGACCCCGGGGTTCACCAGGTGACCCTCTCTCACTAGGCGTCACCCCGCCCACGCCCCCACCGGCGCTGTGCTCACGCCCCCACCAGCACAGGGTGATAAAGTGCTACAATGTCACTCCAGGTCCACAGTAACTCAAAACACCAGAATCCGGCACGGTACGATCCGGTCACGTGAAAAGCCCGCGATCGCACTACACACAACGCAGTGCCATCTGGTCACGACGAATCCATGTATACTAAAGCATGCACTAACCAACTATCTAGCAGTATGAATACATTTTACTGGCATGAATTAGTGTTGTTCTGTCTTGAATCGCGTCGCCCAAGGCCGACGCCATTCAGGCTCCCTAAACTGGTTCATAAAACAGAGGCCACGGAAATCTGGCCTAAAACGCGTCGACCCCAGCGGTCGCCTTTTAAAACGCGTCGACATCCTTCGACGCCATTCAGCAGATAAATCCAGAATTTCGGGAAAACATTACCCAGGGGATTTCTGCCTCAAAAGGCGTCATGGTCACCCGACGCCATTCAAACCGCGTCGCCTGGCCATGACGTCTTTTAGCCCCATAATCCCGAGCCTGACAAACCTCAAACAGGGGAGGTTTCTGCGCTAAAACGCGTCGTACTGTCCCGACGTCCTTCTAAAAGGCGTCGACCAGGCACGACGCCGTTTAGCGCCAGAAACCTGGTTCTCTAGCTCGAACCGAGGGTTTCTCCCTTAACCCAAAATACCCCGAAAAAGCCCCAAAACGGAAGGGGGAGGAAGAGAAGTAGATCCACCACAACATGCTACAAAACCACATTCACAAACGCGACCAAGCCCACAAGAACACCCCCTAAACATGCTCAATCTAGCCCAAAACACATCGAACCACGCCTAGGAAAGCACGAGCAACACATACAAGGTTCGTCCCCCTACCGGATACTTGAACTCCTCCTGGCTCCGTGTCGCCCAACCGCCGCGCCGCAGACCGCCGCCGGTACCCCCGAGAACGTCGCCACTCCGCCGGAACGTCGGCCGCCGTCCGGAGAATGGAACGTCGCGAAGGAAGTGGTGGTGGCAGAGGTGAGAGGTAGGGAGGCGTTGGAGTGGTGGAAGAGGAAGAAGAGGAAGGGAAAGGGGAAGAGAGGGGGTCGGAGGAGGCGGAGAGGGAGAGGAGAGAGAGTGAGAGGTGAGAAATGAGGGAAAGAAAGGAGGGCTCGCGGGGGTCATCAGAAACTACCTAAAACGCGTCGAGCAAGACGGACGCCTATCAGATGACAGGACGTGCCGTACTGACAGCTGTCTGAAACGCGTCGACCACCATGGACGCCGTTCAGCTGACATGTCAGGCACCGTACACTGACATCGCAGGGTGGCAGTCTGAATCGCGTCGTCCATCATGGACGCCGTTCAGACGACAAGACAGGGGCCGTACTCTCGCGGCCCGAAACCCCCCCCCACGTGGCACCCACGTGGCACAACAGAAATTCGCCTAAATGGCGTCCACCTATCCAGACGCCGTTTGAAAGGCGTCGTGATCCTCCGACGCCATTCAGAGGAAATTCTCCAGACCCCACAAGGTCCGACCCAGGGGATCCGGCCCGAAACCGAACCGAAAACCGAACCCGAAACCTCAGTCCTTACATTCTCTCCCCCTTAAAAGAATTTCGTCCCCGAAATTGCCTGCTACCAGTAACGAGGGTGAAAACGCCTCTACTACCAACTCGCATGGGAGCTTACCAAAAAGGATAAGGAACTGCTACCCAACATCTCAATCACACGCCCCCAGGTCGCCTCGCTCCCGGAGCGATACTGTCAAAATACTCAGTCCACAGATGCAACCTTGCTCCGAAGGACCTGACACTAGTGATTCTCAAAACGCACTAGACACTCAGGAAAGGACAAGTCCTCAGCGACCTCAAGTCCTGAAGGTTCCAACACCTGGGGCAAAACCGGAACGCTCTTCTGCAACGGAACTCGAAACGCATCGAGCACACCTGCAAGACGGAACGGTAAGGCTGGTTGGTAATCTTCCTCAACTCGAGCAAGAACGGGAAGAGGCTCAGCACGGCACGGACTCAGCTTACCCTGCTTCTCAAATCTCTTCACACCCATGGAGGGCAAGACTTGGAAAAAAAACATGAGGTCTCCAACTTCAAACTCAATCGGTCTCTCACCGATGATAGCACAACTCAGGCAACCCAAGCACCCTGCTATACCAACCCTGATTCTGCTAACTATCTCTTGCCAATCTCAGATTAGATCACAAGGGATCGACACAGCCATCTGACCAATGCCTCACAAGGCGCCAAGCCAAGGCTAGAGTGGTAACTGCTATGGTACACAAGACCCCACGGAAAACCAATGCTGCTCCCAAGAACCACCTCAGTCTAGGCAACATGCCACAAGCAAAACCTCTAAAATCCGAATGGTCCCTTTCTGACCGCCCATCAGCCTCGGGATGAAAGGCCGGGCTGAAGGCTAACCGCGTACTCAAAGTCTTCCAAAGACTCTCCCCACAATTAAGAAGTAAATCTTAAAGTCCGATCCGACACGATGGATAAGGGCACATCGAACAGAAAGAGACGATCCGACTTACAAACAACTCAGCCAACCTACCGACTGACCAGTCCTTCCTGATAGCCAGGAAGTGTGCTGACGTAGTCAATAGCTCAATGGTAATCCAGATCACGCTCCCTCCACCAGGGAATAACACAATCCTAATACATGTCTCAAGTCACAAGCTCCCGTCTCCACACCGGGATCGGCAAGGACTGCAACCACGCTACCGCTGCGCCACTCTGATATTCTACCATAACCTGCCAACAATTCAAACATTCAATCACTGAATCACCCCTGTCCTCCTTCTCATTAGGCCACCTCAACAATGATACGCCTTACTCGATCCGGGAAGCATCATTTATTCTAGAACAGTGTGCCTCAAAAAGGGATACCCGCGCACGTCCTTCACGGTCAAATCACAAAGTCTACCTCAACCTGACTGTACTACTGCCCCACAATTTCACCTCTGAACTCTGGAGAATCTGCGGTAACTCTGCATCTGTCCTCTAAGTCTTAATTACGGTATGGTACACTGCTAGCCAACCTTGCTCCATCAGCCCCACGTAGAATCCGAAAGGGAGATTCCACAATTGCTCAAATAATCCCCAAACAAACAATGCCTCTAGATCAATGGTGCAACGCCACAACTGCCAGCTCTAAGTCATAGATGGATAGTTCTCTTCAAGCTTCTTCAATTACCTATAGGCCACAATCTTACCAAGTCGCATCAGAAACGCACCCAAACCTCGATGTGATGTAACTGAATATCCCACAAATCCACCGGAACCTGACAGAAGTGCCAACACTGGAGCCCAAGTGAGGCGAGTCTTCAACTTAATGAAACTCCGCTCACAATCCTCGGTCCACATGAAACGAACTCCCCTACGAGTCAACCTCAACAAGAGGGGGGGATTGCTATGGAAAAACTCCTGGACCAATCAACGGTAAAATCATGCTAACGCCCTCAACGATCACACTCTTACATGGGCTCCCCACACACAATCCATCAATCAAATCAATATTAAACTAATTATGTGCCATGATTCCACCAAAATTGACATGCCAACATCATTATATAATAACCTTACAAAACACATATTACAATACCAAATCACCACCACGACCCAAAATACATAAAGAGTGCCACAAGAGTTCACAACCACTACCTCATAAGACAAGATAAGAGTGTTCATCTAACCCCGCACCTCGGATCTCCACAAGAAGGACACACAACACTACACAAGGTACAGGACTCCTACTGAACACTCGGCCCCTGACTCTTCTTATTCTTCTGAGGACAGTTCCTCGCGAGATGTCCTCTCCTGCCACAGCCAAAACAACTACCAGCGACCAATGGACACACCCGGTTGCCGTGATACCTACCACAACGGAGACAATAATCTGCCGCATCATGACTCTTTCCCTGCTGCCTGCTAGCCTCAGTCTGCATCTGTTGGGCCGAACCGCCCTCATCTTCATCACGTGACGTCCATTGGGACCCGAACTCAAAGGAACTCGAACCGCCTGACGAAGGGACCATTGACTTGCTCTTGCCTTGCTGCTTCCCTCGTACCGATCGCTCCAACTCTTTCGTCATTTGCTGAAATTGAGTCTCCACCGCTGCCGCGCATCGAACCGCTGACGCCAGATCTCTACAACCCTGAGGTGCCACCATTGTCCTTAGATCATATCGGAGTCCATCTACAAATCTCTCGGTTCTATATCTCTCCTGCTCAGATAAGTGTGGAACGAATCCTCCAAGAGCCACAAACCTTGCATGATAGTCTAGAACTGACATGTCATTCTGCACCAATTCCATAAACTCTCTTTCCTTGGCCTCCTGGACGTGCCTCGGAAAGTACTGTCCACTAAACTCTCTCACAAATGCCTCCCAAGGGATCTCTCTCAAAGATCTATTTGCAAACACCCTTGTCTTGAGGGTAACCCACCATTCATATGCATTATCCTTCAACAAATAGGTTGCCAACAAGGTCTTGTCATTCTCAGCACATTCAAGAACGTCAAACGCCTTCTCCATCTCCTTAATCCAACGAGCTGCCTCGTCCGAGACTGGTCGACCTGTGAAAGAAGGGGTCTCCAACCTCAAAAACCGCTCTAACACTATAAACTGGTCACCTCGGAAATTGGATCCCTCGCTACCGTCTCCCTGCTGGTATCTACCCATAGCTCCAATCATAGCCTCCACGAAACGATCCACATTATGCCCTTCTGCCCCCGAACTACCATCGTCTGATCTCGTACCACGAGCCAACGAAACTCTCTTCCTCGGCGCCATCACTACCTCACGAACACGAAAATCGACACAAACACGTCAAAACCTATCACTCTACACCAGCAGCCATCGCCTGTACAGACTCGTACTTATTGTTGGACTACGATATCTAACCCAGTTTACCACTTACTCGACCAGACTACGCTCTGATACCAACTGTAACGACCCGCCATCCTATGACCGGAGACCCGGTCACTAAATGGATGTCGGCCCATTAACTATAGGTTCATACCAGGATCTTATTCGCACATCTGGAGGAGTAAGCGTTAAACAAGATTAAATATAACATTCACACGGACTACAAGGGGTACAGTGCGCAGGAAGTAAAGTAACAATGTCCGTACACAGTCCAACAATAATTACATGTCCAACAAATTAATTAAGTACAGGCAGAAATAAAGTACAACAACATCGGGGCATACCCCGGGAACTGAGATAGCTGCTGGTCCGTACACCAAGGAGAACACCACGCGCCGCCACACGCCACAAGGTCTACACCTGAAAATGCAGGGAGTGAGCCACACCAAAATTGGGCTCAGTAGGGATCATCCGATCCCCTGCCTCCCACACACACACACAAGTGCAATAACACAAGTACAGGTAATTAAGGCAAGTAAAGCTGTAACACACTACTCCTAAATCTCGATAGGAACCACATGCATTCGAGTTGTAACATGCATATTACTAGAATCATTCTATCAAGGAGCCTACAACTCCCGTCTCGGCAAAACACGTCAACCACTCCTCCGAAAGTGGGAAACACCAACCACACAGCCGTAAGTGGGAAACACCGTCCACACAAGCACAAGTAGGAAACACCGACCCGCTGAGACCAAACAGTAACCCCTCGGATAGCACGCTAGCTACTCCGGCCAAACAGGCTCAGGTGGTTACTCCTTCCCTCAGCACGAGTGACTCTCCGAATGTACCACGCCCACACCGGTACTAGCTGACCCCGGGGTTCACCAGGTGACCCTCTCTCACTAGGCGTCACCCCGCCCACGCCCCCACCGGCGCTGTGCTCACGCCCCCACCAGCACAGGGTGATAAAGTGCTACAATGTCACTCCAGGTCCACAGTAACTCAAAACACCAGAATCCGGCACGGTACGATCCGGTCACGTGAAAAGCCCGCGATCGCACTACACACAACGCAGTGCCATCTGGTCACGACGAATCCATGTATACTAAAGCATGCACTAACCAACTATCTAGCAGTATGAATACATTTTACTGGCATGAATTAGTGTTGTTCTGTCTTGAATCGCGTCGCCCAAGGCCGACGCCATTCAGGCTCCCTAAACTGGTTCATAAAACAGAGGCCACGGAAATCTGGCCTAAAACGCGTCGACCCCAGCGGTCGCCTTTTAAAACGCGTCGACATCCTTCGACGCCATTCAGCAGATAAATCCAGAATTTCGGGAAAACATTACCCAGGGGATTTCTGCCTCAAAAGGCGTCATGGTCACCCGACGCCATTCAAACCGCGTCGCCTGGCCATGACGTCTTTTAGCCCCATAATCCCGAGCCTGACAAACCTCAAACAGGGGAGGTTTCTGCGCTAAAACGCGTCGTACTGTCCCGACGTCCTTCTAAAAGGCGTCGACCAGGCACGACGCCGTTTAGCGCCAGAAACCTGGTTCTCTAGCTCAAACCGAGGGTTTCTCCCTTAACCCAAAATACCCCGAAAAAGCCCCAAAACGGAAGGGGGAGGAAGAGAAGTAGATCCACCACAACATGCTACAAAACCACATTCACAAACGCGACCAAGCCCACAAGAACACCCCCTAAACATGCTCAATCTAGCCCAAAACACATCGAACCACGCCTAGGAAAGCACGAGCAACACATACAAGGTTCGTCCCCCTACCGGATACTTGAACTCCTCCTGGCTCCGTGTCGCCCAACCGCCGCGCCGCAGACCGCCGCCGGTACCCCCGAGAACGTCGCCACTCCGCCGGAACGTCGGCCGCCGTCCGGAGAATGGAACGTCGCGAAGGAAGTGGTGGTGGCAGAGGTGAGAGGTAGGGAGGCGTTGGAGTGGTGGAAGAGGAAGAAGAGGAAGGGAAAGGGGAAGAGAGGGGGTCGGAGGAGGCGGAGAGGGAGAGGAGAGAGAGTGAGAGGTGAGAAATGAGGGAAAGAAAGGAGGGCTCGCGGGGGTCATCAGAAACTACCTAAAACGCGTCGAGCAAGACGGACGCCTATCAGATGACAGGACGTGCCGTACTGACAGCTGTCTGAAACGCGTCGACCACCATGGACGCCGTTCAGCTGACATGTCAGGCACCGTACACTGACATCGCAGGGTGGCAGTCTGAATCGCGTCGTCCATCATGGACGCCGTTCAGACGACAAGACAGGGGCCGTACTCTCGCGGCCCGAAACCCCCCCCACGTGGCACCCACGTGGCACAACAGAAATTCGCCTAAATGGCGTCCACCTATCCAGACGCCGTTTGAAAGGCGTCGTGATCCTCCGACGCCATTCAGAGGAAATTCTCCAGACCCCACAAGGTCCGACCCAGGGGATCCGGCCCGAAACCGAACCGAAAACCGAACCCGAAACCTCAGTCCTTACAGATGTGATGCATGCAAATGGACGGGCTAATTCCCTTTAAATCTACCACCGACCATCCAATAGCACCCTTGTGGTCTTTGAGGACCTCGGTTAATTGGGCCTCCTGCGGCGATGTGAGATTTGCCGCAATGATGACCGGGAGAGTTTGGTCCGAGCCCAAAAAGATATACTTGAGAGACTCAGGTAATGGTTTGAGTTCAAGCTCAGGAGGGTCCTCTAAAGATGGCAAAGTGGGCTCAGACTGTAAGGCTGGTAAAGGTTCAACCTTGGGCCAAGATGTTAATGGGCCAGGAGAGACCTTTAAGGTGTTGGCTTCCTCCAAAAGGTCATATGTGGACATCTCATTTTCTTCAACCAGATTATCCAAGACATCAATAGTATGGCATTCTTTTTCATGATCTGGGTATTGAGATGCTTTGAAAACATTAATCTGGACCTTTTGACCCCCAAATGAAATGTCCATTATGCCAGTTTCACAATTTATATTAGCTTTGACAGTGGCTAAGAATGGACGACCTAAGATGATCGGGGTGTGAATGAGTTCCTCAGGTAATGCCATATCCAGAATAAGAAAATCCACGGGAAAATAACAATCATGAACCTTCACAATAACATCCTCAATTAATCCCCGTAGAATTTTCACAGACCTATCAGCCAACTGCAAGATGATGGGTATGGGCTTTAATTCTCCAATATCAAATTTCTCATAAATGGCTGTTAGCAATAGATTCACACTAGCACCTAGATCCAATAAAGCTCTATCAAATGTAACTCCAGCTAAGTCACATGAAATTAGAGGTGGTCCAGGATCCTTTAACTTCTTGGGTAAATGATTCATCACAATTGCACTAACATCTTCGGAAAGTCGAACCTTTTCGGGTGCCATTCTAGATTCTCTTCGTGGAGTCCATAATTCCTTGAGAAACTTAGCATAAGCTGGCACATGCTTGATGGCATCGAGGAGTGGAATATTAATTTTGACTTGTTTGAACAAATCCAACAACTCCTCATTCTGGGCTAGTTTCTTCCTGGTATTGGGCTTAGCTAACAAGGCATTAGGAAATGGCACCCTAGGTTTATAAGAACTTGGGCCTTCATCTATCTTCCCTTTTCCTTTCAAATCCTCCTCCAACTTCTCCATGATGGGTTCATCTTCACTCTCACTTTCAATTTCTTGAGGCCCATCAGTGGAACCTTTGGCTAACTCTCCATCTGCATGTGATTTTTCTAAACTTCTCCCACTCCTAAGGGCTGAAATGGCTTTAGCATTCTCCAATTGTGGCCCTTTAGGTTGTGGTAACGGGCCAGGCTGAGGTAAAAGGCCCGATTGCTGCGGAAAACCCGGAGGTTGATTCCTTGGATTGACAATGGGTTGACTAGGAAGTTGACCTACTTCTCTTCTCATCGTAGCCTCAGCTAGTTGGCCCATTTGACTTTCCAACTTAGCAATGGATTGTTGCTGGGTCAAAATCAGTTGTTGGAGTTGAGTGAATTTGTCATTAAAGTTGGGCTGAGGAGGTTGTGGATAAGTGGGTGGAGGATGGTATTGGGTTGGCTGTCCAGATTGGAATGAATGATAGTGGGCCGGTTGACCTGATTGGAATGATTGATAAAGGACCGGTTGGCCTGATAGATATTGGGCCGGTTGAGAAAACTGGGCTAGAGATCCCCTAGCCTGAACATATCCATAGAAATTAGATTACTGTTGGAATGAATTCTGTGGCTTTTGGGCTTGATGCATGGGAGGATTGGACATTGGTAGTGGGGCCTGCTGATTCTTCCAAGAGAAATTAGGGTGATTTCTCCAGCCAGGATTGTAAGTATTTGAGAATGGATCATTATTAGGCCTGGAGAATCCCTGGACAGCCTGAACTTGTTCTTGAATGAATGGTGGAAGTTGGGCTGCAGTTGGGCATTCATTCACTTGATGGGTTGGACTTGCGCATAAGGCCCAAATGTCAAGATTAGCAGAGGATGGGCCTTCATATGGACTAGATTGTATTGGGTAAGTAGGCTCTTGCTTGTTTAAGGCCAAGAGTTGGTCTAATTTCTGAGCCAAGATGTCTACCTTATCCAATTTCTGATTAATTAGATTTATGTCCATTCTAGATTCGGGCTCTCCACGGGCCTTAAGTTCATCCATTCCAGTCCGTTTAGATGGCCCAACAGACCTTTCATAAGATGATAATGAGGCATGATTGATGGAATTTTCACTTAACATCTCAAATAGATCATAGGTCTCATCTTCATTTTTCATCATAAATGCCCCTCCACATGAAGCATCCACCATTTGTCTGAACTGTTCAGACAATCCTTCATAGAATGCTTGGACAATTTGCCATTTTGAAAGCCCATGATGAGGGCATTTTCTAAGCAATTCTTTCAGTCTTTCCCAAGATTCATGGATCAATTCCCCGGGAGTTTGGGTAAAACTCGTGATGGCCCTTCTCATGGTATTGGTCCGCCCAATGGGATAGAACTTCTTGAGAAATTATTTATGCATATCTTCCCATGTCCTAATGGGCCTCCCTATAGTTCCCAACCAATATTTAGCTTTGTCCTTTAATGAAAAGGGAAATAAGGTCAACTTAAGGCCATCATCGGTGAAATTCTGGATTTTCACCGTGGAACATATTTCTAGAAATTCATCCAGATGCTTATAACAATCTTCATTAGTATTACCATAAAAGGATGGGAGCATCTGAATGATGCTAGATTTGATTTCATATTGATTGGCTGGATTCTGAGGAAGATGAATACATGATGAAGGTTGATATCGATTTGGAATGAAATAGTCCTTCATTTGCTTTGGTGGGTCCTGATTATCAGCCATTGGATCTTGTGATGGATTTCTTTGATGTAGGATTCTTTCTATTTCAGCAAGTGGTCCTAGAAGGTTAGGATTTTGAGATCTCCTACCTTGCATGCACTAGGATTGATAGAGAGATGATGGATTTGAATTTTGTTTTCTATTTCTTTTTTTTCTTTTTTTTAAATGCAAACAATTTTGGCAAACAAATTATCCTAATGATCTAATGTTAACCTAGACTCTCTATGTGAATTTTCTTACAAGGTGAATGGAGTCCACCTCGAGTCACAACCACAATCAATCAACGGCTAGGTAAGAGGTGGGGTAGTGGGAGGCTCCCCCTACTTTTGTAGGGACCTAATTAGAGAACCACTTTCCCGCTTAGGCGTTTGCCTTTTCAACCTCTAGCTTAGACACCGTTGCCAAAAATGGAGGCAACCCGAGATTTAAACCACTCACGGTGTAAACCCTAGATTCTCTTTCGACTTGCTTTTAATTAGATTAGGAAATGTCAATGCAAGGAAGGTGATTTATGGGCTAAGGAAGGGTGATCAAATCCCTACCTTATGTGGTTAAAGTTGCTGCCCTTAAAGTCTTTTTGAATGCAATACAAGGCAACAAATCAATGCAAGGTGTGTTGATGCAATCATGAATGACTTGCAAAAATTGAAATACGTACCTTTCCCCTCGCAATCTTCAACAATTTATGGAAATAACTGTGAAAGGAAACTAACTCATGCTTTTCTAGAATGATGAATGCCTAGCATGGAAGGTTTCTAATCTTGGAAATTGAGATTTTTAAATTTGGATGTTCTTCTTTTTGTTCCTTTTTTAGTTAATAGAAACCTATCTAAACTAGAAACTACAAAAATGGAAACTAACTAAAGTCAGGAAATTGAAACATAGAAAGTTTGAACACACTTACCATGATTTCGGTTTCCCTTTTTTTTTTTTTTCAATATACCTGCAAAAATAAGAAAAATAAGGTTAGCTAAAGATTAATTACACTAAATCCAAGATAATTAAAATTAAAAATCTAACTTTCCGGCAACGGCGCTAAAAATTAATCGTTTTAAATTGTGCGTCGTTAAACACTCATGAAAACGTTTAATCTAAATTTATCCGGCTCACTCAAATCAGATTTTGAAAATAGTGGTGAGTCCGAGTCGATCCACAGGGAGTTAAGATTTTAACTTTGAAAACTTAGGAATTTAGTTAATCTAAAAATAAGTGAGATTTTAAGTAAACTAATTACTTATTTAAACTAAAACGCAATTAACTAATGTTACCTAAAAAGATAATTGCTTGAATTAAATAAATCTCTTTTTTTTCTTTTCTAAAAATTAAACACAAACACATATATAAAAAAATACGCACAACTAAAAATTATAACAAAAACATTGAAATTTAACTACGTGGAACTTATTAATTATCTAAAAATTACGAAACAAATTACAAAATTTAATGGTTTAATAAACTTAAACTAAATAAACAAAGTATGAAATAACAACTAACTAACCCTAAATAATCAAACTAATCCTAAACTAATGGGGGAAGGAAAAGAATCATAATAACAGCATTCTGTTGGAACTTTGTGGGTGGCTGCCGGCTGGTTTCACCGCGCGGAGGCTTGTAGCTGGCTGCTGGATGTGCGTGGGATGCTGCTGGAAGCTCTGCCGCTTGGTGGGTGCTGCGTGTAGAGAAGTTGGACTACGTGGAGGTGCTGAGAACGGGCTGGAGGAAGCTTGATGGCTGCATGCAACACGTGGATGGAGGCGCGTGGAAGCTGTTGGAAAGAAGCTGGATGCAGGCGTGAGCTTCACCAAGCATGGGCAACGCTTGGTCAGGCTACGTGGCGCTGGTTCGCATGCATGCATGCAGAGAAGACGGCGTCGGGCAACGCGTGGAGCTGCTGCTGGAAGAAGCTGCTGGTGCACCGCCGCGTGGAGCTGGAGACTGCTAGAGGCTGGCGGTTGGTGCAGGCTTCACCGGACCTGCTGACTGCTGCGTGGTGTGGGTGCAGCTGAGATGTGGAGGTCAGCGGTGCTGGGGGCGTAGGCTTGGTGAAGAGATAACAGAGGGAGAGAAAGAGAGGAACCGAGAGAGAGATAACCGGAGAGAGGGATAAAACAGAGAAGTTGGAAAAGAAGAAGAAGAGAGGGATAACTGGGGAGAGGGAGAGCCGGAGAGGAGAATCTATGGAGAGAGAAGAAATAGAAGAGAGAGGGGGAGAACTGCTGCGGCTAGGAAATTAAAAACCGAGGGTTGAAGGCTGGGGAAAGAGGAGGAGAGAGGCTGCGGTTAGAGGGAGCACCGGAGGGAGGAGTTGGAAGGAATTTATAGAGAAGAAGAGAGGAAACTGTGCAGTGGGAGAGAGGGAAAGTAAGAGAGGGAAAAAGGAAACTGGAGAAGGAAGAGGATTTGGAATTGGAGAGAGAAGCTTTTAAAAAGAGAGAGAGAGGATTTTAAAATAAAGAAAGGAAGAGATGTGGTTGGGAAATTAGAGAGAAGGAAGGAAATAGAGGATTTTGGGAAACTCCAAAGAAAGAAGGAATCAGAGCAATATTAGGACATCAAATTGCATTTTTACCCCTACTTTAGTTGAAATCCGAACACTAGACCTCCCCCAAATTTTCGGAAACTCCACCAGCTGCACTGCATCATCGGCATATCCTGTTCACATAAAATAAATATAAATTAGCGCATTATCATAAAAATATCATCATATTTATTCATTTCATCTCGGTTTTGTCGAAAAATCGTAAATGCGCTATACTCCTTTAATCACATGAAATGACGATGTTTTTAAGTCAGAATTTGACGAAATTGGTACCGTTGGACTTGGTACACAATTATCTATCATTCCATGCTATTTTGCAGATAAAAACATGAGTATGATGCATATGATTGCCCTTAAATGATCAATTTAACACTTTATCAGTCCTCTTCCATATCATAAATTCTGATACCACATACAAAACTTTGCTTGGGCGGCCATAGATACATCAATATTTTGTGGTGCCCTCCTCATTGCATCAATGCATTAAATTCCCCTGGGAAGGGCAAATACAGCGGGTCTTTGCTGATCTCGAGCCTTTTGAGGTTCATGAATGTCATCTCATGGATGCCAATATCTATATACCTCCACCCCTGGAGGAAATAGAAGAAACAGAAAAGCCTGATACCAGTCGAAGCAAGGAATGGTTTCCTCCTCCACCAAATATCGGCTCTCTCAGTCTTGAAGGCAAAGAAGCTACAATTCTGAAAAGTCCTTCAGCAAAGACAACCAAACAGCAAGATGTACTCTCTATAGAAGTCATGGTCCCAGTTGGACTAATACATCCTATGGAAGAGTATGAATGTCAGCTCGTAGAGCCTTTGAAGAAATTCATGGTTCCTCACGAAGATGGACATAAAACAGTCTTTTATAGAGCTGATGAGCAGTCGGCTACTGAAGACAAAGACTGCTATATTCCCGATATAGAAGAAGAATTATGGGTTGACATCATGGGTCTCCCAATCATGACAAAGCACACAGAGGAATTGGCTAAGGCTCAGTCAATTTCATTATATCAAATAAAGAAGGAATGGAGCAGGTTCCAACAGCTATGGTACCCTCCTAACATGTCCAAAGCATTGATGCAACATACACAATATCCAGGCTTGGGATATACCTTGCCGGAAGAAGAAACTCTTGAATTCTCAGCAAATATGACATCTATTTTGCCAGAAATACCAGAAATTGCACAAGCAATATATGATGACTATGATGAAGAGCAGCCCACAGGTCAGTCTATTCAAGAAAGCCAGCCAGAAGCTGATCAATCTCCTATTCCGGCATGTCAATGCTGGAAACATCTTGAAGAAGAAGACATCCAAGTTGCAGAAGTCAAGGAAAATGATATCCCAAGTTCCGATATGGTTCAGAATATACCAAAAGAACAAGAAAATCCACCTATCACCCCTGAACCTCATGTTAACACAGGTCAAAGGGAAGTTGAGCTCACTCAGCTTATAGAAAATCAACAGGCAGATCCTACCCCAAATATTTTCACAGCATATCAATCAAATGGAATTGACCAAGAAGTCAACGAAATTGAAACAGAAATTGAAGAAGTAAATGAAGAAGATCTAATGGAGCTCCAGCCAGCACCTCCAAAACTTGAAGATGGGGGGAAAGCTACGGTGGATGAACTCCTGGAAATCAATTTAGGCTCTAAAGAAGACCCAAGACCAATATATATAAGTGCATTGCTCAGTCAAGAACAACAGCAAGCATATATTTCGCTTCTGAAGGAATTCCGGAATTGTTTTGCCTGGTCCTATAAAGAAATGCCTGGGTTAGACCCAGAAGTAGCTCAACATGAGCTGGCCATTGATCCAGCCATCGAGCCAATCAAACAAGCTCCAAGAAGAATGAGGCCGGAGCTGATAAACAAAATCAATGCTGAAGTCGACAAGTTAATTAATGTTGGCTTCGTACAAGAAAATCAATATACAACATGGCTGGCAAATATTGTTCCAGTCAAAAAGAAGAATGGACAGATCATAATCTGTGTAGACTTCAGAGATCTAAACAAGGCATGCCCAAAGGATGACTTCCCAGTGCCTATTACCGAAATTATGGTCGATGCCACCACAGGACATGAAGCTTTGTCTTTTATGGATGGATCGTCAGGATATAATCAAATATGGATGGCTGACAAAGATAAGATCCATACTGCCTTCAGAACTCCTAAAGGAATCTTCCAGTACCAAAGAATGCCCTTTGGCCTCAAGAACGCCGGTGCAACATACCAAAGAGCAATGACCAAAATATTTGATGAATTCCTTCATCAACAAGTGGAATGTTATATTGATGACCTAGTTGTCAAAACCAAAAAAAAGGAAGATCATATGCAAGATCTCCGCACTATATTTGAAAGGCTGAGGCAATACAGCTTGAAAATGAACCCCATGAAGTGTGCCTTCGGGGTTTCAAGTGGTAAATTTCTGGACTTTATTGTCAGATACAGGGGCATTGAAATAGACCCAGCCAAAATCAAAGCTATCCAGGAGCTTCCTCCTCCGAAGAATCTCAAAGAGCTACAGTCCCATCAGGGACGGCTCGCATACATTCGAAGGTTCATATCCAACCTAATCGGCCAGTGTGAACCCTTCTCCAAATTGATGAAGAAGGATGCCCCATTCATATGGGATGATGAATGTCAAAACACGCTTGAGTAAATCAAGCAATACCTTGTATCGCCACCTGTGCTGGGGGCACCTATCAAAGGCCAGTCATTAATCTTATATATCGCCGCTCAGGAGACTTCTCTGGGGGCAATGCTGGCACAAGACAATGAAGAAGGCAAAGAGCAAGCTCTATATTACTTAAGCAGAAGGCTGATTGGGGCTGAACTTTGATACTCACCTATTGAAAAGATATGCTTAGTCCTAGTCTTTGCAGCTAAAAGACTCAGGCACTATATGCTATCACATGAAATCCAGCTCATCTCTAGGGCTGATCCTCTCAAATACATCCTCAATCGACCAACCTTGAAAGGTCGTTTGGGCAAATGGGCAGTCCTCCTCATGGAGTTCGACATCAAATATGTCCCTCAGAAAGCCATCAAAGGTCAAGCTATTGCGGACTTCTTTGCAGCACATCCAGTGCCAGAAGATTCACCGTTGGTTACCGACTTGCTAGATGAAGAAACATTAGAAGCTAACCATACAGAACAAAAGATATGGCAGCTATATTTTAACGGGGCCTCTCGTTCAGCAATTGCACAAGATGGTACATTCACTACAAAGGCTGGGGCAGGCATTGTCCTGATATCTCCAGAAGGCGAGGTTCTGCATACCTCGTGTTCCTTAACTAAACCATGCGCCAACAATGAAGCCAAATATGATGCTTCGATAGTTGGCCTGGAAGTTGCTCTAGATATGGGCATTCAAATGATTCAATGTTGAATATATACCAAGTCCAAGGAATATATGATGTCAAAAAGTCCGAGCTGATTCCCTATCACAAAAGGGCCCGCAAGCTGATACAAAGATTCTATTTCTTTGAAATCAACCATATCAACCGCAGTACAAATGCTCAAGCTGATGCTCTGGCTAAATTAGCAAGTTCTCAGGCTCTACCGCCAGAGGGGTCCCTTGAAATATGGGTCAAGAACAGAAGATTGTTACCAACTGTGTTGGAAGAAGAAACAAAAATGCAAACAGAAGTATGTGCAGTAGAAGAAGCCGATAAGCCTGATTGGAGGGAAATGCTTCTCGACTGGTTCAAGCATAAAATATTGCCAAGCACTCGAATCAAGCATGCTAAACTAATACGTATCAAGGATTCATATGAATACAAAGGATACACTCTCTTCCGAGTAACATATGATGGCAAAAGAAAAGTTCTCCTCAGATGCCTATCACTAAAAGAGATAGTTGAAGCCTTGAGGGAAATACATGTCGGGGTCTGTGGTGCTCACCAGTCTGGCCCCATGATGAAAAATCAACTCAAACAATTGGGCTACTACTGGCCCACAATGTTCGATGATTGTGCGCAATATGCCAAATTATGTCACAAATGCCAGGAACATGGCCCAATTACAAGAAAACCTCCGGTGCCCTTGCACCCTACAGCACCATCATGGCCTTTTGCCAAATGGGGCATGGACGTTGTCGGTCCATTCATACCCTCCTCAAGAGGTGCTAAATATATTCTGGCCGCCACGGATTATTTTTCCAGATGGGCCGAAGCAGTAGCATTAAGAGAAGTTATCGGGGCAGCCGTTGAAAGGTTTCTCCGCCAAAATATGTTGTTCCGATATGGTGCACCCAGTCGGATCATCTCAGATAATGGAACATGCTTCCAAAATCAAATTATATACAAACTAGCTGTAAAGTTCAAAATTGATTGGAGGACCTCCACAGTCTACAATCCACGAGCCAATGGGTTAGCAGAAGCCTTTAACAAGACTCTATGCAACCTTCTAGCAAAGACAGTCAATTCAACTAAGAAAGACTGGGAAGAAAGAATGTCTGAAGCATTATGGGCTTACAGAACCATATACAAAACTCCAACAGGTTGTTCTCCCTATTCCTTAGTATATGGGTCAGAGACAGTCGTACCAATTGAATTAAAAATCCCCTCTTTGCGCATTGCCTTAAAGCAGGGGCTTATCAAAAGAAATCAATCAAATGCATAAAGGCGGCTTGAGGGGTTATTAGCCTTGGAAGGCGACAGACTTCGAGCCCAACAAAATATCCAGATATATCAAGCTCGCATGGCTCGAGCATTTGATAAACTAGTCAAAGAAAGAGCCTTCAAGAAAGGAGACCTAGTTATGGTCAAAAGAAAAGAAGTCATGGCGTCAAATCCAAAAGGAAAGTTGACCAATAATTGGATCGGCCCCTATGTCGTCAAAACTGTTTATGAAGGAGGAGCATATACCCTCACCAATCATAAGGGAGAAGTACAGTTTCCTCCCTTAAATGGCAAACATATGAAGCGCTATCATGCGCCACCTCCGTGCTTTCTAAGCGAGGGTTGAAGAAATATATGAAGCATTGTCTACGGTGTGAATATGATCACCATGAAGACAGTCAAAGAAATCATCCAACTCTCGGGATGTATTCCCCCGAGACTATAAATCTTAAATGGCATGGTAAAATTAACCTGCCTATATGAGCCAAGGACATTGAAGAGGCTCCAAAAGGCTTTACGAAGCCACCCCAAAGCACCTCATGGGTTGCCAATGACGAAATGCCATTGAAAAAGAAAGAAAAAGAAAAAAGTTGGCACGACTATCCCGCTAGTCGGGCAATGGTGCTGAGGCAAACCCAGTGCGGAGGGAGTATAAATCATTTCCCGCTTCCCGTTTTATAACCGGTCGAAGTTTCCAATCAAATCAATCTGAATCGATGATGTTTTCCGTTTCTGAAATTGTTTGACATAAACATGCATATGTCTTGCAACCTTGTTTCTTTAATGAACAGGGGGCAAGAAGCTACAAAGAAATAGAGAAGATGGCTCGAGTCCTGCTGGACCTTGCCATTCAAGTACAAACGCAAATCCAAGCTCAAATTCAAGCACAAATTCAAATACAAGCTCAAAGTCAAGTATAGACTTGCCTGGGTCAACAAGGCTCCACCACTCAAGTTCAAAGCTCCAGTTCAAACTCGAGCATAAAATCAAATTCAAAATTCAAGTTCAAAGTTCAAGAACCTAAAACTTCAACTTAAAGAGCAAATTCAAACCCAGAGCTCCGCCTGAAGGGCAAGCTGAAGTTAAAAGGCAAATTGGCTTGAGTCAATAAGACCCGCCGCCTAAATTCAAGATCAAATTCAAGTTCAAAATTCAAAGCTCCAAATCAAGCTCGAGCCTAAATGCAAGCTCAAATGCAAGTTCAAATGCAACTTCAAAGCTCCAGCCAAAGAGCAAGCACAAATTCAAGATAAGTCAGCCTAGGTCAACAGGACCCACTGCTTAAATTCAAGATCAAAATCCAAGCTTCAAGTAAACTTGAAAGCAAGAAGATGGCCCGGTTTCATTTGATTCTGCCATCCAAGGTCAAAACAAAGAGGATGGTCCGGGTTTATTCGACCCCTCTATTCAAAAGCTCAAATTCAAGTTTAA
Source organism: Zantedeschia hybrid cultivar (assembly GCA_030544215.1). Lineage (NCBI taxonomy): Eukaryota > Viridiplantae > Streptophyta > Magnoliopsida > Alismatales > Araceae > Zantedeschia > Zantedeschia hybrid cultivar. Next base: position 47,431,944 of record JARZZO010000011.1, read on the forward strand.
ATCGGCCTGGGTCAATAGGGCTCGCCGATTAAATTCAAAGCTCCTGTTCAAATTCGAACTCAAAATTTAAGCTTAAACTTCAAGTTCAAGTTCCAAACCAAGCTTAAATCCAAGTATGAAGCAGCTTGGATCAACAGGATCCGCCGCTTAAATCGAAGTTCAAGCTCAAATTCAAGTTTAAGTTCAAATATCCAAAGCTCCAGTTCAAGCTCGAGCTCAAGTGTTAGCATTCAAAGCTCAAACTCAAATCGGCTTGAGTCAACAATGAGTCTGTCGTTGGTACTTAGGATTTGCATGGTCGTTGGTACTCAATAATGAGTCCGCTTGAAGTATTCTGGGTCCATGCATTTCAAATCATACCTATGTTACCACGACCAAAAACCTATGAGTCTGTCGTTGGTACTTAGGATTTGCATGGCGTAGACCCTTCCGGTCTATTGCCATCCTGCATAGTGGTTAAGATCCTTACGATCTTTGCCACCCCAATAAATGCTCAGACCCTTACGATTTGTGCCATTTTCAATAAACAAGTGATTGAGGTATTCATTGCCCCTCTCACTCTGTCCTTTCTTTTTAAGCTTCAATAATCCCCATAACATTGTTAGTTATGGAAGCCAATAAACATTGTTAAGTCATCTTCATTTGAAATCTTTTCCTTTCAGCTTTGCAGTTACCATGGATGCATACTTCACTCTACTTCATCTACAACAAAGGGAGAGAGAGGGATAAAAAAAAAAAGAGAGAAAAATCAAAAGGGGCTTAAAAATAGAGATGCCTCCTCGGACTTGATCGTACCTTTTGCGGTCAAGGGAAACAAGGGCTATGTACCCGACTGTGGTGAAAACCCGAAAGGGAGCTACAGGCAAAATCGGGAACCCCGCCGTGTGAAAACCTGAAAGGGCGTACGGGCAAAAGCAAGAGGGGGCCGACTTCGGTGAAAACCCGAAAGGGCACTTGGGTCGGTAAAGTGAATATAAAAAAAAAAAAAAATCAAGTATGTCATTCATGGAAAGGGGGATATGATACAAAATTCTCTTTATAGTGTGCCGAAAGTTTACAAGGAATGACTTCCATCCCAGCTTACATGGAAAAGCAAAAAGGAAATACCCTTCCCAAGTACAAAGTTCAAGTATGGACAACATCATGGATCTTCAAGTAACATAGACAACAGTGGAAGTACTTCTCCAACTTGAGTATGCAATTCAGAAAGAGCTTCCTCTTCAGTCTGCAGCTTGGAAAATTCACTGGATAATGATTCAAGAAGGCCCTGGGAAACCAGAAGATCATCTTGATGTCTGTGTAAACTGTTCCTTAAAGTTTCCAGTTCGGCTTTCGCAGCAGCAAGCTCATTCTCTAAGCGCTGAATGTTTTCCATCAATAAGCCTTCTTTCTATTCAAAGTCGGCTATTTTTGCTTGTTACTGTGAAATTTGAAGAGAAACAGGTTGCATCTGTAAGTTATATTCATGCCGCTGAAAAGACAAGGCTTGGCGTCGATCTTGTATAACTGAGTGAATATATTCTTGACGCTTAAAAAATCTCAAAGCAGTGTAAGCAATAGGAAGCCATTCATCCAAAGAAGCTCTTGCCAGATGAATCCATGTAGTCATGCTCTCAATTTGCTGGTGCAGAAGATCATATGATGAACTAGGCTGCCGGCGTATAATTTGTTGTAAATATTGGTGCCAAGGACATCAATACCCTGTATGCCTGAACCAGCAGGAATAGAAGGGATAGTAATATGCACAGACTCATTCACTGAAGTCCAGTCCATAACCGTTTGACGGGAGGAAGAGGGCACTGAACTGGATGAAGGCTCGGTGATAGAAGTGGCAGATGTGACAGCTACAATGCTTGATATGGCTGGGGGCAGGTCACTCTCTGTAAGTTTAGCTGCGGGCAAATCAACTATAAAGGCGGAAGGTCCAGCTAAAGTAATTGGCTCAGAAGAAATCTGTACAAGGGATGATGTGCATATATGAGTGACAATATCAATAAGCCGAAGAATATGTTCAGCAGAGTTTAATCTACAGGGGACAGGACGGGATACTATCACCTGTTGACTCGGTGAACTTGTTCTCAAGTCAACCCTGCCACGTTCTAAAGTAGCCACAATACCCACAGGTTCAGCAGCTGAAAGTTCCACAGTCTTGATATCCGAAAAGGTAATGACCTCCGTTGAAGTTATGACAGTTGGAACCATTGAAGTCTCTTCTGGTTCCGCATCTTCAGCAAAAACAATTTCTGCCTCTTTAGAAGAAGAAACTGGTATGGAGACCGATATTTCAAAATCTATGTCCCTTTCAGTCGGGACATGAGGAATTTTCATCCTTTCCGCATGAGCTGGGGATGCCTGATATTCAAATATATACAAGTTAAGTTTAAATGATGAAAAAAGTAGAAAAAATGTGGTAAAGATAAATTACCATAGCAGACTGCACTGTTTCAACCTGATGAGTCTGTGATATCAAGCCTTCAGTTGCTTCAAAACCTATATGGTCGAAATCAGAAATTCAGTAGTGAAATGAAATCACTATTGCTATAAGTCTCATAAGGGTTACCTTAATCCCTCGGAGGCGACCAGATAGTTGCCTATGGCAAAGCTCCACTACTAACATGTTTAGTAGTATGGGAAGAAATGGAAGGTGAAGGAGGAATGTCACTTATTTCTTCCACACTGGAAGAAGTATCATCAGTATCTTCTTACCTTGTCTGAGCCAATAATCTTGAGGATTGGCGCTTAGGCAGAACAATCTTTTTAGGGGGGACAGATTCTTTGGGCCCTTTGCGAAATCATTTTGCAACTTGCTTGACCCTCCCTGTAAAGGAAACAAAAGGAAGCTGTTTATCATTAATGTCAAAATTCTGAAAGGCGTAAATCCAAAGCAGAGTGCATACCACCCTTGGCTGGGGATGGAGAAACCAGGGCACTCGCCCGCTTGGTAGTCTTTGCTATAAAAGCTTCAAATTTAGCAAGCACTCGCAAATTGACAGGAGGAAGAGGTTCAGGGGCAGGCTCTTGTCTCTTCTTTGTACGTGCCTCTTTGGCAGCGGCAACCGCCCTCCCTATAGCACTGACCACCACAGGGGATGCGGGGGTTGATGCTTTAGAAGGCACAGAAGGAAAGAAAGAAAGTCTCTTTGCAATAGCCACTGCCCTCCGATGCTGCTGAGTCAGATATTTGGCCGCAGGCACTACAGAAATATGCAAAAGAAGAAATCAATTTATATAAGCAGATGAAAGGCACAAAGCTCAAAAGAAATCAAACACAAATGCATATACTTATAGCAATCGCCTTCAAAGCAGTTTGACAAAGGCCAATATTCATATATGGAAGACTTATCTCTAAGCGAAGCCTCCTTCACAATATATATGACATCATTCATCGTCTTTGCTTGAGAAGCTAGGCTACTGAGATCATAATGCTTTTTGTCGCTCAAGCAAATGCCCAAGCGCAAAGCATCAAGTCCCCACCCATATATATGATCCCAAGAAGCGGGTAGTTTTGCATCCAACATACCTTGCACAGTGGAATCCTAGGATACACCACAGTATTTCAAAAGGGCAAGTAGCCAGTTGGTGCCCTTGTAAAAATCAGGCTCCTCCTCCTTATGCGGGACATAAAATCTCTGAATGCCTGAGAGACTCTTAGGAGCTTGCTGAGAATCTCTGCCACGGATAACTTCCTCTTCCGGGAAATCGATGTCAGGATAATCTTCAGAAGTTACAGAAATATTAAATTGCCTTAAGAAAGCCCCTTTCAGCTCTTCAGTATCTAGCCTTGTCAACTCTGGATCAATCAAGGGTAAAGAATCTCTGTGACGAGCCTTGTAAGCTGCCCGTCTCTTTGCATACTTAGCAGAATTCTTATCATCCAAGTGTTAGTTTTAGGTGGCCTACAAGCCAATCTGACTATGTAAATCTCGTTCATTTATTACTATAATGGCATAATATTCATTATGCGTAAATCGCATTAATTATAGTTTCATAATGAAGTCCGTGAATATGTGCTATAGTGATCAGATTATGATGAGATCATACTAATGAGACTGATCACTTAAACACACATAATCTTAATCGTTCCTAGTCGGAGGATATCCAAGAAGGACATCGGATATCCGGTTAGACTAGTACAGATTACTCTTGTTCATATGATGAGGGTGACTGATCTCATAAGTCACTTGTGTGGAGACACTAAGGCGAATCTGTAGGTGCTCATTGGAGAATGAGTTCACTGAACTGATCCGACTGAATCGCTGGATGGTATTGTACCTCACTGTCAACCAGCTTGATTCTATTGTCGTAGTTGCATGGATGGTCCTCGGACCTGAGACACCAAGGACACCTTGTCGGTGGACTTCTGTGCTTTGACCTTGGTTTACGAATCTCTAGCCACGGGATTCTAATACGCCAAGGATTGGGTACAGCGGAATACCATCGAAGGGAATTGTGTGTCAATAAGGAATCATTCGCTCTCGGTACTTAGAGAGAGAATGCTCTAGGAAAGATGCGCGGAAGTCCCTGGCCAGGGCGGACGATAATATCAGGAAAGGAGTTTTCCGATATTCATCAGCAGCATCCAATCCAAGTGAGTCGACCGGTTAGGGTTTGACAGCTCGCCATACCCTGAGTTAACTCGAGAGCATTGTACGAATGAAGGATTATATCTACGCGGTAACTGTCGGTGGAAAGGTTCTAAGAGTGGGTTACTTAACCCCAATACCTTCCGGGTTCACGCGGTGTTGCTTGGCACCCAACGTGATCGGAGGTCCGGTCGAATTCGATGTGCGACATCAATTCGATTGATTAATTAATTAATAAAGGGTTCTTAATTGATTAATAAAGCCAGTAAGGAGTCACTGGGCTTGTTGGGCCATTAACTGGACTGGTACTTGGGCCTAGAGGGTCACACGCAAATAATTCTCAAGGCGATGGATAAATAAGTGGGTTTTATATAAACCGGGGGTTTTTATGAAAAATCGCACGGTTAGTATAAAACATAGCGAACGGGCTGAGCAGGCCAAGCTGCTGCTAACCCTAGCCGCCCCTCCTCTGTTTCTCTCTCTCTCTCTGGCGTCCAGACAGATCCAGATCTGCTCCGCCGCTTTCCCGAATCCCGTTCGACGGGAAATCGTCCGCACATTGCGGCGATCATTGCGGCGACCGGCGGAGGTCGTGGGCTGCGAAGAACGAGGAACATGAGGATATCCGTCGCGAGGAGGATCGCGTGGACTTCGCTAGAGGCCGGGCGCTTGCGCGGCTTGCGGTGTCGCACAAACGGAACCGAACGGTTGCGGATTCGAATCCGCACACGGTGAGAACTTCGATTATCCGATAATCGATTTTAGTTTTTCGAAGCGGGAAAACAGATCACTGTTTTATTTTATTTTCCGCTGCGTGAGCGATCCGGAGAAACCCCCGAGAAACCCAACAGTGGTATCAGAGCCAGGTTCCACTGTTTCTCGTCCCGTTTCGATCTCCGAATTAATTTTTCCATGTGTTATTCCATGCTTTAACTTCGATTAATTGTTGGATCTGTGTTCATGTGATGAACACGGTTAATTTGATTAATATTCTGCAATTTTCGAAATCAATTTTGGGGTTTTCGGAGTTCTTCATGAGATGATGAACCGGGGATTTTCGGTGGCTTCGTACATGCCTCCCAAGCGTTGGGATGGCGGGCCAAATCTCCGGATTTCTTGGTGATAGTCACCACTACCCACCGGGCATGATAGCCGGTGCTAGGGTGGCCTTGAAGAGCTGTAAAATCGAGCCCAAAGTTGGTCTTAAAACTTGAAAAATCAGATTTTGGGGATCTTTGGGGGGCTCGGCTGGCTGTTGTTTTGGCCACCGCCGGCGGCCCTGCTGGTGCCGGGCACGTCGCCGGTGCCGGGGGCACCGCCGGCCGGGGCCTGTGCCGCCGGGGGGCACGGCCGCCGGCGACCTAGCCCGCTGCCACCTGCACTTGCAGGTTTAGTGTTTGGGGAGTTGCAGGGAGAATGGGTGTCGGGTTGGGGATGGCCGGTCCAGCCGGCCGGTTCATGCGCCGGACCGGGCGTGCCTGGGGTGGCCTGGGCTCGAGCCTGGCTGAGCCAGTGGCTCGAGCCAGACGCCCTAATTGGTTGAGCCCCTTACCCTCCCTTTACAAATTCAAAAATTCCCCCCTTAAACCCCTAGCCCAATTAAAATTAAATTTGGATTTTAATTTAAATTCAAAATAAGTTATGAAATATTTAATTTATTATTCAAATTTAATTATTTGGGCTTAATTAATGATTTTGAATCATTATTAACAATTAGTAATCATATAATTAGAGTTGATTATTAGATTAAAAGTTAACCTAATAATTAACTTTAATTAACTAATTTAATTGTTAGATTAGTGATTAATAATTAATAGTTTAATTGTTAAATTATTAATTATTAACATATCTAATTGTTAATTGATAATTAGAATTAGTTATTAATTTAATTGTTAAATTAATAATTAATTTTAATTAACTAATTTAAGTGTTAAATTAGTAGTCCTTGATTAATTACTGCTAGTCATTAATTTAATAGTTAAATTAATGATAACTTTAATTATCTAATCTAAGAGTTAGATTAATTGATTATTAATTACTTAGTGTTAATTATTAGTTTAAAAGTTAAATTGATAATTAACATTAATTGACAAATCTAAATGTTAGGTTAGTAGTTAATAATTAATTTGGTTGATTATTAATTTAAGTGTTAAATTATTAATTAACTTTGTTGGATTAATCTAAGAGTTAGATTAGTCTTTAAATAGTCTAATTGTTAGATTATTAATGGGGTTTAATCTAAGTGTTAGATTATTAGAAATGTTCTAATTGGCATGGAATAATCTGGAATTATTAATTTGGAGTGTGTGCACATATGATGTATGTTTATTGCTTTTAAATTTTGATTTAATTGCATGTTAAGTTAATAAAAGTGTTTTCGAAATTCAAATACCAATTTTGATTGGATCCCTACTTTTTGAAAACCAAAATTATATATTTTGGAAACTCTTTTATTTTAGTCATGCGATGCGCTGAATCATGTGTAGGATGTTTAAAACACACCGTGGTCATGGATATGCACTTAATTTAATTGTTCATGTGATGAATGATGTGATTGTGTGGATCGTAGATGAATGATGGATGTTTATTAAATTGTTAATAAATAGAGATCTGCGTATCTCTCCCTCTCTCATTCTCCGATGTACTTCTACCTCCCTCTCTCTTGTACTCGCCATAAGGCTCTCTTCTAATTACATGTAATTCTAGAATTAGTGTAATCTGATCGCGGCAACCGAGGAAGGAGCGAGGACAATCCACAGCTGCAACCAGGAAGGCGAAAAGATGGAGATCTCTTGCCTATGTGTTTGCAGATTATCTAATATAATTGTTGTGTTAGATTGTGTGTGCGTTTGACTGCTGGCTCCAGTCAAACCGACTGTCCTATTCATGACCACACTAAAGACATGTATGTGATGCATCATTTTCTTTTGATTATGACTCAAAGACGGTATATTATTTAGTAAATATATACGATATATTTATATACTATCACCTAGGAGAGACCAAGATAAAAGTTATCTAAATACCCTCAGATAAACTCTAAGCCGTAACGCGAGTAGTTAAGAACTTACCGCGTGGTCCACCATCATTATAGTCATAGGATTCGAATCACTTTAGGCAGGTTTGTTGTGCTATCCACAAGGCCTGCTTAATTAGGAGGAGAAACTGTGGCTATGGCATTAGATGCATATATGATCGGGGTAGAAGAACCATGTAGCTTTGTTGTGCTATCCACAAGGGCTGCATGCAAATCTATGCTCGTCGCGTAATGATGGTTAGCTTAGACCAGAATTAATGGTTTGTTGTGCTATCTACAAGGCCATTAAATCTCTAGGGACCGAAGCCATGATCAAATATTGCAAGGAGTTGCAAGTCCCATGAGTTGGGTGCTCTTTAATTGTATTACAGTTTGTTGTGCTATCCACAAGGTTGTAGTACAAGTCATTGAGATTCTGATCCCCACTAGGAGACTGTCGGCGTCTCCCGTTCTGTATAACTGAGGGTTATACAGTCCGTCGAAAATTAGTGGGAGTTAAACTTGAACAAAAGACCATGTCTTGCTTTAAATTTTAATAATTGAACATCTGCTAAATAGATTTTACTTATCTCCTGTAGGGAATTATGTCGTCGAATAACCCACTCCGTGGCATACTTGATGTCCTTTTGACTTACCTGATCTACTCGGATTGGTTCAGAAACCTGAAGAATGTCTTCAGATCTGAGCACATTGACTTTGTCCCTGGAGCTGATCCTCCTGCTAAATCGGCATTGGATGCCCCTGAAGCAAAGATGACAGCTAACGATAAAAGATCGAAGGACAAAGGCAAAAGAGTAGTAAAGGGTGACTGCTTCTACTATAAGTAGTATGGTCACTGGAAGAGGAACTGCAAGGAGTTTCTTAACGATAAAGCTCATGGAAGAGTGAAGTTGTTTGAAGCTTCATATATCTATATGATAGATATCAACTTATCAGTTAGAGATTCCACATCTTGAGTGTTAGATACCGGATGTGCTTCTCATATCAGCCATGATGTGCAGATGCTGACAAGTAAGCGTAAGCTGAGACAAGGTGAGGTGGAATTGAGGCTAGGAAACGGCGCAAAAGTTGCGGCGATTGCTGTTGGGACAGCAAACCTCTGGCTTTCATCAGGAGACGCCTTACCTTTAAAAGATTGTTATTATGTTCCTAATATAATAAAGAACATCATATCAATATCTTGTTTGGACAAGATAGGATATAGGTTGACTATTGAGAATAGAAGTTGTTCGATTTATTATGGTAATAAATCAATAGCTTCGGCATCTTTAGTCAACGATCTATATCTCTTAGATGTTTCTTATTACAATCTTCAAATTGATAATGCTCTTAAGAAGAGCAAGAATTGTGTGAACCAGACCTACATGTGGCATTGTAAACTTGGGCACATTGGCGAAAGCAGGTTGTAAAAGTTGCATAAGCATGGTTACTTAACTGCATTCGATTATGAATCGTTTGCAACATGTGAATCCTGCCTTATGGGAAAGATGGCAAAATCTCCATTTACTGGACATAGAGAATGTGACAAGGACATTCTGAAACTAATACATTCGGATGTATGTGGTCCCATGTCCACCCAAGCCAAAGGTGGCTTTTTATACTTTATCACGTTCACCGATGACCTCTCAAGATTCGGCTATGTGTACTTAATGAAGTACAAGTCGGAAGGATTTGAGAAGTTCAAGGAGTTCAAGAATGAGGTAGAGAAGCAGTTAGGAAAGAGTATTAAAGCTCTTCGATCAGATCGAGGAGGAAAATACTTGAGTACTAATTTCACACAATTCTTTAAGGATAATGGTATCCTTTCTCAGCTAACCCCTCTATATATACCACAGATGAATGGTGTATCAGAAAGGAGGAATCGCACCTTGTTAGACATAGTGCGATCCATGATGAGCTTTTCGGGATTACCAGTGTCCCTCTGGGGGTATGCTCTAGAGTCAGCAGCATACCTACTGAACAGAGTACCCAGCAAGTCTGTGGCCTCTACTCCATATGAGATATGGAAAGGCAGGAAACCAGAATTTAAACATATTAAAGTCTTTGGTTGTCCTGCTCATGTAAAGAGGCATGATCTAGACAAGCTGGAATCACGAACTGATAAATGCAGTTTTGTGGGATATCCAAAGGAAACCTTTGGATACTATTTTTACCATCCTGGTGAACAAAAAATATTTGTCACTAGGAAAGTTGTCTTCCTGGAAGAGGAATACCTTCTCCAGGAGAACAGTGGGAGTAAAATAGTACTGGAAGAGGTTCCAGATCCCAAAACAACTTCATTATCATCAGATGAGATATCAGTTCCTGAATATGTTCAGGTACACACACATGAGCCTCGTAGATCTGGTAGATTACCTAGACTACCCGAACGATATGTGGGACATATCGCTGAAGGTGAGTCTATGGTAGAATATAATGAGGATGATGATCCTAAAACCTACCAGGAGGCCATAGAAGGCCCAGAAGCAGGGAAATGGCGAGAAGCCATCAACTCAAAAATTCAGTCTATGTACACCAACCAAGTTTGGAACTTGGAGGACTTGCCCGAGGGTATTGCACCCATCAGTTGCAAGTGGATCTTTAAGAGAAAGATCGGTGATGATGGACGGATCGACACTTATAAGGCAAGGTTGGTGGCAAAGGGATATCGTCAAAGGCAAGGAATTGACTATGACGAGACTTTCTCACTAGTTGCCTTGATAAGGTCGATCAGAGTTCTACTCGCCATTGCTGCACATTTTGATTATGAAATCTGGCAGATGGATGTGAAAACTGCCTTCCTCAATGGTAACCTTGAGGAAGAGGTGTATATGATACAACCAGAAGGTTTCACATCCAAAGAATCTCCAGATAAAGTGTGCAAGCTTCAGAAGTCCATTTATGGACTGAAGCAAGCTTCCCGGAGCTGGAACATAAGATTTGACGAGGCTGTCAAGTCTTATGACTTCATTAAGAATGAAGATGAGCCTTGTGTGTACAAGAAGACCAGTGGGAGTGTAGTCATTTTTCTTAGTTCTTTACGTAGATGACATACTACTCATTGGGAATGATGTAGCTATGATGTCATCAGTAAAGATCTGGTTGTCGAAAAACTTCTCCATGAAGGATTTGGGAGAAGCATCCTACGTATTGGGAATACGGATCTATAGAGATAGATCAAAGAGAATGCTTGGAATGACCCAATCCTTGTACATAGATACTATAGTCAAAAGGTTTGGCATGGAAAATTCCAAGAGAGGTCTCATACCGATGGGACATGGAATTAATCTCTCAAAGGAGCAGTCTCCTAAGACTCCTAATGAGAGGGCATTTATGGATAGAATACCCTATGCCTCTGCCATAGGATCTATCATGTATGCCATGCTATGTACACGGCCTGATGTTGCATTTGCTCTAAGTGTTACGAGCAGATTTCAGGCTGATTCAGGCGAAGAGTGCTGGTAGGCAATGAAATGTATTCTTAAGTACTTGAGAAGAACTAAGGATATGTTTCTTGTCTATGGAGGAGGTGACTTGAAACTACGAGACTTTACTAACTCGAGTTTCCAGTCAGATCCAGATGATCGCAAGTCTACATCTGGATTCGTGTTTACTTTGAACGGAGGCGCAGTGTGCTAGAAGAGTTCCAAGCTAGCAACCACTGCAGATTTGACGACTAAAGCTGAGCAAATCGCTGCAGCTGAAGCTTTCAAGGAAGTAATGTGATTAAAGAAGTTCATCACCGACCTTGACATAGTTCCCTGTATCCTTGATCATGTTCTACTGTTGTGCGACAACAATGGAACTATTGCACAAGTGAAAGAACCGTGGTCTCATCAGAAATCGAAAGATATTCTGAGGCGCTTTCATCTTATCTAGAGGAGATGTAGTAGTGGAAAGAGTTCTATCCGTCGACAATGCAGCAGATCCACTGACAAAGCCATTGGCTCAAATTGTGTTTGAGCGTCACCTAGAGTCTATAGGCTTATTGTATAAAGGTGATTGGCTTTAGTCCAAGTGGGAGATTGTTAGTTTTAGGTGGCCTACAAGCCAATCTGACTATGTAAATCTCGTTCGTTTATTAATATAATGGCATAATATTCATTATGTTTAAATCGCATTAATTATCATTTCATAATGAAGTCCGTGAATATGTGCTATAGTGATCAGATTATGATGAGATCATACTAATGAGACTGATCACTTAAACACACATAATCTTAATCGTTCCTAGTCGGAGGATATCCAAGAAGGACATCGGATATCCGGTTAGACTAGTACAGATTACTCTTGTTCATATGATGAGGGTGACTGATCTCATAAGTCACTTGTGTGGAGACACTAAGGCGAATCTGTAGGTGCTCATTGGAGAATGAGTTCACTGAACTGATCCGACTGAATCGCTGGATGGTATTGTACCTCACTGTCAACCAGCTTGATTCTATTGTTGCAGTTGCGTAGATGGTCCTCGGACCTGAGATACCAAGGACACCTTGTCAGTAGACTTCTGTGCTTTGACCTTGGTTTACGAATCTCTAGCCACGGGATTCTAATACGCCAAGGATTGGGTACAGTGGAATACCATCGAAGGGAATTGTGTGTCAATAAGGAATCATTCGCTCTCGGTACTTAGAGAGAGAATGCTCTAGGAAGGATGTGCGGAAGTTCGTGGCCAGGGCGGACTATAATATCGGGAAAGGAGTTTTCCGATATTCATCAGCGGCATCCAATCCAAGTGAGTCGACCGGTTAGGGTTTGACAGCTCGCCATACCCTGAGTTGACTCGAGAGCATTGTACGAATGAAGGATTATATCCACGCGGTAACTGTCGGCGGAAAGGTTCCAAGAGTGGGTTACTTAACCCCAATACCTTCCGGGTTCACGCGGTGTTGCTTGGCACCCAACGTAATCGGAGGCCCGGTCGAATTCGATGTGCGACATCAATTCGATTGATTAATTAATTAATAAAGGGTTATTAATTGATTAATAAAGCCAGTGAGGAGTCACTGGGCTTGTTGGGCTATTAACTGGACTGGTACTTGGGCCTAGAGGGTCATACGCAAATGATTCTCAAGGCGATGGATAAATAAGTGGGTTTTATATAAACCGGAGGTTTTTATGAAAAACCGCGCGGTTAGTATAAAACATAGCGAACGGGCTGAGCAGGCCAAGCTGCTGCTAACCCTAGCCGCCCCTCCTCTATTTCTCTCTCTCTCTGGCGTCCAGACAGATCCAGATCTGCTCCGCCGCTTTCCCAAATCCCGTTCGACGGGAAATCGTCCGCACGTTGCGGCGATCGTTGCGGCGACCGGCGGAGGTTTCGTGGGCTGCGAAGAACGAGGAACGTGTGGATATCCATCGCGAGGAGGATTGCATGGACTTCGCTAGAGGCCGGGCACTTGCGCCGCTTGCGGTGTCACACCGACGGAACCGAACGGTTGCGGATTCGAATCTGCATACGGTGAGAACTTCGATTATCCGATAATCAATTTTAGTTTTTCAAAACGGAAAAACGGATCACTGTTTTACTTTATTTTCCGCTGCGTGAGCGATCCGGAGAAACCCCTGAGAAACCCAACACCAAGAAGTGCAGATAATGGAACTCTATATCAAAAGGGATTTCTTGCTGGGTCTCCAAGATTTTCTTCTCAGCATTGCTCCAGCATTGGGTCCTCTCTTGGCTATAAATATTGGTGCGCATTCGCCACCATCTAACATATTCACATGTCACACGAGGAGCGTGGACAGCAGAAGGAATTCTGAAAGAAACATTTTCAAAGCGGTGGAAATAATGCCACCATTCAAGGGCCCTCTGTAGTCCACTGGAGCCTAAAAGATGGCGGTCAGGAAGCTGAAATATATGATCACAAGAAGGAATGCACTGATCATATCCAAAATTCCGGCCGAAACGGAAAGGATAATAGGGTTCTAAATGAACTACAGATCCCTTCCGATATACCAAGACACTAGGTCTGATGGATAGAAGCCATGATCTAATCTGACCATCCAATGTAGATTTCTTCAGCAGCTGCTTGGTCTCTAAATGGGTGAACTCAACAGGATTATCCTCGGCAAATACTTTAAAGGGGCTCACTGGATGACGAGAATTGGCATATGCTTCCAAAAACGTAAGTCCACTTCAGTTTTTCGCCTGGTGTCAGTCAAGATACCGCGAATTTCATAAAGTTGCTTCTGGGTATCCCCTCTATCAACACTGGCATATTCAATCATGCATGGAAATATGCGAGGGGAAGCTAGGCTCTTCGGGGCAGACCCTGAAAAAATAAAAGCCACCCAGGCATTGAAGAAATGAATGGGACCCACAACATTGAATTCTCGTGGTTTCTCCTGCTCAGCCACTTGGCCAAGAATTTTGAAAATCAAGCACAGAGTAACCGGAGCTAGAGACAGTTTAATTCCCCAGGCTAGTTCACAAGCTCCATAAAGCGTCTCAGGACGAATTACTCCCTCATCCCCCTAAGGAATAGCAAAATTTGATAGCCAGTAGGCCAAGTATGCTGCCAGATGAGTGTTCCTATCCAAGTCCAAGGGATTGGCATCTTTCTTATATTCCTCAAAAATGATATCAGGAAATCCTTTTCGGTGCCTAGCTGTCTGCCCCATGAAGACTGGAGTCTCACCAGCCCCAGGAAAGTCTGTATATCGAATGTCAACATTATGAAAGAAACGGAGCCAGACGACTCCGCGGACCCGTGTCCTCTCTCTGCGGGATCTCTTTTTTAGAGACTCTTCGCCAAAAGCCAGAATCATGTAAGCCTTGAGGAGGAATCTGTAAGACCTCCAGGTTGCATAACGGCCCTTGCCATCTGTTCTGTCCTTGACAATGTCGAGATGGCATATTTCTTCATAAGGCTCTCCGTCAATGGGCAAGCCAGAAAGCTGATGTAAAGACCATAAATCCAGAGATGTCTCTCCTTCAGGAGTGTAAAAAGTATTGAACTCCTTCATGAATACCTCGATCATGCCACATCAAAGGCCTTTAAAGATCGGGTATCAGAATCGAGCGGCATACACACTACCGAGAAGATCCACTCAGCTCAGCAAATCATGGTAATGCTTCAAGACATAATCAGTGTACTCTACAAAATATTCTCTGAAACTGTGGCCGGATTTAAGCTTCAAGTCACCAAACCAGCCCATTGCTGCGTTCAATCTAAACTTCATGGCCAAACAGTTAAAAATCAATGGCTCTTCTCTAAAGCCCCATTTACATGGAGAAAGAAATAACCCATGCCGCCTTTGCTTCGAGTCTCGGATACCTCTGTCATAGCCCCACTTGGCAGGAGTAAATGAAGGTGAGCGGGTCAGAATGTCGTCCTGAGGACGCATGATATTAGTCCTACTGGGCATGAGCATGTCTCTAGCATAACCCAGCTTGAACAAAGATTCGCCGCGGGTTACAGTTCCCCTCAGGTTGTCTCGAAATTTCAAGATGGCATCCTGGCATAAAAGGCCCTCCTTTCAGAATGCACTCCATTGACCTTGAAGTCAAGCAAGAAGTTGTACAAATGATGATCACTCAGAAAATGAACTAGATAATCTTTGTCCTGTCTATATTTATAGAATCCTTCCGAGAAGACAAGTCTGTTTTCATCAACCCTGCCATCTGATTCATAGGCAAAAGGATGGTCCAGGACAGCAACCTTAAAAAATTGCAGTAGTTCACTGTCCTCATCTATGCCTACTGCAGGTGTCAAGTAAAAGGGACTTATCACAGCCCCACTCTCTTCAGCCATCATAGGAGCCTGTTCAGAGGACCCTGTTGGAGAAACTGGCACATCTTCGGAGACAGGCTCGGGCATCACAGCTTTGTCCTTCCCCCGAGAAGCCATTATACTGAAAGAGAAGAGGCAACAAGTCAAATCAAATGCAAAAAGCCTTCCTCGAAAAAGAAAATTCTGTCGAAATTTCGGCAGCATCTCCCCTTAAAAGAGGGTTGTTAGAATTTTATCGAGAGCCATCCGAGACAGACCGAGATGCTCCGATAAGAAGAAGACCCATGTCAAAGACAGAGGGGTGTAGAAATGGCATTCCAGTAACCCACTTCCCGAGAGCCGAGCTACGACCGGGACTAGGTACTGAAGCCGCAGCCCTAGGGATTGCTCCCGTGGGAACTGCCAAAGTCAAACAGCAAAAATGTTGATCCACCCGACCTGCAATCGCTACAGTAATGAGTCTGCGCCTACTGTAGATCGGTGAGTTCAGAATGGATTTCCTGCAAAAATAAGACAAAGAAAAATGTTAGAATATCAAACAAAGCAGAAGAGACCCTCTTCACTCTCCCCGTGCCCAAATCAATGGTGGCCAACAACCCCCGAATAGTCCCACCGGCCAAAAAATCAAAGAAAGGCTTCGCCTTTCACTTGAAAAAACTATGGTGCGACAGCCCCTCTTCTCCAAACAGCAGTGGTGCTCCCCAAAGGCCCCTGCAATGCAGCCAACGGAGAAGAAGCAAGGGAAGCAGGGTCTGCGGTTTTGAACCCGACAACCTACACACCCATAGGCGATGGCCATAGCACTCCTCAGCAGGGCTGCAGTGTTCGTCACCGGCAAGGGGGAAAGAAAGCAATCGGCGGGCCAAGCCAACGGCACCCCCCCAAGCGGCGGAGGGCCGACGCATAGACGGTGGCAGTAGTAGCTCTCGTCGGCAATGGCGCTCCCCGCTAGTTGCTGCGGCACCAGCGACGACGGGAAGAAGGAGAGAGGCTCGACGGAGGCGGTCTTCGGCGGCAACGGCTTGCTCCCGCGGCTCCGGCAGCTCCGTCCACCGGCGATGGTAAGAGGAAGAAGAGGAAGAGTTGGGGAGGCTCGGAATCCCCCAGCAGGAAAGCAAAAACAGGGAGAAAGGCATCCCGCCCCCTCTCTTTTATAATCGACCGGGCCGATCCTTGAAGTCCTGGCCGGTCCAAGGCCTGAACCGGACTGAACCAGCACAGACTCAAGGGCATATACCCCCTCCTTCAAACCTCACATACGCGAACCGGTTCGAAGCCAAAATGAAACTGAACCGGCGCAAACTCAAGGGGATCTCCCCATTTTTCTCAAATTCAACATATATGGCCGGGTTTGGAGCCGAATTGAAGCTTGAACCAGCGTAGACTCAAAGGGCACATGCCCCATCCTCTAAATTCAAGAAATCCAGTCGGTTTGAAGCCCAAGTTATCTGGACTGGCACATACTCAAAGGGTATATTAACTTATGATTGCCCGAAGCTCGAGACCCGATCTGAGTCGGTCGCGGAAACAAATTCAAGAAGGAATCCTGGTAATTGCAGCAGTCTCAGTCAAACAAATCCTTAATGGGTGAATCAAGACCTTTAAGTGGGGCCGGTTTTAAACTGTGAGCCGCTTAAATGGGATAAGTACGTGACAATGGGCCACGCATACAACTCACTCCATCGCCTCTGGTCTCCGTACGTGAGCCGTATGCGTGGGGGGCATTTGTTGTTACCAAAAAATTGAACAAGAAGAAGAGCCTAAGGATCAACAAAGAAAGCCTAAATCAAAGATAATTGAAAGCAAGAACCGAGCCCATTAATTCAAGCAAGAAAGGTCTAAGCAATTTTTCAAAGATAGTCCAAGTGAAGAAGAATTAATGGACAGCAATCATGCCTATTTTTCAAGCCAAATGAATCAAAAAAGGAGCCACTCTAGGGCACAAACGATGAAGAAATCCAATGGTACAACCGGGCCCATTATTCTAAGCAAAGGAGGTCCAAAAAATTGTGCAAAGCTTGTCCAAGAAGGCCCAAATGAAGAAGATTTAAAGGGCAGCAGCTAAGCCCAATTTTGCAAGCCAAATGAACCAAAAAAGGGACCACTCTAGGGCCCAAATGGTGAAGAAATTCAATGGTGTAACCGGGCCCATTATCTCAAGCAAATGAGGTCCAAGCAATTTTTCAAAAGAAAATCCAAGTGAAGAAAGTTAATGCACAGCTATCATGCCCATTCTTGCAAGCCCAAAAGAAGCCAAAGAGGGGTTACTTTCAGCTCAAATGATGAAGAAATCCAAGGGGGTAGGCCTAGGCCCATTATTTCAAGCAAAAGAAGTCCAATAGCGCCAATTTGGGCCCAAAAAGTAAAAGCCAAAGCCCAATTTCATGGCAGCCTTCAAAAGGGCCCAAATGGTCCCCCCCATGGCCTATTCTTATCCCTTTGGCCCATGGTCAAATCTTCCCAAAGAAAGATAAAAAGAAAAGCAAGTGGTCCCCCCCTCAAGATTCTTCTAGAAGAGGGTAGGTGAAAAGCAAAAGGAGAAGCCAATCATGATTCTCCAAGTGTTGTGGCCTCATTAGAGGGCTCTCAAGAGGAGTTTCTTATCTCTAATTCAAGGCTAATGGATGCCTAATCTACCCCCCAAAAGTAACCCAACTTTATCTATAAAAGAACCCCCATCTTCTATAAGAAAAAGTTGGAGACAAAAATCCCAAAAAATAGAAAAGAGAAGAAGAAAAGTGAGAGAGCTTGGAGGAGCACGTCTCCCTCCTCCTTCCCCTCCATTTCCTGCATCCCAAGAGAGAAAAAATAAGAAAAAAAAAAAAGAGAGAAAGAAAGGAAGAGTGCTAGAGAAGAAGAGAGCAAGATTGTAGGTTTCAAGAGCCATTCTCCCTTCTCATCCCCTCTCCAAGGTAGAGTGGGGGTGAAGAAGGTGTCTATTTCTATCTCCTTACTTTCTTATAATGTTTTCCTTCATTTTTATGTTCATAGAAACTTCTATCTCCCCCTTAATATTCATCGATGGTGATTGAAAGTAATGAAATGCAAAATTCAGATTTCCTGTGTCTATTTTTGTGAATCTGCTGGTTATCTTACTTTTATGTTATTTTTTCCTTCATAAGGCATGTGTTTTTCGTATGGGGATGGTAGAGGGGCCTTTCTAGTCTATAGAAATGGTCTCCTCAAGCCTTGAAACCCCCTAAATATGGAGATATGGCCCAAGATATGCTTTGCTGTCCAGATTTCCTGAAAACTGGTTTTCCATTTATTTGCCTTTGGTTTTGGGGTTTTTCAAGGTGGCTTGGCCTTCCATGACCCTTAGGAGCATATCCCCTCCATGGATGATGTTCCCCCAAGGCCAAACATCAAGAGAAACCCCCTAAGTTTCATATTTATTAAGATCTAAGTTTCTGGTTTTCATGTTGGAACCGAATGGTTTTTGTTTGGGTTTCTTTCCTTTGATGGCTAAGGGTTTAGAACCTAGAGGTTCTCAAGGAGGTTCCCTTACTAGTTGAGAATGAGCTTCTTTGGGTAGAAACCCTCTAACATGGAGCCAAGAAAGAGAGATCCATGGAAAAGATAAAAAGTATGCCTAAGTTTCTCTTATGTTCATATTCAAGTTTTCATGATATTTTCCTAAAGAAATGCATCTAAGATATATTTTAAATAAATATTTTTGGTCTTATACCTTTTATACCTTATTTTATATCATTTGGGTTAGATTTAAACCCATTTTTTCACCAAAATCCGGGTTTCAGCCTGAATCTGGCGCTTGCAGGTGCTACAGTGCTGAGTCTGCGCCTCCCTGCGCAGACTCAACGCCAATTGCAGGTTTTGAGTTTGCGCCTCTTCCAAGTGGGTTTTTGGGCTTGAGGTGATTCTTTGACCCTCCCCCAAGATGCCCAAATAAAGGTCCTAAATGGCTTGGACTTTGGGATTTTAAGTCTTTAATGTTTCAACCGAAATTTTGCCATATGGTTTTAAGATTTTAAATGTTTTCCGATGTTTTTCCAAGATGTCCCGATCTAAGGGTGCCAACAATCCAATGTTGAGTAACCCATCAAGGGTCTTCATACAAAAAATATCATTCTTGTGTTCCCATTTCTATGGGTTCATTTAGATGATATGCCCCGAAGTCCCAATGGGTTGGTAGAGTTCCTTGCTCCCTAAATGTAGAAATGGAATGGGTGATTCCCTGTGGATAACCCTTTCATTTTGAAGGCATTAAGGGCAACCTTTGGGTGAGTGGTTGGATGCTCGGCACACCCCCCTTTATAGCCACCTCCATGGTTCATGGCTACATGTGATCCTCTAGGGAAATTGGTGAAGTTCCTTGCTTCCCAAATGTAGAGATGCTTTGGATTACCCCTTGTGGGTTTTTCTTACATCTTGAAAGCATAAGGGCACCTTTTGGGTGAGTGGTTAGATGCTCGGTACGCCCCCCCTTTATAGTCATCCCTATGGTCCATTAGCCATTACATATCCCTTTAAGGGAGTTGGTCCTTTGGATCTCTTCATGCCATGATCCTTCATGAAGATCTTAAACCTTTTCATTGGGTTTTCCTAATGAAATGTTGAAATTCAACTTGGAATCACTATATTGAGCACTTTTAATGCTTTATAAAGTGACCCAAGAAGAATGAGATAAACATGAAGAAATCATGTTATTTGAAGAAATCTACACAAGAACCACTCTTTGAAAAGGCCTCATGTAGCCATACTGAACTTCTAAGATTTCTCACTGTTATCCTCCCCAAATTTGTGGTGATTCTTGGATCACTTCAAGTTGAAAGAGGTATAAACCTGAAATTATACTCAGATTCTGAGTCTGCACACCTATAACCATAGAAATTCAATTGGGAATGGGGTACAATATGTTTTTCTCCACTCCGGATTTCATATTCTAACTTTAATGGTTGAAACTAACCTCTTGATGAATTTAATTGTAGCTTGAACTGTGCAGGAAACTCAAAAATCAAATTTCAGACTTGAGTCTGTGCCACTGTTCTGAGTCTGCGCACCATTGCGCAGACTCAACTCAAAATTGTCAAAGAGGCCTTGCATGGGCTGATATCTTCATTTATGGTTCAAGTAACTCAAATAATTAAAGTTAATTCATTCAAGAAAGGTTTAAGATAGCCATCTTCTATTTTAAATAAACACAAAATTTCAAACACAACTTGAGTCTGCACAACTTTCATAAGCTCATTTCAAAAAGAAAAATCAACTAAACAATGGATCAAATTGCTCAAATCACTCACAATCATATGTCAAACACTCCATGTCATTTAAATAAACATCCATTTACAAAAAAGATCTAAATCCCTTAAAAATAAACAAAAAATTACAAGTTCAGCTGAGTCTGCGCACCCCTTGCGCAGACTCAAACTCATTTTTCTTGTCTCCTTGATCCTTGAAGCTCCCTAGATCTTTGAAACTCTTGGAATTCCCCTCAACCTCAGGAGGTTCCATCTTTTCAAGAATCCTGCTCAAAATCCTATTTAAACTTGAGTCTGCGTATCAATCCCAAGGCCAAAACCTCGTCTCTTGGCCCCCAAATCATGTCCGCAGCACCAAATCTGTAAATAATCATAAAAAAAAACATAAAATCAAATCATCCCACCAAAAATCCAATAAAACAACTCATAATCAAAAAATCCAAAATTCAGACTTGAGTTTGCGCACCCTGGCGCAGACTCAGCCATGAAATTCACAAAAAATAAAAATTAACTTCCCGACTACTAAAAAATGATCTAAAACCCTCTAAAAATCAAGTTTATTCTTATCTATCAGAATATAAAATAAAAACACCAAGTTGTTCTTGAAAAAATGCAAAAAATAACTAAAAACACTTTGGTGACAAATGAGTCTGCGCTACCCAGCGCAGACTCAACCCTGAAATCCCAAATTTGGTCTTTTTGACCGTAATTTCCCTCCAAATTAAATCCAAAAATTTACATAAAAGCTTTATACTTTATATAAGTCAAAAACCTAAATAAAAGCTTAAAACCCCTTTTACAAAAAATATAAAAAATGTTTAAACACTTTGATAAACAATGAGTCTGTGCTCTATATTGTAGACTCAACCTTAAATTCCTAAAATCTGATTTTTTAGCCATTAAATTCCCATAAAATCAAACCAAAATCTTAAGAATAAACCTTATATTTTCCACAAATCAAAACCCAAACAAAAAATGATAACTTTTTCCTTAAAATTACCTAAAAAACTAAAAAATAGGCCTCTGACGGGTGAGTCTGCGCTATCCTGCGCAGATCAGCCCCTAATGGGCAGAATCCAATCTTTTTCAACTATAATTCCTTCAATAACCCCAAGATAAAAATAAAATACTTCTTATAAATCAAAAATCAAATAAAACTTAAGTTTGCCCTTTTGCAAAACATAAAAAATACATAAAAAGAAGCCTCATTTCAATTAACTTTGTGGCCTTGCTCACTCTCTAAAAACCTACAAATTCAAGACATAAAAAAAAATATAAGTCCTGGAAGTATTTTTCACTCAAATCAAATAAGAAAACATAAAAAACACATTTCCATATCTTACAAATCAAATCTAAAATCTCTTCACTCCAAAACTGAAAAAACACAATGAGAAATGTTTATTTGACTCCCTTGATAAAAAATGTCATCCACTTCAATCAAAACACCATAAAAAAGGTTTTTCACTCCCTTCACAAATCAAAAATCAAAATAAGTATAAGCATTCTCATTGGTAACAAATGAGTCTGCGCATCCTTGCGCAGACTCAACTTCATATTCACTCCCAAACATAAAAAATTCAATAAATCTTCAATGCATCTCCATAAATCAATTCAAAAAATACTAAAAAATGTCTCTCATCATCATCCATCAATAAAAAATCAATAAATCAAGTCTTGCGCAGACTCAACTCTAAACTAAAAAATGAGTTTTCTTCTCAAATTAAAATTGAAATTCATTCATTTTTCGAATGCAATCTTCTATATCTTACTCATATCATTTTAAAGGGTGTTATTCTATTCTTCCGACGATTAATCAAGGGTTTTCCTTTTAGGAGGATGTAATTAACGCTATTCCATTTATGGGTAGCGGGATCGGGTCGAAGAACTACGCAATCATCTGATTGAGTCAGGTAAAGCGCACAAATATAAATCAAAAATCAAAAAATCAAGATCAAGTGCATTTTTCCTAAAAAATGTACGACATCAGGCTGTCGATCTTGGGGGCCCTGGGGTCCCAACGAAACCTGGGAACCTAGAGGGGCTACTGGTTGGAGACCTTGGTGTGGGTTGGTCGGCTCGGGGCCTCCCGCCCGATGGCCTTCCACTCGACCAAGCCTTTCTTCTAAGCGTCGTAGCAATGCTATCATAGCCGGGAGTTCCTCCAGTGGGGGGTCTGCCGGTGGGGCCGGATGTCTCATGGCATTAGGACCTCCGCCGGGAGTTATGGGTACATTGGCTTGTGTAGTCGGAGCTTGGGCTGATGGAGGGATAGTGAGGGGCACTATAAACGAATGGATGGGTTGAATATCAGTCGGCGGGGCAGGAAGATCGGCCAGAATACCACACTGTGAGCGGTTGCTATTTCTTCTCGCCATGACCTTTTGTTAGTTTCCCACAGACGGCGCCAGAAAATGTTAGGTCAAGGATTCGTCCGATCTAGATCGTACGGCCAGAACCTTCCCACGCCATAGAAGCCTCTTCGCTGCTCCCTGTAAGGAAGACACTAGGTCAGAGGAGACCCCGGTTCCGATCCCGGGGAGCCCCCTCTGATGCCTAAGTCAGGGCCAAATATCCAAAGTGTTGTAGAGGGTTTTTGGGATTGCTCTGGACATACCTTCTGAGGTTACTAGAGGGTCCTTTTTATACTTGAGGGTTGAGAGTCCACGGGCAGGACCTAATGGAGTAAGCTCGATTCCGTTCCCGGGTTGGACGAGATTCCGAGGATTCCGACTTCCTTATTTGGTGTAGGTTCCCTTCCTTAGAGGATCAGAGAGGGATTAGGAAAGGACTCTCCTAAAGGGAGTGGATCGTCCCGAGCCCCCCGGAGTCCGTTACAGATTTGGATGAGCTTCTTGCGGGAACTTGTTCATAACGCTTCAAAGGGGGTCCAGTGGGTTCCAAGGGCATCTTAGGTACTTCATAATGGGTCGGCCCACTTAGTAAATGGGCTGAACTGAATTTGGCCCTCTCAGACCCTTTTGTCGATTCAAATCGAGTCAAAAATAATGGACTAAATTTCCAGATGAGGAACAAGTAAACCTTGCAAGTATCTGACTAGTTTTATCTTTCTTCTTTCTCGAATAAGAATATATCTTTCATGGACCATATGGTTGTATTTGAACATAAAAATTGAAGAAAAAGTCTATGGAATAATATCAAGAATTAAAACACAAGAATCTAGCAATCACTTTTGGTATTCAATGGAATTTTAACAGCAAACAATGCCTTCCTTTTTTTTTCAGTTTTGATTTCTGAAAAAATGATATGACAGTAAAATCCATCTTCTACTTCTTCTCTAGATTCATTTAAGATTTGGATTTTTTTAGATAATAAAAGTTGATGGATTCTCCCAATATCGAAGTTTAAAATATGTGTTTTCAAATGAACCTTTTGATAACTTTCTCTTTAATTCTTACCAATGTGGGTACCATCTCTCCTCTCCATGAATCTTTTAGAGAGTGGATGAATTTTCTCCTATTTAAAAAGTACGGGAGAAGCAAAAATCTTGATAATGCCAGCCAGATTTTTTAGAAATTAGGCAATCTTAGAATTTTTAGGAAATAAGGCCAAAGATCGCTGATGTAGTCAAGGCTCTCACGGGTGATGCTGAGACGAGAGATTCGAAAATCCACAAAGGGTCCGGAACTGGGAGGAAGATCCGAGGCCGAGAAGGCTTCGGAGGACAGAGGGCATGGCTACCTGTGGGGAGCAAGAACTGTCAGCAAGGGTCCTGGGTCTCGGCCCAAGGGAACCCCCTCCGACAGTCAAGTCAGTCTCGGATTAAAGATAATAATGAGGTTCTAACAGATGGATGCAGGCTTAATTGCGTACCTTTTCTGATGCTAGCAGTACTCCATTTATAACGAGTGGGTGAGAGTACCTTTCTTGTGGTAGGCAATGTGGGACTATTCATAAGAAGAAATAAAATTTATGAGTGAGATAAGTTGGGCTCCCTCCATACCTGATGGGCCGAAAGTCCATGTCTCAGCCGTGGCTAAGCTAGTTCGGGGATGATTGGGCTCCTGCTGTCTTCGGCCCAATAGGATGTTGGGCCGAGTACTAACCGAACGACTCCCGGCCCAGTCTCAGCCCAGTTAAGATGGGCTGCCCTTAGACGGGCCTAGCCGGAGTACTAACCGAACGACTCCCGGCCCCATCACAGGGCCCCCTACTTTTGGTATATCTTATTTAAACAATGTGCTGGGAGTAATAGTTACGAATCTGACTCTTTATCAGGACGATGGACTTATTACTGATAAGCACGTCCGAAGGGGCTTATTATGAAGTTGATGGCAGAGGGCATATAACATATATATGAGAATGTAGCTAAGACCGAGAGCTGGTGACCAATCTTCACGGACTGAAGATAACTCTCATCCGAGACTGAGAGGTTGTGACCAATCCTCACAGACTGAAGATAACTCTCATCCGAGACCAAGAATTTGTGACCGATCCTCACGGACTGAAGATAACTCTCATCCAAGACCGAGAGGGTGTGACCGATCCTCACAGACTGAAGATAACTCTCATCCGAGATCGAGAGGTTGTGACCAATCCTCACGGACTGAAGATAACTCTCATCTGAGACCGAGAGCTTGGCTGAATACTAAACGTCCTTCTAAAAAATGAGGGCGTCAGTTTAAGGCGGCAATAATTTTTGAATCTCCCGCCGAGCAGCGCGTTGTACGAAGACCCGGGACACGTGGCGAGCATTCAAAGGAGTAGCCGAAAGGTCCGTGATTGTAGCCGCTGAATTGTTCTGATCCTTGCATGCGTCCAATCGGCTCGCTGCACGAAGATCCGGGACACGTGGCGATCATCCAAGGAGGTAGTCGAAAGGTCCCAAAATCTTGTTCGTTGATAATCTCGTTTCGAGCTTTGCGCCAACCAGGATACGAAGGACCGAGACACGTGGCGCATATCTAACGAGGGATAGCCAAAATGTCCTATGATCTCGGCCGTTGATTGCCCATCATGTTCCCCTTGAGGGCCTCTATAAATACTTGCCCCTTCGCTATGGAGAACTCTCCTTTGATTCTCTTTTCCCCTGAGGTCTCAGCAGCAGAGCTTTTCCTGAGCAATCCCGAGAGGGTCTTGTCAACCGATGAGACTCCAAGTGCGTCTTGTCCGTGGGGCGATCGAGTCCATCACTTCAAACGCTGGGAAGACAAGAAGTCCGAGGGGAAGCCTCTGACGACCTCCCGACCTGTTGTCGTTTCATGTCCATTTCCTCTTCTCTCTTCTTGAGTAGCTCGTCCTGCTCTTCTTCTAAACCTCTTCCCGATCAACCTTCCCTCTCGTCCGTTTTCTCCCTTAATTCCTTTGCTTCCGTTATGGCGCACAAAGCCACTTCGGTTCCTCATATGTCTGGTCCTTCCGAGACTCAGCAAGTTGAGCTAGCAGATCAAGGTCAAGGTCGAAGACCGGCCGAGACCATATCGGATGTGCGCTCGAACCTTTGCCGTAAGGCCATTTAGGAGATGTGGGTGCGCTAGGATATCCCAAACTGATCCACCTAATCAAGCTCCGGTCAGACGAGAGGGCCAGCACCTCTTCGCCGGGTGCTTCTCTATTTATGATCAAAGCTTCCGAGTCGGGTTTTGACTTCCAATTCACCCTTTCATCCTTGGTCTCCTTAATATCTACGGCCTAGCCCCTTCCCAATTCTTTCCGAGTTCTTGGCAGACGGTCTATGGCTTTCTCGCCCTCTGTACAAAACTTGGCATAGTTTCTTCAGTAGCGATTTTCTACTACCTTTTCAAAATAAAACTCCAAGGGAAATCCTCTTGGTACTGTTTCACCACTCAGTCTAGCCAAGCCATTTTTTCTGGGAAACCTTCGTCCATCCACCACTGGAAGGAGGAATTTTTCTTTGTTTGCCTCCCAGAGGAGGAAAAGGGGTGTGGCCCTTTCCCACCGAGTGGAAGCCACTCGGCGAGGGTGTCTCGGACGCCCTTAAACTTAGCACCAAGGCATTAAATGATACCTTCAAAATAATTGATGATTCCCCAGTGGACATGAACGAGCTTCTGTTGGACGAGGAGAGGCTCATAGGCTTGGGGGCATGGCCGGACCCAAAAAAGATGCCCCCCCCGAGAGGCTCCTTATCTACCTCCCGAGTGAAGACCAGGAGCCACTATGCAGACTAAGGCCCACGAGACCACCTTGGCACCGAACGTGGTTCAGGTGCCCGATGAATCGGCTGAGATCCAAGAAGTGTCTAGTGACGAGGACACTACAATCGATGTCGAGGGTAAGTGGGTCTCGGTTCACGTGTACTTCTTGATAATACTGATCTTCTTTTGCTTATTGTTTTTTCTTTCTTTGCAGATATATCGAACATTGAATCCCTCGTCACGAAGATCCGGCACAGGGGGCGGCTTTGTCGATGCAGGCACTAACACCCGTTCAGACCCCGGCCTTTGCTCAACGAACCACGGCCTCCCTTGAGGGTCGAGCCGCAGCTGCCACTCTGGAATGGGAGCGGGAGGCTCGGGGCAAGATGGTTGCTCACGAAAGTGATCGTTCCGAGAGGAGGAAGAGGAAGGCTGAAGAGCGAGAAGCCTCCCGTCATGCCTGCAAGAATAAGAGGGAGGCCCAGGACGCGTGTCTCGCAGCTCCTACGCCTGCAGAGCTGACGCAGTTGGAGTCGGCGTCCGTTAGGGGGACATCTCTGTCCTTGCCTTATGGCGTGGCCGTAACGCACATGTCCCAAGAGTACGAGCATGAGCCCTGGCGTTCGGATCTGGGAGTCTTCGCGGACGACTCCTTGGATGATTCCACAATGTGCCTGAAGTTGGCCCAGGGGATCACCCTACCACTGGCCCAGGACGAGTGGAGGGCAATCCTTACCGAGGGCCTTACGGCGCAATGTGCGAGCCATATCATTCAGGTATGCTTCTCGACCATGTTGTATCCATTTCTCATATTGGTCTTGGCTTAGACACTTGTTTTCTCCGTTGTTCCCTTCAAGCCGCGACTATTTGCGGCACCCTTGCCCAGCAGTACTCCCACGTCCCGGAAAAACTAAAGGACATGGATAAAGGCCGCGGATCACCTTGCTGCCAGGAAGGTGGCTATGGTAAAAAAGGACTTGGAGGGCAATATAGATGCCCTCCTTGACATGAATGCTTGATTGGGGGTCGAGCTCAAGAAGCAGAAGGAGGTGGCCTGCCTGGCAACTGAGGCCAGGGAGAAGGCCAAGAGGGAGGCAAACGAGCTCCATAAAGAGCTGGGGGGGCTTTGTCTGGAGCTTGCTCAGAGAGACAAGACCATCACTCATCTTCGGCAGGGGGGAGAGGAAGAGGCGGTGTGCCACGCCGAAGCTCTTGCGGCCGCCAAGGCCAAGGCGGCAGAGACGGCGAAGAAGGCCGAGGATGATGTGCGCTCCACTATTAAGGTGT
Organism: Zantedeschia hybrid cultivar; assembly: GCA_030544215.1. NCBI lineage: Eukaryota > Viridiplantae > Streptophyta > Magnoliopsida > Alismatales > Araceae > Zantedeschia > Zantedeschia hybrid cultivar. The sequence goes on from JARZZO010000011.1 coordinate 47,459,901, forward strand.
ACAAATCCGAGGCTGAATTCATCGAGACATTGTTGGACACCCAGGCCAGCGCTTGTATGTCGATCTTCGACCTTGGGATGGCGGTTGCACAAAACGCCTTTCCGAGCTAGGAGTTAACTATCTTCGACTTCCCTGAGGAACCTGAGTGCCCGGTAATGATGGAATGGTTTTTGAAGCTCAAGGCCGAAAGGGCACCATCACCTACCAAAGAGGCCACCACCGTCGCCGATGCCGAGAGCAGCGGTACTCATTCAACCCTGGCCACTATGAGCAATTCGCTCCTCAGTTCCGACGGGGAGGGTGTTGCCGAATGAACTCATTGTAATCAGTCTCCTCTTTTTGTGATTGGCCGATCGGGGCATGTCCCGGCCCCTTTTGTATGGCCGATACCTTCTGTAAACCGAGGCTTTTTGGAATACAAAAATATTTTTTGTCAAACACTATCTCGGAAGATGTTTGAGTCTCGCCTTTTTAATTCCTGTTTCCAAGTGCCGAGAGCGTCTGATGCTACTCTCGTAATTTTTGGAACTTAATGAATTTTTTTTTCATAATGCTTCTGGATTGATGCTGCTTCGGATATGGTTTGTGTAGCCGAAGCCACTCTCGGCACGGTTTACATGGATTTAGGATAGTGCCGCTCCCAGTACGGTTTACATGGCCAAAGCCACTCTCAGAACGGTTTACACGGACTTAGGATAGTGCCACTCCCAGTACGGTTTGTATGGCCGAAGCCATTCCCGATATGGTTTACACAGACTTAGGATAGCGCTGCTCCCGGTACGATTTGCATGGCCGAAGCTACTCCCGGTACGTTTTACATGGACTTAGGATAGTGCCGCTATCGGTACGGTTTTCATGGCCAAAGCCACTCCCAGTACGGTTTACACGGACTTAGGATAGTACTGCTCCCGGTACGGTTTGCATGGCCGAAGCCACTCCCGATACGTTTTACACGGACTTAGGATAGCGCTGCTCCCAGTACGGTTTGCATGGTCGAAGCCACTCCCAGTACGGTTTATATGGACTTAGGATAGAATATTTGTAGTCAATGTGCCTTTATATTGAAATATTCAACCGGACAAGACCGAGAGGATGTTTACATGAAATAGCAACAAAGTTGCTCTACATTCCAAGTGTGAGGAAGAGGTTCACCTGAGAGGGTTTCAACCGGTACGCTCCTCTTTGAATGACTTCCCTCACCCGGTATGGCCCCTCCCAGTTGGGTCCCTGAAGCTCGGTAGGTTTTGAAGCTAGGGCATCCCGGAGTACTCGGTCTCCAGTGTTAAATGTCCGAGGCTTCACTCTGGCATTGTCGTACCTGGCCATTCATTGCTGATAAGCTCCTAAACGAATGCGGGCCTGGTCCCTCGTCTCCTCAACAAGGTCCAGTTCATCTTTCAATGCATCATCATTGGAAGCAAGCACTATGGGGGACGAGACACTGATTTCCACTGGGATGACTACTTCTACTCCATAGGCCATTCTGAAAGGAGTGTCGTCGGTAGGGGACCGGTTGGTGGTCCGATAAGCCCACAATACATTTGGTAACTCGTCCATCCATCGGCCTTTGGCTTTACCGAGGCGCGTTTTCAGCCCTCTCAAGATGCTCAGTTAGTGACTTTGGCTTGCCCATTTGTCTAGGGGTGAGCCACTGAGGTATAGTTGTGTAGAATGTCGAAGCTCTCATAGTTGCCTCTAAACTGATTACTATCAAACTGTTTGCCGTTGTCTGAAATAATAGCCCGAGGGATACCATAACAACAAATAATGGACTTCCAGATGAAGTTCCAGGCATTATTGTCCATAATGGACCCAAGGGGTTCAGCTTCGACCCACTTAGTAAAATAATCGACAGTGACTACAAGAAATTTTCGCTGCCTGGTTGCCATAGGAAAAGCACCAAGGATATCAATGCCCCATTGGGTAAAAGGCCAGGGGTCTAATAATAGGGTTAACAAAGTAGCTGACTTGTGAATGAGAGCACCGAACCGCTTACATTGATCGCATCGGTGGACGAGACATGTCGCGTCCTGCCGAAGGGTCGGCCACCAATACCCCTGTCGGATAAGCTTATGGGCCAGTGCTCATCCTCCAGCGTGTGCTCCGCACACACCTTCATGGACCTCTCTGAGAGCATAATCAGCTTCGGCTGGGCCGAGGCACTTGACAAATGGTCGGCCAAAAGATCTTTTATGTAGCAACCTTCCTAGGATGATGAATTGTGAAGAACGTAGCCGAATGCGCCTTGCCTCTTTTTCTTCAGAAGGGAGCTCCCCTCGGAGAATATAGTTCAACAGCGGGGTCATCCAAGTCTCGTCTTCCCAGGACTCAGATGGCATCATGCTCTCGGGCCGATCAACACTCGGCGCTCCTAGTTCCTCCACGAGCACCATCCAGCTGCTTCCCCCATGGTAGGTGGACGCTAACCAGAAGAGAGCATCGGCTCGTGTGTTCTCAGATCGAGGTATCCGTGTAATTTCAAAAGAATTGAATTCTGCAATAATATTTTTTGTTACCTGGAGGTAGGTCATCATCAGAGGGTCCTGGGAGGTTATTTGGTTGACGACCAGCTGAGAATCCCTGAACGCACTTATCTCCAAGACACTGATACGCCTTGCGCCTGAAGTCCAGATAGCAGGGCTTCATATTCTACCAAATTATTTGATTCAGGGAACACGAAGTGGAGCGCGTACTCGGCTACTACCCATCTAGGGACATTAGGACCCATTCGGCGCCCTTGCCTGAGGAGCAAGCAGACCCATCTACGTAGAGACGCCATATGTTGCCTGAAACGGGAGACGCGGCCAACAGGTTTTCTGCTACAATTGAAGAAGATGGGCCGATTCCTCCGTCTTCGGTCGGAGTCTTTGCCGAGGGCCCTTCTATGGTCAATTCCGCGATGAAGTCAGCAAGATCCTGTGACTTTATTGCAGTTCGGGGCCCATAGTTGATGTCGAACTCCCCTAGCTCTATGGCCCACTTGGTGAGTCTCCCGAATACCTTGGGCCAAGTGATGACCTGCCTTAAAGGCTGGTCAATCAGTACTTTGACTGAGTGATGCAAGTGATTAAGGCTAGCGCCAGCTTCTCTAGACCTGGGTATTGGAGTTCTGCTCTGTAAAGTGCCCGGCTTACATAGTAGATAGGCTTCTAGACGCTGCCTTCCTCCTGGACAAGTGCCGCACTCAATGCTGCTTCGGACGCGGGGAGGTAGATGAACAGTTGTTCCCCCTCGATTGGTTTAGATAGGACGGGAACCTCGGAGAGGTAACCTTTGAGCTGATCAAAGGTTGACTAGCACTCGGCCATCCACTGGAAACCGTCGGTCTTCCTTAGTAGTTTGAAAAGGGGAAACAACGATCCAGTACCCTTGACATGAAACAGTTCAGGGCGGCCACTCGTCTGCTTAACCTTTGTACCTCTCAGACGTTCTCGGGGGGCTACATCTGAAGGATAGCTGATACCTTGGCCGGGTTAGCTTCCACCCCTCGGTGAGTCACCAGATAACCGAGGAACTTCCCAGATGCTATGCCGAAGGCGTACTTAGCAGGATTTAGCTTCATATGGTACCTACACAAGGTAGAGAAAGTCTTGGCCAAATCGGCCAGATGATTAGAGGCGACTAAGCTTTTTACAAGCATGTCGTCAATGTACACTTCCATATTTCGACCAAGTTTTAGGGCAAACATTTTGTTGACGAGCTTTTGGTATGATGCTCCCACATTCTTGGGGACGAAGGGCATTCGGGTGTAACAATAGAGGTGGAGGTCGGTGGTGAAACTAGTCTTATCCTCATCTTCAGGGTGCATTCTGATTTGATGATATCCTGAGTAAGCATCGATGAAGCTGAACAGCTCATGGCCGGAAGTGGCGTCCACCATTTGATCTACCCGGGGCAGCGGGAAGCTATCTATCGGGCAAGCTTTATTAAGGTCTGAAATCAACATACATCCGCCACTTACCATCTTTCTTGGGTACCATTACCACATCAGCGACCCATTCAGGATGGTGAGCCTCTCGGAGATGTCCAGGTTTTAAGCCCGTCTGCACTTTGGTCTGAATTGCCATTCGTCTCTCAAGGTTGAAGCTCCGGCGTTTCTATTTGATTGGAGGGTGGTTCGGATCAGCGTGCAGGCGATGTATGGCCACCTCCGGATCAACTCCCGACATGTCCGATGGAGACCAGGCGAAGACATCGAGGTTTTCCTTCAAGAAGTTGATTATTGCCGTGGCTTCATCTGGTGAGAGGCCGGAACCTATCTGCAGCACTTGGCCTTCACCTCCCGGGACAAGAATGGTGATCAATTCCTCGCTCGGGGAGGCGTCGGTCGAAGACTCAATGGAAAGTGACTCGGCCGCGGCCTTGCCTTTTACCGATATCATGTAGCATTGATGGGCCGAGTCTTGGTTTCCCTTGGCTTCTCCGACTCCGAAGTCAGTATGGAACTTAAATGTTTGATGGTAGGATGAAGGCACAACTCTAATTTGTCTGATTAGGCGTCGGCCGAAGATGACATTGTAAGCCGAGTCCACTTTCACAACTGCGAAGTCGGTTTCAACAGTTAGTTCCGCTGGGGCCATACCGAGGGTCACAGGCAATCAAACTATGCCTTCCACTCGGTAGGGGGCTCCGTTAAAGCCAAACAAAGGGCCTCGTTGGGCCTTCATATCGGCCTCAGTTAAACCAAGCTTTAGAAAGCAGTCATAAGAAAGCATATTAGGTGCACTGCCATTATCAACAAAAATCCGATGGACATCGTAATTTTTTATTACAGTACTGACGGCGAGAGTGTCATCGTGTGGGACCTAGATTCCTTCGAGGTCTACTTCGGTGAAGCTGATGTCCTCCTTCCGGGAGTGCTTCGACCCATCGTCTACCTCTGCAAAGGCCGAAGACGACTCATCTCGCCTCCGCCTTCGTGGTGCCTCGCCTGGCCCCCCGACTATGCCTATAATAGACTCGGCACTTGGATGTTGATGCGATGCTTCTGCGACTGGTGAGACCTTTGGTGGAGGCCCGTCCTTGTGCGGATGCTGAGGTTGCCTGGATGACACCCGAGGGTCTTGGGCCTGCTGCTGAGCTTGCTTGTTGCGGTTATACTGGGGCAGGCACCCCTCTCAGACGAGCCGCTCTATTTCCAACCAGAGATGACGGCACTCGTTTGTAGAATGGCCAGCTTTTCAGTGGTACTCACAGTATTTTCTGGGATCCCTTCGATGAGGATCAGTTTGAATATGTTCCGACTGTCAGAGCATACCTTTAACCTCTATAAGTAGCCTTGAAGGAGGAGCCGGCAGAGGTAGATGTTCAGGACGAGGGGGCCGGGAGCGATTTCGGCACCAATCGTCTTCCCTTCTAAACTTCTTCTGGGAGGGATCGAAATCATCTTGGCGTTGACGAGTTGTTGATAGCACTGGAGCCGGGACATACTTTGCAACTTTCTTGTTCTTGGCCATCATCAATGCCTCCTGGTTGATGTATTTGTGTGTTGATGATAGTCAAGATGGCGATAGAGCTGTCCAAGTTCGGGATATGGGTTACCTCTGTACGGAACTTGGCAAAATAATCTCGAAAGGTCTCTATTGCCTCCTGCCAAATGGCCAGGAGGCTAGTCGAAGTCTTACACTACCGAATGGCATCGTAAAACTGGTCACTAAACAATTGACTGAGTTGAACTAAAGAATGAATTGAATTTGAAGGTAGTGTCTCAAACCAGGTAGAGGCTATTTTCTCGAGGGTGAGGGGGAAAAAGTCGACAACGAACGGCTTTGGGCACTCCTCGTACGGAGAGGTAAAAGTTAAACCTTTGGAAGTAGTTGATCGGGTCAATCATTCCGTCATATAATGGACCTTTCGGTAGCTTGAAGTTCGACGGCACATCCATTCCTAGGATCTCAGGAGAGAAGGAAGATTGCTCGATGATGGTACTGGCCAAAGGAGCCCCGTACAGCCGAGACACCATCTGCTGCATTTCTTTCCTCATCTCCATTAACCTACGGTCAAGTTACGGAGTTGTGGCCGTAGTTGCAGCTGAACGTCCCTCAGCTGTTGCAGGATGGGTTCCAGACGATGCAATATCTGGCTCAGTCGATAGGTGACTGGCACGTGGATATTGTCCTTGGAATTCGTAGGGATCGTCGTGGGCCGAGGGATCTTCGGGGACACAACCCCGAGAGTTTCCTGGCTGGCCGGCCGCGTACAAACTGGGCAGGCAAAACTAAGGCTGCAGTGGTACTGGCCAAGCCGGTGGGTTCAGCAAGCCCATATGTTGAGCGATGGCCGAGACCGTATTGCGCAAAGGCACAAAAGCAGTAATGGTAGCGGTCAGGGTTGCTGCCTATTGGGAGAGCTCGTTTATCCTGTCCTCTCGGCGAGGGGCAAGATCTAGGACTATCGAGATTGCTAATCCTTGTGGCTGATTGGACACCCCTTCGACATGCCCGAGCTACAGAGTAGGAGCCACCCTTACCTCTGGTTCTTCTTGTCCGGACCGTCCTCTCATCTGCAGTTGGTGAGCCTGGTTGTAACCTTCCCACAAACAGTGCCAAATGATGTAACCGAGGCTCTCATAGGTGATGCTGAGACGAGAGATCCGAAAATCCGCAAAGGGTCCAGAACTGAGAGGAGGATCCAAGGCCGAGAAGGCTCCGGAGGACAGAGGGCGTGGCTACCTGTGGGGAGCAAGAACTGTCCAACAAGGGTCCTGGGTCTCGGCCCACAGGTACCCCCTCCGACAGTCAAGTCAATCTCGGATTAAAGATAATAATGAGATACTAACAGAGGGATGAAGGCTTAATTGCGTACCTTTTTTTATGCTAGCAGTACTCCATTTATACCGAGTAGGTGAGAGTACCTTTCTTGTGGTAGGCAATGTGGGACTATTCATAAGAAGAAATAAAATTTATGAGTGAGATAAGTTGGACACCCTCCATACCTGATGGGCCGAAAGCCCATGTCTCAGCCGTGGTTGAGCTAGTTCGGGGATGATTGGGCTCCCGCTATCTTCGGCCCAATAGGATATTAGGCCGAGTACTAACTGAACGACTCCCGGCCTAGTCTCGGCCCAGTTTAAGATGGGCTGCCCCTTAGACGGGCCTATCCAAATTTACCTCATCAATCGCATTTGGCTCACATACATTTCTCAGAATCTGCACAAAATAGGGGTACTTTTAAATATAAAAATGCCACGTATTTATTCCTACTTCCCAGAAAAAGATTGGACTTCAAAGCTGCAGACGTGGCAAGGGGAGAGGGGGCTGGCTACCTTTCGTGTCACTGATTCCCCTAGTATCTGAGAAATAAACAAAATAGAATAGGATGCACGGGGAATCGATTGTAAACGACTTTGATGAGAAACTTCAGCGTTTTCAAGGGCAACTTTAAGTGAAAGTTCTACTTCAATACCATGGGACGAATAAAATGATACATTTGTCCAACGGTTTCAAATATAACACAAGGAAATGATTACTTATGCTCTCTTAATGTACTCTCTTAAATTGTTATTTATCTTACAGTAATTCATCTGTATTAATTTGTTGTACTGAATTTTATCTCATGCTGATATTGGGTCTTTAATGGATGGAAGTGGAGGATGTAGAGATAGGAAAGTAGAGTGTCCAAGTCGGACGCATGAGAGGATATGATGTGAACATGTTTGGCACTCACGACAAACAGCAAAGAACAATTACCAAACTCGTTTCTCCTGCGAGGACCAAAGAAAGACAATCATTGGGATCCTGACTTTAGTAGGATTAACCTTCTTATGCCTAAGTAAGCTGTTAACAGGTAAAACGTCTTATAAAATGCTAGTGCCATATATGATTGAGGTGAGGTCGGTAGAGATATTTTTGACACAAAATGCCGCATAGAAAGTCATCTTGATGCTATTGGTGAACATGGACCTTATCTCGATCAAAATAAAGAGGCAAAAATAACTTTTGAAAGTTCAAAGCACGCGCTCAACATCAAATCCTCGCACGCGTGACATGGGCGACCTATTAGTGCACAGAACCCATACTTATCCACGGGAGGGAGGGGCTCGTGAGCTGGGGGCCGTGAGCTTGTGAGGAATATGATATGGTGTTGTCCACAGTCCAGAGTGGGGGGGTGGGGATGTAGTTTTCACAGGGAATGTGAACTCCACAACTGGGAGTGGGGGGAAGCCCTCCCCCCTGGTCCTGGGAAGTCAAAAGAATCTGCCACCACCACCGGCCCCATTATTAAGAATTTGTTCGCCAACTGCCAACCGTACATTAACATACCTTCGAACGTGGCTGCAAATGCCCGCCGCCCTGCACAAGTGGGCCCACAACTGTCGCCTAATGACCCTTTACATCATACTCATAGATGACATCTTCTTCCCATGTTTTTATTCATATCAAAATGAGTTGAGTTTACTATTTGTTCACTTCTCTGGCACATATGACATATTCATATTCAGCGTCATTCAAATTAGTCGAGGCACGCAATGATTCAAAGAAAAAGATCTATAAGATTTCATCTCCTTGAATCAAAGGATATTATTAGTTGATATTAGGGCTGTCAATAATTTGGGTCTGAGTAAACTCATACTCAAAATGAGTATACCTCGACCTGGTTCAGATCCAATAAGAATCATGAGTAAATGAGTAAATAGGCCGGATCTTGAGTCTACCTCTTATTTGTTTGATGTTGAAAAGTAAATGGACCTGATATGAAATTTATTTATCTTAGATCTTTATATGTCAAATAATTGGGTTTGATTTTAGGACTAAATTATAAGAAATCAGCTCACAAAATTTTGCCATGTATGACAATAGAAAGCAAAACGGGTAAACGGGTATAACCAGGCCCATTTTGACAGCCCTAGCTGACTTCTTCACAAACTAAAAGGTCCACCTGCGACACGGGTGCAAACGTGTCCTTCAGACCCGGCTCGGCCTCCCCTTCATTGCCATCATGTCCAACTGTCCATGAGTCTTCTCTCATTGTTTTTATTTTTAATCTCATACTCTTTTCGTAATTACATTTTTAACTTATTTCCTCTCATATATAAACATTATTCTCTTTCTGTTAACGTGAATGTTAGAACATAAAATTTTCTCTCTCTTTCCGGTCATCTCCCCTCCCTAGCACAAACCACTGCCTCTCCCTCTCGATCCCTCCCCCATCCCTGATGTCCACTCCCTTAGGTCGAGGAGGTCGGCAGTGGAGTCTGAGGACACTGTGTGACGTGATAGGTGAACGTTATAGATTAAAATCTTTTTTCTCTTTTGTGGGTCCACAATCTCTATTAGACCACAGGGTGAGAAGAGTTAGAGTGAGAATAGATTTAGTGAGAGAGTGAGTGTGTGTTGAGAGAATTAGAAAGAGATGTCCAAACACCTGTTAACCCCACAATCCCTATGAAGCACGGCGTGCGTGTGTGAGAGAGATAGAGAGCGCGCATGTTCAAAGATCCGTCTTTCCGCAAAGTAGGTGGATATGTGGTAGATGAGAGTAACCTTCCATCGTTAATTTGTCAAAGGACCTTTCACCTTTTTTTTTTTTTTTGTCCTAAAACTGCCCGAATCAAAATCTAATGAAGATCCAAGGCCAGTGGAGTCTGAATAGACATTCCCTCACCTCATTTGTGGTCTTGGTTTTTTTGGGCCGAGACGTATCGATCTTACCAAGATTATTGGACACGAGGGAATTCCATGATTCCACGGCTTTTCTCGAGTATAAAACTTCCTTAATGATTACATCTTGTTAAAAATACCTTGGCTGTTTAGATAAGACGTGAATCAAGTGATACCATATCTTATACCATTAGCATAGGCTGACAACATTAAACAAATAGTTAAGTTAGTATCACTCTTTCGATATAGGTCAACGATGCTTTATTGGGCAACAGACAAGGCCGAAATCGGAGGCACATTTTTCTTTGGTGATGTTGTCTTTGCCTTTGTGAGACTTAATTGGAAAGCTACACATGAAGAATACGGCGTCTGAAACTACCGTTTGCACTCCAGTCGTACTCAAGCTTCCGATTGAACGGAGCCATGTACATAAGCACTTACCGTTAAAAGTAAACACTTAAAAAGAACTAATACTTTCAAATGAAAGATGTTGAAGAGAAATTTCGGCAAGTCCAATTTCATATGAGTTGGCCTAATATGACAAGTCTAATTATGAGAAGCAGGAGTTCGAACCAGCCTAGAACCGAGAAGGATCAGGATTTATCCAAAAACTCTCTTTATTCATTCCTCCGGAACAAGAATTTAGATAGGGTCGGTTGGACTCACCATCTGGGAGTCTCGATTTGATTCAAACTGTGCTGCTACAGCAAAGAAAATGTCCCTATCTTTCTGGGAATGGATCTATTCACAAGAAAGTCTGGCAGTCTTCTTGGGAGGGATTCAAATCGTCGTAACTATATCTCTTCTACTTTCTGATCTAGTATGGACTTGACTCCTAGAACATGACGACTTCGCCTAAGATCCTCATTTCCTTGGTTATAAATTTGATCACGACCAAGAACTTATCAAGAAAGGTAACTAAGAGCCCGCACGGATATGGACCCCCCCCCCCGCAACACAAACCTTTTCCGTTTGGGACTTGACTAGCAAATCTTTCGACATCCTACTTTCTTGATCCGAATCGACCTCTAACAAGATCCCTGCTACTGTATAAGGACCCTCAGTCCAACAAGTCAAGGTACGCAAAAATCATCTCAATCTTCATTTGCTTCTTTTTGGTACTCCCAACTTTCTGACTTAAGCATCGGAGGGGAATCCTTCATATCACCACCGGGGGCCCTTGACGATATTCTCTTTTGTAAGAACAGCTGAGCTTCCCCCCAACGATCACAGGCGGAGGGCCCTTTTGATCGTGGTAGACGAGATTTTGACCTATCATCTTTTGGAACAGTCTATGGGAAACAAACAAGAAGTCATGGCAACGGCAACAACAGTCAGACTTCCAGACAGAGGAAAGTCGTTGCTGGCAGCTCTATGCCCTCACTGCTATCGCCCACTATCGTGGAACCAAATGACGATGATGGCAAAAACCCTCCTCCTACGGCCACTCATCCGCCACCACAAAGAAGAGACCTGCAGACCTTGATCGACATGATTTGCCATCTCGAAGTTAAGCTCGACAGCCTCGAATCCTACAGCCACTATAGTGATCCCCACTTTCAAGGACCTCTTAGTGAGATCTATTGCCTTCATCACCTCCACAGCAAAACGATTCCCTCTTCTTGTGTCGAAACTACCCTCTCATCGTCGTCCTAAGTCGGCTCTGAGTCGCAACCGATTGTGCGAGCGACAGAATGTAGATGACCTTTTAGTTGTCATTCCCTCTTCTAGGATCGCATGGGGAGAACAAACATCATACTATAGAGTGATTATACAATGGAACGCATAACTCTTCTGTGATATCACGATCTTTTTCTGAGAACTAGAAGGAGGGAAGAACAATTATTCACCTTGCGCGGAGTCCAATCCACAACTGAAGTCAGATTCCATCTAAGCGATGCCACTAGTCGCGCAGGTGCTCGGCCTCCAACGGTATCCACGTTGTTCTCCTGTTGAGGAATCGTCCTCGCTTCGTCTCCAAAGAGATCCGTCAGATTCCTTGTCCTTCTTCTCTTTACGATTGCCAGCAACAGACGAGGGGTGCCTCAATCTACATAAGAGCGGAGGAGGAAAAGAGAGAGGAAGCGGGCACCCTTCTCTAAGGGGGTCGGCCAAGAGAGGAGGGGATGGCCAAGTCTAGAAAAATCTTGGAGCTTGTCCTAGGCTTCCCATTTGACATATATTTAGATTAATCTCTAACAACTTTTCACAAAAGTCTCTGAGTTAATATAAATTCCCACCTAATATCTATCGACCGAGAACCTTATGCGTGTGACCTTCTAGGCCCAAGTGTTAGTCCAGTTTTTAGTCCAATGAGTCATGTAATCCCTTACTGACTTAAAGTAATTCATTTAAAATTTCATATTAAATAATTACGTAATCGATTTATCATCTCATGATAATCGACTAGACTTCCGATCAAGATGGGTGCTAAGTAGTACAGCATGATCCTAAACTATATTGGGATTCAGCAACCCACTCAAAGAACCTTTCCGTCACCAGTTTCTACATAGATATAGTTCTTCATTCATATAAGGCTCCCGAGTCAACCTAGAGCATAGTCAACTATCAAATCTTAGCCAGTCAACTCACTTAGATTAGATGCTTCCGTATGATATCAAAAAACATCATTTTCAGATATAGTGTCTACCCTGGCTAGGGACTCCTGTACATCTTACCTAGAGTATTCTTTCTCTAATTATCGAACGTGGATGATCCCATATTGAACATTCAATCACCTTCGAAGGTACTCTACTAGACCCAATCACTTGATTGATTAGGATCCACTGGTTAGAGATCCATTAGCTAAGGTCAAAGTCTAGAAGCCAACCGACAAGGTGTCTTTTGTATCTCAGGTCTAAGGAGCAACTACGCAACTGTGATATTGAATCAAACTAGCTAACAGTCAAGTAAATTATCATCCAACGATTCAAGTCGGATCAGTTCAAAAAACTCATTCACTAATAGGCACTTACAGGTTCTCTCCTTAATGTCTCCATACGAGTGACTATAAGACCAATCATCCTCATGAAATGAGCAAGAGTAACTTATACTAGTCTCACCAAATATTTGATGTCCTTCTCAAATACTCGCCGACTAAGAACACTTAAGAATGTGTGTTTATAAATTGTCAATCTCATTATTATGATCTCATCATGTTTTGATAACTATTGTACACATTCATGGACTTCATTATGAAACGGTTGAATAAAAAATTATTTACACATAATGAATATATTATCATTAAATAATAAATAAATGAATGTACATTGTATCTAATTGGCTTATAGGGCATACACGGTACTAACACCCCCAACCTGCCGCAGAACCACATGACTTCCAATCAATGGGTGTCGCACCATTCTCGTCATCGAAGGAGCGATCCCCTCTCCAAGTTGTCAATGAGTTTTTCGATAGACCCTTGCAAGGTATCATCCTTCCTGATAATGATGCCTTGTTCATTGAGGCCAACATTGTAGATTATTGCATCAAGTGAGCCTTCGTCGACAATGGGAGCTCGTTGGACAACTCTCGACAACTCGACCCTGACCTATCAAATATGCGGAAGGTTCAGACTCCCATTTACAGCTTCAGCAGGCCACCCATGACCATGATACGGATCAGAAAGGCCCATAGAAATCAAGATGCCTCATGGTAGACGTATCTCACAGTAACCAATGTCTAGCTGAAGAGGTAGGTGATAGTCATCCGAGAAACGACAGAGACGACCGAACCCAAAGAAGACCTCGATCAGGAACTGCAGTAACAAAGCACATTGCCACATCCGACTAGGCGGCAAGCTCGTTGCCAATAAATGGAATGCAAAGCACCTGCGCCTGATCACCTCTTCTTAATTGTTACTTTCCTGATTAACCATATTCTTTCTGTCAATAGTTATTTACACAATAACAAAACCATGAACAGTTCCGACTAACACCGATCATCTCCGATCGCTACCGATTGTCCCTAATCACTACGAGTTATCGACAACTATTACACCTCCGATCACTATCGGTCGTCTTTAATCACCTCCAAGTGCCTCCGATCGCCTTCAACTGCTCTCTGATTACCAATGACGTCAGTTGCCAAGCCACTGACCTACTGTTCTACTACCCCTATTACATAGGAAATGGGCTCCTCACCCGAAGATGGGATAAAACTCGATCAATCCATTACCCTTATTACATAGGGAAGGGGCTCCCTAGCCGAAGATGACATCGTGATCGCCAAAGAGGCTCTCCACCCTCAGATGTGATAAAACTTATTTCCTCCTGTTGACCTCGCTTACAGGGAAGGGGCTCCCCATCCTCAAATGGGACTAAGCTCGTTCTAGGGGCTCCCTACCCTAAGATAGGATTAAACTCAATCAATCTACTACGCCTATTACACAGGGAAGGGGCTCTCCAACTGAAGATTAGATCATGACCTATAAAGGGGCTCCCCACCTAGATGGGATAAAGCTCATCTCCTCTTGTTGACCTCGCTCACAGGGAATGGGCTCCCCACTTGAAGATGAGATCGTGATCGACAAAAGGGATCCCCACCCTCAAACTTGTTTTCCCGTGTCGACCTTATTTACAGGGAAGGGGCTCCCTACCCTCAGATGGGACTAAACTAACTTGACTGGATATCCACCTTAAGATAGGATAACACTCGGTCGATCTACTACCCTTATTACACAGGAAAGTGGCTCCACATCCAAAGATGGGATAAAACTCGACAAAGCGACTCTAGTCAAACACGATTCTACAATCCAGACGAATCCCACCTAGACTACCCACCAGCCTAAATTGTCTTTCTACATCTTAGCATGCTCAGTAGGGGGGAGGGGGGAAGTACTCGCAACGACTCACAAGCCGATTGAGTACACATATTATCCATGGGCTAAACATAATACATACAAGTACACAAAAACATACTCTTTCTTTCGTTATGCCAGAAGTTCAATTCACATAAATAAGAACAGAACAAGAAAGAGATACAACTATTGTTCTGTCTGATCTCGTCCCGTGGATTGGTCTAGAGGAATATAACCATCCGAGCCCCTTGATGGCTATGCGTGTAAGGACTGAGGTTTCGGGTTCTGTATTCGGGTCGGGCTCGGGCCGGATCCCCTGGTGTGGGTCCTGAGGGGTCTTGAGATTTTCGACTGAATGATGTATGCACTGCTCGACGTCTTTCAAAAGACGTCTGTCTATGTAGACGCCATTTAGGTCCGCTTTCTGTTGTGCCATGTGTGCGCCACGTGGGCGGGTTTCGGGCCGCGAGAGTACGGCCCCTGTCACTTTGTCTGAACGGCGTCCAGGTTGGTCGACGCGTTTCAGACTGCGACACCTGCGATGTCAGGGTGCGGCCCCAGAGCGTTGTCAGTACGGCCTGTCCTGTCGTCTGAACGGCGTCCGCGGTGAGCGACGCGTTTCAGAGCGCTGTCAGTATGGCCGTCCTGTCAGACTGATTGGCGTCTGCCTCGATCGACGCGTTTTACCTAGATTCAGATTGACCCCGCGAGCCTCCCCTTCATTCCCTCATTCTCGCCTTCACCCTCTCTCTCCTCGCCCTCTCCGCTCCCTTCACCCTCCTTCCTCCCTTCCCTTCCTTTTCTTCCTCTTCCATCACTCCATAGCCTCCTTACCTCTCACCTCTACCTCCACCACCTCCTTCGCGGCGTTCCCTTCTCCGGACGGCGGCCGACGTCTCGGCGGAGTGGCGGCGTCCTCGAGGGTACCGGCGGCGGTCTGCGGTGCGGCAGGTCGGCGGCGAGGAGCTTGGAGGAGTTCAAGAACCGGTAGGGGGACGAACCTTGCATGTGTTGCTCGTGTTTTCTTTGGCGTGACATGACGTGCTTTGGGCTAGATTGAGCATGTTTAGGGGGTGTTCTTGTGGGAATGGCCGTGCTCGTGATCATGGCTTTGTAGCATTCTTGTGGTGGTTGAATTCCTCTTCCTCCCCTTCTTGTTTTGGGGCTTTTTCGGAGTGTTTGGGGTTAAGGGAGAAACCCTCGGATCGAACCAGGGAATCAGGTTTCTGGCGCTAAACAGCGTCGTGCCTGGTCGACGCCTTTCAGAAGGACGTCAGGGCAGTACGACGCCTTTTAGGGAAGAAACCTCCCTGTTCGAGGTTTCACGAAATAGGGGTTCTGGCGCTAAATGACGTCATGGATGGACGACGCCTTTTCGAAAGGACGTCGGGCCATTATGACGCCATTTAGGCAGGAAATCACTCCGAGTGAGGGTATGTAAATCTGGAATTTCAGTGTGAATGGCGTCTGTGGATGTGGACGCGTTTTAAAGGGCGACTCCCTATGACGACGTGTTTCAAGGAATAATCTGGCTATTGAATGAACCTGTCTGAGGGACTTGAATGGCGTCGACCTCTGTCGACGCGATTCAAGACAGAACTGTCTAAATGCTGGTTTTAACATGTGTTTCACTGTTGGGCGGTTCAAAGGCATGCTTTACGTTGTACACTGAGACTGAGGACTTCTGCGTGAATGGAATTACATCATGTTATATGTGTGTGTGTGCTTATACGACTGTAGATCGGTATGACTGTGGTTTACGTTTGTCACCATGGACCGATGGGGACAGGGTCATGGTGTCTGTGAGGCATTGTGCCGTACCGGTGGGAGAAGGGGTACATGTTGTGGTTTACCTTTGGCTGAGGGAAGCAGAACCACCTTGAGCCCGTCGGGCCGGAGTAGCTGGTACGCTATCCGAGGGGTTGCTGCTTGGCCTCAGCGGGTCGGGTTTCCCTGTTTGTCGTGGCAGCTTCCGGCGCGTTTCTTGCTGTGGAGCTGGTTGTGGTACTGTTGTAGTTGTTTTACCCCTGTAGCCGCTGGGCCTGATGTGACCTTTGATCAAGGTTACGAGTGGTACCCTTAGCCCTTTGACCTGACGCAGCCCGGGAGGTTAGGGTTGTGGGTAGTTCCTGTAGCTTCGGCTTGACGGGGGTTCGCCGGTCCCCAGGGCCCTCCTAAAGCGCTGAGGTCTAGCGTGGAGGCAATCCGGTTGGTAGGACAGTAGTCTAGACTACTTGTGTGCACACGTAGCTGGGCAGCGGCGGTACACTGGTCCCAGCTAGTCCTAGTTTGGCTCACTGCCTCACCCTACAGTGCCCCGGAACACTGTAGGGGTGGACAGGCGTGAGCAGTGGTGGTAGTGTTGGGAGGCGACGTTTGACTTCGGTCGACAGTGTGGTTCAGTCTCTTCATGGACTTTGGCTGTGAGACGTGACTCTGTGTTGGGTTCTTCGGGTTGCTTAGAATTGTTCTTGCTACACTGCTTATCGTGCGTTTCATATCAGATTTGGGTGCTATGTTTACTGCTTTACTTAATTGCTATATATCCTTGTTGTTACACTTGTGGGTGTGTGAGTGGGAGGCAGGGGATCGGATGATCCCTACTGAGCCCAATTCTGGTGTGGCTCACTCCCTGCGGTTTCAGGTGTGGACCTCGCGGAGTGTGGAGGCGTGTGGTGCCTTCTTGGTGTGCGGACCAGCAGCTGTCTCAGTTCCGGGGTATGCCCCGATGTTGTTGTACTTTCCTTCTGCCTGTACTTATTTAATTTGTTAGACCATGTAATTATTGTTGGACTGTACACGGACATTGTTATTTCCCTTTCTACGCACTCGTTTACCTTTGTAGTCCGTGTGATTGTTATATTTAGCCATGCTTAGCGCTTACTCCTCTAGACGTGTTGTATGAGATCCGGGTGTAAACCCGCAGTTAATGGGCCGACATCCATTTAGTGACCGGGTCTCCGGTCATAGGATGGCGGGTCGTTACAATGCGTCTCCACTAGAAGCTAATCACGTAGACCGCTCGACTACGATCTAAGCCTGGTGAATCCCCTCGGGGTACTTATCGACGACTCTTAGAGGCAAGCTTCTCTCGAATGACCTCCAACTCTTGGCGAAGAAACGAGCAGGGCTACTCCATTCCTTCAGTACGTAGTCAAAAAGCACCGAGCTCTTAATAGAACCTCTCTGCCTTTACGACTATGGCCGAAGCTTCACCCTCGACCAAGCTTATTTGAGTATCTGCCTCCTACTCTTTCGAGAGCACCGCTGTGTAGAGCACTGCCCTCAGCAAAGATGTGGCCGCCAACCTGAGCAAGCCACCGAAGGCCAAGAAATGCAGCTCCTGGTAGTCCTTCGGAAGACCAGACTACTTCAGTATTAGGATCCGAGCGGGGCGCGAAGAACGCAGCGGAAGCAACAAGAAAATATCCGCCCGATGCCCGCTGATCTGATTCGGAATGGAAAACTAAAACCGAAAATCGAAACATCATCGAATCACCTTGTGCAGATTCGAATCTGCAACCGTTTCGATTCCGTCGAGGCGATGACGCTAGCCGCACAAGCGTCCGGCCTCCAGCGGTATCCACACGATCCTCCGTGGTGGTTCGTCCTCAATCCCTCATCCAGATCAGCTCGCTCACTAAAGAATCCTCGCCACAACCATGTCCGGATCATCCGGACGGGAATTTCCGACTCTCGAAAAACGCGCGCGATAGAGATGGAAGTCTCCCGGTGCCTCGAACAGGATGCCCAGAGGAGGAGGAGAGAGGGAGGGGGATGGCCAACCTTGAGAGCTCCTGGAGCTTAACCCAGGGTTTCTCAACATCGAGTATATATACATTAAGTCGGCACGACTTTTCACAAAAGTCCTCGACTTAATATAAATCCTACTTAAGTACCACTAATTGAGAATCTGTTTGTGAGTGACCCTCTAGGCCCATTAACCAGTCTGGTTTTCAGTTCGTTAAGTCCAATAATTAGTTATTGACTTATTGTGATTAATTAATACCTAGATATTAATTAATTACTTAACCGAATTAACATCTGATATAAAATTTGGTCGGACTTCCGATCAAGTTGGGTGACACGCAACACCGCATAATCCCGGAAGGTAATGGGGTTTAGCAACCCACTCATGGAACCTGTCCGTCCATAATTACTGTGTGGCTATAATCCTTCGTTCGCACAATACTCTCAAGTTAACCTAGAATACGGTTAACTGTCAAACCTTAGATGGTCAACTCACTTGAATCATACTCCACTGTACAATATCCGAAAACACCTTTTCTGATATTGTGTCTGCTCTGGCCAGAGACTCATGTGGATCTATTCTATAGCATTCTCTCTCCAGTTACCTGAGAGCGAACGGTCCTCTATTGAATACACAATCACCTTCGAAGGTCTTCCGCTGGACTCGATCCTTGACTATTAGAAATCCCGTGGATAGGGATTCGTAAGCCAAGGTCAAAGCCCAGAAGTCCACCGATAAGGTGTCTTTGGTATCTCAAGTCCAAGGACCAACCACGCCACTGTGACGATGAATCAAGCCGATTGACAGTCAGGTAAATTATCATTCGGCGATTCATATCGGATCAGTTCAGTGAACTCATTCCCCAGTGAGTACCTACAGGTTCACCATTGTGTTTCCACACATGTGACTAACGAGATCAGTCCCTCTCATCATATGAGCTGGAATAACCTGTACTAGTCTTATTGGATATTTAATGTCTTCTTCAAACATCCTACGACTAGGAACAATTCAGAATATGTGTTTATAGGTCATCGGTCTCATTATTATGATCTCATCATAATCTGATGACTGTTGCACACATTTATGGACTTCATTATGCGCAATAATAATAAACACGCCAATCTACATAATGAATTATATATGCCATTTATTATTCAACAAGATTGAAATAGGTGCCTTGTGATTGGCTTGAAGGCCACCTATATCTATCATCCAGCACTTCCATTGCCGTGCATTGATGCTATGAAGTAAGTCGTTAAAACATTCATGAACCAATCTTAAACAAATTCACACAAAGATTAAATGAACGTAGATTAGGATGACTCAGGATCGAATCCACAGAGAGGTTTAGATTTAACTTTAGAAAACCTTTATGGAAATGTGCCCCTTTCTGTTGGATTTTTAGTTGTAGGAAAGCAACAAATAAGCTTCTGAAAAATCAGGCTTAAGACCAGTTAAACTATTCCTAGAAATTTAGGAAAAAGTGGAAATAAAAATTAAGTTGCTAAGACTAATGTAAACTAAACAACTAGTAACTTGAAATTTCAGTAATCATAAAACTACTAGAACTCCCTAACCTAAACTCAAATATTCATGAAATCAAGTTTCCTAGTTAGAGTTTTAAGTCTAGAAAATAACAAAAGTGGTTTGATTAGATTTGGAAATTGTTTTTGCACATAAAACGACATGACGAACAGGGAGTGTGCAATCTGAAATTTTATGAATTAAGCTATCTGAAATCTTTAATAAAAGCTACATATACTAAGAGCCTAATCACTAATCCTAGTTAAGATGACAAAAGGCAAGATTAACTAAGCACAACTCACCACAAATAGCCCCTATTTTGCAGAAATTAAATAAAAAGATAGATATAAGAGAGGGATAGGATAAGCAAAAGAACACACACTCAAAAATAAAGGAAACTACTCATGAACAAGAATCTACAAAACAAAACAATAATGTTTACTACAAGAATCAAATGAAATTTTTTACCAATATAATACTATAGTAAAGAATATAAAAAAAGAAACTCCAAGAGCATTGGTGAAGATTGCCCTCCTCTTTGTGCAAGTCGATGGTGACAGCGGGGCTCCTCCTTGGTGCAGTAAGGGACGGCCTCCTCGTGCTTGCTCCGCCAACCAACAGTGGGGAAGGATGATTGAGAGATGGAAGAAGAGAAGGTATAGGGAAAGAAAATAATCAAGAGGGGGAGAGAAAGAGAGGTGAAGATGGTCGACCAACAAGTGTAGAGAGGGAGAGATGTGGGGCGTGGGAGAGAGAGAGGAGAGAATGAGAGCAAGAAGGATGGAGAGAGGATCGGCCAAGAGAGGGAGAGAATAGGAGATAAGAAGATGGGGTCTTGTGTGAGAGAGAGGAGGAGAGGACAAGATGGGGACCGGCCTACCCCTTGGTGGTCCTTTATGGTGCAAGAATTAGGGTTTTCAAAGAATGAATGGTTGGGATCGAATTTGGGTAGATGGGTGGTGGAGATTAAAGAGAGAAAAGAGAAGGGAGATGAGTGGGGCGCCCCCTCCTTCCTTGGCTTGGGCAGGTTGCTCCTCTTGGCTTGTCATTCTTGATCTTTAAATCAAGGATCTCATTCCTTGATTCAAGGGTAGAGAGATTATCTCTTAATTTGAATTCAAATTTGCCTCCAATTGAGGGAGGTGGCTAGGAGGAAAATGAGAGAGGCTGTCATGGCTCTAGGGTAGCACTTCAAAGTCTTCAAATGACATTAATGCCTATGCAAAGTCTCATTCTACAAAATTAAATTATTCTTGCACCTGTTGGAATTCGATCCCTGGCCACCACCTTGCTACAACTTTTAACCAACTAGGCCACTTGCTTTCTATGTCTTACACACAGATAACAATTATTGTAAAGCTTCTTAGAGATCTCATCTTTGCCTTCATTTGACATGAATGCCCTTGTCTTCTTTGATATGCCCCTACACATAGGAATTTGTAGCTTAGTCCCTAGAAGATATAAAATTATGTACATGGACTACAAAAATTACAAACTATGCATGAGATATTCATTTAAGTGCTCAAGAGGATTTTCATGTACCCATCATGCCCTTGTTCATGGAAATTTGCATTTAAACACCTAAACATGCTCAAGTGTAAAATGACACTATTTTTTGATCCAGATTTTCACAAAATTCCTGTTAATGCAGTGAAACTAATTTGCCTATCATTTCATGTTAATTTGCACATAAAATTGTAAGTTAAATGCATGAAATTTCCCTCCTTAAAGTATAAAATTGTGCATTTATCATGCACCCCTCTACAACTGATTGATCTCCTTGCATGCCTCGCCAGGACCCGCCCGAGGTGTGGACTTTGGTTGCAGACGTGTCAGTGACACTTCGGCGACCACTTATTTTCCTCTCGCCATCCTCTTCCTATGTAACTCCAGAAGATACACCATAGCGTCCTAGATGGTTCCCTCCACCGCCAGGGTGTTTGAGTCCGCTCTAGAGTAGATGTCGTTCTGGTCGCTTCTGTAGTTCCCCAACCTCCTAGAGAGTTAGGTGATAGAATTGGGTGGCCTTAATGCCAATCATTGTATATTCAAGTTCTGAATATTAATAAAGACAATCATTTCAATATATATAGTTCTCGCAAATTAACTATCGTAATAAATGTCCATAGATAGATGTATAGGATATTGAATCATGATGAGATCATGATAGTGAGATCAATATTCTTAGTCACTTGTCTTAAACAGTTCTTGATCGTAAGATATTTGAATTGGACATTAAATATCCGATAAGATCGACATGGGTTATTTCTACTCATGCGATGAGGGTGAATGATCTCACATTCACTCATGTGGTGACACTAAAACAAACTTGTGGGTGCTCATTAGAGAATGAGTTCACTGAACAGATCCGAATTAGAATTCCTGGATGGTCATTATACCTAATAGTCAACCAGAGAATTCAATCGTCGCAGTAGCGTAGTTAGTCCTTTGACCTGAGTCACCAAAGATACCTTGCTTGTAGACTGGTGTGTCTTGATTTTCTGGCTTATAGATTTTAACCATTAAGTTCATGATAGCCAGTCTTTCAGACACAGTGGAAAGCTTGCGAAGAAAATTGAGTGAACAATAAGGGATCACTCACGCTTGGTATACCATTAGAGAGAGAATGTCCTAAGGAGGTGTACTCAGAAATCCTTGGCCAGGGTCAACTGAAAGATGTGTCTTTCTAGAAGTTAACTGAGTATTAGAATCCATTCGGATAATATTTTAAGGGCTTGATATAGAAACCATACCCTTGTGCTGTCGAGGCATTGGATGAGTGAAGGATTAAATTTGCACGGTATCGGCAGATGGACAGGTTCAACTAAGGGAATGACATCCCTTATATCTTCTGGGATCATGAGGTAGTGCTTGGTGCCGTTCATGGTCAAACGGTCTAGTGGATTTACTATCAGATGATAATTCACCTATTTATTGAATTAGTTATTTAACATATAATGTTTAAGTAATAATTAATAAATATTAAACTTTAGAAATAGTTCTAAGTTTAGTAGGCATAAAATCAAACTGATATATGGGCCTAGAGGGTCACACACATAAGAGTTCTCGAAAGACGGTGAGAGATTTTAAATATTCTATTTATCTAGATTTTTGTGAAAAGTCGCAGGATAAACATGGAATGTTTAATTGGAGAACTATCCAAGGCCAAGCTCTTAGATAATTATGAGAAATAATTGTTGGCTTTATCTCTTATTAGAATAAGAGTTATAAAAGGAGGCCTTGTTGGTGGTGTGCGTACACTACAACCTTTGGAGAATTTCTCTCTCCTCAAGCTCTCTTTCTCTCTGTCTTGAAGAAGGATATGTCCACTCTATTTCTCTCTCCTCCTCTTCAACTGCATGGTGGAGGTTCTGAGATCGGGACGACGTCTTCAAGCCCAGGAGGAAAACTCGTCTGCATCGGGAGCTCGTTTGGATACCTGTGGAGATCGTACGTGTTGGATTCTCGAGTTTCTCCGGATCGCTCACGCAGTGGAAAATAAAATAAAAACAGCGATCCATTTTTCCCGTTTCGAATAAATAAAACTCCAATAATCGGATTATTGAATCTTATAGAGTGCGGATTCAAATCCGCAACCGTTCGGTTCCGTCGGCACGACACCGCAAGCCGTGCAAGCACCCGGCCTCTAGTGGAGTCCACGCGATCCTCCTTGCGACGAATATCCTCACGTTCCTTGTTCTTCGCAGCCGATTAAGTCGCCGCCGTTTGCTGCAACGCGCGGACGATTTCCCGTCAAACGAGAGTCGAAGAAGCGGCGGAACAGATCCGGGGATCCTGTTTCTTCTGGGGCACCAGAGAGAGAGAAAGAGTGGAGGGGGCGGCTAGGGTTAGTAGCAGCTTGGCCTGCTCAGTCCGTTCGCTATATTTTATATCAACTGCACGATTTTTCATAAAAACCCCCAGTTTATATAAAACCCACTTATTTATACATCGCCTTGAGAATCATTTGTGTGTGACCCTCTAGGCCCAATAACCAGTCCAGTTAATAGCCCAATAACCCCAGTGACTCCTCACTGGCTCGATTAATCAATTAATAACTTATATTAATTAATTAATCAATCGAATCGATGTCGCACATCAAATTCGATCGGGCCTCCGATCACATTGGGTGTCAAGCAACACCGCGTGAACCCAGAAAGTATCGGGGTTAAATAACCCCCTCTTTGAACCTTTCCGCCGACAGTTACCGCATGGACATAATCCTTCATTCATACAATGCTCTCAAGTCAACTCAGGGTATGGTAAACTGTCAAACTCTAACCGGTCAACTCACTTGGATCGGATGCTGCCGTATAATATCGGAAAAAATCCTTTCCCGATATTATCTTCCGCCCTGGACAAGGACTTTCGCGCATCCTTCCTAGAGCATTCTCTCTCTAAGTACCGAGAGCGAATGATTCCTTATTGACACTCAATTCCCTTCGACGGTATTTCGCTGTACCCGATCCTTAACTGTTTAGAATCCCGTGGTTAGAGATTCATAAACCAAGGTTAAAGTATAGAAGTCCACTGACAAGGTGTCCTTGGTGTCTCAAGTCCGAGGACCATCCACGCAACTGCGATAATAGAATCAAGCTAGTTCACAGTAAGGTACAATACCATCTAGCGATTTAGTCGGATCAGTTCAGTGAACTCATTCTCTAATGAGCACCTACATATTCGCCTTAGTGTCTCCACACAAGTGACTATGAGATCAGTCACCCTCATCTTATGAGTAGGAGTAATCTGTACTAGTCTAACCGAATATCCGATGTCCTTCTCGAATATCCTCCGACTAGGAACTATTAAGAATACGTATGTTTAAGTGATCAGTTTCATTAGTATGATCTCATCATAATCTGATCACTATCGCACATATTCACGGACTTCATTATGAGACGATAACAATACGAATTACACATAATTAATATTATACCATTTATGTTAATAAACGAATAAGATTTACATAGTCATATTGGCTTGTAGGCCACCAAAGACTAACAATCTTCCACTTAGACTAAAGCTAATCACCTTTATACACTAATCCAATAGACTCTACGCGACGCTCAAACACCTTTTGAGACAGTGGCTTCGTCAGTGGATCTGCTACATTATCGGCAGATGGAACTCTTCCTATCACTACATCTCATCTAGAAATGATCTATCTGCTAAGATGAAAGTGCCTCAGAATATCTTTCGATTTTTTATGAGACCGCGGCTCTTTCACTTGTACAATAGCTCCATTGTTGTCACACAATAGCGGAACATGATCAAAGATGCAGGGAACTATGCCAAGGTAGGTGATGAACTTCTTCAACCACTTCAGTCGTTTCAAGTCTCGAGTTTAAAAGCCTCGCAGTTTCAAGTCGCCTCCTCCATAGACAAGAAACATATCCTTAGTTCTTCTCAAGTACTTAAGGATACATTTCACTGCCTTCCAGTGCTCTTCGCCTGGATCAGCCTGAAATCTGCTCGTAACACTTAAAGCCAATGTCAAGCGGTGTACATAACATGGCGTACATGATAGATCCTATGGCAGAGGCATAGGATACTCTATCCATGAATGCCCTCTCATTAGGAGTCTTAGGAGACTGCTCCTTTGAAAGATAAATTTCATGTCTCATCAGTATGAGACCTCTCTTGAAATTTTCCATGCCAAACCTTTTGGCTGTGGTATCTATGTACAAGGATTGGGTCATTCCAAGCATCTTCTTTGATCTATCTCTATAGATCCGTATTCCCAATACGTAGGATGCTTCTCCCCAATCCTTCACGGAGAAGTTTTTCGATAGCTAGATCTTTACCGATGACATCATAACTACATCATTCCCAATCAGTAGTATGTCATCTACGTAAAGAACTAAGAAGGTGACTGCGCTCCCACTAATCTTCTTGTACACACAAGGTTCATCTTCATTCTTAATGAAGTCATAAGACTTGACAGCTTCGTCAAATCTTTTGTTGCAGCTCCAGGAAGTTTGCTTCAGTCTATAAATGGACTTCTGAAGTTTGCACACTCTATCTGGAAACTCTTTAGATGTGAAACCTTCAGGTTGTATCATATATACCACTTCCTCAAGTTTACTGTTGAGAAAGCCAGTCTTCACATCCATCTGCCAGATTTCGTAATAGAAATGTGCAGCTACGGCGAGCAGAACTCTGATCGATTTTATCATGGCAACTGGTGAGAAAGTCTCATCATAGTCAATTCCTTGCCTTTGACAATATCCCTTTGTCACCGACCTTGCCTTATAAGTGTCGATCCATCCATATGCACCGATCTTTCTCTTAAAGATCCACTTGCATCCAATGGGTACAATACCCACGGGCAAGTCCTCAAAGTCCCAAACTTGGTTGGTGTAAATAGACTGGATTTCTGAGTTCATGGCTTCTCGCTATTTTCCGGCTTCTGGGCCTTCTATGACCTCGTGGTAGGTTTTAGCTTCATCATCCACATTATATTCTACCTTAGACTTACCTTCATCGATATGTCCTACATATTGTTCGGTTAATTTAAGTATCCTACCAGATTTGCGAGGCTTATCTGTCTGTACCTGAACATATTCAAAAACTGATATCTCATCTGATGATTTTGCAGCTTTTTGGGGATCTAAAGCCTCTTCAAGTACTATTTTACTCTTATTGTCCTCCTGGAGAAGGTATTCCTCTTCCAAGAAGATAGATTTCCTAGCGACAAACATCTTTTGTTCACCAAGATGGTAAAAGTAATATCCAAAGGTTTCCTTTGGATATCCTGCAAACCTGCATTTATCAGTTAGTGATTCCAGCTTGTCTAGATCATGCCTCTTTATATGAGCAGGACAATCCTAGACTTTAATAGGTTTAAATTTTAATTTCCTGTCTTTCCACATCTCATATGGAGTAGAGGCCACAGACTTGTTGGGTACTCTGTTTAGTAAGTATACTGCTGACTCTAGAGCATACCCCTAGAGGGATACTGGTAAATCCGAAAAGCTCATCATAGATCGCACCATTTTCAACAAGGTTTGATTCCTCCTTTCTAATACACTATTCATATGTGGTGTATATGGAGGGATTAGCTTAGAAAGGATACCATTATCCTTTAAGAATTGTATGAAATTAGTACTCAAGTATTCTCCTCCCCGATCTGATCGAAGAGCTTTAATACTCTTTCCTAACTGCTTCTCTACCTCATTCTTGAACTCCTTGAACTTCTCAAATGCTTTCGACTTGTACTTCATTAAGTACACAGCTGAATCTTAAGAAGTCCACGGTGAATGTGATGAAGTATGAAAAGTCACCTTTGACTTAGGTAGACATAGGACCACATACATCCGAATGTATTAGTTCCAAAATGTCCTTGGCACGTTCTCTATGTCCAGTAAATAGAGATTTTGCCATTTTTTCCCACAAGGCAGGACTCACATGTTTCAAATGATTCATAATCGAATGTATTCAAATATCTATGTTTGTGCAACTTTTGCAACTTGCTTTCACCAATATGCCTAAGTCTACAATGACACATGTAGGCTTGGTTCACACAATTCTTCCTCTTCTTAAGAGCATTATCAATGTGAAGATTGTAATAAGAAACATTTAAAAGATATAGACTGTTGACTAAAGATGCCGAAGCTATTGATTTATTACCATAATAAATCGAACAACTTCTATTCTCAATAGACAACATATATCTTTTCTTGTCCAAATAAGATACTGATATGATGTTCTTTATTATGCTAGGAACATAATAACAATCTTTTAATGATAAGACATCTCCTGATGGAAGCCTGAGGTTTACTGTCCCAATAGCAACCGTCGCAACTTTTGCGTCTTTTCCTAGTCTCAGTTCCACCTCACCTTTTCTCAGCTTGCGCTTATTTGTCAGCATCTACACATCATGGTAGATATGAGGTGCACATCCGGTATCTAATACCCAAGATGTGGAATCTCTAACTGACAAGTTGATATCTATCATATAGATATCTGAAACTTCAAACAGCTTCACCTTTCCATGAGTTTTATCGTTGAGAAACTCCTTGCAGTTCCTCTTCTAGTGACCATTCTATTTGCAGTAGAAGCAGTCACCTTTTACTACACTTTGCCTTTGTCCTTCGATCTTTTATCGTATGCGATCATTTCTACCTCAAGAGCATCTACTGCAAGTTCAACAGGAGGATCAACCACACGGACATAGGCAATGTACTCAAATCTGAAGACATTTTCAGGTTTCTAAACCATTCCGAGTAGTTCAGGCTAGTCAAAAGTTTGGCATCAAGCATGCCATGGAGTGGGTTATTCGACAACATATTTACCTATAGGAGATAAACTCTGTTTTAGCATATGTTCAGTTATTAAATATAGAACAAGACATGGTCTTTTGATCAAGTTTTAACTCATACTAATTTTTAACGAACTGTATAACCCTCAGCTATATAGAATGGGAGACACCGACAGTCTCCTAGTGGGGATCAGAATCTCAATGACTTGTAGTACAACCTTGTGGATAGCACAAGAAAGCTGTAAAACAATCAAAGAGCACCTATTTCATGGGACTTGCAACTCCTTGCAATATCCGATCATAACTTCGGTCCCCAGAGATTTAATGGCCTTATGGATAGCACCACAAGCCACTAATTCTGGTCTAAGTTAACCATCGTTACGAGACGAGCATAGATTTTCATGTAGCCCTTGTGGATAGTACAACAAAGCTACAAGGTTCCTCCACCCCGATCATATAGGCATCTAATGCCACAGTCTCTCCTTACAATTAAACAGGCCTTTTGGTAGCACAAAAAACTTGCCTAAAGTAATTTGAATCCTATGACTATAATGATGGTGGACCACACGGTAAGTTCTTAACTACTCACATTACGGCTTATAATTTATATGAGGGTATTTAGATAACTTTTATCTTGGTCTCTCCTAGGTGATAATATATAAATATATCGTATATATTTACTAAATACTATACCTGCTTTGATTCATAATCAAAATTAAAAATAATGCATCTCATACATGTCTAGTGTGATTATGGATAGCACAGTGGGTTTGACTAGAGCCAACAGTCAAACGCACACATAATCTAACATAACATTTACATTAGACTACCCTACAAACACATAGGCAAAGGATCTCCACCACATCGCCTTCCTGGTTGCATTTGTGGATCGTCCTCGCTCCTTCCTTGGTTGTCTCGATCATATTACATTAATTCTAGAATTACATGTAAGTTGAAGAAGGCCTTATGACGAGTACAAGAGAGAGGGAGGTAGAAGTACATCAGAGTATGAAAGAAAGAGAGGTACCCAGACCTCTATTTATTAACAATTAATAAATATCCATTCAACCATACATTCATGATTCACACACATCATTCATCACATGAATAATTAAATAAGTACATATCTATAACCACGGTGTGTTTTAATCAACACACACATGATAAGCTCATTACATGGCTAAATAAAAGAGTTTCAAAATTAAATAATTTTGACTTTCAAAAAACTGGGTTCCAATCAAAATTAGCCTTTTGAATTTCAAAAACTCTTTTAGTTAATTTAATCATGCAATTAAATCAAATTTAAAAGTATAAAACACACATCACATGTGCACACACTCCAAATTAATAATTCCAGATTATTCCATGCGAATTAGAACATTTCTAAAATTAAAACAATCTAACATTTAGATTAAACCATATTAATAATCTAACAATTAGACTATTAATAATTAATAACTAATCTAATTATTTAGATTAGTCCATTAAAGATAATTACTAATTTAACGCTTAAATGAATAATCAACTCTAATTAATTATTAACTACTAACCTAATACTCAGATTAGTCAATTAATGCTAATTATTAATTTAACTCTTAAACCAATAATTAACACAAATTAATTAATAAATTATAATTCTAACTCTTAGAATTGTTAATTTAAAATTAATCATTAACTTTACACTTAAAGTAACAATTAACTCTAATTAACTTAAAGTGCTAATCTAACTCTTAAATTATTAATGCTAATCATTAATTTAACTCTTAAATTAGTAATTAACTAGGCTCAGCCCATATGCTGGGCCTGGGCTCGGTAGAGGCCCGAACCAGGGTCCCTGGTCTGAGCCAGGACTCGAGTCCCTAGCTCAGGGGGCCAAGCCCGGTCTGGGCTGCCCTTGCCGGCCAGTCCAGCCGCTTGAACCGGCGTGGGGCCCCTGCAATCTCCCCTAATCCGCCGCCTCTTACCCAGCCAGCACCCGAAACCCTAAACGGCAACCATGTGGGGTTGGCAGCAGCGGCCAGCGGCCAGAGGCTGGCACCACGGCGCCGCCGGCGCGTACCGGTCCCACCTGTGGGCTCGCCAACAACCCCCCTTTTTCTCAAGCTGGCCCGAGCCCCTCTTCCTTCTTTAAAATCTAGTTTTCATAAAACCGAACAAGAGGAAGATGACCCCCATCTCCGGCCACCTTCAGAGGGTTCTCGGCGGCGATCTTGATGCCCGGTGGTGACCGGTGACTTTCCCCATATCATCCAGGGTCCCGGTGCTCCATCCCAACGCTTGGGAAGCCGTGATTAAACCCCGTTCTTCATCACATGAAGAACTCCGAAAATTTCCAAAAATAATTTTAATTTTATGCAAAAATAAGCGATGGAATCGCAACAATCATCTCATGATTATTGACTTCGCACATAATTAAAACGATGTATGGAATAATTCAAGGAAAAGTTAATTCGGAGACCAAAAACGGGACGATAAACAGTGGAACCTGGCTCTAATACCACTGTTGGCTTCTCGTGTTTCTCCGAATCACAAACGCAGTGCAAATTAAAATAAAATGTTGCGATCCATTTCCCGTTTCGTAAATACAAAACCGAAAATTGGATTATCGATTCTTACGTGCGAGGATTCAAATCCGTGACCGATCGGTTCTGTCGGTGCGACACCGCAAGCCCCGCAAGCGCTCGGCCTCTAGCGGAGTCCACGCGATCCTCCTCACGGTGGTTATCCTCACGATTCCTCGTTATTCGCAGCCTATGAAGCCTCCGCCATTCGCTGCAACGATCGCCGCAACGCGCAGACGATTTTCCGTCGGACAGGAGTCGGAGTAGTCCCGGAGAACGTGTCCGGCCTGGGGCGCCAGAGAGAGAGAGGAAGAGAGGAGGGGCGGCTAGGGTTAGCAACAGCCTGGCCTGCTCAGCCAGTTCGCTATATTTTATATTAACCGTGCGGTTTTTCATAAAAACCCCCGGTTTAATATAAAACCCACTTATTATCCATCGCCTTGAGAATCATTTACATGTGACCCTCTAGGCCCAATAACCAGTCCGGTTAATGGCCCAATAAGCCTAGTGACTCCTCACTGGCCTGATTAATCAATTAATAACTCATATCAATTAATTAATCAATCGAATTAATGTCGCACATCAAATTCAATCGGGCCTCTGATCACATTGGGTGCCAAGCAACACCGCGTGAACCTGGAAGGTATTGGGGTTAAGTAACCCACTCTTGGAACCTTTCTGCCGACAGTTACTTCGTGGATATAATCCTTCATTCGTACAATGCTCTCAAGTCAACTCAAAGTATGGTAAACTATCAAACCCTAACCGGTCGACTCACTTAGATCGGATGCTACCGTATAATATTGGAAAAACTCATTTCCCGATATTATCGTTCGCCTTGGCCAGGGACTTCCGTGTTGGGATCGCTGTGTCGGGATCCGACCGAAAAACGCAGCGGAATAAAATATTCAGGATCGGATATGTCCCGTTTCGATCGTAGAAATAAAACCGGAGTAAATCGGACTTACCTTGCGCGGATTCGAATCCGCGTTCGTTTTCCAGTTCCGTTGAAGCGATGCCGCAAGTCGCGCAGATGCCCGACCTCTAGCGGTATCCACGCAGTTCTCCTCGCGATGGATCGTCCTCTCTTCCTCGCTTGCTGCGGCGTTCGTAGATCCCGTCTGGCTGCGCGTAATCCGCCGCGACATGCGGATTCGGAATCTCCCGTCGGACGGAAGGTGGAGCAATCGGGATTTGAAGCAGAGCCTCCAGATGGCTGCCTCGTGTAGAAGAGAGGGAGAGAGAGAGAGAGAAAGAACGACGGCTAGGTCAGGGTTCCTGGCCCCCGACGTAGAATCTGTTCTTTTATAATAAGTCTGTTTGCGGGTTTTCATAAAAATCCAGACTTATCCGAAATCCTGTCGGATTATCCATCGACTTGAAAACCATTTGCGTATGACCCTCTAGGCCCAAATACCAGTCCAATTAATATCCCATTAAGTCCAGTAACCCTTTACTGACCCACTGAATTAATTAATATCCTTATATTCAATTAATCAGCTGAATTTAATGTCCCACAATAAATTCGGACGGACTTCCGATCATGTTGGATGCCAAGCAACATCGCGTGATCCTGGATGGCACTGGGGTTATTGCAACCCTCTATTGGAACCTTTCTGTCATCGGTTAGCGCACGGATATAATCCTTCATCCGTGCAATGTTCCCGAATCGACCTAGGGCATGGTTTACTGTTAAACCCTATACGGTCGATTCACTTGAATCAGATGCCGCTAATCTAAATCCGATAACTCCTTATCGAATACAGAGTCCGCCCTGGCCAGGGACTTTAAGCACATCATTCCCGGAACATTCTCCCTCAAGCTACCAAGAGCGGATGATCCCGTATTGAACACACAATTACCTTCGAGGGCATTTCCCTGAACCCGATCGCTTGACTTATTGATAACCCATGGTTAGGGATTCGTTAGTCAAGGTCAAAGTTCAGTAACCTACCAACAAGATATCTTTGGCGTCTCAGGTCCAAGGATCATCCACACAACCGTGACAAAAGAATCGAGCTGGTTAACAGTGAGGTGTTTACCATCCAGCGATTCATAGTCGGATCAGTTAGTGAACTAATTCACCAATGAGCACCTACAGGTCCAACATAGTGTCTCCACACAAGTGACTTATGAGATCAGTCACCCTCATCATATGAGCTGAAGTAACCTATACTAGTCTATCCGGATGTTCGATGTCCTATCTCAAACATCCTATGACTAGGAAAAATTAAGAACATGTGTTTATAAGTCTTCGGTCCCGTAATTATGATCTCATCATAATCCGAAGACTGTTGCACATGTTCATAGACTTCATCGTGATACGATAAACAGAGATCGAATTAATTACACATAATGAATTATTGTCGTTTATTAATAATCTGAATAAGTACATAGTATCGGATTGGCTTTGAGACCATCTAATACTAACAATCTCCCACTTGGACTAAAGCCTATCACTTTTATACAGAATACCCATATTCTCTAAGTGACGCTCAAAAACATTTTAAGACAAAGGCTTTGTAAGTGGATCTGCTATGTTGTCGGCTGAGGGAACTCTTTCCACCACGACATCTCCTCGAGCTATATTCTCTCTGATCAGATGAAAGCGCCGTAGAATGTGCTTCAACTTCTGATGAGACCTCGGCTCTTTCGCTTGAGCAATCGCCCCATTGTTGTCACACAACAGTGGGACGGGACCAGATATGCTTTCCACCACACCAAGATCGCTGATGAATTTCTTCATCCATACAGCTTCCTTGGTGGCTTCAGTAGTAGCAATATACTCGGCTTCCGTTGTCGAATCAGTAGTGGTTTCCTGCTTGGAACTTTTCCAGCTCACTGCTCCCCCGTTGAGTGTGAAAACAAAACCTGATGTTAACTTGTTGTCATCAGGATCAGACTGAAAACTCGAGTCAGTGTATCCTTGCAGCTTTAAGTCTCCTCCTCCATAGACTAGAAATAGATCCTTAGTCCTTCTCAAGTACTTAAGGATACATTTCACAGCCTTCCAGTGTTCATCACCTGGATTTTCCTGATGTCTGCTCGTAACACTTAGAGCATATGCTATATCAGGTCTGGTACATAGCATGGCATACATGATGGACCCTATGGCAGAAGCATAGGGGACTTTATCCATCACGGTCCTCTCTTCAGGTGTCTTGGGAGACTGACCTTTAGAGAGTGAAATTCTATGTCTCATCGGTATGAGACCTCTCTTGGAATTTTCCATGTCAAACCTTTTGACAATGGTTTCTATGTACATGGATTGGGTTAAAGCTAGCATCTTCTTTGATCTATCTCTATAAATCTGTATTCCTAATACATAAGATGCTTCTCCCAAATCCTTCATGGAGAAGTTCTTAGACAGCCATATCTGTACTGATAACATCATTCCTACATCATTCCCAATGAGTAGGATGTCGTCAACGTAAAGAATCAGAAATGTGATTGCGCTCCCACTGTTTTTCTTGTATACACAGGGCTCATCTTCATTCTTAATGAAGCCATAAAATTTGATTGCCTCATCAAATCTTATGTTCCAGCTTCGGGAAGCTTGCTTCAGTCCATAAATGGACCTCCGCAACTTGCATACCATGTCTGGAGATTCTTTGGATGTGAATCCTTCTGGTTGTATCATATACACCTCCTCCTCAAAGTTTCCATTGAGGAAGGCAGTCTTCACATCCATCTACCAGATTTCATAATTATGGTAGGCAGCAATGGCGAGAAGAATTCTGATAGACTTAATCGTAGCAACGGGTGAAAAGATTTCGTCATAATCAACACCTTGTCTTTGACGATAGCCTTTCGCCACTAATCTTGCTTTATAAGTCTCAATACGTCCATCTGCACCGATCTTTCTTTTAAAGATCTATTTGCAGCCGATAGGTACTATACCATCGGGCAAATCTACCAAGTTCCAAACTTGGTTGATGTACATGGACTGTATTTCAGAATTCATAGCTTCCCGCCATTTCCTAGCCTCTAGACTTTCAATGGCCTCCTGGTAAGTCTTAGGATCATCATCCTCATTATCGAGTATCCTTGAACCATCCAAATTAATATGTCCTACATATCTTTTTAGTGGTTTAGATATTCTTTCAGACCTACGAGATTCCTGTGTATCATTTTGAACAGGTTCAGAAACTGACGGTTCATCTGATGAGCCATTGCCAGTTTGTGGGTCTGGAATTTCTTCCAAAATCACTTTGCTCCCACTGTCCTTCTGAAGAATATAATATTCTTCCAGAAAGACAGCTCTCCTGGCCACAAACACCTTTTGTTCGCTAGGATGATAAAAGTAATATCCATAAGTTTCCTGTGGATATCCCACAAATCTGCATTTGTCAGTTCTGGATTCTAGCTTATTTGCGTCATGTCTTTTAACATGAGCAGGACATCCCCAGACTCTAACATGTTTAAGGTTTTATTTCCTTCCATTCCATATCTGATATGGAGTGGTTTCAACAGATTTGCTGGGTTGCTGGGTACCTTGTTCAAGATATACATAGCCGCGCTAAGTGCATATCTCCATAAGGACACTGGTAATTTGGACATGCTCATCATGGATCGCACCATTTCCATTAATGTGCGATTTCTCCTTTCTGATACACCATTCATCTAAAGTGTATAAGGAGGTGTAAGCTGAGAAAGGATACCATTATCCTTTAAGTATTTAATAAACTCTGCACTCAAGTATTCACCACCCCGATCAGATCGGATGGTTTTTATACTATGTCCTATTTGTTTTTTTACTTCATTCTTAAATTCTCTGAATTTCTCAAAGGCTTCAGATTTATACTTCAATAAGTATATATATCCAAACCTTGAGTAATCATCAGTTAATGTAATGAAGTATGAGAAACCACCAATGGCTTGGGTTGACATAGGACCACATACATCTGAATGTATGAGTTCTAATATGTCTTTGGCTCATTCTCCAGTTCCACTAAATGGAGACTTAGCCATTTTACCCATTAAACGTGATTCACAGGTTGCATATGATTCATAATCAAATGGATCTAAATATCCATCTTTATGCATCCTTTGGAGTCTGTTTTCACCAATGTGTCCAAGCCTACAATGCCACAAGTAGGCTTTGTTCATTTCATACTTACTTCTTTTAAGTGAAGAACCGATGCGTAAATTATCATGAGACACATTTAATAGATACAAACCATTGGACAAAATAGCATAAGCTATTAATTTATTAGATGGATGCAAAGCCTAGGCTTATTAGATGGATCTTACTCCTTCAGGAATTTGATTTGGAAATTCGAGATAAGAAGGATTCTGAGAATGTGGTAGCTGACCACCTATCCCGAATTCCGATCTCTGAAAGTACACCAATCACTGATTCCTTTCCTGATGAGCATCTACTGACCATTTCTCACACTGCTGCACCTTGGTATGCTCATATTGTCAATTACAAGGTGACTAATCAGCTTCCGGAAGGATGGACTAAAAGTGAAAAGGACAAATTCTTTTCTCAGGAAAAATGTTATTTCTGGGAGGATCCTGAATTATTCAAATTTTGTCCTGATCAAATCATTAGGCGATGTGTTCCTGAAGAAGAACAACAAAGTGTTCTTAACTTCTGCCATAATCTGGCCTGTGGGGACCACTTCTCAGGAAAGAAAACTGCAGCCAAAGTCTTGGAAACTGGTTTTTACTGGCCCACACTTTTTAAAGATGCCCATGAATTTAGCAAAACTTGCTTCCGATGTCAGGCCGTAGGAAATATGGCGAAAAGGGATACGATGCCACTCAACCCAATCTTGGTGGTTGAAGTCTTTGATGTTTGGCGAATTGACTTTATGGGACCTTTTCCACCCTCTTTTGGACATACATATATTCTGGTAGCGGTGGATTATGTCTCAAAATAGATTGAAGCAGTAGCCACCCGAACCAATGATCATAAAGTGGTCATTAAATTCGTTCAGAAGAATATCTTTTCTCGGTTCGGGTGGCCTAAAACTATCATAAGTG
Source organism: Zantedeschia hybrid cultivar (assembly GCA_030544215.1). Lineage (NCBI taxonomy): Eukaryota > Viridiplantae > Streptophyta > Magnoliopsida > Alismatales > Araceae > Zantedeschia > Zantedeschia hybrid cultivar. The sequence continues at coordinate 47,496,385 of JARZZO010000011.1, forward strand.
ATGGGGGAACGCACTTCACGAATTACCAGTTTCGGGCTTTGCTTAAGAAATATGGGATTAATCACAAAGTAGCCACCCCCTATCATCCCCAAACCAGTGGCCAAGTGGAAGTTTCCAATAGAGAGATTAAGAACATTCTGCAAAAGTCCGTTAGGCCCGATAGAAAAGTCTGGTCTGAAAGATTGGATGATGCTTTATGGGCCTATCGGACCGCTTACAAAACTCTCATTGGCATGTCTCCTTATCGCCTAGTTTTTGGAAAAGCGTGCCACCTTCCGGTGGAATTGGAACATAGGGCTTATTGGGCCATCAAACAAGTCAATCTGGACCTAGCCCAAGCTGGTTCCCACCGAACCTTACAACTGAGTGAGCTAGAAGAGTTACGCAGCGAGGCCTATGAAAATACAAAAATTTATAAAGCCAAAACTAAAACTTTTCATGATAAACATATTGTGAGAAAACCCTTTCTTCTAAATCAAAAAGTTTGGCTATTTAACTCTAGGCTCCGCTTATTTCCAGGAAAACTGAAATCCAGATGGGATGGACCATTCGTAGTCGTTAAAGCCTTCGATCATTGAGCCGTTAAAATTCTGAATCCCAAGAGTGGGAACACTTTTACTGTTAATGGTCAACGATTGAAACCATTCATTGAAAATCTTCAAAATGAGCCACCTGAATCCATAGAACTAAGTGAACCACACTAACTGAACTTCCGTCTGGCTAAAGACGATAAACTTAGCGTTTGTTGGGAGGTAACCCAATATTTTACTTCAGTTTTTGGTATTTCTTTTCCTTTTAGGTCCCTGAGCAGCAATCGCCGTGGATATGTCGCATCCTCGTCATTAGAGGTTGTTTCGCTCCTCTACAAATTCTCTTCTGGCTAACATGTTTTCCATATCTTTTATGCCATTGAGGACAATGTCAATCAAGTTGGGGGGTGAGACAATCAATTTGATATGCATTTATTGAAAATCTTTTGAAGAAAACTGATATCTCTCACTGAAAAATGGTCAAATTTTTTCAAAAACTTCTTTTCACATCCTAGGAAAATTGCATGAAAATCATGTTTTATTAAGTAAATCTTAAACAAATCATTTTTGTTTTTTTGTCACATTGGTTAAAGAACCTTCAAAGTTTAAATATCCCACTTTACAAAAGTCCACGGCAGGATGATTTTCACACACACACGGCAACTTAGAAAAAATGAAAGATCTTAAGAGTATAGAATTGCTGGAATTAACGTTAAGGATAAGACTACTTATTCTAATTTTTCTTTTGGGTTGAACGAAAGGAATGTGTAGGATCCGTAATAGGAAACTGTCCCACTCAGCACTCTAAAAGAGGCGGTCATTTAAAATGGACAGCTGTAAACACTAAAAGCAATAGAAGGCGGTAAAAGAGCTAAAGGAAGGTAGGTGGCAAAAAGTACGCACTTCTCCTCAGGCAATTCGAAGAGAGTGGCAAAAAGTACGCACTGTCAAAAGTAAAAGTACAATAACATGAAAAAACGCCACGCTAAAAAGTCCATCGTACCAAAAATATGACCAAGTCGTGAAAAGTGCTGAATTGGGACGGGAACTGAAAAACGGTCCTCACTGACTGATCAGGAAATCTTTTATTCTCTTCTCCTCCCCAGGTAGTCTTATCTAAAGGGTAGTAAAGGCAAGAATATACCAAAAAGGTCGGAAACGAGTTCTAAGTGTGTCAAATTTCATACACAATCACCTGTCGTGAATCAAAATATTGTGGGATATGAAAACTTTTATCTTAACCAATCGACTACCACTTAAATTGATTGTGAAAGATACTACAAATGAAGCATGATAATTCAATGTTTATCCTAACTTTTCCTTATTTGCATTGCTAAGGGACTAGCAATGAGTAAGTTGGGGGGTGTGATAAAGTGTTAAATTGATCATTTAAGGGCAACCATATGTATCATACTCATGTTTTTATCTGCAAAATAGCATGAATTGATAGATAATTATGTAACAAGTCCAACGGTACCAATTTCATCAAATTCTGACTTAAAAACATCGTCATTTCATGTGATTAAAGGAGCATAGCGCATTTGCGGTTTTTCGACAAAACCGAGACGAAATGAATAAATATGATGATATTTTTATGATAATGCGCTAATTTATATTTATTTTATGTGAACAGGACATGCCGATGATGCAGTGCAGCTGGTGGAGTTTCCATAAATTTGGGGGAGGTCTAGTGTTCGGATTTCAACTAAATCAGGAGTAAAAATACAATTTGATTCCTTCCTTCTCTAGAGTTTTCCAAAATCCACTATTTCCTTCCTTCTCTCCAATTTCCTAAACCGCAGTCTGACTTCTTCTCCAGTTTCCTTCCCACGCCTCTCTTCCTCTCTATATTAACCTCTCTTCCTCTTCTCAACCGAGTAGTATCTCTCTCTCTTAGTTTCCCAACCTCGAACCCTCTAATTCCTAGTCTCCCTCGGCCTTCACCAATTCCCAGCAACCTCTCCCACGGTTCTCTTCCTCTTCTCCAGTCTCCTTCTCTCCTTGCCATCCCTCTCTTTCTCCCTCGGTTTCTCTTTCTCTCTCTCTTCTATTCCTCCTCTCCCGCACCTCTCTCTCGGTCCTTCTCTCTCCCTCTCTGTTCTATCCACCTGCCAGAAGCTCCAGCGCCGCCGTCTCTTTCTCTCCAGCTCCCAGCAACCAGCAGCCGCACACCAGCAGCCGCATGCCTGCGAGCCTACACGCGCCCCCTGCATGCATGCTCCTACGGGCTTGAAGCTAACCGCCAGCAAACGCACCCCCCATGCACGCTGCGCCTGAAGCCGGCAACCTCTTCTCAAGCAACAGCTTCAGTTCCACCTGCGGTGAAGCCGCCAACATCCTCCACGCATCACCTCCAGTCCTGCACGTCGGCGTTCAAGGTTCACAGCACTTGCCCGAGCTGTTCGGCAAGACTGAACCAGCGGCTTCACGGCTTTCTCAAGCTGCACGTCCAGGCACGTCCGGTGGAGCCTGAAGCTGCCCTCCACGCGCCGCACTCCAAGCTGCATCACCAGCTCCCACAGTCCGGTGAAGCATCCTCCTACCATCCACTAGCTGCTGCATCTCCAGCAGGCCACCTGCAGCACCAGCAGCAGGCTTTCTCCACCCGCTCCACGTGCATGCAAGTACCGCACCGCCGGTCTGAAGCCCCTCTCCCCAGCAGCTCCAGCAAGCCACTCACGGCTTCCACGCAGCAGCAAGCTTCACGGCTTCCACCAGCAGCAAGGCCACCCTTGCATGCAACGCACCAACCTGGTGAAACCAGCAACACCTGAAGCTGCACCTGCTTCTTCCAGCGGCACCAGCAGCAGCTTCTTTCCTCCTCCTGCATGCGTTGAACCCAGCAAGTCCAGCACCTGTCTCCTCCACGAACCTGCCATAAATCCCTCCATGCATGCAGCAGCCTCTCCACGTGTATAACCAGCAGGGAACCAGCCCTCCCCCACAGATTGCTCTTTTCCTTCTCCCCATTAGTTTAGAATTAGTTTAATTATTTAGGGTTAGTTAATTGTTATTTCATATTTTTTTTATTTAGTTTAAGGTTATTAAACAATTAAATTTTGTAATTTATTTCATAATTTTTAGTTAATTCATGTTTTACACGTAGTTAAATTTTAATATCTTTGTCATAAATTTTAGTTGTGATTTGTTTTTTTTATAAGTGTTTGTGTTTAATTTCTGAAAAAAGAAAAGAAAAAAAAAGACTTGTTTAATTTGAGTAATCCTATTTTTAGGTAATATTAGTTAACTTAATTTTAGTTTAATTAAGTAATTAGTTTACTTAAATTTTCACTTATTTTTAGATTAACTAAAGTCCAAAGTTTTCAAAATTAAAATTCTATCTCCCTGTGGATCGACTCGGACTCACCGCTATTAATTTCCAAAATTTGATTTGAGTGAGCCGGATAAATTTAGATTGAACGTTTTCATGAGTGTTTAACGACGCACAATTCGAAACGATCACATAATAACATTCATCTAATAAAAATGTGTCTCCATATGGTAGTTTAAGCCTCACTGTCCCCACAGCGATCGCCACAACTCTTGCACCGTTACCTTGCCTCAGCTCCACCTCGCCGGTCCTCAGCTTACGCCTTCTTGTCAGTGCCTGCACAGAATTGCAAATATGAGATACACATCCAGTATCTAATACCCATGATGTACAATCTCTTATTGACAAGTTTACATCTATCATATAGATACCTGAAGCGTCCTACTGCTTCACAGTTCCTTGAGCCTTGTCTTTGAGGTATTCTTTGCAATTCCTCTTCCAATGGCCTTTCTGGTGACAGTAGAAGCAATCACCTTTCTCAACACTTTTACCTTTGTCTTTCTTGACAACCTTTGCCTTTCTCTAAACCTTGTTCTTATTCTTTCGAAAAGCTTGAACTGCAAGTCTTTTTCTGTTGGTCTTACCAACCATGAGGATTTGGGGTTTATCTTTCACAAGGTTCCCTTCAGCAGTCTTTAACATGTTCAGTAGTTCAGCTAAGCTGGCCTGGATCTTGTTCATGTAAAAATTAATAATGAACTGAGCATATGACGGTGGAAGTGAAGACAACACGAGGTCTATGTGCATCTCCTTGGGAAGTGTAATCCCAAGAGCATCCAGCCTCTCCACCCACTCAATCATTTTCAGCACGTGATTCTGTACTGAAGTTCCCTCTGTCATCTGAGCCTTGAACAGATTCTTCGATATCTCATATCGTTCAATTCTGCGCTGCTCACCAAATAGCTTCTGTAAATGGAGCATGATGGATCTAGCATCCATCTCTTCATGTTGCCTCTGCAACTCATTGCTCATAGAGGCTAACATGTAGCATTGGGCCATGGTGGAATCTTCCTTCTATTTTTCATACACTATCATTTCCTCCTCTGGGATATCTAATGCTGGTTCAGCAGGAGGTTCATTATCCAAGACGTAGGCAATCTGCTCAGACCTAAGGACTATCTTCAGGTTTCTGAACTAGTCTGAGTAATTGGTGCCTGTCAAACGGTTAGCATCAAGTATGCCTCGCAACGGGTTATGGTGCGACATTCTCGCCTATAGGAGATAATCAATTGATAATTAACAGATATTCAGATTAACTAAAACAAGATATGGTCTTTTATTATCTAGTTTTACTCCCACTAATTTTCGACGGATTGTATAACCTTCAGATATACAAAACGGGAGACGCTGACTGTCTCCTAGTGGGGATCATAATCTCCAAGCATCACAGTATAATCTCGGGTAAACACGTAGTATCATACCGCTATCTCAGAGCAATCATCTCATGATAATTGCAACTCCTTGCAATATCCGATCATATTTCGACTCACAAGTTTAATGGTCCTTGGTAAACACAGTAGACCATTATCCCCGGTCTAAGCTTTACCATCAATACGTGACAGAGTAAAGTAGAAATATAGTTCCCGGATAAACACGTGGATAACTATATCGTTCCTCTACTCTTATCCAAAGGCATCTAATGCCATGATCAACAGTCCTCTCAACAGACAATGGCAGACCTCGGTTAAACACATAGTATCTGCCATCACTGAATTAAGTTCTATTGATCATATTGATGGAGAGCCACGCGGTGCATTCTCAATGACTCGCGCTACGGCTTAGAGTTTGTAACGAAGGTTTTACTTATTTAGTTTGGTCTCATCCTAGGTGATAGTATTAAATATATCAAATATGTTATAAATACTAATAACCTAGCAAATATTAAGCACATGCATCACATATATGTCATTAGTATGGTCATGGATGGCACTGCGGTTTGACTTGAGCAAGACAGTCAAACGCACACACATACACAATATAACAACTTATATCATGAGTCTGCAAACCCATGGATTCAATGAACTCCTTCATTTTCGTCTGGTCGGCAGTTGTGGATCATCCTCGCTCCGCGCGCAGCTGCCTCGATCAAATTACGTCATAATTCTCAATTACAAGATAATTTATAGAAAGAGAAAGCCTTATGGTGATTACATCAAGGAGGGAGGTAGAATTACATTAGAATATGAGAGGGAGAGGTTCGCAGACCTCTATTTATTAATAAATAACAAACCACACAATCACATTCTATATCCACAATAAATGCCCGTCTATGACCACCATGTGTTTTAATTAAACAATCCACACATGATATAGCACATCAAAATGGGTTAATAAAATTTTTCAAAAATAAATAATAATTTCAGGTTTCATAAAACTAGGGACCAAACAAAATTTGGATTTTGAATTTTCGAAAAGATTTTACAGTTTAATCATGCTAATTTAAATCAAATTTAAACAAGCAATAATCACACATCAAATGCGCACAAACAATCCAAAACGATCCAATCCATTTAATATTCCATGCCACAAATATAATATGAAATTAATGTAATTAATTCAACATTTAAATTAATATTCATTAACATCATCTTATCTAACAATTAGATAAACATTAATTAACAACCAATTTGTTAATTAAACAAGATTATTTATTTAAATGGGCTCAATAATATGAAAGACATAATTTAATTTCATTATAAAACAATTTTAAATTTTAAATTCTGTCAGAAAACAATTTTCTATTCATTAATGGGCCCACAAATAAATGAGCTGGGTCCAGCCCTTGCTGGACCCGGGTCTGGCACTGGGCCGAGCCGAGCCTGCAGCATGGTTCGGACCCAGACCGCCCATTAGGGTGGGCCTGGTCCGGCCCAACTGTCGGGCTGGCTCGGGCCCCTGCCCGGCCCGGTCCAGTAGGGGGCCGGCCCGCCCCTTTCCTGCACGCAGCTAGGAAACCCTAGCTGCGTGCAGGAAACATGGTGGGGCGCCGCCGCTGGCCACCTACCCGGCAGAGCCGGTCGGCAGGGCCACGGCGGGGCACTGCCCGACAGCCAGGTCCCCAACGACGGCGCCAGCAGTCCCTGGTCGGCCGGTGATGCCCCCTTTTTTCTTGCATCTGAAACCCCCTCCATCCCTCCTTTGCTTCAACCCGCTTGAAGAAGGAGAAAAAGAGTGCAGGTTGGCGGCTTTCTCCAGCGCCGGTGGGTGGGCCAGCGACCTCCAGTGACCCCCCGGGGATGATCCTTGGACCAAGCCATTAAGCCCCAACCTTTTGGGGTATCCAGGAGATTCAAAAAAACACCCATCCATTCTTCGTCTTACGAAGAACACGAAAATCCCCAAAAAATTAAATTTTCATGTTAGAAAAAAATTTAATTTTGTTAGTTCATCACATGAACAATATTCTAACAGTGAAAATAATTAATCAGGATTATACCGCATCGAATATAATTAACGGACGACCGATTTGGGATCCGAAACGGCAACGAACACAGTGGAACCTGGCTCTGATACCACTGTTGGGATCCCTGTGTCGGGATCCGACTGAAAAACGCAGCGGAATAAAATATTCGGGATCGGATCTGTCCCGTTTCGATCGTAGAAATAAAACCGGAGTAAATTGGATTTACCTTGCGCGGATTCGAATCCGCGTTCATTTTCCGGTTCCGTCGGAGCGATGCCGCAAGTCGCACAGATGCCCGACCTCTAGCGGTATCCACGCGGTTCTCCTCGCGATGGATCGTCCTCGCTTCCTTGCTCGCTGCGGCGTTCGTAGATCACGTCTGGCTGCGCGTAATCTGCCGCGACATGCGGATTCGGAATCTCCCGTCGGACGGAAGGTGGAGCAGTCGGGATTCGAAGCGGAACCTCCAGATGGCCGCCTCGTGTCGCACACCCAGAAGAGAGAGAGAGAGAGAGAAAGAATGACGGCTAGGTCAGGGTTGCTGGCCCCCGACGTAGAATCCGTTCTTTTATAATAAGTCTGTTTGAGGTTTTTCATAAAAACCCAGACTTATCCGAAATCCTGTCGGATTATCCATCGACTTGAAAACCATTTGCGTGTGACCCTCTAGGCCCAAATACCAGTCCAGTTAATATCCCATTAAGTCCAGTAACCTTTTACTGACCCACTGAATTAATTAATATCCTTATATTCAAATTAATCAGCCGAATTTAACGTCCCACAATAAATTCGGACGGACTTCCGATCACGTTGGATGCCAAGCAACATCGCGTGATCCTAGATGGCGCTGGGGTTATCGCAACCCTCTATTGGAACCTTTCTATCATCGGTTAGCGCACGGATATAATCCTTCATCTGTGCAATGTTCCCGAATCGACCTAGGGGATGGTTTACTGTTAAACCCTATACGGTCGATTCACTTGAATCAGATGCCGCTAATCTGAATCCGATAACTCCTTATCGAATACAGAGTCCGTCCTGGCTAGGGACTTTAAGCACATCATTCCCGAAATATTCTCCCTCAAACTGCCGAGAGCGGATGATCCCGTATTGAACACACAATTACTTTCGAGGGCATTTCCCTGAACCCGATCGCTTGACTTATTGATAACCCATGGTTAGGTATTCGTTAGTCAAGGTCAAAGTTCAGAAACCTACCAACAAGATATCTTTGGCGTCTCAGGTCCAAGGATCATCCACGTAACCGTGACAAAAGAATCGAGCTGGTTAACAGTGAGGTGTTTATCATCCAGCGATTCATAGTCAGATCAGTTCAGTGAACTAATTCACCAATAAGCACCTACAAGTCCAGCATAGTGTCTCCACATAAGTGACTTATAAGATCAGTCACCCTCATCATATGAGCTGAAGTAACCTATACTAGTCTATCCGGATGTTCGATGTCCTATCTCAAACATCCTATGACTAGGAAAAATTAAGAACATGTGTTTATAAGTCTTCGGTCCCGTAATTATGATCTCATCATAATCCGAAGACTGTTGCACATGTTCATGGACTTCATCGTGATACGATAAACAGAGATCGAATTAATTACACACAATGAATTATTGCCATTTATTAATAATCTGAATAAGTACATAGTATCGGATTGGCTTTGAGACCATCTAATACTAACATTCCGCGCATCCTTCTTAGAGCATTCTCTCTCTAAGTACCGAGAGCGAATGATTCCTTATTGACACTCAATTCCCTTCGACAGTATTCCGCTATACTCGATCCTTAACTATTTAGAATCCCGTTGATAGAGATTCATAAACCAAGGTCAAAGCACAGAAGTCCACCGACAAGGTGTCCTTGGTGTCTCAGGTTCGAGGACCATCCATGCAACTGCGACAACAGAATCAAGCTGGTTGACAGTGAGGTGCAATACCATCCAGCGATTCAGTCGGATCAGTTCAGTGAACTCATTCACTAATGAGCACCTACATATTCACCTTAGTGTCTCCACACAAGTGACTATGAGATCAGTCACCCTCATCTTATGAGCGGGAGTAATCTGTACTAGTCTAACTGGATATCCGATGTCCTTCTCGGATATCCTCCGACTAAGGACTATTAAGAATATGTGTATTTAAGTGATCAGTCTCATTAGTATGTTCTCATCTTAATCTGATTACTATCGTACATATTCACAGACTTCATTATGAGACGATAACAATACGAATTACACATAATGAATATTATGCCATTTATATTAATAAACGAATGAGATTTACATAGTCAGATTGGCTTGTAGGCCACCTTAAACTAACAAGATGGACAGATTGACACTTACAAGGCAAGGTTGGTAGCGAAAGGGTATCGTCAAAGACAAAAAATTGACTATGACGAAACATTTTCTCCAGTTGCCATGATTAAGTCAATTAGAATACTTCTTGCCGTTGCTGCCTTCTATGATTTTGAGATATGGCAAATGGATGCGAAAGCAGCATTCCTTAATGGCAACCTTCAGGAAGAGGTATATATGATACAACCTGAAGAATTCACTTCCAAAAAACATCCAAGTAAAGTATGCAGGCTGTTAAGATCTATTTATGGATAAAAGCAAGCCTCCCGAACTTGGAATTTAAGATTTGATGAAGCAATCAAATCTTATGACTTCATTAAGAATGAAGATGAACCTTGTGTGTATAAAAAGACCAGTGGGAGTGCGGTTATCTTTTTAGTACTTTATGTTGATGACATTCTACTCATTGGAAATGATGTTGAAATGTTGTCATCAGTAAAGATTTGGTTATCCAAAAACTTCTCTATGAAGGATTTGGGACAGGCATCCTATATTATAGGAATAAGGATCTATAGAGATAGATCCAAGAGGATGCTTGGATTATCCTAATCCATGTACATAGACACCATAGTCAAAAGGTTTGGCATGGAAAATTCCAAGAGATGTCTCATTCCAACGAGACATGGAATTTATCTCTCCAAAGGAATGTCTCCCAAGACACCTAAAGAGAAAGCATACATGGATAGAGTTCCTTATGCTTCCGCAATAGGATCTATCATGTATGCAATACTATATACTAGGCCTGATGTGGCACATCCACTAAGTGTCACTAGTAGATATCAGGCTGATCCAGGTGAGACACACTGGAAGGCGGTGAAATGTTTCCTTAGATACCTGAGAAGGACTAGGGATCTATTTCTCGTCTACGGAGGAGACGACTTGGAACATCGAGGATATATTGACTCGAGGTTCCAGTCGAATATGGATGACAGCAAATCCATGTCTGGATTTGTGTCCATGCTAAATGGAGGTGCAGTGAGTTGGAAAAGTTCCAAATAAGAAACAACAGTAGATTCGACAACCGAAATAGAATACATTGCTGCAGCTGAAGCGACTATGGAGGCAGTTTGGATGAAGAAGTTCATCTCTGCACTTGGAGTAGTCCCAAGTATTTCAGATCATGTCCCATTATTGTGTAACAACAATGGGGCAATAGCTCAAGCAAAGGAGCGAAGATCACATCAGAAGTCAAAGCACATTTTGAGACGGTTTCATTTGATCCATGAGATAATCGCCCGAGGAGATATAATGGTTGTGAAAGTCTCATCCGAAGATAATGTAGCAAATCCCTTGACTAAGCCATTGTCTCAAAACAATTTAGACCATCACTTTAAGTCTATGGGACTTATACATATGGGTGATTGGCTTTAGTTTCAGTAGGAGAATGATAGAATTTGGTGGCCTTAATGCCAATCATTATACATTCAAGTTCTGAATATTAATAAAGACAATTATTTCATTATATATAGTTCTCGCAAATTAACTATCGTAATGAATGTCCGTAGACAGATGTATAGGATATTGAATCATGATGAGATCATGATAGTGAGATCAATATTCTTAGTCACTTGTCTTAAACAGTTCTCGATCATAGAATATTTAAATTAGACATTAAATATCCGATAAGATCGACACAAGTTATTTCCACTCATACGATAAGGGTGAATGATCTCACATTCACTCATATGGTGACACTAAGACAAACTTGTGGGTACTCATTGTGCGTGCTCAATTTGGGGTGTGTGATTTCATGAGAATTATGTGTTGTTTAAATGACAATAAAAATTATTAAAAATTAGCATGTGATCACCAGAAACTTTTGACTAAAAAGTTTCTAAAGAAAGATTGATCGCTTACTTGTTTGAGATGGGGGAGATATGGACGTTCTTGATTCCTTCTCTTCAACCGGCCGAAGAAAGAGAGCCCTTCTAACTTTATTCTTGTTTTGAGTTGGGGATCATCCTTTATGCTTCAAAATTTCTTCTTGATGATTTTCTCTTTGATCCTTTAATGCTTCTTTGTACCTTACAAAGAATGAGAAAAAAGAAGGAGAAAAGCTATTAGAACTAATAGAATATAGAATCTATTCTAAGATTATTAATTATGCAATCAAAACAAGAAACTTACTTGTTTGATGTTTGTTTAAACCCCTATAGTATGTGTGGGATTGGAAAAGATGATTATGTGCATGTATGAGCATGAAGTGATAAGAATATGATTATATGAAGAAACTAAAATGAATAAGAAACTAATGAAAAAAAAGATTTAGATGGCCCCTTGAAGCCTTGGGTCTTTTTTGATCTTGAAGGATGAAGAGGATGAAGAGTTGACCACGTTTTCTCCTTCAAGTGCTCCTGGAAGCCGTCATGTAGCACTCCGATCCTTCAATGCATAAGCCTCTTCAACTTCTTGAATCCCTTTTCGAATCTTTTTTCAATGACCAATGACTTGGGTTTATATAGAACTAGTGTTAGGGCTCTCACGCGCCCCCGCGGCCGCTTATGGATCAACTTGAAAGAGTGTAAACCCAATACAGCCAACATAACAAGATAATCTCAGCCAATTCATCATTATATGTAATTAATTAAATCACGTCACTCAAAGGAGACATCTTTTAGCTAAATTAAAGCTAATGATAATCCGGAAAGAAGAAACCGAAAGAAGTAGGAAACCTAAATGGCGTCAGGCATAGGCGACGTGCTTCAGTTAATTAGGAAATTAACTAAAAATCAAATTAGAAATCGAAATGGATTAGGAAACCTAAATGGAGTCGGACATAAGCGACGTCATTTAGAAATTTTCATATTTCGATTAAGAATTTGAGTTAAAATCAATTTCATCTAATAACTTAAATGGCGTCGTACCTAGCCGACGTCATTAAGACAATTAATCAAGAAAAGTAGATAAAAATTAATTAAGGATTAAAAATCAGACCATTTCGGAGCATTATTATATGATATGAAATTTACTCAATATGATGTCAAAATTAACATGTCTACAGTTGCCCCACCTTGGCATTAACTTTGCATTGGAGTGAAATGAAATGTAATGAACTGAAAAGGTGATGCCAAAGTGTGATGAGACACGCTCTAAACATCATATGAAAGGAATCTTTCTCAGAACTATCAGTGAAAATAACTCAAGGAGATCAATGGAATCAATCCTGTTTGGATGAGGTAGACAAGGAAACAAAATAAGGTCGATCAACCTCCGCGATCGGGAAGTACCCTCGGTCACAAACCTTACAGGTTTCATTATAGGGAGTAGTTACCAGCCAATGTGGAAGTGCTACAACCATGATAGATCTTAAAAGGAAATAAGAAAAATTTGGGATAAAGAATCCAAGAAAAGATAAAATTCCAAAGATATCTTCAAGCGAACCTCAAAGATAATTGAGAGATCAATTCGGAATGGAATATCTTACATCACGTTGGGACTTTTTAGAACAATGATCTGAAACTTAATCAATAATTATTACAATTATGTCAAAGTCCTACATGATGCATGTTGAGCTAAAAGGAAAAATATAAAATAAAATAAAATATAAATTAATCAAGGATAATATTGTTAAATCATCATCAATGAGTCAAGATACCAATTATGTAATTCAGTGCTAAGCTGAAGCTCGTTTGTCCACACACTGTTTAACAAAAGTTGAACCATCGTCCCCACCAATTAACAATCCAACAGCCCATCCATGCGGTTAAAAATCCTCTGGAAATATCACAGTTTTTGTTGAAAGGGAACTCAAGTTCCAGTTTCATCAAAACCACAAGGTCCTTGATGTACTCTAATGAATATTTAACATATAATAATGCTAACGCAATCAATTACATAATGGAATACAAGGGATAGAGATAACTGTCTTTTTAGTCACGGTAAGGACTCAGTAAACTCCCACAGTGGGACCTTAGTGAAAATTTTCAACTTCATTTTTCTTTCTCTTTCCAGCCTATGCCCTGCACATAACTTGAACAAACAAGTTAAATATCTATTCTGGCTTAGCCTCTTGCCCAGTTAAATAACCGATTATTTGATTCTATCCTTGATAGACGGGTCAAGGGGCGAAGCCATTATTTAATGAAGGCAAAATAAATAATTGAACTAAAAGGAAATGCAACATACATGATGTGATAAACATATACTAATTGAAATATTCTAGTTCTGCAATTGCAATTTTCAAAATATTTGATTTTTAGGATTCTGAAATATTCGATTTTATACTTGGTTTTGAAATATTTGTTTTGTTTTGAATATCTATATATTTTTTTTATTTTGAAATATCTATTTTTTTTTTGGTTTTAGAATATCTATTTTTTTTGTTTTGGAATATCTTTTTTTTTTTTAGAATATCTTTTTTTTTTTTTTTTGGAATATTTTTTTTTTTGTTTTGAAATATCTATTTTGTTTTGATTTTGGAATATCTTTTTTTTTTTTTTTTGAAATAAGACGTAAACTAAAAGACCAGCATGGTACTTAGATCAAAAAATTATATTCATTTATTAACTTAATTCTCAAATTATTCTTCAATAATCTAACTTAGACTCATCGTACTTGAGCTGTGTTCTCATTCGTGATCCCATTTGATAGTCTGATCTTAGTCAACCTAGGCCATTCCTTAAGTTTGGAGTACGCCTCTATAGAAAGAAAGAGAAGAATTTGTTTAGAGAGCCCACAAGAGGGTTCTAGAGACCTAAAAAGATGTCCCTCATTTACCCTAATATCCGTTGGGGTTCGGTCATTTTCACTTTATGGGGTATTTGACGATCTTGCGCTTCTCTTTCTTTTGATTTTGTGGCTTTTTGGTGTAACATTTGTAATGTGATGACCTTTGATTTTGTATTGGCTTTTTACCTCTTTTCTTTTGCAGAGTGGGTATCCCCTTTTTTTTTATGACAGCCTCCTACTAAAATGGCGGGTATTTTTGGTAGTCTATTCTAAGCCTCGTTCCGACATCGTGGGACGAGAATAAAACAGAAGTTTTTTTTTTGTAAAAAGAACGAATTGTACTTTATACTCTTAGTCAAGCTTTCGGTATTCCTTTAGACTTCACATCTCTTGTTACTTATGAACCAAACGTGTTAGTATGTGTAGTAATGTGTTTGAATTAAATTATCCAGACTGATAAGGGAATTTGAGTTTCCAAATTTTTTGACTCCACTGGTCCTTGCACCATGCTGATCGACTTTCTAACCTAAGGATAGTACTTCTTAAGACACAGACCGTTCTAGGGGTGAGTTAACTCTTGCCCTTCTGTATTAACTAAACGATAAGCTTTACCAGGAAAGGCATACGATATGACATATGGTCCTTCCCAATTGAGTTGAAGCTTAGAACGCGGACCACCAGGTTTTACAAAGATTCTTTTGACGACCATTTCACCAACTTTAAACTTTCGTTCAATGACTTTCTTTTGATAAAAACGTGGTAATCTATTTTAATATACTCGTGCATGATTGGCTACTGACCATCTTTTCTCGTCTAAGAGTTCCAACAGAGCGAGGAGTGTTGAGCGATGCTCATCAATAGAGAATTCATTGTTCAATTATACTCTTAATGACGGGATGAGAATTTCGTATGAAACTACAGCCTTCATTACAAATGTTAAGGAATATGGAGTCTGCCTAGTTGGCGTGCGGATTGAAGTTCGGTATGCCCATAGAGCCTCAACAAGTTTTTCTGACCAATATGTGAACTTATTAGATTTACACATTTTCTTGATAATTTTTATTAAAATCTTATTAGTTGCCTTTGCTTGGCCATTGCCTTGCGGATAATAAGGGGACGAATGATGCAATACAATTTTATACCTGTTATTGAGGTCCTTCAAATCTTGTGATATGAACTGTAGTCCATTGTCGGTGACAATGGTACTTTGAATTTCGAATATTGTGATGATGTTCTTCATGATGAATTTGCAAACCGTTGACGCTTTGATCTCCGTGTAAGCTTCGGCTTCTGCCCACTTGGTGAAGTATTCCGTTGCCGCGAAAATAAAAGATTTATGCTTAATATCGAAATCAGGATTACCAAGGGGTCCAATGATGTCGAAAGTCCACATAGCGAAAGGCCATGGTGAGGAGATAGGATGGAGTGAAGATACGGGGGAATAGATCTTGTCGGCATGAAGTTGACACTTAGCACACCTACGAACATACCCTACACAGTCTTCTTCCATGGTTGGCCAATAATAATCATGTCTAAGGATTTTCTTTGATAGCATTTGTCCGTTAACATGGCCACCACAAACTCCAGTATGAGCTCCTTCCATGATCTTCCAAAGCTCATCCTCCTCTAAGCACCTTAAGAGAACTCCATCAAAATCTCATTTAAAAAGTGCTCCTCCAACTAGGGTGTATCTCTGAGCAACTCTCCTAATAGTCATTTTCTCCTTAGCTGTGGCTTCTTCAGGATATGATTGATCTTCACAGTATTTGGCAATCTCATAGTACCTTGGTTTCTCTTCATCATCCATCTCTTCCTGCAATTCTAACAGCATAATCTCTCGCTTCTCTACAATATCTCCATCTCTGACCTTCTTTAGCAACTTCTCTTTAATCCTTAAGAAAGAAGGATCTTTTACGACGGGTGAAAGACACCTGTGAACAATGATTGATTCAGAGTTTCTGCTGATCGGGAAATCGAGAGATGATGCAAGGGAAGTTAGAGCGTCAGCTAAGATGTTCTGATTTCGAGGAACATGGACGAAGATCAATTTAGTGAAAAGCTTGGCGTAGGCGAAAGTAAGTTCTTGATAAGGCTTAAGTTTGGGATCAAGAGTTTGGTATTTAGTGAGCATTTGGCGAAGGATCAGTTGACTATCACCCACAATTATGAGTCTGGTGGCACCATGGAAATGAGCAACCTCGAGGCCAGGAAGGAGTGCCTCATATTCAGCTATGTTGTTGGTGACTGGAACAGTCAAGTTGAAAGGCTTGTGGAATGGTGACACCTTCAGGTGACAATAGAACAATACCGATACCCTTACCATGAGCGTTTAGAGCTCCGTCAAAATGCAGAGTCCACATATCGTCTTTGATTCTGTCTATGGACATCAGTTCCTCATCTAGAAACTCCGATCGGACTAGATCAAAATGAGGAAGTAGGTGATGAGTAAGATGTTCTGCTATGGCATAGCCTTTGATTGCTTTCTGCTAAATGTAAATGATATAAAACTGAGATAGAAAGCTCTGCCAACATGCTAACCTATCAGTGAAGACGGATTTCTCAAAAAGAAACTTAATGGGATTCATCCTAGCGATGAGATGGACTTCGTGGGCCAGAAAATAGTGATTCAATTTCTGAACTACCCATACAAGTGTTGCACATGTTTTCTCTATTGCTGTGTATCTTTGTTTTGCGGGGTTGAGAAGTTTGGAGAGATAATAGGCTACCCTCTCCTTCCCTTCTTTATCTTCTTGTGCTAAGATAGCCCCCACCGCATCACCTAGGACAGAAATATATAGAATCAAAGGTTTGTCCAGAGATGGTGGTCTCAAAACAGGAGAACTAGCTAGATATGTCTTCAATCCATCGAATGCCTCCTGACACTTATCGTCCCAATCAAACTTGACTCCTAACTTGGTAAGCTCATAAAATGGCTTACACCTTTGTGAATGCTGGGAGACAAATTGACGAATAAACTGCAACCTCCCGATCAATCATCTTAACTCTTTCAAGTTCTTGAGAGGTGGCATTTTCCTAATAGCCTTTGTCTTGTTGGGATAGATCTCAATGTCCCGTTTGCTTATAATAAATCACAATAATTTTTCTGATGATACCCCGAATACGTATTTTTTGGAATTCATCTTTAACTGATATTCTCTTGATCTTTCAAAAACTCTTGCCAAAACTCCTGCATGCTCAGCCTTAGTCTTAGATTTCACTAACATATCATCTACATACACTTCTAAATCAATGTGCATCATGTCATGGAATATTGCCATCATAGCCCTATGATAAGTGGCTGCAGCATTTTTCAATCCAAATGGCATAACAACATAGCAATAAGTTCCCCAAGGTGTAGTAAATGGCGTCTTCTCTTGATCCTCCTATGCCAATTTAATCTGATTATACCCTGAGAACCCATCCATAAATGACAATATTTCATAGCCAGCCGTGTTGTCAATGAGTACGTCTATATGAGGCAGTGGAAAGTCATCTTTAGGACATGTCCGGTTCAGATCGCGAAAGTCAATACAGATTCTAACCTTCCCATCCTTTTCATAACCGGGACAATGTTGGCCACCCATTGGGGATAGAGGACAACTCTAATGAATTTGGCTTTATGAAACTTATCGACCTCTTCCTTTATTTTCAAAGCCATTTGACGGTGGAATCGCCTTAATTTCTATTTAACCGGGGAAGCTCTAGATTTCAGAGTTAATCAATGCTCCACTATGGATGAATCTAACCCTGGCATATTTTCATAGCTCCAGGCGAAAGTGTCCTTATAATCTCGAAGGACTTGGACCACTGCATCTTCATCTGATTCGGAAAGATTTTTACTGACGAGGACAACCTTAGGTTCGTCTTCAGTTCCTAGATTAATCTCTTTGGTAGGCTCTTCTACGGCGGTTGAGGGTTCATCGAATCTCTTCACTCCACTGGTATATGCCTCAGCCGTATCCTCGTCATCTTCCTCATCTTCAGTAATGGAGTCTTTCTCGTGTATTAATTCATACACCCCATATCCATCATTGACTGACTCATCAACCTCATAATCTTCTAGCATCTGAATGGGATAGTCTAACAGCTGAGGGATCTAAGAACACGAAAGGAATCTTAAAGCTAGCTCCTGAAAGTATCTGTCCGGGATTCGTCTACCCTTAGACTTCCTAGACTTCGTAACCTGAAAAACCTACCTAGAACTAGACTCCCTAGAACTAGACTCCATATCCTGACCTAGTGAGGACGAAGAAGGTTGGGATACACGAGGTGATATAGGTGAATCCTCCCAAGGGGAGGGACAAAGTAGATCTAGGAGAGAATCTTGCCCGAACAACCCGCGCAATGGGGTGCAGTTGGACAAATAGGATGTTTCCTCAATGAGGATGTGAGAGGAAGAAGTTGCCGAATTGGCATTTTTTTTTTTAAGATTTTGGGTATTGATCATGAAGCATGAATGAATTTGGAAAGGGGGAAATGAGAAGGTGACGGCACCAAGGCCAGGGGATTGGGGGGATTATACAACAGTATGTCCCAGATCAAATTATAGATCCTCTCAAGATCGAGAGGAATCTGAGGAATAAGGTCCTGTGGGGACAAAGCAACAAGGATGGTCCAAGGAATGTCTTCAGTAATGACCCGCGACCAAGTCGGGGTCAGGAGTAGAATGCGGAATAAAGTATGGAGAGCAAAGATGTGAGACGGATAAGTGGCTCTCCAGAGGTGGTCGGTGGTCAGCCCAGCTTCGTAGGGGTCATCTGGTTCCCCCTCATCAATTTCTTCATGCAGCAGAATTCTCTCATCAAATATAGTCCCAGGGCTCTCTATCAACTCATCTATCAGTGGCGGCCACTTTGGTTCTGAGGGATCTAGGAATAGTCTATTCAGTACAACATACAGGTCCCATGTATCGAACCAGCGGTACCACTCACATTCTGGATCTTGGATCTTCTTCCTTTTCATCGGCCGCAGAGCCTCCAAGGATTGATATGTCAGCAACTCAGAGCAGTGTCTGGCTAGATCTCTCCCGTATATATCATAGAGATCAAAGTGGGAAGTGATTACCACCATGTTATCATTATCATGATTAATTATGGGTCCCTTAATAAAATGTGCATATAAGGTCCAAGTTAAGGGATCCCAATTTTCTTTGTACGGGGTGGTCAAGGTCTTCCAGATCTTCTAACCATCTGCATCTTCCTGTTGTTCCACGATACTGTGTCTCACCTTCTCTGGCCTATAGCCCAGACCATTACCAAGTGCCCTTCGGTTATCTTTAATTGGCCTGGTTCTGCCCTGCAGTTGCATGCCCAGGCCTCTCCTAGGTTGATAGCCAGTTTTCATCATGATGTTCCAGCCAGGGGTATTCATACACTTATCCCCCTTTACAGCATCGACTGGACACGGAACAAGCGTGGTGGCTCTAAAAGTACCAGCCAAGGGAGAATAGACCTGTAATACCGACATAATGGGTTGCCGGCCAGGTAAAGGAGTTGGTCTAATGTTCAAAGAGTGAGCAGCAACAAGGATCGACATACTTGTGACTTTGATGATTCGTCCTTTGTATGGAAACTTAAGGCATTGATGATTAGTTGATGGAATTACCTCAAGAGACTTAATGTACGGACGGCCGAGGATGCCTTTTAACGAAGGGTCGATCTCCAAGATGTGGAATTCGACCTCAGCATGACAAATGGGGCATGACTCTACTTTCAAGTAAACCATTCCCAGAGGGGAACGAGTAGAGTTGTCATAGGCTGTAACAGAGATAGGAGAAGGCAACCACTTTTCTCTAGGTATGCCATAAGATTCTAGAGTTTATGGTGACAACACATTTAGGGAAGCCCCAGTATCAACTAGACAAGCATCTATAGCCTTTTTGCATATGTTAACCGTAATGCTCAAGGCCATACCTCTGGCTGCGGGTGGTGATAGTTCTAATGTATGAAATGTTATAGAGGGTTGATCCCCCTGTGGAACTAGCAGTGTAGTAATTTTCTCTACCGGCACATCTTCATTGACCATTACTTTTTGTAAGTACTCCATCAGGGCTTCTTGATGGGTCTTTGACCTTTTGATCAGTTCGAGCACAGAGATCCGTGCCGGTGTTCTGTCTAGCTGCTTCAACAAGTCATATTGAGTGCCTGATGCACTCTCTTCATTCTGTGTTTCCTCTGGCAATTGTGATGGGCCGTCTCTGACTGTGGATTGGGGAAAGACCTTGTTGAAGATTCTCCCGCTCCGGAGCGTGTGTTGCTCAATAGGGGAAGGTTCAGGTGTTATTTTGAGCACCGTCGTATTGATGAATGGTCTGGAAGGCGTGATTGGTTTGTAAGCGGGTGTTGGCGGGTTATTTTGTGGAAGTACCGTATGGATGAGCGGTTTGGAGGGTTGTATGGGTTGATAAACGGGTGATGGTGGTGGATTATTCGGTGGAGGTATTGTGCGGATGAGGGGTTTGGAGGGTTGTATGGTACTGGGGTAAGTGGTTGTAGGCGATGTGGGGAATGGTATACGTAGCAATGGTTTAGATGGCATGAGGGGTGTATAGTTGGTTTGCGGAGGGTTGCTTGGAGAAGGTATGCTGGCGGAGGGGGTAACGGGTTTAAGGAAGGCGGGTGTTGGTATAGGAGTAATGGTGATGGGTTGCAGTTTGGGTAGGCGGAGGATGCGGCAAGGCGGTTGCTCAGCGGTGCTTGGTATGTGACCTGTTGATAGATAGAGGAAGAGTCATCTACCTTCCACTGTTGTCCCCTGTTAGCCTCAGACTAGTTATTTGTCAAGATAGGGACGATCTGATTTTGGTGTTGACGCTCCGGCAGCGGGTTCTATACTATATCCATATTTGGTGGTGCTGGTGCTCTCTGTTGCTGTTGTTGTGGGTGTTGTTGAGGTTGATGTTGTTGTTGCTGTTGCTGCTGAGGTCTCCTCGCCTTCAAAGCGGCTATATGTTTTCTCATCTCTTCCCAATCAATGCCCCCTTGTTCATTGAGTTCATGGATGTAGTCCCAGAATTGGAAACATACGTCTGTCATATGCCCAGGTTGTCTATGGAAGACACAATACCTGGAGGCATCGACATTCTGGGGCCATACAGTTTTCTCCTTAGGCAAAACCAATGCATTGGCTGCCATAAGGGCATTGAAGATGTCTAGTAGAGACTCCGGGAGAGCAGGGTATGATGCTCTCTTCAGGCCTAGAGGCTTTCTCTGTTGATTGTAATCACTTGGAGGAGGTACATGGTGATATGCTGGCGGTGGACGTGACTGATATTGCTGCTGAGGTTGATATTGCTGTTGCAGCTGATTGTAGGTTGGCTGGTACTACTACTGAGGTGGCTTGTAGCCCTGCTGGTTCGGCGGTCTTTGCCCTATGTACTGCGGCTGTTACTGCTGGTTCCTCATGAACTCTGGCTGGTTATTGTTCACAGTGCTGATTTGTTCGTGAGAGAGCATGCCCTCAATTGTCGAACCCACGCTGGGAGAGTTTGGCATGGCAGGCTTCCGAGGTGGAAGTCTGCTGGATCTGTGAGGATCAAAGACTCTAGAGAAAGTAGCATCCTTGAAGGCGTTTTGGCAGTAACGTGCCCTCTCGTAGAGTTCCGCCATGCTAGTCAGGTTGTTCAATGTGAGGACTAGCTTGTATTGGGGGTTAGCATTAGAGATCATCATCTTCACTTGTTCGGATTCAGATAGATGATCTTTGATTTTCTCTGCCATTCCCCTCCATCTATCAGCAAAATTGATGAAGTTCTCATCAGGCTTCATCTTCTCAGCCATTAAGTCAATTATGGACAGAGACGGTGCAACTCTGTCCTGATATCTTTGGATAAATTTTCTTGACACGATACCATAGGCTTCCACCTCAAATGGCTCCAAAGAGAAGAACCACTCGAAGGCTAGTCCCTCCAATGATTTTCTTAATAAGAATGCCAGTGACTTCTTGTCATTCTGCCAGAAGGAAGATTCATACATGAACTCCTTCAGGTGGGTGAAGGGTTTACCAGAATCGTTGTACTTCCTATATACTGGCATCTCAGAAGGCGATAGGTAAAACACCGGCAGACTGGGAAGAGTGATTTCAGGCACTGTCTTGACTCTCATCATCTTCTTGAAGCTGTTGAACTGCTCGTCCATGCAGTCCATCTTTGCGAGCAGAGCCTGAGTTACCGGATCAACTTGGGAAGGAGGAGGTGGTGGTGCATGATAAGCTTGCCTCCTGGAATAGGTGGGGCAAGGTCTGGCCGGATGCCTTAAAGAAGATAACTGTGGCCCAGATGGCCAGGAGGTTGAAACATGAACGCCTTCCATGGCTTGATGAATAGAAGGAGCATGGTGAGGAGGAGGAACTTGACAAACAACAGGGGGAACCACAGGATTCGGTTCGGTAGAGTACACGGGCGTCTTCCCCTTGAGGATAGATTGGATTGCCTCAAGTTGCTGAGGATCCACATGGGCAGCTAGAGCTCCCAGGATAGTAATTAGATCAGGAGGATTGGTAGGTAAGGGCTCAGCTGGATCTGGAGCTTCCTCGAAAGGGGGATTGGAGATTACATGGATATGAGGACGATCAGTACCAGGGTTATATTGGTTGTAAGAAAAATGGGCCTGACCTTTAGGGGCATGAGTGTCTCCCTCATACTCAGGATGATAGGAGTCAGTATTACGGAGGGCATTAGCATCTCCTCCATTCTAAGAGTAGTGATCGAATTCCTAAAGGGCATTAGCATCTCCTCATATTCGACAATGGCATCCTGCTCGTAAGCAGCCATACCCAAAGATTTACCTGATCGAAGCATCATGGTATTAAATTTTTAGCAATCAAATTCAAATAAGTTGTGTAAGAGATTAAGCAAACAAGTGGATGTTTACGTTGTCTTGGGATTCCTTGTTAGATTACTTAGATTTTTACACCAATTCTCTCAATGGGTAGAATCCTAGTTTCAGTTTGGTTTCCACCGTTATACTCTATGGTTCTTTCTCACAACGATATGAATATATAAACAGGACTTCGATTGGTACAACCTGCCCGATGAACAAGAAGGAATTCCTTGCTTTTGGGGACTTATAGAGGCCTTAACACCAACCACTCTAGTCTAATCGAGGGACCAACCCAATCAAAGAGAGGTGAGGATGTCAAGAAGGTGTTCCTATGAGGGGGGGTTAGCCCCAATGCAAATGACCTACGGCCTAGATGGCCTCTAATGTATGATAAGATAAATATAAGTAACAATCAAACCAAGAATCCGAGGGCTAATGAGCAAAAGAAGAAACTGCTTGAATCGCATCGCTGTTCACCGACGCTATTCAATCCAGTAGCTTCTTCTGTTCACAAAAGCTCGGGCAACACGCAAATAGGAAAAAAATGTCTAAACGGCGTCTGTGAGAGGCAACGCTTTTTGAATGGCGTCGCTGTTCACCGACGCTATTCAGGGCGCAAAATCTATAAACAAAAAAGAATATTAAGGGCAATCCCCTCCCAAGTTATCAAAGGAAAGCAATAACTGGTCAGATCATGCAAAACTTAGTTTTTAACAGACTTATTATCATGTAAACAAATATAGAACTCAATCAAACACACACTCTTCCTATCACGCTCAAAATATTTTAATTGACCAAGGGAGGGCAAAAATCTTGCCACAGAGGGATATAGACGTAGTGCACATTGGGATGAACATAACCAAACTCACCAATTGGTGAAAAATGTGCCCAAAGGACACAAGTGGTGCACTGTGGGTGTCCGATGATAAAAACAAGAACAAGATATTTAAAAGACGGCAAGATCAGGTCCCACCGTGATCGCCAAAAAGCTGTGCGTGCTCAATTTGGGGTGTGTGATTTCATGAGAATTATGTGTTGTTTAAATGACAATAAAAATGATTAAAAACTAGCATGTGATCACCAGAAACTTTTGACTAAAAATTTCAAAAGAAAGATTGATCACTTACCTGTTTGAGACGGGAGAGATATGGACGTTCTTGATTCCCTCTCTTTAGCCGGCCGGAGAAAGAGAACCCTTCTAACTTTGTTCTTGCTTTGAGTTGGGGATCGTCATTTTCGCTCAAGAATTTCTTCTTGATGATTTTCTCTTTAATCCTTTGATGCTCCTTTGTACCCTGCAAAGAATGAGAAAGAAGAAGGAGAAAAGTTATTAGAACTAATAGAATGTAGAATCTATTCTAACAAGATTATTAATTATGCAATCAAAATAAGAAACTCACTTATTTGATGTTTGTTTAAACCCCTATAGCATGTGTGGGATTGGAAAAGATGATTATGTGGTTGTGTGAGCATGAAGTGATATGAATATGATTATATGAAGAAACTAAGATGAATAAGAAACTAATGAAAGAAATGATTTAGATGGCCCCTTGAAGCCTTAGGTCTTGTTTGATCTTGAAGGATGAAGAGTTGACCACGTTTTTCTCTTTCAAGTGCTCCTGGAAGCCGTCACGTAGCACTCTGATCCTTCAATGCATAAGCCTCTTCAACTTCTTGAATCTCTTTTCGAACCTTTTTTCAATAACCAATGACTTGGGTTTATATAGAACTAGTGTTAGGGCTCTCACGCACCCCTGCGGCCGCTTATGGATCAACTTGAAAGAGTGTGAAGCCAATCCAGCCAAGAGAACAAGATAATCTCGGCCAATTCATCATTATCTATAATTAACTAAATCACGTCACTCAAATGAGACGTCTTTTAACTAAATTAAAGCTAATGATAATCCAGAAAGAAAAAACCGAAAAAAGTAGAAAACCTAAATGGCGTCGGGCATAGGTGACGTGCTTCAGTTAATTAGGAAATTAACTAAAAATTAAATTAGAAATCGAAATGGATTAGGAAACCTAAATGGCGTTGGACATAAGCGACGTCATTTAGAAATTTTCATATTACGATTAAGAATTTGAGTTAAAACCAATTTCATCTAATAACTTAAATGGCGTCGTACCTGGCCGACGTCATTAAGACAATTAATCAAGAAAAGTAGATAAAAATCAATTAAGGATTAAAAATCAGACCATTTCGGAGCATTATTATATGATATGAAATTTACTCAATATGATGTCAAAATTATCGTGTCTACACTCATTAGGGAACAAGTTCACTAAACAGATCCAAATTAGAATTCCTGGATGATCATTATACCTAATAGTCAACCAGGGAATTCAATGTTGCAGTAGCGTAGTTGGTCCTTTGATTTGAGTCACCAAAGATACCTTGCTTGTAGACTAGTGTGCCTTGATTTTCTGGCTTATGGACTTTAATCATTAAGTTCATGATAGTCAGTCTTTCGGACACAATGGAAAGTTTGTGAAGGAAATTGAGTGAACAACAAGGGATCACTCACTCTTGGTATACCACTGGAGAGAGAATGTCCTATGGACGTGTACTCAGAAATCCCTGGCCAGGGTCAACTGAAAGATGTGTCTTTCTAGAAGTTAATTGAGTATTGGAATATATCCAAACAATGCTTTAAGGGTTTGACATAGAAACTATACCCTTGCGTTGTCGGGGCATTGGATGAGTGAAGGATTAAATCTACGTGGTATCTGCAGACGAAAAGGTTCAACTAAGGGAATGGCATCCCTTATATCTTCTGGGATCATGAGGTAGTGCTTGGTGCCATTCATGGTTAGACGGTCTAGTGGATTTATCATCAGATGATAATTCACCTATTTATTGAATTAGTTATTTAACATGTGATGTTTAAATAATAATTAATAAATACTAAACTTTAGAAATAGTTCTAAGTTTAGTGGGTCTAAAACCAGACTGATATATGGGCCTAGAGGGTCACACACATAAGAGTTCTCAAAAGACGGTGAGAGATTTTAAATATTCTATTTATCTGAGTTTTTGTGAAAAACTGCAGGATAAACATGTAATATTTAAATGGAGAATTATCTAAGGCCAAGCTCTTGGATAATTATGAGAAATAATTGTTGACTTTATCTCTTATTAGAATAAGAGTTATAAAAGGAGGCCTTGTTGGTGGTGTGCGTACACTACAACCTTTGGAGAATTTCTCTCTCCTCAATCTCTCTTTCTCTCTCTCTTGAAGAAGGATACGTCCACTCTGTTTCTCTCTCCTCTTCAATTGCATGGTGGAGGTTCTGAGATCGAGACAACGACTTCAAGCCCAGGAGGAAAACGCGTCTGCATCGGGAGCTCGTGTGGATACCTTTGGAGATCATGCGCGTGCGCGATTACCGAATCGGTTCAATCCACGAGAGATTCAAAACCCCGCAAAGGTGAAGAACAGTTCTTAGATTTTTAATCGTCCGTTTTTCGATCCCAACCACTGATACAAGGAATCGATTTTTACTTCGCTGCGTGTTCTAACGATTCCTTACACTAGGCAGCATCACTTTCTTATAGACAGGCGAAGGATGCACCGCCTCAGCCTCCTAACTCGGTGTCGCCTTGACAATCTAGACTCATCCACGCGAGCATTCTCTACCACGACAATGGCTACCTGAGGTCCTCCTTTTGACGACTAAAGTAATAGCGGGTCGGTCCACCTTAGTAGTTGTCGGCACAGCATCACCTCGACTGTCCCTACCCTCGACATAGGTACAAAGTCTAGGAGGACCCAGAGCTCCCACTGGTGACCTCTAATTTTGCTGGGGGCATCGAGAAGACTCCCTCGACCATCGAATCCTGAAGATCGTTGGCCATCAAGATCCCAAAGCAAACCGCCACTACATTAATCGCCGCCTCCTTGTGTTGTTCCCATTGGAACCATCGGCTCTGCCCCAACTTGGGATTTTCCCTTTCGACCACTTCATACCCAGGCAGTGGTAGCGATGATCCTGATTGGGAACTACTCCTGAGTGTTAGGATTGCATGGGGAGAACTAACAATATATTGCAGAATGATTATGTAGTGAAAAGTAAAACTCTCCCGTGATATCCTGATCTAATTCTGAGAACTAGAAGGAGGGAAGAACAACTCTTCACCTTGCGCAGAGTTGAACCTGTGAACGAAGAATGATTCTGTCTCAGTAATATCGCTAGTCGTGCAAGTGATCGGCCTCCAGTGGTGTCCATGCGGTTCTCTTGTTGAGGGATCGTACTCGCTTTGTCTCTAGAGTGATCCGTCTGATCTCTTGCCCTTCTTCTTGTCACGAGTGCCCGTGGCATGTAAGCGGTGCCTCGATCTACGTGAGAGTAGAGGTAGAAGAGAGAGAGGATGGGGGTACCTTTCTCTAAAGGGGTCAACCAAGAGAGAGAGAGAGAGAGAGAGAGGAGAGAGGAGAGAGGAGAGAGGAGGGGGATGGTCAAGTCTTAGGAAACCCTGAAGCTTGGCCCAGGGTTCCCGTTTGACATGTATTTATATTAATCTGTAGAAACTTTTCACAAAAGTCCATGAGTTACTATAAACTTTCACATAGTATACATCAATTGAGAACCTTGTCTGTGTGACCCTCTAGACCCAAGTGTCAGTCCAATTTTCAGTCCAATAGGTTCAGTAACTCCTTACTGACTTAAAGTAATTCATTTAACATCTCATATTAAATAATTATGTAATCGATTTATCATCTCATGATAATCGACCGAACTTCCGATCAAGTTGGGTGCTAAGCAATACTGTATGATCGTGGAAGATATTGGGGTTCAGCAACCCGCTCAAGGAACCTTTCCATCACCAGTTAATGCATGGCTATAATCTTTCATTCGTACAATGCTCTCGAGTCAACCTATGGCATGATCAATAGTCAAACCCTAACCGGTCAACTCACTTAGATTAGATGGTGTTGTACAATTATAGAAAACTCCTTTTCTGATATAGTCTCCCCCTTTTCTAGGGACTCCTGCGCATCTTACCTAGAGCGTTCGCTCTCTAACTACCAAGAGAGAATGATCCCATATCGAACACTCAATCACCTTCGAAGGTATTCTGTTGGACCTGATCGTTTGACTAATTTGGGCTTCCTAGTTAGACATCCATTAGCCAAGGTCAAAGCCTAGAAGTCCATCGACAAGGTGTCTGTGATGCCTCAAGTCTAAAGACCAACCATGCAACTATGACATTAAATTAAGTTGGTTGATAGTCGAGTGAATTTTCATCTAGCAGTTCAAGTCAGATTAATTCAGTGAACTCATTCACCAATGAGCGCCGACAAGTTCTCCTTAGTGTCTCTGCACAAGTGACTATGTGTTATACCCTAGATCTTAAACCCATTAATTTGTTAATGGACCAAAGTTAATTAAGCCCAATTAGATTTAAATAGGCCTAGTTAATCCTATTAATGGGCTAAAATAATTTAAATCTATTTAATATTTATTTAATAATATAATAATAAGTTTAAAATGGATAAGTCATTGGTTATGTCAAAAGAAGCCCAATAAGTCTATTAGTGAGCCAAGTAGGAAACTAGTTGGTTTCCAACACTTAGTCAAATTTCGGATTCTGAAAACTATTATAACAGCATATTGGAGATGTGATAACTCTACGGAAAAAATTCTAAAATTTATATAGTAGATATGGTTGAAAAGAGGATACAAACGACTATAACTTTGTCAAAAGGGTGTTTGGCTAATTCATTAGGAAGGGAAAGAACAATAAATAAGAAGACTTCATTTAGATAATATTAGGAAGGAAAAGAACAATAAATAAGGCCTTAAGGTAGTACATAAACTCTCTTGCATGCCACCTCAATTCTAGGATAAGTAACATGGTATTCTTCATCAAGAACTAGCAAAATTTTTGATTTAATCTTTTGGGAGTTGATTCTAATAGATGAATTGTGTTTTTGGGTGATTAGAGTATGTGAGAAAAACTCTAGATTTGTTTGTTCTTCTTTCAAGAGGTAGGTGATGATAACCTATTAAGTGTTTTTTTTGTGTTAATATAAAAACTTTTTTTTGATTTTCAAAAGTGATTAAACATGATTCCTGAAACCCTAGTCTATAAGTTTTTGATCTTAGTTCTCACTTTGGTCCCTCAATTTCATAAGAATTCTTTGAAATATTACAGTTTTGGAAAACTGGTCTAAATCACGTCCAAACCAGTGGATGCGATTCAAAAGATGTTTGACCAACTAGACGCCTTTCAAACTCAGTGATTTAGACCCTTTTCAAATTCAAAATTGAGTCTAAAAGGCATCTACCATGCTGGACGTCATTTAAAAGGCGTCCAGCACACTAGACGCCATTTATATTGCACTATTTATTGTCAGTTCGAAAATCTGATTCAACTTGTTTTGGGCATAACTCCATTATTTCTTAGCCAAATAACCTAAAATTTGAACCATAGATTTGTTTTGATGAACTATAAGTTCTTGAAAAATTTTATAATTTTTAAATATTTATTTATGATTATTCTACTATTTACTCAATTGGCCAAAACTCACTCAAGTTCTTCATATTCAACCCAATGCTCTAAGTCACTCAAACAATGTCCAATTTGATTGAAACTTTGTAGACATTTTTAATTTGATCTATTTGACATGTATACCACGTTGGTAATTTTTTTATTATGTTTGCTATTTTTGGCCTTATTTGTTCATTTTTCTACTCTATAAATAGTTTTATTGGCCGAAAATTATAATTCTTTATCCGAAAAATCTGAGAAACTTTCGAGAGCATATTATTTTGTCAACAACCTATTTGGATCAGATGTACTCTAATTTTCTATATATATGACCTATTTGGCTCTTAAATAGCTATTTTGTATGTAAAAGAAATGTATTTTCACTTATATGTATATGTATCATTTTGTCTGTTAACTTTTTAGATCCATAATAAATTTTAAATCTGTGAAAATATCCTTATGTCATATTTTTTTATATATGTTTGGATATTGCCATCTTAAGGAGAATAAGGCTTATTCTACAAACGTCCATAGATGAGTTCTAACTGTGGATAATAGAAAAATCCTAGTAATTATGAATTTGTAATCAGTTATTCAAGTGGGTCATGAATGCCCGGCTATGCTTCCATGACCTTAGCATACTTGCCTATATGCTAGTATTTTTTTGTTCGACTCCTTGTATGGTAGTTAGATGCATGCCTATTTGATGTGTTAGTTTGTGATTCATTTGACACATAATTATAAAACATAATTTGCTATTTATATCAATATTACTTAGCTTATAATCTAATCAATTTGTTCCTTTGTCATCTATACTCAGTTATCTTGATCTCAGTTTGTTTGATTAAGAAATAATATTCATTCTGATTAATTATTCTGACAATATGAACTCATATTTAATAAGCTACCATGCTATAATAATTTACTATATGTGCAGTTCAATATGCTTAGCTTGATTTGTGATATGTTCTGACCATGGCCAATAGATTTGTTTAGTTAGATAACAATCTGATCATACCTTATATGCTATATGTTAGTCGATATGTTCATACTATTAGAAAACACATTTGATTCGGTAAACTTATATTTGACTATGTTTTGTAACATGCTATTATTTTAGCTATATGTAGAACTATGGTTCATATGTATATTTAATATTATCACTTTTCAATTATTATATTATTAGTATTTAGTGATTTGATTTGCCTACTGAGTGGTTGTACTAATAAAACTTATTAACATTTTCAGAGACTAAGGAGGAAGAATTAGTTGAGAAGGAGAGCATTGCTTAAGGAATTTGGTCCAAACTCATCATTAGGTTATCTAAGATTAGATTTACTGTTTTCTTAGATTTGATATAGTAAGGAATTGAGAAAGGATATGAACTTTTATATTTCTTTAGTGAGTTGAAAGATTTTATTTTTGTTGTATATTTCATGTAATTTAAGGATCTTGGTTATAACAATATAATGGAATATTTAGATTTATTGATGGTAAATGACATGTTTATTACTTGGTTATTTGTCTCTAATCATTTATCTTTGATTTGTATTTTATTTGATCCCGTAGTTACGTAGCTTAAATTTGAAGTGAGTATGAATGACTGAATCGGATTAAGGGCGTAAGAATATGGTATCAGAGCATATGAATCATAAGTGAACATTAACCATTACCATCTGATATATAATCTTAAGCGATACCAATTGATCTAAGAGTTCGGTAGGATAGTCATAGTAGGTTTAAATTCTTGAATATCAGGATCTAATTAGGCTTTATTGGATTTTCAGGATATGGCTAAAATAGTTAGGCATGCTGTAAGGATTGAGATTTCGGGTTCAGTTTTTGGGTCGGTTTGGGGCCGGATCCCCTGGGTTGGGCCCTGATGGGTCTGGAGAGTGCCTTCTAAATAACGTCTAGGATGCACGACGCCTTTCAAATGGCATCTTGCTGGGTGGACGTCATTTAGCTAGGTTGCTGTTGTGCCATGTGGGCACCACGTAGGCGGGCTTCTGGCCGCGAGAATACGGCCCCTATCGTGTCGTCTGAACGGCGTTCTTGATGAACGACGCCATTCAGAGTACGGCCCTGGGTTGTCAGTGTACGACGCTGGTCGTGTCGTCTGAACGGTGTTTCAGAGTCTCTGTCAGTACAGCCCGTCCTGTCATCTGATAGGCGTCTGTCTCGCACGACGCATTTACCCTGTTTCAGATTGACCCCGCGAGCCTTCCCTCCTTTCTCTCATTTTCTTCCTCTCATTCTCTCTCTTCCCTCTCTCCGCCCCTCCGATTCCTCTTTTCCTTCCCTTCCTTTTCTTCCTCTTCCACCACTCTAATACCTCTCTACCTCTCACCACTACCACCACCACTTCCTTCGCGGCACTTCATTCTCCGGGTGGTGGCCGACGTCCCGGCGGAGTGACGACGTCCTCGGAGGTACCGGCGGCAGTCTGCGGTACGGCGGTTCGGCGGCACGGAGCCAAGAGGAGTTCAAGTAACCGGTAGGGGGACGAACCTTGCATGTATTGTAGTTATTTCATCTGTGTTTCCCGTGTAAATCATAATGTGTGTATGGGGATTTTGGGTAGAATGAGCATGTTAAGGGGGTTTCTTGGTGGAAATGACCGTTTTTACGAATGAGGATTTGTGGGTTTCACATGGACGTTTAGTTTTCCTTCTTCGTTTTCCCCCTCTTAGGTGTTTTGGGGTGAAATTGGGGTTAAAGGGGACCCTCGGGTCAAATTGCAAGAAACCGACTTCTGGCCCTAAATGACGTCACGCTAGGACGATGCCATTTCAAATGGCGGCTTCCTAGGACGACGCCATTCAGGCAGAAATGTCCTAGAAGCGGTTTCTGTTAAAATAGATTTCCGTGTTGAATAGCGTCCAGGGACAGCGACGCCTTTTCAAATTGCGGCTTCCCAGGACGACGCGTTTTAAGAGATTCACCCCGTGGCCTGTCCCTGCTTCAACCGCTATCAGGCGACGAAGGACAGCGACGCCTTTCAAAAGGCGGCTACCTGTGGCGACGCGTTTTAAGCCACTTCTGCGGCCAGATTTCACATGAATCAGTTTAGGAGGCTTGAATGGCGTCGGCCTTGAGCGACGCGATTCAAGACAAAACCACATTAATTCATGCTATTAATATGTGTTTACACTATTAGATAGTTCAGTCAATGCATACTTTAAATGTATTCGATGATGATGGATTCCATGTGACCGGCTCGCACTATGTTGTGTTTCGTGCGACCGTGGACTTCTTACGTAACCGGATCGCACTATGCTGTGTTTTGTGCGACTGTGGACCTAGAGTGACAGTTGTAGCGCTTGACACCCTGTGTCGGTGTGGGTGGGACACAGCGCCGGTGGGAGTAGTGGCGGGGTGACGCCTAGTGAGAGAGGGTCACCTGGTGAACCCCGAGGTAAGCTAGTACCGGTGTAGGAGTGGTACCTGTGGAGTGTCACTCGTGCTAAGGGAAAGAGTAACCACCTGAGCCAGTTGGGCCGGAGTAGCCAGCGTGCTATCCGAGGGGTTACTGTTTGGTCTCAGCGGTTTCCTACGTTTGGTTGTGTGGTTGGCATGTTTTGCCGAGACGTTAGTTGTAGGCTCCCTGGTAGAATGGTTTCAGAGATATGCATGTTACATTTCGAATGCATGTGGATTATATCGAGATTTAAGAGTAGTGATTACTGCTTTACTTAAATTGCCTTTATTTGTGTTATTATACTTGTGGGTGTGTGAGTGGGAGGCGGGGGATCGGATGATCTCTACTGAGCCCAATTCTGGTGCGGCTCACTCCCTGCGGTTTCAGGTGTGGACCTCTTGGTGAGTGGAGGCGTGGTGTTCTCCTTGGTGTGCAGACCAGCAGCTATCTCAGTTCCGGGGTATGCCCCGATGTTGTTGTACTTTGCTTCTGCCTGTACTTATTCAATTCTTTGGACCATGTAATTATTATTGGACTGTGTACAGACATTATTAATTTCCTTCCTGCGCACTTGTAATTTCCTTGAAGTCCGTGTGATTATTATATTTAGCCTTGTTTAACGCTTACTCCTCCAGACGTGTGTATGAGATACGGGTGTGAGACCGTGGATAATGATTCAACACCCATTTAGTGATCGGGTTTCCGATCATAGGGTGGCGGGTCGTTACAATTGGTATCAGAACTCAGTCTGGTGGAGTATGTGGTAAACTAGGTTAGATATCGTAGTCCAACAATCAGTACGAGTCTGTACAGGCGATGGCTGCTGGTGTAGATTGATAGGTTTTGACGTGTTTGTTTTGATTTTTGTGTTCGTGGGGTAGTGATGGCGCTGAGGAGGAGAGTTCTATTGGCTCGTGGTACGAGAGCAGACGATGGTAATTTGGGGGCAGAGGGGCATAATGTGGATCGTTTCATAGAGGCTATGATTGGGGCTATGTCTAGATATCAACAGGGAGAAGGTGGTGAGGGATCCAATTCCCGAGGTGGTCAGTCCACGGTAATGGAGCAGTTCTTGAAGTTGAAGACCCCTTCTTTCACGGGTCGACTAGTCCCAGACGAGGCAGCTCATTGGATTAAGGAAGTGGAGAAGGCATTTGATGTTCTTGAATGTGCTGAGAATGACAAGACCTTGTTGGCAACCTACTTGTTGAAGGACGATGCTTATGATTGGTGGGTTACTATCAAGAGAATGATGTTTGCAGATAGGTCCTTGAGAGAGATCCCTTGGGAGGTATTTGTGAGAGAGTTTAGTGGACAGTACTTTCCGAGGCTCGTTCAGAAGGCCAAGGAAAGGGAGTTTGTGGAATTAGTGCATAATGATATGTCAGTTCTAGAGTATCAGACGAAGTTTGTGGCTCTTGAAAGATTCGTTCCACACATATCTGAGCATGAGGAACATAGAACAGAGAGATTTGTAGATGGACTCCGGTATGATCTGAGGACAATGGTAACATCTCATTGTTGTAGAGATCTGGTATCAGCGGTTCGGTGCGCAGCAGTGGTGGAGACTCAATTCCAACAAATGGCAAAAGACTTGGAGCGGTCAGCACGAGGGAAGCAGCAAGGCAAGAACAAATCAGCAGTCTTTTCGTCAGGAGGTTCGAGTTCCTTTGAGTTCGGGTCCTAAGAGATGCTTTACGATGAGATGAAGACGGTTCGGTTCGACAGATGCAGACTGTGGCTAGTAGGCAGCAGGAAACGAGACAGGATGCGGCAAATCATTATCCCCGTTGTGGTAGGCATCATGGCAATCGGATGTGTCCCTTGATCACTAGTAGTTGTTTTGGCTGTAGTAGGAAGGGACATTTTATGAGGAACTGTCCCCAGAAGAATAAGACAGGCCAGGAGCCGAGTGGTCAGTAGGAGCCCGGGACTTAGAATGGTGTTGTGTGTTCTCTTGCAGAGGTCCGAGATGTCGGGCTAGGCGAGCACTTTTATCTTGCCTTGTTAGGTAGTAGTTGTGAACTCTTATAGCACTCTTCATGTATTTTGGGCATAGTGGAGAATCAGTTTTGTAATATGTGCCTAGTAAGGTTAATGCATGGTTATTTCGGTCTATCAATTTTGACAGAATTGTGGAACATAATCAACTTAGTATTGATTTGATTGACCAGTTGTGTGTGTGGAGCCCCGTATAAGAGTGTGATCGGTGAGGGCATTGCAGTAGATCCAGCCAAGATTGAGGCAGTGATGGATTGGAGCAGGCCAACATCAGTAACTGAGATCAGGAGCTTCTTGGGATCAAGCGGTCTCCTACAGATATCTGCATAACTCTTCTACCTGTTCTGAGTTGTAGTCAACCTCTGCTGCACTACCCTGGCAACCTCAGCACACTGTTGTACCAACTCTGGCCCTGCTATCTATCTCTCGCCAATCTCAAATCAATTCACAGGAGATCGACACGGCCGCCTATACAATGCCTCATATGGCGCCATGCCGATACTAGAATGATAACTGTTATTGTAAGCAAATTCCACTATAGACAAGTATTGTTCCCAAGAACCTCCACAATCTAGGCAACAACCCCTGAGCATATCCTCCAATGTATGAATGGTCCTTTCTGACTGTCCATCAGTCTCAGGATGGTAAGCCGAGCTAAAGGCTAACTGCGTACCCAAGGCCTTCTAAAAACTCTTCCAGAACCTAGAAGTGAATCTCGGATCCCGATCTGACACGATGGATTGGATTTACTATTTTTTAGATCTGATGTAATATGAAATTTAGAAGGATATGTACTTCTATATTTCTTTAGTGAGTTGAGAGATTTTATTTATGTTGCATATTTGATGTAATTTGAGGATCATGATTATGATAATATTAATAGAATATTTAGATTGATTGATAGTAAATGACATGCTTATTGCTTAGTTATTTATGTCTCATCATTCATTGTCTATTTGTATGTTATTTGATTTAGTAGTTACGTAGCTTGAATCCGAAGTAAATCTGAATGACTGAACTAAGAGGGGTGTAACACTTTTGAGACCAATCAACCTCATCAAATGAGTAGGAGTAACATGTACTAATCTCACCAGATATTTGATGACCTTCTCAAGTATCCTCTGACTAAAAATACTTAAGAATATGTGTTTATAAGTTGTTAATCTTATTATTATGATCTCATCATAATTGGACAACTATTGCACACGTTCATGGACTTCATTATGAAATAGTTGAATAAAAAGTCATTGCACATAATGAATATATTATCATTAAATAATAAATAACTCAACAAGTTTGTATATCATATCTGATTGGCTTATAGGCCACACATGCTACTAACATTGAGCTCCTTCTTTTCTATCTTCTTCTGATCACCTAGGTAAATGAATTTGTGACCTAGCGTTGTAATAGCAACATCCACACCTGCGAGGGCTTGAGAGGGTACATGGGAACCAAAGAAATGACTTGTGCGATGATGTCGCCTCCTCCACGAGCAGGACAAGCTGTGACTGTCGACCTTTTAGGACCAGATCGACTAACCTTTTGGGGTTGGATTGGCTATCAGAAGGCTTCACCTTAAAGAACTTCAACTACTCCTCGGTACCAAGTGAAAGAGGAAAACTTCACCAAGCCTAATTCCAGATGGATCGGCCCAATGCGACAAGACCAATTCTTAGAAGCAGGGGCCGAAACCGGCCCAAAACCGAGAAGGGCTAGGATTTATCCCGAAGCCCTCTCCATTCCCTCTTCATGAACAAGAATCTAGGTAGGTTAGACTCCAAGGGGTTGGACTTACCCTTTGGGAGTCCCTGTTAGACTCAAACTGTGTTGCACCAGAGAAACCGTCCCTATCTCTCCAGGAATTGATCTATCCACAAGAAAATATCGCCGTCTTCTTGGGAGGGATTCGGACTACCATAAGAAATGTCTCTTCTACTTCCAGATCCAGTACGGACCTAACGTAACGACTCTGCCTAAGGTCCTAATTTCCTCGATTGTAGATCTGATCACGACCAGGAACTTAGCAAGAAAGGTAACCCCTCACAGATACGAACCCCCTCCCTGCGCGACACATGCCTTTCCCATTTGGGACTCGACTAGTAGAGCTTTTGGGATCCTACCTTCTTGATCAGAATCGACTGCCAACAAGATCCTTGCTACTATATAAGGACCCTCAGTCCAACAAGCGGAGGTATATAAAAACCAGCTCAATCTCCCTTTGCTTCTTTTTGGTATCCTCCAGCTTTTTGACTTAAGCATCAGAGGGGGATCCCCGGATTACCATCGGGGGCCCTTGATACTATTCTCTTTTGCAGAAGCAGCTGAGCTTCCCCCCTCTAATCATAGTTGTAGGGCCCCTGATCATAGTGGATGAGATTTCGACTCATTAGATGTCATTCGCCAAAGGGAATTATTTCTCTAAGTGAAGTTTTAACTTAATTTCATATCTGTCCTTATTACAACAAAAGTTTTATGTCTACCACCCTTTCCTACCCATAATCACATATACCTTCCTAAGACATGAGATCCTTTAAAATTGCCACTCAGCTAAACTTCCATTAGATCTAAGAACATTTTTATTTTAGTTGCTTTTAAATAAGATTAATAAATATTTGAAATACTTACTCTCTATCTCTCTCTATGTCATGGGCTAAGGCATCCAAAACCTACAGGAGTACACAAGAAGACCAAAAGATTAAATGTAATTTGGTCATCTCCAACATACATCTATGCTGGCAATACAAGAAAATGGATCGCTATAGTAGAAAACTTTTACTGTGGACCTTGGGGAAATCTCTCTTCTATAACTCTCTCACTAACCTATCTTCTCTATGCTATACTCAATCCTATATAGATAAGATGCAATAGACAACTATATACAAAGTGGTTACATGTAGAGTCTTAGTCAAACGAGGGCATTGAGTCTATCTCAACCCTAGTTGAACTTGGTCGTTAGACATAATCTGACTCGAACAAGGACATCACCACCTCAATCTCTCTCTCTCTCTCTAACCTTAGATTCTAGCCCCTCTCCTCCTCCTAGGTTACGTTTATCTTTGTCCCTTTGATCACTCTCTAGTGCTTCCTTTGTATCATTGTGTCCAATCTAGATCTAGACAATCCAGCTCAAGATAAATCCCTTGATGATGGTGCCAACATTCCCATCAATCAAATCTTTGGCACATTTTCTGTAAGATTTTGATTTGCAATTGTGAATACTTGCATTCATGTTTCTCCAATCTACGCTTGTGCCGCAATCAAAGAAAAAGATAAGATGGTAGTAGCTTTGGAGTTTCTAATTTGTTGGATCTAGCCTCTTTAGTCATAAAGAGTCAAAGCATTTCTCCCTCCTAATGTTCTGATTATGATAGACCTTACTCAAAAGAGATCTTGCACTAGATGAGAACTCTTTACTTGGCAAAGATGTGTTTGACTCAAATGTCTATATAAACCTAGTCAACCAATCAATAGAGGGAAGTGATCCTTGAATATAAAATCATCTTTTCCATAAATCGTCTATCAAGTCAAGATCCTTATAAACTACTATCATTCTTGTCCAAGTATTACATGAAGAATTCTTTGTCTGAAAAGTGTTTCTTGATGATGTAGGAAGAAATAATCATGTTCAAGGGTTCATCATAAGAAATAGTAAACATATTGTCATCATTGTCAATCATATAGCAAATTAAATTCCTTGATTATTTTGTAAAAGGGAACACTTAGAACTAAGCTATATGAGTCTACCACTAGGTGCCTACTATGCTAAGTAGATGTCTACTTCTTCAAATGGTTGTTTGTGGTGTGCAAGTTCTACAGATAGGAAGTTCCTAAGTTAGTTGTCTACTAGCTATATTAGTTGCTTAATAGAGCAATGACGAAAGCACATGCATGTACTTCAATCCCATTAGTCATTTGATCTTTTTCTTAGTCGACCACTATTTCAAGTCCACCCAAGGCGAAATGAAATTAGGCATTTGCTGAATAAGTAGACGACTACTTATTGTCAATAAAAGACCACTTGCACTGGTATCTATTCCCTTCATGTGAGTTTGCATACAATAGACGTCCAATAAAAACATTAGATATCTAACCATTGCTTATTCAAAAAGGTAGATTTTGTGTAAATTGATAAATGCAAAAGTGTTGATTAAAGTACTTGGCATCATAATGGCTCACAATCCACAAAATAACAAGATGCCATGTGTCAAAACAACTTGTCGCGAAGACCAATCAAATCTCTTTTACACATTGTGCCTAACGTTCCCTCCACTTGAAAATTTCCATATATACAAGTCTTGCATAATAAAAAACATGAGTGAACTAGTGCATATTTGAGATATTGGAGAATTTGTACTTCTTGAGGAACGTAAGTGCCACAATACCATTTGTCCAGTTCTTTACATGCACCAACAAATGATTCATTCTCTCTTCATTCATCAACTCAAATCTAACTCACAGGCTTCCCTGTGCCCTCTATTTTTAAGCTAGTTTGATTGATGGTCATTGTACTTCATGCATATCTAGCCTACTAGAAGCTTCATCTCTCATTTCACTTTTTATCTCTTACCATATTAATGTTTCATTAGTGGGATAGCATCTATTTTCATATAACTAGTTGATATCAAGCATCAAATTAACATGACTATAGCATGTAGGCACCAGATCAACCAATTGTTTTTGTAGTGATCACTTAGTAAAAGCCCAAGATAGGTGCTTGGGCATTGGATGTAGGTCAAGGACTAAACCAATATATATCGCTATATATTGTCATGTTCTCTACTGTGTGATTACTTCTTGTCTTCTACCTTTATTTTGTGTATTTCTCCTAATTAACTCATTTATTGTGTTTAAAATTTTGAACTCCCATTCACGCACCCCCCCCCCAACCCACCCCCACAAACTTGTTAAACATTTAGGAAACATGATCTTATATTCCTACTAGCTAATCTTGCCACCCACTTGCTACCCATTGTTGTCACTTTAACATTTTGATCATATAGAGAGTTTTAGTTCTTCTCTCCCTACCCATCCATAGATGCGAGGAGTATGTCGATGACAACAATAACAAATGGGAGAAGAACATGCTAGGAGGAGGCAAGGTGGAGGTCAAGGATTGAGTATAATAAAACCAACCTAGGAAATTATCCAAATAGTACACCATCGACATTGTTGACATGGAGAGGTTTAACCACCTTATCCCCTTCCTTGCTTTGCTTTTGTAAGGATGACATTGGAATCGATAATATAAAAGTTAAAACTAATAAACTCAATAGAAACTATCCTGTGAGGGTCCTCTGATCTATTCATGATAAATAAAATTGAGAAGATTTGAACATGTTCCGTTGTTGTGCGACAACAATAGAGCGATTGCACAAGCGAAAGAGCCGCAGTCTCATCAGAAATCGAAGCATATTCTGAGACGCTTTCATCTTATCAGAGAGATCATATCCATAAGAAATGTTGTGGTGGAAAGAGTTCCATCTGTTGACAATGTAGCAGATTCATTGACAAAGCCGTTGGCTCAAATTGTGTTTGAGCGTCACCTAGAGTCTATAGGCTTACTGTATAAAGGTGATTGGCTTTAGTCCACATAGGAGATTGTTAGCCTTAGGTGACCTACAAGTCAATATGACTTTGTAATCTCGTTAATATTTATTAATATAATAAAATAACATTAATTATGTGTAAATCGTATTAATTATCATCTCATAATGAAGTCTGTGAATATGTGCGATAGTGATCAGATTATGATAAGATCATACTAGTGAGACTTATCACTTAAACATACATATTCTTAATCGTTCCTAGTCAGAGGATATCCGAGAAGGACATCGGATATCCGGTTAGACTAGTACAGATTACTCATGCTCATAAGATGAGGGTGACTGATCTCATAGTTACTTGTGTGGAGACACTAAGGCGAATCTGTAGGTGCTCATTAGAGAATGAGTTCACTGAACTGATCCGACTGAATCGTTGGATGGTACTGTACCTCACTGTCAACCAGCTTGATTCTATGGTCGCAGTTGCATGGATCGTCCTCGGACCTGAGACACAAGGACACCTTGTCGGTGGACTTCTGTGCTTTGACCTTGGTTTATGAATCTCTAACCACAGGATTCTAAACAGTCAAGGATCGGGTTCAGCGGAATACCGTCGAAGGAAATTTAGTGTCAATAAGTAATCATTCGCTCTCGGTACGATGAGAGAGAATGCTCTAGGAAGGATGCGCGGAAGTCCCTGGCCAGGGCTGACGATAATATCGGGAAAGGAGTTTCTGATATTCATCAGCGGCATCCAATCCAAGTGAGTCGACCGGTTAGGGTTTGACAGCACGCCATACCCTGAGTTGACTCGAGAGCATTGTACGAATGAAGGATTATATCTACGCGGTAACTGTTGGCGGAAAGGTTCCAAGAGTGGGTTACTTAACCCCGATACTTTCCGGGTCTACGCGATGCTGCTTGGCATCCAACGTAATCAGAGGCCCGACCAAATTCAATGTGCGACATTGATTCGGTTGATTAATTAATTAATAAATAGTTATTAATTGATTAATAAAGCTAGTGAGGAATCACTGGGCTTATTGGGCTATTAACCGGACTGGTAATT
Source organism: Zantedeschia hybrid cultivar (assembly GCA_030544215.1). Classification (NCBI taxonomy): domain Eukaryota; kingdom Viridiplantae; phylum Streptophyta; class Magnoliopsida; order Alismatales; family Araceae; genus Zantedeschia; species Zantedeschia hybrid cultivar. Next base: position 47,538,037 of record JARZZO010000011.1, read on the forward strand.
AGGCCTAGAGGGTCACACGCAAATGATTCTCAAGGCGATGGATAAATAAGTGGTTTTATATAAACCGGGGGTTTTTATGAAAAACCGTGCGGTTAGTATAAAATATAGCGAACGAGCTGAGCAAGCCAAGCTGCTGCTAACCCTAGCCGCCCCCTCCTCTCTTCCTCTCTATCTCTGGCGCCTCAGCCCAGATCTGGTTCCCCGAATCTGCTCCGCCGCTTCTCCGACTCCCGTTCGATGGGAAATCGTCCGCGTGTTGCAGCGATCGTTGCGGCGACCGGCGGAGGTTTCGTGGCTGCAAAGAACGAGGAACGTGAGGATATCCGCCGCGAGGAGGATCGCGTGGACTCCACTAGAGGCCGAGCGCTTGCGCGGCTTGCGGTGTCGCACCGACGGAACCGAACGGTTGCAGATTCGAATCCGCACATAGTAAGACTTCGATTATCCAATAATCCGTTTTTTAGGTTCTTAGATTTTTCGAAACGGGAACGGATCTCCGTTTTTATTTTTATTTCCACTGCGTGGGAGATCCAGAGAAACCCGAGATCCGAATAGTGGTATTAGAGTCAGGTTCCACTGTTTCTCGTCCCGTTTTGGGTTCCGAAGTTTATATTTCATGTGTTATTCCATGCACGTATTCGACTACTTTGCTAGAACCATATTTATATGATGAACATGGAATAATTAGATTATTTTTGTTCTGCGAATTTCGAAGTTTTGGGGGATTATTTATGTTCTTCATTAGATGAAGAACCGGTGTTCTCGGCGGCTTTGTTCTTGCTTCCCCAAGCGTTGGGGAGGTGGGTCGACCCCGGTTCATTCAAGAGACATGGATGGTCACTGTGGGCTTTAAAGCCGACGCCGGAGAAGCCACAGAGATGGCCGCAATGGGGAATAAAAACCTCTCTTGTTCTTCCTTTATTCGTTTTTAGAAAACAAAAATAGAGGTGGATTTGGAGGCTCGGCCTGTTATGGAATAGATCCGGCCACCGCCGGCGCCGGAGGCATCGTCGGCGAGGTTGGGCACCGCCGAGCGTTGCCGCCGTCGGGCAGCACCTGCAACTTTGGGCGTTTAGGGTTTCTGCTACCAAGTAAAGGGGGTGTCGGGTTTTAGGGTGGGCCGGTCCGACCGGCCGCCGCCCGCTTGACCCGGCCGGGCCAGGACCTGGCCGGGCCTGCCCTAGCTCGGACCAGGGCTCTCCGGGATCCGAGCCCCTGGCCGAGCCAGGGGTTCGAGCCAAATTTCACAACTGGCTGAACCCTGTTTTTGTTAAACCCCATGTCTAAACCCTTTTTTAATGCCTAATTTTACGCCGTTAAAATTCGAATAAAATTTGAATTTAATTTTAAAATTCAAAAGTGTTTTGAAATTTAATTTTAAAATTCAAAAGTGTTTTGAAATTTAATTTTATTATTCAATTTTATTTAATTAGGCTTATTTATGATTTTGAATTAACAATTTGATATTATCTAATTAGAGTTGATTATTAGATTAAAAGTTAACCTAATAATTAACTTTAATTAACTAATTTAATTGTTAGATTAGTGATTAATAATTCTTAGTCTAACTATTAGATTATTAATTATTATCTCAACTAATTGTTAATTAATTTGTAAGTTAGTCATTAATTTAAGAGTTAAATTAATAATTAACTTACGTGACTAATTTAAAATTTAAATTAGTAGTCCTTAATTAATTATTGTTAATAATTAATTTAAAAGATAAATTAATGATAATTTTAATTATTTAATCTAAGAGTTAGATTAATTAGTTATTAATTAGTTAGTGTTAATTATTGGTTTAAGAGTTAAATTAATAATTAACCTTAATTGACTAATCTAAGTGTTAGGTTAGTAGTTAATAATTAATTATAGTTTATTATTAATTTAAGTGTTAAATTATTAATTAACTTTGTTGGACTAGTCTAAGAGTTAGATTAGTTATTAATAGTCTAATTATTAAATTATTAATGTAGTTTAATCTAAGTGTTAGATTGTTTAATTATTAGAATTATTCTAATGGCATGGAATAATCTGGAAATTATTAATTTGGAGTGTGTGCACATGTGATGTGTGTTTAAATGCTTTTAAATTTGATTTAATTGTATGCTTAAATTGATTAAAAGTGTTTTCGAAATTCTAAAGTCAATTTTGATTGGAACCCAGCTTTTTGAAAGCCAAAAATTATTTAATTTTGAAAACCTCTTTTATTTTAGCCATGTGATACGCTGAATTATGTGTGGAATGTTTAAAATACACCGAGGTCATGGATATGCACTTATTTTGAATTATTCATGGGATGAATGATGTATGTGGATCGTGGTTGTATGGTTGAATAAATATTTATTAATTGTTAATAAATAGAAGTCTGCGCACCTCTCTCTCTCTCATACTCCGATGTACTTCTACCTCTCTCTCTCTTGTACTCGCCATAAGGCCTTCTTCTGTTTACATGTAAATTTAGATTTAAATGTAATATGATCGAGGCAAACGAAGAAGGAGCGAGGATGATCCACAGCTGCAACCAGGAAGGCGAAAAGATGAAGATCCTTTGCCTATGTGTTTGCAGGATAGTCTGATATAAATGTTATGTTAGATTTTGTGTGTATTTGACTGTTGGCTTCAGTCAAACCCACTGTGCTATCTATGACAAAACTAATGACATGTATGAGATGCATTGTTTTATGTTTGATTGTGAATCAAAGCAGGTATAGTATTTAATAAATATATACGATATATTTATATATATTACCACCTAGGAGAGACCAAGATAAAAGTTATCTAAATACCCTCGTCTAAACTCTAAGCCGTAACGTGAGTAGTTAAGAACTTACTGCGTGGTCCACCATCGTTATAGTCATAGGATTTGAATCACTTTAGGCAGGTTTGTTGTGTTACCACAAGGCCCGTTTAATTGTAGGGAGAAACAGTAGCTAGGACATTAGATGCCTATATGATCGGGGTAGAGGAACCATGTAGCTTTGTTGTGCTATCTACAAGGGCTGCATGCAAATCTATGCTCGTCGCGTAACGATGGTTAGCTTAGACTAGTATTAGAGGCTTGTTGTGCTATCCACAAGGCCATTAAATCTCTAGGGACCGAAGATATGATCAGATATTCCAAGGAGTTACAAATCCCATGAAATGGGTGCTCTTTGATTGTATTACAGTTTGATGTTCTATCCACAAGACTGTATTGTAAGTCATTGAGATTCTGATCCTCACTAGGAGACTGTCGACATCTCCCGTTCTGTATAACTGAGGGTTATACAGTCCGTCGAAAATTAATGGGAGTTAAAACTTGAACAAAAGACCATGTCTTGTTTTAATATTTAATAACTGAACATCTGCTGAATAGATATTATCTATCTCCCATAGGGAATTATGTCGTCGAATAACCTACCCCGTGGCATACTTGATGCCAAACGTTTGACTAGCATGAACTACTCGGATTGGTTCGGAAATCTGAAGAATGTCTTCAGATCTGAGCACATTGACTATGTCCTTGGAGCTGATCCTCCTGCTGATCCGGCATTGGATGTCATTGACGCGGAGATAATAGCTCATAATAAAAGATCGAAAGATAGAGACAAATGAGTAGTAAAAGGTGACTGCTTCTACTGTAAGCAGAATAGTCACTGGAAGAGGAACTGCAAGGAGTTCCTCAACGATAAAGCACATGGAAAGGTGAAGCTGTCTGAAGCTTCAGATATCTATATGATAGATATCAACTTGTCAGTTAATGATTCCACATCTTAGGTATTAGATACCGGATGTGCTTCTCATATCTGGCACGATGTACAGATGCTGACAAGTAAGCGAAAACTGAGAAAAGGCGAGGTGGAATTGAGACTAGGAAACGTCACAAAAGTTACGGCAGTTGCTGTCCGGACAGCAAACCTCAGGCTTCCATAAGGAGATGTCTTGTCATTGGAAGATTGTTCTTATGTTCCTAACATAATAAAGAACATCATATCAGTATTTTATTTGGTCAAGATAGGATATAAGTTAACTATTGAGAATAGAAGTTGTTCGATTTATTATGGTAATAAATCAATAGGTTTGGCATCTTTAGTCAACGGCCTATATCTGTTAAATGTTTCTAATTACAATCTTCATATTGATAAAGCTCTTAAGAAGAGTAAGAATTGTGTGAACTAAGCCTACATGTGGCATTGTAGACTTGGGCATATTGGTGAAAGCAGGTTGCAAAAGTTGCATAAGCATGGTTATTTAACTGCATTCAATTATGAATCGTTTGCGACATGTGAATCCTGCCTTATGGGAAAGATGGCAAAATCTCCATTTATTGGACATGGAGAACGTGCCAAGGACATTTTGGAACTAATACATTCAGATGTATGTGGTCCCATGTCCACCCAAGCCAAAGGTGGCTTCTCATACTTCATCACGTTCACCGACGACTTCTTAAGATTCAGCTATGTGTGCTTAATGAAGTATAAGTCAAAAGCATTTGAAAAGCTCAAGGAGTTCAAAAATGCGGTAGAGAAGCAGTTAGGAAAGTGTATTAAAGCTCTTCGATCAGACTGAGGAGGAGAATACTTGAGTACTAATTTCACACAATTCTTAAAGGATAATGGTATCCTTTCTCAGCTGATCCCTCCATATACTCCACAGATAAATGATGTATAAGAAAGGAAGAATCGCACCTTGTTGGATATGGTGCGATCCATAATGAGCTTTTCGGGATTACCGGTGTCTCTTTGGGGGTATGCTCTAGAGTCAGTAACATACCTACTGAACAGAGTACCCAGCAAGTCTATGGCCTCTACTCCATATGAGAAGTGGAAAGGCAGGAAACTAGAATTTAAACATGTTATAGTCTAGGATTGTCCTGCTAATGTAAAGAGGCATGATCTAGACAAGTTGGAATCACGAACTGATAAATGCAGGTTTGCAGGATATCTAAAGGAAACCTTTGGATACTACTTTTACCATCTTGGTAAACAAAAGGTGTTTGTCGCCAGGAAAGCTATCTTCTTGGAAGAGGAATACCTTCTCCAGGAGGACAGTGGGAGTAAAATAGTACTAGAAGAGGTTCTAGATCCCCGAAAAGCTGCAAAATCATCAGATGATATATCAGTTCCTGAATCTGTTCAGGTACAGACAGATAAGCCTCGCAAATCTGGTAGGATACCTAAATTACCCGAACGATATGTAAGACATATCGCTGAAGGTGAGTCTAAGGTTAAATATAATGAGGATGATGATCCTAAAACCTACTAGGAGGCTATAGAAGGCTCAGAAACCGGGAAGTGGCGAGAAGCCATGAACTCAAAAATCCAGTCCATGTACACCAACCAAGTTTGGAACTTGGAGGACTTGTCCAAGGGTATTTTGTACCCATCAGATGCAAGTGGATCTTTAAGAGAAAGATAGGTAATGATGGACAGATCGATACTTATAAGGTAAGGTTGGTGGCAAAGGGATATCGTCAAAGGTAAGGAATTGACTATGACGAGACTTTCTCACCAGTTGCCATGATTAAGTCGATCAGAGTTCTACTCGTTATTGCTGCACATTTTGATTACGAGATGTCGCAGATGGATGTGAGGACTACCTTCCTCAACGGTAACCTTGAGGAAGAGGTGTATATGATACAACCAGAAGGCTTCACATCCAAGGAATCTCCAGATAAAGTATGCAAGCTTCAAAGGTCTATTTATGGACTGAAGTAGGCTTCCCGGAGCTAGAACATAAGATTTGACGAGGCTGTCAAGTCTTATGACTTCATTAAGAATGAAGATGAGCCTTGTGTGTATAAGAAGACCAGTGGAAGCGTAGTCACCTTCTTAGTTCTTTACGTAGATGACATACTATTCATTGGGAATGATGTAGCTCTGATGTCATCGGTAAAGATCTGGCTGTCGAAAAACTTCTCCATGAAGGATTTAGGAGAAGCATCCTACGTATTGGAAATACGGATCTATAGAGATAAATCAAAGAGGAAGCTTGGAATGACCCAATCCTTGTACATAGATACCATAGTCAAAAGGTTTGGCATGGAAAATTCTAAGAGAGGTCTCATACCGATGAGACATGGAATTAATCTCTCAAAGGAGCAGGCCCCTAAGACTCCTGATGAGAGGGCATTCATGGATAGAGTACCCTATGCCTCTGCCATATGATCCATCATGTATGCCATGATATGTACACGGCCTGATGTTGCATATGCTCTAAGTGTTACGAGCAGATTTCAGACTGATCCAGGCGAAGAGCACTGGAAGGCAGTGAAATATGTCCTTAAGTACTTGAGAAGAACTACGGATATATTTCTTGTCTATGGAGGAGGTGACTTGACACTGCGAGGCTTTACTAACTCGAGTTTCCAGTCAGATCCAAATGATAGCAAGTCTACATCTGGATTCGTGTTTACTTTGAACGGAGGCGCAGTGTGCTAGAAGAGTTCCAAGCAAGTAAACACTACAGATTCGATGACTGAAGCTGAGTACATTACTACAGTTGAAGCCGCCAAGGAAGCAGTGTGGTTGAAGAAATTCATCACCGACCTCGGCGTAGTTTCTAGTATCTCTGAACCTGTTCCGCTGTTGTGCGACAACAATAGAGCGATTGCACAAGCGAAAGAGCCGCAGTCTCATCAGAAATCAAAGCATATTCTGAGGCGCTTTCATCTTATCAGAAAGATCATATCCAGAAGAGATGTTGTGGTAGAAAGAGTTCCATCTGTTGACAATGTAACATATCTACTGACAAAGCCGTTGGCTCAAATTGTGTTTGAGCATCACCTAGAGTCTATAGGCTTACTATATAAAGGTGATTGGCTTTAGTCCAAGTGGGAGATTGTTAGTCTTAGGTGGCCTACAAGCCAATATGACTTTGTAATCTCATTCATATTTATAAATATAATGGCATAATATTCATTATGTGTAAATCGTATTAATTCTCGTCTCATAATGAAGTCCGTGAATATGTGCGATAGTGATCAAATTATGATGAGATCATACTAGTGAGACTTATCACTTAAACACATATATTCTTAATCGTTCCTAGTCGGAGGATATCCGAGAAGGACGTCGGATATCCGGTTAGACTGGTACCGATTACTCCTGCTCATAAGATGAGGGTGACTGATCTTATAGTCACTTATGTGGAGACACTAAGGCGAATCTGTAGGTGCTCATTAGAGAATGAGTTCACTGAACTGATCCGACTGATCGCTGAATGGTACTGTACCTCACTGTCAACCAACTTGATTATATTGTCGCAGTTGTGTGGATGGTCCTCGGACCTGAGACACCAAGGACACCTTGTCGGTGGACTTCTATACTTTGACCTTGGTTTATGAATCTCTAAACACAGGATTCTAAACAGCCAAGGATCGGGTTCAGCGGAATACCATCGAAGGAAATCGAGTGTCAATAAGGAATCATTCACTCTCGGTACGATGTGAGAGAATGCTCTAGGAAGGATGCGCGAAAGTCCCTGGCTAGGGCGAACGACAATATCGGGAGAGGAGTTTTTCGATATTCATCAGCGGCATCCTATCCAAGTGAGTCGACCGGTTAGGGTTTGACAGTACGCCATACCCTGAGTTGACTCGAGAGCATTGTACGAATGAAGGTTTATATCCATGTGCTAACTGTCGGCGGAAAGCTTCGAAGAGTGGGTTACTTAACCCCGATACCTTCCGGGTTCACGCGGTGTTCTTGGCACCCAACGTGATCGAAGGCCTGACCGAATTCAATGTGCGACATTGATTCGGTTGATTAATTAATTAATAAAGAGTTATTAATTGATTAATAAAGCCAGTAAGGAGTCACTGGGCTTATTGGGCTATTAACCGGATTGGTAATTAGGCCTAGAAGGTCACACGCAAATGATTTTCAAGGTGATGGATAAATAAGTGGGCTTTACATAAACTGGGGGTTTTTATGAAAAACTGCGCGGTTAGTATAAAATATAGTGAACGGGCTGAGCAGGCCAAGCTGCTGCTAACCTTAGCTGCCCCCTCCTCTCTTCCTCTCTCTCTCTGGCGCCCCATGCCAGATCTGGTTCCCCAGATCTTCTCCGCCGCTTCTCCAACTCCCGTTCGACGGGAAATCGTCCGCGCGTTGCGGCGATCGTTGCGGCGACCGGCAGAGGTTTTGTGGCTGCGAAGAACGAGCAATGTGGGGATATCCATCACGAGGAGGATCGCGTGGACTCCGCTAGAGGCCGGGCGCTTGCGCGACTTACGGTGTCGCACCAACGGAACCGAACGGTTGCGGATTTAAATCTGCACACGGTAAGACTTCGATTATCCGATAATCCATTTTTCGGGTTCTTAGATTTTTCGAAACGGGAATGGATCTCCGTTTTTATTTTTATTTTTGCGGCGTGGGAGATCCGGAGAAACCCGAGATCCCAACACAACTAACGTGTAAGACAAAGGAGAGAGGGATTCTCCTTCAGAAGGAGTTGGCCAAGAGAAGGAGAGGGGGCTAGCCTACTCTAGAGAAATCCTAGAGCTTAAACCAAGCTTTTTTTTCAAGCTTATGTTTATACTAGTTTTGATGATTTTTCATAAAAATCCTAACTTGCATAAATTTCCACTTTATTACCATAGACCGAGATCCTTTTGCGTGTGACCCTATAAACACACAGATCTAAATCTGGTTTTGAGTCCACTAAGCCCAGTAACACCTTACTAGCTCAATTAATTATTTAATATCACATATTAAAAATTAATCTATCAATTTACCATATCATGAGTAAATCGATCAAACTTCTAATCATAGTAAGTAACAAGAACACCTTATGATCCCAAAAGGTATCGGGGTTAAGCAACCCGCTGAAGAACCTCTCCATCATCAGTTACCATGCAGCTATAGTCCTTCATTCATACAATGTTATTAAGTGAACCTAGGGTATAGTTTAACTATTACACTCTAATCATATCTACCCAGAAGGATTAGATACATATAATATGCATCATTAAAAAGCTCTTTCTCTAATGTACAGTTCAACCCCAGTTAAAGACATCTCAGATATCATTCCCTAGAGCATTCTCTCTCTAAATGCTGAGAATGAATGATTTCTTGTTGATCATACAATCACCTTTGAAGATGGCCCACTACGTTCGAGCACTTTCCTATTCAAGATCCCATGGTTAAATATATTTAAGTCAAGACCAAAACATATTTGTCCACCAACAAGGTGTCATTGGTGTCTCAAGCTTGAGGACCAATTGTGCCACTGTGACTATGAATCCTTGGTTGACAACTAGGTATTATAACCATCTAGGGATTCATAGTTGAATCAGTTCAATGAGCTCATTCACCAATGAGCATCTATAGGTTCACTTTAGTGCCTCCTCACAAGTGACTATAGGACCAGTCAAATATCCTCACGAGTGACTATAGGTTCACTAGTTTCACCAGATATTTGATCTCATTCTCAAATATCCTCTAACTAGGAACAATTTAAAAATATTATAGATCTCATTATCATGATCTAATTATGATTCAATCTTCATTGAATATATTCATGGACTTCATTATGAAAGGATAATGAGCACATTACACATAATGAATACAATGCCTTTCATTAATTAATAAAAATAAGAATGTACAAAATAGTCATGAGATTGGCTTGATGGGCACCCACAATCCCTTCAAATGTAGGTACAATTGCTCCTCCTTTGTAATGACTTCCTTCATCCCTCCATCCCTGCTCCTATAGTCTGTAGTTAACCATCCTTACTTTCTTCCCCTTTCTCCATCTCTAAATGAGCATCTCTTTACATCCCTTACATCTTTATCTTACCTTTCTTTGTATTCCTCTTATAAGTGTAGTTAGATTTGAAAGCTCTTACTATGATCAACCTAGAAGGTACAATACACTTCTTCATGGATAGATCCCTCCTACCATTATAAGCCCCTAGCTTGTATATATGCACCTAACATCCCTTGGCTTTCAATTTTTAGTGAGCTTTTGTTGCCATTAATTGTGATCAAGTTGGCCAGTTGTATGAGAAGAGAGCACACATGCACATGTGTGTGTGTGTGTGTGTGTAAGAGAGAGAGAGAGAGAGGTCTAATCAAGTACTACAAGTTTTTTTCAATTACTTGTGTCAACAAATAGTGATTAGGGCAACAAAGCAATAGGAGACAACTTTGGAAGAGCTTTCAAATCTAGAAGGGTATGTGGGTCATAGTTAGGCTGAGTACTGTAAATCTAAAAGTTTGGATGCAACAAGGTATGCATGTCACTAGCGCTAATTTTCTTTTAAGATTGGAGAAGGAATATTTCGCTCAACCTAATAGTGTTAATGTGTCGGCCCATTAATCCTTCTCACCGGAAGTCCACGAGCTCGTCATGTTGGCTAGATGAATGTTAGGGTCCACACGGGCCTGGCCCAAGATAAGAGACCCCATATAAAACCCAACTCAGGTTTGGATTCCAACCCAGACTTTCCCTTCATGTAGGAATTGAGGTTCCCCGATCCGACCAGAACCAGGGACTCAAGGCCCTCAAGCCATTTAGAATCGAGAACGGAATCGAGTCCAAGAGTTCACTTCCACTTTCCCAACTGGAATTGACCTTTTCCATGGACCTAACTGCTATATAAGGACCCTTGGTACAACTGTATAGGTAGCTTTTAAGAGCCTAAGCTACATTGTCTTTCCCTCCGCATCCCTAACATTGTGACTTAGGCATTGGATGGGGATCCCCTAGACTACCATCAGGGGCCCACTACAATGTTCTCTTTCGCAATGACTGTTGAGTGACATCACTCGAATCAAAGACAGAGGGCCCTAATCATGGTGGACAAGATTCTGGTCCACCATCTTTTGGCGCCGTCTATAGGAAATGACCTCCAAAGCCATGGCTAGAGAAAATTGCAGACGGACCACCAATTGGGGAGGATACTGCCAGCACGATTCAAGGAAGAGTGATGTCCGCATTGTTGGATATAGATGTCCTCAAAGCCAATCATAAGGCACATATTATAATCTGGTTCACTAATAAATGGCACTAATTTTATTATGAAGATTGGCATATTTATTATTGCGCATAATGAAGTCCTTGAATGTGTGCGATAGTCATCGTATTATGATGAGATCATAATAATAAGACTGATGACTTACAAACACACGTTCTTAATTGTTCCTAATTGTAGGATGTCTGAGAAGGACATCAAACATACGGTAAGACTAGTACAAGTTATTCCAACTCATATGATATGGGTGACTGATCTTATTAGTCACTTGTATGGAGACACTATGGTGAACCTGTAAGTGCTCATTGGGGAGTGAGTTCACTGAACTGATTCGACATAATTCGCCGGATGGTAATTTACATGACTATCAGCCGGCTTGATTTATCGTCACAGTGGCGTGGTTGATCCTTGGACTTGAGACATCAAAGACATCTTGTCGGTGGACTTCTGGGCTTTGACCTTGGCTCATGAATCCCTATCCACAAGATCTCTAATTGTCAAGGATCGGATCCAGCGGAAGACCTTCGAAGGTGATTGTGTGTTTAATATAGGATCATTCGTTCTCGGATAATTAGAGAGAGAATGCTCTAGGATAGATCTGCAGGAGTCTCTGGCCAGACAATATTAGAAAAGGTGTTTTCTGATATTGTGCAGCAGAGTTTGATCTAAGTGAGTTGACCATTTAGGATTTGACAGTTACCCATGCCCTAGGTCGAATCGAGAGTATTGTGCGAATGAAGGATTATAGCTACGCAGTAATTGTGGATGGACAGATTCTATGAGTGGGTTGCTGAACCCCCTTACCTTTCGAGATAATGTGGTGTTGCTTGGCACCCAACTTGATCGGAAGTATGGCCAAATTTACATGAGATGTTAATTCGATTAAGTAATTAATTAAATATGAGATATTAATTAATTACTATAAGTCAATACAGTGTTATTGGACCTAGCGGACTAAAAATCATACTGGTTAATGGGCCTAGAGGGTCACACACAAATAGATCCAGGAGCTCTCCCTGCTGCCCCCCCCCCCCTCTCTCTCCTCTTCCTTTGGGCGCCCCCTTCAGGGCGCCGGGAGTCTTCCCGTCTCTGCCGCACGCAGTTCCTAAATGTCGGGAATTCTCGTCCGTGTTGTTTCGGACATCATTGCGGCGTAGATTACTCAGCGGGTGTACTGATCTGGATGAGGGAGCGAGGACGAACTGCCGCAAAGGATCGAATGGGTACCGTTGGAGGCTGAACGCTTGTGCCGGTAGTAGCATCGCCTCAACGGAACCGACACAGATGCGGATTCGAATCCGCGCACGGTGATTCGATCACAATTGTTTTCGATTTTACTATTTTTATTCCGAAAGGGATCTACGGGGAGTCGGGCGGGATGCATTCATTGCGTCCCGCCCGGATCCCAACAGTAGTATCAGAGATAGGTTCCGCTCTGATCTGTTTCGAATTGCTAAAATTTAATTTTCTAAAATTGTTTCCATGCTAGGATTATCCTTTTCTCATAGTAAATTGCTCATGCAATGAACATACGATGTTTGTTTTAATTGTTTGTGGAGAAAATCAATTTTTTTTTGTTTTTCATAATATTCTTCATAAGGATGAAGAACGGTTACCAGGGATTTGTAATGTAGGTTTTGGGGCCACCATTGGGCATAAACCTCGTTGCCGGTGAGACCGGCGGTGGGCAGCGACCTCGCCCGCCCCTTGTAGGGCGACAGTGACCAGTGGTAGAGCCCCCTTCCCCTCCTCCCCTTCCACTCATTTGATGCAGAAAAATAAAGAGGAAGAGGCGTCAGACCCGTAAAGCGCCTGTCGGTGCCTCGCCAGCGCCAACCTTGCCGGCCGACCTCGCGGGCCCCGTCAGGGGCGGCAGGGAGCGCAGGTGGCGCCACCTGGTTCCCCCCCTTGCCAGCGTCGGCCAGGAAGGGGGTCGGGCAGTGGCGGCTAGGGCGGCTGGGATTTTTTGGCGGCTGAGCGACTCAGTGCGGGCCTGGCTCTGGCTGGCCTGCTCGGGCGGTGCAGGCCTGACCCGAGCCAGGCCCAGGCCCACTTTGGGCAGCTAGCTCGCCTGGCCCCTTTAAGCCCCTTAAAAATCCCAGCCCATTAACCCCTTTTCATATACCCTTTTATTTCCTCAAGTTTAATTAACCAAATGTTAAATTTAGATATGTTTAAAAGTGTTTTAAAACTAAAATTTCAATTAACAAGATATTAATTGTAGTGATGTTTTAAAATTGTTTTTAAACTAAAACTCAATTAGTCTTGTTTCTCTGAGGTTTAAGTTAAAGATAATGATCTTTAATCTGAATTAACAATTGTTGTTATTACACTATTTATTAATCTAAATTCTTATAGTAATACATAATGATATTTTTTATTATTTAATATTGATCTAAATGTTAGGTTAATATTAATTGAAATGAAAAATTATTATTTCTTTAACAAGGGTTGTTAAAGGAGTGCTTGTACCTCAAGGACCATTAACAAGAGTTGAAATGACATTGATTGTAATTAAGAATCACTTAACAAGAGTTGTTAAGTGATTATTAATATCTTGGTGATTTTTCTTAACAATAGGTTGTTAAGAGAAAATTTAAATTTGGGGATAACTTAACAAGAGTTGTTAAGGCAAAATGACTTAATCTAAGTGTTAAATTAATTGATTTAGCAATGTTCTAAATTAATATTTCTTAACAATTGTTGTTGAGAAATATTATGTAATAAAGGGGTTCTTAACAAAGAGTTGTTAAGAAATCAAAATTAGAGTTATAAATTCCTTTATAAGAGTTATCAAGGGATTTATAATTTTATTTAAATGTTAGATTATTTCACATTAATAAACGTTGTTAGTGTGATTTAAGAATAATCTAAGTGTTACATTAATTAATTTAGAAGTGTTCTAAATTTAACATGTAATATTTTAGAATTTTAATTTTAGTCTTGTATGCACATGTTGATGTGTTTGATGCTTTAAATTAATTTTAAATGCATGTAAGAAATAAGATTTTTGAAAATTCAAATTGTCTAATTTTGATTGGTACCCAAGTTTGAGAAAAGAAAATAAAAATAATTATTTTTCAAAATTTTAGCCTTCATGCGATATGTTTGATCATGTGTGGATGGTTAAAATTTGTGGTGGTCATGGACATGCACTTAGTTGATTTCATATCATGTGATGATGTGTGAATTTTTTGGATCATGTATGGAATGTGATATGGGTTAATTAATTGTTAATTAACGAGGCTTCGTGTCTCCCTCTCTCTCTCATTCCAATGTAATTCTATTTCCCTCTATTATTGTAGTCGGCCATAAGACTTTCCCTTACAATTAATATGTGTTTGAAATTTGTTTCAAATTCATTATGTAATTGATCGTGGTTGGCTGAGGAGAGACGAGGATGATCCACAGGTGCAACTAGGAAGGCATCAAGAGATGAGCTCACCAAAGCCTGTGTGTTTGCATGTTTTTAATAGCATAATTGTCGTCTTTTGTGGCAATAAATTGTATGGATCTAATTAATCACTGTACTATCTATGACCACATAATGAACACGTATGGTTGACGCATGCTTTTAATTTTTTATTGTGAATCAATTGCTATTAACTAGATATCGTTAAATATATGTGATATATTTATAAACTATCACTTAGGATGAGCAAACTTAAAATTGAATAAAATCCCTCAATTCTAAAGTCTAAGTTAGAGCGCGAGTCATTGAGAATGCACCGCATGGCTTTCTATCATTATTGCTTTTAGAATTTGATTATGTTCTAACAATTTCTTGTGTTACCCGAGATCTGTCAATATCTGATGAAGACACTAAGAACTATGGCATACCGATGCCTTTTGAATGGGATAAAGGAATGGTGTAGCTATCATTGCGTTTACCTAGGAGCTGCATCCTAATTTATCTCTTCACGTAATGATGGTAAAGTTTAGACCAATAATAATGATTTATTGTATTTACCTAAGACCATTATCGACCTGAGAGCCGAAGTATGATCAGATGTTGCAAGGAGTTGCAAGTGCCATGAGATGGTTTCTTTTAGATCATATTGTGATACTTGTGTTTACCCGAGGTCATGTTATGAGTCTAAGAGATTTTAATCCCTACTAAGAGACCGTCGGAGTCTCCCATTCTGTATACCTAAGAGTTATACCGTCCAACAAAAAATAATGAGAAATAATTCAAGATAAAAGACTATATTTGAATTATAAGAACTGTCTCCTTAAATCTCTTTATTTCTTCTATTACATGAAATGTCGTCTATCAATCTAAAATTTGACATAATGGATGCCATCACTACAAAATACTTCTCATATTCATATTGGCTATAGGACTCTGAAGAATGTCTTTAGAGCCAAGTGATAGCTGTTATCCTAAATCATATATCATGTAAGCTCTTATTTGGCTAGACCAAGGAGAAGAGGTACTCATAGTATGCCTTTGAGAAAGGCAGTGGACATCATGTAATCTCTTATTTTTCTAGACCAAGGATAAGAGATATTCATAGTATGCCTTTGAGAAAGACAAGAGGTAAGATCTTAAACGGTCAAACCTACATCTAAGAAGAATAAAGGCAAGTCAGCTGAAAGAGAGAAGGAGCAATTATCTTACTGCAACCAATAAGAATATTAGAAATGGCAACAAGAATATGAAACATGTAAGAAGTTTCAGGCATTATTATTATTAACTTTTACATGTCTTTAGAGAATCAACATCTCCAGTATGAGATATTACAAATGATTCTCAAATCTGCAATAGTATGTAGACTTAGACAAGTAAAAGGTAATCGAGAATATGAAAGGGTTGAGTTAGGCTCAACAATAGTGCAAGAGTTACATAGGTTACTGTGAGACAGTAAATCTTAGCATGTTTTTAGGAGACTATAGAAAATTAAATAATTGTTATTTAGTTCTATTAATTATCAAGAATTGTACAAGTGAAAAACATTGACTAAGAAGAAACAAGCATTGTTCCATATAGTTTAAGAAATAAAATGAAAGATTATAAAACCAGTCAATGCACTATAAATTCTTTATGTGACATATCATGTGATAGATGTTCATAAGTCTCCTATAGAAAAGGACAACGTGCATCCTGATTATCTATGGCACTGTACACTTAAGTTGTACAATAAGGAATTATTGGACTTTATACATACTGATGTAAATAGCCTAAAATCTTCTTAAGCCCAAAGATAATTACTTCCATTGACTTACCTTAGTGGTTACCTCTTGGAAAGATTCGGTTGTGTTTACTTGCTGAAGTACAAGTCGAATGTATCTCAGAGATTAAGGAATAGAAAATCAAAATGAAATAACTAATAGGAAAGAATATTAGAATTCTTTAATTTGATCAAGGAAATTAATACTTGAGTATGGGATTCACGCAAATCATTAAAAGGATATGGTATCCTCTCTCGATTGATCCTTCATTGTACATCATAGTAATATGACAAAATGAGGAATTGCACCTTATTAGATATAGTGCGATACATAATAAGATTTTCCTAATTTATTGTATTCTTATAAATATAAGTATGAACATTAGATGTCCATATTTTACATATGATTCTAAATAAGTCAGTATATCCATATAAGACATGGAGATAAAATAATTCATATAGGATATGAATTATAAGGAAACCTGATGTAAGTATATTAAAGTCAAAGAATGTCCCAGTCTTTTGGAAAAGACATGATCCAAAGAAGTTGGATTCAAAAGGACATGGAATAGTGTAAATTTGTGAGATGTCCAAAGTATTTAAATATTACATGTATGAGCCAGGCGATAATAGAATGATTATCGTCCATAAAGCTATCTTCTATGAAGAGGAATATATCCTTACAGAAGACAATGGGAGCTAATAAAACTAGAAGGTGTTCCAGACCCACAAATTAACACTAGATTATTAAATAATCTTTAGTTGTTTTGAACCATTCATGACACACATAGAAGAGCTTCATATATTTTTGAGATTCTCTCAATAGATAGAAAGATATGCTTGACATATCAGAGATAGCAGAATGAGAGGAGCTCAAAGATGTTGATTATGATCCAAAATCTATGAGAAAGCTCTCTATATTACTACAAGTTTGGGATTGGCAATAGGCTAAGAATTCTAAGCCATACTCTATAACACCTATCAAGTTCGAAACTTGATAGTATTGTTTGAGGGTACTGTACCTATCTGAAGTAAATAAATCTTCATAATGAAGATTAGTATAGATGGACTACTTAAAAACTTATATGGCAAACTGAAATAAATGGTCAAGGTCAAAGTGTTGAATTGGACAAGTTTCTTCTCAGTAGTTCCTATAAATAAGTTATTAGAATTCTACTTGCCAAGATTGCCAATCATGCTGATGAGATAAAGGCAATTGGATATTAAAATGCATTCCCTCAATATGATTGAGGAAAAGGTGTATATGATAAACTTTAAAGCTTTTTGAAACAAACTGAAGCTTCCCAAAGTTGGAACCAGAGTTTTGACCTCATGGTCAAATACTAAGTGATCATTAAGAATGACCACGGATTGTGTGTCTACAAAGAGGATAGTAGGAGCACGGTGGAGTTATTAATATTTTTTGATAATAACATCAAAGTCATTGGGAATGACATCAGGATGTTACCATCAGTAAAAGTATTATTATCCATGTATATTTCTCCATGATAGGTTTGGATATAACATCCTGCGTATTCAGAATACGAAACTATTAAGATAGGTCGATGTGGATGTTACCATCAGTTATATTAACCTGTATGTCAAAATCTTTGACATGATAAATTCCATAATAAGTCTCAATAGTTGAAACATGAAATTTATTTCTTTAAGGAAAGGTTCCTTGAAGGATACAGGAGAACCTTGATAGTAGAAGTGAAACACATCATTATGCACTTGATAAGTGCTAAGGGTGCACTCCTGGATGATGGAGATGATGATTTGAAAGTATGAGGTCACACTGACTCAAATTTCAAGTCAGACTTGGATTTTGCCTTCTAATGAGAAAACAGTAGATTGAAAGAGTTCCAAGCTAAAAACCATTGCTGACAGGATTATAGCTGATACTGTTGATAGAACAATATAGAGTGGATTGGAAGGGTTCCAACCCAAAATTCAATGCTTACATGACGACATAAACATGTGATACTATTATTAGAACAATGTAGATGAAAGAGTTCATCCCTGAACTAGATATAGTTCTAAAAGATGTTTGATCCCGTTCCGTTGTTATATGACAACAGTAGAAGTAGCCAATTTTATGGTGGAGCCATGGTCTCATCAGAAGTTGTCGAACATTCTGAGGCACTCTCACATGTTCAGAGACAAAGGTTTAAAATAAAATAACATAATGAAAATATTCCATCTATAGATAATTTAGCAGATCCCTGACTAAGTCTTAGTCGCAGTCTTTATGTGAGCATCACCCAGATTTGATGGAGGTCAAATGCGAAGGTGATTGGCTTAAGTCTAAGTCGGAGATTATTGGATATAGGTGTCCTCAAAGCCAATCATAAGGCACCTATCACAATATGGTTCAGTGATAAATGGCATTAATTTCATTATGAAGATTGGCGTATTTATTATTACGCACAATGAAGTCATTGAATGAGTGCGATAGTCATCGTATTGTAATGAAATCATAATAATGAGACTGATGACTTATAAACATACGTTCTTAATTGTTCCTAGCCGTATGATGTTTGAGAAGAACATCAAACATCCGGTAAGACTAATACAGGTTATTCCAGCTCATATGATGAGAGTGACTGATCTCACTAGTCACTTGCATGGAGATACTATGGTAAACATGTAGGTGCTCATTGGGGAATAAGTTCACTGAACTTTCCGACATGAATCGCCAGATGGTAGTTTACCTGATTGTCAGCTTGCTTGATTCAACGTCACAGTGGTATGGTTGATCCTTAGACTTGAGACACCAAAAACATCTTGTCGGTAGACTTATGGGGTTTGACCTTGGCTCACGAATCCCTATCCACGGGATCTCTAATAGTCAAGGATCAGGTCCAGCTGAAAACCTTCAATATAGGATCGTTCGCTCTAGGTAATTAAAGAGAGAGAATGCTCTAGGATAGATCCATAGGAGTCTCTAGATAGAGTGGACACAATATCATAAAATGTGTTTTCTGAGTACAACAAAGTCTGATCCAAGTGAGTTGACCATCTAGGGTTTGACAATTGACCATGCCCTAAGTCGACTCGAGAGCATTGTAGGAATGGAGGATTATAGCCATGTGGTAACTGTTGACAGACAGGTTCCATGAGTGGGTTGCTAAACCCCATTACCTTCCAAGATCATGCGGTGTTGCCTGACACCCAACTTGATCGGAAATCCGACCAAATTTACATAAGTTGTTAATTCGTTAAGTAATTAACTAGAGATATTAATTAATTACTATAAGTCAATAAAGTGTTATTGAACTTAACGGGCTGAAAATTTGACTGGTTAATGGGCCTAGAGGGTCACACGCAAATAGATTCGCAGTCAATGGTGTTTTAGTGGGTTTATATTAATTCAGGAACTTTTGTGAAAAGTCACGCCGACTTAATATATAGATAGGCCGGGTAGAAACCCTGGGCCAAGCTCCAGGAGCCCTCCCTGCTGGCCTCCTCCTCTCTCTTTCCTCCTCCTCTCGGCACCCCCTTCAGGGCATCGGGTGTCTTCCCGTCTCTATCGCGCACAATTCTCGAATGTCGGGAATTCTCGTCCACATTCTCCCATACATCATTGCGGCGAAGCTTACTCAGTGGGCGTGCTGATTTGGAAGATGGAGTGAGGACGAACCACCATAGAAGATCACGTAGATACCACTGAAGGCCGAACGCTTGTGTAGCTAGCAGCATCGCCTTGACGAAACCGATACAGATGCGGATTCGAATCCACACATGGTGATTCGATCACAGCTTTTTTCGGTTTTACCATTTTTATTCCGAAACGGATCTGCGGGCATCGGGCGGGATATTTTTGTTATCCCATTCCGTCCCACCCAGATCCCAATATTCATGACCTATGAAGGAAGCAGTAAAAAGAAGTATATTCGTACCTCGGGTACTCGAAGTCCGGTTCGGGATTGTATTCAACAGACGATCACCTTTTCTGTTAAGGGCCCTCAAGGTATTGTATTCCTCCACAATGATGCATTAGTGATTGAAGTTGATATCACAGGACACCGAGTAAAGAGGATCCTATCGACAACGGAAGCCCTACAAATATCTTTTTCTCAATAGCTTCTGACAATTTGATTGAACACACGCAAAAAATAAGGGGGTAGCATTATTGACCCACAATCCTAGCGAATGATCGATAAAAAACCCCACGACTCTCTTACTAACGCTTGGGACTTCTCCCCTAATGGCTACTTAGGAAGTCGCATTCGAGGTAGTGGACACTCCCTTGCCTTATGGTGCCATCTTAGGGAGAGAATCCGTAGGGCAATTTGGGGTCGTTCCCTCTAGTCTACATCAAAAGCTCAAATTCCCAACTGAGGACGGGGTCAAAGAAGTCTGCAGAGACCAAGCTATTTCGCGACAGTCGTACCTGGCTGAAACTAAAGAGCATACGTGGAAGCTTGCCGAACCTACCCATGAGTTATCGGATAGACCAAAAGAAGCAGCTAAACCATTAGAAAAGCTAGTTGTCATCAAGGTCGGCCCCGCCCCTGACCAAGAACTTAAGGTAGGAGTTGTTCTGCTTGAACAGAGGAGAGAAGTGTATCGAAAATTCCTTTTTGCCATTTGGATGTGTTTGTATGGGCGGACACCCCGCTTCTTAGGGGAACATAGTATATTGCTTCTTGGGGGAACATAACATAAGCAACTCAGTTTCCTTGATGCCTTTTCGGGTTACCATCAAATTCGAATGAACCTGGAAGACGAAGAACATACTACCTTCGTCATCGATATAGGGATATATTGCTACACTCAAATGCCATTCGAATTGAAGAATGTCGAAGCAACGTACCAGAGGAACGTCAATACCATGTTCGATCGATGGATTGGGCGAAACATGGAGGTTTACATAGGCGACATGCTGGTGAAATCTAATCATGTTGTTGATCACTTTGAGGACCTTTTGGAGATGTTCGACACTTTGAGGTACTATAGCATGAAGCTTAACAATGCTAAATGTGCCTTCGGAGTCACAGCTGGAAAATTTCTGGACTTTCTAGTCACCCGTCGAGGGATAGAAGCCAATCTAGATAAAATCGAAGCCATACTGTCTATGGAGACACCAACGTAGCTAAACGACGTTCAGAGGCTAAGAGGACTACCCTAAGTCAGTTCCTTTCAAGAGTTGTCGAGTGGTATCTCCCTTTCTTCAAGCTGCTAAGAGTAAAAGATAATACACCTGATGCCCAAGGACATATCAACTAGACACTGGAATGCCAACATGCATTCCATGAGCTGAAGCAATATTCGGATACTCTACCTATCCTCTTCAAACCACAACCAGGTGAGTCCCTTTATCTTTACCACCTATAACTCCCCATATGGTGAGCTTGGTGCTGGTCAGGGAGGAAGGAGGAGTCCACAAGCCGGTCTACTATGTAAGCCAGGTTCTCCAAGGAGCCAAACAATACTATCCGATCACAAATAAGTTCGGACTGGCCCTTGTGACCATTGCCTAAAAGTTGCAGCCATATTTTTAGGCACATGCACCAGATCGAACTCATCACCAACCTCCCCCTACGACAGCTTCTCCAGCAACCCAACACCTCAAGATTTGTGATAAAGTGGGCGATCAAGCTCTCAGAGTTTGACATTTCTTATCGACCAGGGACGACAAAAAGCCCAGGCCCTGGTTGACTTCCTTGTTGAATGTACCCTACCCACATAGGAACAAGTGGTCGGGGTCGGACCCGGACCGGCATGATCAATCTATACTGATGTCATCCCGAGCCACCGGTTATAGGGCCGGCATCATCCTGATTCCCCCAAAACCTCTAGGGGCAAAGGCCTGCAGTTCTCTCTCTAGTTCTAGTTTCGAGCAACGAACAATGGGGCAGAGTACGAGGCATTACTCATAGGAATCTGAGCAGCTCACCACTTGGGTGCAACTTGGATCGAAGCATTCTCTAACTCTCAGCTCATCGTCTGGCACCTTAAGGGCGAATATGAAGCCAAAGACCCCACCATGAGGCAATATAAAGAATTGATCATAAAGACAATCTCTATCCTTAAGGGATTCAAAATCACACATGTCCCGAGGAAAGAAAACCAATGAGCAGATGAATTGGCCAAACTCGCCTCCACTATGCTACCAGCCTCTCAAACGGTCTCTGTCGAAGACGTAATAGCACCAGCCATCTAGCCAATAGAGGTGGCTCAGCTCATAACAGAGCCCTATTAAATGGATCCTATCGTAGCCTTCTTGCGAGACGGACAACTACCAACTAATTGGACAGATGCCAAGCAGTTTAGATACCAGGCCGCGGGGTTTACCTTGATCGGCAAGGAGTTATACTGCCGGTCTCTGACTATTCCCTTGCATTGATGACTCTCACCCCGAGAGGCAATGGATGTGGTTGCAAAGATCCATGAGGGATTATGTGGGAGCCGCGTGGGCCCCCGGACAGTAGCCCGCACCCTATTACACCATGGGTACTAGTGTACTATTACATCGCGCGGCCCGTTCGCGATATGGGACATTGATATCTTGGGGCCCGTCCCTAAGACCATGGCGTAGAGGCAGTTTGTTATAGGGGCCATTGACTACTGCATGCAGTGGCCAAAGGCTGAAGGCACAACAAATATCTGGGAAGACACTATCTGGAATTTTTTTCTCTCCCATATGATATACAAGTTTGGAGTGCCCCGAGTTCTCGTCTTCAACAATGGACAACAGTTCATCAGCTAGTGGTTCGCCGACCGATGCTGGCGATTTAATATCTTGGCCCATCTCCAGGACAACGGTCCCAGAAAGAGCACCATAAGAGCTATAATGAGAGGCATAAAGACATGATTACAGGACAATTGAAACTAGCTTGACCAATTGTTGAAGATGCTATGGTCCTTTCGAACCACTGTCTGGACAACGATCGGAGAAACTATGTACCACCTTGCCTATAGAGTGGATGTCGTAATCCCACTCGTGGTCGGTCTGTCCTCAATTTGAGTCTAGGAATTTGACGAAGAGTCAAACAACCAGAGGATGAGAGAAAACTTGGACCTTGTAGATGAAGCCATAAAAGAAGCCAGGATATGCATGGTCAACTACCAATGCATGGTGGCCCAGCTCTACCGAGGAGCTACCACTAGGAGACCTTGTGTTTGTGAAGCATGTACGCCTCCCGAACACTCGACGTTCGACGAAAACTAGCCCTGACTGGGAAGGGCCATATATGATCATCAAGAATTAAAGCAACGAAGCATATCACCTTGCCCGCATAGACGACTGACTACTTGATAACAAATGGAACACAGAGCATCTGCGCCTGTTCTTTTAATAAACTCCAAATAAGTTTTCTCAATAAATTTATTCATTATGTAAAATGTGCTAATCTTCGATAGTGATGGCTTGAGAAGGCATCGATCAGTGATACCCCTACTGAGCCTTGTCTCATAGGGAAGGGACTCCCCACCCACAGATGGGACTAAACTCGATCAGCGACACCCCTGTCAAGCCTCGACTCATAGGAAAGGATCTCCCTACCCTCAGATGGTACTAAACTCGATCGGTGACACATACATCGAGCCTTGTCCCATAAGGAATGGGATCCCCACCCTCAAATGGGACTAAACTTGATCAACAATATCCTTATCGAGCCTTATCTCACAAGGAAGGGGCTCCCTACCCCAGATGAGACTAAACTCGATCGATGATACCCCTATCGAGCCTCATCTCGTAGGGAAGGGGCTCCTCACCCTTAGATGGGACTAAACTCACACCCCTGCTGAGGCTCGTCTTACAGGGAAGGGCATCCCCACCCTCAGATGGAACTAAACTTGATGAACGATATCTCTAAAAAGCCTCATTCAGCAGGGAAGGGACTCCCCACCCTCTGATGGGACTAAACCTAATCGGCGACACTTATCCCGAGCCTCATCTCACAAGAAATGGGCTCTCCACCCTCTGATGGGACTAAAATCGATCTGCGACACCCCTATCGAGCCTCGTCTCTCATGGAAGGGGCTCTCCACCTTTAGATAGGACTAAGCTCGATCGGTGATACTACTATCAAGTCTCGTCTCGCCGAATAGGGGCTCTCTACTGTCAGATAGGACTAAACTCGATCAGCGACGGCGTCCCACCTTCAGATGGGACTAAACTCAATTGGCGATACCCCTATCGAGCCTCGTCCCGCAGGGAAGGGCTCCCAACCCTCAGATGGGACTAAACTCGATCGGCGACACCCTAACTGAGCCTTGTTTCATAGGCAAGGGATTCCCCACCCTTAGATGGGACTAAACTCGATCGGCGATATCCCTAATGAGTCTCATCTCGCAAGGAATGGGCTTTCCACCCGCAAATGGGATTATATTTGATCGGCACTATACCCCTACTAAACGAAACTCCCCCAAAAAAATATAATCATCATATATTCTATGGATGCAGACTTAGCCTAAGTCGCCGAGCCAACTTAGCGTGTTCGCTTCGGAGAAGAAGGGGAAGGTACATTGTGCAAAAAAATAATAAATCCTTATATAGATTTTTGTATAACTCTTGTATAGATTTTCACATACAAAGCGACAATATCAGTGCCTCAAGTGGCTGATATAGAAAGTCCAACCAAACTGAACCAAAGACAGGATGGACTGTGAAATTGAGGAAGCTCCAGATCCGATTACTGCTGAAAACCAAGCCACCTTCCAGTTTCACCGCTAGTGGTAGCTTCCCTAGCGTCCATAGTTGTGGCCCGTAACCAGGGCACATTCCACCCGTGGGGCGGCAACCCCCTCCCGCCCATTGGGAAGATGGCCTTTAAGTATGACGAAAGTGAAAGGTGCCTAGTCAGAGATCGAATCCCTGATGACGATGCTAGGAATTAACCAACCACCGGATGATTAGAATGCAGCACGATGGCATATGAACTGCCTCCCCAGCTATGTCGACCAATCGCCTGATCAACCCTATCATCTAAAATGAACCGTCAACAACTTCAGACAAGGAGGGATGCCCCAAGCCCCCCTGAGCTCAAGGGTCAGATGATTCTTATGGACCAGCCCAAAATAGCCCACCTCGAATTGCAAAAGAGAATCTGAAGTTGGATACCAGCCTGAAGGCTCAAGTAAGAACAATCCCATAACGAAAATGGTATTAGATGATGACAACAATGCCCCTCTGCTGCAGCCACGTAAGGAGTTTTTGAGCTCTAGGAGAAGATCAGGCGATCCCCCTGTAATACCTAGCCCATTAGTAGGGTAGAATTAGCCCATTAGTAGTCTAGATGGCCTCTTAGAGGGGTGTGAGTGAGCCATTGTACAACCTGGCCAAGAGAGCTTATTCGTGTCATTCTATGTTGACATGAATAAAAGGGTTGTATTTGCATCATATCGTCCTGACCCAGATACACAGTTTGACTATGATGCGAATGGTTTTCATTTCCATCTATGTTTGATGATTGTTCCTGTGTGGGAATTGGTCTAGAGGCTATAAATAAGTTCCTGAGCGCGTGAGAGCGAGTTTTTTATATTCTAAACAATAGTTTGACAGTGAGGGAGAGATTGAGATAGTTCCTTAGGTGGAGAGGCGAAATTCTTCGTGTTCTTCATGTGCAAGGAGTGAGGTGGCGGCACTATGGTGCTACAGTACACAAGGGAGGTTGGTCTCCTTGCCTTGGCAGCCGTGTTGTTGTTGTTTTGCACTCTCGAGGCAGGTGATGATCAATCTCCATTGGTTCATAGATATTTTTACATAAAGAAAATCCTATTTTTAATCTAATTTGCTACTATGGTATTATTATGATAAAAATGATGTTTTACTATAATGTTTACATGCTTAAGAAATCCCATGCATGACCCCTTCTTCTTTCTCCCTATGTTTCAAGAGAAACTCTAGAATAATATGCAGAAATCCTAATATGCAGGGTTAATGGCGTCATGATACCCTGACACGAGTATGAATTTGCGTCAAGGTACCCTAATGCGATTAAGCCTGAAAGCCATAAGAAGTCTGAGCCCTGTTCTTTTGATTTTAATGCATGTATTAATTTCTATTGTTAGTATATATTATTATGATATTGTTGACTAGATGAATGATATTAACTATATTGTGTGGCTATTTTCCTATGAAAAATCTATGATTTTATGCTTGAACCATGACCATATGAGTTGTAGATGAAATTCATGTAGAAGACTATACTTAAATTATGATTTTTCACTGAGAAATTATCATTTATACTTAAACAGTTAGTTGATGGCATTAAATCTTGAAACTTGCGTGGACTATCAAATTGACGTCATAGGACCCTAACGCGACTTTGAATTGGCGTCAACTGTATATGACGCGAATTTGCTTGCTGCAAGACTGATGCTTGATGATTTGCATGTTGCATAGCATATTTAATTCATGTTCTTTCACTTTAACATCAACATTGTCAAAAAGCATATTGCATGCATGTTTGAATGTATTAAGGATGATTAAGATTCTGTGGACACTGCCACTATCGATAAGATAAGATAAGATTAAGATTCTTGCATCCTTATAGGGGAAGATTAGGATAAGATGTGAAAGGGCTCGAGGCAACAAGTCAAAATCCTAGAAATCTACTTACTTGTGGGTACACTAACCGTAGTTGGGATATGTCGATCCTCCGACTATGCAACCGAAGATATTTAGTGGGTTTTGCCTTACCACTAGGTAATGATGATGATTAATCAAATGAACTATGACTCCTAATGATGTAGTTAGATGCATGTCCTATTATGAAGTAAAACGATGGTGAGTGAATGTGATGCATTGCTGTAATTTATGATGCATCATGATGATCCATGTTCAAATGATTGATATTTCATGGTAGGCATATTTTAAAGTAGCAAGTAGATTGATATGAAAGAGTATGCACATACTGTTAACATAGATATTTTAAAAGAAGCATGTTTAAGACTCAACACGCTTATATTTGAGTTATTGTTGCAGCATGTTTGATAATTAATTATTATGTCTTTGCATATGTTATAGTTATGCAAAAACTATGAATTGATGGTTATTTTGAGCTTAACATTGCTTTTCAATTGAGAGTGATCATGTTGAGGAGGTGGAGGCAAGAGAGGATCAAGAGGCTTGAGGCTTGAGTTGAGAAGCTAATTATCTTGCAGTAGGCTTTACTTTATGTTCAGTACCAAGAGATGTACTAGATTTCATTTTCTTCAATATATGAGATGTATTGTTTTATTCATCTTTATTAGAGATCCTAGAAAGACATGATGTTATATTATTTTTGCAGTTTATTAGTGGATTTGTTTTATTGTAAATGATGGTTGCGTTCATGAATGGCTTGGTATCTTATTTGTATACTCTTTCTGCATGGAAAGCATAAGTGGATGTTTGGGTTGTTCCCACTATCGACACACTAGACCGGCGGTTCGCTGTAGGCCGGCACGATCGAACCGAGCCAATGATTCGCGACACCATAGGAGATGGTACTAGAGCTAGATTTCCTATCTAGATTGAGTACTTAAGTATGATTACCCTAGTTTGGCTGCAAGGGAGAGATTGCGAGCATTCCTCTAGCGGAGAGACGGCGTTCTTCATGTTCTTTGTGTTGGGTTCATTGTGTCAATATCCGTCTGAAAAACGCAGCGGAAAAATAATTTCGGGAACGGATCCGTCCCATTTCGATATACTTAAACCTTAAACGGTAAATCAGATTTACCTTGCGTGGATTCGAATCCGCGTTCGTTCTTCGGTTCTGTCGGAGCGATGCTGCAAGCCGGACAGGTGCCCGGCCTCTAGCAGTATCCACGCGGTTCTCCTCGCGATGGATCGTCCTCACCTCCTCGCTCGATGCGGCATCCGCAGATCCCATCTGGCTGCGCGTAATCTGCCGCGACATGCGGATTCGGAAACTCCCGTCGAACGAGAAGCGGAGCTGTTGGGAGCTGGAGCAGATCCTATAGGGGGACGGCCACAACAGGTGCGTCTAGGAGAGAGAGAGAGAGGAGAGAGAGAGGGCGGCAGCTAGGTCAGGGTTGTTGGCCCCCGACCTAGCGGCCGCTCTATTATAATAAATGTATTTGCGGTTTTTCATAAAAACCCACACTTATCCGAAATCCCGTCAAATTATCCATCGACTTAAAAACCTTTTGCATGTGACCTCTAGGCCCAAATACCAGTCCAATTAATGACCCATTAAGCCCAGTAACTCTTTACGGACCTACTGAATTAATTAATATTCTTATATTAATTAATCAACCGAATTTAATGTCCCACAGTAAATTCGGATGACCTTCCGATCACGTTGGATGCCAAGCAACATCGCGTGATCTTGGATGGCATTGGGGTTATCACAACCCTCTATTGGAACCTTTCCGTCATCAGTTAGCACGCGGATATAATCCTTCATCTGTGCAATGTTCCCGAATCAACCTAGGGTATAGTTTACTGTTAAACCCTAGCCAGTCGATTCACTTGAATCAGATGTCGCTAATCTATATCGGATAACTCTTTATCTGATACAGAGTCCGCCCTGGCCAGAGACTTAAGCGCATCATTCCCAAAATATTCTCTCTCATAATACCGAGAGCGGATGATCCCATATTGAACAAACAATTACCTTCAAGGGCATTTCTCTGAACCCGATCATTTGACTTATTGATAACCCATGGTTAGGGATTCGTTAGTCAAAGTCAAAGCTCAGAGAGTTACCAACAAGTTAACTTTGGTGTCTCAAGTCCAAAGATTATCTACGCAACCGTGACAAAAGAATCGAGCTGGTTAACAGTGAGGTATATACCATCCAACGATTCTATGTCGGATCATTTCAGTGAACTCATTCCCCATTGAGCACTTACAGGTCCATCATAGTGTCTCCACACAAGTGACTTATAGGATCAGTCACCCTCATCATATGAGCTGAAGAAACTTGTACTAGTCTATCCGGATGTTTGATGGCCTTCCCAAACATCCTCTAACTAAGAACAATTAAGAACATGTGTTTATAAGTCTTCGGTCCCGTAATTATGATCTCATCATAATCCGAAGATTGTTGCACATGTTAATGGATTTCATCGTGATACGATAAACATAGATCGAACTAATTACACACAATGAATTAATGCCATTTATTAATAAACTGAATAATACATAGTATTGAATTGGTTTTCAGACCACCTAATACTAACAATCTCACATTTGGACTAAAGTCAATCACTTTTATACAGAATACCCATATTCTCTAAGTAACGCTCAAAGACATTGTTGTCACACAGTAGTGGGACGGGACCAGAGATGCTTTCCACCACACCAAAATCGTCGATGAATTTCTTCATCCAAACTGCTTCCTTGGCGGCTTCAGCAGCAGCAATATACTCAGCTTCCATTGTCGAATCAGCAGTCGTTTCCTACTTGGAACTTTTCCAGCTCACTGCTCCCCCGTTGAGTGTAAAGACAAAACTTGATGTCGACTTGCTGTCATCAGGATCAAACTAAAAACTCGAATCAGTGTATCCTTGTAGGTTTAAGTCTCCTCCTCCATAGACCAGAAACATATCCTTAGTTCTTCTCAAGTACTTAAGGATACATTTCACAGCCTTCCAGTGTTCATCACCTGGATCTGCCTGATGTCTGCTCGTAATGCTTAGAGCATATGCAACATCAGGTCTAGTACATAGCATGGCATACATGATGGAACCTATGGCTGAAGCATAGGGAATCTTATCCATCATTGCCCTGTCCTCAGAAGTCTTAGGAGACTGACCTTTGGAGAGATAAATTCCATGTCTCATCGGTATGAGACCTCTCTTGGAATTTTCCATGCCAAACTTTTTGACAATGGTTTCTATGTACATGGATTGGGTTAAGGCAAGCATCTTCTATGATCTATCTCTATAGATCTGTATTCCCAATACGTAAGATGCAATGAGTAGGATGTCGTCAACATAAAGAACCAGGAATGTGATTGCGCTCCCACTGTTTTTCTTGTATACACAAGGCTCATCTTCATTCTTAATGAAGCCATAAGATTTGATTGCCTCATCAAACCTTATGTTCCAGCTACGGGAAGCTTACTTCAGTCTATAAATAGACCTTTGCAACTTACATACCATATCTAGAGATTCCTTTGATGTAAAGCCCTCTGGTTGTATCATATACACCTCTTCCTCAAAGTTTCCATTGGGGAAGGCCGTCTTCACATCCATCTGCCATATTTCGTAATCATGGTATGCAGTAATGGCGAGAAGAACTCTGATAGACTTCATGGCAACAGGTGAGAAGGTCTCGTCATAGTCAATGCCTTGCCTTTGATGATAACCATTCGCCACCAACCTTGACCTATAAGTCTCAATTCATCCATCTGCACCAATCTTTCTTTTAAGGATCAATTTGCAACCGATAGGTACTATACCTTCGGGCAAGTCAACCAAGTTCCAAACTTGGTTGATGTGTATGGACTGAATTTCAGAATTCATAGCTTCTCGCCATTTCCCGGAGGCCTTCTGATAAGTCTTAGGATCATCATCCTCATTATAGAGTATCCTAGAACAACCTTCGGCTTCTTCTGATTCTTGCCTTTGCCTTTCCTAAAGGCTTGGACTGCTAGTCTTTTCCTATCGGTCTTACCAACCATAAGAACTTGGGGATTTTCCTTCACAAGGTTCCCCTCTGCAGTCTTCAGCTTGTTTAGTAATTCAGCCAAAGTGGTCTGGATCTTGTTCATGTTAAAGTTAACAATGAACTGAGCATATAATTGTGGAAGTGAAGATAACACAAGGTTGGTATGCATCTCCTTGGAGAGTGGGACCCCAAGAGCATCCAACCTTTCCACCCATTCAATCATTTTCAGCACATGAGTCTGTACTAAAGATCCCTCTGCCATCTAAGCTTTGAACAATTCTTAGATATCTCATATCTTTCGATCCTACTCTGCTCACCAAATAGCTCTTTCAAATGGAGCTTGATGGATCTTGCATCCATCTCCTCATGTTTCCTCTACAACTCATTGCTCATAGAGGCCATCATGTAGCATTGGGCCATAGTGGAATCTTCCTTCTATTTTTCATATGTCAGTATGTCCTCCTCTGGGGCATCTAATGCCGGTTCAGTAGGAGGTTCATCATCCAAGACATAAGCAATTTTCTCAAACCTGAGGACAATCTCCATATTCATGAGCCAGTCTGAGTAGTTTGGGCCTGTCAAACGATTGACATCTAGTATGCCATACAACGAGTTATGGTGCGACATTTTAGTCTATAGGAGATAATCAAATTATAATTAGCAGATATTTAGTCATTAATTAAAACAAGATATGGACTTTGTTTATCAAGTTTTACTACTACTAATTTTCGTTGGACTGTATAACCTTCAGGTATACAGAACGGGAGACGCCGACAATCTCCTAGCGGGGATCAGAATCTCCAAGAGTCACAGTATAACCTCGGGTAAACACATAGTATTATACTATTTTCTTAGAGCAACCACCTCATGGTAATTGCAACTCCTTGTAATATCTGATCATGTTTCGGCTCCCAGGTTATTGATGGTTCCGGATAAACACAGTAGACCATTATCCCTGGTCTAAGCTTTACCATCAATACGTGATAGAGTAGAGTAGGAATATAGCTCCCGGGTAAACACGTGGATAGCTATATCATTCATCTATTCTAATATCAAGACATATAATGTCATAGTTAATAGTCCTCTCAACAGATGATGATAAATCTTGGGTAAACACGTAGTATATGCCACCACTGAATTAAGTTCTATTAACTATATTGATGGAGAGCCATGCGGTGCATTCTCAATGACTCGCGCTACGGTTTAGACTTTGTAACAAAAGTTTTATTTATTTACTTTGGTCTCATCCTAGGTGATAGTATTAAATATATCAAATATATTACATATACTAATAACCTAATTAATTTGATTCGTATCAAAAGAAAACACACGCATCGCATACATGTCATAAGTGTGGTCATGGATGGCACTGTGGTTTGACCTGAGACATAAAGTCAAACACACAAAACTACACAATATAACAATTATATCATGAGTCTGCAAACTCAT
The DNA here is from genome assembly GCA_030544215.1 of Zantedeschia hybrid cultivar. Lineage (NCBI taxonomy): Eukaryota > Viridiplantae > Streptophyta > Magnoliopsida > Alismatales > Araceae > Zantedeschia > Zantedeschia hybrid cultivar. The sequence continues at coordinate 47,570,192 of JARZZO010000011.1, forward strand.
AGGCTGAATGAACTCCTTCACTTCTTTCTTAGTTGTAGTTGTGGATCATCCTCGCTCCATGCTCAGCCACCTCGACCAAATTACATTATAAATTCTAATTACGGTTAATTTAAAAGAAGGAGTGAGTACATCAAGGAGGGAGGTAGAGATATAGTGGAATATGAGAGAGAGAGAGGTACGCAAACCTCAATTTATTAACAATTAATAATCCAAACATTCACATATATCACCATCCATATCCACAAAGAATAATGCTCATCCATGACTACCGTGTAATTTTTAATTAAACAAACCACACATGATTCAGCACAACACATTGCTTGATAAAATCTTTAAAAATGAATAATGTTTTGGTTTCATAAACCACGGACCAACCAAAATTTGGAGAATTAGGATTTTCAAAAAAGATTTTCAATCTAAACATGCTAATCAAATTTAAATCAGCAATTATAACACATCACATGTGCACAAACACTAAAATTAATAAGTTAGGAATATTCCATGCTTCATTTGAACACTTCAAATAAATGGGGTAATTTAACAATTAAATAAAAAGATTAATCTAACAACTTAAAACAATTAATTAATTCAACAACATTTGTCAATTAATTAATATTATTTGATAATCTTTTATTAAGACCCAACAAATAAAAAAAAATTGAATTTGATTTTAATTTTAAAATCACATTTTATCATTAAAACCAAATTCAATTTTAATAAAAAAAATTTATTTTGTTGGGTCCAATTGGGAAACTAATTTGTTGGCTCGGACCGGTCATGCTCACCTTGGACTGATCCCCTAGCTCGGGCTAGGGCCGAGCCAGGCATCAACAGTGGGCTCGAACCCAGGTCCACCCAGGTGGGCATGACCAGTTCGAGCCCCTGCTAGGCTCTGACTCGGGCCGCCTGGCCCGGGTCAGGGTCCAGCCGGGCCGGACCCTGTCGACGGTTAGGCAAACCCTAGCCGTCGGCCCGAGAGCAGGGAACCCGACGCCCCCCCCCCCCTTTTCCGCCTCTTCCGGCACTGGGCGGACCCCGGCACCCGTCCACCGGCAACGGCAACGTCGCCAATGCCGTCCGGCTACCGATGTGAGCCCGAGAAGGAGCCGGTGGGGGGGTTTCTATCCTCCTTAAAATCCCCATTATATCAGGTTTCAAAAACATGTAGGGAGGAAGAAGAAGATCCACGGCCAGCCATCCACCGCTCCCCATGCCGCCAGTAACTCGCCCAGTGCTGGTGGTCATGGTTCGCAGTGACTCTGGCCCTAAAGATCCATCTTATGGATCCGAATCAATAAAGCGTTCTTCGTCCAACAAAGAACATGACGAAAACCCCCAAAAAAATTTATTTTCTACAGATTAAAATTGTGATCTCATCGCGGTGATCATCTCATGAACATTAATCTAGTAAGAAAATAGATTCAAGCATAGAATAAATTCGAAAACCACAATTTTAGAGACCGAAACAGTGAAGAACACAGTGGAACCTGGCTCTAATACAACTGTTGGGTTCGCTGTGTCGAGATCCGTCCGAAAAATGCAGCGGAAAAATAATTTCGGGAACGGATCCATCCCGTTTCGATATACTAAAACCTTAAACGGTAAATCAGATTTACCGTGCACAGATTGAAATCCGCGTTCGTTCTTCAGTTCTGTCAGAGCGATGCCGCAAGCCGCGCAGGTGTCCGGCCTCTAGCGGTTACGGTTCTCCTCGCAATGGATCGTCCTCGCCTCCTCGCTCGATGCGGCATCCGTGGATCCCGTCTAGCTGCGCGTAATCTACCGCGACATGCGGATTCGAAAACTCCCGTCGAACGAGAAGCAGAGCTATCGAGAGCCGGAGCAGATCCTCTAGGGGGCCGGCCTCGAGAGGTGCGCCCAGGAGAGAGAGGAGAGAGAGAGAGAGGGTGTAAGGATTGAGGATTCAGGTTCAGTTTTTGGGTCGATTTCGGGCCGGATCCCCTGGTTTGGGCCTTGATGGGTCTGGAGACTGCTTTCTAAATGACGTCTAGGATGCACGACGTCTATTTGAACGGCGTCTTACTGAGTGGACGCCATTTAGCTGGGTTGTTGTTGTGCCACGAGGGTACCACATGGGCGGGCTTCGGGCCGCGAGAGTACGGCCCCTGTCGTGTCGTCTGAACGGCGTCCTAGTTGGACGATGCCATTCAGAGTAGGACCCTGGGTTGTCAGTGTACGGCGTCGGTCTTGTTGTCTAAACGGCGTCTTTGATAGGCGACGCGTTTCAGAGTCTCTGATAGTACGGCCCGTCATGTCAGCTGATAGGCATCTGTCTCGCACAACGCATTTTACCCTGTTTCAGATTGACCCCACCAGCCTTCCCTCCTTTCTTTCATTTTCTCCCTCTCACTCTCTCTCTTCCCTCTCTCCGCCCCCTCCGATCCCTCTTTTCTTTCCCTTCCTTTTCTTCCTCTTCCACCACTCCAATACCTCTCTACCTATCACCACTACCACCACCACTTCCTTCGCGGCGCTTCATTCTCCGGGCGGCGCCCAACGTCCCGGCGAAGTGACGACGTCCTCGGAGGTACCGGCGGCGGTCTGCAATGCGGCGGTTCGGCAACACGGAGCCAGGAGGAGTTCAAGTAACCGGTAAGGGGACGAACCTTGCATATATTGTGGTTATTTCATCCGTGTTTCCCGTTGTGAAGCATGATGCGTGTATGGGGTTTTTTTGGTAGAATGAGCATGTTAAGGGGATTTCTTGATGGGAATGGTGATTTCTATAAATGAGGATTTGTGGGTTTCATGTGGTGGTTTGGTTTTCCTTCTTTGTTTCCCCCTCTTGGGTGTTTTTGGGGTGAATTTGGGGTTAAAGAGGACCCTCGGGTCGAGCTGCAGAAACCAGGTTTCTGCCCCTAAATGACGTCGCGCTAGGGCGACGCCATTTCAAATGGCGGCTTCCTAGGACGACGCCATTTAGGCAGAAATGTCCCAGAAGCAATTTCTGTTAGAATAGATTTCCGCGTTGAATAGCGTCCAGGGACAGCGACGCCTTTCAAATAGCGTCTTCCCAGGACGACATGTTTTAAGCAAATCACCCCGTAGCCTGTCCCTGCTTCTATTGCTATCTAGCGACGAGGGACAGCGACGCCTTTAAAAAGGCGGCAACGTGTGACGACGCCTTTTCGGCCATGTTCTGAGGCCAAGATTTCATGAACCAGTTTAGGAGGCTTGAATGGCGTCGACCTTGGGCGACGCGATTCAAGACAGAATCACATTAATTCATACTATTAATATGTGTTTACACGGTTAGATAGTTCAGTCAAATGTATGTTTTAAATCGTACTCGAGGATGTGGACTTCTTATGTGACCGGATCGCACTGTGTTGTGTTTCGTGCGACCGTGGACCTAGAGTGACAGTTGTAGCGCTTACCACCCTGTGTCAGTGTGGGTGGGACACAGCGCCGGTGTGGTTGTGGCGGGGTGACACCTAAAGAGAGGGTCACCTGGTGAACCCAGAGGTTAGCTAGTACCGGTGTAGGAGTGGTACCTGTGAAGTGTCACTCGTACTGGGGGAAGTAGTAACCACCTTGAGCCAGTTGGGCCGGAGTAGCTAGCGTGCTATCCGAGGGGTTACTGTTTGGTCTCAACGGGTCAGTGTTTCCCGCGTGCGGCTGTGTAGTTGGCGTGTTTTGCCGAAACGCTGGTGGTAGACTCCCTGGTGGAGTGGTTTCATAGTTGTGCATGTTATATCTCGAACGCATGTGTTTTATATCGAAACTTAGGAATTGTGTTACTACTTTACTTAATTGCTTTCATTATGTATTATTACACTTGTGGGTGTGTGAGTGGGAGGCGAGGGATCGGATGATCCCTACTGAGCCCAATTCTGGTGTGGCTCACTCCCTGCGGTTTCAGGTGTGGACTTCTTGGCGAGTGGCGGCGTGTGGTGTTCTCCTTGGTGTGCGGACCAGCAGCTATCTCAGTTCCGGGGTATGCCCCGATGTTGTTGTACTTTACTTCTACCTGTACTTATTTAATTCTTTGGACCATGTAATTATTGTTGGACTATGTACGGACATTGTTAATTTCCTTCCTGCGCACTTGTAATTTTCTTGAAGTCCGTGTGATTGTATATTTAGCCTTGTTTAACGCTTACTCCTCCAGACGTGTGTAAGAGATTCGGGTGTGAAACCGTAGTTAATGATCCGATACCCATTTAGTAATCGGGTTTCCGATTATAGGGTGGCGGGTCGTTACAGATGGTATCAGAGCTCAGTCTGGTCGAGTATGTGGTAAACTTGGTTAGATATCATAGTCCAACAATAAGTACGAGTCTGTACAGGCGATGGCTACTGGTATAGATTGATAGGTTTTGACGTGCTTGTTTCGATTTTTGTGTTCGTGTGGTAGTGATGGTGCCGAGGAGGAGAGTTCCGTTGGCTCGTAGTACGAGAGCAGACGATGGTAGTTCGGGGGCAGAGGGGCATAATGTGGATCATTTCATGGAAGCTATGATTGGGGCTATGTCTAGATACCAACAGGGAGATGGTGGTGAGGGATCCAATTCCCGAGGTGGTCAGTCCACGGTAATGGAGCGGTTCTTGAAGTTGAAGACCCCTTCTTTCACGGGTCGACCAGTCCCAGACAAGGCAGCTCAATGGATTAAGGAAGTGGAGAAGGCATTTGATGTTCTTGAATGTGCTGAGAATGACAAGACTTTGTTGGCAACCTACTTGTTGAAGGACGACGCTTATGATTCGTGGGTTACTATCAAGAGAATGATGTTTGCAGATAGGTCCTTGAGAGAGATTCCTTGGGAGGTATTTGTGAGAGAGTTTAGTGGACAGTACTTTCCGAGGCACGTTCAGAAGGCCAAGGAAAGGGAGTTTATGGAATTAGTGCAAAATGATATGTCAGTTCTAGAGTATCAGATGAAGTTTGTGGCTCTTGAAAGATTCGTTCCACACATATCTAAGCATGAGGAACATAGAACAGAGAGATTTGTGGATGGACTCCGGTATGATCTGAGGACAATGGTGACATCTCATTGTTGTAGAGATCTGGCATCAGTGGTTCGGTGCGCAGCAGCGATGAAGACTCAATTCCAACAAATGGCAAAAGACTTGGAGCAATCAACACGAGGGAAGCAGTAAGGCAAGAACAAATCAACGGTCTTTTCGGCAGGCGGTTCGAGTTCCTTTGAGATCGGGTTCCAAGAGATGCTTTATGATGAGAATGAAGACGGTTCGGTTCAGCAGATGCAGACTGTGGCTGGCAGGTAGCAGGAAGCGAGACAGGATGCGGCAGATTACTGTCCCCGTTGTGGTAGGCATCATGGCGATCGGATGTGTCCTTTGGTCATTAGTAGCTGTTTTGGATGTGGTAGGAAGGGACATTTTGTGAGGAACTGTCCCCAGAAGAATAAGACAGGCCAGGAGCCGAGTGGTTAGTAGGAGCCCGGGACCTAGAGTGGTGTTGTGTGTTCTCTTAGTAGAGGTCCGAGATGTCGGGCTAGGCGAGTACTTTTATCTTGTCTTATTAGGTAGTAGTTGTGAACTCTTATGGCACTCTTTATGTATTTTGGACATGGTGGAGAATCAGTTTTGTAATATATGCCTTGTAAGGTTAATGTATGGTTATTTCGGTCTATCAATCTTGACAGAATTGTGGAACATAGTTAACTTGTATTGATTTGATTGACCAGTTGTGTGGAGCCCGTATAAGAGTGTGATCGGTGAGGACATTGCAGTGGATCCAGCCTAGATTGAGGCAGTAATGGATTGGAGCAGGCCAACAACTGTAACTGAGATCAGGAGCTTCTTGGGATTAGCAGGATATTACAGACGGTTTGTCTAGGATTTTTCTTCAATAGCAACCCCCTTGTCGAGGTTGACTCGTAAGGGAGTTCGTTTCGTGTGGACCGAGGAGTGTGAGCGGAGTTTCATTGAGTTGAAGACTCGCCTCACTTCGGCTCCAGTGTTGGTACTTCCATCAGGTTCCGGTGGATTTGCGGTTTATTCAGACGCATCCCGTCGAGGTTTGGGTGCAGTTCTGATGCAACATGGTAAGGTTGTGGCCTATGCTTCTAGGCAGTTGAAGAAGCATGAGGAGAACTATCCCACTCATGATTTAGAACTGGCAGCTGTGGTATTTGCACTGAAGATCTGGCGACACTATTTCTATGGAGAGAAAATTCAGATTTTTACCGATCACAAGAGCCTGAAATATGTATTCACGCAGAAGGACCTGAATTTGAGGCAGCGCCGGTGGATGGAATTTATCAAGGATTATGATCTCGACCTTTCTTATCATCCGGGCAAGGCAAATGTGGTGGCAGACGCCTTGAGTCAGAAGACGGTCGTGTCATATCTCATGACTCGAGAATGGAGGTTATTTGAGCAGGTTGTGGAATCTTCCTTTAGGGTTCCGCGAGAGGCTGGTAGAGCCGTGATGGCCAACTTAACTGTTGGCCAGTAGTGTACCTTGCCGTAATTGAGGCTCAGAAGGCAGATGCAAAGTTACCGCAGTTTCTCCAGAGACCAGAGGTGGAATTGTGGGATGATGGTACAGTCAAGTTTAGAGGAAAACTCTATGTTCCGACCGAGGAGGATGTGCGCAGGAGTGTCCTGGATGAGGCGCACCGTTCTAGATATGCAGTGCATCCCAGAACGACTAAAATGTATCATTGTTTGAGGAGGCACTTTTGGTGGCCTGGTATGAAGAGGGACGTGGCTGAGTATGTGGCAAGGTGCCTGACTTGTTAGCAGGTTAAGGCAGAACATTAGAGACCATGAGGGTTGTTGGAGCCTTTGTCGATCCCGGAATGGAAATGGGAGCATGTGACTATGGACTTGGTGATGGGATTACCTGTATCCCCTGGCAGAAGAGACGCGATATGGGTCATTATTGATCGATTGACCAAGTCGGCACACTTCCTGGCTATTAGAAAGGACTGGTCAATCGATAAGTTGGCTTAGCAGTTTGTGGATCGGATCATCTCTCTGCATGAGGTGCCCTTACACATCGTGTCAGACCGGGATTCGAGATTTACTTCTTGGTTTTGGAAGAGTTTTCGGAAGGCCTTGGGCACACAGTTAGCCTTCAACTTGGCCTATCATCCCAAGACTGATGGGCAGTTGGAGAGGACCATTCAGACTTTGGAGGATATGCTCAGGGCATGTTGCCTAGACAGGGGAGGTTCTTGGGAGTAACACTTGTCTATAGTGGAGTTTGCTTACAACAACAGTTACCATTCTAGTATCAGCATGGCGCCTTATGAGGCACTGTACGGACGGCCGTGTTGATCCCATGTGAACTGGTCTGAGATTGGCGAGAGGCAGATAGCAAGACCAGAATTGGTACAACAGTGTGCTGTAGTTGCCAGAGTGGTACAACAAGAAATTGATCACAGCTCAGAGCAGACAGAAGAGTTATGCAGATATCCGTAGGAGACCGCTTGAGTTTGAGGTCAGGGACCACGTGTTTCTCCGAGTCTCACCCTCCAAAGGGTGTGATGAGATTCGGGAAGCGAGGTAAGCTGAGTCCGCGATATATTGGGCCTTTTCCCATTCTTGCTCGAATTGGGGAAATGACGTACCAGCTAGCCTTGCCACCCAGTCTTACAGGGGTGCACAAAGTGTTCCATGTTTCTTTGCTAAGGAGATGTGTTCATGATCCATCTCATGTTTTAGATTTTTCAGAATGGGAAGTCGCTGAGGACTTGTCCTTTCCAGAGTTTCCAGTACGTATTGAGGATCGCAAGGAACAGGTCCTTCGGAATAAGGTCGTACCTTTGGTTAAGGTGATTTGGCAATATCGCTCCGGGGGCAAGGTGACCTGGGAGCGCGAGGATGAGATGCGGGAACAGTTTCCCTACCTTTTCTGGTAAGTTCTCTTATGAGCTTGTTTTTTTTTATGTTTCGCCCTCGTTAATTGTAGCAGGTAATTTCGGGGACGAAATTCTTTTAAGGGGGGGAGTATGTAGGGATTGAGGATTCGGGTTCAGTTTTCGGGTCGGTTTCGGGCCGGATCCCCTGGTTTGGGCACTGATGGGTCTGGGGAGTACTTTCTAAATGACGTCTAGGATGCACGACACCTTTTTGAACGGCGTCTTGCTGAGTAGACGCCATTTAGTTGGGTTGTTGTTGTGCCACGCGAGCGCCACGTGGGCGAGCTTCGGGCCGCGAGAGTATGGCCCATGTCGTGTAGTCTGAACGGCGTCCTAGTTGGACGACGCCATTCAGAGTACGACCCTGGGTTGTCAGTGTACGGCACCGGTCTTATCGTCTAAACGGCGTCTTTGATAGGCGACGCGTTTCAGAGTCTCTAACAGTACGGCCCATCATGTCAGCTGATAGGCGTCTGTCTCGTACGATGCATTTTACCCTGTTTCATATTTACCCCGCGAGCCTTCCCTCCTTTCTCTCATTTTCTCCCTCTCACTCTCTCTCTTCCCTCTCTCTGCCCCCTCCGATCCCTCTTTTCTTTCCCTTCCTTTTCTTCCTCTTCCACCACTCCAATACCTCTGTACCTCTCACCACTACCACCACCACTTCCTTCGTGGCGCTTCATTCTCCGGGCGGCGGCCGACGTCCCGGCGGAGTGACGACGTCCTCGGAGGTACCGGTGGCGGTCTGCGGTGCGGCGGTTCGGTGGCACGGAGCTAGGAGGAGTTCAAGTAACCGATAGAGGGACAAACCTTGCATGTATTGTGGTTATTTCATCCGTGTTTTCCGTTGTGAAGCATAATGCGTGTATGGGGTTTTTTTGGTAGAATGAGCATGTTAAGGGGCTTTCTTGATGGGAATGGTGATTTCTATGAATGAGGATTTGTGGGTTTCATGTGGTGGTTTGATTTCCCTTCTTTGTTTCCCCCTCTTGGGTGTTTTTGGGGTGAATTTGGGGTTAAAGGGGACCCTCGGGTCGAACTGCAGAAACCAGGTTTCTGGTCCTAAATGACGTCGTGCTAGGACGACGCCATTTCAAGTGGCAGCTTCCTAGGACGACGCCATTTAGGCAGAAATGTCCTAGAAGCGATTTCTGTTAGAATAGATTTCCGCGTTGAATAGCGTCCAGGGACAGCGACGCCTTTCAAATGGCGGCTTCCCAAGACGACGCGTTTTAAGCAAATCACCCCGTAGCCTGTCCCTGCTTCTGTCGCTATCTGGCGATGAGGGACAACGACGCCTTTCAAAAGGCGGCTACGTGTGACGACGCCTTTTAGGCCACGTTTTGAGGCCGAGATTTCATGAACTAGTTTAGGAGGCTTGAATGGCGTCGGCCTTGAGCGACGCGATTCAATACAGAGTCACATTAATTCATACTATTAATATGTGTTTACACTGTTAGATAGTTCAGCCAAATGCATGTTTTAAATCGTACTCGAGGATGTGGACTTCTTACGTGACCGGATCGCACTGTGTTGTGTTTCGTGCGACCGAGGACCTAGAGTGACAGTTGTAGCGCTTGCCACCCTGTGTCGGTGTGGGTGGGACACAACGCCGGTGTGGTTGTGGCAGGGTGACGCCTAGAGAGAGGGTAACCTGGTGAATCCTGGGGTTAGCTAGTACCGGTGTAGGAGTGGTACCTGTGAAGTGTCACTCGTGCTGGGGGAAGTAGTAACCACCTTGAGCCAGTTGGGCCGGCGTAGCTAGCGTGCTATCCGAGGGGTTACTGTTTGGTCTCAGCGGGTCGGTGTTTCCCGCGTGCGGGTGTGTGGTTGGCGTGTTTTGCCGACACGCTGGTGGTAGACTCCCTGGTGGAGTGGTTTCATAGTTGTGCATGTTATATCTCGAACGCATGTGTTTTATATCGAAACTTAGGAATTGTGTTACTGCTTTACTTAATTGCTTTCATTCTATATTATTACACTTGTGGGTGTGTGAGTGGGAGGCGAGGGATCGGATGATCCCTACTGAGCCCAATTCTGGTGTGGCTCACTCCCTGCGGTTTCAGGTGTAGACTTCTTGGCGAGTGGCAGCGTGTGGTGTTCTCCTTGGTGTGCCCCTTGGTGTGTGGACCAGCAGCTATCTCAGTTCCGGGGTATGCCCCGATGTTGTTGTACTTTACTTCTGCCTGTACTTATTTAATTCTTTGGACCATGTAATTATTGTTGGACTATGTACGGACATTGTTAATTTCCTTCCTGCGCACTTGTAATTTTCTTGAAGTCCGTGTGATTGTATATTTAGCCTTGTTTAACGCTTACTCCTCCAGACGTGTGTAAGAGATCCGGGTGTGAATCCGTAGTTAATGATCCGATACCCATTTAGTAATCGGGTTTTCGATTATAGGGTGGTGGGTCGTTACAGAGGGCGGCGGCTAGGTCAGGGTTGCTGGCCCCCGACCTAGTGATCGTTCTTTTATAATAAGTGTATTTGCGGTTTTTCATAAAAACCCACACTTATCCGAAATCACGTCAAATTATCCATCGACTTGAAAACCTTTTGTATATGACCCTCTAGGCCCAAATACCACTCCAGTTAATGGCCCATTAAGCCCAGTAACTCTTTACAGACCCACTAAATTAGTTAATATCCTTATATTAATTAATCAGCCAAATTTAATGCCCCACAGTAAATTCAGACTAGCTTCCGATCACGTTGGATGCCAAGCAACATCGCGTGATCCTGGATGGCATTGGGGTTATCGCAACCCTCTATTGGAACCTTTACGTCATCGGTTAGCGCGCGGATATAATCCTTCATCCGTGCAATGTTCCCGAATCGACCTAGAGTATGGTTTACTGTTAAACAAGAGAACCTTACAATGGTATTAGAGCCAGATTCCACTTTTTCTCGTCCATTTCGATCTCCAAATTGATTTTTTCCATGCTATAATCAGATTATAATGATACAACTGTGTTCATACGATGAACACATATAATTAGGTTATTTTATTCTACAAAATTTGAATTTTTCTCGGAGTTTCTTGTGTTCTTCGTGGTGGGCTTTGCGGCTTCGTTCGGGCAACCCCAAGCATTGGGGAGGAGGGCCGGCACCCCAAAACCTCCAGGGGGCATCGCCGGTCAACACTGGGCTTGCTACTGGCACCGAACAGGGTGGGCAAGCGGCGGCCGGCCGCCCCACTCTCCTTCTTCCTTCACAGTTGTTACAGTTTAAATGAGGGGGAAAAAGGGGGTTGGCTTGGCCTAAACTGTAAGGGCTCACTGCCGGCGGGGCCGGACGACGCCAGAAGTCCACTACCGGGAGCACCTGCAAACTGCCGCTGCCATTTGGTACCCACATAGTTCCTGTGGGGGGAAGGGGGTGACCCCGTCGGTGGCTGGGCACCCTGGCCCGACCTAACGGGGTCGAGCCTTTGGCGGGGCTGGGCCCGAGCCAGGGCGCGAGCCTCCATAGCCAGGGGCTCGGGCCAAGAGCCCAACAGTTGGGAGCCTTGGCCCGAGCCCACTGGCTGGGCCAGGCTTGACCCTTCTCGAGCCCACGCTCAGCAGGGCCAAGCCCTGGCTCAGCCAAGGTCTAAGCCCATTGCACCCTCCCTCCCAATTAGATCCCCTAACCCAATTAAAAGGAAAAGTTGTATTTTAAATTTAAAATTCAAAATTGTTTTGAAGATTAAATTTTTTCAATATTATCTAATTAGGATGTAAAATGATTTTGAATCATTTTAATTAACAATTAGTTGTTAATTAATTAGAGTTAATTATTAGTTTAAGTGTTAAATTAGTAATTAACTTTAATTTGACAACTCTAAGAGTTAGATTAGTAGTTAATAATTAACAGTCAAATTGTTAGATTATTAATAATTGATTAATCCAAATGTTAGGTTGATTTTAAATCTATTAGAAGTGATCTAATTTGCATGAAATATTCTGGAAATTATTAATCTGGAGTGTGTGCACATGAAATGTGTATTTTAATGCTTTTAAATTTGATTTAATTACACACTTAAGATAATAAAATGAGTTTTCAAAATTCAAGTCCTAATTTTGATTGGAACCAAGCTTTTTGAAAGCCAAAATTAATTATTTTGAAACTCTTTTATTTAGCCATATGATGTGCTTTTCATGTGTAGAATGGATAAAGCACACTGTGGTCGTGGATATGCACTTTTGAATACTTCATGTGATGATGTATGATCATGGATCATGGATGTATGTTTAAATATTTATTAATTGTTAATAAAGAGTGGTCTGTATACCTCTCACTCTCATACTCCGATGTACTTCTACCTCTCTCCCCTTTATACTCGCCATAAGGCATTCTTCGATTTTACATGTAAAATCTGATCGAGGCAACCGAGGAAGGAACGAGGATGAACCATAGTTACAACCAGGAAAACGATATGATGAAGATCTCTTACCTATGTGTTTGCAAGTTATCTGATATAAATGTTATATTAGATTGTGTGTGTGTGTTTGACTATTTAGTTCCATTCAAATTACTGTGCTATCCATGACCACTATTGACATGTATGTGATACATTATTTTATTTTGATTATGAATTAAAGCATGTATAGTATGTAGTAAATATATACGATATGTTTATATACTATCGCCTAGGAGAGACCAAGATATAAGTTATCTAAAAACCCTCACCAAATTATAAGTCATAGCGTGAGTAGTTGAGAACTTACTACGTGGTCCTCCATCATTATAGTTGTAGGACACAAATTACTTTAGGCAGGTTTGTGGTGCTATCCACAAGACCTGTTTAATTGTAAGGAGAGACTCTATCTATAGCATGCGATGCCTAATGATCGGGCTAGAGGAACCGTATAACCTTGTTGTGCTATCCACAAGGATTGCATGCAAATCTATGCATGTCTCGTAACGATGGTAATGCTTAGACCATAATTAATGGTTTGTTGTTCTATCCACAAGACCATTAAAACTTTGGAGACCGAAGCTGCGATCATATACTGCAAGGAGTTGCAAGTCCCATGAGACGGGTGCTCTTTGATTATATTACAGTTTGTTGTGCTATCCACAAGGATGTACTGCAAGAGATTCTGATCCCCACTAGGAGACTGTCGGCATCTCCCATTATGTATATCTGAGGGTTATACAATCCGTCAAAAATTAGTAGGAGTTAAAACTTGACTAAAAGTCCATATCTTGTTTTAAATTTAATAATTGAATATCTGCTAAATAAATTTCATTTATCTCTTGTAGGGAAATATGTCGTCGAATAACCCACACTCTGTAGCATACTTGATGTCAATCGTTTGACAGGCCCGAACTACTCAGAATAGATCAAAAACCTAAAGATTGTCCTCAAGTCTTAGCACATTGCCTACGTCCTTAGAGATGATCCTCCTATTGAACCGGCATTAGATACCCCTGAGGCAGAGATGATCGCATATGAAAAATGGAAGGAGGACTCCACTCTGGCACAATGTTATATACTAGCCTTTATGAGTAATGAGTTGCAAAGGTAGCATGAGAACATGGGTGCCAAAGCCATCTTGCTCCATCTGATGTAGCTGTTTGAGGAGCAAACCAGGGTAGAGAGATATGAGATATCGAAGTCCCTATTTAAAGCTCAGATGGTAGAGAGATCTTCAGTGCAGAGTCATATGTTGAGAATGATTGAGTGGATTGAGAGGTTAGAAGCAATTGAGGTTCCTTTACCAAGAAGATACACATTGACCTCATCCTTGCCTCACTCTCTGCATCCTATACACCATTCATTGTTAACTTCAACATGAACAAGATATATACTACCTTGCCTGAGCTTCGTAATATGCTGAAAACTACAGAGGGCAACCTTATGAAGGAAAAGTCCTATGTCCTCTTAGTTGGTGAGACCAATAAAAGGAGGAAAGTAGCAATTGCCTTTATGTAAGTCAAGAGCAAGAAGCAGAATAAGTCAAAGTCTATACTTAAGAAGGATAATGGCAAAGGAATAGAAAAGGGTGATTGCTTCTACTGCAAGCAGAAGGGTCACTGGAAGAAGAACTGCAAGAAGTACCTCAATAATAAAGCTCATAGAAAGGTGAAGCTATCAGAATCTTCATATATATATATGATAGATATCAATTTATCTATAAAAGATTCTACATCTTGGGTATTAAATACTGGATATGCTTGTCATGTCTACCATGATGTGTAGATGCTGACAAATAAGCGGAGCTGAGAAAAGACGAGGTAGATCTAAGGGTTGGAAACGGCGCAAAAGTTGCGACGATTGGTATAGGGATAGCAAACCTCAAGTTTCCATTAGGAGATGTCTTATCATTAGATGATTATTATTATGTATCTAACATAATAAAGAACATCATTTCTGTTTCTTGTTTGGACAAGATTGGATATAGATTGACTATTGAGAACCAAAGTTGTTTGATTTATTATAGTAATAAATTAATTCCTTCGGCATCTTTATTCAACAGTCTATATCTTTTAGATATTTCTTACTACAATCTCTTTGATAATGCTCTTAAGAAGAGTAAGAATTGTGTGAACTAAGCCTACATGTGGCATTGTAGACTTGGACACATTGGTGAAAGCAGGCTGCAAATATTGCACAAACATGGTTATTTAAATGCATTTAATTACGAACTGTTTGCTACATGTGAATCCTGCTTTATGGGATGATGGCAAGGTCTCCATTTACTGGACGAAGAAAACGTGCCAAGGATAGTTTGGAACTAATACATTCAGATGTATGTGGTCCTATGTCCACCCAAGCCAAAGGTGGCTTCTCATATGCCATTACGTTCATCGATAACTTCTCGAGATTTAGCTATGTGTACTTAATAAAGTACAAGTCAGAAGCGCTTGAGAAGTTCAAGGAGTTCAAGAATAAAGTAGAGTAGCAGATAGGAAAGAGTATTAAAGTTCTTCGATCTTATTGGGGAGGAGAATACTTGAGTACTAATTTCACACAATTCTTAAAGAAAAATGATATCCTTTCTCAACTGACCCCTCCATATACACCACAGATGAATGGTGCATCTTAAATGAGGAATCGCACATTGTTGGACATGGTACAATCTATGATGAGCTTTTCAGGTTTACCAATGTCCCTCTAGGGGTATACTCTATAGTCAGTGGTATACCTACTGAACAGAGCACCTAGGAAGTCTGTAACTCTAGCCCATATGAGATATAGAAGGGCAGAAAACTAGAATTCAAACATGTTAAAGTCTGGGGTTGTCCTGCTCGTGTAAAGAGGCATGATCCAGACAAACTGGCAAGAACTGATAAGTGCATATTTGTGGGATCCGAAGGAGACATTTGGATACTATTTTTATCATCCTGGTGAACAAAATATGTTTGTGGCGAAGAAAGTTGTCTTCCTGGAAGAGGAATACATTCTCTAGGAGGACAATGGGAGTAAAATAGTACTGGAAGATGTTCCAGATCCCCAAACAGTTGCAATATCATCAGATGAGCTATCAGTTCCTAAATCTTTCAGATACACACAGATGTGCCTCGATGATCTGGTAGAGTACTTAGACTACACGAATGATATGTTGGACATACCGTTGAAGGTAAGTCTAAGATGGAATATAATGAGGATGATGATCCTAATTCCTACCAAGAGGCATAAAAGGCCCAGAAGCCAGGAATTGGTGAGAAGCCACGAACTCTGAAATCCAATCCATATACACCAACCAAGTTTAGAACTTGGAAGACTTTCCCAAGAGTATTATATCTACTAGGTGCAAGTAGATCTTTAAGAGAAAGATCGGTACAGATGGATAGATCGACACTTATAAGACAAGATTGGTGGAAAAAGGATATTGTCAAAGATAAGGAATTGCCTATAACGAGATTTTCTCACCAATTGCCATGATAGAGTCGATCAGAGTTCTTCTCGCCATAGCTGCACACTACGATTATGAAATCTGACAGATGGATGTAAAGATTACCTTCCTCAACGGTAACCTTAAGGAAGAGATATATATGATATAACCAGAAAGCTTCACATCCAAAGAGTTTCTAGATAAAGTGTGCAAGCTTCAAAGGTCCATTTATGGACTGAAGCAAGCTTCCCGGAGCTGAAACATAAGATTTGATGAGGTTGTCAAGTCTTATAACTTCATTAAGTATGAAGATGAGCCTTGTATGTACAAGAAGGCCAGTGGAAGTGTAGTCACCTTCTTAGTTCTTTACGTAGATGACATTCTACTCATTAAGAATGATGTAGCTATGATGTCATCGGTAAAGATATGGTTGTCGAAGAACTTCTCTATATAGGATTTGGGAGAAACATCCTACGTATTGAGAATACGAATCTATAGAGATAGATCAAAGATAATGTATGTACATAGATACCATCGTCAAAAAGTTTGGCATGGAAAATTCCAAGAGATGTCTCATACCGATGAGACATGGAATTTATCTCACAAAGGAGCAATCTCCCAAGACTCCCAAAGATAAGGCATTCATTGATAGAATACCCTATGCCTCTACTATATGATTCATCATGTATGACATGCTATGTACAAGGCCTGATGTAGCATATGCTATAAGTATTACGAGCAAATTTTAGGCTGATTCAAGCGAAGAGCACTGGAAGGCGATGAAAAGTATCTTTAAGTACTTGAGAAGAACTAAGGATATGTTTCTTATCTATGGAGAAGGTGACTTAAAACTGCGAGGCTTTACTGACTCGAGTTTCTAGTCAGATCCTATGATAGCAAGTCTACATCAAGTTTTATCTTTACTCTGAATGGAGTTGTAGTATACTGAAAGAGTTCCAAGTAGGAAACTACTGCAGATTCGACAACAGAAGCTGAGTACATCGCTACAGTTGAAGCCGCCAACGAAGCAGTGTGATTGAAGAAGTTCATCACCGACCTCGGTATAGTTCACAGTATCTCTGATCCTATTCCGTTGTTGTGTGACAACAATAGGACAATTGCTCAAGCAAAAGAGTCGCGGTCTCATCAGAAATGAAGCATATTCTGAGGTGCTTTCATGTAAGGATTGAGGTTTCGGATCCGGTTATCGGGTCAGTTTCGGGGTCGGATCCCTCGATTTGGGCCCTCGCGGGGCTAGGGCTTGTGTTCTTTTTCACGTCAAGCTCGCTCGACTCGGTTCAAACGGCGTCCAAAATTGTGGACGTGTTTTAGGTTGTGCCACGTAGGCGCCACGTAGGCTAGCTTTGGGCCGCGAGAGTACGGCCCCGGTCTTATCGTCTGAATGGCGTCTTGTATGGATGACGCCATTTAGAGTACGACCCTGGTTTGTTAGTGTACGGCCCGGTCTTGTCGTCTGAATGACGCCGGGCTTACACGATGCGTTTTCCCCAGCTTCTGTTTGACCCTGCGAACCCCCCCTCCTTTCCCTCATTCTCTCCTTTCTCTTCTCTCTCCTCTCTTCCCTCCGACCCTCCAACTCCCTTTCCCCCTCTCCTTCCTTTTCCCCTTCCCATTCCTCCTCTCCTTCCACTCCATTAACCTCCCAACTTCCTCCACTACCACCACAACTTCCTCCGCGGCGCATTTCTCTCTGGACGGCAGGCGACGTCCCGGTGGAGTAACGGCGTCCACGGCGGTACCGGCGGCGGCGTGTGGCGAGGCGGGTTGGCGGCTTGGAGCTAGGAGGAGTTCGAATAACCGGTAGGGTGACGATCCCCGTTGTATTCCGTTTAAAACCATGTTTTTCCCTGCTTTGGAGCATGTTTAGGGATTTTCTTGGGGTGAAAACACTAATTGCATGTAATGAGAAATTGGGTGTTTTTAAAGGGTATTTAGGTTCTTCTCCTCCTTCTCCACTTTTTAGTATTTTTACACGATTTGGGGGAGGAAATCCCACCCCGTGAATTGGGAGATGGCAGAGGAAGAATCTGTCTGTGAGGGTTAAATGGCATCGGGGGACAGCGACACATTTTAGAAAGGCGGCTTCCACCCGCAACGCTATTTAGCCCAAATAACAGACTCTGTCTCTGGACTGATGAGCGTCCAAGGACAGCAACGCCTTTTGAACAGCGACTTCCACGCACAACACGTTTTAAAGTGAAATCACCCCGAGATCTGTCTCTGTTTCTATTGTTATCAGGCGACTAGGGATAGCGACGCCTTTCAAAAGGCGGCTACATATGACGACGCGTTTTAATCTATTTCTGAGGCCCATTTTTTATATGAACCAGTTTAGGAGGCTTGAATAACGTCGGCCATGAGCGACGCGATTCAAGACAGAATCACATTAATCCATACTATTAACATATATTTACATTGTTAGATAGTTTGGTTAAATGCATGCTTGAAACCGTACTCGAGGATGAGGATTTTTACGTAATCAGATCGCACTGTGTTGTGTTTCGTGCGACTATGGACCTAGAGTGACAGTTGTAGCGCTTAGGCACCCTGTGTTGGTGTAGGAGGGACACAGCGCCGGTGTCGAACTGGTGGGGTGACGCCTAGAGATAGGGTCACCTGGTGTACCCCGGGGTTAGCTAGTACCGGTGTAGGAGTGGTACCTTTGGAGTGTCACTCATGCTGGGGGAAGCAGAAACCACCTAGAGCCAGTTGGGTTGGAGTAGCCAGCGTGCGATCCGAGGGGTTACTATTTGGTCTCAGCGGGTCGGTGTTTCCCGCGTTCGGCCTTGTGGTTGGCGTATTTTGCCGAAACGCTGGTTGTGGCTCCGTGGTAGAATGATTTCAGAGTTGTGCATGTTATATTTTGAATGCATGCGTTTTATATCGAAATTTATGAATTGTCTTTAGTACTTTACTT
The DNA here is from genome assembly GCA_030544215.1 of Zantedeschia hybrid cultivar. Lineage (NCBI taxonomy): Eukaryota > Viridiplantae > Streptophyta > Magnoliopsida > Alismatales > Araceae > Zantedeschia > Zantedeschia hybrid cultivar. Next base: position 47,588,810 of record JARZZO010000011.1, read on the forward strand.
GCTTAAACTATCTATATTTGTGTTGTTGCACTTGTGGGTGCATGAGTGGGTGGTGGAGATCGAAGGATCCCTACTAAGTCTTTTCGATGAGACTCACCCCTGTGATTTTCAGTGGGTTCCAGGCAGACGTAGCGAGGAGAGTGCTGCTTTGGGCTGCACGCCAACAGCCGCTGTTCCGGGGTATGCCCCGATGTAGTTGTTATTTTATTTTCTGGCATGTATGCTTAATTATTTCTTTTTAGTTGGAGTATGTAATTATTTGCTGAGTCGAGTCGCATTGTAATAATTTTTAATTCTTACACTTCCTTTTTAATTTAATGCGATGTGAATGTTTAGCTTAGTTTATTATTTATTTTTCAGACTTATCAAGATCCTGGTTTAGCTCCAAATTAATGATTCGATACCTATTTAGTAATCGGATCCCCGATTATAGGGTGGCGGGTCGTTACATTTCATCTTATCAGAGAGATTACTTCATAGGAGATGTAGTGGTGGAAAGAGTTCCATTCACCGATAATGTAGCAGATCCACTAATAAAGCCATTGTCTCAAATTGTCTTTAAGCGTCACCTAGAGGCTATAGGTATATTGCATAAAGATGATTAGCTTTAGTCCAAGTAGGAAACTGTTAGTCTTAGGTGGCCTACAAGCCAATATGACTTTGTATAATCTCGTTCATTTATTAATAAAATGACATTATTTCATTATGTGTAATTCGTTTTTATTATTATTTCATAATAAAGTCCGTAAATATGTACAATAGTGATCAGATTATGATGAGATCATACTAATAAGACTGATCACTTATACACACATATTCTTAACTATTCATAGTCGGAGGATATCTGAGAAAGACATCAGATATTCGGTTAAACAAATACAGATTATTCCTACTCATATGATGAGGATGACTGATCACATAGTCACCTGTATGGAGACACTAAGGCGAATCTATAGGTTCTTAGTAGAGAATGAGTTTACTGAACTGATCCAACTGAATCACTGGATAGTAATGTACCTAATTGTCCACTAGCTTGATTCTATTGTTGTAATTATGTAGATGGTCATCGGACCTGAGACACCCAGGACACCTTATCGATAGACTTCTGTACTTTGACTTTGGTTTACAGATCTCTATTCACAGGATTCTATATAGCCAAAGATCGGGTACAGCGGAATACCATCGATGGGAATTGAGTGTTCATTAAGGAATCATTTGCTCTCAGTATTCAGAGAGGGAATGCTCTAGGTAGGATGCGTAGGAGTCCCTGTCCAGGAAGAACAATAAGATCTGGAAAGGAGTTTTTCGATATTATACGGCAGCATCCGATCCAAGTGAGTCGACAGGTCAGGGTTTGACAGTTCACCATACCTTGTGTTGACTCGTGAGCATTGTGCGAATGAAGGATTAAATACATGTGCTAACTGTTGACGAAAGGTTCCAAAACTAGGTTACTTAACCCCAATATATTTCAGGTTCACGCAGTGTTGCTTGGCACCCAACATGAGTGGAGGCCCGACCGAATTGAATGTGTGATATTAATTCGGTTGATTAATTAATTAATATAAGTTATCAATTGATTAATCAAGTCAGTGAGGAGTCACTAGGCTTATGGGCCATTAATTGGACTGGTAGTTGGGCCTAGAGGGTCACACGCAAAATATTCCCAAGGCGATAGATTAAAAGTGGGTTTTATACTTTCCTAGGGTTTTTATGAAAATCCGCATGGTAAGTATAAAATATAGTGAGTGGGCAAAGTAGGCCAGGCATCTGCTCAGCCCTAGCCGTTCCCTCCTCTCTCCCTCTCTCTCTCTGGTGCCCCTGGCCAACCCCCCTCTCTAGGGTCTGCTTTGCCATCTTCTCCGACTCCGGTGAGACAGGAATTTGACTGTGTGTTGCGGCGGTCGTCGCGGTGAAAGGTAAATTATTCGTGGGCTGCGAGGAACGAGGAACGTGAGGAAATCCATCGCGAGGAGAATCGCATGGACTTCGCTAGAGGCCGGGCGTCTGCGCAGCTGGCGGTGTAATACCAACGGAACTGTTCGAACGCGAATTCGAATCTGCGCAAAGTGCTAGCTTATCACTTGCTTTTTGGTTTTTTGTTTATTGAAATGGACAGGGATCGCTGTATTTATTTTTATTTATTCCGCTGCGTTCGCGATCTGGAGAAACAAGAGAATCTTACAAAAACTTCCCTCTCTTTAAATAGGAAAACCTGCCTTCCCCAAAGAAGATTTGAAGAGACTACTCGAAGGTTCGTCCTGTCCGTGCGGTCATAGGAGACGGTGCAACAAGCAGAGGACTAATGGAACCCCTCAAGAAAGGCAGGTCACAGCCCCATAGGCTACTAGGCCAGAGGTCACGTACATAACCCTCTTTTTTATGACATTGTATAACAACCTTGTAGAAACTCGCGACAACCCGAAGACCCTCTGACTACATGGAGTTAGCCTAGAGTGACAGGACGCTTGGGTCAGCTTTGAGTAGTTAGGCAGCAGATGAAGGCCCAGACCAATCAGGCGGGACCGACAACATGGAGAATCTAGCTTAAACTCTACAGTACCGTCAGAGACACTCCAGCATGTGACAAGTAATGGCGGCACAACAAGCTCGCATACCAATTCTGACCTGTCAGCTGTCAAACCGCTAGCCAACAGGTGTAGCTGGACCCTTTTGAACCGTATTTCAAGGTACGCTCCAAGTCCTTATAAAAAAAGAGGGGGGTGGGTGGGTTGTGTATTATCTTAATATGACAATAGGTGAAGGGGGCATCCTATGCCCCGTGCCAACTGGCCTGCACACGCCTACAACCGCCGTCCACCACACCGCTGATGCACCACTTGGGCCTTCATCCAGATCCTACTCCTCTTGACTGGCCAGCGTCAAGAGATATAAATCTGCATGCTACAACGCCCTCTCTGAGAGCTACGTCCCGACAACCACCAGAGGGCCATACTGAAGAAGGGCGAGGATGCGCGCATTTTCATTTGGAAGCTCCTCAACGCACCGTTCAAGAGGAGGACTGGTAGAAAGGTCTCAAAGCGACATCAGGAAGGGCCACTCCCCTTGTCGGGCCCCTTCAACCCAAAGAAAGAAGTCCTTCCACCCCAGCTAAGGAAAGTTGAAGCCTAATGCTAGTGGCATGATGTATCTAGCTTCGAACTGAATGAAGCCGCATGCACCCGAAGCCGAGTGGTGCCGGGCATGAAAGACGTGGCGGAACATGTCAATTGTCATACTGGGGTGATGTAGGTCCCAGATCAACATAGCGAATCCCAGGATCGTCTTCTAGGAGTTCGGCATCACTTGGGTGTAGACACGCTAATTTTGACGTCATTTCGAGTAAATTTCATATCACACCATAATGCCTCAGAATGGTCTGATAATTAATCATTAATTAATTTTTATTAATCTTTTTTGAGTGTCGGGTTTAACAGATGTGTTTAAGTTAATCAATTAAATTGATTTTAGCTCAAATTTGAGTTAAAATATGAAGAATTCTAAAAGACGTCGACCAATGTAGACGCCATTTAGAGTTTATTCCTGTTTTAACGATTAAATTTGAAATTTAATTAATTGATTTATTAACTAAAAGGCGTCTTTGAAGGTCGACGCGTTTTAGGTTTCCTAGGCTATTTCTACTTCTCCTCCGGATGTTTATCCTTATCTTAATTAGTCTAAAAGACGTCTACACAGGTGGACGCGTTTTACCTAATAAAGATAAAGATAACTTTTCCCGGATGTTTATCCTTATCTTAATTAATCTGAAAGGCGTCAGCAAAGGTGGACGCGTTTTAGATAATTACAGATAAAGATGAATTAATTAGTATTTATCTGTCGGTTAAGATGGATAAATTCGGAGTTTTCAAATGTTAATCTCGAACGCGAGAAATGCCTATAAATACCCTGCATGTTGAAGAAAAAAAAAAGAAGAGAGAAAAAAAAAGAGAATTAAGTTGAGTTGAGCCATAGCATTATAGCGATTTGAAGATCGAAGCAACAACGTCGTAACGCCGGAGCGCTGCCGTTTCCAGAAGTCGGCGTCCTTTCAAGATCTTCATCCTTTCAAGAGCTTCAACCAACTGGGCATAAGTTTTTCATTACTGCATTCATTTCATTAGTTTCATTTTTCATATTCACTTCATGCAAACACACACCACATCATAATCTTCCAAAAACCTACTTGATTTAAGGGGTTTCAAAGCCATTAAAAAAAGTGAGTTTGCTGTTTTAAATATGCTTAACATCATGATCAGTTCAGATACTACTTCTATTTAAATTCTCATCATTGTTTCTTCATTCTTTTTTCTGTTTCTGTCTCTGCTGCACTCAACAACAACAACAAGAGATCAAAAAGGGGAAATCAAGTACAACTTCTGGACGATCCTCAACCTCAAATTCCACAGCAAGAACAAAAAGAAACAAAGAAATGGCTCTCTTTCTTCAGCCGGCTGAGGAAGGGGAACCAAGGACTCAATCTTCCGCATTTTGAAAGGTAGGCGATCATACTCTCTTTTGAAACTTTTAAGTTAAAAGTTTCTGGCGATCACTGCACTTTAGTTGCTGTTTTTAATAGGTTAGTTTACACCTAAACAACATAGATATTTCATGTTAATCACACGGTCATTCTAAGCACCTACAGCTTTTTTGGCGATCACGGTGGGACTTGGTCTCGCCATCTTTTAGTTTCCTTTTGTTCTTGCTATCATCATATCGGGCACCCACGGTGCACCACTTGTGTCTCTGGACACGTCCTCACCAATTGGTGAGTGTTTAGTTTAATTGATTTCCCTCGTGCACCACGTGCACACCCCAGTGGCAAGATCTTGCCTCCCCTTTGATTAGTTCAAAAAGTTGTTTTTTGTGATGAAATGCTGTGTGATTGCGTGATTTCTTAGTTGTTTAGATAGTAAATCATCCTGTTTAAAATCTGAAACTAAAAAAATCTTTGCATGAGTCGATTGTTTACTGCATTTTACCCTGTTTAAGGAGGATTCGACCCAGAAAATCCTTCTGGAAATCTGTTTCTGCGAACTAAAACGCGTCCAGGAACAGCGACGCGTTTAAAAACCGCGTCGTTATTCCTAGACGCCTTTTAGCCTCCAGGCTTTCTCTGCTTTTTGCATCTCTTTCTGCGAAATAATTAAGTTCTGTGTTGAATAGCGTCGACCATAATCGACGCTATTCAGACAGTTTTTAGTTATTTTCCAGGTTTTCTCTGCTGTTTGCATCTGTTCTCTGCGAAAGAATTAAGTTCTGTTTTGAATAGCGTCGACTGTAATCGACGCAATTCAGACAGTTTCTTAATTATTTTTCAGTTTCCAGATTTCTGTGGTTGAGTGCTAGCTACCCATTACTTTATTAAGCATTAGAGGCCATCCAGGTCGCAGGACATACGCATTGAGGCTAAAACCCTCCTTTTCTTAGGAACACATTTCTCGACGTCAACAACTCTCTCTGATTGGGTTGGTCCCTTGATCAGACTAGAGAAGTTGACGTTGAGACCTCCATAAGTCCCCAAAATCAAGGTATTCCTCCTTGATCATCGGGCTGGTTGTACCAATTGAAGTCCCGGCTAGATTCCAAAAGCGTTGTGAGAGAGAACCCTAGAGAATAACGGTGGAAACTGAACTGAAACTAGGATCCTTCTCTGAGCGAAATTATGGTTTAATCCAATTCAAATAATTCAACAAGGAATCCTAAAATCACGTTAAGCATCCACTTGTTTGATTAATCTCTGCACAACTTGTCTGATTAAGTCTTTGAAAAGGGAATCTAATATTATGTTGCTACGATCAGGCAGAAATTTGAGTATGGCCCAAGATGCCATTATCAACTACGAGGGAGATGCTAATGCCCCTCGCAATTCAGGTTTCAACTACGAGAACGGGAGAGATGCTGATGCCTCTCGTAATTCTGTCCCTATTCCAGTTCGACATGACGGGAATGTCCGAACTCCTCTGTTTCATCCGCACGATCAATATCATGATCTTCCTCCGCATGAATATGCGATTCCTAATCCTGATCTTGAGGGGGACATGAACCAGAATGATCCCTCATCCTCTGATCCTACGGATCTCGTCAACGCTCTGGGAGTTCTTGCCTCCCGACTGGACCCTCAACAGTTCGAGGCCATCCAGTCTATTTTGAAGGGGAAGGCACCCATGCAGCCTGCTGAGCCGAACCCTATGGCTCCCCCTGTTGTCATTCAACAACCTCCTCCTCCTTATATCCATCAGGCCATGGAAGGCCTTCATATTACTTCTCGGCCCACTGGGCCGCAACTTTCATCATCCAGACAACCGGCTAGACCGCAAACGCCTATTCATCAAAATGCCCTCGAGCATGGCGGAAGCTCTGCCGGACCTCATCCTTATTATCCTCCTTGTCCAACGTACTCTAGGCAGCAGGCCTATCAAGTACTTCCTCCTCCTCCTCCTCCCCAGGCAGATCTGACCACGCAGACGTTGCTGGCCAAGATGGAGCGCATGGATGAGCAGTTCAACAATCTCCAGAAGATGATGGGGGTTAAAGCTGTGCCAGAAATCAATTTACCGAGCCTGCCAGTGTTCCATCTGCCACCCTCTGAAATGCCAGTGTATCGAAAGTATAACGGTACTGGTAACCCCTTCACGCACCTGAAGGAGTTCATGTACGAATCCTCTTTCTGGCAGAATGATAAGAGGTCATTGGCTTTCTTGTTCAGGAGATCTCTAGAGGGACCAGCCCTCGAGTGGTTCTTTTCCCTGGAACCCTCAGAAGTAGAGGATTACGGTATCGTTTCACGCAAATTTATTCAACGATACCAGGACAGAGTTGCACCCTCCTTGTCTATCACGGACCTCATTGCAGAAAAGATGAAACCTGATGAGGAGTTTGTCAGTTTTGCTGACAGGTGGCGGGGTCTGGCTGAAAAGGTGAAGGATCACTTGTCCGAATCTGAACAAGTGAAAATGTTAATTTCTAATGCCACCCCCCAGTTCAAGCTCGTCCTCTCCTTGAACAATTTGACTAACATGGCAGAGCTCTATGAAAGAGCACGGTACTGCCAGAATGCTTTCAAGGACGCTACATTCTCTAGCGTCTTTGATCCTCATAGACCTAGCAGGCCTCCGCCTCGGAAGCCTGCAGTGCCAAACTCTTCCAGCACAGGTCCGACTACTGAGGGAACGCTCTCTCATGAGCAAGTGAGCACCATGAACAATAACTCGCCCCAGTTCGTGAGGAGTCAGCAGCAGTACCAGAGGCCACAGCAGCAAGGGTACAGACAGCAGCAGAACCCCCAGTACCAACAACAGTACCAGCGGCCCCAGCAGCCGAATCAAAACCAGCAACAGCCGCAACGGCAACAGCAGTATCAGCAGCCCCCTCAGCAGCCATATCAGCAGCAATAGCAACAGCCACAGTACCAGCCGCGCGCATCGCCGGCGTACCACAATGTCCCTCCTCCTGGTGACTACAACCAGCAGAGGAGACCTCCAGGCCCGAAAAGGGCAGAATACCCGGCCCTCCCAGAATCCTTGGCGGATATCTTCAGTGCCTTAATGGCAGCCAACGCCTTAGTTTTGCCAAGGGAGAAGGCCGTCTGGCCTCAAAATGCCGATACGTCCAGGTATTGCTACTTCCACAGGCAACCTGGGCATACCATCGACACCTGCTTCCAATTCAGAGATTACATTCATGATCTCAACGAGCAGGGCGGCATAGACTGGGAGGAAATGAAGAAATACATAACAGCCCTGAAGGCGAGGAGACCGCAGCAGCAACAGCAGCAGCAAGCAAGACCACCGGCACAAGCAGCAGCACCACCCAACATGGGCATAGTGCAGAATCCACTCCCGGAGCACCAGAACCAGAACCAGGTTGCTCCCATTCTAACGAACAGCCAGTCTGAGGCTGGTCGTGGGCAACAATGGAGGATAGAGGACTCTTCCTCTCTCTACTCAACGGGTCACGTTCAAAGTACCGCAGAGCGACTACCACGCCGCACCATCCACATACCCAGACCACAACCCGTCACCATCACCCCCCTACCCACACCCACATATCATTCGCCCGCGTCCAATAACCCACTACCATTACCCACCTTCCTTAGACCCATTACGCCCCGCACTCCTACGCCTCCATCATATACCCCTCCGCAAACCAATAACGCGCCCCTTTTACCATCTAGGCCATTATTACGCGTACCATTTCCTACTTCGCCCATTACCACTACCACCTACCCAGATATGCCCCAACCATCCAGACCGCTATTACGCATACCATTCCCCACTTCGCCAACCACTTACCCATCTACCATCCAACCATCTAGGCCTTTAATCCGCACCGCGCCATCACTACTTAACCCTACGCCATCACCACCTAACCCAACGCCACCACCTACACATCAACCCTCCGCACCGCTTACGCCACCCGACTCTGCGGTACTCAAGGTGTCACCCGGATCCTCCATGGTCGAGGAACACGCGCTCCGGAGTGGAAGGATTTTCAACAAGGTCTTTCCTCAGTCCACAGTCAGAGACGGCCCATCACAGCCGACTGAGGAAGCCCATAATGAAGAGAGTGCACCAGGCACTCAATACGACTTGTTGAAACATCTGGACAGAACACCGGCACGGATCACTGTACTTGAATTGATTAAAAGGTCCAAGATTCACCAAGAAGCCTTAATGGAATACCTACAGAAGGTGATGGTCAACGAAGACGTGCCGGTAGAGAAAATTGCAGCACTACTAGTTCCTCAGGGGGATCAGCCCTCAATTACATTCCACACATCGGAACTAGCACCGTCAGCCGCTAGAAGCATGGCTCTGAGCATCACAGTCAATATCTGCAAGAAGGCCGTGGATGCATGCCTGGTTGATACAGGGGCTTCAATTAATGTTTTACCTCCGAAGACCCTAGAGCTATGCGGTGTACCCAAGGAGAAATGGCTGCCTAGCCCCATCTCAGTTACGGCATATGACAATTCTACCCGTTCCCCTCTGGGAATGGTTTATTTAAAGGTGGAGCTAGGTCCAGTAAGTCATGCAGAGGTCGAATTTCATATTCTAGAAATCGACCCTTCCATAAATGCCATTCTGGGACGTCCTTATATTAAAACTCTTGAGGCGATTCCTTCTACGAATCACCAATGCCTCAAATTCCCTTACAAAGGACGAATTATTAAAGTGACGAGCATGCCGATCCTTGCTGCTGCTCATACATTGAATATTAAATCTGCTGTTTTACCTGGCCGACAACCTTTTCTGTCGGTATTACAGGTCTACCGTCCAGTGGCTGATCCTTTGAAAGCCGCTACCATTTCTCCATACCCATTAAATGCTATCAAAAGGGGGAAGTGCATGAGTACCCCGGGATGGAGAATCATGATGAAGAACGGCTACAAGCCTGGGAAAGGTCTGGGCACACAGTTGCAAGGCAGGACCACTCCTGTTAAAAATCATCGGGCAGTACCTGGAAGCGGTCTGGGCTATAGGCCAATGAAACTGAAGCAAGACAGGGTTCAGCAAGAAGATGGTCAAGAAATCTTGGAAACAATGTCCACACCACTGAAAGAAGGCCGAGATCCCTTAACATGGACTCTATATACTCATTTTGTGAAAGGGCCCATACTTAGTCACGACAACATGGTGGTCATTACTTCATGTTTTGACTTCCATGACATATATGGGAGGGATTTGGCCAGACATTGTTCCGAACTACTTACGTACCAATCCTTGGAGGCTCTGCGGCCTATGAAGAGGAGGAAATTCCATGACCCTGAATGCGAATGGTACAGATGGTTCGACCTGAGGGACCTATACATAGCGCTGAACAGACTATTCCTGGATCCTGCAGAACCCAAGTGGCCACCGCAGATTGACGAGCTAATTGAGAGCCCTGGCACAATCTTTGACAAGCGGATACTGCTGTCCGAAGAAGCTGATGAAGGGGAGCCAGATGACCCCTATGAAGCTGGTTATACAATAGATCTGCTCTGGAGGGGGACATATCCTTCACATGTCTTCATGCTCCATACTCTCTTTCGTACACTACTCTTGACCCCGACTTGGTCGCGGGTCATAATTGAAGATATTCCACGGGCTCCGCCCATTATGATAACTCTGTCCCCTCGGGACTTTATTCCACAACCTCCTCTCGACCTAGAGAGGATGTATGATCTAATCTGGGACATATTGCTATATGATCCCCCTAATCCTCTGGCCTTGGTGCCGCTTCCTCCGTCCGATTCTCCTCCCATTTGTATTCATTCTTGCTTTATGTTTAATTCTTTCATTGCCCAAAAAAAAAACGCCAATTTTACAACAAATTCTTCCCAAATCATCATCGAGGAAACATCTTACTTGTCCGATTACACCCCATCGCGTAGGTCCGTCGGTCAAGATTCTCTCCTAGATCTACTCTGTCCCTCCCCACGGGAGGATTCCCCTGTATTTCCATTTGTATCCCAGGATTTTTATCCTGTTTCATCATCCTTAGGTTATGATAGGCAGTTTAGTGAAGTTAAGGAGTCCAGTTTTAGGCAGGTTAGTCAGGTTAGGAAGTTTAGGAAGCCTAAGGGTAGGCAAATTCCAGAAAGATACCTCCAGGATTTGGCTGATAAATGTTCCTTTTGCTCTTTAATCCCTCAGCTTTTAGAAGATCCAATTCAGATGCCAGAAGATTGTACAGATGATGAGTCAGTCAATGATGGGTACGGGGTATATGAGTTAGTACATGAAAAGGACCCCATTGTTGAGGATGAGGAAGATGATGAGGACGCAGCTGAGGCATATGCCAGTGGAGTGAAGAGATTTGATGAACCTTCAGCTGCCGTCGAAGAGCCCACCAAAGAAATAAACTTAGGGACTGAAGACGAACCTAAGGTTGTCCTCGTCAGTAAAAATCTTTCTGCAGAGGATGAGAAGGCAATGGTACAAGTGCTTAAGGATTATAAGGACACTTTCGCCTGGAGTTATGAAGATATGCCGGGGTTAGACTCATCTTTAGTTGAACACAGGTTAACATTAAAGGATGGAGCTAGTCCGGTCAAGCAGAAATTAAGGCGATTCCACCCACAAATGGCTCTGAAGATGAAGGAAGAGGTCGACAAATTACACAAAGCCAAATTCATTAGAGTTGTCCTTTATCCACAATGGGTGGCCAATATAGTCCCGGTTATGAAAAAGGACGGGAAGGTCAGAATTTGCATTGACTTCCGCGATCTGAACCGGGCATGTCCTAAAGACGATTTTCCATTGCCTCATATTGATGTACTCATCGATAACACTGCTGGCTATGAGACGTTATCATTCATGGATGGATTTTCAGGATACAACCAGATTAAGCTGGCAGAAGAGGATCAAGAGAAGACTTCATTCACTACACCTTGGGGAACATATTGTTATGTCGTCATGCCATTTGGATTGAAGAACGCTGGAGCCACTTATCAAAGGGCTATGATGGCAATATTTCATGACATGATGCATATAGATTTGGAAGTGTATGTGGATGATTTATTGGTTAAGTCTAAAACGAAGGCTGAGCATGCCAAAGTTTTGGCAAGGGTATTAGAGAGATCGAGAGAATATCAGTTGAAGATGAACCCCAAGAAATGTGTATTCGGGGTATCTTCAGGGAAATTGCTTGGATTCATTGTCAGCAAACGGGGAATTGAGATCGATCCCAACAAGGCGAAGGCTATCAGAGAAATGCCACCTCCCAAAAACTTGAAAGAGTTAAGAGGATTAATCGGGAGGTTACAATTTATTCGCCGCTTTGTCTCCCAGCACTCACAAAGGTGTAAGCCGTTTTACGAGCTTACCAAGCCAGGAGTCAAATTCAATTGGGACGATAAGTGTCAGGAGGCATTTGATGGATTAAAGGACTATTTGGCAAGTCCTCCTGTTTTGAGACCACCATCTCCAGGCAAACCATTGATACTTTATGTTTCTGTCCTGGATGATGCAGTGGGGGCTGTCCTAGCACAAGAGGATGAAGAAGGAAAGGAGAGGGCAGCCTACTATCTCTCTAAACTTCTCAACCCTGCTGAACAGAGATACACGGCGATGGAGAAAACATGTGCAGCATTAGTTTGGGTTGTGCAGAAATTGAAGCATTATTTTCTGGCCCATGAAGTCCATCTCATCGCTAGGATGAATCCGATCAAGTTCCTTCTGGAGAAATCTGTTCTTACTGATAGGTTAGCGCGATGGCAAAGCTTTCTATCCCAATTCGATATCATTTACATTCAACAGAAAGCGATCAAGGGCTATGCCATAGCAGAACATCTCGCTCATCATCCCCTTCCTCGATTTGATCCAGTGCGATCAGAGTTTCCGGATGAGGAACTGATGTCCGTAAATCAAATCAGAGATGATATGTGGACTCTGCATTTTGACGGAGCTCTGAATTCTCATGGAAAGGGTATCGGAATCGTTCTGTTATCACCTGAAGGTGTCACCATTCCACAAGCCTTTCAGCTTGATTTTCCAGTCACCAACAACATAGCTGAATATGAGGCACTTCTTGCTGGCCTCGAGGCTGCTCATTTGCATGGTGCCACAAAACTCAGGATTGTAGGTGATAGCCAATTAATTCTTCGCCAAGTGCTGACCAAGTATCGAACTCTTGATCCCAAGCTTAAGCCATATCAAGAACTTACTTCTGCTTACTCGAAGCTTTTCACAAAGTTGATCTTTGTCCATGTTCCTAGAAATCAAAACATCTTAGCTGACGCTCTAGCTTCACTTGCATCTTCCCTTGATTTTCCTATCAGCAAGCAATCTGAATCAATCATAGTTCATAGGCGCCTTTCACCTGCCGTGAAAGATCCTTCATTTCTTAGAACTAAGGAGAAGTTGCTGAAGAAATTCAAAGATGGAAGTATTGTGGAGAAAAGAGAAATCATGTTGATGGAGCTGTTAGAAGAGATGGATGATGAACAGAAGCCATGGTATTATGAAATTGTAAAATATTGTGAAGATCAATCGTATCCTGAAGAAGCTACAACTGAGGAGAAAAGAGCTATCAGGAGAGTTGCTCAACGATACACCCTAGTTGGGGGAGCATTATATAATAGAGGTTTTGATGGAGTTCTTCTGAGATGTCTAGACGAAGATGAGCTTTGGAAGGTTATGGAAGGAGCTCATAGTGGAGTTTGTGGTGGCCATGTCAATGGACAGATGCTAGCAAAGAAGATCCTTAGACAAGGATTTTATTGGCCAACCATGGAAGAAGATTGCGTAGGATATGTCCGTAGGTGTGCCAAGTGTCAACTTCACGCCGACAAAATTCATTCTCCTGCATCTTCACTCCATCCTGTTTCTTCCCCATGGCCTTTCTCCATGTGGGCTCTCGACATTATTGGACCTCTTGGTAACCCAGATTCCGGCATCAAGCAAAAATCTTTCATTCTCACGGCAACGGAATACTTTACCAAGTGGGCAGAAGCTGAAGCGTACGTGGAGATCAAAGCATCAACCGTCTGCAAATTCCTTATGAGGAACATCATCACAAGATTCGGAATTCCAAGTACCATCGTCACCGACAACGGACCGCAGTTCGTGTCACAGGAATTGAAGGACCTCTGCAACAGGTATAGAATTACATTGCATCATTCATCTCCTTATTATCCGCAAGGCAATGGCCAAGCAGAGGCAACAAATAAGACTTTGATAAAAATCATCAAAAAGACGTGTAAATCTAACAAATTCGCTGACTGGCCAGAAAAATTGGTTGAAGCTCTATGGGCCTACCGAACTTCAATCCGCACGCCTACTGGGCAGACTCCTTATTCCTTAACATTTGGAATGGAGGCGGTAGTTCCATATGAGATCCTTATACCGTCATTAAGAGTACAATTGAACAACGAATTTTCCATTGATGAACATCGTTCAGCACTCCTTGCTCAATTGGAACTTTTAGACGAGAAAAGATGGTCAGCTGCTAATCATGCAAAAGCTTATCAAAACAGATTAGCACGTTTTTATCAAAAGAAAGTCATTGAACGAAAGTTCAAAGTCGGTGAAATGGTTGTTAAAAGAATTTTTGTAAAACCTGGTGGTCCGCGTTCTAAGTTCCAACCCAACTGGGAAGGACCTTATGTTGTATCGCACGCTTATCCTGGTAATGCTTATCGTTTGGTTAATGCAGAAGGAGAAGAGCTAAATCATCCTTGGAATGGTTTACATCTTAAGAAATACTACCCTTAGGATAAAGAGTCGATCAGTATGGTACAAAGACCAGTGGAATCAGAAAATTTATAAACTCAAATTTCTTTGTTAGTCTGAATAATTTAACTTCAAACCCATTACTGCACACACTGACACGTTTGATTCGTGAGTAACAAGAGATGCCAAGTCCTTAAGAATATCAAAAGCTTGACTGAGGGTGTAAAGTACAAATCATTCCTTTTAAAATAAAATTTTGTTTTACACTCGGCCCATGATGTCGGAACGAGGCTTAAAATAGACTACCAAGAATACCCGCCATCTTAGTAGGAGGCCGTCATAAAAAAAATGGGGGAGATCCGTTCCAAAGCAAAGCAAAAGAAAAGAATAAAAAGCAAGGCAAAAAGCCAAATTCAAATCAAAAGGCCATTACACTACAAACGTTACATCAAGGCCATGAAATGAAACAAAAGGGAACGCAAGGTCGATAAATACCCCGGAAAGAAAATGACCGAACCCCAACAGATATTAGGGTTGGAAAGGGACATCTTTTTAGGTCTCCGGAACCTTCTCATGGACTTTCTAAACTTACTCTTCTTCTCTTTCTAAAGAGGTGTACTTCAAACTTAAAGAATGGCTTAGATTGACTAAGGGTCAAATCATCAAATGGGATCACGAATGGAAACACAAGTTCAAACACGATGGGTTTTAAGTTAAGTTGTTAAAGAACAATTTGGAAATTAAGTTAATAAATGAATATGATCTTTTGATCTAAGTACCATACTGGTCTTTTAGTCAAAAAAAAAAAATTCAAAAAAAATATATATGTCAAAATTCAAAAAAAATATATATGTCAAAATTTAAAAAAATTGTATATGTCAAAAATTCAAAAAAATATATATGTCAAAAATTCAAAAAAAAATTTGCATATTCCAAAAATTCAAAAAAAATTATATATGTCAAAATTCAAAAAAAATTGCATAGTCAAAAATTCAAAAAAATATACATTTTTCAAAATTCAAAAAAAATATACATCTCAAAACCCAAACAAAAATGAATATTTCAAAACCACAAAAATATTTCAATTAGCATTTGCTTGTGACATTTAGTGTGTTTCATTCATTTTATTTTCAGTGAGCATATGTTTGCTTGTATGTTGCATTTTGCTTAAGTCTGATTACTCTTATTACCTTTGTTAATAAAGGCTATGCCCCTTGACTATTTATTCAAGGAAAAGATTGATCGACCATTTATTCGGTCAGGCAAGGGGCTAAGCCTAAACAGATACTTAACTTGTTTGTTCAAGTCATATACAGGACACAAGGCATGAAGAGAGTTGGAATTCGAATAGAGAACAACCAGAAACCTGTTTCTGTGAGTAAAAGGCGTCTAGGATACCTGACGCGTTTCAAAGTTGAATGGCGTCTACTCGACACGACGCGTTTTAACAAATCTGCTATTTTCCCGAAATTCTGTGATTTTAACTAATAATTTTGATGGCAGAAAATTCAAGAAGGTCTGAGTAAAGCTGGAAATATCAAGAAGATCCCACTGTGGAATTCATGAAGTCCCGACCGTGGCTAAAAAGACGGTTATTTCTACCCTTGTACTCTTTCCATGTGATTACTTTGCATTCGCATTACTATATATTAAGTATTTATTAGATTATATCAAGGACCTTGTGGTTTTGATGAAACTGGAATTTAAGTTCCCCTACAACAAAAACAGTGATAATTCCAGAGAATTCTTAATCGCACGGATAGGCCGTTGGGTTGTTGATTAGTGGGGACGATGGTTCCATTTTTGTAAAACGGTGCGTGGATAAACGAGCCTCGGCTTAGCACTGAATTACAAGAATTGGTATCTTGACTCATTAATGACAATTTAGCAATATTATCCTTGATTAATTTGTATTTTATTTGACTTTATATTTTTCTTTTAGCCCAGCATGCATCATATAGGACTTTGAAATCATTGTAATAAGAATTAATTATTGATTAAGTTTCAGACCATTAATCAAATAACTCCAACATGATATGAAATATTCCATTCTGAATTGAGTATCTTGATTATCTTTGAGGTTTGCTTGAAGATATCCTTGGAATTCTATCCTTGATTGGATTCTTTATCCAATATTCTTGTTTTCTTTTAAGATCCATCATGGCTGTAGCACGTCCACATTGGCTGGCAAACGCTCCCCATGATGAAACCTACAGTGTCTACGACCTGGGGTACTTCTCACTCCGAGGAGGTTGATCGACTTTGTTTTATTTCCTTGTCTACTTCATCCAGACAGGATTGATTCCATTGATTTCCTTGAGCTATCTTCATTGATAATTTTGAGAAAAATTCCAGTCATGTGATGTTAAGAGCGTGTCTCATCACACCTTGGCATCACCTTTTCAGTACATTCCATTCCATTTCACTCCCTTGCAAAGACGATGCCAAGGTGAGGCAGCTGTAGACACGCTAATTTTGACGTCATTTCGAGTAAATTTCATATCACACCATAATGCCTCAGAATGGTCTGATAATTAATCATTAATTAATTTTTATTAATCTTTTTTGAGTGTCGGGTTTAACAGATGTGTTTAAGTTAATCAATTAAATTGATTTTAGCTCAAATTTGAGTTAAAATATGAAGAATTCTAAAAGACGTCGACCAATGTAGACGCCATTTAGAGTTTATTCCTGTTTTAACGATTAAATTTGAAATTTAATTAATTGATTTATTAACTAAAAGGCGTCTTTGAAGGTCGACGCGTTTTAGGTTTCCTAGGCTATTTCTACTTCTCCTCCGGATGTTTATCCTTATCTTAATTAGTCTAAAAGACGTCTACACAGGTGGACGCGTTTTACCTAATAAAGATAAAGATAACTTTTCCCGGATGTTTATCCTTATCTTAATTAATCTGAAAGGCGTCAGCAAAGGTGGACGCGTTTTAGATAATTACAGATAAAGATGAATTAATTAGTATTTATCTGTCGGTTAAGATGGATAAATTCGGAGTTTTCAAATGTTAATCTCGAACGCGAGAAATGCCTATAAATACCCTGCATGTTGAAGAAAAAAAAAAGAAGAGAGAAAAAAAAAGAGAATTAAGTTGAGTTGAGCCATAGCATTATAGCGATTTGAAGATCGAAGCAACAACGTCGTAACGCCGGAGCGCTGCCGTTTCCAGAAGTCGGCGTCCTTTCAAGATCTTCATCCTTTCAAGAGCTTCAACCAACTGGGCATAAGTTTTTCATTACTGCATTCATTTCATTAGTTTCATTTTTCATATTCACTTCATGCAAACACACACCACATCATAATCTTCCAAAAACCTACTTGATTTAAGGGGTTTCAAAGCCATTAAAAAAAGTGAGTTTGCTGTTTTAAATATGCTTAACATCATGATCAGTTCAGATACTACTTCTATTTAAATTCTCATCATTGTTTCTTCATTCTTTTTTCTGTTTCTGTCTCTGCTGCACTCAACAACAACAACAAGAGATCAAAAAGGGGAAATCAAGTACAACTTCTGGACGATCCTCAACCTCAAATTCCACAGCAAGAACAAAAAGAAACAAAGAAAGGGCTCTCTTTCTTCAGCCGGCTGAGGAAGGGGAACCAAGGACTCAATCTTCCGCATTTTGAAAGGTAGGCGATCATACTCTCTTTTGAAACTTTTAAGTTAAAAGTTTCTGGCGATCACTGCACTTTAGTTGCTGTTTTTAATAGGTTAGTTTACACCTAAACAACATAGATATTTCATGTTAATCACACGGTCATTCTAAGCACCTACAGCTTTAGTTGCTTAGAAAAATGATTGCAGTAATGAAAAACTTATGCCCAGTTGGTTGAAGCTCTTGAAAGGATGAAGATCTTGAAAGGACGCCGACTTCTGGAAACGGCAGCGCTCCGGCGTTACGACGTTGTTCCTCCGATCTTCAAATCGCTATAACGCTATGGCTCAACTTAACTTAATTCTGTTCTCTCTCTCTTTCTTTTTTTTTACATGCAGGGTATTTATAGGCATTTCTTGCGTTCGCGATTAACATTTGAAAACTCCGAATTTATCCATCTTAACCGACAGATAAATACTGATTAATTCATCTTTATCTGTAATTATCTAAAACGCGTCCACCTTGGCTGACGCCTTTTAGATTAATTAAGATAAGGATAAACATCCGGGAAAACTTATCTTTATCTTTATTAGGTAAAACGCGTCCACCTGTGTAGACGTCTTTTAGACTAATTAAGATAAGGATAAACATCCGGAGGAGAAGTAGAAATAGCCTAAAACGCGTCGACATTACAAGACGCCTTTTAGTTAATAAATCAATTAATTAAATTTCAAATTTAATCGTTAAAACAGGAATAAACTCTAAATGGCGTCTACATTGGTCGACGTCTTTTAGAATTCTTCATATTTTAACTCAAATTTGAGCTAAAATCAATTCAATTGATTAACTTAAACACATCTGTTAAACCCGACACTCAAAAAAGATTAATAAAAATTAATTAATGATTAATTATCAGACCATTCTGAGGCATTATGGTGTGATATGAAATTTACTCGAAATGACGTCAAAATTAGCGTGTCTACAGCTGCCTCACCTTGGCATCGTCTTTGCAAGGGAGTGAAATGGAATGGAATGTACTGAAAAGGTGATGCCAAGGTGTGATGAGACACGCTCTTAACATCACATGACTGGAATTTTTTTCAAAATTATCAACGAAGATAGTTCAAGGAAATCAATGGAATCAATCCTGTCTGGATGAGGTAGACAAGGAAACAAAATAAAGTCGATCAACCTCCTCGGAGTGGGAAGTACCCCAGGTCATAGACACTGTAGGTTTCATCATGGGGAGCGTTTGCCAGCCAATGTGGACGTGCTACAGCCATGATGGATCTTTAAAAGAAAACAAGAATATTGGATAAAGAATCCAATCAAGGATAGAATTCCAAGGATATCTTCAAGCGAACCTCAAAGATAATCAAGATACTCAATTCGGAATGGAATATTTCATATCATGTTGAAAATTATTTGATTAATGGTCTGAAACTTAATCAGTAATTAATCCTTATTTCAATGATTTCAAAGTCCTACATGATGCATGCTGGGCTAAAAGAAAAATATAAAGTCAAATAAAATATAAATTAATCAAGGATAATATTGCTAAATTGTCATTAATGAGTCAAGATACCAATTCTTGTAATTCAGTGCTAAGCCGAAGCTCGTTTATCCACGCACCGTTTCACAAAAGTGGAACCATCGTCCTCACTAATTAACAATCCAACGGCCTATCCATGCGATTAAGAATCCTCTGGAATTATCACTGTTTTTGTTGAAGGGGAACTCAAATTCCAGTTTCATCAAAACCACAAGGTCCTTGATATAATCTAATAAATATTTAATATATAGTAATGCAAATGCAAATAATTACATGGAATAATACAAGGATAGAAATAACCGTCTTTTTAGCCACGGTTGGGACTTCCTGAATTCCACAATGTGATCTTCCAACTTCAGCAATCAGAATCATTAGTAATTCCAAATAAATATTCAACTTAAGCATCAAAAACCACAGAATTTCGGATAAATCACAGAATTATTGAAACGCGTCGTGTCGAGCAGACGCCATTCAGTGTTGAAACGCGGCAGTTCTCCTCGACACCTTTCACCCACAGAAACAGGTTCTAGTTGTTTTCAAACCGAATTCCAACTCTCTTCAGGCCTTGTGTCCTGTATATGACTTGAACAAACAGGTTAAGCATCTATTCAGGCTTAGCCCCTTGTCTGGTTAAGTAACCGACTACTTGATCCTATCCTTGGTAGAAGGGTCAAGGGGCATAGCCTTTATTTAACAAAGGTAATGAGAATAATCAAACTTAAGCAAAAATGCAACATGCAAGCAAACAGATGCTCACTGAAATAAAAGGAGTGAAACACATTAAATGCAACAAGCAAATGCTAATTGAAATATTTTTTTGATGTTTTGAAATATTCATTTTTTGTTTGGGTTTTGAAATATATATTCTTTTTTTTTAAGATTTTGACAAATGTACATTTTTTTGAATTTTTGAAATATGTACTTTTTTTGAATTTTGACTATGCAATTTTTTTTGAATTTTGACTATACATTTTTTTTAAATTTTGACATATGCATTTTTTTGAATTTTGACATATACATTTTTTTTTGAATTTTGACTAAAAGACCAGTATGGTACTTAGATCAAAAGATCATATTCATTTATTAACTTCATTTCCAAATTGTTCTTTAACAACTTAACTTAAAACCCATCGTGTTTGAAGTTGTGTTTCCATTCGTGATCCCATTTGATGATTTGACCCTTAGTCAATCTAAGCCATTCTTTAAGCTTGAAGTACACCTCTTTAGAAAGAAAAGAAGAATAGATTTAGAAAGCCCATGAGAAGGTTCCGGAGACCTAAAAAGATGTTCCTTTCCAACCCTAATATCTGTTGGGGTTCGGTCATTTTCTTTCCGGAGTATTTATCGACCTTGCGTTCCCTTTTGTTTCATTTCATGGCCTTGATGTAACGTTTGTAGTGTAATGGCCTTTTGATTTGAATTTGGCTTTTTGCCTTGCTTTTGCTTTTCTATTCTTTTCTTTTTTGCTTTGCTTTGGAACGGATCTCCCCCATTTTTTTTATGACGGCCTCCTACTAAGATGGCGGGTATTCTTGGTAATCTATTCTAAGCCTCGTTCCGACATCATGGGCCGAGTGTAAAACAGAATTTTATTTAAAAGGAATGATTTGTACTTTATACTCTTAGTCAAGCTTTTGATATTCTTAAGGACTTGGCATCTCTTGTTACTCACGAATCAAACGTGTCAGTGTGTGCAGTAATGGGTTTGAAGTTAAATTATTCAGACTAACAAAGAAATTTGAGTTTATAAATTTTCTGATTCCACTGGTCTTTGTACCATACTGATCGACTCTTTATCCTAAGGGTAGTATTTCTTAAGATGTAAACCATTCCAAGGATGATTTAGCTCTTCTCCTTCTGCATTAACCAAACGATAAGCATTACCAGGATAAGCGTGCGATACAACATAAGGTCCTTCCCAGTTGGGTTGGAGCTTAGAACGCGGACCACCAGGTTTTACAAAAATTCTTTTAACGACCATTTCACCGACTTTGAACTTTCGTTCAATGACCTTCTTTTGATAAAAACGTGCTAATCTGTTTTGATAAACTTTTGCATGATTAGCAGCTGACCATCTTTTCTCGTCTAAAAGTTCCAATTGAGCAAGGAGTGCTGAACGATGTTCATCAATGGAGAATTCCTTGTTCAATTGTACTCTTAATGACGGTATAAGGATCTCATATGGAACTACCGCCTCCATTCCAAATGTTAAGGAATAAGGAGTCTGCCCAGTAGGCGTGCGGATTGAAGTTCGGTAGGCCCATAGAGCCTCAACCAATTTTTCTGGCCAATCTGCGAATTTGTTAGATTTACACGTCTTTTTGATGATTTTTATCAAAGTCTTATTAGTTGCCTCTGCTTGACCATTGCCTTGCATATAATAAGGAGATGAATGATGCAATGCAATTTTATACCTGTTGCAGAGGTCCTTCAATTCCTGTGACACGAACTGCGGTCCGTTGTCGGTGACGATGGTACTTGGAATTCCGAATCTTGTGATGATGTTCCTCATGATGAATTTGCAGACGGTTGATGCTTTGATCTCCACGTACGCTTCAGCTTCTGCCCACTTGGTAAAGTATTCCGTTGCCGTGAGAATGAAAGATTTTTGCTTGATGCCGGAATCTAGGTTACCAAGAGGTCCAATAATGTCGAAAGCCCACATGGAGAAAGGCCATGGGGAAGAAACAGGATGGAGTGAAGATGCAGGAGAATGAATTTTGTCGGCGTGAAGTTGACACTTAGCACACCTACGGACATATCCTACACAATCTTCTTCCATGGTTGGCCAATAAAATCCTTGTCTAAGGATCTTCTTTGCTTAGAATGACCGTGTGATTAACATGAAATATCTATGTTGTTTAGGTGTAAACTAACCTATTAAAAACAGCAACTAAAGTGCAGTGATCGCCAGAAACTTTTAACTTAAAAGTTTCAAAAGAGAGAGTATGATCGCTTACCTTTCAAAATGCGGAAGATTGAGTCCTTGGTTCCCCTTCCTCAGCCGGCTGAAGAAAGAGAGCCCTTTCTTTGCTTCTTTGTTCTTGCTGTGGATTTGAAGTTGAGGATCGTCCAGAAGTTGTACTTGATTTCCCCTTTTTGATCTCTTGTTGTTGTTGTTGAGTGCAGCAGAGACAGAAACAGAAAAAAGAATGAAGAAACAATGATGAGAATTTAAATAGAAGTAGTATCTGAACTAATCATGATGTTAAGCATATTTAAAACAGCAAACTTACTTTTTTTTAATGGCTTTGAAACCCCTTAAATCAAGTAGGTTTTTGGAAGATTATGATGTGGTGTGTGTTTGCATGAAGTGAATATGAAAAATGAAACTAATGAAGAAGAAAAATGATTGCAGTAATGAAAAACTTATGCCCAGTTGGTTGAAGCTCTTGAAAGGATGAAGATCTTGAAAGGACGCCGACTTCTGGAAACGGCAGCGCTCCGGCGTTACAACGTTGTTGCTCCGATCTTCAAATCGCTATAACGCTATGGCTCAACTTAACTTAATTCTGTTCTCTCTCTCTTTCTTTTTTTTTACATGCAGGGTATTTATAGGCATTTCTTGCGTTCGCGATTAACATTTGAAAACTCCGAATTTATCCATCTTAACCGACAGATAAATACTGATTAATTCATCTTTATCTGTAATTATCTAAAACGCGTCCACCTTGGCTGACGCCTTTTAGATTAATTAAGATAAGGATAAACATCCGGGAAAACTTATCTTTATCTTTATTAGGTAAAACGCGTCCACCTGTGTAGACGTCTTTTAGACTAATTAAGATAAGGATAAACATCCGGAGGAGAAGTAGAAATAGCCTAAAACGCGTCGACATTACAAGACGCCTTTTAGTTAATAAATCAATTAATTAAATTTCAAATTTAATCGTTAAAACAGGAATAAATTCTAAATGGCGTCTACATTGGTCGACGTCTTTTAGAATTCTTCATATTTTAACTCAAATTTGAGCTAAAATCAATTCAATTGATTAACTTAAACACATCTGTTAAACCCGACACTCAAAAAAGATTAATAAAAATTAATTAATGATTAATTATCAGACCATTCTGAGGCATTATGGTGTGATATGAAATTTACTCGAAATGACGTCAAAATTAGCGTGTCTACATTGGGCGGACACGATCCCATAGAACTGCAAGAACCGAGCAACAAAGGACAACACTAGAAGCCGAAAACCCTTTTCGAACGTGGTTGCGTACACTGCAAATGCGCCAAGCCTCTCCCAGAAGAGGCGATCTTGAGGTGACAGGACCACAAGGAGGTATTAGCTTACTGAATTTTAAGGTCTACGTTGGCCCGACCTTGGATAAGAGACCCTGTATAAAACCCAGGTCAGGTTCGGATTCCAACTTGCACTTTCCCTTCATGCAGGAATAGAGGTTCCCTGATCCGACTAGAGCTAGGGTCTCGAGGCCCCTAAGCTAGTCGGTCTCGAGAACAAAATCGAGTCTAGGGGTTCGCTTCGGCTGGAATTGACCTTTTCCATGGACCTAACTGCTATATAAGGACCCCCAGTCCAACCGTTACAGATACGCTTTCAAGAGTCCAAGCTACTTTGTGTTTCCCTCGGCATCCCAGCCTTCTGACTTAGGCAACGGTGCTCTCTTTTATAGGGACCGTTGAGCAATGCCCCTCTGTCAGAGGCGGAGGGCCCTGACCGTTGTGGACGAGATTCTGGCCCATCAAAGGTATTTGCACAAAAATATCCAAAACATGTTAGCTAGTTGATTACTGAGGTATTCTTACATGATTTCTTGGATGCTTTTCAAATATTATAAGATGCTTCTTAGGGGGGTATATGTAAATGGACCTCTTCTCCAAGATAGCCAGTCTCTAACAATTTATATTGAAGGGATTTTTGAATTACAGTCCCCATAATCTTTCAATATTCCTTATTAATCCATGTAATCTTGATATTCCCTTAAAACCCCCACAATCTATGAGTAATCCTTAAGAAGTCCCTTCTGAAGGGCTTTTTAGGAAAGGTTGAGGGACTTTTTATGAATGTTTTAAACAATTACAGAGAATAATAAATAATTAAAAGATTACGTAGACTTATAAGGAATATTAACAGATTATATGGACTAAAAAATAAAAATCTCTTATATTATATTTTATAGTTCCACCTGAAAATGAGTCTAAAACCAACCGACTATTGTAGATTGTCTCAGATTACTGTTAAAATAATCTTTATGCTACCTTTGTAGATTTATCACCTCTTATTATCTTACATAATCTTTATGGTACCTTTGTAGATTTATCACCTCTTATTATCTTACATAATCTTTACACTACCATTGTAGATTGTCTCACATTACTGTTACATAATCTTTGCACAAGCAATATACATGAGACTTGAATCAAAGAGTTCTATGAAAAGAATGTCTCATATTACTGAATTAGATAATCTTTACACTACCATTGTAGATTTATCACCTCTTATACTAGGGACCACAGAAAAATGGAGCACAATGAGAACACAAGCTTCCTTTTTTCTTTGCTTAATTGTTATGGGCCCTGAAAGAGATCCAGGGAGTTCTAGTCGGTTTCAAGTGTTTCACAGGAAGGTACAGGTCCAGCCCCCTTTCCCACTGCCATCTCCAGCTTTTCTCATGAAGCTAGAAAAGGTGTTCATACTCTACAAGCCAGTTGGGGCGGCAGTGGTGGGATTCCTTCCCATGGCACCCCCCATCCCCCCCCCTCTCTCTCTCTCTCTCTCTCACACACACACACACTAACAATAGAAAGTCCAGCCAACCGCCTCCCCACTTACAACACCCCCCACCAATCCATACTATGTTTTAACTTTCTGCACAGTGCACAACGACATGCATGCAGTACCTGCCCTCACGGGCGCCCCAATTCCTTCCTCACATGAACCCCATCTTCGCAGCTGTGCCCCCACCACCACCTCCCCCTCCGCCAAGTGCAATCACTATAAATAGGAGAGGTGATGCGTCCTCACTTCCCCGGTGCACAGCTTCTTTGCCCAAAGCAGCAGAAGAATTCTGTACTTGCGGTACATTGAAATGTCGGCACGCAAGCACCAGCACCGGCGCGCACCTGCCGTGTTTCTCCTCCTCGTCCTCACCCTCCTGCTGGCTACGACCGCCAGCACCTTCTCCTTCCCTTTCTACCCCTACTGGGCGGCGCCTCCTCCAGATTCCATCTCGGGCACTCCAGCAGCGGGCGGAGTCGGTGGCCGCCGCGGTTCTGCCGGTGAGACTGGGCCCGGCCATGGTCCGGGCCGGAGTGGCAGCTGGAGCTATAACTGGGGCTGGGGCTCTGCTCCAGGGAGCGGGTGGGGTTACGGGTCAGGCTCGGCCGAGGGTCCAAGCGGGAGCTCCAGGGGGTTTGGGTTTGGATACGGATCAAGTTCCGGGTCCGGTTCCGGGTCGGGCGCTGGTTATGGATACGGCAGTGGCGGAGGCACCGGGGCATATGGCTCCGGTTCCGGGCATGGTGGTCCCGGTGGTGGCTCTGACGAGGGCGGGGGCGGCGGCGGCGAGGTGAACGCTCCTCCACCGCATGACCCTGCCAGCCATGGAAAGTGAACTAATCGGTTTGCAACCTTTTTGCTTTGGTTGGCTTCTGGTGTGTGCTAGTTCATTCTAAATAAATGGGTGGGTTGGTTATTAAGTATGTCATGCGTGTTGGCATTGATACCGCATGCGCCAATACGAACGAGCCACCTACGGTTTGTACTGTGCTTGGAAGTTTGACCACTACTTGTAAATTAAATGTTTAATTTCTCTTGTAAGCAGTTGCAATACTAGGAAGGCTGAAGGCTAATGAATTCAGATCGATTCTAGCTGATTGTGAATTAGTTTAAATTATTGATGAGTTGATTTATTGAAGAAGTTCATATATGTTAATTGGTCAAGTTTGGTGACAAAATCCACATAACTGGCTAATAACTGATTTTACATTCACAAGATATTTAGCTGGCATTTGTATTGATGTAAATAACTGAACATAGAATCCTACCAATCTTCTCAGCCAGAAGAGAACAAGTTTACAGGAATTTCCCTCATTTAATCTTGAAATGTAGTTAGAATTTTCACCTCTAAAATCAGTCACAAAAGCAGTCACATCAATGTCATATCCTTGAAGAAATTTCTTTACCACTAAAAATCAAAAAAGAAATTAGTTGTAATATAACGATCTAAATAATCCTCTGTACTCGTGCTAAATGGTCATGTTTTTAGTGGACACAAAACAAGATTCAGACAAAAATTGTCCAATTTCATTAGACACTCGAATCCAAATCAAGATATAACTAGCGCTACAAGGAACAGTGTCTTGGTAGTAGTTAGTCACTTGGCGTTTGCGGGAAGACAACGGTTGCCATGAACAACAGTAGCCACATCTTCGTATATGCAGGGGAAGGACGACTGCAAGGAATCCTCTACATATAGTAAGGAGACGGAAAAGGAGAGAAGGGGAAGAAGGATTTAGATGTGGGGCAAGGGGTTCTCTATATAGGGTTGTCAACAGGCCGGTCTAATTTACTGTAGACACGTTAATTTTGACTTCATATTGAGTAAATTTTATGTCACAATTATAATATTTCAGAATGGTCTGATTTTCAATGATTAATTATTTTTTATTTATTTTTTTCGAAATTAGTTTATTAATGTCGTCTAAAATTGATGTCTTTTAGATTTCTAACCGAAATCAGTTCAGAATTAAATTCCCAAATTTAGATAGGTCTAACTGAATGAAGTCATCTATAGATGACGCCGTTTAGGTCATAATCTATCTGGATTTTCAATTTTAAATTCGAATTAATTTTCTAATTATTTGAAAAACGTCGCTCATGAACAACGCCTTTAGTTTTCCTAATGTTTTCCGATTTCCTTTCCAGATTATTACTGTTATTTCTACGTTTTAATTGGATAAATGACGTCCCTCTGTAACGACGCGATTCAAGAGTTTCCTGATAAATATGATTTGGTCGAGATAATCTGATTCCATATGTTGAAAATGATGCAAATTCCTTCCATGTTTATCCATGGCAAGTCTGATCCGTAGAAGAGTCTTTTTGAAGGCCAAACAATCTTAATTGAAACATCTATATATACATATACCTATTGAAATTCGAATAAGGTTAGTTATTGGTGTTTTGGAGTTAAAATCAAGGTGAAAAAGAGCCCTCTACAGAAAATGTTGACGAAATTTGAAGGCTTTTTCCTCCTCCTTTTCCTTTTCCATTGAAACTCTTGAAGACCAAGGCTTTGGAAGGGCCAACCATATCCATCCCCTTTGTTTTTCTTTGCTAGTTTCTTCATAGTTTCCATCACTTATCTATTGTTTTTCATTATTCTTCATTACATTATTCTATCATACGCACACTCACATCATATTTTTCATGCCTACATGAGTTAGGGGTTTAAAGAAAAGAAAAAAAAGTGAGTTATTCTTGTTTAGTTGCATATTTAGATTAATAATTAGAATAGTTACTACACCATCAAAGCTCTGATCCACTTCTTTCTTTTCTTGGTTTGATTCTTTTTGCAAAGTTTAAAGGATTTGAGGAGAAGAAAAGTTTGGAGAAAATATTAAAAATTAGCAAAATTCACAACAAGAACAAAACAAGAGTAAATAAAAAGAAGGGTTCTTCTTTTTCAACCGGCCAAAAGAGAAGAACAAAGAACTATAATCTCCCAGTTGTAAGGTTAGTAAAGCGATCAACTTATTCTTTTGAAACATTTGGTTTCTGGCGATCACGATCTTAGATTAGATTTGTTAATCATATAACATATAATATTCATAATAATTACACATCATATTTGAGCACCTACACCTGCGGGCTTTCAGGCTGGATCAACTGTGGACTACGTTTCGGACCAAAATGTTGAGTCCGCGAGCTAGAGTCAGGCCAATTAAATAGCCAACGGGCCAAGCCCGCCACCTATGACCCTGCACCGTCGTGTCCTCTGCTTCCTTCATGATAGCGACTGCAACTCATCGACAAAGGCGGAGGGTGGAAGAGGTGAAGGTGAAGCGCCATGCCGGCGGCCGATCGCTCGATGCACACGTTTCATTCCAACCTCTTTTGGCCCCAGCAGAGGTCACACTTCTTCGACATAACCAACGTTGGCACCATCCCGTCAGGCGCGAGGTCGGCAATGGTCTCCCAGAAACACTGACTCAATTTTAGACTTCCGCCTGCGGGAGCTCGCCGAGGAGCTAGGTTCTTCAAAGTGGTCGGGCTCAGGCATCGCCACCGACCTGTTAGAATTCTCCCAGACTTCTCCGACCTGTCTAGCTTCAACAACAACATCTCCGGGGAGCTGCAGCAGCTGGCATCTTAGAGGACCCTCTCTCTAGGACCATCCCCTCATGGTGCCACTTCCGTCAGCACAGCGACTACCACCTCCGCCTCCCCTCTAATGATGACCACAAATGGAAAGAAACGAGCTTGGTTCATCCTCCACCTAAGCTTGGTTGGACTTGGGATCGCCGCCACCTCCCTCCCATTTCCCACTCCTCACTAGCCTCTTTCTCATGTTTCCTCTTCTCCCCCCTCCTTTGGGGTCCATCCCTCAAGCCTGCATCACCCCTCCTCAGTTTGGATCGAATTGGCAGACAAAAACGATGACTTTTTCCTTATTTCCCTCCCACCTGACCTAGGGTTGCCTTTGGCATTCTTTCCGCGGCCGCGCCAATGGCATCTTGGAGAGGACACAGATGACAACAAGGGCGCCAATCGACGGCCACCTCAGGGAGGTCGGCCTCACCTTCCACCTACTCAAGGACGTACCTGGCCTCATCACCAAAAACAACCACAAGAGCCTCGCCGAGGCCTTCAAGCCGCTGGACATCTCCGACTAGAATAACCTCTTCTAGATTGCCCACCTAGGCGGCCTTGCCATCCTGGATCAGGTAGAGGAGAAGTTGCAGGTGACGCACATCGTGCTACATGGCTACGACAACATGTCAATGTTAGGTTCTCGAGTTTCTCGAGATCGCAGACGCAGCGGAATTAAAATAAAATTTTCTGCGATCCATTTCCGTTTCGAATAAACCAAAAACGATAAGAATTGGGTAATCAAATATTACTACGTGCGGATTCGAATCCACGTCAGAACGGTTCCGTAGGTGTGACACCGCCAGTCACGCAGATGTCCGGCCTCTAGCGAAGTCCACGCGATCCTCCTCGCGGTGGATTTCCTCACGTTCTTCGCTCCTCGCAGCCTACGAGTGATTCGCCGTTCTCGCAACGACTGCCGTAACGCGCAGTCGAATTCCCGTCAGACGGGAGTCGGAGAAGACGGCGATGAAGTCTCTAGAGAGAAGAGAGAGCAGGGGCGCAAGAGAGAGAGAGGGAGAGAGGAGGGGGCGGCTAGGGTTGAGCAGCAGCTTGGCCTACTCAGCCCGTTCGCTACATTTTATATTAGCCGCACAGTTTTTCGTAAAAACCCCTAGTTTAATATAAAACCCACTTTTAATTGATCGCCTTGATAATCAATTGCGTATGACCCTCTATGTAATGACCTGTCACCCTACAATCGGGGATCCGATTACTAAATGGGTACCGAATCATTAATTTCGAGCCAAACCAGGATCTCGATAAGTCTAAGAAATAAATAATAAACTAAGCTAAACATTCACATCACATCGAATTGTAAAGGACGTGCAGAAATTAAAATTTTGTACAATTCGACTTGACTCAACAATTAATTACATATTCCAAGAAAAAAGAAATAATTAAGCGTACAGGCCAGAAAAGAAAATAACAACTACATCATGGCATACTCCGGAACAGCGGCTACTAGCGCGCAACCCAAGGCAACACTCTCCTCGCTACGTCTGCCTGGAACCCTCACCAGAAAACCGCAAGGGGTGAGTCTCATCAAAAAAAGACTCCGTAAGGATCCTTCGATCCCCACCACCCACTTACACACCCACAAGTACAATACACAAATATAGGCAATTTAACTAAATAAAGCAGTAACACAATTCTTAGATTTCGATATAAAACACACGCATTTATAACAGTAACATGCACGATTACGAAACCACCCTACCACAAAGTCCACAACTAGCGTCTCGGATAAACACACAAGTCACACGGCCGAACGTGGAAAACACCGACCCGCTGAGACCAAACAGCAACCCCTCGGATAGCGCACTGGCTACTCCTGCCTGACCTGGCTCAAGGTGGTTCTACTTCCCCCAGCATAAGTGACACTCTGAATATACCACTCCCGCACCGGTACTAGCTATACCTCGGAGTACACCAGGTGACCCTCTCTCTAGGCGTCACCCCACCACTTCCACACCGGCGTCGTGTCACTCCCACACCGACACAGGGTGCCTAAGCGCTAACAACTGTCACTCTATGCCCACGATCGCACAAAACGCAACACGGTGCGATCCGATCATGTAGAAATCATCGTCCTCGAGTATATTTTCGACCATGCATTTATCCAAACTATCTAACGATGTAAACACATCTTAATTGCATGCTTTAATGAAATTCTGTCTTGAATCGTGTCGCCCAAGGCCGACGTCATTCAAGACTTCTAAACTGGTTCATATGAAATTTGGCCTCGGAAGATGACCTAAAACGCGTCGTTCAAAGGGGTCGCCATTTAAATGGCGTCGCTGTCCTTGGATACCATTCAGTCCAGAGACAGACTCTGTTATGGGGTTAAATCGCGTCGTTGGTGGAAGCCGCCTTTTTAAATGGCGTCGTTGTCCCCAGACGCCATTTAACCCTGACAGAAAGGTTCTCCTCCAGCCTCCCCCGAGTTACAAAAAGGGATTTCTCCCCCAAAATCGCATAAAATGCCATAAGAATAGAGAGAGAGGAGGAGAAACTAAGTACCCATTAAAAACCTACAATTCCTCATTACATGTAATTAATATTTTCATTCCAAAAGTCCCCTTAACATGCTCCAAAGCGGGAAAAACATGATTTTAATCAAAACTATCGCGAGGATCGTCACTGTAAGGATCGAGACTTTCGGATCCGGTTTTCGGGTCGGACCCTGCAGTTCTGGCCCTAGTGGGGTCTGGGGCTCTGTGATGATTCGCGTCGAGCCTGCGAGACGCGGTTTGAACGGCGTCCACCATTGCAGACGCGTTTTAGGTTCTGCCACGTGGGTGCCACGTGGGCTGGTTTTGGGCCGCGAGAGTACGGCCCTGTCGCGTCATCTGAACGGCGTCCGCGTGGGACGACGCCTTTCAGACTGCGACTCTGAGTGTGTCAGAGTACGGCCCTGACAAGTTGTCTGAACGGCGTCTGTGTAGGACGACGCGTTTCAGACTTTTGTCAGAGCGGCCGTCACGTCACCTGATAGGCGTCCGTGGATGTCGACGCGTTTTAGCCAGTCCCTGGTTAACCCCGCGAGCCCTCCTTCTTTCCCTCATTTTTCTCCTTCTCTCTCTCTCTCCTTCCCCTCCGGCGATCCCGACGGCAATTCCTTCTCTTCCCTCTTTTCCTCCCACCATTTCATCTCTCCCTCCACTCCATCCTCTACCTAGCTCCTACCACTACCACCTCCACTGCGGCGTTCTACTCTCCGGACGGCGGCCGACGTCACGGTGGAGCAAGGACGACCACGGCGGTACCGGCGGCGGCGTGGGGCGAGAAAGGTGGACGGCTTGAAGCTTAGGGGAGTTCGAGTGTCCGGTAGGGTGACGGTTCCCACAGCATCGTGTTTAAGCCATGTTTTCCTCCGTTTATGCATGTTGTAGATCTTTGGTTTCGGGGGGTAGAATGAGCATGTTTAGGAGTTCTTTTGATGATATGGGGGATTTTCTATAAATGTGATTTCCTATGGATTGTTTTGCCCCTCTTTCTCCTCCGTTTTTGGGTAATTTTGGGGTTGTTTGGGTCGAAAAGGGAAGCTCTCGGGCTCATGGCAACTCTGATTTCTGGGGTTGAAAGACGTCGTGCATGGACGACGCCCTTTTGAAGGGCGTCGGGCCATCACGACGCCTTTTAGACAGGAATCACCTAACAGAGAGTTTGCCAGTTCGGGGATTCTGGGACTAAAAGACGTCATGGGTGGGCGACACGTTTTGAATAGCGTCGGGTAGCCATGACGCCTTTTAAGGCAGAAATCCCCTTATTAATGTTTTCTGGAAATTCCTGGATTTTCGGTGTGAATGGTGTCTGAGGATGTCGACGCCTTTTAAAAGGCGACCACTGGGGTCGACGCCTTTTAAAGCCTGATTCTAAAGACTGTTTTACATGAACCAGTTTAGGGTGCTTGAATTCCTGCCAGTAAAATGTGTTTACATTGCTAGATAGTTGATTAATGCATACTGATAGTATACTCGATGTAATGGACTCTTCGTGACCGGATGGCACTACGTTGGGTGTCGTGCGACCGTGGACTTCTTCTGTGACCAGATCGCACCGTGCCGTGTTTCTATTTCGGTGGACCTAGAGTGACAGTTGTAGCGTTCTACACCCTGTGTCGGTGCGGAGGGACACAGCGCTGACGGGAGCAGTGGCGGGGTGACGCCTAGTGGAGAGGGTCACCCAGTGAACCCCGGGGTTAGCTAGCTTGTACCGGTGTCGGAGTGGTACCTTTGGAGTGTCACTCGTGCTGGGGGAAGGAGTAACCACCTGAGCCAGTTGGGCCGGAGTAGCCAGCGTGCTATCCGAGGGGTTACTGTTTGATCTCAGCGGGTCAGTGTTTGCTGGGGGAAGGAGTAGCCGCCGAGGTAGCCAGCGTGCTATCCGAGGGGTTACTGTTTGGTCTCAACGGGTCGAAGTTTTTCCCACCCTTTGTTTATGTGGTTTCCGTGTTCTATCGAGACGGCAGTCGTGGGTTCCCTTGTCGGTTAGTTTAGAAATATGCATGTTTAATACACTTCGACTGCATGTGACTTCACGTTGAGAACTAGGAATTGTACCTACTACTGTGCTTGTTATCTTACCGTTAGCTATATCTTGCACTTGTGGGTGTGTGCGTAGGCAGTGGGGATCGAAGGATCCCTACTGAGTCTTGTCTTGAGACTCACCCCTGTAGTTTTCAGGTGAGGACTCCCAGTAGACCTAGGGCGGCGTGTGCGGCCGTGTGTTGAGCGTCTTCAGCGGTTGTTCCGGGATATGCCCCGATGTAGTTGTTATTTATTTCTGGCCTGTATGTTTAATTATTTCTTTTCAGTTGGAGTATGTAATTATTTGCTGTATCGAGTTGCATTGTAATAATTTTAATTCCTGCACTTTCATTTCAATTCAATGCGATGTGAATGTTTAGCTTAGTTTATTATTTATTTCCTAGACTTAATAGATCCTGGTTTGGTTCCAAATTAATGATTCGGTACCCATTTAGTAATCGGATCCCCGATTATAGGGTGGCGGGTCGTTAAGCAATCTCTGGGCCTTAAAAACAGAAATAAGAATACCACGAGAAGAGAGCCTAATACCTTGGAAATAGAAGGCCGGGATACCCGGAATGGAGAAACGCACCCTCTTCCTGTGGCAGTCCACGGCATAATAAGCCTCCAACCAGCCCATAGCCAAGATGACATCAAAGTCACGAATGGCAAGCACAACTAGCTGGGCAGGTAACTCATGACCCTCAATGGTCAAGGGAACCTCACTCAAACAGTTATAAGACAACATGAAATCCCCAGAAGGAACCTCAACCATCAGTCTATCAGATAACTCCTCAATGGGTGCAGAAAGAATATTTATGAAGTGCTCATAAATAAAGGAATGCGACGCACCCGAATCAATCAACACATACACGGAGTTCCCAATGACAGAAAGTGTACCTTCCACCAAGTTGGACACACGAGCCTCCTTCCTGGTGATAGCAAGAACTCTCCCCTGGGTCCTCGGCTTCTTCTGATCACCTGGTCCCTACCCCTGACCATGCCCCTGCGGGCAAAACCTCGTCAAATGGCCCTGCTGGCCACAAGTATAACACCTCCCAGAAAAAGAAGGACACTGAGTCCCACCATGAGTACCACCACAATGACGACAAGCTGCCAGAAGCCTTTGAGCTGCCTCCTGCTGAGCACTGGACACGGACTGACTCTGCTGGCTCAGCCTGGGTCTGCTACTACCGCTGCTGCCACTACTGCCACCACCACCTCGAAAGAACCTCCTGAATCTGGACCCGAGTGAAGAAGATCTCGATCCAGAAAAAGGAGCTGATGTTGCCGTCTTCCCCTTGCCGTAAGTCGGCCCTTGAGTAACTAGTCCCCTCTCCATAGCAGACTGATCGTGCTGTGCCTCGATTGCCGCGACACACTTAACTGCTGACGCCAAGTCTGTACAACAGTGGGACGCCACAAAACTCCCCAAGTTGTACCTCAGTCCATCCACGAACCTCTCAGTCCGACACCCTTCGTCTTCTTAAATAAAGGGCACGAACCTCCCAAGCAAAACAAATTTCATCTGGTGCTCGAGCACTGTCATGCTCCCTTGGATCAACTCCATAAATTCCCTCTCGTTGGCCTTCTAGACATGCCTAAGGAAGTACAGTGCATAAAACTCCTTCACAAATGTCTCCCATAGAATCTTCCTGAGATTCCTATCTGCATAGACAAGTTCTTCAAAGTAGTCCACCAGTCATAGGCATCATCCTTCAACATGAAGGTACCCAACGGAGTCCTCTCAACTGTCGTACAATCCATGGTATCGAAAGTCTTCTCCAACTCCTTCAGCCAATGAACGGCCTCATCAGGGTTGGGACGACCAGTAAAATGAGGCGGCTTCAGCTTTAGGAATTTCTCCAAAGCAGCTGAAGGCCCTCCCTGAGTACTAGAACTCTCACTAGGGTCTCGAGTATGATATCTGGTCATCGTGTCCATCATAGCCTCCATAAAATGCTCTATATTCGGCCTACCGGCCTCAAACCCACTAGGAACATCTCCTTGCTCCCTAATAACTGACACTCTCTTCCTAGGAGCCATATAATCGCCTACACTCACAAGAATAAAAAAAAATCTAATTAGAACCCAAAACCTACACTAACGACGTACCTGTACAAGATAATGCATTTATTTGATGAAATTTCGGTATTTAACCTAGTTATTCATTTATTTGCCAGACCGAATGCTACGATACCAATGGTAACGACCCGCCACCCTATAATCGGGGGTCCGATTACTAAATGGGTACCGAATCATTAAAATTTAGAGCCAAACCATGATCTCAATAAGTCTGGGAAATAAATGATAAACTAAGCTAAACATCCACATCACATTGAATTGTAAAGGAAGTGCAGGAATTAAAAATTATTACAATTCAACTTGACTCGGTAAATAATTACATATTCCAATTGAAAAGAAGTAATTAAGTGTACAGGCCTAAAAAGAAATAACAACTACCTCGGGGCATACCCCAGAACGATTGCGGTTGGCGCGCCACCCGAGACAAAACCCTCCACGCTACGCCTGTCTGAAACCCTCACCTAAAAACCGCAGGAGGTGAGTCTTATCAAAATAGACTCAATAGGGATCCTTCGATCCCCACCACTCACTCGCGCACCCACAAGTGCAACAACATGAATAAAGGCAATTTAAATAAAGCAGTAAACGCAACTCTGAAACCACTCCACCACGGAGTCTACAACCAGCGTCTTGGCTAAACACACAAGTCACACGGCCGAACGCGGAAAACACCGACCCGCTGAGACCAAACAACAACCCCTCAGATAGCGCGCTGGCTACTCCGGCCTGACCGGTTCTAGGTGGTTCTGCTTCCCCCAGCACGAGTGACACTCCGGATATACCACTCCCATACCGGTACTAGCTATACTCCGGGGTACACTAGGTGACCATCTCTCAAGGCATCACCCCACCACTCCCACACCGGCGTCGTGTCACTCCCACACCGACACAGGGTGCCTAAGCGCTAACAATTGTCACTCTAGGTCAACGATCGCACAAACCATGTCATAGTGCGATCCGATCACGTGGAAATCCTCGGCTTCGAAGTATGGTTTTAAGCATGCATTTTAACCAAACTATCTAACAATATAAACACGTGTTAATTACATAGATTAATGAAGTTTTGTCTTGAATCGCGTCACCTGTGGCCGACGTCATTCAAGACTCCTAAACTGGTTCATATGAAAATTGGCCTCATAATGGCCTAAAACGCGACGTGCTAGGTAGTCACCTTTTAAAAGGTGTCGCTGTTCCTAGTCGCCTACTCACAGAAACATAATCAGACCTCGAGGTGAACCGAACTAAATCGCGTCATGGAAGGCATCAGCCATTCAAATGGCGTCGCTGTCCCAAGACGTCATTTAGCGTTCGCTAACAGGTTTCCCCAAGCCTTTCGAGTACAAAAAGTGGAATTTCTTCTCGAAAATCCCTTAAACATGCTTCAAAGCAGAAAAAACGTGGTTTTAATCAAAACACAACAGAGATCGTCACCCTACCGGTTACTTGAACTCTTCCGAGCTCTAAGCCGCCAAACTTCCACACCACAAGCCGCCGCCGATACCGCCGTGGACGTCGTTACTCCATCGAGATGTCGGCCGCCGTCCGGAGAGCAATACGCCGCGGAGGAAATGATGGTGGTAGTGGTGGAAGTTAGGGGGGGGGGGCTTTGATGGAGTGGAGGGAGAGGAAAGGAAGGAGAAGGGGTAGGGAGAGCGAAGAGAGAGGAGAGAGAAGAAAATGAGGGAAAGGAGGGAGGGTTCGCGGGTTTAAACCGAACCTAGATAAAACGCATCGCCCAATACCGACGCTATTCAAGTGATAAGACCAGGGCCGTACTCTCACGACCCGAAACTGGCCCACGTGACGTCTACGTGGCACACTCTAAAACGCATCCCCCTAACAGGACGTCGTTTGAACCGCGTCGAGCAAGCTCAACGCGATAAAGAACCTACGCCCCCAGCCCCACAAGGGCCCAAACCAAGGGGTCCGACACCGGAACTGACCTAATAACTAGATCCGAAACCTCAATCCTTACAATTTCATTCTCAACAAGGGCTTCCCGCCAATTATCGAAGATTTAATGTACATCTTGATAATTTATTAATTGCCACAGGGATTTAATTATTATTTTATGTGGATGCAGGACATGAACGAGCAGATGGCATAGTTGTTAAACCACTTGAACCCTAGTGAAGTGACCAGGGTTCGAATCCTGGTAGAAACAATATTTTATTTTTGTGTTTTCCCTTCAAGTGAGGCCCACATGTCAACTAAGAGAGAGAGATGAGGTAATCTTGAAATTCAAAGAAAGAGATATTTCTTTCAAAATGTAAATTTCAAAAAACCTCTTTATCTTGAAGGAGGATACTCCAATTAAGGAGATGAGTTTAGTGCAAAATTTAAGCATCTTTATTACTTTTTTGAATTTCAAAATCCCCTTTATTTATAAAACAAAGGAGGGGAGTCCAAATTCACCTATTCTTCCTTTTCCCCCACCTTCTCTATCTCTCTTTCTTTCTACCTCTATCTAGTATAGTACCCACGAGTATTGTAGCAACTACAATACCACAAGTACTGCAGCAAGACCTCCCTTTCTCTCTCGCTTTCTCTCTCTCTCTAGCTTTCATTCTCTATCTCTCTCAAATCAGCGACCAACAGGGGCTGAAGGTGGACTCAAGGTACTATAACTGATAACTAGAAGGAGTTCAGGGCTGCCAAGGATCCACGCGAACAACTGCGACGGCTGCAAACACTAGTTTTCTCGCTCTATCTTTTCTCTCTCTTGAATTGTCTGTGTTACATAGTATTTAGAATATTTATGGTAAAAACCTCCTTCTAAGAGTTATGTTAGTTTTTCATTTTAAATATCCCTGTAAAATTTCATAAAGTTTTTAAGTCATTTGATGGTAGTTGATTTGGAAAAGGTAGCATTTTCTTCATATGTTTCTTCTACAACTCTTTGTTTTTCTTTTGTTGACATCACTTAAATTTTATATTCTTATGTTATTTAATTTTTTAGTGGTAGTCTTAGTTCATTAGATAGTTTAATTATTCTCGTTTAGAGGTGATCCTTTTGTGAGTTCGTAATAAGTCCAGCTAGTTTCAATTGTCCTCTATCAAATAATCATGTTCTATCTTGTTTCTTCTCTGTTTTTCCTCTAAAAAGTCAATACTTTCAACTTTAAAAATCTGAGATCTCCCTGTGGATTCGACCCATGCTCACCACTTACTTCATGCCATATGTTTAAAATATGTGAGCTTAGTTTATTTTAAATTGACGATTGCGCGAGTGTTTAACGACGCATGTGTGTGATCGATCACTTATTAAATCAAAGTTTATATTGTCAGAACAGCTAATCAGAATAAATATAGATTATTAATTAAATAAACTGAGATCAAAATAACTGAGCATAGATATATAAAGAGTAAACTAAGTAAATTATAAGTTGAATCAAATGAATCTAAATAACAAATTATGTTTCATAATTATGTGTCAAACATATCAAATAGACATACATCCAACCACCATGTAAGGAGCCGAGCAAACAAATATCAAAGAATATAGGCAAGTACTAAGATCATGGCACATGAATAGCCAAGGAGTCTATTGTCTCACCTCGGATAACTGCAAACAAAACGCAATCACCGGGATTTTCCCGTTGCCTACGGACATAACTCATCTACGGACGCTTATGGAATGAGTAATAATCTCCTTAAAATGGCAATGTCCAAATATATATCAAAGAAATATGACACAAATATATTTTCATAGATTTCATAATGATCATAGATCTGTAAATTAATTTGGAATAGTGATACTTATATATAAGAATTAAAATACAAATTTTTTATATACAAAATAGTCACTTAAAGAGTCAACATGATCATATATATGGATAATTAGGATAAAGTTGATCAAAATATATTTTTGGATAGAAGTGTATGCTACTAAAATTTTATCATATTTTTTGGAGAAAGAAATATAATTTTCGGCTAATACAACTAATTTTCAGAGACGAAAAATGAATAAATTAGGTGAAAAATAGAAAAAAAAAATTATAAAATTATCAAAATCAGTTAACATGTCCAAGATGTTAACGGAATAATAAGAACAAAGTTTCATGTAATTCCAATATCAAACAAATAATTTAGAACATCAAATGACATAAATAACTTAAGTCAAATTAGACCAATCGAATAAATAGCAGAATAATAGGCAAATGAAATCTAAAATTTATGAGATTTTACCAGAAGGAATAACAGGTCGAAATCAAAGTGTGTTCAAAATTTCAAGTCAATCGATCAAGGAACAAAAGCGTTATGATCAATTTAAGTTCAAGTTGAAAATTTGTCACAGTCTCTAAAAACTGTAGGTATAAGTCCTGAAAAATGTAACTATACGTCCTGAATTTCTAGAATATAGGATTTTACAAATTTGATCAAATATTCATAGATCAAATTGGAATATAAAGTCATGGGTTGGTAGATTATGATTCTAGAAAGCATGTTTGATCACTTTTGAAAATCAAAACGAAATTTTTATATTAATACAAAATATCATTCAATGGGTATCATCACCTACCTCAAGAATACGAAGAACACTCCCCTCTATTGCCTTTCAATCACCTTCTAGCACTTCAATCTCAGTTTTCTTATAATATAAGACTTCTCCCACGACCTCTAAACCTCAAAGAATAATAATCTATCCATTAGAATCAATTTATAAATAAAATTAAATCAAGATACTTCTCTTTCTCATGAAGAACACTATTTTCTTGTCTCTTATCTTGGGGCTGCCTGAAGGAGGCCTTATGCACGACCCCAAGTCCTTATATATGCTACCTCGGCTTCCTAATACTATCCAAATTAAGTTCTCAAAGTTGTCAAGTCGAACTCAAATCGTAGCTTCCTTAACCAACAAGCTAAAGTATTCCGATTCAAACTAAGAACCCAGATTTTTGTGCATAATGAGTTTCCTCCCACAAACCCCCTACTATTCGACCCATTGAACATCAAAAATTAACTTTTGGTCCTTTTGACATCGTTGTAGTATTTTATATCCTCTTTCCAACCATACATGCCATATCATTATTAGACTTTTGGGCGCGATGTTTTTGCGTTCGCAAAACCGCGTTTTCTCACAGTTTTCAGACCCGAAAATTTGACTAAGTATTGAAAACTAACTAGTTTCCTAATTTAGTCACTAATGGGTTTATTGGGCTTGTTTTGACTTCACTAATGATTTACCTATTTTAAACTTATTATTATATTATTAAATAATTATTAAATAGATTTAAATCATTTTAGTCTATTAATTGACTTAATTAGACTTATTTAAATCTAATTAGGCTTAATTAACTTTGGCCCATTAACAAATCAATGGACTTGAGATCTAAGATATACATCCTCTCTCCCTTAAAGAAATTTTGTCTTTGAAATTAACATTATTTACTAAATAAATATGGATACTTCTTCTTCATATCTTTCTCTATCTCCCAAATAGCTTCTTCCGTAGAATAGTTCCGCCATAAAACCTTCACTAGATGAATCACCTTGGTTCGGAGTACTTGTTCTTTATGATCTAATATGTGAATTTGTTTTTCTTCATAGGATAGGTCTTGTTATACATTTAACGGCTCTTACTCAATCACGTGAGACTGATCTGATAGGTACTTCCTGAGCGTAGAGACATGAAACACCAGATGTATATTGGCCAATACATGTGGTAATGACAACTTATATGCTACCTCTCTAACTCGCTATAAAATCTCAAACAACCCAATGAATCTTGGACTCAATTTGCCCTTTTTGTCGAATTGCATTACACCCTTAGTAGGAGACACCTTCAGAAACACATGATCTCCCACTTCAAATGCCAGCTCTCGCCTTCTATTATCTGTTGTGAGCAACCGCTTCCTGATGATATCCATCTTCTCAGAACAATCTTACACAATTTGCGATCTGATCAAACTTCTTTCATCAACCTCAGACCAACAAATAAGTGATCTACATGGTCTGCCATAGAGTGCCTCATATGAAGACATCCCAATGCTAGAATGATAAATGTTATTGTATGCAAACTCAATCAGAGGCAACTGATTATCCCAGCTACCCTGCCACTCTAGACTGCATGCTCTCAACATGTCATCGAGCGTCTGTATAGTCCTCTCAGACTGACCATTGATCTGAAGATGAAAAGCATAGCTAAATTTCAACT
Source organism: Zantedeschia hybrid cultivar (assembly GCA_030544215.1). NCBI lineage: Eukaryota > Viridiplantae > Streptophyta > Magnoliopsida > Alismatales > Araceae > Zantedeschia > Zantedeschia hybrid cultivar. Next base: position 47,630,239 of record JARZZO010000011.1, read on the forward strand.
GTGTGCCCAATGCTTCTTGTAGACTCTTCCAGAATCGTGCAGTGAATCTGGAATCCCTATCTGATATGATAGAAACTGGCACACCATGCAATCGGACTATCTCATCAATGTACAATCTACTCAACTCCTCTAATGACTGGGTTTTGTGAACAGCCAAAAAACGAGTAGACTTAGTTAACCGATCTACAATCACCCATATCATATCATGCTTCTTCCTTGTCTTAGGCAAGCCAGTAATGAAGTCCATAGTGATATGCTCCTACTTCCATTGAAGTATTTCCATTGACTGCAATGGATTAGCAGGTCTTTGATGTTCAACCTTCACTTGCTGACATGTCAAACACCTAGAAACAAAATCTGCAATGTCTTTCTTCATGTCTGACCACCAGAAATTCTTCTTCAAATCTCGGTACATCTTTGTACTTCCTCGATGTATAGAGAATTTTGATTTATGAGCTTCAGTAAGCAATTCTTTCCTTAGCTCATCATCATTCGGCACACATAACCTATTGGTATGCTAAATGCCTTCATCTGTACCTTTTACCACATCAGGCTTACCTTCCATAGTAAGAATAGGTTGATCCTTCTCTTGAGGCTAAATAATTTGGTCAATAAGAGTTAACCGAACAGTCAGCTGCATCAGATATGACCTCTCACCGTGTACCTGAGGTGCGGCTACAATAACATCTTCTATATCTTTTCATTTTGAGTGCAACTGTAAAGTCATAAGCTTTTTTTATCAATGTATTAGCTACCACATTTGTCTTGCCTAGATGATAGTTCAAAGTGAAGCCATAATCTTTTAAAAATTCCACCCAGTGCCTCTGTCCCAGATTGAGATCCTTCTGTGAAAAGATATACTTCATATTTTTGTGATCAACGAATACCTTAAACTACGCTCCATAAAGATAATGCCGCCAAATCCTCAAAGCATGCACCACAACGGCCATCTCCAGATCATGAGTAGGGTAATTCTATTAATGGTCTTTTAATTGTCTCGATGCATATGCTATAACCTTGCCATGTTGCATAAGCACACATCCGAGACCCTTACATGAAGCATCAATGTATACAACAAAACCATCAACCCCACTTGACAAAATGAGTATTGGAGATGTGGTCAGTCTTCTCTTCAATCCTTAAAAACTTTGCTCGCATTCTACTGACTAAAAAAAATTTTGCACCTTTTTATGTCAGCTTGGTCATTACAACGGCTACGGTAGAAAACCCCTCTTTGAACTTCCTGTAGTATCCAGCCAAAGTAAGGAAACTCTTTATTTCAACAGTAGTCTTCGGAGCCTCCAATTTTAGAACAACTTCCACCTTTATCGGATCTACAGAAACTCCATCTTTAAAAATAATGCCCCAAAAAATGGACCTAATAGAGCTATAACTCACATTTGCTGAATTTGGCATATAACTGATGTGCTCTGAAAATCTCCAACCGGATCTTCAAATGCTCCCTATGTGCTTCTTCACTCGAAAAGTAAATCAGTACATCATCAACAAAAATCACCACAAACTGGTCAAAGTATGACTGAAAAATTATATTCATTAGATCCATAAACGCAGTAAGAGCATTGGTTAGCCCAAAAAGCATAACCAAGAACTCATGATGACTATACCTGGTGTAGAAAGCCGTTTTCGAAATGTCTTCATCCTTGATCCGCAATTGATGGTAACTGGATCGAAGATCAACCTTGTAGAAGACCTTGGTTGATTGCAATTGATCAAACAAGTCTTCGATCCTTGGAAAATTATACTTATTTTTTATGGTGACTTAATTGATCTTGCGATAATCAATGCACAGCCGTGTTGACCCATCCTGTTTTCAGACAAATAGCACTGGTGCATCCCATTGTGACACACTTGAATGTATGAAGCCTTTATTCAGAAGTTCCTGCAGTTGCTTATTCAACTCTACCAACTTAGCAAGAGCCATTCGGTATGATGCTTTCGAAATAAGTGTTGTCCCTGGCATAAAATCAATAGTAAAATCGATCTCTAGTAGACATCACAGGAGATCATCACGGAACATATCGGGAAAGTCCTGAATCACCTCAATATCATGTACTGTCTGACTGTGTCATTATCAATCACCACACTAACCAAGAATGCCTCACAACTTTATAATCAGCCTCTTGGCCTTCCTTGCAAGCACAAACATCCTACCTAGCTTATGCCTTGGATATTAAATATAGAATTCCTTTAAGAAAGGTCCTTGCAACATAATCATTTTTCTACAACCATCTAACAAGGCATCATGCTTTTCCATTCAATTCATACCTACTATGACAACTAAATCTATCATGTCGATTATATAGGCTTCTATAACCATATATCTGTTGGGATCGCTGTGTGGGGATCCGATCCTAAAAATGCAGCAGAATAACAAGTTCGGGATCGGATCTGTCCCGTTTTGATCGTTAAAATAAAACCGGTATAAATCAAATTTACCTTGCGCGGATTCGAATCCGCGTCCGTTTTCCGGTTCCGTCGGAGCGATGCCGCAAGTCGCGCAGATGCCCGACCTCTAGCGGTATCCACGCGGTTCTCCTCGCGATGGATCGTCCTCGCTTCCTCGCTCGCTGCGGCGTTCGTGGATCCCGTCTGGCTGCGCGTAATCCGCCGCGACATGCGGATTCGGAATCCCCGTCGAACGGAAAGTGGAGCAGTTGGGAACCGCACGCCCAAAAGAGAGAGAAAGGGGGAAAGAACGAATGATGGCTAGGTCAGGGTTGCTGGCCCCGGACGTAGAATCCGTTCTTTTATAATAAGTCAGTTTGCGGTTTTTCATAAAAACTCAGACATATCTGAAATCCTGTCGGATTATCCATCGACTTGAAAACCATTTGCGTGTGACCCTCTAGGCCTAAATACCAGTCCAGTTAATAGCCCATTAAGTCCAGTAACCCTTTACTGACCCACTGAATTAATTAATATCCTTATATTCAATTAATCAGCCGAATTTAATGTCCCACAATAAATTCGGACGGACTGCCGATCACGTTGGATGCCAAGCAACATCGCGTGATCCAGGATGGCACTGGGGTTATTGCAACCCTCTATTGGAACCTTTCTGTCATCGGTTAGCGCGCGGATATAATCCTTCATCCGTACAATGTTCTCGAATCGACCTAGGGTATGGTTTACTGTTAAACCCTATTTGGTCGATTCACTTGAATCAGATGCCGCTAATTTGAATCCGATAACTCCTTATCGATTACAGAGTCCGCCCTGGCCAGTGACTTTAAGCGCATCATTCCCAGAACATTCTCTCTCAAACTACCGAGAGCGGATGATCCCGTATTGAACACACAATTACCTTCGAGGGCATTTCCCTGAACCCGATCGCTTGACTTATTGAACACACAATTATCTTCAGGTTTCTGAGCCAGTCTGAGTAATTGGTGCCTGTCAAACGGTTAGCATCAAGTATGCCTCGCAACGGGTTATGGTGCGACATTCTCGCCTACAGAAGATAATCAATTGATTAATAGCAGATATTCAGATTAACTAAAACAAGATATGGTCTTTTATTATCTAGTTTTACACCCACTAATTTTCGACGGACTGTATAACCTTCAGATATACAGAACGGGAGACGCCGACTATCTCCTAGTGGGGATCAAAATCTCCAAGCATCACAGTATGACCTCGGGTAAACACGTAGTATCATACCGCTATCTTAGAGCAATCATCCCATGATAATTGCAACTCCTTGCAATATCCGATCATACTTCGGCTCCCAAGTTTAATGGTCCCAGGTAAACACAGTAGACCATTATCTCCGGTCTAAGCTTTACCACCAATACGTGACAGAGTGTTGGGATCCAGGCGGGACGCGAAGAACGCAGCGGAAACGAAGAACAAAATTAAACCCGCCCGATGCCCGCTGATCCGATTCGGAACGAAAAACGCAAACCGAAAAATTGGGTTGGAATCTGATTACCGTGCGCGGATTCAAATCCGCTTCCGTCTCGGTTCTGTTGAGGCGATGCCGCGAGCCGCACAAGCACCCGGCCTCCAGCGGTATCCACGCGATACTCCGCGGTGGTTCGTCTTCGATCCCTCGTCCGTTTCAGCTCGCTCGCTGAAGATCCGTCGCCGCAACGATTGCGGAAATCCCGCCGACGGGAATTCCCGACTTTCGGGAATTACACGCGGCGGAGACGGAAGCTGTTCTGGCGCGCCGAACGGGACGCCCAGAGGAAGAGAGAGAAAGGAGGGATGACGGCCAGCAAGGGAAATCCTGGAGCTTGGCCGAGGGTTTCTCAACAGCGTATATATATATTAAGTCGGCGCGACTTTTCACAAAAGTCCCCGAGTTAATATAAATCCCACTTATGTACCACCGACTGAGAATCTTATTGCGTGTGACCCTCTAGGCCCATTTACCAGTCCGGTTTTTAGTCCGTTAAGTCCAATAACTAGTTATTGACTTATTGTAATTAATTAATATCTATATATTAACTAATTACTTAACCGAATTGACATTGCATGTAAATTCGGTCAGAATTCTGATCAAGTTGGGTGCCAAGCAACACCGCATGATCCCGGAAGGTAATGGGGTTCAGCAACCCGCTCATGGATCCTGTCCGTCCACAGTTATCGCGTGGCTATAATCCTTCGTTCGCACAATGCTCTCGAGTTAACCTAGGGTATGGTCAACTGTCAAACCCTAGATTGTCAACTCACTTGAATCAGACTCCGTTGTACAATATCCAAAAACCACTTTTCTGATATTGTTTCTGCTCTGGCCAGAGACTCCTGCGGATCTACTCTAGAGCATTCTCTCTCCAGTTACCTGAGAGCGAACGATCCTTTATTGAACACACAATCACCTTCGAAGGTCTTCCGCTGGACCCGATCCTTGACTATTTGAGATCCCGTGGATAGGAATTCGTAGGTCAAGGTCAAAGTCCAGAAGTCCACCGACAAGGTGTCTTTGGTGTCTCAAGTCCAAGGATCAACCACGCTACTGTGACGATGAATCAAGCCGATTGACAGTCAGGTAAATTACCATTCGGCGATTCATGTCGGATCAGTTCAGTGAACTCATTCCCCAATGAGCACCTACAGGTTTACCATTGTGTCTCCACACTAGTAACTGACGAGATCAGTCACCCTCATCATATGAGCTGGAATAACCTGTACTAGTCTAACCGGATGTTTGATATCCTTCTCAAACATCCTACGACTATGAACAATTAAGAATATGTGTTTATAAGTCATCAGTCTCATTATTATGATATCATCATAATCTGATGACTGTTGCACATATTCATGGACTTCATTATGCGCAATTATAAATATGCCAATCTACATAATGAATTTAATGTCATTTATTAGTGAACCAGATTGAAATATGTGCCTTATGATTGGCTTAGAGGACACTTATATCCATCAATCTCCCACTCGGACTCAAGCCAATCACTTTCGCATTTGATCTCCATCAAATCTAGGTGATGCTCACAGAAAGTCTGTGACTAAGACTTGGTCAGGGATCTGCTAAATTATCTATAGATGGAATATATTCCATTACGTTATTTCCTCTTTATCTTTTGTCTCTGAACCTGTGAAAGAGCCTCAGAATGTTCTGTAACTTCTGAAGAGACCATGGCTCGATCGCACAATTCATTGCTCCCACTATTGTCCTACAACAATAGGATGGTATCAGAGACTTTTTAGAACTACATCTAGTTCAAGGATAAACCTTTTCATCCATACTGTTCCAATAACAGTATCACTTTTCTATGTCGTTATCTTAATATCGAGTTTTGGATTAGAACCATTCCAATCCATTCCTTTCTACTAGAAGGTTAAATCCATTATTTGACTTGAAATTTGAGTCAGTGTGACCTCATAATTTCAAATCATCCTCTCCATATACGTGAATGCACCCTTAGCACTTCTCAAGTGCTTAATGATGCATTTCACTCATGTATCCTTTAAGGAACTTTTCTCTAAAGGAATAAATTACATATCTCAACAATTGAAAATTGTTATGAAATTTATGCCAAACATCTTGACGTACAGGTCAATATAATATCCCCACCAATCTATCTTAATAGATTCGTATTTCCAATACGTGGGATATTATAACTAAATCCATTGTGGAGGAAAACATGGTTAACAATGCTTTCACTAATAGTAACATCCTGAAGTCATTCTTAATGACTTTGATGTTATCATCATAAAGCATTATTAAAACGACCGTGCTCCCACTGTCCTTTCTGAACACACACAATCCGTGATCATTTTTAACGATCACTTAGTATTTGACTATTAAGTCAAAACTTTTATTACAACTTAGGAAGCTTCAATTTGATTCAAAATGATTTTGAAATCATAACTTGCTTCCTGGACATTCTAAAAGCTTTAAAGGTGTATCATATACATCTTTATCTCAATCACATTGAGTTGACGCTTTTAATATCCTACTGTCATCATCTCATGATAGACAGTATTGACAAGTAGAATTCTAATAAACTCATCAATCTCAAAGTTGTAATGACAGAGAGCATGATTATCATAGATTTTAAATCATAATCTATTTCGAGCTCCTCTCATCTTACTAAATCATATATGTCAAACATACCTTTTAGTCACTGAGATAATCTCAAAAATCTATGAAGCTCTCTGATGTGTTATGATCGGTTTCAGACAACTAAAGATTATCTAATAATCTTATGTTAACTTGTGAATCTAGAACATCTTCTAGTTTTATCAGCTCCCACTGTCTTCTTTGAGGACATATTCCTCTTCACAGAAGACAGTTTTCAGGACGACAATTATTTCATTATCGCCTGGCCAATAATTATAATGTTCAAACTCTTTGGACATTCACAAATTCACTCCACGGTAATACCTGACTTTTAAATCAGGTTTGTTCATAATTCACATCTCATATGAATTATTTGGCTTCCATCTTTAAAGTATGGACATCTAATGTTCATACACATGTTCAAAAGGACAAGAATTAGGCAAATCTTATTACGTATTACACCATATCTTAATAAGGTGCAATTCCTCATTCTATCATATTTCTATGATGCACAATGAAGATTAATCGAGCGAGGATACAATTATCCTCTTAATGATTTATGTGAATCATATACCTAAGTATTAGTTTCTTTGATCCAATCAAAAATTCTAATACTTCATATTGATCTTATACCTTAATCTCTTAAATATACTCGTCTTGTACTTCAGTAAGTACATACAGTCGAATCATTCCAAGAGTAAACTATAAGGTAAGTCAACAGTAGTGATTATCTTTGAGCTGTTTACATCAATATGTATCAGCATCAATAATTTCTTATTGTACAACCTTATGTACAATACCATAAATAATCAGGATTCACACAGTTCATTTCTATAGGAGACTAGTGAACATTCATCACATGAAATGTCACTTCAAGAATCTATAGTGCATTGACCGATTTGAACAACTATTATTCATTCTCAGTCAACATTATTCACTTTTATTATTTTCGATATATTATGCAACTAAATAACAATTATTTAGTTTCATATTAGACTCCTATAGATATACAAAGATTTACTGTCTAACAGTAATCTATGAATATCATGAACAATAGTTAAGTCTAACTCAACACTTGTATCTTCTCGATTTCCTTTTACTTGTCTAAGTCTGCACACTATTACAGCTCTGAGAATCATTTCCAATATCTCATATTGGATATGCTAATTCTCCAATAGACAAGCAAAAGTCGATAATAAGAATGTATGAAACTTCTTTCAAGTTCCATATTCGTTTTGCCTTTACCAGTATCCTTATATTGGTTGCAGTGGGAGAACTGTTACTTCTCTATCTCAGCTGACTTTTGCTTATCCTTTCAGGTGTAGGTTTGACCATTTAAAATCTTACCACTTGCCTTTCTCAAAGGCACATCATAAATATATCTTCATCTTGGTCTATCCAAATAAGAGATTTCATGATAATCATTCCCTTTCAATAAGACATACCATGAGCACCTCTTCACCTTGGTCTATCCAAGTAAGAGGATTCATGATATCTGATTAGGATAGTGACTTTCACTTGGTCCTGAAGACATTCTTCAGAGTTTTCTAGTCAGTCTGAATATGAGAAGTATTGGCATCCAATATGCCAACTTCTCGAATAGACGACATTTTAGTGAATCGAAGGAAATAACGTGATTTAAGCAGATGGTTCTGATAATTCAATTATGGTCTTTTATCTTGAATTATTTCCCACTATTTTTCGACGGACTGTATAACCTTCAGGTATACAGAACAGAAGACTCCGACGGTCTTCTAGTGAGGATCAGAATCTCCAAGAATCACAGTATGACCTCGGGTAAACATATAGTATCATACCATTATCTTAGAACAACCATCTCATGGTAATTGTAACTCCTTGCAATATCCGATCTTATTTCGGCTTCCAGGTCTTTAATGGTCCCGGGTAAACACAGTAGACCATTATACCTGGTCTAAGCTTTACCATCAATACGCGACAGAGTAGAGTAAGAATGCAGCTCCCGGGTAAACGCTAGGATAGCTACACCGTTCCTCTATTCCAATCTAAAGGCATCATAATGCCATAGTTAATAGTCCTTTCATCAGATGGTGGCAGATCTCGGGTAAACACGTAGAAACTGTCATCACTTAATCAAGTTCTAAGAACTATATTGATGGAGAGCCATGCAGTACATTCTCAATGACTCGCGCTCCAGCTTAGACTTTATGTTGAAGATTTTGTTTATATTAAGTTTGTCTCATCCTAGGTGATAGTTTATAAATATATCGTATATATTTAACTATACCTAGATATTAGCAATCGATTCATAATCAATAACTAAAAGCATGCATCATCCATACATGTTCATTATGTGGTCATGGACAGCACGGTGATTAACTGGAGCCAAACAATTAATCACCAAAACTATATAACAGTTATATAATCTAAACATGCAAATGCATAGCCACTGGTGATCTCAACTCCTGTCGCCTTCCTGGTTGCATTTGTAGATCATCCTCGCCTCTCCTCGGTCGGCGTGATCAAATACAAATATTATATATTTTTGAAACAATTTCAAATACAAATAAATTATAAGAGAAAGTCTTATGGCCGAGTACAATAACAGAGGGAGATAGAATTACAATGGAATGGAGAGAGGGAGGCACACAAGCCTCATTAATTAACACTTAATTAATAAACATTCACATTCCATAACAATCCACAAAATCACACACCATCACATGATATGAAATTTAACTAAGTGCATGTCCATAACCACCACAAATTTTAACCATCCACACATGATAAAACACATCACATGAAGGCTAAAATTTTGAAAATATAATAATTTTGGCTTTCTTAAAATCTGGGCACCAATCAAAATTGGATAATTTAAATTTTCGAAAATCTTATTTTCTAACATGTAATTAAATCTAATTTAAAGCATTAAACACATCAACATGTACACACAAAGCTAAAATTAAAATTCTAAAATATTCCATGCATAATTTAGAACAATTCTAAATTAATTAATCTAACACTCAGATTAATTTTAATTCACATTAATAACAATTATTAATGTGAAACAATCTAACATTTAGAAAGAATTAAAAATTCTTAAATAACATTTATAAAAGAATTTTCAACTCAGATTTTCAACCCCTTAACAACTTCTTGTTCAAACCCCTTAATAAAATCATATTTCTCAATAATAATTATTAAGAAATAATAATTAGAACATTTCTAATTAAAATGGTCTAACATCTTAGACTAAATTAATCTCTTAATAACATTTATTAAAAGATTAATTTTCAAGTAGATTAGATCTATAAAACTAATAATTAAGAGATACTTGAGTAAACTAATTAATCATCTTAATAACTATTATTAAGATTTAATTAGTCCTTAATAACATTTATTAAGATTTATTACTCAAGAACTAATTAACTTAATTATAACAATTATAAAGAAGTTAATTAATCACTTAACAACCATTATTAAATGTCTCTAAATTATTAAAATAATTTCCTAACAACAATTGCTGAGAAACTATTAATATTAATCTAATCACTTAAGTAATTAACATCATTCATTGATTAATTTTAAAGTCATAACTTAATCAGATTAACAACGCTTGTTAATTATAATTTAAGATCAAAATCTTAAATATTAACTCCTTTAATTACATTAATTAAAGGTAAATCAACAAATCATGTTAATTATATTTAAGATCACATCTTAAAATTAAATTCCTTTATTATTTAATAAAAAGATATTAACAACGATTGTTAATAACTAAATTAAGATCTCATCTTAATTAACCCCTTATTAATCATTCATATCAAATATATTAAATTAACAACAATTGTTAATTAAATTAAGATCATATCTTAAATAACCTTCTAACAATTTTATTAAAAATGATTTAACAACACTTGCTAAATCTAATTAAGATCATATCTTAATATAATAACCCTTAATTAACTGGAAATTATTTATTAAAGTCTAAAACATATTTTAAACTTTATTTAAAGCAATTCTCAGTTAATTAGAAGTGGGTTAAAACATTAATAAAAACTTTTAGAGGGTTAGTTGGGGTCTTGGGGTTTAATTGGGCTAGGGTTAAAAGAGCTAAATGGGCCTAGCCCATTAAAACCAGAAAAGGGCTCGGTCTGGTTCGGCCTGGCTCGAGCCAGGCAGGGGCCCTGGCTCGGGCGACCTGGCCGAGCTAGGTCCTGTGCCTGGCGCGCCCGGGCCAGGCCCAGGCCGGCCGGTCTAGGCCCTCCTGCAGTTGTTCGACCAGCCTAGTTTTAGGGTTTTTCAACCCTGTTTGCAGCCAGTTTTGGGCGGCGCCGCCGCCGGCCGCGAGGGTGGCCGAAAATTGCAGAGGGATGTTACCTCTTCCATTCCCCCCGCCGGTGAACCTCCAAAGTTGGAAATTTGTGCATTTTCGCAGATTTCAGCTTTTCCACAATTCTTTTCAACTATTGAAAATTATGAGAAGAAAAGCTCTACCGGCCGCCATAGAAATTTTCTGGGGATGGTGAGGGGTAGCTGGTCATACCAGCAAACCCACAGAGATGGTCCAACCATCATTAATCCCCTTTTGAAGCCCACAAATCCAGTTCTTCATCACCATGAAGAACGCAATGAAACCCTCAAAAAAATTTCGTTCTTTGCACAGAAAAATTAAATTCGATATTCTAAGTTCATCCCATGAACAATATCTATGAGGAAAAACGAACTTATACATGAAATAATTTAGAATAATAATTTTATCGTTCCGGAGTGGATCAGAGCGGAACCTGGCTCTAATACCACTGTTGGGATCCGGGCGGGACGTGAAGAACGCAGCGGAAACGAAGAACAAAATTAAACCCGCCCGATGCCCGCTGATCCGATTCGGAACGAAAAACGCAAACCGAAAAACCGGGTTGGAATCTGATTACCGTGCGCGGATTCAAATCCGCTTCCGTCTCGGTTCCGTTGAGGCGATGCAGCGAGCCGCACAAGCGTCCGGCCTCCGGCGGTATCCACGCGATCCTCTGCGGTGGTTCGTCCTCGATCCCTCGTGCGTTTCAGCTCGCTCGCTAAAGATCCGTCGCTGCAACGATTGCGGAAATCCCACCGACGGGAATTCCCGACTTTCGGGAATTACACGCGGCGGAGACGGAAGCTGTTCTGGCGTGCCGAACGGGACGCCCAGAGGAAGAGAGAGAAAGGAGGGATGACAGCCAGCAAGGGAAATTCTGGAGCTTGGCTGAGGGTTTCTCAACAGCGTATATATATATTAAGTCGGCGCGACTTTTCACAAAAGTCCCCGAGTTAATATAAATCCCACTTATGTACCACCGACTGAGAATCTTATTGCGTGTGACCCTCTAGGCCCATTTACCAGTCCGGTTTTTAGTCCGTTAAGTCCAATAACTAGTTATTGACTTATTGTAATTAATTAATATCTATATATTAACTAATTACTTAACCGAATTGACATTACATGTAAATTCGGTCAGACTTCTGATCAAGTTGGGTGCCAAGCAACACCGCATGATCCCGGAAGGTAATGGGGTTCAGCAACCCGCTCATGGAACCTGTCCGTCCACAGTTACCGCGTGGCTATAATCCTTCGTTCGCACAATGCTCTCGAGTTAACCTAGGGTATGGTCAACTGTCAAACCCTAGATTGTCAACTCACTTGAATCAGACTCCGTTGTACAATATCCGAAAACCACTTTTCTGATATTGTTTCTGCTCTGGCCAGAGACTCCTGCGGATCTACTCTAGAGCATTCTCTCTCCAGTTACCTGAGAGCGAACGATCCTTTATTGAACACACAATCACCTTCGAAGGTCTTCCGCTGGACCCGATCCTTGACTATTTGAGATCCCGTGGATAGGGATTCGTAGGTCAAGGTCAAAGTCCAGAAGTCCACCGACAAGGTGTCTTTGGTGTCTCAAGTCCAAGGATCAACCACGCTACTGTGACGATGAATCAAGCCGATTGACAGTCAGGTAAATTACCATTCGGCGATTCATGTCGGATCAGTTCAGTGAACTCATTCCCCAATGAGCACCTACAGGTTTACCATTGTGTCTCCACACTAGTAACTGACGAGATCAGTCACCCTCATCATATGAGCTGGAATAACCTGTACTAGTCTAACCGGATGTTTGATGTCCTTCTCAAACATCCTACGACTATGAACAATTAAGAATATGTGTTTATAAGTCATCAGTCTCATTATTATGATATCATCATAATCTGATGACTGTTGCACATATTCATGGACTTCATTATGCGCAATTATAAATATGCCAATCTACATAATGAATTTAATGTCATTTATTAGTGAATCAGATTGAAATATGTGCCTTATGATTGGCTTAGAGGACACCTATATCCATCACAGACACGTGGATAACTATATCGTTCCTCTACTCTTATCCAAAGGCATCTAATGCCATGATCAACAGTTCTCTCATCAGTTAATGACAGACCTCGGGTAAACACAGTATCTGTCACCACCGAATTAAGTTCTATTAATCATATTGATGGAGAGCCACGCGGTACATTCTCAATGACTCGCGCTACGGCTTAGAGTTTGTTACGAAGGTTTTGCTTATTTAATTTGGTCTCATCCTAGGTGATAGTATTAAATGTATCAAATATATTATAAATACTAATAACCTAGCAAATATTAACCACACGCATCACATACATGTCATTTGTGTGGTCATGGACGGCACTGCGGTTTGACTTGAGCCAGACAGTCAAACGCACACACATACATAATATAACAACTTATATCATGAGTCTGCAAACCCATGGATTCAATGAACTCCTTCATTTTCATCTGGTCAGCAGTTGTGGATCATTCTCGCTCCGCGCACATCCGCCTCGATCAAATTACATCGTAATTCTCAATTACATGATAATTTAAATGAGGAAGCCTTATGGCGATTACATCAAGAAGGAAGGTAGAAGTACAATGGAATATGAGAGGGAGAGGTTCGCAGACCTCTATTTATTAATACACAATAAACCACACAATCTCATTCCACATCCACAATTAATGCTCGTCCATGACCACCATGTGTTTTATTAAACAAACCACACATGAATTGCACATCAAATGGCTAAATAAAATTTTCGAAAATAACTTTTAATTTTTGTTTCATAAAACCAGGGACCAATCAAAAATTGGATTTAGAATTTTCGAAAAATTAATTTATGCATGCTTAACTTAAATCAAATTTAAACAAGCAATTAATAACACATCAAATATGCACAAGATCTAAAATTAATGGCTTTAGAAATATTCCATGCTTAATTTGAACAATTCAAATATTTATGGGCATATTTAACAATTAAATATAATAATTAATCTAACAACTTATATTAATAATTTGAATTAACAACATTTGTTAATTCCTTATGAAAAATCATATTTCATTATTATGACCCAAAAAATTAAAATTTTAATGTCAAAATCAAATTTTAACAATAAAATCAAATCAAATTAATTTTAACAGGGCCTTTAATAATAAAAAGACATATTAAATAGAAATTGGGAAAGGGGGTTCAGCCCAACTGAACCCCTGGGCCAGGGTCCAGCTGGGCTGGACCCTGTCGGCGGCTAAGGGAAACCCTAGCCACACGACAGGCCCGCCCGAGGGTTCCCTACATTGCAGGGAACCCGACGGCGGCTACCCCTTCCGGCGCCGACACCGGCGCCGTTCGGGCACTGGCGACTGTCTGCCGGTTTCGGCGACGTCGCCGGCGCCGTTCGGGGGCCGGAGCAAGGCCGTGAAGGGCTCCGGTGGCCCTCCTTTTAATTTTTTAAAAATTCTTCCCTCTTTTCACAGCAGTTTCAAAAACGCAAGAGGAAGAAGAAGGAAGGCCATGGCCAGCGGTACCTGGATCCCCATGCTGCCGGCATCAATCACAATGATCAAAGCCCCCAAAGATCCATCTCACGAATCCGATTCTATCAAAAATACCCCGTTCTTCGTCCAACAAAGAGCACGACGAAAAACCCCCAAAAATAATATTTTCTTTAGATTTAAATCGTGATCTTATCGCAGCGAACATCTAATGAATTTAAATCTTTCAAGAAAATAAATTAAGTATGGAATAAATTCAAAAACCATAATTTTTAGAGACCGAAACGGCGAAAACACAGTGTAACCTGGCTCTGATACCATTGTTGGGATCGCTGTGTCGGGATCCGATCCTAAAAACGCAGCGGAATAACAAGTTCGGGATCGGATCTGTCCCGTTTCGATCGTTAAAATAAAACCGGTGTAAATCGAATTTACCTTGCGCGGATTCGACTACGCGTCCGTTTTCCGGTTCCGTCGGAGCGATGCCGCAAGTCGCGCAGATGCCCGACCTCTAGCAGTATCCACGCGGTTCTCCTCACGATGGATCGTCCTCGCTTCCTCGCTCGCTGCGGCGTTCGTGTATCCCGTCTGGCTGCGCGTAATCTGCCGCGACATGCGGATTCGGAATCCCTGTCGAACAGAAAGTGGAGCAGTTGGGAACCGCACGCCCAGAAGAGAGAGAAAGGGGAAAAGAACGAATGACGGCTAGGTCAGGGTTGCTGGCCCCGGACGTAGAATCCGTTCTTTTATAAGAAGTCAGTTTGCGATTTTTCACAAAAACCCAGACTTATCCGAAATCCTGTCGGATTATCCATCGACTTGAAAACCATTTGCGTGTGACCCTCTAGGCCTAAATACCAGTCCAGTTAATAGCCCATTAAGTCCAGTAACCCTTTACTGACCCACTGAATTAATTAATATCCTTATATTCAATTAATCAGCCGAATTTAATGTCCCACAATAAATTCGGACGGACTGCCGATCACGTTGGATGCCAAGCAACATCGCGTGATCTTGGATGGCACTGGGGTTATCGCAACCCTCTATTGGAACCTTTCTGTCATCGGTTAGCGCGCGGATATAATCCTTCATCCGTACAATGTTCCCGAATTGACCTAGGGCATGGTTTACTGTTAAACCATATTTGGTCGATTCACTTGAATCAGATGCCGCTAATCTGAATCCGATAACTCCTTATCGATTACAGAGTCCGCCCTGGCCAGGGACTTTAAGCGCATCATTCTCAGAACATTCTCTCTCAAACTACCGAGAGCAGATGATCCCGTATTGAACACACAATTACCTTTGAGGGCATTTCCCTGAACCCGATCGCTTGACTTATTGATAACCCGTGGTTAGGGATTCGTTCGTCAAGGTCAAAGCTCAGAAACCTACCAACAAGATATCTTTGGAGTCTCAAGTTCATGGATCATCCACGCAACCGTGACAAATGAATCGAGCTGGTTAACAGTGAGGTGATTACCATCCAGCGATTCATAGTCGGATCAGTTCAGTGAACTCATTCACCAATGAGCACCTATAGGTTCAGCATAGTGTCTCCACACAAGTGACTTATGGGATCAGTCACCCTCATCATGTGAGCTGAAGTAACCTATACTAGTCTATCCGGATGTTCGATGTCCTATCTCAAACATCCTATGACTAGGAACAATTAAGAACATGTGTTTGTAAGTCTTCGGTCCCGTAATTATGATTTCATTATAATCCGAAGACTGTTGCACATGTTCATGGACTTCATCGTGATACAATAAATACAGATCGAATTAATTACACACAATGAATTATTGCCATTTATTTATAATCTGAATAAGTACATAGTATCGGATTGGCTTTGAGACCATCTAATACTAACAATATCTATCCTGATTTTATGGTCAGTCAAGGTTGTGATAGCAATAGATCAAATTATCCATTACTTAGCATATCCATCGGTGGCACATAATTCCTTTTCTAACTAGCTCTCTCCCTTAAAAGGACGAGCCCATTCATCTTTTATAAGTCTAATTGTTAAAATTAGTTAAGTATATAATCTGTAATTACATACCATGCCATCCTAAACCTACCTTAGAAACCCAATAGAGTCTAATTAATCCTAATATTCCAAAATTTCAACCTACCAAAACTAGCTTACCCACACTCTTAAATTAGCTGGTATGGCTTAAGATTAGATGGTAATGGTTAAGGTTCTCTTATGATTCATATGTTTTGATATCACATTGTTACGTCCCTAATCCGATTCAGTCATTCAAACTCACTTTAGATTCAAATTACGTAACTATGGAACCAAATAACATACAAATTGAAGATGAATATGAGAAATAAATAACCAAACAATAAACATGTCATTTACCATCATTAAATCTAAATATTTCATTATATTGCCATAACCAAGATCCTCAAATTTCATCAATCATGTAGCAGAAATAAAATCTCTCAACTCACTAAAGAAATATAAAAATACATATACTCTCCCAATTTCTTACTACATCAAATCTAAGAAAACAGTAAATCTAATCTTAGATAACCTCCAAATGAGTCTGAATCCAATTCCTTAAGCAAAGTCTTGTTCTTCAGCTAACTCTTCCTCCTCAGTCTCTAAAAATATTAGTAGGGTTTATGAGTACAACCATTCAGTAGACAAATCAAACCCACCAAATACTAATAATATAATAATTAAAAATAGATAATATCAAATATATATACAATTCACAATTCTACATATAACTCAAATAAGATCATGATAGAAAACATGGTCAAATATAAATTACTAAATCATATGTATTTTCTAACAGTAAGAACAAATTGAACTAACATATAATAAATAAGGTATGATCAGATTCTGATTTAACTGAACAAGTTTATTAGCCATGATCAAAACATATTATATATCAAACTAAACATATTGAACTGAACATATAACAAATTTGTCATGACATGGTAGCTTATCAAATCAAAGTTCATATTATCAAAACAGCCAATCAGAATGAATATAAATTCTTAATTAAATAAGTTGAGATTAAAATAACTAAGCATAGATATTAAAAGAGTAAACTAAATAGATTATAAGCTGAATCAAATGGATCTAAACAACAAATTATGTTTCATAATTATGTGCCAAACAAATCAAATTTAAACGTATCAAATAAACATGCATCCAACTACCATATAAATAGTCGAATAAACAATATCAAAGCATATAGGCAAGTATGCTAAGATTACGACACATACATAGTCGGAGAGTCTATTGTCCCACCTCGGATAACTGCAAATAAAATACAATCACCGGGATTTTTCCGTTTCCCACGGGCAGAACTCATCAACGGATGCTTATGGAATGAGTCACAATCTCCTTAAGATGGCAATGTCTGAACGTATATCAAACAAATATGGCACAAATATATTTTCATAGATTTCATAATAATCATAGATTTGTAAATTAATTTGGCATAGTGATACTTACATATAACAGTTAAAATGCAAATTCTTTATATACAAAATAGTCACTTAAAGAATCAACATGATCATATAGATAGATAATCAGAGTAAAGCTGATCAAAATAGGTTTATGGATAGAAGCGTATGCTACTACAATTTTATCAGATTTTTCGTACAAAAAATTATAATTTTCGGCTAATAAAACTAATTTTTAGAGACGAAAAAAGAACAAATAAGGTCAAAAATAGAAAACAGATTCAGAAAATTATTAAACTTGGTTAACATGTCCAAGAGGTCAACAACATCATAAGGACAAAGTTTCATGTAATTTCGACATCAAACGAATGATTTAGAGCATCAAATGACATATAAATAACATTTTGGCCCTGACTGTCACCAAACCCCCGTGCAGCGGCAGAGAAGCAAGCATAGCCTTTTGGTTCTTTCTAAATCGTGTACATGAAGTTGAGCTTAATAAAGAAACTACTGCAAAATCCTGACCATGGTTAAATCTCTCTAAAAGATCAAACAATGCATCAAAAAGTGCATAAGTAACCCTTCAATCCCGGGAACAATTCTCTTCTATCAAACGATAGTTCAACACCCCATGTATTTAGCCTTAGAACATGTACAATACATCATTCTATATGCATAACGAGAAAAATTAACATGTAAAACGACATCGTTTTTCAATCAAACCAGCAACCTGGCCCTCTGATACCACTGTAAGGAATAGACTAAGATGCAGCGGAAACGATTTGATTACATGTATCACGTTGCTCGGATCGAAAAGCGGACTAAATAATTAATCTAGAAGAAATGTTCTTTACTTTTGTGGGGTTTCGAATCTCCCATACGAGCTCTCGGCGCACGATCTCCAAAGGTATCTACATTAACTCCTGATGCAGATGAGTTTCCCTCCTTGGCTTGAAGACGTCGACCGAGTCTCAGAATCTCCACTATGCAGTTGAAGAGGAGACGAAAGAGAGAGTGGTTGTGTTATTCTTCAAGAGAGAGAGAGAGATTAGAGAGGTGAGAATTACAAACAAGAAAGATCCATACGTCCCACCCCCATCCTCAATCCTTTTAATTCTCTTATTAAAATAAGAGGGATAATACCAAAGATAATTCTCATGATTATTCAAGAGCTTGGCCTAGAATAATTCTCCATTAAATATTCTCATAATTATCTTATGATTTTTCATAAAAATTCAGATAAAGAAATATTTAATATCTCTTTCTGTCTTTCGAGAACTCTTATGTGTATAACCCTCTAGGCCCATATATCAATCTAGTTTCATGCCCACTAAACTTAGAACTATTTCTTAAGTTTAGTATTTATTAATTTATTATTTAAATATCATATGTTAAATAATTAATTTAATAAATAAGTATATTACCATCTGATGATAAATCCACTAGACCTTCTGACCATGAACGACATCAAGCACTACCTCATGATCCCAGAAGATATAAGGGATACAATTCCCTTCGTTGAACATGTCCGTATGCAGATACCGCACAGATAAAGTCCTTCACCCATCCAATGTCCCAACAACGCAAGGGTGTAGTTTCATCGTCAAATCCTTTAAGGCATTGTTTGGATGGATTCCAATACTCAGTTAACTTCTAGAAATACACCTCTTTCAGTTGACCATGGCCAGGGATTTTTGAGTACAAGTCTATAGGGCATTCTCTCTCCAGTGGTATACCAAAAGTGAATGATCCCTTGTTGTTCACTCAATTTTCTTCGCAAGCTTTCCACTGTGTCTGAAAGACTGACTATCTTTGACTTAATAGATAAAATCTATAAGCCAGACATCAAGACACAATAGTCTATAAGCAAGGTATCTTTGGTGACTTAGGTCTAAGGACCAACTGTGCTACTGTAACAATTGAATATCCTGCTCGACTAGTAGGTATAATGACCATCCAGGGATTCTTATTTGGATCTGTTCAATAAACTCATTCTCTAATAAGCACCCATAAGTTTGTCTTAGTGTCACTACACAAGTAAATGTGAGATCATTCACCCTCATCGCATGAGAATAAATAACTTGTGCCGATTTTATCGGATATTTGATGTCCATCTCAAATATCCTATGATCGAGAATAATTTATGACAAATATTTACAGAAGATTGATCTCACTATCATAATCTCATTATAATTCAATATCCTTTACATATGTCTATGGACATTCATTACGATAGTTAAATATGCAAGAACCACATAATAAAAAGATTGTATTTATTAATATTTAGAACTAGAATGTACAAACTAAGTTTGTGATTGGCATTAAGTTCATCCAATTCTATCATATAGAGTGGTGACTCATAAACTCGACCAACCATTTTTCAAGAGGAAGCGATTTAAGATCTACTTAGATGGGGAATTTAGTTTCTTGAACTTTCATAAAAGCCTTCGTTATCTTAATTAGTTAGATATTTTCTTTCCAAATTAGTAGTAGTAGGGTTATTTATGAGAGATTTGATATAATTTGCTATTTTTTTTTGTGAGATGCGAGTTCAGATTACTTGGATATTTGCTTATTTCATATTGATGAAATTTTGGTATTAACTTATAATATGAACATTACTTGGAATTTGAGATGGTTGTAGCATTTATTTTCGTTGTCCTATGGAATGTTTTATTTCGCTCATGTCTATTATTAATCCGATGTTGCACACTGAGTCCGATGTGAGTAGGTGTATTTAATCAGATTTTAGGAGTGTGACACTTTAGGAGAGCACTAGTATTTAGATGAGCAAGTCATAGATTATTAAACATTAGGTACAGGAAGAACATGAATGTAGCATGTGGAATACAAGGCATTTCACCCTAACCCTAGTATGTCCAAATGATACCAAATTGAGTGAACAACAAGGGAACAAGTATTTCCAGTTGTAGCATGTGGATAGTTAAAGTAATGTAGCTAAATGACAATGAGATTTCATAACAGAGTAACTTAGTACAGTGGAACAAGTATTTCCAGTTGAGGTATCTTATTCAGGTCTAGAGGTTGTTGCATTTTTTGAATCAAGGGGGCAAATAAGGTTGGTTAGATGAAACTTGAACGTGACATAAGAGCACGACAGTTAGGGTTGTCAATGCGCCAAGTCGACTCACAAACTTTGGAGTTGGGCTAGCCACATGCCAAGTTTCAGATTGAGCCCATAGGCCTATGGGCCAAAATCGGGTCCATCTAAAGATCCCATAGCTCCCACTAGGCTGAACCTGTAAGCCCACGGGTCCTAACCCATCATGACCCCTCTTACCCTTGTCCTCTTGCTAAGTCCTTCCCTCCTTTGTCGCCTACTACTCATACTTGTGCTAGTTGTCCTCTCCTATTATAGCCTTAGAGTTTGCATGTGCCTAGTGGCACCCTTGCTCTCTCTTGCTACAACACTAGACTTTGGCAGTCCTGCCCTTAATGTAGTCCTTCCCTCTTTAGAGCTTGTCACTGCTCGCTCCTACTTACCCTTGGCCCGCTAATACTATAGCCCTAGAGCTTGCTACTACATCCTTGCTCACCACTAACCCTTTGCTACTATAGCCTTAGAGTCCATTTGTAAGGATTGAGGTTTCGGATCCGGTTATCGGGTTAGTTTCGAAGTCGGATCCCTCGGTTTGGACCCTTGCGGATGCGGTTCAAACGGCATCCGGCGATGTAGACGCGTTTTAGGCTGTGCCACGTGGGCTGACTTTGGGCTGCGATAGTACGACCCCAGTCTTATCGTCTGAATGGCGTCTTGTATGGACGACGCCATTTAGAGTACGACCCTGCTACGTCAGTGTACGGTCCGGACTTGTCATCTGAATGATGTCGGGCTTGGACGACGCGTTTCACCTAACTTCAGTTTGACCCCACGAACCTCATTCTCCCATTTCCTCTCTCTCTCCTCTCTTCTCTCCAGCCTCCAGCGACTCCTTTCCCTCTCCCCATTCCTCTTCTCCCTCCACTCCATCAACTTCTTAACTTCCTCCACTACCACCACTACTTCATCCGTGGCGCATTTCTCTCCGGACAGCGGCCGACGTCCTGGTGGAGTAACAGCGTCTACGGCGGTACTGGCGGCGGCGTGTGGCGTGACGGTTTGGTAGCTTGGAGTTCGGAGGAGTTCGAATAACCGGTAGGATGACGATCCTCGTTATATTTTGTTTTAAACTATGTTTTTTCTTGCTTTTGGAGTATGTTTAAGGGGATCCTTGGGGCGAAAATGTTAACCTTGTAAATGAGGAATGAAGGATTTTTAATGGATATTTTGATTTTCCCCCTCCTCCTCGTTTGTGTTATGTTTTTATGTAATTTGAAGAGAAATCCCATTTTTTTAACTCGGGGAAGGCCAGCAGAGGAACCTGTTGGCGAACGCTAAATGGCGTCTTGGGACAGCGACGCCTTTTTGAATGGCGCCTGCCCCCAACGACGCGATTTAGCCCGGTTCACTCCGAGTCGTGATTCTGTTTCTGTCGTTAATAGGCGACTAGGAATAACGGCGCCTTTTAAAAGGTGACTACATTGCACGACGCAATTTAGGCCATATTTCGAGGCCCATTTTCACATGAACCAGTTTATGAGTCTTGAATGACATCGGCCTTGGGCGACGCGATTCAAGACAGAATCTCATTAATTCCTGCAATTAACATGTGTTTACATTGATAGGTAGTTTGGTTAATTGCATGCTTGAAATCATGCTTGAGGACGATGATTTCTACGTGATCGGATCGCACCGTATTGCGTTTTGTGCGATCGTGGGCCTAGAGTGACAGTTGTTAGCGCTTAGGCACCCTGTGTCAGTGTGGGAGTGACACGGCGCCGGTGTGGGAGTGGTGGAGTGACGCTTAGAGAGAGGGTCACCTAGTGTACCTCGGGGTATAGCTAGTACCGGTGTGGGAGTGGTACATTCGGAGTGTCACTCGTGCTGGGAGAAGCAGACCACCTTTAGCCTGTCAGGCCGGAGTAGTTAACGCGCTATCTGAAGAGTTGCTGTTTGGTCTCAACGGGTCGGTGTTTTTCGCGTTTGGCCGTGTGACTTGTGTGTTTAGCCGAGACGCTAGTTGTGGACTCCATGGTAGTGTGGTTTCAGAATCGTGCATGTTACTGTTATAAATGCCTGTTGTTTTATATCGAAATCTAATAATTGTGTTACTGTTTCATTTAGTTTAATTGCTTATATTTGTGTATTGCACTTGTGTGTGTGAGGGGGGTGGGGTGGTAGGGATCGAAGGATTCCTACTGAGTCTTTTTCGATGAGACTCACCCCCTGCGGTTTTCAAGTGAGGGTTCTAGGCAAGCGTAGCGAGGAGAGTGTTGTCTTAGGTAATGTGCCAGCAGCTGCTGTTCCGGAATATGCCCCGATATAGTTGTTATTTTTTTTTTTGGTCTGTACGCTTAATTATTTCTTTTCTGTTGGAGTATGTAATTAATTACTGAGTCAAGTCGAATTGTAATAATTTTTAATTTTTGCACTTCTTTTACAGTTCGATGCGATGTAAATGTTTAACTTAGTTTATCATTTATTTCCTAGACTTATCGAGATTCTAGTTTGACTCTAAATTTAATGATTCGGTACCCATTTAATAATCGGATCCCCGATTATAAGGTGGCAGGTCGTTACACCATTGTTGCTTGCCCTTGCACTCTACTACTAAAACCCTAGAGCTCGCTACTACTTACCCTCGCGCTCAGTTATTATAGCCTTAGAGTCTGCCTTTGTCATCCTCGGTTGCCCTTGCTTGCCCTTCCCTAGTTGCTTGAGAAGTTCCTATAGGAGGCAATGTAGGATGACTAGTAGCATAGCTGATCAAATGTAAAGGAAAAGGAAGAAGAATGCCTAAGGAGGATGCGCTTGGTTGCCTAGTTGTTGACAAAAGAATAATGCTCCTAGAACTTTGTTTTATTGGAGCCAAAGAAGGAGAAGAGAGACAACGCGTAAGATCTACACCCTCAATAGAGATGAAGGCTAAAGTAGGATGCATAAGTAAGGACAAGTTCCTCCTGGTGTCTTAAGGAAGCAACAAGTTGAGTTGGGGGGGGGGGGGGGGGTGGAGGGGTATAGGCCGAGGGGCGAGCTATGTTGGGTCGGATCAAGCTTGTCCCATTAATGGCTTACACGATTAGAAAAAGGTTGGCAAAAGGTAGGAAATAATGTCAGACCTTCAACTGAAGAGTAATTGATTTTTAAAAAATATAAATGGATATAACAAACTCTTATTTTGGATATAATAAATAATTCAAAAGTTTTTAGTAAATCACTTAGAATAATGCTTGCTGTACCACATTAAGATGAACTTGAATGAGTCCCTTATCTCCTTATGCTATTTGGACAGTCCACGTGGTCCCTATCCCTCCTTAATTGCGTCGATGTCATCCGCACTTTAGCACACGTGAAGGTGCCAAATTTTAAAAAATAATAAAAAATTTTGTTTAGCAAGTTCAAATCTCGAGAGCATCTTGAAGGATGTTGTCGAGCTCTTCAAAATGCTCTCGAAAAGTAGTCTAAAGGATATATTTATTTATTTATTTTTAATTTAGTGTCCTCATGTGCACCGATGCTGATGACGTAAGAGTGCATTTAATGAGAGGATAACAACTATGTGGACTTTCCTTATGGCAAAAAATGATAAGAAGACTCGTTTCAATTCAGCTGGTTGCGGTGCAATAAATATTATCATTATTTTTTTAATTATTTTAAGAGAAAATTAATATAATGATATTTTTTAACATTAATTTTTGACATACTTCAATGATTGAAAAATAAATTTGTAAAATATACAGTAATAATATTTTTTTTGTAACGAATGATTGTCATTTGAGCGTGCCAAAAATTGATATTAGGGAATAATGTTATTGTATCGTTTTTCCATTCTAAAAGCAACTCCCCCTTCTCTCGCTTGTTTCGCACTGCGGAGGGAAGTAAGGGGACACGGTGCAGGGGCGAGGGAGCGGCGTGTGGTGGGCTAAAGAAAAGCCTTCAAAGCTTCTTCCCTCCTTAAACCCTACTCACCTAGCTCACCCCCATGGCCGCCAAGAAGGTCCGCAAGGCCGCCTCCGAGATGCCGGTAGAGACGTACTGTGAGCCATTGCCTCCCTCGCAGGAGGAAGATATGGAGGAAACAGAAGAGGAAGAAGAAGAAGAAGACGAAGATGAACAGGTAGAAGAAGACGAGGAGGGGGAGGAGGAAGAGGAGGAAGAAGAAGAAGAGGAAGAGGAGGACGCGGCAGGCGAAGGGGAGGCGCAGGAGGAAACCGCAGCGCCCAAGTCGGCGCTGGCGACGGGGGAGCCGAAGAAGTGGCCGGGGTGGCCAGGGGACAGCGTGTTCCGTATGATCGTGCCGATGCTTAAGGTCGGGACCATCATCGGGCGGAAGGGGGAGCTCGTCAAGAAGCTGTGCGAGGAGACGCGCGCACGCGTCCGCATCTTCGACGGTCCCATCGGCACCACGGACCGCCTTGTGAGCGCACCTGCTCCCTCGTGTTCTCTTTCGTCTAGGGTTTCGTTGTTCTCTTCTATCTTGATGTTGAACCCTCCTCGCCCTCCTCAATTGTGAATCTTCATGTGTGTCTTTTCCCCCTGTTCCCCCTTGTCCAGGCTTCTCTACTACAGTACTACTGTTTCTGTTGCTTGCGTATAAAAAGCTGCTCTTGCTAGGGATTATAATGGCTTCATTCTTTGCATAAACCAAGGTTTCGTTTTTTTCCTCTTAATGTTCTTTATTTTTCCAGTCTCTTACTGTCCTGATTTTTCCTTGCCCTCTTTTCTTAATGTTGCTCACTAAACAAGTGCTAAAGTACAAATCTTTTGTGGGCATTCTCTTGTTCGCTTCTCCAATTTTACTCGATGAGAATTGTGGTGCAATCCAAGTAACCAGGACCGTCCAGCAAAGGGGGAAGAAAGCAGTATCTATCTCTTGGTGCAGCCAATTTTAGTCAGGATGTCACTTTAATTGGCGCTGGTTCTGGCAACGAGACATTTCCTGCATTAGATATGAGGCCTTGCGTAGCCTGTCTCACGCAAAACTCAACAAAATGGGCAATTTTCTGTGTATAACTTTGCCTCCTATTCTCGTTTGAATACCAAAGTTGAAGTGAAATTTGCACTATTATCCTGAGTCTGTATCCAAATCCTCTCACTTCCTCCTGTTTTATGTTCATTACAGTCTCTGCCTCCTCCTGGTCATCCTTGCTCTTTATTCATGCTATATGTATCTCAGGTTTTGTGCATAGTTGACAGTCTTTCTTCTTGCAGGTTCTAATATCTGGACGGGAGGACCCAGAGACAGAAATATCCCCTGCAATGAATGCTGCTTTAAGGGTATACAAACTTGTCAGTGGAATGTCCGAGAGCAAAGATGGTATGCTCTCAGCACCTCCTGGCACTACAGTTTGTCCAGTTCGGTTACTGGTGCCATCGCTACAAGCAATTAGCTTAATTGGGAAAGGGGGCATGGTGATCAAGTCAATACAGGAGAATAGCGGTGCCACTATTCGTGTAGCTGGAGGTACTACTCAAACAATTACTTTAACCGATGACCTTTTAGAATAGACGTGTAATTCTTTTAGTGTTTTTGATAATGCTTTTTTTGTGTAGAGAATCTTAACCTCTCTTTGCTCTATCTGTAACTCCTTTGATAAACTGTTACATATGTCCTCCTTTTGTATGGATGGTAAAAAAAGGGAGAAGATATGATTTAATTACATATTTTACTAGAAAGTGAGGACTAATGTAAATATATACAAACCATGAGATGTTGTGCTATCATTGTAGATGTGATCCTGTACTTCTTATTTTTAAACGTAAAAGATAAGATGACCACCAGCTATTGAATATGTTAATTCCGTTCGTTTTTTTGTGAACTATTCATCTTTGTTTTTTCATTGCAAACAAGACGGTAGCTTGTAAAATGAGACAATGTTTGTTTTTGGGCTTTGCACTTTCTTTACAATTGGTGTAGGCTCATGCTCCATATTTCCGTTCCTAGTTGGTCAAGGGATGTGAGTATTATTTAGCAGCTACCCCTTCGTGGTCCTCATTTCTTTGGGTTCAGGAATGAGGAGCTTCTCCTACCCCTTCCTGGTTGTCCTCTATTTATATTTAATAAAATTGGTTGTACAACCACACATTCTTTTAAAGGCAAAAGATGGGAGCTGGTCACTGATAATTCATTATCTAAGGCAAGCAGCATATTTGTCTTTGAGCTTTGTCTTTCTTTATAACTGATGTAGGTTCATACTCCATATTTCAGTTCCTTGCTGGTTAAGGGTGGTGAACACTTTTTCGCACTAACCCTTTGTAGACCTCATTTATTTGGCTTTAGGTTGAGGAACCTCACCAAACAGTGGTTATGGTTGTTACTTGTTAGCCCCTCTGTTTATACTTAATGAAATTGAAGGTATAACCACACATTCTTTTAAAGAAAAAAGATGGGAGCTTGTCACCTATAGTTCATCAGTTGTTGTAAGCAGCATACAACATCTTATGTTTAGAATCTGTTAATTCCACATCAGATATGTAAGCAATGAAGAAATGTTAGCAATTCATAGCAGAATGTCCATAAGCCATTTTCTTTCAGAACTCCCATTGTGCAATATTTTGAGAAACCTAGAAATTGAATCATTCTATTGCTCAGTATTCATGGTGAAATAATGTTGCTTCATAATTCATATGATAATCCTAGAGCTCATTTTAGAAAAATACTAGGGGAAGTTTAAGTCTGTGGTTTAGGACATACATGTTGGTACTCAGATAATCTTGAATCATTTCAGCTTGCACTGATTGGAACTTTGAGCAGATAATTTTGTTGGAAAAATAACATTGGACTGGATCTACTCTGCTTGACTATATTGGATTCAGTAACATAACAATTGCAAACTGTATGAAAACCACGGTGTGCCGAATCGGCTAGGATAGGATCAGATCGACTGATCCGATTGGTTTTTGCCTGACTGATCCCATCCTTGTCCGGCCCTTGCTGATTGAAGCCGGATCGGGTGGGATCAAATGATTTGGGGTGGATCAACCCCCTGGATTGGCCTATCTGGCTGATTCCAAATAGCCATTGGAGCCCCAATAGCTAGTCCAAGTATTCATTGGAGAGGGCCTCTAATGGCTAATGGGGGTTGAGGATGGTTTGGGGGCCTATGAATAGCCTCCATTTGGCCATTCTCACCTCCATCCAAGGAAGGTAGAATTGGATCAGGACCAGGAATCACCCCGTCTCGATCTGATCAAAATTGGGATCATATCAGTAGAATCAGCTGATCAAGGGAAAAGGGTCAATCCTTGGATTGGCCTGAATTTTTTTAATTGAAAAAATCTGAAAAAATAGAAAAAATCAAGAAAAAAATCTGAAAAATAAGAAAAAAAATCAGAAAAGTGGGAAATAAACTAAAAAAAGGCGAAAATGGCATACTGACAACCGAATCTAATGGAATTACCTTGATTTGGGTTGGTAGTGGTCAATTGGGGATTCACGATTAAGTGTATAACTTAAATAAATGATCAAATTTTTAATGACAACAACATACAATGGAATAACATCAAATAAATCCTTCAATGTGAGGAATCCGATACATACTACATTATTAGATACATAAAGAGTAAAAGTTAAAGATTTGGGCTGGGGTTTTGAGTTCATATCAACACTCATTATTGTTATTTTTTAATTTTCTCTAGGGGATCAGATTTCCCCTAAGAAATCGGATCGACACTCATTGATTCTGTGTACCATGCCTCCATCCCAACCCGTTGGTGCATTCTCATTCCTCTCTCTCTCTCTAAGCATTATCTTTCTCGCTAACTCTCTCTTTCACTCTTTGGTTCCAAAGAAGACATCCCAATGACTTCATTATGGCATGAAGACCAGTTAGTTAGATACAATTGTTGTCATGGCATTGTCCTATAACGAGGCATTAGGATCAACAAAGGAAGGAACGATTCGACTCCGAGTCTCCGAGGAAGACATTCTAATGGCTTCATCATGGCACAAGAGCCCATTATAGATGATCATTGTCATGGCTCTATGCCATAGTGAGGCATTAGAATGTCTTCACTGGTACTCCATGGCAATTGGATTGACTTAAATGAAGACATTTTAATGACGTCGTGCTTTTGTTTATTGTATGTTGTATTATTATGGTAGATTATTGTAGCTTTGTAATTTTTATATTCTTTTGTTATGATTCCATATTTATCTTTAGAAGTGTCGCAAAAGAATATGAGTTGGTAGATTGATAACACACAAGGTTGATGAATTATTTGTGTCGAATGATGATCACATTGGATGCAAATAAATCATTAATTTTGAGTGTTGCATATGTACCAATTCATATTGTTCTGTGATACTTTTATTATTTAAGGAAGGATAAATATGGAAGTGTGACAAAGGAATGTAAATTTTGAGTGTGGGAATCCAATAGGTTATTTTCTTCTCTTCAAATTGTCCCATTGTAAGCAATTTTTTATATTTTTAGTATAATTTTTCATATTTTTTGAATTTGTTCATGTGCCATTTGAATAAGAAGGGAGGGTCAGGCAGAAATCGGGCACACATCTGTCAATCCGATCAGTCTGGGCTGGACCGATCTGTGCCTGATTCCGATCCTTCCTTCGTTGATGAAAACTAATATACAAACATGTATAAATGTTGCGAAACTCATAATCAACTTATTATCGGTTGTTACAATAGAGTAATATATAATGTATGCCACTTTTGCATTTATGAAGATTGAAAGAAGACTTTATTATATATTTGGCATATTATTATAATTAAAAATGAAATTTATATTTTAGGTGTGAGTTACAGTTAAAGAAGTTATCACACTTGTGAGGTATGCACCGAATTACCTTGGAAAAGGTAGTGGAGCTTACATTCAGTAACATGGTTGTAAATCATAAATTCATAGTACAGTCAGTGCAAAACACAGCATCATGCATATACAAACCAATGGGTTCGTGCTATGTAGTGACAGATAACATGTAAAGGAGGAAATGGGGCCATAGGTTGAGAGAGTTTTGGGAAGAGGGTGGGAACAGGAGTGAAAGAAAAGGGTGAAAGTTACATAATGGAAAAGCAGGGTTGCATATGATATAGAGATTTTAAGAGGGAATGCCCATGTGATTTGGATCATCAAAGAACTCATAGATGGACAATTTACATCTTTCCCTGACAGGAGGAAACCAAAGGATATTCCCTTACAAGGAAGTCCATAAACAAGTTAGAATCAAGGTTAGGAGACATCAGGAGGGTGTCTGAATTCCGTGTAATGGATTCCCCTTATCCTTGAGTTCACATAAAAGAGGTAGACCGTAGACAGGCGAATTTATTTTGCATTTTGGCTTGCCAAATAGAAACTAATGATTTGGATGCTTATGGGAATCGAATCTGTGTATAACCATGGTGCAACTTGCTTGAACAAAATGTTTTCTTTTTTTCCTTTTGATAGTGGATTGTACCACCCTAACGTTAATATAAAAGAAAGGAATGTACAGGTATAAGAGTGTAAGCTCTTAAATGCCCCCTTTGTAGGTGAACACTACGATGGTGTATCCTTTTTAGAAAACCCAAATAAGCCCAGAAAAGAGGAGTCTTTGTCCTCCAAATAACAAAATAGCTTGGCCCACTTTTGGACCCTATAAAAAAAACTAAAAGAGAACTTTTTTCAGGATTTTGGTCTCTCATTTGAAATCCTTCCTCCGCTCAATTGAGATTCCCTAAAGAGTGGTGTGGCTTGGATGAAATGTTGCTCTACTAAACTTTGTATTTGTCCTCGCTTTTGGAAGGGGTATTATTTTAGTGCAGAGTTCTCTAGGTCTCCTTGGCTAATACGTTAGCTTCATATATTGATAAGGGGAGAGTGCAAATGTGGGTGGGTTGGGGTGGGGTTTAATGCATAGGCCTGTGGGGTACACATTTATGGGAACAGGAAATCACATTTTTATAAATGTGATCTCAGTCTTTTACCCTCATTTTTCAGACTGCCTGTAACGAGTGTAACTATACTCTGGGTCTTGCTTTTCTCAAGAAAAGCTTGATTATGGGGGTGAGGTGGGCTGCTTCCTTTATCTTATTTGATGTTGCCTCTTGCGGGGTGGGGGGTGAGAGGGGGGTTGTAGTGATTGGGCAAAGGATTGTGAGCACAGATTGACAAAATGGAAGGGGAAGTCTATTTCCTTTAAGGGGGGATATTAGTTCTTTGCAAATCGTTGCCATCTCTACTTTATGTCTCTATCTAGGGTCTTAAAAAAACCAGTTAAGGAGTGGGTGTCCTGTGCTAGTTCTTTTGGCATAGCAGCATGGGCTGATGCAGAGGTTGGCATGGTATCAACTGGGAAAGGGCCTTAAACACAATGAAAATGTTGCACTAGGCATCAAGAACATTCAGTGCTTCAACTTGGCACTTGATATATGGCTTCTTTCGAAGCTAGGCACAGAGGAGAAAGAGCTATGGTTGGAGGTGATACAACATTTAGCACCATAGAAAATCCAGAGTTTGGATGTCTGACCACATACATAGACTAATATCTCTTACCTATTTCATGCTATTCTTTAAGCTATGGACATGGTGCAGGCTGGTAGTGAGGCTAGTCTCAGGAATGGTTTGAGGATTCTTTTTTGGAAGGATAGGTGATGTGGAGAAGAATTTTTCTTAGACACATTGGCACCTGTTGGATGCTTCTCTTTCTTTAGGGCGAACCTGTAGGAGGAGATTGTGCACTTGGCAGAGTTGTTATTTCAGCTAGAGGGGTGGACTCCAGATGCACATAGGATGGACTCAGTGAGATCAGAATATGGCTACATTTGGGAAGTGGAAGCTGTCATCTGATGGTGCCCTAAATTTGGCGCCCAAGGACCCTGTTGAAGGTGAAAAACTTGGTCTAGAGGATCTCTATTAGCAGGCTTCTGGCATCTGACTGACTTGCACAATTTTTGGAGGACATCAGGAGAATGTTGTTACTTGTGTGGAGAGGAGACCACTGTTTGTTTGATTACCTATTGCTCCTCAGGGGATTTGGAGGCATATCTTTCAGAAGATAGTGAGTGACCACCAAATACCTGATAGAGTGGATTGGCTTATTCAGTTATTTGGCCTGGAATGGTATTGAAGATGGCCACTGAAGGAGACCGCAAAATGTGGTAGTTGATTTTGTATGTGTCTTTCTGGGAAATTTGGGGAAAGAGAAATAGTAGGATTTCTAGTAGGCAGAGTAGATCTTCAGAGAGTTTTTTTCTTCCATTTCTGAACATGTATTGGAATGGGCTTGGGCTACTTTGTAGTGGGGAGGGGCATCATTCTTCTATTTTTGATAGGGAGATCTGCACTGCCTTGGGGTGTTTGTATGTTTCATATAAATTGAATTTTGAGAGTGTGTGCTGTTACTACGTGTGTACATCCCCTTCTCTTTTTCATCTTTAGTGATATTGTGGCACCATTCACTTTCAAGAAAACCTTGTTCATGCTAAATGAAGCAGTAAGTCACATAATACTATCATAGTTTAGAGGATTGGGCGATTCTGATCTGATTAGACTGATTCCAATTGGGATCAGGGAATGCCGATCTGATTTCAAGAGGGAAATCCAATCCCTCCCCCAACTTTAAAAGAAGGAGAAAATAGAGATCAACTTGAATCGTATAAGGTTACTTTGAGATTGGCCTATCCTGGGCTGATTCTAAGATAATTTTGACGGCGGGCTGGATCAGATTGAGCCCAGATGATCCTAAGAACTGATCCAATTTCACAATCCTTGAATGCTATATCATGCTAGATTGGAATTATCTGGCATAACAATGACTGGGGACACTTATATCTTGTTATGTCCAAATAACAATGATTGGGGACATTTATATCTTGTTATATAAATGGGATTCCACATCCTATATGGCCATCTCCATGTCTTATAGGGTCATTTTAAAAAAGCGGGGGGGGGGGGGATTAGGTTCAATTGTGGAATAACCCTCAAAGAGAAA
Source organism: Zantedeschia hybrid cultivar (assembly GCA_030544215.1). Taxonomy (NCBI): domain Eukaryota; kingdom Viridiplantae; phylum Streptophyta; class Magnoliopsida; order Alismatales; family Araceae; genus Zantedeschia; species Zantedeschia hybrid cultivar. The sequence continues at coordinate 47,663,054 of JARZZO010000011.1, forward strand.
ACATTACATCATTTTTTCTTGCTTTTCTAGGTTCCTATGAATCAAAATCCATTTATGTCTGACAATAGTTGTCAATCCTGTCCTGGTCTCTGTTCTGTTTTTCTAATGAGATGGGATGTCCCACTGTCCTGGAAAATTCCGGTATCCTGTCTTGGAATTTTTGGAACTTTTCCATACATATTCCAACAAAAATGAAACTTATGTATACAATAGATAATATGAAAATAAACATATAAACAACACAAAATTAATACAATAAAAGTATTTATGATGGATTTATGGGTTTATAAAGGAGTATATTCATCAAATGAAGCCCCCAGAATAAGTTTACTAGGAGCTTTAGTGGCTAGGAAAATCTCAGCTTAAAATACAAAATTCTGGTTAAGATAGACTGGGATGGGGTGGGACAGACCATGATAGGCCGGAATAGATTGGGACAATTACTGGGACAAACAAGAAACTATCCTATCCTGTTTTCTCACTGGAATGGGTTCCGGCCGGGATGAGACAGGATTGACTACTATGGTACTGACCCTTGGGCAAAATTTGGATGGATAGTTGGGTTCTCCCAGTGTTTGAAAGAAGAGTGTTAGTGAGAGTCCCATCTTGCCTGGTCAGGCATGGAAGCAGAAGCATCTAAGAACCTCCCAAAACCTAGAGTAATATGAATAAAGAGACCATGATGCACATGTAATTTGGATAAGATCCTCAGTTATCCAGAAAATGGTGGATTAGTTTGTCTTTTTTAGTGTTCTCAGATCTTAATCAAATGGAGGTACTATATAACGCAGTTATAGTGTCCCTCGGTGGTGGGAGAGTTGGATAACACACTTCACGGGTGACCTTGAGGTCATAAAATCGAATCCCACCTGTGGACATACCCGCAGCGGGCACTGACCTAGTTCTGACCTCACGGACTTCGCTGGCCGGAGGGGAGGCCCAATGCCTGAGAGATGTTTGGCGAGCCTACCGCTCAGGGTACTGGTGATGCAGGGCTCGATCTTGGGTTTGTGGGTTTACTCTTGGAATTAAAAAAAAAAGGGTTGTAGTGTTGCATTGTTGTTTATAATGACTCTGCATTTGTTTGGTTGTAAGTGCTTCATTTTTTTCATACTTCTGAATGTTAATGAATAGCAACCGTAAAAGGTGGCCTTCTGAATTTTTGGTGTGTGAAGGCTGGGACATTATTGTTCTGTCATGGTGCCAAATCCATATTTCTTGGTGAATGTTTAATTGCTCGTGATATTTTTACTGTTATTTTTTTAATGACATTTCAAATTTAGTGGCATGATCTTCAATCATGTAAACTAACATTTCTTGTAATACAAAGGGATATGGGCCAACTTTTCTTAAAAACTCACTTTTTTGCATACCATCCATCTTCGGCATGCACTTTATATTGATATAGTTTGAAATAACAGAATGGGAACCTCTGATTTAGAAAATTCAGAAATGATTGTCTATTTGGCAATCAAGAAATCTGACTTTTGGAGGTTGGATTACTCTTCTTAATTTTGTTCTGACCAGCATTCCATTACATTTTCTGAATATATTTCTTATGCCTCAAGCAGTCGGGCAGAAATTTGTCAGGTTACGTAGAAAATTCCTGTGGGGTGGTTATAATAAGGAAAGCATAGTATTCCCTTGATAAGATGGGAGAATGCTTGTAAATCATGCAAGCAGGGAAGTTTGTGAGTGAAAGATAGTCATTATATGAATCTAGCTTTACTTGCAAATGGTTGTGGGACCTATTGCAGGAAGGACACACCTTATGGAAAGTGGTCATAAACAAAGGCAGTATAGAATGCATCAAAGATTTTATCTTTAATTGGATCATCCTCATTATGTGAGTCCAATTTGGAAAGAAATTCTTAGTGCCAGTAAATGGGTGGAGCAAGGAATCTCGATCAAATTGGGTAGAGGCAACAGAATATTATTTTGGTTTGATTCATGGTTGGGAACTTCTCCATTGACTATTCAATTTCCTAAGTTATTTCTTTTTTTGGAAAGTGACCAATAGGTCACAGTTCATTAGAAAATAAAAGAAGTACAGAAACAAGTACAGCTAGCCTCCAAAAGACATGAGGCCTGACAAGAACCTCCACTCCGAAAGGAGACCCGAACCCTCCCAATGCAACCCCAAAGAAATTCATTTTATCAAGGAAATAAAATGAGTAAGTCACAAAGCAAAAAACACAAATCACCGGAACTGATTATTCCATAACAAACTACTGTTAATGACATAGGAGTTTGCATATCTGAATGGAGTCCTGCTGCCTTCCCCCACTGAATAACCCATTTAAAAGATTTTGCACCAGTCTCTGACATCTTGATATGCTTTTGAGGAAAAATTCTTGAATTCCTTTCGTTCCATATGGCCCATAAGGCAGCTGTTAATAGAATTGACCACAACTTGTTCTCTGATTTTCTTGGACAGATGGAACCCCAGGAGTGGAGCAATTCAAGGACATTACTGAAATCCTTCCAAGGAATGTGATAGATTCTGAAGATGGATTTTCACAAAACATTTATAATACCACAATGCCAGAATAGGTAATCAGAGTCTTCCTCCTGAATACCACAGAACACACAAGTAGTCTTCTGAATTTTGAAAATCTTTCTCATTCTGTCCAAAGTAGGAAGTCTCTCCACTGCAAGTTTCCATAAGAACACATTAATCTTACTTGGTAAAAACTTTGACCTGACTAATCTATCCCATGTGACTCTTGTTCCCCCGTCACTTATGACTGTGGAAAGGCCTTAACTGAGAACTTCTGTGTTGCACCATATCCCAAACCTTTTGTCCTCTACATCACTTTTAGGATAAAACGCATGAATGATTCCCAAGGGTCCCAAAAGCTGGTTCCTTTCCAGATGTGTTGGCTGTCTTCTTAGTCGGATATTCCAGGATGAGTGCTCCATGAGAACATCTGTGCCCACTGACTTACCTTTATCCTCTGCAATGTAGTACAGCTGTTGGAATTAGCTAGTGGTAGTTCATAACACCACTTATCCTCCCAAAAGCTGATTGATCTTCCATTACCTAGTATGAATTTGGTCGCTGGCCTGACCAGATCAATCAATTTCACAATATATCTCCAAGTAGGTGAGCAATTTGAGCTAGCAGTAGGACTGAGATCCCACTTGGAAGCATTAGGTAGTATCTTTCCCTAATGATCCTGGCTCACAGAGCATTCTCCTCCTCTCCCAGCCTCCAAATCCATTTTGCTAATAGAACATTATTGAACTGACTAATTTTAACCAGGCCTACTCCACCTTGGTCCTTTCTCTTACAAACTTGATCCCAAGCCACAAGATGTAGACCCCTCCTATCTCTTTTCCCTACTTCCCCCAAAAAATTAACTTACTTTTAGATTGAAGCAACCTTTCCACAGTTCTAAGAAGCTTGTGAATAGAAAGATGGTAGTTAGCCAAAGAAGAAAGGACTGTTCTAGACAAGATCCATCTACCTCCTGCTGAGAGAAATCTAGCTTTCCATCCTTCCAGCCTATTATCAAACTTTCTGATAAGATCATCCTAATCTCTCACTTTGCATTGCACATTAGATAAAGGAAGGCCCAAATATTTGGTGGGAAACTGAGAAGTCAAACATGATAAAGTCTGCAATATATTCCACCTTATCTTGATTCAAATTGATACCTACCACTTCAGACTTTTGGTAGTTGATTGTCATATCTGCAACAGCCTCTGACAGGGTCAAAATTTTCTTCATATTGTGCATCATCTCCTCATCCCCACTAGAAAACAAAAGAGTATCATCTGCAAATTGAAGATAGGAAAGCAAAAACTCACTCCTTCCCACTGAAAATCCATCCACAAGGCCTTGTGATGCAGCTTTTTCCCAGAGGGGAGCTGAAGACTTAACCTACCGTAATGAAGAGCAATGGTGAGATTGGGTCTCCTTGTCACAAACCTCTAGTACTACTGAAATAACCACAAGGCTCCCCGTTTAAAAGGATGGAGAATTTTGGTGTTGAAATGCAACATCACCCATCCAATCCATTTTTCCTTAAAACCCATGGCACCCAAGTGTCCTATGAATACACTGCCAACTCACTTTAACATATGCTTTTTCAAATCCAACTTGACAACCACCCCTTCCTTCCTATTAGCCTTATGGTGATGAATAGCTTCATGAGCTGTAAGGAAGCTATCCAAGATATACCTCCCTTTCAAGAAGGCAACTTGATTGCTATTGATGACACTAATCAACACCTCTCTCAATCTATTAGCCATAACCTTTGTGATGATTTTATGACACCCATTCAATAAGCTGATTGGTCTGAATTCAGAAACTAACTCTGCACCTTCTCTTTTGGGAATAAGCACAATACAAGTTGAATTGAAACCTCTAACTGAAAGTGGTCTTTGCTGAAATTCTTCCATCACTTGCATTAGATCTTCTCTAATGGTTTCCCAAAAAAACTGGTAGAACCCCATAGAGAAGCCGTCAGGCCCAGGGGACTTATTGGCATCCATTTCAGAGACTTTTTTTTTTTTCACTTCAATTTCTGAAAACGGCTTAAATAACTCTTTGGCCTGATTTTCCTCAATTCTAGGTAACATACATTCTTCTAAATGAGGCCTCCACCACTCTTGTTCTGTAAAGAGGTTCATGTAGAAAGAAATGAAAGTCTTTTTGATCTCCTCCTCAGCTTCAATTAATTGATCATCAGCCTTAACACGCTCAATTTTCAAAGACCTCCTTTTAGCAGATGCCACTGCATGGAAATACTTAGTGTTTTTATCACCCTCTTTTAACTAGTGCTCCTTAGCCCTTTGCCTCCATTTAATTTCTTCTCTCATCAGCTAGTTATTGTACTCCTTTTTCACACTGCCCAACTCTTTATTTTCCTCTGTCAATTGCTATTTGTCTGCTCTCACTTCTAGAACATGTATTTTTTGAAGCAAGTGCTTGTTTGTAAGTTGAAGCTTCGCCAAAGCTTTTGAACTCCATTTTTTAATGCCCATTCTGACTCTCTTCAGTTTACCTCCACATCTTTCCGCTGCGTGTTGTGCTGAAAACCCTTCAAGCCACAACTTGGTTACCATATCTTTGAAATCTTCGTGGGTCTGCCATGCTAATTCATATCTGAATTGGGAATGCTTCCTTCTCTCTTCTGAACCTGTCAACAGTAGAGGAATATGGTCTGACACTGTCCTGTTAAAACCCTTAACTTTGGATAGAGGAAAGAGCTCAATCCATTTAGTAGAGATTAAGGCTCTATCTATCCTAGATTGGATAGGAACTTGCTGCATATTAGACTGCACCTCCTATTCGGGATTTCCATATCCATCAACCCACTTTCAGATATCCATCTTCCAAGCATCTCCATCTCCTTGTCGCATTTATGGAAACCAGTTCTTTCCCATGGGAATCTCACACAATTGAAATCCCCGATTACACACCAACACCCCTTAAACTTCTCTGACAGCCTATACAACTCTTGAAAGAAGAACTCTCTCTCTTGTTGTGAGTTGGGTCCATACACTGAAGTGATGATCATTCCTCCGGGGTGCGAACAGAAGCAAATCTGATCATCGCATACTGTGCCTTTGAATTTATGTCCATTCCACATTATAATCTGTCCACCACTCAATCCAGCTGCTGGTAAAACAGCCCGATCTGATAGTAAAGATCCTCCCAAAGCTTTGATAAGCTGTTGATCATCTAACTCCATCTTGGTTTCTTGCAAACATAAGCAGTCCATTTTAACCACCCTAATAACATCCTTTACTGCCCTTTGTTTGAAATCCCCATTGAGACCTCTTATATTCCAGCTTCCTATATTCATTTCAACAATTTCTTGCCCCCTGTTTTTTTGGCTCTCAGAGAATCAATAACTTCATTTTGATTGATGTAGCTGATCTCCCTCTTACCAATTTTCACACCTCCTCCTTGTTCTTTCTTCTTCAAAGAACTCTGAAGATTATCAGCTCTTCTTAGCCTCTTAATGAAGCTCTTAGCTACATCTTCCCTCCTAGGAAATGAGACACCAATTTTCTTTCCAGAATTAATGATTTCCTCCGTCCAGTCTTCTACCGGATCCAGAAGTACCATCTGTTGATCCTTATTAGAAGGGACTATTGGACCTGCTCCTCAGTTCCTTCAGGAAGCAAATGAAGACTCCACTGTATCAGATACCCATCGCAGTTGGTCCTTGGGCCCTGCTTCTTCACGAACTGTCAAAGACATAGGCAAAGGTTCTGCTGTACTACTTCATCCTGCGCTTCCTCCTCTGAGATCGAATTCACCTTCAGCAAGTGGAAGGTAATATGATCATGGTTCAGCTGCGACAGGTCTTCTGGTGCCATAATCTGAGTCTGAAAGGACCCAGGCAGCTCCTTCTGATTAACAGAAACTAGTACCACCCCTTCGGAGGTCAGATTATCACCGGGCTGCAATCTGTTGGCGAGCAAGAGGTTTTCTGGCAGAGAAAGGTCCCTGGTTCGACGCGCTGACTTTAAAATTGGACGGTACGAAGCCACCCGGTTCAATTTTAAGTCAGGATCTGATCCAACCTCGTCCCGATAAGCGAACTGGTTCGCTTCCCCACCCAAAACTGTTTATCTTCCCCACCTGATGGCTGCTTCCGCTCCCCTGTCTCCTGGCCTGTCTCGGGACCATGACAGATCCATCCCGCAGCTGACGCCTTGAGCACAGCGACGTCGGGGCGTGAACATGGATCCTCTGCAGCCCTCAGCCGTCTAGGAAGCCACAAAGAGATCTTCTGTCGAGGAGGTCTCGCTCCCAAAGAAGGAACAGCCGCTACAGGTGGAGGCAATTGGACAGCCCGAGTTGTACCAGAATGAGTCACAGAAGAAGGCTGTGCCTTTGACTCAGTAGCCTCGGAAGCCTTTGCAGAAGGGACTCTGTCACCCTCCACCCCCGAACAGAGCTTTCGAGCCTGGAGCTTACCAAACTCCGAAGTTCATAAGTTATTGCACTTGCAGTTCGTAAATGGCAGCTTGTGAAGGAAACTTACCAAGTTACCAGTGTAGTGACAGTCAGGTGTTACAATGGTCCATTACTGTTAGAAGGGGATTGAATGATGATGTGGAAGCTGATTTCGTTAAACTCCTGCAGCTGTTAAATGAGGTGATGCTTGATCCGTTTTGTGACGGTACTTTCATGTGGGGAAAATGAAAAAGGGATATTCTCATTTAAGGCCTTCTATTCTCTCATGGAATGTCATCAACCAAAATTTCAGAACCATGAATGAATTTGGAAAGTTAAAAGCCCTTTGAAAGTTAGAGCTTTTATGTGGTTGACTTATCACAAGAGGTTGATTACCAAGCTTTATTGAAAAAAATGGGATACGGATTTAGAGCCAGGGACAACATGCAAAGGAAGGTTCTTCTCATACGTCCTCATGCGGTTTGTTGGAGTCTATGGAGGCAGAGGAATGGCTGTCTGTTCAGAGGGCAGAAGTTCTACATAGAGAACATTTGCATAGAAGCGGTCTCATTCCTTTATTATTGGAGCAGATTTGTCCTGGGTTTGTCTGCAGAGTCTTGGGCAAAGAGAAGCAACATTTTGTAATCACTTTTTGAGTTGTCTTTTGTTCTTTTTTTTTTTTCCCCTTTTGGTAGAGGAATCTTTCCTCTATTATATCGGATGTATTGCCTCTTTTTATTTCAATAAAATTGGTGGTACAGACCACACTTCCCTTTAAAAAAATGATTCAGACGATACCTGCGTTCTCTGTGGCACTGGATAGGAGGATGTGGATTATCTTTTCATCAATTGTCAAGTTAGTAAAGAGCTGTGGAAAATTGTTGAAAGTTGACAGGTAATCATTATAATTTCTCCGCTTTAGAAGATATGTGGGCCTCTTTCAAACAATTGCAACAGCAGCAGAAAACAAAACTTTGAAGGTATTTCAGTATGCCCATCCCTCACACGGTTTGCCAGAGCCTTTGGAAAGAGAGAAATGACATTACATTCCGGGGAAGTAGACTTTGTATGGAAAACATTTGTTTTCAAATTATTCATTCTTTGTATACTTGGGGCAGATATTTGTTGAAGTTGTCTTTAGATGAGTTGAATAAGGTGGTGAACACTTCAGACATAGCAATTATTGTTTACCTGTTTTTTTGTTTTATTTGGAGGAACCTCTCCTCTACTTTTCTTTGATTGTATCACCTCTCTTTATTCAATAAAATTGGTGGTATAGTCCACTTTCTTTCCAAAAAAAAAAGGAAGAAGAAAAGAGCACTAGCTTCACTTTGATTGTTGAATGTTATGTTTCATTTGTCACTTGGAACTCCTATATGATTATCTCCGCCTTTTTATTCCTTTTCTTAGATATGGTAGGACATATATTGTTTTTTGAAGTGTCTATTGCAATAGCAAGGCAGTGTTCAAATTATAATAAAACACACACAACAAAAAGGAAATGAAAAACAAAAAACTCATGCACCAAACCCAGCCCAAAGGGCCCTGGAACTGAGTCATGGTCATTCACTGGGCACATTATCTTGCAAACTGAATTATATATTTTTATGAATCTTTTGCCAGGGGATGTGCCATTTTCTGCAACATCAGATGAAAGGATTATAGAGATACAGGGTGATTCATTGAAGGTTCTTAAAGCACTAGGAGGAGTAGTAGGACACCTCCGCAAGTTTTTGGTTGATCATGGTGTTCTTCCTTTATTTGTAAAGGGTGTAAGTCAGTTTTGCAGATAGCTTTCTTTTAGGCACTTATCTGCTTTCTGATTCTCTGATGAAGGTTGTGTAATTATACCTTGTGTGACATATATTCCAGCTTGGTTCAACAGCCAGTTCAGTTCCTGGGGAACGTGCTATTGATTCTTGGGCTGATAAGACTCCATCCTTGATGCAAACATCTCAAACTGGAATTAGTCGTGATTATTCACTTCCAAAGCGGGATTCCATATTTTCTGACCGTGAAACACAGCTCAATTCACACATTCAACATTCGGGACTGTCATTATATGGACAAGATCCTGCTGTTGCTGGTGTCCGTTCCTCGGGATTTGGGCATTCAACTAGTGCTTTGATTACTCGGGTTAGTTTCACTGGCGCTCTGTTTTTTCTGTTTGTCTTACATTGTGCATATCTACTGGAGATAACTGTAGAATTAGTGTTTCTCTCCGTCGCTATTCTTGTTTCTATTTACAGATATGATCATAATTTCTTTGTACTCCTTACTCTCACTAGGATGATGTTTAAATTGTCCTTCGGTACGTGTAACTACATATTTGTGCGCTGCTTTCACCATGTGCTGGCCTTGCTCAGTTCCAGCCCTTGAGCATATATGATAATCATGTTAGTTCTCTTATGAACCATTGCTTTATAACATAATGTGCATCCCACCTTCAAGGGGGGTAAACACAGCTTAATGTGGGCATCACACCTCAACATTATGACATAGTTGTTTTAGTTGTTTATTCCTTCCACCTGAAAGTTGATATCATAATTTTAGTTTTATTTTGGGAATATGCTAATATGGTGTCTCCATTAATTAAAACACCACCACTAAAATCTGTCCGTGGAATTGTATTGGCATAACCTCCTCCCGGGGAATGCGGCACTGACTGATTATTGTGGGAACAAGGGCGGGGGGGTTGTTGTCTGATAATGAACTTGTAGTTTCTGAAGTGCACTTACTAGTTCACTGCACTGCGTGGTGTCTTGTGCTCACATATTGCATGCCTCTGGATTCCTGTCTGGTTCACATGTAGAATCAAATTTTATTAGCTTACTCATACTTGCTTAAGTTACTTGGTGTTTCACTTTCCAACACATGCTCGTGTCCTATTTAACATAATTATTTGTTGCTCTAAAAGCAAGATATTATGATTGATATCTCATGCTTTGCCAAGTAAGTTTGGAAATAACAAAGCAAGTGGAAGTTATGATCTGCTGCTGACAGATATAAGGTAAAACAGGATTGTCCGTCACCTTATTTGATGAATGATGTTTAGAGGGTTTGAATAAATGGCTCATGATGAAGGTTCAAAAGGTTGGATATTGTCAATCTACTCAGGGATGGATCAAGCAGGCTTTCTTTCTTTCTCAATTTTATTGGAAAAAGGTTTGAAATCCTTGAGAAACTTGACTCACATTCATAGACTAACAATGTAAATTTGGCTTATAAGGTGTGTGTAAACTGTTGACATGGATAACTGTTTAACATGTGACAATTTTGAAAGCTTGGCAGGGGTGTATGCACTCTATGGACATGTAGTTATCACTATATGTTTATGGATTCATAGATGCAAAAAGTGATCTAGCTTTACCTATTTTGGCCCAATATGTAGATGTAGAAACTTCAATTGAACTTGGGTCAAAGCTTGGCTTTTGCAGAATTCTTACAAGTATTTTGTACCGGAAACCTTAAAATGGTGCAGTGAAATGTATGTCTTTGTGTCAACACAGAATTTGTCCAGAATAAGTGTGATATAGAATTTTTCTAGTATCCCCATGATAATTTCAGCATATGATGGTTGATTGGAAGGGAGAACTGTGATAGGCGAGAGGTGCAAATATGCATACCCTTGTTTAGTTTCATTTAATTGGCGAGGACTCCTATAAACCTAAAACGAATTATCTAGCTGCACAAGGATTTTTTTAAGAAGGAAAGAAGCCACAATGATCACACTTGTATTCGGGTGATGCACAAGCTTTTTTCTTTTTTAATGAAAGAAAGGCAGCGATTGCTACCAGCCGGAATAAAATAAAGGCAGAAATCTAAATCCTAAATTGCCCACCTTTATAAAGTTGGTTTGATGAATCTGTTTATGTTCTGTTCATTAACAGAAAATTTTCATTCTCATTCTTTTTTTCTTTTAGCCAGGTTCTTTCATGTCGTGATCTTCTATTTTCTATTTTTCTTCCCCACTTTACTTATCTCATGTATGTGCTTTCTGTTACCATGCGATGGTTCATCAGATCATGATATAGGTCCTGCATCAATTTGTTTTTCGCAAAAATGTCTTTCATCTTTTTTCACTTTAATCACGTCTTTTCTCCTTTTTTCTGTATACATATGCCAAGAAATATAAGACATATGTACACAATAAATAATATAAAAATAAACATATAAATGACACAAAATTAATGCAATAGAAGCATTGAGGACAGATTTATGGGTTTATAGATGAGTATATTCATCAAATGAACCCCCAAAATAAGTTTACAAGGAGCTTAAGTACTTGGGAAAATCTCATGTAAAAATACAAATTTTGGTTGGGAAAGGTCGGGACAGGCCGGGACAGATTGGGACGGGCCGAGATAGACTGAGATAGATCGGGACGGACTGGGACAGGTATTGGGACAGATCAGAAACTGTCCCGTCCTGTTTTCTTCCCGGCTGGGACAGGTCAGGACGGGATGGGATTGCCAACTATCTCCCAACTTTCAACTGATACTATTTTTTAATTCCCACGGTTTCTTTCACTTCAATGATCATGCCTTTACCCTCACTGAGGCTATTTACAACGAGAGCTGCATGGGAGATGGGAGCTGCAAGAGAGATGGAAGCTACAGGAAGGAGGAGATTCAGGGCTTGGCTTCTACTATGGTATTTAAGAATGGTAAGACTGGTTGCTTTGTTATAACTTGAACTCGGAGTATAAGCATGGGGGAGGGGAGAAGGTGGCACTTAAAGGCTGGTAAGGAGATGTAAAATAGACATACTGTGTATTCAATAGTCTAAATTGGAGGGGGATGGGGAAGCAGTTTGGAGATGCATAGGAGGAGTGCGGTTGATAGGTGGGGTGGTCTCGCCAGCTGAGGCCAGAGCAGGTGGCATCATAGTCATGTGGAGTGAATTTGTGGTAGGGATGAGGAGTTATGTAAGGAGACATGTTATCTCTGTCACATTTAGATGCGTGGAGGATGGCCGAGTGGGACTTTATTAGGATTTATGAACTGCAGGGAAGGGAGGAGAAAAAGGCCTTGTGGGAAGAGCTTCTGATTGGGCATAGGCAATTGAGTAGACCTTGCTGTGTGGTAGGGGACTTCAATGCTATTCTAGGCTAGGAAGAGAGGTCGGATGGGGTCTCATATCAGGGACCCATGGAGTAGTTTCAAGATTTTGTTCATTAGTCTGCTCTGGTAGATGTTCATACGGATAATGCCTTCTTCACTTGGTCTAACATGGGGCACAATCTACTTGTTTGAGACTGGATGGATTTCTTGTCTCTGGAGATTGGGAGGAGTACTTCCCTAACCTTCAGGCGTCTTATCTTCATAGAACATGGGGTCTTATCTGGTAGATGTTCATACGGATAATGCCTTCTTCACTTGGTCTAACATGGGGCACAATCTACTTGTTCGAGACTGGATGGATTTCTTGTCTCTGGAGATTGGGAGGAGTACTTCCCTAACCTTCAGGCGTCTTATCTTCATAGAACAATGTTAGATCACAAGCCTATTTTGCTCAATTCCAACTTCAGGTTTCAGAGGAAGCAATGTTTTAAAAGTCGGCCGACTAAACGCCTAGGCAGGTCGGACACCCTTTCCGCCTAGGCAGAAATTGACTCACTATATTTTCTTACCATTTCTTGGACGGATCCCACTTCTGGTCAAAGATCATTATACCCCTTACCTATGTCACACTTGACTAAAGTAAAAGGGCCTTTTATGGAAAGTGGATCAAAAACCTAGGCGATGTCATTACGACCTGGAGGCTTAGGTCTACCCAAGAAGATGGACTCTTTGTCTTCCCCCGATGACGAGGGGAAAGAAACAAGTTCTGCACTGCAACTTCTTCCTCGCTGGCAAATGATGCAGCGTAGTCATGCAAAGGTGATTCCTGGCCTGGCAGTCAAGGACCTTCCTACTCCTCTTCTTCTTCCTCTACTCTTTGACCTTTGCTCACTGTTTGTCTGTCTGTCTTTTTTTTTTTCTTTTTTTAATTGCAAAGCCATCCCCAGTTTGCCTGTGCCCCTACCAGACTACCAGAATGAAAAGGTAGCATCAACAGTGGCGCATTGGTAGCATGCCAACAGGGTCACAAGCCCCCTTCTTCAAAACCGCCTTGGATTTGAGGCGCCCGCCTCACCGCCTAGGTGATCTGCCTGGGCAGTAGGGGGGTCAACCGCCTCGCTCTGCCTAGGCGTTTTAAAACATTGAGAGGAAGCCTCTGTTTAGGCTGGAGAAATATTGGCTTAAGGAGGAGAGTTTTATAGAGTTGGTGGTGCAAGTGTGGTCCTCATGTCCTTTTAAAGGGTCAACTATGGCTACTTTGGTCTGCACTTTGAGGGCTTTGGCTAGTACACTTATAGAGTGGGGAGTGGCGAAGAGACTTCCAGGTAAAAAGGAGAAGGATGGTGTCTTATCTCAGCTTCAAGGTCTGGATGCACTTGCAGCAGTGGGGCTTCTGGATGATGAGGATAGAGAGGACAACGATAGACTTAGATCTCAGTACCAGGAGATTCTGCTAAAGGAGGAGACTTACTGGAAGCAGAGATCGAGAGACATATGGATTAAGGAGGGAGATAGAAATACTATTTATTTTCACAATATTGCATTAGGCAGGAGGAGAAACAACTGGATTAGCAGTCTTTGGTCTGAAGGGAAGATTATTACTCAGAAGGGTGAGCTGACTAGGCATATCTTGAACTCTTATACCTAGCTGTATACAGTGGAGGATGTGGTGAGACCTTCCTTTGTTGACGGTCTTCTTCCTACCTTGTCGGAAGAGGAGAGAGCTCTCATCTCTGCCCCTTTTACTGCTGATGAGGTGGAGAATGCTGTATTCTCGTTGCTAGGAGACAAGGCTCCAAGACTGGATGTCTTTCATCTGTTATTCTACTAACACTATTAGGATGTGGTCCATCCTCCCTATTGCAATCAGTGGAGGAATTTCAGAAGGTGAAGGTGCACGTCCGTGGCATTAAAAAGACTTTCATTATCCTTATTCTGAAGAGGGAAGGGGCAGATTCATTAGCGGACTTCAGGCCGATCAGTCTCCTCAATGGTGTCTACAAGATCATCACTAAGCTGCTTTCAATAGTCTAGAGAAGGTTATTGACAGTGTGGTCAATGACCATCAAACTGCTTATATCAAAGGAAGACATATTCAGGAAGGTTTTCTTGTTGCTCGTGGGTGTCTACATGGTATGAAGTCTCAAAATAAGTAGGTGTGGTGATCAAGCTGGACTTTGAGAAGGCTTATGATAGAGTGAGATGGCGATGCATGTTTGATGTTCTACACAAGATGGGTCTCAGGGAAAAGTGGATCTCTTGGATCAAAGCCTATGTTACCTCTACTTCCTTCTCTGTTTTGGTCAATTGGTTGTCGACTCAGTCCTTCCTTAGCGACATAGGACTTAGGCAGGGGGACCCTCTTTCCCCCCTTCTTTTTGTCGTTGTAGTCCATGTTCTCAGTTCGCTATGGCAAAGGGTGAAGGAGGCAGTCTTGGTAACTGGTTTCCAGGCAGGACAGGGAGGCAAGAAAGTTACACTTTAATCCTTTCATCGGCACGGGAGGAGCAGATTCTGATTGCTGGGCTGATTCAAGACTTTTTGCATGAAGTTTCAGGCCTTAAGGTGAACTTTTAGAAGAGTATGGTCATTTGCATCAACATGGCTGAGGAGGATTTGAGGGTGGCTGCTACTATTCTGGGCTGTAAGATTGGTTCATTCCCTGTTCAGTACTTGGGTCTTCCTCTTTCACTAGTATCCATTAGAGGTTGCGATTGGCAACTTGTCATTAGTAGATTTCACTCCCGTTTAACAGGTTGAAAAAGAAGGCTTCTATCTTATGGGGGTAGACTAGTGCTTTGTAAATCTGTTCTGGACAATCTACCAATCTATTTCCTCTCTATCTTTATAATCCCTAGGACAGTAGCCAAGCAACTTGAGACTATTCATTGTCGGTTCTTTTGAAAAGGGTGTCTTGAGTCCCGCAACTCTGGTGGCTTCAAAGTTTGCTGGGGGCGGGTGTGCAAGAGCAAGGAAAATGGTGGTCTTGGGATCAAGAATATCAGAAACTTCAATCTGGCATTGCTATCCAAATGGCTTTGGAAACTAGGCTTGGCTTCCTCAGGTTTGTGGCTTCAGCTTGTCAAACAGAAGTATTACTCCAGGGAAGGAGTTTGGGATATTTCCACCTTGGTAGGATATAGTCTTTGGTGTGGAAGGACATACTACAAGTTGCTGATGTTTGTTCTTGTAGTGACCCATGTTAACGTGGGGGATGGTCAGAGATGTCTGTTCTGGGTTGATAAATGGTGTGACACAACACCTCTATCTTCGGTGTTTCTCTATCACTACCAATCCTAGAGCATTGGTGGCACAAATGATGGAGGAGAGATTGGAACCTTTCATTTAGGAGGAACGTTAGGGATGAGGAAATACATGAATTTGCTTCTCTGCTTATTCTGCTGCAAGATTTCTTGGTGGACCCCTCTACAACAGACTCATGGAAATGGGGGTGGGATGCCCTTGGTAATTTTTCTGTGAACTCGGCTTACTCCATTATTGCTTCGAAGAGAACCCCTTTTCTCCGCCAGATCTGGGCTCCTAAGTCCCCGCTCAAGGTCAAGGTGCTTATTTGGAGACTGTCTATTGGCAAATTCCTGACTTCTGGCAGATTGCTCAAATATGGGTGTGATGTTCCTTCGGTTTGTCCTCTTTGTGGAGACGTTGATGAGTCCATAGGTCACACCTTCGTGGGGTGTACATTCTCTAAGGAGGTGTGGCAGATTTTGTGTATCAGTCTTCAGAGGGATGTCTTCTTGGGACATACTGTGGATGAAATTTTGAGGCGATGGTCCTCCTCGAAGCTTAGCCAGGGGAGACACTATTATGTGGTGGCTTGTCCTTCATGCTACTTTGTGGGCCATTTGGTTAGAAAGGAACAAGAGAATTCTTAGTAGGGAGGCTTCTACTCCAGACAGAGTGGTGGCTTTTGTGGGTGATAGGGTTAGAGAGTGGATGAGAACTTTTTGTAAAAGGCATATTGCAAGTGCCTCCTTTTTTGTTCTTTTGGACGCCATGGATTGATACACCTGTTTGGTGCCTTGTATAGGGGAATCTTTTGTCAACTTTTGTAGCCAATTTTTGTACTTCTTTCCATATTTAATATAAATCAGTGGTACCAACCACTTTCAAAAAAAGTGTGGGGGATGGGAAGCATGGTTGTGGCAAGAGGTTAAGGGAAAATGAGTTATCAGGAATGGCAGGAGGAGGTCAGGGTCAAGGAAGCTAAAGTTACCAGCAAAACTCTTACATTGAGCAGAAATCAATGTCTGATATGTGTGGATAGCGGGCATTTGGCTGAAGGATGTACAACTGCAGAAATATGCACTCTGTGTAATGGTATGGACAATAGGAGGATGTTATGCCTATATAACATGGGAAAGAATGTTGAACCTTTTAGGAAGGTAGAAGAGGGCAGTCAGTGAACATCCTGAAGGATAAAAGAATCAGGATAAAGGATTGAACGAGGTGTATCACCTTCGCAGGCCTGTGTACTAGCAGGTATTGAAGAAGGAGCTAGTGAAGATTGGGAAGATCTCCTCAGAAAGAATTGGCCTTGTGTAGGTTCCTGATGGATAGGGGAGTTGGGGCAAAACTTGTCTCTTTTTGGATGCTCAAGCTTGGCCCAAGCTTTGATTGGTAGTTCACATGCTTTCAGAAACCGACTTTCAAATTTGAGAGAATTTGCTTGAGGGTTGAAACATTGACCATGGCAACGCCTACTGACGTTGCAGCAGAGGGTCTCCTGGTTTGGCACAGGTTCTATGGGGTACCTCTGCATCTGTGGAGCTTGGATGCTTTCTTTAGTATAGCCACTGCTTTTCAACAAATACTATGGGGTGATTGCTTGATGTATGTTGGATTGACAAGTTGAGGTAGAACCATAAAAGGCTCAGTGAGTCAGAGCTTATGCCCAAAGCTGTCAAAATCAGGGTCAGCGGCGAATGCCTCCAGGTCAAGATAAAAGTCGAAGATGATCAAGGCTGCATTAGGTACCTTAAAGAAGCCCTGATAAATAACTTCACCTCCCCAAAAAATTACTTCCATAAAAATATGTTACATTCAGTAACTTTCTCTTTTTAACTTCTTCTCTCCAGGGAATGAGAAAACCCACTCTGCAGGGAAGGAAAAATTTTCTCCTTCCGTGCAGAGTTTCTCCTCCCAGCAGCAGGATTTTTTTTTGTGAAAGGGCATGCTTGCCCTTCCTTCTGTAACAGCACATATAGGGGACAGTTTCTCCTGTTCCTCCTGTCTTCTGACATTGGGCCACATCTGTTGCTGGCATGATCCTCTCATCTTCCCCCTTTCTTCTCCTGGGATGGCAAGGCAGGGCATGCAGCAGTAGGGGATGGGGGCTGCCGACAAAGGTGGTGATGCCGATGTCTACCCTCTTGCTGGACATTTACATTCCTTTTTCTTTTCCCCCTTATGAATGGTGCTTGACATAAGATGTTTGAAACTAGCGGACAGCCATGATTGAGGCTTGGTTTGACCTATTTGTTTGCCATGGGTTGCTTTATATATTTATAAGTTTTGGACTCTTATATGTGCATGTGTTAAGCTATGGTTGGGGTTTCATGACCTGGCGGTTTGCCATGGGGGTTGACTCTCAGCATGATATGGTTCAAATGAGTGAAGCAACTTCTATCTTTCTTTGGCATTGTGAATATGATAATCAAGGTTTGCCACCTCAAATCTCAGCTTTGTCTTGGGGCGATCAAAGAGAAGAGATCTTGATAAAATCTCAGGAAACGGGGACAAAATCTTGGGACATATATGTATGATAACACTATACACACATATGATATATTGACAAATATACACAACCATATATTTACATCTACAAATAGACATACAAATATACATATAAATATACACCTACAAGGAACACCATATTAGGTCTCAACATCATCTTGTAAGGTCGAAGAGAAGGTATCTCGAAGAGATCTTAGGGAGACCGTGAGCAATGACCATAAGTCATGATCTCTTATGTTTCTTAAAATAATTTTAAAATTTATGCATTTAGCCATTTGGTATGATTTTACATTAACAAAATAATAATAAGACAATGTAAGAATATATTTGCATTTATACGAGGATTACTTTCTTGAATCTCAATGTCATCTTGGTGTCTTGGAAAGCTCCTACTCATCCTCATCCCCTCTTTATTGGCATTCTTATCTCTTCTACTTTCCTTTGCCTCCTTAATCCTAGTCTTTCCTATTATTCTTCCACCGTCTTCTTATTCTTGCTCTCAGTAGTATCTCATCTCGGGACCCTTAGAGAGACATATATTCTCGAGAGACCTCAGAGATATCGAAAAACCACGTTGTTAATAATGTTTTAGTGAAAAATTTAGTTTTATAATTATACTAATACATTGCATTGTATGTTTATTAATTTGATCACAAATTCTTAATAACCCGAATGAGGGTATTTTGGTCAAAGTTATTCGAGAAGTGCTTCCAACCATTTCGTTTATTGTGTTCCCGAACTCCTTCCACTTTTAAAATAAGTACTTCTGCTTCAAGTCACTTCTATTTGGAGGTGCTTCTGCATGAAGCACGTCAACAAAAATTCCAAAATGCACGTGAAGGGATTGCGGAGACACGGTGAGGGAAAGTAGATGATGACTTGTATTGAAGTAGTAGTGGCACACTGGAATTTCAGAAATCGAAAGGAGGGTAAGCAGGGGACTAGTCCTGTGTGGGGAAGAAAGATTAAGGTTGAAGGCGATGAATCTACCCAGTCAATTGGTTTTCTATGAGTTGTTCCCACACACTGTGTGCTCTAGCTTCAATTAATATAGCCACCTAAGTTTAAGTGAATGACATGACTGCAGCTGGAAAAGAAACCAAGACCAAGTGTTATGACCTGGTCTTCCAACCTCTATGGGAAATCCTCTTTGGGCCCAACCCTTAAGGTTTGTCCCAAAAGGTGTCTTAGAAGTTATGATATATGCCTCACATGTATAATCCCGTACATAATAGCAAGGTTCGCCATATCGTAGATCCAGATCGAATCGGGTTTGGCTAGATACGAGTCGGATTCGATCTGGATCGACTCGACTCGGGCCGACTCGCACAAGTCGGGCTGCTACAGGCCGGTTCAAGATTTTTTTTTTTTGGAAAGAAATCTTTAATTTATTGACATAAATATGTACTTTTATAAATTCTACTTGATGTTTTTGTTACAGTAAATGATTATGAGTCACATTTAAGAGGAAAACATTAATTTCATACATTTAACTATGTAAAAATGATACCCTAGCATACTAATTAAGAAAAATTTAATATAAGAAATATCAATTTGTAAAAGAAAGTGGCACATCAAATTTCATAGAAGGATCAAATATAAATTTTCAAGCATCAACACTGAAAATTCATAAGTTTCTCAGAGATAATAATATACATGACATATGTAGTACATGAGTGATGAAATAACTCAATCATCCTCATCAAAGTCATAAGAAGAAACAAAAGATCCCTCGTCCTCTCTACCAAAGTCTAACTCAATATGGATAGGAGGTAGGACATGTGGCTGTCTTTGTATACATCTAACCATTTAAACAAATTATGGTATGTAGACAACAATATATGGAACATGCAATTCTGAAAAGAATGCTCGTACAACATCCACAATCTCTATCTTAGATCTTCCAGTCGACGTAGATGACGATGGACGAGTCGACGATCTAGGTGGCTTGGCTGTCGATTGTCTAGATCCTATGCTAGATGATGCCTCCTCCTGCCTCAGAAACTTCTAGAACTGTACATAGATGTCACGAGGGACTGAAGGACATGTGATGCTATCTTTGCATATCCTCGCAAGATGCTTCGAGAAACGATGGATCCCGCTAACAAGGTGTGCACAGTAAAGACAATAGATCCGTCGATCTTCTGGGACTGTGTACTCGTGGTCCCATGCCAGATGACGTTGTTCACGTGACATCTGCAAAAGAAGAATTGATAGAATAATTTAACAACATGATATTCATTTGAATTATTAAACCATATTAATATAAGACAAAGACATTAAGAGTTTAAGATTACAATAAAAGTAAAGAATGAAATACCAATAATGGCCTCAATATGGATACTGTGTAGGCATACTATAACTATAAGTTTATGTCGGAGCATCTCCTAGTAACTGAACCTGATAGTTGGACAATACGCAGTCCTGATATTGGCTCCACGTCATATAGGAATTATATCTTTTATGATAATTTGCTGGGTATTGCTAATATGCCACATCACTCTGTGTGTACGTTATTGGCCGTGGTACTGTAGGAACATAATGTACATAACTGTAACCACTATATAAACATGCATATGAAGTAGAATATCCATACGGAACTAATGTCGGCTGTTGATATCTTGAGACCGAATGATCACCACTATAAGACGATGTACTCTCATATCATGTCTGTGGCCACCGATAAGAGTTGGATGCATCAAAATTATATTATCCCACACCTGAGTTTCTCTCATCTTGTGTGCTCAGTCCATCAAAGTCTCTCATCATGTTGTGTAATCCGTACTCATACATGATGGTGCTAGACTCATGATCATAATAATGCTCATCATCTGAGGATGAGTCAGTGTGCATATGATCTGGCGTGTCTACTTGTTGTCCCCTCTGACGATATGGAACCTTTATCAGAGCACGAGGTAGTGCCTTTACACTGTCACCTGCCTCACGAACTCTATGGTCAGTATCCTGAATAACGTGCATGAAGTCCTACTCTCCAGTAAAAATGATCTTACCTCTCTCACCCCCACTAGTATGACTGACATCAGGACCACGACCACCACTACCAACACCCTCACCACCACCCTTACCACCCGCCTCGTTACCATCATCTATGTCATCTCCAGCTGATGAATCAGATCCACTGTCTGAGACTCTAGTATCAGAAGAAGATGTTGTCTCATCTTGATCATTAAGACCTAATGTATCTAAGTCTGCAATGTCAAGTGGATCATCTGTTACTGCATCTTTCTTTTTTTTGCCATTTTTAGATCCTCTTAACACTTTTGACATCTGGGACTATATGCTATTCCGTCCCTTCTTTCCTTTTGAACTTATTTCTTTGCCACTTACTTGTTTTTGGATTACACTAGCTGGGAGGCGTGCTGGAGGGCGTACACTGGAATGATGTGAACTCTGACTAGAACGCTGTCGTTGTGCAGTTCCACTCTGTGCAGGTTGAAATTTGGACGGATGCCGAGGTGCAAGTGCAAATGGAGGACGCTGAGGTGTAGGACCCTGCATTAGCTGCTCCCACTCTACATCATCATCCCGAGCTACTCCACTCCTGCCCCTTGTGACCAAATGATGATCATCATCAGCAGCCTTTAAGTCAACCTCCTGATCATGACCTTGTCTAGCAATATATTCATCATCATGGTCTCCGTCGTGACCTACTACTACTGATATTTCTGCTGCCAAGAAGGTGTT
Source organism: Zantedeschia hybrid cultivar (assembly GCA_030544215.1). NCBI lineage: Eukaryota > Viridiplantae > Streptophyta > Magnoliopsida > Alismatales > Araceae > Zantedeschia > Zantedeschia hybrid cultivar. Next base: position 47,684,495 of record JARZZO010000011.1, read on the forward strand.
AGGATGAGGGTTCTTATCATGATCTAATGTCTCATCAAGTTTTGGCTCTCAACTATCTGTTGTTCTAACAATCCAGACAACCATAGGATCTTCATCATCTCGAAGGTAACTAAGATCAGTGAGATCATAATCATCTTCTCCCTTCTTTGCATCATACTGCAAATATTTAATCTTCAGCCTCATATTGTAGTGGACATACACAAGTTTGTCTGATTGGATGTATGACAAGCGATTCTTGATCTTTGTATGTATGAGTGCAAAGATAGATCAATTCCGTTCACATCTACTAGAGAAAGAAGTCTGCGACAAGACCTTGATGGCTATCTCTCTTAACCTTGGTGCAGACTTGTCAAAATTCAATCATCAGTCAGCTACAAAAAGAATAATAGAAGTTTCTATCAAGATATGAAGAAGAGAAAGACGAGTATGTGAAACTCTTCTCTAAACATTTTTTTTTATTTATATCAACATCAGATTTCTCACGGCCAGCGATAGCTGATGGCTCCGCAAAGGTCCTTGCCTCTCAAAATATTTTCATCTGCGTAATTAACAATGTTATTAGGACCATTGCATAGTAGACACAAAGAAATGAAATAAGAATATATTGACCACTTTCATTAATTGCCTCCACTGTTGCATTTGGATCATCTACAAGTCGGTTGACCACTATTGTCACAGCTGCAATCAAGTCATCATTGTACGCCAATGCATGGGCGTACTATAATGCCGGATGGAGATAATACGCTGTAATAAAAGTGTGTCACCCATCAAACATTACTAAAAGGTCAAAATTATCACCGAAGGTCATGGAGTGTAATTTTTTCACCTGCTATATGCAACTCACTGTCCATCTGGAAGTCCCACCTATTTTTATAATCTTCAAAAATTCTTCTACATACTTTCTTGAGATTGCAAGTATCTTTCTCTTTGCAGCCTCCAATTTTGCATACATCAATCTTAAGGTTGGTATCCGATCTCTATGCATGCAGCGCAAGACCTCATATAATGAGTCAATAAGTTGTACAATAAGTTTTATCTTCACCCAAAAGTCACTATTGTTTATCAAGCCTTCAATCTTTTTTCCCTTGTATGTCGCAGCAAACGTGAAGTGCATCTATTTGTCACTTTTAAACATTTGTTTCAAGCCTACTTCGTGTTTCAACATACTCTACAAGGCAATGAAGTTGGTGGCAAATCTTGTGATGGCAGGTCTTAACAACTCACCATGTGTAGGATCCTTCATTAGTTTCATTACATAATAATGATTGTAGATATATCGTATAATTTTCTGTGCCTTGGCAACATTCTTCTTGACAACATCCAGCTGTTCAATTTCTTTCAGCATCAAATCTACACAATCGGTTGCACATGGGGTTCAGAACAAATGAGATCTGCGGAGCATTAGCTCCTCTCCTGCCTTCTTGTACGCGGAGCCATAATCTGTCACCATTTGGACAATGTACTTCTCGTTAATTTCTTCTACAATACTGTCTATGTATGTATTCATGATTGTGTATCTGGTTTGATGCATTTACAGACTTATGATAGAATCTTTGTTTGTTGCAGTACATAAGAAAATTAATGAGACTGTTTTTGGTGGTTCCTGACCAGCCATTACACATTAGGGTAAACCTATACTTACCCGATTTTTTCTTGAATGAATCAATGTACTGTTTAATATCCTTGACCTCATCATCAAGATATTTCCCTGCCAGTTCTTTTGGAGTGGGGGGTTTAACATGTAATCCTTGAGCTTGTGCTTCATAGATCATACTGGAATAGTAAGAGTTGTTTGCTGCATTGAAAGAGATGCTTGCATGATACCAAAATTTTGCAACAATCCATCCCCATATATATTTTGGACCACTCTTCTTGTAGCTATCATCAACCCTTGTTTGTTTCCCGTGCTCCTTAAGAAACATATAATGGTCAACCTCTTCAACATGAGTGCCTGCCTTGTGGTTCTGAGGCTGACCTATGGGGGCTGATCCACTAGTGGAATAGGAGGATATACTCTTCCTAGGTTGAGCCTGCCCCCTAGAGGAGCTCCCATCAGCACTTGATGATCCACCAACACCTTGCTCTACCTCTTCAAAATGAATCCCCTGAGCTTTCATAAATTCTCTCTCCCGATACTCATGTCTACTGAGCTCCAACACTCGCCGAGTACGACTGAAAGGAACTCAAGAAGATTCAACCAACAGTTCAATCGAGCTTCTTATATATTTAATAGATCACTATTGTGGACTCATGACTGGGAAAAGCTACTGGTGTGCTTGTGAAGATGGAGGATTCCTCTTGTTGGTTTCAGCTGGTAATTTGAAGAAGTTTCTGCTTATTTTTTTTTTTGTTATGATCCATATGGCAACCTTGCTTCTTTCTGCCCTCTTCAGGGTGGCACTACCATGTGGACCCCCACTTTTTTGGCTGAATTTGCGGGATGAAGAGATCTCTCAGCTGGCAGATCTTCTTACCTTGACTCAAGACTTCAATTTGAAATCGGAAGATGAGGATAGGCGTCGTTGGAAATGGTCTAACAGTGGTCTTTTTTCTGTCAAGTCCACTTAGCAGGTTATTGCTTTTGGTGGTGTCAAGGAGCCTCTTTGTCATCTTAGTTGGAAGCCTAAGTCCCCCCTCAAAGTCAGATTCCTCATGTGGAGAGTTGTACAAGGGAGGCTGCCCACTCGTGATTGCCTTCTTTCCTTCTTGCCGAGTATTAGTCCTCTTTGCCGCCTATTTGAGGTCCATAATGAAGCTTTGGTTCACATTTTTCTCAGTTGCCCATTTTCAGTTGCTGTGTGGGATCTCATATCTTCATTTACGGGTCACCACCGGTCACCTACAGCCACTGTGAGGGCTCTCATTGGTGGGCGTGGGCTTTTCTTCAGAAGACAAGGTGTGGTGGATGGTCTTGCAGGCTAATTTGGTCCATTTGGGGTGAAATGAGCCTCCATATTTTTGAAAGCAGTTTCTTCAGAGCAGCTAGTTGGTTTAATTTTTGCTAAAGTCAGAGAGTGGGCCAACAGTCAGAATATCAGGCCGGCACTTTTGTTAGGGATCTTCTTGATTGAACCCACAGTGTTGTCGTTACAGTATTTGGGATCTTTTACTTGTATCTTTTTTATGAATTTAGTGGTATCATCCACTTTAAAAAAAAAGGAAAAAAAGTTGACTTTCCTTTCTATTTTATTCCCTGGATAAAATAGTCCTTCCTGAGAGGGAGTTGGGTTTCTGGTGGTCTTCACCACTTTCTTTATGCCTGTACCTTGACTTCGGTGTTTTTTGTTCCCTTTATTCTTACATTAATGAAATTGTGACCTTTTTGGTCACCTCTCAAAAGAAAAAGCTGTCATAAGCTTTTTCGAAGTCCAGTTTCAAGACTACACCCTCCTTATTTCTGACCTTTTTATGATGAATTGGTTCATAAGCTGCCAGGTAATTGTCCAGAATAAACCTCCCTTCCATAAAGCCATTCTGATTCTCCCCCATCACCTGCTTTATAACTCTCTTGAGTCTGGTTGCCAAGACTTTTGCAATGTTTTTGTAGCAACCATTCAAAAGGCTGATAGGTCTGAATTTTGACTCTTTCAGCCCCATCCCTTTGGTATCAGAACAATACGAGTGGAATTGAAGCATTTTATATTAATTGGCCTGTCTTGGAATTCTGTAACAACCTTCATAAAGTCATCCTTGATTGTCTTCCAAAAAAAGAAACTGATAAGAGCCCAATGAAAAGCCATCGAGTTCAGGAGATTTATTGGCATTCAGATTGAGAACAGCTTTCTTCACTTCCTCCTCCTGAATAGGACTGCATAACAAATCAGCTTCCGTGTCCTCAATTCTTGGAAGTTCTCCTTGTAAATGAGGTCTCCAAATATTGTCCTCCTTGAAAAGTTGCTTATAGAAGTTAACAAACATGTCTTGGATATCCTTCTTGTTTTCAAACACAATCTCATCTTTCTAGATGCTCAATCTTCAATGATCTTTTCTTAGCACTAGTTATAGCATGGTAAAAAAGCTGTATTTTTATCACCTTCTTTGAGCCAAAGTTCTTTGGCTTGTTGCTCCCACTTGATCTCTTCTCTTAACAAACACTCATTGTATTCCTTAAGATTCTTCAGATTTTGTTGATCTTCCTCAAACAAGGAATGCCGCTCAGCTTTAATTTCAAGGCCATCAATTTTCAGTTGAAGTTCTTGTCTAAATTCTCTGCTGATTTCCCAAATGTCTGACCACTGCTTGATGCACTTTCTGATCCATCCGAGTTTTATTGCAAAGGATGTGAAGAAAAATTCTGCTGATTGTACTTCCCTCCACCACTAAATCACCAAATCTCTGAAATCTTCTTGTCTGTGCCAAGCCATCTCATGTCTGAATATCCGCTTCTTCTTTTCTCTGTCGTCTGTCAGCAACTGTAGTGGGATATGATCAGAAATTGTTCTACATACGCCTTTTACATGGGTAAGCGGGAAAACCTTCAGCCCCTCTGTAGAAACCAGTATTCTATCTATTCTTGGCTGTATGCTATTTTCTGCATATTTGACCATGTATACTTTTGGTTCGGAATTTCTAGGTCCACCATTTCACACTCTCTAATCCACTGTCCCAACAATTCCATTTCCTTGCTCCATCTCTGCTCTCCTGACCTGTCCCATGGATATTTGACACAATTAAAATCCCCAAGTACACACCATCCGTCCGAAAATAAGTTATATAACCTGTGGAGTTCTTGAAAGAACATCTCTCTCTGCTGATCATGATGTGAACCATAAACAGAAGTTATAACCCACTGAAAATCACTGCTCTTTTTACTGAACCTGACAGACATGCTGAACTCACGAACATCACACGAAATACCCTTGAAGTTAGTTTCATTCCACAAACAATCTGACCCCCTCTTAATCCATCTGCAAGATCAAAAGGCCTGCCTGTCAAAACAAAACCTCCTAATTTTCTTATAACCTGATCATCAACCGATGACATCTTAGTCTCTTGTAGGCAAATACAGTCTAGACTTAAGAGTCTTCGAGAGATCTCTAATTGCCCTCATCTTAAAATCACTGTTGAGGCCTCTTACATTCCAAGATAGAAGCTTCATTTCCATTCTAAAGTATTCCCCACCATCTTCCCTTTCTTTTTCCCGAGACTAATCTAGAATTGCATTGTTTTTAACAAAGTTTATTTCCCTTTTGCCAATCTTTATCCCGCCGCCTGTCCTTTTCTCTTCACACTATTCTGTAAAGCTTCTCTTCTTTTCATCTTCTTAATGAAACTTCTAAGCATATCATTGCTAGAATGAGGGGTGAGTTGTAGGATAGACTGGGGTCGGGGAAGGAAGAAGGTTGGAAGATTGTTCAAGGTAAGAGGGCGCATTCTCCTTCTACCAGCAAGACCCCCCCTTCCAGACTTCCTGTTGAGAAGGATGTCTCTGGAGGAGTGGGGCCTCTGTTATCAAAGGCGCCCGAGGCGAACGCCCAGGCGACGAGGCGAGGCGAGGCGCGGGTATGGCGCCTCGTGTTCCCGCTTTTCGCCTAGGCGATCGCGGGAAACGCCTCATTCGCCCAGGCGTTCGCCTAGGTGCGCCTCAGGCGCCTTCAGCGCCTTATCGGGACAATTTAGAGAAAAAAAAGTCCACCGTTAATCGACCGGCCCAATACAATACCCCCGATTCATTTAAGCTTAAACCGGCCCATTACGAAACCCCCGGCCCAGCATTAATAAACCTCCCCTCTCCGCATCGAACCCTAACCCTTCCTACGTCCCGAGAGTCCAAGACCCCCGGCACGAGCGCAGCGGGCTTCTTCCCCAGTAACGACGGAAGCGGTAGCGGCGGGAAGCGTCTCGGGCGAAAGCGGGCTACTTCTCCGGCGACGGCGACGGCGACGGCCGCGGCAGGTAAGCCTCTCTCAGCCTCTCACACGCTCTCACTCTTTGTCTCTTCATCCCTCTCTATGTTTCTGTCACTCATCGCCCCTCTCTCTCTCTCACGCACTCTCTGTCTCTCCCTCTCTCTCTGTCTCACTGTTCGTCCCTCTCTCTCTGTCTCACACACACTCCCCTCCCCCGACCCTCTCTCTCTCTCTCTGCCAGTCTGCCTCCCCTGAGCCCCGACCCTCTCAATCTCTCTCAGTCTTCTCTCTGTCTCTCTCAATCTCTCCGGCTCTGGCTCATACACACTTCCCTCCCCCGACCCTCTCTCTCTCTGCCAGTTGGCCTCCCCCGACCCTCTCTCTCTCTCTGCCAGTCTGTCTCCCCCGACCTTCTCAGTCTCTCCCAATCTCTCAGGCTTTGCCAATATGCCTCCCCTCCCCCGACCCTCTCTCTCTCTCTGCCAGTTTGCCTCCCCCGGCCCTCTCAGTCTCTTTGTCTCTCTCAATCTCTCCAGCTCTGCCAGTCTGCCTCACCCCCCACCCTCACTCTCTCTCTCTCTCTGTCTGTCTCTATCTCTCCCCACCCCCGACCCCCACTCTCTGTCTCTCTTGCTCTCTGTCTCAATCTCTGTCTCTCTGTCTCTCTCTATCTGTCTCTCCACTCCCCGACCCACACTCTCTCTGTCCTTCTCTCTCACTCTCTCTTGCCTGTCTCTCTGTCTCTCCCCTCCCCTGACCCCCACTCTATCTCTCCTGATCTCTGTCTTTCTGTCTGTCTCTGTCTCTCCCCACCCCCGACCCCCACTCTCTGTCTCTCTTGCTCTCTGTCTCAATCTCTGTCTCTCTGTCTCTCTCTATCTATCTCTCCACTCCCTGACCCACACTCTCTCTGTCCTTCTCTCTCACTCTCTCTTGCCTGTCTCTCTGTCTCTCCCCTCCCCCGACCCCCACTCTATCTCTCCTGATCTCTGTCTTTCTGTCTGTCTCTCTCAATCTGTCTCTCCCCTCCCCGACCCCAACTATTTCTCTCTGTCTCGCTCACTCTCTCTTTCCTTTGTCTTTACTGTTTACAGGTGGACTGTGGACATTGATTTAATTTTTAAGATGACCACACCAACCGGAGGTTCGTCTCATTCGTCTAATCAAGGGCCTACCGAAGGGAAGGGGAGAAATAAAGATCCAGGCTGGAAATATGGTACTTTGGTGAATCCAAATAATAGGGATTGGGTAAAATGCAACTTTTGTCAGAAAGATTGTAAAGGAGGGATCCATCGGTTGAAACAACATCTAGCAGGTACTTCTACAAATGTGACAGTTTGCTTGAAGGTGACACCCGAGGCAAAAGAAGAAATTAAACAATTTATGGAGCAATCAAAACAAACAAGGATTGAAAAGAAATGTTTGATTAGGGAAGCGGAAAGTCGAGATGATATTTTTAGAAATTCAGTTTCCAAAGATTCATCCTTTGAGGTGAATCAAGTTGATGACATTCTTGCAAAGCCTCCTCGGATGAAAGGTCCTTTAGATAGATTTTGTACTCCTAATCCTGAAGATTCAAAGGGCAAATCTATCATGGATAAGAAGCATGAGAAGGAAGCACGAGAAAGGGTCATCCAATACATAGCTAGGTGGATGTATCAAGCTGGAATTCATTCAATACCGTGCGTCTAAATAGTTTCCAAACAATGTTAGAAGCTATAGGACAATTCGGTCCGGGATTGAAAGGCCCTACCTATCATGAAGTTCGTGAGACCCTTCTCCAGAAGGAGATTCAAAAGACTCAAGAAATAGTAGATTTACAAAAAGCCAGTTGGGTGAAGTTTGGTTGTACTATCATGTCTGATGCATGGACAGATGGGAAAGGCCGTACTTTGATAAATTTTTTGGTCAATTCACCTACTGGAACTGTGTTTTTGAGGTCTATTGATGCATCTCAATATGTCAAAGATGCAAAGTTGTTGGCTGACTTATTGAACAAGATAGTTATAGAGGTTGGTGCGGAGAACGTGATACAACTTGTCACAGATAATGAAGCAAACTATGTTACTGTAGGAAAAATGTTGATGGCAGCCCATCGTCAGTTATTTTGGACACCATGTGCTGCCCACTGCCTAGACTTGATATTGGAGGACATTTCCAAGGTGTCTCCAATCAAGTCAACCATTCGGAGGGCAAGGATGGTTACTACATTTATTTATGCACATACGAGGGTGCTTGCTATAATGAGGAAGCATACAAATGAAAAGAATCTTGTCCGTGCAGCTGTGACTCGCTTTGCCACAAATTATTTGAATCTGCAAAGTTTGTTAGATTGTAAAGATGGTTTGAGAAGAATGTTTACATCTAGTGAATGGACAAGTAATAATAAGTGGGCAAGAAAAATTGAAGGAAAGAAAGCACAAGATATAATTTTGAAGACTCAGTTTTGGAAGGGAGTTATTTATGCACTAAAGATATTCAAGCCTCTTGTCATGGTTCTGCGCTTGGTTGATGGAGAGAAGCCGTCAATGGGTTACATTTATGAAGCCATGGAACGTGCCAAGGAAAGTATCAAGAATGCTCTGGATGGAAAAGTGGACAAGTATGGTCCACTTTGGGAGATCATTGATAGGAGATGGGATTTTCAACTTCATCGTCCTTTACATGCAGCTGGATACTACCTTAACCCTCAATTCTATTATGCAAATCTAGAGATTGATTCAGATGATGAAGTGAAGCAAGGACTATATGATGTCATTGAGAAGTTAGTTCTTGATCCTAATGTACAAGATGAGATTACCAAGGAATTGGCATGTTATAGGAATGCTATGGGTTTCTTTGGGAGAGAAATGGCCATAAGACAACGTACCACATCTAATCCTGGTATATTTCTATATGGACTACTAGTACATTTATTCATTAAATTCTTTTTGATGTGAAAATTAAATACTATTTGCATCTCTTATGTAGTTAATTGGTGGGTGGATTTTGGGAGCAAAACTCCTAATCTGCAGAAGATGGCCATTCGCATCTTGAGCCTCACTTGTAGTGCATCTAACTGTGAACGCAATTGAAGTACATTTGAACAGGTTTTGATTTTTATTAACTTTCATTGAATAATACATGTTATGTTTTTTATTCTATATTAATCTAATAATGATATTTTTCTAGGTGCACACTAAGAAAAGGAATATGTTGGAGCAAAAGAAGCTGAATGATCTTGTGTTTGTGCAATACAACCAACGCCTTCGAGATCGCTTTTTACGTTTCCAACAAAGTGAACTTGACCCTATAAGCTTGGAAGATATTGATGATTGTAACGAGTGGATAGCACATCCTCATGATAATGAAGATGTTGTACATGAGGATGAAGACCTCACATGGTTCGATGTTGAGATTGCTGCAGGAATTGGTGAAGAAGAAGGTCCACGTACAAGGACATTGTCATCAAAGAAACGTTGTTTAGGGAAGGGGAAAGCAGTTGCAACAAGTTCCACATTAGAGTCTATTGATGAGCTTGAAGTTGGGTCTGATGATACAACGGAGGACTCTGAAGTTGAACTTCCACTTGAGCAAGATGAGGATTCTGAGAGTGATGAATGAGTGAGGCTTGAGAGTTGTGAAAGGAATGTATTCATAGGCTTGTTAGCCTTATTTGGAAATGTTGGCTACTTATTTTCTTAAGGAACATTTGAATGTTGTAATAGACTTATCTTACATTTCTACATTTATATTGTGTTTGCTTAGCATTTCATTGATAAATTTCATTATGGTGAATTTAATTAATAGTAAAATGTCTATGAATTTGTTGATTACATATTTGAGTAATTAAAATTTATTTCATTTACTTTGATTTAAAATTATATGGTTATATTTGATAATTTGAGTGAATAAATATCATTCAGTATGATTATTTGGCTATTTTGTATAATAAGTAAATTATAAATATATATTTTTTTAAATGTCGCCTCAAACGCCTAGGCCATCGCCTAGGCGTTTGAGGCTGAGGCGAACCCCGATCGCCTCGGTCGCCTCTCGCCTCTGACTACATAGAGTGGGCCATAGGAGATGGGCTTGTTGCAGGTCTTCAGGGGAAGTTGGGGTTAATGGGTTCATTGAGAAGGATACAGAGAAACAGAGGGTTTCAACAGTCAAGGTCCCTCCAGGATTGGTTGCTGTCCCATGGTCGTTTGAGATTGAAGCAGTCAAAGAAAGTCTCGAACATTGCGTGGTTTCTTCCTTTACAAAGCTTCCAGGAGGCCCTTTGTCGTCTGAAGAAGGCAATAAACAGTTATATTCAATATTGCAGACCTTGTAGCTGAAGGAAATCAACTGGTGGATTAGACACCTAAAAGGCAATGCCTTCTTGATCAAAGCTCCCTCATGCAGCTGGAAAAGTCAAAGCCTGTTCCAGAGGTTCAGCACAATGGAACAACCTCACTGTGTCCTCTCCATGGTCGGTGGAGGTGGGTACCAACCCTGTCGGTTCTAGTTCTGAACTGTGGTGCAGAATCTCTGGGATTGCTCTCCACCTCTTGAATGTTTCTACCTCACAAGCCATTACCTCTAAGTTTGGCATCCTTAAGCAGGTGAATGCCAATGTCCTAAAGAGTGATAACCTAGCTTATGCTCGAGCGCTCGTTGAAGCAGAGCATGCAGAAGACATTCGAGAGAAGGTCAGAGTTGTGGTGGGAGGTAGAATTCTCCGGGTTGGGATCAATATTGAAGCTTCTGGACAGGATAAAATTCCTAAGGAGAAGCGGCAGTGGACCTGGGATGAAGTAATGTCCGGGTTCAAGAGGTATCAGGAGAACAGAGATCTTGAGAAGAAAACAGGGGCACCGGAATGCTCACGCAAGGAGATGCAGGGGGGCTTATGTGAACTAGCTGAGTCATCAAAACTTCCGATTCACTCAGGAAAGGTGAATTCAGAGGATTTGAAGCGCCCATATTTCGGGACTAGGGGCCATTGGTGATTTCTTTGGCTCGAGATTTTTTGGAGACAGTGTGTCTTGGGTGCTGCTCCAGGAGATTCGAGTGGTTGTGCAGGATCGCAGAGCCGCCTGGACATTGACATCTTCGAAGCAAAGGTGGTGGAGAATATTTCTGTTAGTTCCAAGGCAGGAGGTGAACAACTTCGGGAAAGAAGGTAGACGGCGGGGTGTCAGGTGAAAAAGATGAACAGTGGCGGGCCTCCGCTCTTAACCTGATACTGGGGAGACGAGATCCGAATTCTTCGGATTGTAACTTAAATGTGAGCTGGTGTCCACGGACCGGTCCTGCGGTTGAGCCGGTTCACGTTTCGCATGAGCTCGCAAACCTCGTCATCTTCCCCGCCCCAATGGTGACACTGTTCTGTCATACGGTGAACAGAGTACCGGTAAAGCCACTGTGGGATCTTCGAGGAGTTCAGAAGTTCCTCCTTGTCCTGTCATTCCTACCCTTTTTCTTCTCTCCTCTTCAGATCCAGATCAGTTGTCGACTGAAGCCGAAGAGGTGGCACATATAGAGCTCATCACTTCTCCACCTGAGGCAGCTTTGGCAAGGCTAGGGAGTGCAGATTCTTACTTCATAGATTATCAGCATGTCACTCTTCCTCCACCAGACATTGTACCTTATGTGGCAGAATCAGATCCATTGATGGTGATGTTTTCAGCTGAAGAGGATGGATGGTCAGAAGAAGTTGTCCAATTTGGGAAGTGCATCGGGGTTTCCTTACAAGGCAGGGAGAACATGGTTATTAGTTTTTTGAAGAAGCTTAGACGTAATGATGCTTTACAACACTCAGCTAAGAGGAAAGATGTAGGGGGAGGTTCAAAAATTGGGAAAAGAGAACTTTACTTTGGTAAGAACAATGAGGTGATTGACAGTCTTGGAGGCAAGAAAGGGAAGGAGGTGGGGAGTAAGGCTGAATCCTAATGAATCTTATGTCCTGGAATATTTGGGGTTTGAATGGTGAATTTAAAAAATAAGAGTTGTGAAGGATCATGTTCTCTCTCTTCAACTCTATTGTATTTGTCTTCAGGAAACCAAGATGCAGAAGCTTGAAGATCATATTTTAAAGAAATTGGGAGGCTCATACTTGACAGGTTCAGCCATTATTCCTGCTGCTGGTTTCAAAGGAGTGCAGATGATACTTTGGAATGAGGACAAATTTGAAGGTATTATCAGCAACATTAGGGAATTTAGTATTTCAGTGGTTTCTCTAGCAAACCCAACAATGGCACTAAATTATGTGGGGTAATCACCACTGTGTATGGTCCTCACAATGATCAACAAAGGGAGATATTCTTTCAAGAACTATATAGATTGAAAGACCTGTTCAACACTGCTTGGTGTATTGTGGGAGACTTCAACAGTGTCAGATATCCTTGGGAAAGATCAGGCAGGCAGAAATGGTGGAAAGAAATAGAATGGTTAAACAACTAGATTAGAGATAGTATATTGATTGACTTGGAAATCCTGAATAGACAATATACTTGGTCAAATATGCAGAATAACACTATACAGTCCAGACTGGACAGAATTTTGATCTCTACGGATTGGTTCAATCAGCTCCCGAACTCCCACATTATAGGTCTGAATAGAATGGTCTCTGATCACATACCACTACATCTTCAAACAGGAAAGAAAGGAAAGAAGAAAAGAATGTTCATATATGAGCTCTTTTGGCAAAGACAGGAAGGTTTTAAAGATATGGTATGCAAATGGTGGAGAGAAGCCCCAAGTACTGAGTATGCTTCATCAACTTTCTTGCTGAAACTTAAGTGGCTTAGAAAATAATTAAAAAAGTGGGCTAAGCACTTCTTCAGCAGACATTCAGAGAGCAGACAGATCTTGATGCAGAACACTGAAGAGTTGGAGATCAGGAGTGAGTATTTTGCCCTATCACCCAAGAAGAACAATCCTTGAAGGATTACAAGAAATTATACAATGAGAGGCTGCTTCAAGACGAGATCAAATGGAAGCAAAGAGCAAAAGAGCATTGGCTTAAAGAAGGAGACAAGAACACTTCTTTTTTCCATGCTATGGGAAGTGCCAACAGGAGACTGCTGAAAATTGATCATATTGTTGATAATGGAGCCTACATTGATAACCTGAATGATATCAAAGACAGTTTTCTTCATTTCTATGAGGTGCCATTCATGGAGGATCTCAGCCGGAGACTGCATTTGGAAGATGGAATACTTCCCTTATTGGATGAAACTGATGCTAATGCTCTATGTGCCCCTATCCTTGAAGGTGTAGTGAAGGAAGCAATTTTTAGCATGAATCCAAATAAAGCCCCGGGACCGGATGGATTTTCTTTAGGCTGCTATCAGTTTTTCTGGATCTGATCAAGGATGATTATTTAAAGATGGTTCAGGAGTTTTAGCTTAGACCTCATTGTATCAAGAGTTTTAATTCCACACACATTGTCTTAATTACCAAGAAAGAGGGAGCTGACAAAGTGACTGAATTTTGGCCTATAAGCTTGTTGAATGGTTGCTACAAGATCATCACTAAAGTGTTGGCATCAAGAGTTAACAAGGTCATGGGAAAGTGTTAGAAGAGAACAGTCAGCTTTCATAAAGGGGAGATACATCTTGGACAACTACATGGCAGCTTATGAGGCTATTCATTATTACGAAACTAGGAATAAGCAAGCGTTTCTTTTAACGCTTGACTTTGAAAAGGCGTTTCATAGAGTTAGTTGGAGGTGTGTTAGAAGAACTCTGGAACTAATGGGCTTTAAGCATTAATGGATTGAATGGATAATGAGTTGCATATCGACACCTAGATTCTCAATCCTAGTTAATGGAGAACCTCATGGATATTTCAGCAGCTCTAGAGGTTTTGAGATGGTGATCCCTTATCATCTCTTCCTTTCTTGCTTATCTCCCAGATTTTGAGCTCTCTTTGGGATAGGGCATCAAGGGCTTGTCGATAGTTTCAGTGTTGGTAGAAATCACATCCAGCTTTCTCACTTGCAATTTGTTGATGATACATTGCTTTTCACATCGGGAAGGGACAACACCATCCAGAACATCAAGAAGCTGTTGTTGATAGTTGAATTCATCACTGGTCTCCAAATCAACTATAGTAAAACTGAGATTGTTGGAGTGAATGTTTTCCAGATTTTTCGCTGCAGACTCTGGAGAGAATGGATTGCAAATGGACTCATTTCCCTATCAGATATCTCGGCCTACCTCTTTCAGATGGTGTGATAAAAGTAATAGATTGGGATGATCTAACCAAGAAGTTTGAGAATAGATTAGAAGGATGGATAGGTAAATTCCTATCAGCTGGAGGGAGATAGATCTTGTCAAAGCCAGTTCTTTTCTTTGGCCACTTATTATGCTTCCATTTTTAAGATCCCAAGGACAGTGGAACGAATCTTAGAATCTGCAAGAAGCTCCTTTTTTTGGTCAGGAGGGAAAAGAGATAAAAAAGTTTTGCATTTGATAAAATGGGACATTGTTTGCAAGAGTAGAGACCGAGGGGTCAGTCTTATTAAACTTCACTTTTCAACACTGCACTGTTGGCAAAATGGTTATGGAGATTGGAAGAGGAACCAGATTCTCTGTGGGCTGCAATAGTCAGATAAATACTTCAATAGAAGCAAATGGTCTCTACTGCCTGCAAGCAACCACACTTTGTCACCCATCTGGAGAAACGTAGTAAAGACTGCAGATTTCCTTTCAATTTCTTCCACATTCCAATTGGGGAAAGGAGATCATATTCTATTTTGGAAGGATAAGTGGCTTTCCGTTATGCCCTTAGCTGCCACTTTCAGTAATAAAACTATTGCTAGAGACCAAGATGCCACAGTTGCAGATGTCCTATCTACTGAGTTCCAAGGTCAGGTGAACATTACATTGAGAAGACGCCCTACAAAAGTGGAAACTGTGGAGCTCATTAACCTGTTTAATATGCTCAATCCAGACCCTAAACATGGATGGTGATAGGAGGATATGGAGGTGGTCCAATAATGGGAAGTTCTCAGTTAGTTCCCTGGTGAAATTTCTTGGTGATGATGGTTGCAGAATTTGGTGGCAGGATTTGGTCTGGTTTAAGTCTCTACCAAGCAAAATCGAACCGTTCTTGTGGAAGATAGCTTGGTGCAGATTACCTACAGGCTTGAGATTAAGCAAGATTCTTCATTCTAATGCTTACAAATGTATCTTCTGTGCTATGTTTGTTGAGGACCAGAACCATTTACTCTATCATTGTGGTATCATTAATACATTATGGAAGGTGATCTGTAGACAGTATGGCATCCGGTGGGTAGATCCAACTTCAGTACTAGAATTGATCAAATGGTGGAGAGAAATCTGTCCTTTTCCTGATCAGAAAGAATTGTGGCTTTTGATATGCCCTGCTTTGCTATGGGGCTATTTGGCATGAAAGAAATAGAAGGAGATTTGCCGATGAGTACCATAGCATCTTTGATTTACTGAGTGCAGCTCTCAAATGGACAAAAGAGTGGGGAATTGCAGCTGGTCTATTCGAAGACAAGAAACAGAATCTGCTGGACAAGACTATAGACTGGAAGAATATGTTTCTTTGATTGATCAAACTGTTTTATTTCCTTGATAAAACAGCCTTCTACTTTTCCCTAGTAGTTTCATAGGAATCATGGGGAATCTTGTATACAGGGGAACGGGTTCTCTTCATTTCTTGACTCGTATGGGATCCCTCTGTAATCTCTCTATCTCAATTCAATGAATTTGTGACTAATAGTCACCCTAAAAAAAAAAAACTTCTAAGCATATCTTCTCTGCCATGGAAAGACACCCCAATCGTCTGCCCGAAGAGAATGATCTCATCTGTCCATTGATCATCCCCCGCTTAAATAGCCATAGCAGAAGGATTAAAAGGATTCACATAAGGGACTAGTTGTAGAGCTTCAGAGCCCCCATTGGTGCTCCCTTGTTCACCTTCTGTTAGTGCGGTGATTCTTACTTGTACATATCCTCTTTTGTTTCCTCTTTATTATACAAGTGGTACAATCCACATTGAAAAAAATCTGTATGTGTTTAATTACATATGATCAAGTACATGTCATGTAATTTAACTACATATGATCAAATGTATACCATGTATTAGATATGAAGATGTGTATTGAATTAGAAATTATGATGCTGGATAAGACACGTAAGCTAATAGGTTCAATGCATTTGGTAGGATATGGGATTTGTTGATTGAGTTACCAGCCATCAAATCAAAACATTACGAACTTTCACATGTTATTGTGTTCACACGAAATGAGATTGGCTTAAACCAATCGTTAGATAGTCACCCCAATTCAAAGTAACAAAAACTGAATACAAACTGGATGACATAAACGAGTGTTCTCTTATTATTTTTTTTTTTGCTTGTACATGCATCCAACCACTGATGTGAGCTAACAGAAAAACATAGTACAATACTTGGCTTCAAGGCCAGTCACAACTGAGCCTTGGTCATAGTGCTTTCTCGAGGGTTGTCACTCCATCTTCATCAAGGATTTTCACCCACTGTCCTTGGGTTTCTATTGCCGCAGCAGTATGACGAAGGAACTTGTGACATAGTTGTTAAAGCATCCAAGGCAACCAAGGCGGTGGCCTACCACCTTACTACTTAGACAACAAGGTGAGGCACCCAGGTGAAGCCTAGTTTACATAACCAAATATGTTTTGCTATCTACATCTGCTACCATATAAAATTCCATCTTTAATTGTAAGGTGCTTAGGAGAAGGCGAGTCTATATAACCAAGTATATTTCAAGAGAACAACTGTCTACATGTTCTACAAAATAAATTGCTATGATATAAAAAGGTAACATCCATAATGCTCAAACATATACTTTGCATAAAAAGAAAAATAGAAATGATCATTCATAAATTAATAAGGAAATACTAATGAAAATATGGATTTCTTGTTAATCAAGATGAAAAAATCAACCTGAAATTTGATAGGAAAATAAACATGCAGTATTAAAAAGGAATAAATGTAAGACATATAAGCAAACTAACTGACTATATCATAATATTTACTCGTCAATTATCATAGTCACAAAACCTTCATCTTTCTCCGTTTTCCCTGTAACCTTGATCACCTTTCCAAATTTACTCAAACTTTATTTGAAGACTAAAACAGACCTCGAAGCAATGCAGCTTCTGTCCAGAACTAGGTGGGCTACTAGGTGCACTATGACGGCCCAGGCGAGCACCTTAATGGTTTCTCACCCTAGGCTTCAGGTAACCCTGGGCACAATCTGGTGCCTTGTTGCTTTGGCACCACCTAAACATTGCCTAGGCAATGTCTTAAAAACAATTACTGGTGAAGATGCACCACCTGCTCAGCTCATACCCCCATGTAGTGGTTCCATTTGATATCTGAACAAAGTTGTGAACACTTCACCAGAAAATTATGCCATTCCTCTTAGAAGAAACACTTCCTGATGTGTTGTTGCATTTTTAAGATCTTGTCATTTGTGTTCCATTTCTAACTTACATACAACACAGCAAGGACTGCCAATGGCCATGTAAGGAAAAGTTGGAAAGTACTCCCTTCTCATTTGTGTTCTGATAGCTCAGCTATTAATCGATTGACTAAGATGTGGATTTGCAGAGTTCATTCTTATTACTACATTTCTAATACACTTGGCTAGATCAATTGTCAGGTTACACAGACAATGCAGATTCCACTGTCATATGCCGAGGACATCATTGGTGTTGCTGGTAAAAACATTGCATACATACGTGGTACCAGTGGAGCAATTATCACTCTTCAGGAGAGTAGAGGTTTGCCTGATGAAATGAGTGTGGAAATTAAGGGCACTGCAGCACAGGTTCAGATTGCTCAGGAACTCATTCAAGTAAGCATGTTACATTGGATATCTTTCCAGCAGATGAATTTGTGTGGATTGGATGTAGCTTTTCTGGAGCTGTATGTTACAATTGGTATACCATTGTTGAAATCCATTTGTGTGCATGCTTATGCTTGAAATCCATTCGTACGCATGCTTATGCAACTTTTCGTATACCATTCCATAACAATATTCTTATACATGCAAGCCTAGTTTGTTTGTACCAGCATCACAGTTGAGTTTGTTAACTATATGATCTCCTTGCAGGAATCCATAAGTGGACGCAAAGAACCAGATGTTGGTAGTTACAGTGGCAGTTTTGGTGGTCTTGACTCAGGTTTGCAGTTGGCATATCCTCAGCTGATGAATTCATCTTACCATTCCTCGATGTCACAACCCTACAGTGGATATGGTCCATCTGGAATTAGTGGACATGGTGGATACAGGATTTAATCGTTAGGGTGCTACAGGCTTAATCCCTTTCTACCTCCCACTGTCCTCAGATCCAGGAACAATATTACCGTCTTGATATGTTGGATAACTGGGGTGTACCATGCCATTCTCCTAACAAAAGAAGGATTCTAATTGCTAGTCTGAGCCAGATGTAACTTTGGGTATTGGAGGGACCTGTTTGATTTATTCACCGGGTAGTGTACGGGTCATGTGCTCAGTACGTGCTAGCACTTTTTTTCTTCTTTTGGGCCACAAAGTTGAACGTACCATTCTTTTATCAATTCCTCTCTTTTCTTGTGTTATTGTAGTAGGTTTTTTAATATTTTTTTCGTTTTGAGGCTATTGAGAGTAGACTGGCGGAAACTTGGTGTCGATGGTGTCAAGTAGTTCTGTACGTCAGTGGTGCGCGTTGGTGGTCTCTGCTCTCCTGTGCTGTGGGAGCTTGACCTGATGCTCATATACTCGTAGGCTGTGTGCTTCGATATGAATTTTGATTCCTTTTCGGGAGATGTTTATGTGAATTGTTTATTGGAGATTTGTGAAATTGGCGGTCGGTGCAAGCCGTTTGTCCACTATCAAATCTGATCACCGTCTCTCATCATGCGGTCAGGTCAGCCTGACCCTTGCTTTCTACAAGGTTTTGGATTGTGGACCTTATGCTCACAAATGGAGCCGTGTGGTGTGGTCCTGGCCTGATGATGCTACTTCGATATGGACTGATCTCGAGCTGATATAACCCTTATTTATGTTCACAAGGTGTATGAAAAAATTAAAAAAGTATTAAGTTTTTAAAAAAATATAAACAGGTGTTATAATGTATGAAGACAATTTAGACAAAACGTGTTCGTTACATTTGGCTGTTGGTTTACATGTGTGTAAGTTACGTGCTTGTGTTAATATCCCGCAAGGTGATGTCGATTATATAGGGCTTTCTTGAGGAATAATGGGATGATGCACTATATCGTTAGATATTCAGAAGTTTTGGATGGAGTTATAAGATGTGCATAAGGGTATTGTTTGGCCATAATATTTTGATTATTTCTCTGCCCTTTCTTATGAAGTCTTCTTTGAGAGCAAATGAGAGTTTGGGAGAGCAAAAGTGTGTGTGTGTGTGTGTGAGAGAGAGAGAGAGAGAGAGAGAGAGAGAGAGGGTTGAGACATGTGGAAATGACTATATTGGATTGTAAAATAGTTTCCAAGTCAGTTCCAATCCCCAAATAGTCGTTGGAGGCCCTTTAACATATGCTAGAGTTTGTCTCAAATTAGCTGAGATTAGTTAGATCCTAATCCTGGATCAGCTATCCCAGTCGATCCCCGCTGATTCGGCCTAGGATCGGAAAAGGTTGGATTGAGATCAGATTGGTATCGGGTTAGCCAATCCAATCTGATCTGTGCTTTACTATTGTTCTAATCAGCCTTAGCGCAGTTCGGTGCTATGCATATATAGTTTCTATGTTTGACTTGTTTTTTCTTTTCAAATTTGTACTGTTTGCTTTTGTTTCTTTCTTTCACACTTGGGACTACATACGGTGAGAATAAAGGGTTTGTGTTAGGAGATTTTTTGTTATTTTGAGATTTAGAACTTATTAGTGCGCGTTGTCTGACTTAATCAAGTGAATGTAATTATTCGTTTAACATTATCCTATTATCCATACATGAATAATGTTAATTACATTCTTAGAAGAGAAAAATCTTTGATTAATCATCGAAAAAATTTAACATAACACCTTGTGAATGAAGCGAAGTAACACAAGGAAAGTGCATCATGATATGACATATTTGGTTAAAAAGAGAGCAATATCTTATTTATTATATCTTGAAGAAGCTTAAGCCTGACATTTTTGATTTATTTGATCTTGATAAGAACATGAAGATCCCATCTCGTGGAATTATTTTTAATAAGTAAGAGGAGTCGTCGAATCTATGTTGGAGATGCGGACTCAACCTTAAGAAGATACTTAAGAGTTTGAAAGGAGCCTTTAATAAAACGGAAGTTTATTTGGGGTCTTAAAAAGATGTTTTGAAAACCTTTGGAATGTATTCACACCTTTGCAAACAAGAGAAAATTTGGTTTTTTGAAGAATCATTTTGTTAAAGGGTTGAGTTTGCACCCTAGCAGTAGACTCAACTTGCCTCCCCTTTCTGTACTAAACTCATGATTTGTTGAGTTAAACCTCTGTTGTGAAATGCATTTTATTACTTGTTATGGAATGTTTGGCAAACCAGCCATGCTTGTGGGATGAATTTTGGACTTAGTTGTAGGAGATTGAATTTCAAATATATCAAAAACACCAATTTTTTAATGAGAAATGGCAACGTTTGAGAGTTCATTCATTTGTTCAGACTTGAGTCTGCAGCAAGAGCACAGAGTTAACCATCATTTTGTTTACTGATTCTTTAGAGACCCTTTGCTATCACTTGGTCTTAGTAGTGATTTTGTGAAGATAATTAAGTTATTTTTAAGTCTCACAGAGTCCATTTGTTAGGATGATTGACTATTCACTTCAAAGGGGCTGAGTTTGCACCTAGGGTGCAGACTCAACCTGTCATGCTTATCTTTTGATAAGCCTACATAGTTCATACTGCAAATGTCTTCAAAATTGGGTTAATATTAGTTAGTGAAGTTAAATCAAGAAAATTACAACATAAAAAATAATTTTTACCCAAATTCTCTCTTAGATCCTCAAAGATTTTAGGGTGCAGACTCAAGATCCTGAGTATACTCTAGGTTTTTGTTTCTCTTAAAACTTAGAATGATCTAGAAATCATTGCAAATTTTAGGAGTATGATACTGAGAGATCTTAGATATCTGAGTAAGGTTAGATGCAAATGTTTTGATGAGAATATTCTTTATGATGGCCCTTCAAATAATATGCTCATCTCATGAATCTCCACCCACCTTGAGCATCCTATTAGACATCAAGACATCTAATATGATGATTTGAGTTAGCTATGCATCTTTCATTGGTGGATGCTAATGAAGAAGCATGAAGATTCATGATAAGCCATACTATAAGGACCATTATCTCATCAGGATCATGTAAAACCGTGGACCGTAGAGGGTGGATGCAAAGAGAAACTCGTTGAGCATAGTTACTCACCCAAGAGGGTGCCCTTGATGCCTTTAAGGTATATAGAGAACTCACAAGGAGTGACCCCGCACACCTCTACATGAGAAGAGTCCAGAACTCCACCATCTCTTATGATGGGATATGTGGCATTTTACATAAACTTGTCCATATAAGATGGGGTTTGATATAACATCCTTTCTACAAAGGGTTCTTTAATGAATGATCCTAGCATTAGGGTTGCTAGATCATTCTCCATGCAATCCCCTCTTGAGAGAAAACATCGAAAAACTCTTAACTCACTTTAAAACTCTTAACAAGATATCATTGAACATTGAAAGACTCAATGCAAAACTGAAATCATAGTATTTAGAATATATATATAAAATCCTCATTCTATTGAACTCGTAACAAGGGAAGGGGCGCAGACTCAAGATTATAGACCACTACCTATGTATTGAAGCCAAAATCGAAGCTCATAAGTTACAGAATAACATGGAAGCTAGGTTATAATTTAAAGAGACATTATGAATATTATTTAGGTGCAACATGGAACTTTCCTATCGATTAAATCCATCCAAATCAAGCTATGGGATTCAGTACAAACCAAAAGTGTAGTACATATTTTAACATTCTAGATGGAATCTCCCCTTTCGAATGGCATTTGTTTGGGGAGTTTATGCCCTTGGAAGACCACCTCCAACAGGTGGAGGGTCTCCCTTAAGTATCTGCTGGCCGAAGCCATCACTTGAAACAAGAGGGAAGTAAGAAAGGAAGAAAGATATGAGAAGAGCTACATCAAAGCATGATTAAACATATGCTAAAATCCCAAATAAACACCCAAAAGTGTCTCACAAGAGCTTGCAATCTTAATAAGATCATAGCCCACATAATGAGCATTCTCCTAGGCAAGTTTAAGAGGGCAAAATAATTCAAATGAATCTACAAAGCATACATTCAAGCTTAAATGCGAAAACCCGTTTTTCCGGACATAGAGGGGTATTTGGCTTCACAAGGGTGTATATAGGGAGCTTTGAATCCTAAGGGGCCTCCTTCATAGGGTGAAGGGTCCCCTCAGATTGTCCCACTTGCAAACCATCGCCTTTATGAAGGATCAAATATACAAAATGAAAAAAATTCTGACACAAACTAAAACAGGGACTTGGAAAGATGAGATTTCTTCATTACTTGAAAGAACAAATGGGAGATACAATCGAGTGGGAGATAGAACATGCTGTAAATGATGAAAATTTACAGAAAATATAGAGAAAAACCCTTAGCTCTCTCACATTCTCTTCCAACCTTCTTTTTACTGCACAGGGAACTGGTTCCTCACACAGTCCCCTCTCTTTCTCTCTTCTCTTCTCTCTCTTTTTTCTTTACTTTCTTCTTCTTCCTTGCTTATAGACCAGAAGAAGAAAGGGAGGGGGACGACCTACTTATTTTTTTCCTTCTCTTCTTTCTTTTCTTTTCTGTTTCTTCAACCATCTCCAGGACTTCATAGGGCATCAAGCCTTTCTTTTATATCTAAGGCATGGCTTCCTTTTAGGGGCAATTTGGGTATTAATTTTCATGGGATAAGAAGGGAATATGCCCCAATCATGGGGCAGCAGCATATGCCTCCCTCTCATTGGCTCTTTTTTACTTTTCACCTATCAAAAGTTTCTAGAAGCCTTTTTCCCTTACTTTTTGTTTCTTTGAGAGGTCCCTTGGAAATAAGTGGAAACTTCCACCTTTTTCTTCTTCCATTCCTTTCCTTGGATAGAAAGTATAGAGGGGTGTACGTGTAGTGCATGGGCAGCCCATTTGTGAGGGTCTATGCCCCCGGTTGCCCTTTTCTGTCGTGCCCCATTTAAGTGAACAGGCCCACCATCCTCTGGGCTTTGAAATATCACATTAAGGCTTTGTTTGAAGATGGGGATATGGGCTTGCTATTGCCCATTTTGGGCTTCTTTGCTTAACCCTTTCTAGGCTCCACACAGGCTGGTCCATTAGTTTTTATGGGCTCAGACCCGTATAAATTTTAGTGACAACAAATAGCCCCCACACATATTGTTAGGATAAGGGTGGAACGATGAAGAACACAACAAAAACGGATAATAAAAATCAATCCCACCAATCCCCCGATCCGTTTCGGTCAAAATAAAAACAAACAGGTGGATTGAATATCATCGTGCACGGATTTGGATCCGTGTCTGTGTCATGCATAAGCGTCTGGCCTCTAGCAGTATCTATGCAATCCTTATTTGTAGTTCGTCCTTGCTCCCTCGTCCGAATCGGCATGCTCGTCAAAGATTCTTTTCCGCAACGGAGTCCGTAGTATGTAGGTGGAGGTTTCCTGACTATCGGGAATCGTGCACAGTGGAGATGGAGAAGGAATCGACGCCTCGAATAGGACACCTACAGGAGGAGGAGAGAGAGGGGGGGCAGCCAACATAAAGAAATCCCTGGAGCTTAGTCCAACATTTTTTACGGCGTGTACTTATATAAAGTCGGTGCGACTTTTCACAAATGTCCTCGAATTAATATAAAGCTCACTAAAACACCACCGGTTGAGAATCTTTATGCGTGTGACCCTCTAGGCCTATTTATCAGTCTGATTTTTAGCTCGTTAAGTCCAATTCAACTTTATTGACTTATAACAATTAATTAATATCTCATATTTAATTAATTACTCAAAAGATAATGAGGTTCATCAACTCACTTATAGAATCTTTCTGTCCAGAGTCACCATGTGGCTATAATCTTTAATCCGTACAATACTCTCGAGTTTACCTAAGGTATGTCCAACTGTCTAATCCTAGATGAGTAACTCACTTGGATCTGATGCCACTGTATAATATTAGAAAATACCTTTCCTGATATTGTATCTGTTCTGGCCAGAGACTCCTCCCATCTTTCCTAGAACATTCTCTCTCTAATTACTTGAGAGCAGATAATCCCTTATTGAACACACAATTACCTTCGAAAGTCTTCCGTTGGATCTAATCTTTGACTATTAAGAACTCCGTAGATAGGGATTCAGAAGCTAAGGTCAAAGCCCAGAAGTCCACCGATAAGATGTCTTTGGTGTCTCAGGTCCTAAGACTAGCCACGTTACTGTGACATTGAATTGAGCTGGTCGACAGTCAGACAAATTACCATTCAACGATTCAAGTCAAATAAGTTCAGTGAACTTATTCCCCAATGAGCATCTGTGTGTTTGCCTTAGTGTCCACTGTTCACACACACGTGACCATGAGATCAGTCACACTCATCATATGAGCAAGCACAACACACACCAGTCTGTCCGGATATTATATATCCTATCTCTAATATCCTATGACTGGGAACCTTTAAGAATTATGGTTAGGAGTATCAATCTCATTATCACAATCTCCTTGTGATCTAATATTCCCGTCACAATTTTATGGACTTCATTATACTCAGTTAACTAATCACTAACATTATAATAAATTAATTACCATATATTCGTGAACCAGAATGTTCATAGATGTCTACTGATTGGCTTTGAGGATATTTATATCCAACAATCTCTCACTTGGACTCAAACCAATCACCTTCCCATTTGATCACCATCAAACCTAGGCGATGCTCAAGTATAATATGAGATAATAGCTTAGTCTATGGTCAGATAGAACTCTTTCCATTACAATATCTTCTCTAGTACTAATATCTCTGATCATGTGAAAGTGCCTCAGAATGTTCTATAATTTCTGATGAGACCGTGGCTCTTTCACGTAATCAGTTACTCCCACTATTGTCATACAACAATGGGACGAGATCAGAAGTGTATACAATTACATCTAGTTTAAGGATGAACTCTTTCATTCACACTATTCCAGTAACGGTGTAGTTGTGATCATCAAGTCATAACTCAATATCAGTTTTCTGTTACCCATTACTGATTGAAAACTCAAGTCAGTCCAAGCTCATAGTTTTAAATCAATTCCTCTAGGTGCCATGAGTACATCTTTAGTTCTTTTGAAGTAAATAAAGATGTCTTTTACTACCTTTTCATAAGGTTCTCCTAGATCTGCCTAATAGCTATTCATAAGATTTATTGCACACATTGTATCAGGTACAATACATTGGATCACTCTTCAAGAGCCATAAGGAACATTTCTTTAGAAAAATTAATTCCCCGTCTCATTATATGAGATCCCCTTTGGAATTTTAATTTGTTATATCAAACTTTTGCCTTTTTAATTAATGCACTTGAATTAGGTTAAATCAAGCATCCTTAGCAATCTATCTTCATAGATCCGTATTCACAATACGCATGATGCTTCACCTAAATTATGTCTGGAGAAATCAAAGGTAATCATGCTCTTACTATTGGTAGTATCTCCTTGTCATTATCAATGACTAGGATATTATCAATACAAAATATTAATAATGTGACTGTACTCCCACTAGCCTTCTTGTACACACACAGTTCCTGTTCATTCTTAATGAACTCATAGGATTTGATTACCGAGTCAAATCATTGAATCCAACTTCAGAAAGCTTACTTTAAAACTTTCTGTATATGTAAAATTTTAACAATCACATTGAGAGAGTTTGTTTTAACATCCATATGCCTTTTGTCATCATCATGACTAACAATTATGACAAGGAGAATTCCGATTTACTTAACTATGGCAACTGTCGAGAGAGATTCATCATGGTCAACATTTTGACTTTGACTATTGCTCTTGCCTACGTCTTGCCATATAAGTATCAAATAGTCTATCAACACATGTCTTCCATTTGAAAATCTACTTGTAGCTGATGGGTACATTACCCTCAAGCAAGTCCATCAAGTTCTAAACTTGACTGGCATGGACGGAATGGATGTTAGTATATCTTGCCATTCTCAAAGTTAGATCTACTAAAAATCTCATAATAGGTCTTAGAGTTCTTCTCTTTCTGCCATCTTTGATATGTCAAACATATCCATTTGACTGTCAGGAGGACTTTAAGCGACTTATGTTGCTTTTAGTTGTGTGATAGGTTCCATACAATGGCGATCATCTCATGATCCAGTATTGACTTGTGTACAATGTCTAAACATAGTTTTGCCTCCCATAATCTTAGTGGCCTTATGGATAGCACAACAAATCACTAATTTATGGTTCAAGTATTATCATGATTATGTTATAGTAATAGAGCAGGAAGCCACCTTTGTGGATAGCATAAAAAAGCAATACCCTTTTCTATCCTGTGGCAAGACATCAGCATGCCGTAGTTTTAGCCTTGGAAATAGAATGATAGGTTTTATGGATGGCACAATAAACCTACATAGCCTAAAATCAAGTTATATCCAACTCCCACTGTCTTTTCTAAGGGCACATTCCTCTTCATAGAAGATAGTTTATTCAGTGATAAACACTCTTTTATCCCTCAGCAGATAGAAATAATATCCAAAGACCTTTAGATATGAGTTACAAATATGCATTTATTTGTCCTTGATTCCAACTTCCTTAGATCATGCCTCACCACATGGGCTGGACTTCGCCTGATTTTAACATACTTAAAGTCCGGTTTCATTCCACTCCATATCTTACATGGACAGATATACTTTTATTTAATTAAAACTTTATCGGAAGGATAGACATCTTATGCCAAACCATTAAGGAGATGAAAAAAATTAAGTAAACTTATCATATATCACACTATATCTAATATGGTGGATTACTTCTTTAAATACACCATACAGCTATGGCGTATTAAAAGAAGTCAATTGAGGGAGGATACCATTATCCTAGAAAATTGTGTGAATCATGTACTCATACATTCACCTTCTTGATCATATCGAAGAGTTTTGATACTCTTTCCAGTATGTCACTCTATTTGAATTTCAAATTCCTTAATTTTATGAAATATATTCGACTGGTACTATAACAAGTACACACAGCCAAATCTCCAGAGAAGTCATCATCAAGGAATAGGAAATAGAAGTAACTATCTAAATCCTTAGCGGATATTGGGCAACGTACATCAGCATGTACAAGTCCTAATAAGTCCTTAGTTCTGTTTAGTAAATGGAGAATTAGTCAATCTTCCCATGAGATCGAATTCATTTGTTGCAAATGATTTACAATCAAATGTAACCTTTAAACTCTGTCCTCATCTATATGACCATAGTTTGGATTCACACCATGACTTTTCGCTTCAGGAGACTTGTGAACATTCATCTTGTGAGATGTTACACAAAGAATCCATTAACCATTGACTGGTTTTAAAATCAATCATTTATTTATTAAACCATTAGAACAACACTTGTTCCTCTTCAGTCAATGTTTCATATATTATATTCTTGACTGCGTATGGAACAAAATAACAATTAATGAGTTCCATTAAGTATCATGAGGTCATGCTGAGATTCGTTGTCCCACAACAACGTTTATAATTTTTGTATAAATCTTAGGTGAATTTCTTTTAACTCTCAACTTCCTTTTAGTTGTCTCAATTTGCACACTCTTGCAGATATGAGAAGTATATCCAGTATCTTATATTGGAGATTTAAATTCTCTAAAGGACAAGTAAAAGTTATTAATTAGAATATTCAAAACTTCTCCAAATTTTATATTGCCTCTTTCAGTGTCCTTACACATGGTAGTGGAAGCATTCTCCCTTTTAGTTGGCTTGTCTTTCTCAAAGGTTTACCTTGATTGTTTATTCACCTTAGTCTTACCAAGCAAGACATTGGGTTTCTTTGGATTTGAGGACATTCTTTAGATTCACTAAGCTAGTCTGAATGAGTGGAGTGTGTTAATCTTATGGCAATCTAATATGCCATATATAAGATTATCTGACGACATTTTAGACATTTAGAAAAATAAAGCGATTGAGCAGATAGTTCTTATTAATTCAAACATGGACTTTTATTTTGAATTAATTTCTACTATTTTTTAGCGGCTGTGTAACCCTTAGATATACAGAATGAGAGACTTCGATAGTCTCTTAGTGTGGATAAGAATCTCACTGACTTGTATTACAACTTTGTAGATAGCACAACAAACTGTAATATAATTAAAGAGCACCCATATCATGGGACTTATAACTCCTTGCAATATCTGATCATACTTCCGTCCCTAGAGCTATAATAGCCTTGTGGGTAGCACAACAAGCCATTAAAGTCTAGTCTAAGCTTACCATCTTTACATAATGGTCATAGATGAGCATGCAACCCTTATGGATAGCATCACAAAGTTACATGGTGCCTCTACCCTGTTTAAAAATATCTTTATGTCATAGCTTTAGTCTCTCCATCCAATTAGACATGCCTTGTGAATAGCACAACAAATCCGCTTAAAGCGATTTGAATCTTAAAATTATAACAATGGAGGACCACATTGTACGTTCTTAACGACTTGTGCTACGGCTTAAACTGTAGTTTTAACAAATTTTAAGTTTGTCTCATCCTAGGTGATAGTACATAAGTATATCGCATATATTTAATTATACCTAGATAAAAGAATTTGATTTATAATCAAAATTAAATTATATGCATCACCATACATGTTATGTCTATGGTCATGGACTGCATAGTGTAACTAGAGCCAAATAGTTAAATACCACAAATAATATAACAATTATATCATCTTAACATGCAAATACATAGGCTTTGGTGATCTCATCTCCCGAGTCTTCTTGGTTGCACTTGTGGATCATCCTCGCTCCTCCTCGGCTATCACGTTCAATTACAATTAAATAAAATTGATACTAATATCAAATATACATTAAATGTAAGAGAAGGCCTTATGGCCGATACAATTGAGGAGGAGGTAGAAGTACATAGGAATGAGAGAGAGGGAGGCACACATACTTCAATAATTAACATTTAATTAACCACAATCCATTCCACAAAAATCTACAAATATATATATCATCACATGATAAAATGCATTAAGTGCATGTCCATGACCACCTTAAATTTTAACCATTCACACATGATAGAGCACATCACATGAAGACTAAAATTTTGAAAATAGATAACTTTGGTTTTCATAAAACCGGGGTTTCGATGAAAAATTGGATAATTTAGAATTTTTGAAATTCACATTTTCTAAACATGCTTTTAAATCTAATTTCAAAGCATTAAACAACAGATCAGATAATGCATACAAGACTAAAATATATCAATATTCTAGAATTTTCCATGTCAATTTAGAACTCTTCTAAATCAACTAATCTAACATTTAGATTAATCTAATGTTCATTAACAACACTTGTCAATGAAATTAGAACTATTCTAAATAAATTAATCTCACATCTTAGATGAACATTATCTCCACTAACAACACTTGTCAATGGGACCTAATCTAACATTTAGATTAAATCTAACCACGTTCACAATATTTGTTAATGAGCAAATAATCTAACATTTAGATTAATAATAATAAACTTAACAATAATTGTTAAGCAATATTAAAAATCATCGTGTCAATTTAGCACAATTCTAAATAAATTAAGTTTTGTCAATAAGCATTAATCTAACATTTAGATTAATATTAATGACATAATGGTAATAATAGATATTAAAACATTAATCTAACAATTAGACTAATATTAAAATGATTAACAACAATTGTTAATTATAATCAAAGATTATTATCTTTAAATCAGGCCTCAATTAAACAAGATTTAAATGGCCTTTTATTTTTAAAATCAATTTCAAAACAAATTTTAATTTAAATCATGTTAAAATGGCTTGTGAGGGGTAAATTGGTGACATGGTGAGTGGGTTGGGATGGATGGCCCAAACCAGTCTCGGTTGGCCCAGGCGCCCTAGCCTAAGCCAGGCCTATCTGAAGTGGTTCTGGCCCTGGCTCGGGTCTTGTCTGGACCGCCCGGCTGGCAGGCATGGACCATGACCCACGCGTCTTGGTCATGCGCTAGGGCACTACCCTAGTTGCCGCAGCCTCCATCCCCCTCCTCTACAAGTCCGGTAGGGAGGGGATGGGGCTAGCTCCTTCAGTCACTTGTGTCGCCCCTGTCGGGGCCGGCGGGGTTGGCCGGTGACACTTGCACCACCAGAAGCACCGGCGGTGCCCCAACGTTCGTCCAACCCACGCCTCCCTCTACCTTGCTGTGTCCCCATCGTATGAGAGAAGGAAAGAAGGATGGCCACACCTTTGGTCACCGGTACTGTGCAGGGGTTGGCCGTGGCCGGCCATGATCGCCAATCCCACTGATGTTCCCTGTGGTGGCCGGTGGTGGATCTAAAATTCCTACGCAGTCGGTTAATCTTCATCGCCACGAAGAAGGTCATGATCATCCTAAAATTATGATCAAATCATTGAACTCATCACATGAGTGGATATTTCAAAAAAATCAAAATCACAGCATGGAATTTATCTAGAAATATTATTTTAGTAGATCGAAATGGATCCACTGCAACTTGGCTCTAATATCACCATTAGGATCAACGTGGGACATTAAAGAACGCAGAAAAAATGGACAATAAAAATCGATCCCGCTTGTCTCGTGATACATTTCAGATAAAACAAAAACAAACATGTGATAGAATATCACCGTGCATGGATTCGGATCCTTGTCTGTGTCGGTTTCATCGAGGAGATGCCGCTAGCTGCACAAGTATTTGGCCTTCAGCGGTATCTACGCAATCCTCGTCGACGGTTCGTCTTTGCTCCTTCGTATGAATCGTCACACTCGCTGAAGATTCTTTGCCACAATAGAGCTTGCAGCATGCGGGTGGAGGTTTCCTGACCGTCACGAATCGTGTGCATTGGAGATAGAGAAGGAATCGACGCCTCGAACACGGTGCCTAGAGGAGGAGGAGAGAGGGGGAGCGGCTAGCATGGATAAGCCCTTGGAGCTTGGCCCAGGTTTCTTCTCGGCATGTATTTATATTAAGTTGGCGTGACTTTTCATAAAAGTCTCCGAATTAATGTAAAACCCACTAAAACACCACCGATTGAGAATCTTTGTACGTGTGACCCTCTAAGCCCATTTACCAGTCTGATTTTCAACCCCTCAAGTCCAATTACACTTTATTGACTTACATTAATGAATATCTCATATTAATTACTTAATCGAATTAATATTTGATATAAATTTGACTCGACTTTCGATCAAGTTGGGTGCCACGCAACACCGAATGATCCTTGAAGGTAATGGAGTTCAGCCACCTGCTTATAGAACCTTTTCGTCCACAGTTACTATGTGACTATAATCCTTCATCCGTACAATGCTCTCGAGTTAAGCTAGGGAATGGCCAACTGTCAAACCCTAGATGATTAACTCACTTAAATCTTATGCCACTGTACAATATTAGAAAGAACCTTTCTTGATACTATGTCTGCTCTAGCCAGAGACTTTTGTACATATTTCTTAGAGCATTCTCTCTCTAATTACCTGAGAGTAGATGATCCCTTATTGAACACACAATCTCCTTTAAAAGTCTTATGCTGGACCCGATCCTTGACTTTTAAGAACTCCGTGGATAGGGATTCGTAACCCAAGGTCAAAGCCCAGAAGTCCACTGAGAAGATATCTTTGGTGTCTCAGGTCTAAAGACCAACCACACTACTGTGATGTTGAATCGAGCTGGTTGATAGTCAGGAAAATTACCGTTCAACGATTAAAGTCAGATTAGTTCAATGAACTCATTCCCCAATGAGCACCTGTATGTTTGCCCTAGTGTCCCCACATATGTGACTGTGAGATTAATTATGCTTATCATATGAGCAGGCACAACACACACCAGTCTGTCCGGATATTAGATGTCTTGTCTCTAGTATACTATGACTAGGAACATTTAAGAATTATGATCAGGAGTATCAGTCTCATTATCACAATTTTATTGTGATCTAATATTCTCTTCATAATTTCGTGGACTTCATTTTACTCAGTTAACTAATCACCAATCGTTATAATGAATCACTTGCCATATATTTGTGAACCGGAATGTTCATAAATGTCTCCTAATTGGCTTTGAGGACATCTATATCCAACACTTATGACTTGTGAATGGGAACCGACAGTGACAAAGTGAGTCATATGCGTGTGCACAGCCTGACACTTTTCTTCTTCTTGATTTTGCCTCAAATTGACATGTTTTTATCTCTCTGAGCGGATCTTGGTTTAATTTAAAACTGGCCCCACCTAAAGGTATGGCATTCATGGCTAACTTGGCTTAACCTGTCCATCCTCTGCGGCTAATTCTGCTTACAATTGCTGCCATTCAGGAGAGAAGGGCTCCTTCTTTTGAGTCTGTGACCGGTTTGAACTAGTCAAATGCTAGGTTTGGCCTGAACCGACTGGCATCACAAATGGACATATTGCCTTGAATCTACGGCCGACTCGGTCCGCATGTGAATTTGGGCCGACTAGGTCAGCTTCTATAAGAAGAGGGGTGCGGGTTCATACTCCTATCCCGCCTCTTCTTCTTCCTCTGCGCCTCTTCTCCCTCTTCTAACAGACATGTGTAGGAAGGACTCCCCGGCCTCCCTCTTCCTTCTTCCTTCTCAACGGCGATGGGGCTGCAACCATCGTTGGGGAACATTGTCACTATACTGTTTTGAGGGTGCCATAGATACAGGACACTGGTGCCTTTGCTTTGTCAACGTTGAGGGCCCCATCAGGCTCTTCTTCTTCCTCCTCTACGTCACTGATGACGAGGTCACCGCGTTGCACCACCCTTGGGCTCTTGGTGTATGGACATGGGTTCCTGTGCTGGGGAGCATCGTTCTTCATCGGACGATCAAAGCTAGGTGAAAAGGTACTGCCTTTCTTCTTCCTCGAGCATTCTTAGAGTCTGCTGCCATTGCTAGAGGTGTAGGCATGTCACAAAATCGCCAAAGACCCCGCCTTAACCCCATTTCCCTCTTGGATTAGTGGTGGAGTTGGCAGTGTACCCTCGGATGGCACCTATGGTTGCTCTGTGTTGAGGAGCAGTGAAAAGGCTCCACCTCTTCCTTTTTGATCATCTAAAGCTTGCCAGGGTTTCCCATGTTTGACCTTTCCTCTTTGATTGTTTGCTTGCAGATTTGTCGGGCGCCTCAGGTCTATAGTTAGTAGTCGCTGACTCGGTGCTGTAGCATTGCAGTCCAGGTCAACTTTGCCCATACATATCTTGTGATGTTATGTCAGTCTCTATGGGGAATCCCCAAGCTGCGGCTTCAGTGTCTAGTCCTAGTTGTAGGTTGGTTCATAGGAATTGGGTCACTGGAATGCCACCCGCTACGCCCTTCAGTCTTTTGACAAGGACCTTTTTTCTTGGGACATCTTGGCATGCCATAGATGCTCTTTGATTAAACTTTCGATGACTTTCCACTAAGGGAAGATGCTGCCAAACTTTTTATAAAAATCAATCATCTTTAGCTGAGCTTCTTGAATTTCTTATTATTGGCCTTCTTTTTTGCAACATCATGGCTTTTGAAGGAAAGGGTAAAGTGGTGGCCTTTGAGACTGTTTCAGAGGACGTAGCAGCTTCATTAGCCAAATCCTCTAAGCAGAGTCCCTTAATAGAGGAGGAAAATATTCAACAAGGAGAACCCACTTTTAGTGTTTTTTATATAACGCCCATAATGGATGTATTACATGATGTGGAAGTTGCACAATTTTATGAAGTGGCAGAACTGAACCATCTCTTTTCGGATGAAACTAAAGGTAGAGTGGATGAAAGCAGGTTGCTCTTCATAGCTGGCTTCTACTAGTATCTAAGGGAGGGACCTCGACTATCCTTCTCACTTTCCCAGTGACTATCACTTGTATAATTTATTGCTTGGCTTCATAGTTAATGGTGAACCTTCTATGAGAAGAGCTTTCTATACCGACGATGCAATCTTAAAGTTTAGAGATAACTTGAGAGGCACTGTGACTTGCTATGACTCTTTGTTCAAGCCGGGTTTGTAGGATTCTCGTATTTCTCGGGATCGCTCACGCAGCGGAAATAAAAATCAAACAGAGATCCTTTTTCCATTTTGAATATTTAAAATCGATTATCGGATAATCGAATTATTACCTTGCGCCGATTCGAATCCGTGACCGATCGGTTCCGTCAGTGTGACACTGTGAGCCGTGCAAACGCCCGACCTCTAGCAAAGTCCACGTGATCCTCCTCACGGTGGATTTCCTCATGTTCCCCATTCTTCGCAGCCTACAAAACCTTCGCTGTTCGCTGCAACGATTGCCACAACGCGCGGACGATTTCCCGTCGGAGGGGAGTCGAAAAAGCGACGGAGCAGTCTCCAGAGAGAGGAGAGAGGTGGGGCGTTTAAGAGAGAGGAGGGATGGCCAGGGTTGAGCAGCAGTTTGTCCTGCTCAGCCCGGTCGCTATATTATATATTAATCACATAATTTTTCATAAAAACCCCTGGTTAATATAAAACCCACTTAAAATCCATCGCCTTGAGAATCATTTGCGTGTGACACTCTAGGCCCAATTATCAGCCCAGTTAATGGCCCAATAAGCCCAGTGACTGCTCACTGACATAATTAATCAATTAATAACTCATATTAATTAATTAATTGATCGAATTAATGTCGCACATTGAAGTCGGTCAGGCCTTCGATCACGTTCGGTGCCAAACAACACCGTGTGAACCCGAAAGGTAATGGGGTTAAGCAACCCACTCTTGGAACCTTTCCGCTGACAATTACTGTATAGATATAATCCTTCATTCATACAATGCTCTTGAGTTAACTCATAGTATGGTGTACCGTCAAACCCTAACCAGTTGACTCACTTGGATCGGATACTATTGTATAATATCGGAAAATTCTTTTCCCGATATTATCCACCCTGGCCAGAGACTTCCGTGCATCCTTCGTAGAGCATTCTCTCTCTAAGTACCGAGAGCGAGTGATTCCTTATTGACACTCAATCCCCTTCGACGGTATTCCATTGTACCCAATCTTTGGCTATTTAGAATCCCGTAAATAGAGATCCGTAAACCAAGGTCAAAGCATAGAAGTCCCCCGACAAGGTGTCTTTGGTGTCTCAGGTTCGAAGACCATCCACGCAACTGCGACAATAGAATAAAGCTGGTTGACAGTGAGATACTATACCATCTAGTGATTCAGTCGGATCAGTTCAGTGAACTCATTCTCTAATGAGCACCTACAGATTCACTTTAGTGTCTCCACACAAGTGACTATGAGATCAGTTACTCTCATCGTATGAGCAGGAGTAATCTGTACTAGTCTAACCGGATATCTGATGTCCTTCTCGGATATCTCCGACTAGGAACTATTAAGAATATGTGTGTCTAAGTGATCAGTTTCATTAGTATGATCTCATCATATCTGATCATTATTGCACATATTCACGGATTTCATTATGAGACGACAATAATACGAATTTACACATAATGAAATAATGCCATTTTTATTAATAAATGAACGAGATTTACATAGTTAGATTGGCTTGTAGGCCACCTAAGACTAATAGGGTTACCCTCAGACTAGGCAACTGTCAAGTGGTGTAAACATTATACATCTAGAGGACAACATTCTGACACGCTTTCCTTCTTTCGTCCCAGCTAAGTGGGGTACCATGAAGGGTCTTCCTCAACATTCATTGGAATGCCATGGGCTATTCCTTTCCCCCAACGAGTGGGGCTACAGGGAGGAACCTTTGATCTTTGACAGTTTAGTGACCAAATTTGAAATAAGAGCTTCTATGGGCTGGTTTGGAGATTTGCAACTCAAGTCTAGCCACAACTTCATAGAGTATTTTGTGGATTATACTGACTATGTCATTGAGCATTACAGTGATCTGCTGAAAATGGTGGACTTGGTAGCAAGTGTGTATACTGCTTGTTTTAGATATCCCATATTCAAAGGCTTGAGCTGTGGGATGATAGAGGTGTTCATGAAGGAGTTCAACACCTTCTACACTCCAAAGGGTGAAACATCTCTGGACTTGTGGGCTTTACATCAGCTTTCTGGGCTACCCATTGACGGAGAGCCATATGAGGAAGTATGCCATCTGCACATTGTGAAAGATAGAACTGATGGTAAAGGCCGTTAAAGGAACTTGACGCTCTTATAGATTCTTACTGAAAGCTTACATGACATTAGGTTTTGGAGGAGAGTCATTGAAGAAGATGTCCATGAAAGAAATGATGCCTGTTTTGGGGTGGTCTGGCTTTATTTCTTTCATAATGTCGACCTTCGCTATAAGGAATTTTTGGGGCTTGGAGAGAACCCGGTGATAGTTGGTCAAACAACGAGGCACATGAAAGGATGTCTTGATGTGATCTTTAAAGATCATAAAAAAGGTGTCAATCCCTTAGGCTTGGACAAGCACTCGCATATGGCTGCATATTTGGCTTACTGGCTCTCCAATTTTGTTCTACAGAATGGAGATGAGGCTGTGGTCCACCCCGAAACTCTTTATGCTATCTGTGAACTTGCTTGGGGGTATTTTCCGATGGAAAACATGTAGAGTTCATGCATCCCCAAACTAAATAGAAGCTACTAAAATCATCCCTGGATGAGAAAATTAGATCATGGGTCCTATCAATCAGACCCCAGTACGCTGGTATATAGTAAGGGCTTCTCTGTTCATTTGTAGCCATATTATCCCTTCTGTTTTACTAGGAATTTTTGGTTATGAGCAATGTATTCCTTCTTGTAATTAAGTTTTTCAGCTACCTAGTCGCCGTCTTACGGTTACTTCGTGGCTTGACAGTGCCCAAGAATGGTGGGACTACTTCCACATATTTGAAGAAGCAACTTTTAAAATGTTGGGTTCGGTCAAAACCCTCGGGAAAACGTTTGGAGCAGAAGAACAGAAAATAAAATGAATTCCTAACCAGTTTGGATTCCGATTAATGTAACAAAAACGATCTAAAATCACACATAGATTTTTACCTTGCGTAGAACACGTTGTTCTACAAAGATCGATCCTGTACTCCTTGAAGCTACGAGCCGCACAAGCGTACGGCCTCTAGAGAGCTAATCCATACAAACCCTTGCAGCAACGGAGCTCACTTTCTCCAAACCTGCACAAC
Organism: Zantedeschia hybrid cultivar; assembly: GCA_030544215.1. Taxonomy (NCBI): domain Eukaryota; kingdom Viridiplantae; phylum Streptophyta; class Magnoliopsida; order Alismatales; family Araceae; genus Zantedeschia; species Zantedeschia hybrid cultivar. The sequence goes on from JARZZO010000011.1 coordinate 47,721,669, forward strand.
ACAAATCCCTGCCTCAAACCCTCTGGCAAGAGTCCAACTCTTGCAAATGCTTGACGACAGACTTTTGGTGAAAGGTTAGAATGGAATAGTTGCGGGTTTTGGGAGAATAAAGGGTTATATATAGGATTGATTAGGCGGCAGCTTGAACCGCCCTTTTTAATCAATCCCTGTCTTTTATCGCCTCGGCTAAAGAAACCCTAAGGCATTTAACATATCAATATATTATTATTAGTTTATTTATCAAATAAGCCTAATAATACATATATTATATATATGTCCTTTATATTATTGTATATATACTTTTAGGCCATTTATAGATTCTTTTCCCAAAAGAATCAAATGCTTTAGTATATTTTCCATACAATAATATTCCGTTCTGCAAGAGTTTACTTGTGTATGATCTTCTAGGCCCATTATCACTCTGGTTTAAAAATCCATTAACTTCTAATCTAATTAGAAGTAAATTAAACCGGTTATTCCCAATAACTGTTTAATTTGATTTGAACCTTTTGATCACGTTGGGTCAAGCAAATCCGCGTGATCCCAGAGGACGCCGGGTTGATCTTCACCATGTTTGGCACCTGTCAGTCATCAGGTACCGTATCGCTATAATATCTTGCTCATTCTATGAGTTCGATACGATCGTGTGGTATGGTTATGTCAAACCATTAGTGATCGTGTCATCTGACCATGACCTCTTGGAATAATTTTACGTTTGTTCCAAACGAATCGATACCACCCTGGCCAGGGGTTTAGTGGAGCGTTCATGTCATGCCCATTAACTGTCTGAGATATACGTGATAGTGAGTGATCCCCTCTTGACCATTAACGATCTTCGTATGTATTTCGATGTGGCTAATAATTTGGTGTTTCATGACTTATGGTTAAAGTCACTTAACCAAACATTAAACCACACCAATCCTCACACAAGACGCCATTAATATCTCAGGTCAAAGGATCAACGATACTATTGAGACAGATGGATCTTCAGTTGACATTAGGTATCATTAACTATCTGAAGATCTATCAACAGATCAGTTCAGTGAACATCCTCCCAGGATGAACATCCACACATATGTGTTGGTGCCCTGCTCCTGTGACCACGAGATTGGTCATCTACACATCATCTGTGCCAATTTACGAGTAGTCAATGTCCCAGAGTGATTACTCTCCAATCAGGAACAGTTTAAGGTATGTGTCCATGTACAGTCAAACTCACATTCGAGATCCCATATTGAAATTGACTTTACAACCACATAGGGACAACGCAAATCAATCTACAGATTACAAGTTTCGCTCTAATTGCCACTTAATTATATTGAACAAGATTGTACAATACATTGGGCCTACATGGCCCAGAATTGGTTTGTAGGTCACCCGAGCACTACCAATCACCCACTTCTACTACAACGAATTGCCCACAGTCTTGAGGCCCATCTTATTCCGATGACGCTCAAACACAATCTGTGACAAAGGCATAGTTAGTGGATTTTCAATATTGTCTTCTGATGGTACACGCTCTACCACCACATGTCCCTTTACAGCAATCTCCTGAATCATGTGGAAGCATCTTAGAATATGTTTCGACCTTTGGTGAGACCGAAGTTCTTTCACCTGGGCGCTGGCCCCACTATTATCACATAATAATGGGATGGGAGCCGATATGCTGGGAACTATATCAAGTTCTGAGATGAATTTCTTCATCTAGACCGCTTCCTTGGAAGCTTCAGCCGCACCTATATACTATGCCTCTGTCGTTGAATCCGCAGTCATTTCTTGCTTGAAACTCTTCCAACTGACTGTCCCTCCGTTTAACATAAATACAAATCCAGACATGGATTTGTTATCATCAAAATCTGATTGGAAATTAGAGTCTGTATATGCTATTAGTTGCAAGTCCTCTTCTCCTCCATAGAGCAAGAAACGATCCTTAGTTATTCTTAAGTACTTAAGGATGCATTTCAATGCTTTCCAGTGCTCTTCGCCTGGATCACTCTGATATCTGCTGGTAATGCTCAAAGCATTAGCCACATCAAGGTGAGTACATAGCATGTCATACATGATCGACCCTATTGCTGAGGCATAGGGTACCTGACTCATGTGCTCTACTTTCTCAGGTGTACTAGGGGCCATGCCCCTTAGATAGGTAAATTTCATGTCTCATGGGAATAAGACCTCTTTTGGAATTTTCTAATTTGAATTTTCTGAGTATAGTATCTATGTACATGGATTGGGATAATCCCAGCATCCTTTTTGATCTATCACGATAGATCCTAATGCCTAGCACATAGGATGCTTCTCCCAAATCCTTCATGGAGAATGTTTTGGACAACCAAGACTTTGTTGATGTAAGCATCCTTACATCATTCCCAATGATTAAGATGTCATCAACATAGAGGACTAAGAAGGTCGCTGAGCTTCCACTGAGCTTCTTGTAAACATAGGATTCGTCTTCATTCCGAATGAAGTCGAAAGATTTGATAGCCTCATCAAATCTCAAATTCTAACTTAGAAATGCCTGCTTTAATCCATAAATAGATTTATGAAGCTTGCATACCTTATTGGGATACTGCTTAGATGTGAATCCATCATGTTGTACCTGTTAGTATTAGGTGGTTTGAAAGCCAATCCGATACTATGTATTATTCAATTTATTAATAAATGACATTAATTCATTGTGTGTAATTAGTTCTATCTATGTTTATCGTATCACGATGAAGTCCATGAACATGTGCAACAATCTTCGGATTATGATGAGATCATAATTACGGGACCGAAGACTTATAAACACATGTTCTTAATTATTCATAGTCGGAGGATGTTTGAGATGGACATCAAACATCCGGATAGACTAGTATAGGTTTCTTCAGCTCATATGATAAGGGTGACTGATCCTATAAGTCACTTGTGTGGAGACACTATGCTGGACCTGTAGGTGCTCATTGGGGAATGAGTTCACTGAATTGATTCGATGTAGAATCGCTGGATGATATATACCTCACTGTTAACCAGCTCGATTCTTTTGTCACGCTTGCGTAGATAATCCTTGGACATGAGACACCAAAGATACCTTGTTGGTACATCTCTGAGCTTTGACTTTGATTAATGAATCCCTAACCATAGGTTATCAATAAGTCAAATGATCGGGTTAGAGAAATGCCCTCGAAGGTAATTGTGTGTTCAATATGGGATCATCTGCTCTTGGTATTATGAGAGAGAATGTTCCGAAAATGATGCGCTTAAGTCCCTGGCCAGGGCGGACTCTGTATCATATAAAGAGTTATCTGATATAGATAAGCGGCATCTGATTCAAGTAAATCGACCGGCTAGGGTTTAACAGTAAACCATACCCTAGGTCGATTTGGGAACATTGTACGGAAGAAGGATTATATCCACCCGCTAATCGATGACGGAAAGGTTCTAATAGAGGCTTGCGATAACCCCAAAGCCAACCAGGATCACGCGATGTTGCTTGGCATCCAACGTGATCGAAAGCTCGTCTGAATTTACTGTGGTACATAAAATTTGGTTGATTAATTGATATAAGGATATTAATTAATTCAGTGGGTCCGTAAAGCATTACTGGGCTTAATGAGCCATTAACTGGACTGGTATTAAGTGTGGGTTTTTATGAAAAATCGCAAATACACTTATTATAAAAGAACGGCCGCTAGGTCGGGGCTAGCAACCCTGACCTAGCCGCCGCCCTCTCTCTCTCTACTCTCTCTTTGGGGCACGTCTCGAGGCCGGCTCCGTAGAGGCTCTGCTTCGGCTCCTGACAGCTCCGCCTTCCGTCCGACGGGAGTTTTCGAATCCGCATGTCGTGGCGCATTATGCGTAGCCAGACGGGATCCACGAACGCCGCATCGAGCGAGGAGGTGAAGACGATCCATCATGAGGAGAATTGCATGGATACCACTAGAGGCCGAGCACCTGCGCCGCTTGCGGCATCGCTCCGACGGAATCGGAGAACTAACACGGATTCGAATCCGCGCAAGGTAAATAAGATTTGCCATTTTAAGTTTTGTATATCGAAACGGGACGGATCCGTTCCCGAAATTATTTTCCGCTGCGTTTTTGGGACGGATCTGGACACAAAGAATCCAACAGTGGTATCAGAGCCAGGTTCCACTGTGTTCTTCGTCGTTCGATCCCTAGATTAGTTCTTTTGCTTATTATTCCATGCATGAAATTATTTTTAATGCAATAACGCTGTTCATGAGATGAACGTGATTAAATTAAATGTTTATTTGTGCATTAAAATAATTTTTCTTTTGCATTTGTGAGTTCATCGTGAGACGAAGAACGTATTTGTTTCGTCTCGTTTATTAGCACCCAAAACGTTTGGGAAGCACACCGGCCCCCGAAATCACCATGGGATGGTCGCCTCGGCCTTTGCCGGGGTCGTTGTCGGAGCCGATGGGGATGGCCACCGGCCTCCCCTTCTTCTTCTCCATGCGATCTATAGGGTTGAGCAGAAAGGAAAAAGGGGGGGGGGGGGTTGGGGGACTGCCGATGACCAAAGGGGCCACTGGCGTCGTTGTCGGCGCCCCTAGTCGCCGGGTAGGGCGCCGCCTCCCACACCCTGCACAGCTAGGGTTTCCTAGCTGCGTCGGGTGGGGGAGGGGCGGGCCAGCCCGTTGGGCCGGGCTGGGCCTTGGCCCGGGCCAACCCAGCGCCCAACCCGAGCCGGGCTTGCCCCTTGGGGCAGGCCTGGGCCTGAGCTACGCGTTGGCTGGCTCGGACCAAGGAGTCGGACTGGGCTCAGCCGGCTAGGCCCATTAAATCCAATTTATTTTCTTTATGCTATTTTTAATTAAAATAGAATCAATTTTATTTTAGAAATATGATTTTAAAATAAAATTAATTTCTATTTTATAATGATTAAAGGCTTGCATATTAATTTATTTGATCTGGGAATTTTAACAATTGTTGTCAATTAATTAATTAATCTAATTGCTAGATTTAATGATATGAACGATAATTAATTTAAATGTTAAATTAATTTCTTCATTGAGAATGGTTTTAAAATATGCATGGAATATTATTAATCTGCTGATTTGGGGTTGATGCACATATGATGTGATTGCTTATTTAAATTCAATTTAAAATTTGCATGTTAACAAAATAATTTTTTTGAAAAATTCTGATTATCCAAATTTTGTTTGGTCCTTGGGTTTTTGAAACCAAAATTAAATATTTTCAAAATTTTTTATTTACCCATGTGATGTGCACTACATGTGTGGTTTGTTTAATTAAAAACTGCATGGTGGTCATAGATTAGCACTTAATGTTTAACTTGTGGATCTGGAACAATAATGTGTGATTGCGTGGTTTATTATTTGTTAATAAATAGAGGTCTGCGAACCTCTCTCTCTCTCATATTCTATTGCATCTCTACCTCCCTCCCTGATGTACTCGTCATAAGGCTTCCTCTTTTAAATTATCATGTAATTGAGAATTTTATGATGTAATTTGATCGAGGCGGCTGAGTATGGAGCGAGGATGATCCACAACTGCAACTAGATGAATATGAAGGAGTTCATTAAATCTATGAGTTTGCAGACTCATGAAATAAACTGTTATATTGTGTGCGTGTGTTTGACTGTCTGGCTTAAGTCAAACCGTAGTGCCGTCCATGACCACACTAACGACATGTATGTGATGCTTGTGTTTTATTTTGATTATGAACCAAATTAGCTAGGTTATTAGTATATGTAATATATTCGATATTTAATACTATCACCTAAGATGAGACCAAAGTAAATAAATAAAAGCTTTGTTACAAAATCTAAGCCGTAGCGCGAGTCATTAAGAATGTACCGCGTGGCTCTCCATCAATATAATTAATAGAGCTTAATCAAGTAGTGGCATATACTATGTGTTTACCCGAGATTTGCCGTCGTCTGTTGAGAAGACTATTAATTATGGCATTAGATGCCTTTGGATAAGAATAGATGAACGATATAGTTATCCACATGTTTACCCAGGAACTATATTTCTACTATACTCTATCACGTATTGATGGTAAAGTTTAGATCAGAGATAATGGTTTACTGTGTTTACCTAGGACCATTAATAACCTGAGAGCTAAAATATGATTGGATATTGTAAGGGGTTGTAATTACCATGAGATGGTTGCTCTGAGAAAATAGTATAATACTATGTGTTTACCTGAGGTTATACTGTGACTCTTAGAGATTCTGATCCCCGCTAGGAGACTGTCGGTGTCTTCTGTTCTGTATACCTGAAGGTTATACAGTCCGACAAAAATTAGTGGGAGTAAAACTAGATAAAAAAAGTCCATATCTTGTTTTTAACTAATGACTGAATATATGCTAATTATAATATGATTATCTCCTGTAGGCTAAAATGTCGCACCATAACCCGTTGCATGGCATACTGGATGCCAATCGTTTGACAGGCCTAAACTACTCAGACTGACTCAGGAACCTGAAGATTGTCCTCAGGTTTGAGCAAATTGCTTATGTGCTGGATAATGAACCTCCTACTGAACCAGGATTAGATGTCCCAGAGGAGGACATGTTGACATATGAAAAATGGAAGGAAGATTTCACTATGGCCCAATGCTACATGCTACCTCTATGAGCAATGAGTTGCAGAGGCAGCATGAGGAGATGGATGCTAGATCCATCATGCTCCATTTGAAGGAGTTATTTGGTGAGCAGAGCAGAATCGAAAGATATGAGATATCTAAGAATCTGTTCAAGGCTCAGATGGCAGAGGGATCATCAGTATAGACTCATGTGCTGAAGATAATGGAGTTGGTGGAGAGGCTAGATGCTCTTGGGGTCTCCCTCCTCAAGGAGATGCATACCGACCTTGTGTTATCTTCACTTCCACAATTATATGCTCAGTTCATTGTGAATTTTAACATGAACAAGATCCAGACCACTTTGGCTGAATTATTGAACATGCTAAAGACTGTAGAGGGGAACCTTGTGAAGGATAAACCCCAAGTTCTTATGGTTGGTAAGATTGGCAAGAAAAGACTAGCAGTCCAAGCCTTTAGGAAAGGCAAAGACAAGAATCAGAAGAAGCCGAAGGTTGTCAAAAGGGACAAAGGCAAGAATGCTGAAAAAGGTGAATGCTTCTACTGTCATCAAAAGGGACACTAGAAGAAGAATTATAAAGAATACCTCAAGGACAAGGCTCAAGGAACTGTGAAGCAACAGGATGCTTCAGGTATCTATATGATAGATGTAAACTTGTCAATTAGAGATTGTACATCATGGGTATTAGATACTGGATGTGTTTCTCATATCTGCAATACTGTGCAAGCACTAACAAGAAGACGTAAGTTGAGAACCGGCGAGGTGGAGCTGAGACTAGGTAACGACGCAAGAGTTGCGGCGATCGCTGTAGGGACAGTGGAGCTCAAGCTGCCATCCGGAGACACTTCTTCATTAGATGAATGTTATTACGTACCTAGTATAATAAGGAATATTATTTCTATTTCATGTTTAGATAGAATAGGGTATACTTTATCTATTGGGAACAATTGTTGTTTAATTTATTTCAGAAATAAATTAATAACTTTTGCTTCATTATCCAATAGATTGTACTTATTAAATGTGTCTCATGATAATTTCAATATCAGTTCTTTAAATAAAAGAAACAAGTACGAAGTGAACAAAACCTACCTATGGCATTGTAGGCTTGGCCACATTGGTGAAAATAGACTCCAAAGGCTGCATAAAAATGAATACTTAGATCCATTTGATTATGAGTCATATGCAACCTGTGAGTCATGTTTAATGGGTAAAATGACAAAAATCTCCATTTTCTGGAATTGGAGAACGAGCCACTGACTTACTAGAACTAATACATTCATATGTATGTGGTCCTATGTCAACCCAAGCCATTGGTGGTTTCTCATACTTCATTACATTCACTGACGATTTCTCAAGATTTGGCTTCATATACTTATTGAAGTATAAATCAGAAGCTTTTGAGAAATTCAGAGAATTTAGGAATGAAGTAGAGAAACAAACTGGAGAGAATATCAAAACCATCCGATCCTATCGTGGTGGAGAATACTTGAGTACAGAGTTCATAAAATACTTAAAATATAATGGTATCCTTTCTCAGCTTACACCTCCCTATATAGCTCAAATGAATGGTGTGTCAGAAAGGAGGAATCGAACATTAATGGAAATGGTGCGATCCATGATGAGTATGTCCAACTTACCAGTATCCTTATGGGGATATGCACTTAGCTCGGCTATGTATATCCTGAACAAGGTACCCAGCAAATCTGTTGAAACTACTCCGTATGAGATATGGAATGGAAGGAAACCAGACCTTAAACATGTTTAAGTCTGGGGATGTCCTACTCATGTTAAAAGGCATGATGCAGGTAAGCTAGAGTCTAGAACTGACAAATGCAGATTCGTGGGATATCCGAAGGAAACTTAGGAATATTACTTTTATCATCCTAGCGAATAAAAGGTGTTGGTGGCCAGGAGAGCTGTCTTTTTGGATGAAGATTATGTTCTCCAAAAAGACAGTGGGAGTAAAGTAATTCAGAAAGAAATACTAGACCCACAAACTATTAATGGTTCATCAGATAAACTACAAGTTTCTGAACCTGTTCAAGAAAATACATAAGAACCTTGTAGGTCATAAAGAGTACCTAAACTACCAGAAAGATATGTGGTGACATATTAAGTTGGATGGTTCTAGGATACTTTATAATGAGGATGATGATCTTAAGACTTACCAGGAGGCCATTGAAAGTCCAGAGGCCGGGAAATGGCGAGAAGCCATGAATTCTGAAATTCAGTCCATGCACATCAACCAAGTTTGGAACTTGGTTGACTTGCCTGAAGGTATAGTACCTATCGGTTGCAAATAGATCTTTAAAAGAAAGATTGGTGCAGATGGACGAATTGAGACTTATAAGGCAAGGTTGGTGGCGAAGGGTTATCGTCAAAGGCAAGGCATTGACTATGACGAGACCTTCTCACCCGTTGCCATGATTAAGTCTATCAGAATTCTTATTGCCATTGCAGCATACCATGATTAAGAAATATGGCAGATGGATGTGATGACGGCCTTCTACAATGGAAACCTTGAGGAAGAGATGTATATGATACAACCAGAAGGCTTCATATCAAAAGAATCTCTAGATATGGTATGTAAGTTACAAATGTCTATTTATGGACTGAAGCAAGCTTCCCGTAGGTAGAACATAAGGTTTGATGAGGCAATCAAATCTTATGGCTTCATTAAGAATGAAGATGAGCCTTGTGTATACAAGAAAAATAGTGGGAGCGCAATCACATTCCTAGTTCTTTACGTTGATGACATCCTACTCATTGGGAATGATGTAGGGATGATATCATCAGTAAAGATCTGGCTATCCAAGAACTTCTCCATGAAGGATCTGGGATATATAAAGATAGATAAAAGAAGATGCTTGTTTCTCATCCGTTTCGGTTTTCGAATTAATTTTTCTTGTAATATTCCATGCATTTAATCCGATTACACTGGTAGAACTGTGTTCATGCAATGTACACAGATTATTAGAGTAATTTTAATTATTTTATTATGCAAAAATTGGATTTTTAGTTTGGGGTTTTTGTGTTCTTCGTGGGACAAAGAATGGTTGGCTTTGTAGCTTCGTTCGGGCATCCCCAATCAATAGGGAGGTAGGCCAACACCCCAGATCGTCTTGGGGATGTCGTCGGTCACCAGCGGCCTTACTATCTGTGCTAGAGATGGCAGGCTGGCGGCGGCTGGCTGCCCTTATCTCCTTCCTTTTCCACGGTTTCAACAGTAAAGGAGGAGGGGAACAAATGGGTTTGGCTCGACCAAGGGTGCAAGGGCTCACCGCCGGTGGGCTCGTCGGTGCCGGGGCCAGGCCTCCTGTAGATTGCCGTCGCCATCCATTTGCCACAGCTATTGTCGGGGAAGAGAAAGGGGAACCAGACGAGCCGCAGGAAACCCTGAACCAGACCCGAGCCAAGGGGCGCTTGGGCCCGAGCCCCTGGCTGGGCGGTTCGAACCTGGCTTGAGCCATAGCTCAGCCAAATGGGCTGAGCCCATTTCCCTCCTTTCCAAATTAAAACCCTATTGCCCATTTAAAATACAATTAAAAATTGGATTTCAATATTAAAATTCAAAATTAGTTTGAAATTTAAATTGTTATTCAATTTTTTTTATTGGGTATTAATGATTATGTTAATTATTAATTGTTAATTACAATTAACATAATAATTAATTAATAATTAGAGTTAATTATTAATTTAAGTATTAAATTAATAATTAATTTTAAGTAACTAATCTAAGAGTTAGATTAGCAGTCATTAATTAATTAGTGTTAATTATTGATTTAAATTTTAAATGGTAATGAACATTAATTTACCAATCTAAGAGTTAGATTAGTAATTGTTAATTAATTAGAGTTGATCATTAATTTAATTATTAAATTAGTAGTTAACTTTAATAGACTAATCTAAGAATTAGATTAGTAATTAGTTATAAAAGTCTAATTGTTAGATTATTAATATTATTTTATCTAAATGTTAGATTGTTTTATTTTTGGAAGTGTTCTAATGGCATGGAATATTCTGGAAATTATTAATTTGGAGTGTGTGGACATGTGATGTGTGATTTGATGCTTTTAAATTGATTTAATTGCATGTTAAGATATTAAAATGAGTTTTCGAAATTCTAATACCAATTATCGATTGGAACCAAGTTTTTTGAAAGTCAAAAATTATTTATTTTTCGAAACTCTTTTAATTTAGCCATGTGATATGCACTTTCATGTGTGGAATGGTTAAAACACACTGTGGTCATGGATATGTACTTATAAATACTTCATGTGATAATGTATGTAGATCGTTGATGTATATTTGTATATTTATTAATTGTTAATAAATAGAGGTACGTGTACCGCTTTCTCTCTCATACTCCGATGTAATTCTACCTTCCTCTCTTTTGTACTCGCCATATGTTCTTCAATTTACATGTAAATTTAGAATTTAATTGTAATCTAATTGAGGCAACCGAAAAAGGAGTGAGGATGATCCACAGTTGCAACCAGGAAGGCGATTCGATGGAGATCATTTGCCTATGTGTTTGAAGGTTTATTTAATATATTGTTATGTTAGATTGTGTGTGCGTTTGACTGTTGGCTCCAATCAAATCATTGTGCTATCCATGACCACACTTGACATGTATGAGATGCATTGTTTTTATTTTTGATTATGAATAAAAACAGGTATAGTATGTAGTATATATATACGATATATTTATATACTATCACTTAGGTGAGGTCAAGATAAAAGTTATCTAAAAATCCTTGCTAAATTCTAAGCCATAACGTGAGTAGTTGAGAACTTATCGTGTGGTCCTCCATCGTTATAGTCATAGGATTCGAATTACTTTTGGTAAGTTTGTTGTGCTATCCGCAAGGCTTGTTTAATTATACGGAGAGACTATAGTTATGGCATAAGATGCATATTGATCGGGGTAGAGGAACCATGTAGCCTTATTGCGCTATCCACAAGGGCTGCATGCAAATCTATACTCGTTTCGTAATGATGGTAATGTTTAGACCAGAATTAATGGTTTGTTGTGCTATCCACAAGGCCATTAAATCTCTGGGGACCGAAGATATGATGAGATATTGCAAGTCCCATGAGATGGGTGCTCCTTCATTGTATTACAACTTGTTGTGCTATCTACAAGGCTGTAGTGCAAGTCATTGAGATTCTGATCCCCACTAGGAGACTGTAGGTGTCTCTCGTTCTATATATCTGAAGGTTATACATTCCATCGAAAATTAGTAGGAGTTAAAACTTGATTAAAAGACTATATATTATTTTAAATTTAAGAACTGAACACCTGCTAAATAGATTTTATTTATCTCCTTTAGAAAAATAATGTCGTCGAACAACCCACTCTGTGGCATTCTTGATGCCAATCTTTTAACAGGCCCGAACAACTCGGATTGGCTCAGAAACCTGAAGAATGTCTTCAGATCTGAACACATTGCCTGCGTCCTTGGAGCTGATCTTCCTGCTAAACCGACATTAGATGCCCCTGAGGCAGAGATGATTACATATGATAAATGGAAGAGGAAGAGGTAAGAAGCTATTGGGATTCCTTTGCCCAATGCGATGCACACTGACCTCATACTTGCCTTACTACCTGCATCGTATGCACCGTTCATAGTTGATAACTGTTGGAATCCATGCGGGATGGGACAAACGTAGCGGAAATAATAAAAAATATCTCGCCCGATGCCCGCTGATCCGATTCGGAATGAAAAACGATAAACCGAAAAAGAAACGGGATTATCAAATCACGCGGATTCGAATTCGCTTCCGTCTCGATTTCGTCGAGGCAATGCCGCGAGCTGCACAAGCGTCCGGCCTCCAAGAGTATCCACACGATCATCCGCCATGGTTCGTCCTCGCTCCCTCGTCCGTATCAGCTCGCTCGCTGAAGATCCGTCGTAGCAACGATGTCCGAAAATCTGAGGACGGGAATTCCCGACTTTCGGGAATCACGCGTGATGGAGACGGAGATAGTCCCGGTGCCTCGGGAGGGGCGCCCAGAGGAGGAGGAGAGAGAAAGGGGGGACGACCAACATAGGAAAAACCTGGAGCTTGGCCTAGGGTTTCTCCACAGCGCATATATATATATTAAGTCGACGCGACTTTTCACAAAAGTCCCTGACTTAATATAAATCCCACATAAACACCACCAACTGAGAATCTATTTACGTGTGACCTTCTAAGCCCATTAATCAGTCCAATTTTCAGCCCATTAAGTCTAATAACTAGTTATTGACTTATTGTAATTAATTATTATCTAGATATTAACTAATTACTTAACCGAATTAACATCTCATGTAAATTCGGTCGAACTTCTGATCAAGTTGGGTGCCAAGCAACAACGCATGATCCCGGAAGGTAATGCGGTTCAGCAACCCACTCATGGAACCTGTCCGTCCACAGTTACCGCGTGGCTATAATCCTTCGTTTGCACAATGCTCTCGAGTTAACCTAGGGTATGGTCAACTGTCAAAACCTAGATGGCAACTCACTTGAATCAGACTCCGCTGTACAATATCTGAAAACATCTTTTCTGATATTATTTCTGCCCTGGTCAAAGACTCCTGCGGACGATCCTTTATTGAACACACAATCCCCTTCGAAGGTCTTCCGCTGGACCCAATCCTTGACTATTAGAGATCCCATGGATAGGGATTCGTAGGTCAAGGTCAAAGTCTAGAAGTCCACCGACAAGGTGTCTTTGGTGTCTCAAGTCCAAGGATCAACCATGCCACTGTGACGATGAATCAAGCCGGTTGACAGTCAGGTTAATTACCATTCAATGATTCATGTCGGATCAGTTCAGTGAACTCATTCTCCAATGAGCACCTGCAGGTTTACCATTGTCTCTGCACACAAGTGACTAACGAGATCAATCACCTTCATCATATGAGCTAGAATAACTTGTACTAGTCTTACCGGATGTTTAATGTCCTTCTCAAACATCCTACGACTAGGAACAATTAAGAATATGTGTTTATAAGTCATCAGTCTCATTATTATGATCTCATCATAATCCGATGACTATTGCACACATTCATGGACTTCATTATGTGTAATTACAAATATGCCAATCTACATAATGAATTTAATGTCATTTGTTAGTGAACCAGATTGAAATAGGTGCCTTATTATTGGCTTAGAGGACACCTATATCCATCAATAACAACATGAACAAGATACAAATTTTCATGGCTAAGCTTCTGGATATGCTAATAACTATAGAGGGCAACCTTGTGAAGGAAAAGTCCAATGTCCTTTTAATTGATAAGACCAATAAAAGGAGGAAAGCTGCAGTTGCCTTTGAGAAAGGTAAAAGCAAGAAGCTGAATAAGCCAAATTCTGTATCTGAGAAGGACAATGGCAAAGCAGTAGTAAAGGGTGACTGCTTCTACTGTAAGCAGAATGGTCACTAGAAGAGTAACTGTAAGGAGTCTCTCAATGATAAAGCTTATGGAAAAGTGAAGCTGTCAGAAGTTTCATATATCTAAATGATAGATATCAACTTATCAGTTAGAGATTCCACATCTTGAGTATTAGATACTGGATGTGCTTCTTATATATGCCATGATGTGCAGATGCTGACAAGTAAGTGTAAGCTGAGAAAAGGCGAGGTGGAACTGTGGCTAAGAAACGGCGCAAAAGTTGCGGCGGTTGATATAGGGACAACAAACCTCAGGCTTCCATCGGGAGAAGTCTGATCATTGGGAGATTGTTATTATGTTCCTAGCATAATAAAGAACATCTTATCAGTATCTTGTTTGGACAAGATAGGATATAGGTTGACTATTGAGAACAAAAGTTGTTCGATTTATTATGGTAATAAATCAATAGCTTCGGCACCTTTAGTCAACAGTCTATATCTTTTAGATGTTTCTTATTATAATCTTCACATTGATAATGCTATTAAGAAGAGCAAGAATTGTGTGAACCAAACCTACATGTGGCATTGTAGACTTGGACACATTGGTGAAAACAGGCTACAAAAGTTTCATAAACATGGTTATTTAACTGCATTTGATTATGAATCGTTTGCGACATGTGAGTCCTACCTTATGGAAAAAATGGCAAAATATCTATTTACTGGACATGCAGAATGTGCCAAGGACCTTTTAGAACTAATACATATAGATGTATGCGGTCCCGTGTCCACCCAGGCCAAAGGTGGCTTCTCGTACTTCATCACGTTCACCGACGACTTCTCAAGATTCGGCTATGTGTACATAATGAAGTACAAGTCGGAACCATTTCAGAAGTTAAGGGAGTTCAAGAATGAGGTAGAGAATTAGATAGGAAAGAGTATTAAAGCTCTTCGATCAGATCAAGGAGGAGAATATTTGAGTACTAGTTTCACACAATTCTTAAAGGATAATAGTATCATTTCTCAGCTGACCCTTCCATATACACTACAAATGAATGGTGTATTAGAAAGGAGGAATCACACTTTGTTGGACATGGTGCAATCCATGATGAGCGTTTCGGGTTTACCAATGTCTCTCTGAGGGTATGCTCTAGAGTTAGCAGCATACCTATTGAATAGAGTACCCAACAAGTCTGTGACCTCTACTCCATATGAGATATGGAAAGACAGAAAATCAGAATTTAAACATGTTAAAGTCTGGGGTTGTCCTTCTCATATAAAGAGGCATGATCTAGATAAGTTGGAATCACGAATTGATAAATGCAGGTTTATGGGATATCCAAATGAGACCTTTGGATATTATTTTTACCATCCTGGTAAACAAAAGGTGTTCGTCGCCAGGAAAATTGTCTTCATGGAAGAGGAATACCTTCTCCAAGAGGACAGTAGGAGTAAAATAGTATTGTAAGAGGTTCCAGATCCCTAAATAGCTATCATATGATCAGATGAGATATCAGTTCCTAAAGTTGTTTAGGTACATACAGATGAGCCTTGTAGATCTGGTAGAGCACCTAGACCTCCTGAACGATATGTAGACATATTGCTGAAGGTGAGTCTAAGGTTGAATATAATGAGGATGATGATCTTAAAACTTTCTAGGAGGCCAGAGAAGGCCCAGAAGCTGGGAAATGGCGAGAAGCCATGAAATCTGAAATTCAGTCCATGTACACTAACTAAGTATGAAACTTGGAGGACTTGCCCGAGGGTATTGTACCCATTAGATGTAAGTGAATCTTTAAAAGAAAGGTCGGTGCAGATGGACGGATCGACACTTATAAGGCAAGGTTGGTGGCAAAGGGATATCGTCAAAGACAAAGAATTGACTATGACGAGACTTTCTTACCAGTTGCCATGATAAAGTCGATCAAAGTTCTACTCGCCATAGCTGCACACTTCAATTACGAGATCTGACAGATGGATGTAAAGACTGCCTTCCTCAACGGTAAGCTTGAGGAAGAGGTGTATATGATACAACCTGAAGGTTTCACATCTAAAGAATTTCCGGATAGAATGTGCAAGCTTCAGAGGTCCATTTATGGATTGAAGCAGGCTTCTCGAAGTTGGAACATAAGATTTGACGAGACTGTCAAGTCTTATGACTTCATTAAGAATGAAGATGAGTCTTGTGTATACAAGAAGACTAATGAGAGTGCAGTCACCTTCTTAGTTCTTTACGTAGGTGACATACTACTCATTGGGAATGATGTAGCTATGATATCATCAGTAAAGATCTGGCTGTCGAAAAACTTCTCCATGAAGGATTTGGAAGAAGCATTCTACATATAGGGAATACGGATCTATAGAGATAGATTAAAGAGGATGCTCAGAATGACCCAATCCATGTACATGGATACTATTGTCAAAAGGTTTGGCATGGAAAATTACAAGAGAGGTCTCATACCGATGAGACATGGAATTTATCTCTCAAAGGAGCAGTCTCCTAAGACTCATAATGAGAGGGCATTCATGTATAGAGTACCCTATGCTTCTGCCAAAGGATCTATAATGTATGCCATGCTATGTACACAGCCTGATGTGGCATATACTTTAAGTGTTACGAAAAGATTTCAAGTTGATCCAAACGAAGTGTACTGGAAGGCAGTGAAATGTATCCTTAAGTACTTGAGAAGAACTAAGGATATGTTTCTTATCTATAGAAGAGGTGACTTGAAATTGCAAGGCTTTACTGACTCGAGTTTCCAGTCAAATCTAGATGATAGCACGTCTATATCTAGATTTGTGTTTACTTTGAATGGAGGAGTAGTATGCTGGAAGATTTCCAAGCAAGAAACCATTACAGATTCGACGACTGAAGCTGAGTAAATCGCTGCAGCTGAAGCCACCAAGGAAGCAGTGTGGTTGAAGAAGTTCATCATCGATCTCGACGTATTTCCCAACATCCCTGATCCTATTTTGTTGTTGTGCGACAACAATGGGGCAATTTTACAAGCGAAAGAGCTGCGGTCTTATCAGAAATTAAAGCATATTATGAGGCACTTTCATCTTATTAGAGAAACTATTTCCAGAGGAGATGTAGTGGTGGAAAGAGTTCTATTTGCCGATAATGTAGCAGATCCACTAACAAAGCCATTATCTCAAATTGTGTTTGAGCGTCACCTAGAGGCTATAGGTATATTGCATAAAGGTGATTGGCTTTAGTCCAAGAGGGAGATTGTTAATCTTAGGTGGCCTACAATCCAATCTTACTATGTAAATCTCGTTCATTTATTAATAAAATGACATTATTTCATTATGTATAAGTCACTTTAATTATTGTCTCATAATGAAGTCTATGAATATGTGCGATAGTGATCAGATTATGATGAGATCATACTAATGAGACTGATCACTAAAACACACATATTCTTAATAGTTCCTAGTTGGAGGATACCTGAGAAGGACATCGGATATCCAGTTAAACTAGTACAGATTATTCCTGCTCATATGATGAGGGTGACTGATCTTATAGTCACTTGTGCGGAGACACTAAGGCGAATATGTAGGTGCTCATTCGAGAATGAGTTCGCTGAACTGATCCGATTGAATTGCTGGGTGGTATTATATATGACTGTAAGCCAACTTGATTCTATTGTACAGTTGCGTAGATGGTCCTCGGGCTTGAGACCCCAAGGACACTTGGTCGGTGGAGTTTTGTACTTTGACCTAGGTTTACGGATCTCTATTTACAGGATTCTAAATAACCAAGGACCGGGTACAGCGGAATATTGTCGAAGGGAATTGAGTGTCAATAAAGAATCATTTGCTCTCGGTACTTAGAGAGAGAATGCTCTAGGAAGGATGCGCAGGAGTCCCTGACCAGGGCAGACGATAATATCCGAAAATGTGTTTTACGATATTATATGGTAGCATCCGATTCAAGTGAGTCGACCTGCTAGGGTTTGACGGTACACCATATCCTGAGTTGACTCGAGAGCATTGTGCGAATGAAAGTTTATATGCACGCGATAACTGTCGACGGAAAGGTTCCAAGAGTGGGCTGCTTAATCCCAATACCTTCTGAGTTCACGCGTTGTTGCTTAGCACCCAACGTGATCGGAGGCCTGACAAAATTTAATATGTGATATTAATTTGATTAATTAATTAATTAATATGACTTATTAATTGATTAATTAAGTAAGTGAGGAGTCACTGGGCTTATTGGGCCATTAACCGGACTGGTAATTGGTCCTAGAAGGTCACATGCAACAGATTCTTAAGGTGATGGATTAAAAGTAGGTTTTATATTATACCAGAGATTTTTATGAAAAACCGCGCAGTTAATATAAAATATAGCGAATGGGCAGTAGGCCAAGCCACTGCTCATCCCTGGCCGCCCCCTCCTCTCTCCCTCTCTCTCTCTGGCGCCCTGCTCTCTCTCCTCTCTAGAGACTGCATTGCCGTCTTCTCTGACTCCCGTCCTACGGGAATTCGACTGTGCATTGCGGCGGTCGTTGCTGCAAACAGCGAATCGCTTGTGGGCTACGAGGAATGAGGAACGTGAGGAAATCGACCGCGAGGAGGATAGCGTGGACTTCGCTAGAGGCGGGGTGTTTGTGCGGCTGGCGGTGTCACACCGACGGAACCGTTTAGACGCGGATTTGAATCCACGCGAGGTAATATTCGATTAACCGGTAATCGATTTTTGTTTATTCGAAACAGACATGATTCGCAGTTTTTAAATTATTTATTTTTGTTACGTTTGCGATCCTGATGGAACAACGATATCCTAACACTTTATACACCTTTTTGTAGGACGAGTAAAGCAGGTTGCAAAAAGACCTTGAAAAAGGGGCAAAACAACCTACTTGTCTAGTTTAGGTAGTGTTACCAAAATGCCAATCACTGCATCTAAAGGCGAAAAAGGAGAAGTCAGATATTGAAAATGAATCTTCAAGTGTGAAGGAAATCAGCCAAATCCCTTCTCTAGCCTCTGCTTCTTCTCCCACTTTTGATCTACCGACTAGTGACCCTTCCCCAGTTACAGACGTTCAGCCCTCCTCAGAAAGCTGGGGTAGTCATCTTAAAATTCAAAAAATAAAGTCATATTATCGCTTCTTTTTGATGATTCTCAATATGCAAGTCTTAGTTCAGAAGCAGTGATGCTTGAAACATGTTCTGTTGAAATCACCCATGCTGTTGAGGTAACTCCTTGTCATAATTTTTCTACTTTGTTCTTATTTGCCGAATCATTATGCTGAACCTACATGTTTCTTTAAAACAAGAATCTCAAATTCACTCAGATGAGATCTAAGTTCTTCATGTTTCAGATATGGGAGACATGGACCTTTCAGTATCAACAACTTCCTCAATCCCTTCTTCGCACATATAGAAGACTTTTCAAAGCAAAGCTACTGGTTCTCCAACTCCTCTACAACCAGAAGTAGCCCCCATGATTCTAGGAACTACATCCTCAACTGAAGTATAATTCCCTTAATTGTCAGTACAGTGGCAATCTCATTTCCAATTTACCTCTTACCCAGTCTGAAATAGGGTTCCAGAGATCTATAGCTACCTTTGACACTTTTCTAGCTTTTGGTGGCATTGACTTTATGACATCGGCCATGGGAACCTCAAAAGGTTGCCATGACGAGGCTGACTCGAAGCCAAGCTCGTCGGGTCAGCAACTAGTAGTCTTTCATCCTACCCCTTGTAGATTAAACTCCCTTGTACATATTCTTAGGCTTGTTGATATTCTAATACAGGTGTGTCTATCATCGCCTGCACAGATTGTAAGGACTGAGGTTTCGGATCCGGTTATCGGGTCAGTGTCTGGGTCGGATCCCCTGGTTTGGGTCCTGATGGGTCAGGAGAGTGCCACCTAAATGGCGTCTAGGATGCACGACGCCTTTTGAACGGCGTCTTGCTGGGTGGACGCCATTTAGCTTGGTTGCTGTTGTGCCACGTTAGCGCCATGTGGGCAGGCTTCGGGCCGCGAGAGTACGGCCCCTGTCGTGTCGTCTGAATGGCGTCCTTGATGGACGATGCCATTCAGAGTACGACCCTGGGTTGTCAGTGTACGGCGCCGGTCTTATCGTCTGAAAGGCGTCTTTGATAGGCAACGCATTTCAGAGTCTCTGTCAGTACGACCCGTCATGTCAACTGATAGGCATTTGTGTAGCATGACGCGTTTTACCCAGCTCCTGCTTGACCCCGCGAACCCTCCTTCCTTTTTCTCATTTTCTCCTCCCTCTTCTCTCTCCTCTCTTCCCCGACGGCTCCGGCGATCCCTCTTCCCCCTCCTTCTTTTCCTCCCACCATTTCCTCTCTCCCTCTACTCCATTGACCTCCTAACTCCCACCACTACCACCACCACCTCCTCCGCGGCGTTTTCTCTCCGGACGGCGGCCGACGTCCCGGTGGAGTAACGACGTCCTCGGCGGTACCGGCGGCGGCGTGGGGCGAGACGGGTTGGCAGCTTGGGGCCTGGAGGAGTTCAAGTAACTGGTAGGGTGACGATCCTCGTGGTGTTTCATCTTAAAATCATGTTTTCTCGTTTTGAAGCATGTATGTTTTCCCGCTTTTAAGCATGTTTAGGGGTGCTTTTAGGGTGAAAATGCTAAATGCATGAAATAAGAAATTGGGTGTGCTAATGGGTGGTTAGGTTCTCCTCCTTCCCCTCCATGTCTTGTGGCTTTTTGTACGTTTTGGAGGAGAAATCCCACCTCGTGGATTGGGGAAGGCGGAAGGGAGAACCTATCTGTCGGGACTAAATGGCGTCGAGGTACGGCGACGCCTTTTAGAAAGGCGTCGCTCACCAACGATGCGATTTAGCCCCATTAACAGACTGTCTCTGGATTGACAAGCGTCCAGGGACAACGACGCCTTTTTAAAAGGGGACTTGTGTGAACGATGCGTTTTAGTGGAAATTACCCCGTAGCCTGTCCCTGCTTTTGTAGCTATCAGGCGACGAGGGACAACGACGCCTTTTCAAAAGGCGGCTACCTGTGGCGACGCATTTTAGGCCATTTCCGAGGGCCAGATTTCACATGAACCAGTTTAAGCGGCTTGAATGGCGTCGGCCTTGGGCGACGCGATTCAAGACAAAATCACATTAATTCATGCTATTAATATGTGTTTACACTGTTAGATAGCTCGGTTAATTGCATATTTGAAATCGCACTCGAGGATGAGGATTTCTATGTGACCGGATCGCACCGTGCTATGTTTCGTGTGACCGTGGACCCAGAGTGACAATTGTAGCGCTTTGTCACCCTGTGTCGGTGTGGGTGGGATACAGCGCCGGTGGGAGCAGTGGCGGGGTGACGCCTAGTGAGAGAGGGTCACCTGGTGAACCCCGGGGTTAGTTAGTACCAGTGTCGGAGTGGTACCTGTGGAGTGTCACTCGTGCTGGGGGAAGGAGTAACTACCTGAGCCAGTTGGGCCGGAGTAGCTAGCGTGCTATCCGAGGGGTTACTGTTTGGTCTTAGCAGGTCGGTGTTTCCCACGTTCGGTGGTGTGGTTGGCGTGTTTTGCCGAGACGCTGGTTGTGGGTTCCCTGGTAGAATGGTTTTAGAAATATGCATGTTACATTTCGAATGCATGTGGTTTATGTCGATATTTAGGAGTAGTGCGTTACAGCTTTACTTGCTTATTTCTACCTGTATCTGTGTTATTTCACTTGTGGGTGTGTGAGTGGGCAGTGGGGATTGAAGGATCCCTACTGAGTCTTTTCGTTGAGACTCACCCCTGCGGTTTTCAGGTGAGAGTTCCAGGCAGGCTTAGCGAGGAGGGTGCTGTTTAGAGTTGCGCGCCAGCAGCTGTTACTTCGGGGTATGCCCCGACGTAGTTGTTATTTTATTTCTGGGCTGTACGTTTAATTATTTCTTTTCAGTTGGAGTATGTCATTATTTGCCGTGTCGAGTCACATTGTAATAATTTTTAATTCTTTCACTTTCATTTCAATTCAATGCGATGTGAATGTTTAGCTTAGTTTATTATTTATTTCCCAGACTTATCTAGATCTTGGTTTGGTTCCAAATTAATGATTCAGTACCCATTTAGTAATCGGATCTCCGATTATAGGGTGGCGGGTCTTTACAGTTGGTATCAGAGCATTCGGTCTGGCATATAAATGAATAACTAGGTTAAATATTGTAATTCTGGCAAATAATTTCATTATCCCGTACAGGCACGGCGGTAGTATAGGTTTTAGGACTCTAATTAGAACTTTTCGATCTCTGTGATTGTAGGTGATTAGATGGCTCCTAGGAAGAGGATGCCAGTTATTAGAGAGCGGGGAGAAGTCCCTAGTGGATCTGAGGCTGGTAGGCTGAGTGTGGAGCATTTCATGGAGGCTATGATGGACATGATGGCTAGATACCAGACCCGAGACCCTAGTGAGAGTTCCAGTGCTCGGAGAGGGTCTTCAGCTACACTGGAGAGATTCCTGAAGCTGAGGCCGCCTCATTTCACAGGTCGTCCCGACCTTGATGAGGCTGTTCATTGGTTGAGGGAGATGGAGAAGACTTTTGATACTATGGATCGTGCGGCGGTTGAGAGGACTCCATTGGCTACCTTCATGTTGAAGGATGATGCCTACGACTGGTGGACCAGTTTGAAGAGTTTGTCATATGCGGATAGGAGCCTCAGGGAGATTCCATGGGAGACTTTTTTGAAGGAATTCAATGCACAGTACTTTCTCAGGCATGTTCAAAGGGCCAATGAGAGGGAATTTATGGAACTGACCCAAGGAAGCATGACAATACTTGAATACCAGACGAAGTTTGTTTCGCTTGGGAGGTTTGTGCCTTTTATCTCAGGAGACGAGGAGCGTTGGACTGAGAGGTTTGTGGATGGACTGAGGTCCAGTCTGAGGAGTTTTGCGGCATCTCACTGTTGTGCAGATTTGGCATCGGCGGTTAGATGTGCCGCAGCAGTAGAGGCACAGCAGGATCAGTCAGCCCGGGAGAGAGGACTGACTACTCAGGGGCCAGTTCGTGGCAGGGGGAAGGCAGCGGCAGCAGCTCCTTCATCTGGATCAGGATCGGCTTCACTCGGCTCCAGGTTCAGGAGGTTCTTTCGAGGTAGTGGCAGCAGTAGTGGCAGCAGACCGAGGCAGAGCCAGCAGAGTCAGTCAGTGTCCAATGCTCAGCAAGATACAGCTCAGAGGCTTCCGGCAGCCTGTCGACATTGCGGTGGCACTTACGGTGGGACTCAGTGTCCTGCTTTTTCTGGGAGGTGCTACACTTGTGGCCAGCAGGCGAGGTTTTGCTCGCAGGGGCGTGGTCAGGGGCAGGGACCAGGTGATCAGAAGAAGTCGAGGACCCAGGGGAGAGTTCTATCTATCACCAGGAAGGAGGCTCGCGCATCCAACTTGGTGGAAGGTACACTTTCTGTGATTGGGAACTCCGCATATGTGTTGATTGATTCGGGTGCTTCACATTCTTTTATTTCTGAGCAGTTCGTAGATGTTCTTTCTGCACCCGTTGATGAGATCTCTGATGGATTGATGATAGAGGTTCTTTTTGGGGATTTCATGTTATCTTATAACTGTTTGAGTGAAGTTCTCTTTGTGAGTGCTTAAAATGAGTGTGTGATTATCATGAAAAATCTATGTTGTTTAAATGCAAAATAAAACCTATTAAAAAGAAACTAAGTGATGTGATCGCCAGAAACTTTTGACTTAAAAGTTCCAAAAGAAAGAGTTTGATCGCTACCTGTTTGGACGTGGGAGATGTTGAGCTCTTGGTTCCCCCTTTTTAGCCGGCTGAAGAAAGAGAGTCCTTTCTTTTCTTTGTTCTTGCTTTGATTGCTGTTGAGTTTTGAGGATTGTCCAGAGTCCTTGTGATTTGCTCGTTGATTTTCTCCCCTTTGATTCTCCTTTGTACCTTGCAGGAAATAGAAAGAAATGAAGAATAATGAGAATTCAGGCAGAAGTAGTATTCATTCTAAAAAGAGTTTTAAACATGTAATTAAACGGGAAAACTCACTTGTTGAGATGGTCTTTGAAACCTCTTTATCAAAATTGGTTTTGAAAATGATGCTAGTGTTGTGTGTGTTGCATGGAGTGATGTGATGAAGAATGCAAGATTAATGAGAATGAAAATGTGAAAAGAGTGCAGAAATGAATTGAAAAACTTATACTGGATGGATGATCCCTGGAAAGCCTTGGTCATGAATGGATGCCGACAGCACTTCAATTCTTCAACGTTTGGACGTTGTTGCTACTCAATTATCACTCTGATATCATTTCAATATCACTCTCTCTTTTTTTTTCACTCATCCAAGAGCTGAGTATTTATAGACTTCTTGGCATCCGCGGATTTACATAGAAAAATCTTGAGATTTATCCATCTTAACCAATAGATAAATACATATTAATTCATCTTTATCTGTAATTATCTAAAACGCGTCGCCCATGGAAGACGCCTTTCAGATCGATTAAGATAAAGATAAACATCCGGAAAAAATTCATTTTTATCTGTAATTAGCTAAAATGCGTCGTCATGTGTGGACGCCTTTTACACTAATTAAGATAAGGATAAACATCCGGTAGAGAGGCAGGAACAACTTAGGAAACTTAAAACGCGTCGTGACTGGCAGACGTCGTTTAGCTAATTAATCTATTAATTAAAATTCAAATTTAAACGTCAAAATATGAATAAATTCTAAATTGCGTCCATACAGGTCAACATCTTTTAGACTTCTTCATATTTTAACTGAAATTTGAGTTAAAATCAATTTAATTGATTAACTTAAACGTGTCTGTTAAACCCGACACCCAAAAAGATCAATAAAAATTAATCAATGAATAATATCAAACCATTATGAGGCACTATTATATGATACGAAATTTACTCGAAATGATGTCAAAATTAGCGTGTCTACAGCTGTCTCACCTTGGCATCGTCTTTGCAAGGGAGTGAAATGAAATGGAATGTACTGAAAAAGTGATGTCAAGGTGTGATGAGACACGCTCTTAACATCACATGATTGAAATTTTTTCTCAAAATTATCAATGAAGATAGTTCAAGGAGATCAATTGAATCAATCCTGTCTGGATGAGGTAGACAAGGAAATAAAATAAGGTCGATCAACTTCCACAGAGTGGGAAGTAACCCAGGTCGTAGACACTGTAGGTTTCATCATGGGGAGCGATTGCCAGCCAATGTGGACGTGCTGCAACCATGATGGATCTTAAAAGAAAACAAGAAATATTGGATAAAGAGTCCAAGAAAGGATGTAATTCCAAGGATATCTTCAAGCGAACCTCAAAGATAATCAAGATACTCAATTCGGAATGGAATATTTCATATCATGGTCTGAATCTTAATCAGTAATTAATTCTTATCACAATGATTTCAAAGTCCTACATGATGCATACTGGGCTAAAAGAAAAATATAAAGTCAAATAAAATATAAATTAATTAAGGATAATATTGTTAAATTGTCATTAATGAGTCAAGATACCAGTTCTTGTAATTCAGTGCTAAGCCGAAGCTCGTTTATCCACGCACCGTTTCACAAAAGTGGAACCATCGTCCTCACCAATTAACAATCCAACGGCCTATCCGTGCGATTGAGAATGCTCTGGAATTATCACCGTTTTTGTTGAAGGGGAACTCAAATTCCAGTTTCATCAAAATCACAAGGTCCTTGATATAATCTAGTAAATATTTAATCATATAGTAATTATAATGATGCAAGCTAATCACATGAAAGGAGTACAAGGGTAGAAAGAACTGTCTTTTTAGCCACGGTCAAGACTTCATAAACTCTCATAGCGGGATCTTCTTGATATTTTCTAGCTTCATCTAAATTTTCTGATTTTCCTGCATTCAAAATCATTAATAACTCCAAACAAGTATTTAATTTAAGCATTAAAACAGAATTTCGGGTGAATGACAGAAATGCTTGAAATGCGTCGTGTCGCGCCGACGCCCTTTAATCGTTAAAACGCGGCGGTGTCCCTCGACGCCTTTTACTCG
Organism: Zantedeschia hybrid cultivar; assembly: GCA_030544215.1. NCBI lineage: Eukaryota > Viridiplantae > Streptophyta > Magnoliopsida > Alismatales > Araceae > Zantedeschia > Zantedeschia hybrid cultivar. The sequence continues at coordinate 47,747,609 of JARZZO010000011.1, forward strand.
CAGAAACAGGTTCTGGCAGTTCTCTACTCGGATTCCAACTCTTCCAATGCACATCCCTTTTCCAATCCGGAAAAGTCTTCCTAGGATCGCAATTCCTTCTATATAAACACCATTAACTTGTTTCCAAGCAATCCTACCACAATCTAAAGATCCAAGGTTGAGTTTTCCTTCAAGATTTCAAGGTTTTCCAAGGTCTTCAAGGTTTCAAGGTTTTCCAAGGTCTTCAAGGTTTCAAGGTTTTCCAAGGTCTTCAAGGTTTTCAAGCTTCAAGAAGGAGGAAATCCGAAAAAGAGGATGAGTTCTTCAAACAAGAGGATGAAGAGGTCGCTGGAGAAGATCTCCGACGTGGAGAATCACCTCATTGGAAGGGATCCCAATCCCCAAGTAAGTTGAATTAAATTCTCCTTCTCTTTCCTTCATGTTCTTCAATTGATCTTGTTCTTCAAACTCTTCAATCCTTCCTTTTGTTTTCAGACTTACCCCATGTTTCCCGGCCCAAGGAGATTCACCTCTCTCCCTTGGATCCGCAAACTTGCAAAAAGTGTTAAACTTTCCATGCAAGTCTTTATCTCCAAGTGGAATCTTCAAGGTTTGGTGGTGCATGCCAAACACTACAAGAGTCCGAACGTGGACTGGGCGGCTATGGGTGCTTTGATCGAGCAGTGGCATGCTCAAACCCATACGTTCCTCTTCCTGGATTTCGAGTGTACCATACTTTTGGAGGAAGTGGAGCTCCTATTGGGTCTTCCAAAGACCAAAGACAAGATGGCTTTAACGAGAGAAAGAATCACCGGTCAACAATTGTTGACATCAATCATGAAGGATCCCTCAGAAGCTAAAGGGTGCCTTACCAACAAAGGGATCAACCTCGCAAAGCTCGCTGAGTGGACTTTATATGAGATCGATGATCTAAGGGAGGACGAATCTGAAGATGTGACGAAAGCCTTCGTCACATACCTTGCCGGTGCTCTATTCTTCCCTGCGCAAGACAACATCTTGGAAGATGATTAGGTTAGTGCTATCTGCGCGATCTTGGAGGGGAAATCCATTAGCACTGCACTCTTGGCTTACCTCTACAGTGGGCATTCTGCGGCGTCCACGGGTCGTCCTCCTTACGGGTGCATGTTACTCTTTGCTTTGTGGGTTGAACTACACTTCAAATTCGAGTATTGCACGAGGATGTCACCAAGACCGTCTCAAATTTACTTGAATAGCCCGATCCACTATATTGCCAACATCGTGAAGTTTAACGAGCGCATGGTCAATAAAGTCCCAAAGCTTAAGACCCGTGCCAATTGGAGGGAGTATCTGAGACACTTGTTGTCCAATGGGTTTGACTTTTCTCCACTTGCCCTTGTTGGAAAGCCCATCAGAGTACGCCGTGCATCTGGTGCAGAGCTCAAATTGATCGGGGCCACTGAGTTGGTGTTATACAACCCTCTCCGATGCCTTCCTCAACTCAGCTTGCCTCGCAACAAATTCCCCGAGTTGTCCTTTACATCTCCGATCAAGAGGCGTGCCTTGGAATCCGACGAAGATTATAAAGCCATAAAACTTATTACTACTTTTTGGAATCTCGGTTTCAGTTATCGTGTAAAATCCTCTAAAAATAGTGATAGAGGAGTGAAATTTCCATATTATCAAGCACTTCACGAAATTCTTCCTTAGATGTTTTCTTTTCTTCTTCTTTCTCTTTTTGATGTAATAAAATATTTCATTGAATAAAGAGTTATTTTTCACGCCTTGAAATCTTTCCTTAACCTCTTGTGATATGCCCATGATTTTTCCTTAGTAAAACCTGGATTTTTCCTGAAAATATGACAGTTCGGATTCACTTAATGCAAAACGCGTCCACTCAGTAAGACGCCTTTCAAACATAATTCATTTTCCAGAAATTAACCATTAATCCTCAAAATCCTGATTTATCCTTAAATTGCATCTTCCAATCAAGACGCCTTTCAACTCTCTATCCGACCTTTTCCAGAACTCCGCCATCAATTCTGTGATTAATCCCCTAAAATGCGTCTTGATGTGGAGACGCCTTTCATCATCATGCTGCGTACGGTTCTGACCCAAATTGGCGGTAACCTGAAACGCGTCGCCTCATGTGGACGCCTTTCAATTAATTTCAAACAGCTGGCCTTGCCGCCTCAACTTATGTGCCATAAAACGCGTCTCGCTGACTCGACGCCTTTCAACCCTTTGTTTACAGACCCGCGAAGGCCCCCTTTCTTCCTCATTCTTCTCCTTGCTTTCTCTCTCCTCGAGCTCCGGCGATCGCATCTCCGGCCATCTCGCTCCTTTCTTCCTCAAAACTCCCTCTTCCAAGATCATGGAGCGTGGTGAAGGTTCCCGAAAGACCAAGGCCCTAGCCAAGAGGCGGCGAACGGCGGCTCCCGTGGAAGAGGCTCCCGAGGAAGTGCCGGCCGCACTCGCCGAGGCGGCGGCGTTTTTGGAGGAGGAGGAAGCTCCTCCGGCGCCCGTGGCCATGGAAGAAGAAGGGGAGGGCGACCTCCACCTGGTAAGTTCCCTATGGTTTGGATGGAGTGAGGAAAAGGAGGGAGAACGGGGTTCTTCAAGAACCCAGAATCGGGTCTTGAAAGGCGTCCAGACCAGGTGACGCCGTTCAAACGACGTCACCCTGGGCCGACGCCATTCAAGGCTAAATTCCCAATTTTAATCAGGCAGAAAATAGTTCTAAATTGCGTCAGGACCTGTGGACGCCTTTCAATAGACGTCCAGGTGTCTCGACGCCTTTTGAACTAGAAGTGTTTTAGCTCTTTTTTTTTTTTTTAATTACTGACCCTAATTTTTTGTTTTTCATTTGCAGGGGGTGATAAGATCTAGGATCAGCTGGGAGTTAGTGATAGGGGCATACCGGTGACTCCCGGACTTCCAGAAGGCGCGCCTGCGCTGGATGGGGTTCGGCGAGGTTTTAGATATCGAGTCATTTTGGCTCGATCTAGTCCTGCTGCAGGCACTCAGGGAGCGTTGGCACGCGGAGAGTCGGACATTCCTAATGCCCTGGGGACACATGATCCCCACTCTAGAGGACGTGGCCAGGATTACTGGCCTTAGGGTAGAGGGCTGACCGGTAAGTGGGGTGACTTACCCCAACTACCAGGGATTGGCAGAGGCTCTGCTGGGCATAGAGGTGTCCAGCCTAGGCAGAGAGTCTAGGATGGTCCCTAGGGTGGAGGTAGAGGCTGCCCTAGGATTAGATGAGCCCCGGCGGCGATCTGATGAGTCCCGGGCAAAGTTTAGGGATAGGTTAGCTGAGTCTTCCTCCGCCGTTTACTGCACCGACCCGCGTCAGGAGGAGGAGGTAGATAGATAGCTGAGGGTCTTTTTAGTTTTCTTCTTCGGTCGGTTACTCTTCGGCACGAAGGGTGACCATATCCATTGTAGGTTTTTGTATTTATTAGATGACTTAGAGAGTCTAGGGGAGTACGCCTGGGGTGCGGCCCTTCTGGCCCATCTCTTTGCTGATCTTTCCGCGGTCACGTCGGACCGTGAGACCACCGTCAGCGGCTTCTCGCCGTTCCTCCAGGTATTAAGTTATTTTATTATTTCTTTATACAATGCAATGTGATATGATGCTTCACTAACCTATATATCCATGTATGCAGGTTTGGAGCTATCATTATTTTCCGCACGGCAGAGCGAGGATCGTGAGACCGGACGCTGTCCCATTGGCCCGCCGCTGGCGGCCGATTGTGGACACAGCGCCACAGCATCACCAGCTGACGGCCCTCCGCCGTCAGTTCCTTGATTATCCGGAGCTCCTGGTGAGTTCTTAACTTGTTCAATTTTATTTATTGAATGCAATCTTTCCTTTATTAAATGCAAAATTATTCGTATGAATGCTTCTAACTTATATGCAGGTGATCTGGCGCCCATACTTGGGCATGGGCGAGGAGGGCCAGCCATGGGTGATGGCTGGCAGGAGGAGGTTTGGCAGGCAGATGTGGCTGCGCTGCTTAAACGCGATTGAGCCCCTCCGCCTCCGGCTCGTGATGAGGACCCTGGGCCTCCACCAGGAATCGATCGACGAGGAGGTCCCGGAGGGTGTTGGGAGGAGCATGAGGGGCAAGCAAGCCCTCACCGACTGGCGTGCTAAGTTCCCGGAGCAGTACGAGGACTGGCACCGCCGCGGTGTCAGAGTGGAGTCACGAGCGGAGAGTAGCGCAGCCTACCTCCAGCAGTACCGGGCCCACTACGCCGATTAGCTTCGGCTCGCCCGACCACTCGATGTAAGTATGCGTTTATACGTCTTTCATTTTATTATTATCTTGATTTATATTTGTGAATGAATGTTTGTATGTGTGATACGCAGGATGCACGTGATGCGGTCATCATTGACCTCCGGGCCCGCCTACATGACGTGGAGGCCCAGCTAGAGCAGGTCCAGTAGGAGCTCTTCGACCTGGTATGTATGAATGTTTATGAATGAATGTTTTGATTAATTAATTGTTTTGGCGATTAACAACTGACGGTTGTCTTTTGGTGCAGCGAGCCGTCTACACCCAGGCGGCTCCCCCTATCTATGGAGCTTCATCGTCTTCTTCCTCTGCCGCCCATGATGCTGCTCTGGCAGACCTCCAGAGCCAGCTTGCCTCCGCCATCCACCGAGCTTCCCTCGCGGAGGAGGACCGTGCCGCTCGAGTAAGTCTTGTTATTTCTTTTGATTTTTGAACATGATTTTGATTACTTGATTGCCTTGGACTAACAACGACTTCTTTGCAGGTTGTTGAGTGATAAAGTGTTAAATTGATCATTTAAGGGCAATCATATGCATCATACTCATGTTTTTATCTGCAAAATAGCATGGAACGATAGATAATTGTGTACCAAGTCCAACGGTACCAATTTCGTCAAATTCTGACTTAAAAACATCGTCATTTCATGTGATTAAAGGAGTATAGCGCATTTGCGGTTTTTCGACAAAACCGAGACAAAATGAATAAAAATGATGATATTTTTATGATAATACGTTAATTTATATTTATTTTATGTGAACAGGATATGCCGATGATGCAGTGCAGTTGGTGGAGTTTCCGAAAATTTGGGGGAGGTCTAGTGTTCGGATTTCAACTAAAGTAGAGGTAAAAATGTAATTTGATGTTCTAATATTGCTCTGATTCCTTCTTTTTCTGGAGTTTCCGAAAATTCTCTATTTCCTGCCTTCTCTCCAATTTCCCAGCCACACCTATTCCTTTCTTTATTTTAAAACTCTCTCTCTCTTTTTAAAGAAACTTCTCCAAGTCCGGATCCGATTCCTTCAAAACTTCCCCCACACGCTCTCTTTCAATTTCTCCTATATATTCTTTCTCTCTCACCCAGATTCGCCCTGGCCTCTTCCTTTCCGAACTCTCTCCCCGCAGCTCTCTCTTCCTCTCTCCCGTATCCCTGCTCTCTATTTCCGGCAATCTCTCTCTCCCTGCACGCAGCTCCTTCTCTCTCTCTCGTTTTTGTTCCAGCAACCCTCTCTTCCTCCCTCCGTTCTGCTCTTATTCCGGCCCCTTTTCCAGTTTCCCAAGACTTTCTCTCCCTCCACAGCCCTCTCTCTCGGCAGCCCTCTCCTCCTCCTTTTCCAACTAAAACCCGCAGCCCTCTCTTCCTCTCTCCGTCTCGGCTCTCTCTCGGTTTCTCTCTAGCATCTCTCTCTCTCTCTCTCTCTTATTCTTTCTCCCACGCAGCCCTCTCTTCCTCTCTCCGTTCTGTTTTCCAACTCCTCTTCAGCAACTTCTCTGCCTCCGTCTCTCTTTTCTTCTCTCTCTCCACTGCAACCTGCAGCAACCCACGGCAAGACTGCACTAGATCCTCTCTCTTCCTCCCTCTCTCCTCTCTTCTCTCCCCACCTCTCTCTCTCTCCGGTTACTGGCTCCACAGCAACCCAGCGCCGCATGCATGCAAGCCCCCGCATGCGAACCAGCTCCACGTAGCCTGTCCAAGCGTACTCTCCTCCACGTGCTGTCCCAGGTGAAGCCAGCAGCTCCTCCAGCGCCAACCTGCAGCACCCAGCCGGTCAGCTCTTCCAGCAGCTTCACGGCTTCCTCCAACTCCAGCGCCAGCAGCTCCAAGCTCCACCGTCCACACGCATGCCGGCAAGTCCTCCATCTTCTCCACGTGCGTGCTGTCCCAGCTGAGCCAAGCACCTCCACGCGCAGCAAGCTCCAGGTTGCCTCCTGCACCTTCACCAGTCAGCAGCTCTAAGCTCCACCAACAAATCCCACGTACTTCCCAGCGCCACCAGTAGCCGGCCTCCTCCCGGTTCATCCTCCACGCGCCGACAGCAGCACCCACCAGGCGGCTGAAGCCCGTGCATACGCTGCCAGCGCATCCAGCAACCTGTAGCAGCTTCCTTCTCTCCACAGCAACCTGCATGCAGCCACGTACACCAGCGACAGCAGCTTGAAGTCCTCCACCACGCCAGCAAACCCTCCATGCAGCAGCAGCTCCCTCCTAATCTCCATTCACTGCAAGCAAGCAGCCGGCAACCCACATCTTGCTGTTGTGTTGTTCTTGGTTATTTAATTAGGGGTAGTTGTTGGTATTGTTTAATTAGTTGTTGGTTATTTAATTAGGGTTAATTTTTGATTGGTTGTTGTTTAATTGGTTATTAGTTGTTTAATTAAGTTATTTGATTCATGATGATTAATAGTTTACACAATTAAACAATAGTTTGTTTTTGTTATAATTTTTAGTTGTGCTTATTATTTTTTATATATGTGTTTGTGTTTAATTTCTGAAAAAGAAAAGAAAAAAAAAAGAGATTTGTTTAATTATAGTAATTATATTTTTTTAAAGTAGCATTAGGTAATTGAGTTTTAGTTTAATTAAGTAATTAGTTACTCAAATTCTCATCTATTTTTAGATTAACTAAATTCCAAAGTTTTCAAAATTAAAATTCTATCTCCCTGTGGATCGACTCGGACTCACCACTATTAAATTTCCAAAATTTGATTTGAGTGAGCCGGATAAATTTAGATTGAACGTTTTCATGAGTGTTTAACGACGCACAATTCGAAACGATCAATTTTTGGCGCCGTTGCCGGAGAATTAGATTTTTAATTTTGATTATCTTGGATTTAGTGTAATTATTCTTTAGCTAACCTTATTTTTCTTATTTTTGCAGGTATATTGAAAAAAAAAAAAAAAAGGAAAGCGAAATCATGGTCAGTGTGTTCCAACTTTCTATGTTTCAATTTCCTTACTTTAGTTAGTTTCCAATTTTGTAGTTTCTAGTTTAGATATGTTTCTATTAACTAAAAAAAAAAGAGAAGAAACAAAAAGAAGAACATCTAAATTTAAAAACTTTCATTTCCAAGATTAGAAACCTTCCATGCTAGGCATTCATCATTCTAGGAAAGCATGAGCTAGTTTCCTTGCACAGTTATTTCCATAAATTGTTGAAGAGTGCGGGGGAAAGGTACGTATTTCAATTTTAGCAAGTCATTCATGATTGCATCAACACACCTTGCATTGATTTGTTGTCTTGTATTGCATTCAAAAAAGACTTTAAGGGCAGCAACTTTAACCACATAAGGTAAGGATTTGATCACCCTTCCTTAGCCCACAAATCACCTTCCTTGCATTGGCATTTCCTAATCCAATTAAAAGCAAGTCGAAAGATAATCTAGGGTTTACACCGTGAGTGGTTTAAATCTCGGGTTGCCTCCATTTTTGGCAACGGTGTCTAGGCTAGAGGTTAAAAAGGCAAACGTCTAAGCGGGAAAGTGGTTCTCTAATTAGGTCCCTACGAAAGTAGGGGGAGCCTCCCACTACCCCACCTCTTACCTAGCCGTTGATTGATTGTGGTTGTGACTCGAGGTGGACTCCATTCACCTTGTAAGAAAATTCACATAGAGAGTCTAGGTTAACATTAGATCATTAGGATAATTTGTTTGTTAAAAATTGATTGCATTTAAAAAAAAATAAAAATAAGAAATAGATAACAAAATCCTCTTTCCATCAGTCCTAGTGTATGCAAGGTAGGAGATCTCAAAATTCTAACCTTCTAGGACCATTTGCTGAAATAGAAAGAATCCTACATCAAAGAAATCCACCAGAAGATCCAATGGCTGATAATCAGGACCCACCAAAGCAAATGAAGGACTATTTCATTCCAAATCGATATCAACCTTCATCATGTATTCATCTTCCTCAAAATCCAGCCAATCAATATGAAATCAAATCTAGCACTATTCAGATGCTCCCATCCTTTTATGGGAATACTAATGAAGATCCTTATAAACATCTGGATGAATTTCTAGAAATCTGTTCCACACTGAAGATGCAGAATTTCACCGATGATGGCCTTAAATTGACCTTATTTCCCTTTTCATTAAAGGACAAGGCTAAATATTGGTTGGGAACTATAGGAAGGCCATTAGGACATGGGAAGAAATGCAGAAAGAATTTCTTAAGAAGTTCTATCCCATCGGGCGGACCAATACTATGAGAAGGGCCATCACGAGTTTTACCCAAACTCCCGGGGAATTGATCCATGAATCTTGGGAAAGACTGAAAGAATTGCTTAGGAAATGCCCTCATCATGGGCTTTCAAAATGGCAAATTGTCCAAGCATTCTATGAAGGATTGTCTGAACAGTTCAGACAGATGGTGGATGCCTCATGTGGAGGGGCATTTATGATGAAAAATGAAGATGAGGCCTATGATCTGTTTGAGATGTTAAGTGAAAATTCCATCAATCATGCCTCAGTATCATCTTATGAAAGGTATGTTGGGCCATCTAAACGGACTGGAATGTATGAACTTAAGGCCCGTGGAGAGCCCGAATCCAGAATGGACATAAATCTGATTAATCAGAAATTGGATAAGGTAGACGTCTTGGTCCAGAAACTAGACCAACTCCTAGCCTTAAACAAGCAAGAGCCTACTTACCCAACACAATCTAGTCCATATGAAGGCCCATCCTCTGCTAATCATGACATTTGTGCCTTATGCGCAAGTCCAACCCATCAAGTGAATGAATGCCCAACTGCGGCCCAACTTCCACCATTCATTCAAGAACAAGTTCAGGCAGCTCAGGGATTCTCCAGGCCCAATAATGACCCATTCTCAAATACTTACAATCCTGGCTGGAGAAACCACCTTAATTTCTCTTGGAAGAATCAGCAGGCCCCATTACCAATGTCCAATCCTCCCATGCATCAAGCCCAAAAGCCACAGAATTCCTTTCAACAGCAATCTAATTTCTATGGAAATGTTCAGGCTAGGGGATCTCAAGCCCAATTTTCTCAACCGGCCCAGTATCAATCAGGTCAACCGGCCCACTACCACTCATTCCAATATGGACAGCCAACCCAATACCATCCTCCACCCACTTACCAACAACCTCCTCAGCCCAACTTTGATGACAAGTTCACTCAACTCCAACAATTGATTTTGACCCAGCAACAATCCATTGCTAAGTTGGAAAGTCAAATGGGCAAACTAGCTGAGGCTACGATGAGACGAGAAGTGGGCCAACTTCCTAGTCAACCCGTTGCCAATCCAAGGAATCAACCCCTGGGTTTTCCACAGCAATCGAGCCTTTTACCTCAGCCTGGCCCATTACCACAACATAAAGGGCCACAATTGGAGAATGCTAAAGCCATTTCAGCCCTTAGGAGTGGGAGAAGTTTAGAAAAACCGCATGTAGATGGAGAGTTAGCCAAAGGTTCCACTGATGGGCCTTAGGAAATTGAAAGTGAGAGTGAAGATGAACCCATCATGGAGAAGTTGGAGGAGGATCTGAAAGGAAAAGGGAAGATGGATGAAGGCCCAAGTTCTTATAAACCTAGGGTGCCATTTCCTAATGCCTTGTTAGCTAAGCCCAATACCAGGAAGAAACTGGCCCAGAATGAGGAGTTGTTGGATTTGTTCAAACAAGTCCAAATTAATATTCCACTCCTCGATGCCATCAAGCATGTGCCAGCTTATGCTAAGTTTCTCAAAGAATTATGTACTCCACGAAGAGAATCTAGAATGGCACCCGAAAAGGTTCGGCTTTCCGAGGATGTTAGTGCAATTGTGATGAATCATTTACCCAAGAAGCTAAAGGATCCTGGAGCACCTCTAATTTCATGTGACTTAGCTGGAGTTACATTTGATAGAGCCTTATTGGATCTAGGTGCTAGTGTGAATCTATTGCCAACAACCATTTATGAGAAATTCGATATTGGAGAATTAAAGCCCACACCCATCATCTTGCAGTTGGCTGATAGGTCTGTGAAAACTCCACGGGGATTAATTGAGGATGTTATTGTGAAGGTTCATGATTGTTATTTTCCCGTGGATTTTCTTATTCTGGATATGGCATTACCTGAGGAACTCATTCACACTCCGATCATCCTAGGTTGTCCATTCTTAGCCACTGCCAAAGTTAATATAAATTGTGAAACTGGCATAATGGACATTTCATTTGGGGGTCAAAAGGTCCAGATTAATGTCTTCAAAGCATCTCAATACCCAGATCATGAAAAAGAATGCCATACTATTGATATCTTGGATAATCTGGTTGAAGAAAATGAGCTGTTCACACATGACATTTTGGAAGAAGTCAATACCTTAAAAGATTCGCCCGGCCCATTAACATCTTGGCCCAAGGTTGAACCTTTACCAGCCTTACAGTCTGAGCCCGCTTTGCCCTCTTTAGAGGACTCTCCTGAGCTTGAACTCAAACCATTACCTGAGTCTCTCAAGTATATCTTTTTGGGTCCGGACCAAACTCTCCCAGTTATCATTGCGGCAAATCTCACATCGCCGCAGGAGGCCCAATTAACCGAGGTCCTCAAAGACCACAAGGGTGCTATTAGTTGGTTGGTGGCAGATTTAAAGGGAATTAGCCCGTCCATTTGCATGCATCACATCTATATGGAAGAGAATTCTAAGCTTGGTCGGGAGATGCAAAGGCGGCTTAACCCTAATATGAAAGAAGTGGTGAAGAAGGAAGTTGTGAAATGGTTGGATGCGGGTATCATTTACCCAATATCAAACAATAAATGGGTCAGCCCAACTCAAGTGGTACCTAAGAAATCTAGATTAACAATTATCAAGAATGATCATGGAGAAGAGGTACCCACTAGGCTCACCACGGGATGGAGAGTGTGCATTGCTTACCGAAAGCTGAATCTAATGACTAAGAAGGATCACTTTCCACTCCCATTCATGGATCAGATTCTAGAAAAGTTATCGGGCCAGAAGTACTTTTGCTTCTTAGATGGGTACTCCGGGTACAATCAAGTAGCTATTTACCCGGAAGATCAAGAAAAGACCACCTTCACGTGCCCTTATGACACGTTTGCTTTTAGGAGAATGCCATTCGGATTATGCAACACACCAGCCACATTTCAACGGTGCATGATGGCTATCTTCTCCGATATGGTGGGAGAATTCCTCGAAGTTTTCATGGATGATTTCTCAATCTTCGGGGACTCTTTTGAAACTTGCCTGGAAAATCTTAAACAGGTGCTAGCACGATGCATAGACACCAATCTGATACTTAGCTGGGAAAAGAGCCACTTTATGGTTCGGGAGGGCATTGTTCTAGGCCACATTGTGTCTGAAAGGGGGACAGAGGTAGATAAAGCTAAGATCGATCTCATATCCAATCTTCCTCCGCCCACCTCGGTCAGACAGATCCGTTCATTCCTTGGCCATGCCGGTTTCTGTCGCCGGTTTCTCCACAATTTTTCTCAAATTGCCCGGCCTCTAACTCTTCTCCTAGCTAAGGACGTTCCTTTCCAAATGGATGAATCTTGCATCAAGGCATTCAATTCTCTGAAGGAATCTTTGACCAAAGCCCCGATTCTTCAATCTCCAGATTGGTCTTTACCCTTCGAAATCATGTGTGATGCCTCGGATTATGCTATCGGTGCAGTTTTGGGACAAAGAATCAACAAGTGTCCCGTGGTGATCTATTATGCAAGTCGCATCCTTGTCGATGCTCAAATGAATTATACCACCACAGAAAAGGAACTATTAGCCGTGGTTTTTGCCTTAGAAAAATTCAGATCTTATCTTTTAGGGGCAAAAGGCATAATCTATTCTGATCACTCAGCTCTGAAATACCTGTTGACCAAGAAGGATGCAAAGCCTAGGCTTATTAGATGGATCTTACTCCTTCAGGAATTTGATTTGGAAATTCGGGATAAGAAGGGTTCTGAGAATGTGGTAGTTGACCACCTATCCCGAATTCCGATCTCTGAAAGTACACCAATCACTGATTCCTTTCCTGATGAGCATCTACTGACCATTTCTCACACTGTTGCACCTTGGTGTGCTCATATTGTCAATTACAAGGTGACTAATCAGCTTCCGGAAGGATGGACTAAAAGTGAAAAGGACAAATTCTTTTCTCAGGAAAAATATTATTTCTGGGAGGATTCTGAATTATTCAAATTTTGTCCTGATCAAATCATTAGGCGATGTGTTCCTGAAGAAGAACAACAGAGTGTTCTTAACTTCTGCCATAATTTGGCCTGTGGGGGCCACTTCTCAGGAAAGAAAACTGCAGCCAAAGTCCTACAAAGTGGGTTTTACTGGCCCACACTTTTCAAAGATGCCCATGAATTTAGCAAAACTTGCCTCCGATGTCAGGCCGTAGGAAATATGGCGAAAAGGGATATGATGCCACTCAACCCAATCTTGGTGGTTGAAGTCTTTGATGTTTGGGGAATTGACTTTATGTGACCTTTTCCACCCTCTTTTAGACATACATATATTCTGGTAGCGGTGGATCATGTCTCAAAATAGATTGAAGCAGTAGCCACCCGAACCAATGATCATAAAGTGGTCATTAAATTCGTTCAGAAGAATATCTTTTCCCGGTTCGGGTGGCCTAAAGCTATCATAAGTGATGGGGGAACGCATTTCACGAATTACCAATTTCGGGCTTTGCTTAAGAAATATGGGATTAATCACAAAGTAGCTACCCTTTATCACCCCCAAACCAGTGGCCAAGTGGAAGTTTCCAATAGGGAGATCAAGAATATTCTGCAAAAGTCCGTTAGGCCTGATAGAAAAGATTGGTCTGAAAGATTGGATCATACTTTATGGGCCTATCGGACCGCTTACAAAACTCCTATTGGCATGTCTCCCAATCGCCTGGTTTTTGGAAAAGTGTGCCACCTTCCGGTGGAATTGGAACATAGGGCTTATTGGGCCATCAAACAAGTCAATCTGGACCTAGCCCAAGCTGGTTCCCACCGAACCTTACAACTGAGTGAGCTGGAAGAGTTGCGCAACGAGGCCTATGAAACTTCAAAGATTTATAAAGCCAAAACTAAAGCTTTTCATGATAAACATATTGTGAGAAAATCCTTTCTTCCAAGTCAGAAAGTTTGGCTATTTAACTCTAGGCTCCGCTTATTTCCAAGAAAACTGAAATCCAGATGGTATGGACCATTCGTGGTCGTTAAAGCCTTCGATCATGGAGCCGTTAAAATTCTGAATCCCAAGAGTGGGAACACTTTTACTGTTAATGGTCAACGGTTGAAACCATTCATTGAAAATCTTCAAAATGAGCCACCTGAATCCATAGAACTGAGTGATCCACACTAACTGAACTTCCATCTGGCTAAAGACGATAAGCTTAGCGCTTGTTGGGAGGCAACCCAATATTTTATTTCAGCTTTTGTATTTCTTTCCTTTTAGGTCCCTGAGCAGCAGTCGCCGCGAGTATGTCGCAGCCTCTTCATTACAGGTTGTTTCGCTCATTCACAAATTCTCTTATGGCTGCATATTTTTCATATCTTTTATGTCATTGAGGACAATGTCAATCAAGTTGGGGGGTGGGGCAATCAATTTGATATGCATTTATTGAAAATCTTTTGAAGAAAGCTGATATCTTTCACTAAAAAAAATGGTCAAATTTTTTCAAAAACTTCTTTTCACGTCCTATGAAAATTGCATGAAAATCATGTTTCATTAAGTAAATCTTAAACAAATTAGTTTTTGGTGGTCACATTGGTTAAAGAACATTCAAAGTTAAATATCCCACTTCACAAAAATCCATGGCATGATGATTTTCACACACACACGGCAACTTAGAATAAATGAAAGCTCTTAAAAGTATAGACTTGCTGGAATTAACCTTAAGAATAAGACTACTTATTCTAATTTTTCTTTTGGGTTGAACGAAAGAAATGTGTAGGATCCGTAATAGGAGACTGTCCCACTCAGCACTGTAAACGAGGCGGTCATTTAAAATGGACAGCTTAAAGACTAAAGGCAATAAAAGGCATTAAAAGAGCTAAAGGAAGGTAGGTGGCAAAAAGTACGCACCTCCCCTCAGGCAATTCAAAGAGAGTGGCAAAAAGTACGCACTCTCAAAAGAAAAAGTACAATGAAATGAAAAAGCCACGCTAAAAAGTCCATCGTACCAAAAACATGACCAAGACGCGAAAAGTGCTGAGTTGGGACGGGAACTGAAAGTCGGTCCTCACTGACTGATCGGGAAATCTTTTATTCTCTTCTCCTCCCCGAGTAGTATTATCTAAAGGGTAGTAAAGGCAAGAATATACCAAAAAGGTCGGAAACGAGTTCTAAGCGTGCCAATTTTCATGCACAATCACCTGTCGTGAATCAAAATATTGTGGGATATGAAAAATTTTAGCTTAACCAATCGGCTACCACTTAAATTGATTGTGAAAGATACTACAAATGAAGCATGATAATTCATTGTTTGCCCTAACTTTTCCTTATTTGCATTGCTAAGGGACTAGCAATGAGTAAGTTGGGGGGGGTGATAAAGTGTTAAATTGATCATTTAAGGGCAATCATAACACGACCCCTTGACCCTATGCGAAGGCTAGGGAAAAGGTAGTTGCTCTTTTGGGCAAGGGGCCGAAAACAGATACTACTAACTGTTTCCTCTTCATTTTTGTGCATACAGGAAAATGATTTTATGTCCAAAAGGTGGACACTTTTTGCTGTCGAGTCGAAGCCAAAAGCAGCCGAATTGGCATTCAACTTTGAGAATGACCATATCTTCCGTACTGGCTTCGACTCGACATAGACCTTTGTCCCTCGCTTCCTTGCAGCTTGTCAGTAAGATATTGTGGATCATTAATTGTTTACATTTACTGATGTGCGTTCTTGCAGCTGCAGGGAATCTGAAGCAAGTAGGATTGAAGACACAGGAGGCTAATAACTTCGGGCGTATAGACTCTGAGTTCCTTTTTAAACAAAACAATGAGGAGTCTATATTCCCCAAGTTATTCGATTGGCCAATAAATCCCTCCTGTTTGCATTAGGAATTTGCTTTTCAATTTTAAACCAGCATGCATTTGCATAAGCATCTATCCTCGCCCTAGGGGCAATGACCATAATTTATCACTCCGCTTAACCCATTGTTGATTTGTGAATTTGGCGATCGTTCGTTTGTTAGCCCTTTGAATTGCAAGACCTCATCCTTTTTCAATACGTGTGCTTGAGATTCTCTCACTTGGCGATCACATGATGCGCCAGGCCACCGCGCGCCCGTTGTGTCGAGAGTTCTTCAAGTCACACTCATACATCTTTCATGCTTGAGATCCCCTTGGGCCAGATCGTTGCATCCTAGTGCGCCAAGGCCTCGCGGTTCCAGCACCCGAGGGTCCTACAGATTGTGATTCTCTAGTCTGAATTTTGCTCCTCTTCTTAGTCACCCTTGCAATTCGAATAGCTAGCTTTCATGCATTTGCCACCCTCTCATATCATCCTTGGATATAGCTCATTCCTTCTTCGGGCTGTCCAAAATCAGGTTCGATTTTCGGAACACCTATTTATCATTCCGTTTCACTCCACTGCAAAACAGGTGTCCCGGAGGGGCATTTGTAGACATCGATTTTGGACCACCCTTTTGGTCATGAACCCCATCCATCATTAGCCCATCATCACCAAATCTCTCATCCTAGCCATCTCAGCCCACTAATAACTAGGCCCATTAACCAAATCCCGACTCTAGCCACCTTTTCGTGGAAGGCCAGCCAGTCCGCCTTCCACCACCCTTCGAAGGCCAGCCAGTCTACCTTCCACCACCCTTCGAAGGCCAGCCAGTTCGCCTTTCACCGTCCTTTGAAGGCCACCCCTTGCCTTCCGCCACCCTTCCAAGGCCACCCCTTGCCTTCCGCCACCCTTCGAAGGCCACCCCTTGCCTTCCGCCACCCTTCGAAGGCCACCCCTTGCCTTCCACCCCCTTCGAAGGTCAACCGGGCCGCCTTCCACCTCTCCGTGGAAGGCCAGCTACCTGGCCTTCCACGGGATTGGAAGGCATACTGGCTGGCCGTCCACTCCCCTAACTACCACCTTGACCTCGTCTTCCCCACGATCTCCTCTACTCGTCGCCCTCACCCCCACTACTCCGATCACGCCCCACTCTGGCGACTGCCGTACGCACCACCTCCGATCGTTGACCACTTCCTATTGGTTGTAGGTTGATTTACGGGGATTTAGACCTCTGTTTCCTCCTATTTTTCCCTTCACCTATTTAAACCCCCCATGTTCCCTCGAGCAAAGGGGGTTGGAAAAGGGTTAGAGGGGATTTTTTGGTTGGAAGGATTCAGAGGAAGTTGGCCAGAGAGAAGTCGAGCGGGCAAAGAGTCAGAGAGCTTCAGGAAGGGCTTCAAGAGGAATCCTTCGCACTCCAAATGGGCTTGTCTTCCTTACCCTCTCTTTACTTTTCTCCTTTTTTCACTTCATTGCATTTCCACCCTCCATCTAGTCCATAACATTTCCCTCTCTCACTCTTCTTTCCACTTTCACCACATCACTTCACTTTTCACACACGAGCACCCTATCTGCATGCATGCATCCTAGGATGACTTAGCAATCCTTATTTACCCCCAGAGGTTTCAAACAAAAAACGGGAGGTGGGTGGTCATGACATATGGTCACCTTCCCTCCCAAACACCCATCCGGTGCGTCTTCCTCCAATTCTAGTTAGTTTTTATATTTTTATGGATAGATTCTACATATCACAGTTCTAATCGGGTTATTTCTTTTCTTTGTTTGTCTTCTTTTTTCAGGGACTCTTACCAGATTCTGCGCGCGGACTACCGAGCTCTCCTCCTCTGGCCGGCCGGAGGAAGGGAAGGGGAAACCACCATCTCCCGCTCCCTCAGAACGCGATCACATCCTCACCATCCTGCGGAGCACAAGGACCGTAAGGTAATGCTCATAGCGATCACATCCTAATTTCTAACCCTTCCTAAATCGCCACAGTGCTGAGACAAACGGAGAAACCCTCGATCCGAAGCCCACAGCCGCGGCGGGGGACGTTCTGGGCGCCTACAAGAACTGGACTGCCTAACTTCACTAAACTCCCTATTTTGACGTAATGAAGATGAAGTAGAATGGAAATCATGGGATACAAATAGAAATACAAGAGAATCCTCCCGAGGGGAGGGGCAGAGTAGATCTAGAAGAGAATCTTGACCGAAAGACCCACACAATGGGGTGTGATCGGACAAGTAAGAGGTTTCCTCAATGAGGACCTGGGAAGAATTTGTTGCCAAATTGGCGTTTTTTTTTTTTGGACAATAGAAGAGTTAAGCATAAAACATGAATGAACATGAATAGAAGGAGAATTAGATGGAGGAAGTGGCACCAACGCCAAAGGATTAGGGGGATCATACAGTAGTATGTCTCAGATTAAATCATACATCCTCTCTGGATCGAGAGGAGGTGGTGGAATGAAGTCCCGTGGGGACAGAGTAATCATGACGGGTGGAGCCCGTGGAATATCTTCAATAATGACCCGCGACCAAGTCGGGGTCAGGAGCAAAGTGCGAAACAAGGTGTGAAGCATGAAAACATGAGAAGGATAAGTCCCCCTCCAGAGCAGATATGTGGTGTAGCCAGCTTCGTAGGGGTCATCTGGCTCCCCTTCATCAGTCTCTTCTGACAGCAGTATCCGTTTGTCAAAGATAGCACCGGGACTTTCGATCAGCTCATCAATCTGTGGTGGCCACTTGGGTTCTACAGGATCGAGAAACAGCCTGTTCAGTGCGATGTAGAGGTCTCTTAAATCGAACCACCTGTACCATTCACATTCTGGATCTTGGAATTTTCTCCTCTCATAGGTCGCAGAGCCTCCAAGGACTGGTACGTGAGTAGTTCTGAGCAATGCCTAGCCAAGTCTCTCCCATATACATCGTGGAGGTCAAAGCATGAGGTGATGACTACCGTGTTGTCATGGCTTATTATGGGCCCCTTTACAAAATGTGTATACAAAGTCCATGTTAGGGGGTCCCGACCTTCCTTGTGTGGTGTAGACATCGTCTCCCAGACTTTCTGGCCGCCCTCATTTTTTGCTTGCTGAACAATGTCCTGCTTCAGTCTCCTAGGCTTATAATCCAGGCCGTTCCCAGGTATTCTTCGGTGGTCCTTGACGGGAGTGGTCCTGCCTTATAACTGTGTGCCCAGGCCTCTTTCAGGCTGATAGCCGTTCATCATCATTATCTTCCATCCTGGGGTACTCATGCACTTCCCCCTCTTTATGGCATTTAATGGATAAGGAGTAATAGTGGCAGTTTTCAGAGGATCAGCCACTGGATGCTAAACCTGTAATACCGACAGAAAAGGTTATCGGCCAGGTGAAGAAGCAGATTTGACATTCAAAGAATGAGCAGCAGCAAGGATCGGCATGCTCGTAACTTTAATGATTCGTCCTTTAAAGGGAAATTTGAGGAATTAGTGATTCGTGGAGGGAATCGCCTCGAGAGTTTTTATGTAAGGACGACCCAAAATGGCGTTCAAAGAAAGGTCGATTTTCAGAATGTGAAATTCGACCTCAGCATGACTTACAGGGCCTAGTTCCACTTTTAAATAAACCATTCCCAGAGGGGAACGGGTGGATTTATCATATGTTGTCACAGAGATGGGGCTAGGCAGCCATTTTTCCTTGGGCACACCACACAGTTCTAGGGTCTTCGGAGGTAAAACATTGATTGAAGCCCCTGTGTCAACCAGGCATGCATCTACGGCCTTTTTGCAGATGTTGACCGTAATGCTCAGAGCCATGCTTCTGGCTGCTGGCGGTGCTAGTTCCGATGTGTGAAATGAAGTAGATGGCTGATCTCCCTGAGGAACTAATAGTGCTGCAATCTTTTCCACCGGCACGTCCTCGTTGACCATCACCTTCTGCAAATATTCCATCAGAGCTTCTTGGTGACTCTTCGATCTTTTAATCAGTTCAAGCACGGAGATCCGTGCCGGTGTTCGGTCCAGATGTTTCAACAAATCATATTAAGTGCCTGGTGCACTCTCTTCATTGTGTGCTTCCTCCGGCAGCTGTGACGGGCCGTCTCTAACTGTTAACTGAGGAAAGACTTTGTTGAAAATCCTTCCACTCCGGAGAGCATGTTCCTCAACCGTGGAAGGTCCAGGTGACACTTTGAGTACCACAGAGTTGGGTGGTGCAGATGGGGTGGAGTGTTGGTATGTCGGTGATGGCGTAGGGTTAAGTGGTGGTGGCGCGGTGCGGATTAAAGGTCTAGACGGTTGGATGGTGGATGGGTAAGTGGTTGGGGTGGATGAAGTGGGGAGTGGCATGTGTAATAGTGGTTTAGAAGGTTGGATGGCATCTGGGTAGGCGGTAGTGGTAGCGGGCGAAGTTGGGAATGGTACGCGTAGTAGTGGTCTGGATGGTAGGAGGGGTGCGTAATTGGTTTGCGGTGGGTTACTTAGTGGAGGCGTAGTGGTATGGGGTGTAATGGGCTTGAGGAAAGCGGGTGGTGGTAATGGGTTAGTGGGTGCGGGTGAGTGATATGCAGGTGTTGGTATAGGGGTAATGGTAATGGGCTGTGGTCTGGGTATGTGGATGGTGCGGCGTGGTGGTTGCTCTGCGGTACTCGGAATGTGACCCGTTGAATAAATATAGGAAGAGTCCTCTATTCTCCACTGTTGCCCGCGGTTAGCCTCAGACCGGCTGTTTGTCAGAATAGGGGAAACTTGGTTTTGGTTTTGATGCTCCGGGAGCGGGTTCTGCATTATGCCCATGTTTGGTGGTGGTGCTGCTTGTGCTGGTGCTGTGGTGGTCTTCTTGCCTTCAAGGCTGATATGTATTTTTTCATTTCTTCCCAGTCTATACTGCCCTGCTCATTGAGATCATGAATGTAATCTCTAAATTGGAAGCAGGTGTCAATAGTATGCCCAGGTTGCCTATGGAAATAGCAATACCTAGACGTGTCGGCATTCTGGGGCTAGATCGCCTTTTCTCTTGGTAGGACTAAGGCATTAGCTGCCATTAGAGCACTGAAAATGTCTGCCAAGGACTCTGGGAGGACTGGGTATTCTGCCCTCTTTGGGCCTGGAGGTCTTCTCTGCTGGTTGTAGTCAACAGGAGGAGGGACATTATGATATGCCGGCGGTGCGCGCGGCTGATACTGCTGTTGTTGCTGGTACTGCTGTTGTTGTGGTGGCTGGTACTGCAATTGCCGTTGCGGCGGCTGCTGTGGCTGTTGCTATTGCTGGTTTGGCTACTGGGGCCGCTAAAACTGGGGCTGCTGATACTGAGGGTTCGGCTGTTGCCTGTACCCCTGCTGGTTCGGCTGTGGTGGCCTCTGGTACTGTTGTTGACTGCTCACAAACTAGGGCGAGTTGTTGTTCATACTGCTGACTTGCTCATGAGAGAGCGTGCCCTCAGTAGTTGGACCTGTGCTGGGAGAATTTGGCACTGCGGGCTTCCGAGGTGGAGGCCTGCTAGGTCGGTGAGGATCAAAGACGCTAGAGAATGTACCGTCCTTGAAGGCATTCTGACAGTACCGCGCTCTTTCATAGAGCTCTGCCATGATGGTCAGATTGTTCAGGGAGAGGACTAGTTTGAACCGGGGCGTGGCATTGGAAATCAGCATCTTCACTTGCTCCGACTCGGACATGTGATCTTTCACTTTCTCGGCCAAGCCTCGCCATCTGTTGGCAAAACTAACGAACTCTTCATCGGGCTTCATCTTTTCTGCTATTAGGTCAGTGATGGACAGGGAGGGGGCGACTCTGTCCTGGTATCGTTGAATGAATTTTCGGGAAACGATACCATAGTCCTCTATTTCGGAGGGTTCCAAGGAAAAGAACCACTCGAGGGCTGGTCCCTCTAAAGACATCCTGAACAAAAAGGCCAACGACCTCTTGTCGTTTTGCTAGAAGGATGATTTGTACATGAACTCCTTCAAGTGGGTGAAGGGTTTACCAGTATCGTTGTACTTCTGGTACACTGGCATCTCGGAGGGTGGCAGGTGGAACACTGGCATGCTTGGTAAGTTGATCTCCGGTGCAGCTTTGACCCCCATCATCTTTTGGAGGTTGTTGAATTGTTCGTCCATGGCTGCTGGCGGTGCTAGTTCCGATGTGTGAAATGAAGTAGATGGCTGATCTCCCTGAGGAACTAATAGTGCTGCAATCTTTTCCACCGGCACGTCCTCGTTGACCATCACCTTCTGCAAATATTCCATCAGAGCTTCTTGGTGACTCTTCGATCTTTTAATCAGTTCAAGCACGGAGATCCGTGCCGGTGTTCGGTCCAGATGTTTCAACAAATCATATTGAGTGCCTGGTGCACTCTCTTCATTGTGTGCTTCCTCCGGCGGCTGTGACGGGCTGTCTCTAACTGTTGACTGAGGAAAGACTTTGTTGAAAATCCTTCCACTCCGGAGCGCATGTTCCTCAACCGTGGAAGGTCCAGGTGACACGTTGAGTACCGCAGAGTTGGGTGGTGCGGATGGGGTGGAGTGTTGGTATGTCGGTGATGGCGTAGGGTTAAGTGGTGGTGGCGCGGTGCGGATTAAAGGTCTAGACGGGTGGATGGTGGATGGGTAAGTGGTTGGGGTGGATGAAGTGGGGAGTGGCATGCGTAATAGTGGTTTAGAAAGTTGGATGGCATCTGGGTAGGCGGTAGTGGTGGCGGGCGAAGTAGGGAATGGTACGTGTAGTAGTTGTAGGCGCTTGGAACGTACCCCGCCGCGGCTGCGGGCTTCAGACGAGAGCCTCTCCGTTCGTCTTAGCACTGTGGCGATTTAAGGGGGGTTAGAAATTAGGATGTGATCGCTTGGAGCATTACATTTCGGTCCCTGTACTCCGCAGGAGTGTAAGAGGTGATCGGGTTCTGAGGGAGCGGGAAATGCTGGTTTCTCCTTCTCTTCCTCCGGCCGGCCAGAGGAGGAGAGCTCGGTAGTCCGCGCGCAGAATCTGGTAAGAGCCCCTAAAAAGAAAAGACAAGACAAGAGAGGAAAATAACCCGATTAGAACTATGACATGCAGAATCTATTCATAAAAATATAAAAATTAACTAGAATTGGAGGGAGACGCACCGGATGGGTGTTTGGGAGGGAAGGTGACCATATGTTATGGCCACCCACCTCCCGTTTTTTGTTTGGAACCTCTGGGGGTAAAGGGTGCTAAGTCATCCTAAGATGCATGCATGCAGATAGGGTGCTCGTGTGTGAAGTGATGTGTTGAAAGTGGAAAGAAGAGTGAGAGAGGGAAATGTTACGGACTAGATGGAGACTGGAAATGCAATGAAGTGAAAAAGGTGAAAAAGTAAAAGAGGGTTAAGAAGACAAGCCCATTTGGAGTGCGAAGGATTCCTCTTGAAGCCCTTCCTGAAGCTCTCTGACTCTTTGCCCGCTCGACTCCTCTCTTGCCAACTTCCTCTGAATCCTTCCAACCAAAAAAATCCCCTCCAACCCCCTTGCTCGAGGGAACATGGGGGGTTTAAATAGATGAAGGAAAAAATAGGAGAAAATAGGGGTCTAAATCCCCGTAAATCAACCTAGAGCCAATAGGAAGTGGTCAAGGGTCGGAGGTGGTGCGCGCGGCAGTCGCCGGAGTGGGGAGTGATCGGAGTAGTAGAGGTGAGGGCGGCGAGTGGAGGAGATCGTGGGGAAGACGAGGTCAATATGGAAGTTAGGGGAGTGGACGGCCAGCCAGCATGTCTTCCGATCCCGTGGAAGGCCAGGTAGCTGGCCTTCGAAGGGGGTGGAAGGCAAGGGGTGACCTTCGAAGGGTGGTAGAAGGCAAGGGGTGGCCTTCGAAGGGTGGTGGAAGGCGGCCCGGTTGGCCTTCGAAGGGGGTAGAAGGCAAGTGGTGGCCTTCGAAGGGTGGTGGAAGGCAAGGGGTGGCCTTCGAAAGACGGTGGAAGGCGGAGTGGCTGGCGTTCGAAGGATGGTGGAAGGCGGACTGGCTGGCCTTCGAAGGATGGTGGAAGGCGGACTGGTTGGCCTTCCACGGGTGAGAGGAAGCAGAGATTGGTTAATGGGCTTGATTATTTAGGGGGTTGGATTATGTGAGAAAATCTGATGGGCTAAATGAGATGGATAAAATGATGGGTTTGGTGATGATGGGCTAATGATGGATGGGGTTCATGACCAAAAGGGTGGTCCAAAATCGGTGTCTACAAATGCCCCTCCGGGACACCTGTTTTACAATGGAGTGGAACGGAATGATAAATAGGTGTTCTGGAAATCGAACTTGATTTTGGACAGCCCAGAGAAGGGATGAGCTATATCCAAAGATGGTATGAGAGTGCGGCAAATGCATGAAAGCTAGCTATTTGAGTTGCAAGAGTGGTTAAGAAAAGGAACACATTTCAAACTGGAGAATCACAATCCATGGGACCCTCGGGTGCTGGAACCGCGAGGCTTTGGCGCACCAGAATGCAGCGATCTGGCCCAAGGGATCTCGAGCATGAAAGATAGAGGAGTATGACTTGAAATGGTCTTGACACAACGGGCGCGCGGTGGCCTGGCGCATCATGTGATTGCCAAGTGAGAGCATCTCAAGAACACGTATTGGAAAAAAGGATGAGGTCTTGCAATTCAAAGGGCTAACAGACGAACGATCGCCATACTCACAGATCAACAATAGGTTAAGCAGAGTGGTAAATTATGGTCATTGCCCCTAGGGCGGGAATGGTGGATGATGCTTATGCAATGCATGCTGGTTTAAAAATTAGAAAACAAATTCCTAATGCAAACAGGAGGGATTTATTGGCCAATCGAATAACTTGGGGAATATAGACTCCTCATTGTTTTGTTTAAAGAGGAACTCAGAGTCTGTACGCCCGAAGTTATTAGCCTCCTGTGTCTTCAATCCTACTTACTTCAGGTTCCCTGCAGTTGCAAGAACGCACATTAGTAAATGTAAATAATCAATGATCCACAATATCTTAATGATAAGCTGCAAGGAAACGAGGGACAAAGGTCCCTGTTGAGTCGAAGCCAGCACGGAAGATATGGCCATTCTCAAAGTAGAATGTCAATCCGGCTGCTTTCGGCTTCGACTCGACAGCAAAAGTGTCCACCTTTTGGACATAGAATCATTTTCCTGTATGCACAAAAATGAAGGGGAAACAGTTAGTAGTATCTGTTTTCGGCCCCTTGCCCAAAAAAGAGCAACTACCTTTTCCCTAGCCTTCGCATAGGGTCAAGGAGCCGTGTCCTACCAACCAGACAAAAGGAAGAATATTGAAAATGATATGACAAGTAAATATGCAAATGCTGGTGGATATTAACAAATGAGGTGTGTGATGAACGAAAACATGTTTTTGTCCAACCACCTGGTGACTGCCCAAACTTAGCCTGGTCGAATGATGTAAGGGAAATGCACACTCAACTTCCCAGGTATCCTAAGCACACATCTAGATTGATTTGGGCCTCTAGACTCCTCAAACTAACCTTGACCGGCTAAGACTCATACAGATGACAATACCGTCATGCCATGCTTAGGTTCTCAGCTACTTCCGACCACCAAGTTTGCGCAAAAAGTTTTCGAGGTAAATGATTTGTCCAACCCGGGTCTCTTTCCTCACAGTCTAGAAGGTATAAGATGGAACACCTTGGAACCCTAACGGTCAACCGCGCGATGCTGAACCGGAATCAGACGCCGTCGCACCTATTGGTGACGCGCATGCATTGACCTAAGCCCGAAGTTTTTGAGAGTGCTCATCGAGATTATGGCTAAGGAATGGGTTCACCAGAAATAACGACATTACTCTTCACCCATTTTGGACTCTTGTGATCATGTGAGCATGTGACGATTTTTGAAAAATCGAACCATTTTAAAATGATATTCAGTCTTTAGATAGCTGTCTCGTGTTGAACCTTGGGGGAGAAAAAGTGAAGAAATTTTGGAGACAAACTTCACAGGAGGATCGACAAAACTGTTAAAAGGGCGAGCTATGACAAAACGGACCCCTTTTGGACCTCCTAGATGCCCCTATTTTGACTTTTCAGGCCTTTGGTAGATTTCATGGCCAGGCATGGTCACGACCAGGCTTTTTTTTGTATGATTGCTTGAACCCCTTTTCTTTTTTTGTATTTCTTTTCGATGCCCCTTTTTTTGGGGTTATTTGATATTCTGCCTGCGGGGACACTGCCCTCTTCACGTGCTCTGGTCCTTTACATTTCATTTTTTGGCCCTTTTTTGAGGGGTTACATCTATTGGGTTGTGGAGGAACCGCAGTTTGCTGAGCTCGACCGTTTAAGGGCGTCAACTGTCCTGATCGGTCGAGAGACGAAGAGCAAATGTTGCATTTTGACAGTAACTAAAGACTTGGAACTCATTTTAAGAAGGTTCTCTTTGAAAAAACGTGTAGGTGTGTGTATCTCATGATGATCATAGGGATCCGTATGAAAGTAAAGTAGACACGTCCAAGGTTCTGGTGGACCAAAGTCTTAGCCAAACCTTAATGTTAACCCAATCTATCATGCAACTAGACCTAGACAGGGGGTTACATGGCAGTCACCAGACAGTTGGATTTTGTGTCTTTACTGATTTTTTGTCATTTTCATTGAAGTATGCACATATTTACAAATATTTTTGTTGCTTTTTTTTTGGGATATTCGATTTTTTTTGAATTTTGAGTTTTTTGATTTTTTTGCATTTAGAGGGTAGAATTTTTAGATAGACTCCTATCCAAAGAAAAACATTTTTCAAATATTTACACTTATTAGCTAACTCTTGAATTAGAAACGAAAGAACTACTTACCTCTACAACTCTTAGATAAAGAGAAGGCTATCCAATCCCTAAGCGATTATGCACAAGACTCAGAGAGTGAGTCAGACATGTTGTAAAGGTGGGTCCTTGAGACAGAGACCCAATGATGGCAGAATTGCCCCAGATGTGTGTTACTACCGGTGATAGAAACCTGAGAAGGGAAGGTGTGTGAAATAGGAAGGGAATGAGAGCGGTGGGTACCTGTTCATTCCTTACTAAGGAGGCTCCTTCTCGTTGAGTGGTTGGTTCATAGAACAACTGCTATGTACCGAACTCTTCTGCATCTTCTCTTCGAACTTCATTGATTGTGTCCTTCAACTCATCCTCAAGATAGTGTATCTTGAGTACCTCTTGACTTTCCTTCACAAAGTGATCCAAGAAACTCTATTTTCTTAATCCCTCAGTTGGCTTGGTTGGTAGGTAACCCAATTTGAATCCCCCAATGGTCAGATTTTCAAAGATAGGTTCTCAAATTCCTTGCTCTTCTGTGCCTAACCCAGATCCCGAAATATCCCCCATTTTGCCCATCAGCTGCCAACCTATACTAGGCCGGGGCTTGGCCTGAGAGTCAACCGATGAAAGGATGGGCTCTTTTCCTTTTCCGGAGGTGATCATGGATGGAATTTGTTCAGTCGAGACTGAGTCCAAAGACTCAAGGTAGGGAGTTCTCTGCATTTTGACAATCTTCCCATTGTATGGGAATTTATAGCACTGATGATTAGTGGAGGGCACTCCCAGGGTTTGGTCCATCCAAGGCCTTCCCAGAATGATGTTGCATATGGGCTTGACATTAAGGATGTAAAATTCAAAGATCATGGCCACTGGGCCAATTTCCAATTTTCCATTAGCTGGTCTTTGAGAATTGTCATAGGTTGAGACCATCATGGAAGCAAACCCAATTTCTTCTGGATCAATCCTTATTTTCTTGGGGGTCTTGAGTGGACAAACATTGATTGATGCCCCGGTATCCAACAGGATGGAGTTCAATGAGTGACCTTTGAGTGTTGCAGTTAAGTATGAGGGAAGGGATTGGCATTCAGGGGGAGCCAAATCCTTATCTGTGGGTGTCTGGGTGACTGAGAGAATGGCATTTGTGAGCCCCTTGATAGGAAGATCTTCATTGAGTGTAATTCGCTGGAGGAACTTGAACAATATCTTCCTGTGTGTAGGAGATCTCCTAATCAACTCTAGGACTGGAATCTTGGCAGGAGTTTTCCCTAGATGCTGTAGGATGTCATACTTGGATTGAATGATCCTTTTTGAATTCTCTTAGGAGTCCAAGGGTTGACTTGTTGGGGGAATAATGCGATTTCTCATTGTAACACCAATCGGACTGGGGTCCACTGCTTGATCTGACTTTAGTGGTTGAACTGGTGGTGAATTCATTAGGCAGAATTAGGTTACTGGACCTGGCTTTGGTGTTGAATCCAAGATGGATGGAGGAGGTTCTCTGGTTGAAATTGAGGGAGCTTGGACCAGAGTGACTGGGTTGATGACTGTTGGTTGTTCCCTAGGTCGTATCAAGACCAAAGGTTTGTCTTGTATAATAGTGGAGACTCCTTGCAACGGCTCTCTAGGTTTGGTCATCCTAGTGGGGCAGTCACGCCATATCCCAACCTCTTCATACTCCCAGTACTGTCCTCTGCAATCGACATTTGGTTCCAAATTTTTGACAAGGGTGCTTACCCTTTCTAGAGAGCTAGATGGATCTTGAGCTACCTGATGAGAGGGCGGAGGGTCTTTGACTTTCAAGGTTTCACTAGCCTCTTTCATGTGCCCCCAATTGATTTTGGCGCTAGAGGAAGGGGGAACTGCTGAATATGGTTTCTGATTAGATTGGTTGTCTGATCTGGACATAAGACTGGGTGACCTAAAGGGTTGCCCCAAGGCACTCACCTGTTCATTAATTGTCACTTCCTCTATTGGTGGAGTTTGTGTAGTCCTCTTATTTATGTTCTGATTTTCAAAGAAGGATGGCAAAGTGGAACTCCAGATCTGAGATTGAACTACCCGAGCTCGATTATAAAGTTGTGCGAATGTGTGAAATTCGCTCAGCATGAGAATAGACCGAAGCTGCGGGGTAGCGTTATTGACTAACATGGTGATAGCTTGAGATTCAGGGATTGCCACTTCCGCCCTAGAGGCCATTGCTCTCCACCTGTTGGCAAAATATGTGAACTCCTCTTCAGGCTTCATCTTCTCCATCACAAGATCAAACAAGGTGGGAGGCATGGTTGTCATATGACTAAACTGAGTGATGAATTTTTCAGAGACCATATCAAAATCGATTAGGTCTGTGGCGGGCAAGGAAGAAAAACATCTTAAGGCCTCACCTTCTTAGGATTTTTGGAACAGATGGACAAGGAGGACTCTGTCGTAGAGCCATTGATGGGAATCCAAGAGGAAACCTGACATGTGATCATGAGGGTCAGAGGTGCCATCATATTTTCTGTACTCGGGGGCTTTGAATCCTGGTGGAAAGTAGGCCGGAGGGAGCTTATAATAGCTCAGGAGAGAGTGCGGTTGTTTCAGGGTAAGTTTCTCGGCCATGAGCTTACGCACACAGGTTTCAATCTCAATTTTGTAGATGAATTCCTCCTGCTTGGGAAGAGGTGTAGTTTGAGAGACTGGAATCGGCATAACGGGTGGAGCAACTGGAGTAGGAGTTGGCTGGTTGATGCGGGTCTGAGCTCTGTTGGAAGATCCTTGGAAGTGAGTTCTCCGAGGAGTGGCATCTTGAGTTTTGCCACAAGAGGCCAACTGGATGAGTTGATCAGGGGTGTACCGTGATAACACGGCAATAAGTTTCGGATCCTGACTCGGGTTTTGGAAGGTTCTGTTGGAGATTATAGGGTCACTTTCTGAAGAGGAAGATTCATCCAAGTATCTTCCCTTAAGTTCCTCTCTAGGTGTTTGGAACATGCCCACAAATGTTTGTGGATCCTCTTCAATCTCGAACAGAGGGTTGTGTGTAACATTGTTACCAAACTCATACATGTCATCATACACAGTGTTAGCATACATTTGGTTCATTATGAAATACAAATCCTAAGAGATTTTATATTTCACTTGGAAGGTTAATTGTGTATTATGAGAGTTGGTTTCTAAAAAATCAAGTTCAACCCCTTAACGACCCTGTTTTCTTCTTTCAAAACATGTTCCACCAACGTTTAGTTAGGTGTCTTAAATTTTGAAATAGTTCTCTCAGTGACACCTATAGGTGGATGATTGTGAACATAAAGGTTTAATTAATACTTCACACAAACCCGGGGTTCCTATGGGGTGGTTTTAGGTACAACCTGCTCGGCGGCCAAGTGGGAATCCCTGGCTCGCGGAGACTCACGGAGGTTCCCAACAGAATAAGACTAGTCACACCCGAGTGGGAATCCTCAGGTGGAGAGTCAAATACTGTGGGAGAGGTAACTAGAAGTGTGATGCCGGCTCTTCCTTAAAAACTCCTGCGGATAGTACCTTGGAATCAACCCACTGTCCAACAGACAAGAGAAGAAAAGAGAAGACAAGAGAACAGTAAACAAAAAAAACTAGAATACGCATCAATTTAATCAGAAAAAATGGACAGTGAGAATTAGGCAGCCGGAAGGCTGGAGCCTAGACGGCCGGCTAGTTGGCCGTCCTAGAGCCTGGACGGCCAGGTAGTTGGCCGTCCTGGAGTCTGGACGGCCAGCCACTTGGCCGTCCTAGAGCCTGGACGGTTAGGCAGTTGGCCGTCCTGGGTTCTGAACGGCCAGATGCTTGGCTGTCTCTGGGCTCTGGACGGCCAGGCACTTGGCCGTCCGGTCCGCTGGACGGCCAGGTACTTGGCCGTCCGGTCTGCGCTGGACGGCCGGGCACTTGGCTGTCCGGTCTGGGCGGCCAAGCGCTTGGCCGTTCGGGACTCTGGGGGGCCAAGTGTTTGGCCGTCCGCGGGAGGAGCTCTTACCCTTTCTTACATGCGCGGTGAGCAAGAGAGCGTCCCATCGTGATCGCCAGAAGGCTGTAGGCGCCCGTAACGTCCCCCGCCGCGACTACGGGCTTCAGACAAGGGCCTCTCCGTTCGTCTTAGCATTGTGGCGATTTAAGGGGGGTTAGAAATTAGGATGTGATCGCCAGGAGCATTACCTTTCGGTCCCTGTGCTCCGTAGGAGTGTAAGAGGTGATCGCATTCTGAGGGAGCGGGAAATGCTGGTTTCTCCTTCTCTTCCTCCGGCCGACCAGAGGAGGAGAGCTCGGTAGTCCGCGCGCAGAATCTGGTAAGAGCCCCTGAAAAGGAAAGACAAGACAAGAGAGGAAAATAACTCGATTAGAACTATGACATGCAGAATCTATCCATAAAAATATAAAAATTAACTAGAATTGGAGGGAGATGCACCGGATGGGTGTTTGGGAGGGAAGGTGACCATATATTATGGCCACCCACCTCCCGTTTTTTGTTTGAAACCTCTGGGGGTAAAAGGTTATAAGTCATCCTAAGATGCATGCATGCAGATAGGGTGCTCGTGTGTGACGTGATGTGTTGAAAGTGGAAAGAAGAGTGAGAGAGGGAAATGTTACGGACTAGATGGAGAGTGGAAATGCAATGAAGTGA
This sequence comes from Zantedeschia hybrid cultivar, assembly GCA_030544215.1. Taxonomy (NCBI): domain Eukaryota; kingdom Viridiplantae; phylum Streptophyta; class Magnoliopsida; order Alismatales; family Araceae; genus Zantedeschia; species Zantedeschia hybrid cultivar. The sequence goes on from JARZZO010000011.1 coordinate 47,778,172, forward strand.
AAAAGGTGAAAAAGTAAAAGAGGGTTAAGAAGACAAGCCCATTTGGAGTGCGAAGGATTCCTCTTGAAGCCCTTCCTAAAGGTCTCTGACTCTTTGCCCGCTCGACTCCTCTCTTGCCAACTTCCTCTGAATCCTTCCAACCAAAAAAATCCCCTCCAACCCCCTTGCTCGAGGGAACATGGGGGGTTTAAATAGATGAAGGAAAAAATAGGAGAAAATAGGGGTCTAAATCCTCGTAAATCAACCTAGAGCCAATAGGAAGTGGTCGCCGGAGTGGGGAGTGATCGGAGTAGTGGAGGTGAGGGCGGCGAGTGGAGGAGATCGTGGGGAAGATGAGGTCAAGATGGAAGTTAGGGGAGTGGATGGCCAGCCAGCATGCCTTTCGCTCCCGTGGAAGGCTAGGTAGCTGGCCTTCGAAGGGGGTGGAAGGCAAGGGGTGACCTTCGAAGGGTGGTGGAAGGCAAGGGGTGGCCTTCGAAGGGTGGTGGAAGGCGGCCCGGTTGGCCTTCGAAGGGGGTGGAAGGCAAGGGATGGCCTTCGAAGGGTGGTGGAAGTCAAGGGGTGGCCTTCGAAAGACGGTGGAAGGCGGAGTGGCTGGCCTTCGAAGGATGGTGGAAGGCGGACTGGCTGGCCTTCGAAGGATGGTGGAAGGCGGACTGGCTGGCCTTCGAAGGATGGTGGAAGGCGGACTGACTGGCCTTCGAAGGGTGGTGGAAGGCGGCCTGGTTGGCCTTCCACGGGTGAGAGGAAGCGGAGATTGGTTAATGGGCCTGATTATTTAGTGGGTTGGATTATGTGAGAAAATCTGATGGGCTAAATGAGATGGATAAAATGATGGGTTTGGTGATGATGGGGTAATGATGGATGGGGTTCATGACCAAAAGGGTAGTCCAAAATCGGTGTCTACAGTGGTCTGGATGGTAGGAGAGGTGCGTAATTGGTTTGCGGTGGGTTACTTAGTGGAGGCGTAGTGGTATGGGGTGTAATGGGCTTGAGGAAAGCGGGTGGTGGTAATGGGTTAGTGGGTGCGGGTGAGTGATATGCAGGTGTTGGTATAGGGGTAATGGTAATGGGCTGTGGTCTGGGTATGTGGATGGTGCGGCGTGGTGGTTGCTCTGCGGTACTCGGAATGTGACCCGTTGAATAAATAGAGGAAGTGTCCTCTATTCTCCACTGTTGCCCGCGGTTAGCCTCAGAGTGGCTGTTTGTCAGAATAGGGGAAACTTGGTTTTGGTTTTGATGCTCTGGGAGTGGGTTCTGCACTATGCCTATGTTTGGTGGTGGTGCTACTTGTGCTGGTGCTCTTGCTTGCTGCTGCTGCTGCTGTGGTGGTCTTCTTGCCTTCAAGGATGATATGTATTTTTTCATTTCTTCTCAGTCTATACCGCCCTGCTCGTTGAGATCATGAATGTAATATCTAAATTAGAAGCAGGTGTCAATAGTATGCCTAGGTTGCCTATGGAAATAGCAATACCTAGACGTGTCGGCATTCTGGGGACATATCGCCTTTTCTCTTAGCAGGACTAAGGCATTAGTTTCCATTAGAGCACTGAAAATGTCTACCAAGGACTCTGGGAGGACTGGGTATTCTGCCCTCTTTGGGCCTGGAGGTCTTCTCTGCTGGTTGTAGTCAGCAAGAGGAGGGACATTATGATATGCTGGCGGTGCGCGCGGCTGATACTGCTGTTGTTGCTGGTACTGCTGTTGTTGTGGTGGCTGGTACTGCAATTACCATTGCGGCGGCTGCTTTGGCTGTTGCTGTTACTGGTTTGGCTGCTGGGGCCGCTAAAACTGGGGCTGCTGATACTGAGGGTTCGGCTGTTGCCTGTACCCCTGCTGGTTCGGCTGTGGTGGCCTTTGGTACTGTTGTTGACTCCTCACAAACTGGGGCGAGTTGTTGTTCGTACTGCTGACTTGCTCATGAGAGAGCGTGTCCTCAGTAGTTGGACCTGTGCTGGGAGAATTTGGCACTGCGGGCTTCCGAGGTGGAGGCCTGCTAGGTCGGTGAGGATCAAAGACGCTGAGAATGTACCGTCCTTGAAGGCATTCTGACAGTACCGCGCTCTTTCATAGAGCTCTGCCATGCTGGTCAGATTGTTCAGGGAGAGGACTAGTTTGAACTGGGGCGTGGCATTGGAAATCAACATCTTCACTTGCTCCGACTCGGACAAGTGATCTTTCACTTTCTCGGCCAAGCCTCGCCATTTGTCGGCAAAACTGACGAACTCTTCATCGGGCTTCATCTTTTCTGCTATTAGGTTAGTGATGGACAGGGAGGGGGCGACTCTGTCCTAGTATCGTTGAATGAATTTTCGGGAAACGATACCATAGTCCTCTACTTCGGAGGGTTCCAAGGAAAAGAACCACTCGAGGGCTGGTCCCTCTAAAGACCTCCTGAACAAAAAGGCCAACGACCTCTTGTCGTTTTGCCAGAAGGATGATTCGTACATGAACTCCTTCAAGTGGGTGAAGGGGTTACCAGTATCGTTGTACTTCTGGTACACTGGCATCTTGAAGGGTGGCAGGTGGAACACTGGCAGGCTTGGTAAGTTGATCTCCGGTGTAGCTTTGACCCCCATCATCTTTTGGAGGTTGTTGAATTGTTCGTCCATGCGCTCCATCTTCGTCAGCAACGCTTGCGTTGTCGGATCAGCTTGGGGAGGAGGGGGAGGTGGAGGTACTTGATAGGCCTGTTGCCTAGAGTACGTTGGACAAGGAGGACAGTAAAGAGGAGGTCCGGCAGAGCTTCCGCCATGCCCGAGGGCATTTTGGTAAGCGGGTGTCAGCGGTTTGGCCGGTTGCCTAGAAGATGAAAGTTGCGGCCCAGCTGGCCGAGAAGTGATATGGAGGCCTTCCATGGCCTGATGAATGTAAGGAGGATGATGAGGAGGTTGCTGAGGGATGGCAGGGGGAGCCGCAGGGTTCGGCTCGGCAGACTGCATGGGCGTCTTCCCCTTTAGAATGGACTAGATCGCCTCGAACTGCTGAGGGTCCAGACGAGAGGCAAGAACTCCCAAAGCATTTACAAGATCCGAGGGATCAGAAGATGAGGGATCATCATGATTCATGTCCCCCTCGAAAGTAGGATTGGGAACCGCATACTCAGGCGGGAGAGGATCAGAATATTGCTCATGAGGATGATAGAGAGGGATTCGGACATTCCCATCATGTCGAACGGGAATATGAAGAGAATTATGGGAGGCATCAGCATCTCTCCCGCTCTCGAAATGGTAGTCAGAATCGCGAGGGGCATTAGCATCTCCCTCGTAGTTGATCATGCTCAGGTCCCTGCCTAATCAAAGCAGCATGATGTTAGATTTTTTTTCAGAGATTAGCAAACAAGTTGTACAGAGATTTAAACAAACAAGTGGATGTTTAACGTGATTTTAGGATTCCTTGTTGGGTTATTTGGATTTAATTAAATCACAAATTCGCTCAAGGGATGGGATCCTAGTTTCAGTTCAATATCCATCGTTATATTCTATGGCTTTCTCTCACAACGTTATGGAAATCTAACCGGGACTTCAACTGATACAACCAGCCCGATGATCAAAGAGGAATACCTTGATTTTGGGGACTTACGGAGGTCTTTAACGCCAACTACTCTAGTATGATCGAGGGACTGACCCAATCAGAGAGAATTGATGACGTCAAGAAGAGTGTCGACGCCATTTAACCACTTTGAATAGGGGTCGCGAAACCGAGCCTTCCTTCTTCCTCATTCACTCACTCTCTTTCTTTCTCTTCTACTTCTCTTCGAGCTCTCGCGAGCCGACGAGCTCCGACGGTTCTCCGACCATCTTTCTCTTCTTCAGCGTCCTCCCTCCGTCACCGGTCACCCTCTCTCTCTCGTTCTCTTTCTCCCTCTCACTCTCAAGCTCTCTCACGAGGTCTTTCTCTCTCACGAGCTCCCTCTCACTCTGTAAGGACTGAGGTTTCGGATCCAGTTATCAGGTCGGTTTCAGAGTCGGATCCCCAAGTTTGGGTCCCTATGAGCTTGGTTCAAGGGAGGTTCCTATCAAGTTAGGGGGACGCTTTTTATAATGTGCCGCCACGTGGACCAATTTTGGGCCGCGATAGTACGGCCGTGGTCGTGTCGTCTGAATGGCGTCTTACATGGGCGATGCTATTTTAGACATATGTCAGGGTACGACCCTATCCTTTCAGCTGATTGGCGTTGCTCTAGGGAGATGCAATTTAATGAATTTGATTTGACCCCGCGAACCCTCCCTCCTTTCCCTCATTTCTCTCATTTCTTCTCTCTCCTCCCTCTATCTGACCCATCCGCTCCCCCTTCCCCTTCACCTTCCTTTCCTCTCCCCATTCCTCATCTTCCTCTAGTCTCCAACCTCTCACCACTACCACCTCCACTTCCTCCGCGGTGTTTCACTCTTCGGACGGCGGCTGACGTCCCGATGGAGTAACGGTGTCCACAGTGGTACCGGCGGCGGCTCATGGGGTGGCGGTTTGGCAGCTAGGAGCAAAGAGGAGTTCAAGTAACTGGTAGAGTGACGATCCTCGCGGTGTTTTGTTTAAAACTATGATTTTTCCACTTTGAAGCATGCAATATGTGTATATGCTTCTGGCATAGAAAGCATGTTCTAAGAAGTTCTTTATGAAATGATTAGGCTTCCCCCCTTACCTTCTCCATTTTTTATGTTTTGTGTGATTTGGTGGAGAAATCCCACTTTGTGACTCGGGGGAGGCCGGAGGAGGAGAACCTGTTTGCGAGTGCTAAATGGCGTCTAGCGACACCGACGCTATTTTAAATGGCAGCTGCCACCCGAGACGCGATTTAGACTTGCTTGTTCCGAGGCTAGATCAGTGGGATTCTGTCTCTGTCTTGAATAGCTTCTGGCAATAGCGACGCCATTTTGAATGGTGTTTGCTAGGGCGACACAATTTAGGCCATCTTTCGAGGCCAGTTTCCGTATGAACCAGTTTAAGAGTCTTGAATGACGTCGGCCACAGGTGACGCGATTCAAGACAGAACCTCATTAATTCATGCAATTAACATGTGTTTACATTGTTAGATAGTTTGGTTAAATGCATACTTAAAAACGTACTTCGAAGACGACGATTTCTATGTGATCGGGTCGCACTGTGTTGTGTTTCGTGCGATCGTGGATCTAGAGTGACAATTGTTAGCGCTTAGGCACCCAATGTCGGTGTGCGAGTGACATAGCGCCGGTGTGGGAGTGGTGGGGTGACACCTAGAGAACGGGTCACCTGGTGTACTCCGGGGTATAGTTAGTATCGGTGTGGGAGTGGTATATTCAAAGTGTCACTCGTGCTGGGGGAAGTAGAACCACTTAGAGCTAGACAGGCCGGAATAGCCAGTGCGCTATCCGAGGGGTCTCTGTTTGGTCTCAGCGGGTCGGTGTTTTCCGCATTCGGCCGCGTGGTTTGTGTGTTTAGCTGAGACACTGGTTGTGGACTCTGTGGTGGAGTGGTTTCAGAGGTGTGAATGTTGCAATTACATATACATCTGTTTAATATCGGAATTTGGGAACCTTTGGGAGTTGTGTTTACTGCTTTACTTATTTAATTACCTTTATTTGTGTTGCTGCACTTGTGGGTGTGTGAGTGGGTGGTGGGGATCAGAGGATCCCTACTGAGTCCATTTCAATGAGACTCACCCCTGCGATTTTTAGGTAGGGGTTCCAGGCAGGATTAGCGTGGAGGGTGTTGTCTCGAGTTGTGCGCCAGCAGCCATTGTTCCGGGGTATGCCCCAATGTAGTTGTTATTTTCCTTTCAAGCTTGTACACTTAATTATTTCTTTTCAGTTGGAATATGTAATTATTTACCGAGTCAAGTCGAATTGTAATAATTTTTAATTCTTGCACTTCCTTTACAATTCGATGTGATGTGGGATGTTTAACTTAGTTTATCATTTATTTCCCAGACTTGTCAAGATCTTAGTTTGACTCCAAATTTTAATGATTCGATACCCATTTAGTAATCGAATCCCCGATTATAGGGTGGCTGGTCATTACAGTTGGTATCAGAGCATTCGGTTTGGCAAATAGATGAATAACTAGGTTAAATATTGTAATTTCAGCAAATAAATATATTATCCCGTACAGGCACGGCGGTAGTGTAGGTTTTGAGTTCTAATTAGAAATTCTCGATTCCTGTGACTGTACGAGACTAGATGGCTCCTAGGAAGAGAGTGCCAGTTATTAGGGAGCAGGGAGATGTTCCTAGTGGGTTTGAGGCCGGTAGGCCGAATATGGAGCGTTTTATGGAGGCTATGATGGATACGACGACTAGGTATCAGACTCAAGACCCTAGTGAGAGTTCTAGTACTCGGGGAGGGCCTTTAGCTGCTCTGGAGAGATTCCTGAAGCTGAAGCCGCCTCATTTTACCGGTTGTTCCAACCCTGATGAGGCCGTTCATTGGCTGAAGGAGTTAGAGAAGACTTTCGATACCATGGACTGTGCGGTAGTTGAGAGAAGTCCATTGGCGATCTTCATGTTGAAGGATGATGCTTATGATTGGTGGACTACTTTGAAGAGCTTGTCTTATGCAGATAGGAATCTCAAGGAGATTCCATGGGAGACATCCATGGGAGACATTTGTCAAGGAGTTCAATGCACATTACTTCCCTAGGCATGTCCAGAAGGCCAAGGAGAGGGAATTTATGGAATTGACCCAAAAGAGCATGGCAGTGCTCGAGTATCAGATGAAATTTGTTTCGCTTGGAAAGTTTGTACCTTTCATTTCAGGGGATGAAGAGTGTCAGGCTGAGAGGTTCGTAGATGGACTGAGGTCCAACTTGAGGAGTTTTGTGGCATCCCACTGTTGTACGGACTTGGCATCCACAGTAAAGTGTGCCGCAACAGTAGAGGCACAACACGATCAGTCGGCTCGGGAGAGGGGACTGGTTACTCAGGGGCCGGCTTATGGCAAGGGGAAGACAGCAGCAGCAGCAGTTCCTTCTTCTAGATCAGGATCGTCTTCACTCGGCTCCAGATTCAGGAGGTTCTTTCGAGGCGGTGGCAGCAGCGCAGTAGCAGTGGTAGTAGCAGACCAAGGCAGACCCAGTAGAGTCAGTCGGTGTTCAACGCTCAGCAGGAGGTAGCTTAGAGACTTCCAGCAGCTTGTCGTCACTGTGGTGGTACTCACGGTGGGACTCAGTGTCCCGCATTTTTTGGGAGGTGTTATACTTGTGGCCAGCAGGGCCATCTGGCAAGGAGTTGCCCGCAGGGGCATAGTCAGGGGCAGGGACCGAGAGATCAGAAGAAGTTGAGGACCCATGGGAGAGTTCTTGATATCACCAGGAAGGAGGCTCGTGCGTCCAACTTGGTAGAAGGTTCACTTTTTGTCCTTGGGAACTCCACGCATGTGTTGATTGATTTGGGTGCTTTGCATTCTTTTATTTCTAAGTAGTTCGTAGATGTTCTTTCTGCACCTGTTGATGAGTTATCTGATGGATTGATGGTTGAGGTTCCTTATGGGGATTTCATGTTGACTTATAACTGTTTGAGTGAGGTTCCCTTGTCCATTGAGAGTTATCAGTTACCTGCCTAGTTAGTTGTGCTTGCCATTCGTGACTTTGATGTCATCTTGGGTATGGACTGGTTGGAGGCTTATTATGTTGAGGTGGACTGCCACAGGAAGAGGGTGCGTTTCTCCATCCCATACATCTCAGCCTTCTACTTCCAAGGTATTAGACTCTCTTCTGGTGGTATTCTTATTTTTGCTTTTAAGGCCTAGAGGTTACTTGTTGGTGGCTGTGAGGCTTTCCTTGCCTCAGTAGTTGTAGCTGGTATTAGCAGTAATGCCAGTCCTTGGGAGGTGCCTATAGTCTGTGACTTTGTTGATGTGTTTCCTGAGTAGTTGCTTGGCCTTCCTCCTCAGCGGGAGGTTGAGTTTACGATTAAGCTTGCACCGGGTACGGCACCCTTGTGTAAGGCCCCGTATCGGATGGATCTGGTCGAACTCGCTGAGTTAAAAGCACAGTTGCAGGAATTGCTGGATAAGGGTTTTATCTGTCCCAAGACTTCTCTGTGGGGTGCTCTAGTTCTATTTGTTAGGAAGAAGGATGGTTCCTTGAGGTTGTGTATTAATTATAGACAACTGAACCAGGTAACAGTAAAGAACAAATACCCACTTCCGAGAATCGATGATCTAATCGATCAGTTGTAGTCTCCCAAGGTATTCTTGAAGATTGATTTAAGGTCAGAGTAATACCAAATGAAGATCTGTGAGGCTGATATGTGTAAGATGGCTTTTAGGACTTGGTACGGACATTATGAGTTTTTGATTATGCCTTTCGGCTTGGCCAATGCTCCGGCAGCTTTTATGGATTTGATGAACCGGGTCTTTAGGGTCTACTTGGATCAGTTCGTAGTGGTGTTTGTAGATGATATTTTAGTGTATTCTTCTTCTGAGGAAGAGCATGCCATGCATCTTCAGGTGGTGTTGCAAGTTTTGAGAGAGCATCAACTCTATGCCAAGTTTAGCAAGTGTGAATTTTGGCTAGATAAGGGGCACTTCCTGGGGCATGTCATTTCTGGTGACGGTATTATTGTGGATCCAGCCAAGATTGAGGCAGTCATGGACTGGGGAAGACTGACGACAGCCACCGAGATCAAGAGCTTCCTAGGATTAGTAGGGTATTATAGACGGTTTGTCCAGGATTTTTCTTCTACAGCGACCCCCTTGTTGAGGTTGACTCGTAAGGGAGTTCGTTTTGTATGGACTGAGGAGTGTGTGCAGAGCTTTACTGATTTGAAGACCTGTCTCACTTCGGCTTCAATTCTTGTGCTTCCATCTGGTTCTGGTGGATTCATGGTTTACTCAGATGCATCTTGTTGAGGTTTGGGTGCGGTTCTGATGCAGCATGGTAAGGTTGTGGCCTATGCTTCTAGGCAGCTGAAGAAGCATGGGGAGAACTACCCCACTCCTGACTTGGAGTTGGCAGCTGTGGTATTTGCACTGAAGATTTGGTGGCACTACTTATATGGGGAGAAATTTCAGGTCTTCACTGATCATAAGAGCCTAAAGTACGTGTTCACACAGAGGGATCTGAACTTGAGGCAGCGTAGGTGGATGGAGTTAATCAAGGATTATGATCTCGACCTTTCTTATCATCCGGGCAAGGCGAACGTAGTAGTGGACACTTTGAGCGGAAAGATGGTCGTATCACATCTTATGATTCAGGAATGGAGGTTATATGAGCAGGTTGTGGAATCGTCCTTTAGGATTCCTCGAGAGGCTGATAGAGCCGTGTTGGACAGCTTGACCGTGAGGCCAACAATGTACCATTCTGTGATCGAGGCTCAGAGGGCAGATGCAGAGTTACCACAGATTCTCTAGATATCAGAGGTGGAGTTGTGGGATGATGGTACTGTCAGATTTAGAGGCAGACTCTATGTTCTAGCTGAGGGAGAGGTGCGCAGGAGTGTCCTAGATGAGGCACATCGTTCTAGATATGCAGTGCATCCTGGAACGACTAAGTTGTATCATTGTTTGAGAAAGCACTTTTGGTGGCCCGGTATGAAGAAGGACGTAGCTGAGTATGTGGCTAGGTGCCTGACTTGTCAGCAAGTTAAGATAGAACATCAGAGACTATGAGGGTTGTTGCAGTCATTATCGATCCCAGAATGGAAATGGGAACATGTAACTACGGACTTTGTGATGGGATTGCCCATGTCACCCGGCAAGGGAGACGCAATCTGGGTCATTGTTGATCGATTGACCAAGTCAGCTCACTTTCTAGCCATTAGGAATGACTGGTCAGTCGGTAAGTTGGCTAGGTTGTTTGTGGACCGGATCATCTCTCTACATGGGGTGTCTTTATCCATCATGTCATATCAGGATCCAAGATTTACTTCTAGGTTCTGGAGGAGTTTTCAAAAGGCCTTGGGCACGTAGTTAGCTTTCAGCTCGGCTTACTATCATGAGACTGATGGACAGTCATAGAGGACCATTCAGATACTGGAGGATATGCTCAGGGCTTGTTGCCTAGATTGGGGTGGTTCTTGGGAGCACCACTTGACGACGGTGGAGTTTGCTTACAACAACAATTATCATTCTAGTATCGGCATGGCGCCATATGAGGCATTGTACGGGCGACCCTGTCGATCTCCTGTGAATTGGTTTGAAATTGGCGAGAGGCAGATAACAAGGCCAGAGTTGGTACAACAGTGTGCTGAGGTTGCCAGAGTTGTGCAGTAGAGGTTGGCTGCATCTCAAAGCAGGCAGAAGAGTTATGCTCATATATGTAGGAGACCGCTTGAGTTCGAGGTTGGGGACCTTGTGTTTCTCTGAGTCTCACCCTCCAAGGGTGTGATGAGATTCGGGAAGCGAGGTAAGCTGAGTCCGCGATATATTCGGCCTTTTGCCATTCTTGCTCGAATTGGGGAAACGGCATATCAGCTAGCCTTGCCACCCAGTCTTATAGGAATTCATGATGTGTTTCATGTTTCTTTGTTGAGGAAGTATGCCCAGGATCCGTCTCATGTCTTGGATTTATCGGAGTTGGATGTTGCTGAGGACTTGTCCTTTCCGAAATTTCCAGTGCGTATTGAGGATCGTAGGGAACATGTCCTTCGAAACAAGGTTGTTCCTCTGGTTAAGGTGATTTGGCAGCATCGCTCCGGAGGTGAGGAGACCTAAGAGAGAGAAGACGAGATGTGAGAATAGTTTCCCTACCTTTCCTTGTAAGTTCTCTTGAGAGTTTGTACCATCATTTTCCATCTCGTTATTTTTATAGCTACAATTTCGAGGACGAAATTCTTTTAAGGGGGGGAGAATGTAAGACTGAGGTTTCGGATCCAATTATCAGGTCGGTTTCAGAGTCGGATCCCCAGGTTTGGGTCCCTGTGAGCTTGGTTCAAGGGGGGTTCTTTATCGTGTCGAGCTTGTGAGACGCAGTTTAAATGGTGTCAAGTTAGGGGGACGCTTTTTATAATGTGCCACGTGGGCCAATTTTGGGCCACGATAATACGGCCGTGGTCATATCGTCTGAATGGCGTCTTGCATGGGCGACGCTATTTCAGACATCTGTCAAGATACTACCCCATCCTGTCAGCTGATTGGTGTCGCTCTAGGAAGATGCGATTTAACGAATTCGATTTGACCCCGCGAACCATCTCTCATTTCCCTCAATTCTCTCATTCTCTTCTCTCTCCTCCCTCTCTCCGACCCATCCGCTTCCCCTTACCCTACTCCTTCCTTTCCTCTCCCCATTCCTCATCTTCCATTAGTCTCCAACCTCTCACCACTACCACCTCCACTTCCTCCACGACGTTTCACTCTTCGGATGGCGGCCAGCATCCCGGTGGAGTAACGGTGTCCATGGCGGTACCGGCGGCAGCTCGTGGGGTGGCAGTTCGGCGGCTAGGAGCATGGAGGAGTTCAAGTAACTGGTAGGGTGACAATGCTCGCAGTGTCTTGTTTAAAACCATGATTTTTCCACTTTGAAGCATGCAATATGTGTAGATGCTTCTGGGGTAGAAAGTATGTTCTAAGGGATTCTTTACGAAACGATTAGGCTTCCCCCCTACCTTCTCCATTTTTGATGTTTTGTGCGATTTGGGAGAGAAATCCTACTTTGTGACTCGGGGGAGGCCAGAGGGGGGGAACCTGTTTGCGAGTGCTAAATGGCGTCTGGCGACACCGACGCTATTTTAAATGGCAGTTGCCACCCGAGACGTGATTTAGACCTGCTTGTTCCGAGGCTAGATCAGTGGGATTCTGTCTCTGTCTTGAATAGCTTCTGGTGACAGCGACGCCATTTTGAATGGTGTCTGCTAGGGGCGACACGATTTAGGCCATCTTTTGAGGCCAATTTCCGTATGAACCAGTTTAGGGGTTTTGAGTGACGTTGGCTATAGGCGACGCGATTCAAGACAGAACCTCATTAATTCATGCAATTAACATGTATTTACATTGTTAGATAGTTTGGTTAAATGCATGTTAAAAATCTACTTTGAGGGCGAGGATTTCTACGTGATCGGATCGCACTGTGTTGTTTTTCATACGATCGTGGACCTAGAGTGACAATTGTTAGCGCTTAGGCACCCTATGTTGGTGTGGGAGTGACACAGTGTCGTTGTGGGAGTGGTGGGGTGACGCCTAGAGAGAGGGTCACTTGGTGTATCCCGGGGTATAACTAGTATCGGTGTGGGAGTGGTACATTCGAAGTGTCACTTGTGCTGGAGGAAGCAGAACCACCTAGAGCTAGATAGGCCGGAGTAGCCAGCGCGCTATCCGAGGGGTCTTTGTTTGGTCTAAGCGGGTCGGTGTTTCGCGCGTTCGGCCGTGTGGTTTGTGTGTTTAGCGGAGACGCTGGTTGTGGACTCCGTGGTGGAGTGGTTTCAGAGTTGTGCATATTACAATTACAAATACGTATGTTTAATATCAGAATTTAGGAACCTTTGGGAGTTGTGTTTACTGCTTTACTTATTTAATTACCTTTATTTGTGTTGTTACACTTGTGGGTGCGTGAGTAGGTGGTGGGGATCGAAGGATTCCTATTGAGTCCATTTCAATGAGACTCACCCCTACGGTTTTTAGGTGAGGGTTCCAAGCAGGCTTAGCGTAGAGGGTGTTGTCTCGAGTTGCGCGCCAGCAGCCACTGTTCCGGGATATGCCCCGATGTAGTTGTTATTTTTCTTTATGGCTTGTACGCTTAATTATTTCTTTTTAGTTGGAACATGTAATTATTTGCTTAGTCAAGTCAAATTGTAATAATTTTTAATTCTTGCACTTCTCTTACAATTTGATGTGATGTGGGATGTTTAGCTTACTTTATCATTTATTTTCCAGACCTGTCGAGATCCTAGTTTGGCTCCAAATTTTAATGATTCGGTACCCATTTAGTAATCGGATCTCCGATTATAGGGTGGTGGGTCGTTACACACTCCCTCGGTTGTAATGGAAAGAGGAGGTCTGAGTGGGAAGCACTAGAGGGTCGCGGCGATCCCTGCGATCGAAGTAGACGAGGAGGAAGGAATCCCGACCGGAGTTATGGACTAAGCGGCCCAAGTCATCGCTGAAGTCGAGGCTTTCATGGAAGCCGAAGAGGCTCCTCTGGTGGCGGCACCGGCCGAAGAGGCGGGTCCCTCGATGGTAAGTTCTAAAAACCTTCCTATTTACAGCTTGGGAAACGGGGAACCGAAGAGGGAAATGCCACGGGTTAGAGAACCCGTGGTTGAATGGCGTCGGAACCAGGTGACGTCATTCAAACGGCGTCGACCATGGCGACCCCATTCAACGCAGGATTTCTATTCCAAAATGAATTTTAAAAATTGATTTTAATTGTCTATATAATGATTTTTCTAATATTTTCTTGACAATTTGGCAGGGAATGATGAGGACTCGCATCTCCTGGGATCTGGTGATAGCAACATATCGAGGGCTTCTGGACTTCCAGGACTTCCAGAAGGCCCGCTTTAGGGTGATGGGGTTCAGAGAGTTACTAGACATAGAGCCCTTCTGACAGGACTTGGTCCTCCTTCAGGTTCTGAGGGAGAGGTGGGATCCGGAATGCATGGCAATCCTGATGCCCTGGGGACATATCTCGATTACCGTGAGATGGTAGGACGTCTTTTAGGATTAGATGTGTCAGAGCCACCGGGCAGGGAGTCTAGGAACCTCTGGCGGGTAGAGGTAGAGGATGTCTTGGGACTAGAGGACCCTAGGCAGGACCAGGGGGGAGTCTAGGAAGCGCTGTATAGATAAGTTGGCTAGGTCAGCTGCCGGCTCTTATTGTTGGGATGAGAGCCAGAGAGAGTTGGTAGACCGACAGCTTCGGATCTTTCTAGTTTTCCTATTCGGTCGGTTGCTCTTCGGGACGAAGGGCCACCAAATCCACTGTAGATTTCTTAGCCTGTTAGAGGATTTAGATAGGGTTCATGAGTATGCCTGGGGTGCGGCCCTCCTGGCCCACCTTTTTGCCGACTTATCCGCGGTTACGCTAAACTGCGAGACCACCATCAGCGGCTTCGCACTGTTTCTCCAGGTATAAGTTATTTTAATTAAATGCAAATGTATGCTTATGAAATGATGTTTCTAACCTATATGCTAGCTTGTGCAGATTTGGAGTTATTTCTATTTTCCTCTGGGCTGATCAAAGGCCATCCAGACCAAGGTAGTACCATTAGCTCACCGGTGGTAGCTGATTGTGGATACGGCTCCATAGCACCATCAACTGACGGCCCTCCGCCAACAGTTCCTCGACTATCCGGAACTTTTGGTGAGTTTTAATTAATGCAATCATGTTTATCTTAATTAAATGCAATTTATTCATTGATTTATGAATGCAACTAACTTAAATGCATGCACGTTATCTGGCGCTCATATCTGGGTATGGGAGAGACAGGGCAGCCGTGGGTGACGGTTGGACGTGAGAGGTTCGGTAGGCAGGTGTGGATCCACTGTCTAAACGAAATCAAACTCCTCCACCTGCGGCTCGCCATGAGGACCCTGGGCTTCCACCAAGAGTGGGTCCAGGAGGAGATCCCAGAGGGGATCGGGCGGTCGATGAGGGGGAAGTAGGCGCGTACAGACTGGCGTGCCAAATTCCTCAACCAGTTCGATGACTGGCACCGGCGCGGTGTCTAGGTAGAGTCACGCGCGGAGAGTAGCGAGGGCTACCTCCAACAGTACCGGGTGCACTACGCAGCCCAACTCCAACAGTTGCGCCCTCTCGATGTGAGTATGCTCTTATGCTTCTTTCATTTTATTATTATCTTTACTTCAGTTTGTGGATGCATAAATGACATGTGTGCGTGCATGTGCAGGGCGCGAGATGCGACCATCATCACCTTTCGAGCTCGAATCCAGGATGTAAAGGCGCAACTAGAGCAAGTTCAGAAGGAACTCCATGATCTGGTATGTTTGAATGATATGAATGAATTCTTTTTATTAATTACATGTTTTGACGCTTAGCCACTGACGGTGTTCTCGTTGATACAGTGTGCCAGTTACACACATGCGGCCCAGCCTTCTTCGCACGCAGCTGGGGCTTCTTCTTCGAGCGCCTCCCATGCGGCCGCCATTATTGATCTGCGGAGTCAGCTGGCCCAAGCCATCCGCCAGGCCACCCAGGCTGAGGACGACGCTGCTACCCGGGTAAGTCTTCAACTTGCTTTCTTCATTTTCGCATGATATCCTTTGCTTGCTTGAATAGGAGACCGACAGTGTCTTCCGCTGTAGGTCTAAGAGCTCTGTTAGGCTCTCGAGGAGGCTTGAGGTAGATCAGCCCGTGTCATCGAGTTGGAGGAACAGCTGGCGAGGCACTCCACTGGTGACCCTCCCTCGAGAGTTAGCACGACTCCAGATGCGTCTGGAGTTGGTTACCGAGGAGAGAGACTGGGAGCGGGTCCGTATGATGGCTGACCTCCAATCTCTTCAAGGCCGTCTGTCCGTCGCAGAGGACGAGCGGCGGAGTGTGGAGGAGAGGTACCAGCGTGCCCGATAGAGGGCCTGTGACAGAGGTCACGACATCACTTTTACTTCGAGTATCGCCATGTCTTCTGCTCGGGTCGAGCCGAGTACCATGGGGCCACCGCCACCACCGAGCCGGGCTCCAGAAGGACCGGACAAGGCCCAAAGTCAGTACGACGAGGGCGCCGATGAGAGTCAGCCACAAGGAGTGGCTGGTGTTGTGGTGATGATGATGTACTTTTCCTTTTGAGTGCTCATGATAGACTTTCATCTTTACATATACAAAACTCTTGATATATGAATGAAACTTCTTTTCTGTACTTCCACTGTCTCTTTCTGACTTTGAATCCCTTTTGTATACTTGTGCCCTGTATATGACTCGAACAAACAGGTTAAATATTTGTTCTGGTTTAGCCCCCTGCCCGGTTAAGTAATTAACTACTTGATCCTACCCTTGGTAGAAGGGTCAAGGGGCGAAGCCTTTATTTAATGAAGGCAAATAAAGATGATTAAAGGCAATAATTAAAATGCAACATACAAGCATGCAAATGCTCACTGAAAATTAATGACATGCAACATTCATGATTCAGTAGACAAATGCTAACTGAATATTTTTTTATTTTGCAATTGCAATTTTCGAAATATCCAATTATTTGTGGGTTTGAAATATTCAATTTTTTGTGGTTTTGAAATATTCAATTTTTTTGTGGTTTTGAAATATTCAATTTTTTTGTAGTTTTGAAATATTCAATTTTTTTTATTTTGAAATATTCATTTTTTTTTGGAAATATTCAATTTTTTTGTAGTTTTAAAGACCAGCATGGTACATGGATCAAAAGAGTTTACTTATTCGTCATCTTAATTCTCTAATCATTCTTTAATAACCTAACCCAGACTCATTGTGCTTGAATTGTACTTGTGTCGTGATCCCATTCAATGGTCCAACCCTTAGTCAACCTAGGCCATTCCACAAGCTTGGAGTACACCTCTTTAGAAGGAAATGAGAATTGCTCTAGAAAGCCCACGAGAGGGTTCCAGAGATCCAGAAAGATGTCCCTCCTTTACTCTATTATCTGTTGGGGTTCGGTCATTTTCACTTTTACGAGGTATTTATCGATCTTGCACTCCCTCTTCATTTGATTTTGTAGCCTTTTGATATAATGTTTGTAATGTTGAGTGGGCCTTCCCAAGCTCAAAGTCAACAATGATGATCATGATTTGAGTGAGATGATATTCATGAGGGAAAGAATCACGGGTCAACAATTATTAGAGAAGATTATAAAGCATCCAAAGAAACTTCAAGGCTGTCTTACCAAGAAAGGGATCAATTGTTAGTCTCAGGTGGCCTACAAGCCAATATGACTATGTAAATCTCGTTCATTTATTAATATAATGGCATAATATTCATTATGTGTAAATCGCATTAATTATCGTCTCATAATGAAGTCCGTGAATATGTGCGATAGTGATCAGATTATGATGAGATCATACTAATGAGACTGATCACTTAAACACACATATTCTTAATTGTTCCTAGTCGGAGGATATCCTAGAAGGACATCGGATATCCGGTTAGACCAGTACATATTACTCCTGCTCATATGATGAGGGTGACTGATCTCATAAGTCACTTGTCTAGAGGCACTAAGGCGAATCTATAGGTGCTCATTGGAGAATGAGTTCACTGAACTGATCTGACTGAATCGCTGGATAGTATTGTACCTCACTATCAACCAGCTTGATTCTATTCTCGCAGTTGCGTGGATGGTCCTTGGACCTGAGACACCAAAGACACCTTGACAGTGGACTTCTATGCTTTAACCTTGGTTTATGAATATCTAGCCACGGGATTCTAAACAGCCAAGGATTGGGTACAACAGAATACCGTCGAAGGGAATTCTGTGTCAATAAGGAATCATTCGCTCTCGGTACGATGAGAGAGAATGCTCTAGGAAGGATGCGCGAAAGTCCCTGTCCAGGGCAGACGATAATATCGGCAAAGGAGTTTTTCGATATTCATCAGTGGCATCCAATCCAAGTGAGTCGACCAGTTAGGGTTTGACAGCACGCCATACCCTGAGTTGACTCGAGAGTATTGTATGAATGGAAGATTATATCCACGTGGTAACTGTCGGCGGAAAGGTTCCAAGAGTGGGTTGCTTACCCCGATACCTTTCGGATTCACGCGGTGTTGCTTGGCACCCAACATAATCGGAGGCCCAGTCGAATTCGATGAACGACATCAATTCGATTGATTAATTAATTAATAAAGAGTTATTAATTGATTAATAAAGCCAGTGAGGAGTCACTGGGTTTATTGGGCTATTAACCGGACTGGTAATTAGGCCTAGAGGGTCATACACAAATGATTCTAAAGGCGATGGATAAATAAGTGGGTTTTATATAAACCGGGGGTTTTTATGAAAAACCACGCGGTTAGTATAAAACATAGCAAACGGGCTGAGCAGGCCAAGCTACTGCTAACCCTAGCTGCCCCCCTCCTCTGTTTCTCTCTCTCTCTAGCGTCCCAAACATATCCGGATCTCCGGATCTGCTCCGCCACTTCTCCGACTCCCATTCGACGGGAAATCGTCCGCGCGTTGCGGCGAACGTTGTGGCGATCGGCGGAGGTCTCGTGGCTGTGAAGAACGAGGAACGTGAGGATATTCGACGCGAGGAGGACCGCGTGGACTCCGCTAGAGGCCGGGCGCTTGCGCGGCTTGCGGTGTCGCACCGACGGAACCGAACGGTTGTGGATTCGAATATGCATACGGTGAGATTCGATAATCTGATTATCGAACTTTTAAATTTTTCGAAATGGGAACGGATCTCCGTTTTTATTTTATTTTCGTTGCGCTGGAGATCCGGAGAAACCCGAGAACCCAACAGTAGTATCAGAGCCAGGTTGCACTGTTTCTCGTCCCGTTTTGATTTCCAATTTAATATTTCCATGTATTATTCCATGCTTATAATCCGATTGTAACAACAGAAAAGTGTTCATAAGATGAACACAAATAATAAGATTATTTTTCTGCTATTTTTTGGATTTTATTGGGGTGTTTCCTGTTCTTCATGTGATGAAGAACAACGGGATTTAAGCGACTTCAATCCGGCATCCCCATGCGATGGGGAAGAAATCCGTGGCCCTGGTATGACCAGGTATATCCCCCTCACCACTGGGCATCCTGTCCTGCGCCGGAATAGCCGTTGGTGGTGGCCAGTATGGAGGGGAGGGCCTTCTCTTTCTTCTTCCCAGGGTGCATAAACCCGAAATAAGGAGCCCAAAAATCTGATTTTTGGGGAGAAAGGAGGGGCTCGGCCTGCATTGGAGTAGATCCGGCCACCGCCGGCGAGCCCGCCAGTGCCAGAGGTGTCGCCGGCAGGGCTGAGCATTGCCGGGGAGGAGGCGGCCGCCGGGCGCCGGGCGCCGCCGCCGTCGGGCATCCCCTGGAAGTTTAGGGTTTCCTGCATGTTTGGGGAGGCGTCGGGTGAAAGGGGAGAACCTGCTAGGCCTGCCGGTTGGGTCCCGGCCTGACCAGGTGAACTGGGCGCAACCCGGGCCTGTGCCTGGCTGGGCCAGGGCCGGAACCTGGCTCAGCCAGGGCTCGAGCCTGGCCGAGCGAGGGCTCGAACAAACCCCTCAAATTGGGCTGGGCCCATTTGTTTTCTGCCCAAATAAACTCCAATGCCCCTTTAAAATAAAATTGATATTGGAATTAAGTTTTTAAAATTCAAAAATTGTTTTGAAATTTAAAATTATTATTCAATTATTTTATTTAAATAGACTTAAAATGATTTTAAATCATTATCATATTAACAATTAGATTGATTAATTAAGGGTTAAATATAAGTTTAATTGTTAAATTAATAATTAACCTTAATTTAACTAATTTAAATGTTAAATTAGTTATTAATAGTTATTAGTCTAATTGTTAGATTATTAACTATTATATCATCTAATTATTAATTCTTTAGAGTTAGTTATTAATTTAAGAGTTAAATTAATAATGAATTCTAATAACTAATTTAAATATTAAATTAGTAGTCCTTGATTTATTATTGTTAGTTATTAATTTAAGGGTTAAATTAATGATTAACATTAATCATCTAATCTAATAGTTAGATTAGTAATTACTAATTACTTAAAGTTAATTGTTAATTTAAGTGTTAAGTTAATAATTAATTTTAAATTAACTAATCTAATTGTTAGATTTTAGTTATGAATTAATTAGTGTTGATTAATAATTTAAGTGTTAAATTAGTAATTAACATTAATTAACTAATCTAAGAGTTAAATTAGTAGTTAATTAATAATTAGAGTTAATTAACAATTTAAGTGTCAAATTGATAATTAACTTTAATGAACTAGTCTAAGAGTTAGATTAGTTATTAATTATTAATATTCTAATTGTTAGATTATTAATGTGGTTTAATCTAAGTGTTAGATTGTTTAATTATTAGAATTGTTTTAATGGCATGGAATAATCTAGAATTATTAATTTGGACTGTGTGCACATATGATGTGTGTTTAAATGCTTTTAAATTTGATTTAATTGCATGCTTAAGTTAATAAATGAGTTTTCAAAATTCAAAAGTCAATTTTGATTGGAACCCAGCTTTTTGAAAGCCAAAATTATTTAATTTTGAAAAACTCTTTTATTTTAGCCATGTGATGCACTGAATCTTGTGTGGATTGTTTAAAATATACTGTGGTCATAGATATGCACTTTTAATTATTCATTTGATGAATGGATTGTGTGAATCTTAGATGTTTATTAGATATTTATTAATTGTTAATAAATAGAGGTCTGTGTACCTCTCTCTCTCTCAAACTCCGATGTACTTCTACCTCCCTCTCTCTTGTACTTGCCATAAGGCCTTCTTAAGCTTAAATGTAAATTTAGATTTAAATGTAATATGATCGAGGTAATCGAGGAAGGAGCGAGGACGATCCACAGATGCAACTAAGAAGGTGATGCGATGCAAATCCTTTGCCTGTGTGTTTGATGTTTTTCTAATGTAAATGTTATATTAGAATTGTGTGTGCAATTGACTGTTGGCTCCAGTCAAACCCATTGTGCTATCCATGACCACACTAGACATGTATGTGATGCATTGTTTTTAATGTTTGATTGTGAATCAAAGCAGGTATAGTATTTAGTAAATATATATGATATGTTTATATACTATCACCTAGGAGAGACCAAGATAAAAGTTATCTAAATACTCTCATTTAAACTCTAAGCCGTAACGCGAGTAGTTAAGAACTTACCGCGTAGTCCACCATCGTTATAGTCATAGGATTCGAATCACTTTAGGCATGTTTGTTGTACTATCCACAAGGCCTTTTTAATTGGGAGGAGAAACTGTGGCTATGGCATTAGATGCCTATATGATCGGGGTAGAGGAACTATGTAGTTTTGTTGTGCTATCCATAAGGGTTACATGCAAATCTATGCTCGTCGCGTAACGATAGTTAGCTTAGACTAGAATTAGTGGTTTGTTGTGTTATCCGCAAGGCCATTAAATCTCTGGGGACCGAAGCTATGATCAGATATTGCAAGGAGTTGCAAGTCCCATGAGATGTGTGCTCTTTAATTGTGTTACAGTTTGTTGTGCTACCCACAAGGCTGTACTGCAAGTCATTGAGATTCTGATCCCTACTAGGAGACTGTCGGCGTCTCCTGTTCTGTATAGCTGAGGGTTATACAGTCCATCGAAAATTAGTGGGAGTTAAAATTTGAACAAAAGACCATGTCTTGTTTATATTTAATATTTGAACATCTGCTAAAATAGAACTTATCTCCTGTAGGGAATAATGTCGTCGAATAACCCACTCTGTGGCATACTTGATGCCAAACGTTTGCCTAGCCTGAACTACTCGGATTGGTTCAGAAACTTGAAGAATGTCTTTAGATCTGAACACATTGGCTATGTCCTTGGAGTTGATCCTCCTGTTGAACCGACATTGGATGCCATTGATGCAGAGATGATAGCTATCGATAAAAGATCGAAGGACAAAGACAAAAGAGTAGTAAAGGGTGACTGCTTCTACTGCAAGCAGCATGGTCACTGGAAGAGGAACTGCAAGGAGTTCCTCAACGATAAAGATCATGGAAAGGTGAAGCTGTTTGAAGCTTCAGATATCTATATGATAGATATCAACTTGTTAGTAAGAGATTCCACATTTTGGGTATTAGATACTGGATGTGCTTCTCATATCTACCATGATGTGCAGATGCTGACAAGTAAGCGTAAGCTGAGAAAAGGCGAGGTGAAATTGTGGCTAGAAAACGGCGCAAAAGTTGCGGCGATTGTTGTAGGGACAACAAACGTCAGGGTTCCATCGTGAGACGTCTTATCATTGGAAGATTGTTATTATGTTCCTAGCATAATAAAGAATATCATATCAGTATCTTGTTTGGACAAGATGGGATATAGGTTGTCTATTGAGAATAGAAGTTGTTCGATTTATTATGATAATAAATCAATAGCTTCAGCATCTTTAGTCAACAGTCTATATTTGTTAGATGTTTCTTATTACAATTTTCATATTGATAATGCTCTTAAGAAGAGCAAGAATTGTGTGAACCAAGCCTGCATGTGGCATTGTAGACTAGGGCATATTGGTGAAAGCAGGTTGCAAAAGTTGCACAAGCATGGTTATTTAACAGCATTCGATTATGAATCGTTTGCGACATGCGAATCCTGCCTTATAGGAAAGTTGGTAAAATCTCCATTTACTGGACATGGAGAATGTGCTAAGGACATTGTGGAACTAATACATTCGGATGTATGTGGTCCAATGTCTACCCAAGCCAAAGGTGGTTTTTCATACTTCATCACGTTCACCGATGACTTCTCAAGATTCGGCTACGTGTACTTAATGAAGTACAAGTCGGAAGCATTTGAGAAGTTTAAGGAGTTCAAGAATGAGGTAGAGAAGTAGTTAGGAAAGAGTATTAAAGCTCTTCGATCCGATCAAGGAGGAGAATACTTGAGTACTAATTTCACACAATTCTTAGAGGATAATGGTATCCTTTCTCAGCTAACCCCTCCATATACACCACAGATGAATGGTGTATCAGAAAGGAGGAATCACACCTTGTTGGACATGGTGCGATCCATGATGAGCTTTTCAGGATTACCACTGTCCCTCTGGGGGTATGCTCTAGAGTCAGCAGCATACCTACTGAACAGAGTACCCAGCAAGTCTGTGGCCTCTACTTCATATGAGATATAGAAAGGCAGGAAACCAGAATTTAAACATGTTAAAGTTTGGGGTTGTCCTGCTCATGTAAAGAGGCATGATCCAGACAAGCTGGAATCACGAACTGATAAATGCAGATTTGTGGGATATCCAAAGGAAACCTTTGGATACTATTTTTACCATTCTAGTGAACAAAATGTGTTTGTCGTCAGGAAAGCTGTCTTCCTGAAAGAGGAATACCTTCACTAGGAGGACAGTGGGAGTAAAATAGTACTCGAAGAGGTTTCAGATCCCCAAACAGCTGCATTATCATCAAATAAGATATCAGTTCTTAAATATGTTCAGATACGCACAGATGAGCCTCGTAGATCTGGTAGATTACCTAGACTATCCGAACGATATGTGGGACATATTGTTGAAGGTGAGTCTAAGGTACAATATAATGAGGATGATGATCCTAAAACCTACCAGGAGGCCATAGAAGGCCCAGAAGCCGAGAAATGGCGAGAAGCCATGAACTCAGAAATCCAGTCCATGTACACCAACCAAGTTTGGAACTTGGTGGACTTGCCCGAGGGTATTGTATCCATCAGACGCAAGTGGATCTTTAAGAGAAAGATCAGTGTTGATGGACGGATTGACACTTATAAGGCAAGGTTGGTGGCAAAGGGATATCGTCAAAGGCAAGGAATTGACTATGACGAGACTTTCTCACCAGTTGCCATGATAAGGTCGATCAGAGTTCTACTCGCCATAGCTGCACATTTTGATTACGAGATCTGGCAGATGGATGTGAAGACTGCCTTCATCAATGGTAACCTTGAGGAAGAGGTGTATATGATACAACCAGAATGTTTCACATCCAAAGAATCTCCAGATAAAGTGTGCAAGCTTCAGAGGTCCATTTATGGACTGAAGCAAGCTTCCCGGAGCTGAAACATAAGATTTGAGGAGGCTGTCAAGTCTTATGACTTCATTAAGAATGAAGATGAGCCTTGTGTGTACAAGAAGACCAGTGGGAGCGCAGTCACCTTCTTAGTTCTTTATATAGATGACATAGTACTAATTGGGAATGATGTAGTTATGATGTCATCAGTAAAGATCTGGCTGTCGAAAAACTTCTCCATGAAAGATTTGGGAGAAGCATCCTATGTATTGGGAATACGGATCTATAGAGATAAATCAAAGAGGATGCTTGGAATGACCCAATCCTTGTATATAGATACCATAGTCAAAAGGTTTGGCATGGAAAATTCCAAGAGAGATCTCATACCGATGAGACATGGAATTAATCTCTCAAAGGAGTAGTTTCCTAAGACTCCTAATGAGAGGGCATTCATGGATAGAATACCTTATGCCTCTGCCATAGGATCTATTATGTATGCCATGCTGATTTCAGGCTGATCCAGGCAAAGAACACTGGAAGGCAGTGAAATGTATCCTTAAGTACTTGAGAAGAACTAAGTATATGTTTCTTGTCTATGGAAGAGGTGACTTGAAGCTGAGGCTTTACTGACTAGAGTTTCCAGTCAAATCCAGATGATAGCAAGTCTAAATCTGGATTTGTGTTTACATTAAATGGAGGTGCAGTGTGCTGGAAGAGTTCCAAGTTAGCAACCACTGCAGATTTGACAACTAAAGCTGAGCAGATCGCTGCAGCTGAAGCTTTCAAGGAAGTAGTGTGGTTGAAGAAGTTCATCACCGACCTTGACATAGTTCCCTGTATCCTTGATTATGTTCTGTTGTTGTGCGACAACAATGGGACTATTGCACAAGTGAAAGAGCCACGGTCTCATCAGAAATCGAAAGATATTCTGAGGCGCATTCATCTTATCCAGAGAAGATGTAATAGTGGAAAGAGTTCCATCTGTCGACAATGTAGCAGATCCACTGACAAAGCCGTTAGCTCAAATTGTGTTTGAGCGTCACCTACAGTCTATAGACTCATTGTATAAAGGTGATTGGCTTTAGTCCAAGTGGGAGATTGTTAGTCTTAGGTGGCCTACAAGCCAATCTGCCTATGTAAATCTCGTTCATTTATTAATATAATGGCATAATATTCATTATGTGTAAATCGCATTAATTATCGTCTCATAATGAAGTCCGTGAATATGTGCGATAGTGATCAGATTATGATGAGATCATACTAATGAGACTGATCACTTAAACACACATATGCTTAATTGTTCATAGTCGAAGGATATCCGAGAAGGACATCGGATATCTGGTTAGACTAGTACAAATTACTCCTGCTCATATGATGAGGGTGACTTGTAACGACCCGTTACCCTATAATCGGGGATCCGATTACTAAATGGGTACCGAATCATTAATTTGGAGCCAAATCAGGATTTAGATAAGTCTGGGAAATAAATAATAAACTAAGCTAAACATTCACATCGCATTGAATTAAAAAGGAAGGGTAAGAATTAAAATTATTACAATGCAACTCGACACAGCAAATAATTACATATTCTAACTGAAAAGAAATAATTAAGCATATAGGCTAGAAAATAAAATAACAACTACATTGGGGCATACCCCGGAACAACGGCTGCTGGCGCATGACCCAAAGCAACACTCTCCTCACTACGCCTGCCTGGAACCCTCACCTGAAAACCGCAGGGGTGAGTCTCATCGAAAAGACTCAGTAGGGATCCTTCGATCCCCACCGCCCACTCACGCACCCACAAGTGCAGCAACATAAATACAGATAATTTAAGCAAGTAAAGCAGTAAAGATAACTCCTAGATTTCGATATAAAACACATGCACAATTCTGAAACCATTCTACTACGGAGCCCACAACCAGCGTCTCGGCAAAACACGCCAACCATACGGCCGAACACGAGAAACTTCGACCTGCTGAGACCAAACAGCAACCCCTCGGATAGCGCGCTGGCTACTTCGGCCTGACAGGCTCCAGGTGGTTCTGCTTCTCCCAGCATGAGTGACACTCCGAATGTACCACTCCCACACTGGTACTAGCGATACCCCGGGGTACACCAGGTGACCCTCTCTCTAGGCGTCACCCCGCCACTCCCACACCGGCGCCGTGTCACTCCCACACCGACATAGGGTGCCTAAGCGCTAACAACTGTCACTCTAGGCCCACGATCGCACAAAACACAACACGGTGCGATCCGATCACATAGAATCCAATGTCATCGAGTACATTTCTACACATGCAATTAACTAAACTATCTAACAATGTAAATATGTGTTAATTGCATGGATTAATGGAATTCTGGCTTGAATAGCATCGCCCAAGGCCGATGTCATTCAAGCTTCCTAAACTGGTTCATGTGAAATCTGGCCTTGGAAGATGGCCTAAAACGTGTCGTTCATGGAGGTCGCCATTTAAATGGGGTCGCTGTCCTTGGACGCCATTCAGTTCCAGAGACAGAATCTGTTATCTGAGTAAAATCGCGTCGTGGGTGGAAGTCGCCTTTCTAAAAGGCGTCGTTGTCCCCCGACGCCATTTAACCCTTACAGACAGGTTCTCCCTCCGCTTTCCCCCAATCCACAAGGTGGAATTTCCTCCTCAAATCGTGTAAAAACACAAACAAAGTGGAGAAGGAGGAGAAGAATCTAAATACCCATTAAAACACCCAAATTCTCATTACATGCATTTAGTATTTTCACCCCAAGAAAACTCCTAAACATGCTCCAAAGCGGAAAAAACATGATTTTTAAATGAAATACAACGGGGATCGTCACCCTACCGGTTACTCGAACTCCTCCTAGTTCCAAGCCGCCGACCCGCCTTGCCACACGCCGCCGCCAGTACCGCCGTGGACGCCGTTACTACACCGGGACATCGGCCGTCGTCTAGAGAGAAAAACGCAGCGAAGGAGATGGTGGTGGTAGTGGTGGGAGTTAGGAGGTTGATGGAGTGGAGGGAGAGATGGAATGGAGGGAGGAAAGCAAAGAGAGGGGGAGGGTCGCTGGAGATCGGAGGGAAGAGAGGAGAGAGAAGAGAAAGGAGAGAATGAGGGAAATGAGGAAGGGTTCGTGGGGTCAAACAGAAGTTGGGTAAAATGGGTCGTGCAAGCCCGACGTCATTCAGATGACAAGACCGGGCTGTACACTGACAAAACAGAGTTGTACTCTAAATGGCGTCGTCCATCCAAGACGCCATTCAGACGATATGACCGGAGTCGTACTCTTGCGCCCCAAGGCCAGCCCACGTGGCACAGCCTAAAACACGTCCACATTACATGACTGATCTCATAAGTCACTTGTGTGGAGACACTAAGGCGAATATGTAGGTGCTCATTAGAGAATGAGTTCACTGAACTGATCCGACTGAATCACTGGATGGTATTTTACCTCACTGTCAACCAGCTTGATTCTATTGTCGCAGTTGTGTGGATGGTCCTTGGACCTGAGACACCAAGGACACCTTGACGGTGGACTTCTGAGCTTTAACCTTGGTTTATGAATCTCTAGCCACGGGATTCTAAACAGCCAAGGATTAGGTACAGCGGAATACCGTCGAAGGGAATTGTGTGTCAATAAGGAATCATTCGCTCTCGGTACGATGAGAGAGAATGCTCTAGGAAGGATGCGCGAAAGTCCCTGGCCAGGGCGGACGATAATATCGGAAAAGGAGTTTTCTGATATTCATCAGCGGCATCCAATCCAAGTGAGTCGACCGGTTAGGGTTTGACAGCACGCCATACCCTGAGTTGATTCGAGAGCGTTGTACGAATGAAGGATTATATCTACGCGGTAACTGTCGGCGGAAAGGTTCTAAGAGTGGGTTGCTTAACTCCGATACCTTCCGGATTCACGCGGTGTTGCTTGGCACCCAACGTGATTGGAGGCCTAATCGAATTCGATGTACGACATGAATTCGATTGATTAATTAATTAATAAAGAGTTATTAATTGATTAATAAGGCCAGTGAGGAGTCACTGGGCTTATTGGGCTATTAACCGGATTGGTAATTAGGCCTAGAGGGTCACACGCAAATGATTCTCAAGGCGATGGATAAATAAGTGGGTTTTATATAAAGCGGGGGTTTTTATGAAAAACTGTGCAGTTAGTATAAAACATAGCGAACGGGCTGAGCAGGCCAAGCTACTGTTAACTCTAGCCGCCCCCCCTCCTCTGTTTCTCTCTCTCTCTGGCGTCCCAGACATATTCGGATCTCCGGATCTGCTCAACCGCTTCTCCGACTCCCGTTCGACGGGAAATCGTCCGCGCGTTGGGGAAAACGTTGTGGCGATCGGCGGAGGTCTCGTAGCTGCGAAGAACGAGGAACGTGAGGATATCCATCGCGAGGAGGATCACGTGGACTCCGCTAGAGACCGGGCGCTTGCGCGGCTTGCGGTGTCGCACCGACGGAACCGAACGGTTGCGGATTCGAATCTGCATACGGTGGGATTCGATAATCTGATTATCGGAATTTTAGATTTTTCAAAACGGGAACGAATATCTATTTTTATTTTATTTCTGCTGTGCGGGAGATGCGGAGAAACCCGAGAACCCAATATTAATCTTGCTAAATTAGCTGAATGGATTTTGAACAAGATAGAATATTTCGAGGATGAAGATACAGAGAATGTGATGAAGGTATTCACTACGTACTTAGGTGGAGCACTACTATTCCCTGCCCAAGACAATGTTTTAGAAGATGATCAAATTAGCGCAATCAAAGAGATTTTCAAAGGGAAGCAAATTAGCACAGCGGTTCTAGCCTACCTCTACAGTAGGCTCTCTGCAGCTTCTACGGGCCAACTTCTTTATGGCAGCATGCTACTCTTGGCTCTGTGGGTGGAATTCCACTTCTAGTTCAACCATAATGAGGAGAAAGTTCCAAGGATATCTCAGGCATATCCGCGCAGTCCTATCTTCCATATTGCCAACATTGTGAAGTTCAATGATAACATGACCAATCGGGTGCCCAACCTCAAGACTCGAGCTGACTGGCGCACTTATTTCAAGACTATGCCCAGAACTGGATTCGAATCCACGCCACTTGCTCTCATGGAAAAGTCGGTTCGAGTGCGCCGTGGTGCTGGCACGGAGCTCCGACTGATTGGGGCGACCGAGTTCATCCTTTATAATCCCCATCAGTGTCATCCTTAGCTTGGCATGCCTCGCTATGAGTTTCCAGAAATATCTTCTCTTTCTCCAATCAAGAAGTGGGCATTAGGAACTGATGAAGACTTCGAGGCGACCGAACTTATTGCAACTCTTTGGAACATCAGATTCACCCGTTGTGTAAAAACTCCTCATGAAGTGATCGTTCGAAATTATGTGTCATTAAGCATATTCAAACATCAATCTTAAAATTCTAATTTTCACATATAATTATTTAAAAAATAGCAAGTGGTGAGATTGGGTTGAATCAACAGGAAAATAGATTTTTAAATTTGAAAATCTTGAATTTTTAGAGGAAAAATAGAGAATAAAGAAGAGGGAGCATGATGATTTGATTTGTTAAGAATTGAAATTAATTGGACTTACTATGAACTAACAAAAGGAGAATCCTTAAACGAGCATAATCAGACCATCTACTAGACTAAGACTACCTCTAAAACACTAATTAAAAGTAGAATATAAAGTTTAAGTAGTGTCAACAGAAGAAAAAATAAAAGTTGTAGAACAAAAAGAAGGAGAAAATATAACTTTTTTCAAAGGAGCTACTGTCATTCATTATTAGAACTACATGAAATTTTACAGAGACATTCAAAATAAAAACTTAACATGACTTTTATAAGGAAACTTTTACATAAAATGTTCTAAATACAATGTAACATGGGGAACTAAAAAACTAGAGAGAGGCGGTGGAGAGAGAAAACTGATGTTTGTAGCCGTCGTAGCCCTTCACGTGGATCCTTGGCAGCCCTGGACTCCTTCCGGTGGTCAGTTGCAGTGCCTTGAGTCCACCTCTTGCCCTAACAACCGCTGGTTTGAGAGAGAGAGAAAGAGAGAGAACAAAAGCTAGAGAGAGAGGGGGCTGCTACAGTACCTGCGGGTACTTTAGCAAAGAGAGGGAGAAAGTGAAGGAGAGAAATTGGGAGAGAGAGATATTTGGATGGAAGGGGTGAGAGAGTTTAAAAATTTCAAAAGTTGTGAAAATTCAAGAGTTGAGTGTAAGAATTTCAAAAACAAGATTTAAGGTTCCTTTTTTCCCACTCTCTTGGTTTTTATAGAGGAGGATTCTTAATTCAAAATTTGAAATTCAAATCTTTTAATAAATGGGTCCTTAATTGCTTGCATTAAGCTCCCCCTTGATTAGAGGATTCTCCATGAATGCATATTTGAAATTTAAATTTGGAGAGGGATATTTCAAAATTCGAATTTTGAATTGAAGAATAAATGTTATTTTTGAGATTTTGAAATTCAAATTTAAAAAATAATATTTTTGAAATTTGAATTCCAAAATTCCCTCTTCTCTCTCTTAGTTGGCTTGTGGTTCCTTTTTTAAGACAAAAAGAAATACAATCTTGTTCCTTCCAAGATTCAAACCCTGGTCTCTTCTTCCTTGAAATCCAGGTAGTCCAACCACTATGCCATTTGTTTGTTCATGTCCTACATTCACATAAAATAACAGTTAAGTTCATGTGGCAATCAATGCACATTAAATAATTGTCGAGAAAGTCTTATTTGAGAATGAAATTGCTACCCTTATTCAATCCATGGAATGATGATATTTGAAATTCGAATTTTACAGAATTGATATGTTTGAACGCACAATTGATTTATTTATCATTCGATGTGATTTTGTTCACTGAATTGGTAGCAAAGTGTGTAAATTTCATCTGTTATTTATGTAAAATTGTGAACTTATCACATCCCCCAACTTAATCATTTCTAGTCCCTTAGCAATGTAATCATTTAAAAAATTAGGACCACCATGATTAGTAAAAAGAATCAAACTTCATTTTAGAGGATATCTATTACAAATGGTAGGCAATTTAAATTCAAGTTTTCGTTCTCCCGCCCACTATACTTGGAATCAGGACATGTGATTGTGCATATCATTTGAGGTGCTTGGAGTTCATTTCTATCATGTTTGATATATCGTTGCATTCGCTGACCTTTGGTGAAGAACTACGTAAGGGAGAGAAAAGAAAAAGAGATCTCCGGATTAGTTGGCTAGGCCCGCTTTTCCGTTCTTACACCAACTCAACACTTTTTAAGATTTGGTCTTATTTTGTTGTGAAGGAATTTTTTAATTTAGCGCGATTGTTTTTTTTTTTTCATTTGGTTGCGCTTTGAGTACGTACTTTTTGCCACCCTCTTTATTTTTGTCTTAGGGGAGGTGCGTACTTTTTGCCACCATCCTTCCTTTGACTCTTTTGAAGCATATTTATTTGATTTTCATGCTTCTGATTGTCCTTTTTTGAACTGACCGCCTTCTTAAAGTGTTAAGTGGTTTGATTTCCTATTACGAATCCTAACTTTCCGTTTGTTTGACCTAAAAGTAAAAACAGAAGGGGTAATTCTACACTTCGGGTCAACTCTAGCAACTCTACACTTTCAGGATCTTCCACTCTTTCTAAGTTACCGTGTGTGTGTGTGAAAATCATCTCGTCGTGACTCTTTGTGGAGAGGGGGGTTAATTCAAACTTTTACTAAATTTCCTAACTCAATATAGATTAAGACTCCTTAGATGAAGCATGATAGATAAGAATCTCTATTGGAGTGTGAAAATGAAGAAATTTTTGAAAATTTGTGTGAAAAATGAAGAAAGTTTTTTTTTTTCAAAATTTTATTCATTTTAAACGATTATTCAATATGCACTATGATTCTCTCCCCAAACTTGAATGACATTGTCCTCAATGGCATGATAATGGAAAGAATTATTTAACATGAAATCCATAATGAGGAAAGGTACAACCTGAGGTATGTGAGAGGCTTCTCCATGTACACCAATGTAGATGATCTCAGTTTTCTAACAAGAAAAGAAAAAGAGAAGAATCAGAATAAAAATGGGAAGATTGGGTTGCCTTCCAATAAGCGCTAAGTTTAATGTCTTCAGCCAGACGCATGTGAGTTCTTATCAACCTGAGTCAATTGATTTGTTGGTATCATTTTGTGTGTCCTGCTCAGATATTCTTAGAGCCATACTTTTCCTACTCATGAAGTGATGATTTGTCTGATTTGACCATTTGACTACCTCATTCACTCTTACTTCACTTAGACCTTGGTTTATGTGTAATTCTCCTCTCGACTTAGCATGTCTCACTATATGACTGTCATGCATGCGATCAGGCTGTAAGGAATTGTGCTCAAATTCAGGAGGAGATATAGGAGATGGCAGTGTTGGCCTAGGGTGCAACTTTGGTACATGTTAAATGATAGGCCAAGGACTAAGCGAGTGAGTCCAATTGTGAAGTGAATCAATGTCCTTGGTGTAGGATAAAGACTGTTCAAACTTCAAATTTTATTCTATGGGAAAGAGGAAATATTTTAAATCTAGACTATCATCTACCATATTATCTATGGCATGCACTGTATAACAACCCTCATTCCAATCCGGATACTTAGGAGCTTGAAAAATATTGATCCCAATCTGCTGGTCCCCCAAAAGAAATGTCCATTTTACCTGTCGCACAATTGATATTTGCCTTTGCTATAGCTAAGAATGGACGTCCCAGAATGATTAGAGTGTGATTCAAATCTGAGGATGGGGCCATATCCAAGATAAGGAAGTCCACGGAGAAGTAGCAATCTTCGATTTGGACAATTACATCCTCAATGAGTCATCGTGGCACTTTAACTGATCGATCTACAAGTTGGAGAATAACAGGAGTGGCCTTCAGTTCTCCTAGATCCAGTTGTTCATAGGCAAAAGTGGGCAAAAGGTTTACATTGGCCCCAAGATCAAGAAGAAATGTAAGTCCATTAATATCACAAGAAATGAGAGGGGTGCTAGGATCTTTAAGCTTTTTGGGTAATTAGTTCAGCAGAATGGCACTCACCTCTTCAGACAAAAAGACCTTTTTAGGATTTGTTTTGGGCTCTCTTTTCTGAGTACAAAGTTCTTTTAAAAATTTGGCATAGGCCGACACATGTTGGATTGCATCAACCAATGGTATGTTAATGTGGACTTGTTTAAATAAGTCTATTAACTGTTCATTTTTTGTTTGGATTTGATGCTTTCTTTTCTCTTTGCCATTCTCTAAAGCTTGTGGAAAAGGAATTTTTGGTTTATAATTCTCAAGACATTACTTCATTTTTCCTTTTCCTTGACTAATATTGGGTTATTCATTCTCATCTTCATCTTCATCATCATATTTTTCTTCTTCTTTCTGTTTAGGATTGGGCTGACTAGATCTTTGGTTTGGGTAAGGATCCGGCAAGACTTTACCATTTCTTAAGGCCAAAATTGCTTTTGCATTTTCTAACTGTAGGCCTCTTGGTGGATTTGAGCCCATTTGAGGTTGGGCTTGAGGATTAGGTATGATTGGTTGATGTTGGAAACCCGAAGGATAGTTTCGCGGGTTTGCAATGGGTTGACTTGGTAATGGGCCCACTTCCCTCCTCATGGTTGTATCAGTCATTTGACCCAATTGGGTGTCGTACATTTTTTAGGAAAAAAATGCACTTGATCTTGATTTTCTAATTTAGATTTAAATTTATGTTTGTGCGCTCTACCTGACTCAATCAGATGATTGCATAATTCTTCGACCCGATCCTGCTACCCATAAATAGAATAGCGTTAATTACATCCTCCTAAGAGGAAAACCCTTGATTAATCGTCGGAAGAATAGAATAACACCGTTTAAAATGATATGAGTAAGATGTACAAGATTGCATTTGAAAAATGAATGAATTTCAGTTTTTTATTTGAGAAGAAAACTCATTTTTTAGTTTAGAGTTGAGTCTGTGCAAGACTTGATTTATTGATTTTTATTGATGAGAGACATTTTTTATCAAGGGAGTCAAATAAACATTTCTTATTGTTTTTTCAGTTTTGAAGTGAAGAGACTTTGTATTTGATTTGTAAAGTATGGAAAAGTGTTTTTTATATTTTCTTATTTGGTTTGAGTGAAAAATACTTCAAAGATTTATATTTTTTATGTTTTGAATTTATAAGTTTTGAAGGATGAGAAAGATGTGCAAATTCAATTGAAATGAGATTTCTTTTAGGTATTTTTTATGTTTTGCAAAAAGGTAAATTTGAGTTTTATTTGATTTTTTATTTATAGAAAGTATTTTATTTTTATCTTGGGGTTTTTGATTCAATTTTAAAGGAATTAGAGTTGAAAAGATTGGATTTTACCAATTAGGGGTTGAGTCAGCACAGGGTAGCGCAGACTCATTTGTCACAAACCTATTTTTTTTTAGTTTTTTAGGTAATTTCAAGGAAAAAGTTATCATTTTTGTTTGAGTTTTGATTTGTGAAAAATATAGGGTTTATCATTAATATTTTGATGGGAATTTAGTGGCCAAAATGCCAAATTTTAGGAATTTAAGGTTGATTCTGCGCTATAGAGCGCAAAATCATTGTTTATTAAAGTGTTTAGCATTTTTTATATTTTTTGTAAAAGGAGTTTTAAGATTTTATTTAGATTTTTGACTTATATAAAGTATAAAGTTTTTATGTAAATTTTTGGGTTTAATTTGGAGGGAAATTAAGGTCAAAAAGACCAAATTTGGGATTTCAGGGTTGAGTCTGCACAGGGTGGTGCAGACTCATTTGTCACCAATGTGTTTTGAGTTGTTTTTTGCATTTTCTAAAGAACAACTTGGTGTTTTTATTTGATTTCCTGATAGATAAGAATAAACTTGATTTTTAGAGGGTTTTAAATCATCTTTTAGTGCTTGTGAAGTTAATTTTTTATTTTTTGTGAGTTTCAGGGTTGAGTCTGCGCCAGGATACGCAGACTCAAGTTTGAACTGTGGATTTTTTCTTTGTTAGTTATTTTATTGGATTTTTGGTGGGATAACTTGATTTTATGTTTTGTTTGGTGATTATTTATAGATTTGGTGCTGCATGCATGATTTGAGGGCCAAGAGATGAGGTTTTGGCGTTGAGATTGATGCGCATACTCAAGTTTAAAGAGGATTTTAAGCAAGATTCTTGAAAAGATGGAACCTCCTGAGGATGAGGGGAATTCCAAGAGTTTCAAAGAGGTAGAGAGCTTCAAAGATCAAGGAGACAAGAAAAATAAGTTTGAGTCTGCGCAAGGGGTGCGCAGACTCAGTTGAACTTGTGATTTTTGTTTATTTTGAAGGGATTTGGATCCTTTTTGTAAATGGATGTTCATTTAAATGACATGGAGTGTTTGCAAGTGATTTGAGGAATTTGATTTCTTGTTTAGTTGATTTTTTCATTTGAAATGAACTTAAGAAAGGTGTGCAGACTCAACTTAAGTTTGTAATTTTTGTGTCTATTTAAAATAGAAAATGGCTATGTTAAACCCTTTTTTTTTAATGAATTAAATTTAATTATTTGAATTATTTTAACCATAAATGAGGATATCAATCCATGCAAGGCCTATTTGACAATTTTGAGTTGAGTCTGCGCAAGGGTGTGCAGACTCAGAACAGTGGCGCAGACTCAAGTCTGAAATTTGATTTTTGAGTTTCCTGCACAGTTCAAGCTGCAATTAAATCCATCAAGGGGTTAGTTTCAACCATTAAAGTTAGAATATGAAATCCGGAGTTGAGAAAAATATGTACCCCATTCCCAATCAGATTTCCGTAGTTATAGGTGCGCAAACTCAAAATCTGACCATAATTTCAGGTTTATACCTCTTTCAACTTGAAGTGATCCAGGAATCACCACAAATTTGGAGAGGATAACACTGAGAAATCTTAGAAGTTGAGTGTAGCCACATGAGGCCTTTTCAAGAAGTGGTTCTTGTGTGGATTTCTTCAAATGACATGATTTCTTCATGTTTATCCCATTCTTCTTGGATCACTTTATAAAGCATTGAAAATGCTTAATATAATGATTCCAAGTTGAATTTCAACTTTTCATTAGGTAAACCCAATTAAAGGTTTAGGATCTTTATGAAGGATCATGGTCATGTTGGGATCTAAAGGACCAACTCCCTTAAAGGGATATGTAATGGCTAATGGACTATAGGGATGGCTACAAAGGGGGGTGTGCCGAGCATCCAACCACTCACCCAAAGGGTGCCCTGAATGCCTTCAAGATGTAAGAAAAACCCACAAAGGGTAATCCAAAGCATCTGTACATTTGGGGAGCAAGGAACTCCACCAATTTCCTTAGAGGATCACATGTAGCTAAGAACCATGGAGGTGGCTATAAAGAGGGGTGTGCCGAGCATCTAACCACTCACCCAAAGGGTGCCTTTAATGCCTTCAAAATGAAAGGGTTATCCACAGGGAATCACCCATTCCATTTCTACATTTGGGGAGCAAGGAACTCTACCAACTCATTGGGACTTCGGGACACATCATCTAAATGAACCCATAGAAATGGGAACACAAGAATGATGTTTTTTGTGTGAGGGCCCTTGATGGGTTACCCAACATGAGATTGCTGGCACCCTTGGATTGGGACATCCTTGAAAAACATCGAAAAACATTTAAAATCTTAAAACATATGGCAAAACTTCGGTTTGAAACATCAAGAGCTTAACAACCCAAAGTCCAAGCCATTTAGGACCTTCATTGGGCCTCAAAAGGACAGTCCTAGGTCCAAGGAACCTTTGGACAACTTGGAGGAAGATCAAAGAATCACCTCAAGCCCAAAAACCAACTTGAAAGAGATGCAAACTCAAAAACCTACAACTGGCGCTGAGTCTGCGCAGGGAGGCACAAACTCAACACTGTAGCACTACAAACCGCAGACTCAGGCTGAAACCCGGATTTTCGGTGAAAAATGGGTTTTAATCTAACCTAAATGATGGAAAATAAAGTATAAAAGATATAAGACTTAAAATATTTATTTAAAATATATTTTAGATGCATTTATTTAGGAAAATAGCATGAAAACTTGAATATGAACATATGGGAAACTTAGGTATATTTTTTATCTTTTTCCATAGATTTCTCCTTCTTGGCTCTATGTTAGAGGATTTTTACCCAAAGAAGCTCATCCTCAACTAGTGAGGGAACCTCATTGAGAACCTTTAGGGCCTAAACCCTTAGCCATTAAAGGAAAAAATCCAACAAAACCCATTCGGTTCCAACATGAAAACAGAAACTTAGATCTTAATATATATGAAACTTAGGAGATTTCTCTTGATGTTTGACCTTGGGGGAACATCATCCATGGAGGAGATCATGGAAGGCGAAGCCACCTTGAAAAACCCCAAAACCAAAGACAAATAAATGAAAAATCAGTTTTCAGGAAATATGGACAGCAAAGCACATCTTGGTTCATATCTCCATATTTAGGGGGTTTTAAGGCTTGAGGAGACCATTTCTATAAACTAGAAAGGCCCCTCTACCATCCCCACACGAAAAACACATACCTTATGAAAGAAAAAATGCCATAAAAGTAGGATAACCAACAAATTCACAAAATAGACTCAGAAAATCTGAACATTACATTTCATTGCTTTCAATAACCATGGATGAACATCAAAGGGGGAGATAGAAATTTCTATGAACATCAAACTGAAAGAAAAATATTATAAGAAAGCAAGGAGATAGAAATAAACCCTTTCTTCACCCCTACTCTACCTTGGAGAGGAGATGAGAGGGAGAATGGCTC
Source organism: Zantedeschia hybrid cultivar (assembly GCA_030544215.1). NCBI lineage: Eukaryota > Viridiplantae > Streptophyta > Magnoliopsida > Alismatales > Araceae > Zantedeschia > Zantedeschia hybrid cultivar. The sequence goes on from JARZZO010000011.1 coordinate 47,815,441, forward strand.
TTGAAGCCTACAATCTTGCTCTCTTCTTCTCTAGCACTCTTCTTTTCTTTCTCTCTTCTTTTTTCCTTATTTTTTCTCTCTTCGGATGTAGGAAATGGAGGGGAAGGAGGAGGGAGACGTGATCCTCCAAGCTCTCTCACTTTTCTTCTTCTCTTTTCTATTTTTTGGGATTTTTGTCTCCAACTTTTTCTTATAGAAGATGGGGGTTCTTTTATCGATAAAGTTGGATTACTTTTGGGGGGTAGATTAGACATCCCTTAGCCTTGGATTAGGGATAAGAAACCCCTCTTAAGAGCCCTCCAATGAGGCCACAACACTTGGAGGATCATGATTGGTTTCTTCTTTTGCTTTTCACTTACCCTCTTCTAGAAGAATCTTGAGGGGGCGACCACTTGCTTTTCTTCTTATCCTCTTTTGGGCAGATTTGACCATGAGCTAAAGGGGTAAGAATAGGCCATGCAGGGAACCATTTGGGCCCTTTTAAAGGCTGCCACGAAATTGGGCTTTGGCCTTCACTTTTTGGGCCCAAATTGTCCCTATTGGGCTTGTTTTGCTTGAGATAAGGGGCCCGGGCCTGCCCCTTGGATTTCTTCATCATTTGGGCTGAAAGTAACCCCCTTTTGACTTCTTTGGGCTTGCAAGAATGGGCATGACAGTTGTCCATTAACTTTTCTTCATTTGGGCCTTCTTTTGAAAAAATTGCTTGAATCTCCTTTGCTTGAGATAATGGGCCCGGTTGTGCCATTGGATTTTTTCACCATTTGGGCCCTAGAATGGCCCATTTTTTGATTCATTTGGCTTGCAAAATAGGCATGACTGTTGTCCATTAATTCTTCTTCACTTGGGCTTTCTTTGAAAAATTGCTTGGACTTTTCTTGCTTGAATTAATGGGCTCGGTTCTTTCTTTCAATTCTCTTTGATTTGGGCCTTCTTTGTTGATCTTTAGGCTCTTCTTCTTGTTTAATTTTTTGGTGACAACAAATGCCCCCCACGCATGCGGCTCACGTACGGAGACCGGAGGAGACGAAGTGAGTTGTATGCGTGGCCCATTGTCACGTACTTTTCTCATTTAAGCGGCTCACGGTTCAGGACCGGCCCCACTTATAAATCTTCATTCACCTATTGAGGATTTGTTTGACTGGGACTGCTGCAATCACTTGGATTCCTTTTTGAATTTGTTTTCGCGACCTACTCAGATCGGGTCTTGAGCTTCGGGCAACCACAGGTTAGTATACCCTTTGAGTCTGCACCAGTCCAGGTTTAATTTGGGCTTTAAACCGATCGGATTTCTTGAATTTAGAGGATGGGGCATGTGCCCTTTGAGTCTGCACTGGTCCGGACTTAAATTCGGCTCCAAACCCGGCCATATATATTGAATTTGAGAGAAAGGGGCAGATCCCCTCGAGTCTGCGCCGGTTCGGTTCCACTTTGGCTTCGAACCGGTTCGTATATGTGAAGCTTGAGAGAGGGGGGCATATGCCCTTGAGTCTGCGCCGGTTCGGTCCGGTTCGGGCCTTGGACCGGTTCGTATATGTGAAGCGTGAGAGAGGGGGGCATATGCCCTTGAGTCTGCGCCGGTTCAGTCCGGTTCAGGCCTTGGACCGGCCAGGGCTTCAAAAATCGGCCCAGTTGGTTATAAAAAGGGAAGGGGGCGGGCCTTTCTCCCTTCTTTTGCTTTCCTGCTGGGAGATTCCGAGCCTCACCCGACTCTTCCTCTTCTTCCTCTTGCCATCGCCGGTGGACGGATCTGCCAGAGCCGTGGGAGCAGACCATTGCCGCCGCAGATCGCCACCGCCACGCTTCTCTCCTTCTTCCCGTCGTCGCCGGCGCCACTGCAGCTGTCGGGGAGCGCCATTGCCGACGAGAGCTGCCGCTGCCGCCGTTTGTGCGTCGGCCCTCTGCCGCCGTTTGTGCGTTGGCCCTCTGCCGCTTGGGGGGTGCCATTTGTTTGGCCCGCCGGTCGCCTCCTCTTTCCTCTGCCGTTGACAAACGCTGCAACCCCGTTGGGGAGCGTTATCACCATCGCCTGTGGGTGTGTAGGCCGTCGGGTTCAGAACCGCAGGCTGTGCTTCCCTTCTTCTTCCTTAGCTGCATCGCAGGGGCTTGAGGAGAGCACCGCTGCTGTTAGAGAAGAGGTGCTGTCGCACCAGGATTTTTCAGGTAAAAGGCAAAGCCTTTCTTTGGCTTTTTTGGCCGGTGGGATTGGTTGGGTGTTGTTGGCTGCCATTAATTTGGGCATGGGGAGAGTGAAGAGGGTCTCCTCTGCACTTGTATTCATCTTCTAACATTTTTCTTTGTCTTTTTTTGCAGGAAACCAACTCTGAGCTCGCCGATCTATAGTAGGCGCAAACTCATTATTGTAGAGATTGCAGGTCGGGTGGATCAGCGTCTTACTGTTTGACTTTGGCAGTTCCCACGGGAGCAATCCCTGGGGCTGCGGCTTCAGTACCTAGTCCCGGTTGTAGCTCGGCTCTCGGGAAGTGGGTTACTGGAATGCCATTTCTACACCCCTCTGTCTTTGACAGGGGTCTTCTTCTTATCGGAGCATCTCGGTTTGTCCCGGATGGCTCTCGATAAAATTTTAACAGCCCTCGTTAAGGGGAGATGCTGCCGAAATTTAGACATAATTTTCTTTTCGAGGGGGGCTTTTCTGCATTTGATTTTGACTTGTTGTCTCTTCTTTTTCAGTATAATGGCTTCTCGGGGGAAAGACAAAGCTGTGATGCCCGAGACTATCTCCGAAGATATGACAGTTTCTCCAACAGGGTCTTATGAACAGACTCCTATGATGGCTGAAGAGAGTGGGCCTGTGATAAGTCCCTTTTACTTGACACCTGCAACAGGCATAGATGAGGACAGTGAACTACTGCAATTTTTTGAGGTTGCTGTCTTGGACCATCCTTTTGCCTATGAATCAACTTCATTTACTCCTGCCAAGTGGGGCTATGAAAGAGGTATCCCAGACTCGAAGCAGAGGCGGTATGGGCTATTTCTTTCTCCATGTAAATGGGGCTTCAGAGAAGAACCATTGATTTTTGACTATTTAGCCATGAGGTTTAGATTGAACGCAGCAATGGGCTGGTTTGGTGACTTGAAGCTTAAGTCCGGCCACAGTTTCCGAGAATATTTTGTAGAGTACACTGATTATGTCTTGAAGCATTACCATGATTTGCTGAGCCGAGTGGATCTTCTCGGTAGTGTGTATGCCGCTCGTTTTCGATACCCGATCTTTAAAGGCCTTTGTTGCGGCATGATCGAGGTATTCATGAAGGAGTTCAATACCTTTTATACTCCGGAAGGAGAGACATCTCTGAATTTGTGGACTTTACATCAGCTTTCTGGCTTTCCCATTGACGGAGAGCCTTATGAAGAAATATTCCATCCCGACATTGTCAAGGACAGAACAGATGGCAAGGGCCGTTATGCAACCTGGAGGTCTTACAGATTCCTCCTCAAGGCTTACATGATTCTAGCTTTTGGTGAAGAGTCTATAAAAAAGAGGTCCCGCAGAGAGAGGACACGGGTCCGCGGAGTAATCTGGCTCCGTTTCTTTCATAATGTTGACATTCGATATACAAACTTTCCTGGGGCTGGTGAGACTCTAGTCTTCATGGGGCAAACAGCCAACACCGAAAGGGATATCCTGATATCATCTTTGAGGAACACAAGAAAGATGCCAATACCTTGGACTTGGATAGGAATACCCATCTGGCAGCATACTTGGCCTACTGGCTTTCGAATTTTGCTATTCCTCAAGGGGATGAGGGAGTAATTCGTCCCGAGACTCTTTATGGAGCTTATGAACTAGCCTGGGGAATTAAACTGTCTCTAGCTCTAGTTACTCTGTGCCTGATTTTCAAAACTCTAGGCCAAGTGGCTGAGCAGGAGAAACCACGAGAATTTAATGTTGTGGGTCCCATTCATTTCTTCAATGCCTGGGTGGCTTCTATTTTTTCAGAGTTTGCCCCGAAGAGCCTGGCTTCCCCTCGCATATTTCCACGCATGATTGAATATGCAAGTGTTGATGGAGGGGATACCCAGAAGCAACTTTGTGAAATTCGCGGTATCTTGATTGACACCAGGCGAAAAACTGACGTGGACTTACGTTTTTGGAAGCACACTGCCAATTCTTGTCCTCCAGTGAGCCCCTTTAAAGTATTTGCCGAGGGTAATCCTGTTGAGTTCACCTATTCCCAGACCAAGCAGCTACTGAAGAAATCAACATTGGATAGTCAGATTAGATTATGGCTTCTATCCATCAGACCTAGTGTCTTGGTATACCGGAAGGGATCTATAGTTCATTTAGAACCCTATTATCCTTTCCGTTTCGGCCAGAATTTTGGATATGATCAGTGCATTCCTTCTTGTGATCACATATTTCAACTTCCTGACCGCCATCTTTTAGGCTCCAGCGGACTGCAGAGGGCCCGTGAATGGTGGGATTACTTCCACCGATTTGAAAATGTTTATTTCAGAATTCCTTCTGCTATCCATGCTCCTCGTGTGACATGTGAATATGTTAGATGGTGGCGAATGCGCACCAACATCTATAGCCAGGAGAGGACCCAATGTTGGAGCAATGCTGAGAAGAAAATCTTAGAGACCCAACGGGAAATCCCTTTTGACATAGAGTTTCATTATCTGCACTTCTTAGACGACAAGAATGCTGCTAAATATGCAGAGAGACGGGCAGCTTATAAGGCTCGTCACAGATTCTTTACCCTTGATTGATCCAGAGTTGATAAGGCTGGATACCGAAGAGCTAAAGGGGGCCTTCTTGAAGCAATTTAATATTTCTGTGACGTTTGAAGATTGTTCCGATATCGATTTCCCGGAAGAGGAAGATATCAGTGGCAGAGATTCTCAACAAGCTCTTAAGAGTCTCTCAGGTATTTACAAGATTTTATGTCCTGCACAAGGAAGAGAAACCTGATTTTTACAAGGGCACCAGTTGGCTACTTGCCCTTTTGAAATACTGTGGTGTATCCCAGGATTCCACTGCGCAGGGTATGTTGGATGCAAAACTACCCGCTTTTTGGGATCATATAGATGGGTGGGGACTTGATGCTTTGAGCTTGGGCATTTGCTTGAGCGATAAAAAGCATTATGATCTCAATAGCCTAACTTCTCAAGCAAAGACGATGAATGATGTCATATATATTGTGAAGGAGGCTTCGCTCAGAGATAAGTCCTCCATATATGAATACTGGCCTTTATCAAACTGTTATGAAGGCGATTGCTGTAAGTATATGTACTTGTGCTTGACTTCTTTTGAGTTTTGTGCTTTTTCTCTGTTTATATAAATTGATTTCTTCTTTTGCATATTTCCGTAGTGCCTGCGGCCAAATATCTGACTCAACAGCATCGGAGGGCAGTGGCTATTGCAAAGAGATCATCTTTCTTTCCTCCTGTCTCTTTTAAAACATCAACCCCTGCATCCCCTGTGGAGGTCAGTGCTATAGGGAGGGCGGTTGCCGCTGCCAAAGAGGCGCGTACAAATAAGAGACAAGAGCCTGCCCCTGAACCTCTTCCTCCTGTCAATTTGCCGGTGCTTGCTGAATTTGAAGCTTTTATAGCAAAGACTGCCAAGCAGACGAGTGCCCTGGTTTCTCCATCCCCAGCCAAGGGTGGTATGCACTATGCTTTTGATTTATGCCTTTCAGAATTTTGACATCGATGATGAACAACTTCCTTTTGTTTCCATTACAGGGAGGGTTAAGCAAGTTGCAAAAAGATTTCGCAAAGGGTCCAAAGAATTTGTCCCCCCTGAAAAGATTGTTTTGCCCGAACGCCAATCCTCGAGATTATTGGCTCAGACAAGGAAAGAAGAAACTGATGATACTTCTTTCAGTGTGGAAGAAATAAGTGGCATTCCTCCTTCACCTTCTATTTCTTCCCATACTACTGAACACATTAGTAGTGAAGCTTTGCCAAAAAAAACTATTTGGTCGCCCCCGAGGGATCAAGGTAACCCTTCTGAGACTTATAGCAATATTGATTTCATTTCACTACTGAATTTCTGACTTTGACCATATAGGTTTTGAAGCAACTGAGGGCTTGATATCAAAGACTCATCATATTGAAACAATGCAGTCTGCTATGGTAATTTCTCTTTATCACATTTTTTCTGCTTTTTCCATCATTTAAGCTTGACTTGTATATATTTTGAATATCAGGCATCTCCGGCTCATGCGGAAAGGATGGAAATTCCTCATGTCCCGACTGAAAGGGACATGGATTTTGAAATATCGGCCTCCATGCCAGTTTCTTCTTCTGAAGAGGCAGAAGTTGTTTTTGTTGAAGATGCGGAACCAAAAGAGACTTCAATGGTTCCAACTGTCATAACTTCGACAGAGGTCATTACCTTCTCGGCTATCAAGACCGTGGAACTTTCAGCTCCTGATCTTGCGGATATTGTGGCAACTTCAGAGCATGGCGGGGTTGACTCGGGAACAAGTTCACCGAGTCAACAGGTGATAGTATCCCGTCCTATCCCCTGTAGATTAAACTCTGCTGAACATATTCTTCGGCTTATTGATATTGTGACTCATATATGCACATCATCCCTTGTACAGATTTTTTCTGAGCCAATTACTTTAGCCGGACCTTCCGCCTTTATAATTGATCTGCCCGCAACTAAATTTACAGAAAGTGACCTGCCCCCAGCCATATCAAGCACTGTAGCTGTCACATCTGCCCCTTCTATTATCGAACCTTCATCCAGTTTAGTGTTTTCCTCTTCCCGTCAAACGGTCATGGACTAGACTTCAGTGGATGAGTTTGTGCACATTGCTATCCCTTCTATTCCTTGTAAGGACTGAGGTTTCGGGTTCTGTGTTCGGGTCGGGTTCGGGCCGGATCCCCTGGTTTGGACCCTGGAGGGGTCTTGAGATTCTTGGCTGAATGGCGTCAGCACTGCTCGACGCCTTTCAAAAGGCGTCAGGGTGCGTGGACGCAATTTAGGTCTGTTGGTTGTTGTGCCACGTGTGCGCCACGTGGGCGGGGTTCGGGCCGCGAGAGTACGGCCCCTGTCATTTCGTCTGAACGGCGTCCAGCTTGGTCGACGCGATTCAGACTGCGACATCTGCGATGTCAGGGTACGGCGCCAGAGCGTTGTCAGTACGGCCGGTCACATCGTCTGAACAGCGTCCACGGTGAGCGACGCATTTCAGAGCGCTGTCAGTACGGCTGTCCTGTCAGACTGAATGGCGTCTGCCTCGATCGACGCGTTTTACCTAGATTCTGATTGACCCTGCGAGCCTCCCCTTCTTTCCCTCATTCTCGCCTTCACTCTCTCTCTCCTCGCCCTCTCCGCCCTCTCCGACGCTCTTCTTCCCCTTCCCTTCCTCTTCTTCCTCTTCCACCACTCCAATACCACCTTACCTCTCACCTCTACCTCCACCACTTCCTTCGCGGTGTTCCACTCTCCGGACGGCGGCCGACGTCCCGGCGGAGTGGCGGCGTCCTCGAGGGTACCGGCGGCGGTGTGCGGTGTGGCGGAACGACGGCACGGAGCTTGGCGGAGTTCAAGAACCGGTAGGGGGACGAAACCTTGCATGTGTGCTCGTTTGCTTCTTGGTGTGATGTGGGTGTTTGGGGTTAGATTGAGCATGTTTAGGGGGATTCCTTGTGGGAATGGCGGTGTTTGTGGACGTGGTTTCATAGCATGATCGTGGTGTTTGACGTTCTCATCTTCCCCCTTTTGGTTTTGGGGCTTTTCGGGGTGCTTGGGGTTCAAGGGAGAGACCCTCGGGTCGAACCAGGAAACCTGGTTTCTGGCGCTAAATGGCGTCGTACATGGTCGACGCCTTTCCGAAAGACGTCGGGTCAGTACGACGCGTTTTAGGGCAGAAACCTCCCTGTTCGAGGTTTCCTGAGTTAGGGGTTCTGGCGCTAAATGACGTCATGGATGGACGATGCCTTTCAGAAGGACGTCGGGACATCATGACGCCATTTAGGCAGGAAATGCCCCCGTTTGAGGGTTCTGCTATCTGGATTTCTGGGTTGAATGGCGTTTGGCGACCCTGATGCGTTTTAAACGGCGGCTTCACAGGTGGACGTGTTTTAAGGGATAATCTAGCTTTTAACTGAACCCGTCTAAGGGACTTGAATGGCGTCGACCTCGGTCGACGCAATTCAAGACAGAACTGTCTTAACCCTGGTTTTTAAACATATGCTTCACTGTTGGCGGTTCTAAGGCATGTTTTACGTTGTACACTGAGACTGAGGACTTCTGTGTTTGTGGAATGGCATCATGTTATGTGTGTGTGTGCTTACACGACTATGGATTCGATATGACTGTGGTTTATGTTTGTCACCATGGACCGATGGGGACAGGGTCATGGTGTCTGTGAGGCATTGTGCCGTACCGGTGGGAGAAGGGGTACATGTTGTGGTTTACCTTTAGCTGAGGGAAGCAGAACCACCTTGAGCCCGTCGGGCCGGAGTAGCTGGTGCGCTATCCGAGGGGTTGCTGCTTGGCCTCAGCGGGTCGGGGTTTCCCTGTTTGTCGTGACAGCTTCCGGCGCGTTTCTGGCTGTGGAGCTGGTACTGGTGGGAGTTGGTTTACCCTTTAGCCACTGGGCCTGATGTGACCTTTGATCAAGGTTACGAGTGGTACCCTTAGCCCTTTGGCCTGACATAGCCCGGGAGAGTTGGGCTTGTGGGTAGTTCCTGTAGCTTCGGCTTGACGGGGGTTCGCCGGTCCCCAGGGCCCTCCTGGAAGCGCTGAGGCCTAGCGTGGAGGCAATCCGGTGGTAGGACAGTAGTCTAGACTGCTTGTGTGCACACGTAGCTGGCAGTGGCGGTACACTGAGTCCAGCTAGTCCTAGTTTGGCTCATTGCCTCACCCTACAGTGCCCCGGAACACTGTAGGGGTGGACAGGCGTGAGCAGCGGTGGTAGTGTTGGGAGGCGACATTTGACTTCGGTCGATAGTGTGGTTCAGTCGCTTCGTGGACTTTGACTGTGCGACGTGACTTTGGGTTGGGTTCTTCGGGTTACTTGGTACTGTTCTTGTTACACTACTTATCGTATGGTTCCTATCAGGTTGAGTGCTATGTTTACTGCTTTACTTAATTGCCATATATTCCTATTGTTGCACTTGTGGGTGTGTGATTGGGAGGCGGGGGATCGGATGATCCCTACTGAGCCCATTTCTGGTGTGGCTCACTCCCTGCGGTTTCAGGTGTGGACCTCGTGGCGAGCGGAAGCGTGGTGTCTTCTGGGTGTGCGGACCAGCAGCTGTCTTAGTGCCGGGGTATGCCCCGATGTTGTTGTACTTTCCTTCTGCCTGTACTTATTTAATTGTTGGACATGTAATTATTGTTGGACTGTATACGGACATTGTTATTTTACCTTCTGCGCACTCGTTTACCTTTGTAGTCCGTGCGATTGTTATATTTAGCCTCGTTTAGCACTTACTCCGCCAGATGTGTTGTGTGAGATCCGGGTGTGAACCCGCAGTTAATGGGCCGACATCCATTTAGTGACCGGGTTTCCGGTCATAGGATGGCGGGTCGTTACATTCCTGCTGGTTCAGGCATACAGGGTGTTGATGTCCTTGGCGCCAATATCAAGCTTTTACGACAAATTATACGCCGGCAGCCTAGTTCATCATATGATCTTCTGCACCAGCAAATTTAGAGCATGACTACGTGGATTCATCTGGCCGGAGCTTCTTTGGATGAATGGCTTCCTATCGCTTCCACTTGCAGATGCAACCTGTTTCTCTTCAAATTTCATAACAACAAGCAGAAATAGCTGGCTTTGAACATGAAGAAGGCTTGTTGGTGGAAAATATTTAGCGCTTAGAGAATGAACTTGCTGCTGCGAAAGCCGAACTGGAAACTTTAAGGAACAGTTTACATAGACGTCAAGATGATCTTCTGGTTTCCCAAGGCCTTCTTGAATCCTTATCCAGTGAAGTTTCCAAGTTGCAGACTGAAGAAGAAGCTCTTTCTAAATTGCATACTCAAGTTGGAGAAAGACTTCCACTGCTGTCTATGTTACTTGAGGATCCATGATGTTGTTTATCACAGAACTTTGTAATTGAGAAGGGTATTTTCTTTTTGCTTTTCCATGTAAACTAGAATGGAAGTCATTCCTTGTAAAATTTCGGCATATTATGAAGAGAATTTTGTATCATATCCCCCTTTCAATGAATGCCATACTTGAATTTCTCTTTTTTTTTTATTCACTTTACCGACCCAAGTGCCCTTTCGGGTTTTCACCGAAGTCGGCCCCCTCTTGCTTTTGCCCGTGCGCCCTTTCGGGTTTTCACACGGCGGGGTTCCCGATTTTGCCTGTGGCGCCCTTTCGGGTTTTCACCACAGCCGGGTATATAGCACTTGTTTCCCTTGACCGTAGAAGGTACAATCAAGTCCGGTGAGGCATCTATATTTTTTTAAGCCCCTTTTGATTTTTCTCTCATTTTTTTTTTAATCCCTCTCTCTCCCCTTGTTGTAAATGAAGTAGAGTGAAGTATGCATCCATGGTAACTGCGAAGCTGAAAGGAAAAGATTTCAAATGAAGATGACTTAACACTGTTTATTGGCTTCCATAACTAACAATGTTATGGGGATTATTGAAGCTTAAAAGGAAGGACAGAGTGAGAGGGGCAATGAATACCTCAATCACCTGTTTATTGAAAATGGCACAAACCGCAAGGGTCTAAGCCTTTATTGGGGTGGCAAAGATCGTAAGTATCTTAACCACTATGCAGGGTGGCAATAGACCGGAAGGGTCTACGCCATGCAAATCCTAGGTACCAAAGATGAACTCATAGGTTTTTGGTCGTGGTAACATAGGTATGATTTGAAATGCATGAACCCAGAATACTTCAAGCGGACTCATAGGTTTGTAGCCTGAAGTAGACAGGGGTGTTTGGATGATGCAAACTTAGATACCTAGGTCATGAGGACCCTAATTATCAATGACAGGCTTGAAAGCTTTTGATCATGATAACTAGGGGTGATTTTGAATGGATGAACCCTAACTAGCACAGCAGACTCATAGGTTTGTAGCCGAGGTAGATAAGGAATACGGAGTACTCTTCTCAGAGACCCAATAATTTCAGGGATGGCGGAGTCACGAGGGACCTAGGCCATCAGCCGGTGCGACGTAGTCATTGAAGACCCCGGTCGACTTATTTTGCTTTGATTTGAATTTGCTTGATTGTTGACGGAGTACTCCTCTCGGAGACCCAGTCTTTCGGGGATGACAGAGTCACAAGGGACCCCGGCCAGCCACCGGTGCGACGTAGTCGTTGAAGATCCCGATCGACTTACTTTGCTTTGATTTGAATTTGCTTGCACTTGGATTTGACTTTGGGCTTAAAATTGAGTGGCGGTGCTGAGTGCACTCGGCCACCTTCTTTGTTTTGAACTTGCTTTGAACTTGGGCGGTAGAGTCTAGTAGGACCCACACCGGCTTGTATTTAAGCTTGGACTTGAATTTAAGCTTGGATTTGTACGGCGGGTCCTGTGGACTCAAGCCGATTTGAATTTGAGCTTGAATTTGGATTTAGATTTGATTTTGAACTTGAGTGGCAGAGTCTTGCTGACTTGGGCCGATTTGTATTTGCACTTGAGCCTGGATTTAGGCTTGGTTTTTTGCATTTGAACTTCAATTGGGGCTTTGAATTTGTACTTTGAATGGCGGGATCGAATGAACCCAGGCCATTCTCTTGCTTTCAACCTTGCTTTACTCTTAGATTTTGAACTCGAATTTGAGCTTGAACTTAAGCAGCGGGTTATGTTGATCCAAGCTGCTTCATACTTGGATTTAAGCTTGGTTTGGAGCTTGAACTTGAATTTTGAACTTGAGTTTAAGCTTGAATTTGAGCTTGAACTTGAACAGGAACTTTGAACTTGCATTTTGAACTCGAGCTTGATTTGAATCTTTGAATTTGAACTTGAATTTGATCTTGAATTTAGGCGGCGGGTCTTGTGGACTCAAGCCGATTTGAACTTGGGCTTGGATTTAAACTTGAATTTTTAACTTGAGCTTCAATTTAAGCGGCGGGTCCTGTGGACTCAAGCCGATTTACTTTTGAACTTCAGTTTGCCCTTCAGGCGGAGCTCTGGATTTGAATTTGAATTTGAATTTGCTCCTTAAGTTGAAGCTTTGGTTCTTGAACTTTGAACTTGACTTCTGAATTTGATTTTATGCTCGAGTTTGAACTGGAGCTTTGAACTTGAGTGGCAGAGTCTTGCTGACCCAGGCCAGTCCCTACTTGACTTTGAGCTTGTATTTGAATTTGTGCTTGAATTTGAGCTCGGATTTGAATTTGGACTCTGTTCATTGAAGAGACAAGGTTGCAATGCATGTTTATATCAAACAATTTCAGAATCGGAAAACATCATCAAGTCAGATTAGTTTGATTGAAAACTTCGACCGGTTATAAAACGGGAAGCGGGAAATGATTTATACTTCCTCCGCACCGGGTTTGCCTCAGCACCATTGCTCGACTAGCGGGATAGTGGTGCCAAGTTTTTTCTTTTTCTTTCTTTTTCAATGGCATTTCGTCATTGGCAACCCATGAGGTGCTTTGGGGCGGCTTCGTAAAGCCTTTAGGAGCCTCTTCAATGTCCTTGGCTCATATAGGTAGGTTAATTTTACCATGCCATTTAAGATTTATAGTCTCGGGGGAATACATCCCAAGAACTGGATGATTTCCTTTTCGACTTTCTTCATGGTCATCATATCCACACCGTAGACAGTGCTTCAAATATCTTTTCAACCTTCGCTTGGAAAGCAGGAAGGTGGCACATGATAGCGCTTCATATGTTTGCCATTTAAGGGAGGAAACTGCACTTCCCTTATGATTGGTGAGGGTATATGCTCCTCCTTCATAAACAGTTTTGACGACATAGGGACCGATCCAATTACTGGTTAACTTCCCTTTGGATTTGACGCCATGACTTCTCTTCTTTTGACCATAACTAGGTCTCCTTTCTTAAAGGCTCTTTCTTTGACTAGTCTATCAAATGATCGAGCCATGCGAGCTTGATATATCTGGATATTTTGTTGGGCTCGAAGTCTGTCACCTTCCAAGGCTAATAACTCCTCGAGCCGCTTTTCTACATTTGATTAATTTCCTTTGATAAGCCCCTGCTCTAAGGCAATGCGCAAAGAGGGGACTTCCAATTCAATTGGTATGACTGCCTCTGACCCATATACTAAGGAATAAGGAGAACAACCCGTTGGAGTTTTGTATATGGTTCTATAAGCCTATAATGCTTCATACATTCTTTCTTCCCAGTCTTTCTTAGTTGAATTGACTGTCTTTGCTAGAAGGTTGCATAGAGTCTTGTTAAAAGCTTCTGCTAACTCATTGGCTTGTGGATTGTAGACTGTAGAAGTCCTCCAATCAATTTTGAATTTCACAGCTAGCTTGTATATGATTTGATTTCGAAAGCACGTTCCATTATCTGAAATGATCCGACTGGGTGCACCATATAGGAACAACACATTTTGGCGGAGGAACCTTTCAACGGCTGCCCCGGTGACTTCTCTTAATGCTACTGCTTCGGCCCATCTGGAAAAATAATCCGTGGCGGCCAGAATATATTTAGCATCTCTTGAGGAGGGTATGAATGGACCGACAACGTCCATGCCCCATTCGGCAAAAGGCCATGATGGTGGTGTAGGGTGCAAGGGCACCGGAGGTTTTCTTGGAATTGGGCCATGTTCCTGGCATTTGTGACATGATTTGGCATATTGTGCACAATCATCGAACATTGTGGGCCAGTAGTAGCCCAATTTTTTGAGTTGATTTTTCATCATGGGGCCAGACTGGTGAGCATCGCAGACCCCGGCATGTATTTCCCTCTCAAGGCTTCAGCCATCTCTTTTGGTGACAGGCATCTGAGGAGAACCTTTCTTTTGCCATCATACGTCACTCGAAAGAGAGTGTCTCCTTTGTATTCATATGAATCTTTGATACGGATCAGTTTAGTACATTTGATTCGGGTACTTGGCAATATTTTATGCTTGAACCAGTCAAGAAGCATTTCCCTCCAATCAGGCTTATCAGCTTCCTCCACTGCACATACTTCTGTTTGCATTTCTGTTTCTTCTTCCAACACAGTTGGTAACAATCTTCTGTTCTTGACCCATATTTCAAGGGACCCCTCTGGCGGTAGAGCCAGAGAACTTGCTAATTTAGCCAGAGCATCGGCTTGAGCATTTGCATTGCGGTTGATATGGTTGATTTTAAAGAAATAGAATCTTTGTATCAGCTTGAGGGCCCTTTGTGATAAGGAATCAACTCGGGCTTTTTGACATCATATATTCCTTGGACTTGGTATATAATCAACATTGAGTCTCCATGGACTTGAATCATTTGAATGCCCATATCCAGAGCAACTTCCAGGCCAACTATCAAAGCTTCATATTCAGCTTCATTGTTGGTGCATGGCTTAGTTAAGGAACATGAGGTTTGCAGAACCTCGCCTTCTGGAGATATCAGGACAATGCCTGCCTCAGCCTTTGTAGTGAATGTACCATCTTGTACAATTGATGAACGGGAGGCCCCGTCAAAATATATCTTCCATATCTTTTGTTCTGTATGGTCAGCTTCTAATGTTTCTTCATCTGGCAGGTCGGTAACCAACGATGAATCTTCTGGCACTGGATGTGCTGCAAAGAAGTCTGCAATGGCTTGACCTTTGATGGCTTCCTGAGGGACATATTTGATGTCGAACTCCATGAGGAGGACTGTCCATTTTCCCAAGCAACCTTTCAAGGCTGGTCGATTGAGGATATATTTGAGAGGATCAGCCCTAGAGATGAGCTGGATTTCATGTGATAGCATATAGTGCCTGAGTCTTTTAGTTGTAAAGACCAGGGCTAAGCATATCTTTTCGATAGGTGAGTACCGGAGTTCAGCCCCGATCAACCTTCTGCTTAAGTAATATATGCGTGCTCTTTGCCTTCTTCATTGTCTTGCGCCAGCATTGCCCCCAGAGAAGTCTCCTGAGCAGCGATATATAAGATTAATGACTGGCCTTTGATAGGTGCCCCCAGCACGGGTGGCGATGCAAGGTATTGCTTGATTTTCTCAAGCGCGTTTTGACATTCGTCATCCCATATGAATGAGGTATCTTTCTTCATTAATTTAGAGCAAGAATCACACCGTTCGGCTAGGTTGGATATAAACCTTCGAATGTATGCGAGCCGTCCTTGAAGGGACTCCAGCTTTTTGAGATTCTTCGGAGGCGGAAGCTCCTGGATAGCTTTAATTTTGGCTGGGTCTATTTCAATGCCCCTGTATCTGACAATAAAGCCCAGAAATTTGCTACTTGAGACCCCGAAGGCGCACTTCATGGGGTTCATTTTCAAGCTGTATTGCCTCAGCCTTTCAAATATGGTGCGGAGATCTTGCATATGATCTTCCTTCTTCTTGGTTTTGACAACTAGGTCATCAATATAACATTCAACTTGATGAAGGAATTCATCAAATATCTTGGTCATTGCTCTTTGGTATGTTGCACCGGCGTTCTTGAGGCCGAAGGGCATTCTTTTGTAGTGGAAGATTCCTTTAGGAGTTCTGAAGGCAGTATGGATCTTATCCTTGTCAGCCATCCATATTTGATTATATCCTGATGATCCATCCATAAAAGACAAAGCTTCGTGTCCTGTAGTGGCATCGACCATAATTTCGGTAACATGCACTGGGAAGTCATCCTTTGGGTTTGCCTTGTTTAGATCTCTGAAGTCTACACAGATTCTAATCTGTCCATTCTTCTTTTTGACTGGAACAATATTTGCCAGCCATGTTGTATATTGATTTTCTTGTACGAAGCCAGCATCAATTAACTTGTCGACTTCAACATTGATTTTGTTTATCAACTCCGGCCTCATTCTTCTTGGAGCTTGTTTGATTGGCTCGATGGCTGGATCAATGGCCAGCTCATGTTGAGCTACTTCTGGATCTAACCCAGGCATTTCTTTGTAGGACCAGGCAAAGCAATCCCGAAATTCCTTCAACAATGAAATATATGCTTGCTGTTGTTCTTGACTGAGCAATGCACTTATATATGTTGGTCTTGGGTCTTCTTCAGAGCCCAAATTGATTTCAAGGAGTTCATCAACCGTAGCTTGCCCTCCATCTTCAAACTCTAGAGGTGCTGGCTGGAGTTCCATTAGATCTTCTTCATTTACTTGTTCTTCAATTTCTGCTTCAATTTCGTTGACTTCTTGGTCAATTTCATTTGATTGATTTGTTGTGAAAATATTTGGGGCAGGATCTGCCTATTGATCTTCTATAAGCTGAGTGAGCTCATCTTCCCTTTGACCTGTATTAGCATGAGGTTCAAGGGTGATATATGGGATTTCTTGTTCTTCTAGTATATTCTGAACCATATTGGAACTTGGGATATCATTTTTCTTGACTTCTGCGACTTAGATGTCTTCTTCTTCAAGATGTTTCCAGCATTGACATGCCAGAATAGAAAATTGGTCAGCTTCTGGCTGGCTTTCTTGAATAAACTAACCCGTGGGCTGCTCTTCATCATGGTCATCATATATTGCTTGTGCAATTTCTGATATTTCTGGCAAAATAGATGTCATATTTGCTGAGAATTCAGGAGTTTATTCTTCCGGCAAGGTATATCCCAAGCCTGGATATTGTGTATGTTGCATCAATGCTTTGGACATGTTAGGAGGGTACCATAGCTGTTGGAACCTGCTCCATTCCTTTTTTGTTTGATATAATGAAATTGACTGGGCCTTAGCTAATTCCTCAGTATGCTTTGTCATGTCTGGGAGACCCATGATGCCAACCCATAATTCTTCTTCTATATCAGGAATATAGCAGTCTTTGTCTTTAGT
This sequence comes from Zantedeschia hybrid cultivar, assembly GCA_030544215.1. Lineage (NCBI taxonomy): Eukaryota > Viridiplantae > Streptophyta > Magnoliopsida > Alismatales > Araceae > Zantedeschia > Zantedeschia hybrid cultivar. The sequence continues at coordinate 47,832,276 of JARZZO010000011.1, forward strand.
AGCTGACTACTCATCAGCTCTATAAAAGACTGTCTTATGTCCATCTTTGTGAGGAACCACGAATTTCTTCAAAAGCTCTACGAGCTGACATTCATACTCTTCAATAGGATGTATTAGTCCGACTGGGACCATGACTTCTGTACAGAGTACGTCTTGTTTCTTGGTTGTCCTTGCTGAAGGACTTTTCAGAATTGTTGCTTCTTTGTCTTCAAGACTGAGAGAGCCGATATTTGGTGGAGGTGGAAACCATTCCTTGCTCCGACTGGTATCAGGCTTTTCTATTTCTTTATCTTCTTTTTCCTCATGGGTGGAGGTATATAGAGGTTGGCATCCATGAGATGACATTCACGAACATCAAAAGGCTCGAGATCAAGATCAGCGAAGACCCGTTGTATTTGTCATTCCTAGGGGAATTTAATGCATTGATGCAATGAGGACGGCACCATAAAATATTGATGTATCTATGGCCGCCCAAGCAAAGCTTTGTATGTGGTATCAGAATTTATGATATGGAAGAGGATTGTGAAGTGAAAGTCACCGACGACCCTTTCAAATTTAGCTGCCCTAATCGGTGTTTCTGACTTCTGGTTGAATCCAGCTATTTTGAAATCTTGCACTCTTCTTACGTGCATGTGAAAATGAAATTTCTAAAAAGTTATGAGAGGTAGGATGCTGACCGCAGAGCCTTGATCAACCAGGATTCTATTGACAGATTGTCCATTTATCTATCCTCTCATGTAGAGTGGCCTGTTGTGGTCATTTGTAGGCAGCAACATATCATCTTCAGTGAAGGTGATGGAAGCCGTGAATGACTCATAGGGTATTTCTTGAATTTCTGCTGCATGAGCTTCATAAATTTGAGGAGTTTTAAGAGCTGCAATGAGAGCCTTTCGCAATTCCTCACTGAGTGACAAAACTTCCCACACAGTAAATTTGGATGGCAACCTTTTTAGTAAGCCGATAACTTTCTTTTCTACTTTTTCATTATCATGAACTTCTAGAGAGGCAAACTGAAGATCTTGTCCTTCAGACGGCTGCTGCTGGACTTGTTTACTTTTCTTTGCAAACTTTTGAACTGCCATAAATTCATATAAAGAGGGTAACACCCCATTTTCTTGATCAGAATTTTCTGGATACAGCCCGCGCGGAGGCGGGATTTGAACATTTCTTTTTGACAAAGGCATGGATACCATTCCTCTGAATTTTGGTTCTGGGACGACATATGGTATTTCCCCTTGCAGCTGGATAATTTTTTGAGTGGTAGCCAATGGAGGCTTTCGTCCCCACTTTTTGCCAGAGCGGGTGACATGTTGCTCATTTGGAGTTGATGTAGAGCTTTCCATCACTTCCATTTTTGGAGCAAGGAAGATTTCTTCCTCCTCATCATCTTCACTTTCATTTATTGTTGATATTGTGTTGCAAGACATGACAGTGCAAGTGCCTTCCTGCTCTTCTTTTTCGCTTTCTATATTATCATCAATCTTCGGCTTTTTGACTTCATATTCCCAGAATAGGGCTTCTTCATGTATTTGCTTCATTGTCATATTTTGGAGTTTCTCTTATGGGATATAATGCTTCAGTTTTGTTAGCTTTCTTTGAGGCTGTTCATATTCATCCAAGCTGTCTATTAGCTGTTACAACTTTGACAGCGGATCTTTACCCTTAGGTAGAATTGGTATTGGTGTTTCTCTTTTTCTTCTTCTGTTGGTAACCCTCCTTACAGTACGAGGATCTACCCATTTCCATATATTGCTTGCTGGAGCAGGGTAACTTGAACTTGATTGGGATGTCTCCTGCTGAGGGGAGGACACACATTGTTTTTTGCCAGAAGCTGCAGCTTTGATCGGCGTAGATAAAGCCATTTTGGACATATCAGATATTATATTATCCAAATTTGGTGGAGGGACGGGTTGAACATATGTCGGTCGTCGTGGAATACCTCCGTGAACATATACTTCTGATGATTTTTGCTTAATATGAGATCTTGACTTCTTTTTGACTGTTTGCCACTGAGATGCTTGGAGTGGTTGAAGTACTAGTTGATCATAAATGGTTTGTGTGCTTCTTTCTGCAGTTTTTGAGCTTAATGACTGGTAAATAGGAACCATATGATGCACATTTACAGATGCCACATTTGCTTTTGTCCAGGAGGCTGCGGAGGATCGACAAGATGATCTCCCATCTTTAGGACACCTTTCTGAATTAATTTTTCAACTGTATCCTTAAACACAGCATTCTTCAATAGGATGTCCCATGATTTAGTGATATGGACAATAATTTGGATCATTAGATCTTTTGGCATCTTCTGGCCTTTTTGACTGTGGTAACACAATCTGATTGTATTTTTGTGCCCATTCAAATAGAACACGAGTTTTGTCTTTTGGGAAGCTGTATGGCCTGTTCATTCTGTCTCTGAGAGAAGATAAGGCTCGGACTTCTTTCTCTTTTTTGTTGTTGGTTTCGGCCTAGATGACTGGACCTTTCTTTTGTTGCTCCGTGATGAACGTAGATAAATCTACTGTATTTGACTCACGTGGAGCATTTCTTCTATCAAATTTTCCTTTGTTGTTGCTTGGTTCACTTCATTTTTCAGATTACTTTTGCATATCACCACTGCATTTTCTTGACATGGTGGTCTTTTGCATTTCATGCTAAGATTCCTCTACCTAGCAATAAATTTAGAAGCATTTTCATTGTTTTCTTGTTTCACAGTATATAGCTATGCCAGAGTGATTTCTCTCTCTACCAGATAGAATCTATCTTGAAATTACTTCTGGAGGTCGGCCCACCCTGTAACAGAACCAGGCCGAAGAGAAGAATACCATTCAAATGCGAGTCCAGTTAATGAAGACCCGAAAAATTTCAGCATATAAGATTCATCAGTGGCTAGGTCTCCCATTGCCCCATTATAATATGCCAAGTGTTCTTTTGGATTTCCTTGGCCATTGAATTTTTCAAATTTGGGCACTTTGGTCATTCCCAGCGGAAGCATGATGCACCAGATATGGTACTTTGTACACATCATATACTGTGGAGGTACCTTCCACTCTTTCTGCCAGCTTCATATCAATGAGCTGTTCTAACATCAGCCTTTGAGCCACAGCAGGATCTGCTGGATTTGGGAAGAAATTAACTCCCTGAACTTGGGAAGCTTGAAATGGAAAATTTGAGATCAAATTGTCTTGCAATACTGTTGAAGGAGCAGCTTGACTATTGGATACTTGAATATATGCAGGTGTTTCACTCATAGGTACAGGCCTAGATGACTGCATGGATATATTTAGAAGATTTTGAGACGGAGGAGGTGGAACTGGAGGGTTAACCACCCGAGGATAAGAGGAAGTTGAAGCACCTCCTTCTTTACCAGCCCATCCTGCCCCCTGTATTTGGGCATCTTTTTCTTTCAATTGATTTTTCAACAACTCAATTTCTTGCAATAACAACCTAGTTATGCTTGGTTCTGCTTCTTTTTGTTGATTGATTTGCTGTGGAAGCTACTGCTCTGCTGGTGCAGAAAAAGCTTCTCCTGATGCTTCAATGACATTTGCAGATAGCTCCACTTCCTCATCAATATTTTCCAATAGGGTAGGAAAATTTTGGGCAACTATGGCTGCCGCTTGCATTCTTCGGGTAACTAGACCCGGCCTTGAGGCTAAATCTCTGATTTCTTCTGGATCTTCAGGGAGTACCCCATACTTGTTGATAGTATGACATGAATAAATCATCAAGCTTCCTTGGGTGAATTTTGCTGATCTCCTTGCGGAAGGAGGCTTCGGCTGCAGCCTTTGGAATGCAGATGTTTTTGAAGGCTTTTTGGACTTTTCATTTTTATATCTTTCTCTTGACTTCTTTCCTTTTAGCAATTTAGCATGAGGCAGTTGCCTTTGAATTGGTTTCCATATTTGCCGCCTTTGTGACTAAAAGATTGGCTTTGATTTTTCTTGTGCATATTGATCTTCTTGATGTTTGGGCACCCAGATTTGTTTTGCTGGTGGCTTTTGACAATATTTCGTCCCATAATAATAAGCTGGTTTGGGGTTTCTTTCTTGCTTTTCCGACATCTGAATCTTAGCTTTTATATTTTCTTTTCTTTCATTTTTCATTCTTTCTCTGTCCATGTCTTCAAAGACCTGGAATGAATTTTGAACTGGAATATTTGGAACCAGTCAGTCTTTGGAAGTATCAACTTTGCTGCCGTCTAGAAAGATCCGCAGGCTCCCAACAAGAATTGATTTTTTGGTCCTAGACCATTGTGCAGAGATTGCCTTTGATTTGAGCTGGGGATTTTTACCCTTTCGGATATTTCCCCGATATTGTCTTGAAGATGATGCAGCATGACTGTGAACAATACAACAGTTGACTATTTGCACTTGAGGTATATCAAATATAACCTTAGGTTGCATGAAGACCACCCCGAGAAAATTCGGAAAACCAATAACGGGAGGGAAGCTCCCGAATGCCACAGGTACTGCCAGGTAGCCATAGCGAGCATGGTTCTCGACCACCAGAGGGCCGAAGGAAACTTTCGATTCCATTGAGTCTCCTGTAATACAACAAAGAGATAATCAATAACTTCAAAGAATGGGTTTTATCCTTATTCTTCCGACGAGAAGATGAAGGGAGGACAGGTCCCACCGGGCGTGCCAAAAGAGATTGTCGTACATTTTTTAGGGAAAAAATGCACTTGATCTTAATTTTCTAATTTAGATTTAGATTTATGTTTGTGCGCTCTACCTGACTCAATCAGATGATTGCGTAGTTCTTCGACCCGATCCCGCTACCTATAAATGGAACATCATTAATTACATCCTCCTAAGAGGAAAACCCTTGATTAGTCGTCGGAAGAATAGAATAACACCCTTTAAAATGATATAAGTAAGATGTACAAGATTGCATTTGAAAAATGAATGAATTTCAATTTTTTATTTGAGAAGAAAACTCATTTTTTAGTTTAGAGTTGAGTCTGCGCAAGACTTGATTTATTGATTTTTATTGATGAGTGACATTTTTTATCAAGGGAGTCTAATAAACATTTCTTATTGTTTTTTTAGTTTTGAAGTGAAGAGACTTTGTATTTGATTTGCAAAGTATGGAAAATTGTTTTTTATGTTTTCTTATTTGGTTTGAGTGAAAAATACTTCAAAGATTTATATTTTTTATGTTTTGAATTTATAAGTTTTGAAGGATGAGAAAGATGTGCAAATTCAATTGAAATTCAATTTTAAAGGAATTAGAGTTGAAAAGATTGGATTTTACCAATTAGGGGTTGAGTCTACGCAGGGTAGCGCAGACTCATTTGTCACAAACCTATTTTTCTTTTAGTTTTTTAGGTAATTTCAAGGAAAAAGTTATCATTTTTGTTTGGGTTTTTATTTGTGAAAAATATAGGGTTTATCATTAATATTTTGATGGGAATTTAGTGGCCAAAATGCCAAATTTTTGGAATTTAAGGTTGAGTCTGCGCTATAGAGCGCAGACTCATTGTTTATTAAAGTGTTTAGCATTTTTTATATTTTTTGTAAAAGGAGTTTTAAGCTTTTATTTAGATTTTTGACTTATATAAAGTATAATGTTTTTATGTAAATTTTTGTGTTTAATTTGGAGGGAAATTAAGGTCAAAAAGACCAAATTTGGGATTTCAAGGTAGATTCTGCATTGGGTGGCGCAGACTCATTTGTCACCAATGTGTTTTGAGTTATTTTTTGTATTTTTCCAAGAAAAACTTGGCGTTTTTATTGATTTCCTGATAGATAAGAATAAACTTGATTTTTAGAGGATTTTAGATAATCTTTTAGTGCTTGGGAAGTTGATTTTTTATTTTTTGTGAGTTTCAGGGTTGAGTGTGCGCCAGGATGCACAGACTCAAGTCTGAATTGTGGATTTTTTATTTGTGAGTTATTTTATTGGATTTTTGGTGGGATAACTTGATTTTATATTTTGTTTGGTGATTATTTACAGATTTAGAGCTGCGGGCATGATTTGGGGGCTAAGAGATGAGGTTTTGGCCTTGAGATTGATGCGTAGACTCAAGTTTAAAGAGAATTTTGAGCAAGATTCTTGAAAAGATGGAACCTCCTGAGGTTGAGGGGAATTTCAAGAGTTTCAAAGAGCTAGAGAGCTTCAAAGATCAAGGAGACAAGAAAAATAAGTTTGAGTCTGTGCAAGGGGTGCGCAGACTCAGCTGAACTTGTGATTTTTGTTTATTTTGATGGGATTTGGATCCTTTTTGTAAATGGATGTTCATTTAAATGATATGGAGTGTTTGCAAGTGATTTGAGTAATTTGATTTCTTTTTTAGTTGATTTTTTCATTTGAAATGAGCTTAAGAAAGGTGTGCAAACTCAACTTAAGTTTGGAATTTTTGTGTCTATTTAAAATAGAAAATGGCTATCTTAAACCTTTTTTTTTTAAAAGAATTAAATTTAATTATTTGAGTTATTTGAACCATAAATGAGGATATCAATCCATGCAAGGCCTCTTTGACAATTTTGAGTTGAGTCTGCGCAAGGGTGCGCAGACTCAGAACAGTGGCGCAGAATTAAGTCTGAAATTTGATTTTTGAGTTTCCTGCATAGTTCAAGCTGCAATTAAATCCATCAAGGGGTTAGTTTCAACCATTAAAGTTAGAATATGAAATCCGGAGTTGAGAAAAATATGTACCCCATTCCCAATCAGATTTCCGTGGTTATAGGTGCGCAAACTCAAAATCTGACCATAATTTCAGGTTTATACCTCTTTCAACTTGAAGTGATCCAGGAATCACCACAAATTTGGGGAGGATAACACTGAGAAATCTTAAAAGTTGAGTATGGCCACATGAGGCCTTTTCAAGAAGTGGTTATTGTGTGGATTTCTTCAAATGACATGATTTCTTCATGTTTATCCCATTCTTCTTGGATCACTTTATAAAGCATTGAAAATGCTTAATATAATGATTCCAAGTTGAATTTCAACTTTTCATTAGGTAAACCCAATTAAAGGTTTAGGATCTTTATGAAGGATCATGGTCATGTTGGGATCCAAAGGACCAACTCCCTTAAAGGGATATGTAATGGCTAATGGACTATAGGGATGGCTATAAAGGGGGGCGTGCCGAGCATCCAACCACTCACCCAAAGGGTGCCCTGAATGCCTTCAAGATGTAAGAAAAACCCACAAGGGGTAATCCAAAGCATCTCTACATTTGGGGAGCAAGGAACTCCACCAATTTCCCTAGAAGATCACATGTAGCCAAGAACCATGGAGGTGGCTATAAAGGGGGGTGTGCCGAGCATCCAACCACTCACCTAAAGGGTGCCCTTAATGCCTTCAAAATGAAAGGGTTATCCACAGGGAATCACCCATTCCATTTCTATATTTGGGGAGCAAGGAACTCCACCAACTCATTGGGACTTCGGAATACATCATCTAAATGAACCCATAGAAATGGGAACACAAGAATGATGTTTTTTATGTGAGGGCCCTTGATGGGTTACACAACATGAGATTGCTGGCATCCTTGGATTGGGACATCCTTGGAAAACATCGAAAAACATTTAAAATCTTAAAGCATATGGCAAAACTTTGGTTTGAAACATCAAGAGCTTAACAACCCAAAGTCCAAGCCATTTAGGACCTTCATTGGGCCTCAAAAGGACAATCTTAGGTCCAAGGAACCTTTGGACAACTTGGGGGAGGATCAAAGAATCACCTCAAGCCCAAAAACCAACTTGAAAGAGGCGCAGACTCAAAAACCTGCAACTGGCGCTGAGTTTTCGCAGGGAGGCGCAGACTCAACACTGTAGCACTGCAAACCACAAACTCAGGCTGAAACCCGGATTTTCGGTGAAAAATAGGTTGAAATCTAACCCAAAGGATGGAAAATAAAGTATAAAAGATACAAGACTTAAAATATTTATTTAAAATATATTTTAGATGTATTTCTTTAGGAAAATAGCATGAAAACTTGAATATGAACATATGGGAAACTTAGGTATATTTTTTATCTTTTTACATGGATTTCTCCTTCTTGGCTCCATGTTAGAGGGTTTTTACCCAAAGAAGCTCATCCTCAACTAGTGAGGGAACTTCCTTGAGAACCTCTAGGGCCTAAATCCTTAGCCATTAAAGGAAAAAATCCAAACAAAACCCATTCGGTTCCAACATGAAAACAGAAACTTAGATCTTAATATATATGAAACTTAGGGGATTTCTATTGATGTTTTGCGTTGGGAGAACATCATACATGGACTACCCGAACGATATGTGGGACATATCGCTGAAGGTGAGTCTAAGGTACAATATAATGAGGATGATGATCCTAAAACCTACCAGGAGGCCATAGAAGGCCCAGAAGCCGGGAATAGGCGAGAAGCCATGAACTCAGAAATCCAGTCCATGTACACCAACCAAGTTTGGAACTTGGAGGACTTGCCCGAGGGTATTGTACCCATCGGTTGCAAGTGGATCTTTAAGAGAAAGATCGGTGTTGATGGACGGATCGACACTTATAAGGCAAGGTTGGTGGCAAAGGGATATCGTCAAAGGCAAGGAATTGACTATGACGAGACTTTCTCACCAGTTGCCATGATAAAGTCGATCAGAGTTTTGCTCGCCATTGCTGCACATTTTGATTATGAAATCTGGCAGATGGATGTGAAGACTGCCTCCCTCAATGGTAAGCTTGAAGAAGAAGTATATATGATACAACCATAAGGTTTCACATCCAAAGAATCTCTAGATAAAGTGTGCAAGCTTCAGAGGTCCATTTATGGACTGAAGCAGGCTTCCCAGAGCTGGAACATAAGATTTGACGAGGCTATCAAGTCTTATGACTTCATTAAGAATGAAGATGAGCCTTGTGTGTACAAGAAGACCAGTGGGAGTGCAGTCACTTTTCTAGTTCTTTACGTAGATGACATACTACTCATTGGGAATGATGTAGCTATGATGTCATCAGTAAAGATCTGGCTGTCGAAACACTTCTCCATGAAGGATTTGGGAGAAGCATCCTACGTATTGGGAATACGGATCTATAGAGATAGATCAATGAGGATGCTGGGAATGACCCAATCCTTGTACATAGATACCATAGTCAAAAGGTTTGGCATGGAAAATTCCAAGAGAGGTCTCATTCCGATGAGACATAGAATTATTCTCTCAATGGAGTAGTCTCCTAAGACTCCTAATGAGAGAGCATTCATGGATAGAATACCCTATGCCTCTGCCATAGGATCTATCATGTACGCCATGCTATGTACATGGCCTGATGTTGCATTTGCTCTAAGTGTTACGAGTAGATTTCAGGCTTATCCAGGCCAAGAGCACTGGAAGGCAGTGAAATGTATCCTTAAGTACTTGAGAAGAACTAAGGATATGTTTCTTACCTATGGAGGAGGTGACTTGAAACTGCGAGGCTTTACTGACTCGAGTTTCCAGTCAGATCCAGATGATAGCAAGTCTACATTTGGATTCATGTTTACATTGAACGGAGGTGCAGTGTGCTGGAAGAGTTCGAAGCAAGTAACCACTGCAGATTCGACGACTGAAGCTGAGTACATCGCTGCAGCTGAAGCCGCCAAGGAAGCAGTGTGGTTAAAGAAATTCATCACCGACCTCGGCATAGTTCCCAGCATCTCTGAGCCTGTTCCACTGTTGTGCGACAACAATGGAGCAATTGCGCAAGCGAAAGAGTCGCGGTCTCATCAGAAATCGAAGCATATTCTGAGGCACTTTCACCTTATCAGAGAGATCATATCCAGAGGAGATGTAGTAGTGGAAAGAGTTCCATCCGTCGACAATGTAGCAGATCTACGGACAATGTCGTTGGCTCAAATTGTGTTTGAGCGTCACCTAGAGTCTATAGGCTTATTGTATAAAGGTGATTGGCTTTAGTCCAAGTGAGAGATTTTAGTTTAGGTGGCCTACAAGCCAATCTGACTATGTAAATCTCGTTCATTTTATTAATATAATGGCATAATATTCATTATGTGTAAATCGCATTAATTATCGTTTCATAATGAAGTCCATGAATATGTGCTATAGTGATCAGATTATGATGAGATCATACTAATGAGACTGATCACTTAAACACACATTCTTAATCGTTCCTAGTCGGAGGATATCCGAGAAGGACATCGGATATCCGGTTAGACTAGTACAGATTACTCTTGCTCATATGATGAGGGTGACTGATCTCATAAGTCACTTGTGTGGAGACACTAAGACGAATCTGTAGGTGCTCATTGGAGAATGAGTTCACTGAACTGATCCGACTGAATCGCTGGATGGTATTGTACCTCACTGTCAACCAGCTTGATTCTATTGTCGCAGTTGCGTGGATGGTCCTCGGACCTGAGACACCAAGGACACCTTGGCGGTGGACTTCTGTGCTTTGACCTTGGTTTACGAATCTCTAGCCATGGGATTCTAATACGCCAAGGATTGGGCACAGCGGAATACCGTCGAAGGGAATTGTGTGTTAATAAGGAATCATTCGCTCTCAGTACCTAGAAGGAGAATGCTCTAGGAAGGATGCGCGAAAGTCCCTGGCCAGGGCGGACGATAATATCGGGAAAGGAGTTTTCCGATATTCATCAGCGGCATCCAATCCAAGTGAGTCGACTGGCTAGGGTTTGACAGCTCGCCATGCCCTGAGTTGACTGGAGAGCATTGTACGAATGAAGGATTATATCCACGCGGTAAATGTCGGTGGAAAGGTTCCAAGAGTGGGTTACTTAACCCCAAATACCTTCCGGGTTCACGCGGTGTTGCTTGGCACCCAACGTGATCAGAGGCCCGGTCGAATTTGATGTGCGACATCAATTCGATTGATTAATTGATTAATAAAGGGTTATTAATTAATTAATAAAGCCAGTGAGGAGTCACTGGGCCTGTTGGGCCATTAACTGGACTGGTACTTGGGCCTAGAGGGTCACACGCAAATGATTCTCAAGGCGATGGATAAATAAGTGGGTTTTATACAAACCGGGGGTTTTTATGAAAAAGCGCGTGGTTAGTAGAAAACATAGCGAACGGGTTGAGCAGGCCAAGCTGCTGTTAACCCTAGCCGCCCCTCCTCAGTTTCTGTCTTTCTCTGGCGCCCAGGCAGATCCAGATCTGCTCCGCCGCTTCTCCGAATCCAGTTCGACGGGAAATCGTCCGCGCGTTGCGGCGATCATTGCGGCGACCGGCGGAGGCTTCGTGGGCTGCGAAGAACGAGGAATGTGAGGATATCCATCACGAGGAGGATCGCGTGGACTTCGCTAGAGGCCGGGTGCTTGCGCGGCTTGCGGTGTCGCACCGACGGAACCGAACGGTTGCGGATTCGAATCCGCACACGGTGAGAACTTCGATAATCCGATTATCGTGCTTTAGATTTCGAAACGGGAACGGATCGCTGTAAATATTTTATTTTCCGCTGCGTAAGCGATCCGGAGAAACCCGAGAAAACCCAACAAAACCATGGTACTACGAAATTGCTAAATATTGTGAAGATCAATCTTATCCTAAAGAAGCTACAACTGAGGAGAAAAGGGCTATCAGGAGAGTTGCTCAGAGATACACCCTAGTTGGAGGAGCATTATACAAAGAGGTTTTGACAGAGTTCTTCTGAGATGTTTAGACGAAGATGAGCTTTGGAAGGTTATGGAAGGAGCTCATACCGGAGTTTGTGGTGGCCATGTTAATGGACAGATATTAGCAAAAAAAATCCTTAGACAAGGATTCTATTGGCCAACTATGGAAGAAGATTGTGTAGGATATGTCCGTAGGTGTGCTAAGTGTCAACTTCACGCTGATAAAATTCATTCTCCTGCATCTTCACTCCATCCTGTTTCCTCCCCATGGCCTTTCTCCATGTGGGCTTTCGATATCATTGGACCCCTTGGTAATCATGATTCCGGCATTATGCAGAAGTCTTTCATCCTCATGGCAACGGAATACTTCACCAAGTGGGCAGAAACTGAAGCGTACACGGAAGTCAAAGCATCAACCGTCTGCAAATTCATCATGGAGAACATCATCACCAGATTTGGAATTCCTAGCACCATCGTCACCGACAATGGACCTCAGTTCGTGTCACAAGAATTGAAAGACCTCTGCAACAGGTACAAAATTGCATTGCATCATTCGTCTCCTTATTATTTGCAAGGCAATGGCCAAGCAGAGGCAACTAACAAGACTTTAATAAAAATCATCAAAAAGACGTGCAAGTCTAATAAATTTACAGACTGGCCAGAAAAATTGATTGAGGTTCTATGGACCTGCCGAACTTCAATCCGTACGCCCACTGGGCAGACTCCTTATTCCTTAACATTTGGAATGGAGGCGGTAGTTCCATACGAGATCATTATACCGTCATTAAGAGTACAATTGAATAAGGAATTTTCCATTGATGAACACCGTTCAGTACTCCTTGCTCAATTGGAACTCTTAGACGAGAAAAGATGGTCAGCTGCTAATCATGCAACAGTTTATCAAAATAGATTAGCACGTTTTTATCAAAAGAAAGTCATTGAACGTAAGTTCAAAGTTGGTGAAATGGTTGTCAAAAGATTTTTGTAAAACCTGGTGGTCCACGTTCTAAGCTCCAACCCAATTGGGAAGGACCTTATGTTGTATCGCATGCTTTTCCTGGTAACACTTACAGTCTAGTTAATGCAGAAGGGGAAGAGTTGACTCACCCTTGGAATGGTCTGTATCTTAAGAAATACTATCCTTAGGTTAAAAGAGTCGATCAACATGGTGCAAAGACCAATAGAATCAGAAAATTTATAAACTCAAATTCCCTTATCAGTCTAAATAATTTAATTCAAGCACATTACTACACACACTGACACGTTTGATTCGTGAGTAACAAGAGATGCCAAGTCCAAAGGAATACCGAAAGCTTGACTGAAAGTGTAAAGTGCAAATCATTTTTTTCAAACAAAATTCTGTTTTTACACTCGGCCCATGATGTCGGAACGAGGCTTAGAATAAACTACCAAGAATACCCGCCATCTTAGTAGGAGGCCGTCAGAAAAAAAATGGGGGAGATCTGTCCCAAGAAAAGAAAAGCAAAAGCAAAAGGTAAAAGCCAAATGTCAAATCAAAAGGCCATTACATTACAAACGTTACATCAAGGCCATGAAATGAAATAAAAGGGAACGCAAGGTCGATAAATACCCCGGAAAGAAAATGACCGAACCCCAACAGATATTAGGGTAAGAAAGAAACATCTTTTTAGGTCCCCGGAACCTTCTCGTGGGTTTTCTAAACAAATTCTTCTTTTCTTTGTGAAGAGGTGTACTCTAAGCTTAAGGGACGGCCTAGGTTGACTAAGGATCAAATCATCAAATGGGATCACGAATGGAAACACAAGTTCAAACACGATGGGTTTAAATTAGATTATTGAGAAACAATCTAGGAATTAAGTTAATAAATGAATATGTTTCCTTTTGATCTGAGTACTATGCTGGTCTTTTAATTTGCGCCATATTTCAAAATCCAAAAAAAATACATATTTCAAAATTCAACAAAAAATACATACTTCAAAAACCCGAAAAAAGCATATATTTCAAAAATTCAAAAAAAAAAAGCACATATGTTCCCAAAACCCAAACAAGAAATGAAAATTTCAAAACAACAAAAAAATATTTCAATTGCATCTGCTTATTATATCTAGTGTGCTTCATTCCTCTTATTTTCAGTGAGCATCGGTCTACTTGCATGTTGCATTTTGCTTATGGTTTGATTACCTTTATTATTAAAGGCTATCCCCCTTGACCCTTCTGCCAAGAAAAAGATTGATTGATCGGTTACTTGACTGAGCAAGGGGCTAAGCCTAAATAGATACCTAACCTGTTTGTTAAGTAATGTGCAGGACACAAGACAAACATATGGGATACAAAGCTGAAGGCAAAGATTTCATGTATATATCAAAAAAGTGTTTATACATAATACACAAAAAGAAGAAAATACAAAAGTAGCCCTCACGGCTGACTCTCCCCTGCCCCCTCATCGAGCTGACTCTGAGCCTCGTCAGGCGCATCTGGTGCTAGTCCTCGGCTAGGAGGTGGAGGTGGTCCCATCGCACTTGGCCCTGCCTGGCCGGACGATATGGCGACGCTAGCGATGAAAGCACTCGCCTGACCACGATCGATAGCCCACTGGCAGGCTCGCTGGTATTGCTCCTCCACCATTCGGCGCTCGTGCTCTGCCACAGAGAGGCGACCCTAAAGACTCTCTAGTCAAAGGCGGTCGCGATCTCTCTCCTCAGTCAAGATCTCCAGGCGAACCTGGAGTCGTGCGAGATCCCCAGTGGAGAGTCGGGCCACCTGCTCCTCCAAGGCTCGGATACGCGCAGCATCGGCCTCGGCACGAGCAGCCGCTACACGAGAATGCTCCAGTTCCGCTTCAGCCCTCTGAAGGGCCTCCTGAAGCTCAGCAACCTGCAGAAGAAAATATTGTTAGTCCAAAGCAATCAAACAATCAAAATCAAATTCAGAAAAAGAAAGTCAAGGGAAAGGATAGAACTTACTCGAGCAGCCCGATCCTCCTCCGCGAGAGAGGCTCGGTGGATGGCGGAGGTGAGCTGGCCCTGGAGGTCGGCCAAGGCAGCCTCGTGAGTGGCCGAATAGGAGGAAGATGAAGCTCCATATGCAGGGGGAGCCGCCTGGGTGTAGACGGCTCGTTGCACCAAAAGACGACCGTCAGTGGCTAATCATCAAAACAAATTAAATTAATTAAAATATTCATTCATATTCATACATACCAGGTCGAAGAGCTCTTTCTGGACCTGCTCCAGCTGGGCCTCCGCATCATGTAGGCGGGCCCGGAGGTCGATGATGACCACATCTCGTGCATCCTGCATACCACAAATACACATATTCATTCACGAATATAAATTAAGATAATAATAAAATGAAAAGACTCATAAATCATACTTACATCGAGTGGTCGGAAGAGCCGTAGCTGATCGGCGTAGTGGGCCCGGTACTACTGGAGATAGGCCTCGCTACTCTCTGCGCGGGACTCCACTCTGACGCCGCGGCGGTGCCAGTCCTCGTATTGCTCCGGGAACTTGGCACGCCAATCTGTGAGGGCTTGCTTGCCCCTCATGCTCCTTCCGACGCCCTCCGGTACCTCCTCATCTATCCACTCCTGGTAGAGGCCCAGCGTCCTCATCACGAGCCGAAGGCGGAGGGGCTCGATCTCGTTCAGGTAGTGTAGCCACATCTGCCTGCCGAACCTCCTCTGGCTAGCCGTCACCCACGGCTGACCCTCCTCGCCCATACCCAGGTACGGGCGCCAGATCACCTGCATACAGGTTAGATGCATTCATATAAATAACTTGCATTTAATAAGTGAAAGATTGCATAAACAAAATTGAACAAGTTAAAAACTCACCAAAAGCTCGGGATAATCGAGGAACTGACGGCGGAAGGCCGTCAGTTGATGGTGTTGTAATGCCATGTCCACAATCGGCTGCCAACGGCAGGCCAATGGGACGGCACCTGGTCTCACTATCCACGCTCGGCCGAACGGGAAGTAGTGATAACTCCAAACCTGCATACATGAACATATAAGTTAGAAATCATCACATCATTACATTTCATATCATGAATAAAACAATTTAATACCTGGAGAAATGGCGAGAAGCCGCTGATGGTGGTCTCATGGTTAGGCGTGACCGCAGACAGATCGGCGAACAGGTGGGCCAAGAGGGCCGCACTCCATGCATACTCATGCAATCTATCTAAGTCGTCTAGTAAATAAAGGAATCTACAATGAATGTGGTCGCCCTTCGTACCGAAGAGCAACCGACCAAAGAAAAAGACGAGGAAGACCCTAAGCTGCCTATCTACCTCCTCCTCCTGACTCGAGTCACTACAATATACAGACGAGGAGGACTCTGCTAACCTACTCCTAAACTCCTCCCAGGTCTCGTATGATCGACGTCAGGACTCCTTTAGTCCTAAAGCGGCCTCCACCTCTACTCTGGGGACCATCCTAGACTCCCTACCTAGGCTAGACACCTTTATGCCTAGTAGAGTCTCTGCCAATCCCTGGTAGTTGGGTTAAGTCACCCCGCTCACCAGTCGGCCCTTTACCCTCAGGCCAGTGATCCTGACCACATCCTCTAGAGTAGGGATCATATGTCCCCAAGGCATTAAGAAAGCCCTGCTTTCTGCATGCCACCTCTCCCGCAGCGCCTGCAGGAGGACCAGATCGAGCCAAAACGGCTCGATATCTAAAATCTCGCCGAACCCCATCCGGCGCAGGCGCACCTTCTGGAAATCTGGGAGTCCTCTATATGCTCCTATCACTAAGTCCCATGATATTCTCGCCCTCATCGTCCCCTGCAAATAAGAACAAGAAATTTCATCAGTTAATGAACATGAAAAATAAATAAAATATGCTTATTTGAAAGGCGTCCATCAGTCTTGACGCCATTTAAGATCATTTTCTGTCCAATTAAAAATTCTGAATTTCTGTTGAATGGCGTCGGACCAGAACGACGCCCTTTGAAAGGCATCACCTGGTCTGGACGCCATTCAAGGCCGATTTTGGGTTCTTCCCAAGAACCCCTTTTCCCCTCCTTTTCACTTTCCAATCAATCACATAGGAAACTTACCAGGTGGAGGTCGCCCTCCCCTCCTTCTTACTCGACCATGGTCGCCGGAGGAGCCTCTTCCTCCTCCAAAAATGCCGCCACCGCGGCAAGCTTGGCCGGTACCTCTTCTTCCTCCCTCGCCGAGGTCCGTCGACGCTTTACAATGGCCTTGGCCTTGCGAGATCCTTCACCACGCTCCATGGACTTGAGAGAGAGAGTTTGCAAGGGAGAAAAGAGAGAAAGATGGCCGGAGATGTTCGTCGGAGCCAAGGAAGAGAGAGAAAGCAAAAGGAAGAATGAGGAAGAAAGGGGGGCTTAGCGGGTTCTATTAGAAAGAAGTTAAAACGCGTCTGGGTACAGCGACGCCATTCAGGACGCTTAAACTGAGGCGGCAAAGCCAGCTGTTTGAATTGAGTGAAAGGCGTCTACACATCTCGACGCATTTAAATTTAAACCGCCAATTCTGGTCAGAACAGAACAGGACATGATGATGAAATGCGTCCACACAACAAGACGCGTTTAACTGGATTAATTGCAGAATTAATGGACGAATTCTGAGAAAAGCAAGAGAGAGAATTGAAAGGCGTTTACACATGTAGGCGCATTTTATGGTTAATTCAGGATTTTAAGGATTAAATATCTGATTTTTAGAAAATAATTTTTGAATGAAAGGCGTCTACATATGTGGACGCTTTATAAGGGGTAATTCAAGATTTTAAGGATTAAATCTCTGATTTTTAGAGAATGATATTTGAATGAAAGGCGTCTACACAAATGGACGCGTTTTAAGGATATTTCTGGAATTTAAGGATTAATCTTTAATTTCGGAAAAAGATTTTTGAATGAAAGACGTCTTCACATGTAGACGCATTTTAAGTGTAATTCAGGATTTTAAGGTTAATCTCTGATTTTTGGAAAATGAATTATAGTTGAAAGGCGTCTTTATGAGTGGACGCATTTTGCATTAAGTAAACTCGAACTGTCATATTTTAAGAAAAAATCTAATTTTTATTCAAGAAAAAATCGTGGGCAAGTCACAGGAGATTAAGGAAGGATTTCAAGACATAAAGGAACGATTCTTTATTGAAATGAATTCTTTATTACATCAAGAAAAGAAAAGAAAAAAAGAGAACATTCAAGGAAGAAATTCCCGAAGTCCTAGTATATATGGAACATTTAATCTTCTATCTCTATCTTTAGAGGATTTTACATGATGACTGAAGTCAATATTCCATAAAGTGGCGATGAGTTATGTAGCTTCGTAGTCTTCATCGGTTTTCAAAGCACGCCTCTTGATAGGAGATGTATGAGAGAATTCGGGGAATTCATAACGAGGCAGGCTGAGTAGAGTAAGGCATCGATGAGGGTTGTACAACACGAACTCAGTAGCCCCGATCAATTTAAGCTCTACACTGGATGCACGGTGTACTCAAATAGGCTTTCCTACAAGTGCAAGTGTAGAAGGGTCGAACCCGTTTGATGACATCTTTCTCAGATAATCTCTCCAGTCGGCTCAAGTCTTGAGCTTTGGCACTCGATTGATCATCTTCTCGTTGAATTTCACGATGTTGGAAATATGGAAAATCGGGCTATTCAGGTAGATTTGAGATGGTCTTGCTGAGTTCCTTGTGTGATATTCGAATTTAAAGTGTAATTCGACCCATAGAGCGAAGAGTAGCATACACCCGTAAGTAGGTTGACCTGTGGACGCTGCAGAGAGTCCACTGTAGAGATAAGCTAGCATCGCAGTGCTGATGTGTTTTCCCTCAAAGATCGCGCATATCGCACTGACTTGATCATCTTCAAGGATATTGTCTTGCGCAGGAAAGAACAGAGCCCCGGCAAGGCACGTGATGAAAGCTTTTGTCACGTCCTCAGCATCATCCTCTCTCAGATCATCAATCTCATACAAGGTCCATTCTGCAAACTTTGTAAGGTTGATCCCTCTATTGGTAAGGCACCCTTTAACCTCTGTGGGGTCCTTCATGATCGTCATCAACAGTTGTTGGCCGGTGATCTTTTCCCTCATCAAAGCCATCTTATTCTGGATTTTGGGAAGGCCCAATAAAAGCTCGACCTCCTCTAGAAAGATAGTGCACTCGAACTCAGGGAAAAGAAAGGAATGGGTTTGAGGATGCCATAACTCAATCAGAGCACCCATGGCTGCCCAGTCCACGTTTGGACTCTTGTAGTGCCTCGCATGGACAACTAAGCCTTGAAGATTCCACTTGGAAATAAAGGTTTGCATGGAGAGTTTGGTACTCTTAGCAAGCTTTCGAATCCAAGGAAAAGAGGTAAATTTCCTTGGACCGGGAAACATAGGGTACGCCTGGAAAAATAGAAGAAAGAATCACTTGAAGAACTTGAAGAAGAACATGAAGAACATGGAGTTGAAGAAGAAAAAGAATTGAAGGGGAAGAGGATTCAACTTACTTGGAGGTTAGGATCTCTTCCACGTAGATGATTCTCCACATCGGAGAGCTTCTCTAGCGTCCTTCTCATCATTTTGCTTGAAGAACCCATCTTCTTTTTGAGCTTTTCCTTCTTGAAGCCTTGTAGCCCTGAAAACCTTGGAAATCCCTTGAACTTTGAAGAAAAACTCTAACTTCAATCTCTAGATTGTGTTAGGATGGTGTTGAAACAAGTTAATGAAGTTTATATAGAAGGAATTGCGATCTTAGGAAGGCTTTTCCGGATTGGAAAAGGGATAAGCATGGGAAGAGTTGAAATCCGAGTAGAGAACAGCCAGAACCTGTTTCTGTGACTGATAATCAAACACTTACTTGAAGTTATTGATGAACTTTTGAGTGCAGGTAATCTAAGAAAATCCAAATAAAGTTGAGAATATCAAGAACATCCCACTGTGGGAGTTTATGAGTCCTGACCGTGGCTAAAAAGACGGTTATCTCTATCCCTTGTACTATTTCATGTAATTGATTTGCATAACCATCGTTACTATATGTTGAATATTTATTAGAGTATATCAAGGACCTTGTGATTTTGATGAAACTGGAATTTGAGTTCCCCTACAACAAAAACGGTGATAATTCCAGAGAATTCTTAATCGCACGGATAGGCTGTTGATTTATTAATTAGTAAGGACGATGGTTCCACTTTTGTAAAACAGTGCGTGGATAAACGAGCTTCGGCTTAGCACTGAAGTACAAGAATTTGTATCTTGACTCATTAATGACAATTTAACAATATTATCCTTGATTGATTTATATTTTATTTGACTTTATATTTTTCTTTTAGCCCAGTATGCATCATATAGGACTTTGATATAATTGTGATAAAAATTAATTATTAATTAAGTTTCAGACCATTGATCAAATAATTCCCAACATGATATGAAGTATTCCATTTTGAATTGAGTATCTTGATTATCTTTGAGGCTCGCTTGAAGATATCCTTGGAATTCTATCACTTCTTGGATTCTTTATCTCCAACATTTCTTGTTTTCTTTTGAAGATCTATCATGGCTACAGCACGTCCACATTGGCTGGCAATCGCTCTCCATGATGAAACCTGCAGTGTCTATGACCTGAGGTACTTCCCCATCTGTGGAGGTTGATCGACCTTATTTTATTTCCTTGTCTACCTCATCCAGACAGGATTGATTCCATCGATATTATTAAGCTATCTTCATTGATGATTTTGAGAAAAATTCCAATCGTGTGATGTTAAGAGCGTGTCTCAACACACCTTGGCATCACCTTTTCAGTACATTCCATTTCATTTCGCTCCCTTGCAAAGACGATGCCAAGGTGAGGCAGCTGTAGAAACGCTAATTTTGACATCATTTTGAGTAAATTTCATATCATATAATAATGTCTCAGAATGGTCTGATATTTAATCATTGGTTATTTTTTATTAATCTTTCTGGATTAATTATTTAAATAGTATCGGGTCAAACAGACATAATTTAAGTTAATTAATTAAATTGATTTTAACTCAAATTTTAATCAAATATGAAAAATTCTAAAAGACGTCGACATGTGTAGACCCCATTTAGACTTTATTCCTATTTTGATATTTAAATTTGAATTTTAATTAATTAATTAATTAGCTAAAAGACGTCTTCTAGTCACGATGCTATTTAGGTCTGCTAAGTTGTTTTTGTCTCTTTTTTCGGATGTTTATCCTTATCTTAATTAGTCTAAAAGGCGTCTACGATGGGCGACACATTTTAGATAATTACAGATAATGATGAATTAATCTGTATTTATCTGTTTGTTAGCTGGATAAATTTGAAAATCCTTCATGTTAATCCATTAATAACTGCGGATGTAAAGCCTATAAATACCCAACCCCTTGGTCATTGAAAAGTTAGTGGTGATAATTATTGGTTAGTGATGATAAGTGATTAAAGTGATAATTATTGAGAGCAAAGAATCTTGGCAACGACGTCCAGACGCTGAAGGATCGAGGTGTTGCTGCTTCCAGGAGTCTACATCTGCTCTTCGTCCCTTCAAGATCCATTCAACTAAGGCTTTCTAGGAGCCATCCAATTTAGTTCTTTCATTAATCTCTTTGATTTCATCATCATATTAAGTTAAAATATCATTCATCACATCACCCCATGCAACACACACTCACTAGTATTCTTTTCCAATCCATATTTTGAGGGGTTTACAAGACCACCCAACAAGTGAATTCATTTGTTTAGTTGCATGATTAAAATTTCCTTTGGAAAAGATATTACTTCTGCTTAAGTTCTCATTGTTCTTTCTTTCTTTCCATTTTCTTGCAAGGTACAAAAGGAGAATCAAGATGAGAGAATCACCAACAACAAGGAAAAGGAAGCTGGATGATCCTCAAAGTCCGATAAGCACCCAAAGCAAGAACAAAGTCAAAAGGGCTCTCTTTCTTCAGCCGGCTGAAGGAGGGGAATCAAGAACTTCAACATCTCCCACATCCAAAACAGGTAGGCGATCAAACTTTCTTCTTTTGGAACTTTTTAGTTAAAAGTTTATGGCAATCACATTCACCTAGTTTTAATAGGTTTATTTGTCACTTAATCAACATAATCTTTCATGATAATCACACACCCAATTTGAGCACTCACAGTCCTCGCTTCCTCGCTCGATTCGGCGTTCGTGGATCCCGTCTGGCTTCACGTAATCTGCCGCGACATGCGGATTCAGAATCTCCCGTCGGACGGAAGGCGGAGCGGTCAGGAATCGAAGCGGAGCCTCCAGAGGGTCGGCCTCGTGTCGTGCATCTGGAAGAGAGGATAGAGATGGAACGACGGCTAGGTTAGGGTTGTTGGCCCCCGACGTAGCGTTCGTTCTTTTATAATAAGTATGTTTGCGGTTTTTCGTAAAAACCCAGACTTATCCGAAATCCTATCATATTATCCATCGACTTGAAAATCATTTGCGTGTGACCCTCTAGGCCCAAATACCAGTCCAGTTAATAGCCCAGTAACCCTTTACTGACCCACTGAATTAATTAATATCCTCATATTCAATTAATCAGACGAATTCAATGTCCCACAATAAATTCGGACGGACTTGCGATCACGTTGGATGCCAAGCAACATCGCGTGATCCTGGATGGCACTGGGATTATCACAACCCTCTATTGGAACCTTTCCATCATCGGTTAGCGTACGGATATAATCCTTCATCCGTGCAATGTTCCCGAATTGACCTAGGGTATGGTTTACTGTTAAACCCTATTCGGTAGATTCACTTGAATCAGATGCCGCTAATCTTAATCCGATAACTCCTTATCGAACATAGAGTCCGCCCTAGCCAGGGACTTTAAGCGCATCATTCTCGGAACATTCTCTCTCAAACTACCGAGAGCGGATGATCCCGTATTGAACACACAATTACCTTCGAAGTCATTTCCCTGAACCCGATCGCTTGACTTATTGATAAACTATGGTTAGGGATTCGTTAGTCAAGGTCAAAGTTCAGAAACCTACCAACAATATATCTTTGGGGTCTCAGGTCCAAGGATCATCCACGCAACCATGACAAAAGAAACGAGCTGGTTAACAGTGAGACGTTTACCATCCAGCGATTCATAGTCGGATCAGTTCAGTGAACTCATTCGCCAATGAGCACCTACAGGTCCAGCATAGTGTCTCCACATAAGTGACTTATAGGATCAGTCACCCTCATCATATGAGCTGAAGTAACCTATACTAGTCTATCCAGATGTTTGATGTCCTATCTCAAATATCCTATGACTAGGAACAATTAAGAATATGTGTTTATAAGTCTTCGGTCCCGTAATTATGATCTCATCATAATCCAAAGACTGTTGCACATGTTCATGGACTTCATCGTGATACAATAAACATAAATCGAATTAATTACACACAATGAATTATTGCCATTTATTAATAATCTGAATCAGTATATAGTATCGGATTGGCTTTGAGACCATCTAATACTAACAAGTCCAATTTCTATGGTAATGTACATGCTAGGGGATCCCAGGCCCAATTCTCCCAACTGGCCCAGTACCAATCATTCCAATCAGGTCAACCAGCCCATTATCAATCGTTCCAATCAGGACAACCAACCCAATACCATCCTCCACCCACTTACCAACAACCTCCTCAGCCCAACTTTGATGACAAATTCACCCAACTCCAACAGCTTATCTTGACCCAGCAACAATCTATTTCTAAGCTGGAGAGCCAAATGGGACAATTAGTTGAGGCTACTATGAGAAGAGAAATGGGCCAACTTCCTAGTCAACCCATTGCCAATCCAAGGAATCAGCCTTCGGGTTTTCCACCACAATCGGGCCTTTTACCTCAACCTGGCCCATTACCACAACCTAAAGGACTATAATTTGAAGTTGATCGAAGATCCCACTAATGGGCCTCATGAAGTTGAAAGCGTGAGTGAGGCTGAACCTAACATGGAGAAGTTGGGGGAGAATCCAAAAGGAAAATGAAAGATTGATGAAGGCCCAAGTTCATATCAACCAAGGGTGCCATTTCCAAACGCCTTATTAGCTAAGCCCAATGCTAGGAAGAAACTGACCCAGAATGAGGAGTTGTTGGAATTATTCAAACAAGTTCAGATTAATATTCCACTTCTCGATGCTTTTAAGCATGTGCCAGCTTATGCCAAGTTCCTGAAAGAATTATGCACACCACGAAGAGAATCTAGAATGGCACCCAAAAAGGTAAAGCTATCGGAGGATATAAGTGTTATTGTAATGAATCATCTTCCCAAGAAGTAAAAGGATCCCGGGGCACCTTTGATCTCATGTGACTTAGGTGGAGTTACATTTGATAGAGCTTTATTGGATTTAGGTGCCAGTGTGAACCTCTTGCCAACAGCCATTTATGAGAAATTTAATATTGGAGAACTGAAACCCAGTTCCATCATCTTACAATTGGCTGATAGGTCTGTGAAGACTCTACGGGGATTAATTGAGGATGTTATAGTAAAAGTCCATGATTGTTATTTTCCCTTAGATTTTCTTATTCTGGATATGGCATCGCTCGAAGAACTCATTCACACCCCAATCGTCCTAGGACGTCTATTCTTAGCCACTGCCAAAGCTAACATAAATTGTGAAACTGGCATGATGGACATATCCTTTGGGGTTCAAAAAGTCAAGCTTAATGTCTTTAAAGCATCCCAATATCTGGATCATGAAGAAGAATACCATACTATCGATATCTTACATAATTTGGTTGAAGAAAATGCAATGTTCACGCATGACCTTTTAGAGGAAGCCAATGCCTTAAAAGATTCTCCCGGCCCATTAACATCTTGGCCCAAGGTTGAACCTTTACCAGCCTTGCAATCTAAGCCCACTTTGCCATCCTTAGAGGACCATCCTGAGCTTAAACTCAAGCCATTACCTGAGTCTCTCAAGTATATCTTCTTGTGCCAAGACCAAGCTCTCCCGGTCATCATTGCGGCAAATCACACATCGCCGCAGGCAGCCCAATTAACCAAGGTCCTCAAAGACCACAAGGGTGCCATTGGATGGCCGGTGGCCGATTTGAAGGGAATTAGCCCGTCCATTTGTATGCATCACATCTATATGGAAGAGAATTCTAAGCCCAGTCGGGAGATGCAAAGGCGCCTTAACCCAAACATGAAAGAGGTGGTTAAGAAAGAGGTTGTGAAATGGCTGGATGCGGGTATCATTTACCCTATATCGGATAGCAAATGGGTCAGCCCAACCCAAGTGGTACCAAAGAAGTCCGGATTGACAATTATCAAGAATGATCACGGGGAGGAGGTACCTACTAGGCCCACCACGGGATGGAGAGTGTGCATTGATTACCGAAAGTTGAATCTCATGACTAAGAAGGATCACTTTCCACTCCCATTCATGGATCAGATTTTGGAAAAGTTATCGGCCTAGAAGTACTTTTGCTTCCTAGATGGGTACTCTGGGTACAATCAAGTGGCTATTTACCCGGAAGATCAAGAAAAGACTATCTTTGCGTGCCCTTATGGCACGTTTGCTTTTAGGATAATGCCATTTAGATTATGCAACGCACCAGCCACATTTCAACGGTGTATGATGGCTATATTCTGCGATATGGTGGGAGAATTCCTCGAATTTTCATGGATGATTTCTCAATCTTCGGGGATTCTTTTGAAAATTGCTTGGAAAATCTTAAACAGGTGCTAACTGAATGCATAAAAACCAACCTGATACTTAGCTGGGAGAAGAGCCATTTTATAGTTCGAGAGGGCATTGTTTTAAGCCACATTGTATCTGAAAGGGGGATAGAGGTAGATAAAGCTAAGATCGATCTCATATCTAATCTTCCTCCTCCCACCTCGGTCAGACAGATCCGTTCATTCCTTGGCCATGTCGGTTTCTATCGCCAGTTTATCCACAATTTCTCTCAAATTGCCCGGCCTCTAACTCTTCTCCTAGCTAAAGATGTTTCTTTCCAAATGGATGAATCTTGTATCAAGGCATTCAATTCTTTGAAGGAATCTTTGACCAAAGCTCCGATTCTTCAATCCCCAGATTGGTCTTTGCCCTTCGAAATCATGTGCGATGCCTCTGACTATGTTATCGGTGCAGTATTAGGACAAAGAATCAACAAGTGTCCTGTGGTGATCTATTATGCAAGTCGCATCCTTGCAGATGCTCAAATGAATTATACCACCACGGAAAAGGATTATTAGCTGTGATTTTTGCCTTAGAAAAATTCAGATCTTATCTTTTAGGGGCAAAAGTCATAATCTATTCTGATCACCCAGCTCTGAAATACCTTTTGACCAAGAAGGATGCGAAGCCCAAACTTATCAGATGGATCTTACTCCTTCAGGAATTTGATTTGGAAATTCGGGATAAAAGGGTTCTGAGAATGTGGTAGTTGACCACCTATCCTGAATTTTGATTTCCGAGAGTGCACCTGTAACGACCCGCTACCCTATAATCGGGGATCCGATTACTAAATGGGTACCGAATCATTAATTTGGGACCAAACCAGGATCTAGTAAGTCTGGGAAATAAATAATAAACTAAGCTAAACATTCACATCGCATTGAATTGAAATAAAAGTGCAGGAATTAAAATTATTACAATGCGACTCGATACAGCAAATAATTACATTCTCCAACAGAAGGAAATAATTAAACATACAGGCCAAAGATAAATAACAACTACATCGGGGCATACCCCGGGACAACCGCTGAAGGCACACCACAACCGGCCGCACACGCCGCTCTAAGTCTGCTGGGAGTCCTCACCTGAAAACCGCAGGGGTGAGTCTCAAGACAAGACTCAGTAGGGATCCTTCGATCCCCACTGCCCACGCACACACCCACAAGTGTAAAGTACAGCTAACAGTAAAGTAACAAGTGTAGTGGCAGGTACGATATCTAATTCTCTACGTGAGAACACATGCAGTCGAAATATAATAATCATGCGCATTCTAAACCAACCGTTAGAAAACCCACAACTGCCGTCTCGATAGAACTCGCCGACCGTACAAACAACGGTGAGAAAAACCTCGACCCGCTGAGACCAAGGAGCAGCCCCTCGGATAGCACGCTCGCTACTCCGGCCCAACTGGCTCAGGTGACTACCCCTTCCCTCAGCATGAGTGACTCTCCGAATGTACCACTCCGACACCGGTACTAGCTGACCCCGGGGTTCACCAGGTGACCCTCTCTCACTAGGCGTCACCCCGCCCACGCCCCCACCGGCGCTGTGCTCACGCCCCCACCAGCACAGGGTGATAAAGTGCTACAATGTCACTCCAGGTCCACAGTAACAGAAAACCCAACACCGTGCGGTCCGGTCACGTGAAAAGTCCGCGATCGCATAACACACATAGAACCATCCGATCATGAGGAATCCATCTCTATCGGGTGCACTAAAACATGTGCTAACCATCTTTCTAGCAGTATGAACACATTTTACTGGCATGCATTAGTGAGATTCTGTCTTGAATCGCGTCGACCAAGGTCGACGCCATTCAAGCTCCAAGTACAGGTTCACATAAATTAATTTCCCGAATCTGGCCTTAAAAGGCGTCGACACCCGTGGTCGCCTTTTAAAAGGCGTCGACATCCCCAGACGCCATTCAACACAGAAACCCAGAATTCCAAGGCCTTTACTCAGGGGATTTTCTGCCTTAAAAGGCGTCATGGGTGCCTGACGCCATTCAAAAATGCGTCGTTCACCCATGACATCTTTTAAGCTCTGAATTCCCGACCTGGCAGACTGTCTGTCAGGCGATTCCTGTCTAAAAGGCGTCGTGATGGCCCGACGCCCTTCAAAAAGGCGTCGTCCATGCACGACGTCTTTCAAGCCCAGGAACTAGGATCGCCCTAAGCCCGAGGGCTCCCTTTCCAATCCCAAACAAACCCAAAACGGAGGGAAGAAGAGAAACAATACCATCCATAGGCAATACATTCGTGGAAATCCCCCTTATCATCCAATGAACTCCTAAACATGCTCATTCTAACCCCCAAATCAAAGATCCACCACATGCATAAACAAGGAAAAACATGATTTTAAGCACGATATTATGGGGAACGTCACCCTACCGGACACTCGAACGCCTCCGAGCTTCAAGCCGTCCGCCTGTCTCGCCCCACGCCGTCGCCGGTACCGCCGAGGTCGTCCTAGCCCCACCGTGACGTCGGCCGCCGTCCGGAGAGCAGAACGCCGCAGTGGAAGTGGAGGTGGTAGGGGTAGGAGCCAGGTAGAGGATGGAGTGGAGGGAGAGGTGAAATGGTGTGAGGAAAAGAGGGAGGAGGAGGGGGTCGCCGCCGGTCGCCGGAGGAGAAGGAGAGAAGGAGAGTAGGAGAAAATGAGGGAAAGAAGGAGGGCTCGCGGGGTTAGCCAGAAACTGGCTAAAACGCGTCGACATGCACGGACGCCTAACAAGTGACATGACGGCCGCTCTGACAAGATTCTGAAACGCGTCGTCATACACAGACGCCATTCAGACAACTTGTCAGGGCCGTACTCTGACACACCCAGAGTCGCAGTCTGAAAGGCGTCGACCCACACGGACGCCGTTCAGACGACCTGACAGGGCCGGACTCTCGCGGCCCAAGGCCAGCCCACGTGGCACCCACGTGGCAGATCCTGAAACGCGTCTGCCACGGTGGACGCCGTTTAAAACGCGTCTCGAGGTCCTGACGCGATTCGACTTAGAACCCCCGCCCCTCACAAGGGCTAGAACTACAGGGCCCGACCCGAAAACCGGATCCGTAAGTCTCGATCCTTACAGCACCAATGACTGATTCATTCCCTGATGAGCATCTGCTAGCCATTTCTCACACTGTTGCACCTTGGTATGCTCATTTTGTCAATTACAAGGTGGTCAATCAACTTCCGGAAGGATGGACTAAAAGTGAGAAGGACAGATTCTTTTGCCAAGAGAAGTATTATTTCTGGGAGGATCTGGAACTATTCAAATTATGTCCTGATCAAATCATTAGGTGATGTGTTCCTGAAGAAGAACAACAAAGTGTTCTCAACTTTTGCCATAATCTGGCTTGTGGGGGCCATTTCTTGGGAAAGAAAACTGCAGCTAAGGTCCTGCAAAGTGATTTTTATTAGCCCACACTCTTCAAAGATGCCCATGAGTTCAGCAAAACTTGTTTGAGATGTCAAGCTGTAGGAAATATGGCAAAAAGGAACATGATGTCACTCAACCCAATCTTAGTAGTTGAAGTCTTTGATGTTTGGGGGATAGACTTTATGGGACCTTTTCCACCTTCTTTTGGACATGCATATATCCTGGTAGTGGTGGATTACGTCTCTAAGTTGATTGAAGCAGTAGCCACCCGAACCAATGATCATAAAGTGGTCATTAAATTCGTCCAGAAAAATATCTTTTCTTGGTTCGGGTGGCCTAAAGCTATCGTAAGTGATGGGGGAACGCATTTCACGAATTACCAGTTTCGAGTTTTGCTTAAGAAATATGGGATTAATCACAAGATGGCCACCCCTTATCATCCCCAAACCAGTGGCCAAGTGGAAGTTTCCAATATAAAGATTAAAAATATTCTGCAAAAGTTCGTTAGGCCCGATAGAAAAGATTGGATGATGCCTTATGGGCCTATCGTACCGCTTACAAAACTCCTATTGGCATGTCTCCTTATCGCCTGGTTTTTGGAAAAGCGTGCCACCTTCTGGTGGAATTGGAACATAAGGCATATTGGGCTATTAAACAAGTAAATATGGATCTAGCCCAAGCAAGTTCCCGCCGAACCTTACAACTGGATGAGCTAGAAGAATTGCGTAATGAGGCCTATGAGAACTCCAAGATCTATAAAGCCAAAACTAAAGCTTTCCATGATAAACATATTGTGAGAAAATCTTTTCTTCTAAATCAGAAAGTTTGGCTATTTAACTCTAGGCTTCGCCTATTTCCAAGAAAACTGAAATCCAGGTGGGATGGACCATTCTTGGTCATTAAAGCCTTCGATCATGGAGCTATTAAAATCATGAATCATAAGAATGGAAACACTTTCATCGTTAATGGTTAACGGTTGAAACCATTTATTGAAAACCTTCAAACTGAGCCACAAAAATCTATAGAGCTAAGTGATCCACAGTAACTGAACTTTCATCTGGCTGAAGACGTTAAACTTAACGCTTGTCAGGAGGCAACCCAATATTTTTAGTTCAGCTTTTGTTTTTCTTTTCCATTTTTTTTTAAGGTTTCTAAGCGGCAATCGGCTTTGGTAAAGTCGCATCTTCATCAACATAGGTTGTTTCTCTCCTTCACAATTCTCTTATGGCTAGCATGTTTTCCATATCTTTTATGCCATTGAGGACAATGTCGATCAAGTTGGGTGGTAGGGCAATCAATATGATATGCATTTGTTTGAAAATCTTTTGAAGTAAACTTATCTTTTTCACTGAGAAAATGATCAAATTTTAAAATTTTCTTTCAAAAACTTCTTTTCACACCCCACGGAAGTTGCATCAAATCTTGTTTCATTAAGAAAAATCTTAAACAAACCATTTTTTGTTAGCCACATTGGAAAAAGTCTTCAAAAGTTTAGAATATCCCACTTCACCAGAATTCACGGCAGGATGATTTTCATACACACACGGCAACTTAGAGTGAATGAAAGATTTTAAAAGTATAGAATTGTTGAAATTAGCCTTAAGGATAAGACCACCTATTCCATTTTTTTTTTCTTTTGGGTTGAACGAAAGGTACGTTAGGATTCGTAATAGGGGACCGACTCACTCAGCACTCTAAAGAGGCGGTCATTTAAAGAGGGATGTTTGTACATACTAAATGCTATATAAAGGTGTTAAAAGAGTTAAAGGAAAATAGGTGGTTAAAAGTACGCTACTCCCCTCAAGCAAATTAATGAGAGTAGCAAAAAGGAAGCACTCTTAAAGGCAACTGCGCAAATGAATGAAAAAGCCGCGCTAAAAAGTCCTTCATACCAGAAATACGACCAAGTCATGAAAAGTGATGAGTCGGGGCGGGAGCTGAAAAAACGATCCTCAATGACTGATCGGGAAATCCCTTGTTCTCTTCTCTCCCCTAGGAAGTCTTATCTAGAGGGTTAGTAAAGGCAATAATATAACAGAAAGGTCATGAACGAGTTCTAAGCATGCCAATTCGCATGCACGATCACCTGTCGCGAATCAAAGTATTGTGGTAAATGCGAACTTTAGCTTAACCAATTGGCTACCATTTAGTTGTTTGTGATAGATAACTACAAATGAAGTATGATAATTCATTGTGTGTCCTAATTTTTCCCCTATTTGCATTGCTAAGGGACTAGCAATGAGTAAGTTGGGGGGTGTGATAAGTTTAATAATGTCGATCATTTTAGGGCAATCGCATGCATCATACTCACAATTTCATCTGAAAAATAGCATGAAATGATATATAATTTCGTACCAATTCCAACGGTACCACTTTCGTCAAATTCCGATTTAAAAACATCGTCATTTCATGTGATTAATGGAGTATAGCGCATTTGGGATTTTTCCGACAAAACCGAGATGAAAATAAATAAATGTAATGACTTTTATGATAATATGCTAATTTGAATTTATTTTATGTGAACAGAATATGAAGGAAGTTGTGGTGCAATGGTTAAGTCTTTGCGGACTTATGGGAGATCTAGAGTTCAAATCTCAGCAGAATTGCTCATCTTTTTAGAAAAATAAAAGGAGCAAGAAAAAACTGGTCATTCACTTCTCAGAGTATGATTGCCCTAATTCTTACCCAAAGAGGCCAAGAAGAGCGGCTGCCACCTCCATTTCCCCCCTTTCCTCTTTTTGAAAAGACCCTCCTCTTTTAAAAAGCCCTCTTCTTTCTTTCAAAAGGGGACTTCTTGCTTAATTTTTCCTCCCCTGCTAACTCTCTCTCTCTCTCTCACTTTTTCTCCCTCTCTCAACCGCAGATCCCCTCTCTCTCTCTCTCTCTCTCTCTCTCTCTGTTTACCCCTCCTCTCTCATGAGCCTCCTCCTTTTCTCCCTGCTTCTCTCTCTTTGTCAGAATTCTCTCTCTCTCTTCCTCACTCGTCCTCCCTATCTCCATACCTTTTTCCTTCTCTCCTTCTCTCTCTCCTCTCTCTTTCTCACCATCTCTGCCGCCTGCACACGCCGGGCCCCGCCACAACAGCGCTAGCGCCACGTGGCGCCTCGTGCATGTTCGCGTGGGTAAACATCGTTGCCCGTGCCAGGCAGTTCCCACCTAGAAGCCGCCCTGTCAGCGCCACCACGTGCCTATCGAGCCGCTCGAGGCCGCCCCTCTGCTCCGCCCGCCACTCGTCGCCGTTCCCAGGAGCTTGTAGCAGCGCCCGGGCCCGTCCTGTGCCACATGTCGCTCCGCAAGTGTTCGCGCCACCCCTCCTCGTCGCTCGAGCCGGCCCGCCACCCGTCCGTGCAGTGCGTTGGCGCAGTGAGCCGCACTAAGCTCGCCTGTAGAAGCAGCGGAAAGCCCGCTATAGAGATAGGCTAAAATTTTTGTACTGATATGCTTTCCTTCAAAAATCTCATTAATTGTGCTGATTTGATCATCTTCTAAAATATTATCTTGGACAGAGAATAGTAGAGCTCCAGCTAAACATATAGTGAATGCCATCATCACAGTCTCTGTATCTTCTTTGAGATCTTCTATCTTTTTCAAGGTCCATTCAGCTAACTTTGCAAGATTGATCCCCTTCTGAGAAGACAACTTTGAATTTCTTTTGGATTCTTCATAATCTTCTCTAAGAATTGATGACCTTTGATATTTTCTCTCATGAACATCATCTCAGTCAAATCAGGTTCATCATTGTTGACCTTAAGTTTAGGAAGGCCCAATAAGAGTTCAGCTTCTTCTAAGAGAATAGTGGCTTCGAATGTGGAGAAGAGAAAAGTATGAGTTTGAGGATGCCATAGTTCGACTAAAGCACCCATTGCAGCCCAATCTATACAAGCTCTCTTGTAATGTTTGGCATAGACGATCAATCCTTGGATGTGCCACTAGTATATGTATGATTGTATGAAAAGGTTGATCTTGTTAATTAGCTTTTGGATCCATGGAAGAGAAGAGAATCGTCTTAGACCGGAGAAGAAAGTGTTGGGTTCTTGTGTTCCTCCGGATCGCTCACGCAATGGAAAATAAAATATTAAAATAGAGATCCGTTCCCGTTTCGAACCTCGAAAATCGATTATCGGATAATCGAAACTTACCGTGTGCAGATTCGAATCCGCAACCGTTCGGTTCTGTCGGTGTGACACCGCAAGCGGCGCAAGCGCCCGGCCTCTAGCGGAATCCACGCGATCCTCCTCGCGATGGATATCCTCACATTCCTCGCTCTTCGCAGCCCTCGAAAACTTCCGCCATTCGCCGCAACGCTCGCCGCAATGTGCGGACGATATCCCGTCGAACGGGAGTCGGAGAAGTGGCGGAGTAGATCTGGAGATCCAGATCTGGCCTAGGGTGCTAGAGAGAGAGAGAAACAGAGGAGGGGGCGGCTAAGGTTAGTAGCAGCTTGGCTTGCTCAGCCCGTTTGCTACATTTTATACTAACCGCGCAGTTTTTCATAAAAACCCTCGGTTTGTATAAAACCCACTTATTTATCCATCGCCTTGAGAATCATTTGCGTGTGACCCTCTAGGCCCAATTACCAATTCGGTTAATAGCCCAATAAGCCCAGTAACTCACTGGCTTTATTAATCAATTAATAACTCTTTATTAATTAATTAAACAATCGAATTGATGTCGCACATCAAATTCGACTAGGCCTCTGATCACGTTGGGTGCCAAGCAACACCACGTGAACCCGGAAGGTATCGGGGTTAAGTAACCCACTCTTAGAACCTTTCCGCCGACAGTTACCGCGTGGATATAATCCTTCATTCGTACAATGCTCTCGAATCAACTCAGGGTATGGCGTGCTGTCAAACCCTAACTGGTCGACTCACTTGGACCAGATGCCGCTGATGAATATCGGAAAACTCCTTTCCCAATATTATTGTCCGCCCTGGCCAGGGACTTCCGCGCATCCTTCCTAGAGCATTCTCTCTCATCGTACCGAGAGCAAATGATTCCTTATTGACACACAATTCCCTTCAACAGTATTCCGCTGAACCCGATCCTTGGCTGTTTAGAATCCCGTAGCTAAAGATTCATAAACCAAGGTCAAAGCACATAAGTCCACCGACAAGGTGTCCTTGGTGTCTCAGGTCCGAGGACCATCCACGCAACTGCGACAATAGAATCAAGCTGGTTGACAGTGAGGTACAGTACCATCCAACGATTTAGTCGGATCAGTTCAGTGAACTCATTCTCTAATGAGCACCTACAGATTCGCCTTAGTGTCTCCACACAAGTGACTTATGAGATCAGTCACCCTCATTATATGAGCAGGAGTAATCTGTACTATTCTAATCGGATATCCGATGTCCTTTTCGGATATCCTCCGACTATGAACGATTAAGAATATGTGTGTTTAAGTGATCAGTCTCATTAGTATGATCTCATCATAATTTGATCACTATAGCACATATTCACGGACTTCAATATGAAACGATAATTAATACGATTTACACACAATGAATATTATGTCGTTATATTAATAAATGAACAAGATTACAAAGTCAGATTGGCTTGTAGGCCACCTAAGACTAACAATCTCCCACTTGGACTAAAGTCAATCACCTTTATATAGT
The DNA here is from genome assembly GCA_030544215.1 of Zantedeschia hybrid cultivar. NCBI lineage: Eukaryota > Viridiplantae > Streptophyta > Magnoliopsida > Alismatales > Araceae > Zantedeschia > Zantedeschia hybrid cultivar. The sequence continues at coordinate 47,866,465 of JARZZO010000011.1, forward strand.
AAGCCTATAGACTCTAGGTGACGCTCAAAGACAATTTGAGGCAACGGCTTTGTCAGTGGATCTGCTATATTGTCGACGGATGGAACTCTTTCTACTACTACATCTCCTCTGAATATGATCTCTTTGATAAGTTGAAAATGCCTCAGAATATCTTTCGATTTCTGATGAGACCACGACTCTTTCACTTGTGCAATAGTCCCATTGTTGTCACACAACAGTGGAACATGATCAAAGATGCAGAGAACTATGTCAAGGTCGGTGATGAACTTCTTCAACCACACTACTTCCTTGAAAGCTTCAGTTGCAGCGATGTGCCCAGCTTCAGTCGTCGAATTTGCAGTGGTTGCTTGCTTGGAACTCTTCCAGCACACTGAGCCTCCGTTTAATGTAAACACAAATCCATATGTAGACTTACTATCATCTGGATCTGACTGGAAACTCGAGTCATTAAAACCTCGCAGTTTTAAGTCACCTCCTCCATAGACAAGAAACATATCCTTAGTTCTTCTCAAGTACTTAAGGATACATTTCACTACCTTCCAGTGCTCTTCGCTTGGATCAGCCTGAAATCTGCTCGTAACACTTAGAGCATATGCAGCATCAGGCCGTGTACATAGCATGGCATACATGATATATCCTATGGCAAAGGCATAGGGTACTCTATCTATGAGTGCCCTCTCATCAGGATTCTTAGAAGATTGCTCCTTTGAGAGGCTAATTCCATGTCTCATCAGTATGAGACCTCTCTAGGAATTTTTCCATGCCAAACCTTTTGACTATGGTATCTATGTATAAAGATTGGGTCATTCCGAATATCCTCTTTGATTTATCTCTATAGATCTGTATTCCCAATACGTAGGATGCTTCTCCCAAATCCTTCATGGAGAAGTTTTTTCGACAGCCAGATCTTTACTGATGACATCATAGCTACATTATTCCCAATGAATAGTATGTCATCTAGGTAAAGAACTAAGAAGGTGATTGCGCTCCTACTGGTCTTCTTGTACACACAAGGCTCATCTTCATTCTTAATGATGTCATAAGACTTAACAACCTCGTCAAATCTCATGTTCCAGCTCCGGGAAGCTTGCTTCAGTCCTTAAATGGACCTCTAAAACTTGCACACTTTATCTGGAGATTCTTTAGATGTGAAATCTTCTGGTTGTATCATATACACATCTTCCTCAAGATTACCACTGAGGAAGACAGTCTTCACATCTATCTGTCAGATCTCGTAATCAAAATGTGCAACAATGGCGAGTAGAACTCTGATCGATTTTATCATGGCAACTGGTGAGAAAGTCTCGTCATACTCAATTTCTTGTCTTTGACGATATCCCTTTGCCACCAACTTTGCCTTATAAGTATCGATCTGTCCATCAGCACCGATCTTTCTCTTAAAGATCCACTTGCATCCAATGGGTACAATACTCTCGGGCAAGTCCTCTAAGTTCCAAACTTTGTTGGTGTACATGGACTGGATTTCTGAGTTCATGGCTTCTCATCATTTCCTAGCTTCTGGGCCTTCTATGGCCTCCTGGTAGGTTTTAAGATCATCATCCTCATTATATTCAACCTTAGACTCACCGCAGCGATATGTCCCACATATCGTTCGGGTAGTCTAGATAATCTACCAGATCTTCGAGGCTCACCTGTGCGTACCTGAATAGATTCTAGAACTGATAGCTCATCTGATGATAATGTAGCTGTTTGGGGATCTGGAACCTCTTCCAGTACTATTTTACTCCTACTATCCTCCTGGAGAAGGTATTCCTCTTCTAGGAAGACAACTTTCCAAGTGACAAACATCTTTTGTTTACCAGGATGATAAAAATAGTATCCAAAGGTTTCCTTTGGATATCCCACAAACCCGCATTTATCAATTCGCGATTCCAGCTTGTCTGGATCATGCCTCTTTACATGTGCAGGACAACCCCAGACTTTAACATGTTTAAATTCTAGTTTCCTGCCTTTCCATATCTCATATGGAGTGGAGGCGATAGACTTGCTGGGTACTCTGTTCAGTAGGTATGTTGTTGACTCTAGAGCATACCCCTAGAGGGACATTGGTAATCCTGAAAAAGCTCATCATGGATCGCACCATGTCTAATAAGGTGCGATTCCTCCTTTCTGATACACCATTCATCTGTGGTGTATATGGAGGGGTTAGCTGAGAAAGGATACCATTATCCTTTAAGAATTGTGTGAAATTAGTACTCAAGTATTCTCCTCCTCGATCTGATCGAAGAACTTTAATATTCTTTCCTAATTGCTTCTCTACCTCATTCTTGAACTCCTTGAACTTCTCAAATGCTTCCAACTTGTACTTCATTAAGTACACATAGCTGAATCTTGAGAAGTCGTCGGTGAACGTGATGAAGTATGAGAAGTCACCTTTGGCTTAGGTGGACATGGGACCACATACATCCGAATGTATTAGTTCCAAAATGTCCTTGGCACGTTCTCCATGTCCAGTAAATAGAGACTTCACCATCTTTCCCATAAGGCAGGACTCACATGTCGCAAACGATTCATAATCGAATGTTGTTAAATAACCATGTCGGTGCAACTTTTGCAGCCTGCTTTCACCAATATGCCCAAGTCTACAATGCCACATATAAGCTTGGTTCACACAATTCTTACTCTTCTTAAGAGCATTATCAATTTGAAGATTGTAATAAGAAACATCTAAGAGATATAGACCGTTGACTAAAGATGCCGAAGCTATTGATTTATTACCATAACAAATCGAACAACTTATATTCTCAATAGTCAACCTATATCCTATCTTGTCCAAACAAGATATAGATATGATGTTTTTTATTATGCTAGGAACATAATAACAATCTTCTAATAGTAAAGCATCTCCTGATTAAAGTCTGAGATTTGCTGCCCCAACAGTAATCACCGCAACTTTTGCGCTGTTTCCTAGCCTCAATTCCACTTCGCCTTGTCTCAGGTTGCGCTTACTTGTCAGCATCTGTGCATCATGACAGATATGAGAAGCACATCCAATATCCAATATCCAAGATGTGGAATCTCTTACTGACAAGTTGATATCTATCATATAGATATATGAAGCTTCAGACAGCTTCACATTTCCATGAGCTTTATCTTTAAGGAACTCCTTACAGTTCCTCTTCCAGTGACCCTGCTGCTTACAGTAAAAGCAGTGACCTTTTACTACTCCTTTGTCTTTGTCCTTCGATCTTTTATCGTCAGCTATCATCTTTGCGTCAGGGGCATCCAATGCCGGTTCAGCAAAAGGATCAGCTCCAAGGACATAGGCAATGTGCTCAGATCTGAAGACACTCTTCAGGTTTCTGAGCTCATCCGAGTAGTTCAGGCTAGTCATTAGTTTGGCATCAAGTATGCCACGGAATGGGTTATTCAATGACATAATTCCCCACAGGAGATAAGTGAAATCTATTTAGCAGATGTTCAATTATTAAAATTTAAAAACAAGATATGGTCTTTTGTTCAAGTTTTAACTCCCACTAATTTTCGACGGACTGTATATGTTGGGATCCGGGCGGGACGCAAAGAACGCAGTGGAAACGACGAACAAAAATTATCCCGCCCGATGCCCGCTGATCCGATTCGGAATGAAAAACGCAAACCGAAAAACGGGTCGAAATTTGATTACCGTGTGCTGATTCGAATCCGCTTCCGTCTCGGTTTCATCGAGGCGATGCCGCGAGCCGCACAAGCATCCGGCCTCCAGCGGTATCCACGCGATCCTCCGCGGTGGTTCGTCCTCGTTCCCTCGTCCGTATCATCTCGCTCGCTGAAGATCCGTCACCGCAACGATTGCCAAAAACCCGCCGACGGGAATTCCCGACTTTTGGGAATCACACGCGGCGGAGACTGAGACAATCCCGGCGCCTCGAATGGGGAGGCCAGAGGAGGAGAGAGAAAGGAGGGATGACGGCCAGCATGGGGAAGCTCTGGAGCTTGGCCTAGGATTTCTCAACAGCGTGTATATATATATTAAGTCGGCGCGACTTTTCACAAAAGTCCCCGAGTTAATATAAATCCCACTTATGTACCACCGACTGAGAATCTTATTGCGTGTAACCCTCTAGGCCCATTTACCAGTCCGGTTTTTAGCCTGTTAAGTCTAATAACTAGTTATTGACCTATTGTAATTAATTAATATCTAGATATTAACTAATTACTTAACCGAATTAACATCGCATGTAAATTCGGTCGGACTTCTGATCAAGTTGGGTGCCAAGCAACACTGCATGATCCTGGAAGGCAATGGGGTTCAACAACCCACTCATGGAACCTGTCCGTCCACAGTTACCGTGTGGCTATAATCCTTCGTTCGCACAATGCTCTCGAGTTAACCTAGGGTATGGTCAACTGTTAAACCCTAGATAGTCAACTCACTTGAATCGGACTCCGCTGTACCATATCCGAAAACCACTTTTCTGATATTGTTTCTGCTCTGACCAGAGACTCCTGCAGATCTATTCTAGAGCATTCTCTCTCCAATTACCTGAGAGCGAACGATCCTTTATTGAACACACAATCACCTTTGAAGGTCTTCCGCTGGACCCGATCCTTGACTAGTAGAGATCCCGTAGATAGGGATTCGTAGGTCAAGGTCAAAGTCCAGAAGTCCACCGACAAGGTGTCTTTGGTGTTCAAGTCCAAGGATCAACCACGCCACTGTGACGATGAATCAAGCCGATTGACAGTCAAGTAAATTACCATTCGGCGATTCATGTCGGATCAGTTCAGTGAACTCATTCCCCAATGAGCACCTACAGGTTTACCATTGTGTCTCCACACTAGTAACTAACGAGATCAGTCACCCTCATCATATGAGCTGGAATAACCTGTACTAGTCTAACCGGATGTTTGATGTCCTTCTCAAACATTCTACGACTAGAAACAATTGAGATTATGTGTTTATAAGTCATCAGTCTCATTATTATGATCTAATCATAATCTGATGACTATTGCACATATTCATGAACTTCATTATGCGCAAATATAAATATGTCAATCTACATAATGAATTTAATGCCATTTATTAGTGAACCAGATTGAAATAGGTGCCTTATGATTGGCTTAGAGGACACCTTATATCCATCAGTATAACCCTAAGCTATACAGAACGGAAGATGCCGACAGTCTCCTAGTGGGGATCAGAATCTCAATGACTTGCAATACAGCCTTGTGGATACCACAACAAACTGTAATACAATCAAAGAGCACCCATCTCATGGGACTTGCAACTCCTTGTAATATCCGATTATAGGTTCGGTCCCTAGAAGTTTAATGGCCTTGTGGATAACACAACAAGCTACTAATTCTAGTCTAAGCTAACCATCGTTACACGACGAGTATAGATTTGCATGCAGCCCTTGTGGATAGCACAACAAAGCTACATGGTTCTTCTACCCCGATCATATAGTTATCTAATGCTATAGCCACAGTCTCTCCTCACAATTAAACAAGCCTTGTGGTAACACAACAAACCTGCCTAAAGTGATTTGAATCCTATGACTATAACGATGGTGGACCACGCGATAAGTTTTCAACTACTCACATTACGGCTTAGAATTTAGACGAGGGTATTTAGATAACTTTTATCTTGGTCTCTCTTAGGTGATAGTATACAAATATATCGTATATATTTACTAAATACTATACCTACTTTGATTCATAATCAAAAGTAAACAATGCATCTCATACATGTCATTAGTGTGGTCATGGATAGCACAGTGGGTTTGACTGGAGCCAACAGTCAAACGTACACACAATCTAACATAACATTTATATCAGATAAACCTGCAAACACATAGGCAAGAGATCTTTATCAAATCGCCTTCCTGGTTGCAGCTGTGGATCGTCCTCACTCCTTCCTCGGTTGCCTCGATCATATTACAATAATTCTAGAATTACATGTAAAATAGAAGAAGGTCTTATGGCGAGTACAAGAGAGAGGGAGGTAGAAGTACATCGGAGTTTGAGAGAAAGAGAGGTACGCAGACCTCTATTTATTAACAGTTAATAAATAACCAACATACATCCACGATCCACTCAATCCATTCATCACATGAATAATTTAAAGGTGCATATCCATGACCACGGTGTGTTTTAAACAATCCACACATGATTCAGCGCATCACATGGCTAAAATAAAAGAGTTTTGAAAAATAGATAACTTTGGCTTTCAAAACACTGAGATCCAATCAAAATTGGTATTTGAATTTCGAAAACACTTTTAATCAATTTAACATGCAATCAAATCAAATTTAAAAGCATAAGTTACACATCACATGTGCACACACTCCGAATTAATAATTCCAAATTATTCTATACAAATTAGAACACTTCTAATAATTAAATCAATCTAACAATTAGATTAATCTAAATTAATAATCTAACAATTAGATTATTAATAATTAATTACAAATCTAACTCTTAGATCAGCAAATTAAAATTAATTACTAATTTAACATTTAAATTAATAATCAACTCCAATAAATAATTAATTATAACAATTAGACTAGTTAATTAATAAATGTTAATCACTAATTTAACTATTAAAATAATAATTAACACAAATAAATCATTAATTACTAATCTAACTCTTAGATTAGTTGATTAATATTAATTATTAATTTAACTCTTAAATCAATAATTAATAACATCTAATTAAACCATTATATTAGTTAATTAAAAATCAATCATCAATTTAACAATTAAACTAATAATTAATTTCAATTTACTAATAACTACTAATTTAACATTTAAATTAGTCTATTAAAATTAATTATTAATATAACACTTAAATTAATAACTAATTTTAATCAATTAACAATTACTTGTTAATATAAAGATTCCAAAATCATTAATGCCCAAATAAATTATTGTTGAATAATAATTTTAATCTTCAAAACAATTTTGAATTAAAATTAAAATTCAATTTAATACATAATTCAATTTGGGCAACTGGTTTAATTATAACAATAGGGTTGGGGTTTAACAGGGAATTCCAAATGGGCTAAGTGGGGTTTTAATGAGAAGGGATTAAGGGCTTAGGGGGTTCAACCCATGAGGGCATCTGGCTCGAGCCAGTGGCCCAACCAGGCTCGAGCCTGGGTCCCACCAGGCCTGCCCGGTCTGGCTTTGGAGCTAGCCAGTTGGACCGGCCCCCTTCCCCTTCGAACCGCCCGTCCCCTGCAGGTTGCAAAAGGTGGCGGGGGGGCGCAGCAGAGCCGCCCGGCGGCCGGTGGCCGGCACCCCTGGCCCTGGCGAGAGCCCCGAGGCCGGCAGCCCCCGGCGTTGCCCCATTACATCTTCTAAAAGTTGCACTTTTAGGCTTGCCTAAAACCGAACGGAGAAGGAGAGAAAGCCCCACCTTCCATCCACCATCAGCATCCTCTACAGCGTCGGCCATGAGTCCAGTGAGGACCAGCAATGCTTCCTTAAGAATCTGAAGTCCTGGCCCTCCTTCCCAACGTTTGGGATGCCCGAACAACAACGAAACGCCCGCCGTTCTTCGTCCCACAAAGAACACGAAAAGGCCCAATAAAATTCCAAAAATAAAAGAACAAAAATAATTAAATTATTTTCAGTTCATCATATGAACATGGATCCATATATTAACGGAATTCAAGCATGGAATAAATTCAAGAAAAAATTAATTTCGGAGACCGAAACGAGACGAGAAACAATGGAACCTGACTCTGATACCACTATTGGGTTCTCGTGTTCCTTCGGATCGCTCACGCAGCGGAAAATAAAATATTAAAACAGCAATCCGTTCCCGTTTCAAACCTCGAAAATCGATTATCGGATAATCGAAACTTACCGTGTGCGGATTCGAATCCGCAACCGTTCGATTCTATCGGTATGACACCGCAAGTCACGTAAGCGCTCGGCCTCTAACGGAGTCCACGCGATCTTCCTCGCAATGGATATCCTCACGTTCCTCGTTCTTCACAGCCCTCGAAAACTTCTGCCGTTCGCCGCAACGCGCGGACGATATCCCGTCGAACGGGAGTCGGAGAAACGGCGGAGCAGATCTGGAGATTCGGATCTGGCCTGGGGGGCCAGAGAGAGAGAAACAGAGGAGGGGGCAGTTAGGGTTAGCAGTAGTTTGGCCTATTTAACCTATTCGCTCCAGTTTATACTAACCGTGCGATTTTTCATAAAAACCCCCGGTTTGTATAAAACCCACTTATTTATCCATCGCCTTGAGAATCGTTTGCGTGTGACCCTCTAGGCCTAATTACCAGTCCGGTTAATAGCCCAATAAGCCCAGTAACTCCTTACTGGCTTTATTAATCAATTAATAACTCTTTATTAATTAATTAATCAATCGAATTGATGTCGCACATCCAATTCGACCGGGCCTCCGATCACGTTGGGTGCCAAGCAACACCGCGTGAACCCGGAAGGTATCGGAGTTAAGTAACCCACTCTTGGAACCTTTCTGCTGACAGTTACCGCGTGGATATAATCCTTCATTCGTACAATGCTCTCGAATCAACTCAGGGTATGGCATGCTGTCAAACCCAAACCGATCGACTCACTTGGATCGGATGCCGCTGATGAATATCGAAAAACTCCTTTCTCGATATTATCGTCCGCCCTGGCCAGGGACTTCCTCGCATCCTTCCTAGAGCATTCTCTCTCATCGTACTGAGAGCGAATGATTCCTTTTTGACATACAATTCCCTTCGATGGTATTCCGCTGAACCCGATCCTTGGCTGTTTAGAATCCCGTGGCAAGAGATTCATAAACCAAGGTCAAAGCACAGAAGTCCGCCGACAAGGTGTCCTTGGTGTCTCAGGTCCGAGGACCATCTACGCAACTGCGACAATAGAATCAAGCTGGTTGACAGTGAGGTACAATACCATCTAGCGATTCAGTCGGATCAGTTCAGTGAACTCATTCTCTAATGAGCACCTACATATTCGCCTTAGTGTCTCCACACAAGTGACTTATGAGATCAATCACTCTCATCATATGAGCAGGAGTAATCTGTACTAGTCTAACCGGATATCCGATGTCCTTTTCGAATATCCTCCGACTAGGAACGATTAAGAATATGTGTGTTTAAGTGATCAGTCTCATTAGTATGATCTCATCATAATCTGATCACTATAACACATATTTACGGACTTCATTATGGGACGATAATTAATACGATTTACACATAATGAATATTATGCCATTATATTAATAAATGAACAAGATTACAAAGTCAGATTGGCTTGTAGGCCACCTAAGACTAACAGAAAGAATATCTCTAGATAAAGAAAGAAAATTATAATAGTTCTATCATGCGTATGAAGAATTTGGAGAACATGTAGAGAGTTGCAAGAAGAGAATTTGAATAGAATAGAGAGAATAGCTTATTTGTAAGTTAGGATCTCGCCCTCTTAGATGACCTTCTACTTCATAGAGCATTTCAATCATCTTTCTCATCATTTTGCTTGAAGAATCTTTTGAAGAATTCGCCATCCTCCTTGAATAAATTGATTGCTCAATTCTCCTTGATTCTTCCTTATTCTTCCCCTCTTTCCCTTGAGCTTTAGAGAGAATTCTTTCATGATTGCTTGTTGTGTTGAATTGAATTGAGGAGAGGGAGGTTTTATAGAGTGATTTGCAAAGTTGGGAAATCCTTTCCGAATAGGAAAAGAGATGTGCATGAAGGAAAGTGGAGTTCGGATTAGAGTCAGAAGGGGAGCAGTTTTTGTAAGCTGGATGGCGTCTGGACGAGTGACGTCATTTAAATGACGTCCACAAATAGCGACGCCATTTGATGAGTTTTCTGAATTTCTGATACTTTTTCAAAAAATTCATATTTACTAATATTTAATGTTGATTATCCATTTGCTTGAAGTTATTGACAAATTCTGAGTACATAAAATATCAAGAAAAGAAAAATAGAGTTGAAAATTTCAATAAAGGTCCTATTGTGGGAGTTTCATTAAGTCCCAACTGTGACTAAAAAGACGGTTATCTCTATCTCCTGTATTATTTCTTGTAATTGATTTGCATTAGTATTATTATATGATAAATATTTATTAGAGTATATCAAGGATCTTATGGTTTTGATGAAATTAGAATTTGAGTTCTCCTCTAACAAAACAGTGATAATTTCATAGACTTAATCACACGGACAGGCCGTTAGATTGTCGATTGATAAGGATGATGGTTCCGCTTTTGTGAGACGGTGTGTGGAGAAACAAGCTTTGGCTAAGCACTGAATTATAAGATTGGTGTCTTAACTCATCAATAACAATTTAATAATATTATCCTTGATTAATTTATATTTTATTTCATTTTAATTTTTATTTTCGCCCAACATGCATCATGTAGGACTTTGAAATCATTGTGATAAAAATTGATTATTGATTAAATTTCAGATCATTGTTCTAATAAATCCCAACGTGATATGAAATATTCTATTCTGAATCGATCTCTTAATCATTTTTGAGATTTTCTTGAATATATCTTTGGAATTTTATCCATACTTGGATTCTTTATCTCAAGATACTACTTGTTTCATTTTAAGATCCATCATGGTTACAGCACGTCCACATTGGCTGATAACCGCTCTCTATGATGAAACATGTAAGGTTTGTGACCTAGGATACTTCTCCTCGTGAAAGTTGATCGACTTTATTTGTTTTTCTTTATTCCTTTCATCAAGACAGGATTGATTCTATTGATCTCTTTCAGTTACTTCAGTGATCATTCTGAGAAAGATTATCATCATATGATGTTGAGAGCGTGTCTCATCACACCTTATCATCACATTTTCAGTACATTCTATTCCATTTCACTCCCTTGTAAAATTAATGCCAAGGTGGGGCAGCTGTAGACATGCTAATTTTGACCTCATATTGAGTAAATTTCATGTCATAATAACAATGCCCCTAAATGGTATAATCGTTGATCATTAATTAATTTTTATTAATTTTTTTCAAAATTTATCGAATAATGTCGCCCTAGGCCAACGTCATTTAGATTTCTAGCATAAATTAGTTCGCAATTAACTTTCTAAATTTAGATAGATTTAACTGAATAGTGTCGTTTGAGGGAGACGCTATTTAGATCCTAATCCGTATGGATTTATGATTTTTAATTCGAATTAATTTCCTAATTATCTAAAGCACGTCACTGATGGATGACGTGATTTAAGTTTCCTAATATTTTTCGGTTCTCTTTCCGGATTTATTTCTATTTTGGCCACTTTAATTAGCCAAAATGACATCCCGTCTGGGCAACGCGATTTGAATGTTTCTTGATAAACATGATTTGGCCGAGATAATTCGGTTCTAGAGATTAGAAATGTTGCAAACTCTTTAATACTCATCCGAAGTAAGTCTGAAGCTACGGGAGAGTCCTTTTGAAGTCCAAAATACTCTAAAATCTATTCTTATAAATACAATACTCTTTGGACCTTTAAAAGGTTGGCAATTGAAGAATTTGGAGTTCATAGCAAGACTTTTGGAGGCTCTCAAAGAGAAGAACGTAGACAGCAAGGAAGAGCTTATTCTCCATCTTTCGTTTCCTCCATTGAAGCTTTTGAAGACCAAGGTTTTAAAGGAGCCAATCAACCAACTATCCCACATGTTTTCTTTCTAATTTTTCATAGATTCTTCACAGTTTTCTTCATAGTTTCATTAATTATTTTTTATTAATTTTTCTCAAAATTTATTGAATAATGTCACCTTAGGCTGACGTCATTTAGATTTCTAGCAAAAATCAGTTTGAAATTAACTTTTTAAATTTAGATAGATTTAACTGAATAACGTCATCTGAGGAAGACGTCATTTAGGTCATAATCCGTCTGGATTTATGATTTCTAATTCGAATTAATTTTCTAATTATCTAAAGTACGTTGCTGATGGACGACGCGATTTAAGTTTACTAATCTTTTTCGGTTTTTCTTTTCGGATTTATTTTTATTTTGGCCGTTTTAATTAGCCAAATAGCGTTCCGTCTGGACGACACGATATGAGAGTGTATTGATAAATATGATTTGGCCGAAATAATCCGGTTCTAGAGGTTATCTCTTAGATCTTTGAAAAATGTTGGCAATTGAAGAATTTGGAGTTCATAACAAGATTTTTGGAGGCTCTCAAGGAGGAGAATGTGGACAACAAGGAAGAGCTTCTTTTCCATCTTTCTCTTCCTCTATTGAAGCTTTTGAAGATCAAGACTTTGAAGAGACCAATCAACCAACCATCCTACATGTTTTCTTTCTAGTTTTTCATAGATTCTTCACTATTTTCTTCATAGTTTCATCACATCACTTCATGTTAACACACACCCACATCATTCTTTCCATACCCATGTTCATGTTAGAAGTTTGAAGAACCATAAAAAGTGAATTATTTTAGTTGAGTTGCATGCTTAATTTGTTTGATAGAATAATTACTACACTATCTCATAACTCTAATCATATTCTTTCTTTTCTTTGTTTAACTTTTTTTGTAAGATTTGAAAGGAAAGAAGTTTGGAGAAAGGAGAAAATAAATCAAGAAATTTACAACAAAAGTAAGAGCAAATAAGAAGAAAGTTCTTTTTCTTTGACCAGAAAAGAAACAAAAAGAATTCCCATCTCCCAAAGTTTGAAGAAGTAAGCGATCATCTTTTATTATTGAAATCCTTAGTTTCTGTAATCACGATCTTTATAGTTCGTTTATTATCCATATAAACATGAGATTCATGATTTTCACACGCTACAATTGAGCACTCACAAAGGCTGGTCGTCCTCCTCTCTCTGTCCTCCTCCTCTGGACGTCCCTCTCGAAGTGCTAGGAGACTTCCTATCTCTGCTGCGTGCATTTTCTGAGAATCGAGAATTCCCGTCCGAGTGATCTGCACAAGATTGCGACGAAAATTCTTCAGCGAGTATGTTGATCTGGATGAGAGATTGAAGACGAACTACCGCAGAAGATTGCGTGGATACCGCTGGAGGCCAGACACTTGTACAGCTAGCGACATCGTCTCGACGGAACCGATACAGTTGTGGATTCTAATCCGCACAAAATGATGCGATCACACGACTTGATTTTTCAATTTTAATTTTCCGTTTCGAAACGAATCTGCAGACATCGGACGAGATTAATTTTATTGTTTCCGTTGCGTTCGTCGCGCTTCGCTCGGATGATCTAAACATGTTGCACTTACATCATTAAGTTAATTATTTGTCAATTTGTTTGTGCTTACATTAAAAAAAAAAAATCTTCCTTCTTTCACTTCGTCTAATTTTATTAAGTAAGAGATTTCAAAATTCAGACATCATCAATTCTATCCAAAAAATTTAAGAAAAGTAGAAAAAAATTCCTGTCAACTTAGCAGCGCACTTTTTACAAATTCACGGAGGTTGATTAGTAATTGTTTAAGAATGGGAAGCATCCAATAGATCCACGTTAGTTGGACAGAAAAAGGGCAAGGTTTTCCCGTCACTATAGCTTCCAGCCTTCCACAACGGGTCAAACTTACAAGACACGTGTCCAGCACCTCCCACCACCTGCGCACCCCTCCTGACGCGAAGTGCGCCCCGCGGCCCGTAAAGCCCGGTCCGGCCCAGCCCGTTTTGGTGGGGGAGGACGCCGTCTCTTCCGTCGCCCCCTGATCGGGTCCACCCGATCGCTTCTCGCCACGCGATGCCCAGCTCACCTCCTCCTCGCGCCGAACACCCGTCCCCCGACTAACTTCTTCCAACCAACCGAGTCCACGCAGTTAACATCTCTATCCTGCACCACGGCTTATTGGACCAAAATATCCAGGAGAAGCATGCCACGTTCTCGACATGTCGTCACGCGTTTCACACCAGATCCTGTCATCCGTTAATATCGGACGGCGCCTGATCTGGGGACGAAACTAGCTCACCCCTCCCGTTGTCGCGTTCTGATGCGATCAGAAACCCTAGATCTCTTCGCGGAAATTAAAGCCCAATTCGCTGTCCCACGCCACGCCCGCCCATGAAAGAGAGAGAGACCTGTAGATCAGAGGGTACTATAAATAACCACCAGGGAGGCGCCTGCCTGCGCTGCGCACCCACCTCTTCCCCCTCCCCCCTATTCGGCACCTCCCACCACAGGAGCCCCTCCCCCTTTCCCGACCTCTGCCGGGCTCCCCCTCTTCTCCTTCGCCGCGGCTCGTGAATGGTGGGCGCCTCCTCTTCCTCCTCCTCCTACCCGTCCCCCTCCGCCGCCACCTCCTCATCCCTGGCTTCCCTCGCCTCCTCCGCCTTCGCCTCCTGTATGCAGGGCTGGCACTACCGCTGCCTCGGCCCCGACCCGTGAGCGCGTGCGCCAGCTCCGCCCCCCGCCGGTTCAGCAGATCACCCCCGTCGAGAGCGCTTTTTCCGGAGGGGGGGCCATGGCCATCCGCATGCTAGCGCACCAGAAGCCCGCGGGGGCGGCAGCCGCGGCCACGGGGAGGAAGGCCGGCGGTGCGGCCGGGAATCGGATCCTCGTGACCGTGAATGTGCTTGGGAGCGCAGGGCCGATCCGGTTCGTGACCAGCGAGGGCGAGCTCGTGGCCGCCGTCATCGTCACCGCGCTCCGCTCCTACGCCCGCGAGGGCCGCCTCCCCGTCCTCGGCGCCGACCACACCGAGTTCCTCCTCTTCTGCGCCCACTCCAACTACATGGACGGTGAGATCCTCTCCTTCTCTCTTGCTCCTTTTTCTTGATCGATTCGCGTCGTTCAGTTGACGAAGCCCTTTCTTCTTAAGAGGTATCTGATAGATTTCCTCTCATGATGCAGCTCTGAATCCGTCCGAGCCGATCGGCGCGAACGGCGGCAGGAACTTCGTTCTGTGCAAGAAACAGCTGCAGCAGGTGGCGCTGACGGTGCCGAGCAGGGTGGCGGCGGGCGCCACCACCGTCGTTTCCGTGCGGCAGCCGTCCCAATCGGCCCTGGAGAAGAAGGGGGGGAGCGGAGGCAACAACTGGAAGGCCTGGCTAAACAAGTCCTTCAACTTCAAGATCTCGTCTCACTGAGCGGCTCGGGAACTTCCCCACCCGCAAGCTGTTCGTCGAGATCGTAGTACGTTCCGTTTCGCTTCTGTTGGTCTTTGTTAGGTTGGTCCTGCATTGGTAGTTGTTGTCGTCCACGTCTTTGATGATTCAATTTATGAATCAAAGTTGCTTCCTTCGCATGTGTGTTGTGATTTTTTTGCTTCACGGTTTCGTCGGATGCTCATGTTGCTCTTCAGTGTCCTCATTAGATTCGATGGTCCTCCACTTTTCTTTTTTTGGGTTTGGCGATGAATTCTTTTAGCCCCAGTTTGACCACGAGATAAATATTATAATAGAAATTCATCACAATATTGTATCGGGAAGAGTATCTATATGTCCTTGATGTAGATTATTCCGTCATGCATCACCAAGTTTTTTTCTTTAAATTTCCTAAAAAAAAGGATTCATTGCATGCATACGATACGAGGCCCCATATATAACGGTAATTGTACATCCTGTTGTGCCACATCCTAATGGCAAAGAAATAATAATAATAATAATAATAGGACTAATAATAGGAAGAAGAGTAGTCCTAATCCGCCGCATCGCCGACGACGGTAGGAAATGCAAATGCATGTTGGTGTTTGTTGTCTCCATGAGAGAATGGCTGAGCTAAGAAAGTGGCAAACGCGGCCGGCCTCGCATCGGTTCTAGGCTCCAATCCATTTGATCTGCAGGGGAATCTAAACAAAACAAAAATGCTTATTTTGGATGCACCATTTGGACTAACAGAAAACTGTAAAATACTGGATGACCTCCGTGTAAAATTTATCCGGTGGCTCTTCTCATCTCCATAGCCGGGGCCGGGGCAACCGGAGAATGCAATGCTGCATACACAGTGGCAAGGAATAGCCCGGAATCGACGACTGGCCCCAAGTCCTTTCTAACCTAACCTGTCTCTCAGAGGTGAAGTGCAATTTTGGCGTGGTCCTTCTATGCAAACGATTGTTTCCTTTGGACGCATTATACAGGTCAGATATGCCTGCCTTCTCATTTATATGGAGTACGGGTGCAACAGTCATTCATTTTGTTAGAGGAAAAAAGGATGTAATATCAGATTCATCTCTATTATTATTATTATTATTATTATTTTTTATTTTTTTGGTCAAAAGATTCATCTCTATTTTATGCAAGTAAGAGCATACTATTGATGAACCAGCTGCCTAGTGCAGTTGGTTCACCCACCTCTCTTGCAAAAGAGAGGTCTCAGGTTCGATTATCGCCTAATTAGGCGGACCCCTCGACCCGGCCGGAGTTATCTCCTTTGGAGGAAATCTCGGGTTCCGGTTGAATCTCGGTCGCTTGTAAATATTTATACAGACTCGGCTTCCGAGTCCTACCAAAAAAAAAAAAAAAAAAAAAAAGAGCATACTATTGATGTACCGAATGAGGTTCAAAATGAAATTATAAGAGGATGCCCGTTGCAAAAGATTGATTTGGCATCTCTTGGCTTATCTCCCTCCCTGATTAGCAAGCGGAGAACGCTAGATGTCCTTGTGTGTGGCATCTATTCATATTTCTCGCAATAGCAAATTTGTTTGGTACTTGGTACACACATTTCTAGAGAGGCAGGTGGATGTTGACGGGGGCAGGTGTAAATGTGTCATTCGTAGAGAAAAAGAAACGGGGAAAGTTAGATGAACCGGGAAGCAAGGTTTGTAGACTCGACGAGTCGGATCGATTCGGATCTTTCATGATTCGGTATAAGTCGGGTTGGCTCGTGCCGATTCGTACAAGTTGCATGGTCTAATCGTATAGACTCAGTTGAGTTGCATCAACTTGAGTCTTAATACAGTATGAGTTGTTTGAGTCAGCACGAGTCGATCTATTACGACAAACCTTAGTGTGAAGGTCCTTTTCATGCAAGTGAGTGTTTGCTATATTGTGAATATTTTTACCGTGAGCACTAGCAGCGATTTGAAATGAAACGGCCTACTGGCCCAGCAAGCTGCTTCCCGTGGAATTCCAACATGCTTAGAAAACTCGAGGTGAGGACTGTGTATCCTTTGAATTTGTCCATGCTAATTAAGGTGGACAATAAATATTTTGAGCATATGCTGCCCGTCCTCCGCAGGAATTTTTCAACGGAAAAATCATGGAAGCCTTTTCTTCCCATTGGTTAATTTTGTCAAGCAGTACTGAGAACTTCGTTAAATAAGAAATTGCACACCTACACGCTGCACGCATGTGGAAAGTAAGAAGAGGCGCATTGTCTTTTAGGAAAGAGTAATATTTGCTGCACAATTAGGTTGTGCAGAAAGTTCAATAATATTGCATAATTTTTTGTGGTTAGACTACATGACTAATTTAGTCAACTGATCAAGTTGATATGGTCATCCTCATAATATTTAGATTGACAAATATTGTTTTTGATTGACAAATACATATTGTGATTGACAAATATAATTTTCGATTGACAAATACAATTTTGATTGACAAATACGGTTTTAGATTGACAAATGTAATTTTCTATTGATAAATATAGATTTCAATTAACAAATATAATTTTGATTGACAAATATATATTTCGATTGACAAATACGATTTTTGATTGACAAATACAGTCCTTATATTTGTCAATTGAAAATCGTATTTGTCAATCGAAACTGTATTTATCAATCGAAAATTGTATTTGTCAATCATAATTATTTATTTGTCAATTGAAAACGATATTTGTTAACCTAAATATTATGAAGGTGATCATATCAGTTCATCTAGTTGACTAAATTAGTCACGTAGTTTAACCACAAATTATACAGTATTACTAGACTTACTGCACAACCTAATTGTACTAATTGTACAGCAAATATTAGAAAATATTATTTTACTACACTTCAATCATACCCTTTATGAGGGACTCTTTTCACATCGAGGGATGCTAGGGTGACGGAAAAGTTCATCAACTTTTATTACCTGTTAACGGCAGAAATTCAAGTTGAAGATCTTTTCACAAATTTACCTATTTCATTTACTTCAGATTTCTAAATGACGGTCAATTGAGCACACCCACGTCTGGTGGGTAAAAAAGTTGGGAAAACTTTTCCGTTATTACCCTTTCACATCCTATCAGCGATTTTGAACCAATGATGAGATTCTCTCTCATTAATGCTCCGATAACATCTTGATTTGATTTGCGGGGGGATGGGCAACTTATAATGAGTCACTTTGATTGGAAAATAGGAGAAGAATAAGAAAGAATAAAGAGAGAATAAATTTAATTTAACTTTGACAAGCGGAATGACTTATATCGGTGCATAATAATTTATTCGGAGAATAAGGAGAATAAACAATTTGACCTTAGATCCAATAATTGTTTATTATTCTTATTCCGTAAGTAGATCCTACATAATTATCAAAGCTAAGCACCCTTTATTCTAGTATACGTTATTCCGAATAAATAATTCCAGAGTAACTTATTCTGCAATCAAATTGAGACGAGAATTGGTGTAGGATTAGCAGTAGCACAATCTTTCCTTCTTGAGAACAACCATACAACTCAACTTCAAAATGTAGAGAATATTTCCTCTTTCTAATGCAATTAAGTTGGGGACCCGAACTTCAAATATAATAATCTTTTTTAATGTTTTGCTCCTTATATTAAATTTGATGCTTGTTTATGTAATCATAAGATCGACCATTTCATTCTCTATCGTTGAAGAGGTGGGTGCTGTGGTGGTCCAAATGTCCTCTAAAAAAAAGAAAAAATAAAAGAAAAAGAAAGAAGAAGAAGTGGTGGTCCAAATGCCCTCTCATTTGGTGGTCCTGTGTTTATTGTCCTCATCCTTTAAGAGGGCAGCAGACTTGGTTGATATGGCTTCCGTACACGATTTTGGAGATCTTCTTTATTGCATTAGAAAAGAAATGGAGGGAGGGGAACAGACTTGCATGTGCTTCACGAGATGCAAGTTTACATAACTCTGACGTTGATGAGGAATGCTCATCTGGTGAACAACTTAGATTCAGAGTTACCATCTGAGGCGTAGTTTAGAGGTCCTTGGGTTTCAATACTATACAAGGGTAATAAAGTACTGTAAAAGTTGCGTTTTCCTTATATTTAGAATGCTTTAATCTTTCTTAGTGTTGTTTTTAATATATTCTTTAGAGTGTTGTAAGTCATCATATTTGAAAATCTGTTGACCCGAATGATATTATCAGGTGTGGATGACGTATTGTCTTCAGAGCAGAGGTGAAGTTTTGTCATTCTCTTTGGAAAAGAGCCTTTGTTAGAAAGAGAGGTTGTATTCTACTTACAAGCACACGCCTACTTTTACAACATCTGATATATGATTAAAACGGTTTGCCATTTTTATGCTTCCACACAGTCCCACAATGAAACTAGGTGTATGCAGACCCTTTGAACCGTTGGACGGATCAGGCCGGTTAGGAGTGCTCAGACAAGTTGGTGGCTTTTAGTTCAATTCCTACAAACGGCGTCAATCGTGTAACGGTTGAAAACTAGTTAGACTATGGAGATCGTGTGATCAAGGCTCCCGGCTACTCGATGATATTTGTAGAATAAGAAATGTTCAGGAAAGGGCCTGCAAGAAGAAGAGGCGTCAAGGGACCCTCCCGTCTCCTAGAGAGTAGAACCCTTCAATGCCTAAGTTAGGTCCCAGAAGAAGATGGATTCTCTAGGAATTTTAGGTAGTGTGTTGCCTACCTTTGACCGGAGAAGGTCTAGAAATTATATAGTTCCTCTCCCCAGAGGCACCGTAGGAACCGTTACCTTTGGGAAGTTAATTGACCCATGATTTACTCCCTTTGATTAAGGGGATCATGGAATACTGGGCAAGAAGAGATCTCCGTGATCAGAGAGAGCAGATCGTACAAACCTGCCTTAAGCAGACGGTTATGCCGTTACCTTATAACATCTGCCTGATAGCGGGGAGGAATTATGGGTCGAGTCTGGGGAGACTTTCAACCTCTCATGTAACGACCTGTCACCCTATAATCGGGGATCCGATTACTAAATGGGTACCGAATCATTAAATTTGGAGTCAAACCAGGATCTCGATAAGTTTGGGAAATAAATAATAAACTAAATTAAACATCCACATCACATCGAATTGTAAAAGAAGTACATAAATTAAAAGTTATTACAATTTGACTCAATTCAACAAATAATTACATATTCCAACTGAAAAAGAAATAATTAAGCATACAGGCCATAAAAAGAAATAACAACTATATCGGGGCATACTCTGGAACAGCGGCTACTGATGTGCAACCCAAGGCAGCACTCTCCTTACTATGTCTGTATAGAACCCTCACCTGAAAACCGCAGGGGATGAGTCTCATCGAAAAAGACTTAGTAGGAATCATTCGATCCCCACCACCCTCTCACACATCCACAAGTGCAATACACAAATATAGACAATTTAACTAAATAAAACAGTAACACAGTTTCGATATAAAACGCACGCATTTATAACAGTAACATGTACGATTTTGAAACTACCACGGAGTCCACAACTAACGTCTCGGCTAAGCACACAAGTCACACGGCCGAACGCGGAAAACACCGACTCGCTGAGACCAAACAGCAACCCCTCGGATAGCACACTGGCTACTCCGGCCTGACACAGTTCAAGGTGGTCCTGCTTCCCCCAGCACGAGTGACACTCCGAATGTACCACTCTCATACTGGTCCTAGCTATACCCCGGGGTACACTAGGTGACCATCTCTCTAGGTATCACTCCACCACTCCCACACCGGCGCCGTGTCACTTCCATACCGACACAAGGTGCCTAAGTGCTAACAACTGTCACTCTAGGTCCACGATCGCACAAAACGCAACACGGTGCGATCCGATCATGTAGAAATCATCGTCCTCAAATATGTTCTCAAACATGCAATTAACCAAACTATCTATCAACGTAAACACATGTTAATTGCAGGAATTAATGAGATTTTGTCTTGAATCGCGTCGCCCAAGGTCGACGTCATTCAAGACTCATAAACTGGTTCATGTGAAACCTGGCCTCTGAAGAAGGCCTAAAACACGTCATTGAAACAGGTCGCCGTTTAAAAGGCGTCGCTGTCCCTAGTCACCTAATAACGACAGAAAAAGAGATAGGCTTCGAGGTGATCTGAACTTAAAACGCGTTGTGCATGAAAGTCGCCGTTCAAAAAGCATCGCTGTCTCTAGACGCTCATCAGTCCAGAGACACAGTCTGTTATCTGAGCTAAATCGCGTCGCGGGTGGAAGCTGCCTTTTGAAAAGGCGTCGCTATCTCCCGATGCCGTTTAACTCTCACAGACAGGTTCTCCTTCCGCCATCTCCCAAGTCACAAGGTGGGATTTCTCCCCCAAATCGTACAAAAACACCCCAAAGTAGAGGGGGAGGAGAACCTAAATACCTATTTAAAGACCCCCAATTTCTCATCACATGCAATTAATGTTTTCATCCCAAAAACTCCCATAAACATGCTCTAAAGCGAGAAAAGCATAGTTTTAAACAAAATACAACGAGGATCGTCACCTTACCGGTTACTTGAACTCCTCCGAACTCTAAGTCGCCAACCCGCCTCGCCACACGCTGCCGTCGGTACAACCGTGGACGCCGTTGCTCCACCGGGACGTCGGCCGCCGTCCGGAGAGAAATGCGCTGCGGAGGAAGTGGTGGTGGTAGTGGAAAAAGTTAGGAGGTTAATGGAGTAGAGGGAGAGGAGAATTGGGGAGAGGAAAGCAAGGAAGGGGGAAAGGAGCACTGGAGAGTCGGAGGGAAGAGAGGAAAGAGAAGAGAAAGGAGAGAATGAGGGAAAAGATGGAGGATTTGCGGGGTCAAACAGAAACTGGGGAAAACGCGTCGTCCAAGCCTGACGTCATTCAGACGACAAGACTGGGCCGTACTCTGATGAACCAGGGTCGTACTCTAAATGGCGTCGTTCATACAAGACGCCATTCAGACGATAAGACCGGAGCCGTACTCTCGCGGCCCAAAGCCAGCCCACGTGGGACAGCCTAAAACACGTCCACATTGCTGGACGTCGTTTGAATCGTGTCAAACTCGAACACAAGCCCTAGCCCCACAAGGGTCCAAACTGAGGGATCCGACCCCGAAGCTGACCCGATAACCGGATCTGAAACCTCAATCCTTACATTTCAGGTAGTCGAAAGGAAGCAGCCTTCGAGTCTAGGCTCCTGGCCTTTCCTTAGCCGAGTTGTAGATCTCTGATTTTCGAGAGGGTGGGCTCCTCTCAGCTCTTGGTAGGTATGACCGAGACACTGCGGTGTCTCAGGAGCTACCAATTGATGCTTTGTGTCTTCTTATGTTTGGAACTTGGGTCCATGCATTTCAGGTTCCCATCTTCAGCCTGCCAGTTGGTATACCGAGAGAACCCACGTGACTAGGGCTGACAATGAGCCAAGCCACTTGCGAGCTACTCGAACTCGACTTGACTTTAGCTCGGCTCAGCTCGAATTAACTAATGAGCCATGCTCGTGATGGATATAGGTGTCCTCTAAGCCAATCATAAGGCACCTATTTTGTAAGGACTGAGGTTTCGGGTTCAGTATTCGGGTCGATTTCGGGCCAGATCCCCTGGTTTGGACCCTGAGAGGTCTTGAGAGTTCCTTCTGAATGACGTCTAGACTACACGACGCCTTTCAAACGGCGTCCTGTTGTGTGGATGCCATTTAGCGAGGTTGCTGTTGTACCACGCGGGCGCCACGTGGGCAGGTTTCTGGTCGCGAGAGTACGGCCCCTATCGTGTCGACTAAACGGCGTCCTAGATGGACGACGCCATTCAGACTACGACCCTGTAGTGTCAGTGTACGGTGCCGGTCTTGCCGGCTGAACGGCGTCTGGGGTGAGCGACGTGTTTCAGAGCTTCTATTAGTACGGTCCGTCCTGTCATCTGATAGGCGTCTGTGTCGCACGACGCGTTTTATCCTGTTTCGGATTGACCCCGCAAGCCTCCCCTTCTTTCTCTCATTCTCACCCTCTCACTCTCTCTCCTCGCTCTCTCCGCCCCTCCGTTTCCCTCCTTCCCTTTCCCCTCCCCTTTCTTCCTCTTCCACTGCTCCACTACCTCTCTACCTCTCACCACTACCACCACCACTTCCTTCGCGGCGTTCCATTCTCCGGACGGCGGCCGACGTCCCGGCAGAGTGGCGACGTCCTCGGGGTACCGGCGGCGGTCTGCGGTGCGACGGTTTAGCGGCACGAAGTCAGGAGGAGTTCAAGTAACCGGTAGGAGGACGAACCCTGCATGGATTGTGCTTGTTTTATCCGTGATTCCCGTTGTGAAGCATGATGTGTTTGGGGTAGAATGAGCATGTTAGGGGGATTTCTTAGCGGATTGGCCGTTTCTACGAACGAGAAATTGTGGGTTTCACGTGGTGGATTAGCTTTCCTTCTTCCTTTCCTATTTTGGTGTGTTTTTGGGGTGTTTGGGGTGAAAAGGGGGACTCTCGGGTAGAGTTGCAGAAACCAGGTTTCTAGCGCTAAATGACGTCGCGCTAGGACGACGCCATTCAGAATGGGGACAGCCCAGCACGATGCCATTTAGGCAGAAATTGTCCCAATTGAGGTTTCTGTCAGTTTGGGGTTCTGTTGAGAATGGCGTCCAGGGATAGGGACGCCTTTCTAAAAGGCGGCTTCCTAGGACGACGCGGTTTCCGTGAAATATCGTAGTCTGTCGCTGTTTCTGTCACTGTCCGGCAACTAGGGACAGCGACGCCTTTACAAAAGGCGACTGGCGTGGACGACGCCTTTTAAGTGGAATCAACCGTAGCCTATCCTTGCTTCTGCCACTATCAGACGACGAGGGACGGCGACGCGTTTTTAAAGGCGGCTACCTTTGGCGACGCCTTTTAGGCCATGTTCCAAGGCCGAGTTTTATGAACCAGTTTAGGAGGTTTGAATGGCGTCGGCCGCGGGCGACGCGATTCAAGGCAAAATCACATTAACTCATAATATTAATATGTGTTTCACTGTTAGGTAGTTCAATCAATGCATGCTTTAAATCGTACATTGAGGCCGAGGATTTCTGTGTTAGTGGAATTATATCATATGTGTGTGTGTGCTTATGCGATTGTAGAGTTGGAACAACTGAGGCTTACGTTTGTCACCTTGTGCCGAAGTGGGAGGGCCTTGGTGTCTGTGTGGCATTGTTGCCATACCGGTGGGGAAGGGGTACATGTTGTGTTTCACCTATGGCTGGGGGAAGCATAACCACTTTGAGCCCGTCGGGCCGGAGTAGCCAGCGCGCTATCCGAGGGGTTACTGTTTAGTCTTAGCGGGTCGGGGCTTTCCTGTTTGTCGTGGCAGCTTCCGGCGCGTTTCTTACTGTAGAGCTGGGTGTGGTGCTGTTGGAGTTGTTTTACCCTTTCGTCACTGGGCCTGATGTGACCTGTGATATCAAGGTTGCGAGTGGTACCCTTCGCCCTTTGGCCTGATGCGACCCGGAAGGTTAGGGTTGTGGGTAGTCCCTATAGCTTCGGCTTGACGGGGGTTTCGCCGATCCCCAGGGCCCTCTTGAAGCGCCGAGGCCTGGCGTTGAGGAAGTCCGGTCAGTAGGACAGTAGTCTAGACTGCTTGTGTGCACATGTAGCTGGGCAGTGGTGGTTCATTGGTCCCAGTTAGTCCTAGTTTGACTCACTGCCTCACCTTATGGTCTCCGGAACACCGTAGGGACGGTCAGGCGTGAGTGTTGGTGGTGTTGTGAGGCGACGTTTGTCTGCGGTCGACAGTGTGGTTTGATCGTCTAGTTGGATCCTTGGTTATGAATTGTGGTGTTGAGTTGGGTTACTGAACTGCTTAGAATTGTACCTGTTGCATTACTTATGCGTATGTTTCATATCAGGTTTTGGGAGTTGTGTTTACTGCTTTATTTAATTGCCGTCTTTCTGCATTATTATACTTGTGGGTGTGTGAGTGGGAGGCGGGGCATCGGATGATCCCTACTAAGCCCAATTCTAGTGTGGCTTACTCCCTGCGATTTCAGGTGTGGACTTCTTGACGAGTGGCGGCGCGTGGTGTTCTTCTTGGTGTGCGGACTAGCAGCTATCTCAATTTCGGGGTATGCCCCGATGTTGTTGTACTTTATTCTGCCTGTACTTATTTAATTTGTTGGACCATGTAATTATTGTTGGACTGTGTACGGACATTATTAATTTCCTTCCTGCGCACTTGTTCTTTCCTTGTAGTCCGTGTGATTGTTATATTTAGCCTTGTTTAACGCTTACTCCTCCAGATGTGTTGTGTGAGATCCGGGTGTGAACCTGCAGTTAATGGTTCGACATCCATTTAGTAATCGGACTCCCGATTATAGGATGGCGGGGCGTTACATATTTCAATCTGGTTCACTAATAAATGGCATTATTCATTATGTAGATTGGCATATTTATATTTGCGCATAATGAAGTCCATGAATATGTGCAATAGTCATCAGATTATGATGAGATCATAATAATGAGATTGATGACTTATAAACACATATTCTCGATTGTTCCTAGTCGTAGGATGTTTGAGAAGGACATCAAACATCCGGTTAGACTAGTACGGGTTATTCCAGTTCATATGATGAGGGTGACTAATCTCGTTAGTTACTCGTGTGGAGACACAATGGTAAACCTGTAGGTGCTCATTGAGGAATGAGTTCACTGAACTGATCCGACATGAATCGCCGAATGGTAATTTACCTGACTGTTAATCGGCTTGATTCATCATCACAGTGGCGTGGTTGATTCTTGGACTTGAGACACCAAAGACACCTTGTCGGTGGACTTCTGGACTTTGACCTTGACCTACGAATTCCTATCCACGGAATCTCTAATAGTCAAGGATCGGGTCCAACGGAAGACCTTCGAAGGTGATTGTGTGTTCAATAAGGATCGTTCGCTCTCAGGTAACTGGAGAGAGAATGCTCTAGAATAGATCTGCAGGAGTCTCTGGCCAGAGTAGAAACAATATCAGAAAAGATGTTTTCTGATATTGTACAGTGGAGTCTGATTCAAGTGAGTTGACCATCTAGGGTTTGACAGTTGACCATATCCTAGGTTAACTCGAGAGCATTGTGCGAACGAAGGATTATAGCCATGCGGTAACTGTGGACGGACAGGTTCCATGAGTGGGTTCCTGAACCCCATTACCTTCCGGGATCATGCGGTGTTGCTTGGCACCCAACTTGATCGGAAGTCCGACCGAATTTACATGCGATGATAATTCGGTTGAGTAATTAGTTGATATCTAGATATTAATTAATTACAATAAGTCAATAACTAGTTATTAGACTTAACGGGCTGAAAACCGGACTGGTAAATGGGCCTAGAGGGTCACATGCAATAAAATTCTCAGTCGGTGGTACATAAGTGGGATTTATTAACTCGGGGACTTTTGTGAAAAGTTGCGCCGACTTAATATATATACGCGTTGTTGAGAAACCCTGGGTAAAGCTCTAGAGTTTCCTTATGTTGGTCGTCATCCCCCCTTTCTCTCTCCTTCTCTGGGCGCCCCGTTCGAGGTGCCGGAACAGTCTCCGTCTTCGCTGCGTGTGATTCCCGAAAGTCGGGAATTCCCGTCTGCGGGTTTTCGGCAATTGTTGCGGCGACGGATCTTCAGCGAGCGAGCTGATACGGATGAGGGAGCGAGGACGAACCACCGCAGAGGATCGCGTGGATACCGCTGAGGCCGGACGCTTGTGCGGCTCACGGCATTGCCTCGACAGAATCGAAACGGAAGCGGATTCGAATCCGCGCACAGTAATCGGATTACTCCCGTTACTTTTCGGTTTTAGTTTTCGTTTCGAATCAGATCAGCGGACATCGGGCGGGATTTTTGTTCATCGTTTCCGCTGCCTTCTTCGCGTCCCGCCCGGATCCCATCAGTGGTATCAGAGCCAGGTTCTGCTCTGATCCGCTTCGGAACGACGAAATTAAAATTCTAAGACTAATTTCATGCGTAAATATATTTTTCTCGACGACGAATTTGTTCATAGGATGAACTTTAATATATGATATTTAATTATGTTGAGAAAAATCAGATTTTTCGGGGTTTTTCTTCCCGTTCTTCATGGAGATGAAGAACCTATTTTGGGGGCTTCAATGGTGATGAAAGATCACAGTTTTACTTGCTGGTATGACCAGCTCTCCCTGGCTGGAGGTCGGCGGAGCTTCTCTTCCCATCTTCTTCAAGAGTTGGGAGTGCAATAGGGGAGGAAAGGCATGCTTAAAACCAGCCCAAACCAGGAGTTTATAGGCCTTACCGGGGGCTAGATCATGCCGGCCGGCCACTGCCGGCACCGGGGAGGAAGGGGGCCACACCCCTTTGCTGTTTCCCGGCGGCCTTGTGGCCATCGCCGGCGGCGGCGCCGCCCCAAATAGCAGGAAACCTGTAAAAGGGGGCACAATTTAGAAATTGTTTTAAACCGCCAGTTTTAAGGGGATACTAGCGGCGAAGTGGTCGCCGGCCGGTCATCACCGATGCAGGGGGGTGGAAGAGGGTTGCAACCCCTGTGACTTCCGGCCGGTTATCACCCTGCCGGCGCCGAAGAGGAGCTAGGAAGGAGGTGGAAACCTGGCGGTTGGGGCACAAACCCTAGCCAGAAACCCGTGCGAGCGAGGCACTTATCGCCTGGACCGGCCGGTCCCGAGCAACTCGATCGGGGCTTGGCTGGGCTTGGCCCGGGTGTGCCCTAGCCCAGGGTTGGCCGAGCCCAGGCTCGAGCCAAATGGCTAGTCTGGCTCGAGCCAATGACCTGGACCAAGTCAGCCAGGCCCGAGCCCACTTGATCAGGCCCAATAACCCCATAAACCCCTTATTTAAGGCTAAACCCCAACCCTTTTTAACTGGAATTAAAATTAAATAATTTAAAATTATTTTTTCCAGTTAATAAAGAATTTATTGAGATTTGATCTTAATAGTTAATTGGATTTAACTTATGTAAGATATGATCTTACATTAAGGGTTGATATGATTCCCTTTACCTTAAAATTAAAATAAATTTTATTTAAAAGTGTTTTGTATTTAAATTTATAATTTTAAGTATAAAGGGGAATTATGAGTTAAGATGTGATCTTAATTTATAATTAATAAATGTTGTTATTTATATAAAATGAGATCTTAATTAATTATTAACAATTGTTGTTATTAATTATTTAGATAATATTATTAAATCTTAATTAACAAGTGCTGTTAATTTATATTTAAGATTTGATCTTAAACTTATATTAATAACAGTTGTTATTTAATTATTAAGTAGTGACTTGAACTTTAATTATCAAATGTTGTTAATTAATCTTGGTCAAGTGATTAGATTGTTTTAATTTCTTAGCAATTGTTGTTATGAAATTAAGTATTTGATTGAGGGACTTTTAATAAAAGTTGTTAAGTGATTTATTAACTCTTAATAATAGTTATTAAAGAGTTAATTATTTCTTGAGAATTAACCTTAATAAAAGTTATTGAGGATTAATCAAAGCTTACTAATAGTTATTAAGCTAATTAATATTCTCAAGAATCCCTTAATTAAAATTTGAAGATCTAATTTACTTAATAATATAATATTTTAATAAATGTTATTAAGAGATTAATTAAGTCTAATTGTTAGACTATTTTAATTAGAAATGTTCTAATTAATTATTCTTAATAATTGTTATTGAGAAATAAGATTTAATAAAAAGGGTTTATTAACAAGGAGTTGTTAATGACTAATAATTGGAATTATTAATTATTTTATAAGTGTTATTTAGGAATTTTTAATTCTATCTAAATGTTAAATTGTTTCGCATTAATAATTGTTATTAATGTGATTTAATATTAATCTAAGTGTTAGATTAATTAATTTAGAATTGTTCTAAATTTTGTATGGAATATTTTAGAATTTTAATTTTAGCTTTGTGTGCACATGTTAATGTGTTTAATACTTTAAATTAGATTTATTGTATGTTAGAAAATAAGATTTTCGAAAATTCAAATTATCCAATTTTGATTGGTACCCAGGTTTTAAGAAAGCCAAAATTATTATAATTTCAAAATTTTAGCCTTCATGTGATGTGCTTTATCATGTGTGGATGGTTAAAATTTGTGGTGATCATGGACATGTACTTAGTTAAATTTCATATCATGTGATGGTGTGTGATTATTTGGATTGTTATAGGATGTGATGTACATTAATTAAGTATTAATTAATGAGGCCTGCGTGTCTCCCTCTCTTTCTCATTCTATTGTGATTCTATCTCCCTCTGTCATTGTACGCGGCCATAAGGTTTTTTCTTTTTATTTGTATTTGAAATTGTTTCAAAATTAATATTATTTGTAATTGATCGCGCCGGCTGAGGAAAGACGAGGATGATCCACAAATGCAATCAGGAAGGCGACAGGAGATGAGATCACCAGTGGCTATGTGTTTGCGTGTTTACATTATATAAATGTTATATAGTTTTGGTGATTAATTGTTTGGTTCCAGTTAATCACCGTGCTGTCCATGACCATATAATGAACATGTATGGTTGATGCATGCCTTTTAGTTTTTTATTATGAATCGATTGCTAATATTTAGGTATAGTTAAATATATACGATATATTTATAAATTATCACCTAGGATGAAACCAACTTAACATAAACAAAACTTTCAATATAAAGTCAAAGCCGGAGCGCGAGTCATTGAGAATGCACCACGTGGCTCTCCATCAATATAGTTCTTAAAACTTGATTTAGTGATGACAGTTTTTATGTGTTTACTCGAGATCTGCCACCATCTGATGAAAGGATTATTAACTATGGCATCTTGATGCCTTGAGATTGGAATAGAGGAACCGTGTAGCTATCCTCGCGTTTGTCCGGGATATGCATTCTTACTCTACTCTGTCACGTATTGATGGTAAAACTTAGACCAGGTATAATGGTCTACTATGTTTACCCGGGACCATTAAAGACCTGGGAGCCGAAATAAGATTGGATATTGCAAGGAGTTGCAATTACCATGAGATGGTTGTTCCAAGATAATGGTATGATACTATGTGTTTATCCGAGGTCATACTGTGATTCTTGGAGATTCTGATCCTCACTAGGAGACCGTCGGAGTCTCCCGTTCTGTATACCTGAAGGTTATACAGTCCGTCGAAAAATAGTAAGAAGTAATTCAAGAAAAAAGACCATAATTGAATTATAAGAACTATCTGCTAAAATCACGTTATTTCCTTCGATTCACTAATATGTCATCTATTCGAGATGTTGGCATGTTAGATACCAATGCTTCTCAACTTAGACTGACTAGAAAATTCTAATGAATGTCTTTAGGGGTGAGTGAAAGTCACTATCCTAATCAGATATCATGAATCTTCTTACTTGGATAGACCAAGGTGAAGAGGTACTCATGGTATGCTTTTTTTGAAAGACAATGAATGTAATGAAATCTCTTATTTGGATAGAACAAGATGAAGAGATATTTATGATGTGCCTTTGAGAAAGGCAAGTGGTAAGATTTTAAACGATCGAATCCACACCTGAAAAGAATAAAAAGAGGTTAGCTGAGATAAAGAAGTAGTAGTTCTCCCACTGCAACTAATATAAGGATACTGGTAAAGACAAAACGAATATGAAATTTAAATTATTATTTAATTTATTTAAATTCAAAATTATTCTCACCTTTAAAACTCTCGATCAACTATAGACCACACAACAATCACACCATAAAAGCATCGTTGGTCTCGGCTGGGCGTCAAGGTTTGTTGAAACACTATTGGACGTTAGTTACTATAAGACCTAATTTTTTTTTTAAACCCTTGATATTGGCCTAAACAGTCCAAACGCGCAAACCATAAGCCCGTACGCGAAGTTCGCAGAACGCCGACCGCCCCTTTTAGTCCTATATCGGGTGCATTCAAAAGAGTTGGCCCCAGTCCGTTTGAATCGGCACAGGACTGGGTTGACTCGGATTTGTTGCTGAGTTGATCTGGTCCACGAGCTAAGTTCAAGCTTAGATATTTTTTCTTGAGTCGAGCTCGAGCTCATAAAACGAGTTCGATGCCGGCTTGGGCTCGATTGTTTTTGACGGAGTCGTTCGAGCGAGTGAAAACTCGACTCGACTCGGCTCATTGCTACCGTTACATGTGGCATTCTCGCGCAAGTTTATGCTGACTGCGGGTCTTTAGACCTCTGGACTAAATGGACTTACTTGGGCCAAATCTCAATTGCCCCTCATCATCAGGTGATTTCAATTTTTAGTTCAAAATTATGGAAAATTGAATTAGGAGTTTTAAGACCAGTGGCCTCAAATTTGTTTTGCTTGTTTTAAAATCAGCAATTTACAATTAATATTTGATCACAACTTACATCACGACAAACAGCCCAAATCAAAAGCTAGTCCACCACTTCTGGAAGGTCGTCAGAATCTTTTTTTTTTTTTTTGGCAGGGGCCGGAAGGCCGCGTCTGTACAACTATTTACAAACGACCGGGGTTCAATCAGAACTCGAGATTTTCCTCCATAGTTGAAAATAATTCCGGCCGGATCGAGGGGTCTGCCTAATTAGGCGATAATTCTAGGTTCACCTGATTTCTGGAAAAATAATCTCACAGACCAGAAGATAAATATCCCAACAATACCGTGGCTATATGGCTGGAGGTTTTTTAGACCCAACCAGGATCGAACCTGCAACCTCCCTTTTGCAAGGGAGGGTGGGTGAACCAACTACACTAGGCAGCTAGTTCAGGTCGTCGGAATCTTGGTCTCTCTTGTATAATTATCATCTCATAGTTTGAATTAAATCATAATGCTCTTCCAAGGCTCTGCATCATTTTTGTGGCCCGGGTCGTCCCCCAGTTAGCCACATCTTAGGGTCCAAAAAAAAAAAAAATGAGACTTACACCGCGATTGGGAATTCTGGGGCATCAAGGGATGGTACTGGTTTGTCCGACGCACGCAGGAATCAGACCTGTCCGTGACGGTCTCCGTTTGCTGGCCAGGGTCTCAATCCAGTAGAAAACGTGCCAATATTATCCACGTGTGGGATCGCGTCCCGCGCGACTTTGAATTGTTGGATCGCGTAGGGGGTGCGATCTTATTCTTTTCGAAATCTTTTTAACCGTTTGATCAAAATCAGACTGTATGGATGGTCATTTTCGGATCCTCTCCAACCTACAATTTTAGTTTCTAGAAGAGGGATAATTACATATATAAATCTCTTACATAATTGATTATATTTTTACCCTTTAATTTTTTGTCCTATTATTAATAATCTTACTAAATGAGAATTATGTTAAAAATATTTATATGGTTAACTTCCGTTCAAGATTCCAGTTTCAACTGCTAAATTTAATGTTTGAATAAGAATACCTCTACAGAAGGTAGGCTTTCGATTGACATATTGTGTCAAAGAGAAAAATAGATGAATAAAGAGAGAAAGAGAGTTAAAGAAAGAATAATGATATTTAATAGAGTTAAATAAAGCTCCTACAGAATGTAGGCTTTCGATTGACATATTGTGCCAAAGAGATAAATAGATGGAAAAAGAGAAAAAGAGAGTTAAATAAAGAATAATGATATTTAACAGAGTTAAATAAAACCCCTACAGAAGGTAGGCTTTCGATTGACATATTGTGCCAAAGAGAGAAATAGATGGAAAAAGAGAAAAAAAGAGTTAAATAAAGACTAATGATATTGTAGATATTTTTTTAACTTTAATTAAAGGTTAACCAAAGTTAAATAAGAGATATTTAACTAAAGGATGACAATGACAGGCACACTTTTGACATGCTTTTCTTTTGGTAGGATTATTAGTAAAAAGGCAAAAAGTTGAGAGGCAAGAGTGTAACTAACTCTGTAAGAGAGTTTTGTATATACTTATCCTTTAAAATGCAACTCTCCAATAGACAAAATTGAATGGCACTGCCTAGATCAATCCAACAAGTGTTGCTTGAGATCCCAAGAAGATTCTCGTAACAACTCCTTTGAGTCCACCTTTCTTTATAGGATGGTCCCTCCACTCCGTGACTATTTCTACTTTCATGCCGTGATCCACAACCTACTTATTAAGTGCTTATATATTCAAGTAATGTTGGCTATACTAAAGATCAATGTAGCAAACTGAGTCATCTTATAATGAAAGATGTCATTGGGTCACTTAAGTAAGGGTCACATGGTCTGGACAATTTTTTTCACATGTGACCTGACAAATATTAATTACTGGTATAAAATTTTAAACGTGACAAATATATGTACACGTGGCAAATGTTCATTGGACATGATAAATACCATTTGTCATATCTACGGAGCATTTGTCACACTTCAAAAATACTTGTCACGTCTATAAATCTGTATACACGTGCATAAGGATGACAAATACTTTTTAAGTGTGGTAAATAGTTCATGGACATGCCTAAGAAGTGTTTGTCACGTTTGTAAAATATTTGTCACGTCAAAAAATCTGCGTACAGATGAATAAAGATTACAAATATTTTCTAGGCGTGACAAATGCTTCGTGGATATGACCAATAGTATTTGTCACGTCCACGAAATATTTGTCATGTGTGCATATATTTGTCACGTACAGAATTATGTGCCCTACATCTAATACTTGTCAGGTTACTTATGATAAAAGCTATCCAGTTCATGTGACTTTTGCTTAAGTGGACCAATGACATCTTGTATTACAAGATGATTCAACTTACTACACTGAGTCACTCTCATTGCAACAAGTATTACTCTACATATTCATAACACGGTTGTGGATTCTAGTTTATTTTATTAAACACCTATTCTTTAAGTAGATTTCTTCTCGATTAATGAAACAACCTAAGAATTGAAAGTTATGTGTTCATCTAAGCTCCCTTTCATTTTCACTTTAGAAGCAACCGTTCCAAATTTTTTTGGTTACAAGTACAACAAGCAAAAGGAAGAGCTCCGACTACATCTTGAGCCTGCAGGCGGAATCTTTGTTACATCACCAAATTTTCAAGTGTCGCACATATACTTCCCACAAGGGTTAGCTTATGCTTTATATCATTCAGTCTTATGCCTTATTTAAGTATGTTAAGAATCGAACAATGAAAAAGCAAAGAACATTATTATGTCTCAGGTCATACGGTTTGTTTCCCAGGTTGAGGCAATAATGGCAAGGAGATGACCCTTCTTCCCACCAAGTTCCGTGGGATTGTCGCCGCGCACGGCAGACCTTTGCTGGTTTTTCGATGGGATTGTCGCCGCTCGTTGGCAGACCTTGCTGGGAGGGGGCAGTTCCTTTTAGGTGCTCCCCCCTCCCCTCTTCTCCTCTTTCTAGGTTTCCTCCTTCCCTTTCATCTCCTTTTGTTTTCTTTTCTTTCTCCTCGCCGCCGTTCGTTATAGTCCTCCCCCTTCGCCAAGTAACCACCTGCCTCTCCTTTCCTGACCCCCACTCTGTTTAACGCCTCCGTTCAATGTTTCACCCCCAACTCCATCTACATAACCTCGCCCCATTTGTTGCCCATCACCCTTAAACTTGTTGTTCATCCGTCTGCCTTCTACATCAACCCCTCCCTCCCCTTCCTTCGCCCCATCCGTCTTTTACTCCAATTTTGTAACTTCTTGTTGCCATTAGATCCCCCTTCGGTGGGTCTTAGTCTTGGATCTGCCAACTGGTGGTCAGTAATGCACCTCCCTTCATTACCAATCGCTCGCCCGAGGACAAACCATCCATGTGTTAGTATAGACACTTGATGTGCTAGTTAGGTCCAACAAGTTCATCATCATTAGGTCCACCACCGTCAGATCTAATCCTTGCTGTCATAGGAAGTAGCCTCCTAAAAAGGAGATTTGGATCCACTAAATATTGGATAAGATCCGCTATACTCCCAAAGGTCATGCATGCTTCACCCATGGCATTCTGTGGAAGACATTTTAATTTATCAAGTAAAACTCCTTCGAGAGACGCACCTATCTTTCCGACTAAGAAAAGATGTTATAAATACCCTTACTCTGGCCCTAAAAAAAGGTTATGTCAGTACACTTGAACTTTCCTAGAGCTTTCCTTTGTTCCTTGCAACTAGCTTCATGTATGTCATTGAAATAGCATATCTAATATATATGATTTTTTGCTAACATATGTAGGCCAGATAATATGTAATAAGCGTGACATTTTTAAAATTTAACTTGTAAGGGTGGCTAATCTAAAATTATCTCAAAATAAATTATTAAAAATACTCAAATTTAAACTTTTTCGCACTGAAGATGAAGCTAAATACTTTCATTGATGCGCCAGTCGACTCAAGAAGAGGAGGCAAAGAAACACAGTGAGTCATGCTTACAAGTTTCCTTAAGTGTGAAATGCATGAATAAGGTGAACTAGTGTTGGCTCCCAATATCCAAATCATATATATAGTTACTAAGTAGGTAGTAGAGTACATGGCACCCGTGGCAACCTATGGCGAAAAGAATTATCTCTTCGTTTATCTCGAGTGCAGTTTCTGTAAGTGCAGGTTTAGATGGAAGTCGGGAAGTGTAACAAGAGGAGAATGAGCTTTTTCAAAAATTCCTCCTTGAGAATGAGAAATTTTCACTTGAATGAGCTTTTTTGAAAAATTTCTCTTTCTGTATTGACCGAGTACGATCCAAGCCGATGGTGAGAATAGCTATTCCTTCATTCCTTTCGAACGCGGTTCCCGTAAGTGCAAGTTTGGATGGAAGTGGATAAGTTTGCAACAAAAGAGAAAGAAGTTTGTCCAAAAACCTTTTTATTGGGAATAAAAAAGTTTCCTTTGAAGGATTTTCTTGAAAAACCCCCCTCTCTGCAATGACAGAGAAGGTTCCGAAAGGTGCATTTAAAAGACCCTTCTCGTTTCCCCTCACCATCATAAAAAGAAGACTCGAAATTCTGTCATTGCAAATTTGGTTGGAACTCAAATAAGTGTGGAGAGAGAGAGGAGGAAAATTTTCAAAAACACTTCTAACTGGGAATGAGAAAAGTTAACCATAAGAAAGTATTTTGAAACTTTTCCCTTTCTATATTGATTGAGTTCAGTCCAATTTTATACCTAGAGAATCTATATTCTAAACGTCACTTTGATTGAAGAATAGGAGAAGAATAAGGTCGAATAAAAAGAGAATAAACTTAATTTTACTTTGACAAGCATAATGGCTTATATCGGTGCAGAATAATACATTCGAAGAATAAAAAGAATAAGCAAGTCCACCTTAAACTTAAAAATTATTTATTTTTCTTATTCCGTCAGCAGACCTCACAAAACTATCAAATCGAAACATCCCTTATTCTAGTATACGTTATTTCATCGGTGGATCTCACGTAATAACCTATTATGCAAATAGAGTAGGACTAAAAGAAAAAGAAAGTGAAAGATAAAATTTCTACTAATTATTTAAATGGCAACGGGTAGAAAGGTCTACTTTTCTCTCTCATCGACGCCTATCTTTCTCATCTGGTCAATGAGTAATTGTTAGGGTGTTTGGTCGATGTCGACGACCATTCACTTGGCACTCTTATGACTAAAAATCCCGTCTGTTTTCTCTCCCCCACATTGGAAAACGTGGGTATGAAATGCGTAAGTCCGCGTCAGCGACAGCAATAAGCACGGATTCAAATTTCAAGCTTGGCTTGGCTTACTTTGTTGGCCCTTCTTCCCTCAGCAGAAGCATACATAATAAAGTGCTGGCATCCATGACGTACGGTTGATGACAATCTTGTCATGTTTCATAGCTCCATTGATATCATCCTCAACAATCTATTAAAATATTTATTAAACCTGGTTAACTTTTAACTGTAATAATTAAAAAGGTATAAAATACTCACATTCTCCACCAAACTCTTTTTTTGTCTCCTTCTATCTATATTTCTTTCTCTCTCTATTTGACATAATGTGCTAGTCGACGAGACACCTTTCTGTATGCAGCAACATTTTTGTTCAAATGTTGAATTTGATAGTTAAGGAAAAATGTCCATCGCATATTAAACGGAAGTGTTACACGATGATATCGTGATACTATTCTGATTAAAAAGGTTGTTAAGACTAGCAATTCCTCAAATGAACTCCTAAAAAGGATATTAAGGATTGGCAATTCCTCAAATCAACTCTCAATTAAGAAGGATATATTTGTAAAAGTTTATGCATTTATTTATAAGAAATTTTCTTCAGGCTTTTAGACAATGGATACGACCTCCCCTCATGATGCAAGCTCAACCCTATTTTTAATCCTAAATGATGATATAATTATCAACTTGTTTGTTAACCATCAAAATAAAACATGTAATCGGATATAGATGTATATGCAAATATTTAAGAAGATGCATGATATAAGCGTAAAAGTTTACATACTGTGCGGGTTGGGAAAGGCTCTGCAAGAGGAACCATGATCATTACTTTTACTGTACTTTTCGAACCAAGAGCTATCTTACCATTAGGCTGCACAAACCCAAAGTTATAAATTTCAAATTAATGAGTTATGGATGTGCCAGTTTATGTGTAAAGAGATTTTGAAAGGAGAAGAGAGAGATAGACGCAAAGAAAGAAAAAACTAAATTCTCTCCACAAATTATCTCAAAATTATTTTATGCAAATTTCAAGGAGATGAAACAAGTAAGAAATTAAAATGACATTATTGATCAGGATCTCTCTTAAGAATAAAAGAGAAGGAGTTGGATATTCCACCCTTGTGTGAGAGAATAAAATATTCTTTTCTACATTTATAGTAGCGTTAAACAGAGGCGGCGGTGGTCGCATGGAGTTGGCGTGGGATTTGGCGCTGAAATTTGACTAGGGAGGCTCTTCCAAAAGGCACCACGAGCGCCGACCGTCCCCAGCCTTCTGTTTGCTCGGCTGTCGACCGCACACGGACACGTG
Source organism: Zantedeschia hybrid cultivar (assembly GCA_030544215.1). Lineage (NCBI taxonomy): Eukaryota > Viridiplantae > Streptophyta > Magnoliopsida > Alismatales > Araceae > Zantedeschia > Zantedeschia hybrid cultivar. Next base: position 47,904,256 of record JARZZO010000011.1, read on the forward strand.
ATAACCTGTGTCTGGCCGGGGTTTAAGTTCTAAGTGGGCCTGATGGCAGAGGAGTAGAGTAATTCTTAATGCACCAATTATGTTGGGAAGTAGACAGTCATTCTTGACTGTAGAAAGTAATGATTTTTTATTTTTTCTTTAAATTTAAGGAGGTAAAGATAATCTTAAAAAAGTCATCTGTATAAGATTGGATATAGATAATTTTTTTTAAACTAAATCTATTTTTTAACTTTTTTTTACCGTCTCATCAAAGATCAGATGGCAGACGATATGGTGGTAAAAGAATAAGATACCGTAGTCCACAGCAAGATGGGCTTTCCTTGAATTAGGTCCCCCCTTAGGGCTGACAATGAGCCGAGCCGCTCGTAAGCCGCTCGGATTCGGTTCGATTCGACTTGATTTGAAACTTCAAACGAGTCAAGCTCAAGTCTACGTTAAAATTTGAATGACTTAATAAGCCGAGCTCAAGTTTACTGTGACTCAGCTCGTGGGCTCGTGAGCCGGCTCGATATATTTAATATATATTTTTTAATTCCCCAAATTACGTTAAGTGGAAGTATCCCATCCTGTGTGGGTGCAACTGTGTGACTGTCTATATTTAAGTGGTTCGAGCTCAAGCCGAGCCAAACTTGAGCTTGACAAAAACGGGGCGAGCCAAGCTCGAGCCAACCTTCTTTAACTCGAGCCGAATCCGAACTATCCAAAACTCGACTTGACTCGGCTCATTACCAGTCTAATCCCCCGTCTTTAGGTATTGTGGATAATCTAATCGGTTTGTCCTAAAAGGGCACTACAAATATCCATTTTATCAAGTGCCATTTTACTGACGTTTCTGCCCAAGTGATTGGTTTGGTCGCATTATTTTGGGTCAAACGGCACAAGGAAACAAGCATTTGAAATTATATGAAGACCTGGTTCAGGGTGGATGCCCAAAGGTTTCTCTGTCAGCTCTTGCGTGGTCTCCCTGATTAGGGAGTGAAGAATGCTACATGTCTTTGTGTGGCTGCTTCCGCTATTCATGTGCCCTGCAAAGTCATTTATTTTAGGTGTTCACACACCTTTTCAGATATCTTTACTGCTTGGTTGCTGTTAAATCGGGTACGTGCATGCCCCCTTTGTAATATGTCCTGTGCCACTCTCCTTGCGCAGAGAAATGGAAACAAGAAAAGCTAAGGTTGTCTTCATTTGACTAAATATCTATATTATTTCTTAGATTTTTTAATCTGCAGTCCAAATAGCGGGTCAAAATTAATTTCCAGTCTATTGATTGGAAAAATTAATTTTAAGTCTAAAGAACATAGTGTTACAAATTTTAGTCCCGTTCTGTTACTTGCTGCCGTTTAAGACTATTTAGAGAACTAAAAATCCAAAAATACCCCATCCTCGAAAGCCTAATGCCGAGTCCCGTGACTGACCCCTGATGGCCGCCCGTGACCCAAGATGGAAGAATCTGCATGCGTGTTTCTGTTGGGCTTCTTCTCCTCTCTCATCTCCGGATCTCCTCTGCCATCGCCTGCAACAAAGAAGATGAAGAAAAAGAGGAAGAAGAAGAAAGCTCTCCCAGGTCATCATCTCCAATGAGTTTTTGCTTCTTTCATCTCTTCTTCCCATTGGATGCTTCTCTTTCATCTCGCTTTCTTTACATCCTTGATGTTCCTTGAACGAGCAGAAGACGCGGGCAGCGGCGACCACCCAAGGCACCAACAGAGGTGACGAGGCCTGAGACGTATGCCCTCCAAATGCTACCCTAATGGATTAAAACCTACTGAACTAGAAGTTAAATATATAATGAACTGTATATTAAACTTGGAGTGTTCAAAGGACAATCTTGTCATTTAAGGGTGTTCAGATTAACGACTGTTAAAGGGAAGGTGGGTCTTAGACCGGGAATTAGAAGATGCCAACAAGGCGGATCATGTATAATGAAATTTGGGATGGGGACCGAGAATTAAACTGCAGGTTACTTTTTAGACTACAGGTCAAATTCCCGTTATTTCTTTCTGACCTGAATACTTTCTTATCTTCTTGTCTGAATAATTTGAATAATTTCAATGTCTACCATATTTGTAATATTAACTGAATACGGTCCAGCAAGATAATTCCGGTGGAATTCCAACACGATTAAAAACCTAGACGTGCATATGCTAGGAAGTAAGAAAGGATGTTTACTTTGAAGAAAGAATATTTTTTATAATATTCTCTTAAATATTACAGTACAATTGTCATCTAATAAATAGAATAACTAATAAATAGATTTAACCCCTACTTTTTTTTTTTTTGTTTAGTGGCATAGTGGCCAGGTATGTACAGATATTTACAAGCGACCAAGAATCGAACCCGAGATGTCCTCTAGAGTTGAAGATAATTCCGCGCCGGTCGAGAATTCCGCCTAATCAAGCGAACGTTCCAAGTCCGCCTGATTATCCAAGGAAGTAATCTTACGGACCAGGGGATAAAGATCCCAACGACACTTTTTAGGTTACATGACTAGAGAGTTTTTAGGCTCCAACCAGGTTCGAACCTGAGATCTCCCATTTGGGAGGCAAGCGGTAAACCAACTGCCCTAGGCAGTTGGCTCCTGATTTAACCCCTACTGCAACCCTGTGTGAGACACTAATGATGCACTGTCTGATCTACTGATCAAATAGTGAACGTAATAGTGCAAGTATCTCATTTTGAAGAGATGGGAGATGCAGTGGTCCAAATGTTCTCTTTAGAGGAGGACCAATATATATTATCCTAGCGACAGACTTTGCTCGTTTGGTCATTTTCTTTCTGCGGTATATATGTATGCAGTTTTCATCCATATATTAAAAAATAAATAAAATTTATTAAATTTTTTTTAAATATTTAATTATTTCTTTAGGTTTGTTTTTATCTTTTGGATCTTTATTTTTACTATTTGATCGTATTCGATCGTGAAACTCAACCATAGTTGATGAGGGGTGATTGCGATCTGACCCAATTAGGCCCATTTAGCCAAGAAGCCCAAAGGCCTGCAATTAGCAGGAACTTACATGAGGACACCAGTTCTCTCGGTATCTCGATTGACAGGTTGAAGACAAGAACTTAGAGCGTATGGGCTCAAGTCCCGAGAACGTCAGGCATGAAAGACCCTAATACATAAGTCGATAACCCCCGAGACACCGCAGTGTCTCGGTTATATCTACCTAGAGCCAAGAGGAGTCTATCTTCTCGATAATCAGAGATCTCCAACTCGTCTGAGGGGAAGCCATGAGCCTGAATTCGAAGGCCGCCTCCTCCCAATTGCCCGAGAGGTTGAAGGTCTCTTAAGGTCGAACTATAACTCCTCCCCACCATCATGCGGGCCTTGCGGGTTAACGGCATAATTGCCCACTTAAAGCAGGTCCGCACGATCTTTCCTCTCTGTAGCGACCCATCACCCTATAATCGGGGATTCGATTACTAAATAGGTACCGAATCATTAAATTTGGAGCCAAACTAGGATCTCGATAAATCTGGGAAATAAATGATAAACTAAGCTGAACATTCACATCGTATCGAATTGTAAAAGAAGTGCAGAAATTAAAAAATATTACAATTCGACTTGACTCAACAGTTAATTACGTACTCTAATAGAAAAGAAATAATTAAGCGTACATGCCAGAAAAGGAAATAACAAGTATATCGGGGCATACCCCGGAACGGCGGCTACTGGCGCGCAACCCAAGGCAACACTCTCCTCACTACGCCTGCTTGGAACCCTCACCTAAAAACAGCAGGAGGTGAGTCTCATCGAAAAAGACTCAATAGGGATCCTTCGATCCCCACCACCCACTCACACACCCACAAGTGTAATACACAAATATAGGCAATTTAACTAAATAAAGCAGTACCACAATTTCTAGATTTCGATGTAAAACACACGCATTTATAACAGTAATATGCACGATTCTGAAACCACACTACCACGGAGTTCACAACTAGCATCTCGGTTAACCACACAAGTCATACGGCCGAACGTGGAAAACACCGACCCGCTGAGACCAAACAACAACCCCTCGGATAGTACACTGGCTACTCCGGCCTGACCTAACTCAAGGTAGTTATGCTTCCCCCAGCACGAGTGACACTTCGAGTGTACCACTTTCACACCGGTACTAGCTATACCCCGGGGTACACTAGGTGACCTTCTCTCTAGACGTCACCCCCCCACTCCCACACCGGCGTCGTGTCACTCCCACATCGACACAGGGTGCCTAAGTGCCAACAACTGTCACTCTAGGCCCACGATCGCATAAAACGCAATACGGTGCGATCCGATCATGTAGAAATCATCGTCCTTAAGTATGATTTCAAGCATGCAATTAACCAAACTACCTATCAATGTAAACATATGTTAATTATATAAATTAATGAGATTCTGTCTTGAATCGCGTCGCCCAAGGCCGACGTTATTCAAGACTCCTAACCTGGTTCATGTGAAAATGGGCGTCGGAATATGACCTAAATCGCAGCGAGCAATGTAGTCACCTTTTAAAAGGCGTCGCTATTCCTAGTCGCCTATTAACGACATAAACAGAATCACAGCTCGGGGTAAACCAGGCTAAATCGCGTCGTTGGGGGCAGACGCCATTCAAAAAGGCGTCGCTGTCCCAAGACGCCATTTAGCGTTCGCAAACAGGTTTTCCTGCTGGCCTTCCCCGAGTTAAAAAAAAATGAGATTTCTCCTAAAAGCACATAAAAACATAACACAAACGGGGAGGAGGAGAAAAATCGAAATACCCATTAAAAACCCTTCATTCCTCATTTACAAAGTTAACATTTTCGCCCTAAAGATCCCCTAAACATGCTCCAAAGCGAAAAAAAACATGGTTTTAAACAAAATATAACGGGATTGTCACCCTACCGGTTACTCGAACTCCTCTGAGCTCCAAGCCGCCAACCCGCCTTGCTACACGCCGCCGCCGGTACCGTCGTGGACGTCGTTACTCCACCGGGACGTCGGCCACCGTCCGGAGAGAAATGCGCCGCGGAGGAAGTGGTGGTGGTAGTGGAAGAAGTTGGGAGGTTAATGAAGTGGAGGGAGAGGAGGAATGGGAAGAGGAAAGGAAGGGGAGGGGAAAAGAGTCGTCGGAGGCCGGAGAGAAGAGAGGAGAGAGAGAGGGAAGGAGAGAATGAGGGAAAGGAGGGAGGGTTCGCAGGGTTAAACAGAAACTGGGAAAAACGTGTCGTCCAAGCCCAACGTCATTCAAACGACTAATCCGGGCCGTACTCTGACATACCAGGGTTGTACTCTGAATGGCGTCGACCATACAATATGCCATTCAGACGATATGATCGGGGCCGTATTCTCGCGGCTCAAAACCAACCCATGTGGCATAGCTTAAAACGCGTCTACCTTGCTGGACGCTGTTTGAACCGCGTTGAGCAAGCTCGATGCGAAAAGGAACCCAAGCCCCAACCCCATAGGGACCCAAACCGAGGGATCCAACCCCGAAACTGACTCGATAACTAGATCCGAAACCTCAATCCTGACATTCTCCTGATAGAATTGGGTGGCCTCAAAGCCAATCATTGTACATTCTAGTTCAAATTATTAATAAAGGCAATCATTTCTTCATTTATAGTTCTTGGAAATTAACTATCGTAATGAAGGTCCGTAGACAAATGTATGGGATATTGAATCATGATGAGATCATGATAGTGAGATCAATATCCTCAGTCACTTGTCTTAAACAGTTCTCGATCATAGGATATTTGAGATGGACATTAAATATCCGATAAGATCGACACAAGTTATGTCTGCTCATGTGATGAGGGTGAATGATCTCACATTCACTAGTGTGGTGACACTAAGACAAACTTGTGGGTGCTCATTAGAGAATGAGTTCACTGAACAGACCCAAATAAGAATTCCTAGATGGTAATTATACCTATTAGTCAACCAGGGAATTCAATCGTTGCAATACCACAGTTGGTCCTTCGACCTGAGTCACCAGTGATACCTTGTTTGTGGACCATTGTGTCTTGATTCTCTGACTTGTGGACTTTAACCATTAAGCCCACGATAGTCGGTCTCTCAGATACAGTGGAAAGCTTGCGAAGGTAATTGAGTGAACAACAAGGGATCACTCACTCTTGGTATAAGACTGGAGAGAGAATGTTCTATGGATGTGTACACAGAAATTCCTGGCCAGGGTCTAATAAAAGAGATGTCTTTCTAGAAATTAACTGAGTACTGGAATCCATCTAAATAATGCGATAGAGGGTTTGACTATAAAACCATATCCTTGCGTTATTGGGACATTGGATGAGTGAACGATTTTATCTGTGCGATATCTGCAGACGGAAAGGTTCAATTGAAGGGAATAGTATCCCTTATATCTTCTGGGATCATGAGGTAGTGTTTGGTGTTGTTCATGATCAGAAGGCCAAGTGAATTGATCATCATATGATAATCCACTTGTTTATTAAATTAATCATTTAACATATGATGTTCAAATGTTAATTAATAAATATTAGACTCTAGAATCAGTTCTAAGTTTAATGGGCCTGAAACCGGACTGATATATGGGCTTAGAGGGTCACACACATAAGAGTTCTCGTCAGACGGTGAGAGACGTTAAATTTCATCTTTATCTGGGTTTTTATGAAAAGCTGCAGGATAAACATGAAGATTTAATGGAGAATTATCCAAGGCCAAACTCTTGGATAATCATGAGGATTAATCCTTGTGTTTATCTTTATTTCTTATATAAGGAGGCCAAGGGGAGGGGTAAAAGTTGGTTGGACGAATTACTCACCCCAGATTCTCTATTTCCTCTCTCTCTCTTAGAGTAGATCTATCTCTCTTCGCGCATGGTGGATTTGAGATCTGGTCGGAGCACTCAAGTCGAGGAGGAAATCGCGTCTGCAGCGGGAACTCGTGTGGATACCTCTAGAGATCGTGCGCGTGCGCGATTACCGAGTCGGAATCATCCACGGGAGATTCGAAACCCCGCAAAGGTGAAGAACCGTTCTTCCCACGTTTATTTTATTGTCCGTTTTACGATCCCAACGACCGATACATAGGAATCGATTTTATTCTCCGCTGCGTTCTTGGCGATTCCTTACAGTGGTATCAGAGCCAGGTTGCGGGTTCGATTGTAAAACGGCATCGTTTTGGGTGATTTTCTCGTTATGCGTGAAGAACCCGTATTGTACGTGTTCTTGGGCTAAAAATTATTTTAACAATCTGGGAATCGTTCCCACGTTCTTAGAATGTCTAAAACATATTGGGATTTGATCCCGGATTTAAAAGGGGGTATTTCGTTCATGTTGATGGATGAACATACGGGTAGAAATATTAGGGCTGGTTATATATATTTTTTGATAAGAATCCTCTATGTGCACATCAAAACTAGATCCAGGATTATCTTGGCTTTTGTAATCATGCATGTAGATTCGCTGGAGCTCGTTTTTAGAAATATTTTTAGGGTTGTCCCTGGATACGTGTGGCCCTCTGGTATGACCAGAGAGATCGTTTATGATAACCGGAATTTATTTTGATTGCCGGCATAGCCACTCTGTTATTTTCCGATGCATGAATACTATAATGTACAGTACCGGCCATGTCTAGATCTTCCCTATACGTGCAGGACGGTGGCATCACGGATTTATTATTTTTCCTTCTCTGGGAAGCATGCAGTTTCCAGGGAAGAATAATATGGGTTTTTGCGATTTGAGTAGGCATTCAACCTTCCACCTGGTATGACCAGAGGGATCTCAAGTCTTGTACGAAACCCCATCTTCTCCGTTGTAGCTGTCGGGAGCATTCTTTTTCCCACTGTCATGCGTACAGGTTGTAAGTCTTGCGGCCATGCAAACGGGATAAAGCCAACGTGCAGGTTGATTGGCGTCGCTCGACGACGTCTTCGCACCGCCGGCGACGACCGTCGGCCTCGCCGGGGTCGTCCGGCACCGCCCCGGTCACCCATCGGCCGGCGGCACCTCCCCCCCCAGGCGGGAGGACCGCGAACCAGTCGCCCCTGCCAGAAACCCTAATCGGGCAGCGGGGGCGACCGGCGCGTGGGCCAGCGGGCCGGCCCGCCCGGACCCGTTGACCCGCGCTGGATCCGGACCGGGTCCGGACCCGACCGGCCCTGAAGGCTATCCGAACCCCTATTAAAAACCCCATTAATCCCTTTTTAGCCCCCTATTAAACCCTTTTAAGGCCTATTTTAAAACTGTTTTAAAATAGAAATTTTATGGGATAATTAATAATTGTTATTAATTATTCTTATGATTATTAACATGTTATTAAACTGTTTAATGACTATTAATTAACTTGAAGGGTTTTATTAATAATAGGGTATTATTTAATTATTTAAAAATATTTTAGATAATTAACTTCCCTATTAAATCAATTAAGTTTAAAATTGTTTTAAACTTATTTTATGCATAACTTGATTTTATTTATCAGTTCAAATTGTTTGAATTAGTATTTAGATTAACTGAATGGTTTAGTTATTTCATTAGTCAATAATGCTTTGAATATTATTGATACTGTTGAAATAAATGTTATTTCGAAAACTAATTGGTATTATAATTTTATATTTATAAAATTTAATACCTACTGCAATTATGTGATGATTGTGATGCATGTGATGTGTTTTATGGTGGGATGATCATGGACTTATTATTATCATGTGATGATTGATATGAATTAATGAGATGTTTATTTCATTTGGTATTTTAAATAGGACCTGCGTGTCCTCCTCTCTCTTAATCCAAATATACTCTCTACCTTCATATAAGATTGTACTCCCCTTGATAAGATCAATGTTTCTTATTGTTTAAATGTACATTTATGGACCTGCGAGTCCTGAATTTCATATTTAAATGTTTCGGATTAAGCTTAGAGGACGGGATCTTCTGAAGACACCTCTGGAGGAAGGACTCGCATCAAATAGAACCAGTGTTGCTGTTTTCACATTAGGATCCTATTATGGATCATCGTTTGGCTCCGATGATTCCATAGTAGCTTTAGCAGTCCATGATCATCCTTATTTAATTTTTCTACACATATGTGATATTTGTGGACTATGCTATCATATATATATATTTCTATTAAGTATAATGATATTCAAATCGAAATACTATTGATAGCACGATTTTTTATAAATCAACTTAAAAACCCTCTTTTAAAATTTAAGTTGTAAACGTGAGATATTCAAAATAATCCACGTAACCCACCATCATTATAGATCTTAGGATAATTCTTATCTCAAATGGATTTATTGTGCTACCACAAGGTCTATTTGATTTAGAAATTAACCTAGGTCTACGACATGTGATGTCATTAAGATAAATAGACAAATAGTGTAGTTTTGTTGTGCTACTATAAGGATTGCACTATGAATCCATGTTATCTGAGTAATGATGGATAAACTTAACTGAATCATTTGATTTGTTATGCTACCACAAGGTCATTCTGACTCAGGGGTTAAATTGATCGGATATTGCAAATGTTGCAATTGTCAAGAGTTGACTGCCTAAGGGACTTGATGTGATTTGTTGTGCTACCACAAGGTCACATGCATGATGTCCGAAGGATTCTGATCTCCACTAGGAGATCACTGGAATCTCCCGTTCTGTATATTAGAGGGTCATACAGATCGCCGAAAAATAGTGGGAGGCTAAATCTAGATTAAAAGTCCTAAATCTGATTTTAAGAACTATCTGCTTATTTTTATATTTCCTTGTAGGTCGTTATGTCGTCACCTAACCCCCTTCGTTGCATACTTAATGCAAACAAACTCACGGGACCTAATTACATTGACTGGTTACGCAACCTGAAGATTGTCCTCAGGTGCGAAAAGCTAGCCTATGTCCTGGATCAACCAGATCCAGTGCAACCCGGTGATAATGCTAGCGAGGATGAATTAATGATGTTTGAAAACTGGAAGGAGGACTCTGTCAAAGTCCAGTGTTACATGCTTGGTTCAATGAACAATGAACTGCAACGACAACATGATAACATAGAACCTAAGTCCATTTTGAATCACCTACAAGAGTTGTTTGGTGAACAATCCAGAACAGAAAGATATGAGATATCTAAGAAATTGTTTAGGACCAGAATGAGCGATGGCACATCTGTGCAAACTCATGTGCTCAAGCTGATAGAATGGATTGAGAGGCTTGCTGTGCTTGGCTTTGTTATGAACAATGACCTAAGCATCGACTTAATCCTACAGTCCCTTCCAGATTCATTTTCACAATTCATTATCAACTTCAATATGAACAAAATTGAAGTTACACTGGCTGAGCTGCTCAACATGTTGAAGACAGCAGAAGGCACTATCCAGAAAGACAAGCCACATGTAATGTTTGTTGGTAAGACCAACAAGAAAAGAAAAGCTGGACAGACCTTTAAGAAAGGTAAGCCTAAGAAGCTAGTGAAAAGCAAACCAGCGGTTCAAAAGGACAAAGCTAAAGTCAATGATAAAGGTCAGTGTTTCCACTGCCATAAAGAAGGTCATTGGAAGAGAAACTGCAAGATTTATCTAGCAGAAAAAACAAAAGAGAAGCTTGGTGAAGCTTCAGGTATACTCATGATCGATCTTAACTTGTCTTATAGAGAATCAACATCTTGGGTATTAGATACTGGATGTTTTCTCATATCTGTAATAACTTGCAGGTGCTAACAAGTAAAAGAAGATTGAACCGCGGAGACGTGGATCTGAGGCTGGGGAATGGAGCAAAAGTTGCTGCGTTAGCTGTGGGGACAGCAAGACTTCAGATGCCGTCAAGAGACTCATTGGAACTATTAGATTGTTATTATATGTTCCGACCATTATTAGGAATATCATATCTATTTCATTTTTAGATAAACAAGGATATTCTATGAAACTAGAGAATAAAGGTTGTTCCATTTATCAAGGAGACAAATTGTTTACTTCTGGATATTTATTGAATGGATTATATTTACTTGATATTTCATATGATGTTTGTCTGGTAAATAAATATCTTGAACGAATAGATAAGGATGTGAATAAATCGTACCTATGGCATTGTAGGCTAGGTCATATAAATGAGAACATGATCATTAGGTTGCAAAAGAATGGATATCTTGATCCATTTGATTATGAATCATTTGCAACCTGTGAAGCTTGTCTCATGGGAAAGATGACCAAAGCTTCGTTTTTAGGACACGGAGACAGAGCTAAGGACTTATTGGAACTAATACATAGTGATGTATGTGGTCCAATGTCCACTCATGCTATGGGTGGTTACTCATACTTTGTTTCATTTACAGATGATTTCTCAAGATATGGCTACATATATTTAATGAAATATAAGTCAGAAGTCTTTGAGAAATTTAAAGAGTTTAAAAATGAAGTTGAGAACCAGACTGGAAAGAGTATCAAAACTCTTCGATCAGATCGAGGGGGTGAATACTTAAGTACAGAATTCACACAATATCTTAAGAATAATGTTATTTTGTCTCAGTGGACTCCTCCCTATACACCTCAATTAAATGGTGTATCGGAAAGGAGAAATCGTACTCTATTAGATATGGTACGATCAATGATGAGTTATGCTAAACTTCCAATCTCTTTATGGGGATATGCACTATTGACTGCTGCATATCTGTTGAACAAAGTTCCCAGTAAGTCAGTATCTTCCACTCCATATGAGATATGGAAAGGAAAGAAACCAGACTTTAAGCATGTTAAAGTCTGGGGTTGTCCTGCACATGTCAAAAGACATGATCCAGACAAATTGGATTTCAGGATAGAAAAATGTAGATTTGTGGGATATCTAAAAGAGACTTTTGGATATTATTTCTATCAGCCCAACGATCAAAGGGTGTTTGTCGCAAAAAGAGCTGTCTTCTTAGAGAAAGAATATCTTTCAAAAGAAGACAGTGGGAGCAAGATAGAACTGGAAGAAATTCTAGACTCACAAATCAACACTAGTTCATCTACTGAACCATTGACTCAAGAACTTGTTCAAGATAATACACAAAAGGTTCGTAGATCAGGTAGAGTGCCTAAGCAGCCTGAAAGATATGTTGGACATATCGATGATGGCAAACCAAAAGTGCACTTAAATGAGGATGATGATCTTCAAACCTACCTAGAAGACATGAATAGTCAAGAATTAGAAAAATGGCAAGAGGCAATGAATTCTGAAATTCAGTCCATATATGCCAACCAAGTTTGGAACTTGGTTGATCTGCCAGAAGGTATAGTACCTATTGGCAGTAAATGGATCTTTAAAAGAAAGATCGGGATAGATGGACATATTGACACATACAAGGCAAGGCTGGTAGCAAAAGGATATCGTCAAAGGCAAGGCATTGACTATGACGAAACCTTTTCTTCAGTTGCCATGATTAAGTCAATCAGAATACTTCTTGCCATCGCCGCATTCTATGATTATGAAATATGGCAAATGGATGTGAAAACAACATTCCTTAACGGGAACCTTCAAGAAGAGGTGTATATGATACAACCTGAAGGATTCACTTCCAAAGAGCATTCAAGCAAGGTATGCAAGCTGCAAAAATCCATTATGGATTAAAGCAGGCATCCCGAACTTAGAATTTAAGATTTAATGAAGCAATCAAATCTTATGACTTCATTAAGAATGAAGATGAACCTTGTGTATACAAAAGGACTAGTGGGAGCGCAGTTACCTTTTTGGTACTTTACGTTGATGACATTCTACTTATTGGGAATGATGTAGGAATGTTGTCATCAGTAAAGACTTGGTTATCCAAAAACTTCTCCATAAAAGATTTGGGGGAAGCATCCTATATTCTGGGAATAAGGATCTATAGAGATAGGTCCAAAAGGATGCTTGGCTTATCCCAATCTATGTACATAGATACCATAGTCAAAAGGTTTGGCATGAAAAATTCCAAGAGAGGCCTCGTTCCAATGAGCCATGAAATTTATCTCTCTAAAGAAATGTCTTCCAAGATACCTGAAGAGAGAGCATACATGGATAGAGTTCCTTATACCTCGGCAATAGGATCTATCATGTATGCAATGCTATGTACTAGGCTTGATGTGGCACACCCACTAAGTGTCACTAGTAGATATTAGGTTGATCCAGGTGAAGAACACTGGAAGGCGGTGAAATGTATCCTTAGATACTTAAGAAGGACTAAGGATCTATTTCTCGTCTATGGAGGAAACGACTTGGAACTTGGAGGGTTTACTGACTCGAGTTTCCAGTCGGATATGGATGATAACAAATCCATGTCTAGATTTGTGTTCATGTTAAATGGAGGTGCAATAAGTTGGAAAAGTTTCAAACAAGAAACAACTGCAGATTCGACGACTGAAGCAGAATACATTGCTGCAGCTGAAGCGGCCAAGGAGGCGGTTTGGATGAAGAAATTCATCTCAACACTTGGAGTAGTTCCAAGCATTTCAGATCCTGTTCCATTATTGTGTGACAACAATGGGGCAATAGCTCAAGCGAAGGAGCAAAGATCACATCAGAAGTCAAAGCACATTCTGAGACGATTTCATCTGATTCGTGAGATCATCGCCCGAGGAGATATAGTAGTTGAGAAAGTCTCATCTGAAGATAATGTAGCAGATCCCTTGACTAAGCCATTGCCTCAAAACAATTTAGAACGTCACCTTAAGTCTATGGGACTTAGACATATGGGTGATTGGCTATAGTCCAAGTAGGAGAATGATAGAATTGGGTGGCCTCAAAGCCAATCATTGTACATTCTATTTCAAATTATTAATAAAGACAATCATTTCTTCATTTATAGTTCTTGAAAATTAACTATCGTAATGAAGGTCCGTAGACAAATGTATGGGATATTGAATCATGATGAGATCATGATAGTGAGATCAATATCCTCAGTCACTTGTCTTAAATAGTTCTCGATCATAGGATATTTGAGATGGACATTAAATATCCGATAAGATCGACACAAGTTATGTCTACTCATGTGATGAGGGTGAATGATCTCACATTCACTCGTGTGGTGACACTAAGACAAACTTGTGGGTGCTCATTAGAGAATGAGTTCACTGAACAGACCCAAATAAGAATTCCTAGATGGTAATTATACCTATTAGTCAACCAGGGAATTCAATCGTTGCAATACCACAGTTGGTCCTTCGACCTGAGTCACCAGTGATACCTTGTTTGTGGACCATTGTGTCTTGATTCTCTGACTTGTGGACTTTAACCATTAAGCCCACGATAGTCGGTCTCTCAGATACAGTGGAAAGCTTGCGAAGGTAATTGAGTGAACAACAAGGGATCACTCACTCTTGGTATAAGACTGGAGAGAGAATGTTCTATGGATGTGTACACAGAAATTCCTGGCCAGGGTCTAATAAAAGAGATGTCTTTCTAGAAATTAACTGAGTACTGGAATCCATCTAAATAATGCGATAGAGGGTTTGACTATAAAACCATATCCTTGCGTTATTGGGACATTGGATGAGTGAACGATTTTATTTGTGCGATATCTGCAGACGGAAAGGTTCAATTGAAGGGAATAGTATCCCTTATATCTTCTGGGATCATGAGGTAGTGTTTGGTGTTGTTCATGATCAGAAGGCCAAGTGAATTGATCATCATATGATAATCCACTTGTTTATTAAATTAATCATTTAACATATGATGTTCAAATGTTAATTAATAAATATTAGATTCTAGAATCAGTTCTAAGTTTAATGGGCCTGAAACCGGACTGATATATGGGCTTAGAGGGTCACACACATAAGAGTTCTCGTCAGACGGTGAGAGACGTTAAATTTCATCTTTATCTGGGTTTTTATGAAAAGCTGCAGGATAAACATGAAGATTTAATGGAGAATTATCCAAGGCCAAACTCTTGGATAATCATGAGGATTAATCCTTGTGTTTATCTTTATTTCTTATATAAGGAGGCCAAGGGGAGGGGTAAAAGTTGGTTGGACGAATTACTCACCCCAGATTCTCTATCTCCTCTCTCTCTCCTTCTCTCTCTCTTGGAGTAGATCTGTCTCTCTCCGCACATGGTGGATTTGAGATCTAGTCGGAGCACTCAAGTCGAGGAAGAAATCGCGTCTGCAGCGGGAACTCGTGTGGATACCTCTAGAGATCGTGCGCGTGTGCGATTACCGAGTCGGAATCATCCACAGGATATTCGAAACCCCGCAAAGGTGAAGAACCGTTCTTCCCACGTTTATTTTATTGTCCGTTTTACGATCCCAACGACCGATACATAGGAATCGATTTTATTCTCTGCTGCGTTCTTGGCGATTCCTTACATCTCCCCCCCTTAAAAGAATTTCGTCTCCGAAATTGCTGCTAAAAGCAATAAGATAGCACAGGGAAAAAGAGAAGAACTTATGGGAAAAGGTAGGGAAAGTTTTCCCGCATCTCATCCTCGCGCTCCCAGGTCGCCTCGCCTCCGGAGCGATGCTGCCAAATCACTTTTACTAGAAGAACAATCTTGTTCCGAAGGACCTGTTCCCTGCGATCCTCAATACGTACTGGAAATTCTGGAAAGGAAAAGTCCTCAGTGACTTCCAACTCTGAAAAATCCAAAACATGAGATGGATCCTGAATATATTTCCTCAGCAAAGAAACATAGAACACATCGTGCACTCCTGCAAGACTGGGTGGCAAGGCTAGCTGGTATGCTGTTTCCCCAATTCGAGCGAGAATGGGAAAAGGCCCAATATAACGCGGACTCAACTTACCTCGCTTCCCAAATCTCATCACACCCTTAGAGGGTGAGATTCGGAGAAACACGCAGTCCCCAACCTCGAACTCAAGCGGTCTCCTAATATCTGCATAACTCTTCTGCCTACTCTGAGCTGTAGTCAACTTCTGCTGCACCACTCTGGAAACCTCTACACATTGCTATACCAACTCTAGCCCTGTTATCTGCCTCTCGCCAATCTCAGACCAATTCACAAGAGATCGACACGGCCGCCCATACAATGTCTCATATGGCTCCATGCTGATACTAGAATGATAACTGTTGTTGTAAGCAAACTCCACTGTAGATAAGTGTTGCTCCCAAGAACCTCCCCAGTCTAGGCAACATGCCCTGAGCATATCCTCCAGTGTCTGAATGGTCCTCTACGACTGCCCATCAGTCTCGAGATGATAAGCCGAGCTGAAGGCTAACTGCGTGCCCAAGGCCTTCTGAAAACTCTTCTAGAACCTAGAAGTAAATCTCGGATCTCGGTCTGACACGATGGATACGGGCACCCCGTACTGAGAGATGATCCGATACACAAACAACTTAGCCAACTTACTGACTGACCAGTCCTTCTTAATAGTCAAAAAGTGTGCAGACTTGGTCAATCGATCAACAATGAGCCAGATAGCGTCTCTTTTGCCAGGGGACATAGATAATCCCATCACAAAGTCCATAGTCACATGTTCCCATTTCCATTCCGGGACCGGTAACGACTGCAGCAATCCTCCTAGTCTCTGGTGTTCTGCCTTAACCTGCTGACAAGTCAGACACCTTGCCGCATAATCAGCTACGTCCTTCTTCATACCAAGCCACCAAAAGTGCCTCCTTAAACAATGATACATCTTAGTCGTTTCGGGATGCACTGCATATCTAGAACGGTGCGCCTCATCTAGGACACTTCTGCGCACATCTTCCTCAGCTGGAACATAGAGCTTGCCTCTAAATCTAACCGTGCCATCATCCCACAACTCTACCTCCGAAATCTGGAGAATCTGCGGTAGCTCTGCATGTGGCCTCTGAACCTCGATTATTGCATGGTACACTGCTGGCCTCACAGTTAAGCTGGCCAACACGGCTCTGTCAGCCTCTCGAGGAATCTTAAGGGAAGATTCCACAACCTGCGTATATAACCTCCATTCTTGAACCATAAGATATGATACGACTGTCTTCCGACTCAAGGCGTCCGCCACTACGTTTGTCTTGCCCGGATGGTAAGAATGGTCGAGATCATAATCCTTAATAAATTCCATCCACCTGCACTGCCTCAAGTTCATATCCTTCTGCGTGAATACATACTTCAGGCTCTTGTGATCAGTAAAAACCTGAAACTTCTCTCCATATAAATAGTGCCGCCAGATCTTCAGTGCAAATACCACTGAAGATGTTGGAGTCCTAGATTCTCCTCCTTCAGCCGGCTAAAGAAAAAGAGTCCTTCTGACTTTGTTCTTGCTTTGGATGATTATGGGAGTTTGAGGATCGTCCAGATTTCCTTATTGTTGATTCTCTCCTCTTGATCTTCTTTTGTACTTGTTTGTAGTATTTGAAACCCCTTTAAACATGGATTGAAAATCATATGCTAGTGAGTGTGTGTTGCATGGAGTGATGTGATGAAATTATGATGCTAGTATGTTGAAAATATGAGAAAGATGCAGAAATTAATTAAGAACTAAATTGGATGACCCTTAGAAAGCCTTAGTTCTTGAATAGATCTTGAAAGGATGAAGAAAGGACGAAGAAATGATGAAGTTTGCTTCAAAACTCCTGGAAGTAGTAGTAGCGCCTCGATCCTTCAGCGTTTGGACGTCGTCTCTCTCAAAGAATCTTAACTAACTCTATCAAAATTATCACTAACCTTTCAAGAATTATCATTAACTTTTTAATGGCCAAGGACTTGGGTATTTATAGGCTTAAGTTTGCGCATCCGCGGTTACTTAAAGATTAACATGAAGGAATTTGAAGCCAATCCAACCAAGAAACAGATAAACACATCCTAATTCATCATTATCTGTAATTAACTAAAACGCGTCGCCTATGGGAGACGTCTTTTAGCTTAATTAAGATAAGGATAAACATCGAGAAGAAGAGACAGAATCAGCTTCGGAAACCTAAATGGCGTCGTGCATGGAAGACGTCTTTTAGTTTATTAATAAATTAATTAAAAATCAAAATAAGAATAAACCCTAAATGGCGTCTTTACAGGATGACGTCTTTTAGACTCCTTTATATTTGATTAAAAATCTAAGTTAAAATGAATTTCATTAATAAACTTAAATTATGTCTATCTGACCGATATCATTTAGATAATTAATCCAGAAAGATTAATAAAAATTAACTAATGATTAAATATCTGACTATTTTGAGGCATTATTATATGATATGAAATTTACTCAAGATGATGTCAAAATTAGCATGCCTACAGCTGCCTCACCTTGGCATCGTCTTTGTAAGGGAGTGAAATGAAATAGAATGTACTAAAAAGGTGATACCAAGGTGTGATGAGACACGCTCTTAACATCACATGATTGGAATTTTCTTCAAAATCATCAATGAAGATAACTTTAAAATATCGATGAAATCAATCATGTTTGGATGAGGTAGACAAGGAAATAAAATAAAGTCGATCAACTTCCACGATCGGGAAGTACCCTAGGTCACAAACCCTGCAGTTTCATCATGGGAGCGATTGTCAGCTAATGTGGACGTGCTGCAACCATGATGGATCTTTAAAAGAAAACAAGAAATGTTGGATAAAGAATCTAAGAAAGGATAGAATTCTAAAGATATCTTCAAGCGAACCTCAAAGATAATTAAGATACTCAATTCAGAATGGAATATTTCATATCATGTTGGAATTATTTGATCAATGGTCTGAAACTTAATCAATAATTAATTCTTATCACAATGATTTCAAAGTCCTACATGATGCATACTGGGTTAAAAGAAAAATATAAAGTCAAATAAAATATAAATTAATCAAGGATAATATTGTTAAATTATCATTAATGAGTCAAGATACCTATTCTGCAATTCAGTGCTAAGCCGAAGCTCGTTTATCTATGCACCGTTTCACAAAAGTGTAACCATCGTCCTCACTAATTAATAATTCAACGGCCTATCCGTGCGATTAAGAATTCTCTGGAATTATCACTATTTTTGTTGTAGGGGAACTCAAATTCCAGTTTCATCAAAAGCACAAGGTCCTTGATATAGTCTAATAAATATTTAACATATAATAAATGATAATGCAAATTACATGAAAGAGTACAAGTGATAGAGATAACAATCTTTTTAGCCACGGTCAAGACTCATAAACTCCCACAATGGGATCTTCTTGACATTCTCAAGTTTATTTATATTTTCTTGAATTTCCTGCACTAAAAAATCATCAGTAACTTCAATCCAATGCATTAAAATCTAGATAAACATGGTTTTTCAGGCAAATAACAGAAAACCCTGAAACGTGTCGTGTCGCGCCGACACCATTAAGGTGAACTAAAACACGTCGCTGTTCAACAACGCCTTTCAGTCGCATAAATAGGTTCTGGCTGTGTTCAATCCGAATTCCAACTCTCTCCATGCATATCCCTTCTCCAATCCGGAAAAGACTTCCTAGAATCACAATTCTCTCTACATAAACTTCATTAACTTGTATCAAGGCAACCCTAACACAATCTAGAGATTGAAGCAAGAGATTTTCTCCGAAGTTCAAGGATTTTCAAGGTTTTCAAGGTTTCAAGAAGAAGAAGCTAAAGAATAAGATGGATTCTTCAAACAAGAGGATGAAGAAGACGCTCGAGAAACTCTCCAACGTGAAAGATCATCTAAGTAGAAGAGATCCTAACCTACAAGTAAGTTAAATCCTCTTCAATTCCCTTTTTCTCTATATTCTTCAAGTTCTTCATAGCAATCTTTTCTATTCTTCTAGGCATATCTTTTATTTTCCGGCCCAAGAAAATTCACATCTTTTATTTCCCGGCTTGCAAAAAGTATTACTATTTCCATGTAATCCTTTGATTGAATTGTGGCATCCTCAAACCTATACTTTCCTTTTTCCTGAATTTGAATGCAGTATTCTTCTAGAAGAGGCCGAACTCCTATTGGGCCTTCCTAAGATCAAGTTGAACAATAATGAAGTGATCTAGAATAAGATGGCTTTGATGAGGGAGAAGATCACATGTCAACAATTGTTAATGAAGATCATGAAGGATCCAAAAGAAGTTAAAGGATGCCTTACCAAGAAGGGTATCAACCTTGCAAAGCTTGCAGAGTGGATTTTATACGAGATTGAAGATCTTAGAGAGGATGACACTGAGAATGTGATGAAAGCATTCACCACGTGCCTAGCTGGAGCTTTGTTCTTTCCTACTCAAGACAACATACTAGAAGATGATCAAGTCAGCGCAATCTGCGAGATCTTTGAGGGAAGACAGATCGGGACAGCAATTCTAGCCTATCTCTATAGTGGACTTTCTGCAACATCTATAGGTCAGCCTCCTTATGGTTGTATGCTTCTCTTCACTCTATGGGTTGAGTTGCACACTAGAAATTTTGCAAGACCGTCTCAAATTTATCAGAATAGTCCTATCTTCCATATTTTCAACATTGTGAAATTCAATGAAAGGATGATCAATCAAGTGCCCAAACTCAAGACTCGAGCTGACTGGAGAGATTATCTGAGAACAATGTCATCAAATGGGTTCGACTCTTCACCTCTTGCTCTTGTAGGAAAGCCCACTCGAATATGCCGTGCACCAGGTGCAAAGCTCAAACTGATCGGGGCAACAAAGTTCGTACTGTACAATCCCCATCGATGTCATATTCAACTCAGCCTGCCTCGTTATGAATTTCCAGAGTTTTCCTATACATCTCCAATCAAGAAGCGTGCCCTGGAATCCGATGAAAACTTTGAAGCCACTAAACTTATAGTTACATTATAGAATATAAGCTTCAATCATCGTGTAAAATCCTCTGAGAATAGAGATAGATGATTATCATATACATATATAATGGGACTTCGGAAAATTCTTCCTTAAATGTTCTCTTTATTTTCCCTTTTATGATGTAATTAAGAATTTATTTTCAATAAAGAATCGTTCTTTTATATCGTGACAATTCATCCTTAATCTTCTGTGACTTGTCCAAGATTTTCCTTAAGTAAAAACTTGATTTTTCTTTAAAATATTACAATTCGGGTTTACTTAATGCAAAACGCGTCTACTCAGAAAGACGTCTTTCAACCAAAATTCATTTTCCAAAAACCAGAGATTAATCCTTAAAATCCCGAATTATCCATAAAACGCATCCACATGTGTAGACGCCTTTAGACCAAAATCCTTTTCCAAAAATCAGAGATTAATCCTTAAAATCTCGAATTATCCATAAAACGTGTCCACATGTGTAGACGCCTTTAGACCAAAATCTTTTTCAAAAATCAGAGATTAATCCTTAAAATCTCGAATTATGATTAACAAGCGTCCACAGTGGTAGACGCGTTTCAACTTTCTCTCTTACTTTTCTCCAAAATTCTGCCATTAATTCTTTGATTAATCTACTGAAACGCATCGTGTTACCTGGATGCAGTTAATCATCATGTCTTGTACTGGTCTGACCAGCATTGATGGTTTAAACTGAAACGCGTCGCTTTGTGCAAACGCCTTTTGCTCAATTTCAAACTCCTATCTTGCCGCCTCAATTTATGCGCCTTGAATGGCGTCGCTGTACCTCGACGCGTTTCAACTTTTCCTAACAGAACCCGCGAAATCCCCCCTTTCTTCCTCATTCTCTCAAGCTCTCTCTCTCTCTTCACTTTCTTCTTCCTCTCCAACAGCTCCTTCGTTCTTTCCGGCGACCTTCATCATCGGCTTCATTTCCTCTCCGGCCATCCTCTCTATCGCCGGCCTTCTTCTTCTCTTCCTCTCATTCTCTTTTCCACCCGAGCCCCATCTTTATCAAACTCTCAACGCCATGGAACGCGGGCAACCTAGCAAATCCAAGGCGGTGGTGAAACGGCGGCGGACCACATCCCTCTCCGTGGTGTCGGTGGAGGGAGTTCCCAAGGTGCCACCGGCCGACCTTGCGGCGGTGGCGGCATTCCTAGAAGAGGAAGAAGAGGCTCCCCCGGCGCCAATAGCCGAAGAAGAAGAAGGGGAGGGTGACCTTCACTTTGTAAGTTCCCTGTGGAATGTATTTTTTGATTGAATGGAATGAAGGAAAGGGGAGGAAAGGGGTTCTTTGGGAGGACCTAAAATCGGGTTTGAATGGCGTCCAGACCAGATGACGTCTTTTAAAGGGCGTCGTCTTGGTCCGACGCCATTCAATAAAAAACTCTCATTTTTTTAATAGAGTAGAAAATCAGGCTGAATGGCGTTAAGACATCTGGACGCCTTTTAATGAACGTCTAGCATGGTAGACGCCTTTCAGACAGAATTTTTTATTCATTTAATAAACTGATGAAATTTTCTTGTTTTATTTACAGGGGACGATGAGGGCACGTATCTCATGGGACTTAGTGATAGGGGCCTATCGGAGACTCCCGGACTTCAAGAAGGCGCGCCTGCAGTAGATGGGGTTCGCGGAGATTCTAGAGATCGAGCCATTTTGGCTCGATTTGGTCCTCCTACAGGCGCTGCAGGAGAGGTGGTATGCGGAAAGCAGGGCTTTCCTAATGCCCTGGGGTCACATGGTCCCAAGCTTAGAGGACGTGGCCAGGATTACTGGCCTCAGAGTAGATGGTAGGCCGGTGAGCAGGGTGACCTACCCCGATTATCGAGGGTTGGCAGAGGCCCTATTAGGTATAGAGGTATCTAGTTTAGATAGGGAGTCCAGGACCGTCCCCCGGGTAGAGGTGGAGGCAGCCCTAAGGTTGGTAGAGCCTAGGCATCGGTCTGATGAGACCCAGGAGGAGTTCAGAGATAGGTTAGCAGAGTCCTCCTCCTCTGTCTACTGTAGTGACCCTAGTCAGGTAGAGGAGGTAAATAGACAGCTGAGAGTCTTCCTTGTTTTCTTTTTTGGTCGGTTGCTCTTTGGTATGAAGGACGACCATATCTATTGTAGGTTTCTTTATTTGTTAGATGACCTCGACCGCCTCCATGAGTATGCCTGGGGTGCCGCCCTTCTGGCTCATCTCTTCGCCGATCTCTCTGCGGTCACGCCAGACTATGAGACCACCGTCAGCGGCTTTTCGCCGTTTCTTCAGGTATTAAGTCATTTTATTATTTGTTTATGATATGAAATGTAATGATATGATGCTTTTCTAACTTACATGTTTATACATGCAGGTGTGGAGCTATTTCTACTTCCCGCTCGGCCGAGCAAGGATCGTGAGGCCGAATGCTGTCCTGTTGGCTCGCCATTCGCAGCTAATCATAGATATGGCCCTACAGCACCATCAGCTGACGACCCTTCGCCGTCAATTCCTCGATTACCCAGAGCTTCTGGTAAGTTGTTTAATTAGTTCAATTTTGTTTATTAAATGCAATATTTCATTTATTAAATGCAATTTATTTATATGAATGCATCTAACCTGTATGCAGGTGATCTGGCGCCCGTACTTGGGCATGGGCGAGGAGGGCCAGCCGTGGGTGACGGCTGGTTGAAGACGGTTCGATCGGCAAATGTGGCTCCACTGCCTGAACGAGATCGAGCCACTCCGCCTCCGCTTAGTAATGGGGACCCTGGGCCTCCATCAGGAATGGATCAAAGAGGAGGTCCCAGAGGGCGTTGGGAGGAGCATGAGGGGCAAGTAGGCCCTTATGACTGGCGAGCCAAATTCCCCGAGCAGTACGAGGATTAGCACCGCCGTGGCGTACGAGTAGACTCTCATGCGGAAGATAGCACCTCCTACCTCCAGCAATACCGGACCTACTACGCCGACCAGCTACGGCTTCTCCGACCACTTGATGTAAGTATGCGTTTATGCTTCTTTCATTTTATTATTATCTTAATTTATATTTGTGAATGAGTGTGTGTACGCATGGTATGCAGGATGCACGAGATGTTGTTATCATCGACCTCCGGGCCCGCCTACAAGATGCGGAGGCCTAGCTGGAGCAAGTCCAGAAGAAACTTTTTGACTTGATATGTATGCATGCTTATGAATGAATGTTTAATTAATTTATTTATTTTGACGATTAGCTACTGACGGTTGTCTTTTGGTGCAGCGAGCCGTCTATACCCAGGCGGCTCCCCCATCATCCTTAGTTGGGGCTTGATCCTCTTCTACGGTTGCTTATGAGGCTGCTCTTGCTGACCTCCAGAGTCAGCTCGCCTCTGCCATCCATCGAGCCTCTCTTGCGGAGGAGGTTCGGGCTGCTCAAGTAAGTTCCATCCTTCTTCTTCCATTATTGGACTTGATTTGCTTGATTATCTTGAATTGATAGTGTCTTCTTTTACAGGTTGCTGAGCTTCAGGAGGCCCTTCAGAGGGTTGAGATCGACGCAGCTCGAGTCCGTGAGCTCGAGGAGCAGGTGGCCCGTCTCTCCATTGGGGATCTCGCCTGACTCCAAGTTCGCCTGGAGATCTTGACTGAGGAGAGGGATCATGACCGCCTTCGGCTAGAGAGTCTTCAGGGTTGCCTCTCCGTGGCAGAGCATGAGCGCCGGATGGTGGAGGAGAGATATTAGTGAGCCCGCCAGTGGGCTATCGATCGCGGTCAGGTGAGCGCTTTCACGACCATTATTGCCATATCGTCTGGCCAAGAAGGGCCGAGCTCCATGAGCCCACCACCGCCGCCGTCTAGAGCTCCAACGCCAGATGCCCA
Organism: Zantedeschia hybrid cultivar; assembly: GCA_030544215.1. NCBI lineage: Eukaryota > Viridiplantae > Streptophyta > Magnoliopsida > Alismatales > Araceae > Zantedeschia > Zantedeschia hybrid cultivar. Next base: position 47,928,699 of record JARZZO010000011.1, read on the forward strand.
GGATGAAGCCAAGAGTCAGTTTGACGAGGGGGAAAGAGAGAATCAGCCATGAGGGCCTCATCATGTACTTTTTTCTTTTTGAATCTTGTACAAAGCACCTTTTGATATATATATGACATTTTTGTCTTCAGCTTTGTGTCTCATTTGTGTGAATTCCTTGGCTTTCATACCTGTACCCTGTACATTACTTAACAAATAGGTTAAGTATCTATTTAGGCTTAGCCCCTTACCCAGTTAAGTAACTGATTAATTGATCCTTTTCTTGGTAGAAGGGTGAAGGGGCATAGCCTTTATTAACAAAGGTGATAATAATTGAACTGAAGAAAATAACAGAGTAAGATGCAACATTCAAGCATGCAGATGCTCGTTGAAAATAAAGGAATGAAGCATACCAAATGTTACAAGAAGATGCTAATTGAAATATTTTATTATTATTAATTTTTTGAAATATTCATTTTGTTTGAGTTTTCGAACATATATATTTTTTTGGATTTTGAGATATGTACTTTTTTTTTGGATTTTGAAATATGTACTTTTTTTGGATTTTGAGATATGTATTTTTTTTGGATTTTTAGATATGTACTTTTTTTTATTTTGAAATATGTACTTTTTTTTTTGGATTTTGAGATATGTATTTTTTTTTGGACTTTGGGATTAATGTGCAAACTAAAAGACCAGTATGGTACTCAGATCAAAAGAATATATTCATCTATTAACTTAATTCCCAAATTGTTCTTCAATAATCTAACTTAGACCCATCGTGCTTGAACTTGTGTTTCCATTCATGATCCCATTTGATGATTTGATCCTTACTCAATCTAGGCTGTTCCTTAAGCTTGGAGTACGCCTCTTCAGAAAGAAAGGAAGAATTGGTTTAGAAAGCCCACAAGAAGGTTCCGGAGACCCAAAAAGATGTTCCTTTCTTACCATAATATTTGTTGGGGTTCGGTTATTTTCTTTCCGAGGTATTTATCGACCTTGCGTTCCCTTTTATTTCATTTTATGGCCTTGATGTAACGTTTGTAGTGTGATGGCCTTTTGATTTGACATTTGGCTTTTGCCCTTTGATTTTTCTTTTTCTATTCATGGGATGGATCTCTCCCCCCCTTTTTTTTATGACGGCCTCCTACTAAGATGGCGGGTATTCTTGCATGATTAGCAACTGACCATCTTTTCTCGTCTAAGAGTTCCAATTGAGCAAGGAGTGTTGAACGGTGTTCATCAATAGAGAGTTCCTTATTCAATTGTACTCTTAATGATGGTATAAGGATCTCATATGGAACTACCGCCTCCATTCCAAATGTTAAGGAATAAGGAATCTGCCTAGTGGGCGTACGGATTGAAGTTCGGTATGCCCATAGAGCCTCAATTAATTTTTCTGGTTAGTCTGTGAATTTATTAGACTTGCACGTCTTTTTAATTATTTTTATTAAAGTCTTGTTAGTTGCCTCTGCTTGGCCATTGCCTTACGGATAATATGGAGATGAATGATGCAATGCAATTTTGTTGCAGAGGTCTTTCAGTTCTTGTGACACAAACTGCGGTTCATTGTCGGTGACGATGGTGCTTGGAATTCCAAATCTTGTGATGATGTTGTTCATTATGAACTTGCAAACGATTGATGCTTTGACTTCCGTATACGCTTCAACTTCCGCCCACTTGGTGAAGTATTCCGTTGCCGTGAGAATAAAGGATTTCTGCTTAATGCCGGAATCAGGATTGCCAAGGGGTCCAATGACATCGAAAGCCCACATGGAGAAAGGCTATGGGGAGGAAACAGGATGGAGTGAAGATGCAGGAGAATGGATCTTGTCGGCGTGAAGTTGACACTTGGCACACCTACGGACATATCCTACGCAATCTTCTTCCATAGTTGGCCAATAGAATCCTTGTCTAAGGATCTTCTTTGCTAGCATTTGTCCATTAACATGGCCACCACAAACTCCAGTATGAGCTCCTTCCATAATCTTTCAAAGCTCATCTTCGTCTAAACATCTTAAAAGAACTCCATCAAAACCTCTTTTGTATAATGCTCTCCCAACTATGATGTATCTCTGAGCAACTCTCCTGATAGCCCTTTTCTCCTCAGCTGTGGCTTCCTCAGGATATGATTGATCTTTACAATATTTGGCAATTTCGTAGTACCATAGTTTCTGTTCGTCATCCATCTCTTCTAACAGCTCCATTAACATAATCTCTCTCTTTTTCACAATATTTCTATCTTTGACCTTCTTCAGCAGCTTCTCCTTAGTCCTAAAGAATGAACGGTCTTTCACGGCGGGTGAAAGACGCCTATGAACAATGATTGATTCGGATTGTCTACTTATTGGAAAATTGAGGGATGATGCAAGTGAAGCTAGAGCGTCAGCTAAAATGTTCTGATTCTGAGGAACATGGATGAAGATCAATTTTGTGAAAAGCTTCGTATAAGCAGAAGTGAGTTCTTGATAAGGCTTGAGTTTTGGATCAAGAGTTCGATATTTGGTTAACACCTGGCGAAGAATCAATTGGCTATCACCCACAATTCTGAGTTTGGTGGCACTATGGAGATGAGCAGCCTAGAGGCCAGCAAGGAGTGCCTCGTATTCAGCTATATTGTTAGTGACTGAAAAGTCAAGCTGAAAGGCTTGTGGAATGGTGACATTTTCAGGTGATAATAGAACAATGCCGATCCCCTTTCCCTGAGAATTCAGAGCTTCGTCAAAATGCAGAGTCCACATGTCATCTTTGATTCGGTCTATGGACATCAGTTCCTCATCCGGAAACTCCGATCGGACTGGATCAAAACGAGGAAGGGGGTGATGAGCGAGATGTTCTACTATGGCGTAGCCTTTGATCACTTTCTGTTGAATGTAAGTTATATCAAATTAAGGTAGAAAGCTTTGCCATCATGCTAACCTATCAGTAAGGACAGATTTCTCAAGGAGAAACTTGATCGGATTCATCTTAGCGATGAGATGAACTTCATGGGCTAGAAAGTAATGCTTCAATTTCTGAACGACCCAGACCAATGCTGCACATGTTTTCTCCATCGCTGTGTATCTCTGTTCAGCGGGGTTGAGGAGTTTAGAGAGATAGTAGGCTGCCCTCTCCTTTCCTTCTTCATCCTCTTGTTCTAGGACAGTCCCCACCGCATCATCCATGACAGAAATGTATAGAATTAAAGATTTGTCCGGAGATGGTGGTCTTAAAACAGGAGGACTTGCCAGATAATTCTTCAATCCATCAAACGCCTCCTGACACTTATCGTCCCAATTGAATTTGACTCCTAGCTTGGTAAGCTCATAGAATGGCTTACACCTTTGTGAGTGCTGGGAGACAAATCGGCGAATAAATTGCAACCTCCTAATTAATCATCTTAAACAAGTTCTTGGGAGGTAGCATTTCTCTAATAGCCTTTGCTTTGTTGGGATCGATCTCAATTCCCCGTTTACTGACAATGAATCCAAGTAATTTCCCAGAGGATACTCCGAATACACATTTCTTAGGGTTCATCTTCAACTGATATTCTCTTGATCTTTCTAATACTCTTGCCAAAACTTTGGCATGCTCAACCTTAGTCTTAGATTTTACTAACAAGTCATCCACATACACTTCTAGATCGATATGCATCATGTGATGAAATATTACCATCATAACCCTTTGATAAGTGGCTCCAGCGTTCTTTAATTCAAAAGGCATGACGACATAACAATATGTCCCCTAGGGTGTAGTGAATGATGTCTTTTCTTGATCTTCTTCTATCAATTTGATCTGATTATATCCTGAAAATCCATCCATAAATGATAAGGTTTCATAGCCAGTTGTGTTATCGATGAGTACATCAATGTGAGGCAGTGGAAATCATCCATAAGACACTCCCGGTTCAAATCTTGGAAGTCAATACAGATTCTAACCTTCCCATCTTTCTTCATAACGGGGACTATGTTGGCCACCCATTGCGGATAGAGGACAACTCTAATGAATTTGACTTTATGTAATTAATCGACTTCTTCGTTCATCTTCAAAGCCATTTATGGGTGGAATCGCCTTAACTTCTGTTTAACTGGGCTAGCTCCATCCTTTAATGTCAACCTGTGTTTCACTAGTGATGAGTCTGACCCCGACATATCCTCATAACTCCAGGCAAAAGTGTCCTTATAATCCTTAAGAATTTGTACCACTGCCTTCTCATCCATTTCAGAAATATTTTTGCTAATGAGAACAACCTTAGGTTCGTCTTCAGTCCCTAAATTGATCTCTTTGGTGGGCTCTTCTACGGCAGTTGAGGGTTCATCGAATCTTTTTACTCCACTAGCATATGCCTCAGCCGCGTCCTCGTCATCTTCCTCATCTTCCATAATGGGGTCTTTTTCGTATATCAATTCATACACCCCATATCCATCATTGACTGCCTCATCATTTACATAATCTTCTGGCATCTGAATAAGATTCTCTAACAGCTGAGGGATCATAGAGCAAGAGAGGCATTTAAATGCTAAATCCTGGAGGTATCTATCTGGAATTTGTTTACCCTTAGATTTCCTAGACTTCCTAACTTGACTAACCTGCCTAGAACTAGACTCCCTAACTTCGCTAGACTCTCTATCCTGACCTAATGAGGACGAAGAAGGATGAAAATTATAGGCTATATGAGGAAATATAGGAGAATCCTCCCGAGGGGAGGGGCAGAGTAGATCTGGAAGAGAATCTTGACCGAATGACCTGCGCGATGGGGTACACTTGGACAAGTAGGAAGTTTCCTCAATGAGGATCTGAGAGAAATTTGTTGCAAAATTGGTGTTTTTTTTTTTTAAGAAAAGATGAATTAATCATAAAACAAAAATGAAGATGAATAGGAGGAGAATGGGATGGAGGAAGTGGCACCAAGGCCAAAGGATTGTAGGGATCATACAGTAGCATGTCCCAGATTAAATCATAAATCCTCTTTAGATCGAGAAGAGGTTGAGGGATAAAGTCCTGTGGGGACAGAGTGATCATAATGGGCGGAACCCGTGGAATATCTTCAGTAATGACCCGCGACCAAGTCGGGGTCAGAAGGAGAGTACGGAGTAAGGTATGGAGTGTGAAAATGTAAGAGGGATAAGTCCCCCTCCAAAAAAGATCCGTGGTATAACCAGCTTCGTAGGGGTCATCTGGCTCCCCTTCATTTGTTTCCTCAGACAGTAGAATTCTTTTGTCAAAAATGGCACCAGGCCCTTCAATCAGCTCATCTATTTGTGGCGGCCACTTTGGTTCTAAGGGATCAAGAAATAGTCCGTTTAATGCAATGTATAGATCTCTCAAGTCAAACCATCGGTACCATTTACACTCAGGATCTTGGAATTTCCTCCTTTTCATTGGCCGAAGAGCTTCCAAAGACTGGTACGTCAACAATTCTAAATAATGTCTGGCCAGGTCTCTTCCATATATGTCATGGAGATCAAAACAGGAAGTGATGACCACTGTGTTATCATGACTGATCACGGGCCCCTTGACGAAATGTGTGTATAAGGTCCATGTTAAAGGGTGCCGGCCTTCTTTGCATGGTATAGACATTATTTCCCAGACCTTTTGGCCGTCTTTATTTTCTTCCTGTTGAGTAATGTCGTGCTTCAGTTTTCTTGGCTTACAGCCCAGGCCATTTTCAGGTGTCCTTCGGTTGTCCTTGAGGGGCGTGGTTCTGCCTTGTAATTGCGTGCCTAGGCCCTTTCCAAGCTGATAACCACCCTTCATCATTATTTTCCAACCAGGGGTACTCATGCACTTCCCCCGCTTTATGGTATCCAGTGGATAAGGAGTAAGAGTGGTGGCCTTTAAAGGATCAGCCACAGGACGGTAGACCTGTAATACCGACAGAAAAGGTTGTCGTCCAGGTGAAGGGGTTGGCTTGATATTTAAGAAGTGAGCAGCAGCAAGGATTGGCATGCTCATAACTTTAATGACGTCCTTTATAGGGAGATTTGAGGCATTACTGATTCGTAGAGGGAATCGCCTCAAGGGTTTTAATATAAGGACGGCCCAAAATAGCCTTCAAGGAAGGATCAATTTACAAGATGTGAAATTCGACCTCGGCATGACATACAGGGCCTAACTCTACTTTTAAATAGACCATTCCCAGTGGGAAACGTGTGGAGTTATCATATGCTGTAACAGAAATGGGACTAGGCAGCCATTTTTCCTTGGGTACACAACATAGTTCAAGGGTCTTCGGAGGCAGGACATTAATTGAAGCCCCCGTGTCAACCAGGCATGTGTCTACAACCCTTTTGCAGATATTGACCGTAATATTCAGAGCCATGCTCCTGGCTGCTAGTGGTGCTAGTTCTGAAGCATGAAATATGATAGAGGGCTGATCCCCCTGCGGAACTAGTAGTGCGGTGATCTTCTCCACTGGCACGTCTTTGTTGACCATCACTTTTTGTAGGTATTCCATCAGAACTTCCTGATGGGTCTTCGATCTCTTGATCAACTCAAGCATAGAGATTTGTGCCGGTGTTCTGTCCAGTTGTTTCAACATGTCATATTGAGCACCTGATGCACTCTCATCATTATGTGCTTCCTCTGACAGCTGTGATGGGCCGTCTCCAACTGTAGATTGAGGAACGACCTTATTGAAGATCCTCCCACTCCGGAGTGCATGTTCTTCACTAGTGGAAGGGCCAGGTGATAACTTGAGCACCGCAGGGTTGGTAGATGGTGTAGATGGTGTGGATGGTTGGTATACGGGTGATGGCATAGATTTAGTTGACGATGGCATGGTGCGAATGAGGGGTTTAGAGGGTTGGATAGTGGTGTGGTAAGTGGTTGGCGCAGTTGAAGTGGGGAATGGTACGCGGAGTAATGGTTTGGATGGTTGTATGGTATTTGGGTAGGCGGTGGTGGTAATAGATGATGTGGGGAATGGTACGCGGAGCAATGGTTTGGATGGCATGAGGGGTGCGTAATTAGCTTGCGGTAGGTTATTTGATAGAGGTGTGGTGGCGTGGGGGGTAATGGGTTTGAGGAAAGCGGGCAGTGGTGATGGGTTAATGGGCGTAGGTAAACGGTATGCGAGTGTTAGTACTAGTGTGATGGTAACGGGTTGTGGTTTAGGTACGTGGAGAGTGCGGCGTGGTGGTTGCTCAGTGGTGCTCAGAGTGTGACCTGTTGAATAAATAGAGGAAGAGTCCTCTATCTTCCACTGTTGCCCTCAATTACCCTCAGACTGGCTATCTTCCAGTGTGACTGGCAACTTGATTCTGGTGCTGGTGTTCCGGAAGTGGGTTCTACACTATACCCATGTTCGGGGGTGCTGCTGCCTGTGCCGGCGATCTTGGTTGTTGCTATTGTTGGGGTTGCTACTGCTGTTGTTGGGACCTTCTTGCCTTCAAGGCGGATATATACTTCCTCATTTCTTCCCAATCAATGCCTCCCTGCTCGTTGAGATCATGGATATAATCTCGAAATTGGAAGCAGACGTCTATTGTGTGTCCAAGTTGTCGATGGAAGTAACAATACCTGGAAGTGTCGGCATTTTGGGGCCGAACTGTTTTTTCTCTTGGCAAAACCAAGACATTGGCTGCCATTAAAGTATTGAAGATATCTGACAAGGATTCTGGAAGGACTGGATATTCTGCCCTTTTTGGGCTTGGAGGCTTCCTCTGCTGGTTATAATCAGCAGGAGGAGATACATTATGATACGCCGGCGGTGCGTGTGGCTGGTACTGTTGTTGTTGTGGGGGCTAGTACTGTAACTGCCGTTGTGGCTGCTGCTGTGGCTGCTATTGTGGTTGCTGGTTCGGCTGCTGTGGCCGCTAGTACTGTGGCTGTTGATATTGTGGATTTGGCTGCTGGGGTTGTTGATACTGTGGCTGCTGTTGTCTGTAACCCTGCTGGTTCGGTGGTCTTTGGCCTGCGAACTGTGATGGTGGCTGGCTCCTCATGAACTGGGGCTGATTGTTGTTCATGGTGCTAAGCTGCTCATGAGAGAGCGTGCCCTCAGTTGTTGGACCCGTGCTAGGAGAATTTGGCACGGCTGGCTTCCGAGGTGGAGGCCTGCTAGGTCGGTGAGGATCAAAGACATTAGAGAACGTAGCATCCTTAAAAGCGTTTTGACAATAACGCGCCCTTTGATAAAGCTCTGCCATGCTGGTCAAGTTGTTCAGGGCGATGACTAGCTTAAATTGAGGTGTAGCATTAGAAATCAACATCTTTACTTGTTCGGACTCAGACAGATGATCTTTAACTTTTTCTGCCTTGCTCCTCCATCTATCAGCAAAACTGACGAATTCCTCGTCGGGCTTCATTTTTTCTGCTATTAGGTCAGTAATGGACAGAGAGGGTGCAACTCTATCCTAGTATCGTTGAATGAATTTTCGTGATATGATACCATAGTCCTCTACTTCGGATGGCTCTAAGGAAAAGAACCATTCAAAGGCTGGTCCCTCCAAGGACTTCCTGAACAAAAATGCCAACGACTTCTTGTCATTCTGTCAGAAAGATGGCTTGTACATTAACTCCTTCAAGTGAGTGAAGGGGTTGCCAGTACCGTTGTATTTTCGGTACACTAGCATTTCAGAGCGGCAAATGGAACACGGGCATACTTGGCAGGTTAATCTCAGGTGTAGCTTTAACTCCCATCATTTTCTGAAAATTATTGAACTGCTCATCTATATGCTCCATCTTCACGAGCAAAGCCTGAGTCGTCATATCGACTGGAGGAGGGGGAGGTAGAGGTACATGATAGGCCTGTTGCCTAGAGTATGTGGGGCAAGGGGGACAATAGGGTTGAGGTCCGGCAGCGCTTCCGCCATACCCAAGGGCATTTTGATAAGTTGGCATAGGCGGTCTAGCTAGTTGCCTCGAGGAGGACAGTTGTGGCCCAGTTGGCCGAGAAGTTGAAACCTGAAGGCCTTCCATGGCCTCGTGAATGAAGGAAGCATGATGGAGAGGTGGTTGAGGAATAACAAGGGAAGCCGTAGGATTTGGCTTGGCAAACTGCATAGGCATCTTCCTCTTCAAAATAGACTGGATTGCCTCGAGCTGGTGAGGATCCAGATGGGAGGCTAGAACTCCCAGGGCTTTGACCAGATTAGACGGATTGGAAGATGACGGCTCATTCGGGTTTATGGCCCCCTTAAAGACAGGATTAGAAACCGCATGCACGTACGGAGGAAAATCAGTACCATAATTGTGTTGATCATAGATAAAAGGAGGAGGGATATGAAGGTTTCCCTCATGTTCAGATGGATAAGAATGAGGATCATGGGGGGCATTAGCATCTCCCCCATTTTCATAGTGATAATTTGTAAGGATTGAGGTTTTCGGATCCGGTTATCGGGTCAGTTTTCGGGGTCAGATCCCTTAGTTCGGGCCCTGATGGGGCTGAGACTCATCAATGTAGACGCATTTTATGCTGTGCCACGTGGGCTGACCTTGGGTCGCGAGAGTACGGCCCTGGTCATATCGTCTGAATGGCGTCTTGGATGGACGACGTCTTTCAGAGTACGACCCTGGCTTGTCAGTGTACGGCCCGGTCTTGTCGTTTGAAAGACGTTGGGCGTGTACGACACGTTTTACCTAGCTTTTAGTCGACCACGCGAACCCTCCTTCCTTTCCCTCATTTCCTCCTCCCTCTTCTCTCTCCTCTCTTCCTCCGGCGAGCCGACGACTCTTTTTCCCCCTCCTTCCTTTTCCTCCCACCATTTCATCTCTCCCTCCACTCCATCGACCTCCTAACTCCCACCACTACCACCACCATCTCCTTCGCGGTATTTTTCTCTCCGGACGGCGGCCAATGTCCCGGTGGAGTAACGGCGTCCACGGCGGTACTGGTGACGGCGTGGGGCGCGGCGGGTAGGCAGCTTGGAGCTTGGAGGAGTTCAAGTAACCGGTAGGGTGACGATCCCCATAGTATTTCATTTAAAAAGCATGTTTTCCTGCTTTGGAACATGTTTAGGGGTGTTCTTGGGGTAAAAATACTAAATGCATGAAATGAGAAATTGGGTGTTTTAAATGGATAGTTAGGTTCTTCTCCCTATTCTCTATGTTTTTTGTGTTTTTACACGATTTTGGGGAGGAAATCCCACCCCGTGGACCAGGAGATGGCGGAGGGAGAACCTGTCTATGAGGGTTAAATGGCGTCGGGGGACAGCGACGCCTTTTAAAAAGGCGGCTTCCACTCGCGACGCGATTTAGCCCAAATACCAGACTCTGTCTCTGAAACTGAATGGCGTCCAGGGACAGCGATGCCTTTCAAAAGGCGACTTGCGTGGGCGACGCGTTTTAGGCCATTTTCGAGGCCAAATTTCACATGAACCAATTTAGGAGGCTTGAATGGCGTCGGCCTTGGGCGACGCGATTCAAGGCAGAATCACATTAATTCATGTTATTAATATATCTTCACACTGTTAGATAGTTTGGTTAATTGCATGTTTGAAATCGTACTCGAGGATGAGGATTTTTACGTGATCGGATCGCACTGTGTTGTGTTTCGTGCGACTGTGGACCTAGAGTGACAGTTGTAGCGCTTGCCACCTGTGTCGGTGTGGGAGGGACACAGCACCGGTGTGGGAGTGGTGGGATGACGCCTAGAGAGAGGGTCACCTGGTGTACACCGGGGTTAGCTAGTACCGGTGTGGGAGTGGTACCTGTGGAGTGTCACTCGTGCTGGAGGAAGCGGAAACCACCTAGAGCTAGTTGGGCCGGAGTAGCTAGCGTGCTACCCGAGGGGTTACTGTTTGGTCTCAGTGGGTCGGTGTTTCCCGCGTTCGACTGTATGGTTAGCGTGTTTTGCCGAGATGCTGGTTGTAGGCTCCTTGGTAGAATGGTTTCGGAGTTGTGCATGTTACATCTCGAATACATGTGTTTCATATCGGAATTTAGGAATTGTGTTACTTGCTTATTCTACTTGTATCTGTGTTACTGCACTTGTGGGTGCGTGAGTGGGCGGTGGGGATCGAAGGATCCCTACTGAGTCTTTTCGTTGAAACTCACCCCTGCGGTTTTCAGGTGAGGGTTCCAGGCAGGCTTAGCGTAGAGAGTACTACTTTGGGTTGTGCGCCAGCAGCTGTTGTTCCGGGGTATGCCTCGACGTAGTTGTTATTTTATTTTTCTGGCTTGTACGCTTAATTATTTCTTTTCAGTTGGGGTATGTAATTATTTGCTGTGTCGAGTCGCATTGTAATAACTTTTAATTCTTGCACTTCCTTTTTAATTCAATGCGATGTGAATGTTTAGCTTAGTTTATTATTTATTTTCCAGACTTATCTAGATCCTGGTTTGGCTCCAAATTAATGATTCGGTACCCATTTAGTAATCGGATCCCCGATTATAGGGTGGCGGGTCGTTACAATTGGTATCAGAGCATTCGGTTTGGCAAATAAATGAATAACTAGGTTAAATATTGTAATTCCGGCAAATAATTTCATTATCCCGTATAGGCACGACAGTAGTGTAGGTTTTAGGATTCTAATTAGAACTTTTCGATTTTTGTGATTGTAGGCGATTAGATGGCTCTTAGGAAGAGGATGCCAGTTATTAGAGAGCAGAAAGATGTCCCTAGTGGATCTGAGGTCGGTAGGCCGAGTATGGAGCATTTCATGGAGGCTATGATGGACACGATGGCTAGATACCAGACCCGAGACCCTAGTGAGAGTTCCAGTACTCGGGGAGGGTCTTCAGCTACACTAGAGAGATTCCTGAAGCTGAGGCTGCCTCATTTCACCGGTCGTCCCGACCCTGATGAGGCTGTTCATTGGTTGAGGGAGATGGAGAAGACTTTTAATACTATGGATTGTGTGGCGGTTGAGAGGACTCTATTGGCTACCTTCATGCTGAAGGATGATGCTTTCGATTGGTGGACCACTTTGAAGAGTTTGTCATATGCGGATAGGAGTCTCAGGGAGATTCTATGGGAGACATTTGTGACGGAATTCAATGCACAGTACTTCCCTAGGCATGTTCAGAGGGCCAAGGGAAGGGAATTTATGGAACTGACCCAAGGAAGCATGACAGTGCTTGAATACCAGACGAAGTTTGTGTCGCTTGGGAGGTTTGTGCCTTTTATCTCAGGAGACGAGGAGCGTCGGACTGAGAGGTTTGTGGATGGACTGAGGTCCAATCTAAGGAGTTTTGTGGCGTCCCACTGTTGTACAGATTTGGCATCGGCGGTTAGGTGTGCCGCGGCAGTAGAGGTACAGCATGATCAGTCAACTCGGGAGAGGGGACTGACTACTCAGGGACCAGTTTATGGCAGGGGAAAGACAACAGCAACAACAGCTCCTTCTTCCGGATCAAGATCATCTTTACTCGACTTCAGATTCAGGAGGTTCTTTTGAGGCAGTGGCAGTAGTAGCGACAGCAGCTGTAGCAGTAGACCCAGGTAGGGCCAGCAGAGTCAGTCAGTGTCCAGTACTCAGCAGGAGGCAGCTCAGAGGCTTCCCGCAGCTTGTCGACATTGCGGTGGCACTCACGGTGGGACTCAGTGTCCTGCTTTTTCTGGGAGGTGTTACACTTGTGGCCAGTAGAGCCATTTGGCGAGGTATTTCCCGCAGGGGCATGGTCAGGGGCAGGGACCAGGTGATCAGAAGAAGCCGAGGACCCAGGGGAGAGTTCTACCTATCACCAGGAAGGAAGCTCGTGCATCCAACTTGGTGGAAGGTACACTTTCTGTCCTTGCGAACTCCGCGCATGTGTTAATTGATTATGGTGCTTCGTATTCTTTTATTCCTGAGCAGTTCGTAGATGTTCTTTATGCACCCGTTGATGAGATATCTGATGGATTGATGGTAGAGGTTCTTTGTGTGGATTACATGTTGTCTTATAACTGTTTGAGTGAAGTTCCCTTGACCATTGAGGGCCATGAGTTACCTGCCCAGTTAGTTGTGCTTGCCATTCGTGACTTTGATGTCATCCTGGGTATGGACTAGTTGGAGGCTTATTATGCCGAGGTGGACTGCCATAGGAAGAGGGTGCGTTTCTCTATTCCAGACATCCCGACCTTCTACTTCCAAGGTATTATGCTCTCTTCTCGAGGTATTCTTATTTCTGCCTTTAAGGCCCAGAAGTTGCTTGTTGGTGGTTGTGAGGCCTTCCTTGCCTCTCTTGTTTTAGCTGATGTTAGTGGTAGTCCCAGTCCTTGGGAGGTGCCCGTAGTGACTTTGTAGATGTGTTTCCTAAGGAGTTGCCTGGCCTTCCTCCTCAGCGACAGGTTGAGTTTACTATTGAGCATGCACCGGGTACAACACCCCTGTCTAAGGCCCCGTACCGGATGGCGCCAGCGGAACTCGCTGAGTTGAAGGCGTAGTTGCAGGAACTACTGGATAAGGGTTTCATTCGTCCTAGTACTTCTCCGTGGGGTGCTCCAGTTCTATTTGTCAGGAAGAAGGATGGTTCTCTGAGGTTGTGTATTGATTATAGACAGTTGAACCAGGTGACGATAAAGAACAAGTATCCACTTCCGAGGATTGACGATCTGATGGATCAGTTACAGTCTGCAAAGGTGTTTTCAAAGATTGACTTGAGATCAGGGTATTATCAGATGAGGATCCATGAGGTTGATGTTAGTAAGACGGCCTTTAGGACTTGGTATGGACATTATGAGTTTTTGGTTATGCCTTTTGGCTTGACCAATGCTCCAACAACTTTTATGGATTTGATGAACCGGGTCTTCAGGGCCTACCTGGATCAGTTTGTGGTGGTATTTGTAGATGATATTTTGGTATACTCTTCTTCTAAGGAAGAGCATGCCACACATCTTCAGGTGGTATTGCAGGTTCTGAAAGAGCACCAACTCTATGCCAAGTTTAGCAAGTGTGAATTCTGGTTAGACAAAGTGCACTTCCTGGGGCATGTCATTTCTGGTGATGGCATTGCAGTGGATCAGCCAAGATCGAGGCAGTAATGGATTGGAGAAGACCAACAACAGTAACTGAGATCAGGAGCTTCTTGGGGCTAGCAGGATATTACAGACGATTTGTCCAGGGTTTTTCTTCAATGGCAACCCCCTTGTTGAGGTTGACTCATAAGGGAGTTCGTTTCGTGTGGACCGAGGAGTGTGAGCGGAGTTTCATTGAGTTGAAGACTCGCCTCACTTCGGCTCCAGTGTTGGTACTTCCATCAGGTTCTGGTGGATTTGTGGTTTATTCAGATGCATCACGTCAAGGTTTAGGTGCAGTTCTGATACAACATGGTAAGGTTGTGGCCTATGCTTCTAGGCAACTGAAGAAGCATGAGGAGAACTATCCCACTCATGACTTAGAGTTGGCAGCTGTGGTATTTGCATTGAAGATCTAGCGGCACTATTGGAGAGAAATTTCAGGTTTTTACTGATCACAAGAGCCTGAAGTATGTATTCATGCAGAAGGATCTGAACTTGAGGCAGCGCAGGTGGATGGAGTTTATCAAGGATTATGACCTCGACCTTTCTTATCATCCGGACAAGGCTAATGTGGTGGCAGACGCCTTGAGTCGGAAGACGGTCGTGTCATATCTCATGGTTCGAGAATGGAGGTTATTTGAGAAGGTTGTGGAATCTTCCTTTAGGGTTCCGCGAGAGGCTGATAGAGCCGTGCTGGCCAGCTTAACTGTGAGGCCAACAGTGTACCATGCCATAATTGAGGCTCAGAGGGCAGATGTAGAGTTACCGCTGATTCTCCAGAGACTAGAGGTGGAATTGTGGGATGATGGTACAGTCAGGTTTAGAGGTAGACTCTATGTTCCGGCCGAAGAGGATGTACGCAGGAGTGTCCTGGATGAGGCGCACCGTTCTAGATATGCAGTGCATCTCGGAATGACTAAGATGTATCATTGTTTGAGGAGGAATTTTTGGTGGCCTGGTATGAAGAAGGATATGGCCGACTATGTAGCAAGATGCCTGACTTGTGAGCAGGTTAAGGCAGAGCATCAGAGACCCGGAGGGTTGTTGCAGCCCTTGCCGATTCCGGAATGGAAATAGGAGCATGTGACTATGGACTTTGTGATGGGATTACCTGTGTCCCTTGGCAGAAGAGACGCGATCTGGATCATTGTTGATCGATTGACCAAGTCGGCACACTTCTTGGCTATTAGGAAGGACTGGTCAGTCGGTAAATTGGCTAAGCTGTTTATGGATCAGATCATCTCTCTACACGGGGTGCCCTTATCCATCGTGTCAGACCGGGATCCGAGATTTACTTCTAGGTTATGGAAGAGTTTTCAGAAGGCCTTGGGCACGCAGTTGGCCTTTAGCTCGGCCTGTCACCCCGAGACTGATGGGCAGTCAGAGAGGACCATTCAGACTCTGGAGGATATGCTCAGGGCATGTTGCCTAGACTGGGGAGGTTCTTGGGAGCAGCACTTGTCTACAATGGAGTTTGCTTACAACAACATTTACCATTCTAGTATCGGCATGGCGCCTTATGAGGCATTGTACGGACGGCCGTGTCGATCCCCTGTAAATTGGTCTGAGATTGGCGAGAGGCAGATAGCGGGACCAGAGTTGGTACAGCAGTGTGCTGAGGTTGCCAGAGTGGTACAGCAGAGATTGATTGCAGCTCAGAGCAGACAGAAGAGTAATGCAGACATCCGTAGGAGACCACTTGAGTTTGAGGTTGGGGATCACGTGTTTCTCCGAGTCTCACCCTCCAAGGGTGTGATGAGATTCGGGAAGCGAGGTAAGCTGAGTCCGCAATATGTTGGGCCTTTTTCCATTCTTGCTCGAATTGGGGAAACGGCGTATTAGCTAGCCTTGCCGCCCAGTCCTGCAGGGGTGCACGATGTGTTCTATGTTTCTTTACTGAGGAGATATGTTCAGGATACATCTCATATTTTGGACTTTTCAGAGTGGGAAGTCGCTGAGGACTTGTCCTTTCCCGAGTTTCCAGTACGTATTGAGGATCGTAGGGAACAGGTCCTTCGGAACAAGGTTGTACCTCTGGTTAAGGTGATTTGGCAGCATCGCTCCAGGGGCGAGGCGACCTGGGAGGGCGAGGATGAGATGCGGGAGCAGTTTCCCTACCTTTTCTTGTAAGTTCTCTTGTGAGCATGTATCTTTATGTTTCGCCCTCGTTAATTATAGCAGGCAATTTCGGAGATAAAATTCTTTTAAGGGGGGGAGAATGTAAGGATTGAGGTTTTCGGATCCGGTTATCGGGTCAGTTTTCGGGGTCGGATCCCTTAGTTCCAGTAATGTAGACGCATTTTAGGCTGTGCCACGTAGGCTTGCCTTGGGTCGCGAGAGTACGGCCCCGGTCATATCATCTGAATGGCGTCTTGGATGGACGACGCCTTTCAGAGTACGACCCTGGCTTGTCAGTGTATGGCCCGGTCTTGTCGTCTGAAAGACGTCGGGAGTGCACGACGCGTTTTACCTAGCTTCTGGTTGACCCCGCGAACCCTCATTCCTTTCCCTCATTTCCTCCTCCCTCTTCTCTCTCCTCTCTTCCTCCGGCGAGCCGACGGCTCTTTTTCCCCCTCCTTCTTTTTCTCCCACCATTTCATCTCTCCCTCCACTCCATCGACCTCCTAACTCCCACCACTACCACCACCATCTCCTCCACGGCGTTTTTCTCTCCGGACGGCGGCCAACGTCCCGGTGGAGTAACGGCGTCCACTGCGGTACCGACGGCGGTGTGGGGCGATACGGGTAGGCGGCTTGGAGTTTGGAGGAGTTCAAATAACTGATAGGGTGACGATCCCCGTAGTGTTTCATTTAAAAATCATGTTTTCCCGCTTTGGAACATGTTTAGGGGTGTTCTTGGGGTAAAAATACTAAATGCATGGAATGAGAAATTGGGTGTTTTAAATGGGTAGTTAGGTTCTTCTTCCCATTCTCCATGTTTTTGTGTTTTTACACGATTTTGAGGAGGAAATCCCACCCCGTAGACCGGGAGATGGCGGAGGGAGAACCTGTCTGTGAGGGTTAAATGGCGTCGGGGGACAGCGACGCCTTTTAGAAAGGCGGATTCCATCCACGACGCGATTTAGCCCAAATACCAGACTCTGTCTCTAGAACTGAATGGCGTCCAAGGACAGCGACGCCTTTCAAAAGGCGACTTGTATGGGCGACGCGTTTTAGGCCATTTTCGAGACCAGATTTCACATGAACCAATTTAGGAGGCTTGAATGGCGTCGGCCTTGGGCGACGCGATTCAAGGCAGAATCACATTAATTCATGCTATTAACATATCTTCACACTGTTAGATAGTTTGGTTAATTACATGTTTGAAATCGTACTCGAGGATGAGGATTTTTACGTGATCGGATCGCACTGTGTTGTGTTTCGTGCGACTGTGGACCTAGAGTGACAGTTGTAGCGCTTGCTACCCTGTGTCGGTGTGGGAGGGACACAGCACCGGTGTGGGAGTGGTGGGGTGACGCCTAGAGAGAGGGTCACCTGGTGTACTCCGAGGTTAGCTAGTACCGATGTGGGAGTGGTACCTGTGGAGTGTCACTCGTGCTGGAGGAAGCGGAAACCACCTAGAGCCAGTTGGGCCGGAGTAGCTAGCGTGCTACCCGAGGGGTTACTGTTTGGTCTCAGCGGGTCGGTGTTTCCCGCGTTGGACTGTGTGGTTAGCGTGTTTTGCCGAGACGCTGGTTGTAGGCTCTCTGGTAGAATGGTTTCGGAGTTGTGCATGTTACATCTCGAATACATGTGTTTTATATCGGAATTTAGGAATTGTGTTACTTGCTTATTCTACCTGTATCTGTGTTACTGCACTTGTGGGTGCGTAAGTGGGCGGTGGGGATCGAAGGATCCCTACTGAGTCTTTTCATTGAGACTCACCCCTGCTATTTTCAGGTGAGGGTTCCAAGCAGGCTTAGCGAGGAGAGTACTGCTTTGGGTTGCGCGCCAGCAGCTGTTGTTCCGGTGTATGCCCCTACGTAGTTGTTATTTTATTTTTCTGGGCTGTACGCTTAATTATTTCTTTTTAGTTGGAGTATGTAATTATTTGCTGTGTCGAGTCACATTGTAATAACTTTTAATTCTTGCACTTCCTTTTTAATTCAATGCAATGTGAATGTTTAGCTTAGTTTTTTATTTATTTTCCAGACTTATCTAGATCCTGGTTTTGCTCCAAATTAATGATTCGGTACCCATTTAGTAATCGGATCCCCGATTATAGGGTGGCGGGTCATTACATAATTGGATTCAAGAGGGGCATTAGCATCTCGCTCATAGTTGACCATAGCTCCCGAAGCCATGCTCAAATCCCTACCTGATTGAAGTAACATGATGTCAGATTTTTTTTTTTTTCAAAAATTGGCAGACAAGTTGTACAGAGATTAAGCAAACAAGTGGATATTTAACGTTATTTTAGGATTCCTTATTGGGTTATTTGGATTCAATTAATCACAAATTCACTCAAGGGGTAGGATCCTAGTTTTAGTTCAATTTCCACCGTTATACTCTATGACTTTCTCTCACAACGTTATGAAGAATCTATCCAAGACTTCGGTTGGTACAACCAGTCCGATGAACAAGGAGGAATACCTTGATTTTAGGGACTTATAGAGGTCTTTAACGCCAACCACTCTAGTCTGATCAAGGGACAGACCCAATCAGAGAGAGGTGAAGACGTCAAGAAAGGTGTTCCTAAGAGAAAAGGGGGGTGTTAGCCCCAATGCGTATGACATGTGGCCGGGATGGCCTCTAATGCTTATTTTGTAATGTGTAGTAGCAAGCAGATCAGCAATCTAAGAACTGAAAAAAAAAAAAAAAAACTGCCTGAATCGCATCGCTGTACCTCGACTCTATTCAAAACAGAACCTTATTTTTCTTGCAGAAGCTCAGGCAGCAGACAACAGAGAATTTGGCCTAAAAAGCGTCTAGGTAGGGCGACGCGGTATGAAACGCGTCACTGTTCCTAGACGCTTTTCAGGTCGCAGAATCAACAATCCAAGAGGAATTTCTGGATCGATTCCTCCTCAAACAAATAGAATAAAAGGGGTAAATAATTGGCTCATGCAAATCTTTTTTTTTTATTTCAATTTTTAACACGATGATTTTATCATGTAAAGAACTAAAATATCAATCAATCACACATTCTCTTTATCACAATCACAACTTCTCAGTCAATCAAATGGAGAGGGCAAAATCTTGCCGCAAGGGTATGCACGTGGTGCATGTGGGAATAACAACTAAACTAAAAAGTCACCGATCGGTGAGGGCGTGTCGAGAGACACAGGTGGTGCATCGTGGGTGCCCGATTGATAAAAGTAAGAACAAAGATTTAAAAGATGGCGAGACCAAGTCCCACCATGATCGCCAAAAAGCTATGAGTGCTCAAATTAGGATATGTAATTATCATGAAAATTATGTTGATTATGTGACAAATAAAAACTTATTAAAAACTAAGTGAATGTGATCACCAGAAACTTTTAACTAAAAAGTTCCAAAAGACAGAGATTGATCGCTTACTTGTTTTAGAATTGGGAGATGTTGGAGTCCTTGATTCTCCTCCTTCAGCCGGCTGAAGGAAAAGAGCTCTTCTGATTTTGTTTTTGCTTTGGATGCTTATGGGAGTTTGAGGATCGTCCAGATTTCCTTGTTGATTCTCTCCTCTTGATCTTCTTTTGTACTTGTTTGTAGTATTTGAAATCCTTTTAAACATGGATTGGAAATCATATGCTAGTGAGTGTGTGTTGCATGGAGTGATGTGATGAAATTATGATGCCAGTATGCTGAAAATATGAGAAAGATGTAAAAATTAATTAAGAACTAGGTTGGATGGCCCCTGGAAAGCCTTGGTTCTTGAATAGATCTTGAAAGGACGAAGAAAGGACGAAGAAATGATGAAGCTTGCTTCAAGACTCCTGGAAGTAGTAGCAGCTCCTCGATCCTTCAGCATTTGGACGTCGTCTCTCTCAAAGAATCTTAACTAACTCTCTCAAAATTATCACTAACCTTTCAAGAATTATCATTAACTTTTTAGTGGCCAAGGACTTGGGTATTTATAGGCTTAAGTTTGCGCATCCGCGGTTACTTAAAGATTAACATGAAGGAATTTGAAGTCAATCCAACCAAGAAACAAATAAACACATCCTAATTCATCATTATCTATAATTAACTAAAACGCGTCGCCCATGGGAGACGTCTTTTAGCTTAATTAAGATAAGGATAAACATCGGGAAGAAGAGACAGAATCAGCTTAGGAAACTTAAATGGCTTCGTGCATGGAAGACATCTTTTAGTTTATTAATAAATTAATTAAAAATCAAAATAAGAATAAATCCTAAATGGCGTCTTTACAGGACGACGTCTTTTAGACTCCTTCATATTCGATTAAAAATCTAAGTTAAAATGAATTTCATTAATAAACTTAAATTATGTCTGTCTGATCGATGTCATTTAGATAATTAATCCAGAAAGATTAATAAAAATTAACTAATGATTAAATATCTGACCATTTTGAGGTATTATTATATGATATGAAATTTACTCAAAATGATGTCAAAATTAGCGTGTCTACAGGATAGTTCTCCTCATGCTTCTTCAGCTGCCTAGAAGCATAAGCCACGACCTTACCATGCTGCATCAGAACCGCACCCAAACCTCGACGAGATGCATCTGAGTAAACCACAAGTCCACCGAAACCTGATGGAAGCACTAGCACTGGAGCCGAAGTGAGACGAGTCTTCAACTCAATGAAACTCCGCTCACACTCCTTGGTCTGCACGAAACGAACTCCCTTACGAGTCAACCTCGACAAGGGGATCGCTATCGAAGAAAAACCCTGGACAAACCGTCTGTAATACCCTACTAACCCCAAGAAGCTCCTGATCTCAGTTACTGTTATCGGTTTGCTCCAATCCATCACTGTCTCAATCTTGGCTGGATCCACTGCAATACCATCTCCAAAAATGACATGCCCCAGGAAGTGCACCTTATCTAGCCAGAATTCACACTTGCTAAACTTGGCATAGAGTTGGTGCTCTCTTAGAACCTGCAACACCACCTGAAGATGAGTGGCATGCTCTTCCTTTGAAGAAGAATATACCAAAATATCATCTACAAACACTACCACAAACTGATCCAGGTAGGCCCTGAAGACCCGGTTCATCAAATCCTTAAAAGCCGCTGGAGCATTGGTCAAGCCAAAAGGTATAACCAAAAACTCATAATGTCTATACTGAGTCCTAAAAGCCGTCTTACTCACATCTGCCTCACGGATCCAAATTTGATAATATCCTGACCTCAAATCAATCTTCAAAAATACCTTCGCAGACTGCAACTGATCCATCAGATCATCGATCCTCGGAAGTGGGTACTTGTTCTTTATTGTTACTTGGTTCAGCTATCTATAATCAATGCATAGCCTCAATGAACCATCCTTCTTCCTAACAAACAGAACTGGAGCATCCCACGGAGAAGTACTGGGACGGATAAAACCCTTATCTAGTAGTTCCTGGAGCTGCGCCTTCAACTCAGCGAGTTCGACCGGAGCCATCCGATACGGGGCCTTAGACAAGAGCGTCGTACCTGGTGCAAGCTCAATAGTGAACTCAACCTCTCGCTGAGGAGGAAGACCAGGCAACTCCTCAGGAAATACATCAACAAAGTTACAAACTACAGGCACCTCCCAAGGATTGGAATTACTACTAACACCAGCTAAAACAACAGAGGCAAGGAAAGCCTCACAGCCACCAACAAGCAATTTCTGGGCCTTAAAGGCAAAAATAAGAATACCACGAGAAGAGGGCCTAATACCTTGGAAGTAGAAAGTCGAGATGTCCGGAATAGAGAAACGCACTCTCTTCCTGTGGTAGTCCACCTCGGCATAATAAGCCTCCAACCAGTCCGTGCCCAAGATGACATCAAAGTCACGAATGGCAAGCACAACTAACTGGGCAGGTAACTCATGACCCTCAATGGTCAAGGGAACCTCACTCAAACAGTTATAAGACAACATGAAATCCCCAGAAGAAACCTCTACCATCAGTTCATCAGATATCTCATCAACGGGTGCAGAAAGAACATCTACGAACTGCTCATAAATAAAAGAATGTGAAGCACCCGAATCAATCAACACATACGCAGAGTTCCCAAGGACAGAAAGTGTACCTTCCACCAAGTTAGACGCACGAGCCTCCTTCCTGGTGATAGCTAGAACTCTCCCCTTAGTCCTCGACTTCTTCTGATCACCTGGTCTCTGCCCCTGACCATGCCCTTGCGGGCAATACCTCGTCAAATGGCCTTGCTGGCCACAAGTGTAACACCTCCTAGAAAATGCAGGACACTGAGTCCCACCGTGAGTACCACCTCAATGTCGGCAACCTGCCGGAAGCCTCTGAGCTGCCTCCTACTGAGCACTGGACACCGACTGACTATGCTGGCTCTGCCTGGGTCTGCTACTACCACTGCTGCCACTGTTGCCACTGCTACTGCCACCGCCTCGAAAGAACCTCCTGAATCTGGAACCGAGTAAAGATGATCTTGATCCGGAAGAAGGAGCTGTTGTTGCTGTTGTCTTTCCCCTGCCATAAACTGGTCCCTGAGTAGTCAGTCCCCTCTCCCGAGTTGACTGATCATGCTGTGCCTCTACTGCCGCGGCACACCTAACCGCCGATGCCAAGTCCTTACAACAGTGGGATGCCACAAAACTCCTCAAATTGGACCTCAGTCCATCCATAAACCTCTCAGTCCGACACTCCTCGTCTCCTGAAATAAAAGGCATGAACCTCCCAAGCGAAACAAACTTCATTTGGTACTCAAGCACTGTCATGCTTCCTTGGGTCAACTCCATAAATTCCCTCTCCTTCGCCTTCTGGACATGCCTAGGGAAGTACTGTGCATTGAATTCCTTCACAAATGTCTCCCATAGAATCTCCCTGAGATTCCTATCCGCATAAGACAAACTCTTCAAAGTGGTCTACCAGTCATAGGCATCATCCTTCAACATGAAGGTAGCCAACGGAGTCCTCTCAACTACTGCACAATCCATGGTATCCAAAGTCTTCTCCAACTAATGAACGGCCTCATCAGGGTCAGGACGACCGGTAAAATGAGGTGGCTTCAGCTTCAGGAACCTCTCCAGAGCAGCTAAGGCCCTCCCCGAGCACTAGAACTCTCACTAGGGTCTTGAGTCTGGTATCTAGCCATCGTGTCCATCATAGCCTCTATGAAATGCTCCATATTCGGCCTATCGGCCTCAGATCCACTAGGGACATCTCCTCGCTCCCTAATAACTGGCACCCTCTTCCTAGGAGCCATCTAATAGCCTATAATCACAAAAATCAAAAAATTCTAATTAGAATCCCAAAACCTATACTATCGCCATGCCTGTACGGGATAATGTAATTATTTGTCGAAATTACAATATTTAACCTAGTTCCAGACTGAATGCTTTGATACCAACTGTAACTACCCGCCACCCCATAATCGGAGATCCGATTTCTAAATGGGTACCGAATCATTAAATTTGGAGTCAAACTAGGATCTCGATAAGTCTGGGAAATAAATGATAAACTAAGCTGAACATTCAAATTGCATCGAATTGTAAAGGAAGTGCAGAAATTAAAAATTATTACAATTCGACTTGACTTAGCAATTAATTACATACTCCAACAGAAAAGAAATAATTAAGCGTACAAGCCAGAAAAGGAAATAACAACTACATCGGGGCATACCCCGGAACGGCAGCTGTTGGCGCACAACCCAAGGCAACACTCTCCTCGCTACGCCTACCTGGAACCCTCACTTGAAACCCGCAGGGGGTGAGTCTCATCGAAAAAGACTCAGTAGGGATCCTTCGATCCCCACCACCCACTCACACACCCACAAGTGCAATACACAAATATAGGCAATTTAACTAAATAAAGCAGTAACACAATTCCTAGATTTCGATGTAAAACACACGCATTTATAACAGTAGCATGCACGATTCTGAAACCACACTACTACGGAGTTCACAACTAGCGTCTCGGCTAACCACACAAGTCACACGGCTGAACGCAAAAAACACCGACCCGCTGAAACCAAACAGAAACTCCTCGGATAGCACACTAGCTACTTTGGCCTGACTTGGCTCAAGGTGGTTCTGCTTCCCCCAACACGAGTGACACTCCGAGTGTACCACTTCCACACTGATACTAGCTATACCCCGGGGTACACCAGGTGACCCTCTCTCTAGGCGTCACCCCCCCACTCCCACACCGGCGTCGTGTCACTCCCACATCGACACAGGGTGCCTAAGTGCTAACAATTGTCACTCTAGGCCCACGATCGCACAAAACGCAACACGGTGCGATCCGATCACGTAGAAATCATAGTCCTTAAGCATGATTTCAAGCATGCAATTAACCAAACTACCTATTAATGTAAACATATGTTAATTGCAGGAATTAATAAGATTTTGTCTTGAATCGCGTCGCCCAAGGCCAACGTCATTCAATATTCCTAAACTAGTTCATGTGAAAATGGGTCTCAAAATATGACCTAAATCGCGTCGTGCAATATAGTCACCTTTTAAAAGGCGTCGTTGTTCCTAGTCGCCTATTAACGACAGGAACAAAATCATAGCTCGGGATGAACTGGGCTAAATTGCGTCGTTGGGGGCAAACGCCATTCAAAAAGGCGTCTCTGTCCTAAGACGCCATTTAGTGTTCGCAAACAGGTTCCCCTGCTAGCCTTCCCCGAGTTTAAAAAAAATGGGATTTCTCCCCAAATCACATAAAAACATAACACAAACGGGGAGGAGGAGGAAAATCGAAATACCCATTAAAAACCCTTCATTCCTCATTTGCAAGGTTAACATTTTCGCGCCAATGATCCCCTAAACATGCTCCAAAGTGGGAAAAAACATAGTTTTAAACAAAATACAATGGGGATCGTCACCCTATCGGTTACTCGAACTCCTTCGAGCTCCAAGCCGCCAACCCGCCTCGCCATACGCTGCCACCGGCACCGCCGTGGACGCCGTTACTCCACCGGGACGTCGGCCGCCGTCCGGAGAGAAATGCGCCGCGGAGGAAGTGGTGGTGGTAGTGGAGGAAGTTGGGAGGTTAATGGAGTGGAGGGAGAGGAGGAATGGGGAGAGGAAAGGAAGGGGAGGGGAAAAGAGTCGCCGGAGGCCGGAGAGAAGAGAGGAGAGAGAGAGGGAATGAGATAATGAGGGAAAGGAGGGAGAGTTCGCGGGGTCAAATAGAAACTGGGAAAAATGCGTCGTCGAAGTCCGACGTCATTCAGACGACTAGTCCGGGCCGTACTCTGACATACCAGGGCTGTACTCTGAATGGTGTTGACCATGCAAGACGCCACTCAGACGATATGACCGGGGCCGTACTCTCGCGGCCTAAAACCAACCCACGTGGTGCCCACGTGGCATAGCCTAAAACGCGTCCACCTTGCTGGACGCCATTTGAACCGCGTCGAGCTTGCTCGACGCGAAAAGGAACCCAAGCCCCAACCCCACAGGGGCCCAAACCGAGGGAACGCTTTAGCTTGTTGGTTAAGGAAGCTAGGGTTTGAGTTCGACTTGGAAACTTTGGGGACTTAATTTAGATAGTATTAGGAAGTCAAAAAATTATATATGAGACTTTGGGGTCGTGTATAAGGCCTCCTCTATGCAGCCCCAAGATAAGAGGTAAGAACATGGTGTTCTTCATGAGAAAGAAAAGTGTTTTGATTCAATTCTCTTTGAAAATTGATTCTAATGGATAGATTGTTGTTCTTTGGGGTTTAGAGGTCGTGGGAGAAACCTTATATCACAAGAAAATCGAGATTGGAGTGCTAAAAGGTGATTGAAAGGCATTAGAGGGGAGTGTTCTTCATATTCTTGAAGTAGGTGATGATAACTTATTAAATGATATTTTGTACTAATATAAAAATTTTATTTTAATTTTCAAAAGTGGTCGAACGTAATTTCTGGAACCATAATCTATCAATTCATGACTTTAGATTCCATTTTGGTCTATGAATTTTTGATCAAATTTGCAAAATCTCATATTTTGGAAATTCACATCTAAAGAGTTTCTAGACAAAGTATGTAAACTTCAGAGATCCATTTATGGATTGAAGCAGACCTCTCGGAATTGGAACACAAGATTTGATGAGGCCATCAAATATTATAACTTTATTAAGAATGAAAATGAATCGTATGTGTACAAGAAGACAAGTGGGAGCATATTCACTTTTCTCATATTTTATGTTGATGACATCTTATTCATTGGGAATGATATAGTGATGTGATCATCGGTAAAAGTATGGCTATCAAAGAACTCCTTCACAAAGGATTTCTAATGGGAATATGGATCTATAGAAATAGATCAAAGAGGATGTTTGTCTTGACCCAATCTATATACATAAACACCATTGTCAAAAGGTTTAGCATGAAAAATTCTAAGAGATGTCTCATTCTGATGAGGAATGGAATTTATCTCTCTAAGTAGCAGTCTCTTAAGAATCTTTAAGAGAAGGAAATCATTTATAGAGTTCTCCATACTTCTATAATGGGATCTATCATATATGCCATGTTGTGTACGAGACCTGATATAGCATATGTTCTAAGTATTACAAGTAGGTATCAGGCAGATCCAAGTGATGCACACTGGAAGGTCGTGAAATGTATCCTGAAGTACTTGAGGTGTTCTTGGTCTATAGAGGAGGTAACTTGCAGCTGCGAGGATACATAAACTCAAACTCCCAATCTGATCCAAATGATATCAAGTCTACTTTTGGATTCATATTTACTTTGAACGGAGGTATAGTGGGTTAGAAGAGTTCCAAGCAGGAGATCACTGCAAATTTGACGATAGAAGTTAAGTATATTGCTGTAACTGAAGCCGCCAAGGAAGCCCTTTCCTCTGCCTAATTCGTAATTGAGTCATCACAGGTCCACCAGCTTCCGCATGGTTCATCTCCGAACCAGCCTATATTGTATTACATAGGGCTCGCTCTAATACTACAATGTAACAAGCCAATGAATCCTTATGAGGTATTGTCTGCTTTGAGCCAAGACCGCTCGATTTTGTCCTCAAAATGTGTCTCACAAGTGATGGATCCAAATCGTACGTATATCGCCTAGCAACTTTTCTTGTTTTCTGATGTAAGACTAATTTGATTCATTCGTACCCTAGCTCCCAAACATAGTGGTGGCTTCACTCCATGGTGTTACACATCGCCGTCCCATGGGTAGCCCTTTAGTTCTATCCAACTTATGACTGGGTCACTACATATCCATGTTTGAAGAAAATGTGTATAATGAGATTATGAAGGTTCAACTGCATTGAAACATGTTAAGAATTTAATTGCAAAAGCATGCTTCTAAGACATACAACAACATATATGGCTGTGTTAAGTTTCTGAAAATGTTCTAAGGATGTTTTAGGGAATGGCAAGGAATGAATGAAGGACCAATTAAGCATCGTTTGATTGATATCTTTGACATCCACATTTATGAAGATGAAGGATTTGAAAATGATTGGAAACATATACATTTTCCTCATACACTAGAAAAATTTCTTTTGGTGATCGTCTTGGAATCGGAATTGTCATCAATAGATGTGCAAAAAAATCACAACTATGAAGAAACATCCTTATCAGGAAAAATAAATATTGAGTGGGTTTAGAATTGAATTATCCCTTACTTTAGAGGACTTAAAAATGTTCTACAAATTGTACTACCTAACAAAGGAAAAAAGAGACAAATCAAGAATTTGGGGAAAATTTGAGAACATGACTTTCCAATACCACTATATGAAAATATATACATGCTCAAGTGCACAACGTAGAGCATGACGAGCAAAGACCTGAAGTGTAGACTAGTTTTGGACATGATGAATAAGTCAGCAAGTTACTAGCTTGAGGAAATATAAGGAAGGGACAGGGTGCCAAAATGATATTGCTGGTGGATGAAGTGGCAATTGATCTTTATATGCTTCATCTATACATGGAATACTTGATTACTAATAAATTGAGGAGCACGCTGATCATCACATTACAATGAAGTAGAGGCTATAGACCAAGATCCTAAAGGAAAGGTAGCCATACAATCTCTGTATGGTGTCAGTCGTAGCATGATACTAAGCCTCAATGCTTGAGAGAACCACTACCACTTTTTTCTTGCCTCTCCAAGAGATGAGAGAGGAACCCAACCAGATGCAAAACCCTATAGTGTATCCACAATTAGTAGGATTGATACTAACCCAACCATTGTTGGTATAGGCACAAAGCACGAAGCTCCAAAGCAATGGTAGCTGACCTAAACAAGGAGTGTCGAATGGTGTCAAGAAGATATTGAACACATACACAAGCATAACAAAGTGAATTGACGTGGGATTGTTAGTTATGTATGTCCTTCAAACTAGTCACATGACTTACCGATCTTGTTCTTATATTAATAATAAAGGAATTTATATTTATTATGTATAATTCGATTTAAACATTTCATAATGAAATCTATGAATATGTGCAATAGATGTTAAATTATGATGATATCATAATAATAGGATTAATATCTTTTAAACACATTTTCTTAGTAAGTGCAATGGGTATTTTCTGATATTGTTTTGGTATATTTAATCTTAGTAAGTGAACCAATTAGGGTTTGATAGTTTATCATATCCTAAATTCATTTGAGAGCATTGGTATGAGTGAATGATTATAGTGACATGGTAACTTATGACGGAAAGGTTTCTTGAGCAAGTTGTTATACCGTATTGCCTTCTAGGATCATGTGGTGTTACTTAGCACCCAACTTGATCGGAAGTATGATCGATTACCATGAGATGATAAATCGAATAAGAAATAATTTAATATAAAAAATTAAATTAATTACTTTAAGTAGTAAAGGGTTCCTAGGCTTATTGGGCTCGAAACTAGACTGGCACTTGGACCTAGAAGGTCACATGCACAAAGATTCTTGGTCGAGGGTTATTAAGTAGGGTTTATATGGATTCAAGGACTTTTGTGAAAAGTTGCCAGAATTAATATAAATATGCATTATGAGGGAGCCTCCGCCCGCATGGCGCAGCCATCGTCGCTAAAGAGGAAAGTTAACGATCGTGCTAAATGTTGAGCTATTCTTTATGATTACCCTAGAAATCCCAAGTCCTTCTAGTTGGTGATGACAAACTTCAAACATATTAGCTCTTATATGTATTTTTTTGTTTGTAATGACACATCTTGACACACATATAAATGTAGGTTCATACATATCATATATTAATCGATTTACATTAAGTTAAGTAATCAATTAAACTGTTGGTGAAAACCACTCTTCAATTCTTGGACTAATCATTTCTATGCACTTCAAGTAATTCATCTGGAAAATTGATTAAGTCCTCTATTGTTAAACGATTAGCAGTGTTAGACTCTCAAGCTGCTTTATATTCATAATCGATTAACATTTTCCTATGGCTAATCAATTGAGTCCATAGGTCTGATCGATTAGAGGTAGTGAGTGCTTACATATCGCTAATCGATTGTAGAGTCACTTCGACAATCGCTATTGCTAATCGATTATAAAGTCGACAGCACCACAAAGATAAATCTATGGTGTTATAGATTACAGTTAAAAAGATAGATCAATTAAGCCTTATTGATTATCTGAAGATAGTAGGCTTTCTCTATCTCCTTTGAGAGGTTTCTTTACTTTTCATTTTAGAGGAAATAATCAAAATTCTCATACACTTGGAGAGATTAAAATTGCATATGTGGGTTTTTAGCCCTACGTTGTTCAATGATTGCATGAGCTTGAGGTGTATATCCTTTGGTATTCTATAGATAGTTATTTTATAAAACAAGACAAAGATGTATGAGACCACAAATGCATGCTGCGTTTGTGTTGCATCAGGCTGGCTCAGGATAGGTCCCGAGACTTGGGCTTTTGATTTTGAAATTTCTCTCTTTATTGGGCCTTAGGGCTTGAGATTTTAGGCTTTGGGCTTTGAATTATTGTGAGCTCTTTTTCCTCTTGTGTGAATTTTTGAACTTTCATAATGATCTTTTAAGTATATATCTTAACAACATTTATCTTGGACGGTAACATTAACAACATTTATCTTGGATTGTAACACTTTAAATATTATAATAGTAGGTTAAATGTAGATGTAGAAGATCGAGTTTTCGGATTTTTCCACTCCTCCCGTTGATTTGAATATATAACATGAAGTGCTCTCTCTCTCTCTCTCTCTCTCTCTCTCTCTCTCTCTCTATATATATATATATATATATATATATATATATATATATATATATATATATATATATATATATATATATATATATATATATATATATATATATATATATATATATATATATATATATATATATATATCTAGCTCTTCCTCTCTTTCTTATCTCAAGATTGTTGGTTAATGAGGCTATCTTAAAGAATCAATCACTCAAGTGTGTGTCCCTAAGATCACGGAGCCATTATATCTCTAGAAGAGATCTCATTTTCTTGCATACTAGTATTATGAAGCTAAAATCCTTTCTAAGGAGAGTCTAATGGTTGTCTCAATCAATCAATTTTTGAATTTTCTTTCTTTACTTACTTTATCATTATTCTATGTATGAATGAATTTGGTCTATTTCTAGATCATGCCTCTATAATCTTGATAATATAATCATGCCATTTCTTTTTTGTTGCACTATAATGTTTATTTATATGTATGCTGCTTTTCTTCCAACCGGCAATTGATTAGGGTCTTGTGTAAAGATTAGCTATGAGGTCACCAAATGTCACTTATAAAGGTGCACAATTTTCTCGATAATATTTTTTTGGTGGAATTATACTCAAGCTAGATGATATCTTCAAAGAAATCTTTATAAGAAGCCATTGATTGATCTAGAATCTAGATAGGGTAAAGACAAAAGGCCTTGAATATTGATGATTTGGAGTAAACTCGATCTCCCCATATGATCCTCATCTCAAAAGTTGGTAGGACTATGGATTATGTCTATAATTTTATAATTCCATGAATTTTGGAAAAGTACAAACTATTCATGATAACTTTTGTGATCACAATCTTGATTGAATATTTTATGGGAGCATAGATTTTAAAGTTATGGTTTTACCTTAATGCCCATCACTTTTGAAAAAAAATGACAAATTTGAATGCTTTTCACTTTTAACAAAAAATGACCAACTTTAATGCCACATGTCATGTTAAGCTTTTAACTCTTCTTTTTCCCCAAAATCTCTACAAAAGCAACTTAAATAGATTTTGAAAAAAAAATTCTTCTCTTCTCTCTCAAAATCATGTTACACTTAAATTTAACCATTTATTTATTATTAAAAAAACTATGACTTTTCAAAGATTCCAATGATTAAAATATCTCATGCAATCCTTTCCAAATGTCTCCTAGTTAAAGTCAAATGATTTAATGATTGAGTTACTCTAGTTTTAACAGATAATGACATCTTCTCATCAAAATTCTTCTCTCATTTATGCACATCTCCCATACAAGCATTGGATATGATCCAAGTTGACCTTGCACTCAAGTTAAAAAGCCGCTAGTTGACCCTGCATTCCATTGTCCATTTCTTTTTTAACCTTTATGGGGAATTTACATTCTCAATATTTTTCCAGAAAGTAGAGAATCACAGGAAACATTTCTCGGGGTGCAAAAAATCATAGGAAGTATTTTCTTGTAAAATAAAAATATGTGTACATGAATCTCATGGACAGGTTGAAGTTCCCATGTAATGAGAAGAAGATATGAAGAGAGTTGGACGTAAGCATCTGACATGGATAGAGAGAGAGAGAGAGAGAGAGAGAGAGAGAGAGAGAGAGTTGTAAATATTTCCCCATGAAAAGGGGTGGGAAAATAGATTTAAAAACAAAGAATATTTAGAGAATATGAAAAATATTTTCTGAATTAACTTTCGCTCATGGTTGTAAAGCATGTGAAAATTGAAAAAATATTTCTCAAAAAACTTTTAGCAAACGCAAACACCTCTTTAAGGGGGTTTGAAAGATAAGAGTTTTGATCGGTCCAATAACAAGTGTGCTAGCCCAGCAATGTAGTCAGTAGCCAAGATTATTTGTCTTTGAGCCTTGGCCCAGTTGGAACCAAAGAGAAGCCTTCCTCGACCCTAAGACCGATCCAATAATCCTAAAGCAAGCAGCTCATGCTAGGGGCCCTCCTGAGTCTATCCCCGAAAGGGACCTTATGACCGTACTCGAATTCGCAACAAGCCAGGATCCCTATTAGGGAGATCCCGCTTCCCTCAGACGAATCCGATTACAACTGAAAATGTGCTTGGGGGGATTCGGGAACTTACCTAGATACCGACACTTTTTCCAACAAGAGCCTTTCTGGTTCAAGACTTGACATGAAGGCCTTCCTATCATTAGGCTTTGATGGTGTCCTCTTTCGCAAGTCTATAGCTACCTAGCCTTCTAATATTCGACAAAAAGTTTTAATTGTGGTGGATGAGATTTCAACCCAACATCTTTTGGCACCATCTATAAGAAAGTAAGTGCAAAGCCATGCTATGATTGAATAGCAGTCGAGCTTCTAGGCAAAAGCAAATTGCGGCCAGCCGGACAATGGGGACAGTGTTCACCCTCCCCTTGAAGATATGAATCAACTATCTCAAAGGCCTGATTTTCAGATTTTGGTTGATATGATTCAATGATTTGAGGCGAAAGTCGACTGAATAGAGGGAGAAGCCCTCCAATGGGAGCGTGGTTGTTTGGGGAGCCCTCCATGTAGTCACCATGGTGCCCATCCTCCTCATAATCCGATACCTCCACCATCACCCCGTCTACAGAATGACCTGTTGGTCCAACTAGAGGACATCCTTCTAGCCACAACCTCGAGCAAGAGGAAGCTTAAAGGTGGTCATGCGAGCGGTTGGTAAGAGGCCACCACTCTACCTGCTGCTCACCTAGCCGACCACGGAGCAATTAACTTCCCTGAACCAGGGCGTCACACTGTTGCTATTGCAAGCGTGATGTACCTGCCAATAATAGTTCTTCCTTACAATCTTCCTCGAACTCATCAACCAAGTCTTCTAGTGCCTCTTCCCTGTTGGGATCACCGTGTTGGCCTCGACGTTGGCATACTAGGACTTATCGACACGCTCGACACTCATGTCATCATTCTCCCAGGGAAAGGTAGGTTCGGAAACTTGAGGAATAGGTAGAGAAACTACTTCGGCACAACCAATGATCCGGACTAGACAATTTGGGAAGCAGAGGCTCCTATTTTATTAAGAGGATATGAGAGGAGCCATTGCCCCCACGTTTCAGGATGCCAACCCTGAAGATGTAGGACGGGACGAAAGATCCAGATGATCATGTACAGATGTTTGAAAGCACATTCTCCTTACTGAACGGGCCAGATGAAATCAAGTGCTGGGCCTTCCTTACTATGCTTGAATAAAATGCTTGGCAATGGTTCAGACAAATCAAGCCCAATTCCGTCGATAATTTTAGAGAGTTGTGGTGTTCCTTCTAGAATAATTTTGCTACCAACAGGCGCATGCCGGTGACTACTACATCATTGTCCTCCTTACGCCATAAAAAGATGAGTCCCTTCATAAATATTGGACTCACTTCCATGAAGTAGCCCTAAAGATTCTTAATCTAGATGTGCCTAATGTTGCACAATATTTTATCATCGGTGCAATGAGCCTTAACACAGTTTGAGCTAAGCAAGGAGCTCCCGACCGACTTCTCCAACTCTGTCTACAAAGTCAATTTATGTATTAATTGTGTAAAGCTGCTCCACACCTGCAAGACTCTCCAACAATGTCCTGATGTAGAAAACAAGTGAGAAGACCAACCAACGACAGGGTGAAACAAGAGATGCCTCGATCGTGATCAAGATGGTCGGCCGGCCAAGGATCAGTGCCAAGAACGTGTGGAGATCTAGAGTGACCAGTTTGTCAGATGGAGAAAAGAGAGTTACACTCTTTTGAATAGTCCAATCGATTAGATCCTTCAAAAGGTAAAGATGAGGGATACCTCCGCTAGCCTAAGAAGAAAAGACTAGTATCTGAAGAGAGAAGACAGGAAGGTTCTACACCTTCCATAATGAATACGACCACTTCATGTCAGAGTGCCATGAGCACAAGAGAGAAATCGAAGCCCTGATATGGCATAGGTACTTGAAGAAGTACATCACAGACAATGGTGGTCGGGAGTTCGGCCAAGAGGCTCAAAATTGTGACGATCGGTCGCCCTCGCCAGATAATCGCTTAGCCAGAGCGAGTGCTCCACGTAATTGCTAGAGAAGAGTCAGGCGGTGGAGACAACAACTAGAGGAGGCATAGTTATGCCTTCAAAACTTAGAGAGTCGCCTGGCAAGTCGCTGCTATCGACAACCCCCCACTTACTAAGGAGCCAATCATCTTCATTGGTATAGACCTAGAAGGCATTATATTCCCCCATAATGACACCCTAATTATAGAAGCCAACAATGCAATTTACTGCGTCAAAAAGGCCTTCATCAACAATGGAAGTTTTCTCATCATCCTCTTCCTCGATTGCTAACCGGGGGCCTGTGCCCAAGCGCCCCGACCTGGTTCAACCAGGTGGGCTTGGGTCCAGGCGCCTGGCTTGAGCCAGGCAGAGCACCAAGCCAGGCTCGAGCCTGAGCCCTTGAGGCCCAATGGGCCTAAAACCCATTTAAAGTCCATTTACCCCTTAAACTATAACTCCTTTTAACCTCTAAAACTTTTATTAAAGTTTAATACCCAACTCCAATTAACTATAAATTGATTTAAACAAAGTTTAAAATATGTTTTAGACTTTAGTTTATAATTTCCAGTTAAAGAGGTGTTATTATTAAGATATGATCTCAATAAGATTTAACAAGTGTTGTTAAATTAATTTTAATTAAGGGGCATTTAATAACTGATTATTAAATATTTAGTTACCTCTTAATTAAATTTATTAAATTTCATAACAATTATTGTTATAAAATTATTTTTAATACAAGTGATTAGAGGGGTTAATTTAGTTGTGATCTTAAATCTCATTAATAATTATTGTTAATTTATTTTAAGATGTGATCTTAAATATAATTAACAAATGTTGTTAATTCACTTTTAATTAAATGATTAACAAGAGTTGTTAATTCATTTTTAAGATGTGACTTTAAAATTAATTAAACAACTGTTGTTAATTAATTTTAATTAAATGATTGCATTTTTAATTTCTTAGCAAATGTTGTGATGGAATTATTGTTTTAATTAAGGGACACTTGATAAAAATTATTAGGTGATTAATTAACTCTTAGTAAAGGTTATTAATAGAATTAATTATTTCTTGAGAATAAACCTTAATAAAAGTTATTAAGGATTAGAATTCACTCTTAATAATAGTTATTGAGATAATTAATATTCTCATGAATCTCTTAATTAAAGTTTATTGAAGATCTAATCTACTTAAAAGGACGTTTTAATAAAAGTTATTAAAAGATTGGATAAAAGTCTAATTGTTAGACTAATTTAGAAATATTCTAATTAATATTTCTTATTAATTGTTGTTGAGAAATATTATTTAATAAAGGGGTTCTTAACAAAGAGTTGTTAAGTAATTGATATTGGAATTATAAATTCTTTAATAAAAGTTATTAAAGATTTTTTAATTCAATCTAAATGTTAGCTTATTTCACATTAATAATTGTTGTTAATGTGATTTAGAATTAATCTAAGTGTTAGATTAATTAAATTAGAATTGTTTTAAATAATATGTGGAATATTTTAGAATTTTACTGTTAGTATTGTATGCACACGTTGATGTGTTTTAATACTTTAAATTAGATTTAAATGCATTATAAAAAATGAGGTTTTCGAAAATCCAAAATATCCAATTTTGATTGGTACCCAGATTTTGAGAAAATCAAAATTATTATTTTTCAAAAATTTTAACCTTCATGTGATGTGTTTTATCATGTGTAGATGGTTAAAATTTGTGGTGGTCATGGACATGCACTTAGTTAAATTTCATATCATGTGATGGTGTGTAATTATGTAGATTGTTATACAATGTGATATATATTAATTAAATGTTAATTAATGAGGCCTACGTGCCTCTCTCTCTCTCTATCGTTCCATTGTAATTCTATCTCCCTCAATTATTGTACTCGGCCATAAGACTTATTCTTACAATTTATTTGTATTTGAAATTATTTTAAAAATTAATATTTTTGTAATTGGTCGCGTTGGCCGATGAGAGACGAGGATGATCCATAAATGCAACCAGGAAGACGACCGGAGATGAGATCACCAATGCCTATGTGTTTGCATAATTTAATTATATAATTATTATATAGTTGTGGTGATTAATTATATGGCCCCAGTTAATCACTGTGCTATCCATGACCACATAATGAACATGTATGGTTGATGTATGTTTTTCTTTTAATTATGAATCAATTGTTATTATCTAGATATAGTTAAAAATATATGCAATATATTATAAACTATCACCTAAGAAGAGACCAAGATAAAAGTTATCTAAAACCCTCGCTAAAGTCTGAGCCGTAACGTGAGTAGTTGAGAACTTATTGCGTGGTCCTCCATCGTTATAGTCATAGGACTCAAATTACCTTAGACAGGTTTGTTGTGCTACCACAAGGCTTGTCTAATTATGAGGAGAGACTCTGGCTATGGCAGAAAATGCCTTTTGATCGGGGTAGAGGAACCATGTAGCTTTGTTGTGCTACCATAAGGGTTGCATGCAAATCTATGTCCGTCTCGTAACGGTGGTAGTGCTTAGACCAGAATTAATGGTTTGTTGTGCTATCCACAAGACTATTAAATCTCTGGAGACCAAAGCCATAATCAGATGTTGCAAAGAGTTGCAAGTCCCATGCGATGGGTACTCTTTGATTGTATTACAGTTTGTTGTGCTATCCACAAGACTATACTACAAATCATTGAGATTCTGATCCATGCTAGGAGACCATCGGAGTCTCCCGTTCTGTATACCTGAGGGTTATATAGTCCGTCGAAAAATAGTGAGAAATAATTCAAAATAAAAGTCCATAATTGAATTATAAGAATTGTCTGTTTAAATCATTTATTTCCTCTATTAACTGAAATATCGTCTATTAATCCGAGACTTGACATACTAGATGTCAAAGCTTCCCAAATTCAAATTGACAAAAGGTTTATTACAAGGAAAACATGATTTGTCAGCAGCTCTGAGCCGTTGACAAATACCAGAAAGCCGCTGACTAAAGTATATGTCAACGGCTAGACGGCCGCTGACAAAGCCGTGAACAAAAGTCTTGTTGGTAAATATTTGTCAATGGCTAATGAACAACTGTTGACATACGGATCATATGTCCACGGCTAAAAGCCGTGGACAAAGAAGACATATGTCAACGGCTAAACCCGTGGACATATGAAATTATATGTCAAGGGCTGTCAGCCGTGGACATATAGATCATATGTCAACAACTATAGCCGCTGACAAATACTCAACATTTGTCAACGGCTAGAGCCGCTGACATATGTTCAACATATGTTAACGGTTATAGCCGCTGACAAATAGTATATATCCACTGTTTCCATAGTCGTTGATATATGTTAACAGAAGTATTTGTCTGCGGTTTAAGCCGCTGACAATTTGATATTAATTAAAAAAATATTTTAAAATATTAAATAATATACAAAAACCTGTAAATACACAATAAACCTGTACATAGCATTCATAGATACTCCATACACAAATAATACAAAATAGTCTTTAGAACTGATTAGTGAGGAAAGATAAAATCCAAAATAATCAAATCTTGCAAAACCAAAACATAATAAAACCGTATTGTTGAACACAAGAAAAACATTTTTCTGGTATTTGCTGGCAAGGGAAAAACAAGTGACTAGGTTCTTAACATCTTTGTTTCTTTCCTGTTGTTACAAACATACTAACTGAAATAGCATACTCTGATCTCTTTCTCCATAAAAAATATTCTAGAATCAGGAGAGGATCAGCATTAAGACGCATTTTGCTATCAATCCAAATTGAATATCTGAAAGGATAAGAATGATAATATTTCATAAGTTAACATAGCCAAAGACATAGGAATCTAGAATAATCAATAGTTTGAAGCACAAGTGTACACGAAGGAACCGCAAGGGTTAAGATGTCACTAAAAGCCTGAATTAGAAACACTGCACAACTAAGGTGCACTGACCAACAAAACTTCTATGCAAGAACATGAAGGTTTTGATTTGAACAAGGAATCAAATCTTGATGGGGCGAATCCTGATGTGCTATTCGAGGGGAATACAGGCTACAAAGAGTATTATGGTAACTCTTTAAGACAGTTTTTCACATTTGTGCATCTATTTGCTGATCAAGTTTAATTAATGAACAATTGTTAGACAAACACCAAAAAGGATATTAAAAAAATATCGGTCAAAAACTGTAGTGCTATTTAGCATTTATTAATGTGGAAACCAAAATCAAAGATAAAATGAAATGTCACTCCTTAACATAATGGTTGCTGAATAGGTCATCACTCATCAGTTCCAATACAAAATAAGTCACGAACTCTAACATTAGACATATATCTCAGGCAATACTTTTTAATATGCAGGGGTCCACGAAAGATTTTATGAGCTTAAGAAATACCTAGCAGATGGGAAAAGCCTATGCGACAGGAATTTTGGCACCTTTTCAGTTTTGCGCATATCGGTGTAGGTAAATTCCTCACTAAAACAAGTCTCCACAAGTCAATGCTTCCTCTGTCATCAGGAACATTACCCTCTGAAGTCAATTGTGACATTGTCAGCTCATCCAGGAACATATTGAAACAAACATGATTCTTAGACTATGCACCAATCTGGAAATCAAAGTGGAGAAAAAAAGGTTACCAACCCAGCAAGACATATCTGTAACAATATTTCCATCGTTTTCTGAAGGTAAACACTATTTCCATCATGTTTTTATTTTTCTTTGAAAGTTAAGCATATCGTGTTTAACTAAATAACACAATAATTCAACAGTTATGCTATTCATTGCCACTCCAATGCCAGCAACCCACTTTGAATGTGAAGAAAAATTAAAGGCCTAAGCTTCGTTGGTTGACATGGGAGAGAAACTTTTCTAGTCAAAAGTCAAGCCTCTTAGCAGCCCATAGCCTTTACCAAAATCCATCAGCTCTGCAAGCAGGCTGAGGTAGGCTCTGGTAACTCAACGTGCCATCAACATGAATGAGGCATTGCTATCCATTATAGGCCTCCTTGTCTTCCATCTGGTTTTAGCTTGCAACTCAGATTAAGCTTAATACTTTAAAGGGCACTCAAATTACATTTGGTACTCTAAAGGGCCATGCCATGCTGCATTTTTTGTAAGGACCATGCTGCATATTTGGTAAGGGCCAAAACTCCTTATGCCTCAGTAGTTATAAAGACTGTTCTACTTCACTTATCATTGTTGACAAATTCTCCCCCAATCTTAATCTTTTGCCAGAACAAGGGAGCCATGATCAATTTTAGCTTGAGAAACAACAAGCTATGT
The DNA here is from genome assembly GCA_030544215.1 of Zantedeschia hybrid cultivar. Classification (NCBI taxonomy): domain Eukaryota; kingdom Viridiplantae; phylum Streptophyta; class Magnoliopsida; order Alismatales; family Araceae; genus Zantedeschia; species Zantedeschia hybrid cultivar. The sequence continues at coordinate 47,968,071 of JARZZO010000011.1, forward strand.
CAAAAGAACTTCAGGACTTCCAGTGGATGCATACTTATGATATAATTCCTTTCTTAATAGCAACAAATTCGTTAGATCCAAATGTATTTATATGTTCAATGGTTAAACCTACTGGTTACTTGGTGTTGTAAGACTGGACTAATAGTGTGTGGAATGACATAGGAGCAAAACTATAGAGACCTAGTTACGGGCCAAGTAGTAGAAAAGGATTACCCAATGAAGTGTTTGATTTCTTGCATAAAATGAGTTTTCTCTTTCTTCAAGAGTTTGATGACCACCAAATTTGTGTTTGAATACATCATTTCCATGAGAGACCTCTTGATCAATGTATTCAAGAGAAAATTGTGTAAAATTCAAATAGTTTTTTGGTTCAACAATATGATTGATAGACTCCAAAAAGTCAATTTGACAAGGAAGATCTGAAAGGTATACATACACCAAAACAAGCATATCAAGAACGATGAATGTGTAAGGAAAAGTCACTCAATTTCTGCAGAAAATCATCATAAAAATTCTAAGCTAAAAAAAATGTGCATGAAATATTTCTAGAGTTCCACTTGTATCTCTTAGGATCAGCCAATAAAGTTGCATAATAATGAGGAGAAGCAGATTCAGCGACAAAGGAAGAAAATCAACATTCAATGCATGCATCAACTAGGCTAGGCATGACCACACTCATTTTCTCCAACAAAGTTTCTTAGTTTCTCCTCTATTTGTCATGCATTAGAATAAATTTCCTCCTCAATAGGTTTATATATGTATGCAATACATTTTTGGGACAAAGGACCAAGATGGGGGAAATAAGAAGACAAATTTTGATGATGATGATGTACATGCTATATACTGGAGCATCTGGAACACCATTTTTCATTTTTCACGGAAGTCAACCTTCTATTAAATATTTGTCTGTGAGCTATGATGTCCTTACCTTTAATTGAAGTAGACAGATCAATGCTAGGGGTATTTTTTAATTGTAGTGGATAGATCAATGCTAGGGGTATTTCAAAGTTTGCTTAGGTTGAATAATGGGAACAAAATTAGGATTTCTACTTGGCAAAGTCGATGCCACTGATCACCTCGATGTAGCTGCCATAGGGGGTGACTCCCACCACCTGGACGAGGGAGATCTCCACCGGCTTCGGCGACGGCACCAGCACTCTGTTCATGGGGTTGTTGGCCATGCCCTGCCCCACCATCGACTGCTCCAGCACCACCCGCACCCCCAGCGCCCTCAACTTCTCCGCGGCCCCACGCCGCTCAGCATCAGCAGTTGCGGGCTCCCTAGCTCCCCCGCCGACAGGATCACTTCGCCACCCAGCTTTAGGTAGGCCCGATGCACCGCCCCGGCCTTGTCCTGGAACCAGTGGCGGACGTAGAAACTTTGTTCAGTGGGGTCACTCGGATTATTATTAAATTTATCAGTATTTTATTTTTGTTATATTAAAAATATTAAAATAAAAATAAAAATAAATATAAATATATTTTAATCATTATAAATATACTTCAATAAAAATGATACACTTCGTTAAGAGGAATTTTTTCTTCCAGATACACTCAACGAATTTTTTATTAAATCATAAATATAAATCATAATAGTAAGTAAAAAATTCAGTGGAATTGAGTTCCGAGTGAGACTGGGGTCTTGTGGGTCATTTAAAAAGTCCAGTGGGGTCACCTTATACTTAAATTTGAAATTTATCTTATTAAATTAGCACTCTTATAATAAAATTTTAAAATTTCAGTGGGGTCCCAGGACCCAACTGAAATGAGCTAGGTCCGTCACTGCCTGGAACACCACCCCGCGCGCCACCGGCCTCGCCTTCCCCCCCCCCCCCCCCCCCCCCCCCCCCCGACCCGCCCGTGCCTTCCCCAAAGAGGACGCGCTGGACGGTGGCCCAGAGGAGCATGGTGAGGGGGCAGGGTCGGCCTGCTCGAGGAGGTCAGCCGCCCATCGCGGTCGAAGGTGGTGCCGCGCACCTTGGTGCCAGCCACGTGGTCGAAGGTGAAGCCGTTGTAGGGCACAACCGCCGGCGAAGTGGGGATCCACCGCCCCGTCAGATCTGGATCAGGCGATGGCACAGCACGACGAGTCCTGGCATTGGTCGAGCCCATCGTAGGACACCGACAGCCCCATCTCTGCCTGGAACCCGCCCGCCCAGTCGCGATCACCACCGCCCCTCTCTCCATCCTCCCCACCATCTCAATCACCCCCTGCCTCCGATGGGAGATGGAAGGATCACCTATCAGCCCCATCGGATGGAGCAGCCGCCGCCGGTGCTCCTCCACGGAGGACAGCTGGGAGATCCACACCTCGTACATGGCCGCTGCAGGGAATGTCGGCGCCTGGCCGTGGTGCTGGCCACCGTCGCGGCGGTGGGGGTGGCGACACTGCTGGTGGTCCTCATCATCATCCTCTCCTAGGCATCGACTAGAGGCCGCAATGGGCTCGTCGGTGCCTGGGAGAGGAACAACTGTGGCGTGGGTTTGAGGGGGGAAAGGGTGGGGCGCTGTGGACTGTCCAGAAATGAAGGGTTAAGGGTTATAGGGTTTTATCCACGGCTATAAAGTTAGCCGTTGACATATAAGAGATATGTCACGGCTAAACTTACAGTCGTAGATATATAATTTTTATTAATTTCTCTTTTAATACATATGTTGACAGTTCCTATGTAGCCGTTAACATATATGTTACATATATCAACGGCTACAACGTAGCCGCTGACATATATTATGTATGTGTAAACGTTTATTTAAGCCGTTGACATATAAATCTATTGTAAACAGTGGTTTCTTAGCCATTGACTAATATACTTTTTGTCGATAGTTCTCTTAACCGTCGACATATACCCGCTGACAAAACCTATCTTTCTTGTAGTGGTTTCTGAAGAATATCTTCAGGGCTATATGATAGCCACTATCCTAGTCAGATATCATGAAATCTCTTACTTGGATAAAACCTACAAGAAGAGATATTCATGGTATGTTTTTAAGAAAGGCTAGATATAAGATCTTAAATGGTCAAACCCACACTTAAGATAGATAAAGACAAGTCAGTTGAAAGAGAGAATGAGCAGTTCTTCTACTGCAACCAATATAAGGATATTGGTAAAGGTAAATAGGAAAATGAAATTTGTAAGAAGTTTCGAATATTCTTATTATCCACTTTTGCGTGTCTATTGGAGAGTTAGTGTCTTCAATATGAGATATTGGAAATGATTATCAGATCTGTAATAGAATGCAAACTTAGACAAGTAAAAGGAAATCGAGAAAATAAAAATATTGAGTTAGACTTAACAATAGTTCATGAGATACATAAGTTACTGTGAGACAGTAAATCTTTGTATACTTTTAGGAGATTAATATGAAACTAAATAATTGTTATTTAGTTCTATCATTTATCAAGAATTATAAAAGTAAATAACATTGACTCATAAAGAACAAGCGTTGTTCTATTTGGTTTTAAGAATAGAATGAAAGATTTTAAAACCAATCAATGCACTATAGATTCTTGATGTGACATATCATATGATGAATGTTCACAAGTCTCCTATAGAAATGAACTTAGTAAATCATAGTTATCTATGGCATTATACACTAGGCTGTGCGATAAGTAGAAATTATTAGAGCTTATACATGTTGATGTAAAATAGTCTAATATCTTCTTAAGGCCAAAGATAATCACTTCTATTAACTTATCTTAATAGTTTTCTCTTGGAAAGATTTGGCTATGTGTACTTGCTGAATTACTAGTCAAATGCATCTAAGAGATTAAGGTATAGAAGATCAAGATGAAGTAACTAATTGGAAGAGTATCAAATTCTTCGATTTGATCAAAGAAATTAATACTTGAGCACGGGATTCACGCAAGTCGTTAAAAGGATAATTGTATCCTCTATCGATAAATCCTTATTGTATATCATAACAATATGATAATAATAAGGAATATCATTTTATTGGATATAGTGCTATATTTGTAATAAGATTTGCCTAATTCTTATATTCTTGTATATATATATATATATATATATATGAATATTAAATGTCCATACTTCACATATAGTTCCAAATAAGTCAGTATGTCCATATAAGATATGGAGATGCGATAATTCATATGAAATGTGAATTATAAATTAACATGATTTTAAGGATGTTAAAGTCAAGTTATATCTTAATCTTTTGGAAAAGACACAATTCAAAGAAGTTGGATCTAAAAGGACACGGTATAATATGAATTTGTGAGATGTCCAAAGAGTTTAGACATCATTTTATTGGTCAGGCGATAATGAAATAATTATCTTCTTGAAAGCTATCTTCAAAGAAGAGGAATATGTCCTCAAAGAAGACAGTGGGAGCTAATAAAACTAGAAGATGTTCTAGACTCACAAATTAACACAAGGTTATTAGATAATCTTCGGATGTTTGGAACCGTTCATAACACACATTAGAGAGCATCATAGATTTTGAGATTCTCTCAATGGCTAGTTTGATATGTTTGACATATCAGAGATAGCAGAATGAGAAAAGCTCAAAGATATGGATCATGATCCTAAATCTATGAGAAAACTCTCTATCATAATTATAACTTTTAAATTGGCAAGATGTTAAGAGTTCTAACCTATAGTCCATAACATCTATTAAGTTCGGAACTTGATAGTATTGCTTGAGGGTATTGTACCTCTCAGAAGTAAGTAAATCTTAAGAATGAAGATTAATATAAATAGACTACTTAAAACTTATATGGTAATCTAAAGGAAATGGTCATAGTCAAAGTGTTGACTTAGACGAGTTTTCCTCAAAGGTTACCAAAATAAGTTTATTATAATTTTACTTGTGAATACTACCTACCATAATGATGAGATGGCAGTTGGATATTAAAAGCATTCCCTCAATGTGATTGAGGAAAATGTGTATATGATACAACTTTAAAGCTTTTAGAATATCCAAGAAGCAAGTTATGATTCAAAGATTATTTTTGAATCAAACTAAAACTTCTCAGAGTTGCAATAAGAGTTTTGACTTAATGGTCAAACACTCAGTGATCATTAAAAATGATCACGGATTGTGTGTATACAAGGAGGTCAGTAGGAGAACAGTCATATTAGTAATGCTTTGTGATAATAACATCAAAGTCATTGAGAATGACATCAGGATGTTACTATCAGTAAAAGCATTATTATCCATGTTCTTCTTCATAATAGGTTTGGATGCAACATCCTACGTATTGAGAATACAAATCTGTTAATATAAATCGATGAGGATGTAACCTTAACCTGTATGTCAAAATGTTTGACATAAATTCCATAATAAATCTCAATTGTTGAGATGTGGAATTTGTTTCTTTAAGAAAAGATTCCTTGAAGGATACAGGAAAACCTTGATAGAAGGAGTGAAATACATCGCTAAGTACTTGAGAAATACTAAGGATGCACTCCTGTATATGGAGAGGATGATTTGAAATAATGAGTCACATTGACTCAAATTTCAAATCAGGCATGGGTTTAACCTTTTAATAAGAAAAGAATAGATTGGAAGGGTTCCAACCCAAAACTCGATATTAAAATGATGACATTGGCAAGTGATACTGTTATTGAAACAGTATGGATGAAAGAGTTCATCCTTGAACTAAATAAAGTTCTAAAAGGTCTCCGATCTCGTCCCGTTGTTGTAGGACAACAGTGGGAGAGATCAATTTTGTTCTCGAGCCGTAGTCTCATTAGAAGTTGTAAAACGTTCTAAGGCTCTTTCACAAGTCCAGAGTCAAAGAATCAAGAGGAAATAACATAATGAAAATTATTCCATTTATGAATGATTTAACAGATACTAGACCAAGCTTTAGTCACAGATTTGATGTGAGCATCACTTAGATTTGATGGAGATCAAATGCGAAGGTGATAGGCTTGAGTCCAAGTGGGATATTGATAGATATAAGTGGCCTACAAGCCAATCACGAAGCACCTATTTCAATCTGGTTCAATAATAAATGGCATATATAATTCATTATGTAGATTGGCATATTTATTATTAGTAGCCATAATGAAGTCCATGAATGTATGCAACGGTTATCAGATTATGATGATATCATAATAATGAGGCCGATTGACCTATAAACATATATTCTAAATTGTTCCTAGTCATAGGATGTTTTAAGAGGACATCAAACATCTGGTAAAACTAGTACAGGTTATTCCAGCTCATATGATGAGGGTGACTGATCTCGTTAGTCACATGTGTGGAGACACAATAGTGAACCTGTAGGTACTCATTAGGGAATAAGTTTACTGAACTAATCCGATATAAATCGCTGAATGGTAATTTACCTGACTATCAACCGGCTTGATTCATCGTCACAGTGGTGTGGTTGGTCCATGGACTTGAGACACCAAAGACACCTTGTCGGTGGACTTCTGGGGTTTAACCTTGGCTTACGAATCCCTATCTACGGGATTTCTAATAGTCAAGGATTGGGTCGAGCGGAAGACATTCGAAGGTGATTGTGTGTTCAATAGAGGATCGTTTGCTCTCAGGTAACTGGAGAGAGAATACTCTAGAATAGATCCGCAGAAGTCTCTGGCCAGAGCAGACACAATATCAAAAAAGATGTTTTCTGATATTGTACAGCGGAGTCTGATTCAAATGAGTTGACCGTCTAGGGTTTAACAGTTGACCATACCCTAGGTTAACCTGAGAGCATTGTGCGAACGAAGGATTATAGCCACGCGGTAACTGTGGACGGATAGATTCCATAAGTGGGTTGCTAAACCCCATTACCTTCCGAGATCATGCAGTGTTGCTTGGCACCCAACTTGATCGGAAGTCTTGATAGAATTGAGTGGCCTCAAAGCCAATCATTATACATTCTAGTTCGAAATATTAATAAAAGACAATTATTTCTTCATTTATAGTTATTGCAAATTAACTATCGTAATGAAGGTCCCCAGACAAATGTATGGGATATTGAATCATGATGAGATCATGATAGTGAGATCAATATTCTTAGTCACTTGACTTAAATAGTTCTCAATCATAGGATATTTGAGATGACCATTAAATATCCGATCAGATTGACACAAGTTATTTCTGCTCATACGATGAGGGTGAATGATCTCACATTCACTCGTGTGGTGACACTAAGACAAACTTGTGGGTGCTCATTAGAGAATGAGTTCTGAACAGATCCGAATAAGAATTCCTGGATGGTCATTATACCTAATAGTCAACTAAGGAATTCAATCGTTGTAGTAGCGCAGTTGGTCCTTTGACCTGAGTCACCAATGATACCTTGCTTGTAGACCATTATGTCTTGATTCTCTGACTTGTGGACTTTAACCATTAAGTCCATGATAGTCAGTCTCTCAGACACAGTGGAAAGCTTGCGAAGGTAATTGAGTGAACAACAGGGGATCACTCACTCTTGATATAAGACTAGAGAGAGAATGTCCTACGGATGTGTACACAGAAATCCCTAGCCACGGTCAACTGAAAGAGATGTCTTTTTAGAAATTAACTGAGTACTGGAATCCATATAAATAATGCGATAGAAGGTTTGACTGTAAAACCATACCCTTGCATTATTGGGACATTGGATGAGTGAAGGATTTTATCTGTGCGGTATCTGCAGACAGAAACGTTCAAATAAAGGGAACAGTATCCCTTATATCTTCTAGGATCATGAGGTAGTGTTTGGTGCCGTTCATGGTCAGAAGGTCAAGTGGATTAATCATCAGCTGATAAACCACTTATTTATTGAATTAATTATTTAACATATGATGTTTAAATAATAATTATTAAATATTAAACTTTAGAATTAGTTCTATGTTTAATAGGCCTGAAATCAGACTGATATATGGGCCTGGAGGGTCACACACATAAGAGTTCTCGTCATACGGTGAGAGATGTTAAATATTAAAGTTATCTGGGTTTTTGTGAAAAGCCGTAAGATAAACATGAATATTTAATGGAGAATTATCCAAGGCCAAACTCTTGGATAATCATGAGACTCAAACTTTGTGCTTATCCTTATTTCTTATAAAAGGAGGCCAAGGGGAGGGGTGGAAGAGTTGGACGTACACAACCTCTTCTTGGAGTTTCTCTCTCCTCTCTCTCTCTCTCCTTCTCTCTCTCTTAAAGTAGATCCCTCTCTCTTCTCAACTGCATGGTGGATTTGAGATCGGGTCGAAGTACTCAAGGAGAGAAGGAAATCGCGTCTGCATCGGGAGCTCGTGTGGATACCTCTGGAGATCGTGCGCGTGCGCGATTATCGAATCGGAATTATCCACGGGAGATTCGAAACCCCGCAAAGGTGAAGAACAGTTCTTCCCGAATTTATTATTGTCCGTTTTACGATCCCAGCAACCGATACACATGGAATCATTTAATTTTCCACTGCGTTTTAGGCGATTCCTAACAAGTCCGACCGAATTTTACATGAGATGTTAATTCGGTTAACTAATTAATTAATATCTAAATATTAATTAATCACAATAAGTCAATAACTAGTTATTGGACTTAACGGGCTAAAAATCGGACTGGTTAATGGGCCTAGAGGGTTACACGCAAATAGATTCTCAATCGGTGGTACTTAAGTGGGATTTATATTAAGTCGGGGACTTTTGTGAAAAGTCACGCCGACTTAATATATATATGCGCGCTATTGAGACACCCTGGGCCAAGCTCTAGGACCTCTCAAGACTGGCCGTCCCCCTCTCTCTCTCCTCCTCCTCTGGGAGCCTCATTTGATGCACCGGGAGACTTCCCTTCTTCGTTGCGCGCGTTTCCCGAGAGTCGGGAATTCCCGTCCGGATGATCCGGACAGGGTTGCGGCAAGGATTCTTCAGCGAGCGAGCTAATCTGGACGAGGGATCTGTTAGGAATCGCCAAGAACGCAGCGAAGAATAAAATCGATTCCTATGTATCGGTCGCTGGGATCGTAAAACGGACAATAAAATTTAACGTGGGAAGAACGGTTCTTCACCTTTGCGGGGTTTCGAATCTCCCGTGGATGATTCCGACTCGGTAATCGCACGCGCACGATCTCTAGAGGTATCCACACGAGTTCCCGCTGCAGACGTGATTTCCTCCTCGACTTGAGTGCTCCGACCAGATCTCAAATCCACCATGCGCGGAGAGAGACAGATCTACTCCAAGAGAGAGAGAAGGAGAGAGAGAGAGGAGATAGAGAATCTGTGGTGAGTAATTCGTCTAACCAACTTTTTTACCCCTCCCCCTTGGCCTCCTTATATAGAAATAAGGATAAGCACAAGGATTAATCCTCATGATTATCCAAGAGTTTGGCCTTGGATAAATCTCCATTAAATCTTCATGTTTATCCTACGGCTTTTCATAAAAACTCAAATAAGCATGAAATTTAACGTCTCTCACCGTCTGACGAGAACTCTTATGTGTGTGACCCTCTAGGCCCATATATCAGTCCGGTTTCAGGCCCATTAAACTTAGAACTAATTCTAGAGTTTAATATTTATTAGTTAACATTTAAACATCATATGTTAAATGATTAATTTAATAAATAAGTAGATTATCATCTGATGATTAATTCACTTGGCCTTCTGATCATGAACAACACCAAACACTACCTCATGATCCCAAAAGATATAAGGGATAATGTTCCCTTTAATTGAATCTTTCCGTCTGCAGATACCGCACAGATAAAATCCTTCACTCATCCAATGTCCCAATAACGCAAGGGTATGGTTTTATAGTCAAACCATCTATCGCATTATTTAGATGGATTCCAGTACTCAGTTAATTTCTAGAAAGACATCTCTTTCATTTGACCCTGGCCAGGGATTTCTGTGTACACATCCATAGGACATTCTCTCTTCAGTATTATACCAAGAGTAAGTGATCCCTTGTTGTTCACTCAATTACCTTCGCAAGCTTTCCACTGTATCTGAGAGACCGACTATCATGGACTTAATGGTTAAAGTCCACAAGTCAGAGAATCAAGATACAATGGTCCACAAACAAGGTATCATTGGTGACTCAGGTCAAATGACCAACTGTGCTACTGCAGCGATTGAATTCCCTGGTTGACTAATAGGTATAACTACCATCCAGGAATTCTTATTTGGGTCTGTTCAGTGAACTCATTCTCTAATGAGCACCCACAAGTTTGTCTTAGTGTCACCACACGAGTGAATGTGAGATCATTCACCCTCATCACATGAGCAGACATAACTTGTGTCGATCTTATCGGATATTTAATGTCCATCTTAAATATCCTATGATCGAGAACTGTTTAAGACAAGTGACTGAGGATATTGATCTCACTATCATGATCTCATCATGATTCAATATCCCATACATTTGTCTACGGACCTTCATTACGATAGTTAATTTACAGGAACTATAAATGAAGAAATAATTGCCTTTATTAATAATCTGAACTAGAATGTACAATGATTGGCTTTGAGGCCACCCAATTCTATCATTCTCCCACTTGGACTATAGCCAATCACCCATGTGTCTAAGTCCCATAGACTTAAGGTGACGTTCTAAATTGTTTTGAGACAATGGCTTAGTCAAGGGATCTGCTACATTATCTTCAGATGAGACTTTCTCAACTACTATATCTCCTCGGGCGATGATCTCACGAATCAGATGAAATCGTCTCAGAATGTGCTTTGACTTCTGATGTGATCTTGGCTCCTTCGCTTGAGCTATTGCCCCATTGTTGTCACACAATAATGGAACAGGATCTGAAATGCTTGGAACTACTCCAAGTGCTGAGATGAATTTCTTCATTGAAACCGCCTCCTTGGCCGCTTCAGCTGCAGCAATGTATTCTGCTTCGGTCGTCGAATCTGCAGTTGTTTCTTGTTTGGAACTTTTCCAACTTACTGCACCTCCATTTAACATGAACACAAATCCAGACATGGATTTGCTATTATCCATATCCGATTGGAAACTCGAGTCAGTAAACCCTCGAAGTTCCAAGTCGTTTCCTCCATAGACGAGAAATAGATTCTTAGTTCTTCTTAAGTATCTAAGGATACATTTCACCGCCTTCCAGTGTTCTTCACCTGGATCAGCCTGATATCTACTAGTGACACAGTGGGTGTGCCACATCAGGCCTAGTACATAGCATTGCATACATGATAGATCCAATTGCCGAGGCATAAGGAACTCTATCCATGTATGCTTTCTCTTCAGGTGTTTTGGGAGACATTTCTTTAGTGAGATAAATTCCATGCCTCATTGGAACGAGGCCTCTCTTGGAATTTTCCATGCCAAACCTTTTGACTATGGTATACATGTACATAGATTGGGATAAGCCAAGCATCCTTTTGGACCTATCTTTATAGATTCTTATTCCCAGAATATAGGATGCTTCTCCCAAATCTTTCATGGAGAAGTTTTTGGATAACCAAGTCTTTACTGATGACAACATTCCTACATCATTCCCAATAAGTAGAATGTCATCAACGTAAAGTACCAAAAAAGTAACTGCGCTCCCACTAGCCTTTTTGTATACACAAGGTTCATCTTCATTCTTAATGAAGTCATAAGATTTGATTGCTTCATCAAATCTTAAATTCCGAGTTCGGGATGCCTGCTTTAATCCATAAATGGATCTTTGCAGCTTGCATACCTTGCTTGAATGCTCTTTGGAAGTGAATCCTTCAGGTTGTATCATATACACCTCTTCTTGAAGGTTCCTGTTAAGGAATGCTATTTTCACATCCATTTGCCATATTTCATAATCATAAAATGCGGCGATAGCAAGAAGTATTCTGATTGACTTAGTCATGGCAACTGGAGAAAAGGTTTCGTCATAGTCAATGCCTTGCCTTTGATGATATCCTTTTGCTACCAGCCTTGCCTTGTATGTGTCAATCTGTCCATCTGCCCCGATCTTTCTTTTAAAGATCCATTTACTGCCAATAGGTACTATACTTTCTGACAGATTAACCAAGTTCCAAACTTGGTTGGCATACATGGACTGAATTTCAGAATTCATTGCCTCTTGCCATTTTTTTGATTCTTGACTATTTATGGCTTCTTGGTAGGTTTGAGGATCATCATCCTCATTTAAGTGCACTTTTGGTTTGCCATCATCGCTATGTCCAACATATCTTTCAGGATGCTTAGGCACTCTGCCTGATCTGCGAACCTTTTGTGTATCATCTTGAACAAGTTCTTGAGTCAATGGTTCATTTACTGCCAAAAGGTACTATACCTTCTGGCAGATTAACCAAGTTCCAAACTTGGTTGGCATACATGGACTGAATTTCAGAATTCATTGCCTCTTGCCATTTTTCTGATTCTTGACTATTTATGGCTTCTTGGTAGGTTTGAGGATCATCATCCTCATTTAAGTGCACTTTTGGTTTGCCATCATCGCTATGTCCAACATATCTTTCAGGATGCTTAGGCACTCTACCTGATCTGCGAACCTTTTGTGTATCATCTTGAACAAGTTCTTGAGTCAATGGTTCAGTAGATGAACTAGTATTGATTTGTGAGTCTAGAATTTCTTCCAGTTCTATCTTGCTCCCACTGTCTTCTTTTGAAAGATATTCTTTCTCTAAGAAGACAGCTCTTTTTGCGACAAACACCTTTTGATCGCTGGGCTGATAGAAATAATATCCAAAAGTCTCTTTTGGATATCCCACAAATCTACATTTCTCTGTCCTGGAATCCAGTTTGTCTGGATCATGTCTTTTGACATGTGCAGGACAACCCCAGACTCTAACATGCTTAAAGTCCGATTTCTTCCCTTTCCATATCTCATATGGAGTGGAAGATACTGACTTACTGGGAACTTTGTTCAACAGATATGCAGCAGTCAACAGTGCATATCCCCATAAAGAGATTGGAAGTTTGGCATAACTCATCATTGATCGTACCATATCTAATAGAGTACGATATCTCCTTTCTGATACACCATTTAATTGTGGTGTATAGGGAGGAGTCCACTGAGACAAAATACCATTATTCTTTAGATATTGTGTGAATTCTGTACTTAAGTATTCACCCCCTCGATCTGATCGAAGAGTTTTGATACTCTTTCCAATATGGTTCTCAACTTCATTTTTAAACTCTTTAAATTTCTCAAAGACTTCTGATTTATATTTCATTAAATATATGTAGCCATATCTTGAGAAAACATCTGTAAATGAAACAAAGTATGAGTAACCACCCATAGCATGAGTGGACATTGGACCACATACATCACTATGTATTAGTTCTAATAAGTCCTTAGCTCTGTCTCCATGTTCTGAAAACGGAGCTTTGGTCATCTTTCCCATGAGACAAGTTTCACAGGTTGCAAATGATTCATAATCAAATGGATCAAGATATCCATTCTTTTGCAACCTAATGATCCTGTTCTCATTTATATGACCTAGCCTACAATGCCATAGGTACGATTTATTCACATCCTTATCTATTCGTTCAAGAGATTTATTTACCAGACAAACATCATATGAAATATCTAGTAAATATAATCCATTCAATAAATATCCAGAAGCAAACAATTTGTCTCCTTGATAAATGGAACAACCTTTATTCTCTAGTTTCATAGAATATCCTTGTTTATCTAAACATGAAATAGATATGATATTCCTAATAATGGTCGGAACATAATAACAATCTATTAGTTCCAATGAGTCTCTTGACGGCATCTGAAGTCTTGCTGTCCCCACAGCTAACGCAGCAGCTTTTGCTCCATTGCCGAGCCTCAGATCCACGTCTCCGCGGTTCAATCTTCTTTTACTTGTTAACACTTGCAAGTTATTGCAGATATGAGAAATACATCAAGTATCTAATAGCCAAGATGTTGATTCTCTATAAGACAAGTTAAAATCGATCATGAGTATACCTGAAGCTTCACCAAGCTTCTGCTTTGCTTTTTCTGCTAGATAGATCTTGCAGTTTCTCTTCCAGTGACCTTCTTTATGGCAGTGGAAACAGTGACCTTTATCATTGACTTTACCTTTGTCCTTTTGAACCGCCGGTTTGCTTTTCACTAACTTCTTAGGCTTACCTTTCTTAAAGGTCTGTCCAACTTTTCTTTTCTTGTTGGTCTTACCAACAAGCATTACATGTGGCTTGTCTTTCTGGATAGTGCCTTCTGCTGTCTTCAACATGTTGAGCAGCTCAGCCAGTGTAACTTCAATTTTGTTCATATTGAAGTTGATAATGAATTGTGAAAATGAATCTGGAAGGGACTGTAGGATTAAGTCGATGCTTAGGTCATTGTTCATAACAAAGCCAAGCACAACAAGCCTCTCAATCCATTCTATCATCTTGAGCACATGAGTTTGCACAGATGTGCCCTCGCTCATTCTGGTCCTGAACAATTTCTTAGATATCTCATATCTTTCTGTTCTGGATTGTTCACCAAACAACTCTTGTAGATGATTCAGAATGGACTTAGGTTCCATGTTATCATGCTGTCGTTGCAGTTCATTGTTCATTGAACCAAGCATGTAACACTGGACTTTGACAGAGTCCTCCTTCCAATTTTCATACATCATTAATTCATCCTCGTTAGCATTTTCACCGGGTTGTACTGGATCTGGTTGATCCAGGACATAGGCTAGCTTTTCACACCTGAGGACAATCTTTAGGTTACGTAACCAGTCAATGTAATTAGGTCCCGTGAGTTTGTTTGCATCAAGTATGCAACGTAGGGGGTTAAGTGACGACATAGCGACCTATAAGGAAATATATATAAAAAATGAGCAGATAGTTCTTAAAATCTGATTTAGGACTTTTAATCTAGATTTAGGTTCCCACTATTTTTCGGCGATCTGTATGACCCTCTAATATACAGAACGGGAGATTCCGGTGATCTCCTAGTGGGGATCAGAATCCTTCGGACAACATGCATGTGACCTTATGGTAGCACAACAAATCACATCAAGTCCCTTAGACAGTCAACTCTTGACAATTACAACATTTGCAATATCCGATCAATTTAACCCCTGAATTAAAATGACCTTGTGGTAGCACAACAAATCAAATGATTCAGTTAAGTTTATCCATCATTACTTAGATAACATGAATTCATAGTGCAATCATTGTGGTAGCACAACAAAACTACACTATTTGTCCATTTATCTTAATGACATCACATGTCGTAGACCTGGGTTAATTTCTAAATCAAATAGACCTTGTGGTAGCACAACAAATCCATTTGAGATAAGAATTATCCTAAGATCTATAATGATGGTGGGTTACGTGGATTATTCTGAATATCTCACGTTTACAACTTAAATTTTAAAAGAGGATTTTTTAGTTGATTTATAAAAATCATGCTATCAATAGTATTTCGATTTGAAGTATCATAATACTAAATAGAAATATATATATGATAGCATAGTCCACAAATATCACATATATGCAGAAAAATTAAATAGGGATGATCATGGACTGCTAAAGCTACTATGGAATCATCGGAGCCAAACGATGATCCATAATAGGATCCTAATGTGAAAACAGCAACACTGGTTCCATTTGATGCAAGTCCTTCCTCCAGAGATGTCTTCAGAAGATCACGTCCTCTAAGCTTAATCTGAAACATTTAAATATGTAATTCAGGACTCGCAGGTCCATAAATGTACATTTAACACTAAGAAATCTTGATCTTATCAAGGGGAGTACAATCTTATAGGAAGGTAGAGAGTACATTTGGATTAAGAGAGAGGAGGACACGCAGGTCCTATTTAAAATACCAAATGAAATAAGCATCGCATTCATTCACATCAATCATCACATGATAATACTAAGTTCATGGTCATCCTACCATAAAACACATCACATGCATCACAATTATCACATAATTGCAGTTTGGTATTAATTTTTTATAAATATAAAATTATAATACCAATAAGTTTTCGAAATAACATTTATTTCAATGTTATCAATAATATTCAAAACATTATTGACTAATGAAATAACTAAACCATTCAATTGATCTAAATCTTAATTCAAACAATTTGAACAGAAAAATATAATCAAGTTATGCATAAAATCAGTTTAAAATATTTTTAAACTAATTGATTTAATAAGGAAATTAATTATCTAAAACAATTTTAAATAATTAACCAATACCTTATTAACAATAAAACCCTTTAAGTGAATAACAGTTATTAAACAGTTTAATAACCTGTTAATAATCATAAAAATAATTAATAACAATTATTAATTATTCCTATAATTTTTTCTGTTTTAAAACAACTTTAAAATGGGCTGAAAAGGGGTTAAAATGGGCTAATAATGGGTTTAAAGGGGGTTTTAATCTGAACAGGGCTCAGCCACATGGGTTGTACGAGCCCTGGTTCGGCCAGGCTCGAGTCCTGGTCGAGCCAAGCACCGGACCTGGCCCTAGCCGGGTCCGGCCGAGCCGGTTCGAACCGGCTCGGGACCGGCCGGCCTGGCTTCTCTCTTCCCCTTCCCTGCAAACCCTAAACCAGAACAGGCCGGCGGCAGTGGGGTTGAAGGCGGCGCCAGCGGCCGCCCACCGGCGGCACAGGCCCCGGCCGGCGGTGCCCCCGGCGCCGGCGACGTGCCCGGCGCCGGTAGGGCCGCCGGCGGTGGCCAAAACCTCATCCGGCCAAGCCCCAAAAGATCCCCAAAAATCTGATTTTTGCAGGGTTTTAAATCCGATTTGGGGCTCGATTTTGTAGCTCTTCAAGGCCACCATGGCGCCGGCTAATATGTCGGATGTGTAGTGGTGACTATCACCTAGAGATCCGTGCATCCGGGCCGCCAACCCAACGCTTGGAAATCGCGTACGAAGCCGCCGAAAACACCCCGTTCATCGTCCTACAAAGAACTCCGAAAATCCCAAACAAAATCCGAGATCAATTCTCAATAAGTTTTAGACATTCTAAGAACGTGGGAACGATTCCCAGATTATTAAAATAATATTTAGCCCAAGAACACGTACAATACGGGTTCTTCACGCATAACGAGAAAAATCACGCAAAACGATGCCGTTTTACGATCGAACCAGCAACCTGGCTCTGATACCACTGTTAGGAATCGCCAAGAATGCAGCGGAGACTAAAATCGATTCCTATGTATCGGTCGTTGGGATCGTAAAACGGACAATAAAATTTAACGTGGGAAGAACAGTTCTTCACCTTTGCGGGGTTTCGAATCTCCCGTGGATGATTCCGACTCAGTAATCGCGCACGCGCACGATCTCTAGAAGTATCCACACGAGTTCCCGCTGCAGACGCAATTTCCTCCTCGACTTGAGTGCTTCGACTAGATCTCAAATACACCATACGCGGAGAGAGATAGATCTACTCCAAGAGAGAGAGAAGGAGAGAGAGAGAGGAGATAGAGAATCTGGGGTGAGTAATTCGTCTAACCAACTTTTTTACCCCTCCCCCTTGGCCTCCTTATATAGAAATAAGGATAAGCACAAGGATTAATCCTCATGATTATCTAAGAGTTTGGCCTTGGATAAATCTCCATTAAATCTTCATGTTTATCCTGCAGCTTTTCATAAAAACCCAGATAAGCATGAAATTTAACGTCTCTCACCGTCTGACGAGAACTCTTATGTGTATGACCCTCTAGGCTCATATATCAGTCCGATTTCAGGCCCATTAAACTTAGAACTAATTCTAGAGTTTAATATTTATTAATTAACATTTAAACATCATATGTTAAATGATTAATTTAATAAACAAATGGATTATCATCTGATGATTAATTCACTTGGCCTTCTAATCATGAACAGCATCAAACACTACCTCATGATCCCATAAGATATAAGGGATATTGTTCCCTTTAATTGAACATTTCCGTCTGCAGATACCGCACAGATAAAATCCTTCACTCATCCAATGTCCCAATAACGCAAGGGTATGGTTTTATAGTCAAACCCTCTATCGCATTATTTAGATGGATTCCAGTACTCAGTTAATTTCTAGAAATACATCTCTTTCATTTGACCCTGGCCAGGGATTTCTATGTACACATCCATAGGACATTCTCTCTTCAGTCTTATACCAAGAGTAAGTGATCCCTTGTTGTTCACTCAATTACTTTCGCAAGCTTTCCACTGTATCTGAGAGACCAACTATCGTGGACTTAATGGTTAAAGTCCATAAGTCAGAGAATCAAGATACAATGATCCACAAACAAGGTATCATTGGTGACTCAGGTCAAAGGACCAACTGTGCTACTACAACGATTGAATTCCCTGGTTGACTAATAGGTATAATTACCATCCAGGAATTCTTATTTGGGTCTGTTCAGTGAACTCATTCTCTAATGAGCACCCACAAGTTTGTCTTAGTGTCACCACACGAGTGAATGTGAGATCATTCACCCTCATCACATGAGCAGACATAACTTGTGTCGATCTTATCGGATATTTAATGTCCATCTTAACTATCCTATGATCGAGAACTGTTTAAGACAAGTGACCGAGGATATTGATCTCACTATCATGATCTCATCATGATTCAATATCCCATACATTTGTCTACGGACCTTCATTACGATAGTTAATTTGCAGGAACTATAAATGAAGAAATGATTGCCTTTATTAATAATATGAACTAGAATGTACAATGATTGGCTTTGAGGCCACCCAATTCTATCAGGATCAAGGACAAACCACTATGGAGGATCGCGTGGATGCCACTGGAGGCTGGACGCTTGTGCGGCTAGCGGCATCGCCTCAACGGAACCGAAACGGTCGTAGATTCGAATCCGCGCAAGGTGATGTGATCACAACTATTTTTCGATTTTCGATTTTCATTTCGAAAAGGATCTGCGGTCATCAGGCATGATTTATTTTTGTTGCTTCCGCTACATTCGTCGCGCCCCGCCCGGATCCCAATAGGACTATCATGACACGAATATCCCAACTCGGCCAGCCAACTATTGGGTTGCTAGCCTAGGCTCCTAATTCAGCTTGGCTCGCTTGGTCGAAAGGAAAACGTATGTTGCATACAACCCAAATAGAAACTCATTGTATTCCAAAACTATATTCACATTTTTGGGGTTCGACATACAACCCAACAAAGAAAAAAGGAAGAAAAGGTACATGCCCTAGGCTGACCAGCTTCCCCCGCTGACTATGCCAGAGCATGGTGCTCGCACGGGTCACCCTTAAGAGAAGCGATCTCCTTCGCCCTCTCTTCAAGAAAGAACCTTCCCTTAGACGCTCTCAGGACGGCCCCCTCTGACTCTCCAACATAAGTCCTTGGCAAAAGAAAGCATCATCTTACGATGGTGAAGCTGGTAGAATAAGCCCCTTGCTAGATGCAATCGCCACTCCTTGAGCAGTAGCACTCCTTGAACACCCACTAAGGCTCCGTTCCTCTCTGTTGAGAAGCATAGTGAGTTTCCCCAATTAGGGGTGTCAACGGGCTGGACCAGCTTATAAGCCCGATGGGTTGGCTCGTGGCGGGCCGGAGTTGGGCTCATATGTGGAGCCCGTCGGGCCTCTTACAAGCCCATGAATAGAGCCCATCACAATGCGGGTTGGGTTGGGTTCAGGTGTGTGTCCCACTAGGCCCCCAGTCATAGGGAGGGGTTTTCGAAGACAAAGAGTGTGGAAGAGGGAGGGCTAGCCTGTTAGGGTTCCAGGTTCCACCGAGGACAACTCTGTTCAACTCTTCCTCCCCTATCCTCACTTCTAATGGCGGCCACGGTGACCCTCTTCATCTCTTCCTCTCCATGTCCTCAGTTCTAATGGCGAAAATGGTGAGCACTGAGCACTCCCTCTTCGGCTCTTCCTCTCCCTATCCTCGCTTCTAATGGCAACAATGGCATCGTGCTGTGCTCTCTTTCATTCTCACAGGCGTGGTGACAGGTTGCTAGTGTTGGACCCAATGGCAACGACAGGTCCCAGAAGCAATTTGAATCCTAGCCAGTCTTCTCTTGTCCACCTTCCCCTCTTGTCCACTGTTGGTGTCAAAAAACATGTTCTTGGCATACATTTTGTTGAAGCACAATTTTTAAGGTATTTTTGGATGGTTTCCCTTGTTTTATTTTTGTTTGGGTGCCTGTCATTGAGGTTTCCCGGGTTCCTGCATAGTTGGGTGAACAATGGCATTTTTTTTCCGGTGGATTTACCTTTTTTCTCCTTTTTTGTTTAGATTTCATGCTCAAGTAACACTGTAGTTAACCGGAAAAGATTGCAAAATAAAATTCTGTTTAATTAGCAAATGCACGCCATTGCTCAACTTTTGTTTCCCTCAGTTTTGATTGGAAAAATGATGCCTTTTGGTGAGTTCTCCTACATTTCCTACACATGCATCGAAGCTTACAACTTGAAGGATAAGTAATGAGCATATTCTTGTCAATACGGTTTTGGGTAGTATTTCCCAATGAAGATAAGCCCTGAGATGTTGAGAAATAGGGACTCCAAGGGATGGCCTTCTTCAGTTTGATGTGCTGGATTAAGTTTCTTGTGAGTTAATAAGTATTAATCTAGCCAGAGTGAGGTAGAATAAATGTTGTCATTTGCTTATGAACAGTTCTTCCTGGTTGCCATTAGTTACATGTGGAATGTACATGAAAGAAAGACTTGAATATTTAGCTTCATTTTTTTCTCTCACTTCCTTGGATGTAGTTAAAGAGATTTACTTCTTTAGCGCAAGGACCAGCAAGGAACCTTCGACGAACCCCTTCTGCTCTGTAGGCTGGCTGCCATCGGGATAGGACGAGTGCCACGCGGGGGTGCACTCCTCTGTGGGCAGGCAGTGGCTGAGGTGGTGATTCTGAGCTGCAATCTGGATCTTTTTCTAGATCTCGGCTCGGTTGGCTAGTTGGCTGGTAACATCTTCTTCTTCCCACTTTTGCATTGAGATCTACTTTAGCTACTATAGGCACCTATGCATGTATATCTTTTCATAAATCGATCTATGCATTTGTGGACGATGGAGTAGGGGTAGCTTAGCGAGCTTAGAGATTTTTATTTACCTTTTCATATGCATGCATTTGGTTCTGCTCAAACTAATTTGTATGCTTTTGATTCTTTTATTGGATAATGTTGTTTTTCGTATTTGTACAATGGGAATTATTGGTTAGTGTATGGGACCCGCGTTAGTTATTTTTTTGATATAAAGGAGGTCGTGCCGAAGAATGACAAGGAATTCGAAAACATACTTTAGGCCATTTTATGTCTTTAAAATTACTATACATGTTGATGTATATATGTTCATGCATTTCTTATACGTGTGTTCTATAGAAATATCTAATATGAATGAGGAAGACAATGTGAGCTTGAATGTTACCAAATCAAAGTGCAAGTACAAATGCAGCTGAATTTGGAACATGGTCATTTTTTAAGCAACCTGGGAAATGGTCTTCTAAAGTATGGGACCATTTTACCAAAAGACCTTTTGAAGATGGGACTAAAAGAGCGTTGTGCAACCATTGTAATGTTTCTTTTACTTATTCTAACAACATTGGAACTAGTCATATGTCACGACATCTTAATCAATGTCCTAAGTGTGCTTTAGATACTAGTAGTCCACGTTGTTCAAAACAACGTCGTCTTTCAAACTTTAAGTTTGATCAAGAATTTTTTCACCTTCAATTAGCAAAAACGATTATCATGCAAGAACTCCCATTTACATTTGTTGAGCATGTTGCTTTTAGAAATTATAGTAAAATTCTTAATCCAGAAGTTGTTCATGTGATGTGAAATACTATTAAGGTTGCTATGAGAAATTAAATCAAGAAGAGAAAGTGAAACTGATAGACTATTCAAGTCAGGAATGTCTAAGCGTTAGTCTCACTGTTGATCTATGGACTTCAAATCAGACATTAGGATATATGCGTGTTACATGTCATTTCATGGACACTAATTGGAAATTACAAAAAAGGATTCTTGAATTTTCAATAGTAGAATCAACACACACGAGGGCTGCACTTGCAAAGGTTTTTCTGAAGTTACTTGTGGATTGGGAAATTGATCAAAAAAAAATTAGTCTTGCTTTGGATAATTCTTTAGCTAATGATGTTCTCAGTAGATTAGTTAAAAACAATCTTATAGAAAAGCAATCGCTTTTGCTTGAAATGGTTTAAATGAGGCACGTAAGATGTTGTGCTCATATCTTGAATTTGATTATTCAAAATGGTTTAAATGAGGCACGTAGTGTAATTCACAATATTCGTGAGAGTGTAAAGTATGTTAAAACTTCACAAGCATACAAAGAAAAATTTGAGGAGATCGTGCAACAAGTAGGACTATATGAAAGGAAATGTCTTCCGAATGACACTCCAACAAGATAGAATTCAACTTAAATGATGTTAGATGCTGCTCTATTTTATAAAGAGGCTTTCATGGCATTAGAAACATAGGATACAAATTTTTCATGTGCTCCTTCAGTTAATGATTGGTCTAAAGCTGAATTTATGTGTAAGTTTTTGAATTTTTTTTACAATGCAACTTATGTTTTTTTAAAAATTTAGGTACCAACTTCAAAGATAGCCTTGCTAGAGATTTGTAATGTTCAAAGGTTATTGAAGCTTGAGCAACATAATTTAAATGAGTTTGTGTGTAACATGGTGGCAAAAACGCAAGAAAAAATTGATAAGTATTAGACATAGATACAAGATTCAACATTACTGTTTACTATTGCTACAATGCTTGATCCTAGGTATAATATGGTGTTTATTACTTATACTTTTAGGGAACTTTACGCTTATGATACTCCATCACATATTGTTCATTTTAGATAAGGCTTGTATGATCTTTTTGATGTCTATTTGTGTCATTTTACTTCATCAAATGTAAGTGAATGGAAGCTTGATATTCAAGAAAATGAGAATGTGATAGTTGAGGCAAATCATGATGATGATATCTTGAGTGGTTTTGACCAATTCCTTCATTCGCAAGTATTATTAGAAGACTCTAAATATGAATTGGATCAATATCTGGAGAAAGCATTGTTACTTGAACTCAAAAGGGTTTTACCATCTTAGCTTGGTGGAAAGATAATACTATCAAATATCTAATATTATCAAGAATGGCAAGAGACATTTTAGGAATTCCAGCATCAACTGTTATATGATAATCCACTTTTAGCACAAGTGGAAGGATGGTTGACCAATATCAGAGTTCTTTAACTCTAGAGTAAGTTGAGACTTTAATTTGCTCTCAAGATTGGTTGAAGGCTAATTTAGAAAGTATATTAACTTTATGAATTATGTTTTAAACTTATATTTCCTGTTAACTTACTAATTAGTCTTTCCTTTTCTTAGAATGGACCTCATCTCTTGAGGATTGAGACGAGGAGTATTCTCATGGAGACATGTGATGGGGTGTTCTTGCTTGGTAAGTTGACTGTGCTCTTATTATATTTTAACTTTATATTTCTCTACATACTTTTCATATTTTTCATTTAAAAAAAGGGCCACAAACTTCCACAAACGCATTTTGTTTATGCACTTTTGTTTCTGTCTTTTTGACCAGATTTTGGATGGTTAAGGGAATCATTTTTGCTGTGGATGAAGAGATCACTACAATAAGGGCTGTCGCTCGGAATTTGTCCTCTAGCATTTGATTGGGTCTAGGAATGGTAGGATGTTCATATTCTTATTTTACTTTTTATCCATATTAAGCTCGAGGATATATGATTGAGCAGTGGAATAAATAACGAATGTTCAAAATTAAGGGGAACTAAATTGATATAATTACTGGAAAAAGAGCACTGACCCTTTTGGGAGTTTATGTCCTAAAAATCCCTTACAATGACCATGCTCATTTTGTACAACTTGTCAGTGTGAAGCCTGCATACGGACTATATGCATTGTTCCTATATATCTTCAGAGATGATACCTTATGAGTGTGGCCTTCATAAGAACAGTTTATGTGATTGCAATGTCCAAGGCACTACTGTCAGATCAATTTGATCAAACGGTAGTGCAGCAGCATGCAAACTTTTTTATTTAAAACAAATCTCAGAGTAGAAGACTACCAGTCTATCCCTGCTTGGTGTCCGTATATTGGAAGGAATAAAAGAAGACCACTCTACCGAGTGATCCGAACACGAGCGTTGCAGACCTACAAACATCTGCAGTGCAGCAAGTTTACTCTTTTTTTAGAGTGTAAAGAGTGTAGACACTGTAGAACTGTAGTAGATAGATGAGTAAGTCAAAGTGAAATATGTGATATGGAGAAAATGGAGTAGACAACGATCCAACAAGGTATAGACTAGAGACAAAACAACTGCACATTGTCTTGATGGTCCAGTCGTCTAGTCTGTTAGACTAAGCATAGACTATCCAAGACTTTCTCCTTACAACAACCTACACAAGCCTCTACACTCCAATTCTGGAAGAAGCTTTGAATGCTAGGAACTTAGTTTGCTCCAATGAGGAACATGAACTTTTGGGAAAAGTTATAGAGCTTCACACCCAAAGGGACCACTGGTTGATTCCATGGAGAGGAGAATTTCAGACTTGCAATGATCAGTGGCTTCTCCCCTGCTTGAAAATATGCTAAACAGTCGTCAAATGCCGCTTCTCATATATTTGATTTGTTGTTAATCCTTTTATGTTTTTTTTTATACGTTTGGAGTGTTGTAAATTGCCTTAGTTCAACGCCAGTTGACCCCTAAATTTCTCCTTATAGATTATTTCGATTTACAGTCTAAAATTACTGTAAGCTAAAATCGGTGATTTCAAAATCAGTGGTTTTAAAATCTGAGATTTTATTTTATTAGTTTTAACATTGACGAACTTAAAATTGAGATATTATGGCATTTTATGGTGCACCAAGCAAACGAGCTTCAAATGAAGGAAAAAGAGTACGATTTTGACAAGTATTTTTTATAATAGGCAAGATAAATGATAGTGAATAAAAAAGGAAGATGCTGAAACTGCTTTATGTTGAGTTGGGTGTGTTGTATGTTGAGAGGAGATCAGCCTAAATTAATTAAATTAAAACTTAGGTAAAAAAACTTGAATTTGACTTAACTAACTGTAGTTGTTGGGTATTAAAATAATAAACAAGAAAGCAAAAATGGAAAAGGCAATGTTTTTTTTTTCACTAGATATTGCTTTCATTAGAAATTTTCAGTCACACAGGCTTACTCGGGCCTAACACAGGCTTTGTGATGCTAGACAGGCCAGCTTACAATTGGAGACGTTCAGGCCCGCATGGCCTAGGCCAGGCTAGGGCTAGGCCAACTAAGCCACGGGCCGTGCCGGACTGTGGTCGGGCCATGTAACGACCCGTCACCCTATAACCGGAGATCTGATTACTAAATGGGTACCGAATCATTAAAATATGGAGGCAAGCTAGGATCTCAATAAGTTTGAGAAATAAATGATAAACTAACCTATACAATCCATATCACATCGAACTGGAAAGGACGTGCAAGAATTAAAAATTATTACAATCTGACTCGACTCAAGAAATAATTACATATTCCAATTGAAAATAGATAATTAAACGTACAGGCCTGAAAGGAAAATAACAACTACATCGGGGCATACTTCAGTGGCGCGCAACCCAAGACGAAACCCTCCACACTACGTCTGCCTGGAACCCTCAACTGAAAACCACAGGGGTAAGTCTCATCGAAATGGACTCAGTAAGGATTCTCCGATCCCTACCACCCACTCACACACCCACAAGTGCAACAACACGAATAGGCAATTAAATAAGTAAAGCAGTAAACACAACTCCCAAAGATTTTCAAATTATGATATGAAACACATGCATTTGTAAATGCAACAGGCACAACTATGAAACTACTACACCGCGGAGTCTACAACCAGCGTCTCGGCTAAACACATAAACCACGCAGTCGAACGCAAAAAACACCGACCCGCTGAGACGGAACAGCAACCCCTCGGATAGCGCATTGGCTACTTCGGCCTGTCTAACTCTAGGTGGTTCTGCTCCTCCTAACCACGAGTGACACTCCGAATGTACCACTCCCACACCGGTACTAGCTATACCCTGAGGTATACTAGGTGACCCTCTCTCTAGGCGTCACCCCCTCACTCCCACACCGGCGTTGTGTCACTCTCATACCAACACAGGGTGCCTAAGCGCTAACAACTGTCACTCTAGGCCGCGATCGCACAAAATACAACACAGTGTGATCCGGTCATGCGGAAACCCTCGTCCTCGAAGTACGGTTCCAAACATACATTTAACTGAGTTATCTAATAATGTAAACATATGTTAATTTCATGAATTAATGGGGCTCTGTCTTGAATCGCATCGCCCTTGGCCGACGTCATTCAAGATCCCTAAACTGGTTCAATTTTTGCAAAGCCACTGGGACCAGGGATACTGGTCTAAATGGCGTCGCTCATGGCCGACGCTATTCAGCTCTTTATCTCGCACTGACCTCGGGAACCAGATAAATGGGCCGCAAATCGCGTTGACTCAGGTCGAAGTCTCTCTCAAATAGCATTGGCCTGAGTAGACACCTTTTACGCCCGAAACTGCATTCCACCGAGCCAAACCAAGGGCCCCTCTTCTCCCCCAAAACACTCAAAAACGCAAAGGAGACAAGGGGAGAAGTCTAATAACCAATTCATCATCTAAAATCTTATTTCATAAAAATGCCTATTTTCATTAAAACCCCCTTAAAACATAATTTCTACCCAAAAATATCAACACACATCACATGCTTCAAAGTGAGAAAATCATGATTTTAAACAAAACACAACGAAGATCGTTACCCTACCGATTACTTGAATTCTTCTTTACTCCTAGCCGTCAAATCGCCACGCCACGAGTCGCCGCCGGTACCGCCGTAGATACCGTTGATGGATATAGGTGTCATCTAAGCCAATCATAAGGTACCTATTTCAATCTGGTTCACTAATAAATGACATTAAATTCATTATGTAGATTGACATAATTGTAACTACGCATAATGAAGTCTATGAATGTGTGCAATAGTCATCAAATTATGATGAAATCATAATAATGAGACTGATGACTTATAAACACATATAAACTCTAAAACCCCTTATAAAAATTAAATCCCACCTCTATTAATTGGAAATTAAAACTAAACATAGTTTAAAATTTATTTTAAATAGTTTAAAATTTGTTTTAAACTAAAGTTTATAATTTTTCAGTTAATAAAAAAATGTTTTTGAGATATGATCTTACAAGGGAAATATAAATAAGCATTAAGATATAATCTTAAGTTAATTAACAATTGTTGTTAATTTGTTTTTAATTAAGTGATTAAAGGGGTTTATGTTTAAGATATGATCTTAAAAGGTTGATATTTTAAGATGTGTTCTTAAATAATATAAACAAGTATTGTTAATTAATTTTAATTAGGTGATTATATTATTTTAATTTCTTAACAATTGATATTATGAAATTAATTATTTAATTAAGAGATATTTAATAAATAGTTATTAAATATTTTATTAACTCTTAATAATGGTTATTAAAAGGGTTAATTATTTCTTGAGAATAAACCTTAATAAAAGTTATTGAGGATTAATTAAATCTTAATAGTAATTATCAAGATAATTAATTAATATTCTCAAGAATCTCTTAATTAAGTTTTTGCAGATCTAATCTACTTAAAAATGGATCTTTTAATAAGAGTTATTAAGAGATTAAATCAAGTCTAATTGTTAGACTAATTTTAATTAGCATTGTTCTAATTAACATTTTTTAATAATTGTTATTGAGAAATGTTATTTAATAAGGGGGTACTTAACAAAAAGTTGTTAAGTAATTAAAATTGGAATTAGAAATTCTTTTATAAGTGTTATTTAGGAATTTTTAATTCTATCTAAATGTTAGATAATTTCACATTAATAATTGTTGTTAATATTATTTGAGATTAATCTAAGTGTTAAATTAATTAATTTAGAAATATTCTAAATTGTGCATGGAATATTTTAGAATTTTAATTTTAACTTTGTTTGCACATGTTGATGTGTTTGATGCTTTAAATTAGATTTAATGCATGTTTAGAAAATAAGATTTTCGAAATTCAAAATTATCTAATTTTGATTGGTACCCAGGTTTTAAGAAAATTAAAAATTATTATTTTTCAAAATTTCAGCATTCATGTGATGTGCTTGATCATATATGGATGGTTAAAATTTGAAGTGGTCATGGACATGTATTTTGTTTATTTCATATCATGTGATGGTATATGATTTGCGTGGATCTTTTTAGAATTTGAGTGGGTTAATTAATTGTTAATTAATGAGGCATGTGTGCCTCCTTCTCTCTCTCATTCCGATGTAATTCTATCTCCCTCTATTAATGTACTCGATCATAAGGCTTTCTCTTATAATTAATTTGTATTTGAAAATATTTCAAATTCTGTTTTATATTTGTAATTGATCGTGCTAGCCAAGGAGAGGCGAAGATGATCCACAAGTGCAACTAAGAAGGCGATAGGAGATGAGATCACCAATGCCTGTGTATTTGCATATTTTGATTATATAATTGTTATATAGTTATGGTGATTAATTATATTGCTCCAGTTCACCGTGTTGTCTATGACCACATAATGAACATGTATGGTTGATGCATATTTTTAGTTTTTTATTATGAATCAATTGCTATTATCTAGGCATAATTAAATATATACGATATATTTATAAACTATCACCTAGGATGAAACCAACTTAACATAAACAAAATTTTTAACATAAAGTCTAAACCGGAGTGCGAGTCATTGATAATGCACTACGTGGCTCTCCATCAATATAGTTTTTGGAACTTAATTTAATGATGACAGTTTCTATGTGTTTACCCGAGATCTGTCACCATCTGATAAAAGAACTATTAACTATGGCATTAAGATGCCTTGAGATTGGAATAGAGGAACGGTGTAGCTATCCTCGCGTTTACCCGGGAGCTATATTCTTACTCTACTCTGTCACGTATTGATGGTAAAGCTTAGAGTAAGGATAATGGTCTATTGTGTTTACCCGGGACCATTAAAGACCTGGGAGCCGAAATAAGATCGGATATTGCAAAAAGTTGAAATTACCATGAGATGGTTGCTCTAAGATAATGGTATGATACTATGTATTTACCTGAGGTCATACTATGATTCTTGGAGATTCTGATCCTCACTAGGAGACCGTCGGAGTCTTCCGTTCTATATACCTGAAGGTTATACAGTCCGTTGAAAAATAGTGGGAAATAATTCAAGATAAAAGACCACAATTGAATTATAAGAACTATCTGCTTAAATCACGTTATTTCCTTCGTTTACTAAAATGTCGTCTATCAATTCGAGATTTTGGCATATTGGATGCCAATACTTTTCATATTCAGATTGACTAGAAAACTCGGAAGAATATCTTCAGAGCCTAGTAAAAGTCATTATCCTAATTAGATATCATGAATCCTTTTACTTAGATAGACCAAGGTGAAGAGGTACTTATGGTATGCTTTTTTGAAAGACAATAGTTGTCATGAAATCTCTTATTTGGATAAACCAATAAGAAGAGGTATTCATGGTGTGCTTTTGAAAAAGGTAAGAGGTCAGATCTTAAACGATTGAACCCACACCTGAGAAGGAAAAAGGAAAGTCAGCTGAAAAAGAGAAATAGCAGTTCTCCCACTGCCAACTATAAGGATATTGATTCGGATATTCTTATTATCAACCTTTTCATGTCTATTGAAGAATTAGCGCATCTAATATGAGATATTGGAAATGATTCTCAGATCTACAATAAAATGCAGATTTAAACAAGTAAAAAGAAATCGAGAAAAAGTAAGTATTGAGTTAGACTCAACAATTATTCAAGATATGTATAGATTACTGTCAGACAGTAAATTTTTACATATATGTAGGAGTCTAATATGAAACTAAATAATTGTTATTTAGTTTCATAAGATATTAAGAATTATAAAGGTTAATAACATTGAATGAGAAAGAATAATAGTTGTTCGATATGATTTTAAAATCGGTCAATGCACTATAAATTCTTGATATGACATTTCATCTGATGAATGTTCACAAAGTCTCCTATATAAATGAATTGTGTGAATCCTGATTATCTATGGTATTGTACACAGGGTTGTACAATAAGAAATTATTGCTGCTA
Source organism: Zantedeschia hybrid cultivar (assembly GCA_030544215.1). Lineage (NCBI taxonomy): Eukaryota > Viridiplantae > Streptophyta > Magnoliopsida > Alismatales > Araceae > Zantedeschia > Zantedeschia hybrid cultivar. The sequence continues at coordinate 47,998,086 of JARZZO010000011.1, forward strand.
ATACATACTGATGTAAACAGCTTAATATCTTCTTAAGGCCAAAGATAATCATTTATATTGACTTACCTTATTAGTCTACTTTTGGAATGATTCGACTGTATGTACTTACTGAAGTACAAGTCAAATGCATCTGAGAGATTAAGGCATAAGATCAAAAATGAAGTATTAGAACTCTTTGATTGATCAAAGAAATGAATACTTAAGTATAAGATTCACACAAATCATTAAAAGCATAATTATATCTACCATCGATTGATCCTCATTGTATATCATAGTAATATAATAGAATGAGGAATTACACCTTTTTAAGATATGGTGCAATACATAATAAGATTTGCCTAATTCTTATATCTTTATGAACATGAGTATGAGCATTATATGTCCATACTTTATAAATGGTTCCAAATAAGTTAGTGTGTGTCTATATAAGATATGAAAATAAAATAATTCATATGAGATGTGAATTATAAACAGACATGATTTTAAAGTCAAGTTATACCTTGGTGTGAATTTGTGAAATGTCCAAAGAATTTGGACATTACATTTATTGGTTAAGCGATAATGAAATAATTATCATCTTGAAAGCTATCTTTTATAAAGAGATATATGTCTTCAGAGAAGACAGTAGGAGCTGATAAAACTAGTAGATATTCTAGATTTACAAGTTAACACAAGATTATTAGATAATCTTTAGTTGTTTGGAACCACTCACAACACACATTAGAGAGTTTCATGGATTTTTTTGTGATTCTCTCAGTGACTAGAAGGATATGTTTGACATATCAGATTTAGCAGAATAAGAGGAGCTCAAAAATGTGGATTATGATCTAAAATCTATGATGATGCTTTATGTCATTACAACTTTAAAATTGACAAGAAGTTAAGAATTCTAAGCCATAATCCATAACTACTATTAAGTTCAGAACTTGATAGTATTGCTAAAGGGTATTGTACCTAAAGCAAGCAAATCTTCAGAATGAAGATTAGCATAAATGAACTACTTAAAACTTATATGGTAAACTGAAGAAAATAGTCAATGTCAAAATGTTGACTTAGACAAGATTTTTCTCAGTGGTTACCATTAATAAGTTTATTAGAATTCTACTTGCCAATATTGCTTATCATGATAACGAGATAGCAATTAGATATTAAAAGTATTTCCTCAATGTGATTGAGAAAAAGATGTATATGATACACGTTAAACCTTTTTGAATATCCGGGAAGCAAGTTATGATTTCAAAGATCATTTTGATTCAAACTGAAGCTTTCTAAAGTTATAATAAGAGTTTTGACTTAATGGTCAAATATTACATGATCATTAAGAATGATCACGGACTATGTGTATGTTCAAGAAGGATAGTGGGAGTACGGTCGTATTAGTAATGCTTTGTGATAATAACATCAAAGTCATTGAGAATGACATTATGATATTACTATCAGTAAAAGCATCGTTATTCATATACTTCTCCATGATGGGTTTGGTTATAAAATCCTACGTATTAGAAATATGAATCTACTAAGCTAGATCGAAAAGAATGTTACGTTGACCTGTATGTCAAAATATTTGACATAAATTCCATAATAAAGTTTCTATTGTTAAAATATGAAATTTATTTCTTTAAGGAAAAGTTCTTTAAAGAATACAGAAAAATCTTGATAGAAGGAGTAAAACACATCACTAAGTACTTGAGAAGTACTAAGGATGCACTCATATATATGGAGAAGATGGTTTGAAATTATGAGGTCATACTGGCTCAAATTTCAAATCAGATATGGGTTTAACCTTTTAATACAAAAATGAATAGATTTGAAAGGTTCCAATCTGGAACTCGATATTAAGATGATGACATAAATAAGTGATACTGTTATTGGAACAATATGGATGAAAAAGTTCATCCCTGAACTAGATATAGTTCTAAAAGGTCTCTAATAAAGTCCCGTTGTTGTAGGACAACAGTGAAAACGATTAATTTTGTGGTCGAGCAATGGTCTCATCAGAAGTTGCAGAATATTCTGAGGCTCGTTCACAAGTTTAGAGACATAGGATTAAGTGGAAATAACGTAATGGAAAATATTTCATTTATAGATAATTTAGCAGATCTTTGAATGGTGTCTTGCATGGCCGACGTCATTTAGACGATCAAACCGGGGCCGTACACTCGTATCCCAATGCTCGCCCACGTGGCACCAATGTATAGCTCCTAACTTACGTCCCCCTACACCGACATCGATCAAAATTGCGTTGACCCAGGCCCACAAGGACCCAACCCGAGGGGTCCGACACTGAAACTGACCTAACAACTAGATCCAAAACCTCAGTCCTTACAGGCCAACCCAAGCCTAGCCCGTTAACACCCTATTTCCAATCCCTCAGGAGAGCTTTTAGAACGACTCCTCACGAACAACTGCCAGAAGTAAGGGAGGAACCATAGTTAGCGGGCCAAGCCCTACAACTACATGGACAATAAGCAAAGGTTAACAGGTGAGAAACAACACTCACAAGGGAGAGCTAGGCCAAAAAGGACTGATCGCTGCACTACCTCCTCGACGATTTGTGGAACGATATCGGCGGGAGGACCTACTGAAATAAGAGTGAGGGTGTGTCCGTCCTCGTATGGCAGCAAGGATACCTCCTACTCAAGGAGGCACCAATGGAGAGATCTCTAAAAGACAAAGGGAAGGGTCACCTTTGCTGGGGTCACTCCTCGACCTAGAAGAAGAAGTCTTTTCATTTGACGTTAAGAAATCCTAAACCCAATATTCGTGACACCTTGTTCCTAGCCTCAAAATTGAATGAAGCCACGAGCACCTCGGAACGACACATTGCCTAGCCCGAAAGAGATGGCAGAACATGTCCACTGTAGGTCCTAGGTGACCTATGTCCCAGATTAATGTGGCAAATTCTAGAGCTAGGATTCATGTGTTTGGCGTCAGCTACTCAAGAGCGCTTTAAAAGTACTACAACAACTGTTCAATGAAGGTAGGCATCGACAGCCTAAACCCCACTTCAAACATGGCTACGTAAGAAATGAACGAGTATCACCTCTATGGAAAGATTCGGTCCGTAGATGATGGCATCACCAGATGGTATTCATCTGGAATATGATAGGTAGCTCAGAGCTCGATGAGGAACTCCGTCGTTTCCTGTGAAGGCCTCATGGTTTGACGATTCTCTTTCACCTTCTCGGCATAATCCATGTCCTTCACAGGACCCCGGGCCACCTCAAGATGGGTGATAGAAGAAAGCCAAGATGAAGGAGAGGCATCCTCTATCGACAAACATAAAAAGCTCTTCCCAAGACTCGCGATGGACCGGTGAGGCTCCTTCTATGGCTACTACTTCTTTTACAGAGAGAGTTCCCTCAGTCGCAGGAACAACTTGTGATGCATTTTGAGGGAGCGTCTTTCGGATACTAGCTAACCAGTGAACGTTAGGGAGGATGATAGTTAGAGCAAGACAAAAAACCAATAAAGATAGAAGAAGAACTGGCTTCTCCCACAACAAAAGAAGCGCACCATCATTTTGAATGCCACAGATCTTATTGGGGCGCTCACGTATCCCTCTTGCACTAGATCACTACGCATCACTGCCCACCAACCGCAATGGGTGGAGTGATTCCCCAAGTAACATCTCGTAATCGGTTCGATCGGTCGATTTTTTCTTAGCAAGTATGCACTACACTTTACCGCGTCAATACGCAAAGGAGTAGGGAAACAAATGAAGGATGAGAATTTCGCTCGGTCCAATAGTAAGTAGGCTAGGCCAACAATGCAGTCGAAAGCCTAGACTATTTATCCCTTGGCCTTGGCCCAGTTGGAACCAAAGAGAAGTCATACTCGGACCTAAGAGCAATCCAATAATCCTAAAGCAAGCAGCATATGCTAGGGGCCCGCTTAAGTCCGTCCCCGACAAGGGACCCTATGACACCACTCAAATCGATGACAAGCTAGAATCCCTAACAGGGAGATCTCACTTCCTTCGGATGAATCCAATTACAATCGAAACGTGCTTGGAGGGATTCGGGAAGCTGTCCGAATATGAGTACTTTCTCCAACAAGAGTCTTTCCGATTCAGGACTCGACAGGAAGGCCTTCTCAGAATTAGGCTTTTTTGATTGGGATCGACCTCTAATACGTTTTGAACCATTATATAAGAACCCCCAGTTCAACGTACGATATGTTCTCTAGAATCTAGATTCTCTCTGCTTTTTTTCTTCAACTCCAGCTTTTTGACTTAAGCAACAGAAAGGAATCCCTCCGATTCATCACCGAGTGCCCTTGACAACACTCTCTTTTGTAGACTTACAAATTTTTGACCTTCCAATATTCGGCAAAAAGTTCTTATCGAGGTGGGCAAGATTTCGATCCAACAAAAGTATTTGCATTCTCTTAAATTTTATGAAAAATATTTTTTCAACTAATTTTCACAAATTTTGCAAACACACTAAAAATTAGTTCGAGAAATAAGTTTTCAATTCTTAAAATATTTCGATTTTTCCAATGAATTTATTTCATCACCTCCCTCCTAAAGTGATGTTTCATGTGATACTTAGTGTGATTTTATTTCTTAAAAAATATATTTCATATTTTTTTTATTTTTTTAAAAAATAAAAAAACACAAACACTCCTGAGCATTCTGGCCCCTAGCTGGGCGTCGTCGTCCCTTAAAAAGGCGAACGGACATGGTCACATCATAAGGCAATGTTTTCAGATCCGGACGAGATTCTTTGGGTGTCGCCACAGGGACAACGGGCTGTGCCGGCTGACATCGCCAACATGGCACGGCAGTGGGTGTCCTTCGGTTTGCTGGAAGTCCTGTGCACCGGCAATGGCACGTGACATCGTGGTTGTGTTTGGCGCCAGCATTAATTGCATCCTGTACGGAAGGATAAATCTTACTTTTCTGAGACTTATTTAAACTGCTTATCGCATTTAAGACTGTGAAAAGGAACTAATAGGTTCGCTCCTAAGATTCGGTGATAATAGTTCAACTCGACTCTAATATTAAATTAAATAAAATAAAATAAATTTCAATAATAATTTGACCTTGGTCAACTCATATCCGTTTCATATAAATATTCTTTAAGAACTTATTTTAATATTTATTAATAATTTATTTAAATACTCTTTAGACCTCTTTTAAGTACTCATAATCTAGTAAGATTATTCGATTCATGAATAAAGTTAATTAATAAAATATTAATATCTTATAAGATTTTCTATCAAATAATTATGATTGCAAACAAGTTGATCCTCATCATGATTTGACTTTAGCTCATAAATTTAAATTTAAAAATTTTTAGATTAAATTTATGATTAGATTTATCGGACTGATCACAAACTACTTGATACTTGGCTCTGAATTCATTTAATACTCAACTCAAACTCCTAATTAAATCAAACTTGAACAACATAAAATTTAATTAAAATTAATTAATACTTCCACGCCGAGGGTAGACGGATCAGACATCAAATTAATAAAGATGCGTGCCCTTGTTTATGGCAAGAAGGGATCTCCTTAGGGCACTTTCACCTTTATTGTATGAAAAAAACAAGTGTCTGATGCAGTGTGTAAATGTTAGAAGTTTTGATGTCCTCTAGTTTTGCTTCTTTACATGTAAGGTGCAAACGACAAGACTCAGCCAAACAGAGGGAATTCGACACAATATTTTTGAATTATATAAATTTTTAGATAATATAAAAATGGACTACTACGGTGTCCAGTAGACTACCGGACCGCCGATCGTGCTTTCTGAAATATCCGATCCTCCATTATCCCATCCCGCCAGTTGCGAACCTAGCTTGGATCCAGTGGGATCCTGCGACTCCCAATGGATTCTGCAATTCCCTTACAAGGAATGCAAGCTAGGGGGGCCGAGGATGGGTCGCTGGAATCCCACTGACCGCCCAGGCACCCAGCCCAGTGACCATAGCCCCCCAGGCCCAGGCCCCGTCCAGCACAAAAAACCCTCCACCGCCACCGGCCCACTCCCAACATCCCATCTGGCAGCCCATGACCCCCGGCCCACTAGCCCACTACAGACCCCAACCCATAGGATTTGTCTCGTTCTCAAAATCCCAATTCTCAAATCCAATAGCGCCACCCCCCATGCGCGGCTCAACCCGAGATTCTACCCCTTGCGGCCCGCCCTCGCCACCCAAAACCTTAGCTAGCAGTGCCGCAGCGGAGTCCACCGAACCGCTAGCCAGTCGCCAGCCCACGACGCCACTGGCCCGCCACAGTGCCGCCCTGCCAATCGCCGACATTGCCAGCCCGCTTCCGTCCTCCCAGTCCCAACCCCCGGGCTCGTCACCTGCCGCTCTCAGTCCCAACTCCTCTCCTGCCTCCTCCCTGGGCCACGAGCCACCGGCGGCCAGCTGCCAATGCCCCCCAGTCCCCACCCGACCACCCCCAGGCCAGACTCTTAGTCCCCACCTGGGTTGCCCTTCCCTGGAATCCCCAGGACTCTAACCTGACGACCCCTTCTGCTAGTTGCCGCCCGACCCTTCCCCTCAGCTTCCAGTCCCAGCCACGTCGCCGCCACTGCGTCACCCTGGGCTCCAGCCTAGGTCCCCTCTACCTCTCGGCCCCACTGCGGGCCTAAGGCGCTGCCGTTTTTTCTGTTTCCCCACCCCCTCAGTCCCCGGAGGCCAGAGTCCTCGAGCCCCTCCACCGCTGCGGGTCACCCATTGCCGCGCGCCCACTTGACGCCAGTTGCCATTCATCGATTCTCTCCACCCACCATAGGTATAATTTCCTTTACTTAATTTATTTTTTTATTTAATTTTTTCTGGCAAGTTGGCCTTATTTACGTTTACGATAAACGCATTTTTTTTTCGTAATCTTAGTTTGGATGATACAAACATAGGTTTATCGTAAACTTACTTGAGTTTACTGTAAAATCAAAACAATCTCATAAATATGTTTTCCATAAACTTATTACGAATTTGTTTATATTGGAGTCTCTCTCATATTTAGCATAAACTCACTTAAGTTTATGCAAAACAACCAAACTTGAGTTTAGAAAAACTTAAGTTTATGCAAATGACCGACCTGGCTTGGAATGGCCTTAGATTATTATTTTTATTTAATTTTTATCTAAGTGATAATATACAATTTTCTATTATGTCACAATTTGTTCAATTTTTATATAAGTAGGATGATTGAATAAGATTTTGCTCAATTTTAAAAGAAGTGAGTGAAGTATTTGTTTAGTCCGTCATCGACTTGTCGCCGTGTTGTCATCATTAACTAACTACGAAGGTATATATTCATTATTTTATATATCCAGCGAATTTAAGTGGTAGTTCATTTATATATTAATCATATGATCCAACGAGTTTGAGTAGTAGCTCATTTATATATTTGTTATATACGATCTAGTAAGCCTGGATGATGGCTCATTTATATATGCATTATTTTTGATCCAGTGAGCGTAAGTGATGGCGATCTAGTAAGCTTGGGTCGTGGCTTATTGATGTTTGATGTGAAAGATCGAATACATATGGTCAAACATATGGTCTTTTCAAACCGATATTCTTAGTTGATAAGGTAACAGACGTACATTTTTTTGACCAAATACATATGGTACACTAAGATCCTATTATGTAATTGATTATTAATTTATAAGATTGTTAAAGGATAGTATTTTTGAACTGATAACTTAACGGATAGATCATAGATCTACCTTAGATCGGCACCGAATCCGACCCACTTGCATCCTTAGCTGCCCCCTCCAATTTGGCCCGCAATGTTCAATCCGGGTGACCTCACTAGACAAAATTCCTACGTGCCACTACCGCCACAACTTATGCAAAAGCAAATCAACACCATCACCATTTTACCCACCTAAATTACTATTTAAATATTAATTATTTTTTAACCATTAATCTCCTAATTTTTGTTTCTATCTATTGCATCAATCTTAATTTATTTGATGAAAGAAGCTTATAAAATATAAAATATATTAGAAATCAAATTTACTTATAAATAGAAGAATAGCTCTTAACAAGTTCTTAACAAGTATATAAATGAGTTCTTAACAAGCCTTAAATGAGTTTGTTCACGAACAAAATTGAATTAAACTCACCTGTGTTCAAGCTTGAGCTCGTTCATGAATCAAAATTAATTTTTGTTAAAACAATTTATTTAACTTAATAAATGAGTCAAGTTAAGTCCATATCAAGTAGTCTCGTGAGTTATTCGTCGAGCGTATTTACTCATTTGCAGCCCTATTCACGTGGATAGTTTTAATCCTATCGATATTGAAAGTTGAGATAAAATTCCTTATTTTACATAAGAGAACTTTTCATTAGTCCGTCGAAACTTAAAAGACCTTTGCACATATGCGGGCTACAATAATACTTGCTGCATTGTCCGGTGTAGTGCAGGCCACTGTCGGGCATCGCCCGATCTAAGGGATCGGATGACACGCAGCTACGTATTTTATTTTTATTATTTTCTCAGATTTTTAATTTTTCTTGGAACGTCCGATCAAAACTCCGACAGTACATTCTGGAAGCTTGGATCGGCCCTAAGTCAACTATATATTTTATCCTTATATTTTTCTTTACAGGTAAACCAAGGTGTGTACCAAAAAATTTGTTTGAAAAAAAAATACAATTGGCTCGCGAGCTTCACGGATGTACTGTCGGATTTTCGATCGGACGCTTCAAAAAAATTTAAAAATCCGATAAAAAAATAAAAAATAGGCAGCCGATCTGACCAAATGACACTGCCCGATGCACTGTAGCAAGTATTACTCATTCGGGCTAAGTCCAAGTTCTCTCGTGTTCTTTCCTTCAGTCTTCTCCGCCTTGTTTCTCTCTTGCATTTCTTTTTTTTTTTTTTTTAGATTTCCGAGGTCAAATTTATCTCGGCGTTCCACTAACTCGAATCTCATTCTACAAGTAACTGTGTGTGGTCTGAGTTGTAGAGTGCTGAAGGGAGCTCGAATGTCAAACTCACCTTGGAGATCTTACCACGGGATGTGTCGGACCTGCGGGATTCCAGTTCAATTCCTTGCCCTTTGGAGGATCTTTTGCATTTCTTTCTATCATATAGGGAAACATATATCTGCCATGTATCTTATGACACTCAAAACAAATGTCTTATTAGTAAAGGCTTGGGGAGAAAATTAGTTACAGATTATTATGTGCTACATGTGGATTGTATTTCTCAAGGAATATATTTTCCATTCATTTTTCAATTATAATAATCAACAAATATGTCTTAAGACAGGCTTTGGGAGAAAATCTGTTGCAAATTATTATATGCTACATGTGAGATTGCATAATTTGCATTTCTCAAGGAGTACACACTCAAAGGAGAACTAAAAGTCTGGACGCCAAGCGAAGTGCGTCTATGAAGACCAACAGCTGGCCTTGAACATCTAAACCTCACACGGACCCGAGACTACTTTTTGGGGAGCCTGATCAGTCGGATCTGCAAATGCACGCTTGTGGATACAAATAGGTTCATTTTGCAGTAGAGGAAGACCGGAATATATTACAAGGTCAACCCTGTGTCAGGTTCATCCTAGGGAGATGTTCATCAATGTGAGGAGTATAGTTTTATTTTTTTATTTTTAAGAATGCTAACATTTTATTTTGTTATTCATAAAAGATAAGTACCACATAGACACCTCTTAGAGTAGTGCCTATATTGCACTTACCTTTTATGGATGGCAAAGTGAGGTAAAAAAAAACTCCAGTATATTGGCATTCCTCTTTTTCTGTCCAAAATATTTTCAGAACCTGTTTAGTAGAGGAGGAGATTTTTCTATGCTACTGCAATAGCTCCATCTTATTTGGATGATCATTCTAAATACGGAAGTTCCATTGTAAGGGGCCATAGTCTCCCATGGAGTCCACCAGATGCTAGAAGCATTTGAAAATAATTTTTTATGAACTTGTGTAACAAATCTCTCCTCCCACACAATCACTGAAAATATAATTTGACCTCAAGACCTTACATAGTAAAGGCTAAGAAAGGGAGGTTAAGTGACAATGTGCCATAGCCCTTTCACATGAGAGAGGTATATGATCAGTTGTGCCCTTTTGTGCTTGTTTGCGTGATCGCCATACATGGCAAAACACACTTAAGGTGTCTCATTCTTTTAGTCTTAATATACATGCCTCATTCACAAAGGTCAAAAGTCTGATATTTTATTTATTTATATTAAATAATTGATTTATCTTGATTTCTTGTAATTGAAGACATATTAGGAATAAAATTCAAATGGTCGATCCTTCTACTAGTATTGTATGTGTACTTCAAGCCAATCACATATTTTATACAATTTTGTTCATTTAATGATAATAATGACATTAATATTTATTATCTGTAATTTTATTAAACGTCTCATAATGAAGCTCGTGAATATGTGCAGTGGATTTTAAACTATGATGAGATCATAATAATGAGATTAATATCCTTTAAATATATATTCTTAATCGTTCCTAGTCAGAGGATATTTGAGAAGGACACCAAATATTCGGTGAGACTAGTACATCTTACTCATGCTCATAGAGCGAGACTAATCTCATAGTCACTTGTATGGAGACACTAAAGCGGTGTAGGTACTTATTGGCGAATGAATTCACTAAACTGATCTTACTTGAATCGTTGGATAGTAAATTACCTGGCTTGCAGCTAACTTGATTAATTCATTGTTACAATTGTGTGGATGGTCTTCGGAGCTGAGATACTGAAGACACTTTGTCAGTTGACTTCTGGACTTTGACCTTAGCTAATAGATCCCTAACCAAGATATCCTAATCAGTTAAGTGATCGGATTTAGCAAAATATCTTCGAAAGTGATTGAGTATTCAATCTGGGATTATTCTCTCTCGATAATTAGAAGAGAATGCTCTAAGAATGATGTGTGTGAGTCTCTGGTTAGGATGGACACTATATCGTACAACGGCATCTAATTAAGTAAGTTGACCGGTTAGAGTTTGATCGTTGATCATACCTTAAGTCAACTCGAGAGCATTGATATGAGTAAAGGATTATAGCCACGCGATAACTGGTAACAGAAATGTTCCTTAAGTGAGTTGTTGAATCACATTATTTTTTGAGATCATCTAGTATTACTTTGCACCCAACTTGATCGAAAGTCCGACCGAATTATATGAGATAATAATTCGGTTAAGTTGTTATTTAATATGAGATATTAAATTAATTACTTTAAGTCAGTAAAAGGTTATTCGGCTTAATAGGTTGAAAATTAGACTGATACTTGGACCTAGAGGGTCACACGCACAAAGATTCTCAGTCGATAGTATTTAACTAAATTTTATATTGATTTGAGAACTTTTATAAAAAATCACCCTAATTAATATAAATAAGTGCCATGAGGGAAGCCTGGGCCAAGCTCTAGGTTCCCTCCCAATTTTGGGTGCCCCATCTCTTCTCTCTCTCTTTGGCACCTTGATGAAAGGGGCACCCCTTCTCTCTCTCCTACACTTTATTGTCTCCTAATTGTGGAGAATTCTTGTCTGCATGCTACGGGCACCGTCGCATAGTAGAAACATCGGCAATCGCGCTGAACTTGCTGAGGGATCAAGGATGAACCATCAACTGAAGGATCGCATGAATAGCTCTGGAGGTTGGACACCTACGTAGCTAATGACATCGCTCCGTTGGAACTAATCAGTTGTGGATTCAACTTCGTGCATGGTGATGTTCGATCACCGACCTTCATTAGATTCTCGAAATGGATCGATTATGGGAGGAAAATTTTATTTAACTTGTTTCTACTGCATTCTTCATTTTTTTCGTCCAGTTCCTTACATTGGTATCAGAGCCAAGTTGCTACTTTGATCCATTTCGGATGTCTGATTTTGCTTCTAGAATAGTTCTATGCATAAAAGATTCGATCTTTTTGTTTTAGAAGATTTCATGTTGAACAATCAAGGAAAATAATCCCCATCTTTCGTAAAGAATGCATAGAAAAAAAAAATTGAAATTTTTTTATTTGGGTTTTCTACATATACAGTGGAGGAGGGAACCACCACCGGCATCACCGAGGATACCGATGGTGACCGCCGGCAACAGTCGACCCCGTGAGAGCAGTTGCAGGCTGGAGGCGCCGCCCCTCTTTCTTCTCCTTCCTCCTCATTCGATGAGAATGAGGAAAAAGAAGGAAGGGGCTGGGGGCCGCTGAACATCGTCGATATGACCGATAGTGCCAGAGGCACTTGCCAGCCCCAAATGGGGCAGCGGGAGGGGCCGGTGGTGCCCCCGTCCCTTTCCAGACACCACCCTCATCGGATGAGGGCACATAGGGGGAAGGAAGGGGAACAATGACTAGGGCTTCCTAAGCCGCACGCCTCCCACTCTAACCCCACTGGGCCAGGCCCAATTGGGCTAGGCTAGCCCAGGCCAGCACAAGCTAGGCCAGCCTAGGCTGGTCCAACTGGGTCCCCTCTCTTGGGCCTAGTAAAAATAAAAAAATTATATTTAAAATTATTTTAAATATAAAATTAAACATTTTTATTTTAAGATGGCCCAAGTGTTTATTTTTAGATTTAATTAACAAATGTCGTTAATGATATCGTTAATGATGTTTTCCAATGTTAATCTAAGCGTTAGATTAATTAATTTAGAAGAGTTATAAATTAAGCATGGACCATTTCTAGAGTAAATTTCAATTATTTGTGTGCACATGTTGATGTGTTCCTATTTTTAAATGTAGATTTAAAAGCATGGGTAGAAATTGAAATTTTCAAAAATTCTAGATAAACCAATTTTGATTGGATCCTAAGTTTTGAGAAAATAAAAATTATATTATTTTTTAAAATTCAACCTTCGTGTGATGTGCACTATCATGTATGAATGTGATGAAAAGTTAATCGTGGTCATAGATATGCACTTAAAATATTATGTCATGTGATGATATAATGTGGATGTGGATGTGTGGTGATTATTTAATTAAGTGTTAATTATTGAGGCTTGTGTGCCTCACTCTCCCTTACTTCTAATGTATTTCTATCCTCCCTCCCTATTTATAATCGCCTTAAGGCCTTTTTTATACAAGTTTACATTTGATATTCTATCAAATTATTAGCTTTGTGATTAATCACGAAGGTCAAGGAGGAGCAAGGATGATCCACAAATGTAACTAGGAAGGCATCTAAGAGATGAGATCACATGCCTATATGATTGTATGAATGCTAATATATTTGTTATATTAGTTATGATCATGAACTGTATGGCTCTAGTTTGATCACCGTGTTATCCATGGCCACATTGCCATCTATCTGAGTATAATAAATACTTTAATATATGTGATATGTTTATTTACTATCCCTTAGGATGAGATCAAGATAAAATATAATAATATCCTCGTTATCAAAGTTTAAGCCGTAGCACGAGTCATTAAAAATATATTACGGGGTCCTTCCTCATTATAGTTTTAAGACTGGAATCAGAACGAGCATATTTGTTGTGCTATCCAGAGACCTATAAGATTTTGAGGATAGACTAAGGCTATGGTATATTGATGCCTTAAATGAGGTAGAGGAACGATGTAGCCTTGTTGTGCTGTCTAGAAGTACTACATCCAAATCTATGCTCATGACGTAATGATGGCACTACTTAAGCCAGACCTTAATAGCTTGTTGTGCTATCCATAAGGCCATTATTGATTTGAGAGTCGAAGCATGATCAGATATTGTAAGGAGTTGCAAGTGCCAAGAGTTGGTTGCTCTCTAAACATAGTGTGATTTGTTGTGCTATCCACAAGATTACATTATGAGTCAGTGAGATTCTGATCCCCACTAAGGGGCCGTCTGTTTGTATTGTGCATGGCTTATAAGCCAATCATGTACATTGTACTATCTTATTCAATTATTTCAATTATAATCGCGTTATATTCATCATGTATAAATTATTTTTTTTATTTAACTGTTTTATAATGAAGTCTATGAATGTGTGTAATGGTTGTAACATTATAATGAGATTGATTATTATAAACACACATTCTTAAGTGTTCCAAGTAAGAGGATAATTGAGAAGGACATCAAATATCCAATAAGACTAATACAAATTACTCCTGCTTATTTGATGAGGATGACTGGTCTCATATTCACTCACGTAGAGATACTAAGGAGAACCTATAGGTGCTCATTGGTGAATGATTTCACTGAATTTAACTTACCTGACTACCAGCTTGTTTGATTCAATGTCACAGTTGCGTGGTTGGTCCTTAGCCTTGAGACATCAAAGATACCTTATTGGTAGACTTCTAGACTTTGACCATAGTTAATGTATCTTAAACCATGGGATTCTAATCAGTCAAGTGATCGGGTCCAGTGAAATACCTTTGAAAGTGATTAAGTGTTCAATATGGGATCATTCGTTCTCAGTAATTAGAGAAAAAATGCTTCAGGTAAGATATGCGAGTGTCCCTGACCAAGGCGGACATTATATTAGAAAAAAAAGTTTTCTGACATCGTACGGGATCATCTAATCCAATTGAGTTGACCGATTATGATTGAATAGTTGACCATACCCTTGGTTGATTCGAGAGTATTGTACGAGTGAAGGATCGTAGCTATACGATAACTGATGTCGGAAAAGTTCCTAGAGCGGGTTGTTGAACCCTAGTGTCTTCTAGGATTATGCAATATTGTTTGGCACTCAACTTGATCAAAAGTCCGATTAATTATCATGAGATGATTGATAGATCAAGTATGAGATATTAAATGAATTACTTTAAGTCAGTAAGGGGTTACTGGACTTATTGGGTTGAAAAATAGATTGGCATTTGGGCCTAAAGGGTCATACGTACAAGGTTCTCGGTCGAAGGATGTTAAGTGAGAATTTATATTAACTCAAGGACTTTTGCAAAAAATCGTTAGAGATTAATATAAATATACGTCAGAGGAGAACTTTGGGCCAAACTCTAGGATTTTCCCTGACCTGGCCGTCCTCTCTCTCTCTCTCTCTCTTCTAGCCACCCCCCTTTGGAGAAGGGCGCCCCTTTCCTTTCTCTCTTCTGCCTCCGCTCTTGCGTGGATCAAGGCACCGCTCACATGTCAAGGTGCCCATGACAAGAAGAAGGGTAAGAGATTCGGCAGATCCCTCTGGAGATGAAGTGAGGACGATCCCTCAATAGGAGAATCACATGGATACTACTAGAGGCTGGGCACTTGCGTCACTAGCAGCATCGTCCGGATAGAATCAGGCTTCGGTCGCAGATTTGACTCCGTACAAGGTAAAGAATCATTCTTCCCTCCTTGTTCTCAGAAATGGATTGGGATATCATCGGGCCATTTTAATTTTCACTGCGTAATCGTTCTATAATATCTTGTTTCTTCTCCCTGTGTGATCCTTATAGTGGTATTAGAGCTAAGTTCTACTCTGATCTATTTATGTTCTTTTGACATTATTATGTTTAGTTTCTATGCATATTCTTGGTTTTCTGTTGGATTTTTGGGTTAAACGGGGTTCAGGATCCTTTGGATGGATGCCGAGGGGCGACAGCAACGCTGGTCGGTGACGGCAGCCCTCCCAAAGCCGACCTTAGCTGGTAACGGTGGTGTTTTGTTCGCGCCCTAGGGTTTCTATTTTCAGACATAAATGCATCTAGTCGAGTGGATGACTAATTAGTTAGACATCCTATCAACTCGACGTTTTATCCTGTCAATTCAAAAATTAAATTAATTTCATTAATTAGAAAATGTCAGGTCGATTGGACTTTTTACGAGGTAGGCGTCCAACCTCCTAGATTTTTGGTTCCTTAATAGACAGGGAGTGCCAATTAAGGGAATTTTAAGGATTTCTCTTTCGTGGGAAAGGCTGATGCTAAGCAGACTACTTTGATTTTGATTTTTAGGCTGCTACAAAAGAAGCTAATGCGTCTACTTTTGGTTACGGAAAAGCCTACTTTGAAAATAGCATTCCCCTAGGGTTCGGCAGACGGGGGCTTCGCCCCCTTTGATGTGATCAAACTTAGAGTGTATGCACATGGAACGGTTTCATGGTGATGGTTTGATACATAGAAACTAATTCATAATGATTTCATATTATTGTTTGCACATGTTGATGTGTTACAGCTTTTTAGATATGATCTTAAAAGCATGCTAATATATTTTTTTTAAATTCTAAATAAGACTAATTTTGATTGGATCCTATATTTTATGAAACTAAAATTATTTATTTTAATAAAATAACCCCTCATTGGATGCACTATATCTTGTGTGAGATCGATTAAAAGTTAATCATGTGGTCATGGACAAGCATTGTAAAACATATCATGTGATGATGTGGTTGTGGATGTGAATGTGGATGTGTATAGAATTGTTTGGTGATAATTATTGAGGTTTACGTGCCTCCCTCTCTCTCAACAGTCTAATGTAATTCTACCTCCCTCTAATAATGTACTATGTCATAAGGCTTTCTCTCATACAAATGTGTATCTGATAATTATATTAAATTAGTTATTTGTAATTGATCATGATGACCAAGGAGGAGCAAGGATGATCCACAAGTGCAACTAGGAAGGCATCTAGGAGATCAGATCACCAGCCTATGTGATTGTATTTTTGTTGATATAATTGTTATATTAACTAATGTGGTGACAAATTGTATGTTTCCAATTTAGTAACCATGTTGTCCATAACCACTCTAATGACATGTATGTTTGGTTTTATTTGATTATAAATCAAATGTTATTATCTAGATATAGTAAATACTCAAATATATATGATATATTTCTTTACTATTACTTAGGATGAGACCAATATAAAACTAATTAAATCTCTCATTTTTAAAATTTTAATCAGTAGCACAGTCGTTCAAAATAAACCGCGTGGCCCTCCATCGTTATAGTTTTATGACCAGAATCAGATCAGGTAGGTTTGTCGTGCTATCCATAAGACCTGTCAGATTTTGAGGTCAAAACTAAAGCTATGACATGTTGATACCTTAAACGAGATAAAGACACGGTGTAGCCTTACTGTGCTATCCACAAGGACTGCATCCTCATCTAAGTAATGATGGTAACACTTAAATCAGAAGTTAATGATTTGTTGTGCTATATGAAAGAATTAGGGTGTCCTCAAGCCAATCACACTAGATGTGATGGAATGAATCTTGGAATTTTTATTCAATGATAAATGATATTTCTCATTTTTTTATGCAATATACATTGATATCCATGAACTTATGCAATGAGGGTTAAATCACAAAGAATTGTGCTAATGAGATTGATCTTCTATAAACATAAGTTCTAAATAGTTCTCAGTTAGAGGATGCTCGAACCGGACATCGAGTATTTGGTTAGACTGACACATGTTGTTTCTGCTCATATAATGAGGGTGGTTGATCTTATAACCACTTGTGTAAAGACACTAAGACAAACATGTGGGTACTCATTATTGGAATGAGTTCACTGAACTGATCCGCTCTAGAATTCCTGGATGGTCAATTTCATCTATTTGTCAACCAGGACATTTTACGTCGAAGTAGTACGATACATCCTTAGACTCATGACACCAAGGACACCTTGTACGAGGACTACTATCTCCTAGGTCTTGATTAAGAACTCTGATTATATGGGTTTGAATATTTAGGTGACCGTTAACAGTGGAATCTGTACAAAGGTGATTGAGTTGTCAAGAGGGGGATCGCCCACTTTTAATATGCTTAGTAAGATCCCTGGCTAGGGTTAATGGGATTATCAGACAAGGAGTTTTTCGAGAATATCCTATTGAGCGTTGGATCTATTTAGTGATTGAGGGGTTTGATAGTTTAACGACGCTCTATTATGACTCTGAGACTTTATATGGGCGAAAGATTGATTCTATATGGCAAACTGATGACATACAGGTTCTAATAGTGGGATGATGATCCCCGACGTCTTCTGGGATCACAAGGTTTCTTGATGTTGTTCATGATCGGAAGGTCCACTAAATAAATAACTATGTGATAATTAATTAATTCATTTGATCATGAGATGATAAATGAATTGATTTAATATTAAATGGTCTTTTGAGGTTAATGGGCCTACAACCAGACTGATTGTCAAGCCTAGAGGATTACACACATAAGGATTCTCGTGAGACTAGGTTTATAGAGAGTTTTATATATTATTTGAATTTTTGTAAAAAAGATAGAAATAATATGCATAATAGTGGGACTTAAAGAAAACCCTAACCAACACGTGGATTCTCTCTTTGTCGTCCCCTTCTCTCCCTCTCTCTCTCTTTCCCTCTTAGCCGTTCCTCTCTCTCCCCCTTCCGAGTGGTGGCGGCAATCACGTCTGCCTCGTGAGGAGAAGAATGGGCCGTCTGCACGAGGATCTGTTTGGATACGTCTAGAGGTCATGCACATGTGCGGCTAACTCCATCCCATAGATTCTCTGCATCGAGCTTTGAGGATCCCTCATCTCTGTAGGGTGAGAAATCATTTCTGTCGTTCTTACATTCTATTGAATCAGGCAACCAATAACCTGGAGCCTGAGGGATAATATTTCTTTAATCGTTTATTCCGCTATGTTCTGTGATCCTTGAAACCTTACAGTTATTGGTTTCCCGATTCAATAGATGCCTTACATTGGGGTGGAGACCGAATGTATCTTTGTTGAGCTACCCCAAGAGTTACATCCTTAATCGATGCTCATAACGTTATGATCGTTGTAACTTGACTAAATGCCATAATTTGTTGTTCTACCACAAAGTTATGGAAGTTCGAAGGCCAAATGATCAGGAGTTGAAATTGGGATGAGTTGCCTACCTATTAAGAATGGTATGGTTTTGAGCTACTCTCAAGACTATACACATGTGGTTAATAAGATCTTGGTCTTGGCTAGGAGATCATCAAAATCTCCCATTTCTTATAATGAGGGTTATGTGATTAACTAAAAATTAGTGAAAAATTACGTTAACTTTAAAATCCATTGTTAATGTAATTAGATCTTTGAATGTCTACATGCTTATCACACTCTCTTTCATCTCTACAGATCGTAAATATGTCATCAACCAACCTGTTGTTAGTATTAGGTGGCCTGAAAGCCAATCCGATACTGTAAATTATTCAATTTATTAATGGCAACGTTTCATTGTGTGTAATTAATTCGATCTATGTTTATCGTATCACGATGAAGTCCATAGACATGGACTATAACCTTCGGATTATGATGAGATCATAATTACAGGACCGAAGACTTATAAACTCATGTTCTTAATCGTTCCTAGCCAGAGGATATTTGAGAAGGACATCAAACATCCGGATAGACTAGTACGGGTTTTTGCAGCTCATATGATAAGGGTGACTGATCCTATAAGTCACTTGTGTGGAGACACTATGCTGGACCTATAGGTGCTCATTAGTGAATGAGTTCACTGAACTGATCCGACCTTGAATCACTGGATAGTATATACCTAATTGTTAACCAGCTCAATTCTTTTGTCACGGTTGCGTAGATGATCCTTGGACCTGAGACACCAAAGATATCTTGTTGGTACGTCTCTGAACTTTGACCTTGACTGATTAAACCCTAACTATGGGTTATCGATAAGTCAAGTGATCGGGTTCAGGGAGATGCCCTCGAAGGTAATTGTGTGTTCAATACGGGATCATCCGCTCTTGGTAATATGAGAGAAAATGTTCTAGGAATGATGCGCTTAAGTTCCTGGCCAGGGCGGACACCGTATCAGATAAACGGTTATCTATTATAGTTTAGCAACATCTGATTCAAGTGAATTGATCGGCTAGGGTTTGACAGTAAACCATGCCCTAGGTCGATTCGGGAACATTGCACAGATGAAGGATTATATCGGCGTAGTAACCGTTGACGGAAATGTTCCAATAAAGGGTTGCGATAACCCCAATGCCATCTGGGATTAGACGATGTTGCTTGGCATCCAACATGATCGGAAGCTCGTCCGAATTTGTTGTGGGATATTAAATTCGGCTGATTAATTAATATAGGGATATTAATTAATTCAGTAGGTCTGTAAAGAGTTACTGGGCTTAATGAGCCATTGACTGGATTGGTATTTGGGCCTAGAGGGTCACACGCAAAAGGTTTTGCAGTTTTTATGAAAAACCGCAAAACCACTTATTATAAAAGAACGGTCGCTAGGTCAGGGGCCAACAACCCTGACCTAGCTGCCACCCTCTCTCTCTCCTCTCTCTTGGGCGCACATCTCGAGGCCGGCCCTTTGGAGGCTCTGCTCTGGCTCCCGACAACTCCGCCTTCTGTCCGACAGGAGTTTTCAAATCTGCATGTCGCGGCAGATTAGGTATAGCTAGACGATCCACAAACGCCGCATCAAGCGAGGAGGCGAGGATGATCCATTGCGAGGATGATCCATCACGAGGAGAACCGCGTGGATACCGCTAGAGGCCGGGCACCTGCGCGGCTTGCAGCATCGCTCCGACGGAACCGAAGAACGAACGCTGATTCGAATCCGCGCAAGGTAAATAAGATTTGCCAGTTTATTTTTGTTGATTGAAACGGGATAGATCTGATCCCGAATTATTTATTTCCGCTGCGCTTTCGGTCAGATCTCGACACAGCGAACCCAACAGTAGTATCAGAGCGAGGTTCCATTGTGTTCTTCGCCGTTTCGAATTTCGAAATTTAATTTTCTAGTTATATTCCATGCATATGATACGATTCTATTTGAGAAATCATATTCATGAGATGAATGAAATTAATTTGATTAATTTTGTTTATGCAAACATCGTATTTTTATTCGGTTTCTCGTGTTCTTCGTGGGACGAAGAACGACGCTCATAGGGTGGTGTTTGGATGATCACATGTGATGCCAGGCATCTGGGAAGGACCTTGGTATGACCAAAGGATCCTGTCGGGCACCGTCGACATCACCTCTGGCGCCGGTGTGGGCTAGCCGGCGGTGACCGGCTGGCAAAGACCTCCCCTACCCTCGGTTAAACACAGGTTAGGAGGGGGGGGGGGGGGGGGGGGGTGTTCGGGGCCCCCTTTTTGGGGCTGGACAGCACCGACGGCGTTGTTCGGCGCCGACGGGGTGACCGGCGACGGTCCGGTGCCCCCCGGCACCGAAACGGTCGCTGGCCGCCGACTCCCCCCCATCCCCCCCACGGTTTCCTGCATGTAGGTGCCATCGGGATTGGGGGGGGCGGGCTCGGGCCCGTGCGGCTAGGAAACCCTAGACTCATAGTCCGACCCGGGCTGGCCGGGGCTCGAACCGGGTCCAAAACGCCCTGGGGCCCCTGGTTCGAGCCCATGGCTTAGCTGGGCTAAGCCCTAGTTCGGCCAGGGGTGGGCTGAGCCACCTGGGTTGTTTTTAGAACCAAAAAAATAAATAAAATAAAAAGTAAATTAAATTGTTTTAAAACTTTTAAATTTTCAAAATTGTTTTGAAATTAAAGTTTTGTTCAATTTAACTTTCTCGGGATCCATTATAATTTCTTTAGTTCATTATCTTAATTAACAAATGTTGTTATTTGTCATAATTAATTATTAATTTAAATGTTGAATTGATAATTAATTTTAACAAGATAATCTAAATGTTAGATTCGAATGAGATAATGATTAATCTAATTGTTAGATGACTTATTTAGATTAATCTAAACGTTAGATTAATTTTATTATAATTTTCATGGAATATTCTAGAAATTTATGTTTTGGAATTTCAGTGCATATGATGTTTGATTAAAGCATTTAAATATGAGTTATATGCTTGATTATCAGAAATCAATCTTTTTCGAAAATCCTAATTCTCTAAATTTTGTTTGGTCCCTAGTTTATGAAACCAAAATATTATTTATTTTTGAAAAATCTATTTAGCCATGTGTTGTGCTAAATCATGAGTGGTTTGTTTAATTAAAACTACTTAGTGGTTATGGATGAGCACTTAAAATTTAGCTTGTGGATGTGGATGAGTAATATGTGATTGTGTGGTTTATTATCTGTTAATAAATAGAGGTCTGCGAACTTCTCCCTCTCTTATATTCTATTGTGTATTGTGTCTCTACCTCCCTCCCTGATGTACTCGCCATAAGGCTTCATCTTTTAAATTATCATGTAATTGAGAATTTTGTGATGTAATTTGATCGAGGCGGCTGAGCATGGAGCGAGGATGATCCACAACTGCAACCAGATGGATATGAAGGAGTTCATTAAATCTATGAGTTTGCAGACTCATGATATAAATTGTTATATTGTATACGTGTGTTTGACTATCTGGCTCAAGTCAAATCGCAGTGCGGTCCATGACCACACTAATGACATGTATGTGATGCGTGTGTTTTATTTTGATTATGAATCAAATTACCTAGATTATTAGTATATGTAATATATTCGATATATTTAATACTATCACCTAGGATGAGACCAAAGTAAATAAGTAAAACCTTCGTTATAAAAATCTAAGCCGGAGCGCGAGTCATTGAGAATGCATCGCGTGGCTCTCCATTAATTTAGTTAATAGAATTTAATTAAGTGGTGGCATATACTACGTGTTTACCCGAGATGTGTCACCATATGTTGAGAGGACTATTAACTATGACATTAGATGTCTTGACATTAGAATAGAGGAACGATATACCTATCAACGTGTTTACCCGAGAGCTATATTCCTACTCTACTCTATCACGTATTGATGGTAAAGCTTAGACTGGGTATAATGGTCTATTGTATTTACCCGAGACCATTAATGACCTGGGATCCGAAATAAGATCGGATATTGCAAGGAGTTGCAATTACCATGAGATGGTTGCTCTAGGATAGCAGTATAATACTATGTGTTTACCCAAGGTTATACTGTGATTCTTAGAGATTCTGATCCCCACTAGGGGACTGTCGGCGTCTCTCGTTCTATATATCTGAAGGTTATACAGTCCGACGAAAATTAGTGGGAGTAAAACTAGATAAGCAAAGATCATATCTTATTTTAATAACTGAATATCTGCTAATTGTAATTTGATTATCTCCAGTAGGCTAAAATGTCGCACCATAATCCGTTGCGTGGCATACTTGATGCCAATCGTTTGACAGGCCCAAACTACTCAAACTAGCTCAGGAACCTGAAGATTGTCCTCAGGTTTGAGCAAATTGCATATGTTCTTGATAAGGAACCTCCTATTGAACCAGCATTAGATGCACTAGAGGAGGACATGTTGACATATGAGAAATGGAAAGAGGATTCCACCATGGCCCAACTCTATGAGCAATGAGTTGCAGAGGCAACATAAGGAGATGGATGCTAGATCCATCATGCTCCATCTGAAGGAGCTATTTGGTGAGCAGAGCAGAATTGAAAGATATGAGATATCTAAGAATCTGTTCAAAGCTCAAATGGCAGAGGGATTTTCAGTACAAACTCATGTGCTAAAAATCATAGAATGGGTGGAGAGGCTGGATGCTCTTAGGGTTCCAGTCCCCAAGGAGATACATGCCGACCTTGTGTTGTCCTCACTTCCACAATCATATGCTCAATTCATTGTGAACTTTAACATGAACAAGATCCAGACCACCTTGGCTGAACTACTGAACATACTGAAGACTGCGGAGGGGAACCTTGTGAAGGAGAAACCCCAAGTCCTTGTGGTTGGTAAGACCGGCTGGAAAAGACTGGCAGTCCAAGCCTTTAGGAAAGGTAAAGGCAAGAATCAGAAGAAGCTGAAAGTTGCCAAAAAGGACAAGGACAAAAGTGTTGAAAAGGGTGAATGCTTATACTGTCATTAAAAAGGCCACTGGAAGAAGAATTGTAAAGAATACCTTAAAGACAAGGTTCAAGGAACTGTGAAGCAGCAAGACGCTTTAGGTATCTATATGATAGATGTAAACTTTTCAATTAGAGATTATACATCATGGGTATTAGATATTGGATGTGTTTCTCATATCTTCAATTCTGTGCAGGCACTGACAAGAAGGCGTAAGTTGAGGACTAGCGAGGTGGAGCTGAGGCTAGGTAACGGCGCAAGAGTTGCGGCGATCGCTATAAGGACAGTGAAGCTCAAGCTACCATCAGGAGACACATTTTCAACATTTTCATTAGATGAATGTTATTATGTACCTAACATAATAAGAAATATTATTTTTATTTCATGTTTAGATAGAATAGGGTACACTTTATCTATTATGAACAATTGTTGTTCAATTTATTTTAGAAATAAATTAGTAGCTTTTGCTTTATTATCCAATGGATTATACTTGTTGAATGTGTCTCATGATAATTTAAATATCGGTTCCTTAACTAAAAGAAATAAGTATGAAATGAACAAAGCCTATTTATGGCATTGTAGGCTTTGTCACATTAGAGAAAATAGATTCCAAAGGTTGAATAAAGATGGATACTTAGATCCATTTGATTATGAATCATATGTGACCTGTAAGTCATGTTTGATGGGTAAAATGACTAAATCTCCATTTACTGGAACTGGAGAATGAGCCAAAGACTTACTGGAGCTAATACATTATGATATATGTGGTCCTATGTCTACCGAAGCCATTGGTGGTTTCTCGTACTTCATCACATTCACTGATGATTACTCGAGATTCGGATTCACATATTTACTGAAGTATAAATCTGAAGCCTTTAAGAAATTCAGAGAATTTAGGAATGAAGTAGAAAAACAAACTAGAAAAAGCATAAAATCCATCCGATCTAATCGTGGTGGTGAATACTTGAGTACATAGTTCATTAAATACTTAAAGGATAATGGTATCCTATGTCAGCTTACACCTCCTTATACACCTCAGATGAATGATGTATCAGAAAGGAGTAATCGCACATTAATGGAAATGGTGCGATCTATGATGAGCATATCCAAATTACCAGTGTCCTTATGGGGATATGCACTTAGTTCGGCTATGTATATCCTGAACAAGGTACCCAACAAATCTACTACAACCACTCCATATGAGATATGGAATGGAAGGAAACCAAACCTTAAACATGTTAAAGTCTGGGGATGTCCTGCTCATATTAAAAGACATGATGCAGATAAGCTGGAATCCAGAACTGATAAATACAGATTTGTGGGATATCCAAAGGAAACTTATGGATATTACTTTTGTCATCCTGGCGAACAAAAGGTGTTTGTAGCCAGGATAGCTGTATTTCTGGAAGAAGATTATATTCTCTAGAAGGACAGTAGGAGTAAAGTAACTTTGGAAGAAATTCCGAACCCACAAATTGGTAATGGTTCATCTGATGAACTGTCAGTTTTAGAACTTGTTCAAATAAATATACAAGAACCTCGTAGGTCAGAAAGAGTACCCCTAAACCACCAGAAAGATATGTGGGACATATTAATTTGGATGGTTCTAGGATAGTCTATAATGAGGATGATGATCCTAAGACTTACCAGGAGGCTATTGAAAGTCCAGAGGCCGGGAAATGGCGAGAAGCCATGAATTTTGAAATTCAGTCTATGTACATCAACCAAGTTTGGAACTTGGTTGAGTTACGCAAGGGTATAGTACCTATCAGCTGCAAGTGGATCTTGAAAAGAAAGATCGGTGCAGATGGACGAATAGAGACTTATAAGGCAAGGCTAGTGGTGAAAGGGTATCCTCAAAGGTAATGAATTGACTATGACGAGACCTTTTCACCCGTTGCCATGATTAAGTCTATCAGAATTCTTCTCGCTATTGCAGCCTACCATAATTATGAAATCTGGCAAATGGATGTGAAGACAGCCTTCTTCAATGGAAATCTTGAGGAAAAGGTGTATATGATACAACCAGAGGGCTTCACATCAAAGGAATCTCCACATATGATATGCAAGTTGCAAAGGTCCATTTATGGACTGAAGCAAGCTTCCTGGAGCTGGAACATAAGGTTTGATGAGGCAATAAAATCTTATGGCTTCATTAATAATGAAGATGAGCCTTGTGTATATAAGAAAAATAGTAGGAGCGCAATCACATTCCTAATTATTTACGTTAACGACATCTTACTCATTAGGAATGATGTAGGAATGATGTCATCGGTAAAGATTTGGCTATCCAATAACTTCTCTATGAAGGATTTGGGAGAAGCATCTTACGTATTGAGAATACGGATCTATAGAGATAGATCAAAGAAGATGCTAGCCTTAACCCAATCCATGTAGAAACCATTGTCAAAAGGTTTAGCATGGAAAATGCCAAAAGAGGTCTCATACCGATGAGACATAGAATTTATTTCTCTAAAGGTCAGTCTCCCAAGACTTCTGAGAAGAGGGCAATGATGGATAAGATTTCCTATGCTTCAACCATAGGTTTCATCATGTATGCCATGCTGTGTACAAGACCTGATATTGCATATGCTCTAAGCGTTACGAGTAGACATCAAGCAAATCCAGGTGATGAACACTGGAAGGCTATGAAATGTATCCTCAAGTACTTAAGAAGAACCAAGGATATGTTTCTAGTCTATGGAAGAGGAGATTTGAAACTGCAAGGATATACTGACTCGAGTTTTCAATCTGATCTTGATGACAACAAGTCAACATCAGGGTTTGTTTTTACACTCAACGGGGGAGCAGTGAGTTGGAAAAGTTCCAAGTAGGAAACCACTGCTGATTCGACAACGAAAGTTGAATATATTGCTGCTGCTGAAGCCGCCAAGAAAGTTGTTTGGATGAAGAACTTCATTAGCGATCTTGGTGTGGTGGAAAGCATCTCTGGTCCCGTCCCACTACTGTGTGACAACAATGGGACAATTTCTCAAGTGAAGGAGCCGAGGTCTCATAAGAAGTCGAAGCACATTCTGCGGCGCTTTCATCTAATCAGAGAGATTATAGTTCAAGAAGATGTTGTGGTGGAAAGAGTTCCTTCAGCCCACAACATAGCAGATCCATTGACAAAGACTTTGTCTTAAAATGTCTTTGAGCATCACTTAGAGAATATGGGTATTCTGTATTAAAGTGATTGGCTTTAGTCCAAGTGGGAGATTGTTAGTATTAGGTGGCCTAAAAGCCAATCCGATACTGTAAATTATTTAGTTTATTAATGGCAATGTTTCATTGTGTGTAATTAATTCGATCTATGTTTATTGTATCACGATGAAGTCCATGGACATGGGCTACAACCTTCGGATTATGATGAAATCATAATTACAGGACCGAAGACTTATAAACTCATGTTCTTAATCGTTCCTAATCAGAGGATGTTTGAGAAGGACATCAAACATCCGTATGGACTAGTACGGGTTTCTTCAGCTCTTATAATGAGGGTGACTGATCCTATAAGTCACTTGTGTGGAGACACTATGCTGGACCTGTAGGTGCTCATTGGTGAATGAGTTTACTTAACTGATCCGACCTTGAATCGCTGGATGGTATATACGTAATTGTTAACCAGCTCGATTCTTTTGTCACGGTTGCGTAGATGATCCTTTGACCTGAGACACCAAAGATATCTTGTTGGTACGTCTCTAAACTTTGTCAAGTGATCGGGTTCAGGGAGATGCCCTCGAAGGTAATTGTGTGCTCAATACGGGATCATCTGCTCTTGGTAATATGAGAGAGAATGTTCTAGGAATGATGCGCTTAAGTTCCTAGCCAGGGTGGACAGCGTATCAGATAATGGTTATTTGATATAATTTAGCAATATCTAATTCAAGTGAATTGATCGGCTAGGGTTTGACAGTAAACCATATCCTAGGTTGATTCGAGAACATTGCACGGATGAGGGATTATATCCGCGTAGTAACTGTTGACGGAAATGTTCCCATAAAGGGTTACGATAACCCCAATGCCATCCGAGATCACGCGATGTTGCATGGCATCCAACATTGTAACGACCCGCCATCCTATGACCGGAGACCCGGTCACTAAATGGATGTCGGCCCATTAACTGCGGGTTCACACCCGGATCTCACACAACACATCTGGAGGAGTAAGTGCTAAACAAGGCTAAATATAACAATCACACGGACTACAAAGGTAAGCAAGTGCGCAGGAAGGAAAATAACAATGTCCGTATACAGTCCAACAATAATTACATGTCCAACAAATTAAATAAGTACAGGCAGAAGGGAAGTACAACAACATCGGGGCATACCCCGGAACTAAGACAACTGCTGATCTGTACACCAAGAAGACACCACGCTTCCGCTGCGCCACGAGGTCCACACCTGAAACTGCAGGGAGTGAGCCACACCATAATTGGGCTCAGTAGGGATCATCCGATCCCCTGCCTCCCACTCACACACCCACAAGTGTAACAACAGGAATATATGGCAATTTAAGTAAAGCAGTAAACATAGCACCCAACTCTGATATGAAACGTAGGATAAGCAGTGTAGCAAGAACCATTCTAAGCAACCCGAAGAACCCAACACAGAGTCACGTCTCACAGCCAAAGTCCACGAAGCGACTGAACCACACTGTCGACCGAAGTCAAACGTCGCCTCCCAACACTACCACCACTGCTCACGCCTGTCCACCCCTACAGTGTTCCGGGGCACTGTAGGGTGAGGCAGTGAGTCAAACTAGGACTAGCTGGAACCAGTGTACAGCCACTGCCAGCTACGTGTGCACACAAGCAGTCTAGACTACTGTCCTACCGTCCAGATTGCCTCCACGCTAGGCCTCAGCGGTTCAGGAGGGCCCTGGGGACCGGCGAACCCCCGTCAAGCCGAAGCTACAGGAACTACCCACAACCCTAACCTCCCGGGCTGCGTCAGGCCAAAGGGCTAAGGGTACCACTCGTAACCTTGATCAAAGGTTACATCAGGCCCAGTGGCTACAGGGGTAAAACAACTCCAACAGTACCACAACCAGCTCCACAGCAAGAAACGCGCCGGAAGCTGCCACGACAAACAGGGAAACCCCGACCCGCTGAGGCCAAGCAGCAACCCCTCGGATAGCGTACCCGCTACTCCGGCCCGACGGGCTCAAGGTGGTTCTACTTTCCTCAGCCAAAGGTAAAACACAACATGTACCCCTTCTCCCACAGGTACGGCACAATGCCTCACAGACACCATGACCCTATCCCCATCGGTCCATGGTGACAAACGTAAACCACTGTTATTCCAATCCACAATCGCATAAGCACACACACACACATATAACATGATGTAACTCCATTCACGCAGAAGTCCTCAGTCTCAGTGTACAACGTAAAGCATGCATTTGAAATCGTCCCACAGTGAAACACATAATAAAACTAGGATTATACAGTTCTGTCTTGAATCGCGTCGACCGAGGTCGACGCCATTCAAGCCCCTCAGACAGGTTCATTAAAGCTAGATTATTCCTTGAAACGCGTCGTCATAGAGAGTCGCCTATTTAGAACGCGTCCAGGTCCACAGACGCCATTTACACCGAAATTCCAGATTTACAGACCCTCACTCGGGGTGATTTCCTGCCTAAATGGCGTCATGATGGCCCGACGTCCTTCCGAAAGGCGTCGTCCATCCATGACGTCATTTAGCGCCAGAACCCCTACTCGTAAAACCTCGAACATGGAGGTTTCTGCCCTAAAAGGCGTCGTACTGCCCTGACGCCCTTCTGAAAGGCGTCGACCAGGCACGACGCCGTTTAGCGTCAGAAACCTGGTTCCCTGGTTCGATCCGAGGGTTTCTCCCTTAACCCCAAACACCCCGAAAAAGCCCCCAAAACAGAAGGGGAAGGAAGAGGAATTCAACCACCACAAGCATGCTACAAAACCACGTTCACGAGCACGGCCATACCCACAAGAACACCCCCTAAACATGCTCAATCTAGCCCAAAACACATCATGCCACGTCAAGGAAAATCACGAGTAACACATGCAAGGTTCGTCCCCCTACCGGTTCTTGAACTCCACCAAGCTCCGTGCCGCCAACCCGCCGCACCGCAGACCGCTGCCTGTACCCTCGAGGACGCCGCCACTCCGCCGGGACGTCGGCCGCCGTCCGGAGAATGGAACGTCGCGAAGGAAGTGGTGGAGGTAGAGGTGAGAGGTAAGGAGGCTATGGAGTGATTGGAAGAGGAAGAAGAGGAAGGGAAGGGGAAAAGAGAGTCGGAGAGGGCGGAGAGGGCGAAGAGAGAGAGAGTGAAGGCGAGAATGAGGGAAGGAAGGGGAGGCTCGCGGGGTCAATCTGAATCCAGCTAAAACGCGTCGATCGAGGCAGACGCCTATCAGTCTGACCGGACGGGCCGTACTGACAGTGGTCTGAAACGCGTCACTCTCCACGGACGCCATTCAGACGACAGGACAGGCCGTACTGACAGCGGTCTGGCGCCGTACCCTGACATCGCAGAGGTCACAGTCTGAATCGTGTCGACCAACATGGACGCCGTTCAGACGATGTGACCGGGGCCGTACTCTCGCGGCCTGAAACCCGCCCACGTGGCGCACACGTGGCACAACAACAAGCGGACCTAAATGGCGTCCACACAACCTGACGCCTTTTGAAAAGGCGTCGAGCCGTGCTGACACCATTCAGACAGAAATCTCAAGACCCTCCTCAGGGTCCAAACCAGGAGATCCGGCCCGAACCCGACCCGAATACTGAACCCGAAACCTCAGTCCTTACAAACGTGATCGGAAGCTCGTCCGAATTTATTGTGGGACATTAAATTAGGCTGATTAATTAATATAGTGATATTAATTAATTCAGTGGGTCTGTAAAGAGTTACAGGGCTTAATGGGCCATTGACTGGATTGGTATTTGGGCCTAGAGAGTCACACGTAAAAGTTTTTTAAGTCGATGGATAATTTGACGGGATTTTGGATAAGTGTGGGCTTTTATGAAAAATCGCAAAACCACTTATTATAAAAGAGTGGCTGCTAGGTCGGGGGCCAACAACCCTAACCTAGCCGCCGCCCTCCCTCTCTCCTCTCTCCTGGGCACACGTCTCGAGGACGGCCTTCTGGAGGCTCTGCTCCAGCTCCCGGCAGCTTTGCCTTCCGTCCGACAGGAGTTTCTGAATCTGCATGTTGCGGCGGATTACGTGTAGCCAGACGGGATCCACGAACGCCGCATCGAGTGAGGAGGCGAGGACGATCCATCGCGAGGAGAACCGCATGGATACCGCTAGAGGCCGGGCACCTGTGCGGCTTGCGGCATCGCTTCGACGGAACCGGAGAACGAACGAGGATTCGAATCAGCACAAGGTAAATAAGATTTGTCGGTTTATTTTTGTTGATTGAAACGGGATAGAGCCGATTCTGAATTATTTATTTCCACTGCATTTTCGATCGGATCTCGACACAGCGAACCCAACACTTGTTTCATTGCATTTTGCATGCTAACAAACTCACAGGCCCAAACTTCATTGATTGACAAAGAAACGTAAGGATAGTCTTTAGAATTGAAAAGATTATGTCCTTGAAGAGGAAGTACCTAAGCTTGCTGAAAATCCCTCCAAAGTTGAGAGGGAGGCAAATAAAAAATGAAGGGAAGATGTCGTCACTGCTTAATGCATTTTGTTGGTCTCCGTGACTAACAAACTGCAAAGACGGCACCAGAAGATGAGTGCCTACTCCATGGTGGTCCATTTACAAAAGTTGTTCAAGGACCAAAGTAGGACTGAGAGATATGAGATATCTCGTAGTCTTTTTTGTGCTAAGATGGTAGAAAGATCACCTATTCAGGCTCATGTCCTGAAAATGATTGATTGGATTGAGAGATTTGAAGGACTTGGTTTTCCAATAGTTCGTAAACTACAGATTGATGTGATCTTACACTCCCTTCTAGACTCTTATTCCAACTTTGTGATGAATTTCAATATGAATAGGATCAATGCAATAATAGCTGAGCTCTTGAACATGCTGAAAACTACTGAGATCACAATTAGTAGGGATAAGGTTCCAATCTTACTTATCGGTAAGACTGATAAGAAGAGAAAGCCTCATAAGGCCCTTCAGAAGGACAAAGGCAAGAAGGCATGTTCAAGAGCCTTCATGTTGAACAATCAAGGAAAATAATCCCCATGGTTCGTAAAGAATGCATAGAAAAAAAATGAAATCTTTTTATTTGGGTTTTCTACATATACGGTGAAGGAGGGAACCACCACCGATATCACCGAGGATACCGATGGTGACCGCCGGCAACAGTCGACCCCGTGAGAGCGGTTGCAGGCTGGAGGCGCTGCCCCTCTTTCTACTCCTTCCTCCTGATGAGAATGATGAAGAAGAAGGAAGGGGCTGGGGGGCCGCCAAACCCCGTCAATATGACTGATAGTGCCAAAGGCAACCGCTAGCCCCAAATGGGGCAGCTGAAGGGGCCGGTGGTGCCCCCGTCCCTTCCCTGACACTGCCCTCATCAGATGAGGGCACATAGGGGGAAGGAAGGGGAACAACGACTAGGGCTTCCCAAGCCGCACGCCTCCCACTCTGACCTCACTGGGCCAGGCCCAATTGGGCTAAGGCTAGCCCAAGCTAGGCCAGCCTAGGCTGGTCTAACTAGGCCCCCTCTCTTGGGCCTAGTAAAAATAAAAAAATTATATTTAAAATTATTTTAAATATAAAATTAAAAAAAATTATTTTAAGATGGCCCAAGTGTTTATTTTCGAATTTAATTAACTAATGTCATTAATGATATCGTTAATGATGTTTTCCTATGTTAATCTAAACGTTAGATTAATTAATTTAGAAGAGTTATAAATTAAGCATGGACCATTTCTAGAGTAAATTTCAATTATTTGTGTGCACATGTTGATGTGTTCCTATTTTTAAATGTAGATTTAAAAGTATGGTTAGAAATTGAATTTTTCAAAAATTCTAGATAAACCAATTTTGATTGGATCCTAGGTTTTGAGAAAATCAAAATTATATTGGGAGTGGCTTGTTGGGATCGCTGTGTTGTGATCCGATCCTAAAACGCAGCGGAATAAAATTTTCGGGATCGGATCTGTCCCGTTTCGGTCGTTAAAATAAAACTGGTGTAAATCGATTTACCTTCCGTGGATTCGAATCCGCGTCCGTTTTTCGGTTCCGTTGGAGCGATGCCGCAAGTCGCGCAGATGCCCGACCTCTAGCAGTATCCACGCGGTTCTCCTCGCGATGGATCGTCCTCGCTTCCTCGCTCGCTGCGGCGTTCGTAGATCCCGTCTGACTGCGCGTAATCCGCCGTGACATGCGGATTCGGAATCCTCGTCGAACGGAAGGTGGAGCAGTTGGGAACCGCACGCCCAGAAGAGAGAGAAAGTGGGGAAGAACGAATGACGGCTAGGTCAGGGTTGCTGGCCCTGGGCGTAGAATCCGTTCTTTTATAAGAAGTCAGTTTGCGGTTTATCATAAAAACCCAGACTTATCCGAAATCCTGTTGGATTATCCATCGACTTGAAAACCATTTGCGTGTGACCCTCTAGGCCCAAATACCAGTCCAATTAATAGCCCATTAAGTCCAGTAACCCTTTACTGACCCACTGAATTAATTAATATCCTTATATTCAATTAATCAGCCGAATTTAATGTCCCACAATAAATTCGGACGGACTACCGATCACGTTGGATGTCAAGCAACATCGCGTGATCCTGGATAGCACTGAGGTTATCGCAACCCTCTATTGGAACCTTTCTGTCATCGGTTAGCGCGCGGATATAATCCTTCATCCGTGCAATGTTCCCAAATCGACCTAGGGCATGGTTTACTGTTAAACCATATTTGGTCGATTCACTTGAATCAGATGCCGCTAATTTGAATCCGATAACTCCTTATCGATTACAGAGTCCACCCTGGCCAGGGACTTTAAGCGCATCATTCCCGGAACATTATCTCTCAAACAACCGAGAGCGGATGATCCCGTACTGAACACACAATTACCTTCGAGGGCATTTCCCTGAACCCGATCACTTGACTTATTGATAACCCATGGTTAGGGATTCGTTCGTCAAGGTCAAAGCTCAGAAACCTACCAACAAGATATCTTTGGAGTCTCAGGTCCAAGGATTATCCACGCAACCGTGACAAATGAATCGAGCTGGTTAACAGTGAGGTGCTTACCATCCAGCGATTCATAGTCGGATCAGTTCAGTGAACTCATTCACCAATGAGCACCTATAGGTTCAGCATAGTGTCTCCACACAAGTGACTTATGGGATCAGTCACCCTCATCATATGAGCTGAAGTAACCTATACTAGTCTATCCAGATGTTCGATGTCCTATCTCAAACATCCTATGACTAGGAACAATTAAGAACATGTGTTTATAACTCTCCGGTCCCGTAATTATGATCTCATCACAATCCGAAGACTGTTGCACATGTTCATGGACTTCATCGTAATACGATAAACACAGATCGAATTAATTACACACAATGAATTATTGTCATTTATTAATAATCTTAATAAGTACATAGTATCAGATTGGCTTTGAGACCATCTAATACTAACAATCTCCCACTTGGACTAAAGCCAATCACTTTTATATAGAATACCCATATTCTTTAAGTGACGCTCAAAAACATTTTGAGACAAAGGCTTTGTAAGTGGATCTGCTATGTTGTCGGCTGAGGGAACTCTTTCCACCGTGACATCTCCTCGAGCTATAATCTCTCTGATCAGATGAAAGCGCCGCAGAATGTGCTTCGACTTCTGATGAGACCTCGGCTCTTTCGCTTGAGCAATCGCCCCATTGTTGTCACACAGCAGTGGGACGGGACCAAATATGCTTTCCACCACACCAAGATCGCCGATGAATTTCTTCATCCATACAGCTTCCTTGGCGGCTTCAGCAGCAGTAATATACTCGGCTTCCGTTGTCGAATCAGCAGTGGTTTCCTGCTTGGAACTTTTCCAGCTTACTGCTCCCCCGTTGAGTGTGAAAATAAAACCTGATGTTGACTTGCTATCGTCAGGATCAGACTGAAAACTCGAGTCAGTGTATCCTTGCAGCTTTAAGTCTCCTCCTCTATAGACTAGAAATAGATCCTTAATCATTCTCAAGTACTTAAGGAGTCTTGGGAGACTGACCTTTAGAGAGTGAAATTCCATGTCTCATCGGTATGAGACCTCTCTTGGAATTTTCCATGCCAAACCTTTTGACAATAGTTTCTATGTACATGGACTGGGTTAAAGCTAGCATCTTCTTTGATCTATCTCTATAGATCCGTATTCCTAATACGTAAGATGCTTCTCCTAAATCCTTCATGGAGAAGTTCTTTGACAGCCATATCTTTACTGATGACATCATTCCTACATCATTCCCAATGAGTAGGATGTCGTCAACGTAAAGAACCAGAAATGTGATTGCGCTACCACTGTTTTTCTTATATACATAGGACTCATCTTCATTCTTAAGGAAGCCATAAGATTTGATCGCCTCATCAAATCTTATGTTCCAGCTTCGGGATGCTTGCTTCAGTCCATAAATAGACCTCTGTAACTTGCATACCATGTTCGGAGATTCTTTAGATGTGAATCCTTCTGGTTGTATCATATACACCTCCTCCTCAAGGTTTCCATTGAGGAAGGCAGTCTTCACATCCATCTGCCAGATTTCATAATCATGGTAGGCAGCAATGGCGAGAAGAATTCTGATAGACTTAATCATAGCAACGGGTGAGAAGGTTTCATCATAGTCAACACCTTGTCTTCGACGATAGTCTTTCGCCACTAATCTTGCTTTATAAGTCTCAATACGTCCATCAGCACCGATCTTTCTTTTAAATATCCATTTACAGCCGATAGGTACTATACCATCGGGTAAATCTACCAAGTTCCAAACTTGGTTGATGTACATGGACTGTATTTCAGAATTCATGGCTTCCTACCATTTCCCGGCCTCTGGACTTTCAATGGCCTCTTGGTAAGTCTTAGGATCATCATCCTCATTATAGAGTATCCTTGAACCATCCAAATTAATATGTCCCACATATCTTTCTGGTGGTTTAGGTACTCTTTCAGACCTACGAGGTTCCTGTGTATCATTTTGAACAGGTTCAGAAACTGACGGTTCATCTGATGAACCATTGCCAGTTTGTGGGTCTGGAAGTTCTTCCAGAATTACTTTACTCCCACTGTCCTTCTGGAGAATATAATCTTTCTTCCAGAAAGACAGCTTTCCTGGCCACAAACACCTTTTGTTCGCCAGAATGATAAAAGTAATATCCATAAGTTTTCTTTGGATATCCCACAAATATGCATTTGTCAGTTTTGGATTCTAGCTTATCTGCGTCATGTCTTTTAACATGAGCAGGACACCCCCAGACTTTAACATGTTTAAAGTCTGGTTTCCTTCCATTCCATATCTCATATGGAGTGGTTTCAACAGATTTGCTGGGTACCTTGTTCAGGATATACATAGCCGAGCTAAGTGCATATCCTCATAAGGACACTGGTAATTTGGACATGCTCATCATGGATCGCACCAATTCCATTAATGTGCGATTTCTCCTTTCTTATACACCATTCATCTGAGGTGTATAAGGAGGTGTAAGGTGAGAAAGGATACCATTATCCTTTAAGTATTTAATGAACTTTGTACTCAAGTATTCACCACCCCGATCAGATCGGATGGTTTTTATACTCTTTCCTGTTTGTTTTTCTACTTCATTCTTAAATTCTCTGAATTTCTCAAAGGCTTCAGATTTATACTTCAATAAGTATACATATCCAAACCTTGAGTAATCATCAGTGAATGTAATGAAGTATGAGAAACCACCAATGGCTTGGATTGACATAGGACCACATACATCTGAATGTATGAGTTCTAATATGCCTTTGGCTCGTTCTTCAGTTCCACTAAACGGAGACTTAGCCATTTTACCCATTAAACATGACTCACAGGTTGCATATGATTCATAATCAAATGGATCCAAATATCCATCTTTATGCAACCTTTGGAGTCTGTTTTCACCAATGTGTCCAAGCCTACAATGCCACAAGTAGGCTTTGTTCATTTTATACTTACTTCTTTTAATTGAAGAACCGATATGTAAATTATCATGAGACACATTCAATAGATACAATCCATTGGACAAAATAGCAGAAGCTATTAATTTATTTCCGAAATAAATTGAACAACTATTGTTCCCAAAATTTAAATTGTATTCAATTCTATCTAAACATGAAATAGAAATGATGTTCCTTATT
Organism: Zantedeschia hybrid cultivar; assembly: GCA_030544215.1. Classification (NCBI taxonomy): domain Eukaryota; kingdom Viridiplantae; phylum Streptophyta; class Magnoliopsida; order Alismatales; family Araceae; genus Zantedeschia; species Zantedeschia hybrid cultivar. The sequence continues at coordinate 48,035,046 of JARZZO010000011.1, forward strand.
ATGCTAGGTACATAATAACATTCATCTAATAAAAATGTGTCTCTGGATGGTAGCTTGAGCTTCACTGTCCCCACAGCGATCGCCGCAACTCTTGCGCCGTTACCTAGCCTCAGCTCCACCTTGCCGGTCCTCAGCTTACGCCTTCTTGTCAGTGCCTGCACAGAATTGCAGATATGAGATACACATCCAGTATCTAATACCCATGATGTACAATCTCTAATTGACAAGTTTACATCTATCATATAGATACCTGAAGCGTCCTGCTGCTTCACAGTTCCTTGAGCCTTGTCCTTGAGGTATTCCTTGCAATTCCTCTTCCAATGCCCTTTCTGGTGACAGTAGAAGCAATCACCTTTCTCAGTACTTTTACCCTTGTCTTTCTTGGTGACCTTTGCCTTTCTCTGAACCTTGTTCTTATTCTTTCGAAAAGCTTGGACTGCAAGTCTTTTTCTGTTGGTCTTACCAACCATGAGGACTTGGGGTTTATCCTTCACAAGGTTCCCCTCAGCAGTCTTTAACATGTTCAGCAGTTCAGCTAAGGTGGCCTGGATCTTGTTCATGTTAAAATTAACGATGAACTGAGCATATGACGGTGGAAGTGAAGAGAACACGAGGTCTGTGTGCATCTCCTTGGGAAGTGTAATCCCAAGAGCATCCAGCCTCTCCACCCACTCAATCATCTTCAGCACGTGATTCTGTACTGAAGTTCCCTCTGCCATCTGAGCCTTGAACAGATTCTTCGATATCTCATATCGTTCGATTCTGCTCTGCTCTCCAAAGAGCTCCTTCAAATGGAGCATGATGGATCTAGTATCCATCTCTTCATGTTGCCTCTGCAACTCATTGCTCATAGAGGCTAACATGTAGCATTGGGCCATGGTGGAATCCTCCTTCCATTTTTCATACGCTATCATTTCCTCCTCTGGAGCATCCAATGCTGGTTCAGTAGGAGGTTCATTATCCAAGACGTAGGCAATCTGCTCAGACCTGAGGACTATCTTCAGGTTTCTGAGCTAGTCTGAGTAATTGGTGCCTGTCAAACGGTTCGCATCAAGTATGCCTCGCAACGGGTTATGGTGCGACATTCTCGCCTACAGGAGATAGTCAATTGATAATTAGCAGATATTCAGATTAACTAAAACAAGATATGGTCTTTTATTATCTAGTTTTACTCCCACTAATTTTCGACGGACTGTATAACTTTCAGATATACAGAATGGGAGACGCCGACTGTCTCCTAGTGGGGATCAGAATCTCCAAGCATCACAGTATGACCTCGGGTAAACACGTAGTATCATACCGCTATCTCAGAGCAATCATCTCATGATAATTACAACTCCTTGCAATATCCGATCATACTTCGGCTCCCAAGTTTAATGGTCCTGGGTAAACACAGTAAACCATTATCCCCGGTCTAAGTTTTACCATCAATACGTAACAGAGTAAAATAGAAATATAGTTCTCGGGTAAACACGTGGATGACTATATCGTTCCTCTACTTTTATCCAAAAGGCATCTAATGCCATGATCAACAGTCCTCTCAACAGATAATGGCAGACCTCGGGTAAACACATAGTATCTGCCATGACTGAATTAAGTTCCATTGATCATATTGATGGAGAGCCACGCGGTGCATTCTCAATGACTCGCGCTACGGCTTAGAATTTGTAACGAAGGTTTTACTTATTTAGTTTGGTCTCATCCTAGGTGATAGTATTAAATATATCGAATATATATAAATACTAATAACCTAGCAAATATTTAAGCACACGCATCACATACATGTCATTAGTGTGGTCATGGACGGCACTGCAGTTTGACTTGAGCCAGACAGTCAAACGCACACACATACACAATATAACAACTTATATCATGAGTCTGCAAACCCATGGATTCAATGAACTCCTTCATTTTCATCTGGTCAACAGTTGTGGATCATCCTCGCTCCACGCGCAGCCGCCTCGATCAAATTACATCGTAATTCTCAATTGCATGATGATTTAAATGAGGAAGCCTTATGGCGATTACATTAAGGAGGAAGGTAGAAGTACAATGGAATATGAGAGGGAAAGGTTCGCAGACCTCTATTTATTAATAAACAATAAACCACACAATCACATTCTACATCCACAATAAATGCCCATCCATGACCACCATGTGTTTTAGTTAAACAAACCACACATGAATTGCTCATCAAATGGCTAAATAAAATTTTCGAATATAACTTATAATTTTGGTTTTATAAAACCAGGGACCAATCAAAAATTGGATTTAGAATTTTCGAAAAATTAGTATTTAGTTCAAGCATGCTAATTTAAATCCAATTTAAACAAGCAAATAAATGCACAATCATCACCAAATTGAAAATTTTATAATATTCCATGTCATTACTGATAAAGACATTAAATTTTAATTTAACAATTAAATCAACTCCATTTAATGTCCTTTATTCTAACATTTAGAATAAAAGGAAAATATTAACAACAATTGTTAACATAACCCCATAATCTTATTTATATGCCATAAAAAATTAAAAACATAATATAATTAAATAAAAAATCCCATTTTAAATTTAAACTAAATTTTGTAATTTAATTATGGCATTAAATAAGAAAAATAGGATTTTAAATGCAAAATAACAAGAAAAAGGGGAATGGGCCTGGCGAACCGGGTCCGGTTCGGCAGTTGGACCGAGCCCGCCGGCCCCAGACCGGGCTGGTTCGGCCCAGGGCCGGGCCCGGCCCGGCCGCCTCCCCCTTCCCTACCCGACGCAGCTAGGGTTTCCTAGCTGCATCGCAGGAAGGAAAGGGGGGCGGCCCCCAGCCGCCGCCGACTTGCCCCGCAGGTGGCGGCCGGCGGGGCCGGCACCGGGGTGGCACCCCCCGGCGGCGAGCAGTCCCGGCGACGGCGCCGGTGGCCCTGGCAGCCGGCGGTCACCCCGAACCCCTTTTAAAACCTGTGTAAAACCGAACCCTCGACCCCCTTTTTCTCTAGCCACCGGCAGCCTCGCAGGGACTGGCCGGCAGTCTCCAGGTGCCGTGGGGGTTACTTCGGAGACCCAGTCACCGGCGTGACCGACGACCCCATGGAAGGGGTTCCCATGCTTCAACGAGTTCTCCCCAACACTTGGGGTGCCCGGAAAGACGTCGATCTGTGGCCGTTCTTCGTCGGACGAAGAACACGAAACATGCATATGGAGAATCTGATTTTAATGCATAGAATTAGAGATAATTCACCGCGTTCATCTCATGAATACGGTTCATACAATTAAAATCGAAACATGGCATGCAATTAATTATAAAATTTAGAACTTGGAAATCGAAACGGCGAAAACACAGTGATAACTTGGCTTTGATACCACTGTTGGGATCGCTGTGTCGTGATCCGATCCTAAAACGCAGCGGAATAAAATTTTTGGAATCGGATCTGTCCCGTTTCGGTCGTTAAAATAAAACAGGTGTAAATCGATTTACCTTGCGTGGATTCGAATCCGGGTCCGTTTTCCGGTTCCGTCGGACCGATGCCGCAAGTCGCGCAGATGCCCGACCTCTAGCGATATCCACGCGGTTCTCCTCGCGATGGATCGTCCTCGCTTCCTTGCTCGCTGCGGCGTTCGTAGATCCCGTCTGACTGCGCGTAATCCGCCGCGACATGCGGATTCGGAATCCTCGTCGAACGGAAGGTGGAGCAGTTGGGAACCGCAGGCCCAGAAGAGAGAGAAAGTGGGGAAGAACGAATGACGGCTAGGTCAGGGTTGCTGGCCCCGGGCGTAGAATCCGTTCTTTTATAAGAAGTCAGTTTGCGGTTTTTCATAAAAACCCAGACTTATCCGAAATCCTGTTGGATTATCCATCGACTTGAAAACCATTTGCGTGTGACCCTCTAGGCCCAAATACCAGTCCAGTTAATAGCCCATTAAGTCCAGTAACCCTTTACTGACCCACTGAATTAATTAATATCCTTATATTCAATTAATCAGCCGAATTTAATGTCCCACAATAAATTCGGACGGACTGCCGAGCACGTTGGATGCCAAGCAACATCGCGTGATCCTGGATAGCACTGAGGTTATCGCAACCCTCTATTGGAACCTTTCTGTCATCGGTTAGCGCGCGGATATAATACTTCATCCGTGTAATGTTCCCGAATCGACCTAGGGCATGGTTTACTGTTAAACCATATTTGGTCGATTCACTTGAATCAGATGCCGCTAATCTGAATCCGATAACTCCTTATCGATTACAGAGTCCGCCCTGGCCAGGGACTTTAAGCACATCATTCCCGGAACATTCTCTCTCAAACAACCAAGTGCGGATGATCCCGTATTGAACACACAATTACCTTCGAGGGCATTTCCCTGAACCTGATCGCTTGACTTATTGATAACCCATGGTTAGGGATTCGTTCGTCAAGGTCAAAGCTCAGAAACTTACCAACAAGATATCTTTGGAGTCTTAGGTCCAAGGATCATCCACGCAACCGTGACAAATGAATCTAGCTGGTTAACAGTGAGGTGATTACCATCCAGCGATTCATAGTCGGATCAGTTCAGTGAACTCATTGACCAATGAGCACCTATAGGTTCAGCATAGTGTCTCCACACAAGTGACTTATGGGATCAGTCACCCTCATCATATGAGCTGAAGTAACCTATACTAGTTTATTCGGATGTTCGATGTCCTATCTCAAACATCCTATGACTAGGAACAATTAAGAACATGTGTTTATAAGTCTTCGGTCCCGTAATTATGATCTCATCACAATCCGAAGACTGTTGCACATGTTCATGGACTTCATCGTGATACGATAAACACAGATCGAATTAATTACACACAATGAATTATTGCCATTTATTAATAATCTGAATAAGTACATAGTATCGGATTGGCTTTGAGACCATCTAATACTAACATGGCTTCGGCCGTGTAAACTGTACCGAGAGCGGCATTCGTCCTTAAGCCTATGCAAACCGTATCGGGAGTGGTCTCGACCATGCAAATCGTACAAGGAGAGGCACTTGTCCTTAATCCTACGCAAACTATATCGGGAGCGGTCTCGGCCATGCAAACCGTATTGAGAGCGGCATTCGTCCTTAAGTCTGCGTAAACTGTATCGGGAGTGGCCTCGACGATGCAAACTATATCGGGAGCGGCACTTGTCTTTAAGTCCGTGTGAACCATATCGGGAGTGGCTTTGGCCGTGTAAACCATACCGGGAGAGATATTTCTGTTATACCCCGCACTTTTACAGCTATTAATGAATTTAATTAATTTAATTTGGACCAATTAACTAACTATAAGAATCAATGACTGAGTTTAAATAACTTGATTTAGTCTAATTAACCCAATTATGAAAGTCCAATGGCCAAATTATACTACTAAGAATAGCCCATTAATTTAGTTCAAATTCTAAATTGATGCATTAGACAATAATATAGTTGGTATCATTTGAAAGAGAATAAAAAGATCTCTAATTTTGTAGAAGACCATTTTTACTAAGTTAGATGTTTTAGAGGTCAAAAATATCGATGATCAGTTTTACAAATGGCTACCTATAGAGAACAAGTCCTAATTAGACTAGGATTTGAATTAAGAAATAAAAAATGATATAATTAAAATTAACCACGACCTGAAAAGTTATGTATGACATATTTGACTTAAATTAGAAGGAGAATATAATAAATTTTAATATAATTAAAATTATAATTAATGGGTAGAAAGTTATAATTGAAATCCTACTTAAACTAGGATTATGTACATAGATTTACTTGGCATATTCCAAGTGTGTTAAGCATAACTCTGCGTTTAAAATTCTAAATTAAGTAAGACAACTCCCATTAGAACGATGACTCAAAATTCTAGAATTTGTATGAAGAACACATATTTAAAATAAGTCGTTTATTAGTTAAAATTAGGAAATCTTTGGATAAGAAGGAAATCTGTCAGATTTCTAAGTTCGGAGTACTTAGGACAACAAATTAGTAATATAGGTATATCCTTTTATATAAATCTCAAAAAATAGTGAGATTTGTGGCATTATAAAGATATGATAAATTTATAAAACTTTGTAGAAGACAATATTTTCTAATTCGGACGTTTAAGGGGTTGAAAGTAAAGATCTTCATAAAAGGAAACTGCAGGTAGCGTGAATCGAGTCCAATTTGTACTAGGAAGTGACTTTGACCTAGAGATTAAGTCATGAAGAGTAGGAGTTTGACTCCATCAAAGAAATGAAGTGTTAGTGGTTGTATTAAAAAGGGAAATAAGCATGAATAGAGTCTTGGGGTCGTGCTCAAAGTTCTATTGCATGCAACTCTTTTCCAAGGGTAAGTTCATATAGTATTCTTAAGAGAATAGAGTTGATTCATGGTTATTTCTTTTAGGAATTTTATTCTAAACAATGTTTTGTGTTATTGGAGGCTTAAAGAATGTGAGAAGCTATGGATAGATAGCAAGGAAGCTGTAGAGGAGCCAAGAGCCAATCATTCTTCAAGAGGTAGGTGGATAACTCTGAGTATGATCTATTTTGTATTAAAAACTATATTATTTTTGAAAGTTTTCAAAAGCTAAGAAATTTGTTCTATATATATACTTTAAGATCATTAGATTTCAGATTTTTTTGATCTTTTTTACTATTTATTCCATGATTATTATCTCAGCCTATGCAATTTCTTTGTTCAATCTGTTTTGTTTCCAATTATGATCACATGCGTTACAAATATTTGTTCTCCTTAGTCCGATGCCCAATTGAGTTGAAATTTGTAATAAGTCTATTTTCATGTTATACGTATGTCAAATGAATTTCATAATCTTATAAGTTCATTTGAGATTTATTCCGTTATATTATTTTCAGACTATACAATCTGTCCAGATAGTTTTGAAATCTCAACTTGTGAATCCTATATCTCATTTTATTTATATCCAAATAATACCAAATTTTGTAGAGACCTTTTTTATACTATCCTTGACTTCTATGTAAATTTGAGAATTTTATGATTCCGTTTGCTATTCAGTTTGCCTTCTGTTTTAATTTGCTAGAATTCTATTTAAGTCGGATTCTCCGAATCAAAATGAGAATCCAAAATCAGATAAAAATAATCTATAAATTGATGAAACTTTTCCCACACTTTAAATATAATATTTTTGACATGTTCTCCAAGTTTGATAATTTTATGAATCTATTTGATATTATTCGGCCTATTTGTTAATTTTTTAGCTCTGAACATTAGTTTTAATAACCGAAAAATATGTTTGTTATTCCGAAAATTCTAAGAAAATTTCTTTGACTATCTTTTCTATCCAGCAACCTATTTTGATTAGTTTTACTCTAATTATCTATCTATATGACCATGTTGAATCTTTAAGTGATTATTTTATATATAAAAGTATGTATTTTAACTCTTATATGTAAATATCACTTTATCAAATTAATTTACAAATTTATGATCATTATGAAATCTGTGAAAATATGTATATGCTATATTTATTTGATATATGTTTGGGCATTACCATCTTAAGGAGATTGGGGCTCATTTCATAAGCGTCCGTAAATGATTTCTGTGCGTGGGCAACGGAAAAATTCTAGAGATTGTGTTTTGTTTGCAGTTAACTGAGGTGGGACCATAGGCTCCCCAATTATATATGTGTCATGATCTTAGGATACTTGCCTACATGCTCTGATATTTGGTTGTTCAACTCCTTATATGGTGTTTGAATGTATGTCTATTTGATATATTTAGATTTGATTTGTTTATTACATAATTATGAAACATAATTTGCTGTTTAGATCTATTTGATTCAGCTTATATCTGCTCAATTTGTTCTTTTAACATCTACGTTCAGTGATTTTGATCTCAACTTATTTAATTAAGAATCTATGTTCATTCTGATTAGCTTTTCTAACAATGTAAACTCTGATTTGATAAGCTACCATGTCATGATAAATTTGCTGTATGTTCAGTTCGATATGTTCAGTTTGATATACGATATGTTCTAATCATGGCTAGTAGACTTATTCAGTTAGATAAGAATATGATTATAATATATATGTTATATGTTAGGTGATCCATTCATGCTATTAGAAAACACATTTGATTTGACAAGTTTATATCTGACCATGTTTTGTGTTATGTTCTTATTTGAGCTATATGTAAAACTGTGTAAGATCATGTTTAGTATAATTGTATAATGTGATTTATAAAATTTAGTATATGTTAAATCATGTGGATGGTTTGAAGCCTACTGAGTAATTGTACTCATAAACCCTATTAACATTTTCAGAATCTGAGAAAGAGAATCGAAAATTTGAGGATACTTCTAATTGAGGCATTTGACATCTTCATGAGGTTATCTAGATTTAAATTTATAGATTTCTTAGATTTGATGTACATAATGAAAGATTGATGTATTTTTCTTTATTTGGTGAGGTTGAAAATTTATATACAAATTGATAGATATTATAATTTGTGAACTTTAGTATAGGCTATATTTGGATATCTTGAATTAATTGATAGTTATGACATTTATTTAAATCGTCTTCTGGTTGTTTAGCTCTCATATCTGTTTGTTATGGTAGAATTTGTTCCGAAATTACGCAGTCGGACTCCGAGTTGAAAAAAAATGAACCAGATCTGGGGGGTAACAATTTCATCCTCGACTCGTCCTACTCAGCCTCTCGTTCTTAAGTTTGCACAAATCGTATTGTAAGCAGCCTCGGTTGTGCAAACTGTATCGGGAGCAACATTTCATTCTCGGCCTCTTCATGAAATCAGCCTCTCGGCCTCTTCAAGTACTCAGCCTTTCGGACTCTTCAAGTACTCTCTTCAAGCAATCCTCCTTTTTGCCTCTTTAAGCAATTGGCCTCTCGGCCTCTTTAAGTACTCAACCTCTTGGCCTCTTTAAGCATTCGGCATCTCGGCCTCTTTAAGCAATCAGCCTCTCGGCCTCTTCAAGTACACGGCCTCTCGGCCTCTTCAAGAAATCCACCTCTTGGCCTCTTCAAGCAATCAGCTTCTTGGCCTCCTTAAGCAATTGGCCTCTCAACCTCCTTAAGCAATTGGCCTCTTGGCCTCTTCAAGTACTCGGCCTCTCGGTCTCTTCAAGCAATTGGCCTCTCGGCCTCTTCAAGTACTCGGCCTCTTGGTCTCTTCAAGCAATTAGGCCTCTCGGCCTCTTCAAATACTCGGCCTCTTGGCCTCTTCAAGCAATCAGGCCTCTCGGCCTCCTTAAGCAATCGGCCTCTCGGCCTCTTCAAGTACTCGGCCGCTCGGCCTCTTCTAGAAATCGGCCTCTCGGCCTCCTCAAGTACTCGCCTCTCGGCCTCTTCAGGTACTCGGCCTCTTCAAGCAATCGGCCTCTCAGCCTCCTCCGCCAGTCATCCTCGGCCTCCTTGCCCTCAATTCTACCTTGAATAAGGGTGCTTATTTCGGATGACCTCGATGCAAAAGGAATTACTCCCTTCCTCTGAGCAATATTTGACTCAGCTCGGACTTGGAAGTGGGGGCCAAGTGATGAGGGTAATTTATGTTTCCATCTAAGGGCATGTGTCTCTTCTACAAGATGCAAGCAAAATAGTCCCACATTAACTGTAAGATAAAGTTCTTACCTACTTCCTCCTATAAAAAAGACCTAGAGGCATCAAAATAGAAAATGTCTCTCCACTCCCTACTCAACCACTCACCTTTTGCCATATGTCATGGTTTTAATTTGAACATCAGAGAGGTCTCCCCTGGGACAAAACCCGAGGCCCCACTGACGTTGCTGCTCAGTGCGCATGTTGACTTACTCGGCCTTGGCCTACTCAGTCGGCCTCAGCACTCGTTGTCCATCGACTCAAGTGGGTACTCGGCCTCTTCGAGCAATCAACCTCGACCTCACGGCCTACTCAGCGTCAGCCACTCGGCCTCCTCATCTAGTCGGCCTCAGCACTCTTCGTCCATTGACTAAGTGGAGACTCGGCCTCTTCGAGCAATCGGCCTCGACCTCTCGGCCTCAGTCACTCGGCCTCCCCATCCAGTCGGTCTCAGCACTTGTTGTCCATTGACTCAAGTGGAGACTCGGCCTCTCGGCCTCTTCGATTAGTCAACCTCGGCCTCTCGGCCTACTCAGCCTCCTTGCACACTTAGGCAAATTTTAAGGATGGGCTTCATCTACATCATGGACACCAATCAGCCCACCTAGATTACAAACTTCGTTGTCTTATCTTGTGGAAGTCTAACCCGTCTATAGAGGCCAGATTTCTTCGCCGACAGATATGTTTCTAGTTTATGGAGGGTATGATTTGAAGGTTGTGACATACATAGATTCCAGCTTTTAGTCAGATCATGATAATAGCAAATCTACTTCAGGATATATCTTTGCCCTGAATGGTGATGCAACGAGTTAGAAAAGATCCAAAGAAAGCACGATGTCTGATTCTACTACGTGGCAGAGTACATAGCAGCTTTAGAAGCAGCGAAGGAGGTAATCTAGATGAAAAAGTTTATCACTGAGCTCAAAATTTTGCACAATATCTCTGATTCGATGCCCTTATTTTGTGACAACAATAGGATAATAGCGCAATATAAGGAACCCAACTCTCATCAAAAGTTAAAGCATATTCTTCAAAAGTTTCACTTGATCAGAGAAATGATTACTTAAAGAAATATTGTTATGGAAAGAGTTACATCTGAAAATAACATTGTGGATCAACTGACAAAGCCTCTAGTTTAGAATGTATTTAGACGTCACTTACAGGGGATGGAAATCCGATATGTAGGTAATTGGATGTAGTCCAAGTGGGAGAATGAAAGAATTATGGTGTCCTCAAGCCAATCACATTAGATGTGATGGAATGAATTCCTGTAATTCTTATTCAATAATAAATTATATTTTTTCACTATGTTAGGCAATATATATTTATGTCCATAGAGTTATACAATGAGAATTAAATCACAAAGAGTTGTGCTAATGAGATTAATCTTCTGTAAACAGGAGTTCTAAATAGTTGTCAGTCAGAGGATGCTCGAATTGGACATCAAGTATTTGATTACATTGACACATGTTGTGCCTACTCATACGATAAGGGTGGTTGATCTCATAACCACTTGTATGAAGACACTAAGACAAACATGTGGGTGCTTGTTATTGGAATGAGTTCATTGAACTGAACTGGTTTAGAATTCTTGGATGGTCAATTTCACCTATCTATCAACCAAGACATTCTACGTCAGAGTAGTCCGGTAGATCTTTATACTTGAGACACCAAGGATACCTTGTATGAGGACTACTGTCTCCTAACTCTTGATTAAGGACTCCGATTATGTAGGTCTAAATATTCAGGTGACCATTAATAGTGGAATCCATACGAAGGTGTTTATGTTGTTAAGATGTGATCACCCACTTTCAATATGCTCAGTAAAATCCCTTATCCTATTGAGCATTGGATCCATTTAATGATTGAGGGGTTTGATAGTTTAACAATGCACTATTATCACTATGAGACTTCATGTGGACGAAGGGGCAAACTAATGACATTTAGGTTACGATAGTGGGATGATGATCTCCGATGTCTTTTAGGATCACGAGGTGTTACTTGGTGCCGTTTATGATCAGAAGGTCCACTGAATAAATAATTTTGTGATAATTAATTAATTCATTTATCATGAGATGATAAATGAATTAATTTAATCTTAAAAGGTGTTTTAAGGTTAAAGGGCTTGCAACTAGATTGATTGTCGGGCCTAGAGGGTCACACACATAAGGATTCTCGTGAGACTAGATTTATAAAGAATTTTATATATTATCTGGGTTTTTGGGAAAAATTGAAAACAATATATATAATAGTGAGACTTGGAGAAAACCCTAACCAACACATGGGTTCTGTTTTGGCTGTCCCCCTCTCTCCATCCTAGCCATTCCCCTCTTTCTCCCCCTTCTCGGTGGTGGTGATAGTCACGCCGGCCTCACGAGGAGAAGAAGGGGTCGTCTATGTGAGGATCTATATGGATACATCTAGAGGTTGTGTACGTGTGCAGCTAACTCCATCTTGTGGATTCTCTGCATTGAGCTTTGGAGATCCCTCATCTCCGTAAGGTGACAAATCGTTTCTCGCATTCTTGTATTCTATTGAATCGGACAACTGATAACCTGGAGCCTCCAAGATAATACATTTTTAATCATTTATTTCACCGCTTTCTTTGACCCCCCAAAGCTTACATTATCTATAAGGCCATTAACATTCTAGGGATCAAACTCTAATAAGATATTGCAAAGGAGTTGCAAGTGTCAAGAGTTGGCTGCACTATGATCATAGTATGGTTTGTTGTGCTATCCACAAGATCATATTATGAGTCAGTGAGATTATGATCCCCATTAGGAGACCGTCAGTGTCTTTTATTTTGTACGTCAAAGGGTTGCACAGTCTATCGAAAATTAGTGAGAGTTAAACTAGATAAAAATTCAAATCTTGTTTTAACTTTAATAATTTAAACATCTGCTAATTTTATTAATATTTCTCCTATAGGCGAGATTGTTGTCAAACAACGCACTTCGTAGCATACTGGATGCCAACAGATTGATAGGCCCTAACTACTCTGATTGGCTCAGGAAATTGAAGATTGCCCTCATGTCTGAGTTGATAGCATATGTCCTGGAGGATTAGGCCCCATTTGAATCGGCATTAGATGTCCTTGAAGAAGATATTATTGTATATGAGAATGTTGGGATCCGGGCGGGATGTGAAGAACCAGAAGAATCGGACAATAAAAATCATCCCGCTTGTGCCTGTCGATCCGTTTCGAAACAAAAACGATAAAACTGAAAATCCGAGTGTGATCAAGTCACCATGCACGAATTCTAATCTGCGTCCCTTTCAGTTCCATCGAGGCGATGCCGCTAGCCGCACAAGCGTCTGGCCTCCAGCAGTATCCACGTGATCCTCTGTGGCAGTTCGTCCTCGCTCCCTCGTTCAAGTCAGCACGCTCGCTGATGATCCTTCGCCGCATCGATGTCCGGAACATGCAAATGGTGAATTCCTCACATTCGAGAAGTGCGCGCAGTGGACAGGAAGCACCCGACGCCCTGAGGGGGGCATCCAGAGGAGGAGGAAAGAGAGAGGGGGGTGGCCAGTTGGGAGAGACTCTAGAGCTTGGCCCAGGGTTTCTACACGGCCTGTATATATATTAAGTCGGCGCGACTTTTCACAAAAGTCCTCGAATTAATATGAAATCCACTAAAACACCACCAACTGAGAATCGTTATACATGTAACCCTCTAGGCTCATTTACTAGTCCGATTTTCAGTCTGTTAAGTCCAATAACACTTTATTTACTTATAGTAATTAATTAATATCTCATATTAATTAATTACTTAACCGAATTAACATCTCATACGAATTCAGTCGGACTTTCAATCAAGTTGGGTGCCAAGTAACACCGCATGATCCTAGAAGGTAATAGGGTTCAACAACCCACTCATAGAACTGTAGACACGCTAATTTTAACCTCACACTGAGTAAATTTTATGTCACATTTATAATGCTCTGAAATGGTCTGAATTTTAATCATTGATTAATATTTACTTATTTTTCTCAGATTTGTCTAATTAGCGTCGCTTATGGTCAACGCCATTTAGATTTCTAGTCATAATCAATTTTGACTCAACTTTCTTAATCGAAAAGGATTAAGTTGAATGGCGTCGCCCATAGACGACGTGATTCAAGTTTCCTAATCCTTCTCGGTTGCCAATTTGACTCTTAGTTAATTTTAGATTTATCTAAATGGCGTCTCCCATGGTCGACGTGTTTTAGATTTCCTAATTATCTTTCCTTTTTTTGGATTATCTTTCTTATTTTGGCTCCTCTAAAGACGTCATGGTAGGCCGACGTGATTCTAATAGATGTCGTCTTGTAGCGACGTGATTTAGTGAATTAATGATAAGTGTGTTTTGGCTGAGATTATCTGATTTCTATGGTGGAAAGGTTGCTAAATTGGTGATATTTATCTATGGCAATTCAGAAGCCAAGGAGAGCCTTTGGAGAGTCAAATTGCTTCAAAGAAGCACTCTATATATGTATAACTCCTTTGAGCCTTCAAAGAGGTTGGCGATTGCATGAATTGGAGCTCTCATCAAGGTGAAAAAAGGGGTCTCTCACTGAAAATGTGGACAAGCTTTGGAGTTTCTTCTTCTCCTTCCAACATCTTCCTTTGGTCTCACTTCGTTTGCATAATAGCTTAAAGTAGAATAAGGTTTTGGGGATTTCTTAAACCAGAATAAGAGGTATTTTGATTTGGTAAATTGTTGGTATTCCACCCAGAATAAGGAGAATTACATTGTGCTATTCCAAGTAATTGGGTAGGAATAAGTGGAATAAGGAGTGAAATAAAAGGTAAAATTAAGGGAATTGGGGGAATTAGGTAATCCAAGTAGAGTTTGGGGAGTTAAGGGAATTGGGAGAATTAGGCATCCTCGCATTCAAACCATAATAGGGCCTTTATACCTATTATTTTGGCCCTATTCTGCAAACAAAATGAGCCTTAAAGTATAGAAGGATGATGCTGTTGTCACCAAAAAATGAGTAAAGAGACAAAATCCAAACAACTTTTTCCAAGAAAAGAGAGGGTAAATGGACAACAGTCATGCCTATTTTGCAAGCCAAATGAATAAAAAAAAGGGCCACTCTAGGGCCCAAATGGTGAAGAAATCCAATTGCACAACCGGGCCCATTATCTCAAGCAAAGGAGGTCCAAACAATTTTTCAAAGAAGGCCCAAACGAAGAAGAATTAATGGACGGCAGTCATACCTATTTTGCAAGCCAAATGAATCAAAAAAGGGGTCACTCTAGGGTCCAAATGGTAAAGGGAGCCAAAGGCACAACCGGGCCTATTATCTCAAGTAAAGAAGGTCCAAACAATTGTGCAAAGATTGTCCAAGAAGACCCAAATGAAGAAGATTTAAGGGGCAGCAGTCAAGCCCAATTTTGCAAGCCAAAGGAAGTAAAAAAGGGGTTACTTTCAGCCCAAATGATGAAGAAATCCAAGGGGGCAGGCCCGAGCCCATTATCTCAAGCAAAAGAAGCCCAATAGGGCTAATTTGGGCCCAAAAAGTAAAGGCCAAAGCCCAATTTTGTGGCAGCCTTTAAAAGGGCCCAAATGGTTCCCCCCATGGCCTATTCTTACCCCTTTGGCCCATGGTCAAATCTGCCCAAAGGAGGATAAGAAGAAAAGCAAGTGGTCCCCCCCTCAAGATTCTTCTAAAAGATGGTAGGTGAAAAGCAAAAAGAGAAGCCAATTATGATTCTCCAAGTGTTGTGGCCTCATTGGAGGGCTCTTAAGAGGGGTTTCTTATTCCTAATTTAAGGCTAATGGATGCCTAATCTACCCCCAAAAAGTAACCCAACTTTATCTATAAAAGAACCCCCATTTTCTACAAGAAAAAGTTGGAGATAAAAATCCCAAAAAAGAGAAAAGAGAAGAAGAAAAGGAGAGAGCTTGGAGGAGCACGTCTCCCTCCTCCTTCCCCTCCATTTCCTACATCCCAAGAGAGAAAAGAGTTAGAGAAGAAGATAAAAAGAAAGGAAGAGTGCTAGAGAAGAAAAGAACAAGATTGGGGGCTTCAAGAGTCATTCTCCCTTCTCATCCCCTCGCTAAGGTAGAGTGGGGGTGAAGAAGGGGTTTATTTCTGTCTCCTTACTTTCTTATAATATTTTTCTTTCAGTTTTATGTTCATAGAAACTTCTATCTCCCCCATGATGTTCATTCATGGTGATTGAAAGCAATGAAATGCAATGTTCAAATTTTTTGAGTCTGTTTTACGAATCTGCTGGTTATCTTGCTTTTATGGCATTTTTTCCTTCATAAGGTATGTGTTTTTCATGTGGGGATGGTATAGGGGCCTTTCTAGTTTATATAAATGGTCTCCTCAAGCCTTAGAACCCCCTAAATATGGAGGTATGACCCAAAATGTGCTTTGCTGTCCAGATTTCCTGAAAACTGATTTTCCATTTATTTGTCTTTGGTTTTGGTGTTTTTCAAGGTGGCTTGGCCTTCCATGACCCTTAGGAGCACATCCCCTCCATGGATGATGTTCCCCCAAGGCTAAACATCAAGAGAAATCCCCTAAGTTTTGTATTTATTAAGATCTAAATTTCTGTTTTCATGTTGGAACCGAATGGGTTTTGTTTGGATTTTTTCCTTTAATGGCTAAGGGTTTAGGCCCTAGAGCTTCTCAAGGAGGTTCCCTCACTAGTTGGGGATGAGCTTCTTTGAGTATAAACCCTCTAAGATGGAGCCAAGAAGAAGAGATCCATGGGAAAGATAAAAAATATACATAAGTTTCCCATATGTTCATATTCAAGTTTTCATGATATTTTCCTAAAGAAATGCGTCGAAAATATATTTTAAATAAATATTTTAAGTCTTGTATCTTTTATACTTTATTTTCCATCATTTGGTTCAGATTTAAACCCATTTTTCACCGAAAATCCGGATTTCAGGTGAGTCTGCGCCTGCAGGTGCTACAGTGTTTGAGTCTGCGCCTCCCTGCGCAGACTCAGCGCCTGTGTGCAGTTTTGAGTCTGCGCCTCTTTCAGTTGGGTTTTTGGGCTTGAGGTGATTCTTTGATCCTCCCCCAAGCTATCCAAATGTTCCTTGGACCTAGGACTGTCCCTTTGAAGCCCAATGAAGGTCCTAAATGGCTTGGACTTTGGGTTGTTAAGCCCTTAATGTTTCAACCGAAGTTTTGCCATATGTTTTAAGATTTTAAATGTTTTCCGATGTTTTCCAAGGATGTCCCGATCTAAGGGTTCCAGCAATCTCGTGTTGGGTAACCCATCAAGGGCCCTCACACAAAAAACATCATTCTTGTGTTCCCATTTCTATAGGTTCATTTAGATGATATGTCCCGAAATCCCAATGGGGTGGTGGAGTTCTTTGCTCCCCAAATGTATAAATGAAATGGGTGATTTCCTGTGGATAACCCTTTCATTTTGAAGGTATTAAGGGTACCCTTTGGGTGAGTGGTTGGATGCTCGGCACACCCCCCTTTATAGCCACCTCTATGGTTTATGGCTACATGTGATCCTCTAGGGAAATTGGTGGAGTTCCTTACTCCCCAAATGTAGAGAAGCTTTGGATTATCCCTTGTGGGTTTTTCTTACATCTTGAAGGCATTAAGGGAACCCTTTGGGTGAGTGGTTGGATGCTCGGCACACCCCCCTTTATAGCCACCTCCATGGTTCATGGCTACATGTGATCCTCTAGGGAAATTGGTGGAGTTCCTTACTCCCCAAATGTAGAGATGCTTTGGATTATCCCTTGTGGGTTTTTCTTACATCTTGAAGGCATTAAGGGAACCCTTTGGGTGAGTGGTTGGATGCTCGGCACGCCCCCCTTTATAGCCATCCCTATGGTCCATTAGCCATTACATATCTCTTTAAGGGAGTTGGTCCTTTGGGTCCCTTCATGCCATGGTCTCTCATGAAGATCCTAAACCTTTGATTGGGTTTTCCTAATGAAAGGTTAAATTTCAACTTAGAATCATTATATTAAGCAGTTTCAATGCTTTATAAAGTGATCCAAGAAGAATGGGATAAACATGAAGAAATCATGCCATTTGAAGAAATCCACACAAGAACTACTCCTTGAAAAGGTTTTATGTAGCCATACTCAACTTCTGAGATTTCTCAGTGTTATCCTCCCCAAATTTGTAGTGATTCTTGGATCACTTCAAGTTGAAAGAGGTATAAACCTAAAATTATGCCCAGATTTTGAGTCTGCGCACCTATAACCATGGAAATTCGATTGGGAATGGGGTACAATCTATTTTTCTCCACTCCAGATTTCATATTCTAACTTTAATGGTTGAAACTAACCCCTTGATGGATTTAATTGCAGCTTGAACTGTGCAGGAAACTCGAAAATCCACTTTCTGACTTGAGTCTGCGCCATTGTTCTGAGTCTGTGCACTCTTGCACAGACTCAACTCAAAATTGTCAAAGATGCCTTGCACGGACTGATAATCTCTTTTATGGTTCAAATAATTCAAATAATTAAGGTTAATCTTCTATTTTAAATAAACACAAATACCAAGCTTGAGTTGAGTCTGCACACTTTTCATAAGCTCATTTCAAATGAAAAAAATAACTAAGTAATAAATCAAATTGCTTAAATCACTCACAATCATATATCAAACATTTCATGTCATTTAAATAAACATCCATTTACAAAAAGGATCCAAATCCTTTCAAAATAAGCAAAAATCACAAGTTCAGCTGAGTCTGCGCAACCCTTGCGTAGACTAAAACTCATTTTTTTCTTGTCTCCTTGATCTTTGAGGCTACTCAACTCTTTGAAACTCTTGGAATTCCCCTCAACCTCAGGAGGTTCCATCTTTTCAAGAATCTTGCTCAAATCCTTTTTGAACTTGAGTCTACGCATCAATCTCAAGGCCAAAACCTCATCTCTTGGCCCCCAAATCATGCCCGCAGCTCCAAATCTGTAAATCATCACCAAACAAAACATAAAATCAATTTATCCCACAAACAAAACATAAAATAACTCACAAACAAAAAATGCACAGTTTAGACTTGAGTCTGCGCATCCTGGCGCAGACTCAACCCTGAAATTCACAAAAAATAAAAAATCAACTTCCCGACCACTAAAAGATGATCTAAAACCCTCTAAAAATCAAGTTTATGATTATCTATTAGGAAATAAAATAAAAACACCAAGTTGTTCTTCAAAAAATACAAAAAACAACTCAAAACACATTGGTGACAAATGAGTCTGCGCTACCCAGCGCAAACTCAACCCTGAAATCCCAAATTTGGCCTTTTTGACTCTAAATTCCCTCCAAATTAAACCCAAAAATTTACATAAAAACTTTATACTTTATATAAGTCAAAAACTTAAATAAAAGCTTAAAACTCCTTTTGCAAAAAATATAAAAAATGTTTAAACACTTTGATAAACAATGAGTATGTGCTCTATAGTACATACTTAACCCTAAATTCTTAAAATTTGGTATTTTGGCCATTAAATTCTCCTCAAATCAAATCAAAATCTTAAGAATAAATCCTATATTTTCCATAAATAAAAACCCAAACAAAAATGATAACTTTTTCCTTGAAATTACCTAAAAAATTAAAAAAATAGGCTTGTGACAGATGAGTCTGCGCTACCCTGCGCAGACTCAACCCCTAATCAATAAAATCCAATATTTTCAACTCTAATTACTTTAAAATTGAATAAAAAAACCCAATATAAAAATAAAATACTTTCTATAAATAAAAAATTAAATAAAACTCAAACTTGCCCTTTTTCAAAACATAAAAAGTACCTAAAAGAAATCTCATTTCAATTGAATTTGCACATCTTGCTCATCCTTCAAAACTTGTAGATTCAAAACATAAAAAATATAAATCTTTGAAGCATTTTTCACTCAAATCAAATAAGAAAACATAAAAAACACCTTTCCATACTTTGCAAATCAAATCCAAAATCCCTTCACTTCAAATCTGGAAAAACACAATAAGAAATGTTTATTAGACTTCCTTGATAAAAAAATGTCATCCACTTCAATCAAAACACCATAAAAAAGGTTTTCACTCCTCTCACAAATCAAAAAATCAAAATAAAATACAAGCATTCTCATTGTTAACAAATGAGTCTGCGCATCCTTACGTAGACTCAACTTCATATTCACTCCCAAACATAAAAATTCAACAAATATTCAATGAATCCACATAAATCAATTCAAAAAGACTAAAAAATGTCTCTCATCATTATCCATCAATGAAAATCAATAAATCAAGTCTTGTGCAGACTCCACTCAAAAACTAAAAATGAGTTTTCCCCTCAAATAAAAAATGAAATTCATTCATTTTTATAGTATATCTTACTTATATTATTTTAAAGGGTGTTATTCTATTTTTCCGACAATTAATTAAAGGTTTTCCTTTTATGAGGATGTAATTAACGCTATTCCATTTATGGGTAGCGGGATCGGGTCGAAGAACTACACATTCATCTGATTGAGTCAGGTAAAGCGCACAAACACAAATCTAAATCTAAATCAAAAAATCAAGATCAAGTGCATTTTTTCCCTAAAAAATGTACGACAATCTCTTTTGGCACGCTCGGTGGGACTTGTCCTCCCTTCATCTTCTCGTCGGAAGAATAAGGATAACACCCATTCTTTGAAGTTATTGATTATCTCTTTGTTGTATTACAGGAGACTCAATGGAATCGAAAGTTTTCTTCGGCCCTCTGGTGGTGGAGAACCATGCTCGCTATGGCTACCTAGCGGTACCTGTGGCATTCGGGAACTTCCCTCCCGTTATTGGTTTTCCGAATTTCCTCGGGGTGGTCTTCATGCAACCTGAGATTATATCTGGTATACCTCAAGTGCAAGTAGTCAGCTGCTGCACTATTCACAGTCATGCTGCATCATCTTCAAGACAATATCGGGGAAATATCCAAAAGGGTCAAAATTCCCAGCTCAAATCAAAGGCAGTCTATGCACAATGGTCCAGGACCAAAAAATCAACTCTTGTTGGGAGCCTGCGGATCTTTCTAGACGGCAGCAAAGTTGATACTTCCAAAGACTGACTGGTTCCAAATATTCCAGTTCAAAATTCATTCCAGGTCTTTGAAGACAAGGACACAGCAAGAATGAAAAATGAAAGAAAAGAAAAAGGAAAAGCTAAGATTCAGATGTCGGAAAAGCAAGAAAGAAACCCCAAACCAGCTTATTGTTATAGGACGAAACATTGTCAAGAGCCACCAGCAAAACAAA
This sequence comes from Zantedeschia hybrid cultivar, assembly GCA_030544215.1. Classification (NCBI taxonomy): domain Eukaryota; kingdom Viridiplantae; phylum Streptophyta; class Magnoliopsida; order Alismatales; family Araceae; genus Zantedeschia; species Zantedeschia hybrid cultivar. Next base: position 48,055,818 of record JARZZO010000011.1, read on the forward strand.
TTTGGGTGCCCAAACATCAAAAAGATCAATATGCATAAGAAAAATCAAAGCCAATCTTTCAGTCACAAAGGCGGCAAATATGGAAACCAATTCAAAGGCAGCTGCCTCATGCTGAGTTGCCAAAAAGAAAGAAGTCAAGAGAAAGATATGAAAATGAAAAGTCAAAAAAGCCTTCAAAAATAGCTGTATTCCAAAGGCTGCAGCCAAAACCTCCTTCTGCAAGGAGATCAGCAGAATTCACCCAAGGAAGCCTGATGATTTATTCATGTCATACTATCAACAAATATGGGGTACTCCCTCAAGATCCAAAAGAAATCAGAGATTTAGTCTCAAGGCCGGGTCTAGTTACCCGAAGAATGCAAGCGGCAGCCATAGTTGCCCAAAATTTTCCTACCTTATTGGAAAACATTGATGAGGAAGCAGAGCTATCTGCAAATGTCATTGAAGCATCAGGAGAAGCTCTTTCTGCACCAGCAGAGCAGCAGCTTCCACAGCAAATCAATCAGCAAAAAGAAGCAGAACCAAGCATAACTCAGTTGTTATTGCAAGAAATTGAGTTGTTGAAAAAGCAATTGAAAGAAAAAGATGCCCAAATACAGGAGGCAGGATGGGCTGGTAAAGAAGGAGGTGCTTCAACTTCCTCTTATCCTCGGGTGGCTAACCCTCCAGTTCCACCTCCTGCGTCTCAAAATCTTCTAAATATATCCATGCAGTCATCTAGGCCTGTGCCTATGAATGAAACACTTGCATATATTCAAGTGTCCAATAGTCAAGTTGCTCCTGCAACAATATTGCAAGACAATTTGATCTCAAATTTGCCATTTCAAGCCTCCCAAGTTCAGAGAGTTAATTTCTTCCCAAATCAAGCAGATCCTGCTGTGGCTCAAAGGCTGATGCTAGAACAGCTCATTGATATGAAGCTGGCAGAAAGAGTGGAAGGTACCTCCACAGTATATGATGTGTACAAAGTACCATATCCGGTGCATCATGCTATGAAGAGGCTTCCGCTGGGAATAACCAAAGTGCCCAAGTTTGAAAAATTCAATGGTAAAGGAAATCCAAAAAAACACTTGGCATATTATAATGGGGCAATGGGAGACCTAGCCACTGATGAATCTTATATGCTGAAATTTTTTGGGTCTTCATTAACTGGACTCGCATTTGAATGGTATTCTTCTCTTCGGCCTGGTTCTGTTGCAGGGTGGGCCGACCTCCAGAAGCAATTTCAAGACAGATTCTATCTGGTAGAGAGAGAAATCACTCTAGCAGAGCTATATACTGTGAAACAAGAAAACAATGAAATATGCCAAAGACCACCATATTCCAAATTCATTGCTAGGTGGAGAAATCTTAGCATGAAGTGCAAAAGACCACCATGTCAAGAAGATGCAGTGGTGATATGTAAAAGTAATCTGAAAAATGAAGTCCTTGAAAGGCTGGTAGCCGTTGAAATTAAATCTTTTGACAAATTGAATACTGTGGTTTCAGAAGTTGAAAATTTTCTGAGCCGATCCAGAAGTGAACCAAACAACAACAAAGGAAAATTTGATAGAAGAAATACTCCACGTGAGTCAAATACAGTAGATTTATCTATGTTCATCACGGAGCAACAAAAGAAAGGTCCAGTCACGCAGGCCGAAACCAGCAACAATAGAGAGAAAGAAGTCTGAGCCTTATCTTCTCTCAGAAACAGAATGAACAGGCCATATAGCTTCCTAAAGACAAAACTCGTGTTCTATTTGAATGGGCACGAAAATACAACCAGATTGTGTTACCACAGTCAAAAAGGCCAGAAGATGCCAAACGATCTAATGATCCAAATTATTGTCCATATCACCAAATCATGGGACATCCTATTGAAGAATGCTATGTGTTCAAAGATGCAGTTGAAAAATTAATTCAGAAAGGTGTCCTAAAGATGGGAGATCATCTTGTCGATCCTCCGCAGCCTCATGCCTGGACAAAAGCAAATGTAGCATCTGTAAATGTGCATCATATGGTTCCTATTTACCAGTTATTAAGCTCAGAAACTACAGAAAGAAGCACACAAGCCACCTATGAGCAATTGGTACTTCAACCACTCCAAGCATCTCAGTGGCAAACAGTTAAAAAGAAGTCAAGATCTCATATCAAGCAAAAACCATCAAAAGTATACATTCATGGAGGTATTCCACGACGGCCGACATATGCTCAACCCGTCCCTCCACCAAATTTGGATAACATGATATCCAATATGTCCAAAATGGCTTTATCTACCCGGTCAAAGCTGTAGCTTTAGGCAAAAAATAATGTGTGTCTTTCCCTCAGCAGGAGACATCCCAATCAAGTTCAAGTTACCTAACTCCAGCAAGCAGTATATAGACATGAGTAGATCCTCGTACTGTAAGGAGGGTTACCAACAGAAGAAGAAAAAGAGAAACACCAATACCAATTCTACCTAAGGGTAAAGGTCCATTGTCAAAATTGCAGAAGCTAATAGACAGCTTGGATGAATATGAACAGCCTCAAAGAAAGCCAACAAAGCTGAAGCATTATATCTCATGGGAAAAACTCCAAAATATGACAATGAAGCAAATACATGAAGAAGTCTTATTCTGGGAATATGAAGTCAAAAAGCCGAAGACTGATGATAATCAAGAAAATGGGAAAGAAGAGCAGGAAGGCACTTGCACTATCATGTCTTGCAACACAATATCAACAATAAATGAAGGTGAAGATGATGAGGAGGAAGAAATCTTCCTTGCTCCAAAACTGGAAGTGATGGAAAGCTCTACATCAACTCTAAATGAGCAATATGTTACCTGCTCTGGCAAAAAGTGGGGACGGAAGCCTCCATTGGCTACCACTCAAAAAATTATCCAACTGCAGGGAGAAATACCATATGTCGTCCCAGAACCAGAATTCAGAGGAATGGAATCCATACCTTTGTCAAAAAGAAATGTTTAAATCCCGCCTCCACTCGGGCTGTATATAGAAAATTCTGTTCAAGAAAATGGGGTGTTACCCTCTTTATATGAATTTATGGTAGTTCAAAAGTCTGCAAAGAAAAGTAAACAAGTCCAGTAGTAGCCGTCTGAAGAACAAGATCTTCAGTTTGCCTCTCTAGAAGTTCATGATAATGAAAAAGCATAAAAGAAAGTCATCGGCTTACTAAAAAGGTTGCCATCTAAATTTACTGTATGGGAGGTTTTGTCACTCAGTGAGTAATTGCGAAAGGCTCTCATTGCAGCTTTAAAAACTCCTTAAATTTATGAAGCTCATGCAGCAGAAATTCAAAAAATACCCTATGGGTCATTCACGGCTTCCATCACCTTCACTGAAGATGATATGTTGCTGCCTACAAATGACCAGAACAGGCCACTCTACATGAGAGGAAAGATAAATGGACAATCTGTCAATAGAATTCTGGTTGATTAAGGCTCTGCTGTCAGCATCATGTCTCTCAGAACTTTCTAGAAATTTCATTTTCATATGCACCTAAGAAGAGTGCAAGATTTCAAAATAGCTGGATTCAACCAGAAGTCAGAAACACCAATTGGGGTAGCTGAATTTGAAATGGTCGTCGGCGACTTTCACTTCACAGTCCTCTTCCATATCATAAATTCTAATACCACATATAAAGCTTTTCTTGGGCGGCCATGGATACATCAATATTTTGTGGTGCCTTCCTCATTGCATCAATGCATCAAATTTCCTTGGGAAGGACAAATACAGCGAGTCTTCGCTGATCTCGAGCCTTTTGAGGTTCATGAATGCCATCTTATGGATGCCAATCTCTATATACCTCCACCCCTGGAGGAAAAAGAAGATAAAGAAATAGAAAAGCCTGATACCAGTCGGAGCAAGGAATGGTTTCCACCTCCACCAGATATTAGTTCTCTCAGTCTTGAAGACAAAGAAGCTACAATTCTGAAAAGTTCCTCAGCAAAGACAACCAAACAACAAGATGTACTCTCTATAGAAGTCATGGTCCCAACCGGACTAATACACCCTATTGAAGAGTATGAATGTCTGCTCGTAGAGCCTTTGAAGAAATTCGTGGTTCCTCATGAAGATGGACATAAAACAGCCTTTTATAGAGCTGATGAGCAGTCGGCTACTGAAGACAAAGACTGCTACATTCCCGATATAGAAGAAGAATTATGGGTTGACATCATGGGTCTCCCAGACATGACAAAGCATACTGAGGAATTAGCTAAAGCCCAGTCAATTTCATTATATCAAACAAAAAAGGAATGGACCAGGTTCCAACAGCCATGGTACCCTCCTAACATGTCCAAAGCATTGATGCAACATACACAATATCCAAGCTTGGGATATACCTTGCCGGAAGAAGAAACTCCTGAATTCTCAGTAAATATAACATCTATTTTGCCAGAAATATCAGAAATTGCACAAGCAATATATGATGACTATGATGAAGAGCAGCCCACGGGTCAGTCTATTCAAGAAAGCCAGTCAAAAGTTGATCAATCTCCTATTCCGGCATGTCAATGCTGGAAACATCTTGAAGAAGAAGACATCCAAGTCCCAGAAGTCAAGAAAAATGATATCCCAAGTTCCAATATGGTTCAAAATATACTAGAAAAACAAGAAATTCCATCTATCACCGCTGAACCTCATGTTAACACAGGTCAAAGGAAAGATGAGCTCACTCAGCTTATAGGAAATCAACAGGCAGATCCTACCCCAAATATTTTCACAGTAAATCAATCAAATGAAATTGACCAAGAAGTCAACAAAATTGAAGTAGAAATTGAAGAAGAAGTAAATGAAGAAAATCTAATAGAGCTCCAGCCAGCACCTCCAGAACTTGAAGATGGAGGGCGAGCTACGGTTGATGAACTCCTTGAAATCAATTTGGGCTCTGAAGAAGACCCAAGACCAACATATATAAGTGCATTGCTCAGTCAAGAACAACAGCAAACATATATTTTGCTTTTGAAGGAATTCCGGGATTGTTTTGCCTGGTCCTATAAAGAAATGTCTGGGTTAGATCCTAAAGTAGCTCAACATGAGCTGGCCATTGATCCAGCCATCGAGCCAATCAAACAAGCTCCAAGAAGAATGAGGCCGGAGCTGATAAACAAAATCAATGCTGAAGTCGACAAGTTAATTGACGTTGGCTTCGTACAAGAGAATCAATATACAACATGGCTAGCAAATATTGTTCCAGTCAAAAAGAAGAATGGACAGATCAAAATCTGTGTAGACTTCAGAGATCTAAACAAGGCATGCCCAAAGGATGACTTCCCAGTGCCTGTTACCGAAATCATGGTCGATGCTACTACAGGACATGAAGCTTTGTCTTTTATGGATGGATCGTCGGGATATAATCAAATATGGATGGCTGACAAGGATAAGATTCATATTGCCTTCAGAACTCCTAAAGGAATCTTCCACTACAAAAGAATGCCCTTTGGCCTTAAGAACGCTGGTGCAACATACCAAAGAGCAATGACCAAGATATTTGATGAATTCCTTCATCAACAAGTGGAATGTTATATTGATGACCTAGTTGTCAAAACCAAGAAAAATAAAGATCATATGCAAGATCTCCGCACCATATTTGAAAGGCATAGGCAATACAGCTTAAAAATGAACCCCATGAAGTGCGCCTTCGGGGTTTCAAGTGGCAAATTTCTGGGCTTTATTGTCAGATATAAGAGCATTGAAATAGACCCAGCCAAAATTAAAACTATTAGGAACTTCCGCCTCCGAAGAATCTCAAAGAGTTGCAGTCCCTTCAGGGACAGCTCACATACATTCGAAGGTTCATATCCAACCTAGCCGGACGGTGTGAACCCTTCTCTAAATTAATGAAGAAAGATACCCCATTCATATGGGATGATGAATGTCAAAATGTGCTTGAGAAAATCAAGCAATACCTTGCATCCCCACCTGTGCTGGGGGCACCTATCAAAAGCCAGTCATTAAACTTATATATCGCTGCTCAGGAGACTTCTCTGGGGGCAATGCTGGCACAAGACAATGAAGAAGGCAAAGAGCAAGTACTATATTACTTAAGCAGAAGGCTGATCAGGGCTGAACTCCGGTACTCACCTATCGAAAAGATATACTTGGCCCTAGTCTTTGCAGTTAAAAGACTTTGGCACTATATGCTATCACATGAAATCCAGCTCATCTCTAGGGCTGATCCTCTCAAATATATCCTCAATCGACCAGCCTTGAAAGGTCGTTTGGGCAAATGGGTAGTCCTCCTCATAGAGTTTGACATCAAATATGTTCCTCAAAAAGCCATCAAAGGTCAAGCCATTGCAGACTTCTTTGCAGAACATCCAGTGCTAGAAGATTCACTGTTGGTCACCGACTTGCCAGATGAAGAAACATTAGAAGCTAACCATACAGAACAAAAGATATGGCAGCTATATTTTGACGGGGCCTCCCGTTCAGCAATTGCACAAGATGGTACATTCACTACAAAGGTCGGGGCAGGCATTGTCCTGATATCTCCAGAAGGCGACGTTCTGCATACCTCGTGTTCTTTAACTAAGCCATGCACCAACAATGAAGTTGAATATGAAGCTTTGATAGTTGGCCTGGAAGTTGCTCTGGATATGGGCATTCAAATGATTCAAGTCCATGGAGACTCAATGTTGACTATATACCGAGTCCAAGGAATATATGATGTCAAAAAGCCCGAGTTGATTCCTTATCACAAAAGGGCCCTCAAGCTGATACAAAGATTCTATTTCTTTGAAATCAACTATATCAACCGCAGTGCAAATGCTCAAGTTGATGCTCTGGCTAAATTAGCAAGTTCTCTGACTCTGTCGCCAGAGGGGTCCCTTGAAATATGGGTCAAGAACAGAAGATTGTTACCAACTGTGTTGGGAGAAGAAACAGAAATGCAAACAGAAGTATATGCATTGGAAGAAGTCGATAAGCCTGATTGGAGGGAAATGCTTCTCGACTGGTTCAAGCATAAAATATTGCCAAGCATCCGAATCAAGCGTGCTAAATTGATCCGTATTAAGGATTCATATGAATACAAAGGAGACACTCTCTTTCAAGTAACATATGATGACAAAAGAAAAGTTATCCTTAGATGCCTGTCACCAAAAGAGATAGCTGAAGCCTTTAGGAAAATACATGCCGGGGTCTGTGGTGCTCACTAGTCTGGCCCCATGATGAAAAATCAACTCAAACAATTGGGCTACTACTGGCCCACAATGTTCGATGATTGTGCGCAATTTGCCAAATCATGTCACAAATGCCAGGAACATGGCCCAATTCCAAGAAAACCTCCGGTGCCCTTGCACCCTACAGCACCATCATGGCCTTTTGCCGAATGGGGCATGGACGTTGTCGGTCCATTCATACCCTCCTCAAGAGGTGCTAAATATATTCTGGCCGCCACGGATTATTTTTCCAGATGGGCCGAAGCAGTAACATTAAGAGAAGTCACTGGGGCAGCCGTTGAAAGGTTCCTCCGCCAAAATATGTTGTTCCGATATGGTACACCCAGTTGGATCATTTCAGATAATGGAACGTGCTTCCGAAATCAAATCATATACAAGCTAGCTGCGAAATTCAAAATTGATTGGAGGACCTCCACAGTTTACAATCCATAAGCCAATGGGTTAGCAGAAGCCTTTAACAAGACTCTATGCAACCTTCTAGCAAAGACAGTTAATTCAACTAAGAAAGACTGGGAAGAAAGAATGTATGAAGCATTATGGGCTTACAAAACCATATACAAAACTCCAACAGGCTGCTCTCCCTATTCCTTAGTATATGGGTCAGAGGCAGTCGTACCAATTGAATTGGAAGTCCCCTCTTTGCGCATTGCCTTAGAGCAGGGGCTTATCAAAGGAAATCAATCAAATGCAAAAAGGCGGCTCGAGGAGTTATTAGCCTTGGAAGGCGACAGACTTCGAGCCCAACAAAATATCTAGATATATCAAGCTCGCATGGCTCGAGCATTTGATAGACTAGGCAAAAAAAGAGCCTTCAAGAAAAGGAGACCTAGTTATAGTCAAAAGAAGAGAAGTCATGGCGTCAAATCCAAAAGGGAAGTTGACTAGTAATTGGATCGGCCCCTATGTCATCAAAACTATTTATGAAGGAGGAGCGTATACCCTCACCAATCATAAGGGAGAAGTACAGTTTCTTCCATTAAATGGCAAACATATGAAGCGCTATTATACGCCACCTCCGTGCTTTCCAAGCGAGGGTTGAAAAAATATGAAGTACTGTCTACAGTGTGAATATGATCACCATGAAGACAGTCAAAAGAAATCATCCAGTTCTCGAGATGTATTCCCCCGAGACTATAAATCTTAAATGGCATAGAAAAATTAACCTGCCTATATGAGCCAATGACATTGAAGAGGCTCCAAAAGGCTTTACGAAGCCGCCCCAAAGCACCTCATGGGTTGCCAATGACGAAATGCCATTGAAAAAGAAAGAAAAAGAAAAAAGTTGGCACGACTATCCCGCTAGTTGGGCAATGGTGCTGAGGGAAACCCGGTGCGGAGGGAGTATAAATTATTTCCCGCTTCCCGTTTTATAACCGGTCTTAGTTTTCAATCAAATTAATCTGAATCGATGATGTTTTCCGATTCTGAAATTGTTTGATATAAACATGCATATGTATTGCAACCTTGTCTCTTCAATGAACAGGGGGCAAGAAGCTACAAAGAAATAGAGAAGATGGCCCGAGTCCTGCTAGACCTTGCCATTCAAATCCAAGCTCAAATTCAAGCACAAATTCAAATACAAGCTCAAAGTCAAGTATAAACTGGCATGGGTCAGCAAGGTTCCGCCACTCAAGTTCAAAGCTCCAGCTCAAACTCGAGCAGAAAATCAAATTCAAAATTCAAGTTCAAAGTTCAAGGATTAAAGCTTCAACTTAAGGAGCAAATTCAAATTCAAATTCAAATCCAGAGTTCCGCCTGAAGGGCAAGCTGAAGTTTAAGAGCAAATCGGCTTGAGTCAACAGGACCCGCCGCTTAAATTGAAGCTCAAGTTAAAAAATTCAAGTTTAAATCCGAGCCCAAGTTCAAATCGGCTTGAGTCAACAAGACCTGCCGCCTAAATTCAAGACCAAATTCAAGTTCAAATTCAAAGCTTCAAATCAAGCTCGAGCTCAAAATGCAAGCTCAAATGCAAGTTCAAATGCAACTTCAAAGCTCCAACCAAAGAGCAAGCACAAATTCAAGTATAAGTCAGCTTGGGTCAACAGGATCCGCTGCTTACATTCAAGACCAAAATCCAAGTTTAAAGCAAGAAGATGCCCCGGTTTCATTTGATTCCATCATCCAAGGTCAAAACAAAGAAGATGGTCCGGGTTTATTCAACCCTCCATTCAAATCTCCAGTTCAAGTTGAAATCGGCCTGGGTCAATAGGACTCGCCAATTAAATTCAAAGCTCCAATTCAAATTCGGGCTCAAAATTCAAGCTTAAACTCAAATTCAAAATTCAAGTTCAAGCTCCAAACCAGGCTTAAATCCAAGTATGAAGTAGCCTGGATCAACAGGATCCGCTGCTTAAATCCAAGTTCAAGCTCAAATTCAAGTTTAAGTTCAAGATCAAATATCTAAAGCTCCAGTTCAAGCTCGACCTCAGGTGTTAACATTCAAAGCTCAAATTCAAATCAGCTTGGGTCAACAGGACCTGCCGCTTAAATTCAAGCTCAAATTCAAGTTCAAAGTTCAAATTCAAAGCTCCAGCCAAAGAGCAAGCACAAATTCAAGATAAGTCAGCCTGGGTTAGCAGGACCCGCTGCTTAAGTTCAAGCTCAAATTCGAGTTCAAAATCCAAGAGTAAAGCAAGGTTGAAAGCAAGAGAATGGCCTGGGTTTATTCGATCCCGCCATTCAAAGTACAAATTCAGAGCTCCAATTGAAGTTCAAATGCAAAAAACCAAGCCTAAATACAGGCTCAAGTTCAAATGCAAATCGGCCCAAGTCAGCAAGACTCTGCCGCTCAAGTTCAAAATCAAATCCAAATGCAAATTGGCATGTGTCCTACTGGATTCCGCCAACCAAGCATAAAACAAGAAAGATGGCCTAGGCTTATTCGACCCCGCCATTCAAGTTCAAATTCAAATCGGCTTGAGTCAACAAGACCCGCCGAACAAATCCAAGCTTAAATTCAAGTTCAAGATTCAAATACAGGCCGGCGTGGGTCCTACTAGACTCTACCGCCCAAGTTCAAAGCAAGTTCAAAACAAAGAAGGTGGCCTGGTGCACTCAGCACCGCCACTCAATTTTAAGCCCAAAGTCAAATCCAAGCGCAAGCAAATTCAAAGCAAAGTAAAGTAAGTCGATCGGGGTCTTCAACGACTACGTTGCACCGGTGGCTGGCCCGGGTCCCTCGTGACTTCGTCATCCCCGAAAGACCGGGTCTCCGAGAGGGGTACTCCGTCACCAATCAAGCAAATTCAAATCAAAGCAAAGTAAGTCGACCGGGGTCTTCAACGACTACGTCGCACCGTTGGCTGGCCCGGGTCCCTCGTGACTCCGTCATCCCCGAAAGATCGGGTCTCCGAGAGGGGTACTCCGTCAACAATCAAGCAAATTCAAATCAAAGCAAAGTAAGTCGACCGGGGTCTTCAACGGCTTCGTCGCACCGGCAGATGGCCTGGGTCCCTCGTGACTCCGCCATCCCCAAAATTGCTGGGTCTCTGAGAAGAGTACTCTGTACTCCCTATCTACCTCGGCTACAAACCTATGAGTCTGCTGTGGTGGTTAGGATTCATCCATTCAAAATCACCCCTAGTTATCATGACCAAAAGCCTTTAAGCCCGTCATTGATAATTAGGGTCCTCATGACCTAGGTATCTAGGTTTGCATCATTCAAACACCCCTGTCTACTTCGGGCTACAAACCTATGAGTTCGCTTGAAGTATTCTGGGTTCATGCATTTCAAATCATACCTATGTTATCATGACCAAAAACCTATGAGTCCGTCGTTGGTACTTAGGATTTGCATGGCGTAGACCCTTCCGGTCTATTACCACCCTGCATAGTAGTTAAGATCCTTACGATCTTTGCCACCCCAATAAAGGCTCAGACCCTTACGGTTTGTGCCATTTTCAATAAACAAGTGATTGAGGTATTCATTGCCCCTCTCACTTTGTCCTTCCTTTTTAAGCTTCAATAATCCCCATAACATTGGTAGTTATGGAAGCCAATAAACATCGTTAAGTCATCTTCATTTGAAATCGTTTCCTTTCAGCTTTGCAGTTACTATGGATGCATACTTCACTCTACTTCATTTACAACAAGGGGAGAGAGGGATAAAAAAAAAATGAGAGAAAAGTCAAAAGGGGCTTAAAAATAGAGATGCCTCGCCGGACTTGATCGTACCTTCTGCGGTCAAGGGAAACAAGGGCTATATACTCGGCTGTGGTGAAAATCCGAAAGGGCGCTACAGGAAAAATCGGGAACCCCGCCGTGTGAAAACCCGAAAGGGCGCATGGGCAAAAGCAAGAGGGGGCCGACTCCGGTGAAAACCCGAAAGGGCACTTGGGTCGGTAAAGTGAATAAAAAAAAAGGGGGGAAATTCAAGCATGGCATTCATTGAAAGGAGGATATGACACAAAATTCTCTTCATATGTGCCGAAAGTTTACAAAGAATGACTTCCATCCTAGTTTACATGGGAAAGTAAAAAGAAAATACCCTTCCCAAGTACAAAGTTCAGTATGAACAACATCATGGATCATCAAGTAACATGGACAGCAGCAGAAGTCCTTCTCCAACTTGAGTATGCAATTCAGAAAGAACTTCTTCTTCAGTTTGTAGCCTGGAAACTTCACTAGATAATGATTCAAGAAGGCCTTGGGAAACCAGAAGATCATCTTGACGTCTGTGTAAACTGTTCCTTAAAGTTTCCAGTTCGGCTTTTGCAGCAACAAGTTCATTCTCTAAGCGCTGAATATTTTCCACCAACAAGCCTTCTTTCTGTTCAAAGCCAGCTATTTCTGCTTGTTGTTGTGAAATTTGAAGAGAAACAGGCTGCATCTGCAAGGTATATTCATGCCGCTGAAGAGACAAGGCTTGGCGTCGATCTTGTATAACTAAGTGAATATATTCTTGACGCTTAAAAAATCTCAAAGCAGTAGAAGCAATAGGAAGCCAATCATCCAAAGAAGCTCCTGCCAGATGAATCCACGTAGTCATGCTCTCAATTTGTTGGTGAAAAAGATCATATGATTGTTGGGATTGTTGTGTCGGGATCCGATCCTAAAACGCAGCGGAATAAAATTTTCGGGACCGGATCTGTCCCGTTTCGGTCGTTAAAATAAAACCGATGTAAATCGATTTACCTTGCGCGGATTCAAATCCGTGTCTGTTTTCCGGTTCCGTCGGAGCGATGCCGCAAGTCACGCAGATGCCCGACCTCTAGCGGTATCCACGCTGTTCTCCTCGCGATGGATCGTCCTTGCTTCCTCGCTCGCTGCGGCGTTCGTAGATCCCGTCTGACTGCGCGTAATCCGCCGCGACATGCGGATTCGGAATCCCCGTCGAACGAAAGGTGGAGTAGTTGGGAACCGCACGCCTAGAAGAGAGAGAAAGTGGGAAGAACGAATGACGGCTAGGTCAGGGTTGCTGGCCCCGGACGTAGAATCCGTTCTTTTATAAGAAGTCTGTTTGCGGTTTTTCATAAAAACCCAGACTTATCCGAAGTCCTGTCGGATTATCCATCGACTTGAAAACCATTTGCGTGTGACCCTCTTAGCCCAAATACCTGTCTAGTTAATAGCCCATTAAGTCCAGTAACCCTTTACTGACCCACTGAATTAATTAATATCCTTATATTCAATTAATTAGCCGAATTTAATGTCCCACAATAAATTCGGACAGACTGCCGATCACGTTGGATGCCAAGCAACATCGCGTGATCCTGGATGGCACTGGGGTTATCGCAACCCTCTATTGGAACCTTTCTGTCATCGGTTAGCGCGCGGATATAATCCTTCATCCGTGCAATGTTCCCGAATCGACCTAGGGCATAGTTTACTGTTAAACCCTATTTGGTCGATTCACTTGAATCAGATGCCGCTAATCTGAATCCGATAACTCCTTATCGATTATAGAGCCCACCCTGGCCAGGGACTTTAAGCGCATCATTCCCGGAACATTCTCTCTCAAACAACCGAGAGCGCATGATCCCGTATTGAACACACAATTACCTTCGAGGGCATTTCTCTGAACCCGATCTCTTGACTTATTGATAACCCATGGTTAGGGATTCGTTCATCAAGGTCAAAGCTCAGAAACTTACCAACAAGATATCTTTGGAGTCTCAGGTCCAAGGATCATCCACGCAACCGTGACAAATGAATCGAGCTGGTTAACAGTGAGGTGATTACCATCCAGCAATTCATGGTTGGATCAGTTCAATGAACTCATTCACCAATGAGCACCTTATAGGTTCAGCATAGTGTCTCCACACAAGTGACTTACGGGATCAGTCACCCTCATCATAAAAGCTGAAGTAACCTATACTAGTCTATCCGGATGTTCGATGTCCTATCTCAAACATCCTATGACTAGGAACAATTAAGAACATGTGTTTATAAGTCTTCGGTCCCGTAATTATGATCTCATCACAATCCGAAGACTGTTGTACATGTTCATGGACTTCATCGTGATACGATAAACACAGATCGAATTAATTACACACAATGAATTATTGCCATTTATTAATAATCTGAATAAGTACATAGTATCGGATTGGCTTTGGGACCATCTAATACTAACAATCTCCCACTTTGACTAAAGCCAATCACTTTTATACAGAATACCCATATTCTCTAAGTGACGCTCAAAAACAATTTGAGACAAAGGCTTTGTAAGTGGATCTGCTATGTTGTCGGTTGAGGGAACTCTTTCCACCACGACATCTCCTCGAGCTATAATTTCTCTGATCAGATGAAAGCGCCGTAGAATGTGCTTCGACTTCTGATGAGACCTCGGCTCTTTCGCTTGAGCAATCGCCCCATTGTTGTCACACAGCAGTGGGACGGGACCAGATATGCTTTCCACCACACCAAGATCGCCGATGAATTTCTTCATCCATACAGCTTCCTTGGCGGCTTCAGCAGCAGCAATATACTCGGCTTCCGTTGTCGAATCAGCAGTGGTTTCCTGCTTGGAACTTTTTCAGCTCACTGCTCCCCCGTTGAGTGTGAAAACAAAACCTGATGTTGACTTGCTGTCATCAGGATCAGACTGAAAACTCGAGTCAGTATATCCTTGCAGCTTTAAGTCTCCTCCTCCATAGACTAGAAATAGATCTTTAGTCCTTCTCAAATACTTAAGGATGCATTTCACAGCCTTCCAGTGTTCATCACCTGGATCTGTCTGATGTCTACTCGTAACACTTAGAGCATATGCTACATCAGGTCTGGTACATAGCATGGCATACATGATGGACCCTATGGCAGAAGCATAGGGGACTTTATCTATCACTGCCCTCTCTTCAGGTGTCTTGGGAGACTGACCTTTAGAGAGTGAAATTCCATGTCTCATCGGTATGAGACCTCTCTTGGAATTTTCCATGCCAAACCTTTTGACAATGGTTTCTATGTACATAGATTGGGTTAAGGCTAGCATCTTCTTTGATCTATCTCTATAGATCCGTATTCCTAATACGTAAGATGCTTCTCCCAAATCCTTCATGGAGAAGTTCTTTGACAGCCATATTTTTACAAAAGACATCATTCCTACATCATTCCCAATGAGTAGAATGTCGTCAACGTAAAGAACCAGAAATGTGATTGCGCTCCCACTATTTTTCTTGTATACACAGGGCTCATCTCCATTCTTAATGAAGCCATAAGATTTGATTGCCTCATCAAATCTTATGTTCCAGCTTCGGGATGCTTGCTTCAGTCTATAAATGGACCTCTGCAACTTGCATACTATGTCTGGAGATTATTTGGATGTGAATCCTTCTGGTTGTGTCATATACACCTCCTCCTCAAGGTTTCCATTGAGGAAGGCAGTCTTCACATCCATCTGCCAGATTTCATAATCATGGTAGGCAGCAATGGCGAGAAGAATTCTGATAGACTTAATCATAGCAACGGGTGAAAATGTTTCGTCATAGTCAACAACTTGTCTTTGACGATAGCCTTTCGCCACTAATCTTGCTTTATAAGTCTCAATACGTCCATCTGCACCGATCTTTCTCTTAAAGATCCATTTGCAGCCGATAGGTACTATACCATCGGGTAAATCCACCAAGTTCCAAACTTGGTTGATATACATGGATTGTATTTCAGAATTCATGGCTTCCCGCCATTTCCCGGCCTCTGGACTTTCAATGGCCTCCTGGTAAGTCTTAGGATCATCATCCTCATTATAGAGTATCCTTGAACCATCCAAATTAATATGTCCCACATATCTTTCTGGTGGTTTAGGTACTCTTTCAAACCTACGAGGTTCCTGTGTATCATTTTGAACAGGTTCAGAAACTGACGGTTCATCTAATGAACCATTGCCAGTTTGTGGGTCTAGAACTTCTTCCAGAATTACTTTACTCCCACTGTCCTTCTGGAGAATATAATCTTCTTCTAGAAAGACAGCTCTCCTGGCCACAAACACCTTTTGTTCGCCAGGATGATAAAAGTAATATCCATAAGTTTCCTTTGGATATCCCACAAATCTGCCTTTGTCAGTTCTAGATTCCAGCTTATCTGCGTCATGTCTTTTAACGTGAGCAGGACATCCCCAGACTTTAACATGTTTAAGGTCTAGTTTCCTTCCATTCCATATCTCATATGGAGTGGTTTCAACAGATTTGCTGGGTACCATGTTCAAGATATACATAGCCGAGCTAAGTGCATATCCCCATAAGGACACTGGTAATTTAGACATGCTCATCATGGATCACACCATTTCCATTAATGTGCGATTTCTCCTTTCTGATACAACATTCATCTGAGCTGTATAAGGAGGTGTAAGCTGAGAAAAGATACCATTATCCTTTAAGTATTTAATGAACTCAGTACTCAAGTATTCACCACCCCGATCAGATCGGATGTTTTTTATACTCTTTCCTGTTTGTTTTTCTACTTCATTCTTAAATTCTCTGAATTTCTCAAAAGCTTCAGATTTATACTTCAATAAGTATACATATCCAAACCTTGAGTAATCATCAGTGAATGTAATGAAGTATGAGAAACCACCAATGGCTTGGGTTGACATAGGACCACATACATATGAATGTATGAGTTCTAATATGCCTTTGGCTCGTTCTCCAGTTCCACTAAATGGAGACTTAGCCATTTTACCTATTAAACATGACTCACAGGTTGCATATGATTCATAATCAAATGGATCCAAATATCCTTCTTTATGCATCATTTGGAGTCTGTTTTCACCAATGTGTCCTAGCCTACAATGCCACAAGTAGGCTTTGTTCATTTCATACTTACTTCTTTTAAGTAAAGAACCGATATGTAAATTATCAGGAGACACATTCAATAGATACAAGCCATTGGATAAAATAGCAGAAGCTATTAATTTATTTCTGAAATAAATTGAACAACTATTGTTCCCAAAATGTAAATTGTATCCAATTCTATTTAAACATGAAATAGAAATGATGTTCCTTATTATGCTAGGTACATAATAACATTCATCTAATAAAAATGTGTCTCCAGATGGTAGCTTGAGCTTCACTGTCCCCACAGCGATCGCCGCAACTCTTGCGCCGTTACCTAGCCTCAGCTCCACCTCGCCGATCCTCAGCTTACGCCTTTTTGTCAGTGCCTGCACAGAATTGCAGATATGAGATATACATCCAGTATCTAATACCCATGATGTACAATCTCTTATTGACAAGTTTACATCTATCATATAGATACCTGAAGCGTCTTGCTGCTTCACAGTTCCTTGAGCCTTGTCCTTGAGGTATTCTTTGCAATTCCTCTTCCAATGCCCTTTCTGGTGACAGTAGAAGCAATCACCTTTCTCAGCACTTTTACCCTTGTCTTTCTTGGTAACCTTTGCCTTTCTCTGAACCTTGTTCTTATTCTTTCGAAAAGCTTGGACTGCAGGTCTTTTTCTGTTGGTCTTACCAACCATTAGGACTTGGGGTTTATCCTTCACAAGGTTCCCCTCAGCAGTCTTTAACATGTTCAGCAGTTCAGCTAAGGTGGCCTGGATCTTGTTCATGTTAAAATTAACGATGAATTGAGCATATGATGGTGGAAGTGAAGACAATACGAGGTCTATGTGCATCTCCTTGGGAAGTGTAATCCCAAGAGCATCCAGCCTCTCTACCCACTCAATCATCTTCAGCACGTGATTCTGTACTGAAGTTCCTTCTGCCATCTGAGCCTTGAACAGATTCTTCGATATCTCATATCGTTCGATTCTGCTCTGCTCACCAAAGAGCTCCTTCAAGTGGAGCATGATGGATCTAGCATCCATCTCTTCATGTTGCCTCTGCAACTGATTGCTCATAGAGGCTAACATGTAGCATTGGGCCATGGTGGAATCCTCCTTCCATTTTTCATACGCTATCATTTCCTCCTCTGGAGCATCCAATGCTGGTTCAGCAGGAGGTTCATTATCCAAGACATAGGCAATCTGCTCAGACCTGAGGACTATATTCAGGTTTCTGAACTAGTCTGAGTAATTGGTGCCTGTCAAACGGTTGGCATCAAGTATGCCTCGCAACGGGTTATGGTGCGACGTTCTCGCCTACAGGAGATAATCAATTGATAATTAGCAGATATTCAGATTAACTAAAACAAGATATGGTCTTTTATTATCTAGTTTTACTCCCACTAATTTTCGACGGACTGTATAACCTTCAGATATACAGAACGGGAGACGTCGACTGTCTCCTTGTGGGGATCAGAATCTCCAAGCATCACAGTATGACCTCGCGTAAACACGTAGTATCATACCGCTATCTCAGAGCAATCATCTCATGATAATTGCAACTCCTTGCAATATCCGATCATACTTCGGCTCCCAAGTTTAATGGTCCCGGGTAAACACAGTAGACCATTATCCCCCGTCTAAGCTTTACCATCAATACGTGATAGACTAAAGTAGAAATATAGTTCCCGGGTAAACACGTGGATGACTATATCGTTCCTCTACTCTTATCCAAAGGCATCTAATGCCATGATCAACAGTTCTCTCATCAGTTAATGGCAAACCTCGGGTAAACACATAGTATCTGCCACCACCGAATTAAGTTCTATTAATCATATTGATGGAGAGCCACGCGGTACATTCTCAATGACTCGCGCTACGGCTTAGAGTTTGTAACGAAGGTTTTACTTATTTAGTTTGGTCTCATCCTAGGTGATAGTATTAAATATATCAAATATATTATAAATACTAATAACCTAGCAAATATTAAGCACACGCATCACATACATGTCATTAGTGTGGTCATGGACGGCACTGTGGTTTGACTTGAGCCAGACAGTCAAACGCACACACATACACAATATAACAACTTATATCATGAGTCTGCAAACCCATGGATTCAATGAACTCCTTCATTTTCATCTGGTCAGCAGTTGTGGATCATCCTCGCTCCGCGCGCATCCGCCTCGATCAAATTACATTGTAATTCTCAATTACGTGATAATTTAAATGAGGAAGCCTTATTGCGATTACATCAAGGAGGAAGGTAGAAGTACAATGAAATATGAGAGGGAGAGGTTCGCAGACCTCTATTTATTAATAAACAATAAACCACACAATCACATTCCATATCCACAATTAATGTTCGTCCATGACCACCATGTGTTTTATTAAACAAACCACACATGAATTGCGCATCAAATGGCTAAATAAAATTTTCGAAAATAATAATAATTTTGGTTTCATAAAACCAGGGACCAATCAAAATTGGATTTAGAATTTTCGAAAAATTAATTTAGTATTTAGTTTAAGCATGCTAATTTAAATCCAATTTAAACAAGCAAATAAATGCACATCAATAAATGCGCATAAACTCTAATTTGACAAGATTGTAACATTCCATGCAGATAAGATTAACTGGCATTAAATGATAAATTTAACAATTAAATTTATTCCCCAATTATGTCCTTTAATCTAACAATTAGATTGAATTAACAACAACTTGTTAATTACCACTTTAATCCATATTAATCTAATTATTGGACCATAAAATTAAAAACAGAGCTCAATCTTATTGTAAAATCTCATTAAAAATAAAAATTAAATTTTGTTTTTAATTTGGAACAAAAATAGATTAAATAAGGATTAAAAACAAAGAAAAATAAAGGGGAAAAAGGGGCAGCGGTCCAATGGACCGGACCGGACCTGGGCCGAGCGCAGCCGGTCCTTGGCTCAGACCCAGGTCCACCCACAAG
The DNA here is from genome assembly GCA_030544215.1 of Zantedeschia hybrid cultivar. Classification (NCBI taxonomy): domain Eukaryota; kingdom Viridiplantae; phylum Streptophyta; class Magnoliopsida; order Alismatales; family Araceae; genus Zantedeschia; species Zantedeschia hybrid cultivar. The sequence continues at coordinate 48,075,164 of JARZZO010000011.1, forward strand.
GGCGCGGACCTGGTCCGGGTCCAGGGCCGACTGGCTCGGACTCGGGGGCCCGGCCAGGCCCGTCGGGCCCGCCCCCCCCCACCCGAGCGCAGCTAGGAAACCCTAGCTGCGCGCACGGTGGGGGGCGGCGGCTCCTTGCCGCCGGCAACCTGCCCCGCAGGTGCCGGCCGGCAGGGCCCCGGCCAGAGGGCAGCTGCCGGCACCCAAGGGCACGGGCGATGGCGCCGGCAACCCCTGGTTGCCGGTGGTTATCTTCCAAACCCCCCCCCCCCCCCCCCCCCCCCCCCCCCCCCCCAAAAAAAAAAATCCATTTTTCTGCAAAAAATTAGGAGCCCCATATTTTGAAAAATAAACACGACCCCATGGAAGGAATCCCATGCTCCATCGAGCCCTTCCCAACGCTTGGGATGCCCGTGAACAATCCGATACGAGTAGTTCTTCGTCCGACGAAGAACACATGAAAATTGCAGAAAAATAAAATTTTAATGCTTACAGTTTGTCTTAAACTTGCTGTGTTCATCTCATGAACGCATCACATGCATGGAATTAATTACAAAATTATCAAAAGGAGATCGAAACGGCGAAAACACAGTGGAACCTGGCTCTGATACCACTGTTGGGATCGATGTGTCGGGATCCGATCCTAAAACGCAGCGGAATAAAATTTTCGGGACCGGATCTGTCCCATTTCGATCATTAAAATAAAACCGGTGTAAAACGATTTACCTTGCGCGATGGATCGTCCTCGCTTCCTCGCTCGCTGCGGCGTTCGTAGATCTCGTTTGACTGCGCGTAATCCGCCGCGACATGCGGATTCGGAATCCCCGTCGAACGGAAGGTGGAGCAGTTGGGAACCGCATGCCCAGAAGAGAGAGAAAGTGGGGAAGAACGAATGACGGCTAGGTCAGGGTTGCTGGCCCCGGACGTAGAATCCGTTCTTTTATAAGAAGTCTGTTTGCGGTTTTTCATAAAAACCCAGACTTATCCGAAGTCCTGTCGGATTATCCATCGACTTGAAAACCATTTGCGTGTGACCCTCTAGGCCCAAATACCAGTCTAGTTAATAGCCCATTAAGTCCAGTAACCCTTTACTGACCCACTGAATTAATTAATATCCTTATATTCAATTAATTAGCCGAATTTAATGTCCCACAATAAATTCGGACGGACTGCCGATCACGTTGGATGCCAACCAACATCGCGTGATCCTGGATGGCACTCGGGTTATTGGAACCTTTCTGTCATCAGTTAGCGCGCGGATATAATCCTTCATCTGTGCAATGTTCCCGAATCGACCTAGGGCATGGTTTACTGTTAAACCCTATTTGGTCGATTCACTTGAATAAGATACCGCTAATCTGAATCCGATAACTCCTTATCGATTACAGAGTCCGCCTTGGCTAGGGACTTTAAGCGCATCATTCCCGGAACATTCTCTCTCAAACAACCGAGAGCGGATGATCCCGTATTGAACACACAATTACCTTCGAGGACATTTCTCTGAACCCGATCTCTTGACTTATTGATAACCCATGGTTAGGGATTCGTTCATCAAGGTCAAAGCTCAGAAACCTACCAATAAGATATCTTTGGAGTCTCAGGTCCAAGGATCATCCACGCAACCGTGACAAATGAATCGAGCTGGTTAACAGTGAGGTGATTACCATCCAGCGATTCATGGTCGGATCAGTTCAGTGAACTCATTCACCAATGAGCACCTTATAGGTTCAGCATAGTGTCTCCACACAAGTGACTTATGGGATTAGTCACCCTCATCATATGAGCTGAAGTAACCTATACTAGTCTATCCGGATGTTCGATGTCCTATCTCAAACATCCTATGACTAGGAACAATTAAGAACATGTGTTTATAAGTCTTCGGTCCCGTAATTATGATCTCATCACAATCCGAAGACTGTTGCACATGTTCATGGACTTCATCGTGATACGATAAACACAGATCGAATTAATTACACACAATGAATTATTGCCATTTATTAATAATCTGAATAAGTACATAGTATCGGATTGGCTTTGAGACCATCTAATACTAACAATGATGAACTAGGCTGCCGGCGTATAATTTGTCGTAAAAGCTTGATATTGGCGCCAAGGACATCAACACCCTGTATGCCTGAACCAGTAGGAATAGAAGGGATAGCAATATGCACAAACTCATCCACTGAAGTCCAGTCCATGACCGTTTGACGGGAAGAGGAAGACACTGAATTGGATGAAGGTTCGGTAATAGAAGGGGCAGATGTGATAGCTACAATGCTTGATATGGCTGGGGGCAGGTCACTTTCTGTAAGTTTAGCTGCGGGCTGAGCAATTATAAAGGCGGAAGGTCCAGCTAAAGTAATTGGCTCAGAAGAAATCTGTACAAGGGATGATGTGCATATATGAGTCACAATATTAATAAGCCGAAGAATATGTTCAGCAGAGTTTAATCTACAGGGGACAGGACGGGATACTATCACCTTTCGACTCGGTGGACTTGTTCCGGAGTCAACCCTGTTATGCTATGAAGTTGCCACAATATCCGCAAGCTCAGGAGCTGAAAGTTCCACAGTCTTGATATCCGAGAAGGTAATGACCTTTGTCGAAGTTATAACAGTTGGAACCATTGAAGTCTCTTCTGGTTCCGCATCTTCAGCAAAAACAACTTCTGCCTCTTCAGAAGAAGAAACTGGCATGGAGGCCGATACTTCAAAATCCATGTCCCTTTCAGTCGGGACATGAGGAATTTCCATCCCTTCCGCATGAGCTGGGGATGCCTAATATTCAAAATATATACAAGTCAAGCTTAAATGATGGAAAAAGCAGAAAAGATGTGGTAAAGAGAAATTACCATAGCAGACTGCACTGTTTCAACTTGATGAGTCCTTGATATCAAGCCCTCAATTGCTTCAAAACCTATATGGTCAAAGTCATAAATTCAGTAGTGAAATGAAATTACTATTGCTATAAGTCTCAGAAGGGTTACCTTGATCCCTCGGGGGCAACCAGATAGTTGTCTCTGGCAAAGCTTCACTACTAGTGTGTTCAGTAGTATGGGAAGAAATAGAAGGTGAAGGAGGAATGCCGCTTATTTCTTCCACACTGGAAGAAGTGTCATCAGTTTCTTCCTTCCTTATCTGAGCCAATAATCTCGAGGATTGGCGCTTGGGCAGGACAATCTTTTCAAGGGGGACAGATTCTTTGGGCCCTTTGCGAAATCTTTTTGCAACTTGCTTAACCCTCCCTATAATGGAAACAAAAGGAAGTTGTTCATCATCGATGTCAAAATTGAAATCAAAAGCATAGTGCATACCACCCTTGGCTGGGGATGGAGAAACCAGGGCACTCGCTCGCTTGGCAGTCTTTGCTATAAAAGCTTCAAATTCAGCAAGCACCCGCAAATTGACAGGAGGAAGTGGTTCAGGGGCAGGCTCTTGTCTCTTCTTTGTACGCGCCTCTTTGGCAGCGGCGACCGCCCTCCCTATAGCACTGACCTCCACAGGGGATGCGGGGGTTGATGTTTTAGAAGGCACATGAGGAAAGAAAGAGGGCCTCTTTGCAATAGCCACTGCCCTCCGATGCTGCTGAGTCAGATATTTGGCCGCAAGCACTACAGAAATATGCAAAAGAAGAAATAAATTTATATAAGCAGAGGTAAGGCACAAAGCTCAAAATAAGTCAAGCACAAGTACATATACTTACAGCAATCGCCTTCATAACAGTTTGATAAAGGCCAGTATTCATGTATGGAGGACTTATCTCTGAGCGAAGCCTCCTTCACAATATATATGACATCATTCATCGTCTTTGCTTGAGAAGCTAGGCTACTAAGATTATAATGCTTTTTATCGCTCAAGCAAATGCCCAAGCGCAAAGCATCAAGCCCCCACCCATCTATATGATCCCAAGAAGCGGGTAGTTTTGCATCCAACATATCCTGCGTAGTGGAATCCTGGGATACACCACAGTATTTCAAAAGGGCAAGTAGCCAGCTGGTGCCCTTGTAAAAATCAGGCTTCTCTTCCTTGTGCGGGACATAAAATCTCTAAATACCTGAGAGACTCTTAGGAGCTTGCTGAGAATCTCTACCACTGATATCTTCCTCTTCTGAGAAATCGATATCGGGACAATCTTCAAAGGTCACAGAAATATTAAATTGCTTCAAGAAGGCCCCCTTTAGCTCTTCGGTATCCAGCCTTGTCAACTCTGGATCAATCAAGGGTAAAGAATCTCTGTGACGAGCCTTATAAGCTGCCCATCTCTCTGCATATTTAGCAGCATTCTTGTCGTCTAAGAAGTGTAGATAATGGAACTTTATATCAAAAGGGATTTCCCACTAGGTCTCCAAGATTTTCTTCTCAGCATTGCTCCAGCATTGGGTCCTCTCCTGGTTATAGATATTGGTGCGCATTCGCCACCATCTAACATATTCACATGTCACACGAGGAGCATGGACAACAGAAGGAATTCTGAAAGAAACATTTTCAAATCGATAGAAATAATCCCACCATTTACGGGCCCTCTGCAGTCCGCTAGAGCCCAAAAGATGGCGGTCAGGAAGCTGAAATATGTGATCACAAGAAGGAATGCACTGATCATATCCAAAATTTCGGCCGAAACGGAAAGGATAATAGAGTTCTAAATGAACTACAGATCCCTTCCGGTATACCAAGACACTAGGTCTGATGGATAGAAGCTATGATCTAATCTGACTATCCAATGCAGATTTATTCAATAGCTGCTTGGTCTGAGAATGGGAACTCAACAGGATTACCCTCGGCAAATACTTTAAAAGGGCTCGCTGGAGGACGAGAATTGGCAATGTGCTTCCAAAAACGTAAGTCCCCTTCAGTTTTTCGCTTGGTGTCAGTCAAGATACCACAAATTTCATATAGTTGCTTCTGGGTATCCCCTCCATCAACACTTGCATATTCAATCATGCGTGGAAATATGCGAGGGGAAGCCAGGCTCTTCGGGGCAGACTCTGAAAAAATAGAAGCCACCCAGGCATTGAAGAAATGAATGGGACCTACAACATTAAATTCTCGTGGTTTCTCCTGCTCAACCACTTGGCCAAGAGTTTTGAAAATCAAGTACAGAGTAACTGGATCTAGAGACAGTTTAATTCCCCAGGCTAGTTCACAAGCTCCATAAAGAGTCTCAGGACGAATTACTCCCTCATCCCCCTGAGGAATAGCAAAATTCGAAAGCCAGTAGGCCAAGTATGCTGCCAGATAGGTATTCCTATCCAAGTCCAAGGGATTGGCATCTTTCTTGTGTTCCTCAAAAATGATATTAGGATATCCCTTTCGGTGCCTGGCTGTCTGACCCATGAAGACTGGAGTCTCACCAGCCCCAGGAAAGTCTGTATATCGAATGTCAACATTATGAAAGGAACGGATCCAGACAACTCCACGGACCCGTGTCCTCTCTCTGTGAGATCTCTTTTTCAGAGATTCTTCACCAAAAGTCAAAATCATGTAAGCCTTGAGGAGGAATCTGTAAGACCTCCAGGTTGCATAACGGCCCTTGCCGTCTGTTCTGTCCTTGACAATGTCGGAATTGCATATTTCTTCATAAGGCTCTCCGTCAATGGGCAAGCCAGAAAGCTGATGTAAAGTCCATAAATCCAGAGATGTCTCTCCTTCCGGAGTATAAAAGGTATTGAACTCCTTCATGAATACCTCGATCATGCCACAACAAAGGCCTTTAAAGATCGGGTATCGGAATCGAGCGGCACACACACTACCGAGAAGATCCACTCGGTTCAGCAAATCATGGCAATGTTTCAAGACATAATCAGTATATTCTACAAAATATTCTCTGAAACTGTGGCCGGATTTAAGCTTCAAGTCACCAAACCAGCCCATTGCTACCTTCAATCTAAACCTCATGGCTAAACAGTAAAAAATCAATGGCTCTTCTCTGAAGCCCCATTTACATGGAGAAAGAAATAGCCCATGCCGCCTCTGCTTCGAGTCTGGGATACCTCTGTCATATCCCCACTTGGCGGGAATAAATGAAGGTGAGCAGGTCAGAATGCCATCCTGAGGACGCATGATATTAGTCCCACTGGGCATGAGCATGTCTCTAGCATAACCCGGCTTGAACAAAGATTCGCCACGGGTTACAGTTCCCCTCAGGTTGTCTCGAAATTTCAAAATGGCATCCTTAGCATAAAAAGCCCTCCTTTCAGAACATACTCCATTGACCTTGAAGTCAAGCAAGACATTGTATAGATGCTGATCACTCGGAAAGTGAACTGGATAATCTTTGTCCCGTCTATATTTATAGAATCCTTCTGAAAAGACAAGTCTGCTCTCATCAACCTTGCCATCTGATTGCTCTCATCAACCTTGCCATCTGATTCATCGGCAAAGGGATGGTCCAAGACAGCAACCTCAAAAAATTGCAGTAGTTCACTGTCCTCATCTATGCTTGCTGTAGGTGTCAAGTAAAAGGGACTTATCACAGGCCCACTCTCTTCAGCCATCATAGGAGTCTGTTCAGAAGACCCTGTTGGAGAAACTGGCACATCTTCGGAGATAGTCTCGGGCATCACAGCTTTGTCTTTCCCCCGAGAAGCCATTATATTGAAAAAGAAGAGACAACAAGTCAAATCAAATGCAAAAAGCCTTCCTCGAAAAAGAAAATTCTATCAAAATTTCGGCAGCATCTCCCCTTAAAGGAGGGCTGTTAAAATTCTATCGAGAGCCTTCCGGGACAGACCGAGATGCTCCGATAAGAAGAAGACCCATGTCAAAGACAGAGGGGTGTAGAAATGGCATTCCAGTAACCCACTTCCCGAGAGCCGAGCTACAACCGGGACTAGGTACTGAAGCCGCAGCTCAGGGATTGCTCCCGTGGGAACTGCCAAAGTCAAATAGCAAAGACACTGATCTACCCGACCTGCAATCGCTACAGTAATGAGTCTGCGCCTACTGTAGATCAACGAGCTCAGAGTCGGTTTCCTGCAAAAAGAAGACAAAGAAAACATGTTAGAGCATCAAACAAGGCAGAAGAGACCCTCTTCACTCTCCCCATGCCCAAATCAATGGCGGCCAACAACACCCAATCAGTCCCACCGGCCAAAAAATCGAAGGAAAGGCTCCACCTTTCACTTTGAAACTACGGTGCAGGAACCCTTCTTCCTCAAACGGCAGTCTTCAAGTCCAATCGATGCCCCTTTTCACGGCAGCAGCGATGCTCTCCGGAGTCCCCTACGAGGTTGCCGACGAAGAAGGAGCAAGGAAGGCAAGGCCGGCGGCTCTGAACCCGGCGGACAACACCTATAGGTGATGACAGTGGCGCTCCCCGACGGGGTTGCAGCGTTTGTCATCGACAGAGGGAAGAGGAGGCAACCGGCGCGCTAGGCCAACGGCTCCCCCAAGCGGCGGAAGGCCAACGCGCAGACAGCGGTGATGGCACCCCCCGAGTGGTTTCGGTCACAGGCAAGAACGAAGAGGAGGAAGGGCTCGGTGGCGATGAGCTGCGGTGGCAACGGCTGGATCCCACGGCTCCAACAGCTTCGTCCACCGGCGATGGCAAGAGGAAGAAGAAGAGAAAGGCCCGCCCCCTTCCCTTTTTATAACCGACCGGGCCGGTTTTTGAAGCCCTGGCCGGTCCAAGGCCTGAACCGGACTGAACCGGCGCAGACTCAAGGGCTTATGCCCCCTAGTTAAAACTCTACATAGACGGACCGGTTCGAAGCCAAAGTTGAACCGAATCGGCGCAGACTCGAGGGGATCTACCCCCTTCTCTCAAACTCAATATATATGGCCAGGTTTGGAGCCGAATTGAAGCTCGAACCAGTGCAGACTCAAAGGGCACATGCCCCATCCTCTAAATTCAAGAAATCCGGTAGGTTTAAAGCCCAAATTAAACCTGGACTGGCGCAGACTAAAAGGGTATACTCACCTATGGTTGCCCGAAGCTCGAGACCCGATCTGAGTCGGTCGCGGAAACAAATTCAAGAAGAAATCCTAGTGATTACAGCAGTCCCAAGCAAAACAAGTCCATAATGGGTGAATGAAGACCTTTAAGTGGGGCCGGTTTTGAACCGTGAGCTGCTTAAATGAGAAAAGTATCTGACAATGGGCCATGCATACAACTCACTTCGTCGCCTCCGGTCTCCGTACGTGAGCTGTATACGTAGGGGGCATTTGTTGTCACCAAAAAATGAGCAAAGAGAAAAAATCCAAACAACTTTTTCCAAGAAAAGAGAGGGTAAATGGACAGCAATCATGCCTATTTTGCAAGACAAATGAATCAAAAAAGGGGCTACTCTAGGGCCCAAATGGTGAAGAAATCCAATGGCACAACCGGGCCCATTATCTCAAGCAAAGGAGGTCCAAACAATTTTTCAAAGCAGGCCCAAACGAAGAAGAATTAATGGACAGCAGTCATGCCTATTTTGCAAGCCAAATGAATAAAAAAAGGGGCCACTCTAGGGTCCAAATGGTAAAGGGAGCTAAAGGCACAACTGGACCCATTATCTCAAGTAAAGAAGGTCCAAAAAATTGTGCAAAGATTGTCCAAGAAGGTCCAAATGAAGAAGATTCAAGGGGCATCAGTCAAGTCCAATTTTGCAAGCCAAAGGAAGTTAAAAAGGGGTTACATTCAGCCCAAATGATGAAGAAATCCAAGGGGGTAGGCCCGTGCCCATTATCTCAAGCAAAAGAAGCCCAATAGGGCCAATTTGGGCCCAAAAAGTAAAGGCCAAAGCCCAATTTCGTGGCAGCCTTTAAAAGGGCCCAAATGGTTCCCCCCATGGCCTATTCTTACCCCTGTAGCCTATGGTCAAATCTGCCCAAAAGAGGATAAGAAGAAAAGCAAGTGGTCCCCCCCTCAAGATTCTTCTAGAAAAGGATAGGTGAAAAGCAAAAAGAGAAGCCAATCATGATTCTCCAAGTGTTGTGCCCTCATTGGAGGGCTCTTAAGAGGGGTTTCTTATCCCCAATTTAAGGCAAATGGATGCCTAATCTACCCCCAAAAAGTAACCCAACTTTATCTATAAAAGAACCCCCATCTTCTATAAGAAAAAGTTGGAGACAAAAATCCCAAAATAGAGAAAAGAGAAGAAGAAAAGTGAGAGAGCTTGGAGGAGCACGTCTCCCTCCTCCTTCCCCTCCATTTCCTACATCCCAAGAGAGAAAAAAGAGTTAGAGAAGAAGAGTAAAAGAAAGGAAGAGTGCTAGAGAAGAAGAGAGCAAGATTGTGGGCTTTAAGAGCCATTCTCCCTTCTCATCCCCTCTTTAAGGTAGACTGGGGGTGAAGAAGGGGTTTATTTCTGTCTCCTTGCTTTCTTATAATGTTTTTCTTTCAGTTTGATGTTCATATAAACTTCCATCTCCCGCTTGATGTTCATCCATGGTGATTGAAAGCAATGAAATGCAATGTTCAGATTTTCTGAGTCTGTTTTATGAATCTGCTGGTTATCTTGCTTTTATGGCATTTTTCCCTTCATAAGGTATGTATTTTTCATGTGGGGATGGTAGAGGGGCCTTTCTAGTTTATATAAATGGTCTTCTCATGCCTTAGAACGCCCTAAATATGGAGATATGACCCAAAATGTGCTTTGCTATCCAGATTTCCTGAAAACTAATTTTCTATTTATTTGTCTTTGGTTTTGAGGTTTTTCAAGATGGATTGGCCTTCCATGACCCTTTGGAGCACCTCCCCTCCATGGATGATGTTCCCCCAAGGCTAAACATCAAGAGAAATCCCCTAAGTTTCGTATTTATTAAGATCTAAATTTATGTTTTCATGTTGGAACCGAATGGGTTTTGTTTGGATTTTTTCCTTTAATGGCTAAGGGTTTAGGCCCTAGAGGTTCTCAAGGAGGTTCCCTCACTAGTTGGGGATGAGCTTCTTTGAGTATAAACCCTCTAAGATGGAGCCAAGAAGAAGAGATCCATGGGAAAGATAAAAAATATACATAAGTTTCCCATATGTTCATATTCAAGTTTTCATGATATTTTCCTAAAGAAATGCGTCGAAAATATATTTTAAATAAATATTTTAAGTCTTGTATCTTTTATACTTTATTTTCCATCATTTGGTTCAGATTTAAACCCATTTTTCACCGAAAATCCGGATTTCAGGTGAGTCTGCGCCTGCAGGTGCTACAGTGTTTGAGTCTGCGCCTCCCTGCGCAGACTCAGCGCCTGTGTGCAGTTTTGAGTCTGCGCCTCTTTCAGTTGGGTTTTTGGGCTTGAGGTGATTCTTTGATCCTCCCCCAAGCTGTCCAAATGTTCCTTGGACCTAGGACTGTCCCTTTGAAGCCCAATGAAGGTCCTAAATGGCTTGAACTTTGGGTTGTTAAGCCCTTAATATTTCAACTGAAGTTTTGCCATATGTTTTAAGATTTTAAATGTTTTCCGATGTTTTTCAAGGATGTCCCGATCCAAGGGTGCCAGCAATCTCATGTTGGGTAACCCATCAAGGGCCCTCACACAAAAAACATCATTCTTGTGTTCCCATTTCTATGAGTTCATTTAGATGATATGTCCCGAAGTCCCACTGCGTTGGTGGAGTTCCTTGCTCCTCAAATATAGAAATGGAATGGGTGATTCCCTGTGGATAACCCTTTCATTTTGAAGGCATTAAGGGCACCCTTTGGGTGAGTGGTTGGATGCTCGGCACACCCCCCTTTATAGCTACCTCTATGGTTCATGGCTACATGTGATCCTCTAGGAAAATTGGTGGAGTTCCTTGCTCCCCAAATGTAGAGATACTTTGGATTATCCTTTGTGGGTTTTTCTTACATCTTGAAGGCATTAAGGGCATCCTTTGGGTGAATGGTTGGATGCTCGGCACGCCCCCCTTTACAGCCATCCCTATGGTCCATTAGCCATTACATATCCCTTTAAGGGAGTTGGTCCTTTGGATCCCTTCATGCCATAATACCTCATGAAGATCCTAAACCTTTGATTGGGTTTTCCTAATGAAAGGTTGAAATTCAACTTGGAATCATTATATTAAGCATTTTCAACACTTTATAAAGTGATCCAAGAATAATGGGATAAACATGAAGAAATCATGCCATTTGTAGAAATCCACACAAGAACTACTCCTTGAAAAGGTTTTATGTAGCCATACTCAACTTCTAAGATTTCTCAGTGTTATCCTCTCCAAATTTGTGGAGATTCTTGGATCACTTCAAGTTGAAAGAGGTATAAACCTGAAACTATGCCTAGATTTTGAGTCTGCGCACCTATAACCATGAAAATTCGATTGGGAATAGGGTATAATCTGTTTTTCTCGACTCCGGATTTCATATTCTAACTTTAATGGTTGAAACTAACCCCTTGATGGATTTAATTGCAGCTTGAACTGTGCAGGAAACTCGAAAATCCACTTTCAGACTTGAGTCTGCGCCACTGTTCTGAGTCTGCGCACCCTTGCGCAGACTCAACTCAAAATTGTCAAAGATGCCTTGCAGGGACTGATAACCTGTTTTATGGTTCAAATTATTCAAATAATTAAAGTTAATCTTCTATTTTTAATAAACACAAATTCCAAGCTTGAGTTGAGTCTGCACACTTTTCATAAGCTTATTTTAAATGAAAAAATCAATTAAGCAATAAATAAAATTGCTCAAATCACTCACAATCATATATCAAAAACTCCATGTCATTTAAATAAACATCTATTTACAAAAAGGATCCAAATCCCTTCAAAATAGGCAAAAATCACAAGTTCAGCTGAGTCTGCGCAACCCTTGCGCAGACTTAAACTCATTTTTTTCTTGTCTCCATGATCTTTGAAGCTCCTCAACTCTTTGAAACTCTTGGAATTCCCCTCAACCTCAAGAGGTTCCATCTTTTCAAGAATCTTGCTCAAATCCTCTTTGAACGTGAGTCTACGCATCAATCCCAAAGCCAAAACCTCATCTCTTTGCCCCCAAATCATGCCCGCCGCTCCAAATCTGTAAATCATCATCAAACAAAACATAAAATCAAGTTATCCCACCAAAAATCCAATAAAATAACTCACAAAAAAAAAAAATCCACAGTTCAGACTTGAATCTGCGCATCTTGGCACAGACTCAACCCTGAAATTCACAAAAAATAAAAAATCAACTTCCCGACCACTAAAAGATGATCTAAAACCCTCTAAAAATCAAGTTTATTCTTATCTATCAGTAAATCAAATAAAAACACCAAGTTGTTCTTGAAAAAAATGCAAAAAACAACTCAAAACACATTGGTGACAAATGAGTCTGCGCTAGCCAGCGCAGACTCAACCCTGAAATCCCAAATTTGGCCTTTTTGACCCTAAATTCCCTCCAAATTAAACCAAAAAATTAACATAAAAACTTTATACTTTATATAAGTCAAAAACCTAAATAAAAGCTTAAAACTCCATTTTCAAAAAATATAAAAAATGTTTAAACAGTTTGATAATCAATGAGTCTATGCTCTATAGTGGAGACTCAACCCTAAATTCTTAAAAGTTGGTATTTTGGCCATTAAATTCCCCTCAAATCAAATCAAAATATTAATAATAAACCCAATATTTTCCATAAATTAAAACCCAAACAAAAATGATAAGTTTTTCCTTGAAATTACCTAAAAAATTGAAAAAATAGGCTTGTGACAGATGAGTCTGCGCTACCCTGCGCAGACTCAACCCCTAATTGGTAAAATCCAATCTTTTCAACTCTAATTCCTTTAAAATTGAATAAAAAACCCTAAGATAAAAATAAAGTACTTTCTATAAATAAAAAATTAAATAAAACTCAAACTTGCCCTTTTTCAAAACATAAAAAATACATAAAAGAAATCTCATTTCAATTGAATTTGCACATCTTGCTCATCCTTCAAAACTTGTAGATTCAAAACATAAAAAATATAAATCTTTGAAGCATTTTTCACTCAAATCAAATAAGAAAACATAAAAAACACCTTTCCATACTTTACAAATCAAATGCAAAATCCCTTCACTTCAAATCTGGAAAAACACAATAAGAAATGTTTATTAGACTTCCTTGATAAAAAAATGTCATCCACTTCAATCAAAACACCATAAAAAAGGTTTTCACTCCTCTTACAAATCAAAAAATCAAAATAAAATACAAGTATTCTCATTGTTAACAAATGAGTCTGCGCATCCTTATGCTGACTCAACTTCATATTCACTCCCAAACATAAAAATTCAACAAATATTCAATGCATCCACATAAATCAATTCAAAAAGACTAAAAAATGTCTCTCATCATTATCCATCAATGAAAATCAATAAATCAAGTCTTGTGCAGACTCAACTCAAAAACTAAAAATGAGTTTTCCTCTCAAATAAAAATTGAAATTCATTCATCTTTCTCGTATATCTTACTTATATTATTTTAAAGGGTGTTATTCTATTCTTCCAACGATTAATCAAGGGTTTTCCTCTTATGAGGATGTAATTAACGCTATTCCATTTATGGGTAGCGGGATCGGGTCGAAGAACTACACATTCATCTGATTGAGTCAGGTAAAGCGCACAAACACAAATCTAAATCTAAATCAAAAAATCAAGATCAAGTGCATTTTTTCCCTAAAAAATGTACGACAGATGGCTATGGAGGGGACAACCTTCTCTTCTTTCTCATTTTTCTTCTTTCTAGTTTTTATTGATTAAGTAGTTGTTTTCTTCATTTTTCTTCACTATTTCTCATTGTTTTTCATTAGTTATTTTTCATAGTTTATGGCTATGGAGGGGCCAACCCTCGTGTGTATCCCTTTGTGCCCCTCGGGCACCCTTTGATTGGTTAGTTGATTTTCACCCTTTGTGCACCTCGTGCACACAATTGGTGACAAAACTTTGCCTCCTTCGATTGCCTTAAGTTGTGATTGTGAGAGCATTGTGCTTGAATCTATTTGTTTCATATTTGCATGTTATCTATTGATCTGGGAGATTTTTGAGTTGTTTACTATTTTCTCCATATTTTGTCTGCCTGAAGGGGATGTCCCTTATTGATCTATGTTATGGGCTTCAAATCGCATCTACACCAGCCGACGTGTTTTGATTCACGTCGTCTACGGCCGACACCATTCTATCAGCTATCCTGTTACTTGAGGAACTGCTATCTAGAGGTTTATTGTGTTGAATCATGTCGACACCAGTTGACACGATTCAGACAGGAAGTGTCTTCGGCCACCAACTCTTCGGATCTTTGATCATCCTTGTTTATTTTTATCATTTATTGCATTAAAGACCACCCTGGTTGCAGATCATAAGCATCAAGAGTTCACTCCCTCTTTTAGGAAACACCCCTTCTCGGCACTCTCAACTATCTCTAACTGGGGTTGGTCCCTCAGTCAGACTAGAGCGGTTTGTGTTGAAACTCCATAAGTCCCTAAAAGCGAAGGATTCCCTCTTTGCTCATTGAGCAGGTTGTACCACTGGAGTCCCAGATTAGTCGTTGCATTCGTTGTGAGTCAAAGCCATAGAGAATAATGGAGAAAAATCAAATTGAAACTAGGATCCTATCCTTGAGTGAATTTATCTTCAAAACTAACTAGTTTCAACAAGAAATCCTCAAGCAGCGTAAAGCATCTACTTGTCTGACATTGTATGCAAAATTGTTTGAGCCTATTTATTGATCATCATGATGCTACGTTCAGGTAGAATCGTTGGCATGGCTTCATACGAATACGATAATACAAATATGATAACTTGTTTTAACAATAGGGTGATGCTCATGCCCCTAAAGATCATGTCCAATTCCAACTAGAAGAACCCAGTATGACCAGTATAATCCCACTGCTGGTTTTCACGCTCATTCTCAGGTCCATGTTGTAGGATCTGAATTCAATCCTACTTCTGCGGAAGCTCAGGACCAAACTGAGCCCTCATCTATGCCTACTCCTGGCTTGGTCTCCGCTCTTGGAGTCCTTGCTACTCACATGGATCCTCAACAGCTCGAGGCAATCTAATCGATTTTGAAAGGGTAGACTCCCTTAGGTTCCTCTGAACCGGTCATCCCATATGCTCATGTCTCTCACCAGATCCTCACCTAGGCAATGGAGAGCCTTTGTATCTCCACCCCGCGGCAGGTGGGTCATCAGCACTCTAGTACTCGATAACCCTCGAGGCCTAACACTCCAATCCCTACCAATGCCCGTGGGCACGGCGGAAATGTTGTCGGATCTCAACCATATTGTACACTTTGCCCCAGTTACTCTAAGAGGCAGGCATTCTATACCTCTCCTCCACAATTAACTGATCTGCTAACCCAAGCTCTTTTGACCAAGATGAGTCAAATGGATGAGCAATACAAAGATCTGAAAAGAATGATCGATGCCAAAGCTGCACCAGAAATTTCTATATTGGCCCTACCAGTCTTCCATATGTTACCATCTGAAATGCCAGTTTACAAGAGATACAATGGCACGGGTAACCCTTTCATTCGTATGAAGGAATTCCTATATGAGTCGTCGTTTTGGCAGAATGACAAGAGATCCTTGGCCTTTATGTTCAGAAGATCATTGGAGGGATCGGCTCTTGAGTGGTTCTTTTTATTAGACCCAGCTAATGCCTAGAATTTTGATATAGTGTCTAAGAAATTCCTGCAGAGGTACAAGGATCGGTTTACACCATCCCTTTCTATTACTGATCTGGTGGCTGAGAGAATGAAACCAGATGAAGACTTCATTACGTTCATCGACAGATGGCGAGCGATGGCTGAAAAGGTGAAAGACCACTTGTCTGAATCGGAGCAAAGTCAAAATGATGATTGCAAATGCCACTCCTCGGTACAAGCTGGTCCTAACTCTCAACAATCTCACAAACATAGCAAAATTGTATGAGAGGGCGCACTATGCCCAGAATGCTTTCAAAGATTCTACCTTCTCCAGTATTTTCGATCCACGCATACCTAATAGGCCTCCCCCCAGAAAACCTAATGCACCTAGCTCCTCCAGTACGGGTCCAACCACTGAAGGTACCATGTCTAATGAACAGGTGAGTACCATGAATAACAATCAAGCCTCATTTGTGAGAAATCAACTAACGACCTCAGAATCCACAAGGTTTTAGGCCTCCACAACAGCAACTTCCTCAGTCTACCTACAACTAGCCTCATCAGCAGCCAAGCTACAACCAAGTTCCACTACCTACAGAATACTCTCAACATATAAAACCTATTGGTCCTAAGAGAACCTCATACTCACCACTCCCAGAGTCCCTCTCTGATATCTTCAATGCTCTCATGGCATCCAACGCTCTCTCGTTGCCAAAAGAAAGGACCATACAGCCTCAAAATGCCGATACATCCCGTTATTATGTGTTCCACAGGCAGCCTGGGCACACTGTTGACGTATGTTTCTAGTTTTGGGATTACATTCATAATCTCAATGTTCAGGGAGGAATCGATTGGGATGAGATGCATAGATAAATCACTGCTTTGAAAGCTAAGAGGCTTCCACAGAAACAACATCAGCAACCACAACAATAGATCCAAAGGGCACTTGTCCAGCAAGCGGCACCACAACCGCCAAATATGGGAATCGTACAAAATCCGTTAATGGAGCACCCAAATCAGATGGCCCCAATCCTCAACAGTACCCAATCAAAGGTGCATAGGGGTTAGCAATGGAAAGTAGACGAGTCATCTTCCATATACTCCACTGTCCACATGCCTGACACTATCATTCAGCCGCCCCGTACCATTATCCGCATCACCAAGCCTCCACCAAAGCAACTAACATCCGCTCCACCGCCACAACCCCTAAAACTCAATCCTACCATACCAACCACCTCTGTAACACCATACACCACCCCTAAACCCCTTCTCACCATCCTAAAGCCATCGCCACCACTGAACAACGCACCACCCGTCCATGACCATATCATGCCATCTAAACCCTTAGTACCGCATCCTCTTCCCCACATCACCTAGCCATGACAACCCTTAACCAACCAGACCACTCGTATGCACTCCACAACCCCTACTCGCCAATTAAAACCACCATCTCATGCCTTCCAAACCCTTGATCATTAAGCTGACAATTGTCAAAACCTTACCATTACCCTCTACTACTGAGCCGCAACCGCTGGTGCTCTAGAGTGGCAGAATATTCAATAAGGTGTTCCCTCAATCTACTGTTCAAGAGGGTCCTCTACAAGCAACAAAATAGCCACAGAATGAAGAGAGTGCACCAGGCACTCAATATGATCTGTTGAAGCATCTGGACAAGACATCGACACGCATCTCCATGCTGGAGTTGATTAAGAGATCTAAGACCCATCAAGAAGCGTTGATGGAGTATTTACAAAGGGTAATGGTAAATAAAGATGTGCCTATAGAGAAGATCACCACAGTTCTGGTATCGCAAAGTGATCAGCCATACATATCATTTCACAATTTTGAGTTAGCACCCCTGGCAACATGGGGTATTGCTTTGAGCATTACTGTGAATATCTGTCGGAAAACCATTGACACATGCTTGGTAGATACAGGGGCTTCGATCAATGTGTTGCTTCCACGGACATTGGAATTGTGCGGTGTGCCAAAAGAGAAATGACTACCCTCTCCCATATCAATGACTGCCTATAACAATACCACTAGGTCTCCAATGGGCATGGTCTACCTCAAAGAAGAACTAGGCCCTGTTTGTCATTTATAGGTCAAATTCCACATCTTGGAGATAGACCGTTCTCTTAAAGGCATCCATGGTCGCCCGTATATCAAACTCCTTGAGGTTGTTCCTCCACTAATCATCAATGCCTCAAATTTCCTTACAAAAGGCATATTGTTAAAGTGACTAATATGCCGATCCTTGCTGCTACTCATTCCTTCAATACTAATCCGGTTCCTATGCCAACATCCATCCAGAAACCAATTCTCTCTCTTTGAAACTTATCTTCCTTCAGTAGATCCACTAAAATCCATCTTACCCTCACCATACCCTGTAGATGCAATGAAGCGGAGGAAGTTCATGAGTACCCCGAGGTGGAATATTATGATGAAGATCAGATATCATCTTGGGAGAGGGCTAGGAACAAAACTATAAGGAAAACTCAAGTCGGTAAAAGATGAAAGGATCGTACCTAGAAGTGGTTTGAGATATAGGCCAGAGAAAGTAAGACATGAGATTGTGCAGCAAGAAGAGAATGAAGGAGGGCATAAAGTGTGGAAAACCATGGTAACCCCGTGTAAGGAAAATCGGAACCCTTTAACTTGGGCGTTATCTACTCATTTCATCAAAGGACCCGTAATTCAGTATGGGAGTGACAATACAGTAGTAGTCACTTTAGACTTCGACCTTCATAACATCTATGGAAGAGACCTAGCCAGACGTTTTGCACCCCTACTCACCTATCAGTCCCTAGAGGCTCTGCGGCCTCTGAAAATAAGAAAATTCCATAATCCAAAATGTGAATGGTATAGATGGTTCGATATATGGGATCTCTACATTGTTTTGAACTAGCTCTTCCTCCATCCCACAGAGCCCAGATGGCCTCCACTGGTTGAAAACTTGATCGAAGGACTTGGCTCCATATCTAACAAAAGAATACTGCTTGACGAGGAAACTGATGAAGGGGAACCTGATGACCACTATGAAGAAGGCCGAACTATAGACCACCTCTGGTCAGCCACTTATCCTACCCAGGTCCTTGCTCTCCACACTTTATTCAGAACCCTACTCCTGACCCCGACCTGGTCCAGAGTAATCACTGAAGATATTCTTTGGGCACCACCCATTCTAGTCACTCTAGCCCCTCGAGACTTCTTTCATCGGACTCCTTACAATCCTAAGGAGATCCGTGACATGATTCGGGACATCCTGTTGTATGGCCCCCCAATTCCTTTGGCCATGGTGCCGTTATCCTCTTTATCTACTTCTATTCCATCTGATCCATTCTTGCTTTATGATTAATGAAAATTCTTTATAAAAAAAAAAACATCCAATTCTCAACTCCTTCTCAAGTCATCATTAAGGAGACTTCCTACTTCTTGTCCAAGTGTACCCCAACACACGGGTCACTCGGGCAAGATTCTCTACTAGATCTACTTTGCCCCTCCTTGCAGGGGACATCACCTGTATTCCATTTTGTATCTAATGATTTTTATCCTTCTTCATCCTCCATAGGTCAAGATAGGGAGTCTAGTGAAGATAGGTCTAGGCAAGTTAAGAAGTCTAGGAAATCCAAGGGTAGGCACATTTCAGAAAGATATCTCTAAGAATTAGCCTTTAAGTGTCTTTCTTGTTACCAAATCCCTCAGCTTTTAGAAGACCCTATCCAACTGTCCAAAGAAGCGAGGTAGAAGAATATGTTGATGATGGGTATGGGGTGTATGAATCGTTGCATGAGAAAGACCCTATAATTGAAGGTGAAGAAGAAGATGAGGACGTAGCTGAGGCATGTGCAAGTGGAATGAAGAGATTTGATGAACCATCAGCTGTTGTAGAAGAACCCACCAAGGAAATCAACCGAGAAACTGAAGATGAACCTAAGGTCGTCCTCATCAGTAAAAGTCTTTCTAAATCAGGCGAAGAGACTTTAGCTCAAGTTCTCAGGGATTATAAGGATACTTTCGCATGGAGTTATGAAGACAAGCCAGAGTTAGACTCGTCTTTAGTGGAACACAGATTAACTTTAAAACCTAGAGCTAACCTGGTCAAATAGAAATTGAAGCGATTCCAGGCTTTGAAGATGAAAGAGGAGGTCGACAAATTGCATAAAGCCAAATTTATTATAGTTGTCCTTTATCCTCAATGGGTGGCAAACATAGTCCCAGTCATAAAGAAGGATAGAAAAGTCAAAATATGTATTGACTTCCGGGATTTAAACAGAGCGTGTCCTAAAGATGATTTCCCATTGCCTAACATTGATGTACTCATTGATAATACAGTTGGATTTGAAACTTTGTCTTTTATAGATGGTTTCTTAGGATATAATCAGATCTGCTTGGTAGAAGAAGATCAAGAAAATACATCATTCACTACACCTTGGAGAACATATTGCTATGTGATTATGCCATTCAGATTAAAAAATGTTAGAGCCACCTATCAAAGGACTATGATGGCAATATTTCACAATATGGTGCATATCCATTTGAAAGTGTATGTAGATGATCTCTAGTGAAATCTAAAACTAAAGCTGATCATGCGTAAGTCTTGGCTAAGGTGTTGAAGAGATCAAGGGAATATCAATTGAAAATGAATCCTAAAAAGTGTGTGTTTGGTGTTTCATCAGGGAAGTTGTTAGGTTTTATCATGAGTAAACGAGGCATTGAGATTGATCCCAACAAGGTAAAAGGTATCATAGAAATGTCACCTCCTAAGAATTTGAAAGAATTAAAAGGATTGATCAGGAGGTTGTAATTTATCTGTCATTTTGTCTCCTACCATTCACAGAGATGTAGGCCATTTTACAAGCTTACCAAGCCGGGAGTCAAATTCGATTGGGACAATAAGTGTCAGGAGGTATTCAATGGACTGAAGAAATATCTGACAAGTCCTCCTATCTTGAGGCCACCATCTCCGGACAAACATTTAATTATGTACATTTCTGTCTTGGATGATTCGGTAGGGGCTGTCCTAGCGCAAGAAGATGAAGAAGGAAAGGAGAGGGCAGTCTACTATCTCTCTAGACTTCTCAACCCCGCAGAGCAAAGATACATGACGATGGAAAAAACTTGTGCCACATTGGTGTGGGTAGTTCATAAATTGAAGCATTACTTTTTGACCCATGAAGTCCATCTGATCTTTAGGACGAATCCTATCAAGTTCCTTCTCAAGAAATTCGTCCTTACACACAGATTAGCACGATGGAAAAGCTTCCTTTCTCAATTCGATATCACATACATTCAGCAGAAAGCGATTACAGGCTATGCCACAGTAAAACATCCTGCTCATCACCCTCTTCCCCGATTTGATTTAGTCCGATCGGAGTTTCCAGATGAGGAACTGATTGTCCATAAACAAACTCACTCACGACATGTGGACTCTACATTTTGACAGAGCTCTGAACTCTCACAGTAAGGGTATTGGCATTGTTCTCCAATCACTTGAAGGTGCCACCATTCCTTAGGCCTTTCAGCTTGCTTTTCCTGTCACAAATAATATAGCATTACACCCTGAAGAAGCCACTGCTGAGGAGAAAAGGTCTATCAGGAGAATTGCTCAAAGGTGCACTCTGGTTACTGGAGAATTTTATAGAAGAGGATTTGATGGTGTCCTTATGAGATGTCTGGATGAAGATGAGCTTTGGAAGATCATAGAAGGAACTCATACTGGAGTTTGTGGTGGCCATGTCAATGGACGTATGATAGTTGTAAGCATTGAGGTTTCGGATCCGGTTATCGGGTCAGTTTTCGGGGTCGGATCCCTTATTTTGGGCCCTGGTGGGGCTGAGACTTAGTTTCCTTTTCGCCTCGAGCTTGCTCGACACGGTTTAAACGGCGTCCATCAATGTGGACGTGTTTTAGGTTGTGCCACGTGGGCTGGCCTTAGGGCGCGAGAGTACGGCCCCGATCTTATCATCTGAATGGCATCTTGTATGGACGACGCCATTTAGAGTACGACCCTACTTTGTCAGAGTACGGCCCAGTCTTGTCATTTGAATAACGTCGGGCTTGGACGACGCATTTTCTCCAGCTTCAGTTTGACCCCGCGAACCCTCCCTCCTTTCCCTCATTCTCTCCCTTCTCTTCTCTCTCCTCTCTTCCCTCCGATCTCCGGCGAGCCCTTTCCCCTCTCCTTGCTTTCCTCTCCCCATTCCTCCTCTCCCTCCACTCTAGTAACCTCCTAACTTCCTCCACTACCACCACCACTTCCTCCGCGGCACATTTCTCTCCGGACAGCGGCCGACGTCCCGGTGGAGTAATGGCGTCCACGGCAGTACCGGCGGCGACGTGTGGCGAGGCGGGTTGGAGGCTTAGAGCTAGGAGGATTTCGAGTAACCAGTAGGGTGACGATCCCCATTGTATTTCGTTTAAAAACCATGTTTTTCCCGCTTTGGAGCATGTTTAGGGGTTTTCTTGGGGCGAAAATACTAATTGCATGTAATGAGAATTTGGGTGTTAATGAGAATTTAGGTTCTTCTCCTCCTTCTCCACTTTTTTTGTGTTTTTACACGATTTGGGGGAGTAAATCCCACCCCGTGGATTGAGAGATGGTAGAGGAAGAACCTATCTGTGAGGGTTAAATGGCGTCGGGGGACAGCAACGCCTTTTAGAAAGGCGGCTACCACCCGCGACGCGATTTAGACCAAATAAAAGACTCTATCTCTAGACTGATGAGCGTCCAGGGACAGCGACGCCTTTTGAACGGCAACTTACATGCCCGACACGTTTTAAACTGAAATCACCCGAGGTCTGTCTCTGTTTCTGTCGTTATCAGGCGACTAGGGACAACGATGCCTTTCAAAAGCCGGCTACATATGACGACACGTTTTAGGTCATTTTCTGGGGCTAGTTTTTATATAGACCAGTTAAGAAAGCTTGAATGACGTCGGCCTTGGGCGACGCGATTTAAGCCAGAATTCCATTAATTCCTGCAATTAACATGTGTTTACATTGTTAGATAGTTTAGTTAATTGCATGCTTAGAAATGTACTCGATGACGATGGGTTCTATGTGATCGGATCGCACTGTGTTGTGTTTTGTGCGATCGTGGGCCTAGAGTGACAGTTGTTAGCGCTTAGGCACCCTGTGTCGGTGTAGGAGTGACACGGCGCCGGTGTGAGAGTGGCGGGGTGACGCCTAGAGAGAGGGTCACCTGGTGTACCCCGGGGTATAGCTAGTACCGGTGTGGGAGTGGTACATTCGGAGTGTCACTCGTGCTAGGGGAAGCAGAACCACCTGGAGCCTGTCAGGCCGGAGTAGCCAGCGCGCTATCCGAGAGGTTGCTGTTTGGTCTCAGCGGGTCGGTGTTTCCCGCGTTCGTCCGTGTGGTTGACGTGTTTTGCCGAGACGCTAGTTGTGAGCTCCGTGGTAGAATGGTTTCAAAATTATGCATGTTATATTTCGAATACATGTGTTTTATATCGAATCTAGGAATCGTGTTTTCTGCTTTACTTGCTTAAATTATCTATAATTGTGTTGCTACACTTATGGGTGCGTGAGTGGGTGGTGGGGATCAAAGGATCCCTACTGAGTCTTTTCGATGAGACTCACCCCTGTAGTTTTCAGGTGAGGGTTCCAAGCAGGCGTAGCGAGGAGAGTGTTGCTTTGGGTCGCGCGCTAGCAGCCGTTGTTCCGGGGTATGTCCCGATGTAGTTGTTATTTTATTTTCTAGCCTGTATGCTTAATTATTTCCTTTCAGTTGGAGTATATAATTATTTGCTGAGTCGAGTCGCATTGTAATAATTTTTAATTCTTGCACTTCCTTTTTAATTCAATGCGATGTGAATGTTTAGCTTAGTTTATTATTTATTTCCCAGACTTATCAAGATCCGGGTTTGTTTCCAAATTAATGATTCGATACCCATTTAGTAATCGAATCCCCGATTATAGGGTGGCACGTCGTTACAGTTGGTATAAGAGCATTCGGTCTGGCAAATAAATGAATAACTAGATTAAATATCATAATTTCGGCAAATAATTACATTATCCCGTACAGGCACATCGGTAGTGTAGGTTTTAGGACTCTAATTAGAACTTTTCGATTTCTGTGATTGTAGGCGATTAGATGGCTCTGAGGAAGAGGATGCCAGTCATTAGAGAGCGGGGAGATGTCCCTAGTGGATCTGAGGCCGGTAGGCCGAGTATGGAGCGTTTCATAGAGGCTATGATAGACACGTGGCTAGATACCAGACCCGAGACCCTAGTGAGAGTTCTAGTGCTCGGGGAGGGCCTTCAGCTGCTCTGGAGAGATTCCTGAAGTTGAAGCTGCCTCATTTTACCTGTTGTCCCGACCCTGATGAGGTTGTTCATTGGTTGAGGGAGATGAAGAAGACTTTTGATACTATGGATTGTGCGGCAGTTGTGAGGACTCCTTTGGATACCTTCATGTTGAAGGATGATGCCTACGACTGGTGGACCACTTTGAAGAGTTTGTCATATGCAGATAGAAATCTCAGGGAGATTCCATGGGAGACATTTGTGAAGGAATTGAATGTGCAGTACTTCCCTAGGCATGTCTAGAGGGCCAAGGAGAGGGAATTTATGGAATTGACCCAAGGAAGCATGATAGTGGTTGAGTACCAGATGAAGTTTGTTTCACTTGGGAGGTTCGTGCCTTTTATCTCAGGAGACGAGGAGCGTCGAACTGAGAGGTTTGTGGATGGACTGAGGTCCAATTTGAGGAGTTTTGTGGCATCCCATTGTTGTACAGATTTGGCATCGGCGGTTAGGTGTGCCGCAGCAGTAGAGGCACAGCATGAGCAGTCAGCTCGAGAGAGGGGATTGACTACTCATGGGCCAATTCATGGGAGGGGAAAGACAGTAGCAGCAGCAGCTCCTTCGTCCGGATCAGGATCGTCTTCACTCGGCTCCAGATTCAGGAGGTTCTTTTGAGGTGGTGGCAGCAACAGCGGCAGTAGCGATAGTAGCAGACCCAGCAGAGTCAGTCGGTGTCCAGTGCTCAGCAGGAGGCAGCTCAGAGGCTTCCAACAACTTGTCGACATTGCGGTGGTACTTATGGTAGGACCCAGTGTCCTGCATTTTCTGGGAGGTGTTACACTTGTGGCCAGCAGGGCCATTTGGCGAGGTATTGCCCGCAGGGGCATGGTCGGGGATGGGGACCAGGTGATTAGAAGAAGCCGAGGACCCAGGGGAGAGTTCTAGCTATCACCAGGAAGGAGGCCTGTGCGTCCAACTTGGTGGAAGGTACACTTTCTATCCTTTGGAACTCTGCGTATGTGTGAATTGATTCGGGTGCTTCGCATTCTTTTATTTATGAGCAGTTCGTAGATATTCTTTCTGCACCCGTTGATGAGATGTCTGATGGACTGATGGTAGAGGTGCCTTCTGGGGATTTCATGTTGTCTTATAATTGTTTGAGTGAGGTTCCCTTGACCATTGAGGGCCATGAGTTGCTTGCCCAGTTAGTTGTGCTTGCCATTCGCGACTTTGATGTCATCTTGGGCATGGACTGGTTGGAGGCTTATTATGCCGAGGTGGACTGCCACAGGAAGAGGGTGCGTTTCTCTATTCCGGACATCCCGACCTTCTACTTCCAAGGTATTAGGCTCTCTTCACGTTGTATTCTTATTTCTGCCTTTCAGGCCCAGAGATTGCTTGTTGGTGGCTGTGAGGCTTTCCTGGCCTCTGTTGTTTTAGCTGATGTTAGTAGTAGTTCTGGTCCTTGGGAGGTGCCTGTAGTTTGTGACTTTGTTGATGTGTTCCCTGAGGAGTTGCCTAGCCTTCCTCCTCAGCGAGAGGTTGAGTTTACTATCGAGCTTGCACCCGGTACGGCGCTCTTGTCTAAGGCCCCGTATCGGATGGCTCTGGCCGAACTCGCTGAGTTGAAGGCACAGTTACAGGAATTGCGGGATAAGGGTTTTATTCGTCTCAGTACTTCTCTGTGGGGTGCTCCAGTTCTATTTGTCAGGAAGAAGGATGGTTCTCTGAGGTTGTGTATTGATTATAGACAGCTGAACCAGGTGACGATAAAGAACAAGTACCCACTTCTGAGGATCATTGATCTGATGGGTCAGTTGCAGTCGGCGAAGATGTTTTCAAAGATTGACTTGAGATCACGGTATTATCAGATGAGGATCCGTGAGGTTGATGTTAGTAAGTCAGCCTTTAGGACTCGGTAGGGACATTATGAGTTTTTGGTTATGCCTTTTGGCTTGACCAATGCTCCGGCGGCTTTTATAGATTTCATGAACCGGGTCTTCAGGGCCTACCTGGATCAGTTTGTGGTGGTATTTGCAGATGATATTTTGGTATACTCTTCTTCTGAAGAAGAGCATGCCACACATCTTCAGGTGGTGTTGCAGGTTCTGAGAGAGCACCAACTCTATGCCAAGTTTAGTAAGTGTGAATTCTGGTTAGATAAGGTGCACTTCCTGGGGCATGTCATTTCTGGAGATGGAATTGTAGTGGATCTGGCCAAGATCGAGGCAGTGATGGACTGGAGCAGACCGACAACAGTAACTGAGATCAGGAGCTTCTTAGGGTTAGCAGGATATTACAGACGGTTTGTCCAGGATTTTTCTTCGATAGCGACCCCCTTGTCGAGGTTGACTCGTAAGGGAGTTCGTTTCGTGTGGACCGAGGAATGTGAGCGGAGTTTCATCGAGTTGAAGATTTGCCTCACTTCGGCTCCAGTGTTGGTGCTTCCATCAGGTTCCGGCGGATTTGTGGTTTATTCAGATGCATCTCGTCAAGGTTTGGGTGAGGTTCTGATGCAGCATGGTAAGGTCGTGGCCTATGCTTCTAGGCAGCTGAAGAAGCATGAGGAGAACTATCCCACTCATGATTTAGAGCTGGCAGCTGTGGTGTTTGCACTAAAGATCTGGCGGCACTATTTGTATGGAGAGAAATTTCAGGTTTTTACCGATCATAAAGCCTGAAGTATGTATTCACACAAAAAGATCTGAACTTGAGACAGCGCAGGTGGATGGAGTTCATCAAAGATTATGATCTCGACCTTTCGTATCATCCGGACAAGGCAAATGTGGTGGCAGACGCCTTGAGTCGGAAGACGGTCGTGTCATATCTTATGGTTCAAGAATAGAGGTTATTTGAGCAGGTTGTGGAATCTTCCTTTAGGATTCCGCGAGAGGCTAATAGAGCTGTGTTGGCCAGCTTAAATGTGAGGCCAGCAGTGTACCATGCTGTAATCGAGGCTTAGAGGGTAGATGAAGAGTTACCACAGGTTCTCCGGACACCAGAGGTGGAGTTGTGGGATGATGGTACAGTCAGATTTAGAGGCAGACTCTATGTCCCAGCCAAAGAAGATATGCGCAGGAGTGTCTGGATGAGGCGCACCGTTCTAGATATGCAGTACATCCCGGAACGACTAAGATGTATCATTGTTTGAGGAAGCACTTTTGGTGGCCCAGTATGAAGAAGGACGTGGCTGATTATGTGGTAAGGTGCCTGACTTGCCAATAGGTTAAGGTAGAACACCAGAGACCAGGAGGATTGGTGTAGCCTTTGCCGATCCCGGAATGGAAATGGGAACACGTGACTATGGACTTTGTGATGGGGTTACCTGTGTCCCCTGGCAGAAGAGACGTGATCTGGGTCATTGTTGATCGATTGACAAAGTTAGCACACTTTCTGGCTATTAGGAAAGACTGGTCAGTCGGTAAGTTGGCTAAGTTGTTTGTGGACTGGATCATCTCTCTACACGGGGTGCCCTTATCCATCGTGTCAGACCGGGATCCGAGATTTACTTCTAGATTCTGGAGGAGTTTTCAGAAGGCCTTGGGCACGCAGTTAGCCTTCAGCTCGGCTTACCATCCCGAGACTGATGGGCAGTCGGAGAGGACCATTCAGACACTGGAAGATATGCTCAGGGCATGTTGCCTAGACTGGGGAGGTTCTTGGGAGTAGCACCTGTCTACAGTGGAGTTTGCCTACAACAACAGTTATCATTCTAGTATCGGCATGGCGCCTTATGAGGCACTGTACGGACGGCCATATCGATCTCCTACGAATTGGTCTGAGATTGGCGAGAGGCAGATAGCAGGGCCAGAGTTGGTTCAGCAGTGTGCTGAGGTTGCCAGAGTGGTGCAGCAGAGGTTGACTATAGCTCAGAGCAGACATAAGAGTTATGTAGACGTCCGTAGGAGACCGCTTGAGTTTGAGGTTGGGGACCACGTGTTTCTCCGAGTCTCACCCTCCAAGGGTGTGATGAGATTCGGTAAGCGAGGTAAGCTGAGTCCGCGATATGTTGGGCCTTTTCCCATTCTTGCTCGAATTGGGGAAACGGCATATTAGCTAGCATTGCCGCCCAGTCTTGCAGGAGTGCACGATGTGTTCCATGTTTCCTTACTGAGGAAATATGTTCAGAATCCATCTCATGTGTTGGACTTTTCAGAGTTGGAGGTCGCCGAGGACTTGTCCTTTCCAGAATTTCTAGTACCTATTGAGGATCGCAGGGAACAGGTCCTGCAGAACAAGTTTGTTCCTTTGGTTAAGGTGATTTGGCAGCATCGCTCCGGAGGCGAGGCTACTTGGGAGCAAGAGGATGAAATGTGGGCATTCGATATCATTGGTTCCCTTGGTGATCCCAACTCCTTGGTCAAACAGAAATCGTTCATACTCACGATGACAGAGTACTTCACCAATTGGGCGGAAGTTGAAACCTATGTAAAAATCAAAGCATCAACAGTCTACAAGTTCATCATGAAGAATATTATCACCAGATTCGGGATTCCAAGTTCGATCGTCACCGACAATGGACCTCAATTCATTACAGAAGAACTGAAGGATCTCTGCAACATGTATAACATTGCATTGCATCATTCCTCTCCATATTATCCACAAGACAATGGTGAAGCAGAGGCCACTAATAAAACCTTGATCAAAATCATCAAGAAAACGTGTGAGTTTACCAGATACGCAGACTGTCCAGAAAAGCTCGTTGAGGCTCTATGGGCCTACCGAACTTAAATTAGCACTCCCACTGGGCAAACCCCATATTCCTTGACATTTGGAATAGAGGCGATAGTTCTATATAAGATCCTCATCCTGTCATTAAGGGTACAATTGAACAAAGAGTTTTCCATTGATGAGCATCGCTCAGCACTCCTTGCTCAATTGGAACTCTTAGACGAGAAGAGATGGGCAGCTGCTAATCACACTCAAGTGTATCAGAACAGGCTCGCACGATTTTATTAAAAGAAGGTCATTGACAAAAAGTTCAAAAGTTGTGACATAGTGGTTAAACGAATTTTTGTAAAACCTAGTGGTCCTCGCTCTAAACTACAACCCAACAGGGAGGGTCCTTATCTCATAGCAAATGCTTTTTCCAATAATGTTTATAGGGTGGTTAATGTAGAGGATCAACAGTTGTCTCGCCCTTGGAATGGTTTGTACCTTAAGAAGTATTATCCTTAGGTTAGGTGTGTCAACTGGTATGGTGCAAGGACCAGTGGGGTCAGAAAAGTTGAGTCCAAAATTCCCTCGTTAGTCTTTGGTAGTCTAATCTAGGGGCATGATACATACACATGCTTGGTTCTTGAATAACAAATGATGTAAAGTCCAAAATTACCTCGTTAGCCTGACTAAGAGTGTAAGGTGCAACCTATTCTTTCCTTCTCGGTTCACGATGTGAAAACGAGGCTTAGGATAGACTACTGAAAATACCTGCCATCCTAGTAGGAGGCCGTCATAAAAAAAAAAGGAGAAAAACATAATACCTGCCCCAAAGCAAAAGCAAAAGGCAAAAGCCAAAGCAAAAGAAAAAAGGCTACAAAGTCAAATGTCAAATAAAAAGGCCAAAATCAAAATAAAAAGGACGTAAGGTCAAAAAAAAAAAATCCCCACAAATTGAAAATGACCGAACCCCAACAGACAATAGCGTAAGGGAAGGACATCTTCCTATGTCCCTGGAACCTTCTCGTGAGCTTTCTAGACCATTTCTTTCCATCCCCTTAAGGGGCGTGCACCACGCTTTGCTTGTGGGAGCCATTTCTCAGGAAAGAAAATTGCAGCCAAAGTCCTACAGAGTGGATTTTACTGGCCCACACTTTTTAAGGATGTATATGAGTTCAGCAAAACCTGCCTAAGATGCCAAGATGTAGGGAACATGGCCAGAAAGGACATGATGCCACTCAATCAGATTTTAGTGGTTGAAATTTTTGATGATTTGGGGATAGATTTTATGGGTCTTTTTTCACTATCCTTTGGACATGAGTGTAGACACCGATTTTGGACCACCCTTTTGGTCATAAATCCCCTCCATCATCAGCCCATCATCATAAATCCCCTCATTTGAGCCATCTCAGCCCACTACCAGCTAGGCCCATTAACCAAATCCCGACTCTAGCCACCTTTTCCGTGGAAGGCCAGCCAGTCCGCCTTCCACCCCCTTCGAAGGCCACCCCTCGCCTTCCACCACCTTCGAAGGCCACCCCCCGCCTTCTACACCCTTGGAAGGCCAGCTACCTTGCCTTCCACCTTTTTTCCACCTTTTCCACTTTTAGCCACCTTTTCGTGGAAGGCCAACCCCTTGCCTTCCACCGCCTTCGAAGGCCACCCCCCGCCTTCTACCCCCTTCGAAGGCCAACCACCTTGCCGTCCACCTTTTGGCCACCTTTTTTTCACCTTTTCGTAGAAGGCCAACCCCTTGCCTTCCACCGCCTTCGAAGGCCACCCCTTGCCTTCCACCTCCTTCGAAGGCCACCCCTCGCCTTCCACTCCCTTCGAAGGCCAGCCGGGTCGCCTTCCACCGCAAGAGTGGAAGGCATGTCACCTGGCCGTCCACTCCTTAACCACCTTTTTGACCCCGTCTTCCCCACGATCTCCTCTACTCTCCGCCCACGTCCCCACTACTCCGACCACTCCCCACTCCGGCGACTGCCGCGTCCACTACCTCCAACCCTTGACCACTCCCTATTGATTGAAGGGTGATTTACGGGGATTTAGACCCCTGTTTTCTCCCCTTTTTTCCTTCGCCTATTTAAACCCCCCACATCCTCTCGAGCAAGGGGTTAAGGACTTCGGTTTAAAGGAGGATTTGGGGTTAAGGATTTTCTGAGGTTAAGAGGTGGCTTCTTGGAAGGAAGGCTCAGAGAAGGCTGGCAAGCGGGCAAAGAGTCAGAAGGCTGTTTCAGGAGGAACGTCACTCCAAATGGGCTTGTCTTCCTAACCCTCTTTTACTGTTTCACCTTTTTCACTTCATTGCATTTCCAATTTCCATCAATGCCGTAACATCCTCTCTCTTTCACTCTCTTTTACCTTCAACACATCATTTCACTCTTCACACACGAGCATCTGCATGCATACATCCTAGGATGACTTAGCACCTTTTACCCCCAGAGGTTCCAAACAAAAATCGGGAGGTGGGTGGCCATAACATATGGTCACCTTCCCTCCCAAACACCCATCCGGTGCGTTTCCCTCTAATTTTAGTTATTTTTTATGTTTGCATGAACGGATCCTACATGTCACAGTTCTAATTGGGTTATTGTCTTTTCTTTGTCTGTCTTTTCTTTTCAGGGGCTCTTACCAGATTCTGCGCGTGCACTACCGAGCTCTCCTCCTCTGGCCGGCCGGAGGAAGAGAAGGAGGAACCAGCATCTCCCGCTCCCACAAAACGCGATCACATCCCCACCATCCTGCGGAGCACAGGGACCGTAAGGTAATTCTCCTGGCGATCACATCCTTTATTTCTAACCCCCTTTAA
Organism: Zantedeschia hybrid cultivar; assembly: GCA_030544215.1. Lineage (NCBI taxonomy): Eukaryota > Viridiplantae > Streptophyta > Magnoliopsida > Alismatales > Araceae > Zantedeschia > Zantedeschia hybrid cultivar. The sequence goes on from JARZZO010000011.1 coordinate 48,106,411, forward strand.
ATCGCCACAGTGCTAAGACGAACGGAGAGGAACCCTCGCCCGAAGCCCGCAGCCGCGGCGGGGGACGTTCCGGGCGCCTACAATGAGTACATCTTAGTGGCAGTGGATTACGTTTCCAAGTGGATTGAAGCAATAGACATCCAAACCAATGATCATAAAGTGGTCATGAAATTTGTTCAAAAACATATCTTCTCCAAGTTCGGCTGGCCCAAGGCTATCATTAGTGATGGGGGTTCACATTTCACTCATTCTCAATTTCGATCTTTTTGCTCAAAAGAAATAGGATTACTCACAAGATTGCTACTCCATACCATCCCCAAACAAGTGGCCAGGTGGAAGTATCTAATAGAGAGATCAAAGATATTTTGCAATAGTCCGTTAGGCCGGACAAGAAAGATTGATCTAAAAGATTAGATGATGCTTTATGGACCTATCTGACTACCTACAAAACCCCTATTGGTATATCCCCTTATAAGTTGGTTTTTGAAAAAACATGTCACCTCCCTATGGAATTAGAACATAGGGAATACTGGGCCATCAAACAAGTCAATCTTGACTTAGCCTTAGCCAGTTCACATAGAATCCTGCAACTGAGTGAATTAAATGAAATGCACAATGAAGCCTATGAAAATTCTAAAATCTATAAAGTCAAGACTAAAACTTTTTATGAGAAATATATTGTAAGGAAATCCTTCAGTCTCAATCAAAAAGTTTGACTCTTTAACTCTAGGTTGCTCTTGTTTTCAGAGAAATTAAAATCAAGGTAGGGTGGGCCATTCCTCGTGATTAAAGCTTTTGACCATGGTGTTATCAAGATCATGGATCCTAAAAATAGACAAACATTCACTGTTAATAGTCAATGCTTAAAACCTTATATTGAAAACCTTTAGAATTGTCCATCGGAGTCCAGGGAGCTAAGTGATCCGCAATAAATGTGCTTCCGTCCGACTGAAGACGTTAAACTTAGTACTCATTGGAAGGCAACCCAATATTTTTATATTAAGATAATAAGTTGTCTTTTTGTTTTCTTTATAGGTTCTAATAATTCAGATAACAACTAGTTTGAGAGGAGAGCAGATAGAAATCCTCAAATACCCTCAATGCCCTAGGTTGTATCTCTCCTTCCCTGACTACTTTTGGTTATGATTCTTTCATATCATTCATGCCATTGAGGACAATGTCATTTGAGTTGGGGGGAGCAATTATTGTGCATACTTGTAAAATGTTTTGAAGAAAACTTGTATTCTCACAGATAAAAATAATGTCCAAAATTTTTCAAAATCTTTGCAATTTTTACATCTTAATTTAGATTTTTCAATTAATCATTCTTCATTAAATGGAGTATTAACAAACAATATTGAGCTAGTCAGTAAAATTTTAGGAGTTTAGAGTATCCCCCCTCCACAAGAAGTCACGACAAGATAACTTTTATACACACACGGCACCTTGAAGAGGGTGAAAGATCTTGAAAGTATAGAGTTGCTGGAGTTGATCCAAAGTGTAGGATTACCCACTCTATTTTTATTTTTGGGTCAAACGAAAGAGAGGTAGATATTCGTAATAAGAGACCAACCCATATAACATCCTAAGGAGGTGGTCATCTCAAAAAGGGATAGTTAGAAGCATGTAAATCAAATGACAAATAGCAAATATACTTCAAAAGAGCCAAAGGGTGGCAAAAAGTACGCACCCCTCCTTAGGCAAGAATGAAAAAGCCACACTAAATCAAAAAGTCCATCGCAACAAAATAAGACCAAATCCTAAAATATGTTGAGTTGGACGAAAGCTGAAAAACGAGTCTAGCCAATTGATCAGGAGACCTTTTTTTTTCTTCTCTCTCTCAAGTAACTCTTCCATAAGGTCAGCAAAGGTAAGTATATACCAGAAAGGGTAGAAATGAACTCCAAGCATGTCAACCGTTGTGTACAATCATCTGTTATGATCTCAAGTGTAGTAGGGGGATGTTGTCATCAAAAAATGAGCAAAGAGAAAAATCCAAACAATTTTTTCCAAGTAAAGAGAGGGTTAATGGACAGTAGTCATGCCTATTTTGCAAGCCAAATGAATAAAAAAGGGGCCACTCTAGGACTCAAATGGTGAAGAAATCCAATGGCACAACCGGGCCCATTATCTCAAGAAAAGGAGGTCCAAGCAATTTTTCAAAGAAAGCCCAAGTAAAGAAAAGTTAATGGACAGCAGTCATGTCCATTCTTACAAGCCCAAAGAAGTAAAAAAGGAGTTACTTTCAGCCCAAATGATGAAGAAATCCAAGAGGGCAGGCCTGGGCCCATTATCTCAAGCAAAAGAAGCCCAATAGGGCGAATTTGGGCCCAAAACGTAAAGGCCAAAGCCCAATTTCGTGGCAGCCTGTAAAGGGACCCAAATGGTCCCCCCATGGCCTATTCTTACCCCTTTGGCCCATGTTCAAATCTGCCCAAAAGTGGATAAGAAGAAAAAGGAAGTGGTCCCCCCTTCAAGATTCTTCTAGAAGGTGGTAGGTGAAAAGCAAAAAGAGAAGCCAATCATTATTCTCCAAGTGTTGTGGCCTCATTGGAGGACTCTTAAGCTGGGTTTCTTATCCCTAATCTAAAGCTAATGGATGCCTAATTTACCTCCCAAAAGTAACCCAACTTTATCTATAAAAGAAACTCCATCTTCTCCAAGCAAAAGTTGGAGACAAAAATCCCAAAAAAGAGAAAAGAGAGAGGACAGGAGGAGCACGTCTCCCTCCTCCATTTCCCTCCATCTCCTGCATCCCAAGAGAGAAAAAAGAAGGAAAAAAGAAGAAAAAAAGAAAGGAAGAGTACTAGAGAAGAAGAGAGCAAGATTGTAGGCTTCAAGAGCCATTCTCCCTTCTCATCCCCTTTCCAAAGTAGAGTGGGGGTGAAGAAGGGATTTATTTCTGTCTCCTTGCTTTCTTATAATGTTTTTTCTTTCAATTTGATATTCATAGAAACTTCTATCTCCCCCTTGATGTTCATCCATGGTGATTGAGAGCAATGAAATGCAATGTTCAGATTTTCTGAATCTGTTTTGTGAGTTTGCTGCTTACCTTGCTTCTATGCTATTTTTTCCTTCATAAGGTATATGTTTCCTGTGTGGGGATGGTAGAGGGGCCTTTCTAGTTTATAGAAATGGTCTCCTCAAATATTGAAACCCCCTAAATATGGAGATATGACCCGAAATGTGCCTTACTGTCCTAATTTCCTGAACTTTATGTTTCCTGATTTTCATTGTGTTTCTCTTGGGTTTGAGGGTTTTCTCAAGATGGCTTGGCCTTCCATGACCCTTAGGAGCACATCCTATCTATATATGATATTCTCCTAAGGCCAAACTTCAAAAGAAATCCCCTAAGTTTCATATATATTAAGATCTAAGTTTCTGTTTTCATGTTGGAACCGAATGGGTTTTGTTTGGATTTTTTCCTTTAATGGCTAAGGGTTTAGGCCCTAGAGGTTCTTAAGGAGGTTCCCTCACTAGTTGGGGATGAGCTTCTTTGAGTATAAACCCTCTAACATGGGGCCAAGAAGGAGAGATCCATGGAAAAGATAAAAATATATCTAAGTTTCTCATATGTTCATATTCAAGTTTTCATGATATTTTCCTAAAGAAATGCATCTAAAATATATTTTAAATAAATATTTTAGGCCTTGTATCTTTTATACTTTATTTTCCATCATTTGGGTTAGATTTAAACCCATTTTTCACCAAAAATCCGGATTTCGGGTGAGTCTGCGCCTGTGCAGTGCTACAGTATTGAGTCTGCGGCTATTGTTCATGAGTTTGCGCCTCCCTGCGTAGACTCAGTGCCAGTTGCAGTTTTTTGAGTCTGCGCCTCTTTCAGCTTGGTTTACGGGCTTGAGGTGATTCTTTGATCCTCCCCCAAGTTGTCCAATGGTTCCTTGGACCTAGGGTTGTCCTTTTGAGGCCCAATGAAGGTCCTAAATGGCTTGGACTTTGGGTTGTTAAGCTCTTAATGTTTCAAACCAAAATTTTGCCATATGTTTTAAGATTTTAAGTTTCTTCCGATGTTTCTCAAGGATGTCCCAATCTAAGGGTGCCAACAATCTAATGTTGGGTAACCCATCAAGGGCCCTCAAACAAAAAACATCATTCTTGTGTTCTCATTTCTATGGGTTCACTTAGATGATATGTCCCGAAGTCCCAATGAGTTGGTGGAGTTCCTTGCTCCCCAAATGTAGAAATGGAATGGGTGATTCCCTGTGGATAACCCTTTCATTTTGAAGGCATTAAGGGCACCCTTTGGGTGAGTAGTTGGATGCTCGGCACGCCCCCTTTATAGCCACCTCCATGGTTCATGGCTACATGTGATCCTCTAGGGAAATTGATGGAGTTCCTTGCTCCCCAAATGTAGAGATGCTTTGGATTACCCCTTGTGGGTTTTTCTTACATCTTGAAGGCATTAAGGGCACCCTTTGGGTGAGTGGTTGGATGCTCGGCACGCCTCCCTTTACAGCCATCCCTATGGTCCATTAGCCATTACATATCCCTTTAAGGGAGTTGGTCCTTCGGGTCCCTTCATGCCATGATCCTTTATGAAGATCTTAAACTGTAACGGCCCGCCACCCTATAATCGGGGATCCGATTACTAAATGGGTACCGAATCATTAATTTGGAACCAAACCAAGATCTAATCAAGTCTGGGAGATAAATAATAAACTAAGCTAAACATTCACATCGCATTGAACTGAAATAGAAGTGCAGGAATTAAAAATTATCACAATGCGACTCGATACAGCAAATAATTACATACTCCAACAGAAAAGAAATAATTAAACGTACAGGCCAGAAATAAAATAACAACTACGTCGGGGCATACCCCGGAACAACTGTTAACAGTGCTCAACTCACGGCCGCGCTCTCCTCGCTAGGTCTGCTGAGAGTCCTCACCTGAAAACCGCAGGGGGGTGAGTCTCAAAGACAAGACTCAGTAGGGATCCTTCGATCCCCACTGCCCACGCACACACCCACCAGTGTAAGGTACAGCTAACGGTAAAGTGATAAACACAGGAGGTACAATTCCTAATTCTTAACGTGAAATCACATGCAGTCGAAATATAATAAACATGCATATTTTAAACCAGCCGACTAGGGAACCCACAATTGTCGTCTCGATAGAACTCGCTAACCACACAGCAACGGTGGGAAAAACCTCGACCCGCTGAGACCAAGCAGTAACCCCTCGGATAGCACACTAGCTACTCCGGCCCAACCGGCTCAGGTGGTTACTTCTTCCCTCAGCATGAGTGACTCTCCGAATGTACCACTCCGACACCGGTACTAACTGACCCCGGGGTTCACCAGGTGACCCTCTCTCACTAGGCGTCACCCCGCCCACGCCCCCACCGGCGCTGTGCTCACGCCCCTACCAGCACAGGGTGATAAAGCGCTACAATGTCACTCCAGGTCCACAGTAACACAAAACCCAGCAAGTACGATCCGGTCACGTGAAAAGTCCGCGATCGCATAACATACACGTAGTATCGTCCGGTCATGAAGAATCTATCTCTACCGGGTACACTAAAACATGCACTAACCATCCGTCTAACAATATGAACACATTTTACTGGCATGAATTAGTGAGGTTCTGTCTTGAATCGTGTCTCCCAAGGTCGACGCCATTCAAGCTCCATGTACAGGTTATGTAAAACAGTCTTCAGAATCAGGCCCTAAAAGGCGTCGACACCAGTGGTCGCCTTTTAAAAGGCGTCGACATCCTCAGACGCCATTCAGCACAGAAATCCAGAAATTCCAAAGAAACTACCCTGGGGATTTCTACCTTAAAAGGCGTCATGGCTGCCCGACGCTATTCAAAAATGCGTCGCAGACGCATGACGTCTTTTAGTCCCAGAATCCTGAACTGGCAAACTCTCAATCAGGCGATTCCTGTCTAAAAGGCGTCGCGATGGTCCGACGCCCTTCAAAAAGGCGTCGCCCATGCACGACGTCTTTTAACCCTAGGAACCAGAGTTGCCATGAGCCCGAGGGCTCCCTTTTCAACCCAAATAACCCCAAAATCACCTAAAAACGGAGGAGGAAGAGGGGCAATACAATTCATAGGAAATCACACTCATAGCAAAACCCCCATATCATCAAAAGAACACCTAACATGCTCATTCTACCCCCCCCGAAACCAAAGATCCATAACAAGCTTAAACGGGGAAAAACATGGTTTGAACACAATACTAAGGGAACCGTCACCCTACCGGATACTTGAACGCCTCCGAGCTTCAAGCCGTCCACCCGACTCGCCCCACGCCGCCGCCGGTACCGCCGTGGTCGTCCTTGCTCCACCGTGACGTCGGCCGCCGTCCGGAGAGTAGAACGCCGCAGTGGAAGTGGAGGTGGTAGTGGTAGGAGCTAGGTAGAGGATGGAGTAGAGGGAGAGATGAAACGGTGGGAGGAAAAGAGGGAGGAGGAGGGATCGCCGCCGAGTTCGTTGGAAGGGAAAGAGAGGAAGAGAGGAGAAAAATGAGGGAAAGAAGGAGGGCTCGCGGGGTTAACCAGAGACTGGCTAAAACGCGTCGACATCCACGGACGCCATTCAGTTGATGTGACGGCTGCTCTGACAAGACTCTGAAACGCGTCGTTCAAGGCAGACGCCGTTCAGACGACATGTCAGGGCCGTACTCTGACAAACCCAGAGTCGCAGTCTGAAAGGCGTCAACACACGTGGACGCCGTTCAGGCGACATGACAGGGCCGTACCCTCACGGCCCGAAGCCAGCCCATGTGGCACCCACGTAGCAGGGCCTGAAACGCGTCTGCAATGGTGGACGCCGTTCAAAACGCGTCTCGATGTCCTGACGCGAATCAACACAGAACCTCCGCCCTCACTAAGGTCAGAACTACAAGGTCCGACCCCGAAAACCGGATCCGAAGGTCACGATCCTTACAATCTCCCCCCCTTAATAGAATTTCGCCCCCGAAATTGACTGCTTAGAATTAACAAGGTCAAAACAGGGATACAAGTTCACAAGGAAACTTACGAAAAGAGGTAAGGGAACTGCTCCCGCATCTCATCCTCTCGCTCCCAGGTTGCCTCACCTCCGGAGCGGTACTGCCAAATCACCTTGACCAACGGTACAATCTTGTTCCGCAGGACCTGTTCTCTGCGATCCTCAATACGAACAGGATATTCTGGAAAGGACAGGTCCTCAGCGACCTCCAACTCTGAAAAATCCAAGACATGGGACGGATCCTGAACATACTTTCTCAGTAAGGAAACATGGAACACATCGTGCACCCCTGCAAGACTGGGCGGCAAGGCCAGCTGATACGCGGTTTCCCCAATCCGAGCAAGGATGGGAAAAGGCCCAATATATCGCGGACTCAGCTTGCCTCGCTTCCCGAATCTCATCACACCCTTGGAGGGTGAGACTCGGAGAAACACGTGGTCCCCAACTTCAAACTCAAGTGGTCTCCGTCGGATGTCAGCATAACTCTTCTGCCTACTCTGAGCTGCGGTCAACCTCTGCCGAACTGTCCTGGCAACCTCAGCACACTGCTGTACTAACTCAGGTCCCGCTATCTGCCTTTCACCGATCTCGGACCAACATACTGGAGATCGGAACGGTCGCCCATACAAAGCCTCGTAAGGCACCATGCCGATACTGGAATGGTAACTCTTGTTATAGGCAAATTCCACTGTGGACAAATACTGTTCCCAAGAACCTCCCCAGTCTAGACAACAAGCCCTAAGCATATCTTCCAAGGTCTGAATACTCCTCTCCGACTGCCCGTCAGTCTTGGGATGGTAGGCTGAGCTGAAAGCCAACTGAGTGCCTAATGCCTGCTGAAAGCTCTTCCAGAATCTGGAAGTAAACCTTGGATCTCGATCCGATACAATGGATAAAGGTACCCCGTGCAGAGAGATGATCCGGTCTACAAACAATTTTACCAGCTTGCCGACTGACCAGTCCTTCCTAATAGCTAGGAAGTGTGCCGACTTGGTCAGCCGATCAACGATGACCCAGATGGCATCTCTCCTGCTAGGGGATGTAGGCAATCCCATCACGAAGTCCATCGTCACATGCTCCCATTTCCACTCTGGAATCGGCAAGGGCTGCAGCAACCCTCCAGGTCTCTGATGCTCGGCTTTAACCTGTTGACAAGTCATACATCTAGCCACATATTCAGCCACATCTTTCTTCATACCGGGCCACCAGAAGTGCCTCTTCAAACAATGGTACATCTTAGTCGTTCCAGGATGCACTGCATATCTCGAACGGTGCGCCTCATCAAGAACACATCTGCGCACGTCCTCCTCAGTCGGAACATAAAGTCTACCTCTGAACCTGACAGTACCGTCGTCCCACAACTCCACCTCTGACCTCTGGAGGATCTATGGTAACTCAACATCTGCCCTCTGAGCCTCAATTACTGCATGATACACAGCTGGTCTCACAGTCAAACTGACCAGCACGGCTCTGTCATCTTCACGTGGAACCCTAAAGGAAGATTCCACCACCTGCTCGAACAATTTCCACTCCTGAATCATAAGGTATGACATGACCGTCTTCCGACTCAAAGCGTCTGCCACCACATTCGCCTTGTCCGGATGATAAGAAAGGTCAAAGTCATAATCTTTAATGAACTCCATCCACCTTCGCTGCCTCAAATTCAGGTCTCTCTGAGTGAACACATATTTCAGACTCTTGTGATCGGTGAAAACCTGAAATTTCTTCCCATATAAATAATGCCTCCAGATCTTGAGTGCAAATACCACGGCTGCCAACTCCAAATCATGGGTAGGATAGTTCTCTTCATGCTTCTTCAGCTGTCGAGAAGCATAAGCCACTACCCTGCCATGCTGCATTAGAACTGCGCCCAAACCTCGACGGGACGCATCAGAGTAAACTACAAATCCACCTGATCCAGATGGAAGCACCAGCACATGGGCTGACGTGAGACGGGTCTTTAACTCAATAAAACTCTGCTTACAATCCTCGGTCCACACAAAGCGAACTCCCTTTCGAGTCAACCTCGACAAGGGGGCTGCTATCGAAGAAAAACACTGAACAAACCGTCGGTAATAATCGGCAAGCCCCAGAAAGCTCCTGATCTCTGTCACTGAAGTCGGCCTGCTCCAATCCATCACCGCCTCGATCTTGGCTGGATCCACTGCGATACCATTGCCAGAAATAACATGCCCAAGGAAGTGCACCTCGTCTAGCCAAAACTCACACTTGCTAAACTTGGCGTAAAGTTGGTGCTCCCTCAGGACCTGCAATACTGCCCGAAGATGGGTGGCATTCTCTTCCTCAGAAGAAGAATAGATCAGAATATCATCAATAAACACAACCACAAACTGATCCAGGTAGGGCCTGAAGACTCGGTTCATCAGCTCCATAAAGGCCGCCGGAGCATTGGTCAAGCCAAAGGGCATAACCAAAAACTCATAATGTCCATACCGAGTTCTGAAAGCCGTCTTACTAACATCAACATCTCGGATTCTCATCTGATAATATCTGGATCTCAAGTCGATCTTGGAAAATATCGTTGCGGACTGCAGCTGATCCATCAAATCATCGATCCTTGGAAGTGGGTACTTATTCTTTATCGTCACCTGGTTCAGCTGCCTATAATCAATGCACAATCTCAGAGAACCATCCTTCTTTCTAACAAACAGGACTGGAGCACCCCATGGAGATGTACTGGGACGAATGAAACCCTTATCCAGCAACTCCTGCAACTGCGCCTTCAACTCAGCGAGTTCGACTGGCGCCATCCGATACGGGGCCTTAGACAAGGGCGCCGTACCCGGTGCAAGCTCGATGGTAAACTCGACCTCTCGCTGAGGAGGAAGGCCAGGCAGTTCCTCAGGAAACACATCTATGAACTCACATACAATAGGTACCTCCCCAGGGCTGAGACTATCCCGGATATCAGAGACAACAACAGAGGCAAGGAAAGCCTCACAGCCCCCAGCAAGCAACCTCCGTGCCTTAAAGGCAGAAATAAGAATACCTCGGGAAGAAAGCCTAATACCTTGGAAGAAGAAGGTCGAGATGTCCAGAATGGAGAATCGCACCCTCTTCCTGTGGCAGTCCACCTCCGCATAAAAGGCTTCCAACCAATCCATGCCCAGGATGATATCAAAGTCACGAATGGCAAGAACAACTAACTGGGCAGGTAGCACATGACCCTCGATGGTCAAGGGAACATTCCTCAAACAATTATAAGATATCATAAAGTCTCCAGAAGGAACCTCCACCATCAAACCATCAAATAACTCATCAACGGGTGCAGAAAGAATATCTAGGAACTGCTCAGAAATGAAAGAATGCGAAGCACCCGAATCAATCAATACGTGTGCAGAGTTCCCAAGGACAGAAAGTGTACCTTCCACCAAGTTGGACGCGCGAGCCTCCCTCCTGGTGATTGCTAGCACTCTCCCCTGGGTCCTCGGCTTCTTCTGCTCACCTGAACCATGCCCCTGCGGGCACTGCCTCGCTAAATGGCCCTGCTGGCCGCAAGTGAAACACCTCCTGGGGAGAGTGGGACACTGAGTCCCACCATGGGCACCCCCACAGTGCTGACAGACTGCCGGAAGCCTCTCAGCTGGCCCCTGCGGTGCACTGGATACGGACTGACTCTGCTGGCCCTGCCCGGGCCTGTTGCTGCCGCTACTGCCACTACTGCTGCCACCACCCCTGAAGAATCTCCTCAATCGGGAGCCGAGTGACAACGATCCCGATCCGGATGAAGGGGCCGCTGCCGCTGCCTTACCCCTGCCACGAACTGGGCTCTGAGCAGCCAGTCCTCTCTCCCGGGCCGACTGGCTCTGTTGAGCCTCCACTGCTGCCGCACATCTAACCGCAGAAGCCGGATCCGTGCAACAGTGAGACGCTACGAAGTTCCTCAGACTAAGCCTCAGTCCGTCCACGAACCTCTCAGTACGACGCTCCTCATCCCCAGATATGAAAGGCACAAACCGTCCTAGCGAAACAAACTTCGCCTGGTACTCGAGTACCGTCATACTCCCCTGCGTCAGATCCATGAACTCCCTCTCCTTGGCCCTCTGGACATGTCTAGGGAAATACTGTGCATTGAACTCCTTAACAAATGTCTCCCATAGAATTTCCCTAAGACTCCTGTCCTCGTAAGACAAACTCTTCAAAGTGGTCCACCAGTCATAGGCGCTATCCTTCAGCATGAAGGTAGCCAACGGGGTCCGCTCTACTACTGCACAGTCCATGGTATCAAAAGTCTTCTCTATCTCTCTAAGCCAGTGAATGGCCTCGTCAGGGTCGGGACGACCGGTGAAGTGAGGTGGCCTCAGCTTCAGAAACCTCTCAAGTGTAGCTGTGGACCCTCCCCGCGCACTGGAACTCTCACTAGGGTCTCGCGTCTGGTATCTAGCCATAGTGTCCATCATAGCCTCCATAAACTGCTCTACACTCGGCCTCCCGGCCTCGGACCCACTAGGGACGTCTCCCTGCTCTCGAATAACTGGCATCCTCCTTCCGGGAGCCATCTACTCGCCTACAATTACAAAATCAAAAAGTTCTAGTTAGAGTCCTAAAGCCTATGCTACCGCCGTGCTTGTACGGGATAATGTATTTATTTGCCGAATTTACGATATTTAACCTAGTTATTTATTTATTTGCCAGACCGTATGCTCTGATACCAACTGTAACGGCCCGCCACCCTATAATCGGGGATCCGATTACTAAATGGGTACCGAATCATTAATTTGGAACCAAACTAGGATCTAATCAAGTCTGGGAGATAAATAATAAACTAAGCTAAACATTCACATCGCATTGAACTGAAATAGAAGTGCATGAATTAAAAATTATTACAATGCGACTCGATACAGCAAATAATTACATACTCCAACAGAAAAGAAATAATTAAACGTACAGGCCAGAAATAAAATAACAACTACGTCGGGGCATACCCCGGAACAACTACTGACGGTGCTCAACTCACGGCCGCGCTCTCCTCGCTAGGTCTGCTGAGAGTCCTCACCTGAAAACCGCAGGGGGGTGAGTCTCAAAGACAAGACTCAGTAGGGATCTTTCGATCCCCACTGCCCACGCACACACCCACCAGTGTAAGGTACAGCTAACGGTAAAGTGATAAACACAGGAGGTACAATTCCTAATTCTTAACGTGAAATCACATGCAGTCGAAATATAATAAACATGCATATTTTAAACCAGCCGACTAGGGAACCCACAACTGTCGTCTCGATAGAACTCGCTAACCACACAGCAACGGTGGGAAAAACCTCGACCCGCTGAGACCAAGCAGTAACCCCTCGGATAGCACACTAGCTATTCCGGCCCAACCGGCTCAGGTGGTTACTTCTTCCCTCAGCATGAGTGACTCTCCGAATGTACCACTCCGACACCGGTACTAGCTGACCCCAGGGTTCACCAGGTGACCCTCTCTCACTAGGCGTCACCCTGCCCACGCCCCCACCGGCGCTGTGCTTACGCCCCCACCAGCACAGGATGATAAAGCGCTACAATGTCACTCCAGGTCCACAGTAACACAAAACCCAGCAAGTACGATCCGGTCACGTGAAAAGTCCGCGATCGCATAACATACACGTAGTATCGTCCGGTCATGAAGAATCTATCTCTACCGGGTACACTAAAACATGCACTAACCATCCGTCTAACAATATGAACACATTTTACTGGCATGAATTAGTGAGGTTCTGTCTTGAATCGCGTCTCCCAAGGTCGACGCCATTCAAGCTCCATGTACAGGTTATGTAAAACAGTCTTCAGAATCAGGCCCTAAAAGGCGTCGACACCAGTGGTCGCCTTTTAAAAGGCGTCGACATCCTCAGACGCCATTCAGCACAGAAATCCAGAAATTCCAAAGAAACTACCCCGGGGATTTCTGCCTTAAAAGGCGTCATGGCTGTCCGACGCTATTCAAAAACGCGTCGCAGACCCATGACGTCTTTTAGTCCCAGAATCCCGAACTGGCAAACTCTCAATCAGGCGATTCCTGTCTAAAAGGCGTCGCGATGGTCCGACGCCCTTCAAAAAGGCGTCGCCCATGCACGACGTCTTTTAACCCTAGGAACCAGAGTTGACATGAGCCCGAGGGCTCCCTTTTCAACCTAAATAACCCCAAAATCACCCAAAAACGGAGGAGGAAGAGGGGCAATACAATTCATAGGAAATCACACTCATAGCAAAACCCCCATATCATCAAAAGAACACCTAACATGCTCATTCTACCCCCCCCCGAAACCAAAGATCCATAACAAGCTTAAACGGGGAAAAACATGGTTTGAACACAATACTAAGAGAACCGTCACCCTACCGGATACTTGAACGCCTCCGAGCTTCAAGCCGTCCACCCGACTCGCCCCACGCCGCCGCCGGTACCGCCGTGGTCGTCCTTGCTCCACCGTGAAGTCGGCCGCCGTCCGGAGAGTAGAACGCCGCAGTGGAAGTGGAGGTGGTAGTGGTAGGAGCTAGGTAGAGGATGGAGTGGAGGGAGAGATGAAACGGTGGGAGGAAAAGAGGGAGGAGGAGGGATCGCCGTCGAGTTCGTCGGAAGGGAAAGAGAGGAAGAGAGGAGAAAAATGAGGGAAAGAAGGAGGGCTCGCGGGGTTAACCAGAGACTGGCTAAAACGCGTCGACATCCACGGACGCCATTCAGTTGATGTGACGGCTGCTCTGACAAGACTCTGAAACGCGTCGTTCAAGGCAGACGCCGTTCAGACGACATGTCAGGGCCGTACTCTGACAAACCCAGAGTCGCAGTCTGAAAGGCGTCAACACACGTGGACGCCGTTCAGGCGACATGACAGGGCCGTACCCTCGCGGCCCGAAGCCAGCCCACGTGGCACCCACGTGGCAGGGCCTGAAACACGTCTGCAACGGTGGACGCCGTTCAAAACGCGTCTCGATGTCCTGACGCGAATCAACACAGAACCTCCGCCCTCACTAAGGTCAGAACTACAAGGTCCGACCCCGAAAACCGGATCCGAAGGTCACGATCCTTACATAAACCTTTGATTGGGTTTAATGAAAGGTTGAAATTCAACTTGGAATCATTATATTAAGCATTTTCAATGCTTTATAAAGTGATCCAAGAAGAATGGGATAAACATAAAGAAATCATGTCATTTGAAGAAATTCACATAAGAACCACTCCTTGAAAAGGCTTTATGTAGCCATACTCGACTTCTGAGATTTCTCAATGTTATCCTCCCCAAATTTGTGGTGATTCTTGGGTCACTTAAAGTTGAAAGAGGTATAAACCTGAAATTATGCTCAGATTTTGAGTCTGCGCACCTATAATCATGAATGATTGGGAATGGGGTACAATCTGTTTTTCTCGACTCCGGATTTCATATTCTAACTTTAATGGTTGAAACTAACCTCTTGATGGATTTAATTGCAGCTTGAACTGTGCAGGAAACTCAAAAAATCAATTTTCAGACTTGAGTCTGCGCCACTGTTCTGAGTCTGCGCACCCTTGCGCAGACTCAACCCAAGACTGTGAAAGATGTCTTGCATGGACTAATAGCCTCATTTATGGTTCAAATAACTCAAATAATTAAAGTTAATTCATTCAAAAAAAGGTTTAAGATAGTCATCTTCTATTTTAAATAAACACAAAATTCCAAATTTAAGTTGAGTATGCACACCTTTTATAAGCTCATTTCAAATGAAAAAATCAACTAAATAATAAATCAAATTGATCATATCTCTTGAGATCATATATCAAACACCCCATTTCATTCAAATAAACATCCATTTACAAAAAGGATCCAAATCCCTTCAAAATAAACAAAAATCACAAGTTCAGCTGAGTCTGCGCACCCCTTGCGCGGACTCAAACCCATTTTCTTGTCTCCTTGATCTTTGAAGCTCGCCAGCATTTTGAAAATCTTGTAATTCCCTTCAACCTCAGGAGATTCTATCTTTTTAAGAATCTTGCTCAAAATCCTCTTTAAACTTGAGTCTGCGCATCAATCTCAAGGCCAAAACCTCATCTCTTGGCCCCTAAATCATGCCCGCAGCTCCAAATCTGTAAATCATCACCAAACAAAACATAAAATCAAGTTATCCCACCAAAAATTCAATAAAATAACTCACAAACAAGAAATTCTTAGTTCAGACTTGAGTCTGCGCATCCTGGCGCAGACTCAACCCTGAAATTCACAAAAAATAAAAAATCAACTTCCCGACCACTTCAAGATGATCTAAAATTAAAAATCAAGTTTATTCTTATCTATCAGAAAATCAAATAAAAACATCAAGTTGTTCTTGAAAAGTGCAAAAAACAACTTAAAGCAAATTGGTGACAAATGAGTTTGCGCTACCCTACGTAGACTCAACCCTGAATTCTCAAAATTGGCCTTTTTGACCTTAAATTCCCTCCAAATTAAACCCAAAAATTTACATAAAAACTTTATACTTCATATAAGTCAAAAACCTAAATAAAAGTTTAAAACGCCTTTTACAAAAAATATAAAAAATGCTTAAACACTATGATAACCAATGAGTCTGCGCTCTATAGCGCAGACTCAACCCTAAATTCTTAAAATCTGGTATTTTGGCTATTAAATTCCCCTCAAATCAAATCAAAATATTAATGATAAACCCTATATTTTCCAAAAATTAAAACCCAAACAAAAATGATAACTTTTCTCCCTGAAATTACCTAAAAAATTGAAAACATAGGCTTGTGACAAATGAGTCTGCGCTACCCTGTGCAGACTCAACCCCCAATTGTTAAAATCCAAATTTTCAACCTTAATTCTTTTAAAACTAAATAAAAAACCCTAAGATAAGAATAAAATACTTTCTATAAATAAGAAAATCAAATAAACTCAAATTTGCCCTTTTGCAAAACATAAAAAATACCTAAAAGAAATCTCATTTCAATTGAATTTGCACATCTTGCTCATCCTTCAAAACTTGTAAATTCAAAACATAAAAAATATAAATCCTTGAAGCATTTTTTATTCAAACCAAATAAGAAAACATAAAAAACACTTTTCCATACCTTCCAAATGAAATCCAAAATCTCTTCACTTCAAATCTGAAAAAACACAATAAGAAATATTTATTAGACTCCCTTGATAAAAAATGTCATTCACTTCAATCAAAATACCATAGAAAAGATCTTCATTCCTCTCACAAATCAAAAATCAAAATAAATACAAGCATTCTCATTGGTAACAAATTAGTCTGCGCATCCTTGCGCAGACTCAACTTCAGGTTCACTCCCAAACATAAAAAATTCAACAAATCTTCAATGCATCCATATAAATCAATCTAAAAAGACTAAAAAATGTCTCTCATCATCATCCATCAATAAAAATCAATAAATCAAGTCTTGCGCAGACTCAACTCTAAACTAAAAAAATAAGTTTTCTTCTCAAATAAAAACTGAAATTCATTCATTTTTCGAATGCAATCTTGTATATCTTACTTATATCATTTTAAAGGGTGTTATTCTAATCTTCCGACGATTAATCAAGGGTTTTCCTCTTAGGAGGATGTAATTAACGCTATTCCATTTATGGGTAGCGGGATCGGGTCGAAGAACTACGCAATCATCTGATTGAGTCAGGTAGAGCGCACAAATACAAATCTAATTCTAAATAAAAAAATCAAGATCAAGTGTATTTTTTCTTAAAAAAATGTACGACAATCTCTTTTGGCACGCTCGGTGGGACCTGTCCTCCCTTCATCTTCTCGTCAGAAGAATAAGGATAACACCCATTCTTTGAAGTTATTGATTATCTCTTTGTTATATTACAGGAGACTCAATGGAATCGAAAGTTTTCTTCGGCCCTCTGGTGGTCGAGAACTATGCTCGCTATGGCTACCTGGCGGTACCTTTGGCATTCGGTAGCTTCCCTCCCGTTATTGATTTTCTGAATTTTCTCGGGGTGGACTTTATGCAACGTGAGATTATATCTGATAAACCCCAAGCGCAAGTAGTTAGCTGCTGCACTATTCACAGTCATATTGCATCATCTTCAAGACAATACTGGAGAAATATCCGAAAAGGTCAGAATCCCCAGCTCAAATCAAAGGCAGACTCTGCACAATGGTCTAGGACCAAAAAATCAATTCTTGGTGGGAGCCTGCGGATCTTTCTAGACGGCAGCAAAGCTGATACTTCCACAAACCGACTGGTTCCAAATATTCCAGTTCAAAACTCATTCCAGGTCTTTGAAGACATGGACAGAGAAAGAATGAAAAATGAAAGAAAAGAAAAAGGAAAAGCTAAGATTCAGATGTCGAAAAAGCAAGAAAGAAACCTCAAACCAGTTTATTGTTATGGGACGAAGTATTGTCAAGAGCCACCTGCAAAACAAATCTGGGTGCCCAAACATCAAAAAGATCAATAAGCACAAGAAAAATCAAAGCCAATCTTTCAGTCACAAAGGCGGCAAATATGGAAACCAATTCAAAGGTAGCTGCCTCATGCTGAGTTGCCAAAAAGAAAGAAGTCAAAAGAAAGATATGAAAATGAAAAGTCAAAAAAGCCTTCAAAAATGTCTGTATTCCAAAGGCTGCAGCCGAAACCTCCTTCCACAAGGAGATCAGCAGAATTCACCCAAGGAAGCCTGATGATTTATTCATGTCATACTATCAACAAGTATGGGGTACTCCCTCAAGATCCAGAAGAAATTAGAGATTTAGCCTTAAGGCCGGGTCTAGTTACTCGAAGAATGCAAGCGGCAGCCCTAGTTGCCCAAAATTTTCCTACCCTATTGAAAACATTGATGAGGAAGCAGAGCTATCTGCAAATGTCATTGAAGCATCATGATAAGCTCTTTCTGCACCAGCAGAGCAGCAGCTTCCACAGCAAATCAATCAGCAAAAAGAAGCAGAACCAAGTATAACTTAGTTGTTATTGCAAGAAATTGAGTTGTTGAAAAAGCGATTGAAAGCAAAAGATGCCCAAATACAGGGGGCAGGCTGGGCTGGTAAAGAAGGAGGTTCTTCAACTTCCTCTTATCCTCGGGTAGCTAACCCTCCAGTTCCACCTCCTCCATCTCAAAATCTTCTAAATATATCCATGCAGTCATCTAAGCCTATGCCTATGAGTGAAACACCTGCATATATTCAAGTATCCAATAGTCAAGCTGCTCCTACGACCGTATTGCAAGACAATTTGATCACAAATTTGCCATTTCAAGCCTCCCAAGTTCAGGGAGTTAATTTCTTCCCAAATCCAGCAGATCCTACTGTGGCTCAAAGGCTGATGCTAGAACAGCTCATTGATATGAAGTTGGTAGAAAGAGTGGAAGGTACCTCTACGGTATATGATGTGTATAAAGTACCATACCCAAGTTTGAAAAATTCAATGGCCAAGGTGTTAGAATTGGGTGGCCTCAAAGCCAATCATTGTACATTCTAGTTCAGATTATTAATAAAGGCAATCATTTCTTCATTTATAGTTCTCGCAAATTAACTATCGTAATGAAGGTCCGTAGACAAATGTATGGGATATTGAATCATGATTAGATCATGATAGTGAGATCAATATCCTTAGTCACTTGTCTTAAACAGTTCTCGATCATAGGATATTTAAGATGGACATTAAATATCCGATAAGATCGACACAAGTTATGTCTGCTCATGTGATGAGCGTGAATGATCTCACATTCACTCGTGTGGTGACACTAAGACAAACATGTGGGTGCTCATTAGAGAATGAGTTCACTGAACAGACCCAAATAAGAATTCCTGGATGGTAATTATACCTATTAGTCAACCAGGGAATTCAATCGTTGCAGTAGCACAGTTGATCCTTTGACTTGAGTCACCAATGATACCTTGTTTGTGGACCATTGTATCTTGATTCTCTGACTTGTGGACTTTAACCATTAAGTCCACGATAGTCGGTCTTTCAGATACAGTGGAAAGCTTGCGAAGGTAATTGAGTGAACAACAAGGGATCACTCACTCTTGGTATAAGACTGGAGAGAGAATGTCCTATGGATGTGTACACAGAAATCCCTGGCCAGGGTCAAATGAAAGAGATGTCTTTCTAGATATTAACTGAGTACTGGAATCCATCTGGATAATGCGAAAGAGGGTTTGACTATAAAACCATACCCTTGCGTTATTGGGACATTGCATGAGTGAAGGATTATATCTATGCGACATCTGCAGACGGAAAGGTTCAATTAAAGGGAACAGTATCCCTTATATCTTCTGGGATCATGAGGTAGTGTTTGGTGTTGTTCATGATCAGAAGGCCAAGTGAATTAATCATCAGATGATAATTCACTTGTTTATTAAATTAATCATTTAACATATGATGTTTAAATGTTAATTAATAAATATTAAACTCTAGAATCAGTTCTAAGTTTAATGGGCCTGAAACCGGACTGATATATGGGCCTAGAGGGTCACACACATAAGAGTTCTCGTCAGACGGTGAGGGACGTTAAATTTCATGCTTATCTGAGTTTTTATGAAAAGCCACAGGATAAACATGAAGATTAAATGGAGAATTATCCAAGGCCAAACTCTTGGATAATCATGAGGATTAATCCTTGTGCTTATCCTTATTTCTATATAAGGAGGGCCAAGGGGGAGGGGTAAAAAGTTAGTTGGACGAATTACTGACCCCAGATTCTCTATCTCCTCTCTCTCTCTCCTTCTCTCTCTCTTGGAGTAGATCTGTCTTTCTCCGCGCATGGTGGATTTGAGATCTGGTCGGAGCACTCAAGTCGAGGAGGAAATCGCGTCTGCAGCGGGAGCTCATGTGGATACCTCTAGAGATCGTGCGCGTGCGCGATTACCGAGTCGGAATCATCCACGGGAAATTCGAAACCCCGCAAAGGTGAAGAACCGTTCTTCCCGCGTTTATTTTAATGTCCGTTTTACGATCCTAGCAACCGATACATAGGAATCGTTTTTATTTTCCGCTGCGTTCTTGGCGATTTCTTACACAATGAAACCCAAAGGAACACTTGGCATATTATAACGGTGCAATGGGAGACCTAGCCACCGATGAATCTTATATGCTGAAATTTTTCGGGTCTTCGCTAACTGGACTCGCATTTGAATGGTATTCTTCTCTTCGGCCTGGATCTATTGCTGGGTGGACAGACTTTCAGAAGCAATTTCAAGACAGATTTTATCTGGTGGAGAGAGAGATCACTCTAGCAGAGCTATATACTGTGAAACAAGAAACCAATGAAAATGCTTCCAAATTCATTGCTAGGTGGAGGAATCTTAGCATGAAGTGCAAAAGACCACCATGTCAAGAAGATGCAGTGGTGATATGCAAAAGTAATCTAAAAAATGAAGTCCTTGAAAGGCTAGTAGCAATTGAAATTAAATCTTTTGACAAATTGAATACTATGGTATCAGAAGTTGAAAGTTTTCTGAGCCGATCCAGAAGTGAACCAGGCAACAACAAAGGAAAATTTGATAGAAGAAATGCTCCACGCGAGTCAAATACAATAGATTTATCTACGTTCATCACGGAGCAACAAAAGAAAGGTCCAGTCACGCAGGCCGAAACTAGCAACAATAGAGAGAAAGAAGTCCGAGCCTTATCTTCTCTCAGAGACAGAATGAACAGGCCATACAACTTCCCAAAAGACAAAACTCGTGTTATATTTGAATGGGCACGAAAATACAATCAGATTGTGTTACAACAGTCGAAGAGGCCAGAAGATGCCAAAAGATCTAATGATCCAAATTATTGTCCATATCACTAAATCATGGGACATCCTATTGAAGAATGCTATGTGTTCAAAGATGCAGTTGAAAAATTAATTCAGAAAGGTGTCCTGAAGATGGGAGATCATCTTGTCGATCCTCCGCAACCTCATGCCTGGACAGAAGCAAATGTGGCATCTGTAAATGCGCATCATATGGTTCCTATTTACCAGTCATTAAGCTCAGAAACTGTAGAAAGAAGCACACAAGCCACCTATGAGCAATTGGTACTTCAACCACTCCAAGCATCTCAGTGGCAAGAAGTCAAAAAGAAGCCAAGATCTCATATCAAGCAAAAATCATCATAAGTATATATTCATGGAGGTATTCCACGACGGCCGACGTATGTTCAACCCGTCCCTCCACCAAATTTGGATAATATGATGTCCGATATGTCTAAAATGGCTTTATCTGGGCGCCAATTGAAGCTGCAACTGCCAGCAAAGAACAATGTGTGTCCTCCCCTCAACAGGAGACATCCCAATTAAGCTCAAGTTACCCTGCTCCAGCAAGCAGTATATGGAAATGGGTAGATCCTCATACTGTAAGGAGGATTACCAATAGAAGAAGAAAAAGAGAAACACCAATACCAATTCTACCTAAGGGTAAAGATCCGCTGTCAAAATTGCAGAAGCTAATAGACAGCCTGGATGAATATGAACAGCCTTAAAGGAAGCCAACAAAACTGAAACATTATATCCCATGGGAGAAACTCCAAAATATGAAAATGAAGCAAATACATGAAGAAGCCCTATTCTGGGAACATGAAGTCAAAAAGCCGAAGACTGATGGTAATCAAGAAAATGAGAAAGAAGAGCAAGAAGGCATTTGCACTGTCATGTCTTGCAACACAATCTCAACAATAAATGAAAGTAAAGATGATGAGGAGGAAGAAATCTTCCTTGCTCCAAAAATGGAAGTGATGGAAAGCTCTACATCAACTCCAAATGAGCAACATGTCACCCGCTCTGGCAAAAAGTGGGGACGGAAGCCTCCATTGGCTACCACTCAAAAAATTATCCAACTGTAGGGAGAAATACCATATGTCGTCCCAGAACCAGAATTCAGAGGAATGGAATCCATGCCTTTGTCAAAAAGAAATGTTCAAATCCCGCCTCCGCTCGGGCTGTATCCAGAAAATTTTGATCAAGAAAATTAGGTGTTACCCTCTTTATATGAATTTATGGCAGTTCAAAAGTCCGCAAAGAAAGTCCAGCAGCAGCCGTCTGAAGAACAAAATCCTCAGGTTGCCTCTCTTAAAGTTCATGATAATGAAAAAGCATAAAAGAAAGTTATCGGCTTACTAAAAAGGTTGCCATCTAAATTTACTGTGTGGGAAGTTTTGCCACTCAGTAAGGAATTGTGAAAGGCTCTGATTGCAGCTTTAAAAACTCCTCAAATTTATAAAGCTCATGCAGTAGAAATTCAAGAAATACCCTATGAGTCATTCACGGCTTCCATCACCTTCACTGAAGATGATATGTTGCTGCCTACAAATGACCACAACAGGCCACTCTACATGAGAGGAAAGATAAATGGACAATCTGTCAATAGAATTCTGGTTGATTAAGGCTCTGCTGTCAGCATCATGTCTCTCAGAACTTTCTAGAAATTTCATTTTCATATGCACCTAAGAAGAGTGCAAGATTTCAAAATAGTTGGATTCAACCAGAAGTCAGAAACACCAAACGGGGCAGCTGAATTTGAAATGGTCGTCGGTGACTTTCACTTCACAGTCCTCTTCCATATCATAAATTCTGATACCACATACAAAGCTTTGCTTAGGCGGCCATGGATACATCAATATTTTGTGGTGCCCTCCTCATTACATCAATGCATCAAATTTTCCTAGGAAGGACAAATACAGCGAGTCTTCGCTGATCTCAAGCCTTTTGAGGTTCATGAATGCCATCTTATGGATGCCAATCTCTATATACCTCCACCCCTAGAGGAAAAAGAAGAAACAGAAAAGCCTGATACCAGTCGGAACAAGGAATGGTTTCCACCTCCACCAAATATTAGCTCTCTCAGTCTTGAAGACAAAGAAGCTACAATTCTGAAGAGTTCCTCAGCAAAGACAACCATACAGCAAGATGTACTCTCTATAGAAGTCATGGTCCCAATCGGACTAATACATCCTATGGAAGAGTATGAATGTCAGCTCATAGAGCCTTTGAAGAAATTCGTGGTTCCTCACGAAGATGGACATAAAACAGTCTTTTATAGAGCTGATGAGCAGTCGGCTACTGAAGACAAAGATTGCTATATTCCCGATATAGAAGAAGAATTATGGGTTGACATCATGGGTCTCCCAGACATGACAAAGCACAGTGCGGAATTGGCTAAGGCTCAGTCAATTTCATTATATCAAACAAAAAAGGAATGGAGTAGGTTCCAACAACTATGGTACCCTCCTAACATGTCCAAAGCATTGATGCAACATACACAACATCCAGGCTTGGGATATACCTTGCCGGAAGAAGAAACTCCTGAATTATCAGTAAATATGACATCTATTTTGCCAGAAATATCAAAAAATTGTACAAGCAATATATGATGACTATGATGAAGAGCAGCCCACGGGTCAGTCTATTCAAGAAAGCCAGCCAGAAGCTGATCAATCTCCTATTCCGGCATGTCAATGCTGGAAACATTTTGAAGAAGAAGACATCCAAGTCGCAGAAGTCAAGGAAAATGATATCTCCAATTCCGATATGATTCAGAATATACCAGAAGAACAAGAAAATCCATTTATTACCCCCAAACCTCATGTTAACACAGGTCAAAGGGAAGATGAGCTCACTCAGCTTATAGAAAATCAATAGGCAGATCCTGTCCCAAATATTTTCACAGCAAATCAATCAAATGAAATTGACTAAGAAGTCAACAAAATTAAAACAGAAATTGAAGAAGAAGTAAATGAAGAAGATCTAATGGAGCTCCAGCTAGCACCTCCAGAACTTGAAGATGGAGGACAAGCCACGGTTGATGAACTCCTTGAAATCAATTTGGGCTCTGAAGAAGACCCAAGACCAACATATATAAGTGCATTGCTCAGTCAAGAACAACAGCAAGCATATATTTCGCTTATGAAGGAATTTCAGGATTGTTTTGCCTGGTCCTATAAAGAAATGCCTGGGTTAGATCCAAAAGTAGCTTAACATGAGCTGGCCATTGACCCAGCCATCGAGCCAATCAAACAAGCTCCGAGAAGAATGAGGCCGGAGCTGATAAACAAAATCAATGCTGAAGTCGACAAGTTAATTGATGTTGGCTTCATACAAGAAAATCAATATACAACATGGCTAGCAAATATTGTTCCAGTCAAAAAGAAGAATGGACATATCAGAATCTATGTAGACTTCAAAGATCTAAACAAGGCATGCCCAAAGGATGACTTCCCAGTGCCTATTACCGAAATCATGGTCGATGCCACCACAGGACAAGAAGCTTTGTCTTTTATGGATGGATCGTCGAGATATAATCAAATATGGATGGCTGACAAGGATAAGATCCATACTGCCTTTAGAACTCCTAAAGGAATCTTCCACTATAAAAGAATGCCCTTCGGCCTTAAGAACGCCGGTGCGACATACCAAAGAGCAATGACCAAAATATTTGATGAATTCCTTCATCAACAAGTTGAATGTTATATTGATGACCTAGTTGTCAAAACCAAGAAAAAGGAAGATCATATGCAAGATCTCCGCACCATATTTTAAAGGCTGAGACAATACAGCTTGAAAATGAACCCCATGAAGCGCGCCTTCGGGGTTTCAAGTGGCAAATTTCTGGGTTTTATTGTCAGATATAAGGGCATTGAAATAGACCCAGTCAAAATCAAAGCTATTCAGGAACTTCCGCCTCCGAAGAATCTCAAGGAGCTACAGTCCCTTCAGGGACGGCTCGCATACATTCGAAGGTTCATATCCAACCTAGCCGGACGATGTGAACCCTTCTCTAAATTAATGAAGAAAGATATCCCATTCATATGGGATGATGAATGTCAAAATGCGATTGAGAAAATCAAGCAATACCTTGAATCACCACCCATGCTGGGGGCACCTATCAAAGGTTAGTCATTAATCTTATATACCGTTGCCCAGGAGACTTCTCTGGGGGCAATGCTGGCACAAGACAATGAAGAAGGCAAAGAGCAAGCACTATATTACTTACGCAGAAGGTTGATCGGGGCTGAACTCTGGTACTCACCTATCGAAAAGATATGTTTGGCCCTAGTCTTTGCAGCTAAAAGACTTAGGCACTATATGCTATCACATGAAATCCAGCTCATCTCTAGGGCTGATCCTCTCAAATATATCCTCAATCGACCAGCCTTGAAAGGTCATTTGGGCAAATGGGTAGTCCTCCTCATGGAGTTTGACATCAAATATGTTCCTCAAAAAGCCATCAAAGGTCAAGCCATTGCAAACTTCTTTGCAGCACATCTAGTGCTAGAAGATTCACCGTTGGTCACCGACTTTCCAGATGAAGAAACATTAGAAGCTAACCATACAAAACAAAAGATATGGTAGCTATATTTTGACGGGGCCTCCCATTCAACAATTGCACAAGATGGTACATTCACTACAAAGGCCGGGGCAGGCATTGTCCTGATATCTCCAGAAGGCGAGGTTCTGCATACCTCGTGTTCCATAACTAAGCCATGCACCAACAATGAAGTTGAATATGAAGCTTTGATAGTTGGCCTGGAAGTTGCTCTGGATATGGGCATTCAAATAATTTAAGTCCATGGAGACTCAATGTTGATTATATACCAAGTCCAAGGAATATATGATGTCAAAAAGCCCGAGTTGATTCCTTATCACAAAAGGGCCCTCAAGCTGATACAAAGATTCTATTTCTTTCAAATCAACCATATCAACCACAGTACAAATGCTCAAGTTGATGCTCTGGCTAAATTAGCAAGTTCTCTGGCTCTGCCGCCAGAGGAGTCCCTTGAAATATGGGTCAAGAACAGAAGATCGTTACCAACTGTGTTGGGAGAAGAAACGGAAATGCAAATAGAAGTATGTGCAGTGGAAGAAGCCGATAAGCCTGATTGGAGGGAAATGCTTCTCGACTGGTTCAAGCATAAAATATTGCCAAGCACCCGAATCAAGCGTGCTAAACTGATCCGTATTAAGGATTCATATGAATACAAAGGAGACACTCTCTTTCGAGCGACATATGATGGCAAAAGAAAAGTTCTCCTCAGATGCATGTCACCAAAATAGATAGCTGAAGCCTTGAGGGAAATACATGTCGGGGTCTGTGGTGCTCACCAATCTGGCCCCATGATGAAAAATCAACTCAAACAATTGGGCTACTACTGGCCCACAATGTTCGATGATTGTGCGCAATATGCCAAATCATGTCACAAATGCCAAGAACATGGCCCAATTCCAAGAAAACCCCGGTGCCCTTGCACCCTACAACACCATCATGACCTTTTGCCAAATGGGGCATGGACGTTGTTGGTCCATTCATACCCTCCTCAAGAGGTGCTAAATATATTCTGGCCGCCACGGATTATTTTTCCAGATGGGCCGAAGCAGTAGCATTAAGAGAAGTCACTGGGGCAGCCGTTGAAAGGTTCCTCCGCCAAAATATGTTGTTCCGATATGGTGCACCCAGTCGGATCATTTCAGATAATGGAACGTGCTTCCGAAATCAAATCATATACAAGCCAGCTGCGAAATTCAAAATTGATTGAAGGACCTCCACAGTCTACAATCCACAAGACAATGGGTTAGCAGAAGCCTTTAACAAGACTCTATGCAACCTTCTAGCAAAGACAGTCAATTCAACTAAGAAAGACTGGGAAGAAAGAATGTATGAAGCATTATGGGCTTAGAGAACCATATACAAAACTCCAACAAGTTGTTCTCCCTATTCCTTAGTGTATGGGTCAGAGGCAGTCGTACCAATTGAATTGGAAGTCCCCTCTTTGCGCATTGCCTTAGAGCAGGGGCTTATCAAAGGAAATCAATCAAATGGAAAAAGGCGGCTCGAGGTGTTATTAGCCTTGTAAGGCGACAGACTTCGAGCCCAACAAAATATCTAGATATATCAGGCTCGCATGGCTCGAGCATTTGATAGACTAGTCAAAGAAAGAGCCTTCAAGAAAGGAGACCTAGTTATGGTCAAAAGAAGAGAAGTCATGGCGTCAAATCCAAAAGGGAAGTTGACCAGTAATTGGATCGGCCCCTATGTCATCAAAACTGTTTATGAAGGAGGAGCATACACCTTCACTAATCATAAGGGAGAAGTGCAGTTTCCTCCCTTAAATGACAAACATATGAAGCGCTATCATGCGCCACCTCCGTGCTTTCCAAGCGAAGGTTGAAAAAATATATGAAGCACTGTCTACGATGTGAATATGATCACCATGAAGACAGTCAAAAGAAATCATCCAGTTCTCGGGATGTATTCCCCCGAGACTATAAATCTTAAATGGCATGGTAAAATTAACCTGCCTATATGAGCCAAGGACATTGAAGAGGCTCCAAAAGGCTTTACGAAGCCGCCCCAAAGCACCTCATGGGTTGCTAATGACGAAATGCCATTAAAAAAAAAAAAAGTTGGCCCGACTATCCCGCTAGTCGGGCAATGGTGCTGAGGAAAACCTGGTGCGGAAGGAGTATAAATCATTTCCCGCTTCCCGTTTCATAACCGGTCGAAGTTCCAATCAAATCGATCTGAATTGATGATGTTTTTCGATTCTGAAATTGTTTGATATAAACATGCATATGTCTTGCAATCTTGTCTCTTCAATGAACAGAGGGAAAGAAGCTAGAAAGAAACAGAGAAGATGGCCTGAGTCCTACTGGACCTTGCCATTCAAGTACAAATTCAAATACAAGATCAAAGTCAAGTAGGGACTGTCCTGGGTTAGTAAGGCTCCGCCACTCAAGTTCAAAGCTCCAGTTCAAACTCGAGCATAAAATCAAATTCAGAATTCAAGTTCAAAGTTCAAGAACCAAAGCTTCAGCTTAGGAGCAAAATTCAAATTCGAATTCAAATTTAGAGCTTCGCCTAAAGAGCAAGCTGAAGTTCAAAGGCAAATTGGCTTGAGTCAATAAGACCCGCCGCTTAAATTCAAGCTCAAATATAAGTCCAAATTCAAAGCTCCAGTTCAAGCACGAGCTCAAGTTCAAATGTTAGCATTCAAAGCTCAAATTCAAGTTTAAATTCAAATCGGCTTGAGTCAACAGGACCCGCCGCTTAAAATGAAACTTAAGTTAAAAATTCAAGTTTAAATCTAAGCCCAAGTTCAAATTGGCTTGAGTCAACAAGACCCGCCGCCTAAATTCAAGACCAAATTCAAGTTCAAAATTCAAAGCTCCAAATCAAGCTCGTGCCCAAAATGCAAGTTCAAATGCAAGTTCAAAGCTTCAGCCAAAGAGCAAGCACAAATTCAAGTATAAGTCAGTTTAAGTCAACAGGACCCGCTGCTTAAGTTCAAGCTCAAATTCAAGTTCAAAATCCAAGAGTAAAGCAAAGTTGAAAGCAAAAGAATGGCCTGGGTTCATTCGATCCCGCCATTCAAAGTACAAATTCAAAGCCCCAATTGAAGTTCAAACGCAAAAAACCCAAGCCTAAATCCAGGCTCAAGTTCAAATGCAAATCGGCCAAAGTCAGCAAGACTCTACCGCTCAAGTTCAAAATCAAATCCAAATGCAAATTGGTATGTGTCCTACTGGATTCCGCCATCCAAGGTCAAAACAAAGAAGATGGTCTGGGTTTATTCAACCCCTCCATTCAAAGCTCAAGTTCAAGTTCAAATTAAATGCAAATTGGCATGTGTCCTACTGGATTCCGCCATCCAAGCGTAAGACAAGAAAAATGGCCTGGGTTCATTCAATCCCGCCATTTAAGCTCAAATTCAAACCGGCCTGGGTCAACAGGACCCGCTGCCTGAAATCAAGCTCAAATTCAAGGTCAAATCCAAAAACAAATTGGTCTGGGTCATGAAGACTCTACTATCCAAATTCAAAACAAGCTCAAAACAAAGGAAGTGGCCTAGATGTATTCAGCATCGCCATTCAATTCTAAGCCCAAATTCAAATCCAAGTGCAAGCAAAAGCAAAGCAAAGTAAGTCGACCGGGGTCTTCAACGACTACGTCGCACCGTTGGCTGGCCCGGGTCCCTCGTGACTCCGTCATCCCCGAAAGATCGGGTCTCCGAGAGGGGTACTCCGTCAACAATCAAGCAAATTCAAATCAAAGCAAAGTAAGTCGACCGGGGTCTTCAACGACTATGTTGCCCGGCAGATGGCCTAGGTCCCTCGTGACTCCGCCATCCCCGAAATTACTGGGTCTCTGAGAAGAGTACTTCGTACTCCCTATCTACCTCGGCTACAAACTTATGAGTCTGCTGTGGTAGTTAGGGTTCATCCATTCAAAATCACCCCTAGTTATCATGACAAAAAGCCTTTAAGCCCGTCATTGATAATTAGGGTCCTCATGACCTAGGTATCTAGGTTTGCATCATTCAAACAACCCTGTCTACTTCGGGCTACAACCTATGAGTCCGCTTGAAGTATTCTGGGTTCATGCATTTCAAATCATACCTATGTTATCATGACCAAAAACCTATGAGTCCGTCGTTGGTACTTAGGATTTGCATGGCGTAGACCCTTCCGGTCTATTGCCACCCTGCATAATGGTTAAGATCCTTACGATCTTTGCCACCCCAATAAAGGCTCAGACCTTTACGGTTTGTGCCATTTTCAATAAACAAGTGATTGAGGTATTCATTGCCCCTCTCGCTCTGTCCTTCCTTTTTAAGCTTCAATAATCCCCATAACATTGTTAGTTATGGAAGCCAATAAACATCGTTAAGTCATCTTCATTTAAAGTCTTTTCCTTTCATCTTAGCAGTTACCATAGATGTACACTTCACTCTACTTCATTTACAACAAGGGGAGAGAGAGGGATAAAAAAAAAAATGAGAGAAAAGTCAAAAGGGGCTTAAAAATAGGGATGCCTCGCCGGACTTGATCAAACCTTCTGCGGTCAAGGGAAACAAGGGCTATATACCCGGCTGTGGTGAAAACCCGAAAGGGTGCTACAGGAAAAATTGGGAACCCCGCCGTGTGAAAACCCGAAAGGGCGCACGGGCAAAAGTAAGAGGGGGCCGACTCCGATGAAAACCCGAAATGGCACTTGGGTCGGTAAAGTGAATAAAAAAAAAAAAAAAAAATTCAAACATGTCATTCATTGAAAGGAGGATATGATAGAAAAGTCTCTTTATAATGTGCCAAAAGTTTACAAGGACTGACTTCCATCCCAACTTACATGGAAAAGCAAAAAGATAATACCCTTCCCAAGTACGAAGTTCAGTTATAAACAACATCATAGATCCTCAAGTAACATAGACAGTAGTGGAAGTCCTTCTCCAACTTGAGTATGCAACTCAGAAAGAGCTTCCTCTTCAGTCTGCAGCTTGGAAACCTCACTGGATAATGATTCAAGAAGTCCTTGGGAAACCAGAAGATCATCTTGACGTCTGTGTAAACTGTGCCTTAAAGTTTCCAATTCGGCTTTCGCAGTAGCAAGTTCATTCTCCAAGCGTTGAATATTTTCCACCAACAAGCCTTCTTTCTGTTCAAAGCCAGCTATTTCTGCTTGTTGTTGTGAAATTTGATGAGACACAGGCTGCATCTGCAAGTTATATTCATGCCGCTGAAGAGACAAGGCTTGGCGTCGATCTTGTATAAATGATTGAATATATTCTCGACGTTTGAAAAATTTCATAGCAGTGGAAGCGATAGGAAGCCATTCATCCAAAGAAGCTCCTACCAGATGAATCCATGTAGTCATGCTCTCATTTTGCTGGTGAAGAAGATCATATGATGAACTAGGTTGCCGACATATTATTTGTCGTAAAAGCTTGATATTGGCGCCAAGGACATCAATTCCCTGTATGCCTGAACCAGCAGGAATAGAAGGAATAGCAATATGCACAGATTCATCCACTGAAGTCCAATCCATAACCGTTTGACGGGAAGAGGAAGACACTGAACTGGATGAAGGTTCGGTAATACAAGGGGCAGATGTGACAGCTACAGTGCTTGATATGGCTGGGGGCAGGTCACTTTCTGTAAATTTAGCTGCGGGCAGAGCAATTATAAAGGCGGAAGGTCCGGCTAAAGTAATTGGCTCAGAAGAAATCTGTACAAGGGATGATGTGCATATATGAGTCACAATATTAATAAGCCGAAGAATATGTTCAACAGAGTTTAATCTACAGGGGACAAGACGGGATACTATCACCTGTTGACTCGGTGAACTTGTTCCCGAGTCAACCCCGTCATGCTCTGAAGTAGCCACAATGTCCGCAAATTCAGGAGCTGAAAGTTCCACAGTCTTGATAGCCGAAAAGGTAATGACCTCTGTCGAAGTTATAACAGTTGGAACCATTGAAGTCTCTTCTGGTTCTGCACCCTCAGGAAAAACAACTTCTGCCTCTTCAGAAGAAAAAACTGGTATGGAGGCCGATATTTCAAAATCCATGTCTCTTTCAATCAGGACATGAGGAATCTCCATCCTTTCCGCATGAGTCAGGGATGCCTGATATTCAAAATATATACGAGTCAAGTTTAAATGATGGAAAAAGCAGAAAAGATGTGGTAAAGAGAAACTACCATAGCAGACTGCACTGTTTCAACATGATGAGTCTTTGTTATCAAGTCCTCAGTTGCTTCAAAACCTATATGGTTAAAGTTAGAAATTCAGTAGTGAAATGAAATCACTATTGCTATAAGTCTCAGAAGAGTTACTTTGATCCCTCGGGGGTGACCAGATAGGTGTCTTTGGTAAAGCTTCACTACTAATGTGTTCAGTAGTATGGGAAGAAATAGAAGGTGAAGGAGGAATGCCGCTTATTTCTTCCACACTGGAAGAAGTATCATCAGTTTCTTCTTTCCTTGTCTGAGCCAATAATCTCGAGGATTGGCATTTGGGCAGTACAATCTTTTCAGGGGGGACAGACTCTTTGGGCCCTTTGCGAAATCTTTTTGCAACTTGCTTAACCCTCCCTGTAATGGAAACAAAAGGAAGTTGTTCATCATCAATGTCAAAATTCTGAAAGGCATAAATCAAAAGCATAGTGCATACCACCCTTGGCTGGGGATGGAGAAACCAGGGAACTCGCCCGCTTGGCAGTTTTTGCTATAAAAGCTTCAAATTCAGCAAGCACTGGCAAATTGACAGGAGGAAGAGGTTCAGGGGCAGGCTCTTGTCTCTTCTTTGTACACGCCTCTTTGGCAGCGGCAACCGCCCTCCCTATAGTACTTACTTCCACAGGGGATGCGGGGGTTGATATTTTAGAAGACACAGGAGGAAAGAAAGAGGGTCTCTTTGCAATAGCCACTGCCCTCCGATGCTGTTGAGTCAGATATTTGGCCGCCGGCACTACAAGAATATGCAAAAGAAGAAATCAATTTATATAAGTAGAGAAAAAGCACAAAACTCAAAAGAAGTCAAGCACAAATACATATACTTACAGCAATCGCCTTCATAACAGTTTGATAAAGGCCAGTATTCATAGATAGAAGACTTATCTCTAAGCGAAGCCTCCTTCACAATATACATGACATCGTTCATTGTCTTTGCTTGAGAAGCTAGGCTACTGAGATCATAATACTTTTTATCGCTCAAGCAAAGGCCCAAGCGCAAAGCATCAAGTCTCCACCCATCTATATGATCCCAAGAAGCGGGTAGTTTTGCATCCAACATGCCCTGTGCAGTAGAATCCTGGGATACACCACAATATTTCAAAAGGGCAAGTAGCCAGCTGGTGCCCTTGTAAAAATCAGGTTTCTCTTCCTTGTGCGGGACATAAAATCTCTAAATATCTGAGAGACTCCTAGGAGCTTGCTGAGAATCTCTATCACTGATATCTTCCTCTTCCGGGAAATCGATATCGAGACAATCTTTAGAGGTCACAAAAATATTAAATTGCTTCAAGAAGGCCCCCTTTAGCTCTTTGGTATCCAGCCTTGTCAACTCTAGATCAATCGAGGGTAAAGAATCTCTGTGACGAGCCTTATAAGCTTCCCGTCTTTCTGCATACTTAGCAGCATTCTTATCGTCTAAGAAGTGCAGATAATGAAACTCTATATCAAAAGGAATTTCCTGTTAGGTCTCCAAGATTTTCTTCTCAGCATTGCTCCAACATTGGGTCCTCTCCTGGCTATAGATATTGGTGCGCATTCGCCACCATCTAACATATTCACATGTCACACGAGGAGCACGGACAGCAGAAGGAATTCTAAAAGAAACATTTTCAAATCGGTGGAAATAATCCCACCATTCACGGGCCCTCTGCAGTCTGCTGGAGCCCAAAAGATGGCGGTCAGGAAGCTGAAATATGTGATCACAAGAAGGAATGCACTGATCATACCCAAAATTCCGGCCGAAACGGAAAGGATAATAGAGTTCTAAATGAACTACAGATCCCTTCCGATATACCAAGACATAAGGTCTGATGGATAGAAGCCATGATCTAATCTGACTATCCAATGCAGATTTCTTCAGTAGCTGCTTGGTCTGAGAATGGGTGAACTCAACAAGATTACCCTCGGCAAATACTTTAAAGGGGCTCACTGGAGGACGAGAATTGGCAGTGTGCTTCCAAAAACATAAGTCCCCTTCAGTTTTTCACCTGGTGTCCGTCAAGATACCGCAAATTTCATAAAGTTGCTTCTGGGTATCCCCTCCATCAACACTTGCATATTCAATCATGTGTGGAAATATGCGAGGGGAAGCCAGGCTCTTCGGGGCAGACTCTGAAAAAATCGAAGCCACCCAGGCATTGAAGAAATGAATGGGACCTACAACATTAAATTCTCGTAGTTTCTCCTGCTCAACCACTTGGCCAAGAGTTTTGAAAATCAGGCACAGAGTAATTGGAGCTAGAGACAGCTTAATTCCCCAGGCTATTTCACAAGCTCCATAAAGGGTCTCAAGATGAATTACTCCCTCATCCCCCTGAGGAAAAGCAAAATTCGAAAGCCAGTAGGCCAAGTATGCTGCCAAATGGGTATTCCTATCCAAGCCCAAGGGACTGGCATCTTTCTTGTGTTCCTCAAAGATGATATCAGGATATCCCTTTCGGTGCCTGGTTGTCTGCCCCATGAAGACTGGAGTCTCACCAGCCCTAGGAAAGTCTGTATATCGAATGTCAACATTATGTAAGAAACAGAGCCAGACAACTCCGCAGACTCGTGTCCTCTCTCTGCGGGATCTCTTTTTCAGAGACTCTTCACCAAAAGCCAGAATCATGTAAGCCTTGAGGAGGAATCTGTAAGACCTCTAGGTTGCATAACGGCCCTTGCCGTCTGTTCTGTCCTTGACAATGTCGGGATGGCATATTTCTTCATAAGGCTCTCCGTCAATGGGCAAGCCAGAAAGCTGATGTAAAGTCCATAAATCCAGAGATGTCTCTCCTTCCGGAGTATAAAAGGTATTGAACTCCTTCATGAATACCTCGATCATGCCACAGCAAAGGCCTTTAAAGATTGGGTATCGGAATCGAGCGGCATACACACTACCGAGAAGATCCACTCGGCTCAGCAAATCATGGTAATGTTTCAAGACATAATCAGTATATTCTACAAAATATTCTCTAAAACTGTGGCCGGATTTAAGCTTCAAATCGCCAAACCAGCCCATTGCGGCCTTCAATCTAAACCTCATGGCTAAACAGTCAAAAATCAATGGCTCTTCTCTGAAGCCCCATTTACATGGAGAAAGAAATAGCCCATGCCGCCTCTACTTCGAGTCTGGGATACCTCTGTCATATCCCCACTTGGCAAGAATAAATGAAGGTGATCGGGTTGCCGTCCTGAGGACACATGATATTAGTCCCACTGGGCATGAGCATGTCTCTAGCATAACCCGGCTTGAACAAAGAGTCGCCACGGGTTACAGTTCCCCTCATGTTGTCTCGAAATTTCTAAATGGCATCCTCAGCATAAAAAGTCCTTCTTTCATAACGCACTCCATTGACCTTGAAGTCAAGCAAGAAGTTGTACAAATGTTGATCGCTGGGAAAGTGAACTGGATAATCTTTGTCCCGTCTATATTTATAGAATCCTTCCGAAAAGACAAGTCTGCTCTCATCAACCTTGCCATCTGATTCATCGGCAAAGGGATGGTCCAAGACAGCAACCTCAAAAAATTACTGTAGTTCACTGTCCTCATCTATGCCTGCTGCAGGTGTCAAATAAAAAGGACTTATCACAGGCCCACTTTCTTCAGCCATTGTAGGAATCGGTTCAAAAGACCCTGTCGGAGAAACTGGCACATCTTCGGAGACAGCCTCGGGCATCACAGCTTTGTCTTTCCTTTGAGAAGCCATTACACTGAAAAAGAAGAGACAACGAGTCAAAATCAAATGCAAAAAAGCCCTCCTCGAAAAAGAAAATTCTGTCGAAATTTCGGCAGCATCTCCCCTTGACGGAGGGCTGTTAAAATTTTATCGAGAGCCATCCGGGACTGACCGAGATGCTCCGATAAGAAGAAGACCCATGTCAAAGACAGAGGGGTGTAGAAATGGCATTCCAGTGACCCAATTCCCAAGAGCCGAGTTACAACCGGGACTAGGCACTGAAGCCGCAGCCCCAGGGATTGCTCCCATGGGAACTGCCAAAGTCAAACAATGAAACGCTGAAGAAGATCCACCCAACCTGCAGTTGCTACAGTGACGAGTCTGCGCCTACTGTAGAGCGAAAGGTCCAAAGTCGATTTTCTGCAAAAAAGAAGACAAAGAAAATGTTAGAAGATGATATAAGCGCAAAGGAGACTTTCTTCACTCTCCCTATGCCCAAATCCATGGTGGCCAACAACCCCCGAATAGTCCCACCGGCCAAAAAACCAAAGAAAGGCTTCGCCTTTTACCTGAAAAAACCCTGGTGCGACAACACCTCTTCTCCAAACAGCAGTGGTGCTCCCCAAAGGCCCCCACGATACTGCCGACGAAGAAGAAGTAGGGAAGCATGGCCTGCGGTTCTGAACCCGACGGCCTACACACCTACAGACGGCGGCCTGACAGCTTCTCCCCCTACGCATGCATGCGCGGGAACGGAGGAACAGGCAAAGGAGGAGGGAATCCCGTGCGTCGCACGGATGGGAACCCTGAACACGACAAATGGAGTCCTCCCTCAGGAGGCAACGGCACCCCCAAGCGGTAGAAGGCCAACGCGCAGACAGCGGCGGCGGCAGCTCTCGTCGGCAATGGTGCTCCCCAACAGCTATTGTGGCATCGGCAACGGCAAGAGAAAGAGAAGGATAAAGCGTGGGAGGCTCGGAATCACCCAGCACAGCAGAGAAGAAGAGGGAGAGGTGGAGTAAACTTCAGAATCCCCCAACAAAAACAAAAAGGAAAGGCCCGCCCCCTTCCCTCTTTTATAACCGACCGGGTCGGTTTTGAAGCCCTGGTCGGTCCAACGTACGAACCGGACCGAACAGGCACATACTCAAGGGCATATGCCCCCTCTTTCAAACTTTACAACATGAACCGGTTCGAAGCCAAAGTTGAACCGAACCGGCGCAGACTCGAGGGGATCTGCCCCCTTCTCTCAAACTCAATATATATGGCCAGGTTGGGAGCCAAATTTAAGCTTGAATCAACGCAGACTCAAAGGGCACTTGCCCTTCTCTTTCAAACTCAATATATATGGTCCGGTTTAAGGCCCAAATTGAGCCTAAACTGGCGTAGACTCAAGGGGCTATGTCTTCTCTTTCAAACTCCATGAACCACAGCCGGTTTTAGAGTCCAAGACCAGCGCAAACTCAAAAGGGTCATGTTGCCAAGCAAGATATGGTTGCCCGAAGCTCAAGACCCGATCCAAATCGGTTGTGGAAACAAGTCAAAGATGAATGAAGACCTTTAAGTGGGGCCGGTTTTAAACTGTGAGCCACTTAAATGGGATAAGTACGTGACAATGGGCCACACATACAACTCACTTCATCGCCTCCGGTCTCCGTACGTGAGCCGTATGCGTGGGGGGCATTTGTTGTCACCAAAAAATGAGCAAAGAGAAAAATCCAAACAATTTTTTCCAAGTAAAGAGAGGGTTAATGCACAACAGTCATGCCTATTTTGCAAGCCAAATGAATCAAAAAGGGGCAACTCTAGGGCCCAAATGGTGAAGAAATCCAATGGCACAACCGGGCCCATTATCTCAAGCAAAGGAGGTCCAAGCAATTTTTCAAAGAAGGCCCAAGTGAACAAAAGTTAATGGACCTCAGTCATGCCCATTCTTGCAAGCCCAAAGAAGTCAAAAAGGGGTTACTTTCATCTCAAATGATGAAGAAATCTAAGGAGGCAAGCCCGGGCCCATTATCTCAAGCAAAAGAAGCCCAATAGGACCAATTTGGGCCCAAAAAATAAAGGCCAACGCCCAATTTCGTGGCAGCCTCTAAAGGGCCCCAAATGGTCCCTCCATGGCCCATTCTTACCCCTTTGGCCCATGTTCAAATCTGCCCAAAGGTGGATAAGAAGAAAATTGAAGTGGTCCTCCCTTCAAGATTCTGCTAGAAGGTGGTAGGTGAAAAGCAAAAAGAGAAGCCAATCATGATTCTCCAAGTGTTGTGGCCTCATTGGAGGGCTCTTAAGATGGGTTTATTATCCCTAATCTAAGGCAAATGGATGCCTAATTTACCCCCCAAAAGTAACCCAACTTTATCTATAAAAGAAACCCCATCTTCTCCAAGCAAAAGTTGGAGACAAAAATCTCAAAAAAGAGAAAAGAAAAGAAGAAAAGAGAGAGACCAGGAGGAGAACGTCTCCCTCCTCCATTCCCCACCATCTCCTACATCCCAAGAGAGAAAAAAGAAGAAAAAAATAAGAGAAAAAGAAAGGAAGAGTGCTAGAGAAGAAGAGAGCAAAATTGTAGACTTCAAGAGTCATTCTCCCTTCTCATCCCCTCTCCAAGGTAGAGTGGGGGTGAAGAAGGGGTTTATTTCTGTCTCCTTGCTTTCTTATAATGTTTTTTCTTTCAGTTTGATATTCATAGAAACTTCTATCTCCCCCTTGATGTTCATCCATGATGATTGAAAGTAATGAAATGCAACGTTCAGATTTTCTGAGTCTGTTTTGTGAGTTTGCTGGTTCCCTTGCTTCTATGCTATTTTTTCCTTCATAAGGTATATGTTTCCTGTGTGGGGATGGTAAAGGGGCCTTTCTAGTTTATAGAAATGGTCTCCTCAAACCTTTAAACCACCTAAAATATGGAGATATGACCCGAAATATGCCTTGCTGTCCTGATTTCCTGAACTTTATGTTTCCTGGTTTTCATTGTGTTTCTCTTGGGTTTGAGGGTTTTCTCAAGATGGCTTGGCCTTCCATGACCCTTAGGAGAACATCCTATCTATAGATGATGTTTCCCAAAGGCCAAACTTCAAGAGAAATCTCCTAAGTTTCATATATATTAAGATCTAAGTTTCTGTTTTCATGTTGGAACCGAATGGGTTTTGTTTGAATTTTTTCCTTTAATGGCTAAGGGTTTAGGCCCTAGAGGTTCTTAAGGAGGTTCCCTCACTAGTTGGGGATGAGCTTCTTTGAGTATAAACCTTATAACATGGAGCCAAGAAGGAGAGATCCATAGAAAAGATAAAATATACCTAAGTCTCTCATATGTTCATATTCAAGTTTTCATAATATTTTTCTAAAGAAATACATCTAAAATATATTTTAAATAAATATTTTAGGCCTTTTATCTTTTATACTTTATTTTCCATCATTTGGGTTAGATTTAAACTCATTTTTCACCAAAAATCCGGATTTCGGGTGAGTCTGCGCCTGTGCAGTACTACAGTGTTGAGTCTGCGGCTACTGTTCATGAGTCTGTGCCTCCCTGCGCAGACTCAGCGTCAGTTGCAGTTTTTTGAGTCTGCGCCTCTTTCAGCTTGATTTTCGGGCTTGAAGTGATTCTTTGATCCTCTCCCAAGTTGTCCAAAGGTTCCTTGGACCTAGGGTTGTCCTTTTGAGGCCCAATGAAGGTCTTAAATGGCTTGGACTTTGGGTTGTTAAGCTCTTAATGTTTCAAACCGAAATTTTACCATATGTTTTAAGATTTTAAGTTTGTTCCGATGTTTCTCAAGGATGTCCCAATCTAAGGGTGCCAATAATCCAATGTTGGGTAACCCATTAAGGGCCCTCAAACAAAAAACATCATTCTTGTGTTCCCATTTCTATGGGTTCATTTAGATGATATGTCTCGAAGTCCCAATGAGTTGGTGGAGTTCCTTGATCCCCAAATGTAGAAATGGAATGGATGATTCCCTGTGGATAACCCTTTCATTTTGAAGGCATTAAGGGCACTCTTTGGGTAAGTGGTTGGATGCTCGGCACACCCCCCTTTATAGCCACCTCCATGGTTCATGGCTACATATGATCCTCTAGGGAAATTGGTGGAGTTCCTTGATCCCCAAATGTAGAGATGCTTTGGATTACCCCTTGTGGGTTTTTCTTACATCTTGAAGGCATTAAGCTTTGGGTGAGTAGTTGGATGCTCAGCACACCCCCCTTTACAGCCATCCCTATGGTCCATTAGCCATTACATATCCCTTTAAGGGAGTTGGTCCTTCGGGTCCCATCATGCCATAATCCTTCATGAAGATCTTAAACCTTTGATTGGGTTTTCCTAATGAAAGGTTGAAATTCAACTTAGAATCATTATATTAAGCATTTTCAATATTTTATAAAGTGATCAAAGAAGAATGGGATAAACATGAAGAAATCATGTCATTTGAAGAAATCCACATAAGAATCACTCCTTGAAAAGGCTTTATGTAGTCATACTCAACTTCTAAGATTTCTCAGTGTTATCCTCTCCAAATTTGTGGTAATTCTTAGGTCACTTCAAGTTGAAAGAGGTATAAACCTAAAATTATGCTATGATTTTGAATCTGTGCACCTATAATCATGGAAATTTGATTGGGAATGGGGTACACTCTGTTTTTCTCGACTCCAGATTTCATATTCTAACTTTAATGGTTGAAACTAACCCCTTGATGGATTTACTTACAGCTTGAACTGTGCAGGAAACTCAAAAAATCAATTTTCAGACTTGAGTCTGCGCCACTGTTCTGAGTCTGCGCACCCTTGCGCAGACTCAACTCTAAATTGTCAAAGATGCCTTGCATGGACTCATAGCCTCATTTATGGTTCAAATAACTCAAATAATTAAAGTTAATTCATTCAAAAAAATGTTTAAGATAGCCATCTTCTATTTTAAATAAACACAAAATTCCAGACTTAAGTTAAGTCTGCACACCTTTCATAAGCTCATTTCAAATGAAAAAATCAATTAAACAATAAATCAAATTGTTCATATCTCTTGAGATCATATATCAAACACCCCATTTCATTCAAATAAACATCAATTTACAAAAAGGATCCAAATCCCTTCAACATAAACAAAAATCACAAGTTCAGCTGAGTCTGCGCACCCCTTGCGCGGACTCAAACCCATTTTCTTGTCTCCTTGATCTTTGAAGCTCCCCAGCATTTTGAAAATCTTGGAATTCCCATCAACCTCAGGAGATTCCATCTTTTTAAGAATCTTGCTCAAAATCCTCTTTAAACTTGAGTTTGCGCATCAATCTCAAGGCCAAAACCTCATCTCTTGGCCCCTAAATCATGCCCGCAGCTCCAAATCTGTAAATCATCACCAAAAAAAACATAAAATCAAGTTATCCCATCAAAAATTCAATAAAATAACTCATAAACAAGAAATTCTCAGTTCATACTTGAGTCTACGCATCCTGGCGCAGACTCAACCCTGAAATTCACAAAAAATAAAAAATCAACTTCCCGACCACTTCAAGATGGTCTAAAACTCTCTAAAAATCAAGTTTATTCTTATCTATCAAGAAATAAAATAAAAACACCAAGTTTTTCTTGAAAAAATGTAAAAAACAACTCAAAAAAAATTGGTGACAAATGAGTCTGCGCTACCTTACGCAGACTCAACCCTGAATCCCCAAAATTGGCCTTTTTGACCTTAAATTCCCTCCAAATTAAACCCAAAAAGTTACATAAAAACTTTATACTTCATACAAGTCAAAAACCTAAATAAAAGCTTAAAACTCCTTTTACAAAAAATATAAAAAATGCTTAAACACTTTGATAACCAATGAGTTTGCGCTCTATAGCGCAGACTCAACCCTAAATTCTTAAAAGCTGGTATTTTGGCTATTAAATTCCCCTAAAATAAAATAAAAATCTTAATGATAAACCTTATATTTTCCACAAATCAAAACCCAAACAAAAATGATAACTTTTCTCCCTGAAATTACCTAAAAAATTGAAATAATAGGCTTGTGACAAATGAGTCTGCGCTACCCTGCGCAGACTCAACCCCCAATTGTTAAAGTCCAATTTTTCAACCTTAATTCTTTTAAAACTAAACCAAAAACCCCAAGATAAGAATTAAATACTTTCTATAAATCAAAAAATCAAATAAAACTCAAATTTGCCCTTTTGCAAAACATAAATTCAAAACATAAAAAATATAAATCCTTGAAGCATTTTTTACTCAAACCAAATAAGAAAACATAAAAAACACTTTTCTATACCTTCCAAATCAAATCCAAAGTCTCTTCACTTCAAATCTGAAAAAACACAATAAGACTCCCTTGATAAAAAATATCATTCACTTCAATCAAAATACCATAAAAAAGATCTTCATTCCTCTCACAAATCAAAAATCAAAATAAATACAAGCATTCTCATTGGTAACAAATGAGCATGCGCATCCTTACGCAAACTCAACTTCATGTTCACTTCCAAACATAAAAAATTCAACAAATCTTCAATGCATCCATATAAATCAATCCAAAAAGGCTAAAAAATGTCTCTCATCATCATCCATCAATAAAAATCAATAAATCAAGTCTTGCACATACTCAACTCTAAACTAAAAAAATGAGTTTTCTTCTCAAATAAAAACTGAAATTCATTCATTTTTCGACTGCAATCTTATATATCTTACTTATATCATTTTAAAGGGTGTTATTCTAATCTTCCGACGATTAATCAAGGGTTTTCCTCTTAGGAGGATGTAATTAACGATATTCCAATTATGGGTAGTGGGATCGGATCGAAGAACTACGCAATCATCTGATTGAGTCAGGTAGAGCGCACAAATACGAATCTAAATCTAAATCAAAAAATCAAGATCAAGTGCATTTTTTTTTTTAAAAATGTACGACAGGGGAATGAGAACTTTGACTTAAACTAGCCATCGTTTAGTTGCAATAGACATCTTTAAATGAAGTATGACTTTCTACTGCTCATAGTAGTCCTAATTTTTTGTTGTTTGCATTGTTAAGAGACTAGCAATGATTAAGTTGGAGGGTGTCATAATTACATATTTTTAGATAATAAATAGATGAAATTTTCACATTACACTTCTAATTTTATGTGCAAAACTATATGAAATGATAGATAAATCAGTGATCCTTTCAAAGATATCAATTTTATAAAATTCGGAGTTAAAAAATATCGTCATTTCATATGATTAATTGAGTGTCAATAGATTTGTGGGAATTCCATGATCAGTAATTGTCGAAGGCTTGATACATGTTGAATGATTTATGTCAGTGCAGAATCATAATTATTTACTACAGAAATTTAATTTTTATTTTATATGGATGCAGGACATGAACGAGCAAATGGCATAGTGGTTAGACCACTTGAACTCTATTGAAGTGACCAGGGTTTGAATCCTGGTAAATATAATAATTTATTTTTTTGTGCTTTCTCTTTAAGTGGGACCCACATGCCAACTAATAGAGAGAGGAAGGATGGAATCATGAAATTCAACGAGAGAGAAATTTTTCCTTTTCAAAATTCAAACTTCAAAAACCCCTTACCTTGGAGGAGGTTCCTCCAATTATAGGGAGATTAGTGTTAAATTTAAATTTAAATTTATTATTTTGGGTGCCAATTTTTGAATTTTAAAACTCCCCTCTGGCCTATAAATCTGAAGGGACTTTTTCATGCAAAGGGGGTACTCCTTGTTCTCTATTTTTTTAAAAAAAATCTCTCTCTCTCTCTCTGAAACCTTTCTTATTCTGTCTTTATCTGCCCCGCTCTCTCTTTTATCTCTCTCTCCTTTTTCCCTTCTCTCTCTCTCACCGGCTCCCTCTTTTTCTTTCTCCCTCTATATCTCTTTCCTCTCTCTTTCTCTTGGCCGCCCGCAGCAACAACGACACTCCTGCGAAATACATAGGGGACTACATCGTTGCTCGTGCCCGTTGGGGTGGGGTGCTCTTGCTCGTACGCAACATGCGTCGTTGCTAGGCACTGTAACCACCGCCATGCCGCACACCCACGCGCGCTCGTGCTCGCGTCAACTGTCATCCTTCACTGCCTCTCAAGCCACGTCGCCACGCGGCTCCCATGGAGTGCCTCCCGTATGGCCACCTCCCGCCATAGCTTGTCAGTCGAGGCTGCCTCTCTCGTTTTCACCACCCAGGCACACTGCGCCTACCTCGTCTGTGCCCTCCTTGCCTCAGTCACCTATTGCATCTTGCTCGAGCCCACCTGCGGCCCTCCCCAGTGCACAGCGTCGAATCCCGCCAGCCCTGCTTACCTCCAACGCCCCTGCGTCAACATTACTCTCAGTTTCTCTCCAATTTTAGTTTAATTAAGATTAGTTATTTAATTTTTTATTTATTTATTTTGTTTAGAAAATTGTAGCCTCATAAACTTGTGGCATGTATTCTTTTTAGTTTGATTGAAGTATTGTTCTAAGTTACAAATCATAGTGGAATATTTGTGTCTTTTAATTAGATTTATTTTGCCCAATTTCTCTCTCTCCCTCTTCATTCTAAGTGTAGTTAATTTTAACTCCTTATATCACTTAGTTATTTAGTTAGATTTGTATGTCTTGCTGCATTTTATTGGTTAATTACTGGTGTTTTAGTCTTTAAGTGTTAAGTAGTTGTTCAAGAGTACATTTAAATTGTGTAATTAGTTTCTTTCAAAACACTTAATTAGTTTTGTTAATCTTTAGTTTCAAACCTTCACCGATTTCGAATTAGGTTAGACTAACTAGTGTAATATGTTAATTTTAATCTCCACTTTTCAAATCTCATTTTTTTGGTCAAAACCAAAGTTTTCAAAGGTAAAAATCTATTATTATGTAGGATTTGACTCAGACTCACCCTTAACTATTGTTAATTTCATTTGAGTGAGGCGATTAATTTGAGATTGGTAGTTGTGAGTTTTAAAGACAACTTTGTGGTTATCAGTTTCTCACCAATTGACATGATAAAGTCGATCAGAGCTCTTCTTACCATTGCAGCACATTATCATTATGAGATCTAACAAATAAATATGAAGACTGCATTTCTCAATGGAAAATTTGAGGAAGAGGTGTATGTGATATAATAAGAGGGTTTCACATCCAAGTAGTTTGCAAATGAGGTGTGCAAACTTCAAAGATCTATATATGGCTTGAAGCAAGAGTCAAGGAGCTGGAACACCTTCCTCAATGGAGAACTTGACGAAGAAGTGTATATAATACAACTAGAGGAATTTACATCTAAGGAGTTTGCAGATAAGGGATGCAAACCTCAAAGATCCTTATATGGATTGAAGCAAGCATCAAGGAGGTGGAATATAAGATTTGATGAGGCTATCAAATCTTATGACTTCATTAAGAATGAAGATGACCTGTGTATGTACAAGATAGTGGGAGTGCAGTCACTTTTCTTGTACTTTATGTTGATGACATCCTACGCATTGGGAATGATGTGACGATTATCTGACAATATAAATCTCATTCATTTATTAATATAATGGCATAATATTCATTACGTGTAAATCGCATTAATTATCGTCTCATATTGAAGTCCGTGGATATGTGCTATAGTGATCAGATTATGATGAGATCATACTAATGAGACTGATCACTTAAACACACATATTCTTAATCGTTCCTAGTTGGAGGATATCCGAGAAGGACATTGGATATCCGGATAGACTAGTATAGATTTCTCCTGCTCATATGATGAGGGTGACTGATCTCATAAGTCACTTGTGTGGAGACACTAAGGCGAATCTGTAGGTGCTCATTGGAGAATGAGTTCACTGAACTGATCCGACTGAATCGCTGGATGGTA
Organism: Zantedeschia hybrid cultivar; assembly: GCA_030544215.1. NCBI lineage: Eukaryota > Viridiplantae > Streptophyta > Magnoliopsida > Alismatales > Araceae > Zantedeschia > Zantedeschia hybrid cultivar. The sequence continues at coordinate 48,151,268 of JARZZO010000011.1, forward strand.
TTATACCTCACTGTCAACTAGCTTGATTCTATTGTCGCAGTTGCGTAGATGGTCCTCGGACCTGAGACACCAAGGACACCTTGTCGATGGACTTCTGTGCTTTGACCTTGGCTTACGAATCTCTAGCCACGGGATTCTAAAACGCCAAGGATTGGGTACAACGGAATACCGTCGAAGGGAATTGTGTGTCAATAAGGAATCATTCGCTCTCGGTACTTAGAGAGAGAATGCTCTAGGAAGGATGCGCGTAAGTCCCTGGCCAGGGCGGACGATAATATCGGGAAAGGAGTTTTTCGATATTCATCAACGGCATCCAATCCAAGTGAGTTAACCGATTAGGGTTTGACAGCATGCCATACCCTGAGTTGACACGAGAGCATTGTACGAATGAAGGATTATATCTACACGATAACTGTCGGCAGAAAGGTTCCAAGAGTGGGTTACTTAACCCTGATACCTTCCGAGTTCACGCGGTGTTGCTTGGCACCCAACGTGATCGGAGGCCTGATCGAATTTGATGTGCGACATCAATTCGATTGATTAATTAATTAATAAATGATTATTAATTGATTAATAAAGCCAGTGGGGAGTCACTGGGCTTATTGGGCTATTAACCGGACTGGTAATTGGGCCTAGAGGGTCACACGCAAATGATTCTCAAGGCGATGGATAAATAAGTGGGTTTTATATAAACCGGGGGTTTTTATGAAAAACCGCGTGGTTAGTATAAAACATAGCGAACGGGCTGAGCAGGCCAAGCTGCTGCTAACCCTAGTTGCCCCTCCTCAGTTTCTCTCTCTCTCTGGCTTCCCAAACAAATCTGGATCTGCTCCGCCGCTTCTCCGACTCCCGTTCGACGGAAAATCGTCCGCGCGTTGCGGCGATTGTTGCGGCGACCGGCGGAGGTTTCGTCGGCTGCGAAGAATGAGGAACGTGAGGATATCTGTCACGAGGAGGATTGCGTGGACTCCGCTAGAGGTCGGGTTCTTGCGTGGCTTGCGGTGTCGCACCAACAGATTCAAACGGTTGCAGATTCGAATCCGCACAAGGTAAGATTCGAGAATCCGATTGTCTGATTTTTAGATTTTTCGAAACGGGAACTTATGTCCGTTTTTATTTTTTATTTCCACTGCGTGGGAGATCCGGAGAAACCCGAGAACCCAACAGTGGTATCAAAGCCAGGTTCCACTGTTTCTCGTCCCATTTCGGTCTCCGAAATTAATTTTTCTATGATTTATTCCATGCACTAATTCGATTATTTGTTGGATCCGTGTTCATACGATGAACACGTAATAATTAGATTATTAATTTTCTGCGAAAATTGGATTTTTGGGGATTTTTCAGAGTTCTTCATGAGATGATGAACCGGGGTTTTTCAGCGGCTTCATACGGGTTTCCCAAGCGTTGGGATAGCGAGCAGGGACACTGGAACCCCAATGGATAGTCACCGCTGTTCGCTGTGTATCGTCATTGTCGCCAGAGTGCCCTTGGAGGGCTTCGAAATCAAGCATTAAGTCTTCCTCTTCCCATGTTTTTCATTTGATGAAAACCATTTTTTGGGAGTATTTAAGGGCTAGGGAAACTGTCATAGGGCACCACCGGTGGACCAGCCGGCACCGGGGCATCGCCGGCACCAGGGGCGACGCCGGCGGGACCGCCGGGGCCCGGCGCCAGGCCGGCGGTGGCCCAGCCTCTTTCCCCCCACCGCCTAGGGTTTTTCTGCATGCTTGGGGGTCTGTCGGGTTGGGGAAGAACCCGGGCAAACCGCCGCCCCAGGCCGGTCCCGTTGGACCGGGCCAACCCCGGGTGGACAGGGCCCTGGCTGGGCCAGGGTCCCAGGTCCGAACCACTGGACCTAGTTCGAACCAGGTCCAGTGGGCTGAGCCCACTTCCCCCTATTTCTTTTAAAACCCCATTAAATCCCCATATGGCCCATTTAAAATTTAGTTAAAATTTGATTTCAAATTTTAGAAATTCAAAATTGTTTTGAAAAACTAATATTATTATTCAATTTATTATTTAATTGAGCTTATTAATGATTTTTGAATCATTTAGATTAGCATTTAGTTGTTAACATATTAATGTTAATTGTTAGTTTAAATGTTAAACTGATAATTAACCTTAATTAAACTAATTTAAGGGTTAAATTAGTAATTAATAATTATTAGTCTAACAGTTAGATTATTAATTATTATCTCAACTAATTGTTAATTAATTTGTAAGTTAGTTATTAATTTAATTGTTAAATTAATAATTAACTTAGATGACTAATTTAAGAGTTAAATTAGTAGTCTTTAATTATTATTGTTAGTTATTAATTTAAGGGTTAAATTAATGATTAACATTAATCATCTAATCTAATAGTTAGATTAGTAATTATTAATTAATTAAAGTTAATTGTTAATTTAAGTGTTAAGTTAATAATTAATTTTAAATTAACTAATCTAAGAGTTAGATTAGTAGTTAATTAATAATTAGAGTTAATTAATAATTTAAGTGTTAAATTGATAATTAACTTTAATGGACTAATCTAAGAGTTAGATTAGTTATTAATAGTCTAATTGTTAGATTATTAATGTGGTTTAATCTAAGTATTAGATTATTTAATTATTAGAATTGTTCTAATGGCATGGAATAATCTGGAATTTATTAATTTTTAAAATTCTTTTATTTTAGCCATGTGATGAGCTGAATCATATGTGCGATGTTTAAAACACACCGTGGTCATGGATATACACTTATTTAATTATTCACGTGATAAATGGATTGTGTGGATCGTGGATGTATGGTTATTTATTAATTGTTAATAAATAGAGGTCTGCATACCTCTCCCTCTCTCGAACTCCGATGTACTTCTACCTCCTTTTCTCTTGTACTCGCCATAAGGCCTTCTTCAATTTACCAGCAAACTCTATAATTTATTGTAATATGATCGAGGCAACTAAGGAAGGAGCGAGGACGATCCACAGATGCAACTAGGAAGGCGATATGATGGAGATTTCTTGCCTATGTGTTTGTAGGTTATCTAATATAATTGTTGTGTTAGATTGTGTGTGCGTTTGACTGTTGGCTCCAGTCAAACCCAATGTACTATCCATGACCACACTAATGACATGTATGAGATGCATTGTTTTATGTTTGATTATGAATCAAAGCAGGTATAGTATTTAATAAATATATACGATATATTTATATACTATCACCTAGGAGAGACCAAGATAAAAGTTAGCTAAATACCCTCAGATAAACTCTAAGTCGTAACGTGAGTAGTTAAGAACTTACCGCGTGGTCCACCATCGTTATAGTCATAGGATTCAAATCACTTTAAGCAAGTTTGTTGTGCTATCCACAAGGCCTGTTTAATTGAGAGGAGAAACTGTGGCTATGGCATTAGATGTCTCTATGATCGGGGTAGAGGAACCATGTAGCTTTGTTGTGCTATCCACAAGGGCTGTATGCAAATCTATGCTCGTCGCATAATGATGATTAGCTTAGACCAGAATTAGTGGCTTGTTGTGCTATCCACAAGGCCATTAAACCTCTGGGGACCGAAGCTATGATCGGATATTGCAAGGAGTTGCAAGTCCCATGAGTTGGGTGCTCTTTGATTATATTACAGTTTGTTGTGCTATCCACAAGGCTGTACTGCAAATCATTGAGATTCTGATCCCCACTAGGAGACTGTCGGCGTCTCCCGTTCTATATAACTGAGGGTTATACAGTCCATCGAAAATTAGTGGGAGTTAAACTTGAGTCCGTCGAAAATTAGTGGGAGTTAAACTTGAACAAAAGACCATGTCTTGTTTTATTTTTAATAATTGAATATCTGTTAAAATAAATTTTACTTATCTCCTGTAGGAAATTATGTCGTCGAATAACCCACTCTGCGGCATACTTGATGCCCTTTTGACTTACCTGATCTACTCGAATTAGTTCAGAAACCTGAAGAATGTCTTCAAATCTGAGCACATTGACTTTGTCCCTGGAGCTGATCCTACTGCTGAATCGGCATTGGATGCCCCTGAAGCAGAGATGATAGCTAACGATAAAAGATCGAAGGACAAAGACGAAAGAGTAGTAAAGGGTGACTGCTTCTACTGTAAGCAGAATGGTCACTGGAAGAAGAACTGCAAGGAGTTCCTTCACGATAAAGCTCATGGAAAGGTGAAGCTGTCTGAAGCTTCAGATATCTATATGATAGATATCAACTTGTCAGTTGGAGACTCCACATCTTGGGTATTAGATACCAGATGTGCTTCTCATATCTGTCATGATGCGCAGATGCTGACAATAAACGCAAGCTGAGACAAGGCAAGGTGGAATTGAGGCTAGGAAACGACGCAAAAGCTGCGGCGATTACTGTTGGGACAGTAAACCTCAGGCTTCCATAAGGAGACGTCTTACTATTAGAAGATTGTTATTATGTTCCTAGCATAATAAAGAACATCATATCAGTATCTTGTTTGGACAAGATAGGATATAGGTTGACTATTGAGAATAGAAGTTGTTCGATTTATTATGGTAATAAATCAATAGCTTCGGCATCTTTGGTCAACGGTCTGTATCTCTTAGATGTTTCTTATTACAATCTTTAAATTGATAATGCTCTTAAGAAGAGCAAGAATTGTGTGAACCAAGCCTACATGTGGCATTGTAGACTTGGGCACATTGGCGAAAGCAGGTTGCACAAGCATGGTTACTTAACTGCATTCGACTACGAATCGTTTGCGACATGTGAATCATGTCTTATGGGAAAGATGACAAAATCTCCATCTAATGGACATGGAGAACGTGCCAAGGACATTCTGGAACTAACACATTCAGATGTATGTAGTCCCATGTCCACCCAACCCAAAGGTGGATTTTAATACTTCATCATGTTCACCGATAACTTCTCAAGATTCACCTATGTGTACTTAATGAAGTACAAGTCAGAAGCATTTAAGAAGTTCAAGGAGTTCAAGAATGAGGTAGAGAAGCAGTTAGGAAAGAGTATTAAAGCTCTTCGATCAGATCGAGGAGGAGAACACTTGAGTACTAATTTCACACAATTCTTAAAGGATAATGGTATCCTTTCTCAGCTAACCTCTCCATATACACCACAGATGAATGGTGTATCGGAAAGGAGGAATCGCACCTTGTTGGACATGGTGCGATCCATGATAAGCTTTTCGGGATTACCAGTGTCCCTCTGGGGTATGCTCTAGAGTCAGCAGCATACCTACTGAACAGAGTACCCAGCAACTCTGTGGCCTCTACTCCATATGAGATATGGAAAGGCAGGAAACCAGAATTTAAACATGTTAAAGTCTGGGGTTGTCATGCTCATGTAAATAAGCATGATCCAGACAAGCTGGAATTACGAACTGATAAATGCAGGTTTGTGGGATATCCAAAGGAAACCGTTGGATACTATTTTTAACATCCTTGTGAACAAAAGGTGTTTGTCGCCAGGAAAGCTGCCTTCCTGGAAGAGGAATACCTTCTGCAGGAGGACAGTGGGAGTAAAATAGTACTGGAAGAGGTTCCAGAATCCCAAACAGCTGTATTATCATCAGATGAGATATCAGTTCCTGAATCTATTCAGGTATGCACAGGGGAGCCTCGTAGATCTGCTAGATTACCTAGACTACCCGAACGATATGTGGCACATATCACTGAAGGTGAGTCTAAGGTTGAAAATAATGAGGATGATGATCTTAAAACCTACCAGGAGGCCATAGAAGGCCCATAAGCCGAGAAATGGTGAGAAGCCATGAACTCAGAGATCCAGTCCATGTACACCAACCAAGTTTGGAACTTGGAGGACTTACCCGAGGGTATTCTACCCATCGGATGCAAGTGGATCTTTAAGAGAAAGATCGGTGCTGATGGACGGATCGACACTTATAAGGCAAGGTTGGTGGCAAAGGGATATCGTCAAAGGCAAGGAATTGACTATGACGAGACTTTCTCACTAGTTGCCATGATAAAGTCGATCAGAGTTCTACTCGCCATTGCTGCACATTTTGATTATGAAATATGGTAGATGGATGTGAAGACTACCTTCCTCAATGGTAACCTTGAGGAAGAGGTGTATATGATACAACCAGAAGGTTTCACATCCAAAGAATCTCCAGATAAAGTGTGCAAGCTTCAGAGGTCCATTTATGGACTGAAGCAGGCTTCTCGGAGCTGGAACATAAGATTTGACGAGGCTGTCAAGTCTTATAACTTCATTAAGAATGAAGATGAACCTTGTGTGTACAAAAAGACCAGTGAGAGTGCAGTCACCTTCTTAGTTCTTTACCTAGAGGACATACTACTCATTGAGAATGATGTAGCTATGATGTCATCAGTAAAGATCTGACTGTCAAGAAACTTCTCCATAAAGGATTTGGGAGAAGCATCCTACGTATTGGGAATACGGATCTATAGAGATAGATCAAAGAAGATGCATGGAATGACCCAATCCTTGTACATAGATACCATAGTCAAAAGGTTTGGCATGGAAAATTCCAAGAGAGGTCTCATACCGATAAGACATGGAATTAGTCTCTCAAAGGAGCAGTCTCCGAAGACTCTTGATGAGAGGGCACTCATGGATAGAATACCCTATGCCTCTGCCATAGGATCTATTATGTATGTCATGCTATGTACACAGCCTGATGTAGCATTTGCTCTTAGTGTTACGAGCAGATTTCAGGCTGATCCAGGCGAAGAGCACCGGAAGGCAGTGAAATGTATCCTTAAGCACTTGAGAAGAACTAAGGATATGTTTCTTGTCTATGGAGGAGGTGACTTGAAACTGCGAGGCTTTATTGACTCAAGTTTCCAGTCAGATCCAGATGATAGCAAGTCTACATCTGGATTCGTATTTACTTTGAATGGAGGCGCAGTGTACTGGAAGAGTTCCATGCAAGTAACCACTGCAGATTCGACGACTAAAGCTGAGTACATTGCTGCAGCTGAAGCCGCCAAGGAAGTAGTGTGGTTGAAGAAATTCATCACCGACCTCGGTGTAGTTCCCAGCATCTCTGAGCCTGTTCCGCTGTTGTGCGACAACAATGGAGCGATTGCGTAAGCGAAAGAGTCGCGGACTCACCAGAAATCGAAGCATATTCTGAGGCGCTTTCATCTTATCAAAGAGATAATATCCAGAGGAGATGTAATAGTGGAAAGAGTTTGTAAGGACTGAGGTTTTCGGATCCGATTTTCGGGGTCGGACCCTATAGTTCAGGCCCTGATGGGGCTGAGACTCTGTTCTGTTTCGCGTCGAGTGGGCTCGACGTGGTTTAAACGGCGTCCAACAGTGCAGACGTATTTTAGATTGTGCCACGTGGGTGCCACGTGAGCTGGCTTTGGGCCGCGAGAGTACGGCTCCGTCGTGTCATCTGAACAGCGTCCTCGATGGACGACGCCTTTCAGACTGCGACCCTGGGTTGTCAGTGTACGGCGCCAGTCTTGTCGTTTGAACGGCGTCTTAGATGGACGACGCATTTCAGAGTTCTGTCAACGCGGCCCGTCATGTGGACTGATAGGCGTCCGTACAGCTCGACGCGTTTTAGACAGTTTCTGGTTACCCTGCGAACCCTCCTTCCTTTCCCTCATTTCTTCCTTCCCTCTCTCCCTCCTCCCTTCCTCCGGCGATTCCGACGACGCCTCCTTCCCCTCCCTCTTTTCCTCCCACCATTTCATCTCTCCCTCCACTCCATCGACCTCCTAGCTCCCACCACTACCACCACCACCTCCTCCGCGGCGTTTTCTCTCCGGACGGCGGCCGACGTCCCGGTGGAGTAACGATGACCTTAGCGGTACCGGCGGCGGCGTGGGGCGAGACGGGTGGGCGGCTTGGAGCTTGGAGGAGTTCAAGTAACCGGTAGGGTGACTATCCCCAGTGCATTTTCGTTTGAAAACCATGTTTTCCAGTATTTGAAGAATGCTTTGGGGTGCTTTTTGGGGTGAAAACGCTAAGTGCATGTATGAGAAATTGGGTGTTCTAATGGGTAGATGGATTCTCCTCCTTCCCCTCTATGCTTTGTGCCTTTTCTACGTGTTTTGGGGGAGAAATCCCACCTCGAGGATTGGGGGAAGCAAGGAGAGAACCTGTCTGTCGGGGCTAAATGGCGTCGAGGCACATACGACACAATTTAACCCACTAACAGACCCTGTTCCCGGACTGATAAGCGTCTAGGGACAGTGACGCCTTTTCAATAGGCGACTGGCTTCGGCGACGCGTTTTACGCCAGGTTCTGTGGCCGAGTTTCTGTGAACCAGTTTAGGAGACTTGAATGGCGTCGGCCTTGGGCGACGCGATTCAAGACAGAATCACACTAATTCATGCCATTAAAACATGTTACACTGTTAGACAGTTGTTTAGTTAGTTAAATGCATGCTTTAAATTATACTCTATGGTGATGGATTCATTGTAACCGGATCGTACGCGTGGTGTTGCATGCGACCGTGGACTTCTTACTGTGCTGTGTTTTGAGCTACTGTGGACCTAGAGTGACAGTTGTAGCGCTTTATCACCCTGTGCTGGTGTGGGTGGAGCACAGCGCCGGTGTGGGTGTGGCGGGGTGACGCCTAGTGAGAGACGGTCACCTGGTGGACCCCGGGGTTAGCTAGTACCGGTGTGGGTGTGGTACCTTTGAAGTGTCACTTGTGCTGAGGGAAGGAGTAACCACCTGAGCCAGTTGGGCCGGAGTAGCTAGAGTGTTATCCGAGGGGTTACTTTTTGGTCTCAGCGGGTCGGTGTTTCTCACCTTTGTTCGTGTGGTTGGCATGTTTTGCCGAGACGTTGGTTGCCGGCCTGTTAGACTAGTTTTAGAGATATGCATGTTATGTACTTCGAATGCATGTGATTCATATCGAGATTTAGGAGTAGTAATTACTACTGTACTTGTTACTTTACCTTCAGCTATACTTTGCACTTGTGGGTGTGTGAGTGAGCAGTGGGGATCGAAGGATCCCTACTGAGTCTTTTCGTTGAGACTCACCCCTGCGGTTTTTAGGTGAGGACTCCAGGCAAACTTAGCGAGGGGTGTGCTGCTGTATGTCGCGCGCCGTCAGTTGTTGTTCCGGGGTATGCCCCGACGTAGTTGTTATCTTTATTTCTGGCCTGTATGCTTAATTATTTCTTTTCTGTTGGAGTATGTAATTATTTGCTGTCTCGAGTCGCATTGTAATAACTTTTAATTCCTGCATTTTCCTTTCAATTCAATGCGATGTGAATGTTTAGCTTAGTTTATTATTTATTTCCCAGACTTACTTAGATCCTGGTTTGCTTCCAAATTAATGATTCAGTACCCATTTAGTAATCGGATCCCCGATTATAGGGTGGCGGGTCGTTACAGAGTTCCATCTGTCGACAATGTAGCAGATCCACTGACAAAGCCGTTGGCTCAAATTGTGTTTGAGCGTCACCTAGAGTCTATAGGCTTATTGTATAAAGGTGATTGGCTTTAGTCCAAGTGGGAGATTGTTAGTTTTAGGTGGCCTACAAGCCAATCTGACTATGTAAATCTCGTTCATTTATTAATATAATGGCATAATATTCATTATGTGTAAATCGCATTAATTATCATCTCATATTGAAGTCCGTGGATATGTGCTATAGTGATCAGATTATGATGAGATCATACTAATGAGACTGATCACTTAAACACACATATTCTTAATCGTTCCTAGTTGGATGATATCCGAGAAAGACATCGGATATCCGGATAGACTAGTATAGATTTCTCCTGCTCATATGATGAGGGTGACTGATCTCATAAGTCACTTGTGTGGAGACACTAAGGCGAATCTGTAGGTGCTCATTGGAGAATGAGTTCACTGAACTGATCTGACTGAATCGTTGGATGGTATTATACCTCACTGTCAACTAGCTTGATTCTATTGTCGCAGTTGCGTGGATGGTCTTCGGACCTGAGACACCAAGGACACCTTGTCGGTGGACTTCTGTGCTTTGACCTTGGCTTACGAATCTCTAGCACGGGATTCTAAAACGCCAAGGATTGGGTACTACGGAATACCGTCAAAGGGAATTGTGTGTCAATAAGGAATCATTTGCTCTCGGTACTTAGAGAGATAATACTCTAGGAAGGATGCGCGGAAGTCCCTGGCCAGGGCGGACGATAATATCGGGAAAGGAGTTTTCTGATATTCATCAGCGACATCCAATCCAAGTGAGTTATCCGGTTAGGGTTTGACAGCACGCCATACCCTGAGTTGACTCGAGAACATTGTACGAATGAAGGATTATATTCACGCGGTAACTGTCGGCGGAAAGGTTCCAAGAGTGGGTTACTTAACCCCGATACCTTCCGGGTTCACGCGATGTTGCTTGGCACCCAACGTGATCGGAGGCCCGATCGAATTTGATGTGCGACATCAATTCGATTGATTAATTAATTAATAAAGGATTATTAATTGATTAATAAAGCGAGTGAGGAGTCACTGGACTTATTGGGCTATTAACCGGACTGGTAATTGGGCCTAAGGGTCACACGCAAATGATTCTCAAGGCGATGGATAAATAAGTGGGTTTTATATAAATCAGGGGTTTTTATAAAAAACCGCGCGGTTAGTATAAAACATAGTGAACGGGCTGAGCAGGCCAAGTTTCTGCTAACCCTAGCCGCGCCTCCTCAGTTTCTCTCTCTCTCTGGCGTCCCAGACAGATCCGGATCTGCTCCGCTGCTTCTCCGACTCCCGTTCGACGAGAAATCGTCCGCGCGTTGCGGCGATCGTTGCGGCGAAGAGGATCGTATGGACTCCGCTAGAGGCCGGGCGCTTACGCGGCTTGCGGTGTCGCACCGACGGAACCAAACGGTTGCGGATTCGAATCCGCACACGGTTAGATTCGAGAATCCGATTGTCGGATTTTTAGATTTTTCGAAACGGGGACGGATCTCCGTTTTTATTTTTATTTCCGCTGCGCGGGAGATCCGGAGAAACCCTAGAACCCAACAACGATGTTATCATCAGTTAAAGTATGTATGTCTAAAAACTTCTCTATGAAGGATTTGGGAGAAGCATCATACGTATTGGGAATATGGATCTATAAGGATAGATCGAAAAGGATGCTTGGATTGACCCAATCCCTGTATAGAGACACCATTTTCAAAAGATTTGGCATGGAAAATTTTAGGAGAGGTCTAATACCGATGAGACATAAAATTTATCTCTTTAAGGAGAAAGCACCTAAGTCTCCTGAAGAGATGGGCATTGATGAATAAAGTACCCTATGCCTCTACCATATGTTCCATCATATATGCCATACTATGTACTAAGCATGATGTAGTCCATGCTCTAAGTGTTATGAGTAGATATCAGGCAAATCCAGATAAAGAACACTGGAAAGCTGTGAAATGTATATCTAAGTACTTGAAAAGGACTAAGGATTTATTTCTAGTCTATAAAGGAGTTGATTTGAAACTGTGAGGATATATTGACTCGAGTTTTCAGTCTGATCCGGATGATAGCAAGTCTGCTTTTTGATTCAACATTTGGATTCATATTCATATTGAACGGAGGTGCAGTGAGCTGGAAGAGTTCCAAGCAAGAAACCATTGTAGATTCGACGATAAAGGGTGAATATATTGCTGCAGCATAAGCTGCCAAGGAAGCTATTTGGATGAAGAAGTTCATCACCGACCTTGGTATAGTACCGAGTATATGTGGTCAGAGAGATCGTGCTAGAGGAGATGTATAGGTGCAAAGGGTTCCATCAGCCAACAACATAGCAAACCCACTAACGAAGCCCTTGTCTTAGATTATATTTGAGCGTCACCTGTGGAGTATGGGGGTACAATATAGGGGTGATTGGCTCTAGTCCAAGTGTGAGATTATTAGTTCTATGCATGGCCTACAAGTCAATCAGACTTATTCTTGTTTATTTATTAATGGCATTAGACATTCATTATGTGTAAATCGTTTCTTTCATTATTCGTGTCATAGTGAAGTCCGTAAATGTGTATAATAGTCTTCAGATTATAACGAGATCATAATAATAAGATGTTTATAAACATATATTCCTAATTGTTCCTAGTAGGAATATATTTGAGAATGACATCAAATATCTAGAGAGACTAGTACAGGTCCCTCCAGCTCATGTGATGAGGGTGACTATTCTCATAGTCACTTGACTTGTAGCTGCTCATTGGAGAATGAGTTTACTGAACTGATCCGACATGGATTGCTAGATGGTAAGTTACTTAACTGTCAACTAGCTTGATCCATCATCATAGTAGCATGGGGGTCCTTAGACTTGAGACACTAAAGACACCTTGTCAATAGATTTCTAGACTTTGACCATAGCTTAAAGACCTCTAACCGTAGGGTTCTAATCAGTCATGTGATCGAGTTTAGCGAAAGATCTTCGAAGGTGACCGTGTGTCAATAAGGAATCATTCTTTGTTAGTAATTAGAGGGAGAATGCCCCAAGTTAAAAGCACAAAAGTCCCTAGTTTGGGTGGACTCAATATCAGGAAAGGAATTTTCTGATATTAAATGAACACATTAATATGTGGAGAGTTGATTGGTTAGGATTTGACAATTTACTATGTCCTAGATCGATTTCAGAGCATTGTAAGAATAAAGGACTAGATCCACGTGGTAACTGTGGACAGACAGGTTCCAAGAACGGGTTACGAAACCCCATCGCCTTCCGGGATTATGTGGTGTTGCTTGGCACCCAATATGATATGAGATCATGATGATTACTGTGAGACAGTAATCCAATTGAGTAATTAATTAGATATTTGATATTAATTAATTACGGTAAGCCAATAAGGAGTTGTTCGCTTATTCGGTCAAAAATTGGACTGGCGTTTGGGCCTAGAGGGTTATACGCACAAAGGTTCTCAGTTTGGGATAATTAAGTGAGTTTTATATTAAAACTGATTTTTTGTGAAAAATTGCAAAGCAATATAAAACACAGCGAAGAGGGCTGCCCTAGGCCAAGGTCCAGAGCAGCCCTGGGCCAAGGTCCAGAGCAGCCCTAGCCGCCCCTCCTCTCTCTCTCTCTCTCTCATGTTGTGCACCTAGTACAGGGTGCCCCTTTCCTATCGCTCCCCCGCCTTTGTCTCCAACAATCAGATAAGAATGCCTACATGCCGCAGGGACCTATTCGGAGGAGGAAAGCCAACGATCGGGTCAAATAGAGCGAAGAGACAAGGATGATCCTACAATAGGAGGACAACGTGGATACAACTAGAGGCCGAGCATCTGTGCAGCTAGTGACATCGCTTGACCGGAACAAGACGAACGCGATTTCGAATCTGCGGAAGGTGATGAATGATCACCTATTCAAATTTATTATTTTTCCAAAATGGACCGATGATGGTGGGATTAATTTTATTTCGCATTTCTGTTGCGTTCTCGTTCCTCTCGCCCAATCCTTAAAAACTAGTACGGTAGGCCCTATTCTCTTTCTTCCCATATTCCACAAACTGCACTCAATTGATCATCATCTTAGATATTGTCTTGATATGGGAATAAGAGTGCTCTAGCTAAACAGATTGTGAATCCTTTCACTATATCCTCAAAATCTTCATCTTTCTCTACTTCAGTGAGTGCCTTGATCATCTAGATGGCAACATTCTGCAAATTGATCCATTGCTACATCGTCACTTTCTTGATTGCCTCTTGATGTCCCATAAAACTCTCCAAGATCTCTCGGCACGAGAGCGCATGTGGCATAAGCATCATATCATCTTCATCAACCTTTTGAGTCTTTCTCAACCCCAACAAGAGCTCTGCTTCTTCCAACACAATGGTAGCCTTAAAAGTCAAAAAATTGAAGGTGTGTATTTGAGGATGCGATACTTCGATCAAAGCACCCATGGCCACCCAATCCATCCACACCTGGTCGTAATGCTTTATGAATCACAAGTCCTTCGATGTGCCACTTAGAGATGGAGGTTTACATGGTGATAGATATGTTTTCCACAAGTTTAGAGATCCATGGTTGCTTAAAGAAGCATCTCCGACTGGGAAGGGTGGATAATCTTTCAAAATAAAAGAGAAGAGTACATGAGTGTTGAAGGAAATCTCATCATACATGAGAAAAGGAAAGGATGATGAGGTAGGAGTGAAGAAGAGTAATGTCTCACCATGTGTACATGTATGAGAAGAGAAAGAAGGAAAAAGAGAGGTAGAAGATGAATTCTACTCTATTGATTAGGATTCCTTGCACTAAGATGCCCTTCAATATCAGACATCCTTTTAATTATCACGTTGTCATCTAGTTTGACCCTTTTTGAAGGACCCTCCATCTTGATTCTTGAACAAGGCTTCAATCCTTTCTCTTGAATCTTCCCTTGCTTTCCTTTTCCTTGGGCCTCTTTGATAAAAACACAGTGCATAGGGTGTTTAAATAGTTGTTGGAGTCATGGTTGAAGTTCTATGTCCGAATTAGAATAGGAGAATCCCAAAAAAGAGGCAAAATCCGTCCATGAGGTAAATTTGGAGTAGTGTGTCTCGGGCTTTTTAATCATGCCAACTCGATATGACGTGTTTAAAGAAGGCGTCACCTATCTTTGACACGATTAAAGAGTGTTTTGAATATTTTTGAATAACTGATTTATTATTGAAATTGGCTAATGAGTTTGTGGATGCAGGCTCAAGAAAAGTGGAAATTTGTATTGCTACTACTATGAAAATCATGAGTCATTGTATGTTTGGATAACATATCATTGTCCCACTGTGATCATCATCTTAGTATCATTTAATCTATTCACTAGTCCCCCAAAGGGTTGCATTCATCTTGTATTTTATTCATGTAATCCATTTGCATCACTATATGGTATTATTATTAGATTATATCAAGGACTTTGTGGGTTTGATAAATCTAAAATTTGAGTTATCCTCCATCAAAAATAATAATAATTCTAACAGAGTCTTAGTCATACAGATAGGTTGTTAGGTTGTCAAATTGATGGGGATGATAGTTCCATTTTGTGAGTTGGTGCACGGACAAACAGGCTTCGACTTAATGTTGGCTTGCAAAATTGGTGTCTTGACTCATTAATAATAGCTTAACAATATTATCCTTGGTTCTTTTGTATTTTTTTTTGTTTTAATTTTTTCTTTTAGCCCAGTATGCATTCATGTTGGTTCTTGAAATCATTGTTATAAAATTGGTATGATGGCTCATTTAAAGATCATTTAGTCTCATTAAGTCCCAACGTAATATGAGATATACCATTCTGAATTGAGTACTCAGTTCTCTTTGTTGGGTCTTTGAGTAATCACTTGAATTCTTTCTTATGTGGACCCTCCTCTATATTTTCATCTTTATTTATAAAGATCCACCATGGTTGAAGTACGTCCATATTAGCTGATAATCGCTCTTCACTGGTGAAACCTACAGGTTTTTGACCAAGGGTACTTTCCCGTGTGAAATTTGATTTGTTTCTTTTCATTCTTTGATCATTCCATTCAAATAAGATTGATTCTATTGATTTTTCTAAGTACTCGCAAGGTGTTTTGCGTGTGTCTCATCACACCATGGCATCTCATTTTCAGTTCATTCAATTTCATTCTATTAACCGTTGTTCATTCTACTTCACTAATTTTGACATCTCATTGAGTGCATCTCATGTTGCCCTATGATGCCTCAAAATAGTCTTCATTTGAGTTGTTTGACTAGTTTTATCTACACTTTTAGAGTTTTCACTATAGTTTCTTATTCACGTCAAACATCCTTGATGCGATTCAGCTTCCTAGTCCCGATTGAATTCCAACTTAAAATCTATTTAAAAATTTGAAACTTGCTTATTCTCATCAACATACCCGGACATGAATTAAGTTTCCTGATTTACCATTTTCCTTTTTTGTAGATTTTTTTTCCTTATCTAATCTTCTTAATCATATCAAGGGTAGGTGATGCGATGTTGAATCGCGTCAACTCGATTTCATGGCTCCATGGCCACCAAGAATCGAACTCCTCTACAATATGGATTTCTCTCTGGATTTGAGTTCTATGCGGCAGAAACTTCGTATGCATAAGATACCTCTTTGGAGCTTCAAAGATGTTGGCCATTGAGAAATTGGTACATCCACCCAAAGAGAACAATTCTCACTTCCTTGAGCACAAAAATAGCCTTTTCTTCTCTCCCTCTTGTTCTTTAGAAGGTGTTCTTTATCCATGGAGTGAAGCGATTGAAGCTTAGTGGCTACATAGGGCCAACTCTTCTCTTCTTCTTCATTTTATTCATCAATCACTCACTATTCTGTGCATCTTAGTTTAGTTCATGCATCATCACTTTTAATCAACAACAAAAACCAAATTTTTAATCGCGAGGTGTTAAGCGTGTGTCTCATCACACCTTAACATCCCTTTTTTAGTTCATTCAATTTCATTCTATTAACCGTTGTTCATTCTATTTCACTAATTTTGACATCTCATTGAGTACATCTCATGTTGCCCTGTGATGCCCCAAAATAGTCTTCATTTGAGTTGTTTGACAAATTTTATCTACACTTTTGGAGTTTTGGCTATAGTTTCTTATTTACGTCAAACATCCTTGATGCAATTCACCTTCCTAGTCCCGATTGAATTCCAACTTAAAATCTATTCAAAAATTCGAAACTTGCTTATTCTCATCAACATACCTGGACATGAATTAAGTTTCCTGATTTATCATTTTCTTTTTCTTTAGATTTTCTTCCCTTATCTAATCTTCTTAATCATGTCAAGGGTAGGTGACGCAATTTTGAATCACGTCAGCTCGATATGACACGTTCATGGTTCCGTGGCCATCAAGAACTGTACTCCTCTCAAATATGGATTTCTCTATGGATTCGAGTTCTATGCGGCAAAACCTTCCTCTTATGGATGATCTCTATCTTTGGAAACAGTTTGAAAGTAACTTTCCTTCTTGTTGTTGCTTGCAGACCAAGTTTATGATTTAATTGTGATTTATGGCGGGAATTAGCCTTCTTATATATGAGATACCTCTTTGGAGCTTCAAAGAGGTTGGCCATTGAGAAATTGGTGCATCCACCCAAAGAGAACAATTCTCACTTCCTTGAGCACAAAAATAGCCTTTTCTTCTCTCCCTCTTGTTCTTTAGAAGGTGTTCTTTATCCATGAAGGGAAGCAATTGAAGCTTAGTGGCTACACAGGGCCAACTCTTCTCTTCTTCTTCATTTTCTTCATCAATCACTCACTATTTTGAGCATCTTAGTTTAGTTCATGCATCATCACTTTTAATCAACAACAAAAACCAAATTTTTAAATCATAGCATTCATATTTCCTACCCATTGCATATAGGGGTTAAGAAAAAAAACACAGAAAAGTAAGTAATTTGGTTTAGTTGCATGTTCTTTTGCATATTAGAGTAGATACACTATAATCATTCTAATCCATCTCTTTTGTTTGTTTGTTTGTTTTGATTGCAAAATGATAGAAGGAAGGAGCATAGCTTGGACGATCCTCAAAGTTGAAGCAGATTGAAGAATACATCAAAGAGGATATAAAGATAAAGAGAAGCTCTTCGTATTCGGCCGGCCAAAGAAGAAGAATATAGAATCCACATCGTCCCAGAGTTTGCTAGGTGAGTTATTCTTCGCGATGACTTTTCTTTGCCTTTTTGAGGAATTTCGTTTCTCTGGCGATCACAATCATATCTTCTCCATGTAACATTTTAAATTTTTCATTTAAAGCACGAATTTCACTATCTTCATATGTAAGATCTCAAACCCTTTGAGTGGAGAGGACATTTGGATGACCAAATCCTTGTACTGCTTTATGGTGGGATCTTTCACATCATATTCACCGTCTAACTATCGGACACTAGCTGCAAGTCTGAGAAGGCTCGGATTTAGGTAGCTTCTAAGTGACAAGCTACTCAGATGCTTGCAAGCAGTGCCTCGTACTCTGCCATATTATTGGTTGCTCAAAACTGAAACCTCGGGAAGAAGTGTAAACTTCCTCTCTTTGGAGCATCCGGAGGGATTATAATCAAACCAGGCCCACAACTAGAATCTGGGATGATGAGTCTGTATAGATCTACCAAATTGCGCCAAGTCCGATCTCTGTTGCTTGCTCCTGTGGGGGAAGGGTGCATTCTGCTACGAAATTCACTAGCGCTTAGGCTTTGATAGCGGTCCTGGGTCTTTAGGAGATGTGGAACTTTGAAAGTTTGACGCCCATTTTGTCATTCACCTAGAAGCGTAGGGATGCTACAAGAGTGGCCTCAAGGGCCAATTGGTCACAACCTTGATCGGATGGGCTTAGAAGTAGGGGTGCAGCTTTCGTGCGGCCAGAATCAGGGCCAATGCTAACTTCTCACGGTTGGATAGTGGAACTCAGCACCTTGAAGGACTCGGCTCACATAGTACATAGGCTTCTGGATGTCTACTTCCTCCCTAACCAGCATAAAACTGATGGTGTAAGGAGTAACTAATAGATAGAGGAGCAATGTCTTACCTTGTCAGGGCTTAGAGAGCATTGGAGGGGCCGCTAAGAACTACTTCAACTCGTTGAACTCTTACTGGCACTCAGATGACCAGTTGTTGTGACCTTTAGTATCAGGAGGGTTATCCTTTACTCAAAGTAGCCAAAGAAAAGGGAGACAACGTTCAGCAACCCTAGACAAGAAACGACTAAGCACGGCGAGTCGCCCAGGCCTTTGGACATTATTGAGGTGAGTCAGTGGCTTCATGGTCAGGATCACCTCAATTATATCTAGGTTGGATTTTATCCCCATGTGGGTGACCAAGAAGCCCAGAAACTTTCCTGCAGTTACCTCGAAGGCACATTTTGTGGGGTAGAGCTTCATGCTATAGCGCCTTAGGGTGTCGAACGTCTCCAGAAGATCGTCGAAGTGATCAGAGGCATGCTTGGACTTTACTAGCATATCATCGACATAAACCTCAATGTTGCGTCCGATCTGCCAATCGACGATGGTATTGACAAGCCTCTGATAAGTCGCCCCAGTGTTCTTCAGCTCGAATGGCATTCGAATGTAGCAGTAAAGGCCATGTCGGTGACAAACATGGTGTGCTCTTCATTAGCTTGGTTCATCCTTATCCGATGGTACCCTGAGAAAGCATCAAGGAAACTTAGTTATTTCTTGCCAGCTCTTGCGTCGATGATCTGGTTGACATTAGGTAAGGGAAAACAATCTTTGGATGTGGCCAGATTAAGATCAGTGAAGTCGACGCACATTCACCACTTCCTAGATGCTTTCTTCACAAGGACTATGTTAGTGATCCAGGCTAGATATTGGGCATTCCTGATGGTGCCAGTTTCTAGTAATGAAGTTATCTGCTACTTGATGGCATTTTGCCGCTCCATCACAAAATGATACTTTTGTTGCTGAATTGGAGGGAACCTCGGGGTCCAGGTTGAGTGAATGGGTGGCTATGTGTTCTGGTACTTTGGGGACGAAAGTTCTCGCCCAGGCGAACGCATCTAAATGAGTAGAAAGAAACTCTCGATACTCTTCCTATCGCTATTCAGACAGGAGAGCTCCCACCTTAATCTCTTGATCAGGGGCTAGACTAACCGAGACAGTAACAAAGTCTTTAGAGGGCTCAATCTCTTCCTTGTGCTTCTTTATCACGTCGTGAACAAGCACGATGGGCTTCATCAGTTGGGCATTGGTTGCCGCGAGATACATTTGCTAGGAGACATTATGGTTCCTACAAGCTTCTTTGATACCCTTTTGGGTCAGAAACTTAAGCTTCTAGTGCAAACTTGACGGTACAACCTTAAACCAACCCCGGGATTCCCTTCCTAAAATGAAGTTATAAAGCTGAGGGGACATTGATCATTGTACACTTGACCTCTTGGGTGGTCAACAGGGGAGGAGTCCCTATCATCACCAAGAGGGTTATCTATCCCTTGTAGTCGTTGGCTAGCCATTGAATTCGTATATTTGGGTTTAGACTTTCCTCATGCCTGATAAATTAGGGTCAAGTTGGAGGAAAAAACCGAGGAAGAAGATGTCGAACGAACTTCCATTGTCGATGAAGACCCTTTTAATGCGGTAACCTCCAATGTCAACTTCTATAACCTAGGCGCCATTATGGGGAAGTGTAATACCTTGTAGGTTTCCATCGATGAAGATGATTGGCTCCTTAATAAGTGGAGGGTTGTCGATAGTAGTGACCTCCCAGGCCTCCCTGACTTTCGAAGCCGTAACTATGCCTCCAGTTGTTGCTGTCTCTGCCGCTCGAGGCTCCTCCATAAATTGTGTGGATCACTCGCTCTGACTAAGTAGGTCGCTGGCTGTGGTGATCGATCATCATGCTTCCGAGCTAGATTCCTGACGACCACTGTTGTCAGTAACATACTTCTCAAGTACCCTCGCCGAATAAGGGCTTCGATCTCTCTTTTGAGGTCATGACACTCTGACGTGAAGTAACCATATTCATTGTGGTAGGCATAGAACCTTCCTATCTTTTCTACTCCAGGAACTGGTTTCATCTTTTTGGGCCAGCGGATGTAGCCCTCATCTTTGACCACTTAGAGGATCTGCTCGGTCGAAGTATTCAGGAGAGTGTAGCTCTCCTCTTGCCGATCAGCATACCAGTCACCCTAGCCCTTTGCCTGCTCTTGGAGCTG
The DNA here is from genome assembly GCA_030544215.1 of Zantedeschia hybrid cultivar. Classification (NCBI taxonomy): domain Eukaryota; kingdom Viridiplantae; phylum Streptophyta; class Magnoliopsida; order Alismatales; family Araceae; genus Zantedeschia; species Zantedeschia hybrid cultivar. The sequence goes on from JARZZO010000011.1 coordinate 48,171,832, forward strand.
ATCCATGGCCGGCTAACCGTCCTAATCACAATCAAGGCGTCTCTTGTTTCGTCCTGTCACCGTTTGTTTCTCTCATTTGTCTTTTGCATCAGGGCACTATTGGAGAGTCTTGTAGGCGTAAAGCAGTTCTTCACTGTTGATACACAAATTGACTTTGTGAACAAAGTTGGAGAGGTCAGTCGGGAGCACCTTACTTAGCTTGAACTGGGTTTGTTGGTTCATTGCCCTGGCAATGAAATATTAGGCAGCACTAGCCACGCCCAGATTAGGGATCTTCAGGACTACTTCGTAGAAGCGAGCCAAATATTTGCGAAACGACTTGTCTTTCTTCTGGCGTAAGGAAGACAATGACGTAGTGGTCACCGACATACACCTATTGTCAGTAAAGTTAATCTAAAAGGAATGTCGCAACTCCTTGAAATAATTAATGGAGTTAGGTTTTCTTCGGCTGACCATGGTTGTGCGTTTCCTTCCAGTGTGGTCAGGAAAGCCCGACACTTGATTTCATAGGGCACATTCAGTAGAGAGAATGTGCTCTCGAACATTTGCAAGTGATCATCTGGATCCTTCGTTCTGTCATACGTCTCCAGGTTACCATCCTGAAATGTGGGCAAGGGCTCTTCTCAGACCCTCTTAGTAAAATAGGAGCCTTAGCTTCCCAAATCTTCTAGTCTAGATCTTCGGTCATGCTCAAGTAGTTTCTCGACACATTCCTTAAGTTTTTGAACCTGCATTTCCCCAGGGAAAAAATGACGAAAGTGCCGAGAGTGTCGGTGAGACCTAGCATGCTGCCACCTAGGCGAGGTTGATGACCTCAAAAGGGAAGAGGCATGAGAAGACTTGATCAAGGAGCTGGAGGAAGATCATAAGGAAGAACTATTGTTGGCAGGTACGTCGCGCTTGCTGTGGCGGTGGTTTGGTGCCTTGGTATGGGGAGGTTGATGGCTCTGTGATCGATTAGGCGAGCAGCGGCAGAGTGGTGGCCTCTTGTTGACCATAGGTGTGACCGCCCTCGAGCTTCATCTAGTTTCGAGTTGTGGCAAGAAGGCTATCCCCTAGCTGGGATCAACGAACCGTTCTATGGAGGAGGCGATGGCAGAGGAATTGGGTTCTCCTGACCATGAGGCCTCTGAGGAGGATGGGCATTGTGGTGACTATGGGAAGGGATCTCTGAATGATCACACCCCTGGCAGAGAGCTTCTCCATCAAGGTTGTTGACCTTTGCCTCGAGTCACTGAATCATATCTACCAGAGCTTGAAAGTTAGACCCTTGAGGCATTTGATGCATACCTTATGGGGAAGACGAATGTTGTCTCCATTGTCCGGTTCTTGTTTGCTCTGGACTCCGATGGTTGTAGGTGGCATAAGTGTTGCGTCACTGGATGCAGCTTCCTTCTGCCTGCAAGCTCGACTGTGGTTCACCTGTACCATGGCTTTTCACTTACATTTTCCACAGATGAAGCCAAAAGATGTTAGATCGAAATCTCGTCCACCACGATCAGAGCCTTCCATGGAGTATCAAAAGGTCAAAAATAAGTAGGCCTGCAAGAAATAACACCATTAAGGGCCCCTGGCTTGCAAGAAATATTAACGTAATCTTCCACTAATTTTCGACAAATCACATAACCCTCATTATGTGAAGTGGGAGATTCCGACGATCTCCTAGTGGGTATAGAGACCCTGATAACATAATATGCATAGCCTTAAGGTATGTCAACAAACTATACCATTCTTGAAAGGTAGACAACTCTTGCTAGTTGCAACTCCCGAATGTTTGGCCTCCAAATTGTCATGACCTTGTGGTAGTGCAACAAATCATGAATATTTGGTCAAGTTCAACCATCATAACATTATGAATATGGATTAACGATGCACCTCTTGAGGTAACTCAACAAAGATACATCTAGACTCCACCCAAAGTTAGGCATCTGATGCCATAGACTAAATTCGCATTCTTTTGTCAAGCCAGCCTTGAGGTAGCTCAACAAGCAAGACCTAACAAAGAATAAGTCTTTAGTCCATTATGATGGAAGGCCATGTGGGTTGTGATCAACTCACTCACATTAAATTAACTTGAATTTAAAACCTAGGGATTTTTTAGATAATATTTTAAGGTCTCATCAATTATTATGCTACATATATATCAACTAAATTTGGAATATCATATATTATCAAATTGTAGTAAATATGTATCTAGTAGCACATCCACATATATATATATATATATATATATATATATATATATAAATAATCTTGGATGATTATGGACTCTATAATCTAATTGGATACACCAAAGCCAATTGGTGATCCATTAGAACCTATAGTGAAAATAAATACAAGCATGGCTAACATCAAATGCTCCCGATGATGAGGCTTCATCTCCCATGAGTCCTACTAGTCTTCAAGTCCTTCTCAGCATATCTGCTTCTTAAAATTACATGAATGAAAATAAGGCATGTAGACCCATAAATTTACATTGAATAATATCAAGAAATCTTGATCAACAATCAAGGGGAGTACATCACAGGGAGAGATAGAAACTGCAACCATAATTTAATAAAGAGAGAGGGAGACATGTAAGTCACATAAATTCACACATCATACAAACATGCATTCATCTACCATTCACACATCATCACATGACATATGTCCATGATCATCCAACCACATACTACCATACATCGCAAGTCTATTACAGTGGTAGTATAATTAGTTATATCTAAAATAACTCATTATTTCAAAATAATATAACTACATATATTAGGTTGCAAAAATATCATTAACTAAACAATTTAGTTAATCACTAATGAAGTCTAAAAAATTTTAGACATAGCTATTCGCCGTTCAACGTGGGATATTGCCATAAAGTGCAGTTAATTAATCCTATTAGAATCTCATCCCAACATTTAATTAACTTACACAAAGTTAGCTAAATCAACTATTTGAAACAATTTCAATATTTAGCCCTTAACCAACATTCCTATGAATTTTTAAGAAAAATATGTTAACAGATAATAAAACAATTTTAAAACCTGTAAAAATAATTTTTGAGCATTTATAAGAATTTTTTTGAATTTTTAAAATTTTAATAAAATTTTTAAACCATTGAAAACTCTCAAAAAGATTTTTTCAGAAAATGTAGGGATCCAACGAAATGCGCTCGTGCGCAAGGGAGAGGAACGAGGAGTGCGCTGGGCTGGCGGGCATAGTGGACCGTGGTCCACCGCCTGCACTTAAGTGGGGAGTGAACCACTGGTCCCCCCTAACCTAAGTGCATGCGGCTAGGGGAAACCCTAGCCATCGTCACCCCCTCCCCAGCTCGGTGCCGAGGATGGAGGCCCTGCTTGCCGGCCAACCCCCGGCAGCCACCGCCGCCGGTGCCGCAGCAAGCCCTATGCACATAGTTTTCTTTTTTTAAAAGAAAAAACAATTTCTCCTTGTCGCTTCGGACTCCGATCCGCCGTTCGCCGCAACCGAGCGAAGCACAGACCTCCTACAACCATCGTTTGACGCTCACTACCAATGGGACCTCTTCCGGCGATCTAGAAACTCTGACGACTTGATTTGCGGGGTTATAAAACGATTTTTAAACCCCAAAAATTCTGTTATGAATTAGCAAAACGGCCGACTTTATGGCACCGGTTCTTGCTCTCCCGTGCTTCAAACTCCACACCGAAAGAACTGGTGTGATCCCTATACTATCGAGAACAATTCCAAAGTGACGAACACGATCTGTTTATCACATAATCAAATCGGAAACGTCATAAACATGTCGACCCCGTGCAAAATGCAAATACATATAAACTGCGAAATTGGCAAGAACAGAGCACGAACCTAGCTCTGATACTACCATAAGATGCTTGTAGGATGTAGTGGAAGAATAAAAACGACAAGCAACGGGATTGAGACATGGTGTTCTTGCCGATAAAACTCAAAATAATAGAGAGAGCGATTTTTCACCTTTGTAGGGTCAAGAAAAATCTCTCGAAATTGGAGACGAACAAACGGAGATTTAAAATCTCCTCAAATCGCACACGATTTGTGGGACGGGGTAGCCGCACGTGCACGGCCTCTAGACGTAGTATCCATACGGATCTATGCCCAGACATGATCTCCTTCGCATAGTCAGCATTGCCTTCCACCATCGGAGAGAGAGGGGGACGGCCAGAGAGAGACCCACGTGCTGGTTAGGATTTTTCTCTACGTTCTACTAATATATATATTATCCCGAATTTTACACAAGAGTCTAGAAAATATATATAAACCTCTATAAACTCAGTCTCACGTAAATTCTTATGTGTGTGACCCTCTAGGCCCGACTATCAAATTAGTTGTAGGCCCATTAACTTTAAAACATCTTTTAAAATTAAATTAATTCATTTGTCATCTCATGAACAAATGAATTAAACCTTTTGTTCACGAACAGCACCAAGCAACACCTTGTGATCTCAAGAGATGTCGAGGATCATCATCCTACTATCAAAACCTGCATATCCACAGATTATCGTACGGAAATAGTCCTTCGTTCGTAGAACTTAACAGTGATGACGGAGTATGGTTAAGTGTCAAACTCCTCAATCACTTAAGTGGATCGATCGCTCAGTGATATATCAAAAAATTCTTTTTTCGGTAATCCCATTAATCTTGGCTAGGAAGTTAAACAAGCATAGACTATTGTGGACAATTCTATCTTGACCACTCAATCACCTTTGTGCAACTTCCACTGCTAACAGTCACTTGAATATTTGGACCCAAACACTCTGAATCCTTTATAAAGAGCTAGGTAGCAACGGTCCTCGCACAAAATGTCCTTAGCGTCTCAAGTCAAAAGACCTACCGTACTACTACAATATATAATATCCTGGTTGACAGTTAAGACCATTCAGGAATTTTGGAGCGGATCAGTTCAGTAAACTCATTCACACTAGTGGTTATGAGACCATCTACTCTCATCATATGAGAACATGTATTAGTCTGTCCGAATACTCAATGTCCGGTTCGTATATTCTATAATTGAGAACAATTTAGGACTTATGCTTATACAGGGTTAATCTCATTATTACATCCTTGTGATTTAACTCTCATTGCATAAGTCCTTGGACATCACACAGTTACACATATATATGAGAAATATCATTTATTGTTGAATAAGAATTACAGGAATTAAGTCCGTGATTAGCTTAAGACATCCTAACTCCTTCAAATACTTGCCTAATTTATAGGTATTCTCTGTTAATTTAATTTAATATTCTCTATATTGCTCCTCTTCCTAGTTGTGGAAGAGAGAGCCTGCTTCCTCTTCTTGTTGAAGAGAGGGCGTACAGTTGCACAAGGGTTGAGTTGTTTGTAACCTGCAAGGAGTTGGTACCTTGCTGTTAGCGGATCTCTTAAGTGGTTTCTTGGGGACTGAACGTAGGTCTAGATAGAGGTAACCAGTATACAATCTCATGTGCATTTACTGTGTGATTGTTTCCTTATTTCTTTTTCTTTCTGTCCATTATTAACTTTCGCATTCAATTTTAATTCAAGTAATTTTTTAATAACCAATTCACCCCCCTTTAGGTTAGTCTAGCCTTGGACAATAAGATGTGCCACTATATCGGTGCTTCTGTGGACATAGCTAACTGCAATCCCTTGGTTCTGGTTCATGATTGCTCTGCAGTTCAGTATGATGTTCTTAATGATCCAAGGTGGGGGCCTAGTTTAGTCTTCCAATAGCTTGACTATTAGTTGGGCGTCTCCTTCAACAATTACCTTGGATGGACACCCAACGGCAAGCTTGACCCCTAATTGGAAGGCGAGGGAAATATTATGTTAACACTTGTTTGATGTGCAACAATGTCCAATATCATAGTTTCACATGTTTTCAAAGATTATACTCTTCTATTTTTTAAAAGTGCTACCAAATGCGTCTTCATAATTTTTAAAAATAAAAAAATAATACTTTTAATTGACACAATATGCTAATGAGAGAGAAAGAAGAATATGATATTGTTGATATTTTAATAGTGTTTGGTTACAATTTTTTTCTCCTCTTTCTCTCTCAAATTTTTATTTTAAAAAGGAAATGAGACTTACACCTCATTTGGATTCCTCTCCTATTTTTAAGATGTATAATGACCTCCACTTCTTCCGTAACCGATCCACTTCTCTCTCTCTTTCTCTCACACACACACATACGTCCGCAACTTTCTCTCTCCCTCTCCCACTCTCTCGTACACAAATCCACAACTCCCCCCCCCCTCACACACATCCATATCTCTCTCTCAAACAAACATGTCTCCATAATTTTTAAAATCACGGTAATCTTGCCAAAAAAGAGTTGATTATATTATTTTTAAAAATTAATATTAAATTTTGAAAATAAAATAACTGCAAAATAAAAATTACTCCCAAAAGTCTTATAAACTTTGCTTAAAAGTTAATCAAAGTTAGATAAGAAACTTTTAATGGAATGCTAATAAAAGATCTATATGGGGAATTTTTCGATGTAATGAGGTGCTATAGAACAATATGAAAATAAGAATAGAAAAATTTATAATTAAAATTTTAAGAATATTATTTTTGCAAATATCACTTACATGTTTTGTCATCATGTGAACAAAGATATGCTAACTTCTGAGTGAAATTCCATGACAATGTTCCATTTATACAGCGAGCTCCCCACATAAGCGAATCCAAGCAAAATATCAACAGAAAATTTTCAATTCTTACTTGGTGGGTAACTGCACATATCCACGATGGGAAACAGATGATCATCCTTTAAGGTAATTGCAGAACTGTGCCATTCAGTCACACAACCACGTGAGAAACGCACATGCAAAACGCACAGGCTTTAGTATAGCGGACACTAGCCCATATTCTTACTTTCAAGTTTCGTAACTAAATTTTCACTTTTTTCCCCAAATATAGCAGTGCAGTTCGCAGCTGCCTTTTCAAATATGTTTTGAAACTTCAAAACAGTGATGAAAAGTACCCAATATTGCACATCAAGATAAACAATAAATGGATCGCCAAGTTGAAAATGTAATGAAGCGGGGAAAATAAGAAAAATTATACACAAAATAATTGGAAAATACACCAAGATTAAGCATATTTACTTCCACAAACCTACTACGAATTTCTCCATTCAGATGTAAACATCACTTGTCTTTAAAATGATGGCACTAAAGCCAAAGAAGTCCACCTTATCCACATTGATAAATAAATACTTTTGATATAGCCAAAGCATTTGGTGACCAATCTTAGCATTAAAGTACAGTGTCACAAAGTATTTGGTGATCATTGTGTGGAAGGACATTGAATCAAGATGTAATAAACGGTCTTGATTGAGTAAACTGAGAGCTGTGTAGCTGAATTTACAAGTGAATTTCAAATGATTCACTTGCTTCAATAAAGATGAAGAAAATACAAGAACATGATACAACAATGTAATAAGAAAGGCCACCATTTTTGGCATTTCCTCTCTCCTCGCTCACCATGAACTTGGAAAAAGAAGAGCTACACTGATAAACTGATATTTCATTTCCAATGAAACAATTTTTGTACACCTCATTGACTTTTCTCTTTCTATGAAAAAGAATAGGCTAAATTCAATCGCAATTAACATAAACTTAGAGATATCAATAAAGAAAGCATGACAAAAGTGATACCACAACTTAGTGGACTCTGATCTGAAAAGTTTGCCCATGCGATACCTTTGTTGGGACTCATGGGAACAGCTTCATTATCCAACTCCACACCCTCTCCAGAACCTGTTAAAGGAAACAGAGAACAAAGGATTTATTAATAGATTTCTGTAATACTTGCTGCAATGCATTGCAGCAAACTGAGTCATCCTGCGATGCAGGATGTCATTGGTCTACATTGGCAAGCAACACATGGGCTGGACAACTTTTTCACAGGTAGCCTGAGAAGCATTTAATGTGACTGCAGGTTTTGGGACGTGACAAATGTTAGTAAGCATAACAAATGCTTCATGAGCATGACAAATACTCACAAAATATTTGTCAAGCCTGCAAAATATCTGTCGCCCCTAGATCTGCACACATGCATTAGGGATGACAAATACTTTCTAGGCATGACAAATAATGTTTGTACATTTGTTGTTCTCAAAACCCTTCATGCCATTAAATGCTGGTTAGGTCACCTGAGGAAAAGCTGCCCAATCCGTGTGCTGCCCACCTACATGGACCAATGACATCCTGTATTATTGGATGACCCAGCTTGCTGCAATGCTTTGCAGCAAGTATTACTCCTGTAGACAGCGGGGATACACTAGGCTAGAAACCACAAAATGCAGTCATAGGAAGATTAGGCCATCAATCAGGACCGTCAGGGTCCATTTAATGAATCACACTAGTATGTGGTGAGCCACATCCATAGAGCATTGATTTTGGCAACTCAATGAAACACAATTTATTGTACACAGCATTAGTTTTTCTCTTCCTATGAAAAAGAATAGGCTAAATCGAATGGCTAATAATATAAAGGTAGAGACAACAGTAAATAAAGCACGGCAAAAGTGATACCACAACTTAGTGGTGAACTGATCAGAGAAGTTTGCTAGTGCGGCGCTTTGTTGGGCCTCCAGGGAACAGCTTCATTATCCAACTCAATACCCTCTCTACAACCTGTAAGGAAACAGAGGACCAGGTTAAATAATAGATTTCTTTAGACAGCGGGATACACTAGGCTGAAATCTCAGAAAGCAGTCATAGGAAGATTAGGCCACATACACAGGCCATCAATAAGGACCATCAGGGTCCATTTAATGGATTACACTAGTACGTAATGAGCCACATCCATGGAACATGGATTTTGGAACTCAAGGATAAACAAATAAGCATCCAGGGGGTATACTGTAATTAAAAGAATCCAAAAACCAAACTTTCTGTAAGATGACATGAACTGCATACAAGTTTATTGGATTTAGATGACATGAACTGCATACAAGTTTAATGGATTTTCCAAGGCTTACAGGAATTTACAGACGGGGTTTTTGAATTTTATAAATCACACCTACTCGCCCATACCTTCTCATTTAGGGCAGGAAATGGAAACAAACTTCTGAACCCAATTATTTGATCATCCTCTGCGTGTTGCAGGGTGGATGGAGCTTATGGCAATATTAACAAACAACATAAACATCCTGACCAATTAAGATGATCGATGTTGGAGATTTCAGAAAAAAAAAAAAGCCTAATCACCCAAGTACTTAAGACCCTCTTTCGTCCTCTCTAATTGCAGGCTGCTTATTCTCCCTACTGGAATCTCCCCCTTCTCAACAGCATATCAGGGGAAAAAAAAAATACTGCCTCTTTCTCTCCTTGGAGTTACTCCTCTTAACTTCTATATATGAAATATAATGGTTATAGATTAGAACTTTCTAATTTAAAACATTGATGTAGAAATCATATTCCATTGATCAGCATTTTCTAGAAGATGAAAAAAAATTTGTGCCAAGATATTTGACAGCTTAATCTTGAGGTGTCTGCTTAAACCTTGAGGTTTCTGCTTATAACAATCTTAAGGGCATAGATATATGACTTTAAGGATACAATGTTCTGAACCAATAAAAAGAAAAAGGATGGACGTCCTAGTCAACCCCAAAAGTTTAACATAAAGAGAACCTGGTTCACTGTATTAGCTCCTGACTAAGCCTATTGAAGAGGCAGTTGTAGTGCAACATTGTAACCATTAGCTATAGGTTGTCACACTTTGGCATTTGGTTGAAGAAATAATCTTTTTTTTTTCTGAATTCATGTGCAAAGGATTTTTCAAGAGTATAAAGAAAAGGCATTCATATAAAAAAAAACTACACATTAAAGAAATTGCTGTCCATCTCAAACTGATTCTAGTCAACATATATGAATACTTAAAGATGTAATTTCCTCTCTATATAAGAATTCAATTCAACAAAGTTGAGCTTCTGTGATGCTGAAGGATAGCATTATTATTTATCTCCAGATAACTAACCTCATCTCCTTCATCAGTGTACGCTGTTGTGTCTAGTGTGCTTTGACCATGTACTGATCTTGCCTGAATATTTTCACCCGCCATATGCTGAGCAGTTAAAAGTTCAAGCCTTTGTGTCTGCGTCTCCAGTTTTTGGGATAACTCCTTGTTCAAGTCCTTCAGCAAAAAGAGACAGAAAATAAAATATTGTACATTGAAGGCAATCCATGGGACCTGAACTGTACAATGCAGTAAAATGTTAGATGAATGTAAGGACATGAGTGCTATGAAGAGAGAGAACAGAAAAACTGCAACGGGCAAAACCTGACTGGAGATCATATTAGCACTACAACCAACGCAAGCCCTTGAAGTCTCAAGCAATAAGAGCACACATACAGATTGCATAAGAAACACATCACATGTAGACGTGACCTTCAATTGCAATAAAATAATCTACTCTTTCTATATCATGCAGCAGAGATATGATGTGAAATGTAGGGCTAATGTCATATTGACCATCCTTACATGCAAAATATCAAATATTCCACTCTTAGTTGCAGAATATCACATATACCATCCTTATAACAAGATAGTATAAAAAATGCCATTAAACTTAATGTTTGTTTGTGAATATTAAAATATGACAAGAATATTCTCCATAACAGTTAGGACGTAATCCATAAGTTTGTTATTGCTCCATCTGTCTAAGGATGGAGGAAGGTGAGAGGAGAGTTTCAGGAGTCAGGTGGTGGTGAGAGGAGAGCTGTAGATCTCGTCAGAGGCAGTTGGCAGGTTGTTCGGAGGAGAAAAGGGAGAGGGAGGATTGGCTGCCAAGAAGGATGGCGGAGCCTGGCAGAAGGATAGGAGGAAGGGTGCTCCAGGGGGTTCGGGGCTGCTGGGCAAGAAACACTCGATCGTTCCCTGTGGGCAAAGACGAGTGTATCAGATGTCTCCGGCTAGGTCACTGGGCTAAGGAGTGCCAGGATACTGTTCGCTGCCTTTTCTGTGGAGGTGTAAGGCACCGAAGCACATATCGTGAGCTGCTATAGCCCTCAGGTCAAGGGAAGCTGACTGAGGCTACCTCTGTCCAGACTACACCTCCAGTGGTTTGTCAGAGGCTTGACATTCCATGGTCATTGGAGGTGAGCAAGACCCAGTCTTCAGTTCTTAATTGCCTGATGGTCTCAGCAGTGGCTAGCCAGGAGGTTGGAGTGGAAGAGCCGATTCCGGTTCAAATGGTGCTCCAGTGTCTTCAGGAGTTTTGGCTGGGGAACCATGTGTGGAGAATCAAAGAGATCAAGGGGAATGCCTTTTTCGTTTCTTCCTCCATGGAGGTTGGAGAGAATCGGCTCTGGACATGAAGACTCTACTCAAGGAGGAAGCCAAGCTGGTCTTCTCTCTGTGGATGGAAGACTGGTACTAAGCCTGTCTTGAAAGGTCCCTGATGGCAGTGTCGTCTGGACGGTCTCCCTCTGCACCTGTGGAACGTAGAAATTTATCGGTCCATTGCCAATAAGTCCAGAATTATCAAGGGTCTGGACATTAGAACGCTGCAGATGGATATGCTATTGTACGCGAGGATTCTAGTGGAGGTGGATGCCCCTCAGCTGCTTCTGTTGAGGATGAAGGTTGGAGTGGGAGGCTGATGGTTTTGGGTCTCTGTTTCTGTTGAAACTCCTCCATCATCTTGTGCGGCACCTTCAATGTCCACGAAGACTGGTAGCTAGACGTGGACGGAGGTTGCTGCAGCTAGGGCTGTAAATGCGACCCGATATATCAACTTTCCGAACCGATTCTGATTAAAATTAACGGTTTCAAAATCTGAAAAATATTCCGATAGGCTATCAGAATTGGAATCGGATATTCTGAGGGTAGATCAGAATCGGAATTTGTACTAGTGTATTCGGAGCCCTTTTACCCGATTCGGATAATAATTTTGAAGGAAACAATTTCTGGCAGGTTTGGAAGGCTAATTTTATGTTTGGAAGGTTTATCTTGGTGATTTTTTTATTTTTTGTTTGGAATTTATTTTTTTATTTCTTTGATAGGCAGAAAGATGAAATTTGACAGGTTTATAAGATAAAGTTTTAAGTATATGACAAATTTGGAAGGTATTTTTTTCTTTTTTGTTTGGAAGAATTGTTAAAGTTTGAATAATTTTAGGTAATATAAAAATTTTCATAGGTTTTGAAAGTTAGACATTTGATCGAATTTTATTTTTGCTAAAATTGGCAGATTTACTCACGGCTTTTTTTATATTGATTCTAGCATAATGATAGTTCCGATAGTTATCAGAATCTGGTTTCGATTCCGATAATGGAATCGTAATCAAAACGAAATCGGAAACACTACTTTCCTATTCAATTGGAATTCGAATCAAAATGTTGTATCGTTATCGGAATCAAAATCGGAAACAGTCATTCCGATTTCGATTCCAGCCCGTTTGCAGCCCTAGCTGCAGCCTACAAGTCCTATAGGGCAGTGTAGGACCGAAGACCTATCCACAGGAAGGAGAATGGATCTACCATGATGAGAACAAGGGATCCGGAGGTGGTGCAGAACTCAAGTTTCGGTTCAAGTCGGGTGAAGGCGACTCAAAAGGAGGATTCCATCAAGGTTCCTATGAGTTCGGCTCAGTTGAATCAGGTAGTCTTGCGGGAAGCTGGCGATGGTGCTTCTCGGGCATTGATCCCAAGTATAGAAGCCATGGAAATCATTCACAATGATGGCTCTTTCTCTGTTAGGCTCGAGGAATAGGTGGTTTGTCAGAACCTGGATATGGCTTTCTTCAAGGTCTCGGTGGTTGGGTGGAGTTCAACCGAGATCTTCCCTACTGCAGAGGATCGTCATTCTGATTGGTCCAGGAAGGGCGGCAGGAAGGTGAAGAAACGGGCAATGAAGATGAACAGGGACGGGCCGCTCGATCGTTCCCATTGAGTACCGGACATTATGACTTATCGGGGTAAGCCATTTGGGTTTTCTGCCACAGGTCCTTTCAAGCTACCAGGTCTTCGTAGCTGGTCATCAATAAGTTGTATGTACCCTGTTTCAGCCCGATGACTCGTCTTCTCCTCCCGCTTTACCTATGACTATTTCACTGGATTCCCGGAAGCGCAGATCGTCTACATCCTTACAGGCCCTTAATCATTGCTCTGTGGGAAGGCTAAGAGGAACTTTGGAGGTCCAAGAGCTTCCTATTTGCAGAGATGGAGGTTTCAGCAACTCTTCTCATGCCGCCACTGTCCATGCAGACCAGGCACTCCTCCATTCAAGCTTGTGAGAAGTGATCTGCCTGACCCGCTCTGGAGGAATGAAGACTTGCTCGTGGTTTGCTTTGCTGCTGAGGACCTTTCCTAGGAGGAACAGGACTCTTTTGGTGGTGGTTTGCACCTGTCCGATGACCCAACCAGTAAGCTGGAGACTGTAGCTGCAGCCTCTGAGGAAGCGCTTCTACCTAAGGAGATCATTCATGTGACACATGGTTGGATGTGCTATGATATTGTCCCTTTTTTTGCAACTTTTAGAGCTTTGATGGTGGCTCCTTCCGAGCCTTTGGATACTTGGACATAGGAGATTATCCACTTTGGGAGGCAGATCAGGGTTTCATTTGAAGGAAAAGAGCACCTAGTCAGGAGCTTCATCAAGAAATTGTAGAGAAGTGATGCTCTACACATTCATTAAACAAAGGGGTGGTGGAATCAAGATAGGCAAGAGGAAAATGAGTTACATTAAAGATAATGAAGTGTTGGACTGCCTTAGGGAGAAGAACAAGGGGTCAAAATCTTCTTTGAAGCGAATGTTTGCACATGGAATATTAGAGGTTCGAATGGGAATTTCAAGAGAGCAGTTAGGGAGTTGATTCAATCATTTAAAGTGGACTACGTGTGTCTACAAGAAATCAAGATGAGTACTATGGATGACGACCTGGTTAGGATGTTGGGTGGTTCTTGTTTAACTAAATGGGCTATTCTTCCAGCAGTTGCCTCCAGTGGCGGGCAGATAATGATGTGGAATAGGAGTAAATTCAAGGGGAATGTTTGTGATTTGGAAAACTTCAGAATTTCTATAAACTTTTCAGCAAGGGGGTATAGTAACCACTGGGTCATTACCTCAGTTTATGGACTCGTAACCAGCAAATGAAAGATAGCCTTTTGCAAGAAGTGTATAGATTAAAGCAGCTCTTCCAAGATGGATGTGTGTTTTGGGTGATTTTAGTTGTGTTAGGTTCCCTTGGGAAAGGCCTGGCTATCACCTGTGGAACAAGGAGATGGAAAGCTTTGGGGAATGGATCAGGGAGTGTGGTATGGTGGACCTGGAAATCTGGAATAGGAGATTCACGTAGTCAAATCTTCAGCAAAATAGTATTCAATCAAGAATTGACAGTGTTGGGTAACCAACAAGTAGCTAGCGTTATTTCCTCACTCAACTAAAGGGGCTGAATAGAGCAGTGTCTGACCATATCCAATTCTTTTCAGCACAAGAAGTGACAAGAACAGATAAAGAATCTTCAGATACGAGATGGCATGGCATACTCATGAGGAATTCAAAGAACTAGTCATTAAATGATGGAATGAAATCCCTGTAGCTGAGTTTGCTTGCAAAACCTTTGCCAATACACTTAAAGAGGTCAGATCAAGAATCAAGAAGTGGAGCAGTTAGATGTTTGGAGAGGCTGCAAAGATCAGGCAACAACTTATGTAGAATATTGATGAGCTAGAGTGCAAGGCAGACCTTTGTAATCTGTCAGATGAATTATCTCAGTTGAAATGTCACAAGAAAGAATATAATGAATGGCTACTTAGGGTCTGTTTGGTTCCATGTAAAACTTGCCGTATGAAAAGGTTTTCCTGAAAATGTTTTCCAAAACGTCCATTTGGTACTCAGAAAAACACCGGTCAAAGGAAAACCAAAGTTGTTGACCAGCTCTTTTTCCCAATTTTGGCATCCACTGGTGAGCCCGGATGCCGTTTCCCACGGAGCACCTCTTCCCCCTGCGAATAGGGTTTTCCCCGACCTCGTCTCCCTCCCGTGTGGCGGCTCGCCTGTGGTTCGCCCCTCCGTTGCACTGGCACACAGCGAGTTCGCAGGCAGCCAGCTCGCGCCAGAGAGAGGAGAGAGAAGGAGAAAAGAGGGGAGGGGACAAGCCGCCCTTGCCTCATCTCCTCTTTCCATCCACCCAACCCCTCCAAGCTTTTCCCAGCTCCTGCATCAAGGGGAAATTTTGTTTTCTTCTGGGTTTTGCTTTTTTTTTTTTTTTTTTTTTTCTTGAATGCCTTCTGGGTTTTCCACCATTCTTTTGAACAAGGCATCCCCCCCCCCTTGACCAAAATTATGGTCCCTTCCTTCTTCCAATGCTTGCCTTTTCATCATCTTCCCTTCCTGCTTTTGTTGAACATTGTTCACCGATCTATGGTGAGTTAAGTTTAGATTTGGTGTTTTCTTCATACAAAGTGGGGTTGATTCATTTGGCTTGATGGCTTCTGGTCTACAATTTCATGGGAATCTTTTCTGGGTGCCTTGTCTACTTGAAGAATTTCTCTGTAAAAGTGTGTACGTGTCTGTTGCAGGTTGGGGCGACGGGTGTAATCTAATTCCTCTTGTTCTTTTGTCCCCAAACACCTTTTCCTCCAGCTGTGCACAAGGAAGGGATCTCTATAAGTGGTGCCTTTTCTTCTTTCCATCAGTTTTTTTTGTGTCTTGAAGAGGGCAATGTTTTTTCTTAAGGTGACTACAATCCTTAGCTTTTATTTATGCAAGTTTTTCCTACAGTTTTATATAGTGAATCTCAAATTTTATATTTAGGATTTGGGTTGGCACCTCCTCTCAATGGGTTAGATTATAGTTGACCCAGCTGCTGCAGCACTGAAGCCGTGTGGTTGGTAGCATGGGGCCGTGTCAAGCTGCACGTCCATTATTTTTCTATGTTTTGTGTTGTTTTTGTCAGATTTATATAGCCTAGGAAGAAGCTGATTTATTTATCATGTTTGGTACTTCTAAAAATATTCGTTATCTCTAGCAAGTCACAATGATTTGTGTTACAGATTAAGACTTAGCTATCATGAAGCATGCATTTCACACTATTACCATCTTCTTACAGTATGCTAACTGCATGATCAGCTCCATCCAATTATTTTTGAGCCTGCAGCTGGATTCAATTCTGCAATTCCACCTCTGGCTTTAAGAATCAGCATCAAAGAACTCCCCTAGCATGAATAATAAATCTCCATTAGGTTAATTGTACTTCAAAATCTAAAGGTTAGTGATAACGGACTCACAGTTTCCTGTGATCCCGCAAGAGATAAGCAAGCAGAACAACTCAACTCTCACGCCACCACTTCACGTCCGCCACTTTCCATTGGCTGATGCCTTCCATGTTTACCACTTTGTTGTAACTGTGCACTGATTTGCGGGATATCATCCCATGTACATATCCTCTTGTAACAAACACCCTTCTATATATATGAATATACAGGGGAGGAGAAGGACACATTACTCTCCCACCTTTCCCAATTCCTATCACTTTCATGGTATCAGAGCAGATAGCCTAACAGCCTCGATCTTTGGGTCTTTCTTATCCTCCCTCTCTGAGTCTCTCTTTTCTGATCTGTCTCATCCACACCACAATGGCATCCGACCATCCGAATGACACCAATGGCGACAACACCAGCAACTCATCTGAGAACATCGTCATCAGCAACTCCTCTCGCTACAGTCAACCTCCATCCATGGTAATTTCTAACATTGCCAACCTAGTTCCTGTGAAACTTGACGGAAAATTTTATATTATATGGAAGGGACTCTTCGAACCTATTCTGCGAGGCCATCGCCTCATCGTCCATGTGGATGGTTCGCTCCCTGCTCCACCTATAGGGACCCCTGAATATGCAGAGTGGTATGAAAAGGATCAGATAGTCCTATCATGGTTTAATGCCACACTCTCCTTGTCAGCTCTTCCCTACACAGTCAAGATGACGAGTGCCAAAGATGATTGGGACATTTTGGCACAACGCTTCGGGGCGACATCTCCCGCCCACGTCATGAATCTTCGTTGCCAACTGCATAATGTTCACAAAGGCGATCAGTCTATGCAAGACTATCTACAGCAGTTTAAGGTGATTGTGGACCAGCTCGGCGCCGCTGGTTCCCTCGTCTCCGATGATGAACTATTCTTCTCTATGCTTGATGGACTTCCCTCTACGTATGGTGCTGCCTCTGCAATCATTCCGTACCGTGCGCAGACTTCCAGCATCACCCGTAAAGAGGCTGAAAGTTTGTTGCTGAGCGAAGAACTTACACTCAATCGCCAGGCTGACCACAACACTGAGATCACAGCCTTCAGCTCTCAACGTCAAAATCGGACCAGGGGCTCCCAACCCAATCCTGGACGTGGAAGCCGCCCATTACAATTTCAGAATGGTGGACGTTCATCATCGGGTTCATCCGACAACTCACAACGTGATGCACGACCACGCGAATCCCCACCAGCAAACTCTCCACCACGGCGGCCTGATCTCTCCCACACTTACTGTCAAATCTGCAAGCGTCAAGCACATGAAGCAATAGACTGCTATCATAGAATGAACTTTGCCTATCAAGGGAGACACCCTCCTGAGAAGCTTGCTGCCAGGGCTGCCTCTTCGTCAATGGACAACTCCACTTGGTACACCGACACAAAAGCTACACATCACATCACCGGTGACCTGGGGAACCTATCCCTCTCATCTAAATATGACGGTTCAGATTCGGTTGGTGTTGGTAACGGTCAAGGCTTGTCGATTTCAAACACTGGTTCTGGTTTGCTTCCAACCCCTTCCAATACTTTCAAACTCACCAATATGTTACACTGTCCACTAGCCTCATCAAATCTTCTATCAGTCTCTAGATTTGCCCAAGATAACAATTGCTCTTTCACCTTTGACGATGCTGGCTTTTCTGTGAAGGACAAGGCTACGGGGAAGACACTGCATCAAGGACGGCTTGAAAATGGGCTGTACCCGTTTCGTCCAGCACCATCCGTGATCTCACCAACTGCATTCTCCTCAACATCTACCACCATTTGGCATCACCGCTTAGGACATCCCTCTCGGGATATTCAATCTTTAATTTTGTCTCGTATTAATCCTGTTTCAAATAAAATTATGGCTTTCCCGTGCACCTCATGTCAACTTGGAAAAAGTCATAAACTTCCTTTTTGTGCGTCCACTTCAATTTCTGACACCATTATCTATTTTTCACTATGATCTCTTGGGGACCATCTCCCGTGTTATCGTCAGATGGATTTAAATATTACGTGCTCTTGGTTGACGATTACTCGCGATTTTCATGGCTATATCCCATGCGTGCAAAATCTGATTTCTTCGATATTTTTGTTGCCTTTAAAACAAAAATAGAAAATCTCCT
This sequence comes from Zantedeschia hybrid cultivar, assembly GCA_030544215.1. NCBI lineage: Eukaryota > Viridiplantae > Streptophyta > Magnoliopsida > Alismatales > Araceae > Zantedeschia > Zantedeschia hybrid cultivar. The sequence goes on from JARZZO010000011.1 coordinate 48,190,189, forward strand.
TGAACGAAAAATTAAAATTTTCAGAAGTGATGGAGGTCGTGAGTTCGTTAACCATCGCCTTACGTCCTATTTTTCCCAACAAGGAATTTCTCATCAACTATCTTGCCCTTATACACCGGAACAAAATGGCGTCGTCGAGCGCAAACATCGACACATCGTCGAAACCGGACTTTCCTTACTTGCACACGCCTCCCTTCCTCAATCATTCTGGCTTGATGCATTTAACACTGCCACTTACCTCATTAACCGCATGCCCATCTCTCCTCTTACCAGACTCTCCCCACTTGAAACCTTGTTTCAACGCTCACCAAATTATTATGCACTCAAGTCCTTTGGATGCCTGTGTTTTCCTTGGCTACAACCCTATAATTCCACCAAACTTCATTTTCGTTCCACTCCATGTCTGTTTCTTGGTTATAGTGATTCTCATGAAGGATATCATTGCCTCGACCTCCAAACAAGACGCCTATACATCTCTCGACATGTTGTGTTCAACGAGACAGTTTTTCCTTCTATCCCACCCTCGTCTGCCTCTACTTCCTCATCACATTCCTCATCAATGTCACCATCTTATTGGCTTCCCTCTCAACTCTCTCTCCCAGTGGCTCCTATGGATTTAGTCTGGACGACTGCTGGTGCGCCCCCTGCTTCACAGCTGCCTGGTGCTCCCATTGGCATACCCTCTACCCCCTCCAAGCCGTTGTCTCTCGCTGACACCTCACCTATATCCTTGCCACCACCAGCCAACATCACTCACCAACCAAGCACCTCCAACAACCCCTCACCTGACCCTGCACCATCCACCAACATACCAGAGAACGTGCCACAGCCCACTCCCCTGCCCACTGTTCCTCCTAAAACCAAACGCACCCACCCTATGCAGACTAGGTCCCAATCTGGCATTTCCAAGAAGAAAGCTTTCCAGACCACAAGACAGCCTACGTCGGTTACTCACAACCTTACTGATGATGCACCTTCAAGTTTTTCGCAGGCCTCCAAATCTTCCCACTGGCGATGTGCAATGGATCATGAGTTCACCTCATTACAGCAACAACAAACATGGACTTTAGTCCCTCATCATCCAGCCATGAATGTCATCAGCTGTAAATGGGTTTACAAAGTTAAACGCAACAGCTCCATTCTTAAGTACAAAGCACGGCTTGTCGCCAAAGGGTTCCACCAACAACCTGGCGTCAATTTTGTGGAGACGTTCAGCCCTGTTGTCAAGCACACCACTGTCCGGGTAGTCCTCTCCTTGGCGGTGTCCCACAACTAGCCTCTCCACCAACTTGACGTCGAATGTGCATTTCTACACGGCGATCTCCAAGAGACCGTTTTCATGCAACAACCGCCCGGCTACACTGACCCTTTGCATCTGGACTATGTCTGTCTTATGAAGAAGTCTATTTATGGTCTTCGACAAGCTCCACGTGCCTGGTACGCCAAATTCGGTGCAGCTCTACTCGAGATGGGCTTCCTCACATCAGCCTCTGACCCATCCCTTTTCATTTACAAGGACGGACGCCGCATCACCTATCTTCTTCTCTACGTCGATGATATAATTCTCACTGGCTCAGTCCCCTCTACACTTCAGCATATTATTAAGCATCTACAGAAACACTTTCACATGAAAGACATGGGTGCCCTGTCCTACTTCCTCGGCATCCAAGTTACGCGGACTGCTGCTGGTATTTCTCTCAATCAGAGCAAATACATCTCTGATTTGCTTCACAAGACGGACATGCTCGACTGCTAGCCAGTTTCCTCTCCATCATCACTGAAAAAATTGGACCTCTACGTGCTTCTCTTCCTGACCCCCATGCCTTTCGCAACATAGTTGGAGCGTTGCAGTATGTGACATTGACCAAACCTGACATTGCCTTTTCCGTCAATCAGGTCTGTCAATACATGCATTGCCCCACAGAGGATCACTTTGTTGCCGTCAAACGCATTTTGCGTTTCCTCAAGGGCATTGTCAATCATAGCCTACATCTGCAGCCTGGTCCTTTACACGTCAATGCATTATGTGACGCAGACTGGGCTGGTTGTCCAGTTGATCGGCGGTCGACAAATGGTTTCTGCATCTTCCTTGGCAAGAACCCACTCTCTTGGTCTGCCAAGAAACAGCCCACTGTTTCTCGATCATCCACCGAGGCCGAGTACCGATGCCTAGCCAATACCACTGCTTAAGTTCAGTGGCTATGCACTCTCTTTCAAGAACTCCATGTCCCACTTACTCGACGACCGACAATTTGGTGCGATAATGTCTCTGCCATCGCGCTCACTCACAATCCCGTGTTTCATTCTCGTACGAAACACATTGAAGTGGACTGCCATTACGTACGAGAACAAGTCGCCAAACAGTTAGTTGATGTCAAGTTCATTTCCTCCATTGATCAGGTGGCCGATATCTTCACCAAAGGTCTTCATCCCAGGAGTCTTCAATATCTTCAAGGCAAGCTGAACATCCATGTGCTCAGCTTAAGGGAGGGTGATAACGGACTCACAGTTTCCTGTGATCCCGCAAGAGATAAGCAAGCAGAACAACTCAACTATCACGCCACCACTTCACGTCTGCCACTTTCCATTGGCTGATGCCTTCCATGTTTACCACTTTGTTGTAACTGTGCACTGATTTGCGGGATATCATCCCCTGTACATATCCTCTTGTAACAAACGCCCTTCTATATATATGAATATACAGGGGAGGAGAAGGACACGTTACTCTCCCACCTTTCCCAATTCCTATCACCTTCAGTTAGCACTTGCTTTGTGCCTATAAGGTCTGTTATTGCTGCAAGTAATTGTTTTCTGTTGGGTATCATCTTAGACTGTTAACCCAGTTGTGATTTTCCCTCTACTTCTATCTGGTTTCTCTATAATGTTACTTTGAATCTATCCTACTGTAGTCATGTGCCGCTATTCAAGCACAAAGAAGGCATCTAGTTTTCTTGCCATTACAAAACAGAGAGATCATTTGCAATTTTTAATCATGTTGGTCATGTAGCATAACACGAATTTTGTGCCATTGTATGTACTGGTTATTTAAATTTCAGGATGCAGCCAGATATAATTAATTATCAGGAAGCTGCCTAATTTTCCCTCTTCTCAGTTTTCCACTCTTTTCTCATTAACTACTGCTTCATTAGTTATTTCATCTCCATAGCTCTCTTTGTTTAGACTCTTTCAAAGTCTGGGAAAATCTTTGATGTGCTTGTTGATGAGCTGATTTCACAACTTACAAAAAATAGTTTCTTACCTGCTTAAGCAGTTTCATGGGACCTTTAACAAGCCGTCTTCTACCTAAAGTTACATTGACTGAGTGATTCAGTACTTTGTAGGAGGTTGATGATAGGCAAGGCAGCCATTTACTAAACTTTAGCATGACTGAGTGAGAAAAGCCTTGTTTTCACTCTTGTTCTCACTCTTTGCTACATCACTGACAGTGAGTCTGCTTTGAGCTAAGGAAGCTAATTCGCTTGTTCATTTTTTGGTACATCATTGACAGTGAGTCTGAAGTAGTACTTTGGAAACATTAACAAAAAGGTAGGTTCTAAAAATCAGGGCATCTGTCACATTGATGGATGGGCCTGATTTTAGTGATGGAGGTTATACAGTCTAAGAAGCTAGATTCCAATGATGTATCATTTATGCCTTAAATTTCTCCACTTCCCTCCGCTTTACAGTGCTTTGGAAGGAGGAGGAGGAGGTTGCTGCTGACAGTTGTCACTACATATTGATTCTCCTGGGTGCCACACCTGTGTGGGCCTGCTGCCCTCATGTAGGTTATTTTGTGTTTTTTTTCCTCCTTTTTCTTCCTACTCTCCTTGCCATTTTCATCTTATTTTCCTTACCCTTCTCTTTTCTATTCGGAGAGAGATTGTTTTGTCTTGTTTCTATATTGGTCCTTGGAGATCGATCTGCCATGCTGCAACCTGTCTTGGAATCAGGTAGAATTGGCAAACTACGTGGTTTTGTAAGGAACAAACTGGTTGTCTGTCTGTCTTCTAACCAGTCTTGTGCCTGTCCTTTCATCATTAATTTGCTGGAATGGATAAACTCTTCTCAAAATCGGACTAGTTCTGACTTCTCCCTATTCATATTTATCAGTTAAATGTCTGGACTGCCAGTTTCTACCACCATGGTATCTGGAAGATCTCCTCGGCATTTGGCCATTCATAGGACTGCTGGTTTCTGCAACCATGGTGTGGGAAAGTAACCAAATCGAATAGAAATGTTTTCCTAAAGAATCTGGTCAGAGTTTTTTGGAGAATCTGCCAAATGCACAAGAGAAATGTTATTCATACTCTTCAGTGCTCCGTGAAATACTCTCTCATGACAACTATTTATTTGTATTTGTTTTCTTTTTTCGTCAAAATAACTGATCAGTTGGTCGAATACCAGTAGAAAGATTCAATTTCTAGAAAGGTCGATAGCTTCCCACAGTGAGGATATTTCTGCACAGAGGACTCTTAATTTTGCGCTTATTATGACGACAGTTTTAGGACCAAGACCATCACCACAGAAAAAATTTCACTAACCGCACGGCACTATGTAGGAGGACATTTTTACACAACTGACAATCTCTGAACCTATGACTTGCGAGATACCAACAAAATCACAGCTCTGTGATTTTGTTTCTAATATTACTCCTTGAACTCTTGTCTCTGAATTCTGTTCATGTGAGTATAATTTAAAGTGTATCATTCAATAGGTTTAGATTGCTGCTAACTTTTTAATGAGTACTAGAGTAATCTAAAGCATCATATTATAGGTTAGGAGATTCAAGAAATCTTGAGGTTACTTATATATCAGTCACCTAATTTTACTATGGGTCTAATATACTTCCAGAATAGGAATAAGGATATTGCTAGTGTTTTTTTATTGATAGGATCAGCATGTTGTGTTGATTCTACTGATGTGTTATTTTTTCTGATCACAGGTTCCTCTCGGGGATCTAATAGACGATCTAAAATTCAGTTCTTGCAATTAGGCTTTAGAGGCCATTGGGAATTTAGTTCTTGCTGGTGACTGAATTTGAGGATGCTTTTTTGATATGGATTGGAATGGTTCTTGTTTAGCTTTTGCAAGTAGCTGAAAAGAATGTTTGGAATTGAGCAACATCTCTCTCTCAAGGGACATGGAATTGATAAGCATCTCTCTCATGTATGACTATTTGTATTTCTAGTTCTTTTCTTTCATAACAATTTTCTATATCTTTTTGGATAATGTTATCTCTTATATGATCTTTTGGAAGTGGTTAATGTTCCCATGTTGGGATTTCAATTTCAATGGAATGTGGTCCTGATTGGTTTTGTCTTGTTTTGTTATTTGAATTCCAAGTTTGATTTTGATTTTTAAAAGGGGAAAAGATCACAGAATATCTAGTTTTTCCTATTTGGGATTTTAGGATTTCCATGATATAGGAGACGAGTTTGAGATTGGCAATGCTTCTGTTAAGAATGAAATGAATAGTGCAAGTCTTTACAGGTTCTTTAAGACTGGATCAGCCAATTGGATTGCCTTAGAATGATCATGATGCTGTTAGATTGGCTTGCTTTTATTGTACTGTTGAGAGTAACGTGTAAAAATATACTAAAAAGGACAAAAAATAGAGACAAATGAAAAAAAGAAGTTTGTAACATTGTTCGTTAATTAGGTGTGGCTCAACATGACGGGTATAAAAAAGAATAAACCATTCATTTTCTGATGGTGTGGATGCATGATCTTCTTTTATTTGAGTGACCGATCAAGTGCTGAGTTTTCATTCAAATAAAATTAAAATAAGAAAAAAAATTGACAATTTGTCATTCAAATTTTAATCATATGAGGACATAATCTTTTTTATTTTAACGGTTTGATTAGATGCCAAATTAGAGTGCTCTTTGATGTTAGAAAGTTTGAAAAGATATTATGCCACGAGTTATACTTGTTGCACCGCATGGGGTGCAGCCTAATTTTTTTTTTTTTTTTTTTGAATTTTTTTAGGATGGGCCTTATCATGCCCAACATGCTCATATAGGGGTTGTTTGTTTTAGAGTAAAACTTTGTAAATCACTGGTTTCAAAATCGCTGGTTTCAAAACAAGTGAAACTTTCTTGTTTTAGAATAATGAAATGTTTGTTTGGTTATTTGTAAAATAAAACAAGGGAGATCTTCTTGTTTTGGTTTACAGTGGGCCTTTGTTGTAAACTAAAACAGGGGAATTGGGCTGTCAAGTGGGCAGACAAGGCCCGGACAAGATTTTACTTTACATTGTTTTATATCATTCCAAACAACTGAAAACACTGTAAAATGAAACAATTGTTTCAAAATACACTATTTTAAGCTAAAACAAACAACCCTATAATCCAATCTTCGATCGAACGATCCAAAAAAATCTATTAAAAAAAAATCGAGTCAATGAACAGTGACATTTATTTATTTGGATTTTTCTGGGTCGTCTGATCAAACATCAGATTATACGGATATGTCGAGCACAGTAGGGGCGACCTTAAAAGAATTTTTTAAAAATAAAAAATTCTTTTACAATGAATTCCTATGTTTGTTTCAAAAGATTGAAAATAAAGAATTTCAACAAATTGAGCAACTCTTGTGCCATATATATGTTAGCAATCCTTTAATTGAAAATTCTTTTACAAGCAAACAAACATAGGAAATCATTTTCAAGAAAACATTTTACATGAAAATAAAAAAATGAAAAGATCTTCAAGAAAATGTTTTCAGAAATACTAAACAATTGATTCTGTTTTCATTTTCCTCATAAATTGATTACCTTGGAAAATCTTTTCACTTTGAATCTGTTTTACGTGTAATCAAACGGACCCTTGAAGAAGAAATCAAGTGGAAGCAAAGGGCAAAGGAACATTGGTTGAGAGGAGACAAAAATACAAGATTTTTCCATGCAGTAGCTAGTGCAAGGAAGAGATCCTTAACGATTCATCATGTCAAGGTTGAAGATAATATTATTGACGATAAGAAGGAGGTCAAGGAAGTGTTTTTCTTTTTATAGAAATCTCTTTTCTGAAGATTATGCTTGGGGGCCACATGTGGAGGAAGGGGTGCTCCCTAAAATTGATGACTCCCAAACTGATTGGCTTTGCTCAGCATTCTCAGAGAAGGAAGTTAAACATGCAGTCTTTGGAATGAATGGAAATAAGTCTCCAGCTCCTGATGGATTCGCCTTCAGTTCTATCAATTTTTTTGGATACTATTAAGAAAGATCTCATCGAAGTAATCTCAGAATTTCAGAATAGACCACATTGTGTCAAGATCTTCAATTCCACCTTTATTGTCCTTATTCCTACAAAAGATGGTGCTGAATATGTCTCAAAATATAGGCCAACTAGTCTACTTAATGGGTGTTATAAAATCATTATAAAAATGATGGCATTACATTCTGTTATCAGTGCAAACCAATCTGCATTCAAGGAAGGTAGCCTTGTTTTGGAAAAATTTTTGGCTGCTCATGAAGCTATCCACAATCAGGTGTGTAACATACAAGAGATTGTTCTTAAACTGGATTCTGAGATGGCCTACAATAGAGTTAGCTGGTAATGCATCAACAATCCTTTGGTAAGAATGGGCTTTAAGCAAAAATGGATTGTTCGGGTTAGGTGTTGCATCTCTACACCTCGGTTCTCCATCCTTTTCAATGGAGAACAGTGTAGTTACTTTAATAACTCAAGAGGACTGAGACAAGGTGACCCTATTTCTCCGCTTGTTGGTGGGGCAGATGTTGAGTTCTTTGTGGGATAAGGCTGCTGACCTTAATTTGGTAGATGGGTTTCAAATTGGGAGGAATGGTATGCAGTTGTCGTATTTACAATTTGCAGATGACACTCCTTTTCTCTCCAGGACATGCAGCTATGCTTGGCAACATAGAGAGGCTTCTTGTTGTTGTTGAAGTCATTACAGGTCTGAAGATAAACTTTGATAAATCTTTAGTAGTAGGCATTAATATGGATCAGGAAATAGTGGAGGAGAAGGCTGATTTACTGAGTTGTAAAGTGTCTCAATTTCCTACCAAATACTTTGGATCACCACTTACAAATGGCACACATACAGGATAAGGGAATGGGATGAGCTTATCCAAAAGTTTAAGCAGAGGCTAGAAGAATGGAAAGCAAAGATCTTATCAGCAGGAGGCAGATGGACACATCAAAGTCTGTTCTTTCTTCCGTAGCATGCTATCAGCTGTCCCTCCTTAGAATTCTTAAAACAGTACAAAAAAAAGATTGAATCCATAAGGAGTTAATTCTTTTTGGGAGCTGGTAAAAGAGGTAAGAATAGTCTGCATCTTGTGGCATGGGACCAAGTTAACAAAAGCAAAGAACAAGTAGGTGTTGATCTTGTCAAACTGGATCTCTTCAATAGAGCTTTACTTGCCAAGTGGCTGTGGAGATTGGGGGAAGATGAGGAGGCAACATGGGTGAAGATTATCAAGCTGAAGTATTATTCTGCTCATTCTAGATGGAATCTTCAACCATCCAGTACTCATAATCTGTCAACTACTTGGAGAAACATAGCTAAGCTTGTGGAACATATATCCCTAGGTGTTAACTATTGTGTTGGGCATGGTCAGCATATCAAATTTTGGGAAGATAGATGGTGTTCAGATTTGCCTTTTCTTCTCAATTCAGTAATCTTTATCAGCTGGCTGTGGACAAGGAGAAGAAGATAGCTTTTTTCTTTTCATATGAGAGTTTGTTCCATTGGAATATTAACCTCAGAAGGGATCCTACACAAATAGAGTTAGATGAACTGCTGTTTGTTGAGAATCATTGATAGGGTAAACATTAAATGAAAATCAAGAGGATAGAAGGAGCACTTCTTCTGTTAACACCTTCACAAGGTTGATTGATGATGCAGGACTAAGAGTTGGGTGGAAAGATCTAGTGTGTGCCACAATAGTACCAAACAAGATGAAATTATTCTTGTGGAGAGTGGTGAGGAGGAGGTTACCTACAAGTGATAGAATCAAGACCTTTTTCCATATCCAAAATTCCAGGTGCATTTTTTGTGGTCTGTTTGAAGAGAACATTGATCACTTATTCTGTCAATGTGGTATCATCAATGTACAGGAAGCACTTTATGTAGGATCACTGATGTCCATTGGGCTGATATCCAGACTGTACCATCTCTCTGGTAGTGGTGGTCTGTTAATTGTCCTAACACTTCGGAGAAAGAGAGTCGGGAATTAATCCTACCAGCAATGGTGTGGGCTATTTGGTTTGAGAGGAATAAAAGAAGATTCCATGAAGCATTTAGCAGTGCAGCTGACATCATGAGAAGGCTATCACCTAGGCAATTAATTGGGGCAAACCTGCTAATGTGGCCATTTATTTTCATGATACTTCTTCTATCATTCACAAGGCGCTGCAGTGGAGGCACTTGACTATTTGACTTGTATTTTCAGTCTCCCTGTTAGTCTTTCTCTATTTTATCATCTGGATAAAATGGAGATTATTGTTTGTCTGGTCCTTGTCTGAGTGGTGTTTCACTCTCAAGGCTTTGTGTATGTTTCTGTACTTCTTAGTGGATGCTTTCTGGCTGGACCAATGTTGTACTTCTTTTTCATTAATGAATTGTGACTTTTGTCACCTTCAAAAAAACAGTTAGGACATAACAGCAAATGGGTGGATCCAAGAGAGAGAGAGAGAGAGAAGGACTAGAGAAGCAAGCAACAATGTTGCTGGCAGAGGGGGCTTCCCCCAGTGCAGTGCAGCACCGCAGGATAGGCCAACATGGTGCCATCTTGCCCGAGGTTGGGGAGAAGGAAGGCCACCGACCGCTGCAGCATGTAGAACGCATTCTTATCAGACAGCTCTGTGGGAGTCTCACCACACTGCAGCTTCCCCACAAGGGCATTGGGCAGAGCACCAGGATCAGCTCATGTGCTCCCTCCTGCCACACAGCCATACTCAGCTTTCTGTAAGGTGAGGCTGGTGAGGCAGTTGGTTCCCCATCCCTCCCCTCTTTCATGTCTTCTCCTCTGCATTTTCCACATGCCTCTCTCTCTCTCTCTCTCTCAGCATTGCTGTCACACTTTTCTTGCCTCCGTTCTCGTCTTTTGCATGTTCTTCCACTTGGGCTCCTGTCTTCTTAGCCAAGGCCTCACCTTTGCTAAAGAAGAGCCCACCTCCCCCCAAGGTAGGGGGCTCCTTGGCTCTGGAACAACAGGGAATAGGGCGGGTTGAAGAAGGCATAAAGGAAAAAATTGACTCGTCCCTTCCCATCTGTGGAGGACGCGCCCAGCAGCCACTCCCTTAAAGATCCCACAACCCGCGACTTAGTTTCCTGCCCACATTATTATAAGGAGATTAATGTGCACATATGCCACACGCAACTGCAGGGCACAATGCCAAGTGGCAAGATGACTTCTTTATCTCCTCTTCTTCTAATTCTTTTACTTTTGTTTATCAATTTTTTTTTATTATTGTTCTCAGCATCTCTATTTGCCCTTTGGTAGTCGACGTGCTATGAACTACTCAACTTCCTAAAGAATTGCATCTCAAAGTGCTACTGAGTGGTCCTCTGGGAACCCTCCTAGCACTGATCCTCCTTGGGCTCGTTGCATGCTGGTGGACATAGGCCAGAGAAATGCACAATGCAAATATTGCAACCGGATCGTCTCTGGCAAGGTCTGGCGGTTCAAACAACATCTTGTTGGAATAAAAGGTGAAGTTGCATCATGTGCTCAAGTTCCTTCAAAGGTTAGGATCTAATTTCGAAACTATATGAAGGAGAAGGAATCAAGTAAAGTAAGTACTACCAGAAGAAGAAAGGAAATCCGAGAGGAGTTGTCTAAACCAGCGCGAAGGTCTGATGATGGAATTCGGCTTGATAGAAGTAATCAACCTATAAATGTAGATGATTGAGATACAAGTAAGTTTGTTATTTAACTTATTTTCATGTTCTTTAATTAACACTTTCAGACAAAAAGTTACAAGAGATTAATTTTTTTCTTTTACATTTAAAGATGAATTGCAACGTGCAATAAAGGCAAGTCGACGGTCCTTTGCAGATGAGGACTTATTTCGGCAAACTAGAAAATATGCAGGACAAGGAAGTCGCTCCGCATCTTGTAGACAAGGGAGCACTAGTATCGGCATGAACATTAATATATGTGATACTCTACATTAAGAGTTCACTAGAGATGGAGATCCTATAGTAGGTCCAATAGATCTCTTCCTCACCAAAAATGAAGATAAACAGCCTTCCATTGATGCTTCTCCTTCAAAACGTCAGAAGAAAAGAAAAGCAAGGACCAAGTAAAAGAAAGAGTACTACTGGAATTGACATTGCTGATCTGGACACTATCGAGGAAGAGGATGAAACGCTAGAACCAAGTGATGAGGTATAGTATCAAATTTCAAATGACTCGACATCAAAGACGATCACTGACAGTTCTGACCATGGAGATGCAACCAATGCCCCACCAATTGTATTCACTAAAGAACAAGATTACACACATACTAAAGATAAATATCATGGTAGCAAAGCAGGACGGGAAGAAACAATCACTCAAACATTCATCAGATCAAAGAAGTAGGGAAAAGAAAAAGCTCCTCAGTGTGTAGAACAACTCAGGAGGGAGAGAGAATATCAGGAGCAACTATCAGATGCATCATCCTATTCTCCATACGAAAAGTATAGTCATCCTACTGGGTATATAATTTACCGTCAACACTCTGATACATCCGACTACTCAGGGAGTTATCTACAATATCCACAAATTTCAGAGCCATCCTCCTAATCCCATCAATCATATAGCTCATATCAAGTGCCAAATATCCCTAGATATATACTGTGTACAGTCATCTATATCAATACAAATGAGTATAATCGGTATGTAATGCAATATGAGCAATACTACCAGAACTATATGTCATGGTACGATATGTAAACCATATGTTCATTCAATATAATGTACGTCTAGAATAAATGTAAGTTTATATAAGTTTATTCAAGTTTTTTTGTCCAACAACATCTTATGTACTTCAAATCAATGTAATTCAACACAACTATAAATTATACTTGTTTTTTATATTTTTTAAAATTTTTCCTTATGTTTTTTACTTTTTTCTGTTGCCCGATCCAGCCAACCCTAGCTCAGCTAGGATCGGATCGGGATTGGCCGATCTGATCGGTTTTGGGCCGACCGATCCGGGACCCGATCCCAGGTTTCCTAATCTTGCTGCAGAGTGAGTACTGCACGCATGCAGCATGACACAGCAGATAAGTACACACCTCCCGCTTGCAGTCCCCAACATCTGCCCACCTCCACCCCAAGACAAACCTGCTGCCGGAACCCAAGAAAGGTGATTGCGACACTGGAAGACTACAGCCACTTCTGGCTTTGCCTATACCCTGTCTACTTCGCTGCCTTGGTTTGCTGCCACTTGTGTTCGGACAGGGAGTGAGAGAATGAGTGGGAAACCATGGTAAAGTATGAACTGCTGCCCATGTTTGGACAGAGAGTGAGAGAAGGAGCAGGGTCTACCAAGGATACAGTCTTTTCCCACTTTGGTTAAGCTTTAACCAGCTCAGGTTTGATTAAAGGGACACAGGGTAACTACAATGGCAATTTTATAGTTTCTTAAAAGGGTGGTATATATGACTAGCGCTGTGCACGGTTCGGTTTGGTTGGGTTTGGAGGGAAATTTTCTAAACCGAACCGACTGAACCGAAAGAAAAAATAGTTTGATTCGGTTCAAACCAAAATTCTTTATTATATTCATATTATATATATATATATATATATATATATATATATATATATATATATATTTAAAATTAATTTAAAATGAAAATATATATTTACATATAAATATGCATATGATACCAAAACATTTATATATATAATGTTAATAAGATATACATTTATTATAGAAATCATTTTATTTGGTTTTTCAGTTCAATTCAGTTTCACAAAGTTGTGAAACCGAGCCAAACTGCGCATAGTCTTGGCTGAACTGAACCGAATCATTCGGTTAGGTTCGCTTTTTCGGTCTAAACTGAATTATGCACTCCTACATATGACATTATATAAACAAAGTTGAAAATTCATGTGGAATAGAGTAACTAAGTGACACTGATGTAACCAACATAAAATAATTGTTTGTCAGAAAACTGAAAAAAGTCAACAAGACTCATGACAAACTGATATTACCATCAACTTGGAATTATTAGTGGACTGAGCTCTTAGTGCCTGGATCAACTCTTCTTTCTCCAGTGCCAACTGCAATGTCATACGTTCTAGTTAGTATCACAAGACAGTATTTGAACATCTTTTTGGCCTCACGCCAACACAAACTTTCAAATTGAAGATGCAATTCTCTTTACCTCAGAAATCAATGAATTAATGTTATCAATCATTCTTAACTGATCATTGGGGATTACAGCAGATTCATCAGGAATAAATAAACTTCTAGTTTCTGATTGAAGTTTAGACATAGAGACATTGCCAAAAGAAAGGGCAGGTGATCTGATTTCTTGCTCAGCATCTACAGTAGCACGTGACATCATTTCAATAGCATCCTCTCCACCAGTCAGATTTGAAAGTTCAATGCCTGAAAAAGAGAACATTATAAGAAACAGCCTTCTGCAGTGAAAGGAATGGCATCAAAAGAGAGGGTTCATTCTGCGCCCCCAAGTATACTTATTTTCGAAAAGATAAATTGTACATTTTGATGTTTGGGATTAGCACATAAATTAGCATTTCTGAAACCCACAAATCCTGAATATGTTTATTCACGGTATTGAAGCTCAGACTTGGGCATGGGGTTAACCCAGCACTGGATTTACTGTTCTAGTCTGGATAGGAAGCAGAAAAAGAAAAACCAGCAGTAACCAGTAAGAGCATCATGCAGGTCTGCCTCTCTCCCTCCTCCTCTTGAATTGCTTTTCTATCCTCCCCCCAAAAAGAACCTTACAAAACTATCCTCTCCACACAAGGCAAGACCATTACAGAAACCATCCCTTCCCAGATCTCACAGTATTTTGGGTCAACAATGAATATTAAATTCTAGAACTTAATATGAACATCTTTCAGGATATTATTCAACTTTACCATTTTAAATTTTCTCCTAACTAATAACATGGATATTCAAGCTTATACCATTAACCTAGGTTATCGGAATGAAATCGACACAAAGCAGTTGGTCCTTGCAAACGAGAAATTAGTGATGCAACAACCCATGATATAATACAATTATACCAAGACAAATTATTAATGGCCCAAACTGGTGTGAATAGGGTTCCTGTTGGTGTTGAATGTGTGGGGGGATAGGCCATGGATGGCAAAGCTGCCCCTCCAGGCGGAGAAGAACCTCCGCTAAGGTGGTCAAGGGAGGACCAGGCCTCCGCTGCCTCGTCCCTCCGCAGAGCCCCTCAGGTAGGCTCTAGGCAGACATCCTTGAGGTACCCATTCAAGATTCTAACCTTCTCCGAAAGAGGAGTGCAGTGCTCTAAGTCTAAGATACATCAAGGGCGCAGTCATAGATGGAGAAGGCAACCAGAGGCTCTCTGGAGGCTGATGGCTGAAAGGTGGCCGTGGACAACTGGGAGTTCCACAAAGTGATGTTGACCTTCTCATCATCTTGTGCATCGGAGGGGGAAGCAGCGGAGGTGGTGCATGTCGACGTCAGGGTGGAACACAATTTGGTGGTGAGAGTTTCCCAATGGGAACCTAACACCCTTGGCAGCTTGTTGTGAGCTTGACGGCCAACCCCCTGTTACTCTGGAGGAGGGGATCATCTGGTCACTCATTGAGAGTTTTGCAGAACTCACCAAAGTCTATTCTTGGTGGTCACATGCCTGCATAGGGCAGTTTACTTTCTGAACCACCCACACTCCCCTCTCTGTGGCAGCCTTCGCGGGTGAACTACTCCGGACCCTGAACCGGACGAAATTGGAGCAGGCCTACACAGGATGGCTCCGCTTGTGAGTAGGCCTAACAAGGTGAGTCGGAGGTCTAGAGATCCAAGGACTTCAGAACTTACGTGATGCCCATCTGGTGTCAGTTACGAGGCCCCGGCAGACCCTTCTTCCTCACCCGATCATGCCGACGCCTCTATGCTCCCTTGTGGCCTAAAGTGAACACCTCCCCACCTTCCAGAGTGCCCCCCCGTCCCCCCCTTCTTCTTTTTTTCCAAAGTACAAAACACTACCTTGGAGCTTCTTGAGTAGAGCACTAGGAGGATTGCTCAACTGCCTGAGGAGATTCTTTCCAACGAGAGGGAGGCAATTGCAAATGACTAGATGACCTTAATGGGCTTGACAAGGAGGTTAAGGAATTATTGGTGAAAGTTGAGAGGGTCATAGAGGAGTAGGTGAGAGAGGTTGCAAAAAGAGTGGGAGTCTTTTTCAAGGGGAGTGATAAGGATTCTTTTTCAAGGGAACTGATAAGGATATGTGGCACATTTTCCTAAGAGTTCAAAAAAGATGGCAGGTGGTAATGGCCAAGATTCTAAAGAGGGGAAATCAGAGAAGAGGGTGTCAAAGAAAGGGAAAGTGGACTCATGGACAAGGAGGATGCTCCACGGAGCGGATGGAGAGGGGGTTAAAGCACACTTCTCATGAGAATCAGTTCTTGGAGGGTGAAAGAGATTTGTGGTAAGGGGAGGAGAAGGGTGGTGAGGTAGTTTGTAAGGAGGTGTAAGCATGACATCTTGCATATACAAGAAATAGTGCGAGGCTAAAGGAGAGGAGGTATGGATGAAAGGAGATTATAGGTGACAGGCTCTTGAAGGGGTGGTTTCCCTGGCAATGGGTAGATTAGGAGGTATTATAATTCTGTGGAATGAGCATCTAGCTGAAGAGCTGGCTGGTTTTAGACAGTTGGGCAGAAATTCAGTCTCCTTAAGATTTTGCAATCTCTTTAATGGATTTGTATGGGACTTCTTCACTAAGGTATATGGCCCCCACGGTAGGGGAAACAAGCAAACTTCGTGGGAGGAGCTCTTATCATACCATCAGCTGGCGGAGAAACCCTGGTCCCTCAGTGGGGATTTCAATGCCATCACCTCTTTGGGTGAGAGGAGTAGAGCTAGGCAGTGTAAGGGAAATGAAAGGCTTTAAGGATTTCATTGAACGGGTTGCTATGATTGATGTGACTACTCTCAACTTGTGTTTACCGGGTCCAACTTTAAGGAGAATACCACTCTCTATAGATTGAACAGGTGCTTGATGACTATTGACTAGAAGGATCATTTATCTCTTTTGCAGACAGGGTAGGCTGGACTTGCCTCCAAATTAAAGACCTTGGTGAAGGCTTTCAACTAGTCGGGGGCCTCCAGAACCCTCCCAGGGAAGGCAGTGAAAGATAAGATCATGGAACATGCAGATGCTCTAAATGCACTTAAGTGGGGCAACCGGAAGTGGGGCAACTGGATGCTGAAGACAGGATGCTTAAGGAGAATCTCAAGGCAGAGTTTGATGAGATCCTTCTTAAAGAGGAGATCAATAGGAAACAGAGGTAGCGAGAGGGTGGATTAAAGAGGGTGAGCATAGTACCTCTTATTTTCAAAGGGTGACCTCAAGGAAGGAGATTGAATCAAGTCATTAACCTTAAAGATAGAGATCAACACCTCTTAACATGATTTGTGTTAGGGACCATGTAATGGCTTCTGCTCTAGGCTGTTCTTTTTCAACGGCTATCCATTGATGATAATCTCTCCCCCCCCCCAAACAAAAAAAAAAAAAACCAAGGAGGAGAGAGCAGCCCTTTTTGCTATTGCAAGTGACAAGGCACCAGATCCAGATGGATTCCCCATGTTGTTCTTCCAATATTACTGAGACATTGCAAAACAGAAAATGGAGACTTCGTTGGAGTTCCAAGATGGGAAGGCTCACTTGAAAGGCATTAACAAGACTTTCTTGGTTTTAATCTCGAAGAAGCGAGGAGCTTATTGCCTAAAAGGTTGTCAATCAATTTTCTTAATGGAGTTTATAAGATCATCTCTAAGGTACTTGCTTTCGGACTGGAGAAGGAGGTGGACAGACTTGTCAACTGCAGACAAGGTGCCTTTATTAGAGGAAGACATATTAAGGAAAAAAAATTAGCGGTATATGTGTACTAACATTCTTTGAAGTTGCATTACAGAAAGGGGCTAATTTTGAAGTTGGACTTTGAGAAAGGTTATGACATGATCAACTGGAGTTACTTGTACACTACCTTGTGGAAGATGGGATTTCGGGACCCCTTGGCTAAGCTAGATGAAGAAGCGTGTCTCTGACTACCTTTACAATGCTTATCAATAGAGAAGCTACACCTTTCTTCCAAGTAGGAGAAGCCTCTGCTAGGATGATTCAATCACACCTCTCCTTTTCATTCTAGTGGCACACATTTCGAGTAGGACATAGGAGAGAGCTAAGATAGCCAAATCGATCAAGGGGTTCCAACTCATACAGCAAGGGGTGTACATCTGGGACCTCCAATATGTTGTTGAGACCTTTCTTTTCCTTGCGGAAGGCAAGGATTAGTCAGATGTGGGTAGACTTATCATTGAGCTACTAGAGGAGGTCACTAAGCTTAAAGTAGATTTCCAAAGGAGCCAGCTTGTCATCATTAATATGGATGACAAAGCTATGTGAAGGGTTACCATTATCCAAGGGTGTTAAAGGGAATACTTCCCAATTACTTACCTAGTTTACCTCTAATTCCTAGAGGCTTGTTGAATAGGGAATTGAGCAAAGTTATCCATATGGTTGAGTATAGATTGGTTTCGTGTAGCTCTGTATTGGACAGCCTTCCCATAAATTTCTTGTCCATCTTTAGAGTCACAAAGAATGTGGTCGGGAAGCTAGAATATATCTAAGCAAGGTTCTTTTCGCATGGCAGTGGAGACACAAAAAGGGGAGGTATGCAGTCAATTGGGAGAGAGTGTTCAGCAGTAAGTATAATAGGGGCCTAAGTTTGGAGAACTTCATGATCTTAACATTGCCCTCCTTACCAAGTGACTACGAGAAACTTGTCAATGCAGATTATGGTTCATGGTAGGAAATTATCTCCCATAAAGTAATAACCGGGCCAAATTATTGGATGTGAACCTCCCTACCATGTACAATGTGTGTTTTGGTTGGAAACATATCCTCCATTGCTTTGATGCCTTCAAAGTAGGCACTCAGATCAAGGTTGCAAATGGGTAAGACTTTTCTGGATGGACATTTGGTATGCACCGTGCACTCTTTGCTACCTACTTTCGAAACCTTTTGCTATCTATCTGTCCTGAGCCTAGCTTTTTTATTCTGAGAATAGTGGCATAGTGTGGAGGCCCTCGTTCAAAGGAATTTATGAGATAGAGGTTGAGGATTTGGCATTGCTGCTGAACATCTTACAAGATTGCCACATGGACCCCTCTCATGATTGATGGATCTGGAGGTGGAACTCTTTAGGAACCTTCACCATCAAATCAGCCTACTCTAGGATTGCTGATGGCTGTACCCATTTCCTTGTTGTCAATTATGCTTGGAAGACCAAAAACCCTTATAGGCCTACTTTGTTTGACAGATAAGGCTCGAATAGGATGTCTTATTCCACTTATTCTACTTGTTCTAGTTTGATAGCATGGATGTCCCGGGGTTGGATGTATGTTCCTAGAAAAAGCATAATAAGCCATTCCACCCAAAAGCATAGAATTTGCTTATTCCCCCCTTATTCCTAGAATAAGAAAAGAGTGTATCAAAGCAAATGGCCTTGTTCTAGGCATAAGAGGTTCGGGAAGAAGAAATCCGGAATAGCAAATCCACCAACCAAACCAGGCCTTAAGATGTATTCTTATGTGGAGAGCATCCTTAGAGAAGCTCCCTACCAATGTTAGACTCGTTCCATTTTTATAGGACATGAACATCATGTACTTTATGGGCTGGACGAAGAGACCTTAGACCACCTTACGACTTGTACCTACTCCCATGAAGTATGGCAATTGCTCTTATGAACGATCTAGTGTTATTTCCACCCCTATAATCTAGTGGTGAAGCTTGTATGTAGTACAAGCCTTGACCTTGTAAGGGAGATCATACTCTCTAGTGGCTGATCCTCCATGCAATGATTTGGGCCATTTGGATGGAGAGAAACAAGAGAATCTTCAAGAGATAGTCTAGACCTCTAGAAAGGTTGTCTTCTTTTGTCTATGTTAAAGGAATGGGCACATATCTCTTCCAAGTGTGGACCATTCTAAGTTCTAACTCTAGCTCTTTTTCATCTTCTTGGGGAGGGATGATGTGGAGCTTCTCTTGGTGTTTTGTATATACGGCGGTCACAACTTCTTAGTGTTTTTTTTATATATGGACTCTCAAGACCTAGTCCAATCCTTGTAAGGTATTGTCCACTTTGTGCCAAGTTCACATGATTTTATCCCCAAAAGGTACCTCACAAGTTATGGATCCAAATCCCACATGTATGGCCCAACATTGTTTTTCCATTTTTCAATGTTAGACTCTTCCGATTCATCCCTACACTAGCCCTCAAACATAGTGGTAGCTCCACACCATGGTGTTACGTACCGCTATCCCACAGGTAGTCCTTTCCTCATACTCGGCTTGTCATTGGGTCTGTACAAGCCAATCAACTTTCACATGGTTTGTCCCCGAACCAACTTACATCATATTGCATAAGCTTACTCTGATACCATTTTGTAACGATCTGATCTAATCCTCTGAGGTATTATCTACTTTGGGCCAAGCCCGCACAATTTTATCCCCAAAAGGTGCCTCACAAGTTGTGAATCCAAATTCAACATATATAGCCCAATAACTTTTTTCTATTTTTCAATGATAGGCTTATCTAGTTCATGCTTGTCCCGCCCCAAACATAGTAGTGGCTCCACACCATGACATTACGTACCGCCTTCTACAAGCAGCCCTCTTCTACGGCTAGTCCTTTACGGCTGCTCGGCTCATACATGGATCACTACAAACACTATTTACACTTGTACATCCCTTTTTTGCAATATATAATTTGTGGTACCATTCACTCTCCAAAAGAAAAAGGTAAAGAAGACTTCTTCTAGAAGGAAGGCCCAAAACTATTGTGTATATCCTATGTAGAGAAGCAATTCCGTTGCCACTGCAAATTTAGCTGCTGATGATTCAAGCAATGAATTTCCTGAATACCACAACATTCAATAGCTGATAATTGAATCACATTAAAGAAGATGGAGACATACCCAAATCCTCGGTAGAAGTGAATGCATCCTTCTTTATGGCAGAAGCCTTCCCAATATCAATGGCTTTTCCATTTGAAGACGCTTTACGTAGCTTAGACTGCAAAAGCTTTTTCTCTGTGCAAGTCAAGAATTATTTGGCATCAGAATCACCTGATTTACATATGCAAATTCTACATTGAGTACACTGAACTTATCGACAATGCATCTTCCTATAACCTGCAGTGTGATCTTCTCAGAAAATTTAAAATGATGACCAAACCCAGAAAATTACAAGTGAGTATAGATCAAAAATTTTGGCTTTGGAGGAATATAACTACATGAAATGGGTGTTATTGACTTGCATGTCATCTAGAAGAGATTTCATGGTGTAAGCCAGCAGCCAGATTTTAATATAGAGAGATCTAAGGAATTATTAGCATAAACATTTTGTAGAATGAGGACTGTTAAGCAAAGTGGTGAAATGTATCCCAATTCGCAAGCAACACTCTTATGGTTGCAAGGATTCTTTAATGGCGTGTCTTCATTATAGAAAAGCTAAATGTCCATCACCTAGGTGAACAAGTTTGGCACACTCCATTCAGTGGTGGAATAGGCACTCTGTCAAGGATTAACCTTGAAGAAGGTTTGATCATAATCTAAACTATGACAAAATAACCTTTGGGAAATTCCACGGTTCCACCTAGAAGTGGAGTAGGCACTTTGTGAAGAATCAACCTTTTCAAAGGTTTTAACGTGGTCTAAATGACAATAATTTTGTAACTAATAAATGTCAAAGATCCATTTCCCAGGAATCCAAACCTTCTTGCAGAGCTTCAATTGTGGACTGAAAATCTTGACGCTCTTTCCCCAGGCTAGATACCTTCTTTCTGCAAAAGCAGGACTCTAGTTTAGGCTTTGAATAGGATGGGCATACCAAAAGTTTCAAAGCAAACAAGAGGTTGACAACAAGATAATCAAAGTTACATGGCTTACAAGCCTCTCCATAAAAACAAACCCAATAATGTAATATTGTACAATCAGAAGCTGTGAAACAAAAAGCTGAACTGGAATAAATCATCAACATAAAATCACATGGAGAAATTTACATATCACACCCATGATAATCCCAAAGCTACAATAATCTTTTTCTTTAAGGTTGATGATACCGCAATTCTTAGGAAGTAAAAATGATACGTACAAGGTAGACCCGAAATACCCCAAAAATAATACCCACAGGTAGAAAAGTATTGTCGCTGTTACAAAGTTTCCCTCAAAGAGAGCAAAGAACACTTACCTACCGTTTCACCCCAAAAAGCCTAAAACCAAAACCACCAATCACTGGCTACCCTTGTCCAATCGACCTCTCAAATGTATGATATCAGAACACCATTCCAAAGCTATGATAATCAACTCACTGTTCCGAGTATAATACCCTAGAAGGAGAGGATTCCATGCTAGATAGGATGCTCTTCAATGACCCCTTTAGTTCAAAACTCTTAGATATAAACACCACAAAGTTGATCCTTCATGTACTAATCAACTAAATACAGAATTAGAATTTGTCTTAATGCTCCTGATTTGGACAATATTTTCATGAGTTACCAGACTGCATCAGCTGGATTTTCTGTAGGTTAGCTTCCAGTGGTGAACCCTGACCAAGAAAAGCCTCAAACGTGATTTTATAATTGCAGTCAAGTCAAAATGTTAAGTCAACACTGCAAGTGCAGGGTATGTTTTGGAAAATGGAAAGTAAAAGAAAATCTTTAAATGACGCTGTTTCAGTGTTTAAGGTGAGTTTGTCCAGCTGATCTCAAGATATATTCTAATTCTGTACACCTTAGTCCTAGCCCACATAACACCACCATATGCAAGTACATGGAATTAAAAAAGAGTTTTGAAAACCTAAGAATACACATTAGCAGAGTAACTCGTGAACTGACATTTCTTAGAGGAACTCAGACTAAAGAAGCTATTCTTTCATGTCAAAGCATAGATTTGATACAATGAGGATGAGCAAAAAGTCAAGGTTTATCTTTCAGGCAAGTGAATTTAAAAGCAAATGCATGTGTACTTTGTCATGCAAGAAGTGTCTCAAAAGCCACCAAAAAAGGCTTCAGTGCCTCAGCCAGAAACAATAAAATATATCAAGGAATGAAGATGAGGGGATCGGGCACAGATTGGCCCGTCTCGGGTCAACCAGATAATCTGAACCAATCCAATTCGGACCAATCTCGGACAGATCAGGCCCAATCCCCCCCTTGTCTGAACATTGATGAAGCTAGCCTTTGGAGACTGACAGCTATTTGGGAGCAACCAGATTGCCCAATCTGGCCAAGGATCGGGAGGTCCCAGACATGAGATCGGATGCCCATGTTGATCCAGCACACCATGAAATATGTAAGGCTCAATGAATCACCATGTTTGAATATCAAAAACTTAACTGAAGAATGAAAAGGGCAGACAAGGCTGTTGAGAAGTCAAGGAAATAAAACAAAGAAGAGAAACATCAGGGATGAATCGAAAGAGGATATTTGTTCATGCAGAGACAATGGAGATGATAATGGTTCTGATTTCCAACCTAACAGGATCAAGGCAAAAGAATTTCACAAAAACAAAAGAAACAAGGCTAGCATTTTATACCTACTCTTTCAGGAGGTGTTGGATGCCTGGATCTGTAATAGGGTAAATTAGTCACCCAGTCTATTAGTATTTCCACTAAAATATGAAATAGATCACAAGTAGGCTAATGGATTATCCACATGAAAGAAAGTGAAGAAAAGTTGCTAGATGTGGCTGAAGGAAAGCATATCACACAACCAAAAACAAATCAAAAGCAAAGGAAATGACATCATACATGACCATATTTTTGAAAAGGAAGCAAAACAAAGAAAATAAATAAGGATACATAAATTTACCTCTTAGTCCCTTTTTTTTTAAAGTGGATGATACCACTGTGAGACTTGATTTTTTTGAAATCCTTCTTTTCTTTTCAAAAGAACTTAAAAGATTTTAATTTTCAAAAGAATCTTTTTTTGTTTTGTTTTAAGTGTAGACTTTGAGAACTTAGGATTAGCCCTCAGGGAGTCTAAGGTTTTGGCTCATACAAGTGGATCTATGAATTTGACCTCTCCCCACTGACCTTGATCAGTGTTAATTACGCACGCCAATCACCGATTGGTAACCCTAGATTAACCGTCCGTTGACGTTCTTGAAATAAAAATACACAACGAGAAAGCTAAACATTTCATCACACATAATAAAGGAAACAAGTTTTGCTTTAGATATTTGCATGGAATTTATGAGTTCGGTGCCTATTCTTAGGAATCCCTTTTGAAATCTTAAAGGACCTAAATGATACTTAGAGGACTTTAGACTTATAGGAAGGCATGTGAGCCCATGAACTTTAAAAGGTGTTAAGAGAATATGTTTTTGAGCAAAATCCTCATTAAAACCCTAAGAGAACATTAAAGAATTTGACAGTGTCCTTTAGGTGTCTTTTTAGAAATCCTTGAGAAACTATTAAAGAAATCATTAAGATTCAATGGATTTGGGTAGCATCTTCTCTTTCCTTTTACTCTTTTTTAAGAACTTGCAAGGAAAGGACTTTACTAATGGGGTATAATAACCATCACATGACTAAGAATATCTTCTAAAAACTTAACGGTCCTCCAACCAATATGAAGGAACCAATGACTTTATCGGCCATTCAACCAATATGAATGAATTGAAACCTACTTATTTTGATTTTTTAAGTTAAATACATCCAACTTGGTCAACACGTCCACCATTTAGACAAATGAAATTGAACATGTATCAAATAAATGAAATTGGACATACATTAAATAAATAAAATTGGACATGCATCAACCATGTGCAAAACTTTATTTAAGTCCACTTTGTGTACACATGAAGTTACATCAATTTTGATCATTCCATCAATAGGAATGAATCATTAAAAATTTGGTCACTCTACTAATTAAGAGTGAACCACATGAATTTTGGTCATTCCATCAATAAGAATGAACCACTTAAGATGATTTTTGGTCCATCTACCAATAAAAGTGAACCACAAACTTAATGGTCATTCCACCAATAGAAATGAACCACTTAAGACGATTTTTAGTCACTCTACCAATAAGAATGAACCACAAACTTAATAGTCATTCCACCAATAGAAATGAACCACTTAAAATGATTTTTGGCTACTCTACCAATAAGAGTGAGCCACAAACTTAATGGACATTCCACCAATAGGAATGAACTACCATTTTATTAAACTCATGGCCACTCTAACAATAAGAATGGACTATCATTTTTCTTCTTCTTCTTTTATTATACAAAGTATGTGTTAGTCTTCCAATGTCAGAGCTTTGAATTTGTCCACGGGCAGAGCTACGGTGCTTTCTCCTGCTTTTCTTCAGAAAAAGACTCTTAAAAATCCTCCAAAGTCTGCCCACTAGCTTCTCTCTGGACCCCCTGCAACAGCCACCCCCTAGGGGGTATTTATATAGTGAATGGAGAGAGAGAGATGAGAAAAAGAGAGAGAGGTGGATGAGGTCGCACCCCCTACCGGTGGGGGTGCCCACCGGTGGCACCCCTTACCAGTGGGTGCCACCAGTAGCAACTCCTACCAGTGGGGGGTGCCACCGGAAGGGGTACCTATCGATAGGTGCCACCAGTGGCATACCCCACTAATAGGGGGCGAGCCACCGGTGGCTTCTCCCTCACTCTTCTCCTCTTTTTTTTTTTTGTTTCTTTGCCCTCTCTTTTCCTCTTTTTATTCGCATGCCCCTAATCCTTTCTCTCTTCCTTCTTCTTCATAAAAATATGTTCAACAAATGCCCCCCACGGAACATGTGCCAGAGACAGGGGCGGAGGCATGTGTCCTGTGCCAGAGACAAGGGCGGAGGCATGTGTCCCGTACATTAGCTTCATAGTCCTCTACTGGCTTCATTGCATGCAATCAGCTTGCATTCAACTGAAGGCTCATAGGCCCTAATTTTAAGTGTCGGAGCACCTTAAGAATGTCGCAATCTTCCCAAACCTTCTCGAAACTTTGGGAGTAAACCATTTTTTGTGGTGTCAACCCTCTGAAGTTTATTGCTTCTGAGCAGGCGTAGCTTGTAGTTGTTGTGAGATAAATCATTTATCATCTTTCGAAATTTATCCACTTCTTCAAAATATTTGGATATGAATATCTCTTTTTTTAGCATTTTAGTGTATACATAAGTGACCTTAATTGGCCGAACCTTTGACTGCAACAAGTCGATCTTTAGATATGGATAACCCTTTTTTGGCATTTTAGGATACATAGTGAAAGTGATCCTAACTGGCTAGAACTTTGACTACAACAAGTCGATCTTTAGGTATGGATAACCCTCTTCTAGCATTTTAAGGTACATGTTGAAAGTGACCCTAACTAGTGGGAACTTTGACCATAATAAGTCGACCTTTAGGTATGAATAACCCTCTTCTGGCATTTTATGGTACATGATGAAAGTGACCCTAACTAGCTGGGGCTTTGAACATAATGAGCCGAATTTTGTAACTTTGCCATGATAGGCCTTCATTTTGCTTCTTTGCCCTTCAAACTCTTGGTAGTAAATTGCTCTCGATTCTTTCTTTCTTTTCGCACATAGCTTGCTTCTTTCCTCCTTTGTGTCGTGATTGAGTCACTGAGGTAGGAGACCTATCTTTGTTGCTTCTGGACGGCATGTGAAAACTTTTTGGTGAATTTGATATAACTTTAACTCGCTTCATTATCGGCTATCTTGGATTTTCGGATATCAAATACCACATTTGACTCATCATATGCATTTAAGAGCACCCCAGGACAACCTGACTCATAAGCACGATGCCAGGTCTCTTTATAAGATTTGCTTTGGCATGTTCTTGTTGTGATTGTATCGCCGTCTTTCCGAAGTTGATTTTAATTTTGACTTCTTATAATGTTGTCTCCCTTCTCTTTGTGATTTGACTATCCCAAGGGCTTGTCTCGGATAGTGCACTTTTTTTGTGACTTGGTTGCCATGAAAGCCTATCTAAAGCAACACGTTTATCTACTAGTAAAACATTGATTTTAAAGCATTCCACTGTTACGTGATTATTCATCTCTTACTTTTTTCTATTTTTCCTTTTTTAACTAACTTTGGCGCCCTTTCAGGTTTTCATGCAGTAGGGTGATCCATTTTTGCCTAAGGCGCCCTTTCGGATTTTCACCTTAGCCGGATTTTGAGACTTTTTTACCCTCAACTGCCCCTTTCTAGAGAAGAAACAGCTAAGTCCATCGGAACACCTCAATTTTAAACTCTTTCTTTTTTTTAGGTTTAATAGAGAATTATGGCTTTCCGGTGGGCCAGGTTTGGGTAGAGTTTTCAATTTTGTTCTGTAGGGAATTGTGGCTTTCCTGTAGGCCAAGGTGGTGGGACCTAGGATTGCGGTGGGACTGGGAATTCTGGATTTGTAAGTCTACGGGACACAATGGCTTCACGGGACAAGATTTTTTTCTTTTTCTTTTTTTTTTTGTAAGACTATTTCGGTGGGATGGAGGATTTCGGTATGTTCCGAAAAGTGAAAGTTCCAGGTAACATAATGGACTTTTGGATTTTCAAGGGGATAAAGGATCCAACTTACTATGAATTTTAGATTTTCAAGGAGATAAAGGCTCTCAGTACCCATGAACTTTGGGGTATTCAAGGGGTAAAGGCTCCAAGTAGTCGTGAACTTTGAGTTTATTAATGGAAATTTTCCCAGTGGAACGAGGCATTTTGGATTTCTAAGGCTTTGGGATACAACGGCTCCTCGGGCAAGAATTGAAGGAGACTTCGGGATTTGGGATATAACGCCCCCCCCCCCCCCCAGACTGGAAATTTTTTAAAAAAAATTGCTTTGGGATACGACGGCTCCCTGGGCTAGAAACTTTGAAAGATTTTGGATTTCATGATACAACAGCTCTCGGGACTGGAAACTTTGAAAAACTTTAGACTTTAAGATACGACGGCTCCTCGTACCGAAAATTTTAGAAAATTTTGGGTTTCGGGATACAACGGCTCTTCAGACCGAAAACTTTGGAAAACTTTGGCGAGGGGTTTGCTTGGAGGGACAAGTGATTTTGGGTAGATGAATCTTTTGAACCTATCCGAAGTGAAGATCGGATTTTTGCACTTTTTTACCGAATCGAGATAACATCGTCATCGTCGTCTCGGTCGTAGCCCTTTATTGAATGTCATCCCGCTAATTGTGGAATGAACTAAGAGTTTTCTCGTCATTGACAACTCTGACATCCTTTCTGAGTAAAGATGTGAGAAAACTCGATCTCTACCTGAGGTAGGCTGGGAAAGCTTTCCCCCCCATCGAGGTACGACTTTTTCTTTCTATCTTTTTTTTTTATTCTCTCTTCCTTCGAGCATCCTCTTTTTGTCATATCCCGATGGGTTGGATTTTTATTTTTTTCCAACTAACCTTAGCGCCCTTTCGGGTTTTCGCCAAAGCTAGTCCTTTTTTACTTTTGTCTGTGCATCTATGCGGGTTTTCACACAGCAAGGTTTCCTATTTTTGTCTCAGGTACCTTTGCAGGTTTTCACCTCAACCGGGTTCAAGACCTTTTTACGCATAGTCGGTTTATTTTGAAGACAGAGCTGACTAAGTCCATCAAGGCACCTCGCTTTTTTTTTTAAGCCCCCCCTTTTTTTTTAATCAACTTCTCTTAATGGCGATTTTGGACAAGTTCATGCTCTAAAGCATGATACAGCTTCATATGTTGGCCATTTAGTGGACTTTTTTCGGGGCAACCAATTTCGTCAGATTGGAGGACACGTACATGCTGACATTTACCTCCTTGCTGATAGTGTTCACCTCCAGATTAATAATGGGTCTCCCGTGCTTGGACGGTTTTCGACCTGTGGAGGCAACCGTCTTCTGTCTGAACTTCGCAAGTTTATCTTCTTGATGGTTATACCACTTATTTTGTCGGATGACTCTTCTACAATTTACTTTCCTTTGCGCCGACTTTCCCTTGTAGCCAAGTCGGCGGCATTATCAAAATATAACTGAGCATTAGGTAGATGACACTGATAAGTTTTGAATGGCTCCAAGTTAGCGAATATCTAGTGTTGTTCCCCATCCTTAGTGTACAGGGCACAACCCAATTTTTGTGCAACAAAGGCCTCCCCAGAAGTGCATTGAATGAAGTGTTTGAGTCCACAATGAGGAATGAGACGCAGGTCACCTAGCCATCTAAGGTTAGCTCCACATCTACTTGTACCAAATCTACATCTTGATTGAAGTCGGAGATTGTTACCCCCTGCACCTTTTCCATGTAGGGGGTAAGATACAAGGCTTGGAAGGTCTTCAATGGCATAATATTGACTGTAGAGCCTAAATTGATCAAGATTCGGTCTACTTCTCGACCGTTGATTTTGCCCTTCTATATAATAGCATGTTGGGACATGGTGACGTTAGCAGCATATCTTCTTCGATGAAAGTTGCAGTAGCTTCATACCCCGCTTACACCTAAGCTCTAATTTCGGCCATGTAGACCTCATATACCTCTGGATCTTAGAGGACAACAATCAATGCCTCTTGCAATTCTTTGTTTAAAGCGATTGCCTCACTGATGCTGAGAGCCGCCGGCATTCTCCTTATGGTTTGCAGCACTTCTCTGTCTGCCCTAGCACGAACTTTCTCGATAGTCAGCATTATCTCAGTAATCCTTTTGAAAATCTCTTTCAGTGCCTTCTTTTGCTCTGATTCTCCTAGAGTTTCTTTTGTTGGAATTTTCTTCTCCCGAGAGTCGACTTTCAGGCCTTCACCGAATAGACCGGCTAGGGCCTCTACATCATTGGCAGAGTCGACCTGCACCGAAGGTCTTACTTCTTCGAGATTTGCCATTGGGCCCACTTCTTATAATGACTGTGTAGGATCTTTTTCATCAAACGAGGGGTAGAAATAAACATTTCCTCTCACTTCCGATTCAGAAACTAGCTTCGGAACTTGCCCCTTAAAGTGTATTACTTTGTCTTGGCTTGCGGTGCTTCTGTGTTTGCCTTGACCACAATCACGGCTCGGCCTCTTCCCTGATTATACGGGTTAACTCTTCTTTAATATGTTGCGAGGGGTCCCTTGGATTTAGGTGAGACACATTTGATCTTGTTGTCCAGATAGCCACTTCCCGCTTGAAATGCACAGAGACCATATTAAAGGATACTTAGAGGACTTTAGACTCGTATGAAGGCATGTGAGCCTATAAACTTTAAAAGTTGTTAAGAGAATATGCTTTTGAGCAAAATCCTCATTAAAACCCTTAGAGAACATTAAAGAATTTAACAGTATCCTTTAGGTGTCCTTTTAGAAATCTTTGAGAAACTACTAAAGAAATCAGTAAGATTAGATGGAATTGGGTAGCATCTTCTCTTTCCTTTTACTCTTTTTTAAGAACTTGCAAGGAAAGGACTTAACTAATGGGGTATAATAACCATCACATAACTAAGAATATCCTCTAAAAACTTAATGGTCCTCTAACCAATATGAAGGAACCAATGACTTTATCGGTCATTCAACCAATATGAATAAATTGAAACCTACTTATTTTGATTTTTTAAGTTAAATACATCCAACTTGGTCAACACATCCATCATTTAGACAAATGAAATTGAACATGTATCAAATAAATGAAACTGGACATACATTAAATAAATAAAATTGGACATGCATTAACCACGTGCAAAACTTTATTTAAGTCCACTTTGTGTACACATCAAGTTACATCAATTTTGATCATTCCATCAATAGGAATGAATCATTAAAAATTTGGTTGAACTACATGCATTTTAGTCATTCCACTAATAAGAATGAACCCTTAAGATGATTTTTAGCACTCTATCAATAAGAGTGAACCATAAACTTAATGGTCATTCCATCAATAGGAATGAACCACTTATTAAACTCATGGCCACTCTAACAATGAGAATGGACCATCATTTTTCTTCTCCTTTTTTATTGTACAAAGTATGTGTATTAGTCTTCCACACACAGCGTCGAGGCTTTGAATCTGTCCACAGGCAGAGCTTCGGTGCTTTCTCCTTCTTTACTTCAAAAAAAGACCCTTAAAATCCTCTAGAGTCTCCCCACCAGCTTCTCTCTAGACCTCCTGCAGTAGTCACCCCCTAAGGGGTATTTATAGAGTGAATGGAGAGAGAGAGATATGAGAAAAAGAGAGACAGTGGGGTGCGGTTGCATCCTCTATAGGTGGGGATACCCACCGGTCACACCCACTGGTGCCCCCACCGGTGCGTGCCACCAATAGCACCTCCTACCACCGGTAGGGAGGAGCCACCGGTGACTCCTCCCTCACTCTTCTCCTCTCTTTTTTTTTTTTATTCCTTTGCCCTCTATTTTCCTCTTTTTATTCACATGCCCCCCTATCCTTTCTCTCTTTCTTTTTTTTCATAAAAATATGTTCAACAACCACATAATTGTATTAAATTGAAAAATGATTACAATGGCCATAAGGAGTATAACTCTCCAAAAAAATGCACTATACAAAGCACCAATATGGTGCAATGTATGGCCCCTAAAAGAGCAAAAAAGGAGGCACCAGCAATGTGCTCTTTACAAAAAATGCTAATCCACCTTATAACTCTAGTACAAATGAAAATAACCACTCTACTCGAGGTACTGTTCCGGGTAAAAAACTTCCCTCCTAAAAATCCTCTTATTCCTTTCTGTCTAAATAGCCCATAGAGTGGCATGGAGAATGATCTCCATCTCCCCTACTCAAAGCAAACTCCCTGTGCGACAGGGAGTTTCGAGTGGGGGGGCGAGCCCGTCGGGCGTTGGGCGCCGCCTGAGCCAACGCCCGATGGGCCCGGGCCCACTGGACCCTAGCACGGACCATTGGGTCCGAGCCAAGCCCAGTAGGGCTCAGACCAAACTTCCCCACATGGGGAGTTTGGGTCCGAGCCCAGGGTTGGACCTGGTTCGGCCCTAGTCTGAACCAAGATACAGTGGGCTTGGCCCTTTTTCAACCATTTTCCAATTAAATCCCAATTACCCCATTAAATTAAAATTGGATTTTAACTTTAAAATTCAAAACTATTTTCAAAATTAAAACTATTATTCAATTTTTAATTAGGCCTTAATGATTATGGAATCATTGTAATTAACAAATTGTTGTCAACTAATTAGAGTTAATTATTAATTTAAATATTAAATTAATAATTAATTTTAATTAACTACTCTAAGAGTAAAATTAGTAGTTGTTAACTAATTAGAGTGAATTATTAATTTAAGTGTTAAATTAATAATTAATTTTAATTAACTAATCTAAGAGTTAGATTAGTGGTTGTTAATTAATTATTGTTAATTATTAGTTTAAGAGTTAAATAAGTAATTAACATTAATTGACTAATCTAAGAGTTAGATTAATAGTTGTTAATTAATTATAGTTAATTTTTGTTTACTTGTTAAATTAATAATTAACTTTAATTAACTAATCTAAGAGTTAGATTAATGATTAATTATTAATAATCTAATTGTTAGATTATTAATATTATTTAATCTAAATGTTAGATTGTTTCAATTTTTAGAAATGTTCTAATTTGCATGAAATATTCAAGAATTATCAATTTGGAGTGAGTGCACATGTGATGTGTTATATACTTTTAAATTTGATTTAATTGCATGCTTAAGATAATAAAATGAGTTTTCAAAAATCTAAATGTCAATTTTGATTGGAACCCAACTTTTTGAAAGCCAAAATTATTAATTTTCAAAACTCTTTTATTCAAGTCATGTAATGTGCTCTTTCATTTGTGGAATGGTTAAAACACACCGTAGTCATGGATAAGCATTTTAATTAATACTTCATATGATGATGTATGATTGTGGATCGTGGATAAATGGTTGAATCTTTTTATTAATTGTTAATAAATAGAAGTCTGTGTACCTCTATCTCTCTCTCTCTTGTACTCCGATGTACTTCTACCTCCCTCCTTTTGTACTCGTCATAAGACCTTCAATTTACATGTAAATTTATAATTTATTGTAATCTGATCGAGACAACCGATAAAGAAGCGAGGATGATCCACAGTTGCAACCAGGAAGGCGAAATGATGAAGATCTCTTGTCTATGTGTTTGCAGGTTGTCTGATATAAAAGTTATATTAGATTGTGTGTGCGTTTGACTGTTCGACTCCAATCAAACCCACTGTGCTATCCATGGCCACACTTAATATTTATGAGATGCATTGTTTTTATTTTTTATTATGAATCAAAGTATGTATAGTATGTAGTAAATATATACGATATATTTATATACTATCACCTAAAAGAGACCAAGATAAAAGTTATTTAAAAACCCTCGCTAAATTCTGAGCCGTAACGTGAGTAGTTGAGAACTTACTACATGGTCTTCCATCATTCTAGTCATAGGACTTGAATTACTTTAAGTAGGTTTGTTGTGCTATCCACAAGACATGTCTAATTGTAAGGAGAGACTCTAACTATGACATAAGATGCCTATTGAATGGGGTAGAGGAACAATGTAACCTTGTTGTACTATCCACAAGAGTTGCATGCAAATCTATGTCCGTCTCATAACGATAGTAAAACTTAAACCAGAATTAATGGTTTGTTGTACCATCCACAAGACTATTAAATCTCTGGGGACCGAAGATATGATCAGATATTGTAAGGAGTTACAAGTCTCATGTGATGGGTGCTCTTTGAATGTATTACAGCTTGTTGTGCGATCCACGAAGCTATACTACAAGTCATTGAGATTCTGATCCCTACTAAGAAATTGTCGGCGTCTCCCATTCTGTATATCTGAAGGTTATACAGTCCGTCGAACATTAGTGGAAGTTAAAACTTGATTAAAAGACCATATCTTGTTTTAAAATTTACTAATTAAACATCTGCTAAATAAATTTTAC
This sequence comes from Zantedeschia hybrid cultivar, assembly GCA_030544215.1. Taxonomy (NCBI): domain Eukaryota; kingdom Viridiplantae; phylum Streptophyta; class Magnoliopsida; order Alismatales; family Araceae; genus Zantedeschia; species Zantedeschia hybrid cultivar. The sequence continues at coordinate 48,223,271 of JARZZO010000011.1, forward strand.
TTATCTACTGTAGGGAAATAATATCGTCGAATAACCCACTCTGTGGCATACTTGATATCAATCTTTTGACAGGCCCGAATTATTCGGATTAGCTCAGAAACCTAAAGAATGTCTTCGGGTCTGAGCACATTGTCTACGTCCTTAGAGATAATCATCATGTTGAACCGGCATTAGATGCCCCTGAGACAGAGATGATTGCATAAGATAAATAGAAGAGGAAGAGGTTAGAAGCTATTAGAATTCTTTTACCCAATGAGATGCATACTGACCTCGCACTTGTCTCACTCTCTCCATCATATGCACCGTTCATTGTTGATTTCAACATGAACAAGATGCAGACATCGTTGACTAAGCTTCTTAATATGCTCATAACTATATAGGGCCACCTTATAAAGGAAAAGCCAAATGTCCTTAATTTTGGTGAGACCAATAAGAGGAGAACAGAAGCAGTTGCCTTTGAGAAAGGTAAAAGTAAGAAGCTAGAAAAGCCAAAATCTGTGCCTAAGAAGGACAATGGCAAAGGAGTAGAAAATGGTGACTGCTTCTAATGTAAGCAGAATGGTCACTAGAAGAGGAACTGCAAGGAGTTCCTCACCGATAAAGCTCATGAAAAGGTGAAGCTATCAGAAACTTCTGATATCTATATGATAGATATCAACTTGTCAGTTAGATATTCCACATCTTGGGTATTACATACTGGATGTGCTTCTCATGTCTGTCATGATGTGCAGATGCTGACAAGTAAACGTAAGCTGAGAAAAGGCGAGATAGATCTGAGGCTAGGAAACGGCGCAAAAGTTGCAACGGTTGTCGTAGAGATTGCAAACCCCAGGCTTCCATCGAGAGACGTCTTATCATTGGAAGATTGTTATTATGTACCTAGCATAATAAAGAACATCATTTTTGTATCTTGTTTGGACAAGATAGGACATAGGTTGACTATTGAGAACAAAAGTTGGTCGATTTATTATGGTACTAAATCAATTGATTCGGCACCTTTAGTCAACGGTCTACATCTTTTAGATGTTTCTTACTACAATCTCCACATTGATAATGCCCTTAAGAAGAGTAAGAATTGTGTGAACCAAACCTACATGTTGTATTGTAAACTTAGACACATTGGTAAAAGCAGGCTGCAAAAGTTGCACAAACATAATTATTTAAATGCATTCGATTATGAATCGTTTGCGACATGTGAGTCCTACCTTATCGAAAAGATAGCAAAATCTCCATTTACTGGACATGGAGAAAGTGCCAAGGAAATTTTGGAACTAATACATTCAGATGTATGTGGTCCCATGTCCACCCAAGTCAAAGATAACTTCTCGTATTTTATCATGTTCGCCGATGATTTCTCGAGATTCGACTGTGTACTTAATGAAGTACAAGTCAAAAGCGTTTGAAAAGTTCAAGGAGTTCAAGAATGAAGTAGAGAAGTATACATGAAAAAGTATTAAAACTCTTTGATCTAATCCGGAAGGAAAATACTTGAATACTAATTTCACACAATTCTTAAAGGATAATAATATCCTTTCTCAGCAGACCCCTTCATATACACCACAGATGAATGGTGTATCTAAAAGGAGGAATCGCACCTTGTTAGATATGGTGCGATCCATTATGAGTTTTTTGGTTTACCAGTGTCCCTCTGAAGATATGCTCTAAAGTCAACAGCATATCTACTGAACAGAGTACCTAGTAAGTATGTAACATCTACTCCATATGAGATATGGAAAGGCAAAAAATAAGAATTTAAACATGTTAAAATCTGGGATTGTCCTGCTTACGTAAAGAGACATAATCCAGACAAGCTGAAATCAAGAACTGATAAATGCAGATTTGTGGGATATCCAAATACTATTTTTACCATCTTGGTGAACAAAAAGTATTTGTCGCCATGAAAGCCGTCTTCTTGAAAGATGAATACATTCTCCAGGAAGACAGTAGGAGTAAAATAGTACTGGAAGAGGTTCTAGAACTCCAAACAGCTGCGATATCATCAGATGAGATATCAGTTCCTGAATTTGTTCAGATACACACAGATGAGCCTCGTAGATCTGGTAGAGTACCGAAATTACCCGATCGATATGTAGGACATATCCCTGAAGGTGAATCTAAGGTGGAATATAATGAGGATGATGATCCTAAATCCTACCAAGAGGTCATAAAAGGTCCAGAAGCCGGAAAATGGCGAAAAGCCATGAACTCTGAAATCCAGTCCATGTACACCAACCAAGTTTGGAACTTAGAAGACTTACCCGAGAGTATTATACATATTGGGTGCAAGTGAATCTTTAAAAAAAAGATCAATGTTGATGGACAGATCGATACTTACAAGGCAAGGTTGATGGCAATGGGATATCGTCAAAGGCAAAGAATTGACTATGACGAGACTTTCTCACCAGTTGCCATGATAAAATCGATAAAAATTCTACTCGCCATAACCGCACACTACGATTACGAGATCTAGCAGATGGATGTGAAGACTGTCTTCCTCAACGGTAACCTTGAGAAAAAGGTATATATGATACAACATGAAGGTTTCACATCCAAAGAGTTTCCAGATAGAGTGTGCAAGCTTCAGAGATCCATTTATGGACTGAAGTAAGCTTCCCGAAGCTGGAACATAAGATTTGACGAGGCTGTCAAGTCTTATAACTTCATTAAGAATGAAGATGAACCTTGTATGTACAAGAAGACCAGTGGGAGTGTAGTCACATTCTTAGTTCTTTACGTAGATGACATACTACACATTAGGAATAATGTAGCTATGATGTCATCGATAAAGATCTGGCTGTCGAAAATGATGTCATCGATAAAGATCTGGCTGTTGAAAAACTTCTCTATGAAGGATTTGAGAGAAATATCCTACGTATTGGGAATACGGATCTATAGAGATAGATTAAAGAGGATTCCCGGGATGAACCAATCCATGTACATAGATACCATTGTCAAAAGATTTAACAAGAAAAATTCCAAGATATGTCTCATAGAAATGAGACATAGAATTTATCTGTCAAATGAGCAATCTCCTAAGACTCCTAATAAGAGGGCATTCATAGATAGAATACCCTACGCCTCTGCCATAGGATCTATCATGTATGTCATGCTATGTACACGGCCTGATGTTAACTATACTCTAAGTGTTACGAGCAAATTTCAAACTGATCCAGTCGAAGAGCACTGAAAGGCAGTGAAATATATCTTTAAGTACTTGAGAATAACTAAAGATATGTTTCTTGTTTATGGAGGAGGTGACTTAAATTGCGAGGTTTTACTGACTCGAGTTTTCAGTCAGATCCAGATGATAGCAAGTTTACATCTGGATTTGTATTTACTTTGAACGGAGGCGCAGTGTGCTGAAAGAATTCTAAGCAAAAAACTACTACAGATTCGATGACTGAAGCTGAGTACATCGCTGCAGTTGAAACCGCTAAAGAAACAGTGTGGTTGAAGAAATTCATCACCGACCTCGACATAGTTCCCAGCGTCTCTAATCATGTTTCGCTGTTGTGCGATAACAATAGAGCCATTGCACAAGCGAAAGAGCCGCGGTTTCATCAAAAATCGAAGCATATTCTGAGGCGTTTTCATCTTATTAGAGAGATCATATCCAGAGGAGATGTAGTGGTGGAAAGAGTTACATCTGTCGACAATGTAGCAGACCTACTGACAAAGTCATTGTCATAAATTGTATTTGAGCGTCACCTAAAGTCTATAGGTTTATTGTATAAAAGTGATTGGCTTTAGTCCAAGTGGGAGACTGTTAGTCTTTAGTGGCCTATAAGTCACTCTGACTATGTAAATCTCGTTCATTTATTAAATAAATTCATTATGTATAATTCGTATTAATTATCGTCTCATAATGAAGTCCGTGAATATGTGCGATAGTAATCAAATTATTGTGAGATCATATTAATGAGATTGATCACTTAAACATACATATTCTTAATAGTTTCTAGTCGGAGGATATCCGGGAAAGACATCGGATATCCGGTTAGAGTAGTACAGATTACTCTTGCTCATATGATGAAGGTGACTAATCTCATAGTCACTTGTGTGGAGACACTAAGACGAATCTGTCGGTGCTCATTAGAGAATGAATTCACTGAACTGATCCGACTGAATCTTTGGATGGTATAATACCTCACTATCAACCAGTTTGATTCGATTGTCGCAGTTGCATAGATGGTCCTCGGACCTGAGACACTAAGGACACCTTGTCGGTAGACTTGTGTACTTTAACTTTGGTTTATGAATCTCTATTCACGGGATTATAAACAGCCAAGGATCGGGTATAACGGAATACCGTCGAAGGGAATTGAATGTCAATAAGGAATCATTCGCTTTCGGCACTTAGAGAGAGAATGCTCTAGGAAGGATACATTTCCGATATTATATAGCAACATCCGATCCAAGTGAGTCGACGGGTTAGGGTTTGACGGTACACCATACCCTGAGTTGACTCGAGAGCATTGTACGAATGAAGGATTATATCCACGCGGTAACTGTCGACCAAAAGTGGGTTGCTTAATCCCAATACCTTCTAGGTTCACGCGGTCTTGCTTGACACCCAACGTGATCGGATACCCGACTTAATTTAATGTGCGACATTAATTCGATTGATTAATTAATTAATATAAACTATTAATTAATTAATCGAGTCAGCTTAATGGGCCATTAACTAGACTGGTAATTAGGCCTAGAGGTTCACACGCAAATGATTTTCAAGGCAATAGATTAAAAGTGGATTTTATATTAAACCGGAGATTTTTATGAAAAACCGCACGATTAATATAAAATGTAGTGAACGGGCTGAGCAGGCCAGGTTGCTACTCAACCCTGGCCGCCCCCTCCTCTCTCCCTCTCTCTCTGGCGCCCCTGCTCTCTCTCCTCTCTGGAGACTGCATCGCTGTCTTCTCTGACTCCCGTCCGACGGAAATTCGACTGCGCGTTGCGGCGGTCGTTGCGGCGAACGGCGAATCGCTCGTGGGCTGCGAGGAACGAAGAACGTGAGGAAATCCACCGCGAGGAGGATCACGTGGACTTCACTAGAGGCCGAGCATCTGCACGGCTGACGGTGTCACACCGACGGAACCGTTCGGACGCGGATTCGAATCCACTCCCGATAATATCCGATTACCCGGTTCTTATCGTTTTTGGTTTATTTGAAATGGAAACGGATCGCAGAAAATTTTATTTTAATTCCGCTGCGTCTGCGATCCCGAGAAACTCAAGAACCTAACATCGACATGTTGTCAGAGTCGCGTAGCACGATGCACGTGACCTGCGATTTCTCCTCTACCTAGTCCAGGATGGCGGGGCCACCCAGGTGGGCGATCCAGAAGAGGTTGTTCTAGTCGGAGATGTCCAACGGCTCGAAGGCCTCGGCGAGGCTCTTATGGTTGTTTTTGGTGATGAGGCCAAGCACATCCTTGAGTAGGTGGAAGGTGAGGCCGACCTCCCTAAGGTGGCCATCGATTGGGGCCCTCGTCATCATATGTGTCCTCTCCGAGAAGCCATTGGCGCGGCCGCGGAAAGAATGCCAAAGGCAACCCTAGGTCAGGTGGGAGGGAAATAAGGAAAATGTCATCGTTTTCTTCTGGCAGCTCGATCCAAACTGAGGAGGGGTAATGCAGGCTTGAGGGATGGAGGCCAAAGGAGGGAGGAGAAGAGGAAACATGATAAAGAGGCTAGTAAGAAGTGGGAAATGGGAGGGAGGTGGCGGCGATCCCAAGTCCAACCAAGCTTAGGTGGAGGATGAACCAAGCTCGTTTCTTTCCATTTATGGTCATCCCAGAGGGGAGGTGGAGGTGGTAGTCGTTATGCTGACGGAAATAGTGCCAGCAGGCTTTCCGGAACTGGAACATAAGATTTGACGAGGCTGTCAAGCCTTATGACTTCATTAAGAATGAAGATGAATCTTATGTGTACAAGAAGATCAGTAGGAGTGCAATCACATTCTTAGTCCTTTACGTAAATGACAGACTATTAATTGGGAATGATGTAGTTATGATGTCATCGGTAAAGGTTTGGCTGTCAAAAAATTTCTCCATGAAAGATTTGGGAGAAGCATCTTACGTATTGAGAATACGGATCTATAGAGATAGATCAAAAAGGATGTTTGGTATGACCCAATCTGCGTACATAGATACTATTGTCAAAAGGTTTGGCATGGAAAATTCCAAGAGATGTCTCATACTGATGAGACATGAACATTATCTCTCAAAGGAACAGTCTCCTAAGACTCCTAATGAGAGGGCATTCATTGATGAAGTACCTTATGCCTCTGTCATAGGATCTATAATGTATGCCACATTATGTGTACGGCCTGATGTAGCATATGTTATTAAGTGTTACGAGCAAGTTTCAAGCTGATCCAAGCGAAGAGCACTGGAAAGCAATAAAATGTATCTTTAAGTACTTGAGAAGAACTAAGGATATATTTCTTGTCTATGGAGGAGGTAACTTGAAACTACGAAGCTTTACTGACTTGAGTTTCCAGTCAGATCCAGATGATAGCAAGTCTACATCTGATTTTATGTTCACTTTGAACAGAGGCGCAGTGTACTGGAAGAGTTCAAAGCAAGAAACCACTACAGATTCGACGACTGAAGCTGAGTACATCACTGCAATTAAAGCCGTCAACGAAACAATGTGGTTGAAGAAGTTCATCACCGACCTCGGCATAGTTCCCAGCATTTCTGATCTTGTTCCGCTGTTGCGCGACAACAATGGAGTTATTGCACAAGCGAAAGAGTTGCGGTCTCCTCAATAATCGAAGTATATTCTAAGACGCTTTCATCTTATCAGACAGATTATTTCCAGATGAGATATAACGGTGGAAAGTGTTCCATCCACCGATAATGTAGAAGATCCACTGACAAAACCATTGTCTCAAATTGTGTTTGAGCGTCATCTAGAAGCTATAGGCATATTAGGTGATTGGCTTTAGTCCAAGTAGGAGATTGTTAGTCTTAAGTGGCCTACAAGCCAATCTGACTTTGTAAATCTTGTTCATTTATTAATAAAATGTCATTATTTCATTATATATAATTCGTTTTAATTATCGTCTCATAATGAAGTTCGTGAATATGTGCGATAATGATCATATTATAATGAGATCATACTAATAAGATTGATCACTTATACACACATTCTTAAAAGTTCCTAGTCAGAGGATATCCGAGAAGGACATCGGATATCTGAATAGACTAGTACAGATTACTCCTACTCATATGATAAAGTTGATTGATCTCATAGTCACTTGTGTGGAGATACTAAGGAGAATCTATAGGTGCTCATTTGAGAATGAGTTCACTGAATTGATCCGACTGAACTGTTGGATTGTAATGTACCTGAATATCAACCAACTTGATTCTATTATCGCAGTTGCGTGAATGATTCTCGGACCTAAGACACCAAAGACACCTTGTCGGTTGACTTATATACTTTTGACTTTGGTTTACGGATCTCTATTTACAAGATTCTAAACAGCCAAAGATCGGGTACAGTGAAACACCGTCGAAAGGAATTGAGTGTCAATAAAGAACCATTCGCTCTCGATAATCAGAGAGAGAATGCTCTAGGTAAAATGCACAGGAGTCCCTGGCTAGGACAGAAAATAATACCGGGAAAGGAGTTTTCCGATATTATACGGCAACATCCGATCCAAGTAAGTCGACCAGTTAGGGTTTGACGATTCACCATACCTTGAGTTGACTCGAGAGCATTGTGCAAATGAAGGATTAAATCTACGTGGTAACTGTCGACAGAAAGGTTCCAAAAGTGGGTTGCTTAACCCCGATACCTTCTGAGTTCACACGGTGTTACTTGATACCTAACGTGATCGGAGGTCCGACCGAATTGAATGTGCGATATTAATTCGGTTGATTAATTAATTAATATAAGTTATTAATTGATTAATTAGGTCAGTGAAGAGTCACTGAGCTTATTGGGCCATTAATCGGATTGGTAATTGAGTCTAGAGGGTCACACGCAAATGATTCTCAAGACAAAAGATTAAAAGTGGGTTTTACATTATTCCCGACGTTTTTATGAAAAATCACACGGTTAATATAAAATGTAGCGAACGGGCTGAGCAAGCGAAACTGCTGCTCAGCTCCGGCCACCCCCTCCTCTCTCCCTCTCTCTCTCTCTCTGGCGCCCCTAACCGTCCCCCTCTCTGGAGACTGCATCACCGTCTTCTCCGACTCCCGTCTAACGAGAATTCGACCGCACGTTGCGGCGGTCATTGCGGCGAAGGGCGAATCGCTCGTAGGTTGCGAAGAACGAGGAACGTGAGAAAATCGACTGCGAGGAGGATCACGTGGACTTCGCTAGAGGCCAAACATCTACGTGGCTGGTGGTGTCACACCGACAGAACCGTTCGAACGCGGATTCGAATTCGAGCGAGGTAATATTTGATTAACCGTTAATCGATTTTATTTATTCAAAACGGACAAGGATCGCAGCATTTATTTATTTATTTATTTCCGCTACGTTTGCGATCCCGAGAAATACAAGAACCTTACAGACCAAGTGATCAACTGCAGGTTCAATACTTATAGTAGAGCTTCGTGCAATCAATAGCCATCTCCATTTCTTCCTCGAACCTACTTCTGCAATGAACTTGATATGACAAAGATGTTTGTGCTATTTGATAGATGCTAAAATGTTAATATAAGCATGCAAAGAGATTACAGGGGCCACTAGTAAAAGAATTTCACACCATGAGACCATTCCTTTTTTTTGGGTGGTGTTAATATAAGCATGACCACCACCACCCAAAAAAAGGAAGAGGAAATGTGGATCCTAGTAAAAGAATTTCACACCATGAGACCATCCCATTTATTCATCAACCAAAAGTGTCTTCTCCTATATGAAAAAAGTTTTAATTTGATAACCAAGAAATAACATAAGTGTAAAACATTAAAAAAAAGAGACATGCTGAGCTTTGCTTTGTCTAGTCGATTCATTAACAATCAAGCCAAACTTTTCACACTCAAGCTGCTTGACAAGGATCAGATTGGTTGGCCCCGATCAGCCAATCCAGTAGTTTCCAAGTGAAGGCTCCAGTTCCATTGGACTTCAGGCTTGGATTTGTGGGATTGGCTGGAATCGCTGGGATTGGCCAATCTGAGCTAACCCGACCTAGCTGTTCGAAAACAAGGCCACTCGTTGCAACTAGTCTCCAGACTTTTGGGAAGAGAAGGCCTTAGGGTCTACAAATAGGCCACATTTGGTCATTTCCACCCCAATTTCAACATTTTCCCTCCTCACCCTCACTCCTCTCACAGAGTTCAGAAATCTCTCTCTCATACGCTCTCTCTCTCTCTCTCTACCACGCCCCAGCAGTGACCCACTAACCCTGCAACTGATCAAAGCAAGACATCTATGTCAAGATTGCTCCTGTCAGCAAGTAGATAATTTTCAAGATCAGAAGCAATGGGCATCATAAGGGATTTGATTACCCCTAGTATAGATGCTGGCTTGGTGTAGATCATTTGCAATCATGATCGCTCAATCATTTTCTATTTTTCACATTCTTCTACGTAGTTGTTTGGGATGATAAAGACAGGGCCAATCCTGGCCAAGGATGGATTGCTAGATTGACTAGGACTGGCTGGATCGGCCCAGCATTGGCTGGATTAGATCAGAAAGGTACAGTGCTGGTCGATTTGAGTCTGACTCAGATTCATCGTTCCTTGCTACTTGAATGCTAAATGAATAGAACTTTGTTTTGGTCAAGCTTCACTCATTTAATAATTGAGCAACTATGATCTCCTATCCTTCCTTAGTACTTGAATATTAAATGAGTCAAAGTCTGCTTTGTTCAGGCTTCGCTCACGTAATAATTGACTGTGTTTTGCCATATTTCAAGATCTCCGTCTCTCCAAAGGTCACAAAATGGAATGTCAAAATCAAGAATAGGGGGCGATGAAGGAGGGCAGAAGAAAAGAGGTCAGGGAGGAGGGAAGAAAAAAGACAGACAAAAAGGAGAAAATGGGGAGGACGCAATGAGGATGAAGATAATATTTACCTCTCCATCAGCAAACCAGAAAAAAGGACTTTGGAACCAAACTAGTCCTGGCTACCGGTTCCGGTCACAATTTTGTGCGGGAAGTTCTTGCTAGTTCATCCCCATCACAAGTGAACTGGTCATCATAAGTTCTGATCATGTTTGAGTTCAGCCGGTTTTAGTGCCATGCTCATCACCCCTCCCCCAAACCCAAACACCCCCATGTACCCACAGAACGTCCTAGGTTCAAAAAGGTTAGAAAATGAGAAGTACAAGTAGGATCAAGTGACAAAGAAGGAAAAATATGTTGAACCCCATACAACTAACACATTCCCTTTTAAACTATTATTATCTTGTCAAGCATCTTTCCTGACATTTAACAATTAGGCAGAAGCAGTGAAGGAAAACAGATACATACTTGAACAAATTGATCTCAGCATTTGATTTCTCCAGCTGCTTTTCCAACTTCAGCTCGTTTGACCGCAATCTGAGTGCCTAAGTGAGCAAAAAGGTTACATGCATATTTCAATAGCTCATCTAAAAGAAATAATTACTGAAGCAACCGCTACTATTTAACAGCTTACCATGAAAGACAACGAATTCACAGCAATGAACATATTCTACAATGATCAGAAAATTTAGCCACATTAAATATTTAAGTATTTATTGAGAACATGGACCTTAGAGAAACAGAGGCCCTCAGATTGAGTTTGGCCTCCTGGGATTTGACCTAGGCGCAGATGTCCAACAAGCCAAATCTGCACCTAGTTTTACACTGCCCCAGATTTTATCAACAGAGTTTCATTATACATGCTGGTTTAAGTATATTAATCATTCGTTTTGGTAGCTAGTATAAAAATTGACAAACAAATTCTCATTCTAGCATTTCATCTGGATAGTAAATGTGCAAGCCAGGCTGGTTGGATTGGGTTTGAAGCAAAATTGGACTAGTGCTGCAAGTAGGTGACTTTTTGCTGGGTGCATATGTTCATGTTCAGGGCGGATTTTTTGGTCCTAAATTGGAAAATGGAGGGTTAGACATGTGTGATTTCTAAGTCTAATACAGATCATCAATGACTTGGTAGAATTTTGCTGATACAAAAAATCCACAGTTCTATTTGAGACTTAACCTTATTTGGTTTTGAACCCAACAACTGTATCGCTGTCCTCGAACATTGAGTCTAGGACATCAGTCAAAGCTTAGGAAAAAAAAAGGGCATTCCCACTCCTTTGGATGCATAGTTGTCAATCCTGTTCCAGACCCCATCCCATTTTTCTATTGGGATGGGACATCCCAGTGTCCCAAACAATTCTCTGTGCCTCAATCCAGAGTTTTTCCCATACATTCCAACAAACAAAGAATACATATATATACTAAATAAAATCACAATAAACATATCCAATGAAAATAACACAAAATTAATTCAATAAAAGCATTAAGAATGGGTTCATGGGTTTACAAATGAGTATATTCATCAAATGAAACCCTCAACATAAGTTTAGGAAGAGCTTAAGAATCTTGGAAAATCTCAAGCTAGAACATAAAATTCTAGCTGGCTAGGCCGGGATAGACCCGAGATGACTGGGATGGATCGAGATAGGCCAAGACACTCATTGGGATAGACAAGAAAGTGTCCCCATCCCATTTTCTTACTAGGATGGGATGTTCTAGCCAATTCCAAACAGGATGGGATTGGATTGACTATTATGTTTGGAGGTAATTTGAGATTCCACATGCATATGGTTTAAAAGTTATAATTTATTTATCATTAATGTTCATCATTAATGAACAAATATTTTACATATTAAACTAGTGAGTTGCACCATGAAACTTTGGGAGAGTATAATTAGGAAGCATTCAAGGGTTGTAAGTTACAATTAGTGTCAAAAAGTTAATTTCACTTCATACCAGTAAATGCAGTGTAGAAGTTGTTTTCCTATCAAGGCAGTTGATGGGGACATATGAAGAGATAAGGAAAGATCTATCTATAGCAAAAGGCAAGATGCGAGCGAGCCAACCAGGGGTTTGCCTTTAGCCTCAAATACCTGGGCGAGTACCTAGGCATTTGCGGCGATGTGCTTTCTCCCGTAAATCACCATGAAGGAAGAAAATGATAATAGGAAGAAAATAAGGAAAACATTGAATTATGTAAGACTTTAAGAAACACTAACCAAGTCTAATATGTAAAAACTAATTTGCATTAATCACTCATATAAGTGGTAGCTCGTTCTAGTAATCACAAAAGTAAAAACAATGTGGCTGCATGCAAGAGAAATAGAATGGACATTGTTAAAAAAGGCATTAGCCACTTTGGAATAATTATTAATAAGAAAAAGCACTACAAAAGCAGTACCACATAATTATAAAAGACAAAAGCATTTGGCATAGACAACATAAGCAAGTGTCTAGGTGGGTGAGGTGAACATGAGGCGAGGTGAAGCATTGTTGGCTCGCATCACCCTACTTCATCGCCTAGGCAAGCGACGCGATTGCCTTTGATAACATAGAGATCTATACATGATTTCCACTGATCTAAAGGATTAATTGATTAGAGTCCATTGTGAATAGCAAATCCCTTTGGAGCTCAAATAACTTTTACAGAACCACTGGGAGGTCTGTTATGTTGTTTGGGACTGAGTGTTGAACAAATGTGTATGGCAAAGATGAGGATCTTGAGATGTGCATCAAGATGAGAGAATGTAAAATTCAAAACAAAAAATTATGTGAGAGTTAGGTGCAGCTTTTATCGACATTAAGCCAAGGGAAAATAGTCTTTGGATGCTTTCGTCATGTGCACTATCCCCCAAGCTCAGCACCCATTAAAATGTGTGACCAAATTCAAGTGAAAAATGGCAAACGAACTCCGTGGCCTAAATTAGATGGTCTGACATAATAAGAGAGAACTTCAGTTTTCTAGGTTTAACTACAAGCATGGCATTTATGGAGTGCGTAGATGTTTTATTACATCGTTGAAGCTTTTGGCAATTTGTTAGAAGTTGATAAAGCGACTTCAGAATGGGATAATTTGGAGTTCACTGGTATATCGCCCGTATATGGATGGCAGTTGATCAAATTTTTGATATTCCGAATAGTATTAAATTGAGAAGGGGTACATTGGATTTTTTATTCCGAATCAGTTGTAAACAAGTGTCTTGTACCAGCTCCATGGACTGGACATATGCGGAAGTTGTAAATCGTACAAGAGCTATAGATCCATGCAGGATAGACGATTGGAAGGTTGAATCTATCCACTTGAAAAGAGTCAGGTTCAGAGGAAGAACACAACCAATTCTGCCAACTTGAACCCCTGCAGGGTCAACTCAGGATTTGCAGCCTAGTCATGATGAGTTGGTTCATTCCACAAATGCCCCTGAGCCGAATTATACATTTTTTATGGCAAATAATAAATAAAGGGAAAAACTTGTCTTCCGCTGATGCTGCGTGGAGAGACGCTATTTCTATTTTTTATTTTTATTTTTTATTTTGAAAGTGGATGGTACCACTGAATTGTATAAAAATAAAAGATAAGGTGTAAAAAAAGGTTAAAGTGTGCCTCTCAAAAAAGAAAACCCTCAATGAAGCACCAAGATGGTGTCTCATTGTGTGTCCCCCTAAAGTATAAAAAAGGAAGAAGAATCCACAAGATCTCTACAAAAAGCTGACATCCACTCCCTGACCCTAGAGCAAATAAAAGCCACCACACCCTCAAGACTAGAAGCCTCCTTTTTGAAGACCCTCTTGTTCCTTTCTGACCAAATAGCCCACAAGGTGGCATGAAGGATCAGCCACCACATGATACGATCACCGTTACCAAGTGGAGGAGAGGACCAATGTCGACCCAAAGCTTCCACCCTATCCAAATGCTTGACCTGGTGAATCTTTGCGAGGATAAGCTATCAAATGTCAATAGCAAAGCTGCAACCAACAAATAAATGGCCAAGTGACTTATGCCAACACAAAGACTACAAGTGGAGGGCACATCACAGCCAAACCGAAGAAGCATGTCCGTAGTAGGGAGTCAACCATTGGAAATCATCCAAACCATAATTTTGACTTTCAGGGGGGACTTGGGGGGTCCAAACATGGAATGCAGAATCGGCCGATCCAGATCAGAATTGGTCGATCCGGATCGTAATCACAATAGCCGATCCGATTCTAGGGGGTAAAGAGAAAATCGGCCAGAATCAACTAAAATTGGCCTGGATCATCCAAATCAGGCCAAAATCGGCTGAATCACCTAGTTCGGATTGGATTGGATTGGGACTGAAATCGGCCGATTCTGGAACCGGCCGATTTTTTCTAAATTTCTTTCATTTTTAACAATTTTTTAGTTTTTTAATTCTTCCCCTGGATCTGCTAGGATCGGACGATCCGGATCAGATCAAATCAAGATCGGGAGCAGCCGATCCTGGAAGCCGATCTAATTCAGACTCCATGGGCCTAAATGTGTCTAAAAAAGGCGACCAGCTGCCTCCATCCGCAATAACAAAATATGAAGATTTAACTAAGAAATCACCACATGCATCCCATCCCCATCTTCAAGAATCCTGTCGAGAGACGTTCAGAGAGTGACCCTAAATGAGCAACAATAGGGAGGGAAGCTCCTCAATCTCCCCATCCCACAAGTTCCTTCTGAAGCAAGGAGCCCACACACATGTACCATCCAGACGTAGCTCTGCAACTTAAGCCACCAAAGCCTAGGGGTTGGTAGATAAGGACCACAGCTTGGGATAGATGAGAGAGAGTGGAGTTGAAGAGCACCACTTGTCCTACCAAAAGAGGGTCCTCCCTCCATCCCCAAGAGTAACATGAGCAGCTGCAAGAACAATGTCCACTGCATGAATACCCTTCCAACAACAAGAGAGATTGTAGTCCACCTGAGGAGATAAAGGTCCCAAAGGTGCCCTGTAGAGTAGTATTTCTCTCTAACCACATCCAACCACAGCCCCCATTGGTTTGTGCCTAAGCTTCCACAGCCATTTTGCCAATAATGCCAAATTGAAGTCACGAATATCCTTCACTCCTAAACCTCCATTCAGTTTATCCTTGCATATTCTTCCCCAACAGACTTCATGACCACCCCTCTTATACGACTCCTTGCTCCCCTCCCAAAAGAACAGGCATCTGATACCTTCAAGTTGCTTTGCCACCGAATAAGAAGTAAACTGGGAGACTGTCCAAGACTACCTTACAAAGACCAGTCTGCCACCATAAAATAAAGTCCAACCTTTCTAGCCTGCCATACGAGAGTGGAACTTTCGAATCAAAGGCTGCCAATCACTGCATCTGATGTGTCCTGGTAATAGAGGGAGCCCCAAGTAAGAGATTGGAAAAGAGTCAATCTGTCACCCTAATATAGTTGCTGCACTCTTCTGAAAATTAACTCTCAAACCAGTAACTTCATCCAAAAGCTCTAAAATCAATCTAGTGTACATGACCTACTCCTCTCCTCCAGATAAAAAGAGAATAGTATTGTCTGCATATTGGAGAGGGAAATCGGAGTACTCAGGGGCATGCCTGAAAACCTGGGATGAGCCCAGCTGGTGAGAACACCAGAGCCACCGTCTAATTTCACCCGGATTACGTCTACTGCCGTTGGAGAGCCGCTCTGACTTCTCTTTAACTCGAAGACGATCCAAAGCTTACATAAGGTATAGAGATTAAATGGTGTGTTTTCTATTTGTGGCCATTTGATTTTTATTGACCCATTTGTGGCCCAGGATGTGTGTTTTCTATTTTTCCAAGATTTTAGGTGCAATTTTTGCACTAATTATCAGGATAGTGGCTTGAGTCAGATTAAATGGTGTGTTTGATTTGAAGTCATCTAGATAGGAGATAAAGTCAGACTACACCTTTAGGTGTTTCATGTTTGAGTAGGCTTCTATGGAGGGAGTCTATGACTCTATATATATCATTATACTCTTTATTCAGAAATTAATGCATGAATATTGAAAAAAATTTACCTGAGTTTTCCCTATGATTGGGTCTATGTGACAGAGTCCCTCCCACCTCGGTGCAACGCCGAGGAACCCCTCCCAGGTATGACGCCAGGGAAGTCCCACCCTGCCGATGTGACACCGACAGGTTCCTCTCTTCTTCCCCGTCATCTTCCCCTTCAACCCCCCTTTCTCTGTCTCTTTCCCCTCTCTCTTACCTTCGGTTGTAACGCAGAATAACCAAAAAAAAGATGAAGAAGAATCCAAAATAAGAGGAAGAAGAAGACGTCGGAGAAGAGTCGGGGACTTCCTGGCGCCGTCATTGGCGCCTCCCAGCACCGTCGTCGGACCCAACCGAGGTCCCCGCCGCCGTCGCCCCTTGTTGTTGTAGCCACCACACCTTCCTCTTCCTCTTGTCCTTCCTTTTGTTTAGGGTTAGATGAGGGGGAAGAAGAAGGGGCACAACCCTTTTAGTTTGAACCTGGTCAACCAGGTTTGACCTGGTTGGTTAAGACAAGGCCTGAGCCCGATTCCCGTCCGATTCACACCCCATTGTAACCCAATTTGAACCTAGTTCGAGCTAGGTTAATTCAAGTGGGTTCGAGCCACTTTGAACACTTGGTTCAGCCCAGGTCAAAGCCAAAGCCCAGACCTGGTCCATTGCGGTGCAGCATACGGTGCAACAAGGGCCGTTTGCACACCGCCTCATTCTGAGCGCGTCCGTACTCCAATTCACGCCGTTTGTACTGTTGGTTTCATCTTAATCAGGCCGACCCAGATCTAACGTAGTACTACCCCAACAGTATCTCATTTTGCATGTCATCTCTACACGCATATCGAGGTCACATGTATGAACATCTCAAAGCCCGCATCAGCCGCCTTGATTTGCATGCCAACATTCAATTGTCTCTGATTTTGTAGCATGCTTCCTGAGGCATCTTGTCAGATGAGTGTGCATACTTTGTGGCTCGTCAACTATTGTGATTACCACCCCGGACTCTTTTATTACTTATTTGTAGCCTTTTAACTCCCTGCGAGGAGTGGGCCTATATTCTTATTGTACTGTAAGGGTGGTACATACGTACCAGGTGGTCTTCTCCCATGCACCAACATAGAGGTACGTGCTTCTCTCTCTTACCACAGCTTGCTTTTCTAGTATTTGCTTTCATCTGCTAATAACTTGAGAGGTAGGATACCTAGCCCGTGATACGTCTTCACAACTGGCTAGGACCGATTGTACCTATCCCGAGTTCCAACATGACTTTAGGGTGGTTCTAATTACCTAGACTTGTGGTAATTCCTCAACTGTCAACAGTCCCACGTTTCCTCTCTGCGAGAGGGACGGTTACTCAGCTACCTTTTGTTATCTGGCATGGTTATCCAACTCTACAATTGTGCAATTAGGTTGCATCTACTTATTATTATATTGCTTGTTGTTGACCTCTACCTCCGTTAGTGAGTCTGTTAGTTCTATTAGCCATCCCGTATCACCAGCTAGTTTAGTCCTCTCCCACATGCGACTAAGAACTTGGGCTACAAGGACAAACATAAGTGGGGATAGTGAGTCCCCTTGCTGGAGACCTCTCCCACTAAGGAAGAAATGGGAGGGTTCCCCATTGATGAGAATGGCAAAAGATGTCAAACATACACAATCTTTTATCCAACTGACCCATTTCCTGCCAAAGTCCATCTTCAGAAGAATGCGAAATAGGCAGGCTCCAATTAACCCTATCATAGGCATGGATGGCAGTACCGGCTGATACCGGTACGTACCGGCTGATACCGGTACGTACCGGCCGGTACGTACCGGTATCGGCCGGCACCGGTACCGTAGGTACCGACCGGTACCGGCCGGTACCGGACTGGTTTTGGGCCGGTACCGACCGGTACCGGGCCGATACTGGCCGGTACCGGACCGGTACGTACCGGTACCGGTACCCACCGATACCGGTACTGGTACTGCCATCCTTGATCATAGGCCTTCTCAAAATCTAACTTGAGCACAATCCCCTTCTTTTGCTGCTCATCCCATGTAGACATTCCTATGCCACCAAAGATCGTTTGAACAAGCCTTCCTCTAATAAATGCACTTTGATTAGCACTAACAATTCTATCAATGTCCTTCTCAAGCCTCGTTGTAAGCATCCTAGAAATAATCTTGTAGATACCAACATGCAATTAAGGAGGCTGATAGGTCTAAAATCAGTTAGACCTATCAGTTGAAGCATTGTGGCATTGTAGTTTTTTTTTTTCCTTTTTCCGGTTGTTCTTTTCTTCTTTCTTTTTTCGGTTGAGGAATCTCACCTCACCATTTTACTGTATGACCTCTGTTTATTTTTAATAAAAATGGTGGTATAGTCCTCACATTTGATAGATTAAAGTGGAGAGACAAGATTCATGCAGTCGACCACAAATACATGGGATATGGCTCTAATGTTGATGATGATGTATGTTGTATGTACATATGTTTGCAATTTTAGGCATATAAGGAGGGTGTCTTATGATGAGACCTGAAGCACCTTCTGCCCATTTTACATTTTATCCTTGTTGAGTACCCAAAAAGGGGATGGCATGTAAAGGGTGCCAGCAGTAATAAGAAACGCTTCAACAATTCACAGGCGGATGTGTAGAGGGGTAGTTATGACAACAGACGTTGAGTATCAGTGTGCAGGATATTCATACCAGTCAGTTTTTTTTTCCTTTTTCTTTTTTATTTTTTTTTTCTTTTTTTTGTGTGTGTGTGTGTGTGTGTGTGTGTGTGGGGGGGGGGGGGGGGGGGGGGGTTGGTCCACCTATTTGGAAACCAAAAATTACTTACCCCAAAAGTGTCAATTACTGCACCGTAAACATGTTAACCCAAACTCACTATATAATTCAAATACACAACATAAAACTATCATAACTTTTCATTAACTGCATCATGAACCTGACATAAAAAGTAAAAAGAATTATAACATAAGACAAACCAAACTAAGTGGCAGCAACCACCACCTGGTAGCACAAAATATGACCAGGCCATTTGCTAACAAAAGAACAAGAGAAAAGCTATTTACTTCTCAACTCAAGATGTCACTGACTTGGTGAACTACTTTTTCAAACAAACTGAATAAGCTCAAAAAAAAAATGAAGATGAAAGCCCTCCAACAATAGATCATCATATTCAGAGAAACGTAACAGCCCATAGTATCTTTATCTTAATGCATTATCACTTAATGGAGCTAAAACCATATTTCTAGCAAATGTGTTCCATCATTAGTCAGCTAAACATCATTATCTTTACAGAATTGAGGGAAAATGTACAGTGGAAGCACTTCATTTTCCTTCATAGGTGATTGTGGCATGGAGAAAAGTTAGGATGACACTCTAGTCTCTAAAGACTAGGGTTGAATGTTTGTTCCGCAGATAAAGGAGCTAACACCAGCCATTAGATCTCATCTAAAGGCTCAAAATGGAGGGTTGTGCAATAAAAGGTGTGTTCGGCGGTCTCACATGCTTAGGATGGGAAGTTAACAAAAGGAAGAGGAGTTGTGCAACAGCTAAGGTGCTACGGTGCTTAATAATGCCCCCAACTCACAGGCCCCACATGACTCTTATAATTTGCTCCCAACTTGGGCCATTATCAAGCCCGCTAAAGTGCAATAGATCTGACACAATTTGCACCCTTATCCCATGTTGTTCATTTAAAGAAGACATTCCCTATCACCAGCTATCAGATTTCCGAACAAAAATCAAAAGCAGACAAAACTATAAACTGCCCTTTTTAAGGGTGTAAATTTTTTCTAATCTCAACATGAAACTAATTGAAAGCAGAATTCTTAGTCAGTTTGACATGGCTCAATTTATTGAACCAAACCTGAAATCTATCTTGTAACTCCTTAATATACCTTTTGTATAGTTTTCAACTTTTGTTGCTCCTCCTGTCTGTGGAGCCTTTGAGGGGAGCAATGACTTCTGTGAATGATGCACAATTCTTTGGGGATTATCCTTACTTTTGCTTTGATGCACACTTTTTCATTTTATAAATATGTGGTACAATCCACTTTCAGGAAAAAAAAAAAAAAAAAAAAAATTGCAAACCCCGTTGAAAATAACTAGGTTGCTAATATGCTTAAGTGCTGTAAATTCAATAGGTTCTAAATACAGGGCCAATTCATCCCAAAGAGTATGACAAGAGTTTTAGTACTTATGTCGCAATTTATCCATAAATTTGCCTTGCCTGCAATGTTGTCTTAAGAAGAAGCAAATGAACATTTATTACCTTCTCTTCTAGGCCAATGACCTCAGATGCCAGTATTTTAGCTCTTTCATCAGCAGCACTACATTCCAATTGTGCATTTGTGTATTCCATTTTCACTGCTTCAAGTGCCATCTGCAAAACCAGAATACCATGGAAAAAATATTGAATGCACTTGGTCCTCAGTACTTCTAGGTATATACATTGAGACACCAGGAAAGGGGGAAACCAAATGTAATCAACAAATTAATTAAGGTTTCTCCACAAAGAGCACTCCCCCCCCACAAAAAAAAATATATATATATATAGAAAATAAAATAAAAAACAATGTGTGCATGTTTATATCATTTTATTGTTAATAAACTGTCTAGCCAACAAAATGAAACATCAGCAGGATCTTCATGGACTTGGACTTGAACTTAGCCCATGCCTGTACCTACGGTTATTTTACTCAACATTTTCTAGAGCAACTGAGCAAGTGTAGGATATCCACCAATCTAGCTCATAGAGTCATCACACAGCAATAAAAGTATAGAGGTAATATTAGACTACGAGGATGGGGCTACGGGAAAGAGAGATTAAACAAAAATGCAGCAATTGGTAAAATGAGCAGTCTTCAAATGAAGGTGATTTTCTGGAATATTAGATGTTTGAATGCCAAAATGAAGCAGATGGCAGTGAAGGAAATAGTTTCATGGTGTCATGGGGAGATAGTTTGCTTGAGGGAAACCAAAATGGAGAATGTGGACATAGTGCTTGTCAAGTCCATTACTGGTTTGCTGTGGGCTGATTATGCTTTCGGACGAGTAATTGGTAATTCTGGAGGTATTCTGGTGGCTTGGGATCAAGAAAATGGACCGGCTGATTATTGAATATAGGAGAGTATTCTGTGACCATTTCTCTGATTTCTGTTTCGAATGGGAAGGAATGGATGTTATCAGGAGTGTATAGTCCACATACATACGCCGATAGAACAAATATGTTCTAAGAAGTAAGAACTAACACATTGCAAGCCATTATTTGGCCTCCCATGGTGTATAGTGGGAGATTTTAATGAAGTTTGTTGTCCATCTGAGAGGAGTAGGGAAGGCAGGGTGACGAAGGGTATGAAGGAGTTTAATCTTTGGGTGGAAGTTATGGGTCTAATGGAGCTGCCTTTAAGTAATCAAAAGTTCACATGGAGAAATTATAGAGAGATCCCTTCCATGTCTAGAATTGATAGGGCATTTGTTGAAGACAGATGGGAGGAGATTTTCCTTTTTCAATATTGTCTAGTCAACCAAGGACAATTTCAGATCACTGCACGTTGGTAGTTAATAATCATCAAGAAGCAACAACTAATAGACCTTTCCGATTTGAGAAGTATTAGTTGGATAAGGTGGAATTCAGAAATCTGGTCAATAATACTTGGCAAGGGATGAGCGCACAACACAGTGATATGAAGTCTCTGCATGACAAACTGCAGGCTCTCAAGAGATTTATTAACAACTGGGTTTTTAAGTGGCAGAGGGACAGAAACACACAAAAACAGGAGATGTTGGAACATATTGCAAAGTTGGAGCAGCTTGAAGAGCAAAAAGTTCTGTCAGATCAGGAACAATCTCAGCTTACAGGTCTTAAAAGTGCATATTATGGAAGAGGAGGTCAAATGGAGGCAAAGGTCTAGGATCCAGTGGCTTAAGGAAGGTGACAGTAACACGAGGTTCTTTCATATGACAGCCAATGGGAGATGTAGAAGGAATTTTATTTCTTCAATCAAAATTAATGACTGTTGGATAGAGGATGGAGAGGTGAAAAAATCAGAGATTATTAATTTTTATCACAACTTGTTTTCAGCAGAGCAAAGGTAGTATCCCAATTGGAATGCTTCATCTCTTATCAAACTGAATTCAGCTGAACAGGAGTATTTATCTTCACCATTTTCAGATAAGGAGATACAAGCAGCTGTCTAGATAAGGCCTCAGGACCAGATGGGTTTCCATTGATTTTCTATCAATCCTTTTGGGATTTAATCAAAGGTGATGTGAATCAGGCAGTCAGACATTAGTTTCAGAAAAAAAGAGGTGGGGAGTTTGTCAATCAAACATTTATCATCTTGCTGCTGAAGAAAATGGAGGCAGAAGAGTTAAAGGATTTTAGACCCATAAGTTTGTTGAATGGTTCATAATGATCTTTACCAAGATACTAGTTAACAGGATAGGAGAGGTCATTGGGAAGCTTGTTGAGGAAAATCAACATGCTTTTGTGCAGGGCAGGAAATTGTTTGATGTATTTCTGGCCGCCCATGAAACTGTCTTTCCATGAAACAAGGAAAGAAACAAGGGCTGTTCATCAAGTTATATTTTAATAAGACATATGACAGAATCTCTTGGCAATGCCTATGGAAGGTTCCGATGCTTCATGGATTTCCTATACAGTGGGTTCAGATTTTGAAGGACTGTTTATCTACTGCGAAATTCTCCATGATTATCAATGGGAATGTGTCAGGATATTTTAGGAGTACAAGGGGCATTTGTCAGGGAGATCCTATATCTCCATATTTCTTCATTCTTGTCGCTAATGTACTTAGCCGAATGTGTAAGAAAGCAGAGGAGCAAGGGTGGATCAAAGGAGTGATTCTGTTCAGAACACCAATTACTATTTCTCATATGCAATATGCCAATGACACTCTAATTTTCTTGGAAAGGGGGGTTGAACAAGTTCAGAATTTAATTCTTTGTGCTTAAGAATTTTGAGTACACCTCCAGTTTGAAAATCAATTATGATAAAAGTTCCATAGTTGGATTTAACATGGAAGAGAATGTGATTGCAGATTGTGCCATGGTGATGGTGCAAGGTGGATAATTTCCCAATTCAATATTTGGGTTTGCCTCTACATTTCAAATCTATCAAGAAAGGACATTGGGAACCTCTTGTGCCTCTTATGTCTAGAGTGCAGAAGAAGTTTGCAATGTGGAAAGCAAGGAATCTTAGTTTTGGAGGCAGAATGTTCTTTTGAATTCTGTCCTATCTTCGATTCCTTTACACTATGTTGACCTGGCGCAACGACATTGTTCAAAAGCATGCATATGCACATGATTGTGCGATACAAAAGATATATACATGACATATACTCACGATGACATAAATGTTATGGAATATTTGCATGGCATGGCATGTGTGCATATTAACACAAGCCTATGTTATGTAAAAATGATGAAAAATGCATGAGCATGGAGGTCCATGTTAAATGGAGATCTTCCTATATGCATGCGAATGCATAGGCCTACATGCACGTATTAGGAAGGTGATGGAGCAAGAAATGTACCTAGGCCGAGATGCCTTAATCGAGGCTCCTGCAAAAGACCTAAAACAGCCCCTAATCGCTCCTATATGCTGTCCAAAAACAGCCCTTAGAACTCCTTGATGGCTTCAACACATAGGCCCAATAGGGAGCCCCAAAATGCAGCAACGAAAATGCTCCCAACGCTGCGAAATGAGGACCCAAAACAGTCCCGAAATGGACTTAAAACAGTCTCAAATTGGGTCCAAAACAGCCCCAATGGAGGCCTAATAGCAAGGTTTATAGGCCCAATAAGTGGCCCAATGGGGGACCCAATATGAAGGCCCAATAAGAGGTCCAAATGGGCCTAAAAATCAGTCCTACAGGGTCCAAAAACCTGCAGCCCAAAGAGGAAACTCTCCAAAAATCCCAAAGAGGAGAACTTTCCCAAAATAGAAAAAGCCAAGCCAAGTGGACCCCTCTCTCTCTTCCCCTTTCCCCTTTATTTAAATAGAGAAGGAGGGAGGAGAGAGAGGGGAGGAACCGGTGCCCCCCCCCACCCGTTCCAAGGGAGGAACCGGTGGGGGGTTCCCTCCCTCTCTCCCTTCCAAATTTTCAAAAAAATAATTAAAGAGAAAGGGGGGGGAGATTAATTAGTTGGAGGGAGTTAATGAATTCTTAACCCCACCTAGTTAAGAATCCCACTAAACCCTCCTCAAATTCTCCACCAAAAGGGATCTTAACCTCTTTCCCACTATTACATACATTTAGATTTACACACATATATATACATACATACATATATATCTATGTATAAATGTATGTATGTAATATGTGTAAATGTCTAATTACATAATATATACATATATATACACAAATATATCTAAATGTATGTATGGAATATGAATATGTATATATATATATATATATATATATATATATATATAAATAGATAGATAGATAGATATATATATATATACACATTTTACATACATGATACATATATTTAGATGTATACATATACATATATATGCATGTTTGTATATATAAATCTAAATATATGTATGTAATATGTCTATATATATGTATTAGTATGTATTTATATAATTATATGTGTATATATATACATATATGTATATAAAAAAAAAAAAGGGACAAGAACCCAGATTTCAAAAATCTGGGCGCCTTGGGCGCCTTTTCACATGTTGGAAAGGCGCCCAGCGCCTTGGTGCTTGTGAAAGCGCCTTGGCGCCTAGGCGACGTCTTGGCGACGCTTAGGCGACGTCTTGGCGACGCCTAGGCGGCGCCTAGGCGAGCGCCTTGACAACAGAGATTAGGCCATAAAGCAAGGCCCTGAGTTGTTGATTTTCTTACCTGGTCTAAGGCTGTATTTGATTTTGGGGTTGTTCCAGAGCGACCTCGATACTTGGGGCATTTATCCCGTCTCATCAGCTCCTCCAGTAGTATTGGTACTGTCAATTTGGGGTGGCTCTGCCCCCTGGCACCTTCGATTCAACAAGCGCATAGCCTGCTCCATTTGACGGGTTATGGGCCAGACCCGTTGCACCAGATTGACGATATCATTTGGGTCTTCCGACAGGGAAAGTTGCCAGTTGGTGGTGCTGGAGGTGTAGCATGTGTAGACCCGTATGCCATTCTTTATCATCCTGGTAGTTCTTTTCTTCTTGTGAGTCGAGCGGACCAATGCGCCCACCTACTCGAGGACAGATGTCCATTGTCGAACTGGTTCTTGCGCCTTATAGGCACCTTTCCTCTTTTGACCTTGCAGGGAACAAGGCCAGGTAGCTGAGTTGATGATCTACGAGATGTTGAGATTAATGTTCTGCTAGAGTGACCCTAGCCTGACGAATTTTGAGGGCTTCTTCTTTGGTTACCCACATTTTCTTTATGTGGAGACTCCTATCCTCCGTCAGATTGCCCCCAATCTAAGGCATAGATGTGCCCCCATTCTGAGGCATGGCAACCTTGGATTTGCATTGTTGCTCTTGTTGGACAAGAGCCCTTAGTGTCCTTTTCTTCTTTCTGAAGGTTAGCCCATCTTGGCAAACCTTCGATAGAATTTCGAACTTGTTCTAGACAGGAACCGTCGGGATATGATGGATCTTGGGAATGATGGGTGATCTGCCATCCAGACAAATGCGTAAGTTCCCCACCAATATAGTTTTCCCCATCCTGAACGGACTTGCAGTTAGAGCCTTCTACTTTTGCTTCCTATTGGAAGAAGAGGCTGGGGAGATGTTGATGGTATTAACGGCGAGTACTCGCCTAGGTCAGCCGTCGTTGTTGCTTCTTCTGGCACGGGAAGCGTGCCTCTTCTTCTTCTTTTCCGAAGCAAGCTCTAACGTAGGGACGACACCCAGAAAGTATAGAGATCCAATCACCACGAGAAAGTCCCCGAAGCATGTTGGTATGGTCAGATATCCACACCGTACGTGAGTCGCCCCCACAAGTGGGCCATACGTCACCCTTGCTGCCATTGTCGTCTTTTGAGCAGAAACTCGATCACCTGCATAAGACACTCTGTTATCAAAGGCGTGCGAGGCGTTCGCCTAGGCGACGAGGCGAGGCGAGGCGAGGGGTCGGCGCCTCGCTTTCCCGGTTTTCGCCTAGGCGATCGCCGGAAACGCCTCGCTCGCCCAGTCGCTCGCCTAGGCGCGCCTCGCACGCCTTCAGCGCCTCAGGTTCGTTTGGAGCCCACCGGCCCGCTACGAAGAAGCCCACGGCCCACTACGAAGAAGCCCACTGTTATAAGCCTAACCCCCTCCACCGGTTACCCTAATTTCACTACGTCCCGACACGAGCCGAGCGGCAGGCGATCTCCTCCGGCAAGGATACGAGCGGGCATCGGCGGGAACCGACTCCGGCGGCAGCGGAGAACTTCTCCGGCGACGGCGACGGCAGGTAAGTCGTATCTCTCTACCTCTCTCTCTGTCTCTCCCGCTCTCTCTCTCTCTCTCGCTCTCTCTCTCTCTCTCCCGCTCTCTCTGTCTCTCTCGCACTCCCTCCTTCTTTGTCTCTCTCGCTCTCTCTCTCTCTCTCCCGCTCTCTCTGTCTCTCTCGCACTCCCTCCTTCTCTGTCTCTCTCGCACTCCCTCCTTCTCTGTCTCTCCCGCTCTCTCTGTCTCTCTCGCTCTCTCTCTCTCTCTCCCGCTCTCTCTGTCTCTCTCGCACTCCCTCCTTCTCTGTCTCTCCCGCTCTCTCTCTCTCTCTCTCCCGTTCTCTCTGTCTCTCTCGCACTCCCTCCTTCTCTGTCTCTCCCGCTCTCTCTGTCTCTCTCGCTCTCTCTCTCTCTCTCCCGCTCTCTCTGTCTCTCTCGCACTCCCTCCTTCTCTGTCTCTCCCGCTCTCTCTGTCTCTCTCGCTCTCTCTCTCTCTCTCTCTCTCGCACTCCCTCCTTCTCTGTCTCTCCCGCTCTCTCTGTCTCTCTCGCTCTCTCGCACTCCCTCCTTCTCTGTCTCTCCCGCTCTCTCTGTCTCTCTCGCTCTCTCTCTCTCTCTCCCGCTCTCTCTGTCTCTCTCGCACTCCCTCCTTCTCTGTCTCTCCCGCTCTCTCTCTCTCTCTCGCACTGTCCCCCTCTCTCTGTCTCTCTCGCACTCCCTCCTTCTCTGTCTCTCTCAATCTCTCCGTCTACCTCCTTCTCTGTGTCTCTCACCCCCGACCCCCTCATTCTCTCTGTTTGCCTCCCCCGACACCCACTCTCTGTCTCTGTGTCCTCTCTCACTCTCTCTTGCATGTCTCTCTGTCTCTCCCCTCCCCCGACCCCCACTCTATCTCTCCCGCTCTCTCTGTCTCTCTGTCTGTCTCTCTCAATCTGTCTCTCCCCTCCCCCGACCCCCACTCTATCTCTCCTGATCTATGTCTGTCTCTCTGTCTCTCAATCTTTGATTTAAAATTATATGGTTATATTTGATAATTTGAGTGAATAAATATCATTCTGTATGATTATTTGGCTATTTTGTATAATAAGTAAATTATAAATATTTTTTTTTTTAAATGTCGCCTCAAACGCCTCAGCCAAGCCATCGCCTAGGCGTTTGAGGCTGAGGCGACCCCCCGATCGTCTCGGTCGCCTCTCGCCTCAGACTACATAGATAAGACATGACAAAGTTAGTAGTAGAGTTCTGGTAAGGGCATCACTGGACGGAGAGATGTAGGGAAAGAAAGGTCCCACCAGACGTACCATCTGTTTGGAACCTGGGCCTAGCTATTTCTCCTATCGGATTTATTATCCTATGTTTTTGTTTTTGTTTTTGTTTTATCTGGAGAAATATAGGTCGGTTTTATGTATTTTATTTCTTAGACTGTGAGAGTTTGGGATTAGCCCTCAGGAAATCCGGGACTTCAGATCAGACGAAAATCTGAATATATGACCTCTCTCCACTGACCTCGGTCAGGGTTAATTACGTCGAGCAATCGTTCAACAACCTTTGATTAACCGTCCGTTGATGCCCTTGTAACATACAACACTACTATTATATGCAGCACATGCATATGAAGATATGTTTTAGGTTAAGCCATTAGCCTCATCCAAGTTTAAGATGAGTCTATAATTGGTTGGAAGACCTTTTTTAAAATGGTTTTGGATTGACTCCAAATTATCTGGATTAATTCTAAATATTTTAGACCCGTAAGGGTATTTTCATAATTATGCAAAGTTAGAGGGTATAGATGTATTATGGTCACATTAGTGTGGGATATGAGTTTCAATGATTTAAGCAGGTTCAAAAACCGTAAGAGGTATTTTAGAGTTATTTTAAGTGTGTTTGGGTTGTAAGGGTATTTTAGTAATTTTAGGTTAGTGTGGGTTTCATTGGTATTTATCATGTTTTAAGTGATTTGTCATTTTTTATGATCTTTCTAAAACTTTTAATGATTTTTGGTATCTTAGGAGTATTTTGGTAATTTTGCTTGTTTTTAGGGTTTAAAGGGCATTTAGGGTATGCTGGGTGGTTTTATATTTTTTGGATTTTTCTGTATTTTTACAGATTTTTATCATGATAAGGGTACTTTTGTAATTTCATTAAGTTCTAGGGGGCATTTTGGTCGTTTTGGGAATTTTATATGTTTTCATATTTGGTTCTCTATTTTTACTGGTTTTTTACTGAATTTACTGGTTTTTACTGAACTTTTCTGATTTTTATATTGATTTTATTGGTTTTTATTAATTCCCACAGATTTTATTAATTAATTAAGCATGAGGAATATTTAAGTCATTTAGGATCAATTCTGTAATTAGATGAGTTATTTAAGGAGTATAATGATATTCATGAGTTTTAAACATGTTAAGTATATGTTATTTAAGTTATAGTTTATGAGAGTGTTTATATTCTATTAATTAGGCTTTAGGGATGTTTTAGGACTTAGTTAAATTGAGGGGAGAGGCCAAGGGTATTTATGTCATTAGGTATATAATTAATTAAGCATATGGTTAATTAATTATGGCTAATTACATACATGCATGATTAATTAGATATGGGATTAAGCTCACACATACAAACAACATACATACATACATTAAGTATGGAAGCCACATAGCCAATATTTTATTTCATTAAAATTTGGCAGAATAACAACTTATATAATGCCGGATTTACAACAAAATTTCGGCAGAATATCCCCTTAAGAGAACCAAAAGAGACGACTCCTCCTCCTGGAGCGCGCTGAACTAGTGCAGAGCACCAAGTTCGTGTCTTCAAAATGATAGAATCTCCCCTTACAAATTTTGGGCCAAATGGACATGCCTTCTTCTTATCCCTTGGGGGGATATTTATAGGTCATGGGGGCCCTAACCAGTGGGGGTACCTACCGTTAATTTTTGAGGTGGGGGGGTGCCACCGTTAACACAAGAGAGAGAGAGAGAGTGAAAGAGAGACATTAGAGAGGAGGGGGGAAACCGGTGGGTACCCCCACCGGTTGGCACCCTCCCACCGGTTATGGAGTCGGTGGGGGGTGAGGGGGTCCCCACCGGTTAAAGAATCGGTTGGGGGGGGCCACCGGTTTGAAGAAGCGGTGGCTACCCCCATCCCCCTTTCTTCATTCAATTTTTTTTTCAAATTTTTGCCTCTCTTCTCCATAAAATAAAAATAAAAAAAGGGTCCAACAGGCTATTTCCAAATCATGACTTGGTCACAATGTAGCAACCATATCATTGCACCAAAGCTCCTCTTCTCAAATCCTATAAAATACAATAACAACTACACCGTCTTCCTGCATCTTATAATTATTAGCAAAAAATAAAATAAAAAATGGAAAAAAAAAGAAACACATAAAAAATAACTATAAACTTGTATGACGGTGAATGTGTTGCTCCTACCGCTCCCTCTACAGTTGCCTCTCTGTCTCGAAAAGGAAGCAACCTTACGGTTGTATGGATGGCAGATTAGCACTGACCAACCTAACACCCCAAATCAGCCAATCTAGGTAAGATGCACCAACTTGAGGGAAATCAGCCCACTTTGTTTTTCGAATGTGGATGGTACCACTTTGTATTAAAGATGAAGAGAAAAAATTACAAGAGAGAGGGCAACAGCCACAAAAGTCCCTCCTATACAAAAGCACCAAGAAGATGAAACCCGCCCTTAACCTTCCTCCAAAAGAGACAACCAAAGGGACTTAGTAGAGTCCATCTTACAAAATGCCTTAGCCCAACCTATAACCTGACTACATACAAACGAATAGACCCCGTACAGGGTAGAGGAATCCCACCTGAAGATTCTATTATTACGCTCCATCCAAAGGGCCCATATAGTGGCGTGCTGAACCAGCCACCAGAGAACACTGTCTCCAGGTTCGTCCCCACGACAAAAGAAGCATGTCAACCAACTCAACCTGCGGGAAGCCCATCCGAAGCAGAGTGCAAACCAGCTGCCAGACCTCAATAGTGAAGGAACAAGAAGTGAACAGGAGGTCAATTGTCTCCTCCTCCAGTCCGCAAAGACAACAAGCAGTCAGCAAATCATGCATAAAGCAGCTCAACCTATCCCAAGTCGGAAGCCAATGAAGCGAAGCTCTCCATAGAAGAATCTGCACCTTAAGTGGACTTTTCACCTCCCATACAGCAGAATAGAAATCAGCCCACTTAGTTCAGATTTACTGATTCGTTCTTTTCTGTGAGGATGTACGACTGTTATACTACTTCCTGAATAAGTTGAAGATGGCCTTGTATTTCCCCAAAAAGTACGAAAAGGATTTGGTCAAATAGCAAATGCTACTGCCAAAAATGAAGTATTGACACGACAAGTAAAAAAATAGAAGAATCATAAAACAACAGAAGTACAATCTCATAATATACTATAACACTTCTAATAGTTCTTATGCATATAACCAGCAGCTGTTCTATTGGGAAAAAGAAGAAAAAGGAGCTACTTACATCCTCAGAATGCGCCTTTAACCCATGCTCAATGACAAACAAGCCCATGTAACTTTCGCATGCATGTGAAGATTAAAAAGGGTACATGAAGAGAATATTCAAGCTTAGATAACTCACCAGCTGAGCCCTGATTTCTTCCTTTAATTGCTCCATGTCAAATTTTAGTTGATTGACAACTTTCCCCTGGGAAAAGTAATACAGTTCAACAGAAGAACAACCATAAAGAAGGTAAAACATATTCATCAAACATAAGCTTTTTATGAAGCAAGTAATATACCTGCTGCAAAGTGCATCAACATAGCCAAACACATTCCAAATCCAAACTAGACAAACAAAGTTGCTCATAATGGGCATAGAATTAAGCAAACAATTCAAGAATTCATCGTTCTATCTCAGTGAAAATAAAGCAAATGTAGGGTGAAAATGAAAATCTACATAATATAGCACACAATGACATGATATATGATTAGACAGATAGGGAAAAATCACCATTGTCGGGAAATTATGTATATGTTATCAATCTCTCCTGTTTATTTACTGTATTAACAAAAGACTGGCTGCTTTGTGGAAATCCAACCATCAAAACTCATATATTGAAAGTGGCCCTCAGAAAATAACTTTGTTTTGATTTATTTATTTATTTAGGGGGGGGGGGAGGAACCTCTCCTCTACCTCTTCTTTGCTTGTACTTCCTCTGTTTATTTATCGATAAAATTGGTGGTACAATCCAAAACTTTATTTTGACAAAATCATACAACCCGCACATGAGCCAGACTTGTCAATGAACAGGGATACTACACAGATCTACTTCAGATCCATATCCATATAACATTATCTTATCTGAACTGGAATCTGTTTATTCACATACAGATAATATCCTAACAAAGTCCAGAGCGGATAAGGATATTTATGGTAATCCACTCCATAATATATCCATCCGATATACATATATAATATGTATGCACTCATGAACTGGAATATATTCATTTGACCATAAATGCATATTCTGTGGAGCAAAGGATGTAGATGCTGATCATTTATTCCTTCGTTGTGGCATTATCAATGTACAATGGGTTACCTTGGGGAGGCATCTGCCCTTATCCATTAGATATGAAGATATGGTCAATGCTAGTACCAGCTATGTTGTGGGCTATCTGGCTTGAGAGGAACTCTAGAAGATTTAATCAGAAATTCAATCGGGTGTCCCAGATCTTCAACAAAGCTATCATATGGGTGTTTGAATGGGGGAAAGCTGCTGGCCTGTCATCGTCAGTGGAGGATTCTGCAGTCCTTATCACTGCAAGGGGATGGAAGTTGCAATTACTCAGTCATTTTCAGTCCTTTGTTGTTTTATGTTCTTTGTTCTTTTTTTTCTTTTTCTTTTTTTTGAGGGGGAGAGTGGTGGGAGATTTTGTATGATTTTGTATCTAATGGGTGCGGTGCTCTAGGGAGGGACTGCTTCCCTTAAAATATAACTTGTTTCCTATTTTATCAATGAACTGTGACCTTTGGCCACCTTCAAAAAAATATATATATGTATGCACTTGCGGCCGTCTGGTCTAAGATCAAATGGTGAGCAGTAGCATGTGCCCTGTAGCATGCTACATGTAGCTGAAAAGGATGTTCTTCAGCTATTTGCTATCATACAGAAAGATTTGTCAAGATGACAAACAATGACATATCGACAATTGAAAGTTCATGGACTCTCATGGCTTTTGGGGGAAAAGGGAATAATGCAAGGTATGCATTTTTTATATCTTTTGCCATTAAAATGAGCTACAAACTATGAAGACACAAAAAGAACTAGGTTGGGACATGATTACGCAATTAGTACAAGGATCTGCTCTCTCTTCCAATTTGATCAAGGGGGTCTTAAAAAAAGCACATATTCCAAGAAAGCATACCATCAATTTTTTGTCAACATTGAATTCTTTGTTTCTAATACAGCCCTAACTCACTTGCTGGACTACTTGTCCTTCCTCTAAAGTGACAGGTAGTAAGCAAAATGGGAGAAGAAATAGTGAGGTGTACATTGTCGGACAATTGGAAAAGAAGAAGAAGAAGAAGAAAGGCCATCAAGGTGGGGGCAGAAGTAAATGACATCCACATTTTACTGGTGCTTTGGGCCACATGGTAAGCTAAGAATTTATGGTTGCAAGGGAAAACTGGTATAGAGAATGCTACTATGTGGAAGAACTTGTTTTATCTTTACACACAAACTTTGAAAATCTAGTCAGACTAGGTCTCAGTAGAGTAGTGTATGTTTTACGGGTCAAAATCAGTTTTCATAGGAACTTCCATTGTTTTTTTTTTTTCCACTTTTCATGCTTTCAATTGGTGACCTTGTGGGCTCCACATCGGCTCACTCAGATGACAACAAGACTACAAACTCAAAGTACCTTTTCATTGTTTTCTGACAGATGATATTCACTTTCAAAAAAAATCAAGCAAGACCAAAAGAAAGAATATTATACGAAATCTACTTTACAGAAAGCTGCAATAAAAAAAAATACTAAGAGATTCGGTTGATGGGAACGTTGTTACCGGTCTAACCACATAACCCACCTGCTGGTTGAAACTTTCAGTCAGAGATGAATTCTCAGCAGCCAGAGACTCTGCCAAAGTTCGTGAGGATTCAAGAGCTCGTTGCAAGGAGAATTTTTCTTGTGTCAAATCTTCAATATGCTGAGCAAAGCACTGAAGATCAGCATAGCTAAATGAAAAGAATAAATGATTTAAAATTCAGAATTATGACCAGGGGTTGGAAATTCCAAGAGATAAAAGAATCAACAAGGCCAACATGGCCTGGATGGGATGTTAAATATTGACATGAGAAGCATAATGACTTTTAAAGACTACAAATGAGATAATACTTTGTATAGCAAATTACTGTGGCCAACATGCAGAATGCAGAATTAGCATAGACTAATCTTGGATAAGTTGTTGAACTCTTCAAACAAGGAATATTTCAGCACTTAATGGGATATCCTTACCAGGGTACTAGGTATTTTACTGATCTAACACCAATTTACCAATCAACTTGTTGAAAACAATAGAACACATGTGCCCACTGTGCTTCCGGTCATGCCCTGTTTTTTAGTAGGAATATTGAAGTCAGGCCAAAAAGATTCTCATATTATTCTTTTCTCAAAGTTAGCAGGCACCATGTATCCTTACATAGTATGATACGTCAAAATAGTCCAAGGATTGTGTTCGACTACTAGAAATATCAACTTTCCTCTCTCACAATTCGTTATAATTTTTCCAAAATCTAGGGAAACCTTTGAGGCTACCAATAATATGAGCTTAAACTATCTAGCCAGAAAAGCAGTTTTCTACCTGTCAACTGACCCTGCATGACTTTAGGCCATTTCCTATCAGAAGTTATCTTGGCCGAGTACTAGGCGTAAAATTACTCTAAAGTTTGCCAAATCAGTGGTGGGTACCATATCAGGACCCTGAAAATTTGATATGCATCAGTCCAACATGGACTCACTAGTAAAACAACTTGAACAGACATGTTAAGGCCTCATATAAGTTGGCAACTTCTCTTCCTAAGAATGTGCACCATAGCATACCGTATCGGCTGATTCAAAACTCAAAATCTGAAAACCAATTCAGCTAGTATGAGTCAGCATGAGTCAGCAAACCATGTAATGTACAGAGCTAACATCAAGCAAGTTGTCAACAACAGAACTTGCCAAATCCTTGAATCCTTAATTGAGTCTAGCTCACCCCAGACAGATGGCAAAGAACTGATGATGATCAAGAGAGACAGGTGAGGTTTCCACATAATGTCCTCCTTAAGATGCATTTTCATCAACATTGAAGCCCTACCAAGCAATCTGGGGTCAACTGAGGGATATAAAAGCAGAACCCAAAGATTTGACATTTCAGGGCTATAAGAGTAGAACACACAGCCAAGTGTAAGCAGAAGGCCAGTTTGAGTAGAGAATGGCGAGCGGAGGAGAGCGGTGGTAGAAAGAGCGATGGGGAAAGCAGCGTGGAGCGGTGATCGGGGTTTGGCATGAGCAAGGAACGCAGAAGTCGGGCGATAGGCTTGCAGGCGGTAATGGTCACAGTGCATGACGGCTGGTCTGGCAGGAAAGTGGAGAGCAGAGGCTTTCTAGGGGAAGGAGTTGTGAGGAAGGGGATGCTCTGTTCGGAGTGAAGAAGGTTGGCGACGCAGGGGTGAGGATGGAGACAGGAGAAGGAGAGGGAGGAGGTGAAGACAAAGAAAGGGATTTGAAGGAGAAGTTATCTGGGGCTGAAGAGGTATTTCCTTTGAGGGCTGAATTTGCTGTGAAATCATCCACTGCTTGAAGATCATTGCTTTAGGTGTCTAGAGGCAGGCCACAGAGCAAAGCAGTGCCGTAATGCTGTGGTTTGTTGGACATGCAGGAGGTTGGGTCACAGAAGCTTTAACTGCTCGGAGAGGGTGAAGTTTGTATCTGACCAATCAACAAGGTAGTTTGATCTGAAAGAAGGGGAGGAACTAGGGCTGTCAATGGACCGGGTTGGCCTGCACGCTCACAAGCTGGGCTAAGGACAGGCTCATATTTGGGCCTAGTTTTGAGCCCGCGGGCCAACTCGGGCAAAAGTTTTCCAGCCCACAGGCTGACTCAGGGCCAACTTGGGCCACGGGCTAAGCCAACTCAGGCTCCTTTCTTCTTTCTCCCAACCTCCCACTGATCTACCGCAGGCGGCTCCCTTGCTTGCCGCTGCCATCTCATCCCCGGGACTGCCATCTCCTCTAGGCGCCCCCTCGCCTTCGCGAAGCAATGGCTCCTCTTCCTCACGGAGGCCAGCGCTGGGTCTCCAGTGTGAACACCATGGCGATGGAGGGAGAGCTCCTGTGAGGGCCTCGACGGGAGGTGGCCGCGAGCTACGCCTTCGATGCGTTGGATTGGTCCAAGTCATACGGCCTTACTGCCGGCGGCTACCTAGTCCACCTACAGCTCCTGGGTGATGCCATGCCTGAGTAATGCCCAAGATGGAGATCGACAGCCCTATCGCCGTAGTTACAGTCAAGGGGTAGTTGCATGCCGTCGGCCACGAGAAAGTCTTTGAAGGGGTGCCCGGAGGCGACGGTGGTGATCCCATACAGAGGGCCTACGATGCTATCGCCCGCGATGACAAAGGGGGGATAGGCCACTGCAGGCTGTGGTGCTTGCCGCGTCCGCTGCCACCTCGAGGCGAGCCACCAATCGAGTCCCATCCTCGCCCACACCCCCCACCCTCTACAGGCACCTCGCCACCGTGCACCCATCCCCACAGCATAAGCTTGGGGAATAGGGTCACGGCATCCCCGGCGTAGAGGTGCCCCGGTAATCCCCCATGGTTGTTGGCCTCCACAAACTCGTTGCCGGCCGTCACTATGGTCGTCGTCATCGCGTAGATTGGACCCTGTTCCCCCCCCCCCCCATTCTTCTTGTTCTTCGTTCGAATCAGAGAAACGGACCACCCACGGGCTAGGTTGGGCCCTATGGGCTTTGAAAGAGGTTGCGGGCCGGGCTGGGTTGGGCTAGGCCAACGTGCCGGCCAAGCTGGGCTACTGTCGGGCTGGGCCGGGCTTGGCCCATTAACACCCCTAGGAGGAACCTCTCTCAGCTTCAGTGAAGATACCTTGGTGCAAATCTTTCAAGAGAAACATGGCGTTTCTGGAGCAATCACTGGTGGGTACAGTGGATAAAGGAAGTATTTCTACAGGGGCTGTTTTAAAGCATTTGGAGATGGGAGGATATGGAGGGAAGGGATGGAAGGCCTGGAGTCTTGAAGGGAACAAGCTCTTGGTTCATTGCCTATTTTCAGAAGCCATGAAGAGCAATGTCCAGCGCAAGCATCTCACGATCAGGAATGTGTCCATTAATTGGGCTCCATAGACTTCATCTGTTGGAGCATGTAAAGTTGGTGGACAACGATAGGCTTAGTGAAGAATATCTGGAATCTCTCTTGCAACATGGGATGTTGAAGTTTCTAGGGTAATTACAAACTTTGTTGGCATGTTGACGGCAGTAGATTGGAGAACTACACACTGGGAAGAATTAGAGTATGCCAACGTCTTAGTTGAGGTTGATCCGGGGATTGAGTTCCCACGGTAAGAAAAGATCCGTTGGTGCCAACAATGTCTCTGGGTGAAGCTTGAAGAAGTACCTCAACCGAAGAAGATGGGAGATGCAGAGCCTTGGATGTATAGTGAAGTCGTCCAGGTGTACAAGGTTTACAGGGGTCAGTGTGAAGCAGCGGACATCGAGAGGTTGAAGACAACAGTCAAACCCGCCACGTCGAAGGGCCGGGCATTAGAGAATGAACCGGAAAATGTAACGGGTCAACTTCTAATGATTGGCGAACTGGGGAGGATCGATTCGGGGCCTTCGGATAGAGACAACCGGTTACAACTTAAAATCGGATGGTCATGATTTGGGGGCAAACCTAAACAGTTCGGCAGACCTCGTGTAGAGTAGAGCTATAGAGGCTTTGGCCAGCCAGGCGGTCGAAGGCCTTTGCAAGGGCTCCAAGCGAAGAAAACCCTCGGTTAGGGTTTACAGGAGGATGTAGCGGAAAGGAGGTTGGCGAAGATCTTGCACTACTGCTCCAGAGCACAGAACAGCAGATCCTACAAAGAAGGATGCAGACCCAGCAATGAAGGAAGGGGTGACCAGCATATTCACGGAGACGTAGGGATCGTGGGAAGAGGAGGAAGGTACAGTTGCACATTTACTTAAGACGGCCTGGAGCAGCAAAGGAAACCTTTCCTCTCGCGAATCCTCATGTGTCCCGGGTACGTACGAGTTTCCTATGTAGGTCCCCCCATTTCCCATCTTCCTCTGTCACTTTCTCTAAAAGAAAATATCGCTGCAAAAGGAGGTTCTCCCATAACGCCATAAGGGGAAGACAATAGAAAGAAGGCTCTAACAGGGGGAGCAGTGCATTCTCAGCTTCTAGATGGGTGGTCTGATGCAGAGATTGTGGAAAGAACAGCGATTTTAGGGCTTGATGTTCATAACAAGGTAGGTCAGTATCTAAGATTATGGAAGTCGTGTTCTGAAGTCTGTGATAGGGGCAATATGAAGAAAAGAGGGAATAGGGAGCTGCAAAGTTTGCCCAACGATTCTACTACTGTTTGCTTGGAGGCAGGTTTTTCTGAAACAAGACAAGCTCGAGGTGGTCATAAAGTCAAATGAAGCTGGCAGTTTGGAACATTAGCGGTTTGAATAGCACGCAGAAGCGGGTGGCAGTTAAAGAATTTTATGAGAATAAGGTGGAAATATTATGTTTGTTGGAGACCAAGATGAAGAGCTTTAATCAGGCTTTTGTTAAATCTTTGACTTGTTTACATAATCTTGACTTTGTTTTCAGAAGGGCCGAAGGAAGTTCTGGAGGGATTTTGTTACAGTGGAATTCTCAATTCTGGACAAGCAAGTTGTTAGATGTCGGAGAGCATTCAGTTTCCATCAAGTTGTCGACACTCAAAGCCGCCCTCAGTTGGATGTTATCTGGGGTTTATAGCCCTAATGATTACATATCTCATAGAACTCTGTTTGAAGAGTTAGTTATCCGTCAGACAAATTTTGATTTTCCCTGGTGTGTTTTGGGGGATTTTAATGAAATTAGGGTTGCCAGTTAGCGAAGCAAGGGTGGGGGAGTTACAAAAGGAATGAAGGAGTTCAATGCTTGGATTGAAGATAGTTTGTTAGAGCTTCCTTTATGTAACCGTAAATTTACTTGGAGTAACTCAAGGGGCTGCCTTCTTTGTTCAGGATAGACAGGGGTTTGTCGATGATAGATGGGAGGCTCTGTATCCTTTGGCTAAATTAACGGGTCATCCGCAGACTATTTCAGATCAGTGTGCCCTACTGGTGGACTGTCAGCATAACAAAGCATCCAATAGACCTTTTAGACTGGAAAAGGTCTAGGTGTCAGATGAATGATTCAGGGATCTGGTGAAGTCAGTTTGGCAAAGTGTGGAATATCAGTATACAGGAGTCAAGCTATTGGCTGTTAAGCTCAGAACTGCGAAAAAAGCAATCAAAGAGTAGAACATCAATTGGAAAGAAGAAAGACACAAAGTCAAACAGGAGCTCTTAGCAAAATTCGGTAAAAATAGAGTTGATGGAAGAACAAGGTTCCTTATTGTCTCAAGATAAGAAGCAACTGGCGACAATCAAATGCAGACAATGTGAAGGAAGAAACACAGTGGAAACAGAAATCAAGAATACTTTGGTTGAGGGAAGGAGACAACAACACTAGATTTTTTTCACATGATGGCTAATGGTAGGAGGAGGAAAAACTTCATCTCAGGACTGAATATCAGAAATGTTTGGGAGGAAGATGAAGGTATCATAAAAGAAGAACTCATTAACTTTTATCAAGAATTATTGCAGCAAAACAGAGATGGTACCCTCAATGGTCTGATGATAATACTATTAAGTTGACCTCTGAAGATCTAAAGTATCTGATTGCCTCGATTTCTGAGAATGAAGGGGGGGGGGGGAGATAAGGTGCCCGGGCCTGATGGGTTCCCTTTGTTTTTCTTTCAGAGCTTCTGGGATGTAGTTAAAAGAGATGCAGTGAAGGATTGGTTTGATAAGAAGAAAGGAGGGCAGTTTGTCAATCAGACTTTTATTGTGCTGCTACCTAAGAAAGAGGAAGTTCAGGAGGTGAAGGACTTCAGGCCTATAAGTCTTCTGAATGGGACTTACAAGATTTTCACTAAAACCTTGGACAAATAGACTTGGGAAAGTTGTGGGGAAGTTAACAGAGGAGAATCAGCATGCTTTCATTCCTGGAAGGAAGTTATTTCATGCATTTCTAAGTGCTCGTGAGGTCATTTTTTCAATGAGGCAAGCTAAGAAACAGGGTTTACTCATTAGATTTTAACAAGGCCTATGACAGGATTTCTTGGCAGTGCTTATTCAATGTAATGCTACTTCATGGTTTTCCATTGGAGTGGATTGATATCTTGAAGGATTGTCTTTCTAATGCTAAATTCTCCATCATTTTCAATGGAAGTGTAGCAGGATATTTTAGAAGTTCTAGAGGCTAGAGGCAGGGGGATCCAATATCCACATATTTATTCATCATGGTAGCTAATGTGTCAGCAGGATGTGCAAGAAAGCTGAAAGTGAAGGTTGGATTCATGGAGTTACAATTCTAAAAACAGAGACTACGATTTCTCATATGCAATACACCGATGATGATACACTTATATTTATGGAGGGAGGAGTAGAGCAAGTGAGAAATCTGCTATTTGTTTTGAAGAATTATGAGTGTGTTTCAGGAATGAAGATTAATTAGATAAAAGCTCAATTGTGGGGTTCAATATGGAGGATGATACTCTGCAGGAATGTGCATTGTCTTTAGGTTGCAAGATTGATCAGCTTCCTATTCAGTACTTGGGGTTACCTTTACACTTCAGGTCTTTGACTAAAAGTGAATGAGACCTTCTTGTTTCTCGCCTACAGATGAAATTATAAATATGGAAGGCAAGGAATCTTACCTTGGGAGGAAGAATTGTGCTCTTAATTCTGTGCTGTCAGCCATGCCTTTGCATTTTATGTCTGTTTCTTTGCTTCCAAAGCAGTGGTTACAAAGCTGGACAAAATCAGAAGGCAGTTTTTGTGGGGAGGCAATAAAACAGAATCAAAAGTTATACATTTAGTATGCTGGAAGAATGTCTGCAGGCCAAGATGCAAAGGAGGACTGGGGGTGAAAAACCTGGCTTCTAGGGATATGGCATTGCTGGGAAATGGCTGAGGGAATTGATTTTACAAGATCAGCATTTGTGGAAGAGGATAATGAGGGAGAAATATTATGGCAAGAGTGGGAAACTTTATTCAGAATGCAGCAATCAGACTTTGATCTCTCCAATTTGGCGAGGGATACTGAGGTCAGCCAAATGGATGCTTGATGGTATCAAGATCAAAGTTGGGAATGGTCAGGCCACTTTGTCTGGTATAATAAATGGTTGGAGGAGGAAGCACTTAAGGACGAATTCCCATCTTGTTTATGTTGGCAGTTCCCAAACAGGCTACAGTTCAGGAAGTTTTATATAAGGAGGGGGTGGTTGTCAAGTGGAATATTATCTTGAGGAGAGGTCTCAAAGACAAGGAATTAGAAGATTATTGCACTCTTTTGGACTTGCTCTCAAAGGTCTAAATTGATGAGTTACAGCGGGACTCAGTTGCATGGAACAAGCATAATGGACATTTCTCTGTTAAATCTTTGTATTCCATCATTGAAGGCAATCTTCCAAGCTACTCCCATTTTAAAGAAATTTGGAAAGTTAAATCCCCGGCTCATGTTTCAAAGAAGAATCATCACCAAGGTTTATAGGAGGAAATGGATGTCAAATGCAGATGTTATGTGCTCTTTCTGAGGCCAATGTGAAGAGACAGTGGATCATTTGTTCATGCAGTGTGAATATAGTAAAATGGTGTGGACTACTATAGCTGGAATTGCAGGCTTTACAGTCAATTTTGCTACCATTCAAGAGATGTGGGAATTCTTCAAAATGAGCCGAACAAAGCCCCTAAGGAAGATCAGACAAAGGTGTTGCTTATCCTCCTGCATGTTGTATGTTGGTCCATCTGGAGACAACGGAATGACTATCTTCAACGGAGGCAAG
The DNA here is from genome assembly GCA_030544215.1 of Zantedeschia hybrid cultivar. Classification (NCBI taxonomy): domain Eukaryota; kingdom Viridiplantae; phylum Streptophyta; class Magnoliopsida; order Alismatales; family Araceae; genus Zantedeschia; species Zantedeschia hybrid cultivar. The sequence goes on from JARZZO010000011.1 coordinate 48,264,741, forward strand.
TCTTACATCGAGAATATTTGTTTTCAGGCGGTTTCTTTCATCTACAAGTGGACTAGATTCATTCTAAGAGTGACGGCATTGAAATGGGCTAAGGTGTTTGCAGAGATTTAGAGAGACAGCAGAGATTTTCTTGTTATTTAGTTCCATTTTCCTTTTTTGGATGTAATAGGAAGAATAGGAATCTCTCCTCTCCTTCTCTACATCACGAATGTACTACCTCTATTTATTCAATAAAATTGGTGGTACATACCACAATTCTCTTCAAAAAAAAGAAAGAGTAGAACACAAATATTTGACAATATACATATAGGGGGCTGATCTAATGTGCCCTGGGGTGCATCTAACTTAGATGCAACCCACCCCGGGAAACCCCCTCCACCCCACATTAAAAAAATAAAAATCATCAAAAACCTTAAAATATTGAATTATCCCCCCCCCATCCCACACACACAAGGCTTGTTCCCATCCCATGGTCGCAAATGATTATTGTCAATCAGAATATCAGAGCACGTGACAACGCAGCTGAGGCTGGAGGGGTGGACTGTATTCAGCTGAACCAGATAGATGCATTTTGTATCCAAGAAACAAAAAAATGGATGCAATAGATCAAGTGTTGTCAGATACATGGAAGGTCAAGAATGAAGGACTGGCATTTTAAACCAACGGAAGGGCAAAGGGGAGGCATTCCTTCCATGGGGAATAGCTATGACGCAGGATGTGCGGAAAGCAGCATTGATTCTTTCAGCATCTCAACTACTGACGAAGAATAACAATTTCCTTTGGAAATTTACAAAAGTGAATCACCCCCGTGAGGTGAACTTGAAGAACCTTTTTCAAGGATTAAAAGATACCAAGAAGGAAAAGGGCTTGGCCTGATAAGCGTCAAAAGACTTCAAAAAAGTGCGACACCCGCCACCCAGTGGAAAGGTGTTTTTACCAACAGTGGGAGCCTGACATGGGTTTTTCCAGGGACTGGATATATAATAATGGTTTGATATAAATCAACTCTTCATCCCTGCTGTATGCATGGACTAATTTCAGAGAAATATAATCTAAGTCTAGATTGGACAGGTATTCGGTCAGTACTGAATGTTTGAAATTTATAAATAAGAGGTTAGCTAAATGTCTACAGATAGTCGTGTCTGCCAATATGTCCCTATTGTTGTGAACTTCTCCCAAGGAGAATAGAAGAAGACCTCTGGGATTAAAGCTTGCTTGGTCATGACATGAAAAAGGCTAGTGAAATAATGGTGGCAAGAGATCCCTTTGAGCACACAAAAATGCAGCTCTCTTTTTACAGAAACTTAAATGGGCCAGAACAAACATGAAGTGGGGCAAGGAGTCATTTGGCGATGCACAGCAGCTATATTCAGAAGAGTGTTGCTGAGAAGAATTCAAGAACTTGATCTACAGAATGATCAGGAGGCCCTGTCTGAAATGGAAAAACAAGAATGGGTAAGGATGAAAGTGGAGTACAATGAGTGCCTCCTTGGAGTAGAAATACAAGCATGATGCTAAGGAGAATTGGCTCAAACAGGGAATAAAAATACAAAATTCACAAAGTTGCTGGTGAAAAGAAAAGGAGGAATAACATTTATATTATCTGGTGCAAGGTAATCTGCCATAGACAAGTTAAAACTTTTAAGAAACAGATTAGAGGAGACTATATTCTGTGGCAGATTTCTGGAGACAACCATTTCTCTTCAATGACGTGCGATAAAAGTAATATGGAAGACAATCTTCGTGACCTTGGAGTGAAAACTGAGACAACTAGAGCCAAGTTTGAATTCACTGTCACTGTCAGATGAAAGGGACAGTGAAGGATATCGGATTAGGTCTCGGTTATTGCTGCAGTCTTATGGGCCATTTGGAAAGGACAAAGTAGCTGACAGTTGTAGGGAGAATTTAAAAAAAAAAAAAAAAATCCTTTTGGCATTATCAAACATTCCCTTCTTTTACTAAAGGACTGGACCATGTCATGTGGTTTCTAGATTGCACGACATGTATAATTGATAAATGTTTATGGGATCCGCCTAGCTGACCTCCGTGGTCAGCAGACCGACTCCATCCCCACTGAATGATAGCTGGGGCAGGGGACTGACTCCTCTCCTCCAGCAGTCCTTCACTTTCTTTTTCTGTGAGACTTATGATGTGCTTTCTTACGCCTAATTGAAATAAATTATGCCTTTTATTTAAAAAAAGGATATTACCTGCAAAGAATGAGAGCTAAAGAATAAAAGCAAATAAATCAATCCTACCTTTAATTAACTTCTAAAAAAAGGAAAGAAGAAAATCATATTAAGTAAAATTTCCTTAAGAAGCACATAATATAAGTGGTAGAACCTGCTCTAAAGCTGCAAAATCTTCATCCTTCGTTGGACCTGGGAAATCCTGCATGCCTTTTCCATTCCCATCCCTGACTTCCTCCCTCAATTGTTGGCCACTACTTAAGGAAGAAGAAAAATTCAGACTGGACTCTTTAAGGCCAAAAGAATCTGAATTAACTAATGTTGTAGATAGCTGATCATCTGACTTCTGAGAAGACAATGGATGAATCTGAGCAGTCTCAATCTTTGAACTGTTCAAAGGAACAGGTGGGTCAGGCTTTGCTGACTCAGACATCGAAAAATGAGAGATGGAAGACGGCCTTGGCACATTGACAAAGTCAAGGAAAGATGGTCGAGTTCGCCAAGCACCAGGCCCCGATAAGGTTGAAGAGAAGATCTGTTGACTAGAAGAGCTCTTGAAAGTTGAACTAGCATTTACAGAAGAAGATTGTGATGAATGCCAAGGTTCACCGTCGATATCAAGATGATGGCCACTGGAATTATAAACCTTCTTTGCACTAATGTCTAATCCCACAGAACCATCATGATCCATAACAGCAGGCCTATCCTGCTTTACACCTGTGGTATCTGTCAAGAAAGTTAAAGATGAGAAGAAAAAAAATATTATGTTGTTTCCAAAGAATGAACATAAGTAAACAACTTGAAATTCCAATGTTCCTAGTACCTTCAAATACAGTATATGCATTTCTGTCAGATGGAGTATGGGAAAACAACCCCATATTTTGCTTAAAATTGCTTCTTCGGTTGCCTGGTAAATAAAAAGGATTTGACTGGGTAGTCTCAGATTTGTCTTCATCTTTGATATGGTCACCAGAACTTCTTTGATCCTCTGATTGAGAATTAATAGAGGAATATGGTGGGGAATGTGTGCTTCTCACTTCAAATGTTGACTTGGGGTAAAGATATGGTACATTTTGTTGTCCTTTTGCAGACTCGTCAGAGGGTTCCCCGCCAGAGTCCCTATTACTAATAGCATTGTTCTCCTGCCTCTCTTGAGGATAATAGCCATCCATTGACCAAGAGAATCTTGAGTTCGTGTACAATTTGGACGTCTCATCTTGAGCAAGTTCAGTCGACAGATTGTCAATATGTGATTTGTTGTCATTGTCAGTGGAAACAGTTTCCGCCACCATGGACAGATCTGCCTCAGTGCTCTCAGAAGAAGCAACTGCATTATTTTCGTAAAGAGGAATGGACCTGGACAAATCAATTGCTGCAGCATTATCACCCTGTGATGTAGCTCTCTCGCTCACATGTTCACGATCTTGTGGAGATTTGTCATTGTGGTTGACATCAGATGATGGCAACTGGCCAGTGGATGAAGCCTTCTTAGCTTTCCCTTCAGCCTTCTTCTTACGGAACTCCTCCAACTAGGGGGGAAAAAATGAGCCATTAGAACAAGAATTTTGTAATTAATCACAGAAATAATCAAGTCAAATGCTGGGAAATATCTTAAGCCTACTTTGAAGACAAGGACTTAAAGTGCAACAAACCATCAAAACTATGAGTCAAATTCACACTTGTGCAAACGACAACACCAATGTAGAAATATTTGTTCATAACCATAGAAGCACAGAGTGGGCAATGGCAATGGCAATGAGATGGAGTGGGGAATCTTCTGGTTTGCCATTCAATTTTTCTTTAGGAATGAGAGCGGAAAGGGGAAGTGGAAGCATGTTTAGGAGGAGGAACAATAACAAAATGAGTGAATCCTGCTTCTATTTCTTAACTTCTAATATAGGTTATCCTCAAGTTCTATTCCTTGAAAAACCTTGCCAAGGAGCAAAATGAGGGTCACCCTAAAGTTGACATACCTTGCCACTGAGCTGTCCAAATGGGAGCATCGAAGACCCTCCCAGAGAAGGTGGCTAAGGATAAAATTATGAAGCAACTAGATGCTTTTGATGCATTGGAGGAAGTAGGCTAGCTGGATGTTGAAGACAAGGCAATAAGGGAGAAGCTTAAGGGGATTTCCATGAGATCCTCCTTAAAGAGGAGATCTATTGGAAATAGAGGGCTAAAGAGTGTTGGATTAAAGAGGAAGACAAAAATACAGCTTATTTCCAACGGGTGGCTTCAGGTAGGAGCTTAAATCAGATTAGAAGAATTAAAGATGGGGACCATCTCTTCACCAGCCATGCTCAGATTAGGCAGCATGTCTGGGACTTCTACACTAGGCCCTTTTCAGATGATACCTTCAAGCGGCCTTCCATTGATGATCTTCTCCTCACCATCTCCTCAGATGAGAGAGAGACCTTCCCTACCCTGTTCACAGAGGAAGACGTAAAGAGTCTATTTTTGCCTTCGGAGGTGACAAAGCTCTAGGACCGAATGGCTTCCCCTTCTTGTTTTACCAACATTGCTGGGATATTGTCAAAGCTGATATCCTACAGGCATTGTTGGAATTCCAAGATGGCCGAGCTCATCTTAGGAGCATCAATGGGACCTTTGTTGTCTTGATCCCCAAGGAGGAGGGGGTTGATAGTTTGAAGGACTAGATGCCTATTAGTTTGCTAAATGGTATTTACAAGGTCATCACCAAGGCATGAGCTTCAAGACTAGAGAAGGTAGTTAACAGGGTGATTAGCTATAACCAGGGTGCTTTCATCAAAGGTAAACACACTCAAGAGAACTTCCTTGTGACATATGAGGGTTAACATTCAATGAAGCTACATTACAAAAAAGGGATTGTTGTGAAGCTGCACTTTGAAACAGCTTATGATAGGGTCGGTTGGAAGTGTCTTTTCCAGGTTCTCAGCAAGATGGATTTTGGTAACAAGTGCACCTCCTAGATTAGGGAGTGTATCCTGTCAGCTTCTTTTATAGTGCTTGTCAATGATATTCCCACATCTTTCTTCTGTCAATGATACTCCCACATCTTTCTTCCATAGTGGGAGAGGTCTTCCACAAGGTGACCAATTGTCACCTCTTCTCTTTATTATGGTAGCACACATCCTGGGCAAAGTGTAGAAGTAGGCAGAGATAGAGGTTTTCATGTCACTCCACAAGGAAGATTTATATCACACCTCCAATATGCCGATGACACCACGCTTTTCTTCCCTGAGGAGGAAGGTCAGCTACTTATGGTAGACTCTTACTTGAGATGATTGAAGAGGTGGCAGGGCTGAAAATCAATGACCGGAAGAGTCCACTTATAGGCATCAAAGATGGGAGAAAGGGAATTAAGGAGAGCTGCTCTTATCTTGGGCTGCAGAGGAGGGGACTTCCTTGGGATGCCACTTACTCCAGGAGCTCTTTTATGCAAGGACTGGGATACTAACGAGCACAGGTTTGAGGGTAGGCCAACGGGATGGGAAAGGAAACTTCTTTCCTATGGGGGGAGGTTGACTTTACAAATCAATCCTAAATAGTCTCCTCATCTATTACTTCAAGATCATTAGAACAGTGGTGAGGAAGTTGGAGACCATCCAACAGATGTTCTTTTGGCATGGTCCTAAGGTCCCTAAGAGGGGAGGATATGCTGTCAATTTGGATAGAGTGTGTAGGAGGAAGCAGAATGGAGGCTTAGGATTGAAGAACTAAAGTCCATTTAATTTGGCCCCGCTTACCAAGTGGTTGTGGAAATTGGTTACTTGGGACTCGGGTCTGTGATGGGAAGTAATCTCCTAGAAATACCACGGTCGCTTTAGAGTGTGGGGAGTGTCTCTCTGAACCACCCACAATGTTTCGTGGATCTGGAGATCCATCCTACTGAGCTCATGCATCCTATTTGCTAGCTTGCAGGTACAAATTGGTGACGACAACACTCCTCTCTCTTAGATAGATACATAGTGCATCCCACACCCCATTCAACTGATGTTCCTGCACCTGTATACGATTGCCCGTGAACAACATGCTCTGGTTAGCCAGTGTTTTGATGCAGAGTTACCCCAACCTTGCTGGAGCATTCACAAGGAACTTGAGAGCAAGGTTCGCCGACTCAGATCTCCCATGATCCGGTACAAGTCGGGTCGACTCGTGCCGACTCGCACGAGTCGCATGAAAAAGTCCTTCCAAATCGTATAGACTCAGTCGAGTCGCACCGACTCGGATTCGCCCTGATACAGTACGAGTCGCCCGAGTCGGCACGAGTCGATCCGGTACGGCAAACCATGCTTGATAGAGGGGGAAATCTCTAGTTTGGTGCAGTTGTTACAGCTTTTGCAGCCCATTCATCTGGATTTATCCGCCTCAGATAAGTGGAAATGGAAGTGGGACACGGGGGAGTTTCTCGGTTAAATCCGCTTACACTATGGTGGCAGATGGGAGATCAAGGTTCCCCTTCGACTCGCAGGTTTGCAAGGTCAAGAGTCCCCCCCCCCCAAAGTGCAGATCCTTATTTGGAGGGGCTCCCTCAATAGGCTACCTACTTGTGACAGACTTGCTTATTTTTTACAAGACTTAAACATCTGGTGTTATCTTTGTAGCATGGAAAAGGAATCCATGGATCATCTCTTTACATCATGCTCCTTTGCAGTAGAGGACTGGCAATTGTCATTCAACTTCAAGGAGGAGGAAGACAGTGGGAGTCAATGGAGGATCTACTCTTATCATGGGACAGACCATGGCCAAGGAAGGAAGATCACTTGTTGTGGTGGCTGATTCTTCATGCGACCATTTGAACCCAGTGGTTCAAATGCAACAGTGAGATTTTCAGAAGGGAAGCCACTACACCTCATCATGTCTTCTCCTTCGTTTGTGACAGAGTTGAAGAATGCGCTCGGGTGTCATGTAATGTGGAAAATTGTAATTCTTCCCTTTTCTTGTCTTTTGGAGGAGGGTTGATGCAGAGTGACATCAGCTTGGGGTTTTTGTATAGGGTCTTTGGGTAATCCTTTGTCTTCTTCTTGTATAATTGTATATGTTTTTCCATTTTATTATACAAGTGGTACCATCCGAACTCAAGAAAAACAAGGTGTAATGCACTTACATATTAAAGATAAAGAAAAACAAAAAAGGGAATGATACAACTTTGTGCTTCTACCATATTAAGAATAAATATTTTTATATAGACATGTGAAATTAGAATTTTTTCAAAAATTGCATGGTACCACGTGTATTATAAAATTAAAAGAGAGCATGCACTCGAATTAGGAAGATATAAGAATGAAAAAATCCCCCCTATACAAAAACACTAAGAAGGTGTAGCTCTTCATCTACTCCCCCCAAGAAGACCAAAAGAAAAGAGGAATGTCATCAATCTACATTGCAAGAAACCCTTGCCCAATCCCTTACTTAGGGGTGTAAACGGGTTGGGTTTGGGCAGGATCCATTAAGATCTGATTTCGACCAGAAAATGTAGATTTGAATCCTTTCCAGAGCCAAAATTCTAATAGAAATCAAATCGGTTTTTACCCGATCCAAAATTCTACCCTTCTCCTCGTCCATCAGCTCCAGCTCCGGCACCTGCTTAGGCTTCTCTCGCTTCGGTGCCTTTATAGGTCTACATATGAAACTTGCAGAGCTGTATGCCCGTGACAACACCGCCATTGCTATACCATGCATCAAGGGCCATGGATTGCGGAATCGGCGGGTTCCGATCCGATTCGGGGGGGATTTCACTGTTCCCCCCCACCGACTTGAAAAAAAAAAAAAAAACGGCCGAAATCGGCCCGAACCGGACCAGATCGGGGCCGGACCGGCCAGATCGGCCGGTCCGGACCCGATCTGGTCCGGTTCGGGCCTGTCCCGATCCCCCCCTTAAGGTTTAAGGGTTTAGGGGTTTGAGGTTTAGGGTTTAGGGTTTTAGGGGTTTAGGGTTTAGGGTTTAGGGTTTAGGTTTTAGGGTTTTAGGTCCCGTTTGGTATCGGGATAAGCCAGGGATATCCCCGTTCCTCGTTTGGCATTGCAAAAAGTTACGAGAATAAGAGGGGTTAAGGGGAATAGGGATAAGGGAGCTTAACCCCATTTTTGGGGTTAGATATGGGGATAACTTATTCCACCAAAAAGGTGGAATGACTTATCCTTGCCCCTTAACCTCATTGTTACCCTCATTTGCCCCTTCTCTTGGTTCATAAAATAATAATATATTTAACTCTAATAATTATTTTATTACTATCTAATGACGTTAAATATATTATTAAATAAAATTCTTAATCAAATCAATACCACCTATAGAATATATTATTATATTTATCTTATATATCATTATCTTTAAATAGTGCTAATAAGTATTTAAATATATTATTATATATAATATAATATCATATATTATTATCTTAAATTAGTATTTGTACTTAAATTATTAGTATTAGTACTAATAAGTATTAGTATTACATCGTGTTCTTAAAATAGTAATATAATTAACTCTAAATGACATTATGTCATTAAATAGAAATATGAATCAAGCCAATACGGATGGAATATATTATTATACTAAATAATAGTAATAAGCATCTTTAATATATTATTATACATAATATAATAATATATATTATTATCTTAGATAGTACTAATAAGTTTTTTAATATATTATTATATATTATAAAATAACATATATTATTATCTTAAATTAATATTAGTACTTATATTAGTAATATTAGTACTTACATACTAATATTAGTATTAATAAGCATTAGTACTACATTGGATTTATAAAATAATATACTTAAATTCAATAACGGCTTCATTACTAGCTAATGACATAATGTGTACTTTAATATATGCTTTAATATATACTTAAATTCAATAATACTTAAAATAATATATATAATACTTAAATAAATCTATAAGCGTCTTTAATATATTTTATATGTAATATAATAATATACATTATTATTTTAAATAACACTAATAAATATTTTAATAGATTATTATATAATATAATACATATATTATTATCTTAGATTAGTATTAGTACTTACATACTAGTATTAGTACTAATAGACATTAGTATTACATCGGATTTATAAAATAATAATATAATTAACTTTAATAATGGTTCATTTACTATATTGAATAATACTATTAAGTTTATTTAATATATTATTATATTCTAATTATATGTTAATTATGTGTAGTATAAATTGAGTGTCTTTAAAATATAATTAAATTCAATAACTTGAATTAAGTATGTTTAGTGTATCATGATACGAGTAATAAAAAATAAAAAAATATTTACACTTAATATACTACATATATATTGAATATATAGCTATATTACATAAAATAATATAATATCCATGTTACTTTAGATTAGAAGGGTAGCAATGTCTTTTTCACAACTTATCTTCCATACTGTGCTCATTTTCACCAAATAGAGAATAGGATTAACTTTTTTCTTATCCCCTCACATACCAAACACATCACAGAATAAGGATAGGGATAAATTAATCTAGGTTAATTTATCCCTATTCTTCTCCTTTTCTATCCCGATACCAAACGGGACCTTAGGGTTTTAGGGTTAAGGGTTAAGGGTTAAGGGTTAAGGGTTTTTTTTTTTTTTTTTTTTTTTAACCCAGGAATTTATCTAGGACCCTGGGCCGGCCCTTGGTATTTTATTGCACAAAATTAGGATTACATGGGGGGGACATGCCACCTTACCCCTGATTGAGTACAACGATACACCCCAAAAACCCCCAAAATAACATAAAGCCCTCAAATCCTCGGGTGGGGAAGACCACTTTTATCAGAAGTGATCTCCCCTTTTACAAGAACAGGGTTAAGGGTTTAGGGTTTAGGGTTTTAGGGTTTAAGGGTTTAAAGGTTAAGGGTTAAGGGTTAAGGGTTAAGGGTTTAGGGTTTAGGGTTTAGGGTTTAGGGTTAGGGGTTTAGGGTTTAGGGTTTTAGGGTTTTAGGGTTTTAGGGTTTAGGGTTTAGGGTTTAGGGTTTAGGGTTTAGGGTTTTAGGGTTTAGAGTTTTTTATGGATGTACATGAATTGCATTCATTCTTATTGTACATCAATTGAATAATATGTATGTAATTTTTTCTGATTTTTTTTTATTTTTTCCTGATTTTTTTCTGATTTTTTTTAATTTTTTATTATTTTTTAATCTGGCCGAGTCGGACTGGCCAGACTTCATCTGGATCGGCCGACTCGGCCGATCCGATCCGAGTCGGATCGGGATCGGCGGGTCCCGATTCGGGGACCCGATCCGATCCGGAATTCCTTGTCAAGGGCTGCACCATGTTTTGATGGAGGCCATAAAGGATGGTGAGTGGGTCTTCGACGGATGGCAGTATCCGTATCGGTATCTGTATCGGAGGGTACTGATATCATTATGTATCGGCCGGTACCAACCCAGTATCGGCCGATACTTGTTTACAAGTATCGTACCGGACCAGGCCGATACCAATACGTATTGGCCGATACATATCGGTTTCCGCTGATACTGCCAATCTCTTCGTCCAAGCCTCTGTTGGGTTTTCCCTAGTGGATCCATGTCCAAGGTCTCCTCCTTAGGGGGGTTAATCCTTAGCAGGTAGTATTGCAGCTACCCTTACTCAGATTACTGCCAAGCCTCAATGCCCTACTCACCTCCCTGCACGACAACTTCTCCCTGGAGAACCCCCATCTGCTCCTCAATGGCCTTCAATCTTGCCTACAGCACCCACTTCGGCTCCTCCGACGAGTTCGGCATCAGTGCCTTCTAAGCTCTACGCCTTCCTCAAGTATTAGTTCCCGAAGGGGGAGGACGATGGCAGCGGCGTGCACTACTTAAGGGCGGCGGCAGCCTGGGCGTTGGCAAGGCCAGATATAAGGGCGTCAGTGTAGCGGTGGAGGGAGGCATAGGCGGCGGAGTGGTTGGGATAGAGGACGTGGTTGGAAGGGGCAAGGGTGATGGTGTCAGAGAAGTGACAGGCAGCCTCATCGAAGCAGCTGGCGAATCTCGCACTCCCCATGGCCTTCACCTTGTCCGCCATGGGAGGGGGCCGCAAGAGCTCGCTATTTCCACGGTGTGGCAGAAGCCGGAGGCCCACCGTCAGTCCAAGTTAGATATTCCCCTCTTCCAAAGTATGCATAACCACTTGCGCTGCCAACACCTTCTTTGCCACTGGTGGACCGCGCCATTGAAGAGCAGCCAGTAGGGAGATGGAGGCCTGGAGATGGAGCAGAAGGTGGTGGTGGTGTGGTGGTGCTGGCGGCACCATTGTCTTCAAAAGGGTGGTCTTGTGACACCATCTATACATCAGGTTTGGGTTTTAAATGATCCGAAACCTGATCCAAAATCGTACAACCCGGATCCACTTAATACCCTGTTTTCAGGTTAAAACTCATATCTAAATCCGAGTTTAAATTTCAGATTTGGATGGGATTTGGGACCTTCTAATGTGGTTGACACCACTACACTTGCTTTATCACACACAAAAGAAGACACCTACTATGGAGACTTAGCTTCTCTTCTAAAGATTTTCTGTTGCACTCGACTAAAGGACATAAATAGTTGCATGGAAGGTCACCACTAGATGATATGTCACCTTTATTAAAGGAGCTTCTCCAAGGTATGACAGAAGCTGCCAAACGTCATCGGAGAAATTCTGCAGGCTGCAACAAGGTGATCTAGGGTCTCATCCTCCATCCCACAGAGGCAGCAACAGTACTAATGTCATTCGTGAACCAGGGGAACCTCTTACAAAGTAGGTAATGTGTCAGGGGAGACTCTTCAAAGAAGGATCTACACCATGAGGGGGCTCTTGACTTTCCAAAAACTCCTAGCAAAAGGTTATTGGGTCCCCCCATTTGCAACAATAGAATAGGCTGACTTGACAGAGAAAGTAGGGCTGTAAACGGGTAGGATACAGATACGGAAACAGGCGTTTCCGTTTTTCGATTCCGATAATGATAACATGTTTCCGTTTCCGATTACGATAAGATTGGAAAGTGCATTTTCCATTTCCGTTTCCAATAAAATCGGGAAGTCCATTTTCCATTTCCGATTTGTTTCCGATTCCGATATCGGAATCGGATACTATTTCCGATAACCGAAAACTGCTAATTTCTTGTTTTATTTGTTTAAAACATATAGAATGAGACCTAAATAAAAACAATACGCCTTAGTATATTAGATAATGATCAATAAGATTAAAACACAATGAGTGTTTCCGTTTCCGATTCTGATAGCTTATCAGAAAACCGTTTCCGATTCCGATAACTATAGGGCGGATATTTTTTATTGAAACGGATATTTTTTTTGGGGTAACAGATCGAAAAATCGGATAATCGGGTTTCTGTTGACAGCCCTAAGAGAAAGTCCCCACTCTGTCCCACATCCAAGTCCACAAATCATGAAAGGTATGGTCAAGCTGGCAATGACACAAAAGGAAGCCCAAACCTAGACATATATATACAGAACAAAAACCCAACTGTATGAACCCCAAACAAGATCCCTGAAACAAGCACGAACGAAAGCCCATAATAGCACCCCCCCCCCCTGCAAACCCAAAAAAAAGAACAGAACAGAAGAAAAGAACTATAGACACTTGTCCAGTTGGGCTTCAGATCAAAAGGAGAGCAAACTGTCTCCATTGAAGTGCTATTGGTCTGCCCTTGCCATCCCCCAGACAATGGGTGATGATTGGCACGATCTGCCATGTGCTGGACATCAGACTCTGAGAGACCCTCCAAACTGATCCAATAATCCCAGCCAATGACTCCAAATCTCAGCCAATGCCCCCTGATTTGTTAGCCTCCAAGGAGGTACTTTGAATCTAAAAACTAATTGATCCCTCAGAATCCAGAAGCTTTTCGGCCTTCTTTAGTTGTGTTATCATTGGCTTTCAAGTCTGAGTCCCGCAAAGAGGAAGAAGCAGCATTGTTTCTTCCCACCTGAGAAAAGGTTGTTCCTTCCTCCTCACCTAGCACCGCCCACATCAAGAAAGAGTTGGGCTGCTTCTAGTGCAATGATCCCCTTACTCTGAGGCTGCCTTCAAACTGATGCTTTGGACACAGCTTTAAAATCAGAACAGCCTCACCCAATTCGGCTTCCAGAGAGGATGCACCTCTGCAAACCTCTCTATAACGTCAGAAGCCCGCTCCAGCCCCCTTGGGACCCACTGCTCAAACAAACCCACCCAGGCAATAAATCCTTTTCACAGTCTTGCTAGTGTCCATCTCCATTGAAGCCACGGGTAGAAATTTATTTTGACTGGAAACTCACCCTCCTCCATGGGCACCAAAACCTGGGCCCACAACTGCTGTGTGTCCTTCAATCCCGTCTTTCACCTTAAGAACGCAAACCACAGATCGCATCATTCTTACCACCGTCTCCTTCCTCCATAGATATGTAATCCCACCAACATCAACCCAGAAATGTCTGTGTTCCTTTAGGACTTCAGGAGGATGCCACCTCCCAACCTTAAGCTCTCTCCTTCGATTACAACCCTTCTGCCTCAGAAGATCTCACCCACTAGCTCCTGGGCAAAACATCTGACCAGATTGCTCCTTCTCCCAGGTGCATGCTTTGGCTCTTCTCCAAGTGTGCCTGCCAGCTCTCAAGTTAACTTCTACACCTGCAATCATGACCCCGCACTGTTGAACACCAAATGAACGGAGAGAAGATCCCACCCTCCCCTTGGTGGAATTTCCCATCTGGGAGATTAACGCAAGTCTCCCTTGCTCGCTGACTGACCACAAGGTTTCACAAGTACAGTTATTCCCAGCAGCTCCCTCTCTGTGGGACTGCACCTCCTCATGGCACAGTCTTAGGCAAGATGCTCCATCCTCTAACACACCCAGCACACAACAGTCACCCTACAATCGAGCCACTGCTACCTATCATGGCATAACTTAGAAAAGCTCAAGTTACCGGCGATGTCGTGCTGCGCCCTGGTAGAGGAAGCACACACTGAGATCAACCTATAAATTTTACACCATAACAGAGTTCCGCAGCGCACAAGTGCTCAGCCCGTAGACCTCGTACAAATCTTTTCAGGGAGGTTCACCACGCCAAACCCTGGTTACCCGTGTAGGTTGCACATATACGAGATGATCGTCGCTCGGGCCCGGCCGGCATCTGCGCCCATACACATTGCTCTCGGCGTCCTCACCCTACGACCAAGACCTCCACACTAGCCATCGGCTCTACGCCCATACACTTTGCCTAGGCGTGCGTATGTCAGTCAAGCGGACCTTCGCTCGGGGCCTACTGACTACGTGCACCGCGCCTCATCTAAACACCTTCGCTCGGTCGAACAGGCCTTCGCTTGCAAGGAATTTAAGGTCGAATCGGGTCCCTGAATCGAGACCCGCCGATCCCGATCCGAATCGACCGATCCGGATCGACCAGAATCGGCCGGGATCGGCTAGATCGGGACCTACCGATCCCGATCCGGATCGGGATAGACCGATTCTGCATTCCATGTTCGCTTGGGCCTGTCGACTACGTGCATAGCGCCTCAACTAGGCACCCCACTACGGCCATGCGTACTTACGCTCGGGGCCTGCCGGTTCCGCGCCTCGCACCTTCACCTACACACCCCTACTGCAATGCACCTTCGCTCGGGGCCTGCCGGCTACGGGCATTGCGCCTTCGTCTAGACTCCCTCGCTTAGGTCCACTCCAGGTTAACTACCATCGGTCCTCTAGCCTTATAGGAGGGTGAACAGCATAGCTCGAGATCTGCCCAACCGGTTACACTTAAAGACTGTCAACTTGGCCAACACTTAGCCGTCAAACATCGCCGCCTCGACAGGATTGCGTCGGAGCACCATGCCACCGCCGCCCTTCATGCACGAACTTACACGCCGGCTACATAGCTTTTGCACCGGTCCTGTTTCAAAGGTTGCTCCAGAGTTCACGGCCTCCGCCATCTTACGAGACTTAGTTTCACACGAACGGATCTCCCTTGATGCACAGCTTGTTTCATGGGCCACTCAGTATTCAAGACTACCGCCGCCTTATGGGAGATGTGTACGGACAAGCAGCATCAATTTCCTACCTTCATTGAAGCATACAAGACATGCGCCCAACCTTGCGCATACCAGGGAGGTGACAGCCACCTGTCGGACCTGCCTTCGGCTAGCCGAGACAGTATAGCCTACTGCAAATGGGCCATAAGGGACAGCCTCCTCCATGAATTCCCTCGTCCCTAGCATGGCCATTGTTATGTCCGGCTTCTTCCGTAGGAACTCACCGGTACACTAGGTCACACCTAAGCACGGCGGCCACACAACCGAAGTGGAGTTGAGGGGGTCCAGTCGAGCAAGGCCGCAACCTACCGCCCTCCGGACATAGTCCGGCTCCATCAATCTTCCAAGAATAAAGAGACTTCACCAACTAGACCGCCCCTCCCAGCACCCCCGAGTAGTCAAGGCTTAGTAAAAAGCCCAAGTCACGATTTTGTTCGTGATAGGCTCCCCCAGCTAAGCCGTCGACGTCCTCGTCAACCTCTGACTTCCGCCAACCTTCGCTTCTACAAACACTACTCCCACTAGTACCCCAGCCTAGCTTCGGCTACGTTTCAATCTTCAGTCATTTTGCCTCCGTCAGGATCTATCTATCCACTGCAAGCTTCGCGCCAATACGTCGACCCTAAACTCCTTCAAGGTTACCTACCCGGTACTCCTCCTTCGCAACTTATGCATGGAGAATAGTTTGGGCTCCGTTGCACAACTCATAATCAGGCTCCACCTTCACCTTCAAAAGACTTGGCGGCCCAGCTCCACCCAAGTCTACCATGTCACAGCCAGGCTCGAGATCTGGCGAAAGAAGCATTGTAGAAATGCTAGAGCAGAAATGGATCGTATCATATGTAAAATTCAAAAATCTCCAATCACCGAGGATTTGCTCAATGCATAAATCAATCTTGAGAGACAATTTGAAAAAGTTATAAAGATGGAGGAGTATGGGATGCAGAGGGCTAAATCTCATTGGTATCATCAGGAAGGCGATAGGAACACTGGTTTCTTCCATCTAAAGCCCTACACAGGAGAAGTTTTAACAGAATTGCCACTCTCAAGCTGCCGAACGGATCCTGGACCATGGATGGGGGGGCTATCATAAAAGATAATATCATGTCCTCCTTTTGGAACCTTTATTAAGTCCTCCCCGTCCCCTCCTTTTTAGGAAATTGAATCTTCCTTCCAGAACCAGGATAGCCTCAACCAAGGATGGTGGTATCGGTAGGTACCGGTACCGGTACGTACCGGCCGGTACCGGTGCCGGCCGATACCGGTACGTACCGGTATCGGCCAGTACTGCCAACCATGGCCTCAACATTGCTGCCCCTCCTACACTTGAGGAAATTGAGTCGGTTATCAGGAGCATGAAGCCCATGAAATCCCCAGGACAGGACGGCCTGCCTTGTTCATTTTATTAAACTTATCCAAAGACAAGTTTTTTTTATTTGCAAGTGTCTGCAGAATGCTATTCCTTGTAATGGTATTGTATCAAAGAGAATTAAAGGCCTCGACCCATTGTGTCCAATATGTCAGAACGCACTAGAGACTGTCCCCCATTCTTATTTAATTGTGATTTTGCGAGAGCTTCATGGTTTTTGTCTCCGTTCAGTCATTGTTCGGAGAAGGATCATGCCTCTCTTGCTGATAACATTATCCTCCGATCTAAACCTCCATTTTCTAATCGCTCAGCAGTCCACCGCGTTGCCACCGCCAAGATCCCAATTAGGGTTTTGAGGGAGAGGGCCTGAGGTAGGAGGCCATTGGCTCACACGTGATGTACACGTGATGTGCACGTGAGTCGGGTGGAGCTTAATGGTGAACAGGCGCTCCCAGCTAGGACAGGTTTGGTGGCCGTTGAAACAAGCGTTTCGCAGCCCTTACGCCCTGAAGACATACCCAGTAGGGTAATCGGGACCTAGGAGGGGATCCGCGTCAATTGTGCGCCGGGTCCACTGTGGCCCGCCCCTGTTCTCCTTCTCCGCGCGACAACTCCCACCCCTGCTCGGGGTCCTGGCGCTATTAGCAATGCCATCTCGCAACAGGTTCCTCTTTCTGGGCCTGTGGTGTGTGACGGAGTTTCATGGGATGCGGCCGTCTCGTCCAAGGCCTCCGCCCGAGCCTCCACATCCCTGCCGAATCGTCCATGGCCCCTGACACCCTGCATAGGGCATGCCACGCCGACCAACACAAGTGCTTGCCTCCATCCTAGACAAGGGAAGGGGGTGGCAGAGCAAGAGGGGAGGTTCTGGTGCGTAGGAGGATGAACCGCTTGCAGGCACCCTTAAGAGGACAATAACCTTCCATCCGTGCCAGACGGGGGCTGTTTTACCCAAGGTTTGCCGTATTGGACTGGATTGGCCCGACTCATATGAGTCGACTCAGATCTGGACTGACCCGATGCGCTCGCACGGTTGGATCGCCCGATCCGATTTGGACTGGCTCCAGATTGCAGCAACTCGACGCGTATCGGGCGTGATCACATCGAATCGCCCAATACGCATCGAGTCGCTACGAACCGGCCCGATACACGCTGATCCGATACGAGCAGGCCCTAAAAACCCTGAAAAATATATGTTGCATTTCTGTCCAAACAGAAACGCAGTAGACGAAGGGCCCACAGCCTTCCAAGCCCTTCCCCCCTCTTCTTGCTTCCATTTCTCTTGGTGGTTTTGGGAGATCCAAGAGGTTTTCAAGGTTTGGAGGTGGTTTTGTTAGAAAGAAAAGGGGTTTTCAAGTTCTTTGGAACGTTTTCATCTGGTTTGAACGAGGTAAACAGCCGAACCCTAAGATTTTTTTTTATTGTCATCTTCTTTTTTTATTATTTGATATTATTTAAGGTATTAAAACATGAAGAATATATAGATCTATTGTCTCTTTGTAATTTTAACATGAAAAAATTAAGATTTGTTCAAATTTGAGATTGATTTATAGATTTTGATTAAATATCAAAAAAATACAGAAAAATAAAAAAATAAATTATCAATTTATGTGATGATGGGTATAGATCTATGAGTTTCACATGTTTGGTTAAAATTTCATTCAAAATCTTAAGGTATGAAGATTAATTTATTAATATGATTATTAGAATATTAAATAATTTTTAAAATATAAAAAATTTATAAATTATCTACTCTAAATTATAAAAGTAAAAAATGATTAGATTTAGATCTATGTTTTAACTTTTATATTTTAAGCATAAAATTTTTAGTTTTAAATCTTATTTTTAAGTAATTAAATTAATTAATGGTATAATATATTATTACTTAATAATCTTTAGATGTGATACTTGTATACAATTTTTGGACATGCCTCAACTTATATTTATGTTCTTCATGCACTTTAAGTCATGCTTTTATAAATATGTTCAATTGATATTTGTAATTTATTTAATTTGTTAAGTATATATTAATAATTTATTTATTTGTGTAATTTAATATTTATAATTTATAGAAAGTAAAAATTCTTTTAATGTAAGGATAATTTTAACAACATTTCAAGTCATACTATTCTTACTTCTTGTTTAATGTATTTTTTTGTTCCTATTTCTCTTTTGTTTGTTGTCATTAGATGACCGTCTCATCTCCTCGTCGAGAGTCCGGAGACATCGGATTGCAGCATAAGAGCATGGTTGATGGCAGTAGGCACAAGTTCAAGTGCAACTACTGTCAGTTTATAGGACAAGATGGTGGTGTTTCTCGATTGAAAAAGCACCTTGCAGGGGGAAAAATTATTGGGTATAATGAAGTGGTTGGGTGTAAAAATGTTCCCGAGGAGGTCAAGACCCAGATGGCTCAACACTTGAAAACTCTTAATGAAGTGCACTTAAAGAAGGCTGTAGACAAAAAGGATCTACGGAGTTGCCGGTGGGGGAGATAATGATGAAGAAGGAGGCTGGACTGATCTAATGGTGATGATGATGTTCAGGAGGTACATGGACGTGAGCCTGCTTCTTCATGTACTCGGCAAGTGCTAGAACTCAGTAGGCATGAGTATCGGGAGAGAGAATTTATAACAGCTCAGGAGATTCACTTTAAAGGGGTTGAGCAGGGTGTTGGTGGATCATCAGATGTTGGTGGGAGCTCCTCTAAGGGTTACGCTCAAGTTGGGAGGAGTGTATCCTCCTATTTTACTATTGGACTAGTACCTACAGCTCAGCCTCAAAAGCACAAATCAAGCACTCCTGTTGAGGAGGTTGACCCTTATATGTTTCCTTAGGAGCATAAGAAATAAATCAAAGGTTAATGATAGTTACAACAAGAAGAGTGGTCCAAGATATATATTGGGAAGGGCTATGACAAAATTTTGGCATCATGTAGACATCTCCTTCAATACAGTAAACAGCCCTTACTATTCCAATATGATCCATGAAGCACAAGCTCAAGGATTACATGTTAAACCCCCCACTCTAAAAGAACTGGCAGGAAAATATCTTGGTGATGAGGTTAAGGAGATTAAGCAGTACATTGCTTCTTTCAAGAAAAAGTGAGAGAAATATGGGGTTACCCTGATGTGTGATGGTTGGTCAGGAACCACCAAGAACAATCTGATTAATTTTCTTGTGTATTGCGACAAACAAGTGTTCTATCATAAGTCTGTAGATGCATCAAATCAGATACACAATCATGAATATATTATGCAACTGATGGACAGTATTGTAGAGGAAATTGGCGAGAAGTACATTGACCAAGTGGTAACAGATAATGCTCCATGTACAAGAAGGCAGGAGAGGAGCGAATGCTCTGCAGACCTCATTTGTTCTGGACCCCATGTGCAGTCCATTGTTTAGATTTGAAGTTAAAAGAAATTGGACAGCTGGATCCTGTCAAGAAGAATGTTGTCAAAGCACAAAAGATTACACGATACATCTACAACCATTCTTATATATTGAGATTGATGATGGATCATACACATGGTGAGTTGTTAAGGCCTGCCATCACAAAATTTGCCACAAACTTTATTACCTTGCAAAGTATGTTGAAACATGAAGTAGGCTTGAAGCAAATGTTTAGAAGTGACAAATGGTTGCACTCCACGTTTGCTGGGACAGATGAAAGAAAGAAGATTAAAAGCTTGGTGAACAATAGTGATTTTTGGGTTAAAATAAAACTTATTGTACAGCTTATTAAGCCATTATAAGGTCTTGTGCTGCGCGGATGGAGATCGGACACCAATCTTAGGGTTGGTGTATGCCAAATTGGAGGTTACAAAGAGGAAAATACTTACAATCTCAAAAAAGTATACAGAGGAATTATTGAAGATTGTAGAAAGGAGGTGGGAACTTCCAAATGGGCAGAGAGTTGCATATGACAGGTGAAAAATTTACATTTCATGACCTTTGGTGATAATTTTTACCTTTTTAATGATGCTTGATGAGTGGCACACTTTTATTACAGCGTATTATCTCCATCTGTCATTTCAGTACACGCTCATGACATGGCGTACAATGATGACTTGATTGCAGCCGTGACAATGGTGGTTAACCGACTTATGGGTGATCTGAATGCAGCAGTAGAGGCAATTAATAAAGTTGGGTGGTCAATCTATTCTTCTATCATTTATTTGCATCTGTTATGCAAAGGTCCTAATAATATTGTTAATTATGCAGATAAAAATCTTTCGGGAGGCAATAAGGACCTTTGCAAAGCCATCAGTTATAACTGGCCGTAAGAAATTTGATGCTGATATAAAAAGAATTTTGTTTAGAAAACACTTCCACATACTACTCTTTCTATTTTTTATATCTTGATAAAGACTTCTATTATTTGTTTTGTAGCTGACTGGTGGTTGAATTATGAAAAGTCTGCACCAAGGTTGAGAGAGATAGCCATCAAAGTCTTGTCGCAGACTTCTTCCTCTAGTAGATGTGAGCGGAATTGGTTTACGTTTGCACTGATACATACAAAAATCAGGAATCGGTTGTCACACATCTACTTAGACAAGCTTGTGTATGTCCACTATAATATGAGGTTGAGGATTAAACATTTGCAACATAATGCAAAGTAGGAAGAGGGTGATTATGATCTCACTGATCTTAGTTACCTTTGAGATGATGAAGATCCTATGGTTGCTTGGATTGCCAGAACAACAGATCGTGGGTAGCCAAAACTTGATGAGACATTAGATCCTGATGAGGGCCGTCGTCCGAACACCTTCTTGACAACAGAAATATCAGCAGCAGCAGACGGAGAACAAGATGATGAATATATTATTGCACAAAGTCATGATCAGGGGCATGCAAAAGGTTATGATCAGGAGGTTGACTTAGATGATGATGATGATGATCAGTTGGTCACAAGGGACAGGAGCGCAGTACCTCAGGATGATGATGCAGAGTGGGAGCGGCTAATGCAAGATCATGTACCTCAGCGTCCTCCAATTGCACATGCACCTCAGCGTCCTCTGGCTGCACTAGCACCTCGACATCCATCCAGATCTCAACCTGCATAGAGTGGAACTACACAGCAACAACTTTCTAGTCAGAGTTCACGTCATTCTAGTGTACGCCATCCAACACGCCTCCCAGCTGGTGTAGTCCAGAAGCAAGCAGACAGCAAAAGAGTAACTTCAAAGGGGAAGAAGGGATGGAGTGGTATGAAGTCTCAAATGTTAAAGGTGTTAGGAGCATCCAAGAAGGGCAAGAAGAAGAAGGATGCAGTCCCAAATGATCCACTTGACATTGCAGACTTAGAAACACTAGATCCTAATGCTCAAGATGAGACACCATCTCCTTTTGATACTCGAGTCTCAGAGAGTGGATCTTCTTCTTCAGCTGGAGATGATACAGATGATGGTGACGCGGGAGGTGGTGGGGGTGATAGTCAAGGTGTTGTTGGTGGTGGTCGTAGTCCTGGTGTCAGACATACTAGTGAGGGTGGTACTGGTGGTAGTCATACTAGTGGGGGTGGGAGAGATAAGGTCCTTTTACTAGGGAGCAGGACTTAACGCACGCTACTCAGAATAACGACCATGAAGCTCGTGAGCTAGATAACCGTGTGGAGGCACTACCTCATGCTCTGATAAAGGTTCTGTATCGTCGGAGGGAGCAGCAGGCAGACATACCAGATCAGATGCGCACTGACTCATCCTCAGATGATGAGCATTTTTATAATCCTGACCCTGGCACCATCATATATGAGTACAGGTTGCACCACATGATGAGAGAGTTTGATAGGCTGAACACACAAGATGAGAGAAGCTCAGGTATGGACATTATAGTTCTGATGCATCCAACTCTCATCGGCGGCCACAAATAGGATATAAGAGTACATCGTCTTATAGTGGTGATCATTCGATCTCAGGATACTAACAACCAACATTGGTTTCGTATGGATATTCTACTTCGGATGTATATCCATAGGTAGTCACAGTTATGGTAAAAGCATACCTTACGTTCCTGCAGTACCACGGCCAATAATATACAGACCGAATGATGTGGCATATCAGCAGTATTCAACAAAGTATCATCAGAGATATAACTCCTATATGACTTGAAGCCAATATTAGGATTGTGTTGTCCAACTATCAGGTTCAATTACTAGGAGATGCTCCGACGGGGACTTATAACTATGACATGCCTACACAGTATCTATATTGAGGCCATTATTGGTATTCCATTCTTTACTTTTACTGTGATCTTAAACTCTTAAGTCTTAATGTCTTTGTCTCATATTAATAATTTAATATAATTCAATAGTTCAAATTTTCAAATTTTCAAACGAAGATCATAATGTTAAATTATTCTTTCAATTCTTCTTTTGTAGATGTCACATGAGCGACGTCATCCGGTATAAGACTACGGGTACACAGTCCCATGAGATCGACGGATCCATTGTCTTTACTGTGGACACCTTGTTAGTGGGATCCATCGTTTCTCAGAGCATCTTGCGGGATACGTAAAGATAGCATCCCATGTCCTTCAGTCCCTCGTGATGTACGTGTACAGTTCCAACAGTTTCTGAGGCAGGAGAAGACATCATCTACCATAAGACCTACACAGCCGACAGCCAGGCCATCTACATCGTCCACTCGTCCATCGTCATCTACGTCTACTGGAGGATCTAGAGCAGAGATCGTGAATGCTATGAGAGCATTCTTTTTAGAGTTTCATATTCCATCTACTGTTGTTCACACACCATCATTTGTTCAGATGGTTAGATATATTCAGAGACAATCACATGTCCCACCTCCTACCCAGATTGAGCTAGACTTTGGTGGAGAGGATGAGGGATCTTTTGTTTTTTCTAATGACTTTAATGAGGATGATTGAGTGATTTTATCACTCATGTACTGCATATGTCATATTGTCATATATAATATTATGTTTGAAAAACTTGCGAGTTTTCAGTGTTGATGCTTGAATTTTATATTTTATCTTTCTATGAGATTTGGTGTGGCACTTTCTTTTGCAAATTGATATTTTTTGTATTAAATTCTTCTTAATTAGTATGCTAGGGTATCTTCTTTACATAATTAAATACATGAAATTGATGTTTTCTTGTTAAATATGACTCATTATCATTTACCGTGATAAAAATATCAAGTAGAATTTATAAAAACTACATATTTATGTCAATAAAGTGAAGATTTATTTTTCGAAAAAAAAAAAACTTGAACCAACCTGAACCGGACCGACTTGTGCGAGTCGGCCCGATCCGGATTAGATCCAACTCGTATCTAGACGGACCCGATCCGATCCGGATCTACGATACGACGAACCTTGGTTTTACCTGGGTCCAATTATCCTCTATTGGTCATGTCTGAGAAGGCTCCTAATGCAGCCCAATGTATTCCGGAGAGTGATATGACCCCCCCTGAACTTGCCCTTGTCCGAAGTAGCTGGTATTGCCTCCCTCAGACCTAATGGTGGCTTCTACTTTGGAGGAACATTTCTGCCTTCGCTTGTAAGAGTTGGGGAAGATTCACCTACTTCTGAGGGCCTGCTCGAGAGTGAGCAGGGGCCCCAGCCTTCCTCAGAGAGGCATTTTCCAGAAGATGGGGAATATCTCTTCACTAGAAATGGTAGAGTAGGTGCCAAGAGTGAGTGAGAAGTGATACATGAGACACAGATGGAGTATGAAGTCAGAGGGAGGCTCGTCAATCAGGTGGAGACTGCAATAAGGTGGAGGTTAAGGATCTTTTGGTGAAGGTTGAGAAACTCGTGGAGGGGCAAGCTAAAGAAGTGGCGGAGAAAATTGGGATATTCTTGAGGGTATGAAGATGGACATTCATGCTATTTTTCACAAGATTCAAAACAAGTGGCAGCTAAAGTCTAGCTTGTGGTGCCAAGGGGGGTAAGATCTAGCGGAAGGAGGGAGGAGGGGGGCAGATGGGGATTTAGAGACTATGGAGCGGTCATCTCTTTGTCTTAATGAAGATCATTTCCCATGGAATGTCAAGAGACTTGGGGGGAGGGAGAAGAGGGTTGTTCTAAGAGAGTTGGTTAGGAGTTGTAAGTGTGATGCATTGTGTATTCAAGAAACCAAAATAAAAGATAGTGGGGACAAGGTATGGAAAGAGATCAGTGGGTCTAGGCTTACCAAAGGAGTGTCCTCTCCTACAGTAGGTCAGTCGGGTGGCATTGTGGTTTTCTATAATGAATATGTAGTGGTAGAGGAGGGGAGAGTAGTGGGAATGAATGCTATCTCTATCTCTTTTCAACGCCTGGAGGATGATTTTGTCTGGGACTTCACTGGAGTGTATGGGCCATAGGAGAGGGAGGAGAAGAAATCTTTATGGGGGGAGCTACTTGTTTGGCATTTACAATCAAGGAGACCTTAGTGTGTTGCAGGTGACTTCAATGCTATTCTCTCCCCTACGGAGAGGTCGGATGGAGTATCCAATGTAAGACCTATAGAGGACTTCCAAGATTTTGTCCAGCAGGCTACTCTTATTGATGTTATCACTGTAAATGTTCACTAAACTTGGTCCAATTTCAGGAGTGAACCTGTTTGTTCAAGGATTGATAGGTTCCTTGCCTCTATAGAGCAAGAGGATCATTTCCCATATTTACAGGCTACTTGTCTTCAAAGGATGGTGTCGGATCATAAGCCTATTATGTTGAACTCATGTTTTAGATTTTGACAGAAGCCAATATTCTGTATGGAAAAATATTGGCTTAGAGAGGAGGATTTTATAGAGATTGTCAAGCAAGAATGGAGGCCAAGCCCAGGAGGAGGATTGGCTTTGGCGACTCTTGTGAACAACCTAAAATCAATAGCTAGTGCTCTCAAAATGTGGGGAGCTTACATGGTGATTCCTGGGAAAGAGGTGTAAGGATAGTATTTTACATCAACTGGAAAGCTTAGATATATTGGAAGAAACAAGCCTAATGGATTAGGAAGATAGGGTAATGAGGCAAAAGCTAAAGATGGAATATGAGAGCATTTTACTGAACGAGGAGGTATATTGGAAATAGAGATCCAAAGACAAATGGATCACGAAAGGAGACAAGAAAACTGCATATTTCCATAGATTAGCTTCAGCTAGAAGGTGGAGGAATCGCATGGATCATGGATGGCAGTATCGGCCGGCACCGGTACTGTGGGTACCGGGCCGGTACCGGCCGGTACTGGACTGGTTTTGGGCCGGTACTGACCGGTACCGGACCGGTACGTACCGGTACCCACCGATACCGGTACCGGTACTGCCATCCTTGGCATGGATAAGCTCAAGGCTGATGGATAGACTTTGTCCCGAAGGGAAGACATCACGAGGTATATTCTCTCATTTTATACTAAGCTCTTCATTGAAGAGGACATTGTTCGCCCGACCTTTGTTGAGGGTCTTCTTCCGTCTTTGACTGATGAGGAGCGGGAAGGAGTGATCCTCCCCCTTCACTTTTGAGGAGATGAAGGCTGCAGTGTTTTCTTTGCCAGGGGATAAGGCTCCAGGCCCTGATGGTTTTCCCACGTTATTTTATCAACATTATTGGGAGATTGTTAGTGATCTTCTTATGCAGGCTGTTTTGCAGTTCCAACAAGGGAAGGCCCATCTTCATATAGCTAATAAGACCTTCACTGTTCTGATTCCCAAGAGGGAGGAGCTGATTCAGTGATGGACTTTAGGCCCATTGGCCTCACCAATGGTGCATACAAGATTATTGCCAAGATGTTAGCCTCCATATTGGAAAGGGTTATAGGCAGAGTTATTAGTGAAAATCAAAGTGCTTTTATTAGAGGTAGACATATTCATGAGGACTTTCTGGTGGCACATGAGTGTTTGCCTGGCATGAAAAAGCAAAGGAAGAAGGGAGTAATTCTCAAGGTGGATTTTGAAAAGGCTTATAATAGAGTAAACTGGGATTGTTTATTCTGTATCTTAAGCTTGATGGGTTTTGAGGAGAAGTTGACCACTTGGGAGAGGGTGTGTATTTCCTCAGTATCCTTTGCCATCCTCATTAATGGAATCCCTACTCATTTCTTCCATAGTGGCAGAGGGCTTCGTCAAGGGGATCCTATGTCTCCCCTACTGTTTGTGTTGGTTGTTCAGGTCCTTAGCAAGATGTGGGGGAGGACCAAGGAGGTGGGGCTTATTTCTGATCTTGTGCTGAACCATCTGGTAAGCAGATTACTCATCTTCAGTACACAGATGACTCTATCCTATTCTTATCTAGGAAGGAAGAGCAGATTATGATGGTGAAGCTTATGTTGGAGCTTTTAGAAGACGTTAGCGGCCTTCAAGTGAATTTCCAGAAGAGTTCAGTCATTGTGTCAATTTATTGGATAGTTTGGTGAGTAGAGAGCCTGCTATTCTGGGATGTCAACGTAGTGCCTTCCCCATCACTTATGTGGGTTTACCTTTGGCACCGGGTCCTATCAGATGTAGAGATTGGCAGACTGTGATTTAGAAGTTCCACTCCATTTGGCAAGTTGGAAGGGGGGCTCCTCTCTATGGAGGGAGAATTGTGCTATGCAAGTCAATGCTGGATATTCTGCCTATTTACTTTCTATATTCAGAATCCCGAAGACTATTGCCGAGCAACTCAAAGCAATTTGGAGCCGCAGAGGAGAGGGTTATAGAGGAGGATGGCATGATGTCAAGCGAGGGAGAGTTTGCAAGAGCAAGGAAAATGGGGGTCTTGGAATTAAGAGCATGCAAGACTTCAACCTCACTCTTTTATCCAAATAGTTATGGAAGCTTGTACAGCACAGTCAAGATTGTGGCTAGAAGTGGTGAAGGATAAGTACTACTTGAGGGTGAGAGTATGGGATGTGCATCTACAAGCGCAATATAATGTATCTCATGCTTGGAGGGTCATCCTTCAGGCTGGGGACATCATTCTTGAATCCACTTGTGTATCTCTTGGCAACTGGCCAGCAATGTCTTTTTTGGAAAGACAAATGGTGTTGCTCGGTGCCCCTCTTAGTCAAGTTCCTGAGGCTTTTTGGCATCTCTTCCAACCTGTGGGAGATGGTAGCACATGTCATAGACCACCACTCACAGGGAAGGGGGGAATGGACTCCTTGTCTTAGGAGGGATCTTCGAGATCAAAAACTTCAAGATTTAACGAACTCCGTGCTTTTTTTTTTTCATTTAATTCCTCGGTATCGAAATTTCCAAAACTGAAAAGCATCAGCAAACCGGACGGGATGAGCATCCAAACAAGGTGCTCAAATTTGCCGTTCTCCTCGCGATGGACACCGGAGAAAAGCAAACAAAAACTGAGAACAAGCCAGGGGGCATACCCGTCGTTTCCCAGCCTCAAGATGCCCTTGCTTGCGCGAGGAGCCCCCCCCAGAGCTCTGCATGACCTCTGCGGAAGCCATACCGGAGGAATTCGAGAGGCGCCACCGCCAAGCGACCCACACACGCCCTCCTCGTCCTCCTCCCCCGCCACACTCGCCTCCTCCCCACGATCCTCCCCACCGGGAATCCTGCACCAACCAGCATGGCATGAGAGAACGAAGACAGGAACGATTACGAAACCGGACGGCAAGGTGAGGAGCCCCCACGGTGGGCGGAGCCAGATCTCGATCTCACCTGAGCGATCGCGGCTTCGAGACCACCTCTAGCGCGAGGAAGCGGCGAGGTGAGCGGGCGCGGAGGGAAGAAGGCTGCGGGGCGAGCGTGCGGGCCTCTCCGGGGAGGCGATGCGTCCACCCGACGGGAGGAATTGCAGAGAGAGACGGTGTTTGGAGGAGAGAGGAGAAGTGGGGGAGGGGGGACGAGGCGGCGACGATCCGAGTTTCGTTGGGTTCAGGCCGGTTGGTGAGCGGTTTTGCCTCGGCCGGGCTGCTGGTTGATTGAAGAGTGGCTAAATCGGGCCAACTCAGCGCCATAAGCCCAACCAGATCCGGCCCAACAGTGACCAACACGCCCGTGTGGAGACGCAACCCAAATTTTAAACCGAAGATAATAATAAGTAATCCTTGTTCCAAAGTGACCCCAATAATATTTGCTATAACATTTCCTCCCGCACGGCAAGGCGTTACACGAAATATTAAAAAAGAAGTTAACTTTTTAGGTCAGATTCTGTAGTGCGGTGGAACGATTCAAAAAATTTTAAAGAATCAAAAGGTGAACCCCAATGAATAATAAAAAAGATATTTTTAATAGGTCGAACCTAATAAAAATTTTAAAATTTTTAAATTATTTGATTAGAGATAAAATTATATAAGCAGGTGGAGAGCACATGGAACATATATATTGCAATGCATGGCAGCATAATACTACCTACATTACAACAAGTATTACTCCATGGTAATATCTGTTGCACTGAGGCGTGATGGAGCATCCTGAGTCCAAACGGTCAATATCATACAGAAGTATAATTCTTTGTTTTGAATTTTTTGTAACAATCTGATGAACATCGGCCAATATGGATAAAACTCTTTATTAAGATTTTCCTCTCCATTGGAATTTTAGCCAAAAAAGAAAAAGAAATTGCCCCCTTTGCTACAAAGCAACGTTGCAGTCGTCAAATCGCACGCTTCATGCAGATCGCGAGACCGCATGTTCTATTTTTTCAATCTTTTCCAATCATCTGACTAAAGATGGAATGATACAAATGTCAAGTTGGAGTGGTCCTCAAGATTGATAATTTCTTTTTAAAAATATAAATAATTTTAAATAATTACAACTGTTGTCCAATTAAAGTGTTCAGACTGCAGCCGCTTAGATATTGTAATTCACTTGGATTTATATTAACCAGACAGTAAAGCAAGTCTCTTTTTCGACCAAAAAAAAAATAAAACAAGTCTTTCTCAACCTATAAAACTAGAGCACTGAAGTGAAACCCTCAGTAATTTGGTCCTGTTCATCAGTTTGTCTGGTTGGCTCACTTTGTAGCTTTTATAGCTTTTATAGCTTTTATAGCTTTTATCCCGCTCGCCTCGGTGCTCTGATGTGGTGCCTCACGGTACCCGTTGGTTAAATGCCCCTGCCTATGAGCCTAAAAACTTCATTTTATTACGCATAAACTCTCCACGCATTCTCCGTGACTTTGCTTTGTACATTTTTCTACGGGTGGGTTCCTCGCACAGTATAAGTTTGAACTGATAGAAAGGAAGGAAATTGATTTTTTCAAAAAAATCTCTGCTTGAGAAAGGGAAAAGCTTCATGTGGGGGTTTACACCAATGACCAGAGTCCAGTCCAAAGTTGTGACGAGGTGAAGAGATCAGATGGCACCATGACCATCCAATTTTTTTATTTTAAAAGAATGTCAAGCTGAGGACTCACCTTAGCATAGCCTCTATACTATCCAATCTTAAAAAATAAAATAAAAGAATCACGTACTCATGCTATCTAGACCATTTTGAGATAGCACTACATGCAGTGCCGATTCATGCTTCAAAATATTTGCATATGTTATCATATTAAATCTAAGACTAAAAGAATCACGTGCTCATGCGATTTGAACCATTTTGACATAGCATTGCATGCAATGTCACTTCATGCTTCAAAATATTTGCATATGTTATAATATTAAATCTAATATTGTATTATAATTACGAAAAAAAATAATATATCACTATTTCACATTAACAATAAGACTAAGGGAATGTTTGATAACTCTTAACAAACTTCTATTTTCTAAAGCAGTCAAACATCCCAAGATTTAGACCATTTGGTAAAACATCTAAAACTAGGTCTAAACCAACCTCTTTTTTCTTATTTTTCCTTTTTAAAAAAAGGTGACTAGTATATGACTTTTTTCCTTTTTAGAGGTTGAAACCCTATCGCGAAGCCCCTTTCTCGAAGGCTTCCCCCCCCCCCCACCTCCAATGCCATCCCTCTCTCCTCCTCCTCCTAGTTCAACTCGATGCCGAGAAGGATGTCTCATACTCCCCGATGTTGCAGAGGTCTGAAGCTGGATCTGGCTCCTCTTCTCTTCCCCCTACTTGTCTCGAGACCCACGAAGAAGGTCTCGTGCTCCCCTGACTCCAACATAAGTCTCACGGTCCGACTTCTTTTTGATTCCTCCTTACTCGTCTCAACATCGGTGGAGGTGGTCTTGTGCTTCCTCGACGCCAACAGATGGAGAGGAGGAGGAAGAAGAGTTGGACAACAAGAATGGAGAAGATGAGCCATCTATGATGGCAGGTGGAAGATCAGAGGGCGGGGGAGAGGTGCTGCTGTTAGCACCGCCACGCGGTTGATGTGTTGTTGACTATGAATTCTAGCATCCAACTGTTGCTGCATCAAAAGGGCGCCGATGATTTTAGTCAAGGCGGAGGAGATGGTTACAGAGTGTGGGAATTGTGTCATGAGATTTCGGGCGTGATGTAATTCCGATTTTTGCTCAGATGTTACTTACACGTTTATCAAACACGTCAACTCTTAATTATTTTAAGTAATTCTTTGACACATTGAGACGTTAGACGTGAACATCATATTTCATACCTTACCATTAAGTTTTATCAAGCAGGGGCTAAGTTTTACATCTTATGGAAACTATACTTATATAAAAAGCATTCTTATGTAGAAAATTGAAGTAACATTTAATATACATACATGTATAAATTAGTACAAAATCATGGGCAATGCTTATGTTATCCCTATAAATTTGCATATTTTGAAATAAGTTCCTATACCTTACGTATTTTTATACCAGTTCCTATTTACTTACGATTTCTTCTTTTAATCCTTATTGTTTGCTTCCGTCATCTTTTTTAACTTTACCATGGTTACAATATAAGGTTAAAGGTCATTGACTGTAGAAAAGACACTTCTATTCCCAAATGTTACCATGGTTAAACAAGGTTAATTTTACCCTCTCTCTACCATTGATGTCGAAAATGAAGATCTTCTCTCTCTTTCTATATATATATATATATGTGTGTGTGTGTGTGTGTGTGTGTGTGTGTGTGTGAGAATGGAAACTAGGCGAGTGGACCTGTTGAACACCATCATCTGGATGAGGAAGCTCTAGTCGCATAAAAGGACTACATCTCCAACCTCCTGTAGCGCCATCATCTTCTCCATCCTCATCTTCCTTCCAATGTCTTAGCTATCGTGCCAATGCCAAGAGGAGCCCTCCTAGTTCAACCGATGATCCTATGCCCAAATGTTGCACTTAAGATAAAAGCTCAACCACTACCTAGCCAGTGACAAAGAAAGGTTCAAAATCACTACTTCTTCCCCTATCTTGTCATGGTCGTTGCCCTCAGTGATAATGGCATAGCTAGTAGAGGAGATAGAGAAGGAGGTGGAGTTAGCGGAAGATGAAGTGAGGGAAAGTGACACGATGGCAAAGGAACATCTCATTTGGAGTGGGATACAAGGTGATCTCAAAGAATATGATCGCAACGAGATGGTTTAATATGAGGTGAGCATGTGTTGTGCTTTGGCTTTGGAGAAGTGACGCATCCTGTGCTCAAAGAAGTACATGTGATAGGTGGTGACTGTAAGAATCAACGGGGAGGAGGGAGAATGCAGTAGAAACAACATACAAAATGTCCTCCCCATCACTTTGATATATATATGCAACAACACAACTGTAAGAAGTGGTGTGATTTCTCACCTTTTTATGGTAGCACGATTGCAAAATTTATAATTCTATGGGGAAGAAGAGCAAGGCACACAATCGTATGCCCTCTAGGCGTATCCACACTAGTTCCTCGCTATCGGGATCCTCTTCAAAAGCCTCCAATGAAAAGAACACCTTCTCTTATTCTTCTTCTTCTCCCTTCTTGCTGACTTGAAGGCGAGAGAGAGCAAATGAGAGGGATAACCACCACAGAGGGGGCACCCAGAGGAGAGGGGGGGGGGGGGGGGGGGAGGGATGACCACTAGGGTTAGCCTGGTACCCTAATGCTCTTATCTCAATTATATATATCAACTCATACTTGGAGTTTTTCCCAAAAACTTCTAAGTTGTCACATAACTTATTAAGTCCACCCAACAGCTGAGAACTATTATGCATGTCACCCTCTAGGCTAGATATTAGTCTAGTTGTAAGTCCATTAAGTCTTGTAACTCACATACACGCTTATTGGTCAACACCTTAACCATCTAAGTTAATTAACTAATCATCTCATGACTTAAGTTGTAATGCATGTGCATTAGACAGTCCATTAAAAGTCTATTAAGAAGCTTTGGTGGGCCCATTAGGGTTTTTTGGTGGATTTTGTTGTGTTTTGGCCTGAAAACCTGAATTGTGTCGACGCGATTCAAGTGTTTGAAAGGCATCAGGTCTAGCTGACGCATTTCAGCCTAACTGCCCAGTCCGCTCCGGACTCCAGTGTTTCCTTATATGGGGACTCTTTCTCTACTTAGAACTCTTCCTAAATGGCTATAAGTAGTTCCCCTTCGCCTCCTTAGCCTTCTATTTTTTCTCTAAGCCCTGGGGAGAGTTAGATAGAGGTTCAGAGCAGCTTGGAGGGAGAGCGAACATGGTTCGTGGTGGTTCTTTACGTGGTGCATAAAGAACGTTATGCAAGGGAGTGTGGCGGTAAGGACGTGCATGAGAGAGCATTTCCGCCTTGCCTAGGCGGGCAACATCAAGTTCTTTGCATTCTTGATTGTGTGGCTACGAGACACGTGATGATTAACCTCAAAATCATAATATTTTTATGTACAAAAATCTTAATTTCAACCTATTTTCCTATTTACTATAAGTACATGCATGAAAAAGGTTTTAAGGTCAAGGATGGGGAGGATAAATTATGTTGGATGTGTTGTGTATTGAATTCTTTGTGGTTTATGTGAGTTCTGTGAAATTGGAAAGCAGAGTTGATTCATGCCACAGGTGATGCAATTTACGAATCATGTCACCTTAGGCAGACTCGTCTCAAACCTGTTGTACTTACTTTAATATTTTCTGCGTATTTCAAAGGAAATTCATGTTAGACATTCCTTATTGAGTATGTGGTCTTCTGCAGCGTAATTGTGCATGTTAGGTTGATCAGTAGCCCATTTAGATCAGTGATTTCATGATGGAAATCATGTTTTAATGAAAATATGGTTCATGTGGAGTCTTTAAACCATACTTTCCACGTTAGCATGTTGAATTAATCATATTTAATTCATGTGAAAATCTATGAATATGTATAGACCATGTTCATTCTATTCACAACATATTTTAGGTAGCAATAACATGTTTAAATCTAGCTTATTTCAAAGTTTACAATGAGTTTTTACTTTTGAAAACTATAATTAGCACTCTGAAAGGCGTCTATGGAAGTTGACGCGATTTACGAATCACGTTGACTGTTCATGATGCGATTCAGAGTCCTCAAATAGAATATGATGAATCCCCCATTATACGTAAGGTCATGCATATTTTAAGCTATGTTATTACACTGTCATGTAAATGTACATTACAGACTCATGTTACCGTAAGGATTGGGGCGGGACAAGGAAGAACGCAGCGGAAACTAAGATAAAAATCGATCCCGCCCATTCTCGATCCATTTTGGATAAAAACACAATCCGCGTCCATCTTAATTCCGTTGAGTCGAAGCTACTAGCCGTATAAGCAGCTAGCCTCCAACAGTATCCACATGATCCTCGTCGAGGGCTCCTCCTCGTCTCTTCTCGTCAGACGCGGCGCAATCACGGTAGTAGTCTCTCCGCGGCGGTGCCTATGCCGACGGGTGGAAGTGCTGATAGTCGAAAAACGGAATCGGCAGAGCAGAGCAGCAAGGTTGCCCCTTGGGGGACACACAACAAAGAGAGGAGAGAGAGAGGGCAGCCAGACTGAGGGGAACCCTAGAGCTTGGCCCAGGGTTTCCTCATGGCGTTTATTTATATTAGACGTGTGTGACTTTTCGTAAAAGTCCCCAATTAAATATAAAACCCTCTTAATGACTCCAAACTGAGAATCTTTGTACATGTGACCCTCTAGGCCCAAGTACCAATCTAGTTAATGGCCCGTTAAGCTTAGTAATGCTTTATCGACTTAATTAATTAAGTTATATCTCATATTAATGTCATACACATTAATCAGTCGAGCCTCCAATCATGTTAGGTGACAAGCAACACTACATGATCCCGGATGGTAATGTATTTTAGACACTTTCTCATGAAACCTTTCTATGAACAATTATCGTATGGATTTAATCCTTCATCCGAACAATGCTCGCGAGTTGACCTAGGGTGTAGTCAACTACCAAATCCTATCCAACTCACTTGGTTAGATGTCGTTGCACTATATCAGAAAACTCCATTTTCTAATATAGTGTCTGCTTTGGCCAGAGACTCCCGTGCATCATTCCCTAAGCATTCTCTCTCTAATTATCGATAGCGAATAATCCCGTATTGTACACTCAATCACTTTCGAAGGTATATCCGCTGAATCCAATCATTTGACTAACTAGAACCCCATGGATAGGGACCCGTAAGCCAAGGTCAAAGTCTAGAAGTCTATCGACAAGATATCTTTGGTGTCTCAGGTCAAAGAACCAACTTTATAATTGTGACATTGAATCGAGCTGGTTGATAGTCAGCTAAATTACTATTTAGCGATTCAAGTCGGATCAGTTCAGTGAACTCATTCTTCAATCAGCAGCTATATGCTTACCCTAGTGTCCCGACACATATGACAATGAGATCAGTCACGCTCATCATATGAGCAAACACAATACACATCAATCTATCTGGATGTAAGATATCCTATCTCTAATATCCTATCACTGAGAACAATTTAAGAATTATGGTCAGAAGTATTGGTCTTATTATCACAATCTCATTATGATCTAATATTCTCATATAATTTCACATACTTCATTATGCGCAATTAATTAAATGTTAATCTTCATAATGAATTAATTGCCATTTATTAGTGAACCGAAATGTACATAGGTGCCTGATAATTGGCTTTGAGGACATCTATATATAACATTCACCCACTTGAACTAAAGTCAATCACCTTTCCGTTTGATCTGCATCAAACCTAGGCGATCCTCAAGTACAGTTCGAGATAAAGCTTAGTCCATAGATCTGCTATATCATTTACAAATGGAATTCTTTCCATTACTATATATCCTTTATAAATGATCTTTTTGATCAGGTAAAGGTGTCGCATAATGTTCTACAATTTCTGATGAGACTGCAACTCTTTTACATAATCAGTTACTCCCACTATTGTCACACAACAGCGAGATGAGATCAAAAGTATTTAGAGTTGCTCCTAGTTTAGGGATGAACTCTTTCATCCACATTGTTCGAGCAACGGTGTACCTGTGTCTGTTGTCAAGTTAGATTAGAAGCTCGAGTCAAGGCAACCTCGCAGTTTTAAATTATTTCTCCATCAACTAGGAGTACATCCTTAGTTCTTTTCAATTACATAAGGATGTATTTTACCATCTTCTCATAAAGTTCTCCTAGATCTGTCTGATACTTATTGCACATATTGTATTAAGCCCAGTACATGCAATCTCTCTTCAACAGTCATAAGGAACATTTCCTTGGAGAGATTATTTCCACGCTTCATCAATATAAGATCTCCTTCGGAACTTATTATGTCAAACCTTTTGACATTTCAGCCAATGTACTTAGGTTGGATTA
Source organism: Zantedeschia hybrid cultivar (assembly GCA_030544215.1). Classification (NCBI taxonomy): domain Eukaryota; kingdom Viridiplantae; phylum Streptophyta; class Magnoliopsida; order Alismatales; family Araceae; genus Zantedeschia; species Zantedeschia hybrid cultivar. Next base: position 48,300,874 of record JARZZO010000011.1, read on the forward strand.
AATCAAACATCCTCATCGATCTATCTTTATAGATCCGTATTCCCAATACGTAGGATACTGCACCCAAATCCTTTGTGGAAGAATTATAGATAATCATGCTTTCACTAATGGTAATATTATTTCATTCCCATTGATCAGGATGTTACCAATACAAATCACTAATGATGTGACCATATTCTCACTGGCCTTCTTGTACACACACAATTCATGTTCATTCTTAATGAATACATAAGATTTGATCACCAGGTCAAATATCTGATTTTCAACTTCACGAGACTTATTATGATCTATTAATGAATCTTTTAAGTTGGCATATCCTCTCAAGATACACACTGGATGTAAAATATTCATGTTGTATCACATACACCTTTTCCTTAAGAGTCTTATTAAGGAAGCATGTTTTACCATCCAACTGTCACATCAACATGATAGGCAGCTTTAGCGATAAGAATTCTTATTGTCTTAACTTTGGCAACTGCCAAGAAGATCACTTCATTGTCAACATTTTGACTTTGGTGATAATTCTTAATTGCTACCCTTGCCATATTAGTATCTAACGATCCATCAGCACCGATCTTCTATTTGTAGATCCACTTACAACATATGGGTACTATATCCTTAGGCAAACTCACAAACTTCCAAACTTAGTTGGTTTACATGGACTGGTGTCAGAATTCCTAGCCTCTTGCCAATTCCCAAATTCAGAAGTATTAAAAGCCTCTTCATAGGTCTATGGATCATCATCCTTATCTTAGAGTTCCTCTCTTTTAGCCACCCTTGATATGTCACACATATCTATTTAACTATTTGGAGAATTACGAGAGATCTACGTCGCTTTTTAATGTGTGTCGTAATAGGTTCCACAAGAAAGAGATCATCCTATGAGGACAAATTCTTTCAGTTCTATCTAGCTCTCACTGTCTTATCTGAGGATAAATTCATCTTCATAGAAGACAACTCTCTTTGTAATAAAACACTTTTTTATCGCTAGCCTGATAGAAATAATATCCAAATACTTTATTTGGATATCACACAAATCTATACTTGTCCGTCCTTGAATCTAAATTCCTTAGATCATGCCTCATCACATGGGCTGGATATCGCTGACTTTAACACATTTAAAGTCTGACTTCTTTCCTCTCTATATCCCGTATGGAGTAATACGCACTGAACTGCTTCAGAACCTAATCAAAATGATAAGCATCTAATGCCAATATCTAAGCCCACAAGGAAATAAGAAATTTAGGCAAACTTCTTATCAATTGCATTATATCAAATAAAGTGTGGTTCCTCTTTTAAATACACCATACAGTTGTGGTGTGTAAGGAGAGGTCAATTGAGAGAGAGGATACTTTTATCCTTAAGGAATTGCGTGAGTACTGTACTAAAGTACTTATCTCCTCGATCAAATCGACGAGTTTTAATACTCTTTCTACTGTGTCACTCCACTCTATTCTTAAAACGCTTTAATCTTCTTAAATGCTTTTGACTTGTACTTCAACAAGTACACATAGCCGAATCTCTAAAGAAATCATCGTCAAGGATGAAAAAGTGGGAGTAACAATCTTTGGCCTGGGAGGAAATTGGACATATACAAAAGCATGTATAAATTCCAATAGGTTTGCTGTCCCACAGCAACATATGCAACTTTTGCACCATTTCCTAGCCTTAGGTCAACCTCTTAAACTCTCAATTTCCTTTTACTTATCTAAATCTACATTCTTTTGCGGATATGAAGAGTACATCTAATATCTCATAATAGATGTGGGTTCTCTAATAGACAAGTAAAAATTAAGTGACTATCCGATACTTCTACAAGTTTCATATTCTTATCGTCTGCCTTTCTTTGCAAGGTAAGACTCACAGTTCCTCTTCCAGCGTCCTTGCTAGTAGCAGTAGAAGCACTCCCCTATTTTAGCTGGCTAGCCTTTATCCTTCTTAACAACAGTTTCAATTGTTTAAGGCTTCTTCCCCTTGCCTTTCTCAAAGATGTATCATGAGTATCTCTTCATCCTAGTCTCACCAAGCAAGATGTGACAAGATTTCTCCTTGTTGACATTGTCAGCAGGCTCATGAGGTGATTGTTTATAAAGGACATAGGCAATTGCCTAGATCTGAAGACATTCTTCAAATTCTTATAGTTAGTCTAAATATGAGGAATGTGTCAATATCATGGCATCAAGTATGCCCCATCAGTTTATTTGACGACATAAACTACTTTCAGAGGATTCTAAAGAAATTAAACAGATAGTTCAATTAATTCAAACATGGTCTTTTATCTTGAATTAGCTCTCACTATTTATCATTGAACTGTATAACCCTCTGATATACAGAACGAGAGATACCGATGGTCTCCTAGCAGAGATTAGAATCTCACTGACTCATGATGTGATCTTGTGGATAGCACAACAAACCAAACCAAGATCAGAGAGCAACCAACTCTAGGCACTTGCAACTCCTTGTAATATCTCATCATACTTCGATCTCCGGAATAATAATGACCTTGTGGATTGTACAACAAGCCATTAAGTCTGGTCTAAGAGGTACCATCATTACGCAACATATATAAATTAGGGTGCAACCATTGTGGATAGCACAACAAGGCTATATTGTGACTTTACCCCGTTTAAGGCATCATTATGCTATAGTTCTAGCCTTATCATCAAAATCTGATAGGTCTTGTGGATAGCACAACAGACCTGCTCGACCTAACTTCCAATCCTAAAACTATAATGATGGAAGGCCACACAGTACATTCTCAATAACTTACGCTACGTTTTAAATTTTAAAAACGAGGAACTTTATAAATTTTATCTTAGTCTCATCTTAGGTGATAGTAAATAAATATATCACATATATTTGAATATTTACTATACCTAGATAGCAAGTTGATTCAAAATCAAATAATTAACTACATGTATCAACATATATGTCATTTATGTGGTCATGGACAACATGACAATTAACTGGAGCCAAATAGTTAATCACCGCTACAAATATAACAATTATATTAGTTACAAACAAACACACATACCCTGGTGATCTCATCTCCTAATGCCTTTCTGGTTGCACTTGTGGATCATCCTTGCTCTTCCTCAGTTATTGCGATCAATTACATGAAATAAAATTGATACAACTATTAACTTTATATAATTGTAAAAGAAGGTCTTATGGCAGAGTACAACAATGGAGGGAGATAGAAGTACATTGGAATGAGAGAGAATGAGAGACGCATGTCTCAATAATTAACAATTAACTAATCTCAATCCATTCCACAAAATAATCTACAATCACATCATATCATCACATGAATTATAAACTAAGTGCATGTTCATGACCACCACAAATTTTAACTGTCCACACATGCTTGGGCACATCACATAAAGGCTAAATCTTTTGAAAAATAAATACTGTTTGGTTTTCATAAGACCTAGGCTCCAATAAAAAATTGGTAATTTGAATTTTTGAAAATCATTTCTCTAAGCATGCTTTAAATTCTAAATTTAAAGCAAGGAACACATAAGAATGTGCACACAAAACTGAAATTAATTTCTAGAAGATTCCATGCAAATTTTAGAACAATGCTAAATAAGTTATTCTAATACTTAGATTAATAATTACAGTCTTAACAACTCTTGTTAAGCAATCCCCAATTTTAACTAACTCTACTAACAACTCTTGTTAAAAGATCCTCAAGGTAAAATACTCTCTTAACAACCCTTGTTAAGATATTATTCAAGAAGAATATTAATTTGTTAACAACTTTTGTCAAGAAAATAATAAGATAAAATAATCCCTTTTAACGAACTTTTTTTTAGAGATTATTAATGTTAAACTATTTTTCTTAACAACTCTTGTTAAGAACTCATTGAGACAATGATTTCTTAACAAATTAAAAACCCTTAACAACACTTGTTAAGGTTTTTCACAAGGAAGAACTAGATTTCCTAACAACTCTTATTAAGAAAGAAATGGATTTGATCAAGCATTTAGATAAAATAAATTTCCATATCAACTTTTGATAATATAAATTCAAAATTGATCTATAATGAGGCCCACAAATTATAAGGCTTTAATTAATAAAACTTAAAACAATTTTAAAAATTAATAATTAGAATTTTAATGGAGTGGTCATTTGGGGTCAAATGGGTCATGCCTAGGGGCAAAGGGTTATGGGTCTAGCCGAGTAGGGCTGACCCTGTTGAGCTAGGGCTTAGCCAGCTGAGGCACAACCTTGGCTCTGAGCTAGAGCCGAGGCCAACGCCAATTGGGGATGCTTGGCCCAAGCCAGCCAGGGCTAGATCGTCCTAGGCTGAGCCTAGGGCCAGCAAGGCGCGGGTGCTAGGGTCAAACCCTAGTGCCGCCCAGCCATCGGCGCCCCCGGTGCTGGCCACAGCGCTGCACGGTGCCGACGCTAGTCGGCCGGCATAGTCAGCGCCTCCAATCTCACCGGCAGCATCCAGCGATGCTCTCGCAGCCCTCCCCTCTCCTCTTCCTCTTCCTCCAATACAGAAGGCAGAAGGAGAAGGAGATGAGGGGGACTGCTGCCGCCACCTGCTGCCGCCCCTGTCGGGCAAGCAGTAGGCGGCAGTGGCCGCCAAGAGAAACAAAGCAAGATATATATATATATATATATACATATATATATATATATATACATATATATATATATATACATATATATATATATATATATACATATATATATATATATATATATATATATATATATATATATATATAAAAGGAAAGAAAGCATGAGAGATAAAAAGGAAGAAGACAACAAAAAACTAGATCTAGATCTAGATCCTAGACACCAGGGTCGTCGGCGGTGGCCGTGCCTCTCTATGTTACACTATTCCTTGTGTTGCACATACTAAATAAAAATAAATTTCAAACATTTTCTTTGATGATTCCTTACAAAAAATTAGGTTTCATATTCAGTTCATCACCATGAAATTGATTAAACACAAAGATTGAATCTTTGTTGCATATAACGATTCTATAATTGATTTCAGAGTTCTAAAACAAATCAAGTGGAACTTGGCTCTTATACCACTGTAAGGATCGGGGCGGGACGACGAAGAACGCATTGAAAACTAAGATAAAACTCAATCCCGCCCGTTCCTGATCTGTCTCAGATAGAAACACAAAAAATCGGGTGATTGAATATCAGTGTGCACGGATTCGGATCTGCATCCGTCTCGATTCCATTGAGTCGATGTTGTTAGTTGCGTAAGTGCCTTGCCTCTTGTGGTATCCACGCTATCCTCGTTGAGGGCTCATCCTCATCTCTTCTTACTAGACGCAGTGCGATCGCTACAGCTGTCTCTCTGCGGTAGTGCCTATGGCGAAGGGCGGAGCTCTGACAATTGAGAAATGGAATCAATGGAGGAGAGCAGAAGGGAGCACCCATTGGGGGGGGCACAATAGAGAGAGGAGAGAGAGAGGAGGCCGGCCAAACTAGGGGGAACCCTGGAGCTTGGTCAGGGTTTCCTCATGGCATTTATTTATATTAAACACGAGTGATTTTTCATAAAAGTCCCCAGTTTAATATAAAACCCTCTTAATGACCTCGAACTGAGAATCTTTGTGCGTGTGACCATCTAGGTCAAAGTACCAGTCTAATTAATGGCCCATTAAGCCCAATAACACTTTACCGACTTAATTAATTATGTTAATATCTCATATTAATTAATTAATTAACCGAATTAATGTCGCACACATTAATCAGTTGGCCTCTAATCATGTTGGGTGCCAAGTGACACCATATGATCCCGATAGGTAATGGGGTTCAGCAAGCCGCTCATGGAACCTTTATGTTAATAGTTATCGCATTGATTTAATCCTTCATCTGAACAATGCTCCCCAGTTGACCTAGGACATTGTTAATTATCAAACCCTATCTGGTCAACTCATTTGAGTTAGATGTCGCTATACTATATCAGAAAATTTCCTTTTTTGATATAGTGTCCGTTGTGGCCAGAGACTCATTTGCATCATTCCCGAAGCATTCTCTCTCCAATTATCGAGAGCAAATGATCATGTATTGTACACTCAATCAGCTTCGAAGGTATTCCGGTGAACTCGATCACTTGACTAATTAGAACCCTATAGATAGAGCCCATGAGCCAAGGTCAAATCCCGGAAGTCCACCGACAAGATGTCTTTAGTGTCATAGGTCCAAGGTACCAATCATACAACTGTGGCGCTGAATCAAGCTGGCTGATAGTCAGGTCAATTACCATCCAACGATTCAAGTCGGATCAGTTCAGTGAACTCATTCTTTAATGATCACCTATGTACTTGTCCTAATGTCCCGACACATGTGACTATGAGATCAATCACGCTCATCATATGAGTGGGCACAATACACACCAGTCTATCCGGATATAAAATGTCCTATCTCTAATGTTCTATGACTGGGAGTAGCTTAGGAATTATGGTCAAAAGTATTGGTCTCATTATTACAATCTCATTGTGATATAATATTCCCATATAATTCCACGGACCTCATTATGCGCAATTAGTTAAACGTCAATCTTCATAATGAATTAATTGTCATTTATTAGTGAACCATAATGTACATAGGTGCTTAAGATTGGCTTTGAGGACACTTATATCTAACAATTACATGCATGTAAATTAAGATGTTAAGATGTTGTGATGTGGATGAACCAACTGACAATATGGGACCTAAGTGCCACATTGACCAAAGTGCTACGTTGTGGAAGCCACCTCTTGATTTCCTCGGGATCAAAGTGCTACATGGTGGGAGCCATCTCTTGATTTCATAGGGACCATCTCCAGATTCTTATACTTACTCGGTTAATGTCTATGAGGTTATATATGAACGTAAGTCAACGGATAAATCCTAGAAAGTGTGTTTACATGCTAACTAGGTTAGATTTGAGAGCGTCCCCCAACTGCATAGCCGAAGACTTAGTAGGTTTGCCATTATCATTGGGTAAAGAAGAATAAAGTGTCTCTATGTCATTTTATGGTTGCTTGTCTTATGTTAAGAAAGTGAAAAGATGATGATATTTGTGATCACGTGATGAAAAAAAAATACATGTTTAAGATTCAAATTTATGTTGGAAATGTTAATGTTAAAGATGTATATATGCTATCCATATTCATGTTTTATGTCAGAATGCATGTTAAGTTTATGCATGTTATTTATGTTGCCATGATGTCAAGTTAAAGAAGCATACTAAGATGAAGCTTGTACATATATAGTATAGTTGTTCGCTATGTTTAGATGGGTACCATGCAAGTTTTATTTATGATAGATTGTATGCAAAAACCTATGGTTCTGTAGATTATGATCTTGCTGAGTGGGTTGCGACTCACCCTTACTCACTAACATTTTCAAGAGAAGTTGACGTTGAGGCTGAGCATGAAGAACGTGAAGCCTAGTTCCTGGTTGGAAGACTTGATCGGTAGAAGTAAGTGTTAATTTATTTTCAATTTCTAGCAAGAGATGTGATAGGCTAGATTTATTTAGTTCAGAAACGTACTTTTATTTTATTTGGATATGTAGAGATCCTAGATATTTGATGATTATTTATGCTAATGTTATAATGTTATTTTTGTTAGTGGATTTATCTTGTTGTTATGAAGGTTGTTTCATTTGTACTTGGTTCATGCGTATACTCTTACTATCTTTAGAGGATGTTTGGATTGTTTCTACTATCGTGCATGTTATGTCGGTTCATTATAGGCTGACATGACCGAACTGGGTAAGCAGGGGCATTACATAAGTTAACTAACTTGATTATCACATAATCACTTCAATAATCATCTAATGATTATTAAGTATTGACACTTCGATCATGTTAGGCTCCAAAAAATGCCGTATGATTCCCAAAAGATACTTGGGGATAACTAATCCCACTCAGGACCTTTTCATCAATAGATGTCACATGGATACAATCCTTTATCCATACAATACTCCTTGTTTAGCTAAAAGTATGGTTTAACTATCAAACTCTTGTGTGCTAAACTAGATAGACCTCATTCTTAAAGTTCTATAAGAAAACTTCTTTTTTGATGAACTATTGAATCCTGGGGATTTTTCCTAGTACTTATCTCTAGGATATTCTCTCTCATTCATATACTGAGAATGAATGATCCTATGTTGATTTTAAATTAACTTCACAAATATTCCACTGAGTCTAAGCTACTCAAGGCCTTGCCGTCCTCAAGCAAGACATCCTTTAAAATTTTAAGTTTAAGGACCAACTATGCTACTATGACAATGAACACCATAGTTGACAATTAGGTATAATTACCATGTAGGGTTCATGGTCAGATCAATTCAATGAACTCATTCTCCAATGAGCACTTGCATGTTTGTCCAAGTGTCTCCACACGTGTGACTATCGGACCAGTCACTCTCCTCATATGAGTAGGCATAACACATACCAATCTATCCGGGTATAAGATGTCCTGTCTCAAATATCCTATGGTTGATTAGGAATTATCATTAGGAATATTAGTCTCACTATCAAAATCTCATCTTGGTTTAATATTCCTTACATAGTTCCAAGGACTTCATTATGCGTAATAAGTTAAATTCCAATCAATCTAATGAATTAATTACTATTTATTAATGAACAAGAATGTACATAGGTGCCAAGGGATTGGCTTTGAGGACACCTATATCTAAAATTCTTCTACTTAGACTAAAGCCAATCACCTACATGTTTGATCCCCTTTGAACCTAGGTGACGCTTAAAGACAACCTAAGACAAGGGCTTTGTTAGTAGATCTATTATATTATTTGCAGATGAAATCATTCTACTATGATATCTCCTCTAAAAGTGATCTCTCTGATTAGGTGAAAGTGCCTCAGAATGTGTTGTGACTTTCGATGAGGCCTCGGTTCTTTCACTTGTGCAATTGTCCCATTATTGTTGCACATCAACAGGATGGGGTCAGAGATGTTAGAAACTACTTCTAGTTTGGTAATGAACTTCTTCATCCACACAAATTCCTTGATAGCTTTAGCGACAACAATATACTCTCCCTCGTCATCAAGTCTGCAGTGATTTCTTGCTTAGAACTCTTCCAGCTTATTGTCCCTCCATTGAGGGTGAAGACAAATCCTAACATTGGTTTACTATCATCTAAGTTAGACTAGAAGCTGGGGTCAGTGTAACCTAATAGCTTCAAATCATCTTTTCTATATACTAGTAATATATCCTTAATCCTTCTGAAGTACTTAAAGATGCATTTCATGGCCTTCTAATGAGGCTCTCTTAGATCTGCCTAATACATGTTCATAACACTTAGAATATGTGCTACATTAGGCCTAGTACATATCATGTCATACATGACGGATCCTATCGCAGAAGCATAGGACAACCTACTAATGTATGATCTCTCTTTAGGAGTTTTAGGAAACATCTCCTTAGGAGGATAAATTCTAGGTATCAACGGTATGAGACCTCTTTTGAAAATTTTCATACCAAACTTTTAACAATCATGTCTATATATATAGATTGGGTCAATCCCAACATGTTCTTGGGTCTATCTCTATCCGTATCTCTAACACACAAGATGCTTCATCTAAATCCTTTATGGAAAAGTTTTTGGACAACTATGTTTTTATCGATGATAACATTCTTACATCATTCTCAATGAGTAGAATCTCAATAACATATATCATTAGGAATGTAATCACACTCCCACTAGCCTTCTTGTACATACATGGCTCATCTTTATTCTTAATGAAGTCATAAGATTTGATTGCTTCATCAAATCTTAGATTCCAACTTCAAAACGCTTGCTTTAATCCATAAATTGATTTATGAAGCTTGCATACCTTTTTAGAATGTTCTTTGGATATGAAACCCTCAAACTATATGATATACACTTTTTCTTAAGATTCGCATTGAAGAAGGTTGTTTTAACATTCATCTGTTATATCTTATAATCATGATAGACAACTATGGCAAGAACAATTTTGATTGACTTAATCATGGCAACTGGCAAGATGATCTCATCATAGTCAACTCTTTGTCTTTGACAATACTCCTTGGCCACTAACCTACCTTATAAGTATCAATCAGTCCATCTACACCAATCTGTTTTTTGAAGATCCACTTGCATTCGATGGGTACAATACTCTCAGGCAAGTCCACCAAGTTCCAAACTTGGTTGAAATACGTGGATTGCATCTCAAAATTCATAGCCTCTTGTCATTTTACGAAGTCAGGGCTACTAATAGCATCCTAATAGGTCTTAAGATAATCATCCTCACTGTAGAGTTCTTCCCTTTTACCATCCTCAATATGTCCACATATCTATCTAGCTGTTTGTACACACTAGAAGACACATGTAGCTCTTCAATGTGTGTCTGAATGGTTTCCACAAGAGATGGATGATCTGCTGTTAACCTGTGTATCTAGAACTTCTTTCTGTTCTATCTTGCTCCCACTATCTTGTTCAAGGACATATTTCTCTTCAAGGAAGATAGCCCTTTTAGCAACTAAATACTTTGTTCACTAGGCTGATATAAATAATATCCAAATGTCTCGTTTAGATATCCTACAAATCAAGGCTTCTTTGTCCTTCATTTTAGCTTATCTAGATCATGCCTTTTTACATGGGCATGACATCCCTAGAGTTAATATGGTTAAGTCAGGTTTCATTTTGTTATGCCTGTGAGTGCTCAATATCGGTGTGTTGTTCATGATTTCATGTTGATTACGTGACAAATAAAATATTAAAATAACGATCGTGATCGCCAGAAATCTAAAGGTTTCAAAAGAAAGATCGCTTACCTCTTCTAACTTGGGAGATTGGTTCTTTGTTTCTTCTCTTTGGCCGGCCAAAAAGAAAGAGCCCTTTTCTTGTTCTCTTGCTATTATGTTGGTTTCTTGATTTTTTATTCCAAAGCTTCTCTTTTGAGTGTCTTTTCTTTCTTCTTTGAATCTCCTTTATACCATGCAAGAAAAATGAGAATAAATAAGAGAAGATCTAATTAGAACTAAAATAGAGAGTAGTATCTATTCTATTAATGAATTCGAACATGCAACTAAACTAATATACTCACTTGTTTTGGGTTCTTTAAACCCCTAATATGAACATGGGTTTGGAAAAGGATGTGGTGAGTGTGTGTAACTTGAAGTGATGAGATGAATAGCTTTAAAAACTATGAAGAAAAAGTAATTAAATTATATGAAATCAATGAGAAAACTAGAAAGAAAATTGGAAAAGAAGATGGTTGGTTGGTTGGCCCCTCCATAGCCTTGGTCTTTAAAAATTTCAAAGGATGAAGAGAGTGAAAAGAAAGAAGCTTTAGATGAAGCTCCTCTTGTTGTCCATGTTTTCCCTTTTAAGAGCCTTCAAATACCTTGCCTTGAACTTCAAAACCACTAATTGCCAACCTTTTTCAAAGGTCCAAGGGGTGTATTATTTATATGAAGTGATTTTAGGGTGTTTTGGCCTTCAAAAAAACTCTCTTCTGCAGTTGGACTTGCCTTGGATAAATATGGAGGAGTTTGCAACCTTCCTAACCTTGAAAACCAAATTATCTTGGCCAAATCATGTTTATTAAGAAACTCTCAAATCGCGTCGCCTAAACGGGATGCCATTTGGCTAATTAAAGTAGCCAAAATAGAAAGGAAATCCGAAAAGAAAATCGAAAAAGATCAGGAAACCTAAATCGTGTCTCCTTAGAGCGACATGATTTAAATAATTAGAAAATTAATTCGAATTACAAAATCGAAAACCCAGACGGATTATGACCTAAATAGTGTCTCCCTTAGGGGATGCTATTCAGTTAAATCTATATGAATTTAGAAAGTTAATTTCGAACTGATTTCTGCTGGGAATCTAAATGGCGTTGACCTTGAGTGATGCTAATCAACAAATTTCGAGAAAAATCAACAAAAATTAATTAATAATTAAACATCAGATCATTTTGGGACATTATAATTATGACATGAAATTTACTCAATATGAAGTCAAAATTAGCATGTCTACAGCTGCCCCACCTTGGCGTTGACTTTGCAAGGGAGTGAAAATAAAATAGAATGTACTGAAAATGTGATACCAAGGTGTGATGAGACATGCCTTCAACATCATATGACAAGAATTTTTGTCAAAATGAACAATGAAGTAACTCAAAGAGATCAATGGAATTAATCATGTTTGGATGAAAGGGACAAAGAAAATAAAATAAGGACGATCAACTTTTATAGTTGGGAAATACTCTAGGTCACAAACCCTACAAGTTTCATCATACAGAGCGGTTACCAGCCAATGTGGACGTGCTACAATTATAATGGATCTTAAAGGAAACAAGAAAATTCGGGATAAAGAATGCAAGCGAGAATAGAATTTCAAAGATATCTTCAAGAAAACCTCAAAGATAATTGAGAGATCAATTCGGAAAGAAATATTTCATATCACGTTGGAATTTATTTTGAATAATGGTATGAAATTTAATCAATAATTAATTCTTACCACAATTATTTCAAAGTCCTACATGATGCATGCTGAGCTAAAAAGAAAATTAAAATGAAATGAAATATAAATTAATCAAAGATAATATTGTTAAACTGTCATTGATGAGTCAAGACATTAATCTTGTAATTCAGTGCTAAGCCGAAGCTCGTTTGTCCACGCACTATTTCACAAAAGCGGGACCATCATCCTCATCAATTGACAATCTAACGGCCTATCTGTATGACTAAGAATCCTCTAGAATTATCACTGTTTTTATTGAAGGGGAACTCAAATTCTAGTTTCATCAAAACACAAGGTCCTTGATATACTCTAATAAAGATTTAACATATAGTAATACCAATGTAAATCAATTAGATAAAGAATACAGGGGATAGAGATAACCGTCTTTTTAGTCACGGTAGGGACTCAGTGAAACTCCCACAATGGGACCTTATTGAAATTCCAACTTCATTTTCTTCTTACTTGTACTCAGAATTTGTCAGTAACTTCAAGTAAACAGTAATTAACATTAAATATAAACAATTATGGATTTTTTGATAAATAATAGAAATTCAGAAAATTCATCAAACGGCGTCGCTGTCCACAGATGTCATTTAAATGACGTCGCCCTGTCCAGACGCCATTTAACTTACAGAAATCGCTCCTCTTTCTGACTCCAATCCAAACTCCACTTTCCTTCTTTCAACTCCCTCTTCCAATTCGGAAAGGGCTTCCCAACTTTGCAAATCCTTCTATAAAACTCTCTCTCTTCGTATCAAAGCATTACAATACATAATCAAGAGAGAAAGTCAAGGAATCCTCCCCAAAGCTTAAGAGAAATCAAGACACCAAGAGGAAAAACTCAATTAATTCAAGAAGATGGCGAGTTTTGCATAAGATTCTTCAAACAAGAGGATGAGGAAGATAATTGAAAAGCTTTCTAAAGTTAAAGATCATCTAAGTGGGCGAGATCCTAACCTACAAGTAAGCTAATTTCTTTTCTAATCAATTCTTCTCTTTCCCTATGCAACTCTCCACATGTTCTCCAAATTCTTCATGAGCATGATAGAACTATTCAAATTTCTTTTCTTTATATAGGGATATCCTTTCTTCTTTGGTCCAAGAAGATTCTCTTCACTTCCATGGATCCAAAAGCTTGTAAACAAGATCAATATCTCCATACAATCTTATATATCTATATGGCATATTCAAGGGTTGGTTATTCATGCCAAACATTATAAAAGCATAAGCATGGATTGAGCTACAATATGCTTTGATCGAGTTATGACATCCTCAAACTCATACCTTTCTTTTCTCTACCTTCGAAGCCACTATCCTCTTAGAAGAAGCCGAACTCCTATTGGGCCTTCCTAAGCTCAAGGTCAACGATGATGAACTAGATTTGATTGAGATGATGCTCATGAGGGAAAAGATTACTGGTCAACAATTCTTAAAGAAGATCATGAAGGGTTCAAAAAAAGTTCAAGGCTGTCTTACTAATAAGGGAATCAATCTTGCAAAGCTAATTGAATGGACCTTGAAAAGGATAGAGAATCTCAAGGATGAAGATACAGAGAACATGATGAAGGCGTTCACCATATATTTGGCTGGAGTTCTACTATTCCCTGCTCAAGATAATGTTCTAGAAAATGATCAGATCAGTGCAATCAATGGGATCTTTGAAGGGAAGCAGATCAGCATAGCAATTCTAGCCTATCTCTACAACGGGCTCTCTGTAGCTTCCACAGGTCAACCTCCTTATGGTAGCATGCTTCTCTTAGCTCTATGGGTGGAATTCCACTTCAAGTTCAACCATAATGAAGAAGAGGTTGCAAGGATATCCCAAATGTATCGGTGCAGCCCTATCTTCCATATCGCCAACATCGTGAAGTTCAACGACAACATGACCAATCGAGTGCCCAACCTCAAGACTCGAGCTGACTAGCGCGCTTATTTCAAGACTATGCTAATGACTGAATTCGAATCTACACTACTCGCTCTCATGGAAAAGGCGGTTCGAGTGCGTTGTGGTGCTGGCACAGAGCTCCAACTGATCGGGGCGACCGAATTGGTTCTTTATAATTCACATCACTGTCATCCTCAACTTGGTATGCCTCGCTACAAATTTCCTGAAATATGTTCTCTTTCTCCAATTAAGAGGCGGGCTTTGGGAACTAATGAAGACTTCGAGGCGACTAAACTTATTGCGACTATGTGGAACATCGGATTCACTTGTTGTGTGAAACTTCATGTAAAGGAGCTTAAGAAGATTCAACTTTGAGAGCTCTCGATCCTTATATCCAACTTGATGTATTTTGCTTTACGAGAAATTATTTCTTTATTGCAATAAAATCTTTTATTAATATCGTGTAATCTTGAAATTTTCTTTGAGTAAAACTGTGATTTTTTCTCAAAATACCAAGGTTTGGATTTATTTAATTCAAATCGCGTTGACTCAGAGAGACGCGTTTCAGTCATATTCTATTTCCGAAAATAAATATTTAATCCTTAAACGGCCCAAATCGCATCTTGTCAGGGAGACGCCTTTCTCTTCTCTCTCCTATTTTTCCAGAGATTTCCAACATTAATTCACTGAATCGCGTCCTCCTTTAGAGACGTGTATCACTGATAACTCCGTATTTCCGTGGTACGACCCTGATCGAAAAAGGCGACAAATTCCAAAAGGCGTTGTCTATGTAGGATGCGTTTAACCAATTTCAAAAAAAATCTCTTACCGCCTCAATTTGTGCGCCACTGAATAGCGTCGCTGTTCCCAGATGCGATTTAGAAAATTCAAACAGGGTTTGTGAGCCCGAGCCCCTTTTCCCCTCATTCTCCTTCTCACTTTCTCTCTCTTCATCTTCTTCCTCCCCTCCGGCGACAGCAGCGGTTTCTGGCCATCTTCCTCTCCTCTGGTCATCCTCGATGTCTCCGGGGATCATCGGCGGTTCTTCCACCATCGTCGGCCTTTCCTCTCTCCTTCTCATTCATCCCGTCTCTCTAGCTCTCCCGAGCTCTCTCTCTCTCTCTCTGTCTAGCTCTCTCACATACACGAGCTCTCTCTCTACACTTGCCATGGAACATGGAGGGCCGAGCGATCTTGGTGGGAAGCGACGCCGAGTGGTGTCGATTGAGGTGGTAGAAATTGTAGAGGGCGAAGAAATGGCGGTGGAACTTGCGGAGGCAGCGACTTTCATGGAACCCAAAGATGCCCTTCCTGCGACAGAAGAGGGTGAAGCGGCGACGACACTGGTCGAAGAAGCCGGTCCACGTTTGGTAAGACTCCAAAAACATTCTATTTATATTAAAATTTTAATTTTTGGGGGAAAGGGAACTCGGCCACAGATTCTCGGAACCTATGGTGAAAGGCGTCTGGGGACATGGACGCATTTATTAATATTTGGACAATGATTTTAATCAATTATCTGGACATTGCAGGGAACGATGAGGACCAGGATCTCCTCGGACTTGATGGTGGCCGCCTATAGGGGTCTTCCGGATTTCCAGAAGGCGCGACTGGCGGAGATAGGATTCCAAGAGATCCTACAGATAGAGCCGTTCTGGATAGATCTAGTATTGTTGCAGGTATTGAGAGAGAAATGGCATGCCGAGAGCCGAGCATTTCTGATGCCCTGGGGATATATGATCCTCAGTCTCGAGGACGTTACGAGGATCGCCGGCCTCCGGATAGAAGGTCGGACAGTTAGCGGGATCACGTATCCCAATTATCAAGGATTAGCATTAGAGCTCCTAGGATTAGAGGTGACAAGGATAGAGGGCTGAGAGTCTCGGACTCTCCTGAGGACAGCCGTTGAGAGATTCCTAGGGTTAGTAGAGCTTAGGCAGCAGATAGATGAGTCTCGGGAGAAGTTGAGAGAGAGACTAGCTAGGACGGCTAGTGCAGTGTACTGCCAGGATCCGAGTGATAGGGCTAGTGTAGATAGGGACCTCAGGAGATTGTTAGTGTCTTTCTTTGGTAGGCTTCTCTTCGGGACGAAAGGCGACTACATCCACTGTCGTTTCCTGAGTCTCTTTGTAGATTTAGATAGACTACGTGTGTTGGGATCCGGGCGGGATGCGAAGAACGCAGCGGAAACGACGAATAAAATATTATCCCGCCCGATGCCCGCTGATCCGACTCGGAATGAAAACTAAAACCGAAAATCGGGTTGTAATCTAATTACCGTGCACGGATTCGAATCCGCTTTCGTCTCGGTTCCGTCGAGGCAATGCTGCGAGCCGCACAAGCGTCCGGCCTCCAACAGTATCCACACGATCCTCCGCGGTGGTTTGTCCTTGCTCCCTTGTCCGTATCAGCTCACTCGCTGAAGATCCGTCGCCGCAACGATTGCCGAAAAATCCGCCGACGGGAATTCCCGACTTTCGGGATTCATATGCGGCGGAGATGGAGACTGTTTTGGCGCCTCGAACGTGGCGCCCAGAGAAGGAGAGAGAAAGGGGGGATGACGGCCAGCATGGGAAACTCTGGAGCTTGGCCCAGGGTTTCTCAACAGCGCGTATATATATTAAGTCGACGCGACTTTTCACAAAAGTTCCCGAGTTAATATTAATCCCACTTATGTACCACCGACTGAAAATCTTATTGCGTGTGACCCTCTAGGCCTATTAACCAGTTCGGTTTTCAGCCCGTTAAGTCCAATAACTAGTTATTGACTTATTGTAATTAATTAATATCTATACATTAACTAATTACTTAACCGAATTAACATCGCATGTAAATTCGGTCGGACTTCCGATCAAGTTGGGTGCCAAGCAACACTGCATGATCCCGGAAGGTAATAGGATTCAACAACCCACTCATAGAACCTGTCCGTCCATAGTTGCCGCGTGGCTATAATCCTTCGTTCGCACAATACTCTTGAATTAACCTAGGGTATGATCAACTGTCAAACCCTAGATAGTTAACTCACTTGAATTAGACTCCGCTGTATAATATCCGAAAACATCTTTTTCTGATATTGTTTCTGCTCTGGCCAGAGACTCCTGCGGATCTAGTCGAGGAGGCTCCAGTTACCTGAGAGCGAACAATCCTTTATTGAATACACAATCACCTTCGAAGGTCATCCGTTGGACCCGATCCTTGACTATTAGAGATCCCGTGGATAGGGATTCGTAGGTCAAGGTCAAAGTCCAGAAGTCCACCGACAAAGTGTCTTTGGTGTCTCAAGTCCAAGGATCAACCACGCAACTGTGACGATGAATCAAGCCGATTGACAGTCAGGTAAATTACCATTCGGCGATTCATGTCGGATCAGTTCAGTGAACTCATTCCCCAATGAGCACCTACAGGTTTACCATTGTGTCTCCACACGAGTAACTAACGAGATCAGTCACCCTCATCATATGAGCTGGAATAACCTGTACTAATCTAACCGGATGTTTGATGTCCTTCTCAAACCTCCTACGAGTAGGAACAATTGAGAATATGTGTTTATAAGTCATCAGTCTCATTATTATGATCTCATCATAATATGATGACTATTGCACATATTCATGGACTTCATTATGCGCAATTATTAATATGCCAATCTACATAATGAATCTAATGCCATTGATTAGTGAACCAGATTGAAATAGGTGCCTAATGATTGGCTTAGAGGACACCTATATCCATGAATCTCCCACTTGGACTCAAGCCAATCACCTTCGCATTTGATCTCCATCAAATCTAGGTAACGCTCACAAAAAATCTGTGACTAAGACTTGGTCAGAGATCTGCTAAATTATCTAAAGATGGAATATTTTTCATTACGTTATTTCCTCTTTATCTTTTGTCTCTGAACCTGTGAAAGAACCTCAGAATGTTCTGCAACTTCTGAAGAGACTATGGCTCGATCACACAATCCATTGCTCCCACTATTGTCCTACAACAATAGGATAGTATTAGAGACCTTTTAGAACTACATCTAGTTCAAGGATGAACCTTTTCATCCATACTGTTCTAATAACAGTATCACTTGTTTATATCGTCACCTTAATATCGAGTTCTGGATTAAAACCTTTCCAATCCATTCCTTTCTTCTAGAAGGTTAAATCCATTATTTGACTTGAAATTTGAATCACTATGAACTCATAGTTTCAAATCATCCTCTCCATATACATGAGTACATCCTTGGCACTTCTCAAGTGCTTAATGATGCATTTCACTCATGTATCCTTTAAAGAACTATTTTCCTAAAGAAATAAATTCCATATCTCAACAATTGAGACTTGTTATGAAATTTATGCCAAACATCTTGACATACAGGTCAATATAATATCCCCACCGATCTATCCTAATAGATTCGTATTTCCAATATGTGGGATATTATAACTAAACCTATTATGGATGAAAACATGGTTAACAATGCTTTCACTAATAGTAACATCCTGAAGTCATTCTTAATGACTTTGATGTTATTATCATAAAGCATTACTAAAGCGATCGTACTCCCACTGTCATTTTTGAACACACACATAATCCGTAACTATTCTTAATGATCACGTAGTATTTGACCATTAAGTCAAAACTTTTATTACAACTTAGGAAGCTTCAGTTTGATTCAAAATAATTTTGAAATTATAACTTGCTTCTGGACATTCTAAAAACTTTAAAGGTGCATTATATACATCTTTACCTCAATCACATTGAGAGAGCGCTTTTAATGTCCAACTGTCATCATCTCATAATAATGATAGGCAGTACTGACAACTTATCAATCTCAAAGTTGTAATTACAGAGAGCATCATTATCATAGATTTTAGATCATAATCTATTTTGAGCTCCTCTCATCTTGCTAAATCAGATATATCAAACATATCATTTTTGTTACTGAGAGAATCTCAAAAATCTATGAAGCTCTCTGATGTGTTATGACTGGTTCTAAACAACTAAAGATTATCTAATAATCTTATGTTAGTTTGTGAATCTAGAACATCTTCTAGTTTTTTCAGCTCCCATTGTCTTCTTTGAGGACATATATTCCTCTTCATAGAAGACAGCTTTCAGGACGATAATTATTTCATTATCGCTTGGCCAATAATTGTAATGTCCAAACTCTTTAGACATTCACAAATTCACACCACGATAATACCTGACTTTTAAATCAGATTTGTTTATAATTCACATCTCATATGAATTATTTGGTTTCCATATCTTATATGGATATACACTGACTTATTTGGAACCATCTGTAAAGCATGGACATCTAATGTTTATACTCATGTTCACATGGATAAGAATTAGGCAAATCTTATTATGCATTGTACCATATCTTAATAAGGTGCAATTCCTCATTCTATCATATTACTATGATATGTAATGAGAATCAATCGAGCGAGAATACAATTATCCTCTTAATGGTTTATGTGAATCATATATTTAAGTATTAGTTTCTTTGATCAAATCAAAAATTCTAATACTTCATATTGATCTTATACCTTAATCTTTCAGATACATTCGTCTTGTACTTCAGTAAGTATATACAGTCGAATCATTCCAAGAGTAAACTATCAGGTAAGTCAATAGTAGTGATTATCTTTGGCCTTTGAGCTGTTTACATCAATATGCATCAGCATCAATAATTTTTTATTGTACAACCCTGTGTACAATACCATAGATAATCAGGATTCACACAGTTCATTTCTATAGGAGACTATTGAACATTCATCACATGAAATGTCACATAAGAATCTATAGTGCATTGACTGATTTGAACAACTATTATTCTTTGTCAATCAATGTTATTCTTCATATCTTATGCAACTAAATAACAATTATTCAGTTTCATATTTGACTCCTATAGATATATAAAGATTTACTATCTAACAGTAACCTATGAATATCATGAACAATAGTTGAGTCTAACTTAACACTTACATTTTCTCGATTTCCTTTTACTTGTTTAAGTCTGCATACCATCGCAGCTCTGAGAACCATTTCCAATATTTTATATTGGAGATGCTAATTCTCCAATAGATATGTAAAAGGTTGATAATAAGAATATCTGAAACTTATCTCAAGTTTCATATTCGTTTTGCCTTTACCAATATCCTTATATTGGTTGTAGTGGGATAACTGCTACTTCTCTATCTCAGTTGACCTTCATTTATCCTTTCAGGTGTGGGTTCGACCGTTTAAAATCTTACCACTTGCCGTTCTCAAAGGCACATCATAAATATCTCTTCATCTTGGTCTATCCAAATAAGAGATTTCATGACAATGATTGCCTTTCAAAAAGGCATACCATGAGTACTTCTTCACCTTGGTCTATCCAAGTAATAGGATTCATGATACCTGATTAGGATAGTGACTATCACTCACCCCTAAAGATATTCTTTAGAGTTTTCTAGTCAGTCTGAGTATGAGAAGTATTGGCTTCCAATATGCCAACTTCTCGAATAGACGACATTTTAGTGAACGAAAGAAATAACGTGATTTAAGCAGATAGTTCTTATAATTTAATTATGGTCTTTTATTTTGAATTATTTCCCACTATTTTTCGACGGACTGTATAACCTTCAGGTATACAGAACGAAAGACTCTGTTGGTCTCCTAGTGAGGATCAGAATCTCCAAGAATCACAGTATGACCTCGGGTAAACACATAGTATCATACCATTATCTTAGAGCAACCATCTTATGGTAATTGCAACTCCTTGCAATATCCGATCTTATTTCGACTCCCAGGTCTTTAATGGTCCCAGGTAAACACAGTAGGCCATTATACCTGGTCTAAGCTTTACCATCAATACGTGACAGAGTAGAGTAAGGATGCAGCTCCCAGGTAAATGCGAGGATAGTTACACCGTTCTTCTATTCTAATCTCAAGACATCAAGATGCCATAGTTAATAGTCCTTTCATCAGATGGTGGCAGATCTCGGATAAACACATAGAAACTGCCATCACTAAATCAAGCTCTAAGAACTATATTGATGGAGAGCCACGCGGTGCATTCTCAATGACTCGCGCTCCGGCTTAGACTTTATGTTGAAGGTTTTGTTTATGTTAAGTTGGTCTCATCCTGAGTGATAGTTTATAAATATATCGAATATATTTAACTATACCTAGATATTAGCAATTGATTCATAATCAAAAATTAAAAAACATGCGTCAACTATACATGTTCATTATGTGGTCATGGACAACACGGTGATTAACTGGAGCCAAACAATTAATCACTATACTATATAACAATTATATAATCTAAACATGCAAACATATAGCCACTGGTGATCTCATCTCCTGTCGCCTTCCTAGTTGCATTTGTCGATCATCCTCGCCTCTCCTCGGCCGGTGCGATCAAATACAAGTAATATTTATTTTGAAACAATTTCAAATACAAATAAATTGTAAGAGAAAGCCTTATGGCCGAGTACAATAACAGAGGGAGATAGAATTACAATGGAATGAGAGAGAGAGGGAGACACATAGGTCTCATTAATTAACACTTAATTAATGAACATCACATTCCATAACAATCCACATAATCACACATCATCATATGATATGAAATAAATAAAGTATATGTCCATGACCACTGCAAATTTTAACCAACCACACTTGATAAAGCACATCACATGAAGACTAAAATTTTGAAAATATAATAATTTTGACTTTCTTAAAACCTGGGTACCAATCAATATTGGATAATTTGAATTTTCGAAAATCTTATTTTCTAACATGCAATAAATCTAATTTAAAGCATCAAACACATCAACATGTGTAAACAAAGCTAAAATTAAAATTTTAAAATATTCCATGCAAAATTTAGAACAATTCTAAATTAATTAATATAACACTTAGATTAATATTAAATCACATTAATAACAATTATTAATGCGAAACAATCTAACATTTAGATAGAATTAAAAATTCCTAAATAACACTTATAAAAGAATTTCTAATTCCAGTTATAATTGATTAACAACTCCTTGTTAATAAACCCCTTTTATTAAATAATATTTTTTAATAACATTTATTAAGAAATAATAATTAGAACATTTCTAATTAAAATAGTCTAACATTTTAGACTTAATTTAATCTTTTAATAACATTTATAAAAAATCAAATTCCAAGTAGATTAGATCAATATTAACTATAATTGAGAGATTCTTGAGAATTTTAATTAAATATCTCAATAACTATGATTGAGAGTTTAAAAATAAATAAATAAATCCTTAATAACTGTTATTAAGGGTTAATACTCAATAATTAATAAACACATTAAAATAGTCAATTAAACACTTAATAACTATTATTAAGTGTCCCTCAATTATAAAATAATTTCTTAACAACAATTGCTAAGAAATTATTAATGTCCATTCAGACAATTAAAATAGAATTAACAACAATTGTTAATAAATTTCAAAGTCAGAACAATAATCTAATCAGTTAAATAATTAACAACATAAGTTAATTAATTTTAAGATCACATCTTAAATATGAATTAACAACAGTTGTTAATTAAAATTAAAATTATTATCTTAATCATTAGTAACAAAATTTTTAAATAATTAATTAAGATCTCATTTTATATAAATAACAACATTTGTTAATTATAACTTAAGATCATATCTTATTTAACTCCTCTATTACTCAGTTAAAAGTAATTAACAACTCTTGTTAATTAAAATATTAAGATCATATCTCAAAATTAACTTCTAATTATTTAATTAAAAAGATTTAACAACAATTGTTAATTAATTAAGATTACATCTTAATTATAAGTCCCCTTTAACTTAAAATTACAAATTTAAGTATAAAACACTTTTAAATAAAATTTATTATAATTTTAAGACAAAGAGAATTATTTCAATCCTTTTAATAAAGGGTTAGAGGGGTTAATATATTTTTAGGGGTTAAATGGGCCTAAATGGGCTTGGACTGAGGTTAAATGGGCCCAAGCGGCCTATTAATTTGGGCCCAAGGGCTGGTCTGGCTCGGCCAGGCATGACCTAGCCCCAGCCACCTGGTCCGAGCCAGGTAGGCCCCAATGGGGCACTTGGGCTCGGCCCAGCGCCTGGGACCAGGCTGCCTGGCTCGGGCCCAGGCCCCCCCCCAGCCGGGCCGGTTCGGGGTCGTGCGGGCCGGCACAAGACTGCCCGGTCCACGTCCCAATCGCCAGGCTCACCCGGCCGCCTGGTTTCCCTTTTTAGAGTTTGTAGTAGAGCCGCCGCCAGTGCAAGCTGGGAGTGGGGTGGCCGGAAGTGGCCAGAGGGTTTATCCCTTCGACTTCGGTGCCGGAGGTGGCCGACCGGTGGTCACTCGTCACCGGCAAGCTCCCAAATGATGGGTTTAACCTTGATGTAAAACCGTGGGCTTCCCTCTTTCTTCTCTTCCATCACATGGAATCTTGAGAAAAGAGAAGTTCCACCACCGGCCGTCGGCAACACGAGAGATTCTCTGGGGACAATGAAGGTTAGGTGGTCAAACCAGCATTCAAATAGTGGTGATCCGACCACCATTAACCCTTCTACAAGCCCTCATCCTCCAGTTATCATCTCCATGAATAACACCATGCAACCCCATTAAAATTAGAAATTTTCCCTACAGAAAAATAAATTGACCATCGTATGTTCATTTCATGAAGGATTTCCAGTGAGAGAAAAATAAATACAGCATGGAATTTATTTTAGAAGATTAATCTCGTCGTTCCGAAGCAAATCAGAGCGGAACCTAGCTTTGATACCACCGTTGGGATCCGGGCGGGACGCGAAGAACGCAGCGGAAACGACGAATAAAGTATTATCCCGTCCGATGCCCGCTGATCTGACTCGGAATGAAAACTAAAACCGAAAATTGGGTTGTAATCTAATTACCGTGCGCAGATTCAAATCCGC
This sequence comes from Zantedeschia hybrid cultivar, assembly GCA_030544215.1. Taxonomy (NCBI): domain Eukaryota; kingdom Viridiplantae; phylum Streptophyta; class Magnoliopsida; order Alismatales; family Araceae; genus Zantedeschia; species Zantedeschia hybrid cultivar. Next base: position 48,325,174 of record JARZZO010000011.1, read on the forward strand.
TTTCGTCTCGGTTCCGTCGAGGCGATGCCGCGAGCCGCACAAGCGTCCGGCCTCCAGCGGTATCCACGCGATCCTCCGCGGTGATTCGTCCTCGCTCCCTTGTCCGTATCAGCTCGCTCGTTGAAGATCCGTCGCCGCAACGATTGCCGAAAACCCGCCAACGGGAATTCCCGACTTTCGAGAATCATATGCGGCGGAGACAGAGATTGTTCTGGCGCCTCGAACGCGGCGCCCAGAGAAGGAGAGAGAAAGGGGGGATGACGGCCAGCATGGGAAACTTTGGAGCTTGGCCCAGGGTTTCTCAACAGCGCGTATATATATTAAGTCGGCGCGACTTTTCACAAAAGTCCCCGAGTTAATATAAATTCCACTTATGTACCACCGATTGAGAATCTTATTGCGTGTGACCCTCTAGGCCCATTAACCAGTTCGATTTTCAGCCCGTTAAGTCCAATAACTAGTTATTGACTTATTGTAATTAATTAATATCTATATATTAACTAATTATTTAACCGAATTAACATCGCATGTAAATTCGGTCGGACTTCCGATCAAGTTGGGTGCCAAGCAACACCGCATGATCTCAGAAGGTAATGGGGTTCAACAACCCACTCATGGAACCTGTCCGTCCATAGTTACCGCGTGGCTATAATCTTTCGTTCGCACAATATTCTCGGGTTAACCTAGGGTATGGTCAACTGTCAAACCCTAGATGGTTAACTCACTTGAATTAGACTCCGCTGTACAATATCCGAAAACATCTTTTTTTGATATTGTTTCTGCTCTGGCCAGAGACTCCTGCGGATCTATTCTAGAGCATTCTGTCTCCAGTTATCTAAGAGCGAACGATCCTTTATTGAACATACAATCACCTTCGAAGGTTTTTCGCTGGACCCGATCCTTGACTATTAGAGATCCCGTGGATAGGGATTCGTAGGTCAAGGTCAAAGTCCAGAAGTCCACTGACAAGGTGTCTTTGGTGTCTCAAGTCCAAGGATCAACCACGCAACTGTGACGATGAATCAAGCCGATGGTCAGTCAGGTAAATTACCATTCGGCAATTCATGTCGGATCAGTTCAGTGAACTCATTCCCCAATGAGCACCTACAGATTTACCATTGTTCTCCACACGAGTAACTAACGAGATCAATCACCCTCATCATATGAGCTGGAATAACCTGTACTAGTCTAACCGGATGTTTGATGTCCTTCTCAAACATCCTACGACTAGGAGTAATTGAGAATATGTGTTTATAAGTCATCAGTCTCATTATTATGATCTCATCATAATCTGATGACTATTGCACATATTTATGGACTTCATTATGCGCAATTATTAATGTGCCAATCTACATAATGAATCTAATGCCATTGATTAGTGAACCAGATTGAAATAGGTGCATAATGATTGGCTTAGAGGACACCTATATCCATCAATGCGAGTATGCCTGGGGTGCAGCCCTTCTGACTCACCTTTTCACCGACCTCTCCGTGGTTACGCCGGACCGGGAGACCACCATCAATGGCTTCATGCCGTTTCTTCGGGTATTTAATTTGTTTTTAATCTGTTCATTTCATTAAATGCTTATGATGCAATGCATATGATGACTCTAACCTGTATGTTTGTGTATGCAGATCTGGACATATTATTATTTTCCTCTGGGCCGGGCAAGGCCTTCTCTCTTGCTAGCAGTGGTCCCGTTAGCTAGACGGTTGCGTCCGGTAGTGGACACGACACCACAACATCACCAGCTGATGGCCCTCTGCCGGCAGTTCCTCGACTACCCAGAGGTGCTAGTGAGTTTTTTTTTCAATTCTTTTCTTTCAATTATTAACTGTTTCATGGTTTATTAGAATGTTTGAACATTTAATTCATTACAATGTCTTGTAGGGTGTTTAAATATTTTATGAGAATGTTTAATTAATTTAATTAATTGTTTTATTAACATGTCTGTTTGATGTTTAATTGGTCTGGTTAAATGATTGAATATTTGAATTTACATCTCATTAGATGACACAGTTTATTGATTAATTACTTTATATGTGATATGCAATGTGAATAACCTATGTGAATGCAGGTTATTTGGCGTCCGTACCTTGGTATGGACGATGCAGGACAGTCCTGGGTAGAGCAGGGATGGGGTTGGTTCGGGCGCTAGGTGTGGCTGCATTGCATGAATGAGATAGCCCTCCTGCGCTTGAGGCTAGTGATGTGGACACTTGGGCTGCATCAAGAGTGGATGGAGGAGGAGATCTCGGAGGGGATCGGGAGGACCATGAGGGGCAAGTAGGCACGCACCGATTGGAGTGCCAAGTTCCTAGATCAGCAGGATGACTGGCACCGATATGGGATTCCGGTAGAGTCACAGGCAGTGAGCAGTGATGCTTATCTTCAGCACTGCCGGACCCACTACGCTGCCCACCTCCAGTTACTCCGTCTTCTCGATGTAAGTAACATGATATGCATGTCATGAATGCTTCTTTCATTTTATTTATTATCTTTCTTATAGTTGTAAATGTATGATATGATATGGTATGAATATGCAGGATGCGCAGGACGCCACCATCATCACCCTCCGGGGCAACCTCCAGGATGCAGAGGCCCAGCTGGAACATGTGAAAAAAGAACTGAATGAATTGGTAAGCATGAAATGAATGATATGAAATATGAATTATGAAGTGCTTTCTTTTATTAAGTTGTTCTGACACTTGCACACTACGGTGGTCTCTTTTTTTTTATAGCACGCCGCTTATACTCACGTGGCTCCACCATCTGCTTATGCTGCTAGCGCTTCTTCTTCCAGTGCAGCTTATGAGGCCACCACCACTGACCTGCGAAGTCAGTTGGCCCTAGTCATCTGCCGAGCCGTTTAGGCTGAGGAGGACGACACCGTCTGGGTAAGTCTTCAACTTGCTTTCTTCATTTCTGTGTGGTATTCTTTGCTTGCTTAATTAGTTGACTGACAGGGTCTTCTGTTGCAGGTTCAAGAGCGCTTTGTCAGGCTCTCGAGGAGGCTTGTCGTAGAGCGGCTCGTGTCACCGAGTTAGAGGAGCAGCTGGCGAGGCTCTCCACTGGTGACCTGCCTCAGGAGCTTTCACGCCTCCGGTCACGCCTGGAGGTCATTACTGAGGAGAGGGAACGTGAGCGGCAGGAGAGGCACCGGATTGACACAGAGATTCCCTCTCTCAGAGTCCAGGTTGGAGTTGCCGAGCACAAGAGGCGCAACATAGAAGAACGTTATCGGCGTGCTCGTTTGCGGGCTCTGGAGCAGGAACAGGCGAGTGCCTTTACTGTGAGCGTTGTGATTTCTTCGGGACAGGTGGGGCCGAGTACTATGGGACCTCCATCTCTGCCGACTCGTGGTCCAAATGAACCGGATGAAGCCCAGAGTCAGTATGACGAGGGTGCAGGAGAGAGTTAGCCGTGAGGGCTGCTTTGTTGTATCTTCTTTTCATTTTGTTGTATCTTCTTTTGTGAAGTCTTGATGATGGACTTCTCATCCTGTGTACAAAACTTTTGACATATATGAAAGGAACCTTTTCATATTTGATCCTTCTGTTGACTTTCCTTTTTATGCCTGTGTCCTGTGCTTGGCTTGGCAAACATGTTAAATATCCGTTCTAGCTTAGCCCCTTGCGCAGTTAAGTAATTGGCTACTTGATCCTATCATTGGTAGAAGGGTCAAGGGGCGAAGATTTTATTTAATGAAGGCGAATAAAGATAATTAAAGAAGCAATAAATGGTAAAATGCAACATAAAAGCATGCAAATGCTCGCTGAAATTTAAACTGTGCAACACTCATGACCGAGCAGATAAATGCTAATTGAAATATTTTTGTTTTGCAATTGTAATTTTCAAAATATTTATTTTTTATTTTTTATTTTGAAATATTCAATTTTTATTGTGGTTTTGAAATATTCAATGTTTTTTGTTTTGAAATATCCATTTTTTTTTTAGTTTTGAAATATTCATTTTTTTGTAATTTTCAATTATTCATTTATTCCTAAAGACCAACATGGTACATGGATCAAAAGAGTTTACTTATTCGTCATCTTAATTCCCTAATCATTATTTAATAACCTAATCCGGGTTCATCGTGCTTTTATTGTGCTTATATCCTCGATCCCATTTGATGATCCGATTTTCAGTCGACGTAGGCCATTCTTTAGACTTGGAGTATGTCCCTTAGAGAGAAAGGAAGAAATGGTTTGGAAAGTCTCTAAGAGGGTTCCGGAGACCCAAGAAGATGTCCATCATTTACCCTATTGTCTGTTGGGGTTCGGTCATTTTCACTTTGTAGGGTATTTTTGACCTTGCGCTCCCTTTCGTTTGGATATTTGTGGCCTTTTAGTTTGACTTTTGTGGCCTTTTGTACTTGATTTGGCTTTTGCCTTTCTGACTTTTCTTTCGTGGGGTGGATCTTTTTCTTTACCCCTTTTTTTTAATGAAGGCCTCCTACTAAGACGACGGGTATTTTTAATAGTCTATCCTGAGCCTCGTTCCGACATCGCAAGCCGAACATAAAAAAGAGTAATAAAGCCAGAATGGGTTGTACTTTTACAATCTCGGTCAAACTGTCAGTTTTCCTTGGACTTCATATCTCTTGTTATTCAAGGACAAAGCGTGTCTGTGTGTGTATAATGCACCTAAATTAGACTATCGAAGACTAAAGAGGGAATTTAGAATTTCATATTTTCGAACTCCACTGGTCTTTGCACCATGCTGATCGACACAACTTAAACTAAGGATAGTATTTCTTTAAGTACAGACCATTCCAGGGATGAGATAATTCTTGCCCTTTCACATTAACTAAGCGATAGGTGTTATTAGGAAAAACATGCGAGATAACATAAGGTCCTTCCCAATTGGGTTGGAGTTTAGAACGTAGACCACCCGATTTTATGAAGATTCTTTTTATAACAATTTCACCGACTTTGAACTTACGTTCAATAATTTTTTTTTGATAAAAACGTGCTAACCTATTTTGATATACTCGTGCATGATTAGCGGTTGACCATCTCTTCTCGTTTAAGAGTTCCAATTGAGCGAGGAGTGCAGATCGATGCTCGTCAATAGAAAACTCCTTGTTCAATTGTACTCTTAATGACGGAATGAGGACTTCATATGGAACTACCACTTCCATTCCAAATGTTAAGGAATATAGAGTATGCCTAGTGGGAGTGCGAATTGAAGTTCGATATGCCCAAAAAGCTTCAACCAACTTTTCTGGCCAATTTGTGTATCGATTAGATTCACACGTTTTCTTGATGATTTTTATCAAAGTCTTGTTTGTTGCCTCTGCTTGGCCATTGCCTTGCGGATAATAAGAAGATGAATGATGCAATGCAATTTTATATCTGTTTTAGAGGTCCTCAGCTCTTGTGATATGAACTGTAGTCTATTATCGATGACGATGGTGATTGGAATTCCGAATCTTGTGATGATGTTCTTTATGATGAACTTGCAAACTGTTGACGCTTTGACTTCCGTGTAAGCTTCATCTTGCCGACTTGGTGAAGTATTACGTTGCCGTGAGAATGAAGGATTTTTGCTTAATGCCGGAATTGGGATCACCGAGAGGTCTAATGATGTCGAATGTCCACATGGAGAAAGGCCATAGGGAGGAAACAAAATGGAGTGAAGATGCGGGAGACTGAATCTTGTCGGCATGAAGTTGACATTTAGCACACCTACGTACATACCCTACACAATCTTCTTCCATGGTCGCCAATAATATCCTTTTCTAAAGATTTTCTTCGATAACATTTGTCCATTAACGTGGCCATCACAAACTCCAGGATGAGCTCCTTCCATGATCTTCCAAAGCTCATCTTCGTCCAAGCATCTCAGAAGAACACCGTCAAAACCTCGTTTGTACAACTCTCCTCCAACTAAGGTGTATCTCTGAGCAATTCTCCTGATAGCCCTCTTTTCCTCAGTAGTGACTTTTTTAGGATAGGATTGATCATTACAGTATTTGGAGATCTCATAATACCATGGTTTCTCTTCATTTTCCATCCCTTCTTGTAGCTCCAATAGCATGATTTCTCTCTTTTCTACAATATTCCCATCTCTAACTTTCTTCAGCATTTTCTCTTTAATCTTAAGAAATGAAGGGTCCTCTACAGCAGGAGAGAGATGCCTATGAATGATGATCGATTCAGATTGTTTGCTGATTGGGAAGTTTAGGGATGATGCAAGAGAAGCTAGCGCGTCAGCTAAGATGTTCTGATTCCGAGGAACATGGACGAAGATCAGTTTGGTGAAGAGCTTGGCATAAGCTGAGGTCAATTCCTGATAAGGTTTGAGTTTGGGATCAAGGGTGCGATACTTGGTAAGTACTTGGTGAAGGATTAATTGACTATCACCTACAATCCTCAATTTGGTAGCACCATGTAAATGAGCGGCCTCAAGACCAGCAAGAAGAGCCTTATATTCAGCTATGTTATTGGTAACATAAAAGGCAAGCTGAAAGGCTTGGGGAATGGTGACACCTTTAGGTGATAGAAGAACAATGCTGATACCCTTACCATGAGAATTCAGAGCTCCGTCAAAATGCAGAGTCTACATGTCATCTTTGATTCTGTTTATGGACATTAGTTCCTCATCCGGAAACTCCGATCGAACCAGATCAAATATGGGAAGAGGGTGATGAGCAAGGTGTTCTGCTATGGCATAGCCTTTGATTGCTTTCTGCTGAATGTAGATGATTTCAAATTGGGATAGAAAGCTCTGCCAATGCGCTAATCAATATGTAAGGACAAATTTCTCGAGAAGGAATTTGATTGGATTCATCCTAGCGATGAGATAGACTTCTTGGGCCAGGAAATAATGCTTCAACTTTTGAACTACCCATACCAGTGCAGCACATGTTTTCTCCATCACTGTATGTAATGACCCGCCACCCTATAATCGGGGATCCGATTACTAAATGGGTACCGAATCATTAATTTGGAGCCAAACCAGGATCTTGATAAGTCTGGGAAATAAATAATAAACTAAGCTAAACATTCACATTGCATTGAATTAGAAAGGAAGTGCAAGAATTAAAAATTATTACAATGCGACTTGACTCAGCAAATAATTACATACTCTAACTGAAAGGAAATAATTAAGCATACAGGCCAGAAAATAAAAATAACAACTACATCGGGGCATACCCCGGAACAGCGGCTGCTGGCGTGCGACCCAAAGCAACGCTCTCCTCGCTACGCCTGCCTGGAACCCTCACCTGAAAACTGCAGGGGTGAGTCTCATTGAAAAGACTCAGTAGGGATCCTTCGATCCCCACCACCCACTCACGCACCCACAAGTGCAGCAACACAAATATAGATAATTTAAGCAAGTAAAGTAGTAAACACAATTTCTAGATTTCGATATAAAACACATGCATTCGAAATATAACATGCACAATTCTAAAATCATTCTACCACGGAGCCCACAACCAGCATCTCGGCAAAACGCGCCAACCACACGACCGAATGCGGGAAACACCGACCCGTTAAGACCAAACAGGAACCCCTCGGATAGCGTGCTGGCTACTCCGGCCTGACAGGGTCCAAGTGGTTTTGCTTCCCCCAGAACGAGTGACACTCCGAATGTACCACTCCCACACCGGTACTAGCTATACCCCGGGGTACACCAGGTGACCCTCTCTCTAGGCGTCACCCCGCCACTCCCACACCGGCACCGTGTCACTCCCACACTGACACAGGGTGCCTAAGCGCTAACAACTGTCACTCTAGGCCCACGATCGCACAAAACACAACACGGTGCGATCCGATCACATAGAACCCATCGTCATCGAGTACATTTCTAAGCATGCAATTAATTAAACTATCTAACAATGTAAACATGTGTTAATTGTAGGGATTAATGGAATTCTGACTTGAATCGCGTTCGCACAAGGCCGACGTCATTCAAGCTTCCTAAACTGGTTCATATAAAAACTGACCTCGGAAAATGGCCTAAAACGCGTCGTCATATGTTGCCGCCTTTTGAAAAGCGCCGCTGTCCCTAGTCACCTGATAACAACAGAAACAGAGACAGACCTCGGGTGATTTCACTTTAAAATGCGTCGAGCATGGAAGTCGCCGTTCAAAAAGGCGTCGCTGCCCCTGGACGCTCATCAGTCCAGAGCCAAAGTCTGTTATTTGGGCTAAATCGCATCGCGGGTTGGAGCCGCCTTTCTAAAAGGCGTCGCTGTCCCCCGACGCCATTTAACCCTCACAGACAGGTTCCTCCTCTGCCATCTCCCAATCCACGGGGTGGGATTTCCTCCCCCAATTTGTGTAAAAACACTAAAAAAAATGGAGAAGGAGGAGAAGAACTTAAATACCCATTAAAACACCGAAATTCTCATTACATGCAATTAGTATTTTCACCCCAAGAAAACCCCTAAACATGCTCCAAAGCGGGAAAAACATGGTTTTTAAATGAAATACAATGGGGATCGTCACCCTACCGGTTACTCGAACTCTTCCTAGATCCAAGCCGCCGACCCGCCTAGCCACATGCCGCTGCCGGTACCACCGTGGACGCCGTTACTCCACCGGGACGTCGGCCGCTGTCCGGAGAGAAATGCGCCGCGGAGGAAGTGGTGGTGGTAGTGGAGGAAGTTAGGAGGTTACTGGAGTGTAGGGAGAGGAGGAACGGAGGGCAGAAAGCAAGGAGAGGTGGAAGGGATTCGCACAAGGTCGGAGGGAAAAGAGGAGAGAGAAGAGAAAGGAGAGAATGAGGGAAAGGAGGGAGGGTTCGCGGGGTCAAATAGAAGCTGGAGAAAACGCGTCGTCCAAGCTTGATGTCGTTCAGATGACAAGACCGGGCCGTACTCTGACAAAGTAGCGTCGTACTCTAAATGGCGTCGTCCATACAAGATGCCATTCAGACGATAAGGCCGGGCCCGTACTCTCGCGTCCCAAGGCCAGCCTACGTAGTGCCCACGTGGCACAGCTTAAAACACGTCCACATTGATGGACGCCGTTTAAACCGCATCGAGCAAGCTCGACGCGAAAAGGAAACTAAGTCTCAGCCCCACCAGGGCCCAAACTAAGGGATCCAACTCCGAAACTAACCCGGTAACCGGATCCGAAACCTCAATCCTTACATTCTTCCCCCCTTAAAAGAATTTTGTCCCCGAAATTTCTGCTAAAAGTGACAAGATCAAAAAATAATGGTACAAGCTCACAAAAGAACTTACGAGAAAAGGTAGGAAAACTGCTCCCGCATCTCATCCTCGTGCTCCTAGGTCGCCTCACCCCCGGAGCGATACTGCCAAATCACCTTAACTAGGGGAACAACCTTGTTCTGAAGGACCTGTTCCTTGCGATCCTCAATCTGTACTGGAAATTCCGAAAAGGACAAGTCCTCAGCGACTTCCAACTCTGAAAAGTCCAAAACACGAGATGGGTCCTAAACATATCTCCTCAGCAAAGAAACATGGAACACATCGTGCACTCCTGCAAGACTGGGTGGCAAGACTAGCTGATACGCCGTTTCCCCAATTCGAGCAAGAATGGGAAAAGGCCCAACATATCGCGGACTCAGCTTACCTCGCTTCTCGAATCTCATCACACCCTTGGAGGATGAAACTCGGAGAAACACGTGGTCCCCAACCTCAAACTCAAGCGGTCTTCTACGGACATCTGCATAACTCTTCTATCTGCTCTGAGCTGTCGTGATCTCAGTTACTGTTGTCGGTCTACTCCAGTCCATCACTGCCTCAATCTTGGCCAGATCCACTGCAATGCCATCTCCAGAAATGACATGCCCCAGGAAGTGCACCTTATCTAGCCAGAATTCACACTTACTAAACTTGGCATAGAGTTGGTGCTCTCTCAGAACCTGCAATACCACTTGAAGATGTGTAGCATGCTCTTCCTCAGAAGAAGAGTATACCAAAATATCATCTACGAATACCACCACAAACTGATCTAGGTAGGCCCTGAAGACCCGGTTCATCAAATCCATAAAAGCCACCGGAGCATTGGTCAAGCCAAAAGGCATAACCAAAAACTCATAATGTCCATACCGAGTCCTAAAGGCCGTCTTACTAACATCAATCTCACGGATCCTCATCTGATAATACCCTGATCTCAAGTCAATCTTTGAAAACACCTTCGCAGACTGCAACTGATCCATCAGATCATCGATCCTTGGAAGTGGGTACTTGTTCTTTACCGTCACCTAGTTCAGCTGTCTATAATCAATACACAACCTCAGAGAATCATCCTTCTTTCTGACAAATAGAACTGGAGCACCCCACAGAGAAGTACTGGGACGAATAAAACCCTTATCCAGCAATTCCTATAACTGCGCCTTCAACTCAGCGAGTTCGGCCGGAGCCATCCGATACGGGGCCTTATACAAGGGCGCCGTACCGGGTGCAAGCTCGATAGTAAACTCAACCTCTCGCTGTGGAGGAAGGCCAGGCAACTCCTCAGGAAACACATCAACAAAGTCACAAACTACAGGCACCTCCCAAGGACCAGAAGTACTACTAACATCAGCTAAAACAACAGAGGCCAGAAAAGCCTCACAGCCACCAACAAGCAATCTCTGGGCCTTAAAGGCAGAAATAAGAATACAATGAGAAGAGAGCCTAATACCTTGGAAGTAGAAGGTTGAGATGTCCGGAATAGAGAAACGCACCCTCTTCCTATGGCAGTCCACTTCGGCATAATAAGCCTCCAACCAGTCCATGCCCAAGATGACATCAAAGTCGCGAATGGCAAGCACAACTAATTGGGCAGGCAACTCATGGCCCTCAATGGTCAAGGGAACCTCACTCAAACAATTATAAGACAACATGAAATCCCCAGAAGGAACCTTTACCATCAGACCATCAGACATCTCATCAACGGGTGCAGAAATAATATCTACGAACTGCTCAGAAATAAAAGAATGCGAAGCATCCGAATCAATTAACACATGTGCAGAGTTCCTAAGGACAGAAAGTGTACCTTCCACCAAGTTGGACGTACGAGCCTCCTTCCTGGTGATAGCTAGAACTCTCCCCTGGGTCTTCGGCTTCTTCTGATCACTTGGTCCCTGCCCCTGACCATGCCCCTGCGGGCAATACCTCGCCAAATGGCCATGCTGGCCACAAGTGTAACACCTCCCAGAAAATGCAAGACACTGAGTCCCACCATGAGTACCACCGCAATGTCGACAAGCTGCCGGAAGCCTCTGAGCTGCCTCATGCTGAGAACTAGACACCGACTGACTCTGCTGGCTCTGCCTGGGTCTGCTACTACCGCTGTTGCTGCCACCACCTCGAAAGAACCTCCTGAATCTGGAGCCGAGTGAAGACGATCCTGATCCGGACGAAGGAGCTGCTGCTACTGCTGTCTTTCACCTGCCATGAACTGGCCCCTGAGTTGTCAGTCCCCTCTCTCGAGCTGACTGCTCATGCTGTGCCTCTACTGCTGCGGCACACCTAACCGCCGATGCCAAATTTGTACAACAATGGGATGCCACAAAACTCCTCAAATTGGACCTCAGTCCATCCACAAACCTCTCAGTCCCACGCTCATCGTCTCCTAAGATAAAAGGCACGAATCTCCCAAGTGAAACAAACTTCATTTGGTACTCAAGCACTGTCATGCTTCCTTGGGTCAATTCCATAAATTCCCTCTCCTTGGCCCTCTGGACATGCCTAGGGAAGTACTGCATGTTGAACTCCTTCACAAAAGTCTCCCATGGGATCTCGCTGAGATTCCTATCTGCATATGACAAACTCTTCAAAGTGGTCCACCAGTCGTAGGCATCATCCTTCAACATGAAGGTAGCCGATGGAGTCCTCTCAACCGCCGCACAATCCATGGTATCAAAAGTCTTCTCCATCTCCCTCAACCAATGAACAGCTTCATCAGGGTCGGGACGACCGGTAAAATGAGGCAGCTTCAGCTTCAAGAATCTCTCCAGAGCAGCTGAAGGCCCTCCCCGAGCACTAGAACATGTGGAGTGTGAAAACATGCGAGGGGTAAGTAGTCCTCCAGAGATGATATGTTGTTAAACCAGTTTCATAGGGGTCATCTGGCTCCCCTCTATTAGTCTCTTCATTAAGCAAGATTCTCTTGTCAAAGATGGCTCAAGGTTCCTTTATCAGCTCATCTATCAGTGGTGGCCACTTTGGTTCAGAGGGATCAAGAAATAATCTATTCAGTGCAATATATAAATCCCCGATGTCGAACCAGTGGTACCACTCGCATTCTGGATCTTGAATTTTCTTCTTTTTCATCAGCCGCAAAGCCTCCAAGGACTGGTACGTCAGTAATTGAGAGCAGTGTCTAGCTAGATCTCTGCCATATATGTCATTTAGGTCGAAGTGGGAAGTGATTACCACCGTGTTATTGGTTTGAATCACGGGCCCCTTAATGAAATGAGTTGACAAAGTCCAAGTTAGGGGTTCCCAGTTTTCTTTGCACGGCGTAACCATTGTCTTCCATGTTTTACGACCATTTCGTCTTCCTGCTACTGAGCAATGTTGTGCCTCACCCTTACTGGCCTATAGCCCAAACCGTTACCAGGTGCTCTTCTGTTATCTCTAATAGGCGTGGTTCTGCCTTGCAGTTATGTGCTTAGGCCTTTTCGTAGCTGACAACCGCCCTTCATCATTATATTCCAGCCAGGGGTACTCATGAACTTCCCCCTTTTCACAGCATCGACTGGACAAGAAACGAGTATGGTAGCTTTCAAAGGATCAGCCGATGGAAGGTAGACCTGTAATACCGACATAATGGGTTGTCGGCCAGGTAAGGGAGTTGGCTTGATATTCAGAGAGTGAGCAGCAGATAGGCATACTTGTTACTTTGATGATCCGTCCTTTATAAGGAAACCTGAGGCATTGATGGTTCGTCGATGGAATTGCCTCAAGCAATTTGATATAGGGACGGCCAAGTATGCCTTTTAGCGAAGAGTCGATCTCAAGAATATGGAACTCGACCTCGGCATGATAAACAGGACCCAACTCTACCTTTAAATAAACCATGCCTAGAGGGGAACATGTAGAGTTGTCGTAGGCGGTGACAGAGATGGGGGAAGGCAGCCACTTCTCTTTCGGTATGCCACAGAGTTCTAAAGTTCTCGACGGCAACACGTTGATGGAAGCTCCTGTGTCAACCAGATATGAATCCACAACCTTCTTGCATATGTTAACTGTAATGCTCAAGGCCATGCTTCTAGCTGCTGGTGGTGCCAACTCATATGTATGGAAAGATATAGAGGGCTGATCCCCCTATGGAACTAATAGTGCAGTGATCTTTTCTACCGGCACGTCCTCATTGACCATGACTCTTTGGAGATACTCCATTAAAGCTTCTTGATGGGTCTTAAATCTCTTGATCTATTTTAACACGGAGACGCGTGCCGGTGTTCTGTCCAGGTACTTTAACAGATCATACTGAGTGTCAGGTGCACTCTCTTCATTCTGTACTTTGTAGACACGCTAATTTTGATATCATATTGATTAAATTTCATGTCACACTTATAATGTCCCAAAATAGTTTGATGTTTAATCATTAATTAATTTTTCTCGGAATTTGTTGATTCGCGTCGCCCTTGAACGACGCCATTTAGATTCCTAGTCAAAATCAGTTCGGAATTAAAATTTTAAATTCAGATAGATTTAACTGAATAGCGTCGCCCTTGGGAGACGCCAGTTAAGTCCTAATCCGTCTGGGTTTATGATTTTTAATCTGAATTAATTTCCTAGATTATCTAAAGCACGTCGCCCTTAGGAGACAAGATTTAGATTTCCTAATATATTTTGGTTTCTTTTTCGAATTTTGTTTCTATTTTGGCCACTTTAATTAGCCAAATGGCGTCCCGGTTGGACGACGCAATTTGCGAGTTTCTTGATAAATATGATTTGGCTGAGATAATCCGATTTCCGAAGTTGGAAAGGTTGCTAACTTTTCCATGCTCATCCAAGGTAAGTCCGACTACGGGAGATAGTCCTTTTAAAGCCCTAAACACCCCTAAACCTATTCTTATAAATACAACACCCTTTGGACCTTCAGAAGAGGTTAGCCATTGGTGATTTTGAAGCTCAAGGCAAGGTGTTTTGAGGCTCTAGAGGAGAAAAACGTGGATAGTAGGAAGGGCTTCATCTAAGGCTTCTTTTTCTTCATCCTTAGAAGCTTTCAAAGACAAAGGCTATGGAGGAGCCAACCTACCATCTCCTTTCCCTAATTTCTTTCTAGTTTTTCATTAATCTCATATAGTTTATCATTGTTTTTCATAGTCCTTCATCATCATCACTCCATGTTCATACACACACTCATAATTTCATACCCACATGCTTATAGGAGTTTAAAGAACACCAATCAAGTGAGTAGATTAGTTTAGTTGCATGTTTAAATTTCTTATTGGAATAGATACTACACTACTCTAGTTCTAATTAGATTATTTTTCTTTCTTGTTTAATCTTTTGCAAGGTACGAAGAAGAAGAAAGAAGAGGATCAAAGGCAACGATCATTAATAATCAAAAGCAAGAACATCAACAAAAATGGCTCTCTTTCTTTGGTCGGCCAAAGGAAGGGAATCAAGGACTCCACATCTCCCAAATTTGAAAAGGTAAGCGATCAATCTTTCTTTGAAACTTTACAGTTTCTGGCGATTATGTTTCTTTTAGTTTTTAACAGTTTTACTACTCATATAGACAACATGAAATTCATGAACATCACACACCTAATTTGAGCACCTACAGCTTTTTGGCGATCACGGTGGGACTTGGTCTCGCTGTCTTTTAATATTTGTTCTTGCTTTTTATCATCGGGCACCCACAGTACACCACTTGTGTCCCTTGGGCACTCCTTCCACCAATTGGTGAGTTTAGTTACTTTTATCCCTACGTACACATCCCTTTGCGGCAAGATCTTGTCCTCCCGTAATTGATTAAAAGTTGTGAGTGTGATAGGAAGAGTGTAGTTGATTGAGTTTATGTTGTTTGCATGATAATAAGCCTGTTTAAATTGAATTTGCATGATCAGTTAGATTCCTGTTTATCTTGATAATTTGGGAGAGAATTGTCCTCGAAATTGCTCTCTGTTTACTATTTTCAGGCTCTGCATAGCGTCTAGGTAAGGAGACACGATTCAAAACGCGTCCCAAAGTCGAGACGCCATTCAGCCTCATATTCTTACTGCGCTGCTGCCTGAGCATCTATGAACAAAAGAAACTTCTATCTTGAATAGCGTCGTTGAATAGCGATGCGATTCAAACAGTTTCTTCTTTTGCTCATCCGTCCTCGGATCTTTGATTTCTTTGGTTACCTATATCTATCTTACACTACATTAGAGGCCATCCAGGCCGTAGGTCATCTGCATTGGGGCTCACCCCCCCCTCATAGGAACACTTTTCTTAGTATCTTCACCTCTCTTTGATTGGATCGGTCCCTCGGTCAGACTAGAGTGGTTGGTGTTAAGACCTCCGTAAGTCCCCAAAAGCAAGGTATTCCTCCTTATTCATTGGGTTGGTTGTACCAATTGAAGTCCTGGTTAGTCATTCATACCGTTGTGGGAGAGCCATAGAGTATAACGGTGGAAAAACTAAATTGAAACTAGGATCCTACCCATTAAGTGAATTTGTGTTTAACAATCCAAATAATTCAATAAGGAAGTATAAGATAACGTAACCATCTACTTGTTTGCTAATCCTTTGCACAACTTGTTTGAATCTTTGTCAAAAATTAATATCATGATGCTCCGATCAGGTAGAACTCTCGGCATGATTGCCTTCGAACAAGAAGACGTGGTGGAGTACGAGGGAGATGCTCATGACCCTTGGGTTTATGATCCGTCTTATTCAGAAGACGAGAGAGATGCTTATAATTCCAATAAATTCCAAACTCTACACGAGGGAGATGCTCATGCCCCTCAATTTCAGATGGATTCAACTTATGATCAATATAATCAGGATATGGGCAATCATTCCCATGTTCATGTCATTTCCAACCCCGTCTTCGAGGGAGTCCAAGACCAAGCCGGACCCTCTTCCAATCATCGTTTTGATCTCGTTACCCCCTCATGGGGGCTTTATCTAATCATGTGGATCCTCGTTAGTTTGATGCCATCCAATCAATTTTGAAAGGGAAAACCCCTTTATAGTCACCTGAACCAAATCCCTCGATTCACCCCTTTGTTTATCAAGCTCCTACCCAGGCCATGGAAGGCCTCCATTTTTCTACCCCTCGGCCCACGGGTCATCAACAATCTAGTTCGCGGCATCCTGTCAGGCCGCAGACTCCAGTTTATCATAATGCCTTCGGGCAAGGTGGAAATATCAGTTGAAAAAAAAACGCCAATTTGGCAACTTCTTCCTCACACATCCTCGTTGAGGAAAGTTCATACTACTTGTCCGATTATACCCCATCGCGCGGGTCATTCGGACAAGATTCTCTCTTAGATCTGCTTTGTCCCTCCCCTCGAGAGGATTCACCTGTATTCTCTTATATACCCCTCAATTTTTATCCTTATTCGTCCTCTCTAGGTCAGGATAGTGAGTCTAGTGGTAGACAGTTTAATGAAATTAGGGAGTCTAGTTCTAGGCAGGTCAGTCAGGTTAGGAAGTCTAGGAAGTGTAAGGGTAGACAAATTCCGGATAGATACCTCTAGGATCTAGCTTTAAGATGCCTTTCTTGCTCTCAGATCCCTCAGATTTTAGAGAATCCCATTCAGATGCCAGAAGATTGTAAAGTTGATGAGTTAGTCGATGATGGATATGTGGTGTATGAATTGCTACACGAGAAAGACCCCATTACTGAAGATGAGGAAGATGACGAGGACAGAGCTGAGGCGTATTCCTGTAGAGCGAAGAGATTTGATGAACCATCCACTGCTGTAGAAGAGTCTACCAAAGAGATTAATCTAGGAACTGAAGATGAACCTAAGGTTGTCCTCGTCAGTAAAAGTCTTTCTGAAGTAGATGAGGAGGCAGTGGTCCTGGTTCTCAGAGACTATAAGGACATTTTCGCCTGGAGCTATGAAGATATGCCGGGGTTAGATTCTTTCTTAGTGGAACACCGATTAACATTGAAAGATGGAGCTAGCCCGGTTAAATAGAAATTGAGGTGATTCCCCTCTCAAATAGCTTTGAAGATGAAGGAAGAGGTCGATAAATTGCATAAATCCAAATTAGTTAGAGTTGTCCTCTATCTACAATGGGTGGCAAATGTAGTCTTAGTTATGAAAAAGGATGGATAGGTCAGGATCTGTATTGACTTTCGAGATTTGAACCGGGCATGTCTTAAAGACGATTTTCTACTGCCTCATATTGACGTACTCATTGACAACACAACTGGTTATGAAACATTGTCATTCATGGATGGATTCTCAGGATATAATAAGATTCACTTGGCAGAAGAGGACCAGGAGAAGCCGTCGTTCACTACACCTTGGGGCACTTATTGTTATGTCGTTATGCCATTCGGACTGAAGAATACTGGAGCCACTTATCAAAGGGCTATGATGGCAATATTCTGGAAAGATTAAGGCTGAACATGCAGGAGTCTTAGCAAGAGTTCTGGAAAGATCAAGAGAATATTAATTGAAAATGAATCCCAAAAAGTGTGTATTTGGCATATCATCGGGGAAGCTGTTAGGATTCATCATGAGCAAACGGGGTATTGAGATCGATCCCAACAAGACCAAGGCTATTAGGGAGATGCCACCTTCCCGAAATTTGAAAGAATTAAGAGGAGTAATTGGGAGGTTGCAGTTTATTCGCCGCTTTGTTTCCCAGCACTCACAAACGTGTAAGCCGTTTTACGAGCTTACTAAGCCGGGAGTCAAGTTTGATTGGGATGATAAGTGTCAGAAGGCATTCGATGAATTGAAGACGTATCTAGCAAGTCCTCCTGTTTTAAGACCACCATCTCTAGACAAACCTTTAGTTCTTTATATTTATGTCCTGGATGACGCGGTGGGGGCTGTCTTAGCACAAGAAGATGAAGAAGGAAAAGAGAGGGCAGCCTACTATCTCTCTAAACTTCTCAACCCTGCAGAGCAGAGATATACAACGATGGAGAAGACCTGTGCTGCATTAGTCTGGGTAGTTCAAAAGTTGAAGCATTATTTCTTGGCTCATGAAGTCCATCTCATTGCTAGGATGAATCCAATCGAGTTCCTTCTTGAGAAATCGGTTCTCACCGATCGATTAGCACGATGGTAGAGCTTTCTATCTCAATTTAATATCATCTACATTCAGCAGAAAGCAATCAAAGGCTATGCCATCGCAGAACATCTTGCTCATCACCCTCTTCCTCGTTTTGATCCAGTCCGATCGGAGTTTCTGTATGAGGAACTGATGTCCATAGACAGAATCAAAGACGATATGTGGACTCTGCATTTTGACGGAGCTCTGAGTTCTCATGGTAAGGGTATCGACATTGTCCTTCTATCACCTGAAGGTGTCACCATTTCATAAGCCTTTCAACTTGATTTTTCTGTCACCAACAATATCGCTGAATACGAGGCTCTTCTAGTCGGTCTTGAAGCCGCTCATTTACATGGTGCCACCAAAATCAAGATATTAGGTGATAGTCAGCTAATCCTTCGCCAAATACTTACCAAGTATCGCACCCTTGATCCGAAACTCAAGCCTTATCAGGAACTTACTTCTGCTTATGCCAAGCTTTTCACTAAGTTGATCTTTATCCATGTTCCTCGAAATCAGAACATCTTAGCCGACGCTCTAGCTTCTCTTGCATCGTCCATGAATTTTCCAATCAGCAAATAATTTGAATCGATCATCGTTCATAGGCGTCTTTCACCCGCCGTAAAAGACCTTTCATTCCTTAGGACTAAGGAGAAGTTGCTGAAGAAGGTTAGAGATGGAGATATAGTAGAAAAGCGAGAAATTATGCTATTGGAATGGCAAGAAGAGATGGAAGATGAAGAGAAACCATGGTATTGCGAGATTGCCAAATATTGTAAAGATCAATTGTATCCTGTAGAAGCTACAACTGAGGAGAAAAGTATTATTAGGAGAGTTGCTCATATATACACTCTAGTTGGAGGAGCACTTTATAAACGAGGCTTTGACGGTATTCTTCTGAGATGCTTGGACGAAGATGAGCATTGGAAAATCATGGAAGGAGCTCATACTGGAGTGTGTGGTGGCTATGTTAATGGACATATGTTATCGAAGAAGATCGTTAGACAAGGATTCTATTGGCCAACCATGGAAGAAGATTGTGTAGGGTATGTTCGTAGGTATGCTAAGTGTCAACTTCATGCCGACAAGATCCATTTCCCCGCATCTTCACTTCATCCTGTTTCCTCCCCGTGACCTTTCTCCATGTGGGCTTTCGACATCATTGGACCTCTCGGTGATCCCAATTCCGGCATTAAGCAGAAATCCTTCAATCTCACGGCAACAGAATATTTCACCAAGTGGGCAGAAGCCGAAGCTTACGCAGAAATCAAAGCGTCAACAGTCTACAAGTTTATCATGAAGAACATCATCACAAGATTCGGAATTCCAAGTACCATCGTCACTGACAATGGACCGCAGTTCATATCATAAGAGCTGAAGGACCTCTGCAACATGTATAAGATTGCATTGCATCACTCATCTCCATATTTTCCGCAAGGCAATGGCCAAGCAGAGGCAACTAACAAGACTTTGATAAAAATCATCAAGAAAACGTGTAAATCCAATAAGTTCTCCGACTAGCTAGAGAAATTAATGGAGGCTTTATGGGCATACCGAACTTCAATCCGCACGCCCACTGAGCAGACTCCATATTCCTTAACATTCGGAATGGAGGTTGTAGTTCCATATGAAGTCCGCATCCCGTCATTAAAAGTACAATTGAATAAGGAGTTTTCCATTGATGAGCACCGCTCAGTACTCTTAGCTCAATTAGAACTTTTAGACGAGAAAAGATGGTCATCCGCTAATCATGCACGAGTATATCAGAACAGATTAACACGTTTTTATCAAAAGAAAGTCATTGAACGAAAATTTAAAGTCAGCGAAATGGTTGTCAAAAGAATCTTTGTAAAACTTGGTGGTCCGCATTCTAAGCTCCAACCCAATTAAGAGGGACCTTATGTTATCTCGCATGCTTTTCATGGTAACGCCTATCGCTTAGTTAATGCAGAAGCACAAGAGTTAATTCATCCATGGAATGGTCTATATCTTAAGAAGTATTATCCTTAGTTTAATGAATCGATCAGCATGGTGCAAGGACCAGTGGGGTCTGAAAATTTAAGAACTCAAATTTCCTTATCAATCTTCGTTAATCTAATTCAAACGCATTATTGGATACAAACACGTTTGGTTCGTGAGTAACAAGAGATGTGAAGTCCGAGGAATACCGAAAGTTTGACTAAAAGTGGAAAAGTATAACTCATTTTTTTTAACAAAACTTCTGTTTTACTCTCGGCCTACGATGTCGGAACAAGGCTTAGAATAGACTACTGAAAGTACCCGCCGTCTTAGTAGGAGGCAGTTATAAAAAAAAAGGGGGAGATCACCCCCACAAAAGCAAAAGGAAAAACAAAAGGGTAAAGAGCCAATAGAATCAAAAGGCCGTTCAACATTACAAACGTTACCTCAAAAGGTCACAAAATCAAATGAAAAGGGAGCGCAAGGTCGTTAAAGACCCCGTAAAAGTGAAAATGACCAAACCCCAACAGATAATAGGGAAAAGGAGGGACATCTTTTTGACTCTCCGAAACCTTCTCGCGGACTTTCTAAATCAATTCTTCCCATCATTCTAAAGAGGTGTACTCCAAATTTGAGGAACAGTCGAAGTTGACTGTCGGACCATTGAATGGGATCACGATTACGAACATATTTCAAGTACAATGAATCTGGATTAGGCTATTAAAGAACGATATGAGAGTTAAGTTAATAAATGAATATACTCTTTTGATCCAAGTACCATGCTGGTCCTTAGGTTAGTCGAATATTGCAAAAATCACAAAAATAAAAATAAAAATTGAATATTGCAAAACCACAAAAAATTGAATATTGCAAAACTACAAAAAAAAATTGAATATTGCAAAACAACAAAAAATTGAATATTGCGAAACCACAAAAAATTGAATATTGCAAAACCACAAAAAAAATTGAATATTGCAAAACTACAAAATTTTTTGAATATGGCAAAATCTCAAAAAATTGAAAATTTTAAAATTGCAATTGCAAATTGAAAATGCATCATGCTTACATCGAGAGGGCGGAGCAACTGGAGGTGGGCCGCGTAGTGGGTCCGGTAGTGCTGGAGGTAAGCATCGCTGCTCACCACATGTGACTCCGTCGGTATCCCATACCGATGCCAGTCATCCTGCTGATCCGGGAATTTGGCGCTCCAGTCAGTGTGGGCCTACTTACCCTGCATGGTCCTCCCGATCCCCTCCGGGATCTCCTCCTCCACCTACTCTTGATGCAGTCCCAGCGTCCGCATCACCAGCCACAGGCATAGCAGGGCAATCTCATTCAGGTAATGAACCCAAACTTAACGCCCAAATCGGCCTTGCCCATGCTCTAACCAGGGCTGTCCTGCATCGTCCATACCAAGATACGAATGCCAGATAACTTGCAATCAGATAGGTTAATTTAATTGCATTTCATTTGGAAATAATGATAATAATCAACAAGTCATGTTATAATAAACTTTTAAAATATCTAACATCTAAATCATCATTCGAACATGCAATTAAATAAATGTTAATTTAACAAGTATCTAAAAACATTTTAACAAAACAATTAATTAATAATTAAGCAGTTTAACAACATTTTAATAAAACAGATAACTAATCAAATATGAAACATAATAATAAATGACACGAAAAGAATTAAAACTCACTAGAAGCTCGAAGTAGTCAAGGAACTGACGGCGGAGGGCCGTCAGCTGATGATGCTGTGGCGCCGTGTCCACTACCGGACTCCAACACTGGGCAAACAGTACTGTTGCCGGCTGTGAAGATGGCCTCGTTCGGCCTAGAGGAAAGCAATAATAAGACCAGATCTGCATATAAGAACATGTAGTTAGGATCACATGCATTGCATAGTAAGCATTTAATGAAATAAACAAAAATAAAAAAAACTAAATACCTGAAGAAACGGTGCAAAGCGGCTGATAGTGGTCTCCCGGTTCGGGGTGACGGCGGAAAGGTCGATGAAGAGGTGGGCCAGAAGGGCCGCACCCCAGGCATACTCGCCTAGATGGTCTAAATCGGTAAGGAGACTCGGGAAGCGATAGTGGATGTAGTCGCCCTTCGTCCCAAAGAGAAGCCTATCAAAGAAAAACATTAAAAATCTCCTAAGATCCCTATCTACACTAACCCTATCACTAGGATCCTGACAATACACTGCACTAGCTGCCTTCGCTAGTCTCGATCTTAGCTCGGCCCGTGACTCATCGGTCTACTGCCTAGGCTCTTCTAGTCCTAGGGATCTCTCTACCGCTGTCCTCAAGAGAGTCCGAGACTCTCGACCCTCCAGCCCCGTGCACTCTAAGCCCAACAACTCCTGAGCTAGTCTGTGATAATCGGGATACGTGATCCTGCTCATTGCTCGACCTTCTACTTAAAGGCCGGTGATCCTGCATACGTCCTCTAGACTAGGGATCATGTGTCCCCAGGGCATGAGAAATGCCCTGCTCTCAGCATGCCATCTCTCTCTCGGGACTTGGAGCAATACCAGGTCGATCCAGACCGACTCTATCTCTAATATCTCTCGGAATCCCATCTCCGTCT
The DNA here is from genome assembly GCA_030544215.1 of Zantedeschia hybrid cultivar. NCBI lineage: Eukaryota > Viridiplantae > Streptophyta > Magnoliopsida > Alismatales > Araceae > Zantedeschia > Zantedeschia hybrid cultivar. The sequence goes on from JARZZO010000011.1 coordinate 48,347,888, forward strand.
GCTGTGCCTTTTGAAAATCAGGGAGACCCCTGTAGGCCGCCAACACTAGGTCCCAGGAGATCCTGGTCCTCATTGTTCCCTGCAATTGTCAAATAATTCATTAAATTAATCACTAGGGCATTAATAATTAATTTCTGAAATAATTATTCTTTTTTTTTTAATTGCGTCAGGGTACAGGGACGCGTTTCAAAAGGCGTCCTTGTCCCCAGACGCCTTTTAGCCACAGGTTTCTAGAACCTGTGGCCGAACGTCTCCTTCCCCCCAAAATTGAATTTAACATATACAAGATGGAGTGTTTCCGAGACTTACCAAACGTGGGCCTGCCTCCTCGGCCGGTGCCGCCGCTTCCTCGCCCTCCTGAGCTGCGGGAGGTGCTTCCTCGGCTTCCATGAATGCCGCCACCTTCGCTAGAACCATCGCCTCGGGAGGAGCTTCTTCGGACGCCTCCACCTTTGCCGCTAATGGAACAAGTCGCCGGCGCTTCCCATGGCTGCTCGAGCTTCCACCGGAGTCCATGGCGTGAGAGTGAGTAAGAGAGAGCTCGAGAGGAAGAGGTAGAGAATGAGAGAGAGCAGAGTCCGAGAGAGAGAGAGTGTGAGGATGAGATGGCCGGAGAAGAGGATGGCTGGCGCCAACGAATATGGCTGGAAAGGAGGAGTTCGCCACCGTTCGCCGGAGAGGAAGAAGAGAGGAGGAGAGAGAAAGCCCAAGAGAAGAATGAGGGGAGAAGGAGCTCGGGCTCGCGAATCCCTGTTTGAATTCATTAAATCGCATTTGGGGACAACGACTCTATTCAGTGGTGCACAAACTGAGGCGGCGACAGAAATTTTTTGAAATTACTTAAACGCGTCCCCCATGGGTGACGCCTTTTGGATTTTACCGCCTTTTTTAGTCAGGACCGTACCACGAAAACGTAGAGTAATCATAGATTCGCGTCTCTCAAGAAGGACGTGATTCAGTGGATTAATTGTTGGAAATCTCTAGAAAATAGGAGAGAGAAAGAGAAAGGCATTTTGCTGACCAGACGCAATTTTGGGCTTTTAAGGATTAAATTCTTATCTTTGAAATTGAATTATACTGAAAAGCGTCTTTCTGAGTCGACATGATTCGAATTAAATAAGCTCGAACCTTCATATTTTAAGGAAAGATCATAGTTTCACTGAAGGAAAAATTACAAATAAATTGCAAAGCATTAAAGGAGGATTTCTATTGTATTAAGGAAGGATTCTTCAATCATTCATTAAAAAAAAAGAAAAAGAAAAAGAAAATCAAAGTACATCAATGTGGAAGATAAAGATGAAGAGCTTTCAAGGTCGAATCTTCATAAGCTCTTTTACATTTGATTTCCATAGTTCTTTGTTGGCTTCCTGAAAAGTTTTCACACAATGGGTGAAGTCAATGTTCCAAAGAGTAGGAATAAGTTCTGTCACCTCGAAATCTTCATCAGTTCCTAATGCACGCTTCTTGATTGGAGGAAGAGAAGAGATCTCAGGAAATTCATAGTGTGGCATAGTAAGTTGAGGATGACAACGATGTGGATTATAGAGAATGAACTCGGTCGTCCCGATCAGTCGGAGTTTTGTGCCAGCACCACGGCTAACGCGAACTGTCTTTTCCATGAAAGCGAGTGGCGTAGATTCAAATCCAGTTATGGGAATATTCTTGAAATAAGCGCGCCAGTCAGCTCGAGTTTTGAGATTAGGCACTTGATTGGTCATGTTGTCGTTGAACTTCACAATGTTGGCAACATGGAAGATAGGACTACGCTGATATGTTTAGGATATCCTTAGAACTTTTTCTTCATTATGGTTGAATTTGAAGTGGAATTCCACCCATAGAGCTAAGAGTAACATACTGTCATAAGGAGGTTGACCTGTAGAAGCTGCAGAGAGCCCACTGTAGAGGTAGGTTAGAACCGCTGTGTTAATCTGCTTTCCCTCAAAAAATCTCATTAATTGCGCTAATTTGATCATCTTCTAGAATATTATCTTGGGCAGGGAATCGTAGAGCTCCAGCTAAGCATGTGGTAAATGCTTTCATTATGTTCTCTGTATCTTCATCCTCGAGGTCTTCTATCTTTTTCAGAGTCCATTCAGCTAATTTTTAGCAATATTGATTCCCTTCTTTGTAAGATAGCCTTGAATTTCCTTTAAATTCTTCATAATCTTTCCCAACAATTGTTGACCCATGATTCTTTCCCTCATAAACATCATATCACTCAACTCAGGTTCATCATTGTTGACCTTAAGCTTAGGAAGGCCCAATAAGAGTTCGGCTTCTTCTAAGAGGATAGTGGCTTCGAACGTGGCAAAAAGGAAAGTATGAGTTTGTGGATGCCGTAGCTCGATCAAAGCACCTATTGTAGCCCAATCCATGTTTGTGCTCTTGTAATGTTTGGCATGAATAGCCAATCTTGGGATATGCCACTTGGATATATAAGATTGCATGACGAGATTGATCTTGTTGACTAGCTTTTGGACCCAAGGAAGAGAGGAAAATCGTCTTGGACCAGGAAAGAAGGGATATCCCTAGATGAAGAAAGAAATTGGAATAGTTCTATTATGCCCATGAAGAATTGGAATATGGAGAATATGTAGGGAGTTGCATAGAAAGAAAGAATTGATTAGCTTACTTGTAAGTTAGGATCTCGTCCACTTAGATGATCTTTCACTTCAAAAAGCTTTTCAATCGCCTTTCGCATCTTTTTGTTTGAAGAATCTATTTGTGAAGAATCCATCCTCCTTGAATTGATTTCCTTGACTTATTCTTGTTCTTTCCCTTTTTCTCTTGAGCTTTGGAGAGCATTCTCTTTTTCTCTTGATTGATTGTTGCAATGCTTTAATATGAAGAGAGAAAGTTTTTATAGAGTGATTTGTGAAATCAAGGAACTACTTTCCGAATTGGAAGAGGGATGTGCATTAAGGAAAGTAGAGTTCGGATTGGAGTCAGAATAAAGAACTATTTCTGTAAGTTAAATGGCGTCTAGACGGGACGACGTCATTTAAATGACGTCTATGAACATCGACGTCTTTTGATCAGGTTTTTGAATTTCTGTTATTTTCCCGAAAATCTATAGTTGCTGCTATGTAATGTTGATTATCTATTTGCTTGAAATTACTGATGAAATTTGAGTGCAGAAAATTCAAAGAAAGAGAAGATGAAGCTGAAATCCTAATGAGGTCCCACTGTGGGAGTTCATGAGTCCTTATCGAGACTAAAAAGACGGTTGTCTCTATCCATGTATTCCTTCATGTAATTGATTTGCATTAGTATTACTATATGATAAATATTTATTAGATATATCAAGAACCTTGTGATTTTGATGAAACTGGAGTTTGAGTTCTCCTTTAACAAAAACAGTGATAAATCCAGAGGATTCTCAATCGCACGGATAGGCCGTTAGATTGTTAATTGATGGGGACGATGGTTCCACTTTTATGAAACAGTGCGTGGACAAACGAGCTTCGGCTTAGTACTGAATTGCAAGAACTGGTGTCTTGACTCATCAATGACAGTTTAACAATATTATCCTTGATTAATTTATATTATATTATATTATATTTTATTTTTTCTTTTAGCCCAGCATGCATCGTGTAGGACTTCGAAATAATTGTGGTAAAAATTAGTTATTGATTAAGTTTCAGACCATTGTTCTAAAAAAAATTCCAACGTGATATGAAATATTCCATTCTGAATCAATCTCTCAATTATCTTTAAGATTTTCTTGAAGATCTCCTTGGAATTCTATCCTTGCTTGGACTCTTTATCCCAAATATTTTTTGTTTCCTTTTAAGATCCATCGTGGTTGTAGCACGTCCACATTGGCTAGTAATCGCTCTCCATGATGAAACTTGCAGAGTTTGTGACCTAGGGTACTTCCCAATCGTGGAAGTTGATCATCCTTATTTTATTTTCTTATCTCTTTCATTCAAACAGAATTGATTCCATTGACCTCTTCGAGTTGCTTCATTGATTATTTTGAGAAAGATTCTCATCATATGATGTTGAGACCGTATCTTATCACACCTTGGCATCACCTTTTCAGTACATTCCATTCTATTTTACTACCTTGCAAAGTCAATGCCAAGGTGGGGTAGCTGTAGATACGCTAATTTTGACCTCATATTGAGTAAATTTCATGTCACACTTATAATGCCCCAAAATGGTCTGATATTTAATAATTAATTAATTTTTATTGATTTTTCTCGGAATTTGTTGATTCGCGTCGCCCTTGAACGACGCCATTTAGATTCGTAGTCAAAATCAGTTTGGAATTAAATTTTCAAATTCAGATAGATTTAATAGTGTCGCCCTTGGGAGGTGCTATTTAAGTCCTAATCCGTCTGGGTTTACGATTTTTAATCCGAATTAATTTCCTAAATTATCTAAAGCACGTCGCCCTTAGGAGACGGGATTTAGATCTCTTAATATATTTTGGTTTCCTTTTCGGATTTTGTTTCTATTTTGGCCGTTTTAATTAGCCAAATGGTGTCCCAGTTGGACAATGCGATTTGCGAGTTTCGTGATAAACATGATTTGGCCGAGATAATCCGATTTCTGAAGTTGGAAAGGTTGCTAACTCTTCCATGCTCGTCCAAGGTAAGTCCGACTGCGGGAGAGAGTCCTTTTGAAGCCCTAAACACCCCTAAACCTATTCTTATAAATACAACATCCTTTGGACCTTCAAAAAAGGTTGGCCATTGGTGATTTTGAAGCTCAAGGCAAGGTGTTTTGAAGCTTTAGAGGATAAAAATGTGGATAGCAAGAAGAGCTTCATTCAAAGCTTCTTTTTCTTCATCCTTAGAAGCTTTCAAAGACAAAGGCTATGGAGGAGCCAACCTACCATCTCCTTTCCCTAATTTCTTTCTAGCTTTTCATTAATCTCGTATAGTTTATTCATTGTTTTTCAAAGTCCATCATCATCATCATCACTCCATGTTCACACACACACTCATATTTTCATACCCACATGCTTATAGGGGTTTAAGGAACACCAATTAAGTGAGTAGATTAGTTTAGTTGCATGTTTAAATTTCTTATTAGAATAGATACTACACTACTTTAGTTCTAATTAGATTATTTTTCTTTCTTGTTTAATTTTTTGTAAGGTACGAAGAAGAAGAAAGAAAGATGATCAAAGGCAACGATCATCAAGAAATCAAAAGCAAGAACATCAACAAAAATGACTCTCTTTCTTTGGCCGGCCAAAGGAAGGGAATCAAGGACTCCACATCTCCTAAATTTGAAAAGGTAAGCGATCAATCTTTCTTTGAAACTTTATAGTTTCTGGCGATCACATTTTCTTTAGTTTTTAACAGTTTTACTACTCATATAGACAACATGAAATTCATGAACATCACACACCTAATTTGAGCACCTACATACTTCTTCTGTCAGCTGTGATGGGCCGTCTCGTACTGTGGACTGGGGGAATAATTTGTTGAAGATCCTTCCGCTCCGGAGCATATGTGACTCATCAATAGAAGGTCCAGGTGATATCTTAAGTACTGCCGGGTTGATAAGGGGTTTGGAGGGGGTGATGGGTTCATAAGTAGATGGTGGTGGATTATTTGGTGTAGGTTTTGTGCAGATGAGGGGTCTAGTGGGTTGTATGGTATTGGGGTAGGTTATTAGTGCAGGTGATGTGGGGAATGGAATGCAGAGTAATGGTTTTGACGGTATGATGGGTTCCTGATTGGGGAATTGTGGAGGGTTGTTTGGTTTAGGTTTGGTGGAAGGTTTAAGGAAAGCGAGTGTTGGTATGGGTGTGATGGTCATGGGTTTTGGTTTAGGTATACGGATGATGCGGCGAGGCTGTTGTTCGACAATACTTAGTATGTGACCTGTTGAATATATAGAGGAAGACTATGTTAGAATTGGGTGGCCTCAAAGCCAATCATTGTACATTCTAGTTCAAGATTATTAATAAAGGCAATCATTTCTTCATTTAATAGTTCTCGCAAACGACTATCGTAATGAAGGTCTATAGACAAATGTATGGGATATTGAATCATGATGAGATCGTGATAGTGAGATCAATATCCTAAGGCAATTATCTTAAATAGTTCTCGATCGTAGGATATTTGAGATGGACATTAAATATCCGATAAGATCGACACAAGTTATGTCTGCTCATATGATGAGGGTGAATGATCTCACATTCACTCGTGTGGTGACACTAAGACAAACAAGTGGGTGCTCATTAGAGAATGAGTTCACTGAACAGACCCAAATAAGAATTCCTGGATGGTAATTATACCTATTAGTCAACCAGGGAATTCAATTGTTGCAGTAGCACAGTTGGTCCTTTGACCTGAGTCACCAATGATACCTTGTTTGTGGACCATTGTGTCTTAATTCTCTGACTCGTGGGCTTTAACCATTAAGTCCACCATAATCGGTCTTTCAGATACAGTGGAAAGCTTGCGAAGGTAATTGAGTGAACAACAAGGGATCACTCACTCTTGGTATAAGACTGGAGAGAGAATGTCCCATGGATGTGTACACAGAAATCCCTGGCCAGGGTCAAATGAAAGAGATGTCTTTCTAGATATTAACTGTGTACTAGAATCCATCTGGATAATGCGATAGAGGGTTTGACTATAAAACCATACCCTTGCGTTATCAGGACATTGCATGAGTGAAGGATTATATCTGTGCGGTATCGGCAGACGGAAAGGTTCAATTGAAGGGAAAAGTATCCCTTATATCTTATGGGATCATGAGGTAGTGTTTGGTGTTGTTCATGATCAGAAGGCCAAGTGAATTAATCATCGGATGATAATTTACTTGTTTATTAAATTAATCATTTAACATATGATGTTTAAATGTTAATTAATAAATATTAAACTCAAGAAACAGTTCTAAGTTTAATGGGCCTGCAACCGGACTGATATATGGGCCTAGAGGGTCACACACATAAGAGTTCTCGTCAGACGGTGAGAGATGTTAAATTTCATGATTATCTGGATTTTTGTGAAAAGCTGCAGGATAAACATGAAGATTTAATGGAGAATTATCCAAGGCCAAACTCTTGGATAATCATGAGGATTAACTGTTGTGCTTATCCTTATTTCTATATAAGGAGGGCCAAGGGGGAGTGGTAAAAAGTTAGTTGAACGAATTTTACTCCCCAGATTCTCTCTCTCCTCTCTCTCTCCTTCTCGGAGTGGATCTGTCTCTCTCCGCGCATAGTGGATCTGAGATCTGGTCGGAGCACTCAAGTCGAGGAGGAAATCGCGTCTGCTGCGGGAACTCGTGTGGATACCTCTAGAGATCGTGCGCGTGCGCGATTAACGAGTCGGCATCATCCACGGGAGATTCAAAACCCCGCAAAGGTGAAGAACTGTTCTTCCCGCTTAGTTTTAATGTTCGTTTTACAACCCCAGCAACCGATACAATGGAATCAATTTTTATTTCCGCTGCGTTCTTGTCGATTCCTTACAGTGGTATCAGAGCCACGTTCGCTGGTTCGGTTGTAAAACGGCACCGTTTTGTGTGTTTTCTTGTTATGCGTGAAGAACCCGTATTGTACGTGTTCTTGAGTATAATCCGATTAAAAATGACATATTAGTGTTCATATGATGATCACGATCGATTTGATTATTTTTTTGTATTTTTCGGATTTTTATTTGGGTTTTTCGGAGTTCGTCATGTGATGATGAACCGAGGTACTTCGGCGGCTTCGTATGTGCATCCCAAGCGTTGGGATGGCCGGAAGAATCCCTAGATCTCTTGGTGATAGTCACCACTTCGCATTGGGCATGGAGATCGGCACCGGAGTGCCCTTGGAGGTCTTCGAAATCGAGCCCAAAATCGGATTTAAAAACCTGAAAATCAGATTTTTTTGGGGGATTTTGGTGCTTGATTTCTTCCCAACGCCGGTCACCGGCGGCCCTGCCGGCGCCGGGGGCACCGCCGGCAGGGTCGCCGCCGTCGGAGGCGGTCGCCGGCGCCGCCTGCAAGTCCCAAAACTCGCCGGTTAGGGTTTCTGTTTTAGAAGTCAAAAGGGGCCGGTCGAATGCTGCCTAACGGGCCGGACCGCCCGGTCCCGACCCGGTCGGACCGGGCGGGGGCCGGGCGGCGCCCTGGCCGAGCCAGGGTGCGGCCCTGGCCGAGCCAGGGCTCGACCCTGGCCGAGCCAGGGTCCTGGGTCCGGACCCTTTGGGCCCTAATGGGCTGGGCCCATTTTATATTTTATTAAAAAATGTTTTTAATATCTGTTTAACCCCTTTAAACCCAATTTTAGCCTGTTTTAAAATTGTTTTAAAACAGTAAAATTATAAGAATAATTAATAAATGTTATTAATTAATTTTTATGATTATTAACAGCTTATTAAAGTGTTTAATAACTGTTAGTCTATTAAAGGGCTTTATAATTAATGGGTGTTAGTTAATTATTTAAAATTGTTTTAGATAATTAATTTCCCTGTTAATTAATTAGTTTAAAATTGTTTTAAACTAATTTCATGCATAACTTGATTACACTTTGCCGTTCAAATTGTTTGAATTATTATTTAGATTAACTGAATGGTTTAGTTAGTTTATTTGTCAATAATGTTTTGAATATTATTGATTATGCTGAAATAAATGTTATTTCGAAAACTAATTGGTATTATAATTTTATATTTATAAAATTTAATACCAAACAGCAATTATGTGATGATTGTGATGCATGTGATGTGTTTTATGGTGGGATGATCATGGACTTAGAATTTTCATGTGATGAATGATGTGAATGGATGCGATGCTTAATTCATTTGGTATTTTAAATAGGACTTGCGTGTCCTCCTCTCTCTTAATCCAAGTGTACTTTCTACCTTCCTATAAGATTGTACTCCCCTTGATAAGATCAAGGTTTCTAATTGTTTAAATGTACATTTGTGGACCTGCGAGTCCTGAATTTTGTATTTACATGTATCGGATTAAGTTAAGAGGATGGGATCTTCAGAAGACACCTCTGGAGGAAGGACTCGCATCAAATGGAACCAGTGTTGCTGTTTTCACATTGGGATCCTATTATGGATCATCGTTTGGCTCCGATGATTCCATAGTAGCTTTAGCAGTCCATGATCATCCCCATTTAATTTTTCTGCATATATGTGATGTTTGCAGACCATGCTATCATATATATATATTTCTATTAAGTATATTGATACTTCAAATCGAAATACTATTGATAGCACGATTTTTACAAATCAAAATCAAAACCCTCTTTTAAAACTTAAGTTGTAAACGTGAGATATTCAGAATAATCCACGTAACCCACCATCATTATAGATCTTAGGATAATTCTTATCTCAAACGGATTTGTTGTGCTACAACAAGGTCTGTTTGATTTAGAAATTAAACTAGGTCTACGACATGTGATGTCATTAAGATGAGTGGACAAATAGTGTAGTTTTGTTGTGCTACCATAAGGATTGCACTATGAATTCATGTCATCTAAGTAATGATGGATAAACTTAACTGAATCAATTTGATTTGTTGTGCTACCACAAGGTCATTCTGATTCAGGGGTTAAATCGATTGGATATTGCAAAACGTTGCAACTGTCAAGGGTTGACTGCCTAAGGGACTTGATGTGATTTGTTGTGCTACCACAAGGTCACATGCATGTTGCCCGAAGGATTCTGATCCCCACTAGGAGATCACCGGAATCTCCCGTTTTGTATCTTAGAGGGTAATACAGATCGCCGAAAAATAGTGGGAGCATAAATCTAAATTAAAAGTCCTAAATCTGATTTTAAGAACTATCTGCTCATTTTATATATTTCCATGTAGGTCGCTATGTCGTCACCTAACCCCCTCCGTTGCATACTTGATGCAAACAAACTCACGGGACCAAATTACATTGACTGGTTACGCAACCTGAAGATTGTCCTCAGGTGCGAAAAGCTAGCCTATGTCCTAGATCAACCAGATCCAGTGCAACCCGGTGATAATGCTAACGAAGATGAATTAATGATGTATGAAAATTGGAAGGAGGACTCTGTCAAGGTCCAGTGTTATATGCTCGGTTCAATGAACAATGAACTGCAGCGACAGCATGATAACATGGAACCTAAGACCATTCTGAATCACCTACAAGAGTTGTTTGGTGAACAATCCAGAACAGAAAGATATGAGATATCTAAGAAATTGTTCAGGACCAGAATGAGCGAGGGCACATCTGTGCAAACTCATGTGCTCAAGATGATAGAGTGGATTGAGAGGCTTGCTGTGCTGGGCTTTGTTATGAACAATGACCTGAGCATTGACTTAATCCTACAGTCCCTTCCAGATTCATTTTCACAATTCATTATCAACTTCAATATGAACAAAATTGAAGTTTCACTAGCTGAGCTGCTCAACATGTTGAAGACAGCTGAAGGCACTATCCAGAAAGATAAGCCAAATGTAATGCTTGTTGGTAAGACCAACAAGAAAAGAAAAGCTGGACAGACCTTTAAGAAAGGTAAGCCTAAGAAGCAAGTGAAAAGCAAACCGACGGCACAAAAGGACAAAGCTAAAGTCAATGATAAAGGTCAGTGTTTCCACTGCTATAAAGAAGGTCATTGGAAGAGAAACTGCAAGATTTATCTTGCAGAAAAAGCAAAGGAGAAGCTTGGTGAAGCTTCAGGTATTCTCATGATCGATCTTAACTTGTCTTATAGAGAATCAACATCCTGGGTATTAGATACTGGATGTGTTTCTCATATCTGCAATAACTTGCAGGTGTTAACAAGTAAAAGAAGATTGAACCGCGGAGACGTGGATCTGAGGCTCGGGAATGGAGCAAAAGTTGCTGCGTTAGCTGTGGGGACAGCAAGACTTCAGATGCCGTCAGGAGACTCTATGGAACTGATAGATTGTTATTATGTTCCAACCATTATTAGGAATATCATATCTATTTCATGTTTAGATAGACAAGGATATTCTATGAAGCTAGAGAATAAAGGTTGTTCAATTTATCAAGGAGACACACTGTTTGCTTCCGGATATTTATTGAATGGATTATATTTACTTGATATTTCATGTGATGTTTGTCTGGTAAATAATTCTCTTGAACGCTTAGATAAGGATGTGAATAAATCGTACCTATGGCATTGTAGGCTAGGTCATATAAATGAGAACAGGATCATAAGGTTGCAAAAGAATGGATATCTTGATCCATTTGATTATGAATCATTTGCAACCTGTGAAGCTTGTCTCATGGGAAAGATGACCAAAGCTCCATTCTCAGGACATGGAGAAAGAGCTAAGGACTTATTGGAACTAATACATAGTGATGTATGTAGTCCAATGTCCACTCATGCTATGGGTGGTTAATCATACTTTGTTTCATTTACAGATGATTTCTCAAGATATGGCTACATATATTTAATGAAATATAAATCAGAAGTCTTTGAGAAATTTAAAGAGTTTAAAAACGAAGTTGAGAACCAGATTGGAAAGAGTATTAAAACTCTTCGATCAGATCGAGGGGGTGAATACTTAAGTACAAAATTCACAGAATATCTTAAGGATAATGGTATTTTGTCTCAGTGGACTCCTCCCTATACACCTCAGTTCAATGGTGTATCGGAAAGGAGAAATCGTACTCTATTAGATATGGTACGATCCATGATGAGTTATGCCAAACTTCCAATCTCTTTGTGGGGATATGCACTGTTGACTGCTGCATATCTGTTGAACAAAGTTCCGAGTAAATCAGTACCTTCCACTCCATATAAGATATGGAAAGGAAAGAAACCAGACTTTAAGCAGGTTAGAGTCTGGGGTTGTCCTGCACATGTCAAAAGACATGATCCAGACAAACTGGATTCCAGGATAGATAAATGTAGATTTGTGGGATATCCAAAAGAGAGTTTTGGATATTACTTCTATCAGCCCAGCGATCAAAGGGTGTTTGTCGCAAAAAGAGCTGTCTTCCTAGAGAAAGAATATCTTTCAAAAGAAGACAGTGGGAGCAAGATAGAACTAGAAGAAATTCTAGACTCACAAATCAACACTGGTTCATCTACTGAACCATTGACTCAAGAACTTGTTCAAGATGATACACAAAAGGTTCGCAGATCAGGTAGAGTGCCTAAGCAGCCTGAAAGATATGTTGGACATATCGATGAAGGCAAACCAAAAGTGCACTTAAATGAGGATGATGATCCTCAAACCTACCTTGAAGCCATAAATAGTCATGAATCAGAAAAATGGCAAGAGGCAATGGATTCTGAAATTCAGTCCATGTATGGCAACCAAGTTTGGAACTTGGTTGATCTGCCAGAAGGTATGGTACCTATTGGCAGTAAATGGATCTTTAAAAGAAAGATCGGGGCAGATGGACAAATTGACACGTACAAGGCAAGGCTTGTAGCAAAAGGATATCGTCAAAGGCAAGGTGTTGACTATGACGAAACCGTTTCTCCAGTTGCCATGATTAAGTCAATCAGAATACTTCTTGCTATCGCTGCATTCTATGATTATGAAATATGACAAATGGATGTGAAAACAGCATTCCTTAACGGGAACCTTCAAGAAGAGGTGTATATAATACAACCTGAAGGGTTCACTTCCAAAGAGCATTCAAGCAAGGTATGCAAGCTGCAAAGATCCATCTATGGATTAAAGCAGGCATCCCGAACTTGGAACTTAAGATTTGATGAAACAATCAAATCTTATGACTTCATTAAGAATGAAGATGAACCTTGTGTATACAAAAAGGTTAGTGGGAGCGCAGTTACCTTTTTGGTACTTTACGTTGATGACATTCTACTCATTGGGAATGATGTAGGAATGTTATCATCGGTAAAGGCTTGGTTATCCAAAAACTTCTCCATGAAAGATTTGGGAGAAGCATCCTATATTCTGGGAATAAGGATCTATCGAGATAGGTCCAAAAGGATGCTTGGCTTGTCCCAATCTATGTACATAGATACCATAGTCAAAAGGTTTGACATGGAAAATTCCAAGAGAGGCCTCGTTCCTATGAGGCATGGAATTTATCTCTCTAAAGAAATGTCTCCGAAGACACCTGAAGAGAGGGCATATATGGATAGAGTTCCTTATGCCTCGGCAATAGGATCTATCATGTATGCAATGCTATGTACTAGGCTTGATGTGGCACATCCATTAAGTGTCACTAGTAGATATCAGGCAGATCCAGATGAGGAACACTGGAAGGCGGTGAAATGTATCCTTAGATACTTGAGAAGGACTAAGGATCTATTTCTCGTTTATGGAGGAAACGACTTGGAACTTCGAGGATTTACTGACTCGAGTTTCCAGTCGGATATGGATGACAGCAAATCCATGTCTGGATTTGTGTTCATGTTAAATGGAGGTGCAGTAAGTTGGAAGAGTTCCAAACAGGAAACAACTGCAGATTCGACGACCGAAGCAGAATACATTGCTGCAGCTGAAGCGGCCAAGGAGGCGGTTTGGATGAAGAAGTTCATCTCGGCGCTTGGAGTTGTTCCAAGCATTTCAGATCCTGTTCCATTATTGTGTGACAACAATGGGGCATTAGCTCAAGCGAAGGAGCCAAGATCACATCAGAAGTCAAAGCACATTATGAGACGATTTCATCTGATTCGTGAGATCATCGCCCGAGGAGATATAGTAGTTGAGAAAGTCTCATCTGAAGATAATGTAGCAGATCCCTTGACTAAGCCATTGTCTCAAAACAATTTAGAACGTCACCTTAAGTCTATGGGACTTAGACACATGGGTGATTGGCTATAGTCCAAGTGGGAGAATGTTAGAATTGGGTGGCCTCAAAGCCAATCATTGTACATTCTAGTTCAAGATTATTAATAAAGGCAATCATTTCTTCATTTAATAGTTCTCGCAAGCAACTATCGTAATGAAGGTCCATAGACAAATGTATGGGATATTGAATCATGATGAGATCGTGATAGTGAGATCAATATCCTAAGGCAATTGTCTTAAATAGTTCTCGATCGTAGGATATTTGAGATGGACATTAAATATCCAATAAGATCGACACAAGTTATGTCTGCTCATATGATGAGGGTGAATGATCTCACATTCACTCGTGTGGTGACACTAAGACAAACAAGTGGGTGCTCATTAGAGAATGAGTTCACTGAACAAACCCAAATAAGAATTCCTGGATGGTAATTATACCTATTAGTCAACCAGGGAATTCAATTGTTGCAGTAGCACAGTTGGTCCTTTGACCTGAGTCACCAATGATACCTTGTTTGTGGACCATTGTGTCTTGATTCTCTGACTCGTGGGCTTTAACCATTAAGTCCACCATAATCGGTCTTTCAGATACAGTGGAAAGCTTGCGAAGGTAATTGAGTGAACAACAAGGGATCACTCACTCTTGGTATAAGACTGGAGAGAGAATGTCCCATGGATGTGTACACAGAAATCCCTGGCCAGGGTCAAATGAAAGAGATGTCTTTCTAGATATTAACTGTGTACTAGAATCCATCTGGATAATGCGATAGAGGGTTTGACTATAAAACCATACCCTTGTGTTATCGGGACATTGCATGAGTGAAGGATTATATCTGTGCGGTATCGGCAGACGGAAAGGTTCAATTGAAGGGAAAAGTATCCCTTATATCTTCTGGGATCATGAGGTAGTGTTTGGTGCTGTTCATGATCAGAAGGCCAAGTGAATTAATCATCGGATGATAATTTACTTGTTTATTAAATTAATCATTTAACATATGATGTTTAAATGTTAATTAATAAATATTAAACTCAAGAAACAGTTCTAAGTTTAATGGGCCTGCAACCGGACTGATATATGGGCCTAGAGGGTCACACACATAAGAGTTCTCGTCAGACGGTGAGAGATGTTAAATTTCATGATTATCTGGATTTTTGTGAAAAGCTGCAGGATAAACATGAAGATTTAATGGAGAATTATCCAAGGTCAAATTCTTGGATAATCATGAGGATTAACTGTTGTGTTTATCCTTATTTCTATATAAGGAGGGCCAAGAGGGAGTGGTAAAAAGTTAGTTGAACGAATTTTACTCCCCAGATTCTCTCTCTCCTCTCTCTCTCTCCTTCTCGGAGTGGATCTGTCTCTCTCCGCGCATGGTGGATCTGAGATCTGGTCGGAGCACTCAAGTCGAGGAGGAAATCGCGTATGCTGCGGGAACTCGTGTGGATACCTCTAGAGATCGTGTGCGTGCGCGATTAACGTGGTTTTTATGAAAAACTACACGGTTAGTATAAAATGTAGCGAACAGGCAGAGCAAGCCAGGCTGCTGCTCAACCCTGGTCGCCCCCTCCTCTCTTCCTCTCTCTCTTTGGCGCCCCAGGCCGGATCTATTCTCCGGGTCTGCTTCACCGCTTCTCCGACTCCCGTCCCATGGGAAATCGACCGTGCTTTGCGGCAGTCGTTACGGCGAACAGCAAAGGGTTCGTAGGCTGCGGCGAGCGAGGAATGTGAGAATATCCACCACGAGGAGGATCGCGTGGACTTCGCTAGAGGCCGGACGCTTGTGTGGCTAGCGGTGTCACACCAACGGAACCGTTCAGACGTGGATTCGAATCTGCGCATGGTATGAATCGATTATCTGATAATCATTCTTTATTCTTTGAAATGGAAAATGGATCACAGATTTTATTTTGTTTATTCATGTCTGTTTGCGATCCGGAGAAACGTGAGATTCCAACATTTTCCATGGTTGAAAGGCTTCTTATTTGATGGTAATTATCTGCGGTAATGCAGTGGCCGAAGTAGAGGCTTTTATGGCTTAAACTCCTAGAAAGAGCTCTCTATATATATGTCACCCCTTGGAGCCTTTAAAGAGGTTGGCCAGAGCATGATTTGTGGCTCTTCTCAAGGTGAAAAGAGGAGTTCGGAATGCAGAGAATGAACAACATTTTGGAGCGCCGTCTTCTTCCTTTCAAGCTTCTCTTTGGAGTGTAGAAGATTGGTGGCTTTAGAGGGGCCATTTCTTAATTCTTCTTTCACTTTTACTTTCTTCATTCTAGTTCATGGTTTTGCAATGTTTTCATTAGATCATTCATCATTCTTTTTCACACACACATAATCACTTCATTTAGTATCCACCTATTGCATTGGGGTTTTAGAAAGAACAAATCAAGTGAGTTTTTTATTGTTGAGTTGCATGATCTTCTTTTCATAGAATAGATACTGCATCTTTCATAACTCTAATCATATTTCTTTTATTTCTTTTCTTGTCTTTTTTGCAAGGTATTGGAAGAAGCAAGGTGAAGTTTGATCAAAGCGAGTGAACCCGAAAGGAAAAGGCTCTTCTTCTTCGGCCGACCGAAGAGAAGGAAATAGAAGGATCTATAAATCTCCCCATCTTGGAAAGGGAAGTAGCGATCACCTTTTTTCATTTCCATTGAGATCTTCGATCTCTGGTGATCACAAATCCTCTTTTTCATGTTTTCCATATTAATGTTGAGTTCATGATATGATAGTACACAATTGAGCATTCACACTAGGGTGTTCATTCTCATTGTAGCATGGTTGATCCTTATACCTGAGGTTTCAAAATATATAATTATTGAGGACTGTTAATTAGACCTTGATTTCTGACTCAAAAGTCTTTAATTATAAGGACTTGGATAGTCAATAACTCAGACTCAGTGGAATACTTGCAAATATAATTTGAAATCAACATGTGTCATCACTCTTGGTGTACGAATGAGAGAGAATATCCTAAAGATAATACTTGAGAAAATTTCTAGCCAGGGATCAATAGTTTATCTGAAATAGAGTTTTCTAACAGAACTCTGAGTATGTGGTCTATCTAGTTTAGGACACAAGAGTCTAACAGTTTAACTGTACCCTTGGTGAAATAAGGGGCATTGTCTAAATGAAGGATTATATCTATGTGATATTTATTGTCAGAACGGTTCTTGAGTAGGATTAGTTATCTCCAATATCTTTTAGGATCATGCGGCGTTGCTTGGAGCCTAACATGTCAAAGGATCCATGTTTAATAATCACGAGATGATTATTAAAGTGATTATTTAATAATCAAGTTAATAACTTAAGTCATGAGATGATTTGTTAATTAACTTAAAAGGTTAAGGAGTTAACTGATAATAAGCCTGTGTATGAGTTATAGGGCTTAATGGACTTGCAACCATAATGACATCTAGGCCTAAAGAGTCATACATATACTATTAGATGGACTTAACAAGTTATGTTATAACTAAGAGCTTTTGTGAAAAATATCAGGAATAAGTCTATATACATGATAGAGATGGGAGGCCTAGGACACCAAGCTAACTCTATCCAGCCATCTCTCTCTCTCTCTCTCTCTTGGCGTCTCTGTTTATGGTGGCCAACCCTATTCTCTATTCTTTCCCATCTTCTAGCCAGTAAGAAGGGAGAATAAATATAATAAGAGAAGGTGTTCTCTTCACTGGTGGCTTCTAGAGAGCATCTCGATAGCAACAAACTAGTGTGGATATGTCTAGAGCGCATAAGCTTGTGTACCTCAGCTCTTCCTCCATATGGAACCTCGAATCTTATGATTATGCTGTCACCGAGAAATCACATACTTTCTTGTTGTGATCATGTGAGTTTTTTTTGCATCTAAGATAGAATAACGGAGAGGAATACTTTTTTGTTGTTTTTTGCTTCATTCTCCCTCCTCCCCACTGATCCTTACATACTAGACTAATTGTACTAAGCATAAATGTATAAAAAGTTGATAATTGGTCGGTCCTAGGAATTGTGGAACAAAAAGAAGTCGCCCAATATGTAGAAAAGCATTAAGGTCCTTAAGAGATTCCATCTATTGTGAAAGAAATAGAGATCAATGAGATCAAGCAAATCATAGAAACATTCCTTCTGTTCTTTCACTTTGCAAGAAAACAACATCCTGAAAATCAGCTAAACTCTAATGGAGAAGTAGCAAGATTTAATTCTCATTTAGTCCCTCTCTCTTGCATTGTGTTCATTTATTTTTGTGAGCATTATTTATCTATCTTACAGAGAAGGTTTCATTTGTCTATCTCTCTTTGAAAGAGATGTGGTTTATATATATCTTACAAGAAGAAGGAAGAAGAGTTCATTAAACCAACTGTCTGGTGTTGGGTTCTCGTGTTTCTCCAGATCGCTCATGCAAGGGAATATAAAATTAAATCAGCGATCTGATTCTCGTTTAGAAAATACTAAAACGATTATCAGATAATCAGATTCTTACCGCGTGCGGATTCGAATATGCAACCGTTCAGTTCCGCCGGTGTGACACCGTTAGCTGCGCAAGTGCCCAGCCTCTAGCGAAGTCCACATGATCCTCCTCCCGGTGGATATTCTTACGGTTCCTCGTTCTTCACAGCCCACGAAGCCACCGCTGTTCGCCGCAATGCACAGACGATTTCCCGCCGAATGGGAGTCGGAGAAGCGACAGAGCAGACCCGGAGAGCAGATCTGGCCTGAGGCGCCAGAGAGAGAGAGGAGGGGACGGCTAGGGTTGAGCAGCAGCCTGGCCTGCTTAGCCCGTTCGCTACATTTTATACTAACTTTACAGTTTTTCATAAAAACCGCCAGTCAATATAAAACCCACTTATTTATCCATCGCTTTGAGAATCAATTGCGTGTGACCCTTTAGGCCCAATAACCAGTCTGGTTAATGGTCCAATAAGCCCAGTGACTCCTCACTGGTCTGATTAATCAATTAATAACTCATATTAATTAATTAATCAATCGAATCATTGTCGCACATCAAATTCGATCGGGCCTCCGATCACGTTGGGTGCCAAGCAACATCGCGTGAACTCAGAAGGTATCGGGGTTAAGTAACCCACTCTTGGAAACTTTCCACCGACAGTTACCACGTGGATATAATCCTTCATTCGTATAATACTCTCGAGTCAACTCAGGGTGTACTATCAAACCCCAACCGGTCAACTCACTTGGATCAGATGCTGCCATATAATATCGGAAAACTCCTTTCCCGATATTATCGTCCGCCCTGGCCAGGGACTTCCGCGCATCCTTCCTAGAGCATTCTCTCTCTAAGTATCGAGAGCGAATGATTCCTTAGTGACACTAAATTTCCTTCGACAGTATTTCGTTGTACCCGATCCTTAGCTGTTTAGAATCCCGTAATTAGAAATTCATAAACTAAGGTCAAAGCACAGAAGTCCACCAACAAGGTGTCCTTGGTGTCTCTGGTCCAAGGACCATCTACGCAACTGCGACAATATAATCAAGTTGGTTGACAGTGAGGTACAATACCATCCAACAATTCAGTCGGATTAGTTCAATGAACTCATTCTCTAATGAGCACCTACATATTCACCTTAGTGTCTCCACACAAGTGACTATGAGATCAGCCACCCTCATCTTATGAGCGGGGGTAATCTGTACTAGTATAACCGGATATCCGATGTCCTTTTCGGATATCCTCAGACTATGAACTATCAAGAATATGTGTATTTAAGTGATCAGTCTCACTAGTATGATCTCATCATAATCTGATCACTATTGCACATATTTACAGACTTCATTATGAGATGATAATAATACAAATTATACATAATGAATATAATGTCATTTTATTAATAAATGAACGAGATTTACATCGTTAGATTGGCTTGTAGGCTACCTAAGACTAACAATCTCCCAATTGGAATAAAGCCAATCACCTTTATGTACTAATCCAATAGACTTTAGGTGACGCTCAAACACATTTTGAGACAATGGCTTCATCAGTAGATCTGCTACATTATCGACAGATGGAACTCTTTCCATCACTACATCTCCTCTGGATATGATCCCTTTAATAAGATGAAAGCGCCTCAAAATATGCTTCGATTTTTTATGAAACCGCGGCTCTTTCGCTTATGCAATGGCTCTATTGTTATCGCACAACAGCGAAATAGGATTAGAGACGCTCGGAACTATGTTGAGGTCGGTGATGAATTTCTTCAACCACACTATTTCTTTGGCGGCTTCAGCTGCGGTAATTTACTCAGCTTTAGTCGTCGAATATGCAATGGCTTCTTACTTGGAACTCTTCCAGTACACTGCACCTTTGTTTAAAGTAAATACAAATCCAGATGTGGACTTGCTATCTTCTAAATATGACTGAAAACTCGAGTCAGTAAAGCCTTGTAATTTCAAGTCGCCTCCTCCGTAGATGAGAAACATATCCTTAGTTCTTCTCAAGAACTTAAGGATACAATGCATTGCTTTCCAGTGCTCTTCTCCTGGATCAGCCTGAAATCTGCTCGTAACACTTAGGGCATAGGCAACGTCAGGCCGTGTACATAGCATGACATACATGATAGATCCTATGGTAGAGGCATAGGGTACTCTATCAATGAATGCCCTCTCATTAGGAGTCTTAGGGGACTGCTCCTTTGAGAGATAAATTCTATGTCTCATCGGGATGAGACCTCTTTTGGAATTTTCTTAGTCAAACCTTTTGACTATGGTATCTATATACAAGGATTGGGTCACTCCAAGCATCCTCTTTGATCTATCTCTATAGATCCGTATTCCTAATACGTAGGATGGTTCTCCCAAATCCTTCATGGAGAAGTTTTTCGACAGCCAGATCTTTATTGATGACATTATAGCTACGTCATTCCCAATGAGTAGTATGTCATCTACGTAAAGAACTGTTAATCTTAGGTGGCCTACAAGCCAATCTGACTATGTAAATCTCATTCATTTATTAATAAAATAGCATTATATTCATTATGTGTAATTCACATTGTTACTGTCTCATAATGAAGTCCGTGAATATGTGCGATAGTGATCAAATTATGATGGGATCATACTAGTGAGACTGATCACTTAAACACACATATTCTTAATAGTTCTTAGTCAGAGGATATCTGAGAAGGACATCTGATATCCGGTTAGACTAGTACAGATTACTCCTGCTCATATAATGAGGGTGACTGATCTCATAAGTCACTTGTGTGGAGACACTAAGGCGAATCTATAGGTGCTCATTGGAGAATGAGTTCATTGAACTGATCCGACTGAATCGCTGGATGGTATTGTACCTCACTGTCAACCAGCTTGATTCTATTGTCGCAGTTGCGCGGATGGTCCTCGGACCTGAGACACCAAGGACACCTTGTCGGTGGACTTCTGTGCTTTGACCTTGGTTTATGAATCTCTAACCACGGTATTCTAAACAGCTAAGGATCAGGTACAGTGGAATATCGTCGAAGGAAATTGAGTGTCAATAAGGAATCATTTGTTCTCGGTACTTAGAGAGAGAATGCTCTAGGAAGGATGCGCGGAAGTCCCTGGCCAGGGCAGACGCAAATATCAGGAAAAAGAGTTTTCTGATATTGTTTGGCAGCATCCAGTCCAAGTGAGTCGACCGATTAGGATTTGACGGTAAACCATACTCTGAGTTGACTCGAGAGCATTGAACGAATGAAGGATTATATCCACGTGATAACTGTTGGTGGAAAGGTTCTAAGAGTGGGTTACTTAACCCCGATACCTTCTGGGTTCACGCGGTGTTGCTTGGCACCCAACATGATCGGAGGCTCGATCGAATTCGATGTGCGACATTAATTTGATTGATTAATAATTAATATGAGTTATTAATTGAGTAATCAGGCCAGTGCGGAGTCACTAGGGTTATTGGGCCATTAATTGGACTGGTTATTGGGCCTAGAGGGTCACACGCAAATGATTCTCAAGGCGATGAATAAATAAGTGGGTTTTATATTAACCGGAGGTTTTTATGAAAAACCGTGCGGTAAGTATAAAATATAGTGAACGGGCTGAGTAGGCCAAACTGCTGCTAACCCTAGCCACCCCATCCTCTCTTCTTCTCTCTCTCTGGGTCTGCTCCACTGCTTCTCCGACTCCTGTCCGATGGGAAATCGTCTGCGTGTTGCGGTGATCGTTGCGGCGAACGGCGGAGGCTTCGTGGGCTGCAAAGAACGAGGAAACGTGAGGATATCCACTGCGAGGGGGATTACGTGGGCTTCGCTAGAGGCCGGGTGTTTGCGCAGCTTGCGGTGTCACACCGACGGAACCGATCGTTCGCAGATTCGAATCCGTGCACGGTAAGAATCGATAATCCAACTATCGATTTTTTGTATTTTCAAAATGCAAAACGGATCGCAGTATTCTAATTTTAATTTCCGCTGTGTTTGCGATCCGGAGAAACGCCAAGAACCCAACAGTGGTATCAGAGCCATGTTCCACTATTTCTCGTCCCGTTTCGGTCTCCGAATTAATTTTCATGATATTATTCCATGCATCGTTGTAATTTTACGCGAAGTTAATAATCATGAGATGATTGCAGTGATTTGATCTCTTATTTTTGCATAAAATTAAAATTATTTTTGGGGATTTTCGGAACTCTTCATGTGATGAAGAACGGGTTTCATGGCAGCTTCAATCGGACGTCCCCATGTGATGGCGAGGTGGCCGGGGGTCTTGGTATGACCAAGGACCTCGCTGGTCACCACCAGTGCAGGAGAGGCTGTGGAAGGTGGCCGGGAAGGCGTTGCAAAAGGATCTCTTCTTCTTCCTTTCGGTTTGTAAAAACCAAAAAAAACCCCATGAAGAAGCTCGGACAGACTGGTTTTGGCCTTCACCGGGGGCGGCTCGTCGGCACCGAGGTCACTGGCGGGGCCGGTCGGCTCCGGGGAACGGCCACCGGGGGGCGCTGGGTAGTGCCGTTGCCGCCGGCCACCTCCACCTGCAACTGCCATGGGGGTTTAGTGTTTCGGTTATTGCAGGTTTGGAAGAAAGGGAGGTTGGCCCTGACCGGTTTGACTGGCCGGGTCCCTGCTGGGCCGGGCCGAGCCCAAGCGCTCAATTGTTGGGTGCCTGGCTCGAGCCCTGGCTCAGCAGGGTCTGAGCCAGGGCTTGGGTCTAATGGGCTGGGCCCATTTCTTTTAAAAGGCCCCTTAAAGTCCCTATTTAAATCCCTAAACCCCAAGCCCATTAAGATATAAAAAGAATTGGATTTTAATTTGGAATTCAAATTTGTTTTGAAAAATAAAATTATTATTCAATTTATCTAATTGAGCCTTAATTGATTTTAAATTGGGCATTATGATTTTCAATCATATTTAATTAATAATTAGATGTTAATTAATTAGAGTTAATTATTAGCCTAATTATTAAATTAATAAGTAACCTTAATTAACCAATTTAAGAGTTAAATTAGTGTTTAATAATTATTAGTCTAAGTGTTATATTATTAATTATTAAATCATCTAATTGTTAATTAAGTAAAGTTAGTTATTAATTTAAGTGTTAAATTAATAATTAATTTAAATGACTAATTTAAGTGTTAAATTAATAGCCATTAATTAATTAGTGTTAATTATTATTTTAAGAGTTAAATTAATACTTAACATTAATTAACTAATCTAAGAGTTAAATTAACATTTTTTTATAATTAGAGTTAATTGTTAATTTAAGTGTTAAGTTAATGATTAATTTTAAATTAACTATTCTAAGAGTTAGAATTGGAATTTATATTTAATTAGTGTTCATTATTGGTTTAAGAGTTAAATTAATAGTTAACATTAATTAACTAATCTAAGAGTTAGATTAGAGGTTAATAATTAATTAGAGTTAAGTAATAATTTAAGTGTTAAATTAATAATTAACTGTAGTGGACTAATCTAAGAGTTAGATTTGTAATTAATTATTAATAATCTAATTGTTAGATTATTAATATTGTTTAATCTAAATGTTAGATTGTTTTAATTATTAAAAATGTTCTAATGGCATGGAATAATCTGGAATTGATTAATTTGGAGTGTGTCCACATGTGATGTGTGTTTTATGCTTTTAAATTTGATTTAATTGCATGCTAAATTTATTAAATGGATATTTTCAAAATTCAAATGCCAATTTTGATTGGAACCTAGTTTTTTGAAAGTCAAAATTATTTATTTTGAAAAACTCTTTTATTTTAGTCATGTGATGCGCTTATCGTGTGTGGATTGTTTAAAACACACTATGGTCATAGATATGCACTTATTTAATTATTCATGTGATGAATGATTGTGTGGATCGTGGATGTTTGAATGACTATATTTATTAATTGTTAATAAACAGAGGTTTGTGTACCTCCCCCTCTCTCATAATCTGATGTACTTCTACCTCCCTCTTTCTTGTACTCGCCATAAGGCCTTCTTCTATTTTACATGTAATTTTAGAATTATTGTAATCAGATCAAGGCAACCGAGGAAAGAGTGAGGATGATCCACAACTACTACAAGGAAGGCAAAAAGATGAAGATCTCTTGCCTATGTATTTGCAGAATTATCTGATGTAAATATTATGTTAGATTGTATGTGCGTTTGACTGTAGGCTCTAGTTAAACCCACTATGCTATCCATGACCACACTAACGACATGTATGAGATGCATTGTTTTCTTTTGATTGTGAATCAAAACAGGTATAGTATTAGTAAATATATACGATATATTTGTATACTATCACCTAGGAGAGACCAAGATAAAAGTTATCCACAATACCCTCGTCTAAATTCTAAGCCGTAACGTGAGTAGTTAAGAACTTACCGCGTGGTCCACCATCGTTATAGTCATAGGATTCGAATCACTTTAGGCAGGTTTGTTGTGCTACCACAAGACTTGTTTAATTGTGAGGAAAGACTATAACTATGGTATTAGATGCCTATATGATCGGGGTAGAGGAACCATGTAGCTTCGTTGCGTTATCTATAAGGGTTGTATGCAAATCTATACTCGTCTCGTAACGATGGTTAGCTTAGACCAGAATTAGTGTCTTGTTGTGCTATCCATAACGCCATTAAATCTCTGGGGACCGAAGATATGATCGGATATTGCAAGGAGTTGCAAGTCCCATGAGATGGGTGCTCTTTGATTGTATTACAGTTTATTGTGCTATCCACCAGGGTGTATTGTAAGTCATTGAGATTTTGATCCCCACTAGGAGACTGTCGGCATCTCCCGTTCTGTATAACTGAGGGTTATACAATCCGTCGAAAATTAGTGGGAGTTAAAACTTGATCAAAAAATCATGTCTTGTTTTAAATTTTAATAATTGAACATCTGCTAAATAGATTTTATTCATCTCAAGTAGGAGATTATGTCGTCAAATAACCCACTCCGTGGCATACTTGATGCCAATCTTTTGACTAGCCCAAACTACTCGGTTTGGCTCAGAAACTTGAAGAGTGTTTTCAGATCTGAGCACATTGACTATGTCCTTGGAGCTGATCCTCCTGCTGAACCGACATTGGATGCCCTTGAGGTAGAGATGATAGCTAACGATAAAAGATCGAAGGACAAAGGCAAAGGAGTAGTAAAGAGTGACTGCTTCTATTGTAAGCAGCAGGGTCATTGGAAGAGGAATTGTAAGGAGTTTGACGACGATAAAGCTCAAGGAAAGGTGAAGCTATCTGAAGCTTCAGATATCTATATGATAGATATCAACTTGTTAGTTAGAGATTTCACATCTTGAGTATTAGATACCGGATGTGCGTCTCATATCTGCCATGATGTGCATATGCTGACAAGTAACCGTAAGCTGAGAAAAGGCGTGGTCTGTAGGTGCTCAAATTAGCTGTGTGATGTTCATGAATTTCATGTTGTCTACTGTTAAAAACTAAAGAAAACATGATCGCGAGAAACTATAAAGTTTTAAAGAAAGATCGATCGCTTACCTTTTCAAATTTAGGAGATGTTGAATCATTAATTCTCTTACTTTGGCCGACCAAGGAAAGAGAGCCCTTTTCATAAGATGTTCTTGCTTTTGTTTTTTTTGATGGTTGTTCCTTTGAACTTCTTTCTTTCTTCTTCTTTGTATCTTATAAGAAAGATCAAATAAAGAAAGAATCTAATTAGAACTAGAGTAGTGTAGTATATATTATAATAATAAATTTAAACATGCAACTAAACTAATCCACTAACTTGATTGGTGTTCTTTAAACTCCTGTAAGCATGTGGATATGAAACTATGATTGTGTGTGTGTGAATATGGAGTGATGATGATGATGATGAACTATGAAAAACAATGTATAAACTATATGAAATTAATGAAAAATTAGAAAGGAATTAGGGAAAGAAGATGGTTGGTTGGCTCCTCTATAGCCTTTGTCTTTGAAAACTTCTAAGGATGAAAAGGATGAAGAAGAAGAAGCCTTGGATGAAGCTCTTCTTGCTATCCACGTTTTTCTCCTCTAGGGCCTCAAAACACCTTGCTTTAAGCTTCAAAGTCACTAATGGCCAATCTTTTTCAAAGGTCCAAAAGATATTGTATTTATAAGAATAGGTTTAGGGGTGTTTAGGATTTCAAAAGGACTCTCTCCTGTAGTCAAACTTATCTTGGACGAGCATGGAGGAGTTAGTTGTTGGGATCCGGGCAGGACGCGAAGAACGCAGCGGAAATGACAAATAAAATATTATCCCGCCCGATGCCCGCTAATCCGATTCGGAACGAAAAACTAAAACCGAAAACCGGGTTGTAATCTAATTACCGTGCGCGGATTCGAATCCGCTTCCGTCTCGGTTCCGTTGAGGCGATGCTGCGAGCCGTACAAGCATCCGGCCTCCAGCGGTATCCACGCGATCCTCCACGGTGGTTCGTCTTCACTTCCTCGTCCGTATCAGCTCGCTCGCTGAAGATCTGTCGCCGCAACGATTGCCGAAAACCCGCCGACGGAAATTTCCGACTTTCGGGAATCATACGCGGCGAAGACGGTGACTGTTCCGGCGCCTCGAACGGGGCTCCTAGAGAAGGAGAGAGAAAGGGGGGATGATGGCCAACATGGGGAAACTCTGGAGCTTGGCCCAGGGTTTCTCTATTAGTTTTGGCCTACAAGCCAATCTTACTATGTAAATCTCGTTTATTTATTAATATAATGGCATAATATTCATTATGTGTAAATCACATTAATTATCGTTTCATAATGAAGTCCGTGAATATGTGCTATAGTGATCAGATTATTATGAGATCATATTAATGAGACTGATCACTTAAACACACATATTCTTAATTGTTCCTAGTCGAAGGATATCTGAGAAGGACATCGGATATCCGGTTAGACTAGTACAGATTACTCCTGCTCATATGATGAGGGTGACTGATCTCATAAGTCACTTGTGTGGAGACACTAAGGGGAATCTGTAGGTGCTCATTGGAGAATGAGTTCATTGAACTGATCCGACTGAATCGCTGGATGGTATTGTACCTCACTGTCAACCAGCTTGATTCTATTGTCGCAGTTGCGCGGATGGTCCTCGGACCTGAGACACCAAGGACACCTTGTCGGTGGACTTTTGTGCTTTGACCTTGGTTTACGAATCTCTAGCCACGGGATTCTAATACGCCAAGGATTGGGTACAACGGAATACCGCCGAAGGGAATTATGTGTCAATAAAGAATCATTCGCTTTCGGTACTTAGAGTGAGAATGCTCTAGGAAGGATGCGCGGAAGTCTCTGGCCAGGGCGGACGATAATATCGGGAAAGGAGTTTTCCGATATTCATCAGCGGCATCCAATCCAAGTGAGTCGACCGGTTAGGGTTTGACAGCTCGCCATACCCTGAGTTGACTCGAGAGCATTGTACGAATGAAGGATTATATCCACGCGGTAACTGTCGGTGGAAAGGTTCAAAGAGTGGGTTACTTAACCCCAATACCTTCCAGGTTCACGCGGTGTTGCTTGGCACCCAACGTGATCGGAGGCCCGGTCGAATTCGATGTGCGACATCAATTCGATTGATTAATTAATTAATTAAGGGTTATTAATTGATTAATAAAGCCAGTGAGGAGTCACTGTGTAACGACCCGCCATCCTATGACCGGGGACTCGGTCACTAAATGGATGTCGGCCCATTAACTACGGGCTCACACCCGGATCTCACACAACACATCTGGAGGAGTAAGTGCTAAACAGTGCTAAATATAACAATCTCACGGACTACAAAGGTAAACAAGTGCGCAGGAAAGGTAACAATGTCCGTATACAGTCCAACAATAATTACATGTCCAACAATTAAATAAGTACAGGCAGAAAGAAAGTACAACAACATCGGGGCATACCCCGGAACTAAGACAGCTGCTGGTCCGCACACCAAGAAGACACCACGCTACCGCTGCGCCTCGAAGTCCACACCTGAAACCGCAGGGAGTGAGCCACACCAGAACTGGGCTCAGTAGGGATCATCCGATCCCCTGCCTCCCACTCACACACCCACAAGTGAAGCAACAGTAATATATAGAACAGTCAAGTAGAACAGTAAGCACAACAGGCAACCCCGGTACGAAACGTACGACAAACAGTGTAGCAGGAACAACTCTGAGTAACCCAAAGAACCCAACACAGAGCCACGTCTCACGACCAAAGTCCATAAGACGACTAAACCACACAGTCGACCGAAGTCCAACGTCGCCTCCCAACACTACCACCACTGCTCACGCCTGTCCACCCCTACAGTGTTCCGGGGCACTGTAGGGTGAGGCAGTGAGCTAAACTAGGACTAGCTGGACTCAGTGTACAGCCACTGCCAGCTACGTGTGCACACAAGCAGTCTAGACTACTGTCCTACCACCGGATTGCCTCCACGCTACGCCTCAGCGCTTTCCTGGAGGGTCCTGGGGACCGGGAACCCCCGTCAAGCCGCAGCTATAGGAACTACCCGCAGACCCAACTCTCCCGGGCTGCATCAGGCCAAGGGCTAAGGGTACCACTCGTAACCTTGATCAAAGGTCACATCAGGCCCAATGGCTAAAGGGTAAACCAACTCCCACCAGTAAAACCACCAGCTCCACAGCAAGAGACACGCCGGAAGCCGTCACAACAAACAAAGGAAACCCCGACCCGCTGAGGACAAACAGCGATCCCACGGATTAGCACACCGGCTACTCCGGCCCGTCGGCTCAAGGCGATCCTGCTTCCCTTCAGCTAAAGGTGAAAACACACATGTACCCCTTCTCCCACCAGTACAGCTCACAGACACCATGGCCCTTCTCCCATCAGCCCATGGTGACAGCGTAAACCACAGTCATATGAACACAAACGCATATATAACATGATTCCATTCGCACAGTAAACCCCAATCTCAACGTACAGTTAAAGCACATACATACCCACAGATGATGAAATCCCATTTATGCAGAAGTCCTCAGTCTCAGTATATAACTCAAAGCATGCATTAGAACCATCCCACCGTGAAACATACATCAAATACCCCAAGTTAACCATTCCTGGCTTGAATCGCGTCGACCGAGGTCGACGCCATTCAAGCCCCACAGACAGGTTTATTAAAGGACCAGAATAAACCTTAAAACGCGTCCACCGATGAAGTCGCCTATTAAAACGCGTCTGGATGGCCCGACGCCATTCAACCCCGAAATCCGGAATACAGAACCATTAAGCGGGGGCAAATCCTGCCTAAATGGCGTCATGGTGACTCGACGTCCTTCAGAAAGGCGTCGATCACCCATGACGTCATTTAGCCCAACACCCCTAACCTCTGAAACTCGAACAGGGGGATTTCTGCCCTGAAACGCGTCGTCCTTAACCGACGTCCTTCTAAAAGACGTCGACCAGGGACGACGCCTTTCAGCGCCAGGAACCAGGTTCCCTGGTTCGAACCGAGGGTTCCTCCCTTGAACCCCAAGCACCTCGAAAACCCCAAAACAAGAGGGAGAGGAAGGAGAACTCAACTACCACATGCATACACCGAATCCCACGATCACAAGCACGCCAATACCCACAAGAAAACCCCTTAAACATGCTCATTCTAGCCCCAAATACATCACGTCACGCCGAGAATCACACGAACGTCACAAGCAAGGTTCGTCCCCCTACCGGTTCTTGAACTCCGCCAAGCTCCGTGCCGCCGTTCCGCCGCACCGCACACCGCCGCCGGTACCCTCGAGGACGCCGCCACTCCGCCGGGACGTCGGCCGCCGTCCGGAGAGTGGAACACCGCGAAGGAAGTGGTGGAGGTAGAGGTGAGAGGTAAGGTGGTGTTGGAGTGGTGGAAGAGGAAGAAGAGGAAGGGAGGGAAAGGAAGAGCGTCGGAGAGGGCGAAGAGGGCGAGGAGAGAGAGAGTGTGAGGGTGAGAATGAGGGAAAGAAGGGAGGGCTCGCGGGGTCATTCAGAAACCAGCTAAAACGCGTCGATCGAGGCAGACGCCTATCAGTCTGACAGGACAGCCGTACAGACACCGCTCTGAAACGCGTCGCCCACCGTGGACGCCGTTCAGACGATGTGACAGGCCGTACTGACCACGCTCTGGCGCCATGCCCTGACATCGCAGATGTCGCAGTCTGAAACGCGTCGACCCACCTGGACGCCGTTCAGACAAATCTGACAGAGCCGAACTCTCGCGGCCCGAAAACCCGCCCACGTGGCGCAACAACCAGGAACCTAAATGGCGTCCACGCACCC
Organism: Zantedeschia hybrid cultivar; assembly: GCA_030544215.1. NCBI lineage: Eukaryota > Viridiplantae > Streptophyta > Magnoliopsida > Alismatales > Araceae > Zantedeschia > Zantedeschia hybrid cultivar. Next base: position 48,378,238 of record JARZZO010000011.1, read on the forward strand.
TGACGCCTTTTGAAAGGCGTCGACGAGGGCTGACGCCATTCAGCCAGAAATCACAGGACCCCACAGGGTCCAAACCAGGGGATCCGGCCCGATCCCGACCCGAACACAGAACCCGAAATCTCGGTCATTACACACTGGGCTTGTTGGGCCATTAACTGGACTGGTACTTGGGCCTAGAGGATCACACGCAAATGATTCTCAAGGCGATGGATAAATAAGTGGGTTTTATACAAATCGGGGGTTTTTATGAAAAATCGCGCGGTTAGTATAAAAATATGCTCCGCCGCTTCTCCGAATCCCGTTCGACGGGAAATCGTCCGCGCGTTGCGGCGATCATTACGGCGACTGGCGGAGGTTTCGTGGGCTGCGAAGAACGACGAACGTGAGGATATCCGTCGCAAGGAGGATCGCGTGGACTTCGCTAGAGGCCGGGCGCTTGCGCGGCTTGCGGTGTTGCACCGACGGAACCGAACGGTTGTGGATTTGAATCCGCACACGGTGAGAACTTCAATTATCCGATAATCGATTTTTGATATTCGAAACGGGAATGGATCGTTGTTTTAATAATTTATTTTCCGCTGCATGAGCGATCTGGAGAAACCCGAGAAATCCCAACATTCTCAACAGCGCGTATATATATATTAAGTCGGCGCGACTTTTCACAAAAGTTCCCGAGTTAATATAAATCCCACTTATGTACCATCGACTGAGAATCTTATTGCATGTGACCCTCTAGCCCATTTACCAGTCCGGTTTTCACTCCGTTAAGTCCAATAACTAGTTATTGACTTATTGTAATTAATTAATATCTAGATATTAACTAATTACTTAACTGAATTGACATCGCATGTAAATTCGGTCGGACTTCCGATCAAGTTGGGTGTCAAGCAACACCCCATGATCCCGGAAGGTAATGGGGTTCAGCAATCCACTCATGGAACCTGTCCATCCATAGTTACCACGTGGCTATAATCCTTTGTTCGCATAATGCTCTCGAGTTAACTGTCAAACCCTAGATGGTCAACTCACTTGAATCAGACTCCGCTGTACAATATCCGAAAACATCTTTTTTGATATTATTTCTGCTCTAGCCAGAGACTCCTGCGGATTATTCTAGAGCATTATCTCTCCAGTTACCTGAGAGCGAATGATCCTTTATTGAACACACAATCACCTTCGAAGGTCTTCCGCTGGACCCGATCCTTGACTACTAGAGATCCCGTGGATAGGGATTCATAGGTCAAGGTCAAAGTCCAGAAGTCCACCGACAAGGTGTCTTTGGTGTCTCAAGTCCAAGGATCAACCACGCCACTGTGACGATGAATCAAGCCGATTGACAGTCAGGTAAATTACCATTCGGCGATTCATGTCGGATTAGTTCAGTGAACTCATTCTCCAATGAGCACCTATAGGTTTACCATTGTGTCTCCACATGAGTAACTAACGAAATCAGTCACCCTCATCAAATGAGCTGGAATAACCTGTATTAGTCTTACCGGATGTTTGATGTCCTTCTCAAACATCCTACGACTAGAAACAAATAAGAATATATATTTATAAGTCACCAGTCTCATTATTAGGATCTCATCATAATCCAATGACTATTGCACACATTCATGGACTTAATTATGCGCAATTATAAATATGCCAATCTACATAATGAATTTAATGTCATTGATTAGTGAACCAGATTGAAATAGGTGCCTTATGATTGGCTTAGAGGACACCTATATCTATCAATCTCCCACTTGGACTCAAGCCAATCACCTTCGCATTTTATCTCCATCAAATCTAGGTGATGCTCACATAAAGTCAGTGACTAAGTCTTGGTCGGGGATTTGTTAAATTATCTATAGATGGAATATTTTCCATTACATTATTTCCTTTTATCCTTTGTCTCTGAACTTGTAAATGAGCCTCAGAATGTTCTGCAGCTTCTGAAGAGACCATGGCTCGATCACACAATTGATTGCTCCCACTGTTGTCCTACAACAACGGTATTTTATCAGAGACCTTTTAGAACTACATCTTAGTTCAGGGATGAACTTTTTCATCCACACTATTCTAATAACAGTATCATTTGTTTATGTCGTCACCTTAATATCGAGTTCTAGATTGGAACCTTTCTAATCCATTCCTTTCTTCTAGAAGGTTGAATCCATAATTTGACTTAAAATTTGAGTCAGTGCGAACTCATAGTTTCAAATCATCTTCTCCATATACACGAGTGCATCCTTAGCACTTCTCAAATGCTTAATGATGCATTTCACTCCTGTATTCTTTAAGAAACTTTTTCTTTAAAGGAATAAATTCTATATCTCAACAATTAAGACTTATTATGAAATTTATGCCAAACATTTTGAAATACAGGTCAATATAATATCCCCACTGATCTATCTTAATAGATACGTATTTTCAATACGTGAGATATTATAACTAAACCTATTATGGAGGAAAACATGGTTAATAATACTTTTACTGATAGTAACATCCTGACGTCATTCTCAATGAGTTTGATGTTATTATCACAAAGTATTACTAAAGCAACCATACTCCCACTGTCCCTTTTGAACACACACACAATTCGTGATTATTCTTAATAATCATGGAATATTTGACCATTAAGTCAAAACTTTTATTAAAACTTAGGAAGGTTCGGTTTGATTCAAAAAGATCTTTGAAATCATAACTTACTTCCTAGATATTCTAAAAACTTTAAAGGTGTATCATATGCATCTTTACCTCAATCATATTGAGAGAAAGAATTTCATATCTAGCTGCCATCGACTCATCATATGATAGGCAGTATTGGCAAGTAGAATTCTAATAAACTTATTAATGGTAACCACTGAGAAAAAACTTGTCTAAGTCCACACTTTGACATTGACTATTTTCTTCAGTTTACCACATCAATTTTAAGTAGTCCATTCCTGCTAATTATAAACATTTGCTTGCTATAGGTACAATACCCTTTAGCAATACTATCAAGTTCTGAACTTAATAGTGGTTATGGACTATGGCTTAGAATTCTTAACTTCTTGCCAATCTCAAAGTTATAATTACAGAGAGCATCATCATGGATTTTAGATCATAATCTATCTTTGAACTCCTCTCATCTTGTTAAATCAGATATATCAAACATATCCTTCTAGTCACTGAGAGAATCTCAAAAATCTATGAAGCTCTCTGATGTGTGTTATGAGTGGTTCCAAACAACAAAAGATTATCTGATAATCTTGTGTTAATTTGTGGGTTTAGAATATCTTCTAGTTTTTTCAGCTCCTACTGTCTTCTCTGAGGACATGTTCCTCTTTATAGAAGACTTTCAGGATGATGATTATTCATGTTTATAATTCATATCCCAAATGAATTATTTGGTTTCCATATCTTATATGGACACACACTGACTTATTTGGAACTATCTTTAAAGTATGGACATCTAATGCTCATACTCATATGAAGTAGACAATTCTTATTATGTATTGCACCATATTTTAATATGGTGTAATTCTTCATTCTATCATATTACTATGATATACAATGCGGATCAATCGAGCGAGGATACAATTATCCTCTTAATGATTTATGTGAATCATATACTAAAGTATTAATTTCTTTGATCAAATAAAATTTTTTAATACTTCATATTGATCTTATACCTTAATCTCTCAGATGTATTCGTCTTATACTTCAGTAAGTACATACAGTCGAATCATTCCAAGAGTAAACTATAAGGTAAGTCAATGGGAGTGATTATCTTTAGCCTTAAGAGAATATTGAGTTGTTTACATCATTATGTATTAGCACCAATAATTTCTTATTTTACAACCCTGTGTACAATTACCATAGATAATCATGATTCACACAGTTCATTTCTATAGGAGACATGAACATTCATTATATGATATGTCACATCAAGAATCTATAGTGCATTGACTGATTCGAACAACTATTGTTTCTTCTCAGTCAACGTTTTTCACTATTATAATTCTTGATATCTTATGCAACTAAATAACAATTATTCAGTTTCATATTTGACTCCTATAAATATACAAAGATTTACTGTCTGGCAGTAACCTATGAATATCATGAACAATTGTTGAGTCTTGCATTTATTCGATTTCTTTTTACTTGTCTAAGTCTGTATACCATCGCAGATATGAGAGTCATTTCCAATATCTCATATTGGATACGCTAATTCTCTAATAGACATGCAAAAGTTGATAATAAGAACATATGAGACTTCTTTCAAGTTTCATATCAATTTTGCATTTACCAATATCTATATATTGGTCGCAGTGGGAGAACTGCTATTTCTCTATCTTAGTTGACTTTCTTTTATCCTTTTCAGGTGTGGGTTCGATCGTTTAAAATCTTACAACTTGCCTTTCTTAAAAGCACATCATAAATATCTCTTCATCTTGGTCTATCCAAATAAGAGATTTCATGACAATCATTGCCTTTCGAAAAAGTATACTATAAGTACCTCTTCACCTTGGTCTATCCAAATAAGAGGATTCATGATATCTGATTAGGATAGTGACTTTCACATACCCCTAAAGACATTCTTCAGAGTTTTCTAGTTAATCTGAATATGAGAAGTATTGGCATCCAATATGCCAAAATTCAGATTAATAGACGACACGTTAGTGAACGAAGGAAATAACGTGATTTAAGCAGATAGTTCTTATAATTCAACTATGGTATTTTATCTTGAATTATTTCTCACTATTTTTCGACGGACTGTATAACCTTCGGGTATACAGAATGAGAGACTCCGACGGTTTCCTAATGAGGATCAGAATCTCCAAGAATCATAGTATGACCTCAGGTAAACACATAGTATCATATCATTATCTTAGAGCAACCATCTCATGGTAATTGCAACTCCTTGCAATATCCGATCTTATTTCGGCTCCCAGGTTTTTAACAGTCTCGGGTAAACACAGTAGACCATTATTCCTAGTCTAAGATTTACCATCAATACGTGACAGAGTAGAGTAAGAATGTAGCTCCCATGTAAACGCGAGGATAGCTACACCGTTCATCTATTCCAATCTCAAGGCATCATAATGCCATAGTTAATAGTCCTTTCATCAGATGGTGGCAGATCTCGGGTAAACACGTAGAAACTGCCATCACTAAATCAAATTCTAAGAACTATATTGATGGAGAGCCACGCGGTGCATTCTCAATGACTCGCGCTCTGGCTTAGACTTTATGTTGAAAGTTTTATTTATGTTAAGTTGGTCTCATCCTATGTAACGACCCGCCACCCTATAATCGGGGATCCGATTACTAAATGGGTACCGAATCATTAATTTGGAGCCAAACCAGGATCTTGATAAGTCTGGGAAATAAATAATAAACCAAGCTAAACATTCACATAGCATTGAATTAAAAAGGAAGTGCAAGAATTAAAAATTATTACAATGCGACTCGACACAGCAAATAATTACATACTCCAACCGAAAAGGAAATAATTAAGCGTACATGCCAGAAAATAAAATAACAACTACGTCGGGGCATACCCCGGAACAACGGCTGCTGGTACGCAATCCAAGGCAGCACTCTCCCCGCTAGGCCAGAATTAATGTGATTCTATCTTGAATCGCGTCACCCAAGGCCGACATTATTCAAGCCTCCTAAACTGGTTCATGTGAAATCTGGCCTAAAACGCGTCGCCCATGCAAGTCGCCATTTTTAAAAGGCGTCGCTATCCCTGGACGCTCATCAGTCCAGAGACAGACTCTGTTATTTGGGCTAAATCGCGTCGCGGGTGGAAGCCGCCTTTTTAAAAGGCGTCGCTGTTCTCCGACGCCATTTAACCCTCACAGATAGGTTCTTCCTCCGCCATCCCCCAATCCACGAGGTGGTATTTCCTCCCCCAATTCATGTAAAAGCACAAAAAAAGTGGAGAAGGAGGAGAAGAACTTTAATACCCAATAAAACACATAATTTCTCGTTACATGCAATTAGTGTTTTCACCCCAAGAAAACCTCCTAAACATGCTACAAAGTGGAAAAACATGGTTTTTAAATGAAATACATGGGGATCGTCACCCTACCGGTTACTCGAACTCTTCCTAGCTCCAAGCTGCCAACCCGCCTCGCCACACGCCACTGCCGGTACCGCCGTGGACGTCGTTACTCCACCGAGACGTCGGCCGCCGTCCGGAGAGAAGTGCGCCGCGAAGGAAGTGGTGGTGGTAGTGGAGGAAGTTAGGAGGTTGATGGAGTGGAGGGAGAGATGGAATGGAGCTCGGAGGGAAGATAGGAGAGAGAAGAGAAAGGAGAGAATGAGGGAAAGGAGGAAGGGTTCGCGGGGTCAAACAGAAGCTGGGTAAAATGCGTCGTGCAAGTCCGATGTCATTCATACGACAAGACCGGTCCGTAGATTGACAAACCAGGGTCGTACTCTAAATGGCGTCGTCCATCCAAGACGCCATTCAGACGATAAGACCGGGGTCGTACACTCGTGCCCCAAGGCCAGCCCACGTGGCGTCTACGTGGCATAGCCTAAAACACATCCACACTGCTGGACGCCGTTTGAACCGCGTCGAACAAGGTCGACGCGAAAAAGAAACTAAGTCTCAGTCCCACCAGGGCCCAAGCTACGGGACCCGACCCCGAACCTGACCCAATAACCGGATGCGAAACCTCAATCCTTACATCCTAGGTGATAGTTTATAAATATATCGAATATATTTAACTATACCTAGATATTAGTAATCGATTCATAATAAAAAAACTAAAAAGTATGTATCAACCATACATGTTCATTATGTGGTCATGGACAGCACAGTGATTAACTGGAGCCAAACAATTAATCACCAAAACTATATAACATTTATATAATCTAAACATGAAAACATATAGCCACTGGTGATCTCATCTCCTGTCGCCTTCCTGGTTGCATTTGTGGATCATCCTCGCCTCTCTTCGGCCGACGTGATCAAATAGAAATAATATTTATTTTGAAACAATTTCAAATACAAGTAAATTGTAAGAGAAAGCCCTATGGCCGAGTACACTAATGGAGGGAGATAGAATTACAATAGAATGAGAGAGAGAGGGAGGCACGCAGACCTCATTAATTAACATTTAATTAATGTACATCACATTCCATAACAATCCACACAATCACACACCATCACATGATATGAAATTTAACTAAGTGCATGTCCATAACCACCACAAATTTTAACCATCCACACATGATAAAGCATATCACATGAAGGTTAAAACTTTGAAAAATAATAATTTTGGTTTTCTTAAAATCTGGGTTCCAATCAAAATTAGATAAATTGAATTTTCGAAAATCTTATTTTCTAACATGCAATAAATTGAATTTAAAGCATCAAACACATCACTATGTGTACACAAAGCTAAAATTAAAATTCTAAAATATTTAATGCATTATTTAGAACAATTCTAAATTAATTAATCTAACACTTAGATTAATTTTAATTCACATTAATAACAATTATTAATGCGAAACAATCTAACATTTAGATAGAATCAAAAATTTCTAAATAACACTTATAAAAGAATTTCTAACTCAATTATTAATCCCTTAATAACTCCTTGTTAATAAACCCCTTTTATTAAAATATATTTCTTAATAACAATAAGAAATATTAATTATAACTTTTCTAATTAAAATAGTCTAACAATTAGACTTTATAAATCTCTTAATAACTTTTATTAAAAGATCAATTATTAAGTAGATTAGATCTTCAAAATTTAATTAAGGGATCCTTGAGAATATTAATTAGCTTAATAACTATTAGTAAGCTTTGATTAATCTTCAATAACTTTTATTAAGGTTAATTCTCAAGAAGCAATTAACTCTTTAATAACCATTATTAAGAGTTAATAAAACACTTAACAACTTTTATTAAATGTCCCTTAATCAAATAATTAATTTCATAACAATAATTGCTAAGAAATTAAAAAATAATCTAATCACCTGATTAAGATTAATTAACAACATTTGGTAATTAAAATTTAGGTCACTACTTAATAATCAATTAACAACTTTTGTTAATTTAATTTTAAGATCAAATCTTGAACATAAACCCCATAAATCACTTATTTAAAAGCAATTTTCAATTTAGATCAAATATTAATAATAACCCCTTTAATTAAATTAATTAACAATACTTGTTAATCAATAATAAGGATCACATCATAATTTAAAATCCCCTTTTATAAAGATCATATCTTAATTAACCCATTTAACTGTAAATAACATATTTAAATTTAAAACATATTTAAACATTAAATAATTATGTTTTACAATTTAAATGGGTGGGGATTTAAAATTAAAATTATCAATAAGGGTTATAGGGGTTTAAGGGATTAAGGGTTAATGGGCTGATAATAAAACGGTTAACAAGGCCCAAAAAGAGGGGGCCAACCCAACTGCTGGGACCCGAGCCAGTCGGGCTGGCTCGGCTAGGACCCAGCCTGGCCCGAACCAGGGCTCAGGCTGGCCGAGCCAGCTCAGGGGCGCCCAAGTCCGGCCCAAAGCCCGGTCGGACCGGCTCGGGGCCGGCCAGTCCGGCGCTCCAGCGCCAGGCTCGCCCAGGTCCGCAGGAGTTAGGGTTTTGGGGTTTGAAAGGGGGTGCAGGAGGCGCCGCCGCCGCCGCCGCTAGCGGCCAGGGTGGCCGGAAAATTCAAGAGCGGTGGCTCCCCTTCGAACCCAGGTGCCGGTGATCGCCGGCCGGCGAGTCGGAGCCGCCAGTTTCCCAATAACCCGACGGTATGTAGGTTTCAAAAACATGTCCTTTTGCTCCTCCTTGCACTTCCAACCCTTGAAAAACATGGGATGAAATGCTCCGTCAGCGGCCGCCAAGGACAACCTGGGATTGGGAAGGATTGCTGGTCATACCAGCAGCTATTATTGTGGTCTTCCATCACCATGGAAGTTGCATCCAAGTCCACAATTTCGGTTCTTCATCCCCATAAAGAACATGACGGAAAAACACCCCAAAATTTGATTTTTCTCCACAGAATTAATTTATTAGATTTTAAAGTTCATCCCATGAACATTCATGTGTAAGAAAAATAAATTAATGCATGAAAATAATTTTAGAAAAATAATTTTGTCGTTCCGAAGCGGATCAGAGCTGAACCTGACTCTGATACCACTGTTGGGATCCGAGCGGGACGCGAAGAACGCAGCGGAAACGACGAATAAAATATTATCCTGCCCGATGCCCGCTGATCCAATTCGAAACAAAAAACTAAAACCGAAAATCGAGTTGTAAACTAATTACCGTGCGCGGATTTGAATCCGCTTTTGTCTCGGTTCCGTCGAGGCGATGTCGCAGGCCGTACAAGCGTCCGGCCTCCAGCGGTATCCATGCGATCCTCCGCAGTGGTTTGTCCTCGCTCCCTCGTCCATATAAGCTCGCTCGCTGAAGATCCGTCACCGCAACGATTGCCGAAAACCCGCCGACGAAAATTCCCAACTTTCGGAAATCATACGCGGCGGAGACGGAGACTGTTCCGACGCCTCGAACGGGGTGCCCAGAGAAGGAGAGAGAAAGGGGGGATGACGGCCAGCATGGGGAAACTCTGGAGCTTGGCCCAGGGTTTCTCAACAGCGCGTATATATATATATATATATATATATATTAAGTCGGCGCGACTTTTCACAAAAGTCCCCAAGTTAATATAAATCCCACTTATGTACCACCGACTGAGAATTAATTAATGATTAATAAAAATTAATTAATGATTAAACATCAGACCATTCTAGGACATTATAATTGTGACATAAAATTTACTCAATATGAGATCAAAATTAGCGCGTCTACAACTACCCCACCTTGGCATTGACTTTGCAAATGAGTGAAATGGAATGGAATGTACTGAAAAGGTGATGCCAAAGTGTGATGAGACATGCTCTCAACATCATATGATAGGAATTTTTTTCAAAATTATCAATGAAGTAACTCAAAGAGATCAATGGAATCAATCCTGTCTGGATGAAAGGGATAAGGAAATAAGGTCGATCAACTTCCACGATTGGGAAGTACCCTAGGTCACAAACCTTGCAGGTTTCATTATAGAGAGCGATTACCAGTCAATGTGGACGTGCTACAACCATGATGGATCTTAAAATGAAAGAAGAAATATTTGGGATAATGAGTCCAATCAAGGATAGATTTCCAAAGATATTTTCAAGAAATTTTCAAAGATAATTGAGAGATCAATCAGAATGGAATATTTCATATCACGTTAGGATTTATTAGATCAATGGTCTGAAATTTAATCAAGAATTAATTTTTATCACAATGATTTCAAAGTCTTACATGATGCATGTTGGGCTAAAAAGAAAATTAAAATAAAATAAAATATAAGTTAATCAAGGTTAATATTGTTAAATTGTCATTGATGGGTCAAGATACCAATTCTTGCGATTCAGTGCTAAGCCGAAGCTCGTTTGTCCACGTACTGTTTCACAAAGGCGGAACCATCGTCCCCATCAATTAACAATCTAACGGCCTATCCGTGCGATTGAGAATCCTCTGGAATTATTACAGTTTTTGTTGAAGGGGAACTCAAACTCCAGTTTCATCAAAATCACAAGGTCCTTGATATGTCTAATAAATATTTATCATATAGTAATGCTAATGCAAATCAATTACATAATGAATAAAAGGATAGAGATAACTGTTTTTTTAGTCACGGCTAGGACTCATGAACTCCCACAGTGGGACCTTACTGGAATTTCAGCTTCATCTTCTCTTTCTTGAATTGCGTGCACTCAAGTTTCATCAGTAATTTCGAGCAAATAGATAATCAACAGTAAATAACAGTAATTATGGATTTTCGAAAAAATAACAGAAATTCAGAAATCTGATCAAAAGGCATCGCTGTTCACAGACGTCATTTAAATGATGTCCCCCCGTCAAGACGCCATTTAAGTTATAGAAACAGTTCTCTATTCCGACTCCAATCCGAACTCTGCTTGCCTTAATGCACATCCGTCTTCTAATTCGAAAAGGGTTTCCCAATCTCGCAAATCACTCTATAAAACCTTCCTCTCTTCATATCAAAGCATTACAACAAGCAATCAAGAGGAAAAGGTAAATGATTCTCTTCAAAGCTCAAGAGAAAGAGGGGAAGAACAAGAAGAAGTCAAGGAAATCAATTCAAGGAGGATGGATTCTATTTCAAACAAGAGGATGAGAAATGCGATTGAAAAGCTTTTTGAAGTGAAAGATCATCTTAGTGGGAGAGATCCTAACTTACAAGCAAGCTAATCTTTTTTCTAATCAATTCTTCCTTCTTCTCTATGAAACTCTCTTTATGTTTTCCATATTCCAATTCTTCACGAGCAACTATTCCAATTTCTTTATTTATTTAGGGATATTCTTTCTTCCCTGGTCCAAGAATTTTCTTTACTTCCATAGGTCCAAAAGCTAGTTAACAAGATCAATCTTTCCATGCAATCTTATATATCCAAGTGGCATATCTAATGATTAGTTATTCAGCCAAACATTACAAAAGCACAAGCATAGATTGGGTTGCAATGGGCACTTTGATCAAACTATGGCATCCACAAACTCAAACATTCCTTTTTGCTACATTCAAAGCCACTATCCTCTTAGAAGAAGCCGAACTCTTATTGGGTCTTCCTAAGCTTAAGGTCAACAATGATGAACCTAATTTGAGTAAGATAATGTTCATGAGGAAAAGAATTACGGGTCAACATTTGTTAGAAAAGATCATGAAGAACCCAAAGAAAATTCAAGGCTGTCTTATAAAGAAAGGAATCAATCTTACTAAATTAGCTGAATGGACTTTGAAGAAGATAGAAGACCTCAGGGGTGAAAAAACAGAGAGCGTGATGAAGGCGTTCACCACGTGCTTAGCTGGAGCACTACTATTCCCTACCCAAGATAATGTTCTAGAAGATGATCAAATCAGCACAATCAATGAGATTTTCGAAGGGAAGCAGATTAGCATAGCGGTTCTGGCTTACCTCTACAGTGGGCTCTCTGCAGCTTCTACAGGCCAACTCTCCCATGGCAGCATGCTCCTCTTAGCTCTGTGGTTGGAGTTCCATTTCAAGTTCAACTGTAATGAAGAAAAAGTCCAAGAATATCCCAGACATATCAGCGTAGCCGTATCTTCCACATTGCCAACATTGTGAAGTTCAATGACAACATGACCAATTAAGTGCCAACCTTAAAACTCGAGCTAATTGGCGCGCTTATTTCAAGACTATGCCCAAAACTGTATTTGAATCCACGCCACTTGCTCTCATGGAAAAGGCGGTTTGAGTGCGCCGTAGTGCTGGCACAGAACTCCGACGGATCGGGGCGACCGAGTTCGTTCTCTATAATCTACATCGATGTCATCCTCAACTTGGTATGCCACACTATGAATTTCTTGAGATCTCTTCTCTTTGTCCTATCAAAAAGCGTGCATTAGGCACCAATGAAGACTTTGAGGTGACATAACTTATTGCTACTCTTTAGAACATCGGCTTCACCTGTTGTGTGAAAACTCCTCAGGAAGCCAATAAAGAACTATGGAAAACATATGTAAAAGAGCTTAAGAAAATTCGTCCTTGAAAGCTCTTCATTCTTATCTTCCAATTTGATGTAATATGATTTTATTTCTAATGAAAAAATCATTCCTTAATACAACAGAGATCCTCCTTTAATGCTTTGCAACTTTTCTGTAATTTTTTTCTTAAATGAAATTGTGATTTTTCCTTAAAATATGAAGGTTTGGGTTCTGTTAATTCAAATCGCGTCGACTCAGAGAGACGCTTTTCATTCTTAATCAATTTCTAAATATAAGAATTTAATCCTTAAATGCTCATAATAGCATCTGGTCAGCAAGACGCCTTTCAGTTCTCTCTCTCCTATTTTTCAGAGATTTCCAACAATTAATCCACAGAATCGCATCCTGCTTCTAAGACGCGAATAATAATTCTTTCAAATTTTCCATGGTACGGCCCTGACCAAAAGAGACGATAAAATCCAAAAGACGTCGCCCACGAGGGACACGTTTCACAAATTTCAAAAATTTTCTGTTGCCGCCTCAATTTGTGCGCCACTGAATGGCGTCTCTGTCCCTAGACGCGATTTAACGAATTCCAATAGGGTCTCGCGAGCCCGAGCCTCTTTCTTCCTCATTCACTCTTGGGCTTTCTCTTTCTTCTCTCCGGCGATCACTGCGACTCTGGCAACATCCTCCCTTTCTCTGGCCATTTCCTTTGTCACCCGTGACTCCGGGGACCTTCTCCACCGCTGATGAGCCCTTCTTTTAAGCTTCCTCATTTCCTCCCTCTCTTTTGAGCTCTCCTCAATCTAAAACTCCTCTCTTCCACTTGGTTTTCTCTCTTTCTTATTTCCTTCCGCGATGGAACAAGGAGGTCCAAGTCGACTGGGTGGGAAATGTCGTCAGGTGGCCGCCATCGAGGTGGTGGAATTGCCTGAGGGCGAGGAAACTCCCGGAGCTGCACCGGCCGAAGCGGAAGTGCTTGTGGAGGTGGCGGCCTTTTTGGAGGCCGAGGAAGTCCCATCCGCGGCTTAAGAAGGTGTTGCGGAAGTGGCACCGGTTGAGGAAGCTGGCCTACGCTTGGTAAGTTTCAAGAACACCTTACTTATAGTTAACTTTCAATTCGGGGATAGAGGGGTTTAGCCAAATGGTCTAGAATTCAGTGGTGAATGGCGTCTGGGGACAGGGACGCCGTTTTGAAACGCGTCCCTGTATCCAGAAGCAATTCAAAAATGTTGAAGATTACTTCAGAACTTGAATATTAATGCCCATATGATAAATTTGACGAGTTGTATGACAAATTGCAGGGAATAATGAGGACTAGGATATCTTGGGACCTGGTGGTGGCCGCCTATAGGAGTCTCCCAGACTTTCAAAAGGCATGACTGGCAGAGATGGGGTTCTGAGGGATATTAGAGATAGAGTCGTTCTGGATCGACCTAGTATTACTCCAGGTCTTGAGAGAGATGGCATATTGAGAGTAGGGCATTTCTAATGCCCTGGGGACACATGGTGCCCAGTCTCGAGGAGTATGCAGGATCACCGGCCTTCGGGTAGAAGGTCGAGCAGTGAGCGGGATCACATATCCCGATTATCATGGACTAGCTCAGGAGTTGCTGGGCTTAGAGTGCACGGGGCTGGAGGGTCGAGAGTCTCGGACTCTCCTCAGGACGGCGGTAGAGAGATCCCTAGGACTGGAGGAGCCTAGGCAGCAGACCGATGAGTCCCGGGCCGAGTTGAGATAGAGACTAGCGAGGGTAGCTCGCGCAGTGTATTATCAAGATCTTAGTGATAGAGTTAAATGTTAGAATTGGGTGGCCTCAAAGCCTATCATTGTACATTCTAGTTCAAGATTATTAATAAAGGCAATTATTTCTTCATTTAATAGTTCTCGCAAACGACTATCGTAATGAAGGTCCATTGACAAATGTATGGGATATTGAATCATGATGAGATCAAGATAGTGAGATCAATATCCTAAGGCAATTGTCTTAAATAGTTCTCGATCATAGGATATTTGAGATGGACATTAAATATCCAATAAGATCGACACAAGTTATGTCTGCTCATATGATGAGGGTGAATGATCTCACATTCACTCGTGTGGTGACACTAAGACAAACAAGTGGGTGCTCATTAGAGAATGAGTTCACTGAACAGACCCAAATTAGAATTCCTGGATGGTAATTATACCTATTAGTCAACCAGGGAATTCAATCGTTGCAGTAGCACAGTTGGTCCTTTGACCTGAGTCATCAATGATACCTTGTTTGTGGACCATTGTATCTTGATTCTCTGACTCGTGGACTTTAACCATTAAGTCCATCATAATCGGTCTTTCAGATACAGTGGAAAGCTTGCGAAGGTGATTGAGTGAACAACAAGGGATCACTCACTCTTGGTATAAGACTGGAGAGAGAATGTCCTATGGATGTGTACACAGAAATCCCTGGCCAGGGTCAAATGAAAGAGATGTCTTTCTAGATATTAACTGAGTACTAGAATCCATCTGGATAATGCGATAGAGGGTTTGACTATAAAACCATACCCTTGTATTATCGGGACATTGCATGAGTGAAGGATTATATCTGTGCGGCATCTGCAGACGGAAAGGTTCAATTGAAGGGAACAGTATTCCTTATATCTTCTGGGATCATGAGGTAGTGTTTGGTGCTGTTCATGATCAGAAGGCCAAGTGATTTGATCATCAGATGATAATTCACTTGTTTATTAAATTAATCATTTAACATATGATGTTTAAATGTTAATTAATAAATATTAAACTCAAGAAATAGTTCTAAGTTTAATGGGCCTGCAACCGGACTGATATATGGGCCTAGAGGGTCACACACATAAGAGTTCTCGTCAGACGGTGAGAGATGTTAAATTTCATGCTTATCTGGGTTTTTGTGAAAAGCTGCAGGATAAACATGAAGATTTAATGGAGAATTATCCAAGGCCAAACTCTTGGATAATCATGAGGATTAATTGTTGTGCTTATCCTTATTTCTATATAAGGAGAGCCAAGGGGGAGTGGTAAAAAATTAGTTGGACGAATTTTACTCTCCAGATTCTCTCACTCATCTCTCTCTCTCCTTCTCTCTCTCTTGGAGTGGATCTATCTCTCTCCACGCATGGTGGATTTGAGATCTGGTCGGAGCACTCAAGTCGAGGAGGAAATCGCGTCTGCTGCGGGAACTCGTGTGGATACCTCTAGAGATCGTGCGCGTGCGCGATTACCGAGTCGGCATCATCCACGGGAGATTCGAAACCCCGCAAAGGTGAAGAATTGTTCTTCCCGCTTAGATTTTAATGTCCGTTTTACGACCCCAGCAATCGATACAAAGGAATCATTTTTATTTCCGCTGCGTTCTTGTCGATTCCTTACAGTGGTATCAGAGCCAGGTTCGCTGGTTCGGTTGTAAAACGGCACCGTTTTGTGTGTTTTCTCGTTATGCGTGAAGAACCCGTATTGTACGTGTTCTTGTGTTTAATCCGACTAAAAATGACAGATTAGTGTTCATATGATGATCACGATCAATTTGATTATTTTTCTGTATTTTTCGGATTTTTATTTGGGTTTTTCGGAGTTCTTCATGTGATGATGAACCGGGGTACTTCGGCGGCTTCGTACGTGCATTCCAAGTGTTGGGATGGCGGCCCGGATGTCTGGATCTATTGGTGATAGTCACCACTACACATTTGACACATTTTCCGGCGCCGGAGTGGCCTTGGAGAGCTACAAATTTGAAGCCCTAATTCGGATTTTACGCAGGAAAAACCAGATTTTAGGGGTAGTTTAAGGGCTCGATCCAGGGGCCATTTGGCCACCGCCGGCTGCCCCACCGGTGCCGGGCGGATCGCCGGCGGTGGGGGCGTCGCCGGCAGTGCCTGGCGGCGCTGCCATGGCTTCTTCCCGGCGGCCTGCGTTTAGGTTTCTGCAGGAACAAGAAGAAGATAGGAGCCGGTCGAACCTGGCTGGACATGCTGGACCGCCCGGTCCCGACCCGGTCGGACCGGGCGGGGGCCGGACGGCGACCTGGCCGAGCCAGGGCCCTGGGCCCGGGCCGTTTGGGCCCTAATGGGCTAGGCCCATTTTCTGATTTTTAAAAATTGGTTTTTAATATCTGTTTAACCCCATTAAACTCATTATTAGCCCATTTAAGCCCGTTTTAAAATTGTTTTAAAACAGAAAAATTATAGAAATAATTAATAATTGTTATTAATTATTTTTTATGATTATTAACAGCTTATTAAAGTGTTTAATAACTGTTATTTACTTAAAGAGCTTTGTTTTTAATAGGGTGATAGTTAATTATTTAAAATTGTTTTAGATAATTAATTTCCCTGTTAAATTAATTAGTTTAAAAATGTTTTAAACTAATTTTATGAATAACTTGATTACATTTCTCTGTTCAAAGTGTTTGAATCAGTATTTAGATTAACTGAATAGTTTAGTTAGTTTATTTGTCAATAATATTGTGAATATTATTGATTATGCTGAAATAAATGTTATTTCGAAAACTAATTGGTATTATAATTTTATACTTATAAAATTTAATACCAAACAGCAATTATGTGATGATTGTGATGCATGTGATGTGTTTTATGGTGGGATGATCATGGACTTAGTATTTTCATGTGATGAATGATGTGAATGGATGCGATGCTTATTTCATTTGGGATTTTAAATAGGACCTGCGTGTCCTCCTCTCTCTTAATTCAAGTGTACTTTCTACCTTCCTATAAGATTGTACTCCCCTTGATAAGATCAAGGTTTCTAATTGTTTAAATGTATATTTGTGGACCTGCGAGTCCTGAATTTTGTATTTAAATGTATTGGATTAAGCTAAGAGGACGGGATCTTCTGAAGACACCTCTGGAGGAAGGACTCGCATCAAATGGAACCAGTGTTGCTGTTTTCACATTAGGATTCTATTATGGATCATCGTTTGGCTCCGATGATTCCATAGTAGCTTTAACAGTCCATGATCATCCCCATTTAATTTTTCTGCATATATGTGATGTTTGCGGACCATGCTATCATATATATATATATATTTCTATTAAGTATATTGATACTTCAAATTGAAATACTATTGATAGCACGATTTTTTACAAATCAAAATCAAAAACCCTCTTTTAAAACTTAAGTTGTAAACGTGAGATATTAAGAATAATCCACGTAACCCACCATCATTATAGATCTTAGGATAATTCTTATCTCAAACGGATTTGTTGTGCTACCACAAGGTCTGTTGATTTAGAAATTAAACTAGGTCTACGACATGTGATGTCATTAAGATGAATTGACAAATAGTGTAGTTTTGTTGTGCTACCACAAGGATTGCACTATGAATTCATGTCATCTAAGTAATGATGGATAAACTTAACTGAATCAATTTGATTTGTTGTGCTACCACAAGGTCATTCTGATTCAGGGGTTAAATCGATTGGATATTGCAAAACGTTACAACTGTCAAGAGTTGACTGCCTAAGGGACTTGATGTGATTTGTTGTGCTACCACAAGGTCACATGCATGTTGCCCGAAGGATTCTGATCCCCACTAGGAGATCACCAGAATCTCCCGTTCTGTATCTTAGAGGGTCATACAGATCGCCGAAAAATAGTGGGAGCATAAATCTAGATTAAAAGTCCTAAATCTGATTTTAAGAACCATCTGCTCATTTTATATATTTCCATGTAGGTCGCTATGTCGTCACCTAATCCCCTCCGTTGCATACTTGATGCAAATAAACTCACGGGACCAAATTACATTGACTGGTTACGCAACCTGAAGATTGTCCTCAGGTGCGAAAAGCTAGCCTATGTCCTGGATCAACCAGATCCAGTGCAACCCGGTGATAATGCTAACGAAGATGAATTAATGATGTATGAAAATTGGAAGGAGGATTCTGTCAAGGTCCAGTGTTATATGCTCGGTTCAATGAATAATGAACTGCAGCGACATCATGATAACATGGAACCTAAGACCATTCTGAATCACCTACAAGAGTTGTTTGGTGAACAATCCAGAACAGAAAGGTATGAGATATCTAAGAAATTGTTCAGGACCAGAATGAGCGAGGGCACATCTGTGCAAACTCATGTGCTCAAGATGATAGAGTGGATTGAGAGGCTTGCTGTGCTGGGCTTTGTTATGAACAATGACCTAAGCATTGACTTAATCCTACAGTCCCTTCCAGATTCATTTTCACAATTCATTATCAACTTCAATATGAACAAAATTGAAGTTTCACTAGCTGAGCTGCTCAACATGTTGAAGACAGCAGAAGGCACTATTCAGAAAGATAAGCAAAATGTAATGCTTGTTGGTAAGACCAACAAGAAAAGGAAAGTTGGACAGACCTTTAAGAAAGGTAAGCCTAAGAAGCAAGTGAAAAGCAAACCGGCGGCACAAAAGGACAAAGCTAAAGTCAATGATAAAGGTCAGTGTTTCCACTGCCATAAAGAAGGTCATTGGAAGAGAAACTGCAAGATTTATCTTGCAGAAAAACCAAAGGAGAAGCTTGGTGAAGCTTCAGGTATTCTCATGATCGATCTTAATTTGTCTTATAGAGAATCAACATCCTGGGTATTAGATACTAGATGTGTTTCTCATATCTGCAATGACTTGCAGGTGTTAACAAGTAAAAGAAGATTGAACCGCGGAGACGTGGATCTGAGGTTCGGGAATGGAGCAAAAGTTGCTGCGTTAGCTGTGGGGACAGCAAGACTTTAGATGCCATCAGGAGACTCTTTGGAACTGATAGATTGTTATTATGTTCCAACCATTATTAGGAATATCATATCTATTTCATGTTTAGATAGACAAGGATATTCTATGAAGCTAGAGAATAAAGGTTGTTCAATTTATCAAGGAGACAAATTGTTTGCTTCCGGGTATTTATTGAATGGATTATATTTACTTTATATTTCATATGATGTTTGTCTGGTAAATAATTCTCTTGAACGCTTAGATAAGGATGTGAATAAATCGTACCTATGGCATTGTAGGCTAGGTCATATAAATGAGAACAGGATCATAAGGTTGCAAAAGAATGGATATCTTGATCCATTTGATTATGAATCATTTGCAACCTGTGAAGCTTGTCTCATGGGAAAAATGACCGAAGCTCCATTCTCAGGACATGGAGAAAGAGCTAAGGACTTATTGGAACTAATACATAGTGATGTATGTGGTCCAATGTCCACTCATGCTATGGGTGGTTACTCATACTTTGTTTCATTTACAGATGATTTCTCAAGATATGGCTACATATATTTAATGAAATATAAGTCAGAAGTCTTTGAGAAATTTAAAGAGTTTAAAAACGAAGTTGAGAACCAGACTGGAAAGAGTATTAAAACTCTTCGATCAGATCGAGGGGGTGAATACTTAAGTACAGAATTTACAGAATATCTTAAGGATAATGGTATTTTGTCTCAGTGGACTCCTCCCTATACACCTCAGTTAAATGGTGTATCGGAAAGGAGAAATCGTACTCTATTAGATATGGTACGATCCATGATGAGTTATGCCAAACTTCCAATCTCTTTATGGGGATATGCACTGTTGACTGCTGCATATCTGTTGAACAAAGTTCCCAGTAAGTCAGTACCTTCCACTCCATATGAGATATGGAAAGAAAAGAAACCAGACATTAAGCATGTTAGAGTCTGAGGTTGTCCTGCACATGTCAAAAGACATGATCCAGACAAACTGGATTCCAGGACAGAGAAATGTAGATTTGTGGGATATCCAAAAGAGAGTTTTGGATATTACTTCTATCAGCCCAGCGATCAAAGGGTGTTTGTCGTAAAAAGAGCTGTCTTCTTAGAGAAAGAATATCTTTCAAAAGAAGACAGTGGGAGCAAGATAGAACTGGAAGAAATTCTAGACTCACAAATCAACACTGGTTCATCTAATGAACCATAGACTCAAGAACTTGTTCAAGATGATACACAAAAGGTTCGCAGATCAGGTAGAGTGCCTAAGCAGCCTGAAAGATATGTTGGACATATCGATGAAGGCAAACAAAAAATGCACTTAAATGAGGATGATAATCCTCAAACCTACCTTGAAGCCATAAATAGTCATGAATCAGAAAAATGGCAAGAGGCAATGGATTCTGAAATTCAGTCTATGTATGCCAACCAAGTTTGGAACTTGGTTGATCTGCCAGAAGGTATGGTACCTATTGGCAGTAAATGGATCTTTAAAAGAAAGATCGGGGCAGATGGACAAATTGACACATACAAGGCAAGGCTTGTAGCAAAATGATATCGTCAAAGGCAAGGTGTTGACTATGACGAAACCTTTTCTCCAGTTGCCATGATTAAGTCAATCAGAATACTTCTTGCTATCGCCGCATTCTATGATTATGAAATATGGCAAATGGATGTGAAAACAACATTCCTTAACGGGAACCTTCAAGAAGAGGTGTATATGATACAACCTGAAGGATTCACTTCCAAAGAGCATTCAAGCAAGGTATGCAAGCTGCAAAGATCCATCTATGGATTAAAGCAAGCATCCCGAACTTGGAACTTAAGATTTGATGAAGCAATCAAATCTTATGACTTCATTAAGAATGAAGATGAACCTTGTGTATACAAAAAGGTTAGTGGGAGCGCAGTTATCTTTTTGGTACTTTACGTTGATGACATTCTAGTCGTTGGGAATGATGTAGGAATGTTGTCATCAGTAATGGCTTGGTTATCCAAAAACTTCTCCATGAAAGATTTGGGAGAAGCATCCTATATTCTGGGAATAAGGATCTATAGAGATAGGTCCAAAAGGATGCTTGGCTTATCCCAATCTATGTACATAGATACCATAGTCAAAAGGTTTGGCATGGAAAATTCCAAGAGAGGTCTCGTTCCAATGAGGCATGGAATTTATCTCTCAAAAGAAATGTCTCCCAAGACACCTGAAGAGAGAGCATACATGGATAGAGTTCCTTATGCCTCGGCAATAGGATCTATCATGTATGCAATGCTATGTACTAGGCTTGATGTGGCACACCCATTAAGTGTCACTAGTAGATATCAGGCTGATCCAGGTGAGGAACACTGGAAGACGGTGAAATGTATCCTTAGATACTTGAGAAGGACTAAGGATCTATTTCTCGTTTATGGAGGAAACGACTTGGAACTTCGAAGATTTACTGACTCGAGTTTCCAGTCGGATATGGATGACAGCAAATCCATGTCTGGATTTGTGTTCATGTTAAATGGAGGTGCAGAAAGTTGGAAGAGTTCCAAACAGGAAACAACTGCAGATTCGACGACCGAAGCAGAATACATTGCTGCAGCTGAAGCGGCCAAGGAGGCGGTTTGGATGAAGAAGTTCATCTCGGCGCTTGGAGTCGTTCCAAGCATTTCAGATCCTGTTCCATTATTGTGTGATGGAGCAATAGCTCAAGCGAAGGAGCCCAGATCACATCAGAAGTGAAAGCACATTCTGAAGATAATGTAGCAGATCCCTTGACTAAGCCATTGTCTCAAAACAATTTAGAACGTCACCTTAAGTCTATGGGACTTAGACACATGGGTGATTGGCTATAGTCCAAGTGGGAGAATGTTAGAATTGGGTGGCCTCAAAGCCAATCATTGTACATTCTAGTTCAAGATTATTAATAAAGGCAATTATTTCTTCATTTAATAGTTCTCGCAAACGACCATCGTAATGAAGGTCCATAGACAAATGTATGGGATATTGAATCATGATGAGATCATGATAGTGATATCAATATCCTAAGGCAATTGTCTTAAATAGTTCTCGATCATAGGATATTTGAGATGGACATTAAATATCCAATAAGATCGACACAAGTTATGTCTGCTCATATGATGAGGGTGAATGATCTCACATTCACTCGTGTGGTGACACTAAGACAAACAAGTGGGTGCTCATTAGAGAATGAGTTCACTGAACAGACCCAAATTAGAATTCCTGGATGGTAATTATACCTATTAGTCAACCAGGGAATTCAATCGTTGCAGTAGCACAGTTGGTCCTTTGACCTGAGTCAGCAATGATACCTTGTTTGTGGGCCATTGTATCTTGATTCTCTGACTCGTGGACTTTAACCATTAAGTCCATCATAATCGGTCTTTCAGATACAGTGGAAAGCTTGCGAAGGTGATTGAGTGAACAACAAGGGATCACTCACTCTTGGTATAAGACTGGAGAGAGAATGTCCTATGGATGTGTACACAGAAATCCCTGGCCAGGGTCAAATGAAAG
The DNA here is from genome assembly GCA_030544215.1 of Zantedeschia hybrid cultivar. Lineage (NCBI taxonomy): Eukaryota > Viridiplantae > Streptophyta > Magnoliopsida > Alismatales > Araceae > Zantedeschia > Zantedeschia hybrid cultivar. The sequence goes on from JARZZO010000011.1 coordinate 48,401,021, forward strand.
AGATGTCTTTCTAGATATTAACTGAGTACTAGAATCCATCTGGATAATGCGATAGAGGGTTTGACTATAAAACCATACCCTTGTATTATCGGGACATTGCATGAGTGAAGGATTATATCTGTGCGGCATCTGCAGACGGAAAGGTTCAATTGAAGGGAACAGTATCCCTTATATCTTCTGGGATCATGAGGTAGTGTTTGGTGCTGTTCATGATCAGAAGGCCAAGTGATTTGATCATCAGATGATAATTCACTTGTTTATTAAATTAATCATTTAACATATGATGTTTAAATGTTAATTAATAAATATTAAACTCAAGAAACAGTTCTAAGTTTAATGGGCCTGCAACCGGACTGATATATGGGCCTAGAAGGTCACACACATAAGAGTTCTCGTCAGACGGTGAGAGATGTTAAATTTCATGCTTATCTGGGTTTTTGTGAAAAGCTGCAGGATAAACATGAAGATTTAATGGAGAATTATCCAAGGCCAAACTCTTGGATAATCATGAGGATTAATTGTTGTGCTTATCTTTATTTCTATATAAGGAGGGCCAAGGGGGAGTGGTAAAAAGTTAGTTGGACGAATTTTACTCCCCAAATTCTCTCACTCCTCTCTCTCTCTCCTTCTCTCTCTCTTGGAGTGGATCTGTCTCTCTCCGCGCATGGTGGATTTGAGATCTGGTCGGAGCACTCAAGTCGAGGAGGAAATCGCGTCTGCTGCGGGAACTCGTGTGGATACCTCTAGAGATCGTGCGCGTGCGCGATTACCGAGTCGGCATCATCCATGGGAGATTCAAAACCCCGCAAAGGTGAAGAACTGTTCTTCCCGCTTAGATTTTAATGTCCGTTTTACGACCCCAGCAACCGATACAAAGGAATCATTTTTATTTCCGCTGCGTTCTTGTCGATTCCTTACAGTGTAGATAGGGATCTTAGGAGATTTTTAGTGTTTTTCTTCGGCAGGCTTCTCTTTGGGACGAAGGGCGACTACATCCACTGTCACTTCCTGAGTCTCTTTGTAGATCTAGATAGGCTAGGCGAGTATGCCTAGGGTGCAGCCCTTCTAACTCACCTCTTCACTGACCTCTCCACCATCACATCGGATCGGGAGACCACCATCAACGGTTTTGCGCCGTTTCTTCAGGTACTTAATTTATTTTGTTTTTGTTTACTTCATTAAATGCTTACTATGCAATGCATGTGATCCTAGCTACATGTTCTTATATACAGATCTGACCTTATTATTACTTCCCTCTGGGCCGAGCGAGGCCATCTACACAGCCAGTGGCAGTCCCACTTGCTCGGTGGTGGCGTCCGATAGTGGACACGGCGTCGCAGCATCATCAGCTGATGGCCCTCCGCTGTCAATTCTATTGGTTTCTCCGGATCTCCTGTGCAGCGAAAATAAAAATAAAAACGGAGATCCGTTCCCGTTTCGAAAATAAAAAATCCATTATCGGATAATCGGTTCTTACCGTGTGCGGATTCGAATCCGCAACCGTTTGGTTCCGTCAGTGCGACATCGCAAGCCGCGCAAGGGCCTGGCCTCTAGCGAAGTCCACACGATGCTCCTCGTGGTGGATATCCTCACGTTCCTCGTTCTTCACAGCCACGAAACTTTCACCGTTTGGCGCGATGATCACCGCAACGCGTGGCCGATTTCCCGTCGAACGGGATTCGGAGAAGCGGCGGAGCAGATCCGGGGATCCGGTTTCTTCTGGAGCACCAGAGAGAGAGAGAGAAAGAGAGGGGGGGAGCAGCAGCTTGGCCTGCTCAGCCCGTTCGCTATATTTTATATTAACCGCGTAGTTTTTCATAAAAACCCCCGGTTTATATAAAACTCACTTATTTATCCATCGCCTTGAGAATCATTTGTGTGTGACCCTCTAGGCCCAATTACTAGTCCGGTTGACTCGAGAGCATTGTACGAATGAAGGATTATATCTACGCGGTAACTGTCGGCGGAAAGGTTCCAAGAGTGGGTTACTTAACCCCGATACCTTCCGGGTTCACGCAGTGTTGCTTGGCACCAAACGTGATCGGAGGCCCGATCGAATTTGATGTGCGACATCAATTTGAATGATTAATTAATTAATAAAGAGTTATTAATTGATTAATAAAGCCAGTAAGGAGTCACTGGGCTTATTGGGCTATTAACAGGACTGGTAATTGGGCCTAGAGGGTCACACGTAAGTGATTCTCAAGGCGATGGATAAATAAGTGGGTTTTATATAAACTGGGGGTTTTTATGAAAAACCGCGCGGTTAGTATAAAATGTAGCGAACTGGTTGAGCAGGCGAAGCTACTGCTAACCCTAGTCGCCCCTTCTTCTCTTCCTCTCTCTCTCTGGCGCCCCAGGCCAGATCCGGATCCCCGGATCTGCTCTGCCACTTCTCCGACTCCCGTTTGATGGGAAATCATCCGCACGTTGCGGCGATCGTTGCGGCAAACAATGGAGGTTTCGTGGCTGCGAAGAACGAGGAACGTGAGGATATCTACCACGAGGAGGATCGCGTGGACTCCGCTAGAGGCCGGGCGCTTGCGCGGCTTGCAGTGTTGCACTGACGGAACCGAATGGTTGTGGATTCGAATCCGCACACGGTAAGACTTCGATAATCCGATTATCGAGATTTTAGATTTTTCAAAACGGGAACGGATCTCCATTTTTATTTTAATTTCCATTGCGCGGGAGATCTGGAGAACGAGGCCGCCGGTCCTCACTGGACTCACCACCGGGGCCGGAGTGGCCGCTGCAGTTGGCCGGTATGGAGGGGAGGGACTTCTTTCCTTCTTCTACATGGTTTTGAGGGCTCAGATTGCATGTTATTGGTGTGCCGCAAAGGGGTTGCTGGCGTCGGGACCCTCACTGGCGCCAAAGGGGTGGCTGTCGGGGTCGAGCGGCGCCGGGACCTAGCCGCCGGGACCTAGCAGTGCCTCCTCAACCGCCAGTGCGCCACCCGAACCCTGCGGATATTAGAATCTTCGGTGGGGATGGGGGTGCTTTTTTGGGCAACGCCCGAAGGCTGCCGGCGTCGGGGCACTTGTCGGCACCGGGGGCGATGCCGGCCGAGCCGGGGGCACTGGCCGCCGGGCGGCAGACGGCCCTGCTCTTCTTCCTCGCCACTGCCACCACCTGCAACAACCTTTTAGGGTTAGGGTTTCGGGTGCCTCGGCTTGGGGAAGAAAGGAGAGGGCCGGTCCCGAGCCAGTCCGGCCGACTGGGCCGGGCCGAACCGGTCTGGGCCGGCCGAACTAATTTTGAATTAGTTCCCTTTAAACCCCAATATCCCAATTGCCCATTAAAATTGTGAATAAAATTTGAATTTAATTTAAAATTCAAAAGTTTGTTTTGAAAATTTAAATTACTATTCAATTTTATTAAATTGGGTTTTAATTAATGATTTTGAATCATTTTTAATTAACAATTAGTTCCTAATACATTAGGGTTAATTATTAACTTAAATGTTAATTTAATAATTAGCCACAACTAACTAATTTAAGAGTTTAAATTAGTGGTTAATAATTATTAATCTAAATGTTAGATTATTAGTTATTAATACATGTAATTGTTAATTATTCATTAAAGTTAGCTATTAATTTAAGTGTTAAACTAATAATTAATTTAATTGACTAATTTAAATGTTAAATTAGTAGTCCTTAATTAATTATTGTTAGTCATTAATTTAATAGTTAAATTAATGAGAACTTTAATTATCTAATCTAAGAGTTAGATTAATTAGTTATTAATTAGTTAGTGTTAATTATTGGTTTAAGAGTTAAATTAATAATTAACATTAATTGACTAATCTAAGTGTTAGATTAGTAGTTAATAATTAATTATAGTTGATTATAAATTTAAGTGTTAAATTATTAATTAACTTTATTGGACTAGTCTAAGAGTTAGATTAGTTATTAATAGTCTAATTGTTATATTATTAATGTGATTTAATCTCAGTGTTAGATTGTTTAAATATTAGAAATGTTCTAATTTGCATGAAATAATTTGAAATTATTAATTTGGAGTGTGTGCACATGTGATGTGTGTTTTATATACTTTTAAATTAGATTTGATTGCATGCTAAATTGATTAAAAGAGTTTTCAAAATTCAAATACCAATTTTGATTGGAACCTATGCTTTCTGAAAGCCAAAGTTATTTATTTTGAAAAACTCTTTTGTTTTAACCATGCGATGCGCTTATCATGTGTGGAGTGTTTAAAACACACCATGGTCATAGATATGCACCTTTAAATTATTCATGTGATGAATGGATTGTGTGGATCGTGGATGTGTATTGGTTATTTATTAATTGTTAATAAATAGAGGTTTACGTACCTCTCTCTCCCTCAATCTCCGATGTACTTCTACCTCCTTCTCTCTTGTACTCGCCATAAGGCCTTCTTCTATTTACAGATAAATTTAGATTTAATTGTGATATGATCGAGGCAATCGAGGAAGGAGCGAGGACGATCCACAACTTCAACCCAGAAGGCGATATGATGGGGATCATTTACCTTTATGTTTGCAGTATTATCTGCTATAAATGTTATGTTAGATTTTGTGTGCGTTTGACTGTTGGCTCCAGTCAAACCCATTGTGCTATCCATGACCACACTAATGACATGTATGAGATGCATTGTTTTCTTTTGATTATGAATCAAAGTAGGTACAATATTTAGTAAATATATACGATATATTTATATATTATCACCTTGGAGAGACCAAGATAAAAGTTATCTAAATACCCTCATCTTAATTCTAAGCCGTAACGCGAGTAGTTAAGAACTTACCGCGTGGTATACCATCATTATAGTCATAGGATTCGAATCACTTTAGGCAAGTTTGTTGTATTAGCACAAAGCTTGTTTAATTGTAAGAAGAGACTATAGCTATGGCATTAGATGCCTATATGATCAGGGTAGAGGAACCATATAGTTTTGTTGTGCTATCCACAAGGGCTGCATGCAAATCTATGCTCGTCGCATAATGATGGTTAGCTTAGACCAAAATTAGTGGTTTGTTGTGCTATCCACAAGGTCATTTAATCTCTGGGGACCGAAGCTATGATCAGATATTGCAAGGAGTTGCAAGTCCCATGAGATGGGTGCTCTTTGATTGTATTACAGTTTGTTGTGCTATCCACAAGACTGTATTGCAAGTTATTGAGATTCTGATCCCCAATAGGAGACTGTCGGCATCTCCTGTTCTGTATAACTGAGGGTTATACAGTCCGTCGAAAATTAGTGGGAGTTAAAACTTGAACAAAAGACCATGTCTTGTTTTAAAAGTTAATAATTGAACATCTGCTAAATAGATTTTATCTATCTCCTGTAGGGAATAATGTCATCAAATAACCCACTCCGTGGCATACTTGATGCCCTTTTAACTTACCTGATCGACTTGGATTAGCTTAGACACTTGAAGAATGTCTTCAGATCTGAGCAGATTGCCTACGCCCTTGATGCTGATCCTCCTGTTGAATCGACATTAAATGCCCCTGAAGCAGAGATGATAGCTAACGATAAAAGATCGAAGGACAAAGGCAAAAGAGTAGTAAATGGTGACTACTTCTACTGTAAGCAGAATTGTCACTGGAAGAGGAACTGCAAGGAATTCCTCAATGATAAAGCTCATAGAAAGGTGAAGCTGTCTGAAGCTTTAGATATCTATATGATAGATATCAACTTGTCAGTAAGAGATTCCACATCTTGGGTATTAGATACTGGATGTGCTTCTCACATCTGCCATGATGTGCATACGCTGATAAGTAAGCGCAAGCTGAGAAAAGGCGAGGTGGAATTGAGGCTAGGAAACGGCGCAAAAGTTGCGGCGGTCGCTGTTGGGACAGCAAACTTCAGGCTTCCATCGGGAGACGTCTTATCATTAGAAGATTATTATTATGTTCCAAGCATAATAAAGAAAATCATATCAGTATCTTGTTTGGACAAGATAGGATATAGGTTGTCTATTAAGAAGAGAAGTTGTTCGATTTATTATGGTAATAAATTAATAGCTTCTACATCTTTAGTCAACGGTCTATATCTTTTAGATGCTTCTTATTACAATCTTCATATTGACAATGCTCTTAGGAAGAGCAAGAATTGTGTGAACCAAGCCTACATGTGACATTGTAGACTTGGGCATATTGGTGAAAGCAGGTTGCTTAAGCATGGTTATTTAAATGCATTAGATTATGAATCGTTTGTGATATGGGAATCTTGCCTTATAGGAAAGATGGCAAAATCTCCATTTACTGGACATGGAGAATGTGCTAAGGATATTTTGGAACTAATACATTCAGATGTATGTGGTCCCATGTCCACCCAAGCCAAAAGTAGTTTTTCATACTTCATCACGTTCACCGACGACTTATCAAGATTCGGCTATGTATACTTAATGAAGTACAAGTCGGAAGCATTTGAGAAGTTCAAGGAGTTCAAGAATGAGGTAGAAAAGCAATTAGGAAAGAGTATTAAAGCTCTTCGATCAGATTGAGGAGGAGAATATTTGAGTACTAATTTCACACAATTCTTAAAGGATAATTGTTATCCTTTCTCAGCCGACCCCTCCATATACACCACAGATGAATGGTGTATCAGAAAGGAGGAATCGCACCTTGTTGGACATGGTGCGATCCATGATGAGCTTTTTTGAATTACCAGTGTCTCTCTGGGGTATGCTCTAGAGTCAGCAGCATACCTACTGAACAGAGTACCCAACAAGTCTGTGGCCTCTGCTCCATATGAGATATGGAAAGGCAGGAAACCAGAATTTAAACATGTTAAAGTCTTGGGTTGTCCTGCTCATGTAAAGAGGCATGATCTAGACAAGCTGGAATCACGAACTGATAAATGCAGGTTTGTGGGATATCCAAAGGAAACCTTTGGATACTATTTTTTATCATCCTAGTGAATAAAAGGTGTTTGTCGCCAGGAAAGCTGTCTTCCTGGAAGAGGAATACCTTCTCCAGGAGGACAGTGGGAGTAAAATAGTACTGGAAGATGTTCCAAATCTCTAAACAACTGCATTATCATCAAATGGGATATCAGTTCCTGAATCTGTTCAGTTCCGTACAGGTAAGCCTCGTAGATCTAGTAGATTACCTAGACTACCCGAACGATATGTGGGACATATCGCTGAAGATGAGTCTAAGGTTGAATATAATGAGGATAATGATCCTAAAACCTACCAGGAGGCCATAGAAGGCCCAGAAGCCGGGAAGTGGCAAGAAGCCATGAACTCAAAAATCCAGTCCATGTACACCAACCAAGTTTGGAACTTGGAGGACTTGCCCGAGGGTATTGTACCTATCGGATGCAAGTGGATCTTTAAGAGAAAGATCGGTGTTGATGGACGGATCGATATTTATAAGGCATGGTTGGTGGCAAAGGGATATCGTCAAAAGCAAGGAATTAACTATGACGAGACTTTTTCACCGGTTGCCATGATAAAGCCGATCAGAGTTCTACTCGCCATTGCTGCACATTTTGATTACGAAATCTAGCAGATGGGTGTAAATACTTCCTTCCTCAACGGTAATCTTGAGGAAGAGGTGTATATGATACAACTAGAAGGTTTCACATTCAAAGAATCTCCAGATAAAGTGAACAAGCTTTAGAGGTCCATTTATGCTGAAGCAAGTTTTCCGAAGCTGGAACATGAGATTTGACGAGGCTGTCAAGTCTTATAACTTCATTAAGAATGAAGATGAGACTTGTGTGTACAAGAAGGCCAGTGGGAGCACAGTCACCTTCTTAGTTCTTTACGTAGACGACATACTACTCATTAGGAATGATGTAACTATGATGTCATCGGTAAAGATCTGGCTGTCGAAAAACTTCTCTATGAAGGATTTGAGAGAAGCAACCTACGTATTGGGAATAAGGATCTATAGAGATAGATCAAAGAGGATGCTTTGAATGACCCAATCTTTGTACATAGATACCATAGTCAAAAAGTTTGGCATGGAAAATTCCAAGAGATGTCTCATACCTATGAGACATGGAATAAGTCTCTCAAAGGAGCAGTCTCCTACGACTCCTGATGAGAGTGCACTCATAGATAGAGTACCCTATGCCTCTGCTATAGGATCTATCATGTATGTCATGCTATGTACACGGCCTGATGCTGCATTTGTTCTAAGTGTTACGAGCAGATTTCAGGCTGATCCAGGCGAAGAGCACTGGAAGACAGTGCAATGTATCCTTAAGTACTTGAAAAGAACTAAGGGTATGTTTCTTGTCTATGGAAGAGGTGACTTGAAACTGCGAGGCTTTACTGACACGAGTTTCCAGTCAGATCCAGATGATAGCAAGTCTACATCTAGATTCGTGTTTACTTTGAATGGAGGTGTAGCGTGCTGGAAGAGTTCCAAGCAAGCAACCACTGTAGATTCGACTACTGAAGCTGAGTACATCGCTGCAGCTGAAGCCGCCAAAGAAGCAGTGTGGTTGAAGAAATTCATCACCGACCTCGACGTAGTTCCCAGCATCTCTGAACCTGTTCCGCTATTGTGCGACAACAATGGAGTGATTGGGCAAGCGAAAGAGCCGCGGTCTCATCTGAAATCAAAGCATATTCTGAGATGCTTTTATCTTATCAGAGAGATCATATCCAGATAAGATGTAGTGGTGGAAAGAGTTCCATCTGTCAACAATGTAGCAGATCCACTGACAAAGCCATTGGCTCAAATTGTGTTTGAGCGTCACCTTGAGTCTATAGGCTTATTGTATAAAGGTGATTGACTTTAGTGCAAGTGGAAGATTGTTAGTCTTAGGTGGCCTACAAGCCAATATGACTTTGTAATATCGTTCATATTTATTAATATAATGACATAATATTTATTATGTATAAATTGTATTAATTATCATCTCATAATGAAGTCCGTGAATATGTGCGATAGTGATCAGATTATGATGAGATCATACTAGTGAGACTGATCACTTAAACACACATATTCTTAATCGTTCATAGTCGGAGGATATCCGAGAAGGACATCGGATAACCGGTTAGACTAGTATAGATTACTCCTGCTCATGCGATGAGGGTGATTGATCTCATAGTCACTTGTGTGGAGAGACTAAGGCGAATTTGTAGGTGCTCATTGGAGAATGGGTTCACTGAACTGATCCGACTAAATCGCTGGATGGTATTGTACCTTACTGTCAACCAGCTTGATTCTATTGTCATAGTTGTGTGGATGGTCCTCGGACCTGAGACACCAAGGACACCTTGTCGGTGGACTTTTGTTCTTTGACCTTGGTTTATGAATCTCTAGCCACGGGATTCTAATACGCCAAGGATTGGGTACAGCGGAATACCGTCAAAGGGAATTGAATGTCAATAAGGAATCATTCGCTCTCAGTACGATGAGAGAGAATGCTCTAAGAAGGATGCGCGAAAGTCCCTGGCCAGGGCGGACGATAATATCGAGAAATGAGTTTTCCGATATTCATCAGCGGCATCTAATCCAAGTGAGTTGATCGGTTAGGGTTTGACAGTACACCATATCTTGAGTCGACTCGAGAGCATTGTACGAATAAAGGATTATATCCACGCGGTAACTGTCGGCGGAAAGGTTTTAAGAGTAGGTTACTTAACCCCGATACCTTCCGGGTTCAGGCAGTGTTGCTTGGCACCCAACTGTAATGAATCGCCAAGAACGCAGCGGAGAATAAAATCGATTCCTATGTATCGCTTGCTGGGATCGTAAAACGGACAATAAAATAAACGCGGGAAGAACAGTTCTTCATCTTTGCGGGGTTTCGAATCTCCCGTGGATGATTCCGATTTGGTAATCGCGCACGCGCACGATCTCTAGAGGTATCCACACGAGCTCCTGCTGCAAACGAGATTTCCTCCTCGACTTGAGTGCTCCGACCAGATCTCAAATCCACCATGCGCGGAGAGAGACAGATCTACTCCAAGAGAGAGAGAAGGAGAGAGAGAGAGGAGATAGAGAATCTGGGGTTAGTAATTCGTCCAACTAACCTTTTTACCCCTCCCCCTTGGCCTCCTTATATAGAAATAAGGATAAGCACAAGGATTAATCCTCATGATTATCCAAGAGTTTGGCCTTGGATAATTCTCCATTAAATCTTCATGTTTATCCTGCGGCTTTTCATAAAAACCTAGATAAGCATGAAATTTAACGTCTCTCACCGTCTGACGAGAACTTTTATGTGTGTGACCCTCTAGGCCCATATATCAGTCCGGTTTCAGGCCCATTAAACTTAGAACTAATTCTAGAGTTTAATATTTATTAATTAACATTTAAACATTATATGTTAAATGATTTATTTAATAAACAAGTGGATTATCATCTGATGATTAATTCACTTGGCCTTCTGATCATGAACAGCACCAAACACTACCTTATGATCCTAGAAGATATAAGGGATATTGTTCCCTTTAATTGAACCTTTCCGTATGCAGATACCGCACAGATATAATCCTTCACTCGTGCAATATCCCAATAACGCAAGGGTATGGTTTTATAGTCAAACCCTCTTTCGCATTATCCAGATGGATTCTAGTACTCAGTTAATATCTAGAAAGACATCTCTTTCATTTGACCGTGGCCAAGGATTTCTGTGTACACATCCATAGGACATTCTCTCTCCAGTCTTATACCAAGAGGGAGTGATCCCTTGTTGTTCACTCAATTACCTTCGCAAGCTTTCCACTGTATCTGAAAGACCGACTATCGTGGACTTAATGGTTAAAGTCCACAAGTCCGAGAATCAAGATACAATGGTCCACAAACAAGGTATCATTGGTGACTCAGGTTAAAGGACCAACTGTGCTACTGCAACGATTGAATTCCCTGGTTGACTAATAGGTATAATTACCATCCATGAATTCTTATTTGGGTCTGTTCAGTGAACTCATTCTCTAATGAGCACCCACTTGTTTGTCTTAGTGTCACCACACGAGTGAATGTGAGATCATTCACCCTCATCATATGAGCAGACATAACTTGTGTCGATCTTATCGGATATTTAATATCCATCTCAAATATCCTATGATCGAGAACTGTTTAAGACAATTGACTGAGGATATTGATCTCACTATCATGATCTCATCATGATTCAATATCTCATACATTTGTCTACGGACCTTCATTATGATAGTTAATTTGCGAGAACTATAAATGAAGAAATGATTGTCTTTATTAATAATATGAACTAGAATGTACAATGATTGGTTTTGAGGCCACCCAATTCTATCATTCTCCCACTTGGACTATAGCCAATCACCCATGTGTCTAAGTCCCATAGGCTTAAGGTGACGTTCTAAATTGTTTTGAGACAATAGCTTAGTCAAGGGATCTGCTACATTATTTTCAGATGAGACTTTCTCAACTACTATATCTCCTCGGGCGATGATCTCACGAATCAGATGAAATCGTCTCTGAATGTGCTTTGACTTCTGATGTGATCTTGGCTCCTTCGCTTGAGCTATTGCCCCATTATTGTCATACAATAATGGAATATGATCTGAAATGCTTGGAACTACTCCAAGTACTGAGATAAACTTCTTCATCCAAACCGCCTCCTTGGCCGCTTCAGCTATAGCAATGTATTCTGCTTCGGTCGTCGAATCTGCAGTTGTTTCTTGTTTGGAACTTTTCCAACTTACTGCACCTCCAATTAACATGAACACAAATCCAGACATGGATTTGCTATCATCCATATACGACTGGAAACTCGAGTCAGTAAACCCTCGAAGTTCCAAGTCGTTTCCTCCATAGACGAGAAATAGATCCTTAGTTCTTCTTAAGTATCTAAGGATACATTTCACTGCCTTCCAGTGTTCCTCACCTGGATCAGCCTGATATCTACTAGTGACACTTAGTGGGTGTGCCACATCAAGCCTAGTACATAGCATTGCATACATGATAGATCCTATTGCCGAGGCATAAGGAACTCTATCCATGTATGCTCTCTCTTCAGGTGTCTTGGGAGACATTCCTTTAGAGAGATAAATTCCATGCCTCATTGGAACGAGGCCTCTCTTGGAATTTTCCATGCCAAACCTTTTGACTATGGTATCTATGTACATAGATTGGGATAAGCCAAGCATCCTTTTGGACCTATCTCTATAGATCCTTATTCTCAGAATATAGGATGCTTCTCCCAAATCTTTCATGGAGAAGTTTTTGGATAACCAAGTCTTTACTGATGACAACATTCCTACATCATTCCCAATGAGTAGAATGTCATCAACGTAAAGTACCAAAAAAGTAACTGCGCTCCCACTAGCATTTTTGTATACACAAGGTTCATCTTCATTCTTAATGAAGTCATAAGATTTGATTGCTTCATCAAATCTTAAGTTCCAAGTTCGGGATGCCTGTTTTAATCCATAGATGGATCTTTGCAGCTTGCATACCTTGCTTGAATGCTCTTTGGAAGTGAATCCTTCAGGTTGTATCATATACACCTCTTCTTGAAGGTTCCCGTTAAGGAATATTGTTTTCACATCCATTTGCCATATTTCATAATCATATAATGCAGCGATTGCAAGAAGTATTCTGATTGACTTAATCATGGCAACTGGAGAAAAGGTTTCGTCATAGTCAATGTCTTACCTTTGACGATATCCTTTTGCTACTAGCCTTGCCTTGTATGTGTCAATATGTCCATCTGCCCCGATCTTTCTTTTAAATATCCATTTACTGCCAATAGGTACTATACCTTCTGGCAGATCAACCAAGTTCCAAACTTGGTTGGCATACATGGACTGAATTTCATAATTCATTGCCTCTTGCCATTTTTCTGATTCTTGACTATTTATGGCTTCTTGGTAGGTTTGAGGATCATCATCCTCATTTAAGTGCACTTTTGGTTGGCCATCATCGATATGTCCAACATATCTTTCAGGCTGCTTAGGCACTCTACCTGATCTGCGAACCTTTTGTGTATCATCTTGAACAAGTTCTTGAGTCAATGGTTCAGTAGATGAACTAGAGTTGATTTGTGAGTCTAGAATTTTTTCCAGTTCTATCTTGCTCCCACTGTCTTCTTTTAAAAGATATTCTTTCTCTAAGAAGACAACTCTTTTTGCGACAAACACCCTTTGATCGCTGGGCTGATAGAAATAATATCCAAAAGTCTCTTTTGGATATCCCACAAATCTACATTTCTCTGTCCTGGAATCCAGTTTGTCTGGATCATGTCTTTTGACATGTGCAGGACATCCCCGGACTCTAACATGCTTAAAGTCTGGTTTCTTTCCTTTCCATATCTCATATGGAGTGGAAGATACTGACTTACTGGGAACTTTGTTCAACAGATATGCAGCAGTCAACAGTGCATATCCCCATAAAGAGATTGGAAGTTTGGCATAACTCATCATTGATCGTACCATATCTAATAGAGTACGATTTCTCCTTTCCGATACACTATTTAATTGTGGTGTATAGGGAGGAGTCCACTGAGACAAAATACCATTATTCTTTAGATATTCTGTGAATTCTGTACTTAAGTATTCACCCCCTCGATCTGATCGAAGAGTTTTGATACTCTTTCCAGTCTGGTTCTCAACTTCATTTTTAAACTCTTTAAATTTCTCAAAGACTTCTGACTTATATTTCATTAAATATATGTAGCCATATCTTGAGAAATCATCTGTAAATGAAATAAAGTATGAGTAACCACCCATAGCATGAGTGGACATTGGACCACATACATCACTATGTATTAGTTCCAATAAGTTCTTAGCTCTTTCTCCATGTCCTGAGAATGGAGCTTCGGTCATTTTTCCCATGAGACAAGCTTCACAGGTTGCAAATGATTCATAATCAAATGGATCAAGATATCCATTCTTTTGCAACCTTATGATCATGTTCTCATTTATATGACCTAGCCTACAATGCCATAGGTACGATTTATTCACATCCTTATCTAATCGTTCAAGAGATTTATTTACCAAACAAACATCATATGAAATATCAAGTAAATATAATCCATTCAATAAATATCCGGAAGCAAACAATTTGTCTCCTTGATAAATGGAACAACCTTTATTCTCTAGTTTCATAGAATATCCTTGTCTATCTAAACATGAAATAGATATGATATTCCTAATAATGGTCGGAACATAATAATAATCTATCAGTTCCAATGAGTCTCCTGACGGCATCTGAAGTCTTACTGTCCCCACAGCTAACGTAGCAACTTTTGCTCCATTCCCGAGCCTCAGATCCACGTCTCCGCGGTTCAATCTTCTTTTACTTGTTAGCACCTGCAAGTTATTGCAGATATGAGAAACACATCCAGTATCTAATACCCAGAATGTTGATTCTCTATAAGACAAGTTAAGATCGATCATGAGTATACCTGAAACTTCACCAAGCTTCTCCTTTGCTTTTTCTGCTAGATGGATCTTGCAGTTTCTCTTCCAGTGACCTTCTTTATGGCAGTGGAAACACTGACCTTTGTCATTGACTTTAGCTTTGTCCTTTTGAATTGCCGGTTTGCTTTTCACTAGCTTCTTAGGCTTACCTTTCTTAAAGGTCTGTCCAGCTTTTCTTTTCTTGTTGGTCTTACCAACAAGCATTACATTTGGCTTATCTTTCTGGATAGTGCCTTCTGCTGTCTTCAACATGTTGAGCAGCTCAGCCAGTGTAACTTCAATTTTGTTCATATTGAAGTTGATAATGAATTGTGAAAATAAATTTGGAAGGGACTGTAGGATTAAGTCGATGCTTAGGTCATTGTTCATAATAAAGCCAAGCACTGCAAGCCTCTCAATCCATTCTATCATCTTGAGCACATGAGTTTGCACAGATGTGCCCTCGCTCATTCTGGTCCTGAACAATTTCTTAGATATCTCATATCTTTCTGTTCTAGATTGTTCACCAAACAACTCTTGTAGGTGATTCAGAATGGACTTAGGTTCCATGTTATCATGCTGTCGTTGCAGTTCATTGTTCATTGAACCAAGCATATAACACTGGACTTTGACAGAGTCCTCCTTCCAATTTTCATACATCATTAATTCATCCTCGTTAGCATTTTCACCGGGTTGTACTGGATCTAGGACATAGGCGAGTTTTTCACACCTGAGGACAATCTTCAGGTTGCGTAACCAGTCAATGTAATTAGGTCCCATGAGTTTGTTTGCATCAAGTATGCAACGAAGGGGGTTAGGTGACGACATAGCGACCTACAAGGAAAATGAGCAGATAGTTCTTAAAATCTGATTTAGGACTTTTAATCTAGATTTAGGCTCCCACTATTTTTCGGCGATCTGTATGACCCTCTAATATACAGAACGGGAGATTCCGGTGATCTCCTAGTGGGGATCAGAATCCTTCGGCATCATGCATGTGACCTTGTGGTAGCACAACAAATCACATCAAGTCCCTTAGGCAGTCAACTCTTGACAGTTGCAACATTTTCAATATCCGATCGATTTAACCCCTGAATCAGAATGACCTTGTGGTAGCACAACAAATCAAATGATTCAGTTAAGTTTATCCATCATTACTTAGATAACATGAATTCATAGTGCAATCCTTGTGGTAGCACAACAAAACTACACTATTTGTCAATTTATCTTAATGACATCACATGTCGTAGACCTAGGTTAATTTCTAAATCAAATAGACCTTGTGGTAGCACAACAAATCCATTTGAGATAAGAATTATCCTAAGATCTATAATGATGGTGGGTTACGTGGATTATTCTGAATATCTCACGTTTACAACTCAAATTTTAAAAGAGGGTTTTTTAGTTTGATTTATAAAAATCGTACTATCAATAGTATTTCGATTTGAAGTATCATTATACTAAATAGAAATATATATATGATAGCATAGTCTACAAATATCACATATATGCAGAAGAATTAAATTAGGATGATCATGGACTGCTAAAGCTACTATGGAATCATCGGAGCCAAACGATGATCCATAATAGGATCCGAATGTGAAAACAGCAACACTGGTTCCATTTGATGCGAGTCCTTCCTCCAGAGGTGTCTTCAGAAGATCCGATCCTCAAAGCTTAATCCGAAACGTTTAAATATGAAATTCAGGACTTGCAGGTCCAAAAATGTACATTTAAAACAATAAGAAACCTTGATCTTATCAAGGGGAGTACAATCTTATAGGAAGGTAGAGAATACATTTGGATTAAGAGAGAGGAGGACATGCAGGTCCTATTTAAAATACCAAATGAAATAAGCATCGCATTCATCCACATCATTCATCACATGAAAATACTAAATCCATGATCATCCCACCATAAAACACATCACATGCATCACAATCATCACATAATTGCAGTTTGATATTAAATTTTATAAATATAAAATTATAATACCAATAAGTTTTCGAAATAACATTTATTTCAACATTATCAATAATATTCAAAGCATTATTGACAAATTAAATAACTAAACTATTCAGTTAATCTAAATCCTAATTCAAACAATTTGAACAGAAAAATGTAATCAAGCTATGCATAAAATCAGTTTAAAACATTTTTAAACTAATTGATTTAATAGGGAAATTAATTATCTAAAACAATTTTAAACAATTAATTAACACCGTATTAAGAATAAAGCCCTTTAATTGAATAACAGTTATTAAACAGTTTAATAAGCTGTTAATAATCATAAAAATAATTAATATAGGGAAAGTAATTATCTAAAATAATTTTAAATAATTAATTAACACCCTATTAATAATAAAGCCCTTTAATTGAATAACAGTTATTAAACAATTTAATAACCTGTTAATAATCATAAAAATTATTAATAAAAATTATTAATTATTCCTATAATTTTTTTTTTTGTCTTAAAACAATTTTAAAACGGGCTTAAATGGGCTAATAAAGGGTTATAGAGGGCTAAACAGTTATTAAAACAATTTTAATAAACATAAAAATGGGCCCAGCCCATTAGGGCCAATTGGCCCGGACCCTGGCTCGGCCAGGGTCGAACCCTGGCTCGGCCAGGGGCTCTGGCCCGGCCGACCCGAGCCCTGGCTCAGCCAGGGGCTCGGGCCCGGTCCCCGCCCGATCCGACCGGGTCGGGACCGGCGGCCCGGCCGTTTCTTCCCAGTAGACCGAGCCTCCCCTAAACCTACAGAAACCCTAACCTGTTAGCATGCCGGCGGCGGTGGGGTTTGCAGGCGGCGCCGGCGGCCGCCCCCCCCGGCGGCGCAGGTCCCGGCCGGCGGTGCCCCCGGCGCCGGCGACGTGCCCGGCGCAGGCAGAGCCGCCGGCGGTGGCCAAAACTACATCCGGTCGAGCCCCAAAAATCTGATTTTTGCAGGGTTTTAGACTATCTTTGGGCTCGATTTTACAGCTCTTCATGGCCACTCCGGCGCCGGCAAATGTGTCGAATGTGTAGTGGTGACTATCACCTAGAGATCCGTGCATCCGGGCCGCCATCTAAACACTTGGGAAGCACGTACGGAGCCGCCGAAGTACCCCGGTTCATCATCTCATGAAGAACTCCGAAAACCCCAAATAAAATCCGAAAAATCACAGAAAAATAATCAAATAATTTGTGTTCATCGTATGAACATGATTCCGTCATTTTAATCGGATTAAACACAAGAACACGTACAATACGGGTTCTTCACGCATAACGAGAAAAACACGCAAAACGATGCCGTTTTACGATCGAACCAGCAACCTGGCTCTGATACCACTATAATGAATCGCCAAGAACGCAACGGAGAATAAAATCGATTCCTATGTATCGCTTGCTGGGATCGTAAAACGGACATTAAAATAAACGCGGGAAGAACGGTTCTTCACCTTTACGCGGTTTCGAATCTCCCGTGGATGATTCTGACTCGGTAGTCGCGCACGCGCACGATCTCTAGAGGTATCCACATGAGCTCCCACTGCAGACGCGATTTCCTCCTCGACTTGAGTGCTCCGACCAGATCTCAAATCCACCATGCGCGGAGAGAGACAGATCTACTCCAAGAGAGAGAGAAGGAGAGAGAGAGAGGAGATAGAGAATCTGGGGTCAGTAATTCGTCCAACTACCCTTTTTACCCCTCCCCCTTGGCCTCCTTATATAGAAATAAGGATAAGCACAAGGATTAATCCTCATGATTATCCAAGAGTTTGGCCTTGGATAATTCTCCATTAAATCTTCATGTTTATCCTGCGGCTTTTCATAAAAACCCAGATAAGCATGAAATTTAACGTCTCTCACCGTCTGACGAGAACTCTTATGTGTGTGACCCTCTAGGCCCATATATCAGTCCGGTTTCAGGCCCATTAAACTTAGAACTAATTCTAGAGTTTAATATTTATTAATTAACATTTAAACATCATATGTTAAATGATTAATTTAATAAACAAGTGGATTATCATCTGATGATTAATTCACTTGGCCTTCTGATCATGAACAACACCAAACACTACCTCATGATCCTAGAAGATATAAGGGATACTGTTCCTTTTAATTGAACCTTTCCGTCTGCAGATACCGCACAGATATAATCCTTCACTCATGCAATGTCCTAATAACGCAAGGGTATGGTTTTATAGTCAAACCCTCTTTCGCATTATCCAGATGGATTCCAGTACTCAGTTAATATCTAGAAAGACATCTCTTTCATTTGACCGTGGCCAGGGATTTCTGTGTACACATCCATAGGACATTCTCTCTCCAGTCTTATACCAAGAGTGAGTGATCCCTTGTTGTTCACTCAATTACCTTCGCAAGCTTTCCACTGTATCTGAAAGACCGACTATCGTGGACTTAATGGTTAAAGTCCACAAGTCCGAGAATCAAGATACAATGGTCCACAAACAAGGTATCATTGGTGACTCAGGTCAAAGGACCAACTGTGCTACTGCAACGATTGAATTCCCTGGTTGACTAATAGGTATAATTACCATCCAGGAATTCTTATTTGGGTCTATTCAGTGAACTCATGCTCTAATGAGCACCCACATGTTTGTCTTAGTGTCACCACACGAGTGAATGTGAGATCATTCACCCTCATCATATGAGCAGACATAACTTGTGTCGATCTTATCGGATATTTAATGTCCATCTCAAATATCCTATGATCGAGAACTGTTTAAGACAATTGACTGAGGATATTGATCTCACTATCATGATCTCATCATGATTCAATATCCCATACATTTGTCTACGGACCTTCATTATGATAGTTAATTTGCGAGAACTATAAATGAAGAAATAATTGCCTTTATTAATAATATGAGCTAGAATGTACAATGATTGGCTTTGAGGCCACCCAATTCTATCACCAACGTGATCGAAGGCCCGGTCGAATTTGATGTGCGACATCAATTCGATTGATTAATTAATTAATAAAGAGTTATTAATTGATTAATAAAGCCAGTAAGGAGTCACTGGGCTCAATTACCCAGAGCTTCTAGTAAGTTTTAATTCTTTTCTTGTCATTTATTATTCTGTTTCATATTTAATTAGTTATTTGTTTTATTTAAATGTTGTTAAGCTGCTTAATTATTAATTAATTGTTTTGTGAAAATGTTTTTAGATACTTGTTAAATTAACATTTATTTAATTGAATATTCGATTGATGATTTAGATGTTAGATATTTTAAATGTTTATTATAACATGACCTATTGATTGAAATGCAATGCAAATAACCTATATGAATGCAGGTTATTTGGTGTCCATATCTGGGTATGGACGATGCAAGATAGCCATGGGTGGAGCATGGGCGAGGCTGATTTGGGCGTCAAGTTTGGGTTCATTGCCTGAACGAGATTGCCCTGCTACGCCTGCGGCTGGTGATGCGGACGCTAGGACTACATCAGGAGTGGGTAGACGAGGAGATCTCGAAGGGGATCGGGAGGACCATGCGGGGTAAGCAGGCCCGCACCGACTGGAGCGTCAAATTTGCGGATCAACGGGATGACTAGCATCGGTATGGGATACCGGTGGAGTCACAGGCGGTGAGCAGCGATGCTTACCTCCAACGCTACTGGACCCACTACGCGGCCCACCTCCAGCTGCTCTGCCCTCTCAATGTAAGTATGATGCGTGACAAGAATGCTTCTTTTATTTCATAAGTTATCTTGCTTTTGTTCATGAATGTATGACATGTATGGTATGAATATACAGGATGCACGGGACGCCACCATCATCACACTCCAAGGCCACCTCCAGGATGTCGAGGCCCAATTGGAACAGGCCCAAAAAGAGCTGAATGAACTAGTAAGCATGATATGAATGACATGTGCATTATGTATGCTTCCTTTTGTTATCAAACTGTTTTGACACTTGTACACTGACGGTGGTCTCCTTTTTGTTACAACGTGCTGCTTACACCCACGCAGTGACTCCCTCATCTTCCACCGCTGTTGGTCCTTCTTCCTCTTCTGCTGCTCATAAGGTCGCCCTTGCTGACCTGCGGAGTCAGCTGGCTTCCACCATCCGCTGAGCCACTCAAGCTGAGGAGGATGATGCTGCTCGGGTAAATCTTTAACTTGCTTTTTTGCACGGTATGTTTTGCTTGCTTGATCAGTTGGTTAATAATGTCTTCTGCTACAGGTTGAGGAGCTCATTCATGCCCTCGAGAAGGCGAAAGCCGACTTGGAGGAGTCTCAGGCCAGGGCTTCCCGTGTCGCTGAGCTGGACAAGCAGTTGGCGAGGCTCTCCACCGGTGATCTTCCTCGCGAGCTTGCACGACTCCAGGTTTGACTGGAGATCTTGACCGAGGAGAGGGATCGCGACTGGTCCGGATTGGAGTCTCCAGGGTCGACTATCAGTGGCGGAGCACGAATGCCAGAGTATTAAGGCTCGATACTAGCGTGTACGACAGCAGGCATTGGAGCGAGGATAGGTGAGTGCTTTTACCACCCGCATAGCAGTATCCTCTGACCAAGCTGGGCCGAGCATCATGGGACCACCGCCGCCGCCAACACGAGGACCAGACGTCTAGGACGAGGTGCAGAGCTAGTTGGATGAGGGCGCGGGGGAGAGCCAGCCGTGACGACTGCCATCATGTATTTTCTTTTCATTTTGAAGTCCTGTAGATGGACTTTCACTTGTACACAAGCTCTTCTGATATATAAATAGAGTTTCTTCATCCTTGAGTTGTCTTTTGCACTTTTCTCTATTGTCTTTCTCTTCATACCTGCACGCGGCTTGAATAAACAAATTAAATATCTGTTCAGGCTTCGCCCCTTTGCCCAGTTAAGTAACCGACCACTTGATCCTATCTTTGGTAGAAGGGTGAAGGGGTGAAGCCTTTATTTAATGAAGGCATACAAGCATGCAAATGCTCACTGAAAATAAAAAAGATGCAACACATGTGATGTGACAAGCAAATGCTAATGGAAATATTTTTGTTTTGCAATTGCAATTTTAGAAATATCTAATATTTTTGGGGTTTTGACATATTCAATTTTTTGGTGGTTTTGAAGTATTCAATTTTTTGTAGTTTTGCAATATTCAATTTTTTTTGTAATTTTGAAATATTCAAATTTTTTTGTAGTTTTGAAATATTCAATTTTTTTTGTGGTTTTGAAGTATTCATTTTTTTTTTTTTTTGTGGTTTCGAAGTATTCAATTTTTTGTGTTTTTTTTTTTTTGCAATATTTGACTAACCTAAGGACCAACATGGTACTTGGATCAAAAGAGTATATTCATTTATTAACTTAATTCCCAGATCATTCTTTAATAGCCTAATCCAGATTCATTGTGCTTGAAATATGTTCGTAATCGTGATCCCATTTGATGGTTCGACCCTTAGTCAACCTCAGCCGTTCCTGAAATTTGGAGTATACCTCTTTAGAATGAAGGGAAGAATTGGTTTAGAAAGCCAGCGAGAGGGTTCCGAAGACTCAGAAAGATGTCCCTCCTTTACCCTATTATCTGTTGGGGTTCGGTCATTTTCACTTTTACGGGGTATTTAACGACCTTGCGCTTCCTTTTCATTTGATTTTGTGGCCTTTTGAGATAATGTTTGTAATTTTGAGTGGCCTTTTGATTTTGTTGGCTCTTTTCCCTTGCTTTTTCTTTTGCTTTTTTGTGGGGCGGATCCCCTCCTTTTTTTTTTATGACGGCCTTCTACTAAGATGGCGGGTATTTTTAGTAGTCTATTTTAAGCCTCGTTCCGACATCGTGGGCTGAAAGTAAAACAGAAGTTTTGTTTAAAAAGAATGAGTTGTACTTTTTCACTTTTAGTCAAACTTTCGGTATTCCTCGGACTTCACATCTCTTATTACTCACGAACCAAACGTGCTTGTGTACAATAATGCGTTTGAATTAGATTATCAAAGATTAATAAGAGAATTTGAGTTTTCAAATTTTTAGACTCTACGGGTTCTTGCTCCATACTGATTGACTCATTAAACTAAGGGTAGTACTTCTTCAGATATAAACCATTCCAGGGATGAGTTAACTCTTGACCTTCTGCATTAACTAAACGATAGGCGTTACCAGGAAAAGCATGCGAGATAACATAAGGTCTTTCCCAATTAGGTTGGAGCTTAGAGCGCGGACCACCAAGTTTTATAAAGATTCTTTTAACAACCATTTCATCAACTTTAAAATTTCGTTCAATGACTTTCTTTTGATAAAAACATGCTAATATGTTCTGATATACTCGTGCATGATTAGCGGCTGACCATCTTTTCTCGTCCAAAAGTTTCAATTGAGCTAAGAGTGCTGAGTGATGCTCATCAATAAAAAACTCCTTATTCAATCGTACTCTTAATGACGGGATGAGGACTTCGAATGGGACTACCGCCTCCATTCCGAATGTTAAGGAATACGGAGTCTGCCCAGTGGGCATACGGATTGAAGTTCGGTATGCCCATAAAGCCTCCATTAATTTCTCTGGCCAGTCGGAGAACTTATTGGATTTACATGTTTTCTTGATGATTTTTATCAAAGTCTTGCTAGTTGCCTCTATTTGGCCTTTGCCTTGCGGATACTATGGAGATGAATGATGCAATGCAATCTTATACTTGTGGCAGAGGTCCTTCAGCTCTTGTGATATGAACTGTGGTCCATTGTTGGTGACGATGGTGCTCGGAATTCCGAATCTTGTGATGATGTTCTTCATGATAAACTTGCAGACTGTTGACGTTTTGACTTCTGCATAAGCTTCAGCTTCTGCCCACTTGGTGAAATATTCTGTTGCCGTGAGAATGAATGATTTCTGCTTAATGCTAGAATTGGGATCACCGATAGGTCCAATGATATCGAAAGCTCACATGGAGAAAGGTAATGGAGAGGAAATAGGATGGAGTGAAGATGCAGGAGAATGGATCTTGTCAGCATGAAGTTGGCACTTAGCACACCTACGGACATACCCTACACAGTCTTCTTCCATAGTTGGCCAATAGAATCCTTGTCTAAGGATCTTCTCTGATAACATCTGTCCATTGACGTGGCCACCACAAACTCTAGCATGAGCTCCTTCCATAACCTTCCAAAACTCATCTTTGTCCAAGCATCTCAGAAGAACGCCGTCAAAACCTCATTTATAAAGCGCTCCTCTAACTAGAGTGTATCTCTGAGCAACTCTCCTAATAGTCCTTTTCTCCTCAACTGTGGCTTCTTCAGGGTACGATTGATCTTCACAGTATTTGGCAATCTCAAAGTACTATGGTTTCTCTTCGTCATCCATCTCTTCTTGCAATTCTAGTAACATGATTTCTCTCTTCTCCACGATATCTCCATCTCTAACCTTCTTTACCAATTTCTTTTTAGTCCTGAGGAATGAAGGGCCTTTCACGGCGGGTGAAAGACACCTATGGATGATAATAGATTCGGATTGCTTGCTGATCGGAAAATTCAGGGATGATTCGAGAAAAGCTAGAGTGTCGACTAAGATATTCTGATTCCGAGGAACATGGATGAAGATCAATTTAGTAAAAAGCTTAGCATAAACTGAAGTGAGCTCCTGATAAGGCTTGAGTTTAGGATCAAGAGTTCGGTACTTAGTGAGCACTTGGCGAAGGATTAGTTGACTATCACCTACAATCCTGAGTTTGGTGGCACCATGTAAATGAGCGGCCTCTAGACCGGCTAGAAGAGCCTCATATTCAGCGATATTGTTCGTGACAGGAGAGTCAAGATGAAAGGCTTGTGGAATACACCTTCAGGTGATAACAGAACAATGCCGATACCCTTACCATCAGAGTTCAGAGCTCCGTCAAAATGCAGAGTCCACATATCATCTTTGATTCTGTCAATGGACAACAGTTCCTCATCCGGAAACTCCGATCGGACTGGATCAAAACGAGGAAGAGGGTGATGATCAAGATGTTCTACGATGGCATAGCCTTTGATTGCTTTCTGCTGAATGTAGGTGATGTCAAATTGAGATAAAAAGCTCTGCCAGTGTGCTAACCGATCAGTGAGGATGGATTTATGAAGGAGAAACTTAATGGGATTCATCCTAGCGATGAGATGGACTTCGTGGGCTAGAAAATAGTGTTTCAACTTTTGAACTACCCAGACTAATGCAGCACAGGTCTTCTCCATCGCTGTATATCTTTGTTCTACGGGGTTGAGAAGTTTGGATAGATAATAGGCTGCCCTCTCCTTTCCTTGTTCATCTTCTTGTGCTAGGACAGCTCCCACCGCATCATCCAGGACAGAAATATAAAGAACCAAAGGTTTGTCCAGAGATGGTGGTCTCAGAACAAGAGGACTTGCCAAATATGTCTTTAATCCATCAAACGCTTCCTGACACTTATTGTTCCAATCAAACTTGACTCCTGATTTAATAAGCTCCTAAAACAGCTTACACCTTTATGAATGCTGGGAGACAAAGCGGCGAATAAACTGCAACCTCCCGATCAATCCTCTTAATTTTTTCAAATTTCGGGGAGGTGGCATCTCTCTAATAGCCTTGGCCTGTTGGGATCGATCTCGATGCCCCATTTACTCACGATGAATCCTAACAACTTTTCTGATGATACACCAAATACGCACTTTTTGGGATTCATCTTCAATTGATATTCTCTTGATCTTTCCAAAACTCTCACCAATACTCCTTCATGTTCAGCCTTGATCTTAGATTTCACTAACAAATCATCTACATACACTTCTAAATCAATGTGCATCAGGTCATGGAATATTGCCATCATAGTCCTTTGATAAGTGGCTCTAGCATTCTTCAGTCCGAATGGCATAACGACATAACAATAAGTGCCCAAAGGTGTAGCGAACGACGTCTTCTCCTGATCCTCTTCTGCCAAGCGAATCTAATTATACCCTGAGAACCCATCCATGAATGACAATGTTTCATAACCAGCTGTGTTGTCAATGAGTACGTCAATATGAGGCAGTGAAAAATCGTCTTTAGGACACGCCCGGTTTAAATCTCGGAAGTCAATATAGATTCTGACTTTCCCATCCTTTTTCATAACTGGGACTATGTTGGCCACCTATTGTGGATAGAGGACAACTCTAATGAATTTGGCCTTATGCAACTTATCGACCTCTTCCTTCATTTTCAAAGCTATCTGGGGGTGGAATCGTCTTAATTTCTGTTTAACTGGGCTAACTCCATCTTTTAATGTCAATCGATGTTCTACTAAGGAAGAATCTAACCCCAGCATATCTTCATAGCTCCAGGCGAAAGTGTCCTTATAGTCTCTGAGAACTTGGACCACTGCCTCCTCGTCTACTTCTGAAAGACTTTTACTAACGAGGACAACCTTAGGTTTGTCTTCAGTGCCTAGATTAATCTCTTTGGTAGGCTCTTCTACAGCGGTTGAGGGTTCATCAAATCTCTTCGCTCCACTGGCATACGCCTCCGCTGTGCCCTCATCATCTTCCTCATCTTCAGTAATGGGGTCTTTCTTGTGTAGCAATTCATACACCCCATATCCATCATCGACTAACTCATCTACTTCGCATCCTTTTGGCATCTGAATTGGATTCTCAAAAAGCTGAGGGATCTGAGAGCAAGAAAAGCATCTTATGGCTAGATCTTGGAGGTATCTATTTGGAATTCGTCTACCCTTAGACTTCCTAACCTGACTAACCTGCCTAGAACTGGACTCACTATCCTGACCTAATGAGGACGAATAATGATAAAAATCAAGAGGTACATGAGAGCATACAGGTGAATCCTCCCGAGGGGAGGGGCATAGTAGATCTAGAAGGGAATCTTGCTCGAGTGACCCTCGTGATGGGGTATAATCGGACAAGTAATATGAAGTTTCCTCAACGAGGATGTGTTAGGAAGAGGTTGCCAAATTGGCGTTTTTTTTTTTGATGATTTTGAGTATTAATCATGAAACATGAATGAATATAAAGAGGAGGAGGATGAGAAGATAATGATACCAAGGACAAAGGATTAGGAGGATCATACATAGTATGTCCCAGATCAGATCATAGATCCTTTCGAGGGTCAGAGGAATATGAGGAATTACGTCTCGGAGGGACAGAGTAACCATAATGGGCGGAGCCCGTGGAATATCTTCAGTGATGACCCTTGACCAAGTCGGGGTCAAGAGTAGAGTCCGGAACAGTGTATGGAGGGTAAAAACATGACGGAGATTAGTTCCCCTCTAGAGAAGATAAGTGGTGAATCTAGGCTGATAAGGATTATCTGGCTCTCCTTCGTCTGTCTCTTCACTTAGCAGGATTCTCTTGTCAAAAATAGCTCCAGGCCCTTCAAACAACTCATCAATCAATGGGGGCCACTTTGGTTATGAGGGATCAAGGAATAGCCTGTTTAGTGCAATATACAGGTCCCAGGTGTCGAACCAGCGGTACCACTCGCACTCCGGGTCTTGAATCTTCCTCCTCTTCATTGGCCGTAGAGCCTCCAAGGATAGATATGTTAGCAACTCAGAACAATGTCTGGCTAGGTCCTTGCCATAAATATCATGCAAGTCAAAGTGGGAAGTGAGTACCACCGTGTTATCATGGTCATAATTAATCACGGGTCCTTTAATGAAATGTGTATATAGAGTCCATCTTATGGGATCTCGGTTTTCTTTATACGGGGTGGTCATTGTCTTCCGGACTTTCTGACCATCTTTGTCTTCATGCTACTGAACAATTTGCCGTTTTACCTTCACTGGCCTATAGCTCAAACCATTACCATGTATCCTCCTATTGTCTTTGATAGGCTTGGTTCTGCCCTACAGTTGTGTGCCCAGGCCTTTTCCCGGTTTGTAACCACCTTTCATCATAATGTCCCAGCCAGGGGTACTCACGCACTTCCCCCTTTTTATGACATCGACTGACAAGGAACAAGTATAGTGGTTTTCAAAGGATCAGCCAAAGGAGAATGGACTTGTAAAACCGATAGAATGGGTTCTCGGCCAAGGGGAGGATTCGGCTTAATGTTCAAGGAGTGAGCTGCAGCAAGAATTGGCATGCTCGTCACCTTAATAATCCGTCCTTTATATGGAAACTTGAGGCATTGATGATTTGTAGATGGAATCGCCTCAAGGGATTTGATGTAAGGACGCCCAAGGATGCCTTTCAAAAAGGGGTCGATCTCCAAGATGTGGAACTCGACTTCGGCATGATAAACGAGACCTAATTCCACCTTCAAATAGACCATTCCGAGAGGGGAACGGGTAGAGTTGTCGTAAGCAGTAACAGATATGCGAGAAGGCAGCCACTTCTCTCTAGGTACACCGCATAATTCTAAGGTCTTTGGTGATAACACATTGATGGAAACCCCTGTATCAACTAGACATGCATCCACAACCTTCTTGCAGATGTTGATTGTAATACTCAATGCCATGCTCCTGACTGCTGGTGGTGCTAGTTCAGATGTATGGAATGAAATGGAGGGCTGATTCTCCTGTGGAACTAATAGTACAATTATCTTCTCTACCGGCACGTCCTCATTATAACCTTTTTGAGGTACTCCATTAAAGCTTCTTGGTGTGTTTTGGATCTTTTAATCAACTCGAGCACTGAGATGCGTGACGATATTCTGTCTAGGTGTTTCAACAGATCATATGGAGTGCTAGGTGCACTTTCTTCATTTTGTACTTCCTCTGGCGGCTGTGGTGGGCCGTCTCTAACTGTGGATTGAGGAAAGACCTTGTTGAAAATTCTCCCGCTTTGGAGCACATGCTGATCATCATTAGAAGGTGATATTTTGAGTACTCCGGGTTAATGAGGGCTTTGGAGGGGGTAATGGGTTTATATATGGACGATGGTGGGTTATTTGGTGGAAGTGTTGGAACCCGGATGAGTGGTTTAGAGGGTTGTATGGTATTGGGATAGGTGATTGGTGTAGGTGATGTGGGGAAGGGAATGCGGAGCAATGGTTTGGATGGTAGGAGGTGTTCGTGGCTAGGTGGTGGTGGGTTATTTGGAGGATATATGGTAGCGGAGGGAGTAATGGGTTTAAGGAAGGTCGGTGGTGGAATGGGTCTATGATAGGCAGGTGTTGGTATGGGAGTAATGGTTATGGTTTCTGGTTTGGGTATGCGGAGAATGCGGCGAGGTGATTGCTCGGCGGTATTCGGGATATGGCCTGTTGAGTAAACAAAGAATGATTCCTCTACCTTCCATTGTTGCTCCCTGTTAGTCTCAGACCAGCTATTAATAAGAATTGGGGCGATCTGATTTTGATGTTATGGCAACAGGTTCTGCACTACACCTATATTTGGTGGTGCTACTACCTGTTCTGGTGCTTTTTGCATCTGCTGTTGTTGCTACTGTGGTGGTTGTTGCTGTTGTTGCTGTTGTGGTATTTTCGCCTTCAAAGCTGCTATATATTTTCTCATCTCCTCCCAGTCAATACCCCCTTTCTCATTCAGATCATGAATGTAGTCCCTGAATTGGAAACATGCATCTATTGTATGCCCAGGTTGTCTATGGAAGACATAGTACCTAGAGGCATCAGTATTCTAGGGCCAAACTGCTTTCTCCTTTGGCAAAATCAAAGCATTGGCTGCTATAAGGGCGTTGAATATGTCTAATAAGGATTATGAGAGTGGAGGATAAGATGCCCTTTTTGGGCCTGGTAGTTTCTCTGTTGGTTGTAGTCACCCGGTGGAGGTACATTGTGATATGCTGGCTGCTGACGTGACTGATTGAATGTCTGTTGATACTGCTACTGAGGCTGATTGTAGGCTGGCTGGTATGGTTGCTAAGGCGGCCTGAAAGCTTGCTGATTTAGCAGTCTCTGCCCTGTATACTGTTGCTGTTATTGTTGGTTTCTCATGAATTGCGGTTGATTGTTGTTTACAGTGCTAATTTGTTCATGAGAGAGTGTGCCTTCAGTAGTGGGACCCATGCTAGAAGAATTTGACATTGCAGGCTTCCGTGGTGGAGGTCTGCTGGGTCTATGGGGGTCAAAAACATTGGAAAAAGTGGAATCCTTGAACGCGTTCTGAGCGTAACGCGCCCTCTCATACTGATCTGCCATGGTGGTCAAATTATTCAGTGTCAATACCAATTTATACTGGGGAGTGGCGTTGGCAACCATCATCTTCACTAGTTCTTGTTCTGATAAGTGATCTCTTATTTTCTCAGCCATTCCTTGCCATTTGTCTTCAACAAGCTTCATCTTTTCGTTGAACAAATCAGAAATAGATAAGGTAGGTGCCACCCTGTCTTTGTATCTCTGCAGGAACTTTTTTGACACAATGTCGAAGTTCTCTACCTCACTCGGCTCTAGAGAGAAAAACCACTCCAAAGCTGACCCTTCCAATGACCTCTTGAAGAGGAAGGCCAGTGTTCTTTTGTCATACTGACATAATGATGATTCATACAGAAATTCCTTGATATGAAGGAAAGGATTGCCTGTGCCGTTGTACTTTCTATAGACTGGCATTTCGAAAGGCAGGAGATGGAAGACTGGCATATCAGGAACAGAGAGTTCGGGAGCAGTTTTACTATCCATGTTCTTTTCAAAACTTTTGAACCGCTTATCCATCTGAGAAATTTTC
Source organism: Zantedeschia hybrid cultivar (assembly GCA_030544215.1). Taxonomy (NCBI): domain Eukaryota; kingdom Viridiplantae; phylum Streptophyta; class Magnoliopsida; order Alismatales; family Araceae; genus Zantedeschia; species Zantedeschia hybrid cultivar. Next base: position 48,430,897 of record JARZZO010000011.1, read on the forward strand.
TTAAGTAGAAGTTGAGTGGCAGAATCTGCTGGTGGAGATAGGGGTTGTTGAAAAGACTGTCTCCTAGAATAAGTAGGGATGGGAGGACAGTAAGGTTGTGGACTAGCAGTATTTCCACCCTGCCCGAAGGTATTCTGATAAACTGGGGTCTGCGGCCTGACAGGATGCCGCAAACTAGATTGTTGATGACCCATGCGTTGAGGGGTAGAAATATGGAGGCCTTCCATGACCTGGGTAGGAGCTTGATAAACAGAGGGGTGAACCGAGGGATTTGGTTCAAGTGACTGTAAAGGGGTTTTCCCTTTCAAAATAGATTGGATGGCATCAAACCGACGATGATCCACATGATTAGATAGCGCTCCCATGAGGGTAGGGAGATCATAAGGATGATTGGAAGAGGGTCCGGCTTAGTCTTAGACTCCTTTGAAGACGGGATTGGAAATGACATGAACATGGGAATGATTGCCCATATCTTGATTATATTGATTATAAGTTGAATCCATCTGAAATTGAGGGGCATGAGCATCTCCCTCGTGTAAAGTTTGGAATTGATTAGAATTATAAGCATCTCTCTCGTCTTCTGAATAAGACGGATCATAGACCCGAGGGGCATGAGCATCTCCCTCGTACTCCACTACATCTTCTTGTTCGAAGGCCACCATGCTGAGAGTTCGACTTGATCGGAGCATCATAATATTAATTTTTGACAAAGATTCAAACAAGTTGTGGAGAGGATTAGCAAACAAGTGGATGGTTACATTATCTTATGCTTCCTTGTTGAATTATTTGGATTGTTAAACACAAATTCACTGAATGGGTAGGAGCCTAGTTTTAGTTTAGTTTTTCCACCATTATACTCTATGGTTCTCTCACAACAGTATGAATGACTAACCAGGACTTCAATTGGTACAACCAGCCCGATGAACAAGGAGGAATACCTTGCTTTTGGGGACTTACGGAGGTCTTAACATCAACCACTCTAGTCTGACCGAGGGACCAACCCAGTCAGAGAGAGGTGAAGATGCTAAGAAAAGTGTTCTTATGAGAGGGGGGGGGGGGGGGGGGGGGGGTGAGCCCAATGCAGATGACCTACGGCCTGGATGACCTCTAATGTAGTGTAAGATAGTTATAGGTAACCAAAGAAATCAAAGATCTGAGGGTTGATGAGCAAAAGAAGAAACTGTTTGAATTGCGTTGCTGTTCAACGACGCTATTCAAGACAGAAGTTTCTTCTGTTCACAGACGCTCAGGCAGCAACGCAGCAAGAATATGAGGCTGAATGGCATCTCGATACTGGGACGCGTTTTGAATCGCGTCTCTTTGCCTAGACGCTATTCAGAGCCTGAAAACAGTAAATAGAGAGCAATTTTGAGGACAATCCTCTCCCAAATTATCAAGATAAATAGAAATCTAATTGATCATGCAAATTCAATTTAAACATGTTTATTATCTTACAAACAACATAAACTCAATCAACCACACACTTCTTATCACACTCATAACTTTCAATCAATCACGGGAGGGCAAGATCTTGCCGCAAAGGGATGTGCACGTAGGGATAAACTAAACTAAACTCACCAATTGGTGAAAGGAGTGTCCAAGGGACACAAGTGGAGCACTGTGGGTACCCGATGATTAAAAGTAAGAACAACTATTAAAAGATGGCGAGACCAAGTTCCACCGTGATCGCCAAAAAGCTTTAAGTGCTCAAATTAGGTGTGTGATGTTCATAGATTTCATGTTGTCTACATGAGCAGTAAAAACTGTTAAAAACTAAAGAAAACGTGATCGCTAGAAACTGTAAAGTTTCAAAGAAAGATTGATCGCTTACCTTTTCAAATTTAGGAGATGTTGAATCCTTGATTCTCTTCTTTTGGCCGGCCAAGGAAAGAGAGTCCTTTTCGTAAGATGTTCTTGCTTTTTTTTTTTCTTGATGGTTGTTCCTTTGAACTTCTTTCTTTCTTCTTCTTTGTATCTTATATGAAAGATCAAATAAAGAAAGAATCTAATTAGAAGTAGAGTAGTGTAGTATCTATTCTAATAATAAATTTAAACGTACAACTAAACTAATCTACTCACTTGATTGGTATTCTTTAAACCCCTATAAGCATGTGGGTATGAAACTATGATTGTGTGTGTGTGAACATGGAGTGATGATGATGATGATGAATTATGAAAAACAATGAATAAACTATATAAAATTAATGAAAAAATTAGAAAGGAATTAGGGAAAGAAGATGGTTGGTTAGTTCCTCCATAGCCTTTGTCTTTGAAAGCTTCTAAGGATGAAGAGGATGAAGAAGAAGAAGCCTTGGATGAAGCTCTTCTTGCTATCCACGTTTTTCTCCTCTAGGGCCTCAAAACACCTTGCTTTAAGCTTCAAAGTCACTAATGGCCAACCTTTTTTAAAGGTCCAAAGGGTGTTGTATTTATAAGAATGGGTTTATGGGTGTTTAGGGTTTTAAAAGGATTCTCTCCCGCAGTCGGACTTACCTTGGATGAGCATGAATGAGTTAGCAACCTTCCCAACTTCGAAAATCGGATTATCTTGGCCAAATCATGTTTATCAGGAAATCCTCAAATCGCGTCGCCCAATCGGGACGTCATTTGTCTAATTAAAACTGCCAAAATAGAAATAAAATCCGAAAAGGAAACCGAAATATATTAGGAAACCTAAATCGCATCTCCCTAGCGAGACGTGCTTTATATAATCTAGGAAATTAATTCGGATTTAAAATCGTAAACCCAGACGGATTAGAACTTAAATGGTGTCTCCCCTAGGCGACGCTATCCAGTTAAATCTATATGAATTTGGAAATTTAATTTTAAACTGATTTTGGTTAGGAATCTAAATGGCGTCGTATATGGGCGACGCTAATTAATAAATTTCGAAAAAAATTAATAAAAATTAATTAATGATTAAATATAATATCATTCTGCGACATTATAATTGTGACATAAAATTTACTCAACATGATGTCAAAATTAGCGTATCTACAGAATTGAGGCTAGGAAACGGTGCAAAAGTTGCGGCAGTTGTTGTTGGGACAACAAACCTCAGACTTCCATCGGGAGACGTCTTATCATTCGAAGATTGTTATTATGTTCCTAGCATAATAAAGAACATCATATCAGTATCTTGTTTGGACAAGATAGGATATAGGTTGTCGATTGAGAATAGAAGTTGTTCGATTTATTATGGTAATAAATCAATAGCTTAGGCATCTTTAGTCAACGGTCTATATCTTTTAGATGTTTCTTATTACAATCTTCACATTGATAATGCTCTTAAGAAGAGCAAGAATTGTGTGAACCAAGCCTACATGTGGCATTGTAGATTTGGGCATATTGGTGAAAGCAGGTTGCAAAAGTTGCACAAACATGGATATTTGAATGCATTCGATTATGAATCTTTTGCGACATGTGAGTCCTGTCTTATGGGAAAGATGCAAAATCTTCATTTAATGGACATGGAGAATGTGCCAAGGACATTCTGGGATTAATACATTCAGATGTATGTGATCCCATGTCCACCCAAGCCAAAGGTGGCTTTTCATACTTCATCACATTCACCGATGACTTCTCAAGATTCGGCTATGTGTACTTAATGAAGTACAAGTCAGAAGCATTTGAGAAGTTTAAGGAATTCAAGAATGAGGTAGAAAAGCAATCAGGAAAGAGTATTAAAGTTCTTCGATCAGATCGAGGAGGAGAGTACTTGAGTACTAATTTCACACAATTCTTAAAGGATAATGATATCCTTTCTCAGCTGACCCCTCTATATACACCATAGATGAATGATATATCTGAAAGAAGGAATCGCACCTTGTTAGACATGGTGCGCTCCATGATGAGTTTTTTAGGATTACTAGTGTCCCTCTAGGGGTATGCTCTAGAGTTAGCAACATATCTACTAAACAGAGTACCCAGCAAGTCTGTGACCTCTACTCCATATGAGATATGAAAATGCAAGAAACCAAAATTTAAACATGTTAAAGTCTAGGGTTGTCCTGCTCATGTAAAGAGGCATGATCCAAACAAGCTGGAATCACGAATTGATAAATGCAGGTTTGTGGGATATCCAAAGGAAACCTTTGGATACTACTTTTACCATCCTGGTGAACAAAAGGTGTTTGTCGCCAGAAAAGTTGTCTTCTTGGAAGAGGAATACCTTCTCCAGGAGGACAGTGGGAGTAAAATAGTATTGGAAGAAGTTCTAGATCCCCAAACAATTGTATTATCATCAGATGAGATATCAGTTCCTGAGTATGTTCAGGTACACATAGATGAGCCTCGTAGATTTGGTAGAGTACCTAGAATATCCAAACAATATGTGGGACATATCGCTGGAGGAGAGTCTAAGGTAGAATATAATGAGGATGATGATCCTAAAACCTACTAGGAGGCCATAGAAGACCCCGAAGCCAGGAAATGGCAAGAAGCCATGAACTCAGAAATCCAATCCATGTACACCAACTAAGTTTGGAACTTGGAGGACTTTCCCGAGGGTATTGTACCCATCGGATGCAAGTGGATCTTTAAGAGAAAGATTGGTGCTGATGGATGGATCGACACTTATAAGGCAAGATTGGTGGTAAAGGGATATCGTCAAAGGCTAGGAATTGAGTATGACGAGACTTTCTCACCAGTTGCCATGATAAAGTCGATCAGAGTTCTATTCGCCATAACTGCACACTATGATTACGAGATGCAGATAGATGTGAAGACTACCTTCCTCAGCGGTAACCTTGAGGAAGAGGTGTATATGATACAACCAGAACTTTTTGCATCCAAGGAATCTCCAGATAAAGTGTGCAAGCTTCGAAAGTCCATTTATAGACTGAAGCAAGCTTCCAGGAGCTAGAACATAAGATTTGACGAGACTGTCAAGTCTTATGACTTCATTAAGAATGAAGACAAGCCGTGTGTAAAAGAAAACCAGTGGAAGCGCAGTCACCTTCTTAGTTCTTTACGTAGACGACATACTACTCATTGAGAATGATGTAGCTATGATGTCATCGATAAAGATCTAGATGTCGAAAAACTTCTCCATGAAGGATTTAGGAGAAGCACCTTACGTATTGGGAATACGGATTTATAGAGATAGATCAAAGAGGATGCTTGGAATGACCCAATTCTTATACATAAATACCATAGTCAAAAGGTTTGGCATAGAAAATTCCAAGAGATGTCTTATACCGATGAGACATGGAATTAATCCCTCAAAGGAGTAGTCTCCTTAGACTCCTGATGATAGGGCATTCATGGATAGAGTACTATATGCCTATCCCATAGGATCTATCATGTATGCTATGCTATGTACACGGCCTGATGTTGCATATGCTCTAAGTGTTACGAGCAAATTTCAGCTGATCCAAGCGAAGAGCACTGGAAGGCAGTGAAATATATCCTTAAGTACTTAAGAGGAACAAGGATGTGTTTCTGGTCTACGGAGGAGATGACTTGAAACTGCGAGGCTTTACTGACTCGAGTTTCCAGTCATATCCAGATGATAACAAGTCTACATTCGGATTTGTGTTTACTTTGAACGGAGGTGCAGTGTGCTGGAAGAGTTCCAAGCAAGCAACCACTACAGATTCGACGACCGAAGCTGAGTATATCGTTGCAGCTGAAGCCGCAAAGGAAGCAGTGTGGTTGAAGAAATTCATTACCGACCTCGGCGTAGTTCCCAGCATCTCTGAACCTATTCCGTTGTTGTGCGACAACAATGGAGCCATTGCACAAGCGAAAGAGTCGAGGTCTCATCAGAAATCGAAGCATATTCTAAGGCGCTTTCATCTTATCAGAGAGATCATATCCAGAAGAGATGTAGTGGTGAAAAGAGTTCCGCCTGTTGACAATGTAGCAGATCCATTGATAAAGCCATTGTCTCAAATTATGTTTGAGCGTCACTTAGAGTCTATAGGCTTACTGTATAAAGGTGATTGGCTTTAGTCCAGGTGGGAGATTGTTAGTCTTAGGTAGCCTACAAGCCAATCTGACTATGTAAATCTTATTCATTTATTAATAAAATGACATTATATTCATTATGTGTAATTCATATTGTTATCGTCTCATAATGAAGTCCGTGAATATGTACGATAGTGATTGGATTATGATGAGATCATACTAGTGAGACTGATCACTTAAACACACATATTCTTAATAGTTCATAGTCATCGGATATCCGAGAAGGACATCGGATATCCAGTTAGACTAGTGCAGATTACTCCTGCTCATATGTGAGGGTGATTGATCTCATAGTCACTTGTGTGGAGACACTAAGGCAAATCTATAGGTGCTCATTAGAGAATGAGTTCACTGTATTGATCCGACTGAATCGCTGGATGGTATTGTACCTCACTGTCAACCAGCTTGATTCTATTGTCGCAGCTGCGTGGATGGTCCTCGGACCTGAGACACCAAGGACACCTTGTCGATGGACTTCTGTGCTTTGAGCTTGGTTTATGAATCTCTAACCACGGGATTCTAAACTGCCAAGGATCGGGTACAACGGAATACCATCAAAGAAAATTGAGTGTCAATAAGGAATCATTCGCTCTCAGTACTTAGAGAGAGAATGCTCTAGGAAGGATGCGCGGAAGTCTTTGGCTAGGGCGGACGCTAATATCGGGAAAAAGAGTTTTCCGATATTATTTGGCAACATCCAATCCAAGTGAGTCAACCGGTTAGGGTTTGACGGTAAACCATACCTTGAGTTGACTCGAGAGCATTGAACGAATGAACGATTATATCCATGCGGTAACTGTTGGTAGAAAGGTTCCAAGAGTGGGTTACTTAACCCTGATACCTTTTGGATTCACCCGGTGTTACTTGGCACCCATCGTGATCGGTGGCCCGATCGAATTCGATGTGAGACATTAATTTGATTGATTAATTAATTAATATGAGTTATTAATTGATTCATCAGGCCAGTGAGGACTCACTAGGGTTATTGGGCCATTAACTGGACTGGTTATTGGGCCTAGAGAGTCACACGCAAATGATTCTCGAAGCGATGGATAAATAAGTGGGTTTTATATTAACTGGGGATTTTTATGAAAAACCGCGCGGTTAATATAAAATATAGTGAACGGGCTGAGCAGGCCAAGCTGCTGCTAACCCTAGCCGCCCCCTCCTCTCTTCCTCGCTCTCTCTAGCGCCCCAGGCCGATTCTGATCTCCGGGTCTGCTCCGCCGCTTCTCCGACTCCCATCCTACGGGAAATCGTCCACACGTTGCGGCGAACGGCGGAGGCTTCGTTGGTTGCGAAGAATGAGGAAACGTGAGGATATCCACCGCGAGGATCACGTGGACTCCGTGAGGTGTCACACCGACCAATCGGTTACAGATTCGAATCCGCGCACGGTAAGAATCGATAATCCGATTATCGGTTTTTTGTATTTTCAGAATGGGAAATGGATCGTAGTATTTTAATTTTAATTTCCGCTGCGTTTGTGATCTGGAGAAACACCAAGAACCCAAAAAGAACGAGGAAAGTGACTGCACTCGCACTAGGCTCATCTTCATTCTTAATGAAGTCATAAGACTTGACAGCTTCGTCAAATCTTATGTTCCAGTTCCGAGAAGCTTGCTTCAGTCTATAAATAGACCTCTGAAGCTTGCACACTCTATCTGAAAGCTCTTTGGATGTGAAACCTTCTAGTTGTATCATATACACCTCTTCCTTAAAGTTACCGTTGAGGAAGGCAGTCTTCACATCCATCTGCCAGATCTCGTAATCGTAGTGTGCAGCTATGGCGAGTAGAATGTTTATCGGCTTTATCATGACAACTGGTGAGAAAGTCTCGTCATAGTCAATTCCTTGCCTTTGACGATATCCCTTTGCCACCAATCTTACCTTATAAGTATAAATCCGTCCATCAATATCGATCTTTTTCTTAAAATACTTTCGGGCAAGTCCTCCAAGTTCCAAACTTGGTTGGTGTATATGGACTAGATTTCTGAGTTCATGGCTTCTCGCCATTTCCCGGCTTCTGGGCCTTCTATAGCCCCCTGGTAGGTTTTAGGATCATCATTCTCATTATATTCTACCTTAGACTTTCCTTCAACAATATGTCCCACATATCGTTCGAGTAGTCTAGGTACTCTACCAGATCTACGAGGCTCATCTGTATATACCTGAACAGATTTAGGAACTGATATCTCATCCAATGATATTGCAGCTATTTGGGGATCTAGAACCTCTTTCAATACTATTTTACTCCCATTGTCCTCCTAAAGAAGGTATTTCTCTTCCAAGAAGACAGCTTTCTGGACGACAAACACCTTTTGTTCACCAGGATGGTAAAAGTAGTATCCAAAAGTTTCCTTTGGATATACCACAAACCTGCATTTATCAGTTCGTGATTCCAGCTTGTCTGGATCATGTATCTTTACATGAGCAGGACAACCCCAGACTTTAACATATTTAAATTCTGGTTTCTTGCCTTTCCATATCTCATATGGAGTAGAGGCCACAGACTTGTTAGGTACTTTGTTCAGTAAGTATGCTGCTGACTCTAGAGCATACCCCTAGAGGGACACTGGTAATCCCGAAAAGCTCATCATGGATCGCACCATGTCCAACAAGGTGTGATTCCTCCTTTCTGATACACCATCCATTTGTGGTCTATATGGAGGGGTCAGTTGAGAAATGATATCATTATCTTTTAAGAATTGTGTGAAATTAGTACTCAAGTATTCTCCTCTCCGATCTGATCAAAGAGCTTTAATACTCTTTCCTAACTGCTTCTCTACCTCATTCTTGAACTCCTTGGACTTCTCAAATGCTTCCGACTTGTACTTCATTAAGTACACATAGCCGAATCATAAGAAGTCGTCGGTGAACATGATGAAGTATAAGAAGCCACCTTTGGCTTGGGTGGACATGGGACAACATACATCTGAATGTACTAATCCCAGAATGTCCTTGGCACGTTCTACATGTCCAATAAATGGAGATTTTGCCATCTTTCCCATAAGGCAGGACTCACATGTCGCAAACGATTCATAATCGAATGCATTCAAATATCTATGTTTATGTAACTTTTGCACCCTGCTTTCACCAATGTGTCCAAGTCTATAATGCCATATGTAGGCTTGGTTCACACAATTATTGCTCTTTTTAAGAGCTTTATTAATGTGAAGATTGTAGCAAGAAATATCTAAAAGATATAGACCGTTGACTAAAGGTGCCGAAGCAATTGATTTATTACCATAATAAATCGAACAACTTTTGTTCTTCATAGTCAACTTATATTCTATCTTGTCTAAACAAGATATTGATATGATGTTTTTTATTATCCTAGGAACATACTAAAAATCTTCCAATAATAAGACGTCTCCCGATGGAAGCTTGAGGTTTGCTGTCCCTAGCCTCAATTCTACCTCGCCTTTTCTCAACTTGCGCTTACTTGTCAGCATTTGCACATCATGACAGATATGAGAAGCACATCCGGTATCTAATACCCAAGATGTGGAATCTCTAAATGACAAGTTGATATCTATCATATAGATATCTGAAGCTTATGATAGCTTCACCTTTCCATGAGCTTTATCGTTGAGGAACTCCTTGTAGTTCCTCTTCCAGTGACCCTACTGCTTACAGTAAAAGCAGTCACCCTTTACTACTCCTTTGCTTTTGTCCTTTGATCTTTTATCGTACGCGATCATCTCTACCTCAGGGGCATCCAATGCTGGTTCAGTAGGAGGATCAGCTCCAAGGACGTAGGCAATGTGCTCAGATATGAAGACACTCTTCAGGTTTTTGAGCCAAACGAGTAGTTCGGGCTAGTCAAAAGATTAGCATCAAGTATGCCACGGAATGGGTTATTCGATGACATAATTTCCTACAGGAGATGAATAAAATCTATTTATTAAAATTTAAGAAGGCATGGTTTTTTAATCAAGTTTTAACTCCGACTAATTTTCGACGGACTGTATAACTCTTAGCTACACAGAACGGGAGACGCCGACAGTCTCCTAGTGGGGATCAGAATCTCAATGACTTGCAGTACAACCTTGTGGATAGCACAAGAAATTTGTAAAACAATCAAAGAGCACCCATCTTATAGGACTTGCAACTCCTTGCAATATCCAATCATAGCTTTGGTCCCTAGAGATTTAATGGCCTTGTGGATAGCACAACAAGCCACTAATTCTGGTCTAAGCTAACCATCGTTACGCGATGAGCATATATTTGCATACAGCCCTTGTGGATAGCACAACAAAGTTATATGGTTCCTGTACTCCGATCATATAGGCATCTAATGCTATAGCCACAGTCTCTCCTTACAATTAAACAGGCCTTGTGGTAACACAACAAACTTGCCTAAAGTAATTTGAATCCTATGACTATAACGATGGTGGACCACGCGGTAAGTTCTTAACTACTCACGTTACGACTTAGAATTTAGACGAGGGTATTTAGATAACTTTATCTTGGTCTCTCCTAGGTTATAGTATATAAATATATCATATATATTTACTAAATACTATACCTACTTTGATTCATAATCAAACATAAAAACATTGTATCACATACATGTCATGTGTGATCATGGATAACACAGTGGGTTTGACTGGAGCCAACAGTCAAACGCACACATAATCTAACATAACATTTACATTAGACTACCTTGCAAACACATAGGCAAGAGATCTTCTTCATATCACCTTCCTGATTGCAACTGTGGATCGTCTTCGCTACTTCCTCGGTTGCCTCGATCATATTACAATAATTCTAGAAAGGCCTTATGGCGAGTACAAAAGAGAGGAAGGTAGAATTACATCGGAATATGAAAGAGAGAGAGAGAGGTACGCAGACCTCTATTTATTAACAATTAATAAATATACTCATTCAAATATCCACGATCTACACAATCATTCATCACATGAATAATTAAATAAGTGCATATCCATGACTACGGTGTGTTTTAAACCATTCCACACAAGATAAGCACATCACATGGTTAAAATAAAAGAGTTTCAAAATTAAATAATTTTGACTTTCAAAACTAGGTTTCAATCAAAATTGGCATTTGAATTTCAAAAGTCTTTTAATAACTTAAGCATACAATTAAATCAAATTTAAAAGCATCAAAATACACATCACATGTGCACACACTCCAAATTAATAATTTCATATTATTCCATGCCATTAGAACAATTCTAATAATTAAAAAATCTAACATTTAGATTAAAACATATTAATAATCTGACAATTAGATTATTAATAATTAATAACTTATTTAACTCTTAGACTAGTCCATTAGAGTTAATTACTAATTTAACACTTAAATTAATAATCAACTCTAATTAGTTATTAACTTTTAATCTAACTCTTAGATTAGTTAATTTAAAATTAATCATTAACTTAACACTTAAATTAACAATTAACTTTAATTAACTAAAAAGTATTAATCTAACTCTTAGATTATAAAATTAATGTTAACTATTAATTTAACTTTTAAAGTAATAATTAACACTAATTAATTAATAACTACTAATTTAACACTTAAATTAGTCAATTAAATTAATTATTAATTTAACTTTTAAATTAACAACTAACTTTAATTAATTCATAATTAGATGAATTAATAATTAATAATCTAACACTTAGACTAATAATTATTAAACACTAATTTAACTCTTAAATTAGTCTACTTAAGGTTAATTATCAATTTAATACTTAAACTAATAATTAACTCTAATTCTCTAATTAAGGTTAATTATCAATTTAATACTTAAACTAATAATTAACTATAATTCTCTAATTAAGGTTAATTATCAATTTAATACTTAAACTAATAATTAACTCTAATTCTTTAACAACTAATTGTTAATTTAATTCATAGATTAGTTAATTGAAATTAATTATTAATTCAACACTTAAATTAACAATTAACTCTAATAAACTAATAACTACTAATTTAATACTTAAATTAGTCAATTAAAATTAATTATTAATTTAACACTTAAATTAATAACTAACTTTAATTATTTAACAACAATTTGTTAATAATAATGATTCATAATTGTTAATGCCCAATTAAATCAAAATTGTATAATAATTTAAACTTCAAAACACTTTTGAATTTTAAAACTAAAATCCAATTTTTAATTGTTTATTAATGGGGTTTAAAATGGGAAATGAAAGAGAAGAGGGCTAAACCGGCCCGGCCCAACCCAGCGCTAGTCCTAGACTGGCTGGGTTAGGGCAGTCGGCGGCGTGGATAGACCGGCCCCCTCAAATGAACCCGACGCCCCCCCAACCAGAAACCTTAAGTTGCAGGTTTAGGGAAGGGGCGACGGTGGGAGAGATTCAAGGGCCCGCCGGTGGCGGCCCTCTTGGCGGCCGACTGCCTGGCCCCGTCAGCACAGCCTATCCCCGCCAGCGACGCCTCCTGCGCTGGCAGGGACACCGGTGAAAGCCCAAATTTCCCATGGTCGAGCCCTCCCTCTCTTTTGAAATTTATGGTTTTTCCAAAAATCGTAGGAAGAAGAAGAACCTCCATCTCCCTCTCCGACGCCGGTGACTGGTGCCGGCGGTGACCGGGAGGTCCCTCGTCATACCAGGACCCCCGGCCACCTCCCCATCACATGGGGACACTTGATCAAAGCCTCCATCAACCCCGTTCTTCATTACATGAAGAACACGAAAAAACCCCAAATTTAAAATCTGAATTTTACAGAATAAAAATAATCAAATTATTTGCGTTCATCTTAAGAACACATTTATGTCATTATTATCGAATTTAACGTATAGAATAATACATGGAAAATTAATTCGGAGATTAAAATGGGACGAGAAATAGTGGAACCTGGCTCTAATACCACTGTTGGGTTCTCGTGTTTCCCCGGATCGCTCACGCAGTAGAATATAAAATTAAATCAGTGATCTGATTCTCGTTTCGAAAATACTAAAAGATTATCAGATAATCGGATTCTTACCGCATGCGGATTCGAATCTGCAACTGTTCGGTTCCGTCGGTGTGACACCGCTAGCCGCGCAAGTATTCGGCTTCTAGCGAAGTCCACGCGATCCTCCTCGCGGTGGATATCCTCACGGTTCCTCGTTCTTCGCAGCCCATGAAGCCTCTGTCGTTCGCTACAACGATCGCCGCAACGCACGGATGATTTCCCGTCGAATAAGAGTTAGAGAAGCGGCGGAGCAGTCTCGGAGAGCAGATCCGGCTTGGGGTGCGAGAGAGAGAGAGAGAGGAAGAGAGGAGGGGGAGGCTATGGTTGAACAACAGCCTGGCTGACTCAGCCCGTTCGCTACATTTTATACTAACCGCGCGGTTTTTCATAAAAACCCCCAGTTAATATAAAATCCACTTATTTATCCATTGCCTTGAGAATCAATTGTGTGTGACTCTTTAGACCCAATAACCAGTCTGGTTAATGGCCCAATAAGCCTAGTGACTCCTCACTGGCTTGATTAATCAATTAATAATTCATATTAATTAATTAAAATCGAATTAATGTTGCACATCAAATTCGATCGGGCCTCTGATCATATTGGGTGACAAGCAATACCGCGTGAACCCAGAAGATATTGGGGTTAAGTAACCTACTCTTGGAACCTTTCCGCCGATAGTTACCGCGTGGATATAATCCTTTATTCGTATAATGCTCTCGAGTCAACTCAGGGTATGGTTGACTCACTTGAATCGGATGCTGTCGTATAATATCGGAAAACTCCTTTCCCGATATTATCGTCCGCTCTGGCCAAGGACTTCCGCGCATCCTTCCTAGAGCATTATCTCTCTAAGTACAGAGAGCGAATGATTCCTTATCGGTACTCAATTCCCTTCGACGGTATTCCGCTGTACTCGATCCTTAGCTGTTTAGAATTTCGTGGTTAGAAATTCATAAACCAAAGTCAAAGCACATAAGTCTACCGACAAGGTGTCCTTGGTGTCTCAGGTCCAAGGACCATCTACACAACTGCGATAATAGAATCAAGCTGATTGACAGTGAGGTACAATACCATCCAACGTTTCAGTCGGATCAGTTCAGTGAATTCATTCTCTAATGAGCACTTACAGGTTCGCCTTAGTATCTCCACACAAGTGACTATGACATCAATCACCCTCATCTTAGGAGCGGGAGTAATCTGTACTAGTCTAACCAGATATCCGATGTCCTTCTCGGATATCCTCTGACTAGGAACTATTAAGAATATGTGTATTTAAGTGATCAGTCTCACTAGTATGATCTCATCATAATCTGATTACTATCGCACATATTCACGGACTTCATCATGAGACGATAACAATACGAATTATATATAATGAATATAATGTTATTTTATTAATAAATGAACGAGATTTATATAGTCAGATTGCCTTGTAGGCCACTTAAGACTAACATCTGGTTGGGTTGCTAAAGCCTATAAGCGTCTAACAAAATGTTTCCTTTAAGACAAATAAATGAAGAGGTACTACTATACCTAGGTTGTTGGGGAACTAAGCACTTTGTCAATCAATAGCTTGTAGTAGATGGTTTACTAGTCTAATTATAAGTGAATTTATTTAGGGATTGGACATAAGCTTATAGATTGAGCCAGACAGATGCGAAATTGCTACGCACTTTATTTTAAGTGATTATTTCTTATCATCTACCTCATTTCTTTCAAATTAAACGTTGACTTAACAAAATTTCATTACTTGGCCTATTAATTATTAATTTAAAATTTTCTGACTAGTCCCATTCAGCCCTCCTATGATTGTCATCGAGTAGGCCAACATCCACTTTTAATGAGACTAGGTGTTTCCACATACACTTCGATCCCCTTATCACTTGGGATGTTGATAGTAGAAATGGAAACATCTCTTTTTGTTCCCTTGCCTAACCCAGTCCCAACATTCCCCTCAAGTACATAGTTTTAACTTGGGGATTTTACATAAGAGTGTACTCAACACGATGGAATCAACTTGATTTGGCCTAATCATGATTGAGCTGCATCATTTGCATCCTTTTGCATGTACCTTGGTAAACCCTAGTCAGATGACTCAAAGAATACATAAATTGATCAATTTGATAAGATAAGATGAGGAAGTGCCAAATACTCCTACGCCAGAAAGTGCCAAATTTACTCTTACACTATATGGGTGGGTGACGTAGTCCAGGTGGTGTTGATGTGGCTTGAATGTAACGATAATAAGAAACAAAAGGAAAATAAGAGTTGATAAAGAATCGGACACCTTGTCAGTGAAATAGGCATAACTTTTCACTCAGGAGTCAGATTCGTGCATTGGACCCTAATTCGAAGTCATGATTTCCAAGGGATCAATGTGGTTTACCACTTGCGGTCACGGTCCATTATTCTTCAAGCCAAATTCCATCATTTCTACAATGAATGGATCAATTTTAGTAAACATTTGCCATTTTTCGATAACCTTTTATGTAGAGATGAAGAGAGCTTAGAATTTAATTGTGACAAGGATTCTTTTGCGGAAGTTGCTTAGAATTTAATCTTGTTTCATATGGTATGCTTTTTATTTTTTTAGCAAAAATCAAAGATTCAACCAAGCGGTTGCTTTAGCGGGGCATACGGAGGCATATGCAAATGAACGTAGAGGATCTCACCTCATCATGAATGTTGGAGGGTCCGCACTTCATGAAGAATATACATTGACAATAGCCACAAGACACCTACCACACATGTTTTTCTTTGCATAACATGAAAACCTGAGTATGATTCAGCTGATGACAAGAAGAACATATTCTTCATTGTTTAAGAAAATAGTATTTTTCGGTTTTCCATGTGTAAACCTTATGACAAGTATTTACTCTATATAGAGACCCGACAACAATTATTACAGTTTCAGTTCCCCAGACAGATTTTTCTTCTGTTTTTCACCCACGTTCTTGCTTTTGGGCAATCGAAGTTTTGTACGTCACCAGTTGAAGCTCATGGACTCGAAGTGTAAGTTTTCAGCCAGCCCAGATGAACAAATCTTTGCAACATCGCTGCGCATCTCTTTCGGGCCACTAGCGAAGACTCCGATGTTTGAACCATCCAATTCCAACAACATCTCTGAAGTACAGATGATACCCAACATGAGTCTAAAAAAAGCCTTACGGCTCAAGTTAAAAGAGGACATGATTGTAGATAGTATGCTTGATTATATATAGTTCTTCCTTGTCGTAAAGATGATAAACATATTTCAATTTTAAATCACATGTAGCTCCAAACTAGTGATGGCATACAGGTATACATAAAATAATTTGCAATTACAAATGACTTTGATGTTGACTAATTGGGATTCAAACAGATGTAATGAAGCTTCAGTATTTACTTTTATGGGGGAGAAAATTCATTCCAGTATTTTCATGTCCCATTTCCATGCTATTCCTGAGGTACGTGGTTACTTTTACTCATGTTAATTTGTATGCATTGTTTATAACTGTGTTAATGTCTACAGTACTTAAAAACCTAAGATCACACTTTTGTAAGTAGTCATCTTATTTGTCACTCTTTGATCTAGACTTAGCAGAAAGTCATTGCACAAGCAATCACCGGCCCCTTCTTTTAAAAGGTGAGGATCAGTGGATGACCACAATTTCCTATCCTAAGCCAAATACGCACTCGTCCAACAGGAAAGGAAGCAGCTTCTCCTCCTTTTATTTATTATTTTTTTCTTTTTTAGAACTACTTAATCAAGAATCGAATCATATATAATATGATGGTCCATGATGGTCCCGAGTTCGATATATTTTTTAAAAAATATATCTGAGGTCAACCCTGCACCTCAATCGGACGATCAAGATTGCACCATGGGATGAGGGGGACCCGGCTGCGTGTGGGCCGGGATTAAACTGAGTTCGTGGACCTGAAACTGAGAGAAAGTTGAGAAGGGCTTACTCTTGAGATCTGGCCGCGCGCCGAACTGCACGTTGGTAGAGTGCACAAGAGACTCATGCGGGACGCTCTCGAGCTCTCGGTCGGCGTTGTAGAACCAGGATCCCGGCGACGCTGCAGGCGTGGGGGCGTCCACGTTCTGGACCTGCCTGGTGTCGACGGACGCCTCTCTCTTATTCCACAGGAAGGCCGCCGTGGCCGTCGCCGCTATGCAGCCACAGATGAGCAGCAGGTTCAGGAGCGCCTTCGCGGAGTAGGAGTACACTTTGTTGGTGTTCTTGTCGATGGGGTAGATGAAGTAGCGGTTCATGACACCGAGCAGCACGAGGAAGCCCACGAATGAGGCCGAAATCACCACCCCAAGCCACAGCCAGCTGCGAGGGCCCAGCACAGCGGAGACCGGCAACTCTGCAGGCTGGGGTTTGAACCAAACCGTCCGGATGTGCTTCTTGCTGTGGTCTGCCGCGGGGGCTTTCTCCCTGGTGACGAAGGCGTCGATGTGCAGCTGCAGGCGGGAGATGTCGGAGACGTCGCTGGACATGGGGAGGAGCAGGTCAAGCATGGTGAGGTCGGCAGAGGTCTTGAAGGCGCAGATGAGATGGATGCTCGGCGTGGGAGAGCTCCCGGCGGTGCTCCGGAAGATGAACTCCCGGAGTATAGAGATGAAGGGGGTGATGCCGCTGCCGCCGCTCACCAGTACCAGTGAATCGTAACTGCAATTAGTTGACATATATGTTTGAGTCAACTAACTGAGAGGTACCAAATTAACTTAGGGACAACAAAGAAAAGGAAACACGTTACGTCAACAAGGAAAGACGTTTTAAAAAGAGAGATTAAGTGCAATTTATGTAGCCAATTATACCATTTTTCATATATTTTCTTATTCATGAAATTAATAAGATATCTCTGGGACATCTAAGGAAAGACAACATCACTTTTACCCAACCGATCAAGTAGTGAATCGAGAATGCCTACGCCAATGGAACTCCATTTTCAGAAAAATAAAAAAGGTCTTATTTTTAGAATTCTTAGCCAATGAAATAGAGTAGAACAAAAAGTGAAGAAAAGGATACTGATCAATAATAGGAAAGCAGATTGTCCAAGGTCTTTTGTGTATGGTGTTTGATCCGTATGCCTCCAAATTTCAGTCAGGTCTTCCTCTACAACTAGTTTTTTTAAAAACTATCCTTATACATCAAACTTGACTCAAACAATTATTTATAAAAGGATTATTAACAAAATGAAAAAAAGTGATCAAGTGTACTCCACCGCACCACAATCAAGAGACTTTTTTTACTTACCTACTTTATGAAAAATGAAAACAATAAAATGAAATAAGTTCTCTCATTGTAGCACCCGACCGCATGGTGCAGTAAAACCCACTCAGTGGAACCTCTTAAATGAATTGGATTCGACTCTTTAATTGTCATAATCTGAGTTCAACTGGCCTAGGCTTAGTATGTAGCACAAATGTGTAAACAGTACATATTTGTGATTTGTCATGATCATTGCCACCACAAACCTTAGGAAATTATTTGAAACGGGACCGTAGGGTCCCTCTAGGGAGACTTCAAGCCGCTCGAGAGGTCTCGACGATAGCAGCTGGTACAGTCTCTGCGACCAGCTTCCTTCTTTTTTGATGACGATGCTCAGCTTGTCCGGCTCCAGGTTGCCGTTGGAGCTCACCGTGAACGGGTGCCATTGAAGTCTGGAGACGCCGGGGACATTGATGAAGACGATGCTCAAGGGGTTGTACTCCAAACCTACGTTTTGCCGTGGATCAAGGAAGAATTAATGTAAGATAAGCCTGGAGGATCACTTGTCAATATATACCATGCCGCTCCGTTAATGGGCTCTACTGGAAGATGACCTACCTTGGCTCTTGGAGAAGTTGAGCTCCACAGTCTCTCCGGGGAGGAGGCGGGCGGAGACCAGTCGGACCCGCTGGCGTGACTGTAGGAAGCGCAGGAAGCGATCGAGTAGGAACAGGTAGACACCCGGGAGGATGAGGCAGAAGAAGGAGATGCCGACGTGCAGCAGGTAGAAGAGGAGGAAGAGGGCGTAGAGCTGGTGGGTGTAGAAGAAGACCTCGAACGCCTTTCGCCTCACGCGCGGGAAAGTCGTCGCCCACAGGGCTAAACCGCAGAGCAGCGCCAGTTCCCCGGCGACGTTCGACACGTCGGCCTTAGCCCATTCCAGCATCTGCAGGAGAAGACAAATAACAAGAGAGAGCACTCAGAGCGATGCCATGGCAGCGGTCTTCCCCTCTCCTCGTGTGCATGCATCTCGGAGATTGCAGGGAAGTAAGAGGGAGGCGATATTGTAGTGAGCAAGGATTGACATATATATACCGAGGAGAGGGAGTTGGTGGCGGCCCAGAAGATGACGTAGCACAGGCCATGGACGGTGAAGAGGACCATGACGGTGTGGCCGAGCCATATGTGGTACTTGATGCTGCCCTCCGAGGTGAGGCCGGCGAGCGGCAGAAGCGATGACCCCCGCGTGACGGGGAAGAAGAGGAAGGCGCAGCAGACGTTACCGAGCAGACCCAGAAATAGGGCGGCGCTATCCAGCTTCGCCTGCCACCTGCCATGCCAAAACACACGACACCACATCCGCATTACATTACGCTGTTGTCTGCAATGTCAAGATTAATACCGTGGGGGTGTAGGCGCGCAAGGGAGGGCTTCTTCTTACACTTTTTCGCCTGCCTTGGCCGCCGACTGCGCGGTGATGCTGGAGAAGCTGACGGTCAAGTACTTGGAGAGACACCAGACGAGGAGCGCGACGAACATGTCACAAAATGCCAGCTCCGTCCATGAGACGATGCCGAGGGGCCCCCTCACCAGCGCCGGCCTCTTCCACAACGCGAGGCGTCCGGAACTCCCACTTCGAGCACTGTTCGATGATCCGAATGCCGGCCGGCAGACAAGAGAGAGAATTAAAGCAACATCATCAACATGATAGAACTACCGTTGGGGAAAGTACGCCAGTGAAAGCGGTATATAAGTGTATGTTTTGCATGGAAACGGGCGAAATAATGGATATATAAGATACCTCTGCTTCTGGTTGCGGAGGCCCGCAAGATGTATGTAGATACATCCGAGCACGGAGATGAAGAGGATGGGGAACGTGTAGATCAGAATGTTTGTCCCTGCAGCAGGATATATATATATATATAAACAGAATCCGAATCACACAGGAGGAAGGCAGAACGTACGGCCTCTCCGCCATTAGATCGAGCTGTGTTTCGCGCTGCTGTTTTACTACGTACCTTGAGTTCCGAAGTATGTGGAGCTGGTGTCTGACTGGAGCTTGGGCAGCCATTCCTCCCAGTAGGTGTTGGTGGGCGCCACGACCCATATCATGAGCCAACCCAGGAACACCACAGCCCCAAGCAGCCTTATGGCCGCCGCGAGCTGCATCTGGGTGCTTTTCCCTTCGGCCTCCTCACCCATCTCTTCTCTGCCCTGTCTCTCTCTAGTTGGCTATGCGGCCCTCTCCTTCCTCTTTCTCTCTCTCTCTCTCTCGCGCTCCAACTTCTGCTTCCTCTTTCCTATCCTTCTCCGGGCTGATGAGGAAAGATCTATGAAGGGATATATAAAGGCATCGATTGCGTGGCATGGCGATGGCGACGCCGTCGAATGCCTCTGTTGAGTATGAAAATGAAAGAGATGGCATGATTCATTGCGACCACATGGCGCCTTCCCTGCCCTACGCCTGCACACGCCCGGCCACTCCACGCCGAACCTTGGTAGTCCACCCCGCTCTCCGGCATGTGTGCGAGAACTATCTCCAACACCAGGATTCCGTGGTCAACGACTGTCATCTCCTTCACTTTGCTTGCGCTTGTACTCTATCGGTTCCCCCAAATTCGATATTAGCGCATTGCTCCCACGCCTATTTTGTCACCTTTAAATAGAATATTTTTATCGGGTGTTTGATTATTTTAACATTTTAAAATTTAAAAATATTATGAAAGTTGACTAAGAGAAATTGGGTCCAACCCAATCAGACTCATTAAGTCCACAGGCCCAAAGACCCATGACCCTCCGGAGACGGCGCGAGGGGCCACGTGACGCTCAAAATCTCGGTCCGCATAATATAAGTCAGATTCTGAGCCCATCAAACCTAGACTGTTGGATCTCCTGGCCTAGCGCCCAGTCACTACTTTCGAGATCCCCCAAGATCATAGCAAAGCCCCCCAGGGCGACTCATCGTGCCTCAGCACCATTAGACGGGTCCTACGGACCCAACCGTCCACTTATGGCAGGTCCGCACGATTCGTCCCATATAGTTTCAGGTGAATCTTAACTTATCCAGTATCTTACGATCTCTCTAACTTAGGGGGATACAATCGTGAGCAAATCACCCCCCAAAAGAAACCGTCCATTGGATGCCTCGAGGGGGGAGACTATATAACCACCGGATCTTCTCTGGTGCAAGATACGCCATTCTGAGCACAAAACACCTAGCAAGATCTCATCTTATGGCACCTAACTTAGGCATCAGAGGATTTTTCTTCCCACTAGACTCGGGAGCCCGCCCTTGACACCTCTGTCCACCCTCTTGCTGGTTCTACCCTGGGCGTTTCCATCTCAAACAAATTCTATCGAGTAGCTGGGATCTTCAACCGGGCAGTCATCATAGTCCGACCAGTTTCTGACCGCTACACGATTGGCGCCGTCTGTGGGAAACGCGCAAAAAGCCATGGCAAGAGGCAAAAAGAAAAGCCGTCGTGCCTGACTGGCATCTTAGATCAACGAAGTCGGAGTCGACGCCGATGCAAACTGGTCGCAAAGCTCGACCTCAAGGTCGTTGAGGAATGGGAACAATCCTATGGGAGTAGTTGCCTAGCAACTGGGCGCACTGCTCACCCTAATGTAGGAACGTCTCCCCGCGCGGCCTATAGTTCCGGAGCCTCACCTGAGGGCCGCCCCTTAGGAACAACCTCAAAAGGAGGCTTAGAGACCTCCAGCCATCGTGGGGAGGTGCAAAGGCGTACAAAGCACCGGCAGTCATTTCCTCCTCATCGATAGGGAGATCCGGTGCAACAACCTCTAGCCGGCAACCTCCGGAGTCGCCAGTTCAGACCAATCCTCCTTGAAAAGGAGCAGCCTGAAAGGCCAATTTCACCGATCTCTAACCTCGAGATCCCACTCTCTACAAAACAGTTCGGTAGTACATCGACAGATTGACGATTTGGAGAAAAGTCCCCAACACCATGAGAAGCGCATTGAATGCCTCCTTCTGAGGCGATGCTCCCTTTCCCTCTCCGACGGGGAAGGACATAACTCCCCTTTCGCGGCTGAGATCCTAGACGTCTCGGTCCCTAAGAAATTTCCCATCAATAACCTCAACACCTACGATGGACAAGGGGACCTGGAGACTCACTTCAACAACTTCTAGTCTCACATGAGGCTGCATGGAGTCCACGACGCCATTCGCTGCCACGCGTTTGCCACCACCCTAGTGGGAACAACGTAGACCTAGTTTACCACCCTGGCATCGGGTCGATCCGTTCGTTTGGGCAACTCGGGAAGCTCTTTCAGATCATTTTGCCGGCAGTCACTGCAAAAGGTCGTCGGCTAGCCTGGTTGCCTTCATGTAGAAGCACGGCGAATCCCTCTGGGATTATATCACTCGCTTTCACCACGGCGAATCCCTCCGGGATTAACACAGGGCACTTGGGATGATTCTCTCCGAAGAGCCATCATCCTCGAGGCGCCAAGAATGTTGTTCGACCTCGTCAACTGAGCGCACCAGTAAGCCGACTGTGATGAAGTGATAACCGCTTATCACTGTCGTGGAGAAGAGGGAGATCGCAAGCGTTAAGGTGAGAGGTCCCTCTCCGAGAAGAATAAGTCTTGACACTTCGAAGGGGATTCCAAACGGTCCACATCTCCCGAGCCATACACACCGTTGACCACTCCCATCTACGAGATCATCCAGGATCTCGAAAATAAGGAATATGTCAACTCACCCAAAAAGATGAACACAGACCCCAAATGTCGAGATCAGAAGAAATACTGTAACTTCCATAAAGATCACAGCCATATGACCGAGGAATGTTGCCAGCTGTAGGATGAGATAGAGTCCCTGATACGTTGGGGATACCTCGGAAAGTATGTGGCGAAGCCTGGTCAAGAATGCGAAGCGCGGCGGATTGAGGATCACCCTAATGGTACTGAGATCCATATGATCTTTGGTTGCTGTAGACACACTAATTTTGACTTCATATTGAGTAAATTTCATATCACAATTATAATGCCCCAAAATAATCTGATTTTTAAGCATTAATTAATTTTTATTGATTTTTTAAAATTTTTGTTGATTAACGTCGACCATGGCCGACGCCATTTGGATTTCTAGCTGAAATCAAATTGGACTTAAATTCCTAAATCCGAATAAACTTGACTGAATGACGTCATCCATAGACGATACCATTTAGGTTCCCTAATCCGTCTGGATTTTCAATTTAAATTCGAGTTAATTTCTTAATTATCTGAATGACGTCGCCCATATACGACGCATTTTAGGTTTCCTAATTTTTTACGCTTTTCTTTTCGGATTTTCTTTCTATTTTGGCCCATCTAATTAGCCAAATAATGTTGTTGATGGACGACGTGATTTAAGCAGATACTTGATAAATATGAGTTGGCCGAGATTATCCAGTTCTCACAGTTGGAAGGGTTTCTAACTCTTGGATGTCTATCCAAGGCAGCTCGGATTCGTGGTAGACCCTTTTGAAGGCCAAATTACTTTTAAATCAACTCTTATAATACTAACAACATAATCTTGGACTCTATCTACTCACTTTGTCAAGGGCCCTGTAATCCAACATAATACTGACAACACAGTGGTTATCACCTCCCATTTTGACTTGCATGATATATATGGGAGAGAATTAGCTAGGTACTATACACCACTCCTAACTTATCAATCCTTAGAGGTTCTGCGGCCTATGAAAAGGAGGAAGTTCTATGATCCTGAGTGTGAGTGGTACAGGTGGTTTGACATAAGAGACTTATATATAGCTCTGAACCGACTATTCTTGGATCCTTCTGAGCCGAAGTGGCCACCGTTGATAGATGACTTGATAGAGGGGCCTGGGGCCATCTTTGATAAGAGAATACTGCTGAGTGATGAAAAGATGAAGGGGAGACAGGTGGCCCTTATGAAGTTGGTCTGACTAATGATCATCTATGGAGATCTACCTACTCGCTTCACCTCTTTACTCTTCATACTCTGTTCCGAACTCTATTGCTAACCCCAACTTGGTCCAGGGTGATCACTGAAGACACATCTCGGGCACCACCCATTCTCATCACTTTGTCCCCTTGGGACTTCCTTCCTCGGATTCCTCTTGATCATGAGAAGATCCGTGATTTAATCCAGGACATCCTATTGTATGATCCCCCGAATCCTTTGGCCATGGTGCCATTCTCTCCACCCTATATCTCCCCTCCTTTTGAAATCCACTCTTGCTTTATGATAATTGAAAGAAGTTTTTTTTTTTAAAAAAATGTCAATTTCACAACCTCTTCTCAAATCCTCATTAAGGAAACATCTTATTATCTGTCCGAATGTACCCCGTTGCACGGTCACTCGAGCAAGATTCTCTTTTAAATTTGCTATGTCCCTCCCCTCAAGAGGATTCTCCTATGTCTCATCACGTATCCGATAACTTTTATCCTTCTTCGTCCTCCTTAGGTCAGAATAGGAAGTCTAGTTGTAGGCAGTATAGTGAAGTTAGGCAAGTTAAGAAGTCTTGAAAGTCTAAGGGTAGACAAATTCTAAATAGATACCTCCAAGAGTTAGCATCTAAATGCCTTCCATGTTATCACATCACTCAGTTGTTAGAAGATCCTATCCAGTTGCTAGAAGAATGTGAGGCAGATAAGCTAGTTGACGATGGATATGAGGTGTATGAATTAATACATGAGAAAGACCTCATCATTGAAGAGGAAGAAGATGAGCACGCAGCTGAGGCGTATGCAAGTATAGTGAAGAGATTCGATGAATCCTCAGCTGCTGTAGAAAAACCAACTAAGGAAATCAATCTAGGAATCGAAGAGGAACCTAAGGTTGTTCTCATTGGTCAGAATCTTTCCAAATTAGATGAAGAGGCTTTGGTTAGGGTTCTTAGAGATTACAAGGACACTTTCACTTAAAGTTATGAAGACATGTCGGGGTTAGACTCGTCTTTAGTGGAACATCGATTAACTTTGAAATCTGGAGCTCACTCGATTAAGTAAAAATTGAGGCGATTCCACCCACAAATGGCTTTAAAGATGAAGGAAGATGTTGATAAATTGCACAAAGTCAAGTTTATGAGAGTTGTCCTCTATCCTCAGTGGTTGGTCAATATAGTCCCGGTAATGAAAAAGGATGGAAAAGTCAGAATTTGCATTGATTTTCGAGATTTGAATTGGGCATGTCCTAAGGATGATTTCCTATTGCCTCACATAGATGTGCTCATTGATAACACGGCTGGATATGAGACTCTATCATTTATTGATGGATTTTCAGGGTACAATCAGATCCACTTGGCAGAAGTAGACTTGGAAAAGACCTCATTCACTACACTCTGGGGAACTTACTATTATGTAGTTATGCCGTTTGGATTGAAGAATGCTGAAGCCACTTATCAAAGGGCAATGATGGCTATATTTCATGATATGATGCATATACATCTGGAGGTATATGTAGATGACCTTTTGGTTAAATTTAAGACTAAGGCTGATAATGCTGAAATCCTAGCCAAAGTATTGGAAAGGTCAAGGGAGTATCAATTAAAAAATGAATCCAAAGAAATATGTGTTCGGTGTCTCGTCAGGGAAGTTACTAGGATTCATCATCAGTAAACGGGGTATTGAGATCGATCCCAATAAGGCCAAAGTTATTATTAAAATACCACCTCTCAAGAATTTGAAGGAATTGAGAGGATTAATTGGAAGGTTGTAATTTATTCGCCACTTTGTCTCTCAACATTCACAAAGATATAGGCCATTCTACGAGCTTATTAAACCGAGAGTCAAATTTGATTGGGACGATAAGTGTCGAGAGGCATTTAATGGATTGAAGACATATTTGGCAAGTCCTCCTATTTTGAGACCACCAACTCTAGACAAACATTTGATCCTATACATCTCTGTCCTGGATGATTCGGTGGGGGCTATTCTGGCACAAGAAGATGAAGAAAGAATAGAGAGGGCAACCAATTATCTCTCAAAGCTTCACAACCTTGCAGAGCAAAGATATACAACGATGGAGAAGACGTGCTACACTAGTATAAGTAGTCCAGAAATTGAAGTATTACTTTCTAACCCATGAAATCCATCTCATCGCTAGGATGAATCCCATTAAGTTTCTTCTCGAGAAATCTGTCCTCACTGATAGATTAGTACGTTGGCAAAGCTTTTTCTCCCAATTCGATATCACCTATGTTCAGCAAAAAGCGACCAAAGGCTATGCCATAGCAGAACACCTTGCTCATCACCCTCTTCCCATATTTGATCCAGTCCGATCAGAGTTTCCAGATGAGGAACTGATGTCCATAAATAAGTCGACTGATAATATGTGGACTCTGCATTTGACGTAGCTCTGAACTCTCATGGTAAGGATATCAGCGTTGTTCTCCTATCACCTAAAGTTGTCACCATTTCTCAAGCCTTCCAGCTTGCTTTTCATGTTACAAATAACATAACTAAATATAAAGCTCTTCTTGCTGGCCTTGAGGCCACTCATTTCCATGGTGCCACCAAGCTGCGAATTGTAGATGATAGTCAACTGATTCTTCGTCAAGTGCTTACCAAATACTGCACTCTTGACCCAAAACTCAAGCCATATCAAGAACTCACTTCAGCTTAGTCCAAACTTTCCACCAAACTGATCTTTGTCCGTATTCCTTGGAATCATAACATTCTAGCTGACGCTCTAGTTTCTCTTGCATCTTCCCTTAATTTCTCAATTATAGACACACTAATTTTGACTTCATATTGAGTAAATTTCATGTCACAATTATAATGCCCAGAATGGTCTGATTTTTAATGATTAATTAATTTTTATTGATTTTTCTCGAAATTGGTTAATTAGCGTCGACCATGATCGACGCCATTTATATTTCTAGTAGAAATCAGTTCGGAATTAAATTCCCAAATTTAGATAGATTTAATTGAATGGTGTCGCCCTTGTACGACGCCGTTTAGGTCCTAATTCGTCTAGGTTTTCGATTTTAAATTCGAATTAATTTCCTAATTATCTAAAGAACGTCGCTCATGGACGACGCCTTTTAGCTTTCCTAATGTTTTTCGATTTTCTTTCTGGATTATTATTGCTATTTCTGCGCTTTAATTAGCTAAATGGCGTCCCAGATGGACGACGTGTTTCAAGCAGTTTCCTGATAAATATGATTTAGCCGAGATAATCCGGTTCCAAAGGTTGGAAGGGTTTCCAACTCCTTCCATGTCTATCCAGGGCAAGTCCGACTACGGAGGAGAGCCTGTTGAAGGCCAAACACCCTTCAAAACCCTCTCTACATATATAATGCCTTTTGGACCTTTGAAAAAGGTTGACGATTGGTGTATTGGAGTTAAAATCAAGGTAAAAAAGAGCCCTCTACTGCAAAAAATGTGGAAGGAATTTGAAGGCTTCTTCTTTCTCCTTTTCCTCTCCAATTGAAGCTCTTGAAGACCAAGGCTATGGAGGGGCCAACCATACTCATCTCCTTTGTTTTCCTTTACTAGTTTCTTCATAGTTTACGTCACTTGTTTACTGTTTTTCATGATTCTTCATCACATCACTCCATCATACACACATGCACATCAAGTTTTCTATGCCTATATGAGTTAGGGGTTTAAACAAAAGAAACAAAAAGTTGAGTTATTCTTGTTTAGTTACATGTTTAGATTAATAGTTAGAATTACACCATATAGCTCTAATCCACTTCTTTCTTTTCTTGGTTTGATTCTTTTTGCAAGGTTTGAAGGATTTGAGGAGAAGAAAAGTTTGGAGAGAAGATTGAAAGGAGCAAAATTCACAACAAGAACAAAACAAGAGTAAACAAAAAGAAGGGCTCTTCTTTTTCGGCCAGCCGAAAGAGAGGAACAAAAGAACACAATCTCCCAGTTGCAAGGTAAGCGATCAATTTTCTCTTTTGAAACCATTGGTTTCTGACGATCATGATCTTAGATTAGATTTGTTAATCATATAACACATGATATCATGATAATAGGACATTTGATTTGAGCACCTACAACTTTTTGGCGATCATGGTGGGACTTGTCCTACCGTTCTCTTTTATTTATTCTTGTTATTTCCATTGGGCACCCTCAGTGCACCGCTTGTGTCCCTCGGGCACATTTGATGATTGGTTATTTGATTTTTACCTCAACGTGCACCTCGTACACACCCCTTTGGCAAAAACTTCCCCCCCTTGATTGCCTTGAGTTGTGGCATTGGAGAGTGTGTTTTACTTAATTGATATCCATGATGTTGCATGATTAGCCTATCTATTTGAACTATTTTCGCATGAGTATTTGATCTTTTATTCATCCTGTTGAATTGAGAGGGGAATGCCCTTGATATTTTTACTGTTTAACGCTTTTTGGGCTCGAATCACGTTGACATAGAACGACGTCTTTCTGAAGGACGTCGCCCGTGCACGACGCCATTCAGCCTGCATAATCTACTTGTTTGCCTACCCGAGCCACTGTGACCAGAAGTCATTGTTTTGAATAACGTAAACTCAGATCGACGCATTTCAGGCAGTCTTTATTCTGGCCATTAGTCCTCAGATTTATGATCATTTACTATTACTTATATTTACTATACTACATAAGAGGCCATCCAGGCCGCCAAGTCATTTGTATTGGGGCTTACTCCCTCTTTTTCTATAGGAACACCCTTCTTAGCACTTTCACCTCTCTCTGACTAGGTCGGTCCCTCGGTCAGACCAGAGTGGTTGGTGTTAAGACCTCCATAAGTCCCCAAAAGCGGAGAATTTCTCTCTGTTCATCGGGCTGGTTATACCATTTAAAGTCCCGGATAGATCTTCATAACGCTGCAAGTGAGCCATAGAATATAACGGCGAAAAAAAAAACTGAACTGAAACTAGGATCCTTCTTCGAGTAAATCCAACTTCAAAAATCTGCGCACGGTAAGAACCGATTATCCGATAATCTGTTTTTTAATTTTTCGAAACAGGAAACGGATCGCTGTTTTAATTTTGTTATTTCCGCTCCGTAAGCGATCTGGAGAAACGCGAGAACCCAACGGTGGTATCAGAGCTAGGTTCCACAGTTTTTCGGTCCGTTTCGGTCTCCGATTTGATATTTCCATGAATTTATTCCATGCTATTGTTCGATTAATTACTGGATCTGTTTTCATGCGATGAACACAATTTAATGGGATTAATATTATGCAATTTTAGAAATTTTATTTGGAGCTTTTCGTGTTCTTCGTTTGACGAAGAATGAAGGCCATTTTGGCTTTAGCGGACATCCCCAAGCATTGGGGAGGTGAGGCCGGCCCCCGGATCGTCCAAGGGGTTGTCGAGCACCGCCGGGTTACGAGGCCGTTGACGGAAAACCTGCTGGAGGTGGTCGGATTGAAGAGGAACTCTTCTTTGTTCCCACGGATTTAAAAACCAAAAAAAAAATAGTTTTTTGGGGTGTATGAGGGGCTCGGGCAGCAAGTGAAGGGCCTCTTCGGCGAGCCCACCGGCATCGGGGGCATTGCCGGTGCCAGTGTAGGGGGCATCGTCGGCAGGGCCGGTGCCACCGGGGGGCCCGGTCGCCAGCGCCCCTGTTGCTCTTCCCCACCGCCAGCCAAACCTGCAAACGGTTAGGGTTTCAGGCTTGTAAAGGGAGGGCTTCAATTTGGGGAAGAAAAGAGGGGGCCGGCTGGTCTCGAGCTGGTCCGACCGGCGGGGCCGAATGAACCCAATAAACATCTTTTCTTTTTTAAAAACCGAGAAACCCCAATTGATTTCCAATGGTCCAATTAACATTAAAATTAGATTTCAATTTTAAAATTCAAAATCTGTTTACAATATTTAAATTGTTAATCAATTTATTGTAAATTGGAAATTTATGATTTTGAATCATTTTTAATTAACAATTAGTTGTTAATTAATTAAGAGTTAATTATTAATTTATGTTAAGTTAATAATTAATCTTAATTTAACTAATTTAAAAGTTAGATTAGTGTTTAATAATTATTAGTCTAAGTGTTAGATTATTAATTATTAAATCATCTAATTGTTAATTAATTAGAGTTAGTTATTAATTTAAGTGTTAAATTAATAATTAATTTCATTGACTAATTTAAGTGTTAAATTAGTAATTATTAATTAATTGGTGTTAATTATTACTTTAAGAGTTAAATTAGTAATTTACATTAATTAACTAATCTGAGTTAGATTAGCACTTTTTGTTAATTAGAGTTAATTATTAATTTAAGTATTAAGTTAATGATTAATTTTGAATTAACTAATCTAAGGGTTAGATTAGTAGTTATTAATTAATTTGTGTTAATTATTGGTTTAAGAGTTAAATTAATAATTAGCATTAATTGACTAATCTAAGTGTTAGGTTAATAGTTAATAATTGATTAGAGTTGATTATTAATTTAAGTGTTAAATTAGTAATTAACTTTAATAGACTAATATAAAGTGTTAGGTTAGTTATTAATTATTAATAGTCTAATTGTTAGATTATTAATTTGATTAATCAAAATGTTATATTGTTTTATTATTAGAAATGTTCAAATTAGTATGGAATATTCTAGAATTATTAATTTAGAGTGTGTGCACATGTGCTGTGTGTTTTATGCTTTTAAATTTGATTTAATTGCATGATTAAATTAATTAAAAAGTTTTAAAAATTCAAATACTAATTTTGATTGGAACCTAACTTTCTGAAAGCGAAAATTATTTAATTTTGAAATTTTTTTATTTTAGCCATGTGATGAGCTTATCATGTGTGGATTGTTTAAAACACACCGTGGTCATGGATATGCACTAATTTAAATTATTCATGTGATGAATAATGCATGTGGATCGTGGATGTATGTTTGTATATTTATTAATTGTTAATAAGTAGAGGTCTGCGTACCTCTCCCTCTCTCATACTCCTATGTACTTCTACCTCCCTCTCTCTTGTACTCGCCATGAGGCCTTCTTCAATTTACATGTAATTCTAAGATTAATTGTAATCTAATCGAGGCAACCGAGAAAGGGGCGAGGATGATCCACAGTTGCAACCAGGAAGGCAAAAAGATGCAGATCCTTTGCCTATGTGTTTGCGGTATAGTCTAATGTAATAGTTATGTTAGATTTTGTGTGCGTTTGACCATTGGCTCCAGTCAAGCCCAATATACTATCCATAACCACACCAAACATGTATGTGATACAATGTTTTTATGTTTGATTATGAATCAAAGCAGGCATAGTATTTAATAAATATATACGATATATTTATATACTATCACCTAAGAGAGACCAAGATAAAAGTTATCTAAATACCCTCGTCTAAATTCTAAACCGTAACGTGAGTAGTTGAGAACTTACCATGTGGTCCACCATCGTTATAGTCATAGGATTCGAATTACTTTAGGCAGGTTTGTTGTGCTATCCACAAAGCCTGTTTAATTGTAAGGAGAGACTGTGGCTATGACATTTGGTGCCTATTGATCGGGGTAGAGGAACCATATAGCTTTGTTGTGCTATCCATAAGGGCTGCATGCAAATCTATGCTTGTCTTATAACGATGGTTAACTTAGACCAGAATTAGTGGCTTTCTGGTGCTATCCACAAGGCCATTAAATCTCTGGGGTCCGAAGATATGATCGGATATTGTAAGGAGTTGCAAGACCCATAAGATGGGTGCTCTTTGTTTGTTTTACAACTTTCTTGTACTATCCTCAAGGTTGTACTGCAAGTCATTAAGATTCCAATCTCCACTAGGAGACTGTCGATGTCTCCCATTCTGTATAGCTGAGGGTTATACAGTCCATCAAAAATTAGTGGGAGTTAAAACTTGATTAAAAGACCATGTCTTGTTTTAAATTTTAATAAATTGAATATCTGCTAAATAGATTACTTATCTCCTGTAGGGAAACATGTTGTCGAATAACCCACTCCATGGCATACCTGATGCCAAACTTTTAACTAACTTAAACTACTCGGATTGGCTCAGAAACGTGAAGAATGTCTTCAGATCTGAGTACATTGCTTACTTCCTTGGGACTCATCCTCCTGTTGAACCGGCATTAGATGCTGAGGCAGAGATGATCGCGTGCAATAAAAGATCGAAGGACAAAGACAAAGGAGTATTAAAGGGTGATTGCTTTTACTGTAAGCAGAATGGTCACTGGAAGAGGAACTGCAAGGAGTTCCTTAGCGACAAAGCTCATGGAAAAGTGAAGCTATCAGAAGCATCAGATATCTATATGGCATATATCAACTTGTCAGTTAGAGATTTCACATCTTGGGTATTAGATACCGGATGTACTTCTCATATCTGCCATGATGCGCAGATGCTGACAAGTAAGCGCAAGCTGAGACAAGGCGAGGTGGAATTGAGGCTAGGAAACGACGCAAAAGTTGCGGCGATTGCTGTTGGGACAGCAAACCTTAGGCTTCCATCAGGAGACGCCTTACTATTAGAAGATTGTTATTATGTTCTTAGCATAATAAAGAACATCATATCAATATCTTGTTTGGACAAGATGGGATATAGGTTGTCTATTGAGAATAGAAGTTGTTCGATTTATTATGGTAATAAATCAATAGCTTCGGCATCTTTGGTCAACGGTCTATATCTCTTAGATGTCTTTCATTACAATCTTCAAATTGATAATGCTCTTAAGAAGAGCAAGAATTGTGTGAACCAAGCCTACATGTGGCATTGTAGAAGCACATTGGCGAAAGCAGGTTGCAGAAGTTGCACAAGCATGGTTACTTAATTGCATTCGATTACGAATCATTTGCAACATGTGAATCCTATCTTATGGGAAAGATGGCAAAATCTCTATTTACTGGACATGGAGAACGTGCCAAGGACATTCTGGAACTAATACATTCGGATGTATGTGGTCCTATGTCAACCCAGGCCAAAGGTGGCTTCTCATACTTCATCACATTCACCGATGACTTCTCAAGATTCGGCTATGTGTACTTAATGAAGTACAAGTCGGAAGTGTTTGAGAAGTTCAAGGAGTTCAAGAATGAGGTAGAGAAGCAGTTAGGAAAGAGTATTAAAGCTCTTTGATCAGATCGAGAAGGACAATACTTGAGTACTAATTTCACACAATTCTTAAAGTATAATGGTATCCTTTCTCAGCTAACCCCTCTATATACACCACAGATGAATGGTGTATCAGAAAGGAGGAATCGCACCTTGTTGGACATGGTGCGATCCATGATGAGCTTTTCGGGATTACCAGTGTCCCTCTGGGGGTATGCTTTAGAGTCAGCAGCATACCTACTAAACAGAGTACCCAGCAAGTCTGTGGCCTCTACTCCATATAAGATATGGAAAGGAAGGAAACCAGAATTTAAACATGTTAAAGTCTGGGGTTGCCCTGCTCATGTAAAGAGGCATGATCCAGACAAGTTGGAATCACGAACTGATAAATGCAGGTTTGTGGGATATCCAAAGGAAACTTTTGGATACTATTTTTACCATCCCGGTGAACAAAAAGTGTTTGTCGTTAGGAAAGTTGTCTTCCTGGAAGATGAATACCTTCCCCAGGAGGACAGTGGGAGTAAAATAGTACTAGAAGAGGTTCCAAATCCCCAAACAGCTGTATTATCATCAGATGAGATATCAGTTCCTGAATCTGTTCAGGTATACACAGATGAGTCACGTAGATCTGGTAGAGTACCTAGACTGCCTGAACATTATGTAGGACATATTACTGAAGGTTGTAGGCGCCCGCAACGTCCCCCGCCGCGGTTGCGGGCTTCGGGTGAGGGTTCCTCTCCGTTCGTCTTAGCACTGTGACGATTTAAAGGGGGTTAGAAATAAAGGATGTGATCGTTAGGAGCATTACCTTACGGTCCCTGTGCTCCGCAGGATGGTGGGGATGTGATCGCGTTCTGTGGGAGCGGAAGATGGTGGTGTCCCCTTCTCTTCCTCTGGCCGGCCAGAGGAGGAGAGCTCGGTAGTCCACGCGCAGAATCTGGTAAGAGCCCCTGAAAAGAGAAGACAGATAAAGAAAAGACAATAACCCAATTAGGACTGTGACATGTAGGAACCGTTCATGCAAACATAAAAATTAACTAAAATTAGAGGGAGACGTACCGGATGGGTGTTTGGGAGGGAAGGTGACCATATGTTATGGCCACCTACCTCCCGATTTTTTTTTGGAACCTCTGGGGGTAAATAGGGATTGCTAAGTCATTCTAGGATGCATGCATGCAGATAAGTGCTCGTGTGTGAAAAGTGAAATGATGTGTTGAAGGTAAAAGAGAGTGAAAGAGGGAGGATGTTACGGCATGGATGGAAATTGGAAATGCAATGAAGTGAAAAAGGTGAAAAGTAAAAGAGGGTTAAGAAGACAAGCCCATTTGAAGTGCGAAGGATTCCTCTGGAACTCTCAGACTCCTTGCCCGCTCGACTCCTGAAAGCCGACTCGCTCCGAAGAAGAAACTCCTTCTTAATCCCCCTTCCCCAACCCCTTCGACCCCCTTGCTCGAGGGAACCTGGGGGGTTTAAATAGATGAAGGAAAAAGTAGGAGAAAATAGGGGTCTAAATCCCCGTAAATCAACCTTCAGCCAATAGGAAGTGGTCAAGGGTCGGAGGTAGTGGATGCGGCAGTGGCCGGAGTGGGGAGTGGTCGGAGTAGTGGGGGACGAGGGCGGCGAGTAGAGGAGATCGTGGGGAAGACGGAGTCAAGGGGGTGGTTAAGGAGTGGACGGCCAGGTAACATGCCTTCCATATAAAGTGGTGGAAGGCGGCCCGGTTGGCCTTCGAAGGGAGTGGAAGGCAAGGGGTGGCCTTCGAAGGAGGTGGAAGGCAAGGGGGCTGGCCTTCTATGAGAAGGTGGTAAAAAGTGAAAAAGGTGGCTAAAAAGGTGGAAGGCAAGGTGGTTGACCTTCGAAGGGGGTGGAAGGCAAGGGGTGGCCTTCGAAGGAGGTGAAAGGCAAGGGGGCTGGCCTTCTACGAAAAGGTGGGAAAAAGTGGAAAAGGGTGGCCAAAAGGATGGAAGGCAAGGTGCCTGGCCTTCGAAGGGGGTAGAAGGCGAGGGGTGGCCTTCGAAGGAGGTGGAAGGCAAGGGGGCTGGCCTTCCACAAAAGGTGGTGAAAGACGGGGTTTAGTTAATGGGCTTAGTTGCTAGTGGGCTGAGATGGCTAAATGCGGGGATTTTGGTGGTAAAGGGCTAATGATGAAGGGGATTTATGACCAGAAGGGTGGTCCAAAATCGGTGTCTACAAAGGTGAGTCTAAGGTAGAATATAATGAGGATGATGATCCTAAAACCTACCAGGAGGCCATAGAAGGCCCAGAATCCGGGAAATGGCGAGAAGCCATGAACTCAGAAATCCAGTCTATGTACACCAACCAAGTTTGGAACTTGGAGGACTTGCCCGAGGGTATTGTACCCATTGGTTGCAAGTGGATCTTTAAGAGAAAGATTGGTGTTGATGGACGAATTGACACTTATAAGGCAAGGTTGGTGGCAAAGGGATATCGTCAAAGGCAAGGAATTGACTCTGACGAGACTTTCTCACTAGTTGCCATGATAAAGTCGATCAGAGTTCTACTCGCCATTGCTGTACACTTTGATTATGATATCTGGCAGATGGATGTGAAGACTGCCTTCCTCAACGGTAACCTTGAGGAAGAAGTGTATATGATACAACCAGAAGGTTTAACATTCAAAGAATCTCCAGATAAAGTGTGTAAGCTTCAGAGGCCCATTTATGGACTGAAGCAGGCTTCCCGGAGCTGGAACATAAGATTTGACGAGGCTGTTAAGTCTTATGACTTCATTAAGAATGAAGATGAGCCTTGTGTGTACAAGAAGACTAGTGGGAGTGCAGTCAGTTTTCTAATTCTTTACGTAGATGACATACTACTCATTGGGAATGATGTAGCTATAATGTCATCAGTAAAGATTTGGCTGTCGAAAAACTTCTCCATGAAGGATTTGGGAGAAGCATCCTACGTATTAGGAATACGGATCTATAGAGATAGATCAAAGAGGATGCTTGGAATGACCCAATCCTTGTACATAGATACCATAGTCAAAAGGTTTGGCAGGGAAAATTCCAAGAGAGGTCTCATACCGATGGGACATGGAATTAGTCTCTCAAAGGAGCAGTCTCCTATGACTCCTGATGAGAGGGTACTCATGGATAGAATACCTTATGCCTCTGCCATATGATCTATCATGTATGCCATGCTATGTATACGGCCTGATGTTGCATTTGCTCTAAGTGTTACGAGTAGATTTCAGA
Source organism: Zantedeschia hybrid cultivar (assembly GCA_030544215.1). Lineage (NCBI taxonomy): Eukaryota > Viridiplantae > Streptophyta > Magnoliopsida > Alismatales > Araceae > Zantedeschia > Zantedeschia hybrid cultivar. Next base: position 48,467,237 of record JARZZO010000011.1, read on the forward strand.
CTGATCCAGGCGAAGAGCACTGGAAGGCAGTGAAATGTATCCTTAAGTACTTGAGAAGAACTAAGGATATGTTTCTTATCTATGGAGGAGGTGACTTGAAACTGCGAGGCTTTACTGACTCGGGTTTTCAGTCGGATCCAGATGATAACAAGTATACATCTAGATTCGTGTTCACTTTGAACGGAGGCGTAGTGCGTTGGAAGAGTTCCAAGCAACTAACCACTGCAGATTCAACGATTGAAGCTGAGTACATCGCTGCAACTGAAGCCGCCAAGGAAGCAATGTGATTGAAGAAATTCATCACCGACCTCGGCGTAGTTCTCAGTATCTCTGAACAAGTTCCGCTGTTGTGCGACAACAATGGAGCGATTGCGCAAGCGAAAGAGCCGCGGTCTCATTAGAAATCGAAGCATATTCTGAGACGCTTTCATCTTATCAGAGAGATCATATCCAGAGGAGATGTAGTAGTGGAAAGAGTTCCATCTGTCGACAATGTAGAAGATCCACTGACAAAGCCGTTGGCTCAAATTGTGTTTTGAGTGTCACCTAGAGTCTATAGGCTTATTGTATAAAGGTGATTGGCTTTAGTCCAAGTGTGAGATTGTTAGTTTTAGGTGGCCTACAAGCCAATCTGACTATGTAAATCTCGTTCATTTATTAATATAACGGCATAATATTCATTATGTGTAAATCGCATTAATTATTGTTTCATAATGAAGTCCGTGAATATGTGCTATAGTGATCAGATTATGATGAGATCATACTAATGAGACTGATCACTTAAACACACATATTCTTAATCATTCCTAGTAGGAGGATATCCGAGAAGGACATCGGATATCCGGTTAGACTAGTATAGATTACTCCTGCTCATATAATAAGGGTGACTGATCTCATAAGTCACTTGTGTGGAGACACTAAGGTGAATCTGTAGGTGCTCATTGGAGAATGGGTTCACTGAACTGATCCGACTAAATCGCTGGATGGTATTGTACCTCACTGTCAACCAGCTTGATTCTATTGTCGTAGTTGCGTGGATGGTCCTCGGACCTGAGACACCAAGGACACCTTGTCGGTGGACTTCTGTGCTTTGACCTTGGTTTACGAATCTCTAGCCACGGGATTCTAAAACGCCAAGGATTTGGTACAGCAGAATACCGTCGAAGGGAATTGTGTGTCAATAAGGAATTATTCGCTCTCGGTACTTAGAGAGAGAATGCTCTAGGAAGGATGCGCGAAAGTCCCTGGCCAGGGCGGACGATAATATCGGGAAAGGAGTTTTCCGATATTTATCAGCGGCATCCAATCCAAGTGAGTCAACCGGTTAGGGTTTGACAGCACGTTATACCCTGAGTTGACTCGAGAGCATTTTACGAATGAAGGATTATATCCACGCGGTAACTATCGGTGGAAAGGTTCCAAGAGTGGGTTACTTAACCCCGATACCTTCCGGGTTCACGCGGTGTTGCTTGGCACCCAACGTGATCGGAGGCCCGATCGAATTCGATGTGCGACATCAATTCGATTGATTAATTAATTAATAAAGGGTTGTTAATTGATTAACAAAGCCTGTGAGGAGTCACTGGGCTTATTGGGATATTAACCGGACTGGTAATTGGGCCTAGAGGGTCACACGTAAATGATTCTCAAGGCGATGGATAAATAAGTGGGTTTTATACAAACTGGGAGTTTTTATGAAAAACCACGCAGTTAGTATAAAACATAGCGAACGGGCTGAGCAGGCCAAGCTGCTGCTAACCCTAGCCGCCCCTCCTCTGTTTATATCTCTCTCTGGCGTCCCAGACATATCTAGATCTGCTCTGCCGCTTCTCCAACTCCCGTTCTACGGGAAATCGTCCGCGTGTTGCGGCGATCGTTGCGACGACCGGCGGGGGTTTCGTGGGCTGCGAAGAACGAGGAACGTGAGGATATCCGTCGTGAGGAGGATCGCGTGGACTTCTCTAGAGGCCGGGCGCTTGCGCGGCTTGCGGTGTCGCACCGATGGAATCGAACGGTTGTGGATTTGAATCCGCACACGGTGAGAACCGATAATCCAATTATCGTGTTTTTAGATTTTTTGAAACGGGAACGGATCTCAGTTTTATTTTTATTTCCGCTACGCGGGAGATCCGGAGAAACCCGAGAACCCAAGACAACAAGGCCACCCCGAAGGATTGCTACCCACTTCCCAACATCAATCACTTGATCGACTCCACATCGGGGAATGAAATGCTGAGTCTTCTTGATGCATACTCCGGGTATCACCAAATCAGGATGCACCCCTTCGATGAAGAAAGGACGACTTTCATCACGGACTTGGGCATCTACTGTTATACGCGGATGGTGTTCAGCCTCAAAAATGTTGGTGCTACTTATCAGCGCCTGGTCAACTCCATGTTTGACTCTCAGCTTAGGAGGAACATGGAAGTCTATATCGACGACATGTTGGTAAAGAGTCCAAAGGCATCCGATCATATGCTCGACCTAGCCGAGACCCTCGACACGCTGAGGAGGCATAATATGAAACTCAACCCCTTCATTTCCGATTATGCAAAATTTAATCAAGTTATTAGAATCAAATTCTAAACTTAATTAACTAAAAGGGATTGAGTTAACAATTTGAAACTCCTTTTAAATAACTAACTTATACCCTATTAGATTTAAACTCCTTAATTAATTAACAATCAATTAAACAATTTAAATAAACTGTTAACTAAAATTTTACAATTTAAACAAAATTTAAAATTGCAAAAATGGGTTTAAAACTAATTTAAATGGGCTTAAGGGGATTAAAAAGGGGGCTTAATGGGTTAATAGGGGCCGGATCGGGTACGGGCAGTTCGGGTCAGGCACAAGTCCCCGCGAACCTAGGCGGGCTGACCCGCAGGCCCATGCGCCACTCAACCCCGCTGCCCGTTAGGGTTTCAGCAGGGGGAGGGCTTCTGGTGCGCGGTCCTACCGTCAGGGGGAGCGCGCCGACGGCCACAGCAGGGGGCGAGGCTCTAAACGGAGCCTACGGCGTCGGTGGACATCGCCAGAGATGCTGGTGGGTGCTGCCGGATGTCCTCGCGATCTCTGCATGCATCAAAAAAAAAAATTTTGCATGGCCGTGTGGCCATCGATCTGTTCGCATGCCAGAGGAGGAGGGGTTTGCTAGCCGGTGGCCGGCCCAGTTAGGGCTGCGACGGGCGACGCCGATGAGGCTACCTAATGTTGTTGGGTGTCCTACGTAGTAGCACGAAGCCAAGGACTATCCCTGCGGCTTCCCTATCAAAAAAATATTTCCCTCTTCCTGTGGACATGTGCATGAAGTGCATGCATAACCCAGCGGCCTACCCTGTAGATGCTGCCCTCTGGATGATCCGTTGACTCCCTTGCAGCGGCAGAGAAGCAAAGACAGTCCTACGTCTCTCTATTTGCCATGCACATGAGGATTATTCTCAATAAAGAGAACATAGTCGATGACCATGGTATGTTCTTTCCAGACGATCAACCAACATATCAAAGAGCATAAAATAAAAACCCTTTAAGCTTGGGAACAATTCCCAACTATCTAACGATAGTTAAACACCCCATAAATTAACCCTAGAACGTGTACAATACAACGTTCTAAATGCATAATGAGAAAAATAACATGTAAAATGATGCCATTTTTCGATCGAGCCAGTAACTTGGCTCTGATACCACTGTAAGAATCGACAAAATTGCCACGGAAACTAACATATTTCATGTATCACGTTGCTAGGATTGAAAAATAGACTAATTAAATTATTTTAGAAGAACCGTTCTTCACCTTTGCGGCATTTTGAATCTCCACTGCGAAGTACCAATTTGCTAATCGCGCATGCGCACGATCTTTAGAGGTATCCACACAAGTTCCCAAAGTAGACGAGTTTTCCTTCTCGGCTTGAAGACGTCGATCGGATCTCAGAATCTCCACTATGCAGTTCAAGAGGAGGAGAGAGAGAGAGATTGAGGAGGGAGAAAATTCTACAAACTTGTGGTGTACGTATCGTTAGTCTTAGGTGGACTACAAGCCAATCTGACTATGTAAATCTCGTTCATTTATTCATATAATGGCATTATTCATTATGTATAAATTCGTATTATTATCGTCTCATAATAAAGTCCGTGAATATGTGTGATAGTGATCAGATTATGATGAGATCATAATAGTGAGGCTGATCACTTAAACACATATATTCTTAATAGTTCCTAATCAGAGGATATCCGAGAAGGACATCAGATGTCTGGTTAGACTAGTACAGATTACTCCTGCTCAAACGATGTGGGTGACTGATCTCATAGTCACTTGTGTAGAGACACTAAGGCGAATATGTAGGTGCTCATTAGAGAATGAGTTTACTGAACTGATCCGACTGAATCGCTGGATGGTATAGTATCTCACTGTCAACCAGCTTGATTCAATTGTCACAGTTGTGTGGATGGTCCTCGGACCTGAGACACCAAGGACACCTTGTCGGTGGACTTCTGTGCTTTGACCTTGGTTTATGAATCTCTATTCACGGGATTTTAAATAGCCAAGGATCGGGTACATCATAATACCTTCGAAGGGAATTAACTGTCAATAAGGAATTATTCGCTCTCGGTACTTAGGGAGAGAATGCTTTAGGAAGGATGCGCAGAAGTCCCTGGCCAGGGTGGACAATAATATTACGAAAGGAGTTTTCCAATATTATACAGCAACATCCGATCCAAATGAGTCGACTGGTTAGGGTTTGACGGTGCACCATACCTTGAGTTGACTTAAGAGTATTGTACGAATGAAGGATTATATCCACGTGATAACTGTTGGCGGAAAGGTTCTAAGAGTAGGTTACTTAACCCCAAAAGCCTTTCGGGTTCACGCGGTGTTACTCGGCACCTAACGTGATCGGAGTCCCGATCGAATTTAATGTGCGACATTAATTCGGTTGATTAATTGATTAATATGAGTTATTAATTAATTAATCAAGTCACTGAGGAGTCACTTGGCTTAATGGGCGATTAACTGGATTGGTAATTGGGCCTAGAGGGTCACATGCAAATGATTCTCAAGGCGATGGATTCAAAAGTGGGTTTTATATAAACTAGAGGTTTTTATCAAAAATCGCACGATTAATATAAAATATAGCGAACGGACTGAGCAGGCCAGGCTGCTGCTCAACCCTAGCCGCCCCCTCCTCTCTTCCTCTCTCTTTTTGGCACCCCAGGCCGGTCCTGTTCTCCGGGTCTGCTCTGCTGCTTCTCCGACTTCCGTTCAACAGGAAATCGACCTCACGTCGCAGCCGTCGTTGCAGCGAACGACGAAGGGTTCATGGGATGCAACGAGCGAGGAACGTGAGGATATCCACTGCGAGGAGGATCGCGTAGACTTCGCTAGAGGCCGGACATCTGCGCGGCTGGCGGTGTCACACCGATGGAACCAATCGGTCACATATTCGAATCCGCACAAGGTAATACCAGATTATTCGATAATCCGATTTTAGAATATTTGAAATGGGAACAGATTGCTGAATTTATTTTGTTTATTCCTCTGCGTGGGTGATCCGGAGAAACTCGAGAACCCAACAGTGGTATCAGAGCTAGGTTCCACTGTTTCTCGTCTCATTTCGATTTCTGAATTAATTTTTCATGAATTATTCCATGCACCGTTTTAATTTTTATGCAAAGCTAATGATTATGAGATGACTGCTGCGATTCGATCACTTGTTTTTGTGTGAAAATTAAATTTGGGATTTTCGGAGTTCTTCATGTGATGAAGAACAGGGTTAGTTGCGACTTCATTCGGGCTCCCAAGCATTGGAATGGAGGACCGGAGCCCAAGATAATCTGGGGAAAGTCTCCGGCCATCACTATGTCCTCGCCGGTGCTAGAGAGGCCGTTGGAAGGGCCTCCATCTTCTTCTTCTTCTTAGGTTTTATGAAAACTAGAAAACAAAGAAGGGGGCTTGGTCGGCCCTAATCGGACTTCTCCGGTGGGCTTGCCGGCGCCAGGGAACCTACCAGCCGGCGCCGAGTGGTGTTGCGGGCCGGCCGTCGGCGGCGCTACCTGCCCCCACCTGCAGCCGGCCCCGCGCCGGTCCAACCGGCTGGCCCGGGCAGCCCAGACCAGGCTTAGCCCCCCTAAGCCAGGGACACGAGCCCTAGCTCAAACTCGGGACCTTGGCTCGAGCCTCTGCCGAGCCCAGGCTCAATAAATGGGCTGAGCCCAGTTCCCCCTTTTGATTTCCCAGTTAAAACCCATTTAAACCCCAAAATAAAACCCCTATTTCCCATTTAAAATGTGAATAAAATTTGAATTTAATTTAAAATTCAAAAATTTGTTTTGAAAATTTAAATTATTATTCAATTATATTTAGTTGGGCTTTTATTAATGATTTTGAATCATGTTAATTAACAATTAGTTATTAATCAATTAGAGTTATTAGATTAAATGTTAAACTAATAATCAACTTTAATTAACTAATTTAAGAGTTAGATTAGTGATTAATAATTATTAGTCTAAATGTTAGATTATTAATTAGTAATTAATCTAATTATTAATTAATTAGAGTTAGTTATTAATTTAAGTGTTAAATTAATAATTAATTTAAATGATTAATTTAAGTGTTTAATTATTAATTATTAATTAATTAGTGTTAATTATTACTTTAAGAGTTAAATTAATGATTAACATTAATTAACTAATGTTAGATTAGCACTTTTTAGTTAATTAGAATTAATTTTTAATTTAAGTGTTAAGTTAATGATTAATTTTAAATTAACTATTCTAAGAGTTAGAATTAAAAGTTATTAAATAATTGGTGTTAATTATTGGCTTAAGAGTTAGATTAGTAATTCGCGTTAATTAACTAGTCTAAGAGTTAGATTAGTGGTTAGTAATTAATTAGAGTTGATTAATAATTTAAGTGTTAAATTAATAATTAACTCAAGTGGACTAATCTAAGAGTTAGATTAGTAATAATTTATTAATAGTCTAATTGTTAGATTATTCATATTGTTTAATCTAAATGTTAGATTGTTTTATTTTTAGAAATGTTCTAATGGCATGAAATAATCTAGAATTTATTAATTTGGAGTGTATGCACATGTGATGTGTGTTTTATATGTTTTTAAACATGATTTCATTGCATGTTAAGATAATAAAATGAATTTTTGATAATCAAATACCAATTTTGATTGGAACCTAGCTTTTCAAAAGTCAAAATTATTTATTTTGAAAAACACTTTTATTTAGCCATGTGATACTCTTATCATGTGTGAAATGGTTAAAACACACCGTGGTCATGGATATGTACTTATTTAATTATTCATATAATGAATAATTATGTGAATTGTGGATGTGTGATTTGAATATTTATTAAATTGTTAATAAATAGAGGTCTACGTACCTCTCTCTCTCTTTCATACTCCGATGTACTTCTACCTCCCTCTTCCTTGTACCTCCTTCTCTTATGGGATTCGAATTACTTTAGGCAGGTTTGTTGTGCTATCCACAAGACATGTTTAATTGTAAGGAGAGACTGTGGTTATGGCATTAGATGCCTATTGATCGGGGTAGAGGAACCATGTAGCTTTGTTGTGCTATCCATAAGGACTGCATGCAAATCTATGCTCGTCTCATAACGATAGTTAGCTTAGACTAGAATTAATAGCTTGTTGTGCTATCTACAAGGCCATTAAATCTCTAGGGACTGAATATATGATCGGATATTGCAAGGAGTTGCAAGTCCTATAAGATGGGTGCTCTTTGAGTGTATTACAACTTGTTGTGCTATCCACAAGGTTGTACTGCATTTCATTGAGATTCTGATCCCCACTAGGAGACTGTCGGCATCTCCGGTTCTCTATAATTGAGGGTTATACAGTCCGTCAACAATTAGTGGGAGTTAAAACTCGATCAAAAGACCATGTCTTATTTTAAAATTTAATAATTGAACCTCTGCAATAGATTACTTATCTCCTGTAGGAAAATATGTTGTCGGATAACCCACTCCATGGCATACCTGATGCCAAACTTTTGACTAGCCTGAACTACTCGGATTGGCTCAGAAATGTGAAGAATGTCTTCAGATCTGAGTACATTGCCTATTTCCTTAGGATTGATCCTCCTGCTGAACCGGCATTAGATGCCCTTGAGGCAGAATTGATCGCGTACGATAAAAGATCGAAGGACAAAGGCAAATGAGTAGTAAAGGGTGACTGCTTGTACTGTAAGCAGAATGGTCACTGGAAGAGGAACTACAATGAGTTCCTCAGCGATAAAGCTCATGAAAAAGTGAAGCTATCAGAAGCTTCAGATATCTATATGATAGATATCAACTTGTCAGTTAGATATTCTACATTTTAGGTATTAGATATCGGATGTGATTCTCATATCTGCCATGATGTACAGATGCTGACAAGTAAGCACAAGCTGAGAAAAGGTGAGGTGGAATTGAGGTGAGGAAACAGCGCAAAAGTTGTAGCGGTTGCTGTTGGGACAGTAAACCTCAGGCTTCCATCGGGAGACGTTTTATCATTAGAAGATTGTTATTATGTTCTTTGCATAATAAAGAACATCATATCGGTATCTTGTTTGGACAAGATAGGATATAGGTTGTCTATTGAGAATAGAAGTTATTCGATTTATTATGATAATAAATCAATAGCTTCGGCATCTTTAGTCAACGGTTTATATTTTTTCGATGTTTCTTATTACAATCTTCACATTGATAATGCTCTTAAGAAGAGCAAGAATTGTGTGAACCAAGCCTACGTGTGGCATTGTAGACTTGGACACATTGGTGAAAGCAAGCTGCAAAGGTTGCACAAGTATGATTATTTAACTGTATTCGATTATGAATTGTTTGTGACATGTGAATCCTGCCTTATGGAAAAAATGACAAAATCTCTATTTACTGGACATAGAGAACGTGCCAAGGACATTTTGGAACCAACACATTCGGATGTATGTGGTCCCATGTCCACCCAAGCCAAATGTGGCTTTTCATACTTTATCACGTTCACCGACGACTTCTCAAGATTCGGCTATGTATATTTAATGAAGTACAAGTCGGAAGCATTTGAGAGGTTCAAGGAGTTCAAGAATGAGGTAGAGAAGCAGACAGGAAAGAGTATTAAAACTTTTCAATTAGATCGGGGAGGAAAATACTTGAGTACTAATTTCACACAATTCTTAAAAGATAATGGTATCCTTTCTCAGTTGACCCCTCCATATATACCGCAGATGAATGGTGTATCTGAAAGGAGGAATCGCATTGTTAGACATGGTGCACTCCATGATGAGCTTTTCGAGTTTACCAGTGTCTCTCGGTGGGTATGCTCTAGAGTTAGCAGCATACCTACCCAGCAAGTCTGTGACCTCTACTTCATATGAAATATGGAAAGCAGAAAACCATAATTTAAACCATTTAAAGTCTAGGGTTGTCCTGCTCATCTAAAGAGGCATGATCCAGACAAACTAGAATAACGAACTGATAAATGCAGGTTTGTGGGATATCTAAAGGAGATCTTTAGATACTACTTTTACCATCTTGGTGAGCAAAAGGTGTTTGTTGCCAAGAAAGCTATCTTCCTGGAAGAGGAATACCTTCTCCAAGAGGACAATGGGAGTAAAATAATACTGGAAGAGGTTCCAGATCCCCAAATAACTGTAATATCATCAGATGAACTATCAGTTCCTGAATCTGTTCAGGTACACACAAATGAGCCTTACAGATCTGGTAGAGTACCTAGGCTACCCGAACGATATGTGGGACATATCGCTGAAGGAGAGTCTAAGGTTGAATATAATGAGGATAATGATCCTAAAACCTACCATGAGGCCATAGAAGGCCCAGAAGCCATGAACTCAGAAATCGAGTCCACGTACATCAACCAAGTTTGGAACTTTGAGGACTTGCCCGAGAATATTGTACTCATTAGATGCAAGTGGATCTTTAAAAGAAAGATCGGTGTAGATGGACAGATTGACACTTATAAGGCAAGGTTGGTGGCAAAAGGATATTGTCAAAGGTAAGGAATTGACTATGATGAGACTTTCTCACCAGTTGCCGTGATAAAGTCGATTAGAGTTCTACTCGCCATAACTGCACATTTCGATTATGAAATCTGACAGATGGATGTGAAGACTGCCTTCCTCAACAGTAATCTTGAGGAAGAGGTATATATGATACAACCAGAAGGTTTCACATCTAAGGAATCTCCAGATAAAGTGTACAAACTTCAAAGGTCCATTTATGGACTGAAGAAAGCTTCCCGGAGCTGGAACATAAGATTTGACGAGGCTATCAAGTCTTATGACTTCATTAAGAATGAAGATGAGTCTTGTGTGTATAACAAGAACAGTGAGAGTGCAGACACTTTATTAGTTCTTTACATAGACGACATACTACTCATTGGGAATGATGTAGTTATGATGTCGTTGGTAAAGATCTGGCTGTCGAAAAACTTCTCCATGAAGAATTTGGGAGAAGCATCCTACATATTGGGAATACGAATCTATCGAGATAGATCAAAGAGGATGCTCGGAATGACGCAATCCTTATACATAGATACCATAATCAAAAGGTTTGGTATGGACAATTGCAAGAGAGGTCTCATACCGATGAGACATAAAATTAATCTCTCAAAGGAGGTGTCTCCTAAGACTCCTAATGAGAGGGCATTCATAGATAAAGTACCCTATGTCTCTGCATAGGATCTATCATGTATGCCATGCTACGTACACGGCTTGATGTTGCCTATACTCTAAGTGTTACGAGCAGATTTCAAGCTAATCCAGTTGAAGAGTATTGGAAGGCAGTGAAATGTACCCTTAAGTACTTAAAAAGAACTAAGGATATGTTTCTGGTCTATAGAGGAGGTGACTTGAAACTGCGAGACTTTACTGACTCAAGTTTCTAGTCAAATCCAGATGATAGCAAGTCTACATCTAGATTTGTGTTTACCTTAAACGGAGGCGCAGTGTGCTGGAAGAGTTCTAAGTAAGAAACCACTGCAGATTCGACGACTGATGTAAGGACTGAGGTTTCGGGTTCTGTTTTCGGGTCGGGTTCAGGCCGGATCCCCTGGTTTGGACCCTGCGGGGTCTTGAAATTTCTGACTGAATGGCGTCAGCACTGCTCGACGCCTTTCAAAAGGCGTCAGGTTGTGTGGACGCCATTTAGGTCCGCTTGTTGTTGTGCCACGTGTGCGCCACGTGGGCGGGTTTCGGGCCACGAGAGTACGGCCCCGGTCACATCGTCTGAACGGCGTCCAGGTTGGCCGACGCGATTCAGACTGTGACCTCTGCGATGTCAGGGTGCGGCGCCAGAGCGTTGTTAGTACGGCCTGTCCTGTCGTCTGAACGGCGTCCACGGTGGGCGACGCGTTTCAGACCGCTGTCAGTACGGCCCGTCCTGTCAGACTGATAGGCGTCTGCCTCGATCGACGCGTTTTAGCAGGATTCAGATTGACCCCGCGAGCCTCCTCTTCTTTCCCTCATTCTCGCCTTCACTCTCTCTCTCTTCGCCCTCTCCGCCCTCTCCGACTCTCTTTTCCCCTTCCCTTCCTCTTCTTCCTCTTCCAATCACTCCATAGCCTCCTTACCTCTCACCTCTACCTCCACCACCTCCTTCGCGGCGTTCCCTTCTCCGGATGGCGGCCGACGTCCCGGCGGAGTGGCGGCGTCCTCGAGGGTACCGGCGGCGGTCTGCGGTGCGGCGGGTCGGCGGCGAGGAGCTTGGAGGAGTTCAAGAACCGGTAGGGGGACGAACCTTGCATGTGTTGCTCGTGATTTCCTTGGCGTGGCATGTTATGTTTTGGGTTAGAATGAGCATGTTTAAGGGGTTTTCTTGTGGGAATGGCCGTGCTCGTGAACGTGGATTTGTAGCATGCTAGAAGTAGTTGATTTCCCTATCTTCCCCCTTCTGTTTTGGGGCATTTTCGGGGTGTTTGGGGTTAAGGAGAAACCCTCGGGTTGAACCAGGAAACCAGGTTTCTGGCGCTAAACGGCGTCGTGCCTGGTCGACGCCTTTTAGAAGGACGTCAGGGCAGTACGACGCCTTTTAGGGCAGAAACCTCCCTCTTCGAGGTTTCACGAGTTAGGGGTTCTGGCGCTAAATGACGTCATGTATGGACGACTCCTTTCAGAAGGACGTCGGGCCATCATGACGCCATTTAGGCAGGAAATCACCCTGACTGAGGGTCTGCAAATCTGGAATTTCGGTGTGAATGGCGTCTGAGAGCTCTGTCGCGTTTCAAACGGCGGCTTCCCTGGTGGATGCGTTTTAAGGAATAATCTGTCTTTAAATGAACCTGTTTCAGGAGCTTGAATGGCGTCGACCTCGGTCGACGCGATTCAAGACAGAACTGCATAAACCCTGATTTTTAACATATGTTTCACTGTTGGATGGTTCAATGCATGCTTTAAGCTGTACGCTGAGACGGAGGTTTACTGTGCGAGTGGAATCATGGTACATGTGTGTATGTGCTTATGCGAATATGAAATCGGAATAACTGTGGTTTACGTTTGTCACCATGGACCGATGGGGACAGGGTCATGGTGTCTGTGAGGCATTGTGCCGTACCGGTGGGGGAGTGGTACATGTTGTGTTTTACCTTTGGCTGAGGGAAGTAGAACCACTTTGAGCCCGTCGGGCCGGAGTAGCCGGTTTGCTATCCGAGGGGTTGCTGTTTGGTCTCAACGGGTCGGGGTTTTCCCTGTTTGTCGTGGCAGCTTCCGGCGCGTTTCTTGCTGTGGAGCTGGTTGTGGTACTGTTGGAGTTGTTTTACCCCCTGTAGCCACTGGGCCTGATGTGACCTTTGATCAAGGTTACGAGTGGTACCCTTAGCCCTTTGGCCTGACGCAGCTCGGTAGGTTAGGGTTGTGGGTAGTTCCTGTAGCTTCGGCTTGACGGGGGTTCGCCGGTCCCCAGGGCCCTCCTGAAGCGCTGAGGCCTAGCGTGGAGGCAATCCGGACGGTAGGACAGTAGTCTAGACTGCTTGTGTGCACACGTAGCTGGCAGTAGCGGTACACTGGTTCCAGCTAGTCCTAGTTTGACTCACTGCCTCACCCTACAGTGCCCCGGAACACTGTAGGGGTGGACAGGCGTGAGTAGTGGTGGTAGTGTTGGGAGGCGACGTTTGACTGCGGTCGACAGTGTGGTTCAGTCGCGTCGTGGACTTTGGCTGTGAGACGTGACTCTGTGTTGGGATCTTCGGGTTACTTAGAATGATTCTTGCTACACTGCTTATCGTACGTTTCACATCAGAGTTGGGTGCTATGTTTACTGCTTTACTTAACTACCATATATTCCTGTTGTTACACTTGTGGGTGTGTGAGTGGGTGGCAGGGGATCGGATGATCCCTACTGAGCCCATTTCTGGTGTGGCTCACTCCCTGCGGTTTCAGGTGTGGACCTCGTGGCGAGCGGAAGCGTGGTGTCTTCTTGGTGTGCGGACCAGCAGCTGTCTTAGTTCCGGGGTATGCCTCGATGTTGTTGTACCTTCCTTCCGCCTGTACTTATTTAATTCGTTGGACATGTAATTATTGTTGGACTGTATACGGACATTGTTATTTTCCTTTCCTGCGCTCTTGCTTACCTTTGTAGTCCGTTTGATTGTTATATTTAGCCTTGTTTAGCACTTACTCCTCCAGATGTGTTGCGTGTGATCCGGGTGTGAACCCGCAGTTAATGGGCCGACATCCATTTAGTGACCGGGTCTCCGGTCATAGGATGGCGGGTCGTTACAGATGGTATCAGAGCTCAATCTGGTCGAGTATGTGGTAAACTGGGTTAGATAATATAGTCCAACAATAAGTACGAGTCTGTACAAGCGATGGCTGCTGGTGTAGATTGATAGGTTTTGACGTGTTTTGGTTCGATTTGCGTGTTGTGGGGCAGCGATGGCGCCGAAGAGGAGAGTTCCATTGGCTCGTGATTCGAGAGCAGATGGTGGTGGTTCGAGGGCAGAAGGTCATAATGTGGATCGTTTTATGGAAGCTATGATTGGGGCTATGTCTAGATATCAGCAGGGAGATGGAAGTGAGGGGTCCAGTTCCCGAGGTGGCCAATCCATGGTAGTGGAGCGGTTCTTGAAGCTGAAGCCCCCTTCTTTCACGGGTCAACCTGTTCCAGATGCGGCAGCTCAGTGGGTTAAGGAAGTGGAGAAGGTGTTTGATGTTCTAGAATGTGCTGAGAGTGACAAGACCTTGTTGGCAACCTACTTGCTGAAGGGCGATGCTTATGATTGGTGGGTTACCATCAAGGGGTTGATGTTTCCAGATAGGCCATTGAGAGAGATTCCCTGGGAAGGCTTCGTGAGAGAGTTTAGTGGTCAGTACTTTCCAAGGCACGTTCGTAGGGCCAAGGAAAGGGAGTTTATGGAATTGGTGCAGGATGATATGTCAGTTCTAGAGTACCAGATGAAATTTGTAGCTCTGGGAAGATTTGCTCCACACATATCTGAGTGTGAGGATCTTAGGACGGAGAAATTTGTAGATGGACTTCGGCATGGTTGGAGGGAGTTTGTGGCGGCCCGTTGTTGTGAAGATTTGGCGTCAGCAGTTCGGTGCGCGGCAGCAGTGGAGATGCAGTTCCAACACGCGGCAAAGGAATCGGAGCATTCAGCACAAGGGAAGCAGCGGAGCAGGGATAGATCAGCAGTTTTTTCGTCAGGTGATCCGAGTTCCTTTGAGGTCGAGTTCCAGGAGGTACCTTACGACGAGGATGAGGATGGTTCGGTTCAGCAGATGGAGACAGAGGTCGGCTGGCAGCAGGAGGCGAGGCGGGACGCTACGGATCGTTGTCCCCGATGTAGCAGGTTTCATGGCAACCGGATATGTCCCTTGATCACGGGTAGCTGTTTCGCCTGTGGTCGGAAGGGGCATCTCGCGAGGAATTGTCCCCAGAAGAACCAGGCAGGTCAGGAGCCGAGCTGCTAGTGAGTGTTCGAGGCGTGATTGGAGTCGCGTCTCTTTGTGGAGGTCCGATAGGTTGTGCTAGAAGAGCACTTTTATCTTGTCATCTTCAAAGGTGGTTGTGAACTCGTGTGGCACTTGTATGTACTTGGGCTTGGTGGAGAATCGTTTCTCGTGCATTATGCGCCTCGCTACTGTGTGGTTATTTTGATCTATCAGCTTTTGTCAGAATTGAGAATCTTAGTTAACTTGGCGTGAATGTGTTTGGAGCCCTGTGTGGGTGATTGGTGAGAATGATTGTTGTTATTAATGTGTGTCAGCGTGTGATGGTTAGCCGAGCTTTGCGTTGAGCGGTTGCAAATTTCGAGGACGAAATTCTTTTAAGGGGGGGAGATTGTAAGGACTGAGGTTTCGGGTTCTGTTTTCGGGTCGGGTTCGGGCCGGATCCCCTGGTTTGGACCCTGCGGGGTCTTGAGATTTCTGACTGAATGGCGTCAGCACTGCTCGACGCCTTTCAAAAGGCGTCAGGTTGTGTGGACGCCATTTAGGTTCGCTTGTTGTTGTGCCACGTGTGCGCCACGTGGGCGGGTTTCGGGCCACGAGAGTACGGCCCCGGTCACATCGTCTGAACGGCGTCCAGGTTGGCCGACGCGATTCAGACTGTGACCTCTGCGATGTGAGGGTGCGGCGCCAGAGCGTTGTCAGTACGGCCTGTCCTGTCGTCTGAACGGCGTCCACGGTGGGCGACGCGTTTCAGACCGCTGTCAGTACGGCCCGTCCTGTCAGACTGATAGGCGTCTGCCTCGATCGACGCGTTTTAGTAGGATTCAGATTGACCCCGCGAGCCTCCTCTTCTTTCCCTCATTCTCGCCTTCACTCTCTCTCTCTTCGCCCTCTCCGCCCTCTCCGACTCTCTTTTCCCCTTCCCTTCCTCTTCTTCCTCTTCCAATCACTCCATAGCCTCCTTACCTCTCACCTCTACCTCCACCACCTCCTTCGCGGAGTTCCCTTCTCCGGACGGCGGCCGACGTCCCGACGGAGTGGCGGCGTCCTCGAGGGTACCGGCGGCGGTCTGCGGTGCGGCGGGTCGGCGGCGAGGAGCTTGGAGGAGTTCAAGAACCGGTAGGGGGACGAACCTTGCATGTGTTACTCGTGATTTCCTTGGCGTGGCATGTTATGTTTTGGGTTAGAATGAGCATGTTTAGGGGGTTTTCTTGTGGGAATGGCCGTGCTCGTGAACGTGGATTTGTAGCATGCTGGAAGTAGTTGATTTCCCTATCTTCCCCCTTCTGTTTTGGGGCATTTTCGGGGTGTTTGGGGTTAAGGAGAAACCCTCGGGTTGAACCAGGAAATCAGGTTTCTGGCGCTAAACGGCGTCGTGCCTGGTCGACGCCTTTTAGAAGGACGTCAGGGCAGTACGACGCCTTTTAGGGCAGAAACCTCCCTCTTCGAGGTTTCACGAGTTAGGGGTTCTGGCGCTAAATGACGTCATGTATGGACGACTCCTTTCAGAAGGACGTCGGGCCATCATGACGCCATTTAGGCAGGAAATCACCCTGACTGAGGGTCTGCAAATCTGGAATTTCGGTGTGAATGGCGTCTGAGAGCTCTGTCGCGTTTCAAACGGCGGCTTCCCAGGTGGACGCGTTTTAAGGAATAATCTGTCTTTAAATGAACCTGTTTGAGGAGCTTGAATGGCGTCGACCTCAGTCGACGCGATTCAAGACAGAACTACATAAACCCTGGTTTTTAACATATGTTTCACTGTTGGATGGTTCAATGCATGCTTTAAGCTGTACGCTAAGACGGAGGTTTACTGTGCGAATGGAATCATGTTACATGTGTGTATGTGCTTATGCGAATATGGAATCGGAATAACTGTGGTTTACGTTTGTCACCATGGACCGATAGGGACAGGGTCATGGTGTCTGTGAGGCATTGTGCCGTACCGGTGGGGGAGTGGTACATGTTGTGTTTTACCTTTGGCTGAGGGAAGTAGAACCACTTTGAGCCCGTCGGGCCGGAGTAGCCGGTGTGCTATCCGAGGGGTTGCTGTTTGGTGTAAGCGGGTCAGGGTTTTCCCTGTTTGTCGTGGCAGCTTTCGGCGCGTTTCTTGCTGTGGAGCTGGTTGTGGTACTGTTGGAGTTGTTTTACCCCCTGTAGCCACTGGGCCTGATGTGACCTTTGATCAAGGTTACGAGTGGTACCCTTAGCCCTTTGGCCTGACGCAGCCCGGGAGGTTAGGGTTGTGGGTAGTTCCTGTAGCTTCGGCTTGACGGGGGTTCGCCGGTCCCCAGGGCCCTCCTGAAGCGCTGAGGCCTAGCGTGGAGGCAATCCGGACGGTAGGACAGTAGTCTAGACTGCTTGTGTGCACACGTAGCTGGCAGTGGCGGTACACTGGTTCCAGCTAGTCCTAGTTTGACTCACTGCCTCACCCTACAGTGCCCCGGAACACTGTAGGGGTGGACAGGCGTGAGTAGTGGTGGTAGTGTTGGGAGGCGACGTTTGA
Organism: Zantedeschia hybrid cultivar; assembly: GCA_030544215.1. NCBI lineage: Eukaryota > Viridiplantae > Streptophyta > Magnoliopsida > Alismatales > Araceae > Zantedeschia > Zantedeschia hybrid cultivar. The sequence goes on from JARZZO010000011.1 coordinate 48,484,653, forward strand.
CTGCGGTCGACAGTGTGGTTCAGTCGCTTCGTGGACTTTGGCTGTGAGACGTGACTCTGTGTTGGGATCTTCGGGTTACTTAGAATGATTCTTGCTACACTGCTTATCGTACGTTTCACATCAGAGTTGGGTGCTATGTTTACTGCTTTACTTAACTACCATATATTCCTGTTGTTACACTTGTGGGTGTGTGAGTGGGAGGCAGGGGATCGGATGATCCCTACTGAGCCCATTTGTAGTGTGGCTCACTCCCTACGGTTTCAGGTGTGGACCTCGTGGCGAGCGGAAGCGTGGTGTCTTCTTGGTGTGCGGACCAGCAGCTGTCTTAGTTTCGGGGTATGCCCCGATGTTGTTGTACCTTCCTTCCGCATGTACTTATTTAATTCGTTGGACATGTAATTATTGTTGGACTGTATACGGACATTGTTATTTTCCTTTCCTGCGCTCTTGCTTACCTTTGTAGTCCGTGCGATTGTTATATTTAGCCTTGTTTAGCACTTACTCCTCCAGATGTGTTGTGTGTGATCCGGGTGTGAACCCGCAGTTAATGGGCCGACATCCATTTAGTGACCGGGTCTCCGGTCATAGGATGGCGGGTCGTTACAACTGAAGTTGACTACAACGCTACAGCTGAAGCCTCAAAGGAAGTAGTGTGGTTGAAGAAATTTATCACCGACCTCAGCGTAGTTCCTAGCATCTCTGAACCTGTCCCGCTCTTGTGTGACAACAATGGAGCCATTGCGCAAGCAAAAGAGCCGCGATCTCATCAGAAATCGTATCTTATTCTGAGGCACTTTCATCTTATCAGAGAGATCATATCTAGAGGAGATGTAGTGGTGAAAAGAGTTCCATCTGTCGACAATGTAGCAGATCCACTAACAAAGCCGTTGTCTCAAATTATGTTTGAGCGTCATCTAGAGTCTATAGGCTTACTGTATAAGGGTGATTTACTTTAGTCCAGGTGGGAGATTGTTAGTCTTAGGTAGCCTACAAGCCAATATGACTATGTAAATCTCGTTCGTTTATTAATATAATGGCATTATTTCATTATGTGTAAATTCGTATTATTATTGTCTCATAATGAAGTCCTTGAATATGTGCGATAGTGATTAGATTATGATGAGATCATAATAGTGAGATTGATCACTTAAACACACATATTCTTAATAGTTCTAGTCGGAGGATATCCAAGAAGGAAATCGGATATCCAATTAGACTAGTACAGATTACTCCTGCTCATACGATGAGGGTGACTGATCTCATTGTTACTTGTGTGGAGACACTAAGGCGAATCTGTAGGTGCTCATTAGAGAATGAGTTCACTGAACTAATCTGACTGAATCGTTGGATGGTATAGTACCTCACTGTCAACCAACTTATTCAATTATCGCAGTTGCGTAGATGGTCGTTAGACCTGAGACACCAAGGACACCTCGTCGGTGGACTTCTGTGCTTTGACCTTAGTTTACGAATCTCTATTCACGAGATTCTAAATAGCCAAGGATCGGGTACAGGGGAATACCTTCGAAGGGAATGGAGTGCCAATAAGGAATCATTCGCTCTCGGCACTTAAAGAGAGAATGCTCTAAGAAGGATGCACGGAAGTTTCTAGCCAGGGCGGACAATAATATCGGGAAAGGAGTTTTCCGATATTATATGGTAGCATTCGATCCAAGTGAGTCGACTGGTTAGGATTTGACAATATACCATACCCTGAGTTAACTCGAGAGCATTGTACGAATGAAGGATTATATCCATGCGATAACTGTTAGAGGAAAGGTTCCAAGAGTGGGTTACTTAACCCCAAATACCTTCTGGGTTCATGCAGTGTTGCTTGGCACCTAACGTGATCAGAGGCCCGATCGAATTTAATGTGTGACATTAATTCGGTTTAATTGATTAATATGAGTTATTAATTAATTAACCAAGTCAGTGAGGAGTCACTGGGCTTAATGGGCCGTTAACCGGACTGATAATTGGGATTAGAGGGTCACACACAAATGATTCTCAAGGCGATGGATTCAAAAGTTGGTTTTATATAAATCAGGGGCTTTTATGAAAAACCTCGCGGTTAATATAAAATATAGCAAACGGGCTGAGCAAGCCAGGCTGCTGCTCAACCCTAGCCACCCCCTCCTCTCTTCCTCTCTCTCTCTCTCTCTCTCTAGCACCCCAGGCCGGTCATGTTCTCTGGGTCTGCTAGCTGCTTCTCTCGATGGGAAATCGAACGCGCGTCGCGGCGGTCGTTGCGGTGAACGGCAAAGGATTCGTGGGCTACGATGAGTGAGGAACGTGAAGATATCCACCGCGGGGAGGATCGCGTGGACTTTGCTAGAGACCAGCATTTGCGTGCCTGGCGGTGTCATACTAACAGAACCAATCGGTCGCGGATTCGAATCCGCGCAAGGTAATACCTGGTTATCCGATAATCCGGTTTTAGAATATTCAAAACGGGAACGGATCGCTGCATTTATTTTGTTTATTCCACTATGTGGGCGACCCGGAGAAACCTGAGAACCCAACACATACACCACCCCATTTGGCCTCCTTTTTAACTCTCTTATTAGAATAAGAGATAATGTCAAAGATTAATTCTCATAATTATTCAAGAGCTTGGCCTTAGAAAATTCTCCATTAAATATTCCATGTTTATCCTGCGACTTTTCACAAAAACCCAGATATTAGAATATTTAATATCTCTCACTGTCTTTCGAGAACCCTTATGTGTGTAACTCTTTAGGCCCATATATCAATATGGTTTCAGGCCCACTAAACTTAGAACTATTTCTAAAGTTTAATATTTATTAATTAATTATTTAAACATCATATGTTAAATAATTAATTCAATAAATAAGTGAATTATCATATGATGATAAATCCACTAGACCTTCTGACTATGAACGGCACCAAGTACTACCTCATGATCCTAGAAGATATAAGGGATGCCATTCCCTTTGTTGAACCTTTCCGTTTGCAGATACCGTACAGATTTAATCCTTCACTCATCCAATGCCCCAACAACGCAAGAGTATGGTTTCATCGTCAAATCCTTTAAAGCATTGTTTGGATGGATTCCAGTACTCAGTTAACTTCTAGAAAGACACCTCTTTCAGTTGACCCTAGCTAGAGATTTCTGAGTACATGTCCACAGGGCATTCTCTCTCCAGTGGTATACCAAGAGTGAGTGATCCCTTGTTGTTCACTCAATTTCCTTCGCAAGCTTTCCACTGTGTTTGAAAGATTGACTATCGTAGACTTAATGGCTAAAGTCCATAAGCCAGAAAATCAAGACACAACAGTCTACAAGTAAGGTATCTTTGGTGATGCAAGTCAAAGGACAAACTGTGTTACTGCAACAATTAAATACCCTGGTTGACTATTAGGTATAATGACCATCCAGGGATTCTTTTCGGAGTTTTTCAGTGAACACATTCTCTAATGAGCACCCACAAGTTTGTCTTAATGTCACCACACAAGTGAATGTGAGATCATTCACCCTCATCGCATGAGCAGAAATAACTTGTATCGATCTTATTGGATATCTGATGTCTATCTCAAATATCCTATGATCGAGAACTATTTAAGACAAATGTTTACAGAATATTGATCTCACTATCATGATCTCATCATGATTCAATATCTTTTACATATGTCTATAGACTTCATTACGATAGGTAAATATTCTAGAACCACATAATGAAAAGATTGCCTTTATTAGAATACAGAACTAGAATGTACAAAATGAGTTTATGATTAGCTTTTGCCCCACTCAATTCTATCGAGTGCATGGACAAACAAGCTTCGACTTAGTGCTAGCTTGCAAGAAAATTGTTAGCCTGACTCATTAATGGTAGCTGAGTAATATTATTTTTTATTTTAGTCCATGTAGGATTTTGAAATCATTGTGGTAATAATTAATCAATTGATTCATTTTATTGACCATTTGATCCCATATGTTCTAATGTGATATGAGATATTCTATTCTGAATTGAACACTTGACTCTCTATGACATTTTTCTAAGTAGTCCCTATAATTCCTTCTTGTTTGGATCCTTATCACCATATTTGCTTTTTTTTATTTCCCTGAAGATTTGTCCTGATTGTAGCACATCCACATCGACTAGTAATCGCTCTCCAATTGTGAAACCTATAGGTTTGTGACCTAAGGTACTTCCCCACATGGAAGTTGATCATTTTCTTTCACATTTCTTCATCTCTTCATTCCTTGATTCTAACATGATTGATTCTGGTGATTGCTTGGAGAAATGTCATTGATTGCTCTGAAAAAATTTATACTATATAATGTCGAGTGCATGTCTCATCACACCTTGTCATCTATTTTTCAGTTCATTTAGCTTCATTCTATTTCACTACCACTTCATTCCATTTCACTTCATTTTCTTGCGAAGCAAATACTAAGACGGGGCAGCTATACACACGCTAATTTAGGTTTCATATTGAATAAATCTCATATTACATCATAATGTCCCAAAATGATTTTTAAAATATTCAGTTTATTAATTTTTACCCACATTTGTTGATTTTTTTACTGCACATCTTGAATCACTTCACATGTAGTTGACATCTTTTAACATTTTATCCCCAATCAATTTCAGATAAATTTTCCAATAAAATTGCTATTTTGCTGAATCACATCCCCTGTTGGTGACATATTTCAAGTTTCTATAATTTTCTCTCCGAATTTCTTCATAATTTTCTTTCTAATTTTGACCCCTCTGAAAGACGTCATATGTAGGTGACATGTTTCAAAATACATCAACCCGACATGACATGTTTCACTTGCATATTATAGAACACCCCGAACCTACCTCGATTACTCTAATTTGCATTGTCTGAGAGTTTCATCCACACGGAAACTTTCCCCTATGGATAGATTCGGGTTTGAGAGAAGTTGAGTAGGTCTTTCCTTCTAAAGAAGCCTTGAAGCCTAAGAAACTAATTTATTATTGATTTATTATTAGAATTTACTATCTATATATACATATCATTGTTGGAGCTTAAGAGAGGTTGGCCAACGCACGATTGGGAGCTCTACCACAGAGAAACTGACCTAATTCCCTTTCGTATGAAAATTGACTTGTTCTTAGTGTTCTTCCTTTCTCCAAAGGCTCTTTCTTCCTCTTGAAGGGTATTCTTGGTCTTGGTGGCTTTCGGAAGGGCCAATCTCTTTTTCCTTAATCTTTTTAGTTTAGTTTTCCTTGTAAACATTTTCAAACTTGTTTGCATTCATTCATTACACAAAAACACACAAAGACACTTCATAGCATATAGTTCTTTCCCTTGCATATAGGGGACAAAAAAGTGAGTAGGTAGTTTAGTTGCATGATCTTCTATTTTATGGAATAGGTACTACACCTGCTCTAGTTCTAATCCATATTTCTTTATTTATTTCATTGTCTTTCTTTGCAAGGAACCACCGGATGTAGCCTGAACTTCGAACAATCTCCAAAACATCCATCACTTTCCGTTGAAGTTTGTTGAAGAGAGTGAAGATTTTAAGAGAAAGGGCTCTTGTTCTTGCCATAGTTTTAATCTGTTATCAGATATCACAGGTCTTGGGAATGGGCACAAGAAACCTGCTTCAATCTGCATCCAGTCCTAAAATTTTAATGATGGTGGGTCACGCAGTGCGTTCTCAATGACTCTCACTACAGCTTAAACTTTAATAATGAGGGATTTTTAATAGATTTTATCTTGGTCTCAACCTAGGAGATAGTGAATAAATATATATCGCGTATATTAAACTATTTACTATACCTAGATAGTTATGTGATTCAAAATCAAATAAATAAATCATGCATAAAACATACTTGTCATTTATATGGTCATTGACGGCATGACAATTAACTTGAGTCAAACAGTTAATCACTACAATTAATATAACAATTATATTCACTATATACAAACACACAGGCCCTAGTGATCTCATCTCCTGATGCCTTTCTAATTGCACTAGTGGATCATCCTCGCTCCTCCTCCGCCATCGCGATTAATTACATTTAATAAAAATGATACAACTATCAAATTTATATAGCTGCAAAAGAAGACCTTATGGTGGAGTACAATTTATGGAGAGAGGTAGAAGTACATTAGAATGAGAAAAGGAGGGAGGCAAGTAGGTCTCAATAATTAACACTTAATTATGTGCAAACCATTCCACAATAATCCACAATTACATCATATCATCACATGATATAACAAACTAAGTACATGTCCATGACCATTGCAAATTTTAACTATCCACACATGATATAACGCAACACATGAAAGCTAAAATTTCGAAAATAGATATTTTGATTTTCATAAAACCTTGGTTCTAATCAAAATGGGATAATTTAGATTTTAAAACTTTTATTTTCTAGCATGCTTTAAATCCTAAATTTAAAAGCAACAAACAACACACCACATGTGCATACACATTCGAAAAATTAAATTCTAAAATGATTCCATACATAAAATTTGAACAGTTTGAAATAGATTAATCTAACATTTAGATTAGTTACTCTTAACAACTCATGTTAAGAAAGTTATGCAGTTAAATAATCTCTTAAAAACTCTTGTTAAGAAATTATTAATGTTGATTGCATTCTTAAAAACTCTTGTTAAGAAGTCCTAAGTAAGTGGTCATGAGATTTCTCCTTAATGATATTGTCAGTAAGCTCGTGTGGGGATTGCTAATTAAGAACATCTACCATTTCTTGGATCTAAGGACATTCTTCATATTCCCTTAGCTAGTCTAAATTAATGGAGCATGTCAATTTCATGGCATCTAACGTACCATCTTTCATATTGCTTGACTATATTTTAGACATTCAAAGAAAATAAAATAATTTAGCTTCAGATATGGTTTTTTATCTTGAATCAACTTCCATTATTTTTTTTTGCGGACTGTATAACTCTTAGATATATATAATGGGAGACGTCGATAGTCTCCTAGTGGGGATCATAATCTTATTGACACATAATGTGGTTATGGGAAATGAGCACAACAAATCACACTATGATAAGAGAGCAGTGAACTCTTGGCACTTGCAACTTCTTGCAATATCTGATCGTACTTCGGCTTCTAGAATAATAACAATCTTGAGGATAGCACAACAAACTATTAAGTCTGGTTTAAGCGGTACCATCATTACTCAACGACCATAGATTAACATGCAGCCCTTGTGGATAGCACAACAAAGCTACATGATGACTCTACCCCATTTACAGTCACTTGCAAAAATCCAAGGTACATGCATGATCACTCTTATTTTCTTCGAGGTCCTTGATCTCTAGTGATCACATCATTGGTTTTTGCATGTTATTCATGATATTGTTGAATTAATCTCGATAGCACGATCTGAGCTTCACCAATAGTTTAACCATACTTTTGGCTAAACAAGGGATACTGTCTGAATGAAGGATTATATCCATATGGCATGTATTGTCGAAAAGGTTCCTGAGTTGGATTAGTTATCTCTAATATCTTTGAGGATCATATGTTGTTGCTTGGAGCTAAACATGTCAAAGGATCCATATTTAATAATCAAGAGATGATTATTAAAGTGATTATTTGATAATCGAGTTAACAACTTAACTCATGAGATGATTTGTTAATTAACTTAAAATGTTAAGGAGTTAACTGATAATAAGCCTGCATATGAGTTATAGGGCTTACTAGGCTTACAACCAGAATGACATCTAGGCTTAGTGAGTCATACATATAATAGTTCTAAGCTATTAGATGGTCATAGCTAAGAGTTTTTGTGAAAAACTTCAGGAATAAGCTATATACATGATTGAGATGGGAGGCCCAGAGCACCAAGCTAACCCTATCCAGCTCTCTCTCTCTCCCCTCTCTCTCTCTTTGGGTGTCTCCCTCTATGGTGGCCAGCCCTCTCCTCTTCTCTTTCCCGCCTTCTAGCCAGCAAGAAGGAGGAAGAAGAAAAAGAAGAGAAGGTGTTCTCTTCACTTGTGGCTTTTGGAAAGAATCTCGACGGCAACTAACTAGTGTGGATATGTCTAGCGAACATATGCTTGTGTACCTCACTCTTCATCCACGTGGAACCACAAGTCTTACAATTATGCTATCACCAACAAATCACATTCTTTGTTGCTATGATCATGTGAGTTTTTGTTGCATCTACGATAGAATGATGGGTGTGAGTGCTCAATTGTGGTGTGTGAAATTTACGATTATCATGTTCATATGGATAATAAATAAACTATAGAGATCGTGATCGCCATAAACCGAGGGTTTCAATGATAAAAGATGATCGCTTACCTTTCAAACTTTGGGAGATTGGAATTCGTTTTGTTCCTTCTCTTTCGCCGACCAAAGAGAAAGAACTTTCTTCTTATTTTCTCTTGCTTTTGTTGTAGATTTCTTGGCTTGTTTTTCTCTTTTCTCCAAGCTTCTCTCCTTTCAAACCTTACAAAGAAAAATTAAACAAAGAAAAGAAAGAATATGATTAGAGCTATGGGTAATATAGTAACTATTCTATCAAACAAATTAAGCATGCCGCTATACTAAAATAACTCACTTTTTATGGTTCTTTAAACCCCTAACATGAACATAGGTAGGGAAATATTGATGTGGGTGTGTGTTAATGTGAAGTGATGTGATGAAACTATGAAGAAAGCAGTGAAGAATCTATGAAAAACTATAAAGAAAACATGTGGTGGTCTCAAAGCTAATCCGATACTATGTATTGATTCAGTTTATTAATAAATGACATTAATTCATTGTGTGTAATTAATTCGATCTATGTTTATCGTATCACGATGAAGTCTATGAACATGTGCAACAATCTTCGGATTATGATGAGATCATAATTATTGGACCAAAGATTTATAAACACATGTTCTCAATTGTTTCTAGTCGGAGGATATTTAAGATAGACATCAAACATCCAGATAGACTAGTACAGGTTTCTTCAGCTCATATGATGAGGGTGACTGATCCTATAAATCACTTGTGTGAAGACACTATGCTGGACCTGTAGGTGCTCATTGAGGAATAAGTTTACTAAACTGATCCGACCATAAATCGCTGGATAGTATATACCTCACTATTAACCAGCTTGATTCTTTTGTCACGGTTGCGTAGATGGTCCTTGGACCTGAGACACCAAAGATACCTTGTTGGTACGTCTTGAGCTTTGACTTTGACTAACGAATCCCTAACCATGGGTTTTCAATAAGTCAAATGATCGAGTTCAGAGAAATGCCATCGAAGGTAATTGAGTGTTCAATATGGGATAATCCGCTCTCAATATTATGAGAGAGAATGTTCCGAGAATGATGCGCTTAAGTCCCTGGCCAGGGCAGACACTGTATCAGATAAAGAGTTATCCGATATAGTTTAGCGGCATCTGATTTAAGTGAATCGACCGGGGTTTAACAGTAAACCATATCCTAGGTCGATTCGGGAACATTGCACGGATGAAGGATTATATCCGTGTGCTAACTGATGACGGAAAGGTTCCAATAGAGGGTTGTGATAACCCCAACGCCATCTAGGATCACGCGATGTTGCTTGGTATCCAACGTGATCGGAGGCCCGTCCAAATTTACTGTAGGACATTAAATTCTACTGATTAATTAATATAAGGGTATTAATTAATTCAATGGGTCCGTAAAGAGTTACTAGGCTTAATAGGCCATTAACTGGATTGGTATTTGGGCCTAGAGGGTCACACGAAAAATGTTTTCAAGTCGATGGATAATCCGATAGGATTTTGGATAAGTATGGATTTTTATGAAAAATCGCAAATAGGCTTATTATAAAAGAACGGCTGCTACGTCGGGGGCCAACAACACCGCCTTCTTTCTCTCTCCTCTCTCCTAGGCGCACGACATGAGGCGGCCATCTAGAGGCTCTGCTTCGGCTCCCGATAGCTCTGCCTTCCGTCCGACGGGAGTTTCCGAATCCGCATGTCGCGGCGGATTACGCATGGCCAGTCGGGATCCACGAACGCCGCATGAGCGAGGAGGTTAGGACGATCCATCGCGAGGAGAACCGTGTGGATACCGCTAGAGGCCGGGCACCTACGTGGCTTGCGGCATCGCTCCGACGGAACCAGAGAACGAACGTAAATCCGAATCCGCGCAAGGTAAATCAGATTCCCAATTTATTTTGTTGATTGAAACAGGACGTATCCGATCCCGAAATATTATTTTCGCTGCGTTTTTTTTTTTCGGTCGGATCCGAGCACAGCGAACCTAACAATGGTATCAGAGCCAAGTTCCACTGTGGTCCTCCTATTTCGGACTCCAGATCGGCAATTTTATAATTTATTCCATGCTATGTTTTGATTTTAATTGCATGAATCATGTTCATTAGATGAACATGGTTAGTTTACAATAAATAACCTCATTAAAATTATTTGTTTTCTGCATGCGTTTTGTGTTATTCGTTTGACGAAGAACGGATACAAATCGGCAACCCTGAGGGCAGCCCAAGTGTTGGGGAAGGATTGCTGGCTTTAAGGATCCCCACTGTGGGGTCACCGGTCGCCGACGGCCTCGTGCTCTGCGCTGGATGGGGTGGCCGGCGGGCCCTTCTCCTTCTTCTTCTTCTCCTGCGGTTTTGAAAGATGGGGGGGGGGTCGAATTTTGCAGAGAAATAAAAAGGGGAACCGCCGGCAACCAGGGGTTGCCATCGCTGGTGCCCCTGGGCACTGGCGGCCTCCCTCCGACTAGGGCCCTGCTGGCCGGCGCTTGCAGGGCAGGGAGCCGCCGCCGCGCCCGCCCCCCCCCCCCCCCCCCCCTGCGTGGGGGTGGGGGGGGGGGGCGGGCCCGATGGGCTAGCCGGGCCCCGAGTCCGGGCCAGGCCGGCCCTGGACCCGGCTGGACTCAGCCCAAGGTCTGGTTCGGACCATTGGACCACTTCCCCTTTTACCCTTTTAATTCTCTTTAATTTAATCCCCATTTTATCAATTTATTATCCTATATAATTTCAGAATTTAATTTATGAATGAAATGAGATTTTAAAATTAGATTAAGTTCTGTTTTTAATTATATGGACAATAATTAGATTAATGTGGATTAATCGGATTATTAAAAAAAAGTTGTTAATTTAATCTAATTGTTAGATTAAAGGACATTAAAGGGGAGTTAATTTAATTGTTAAATTAATTATTTAATGTCTGTTAATCTTACAAGCATGGAATATTATAATCTTGTCAATTTGGAATTGTTGTACATTTATTTTTTATATACATTTGATTGCCTATTTTAGCACGCTTAAAATAATTAAATCTTTTTCGAAAATTTAAATCAAAATTTTTTTTGGTCCCTAGTTTATTAAACCAAAATATTATTTATTTTTGAAATATTTTATTTAGCCATGTGATGTGCGTTAACTGTGTGGTTTGTTTAATTAAAAACTACACGGTGGTCATGGATGTGCATTATTTTGTGGAATGTGATTATGTGGTTTATTATTTGTTAATAAATAGAGGTCTGCGAACCTCTCCCTCTTATATTCCATTATATGTTTACCTCCCTCTCTTTGTATTCGCCTTAAGGCTTCTTCCTTTAAATTATTGATGTAATTTGATCGAGGTGGTTGTGCGTAGAGCGAGGATGATCCACAACTGCAATCAGATAATATAAAGGAGTTCATTAAATCTATGAGTTTGCAGACTCATAATATAAACTGTTATATTGTGTGTGTATGTATTTGACTGTCTGGCTCAAGTCAAACCACAGTGCCGTCCATGACCACTCTAATGACATGTATGCTATGCGTGTGTTTTATTTTGATTATGAATCTAATTAGCCAGGTTATTAGTATATATATATATATATTCGATATATTTAATACTATCACTTAGGATGAGACCAAAGTAAATAAACAAAACCTTCGTTACAAATTCTAAGCCGTAGCGCGAGTCATTGAGAATACGCCACGTGGCTCTCCATCAATATAGTTATTAGATCTCGATTCATTGGTGGCATATTCTTCGTGTTTACCCGATATTTACCATCATTTGATGAGAGGTCTAATGACTATGGCATTTGATGCCTTTGGATAAGAATAAAGGAATGATATAGTTATCCACGTATTTACCCAGGAACTATATTTCTACTCTACTCTATCACGTATTAATGGTAATACTTAGATCGGGGATAATGGTCTACTGCGTTTACCTAGGACCATTAATAACCTGGGAGCCGAAATATGATCCGATATTACAAGGAGTTGTAATTATCATGAGATGATTGCTCTGAGATAACGGTATGATACTACGTGTTTACCCGAGGTCATACTGTGATGCTTGGAGATTCTGATCCCCGCTAGGAGACTGTCGGCGTCTCCCGTTCTATACATATGAAAGTTATACAGTCCGACGAAAATTAGTGGGATTAAAACCAGATAAAAAAAGTCCATATCCTGTTTTTAAAATTAATAAACTGAATATCTGCTAAATTTATAATTTGATTATCTCCTATAGGCTAAAATGTCGCATCACAACCCGTTGCGTGGCATACTTGATGCCAATCGTTTGACAGGCACCAATTACTCGGACTGGCTCAGAAACTTGAAGATTGTCCTCAGGTCTGAGCCAATTGCTTATGTCTTGGATAATGAACCTCCGACTAAACCAACATTAGATGCCCCAAATGAGGATATGATAGCATATGAGAAATGGAAAGAAAATTCTACCATGGCCCAATGCTACATGTTAGCTTCTATGAGCAATGAGTTGCAGAGGCAACATGAGGAGATGGATGTAAGATCCATCATGCTCCATTTGAAGGAGCTATTTAGTGAGAAGAGTAGAGTCGAGAGATATGAGATATCTAAGAATCTGTTCAAGGCTCAGATGGCAGAGGGAACTTCAGTACAGACTCATGTACTGAAAATGATTGAATAGATGGAGAGGCAGGATGCTCTTGGGATTACACTTCCCAAGGAGATGCACACAGACCTTGTGTTATCTTCTCTTCCACAATCATATGCTCAGTTCATCGTTAATTTTAACATGAACAAGATCCAGACCACCTTAGCTGAATTACTGAACATTTTAAAAACTGTAGAGGGAAACCTTATGAAGGATAAACCCCAAATCCTCATGGTTGGTAAGACCAACAGGAAGAGGCTTGCAGTCCAAGCCTTTAAGAAAGGTAAAAACAAAGTTCAGCGAAAGCAAAAGGTTGTCAAGAAAGACAAAAGTAAGAGTGCTGAGAAAGGTGAATGCTTCTACTATCATCAAAAGGGCCACTGGAAGAGAAATTGCAAAGAATACCTCAAGGACAAGACTCAAGGAACTGTGAAGCAGCAGGACGCTTCAGGTATCTATATGATAGATGTAAACTTGTCAATAAGAGATTGTACATCATGGGTATTAGATACTGGATGTGTATCTCCTATCTGTAATTTTGTGCAGATAGTGACAAGAAGACGTAAGCTGAGGAGCAGTGAGGTGGAGCTGAGGCTAGGTAACGGTGCAAGAGTTGCGGCGATCACTGTGGAGACAGTGAAGCTTAAGCTACCATCTAGAGATATATTTTCATTAGATGAATGTTATTATATACCTAGCATAATAAGGAATATTATTTTTATTTCATGTTTAGATAGAATTGGATACAATTTAAATATTGGGAACAATTGTTGTTCAATTTATTTTAGAAATAAATTAAAAACTTTTGCTAGCTTGTCCAATGGTTTGTATCTTTTAAATGTGTCTCATGAAAATTTAAACATCGGTTCTTTAACTAAAAGAAACAAGTATGAAATAAACAAAGCCTACTTATGGCATTATAGGCTTGGTCACATTGGTAAAAGCAGACTCCAAAGATTACATAAAGATGGATACTTAGATCCATTTGATTATGAATCATATGCGATCTGTGAGTCATGTTTGACGGGCAAAATGGCTAAATCTCCATTTACTGAAACTGGAGAACGAGCCAAAGACTTACTAGAACTAATACATTCTGATGTATGTGGTTCTATGTCTACCGAAGCCATTGGTGGTTTCTCGTACTTCATCACATTCACTGATAATTACTGAAGTTTCGGATTTATATACTTACTGAAGTATAAATATGAAACCTTTGAGAAATTCAAAGAATTTAGGAATTAAGTGGAGAAACAAACTGGAAAGAGTATAAAACCCATCCGATCTGATCGGGGTGGTGAATACTTGAGTATGGAGTTCATTAAATACTTAAAGGATAATGATATCCTTTCTCAGCTTACACCTCTTTATACACCTCAGATGAATAGTATATCAGAAAGGAGAAATCGCACAATAATGGAAATGGTGAGATCAATGATGAGCATGTCCAAATTACCAGTGTCCTTATGGGGATATGCACTTAGCTCGACTATATATATCCTGAATAAGGTACCCAACAAATCTGTTGAAACCACTCCATATGAGATATGGAATGGAAATAAACTAGACCTTAAACATGTTAAAGTCATGTTTGACGAGCAAAATGACTAAATCTCTATTTACTGGAACTGGAGAACGAGCCAAAGACTTACTAGAACTAATACATTCTGATGTATGTGGTCTTATGTCTATCCAAGCCATTGGTGGTTTCTTGTACTTCATCACATTCACTGATGATTACTCAAGGTTCGGATTTATATACTTACTGAAGTATAAATCTGAAGCCTTTGAGAAATTCAGAGAATTTAGGAATAAAGTGGAGAAACAAATTAGAAAGAGTATAAAAGTCATCCAATCTGATCGGGGTGGTGAATACTTGAGTACGGAGTTCATTAAATACCTAAAGGATAATGGTATTCTTTCTCAGCTTACACCTCCTTATATACCTCCAATGAATGGTGTATCGGAAAGGAGAAATCGCACATTAATGGAAATTGTGCGATCAATGATGAGCATGTCCAAATTACCAGTGTCCTTATGGGGATATGCACTTAGTTCGGCTATGTATATCCTGAATAAGATACCCAGCAAATCTGTTGAAACCACTCCATATCAGATATGGAATGGAAAGAAACCAAACTTTAAACATGTTAAAGTCTAGGGATGTCCTACTCATGTTAAAAGACATGATATAGATAAGTTGGAGTCCATAACTGACAAATGCAGATTTGTGGGATATCCAAAAGAAACTTATGGATATTACTTCTATCATCCTGGCGATCAAAAGGTGTTTGTAGCCAGGAGAGCTGTCTTTTTGGAAGAAGATTATATTCTCCAGAAGGACAGTGGGAGTAAAGTAACCTTAGAAGAAATTCCAAACCTACAAATTAGTAACGGTTCATCTGATGAACTGTCAATTTCTGAACTTGTTCAAATAAGTACACAAGAAACTTGTAGGTCAGAAAGAATACCTAAACCACCAGAAAGATATGCAGGACATATGGATGTATCTAGGATACTATATAATGAGGATGATGATCCTAAGACTTACCAGGAGCCCATTGAAAGTCCAGAGGTAGGGAAATGGCGAGAAGCTATGAATTCTGAAATTCAGTCCATGCACATCAACCAAGTTTAGAACTTGGTTGACTTGCCCAAAGGTATAGTACCTATCGGTTGCAAATAGATCTTTAAAAGAAAGATTGGTGCAAATGGACGAATTGAGACTTATAAGGTAAGGTTGGTGGCGAAGGGTTATCGTCAAAGACAAGGCATTGACTATGACGAGACCTTCTCACCTGTTGCCATGATTAAGTCTATCAGAATTCTTCTCGCCATTGCAGTATACCATGATTACGAAATATGATAGATGGATGTGAAGATGGCCTTCCTTAATGGAAACCTTGAGGAAGAGGTGTATATGATATAACCAGAGGGTTTCACATCAAAGGAATCTCTAGATATGATATATAAGTTGCAAAGGTCCGTTTATAGACTGAAACAAGCTTCCCGTAGCTGGAACATAAGGTTTGACCAGGCAATCAAATCTTATGGTTTTATTAAGAATGAAGATGAGCTATGTGTATACAAGAAAAATAGTGGGAGCGCAATCACATTCCTGATTCTTTACGTTGATGACATCCTACTCATTAGGAATGATGTAGGAATGATGTCATCAGTAAAGATCTGGCTTTCTAAGAACTTCTCCATGAAGGATTTGAGAGAAGCATCTTACGTATTAGGAATACGGATCTATAGAGATAGATCAAATAAGATGTTTATCTTAACCCAATCCATGTACATAGAAACCATTGTCAAAAGATTTGGCATGGAAAATTCCAAAAGAGGTCACATACCGATAAGACCTGAAATTTATCTCTTCAAAGGTCAGTCTCCTAAGACTTCTAAGGAGAGGGCAATGATGGATAAGATTCCCTATGCTTCAGCCATAGAGTTCCATCATGTATGCCATGCTATGTACTAGACCTGATGTTGCATATGCTCTAAGCGTTACGAGCAGACATCAGGCAGATCCAGGTGATGAACATTGGAAGGCTGTGAAATGCATCCTTAAGTACTTGAGAAGAATTAAGGATATGTTTCTAGTCTATGGAGGAGGAGACTTAAAGCTGCAATGATACACTGATTCAAGTTTTCAGTCTGATCTTGATGACAGCAAGTCAACATCAGGTTTTGTCTTCACACTCAACAAGAGAGTAGTGAGCTGGAAAAGTTCCAAGTAGGAAACCACTGCTGATTCGACAACGGAAGCTGAATATATTGCTACTGCTGAAGCTGTTAGTTTTAGGTGGCCTACAAGCCAATCTAACTATGTAAATCTCGTTCATTTATTAATATAATGGCATAATATTCATTATGTGTAAATCGCATTAATTATCGTTTCATAATGAACTCTGTGAATATGTGCTATAGTGATCAGATTATGATGAGATCATACTGATGAGACTGATCGCTTAAACACACATATTCTTAATCGTTCTTAGTCGAAGGATATCCGAGAAGGACATCGGATATCCGGTTAGACTTGTACAGATTACTCCTGCTCATACGATGAGGGTGACTGATCTCATAAGTCACTTGTGTGGAGACACTAAGGTGAATCTGTAGGTGCTCATTGGAGAATGAGTTCACTGAACTGATCTGACTGAATCGCTGGATGGTATTGTACCTCACTGTCAACCGGCTTTATTCTATTGTCGCAGTTGCGTGGATGGTCCTCGGACCTGAGACACCAAGGACACCTTGGCAGTGGACTTCTGTGCTTTGACCTTGGTTTACGAATCTCTAGCCACGGGATTCTAATACGCCAAGGATTGAGTACATCGGAATACTGTGGAAGGGAATTGTGTGTCAATAAGGAATCATTCGCTCTCGGTACTTAGAGAGAGAATGCTCTAGGAAGGATGTGCGAAAGTCCCTGGCCAGGGCGGACGATAATATCGGGAAAGGAGTTTTCCGATATTCATCAGCGGCATCCAATCCAAGTGAGTCGACCGGTTAGGGTTTGACAGCTCGCCATGCCCTGAGTTGACTCGAGAGCATTGTACGAATGAAGGATTATATCCACGCGGTAACTGTCGGCGAAAAGGTTCCAAGAGTGGGTTACTTAACCCCAATACCTTCTGGGTTCACGCGGTGTTGCTTGGCACCCAACGTGATCGGAGGCCCGGTCGAATTCGATGTGCGACATCAATTCGATTGATTAATTAATTAATAAAGGGTTATTAATTGATTAATAAAGCCAGTGAGGAGTCACTGGGCTTGTTGGGCCATTAACTGGACTGGTACTTGGGCCTAAAGGGTCACACGCAAGTGATTCTCAAGGCGATGGATAAATAAGTGGGTTTTATACAAACCGGGGGTTTTTATGAAAAACCGCGCGGTTAATATAAAACATAGCGAACGGGCTGAGCAGGCCAAGCTGCTGCTAACCCTAGCCGCCCCTCCTCAGTTTCTGTCTCTCTCTGGCGTCCAGACAGATCTAGATCTGCTCTGCCGCTTCTCCGAATCCCGTTCGACGGGAAATCGTCCGCGCGTTGCGGCGATCATTGCGGCGACCGGCGAAGGTTTCGTGGGCTGCGAAGAACGAGGAACGTGAAGATATCGATCGCGAGGAGGATCGCGTGGACATCGCTAGAGGCCGGGCACTTGCGCGGCTTGCGGTGTCGCACCGACGGAACCGAACGGTTGCGGATTCGAATCCGCACACGGTGAGAATCGATTATCGGATAATCGTAATTTTTAGTTTTTTCGAAACGGGAACGGATCGCTGTTTAATATTCTATTTTCCGCTGCGTGAGCGATCCGGAGAAACCCAAGAAATCCCAACAGTGGTATCAGAGCCAGGTTCCACTGTTTCTCGTCCCGTTTCGGTCTCCGAACTTAATTTTTCTTGTATTATTCCATGTGTTAGTACGATCCCCTTTTGCTGGATTTGTGTTCATGCGATCAACACGATTAATAAGATTAATTTATTCTGCAAAATCGAATTTTTTTTTAGGGTTCTTTCTGTTCTTCGTGGGACGAAGAACGGGGTGTCTGTGGCGGCTTCAATTGGGTGCTCCATGTGATGGGAAGGTGGTCGGAGGTCCTGGTATGACCAGGGACCACGCCAGTCACATACGGCACTGTTGCCGGCGGCGGAGAGCCCGCTGGAGATGCCCGGATTGAAGGTCTTCTCCTTTTGTTTACCCAAAGTTTTTTTTTTTTTTCTTCCTCACGGTTTTGAGAAAACCTGTGATAACCAGATATTAAGGGAGATTTTGATAGCTTCGGGCTCACCACCGGCATGCCTGCCGGCGACGGGGACGTCACCTGGCAGTGCCGGCGGCGCCAGGGCAGTGGCCACCGGCCGGGGCTGTCCCTCTTGCCGCCGGGCACCACCACCTGCAACAGCTTCTTGGGTTCGGGTTTTGCAGCACCCGTTTTGGAGATGCATCGGGTCCACCGACGCCGGAGGAGACGCCGGCGGAGCTAGGCCCACCGGCCGCCGGGCGGATCTGCCCCGGCCCCCACCGCCGCCATGAGATGTGCAGGTTAGGGTTTCGGGTGGGGCCCGGTCCCGAGCCGGTCGGACCGGCCCGGGCCGGGTCCAAGGCCTGGCCGAACCAGGCTCGGACCAGGCGCACTCCTGGTCCGAGCCCTGGCTCGACCAGGGCCCGAACCCCATGGCTCAGCCCAAGTTATTTTAACCCCCATTTCTATTAAACCTTAGCCCATTAAAATTTTAATTGAGAATTATATATTAATTATAAAATTCAAAATTGTTTTGGAATATGAAATTATTATTTAATTCTTAATTTTAATTGGGCAATAATGATTATGAATCATTTAATTAACAAAGTGTTGTTAATAATTGGAATTGGTTATTAATTTAAATGTTAAATGAATAATTAATTTTAATTGTCTAACTTAAGTGTTAAGTTAGTTATTATTAGTTAACTGGAATCAATTGTGAGTTTAAATGTTAAATTAATAATTAGTTTTAATTAACTAATAGAAAGGTTTAATTAGGAGTTATTAGTTATTAGTTTAAGTGTTAAACTAATAATTAATATTAATCTAATAATCTAAGAGTTAGATTAGTAGTTAAATAATTAATTAGTGTTAATTACTAGTTTAAGAGTTAAATTAGTCATTAACATTAATTAATTAATTAATCTAAGAGTTAGATTAATGGTTTATAACGAATTAAAGTTGATCATTAATTTAAGTGTTAAATTAATTATTAATTTTAATCTACTGATCTAAGAGTTAGATTAGTAAATAATTTTAATAGTCTAATTGTTAGATTATTAATGGGGTTTAATCTAAGTGTTAGATTATTAGAAATGTTCTAATTTGCATGGAATAATCTGGAATTATTAATTTGGAGTTTGTGTGCATGTGATGTGTGTTTAATGATTTTAAATTTTGATTTAATTGCATGTTAATTTAATAAAATGAGTTTTCGAAATTCAAATACCAATTTTGATTGGATCCCAGCTTTTTGAAAGCCAAAGTTATTTATTTTGAAAACTCTTTTATTTTAGCCATGTGATGCGCTATATCTTGTGTGGAATGTTTAAAACACACCGTGGTCATGGATATGCACTTATTTAATTGTTCAAGTGATGAATGATGTGTTTGTGTGGATCGTGGATGAATGATGGAAGTTTATTAATTGTTTAATAAATAGAGATCTGCGTATCTCTCCCTCTCTCATTCTCTGATGTACTTCTACCTCCCTTTCTCTTGTACTCGCCATAAGGCCTTCTTCAATTTACTTGTAATTTTAGAATTAATGTAATTTGATCGAGGCAACCGAGGAAGGAGCAAGGACGATCCACAACTGCAACTAGGAAGGTGAAAAGATGGAGATCTCTTGCCTATGTGTTTGCAGATTTATCTAATGTAAATGTTATGTTAGATTGTGTGTGCGTTTGACTGTTGGCTCTAGTCAAACCCACTGTGCTATCCATGACCACACTAATGACATGTATGTGATGCATTATTTTCTTTTGATTATGAATCGAAGCAGGTATAGTATTTAGTAAATATATACGATATATTTATATACTATCACCTAGGAGAGACCAAGATAAAAGTTATCTAAATACCTTCAGATAAACTCTAAGCCGTAACGCGAGTAGTTGAGAACTTACCGCGTGGTCCACCATCATTATAGTCATAGGATTCGAATCACTTTAGGCAGGTTTGTTGTGCTATCCACAAGGCCTGTTTAATTGGGAGGAGAAATTGTGGCTATGGCATTAGATGCCTATAGATCGGGGTAGAGGAACCCTATAGCTTTGTTGTGCTATCCACAAGGGCTGTATGCAAATCTATGCTCGTCGCGTAATAATGGTTAGCTTAGACCAGAATTAGTAGTTTGTTGTGCTATCCACAAGGCCATTAAATCTCTGGGGACCAAAGCTATGATCAGATATTGCAAGGAGTTGCAAGTCCCATGAGTTGGGTGCTCTCTGATTGTATTACAGTTTGTTGTGCTATCCACAAGGCTGTAGTGCAAGTCATTGAGATTCTGATCCCCACTAGGAGACTGTCGACATCTCCCGTTCTGTATAACTGAGGGTTATACAGTCCGTCGAAAATTAGTGGGAGTTAAACTTGAACAAAAGACCATGTCTTGTTTTAAATTTTAATAATTGAACATCTGCTAAATAGATTTTACTTATCTCCTGTAGGGAATTATGTCGTCGAATAACCCACTCCGTGGCATACTTGATGCCCTTTTGACTTACCTGATCTACTCAGATTGGTTTAGAAGCCTAAAGAATGTCTTCAGATCTGAGCACATTGACTTCGTCCCTGGAGCTGATCCTCCTGCTGAATCAGCATTGGATGCCCCTGAAGCAGAGATGACAACTAATGATAAAAGATCGAAGGACAAAAGCAAAAGAGTAGTGAAGGGTGACTGCTTCTACTATAAGCAGTATGGTCACTGGAAGAGGAACTGTAAGGAGTTTCTTAATGATAAAGCTCATGGAAGAGTAAAGCTATATGAAGCTTCATATATCTATATGATAGATATCAACCTATCAGTTAGAGATTCCACATCTTAGGTATTAGATACCAGATGTGCTTCTCATATCTGCCATGATGTGCAGATGCTGACAAGTAAGCGCAAGCTGAGACAAGGCGAGGTGGAATTGAGGCTAGGAAACGGCGCAAAAGTTGCGGCGATTGCTGTTGCGACAGCAAACCTCAGGCTTCCATCGGGAGACACCTTACTATTAGAGGATTGTTATTATGTTCCTAGCATAATAAAGAACATCATATCGATATCTTGTTTGGACAAGATAGGATATAAGTTGACTATTGAGAATAGAAGTTGTTCGATTTATTATGGTAATAAATCAATAGCTTCGGCATCTTTAGTCAACGGTCTATATCTCTTACATGTTTCTTATTACAATCTTCAAATTGATAATGCTCTTAAGAAGAGCAAGAATTGTGTGAACCAGGCCTACATGTGGCATTGTAGACTTGGGCACATTGGCTAAAGCAGGTTGCAAAAGTTATATAAGCATGGTTATTTAACTGTATTCGATTATGAATCGTTTGCAACATGTGAATCCTGCCTTATGGGAAAGATGGCAAAATCTCCATTTACTGGACATGGAGAGCGTGCCAAGGATATTTTGGAACTAATACATTCAGATGTATGTGGTCCCATGTCCACCTAAGCCAAAGGTGGCTTTTCTTACTTCATCACGTTCACCGATGATTTCTCAAGATTTGGCTATGTGTACTTAATGAAGTACAAGTCGGAAGCATTTGAGAAGTTCAAGGAGTTCAAGAATGAGGTAGAGAAGCAGTTAGGAAAGAGTATTAAAGCTCTTCGATCAGATCGAGGAGGAGAATACTTGAGTACTAATTTCACACAATTCTTAAAGGATAATGGTATCCTTTCTCAGCTGACCCCTCCATATACACCACAGATGAATGGTGTATCAGAAAGGAGGAATCGCACCTTGTTGGACATGGTGCGATCCATGATGAGCTTTTCGGGATTACTAGTATCCCTCTGGGGTTATGCTTTAGAGTCAGCAGCATACCTACTGAATAGAGTACCCAGCAAGTCTGTAGCCTCTACTCCATATGAGATATGGAAAGGAAGGAAACCAGAATTTAAACTTGTTAAAGTCTGGGGTTGCCCTGCTCATGTAAAGAGGCATGATCTAGACAAGTTGGAATCACGAACTGATAAATGCAGGTTTGTGGGATATCCAAAGGAAACCTTTGGATACTATTTTTACCATCCTGGTGAACAAAAAGTGTTTGTCGCCAGGAAAGCTGTCTTCTTGGAAGAGGAATACCTTCCCCAGGAGGACAGTGGGAGCAAAATAGTACTAGAAGAGGTTCCAAATCCCCAAACAGCTGTATTATCATCAGATGAGATATCAGTTCCTGAATCTGTTCAGGTATACACAGATGAGCCACGTAGATCTAGTAGAGTACGTAGACTGCCCGAACGTTATGTAGGACATATTACTGAAGGTGAGTCTAAGGTAGAATATAATGAGGATGATGATCCTAAAACCTACCAGGAGGCCATAGAAGGCCCAGAATCCGGGAAATGGCGAGAAGCCATGAACTCAGAAATCCAGTCTATGTACACCAACCAAGTTTGGAACTTGAAGGACTTGCCCGAGGGTATTGTACCCATTGGTTGCAAGTGGATCTTTAAGAGAAAGATCGGTGCTGATGGACGGATCGACACTTATAAGGCAAGGTTGGTGGCAAAAGGATATCGTCAAAGGCAAGGAATTGACTATGACGAGACTTTCTCACCAGTTGCCATGATAAAGTCGATCAGAGTTCTGCTCGCCATTGCAGCACATTTTGATTATGAAATCTGGCAGATGGATGTGAAGACTGCCTTCCTCAATGGTAACCTTGAGGAAGAGGTGTATATGATACAACCAGAAGATTTCACGTCCAAAGAATCTCCAGATAAAGTGTGCAAGCTTCAAAGGTCCATTTATGGACTGAAGCAGGCTTCCCGGAGTTGGAACATAAGATTTGACGAGGCTGTCAAGTCTTATGACTTCATTAATAATGAAGATGAGTCTTGTGTGTACAAAAAGACCAGTGGGAGTGCAGTCACTTTTCTAGTTCTTTACGTAGATGACATACTACTCATTGGGAATGATGTAGCTATGATGTCATCAGTAAAGATCTGGATGTCGAAACACTTCTCCATGAAGGATTTGGGAGAAGCATCCTACGTATTGGGAATACGGATCTATAGAGATAGATCAAAGAGGATGCTTGGAATGACCCAATCCTTGTACATAGATACCATAGTCAAAAGGTTTGGCATGGAAAATTCCAAAAGAGGTCTCACACGGATGAGACATGGAATTAGTCTCTCAAAGGAGCAGTCTCCTAAGGCTCCTTATGAGAGGGCATTCATAGATAGAATACCCTATGCCGCTGCCATAGGATCTATCATGTATGTCATGCTATGTACACGGCCTGATGTTGCATTTGCTCTAAGTGTTACGAGCAGATTTCAGGCTGATCCAGGCGAAGAGCACTGGAAGGCAGTGAAATGTATCCTAAAGTACTTGAGAAGAACTAAGGATATGTTTCTTGTCTATGGAGGAGGTGACTTGAAACTGCGAGGCTTTACTGTCTCGAGTTTCCAGTCGGATCCAGATGATAGCAAGTCTACATCTGGATTCGTGTTTACTTTGAACGGAGGTGCGGTGTGCTGGAAGAGTTCAAAGCAAGTAACCACTGCAGATTCGACGACTAAAGCTGAGTACATCGCTGCAGCTGAAGCTGCCAAGGAAGCAGTGTGGTTGAAGAAATTCATCACCGACCTCGGCATAGTTCCCAGCATCTCTGAGCCTGTTCCACTGTTGTGCGACAACAATGGAGCCATTGCGCAAGCGAAAGAGCCGCGGTCTCAGCAAAAATTGAAGCATACTCTGAAGCGCTTTCACCTTATCAGAGAGATCATATCCAGAGGAGATGTAGTAGTGGAAAGAGTTCCTTCCGTCGACAATGTAGCAGATCCACTGACATAGCCGTTAGCTCAAATTGTGTTTGAGCGTCACCTAGAGTCTATAGGCTTATTATATAAAGGAGATTGGCTTTAGTCCAAGTGGGAGATTGTTAGTTTTAGGTGGCCTACAGGCCAATCTAACTATGTAAATCTCGTTCATTTATTAATATAATGGCATAATATTCATTATGTGTAAATCGCATTAGTTATCGTTTCATAATGAAGTCCGTGAATGTGTGCTATAGTGATCAGATTATGAGGAGATCAAATTGATGAGACTGATCACTTAAACACACATATTCTTAATCGTTCCTAGTCGAAGGATATCCGAGAAGGACATCAGATATCCGGTTAGACTAGTACAGATTACTCCTGCTCATACTGTAACGACCCGCCATCCTATGACCGGAGACCCGATCACTAAATGGATGTCGGCCTATTGACTGCGGGTTCATACCCGGATCTCACACAACACATCTGGAGGAGTAAGCGTTAAACAAGACTAAATATAGCAATCACACGGACTACAAAGATATTACAAGTGCGCAGGAAGGAAGATAACAATGTCCGTATACAGTCCAACAATAATTACATGGTTCAACAAATTAAACAAGTACAAGCAGAAGTAAAGTACAACAACATCGGGGCATACCCCGGAACTGAGACAGCTGCTGGCCCGCACACCAAGGAGACACCACACGCCGCCACACGCCATGAGGTCTACACCTGAAACCGCAGGGAGTGAGCCACACCAGAAACGGGCTCAGTAGGGATCATCCGATCCCCTGCCTCCTACTCACACACCCACAAGTGCAACAATCCAGATATATGGCACTTAAATAAAGCAGTAAACATAGCACCCAAACCTGATATGAAAACGTACGCATCAGCAGTGTAGCAGGAACAATTCTAAATCACCCGAAGAACCCAACATAAAGTCACGTCTCACAGCCAAAGTCCACAAAGCGACCGAACCACACTGTCGACCGAAGTCAAACGTCGCCTCACAACACCACCAACACTCACGCCTGTCTGCCCCTACAGTGTTCCGGGGCACCGTAGGGTGAGGCAGTGAGTCAAACTAGGACTAGCTGGGACCAGTGAACCACCACTGCCCAGCTACGTGTGCACACAAGCAGTCTAGACTACTGTCCTACCGATCGGATTTCCTCCACGCCAGGCCTCGGCGCTTCAGGAGGGCCTTGGGGACCGGCGAACCCCCGTCAAGCCGAAGCTACAAGAACTACCCACAACCCTAACCTCCCGGGCTGCGTCAGGCCAAAGGGTACCACTCGTAACCTTGATCAAAGGTCACATCAGGCCCAGTGGCTAAAGGGGTAAAACAACTCCAACAGTACCACAACCAGCTCCACAGCAAGAAACGCGCCGGAAGCTGGCACGACAAACAGGGAAACCCCGACCCGCTGAGATCAAACAGCAACCCCTCAGATAGCGCACCGACTACTCTGGCCCGACGGGCTCAAGGTGGTTCTACTTCCCTCAGCCAAAGGTAAAACACAACATGTACCACTCCCCCACCGGTACGGCAACAATGCCTCACAGACACCATGGCCCTTCCACATCAGCCCAAGGTGACAACGTAAATCACAGTAGTTCCAATTTCATATCCGCATAGACACACATACACATGATATGATTCCATTCATACAGCAAATCTCAGTCTCAGAGTACAACTTAAAGCATGCATTTGACTATCCAACCGGAAAACATGTGTTAAAACCAGAGTTCATGCAGTTTTGTCTTGAATCGCGTCGACCGAGGTCGACGCCATTCAAGCCCCTCAAACAGGTTCATTAAAATCAGATTAAGCCCTAAAACGCGTCAGAGTCCACAGACGCCATTCACACCGGAATTCCAGAGTTGCAGAAGCCTCAGTCGGGAGATTTTCCTGCCTAAATGGCGTCATGCTGGCACGTCGCCATTCGTAATGGCGTCGTCCAGGCATGACGTCATTTAGTGCCAGAACCCCAAACTCACAACACCTCGAACAGGGAGGTTTCTGCCTAAAAGGCGTCATACTGGCCCGACGTCCTTCTAAAAGGCGTCGACCAGTCATGACGCCGTTTAGCGCCAGAAACTTGGTTCCCTGGTTCAACCCGAGGGTTTCTCCCCTTAACCCCAAGCACCCCAAAACGCCCAAAACAGAAGGGGGAGAAAAGGGAAATCAAACTACCATGAGCATGCTACAATTCCACGATCCCGAACATGGGCATTCCCACAAGAAAACCCCCTAGACATGCTCATTCTAACCCAAAACACATCATGCAACGCCAAGGAAATCACGAGCAAGATAACCACAGTCCATGCGAGGTTCGTCCCCCTATCGGTTCTTGAACTCCTCCAAACTCCGTGCCGCCGACTCGCAGCACCGCAGACCACCGCCGGTACCCCCGAGGACGTCGCCACTCCGCCGGGACATCGGCCGCCGTCCGAAAAATGGAACGCCACGAAGGAAGTGGTGGAGGTAGAGGTGAGAGGTAGGGAGGTGTTGGAGTGATGGAAGAGGAAGAAGAGGAAGGGAAAGGGGAAAAGAGGGTCGGAGAGGGCGGAGAGGATGAAGAGAGAGAGGGTGGAGGCGAAAATGAGGGAAAGAAGGGGAGGCTCGCGGGGTCAATCAGAAACTGGCTAAAACGCGTCGAGCGAGAAGGACGCCTATCAGATGACAGGACGGGCCGTACTGACAGCACTCTGAAACGCGTCGACCACCACGGACGCCGTTCATCTGACATGTCAGGCACCGTACACTGACACCGCAGGGTCGCAGTCTGAATCGCGTCGTCCATCATGGGCACCGTTCAGACGACGAGACAGGGGCCGTACTCTCGCGGCCCGAAACCCGCCCACGTGGCACAACAGCAAGCAGACCTAAATGGCGTCCACACAACCTGACGCCTTTTGAAAAGCGTCGAGCAGTGCAGACGTCATTCAGTCAAGATTCACAAGGCCCCTCAGGGTCGAAACCAGGGGATCCGGCCCGAGCCCGACCCGAATACTGAACCCGAAACCTCAGTCCTTACACATACGATGAGGGTGACTGATCTCATAAGTCACTTGTGTGGAGACACTAAGGCGAATCTGTAGGTGATCATTGGAGAATGAGTTCACTGAACTGATCCGACTGAATCGCTTGATGGTATTGTACCTCATTGTCAACCAGCTTGATTCTATTGTCGCAGTTGCGTGGATGGTCCTCGGACCTGAGACACCAAGGACACCTTGGCGGTGGACTTCTGTGCTTTGACCTTGGTTTACGAATCTCTAGCCATGGGATTCTAATACGCCAAGGATTGGGTACAGCGGAATACCGTGGAAGGGAATTGTGTGTAAGTAAGGAATCATTCGCTCTCGGTACTTAGAGAGAGAATGCTCTAGGAAGGATGCGCGAAAGCCCCTGTCCAGGGCGGACGATAATATCGGGAAAGGAGTTTTCCGATATTCATCAGCGGCATCCAATCCAAGTGAGTCGACCGGCTAGGGTTTGACAGCTCGCCTTGATGAGTCAAGATACTAGTCTTGCAATCCAGTACTAAGCCGAAGCTCATTTGTCCACGTATTATTTCGTAAAAGCGAAAACATCGTCCCCATCAATTAACAATCTAACGGCCTACTCGTGCGATTAAGAATCCTCTGGAATTATCACTATTTTTGTTGAAGGAGAACTCAAATTCCAGTTTCATAAAAACACAAGGTCCTTGATATAATCTAATAAATATTTATTATATAGTAATGCTAATGCAAATCAATTAAAAAAAAGACTACAAGAATAGAGATAATCGTCTTTTTAGTCACGGCTGGGACTTAGTGAAATTCGCATAGTGGGACTTTATTGAAATTTCAGCTTTCTTTTACTTTTGCTAATATTCTTGTACTCAGAATTTGTCAGTAACTTCAAGCAAATAGATAATCAACATCAAATATCAGTGAATATGGAATTTTGGAAAAGTATCAGAAATTCAAAAAACTCATCAAATGGCGTCGCTGTTCACAGACGTCATTTAAATGACGTCATCCAGTCCAGACGCCATTTAACTTACAGAAACTGCTCCTCTTCTGACTCCAATCCGAACTCCACTTTCCTTACTTCAACTCCCTCTTCCAATTCGGAAAGGGCTTCCCAACTTCACAAAACACTCTATAAAATCTCTCTCTCTTCAATTCAATTCAACACAACAAGCAATCAATAGGGAAATCTAGAGGATTCTCTCTAAAGCTCAAGAGAAAGAGAGGAGGGACAAGAAGAATCAAAAGGAATTGAGTAATCAATTTATTCAAGGAGGATGAATTCTTCACAAGAATCTTCAAGCAAAAGGATAAGGAAGACGATTGAAAAGCCCTCTAAAGTAGAAGGTTATCTAAGCGGGTGAGATCCTAACTTACAAGTAAGCTATTATCTCTCTAATCAAATTCTTCTTCTTGTAATTCTCTACACGTTCTCCAAATTCTTCATGGGCATGATAGAACTATTATAATTTCATTTCTTTCTTTATCTAGGGATATCCTTTCTTTTCCGATCCAAGATGATTCTCTTCTCTTCCATAGATCCAAAAGCTAGTTAACAAGATCAATCTTTCTATGCAATCATATATATCCAAGTGGCACATTCAAAGATTGATCATCCATGCCAAACATTATAAGAGCGCATGTATGGATTGGACTGCAATGGGTGCTTTAGTCGAACTGTGGCATTATCAAACTTATACTTTTCTCTTCTCCACATTCGAAGCCACTCTCCTTCTGGAAGAAGTTGAACTCTTATTGGGCCTTCCTAAGCTTAAGGTCAATAATGATGAACCTGATTTGACTGAGATGATGCTTATGAGGGAAAAGATCACTGGTCATCAATTCTTGGAAAAGATTATGAAGAATCCAAAAGAAATTCAAGGTTGTCTTACTAAAAAAGGGATCAATGTTGCCAAGCTGGCTGAATGGACCTTGAAAAGGATAGAAAATCTCAAAGAGAAAGATACAGAGGTTGTGATGATGGTGTTCACTGTATGTTTAGCTGGAGCTCTACTATTCTATGCCTAAGATAATATTTTATAAGATGATTAAATCAATGCAATCAATAAGATTTTTTGAAGGAAAGCAGATTAGCACAGTAGTTCTAGCCTATCTCTACAGCGGGCTCTCTACAGCTTCTACAGGTTAGCTACCTTATGGCAATATGCTGCTCTTAGCTCTATAGGTAGAATTCCACTTCAAGTTCAACCATAATGAGGAAAAAGTTCCAAGGATATCCCAAATGTACCAGTGCAGTCCTATCTTCCATATCGCCAACATAGTGAAGTTCAACGACAACATGACCAATCGGGTGCCCAACCTCAAGACTCGAGCCGACTGGCGTGCTTATTTCAAGACTATTCTAAAGACTGGATTCGGATCCATGCCACTTGCTCTTATGGAAAAGGCGGTTTGAGTGCGTTGTGGTGCTGGCACAGATCTCCAACTGATCGGGGCGACCGAGTTCGTTCTGTATAATCCACATCGCTGTCATCCTCAGCTTGGTATGCCGTACTATGAATTTCCTAAGATATCTTCTCTTTCTCCAATTAAGAAGCGGGCTTTAGGAACTGACGAAGACTTTGAGGCGACTGAACTCATGGCAACTTTATGGAACATCATATTCACCCGTTGTGTGAAAACTCCACATGAAGCCAATGAAGAATTATGGAAAACATATGTAAAGGAGCTTAAGAAAATCCGACCTTGAAAGCTCTCGATCCTTCTATCCAACTTGATGCATTTTGCTTTAATTTCTATGAAGAAATCATTCCTTTATTGCAATAAAATATCATTCATTAATGTCGTGCAATTCTGAAATTTTCCTTAAATAAAACTGTGATTTTTCCTCAAAATATCAAGCTTCGGACTTATTTAATTCAAATCGCATCGACTCAGAGAGACACGTTTCAATCCAATTCAATTTTTAAAAACAAATATTTAATCCTTTAAAAGCCCAAATAGCGTCGTGTCAGGGAGACGCCTTTTGATTTCTCTCTCCTATTTTCTAGAGATTTCCAACAATTAATCCACTGAATCGCGTCCTCCTTCAAAGACGCGTATCCCAGATTACTCCATATTTTTGTGGTACGGCCCTGACCGAAAAAGGCAGTAAATTCCAAAAGGCATTGCCCGCGGGGGACATGTTTAGCAAATTTCAAAAATTTTCTCTTGCCACCTCAGTTTGTGCGCCACTGAATCGCGTCGCTATTCCCAAATGCGATTTAACAATTTCAAATAGGGTCACGTAAGCTCGAGCCCCTTTCCTTCTCATTCTCTCTTAGGTTTTCTCTCTCTTCCCTTCACCTTCTTCTTTTACGATCACCGGCGCTCCCCTCTTGTTCCAGCCATCTCTCTCAACTCCGGCGAGCTTCTCTAACTCCGGTGAGCTTCTCCAGCCACCCTCTCTCATCTCTATGCTCTCTCTCACTCAAACTCTCTCTCTTACTCCCTTGTGCTCTCTCTCTTCTACACGGTCCTATGGAACAAGGAGGGCCAAGCGGGATTGGCAAACGGCGCCGAGTCACCGCTATCGAAGTGGTGGAATTGCCCGAGGGAGAGGAAGTTCCTGAAACGGCTGGCGAAGTGGCGGCGGGACTCCCGTAGGTGGTGGCCTTTATGGAAGCCGAAGAAGTACCACCCACGGCTCAAGAGGGCGAAGCAACGGTGGCACTGGCTGAGGAAATGTTGGGATCACTGTGTCGAGATCTGACCCAAAACGCAGTGGAATAAAATTTCTCGGCATCGGTTCCATCCCGTTTCGATCAACAAAACAAGACAGGAGTAAATCGCATTTATCTTGCGCGGATTAAAATCCACGTTCATTTTTCGGTTCCGTCGGAGTGTTATCTACGCGGTTCTCCTCGCGATGGATCGTCCTCGCCTCCTCGCTCGATGTGGCATTCGCGGATCCCATCTGGCTGCACGTAATCCGCCGGGACATGCAGATTCGGAATCTCCTGTTGGACGGAAGGTGAAGCAATCGGGATCCGAAGCGGAGCCTCCAGGGGGCCGGTCTCGTGTCATGCACCTGGAAGAGAGGAGAGAGAAAGAGCGATGGCTAGGTTAGGATTGCTGGCAACCGACCTAGCGTCCGTTCTTTTATAAAAAGTCTATTTACGACTTTTCGTAAAAACCTAGACTTATCCGAAATCCTGTCGGATTATCCATCGACTTGAAAACTTTTTGAGTGTGCCCCTCTAGGCCCAAATACCAGTCCAGTTAATGGTCCATTAAGCCCGGTAACTCTTTACGGACCCACTGAATTAATTAATATCCTTATATTTAATTAATCAACCAAATTTAATGTCCCACAATAAATTCGGATGGGCTTCTGATCACGTTGGATGCCAAGCAACATCGTGTGATCCTGGATGGCAATGGGGTTATTGCAAACCTTTCGGTCATCGGTTAGCGCGTAGATATAATCCTTCATTTGTGTAATGTTCCCGAATTGACCTAAGGTGTGGTTTACTGTTAAACGCTAGCCGATCGATTCACTTGAATCATATACCGCTAATCTATATCGGATAACTCTTTATCTGATATAGAGTCCGCCTTGGCCAGGGACTTAAGCACATCATTCCCGAAACATTCTCTCTCAAACTACCGAGAGCGGATGATCTAGTATTAAACACACAATTACCTTTGAGGGCTTTTCCCTGAACCCAATCACTTGACTTATTGATAACCCATGGTTATGGATTCGTTAGTCAAGGTCAAAGTTCAGAAACCTACCAACAAGATCTCTTTGGCGTCTCAGGTCCAAGGATCATCTACGCAACCATGACAAAAGAATTGAGTTGGTTAACAGTGAGGTGTTTACCATCCAGCGATTCATAGTCAGATCAGTTCAGTGAACTCATTCGCCAATGAGCACCTACAGGTCCAACATAGTGTCTCCACACAAGTGACTTATAGGATCAGTCACCCTCATCATATGAGCTGAAGAAACCTATACTAGTATATCCGGATGTTCGATGTCCTTCTCAAACGTCCTATGACTAGGAACAATTAAAAACATGTGTTTATAAGTCTTCGGTCCTGTAATTATGATCTCATCATAATCCGAAGATTGTTGCACATGTTCATGGACTTCATCGTGATACGATAAACATAGATCAAATTAATTACACATAATGAATTATTGTCGTTTATTAATAAACTGAATCAATACATAGTATCAGATTGCCTTTGAGACCATCTAATACTAACAATCTCCTACTTGGACTAAAGCCAATCACTTTTATACAGAATACCCATGTTCTCTAAGTGACGCTCAAAGACATTTTGAGACAAAGGCTTTGTTAGTGGATCTGTTATGTTGTTGGCTGAAGGAACTGTTTCCACTACGACATCTCCTCGAGCTATAATCTCTCTAATCAGATGAAAGCGCTGCAGAATGTGCTTCAACTTCTAATGAGACCTCGACTCTTTCGCTTGAGCAATCGCCCCATTGTTGTCACACGGCAGTGGGACGGGACCAGATATGCTTTCCACTACGCCAAGATCGCCGATGAATTTTTTCATCCATACAGCTTTCTTGGCGGCTTCAACAGCAGCAATATGCTCGGCTTCCGTTGTCGAATCAGCAGTGGTTTCCTGTTTGGAACTTTTTCAGCTCACTGCTTCCCCGTTGAGTGTGAAAACAAAACCTGATGTTGACTTGTTATCATCAGGATCAGACTGAAAACTCGAGTCAGTGTATCCTTGTAGCTTTAAGTCTCCTCCTCTATAGACTAGAAATAGATCCTTAGTCCTTCTCAAGTACTTAAGGATGCATTTCACAGTCTTCCAGTATTCATCATCTAGATATGCCTGATGTCTGCTCGTAACACTTAGAGCATATGCTACATTAGGTCTAGTACATAACATGGCATACATGATGGAGCCTATGGCAGAAGCATAGGGGACCTTATCCATCACAGCCCTCTCTTCAGGTGTCTTGGGAAACTGACCTTTAGAAAGTGAAATTCCATGTCTCATCGGTATGAGACCACTCTTGGAATTTTCCATGCCAAACTTTTTAACAATAGTTTCTATGTACATGGATTGAGTTAAATCAAACATCTTCTTTGATCTATCTCTATAGATCCGTATTCCCAATATGTAAGATGCTTCTCCCAAATCCTTCATGGAGAAGTTCCTTGACAGCCATATCTTTACCGATGGCATCATTCCTACATCATTCCTAATGAGTAAGATGTCGTCAACGTAAAGAACCAGGAATGTGATTGCGCTCCCACTGTTTTTCTTGTACACACAGGGCTCATCTTCATTCTTAATGAAGCCATAAGATTTGATTGCCTTATCAAATCTTATGTTCCAGTTTCGGGAAGCTTGCTTCAGCCCATAAATGGACCTTTACAACTTGCATACCATGTCTGGAGATTCTTTGGATGTGAATCCTTCTAGTTGTGTCATATATACCTCCTCTTCAAGGTTTCCATTGAGGAAGGCAGTCTTCACATCCATTTGCTAGATTTCATAATCATGGTAGGCAGTAATGGCGAGAAGAATTCTAATAGACTTAATCATGGCAACGGGTGAAAAGGTTTCGTCATAGTCAATAGTTTGTCTTTGACGATAGCCTTTCACCACTAATCTTGCTTTATAAGTCTTAATATGCCCATTCTGCACCGATCTTTCTTTTAAAGATCCATTTGTAGCTGATAGGTACTATACCATCGGGTAAATCTTCCATGTTCCAAACTTGGTTGATGTACATAGACTGTATTTCAGAATTCATGGTTTCCCGCCATCTCTCGGCCTCTGGACTTTCAATGGCCTCCTGGTAAGTCTTAGGATCATCATCCTCATTATAGAGTATCTTTGAACCATCCAAATTAATATCTCCCACATATCTTTCTGGTGGTTTAGGTACTCTTTCAAACCTACGAGGTTCCTGTGTATTATTTTGAAAAGGTTCACAAACTGACGGTTCATCTGATAAACCATTACCAGTTTGTGGGTCTAGAATTTCTTCCATAGTTACTTTACTCCCATTATTTTTCTGGAGAATATAATCTTCTTCCAAAAAGACAGCTCTCCTGGCCACAAACACCTTTTGTTCGCCAGGATGATAAAAGTAATATCCATAAGTTTCCTATGGATATCCTACAAATCTGTATTTGTCAGTTCTGGACTCCAACTTATCTGCGTCATGTCTTTTAACATGAGTAGGACATCCCCAGACTTTAACATGTTTAAGGTATGGTTTCCTTCCATTCCATATCTCATATGGAGTGGTTTCAACAGATTTGCTGGGTACCTTGTTCAAGATATACATAGCCGAGCTAAGTGCATATCCCCATAAGGACACTGGTAATTTGGACATGCTCATCATAGATCGCACCATTTCCATTAATGTGTGATTTCTCCTTTCTGATACACCATTCATCTGAGGTGTATAAGGAGGTGTAAGCTGAGAAAAGATACCATTATCCTTTAAGTATTTAATGAGCTCAGTACTCAAGTATTCACCACCTCGATCGGATCGGATGGTTTTTATATACTCTTTCCAGTTTGTTTCTTTACTTCATTCTTAAATTCTCTGAATTTCTCAAAGGCTTCAGATTTATACTTCAATAAGTATATGTATCCAAACCTTGAGTGATCTTCAATGAATGTAATGAAGTATGAGAAACCACTAATGGCTTGGGTCGACGTAGAACCACATACATCTGAATGTATAAGTTCTAATATGTCTTTGGCTCGTTCTCCAGTTCCACTAAATGGAGACTAGCCATTTTACCTATTAAATATGACTCACAGGTTGTATATGATTCATAATCAAATGGATCTAAGTATCTATCTTTATGTATACTTTGGAGTCTGCTTTCACCAATGTGTCCAAGCCTACAATGCCATAAGTAGGCTTTATTCATTTCATACTTACTTCTTTTAATTAAAGAACCGTTGTGTAAATTTTCATGAGACACATTTAATAGATACAAACCATTAGACAAGATAGCAGAAGCTATTAAATTATTTCGAAAATAAATTGAACAACTATTATTCTCAAATTTTAAATTGTATCCAATTCTATCTAAACATGAAGTAGAAATAATATTTCTTATTATGCTAGGTACATAATAACGTTCATCTAATGAAAAAGTGTCTCTGGATGGTACCTTGAGCTTCACTGTCCCCACAGCGATTGCCGCAACTCTTGCGTCATTACCTAGCCTCAGCTCCACCTCGCCGGTCCTCAGCTTACGTCTTCTTGTCCATGCCTGCACAGAATTGCACATATGTGATACACATCCAGTATCTAATACCCATGATGTACAATCTCTTATTGACAAGTTTACATCTATCATATTGATACCTGAAGCGTCGTGCTGCTTCACAGTTCTTTGAGCCTTGTCCTTGAGGTATTCTTTGCAATTCCTCTTCCAGTGGCCCTTTTAGTGACAATAGAAGCAATCACCTTTCTCAGTGCTTTTGCTTTTGTCCTTTTTGACAACCTTTTGCTTTCTCTGAATTTTGTTCTTACCTTTCCGAAAGGCTTAGACTGCAAGTCTCTTTCTGTTGGTCTTACCAACCATGAGGATTAGGGGTTTATCCTTCACAAGGTTCCCCTTTGTAGTCTTTAACATGTTCAGTAGTTCACCTAAGGTGGTCTAGATCTTGTTCATGTTAAAGTTAACTATGAACTAAGCATATAATTGTGGAAGGGAAGATAACACGAGGTCAATATGTATCTCCTTAGGAAGTGTAACCCCAAGAGCATCCAACCTCTCCACTCATTCAATCATCTTCAGTACATGAGTCTGTACTGAAGTTCCCTCTGCCATCTAAGTTTTGAACAAATTCTTAGATATCTCATATCATTCGAATATGCTCTGCTCACCAAACATCTCCTTCAAATGGAGCATGATGGATCTAGCATCCATCTCCTCATGTTGCCTCTGCACCTCATTGCTCATAGAGGCTAACATGTAGCACTAGGTCATAGTGGAGTCTTCCTTCAACTTTTCACAAGCAATCATTTCCTCCTCTGGGGCATCTCAGTAGGAGGTTCATTATCCAAGACATAGGCAATCTGCTCAGACCTGAGGATAATCTTCAGGTTCCTGAGCCAGTCTGAGTAGTTGGTGCCTGTCAAACTGTTGGCATCGGGTATGCCTCGCAACGGATTATAGTGCGATATTCTAGCCTACAGGAGATAATCAAATCATAATTAGCAGGTATTTAGATTAACTAAAACAAGATATGGACTTTATTTATCTAGTTTTACTCTCACTAACGGACTATATAACCTTCAGATATACAGAACGAGAGACGCCGACTGTCTCCTAATGGGGATCAGAATATCCAAACATCATAGTATGACTTCGGGTAAACACGTGGTATCATACCGCTATCTCAGAACAATCATCTCATGATAATTGCAACTCCTTGCAATATCCGATCATATTTTAGCCCCCAGGTTATTAATGGTCCCAGGTAAACACAGTAGGCCATTATCCCTGATCTAAGCATTACCATCAATACGTGATAGAATAGAGTAGAAATATAGTTCCCAGGTAAACACGTGGATAACTATATCGTTCTTCTATTCTTATCCAAAAGCATCTAATGCCATGATCAATATTCCTCCCAACAGACGATGGCAAACTTCGGGTAAACACATAGTATCTGCCATTACTGAATTAAGTTCTATTAATCATATTGATGGAGAGCCACGCGGTGCATTCTCAATGACGCGCGCTACAGCTTAGAATTTGTTACGAAGGTTTTATTTATTTACTTTGGTCTCATCCTAGGTGATAGTATTAAATATATCGAATATATTATATACACTAATAACCTAGTAAATTTGATTCATAATCAAAATAAAACACACGCATCATATACATGTCATTAGTGTGGTCATGGACGGCACTGCAGTTTGACTTGAGCCAGACAGTCAAACACACACACACACACAATATAACGGTTTATATCATGAGTCTGCAAACTCATAGATTCAATGAACTCCTTCATATTCATCTGGTTGCAGTTGTGGATCATCCTCGCTCCATACGCAGCTGCCTCGATCAAATTACATCATAAATTCATAATTACATGATAATTTAGAAGAGGAAGCCTTATAGCGAATACATCAAGGAGGGAGGTAGAAACACAATGGAATATGAGAGGGAGAGGTTCGCATATCTCTATTTATTAATAAATAATAAACCACACAATCATATTCCACATCCACAAAATTAATGCACATCCATGACCACCATGTGGTTTAATTAAACAAACTACACATGTTGAGCACATCTCATGGCTAAATAATTTTTTTGAAAATATTTAATATTTTGGTTTCATAAGCCAGGGACCAAACAAACTTTGGATAACTAGTATTTTCGAAAATATTATCAGTTTATGCATGTTTAACTTAAATCGTATTTAAATAAGCATTTAAAACACATCATATGTTAAATAGTCAAATTAACAACTTTATAATATTCCATGCTACTCATCACATTAAAGGGATTAATTTAATCAATTAAATATAATCACCTATATTATCAAATCTAACAATTAGATTGATAATACCATTAACAACAACTTGTCAAAAATTTCTCTTATATAAATAATTCCCTTTCACTGGTCTTTAATAAGTGTAAAACAGAATTTAATCAATTTTAAAATCCAATTTTAAATTTGAATAAAATTCTGTAATATTAAAAAAATATATATATATATAAAAAAAAAACAGCGAAAAAGAATTAAATAGGCCTGGTCAACGAAGTCAACCGGGCCAAGCTGGCTTGGACCAGACCGGCCCCTTGGGCCAAACCCAGCCAGCGCCTGGCTCGAGTCCAGACCCACCCTGTGGGGCTAGCCGGGCCCGGGCCAGGTGCTCGGCTGGTTCGGGCACCAGGGCCCAGACCGACAGGCTGGGTCCCCCCCCCCCCGACGCAGCTAGGGTTTGCCTAGCTGCGCTGCAGGTGGGGAAGGGGCGGCCCTCCGCCGCCAGCTTGCCCCACAGGTGCCGGCCGGCGGGCCCCAGCCAAACGGGGTTACCCCGGCGGCCAGGGGCACCGGCGACGGTGCTACCCTTGGTTCTCGGCGGCAGCCCCACAACTCCCCCCCCCCCCCCCCCCCCCCTTTTGTGCACGGTTTGTGCATCCCGAGCCCACCATCCCCAGGGCCGGACAGTTGCGAGGTTGAGGAGGATGAAGGAGGCCATCTTCTACGCCGGTGAAGGGCTGCAAATCCCCTGTGATTCTTAGGGTGATACCCAAGGCATCGGCAACCGATTCCCCAACCTTTGGGGTGCCCAAAATCATGCCGATCCGAGTCCGTTCTTCGTCAGACGAAGAAC
Source organism: Zantedeschia hybrid cultivar (assembly GCA_030544215.1). NCBI lineage: Eukaryota > Viridiplantae > Streptophyta > Magnoliopsida > Alismatales > Araceae > Zantedeschia > Zantedeschia hybrid cultivar. Next base: position 48,523,393 of record JARZZO010000011.1, read on the forward strand.
ATCAACCGAACCAAAAGATATAGATTTTAAAGCAATAATCACATGTAGTTAATCGTGTTCATCTAATGAACACAGTTCATGCATTTAAAATCTAATAACTAGCATGGAATATTTTATAAAATTGATAATTCGATAAATCGAAACGGCAAAGAACATAGTGATAACCTGGCTCTAAGTTGGGATCATTGTGTCGAGATCCGACCCAAAATGCAGCGGAATAAAATTTCTCGGGATCGGATCCATCCCGTTTCGATCAACAAAACAAGACCAGAGTAAATCGGATTTACCTTGCGTGGATTCGAATCCGCGTTCATTTTCTGGTTCTGTCGGAGTGATGCCGCAGGCCGCACAGTTGCCCGGCCTCTAGCGGTATCGACGCGGTTCTCCTCGCAATGGATTGTCCTCGCCTCCTCGCTCGATGCGGCATTCGCGGATCCCATCTGGCTGCACATAATCTACCGCGACATGCGGATTCAGAATCTCTCGTCGGACGGAAGGTAGAGCAATCGGGATCCGAAGCGGAGCCTCCAGGGGGCCGGCCTCGTGTCGTGCACCTGGAAGAGAGGAGAGAGAAAAAGCGACGGCTAGGTTAGGGTTGCTGGCCCCCGACCTAGCGTCTGTTCTTTTATAATAAGTCTATTTGCGATTTTTCGTAAAAACCCAGACATATCCGAAATCCTGTCGGATTATCCATCGACTTGAAAACCTTTTGCGTGTGCCCCTCTAGGCCCAAATACCAGTCCAGTTAACGTCCCATTAAGCCCAGTAACTCTTTACGGACCCATTGAATTAATTAATATCTTTAAATTTAATTAATCAGCCGAAATTAATGTCTCACAATAAATTCGGATGGGCTTCCGATCATGTTGGATGCCAAGCAACATCGCGTGATCCTGGATGGCAATGGGGTTATCGCAACCCTCTATTGGAACCTTTCCGTCATCGGTTAGCGCGTAGATATAATCCTTCATCTGTGTAATGTTCCCGAATCGACCTAGGGTGTGGTTTACTGTTAAACGCTAGCCGATCGATTCACTTGAATCAGATACCGCTAATCTATATCGGATAACTCTTTATCTGATATAGAGTCCGCCTTGGCCAGGGACTTAAGCACATCATTCCCGAAACATTCTCTCTCAAACTACCGAGAGCGGATGATCTAGTATTAAACACACAATTACCTTTGAGGGCTTTTCCCTGAACCCAATCACTTGACTTATTGATAACCCATGGTTATGGATTCGTTAGTCAAGGTCAAAGTTCAGAAACCTGCCAACAAGATATCTTTGGCGTCTCAGGTCCAAGGATCATCCACGCAACCATTACAAAAGAATTGAGCTGGTTAACAGTGAGGTGTTTACCATCCAGCGATTCATAGTCGGATTAGTTCAGTGAACTCATTCGCCAATGAGCACCTACAGGTCCAGCATAGTGTCTCCACAAAAGTGACTTATAGGATCAGTCACCCTCATCATATGAGCTGAAGAAACCTATACTAGTCTATCCGGATGTTCGATATCCTTCTCAAACATCCTATGACTAGGAACAATTAAGAACATGTGTTTATAAGTCTTCGGTCCTGTAATTATGATCTCATCAAAATCCGAAGATTGTTGCACATGTTCATGGACTTCATCGTGATACGATAAATATAGATTGAATTAATTACACACAATGAATTATTGTCATTTATTAATAAACTGAATCAATACATAGTATCGAATTGGCTTTGAGACCATCTAATACTAACAGGAAGCCGGTCCACGCTTAGTAATCCTTAGAAGCACCCTATTTTATATGTTAGATTTCAATTTTGGGGGGTAAGAGGAGCTCCACCACAGGTTCTCAGAACCTGTGGTGAATGGCGTCTGGGGTCAGCGACACCTTTTGAAACGCGTCAGCTAAATCCGACGCCTTTCAAAAAAGTTGGCTAATTGTCTGAAAAATTGATTATTAATATTCGGACCATGATTTTAATCATCTATCTGGACAATGCAGTGCACGATGAGGACTAGGATCTCATGGGACCTGGTGGTGGCTGCTTACAGAGGTTCCCTAGACTTCCAAAAGGTGCGACTAACTGAGATGGGCTTTAGGGAGATCCTAGAGATTGAGCCATTCTAGATAGATCTAGTGTTGCTACAGGTTCTTAGACAGCGATGGCACGCTGAGAGTCAGGCATTTCTGATGTCCTGGGGACACATGATCCCTAGTCTCGAGGACGTCACCAGGATCACTAGCCTCCGTATGGAAGGTTGAGCAGTTAGCGGGATCACATATCCCAATTATCGAAGGTTAGCATTAGAGCTCCTACGATTAGAGGTGACAGGGATTGAGGGCCGTGAGTCTTGGACTCTCCTGTGGACAGCCGTCGAGAGATCCTTAGGATTAGTAGAGCTTAGGCAGTAGACGGATGAGTCTCAGGATAAGTTGAGAGAGAGACTAGCTAGGGTAGCTAGTGCAGTCTACTGCCAGGATCCGAGTGATAGGGCTAGTATAGATAAGGATCTTCGGAGATTCTTAGTGTTTTTCTGTGGTAGGCTTCTCTTTGGGACGAAGGGCGACTACATCCACTATCGTTTCCTAAGTCTCCTCTTTGATCTTGATAGGCTAGGCGAGTATGCCTGGGGTACGGCCCTTTTGGCCCACCTCTTCACTGACCTCTTCGTAGTTATACCTGACCGGGAGACCACCATCAACGGCTTCACGCCATTCGTCCAGGTATTATCTTATTTTAAATCTGTTCATTTCTAAATGCTTATGGTGCAATGCATATGGTCATGATGATTCTAACCTGTATGTTCTTATATGTAGATCTGGTCATATTATTACTTCCCTCGGGGCCGGGCGAGGCCTTCTCTCCAACCAGCGGCAGTATCTTTGGCCCGATGATGGCGTCCGAGAGTGGATACGGCACCACAGCATCACCAACTAACGGCCCTCCACCGTCAGTTCCTCGACTACCCAGAGCTGCTGGTGAGTTTTAATTCTTTTCTTTCAATTATTAATTGTTTCATGGTTTATTAGAATGTTTAAACATTTAATTAATTACAATGTCTTGTAGAGTGTTTAAATATTTTATTAGCATGTTTAATTAATTCAATTAATTTTTTTTATTAAAATGTTTGTTAAATATTTAATTAGCCTAGTTAAATGTTAAATAATTGAATGAGGAATATTTTAGTTTACATCTCATTATATGTTTATTGCTTTGAACACACAGTTTATTGATTGATTTTTTTTTTATTAATTATCTTATATGTGATATGTAATGTGACTAACCTACGTGAATGCAGGTTATTTGGTGTCCGTACCTTAGTATGGACAATGCAAGACAGCCCTGAGTAGAGCAGGGACAAGGTCGGTTTGGGCGCCAGGTATGGCTGCATTGCATGAATGAGATAGCCCTCCTGCACCTGAGGCTGGTGATGCGGACACTTGGGCTCCATTAAGAGTGGGTGGAGGAGGAGATCCTAAAAGGGATCGGGAGGACCATGCGGGGCAAGCAAGCTCGCACCGACTGGAGCGCCACGTTCCTAGATTAGCGGGATGATTGGCACTGATATGGGATACTAGTATAGTCACAGGCGGTGAGCAACGATGCTTATCTTCAGCACTACCGAACCCACTATGCTGCCCACCTCTAGTTACTTCGTTCTCTCGATGTAAGTAACATGATGTGTATGATATGAATGCTTCTTTCATTTTTATTAATTATCTTGCTTATATTTGTGAATGTATGACATGACATGGTATAAATATGCAGGATGCGCGGGATGCCACCATCATCACCCTTCGGGACCACCTCCAGGATGCAGAGGCCCAGTTAGAGTAGGTGCAGAAGAAATTGAACGAGTTGGTAAGCATGACGTGCATGAATGAAACATGAATTATTCCTTTTATTAAATTGTTTTGACACTTGCACACTGACGATGGTCTCTTCTTTTATAGCGCGCCGCCTACACTCACGCGGCTCCACCCTAGTCTTCTGCTGGCGCTTCTTCTTCTAGTGTTGCTCACGAGGCCACCATCACTGACTTGCAGAGTCAGTTGGCCCGAGCCATCTGTTGAGCCATTTAGGTTGAGGAAGATGCCACTGTCTGGGTAAGTCTTCAACTTGCTTTCCTTCTTTCTGCTTCTGTTGTAGGTCCAAGAGCTTTGTCAGGCTCTCGAGGAGGATTGAGGTAGAGCGTCCCGTGTCACTAAGTTGGAAGAGCAGTTGGTGCGGCTCTCCACAGGTGACCTACCTCAAGAGCTTTCACGCCTCCGGTCACGCCTGGAGGTCATCATTGAGGAGAGGGAATGTGAGCAGCAGGAGAGGTACCAGATTGACACAGAGATGTCATCTCTCCGAGTCCAGCTTGGAGTTGAAGAGCACGAGAGGCGCAGTATAAAGGAACGTTATCGGCGTGCTCATCTGCGGGCTCAAGAGCGGGGACAGGCGAGTGCCTTCACTGCGAGTGTTGCGATCTCTTCGGGCCAGGCGAGGCCGAGTGTATGGGACTACCACTTCTGCCGACTCGTAGGCCAGATGGACTGGATGAGGCCCAAAGTCAATATGACAAAGGTGCAGGAGAGAGTCAACCATGAGGGCTGCTTGTTGTATCTTTTCATTTTGTTGTATCTTCCTTTTGTGAAGTCTTGCTGATGGACTTCTCATCATGTGTATAAAACTTTTGACATATGGGAATGGAACCTTTTCATACTTGATTTTTCTGTCGACTTTTCTTTTCTTGCCTTGTTCCTATGTCATGTGTATGGCTTGACAAACATGTTAAATATATGTTCTAGCTTGGCCCCTTGCCCAGTTAGGTAACTGGCTACTTGATCCTATCCTTGGTAGAAGGGTCAAAGGGCAAAGCCTTTATTTAATGAAAGCGAATAAAGATTATTAAAGGGAAAATAAATGGTAAATGCAACATAGAAGCATGCAAATGCTCACTGAAACGTGCAACACTCATGATCTGACAGACAAATGCTAATTGAAATATTTTTGTTTTGCAATTGCAATTTTCAAAATATCTATTTTTTTTTGTTTTGAAATATTCAAATTTTTTTATTTTGAAATATCTATTTTTCTGGTTTTTAAATATCCATTTTTTGTAGTATTGAAATATTCAATTTTTTTGGTAGTTTTGAAATATCTATTTTTTTAAATTTTGAAATATTCATTTTTTTAAATATCCATTTTTTTTGTAATTTTAAAATATTTTTTTGTAATTTTCAAATATCTATTTTTGTTGGTAATTTTCAAATATTATTTTTTTGTAATTTTCAAATATCCATTTTTTTTTGTAATTTTCAAATATTCATTTTTTTTGTAAAGACCAGTATGGTACATGGATCAAAAGAGTTTACTTATTCATCATCTTAATTCCCTAATCATTCTTTAATAACCTAATCCGGGTTCATCGTGCTTTTATTGTGCTTATATCCTCGATCTCCTTTGATGATCCGACCTTCAGTCGACTTAGGCTATTCTTTAAGCTTGGAGTACATCCCTTAGAGAAAAAGGAAGAAATGGTCTAGAAAGCTCTCGAGAGGGGTCTAGAGACCCAAAAATATGTCCATCCTCTACCCCATTGTCCATTGGGGTTCGGTCATTTTCACTTTACGGGGTATTTTTGACCTTGCGCTCCCTTTCATTTGGATATTTGTGACTTTTTTATTTGACGTTTGTGGCCTTTTGTACTTGATTTGGCTTTTGCCTTTCTGATTTTTCTTTTGTGAGGCGGATCTTTTTCTTTCCCCCCCTTTTTTTTATGACGGCCTCCTACTAAGACGGCGGGTATTTTAAGTAGTCTATCATGAGCCTCGTTCCGACATCGTGAGCCGAGTATAAAAAGGAGTAATGAAGCTAGAATGGGTTGTACTTTTACACTCTCGGTCAAGCTGTCAGTTCTCCTTGGACTTCACATCTCTTGTTACTCGAGGACAAAGCGTGTTTGTGTGTGAATAATGCACCTGAATTAGACTATCGAAGACTAACTAGGGAATTTGGGACTTCAAATTTTCTGACCCAACTGGTCTTAGCACCATGCTGATCGACACTCCCAATCTAAGGGTAATATTTCTTAAGATACAAACTATTCCAAGGATGAGATAGTTTTTGACCTTCTGCATCAACTAGCTTGTTGGCGTTGCCAAGAAAAACACTCGAGATAACATAAGGTCCTTCCCAATTGGGTTGGAGTTTAGAACGTGGACCACCGGGTTTTATGAAAATTCTTTTAACCACTATTTCAATAACTTTGAATTTATGTTCAATGACCTTCTTTTGATAAAAGCATGCTAATCTATTTTGATATACTCATGAATGATTAGTCGCTGACCATCTTTTCTCGTCTAAAAGTTTCAATTGAGCGAGGAGTGCAGAGCGATGCTCGTCAATAGAAAACTCCTTATTCAATTGTATTCTTAATGACGGGATGAGGATTTCGTATGGAACTACCACCTCCATTCCAAATGTTAAGGAATATTGAGTCTGACCAGTGGGCGTGTAGATTGAAGTTCGGTATGCCGACAAAGCCTCAATCAATTTCTCTAGCCAGTTTGTGTATCGATTAGATTTAAACGTTTTCTTGATGATTTTTATCAAGGTCTTATTAGTTGCCTCTGCTTAGCTATTGCCTTGCGGATAATAAGGAGATGAATGATGCAATGCAATTTTATACCTGTTGTAGAGGTCCTTCAGCTCTTGTGAGATGAACTGCAGTCCATTGTCGGTGACGATAGTGCTTGAAATCCCAAACCTTGTGATGATATTCTTCATGATAAATTTGCAGACTGTTGACGCTTTGACTTCTGTGTAAGCTTCCGCTTCTACCCACTTGGTGAAGTACTCCGTTGCAGTGAGAATGAAGGAATTCTACTTATTGCCAGAATTAGGATCACCGAGAGGTCCAATGATGTCGAAAGTCCACATGGAGAAAGGCCACGGCGAGGAAACATGATGGAGTGAAGATGCGGGGGAATGGATCTTGTCGGCATGAAGTTGACACTTAGCACACCTACAAACCCTACACAATCTTCTTCCATGGTCGGCCAATAATATCCTTGTCTAAGGATTTTCTTTGATAACATCTGTCCATTAACATAGCCACCACAAACTTCAGCATGAGCTCTTCCATGATCTTCCAAAGCTCATCTTTGTTTAAGCATCTCAGAAGAACACCATCAAATTTACGTCTATATAACTCACCTCCAACCAGGGTGTATTTCTGAGCAATTCTCCTGATAGCCCTCTTCTCTTCAGTCGTGGCTTCTTCACCATATGACTGATCTTCACAATATTTGGCAATTTTGTAGTACCGTGATTTCTCTTCATCTTCCATCTCTTCTTGTAGCTCTAGTAGCATGATTTCCCGCTTCTCTACAATATCTCCATCTCTGACCTTCTTCAGTAATTTCTTTTTAATCCTAAGAAAGGAAGGGTCCTCTACAGTAGGAGGGAGTCGCCTATGAATGATGATCGATTCGGATTGATTGCTGATTGGAAAATTTAGGGATGATGCGAGAGAAGCTAGAGTGTCAGCTAAGATATTCTGATTCCAAAAAACATGGACAAAGATCAATTTGGTGAAAAGCTTGGCATAAGCTGAGGTCAATTCCTAATAAGGCTTGAGTTTGGAATCAAGGGTGCGATATTTGGTAAGGACTTGGCGAAGAATTAATTGACTATCACCTACAATCCGTAGCTTGGTGGCACCATGGAGATGAGCGGCCTTGAGACTGGCAAGAAGAGCCTCATATTCAGCTATGTTATAGATAACATAAAAAGCAAGCTAAAAGGCTTGTGGAATGGTGACACCTTCAGGTGATAGGAGAACGATGCCGATACCCTTACCATGAGAGTTCAAAGATCCGTCAAAATGCAGAGTTCACATGTCATCTTTGACTCTATTAATGGACATCAGTTCCTCATCCGAAAACTCCGATCGAACCGGATCAAATATGGGGAGAGGGTGATAAGAAAGGTGTTCTGCTATGGTATAGCCTTTGATTGCTTTCTGCTGAATGTAAATGATATCGAACTGAGATATAAAACTCTACCAACGTGCTAATCGATCTATAAGGACAGATTTCTCAAGAAGGAACTTGATTGGATTCATCCTAGCGATGAGATGGACCTCATGGGTCAGGAAATAATGTTTCAGCTCCTGAATTACCCAGACCAATGTAGCACATGTTTTCTCCATTGCCGTATACCTCTGTTCAGCGGGGTTGAGAAGTTTAGAAAGATAATAGGCTGCCCTCTCCTTTCCTTCTTCATCCTCTTGTGCTAGGACAGCCCCCACCGAATCATCTAGGACAAAAATGTATAGAATTAAATGCTTGCCCGGAGATGGTGGTCTCAATATAGGAGGGCTCGCCTAGTATGTCTTTAACCCATCATATGCCTCCTAACACTTATTGTCCCAATCGAATTTGACTCTTGGCTTAGTGAGCTCATAGAACGGCTTACATCTTTGTGTATGCTGGGAGACAAAGCGGCGAATAAACTACAACTTCTCGATTAATTCTCTTAACTCTTTCAAATTCTTAGGAGGTGGCATTTCAATAATAGCTTTAGCCTTGTTGGGATCGATCTCAAAATCCTATTTGCTAACAATGAACCCTAACCACTTCCCCGACAAGACACCAAATATGCACTTCTTTGGGTTCATCTTAAATTAATATTCCCTCGATCTTTCCAAAACCTTTGCTAGAATTTCAGCATGCTCAGCTTTAGTCTTAAACTTCACTAGTAAGTCATCCACATACACTTCCAAATTTATATGCATCATATTATGTAATATAGCCATTATAGCCCTTTGATAGGTGGCTCAAGCATTCTTCAACCTAAATGGCATGACAACATAACAATATGTACCCCATGCTATAGTGAACGACGTTTTCTCTTGATCGTCTTCTGCTAACCTAATATGATTGTATCTTAAAAATCCATCTATGAATGACAGAGTCTCAAATCCAGCTGTGTTATCAATCAGCACATCTATGTGAGGCAGTAGGAAATCATCCTTAGAACATGCCCAGTTCAAATCTCGAAAGTCAATATAAATTCTGACTTTCCCATCCTTATTCATGACCGAGACTATGTTAGCCACCTATTGTGGATAAAGAACAACTCTAATAAATTTGGCTTTATGCAGCTTATCGACTGTTGGAATTTCTCAGTTTCTCCGGATCTCCCACGCAGCGGAAACTAAAATATTTACAGCGATCCGTTCCCGTTTCGAAATCTAAAATACGATAATCGGATTATCGAAGTTCTCACCCTGTGCGGATTCGAATCCTCAACCGTTTGGTTCTGTCGGTGTGACACCGCAAGCCGCACAAGCACCCGGCCTCTAGCGAAGTCCACGCGATTCTCCCCGCGACGAATATCCTCGAGTTCCTCGTTCTTCGCAGCCCATGAAGCCTCCGCTGGTCGCCGCAACGTGCGGACGATTTCCCGTCGAACGGGATTCGAAGAAGCGGCGGAGCAGATCTGAATCTGCCTGGACGCCAGAGAAAGACAGAAACTGAGGAGGGGCGGCTAGGGTTAGCAGCAGCTTGGCCTGCTCAGCCCGTTCGCTATGTTTTATACTAACCGCGCGGTTTTTCATAAAAACCCCCGATTTATATAAAACCCACTTATTTATCCATCGCCTTGAGAATCATGTGCGTGTGACCCTCTAGGCCAAACTACCAGTCCAGTTAATGGCCCAACAAGCCCAGTGACTCCTCACTGGCTTTATTAATCAATTAATAACCCTTTATTAATTAATTAATCAATCGAATTGATGTCGCACATCAAATTCGACCAGGCCTCCGATCACGTTGGGTGCCAAGCAACACCGCGTGAACTCGGAAGGTATTTGGGGTTAAGTAACCCACTCTTGGAACCTTTTCGCCGACAGTTACCGCGTGGATATAATCCTTCATTCGTACAATGCTCTCGAGTCAACTCAGGATATGGCGAGCTGTCAAACCCTAACCAGTCGACTCACTTGGATTGGATGCCGCTAATGAATATCGGAAAACTCTTTTCCCGATATTATCGTCCGCCCTGGCCAGGGACTTTCGCACATCTTTCCTAGAGCATTCTCTCTCTAAGTACCAAGAGCGAATGATTCCTTATTGACACACAATTCCCTTCGACGGTATTCCGCTGTACCCAATTCTTGGCGTATTATAATGTCATGGCTAGAGATTCGTAAACCAAGGTCAAAGCACAGAAGTACAGCGACAAGGTGTCCTTGGTGTCTCAGGTCCGAGGACCATCCACGCAACTGCGACAATAGAATCAAGCTGGTTGACAGTGAGGTACAATACCATCCAACGATTCAGTCGGATCAGTTCAGTGAACTCATTCTCCAATGAGCACCTACAGATTCGCCTTAGTGTCTCCACACAAGTGACTTATGAGATCAGTCACTCTCATCATATGAGCAGGAGTAATCTGTACTAGTCTAACCGGATATCCGATGTCCTTCTCGAATATCCTCCGACTAGGAACGATTAAGAATATGTGTGTTTAAGTGATCAGTCTCATTAGTATGATCTCATCATAATATAATCACTATAGCACATATTCACGGACTTCATTATGAAACGATAATTAATGCGATTTACACATAATGAATATTATTCCATTTTATTAATAAATGAACGAGATTTACATAGTCAGATTGGCTTGTAGGCCACCTAAACTAACATCGACCTCTTCTTTCATCTTCAGAACCATCTGTGGGTGGAATTGTCTTAATTTCTGTTTAACCGGGCTAGCTCCATATTTTAATTTCAAACGATGCTCCACTAGGGAGGAATCTAACCCCGGCATATCTTCATAGCTCCAGACGAAAGTGTCCTTGTAATCTCTAAGAACTCGATCCAATGCCTCTTCATCTAATTTGGAAAGACTTTGACTAATGAGGACAATCCTAGGTTCTTCTTCAGTTTCTAGATTGATTTCCTTTATTAGCTCTTCTACAGTAGCTGAGGGTTCATCAAATCTTTTCACTCCACTCGCATATGCCTTAGCTGCATCATCATCTTCTTCTTCTGTGACGACGGGGTCCTTCTCATATACCAATTCATATACCCCATACCCGTCATCGACCAACTCATCTACCTTAGGCTCTTCTAACAACTGGATTGGATTCTCTAGCAACTTAGGTATTTGAGAGAATGAAGAGCACCTAGAAGCTATCTCCTGAAGGTATCGATTTGGAATTCTCTTACCCTTAAACTTTCTAGACTTCCTAGCATGACTAACTTCACTAGACTCCCTAACACTAGATTACCTACCAATAGACTCACTATCCTGACCTAGGGAGGACGAAGAAGGATAAAAGTCATTAGATACATGAGGGAATATAGAGGAATCCTTCCGAGAGGAGGGGCAGAGTATATCTAGAAGAGAATCTTGCCCGAGCGTGGGGTACCTTCGGACAGGTAGTAGGATATTACCTCAACAAGGATTTGGGAGGAAGAAGTTGCCAAATTGGCATGTTTTTGGGGAATTTTAGGTATTAAGCATGAAACAAGAATAGATTTGAAAAGGAGGGGGATGTGATGGAGAAAACGACACCATTGCCAGGGATAAGGGGGATCATATAATAATATGTCTCAGATCAGATCATGGATCCTCTCCAAATCGAGAGGAATCTGAGGAAGAAGATCTTGAGGAGATAGGGTGATGATGATGGGAGGAGCCTAAGGTATATCTTCAGTGATGACCCTCTACCAAGTCGGGGTTAGGAGTAGAGTACGAAATAGGGTGTGGAGGGTGAAAACATGCGAGGGGTAAGTAGCCCTCCAGAGATGATCTGTTGTTAAACCAGCTTCATAGCGGTCATCTGGCTCCCCTCTATCAGTCTCTTCACTTACAGAATCCTTTTATCAAAAATGGCACCAGGCCCTTCTATCAGTTCATCAATGAGTGGCGGCCACTGTGGTTCAGACGAATGCAAGAATAGTCGGTTCAGTGCTATGTAAAGGTCCCAGGTATCAAACCACCTATACCACTCAGACTCTAGATCTTGAATTTTTCTCCTTTCCATCGGCCACCGAGCCTCCAAGGATTTGTATGTCAGCAACTGTGAGTAGTGTCTGTCCATATCCCTCCCATATATGTCATGCAGGTCAAAATAGGAGGTTATCATCACTGTGCTGTCATAGTCATGATGAATTACGGGCCCTTTTACAAAATAGGTAGACAAAGTCCAAGTCAGGGGGTCCCGAGTTTCTTTACAGGGTGTCACCATTGTCTTCCATATCTTCTGACTATCTTCACTTTCTTGTTGTTCAACAATACCATGCCTTACCTTCTCCGGCCTATAGTCCAGACCGTTACCAGATATCCTTCTGTTCTCTTTTACTGGCTTAATTTTTCCTTCCTGCTGAGTGCCCAGACCCTTTCCTAGTTGATATCCGATCTTCATCATGATATTCCAGCCTGGGGTACTCATGGATTTCCCCTGTTTCATAGCATCAGTCGGATAGGATAAAGGTATGATGGTTTTCAATGGATCTGTCAAAAGAGGGTATGTTCGTAACACAGAGATAACTGGCTGTTGAACAGGTGAAGGAATGGGAATTGGATTCATGTTCAACGAATGGGTTGTAGTAAGAATAGGCATACTAGTGACTTTGAAAATGCATCCTTTATAAGGGAACTTGAGGCGTTGATGGTTTGTTGAGGGAATTGCCTCGAGCAGTTTGATGTAAGGACGACCAAGTTTGCCTTTCAGTGAAGAGTCGATTTCAAGAATATGGAATTCAACCTCAACGTGGCAGACGGGGCCCAACTCCACCTTCAAATATATCATGCCCAGAGGGGAATGGGTAGAGTTATCATAGGCAGTAACATAGATGGGGGAAGGTAACCACTTTTCTTTTGAAATGCCGCAGAGTTCCAGAGTTCTTGGTGGCAACACATTGATAGAATCTCCCGTATCTACCAGACATGCATCCACAGCTCTCTTGCTAATGTTGACTATAATGCTCAAGGCCATGCACCTTGCTGCCAAGGGTGCTAACTCAGAAGAGTGGAAGGATATAGAGGGCTGATCTCCTTGAGAAACAAATAGAGCAGTAATCTTCTCTACCGGCACGTCTTCATTGACCATAACTTTCTGTAAATACTCCATCAGGACTTCCTTATGGGTGTTGGATCTTTTGATCAGCTCCAGTATAGAGACGTGTGCCGATGTCCTGTCCAACTGTTTCAATAAATCATATTGAGTGCCATGTGCACTCTCTTCATTCTTAGCTTCTTCTGTCGGCAATGATGGGCCATCTTGTGTTTGGACTGAAGGAAAACCTTACTGAAAATGCGACCGCTTCGGAGCTCAACGATAAATGACGCAGGCGACGCTTGGAGTACTGCCGGGTTTATGAGGGGTTTAGATGGTGTGATGGGTTCAAAAGTGGGTGGTGGAGGGTTGCTCATTATTGGTGGTAGTACTATTCGGATAAGAGGTTTGGATGGTGCGATGGGTTCATAAGTAGGTGGAGGGTTATTTGGGAGAGGTACTGCTACGCAGATTAGCGATTTGGAGGGTTGTATGGTATTGGGGTAATGGTTTGATGGTGATGTAGGGAATGGAATGCGAAGCAACGGTTTTGATGGCATGATAGGTTTATGGATGGGTTGTCGAGGGTTGCGTGGTTGAGGTTGTGTAGTAGGTTTGAGGAAGCGCGTGTTGGTGTAGGTGTAATAGTTATGGGTTGTGGCTTAGGTATGCGGATGATACGGTGAGGCGGTTGCTCGGCAATACTCTGACTATGACTTGTTGAGTAGATAGAGGAAGATTCCTCTACCTTCCACAGTTGCCCTCTGTTAGCCTCAAACTGGCTATTGGTAAGAATTGGGACGATCTGGTCTAATGCTTCGACAGCGGGTTCTGCACTATGCCCATATTCTGTGGTGCTACTTACTGAACTAGTGCTCTCTGGATCGGCTGTTGCTGCTACTACTGTTGTTGTGGCTATTGTTGCTGCTATTGTCTTCTTGCCTTTAGGACGGCTATGAACTTCCTTATTTCCTCCCAATCTATGCCCCCTTGATCATTTAAATCGTGGATGTAGTCTCGGAACTGGAAACAAGCATCTACAGTATGCCCAGGTTATCTATGAAAGACACAGTAGCGGGAGGCATCTGCATTTGGTTGCCAGACGGTCTTTTCTTTGGGTAATGCCTGTTAGTTTTTTTGGGTGTCCGACAGACCAATTATGGGTCGTGTAGGCCCAATGTGTTGTACAATCTTGTTCAATATATTTAAGTAGTATTTAGAGCGTAAACTTGTAATTTGAGAATTGCTTTGCATTGTCCCTAGGATTTGTGGTTGTAAAGTCAATTTCGAGATGGGATCTCGAATGTGAGTTTGACTATATATGGACACATACCTTAAACTGTTCATAATTGGAGAGTAATCACTCTAGGACATTGATTACTTGTAAATCAGCATGCATGATGTGTAGATGAACAATCTCACAGTTATAGGTGCGGGGCACCGGCGCATATGTGTGGGTGTTCATCTTGGGAGGATGTTCACTGAACTAATCTACTGATGGATTTTCAGATGGTTAATTATACCTAATGTCAACTGAAGATCCATCTGTCTCAGTAGTATCATTGATCCTTTAACCTGAGACATTAATGAGGTCTTGCGTGAGGACTAGTGTGCTTTAATGTTTGGTTAAGTGACTTTAACCATAAGTCATGAAACACCGAATTATTAGCCACATCGGAATACATGCGAAAACCGTTAATGGTCAAGAGGGGATCGCTCACTGTCAGGTATATCACAGATAGTTAATGAGTCATGACATGGACGCTCCACTAAATCTCTGGCCAGGGTGGTATCAGTTCGTTTGGAACGAACGTGAAATTATTATTGTGGTCATGGTTAAACGACACGATCACTAGTGGTTTGACGAAACCATACCACACGATCGGATCAGACTCATATAATGAGCGAGAGATTATATCGATACGGTAACTAAAGACTTACAGGTGCCAGACAGAGAGAAGATGAACCCGGCATCCTCTGGGATCACGCGGATTTACTTGACCCAACATGATCAAAAAGGTCCGGAACAAATTAAACGGTTATTAGGAATAACCGGTTTAATTTACTTCTAATTAGATTATAAATTAATGTATCTTTAAACCTGAGTGATAATGGGCCTAGAGGATCACCAACAAATAACTCTTGCAGAACGGATTATTATTGTATGGAAAAATATACTAAAGTATTAAATTCTTTTGAGAAAAGAATTTATAAATGACTTAAAAGTATATATGCAATAATATAAAGGGCATATATATGATATATGTATTATTAGGCTGATTTTATAAGCTAATAATAATATATTAATATATAATATACCCTGGATTTACTTTAACCGTGGTTGCCTTTTTAGCCGAGGCGGTTAAAGACGAGATTGGCTGAAATGGCGGTTCAAGCCTTACCATTCTATAAATAACCCATGTTCTCCAATCCGTAATATAACTAATGCTTTACCCATTTCAAAAGGTTGGCCGTCGGGAAAAAGTTGGAAGTGTTGGACTCTTGCCAACAGAGCTCTTGAGGTTAGTGGGTTGTGCGGGTTTGGAGAAATTGACCTCCATTGCTGCAAGGGTCAGTATGGATTAAGTTCTAGAGGCCGGACGTCTGTACAGCTCAAAGTTTCGAGGAGTTCGGCATTGATCACTGTAGAACAATGTGTTCTACGCAAGGTGAAAATATCGTATGATTTATTTAGATTGTTTTTGTTGCATCAATCGGAGCCCAACCGGTTTGAGAAATCATTTTATTTTATATTCTTTCGCTACTGTGATTTCCTAGAGTTACAACCGAACCCAACAGTGGTATCAGAGCCAGGTTTAGGCTCATGTTGATGCAACTGGGAACAACGATCTATGTTGTAACATTATGTTCGAGTTCTTCAATTTTATTTTAATTTTTTGGGCCATGAAAATTTATTTTTTTAGAATAGTGGGAAACTGGACGACAAAAGGCCAGGCCGTCTGAGTATTTTCGGAATTCTTTTTAGATTGTAAACGGCACTTGGAGTGGCCGTCCGGAACGTAAACGGCACTTGGAGTGGCCGTCAAATTTTATGGGATTTTCTGAAATTTTTCAAAAAATTAAACGGCCAAGGTTGTGGCCAACAAGGTGGCCGTCCTCCAAGGGTGGACAGCCAACCATGTGGCCTTCCACTTGGTTGAAGGCACTCGGCCCTACCGTCCACATATTTTAAATTTTTTAAAATAGAATTGTTGTCCGATTTTTCGCACTGTTAAGGGCACTTCTCCACCCGGCACTGCACTGGTTCAGAAAATCAAAATTTTATCTCAAAATTAAGATAATTGTCGTATAGTATTAATTAAATTTATTGTTGACTAATCTGATAATTATCATGTAAAATTTGAATTTAATTGAAGATTATGTATAAATTCAATTTTTTGAATTTTTAATTATTAGATAATTGTTAAATTCAAATTTTGAGAGGATTATCGTTAAAATTTAAATTTTGAGTTTGTAAAATTATTGGATAATTTTCAAAGGAATAAATTGTGAATTTTAATGAAAGATAATTGAAGACGATCATTTAATTAAATTGTATTTGGTCATTGGATGATTAACTTGAATTTAAATTTCGTGATTGTCTTAATTATCATGATTGATTGAATTTAATTTTTAAAATTCATGCGCGTATCCTCCTATACGTATGGAATATTTCTAAGTATAAATGTTACTGTGATGCCATTTTGGTCTTTGTTAGATTAATTTTGAATATAACGATGAGTTTTTTAAAATTAAACATGACCAAAATTTCTCGTATGCACAACTCATGATTTCAATCCAAATATAAAGATTATTTTCAAAATAACCCTTCTGTGATTGATATGATTGTATTTGGAATGGTCAGTGATCATGGACTTAGCTCGGTTCGTTTTAAGCCTGCGAGCATCCCTTCTTTCTCTATTTAATTTTCAATATAATTCTATCTTCCTTCGATGAATGTACTCGCCTTAAGGGCTGTTGGAAATTATTTGGCATGTAATTCCTTTTTCGGATGCAAGCCGTGTAATTATTGTAATTAACACTGCGAATGGAGCTTGAAGGCACGGATGACGAACCGCGAGGATGGTCCTGCTGCTTGGAAAATAGGCTGGATATCAGCGTAGCTTTACTTAGAGTCCATGATCACCCATGCTTATTTATTTGTATGGGATGCATTTATTTTGAGCAATTACTAGGTACAGTAAATATATAGTACGAATATATTCATTCTACCACTTAAGGTGAGACCAAGATAAAAGCAAAATATCCTCTTTATTAAATATTAGATCTGTAAATGTGGCTTTAGAAGCCGTCGTGACCCTCCACCATTATAGGGTGACTGAATGTCATTATCTCATGGATTTGTTGTGCTTTCCACAAGGTTAATGATTTGGTGGTAGGATCTCAGTCCTAAAGCTTTGCTTCAATGGGATGAGGGACTGAACTTGGCCTTGTTGTGCTTTCCACAAGGGTCGGGTCACGAACTCATTACTGTATAGTAATGGTAGTGCGATCTAATAGGGAGTATCCTTTGTTGTGCTTTCCACAAGGGGATGACTGCTCGGGGGCCAAAAGTCGGATATTGCATTGGATGCAAGTGTTGTTGACTGCTCAAGGAATGGGATTCTGACCCACTAGGATGATCGCCGTGATCTCCCTTTCCATATGATTGAGGGTCATATAGTTCGACGCAAAATAGTAGAGCTAACTACGATAGAAAACCATATCTAAAGTTTGAACCTTGAACGCATGCTAAAATATTGTCTTTTATTTTTCCATTTAGATAATCATGTCATTGTCGAATCCCCTCTGTAGTATCTTGGATGCGAACAAATTGACTGGACCTAATTTTCAAGACTGGCTACGTAATCTGCGAATAGTCTTAACAGCCGAAAAGATTGTGTACGTGTTAGAAATGATTGAACCTGAGCCTCCCGCTGATGCCGAGGAAGGTGATCAATTAAATTATGCAAAATGGTCGGAAGATTCTTCCCTTGCGCAGTGTTATATACTGACCTCTATGACTCCCGAGCTACAGGAGCAATTTGAAAAGACAGATTGTAGAGCTATACTTCTCCAACTACGCCAACTCTTTGGTGAGTAGGGTAGGATAGAGAGGTATGAGCTCTCCAAGAAACTTTTCAGGACTAGGATGTCTGAGGGCGCTTCAGTACATGCTCATGTACTGAAAATGATGGAGTGGATAGAGAGACTCAATGGGCTAGGATTCAAGTTAGATCTTGAACTTAGCATTGATCTCATTCTCCAGTCATTGCCTGAATCCTTCTCTCCCTTCATCATGAACTTTAACATGAATAGGATTGAGGTTTATCTACTAGAACTCCTAAACATGTTAAAGAGTACTGAAGGGACCATGCAGAAGGAGAAACCATCTTCTGTAATGATTGTTGGTCGAACCAACAAGAAAAGGAAGGCCACCCAGACACCCAATAACAAGAAGGGAAAGAAACCGACTAAAGGTAATCATATCACCAAGGCAGGCAAGGGAAAGGGCAAGAAGGATGAAAAAGACAGCAAATGCTTTCGGTGTGGACAGACCGGCCACTAGAAAAGGAATTGCAAGGCAATTTTAAATGAAGGTATTTTTTTCATTGACTTAAATTTGTCTCTTATGAGATCCACATCATGGGTATTGGATACTGGATGCGCATCTCATATCTGCAATTCTTTGCAGGTATTGACAAATAAAAAACGACTTGACAAAAGAGAGATCCAACTAAAGATGGGCAATGGAGCTATAGTTATTACTAAAGCTGTGGGGACTGCTCATCTTAGTTTACCTTCTGGGATAATTATGGAGTTAACAAAGTATTATTTTATTCTAGAAATTATCAAAAGTATTGTATCTATTTCCTGCTTAAACAATGTTGGTTACTCTTTGACAATAACTAGCACTGGGTGTTCTATTATCAATAATGATTTGATTATAGCTAATAGTTATTTGTTCAATAGGTTATATGTATTGGATACATGTAATGATGTAATGTAGGTCTCCAGTGATAAGACAGAAGAAGTGAATCCTGCATATCTTTGACATTGCAGACTTGGTCATATAGGAGAGAAGAGGATTTCTCACATATGTTTAAATGGATACTTGAATTCATTCAAATTCAAATAATTTGATACTTGTGAGTCGTGTCTCATGGGAAAGATGACCAAAGCTCCTTTTAGTGGATATGGTGAAAGGGCATATACACGGATGTATGTGGACCCATGTCAATAGAAGCTAAAGGAGGATATCTCTATTTCATTTCTTTTATTGATGACTTCTTTAGGTATGGCTGTGTGTATTTAATAGATATAAATCACAAGCTTTTGAGAAGTTTAAGGAATATAAGAATGAAGTAGAGAAGCAGACTAGTAAAAGTATTAAAACTCTTCAATCGGATCGAGGAGACGAATACTGAAGTCTTGAATTCACTTCTTACCTGAAGGACAATTGAATAATTTCTCAGTGGACCCCACCATATACGCCACAGTATAATGGTGTATCTAAAAGGAGAAATAGGACCTTATTAGATATGGTCCGTTCCATGATGTCCTTGGCAGAATTACGATTGTCTCTATAGGGGTACGCTTTAAAGACTACAACCTACTTGTTAAATAAGGTTTCGAGTAAGTCAGTTCCTACCACACCATATGAGATATGGAAGGGAAGGAAATCGAACTTTAATCATATTAAAGTTTGGGGGTGTCCTGCCCATGTAAAGAGGAAGGACGCAGATAAGCTAGAGTCGAGAACAAACAACTGTAGGTTTGTGGGATATTTAAAAGAGACATTTTGATATTATTTCTATCACCCTTCTGAGCAAAAGGTCTTAGTGGCCAAGAGAGCTGTATTCCTAGAGAAGGAATATATCCTCCAGAAAAACAGTGGGAGCCAGATAGAACTGGACGAGGTCCATGAACCACAAATTGGGGACACAGTCTCATTAGATGAGACACCACCTACGGAAAATGCTAAAAATGAAACACAAATATTGCGAAGATCTGGTAGGGTACCTAGAGAACCTGAGAGATATGTTGGGCATATCTCTGACAGTTCGTCTAAGGTACAGATAAATGAGGATGATGATCCTCAATCCTATCAGGAGGCAATTCGTAATTTTGACTCCGAGAAATGGAAGGAAGCTATAGATTCATAAATCCAATCCATGTATACTAATCAAGTTTGGAACTTGGTTGACATACCTGAAGGGAAGGTCCCTATCGGCTGCAAATGGATCTTCAAGAGGAAGATCGAAGCAGATTGACAAATTGACACTTATAAGGCTTGACTAGTGGCAAAGGGATATCATCAAAGACAAGGAATTGACTATGACGAAACTTTTTCACTAGTAGCAATGATAAAGTCAATTAGAATCCTCCTTGCCATTGCAACATACTTAGATTATGAGATCTGGCAGATGGATGTGAAGACAGCTTTCCTTAATGGAAACCTGTCAGAAGAGGTGTACATGGTACAACCTGATGGATTCACATCTAAGCAGCATCCCAAAAACAAGAAATTGATTATGACGAAACTTTTTCACCAGTTGTAATGATAAAGTCAATTAGAATCCTCCTTGCCATTGCAACATACCTAGATTATGAGATCTGGCAGATGGATGTGAAGACAACTTTCCTTAATGGAAACCTGTCAGAAGAGGTGTATATGGTACAACCTGATGGATTCACATCTAAGCAGCATTTCAATAAGTTATGCAAGCTTTAGAAATCCATTTATGGATTGAAGCAGGCGTCTCAAAGTTGGAATTTGAGATTTGATGAGGTTATCAAATCTTTTGACTTCATTCGAAATGAAGATGAACCCTGTGTTTACAAGAAGGTCAGTAGGAGCTCAGTGACCTTCTTAGTCCTCTCTATTGATGCCATCTTACTCATTGGGAATGATGTAAGGATGCCGACATCCACAAAGTCTTGATTGTCCAAGACATTCTCCATGAAGGATTTGGGAGAAGCATCCTAGGTGCTGGGCATAAAGATCTATCATGATAGATCAAAAAGGATGCTAGGAATGTCCCATTCCATGTACATAGATACTATAGTCATGAGATTCAAGTTGGAAAATTCCAAAAGAGGTCTCATTCCTATGAGACATGAAATTTACCTATCAAGGGCATGGCCCCTAGAACACCTGAGGAAGTAGAGCACATGAGTCGAGTGCCATATGCCTCGGCAATAGGATCGATCATGTATGCCATGATATGTACTCGCCCTGATATGGCCAATGCTTTGAGCATTACTAGCAGATATCAGAGTGATCTAGGAAAAGAGCACTGGAAAGCAATGAAATACATCCTAAAGTACTTGAGAAGAATTAAGGATCTTTTCTTGTTATATGGAGGAGAAGATGACTTGCAATTGAGAGCACATATAGACTCTAGTTTCCAGTCAGATTCGGATGACAGCAAATCTATGTCTGGATTTGTATTCATGTTAAATAGAGGGGCAGTCAGTTGGAAGAGTTTCAAGCAAGAAACGATTGCGGATTCAACGACAAAGGTAGAGTATATAGCTGCCGCTGAAGCTACCAAAGAAGCGGTCTGGATGAAGAAATTCATCTCGGAACTTGACATAGTTCTCAGCATATCAAATCCCATCCCATTATTATGTGATAATAATGGGGCCATCGCGCAGGCGAAGGAACCTCGGTCTCACCCAAGGTCAAAGCATATTCTAAGGCGCTTCCACCCGATTCGGGAGATTGCTGCAAGGGGAGATGTGATGGTAGAGCGTGTACCATCAGAAGACAATGTTGCAGATCCACTGACTAAGCCTTTGTCACAGATTGTGTTTGAGCGTCATCAAGAAAAGATGGGCCTCAAGACTCTAGGCAATTGGTTGTAGTACAAGTGGGAGATTGTTAGTTTTTTTTTGGTGTCCTACAAACCAATTATGGGTCTTATAGGCCCTATGTGTTATACAATCTTGTTCAATATATTTAAGTGGTATTTAGAGCGTAAACGTATAATTTTAGGATTGCTTTGCGTTGTCCCTAGGATATGTGTTTGTAAAGTTAATTCCGAGATGGGATCTCAAATGTGAGTTTGACTATACATAGACGCATACCTTAAATTGTTCCTAATTGGAGAGTAATCACTCTAGGACATTGATTACTTGTAAATCAGCGCGCATGATGTGTAGATGACCAATCTCACGGTCATAGGTGCGGAGCACCGGCACATATGTGTAGGCGTTCATCTTGGGAGGATGTTCACTGAACTGATCCGCTGATAGATCTACAGATGGTTAATTATACCTAATGTCAACTAAAGATCCATCTGTCTCAGTAGTATTGTTGATCATTTGACCTAAGACATTAATGAGGTCTTGCGTGAGGACTAGTGTGCTTTAATATTTGGTTAACTGACTTTAACCATAAGTCATGAAATACCGAATTATTAGCCACATCATAATACATGCGAAAATCGTTAATGGTCAAGAGGGGATCGCTCACTGTCAGGTATATCACAGACAGTTAATTAGTCATGATGTAGATGCTCCACTAAAATCCCTGGCCATGGTGGTATCAGTTCGTTTGGAATGAACGTGAAATTATTATAGAGGTCATGGTCAAACGACACGATCA
Source organism: Zantedeschia hybrid cultivar (assembly GCA_030544215.1). NCBI lineage: Eukaryota > Viridiplantae > Streptophyta > Magnoliopsida > Alismatales > Araceae > Zantedeschia > Zantedeschia hybrid cultivar. Next base: position 48,546,067 of record JARZZO010000011.1, read on the forward strand.
CTAGTGGTTTGACGAAAGCATACCACACAATCGGATCGGACTCATATAATGAGCGAGAGATATAGTGATATGGTAACTGATGACTTACTGGTGCCAGACAGGGAGAAGATGAACCCGACATCCTCTGGGATCACGCGGATTTGTTTGACCCAATGTGATAAAAAAGGTCCAGAACAAATTAAACGGTTATTGGGAATAACCGGTTTAATTTACTTCTAATTAGATTAGAAGTTAATGGATCTTTAAACCAGAGTGATAGTGAGCCTAGAGGATCACAAACAAATAACTCTTGCAGAACGAAATATTATTGTATGGAAAAATATACTAAAGCATTAAATTCTTTTCGAAAAAGAACTTATAAATAGCTTAAAAGTATATATGCAATAATATAAAGGACATATATATGATATATGTATTATTAGGCTTATTTTATAAACTAATAATAATATATTAATATATAATATACCCTAGATTTACTTTAATCATGGTTGCCTTTTTAGCGAGGCGGTTAAAGACGTGATTAGCTGAAATGGCGGTTCAAGCTACCGCCTTACCATTCTATAAATAACCCATGTTCTCCAACCCGTAATATAACTAATGCTTTACCCATTCCAAAAGGTTGGCTGTCAGGAAAAAGTTGGAAGGGTTGGACTCTTGCTAACAGAGCTCTTGAGGTTAGTAGGTTGTGCGGGTTTGGAGAAATTGATCTCCGTTGCTGCAAGGGTCAGTGTTGATTAAGCTCTAGAGGCCGGACGTCTATGCGGCTCAAAGCTTCGAGGAGTTCGGCATCGATAACTGTAGAACAACGTGTTCTACGCAAGGTGAAAATCTCGTATGATTTATTTAGATCGTTTTTGTTGCATCAATCGGAGCCCGAACCGGTTTGGGAAATCATTTTATTTTATATTCTTTCGCTGCTGTGATTTTCTGGGGTTACGACCGAACCTAACAATGCCAATGCATTCGCAGCTATGAGGGCGTTGAATATATCTAACAGGGACTCTGGGAGTGGGGGATATGATGCCCTCTTTGGGCCTGGAGGCTTTCTCTGCTAATTGTAATCATGTTGAGGTGGCACTTTATTGTATGTTGGTAGTTGACGAGGCTGGTTGAAAGATGGCTAATACTGTTTTTGAGGTGGCCTAAAGCCCTGCTGATTTGGTGGTCTCTGTCCAGTGTATTATGGCTACTGGTTTCTCATGAACTGAGGCTGATTATTGTTCACTGTGCTTATCTGTTCATGAGAGAGTGTACCCTCAATCGTTGGACCCATGCTGGAAGAGTTTGACATGGCAGGCTTCCGAGGTGGAGGTATGCGGAGTCTGTATGGATCGAAGACACTAGAAAAGGTGGAGTCCTTAAATGCATTTAGGGCGTATCAAGCCCTCTCATATAAATCTGCCATGTTGGTCAGATTATTCAATGTAAGGACCAACTTGTATTGAGGGGTTGCATTGGCAATCATCATCTTGACTTGCTTAGACTCAGATAAGTGATCTTTGATCTTTTCTGCCATAGCCCTCCATCTATCAGCAAATGTTATGAAGTCTCTATCAGACTTCATTTTTTCAGACACCAAATTAGTTATAGACAATGATGGTGCTACCCTGTCCTTTTATTGTTGGAGGAATTCCGTGAAACAGTGTCAAAATCCTCAGCATTAGATGAGTCCAAGGAAAAGAACCACTCGAGGGCTGGTCCCTCTAGCGATCTTCTGAATAAGAAAGCTAACGACCTTTTGTCACTCTGCCAGAATGATGACTCATACATGAACTCTTTTAAATGATTGAATGGATTACCAGAGCCATTATATTTCCTGTACATAGGCATCTCAGAGGGAGGAAGATGAAATACTGCCAAAATGGGGAGAGAAATCTCAGGTACAGCCTTGACATCCATCATTTTCTGGAAGCTCTTAAACTGTTCATCGATCTTATTCATCTTAGTAAAGAGTGCCTGAGTTACTGGATCAACTAATGGAGAGGGAGGTGGTGGAGCATGAGAAACTTGCCTCCGAGAATAACTAGGGCAACGAGAACAATATGGCTGAGATCCGGCAGCATTCCCGTTATGGCCGAAGGCATTCTGATAAGTAGGTGTCTATGGTCTAACCGGGTATCTCGATGAGGATTGTTGTGGCCCAGGTGGTTGGGAAGTAGAGACATGAAGGCCTTCCATGGCCTGATGAACAGATGGAATCTGACGAGTAGGAGGAACAGGGTGAACCATGGGGTTTGGTTTGGCAGAACTCAAAGGCGCTTTCCCCTTTAGAATAGACTAGATGGCCTCAAGCTGTTGAAGATCCACGTGGGTAGCCAGAGCTCCCAAGACGGTGACTAGATCTAGAGGATTATTAGACAGAGGCTTAGCTTGGTCTTGAGGCTCCTCATAAGTGGGATTAGAAATCACATGCACATGGGGATGATTGGTACCAAGATCATATTGGTCATGAGTAAAATGAGCCTGATGAGGGATATAGGTGCTTCCCTCATACTTAGTGCGAAAGAAGTTAGAATCATGGGGGGCATCAGCATCTCCCCCATTCTCAGAATGGTAATCATAATTACGAGGGGCATTGACATCTCCCTCGTACTCAAACGCATCTTCTTGTTCGAAGGCAACCATGCCGACGGTCCTACCTGAACATAACATCATAGTGTTCAATTTTATCAGAGATTCAAACAAGTTGCACAAGGATTAACAACCAAGTTGAAGATTCGGCTATTTCAGGATTCCTTATTGAATTATTTGGATTTTAGGCACCAATTCCCTCAATGGGTAGGATCCTAGTTTTAGTTCAGTTTCCGCCGTTATACTCTATAGCTTCGCTCACAATGGTATGAATGACTACTCGGGACTTCAAATGGTACAACCGATCTAATGAACAAGGAGGAATTTCTTGCTTTTGGGGACTTATGGAGGTCTTAACACAAACCACTCTAGTCTGACTGAGGGACCAACCCAGTTAGAGAGAGGTAAGAGTGCTAAGAAGGGTGTTCCTATAAGAAGGGGGGTGAGCCCCGATGCAAATGACCTGTGGCCTGGATGGCCTCTAATGTAGTATAAAGTAAATATAGGTAACAAGGAGACCAAGGATCTGAGGACTAATGACCAAGAGAGAGAACAGCTTGAATCGCGTCGCTGTTCACAGACGCTATTCAAGACAGTAAGCTCTTCTGTTCACAGAACCTCAAGCAGTAGCCGAGACAGGTAAAAGAGGCTAAATGGTGTCTGGGTGTGCCAAACGCTTTTTGAATCGCGTCGCCAATCCTAGACGCTATTTGGAGTCTGAAAACACACAATTAATAGTAAAAATAAGGGCAATCCCCTCTTAAGTTATCAAAGTAAACAACAGTCAATTGATCATACGAAACTCAATTTTAACAGATGATTATTATGTAAACAAACATGAAATCACTCAAACACAAACTTCTTATCAAACTTACAACTTCCAACAAATCAAGGGAGGGCAAGATCTTGCTACAAGGGGTGTGCACGTGGTGCATATGGGGATAAAGTAACTAATCACCAATTGGTAAAAACGTGTCCGAGGGATACAAACGGTGCACCGAGGGTGCCCAATGATAAAAAGGAAATACAAGAGGAAAGTAACAAGAAGGCAAGACAAAGTCCCACCATGATCGCCAAAAAGCTGTGAGTGCTCAATTGTGGTGTGTGAAATTCATGATTATCATGTTCATATGGATAATAAATAAACTATAGAGATCGTGATTGCCAGAAACCGAGGGTTTCAATGCGAAAAGATTATCACTTACCTTTCAAACTTAGGGAGATTGGAATTCATTTTGTTCCTTCTCTTTGGCTGGCTAAAGAGAAAGAGCTTTCTTCTTATTTTCTCTTACTTTTGTTGTAGATTTCTTGGCTGGTTTTTCTCCTTTCTCCAAGCTTCTCTTCTTTCAAACCTTACAAAGAAAAGTTAAATAAAGAAAAGAAAGAATATGGTTAGAGCTATGGTAATGTAGTAACTATTCTATCAAACAAATTAAGCATGCAACTAAACTAAAAGAACTCACTTTTTATGGTTCTTTAAACCCCTAACATGAACATAGGTAGGAAAATATTGATGTGGGTGTGTGTTAACATGAAGTGATGTGATGAAACTATAAAGAAAGCAGTGAAGAATCTATGAAAAACTATAAAGAAAACATGTAGATGGTTGGTTGATTGGCCCCTTCAAAACCTCTGTCTTCAAAAGCTTCAATGGAGAAAGAAAAGGATGAAGAAGAGGCCTTTCTTTGTTGTCCACGTTTTCCTTCTTGAAAGCCTCCAAAAGTCTTGCTATGAACTCCAAATTCTTCAATTGCCAACCTTTTTCAAAGGTCCAAATGATATTATATTTATAAGAATAGGTTTTAAGAGTGTTTTGGTCTTCAAAAAGACTATCCCGCGGCTTCGGACTTGCCTTGGATGAGCATAGAGGAGGTTGAAGACTTCGCAACCTTGGAAACTGGATTATCTCGGCCAAATCATGTTTATCATGAAACTCTCAAATCGCGTCACCCGACGGGACGCCATTTGGCTAATTAATGCAGCCAAAATAGAAAGAAAATCCTGAAAGGAAACCGAAAAAGATTAGGAAACCTAAATTGCGTCTCCCTGGAGTGACGTGCTTTAGATAATTAAGAAATTAATTCAAATTAAAGATCGAAAACCTAGACGTATTAGGACCTAGTGGCATCTCATTTAGGCGACGCTATTCAGTTAAATCTATCTTAATTTAGGAATTTGATTCCAAATTGATTTCTGCTAGAAATCTAAATAGCGTCGGCTTTGGGCGACGCTAATCATTAAATTTCGAGAAAAATGAATAAAAATTAATTAATGATTAAACATCATACCATTTTAGGGCATTACAATTGTGACATGAAATTTACTCAATATGAGGTCAAAATTAACGTGTCTACAATGGGGAGGAATATTTTTTTCTATTGCTTTTGTTGCATTCTCTCTCCCTGTTGATCCTTACATACTAGACTAATTGTACTAATCATAAGTTTATAAAAAGTAGACAATTGGTAGGTCCTAACAACTGTGGAACAAAAAGAACTCGTCCAATATGTAGAAAAGTCTTGAGGTCCTTAAGAGATTCCATCTATTGTGAAAGAATAGTGTGCAATAGAGATTAATAGATCAAGTAAACCACATGAACAATCCTTCTACTATTTCACTTTATAAGAAAATGGCATCCTGTAAATCAGCTAAACTTTAATGGAGAAGTAGCAACATTTAATTCTCATTTACTCCCTCTCTCTTGCAATGTGTTCATTTATTTTCGTGACTATTCTTGCATCCACTTTCCATAGAAGGCTTCATTTGTCTAACTATCTTTGAAAGAAATGTGGTTCATATATCCTACGAGGATAAAGAAGAAGAGTTCGTTAAACCAACTATATCGTCGGGTTACTAAAGCCTATAAGCGTCTAACCAAATGCTTCCTCTAAGACAAATAAACGAAGAGGTATTACTACACCTAGGTTGCTAGTGAATTAAGCACTTTATCAATCAATAGGTTGTGGTAGATGGTGTAAGATTCACAACGAGAAGAATGATGGCACAATAGAATTAAAAATTAACAAACTCTTTCCTCGATCTACGCGTATCAATTCTCGAATGTTTAGATCATAGTAAAATAATATATAAAACATGAAGATTCGATCTTCACCATCGCGAGGATGAAGATCCCTTGCCGAATCAGAGACAAATGAGTGGTCAACCTCGGATCACAAGTTGTTCAAGTGTCTAGCCTTTAGACGTATCAACACGAGTCTCCACGACAGTTTGGATGTCCTCCATGCTCTACAAACTCCACCCGGATCTCAACTCCACCATGAACAGAGAGGGCGGCTCTAGAGAGAGATGAGAAGGGAGGATGATGACTGGCCATGGTGAAAAATCCTAAAGTCTAGCTAGGATTCCTCTATAGCAACTATTTATAGACTTCTGACATTTCTCACAAAAACTCAGAAGTTTATAAAAACTTAAATCCTCTCAAGATCCACAAGAACTCTTTTGTGTGTGACCCTCTAGACCCATCTGTCTATTTGATTTTCAGCCCATTAAGTCAATAACAATTATTTGACTTAATTAATTAATATTCATTATCTTCTAGTAAATTTTAATCTGACTATTACATAATCGATAATCCATCCTCATATGATGAATTCTTCGAGCTTTCTGATCATGAAAGGCACTAAGCTACACCTCTTGATCCTAAAAGACATCAGGGATATGCAACCCACTAATCGTAGCCTTCCGTCCACAGATACCACATAGCTATAGATTATCATTCATACAATGTCCCAGTCAAACTAAGGTATAGTTTAACTGTCAAACCCTAATATGTCTTAACCTAATCGAATCTTATACTCAATATTAAATTAAATAGAAAACTTATTTTTCATTTAATTATCAAACTCTGGCCAGGGATTTATGAGTACTATTCCATAGGACATTCTCTTTCCGATGATATACTGAGAGTGAATGATTCCATGTTGTCAATTCAATTGCCTTCGTGAGAATTTCAATAAGTCCGAATAACTGACTATACATAATCACATACTTGAGATCCTTAAGTCAACAATCAAATACTCAGTGTCCCTCAAGAAAAACATCCTTAGTGACTCAGGTCTAAGATCTAATTATCCTAATGTGACTATAGAATGCCCCGATTGACAACTAGTATGATAGCCATTCAAGACTTCTAGGTCAGATCAGTTTAGTGAACTCATTCCACTAATGAGAACCTATACATATACCTCAGTGTCAACATACTTGTAACGACCCGCCATCCTATGACCGGAGACCCGGTCACTAAATGGATGTCGGCCCATTAACTGCGGGTTCACACCCGGATCTCACACAACACATCTGGAGGAGTAAGTGCTAAACAAGGCTAAATATGACAATCACACGGACTACAAAGGTAAACGAGTGCGCAGGAAGGAAAATAACAATGTCCGTATACAGTCCAACAATAATTACATGTCCAACAATTAAATAAGTACAGGCAGAAGGAAGTACAACAACATCGGGGCATACCCCGGAACTAAGACAGCTGCTGGTCCGTACACCAAGAAGACACCACGCTTCCGCTCGCCACGAGGTCCACACCTGAAACCGCAGGGAGTGAGCCACACCAGAATTGGGCTCAGTAGGGATCATCCGATCCCCTGCCTCCCACTCACACACCCACAAGTGTAACAACAGGAATATATGGCAATTTAAGTAAAGCAGTAAACATAGCACCCAACTCTGATATGAAACGTACGATAAGCAGTGTAGCAAGAACCATTCTAAGCAACCCGAAGAACCCAACACAGAGTCACGTCTCACAGCCAAAGTCCACGAAGCGACTGAACCATACTGTCGACCGAAGTCAAATGTCGCCTCCCAACACTACCACCACTGCTCACACCTGTCCACCCCTACAGTGTTCCGGGGCACTGTAGGGTGAGGCAGTGAGTCAAACTAGGACTAGCTGGAACCAGTGTACCGCCACTGCCAGCTACGTGTGCACACAAGCAGTCTAGACTACTGTCCTACCGTCCGGATTGCCTCCACGCTAGGCCTCAACGCTTCAGGAGGGCCCTGGGGACCGGCGAACCCCCGTCAAGCCGAAGCTACAGGAACTACCCACAACCCTAACCTCCCGGGCTGCGTCAGGACAAAGGGCTAAGGGTACCACTCGTAACCTTGATCAAAGGTCACATCAGGCCCAGTGGCTACAGGGGTAAAACAACTCCAACAGTACTACAACCAGCTCCTCAGCAAGAAACGCACTGGAAGCTGCCACGACAAACAGGGAAACCCCGACCCGCTGAGAACAAACAGCGACCCCTCGGATAGCACACCGGCTACTCCGGTCCAACGGGCTCAAGGCGATCCTGCTTCCCTCAGCCAAAGGTAAAACACAACATGTACCCCTTCTCCCACCGGTACGGCACAATGCCTCACAGACACCATGACCCTGTCCCCATCGGTCCATGGTGACAACGTAAACCACAGTTATATTGATTCCACATTCGCAAAAGCATACACCCACATATAACATTATGTAATTCCATTCACGCAGAAGTCCTCAGTCTCAGTATACAACGTAAAGCATGCATTGGAATCGTCCCATAATGAAAACACATGATAACACCAGGATTACACAGTTCTGTCTTGAATCGCGTCGACCGAGGTCGATGCCATTCAAGCCCCTCAGACATGTTCATTAAAGCCAGATAATTCCTTGAAATGCGTCGTCATAGGGAGTCGCCTATTTAAAACGCGTCCAGGTCCACAGACGCCATTCACATCGAAATTCCAGATTTACAGACCCTCACTCGGGGTGATTTCCTGCCTAAATGGCGTCATGATGGCCCGACGTCCTTCCGAAAGGCGTCGTCCATCCATGACGTCATTTAGCGCCAGAACCCCTACTCGTACAAACCTCGAACAGGGAGGTTTCTTCCCTAAAAGGCGTCGTACTGTCCTGACGCCCTTCTGAAAGGCGTCGACCAGGCACGACGCCGTTTAACGCCAGAAACCTGGTTCCTTGGTTCGATCCGAGGGTTCTCCCTTAACCCCAAATACCCCGAAAAGCCCCAAAACAAGAAGGGGAGGAAGAGGAATTCAACCATCCCAAGCATGCTACGAATCCACGATCACAAGCACATCCATTTCCACAAGGAAACCCCCCCCTAAACATGCTCAATCTAGCCCGAACACGTCATGTCACGCCAAAGAAAACACGAGTAACACATGCAAGGTTCGTCCCCCTACCGGTTCTTGAACTCCTCCAAGCTCCGTGCCGCCGACCCGCCGCACCGCAGACCGCCGCCGGTACCTTCGAGGACGCCGCCACTCCGCCGGGACGTCGGCCGCCGTCCGGAGAATGGAACGCCGCGAAGGAGGTGGTGGAGGTAGAGGTGAGAGGTAAGGAGGCTATGGAGTGATTGAAAGAGGAAGAAGAGGAAGGGAAGGGGAAAAGAGAGTCGGAGGGGGCGAGGAGAGAGAGAGTGAAGGCGAGAATGAGGGAAAGAAGGGGAGGCTCGCGGGGTCAATCTGAATCCAGCTAAAACGCGTCGATCGAGGCAGACGCCTATCAGTCTGACAGGACGGGCCGTACTGACAGCGATCTGAAACGCGTCACCCTCCACGGACGCTGTTCAGACGACAGGACAGGCCGTACTGACAACGCTCTAGCGCCGTACCCTGACATCGCAGAGGTCACAGTCTGAATCACGTCGGCCAACCTGGATGCCGTTCAGACGATGTGACCGGGGCCGTACTCTAGCGGCCCGAAACCCGCCCACGTGGCGCACACGTGGCACAACAACCAGCAGACCTAAATGGCGTCCACACAACCTGACGCCTTTTGAAAGGCGTCGAGCAGTGCTGACGCCATTCAGTCAGAAATCTCAAGACCTCACAGGGTCCAAACCAGGGGATCCGGCCCGAACCCGACCCGAAAACAGGATCCGAAACCTCAGTCCTTACAACACTAGTATCCATAAGATCAGTCATCCTCATCATATGAGTAAGTATCACGTGCATTGATCTATCCGGATCTTCAATGTCCCATCTTGGAGATCCTATAACTAGGAATAATTCGAACACATGCATTTAGATGACTGATCTCATTATCATAATCTTATTATGATTCAGTCATCATCGCATGTGTTGTAGGACTTCATCACATCAAATGATAAGCACACATGAAATGACAAGACATATGAAAAATTACTATTTATTATTAATAAGGATGAGATAATTATATGAAATAATACCATCACATCTCATGTAATTAGCTCGCAGGGCATATATTGTAACGCCCCGAACCCCATGTCCAGTCATAACCTATTTTTAACAGAATTCAGAGGCAGTATAGTTATGGAACATAGCATATATATAACGAAAATGAGAGAATAAGAGTCTATAAGGCAAAATAAATAGCTATTTATCGCAAATTTCAAATAATAATAAGTCAACACAATCCACAAAAGTCTCATAATAATAAGTGTCTCAACATAACATAATTGACCTCTCTCAACTGCTAAGGATCTCATAAATTATATAATAAACTCAATTACTCCTACTACATCAATCTACTAAAATTAAAAGACTCGTATATCACAACTAGGCTAAAATCCAAAAGCTTCAAATAACTCCTACGTCTGGTCGTTAGAATCAAAGTCTAACTCTCTAGCCACCTCCCCTGAAAAATTATCCAATAAACTTATTGAGTTTAAAACTCAGTAGGCATTATCCCCTCCATAGGCTAAGCATATAATAATTAAAATTTACATAGTAATTATATCATACCATGAACAATTTATAATGCTACATATAGACCAAATAAGAAAATGATACAAAATAGGATCTCACATATATTTCATATCAAATTGGACGTATTTTCTAACAATCTGAAACAAATATGCTAATCATAATACTTATCACATATATCAAACTTTCTTACTTACTTGAGAACCAATTCTAGCCATAAACATATCACATAATTCTTCCAACACATAAGGAGGCACATATCACATAGGGTATGACTCAAAATACAACTAGTAGCATATAATCAAATTACATATTTTAAATTTCAGATTTATGAAAATTTCACATCATAAAGTAGATTTATAATGCCTTAAAACAAGTTCAAATGATTCACATATATGTGTCAAATTATCATAATTCCATATCTTAGTCGGATAAGCATCTTAACCACAATATAAGAGGCCACACATACATATACCGGATACTTAGTCAATCGTACTAAGTCTTGGCTACCGCGGCACTGGAGATCACACATATCCCACTACTATACTATATTGAAGTAGGTTTCATGGATTTTACCTATTGTCCTTAGTTCACATAATACCCTATCCAATAAGGACGCTTATATTGAAATCGGGCTATATAATCCTCTTAAGATGGCAATGTCCGTATAACTCACATTAAATTAGATGGAACATGTCTTATAGAACTTAAAATTCATCATAATTTGAAATTTATCATTAATCATATAGCCAATAATATTCATATGCAAAAATAATATATTTTTCATTAAAATAAGACATTTTAAAGTAAGATGACGTTCTACTATTCAATTTGATTTAAAACTAACTCCAACAGGTTATAATATATGAAAAACATTTCTGTGAATTTTCTAGAATCTTTTGAAAACGAAATATAACTTTGACATGCCAAAATCTATTTTTCATGGCTAAAAATTCATTAAATGTGATGAATATTAGTAAACAGATTTGACAATTCACCCAATTGGTTAAACATGATATTTAAGCTGTAAATAAAGTACTGCAAAATTTTGCTAATTTTGGAGATCAAATGAATACTATCAAAATTCAAATAGTGAGTTTAAACTAAACCAAATTTAATAAAAATCAGAAATAAATTTCTAAAAATTATAAAACTTTACAGTTAAATAGATTTCATAAAATAGACCATTGCTCAAAATTTCAAATCATTTTGACTACAAATAACCAAGTTATGAATATTTCAATGTCATTCGTATTGAAATTACCAGTTGCAGAAAATCTAAATTGGACGGCCAACAATCTGGCCATTCAGGATACTGGATGACTAGCAATGCTGTCGGTTCAATTATGTAGATGGTCAGAGATATTGCCATCTACAAGGTTTTCCGAACAGAGTGCACAAAACCCAAATTTTCATAAAACATTCGCATATCTAATCTATGTTTCGGTTTATAAACCTAAAGATCATAATTTCAGACTTTCGTTTTAACCACTTTCGAAATTAAAATATTAATTTTTTATATGAATATAAATTAATCCATATTTTTTGGAATCATCACCTACCCTTTATGCTAGAACCCCCAATCCGAAATCCACCAAGAGATCTCGACTTTTAGTACAAAGTACCAATTCTTAGCCTTCCTTCATGACTTCTAATGGTCTTAGAAGGCAAAAGAATTACCAAAGTATAAGCTATCCTCAAGAATAACGTTCATCTTCTTCTCTTTCTTCAAGAACATAAACAAAATACCCACATTTCTCAATGTAGAACGACAGCTAGGTTTAGCTATGCCCCTAACCTCATAATTATAGAATTAACATCCATCTTCTAACCCCAAAAAATCTCTACAAACCACCTTTGGATCGGATTAATCCTCCCTTCCACGAATTAGGGACAAATCAACTCTAAATTGGACTCCTCTCCTGCAACTCTTCCTTTCCGAACTGAACATTCAATGTTTAGGCCTAGTAAATGGACAAATCAACAAAAATGGTCTTCTATGAAGTTGTATATATCTTCGATCTCTTTCCAACGGTATCAACCATGCAAAAATTCGATTTATACAATGAAAGTTATCACTAAAATATTGATTTGCTGTCCTAGGTACCTGAACCCGAAAAATACTGTTAATTTAATGGGTTAAACTACCTATAAAACTAAGTTAATGCGCTTTCTCTATTGACCATATTAAACTGCATCTGATCCTTCAATTTTTATTATCATTATTTTTTATTTAATTATTATTTAGATTTTAAAAAAAATATCAGATATTACATCATGTCTCTGTTAAATAAATTTCATCCTCAAAATTTACTATGCAAGTATACTCTAAAATCACTTAGCAAACAATTCTAAATATCTCTTCTTCATATCTTTTTCCTTCTCCCATGTCGCCTCTTCCATAGAATAATGCCTCCAAAGAATCTTGACCATAGGAATCATCTTAGTCCTCAGCACTTGCTTCTTACAATCAAGAACACGAACAAGCTTATCTTCATATGGCAAATCCGGTTGAACTTCTAATGTCTCATAATCTAACACATGAAATGAATTAGCAACATGCTTTCTCAGCATAGAAACATGAAATACCAGAAAAATCTAGTGGCAAAGAAAGCTTGTAAGCAACCTGTCCAACACGCTCCAAAATCTCAAATAGACCAATATACCTTGGACTCAAATTTCCTTCCTTGTCAAACCTCATTACTCACTTGGCCGGTGAAACTTTCAAAAAAATACGATCTCCCACTTCAAACACCAATTCTCTTCACTTATTATCAGCATAGGTCTTCTCTTGATTCTTAGCTGTCAAAAGATATTTCCTGATTATATCATTCTTATTTGAGCAATCATGTACAAGTTGTAGGCTAATTAACCTTTTCTCTCCAACTTCTTCTTAATACAAATGTGATCAACACGGTCTATCATACAAAGCCTCATATGGTGCCATACCAATACTAGCATGATAACTGTTATTGTAAGCAAATTCAATCAACTTCAAATGATCATCCTAATTACCTTTCGACTCAATACTACAGGCTCTTAATATATCCTCAAGTGTCTAAATCATTCTCTCTGATTGTCCATCCGTCTGCGGGTGGAAAGCCGAACTGAACTTTAATTGAGTACCCAAAACTTCCTAAAGACTCTTCCAGAATCTCACTGTAAAATGAACATCACGATATGAGATAATAGATACTGGAACTCCATGCAACCTCATAATCTCCTCAATATACATCCGAGTCAACTCTTCTAAAGAAGTCTTCTTATGCATAGCTAGAAAATGAGCAGACTTAGTCAATCAATCCACAATCACTCAAATAGAATCATGCTTATTCCTGGACAATGACAATCCTATCACATAGTCCATTATAATGTGTTTCCATTTCCATTCTGGAATATCCATAACTTGCATCGGTCCACTGAGCCTTTGATGCTCAATCTTCACCTGCTGACAAGTAAGACACTTGAAAACAAATTCTGCATATCTTTCTTCATGCCAGACCACCAAAGATTTCTCTTCATGTCCTTATACATCTTGGTACTCCTCGGGTGAATAGAAAACTAAGATTTGTGAGCCTCATTCAATAATTCCCTTCGTAGCTCCTCATCTTGTGGAACACATAGTCTGCCTCGAAGCTTGATAACTACATCATCACTCTGAGAAATATCAACTTTACCAATCAATTCTTGCATCTTAGGGTCTTGCTTCTGAGCATCTATAACTCTCTCCGCAATTATAGGTCTTGCAGCCAACTGAGCTAGAACACAATGCTCACCATTAACTTCTGATCTATAATTAACAATATCTTCAAGTATCGCCCAATCTTTACGCAAAGACAAGGCTATAAGTTTCCTTCTCAAAGCATCAACAACTATATTAGCCTTACCATGATGATAATTCAGTGCAAACTTATAATCCTTCATAAATTCAACCCATCTTCTCTGCCTCAAATTAACCTCTTTCTGAGAAAAAATATATTTCAGACTATGATGATCAGTACAAATATCAAACTACACTCTATAAAGATAGCGTCTCCAAATCTTCAAAGCATGAACAATAGCAATTAATTCTAAATCATGTGTCCGGTAATTCTTCTCATGATCCTTCAACTGGCATGAAGCGTAAGCTACAACCTTCTCATTCTACAACAGCACACAACCCAAACCTTTCCAGAAAACATCTGTATAAACAACAAAACTTTCTGATCCACTCGACAAAGTCAAAACTAGGGTATTGGTAAGTCTTGTCTTCAACTCTTGAAAACTCTACTCACATTCCTCAAACTAAATGAACTTGACACCCTTCTTAGTAACCTTGGTCATTGGAGCAGCAATAGATGAAAATTCCTTAATGAACTGCCTATAGTAGCCTACCAAACCTAGAAAACTTTGAATATCTGAAGCATTCTTAGGTGTCTCCCAAGAAAGCACGGCACCGATACACCGTCCTTGGAAATTACATGACCAAAAAAAGAAACTCGCTACAACCAGAACTCACACTTACTAAACTTAGCATACAACTGACTCTGTCTCAATAGCTCCAAAAAAATCTGCAAATGCTCCCTGTTTGCCTCAATACTAGAAGAGTAAATTAGCACATCATTAATGAATACCACCACAAACTGGTCCAAGTACGATTGAAACACCCTATTCATCAGATCCATAAAAGCAATAGGGGTATCAATCCAAAAGGCATAACTACAAACTCATAATGCCCATACCTGGTCTGAAGAGCAGTCTTAGGTATATACTCATCCTTGATCCGCAACTGATGATACCCTAACTGAATATCAATCTTGGAAAAGACCTTGGTCGACTACAGTTGATCAAACAAATCATCAATCTTGGACAAAGGATCTCAATTCTTCATAGTCGCCTGATTAAGCTGACGATAATGGATATACAGCCTCATCGAACCATCCTTCTTGCACACAAAGAGCACTGAGGCTCCCTAAGGTGACACACTTGGCCGTGTAATGCTCTTATCAAGCAACTTATGCAATTGCTTCTTCAGTTCTACCAACTCTGCTTGGGCCATACGATACGGAGCCATAGAAATAAGAGATGTCCCTGGCATAAGGTCAATGACAAAATCGATCTCCTGTGAAGGAGGTGTAAGGAATCGCCAAGAACGCAGCGGAAATTAAATCGATTCCTATGTATCGGTTGCTGGGATCGTAAAACGTACAATTAAATAAACGCGGGAAGAACGGTTCTTCACCTTTGCGGGGTTTCAAATCTCCCGTAGATGATTCCGACTCGGTAATCGCGCACGCGCACGATCTCTGGAGGTATCCACACGAGCTCCCGATGCAGACGCGTTTTCCTCCTCGACTTGAGTACTCTGACCCGATCTCAAATCCACCATGCGCGGAAAGAGAAAGATCTACTCCAAGAGAGAGAGAAGGAGAGAGAGAAAGGAGATAGAGAATCTTAGGGTGTGTATTTCGTCCAACTTCTTTTACCCCTCCCCTTGGCCTCCTTATATAAGAAATAAGGATAAGCACAAGAATTAATCCTCATGATTATCCAAGAGTTTGGCCTTGGATAACTCTCCATTAAATATTCATGTTTATCTTGCGGCTTTTCATAAAAACCCAGATAAGCATGAAATTTAACATCTCTCACCGTCTGACGAGAACTCTTATGTGTGTGACCCTCTAGGCCCATATATCAGTCCGATTTCAGGCCCATTAAACTTAGAACTAATTCTAAAGTTTAATATTTATTAATTAATATTTAAACATTATATGTTAAATAATTAATTTAATAAATAAGTGGTTTATCATCTGATGATTAATCCACTTGGCCTTTTGATCATGAACGGTACCAAACACTACCTCATGATCCCAGAAGATATAAGGGATACTGTTCCCTTTATTTGAACCTTTCCGTCTGCAGATACCGCACAGATAAAATCCTTCACTCATCCAATGTCCCAATAACGCAAGGGTATGGTTTTATAGTCAAACCCTCTATCGCATTATTTAGATGATTTCCAGTACTCAGTTAATTTCTAGAAAGACATCTCTTTCATTTGACCATGGCCAGGGATTTCTGTGTACACATCCATAGGACATTCTCTCTCCAGTCTTATACCAAGAGTGAGTGATCCCTTGTTGTTCACTCAATTACCTTCGCAAGCTTTCCACCGTATCTGAGAGACTGACTATCGTGGGCTTAATGGTTAAAGTCCACAAGTCAGAGAATCAAGACACAATAGTCTACAAACAAGGTATCATTGGTGACTCAGGTCAAAGGACCAGCTGTGCTACTGCAAGGATTGAATTCCCTGGTTGACTAATAGGTATAATTACCATCCAGGAATTCTTATTTGGGTATGTTCAGTGAACTCATTCTCTAATGAGCACCCACAAGTTTGTCTTAGTGTCACCATACGAATGAATGTGAGATCATTCACCCTCATCACATGAGCAGACATAACTTGTGTCGATCTTATCGGATATTTAGTGTCCATCTCAAATATCCTATGATCGTGAACTGTTTAAGACAAGTGACTAAGGATATTGATCTCACTATCATGATCTCATCATTATTCAATATCCCATACATTTGTCTACGAACCTTCATTACGATAGTTAATTTGCAAGAACTGTAAATGAAGAAATAATTGCCTTTATTAATAATCTGAACTAGAATGTACAATGATTGGCTTTGAGGCCACCCAATTCTATCATTCTCCCACTTGGACTATAGCCAATCACCCATGTGTCTAAGTCCCATAGACTTAAGGTGACGTTCTAAATTGTTTTGAGACAATGCCTTAGTCAAGGGATCTGCTACATTATCTTCAGATAAGACTTTCTCAACTACTATATCTCCTTGGACGATAATCTCACGAATCAGATGAAATCGTCTCAGAATGTGTTTTGACTTCTGATGTGATCTTGGCTCCTTCGCTTGAGCTATAGCCCCATTGTTGTCACACAATAATGGAACAGGATCTAAAATGCTTGGAACTACTCCAAGTATAGAGATGAACTTCTTCATCCAAACCGCCTCCTTGGCCGCTTCAGTTGCAGCAATGTATTCTACTTCGGTCGTCGAATCTGCAGTTGTTTCTTGTTTGGAACTTTTCCAACTTACTGTACCTCCATTTAACATGAACACAAATCCAGACATGGATTTGCTATCATCCATATCCGACTGGAAACTCGAGTCAGTAAACCCTCGAAGTTCCAAGTCGTTTCCTCCATAGACGAGAAATAGATCCTTAGTCCTTCTTAAGTATCTAAGGATACATTTCACCGCCTTCCAGTGTTCTTCACCTGGATCAGCCTGATATCTACTAGTGACACTTAGTGGGTGTGCCACATCAGGCCTAGTACATAGCATTGCATACATGATAGATCCTATTGCCGAGGCATAAGGAACTCTATCCATGTATGCTTTCTCTTCAGGTGTCTTGGGAGACATTCCTTTAGAGAGATAAATTCCATGTCTCATTGGAACGAGACCTCTCTTGGAATTTTTCATGCCAAACCTTTTGACTGTGGTATCTATGTACATAGATTGGGATAAGCCAAGCATCCTTTTGGACCTATCTCTATAGATCCTTATTCCCAGAACATAGGATGCTTCTCCCAAATCTTTCATAGAGAAGTTTTTGGATAACCAAGTCTTTACTGATGACAACATTCTTACATCATTCCCAATGAGTAGAATGTCATCAACGTAAAGTACCAAAAAGGTAACTGCTTTCCCACTAGTCTTTTTGTGTACACAAGGTTCATCTTCATTCTTAATGAAGTCATAAGATTTGATTGCTTCATCAAATCTTAAGTTCCAAGTTCGGGATGCCTGTTTTAATCCATAAATGGATCTTTGCAGCTTGCATACCTTACTTGAATGTTCTTTGGAAGTGAATCATTCAGGTTCTATCATATACACCTCTTCTTGAAGGATCCCGTTAAGGAATGTTGTTTTCACATCCATTTGCCATATTTCATAATCATAGAATGCGGCGATGGCAAGAAGTATTCTGATTGACTTAATCATGGCAACTGGAGAAAAGGTTTCGTCATAGTCAATGCCTTGCCTTTGACGATATCCTTTTGCTACCAGCCTTGCCTTGTATGTGTCAATCTGTCCATCTGTCCCGATCTTTCTTTTAAAGATTTATTTACTGCCTATAGGTACTATACCTTCTGGCAGATTAACCAAGTTCCAAACTTGGTTGGCATACATGGACTAAATTTCTGAATTCATTGCCTTTTGCCATTTCTCTTATTCTTGACTATTCATGGCTTCTTGGTAGGTTTGAAGATCATCATCCTCATTTAAGTGCACTTTTGGTTTGCCATCATCAATATGTCCAACATATCTTTCAGGCTGCTTAGGCACTCTACCTGATCTGCAAACCTTTTGTGTATTATCTTGAACAAGTTCTTAAGTCAATGGTTCAGTAGATGAGCCAGTATTGATTTGTGAGTCTAGAATTTCTTCCAGTTCTATCTTGCTCCCACTGTCTTCCTTTGAAAGATATTCTTTCTCTAAGAAGACAACTCTTTTTCCGACAAACACCCTTTGATTGCTGGGCTAATAGAAATAATATCCAAAAGTCTCTTTTGGATATTCCACAAATCTACACTTTTCTGTCTAGGAATCCAGTTTATCTGGATTATGTCTTTTGACATGTGCAGGACAACCCCAGACTCTAACATGCTTAAAGTTCGGTTTCTTTCCTTTCCATATCTCATATGGAGTGGAAGATACTGACTTACTGGGAACTTTGTTCAACTGATATCCAGCAGTCAATAGTGCATATCCCCATAAAGAGATTGGAAGTTTAGCATAACTCATCATTGATCGTACCATATCTAATAGAGTACGATTTCTCCTTTCCGATACACTATTTAATTGTGGTGTATAGGGAGGAGTCCACTGAGACAAAATACCATTATTCTTAAGATATTGTGTGAATTCTGTACTTAAGTATTCACCCCCTCGATCTGATCGAAGAGTTTTGATACTCTTTCCAGTCTGGTTCTCAACTTTATTTTTAAACTCTTTAAATTTCTCAAAGACTTCTGACTTATATTTCATTAAATATATATAGCCATATCTTGAGAAATCATCTGTAAATGAAATGAAGTATGAGTAACCACCCATAGCATGAGTGGACATTGGACCACATACATCACTATGTATTAGTTCTAATAAGTTCTTGGCTCTTTCTTCATGTCCTGAAAATGGAGCTTTGGTCATTTTTCCCATGAGACAAGTTTCACAAGTTGCAAATGATTCATAATCAAATGGATCAAGATATCCATTCTTTTGCAACCTAATGATCCTGTTCTCATTTATATGACCGAACCTACAATGCCATAGGTATGATTTATTCACATCCTTATCTATTTGTTCAAGAGACTTATTTACTAGACAAGCATCATATGAAATATCAAGTAAATATAATCCATTCAATAAATATCCATAAGCAAACAATTTGTCTCCTTGATAAATGGAACAACCTTTATTCTCAAGTTTCATAGAATATCCTTGTTTATCTAAACATGAAATAGATATTATATTCCTAATAATGGTTGGAATATAATAACAATCTATTAGTTCCAATGAGTCTCCTGACGGCATCTGAAGTCTTGCTGTCCCCACAGCTAACGCAGCAAGTTTTGCTCCAATCCCAAGTCTCAGATCCACGTCTCCGCGGTTCAATCTTCTTTTACTTGTTAGCACCTGCAAGTTATTGCAGATATGAGAAACACATCCAGTATCTAATACACAAGATGTTGATTCTCTATAAGGCAAGTTAAGATCGATCATGAGTACACCTGAAGCTTCACTAAGCTTCTCTTTTGATTTTTCTGCTAGATAAATCTTGTAGTTTCTCTTCTAGTGACCTTCTTTATGGCAGTGAAAATACTGACCTTTATTATTGACTTTAGCTTTATCCTTTTGAACCGCCGGTTTGCTTTTCACTAGCTTCTTTGGCTTACCTTTCTTAAAGGTCTGTCCAGCTTTTCTTTTTTTATTGGTCTTACCAACAAGCATTACATGTGGCTTATCTTTCTAGATAGTGCCTTCTGTGGTCTTCGACATGTTGAGCAGCTCAGCTAATGTAACTTCAATTTTGTTCATATTGAAGTTAATAATGAATTGTGAAAATGAATCTGGAAGAGACTGTAGGATTAAGTCGATGCTTAGGTCATTGTTTATAACAAAGCCAAGCACTGCAAGCCTCTCAATCCATTCTATCATCTTGAGCACATGAGTTTGCACAGATGTGCCCTCGCTCATTCTGGTCCTGAACAATTTCTTAGATATCTCATATCTTTCTGTTCTGGATTGTTCACCAAACAACTCTTGTAGGTGATTCAGAATGGACTTAGGTTCCATGTTATCATGCTGTCGTTGTAGTTCATTGTTCATTGAACTAAGCATATAACACTGGACTTTGATAGAGTCCTCCTTCCAATTTTCAAATATCATTAATTCATCATCGTTAGCATTTTCACCGGGTTGATAGCGCCTGACCCGGGGATGTAGATCATCCAAGGCACATTAGCATGGCGTACTCCTCCTGTTCGAATCGGAGTTTGAAACCAGGATCTGGTTGATCCAGGACATAGGCTAGCTTTTCACACCTGAGGACAATCTTCAGGTTGCGTAACCAGTCAATGTAATTAGGTCCCATGAGTTTTTTTGCATCAAGTATGCAACGAAGGGGGTTAGGTGACGACATAGCGACCTACAAGGAAATATAATGAAAAATAAGCAGACAGTTCTTAAAATCAGATTTAGGACTTTTAATCTAGATTTATGCTCCCACTCTTTTTCGGCGATCTGTATGACCCTCTAATATACAGAACGGGAGATTCCGGTGATCTCCTAGTGAGGATCAGAATCCTTCGAGCATCATGCATGTGATCTTGTGGTAGCACAACAAATCACATCAAGTCCCTTAGGCAGTCAACTCTTGACAATTGCAACATTTGCAATATCCGATCAATTTAACCCCTGAATCAGAATGACCTTGTGGTAGCACAACAAATCAAATGATTCAGTTAAGTTTATCCATCATTACTCAGATAACATGAATTCATAGTGCAATCCGTGTGGTAGCACAACAAAACTACACTATTTGTCCATTTATCTTAATGACATCACATGTCGTAAACCTAGGTTAATTTCTAAATCAAATAGACCTTGTGGTAGCACAACAAATTCATTTGAAATAAAAATTATCCTTAGATCTATAATGATGGTGGGTTACGTGGATTATTCTGAATATCTCACGTTTACAACTTAAATTTTTGAAAGAGGGTTTTTGAGTTGATTTATAAAAATCGTGCTATTAATAATATTTCGATTTGAAGTATCATAATACTTAATAGAAATACATATATATATAATAGCATATTCCACAAATATCACATATATGCAGAAAAATAAATAAGGATGATGATGGACTACTTAAGCTACTATGGAATCATCGGAGCCAAACGATGATCCATAATAGAATCCTAGTGTAAAAACAACAACACCAGTTCCATTTGATGTGAGTCCTTCCTCCAGAGGTGTCTTCAGAAGATCCTGTCCTCTAAACTTAATCCGTAACATTTAAACATGAAATTTAGGACTCGCAGGTCCATAAATGTACATTTAAATAATAAGAAACTTTGATCTTATCAAGGGGAGTACAATCTTATAGGAAGATAGAGAATACATTTGGATTAAGAGAGAGGAGGACACGTAGGTCCTACTTAAAATACCAAATGAAATATGCATCGCAGTCATTCACATCAATCATCACATGATAAAACTAAGTCCATGATCATCCCACCATAAAACACATCACATGCATCATAATTATCACATAATTACTGTTGGTATTAACTTTTATAAATATAAAATTATAATACCAATAACTTTTCGAAATAACATTTATTTCAATATTATCAATAATATTCAAAACATTATTGACAAATAAGATAACTAAACCATTAAGTTAATCTACATACTCATTCAAACATTTTGAACAGATAAATAAAATCAAGTTATGCCCAAAAATAAGTTTAAAACAATTTTAAACTTAATTGATTTAATAGGGTAGTTAATAATCTAAAACAATTTTAAATAATTAACCAATACCCTATAATCAATAAAACCCTTTGAATGAATTAACAGTTATTAAACAGTTTAATAATATGTTTATAATCATAAGAATAATTAATAACAGTTATTAATTATCCTTATAAAATGTCTATTTTAAAACAATTTTAAAATGGGCTTTAAGAAGGTTTAAAATAGGGCTAAATAAGGGTTTAAAGGGGGGTTTAATAGGGCTCGGCTAAGCTGCTGGGTCGGCCGGGTCCGGACCCGGTCCGGATCTGGCGCGGGTCATGCGGGTCCGGGCGGGCCGGCCCGCTGGCCCATGCGCCAGTCGCCCCCGCCGCCCGATTAGGGTTTCTGGCAGGGGGCGCCGCCTGGTTCGACCCCGACCGGTGATGGCAGGTCGCCGCCGGCCCAGCCGATGGGCGATCTTTCGGACGTCCCCGTGCTTCGCCGGTCCTCCCCTCAAGCCTGCATGCTGCAGCTTACGACAATAACGAGGAGGTTTGCGCCCCCCCCCCCCCCCCCCCCCCCCCGGCCCAGCCGATGGACGGCGGGGCTCCGGCCGGTCCCCACAGCGCCAGTGGACGTCGTCGACGGCGTCGAACGTTGCCGGACGTCTGAAGTTGCCTTTACGGGGACGTTCTGCATGTGTTTTCTTAGCATGCTCTCGAGAAGGAAGGAGCAGGTCGCCGCTGGCCTTAGGAAGTACGGGTTGTGACCGGAGACCTCTTAGGCCACCCTAGACGGTGATAGGAAACCAGGGACCATCCCTACGGTTCCCAAAAACACCTCAAACTCCTTGTACAGTTCTCTCGTTGTTGTTATCCTGCATGGCTGGGTTGCCGCTGGAATGAGAGAGGGAGGCCACCGGTGATGGGGAATCTCCGGTTATCATCGGAGATGTTTTTGAACCAGAATGCTATAGAAAATAGGGATCATCCCTCAGGCTCCCCAAAAATTTTTCATGATAATCTCCTACCATTCGGAGCAACCCCAAGAAAAACCTTATTTAAATTCGGGATCATATCCCAATGATTTTAGACATTCTAAAAACGCGAGAACGATTCCCAGATTTTTAAGTAAATTTTAGCCCAAGAACATGTACAATACAGGTTCTTCACGCATAATGAGAAAAATCACGCAAAACGATGCCGTTTTACGATCAAACCAGCAACTTGGGTCTGATACCACTGTAAGGAATCGCCAAGAACGCAGCGGAAATTAAATCGATTCCTATGTATCGGTTG
This sequence comes from Zantedeschia hybrid cultivar, assembly GCA_030544215.1. Lineage (NCBI taxonomy): Eukaryota > Viridiplantae > Streptophyta > Magnoliopsida > Alismatales > Araceae > Zantedeschia > Zantedeschia hybrid cultivar. The sequence goes on from JARZZO010000011.1 coordinate 48,569,697, forward strand.
CTGGGATCGTAAAACGTACAATTAAATAAACGCGGGAAGAACGGTTCTTCACCTTTGCGGGGTTTCAAATCTCCCGTAGATGATTCCGACTCAGTAATCGCGCACGCGCACGATCTCTGGAGGTATCCACACGAGCTCCCGATGCAGACGCGTTTTCCTCCTCGACTTGAGTACTCCGACCCGATCTCAAATCCACCATGCGCGGAAAGAGAAAGATCTACTCCAAGAGAGAGAGAAGGAGAGAGAGAGAAGAGATAGAGAATCTTAGGGTGTGTATTTCGTCCAACTTCTTTTACCCCTCCCCTTGGCCTCCTTATATAAGAAATAAGGATAGGCACAAGAATTAATCCTCATGATTATCCAAGAGTTTGGCCTTGGATAACTCTCCATTAAATATTCATGTTTATCCTGCGGCTTTTCATAAAAACCCAGATAAGCATGAAATTTAACATCTCTCACCGTCTGACGAGAACTCTTATGTGTGTGACCCTCTAGGCCCATATATCAGTCCGATTTCAGGCCCATTAAACTTAGAACTAATTCTAAAGTTTAATATTTATTAATTAATATTTAAACATTATATGTTAAATAATTAATTTAATAAATAAGTGGTTTATCATCTGATGATTAATCCACTTGGCCTTTTGATCATGAACGGTACCAAACACTACCTCATGATCCCAGAAGATATAAGGGATACTGTTCCCTTTATTTGAACCTTTCCGTCTGCAGATACCGCACAGATAAAATCCTTCACTCATCCAATGTCCCAATAACGCAAGGTTATGGTTTTATAGTCAAACCCTCTATCGCATTATTTAGATGGATTCCAGTACTCAGTTAATTTCTAGAAAGACATCTCTTTCATTTGACCCTGGCCAGGGATTTCTGTGTACACATCCATAGGACATTCTCTCTCCAGTCTTATACCAAGAGTGAGTGATCCCTTGTTGTTCACTCAATTACCTTCGCAAGCTTTCCACCGTATCTGAGAGACTGACTATCGTGGGCTTAATGGTTAAAGTCCACAAGTCAGAGAATCAAGACACAATAGTCTACAAACAAGGTATCATTGGTGACTCAGGTCAAAGGACCAACTGTGCTACTGCAACGATTGAATTCCCTGGTTGACTAATAGGTATAATTACCATCCATGAATTCTTATTTGGGTATGTTCAGTGAACTCATTCTCTAATGAGCACCCACAAGTTTGTCTTAGTGTCACCATACGAATGAATGTGAGATCATTCACCCTCATCACATGAGCAGACATAACTTGTGTCGATCTTATCGGATATTTAGTGTCCATCTCAAATATCCTATGATCGTGAACTGTTTAAGACAAGTGACTAAGGATATTGATCTCACTATCATGATCTCATCATTATTCAATATCCCATACATTTGTCTACGGACCTTCATTACGATAGTTAATTTGCAAGAACTGTAAATGAAGAAATAATTGCCTTTATTAATAATCTGAACTAGAATGTACAATGATTGGCTTTGAGGCCACCCAATTCTATCAGGAGGCAAGTCAGGCAAATCATCTAGAAAAACATTAAAAAACTCCCAAATAATATCAATATCGACAATAGATCTCTCACTAGCACCATTTGATGGAGCAACCACCACACTAGCCAAATATCCATGACAACCCATTCTCAACATCTTATCATCCTTGAGTGAAGAAAACTATAACATGGCATGATCGATGCCTAGGGCAATGATAAATAAACTCCTCACTAGGTTTTCGAAATATCAACTTCTTATGATGGCAATCTAACAAGAAAAAATACTTATCTAGCTAGTCCATGCTCAAAATAACATCAAAATCTACCATCTTTATCACATATAACTCAGCCACCTATCTCTATCCCCAAGGTTAACAACAACAGAAGATATAATGTGCATAGTGTGAATCTGTTTTTCAGAAGCTGAAGTCACTATTAATGGATGTATTGCATTTATTGGTCTATTCTTAAGTAATTTAGAAAAAGTAACAAATATGAATAAATGAATAGCTCTAGGATCAAATAACACCTTAGAATGAATATCATCAATAAGAGAAGTACCTTCTGCAACAGTAGGGGTCTCCTCAGCATCTTCTCTGGTGAGAGCATAAACACGTTCTTGAGTCATGCCTTTCTTTTGTTCTTGCGTGAGTTGAGCTCTGGCCTTCGGGCAATCTCTAACCATATGCTCTGGATCACTACATATTGAACACTTGCCGGCTACTCTCCAGTACTTTGTCCCACCATGTCAATGTCCACACTGAGTGCAAGTGGTTGAATCGAACGCCTTTGGTACGGCAAACTTCACTGGCTAGACTCGAAACTTCTTCTTATCCATGCGCACAAAAGTATCTGATGCACTCCTCTTGTTCTGACCCTTATTCTCTTCTATGAATTTCTCATACTCTTGCTCCATGTTGAATGCAGTCCTCAAAGTAGCAGCAAAAGTCTGAGGATCTTAAGCAACAACGTAACGCCGAATCGTATCTTTTTAAACCCTTGACAAATTTCTTCAACTTCATCTTCTCATCATTATAGATATGGAGTGCATATTTTCCCAAATTGGAGAACGTCGCTTCATAATCAGCCACTAACATAGTACCTTACACCAGGTTGAGAAACTCCATCTCCTTCTTATCTCGAACATGATCGGAAAAATATTTCTCATGAAAAACTCCAAGAAACTCCACCCAAATAATAGTAGCACGATCAGTAAACAAGTCTTCTTCATGGTCTTTCACCAAATATCTCATCTCTCATGCAATATAAAGGTCGCCAGACTGACGTTCTCATCTTCTGGACAATGATTCATAGCCAACATCTTCTCCGTCTCATTAAGCGAAGCCTCAGCAACCTCTGGTCGGCTCTTCCCCTTAAAAAAAGGAGGACACAACTTGTTGAACTGCTCCATCATAGGGGTCACCTTAGGCCCATGGGGTTGAGCCTGAGTTTGAGTATGTAAAACCTGCACAAGCCCTTGAAATGTTTGTATGAACCCACTAAAGTCCATATTGACCGAGGGTGCGCTAACCACACCTTGGCCTTGAATTGCATAAGAATCTTCCTGCACTAGGATATCCTCAAAAGATAGGGACGAAACAGGAGGAATCACAGCAGGACGACCATGTCTCGACATATCTTGAAAATCGAAATACCTCAAATAAGTCCTCAAATCTGACAATTCAGTACTTCTACTTCTACCTCAAATCAAAACTTAGCTATTCTATGACCTATACTCAACCTAAGATCCCAAATCCATCAATCAACTTGACAGATTCGATGGTGTAGAACTCAAAACTCTCAAAATTACTCTGATACCATGTTCTGTAACACTCCGAACCCCATGTCCAATCATAACCGACTTTCGACGGAATTCAGAGGCGGTTCAAGTACGAAACATAGCATATACAGTATGGAAATGAGAGAATAGGAGTTTACAAAGCAAAATAAATAGCCATTCATCGCAAATTTCAAATAATAATAAGCCAACAAAATATACAAAAAGTCTTATAATAATAATTGTCTCAACATAACATAATTAACCTCTCTCAACTCCCAAAGATATCATAAATTACATAATAAATTTAATTACTCCTACTACATCAATCTACCAACATGAAAAGACTCATATGTCACAATTAACTCTCTGGCCACCTCTCCTGAAAAATTATCTAACAAACATACTAAGCATAAAACTCAGTAGGTTTCATCTCCTCTACAGGGTAATTATATAATAATTAAAATTTGGATGGTAATCATATCATATCATGAACAATTCACAATGTTATATATAGATCAAATAAGAGAATGATACAAAATAGGACCTCACATATATCTCATATCAAATCGGATGTATTTTCTAATAATCTGAAACAAGCATGCTAATTATAATACCTATCACGTATATTAAACTTTCTTACTTACTTGAAAACAAACTTCTAACCATAAATATATCACATAATTCCTCCAATACATAGGGAGACACATATCACATAGTATATAGTTCAAAATATAACTAGTAGTATGTAATCAAATTACATATTTTAAATTTTATATTTATAAAAATTTTACATCATAAAACAAATTTATAATGCCTTAAAATAAATACAAATTATTCATATATATGTGTCAAATTATCACAATTTCATATCTTAGTCGGACAAGCATCCTAACCACAATGTAAGGGGCCACACATACATACACTGGGTATTTAGATAATCATACCAAGTCTTGACTACTGTGGAACTGACGATCACATATATCTCACCACTACACTATATTGAAGTAGGTTTCATGGATTTTATTGATTGTCTTAAGTTACATAATACCCTATCTAACAAAGATGCTTACATTAGAATCGGGCTACATAATCCTCTTAAGATGGCAACGTCCATATCACTCATATTAAATTAGATGGTGCATGTCTTACATAAATTAAATTCATCATAATATGAAATTTAACATTAATTTTATAGCCAATGATGTTCAAATGCAAAATAATATATTTTCATTAAAACAAGACATTTTAAAGAAACATGATGTTCTACTAGTTAATTTGATGTAAAACTAACTCCAACATATTATAAATATATGAAAAATATTTTAAAAATCTTATAAAATTTTCTAAAAATGAAATATAATTTTCATATGTCAAAATCTATTTTTTAGTGTAAAAAATTCATTAAAGATGATGAATATTAGTAAACAGATTTGAAAATTCACCAAACTAGTAAAACATGATATTTAAGCTATAAATAAAGTACTTGAAAAAAATTTCTAATTTCGGAGATCAAATGAATATTTTCAAACTTCAAATAGTGAGTTTAAATTGAACCAAATTTAATAAAAATAATAAATAAATCTTTAAAAATTATAAAGCATTGCAATTAAATAGATTTCATGAAAATAGACCTATGCTCAAAATGTCAAATCATTTGGAGTATAAATAACCAAGCTATGAATATTTCAAAGTCATGCATATTGAAATTACGAGTTGCAGAAAATTCAAATTGGATGGCCAGCAATTTGGCCGTTCAGGATACTGGACGGGCAAGCAGTATTGCCGTTCAGTAAATTAGATAGTCAGCAATGCTGCCATTCAGTTCTATAGATAGTCGGAGATATCGCCGTCCACAGGGTTTCTAGACAAAGTACACGAAATCTAAATTTTCATAAATAATTTGCATATCTAATCTACGTTTCTGTTCACAAACATAAAGATCATGATTCTAGACTTTCTTTTGACTACTTCTGAAATCAAAATATTAAATTTTAAAATTAATACAAATTAATTTATATTTTGAAAAATTATCACCTCCTCTTACGCTAGAACTCTAAATTTGAAATCCGCCAAGAGATCTTGACTTCCAACGCATAGCACTAATTCTCAGTCATCATTCTCGATCTCAAATGCTTCTAGAAGGCAAAAGAATCACAAAATTATAAGATTATCCTCAAGAACAATCTTCATCTTCTTCTCTTTCTTTAAGAACATGAACAAAACGCCCACCTTTCTTAATATAGAATAACGATTAGAGTTAATCATGCCCCCAACCTCATATTTATAAAACTAACATCTATTTTCTAATCCCAAATAACCTCTACAAATTACTTTTAGATCGGATTAATCCTTCCTTTCATGAATTAGATACAATCTGACTCCAAATCAGACTCCTCTCTCGCAACTCTTCCTTCCCAAACTGAACACTCAATTTTTTGGCCTATTAAACGAATGAATCAACAAAAAAAATGACCTTCTATAAAATTGTAGATCTCTTCGAGCTCTTTTTAATAGTATCAACCACGCTAAAATTCGAATTATACACTGAAAGTTATCACTAAAATGCTGATCTGCTGTCCTGGATATCTAAACCCAGAAAATTCTGTTAACTTAATAGGCTAAACTACCTATAAAACTAAGTTAATGGGCTTACTCTATTAACCATATTACATTACGTCTAATATTTTAATTATTATCATTATTTTTTATTTAATTATTATATATTTTTTTTGAAAAATACCCATGTATTACATATATTTCTATCAAATGGTTTACTAATCTAATTACAAGTGGATTTGTTTAGGGATTTGGTATAAGCTTGTAGATTGAGCAAGACAGGTGTGCAATTGCTATGCACTTTATTTTAAGTGATCATTTCTTATCATCTAACTCATTTCTTTCAAATTACAAGTTGATTTAACAAAATTTTATTACTTGGCCTATCCATTGTTAATTTAAATTTTCTGATGAGCCCTGTTCAACCCTCCCATGATTGTCATCGAGTAGGCCATCATCCATTTTTTATTTGATAGGAATGAAACTAGGTGTTTCCACACACTTCCCCTTATGACTTGGGTTGTTTATAGTAGAAATGGAAACATCTCTTTTTGTTTCCCTGTCCAACCTATTCCCAGCATTCCCCTCAAATACATAGTTTTAACTTGGGGATTTTACATATGAGTATACTCAACATGATGGAATCGACTTGATTTGGCCTTATCATGATTGAGCTGCATCATTTGCACCCTTTTGCATGTACCTTGGTAAACCCTACTCAGATGACTCAAAGAATACATAAATTGATCAATTTGATGAGATAAGATGAGAAAGTGCCAAATACTCCTATGCCAAAAAGTGCCAAATTTACTCTTACACTATATGGGTAGGTGATATAGTCCAGGTGGTGTTGATGTGGCTTTAATCTAAATATAATAAGAAACAAAAGGAAAAGAAGAGTTCGATAAGGGATCGGACACCTTGTCAGTGAAATAGGCATAACTTTTTACTCAAGGGTCGGATTCGTGCATTGGATCCTAATTTGGAGTCATGATTTCCAAGAGATCGATGTGGTTTACCACTCGCGGTCACGGTGAATTATTCTTCAAGTCAAATTACATCATTTCCATAGTGAATGGATCAAATTTAGTAAACATTTGCCATTTTTCGATAACCTTTTATGTAGAAACTAAGAGAGCGTAGAATTTAATTGTGACAATGATTCTTTTGTAGAAGTTGCTTAGAATTTAATCTTCTTTCATATGGTAGGTTTTTTATTTTTTAGTAAAAATCAAAGATTCACATCTATTTATAGGCATCCACTATATATAGACTACTTGAATAATTTTGTATTCTTTACAATTTATCTAAGAGTTATGAGTTTTCTCTCCTCCTCCTTCTCTTCTTCTTGTGTTCCCTTTCTTAACCTTGTGCAACCAAGTGGTTGCTTTAGTGGGGCATACGGAGGCACGTGCAAATGAACATAGAGGATCCCACCTCATCATGACTTTTGGAGGGTCTGCAGTTCATGAATAATATACATTGACAATAGCGGTCATGAGACACCTACCACACATGTTTTTCTTTGCATAACATGAAAAACCTCAGTATGATTCAACAGGTTACTAATGACAAGAAGAACATAGTATTTTTCGGTTTTCCATGCGTAAATCTTATGACAAGTATTTACTCTATATAGAGACCCGACAACAATTATTACAATTTTGGTTCCCTAGACATATACGTCTTCTGTTTTTCACCCACATTCTTGCTCTTAGGCTGTCGAAGTTTTGTACATCACCAGCTGAAGCTCATGGAGTGGAAGTGTAAGTTTTCAGCCAGGCCAAATGAACAAATCTTTGCAACATCACTGCGCATCTCTTTCGGGCCACTAGCAAAGACTCCGATGTTTGAACCATCTAATTCCAACAACATCTCTGAATGCGCAGATGATATCCAACATGAGTCACAAACAAGCCTTACGGCTCAAGTTAAAAGAGGACATGATTGTAGAGAGTATGCTTGATTTATATATAGTTCTTCCTTATCGTAAAGAGGATAAACATATCTCAATTTTAAATCACATGTAGCTCCAAACTAGTGATGGCATATAGGTATCTATAAAATAATTTGCAATTACAAATGACTTTGATGTTGACTAAGTGGGATTCAATGAAGCTTCAGCCATTCCAGTATTTTCATGTCCCATTTCTATGCTATTCCTGAGGTACGTGGTTACTTATGTTAATTTGTATGCATTGTTTATAACTGTGTTATATGTCTACAGTACTTAAAAACCTAAGATCACACTTTTGTAAGTGGTGATCTTATTTGTCACTCTTTGATCTAGACTTAGCAGAAAGTCATTGCACAAGAAATCACCGGCCCCTTCTTTTAAAAGGTGAGGATCAGTGGCCGGAGGTGTGGTCCGTGGATAATCTGAATTTCCAATCCTATGCCAAATACGCACTTGTCCAACAGGAACGGAAGCAGCTCGTCCTCCTTTTATTTATTATTTTTTTCCTTTTTAGAACTATTTAATCAAGAATCGAATCATATATAATATATGACGGTCCATGATGATCCCAAGTTCGATATATTTTTAAAAATATATATCTGAGGTCAATCGGACGATCAAGATTGCACCATGGGATGAGGGGGACCCGGCTGCCTGTGGGCTGGGAATAAAGAAGTCCACTCTACCCACTTGGGAGCGCCGGCCCGAGTTTGTGTACCCGCCTCACGATGATCTGCTTCGGAAGCGAAAGAGGTGAGACTGAGGAGAGAAAGTTGAGAAGGGCTTACTTTTGAGATCTGGCCGCGCGCCGAAGTGCACGTTGGTAGAGTGCACAAGGGACTCATGCGGAATGCTCTCGAGCTCTCGGTCGGCGTTGTAGAACCAGGATCCCGGCGACGCTGCAGGCGTGGGGGCGTCCGTTTTGATCGGACCTGCCTGGTGTCGACGGAGGCCTCTCTCTTATTCCACAGGAAGGCCGCCGTAGCCGTCGCCGCTATGCAGCCACAGATGAGCAGCAGGTTCAGGTGCGCCTTTGCGGAGTACGAGTACACTTTGTTGGTGTTCTTGTCGATGGGGTAGATGTAGTAGCGGTTCATGACACCGAGCAGCACGAGGAAGGCCACGAATGAGGCCGAAATCACCACCCCAAACCACAGCCAGCTGCGAAGGCCCAGCACAGCGGAGACCGGCAACTCTGCAGGCTGGGGTTTGAACCAAACTGTCCGGATGTGCTTCTTGCTGTGGTCTGCCGCGGGGGCTTTCTCCCTGGTGACGAAGGCGTCGATGTGCAACTGCAGGCGGGAGATGTCGGAGACGTCGCTGGACATGGGGAGGAGCAGGTCAAGCATGGTGAGGTCGGCAGAGGCCTTGAAGGCGCAGATGAGATGGATGCTCGGCGTGGGAAAGCTCCCGGCGGTGCTCCGGAAGATGAACTCCCGGAGTATAGAGATGAAGGGGGTGATGCCCCTGCCGCCGCTCACCAGTACCAGTGAATCGTAACTGCAATTACTTGACATATATGTTTGAGGTACCAAATTAACTTAGGGACAATAAAGAAAAGGAAACACGTTACGTCAACCAGGAAAGACGTTTTTAAAAAGAGAGAGTTTGTATATATGTTTTCCTTCTGGGGGCTCAACAAACAGAAGTCCCAGACATGAAGAGGAAGTTAACTTTCTCTTAATCTGGTTGGTGCAGTCAGGCTGGAACATGCATCCAACGGTTGTGGGCTGACCGCATGAATCTCTCCATGCAGTCGAACTTACAAAATCAGTTCTCTATATATAAGTGCAATTTATGCAGCCAATTATACTATTTTTCATATATTTTCTTATTCATAAAATTAATAAGATATCTTTGGAACATCTAAGGAAAGACAACATTGGATTGAGATCGTCTACTTCATTTCTTCTAAATCACTTGTACTCCACTTACTTTGATTGATTCAGTTATTATGATACGAAGAAAGTAGAACTTAAAAAAGAGAAAAGTTTTTAATTTTTAAAGATTTTAAATTAATCGAAATGAGTGGAGTATAAATGATGTAAAAGAAATGGAGTAAACGATCTCAATCCGACGACATCACTTTTACCCAACTGATCAAGTAGTGAATTGAGAATGCCTACGCCAATGGAACTCCATTTTCAGAAAGACAAAAAAGGTTCTTATTTTTAGAATTCTTAGCCTATGAGATAAAGTAGAACAAAAAGTGAAGAAAAGGATATTGATCGATAAATAGGAAAGCAGATTGTCCAAGGTCATTTGTGTATGGTGTTTGATCCGTATGCCTCCAAATTTCAGTCAGGTGTTCCTGTACAACTAGTTTTTTAAAAAGTATCCTTATACATCAAACTTGACTCAAACAAATATTTATAAAAGGTTTATTAATGCCCCCAAATGGATGCTTTTAAATGAATTAGATTCGACTCTTTAATTGTCATAATCTGAGTTCAACTGGCCTAGGCTTAGTATGTAACACAAACCTTAGGAAATTATTTGAAACGGGACCGTAGGGTACTTCCAGGGAGACTTCAAGCCCTGTTACAGTCTCTGCGACCAGCTCCCTTCTTTCTTGATGACGATGCTCAGCTTGTCCGGCTCCAGGTTGCCGTTGGAGCTCACCGTGAACGGGTGCCATTGAAGTCTGGAGACGCCGGGGACATTGATGAAGACGATGCTCAAGGGGTTGTACGTCAAACCTACGTTTTGCCGTGGATCAAGGAAGAATTAATGTAAGATAAGCCTTGAGGATCACTTGTCAATATATACCATGCAGCTCCGTTGGGGAAAGTACGCCAGTGAAAGCGTATAAAAGTATCTCTTGCATGGAAACGGCCAAATAATGGATATATAAGATACGTGTAGATCAGAATGTTTGTCCCTAAAGCAGGTTATATATATATATATATATATATATATATATATATATATATATACACACGTGTAGAATCCGAATCACACAGGAGGAAGGCAGAACGTACGGCCTCTCCGCCATTAGATCGAGCTCTGTTTCGCGCTGCTGTTTTACTACGTACCTTGAGTTCCGAAGTATGTGGAGCTGGTGTCTGACCGGAGCTTGGGCTGCCATTCTTGCCTGTAGGTGTTGGTGGGCGCCACGACCCATATCATGAGCCAACCCAGGAACACCACAGCCACAAGCAGCCTTATGGCCGCCGCGAGCTGCAGCTGGGTACTCTTCCCTTCGGCCTCCTCACCCATCTCTTCTCTGCCCTAGTCTCTCTCTAGTTGGCTATGCGGCCCTCTCCTTCCTGTTTCTCTCTCTCTCTCTAACTTCTCCTCTCTCCTCGTTTTCCTATCCTTCTCCGGGCTGACGAGGGAAGATCTATGAAGGGATATATAAAGGGATATAGAAATGAAAGAGATGGCATGATTCTTGCGACCATATGGCGTCTTCCCTGCCCTACGCCTGCACACGCCCCCCCCCACTCCACGCCGTGCCTTGGAGTCCACCCCGCTCTCCAGCATGTGTGCGAGCTCTCTTCAAGCCCAGTATTGAGGGTCAACGCCTGTCATCTCCTTCACTGGGCGTGCGCTTGTACTCTATGTTGGGCTTTTTGGAGTTGAATTTGGAAGTTTCTTTTCTTTAGTTTGTTTAATAAATGTTGTGAGAGTTTGGGAGTTATATAAAGGAGAGAAAGGTTACAATAAAAGTTTCCACCCGTTGTAGAATTGAAGTAGTTTTAAGAGGAGTTTGTAACCTTGGTATGTTAAATAAGTAACTTTCCTAGAGTTACACTTGTACAAGACCTATATAAAGGGGTCATTGGTATCCAAGTCCAAGATAAAACAAGTCACGAAGAGAAGAATTTATTTATGTGTTCCCACTCCTTGTCTTACGTGAGTTATTAAGTGTGTTAGAGAGTTTTCTCTTTTCAATTTTCCTTATATCTTTTTAAGATATCATTTAGCTTTGCATAACATTAGGATACCTAGAGCCTAATTCCAAGTTATCGAAGCCCAATAAAGTGATATTAGAGCCAAAAAGTTCATCTACGTTAACCTTTAGTTATCAAGATAGCGTCCAATTTGGTGTAATCTCAAATTCCCAAACTAACGAAAGACAACTATGAGAATCGGTGCATCTAATTCAAGACTTTGTTCGGGTCGCAAGATTTGTTGGAGATTGTCTCTAACGGGTACGTAGAACCCACTCCAGAACAAGAGACTGGTTACACCTCAAAGTAAAGAAGTGCTCTAAAGAACCAGCGGAAGAAGGATAAGAAGGCTTTGTTCCTACTCTACCAAGGGTTGGATGAAGTGACGTTTGAGAAGAATCGCTGATGCGACATCGAGCAAGTAAGCCTGGGATATCCTAGGCACAATCTACAATGGTGTGGATCGAGTGAAGCGAATTCGCCTTCAAACTTTAAGGGCTGAATTTGAAGTTGCTCGCATGAAGAAGGATGAAAGCATCTCCAACTATTATTCACGATTACTTGTACTTGTGAATCAAATGAAGCGGAATGGCAAAAAATTCGAGGACGTTCGTGTCATAGAGAAGATGCTTCGGTCTCTCACATTGAAGTTCGAGCATGTGGTCATCCCCATCAAAGAATCTAAGGACTTGGAGGCTCTCTCGCTTGAAGAGCTTGTAGGATCGTTGCACATTCATGAGCAACGAATTCAAAAGATGTCCCAGTCCACAATGGTTGAACATGCACTAGAGTCTAAATTGACTCTTGGTGATAAACGAAAAGGCCGTGGTGGAGTTAATTGTTAGTATTAGGTGGCCTACAAGCCAATCCGATACTATGTAATATTCAATTTATTAATATAATGACATAATTTCATTATATAATTAAATCGATCATTATTTATCGTATCACGATGAAGTCTATGAACATGTATAATGGCCTTCGGATTATGATGAGATCATAATTACAGGACCGAAGACTTATAAACATATGTTCTTAATTATTCATAGTCGGAAGATATTTAAGAATGACATCAAACATCCGGATAGACTAGTACAGGTTTTTTCAGCTTATATGATGAGGGTGACTGATTCTACAAGTCACTTGTGTGGAGACACTATGTTGGACCTATAGGTGCTCATTGGTGAATGAGTTCACTGAACTGATCCGACCATGAATCACTGGATGGTAGTTACCTAACTATTAACCATCTCAATTCTTTTGTCACAGTTGCGTGGATGGTCCTTGGACTTGAGATACCAAAGATACCGTATTGGTAATTCTCTGAGCTTTGACCTTGATTAACGAATCCCTAACTATGGGTTATCTATAAGTCAAGTGATAAGGTTCAAGGAGATGCCCTCGAAGGTAATTATGTGGTCAATACATGATCATTTGCTCTAGGTAATAGGAGAGAGAATGCTCCAGAAATAATGCTCATAAGTTCCTGGCTAAGGTGGACTCTGTATCAGATAAAGAGTTATCTGATATAGATTAACGGTATCTGATTCAAGTGAATTGGCTAGCTAGGGTTTAACAACAAACCATACCCTAGGTCGATTCGGAAACATTGCATGGATGAAGGATTATATCCGCGCAATAACCAATGACGGAAAGGTTCCCATAATGGGTTGCATAAACCCCAATGCTTTCCTGGATCACGCGGTGTTGCTCGGCACCCAACATGATCGGAAGTCCATCCAAATTTATTGTGGGATATTAAATTCCGTTGATTAATTAATATAAAGATATTAATTAATTCAGTTGGTCCGTAACGAGTTACTAGACTTAATGGGCCATTAACTAGACTAGTATTTGGGTCTAGAGGGTTACACGCAAAAGGTTTTCAAATCGGTAGATATTTTGATGGAGTTTCGGATAAATGTGGGTTTTTCTGAAAAATCACAAACCACTTATTATAAAAGTATCGCATCTAGGTTAGAGGACAACAACCCTGACCTAGCCGCTGCCTCCCTCTCTCTCCTCTCTCTCTCTCTTGGGTGCCCCCTTCTGTGGCCGGTCCCTCGGAGGCTTAGCTCTGACTCCCGCTCGCTCCGCATCCCGTCCGATGGGAATTCTGATATCGCATGTCGCTGAGGATTACGCATAGCCAGACGGGATCCACGGATGCTGCACCAAGCGAGGAAGCGAGGACGATCCATTGAAAGGAAGACCACGTGGATACCGCTAGAGGCCGGGTACTTGCGCGGCTTGCGGCATCACACCTACGAAACCGGACGAACCGGATTCAAATCCGTACAGGGTAAAATTCATTTCTACCGTCTGAGTTTTTTGTATCCGAAACTGCATGGATCCATTTTATTTTTCGTAGCGTTTCCCTCAGATCCGACACAGCGAACCCAACAGTGGTATCAGAGCCAAGTTTCACTATGTTCTTCGTCGTTTCAGTCTCCGGATTGAAATTTTTATAGTTAATTCCATGCAATGTTTTGATTTTAATTGCATGAGTCATGTTCATTAGATGAACACGATTAATTAGCTGTAATTTACTGGATTAAAATCTTTTTTTTTTTGTGCATTTCGTGTTCTTCGTCTGACGAAGAACGAGTGCGAATCAGATTCTTCACGGGCACCCTATGAGTTGGGGATTGCTTGTTAGTTTAGGTGGCCTACAAGCCAATCTGACTATGTAAATCTCGTTCATTTATTAATATAATGGCATAATATTCATTATATGTAAATCGCATTAATTATCGTTTCATAATGAAGTCCGTGAATATGTGCTATAGTGATCAGATTATGATCAGATCATACTAATGAGATTGATCACTTAAACACACATATTCTTAATCGTTCCTAGTCGGAGAATATCCGAGAAGGACATCGGATATCCGGTTAGACTAGTACAGATTACTCATGCTCATATGATGAGGGTGACTGATCTCATAAGTCACTTGTGTGGAGACACTAAAGCGAATCTGTAGGTGCTCATTGGAGAATGAGTTCACTGAACTGATCCGACTAAATCGCTGGATGGTATTGTACCTCACTGTCAACTAGCTTGATTCTATTGTCGTAGTTGCGTGGATGGTCCTCGGACCTGAGACACCAAGGACACCTTGTCGGTGGACTTATGTGCTTTGACCTTGGTTTACGAATCTCTAGCCACGGGATTCTAATACGCCAAAGAATGGGTACAGCGGAATACCGTCGAAGTGAATTGTGTGTCAATAAGGAATCAATCGCTCTCGGTACTTAGAGAGAGAATGATCTAGGAAGGATGCGCGAAAGTCCCTGGCCGGGGCGGACAATAATATCAGGAAAGGAGTTTTCTGATATTCATCAGCGGCACCCAATCCAAGTGAGTCGACCGGTTAGGGTTTGACAGCTCGCCATGCTCTGAGTTGACTCGAGAGCATTGTACGAATGAAGGATTATATCCACGCGGTAACTGTCGGCGGAAAGGTTCCAAGAGTGAGTTACTTAACCCCAATACCTTCCGGGTTCACGCGGTGTTGCTTGGCACCCAACGTGATAGGAGGCCCGGTCGAATTCGATGTGCGACATCAATTCGATTGATTAATTAATTAATAAAGGGTTATTAATTAATTAATAAAGCCAGTGAGGAGTCACTGGGCTTGTTGGGCCATTAACTGGACTGGTACTTGGGCCTAGAGGGTCACACGCAAATGATTCTCAAGGCGATAGATATATAAGTGGGTTTTTTACAAACCGGGGGTTTTTATGAAAAACCGCACGGTTAGTATAAAACATAGCGAACGGGCTGAGCAGGCCAAGCTGCTGCTAACCCTAGCCGCCCCTCCTTAGTTTCTGTCTCTCTCTGGCGTCCAGACAGATCTAGATCTGCTCCGCCGCTTCTCCGAATCCCGTTCGACGGGAAATCGTCCGCGCGTTGCAGCGATCATTGCGGCGACCGACGGAGGTTTCGTGGGCTGCGAAGAACGAGGAACGCGAGGATATCCATCGTGGGGAGGATCGCGTGGACTTCGCTAGAGGCCGGGCACTTGCGCGGCTTGCGGTGTCGCACCGACGGAACCGAACGGTTGCGGATTCGAATCCGCACACGGTGAGAATCGATTATCCGATAATTGTAGTTTTTAGTTTTTCGAAACGGGAACGGATCGCTGTTTAATATTTTATTTTCCGCTGCGTGAGCGATCCGGAGAAACCCGAGAAATCCCAACAGTGGTATCAGAGCCAGGTTCCACTGTTTCTCGTCCCGTTTCGATCTCTGAATTAATTTTTCCATGAGTTATTCCATGCGTTTAATCCGATTAAAATGATGGAATAGTGTTCATAAGATGAACACAAATAATTAGATTATTTTTCTGTGATTTTTCGGATTTATTTTGGGGTTTTCGATGTTCTTCATGAGATGATGAACCGGGGGTTTTCGGCGACTTCGTACATGCTTCCCAAACGTTGGGATGGTGGGCAAGATCCCCGGATCTCTAGGTGATAGTCACCACTGCCCACCCGGTATCATTGCTGCCGCCGGAGTGCCCATGGAGGGCTATAAATTCGAGCCCTAAATCGGGTTTTTAAACTTATGAGAAAACCAGAAATATGGGCTTTTGGGGTTCGGAAAGCATATCTTAGAAGCCCTCGCCGGCGCCGGGGAGCCCATCGGCGATGGGGGGTTCACCGGAGTGACCGGCCGACGTCGGGGCCCGGCCGCCGGGCGGCGCCGCACTGGGTAGCCGTCGGCCACCAACCTACAAAACCTTTTTAGGGTTTCAGTTGATGCAGGTTTCGGGCAGGGAAGGAGAGGATGGACCGGGCCCGAGCTGGGACCCGAACCGCCCACCCTGGCCGGGCCAGGGGCGGCCTGAGCCAGGGGCCCGGGCCCTGGCTTGGGCCCTAGCCGTGCCCAGGCTCGACAGTGGCTCGAGCCAGTTGGCTCTATTGACTGAGCCCGTTTGGGCCTTCCCTAATTTTTTGAATTTTGGACCCCAAAATTAGCCCAATTAAAATATTATTGGATTTTAATTTAAATTCAAAAACTGTTTTTGAAATATTTATATTGTTATTCAGTTTTTAATTTAATTGGGCATATTGATGATTTTAAATCATTAAGTTAATTAAGGATATATTAATTAGCAATTAGTTGTGGATTAATTGAGGTTAATGTTAGTTTAAGTGTTAAATTAATTATTGACCTTAATATATCTAATTTTAAGAGTTAAAATTAGTGGTTAATAATTATTAATCTAATTGTTAGATTATTAATTATTAATACATCTAATTGTTAATTATTAATTTGAGTTAGTTATTAATTTAATTGTTAAATTAATAATTAAATTAAATGACTGATTTAAATGTTAAATTAGTAGTCCTTGATTAATTACTATTAGTCATTAATTTAATAGTTAAATTAATGATAACCTTAATTGTCTAATCTAAGAGTTAGATTAATTAATTATTAATTAGTTAGTGTTAATTATTGGTTTAAGAGTTAAATTAATAATTAACATTAATTGGCTAATCTAAGTGTTAGATTAGTAGTTAATAATTTAAATGTTAAATTATTAATTAACTTTGTTGGATTAATCTAAGAGTTAGATTAGTCTTTAATAGTCTAATTGTTAGATTATTAATGGGGTTTAATCTAAGTGTTAGATTATTAGAAGTGTTCTAATTTGCATGGAATAATCTAGAATTATTAATTCGGAGTGTGTGCACATGTGATGTGTGTTTATTGCTTTTAAATTTTGATCTAATTGCATGTTAAGTTAATAAATGAGTTTTTCAAAATTCAAATACCAATTTTGATTAGATCCCATGCTTTTTGAAAGCCAAAATTATATATATTTTGAAAACTCTTTTATTTTAGCCATGTAATGCGCTATATCATGTGTGGATGTTTAAAACACACTGTGGTCATAGATATGCACTTATTTAATTATTCATTTGATGAATGATGTGTTTGTGTGGATTGTGGATGAATGATGGATGTTTATTAAATTGTTAATAAATAGATATCTGCGTATCTCTCCCTCTCTCATTCTCCGATGTACTTCTACCTCCCTCTCTCTTGTACTCGCCATAAGGCTCTCTTCTAATTACATGAAATTTTAGAATTAGTGTAATCTGATTGAGGCAACCGAGGAAGGCGAAAAGATGGAGATCTGTTGCCTATGTGTTTGCAGGTTATCTAATATAATTGTTGTGTTAGATTGTGTGTGCGTTTGACTGTTAGCTCCAGTCACCTACTGTGCTATCCATGACCACACTAATGACATGTATGTGATGCATTGTTTTTCTTTTTGATTATGAATCAAAGCAAGTATAGTATTTAGTAAATATATACGATATATTTATATACTATCACCTAGAAGAGACCAAGATAAAAGTTATCTAAATACCCTCAGATAAACTCTAAGCCGTAACGTGAGTAGTTAAGAACTTACCGCGTGGTCCACCATCGTTATAGTCATAGGATTCGAATCACTTTAGGCAGGTTTGTTGTGCTATCCACAAGGCTTGCTTAATTGGCAGGAGAAAGTGTGGCTATGGCATTAGATGCCTATAGATCGGGGTAGAGGAACCATGTAGCTTTGTTGTGCTATCCACAAGGGCTGCATGCAAATCTATGCTCGTCGCGTAAGGATGGTTAGCTTAGACCAGAATTAGTGGTTTGTTGTGCTATCCACAAGGCCATTAAATCTCTGGGGACCGAAGCTATGATCAGATATTGCAAGGAGTTGCAAGTCCCATGAGTTGGGTGCTCTTTGATTGTATTACAGTTTGTAGTGCTATCCACAAGGTTGTAGTGCAAGTCATTGAGATTCTGATCTCCACTAGGAGACTGTCGGTGTCTCCCGTTCTGTATAACTGAGGGTTATACAGTCCGTCGAAAATTAGTTGGAGTTAAACTTGAACAAAAGACCATGTCTTGTTTTAAATTTTAATAATTGAACATCTGCTAAATAGATTTTACTTATCTCCTGTAGGGAATTATGTCGTCGAATAACCCACTCCGTAGCATACTTGATGCCCTTTTGACTTACTTGATCTACTCGGATTGGTTCAGAAACCTGAAGAATGTCCTCAGATCTGAGCACATTGACTTTGTCCCTGGAGCTGATCCTCCTGCTGAATCGGCATTGGATGCCCCTGAAGCAGAGATGATAGCTAACGATAAAAGATCGAAAGACAAAGGCAAAAGAGTAGTGAAGGGTGACTGCTTTTACTATAAGCAGTATGGTCACTGGAAGAGGAACTGCAGGGAGTTCCTTCATGATAAAGCTCGTGGAAGAGTGAAGCTGTCTGAAGCTTCAGATATCTATATGATAGATATCAACTTGTTAGTTAGAGATTCCACATCTTGGGTACTGGATACCGGATGTGCTTCTCATATCTGTCATGATGCACAAATGCTGACAAGTAAGCGCAAGCTGAGACAAGGTGAGGTAGAATTGAGGCTAGGAAACGGCGCAAAAGTTGCGGCGATTGCTGTTGGGACAACAAACCTCAGGCTTCCATCCGGAGACACCTTACTATTAGAGGATTGTTATTATGTTCCTAGCATAATAAAGAACATCATATCGATATCTTGTTTGGACAAGATAGGATATAAGTTGACTATTGAGAATAAAAGTTGTTCAATTTATTATGGTAATAAATCAATAGCTTCTGCATCTTTAGTCAACGGTCTATATCTATTAGATGTTTCTTATTACAATCTTCAAATTGATAATGCTCTTAAGAAGAGCAAGAATTGTGTGAACCAGGCCTACATGTGGCATTGTAGACTTGGACACATTGGCGAAAGCAGGTTGCAAAAGTTGCACAAGCATGGTTACTTAACTATATTCGATTACAAATCGTTTGCAATATGTGAATCCTGCCTTATAGTAAAGATGGCAAAATCTCCATTTACTGGACATGGAGAACGTGCCAAGGACATTCTGGAACTAATACATTCGGATGTATGTGGTCCCATGTCCACCCAAGCTAAAGGTGGCTTTTCATACTTCATCACGTTCACCGATGACTTCTCAAGACTCGGTTATGTATACTTAATGAAGTACAAGTCGGAAGCGTCTGAGAAGTTCAAGGAGTTTAAGAATGAGGTAGAGAAGCAGTTAGGAAAAAGTATTAAAGCTCTTCGATCAGATCGAGGAGGAGAATACTTGAGTACTAACTTCACACAATTCTTAAAGGATAATGGTATCCTTTCTCAGCTGACCCCTCCATATACACCACAGATGAATGGTGTATCAGAAAGGAGGAATCGCACCTTGTTGGACATGGTGCGATCCATGATGAGCTTTTTGGGATTACTAGTGTCCTTCTGGGGGTATGCTCTAGAGTCAGCAGCATAGCTACTGAACAGAGTACCCAGCAAGTCTGTGGCCTCTACTCCATATGAGATATGGAAAGACAGGAAACCAGAATTTAAACATGTTAAAGTCTGGGGTTGTCCTGCTCATGTAAAGAGGCATGATCCAGACAAGCTGGAATCACGAACTGATAAATGCAGGTTTGTGGGATATCCAAAGGAAACCTTTGGATACTATTTTTTCCATCCTGGTAAACAAAAGGTGTTTGTTGCCAGGAAAGCTGTCTTCTTGGAAGAGGAATACCTTCTCCAGGAGGACAGTGGGAGTAAAATACTACTGGAAGAGGTTCCAGATCCCCAAACAGCTGCATTATCATCAGATGAGATATCAGTTCCTGAATATGTTCAGGTACACATAGATGAGCCTCGTAGATCTGGTAGAGTACCTAGACTGCCCGAACGATATGTGGGACATATTGCTGAAGGTGAGTCTAAGGTAGAATATAATGAGGATGATGATCCTAAAACCTACCAGGAGGCCATAGAAGGCCCAGAAGCCGGGAAATGGCGAGAAGCCATGAACTCTGAAATCCAGTCCATGTACACCAACCAAGTTTGGAACTTGGAGGACTTGCCCGAGGGTATTGTACCCATTGGTTGCAAGTGGATCTTTAAGAGAAAGATCGGTGCTGATAGACGAATCGACACTTATAAGGCAAGGTTGGTGGCAAAGGGATATCGTCAAAGGCAAGGAATTGACTATGACGAGACTTTCTCACCAGTTGCCATGATAAAGTCGATCAGAGTTCTACTCGCCATTGCTGCACATTTTGATTATGAAATCTGGCAGATGGATCTAAAGACTGTCTTCCTCAATGGTAATCTTGAGGAAGAGATGTATATGATACAACCAGAATGTTTCACATCCAAAGAATCTCTAGATAAAGTGTGCAAGCTTCAGAGGTCCATTTATAGACTGAAGCAGGCTTCCCAGAGCTGGAACATTAGATTTGACGAGGCTGTCAAGTCTTATGACTTCATTAAGAATGAAGATGAGCCTTGTGTGTATAAGAAGACCAGTGGGAGCGCAGTCACTTTCTTAGTTCTTTACGTAGATGACATACTACTCATTGGGAATAATGTAGCTATGATGTCATCAGTAAAGAGCTAGCTGTCGAAAAACTTCTCTATAAAGGATTTGGAAGAAGCATCCTACGTATTGGGAATATGGATCTATAGAGATAGATCAAAGAGGATGCTTGGAATGACCCAATCCTTGTACATATATACCATAGTCAAAAGGTTTGGCATGAAAAATACCAAGAGAGGTCTCATACCGATGAGACATGGAATTACTCTCTCAAAGGAGCAGTCTTCTAAGACTCCTAATGAGAGCGCATTCATTGAAAGAATATCCTATGCCTCTGTTATAGGATCTATCATGTATGCCATGCTATGTACACGGCCTGATGTTGTATTTGCTCTAAGTGTTACGAGCAGATTTCAGGCTGATCCAGGCGAAGAGCACTGGAAGGCAGTGAAATGTATCCTTAAGTACTTGAGAAGAACTAACGATATGTTTCTTGTCTATGGAGGAGGTGACTTGAAACTGCAAGACTTTACTGACTTGAGTTTCCAGTCATATCCAGATGATAGCAAGTCTAAATGTAGATTTGTGTTTACATTAAAGGGAGGTGCAGTGTGCTGGAAGAGTTCCAAGCAAGTAACCACTGTAGATTCGACGACTGAAGCTGAGCATATCGCTGCAACTGAAGCTTTCAAAGAAATACTGTGGTTGAAGAAGTTCATCACCGACCTTGACATAGTTCCCGGTATCCTTGATCATGTTCCACTGTTGTGCGACAACAATGGGACTATTGCACAAGTGAAAGAACCGTGGTCTCATCAGAAATCGAAAGATATTCTGAGGCGCTTTCATCTTATCCAGAGGAGATGTAGTAGTGGAAAGAGTTCCATCCGTCGACAATGTAGCAGATACACTGACAAAGCCGTTGGCTCAAATTGTGTTTGAGCGTCACCTAGAGTCCATAGGCTTATTGTATAAAGGTGATTGGCTTTAGTCCAAGTGGGAGATTGTTAGTTTAGGTAGCCTACAAGCCAATCTGACTATGTAAATCTCGTTCATTTATTAATATAATGGCATAATATTCATTATGTGTAAATCGTATTAATTATCGTTTCATAATGAAGTCCGTGAATATGTGCTATAGTGATCAGATTATGATGAGATTATACTAATGAGACTGATCACTTAAACACACATATTCTTAATCGTTCCTAGTCGGAAGATATCCGAGAAGGACATCGGATATCCGGTTAGACTAGTACAGATTACTCCTGCTCATATGATGAGGGTGACTGATCTCATAAGTCACTTATGTGGAGACACTAAGGCGAATCTGTAGGTGCTCATTGGAGAATGAGTTCATTGAACTGATCTGACTGAATCGCTGGATGGTATTGTACCTCACTGTCAACCAGCTTGATTCTACTGTCGCAGTTACGTGGATGGTTCTCGGACCTGAGACACCAAGGACACCTTGTCGGTGGACTTCTGTGCTTTGACCATGGTTTACGAATCTCTAGCCATGGGATTCTAATACGCCAAGGATTGGGTACAGCGGAATGCCGTCGAAGGGAATTGTGTGTCAATAAGGAATCATTCGCTCTCGGTACTTAGAGAGAGAATGCTCTAGGAAGGATACGCAAAAGTCCCTGGCCAGGGCGGACGATAATATCGGGAAAGGAGTTTTCCGATATTCATCAGCGGCATCCAATCCAAGTGAGTCGACTGGTTAGGGTTTGATAGCTCGCCATGCCCTGAGTTGACTCGAGAGCATTATACGAATGAAGGATTATATCCACACGGTAACTGTCGGCGGAAGGGTTCCAAGAGTGGGTTACTTAACCCCAATACCTTCCGGGTTCACGCGGTGTTGCTTGGCACCCAACGTGATCGGAGGCCCGGTCGAATTCGATGTGCGACATCAATTCGATTGATTAATTAATTAATAAAAGGTTATTAATTAATTAATAAAGCCAGTGAGGAGTCATTGGGCTTGTTGGGCCATTAACTGGACTGGTACTTGGGCCTAGAGGGTCACACGCAAATGATTCTCAAGGCGATGGATAAATAAGTTGGTTTTATACAAACCGGAGGTTTTTATGAAAAACTGCGCGGTTAGTATAAAACATAGCGAACGTGTTGAGCAGGCCAAGCTGCTGCTAACCCTAGCCGCCCCTCCTCAGTTTCTGTCTCTCTCTGGCGTCCAGACAGATCTAGATCTGCTCTGCCGCTTCTCCGAATCCCGTTCGACGGGAAATCGTCTGCGCGTTGCGGCGATCATTGCGGCGACCGGCGAAGGTTTCGTAGGCTGCGAAGAACGAGGAACGTGAAGATATCGATCACGAGGAGGATCGCGTGGACATCGCTAGAGGCCGGGCACTTGCGCGGCTTGCGGTGTCGCACCGACGGAACCGAACGGTTGCGGATTCGAATCCGCACACGGTGAGAATCGATTATCCGATAATTGTAGTTTTTAGTTTTTCGAAACGAGAACGGATCGTTGTTTAATATTTTATTTTCCGCTGCGTGAGCGATCTAGAGAAACCCGAGAAATCCCAACATTGCTCACCGGGGTTATGGATCCTCCCCCGGGGGGGGGGGGATGTGGCCACCAGCCACCAGCTGATGTCGGGCCCTTCTCCTTCTCCATCTTCCTGCTTGTTCGTTTGGGAAAGGGACCCCCCACTAGGCAAGGCCCCGCAAGCCACCAGCGGCGGGGCGCTGCCCCCTTCACCCTGCACGCATCTAGGGTTTCCTAGTTGCGTCGGGTGAAGGAGGCAGGCCCGCGCTGGACCAGGCCGAGCGAGCCTGGGGCCGGAGCTTGCCTGGCGCCCGACCTGGGCCATGCTCGCCCCTTAGGGCGGGTCTGGGCCCGAGCCAGGCACTAGTTGGGCTTGGTCCAATGGCCGGACCGGGCCCAACCCGCCTGGGCCATTTGACCCCCTTTGACATGGCCCATTAACCCCCTTTCTTTCCCCTATTTCCTTATTTGCTGCCCTTTTTAAATACAGAATTTGATTTAAATTTGAAATGATATTTTTATAATTAAATTAGATTATGTTTTTATAATTAATAAAGGCCAGTAAATAGATTTGTTTATTCTGGGGATATTTAACAATTTTTTGTTAAATAATTTACTAATCTAATTGTTAGATTATGAGATATTAAAGATAGTTAATTTAATTGTTAAATTAATTTCTTTAATGTCAATAATTTTAGCTTGCATGGACTATTATAAATCTGTCAATTTGGTGTTTTTACACGTGTGATGTGATGTGATTTTTTTTTTAATTTGATTTAAATTAGCATGCTTAAACAAAATAAAACTTTTCGAAATTTCAAATCCAACTTTTGTTTTGTCCTTGGTTTATGAAACCAAATTATATATTTTCGAAAATTTTATCTCTTTAGCCATGTGATGTGCGGATTCATGCGTGGTTTATTTAATAAAAGAAATTACATGGTGGTCCTGGATAAGCACATGATATATTTTCATGTGATGATGTGTAGATATGGATCGATGGTGTATATAGTTTATTAATTGTTAGTAAATAGAGGTCTGAGTACCTCTCCCTCTCTCATATTCTATTGTATTTCTACCTTCTTCCTTGATATACTCGCCATAAGGCTTCTTTTAAATTACCATGTAAATTATGAATTTATTATGTAATTTAATCGAGGCAACCAAGCATGAAGCGACGACGATCCACAACTACAACCAAGAAGGAAATGAAGGAGTTCATTCAGCCTATGCATTTGCAGACTCATAATATAAATGTCATATTGTGTATGTATGCGTTTGATTGTCTGGCCCAAGCCAAATCACAGTGCTATCGTACATTTTTTGGGAATGCACTTGATCTTGATTTTTTAATTTTAGATTTTAAATTTGTATTTATGTGCTTTACCTAAATCAATTCGATGATTGCGTAGTTTTTAGACCCGATCCCGCTACCCATAAATGGAATAACGTTAATTACATCCTCTTAAGAGGAAAATCCTTGATTAATCATTGGAAGATTATGATAACACCCTTTAAAATGATATAAATAAAATATATGAGATTGTATTTAAAAAATGAATGAATTTCAATTTTTTATTTTGAGAAGAAAACTCATTTTTTAGTTTTAGAGTTGAGTCTGCGTAAGGGTGCGCAGACTCAGCTGGCTTTTGATTTTATTTTATTATTCTTTGGAAAATATAGCAAAAGATTTGATTTCTTAATTTTTTGTTAATGAATAATGATGAAAGATATTTTTTAGTAATTTTGAATTGATATATGTGAGTTTATTGAAGATTTGTTTGAATTTTTATATTTGGAAGTGAACATGAAGTTGAGTCGACACAAGGATGTGTAGACTCATTTGTTATCAATGAGAATACTTCTATTTGTCTTAATTTTTGATTTGCAAGAGGAGTGAGAATCCTTTTAATGATATTTTGATTGAAATGGATGACATTTTTTATGGAAATTATGATTTGGAATTTGAATGTCAATTTTGATTGTGTTTTATTAACAAGAAAGTCGCATTACCATTCTTTATTATGTTTTTTCATATTTGGAATGAAGAGGTTTTGGATTTGATTTGCAGGGTATGAAGAATATTTTTTTTGTTTTCTTAGTTGATTTCAGTGAAAAATACTTCAAAGACCTATACTTTTTATATTTTGAATTTATAGGTTTTGAAGGATGAGCAAGGTGTACAAACTCAGTTGAAGTAAGACTTCTTTTAGGTATTTTTTATATTTTGCAAAGGGCAAAATTGAGTTTTATTTGAATTTTTGACTTACAGGAAATATATGTTTTATCTTAGAGTTTTTGGTTAAATTGACAGAATTTTAAAGCTTAAAAACTTAGAGTTTATCAATTAAGGGTGAGTCTGCGCAGGGGTGCGCAAACTCATTTGTCACCAAGCCGTTTTTTGTATTTTTTAGGTAATTTCAAGGGAAAACTTAGCATTTGGTTTGGGTTTCTGATTTGTAGAAAATATATGATATATCTTTGTGGTTTTGATTTGATTTGAAGGGAATTTAGTGGCTAAAATACCAGATTTTAGAAATTTACGGTCGGTCTGCGTAGGGGTGTATAGACTCATTTGTCACCAAGGTGGTTTAGACATTTTTTATATTTTTGCAAAGGCAATTTTCAGTTTTTATTTAAGTTTTTGACTTGTATGAAGAATAAAGTTTTTATGTGAATTTTTGGGTTCAATTTGGAAAGAATTTAAGGCTGAAAACTCAGTTTAGGGATTTTGGGCTGAGTCTGTGCAGGGGTACGCAGACTCATTTGTCACCAACTTGTTTTAAATGATTTTCTGTAATTTTTTAAGAACAACTTCGTGTTTTTCTTTGATTTCCTACTTTATAAGAATAAACTTGATTTTTAAAGAGCTTTATATCATCTTGGGGTGGATTGGAAGTTGATTTTTCATTTTTTATGAATTTCAGGGTTGAGTCTGGGCAGGGTTGCGTCGACTCAAGTCTAAACTGTTTTTTCTTTCTTTGTGAGTTGTGGTGTTGGATTTTTGATTGAATGACTTGATTTCTTGTCTTATTTGATGATGATTTACAGGTTTAGAGATGAGCACAAGCTTCAGGGGCCAAGAGATGAGGTTTTGGCCATTTGGTTGATGCACAGACTCAAGTTAAAGAAGATTTTCAAGTTGAATTTTATGAAGATGAAGCCTCCTACAGTTGAGGGGAATTCCAAGGATTTCAAGATGCTGGAAGAGCTTATAACAAGTGATTCTCCAAATGGGGGAAGCTTTGAAACTCAAAGGGGCAAGATTTGTAAAAAGGGTCTGAGTCTGTGCAGGGGTGTGCAGACTCAACTGAACTTTGTAATTTTGCTTTGTTTTCAAGTGATTTAGATCATTTTTGTAAATGGATTTTATATTTGAATAAAATGGAGTGTTTTGAGATGTGATTTCAAGAGATTTGTGCAATTTGATTTTTTGTTTATTTGATTTTTTATTTGAAATGAGTCTATGGAAAAGTGTGTAGACTCAAGAGTTATTTTGCAAAAAAGTTCATCAATCTTAATTTGTGTTCTATGGAATGTGATTTTTATGAAATATTTGACTTTATATTTGAATTATTTAAACAGCCTTTTTCATCTTTTGAGCCTAGGATAGGTGCGCAGACTCACTTGAGTTTTGAAGATTTGTGTTTATTTAGAAGAGAGAATGCCTATTTTAAAACTTTTCTGAGTAGATTATGGATTAATCTTAGTTATTTAAGTTATTTGAACTATAATGGAGTCTTTAGTCCATGGAATGCATCGTTTGACAGTTTTGAGCTGAGTCTACGCAAGGGTGCGCAGACTCAAGCTGAAAATGATCTTTGAGGTTTCCTGTACAGTTCAAGTTGCATTTAAATCCATCAAGGGGTTAGTTTCAACTAGTAAAGTTGGAATATGATATCCGGACTAGAGGGAAACAAGTTGTGTCCCATTTCCAATCGAATTTGTACGATTATAGGTGCGCATACTCAAAATCTGAGTATAATTTCAGGTTTATACCTCTTTCAACTTGAAGTGATTCAAGAATCACTACAAATTTAGGGAGGATAATACTGGAAAATCTCAAAAGTTGAGTATGGCTACATAAAGCCTTTTTAAGGAATGTTCCTTATGTGGATTCTTTCAAATGACATGATTTCTTCATATTTATCTCATTCTTCTTGGATCATTTTACAAAGCATTAAAAATGCTTAATATAATGATTCCAAGATGAATTTCAACCTCTCATTAGGAGAACCCAATAAAGGTTTAGGATCTTCATGAAGGATCATGTCATGTAGGGACCCGAAAGACCAATTCCCTTAAAAGTGATATGTAATGGCTATGAACCATAGCGGTGGCTGTAAAGGGGGGCATGCCGAGCACCAACCACTCACCCAAAGGGTGCCCTTAATGCCTTCAAGATGTAAGAAAAATCTACAGGGAGTAATCTAAAGCATCTCTACATTTTGGGAGCAAGGACCTCCACCAATTCCCCTAGAGGGTCACATATGGTCATAAACCATGGAGGTGGCTGCAAAGGGGGGCGTGCCGAGCAACAACCACTCACCCAAAAGGTGCCCTTAATGCCTTCGAAATATAAGGATTATCCACAAGGAGTCACCCGTTTCATTTCTACATTTAGGGAGCAAGGAACTCCACCAACCCATTGGGACATTCGGGACATATCATCTGAATGAACCCATAGCAATGGGAACATAAGAATGATATTCTTTGTATGAGGGCCCTTGATGGATTACCCAATATTAGGATTGTTGGCACCCTTAGATTGGGACATCCTTTGAGAAAACATCGGAAGAAACTTAAAATCTTTAAACATATAACAAGATCTTAGTTTAAACATTAAGGGCTTGATAAAAACCTAACATCCAAGCCATTTAGAACCTTCATTGGGCCTCTAAGAGACAGCCCTAGGCCTAAGGATACTTTGGACAGATTTGGGGAGGATCAAAGAATCACCTCAAGCCCAAACCATAAGCTCAAAGAAGCACAGACTCAAACCTGCAAAATTGAACCTGGCGCAGACTCAAAACACTGTAGCAGTTACATGCGCAGACTCAGCTGAAAGCCGGATTTTTGATGAAAAATGGGTTCAAAACTAATTCAAATGATGGAAAATAAAGTATAAAAGGTACAAAACTTAAAACCTTTATTTAAAATAAATTTTTAATGCATTTTCTTAAGGAATATCATGAAGAACTTGAATATGAACATATGAAAACTTAAACATTGTTTTTATCTTTTTTCATGG
The DNA here is from genome assembly GCA_030544215.1 of Zantedeschia hybrid cultivar. NCBI lineage: Eukaryota > Viridiplantae > Streptophyta > Magnoliopsida > Alismatales > Araceae > Zantedeschia > Zantedeschia hybrid cultivar. The sequence goes on from JARZZO010000011.1 coordinate 48,598,564, forward strand.
ATCTCTTCTTTTAGCTTTATGTTAAAGAGTTTATACCTAAAGAAACTCATCCCCAACTAGTGAGGAGACCTCCTTGAGAATCTCTAGGGCCTAAACCCTTAGCCATTAAAGGAAAAAATCCTACCAAACCTGATTCGGTTATAACATGAAAAATAGAAACTTAGATCTTAAGATTTATGAGATTTGAGGGATTTCTCTTGATGTTTAGCCTTGGGGGAACATCATCCATGGAGGGGATGTGCTCCTAAGGGACATGGAAGGCCAAGCCACCTTGAAAAACCCCAAAACCCAAGACAAACAAATGAAAAACCAGTTTTCAGGAAATCTGGACAGCAAGTTACATTTCGGGCCATAACTCCATATTTAGGGGCTTTGAGGTTTGAGAGACCATTTCTATTTATTAGAAAGGCCCCTCTACCATCCCCACACAAAAAACATAGATCTTATGAAGGAAAAAATATCATAGAAAATACAAGAAAGCCAGCAGACTCACAAGAACAGAAAAAATCTGAACATTTATTTTCATTGCTTTCAATATCATGGATGAACATCAAGGGGGAAATAGAAGTTTATATGAATATCAAAATAAAAGAAATAATCTAAGAAAGCAAGAATAACATAAATAAACCCATTCTTCACCCCACTCTACCTTGGAGAGGGGGTGAGAAGGGTGAATAGCTTTAGAAGCCCACTTTCTTGCTCTCTTCTTCTCTAATACTCTTTCTTTCTTTTTCTCTTCTTATCTAACTCTCTTTTCTCTCTTGAGATGCAGGAAATAGAGGGGAATGGAGGAGGGAGACGTGCTCCTCCTTGACCTCTCTCTTTTCTTCTTCTCTTTTCTTTTTTGTGGGCTTTTGTCTCCAACTCTTGGAGAAGATGGTGGTTCTTTTATAGATAAAGTTGGGTTACTTTTGGGGGTATATTAGGCATCCATTAGGCTTGGGTTAGGGATAAGAAACCCCTCTTAAGAGTCACCCAATAGAGCATAAACACTTGGAAGGTCCTCATTGGCTTCCTTTTTGTTTTTCACCTACCTTCTTCTAGAAGAATCTTGAAGGGGGGACCACTTTCGTCTTTTCTTATCTACCTTTGGGCAGATTTGAGCATGGGCCAAAGGAGTGAGAATATGACATGGGGGGGACCATTTGGGGCCCTTTAATGGCTGCCACGAAATTGGGCTTTAGTCTTCACTTTTTGGGCCCAAATTGGCTCTATTGGGCTTCTTTTTGCTTGAAATAATGGGCTCAGTCCTGCCCTTGGATTTCTTCATCATTTGGGCTCAAAGTCATTTGGCTTGCAAAAATGGGCTTGATTGCTGCCCATTAGATCCTCTTCACTTGGGCCTTCTTTGAACAATTGTTTGGGCCTTTTCTTGTTTATTTTTTTGGTGACAACAAATGTCCCCCACGCATGTGGCTCACGCACGGAGGTTGGAGGCGATTAAGTGAGTTGTATGCGTGGCCCATTGTCATGTACTTATCTCATTTAAGCGGCTCTCGGTTCAAAACCGGCCCCACTCAAAGGTCTTCTTTCATGCATCGAAGACTTATTTGCTTGGGACTGCTGCAATTTGGAGATTTCATCTTGGACTTCGTTTCCACAACCGATTTGGATTGGGTCTTGGACTCTTGTAGTGGCCATAACTTGCTTGGTTTAGAAGGGTCAACATACTCCTTTTGAGTCTGTGCTAGTCCAGGTTTAATTTGGGCTTTAAACCGACCGGATTTTCTTAAGTTTGAGAGATGGGGCATGTGCCTTTTGAGTCTGCGTCGATTTAGGCTCAACTTGGGGCTTTAAATCAACCGGCTTATGATGAGTTTGAGGGAACGGGACAAAGCCCCTTGAGTCTGTGCTGGTTCATTCCGGTTCGGACCTTGGACCGGCCGGGCTTTAAGAACTGACTGGGTCAGTTATAAAAAGGGGAAGGAGCGGGACTTTTTTCTTTTCACCACATCTTCTTCTTCCTTCCTTCTTTGCTGCGCTAGGGGATTCCCAGCCTCAGCCCGCCTCTCCACCTTCTTCCTCTTGCCATCGCCGAAGCCGTCGTAGCCGTAGGAGAGAGCTGCTGCCGACGCAAGGCGCCGCCGCCGGTTTTCTCCTCTTGGTGATAGCTGACGCCGAAGCTTCAGCAAGGCCGGGAAGTGCCACTGCCTACGAGAGTTGCCGTCGCCGCCGCATAATCCCTCTGCTGATGACAAATACCGCAACCCCGTCGGGGAGCACCATCGCCATCGCCTGTGGGTGTGAGGTCTGCCAGGTTCGAAACCGCAGACCTTGCTTTTCTTGCTTCTTCTTCGTTGGATACATCGCGGGGGCCTCTGGAGAGCACCACTGCTGTTTGGGGAAGAGGTGTTGCTGCACCAGGGTTTTCTGGTTAAAAGGTGGAACCTTTTCTTTGGTTTTTTGGCCGGTGGGACTGTTTGGGGGTTGTTGGCCACCATGGATTTGGGCAAGGGAAGAGTGAAGAGAGTCTCCTTTGCATTTGTGTTAATGTTCTAACATTTTCTTTGTCTTCTCTTTGCAGGAAATCGACTTTGGACTCGTCGATCTACAGTAGCCACAGACTCATCACTGTAGCAACTGCAGGTCGGATGACTCTTCTTCAGCGTACCCGCTATTTGACTTTAGCAATTCCCATGGGAGCAATCCCTAGGGCTGTGGCTTCAATGCCTAGTCCCGGTTGTAGCTCGGCTCTCGGGAATTGGGTCACTAGAATGCCATTTCTACACCTCTCTATCTTTGACATGGGTCTTCTTCTTATTGGAGCATCTTGGTCTATCTTGAATGGCTCTTGATAAAAATTTTAACAGTCCTCTGTTAAGGGGAGATGCTGCCAAAATTTTAACAGAATTTTCTTTCTTCGAAAGGGTTTCTTATATTTGATTCTGACTTGTTGTCTTTTCTTTTTCAGCAGAATGACTTCTCGGAAGAAAGGCAAAGCCGTAATGCTCGAGGTTGTCTCTGAAGGTGTACCAGTTTCTCCGACAGAGCCTTCTGAACAGAGTCCTATGATGGCTGAGGAGAGTGGGCCTATAATAAGTCCCTTTTACTTGACACCTGCAGTGGGTATAACTGAAGACAGTGAGCTGCTATAGTTTTTTGAGGTTGCTGTATTAGACCATCCCTTTGCCGATGAATCAGAGGGTAGAGTTGATGAGAGCAGACTTGTCTTTTCAGAGGGATTTTATGAATATAGACGGGACAAGGATTATCCAGCCCACTTTCCCAGTGATCAACATTTGTACAATTTGCTTGACTTCAAAGTCAATGGAGTGTGCTTTGAAAGAAGAGTTTTTTAAGCTGAGGATGCCATTTTGAAATCTCGAGACAACCTGAGGGGAACTGTAACCCGTGGCGACTCTTTGTTCAAGCCAGGTTACGCCAGAGACATGCTCATGCCCAGTGGGACCAATATCATGCGTCCTCAGGACGACATTTTGACCCGATCACCTTCATTTGTTCCTGCCAAGTGGGGATACGATAGAGGTATCCCAGACTCTAAGCACAGGTGGCATGGGCTATTTCTTTCTCCTTGTAAATGGGGCTTGTAAGGACTGAGGTTTCAGGTTCAGTATTCGGGTCGGGTTCGGGCTGGATCCCCTGGTTTGGACCCTGAGGGGTCTTGAGAATTTTGACTGAATGACGTATGTCCTGCACGATGCCTTTCAAACGACGTCTTGCTGGGTGGACGCCATTTAAGTCTGTTGTTGTTGTGCTACGTGAGCGCCACATGGGCGGGTTTCGGGCCGCGAGAGTACGGCCCCTGTCTTGTCGTCTGAACGGCGTCCATGATGAACGACGCCATTCAGACTGCGACCCTCTGATGTCAGTGTACGGTGCCGGTCCTGTCATCTGAACGGTGTCCGTGGTGAGCGACGCGTTTCAGAGCGCTGTCAGTACGGCCCGTCCAATCATCTGATAGGCGTCTGTCTCGGTCGACGCGTTTTAGCCAGTTTCAAATTGACCCCGCTAGCCTTCCCTTCTTTCCCTCATTCTCACCTTCTCACTCTCTCTCCTCGCCCTCTCCGCCCCTCCAACCCTCCTTCCCTTCCCTTTCCCTCTCTTCCCCTTCCACCACTCCACTACCTCTCTACCTCTCACCACTACCACCACCACTTCCTTCGCGGCGTTCCATTCTCCGGACGGCGGCCGACGTTCCGGCGAAGTGGCGACGTCCTCGGGGTACCGGCGGCGGTCTGCGGTGCGACGGTTTGGCGGCGCGGAGCCCGGAGGAGTTCAAGAGATCGGTAGGGGGACGAACCTTGCATGGATTGTAGTTATCTTGCCCGTGATTTCCATGGTGTAGCATGATGTGTTCGGGGTAGAATGAGCATGCTTAGGGGTTTCTTAGTGATATGGTTGTGTTTATGAACATGGATTAATGAGTTCTCACATGGTACTTGATTTCCCCTCTTCCTCTTCTGTTTCGGTGCGTTTTGGGGCATTTGGGGGTGAAAAGGGGAACCCTCGGGTTGAGCTGCAGAACTAGGTTTCTGGCGTTAAATGGTGTCTTGCCTGGACGACGCCATTTAGAATGGCGACGGTCCAGCACAACGGCATTTAAGCAGAAATCGTCCCATTTGAGGTTCTGTCAGTCTGGGGTTCTGGCGCTAAATGACGTCTTGCCTGGACGACGCCATTTAGAATGGCGACGGGCCAGCACGATGCCATTTAGGCAGAAATCATCCCGATTGAGTTTTCTGCAAGTTTTAGGTTCTGTTGTGAATGGCGTCTGAGGACAGTGATGCCCTTCTAAAAGGCGGCTTCCTAAGACGACGCGTTTTAAGTCATAATATGAGGCCGGGTTTTAATGAACCAATTTGAGGGACTTGAATGGCGTCGGCCAAGGGCGACGCGATTCAAGGCAGAACTTCATTAACTCTTGTTATGAATACATGTTTCACTGTTAGATGGTTCAACAAATGCATGCTTTAAGTTGTACATCGAGGCTGAGGATTTCTGTGTAATTGGAATTACATCATGTGTGTGTGTACTTATGCGGTTATGGAATTGGAACAGCTATGGTTTACGTTTCTCACCTTGTGCCGAAGTGGTAGGGCCTTGGTGTCTGTGAGGCATTGTTGCCGTACCAATGGAGAAGGGGTACATGTTGTGTTTTCACCTTTGGCTGAGGGAAACATAACCACTTTGAGCCCGTCGGGCCGGAGTAGCCGGTGCGCTATCCGAGGGGTTGCTGTTTGGTCTCAGCAGGTCGGGGTTTCCCTGTTTGTCGTGGCAGCTTCCGGCACGTTTCTTGCTGTAGAGCTGGTTGTGGTATTGTTGGAGTTGTTTTACCCCTTTAGCCACTGGGCCTGATGTGACCTGTGATATCAAGGTCGCGAGTGGTACCCTTCGCCCTTTGGCCTGACGCAGCCCGGGAGGTTAGGGTTGTGGGTAGTCCCTATAGCTTCGGCTTGACGGGGGTTTCGCCGGTCCCCAGGGCCCTCCTGAAGCGCCGAGGCCTGGCGTGGAGGAAGTCCGGTCGGTAGGACAGTAGTCTAGACTGCTTGTGTGCACACGTAGCTGGGCAGTGGTGGTTCATTGGTCCCAGTTAGTCCTAGCTTATCTCACTGCCTCACCCTATGGTGCCCCGAAACTCTGTAGGGGCGGACAGGCGTGAGTGTTGGTAGTGTTGTGAGGCGACGTTTGTCTGCAGTCGACAGTGTGGTTTGGTCGCTTAGTTGGACCCTTGGTTATGAGTTGTGGCATTATGTTGGGTTATTCGGATTACTTCGAACTGTGCCTGTTGCATTGCTTATGCGTACGATTCATATCAGATTTTGGGAGCTATGTTTACTGCTTTATTTAATTGCCATATTTCGGTATTATTGCACTTGTGGGTGTGTGAGTGGGAGACGGGGGATCGGATGATCCCTATTGAGCCCAATTATGGTGTGGCTCACTCCCTGCGGTTTCAGGTGTGGACGTCGTGGCATGTGGCGGCGTGTGGTGTCTCCTTGGTGTGCGGACCAGCAGCTATCTCAGTTCCGGGGTATGTCCCAATGTTGTTGTACTTTGCTTCTGCCTGTACTTGTTTAAATTGTTGGACCATGTAATTATTGTTGGACTGTATACGGACATTGTTAATTTCCTTCCTGCGCACTCGTAATTTCTTTGTGGTCCGTGAGATTGTTATATTTAGCCTTGTTTAACGCTTACTCCTCCAGATGCGTTGTGTGAGATCCGGGTGTGAACCCGCAGTTAATGGTCTGACATCTATTTAGTAATCGGATTCCCGATATAGGATGGCGGGTCGTTACAGGGCTTCAGAGAAGAGCCATTGATTTTTGACTGCTTGGCTATGAGATTCGGACTGAAGGCAGCAATGGGCTGGTTTGGCGACTTGAAACTCAAATCCGGCCACAGCTTCAGAGAGTACTTTGTAGAATTCACCGACTATGTCTTGGAGAATTACCATGATTTGCTGAGCCGAGTAGATCTTCTCGGCAGTGTGTATGTGGCTCGATTTCGATACCCGATCTTCAAAGGCCTTTGCTATGGCTGTTAGGTTTTAGTGGCCTACAAGCCAATCTGACTATGTAAATCTCGTTCATTTGTTAATATAATGGCATAATATTTATTATGTGTAAATCGCATTAATTATCATTTCATAATGAAGTCCGTGAATATGTGCTATAGTGATCAGATTATGATGAGATCATACTAATGAGACTAATCACTTAAACACACATATTCTTAATCGTTCCTAGTCGGAAGATATCCGAGAAGGACATCAGATATCTGGTTAGACTAGTACAGATTACTCCTGCTCATATGATGAGGGTAACTGATCTCATAAGTCACTTGTGTGGAGATACTAAGGCGAATCTATAGGTGCTCATTGGAGATGAGTTCACTGAACTGATCTGACTGAATCGCTGGATGGTATTGTACCTCACTGTCAACCAGCTTGATTCTATTATCGCAGTTTCGTGGATGGTCCTCGGACCTGAGACACCAAGGACACCTTGTCGGTGGACTTCTGTGCTTTGACCTTGGTTTACGAATCTCTAGCCACGGGATTCTGAAATGCCAAAGATTGGGTACAGCGGAATACTGTCGAAGGGAATTGTGTGTCAATAAGGAATCATTCGCTCTCAGTACTTAGAGAGAGAATGCTCTAGGAAGGATGTGCGGAAGTCCCTGGCCAAGGCAAACGATAATATCGGGAAAGGAGTTTTCCAATATTTATCAGCGTCATCCAATCCAAGTGAGTCGACCGGTTAGGGTTTGACAGCACGCCATACCCTGAGTTGACTCGAGAGCATTATACGAATGAAATATTATATCCACGCGGTAACTGTCGGCAGAAAGGTTCCAAGAGTGGGTTACTTAACCCCGATACCTTCCGGGTTCACGCAGTGTTGCTTGGCACCCAACGTAATCGGAGGCCCGGTCGAATTCGATGTGAGACATCAATTCAATTGATTAATTAATTAATAAAGAGTTATTAATTGATTAATAAAGCTAGTGAGGAGTCACTGGGCTTGTTGGGCCATTAACTGGACTGGTAATTGGACCTAGAGGAGTCACTGGGAGTTTTTATGAAAAATCGTGCGGTTAGTATAAAACATAGCGAATGGGCTGAGCAGGCCAAGCTGCTGCTAACCTTAGCCGCCCCTCCTCTGTTTCTCTCTCTCTCTGGCGTCCCAAACAGATCTAGATCTGCTCCGCCGCTTCTTCGACTCCCGTTCGACGGGAAATCGTCCGCGCGTTGCGGCGACCGGCGGAGGTTTCGTGGGCTGCGAAGAACGAGGAACGTGAGGATATCCGTCACGAGGAGGTTAGCGTGGACTTCGCTAGAGGCCGGGCGCTTGCGCGGCTTGCGGTGTCGCACCGACGGAACTGAACGGTTGCGGATTCGAATCCGCACACGGTGAGAACCGACAATTCGATTATCGTGTTTTTAGAGTTTTTGAAACGGGAACGGATCTCCGTTTTTATTTTATTTCCGCTGTGCTGGAGATTCGGAGAAACTCGAGAACCCAACAGTGGTATCAGAGCCAGGTTCCACTGTTTCTCGTGCTGTTTCGTTCTCCGAATTAATTTTCTATGTGTTATTCCATGCATGTATTCCGTTAATAAATGAATCCTAGTTCATACGATGAACTAAAATAATTTGATTATTTTAATTCTATTATTTTCGGAATTTTATTTGGGTATTTTCATGTTCTTTGTCGGACGAAGAACGACGGGTCTTTAGCGGCCATGTTCGTGCAATCTCAAGTGTTGGGGAAGTAAATCGGACCTTAGATCCTCTTGGAGATAGTCTCCAGTCCTCATTGGACTCCTCGCCAGCGCCGGAGAGGCTGTAGGCAGGCCCCTCCCTTTCCGTCTTCTTCATCCTCCTCGGTTTTGAGAAAACCTAAAAATATTGAATAAAGGGGATAACCGGGTCGGGGAGAAGCTTGGGAAGCCTCTCCGGCGAGCTCGCAGGTGCCGGCAGGTCTGTACCCCGCCGAGAATACGGCCACCGGGCAGAGCGCCGCCGCCGGAACCCTTGCTGCCACGCCTCCTGCCGCCGGACTCCTTTTAGGGTTTCTGGTTCGTGTTGCAGGTTTGGGGAGGCGCCGGTGTAGACACCGATTTTGGACCACCCTTTTGGTCATGAACCTAACCCACCATTAGCCCGTCATCACCAAAATCCCCTCATTTCAGCCATCTCAGCGCACTACCAGCCAGGCCCATTAGCCAAATCCCGACCCTTTTCACCTTTTCGTGGAAGGCCGGCCCCCTTGCCTTCCACCACCTTCGAAGGCCACCCCTCGCCTTCCACCACCTTCGAAGGCCAGCTACCTCGCCTTCCACCCTTTTGGGCACCCTTTTTCACCTTTTCGTGGAAGGCCAGCCCCCTTGCCTTCCACCGCCTTCGAAGGCCACCCCCCGCCTTCTACCCCCTTCGAAGGCCAGCTACCTCGCCTTCCACCGTTTTAGCCACCTTTTTCACTTTTTACCACCTTTTCGTGGAAGGCCAGCTCCCTTGCCTTCCACCACCTTCGAAGGCCACCCCTTGCCTTCCACCACCTTCGAAGGCCACCCCTCGCCTTCCACCCCCTTCGAAGGCCAGCCGGGCTGCCTTCCACCACAAGAATGGAAGACATGTCACCTGGCCGTCCACTCCTTAACCACCCCCTTGACTCCGTCTTCCCCACGATCTCCTCTACTCGCCGCCCTCGTCCCCCACTACTCCGACCACTCCCCACTCCGGCGACTGCCACGTCCACTACCTCTAACCTTTGACCACTTCCTATTGGCTGAAGGGTGATTTACGGGGATTTAGACCCCTGTTTTCTCCCCTTTTTCCTTCGCCTATTTAAACCCTCCCCATCCTCTCGAGCAGGGGTTAAGGACTTCGGGTTGGAGGACTTCGGGTTAAGGATTCTGGAGGGCTAAGAAGGATTTGGAGAGTTAAGGATTCTGAAGGATTCCCGGAGGAAGATTTTATGGGGAGAAGCTTGAGGAGACTCCAAAGGGGAAGGCTCATGCTGCATTCTGAAACGGGCTTGCCTTTCTAATCTCTCCCTTTCACTTTTTTTTCTTTTCATTCCATTACATTGGCAATACCACTTCACTCTTTACACACACAACTCTCCTCATTTGCATGCATGCACGTAAGATGACCTAGTAGTTCTTACCCCCGCACGGAGGTTTTTTTTTAAAAAAAACGGGAGGTGGGTGACCATAACATATGGTCACCTTCCCTCCCCACCACCCATCCGGTGCGTTCCCTCCTGATTTTAGTTAGTTTTTTACATCTTTATGAGTAGATCCTGCACCAAATATTCCTAATCGGGTTATTCTGTGCTTTGCTTATCATTTTCAGGGGATCCTTACCACCTTCACGCGTGCAGAATACCGGGTTCTCCTCTTCTGGCCGGCCGGAGGAAGAGAAGGAGGAACCAGCATCTCCCGCTCCCACAGAACGCGATCACATCCTCACCATCCTGCGGAGCACAGGGACCGAGAGGTAATGCTCCTGGCGATCACACTTTATTTCTAACCCCCTTTAAATCGCCACAGTGCTAAGACGAACGGAGAGGAACCCCCATCCGAAGCTCGCACCCGCGGCGGGGGACGTTCCGGGCGCCTACAGCCCTCTGGCGATCACGGTGGGACCTCTGTAGCCCGCTGCACACGTCGGAATCAAAGGAAAAGAAGGTAAGGACCCTGCACTCCATAATCCCTGAACGGCCAGACCTTGGCCGTCAAGACCCTTGGACGGCCATCACCCGGCCGCCTGACTTTCTGGACGGCCACCAGTTGGCCGTCGACCTCCCCGTAGACGGCCAGAACCTGGCCGTCCAACCCAGCAGACGGCCAGCGCCTGGCCGTCGGCCGACCTAGTGGACGGCCAGCACCTGGCCGTCCGACCCAGTGGACGGCCAGTTCCTGGCCGTCGACATCCGGTGGCCTTCTGGACGGCCAGCATCTCGCCGTCATACCTCTTGGACGGCCAGACCCTGGCCGTCGGTCATCTCTTGGACGGCGGCCACTTGGCCGTCTGTGACCCTTGACGGCTAGCCATTAGCCGCTGACTCTGTTTCTTTATTCTCTTCTGTTCATGAATGAATTGCTGCCGTTTGTTCTGTTGAGTTGTTAAATGTTCTGACTTGCTGTTTACTAACCTGCTTACTGGGCTTTTTTTTTGGGTGTTCTCCGCGGGGGTTTTAAGGAAGAGCTGGCATCACACTCTTTAGTCACCTCTCCCGCAGGATTTGACTCTCCACCTGAGGATTCCCACTCGGGTGCGACTAGTCTTGTCCTGTTGGGAACCTCCGTCAGTCTCCGCGAGCCATGGATTCCCACTTGGCCGCCGAGCAGGTTGTACCTGAAACCACCTTGTAGGAACCCTAGGTATGTGTGAGAAATTAGTGAATTATTTTAAATCCTAAGACACTTAATTGAATCTCAGTGGAACAAGATTTGGAAAAGTGAAGGGACGTTAAGGGTCAAACTTGATTTGGTAGAAATCAACTTTCATAAAAACATTGGTAAAAACTTCAAGTGAAACATAAACTCATCTAGGGTCTGTACTTTATAATGAACCGAATGTATGTCAATGCTATGTATGATGATATGGACCAGTTCGGTGATAATGTTAGTCACAACCCTTTGTTTGAGATTGAAGAGGATCCACAACAGACTTTCATAGGGATGCTCCAAGCATCTAGAGAAGGCCCTCAGAGGAAGGATTCCGACGAATCTTCTACCTCACAAGGAGAGGATGAGCCAGTGATCTCCAGTAGGACATTCCAAAACCCTGGAGAAGATCCGGAACTCATTGCCGTCCTATCACGCTATACTCCGGATCAACTCATCCAGTTGGTTTCTCGTGGCAAAATTCAGGATGCCACTCCTCGGAAAACCCAATTCCAAGGATCATCTAGCAGACCCCAGCCGAGTCAAGCCATGCCCACTCACACGATCCCTTTCAATCCCATCAACCAGGTTACACCTCCCAAGCAGGAGGAGTTCATTTACAAGAATGAGGTCGAGACTTGTGTACGACGACTCATGGCCGAGAATCTCAACCTCAGGCAGCCATATTCTCTCTCGAGCTACTGCAAGCTCCCCCCAGCTTATTTTCCACAAGGGTTTAAGGTACCTAAGTACAGAAAATACGATGGTACCACTGACCCCCATCATCATTTGTCTGGGTTTCTCATGGATTCCCATCAGTGGCTCTTCGATAGAGTCCTCCTGGTCCACCTTTTCCAAAAGTCCCTCGAGGGAGAGGCCTTAAGGTGGTTCTCTTCTCTACCAGCTACTGACCTGATCAACTTTGACATGGTCTCTGAGAGGTTTATTACCCACTTCAACCACATGGCAGCCTTGCCCCCCACCTTGTTCGATCTAGTAATGGAGAAAATGAAGTCTGACGAAGACTTCACTCATTTCGCTAACAGCTGGAGAGCCATGGCTTCTAGAGCGGAGGTCGTTATTCCTGAAGCACAAGCAGTCACCATGCTTGTTAACAATGCTACTCCCCAGCTTCGAGCAATCCTTATGCTCAGTGAACTTCAGACGTTCGCTCAGCTATACAACAGAGCTAGGGTAGTTCAATCTCAAATCCGAGACTCCACTCTGCCTTCATTCTTTGAAAATAGAAGCAGGAATAAGAAAACCACATCAGCTCCTACCACAGAAGGAGTTACTATCAATGAACAGGTCAGCATGCTGGCACCACCAACCAGGGTTACCAGTTCTCATCCCAAGTCTGATACTCAGCCCAATCAGAAGCAATACTCAGCCGTCCCTCCCCCGACTAACTACAGTCGTCCTATGGCTAAGTGGGCCTCATATCCACCTCTGCCGGAATCACTGGCAGATATCTTTTATGCTTTGATGGCCTGCAACGCCATTCAACTTCCGCCTCAAAAGGAAGGTGTCCCGCGCAATACGGACACCTCCAGGTATTGCCCTTACCATAGGATCACAGGACACACCATATATAATTGCTTCACCTTCAGGGATTGGGTGTATGACTTGAATGATGAAGGACGGATAAATTGGGAAGACATGAGAAAAGCCGTTGAGGCTCTGAAGGCTAGGAAAGAACTGGGAATTGTGAAGGACCCATTACCCTCTCATCAGGTAAGCCAAGATCCCTCTGGCTCTCAAGGAAAGGTCAACACATTGATCAACGACTTGGAGCCCGTAACAGTCCGCATAGAGCAATATTGGGAGTACGAAGGGTTCGGGACAAGACATCAAGATCCCACTTGGTCGTGCGAAACTAAAGGGGCTACCCCAGAGGTCTCCACACTTTCCCCTAATCAGCCTTTGGTCCTAATCCGGCCCAAAGAGCGACCGGCAACCCTCAAGCCGGTCTCCCTCATTCAGATTCCTCCAATCACAGCCGAGGGGCCCACCTTATCTGTCTTTTGTCCAAGCAAGAACCAGGGTTCAATGATCAACTTCAATCCCATTAGGTCACCATTGGAAACAGACCCAATCTCAGTAGGGGTAACACTCAGGAATCGCATCATTCCCCCGAGCCAGCCCCTAGATTCTCAAGATAACTCATTCCCTGCCAAAGAGAATGCCCAGTCTGAGTATGACATACTCCAGCATCTAGAGAAGACCCCCGCTAAGATCTCCATCCTTGAACTTATCCGCAGGTCTCCCACACACAGGGAGACTTTGTTCAATTTCTTACAACAAATCACGGTTAATGAAGATCTTCCTAGTGGCGGGGTCACTAATGCTATACTCTCAGTTACTCAGACTCCCATGATCTCTTTCCCCGAAAAGGATCTAGCTCCCCCTGAGTGCCGATCCCTCCCTCTGTGCTTAACTGCCATCCTTAATGGTCATTCAGTAGATTCCATTCTATTGGATACCGGTGCCTCCATCAATGTCTGTCCCCTTAAGACTCTCAAAAGGATAGGGATAGACCCAGGGAAGATTGAATCAACCTCTATGATGGTCTCAGCTTATGACAATTCCCAGAGACCAGCAGATGGGAAGATTTTCCTCCAATTAGAAATTGGCCCGGTATCCATGATCTCGGAGTTCTACATTCTGGACGTTAAGCCAATATACAATGCCATTCTAGGGAGACCATGGATGGACCAAACCTTGGGAGTCCCATCCACCAATCATCAGTGCTATAAGTTCCCGTATAACGGGAAGATTGTGAAGGTTAAAAGCACTCCCTATGTCGAGTCATTGGACTCGGTAACAGTAGAGCAAATTCCCTCCATGATAACCTCCAGAAAAGGCAAAGAGCCTGTCCTTTCATCAGTAAATTCCCACTTGAGGCCTAGGTCGGGTAAAGGTTGGCAACTCATGGGTAAGATGGGATATAGCTCAGGCTCTGGGTTAGGGAAAGAAGAACAAGGAATCCGTGACCCCATCTCAGAGAGCCCTGCCACTGGGGGATGTGGCCTGGGATATAAGTTTGCTAAATCACCAAAAGAAACGAAGGGATGGTCCCTCATGAATCATTTTGTAAGAAAGAAGCAGGATTTACCCAGGATAGAAGAAGAGGTACGAGAGTGTTATGAAGATGATCAAGAGGAGGACTTTGGCATATCCTCCTTGTTCTGTGAATCAGCCAGACCGACGGTAGGGCTTTTCTTGGCCAGGGATGAACCAGCCCCAGCTACTTTCATTCCTTTCTTATTTCACCCACCTACAGTTCCAATGCTCTCAGCTCCGACCAACGCCATTTCTTCTGAATGTTCCATGCTACAAGCGTTCGGTCATGAAAAAAAAAGTCTAATTCTCGTCCCGCAAAAGGGGAAATCACTTTCGAGGAGTCTGTATGGTAGGGGAGCCCTGCCGTCACGGAATCTTTGTCCCAAGGGTCTACTCTTGTCCCATCCAGGACAGAATTGACCCGTTCTCCCAGCAGTGTACATAGCAGTTTAGGAATTAGGTTAGCTTCCTCCAGGTCTAGAAATTATAGGACTAGGCAAGTTCCTTCTTTCTTAGTTCAGGAATTAGCAAATAGGTGCAAGGGTTTGGAAAAGTTGGATAAGTTTCTTCAGAATGGGGTCATCCCCGAACCATTGGAGATAGTGAAGGACGAATCTTACAGTGATGGTTTAGGTGTGTTTGAGCTTAGTGAAGAGGAAGAGGTGGATGACTTGGTTGAACCACTTGTGAGTGGGGCGAGACGGTTTGATGAACCTTCATCAGCTATCGACGAACCCACTAAAGAAGTCAACCTCGGAACAAAGGAGGATCCGAAGATAGTGCTAATAAGTGCCCGCTTGAGTCCAGAAGAAGAAGGGTCCATAATAGCCGTGCTCCAAGAGCACCGTGCTGGGTCTGCTTGGTCGTACGAGGACATGCCTGGATTAAGCACAGAACTGGTGGAACATCGGCTAATCCTCAAACCCGATGCCAAACCCGTAAAACAAAAGTTGAGACGGCTACAACCGGAATTAGCACTTAAAGTAAAAGAAGAGGTTGACAAACTACACAAGGCCAAGTTCATCCGGGTAGTGCTCTACCCTAAGTGGGTAGCTAATATCGTCCCTGTGGCAAAAAAAGGATGGAAAGGTTAGAGTTTGCATAGACTTTCGCAATCTTAACCAAGCTTGCCCAAAGGATGATTTCCCACTACCTCATATAGACTTGCTGGTTGATAATACGGCTGGATTCGAGATGTCATCCTTCATGGATGGTTTTTCGGGGTATAACCAGATCAAACTAGCTGAGGAAGATCAGGAGAAAACATCCTTCATAACCCCATGGGGAACTTATTGCTACATGGTCATGCCATTTGGACTTAAGAATGCTGGAGCCACCTACCAAAGGGCTATGATGGCAATCTTTCATGACATGATTCACCTTGATATGGAGGTTTATGTGGATGATATCTTGGTAAAGTCCAGAACCAGGAAGGAGCATGCTCAAATCCTTAGGAGTGTAATGCAGAGATCAAAGGAGCACCAACTGAAGATGAACCCAAAGAAGTGCGTATTTGGTGTTTCTTCAGGGAAATTGCTAGGATTCATGGTGAGTAGAAGAGGGATTGAGGTCGATCCAGACAAAGTGAAGGCAATAGTGGAAATGCCCCCGCCTAAGAATGTCAGGGACATAAAGGGTCTCATCGGCCGTCTGCAATTCATCAGACGGTTCATATCTCAACACTCTGTGAGATGCAAACCCTTTTACGACCTATTGAAAGGAGGGGCAAAGTTCATTTGGAGTGATAAGTGTCAAAAGGCCTTCGATGAATTGAAGAGTTACCTCCTCAACCCTCCAGTCCTTATGGCTCCTATCCCGGGACGGCCTTTACTGCTATACGTCTCCACCACTGAAGAATCAGCTGGTGCAGTATTGGCCCAATTAGACGATGAGAAGAAGGAAAGAGCAGTGTACTATCTGTCCAAACTTTTCAATGATGCCGAAAAGCGATACACTACCATGGAAAGGACATGCGCGGCCGTCGTCTGGGTAGTGCAGAAACTGAAGCACTACTTCCTCGCCCACGAGGTCAAACTTCTAGCAAGAATGGACCCAATCAAATATTTGCTAGAGCGGCCAGTTGTAACAAATAGGCTAGTGCGATGGCAGACCTTCTTGAATCAATTTGACATCACCTATGTGAATCAAAAGGCTGTGAAAGGGCAAGCAATTGCTGAGCACCTAGCCTATCACCCATTGCCCACATTTTCACCTGTCGACGAAGAATTCCCGGATGAGGAGTTGGGATCAATAGTGGATAATATTCCATCCTGGGTCCTTCATTTCGACGGGGCACTTAATTCTCAAGGTAGTGGGATAGGAGTGGTCCTCGTATCTCCAGAAGGGGTAAGCATTCCGCATGCTTGCCAACTCTCCTTCACAGTAACCAATAATGTTGCTGAATATGAGGCTCTCCTAGTTGGCTTAAAATTGGCGCTGGTTCTTAATGTCTTAGAATTGAGGATAATTGGAGACTCTCAACTAATCCTCCGCCAAACCGTGGGCAAATACCAAACCCGGGATTCAAAACTGAAGCCATATCAGGAATTAGTGAAGTCACGCACTAGGCATTTCAGAAGGATCACCTACGTGCATGTGCCTAGATCTCAGAATATCCTAGCAGATGCCTTGGCCTCTCTATCTTCAGCATTAGAGATTCCTTTCACCAAGGGTTCAGCCACCATCACCCTGCACAAGCAAGATTTACCTTCCTTCCGGGACCCCTGGTTCCAGCAATTCCTCCATCCATCCGAGCATATCTCTGCTATCACAGATGAACTCACCCCTGATTGGGATGATGGGAATCCGTGGTATTTTGACATCATGAACTATCTCCGCGATGGGTCATTCCCATCTTATGCCTCATCTTCTGATCGTAAGGCTATCCGTCGTGCATCTCAGCGATACCTTATCTTAGGCGGCCGCCTTTTTAGGAGATCCTTGAGCGGAGTGCTTCTTCGGTGTTTAGATGACATCGAAATTCATCATGTCATAGAGGCAGCCCATGCCAGTGATTGTGGCGGTCACGTCTATGGTCGTGCCTTAGCCCAGAAACTCCTCATGTCCTATTATTGGCCTTCAATGGAGGCCGATTGTTCCATATTCGTTCAAAGGTGCCTAAAATGCCAGTTACATGCTAACAAGGTTCATGCACCTTCTTCATCTCTCAAATCCGTCGTTTCCCCGTGGCCCTTCGCCATGTGGGCATTCGACGTTATAGGACCTTTAGAGGATCGATCAGGTGAAACAAAAAGGAAATCATTCATCCTAACCGCCACTGAATATTTCACTAAATAGGCCGAAGCGGAAGCATTTGCAGAAATCAAAGCATCCACGGTGGTGAAGTTCATCAAGCGCAACATCCTCGCCAGGTTCGGGACACCGCGCGACCTCATCACCGACAATGGACCCCAATTTATCTCCCAAGAGCTCCAGGACATGTGCAGTAAGTATGACATCAATTTGCATCATTCTTCGCCTTACTACCCACAAGGAAATGGTCAGGCTGAAGCCACTAATAAAACCCTCATTCGAATCATTAAAAGAACTTGTAGATCACATAATTATTCAGACTGGCCTGATCGCCTAGTAGAAGCTCTTTGGGCGTACCACACTTCCATCCGAACCTCTACTGGACAAACACCTTATTCACTCACATTCGGAACGGATGCGGTACTTCCATATGAGATTCTCTTCCCTTCTCTAAGAGTGCAGTTGGACAATGGAATTAGTGACGCCGAGCGTCGTAACGCCATGTTAACCCAACTGGAACTGTTAGACGAAAAAAGGATGATGGCGGCAAACCACGCCCAGGTTTACAGAAATAGGATTGCAAGGTTCTATGCAAAAAAGGTTCTTGAAAGGTAGTTTGGAATTGGGGAAATGGTACTTAAAAGAAAAATGATCAAAATTCCTGGTCCTAGGAGCAAATTGCAAGAAAATTGGGAAGGTCCATTTGTAATCAAGGAGGCATACTTAGGTAATGCTTACCGCTTAATCAATGAGAAAGGAGAGGAGTTGCCCCACCCATGGAACGGGGTATATCTGAAGAAGTTTTATCCCTAAAAAACACAAAAAAATCAAAAAATCAAAAAATCTCAAAAAATCAAATATCCAAAAACCATCAAAAATATTTGTAAATATGTACATATTTTAACAAAAAATGGCAAAAAAAATCAAAAACACAAAATCCAACTGTCTGATGACTGCCACGTAGCCCCTGTTTAGGTCTAGCTGCATGATAGATTGGGATAACATTAGGACTTGGCTAAGATTTTGGTCCACCAGAACCTTGGACGTGTCTACTTTATTTTCATACGGATTCCTACGATCATTCTGAGATGCACACACTTACACGTTTTTTTCAAAATAACCTGTTTAAAATGAGTTCCAAGTCTTTAGTATACCGTCACAATGCAACCTTTGCTCTTCGCCTCTCGACCGATCAGGACAGTTGACGCCCTTAAACGGTCGAGCTCAGCAAATTGCAGTTCCTCAAAAAACCCGATAGATGTAACCCCTCAACAAAAAAGGGCCCAGAAATGAAATGTAAAGGACTAGAGCACGTGAAGAGGGCAGTGTCCCCGCAGGCGGAATATCAAATAAACCCAAAATGTCAAGAGCAGAAAAGAAATACACAAAAAAAAAAAAGGGGTTCAAGCAATCATGAAAAAAGCCTGGTCGTGACCGTGCCTGGCCATGAAATTTACCAAAGGCCTGAAAAGTCAAAATAGGGGCATCTAAGAGGTCAAAAGGGGTCCGTTTTGTCACAGCTCCCCCTTTTAACGGTTTTGTTGATCCTCCTGTGAGGTTTGTCTCCACAATTTCTTCACTTTTTCTCCCCCAAGGTTAGCACGAGATAGCTATCTAAAGACCGAACTTCATTTTAAAATGGTTCATTTTCGAAAATCGTCACATGCTCACATGATTACAGGAGTCTAAAATGGGTGAAGAGTAACGTCGATGTTTCTGGTGAATTAATTTCTTAACCATAATCCCAATGTGTACTCTCGAAAACTTCGGGCTTAGGTCAATGCATGCGCGTCACCAATCGGTGCGACGGCGTCTGATTCCGGGTCAGCGTCGCGCGGTTGACCGTTAGGGTTCCAAGGTGTTCCATCATATACCTTCTAGATTGTGAAGAAAGAGACCCGGGTCGGACAAACTATTTACCTCAAAAACATTTTGGGCAAACTTGAAGGTCGGAAGCAGCTGGGAGCCTAGGCATGGCATGACGGTATTGTCATCAGTATGAGTCTTAACCGGTCAAGGTTAGTTTGAGGAGTCTAGAGGCCCAAATCAATCTAGATGCAAGCTTAGGATACCTGGGAAGTTGAGTGTGCATTTCCCTTTCATCATTCGACTAGGCTGACTCTGGGCAGTCACCAGGTAGACGGAATTAAAAAAAAATGTTTCCTCACGCATCTCATTTTGTTAATATCATTTGCCTTTGCATGACGCATTAATATTCTTCCATTTGTCTGGTTAGTAGGACACGGCCCCTTGACCCTATGCGAAGGCTAGGGAAAAGGTAGTTGCTCTTTTTTGGGTAAGAGGCCGAAAACAGATACTACTAACAGTTTCCCCTGATGTTGTGCATGCAGGAATCACAGGTACGAACAGAAAGCAGAACAAAAAGTGCCCATGTAAATAAGAGAAATATGCAAGCATAACATCATAATCATACATCATCACGACACAGGGGCATACCCCTGCGTTGGTACCCTCTCAATCCTTCCTCCCTCCCTCCGCATCATCATCTCTCCTATCCCGAGAGGGGTGCCTCATCTGGCTCTCGGCGTCCTCCTCACGAGCACGACGATGTCCGGAAGCTGGACGCATAGACCCCGATGAGCCCGTGGGTCGCAATGCTCTCCACGCATCCTCAGCTAGCAGGGAGTCGAGGTCTCTGAAGACGGAACTCCCAGCAGGGGCCTAGCCAGCTGACGGGGCAGGAATGGGGGGACGAGCTCCTGGACACTGAGTGCCGGATCTCATGGCTCGTTCTCGCCCCTTCTTCATCACCCGGTCCTATAAGGTTCGGTACTTGAAATCAAGCTCCCGCACCTCTGTCTGCGACCTCGCCAGCTCCTCCTGTAGGCCAGCCATCTTACCCTCCCAGTACACGTCCGGGTGGGATCCCTCGCTCGTCCTGGTCCTCGCCGTCCGTTCCTCCAAAACCTGATCCCTCAACTGCTGATTGAGGTTCTCCAACTCCTGCGCCCTCGCCAAAGCGGCTTCCAATTCCTGGCGCTGCAAAAGAAATTCAGGGTCAGACATGCTCAATCATTAGAACACAAATGCAGAACAAGTCTCACCTGCTGTGCTAAATCAGCCTCTCGGGCCTCCGCCCGGCGGAGAGCATCTTGCAATCTCGTCTCACAATCAACTGGGGCAGCTGGCCGCTGGGATAATGAGCCCGCACATGGATCCCCTCGCAGCCCATGGCGGATTAGCGCCTCTCTCTGCGTCACAAAGGTTTTTTTTCACAAAGATAAGGTGGACAATGTTACATCCTAACTCAAAATTCAGACTTCTTACCAATTCTCCAATCTGGGTAAGCAGATCGCTCGTCTGCAAAACCAGAAGCTCATTCTGACTCTTTAAGATCTCGATAGCTTCAGTCTCAGGCATCTGTTACAAGAATATCACTAAGATTAGTCCAGGGAGAATTTAAGTGCAAGAAACTGAAGGGTTAAAGTGACGTACCCGCCGTGTATCCAGAAACATGCGGTTTGAGTACCGCCGGGAATAATCCCCCAAATACTTGAAGCTGTTCCGCAGAGATTTGTCCTCCTGCAGGGCATCCCCGGTGCGGTGCCATATGGAAATCTCAGCCTGCCTCACTACTCGCCAATCTTGACCAATAGCAGAAGATCGGCGGCGACCTCGGTTCATATCAGGATAGCTTGGGTAAACGAGTAGAGGCTGATGCCATCCCCATGTGCGGTATGCCATCCGGACGAAGACGCCGTCACAAATGTTCACGCACATCAGGGGCACCTCCCGCCGGAACTGAGAAAGGCTCTGGGACACCCACGGATGATCGGCCAGGTCCTCCTCTGCATATGGCATCCACACCACCTGAATGGAACAAAGAATTAGGCCTAATCATTTGTTCAGGGGCACATATATTTCAAGTCACTCACCATATGAGGAGGGAAGGTATCAAGCTGAGCGCGGTTGCCCTCCACACGGTATGCCACTGGACGATAGTCCTGGGTCACCTCCCACCGTGCCATCAGAGGGGTCCATCCCTCACGATCCGCAGAGACATTCCCACAGCCAATGGGAAAGCGGGTGTAACCCCAGATCTGCAAGAGATAATACAGTCAGTACCAATCAACAAAAGGAATGGAGAACCACAGCTAAGAAGATTACCTGGAGAAAAGGGGTGAACCCACCCAAGTTGCCAAAGCCCTGGCGGTAGCTCACCAGGTGGGAGAGAAGATGACCCAGCATGGCAGCTCCCCACGCCATCTTCTTCGCCGCCTGAAGGTCCTCCAGTAGTGGCAAATACTTCAGATTAACTCTATCTGAAGCTGTGGCAAACAGCAGCCTCCCAAAGAAGAACAGGAGGAAGATCCGTAGGTTCTCATCGTCCGATCGACCATCCAAATCCAGGAGTGTTTCCGCTCTCTCTGCAAAAGCCTCCAAGGTTTCACTCGGCATCCGCCTCACCCAGCTCAACCCCACAGATCGGGCGAAGTACCTAAGAGGTATGTGGGACAGTGCCCCCTGGATCCTGTAGTATCCCTCGCCTAGGAGTTGATCGGACAACTGCCTGTAGTCCCTAAGCTCGGGACCCACCACTGGATCTCCGATAACTGGCAGGCCCGTCAAGAAGGAGACGTCCTCCAGCGTGGGCAGCATGTGTCCCCAGGGCATGACGAAGGCCCTGCATCTGTCGTCCCAGCGCTCCCTGAGAGCCACTAGGAAGGGCGCATCCACCATGAACGGTCGGACCCGGAACAGTGGCCCGAACCCGAAAGCATCCACTTGGAAGATCAGCCGATCAGGCAGTGCGTGATACCAGGCCCATACTAGCTCCCATGAAACACGGCCTCGGACTCTCTGAGGACCCTGAAAAAATCCAAACAATATCAGAAAATAAGGGCATAAGCATTCGAGCCTCCACCTGGCCGGACGGCGGGATGGCCTGCCGCCCGCCTGGCCGGACGGCAGGCAGGCCAGCCGTCCACCCAGGCGGACGGCGGGGCGGCCCGCCGCCCGTCCTGGCGGACGACGGCGCGGCCCGCCACCCGTCCTGGTGGACGGCGGCGCGGGCCGCCCCGCCGTCCGCCCGTCTCGGCGGACGGCAGGCCAGTCCGCCGTCCGTCCGCACCGACGGTGGCTCCGCCCGCCGCCCTCCCTATGTTTCAAAGAAAAAAGCAAAAAACTTACCTTCTTCTTCGGGGGCGCCTCCCCGTTGCCACCGTCCTCTCCGTTACCGTCTCCTTCTTCCTCCTCACCATCACCACTGTCGTCCCCCTCATCCTCCTCCGCTGCCGCCGTCGTGCCTTCCTCCTCTTCTCCTTCCTCTCCGGCGTCGCTCCCGCCGCCGCTGCCCCCGCTAGCAGCTTCCTCTTCGCCGCCGCGGATGACCTCGGCGTCACCTCCGCGGACGTCCTCGTCTCCGCCGCCGCCGCCGCCGCCGCTGCAGCCCGCGCCGTCGCCGCCGCCGGCCCTCCTCCTCCTGAGAGCACGGGGGAGCCATACCCTCGCCATGGAGAGTTCGAAGGAAGCAGAGAGAAGAAGAAGAGCAGAGAGAAGAAGAAGAGCAGAGAGAAGAAGGAAAGCAAAGGGAAAGAAGGGAGTGCCGGGTTAAGTCCTATTAAACCCCAAGAGGACGGCCATGGCATGGCCGTCCGCTAGCGTGGACGGCCATGCGTTGGCCGTCCGCCGGCACGTGGACAACACGGACGGCCACGCGCTGGCCGTCCGCAGGCGTGGACGGCCATGCGCTGGCCGTCCGCTAGCGCACGGACGGCCACGCGCTGGCCGTTCGCGGGTGTGGACGGCCATGCGCTGGCCGTCCGCCAACGCACGGACGGCCACGCGCTGGCCGTCCGCGGGCGTGGACGGCCATGTGCTAGCCGTCCAGAGGCGCGTGGCCAGCACGGACGGCCACGCGCTGGCCGTCCACCAGCACGGACGGCCACGCACTGGCCGTCCACCCGGACGGACGGCCACGTGCTGGCCGCCCGCCCGCCCGCTCTCCAGGAGCCTACCCATCCAGAGTCAATCAAGCAGAGAGTTAGTCATTCGGAGGCAGATTGCTCACATGTGTGAAAGGAATTTCAGGAAAAACAAGAAATTGATATTATTCACTAGAAATCAAGAGGCTACATTATTCCAACGCTCTGCGCCCCATAAAAAAGGCACAGACAGCAGGACGGATATTGGCTAAATAGCCTACATATTTCGTGACTTCCTCTGAAGTCTCTGCTACGTCAAGACGTGCCTTGGTGAATCTGGAGTGACGCCGCCATGCACGTCGAAGCCGCTCTAGCGCTTGAGCCTCTCTCGCATATCCAGTGTGTCGCGGCACGATCAAGGCGTCATGTAAGGTAGGGATCGGTACTTGTCTGGGAACGCCGATCTGAAGATGACAGCGATGTCCTTGATACACGGCTAACTCATCAGGGCCAATCAGCCATAACTCACGATCGCGAGAAGCCCTTGTGGTGAACTCCATGTTTCGAAGGACCATTGGAACAAATATGAAGTTCTCCACAGGCAGGAAGTTTAGGTAATCACGCCAGTCGTCCCGCGTCTTCAGATGAGCCGTGAGACACCTGACTTGATCCTCGGGGCCAAAGAGCGAGCGTGCAGGGTACCACGCGCTATGCTGAAATATTCTCGAGGCAGAAGTTACACTTTCATCAAAATCGAAAGATACATGCATCTCCATCCATAGTTGCAAAGTGAACAAACTTCCCCTCACAGATTACCCCATGCTCATATGGCTGAGCCCCCCGTACAGGTGTGACAAGATCACCGGGGCAAGAGAGTGGCCTCTCCACAGTAAACTCAGCACGCTCACATATTCCTTCTCTAGCACCGAGCCTGTAGTGGGAAACCACAGGACTCCCCCAAGGACCAGGCACACGCCTCGCATCAGCCTTTCAGATTCAACCACCTTGCGCTTAATTTCCCGGATCAACCAATATGCAAGGCGGTTGACGAGGATCCCTCGGCTGTTAGTCATGCGGCATATTTCCCGTTTGTCCTGCACAATATCAGCAAAAATAACTTCCCATGCAGGCAAACCAGAGGGATCACCGGCGGCTAGGCCCTCCCAGCCATAGAAGGTCTCCACCTCCTCTAGCAAGATTGTCGCCTCGAACTCCCGGAACACAAAGGTGTGTGTTTTCGGATGCCACAGCTCCAGCAGCGCACCCAGCCCTTCCCAGTGCCAGTGGATTGCAGCAAACCATTTCGCAAACACGATAGAACGGGTCAAGTTCCATCGGTGCATGTACACTCTCATGCTCAATGTTATCACCTCCAACAGGGCTGCGAGCCAGGCATATTTGCGGGTATGCCTAGCATCGGGAAACTTTGGGAGAGGCTGCAAGGTAATCAAAAATCAACAAAGAGAAGAGAGAGGCGGGACGAACAAATAAAGGTTCGAGCATACCTGTCCGTGGGCCACCAGATTGCTGAGATGGCCATCCACATCAGACAGAACTTGAGGCTCCTTGGCAGTAGCACGAGCAGAAGAGGAAGCCATCCTTTCACAGAAAAGTAGAGTTCTGGAAGAAGGCCCCGCGACAACCCTCTCTTTTAAAAAGTCACGGGATAACCTCAACCCTTTCCACATTCCATAAAAGACGGAGAGGCATGCATATCACTTTTTCTTCCCTTTTGTGGACGGCATGCCCTTTGCCTTCTACCACTTAGTGGAAGGCAGGCTAGCTGGCCTTCCACCTTTTCGTGGAAGGCAAGCCACCTGGCCTTCTACCACCTTAAAGGAAAAGCCCATCCACGAAGAGGACAAGATGCCTTTCTCCCTTCTCTTCGAGGAGGTAACCTCACCTCACAAAGAAGGAGACCACCTTCATCAAATGAGTTAATGGCTCATCATGGAATTCGAGTCGAAGCCATATTGGATTGGCATTCTACCAATAGAATAGCCATATCTTCCATATCGGCTTCGACTCGAAACGAAACATTTGCTTCTTATCTTCCTGCAATTCAATATGGGATGTTGAGATTATTGAATATGTGAACATTGCTGATGTGTGTTCTTGCAGCTGCAGGGAATCCGAAGCAAGTAGCATCGAAGACACAGGAGGCTAATAGCTTCGGGCGTATAGACTCTGAGTTCCTCTTTAAACAAAACAATGAGGAGTCTATATTCCCCAAGTTATTCGATTGGCCAATAAGTTCTTCCTGTTTGCATTAGGAATTTATTTTAATTTCAACCCAACATGTATTTGCATAAGCATTCATCCTCGCCCTAGGGGCAATGACCATCATTCATCACTTTGCTTAACCCATCGCTGATCTGTGATTCTGGCAGTTGTGTATCGGTTAGCCCTTCGAATTGCAAGACCCCTTCTGCTTTTCAGCACGTGTGCTTGAAATCCTCTCACTTGGCGATCCCATGATGTGCCAGGCCACCGCGCGCCCGTTGTGTTGAGAGCTCTTCAAGCCACACTCCTACACCTTTCATGCTCGAGATCCCCTTGGGCCAGATCGCTATATTCTGGTACGCCAAGTCCTTGCGGTTCCAGCACCCGGGGGTCCCACGGACTGTGATTCTCTAGTACTGAACTCTGTTCTTTTTCTTAAACCACTCTTGCAACTCGAATAGCCAGCTTTCACGCATTTGCCGCATTCGCATATCATCCATGGGGATAGCTCACTCCTTTTCGGGCTGTCCAAAATCAGTCTCGATTTCCGGAACACCTATTTATCATTCCGTCCCACTCCACTGCAAAAAAGGTGTCCCGGAGGGGCATTTGTAGACACCGATTTTGGACCACCCTTTTGGTCATGAACCTAACCCACCATTAGCCCGTCATCACCAAAATCCCCTTATTTCAGCCATCTCAGCCCACTACCAGCCAGGCCCATTAGCCAAATCCCGACCCTTTTCACCTTTTCGTGGAAGGTCGGCCCCCTTGCCTTCCACCACCTTCGAAGGCCACCCCTCGCCTTCCACCACCTTCGAAGGCCAGCTACCTCGCCTTCCACCCTTTTAGCCACCATTTTTCACATTTTCGTGGAAGGCCAGCCCCCTTGCCTTCCACCGCCTTCGAAGGCCACCCCCCACCTTCTACCCCCTTCGAAGGCCAGCTACCTCGCCTTCCACCGTTTTAGCCACCTTTTTCACTTTTTACCACCTTTTCGTGGAAGGCCAGCTCCCTTGCCTTCCACCACCTTCAAAGGCCACCCCTTGCCTTCCACCACCTTTGAAGGCCACCCCTCGCCTTCCACCCCCTTCGAAGGCCAGCCGGGCTACCTTCCACCACAAGAATTGAAGACATGTCACCTGGTCGTCCACTCCTTAACCACCCCCTTGACTCCGTCTTCCCCACGATCTCCTCTACTCGCCGCCCTCGTCCCCCACTACTCCGACCACTCCCCACTCCGGCGACTGCCGCGTCCACTACCTCTAACCTTTGACCACTTCCTATTGGTTGAAGGGTGATTTACGGGGATTTAGACCCCTGCTTTCTCCCCTTTTTCCTTCGCCTATTTAAACCCTCCCCATCCTCTCGAGCAGGGGTTAAGGACTTCGGGTTGGAGGACTTCGGGTTAAGGATTCTGGAGGGCTAAGAAGGATTTGGAGAGTTAAGGATTCTGAAGGATTCCCGGAGGAAGATTTTCTGGGGAGAAGCTCGAGGAGACTCCAAAGGGGAAGGCTCATGCTGCATTCTGAAACGGGCTTGCCTTTCTAATCTCTCCCTTTCACTTTTTTTTCTTTTCATTCCATTACATTGGCAATACCACTTCACTCTTTACACACACAACTCTCCTCATTTGCATGTATGCACGTAAGATGACCTAGTAGTTCTTACCCCCGCACAGAGGTTTTTTTTAAAAAAAAACGGGAGGTGGGTGACCATAACATATGGTCACCTTCCCTCCCCACCACCCATCCAGTGCGTTCCCTCCTGATTTTAGTTAGTTTTTTACATCTTTATGAGTAGATCCTGCACCAAATATTCCTAATCGGGTTATTCTGTGCTTTGCTTATCATTTTCAGGGGATCCTTACCACCTTCACGCGTGCAGAATACCGGGTTCTCCTCTTCTGGCCGGCCGGAGGAAGAGAAGGAGGAACCAGCATCTCCCGCTCCCACAGAACGCGATCACATCCTCACCATCCTGCGGAGCACAGGGACCGAGAGGTAATGCTCCTGGCGATCACACTTTATTTCTAACCCCCTTTAAATCGCCACAGTGCTAAGACAAACGGAGAGGAACCCCCATCCGAAGCTCGCACCCGCAGCGGGGGACGTTCCGGGCGCCTACAGCCGGGTGGAAGAAGCCGGCCCGAGCCGGTCCAAGGCAGCCCGACCGGCCGGCTGGGCGAGCCAGGGGCCCGAGCCCTGGCTCGTGCCCAGGGACCCTGGCTCGGGCCCTGGTCGAGCCCAGGCTCCACTGTGGCTCGAACCAGATGCCAAATGAACCAGGGTGGCTGGGCCATTTTCTGGTTTTCATTCCAAACCCTAATCAAACCCCATGCCCAATTAATAATATTAATATCTGATTTTAATTTAAAATTCAAAAATGTTTTGATATTTAAATTTATTAATCATTTTTATTATTTGGGCATAATGATATTAAATCATGTTAATTAACAATTACCTTTAATCAATTAAAGTTAATTATTAGATTAAATGTTAATCCAATAATTAATTTTGATTTAACCAATTTAAATGTTAAATTAGTTATTAATAGTTATTAGTCTAATTGTTAGATTATTAACTATTATCTCAACTAATTGTTAATTAATATTTGAGTTAGTTATTAATTTAATTGTTAAATTAATAATTAACTTAAATGAGTGATTTAAATGTTAAATTGGTAGTGCTTAATTAATTATTGTTAGTCATTAATTTAATAGTTAAATTAATGATAACTTTAATTGTCTAATCTAAGAGTTAGATTTAATTAATTATTAATTAGTTAGTGTTAATTATTAGTTTAAGAGTTAAATTATTAATTAACATTAATTGACTGATCTAAATGTTAGATTAGTAGTTAATAATTAATTATAGTTGATTATTAATTTAAGTGTTAAATTATTGATTAACTTTGTTAGACTAGTCTAAGAGTTAGATTAGTCATTAATAGTCTAATTGTTAGATTATTGATGGGGTTTAATCTAAGTGTTAGATTATTAGAATTGTTCTAATTTGCGTGGAATGGAATTATTAATTCGGAGTGTGTGCACATGTGATGTGTGTTTATTGCTTTTAAATTTTGATCTAATTGCATGTTAAGTTAATAAATGAGTTTTTCGAAATTCAAATACCAATTTTGATTGGATCCCAGTTTTTGAAAGCCAAAATTATTTATTTTGAAAACTCTTTTATGTTAGCCATGTGATGCGCTATATCTTGTGTGGATGTTTAAAACATACTGTCGTCATAGATATGCACTTATTTAATTGTTCATGTGATGAATGATGTATTTGTGTAGATCGTGGATGAATGATAGATGTTTATTAATTGTTAATAAATAGAGATCTGCGTATCTCTCCCTCTCTCATACTCCGATGTACTTCTACCTCCCTCTCTCTTGTACTCGTCACAAGTCTCTCTTCTAATTACATGTAATTCTAGAATTAGTGTAATCTGATCAAGGCAACCGAGGAAGGAGCGAGGACTATCCACAGCTGCAACCAGGAAGGCGAAAAGATAGAGATCTCTTGCCTATGTGTTTGCAGGTTATCTAATACAATTGTTGTGTTAGATTGTGTGTACGTTTGACTGTTGGCTTCAATCAAACCCATTGTGCTATCCATGACCACACTAGACATGTATGTGATGCAATGTTTTCTTTTGATTATGAATCAAAGCAGGTATAGTATTTACTAAATATATACGATATATTTATATACTATCACCTAGGAGAGACCAAGATAAAAATTATCTAAATACCCTCAGATAAACTCTAAGCTGTAACGCGAGTAGTTAAGAACTTACCGCGTAGTCCACCATCGTTATAGTCATAGGATTCGAATCACTTTAGGCAGGTTTGTTGTGCTATCCACATGGCCTACTTAATTCGGAGGAGAAACTGTGGCTATGGCATTAGATGCCTATATGATCGGGGTAGAGGAACCATGTAGCTTTGTTGTGCTATCCACAAGGGCTACATGCAAATCTATGCTCGTCGGGAAACGATGGTTAGCTTAGACCAGAATTAGTGGTTTGTTGTGCTATCCACAAGGCCATTAAATCTCTGAGGACCGAAGCCATGATCAGATATTGCAAGGAGTTGCAAGTCCCATGAGTTGGGTGCTCTTTGATTGTATTACAGTTTGTTGTGCGATCCACAAGGCTGTAGTGCAAGTCATTGAGATTCTGATCCCCACTAGGAGACTGTCGGCGTCTCTCGTTCTGTATAACTGAGGGTTATACAGTCCGTCGAAAATTAGTGGGAGTTAAACTTGAACAAAAGACCATGTCTTGTTTTAAATTTTTAATAATTGAACATCTGCTAAATAGATTTTACTTATCTCCTGTAGAGAATTATGTCGTCGAATAAACCACTCCATGGCATACTTGATGCCCTTATGACTTACCTGATCTACTCGGATTGGTTCAGATACCTGAAGAATGTCTTCAGATCTGAGCACATTGACTTTGTCCCTGGAGCTAATCCTCCTGCTCAATCGGCATTGGATGCCCCTGAAGTAGAGATGACAGCTAACGATAAAAGATCGAAGGACAAAGGCAAAAGAGTTGTGAAGGGTGACTGCTTCTACTATAAGCAGTATGGTCACTGGAAGAGGAACTGCAAGGAGTTCCTTAACGATAAAGCTCATGGAAAGGTGATGCTGTCTGAAGCTTCAGATATCTATATGATAGATATTAACTTGTCAGTTAGAGATTCCACATCTTGGGTATTCGATACCGGATGTGCTTCTCATATCTGCCGTGATGTGCAGATGCTGACAAGTAAGCGCAAGCTGAGACAAGGTGAGGTGGAATTGAGGCTAGGAAACGGCGCAAAAGTTGCGGCAATTGCTGTTGGGACAGCAAACCTCAGACTTCCATCAGGAGACGCCTTACTATTAGAAGATTGTTATTATCTTCCTAACATAATAAAGAACATCATATCAGTGTCTTGTTTGGACAAGATAGGATATAGGTTGACTATTGAAAATAGAAGTTGTTTGATTTATTATGGTAATAAATCAATAGCTTCAGCATCTTTAGTCAACGGACTATATCTTTTGGATGTTTCTTATTACAATCTTCAAATTGATAATGCTCTTAAGAAGAGCAAGAATTGTGTGAACCAAGCCTATATGTGGCATTGTAGACTTGGGCACATTGGCGAAAGCAGGTTGCAAAAGTTGCACAAGCATGGTTACTTAATAGCATTCGATTATGAATTGTTTGCAACATGTGAATCCTGCCTTATGGGAAAGATGGCAAGATCTCCATTTACTAGATATGAAGAACGTGCCAAGGACATTCTGGAACTAATACATTCGGATGTATGTGGTCCTATGTCCACCCAAGCCAAAGGTGGCTACTCATACTTCATCACGTTCACCGATGACTTCTCAAGATTCAGCTATGTGTACTTAATGAAGTACAAGCCGGAAGCATTTGAGAAGTTCAAGGAGTTCAAGAATGAGGTAGAGAAGCAGTTATGAAAGAGTATAAAAGCTTTTCGATCAGATCGAGGAGGAGAATACTTAGGTCCCGTTTGGTATCGGGATAAGCCAGGGATAAGCCAGGGATATCTCCGTTCCTCGTTTGGCATTGCAAAAAGTCACGAGGATAAGAGGGGTTAAGGGGAATAGGGATAAGGGAGCTTAACCCCATTTTTGGGGTTAGATATGGGGATAACTTATTCCACCAAAAAGGTGGAATGACTTATCCTTGCCCCTTAACCTCATTGTTACCCTCATTTGCCCCTTCTCTTGGTTCATAAAATAATAATATATTTAACTCTAATAATTATTTTATTACTATCTAATGACGTTAAATATATTATTAAATAAAATTCTTAATCAAATCGATACCACCTATAGAATATATTATTATATTTATCTTATATATCATTATCTTTAAATAGTGCTAATAAGTATTTTAATATATTATTATATATAATATAATATCATATATAATTATCTTAAATTAGTATTTGTACTTAAATTATTAATATTAGTACTAATAAGTATTAGTATTACATCGTGTTCTTAAAATAGTAATATAATTAACTCTAATAACAACTTTATTTCTAGTTAATGACATTATGTCATTAAATAGAAATATGAATCAAGCCAATATGGATGGAATATATTATTATACTAAATAATAGTAATAAGCATCTTTAATATATTATTATACATAATATAATAATATATATTATTATCTTAGATAGTTCTAATAAGTTTTTTAATATATTATTATATATTATAAAATAACATATATTATTATCTTAAATTAATATTAGTACTTATATTAGTAATATTAGTACTTACATACTAATATTAGTATTAATAAGCATTAGTACTACATTGGATTTATAAAATAATATACTTAAATTCAATAACGGCTTCATTACTAGCTAATGACATAATGTGTACTTTAATATATACTTAAATTCAATAATACTTAAAATAATATATATAATACTTAAATAAATCTATAAGCATCTTTAATATATTTTATATGTAATATAATAATATACATTATTATTTTAAATAACACTAATAAATATTTTAATAGATTATTATATAATATAATACATATATTATTATCTTAGATTAGTATTAGTACTAATAGACATTAGTATTACATCGGATTTATAAAATAATAATATAATTAACTTTAATAATGGTTCATTTACTATATTGAATAATACTATTAAGTTTATTTAATATATTATTATATTCTAATTATATGTTAATTATGTGTAGTATAAATTGAGTGTCTTTAAAATATAATTAAATTCAATAACTTGAATTAAGTATGTTTAGTGTATCATGATACGAGTAATAAAAAATAAAAAAATATTTACACTTAATATACTACATATATATTGAATATATAGTTATATTACATAAAATAATATAATACCCATGTTACTTTAGATTAGAAGGGTAGCAATGTCTTTTTCACAACTTATCTTCCATACTGTGCTCATTTTCACCAAATAGAGAATAGGATTAACTTTTTTCTTATCCCTTCACATACCAAACACATCACATAATAAGGATAGGGATAAATTAATCTAGGTTAATTTATCCCTATTCTTCTCCTTTTCTATCCCGATACCAAACGGGACCTTAAGTACTAATTTCACGCAATTCTTAAAGGATAATGGTATCCTTTCTCAGCTAACCCCTCCATATACACCACAGATGAATGGTGTATCAGAAAGGAGGAATCGCACCTTGTTGAACATGGTGCGATCCATGATGAGCTTTTCGGGATTACCAGTGTCCCTCTGGGGGTATGCTCTAGAGTCAGCAGCATACCTACTGAACAGAGTACCCAGCAAGTCTGTGGCCTCTATTCCATATGAGATATGGAAAGGTAGGAAACCAGAATTTAAACATGTTAAAGTCTAGGGTTGCCCTGCTCATGTAAAGAGGCATGATCCAGACAAGCTGGAATCACGAACTGATAAATGCAGATTTGTGGGATATCCAAAGGAAACCTTTGGATACTATTTTTACCATCCTGGTGAACAAAAGGTGTTTGTCGCCAGGAAAGCTGTCTTCCTGGAAGAGGAATACCTTCTCCAGGAGAACAGTGGGAGTAAAATAGTACTGGAAGAGGTTCCAGATCCCCAAACAGCTGCATTATCATCAGATGATATATCAGTTCTTGAATCTGTTCAGGTACACACAGATGAGCCTCCTAGATCTGATAGAGTACCTAGACCACCCGAACGATATGTGGGACATATCGCAGAAGGTGAGTCTATGGTACAATATAATGAGGATGATGATCCTAAAACCTACCAGGAGGCCATAGAAGGCCCAGAATCCGGGAAATGGCGAGAAGCCATGAACTCAGAAATCCAGTCCATGTACACCAACCAAGTTTGGAACTTGGAGGACTTGCCCGAGGGTATTGTACCCATCGGTTGCAAGTGGATCTTTAAAAGAAAAATTGGTGCTGATGGACGGATCGACACTTATAAGGCAAGGTTGGTGGCAAAAGGATATCGTCAAAGGCAAGGAATTGACTATGACGAGACTTTCTCACCAGTTGCCATGATAAAGTCGATCAGAGTTCTACTCGCCATTGCTGCACATTTTGATTATGAAATCTGGCAGATGGATGTGAAGACTGCCTTCCTCAATGGTAACCTTGAGGAAGAGGTGTATATGATACAACCAGAAGATTTCACATCCAAAAAATCTCCAGATAAAGTGTGCAAGCTTCAGAGGTCCATTTATGGACTGAAGCAAGCTTCCCGGAGCTGGAACATAAGATTTGACGAGGCTGTCAAGTCTTATGACTTCATTAAGAATGAAGATGAGCCTTGTGTGTATAAGAAGACCAGTGGGAGCGCAGTCACTTTCTTAGTTCTTTACGTAGATGACATACTACTCATTGGGAATAATGTAGCTATGATGTCATCAGTAAAGAGCTAGCTGTCGAAAAACTTCTCTATAAAGGATTTGGAAGAAGCATCCTACGTATTGGGAATATGGATCTATAGAGATAGATCAAAGAGGATGCTTGGAATGACCCAATCCTTGTACATAGATACTATAGTCAAAAGGTTTGGCATGAAAAATATCAAGAGAGGTCTCATACCGATGAGACATGGAATTAGTCTCTCAAAGGAGCAGTCTCCTAAGACTCCTAATGAGAGGGTACTCATGGATAGAATACCCTATGCCTCTGCCATAGGATCTATCATGTATGCCATGCTATGTATACGGCCTGATGTTGCATTTGCTCTAAGTGTTACGAGCAGATTTTAGGCTGATCCAGGCGAAGAGCACTGGAAGGCAGTAAAATATATCCTTAAGTACTTGAGAAGAACTAAGGATATGTTTCTTGTCTATGGAGGAGGTGACTTGAAACTGCGAGGCTTTACTGACTCGAGTTTCCAGTCGGATCCAGATGATAGCAAGTCTACATCTGGATTCGTGTTTACTTTGAACGGAGGCGCAGTGTGCTGGAAGAGTTCCAAGCAAGTAACCACTGTAGATTCAATGACTGAAGCTGAGTACATCGCTGCAGCTGAAGCCACCAAGGAAGCAGTGTGGTTGAAGAAATTCATCATTGACTTCGGCGTAGTTCCCAATATCTCTGAACCAGTTCCGTTGTTGTACGAAAACAATGGAGCGATTGCGCAAGCGAAAGAGCCGCGGTCTCATCAGAAATCGAAACATATTCTGACGCGCTTTCATCTTATCAGAGAGATCATATCTAGAGGAGTTGTAGTAGTGGAAAGAGTTCCATCCGTCGACAATGTAGCATATCTAGTGACAAAGCCGTTGGCTCAAATTGTGTTTGAGCGTCACCTAGAGTCTATAGGCTTATTTATAAAGTTGATTGGCTTTAGTCCAAGTAGGAGATTGTTAGGTTAAAGTGGCCTACAAGCCAATCTGACTATGTAAATCTTGTTCATTTATTAATATAATGGCATAATATTCATTATGTGTAAATCGCATTAATTATCGTTTCATAATGAAGTCCGTGAATATGTGCTATAGTGATCAGATTATGATGAGATCGTACTAATGAGACTAATCACTTAAACACACATATTCTTAATCGTTCCTAGTCGGAGGATATCCGAGAAGGACGTCGAATATCTGTTTAGACTAGTACAGATTACTCTTGCTCATATGATGAGTGTGACTGATCTCATAAGTCACTTGTGTGGAGACACTAAAGCGAATCTATAGGTGCTCATTGGAGAATGAGTTCACTGAATTGATCCGACTGAATCACTGGATGGTATTGTACCTCACTGTCAACCAGCTTGATTCTATTGTCGTAGTTTCGTGGATGGTCCTCGGACCTGAGACACCAAGGACACCTTGTCGGTGGACTTATGTGCTTTGACCTTGGTTTACGAATCTCTAGCCACGGGATTCTAAAATGCCAAGGATTGGGTACAACATAATACCGTCGAAGGGAATTGTGTGTCAATAAGGAATCATTCGCTCTCGGTACTTAGAGAGAGAATGCTCTAGGAAGGATGCGCGGAAGTCCCTGGCCAGGGCGGACAATAATATCGGGAAAGGAGTTTTCTGATATTTATCAACGACATCCAATCCAAGTGAGTCGACCGGTTAGGGTTTGACAACACGCCATACCCTGAGTTGACTCGAGAGCATTGTACGAATGAAGGATTATATCCACGCGGTAACTGTCGGCGGAAAGGTTCCAAGAGTGGGTTACTTAACCCCAATACCTTTCGGGTTCACGCGGTGTTCTTTGGCACCCAACGTGATCGGAGGCCCGGTCGAATTCGATGTGCGGCATCAATTCGATTGATTAATTAATTAATAAAGGGTTATTAATTGATTAATAAAGCCAGTGAGGAGTCACTGGACTTGTTGGGCCATTAACTGGACTGGTAATTGAGCCTAGAGGGCACACACAAATGATTCTCAAGGCGATGGATAAATAAGTGGGTTTTATACAAACTGGGGGTTTTTATGAAAAATCGCACGGTTAGTATAAAACATAGCGAACGGGTTAAGCAAGCGAAGCTGCTGCTAACCCTAGCCGCCCCTCCTCTGTTTCTCTCTCTCTCTGGCGTCCCAGATAGATCTAGATCTGCTCCGCCGCTTCTCCGACTCTCCCATTCGACGGGAAATCG
Organism: Zantedeschia hybrid cultivar; assembly: GCA_030544215.1. Lineage (NCBI taxonomy): Eukaryota > Viridiplantae > Streptophyta > Magnoliopsida > Alismatales > Araceae > Zantedeschia > Zantedeschia hybrid cultivar. Next base: position 48,634,491 of record JARZZO010000011.1, read on the forward strand.
TCCGCGCGTTGAGGCGATCGTTGCGGCGACCGACGGTGGTTTCGTGGGCTGCAAAGAACGAGGAACGTGAGGATATCCATCGCGAGGAGGATCTCTTGGACTTCGCTAGAGGTCGGGCGCTTGTGTGGCTTGCGGTGTCGCACCGACGAAACCGAACGGTTGTGGATTCGAATCCGCACACGGTGAGAACCGATAATCCGATTATCGTGTTTTTAGATTTTTTGAAACGGGAACGGATCTCTATTTTTATTTTATTTCTGCTGCGCGGGAGATCCGGAGAAACCCGAGAACCCAACAATGGCATGATCGAGGTATTTATGAAAGAGTTCAACACCTTTTACACTCTAGAAGGGGAGACCTCTCTGGATTTAGTGACTTTATATCAACTTTCTCGCTTGCCCATTGATGGAGAGCCTTATGAAGAGATATGCCATCCTGACATTGTCAAAGACAGGACAGATGGCAAGGGCCGCTATGCAACTTGGAGGTCTTACTGATTCCTTCTTAAGGCTTACATGATCCTGGCTTTCAGTGAAGAGTCTCTGAAGAAGAAGTCCCGCAGAGAGAGGACGAGAGTCTGTGGAGTTATCTAGCTCCGTTTCTTTCACAATGTTGACATTCAATATACAAAATTTCCTGGGGCTGGTGAAACTCCATTCTTCATGGGGCAGACAGCCCGACACCAAAAGGGATACCCTGATATCATCTTTGAAGAACATAAGAAAGATGCCAATCCATTGGGTTTGGATAGGAATACCCATTTGGCTGCATATTTAGCCTACTGGCTTTCGAATTTTGCTCTTCCTCAAGGGGATGAAGGAGTAGTTCGCCCAGAGACTCTTTATGGAGCTTGTGAATTAGCATGGGGAATCAAGCTATCTTTGGCCCCAATTACTTTGTGCCTGATTTTCAAGACCCTTGGTCAGGTGGTTGAGTAAGAGAAACCACGGGAATTTAATGTTGTGGGTCCCATTCATTTTTTCAATGCTTGGGTTGCTTCCATTTTTTTAGAATCTGTCCCGAAGAGCCTGGCTTCCCCTCGCATATTTTCGTGCATGATTGAATATGCGAGTGTTGATGGGGGGGATACCCAGAGGCAACTTTATGAAATTCACGGTGTCTTGATTGACACCAAGCGAAAAACTGATGGGGACTTACGTTTTTCGAAACACACTGCCAATTCTCGCCCTCCAGTGAGCCCTTTCAAAGTATTTTCCGAAGGTAATCTGATTGAGTTTACCCATCCTCAGACGAAGCAATTGTTGAAGAAGTTTGTATTAGACAATCAAATTAGGTCATGGCTTTTACCAATCAGACCTAGTGTCTTGGTGTATCGGAAAGGATTTGTAGTTCATTTAGAACCCTATTATCCTTTTCGCTTTGGCCGCAACTTTGGATATGATCAATGCATTCCTTCTTGCGATCAGGTATTTCAGCTTCCTGACCATCATCTTTTGGGCTCTAACGGACTGCAGAGTGCCCATGAATGGTGGGATTATTTCCACCGGTTTGAAAATGCTTCTTTCAGAATTTCCTCTGCTGCCCATGCTCCTCGCGTAACATGTGAATATGTCAGATGGTTGCGAATGCGCACCAATATTTACAGCCAGGAGAGGACCCAATGCTGGAGCAATGTTGAGAAGAATATCTTGGAGACCCAGCGGGAGATCTCTTTTGATATAGAGTTCAGTTATCTGCACTTCTTAGATGACAAGAATGCTGCTAAATATGCCAAGAGGCGGGCAACTTATAAGGCTCGTCACAGAGATTCTTCGTCATCGATTGATCCAGAGTTAACAAGGTTGGACACTGAAGAGCTTAAAGGGGAATTCCTGAAGCAATTTAACATTTCTGTGGCCCCTGAAGATTATGCCGATATTGATTTCCCAGAAGAGGAAGACATTAGTTCTCGAGACCCTCAGCAAGTTCCTCAGGGTCTTTTAGATCTTCAGAGGTTCTATGTTCCGCACAAGGAAGAAAAACCTGATTTCTACAAGGGCACCAATTGGTTACTGGCCCTTTTAAAATATTGCGGTGTATCCCAGGACTCCACCGCACAAGGAATGTTGGATGCAAAATTACCAGCTTCGTGGGACCATATAGATGGTTGGGGGCTTGATGCTTTGCGCTTGGGCATTTGCTTGAGCGATAGAAAGCATTATGATCTCAATGGCATGACCCCTCTGGCGAAGACAATGAACGATGTCATATATATTGTGAAGGAGGCTTCGCTCAGAGATAAGTCTTCTACATATGAATATTGGCCTTTATCAAATTGTTATGAAGGCGATTGCTGTAAGTATATGCATTTGTGATTGGATTCCTTTGAGATTTGTACTTTTTTCTGCTTATATAAAGTGATTCTTTCCTTTGCATATCTTTGTAGTACTTGCGGCCATATATTTGACTCAACAGCATCAGAGAGTTGTGGCTCTAGCAAAGAGACCATCTTTCTTTCCTCCTATGACTTTTGAAATGCCAACCCCTGTATCATCCCCTGTTGAGGTCAACGCTATAGGGGAATAAGGAATCTGTTCCCCCTGAGAAGATTATATTGCCCAAACGCCAATCCTCAAGATTATTGGCTCAGGCAAGGAGAGAAGGAGCCGAGGATACTTCTTCTAGTGTGGAAGAAATTAGTGGTATTCCTTCCTCGCCTTCTGTTTCTTCTCATGCTACTGAACATATTAGTAGCGAAGTTTTACCAGAAACAACTGCTTGGTTGCTGCCAAGGGATCAAGGTAATCATTCTGAGACTTACAGCAATGATGGTTTCATTTCACTATTGAATTTCTAATTTTGACCATGTAGGTTTTGAAGCAACTAAGGGCTTGATAGCAGAGACTCATCATGTTGAGACAGTGCAACCTGCTATGGTAATTTCTCTTTATCATATATTTTCTGCTTTGTTCAACATTTAAACTTGACTTGTGTATATGTTGAATATTAGGAATCCCCGGATCGCATGGAAGGGATCGAGATTCCTTATGTCCCGATTGAAGGGGACATGGATTTTGAGATATTAGCCGCCATGCCAGTTTCTTCTTCTGAAGAGGCGAAAGTTGTCGTTACTAAGGGTGCGGAACCAGAAGAAACTTCAATGGTTCCAACTATTTTAACTTCGACAGAGGTCATTACTTTCCCAGCTATCAGGACTATGGAACTTTCAACTCCTGAACTTGCGGGTGTTATGGCTGCTTTGGTTCTTCCTTCAGAGCATGACGGGGTTGACTCGGGAACAAGTTCACCGAGTCAACAGGTGATAGTGTCCCGTCCTGTCCCCTGTAGATTAAACTCTGCTAAACATATTCTTCGACTTATTGATATTGTGACTCACATATGCACATCATCCCTTGTATAGATTTCTCCTGAGCCAATTACTTTAGTCGGACCTTCCGCATTCATAATCGCTCTGCCCGTAGCTAGATTTATAGAAAGTGACCTACCCCCAGCCATATCAAGCACTGTAGCTATCATATCTGCCCCTTCTATTACCGAACCTACCTCCAGTTCAGTGTCTTCCTCTTCCCGTCAAACGGTCATGGATTGGACTTCAGTAAATGAATCTATGCATATTGCTATTCCTTCTATTCATGCTGGTTCAGGCATACAAGGTATTGATGTCCTTGGTGCCAATATCAAGCTTTTACGACAGATCATCCGCCGGCAGCCCAGTTCATCATATGATCTTCTTTACCAGCAAATTGAGAGCATGACTACGTGGATTCATTTAGCAAGAACTTTTTTGGACGAGTGGCTCCCTATTGCTTCCACTATTTTTAAAATTTTCAAGCATCGAGAATATATTCAATCCTTTGTACAAGATCGACGCCAAGCTTTGTCTCTTTAGTGAAATGAGTATAATTTGCAAATGCAGCCTATTTCTCTTCAAATTTCACAACAACAAGCAGAAATAGCTGACTTTGAGCAGAAAGAAGGCTTGTTGGTGGAGAATATTCAGGGCTTGGAGAATGAACTAGCTGCTGTGAAAGCCGAGTTGGAAACTTAAAGGCATAGTTACACAGACGTCATGATGATCTTCTGGTCTCCCGAGGTCTTCTTGAATCCTTATCCAGTGAAGTTCCCGAATTGCAGACTGAAGAGGAAGCTCTTTCTTAGTTGCATACTCAAGTCGGAGAGAGACTCCCGCTTTTGTCCATGTTACTTGAAGATCCATGATGCTGTTTATCATGGAATTTTGTAATTGGGAAGGGTATTTTCTTTTTGCTTTTCCATGTAAACTAGGAGGGAAGTCACTCTTTGTAACCTTTGGTATATATGAAGAAGAATTTTGCTCCATGCCTTCTTTTCAATAAATGATATGCTTGAATTTCCTTTTTTTTTATTCACTTTACCAACCCAAGTGCCCTTTCGGATTTTCACCGGAGTCGGCCCCCTTTTGCTTTTACCCGTGCGCCCTTTCGGGTTTTCACACGGCGGGATTCCTGATTTTGCCTGTAGCGCCCTTTCGGGTTTTCACTACAGCCGGGTATATAGCCCTTGTTTCCCTTGACCGCAGAGAACACGATCAAGTCCGGTGAGGCATCTCTATTTTCAAACCCCTTTTGTTTTTTCTCTCATTTCTTTTTTTAATCTCTTTCTCCCCTTGTTGTGAATGAAGTAGAGTGAAGTATACATCCACGGTAGCTGCAAAGCTAAAAGGAAAAGATTTTAAATGAAAATGACTTAACAATGTTTATTGGCTTCCATAACTAGCAATGTTATGGGGATTATTGAAGCTTAAAATAGAAGGACAGAGTGAGAGGGGCAACGAATACCTCAATCACTTGTTTATTGAGAATGGCACAAACTGTAAGGGCCTGGGCCTTTACTGGGGTGGTAAAGGCCGTAAGGACCTTAACCACTATGCAGGGTGGCAATAGACCGGAAGGGTCTATGCCATGCAAATCCTAAGTACCAACGACGGACTCATAGGTTTTTGGTCGTGGTAACATAGGTATGATTTGAAATGCATGAAACCCATAATACTTCAAGTGGACTCATAGGTTTGTAGCCCGAAGTAGACAGGGGTGCTTTGAATGATGCAAACCTAGATACCTAGGTCATGAGGACCCTAATTATCAATGACGGGCTTAAAGGCTTTTGGTCATGATAACTAGGGATGATTTTGAATGGATGAAACCCTAATTACCATGGCAGACTCATAGATTTGTAGTCGAGGTAGACAGGGAGCATGAAGTACTCTTCTTAGAGATCCAGTATTTCGGGGATGACGGAGTCACGAGGGACCCGGGCTAGCCACCGGTGTGACGTAGTCATTGAAGACCCCGGTCGACTTACTTTGCTTTGATTTGAATTTGCTTGATTGGTGACAGAGTACTCCTCTCGGAGACCCGGTCTTTTGGGGATGATGGAGTCACGAGGGACCCGGGCCAGTCACCGGTGCGACGTAGTCGTTGAAGACCCCGGTCGACTAACTTTGCTTTTCTTTGAATTTGCTTGATTGGTGACGGAGTACTCCACTTGGAGACCCGGTCTTTCGGAGATGACGGAGTCACGAGGGACCCGGGCTAGCCACTGGTGCGACGTAGTCGTAGAAGACCTCGGCCGATGATCGTTTCGAATTGTGTGTCATTAAACACATGAAAACGTTCAATCTAAATTTATCCGGCTCACTCAAATCCGATTTTAAAAATTAACAGTGGTGAGTCCTAGTCGATCCACAGGGAGGTAGAATTTTAATTTTTAAAACTTTAGACTTTAGTTAATCTAAAAATAAGTGAGATTTAAAATAAACTAATTACTTAATTAAACTAAAACTAAGTTAACTAATGTTACCTAAAATAGGATTACTCTAATTCAACAAATCTTTTTTTTTTTTTTCTTTTTCAGAAATTCAACACAAACATAATTGGGAAATAAGCACGACAAAGAAAATTATAACATCAAAGACAAACTATTGTTTAAAGGTATAAATCATTAATTATCATGAATCAAATAACCTAATTAACAACTAATAATTAATTAAACAACAACTATTCAAGAACTAATCCTAATTAAATAACCAAAGACTAACTAAATAATACCAACACTACCCCTAATTAAAGAACCGAGAACAACACAAAATTGGAGTGGTTTCGAGAACAACACAAAATTGGAGTGGTTTGCTGCAGGTTGCTGGAACTTGGCTGGGACAGGTGCTGTGTGGGAGGAACTTGCTGGAAGCTGCGTGGCTGCATGCAGGTTGGCGCGTGGAAAGAGGGAGGAAGCTGCCGGTTGAGACGTGGCTGCTGGTGCTACAGGCTGTGGGAACTTGGCTGCATGGAGTGGACGGTTGCTGTTGGTGCTGGAGGAAGCTGGATGAGCAGCTGCTGCGTGGAGGAAGGCTTGCTGGGACAGCTGGTGGGCTGCATGCGTGGGGTGCTTGGAAGCAGGGTGGAGAAAGCAGCTGGTTCGCATGCAGGGCTGAACAGCTTCAAATTGCTGGCTTCACAACGTGGAAGTGCAGGAGGAGCTGCTGCACGTTGCTGCTGGAGTGCATGGAGAAGGATGCTGCTGGAGGACTTGCCGCATGCGCCGCTGGAAGAAGCTGCTGCGTTGGTGTGCTGCTGGGAAGCTGCTGCGTGGGATGTTGCTGGGACATGCCCATGGGTGCAGCTGCTGGAGGGTGGTTGTGAAGCTTTGCTGCGTGGAGATGCAGGTAGGTGGAGGTGCATGCATGTGCTCGCTGCTGTGTGCGTGGAGAAGGTGGAGGGCTTCACTGCGGCTAGCCAGCATGCATGGAAGGAAGCTGTGGGAACGTGGCAGTGCTGGGGGCGTGGAGGAGAGAGAGATGGCAGGGAGAGAAGGAGGAGAGTGCTGAAAGAGGACGAGAGAGAGGCGAGGGAGACGGCGAGAGAGAGAACCGGAGGAGGGGAGAACAGAGAGAGAGAAAAAAAATAGGGTGTGGCTGAGGTAGAGAGGGTGAAAACCGGAGAGAGGGAGCAGAGGAGGGAGGAAGGTAGGTGTGGAAAACAGAGAGAATAGGGAGTATCGGAGAGAGGGAGAGAAAGAGGAGAAAGAGGAGGAGAGAGTGCTGCGGAAGAGAAAGCTGGGAAAGGAAGAGGGAGAGAAGACAGAGAAATCGCAGAGAGGGGAGTGGAGTGCGGCTAGGAAACTCGAGAACAAAATGTGGGAGAGATACTTTTGAAAAGAAGAGAGGGTGAAATATATATAGAGAGGAGTGTGTGCAGGAAAGGAAATTGGAGAAGAAGTTGGACTGCGGTTTGGGAAATTGGAGAGAAGGAAGGACTGCGGTTTGGGAAATTGGAGAGAAGGAAGGAAATAGTGGGTTTTGAGAAACTCCAGCGAAGGAAGGAATCAAATTGCATTTTTACCCCTGTTTTATTTGAAATCCGCACACTAGACTTCCCCCAAATTTCCGAAAACTCCACCAGCTGCACTGCATCATCGGCATGTCATGTTCATATAAAATAACTATAAATTAGCGCATTATCATAAAAATATCATCATATTTATTCATTTCGTCTCGATTTTGCCGAAAAACTGCAAATGCGCTATACTCCTTTAATCACATGAAATGATGATGTTTTTAAGTCAGAATTTGATGAAATTGGTACCGTTGGACTTGTTACACAATTATCTATCATTTCATGCTATTTTGCAGATAAAAACATAAGTATGATGCATATGATTGCCTTTAAATGATCAATTTAACACTTTATCAGTCGACTTATCTTTGTTTTGATTTGCTTGCACTTGGATTTGAATTTGGGCTTAAAATTGAGTGGCGATGCTGAATGCATCCAAGCCACTTTCTTTGTTTTGAGCATGCTTTGAAACTTGGACGGTAGAGTCTTTATGACTCAGACCAATTTGTATTTGGATTTGAGCTTGTATTTGAGCTTGAGCTTCTATTTGAGCTTGGATTTAAGCGGTGGGTCCTGTTGACCCAAGCCGATTTGAATGCTACCATTTGCGTTGAAGCTTTGAATTTGTACTTGATTTGAGCTTGATTTCAGGCAGCGAGTCCTGTTAACCCAGGCCGATTTAAACTTGAACTTGAATTTGAGCTTTGAATGTTAACATTTGAACTTGAGCTCGAGCTTGAACTGAAGCTTTGAATTTGTATTTGAATTTGAGCTTAAATTTAAGCGGAGGGTCTTGTTGACCCAGGCCGGTTTGAATTTAAATGGCGGGATCGAATGAACCCAAGCCATTCTCTTGCTTTCAACTTTGCTTTAAATTTAGATTTTGAATTTGAGCTTGAGCAATGGGTCCTATTGACCAAAGTCTATTTGAATTTAAGCTTGAATGGCGAGGTTGAATGAACCCAGGCCATCTTTCTTGTTTTAAGCTTGGATGGCAGACTCTAGCAGGATCCAGACCAGTTGGCATTTGGATTTGAACTTGAACTTGAGCGGCAGAGTCTTGCTGACTTGGGCCGATTTATATTTGAACTTGAGCATGGAGCTTTAAATGTGTACCTTGGGCTTAAACTTGAATTTGAATCTACACTTGGATTTTGAACTTGAACTTTGGATTTAAGTGGCGGATCCTGTTGATCCAAGCCGATTTACTTTTGAACTTGAACGACAGAGTCTTGTTGACTTGGGCCAATTTGCATTTAGATTTGAGCCTGGATTTAGGCTTGATTTTTACATTTGAACTTCAATTGGAGCTCTGAATTTGAACTTTGGATGGCGGGATCGAATGAATCCAAGCCATCTTCTTTTGCTTTCAAATTTACTTTACACTTGAATTTTGAACTTGAATTTGAGCTTGAATTTAAGCAGCGGGCCTGTTGACCCAGGCTGGCTTATATTTGAATTTGCACTTGCTTTTAAGCTGGAGCTTTGAATTTTCTCTTGAACTTGCATTTTGAATTTGAGCTTAAACTTGAATTTAAGTGGCGTAGTCCTAATGACTCAGGCCGATTTAAATTTGGATTTTAAGTTCGCTTTTAAGCTGGAGCATTGAACTTGAACTTGAATTTGAGCTTGAATCTAAGCAGTGGGCCTGTTGACCCAAGCCGACTTATCTTGAACTTGAGCTTTGAATGGCGGGGTTAAATAAACCCGGACCATCTTCTTTATTTTGACCTTGGATGGCAGAATCGAATGAATCCGGGCCATCTTCTTGCTTTAAACTTGGATGGTGAGATCCAGTAGGACCCAGGCCAATTTGCTCTTAGATTTGAGCTGGCTCTTGAATTAGAGCTTTGATCTTGAACTTTGGACTTGAATTTAAACTCGAGCTTGAATTAAATCTTGAATTTGAGCGGCGGGTCCTGTTGACCTAAGCCAATTTGCTTTTGAGCTTCAGTTTGCTCTTAGGGTAAAGCTTTGGATTTGAACTTGAATTTGAATTTGCTCCTAAGTCGAAGCTTTGATCCTTGAACTTTGAATTTGAATTTTGAATTTGAATTTATGCTCGAGTTTGGACTTGAGCTTTGAACTTGAATGGCGGAGTCTTATTGACCCAGGCCAATACATATTTGATTTTGAACTTGGATTTGAATTTGTACTTGAATTGCAGGGTCCAGCAGGACTCGACCCATCTCCTTTGTTTTCTTTGTAGCTTCTTGCCCCCTGTTCATTGCAGAAATAAGGTTAGTTAGAGACTAATTACACTAAATCCAAGATAATCAAAATTAAAAATCTAACTTCCCGGCAACGGCGCCAAAAATTGATCGTTTCGAATTGTGTGTCGTTAAACACATGAAAACGTTCAATCTAAATTTATCCGGCTCACTCAAATCCGATTTTAAAAATTAACAGTGGTGAGTCCGAGTCGATCCACAGGGAGGTAGAATTTTAATTTTGAAAATTTTGGACTTTAGTTAATCTAAAAATAAGTGAGATTTAAAATAAACTAATTACTTAATTAAACTAAAACTAAGTTAACTAATGTTACCTAAAAATAGGATTACTCTAATTCAACAAATCTTTTTTTTTTTTCTTTTTCAGAAATTCAACACAAACATAATTGGGAAATAAGCACGACAAAGAAAATTATAACATCAAAGACAAACTATTGTTTAAAGGTATAAATCATTAATTATCATGAATCAAATAACCTAATTAACAACTAATAATTAATTAAACAACAACTATTCAAGAATTAATCCTAATTAAATAACCAAAGACTAACTAAATAATACCAACACTACCCCTAATTAAAGAACCGAGAACAACACAAAATTGGAGTGGTTTGCTGCAGGTTGCTGGAACTTGGCTGGGACAGGTGCTGTGTGGGAGGAACTTGCTGGAAGCTACGTGGCTGCATGCAGGTTGGCGCGTGGAAAGAGGGAGGAAGCTGCCGCTTGAGACGTGGTTGCTGGTGCTGCAGGCTGTGGGAACTTGGCTGCATGGAGTGGACGGTTGCTGTTGGTGCTGGAGGAAGCTGGACGAGCAGCTGCTGCGTGGAGGAAGGCTTGCTGGGACAGCTAGTGGGCTGCATGCGTGGGGTGCTTGGAAGCAGGGTGGAGAAAGCAGCTGGTTCGCATGCAGGGCTGAACAACTTCAAATTGCTGGCTTCACCACGTGGAAGTGCAGGAGGAGCTGCTGCACGTTGCTGCTGGAGTGCATGGAGAAGGATGCTGCTGGAGGACTTGCCGCATTCGCCGCTGGAAGAAGCTGCTGCGTTGGTGTGCTGCTGGGAAGCTGCTGCGTGGGATGTTGCTGGGACATGCCCATGGGTGCAGCTGCTGGAGGGTGGTTGTGAAGCTTTGCTGCGTGGAGATGCAGGAAGGTGGAGGTGCATGCATGTGCTCGCTGCTGTGTGCGTGGAGAAGGTGGAGGGCTTCACCGCGGCTAGCCAGCATGCAGGGAAGGAAGCTGTGGGAACGTGGCAGTGCTGGGGGCGTGTAGGAGAGAGAGATGGCAGGGAGAGAAGGAGGAGAGTGCTGAAAGAGGACGAGAGAGAGGCGAGGGAGACGGCGAGAGAGAGAACCGGAGGAGGGGAGAACAGAGAGAGAGAAAAAAAATAGGGTGTGGCTGAGGTAGAGAGGGTGAAAACCGGAGAGAGGGAGCAGAGGAGGGAGGAAGGTAGGTGTGGAAAACAGAGAGAATAGGGAGTATCGGAGAGAGTGAGAGAAAGAGGAGAAAGAGGAGGAGAGAGTGCTGCGGAAGAGAAAGCTGGGAAAGGAAGAGGGAGAGAAGACAGAGAAATCGCAGAGAGGGGAGTGGAGTGCGGCTCGGAAACTCGAGAACAAAACGTGGGAGAGATACTTTTGAAAAGAAGAGAGGGTGAAATATATATAGAGAGGAGTGTGTGCGGGAAAGGAAATTGGAGAAGAAGTAGGACTGCGGTTTGGGAAATTGGAGAGAAGGAAGGACTGCGGTTTGGGAAATTGGAGAGAATGAAGGAAATAGTGGATTTTGGGAAACTCCAGCGAAGGAAGGAATCAAATTGTATTTTTACCCCTGTTTTAGTTGAAATCCGCACACTAGACTTCCCCTAAATTTCCGAAAACTCCACCAACTGCACTGCATCATCGGCATGTCCTGTTTACATAAAATAACTATAAATTAGCGCATTATCATAAAAATATCATCATATTCATTCATTTCGTCTCGGTTTTGCCGAAAAACCGCAAATGCGCTATATTCCTTTAATCACATGAAATGACGATGTTTTTAAGTCAGAATTTGATGAAATTGGTACCGTTGGACTTGTTACACAATTATCTATCATTTCATGCTATTTTGTAGATAAAAACATGAGTATGATGCATATGATTGCCTTTAAATGATCAATTTAACACTTTATCACACCCCCCAATTTACTCATTGCTAGTCCCTTAGCAATGCAAATAAGGAAAAATTAGGACAAACAATGAATTATCATATTTTATTTGTAGTATCTTTCACAATCAATTTAAGTGGTAGCCGATTGGTTAAGCTAAAAGTTTTCATATCCCACAATATTCTGATTCACGACAGGTGATTGTGCATGAAATTTGACACACTTAGAACTCGTTTCCGACCTTTTTGGTATATTCTTGCCTTTACTATCCTTTAGATAAGACTACCTGGGGAGGAGAAGAGAATAAAAGATTTCCCGATCAGTCAGTGAGGACCGTTTTTCAGTTCCCGTCCCAACTCAGCATTTTTCACGACTTGGTCAAATTTTTGGTACGATGGACTTTTTAGCGTGGCGTTTTTTTTTTTTTCATTTTATTGTACTTTTGCTTTTGAGAGTGCGTATTTTTTGCTACTCTCTTTGAATTGCCTGAGGGTAGGTGCGTACTTTTTGCCACCTACCTTCCTTTAACTCTTTTACCGCCTTCTATTGTCTTTAGTGATTACAGCTGTCCATTTTAAATGACCGCCTCTTTTAGAGTGCTGAGTGGGACAGTCCCCTATTACGGATCCTACACATTCCTTTCGTTCAACCCAAAAGAAAAATTAGAATAAGTAGTCTTATCCTTGAGGTTAATTCTAGCAATTCTATACTTTTAAGATCTTTCATTTATTCTAAGTTGCCGTGTGTGTGTGAAAATCATCCTGCCGTAGACTTTTGTAAAGTGGGGTATTTAAACTTTGAAGGTTCTTTAACCAATGTGACAACCAAAAAAACTGATTTGTTAAAGATTTACTTAATAAAACATGAGTTTCATGCAATTTTCCTAGGATTTGAAAAGAAGTTTTTGAAAAAATTTGACCATTTTTCAGTGAAAGATATCAGTTTTCCTCAAAAGATTTTCAATAAATGCATATCAAATTTATTGTCCCACCCCCCAACTTGATTGACATTCTCCTCAATGCCATAAAAGATATGGAAAACATGTCAGCCATAAGAGAATTTGTGGAGGAGCGAAACAACCTATAATGACGAGGATACGACATACCCACGGCGATTACTGTTCAGGGACCTAAAAGGAAAAGAAATACAAAAATTGAAGTAAAATATTGGGTTGCCTCCCAACAAGTGCTAAGTTTATCGTCTTCAGCCAGACGGAAGTTCAGTTAATGTGGATCACTCAGTTCTATGGACTCAGGTGGTGCATTTTGAAGATTTTCAATGAATGGTTTCAACCGTTGACCATTAACAGTAAAAGTGTTCCCACTCTTAGGATTTAGAATTTTAACGGCTCCATGATCGAAGGCTTTAACGACCACAAATGGTCCATCCCATCTGGATTTCAGTTTTCCAGGAAATAGAAAAAGCCTAGAATTAAATAGCCAAACTTTCTGATTTGGAAGAAAGGATTTTCTGACAATATGTTTATCATGAAAAGCTTTAGTTTTGGCTTTATAGATCTTTGAATTTTCATAGGCCTCGTTGCGCAACTCTTCCAGCTCACTCAGTTGTAAGGTTCGGTGGGAACCAGCTTGGGCTAGGTCCAAATTGACTTACTTTATGGCCCAATAAGCCCTATGTTCCAATTCCACCAGAAGGTGGCACGCTTTTCCAAAAACCAGGCGATAAGGAGACATGCCAATAGGAGTTTTGTAAGGGGTCCGATAGGCCCATAAAGCATCATCCAATCTTTCAGACCAATCTTTTCTATCGGGCCTAACGGACTTTTGCAGAATATTCTTGATCTCCCTATTGGAAACTTCCACTTGGCCATTGGTTTGGGGGTGATAAGGGGTAGCTACTTTGTGATTAATCCCATATTTCTTAAGCAAAGCCCGAAATTGGTAATTCGTGAAATGCGTTCCCCCATCACTTATGATAGCTTTAGGCCACCCGAACCGAGAAAAGATATTCTTCTAAACGAATTTAATGACCACTTTATGATCATTGGTTCGGGTGGCTGCTGCTTCAATCCATTTTGAGACATAATCCACTGCTACCAGAATATATGTATGTCCAAAAGAGGGTGGAAAAGGTCCCATAAAGTCAATTCCCCTAACATCAAAGACTTCAACCACCAAGATTGGGTTGAGTGGCATCATATCCCTTTTCGCCATATTTCCTACAACCTGACATCGGAGGCAAGTTTTGCTAAATTGATGGGCATTTTTGAAAAGTGTGGGCCAGTAAAAACCACTTTGCAGGACTTTCACTGCAGTTTTCTTTCCTGAGAAGTGACCCCCACATGCCAGATTATGGCAGAAGTTAAGAACACTATGTTGTTCTTCTTCAGGAACACATCGCCTAATGATTTGATCAGGACAAAATTTGAATAATTCAGGATCTTCCCAGAAATAATATTTTTCCTGAGAAAAGAATTTGTCCTTTTCACTTTTAGTCCATCCTTCCGGAAGCTGATTAGTCACCTTGTAATTGACAATATGAGCATACCAAGGTGCAACAGTGTGAGAAATGGTCAGTAGATGCTCATCAGGAAAGGAATCAGTCATCGGTGTACTTTCAGAGATCGGAATTCGGGATAGGTGGTCAGCTACCACATTCTCAGAACCCTTCTTATCCCGAATTTCCAAATCAAATTCCTGGAGGAGTAAGATCCATCTAATAAGCCTAGGCTTTGCATCCTTCTTGGTCAACAGGTATTTCAGAGCTGAGTGATCAGAATAGATTATGACTTTTGCCCCTAAAAGATAAGATCTGAATTTTTCTAGGGCAAAAATCACAGCCAATAATTCCTTTTCTGTGGTGGTATAATTCATTTGAGCATCGGCAAGGGTGCGGCTTGTATAATATATCACCATGGGACACTTGTTGATTCTTTGTCCCAAAACCGCACCGATAGCATAATCAGAGGCATCACACATGATTTCGAAGGGTAAAGACCAATATGGAGATTAAAGAATCGGGGCTTTGGTCAAAGATTCCTTCAGAGAATTAAATGGCTTGATGCAAGATTCATCCATTTGGAAAGGAACGTCCTTAGCTAGGAGAAGAGTTAGAGGCCGGGCAATTTGAGAGAAATTGTGGATAAACCGGCGATAGAAACCGGCATGGCCAAGGAATGAACGGATCTGTCTGACCGAGGTGGGTGGAGGGAGATTGGATATGAGATCGATCTTAGCTTTATCTACCTCTATCTCCCTTTCAGACACAATGTGGCCTAGAACAATGCCCTCTCGAACCATGAAGTGGCTCTTTTCCCAACTAAGTATCAGGTTGGTGTCTATGCATCTTGCTAGCACCTGTTTAAGATTTTCCAGGCAATTTTCAAAAGAGTCCCCGAAGATTGAGAAATCATCCATGAAAACTTCGAGGAATTCTCCCACCATATCGGAGAAGATAGCCATCATGCACCGTTGAAATGTGGTCGGTGCGTTGCATAATCCAAATGGCATCCTCCTAAAAGCAAACGTGCCATAAGGGCAGGTGAAGGTGGTCTTTTCTTGATCTTCCGGGTAAATAGCCACTTGATTGTACCCGGAGTACCCATCTAAGAAGCAAAAGTACTTCTGGCCCGATAATTTTTCCAGAATCTGATCCATGAATGGGAGTGGAAAGTGATCCTTCTTAGTCATTAGATTCAGCTTTCGGTAATCAATGCACACTCTCCATCCCGTGGTTAGCCTAGTGGGTACCTCTTCTCCATGATCATTCTTGATAACTGTTAATCCAGATTTCTTGGGTACCACTTGAGTTGGGCTGACCCATTTACTGTCTGATATTGGGTAAATAATACCCGCATCCAGCCATTTCACAACTTCCTTCTTAACCACTTCTTTCATATTGGGATTAAGCCGCCTTTGCATCTCCCGACTGGGCTTAGAATTCTCTTCCATATAGATATGATGCATGCAAATGGACGGGCTAATTCCCTTTAAATCTTCCACCGACCATCCAATGGCACCCTTGTGGTCTTTGAGGACCTCGGTTAATTGGGCCTCCTGCGGCGATGTGAGATTTGCCGCAATGATGACTGGGAGAGTTTGGTCCGGGCCCAAAAAGATATACTTGAGAGACTCAGGTAATGGTTTGAGTTCAAGCTCAGGAGAGTCCTCTAAAGATGGCAAAGCGGGCTTAGACTGTAAGGCTGGTAAAGGTTCAACCTTGGGCCAAGATGTTAATGGGCCAGGAGAGTCCTTTAAAGTGTTGGCTTCCTCCAAAAGGTCATATGTGGACATCTCATTTTCTTCAACCAGATTATCCAATATATCAATAGTGTGGCATTCGTTTTCATGATCTGGGTATTGAGATGCTTTGAAGACATTAATCTGGACCTTTTGACCCTCGAATGAAATGTCCATTATGCCAGTTTCACAATTTATATTAGCTTTGGCAGTGGCTAAGAATGGACGACCTAAAATGATCGGGGTGTGAATGAGTTCCTCAGGTAATGCCATATCCAGAATAAGAAAATCTACGGGAAAATAACAATCATGAACCTTTACAATAACATCCTCAATTAATCCCCGTGGAGTTTTCATAGACCTATCAGCCAACTGCAAGATGATGGATGTGGGCTTTAATTCTCCAATATCAATTTTTTAATAAATGGCTGTTGGCAATAGATTCACACTAGCACCTAGATCCAATAAAGCTCTATCAAATGTAACTCTAGCTAAGTCACATGAAATTAGAGGTGCTCCAGGATCCTTTAACTTCTTGGGTAAATGATTCATCACAATTGCACTAACATCCTCAGAAAGCTGAACCTTTTCGAGTGCCATTCAAGATTCTCTTCGTGGAGTACATAATTCCTTGAGAAACTTAGCATAAGCTGGCACATGCTTGATGGCATCGAGGAGTGGAATATTAATTTAGACTTGTTTGGACAAATCCAACAACTCCTCATTCTGGGCCAGTTTCTTCCTGGTATTGGGCTTAGCTAACAAGGCATTAGGGAATGGCACCCTAGGTTTATAAGAACTTGGGCCTTCATCAATCTTCCCTTTTCCTTTTAGATCCTCCTCCAACTTCTCTATGTTGGGTTCAGTCTCACTATCACTTTCAACTTCCTGAGGCCCATCAGTGGAACCTTTGGCTAACTCTCCATCTGCATGTGGTTTTTCTAAACTTCTCCCACTCCTAAGGGCTGAAATGGCTTTAGCATTCTCGAATTGTGGCCCTTTTGGTTGTGGTACCGGGCCAGGCTGAGGTAAAAGGTCCGATTGCTGTGGAAAACCCGGAGGTTGATTCCTTGGATTGGCAACGGGTTGACTAGGAAGTTGGCTCACTTCTCTTCTCATCGTAGCCTCAGCTAGTTGGCCCATTTGACTTTCCAACTTAGCAATGGATTGTTGCTGGGTCAAAATCAGTTGTTGGAGTTGAGTGAATTTGTCATCAAAGTTGGGCTGAGGAGGTTATGGATAAGTGGGTGGAGGATGGTATTGGGTTGGCTGTCCATATTGGAATGAATGATAGTGGGCCGGTTGACCTGATTGGAATGATTGATAAGGAGCCGGTTGGCCTGATGGATACTGGGCCGGTTGAGAAAACTGGGCTTGAGATCCCTTAGCCTGAATATTTCCATAGAAATTAGATTGTTGTTGGAATGAATTCTGTAGCTTTTGGGCTTGATGCATGGGAGGATTGGACATTGGTAATGGGGCCTGCTGATTCTTCCAAGAGAAATTAGGGTGGTTTCTCCAGCCAGGATTGTAAGTATTTGAGAATGGGTCATTATTGGGCCTGGAGAATCCCTGAGCTGCCTGAACTTGTTCTTGAATGAATGGTGGAAGTTGGGCTGCAGTTGGGCATTCATTCACGTGATGGGTTGGACTTGCGCATAAGGCACAAATGTCATGATTAGCAAAGGATGGGCCTTCATATGGACTAGATTGTGTTGGGTAAGTAGGCTCTTGCTTGTTTAAGGCTAGGAGTTGGTCTAGTTTCTGGGCCAAGATGTCTACCTTATCCAATTTCTGATTAATCAGATTTATGTCCATTCTAGATTCGGGCTCTCCATGGGCCTTAAGTTCATAAATTCCAGTCCGTTTAGATGGCCCAACAAACCTTTCATAAGATGATAATGAGGCATGATTAATGGAATTTTCACTTAACATCTCAAACAGATCATAGGCCTCATCTTCATTTTTCATCATAAATGCCCCTCCACATGAAGCATCCACCATCTGTCTGAACTGTTCAGACAATCCTTCATAGAATGCTTGGACAATTTGCCATTTTGAAAGCTCATGATGAGGGCATTTTCTAAGCAATTCTTTCAGTCTTTCCCAAGATTCATGGATCAATTCCCCGGGAGTTTGGGTAAAACTCGTGATGGCCCTTCTCATGGTATTGGTCCCCCCGATGGGATAGAACTTCTTGAGAAATTCTTTCTGCATCTCTTCCGATGTCCTAATGGGCCTTCCTATAGTTCCCAACCAATATTTAGCCTTGTCCTTTAATGAAAAGGGAAATAAGGTCAACTTAAGGCCATCATCGGTGAAATTCTGGATTTTCACCATGGAACAGATTTCTAGAAATTCATCCAGATGCTTATAAGGATCTTCATTAGTATTCCCATAAAAGGATGGGAGCATCTGAATGGTGCTAGATTTGATTTCATATTGATTGGTTGGATTCTGAGGAAGATGAATACATGATGAAAGTTGATATCGATTTGGAATGAAATAGTCCTTCATTTGTTTTGGTGGGTCCTGATTATCAGCCATTGGATCTTGTGGTGGATTTCTTTGATGTAGGATTCTTTCTATTTCGGCAAGTGGTCCTAGAAGGTTAGGATTTTGAGATCTCCTACCTTGCATGCACTAGGACTGATGGAGAGAGGATTTTGTTTTCTATTTCTTGTTTTTTTTTTTTTTTAAATGCAAATAATTTTGACAAACAAATTATCCTAATGATCTACTGTTAACTTAGACTCTCTATGTGAATTTTCTTACAAGGTGAATGGAGTCCACCTCGAGTCACAACCACAATCAGTCAACGGCCAGGTAAGAGGTGGGGTAGTGGGAGGCTCCCCCAACTTTCGTAGGGACCTAATTAGAGAACCACTTTCCCGCTTAGACGTTTGCCTTTGTACCTCTAGCCTAGACACCGTTGCCAAAAATGGAGGCAACCCGAGATTTAAACCACTCACAGTGTAAACCCTAGATTCTCTTTCGACTTGCTTTTAATTGGATTAGGAAATGCCAATGCAAGGAAGGTGATTTGTGGGCTAAGGAAGGGTGATCAAATCCCTACCTTATGTGGTTAAAGTTGCTGCCCTTAGAGTCTTTTTGAATGCAATACAAGGCAACAAATCAATGCAAGGTGTGTTGATGCAATCATGAATGACTTGCTAAAATTGAAACACGTACTTTTCCCCCGCAATCTTTATGGAAATAACTGTGAAAGGAAACTAACTCATGCTTTCCTAGGATGATGAATGCCTAGTATGGAAGGTTTCTAATCTTGGCAATGAAGGTTTTTAAATTTAGATATTCTTCTTTTTGTTTCTTTTTTTTAGTTAATGGAAACCTATCTAAACTAGAAACTACAAAATTGGAAACTAACTAAAGTAAGGAAATTGAAACATAGAAAGTTGGAACACACTGACCATGATTTCGCTTTCCTTTTATTTTTCGTTTTTTTTTTTTTCAATTTACCTGCAAAAATAAGAAAAATAAGGTTAGTTAGAGACTAATTACACTAAATCCAAGATAATCAAAATTAAAAATCTAACTTCCCGGCAACGGCGCCAAAAATTGATCGTTTCGAATTGTGTGTCGTTAAACACATGAAAACGTTCAATCTAAATTTATCCGGCTCACTCAAATCCGATTTTAAAAATTAACAGTGGTGAGTCCGAGTCGATCCACAGGGAGGTAGAATTTTAATTTTGAAAACTTTGGACTTTAGTTAATCTAAAAATAAGTGAGATTTAAAATAAACTAATTACTTAATTAAACTAAAACTAAGTTAACTAATGTTACCTAAAAATAGGATTACTCTAATTCAACAAATCTTTTTTTTTTTCTTTTTCAGAAATTCAACACAAACATAATTGGGAAATAAGCACGACAAAGAAAATTATAACATCAAAGACAAACTATTGTTTAAAGGTATAAATCATTAATTATCATGAATCAAATAACCTAATTAACAACTAATAATTAATTAAACAACAACTATTCAAGAATTAATCCTAATTAAATAACCAAAGACTAACTAAATAATACCAACACTACCCCTAATTAAAGAACCGAGAACAACACAAAATTGGAGTGGTTTGCTGCAGGTTGCTGGAACTTGGCTGGGACAGGTGCTGTGTGGGAGGAACTTGCTGGAAGCTACGTGGTTGTATGCAGGTTGGCGCGTGGAAAGAGGGAGGAAGCTGCCGCTTGAGACGTGGCTGCTGGTGCTGCAGGCTGTGGTAACTTGGCTGCATGGAGTGGACGGTTGCCGTTGGTGCTGGAGGAAGCTGGACGAGCAGCTGCTGCGTGGAGGAAGGCTTGCTGGGACAGCTGGTGGGCTGCATGCGTGGGGTGCTTGGAAGCAGGGTGGAGAAAGCAGCTGGTTCGCATGCAGGGCTGAACAACTTCAAATTGCTGGCTGCACCACGTGGAAGTGCAGGAGGAGCTGCTGCACGTTGCTGCTGGAGTGCATGGAGAAGGATGCTGCTGGAGGACTTGCCGCATGCGCCGCTGGAAGAAGCTGCTGCGTTGGTGTGCTGCTGGGAAGCTGCTGCGTGGGATGTTGCTGGGACATGCCCATGGGTGCAGCTGCTGGAGGGTGGTTGTGAAGCTTTGCTGCGTGGAGATGCAGGAAGGTGGAGGTGCATGCATGTGCTCGCTGCTGTGTGCGTGGAGAAGGTGGAGGGCTTCACCGCGGCTAGCCAGCATGCAGGGAAGGAAGCTGTGGGAACGTGGCAGTGCTGGGGGCGTGGAGGAGAGAGAGATGGCAGGGAGAGAAGGAGGAGAGTGCTGAAAGAGGACGAGAGAGAGGCGAGGGAGACGGCGAGAGAGAGAACCGGAGGAGGGGAGAACAGAGAGAGAGAAAAAAAATAGGGTGTGGCTGAGGTAGAGAGGGTGAAAACCGGAGAGAGGGAGCAGAGGAGGGAGGAAGGTAGGTGTGGAAAACAGAGAGAATAGGGAGTATCGGAGAGAGGGAGAGAAAGAGGAGAAAGAGGAGGAGAGAGTGCTGCGGAAGAGAAAGCTGGGAAAGGAAGAGGGAGAGAAGACAGAGAAATCGCAGAGAGGGGAGTGGAGTGCAGCTAGGAAACTCGAGAACAAAACGTGGGAGAGATACTTTTGAAAAGAAGAGAGGGTGAAATATATATAGAGAGGAGTGTGTTCAGGAAAGGAAATTGGAGAAGAAGTAGGACTGCGGTTTGGGAAATTGGAGAGAAGGAAGGAGTGCAGTTTGGGAAATTGGAGAGAAGGAAGGAAATAGTGGGTTTTGGGAAACTCCAGCGAAGGAAGGAATCAAATTGCATTTTTACCCCTGTTTTATTTGAAATCCGCACACTAGACTTCCCCCAAATTTCCGAAAACTCCACCAGCTGCACTGCATCATCGGCATGTCCTGTTCACATAAAATAACTATAAATTAGCACATTATCATAAAAATATCATCATATTTATTCATTTCGTCTCGATTTTGCCGAAAAACTGCAAATGCGCTATACTCCTTTAATCACATGAAATGACGATGTTTTTAAGTCAGAATTTGATGAAATTGGTACCGTTGGACTTGTTACACAATTATCTATCATTTCATGCTATTTTGCAGATAAAAACATGAGTATGATGCATATGATTGCCTTTAAATGATCAATTTAACACTTTATAAGTCGACTTATCTTTGCTTTGATTTGCTTGCACTTGGATTTGAATTTGAGCTTAAAATTGAGTGGCGATGCTGAATGCATCCAAGCCACTTTCTTTGTTTTGAGCATGCTTTGAAACTTGGACGGTAGAGTCTTTATGACCCAGACCAATTTGTATTTGGATTTGAGCTTGTATTTGAGCTTGAGCTTCTATTTGAGCTTGGATTTAAGCGGTGGGTCCTGTTGACCCAAGCCGATTTAATGCTACCATTTGCGTTGAAGCTTTGAATTTGTACTTGATTTGAGCTTGATTTCAGGCAGCGAGTCCTGTTAACCCAGGCCGATTTAAACTTGAACTTGAATTTGAGCTTTGAATGTTAACATTTGAACTTGAGCTCGAGCTTGAACTGAAGCTTTGAATTTGTATTTGAATTTGAGCTTAAATTTAAGCGGAGGGTCTTGTTGACCCAGGCCGGTTTGAATTTAAATAGCGGGATCGAATGAACCCAAGCCATTCTCTTGCTTTCAACTTTGCTTTAAATTTAGATTTTGAATTTGAGCTTGAGCAATGGGTCCTATTAACCAAAGTCTATTTGAATTTAAGCTTGAATGGCGAGGTTGAATGAACCCATGCCATCTTTCTTGTTTTAAGCTTGGATGGCAGACTCTAGTAGGATCCAGACCAGTTGGCATTTGGATTTGAACTTGAACTTGAGCGGCAGAGTCTTGCTGACTTGGGCCGATTTATATTTGAACTTGAGCATGGAGCTTTAAATGTGTACCTTGGGCTTAAACTTGAATTTGAATCTACACTTGGATTTTGAACTTGAACTTTGGATTTAAGTGGCGGATCCTATTGATCCAAGCCGATTTACTTTTGAACTTGAACGACAGAGTCTTGTTGACTTGGGCCAATTTGCATTTAGATTTGAGCCTGGATTTAGGTTTGATTTTTACATTTGAACTTCAATTGGAGCTCTGAATTTGAACTTTGGATGGCGGGATCGAATGAATCCAAGCCATCTTCTTTTGCTTTCAAATTTACTTTACACTTGAATTTTGAACTTGAATTTGAGCTTGAATTTAAGCAGCGGGCCTGTTGACCCAGGCTGGCTTATATTTGAATTTGCACTTGCTTTTAAGCTGGAGCTTTGAATTTTCTCTTGAACTTGCATTTTGAATTTGAGCTTGAACTTGAATTTAAGTGGCGTAGTCCTAATGACTCAGGCCGATTTAAATTTGGATTTTAAGTTCGCTTTTAAGCTGGAGCATTGAACTTGAACTTGAATTTGAGCTTGAATCTAAGCAGTGGGCCTGTTGACCCAAGCCGACTTATCTTGAACTTGAGCTTTGAATGGCGGGGTTAAATAAACCCGGACCATCTTCTTTATTTTGACCTTGGATGGCAGAATCGAATGAATCCGGGCCATCTTCTTGCTTTAAACTTGGATGGTGAGATCCAGTAGGACCCAGGCCAATTTGCTCTTAGATTTGAGCTGGCTCTTGAATTAGAGCTTTGATCTTGAACTTTGGGCTTGAATTTAAACTCGAGCTTGAATTAAATCTTGAATTTGAGCGGCGGGTCCTGTTGACCTAAGCCAATTTGCTTTTGAGCTTCAGTTTGCTCTTAAGGTAAAGCTTTGGATTTGAACTTGAATTTGAATTTGCTCTTAAGTCGAAGCTTTGATCCTTGAACTTTGAATTTGAATTTTGAATTTGAATTTATGCTCGAGTTTGGACTTGAGCTTTGAACTTGAATGGCGGAGTCTTATTGACCCAGGCCAATACATATTTGATTTTGAACTTGGATTTGAATTTGTACTTGAATTGCAGGGTCCAGCAGGACTCGACCCATCTCCTTTGTTTTCTTTGTAGCTTCTTGCCCCCTGTTCATTGCAGAAACAAGGTTGCAAGGCATATATGTTTATATCAAACAATTTCGGAATCGGAAAAATCATCGATTCAGATTGATTTGATTGGAAACTTCAACTAGTTATAAAACGGGAAGCAGGAAATGATTTATACTCCCTCCGCATCGGGTTTGCCTCAGCACCATTGCCCGACTAGCAGGATAGTCATGCCAACTTTTTTCTTTTTTCTTTCTTTTCAATGGCATTTCATCATTGGCAACCCATAAGGTGCTTTAGGGTGACTTCGTAAAGCCTTTTGGAGCCTCTTAAATGTCCATGGCTCATATAGGCAGGTTACTTTTACCAGGCCATTTGAGATTTATAGTCCCGGGGAATACGTCCCGAGAGCTTGGTGACTCCTTTGACTATCTTCATGGTGATCATGCTCATACCGTAGACAATGCTTCATATATTCTTTTCAACCATTGCTTGGAAAGCACGAAGGTGGCGCATGATAGCGCTTTATATGTTTGCCATTTAAGAGTGGAAATTGCACTTCTCCCTTATGATTGGTGAGGGTGTATGCTCCTCCTTCATAAACAATTTTGACGACATAAGGGCCAATCTAATTACTGGTCAGCTTCCCTTTTGGATTTGGCGCCATGACTTCTCTTCTTTTGACCATGACTAGGTCTTCTTTCTTAAAGGCTCTTTCTTTGACTAGTTGATCAAGTGCTCGAGCCATGCGAGCTTGATATATCTGGATATTTTGTTGAGCTCGAAGTTTGTCGCCTTTCAAGGCTAATAACTTCTTGAGCCGCCTTTCTACATTTGATTGGTTTCCTTTAATAAGCCCCTACTCTAAGGCAATGCACAAAGAGGGGACTTCCAATTCAATTGGCACGACTGCCTCTGACCCATACACTAAGGAATAGGGAGAGCAGCCTGTTGGAGTTTTGTATATGGTTCTGTAAACCCATAATGCTTCATACATTCTTTCTTCCCAGTCTTTCTTTGTTGAATTGACTGTCTTTGCTAGAAGGTTGCATAGAGTCTTGTTAAAAGCTTCTGCTAACCCATTGGCTTGTGGATTGTAAACTGTAGAGGTCCTCCAATCAATTTTGAATTTCGCAGCTAGTTTGTATATGATTTGATTTCGGAAGCATGTTCCATTATCTGAGATGATTTGACTGGGTGCATCATATCGGAACAACATATTCTGGTAGAGGAACCTTTCAACGGTTGCTCCGGTGACTTCTCTTAATGCTATTGCTTCTACCCATCTGGAAAAATAATCTGTGGTGGCCAAAATATATTTAGCACCTCTTGAGGAGGGTATGAATGGGCCGACAACGTCCACCCCCCATTCGGCAAAAGGCCATGATGGTGTTGTAGGGTGTAAGGGCACCGGGGGTTTTCTTAGAATTGGGCCATGTTCTTGGCATTTGTGACATGATTTGGCATATTGCGCACAATCATCGAACATTGTAGGCCAATAGTAGCCCAATTGTTTGAGTTGATTTTTCATCATAGGGCTAGACTGGTGAGCACCACAGACCCCGGCATGTATTTCCCTCAAAGCTTCAACTGTCTCCTTCGGCGACAGACATCTTAGGAGAACTTTTCTTTTGCCATCATATGTCACTCGAAATAGAGTGTCTCCTTTGTATTCATATGAATCCTTGATACGGATCAATTTAGCAGGCTTGATTCGAGTGTTTGGCAATATTTTATGCTTGAACCAGTCGAGAAGTATTTCCCTCCAATCAGGCTTATGGACTTCTTCCACTGCACATACTTCTGTTTGCATTTCTGTTTCATCTACCAACACAGTTGGTAACAGTCTTCTGTTCTTGACCCATATTTCAATGGACCCTTCTAGCGGTAAAGCCAGAGAACTTGCTAATTTAGCCAAGGCATCAGCTTGAGCATTTGTACTGCAGTTGATATGGTTGATTTCAAAGAAATAGAATCTTTATATCAGCTTGAGCTTGAGGGCCCTTTTGTGATAAGGAATCAACTCGGGCTTTTTGACATCATATGTTCCTTGGACTTGGTATATAACCAACATTGAGTCTCCATAGACTTGAATCATTTGGATGCCCATATCTATAGCAACTTCCAGGCCAACTATCAAAGCTTCATATTCAGCTTCATTGTTGATGCATGGCTTAGTTAAAGAACACAAGGTATGCAGAACCTCGCCTTTTGGAGATATCAGGACAACGCCTGCCCCAGCCTTTGTAGTGAATGCACCATCTTGTGCAATTGCTGAACGGGAGGCCCCGTCAAAATATAGATGCCATATCTTTTGTTCTGTATGGTTAGCTTCTAATGTTTCTTCATCTAGCAGGTCGGTGACTAACGGTGAATCTTCTGGCACTTGATGTGCTGCAAAGAAGTCCGCAATGGCTTGACCTTTAATGGCTTTCTGAGGGACATATTTGATGTCGAACTCCATGACGAGGACTGCCCATTTGCCCAAACGACCTTTCAAGGCTGGTCGATTAAGGATATATTTGAGAGGATCAGCCCTAGAAATAAGCTAGATTTCATGTGATAGCATATAGTGCCCGAGTCTTTTAGCTGCAAAGACCAGGGCTAAGCATATCTTTTCAATTGGCGAATATTGGAGTTCAGCCCCGATCAACCTTCTGCTTAAGTAATATAGTGTTTGCTCTTTGCCTTCTTCATTGTCTTGTGCCAGCATTGCCCCCAGAGAAGTCTCTTGAGCAGCGATATATAAGATTAATGACTAGCCTTTGATAGGTGCCCCCAGCACGGGTGGCAATGTAAGGTATCACTTGACTTTCTCAAGTGCATTTTGACATTCATCATCCCATATGAATGGGGCATCCTTCTTCATTAATTTAGAGAAGGGTTCACACCGCCCAGCTAGGTTGGATATGAACCTTCGAATATATGCGAGCCGTCCCTGAAGGGACTGCAACTCTTTTAGAATCTTCAGAGGCGGAACCTCCTAAATACCTTTGATTTTGACTGGGTCTATTTCAATACCTCTATATCTGACAATAAAACCCATAAATTTGCCACTTGAAACCCCGAAGGCATACTTCATGGGGTTCATCTTCAAGCTGTATTGCCTCAGCCTTTCAAATATGGTGCGGAGATCTTGCATATGATCTTCCTTTTCCTTGGTTTTGATAACTAGGTCATCAACATAACATTCAATTTGCTGATGAAGGAATTCATCAAATATCTTGGTCATTGCCCTTTGGTATGTTGCACCGGCATTCTTGAGGCCGAAGGGCATTCTTTTGTAGTGGAAGATTCCTTTAGGAGTTCTGAAGGCAGTATGGATTTTATCCTTGTCAGCCATCCATATTTGATTATATCCCGACGATCCATCCATGAAAAACAAAGCTTCATGTCCTGTGGTGGCATCGGCCATGATTTCTGTAACAGGCATTGGGAAATCATCCTTCGGACATGCCTTGTTTAAATCTCTGAAGTCTACACAGATTCTGATCTGTCCATTCTTCTTTTTGACTGAAACAATATTTTCCAGCCATGTTGTATATTGATTTTCTTGTACGAAGACAACATCAATTAACTTGTCGACTCCGGCATTAATTTTGTTTATCAGCTCTGGCCTCATTCTTCTCGGAGCTTGTTTGATTGGCTCGATGGCTGGATCAATGGCCAGCTCATGTTGAGCTACTTCTGGATCTAACCCAGGCATTTCTTTGTAGGACCAGGCAAAGCAATCCCGGAATTCCTTCAGGAGTGAAATATATGCTTGTTGTTGCTCTTGACTGAGCAATACACTTATATATGTTGGTCTTGGGTCTTCTTCAAAGCCCAAATTGATTTCAAGGAGGTCATCAACCGTGGCTTGTCCTTCGTCTTCAAGTTCTGGAGGTGCTGCCTAGAGCTCCATTAGATCTTCTTCAATTATTTCTTCTTTAATTTCTGCTTCAATTTTGTTAACTTCTTGGTCAATTTCATTTGATTGATTTGCTGTAAAAATATATGGGGCAGAATCTGCCTGTTGACTTTCTATAAGCTGAGTAAGCTCATCTTCCCTCTAACCTGTGTTAACATGAGGTTCAGGAGGGATAGATGAATTTTCTTGTTCTTCTAATATATTCTGAACCATATTGGAGCTTGGAATATCATTTTCTTTGACTTCTGCGACTTGGATGTCTTCTTCTTCAAGATGTTTCCAGCATTGGCATGCCGGAATAGGAGATTGATCAGCTTTTGGCTGGCCTTCTTTGATAAGCTAGCCCATGGGCTACTCTTCATTATAGTCATCATATACTGCTTGCAAAATTTCTGGCATTTCTGATAAAATAGATGCCATATTTACTGAGAATTCAGGAGTTTCTTCTTCCGGGAAGGTATATCCCAAGCCTGGATGTTGTGTATGTTGCATCAATGCTTTGGACATATTGGGAGGGTACCATAGTTGTTGGAACCTGCTCCATTCCTTTTTGGTTTGATATAATGAAATTGATTGAGCCTTAGCCAATTCCTCAGTGTGCTTTGTCATGTCTAGGAGACCCATGATGTCAACCCATAATTCTTCTTTTATATTGGGAATATGGCAATCTTTGTCTTCAGTGGCCGACTGCTCATCAGCTCTATAAAAGAATGTTTCATGTCCATCTTCGTAAGGAACCATGTCAAAGATCTCTCTAGGTTTTAATGGCCATGGTACAAACCATCCACTTTCTTTGCAGTCTTCAACAAATATCACTTGTTGTGCTTGAGATGCAAATACAAACGGTTCATCATTTAAACGATCGCCGGTATGTATCAAGTGGGAAAAATTAATGAGTGTAAATCCCAATGCATCTTGCTTTACTCCTCTACCTTGGGTCACATCTGCCCAATCATATTTGAATAAAATAATTTTGAATTTATCATAGTAATTCAGTTCAACAATATCAGTTAATAAACCATAGTATGTAACATCTCCCAAAATAGGCCTTGAATCACTAATACTTGAATAACTTTGTGTCTTTGCAATGACCATGACCCCACTGTTCTATGTGTTCATTCCTCTTTCATACTCTTCAGTCCGAAACCTATAACCATTGTTCATATCAAAAGCATTAAACCTTCTTGCAATGTAATTTGGACCCCGAGTAAGTGTGCTAATATTGTCTGTGATCTGCACATCAGTTACACTTATTCTATTGACCTAGCACATCAAAAAAATAAATAAGATATAAACTTATTCTCACATATTCGATATGTTTAACTAATACTTAAAAAGA
Organism: Zantedeschia hybrid cultivar; assembly: GCA_030544215.1. Taxonomy (NCBI): domain Eukaryota; kingdom Viridiplantae; phylum Streptophyta; class Magnoliopsida; order Alismatales; family Araceae; genus Zantedeschia; species Zantedeschia hybrid cultivar. The sequence continues at coordinate 48,663,137 of JARZZO010000011.1, forward strand.
TCTTTAGTTTTCAAGAAGAATTAAATACTTACATATTCACTTAGCCATTGATGGAGGTTTTCACAACGTAATCGATCAATGTCATATTGTGTTAAGCGTCGTCTTCGATGTAATCTCTTGATTACACCAATGTGCTCTCTGTAAAAGTTAAAATAATTCAATATATGTATTTTTTATTTGTTATTTTTATGAATAATTCTTATATGTTACTAACCTCCGAAAAGACTCTATAGCATGACAATCACAATTGAAGAGAACATATCAATGCGCTTGTATCCATATCTTTTCATCTATCATAAATCCTTGGATGCTCCCATATGGCCGACCCATTCTTGAAAAAAGACATGATTCTTCAGATAAAGACCCGTCAATAATGTCATGGTTCAAAAGAGATTGATTGGATCTAACTTCAATGCTTTCTAAGTATCGAGAGCAAAATGACAAGTATTCTGAGACAATATATGCTTCTGCAATTGAGCCTTCTGGACGTGCTCGATTACGAACATAAGACTTTAGAGTGGATAAGTACCTACAAAAGAATAAAGTAGGCTTATAATATTTTGTAATGTAATAAAAAAGTTAAGGACCAAGTGATATTTCTTTTACCTCTCCACAGGATACATCCATCAATAGTGCACTGGTCCAACAATTATAGCCTCTTGTGCTAGATGTACAACCAAATGCACCATAATTGTAAAGAATGATGGTGGAAACATCCTCTCCATATGGCAAAGGGTCAATATAATATTTTCTTGAAGTAACTCAAGTTGATGCACATGGAAAGTCTTGGCGCACAATTCACGAAGGAAGTTAGAAAGTTCAAGTATAATTGAATTGACTTTCATAAGTATTGTACCTCGTAATGCAAGTGGAAGAAGATGTTGCATTAAGATATGAAAATTATGGCTCTTGAGTCCAGATAACTTCTGTTGTTTTATACAATGTGAGATATTGGAAGCATAGACATATGGAAATTTCACATCTATTAACACCTGATAGAAAAGTTCTCTCTTGCGGAGCTAGCTTATAACATGCAGGGGGTAAATATATTTTTCCAAAATCTCGTTGTTGAAGCCATAATTGTTGTCTTATTCCCATGGCTTGCAAGTCAAGACAAGCTTTTTCATTGTCCTTGGATTTCTTCTAAACATCTAACAAGGTATTAACCAAGTTAGCACATACATTCTTCTCCGTGTGCATTACATCAAGATTGTGGCGTATTAAGTTATACTTCCAATAAGGAAGTTTGAAGAAAATACTCCTTTTCTTCCAAGTATTGTTTTTAACTCCACTGGCCTCTCCACCTTTTTTGCCAAGAGTGAACTTAATATTCTTTATTGCGTCAATACTCTTAATCTAGATCATGAAATAGGTGGTGCTCTTAACTCTACAGTACCATCAAAAGATCTTGAATCATATAGATACTTGTGCTCTGGATTTAAAAAACGCCTATGTCCCATAAAGCAATATTTACCCCCATATTTTAGTCTCTTAAACCATGTGCCCACATTACAAGAGGGACATGCAAAACGGCCAGAGGTAGACCAACCAGATAAGTTGCCATATGCTAGGAAGTCATTTATAGTCCACAAGAATGCTGCACGCATTTGAAAATTTTGCTTGGAAGATGCATCATAAGTATTTACACCCACGTTCCACAATTTATTCCACTCCTCGATAAGTGGTTGCAAATGGACATCAATATCATTCTTTGGTGAACTTGGCCAGGAATTAGCAATGAGAGCATAAAATAGGGTTGTTTCATACACAACCATAGTGGCAAATTATATGGCATTAAAATGACCGGCCACGTGTTGTAGGTACTTTGCATTGTTCCAAAAGGATTGAAGCCATCACTTGCTAAACCTAATCGAACATTACGAGGATCTTTAGCAAATTCTGAAAATTTAGAGTCAAAACTCTCCCATGCTTTAGAGTCCACTGGATGCCGTAAAATACCATCTTTGGTACGATCTTTATCATGCCATGCCATCAAATTTGAAGTCTTTGATGACATGAACAACCTTTGGAGTCTTGGTATTGAGGGAAAATGCCTTAATACTTTTGCAGGAATATTTTTCTTCTTTGCTCTTTTAGAAAGTGATGCTTTATCTTGAAGCTTTGTCTCATTATTTTTCCATCGAGAAGCACCACAAATGGAACATGCATCATTAGTAATGTTCTCTTTCCAGAATAGCATGCAGTCATTGGGACAAGCATGAATGTTCTCATATTTAAGTCCCAAGACCTTAACAATTTTTTTCATTCCATTGATAGTACTTGGTAATGTCCCACCATCAAGAAATGCATCCTTAAGAATCTTAAGTAAAGCATCAAATGATGCATTTGACCATCCATAAAGGCACTTTACATGGTAAATATGCAATATAAAAGAGAGCATAGTGAAGTTCCTACACCCTGGGTATAAGTCCTCATCAGCATCATTCATCAACATGTTATACAACTCTTCCTCTGCATGGGCATGTTTTGGAGATTGTTGAACATGAATTCCATCTATGCTTGGCTCTTCTTGAGCCCCTTGATCTGCTCCTGTTTCTACAGGCTGTGCTGACAATCCAAAGGCATCATGTAACATTCTTTGGATATCATCACCTCTAAATGTTTCTTGTTCTACATGAGAATCTTCGTTAGGAACCACTGTGGATGATTCCCCATGTAAAATCCAAGGATCATAACCAAGCATGATACCATTAACCACAAGATGATCATATACCTCTGCACAATTTTTACGATAATAAAGCACACACTTTTGACAAGGACACTGGATTTTTCTATCTTCAGAATTGTTCTTAAAAGCAAAATCAAGAAAATTCTCTAATCCATTCAAGTATTCTTTGCTAACTTTACTATACTATGTCCATCTTTTACGCTTGTGATGGTCCATTAAAGTTCACTATTCAAACAAAGAAGATTTTTACTTTTGAAAAAGGATACCAAGTGCAAGGAAATTGATTATAGTTTAACATACATAATTGTTGTCCAAGTGCAAGGAAATTGATTATAGTTTAACATACATAATTGTTGTATATAAAAAAAGTGAAAAGTTCACCCTAAATAGGCAAGTATGCATATATTAGTCTTAAAGCTAAATCCAAAAACTATATAATATTCTTATATGATGGTGAAATTTAGAGACACGGTTAATATAATATGGACTATGAGTTTAAATTTCTTTTATCTATGCAGCAATACGTTTAAGCCATAGGCAAAGATCATGATTATATATGAAAAATATATCATAAATCGGAACATACTACTATAAAAGAAGGATTGTATTTTTGTTTTCGTTTTATTTCCGATTCCATATCGAAACTGGGAATAGCTTTAGAAAATCATCAGAAACAATTTAAACTAACATCAATTATAATTATTTTTATAGTACATATCTGCCTAAAGTTATTAGATAGAATATATGCAACGTTTCATTTAATTTATACATATAATAATTATTATCTATACATTTTAATATTAACCGAATCAAAAATAAGAATTATAATATGGAAATTATAGTTTTCAATTCTGATTAAAAACAATTGGAATAAACAGAGCTTGAAGATTAGAGTATGTAAAACACATGGTACGAGAAGGAGAGAACAAATAAGAGGGAGTAATATTTACAACAGCGTGAGTACTGTAGTATGCACGTTGTCGTCCGAGTAGTCTTGATTGAATAGTTGCAGCAACAAATATACATATTTTTTATTTTTTCTGAAAATTCAAGGGGTAGGAGAAATTCCAAGGAGCCATCTATAGTGTCCAATCTTTATTGGACAGATAAAAAAACGAAAAAGACAGTATTCGGTGCTGCAACATGAAATTTGGGAGGGCCATGGGCTCCCTTGGGTCTGCTGCTGCACCTAGTTAGGTTATGGTGTTTGTGGCGAGCGTGCACATGATACCCATAGGCAAGCATGCGTTATGTATTTCACTCCCTACAAATAAACTAATATTCATGCATGTGGATGGACAACAATGATACGGTTTATTAACATTTGTGAATTCAAACCATAGGTTGGCTTTCCACTCGCAGCTGATTAGAACAGCCTAAAATAATTTGTCATTAATCTATGCACATCATAAATTAAAGAAGGTAAGTTAAATTATTATAAACTAAACAATTGAGTGTAATTAATGGAGAGTTGGAGACCTCACTTGCGGTTCTCTGCCAGCTGCGAGAAAAGCACAAGAGGGATAGCAAGGCAACCAAGTTCAAGGCCCACGCATGTGCAGCCTACAGATTTGAACACGCCATCTTTTACTAGGTTTAGAGAGAGAGAGATGAAGACACCTAGCCATCCTTTATTAGCTAGATTAGAGAGAGAGAAGGATAGAGAGAGGGAGGGTCGTTTGCACCTATAATGCCTATCCTTCCACACCTATGCCAAACCCTCCATCCACCGTCCTCTAGTAGGTTTGTGAGAGAAAGAAAGATGGACACCATCGTCCTTTAACAAGCTTGAGGGAGATAGAGCGTGATGGAGGCAGGAAGATGAGTCCAAGTCATGGGAAGGAGTCCACGGTAGTTGCCTTCTCTTTTAGGACTGTGTGAGAGAGAGAAAGAGAGAGAGAGAGGATGTGTGCCCACTAACGAAAAAGGCTTCCGCAGGATACTGCGCGTGGGAGGGAGACAACCCATTGTGCACTATGGCACATTAGACCCTCAACTATAGATGTTGCAAATTGATCTGGCATATTGTGCCTCGGTTCATGTTTTGATGTAGCCAGAAAGATCTACCCCTTCTAACGGAAGAGAAAGAGAAGATAACGACAATATCCTTATAATTGCCATTAATGCATTAATGATTTGATTTAATGGCCATTTCTACAAATGTCACTATAAATTATTTGAATAACAGTTCTCTTTGATCAATAGCGGCTTTCTTACCGATAGCCGCTATTAAATCGCCAGTAAAAATCACATGTGTTGTAGTGAGGTATATGGAGATTGGCATCCATAAGATGGCATTCATGAACCTCGAAAGGTTCGAGATCAGCGAAGACCCGCTGTATTTGTCCTTCCTAGGAGAATTTGATACATCGATGCAATGTGGAGGGCACCACAAAATATTGATGTATCCATGGCCGCCCCAGCAAAGCTTTATATGTGGAATCAGAATTGATATGGAAGAGGACTGTGAAGTGAAAGTCACTGATAACCATTTCAAATTCAGCTACCCCAATTGTTGTTTCTGACTTTTGTTTGAACCCAGCTATTTTGAAATCTTGCACTCTTCTAAGGTGCATATGAAAATGAAATTTCTGGAAGGTCCTGAGAGGCATGATACTGACAGCAGAACCTTGATCAACCATAATTCTATTGACGGACTGTCCATTTATCTTTCCTCTCATGTAGAGTGGCCTATTGTGGTCATTTGTAGGCAGCAACATATTATCTTCAGTGAAGGTGATGGAAGCTATGAATGACTCATAGGGTATTTCTTGAATTTCTACTGCATGAGCTTCATAAATTTGAAGGATTTTTAAAGTTGCAATGAGGGCCTTCCACAATTCCTCATTGAGTGAGAAAACTTCCCACATAGTAAATTTAGATGGCAACCTTTTTAGTAAGCCGATGACTTTCTTTTCTGCTTTTTAATTATCATGAACTTCTAGCGAGGCAACCTGAGGATCTTGTCCTTTGGATGGCTGCTGCTAGACTTGTTTGCCTTTCTATGCAAACCTTTGAACTGCCATAAATTCATATAAAGAGGGTAACACCTCATTATCTTGATCAGAATTTTCTGGATATAGCCCGAGCAGAGGCGGGATTTGAACATTTCTTTTTGACAAAGGCATGGATTCCATTCCTCTGAATTCTGGCTCTAGGATGACATATGCTGTCTCTCAGTGAAGCTGGATAATTTTTTGAGTGATAGCCAATGGAGGCTTCTGTCCACACTTTTTGCCAGAGCGGGTGACATGTTGCTCATTTGGAGTTAATGTAGAGCTTTCCATCACTTCTATTTTTGGAGCAAGGAAGATTTCTTCCTCATCATCATCTTCACTTCCATTTGCTGTTGAGATAGTGTTGCAAGACATGACAGTACAAGTGCCTTCCTTCTCTTCTTTATCATTTTCTTAGCTATCATCAGTCTTGGGCTTTTTGGCTTCATGTTCCCAGAATAGGGCTTCTTCATGTATTTGTTTTGTAGTCATATTTTGGAGTTTCTCCCATGGGATATAATGTTTCAGCTTTGTTGGCTTCTTTCGAGGCTGTTCATATTCATCCAGGCTGTCTATTAGCTTTTGTAATTTTGACAATGGATCTTTACCTTTAGGTAGAATTGGTATTAGTGTTTCTCTTTTTCTTCTTTTGTTGGTGACCCTCCTTACAGTATGAGGATCCACCTATTTCCATATATTGCTTGCTGGAGAAGAAGAACTTAAATTTGATTGAGTTGCCTCCTGCTGAGGGGAGGACACAAATTGTTCTTGGCTTGAAGTTGCAGCTTTAACTGGCGTAGATAGAGCCATTTTGGACATATCGGATATTATATTATCTAGATTTGGTGGAGGGACGGGTTGAACATATTCGGCCGTCGTGGAATACCTCCATAAACATAAACTTTTGATGATTTTTTGTGAGTATAAGATCTTGGCTTTCTTTTGACTGTCTGCCACTGAGATGCTTAGAGTGGTTGAAGTACCAGTTGCTCATAAGTGACTTGGGTGCTTCTTTCTACAGTTTCTGAACTTAATGACTAGTAAATAGGAACTATATGATGCACATTTACAGATGCCATACTTGCTTTTGTCCGTGCATGAGGTTGCGGAGGGTCAACAAGATGATCTCCCATCTTCAAGACACTTTTCTAAATTAATTTTCAACTGCATCCTTGAACACATAGCATTCTTCAATAGGATGTCCCATGATTTGGTGATATGGGCAATAATTGGGATCATGGGATCTTTTGGCATCTTCTGGCCTTTTCGGTTGTGGTAACACAATCTGATTATATTTCCGTGCCCATTCAAATAGAACACGAGTTTTGTCTTTGAGGAAGCTGTATGGCATGTTCATTCTGTCTCTAAGAGAAGATAAGGCTATGACTTCCTTTTCTCTATTGTTACTGGTTTCGGCTTGTATGGCTAGACCTTTCTTTTGTTGCTCTATGATGAACATAGATAAATCTACTGTATTCGACTCACGTGGAGCACTTCTTCTATCAAATTTCCTTTTGTTGCTTGGTTCAATTCTGGATCGGCTCAGAAAATTTTCAACTTCTGATACCATAGTATTTAATTTGTCAAAAGACTTGATTTCAATGGCTACTAGCCTTTCAAGGACTTCATTTTTCAGATTGCCTTTGCATATCACCACTGCATCTTCTTGACATGGTGGTCATTTGCATTTCATGCTAAGATTTCTCCACCTAGCAATGAACTTGGAAGCATTTTCATTGTTTTCCTGTTTAACAGTATATAGCTCTGCCAGAGTGATTTCTCTCTCCACCAGATAAAATCTATCTTGAAATTGCTTCTGAAGGTCGGCCCACCCTGCAATAGATCCAGGCCGAAGAGAAGAATACCATTCAAATGTGAGTCCAGTTAATGAAGACCCAAAAAATTTCAGCATATAAGATTTATCAGTGGCTAGGTCTCCCATTGCACCATTATAATATGCCAAGTGTTCTTTTGGATTTCCTTGGCCGTTGAATTTTTCAAGCTTGGGTACTTTGACCATTCCCAGCGGAAGCCTTTTCATGGCATGATGCACTAGATATGGTACTTTATATACGTCATATACAGTGGAGGTACCTTCCACTCTTTCCGCCAGCTTCATATCAATGAGCTGTTCTAGCATCAGCCTTTGAGCCACAGTAGGATCTGCTGGATTTAGGAAAAAATTAACTCCTTGAATTTAGGAGGCTTGAAATGGCAAATTTGAGATCAAGTTGTCTTGCATTGCTGTTGCAGGAGCAGCTTGACTATTGGACACTTGGATATATGCAGGTGTTTCATTCATAGGCACAGGCCAGGATGACTCCATGGATATATTTAGAAGATTTTGAGAGGGAGGAGGTAGAACTGTAGGGTTAGCCACTCGAGGATAAGAGGAAGTTGAAGCACCTCCTTGTTTACCAGCCCATCCTGCCCCTTGCATTTGGGCATCTTTTTCTTTCAATTGCCTTTTCAACAACTCAATTTCTTGCAATAATAGTTGAGTTATGCTTGGATATGCTTCTTTTTGCTGATTGATATGCTTTGGAAGTTGATGTTCTGCTAGTGCGGGAGGAGCTTCCCCTGATGCTTCGATGAGATTTGTAGATAGCTCTGCTTCTTCATCAATGTTTTCCAAGAGAGTAGGAAAATTTTGGGCAACTAGGGCTGTCGCTTGTATCTTAGGGTATCTAGACCCAACCTTAAGGCTAAGTCTCTAATTTCTTCTGGATCTTTTGAGAGTGCCCCATACTTGCTGATAGTATGACATGAATAAACTATCAGGCTTCCTTGGTTGAATTTTGTAGATCTCCTTGCAGAAGGAGGCTTTGGTTGCAACCTTTGGAATACGGATGATTCTGATGGCTTCTTTGGCTTACGATTTTCATATCGTTCACTTGATTTCTTTCTCTTTGGCAACTCAATATGAAGCAGCTGCCTTTGAATTAGTTTCCATACTAGCCGTCTTTATGACTGAAAGACCGGCTTTGATTTTTCTTGTGCATATTGATTTTTCTGGTATTTAGGCACCCAGATTTGCTTCACTGGTGGCTCTTGACAGTGTTTTGTCCCATGCCAATAAGCTGGTTTAGGGTTTCTTTCTTGATTTTCAAACATCTGAATCTTAGCTTTTCTTTTGCTTTTCTTTAATTTTTCATTCTTTCTTTGTCCATGTCTTCAAAGACCTGGAATGAGTTTTGAACTAGAACATTTGGAACCAGTCGGTCTTTGGAAGTATCAACTTTGCTGCCATCTAGAAAGATCCACAGGTTTCCAATAAGAATTGATTTTTTGGTCCTAGCCCAATGTGCAGAAACTGCCTTTGATTTGAACTGGGGATTTTGACCTTTTTGGATATTTCCCTGGTATTGTCTTGAAGATGATGTAGCATCACTGTGAATAGTGCAGCAGCTAACTATTTGCGCTTGGGGTTTATCAGAAATAATCTTAAGTTGCACGAAGACCACCCCGAGAAAATTCGGAATACCAATGACGGGAGGGAAGCTCCCGAATGCCATGGGTACCGCCAGGTAGCCATAGCTAGCATAGTTCTTGACCACCAGAGGGCCGAAGAAAACTTTCGATTTCATTAAGTCTCCTGTAATACAACAAAGAGATAATCAATAACTTCAAAGAATGGGTGTTATGCTTATTCTTCCGACGAGAAGATGAAGGGAGGACAGGTCCCATCGGGCGTGCCAAAAGAGATTGTTGTACATTTTTTTGGAATGCACTTGATCTTAATTTTTTGATTTTAAATTTGTATTTATGCGCTTTACCTGAATCAATCAGATGATTGCGTAGTTCTTAGACCCGATCCCGTTACTCATAACTGGGATAGCATTAATTACATCCTCCTAAGAGGAAAACCCTTGATTAATCATCAGAAGATTAGGATAACACCCTTTAAAATGATATAAATAAATATACAAGATTGCATTTGGAAAATGAATGAATTTCAGTTTTTTATTTGAGAAGAAAACTCATTTTTTAGTTTTGCGCAGACTCAACTGGCTTTTGATTTTATTTGATTATTCTTTGGAAAATATGGCAAAAGATTTGATTTCTTAATTTTTTGTTAATTAATAATGATGAGAGACATTTTTTAATCTTTTTGGATTGATATATGTGAGTTTATTGAAGATTTGTTTGAATTTTTATATTTGGAAGTGAACATGAAGTTAAGTCTGTACAAGGATGCGCATACTCATTTGTTATCAATGAGAATGTTTGTATTTGTCTTAATTTTTTATTTGCAAGAGGAGTAAGAATCCTTTTTATGGTATTTTGATTGCGATGGATGACATTTTTTATGGAAATCATTATTTGGAATTTGAATGTCAATTTTGATTGTGTTTTATTAATAAGAAAGTCTCATTACCATTCTTTATTATGTTTTTTCAGATTTGGAATGAAGAGGTTTTGGATTTGATTTGCAAGGTATGAAGAATATTTTTTATGTTTTCTTAGTTGATTTTAGTGAAAAATACTTCAAGGACTTATGCTTTTTATGTTTTGAATTTGTAGGTTTTGAAGGATGAGCAAGGTGTGCAAACTCAGTTGAAGTAAGACTTCTTTTAGGTATTTTTTATATTTTACAAAGAACAAATTTGAGTTTTATTTGAATTTTTTACTTACAGGAAGTATATAGTTATATCTTAGAGTTTTTGCTTAAATTTAAAGAATTTTAAAGGTTAGAAACTTAGATTTTATCAATTAAGGGTGAGTCTGCGCGGGGGTGCGCATACTCATTTGTTACCAAGCTGTTTTTTGTATTTTTTAGGTAATTTCAAGGGAAAAGTTAGCATTTGGTTAGGGGTTCTGATTTGTAGAAAATATATTATTTATCTTTGACATTTTGATTTGATTTGAAGGGAATTTAATCATACCAGATTTTAGAAATTTAGGGTTGAATCTGCGCAGGGGTGCGCAGACTCATTTGTCACCAAAGTGTTTTAGACATTTTGTATATTTTTGCAAAAGAAATTTTGAGTTCTTATTTAAGTTTTTGACTTATATGAAGTATAAAGTTTTTATGTGAATATTTGGGTTCAATTTGGAAAGAATTTAAGGCTGAAAACTCAGTTTTAGGGATTTTGGGCTGAGTCTGCGCACTCTGAGCAGGGGTGCGTAGACTCATTTGTCACCAAGTTGTTTTAAATGATTTTCTGTAATTTTTTAAGAAAAACTTGGTGTTTTTCTTGGAGTGGATTGGAAGTTGATTTTCCATTTTTTATAAATTTCAAGGTTTAGTCTGTGCAGGGGTGCGCAGACTCAAGTCTGAACTGTGAATTCTTTCTTTGTGAGTTGTTGTGTTGCATTTCTGACTGAATGACTTGATTTCTTGTCTTATTTGATGATGATTTATAGGTTTGGGAATAAGCACAAGCTTGAGGGGCTAAGAGATGAAGTTTTGGCCATTTGGTTAATGCGTAGACTCAAGTTAAAGAAGATTTTCAAGTAGAATTTTATGAAGATGAAGCCTCCTGCAGTTGAGGGGAATTCCAAGGGTTTCAAGATGCTGGAAGAGCTTATAACAAGTGATTCTCCAAATGGGGGAAGCTTTGAAACTCAAAGGGGCAAGATTTGTAAAAAGGGTCTGAGTCTGCGCAGGGGTGTGCAGACTCAACTGAACTTTGTAATTTTGATTTGTTTTGAAGGGATTTAGATCATTTTTGTAAATGGATTTTATATTTGAATAAAATGGAGTGTTTTGAGATGTGATTCCAAGAGATTTGTGCAATTTGATTTTTTGTTTATTTGATTTTTTATTTGAAATGAGTCTATGGAAAAGTGTGTAGACTCAAGAGTTATTTTGCAAAAAAGTTCATCAATCTTGATTTGTGTGCCATGGAATATGATTTTTATCAAATATTTGACTTATATTTGAACCTAGGGCAGGTGCACAGACTCAATTTGAGTTTTGAAGATTTGTGTTTATTTAAAAGAGAGAATGCCTATTTTAAAACTTTTCTGAGTAGATTAGGGATTAATCTTAGTTATTTAAGTTATTTGAACCATAAATGGAGTCTTTAGTCCATGGAATGCATCGTTTGACAATTTTGAGCTGAGTCTGCGCAAGGGTGCACAGACTCAAACCTACTGCACAAACTCAAGCTGAAAATGATCTTTGGGGTTTCCTGTACAGTTCAAGCTGCATTTAAATCCATCAAGGAGTTCGTTTCTGTTAGGATCAGGGCGGGACGCGAAGAACGCAGCGGAGAGGATGAATAAAATAATCCCGTCCGATGCCCATTGATCTGATTCGGAACGAAAAACGTAAATCGAAAATCGGATCGAAATCTGATTACCGTGTACGGATTCGAATTCGCTTCCGTCTCGGTTCCGTCGTGGCGATGCCGCGAGCCGCACAAGCGTCCGGCCTTCAGCAGTATCCACGCGATCCTCCGCGGTGGTTCGTCCTCACTCCCTCATCCGTATCAGCTCACTCGTTGAAGATCCGTCGCCGCAACGATTGCCGAAAACCCGCCGACGAAAATTCTCGACTTTCGGGAATCGCGCGCGGTGGAGACGGAGACAGTCCCGGCGCCTCGAACGGGGCGCCCAAAGGAGGAGAGAGAAAGGGGGGATGACGGCCAGCGTGGGGAAATCCTGGAGCTTGGCCCAAGGTTTCTCAACAACGCGTATATATATATTAAGTCGGCGCGACTTTTCACAAAAGTCTCTCAGTTAATATAAATCCCACTTAAGTACCACCGACTGAGAATCTTATTGCGTGTGACCCTCTAGGCCCATTAACCAGTCCGGTTTTCAGCCCGTTAAGTCCAATAACTAGTTATTGACTTATTGTAATTAATTAATATCTATATATTAACTAATTACTTAACCGAATTAACATCGCATGTAAAATCGATCGGACTTCCGATCAAGTTGGGTGGCAAGCAACACCGTATGATCCCGGAAGGTAATGGGGTTCAGCAAACCACTAATGGAACCTGTCCGTCCACAGTTACCGTGTGGCTATAATCCTTCGTTCGCACAATGCTCTCGAGTTAACCTAGGGTATAGTCAACTCTCAAACCCTAGATGGTCAACTCACTTGAATCAAACTCGACTGTACAATATCGGAAAACATCTTTTTTGATATTGTTTCTGCTCTGGCCAGAGACTCCTGTGGATCTATTCTAGAGCATTCTCTCTCCAATTACCTGAGAGCGAACGATCCTTTATTGAACATACAATCACCTTCGAAGGTCTTCCGCTGGATCTGATCCTTGACTATTAGAGATCCCGTAGACAGGGATTCGTAGGTCAAGGTCAAAGTCCAGAAGTCCACCAACAAGGTGTTTTTGGTGTCTCAAGTCCAAGGATCAACCACGCCGCTGTGACGATGAATCAAGCCGATTGACAGTCAGGTAAATTACCATTCGGCGATTCATGTCGGATCAGTTCAGTGAACTCATTCCCTAATGAGTACCTATAAGTTTACCATTCTGTCTCCACACGAGTAACTAACGAGATCAGTCACCCTCATCATATGAACTGGAATAACCTGTACTAGTGTCACCGAATGTTTGATGTCCTTCTCAAACATCCTACGACAAGCAACAATTAAGAATATGTGTTTATAAGTCATCAGTCTCATTATTATGATCACATCATAATCTGATGATTGTTGCACATATTCATGGACTTCATTATGCGCAATCATAAATATGCCAATCTACATAATGAATTTAATGCCATTGATTAGTGAACTAGATTGAAATAGGTGCCTTATGATTGGCTTAGAGGACACCTATATCCATCAATCTCCCACTTGGACTCAATCCAATCACCTTCGCATTTGATCTTCATCAAATTTAGGTGATGCTCACAAAAGATTTATGACTAAGATTTGGTCAGGGATCTGCTAAATTATCTAAAGATGGAATATTTTACATTAAGTTATTTCCTCTTAATCCTTTGTCTTTGAACTTGTGAAAGAGCCTCAGAATGTTCTGCAACTTCTGAAGAGACTATGGCTCGATTACATAATTGATCGCTCCCACTGTTGTCCTACAACGATAGGATGGTATCAGAGACCTTTTAGAACTACATCTAGTTCAGGGATGAACCTTTTCATCCATACTGTTAAAATAACAGTATCACTTATTTATGTCGTCACCTTAATATCGAGTTTTGGATTGGAACCATTCCAATCCATTCCTTTCTACTAGAAGGTTGAATCCATTATTTGACTTGAAATTTGAGTCTGTGTGAACTCATAATTTCAAATCATCCTCTCCATATATGTGAGTGCATCCTTAGCACTTCTCAAGTGCTAAATAATGCATTTCACTCCTGTATCCTTTAAGGAACCTTTTCTTCAAAGGAATAAATTTCATATCTCAACAATTGAGACTTGTTATGAAATTTATGCCAAAATCTTGACATACAGGTTAATATAATATCCCTACCGATCTATCTTAATAGATTCGTATTTCCAATACGTGGGATATTATAATTAAACCTATTATGGATGAAAACATGGTTAACAATGCTTTCACTAATAGTAACATCATGAAGTAATTCTTAATGACTTTGATGTTATTATCATAAAGCATTACTAAAGCTACCGTGCTCCCACTGTCCTTTTTGATCACACACACAATATGTGACTATTCTTAATGATCACGTAGTATTTGACCATTAAGTCAAAACTTTTATTACAACTTAGAAGCTTCAGTTTGATTCAAAATAATTTTGAAATCATAACTTGCTTTCTGGACATTCTAAAAGCTTTTAAGGTGTATCATATACATCTTTACCTCAATCGCATTGAGAGAGCGCTTTTAATATCCAACTGTCATCATCTCATAATAATGATAGGCAGTATTGACAACTTATCAATCTCAAAGTTGTAATTACAGAGAGCATCATTATCATAGATTTTAGATCATAATCTATTTTGAGCTCCTCTCATCTTGCTAAATCAGATATGTGAAACATATCTTTTTAGTCACTGAGAGAATCTCAAAAATCTATGAAGCTCTCTGATGTGTTATGACTGGTTCCAAATAACTAAAGATTATCTAATAATCTTATGTTAGCTTGTGAATTTAGAACATCTTCTAGTTTTATTAGCTCCCACTGTCTTCTTTGAAGACATATTCCTCTTCACAGAAGACAGCTTTCAGGACGATAATTATTTCATTATCGCCTGGCCAACAATTGTAATGTCCAAACTCTTTAGACATTCACAAATTCACACCACGGCAATACCTGACTTTTAAATCAGGTTTGTTCATAATTCACATCTCATATGAATTATTTGATTTCCATATCTTATATGGACATATACTGACTTATTTGGAACCATGTGTAAAGCATGGACGTATAATGTTCATACTCATGTTTACAAGGATAAAAATTAGGCAAATCTTATTATGTATTGTACCATATCTTAATAAGGTGCAATTCCTCATTCTATCATATTACTATGATATACAATGAGAATCAATCGAGCGAGGATACAATTATCCTCTTAATGATTTATGCGAATCATATGCGTAAGTATTAGTTTCTTTGATCAAATAAAAAATTCTAATACTTCATATTGATCTTATACCTTAATATTTCAGATGCATTTGTCTTGTACTTCAGTAAGTACATACAGTTGAATCATTCCAAGAGTAAACTATAAGGTAAGTGAATAGTAGTGATTATCTTTGGCCTTTGAGCTGTTTACATCAATATGCATCAGCATCAATAATTTCTTATTGTACAACCCTATATACAATACCATAGATAATCAGGATTCACACAGTTCATTTCTATAGGAGACTTATGAACATTCATCACATGAAATGTTACTTCAAGAATCTATAGTGCATTGACTGATTTGAACAACTATTGTTCCTTTTCAGTCAACGTTATTCACGTTTATAATTCTTGATATCTCATGCAACTAAATAACAATTATTCAGTTTCATATTAGACTCCTATAGACATACAACGATTTACTGTCTGATAGTAACCTATGATTATCATAAACAATTGTTGAGTCTAACTCAACACTTGCATTCTCTCGATTTTCTTTTACTTGTCTAAGTCTGCATATTTTCGCAGCTCTGAGAATCATTTTCCAATATCTCATATTGGATACGCTAATTCTCCAATAGACATGCAAAAGTTGATAATAAGAATATATGAGACTTCTTTCAAGTTTCATATTCATTTTGCCTTTACCAGTATCCTTATATTGGTTGTAGTGGGAGAACTGCTACTTCTCTATCTCAGCTGACTTTCCTTTATCCTTTTCAAGTGTGAATTCAATCGTTTAAAATCTAACCACTTGCCTTTCTCAAAGGCACATCATAAATATCTCTTTATCTTGGTTTATCCAAATAAGAGAATTCATGACAATCATTGCCTTTCAGAAAGACATACCATGAGTACCTCTTCAGCTTAGTCTATCTAAGTAATAAGATTCATGATATCTGATTAGGATAGTGACTTTCACTCACCCCTAAAGACATTCTTTAGAGTTTTCTAGTCAGTCTGAGTATGAGAAGTATTGGCATCCAACATGCCAACATCTCGAATAGACAACATATTAGTGAATCGAAGGAAATAACGTGATTTAAGCAGATAGTTCTAATAAATCAATTATGGTCTTTTATCTTGAATTATTTCTCACTATTTTTCGACGGACTGTATAACCTTCAGGTATACAGAATGGAAGACTCTGCCGGTCTCTTAGTGAGGATCAAAATCTCCAAGAATCATAGTATGACCTCGGGTAAACATATAGTATCATACCATTATCCTAGAGCAACCATCTCATGGTAATTGCAATTCCTTGCAATATCCGATCTTATTTCGGCTCCCAGGTCTTTAATGGTCCCGGATGAACACAGTAGACCATTATCCCTGGTCTAAGCTTTACCATTAATACGTGACAGAGTAGAGTAAGAATGTAGCTCCCGGATAAACGCGAGGATAGCTACACCGTTGCTCTATTCCAATCTCAAGGCATCAAGATGCCATAGTTAATAGTCCTTTCATTAGATGGTGGTAGATCTCGGGTAAACACGTAGAAACTGTCATCACTGAATCAAGTTCTAAGAACTATATTGATGGAGAGCCACACAGTATATTCTCAATGACTCGCGCTCCGGCTTAGACTTTATGTTGAAGGTTTTGTTTATGTTAAGTTGGTCTCATCCTAGGTGATAGTTTATAAATATATCGAATATATTTAACTATACCTAGATATTAACAATCGATTCATAATAAAAAACTAAAAGCATGCATCATCCATACATGTTTATTATGTGGTCATGGACAACACGGTGATTAACTGGAGCCAAACAATTAATCACCAAAACTATATAACATTTATATAATCTAAACATGCAAACACATAGCCACTGGTGATCTCATCTCCTGTTGCCTTCCTGGTTGCATTTGTAGATCATCTTCGCATCTCCTCGGCCGGCACGATCAATTACAAATATAAAACAGAATTTGAAATATTTTCAAATATAAATAAATTGTAAGAGAAAGCCTTATGGCTGAGTACAATAATTGAGGGAGATAGAATTACAATAGAATGAGTGAGAGCGGGAGGCACGCAGTCCTCATTAATTAACACTTAATTAATGTACATCACATTCCATAACAATCCACAAAATCACACACCATCACATGATATGAAATTCCACTAAGTGCAAGTCTATGACCACCACAAATTTTAACCATCTACACATGATAAAACACATCACATGAAGGCTAAATTTTTAAAAATATAATAATTTTGGTTTTCTTAAAACCTGGGTACCAATCAAAATTAGATAATTTGAATTTTCGAAAATCTTATTTTCTAACATGCATTAAATCTAATTTAAAGCATCAAACACATCAACATATGCAAATAAAGCCAAAATTAAAATTCTAAAATATTCCATGCATAATTTAGAATAATTCTAAATTAATTAATCTAACACTTAGATTAATTTTAAATCACATTAATAACAATTATTAATGCGAAACAATCTAACATTTAGATAGAATTAAAAATTCCTAAATAACACTTATAAAAGAATTTATAATTTTAATTATAATTCATTAACAACTCCTTGTTAATTAACCCCTTTTATTAAAAAATATTTCTCAATAATAATTATTAAGAAATAATAATTAGAACATTTCTAATTAAAATAGTCTAACATATTAGACTTAATTTAATCTTTTTAATAACTTTTATTAAAAAATTAATTATTAAGTAGATTAGATGTTCAAATTTTAATTAAGAAATCCTTGAGAATATTAATCAACTTAATAACTATTAGTAAGCTTTGATTAATCCTCAATAACTTTTATTAAGGTTAATTCTCAAGAAGCAATTAACTCTTTAATAATGATTATTAAGAGTTAATAAAACACTTAACAACTTTTATTAAATGTCTCTTAATCAAATAATTAATTTCATAACAACAATTGCTAAGAAATTAAAAAAAAAAAAAAAATTCTAATCACCTGACTAAGATTAATTGGGCTGGATAGGTTAAATGGGCCAGGTTTAAAGGTTTGGATGGGCCAGCTGGCTCGGGTTGGGGCAGCCAAGGGCAACTTGGCCGAGCCAGGTCGGGCGCCTGGTGTGCCCGGGCCAGGCGCAGGCCCCCCGGTTGAACCGGCGCGGGGCCGGCCGATCCGGGAGCCCAGGTGCTTATTCGCCCAGTTCCTGTTCATTAGGTTTTTTGGCCCCCTTTGATGCAGATTTCGGGCGGTGCCACCGCCGCCGCCGGCAGCATGGGTGACCGGAAGCTGCAGGGGGGAGTCACCCCTTTCATTTCCACCACCAGTGATGGCCGGCCGGCGTTTCCTTCGCCGCCAGTGAACCTCCAAAGATGGTGATTTGGCACAGTTTTATAACTAAGGCTTTTCCTCAATCTTTTTTCAACTCTTGAAAAATATGAGAAGAAAAGCTCCACCGGCCGCTATAGAAATTTTTCGGGGATGGTGAGGGGTAGCTGGTCATACCAGCAAAACCTACAGAGATGGTCCAACCACCATTAATCCTTCTTTGAAGCCCACAAACCGGTTCTTCATCTCCATGAAGAACGCGATGAAACCCTAAAAAAAAAAAATTGAATTTCTCCACAGAAAAATAATCCGATTATTGTGTACTCATCCCATAAGTAATTTCTGTAGGAGAAACATAATCTGAGCATGGAAGTAATTTCAAAACATTAATTTTCTCGTTCCGGAGCGGATCAGAGCGCAACCTGGCTCTGATACCACTGTTGGGATCCGGGCGGGACGCGAAGAACGTAGTGGAAACGACGAATAGAATAATCCCGCTTGATGCCCGCTGATCTGATTCGGAACGAAAAATGCAAACCGAAAACCGGATCGAAATCTAATTACCATGCGCGGATTCGAATCTGCTTCCGTCTTGGTTCCGTCGAGGCGATGCTGCGAGCCGCACAAGCATCCGGCCTCCAGTGGTATCCACGTAATCCTCCGCGGTGGTTCGTCCTCGCTCCCTCGTCCGTATCAGCTCGCTCGTTGAAGATCCGTTGCCGCAACGATTGCCGAAAACCCGCCGACGGGAATTCCCAACTTTTGGGAATCGCGTACGGTGGAGACGGAGATAGTCCCGACGCCTCGAATGGGGCGCCCAAAGGAGGAGAGAGAAAGGGGGGGATGGCGGCCAGCATGGGGAAATCCTGGAGCTTGGCCCAGGGTTTCTCAACAGCGCGTATATATATATTAAGTCGGCGCGACTTTCACAAAAGTCCTCGAGTTAATATAAATCCCACTTAAGTACCACCAACTGAGAATCTTATTGCGTGTGACCCTCTAGGCCCATTAACCAGTCCGATTTTCAGCCCGTTAAGTCCAATAACTAGTTATTGACTTATTGTAATTAATTAATATCTATATATTAACTAATTACTTAACCGAATTAACATCGCATGTAAATTCGGTCGGACTTCCGATCAAGTTGGATGCCAAGCAACACCGCATGATCCCGGAAGGTAATGGGGTTCAGCAAACCACTCATGGAACCTGCCCGTCCACAGTTACCGCATGGCTATAATCCTTCATTTGCACAATACTCTCGAGTTAACCTAGGGTATAGTCAACTCTCAAACCCTAGATGGTCAACTCACTTGAATCAGACTATACTGTACAATATCGGAAAACATCTTTTCTGATATTGTTTCTGCTCTGGCCAGAGACTCCTGCGGATCTATTCTAGAGCATTCTCTCTCCAATTACCTGAGAGCGAACGATCCTTTATTGAACACACAAACACCTTCGAAGGTCTTCCGCTGGATCCGATCCTTGACTATTAGAGATCCCGTGGATAGGGATTCGTAGGTCAAGGTCAAAGTCCAGAAGTCCACCGACGAGGTGTCTTTGGTGTCTCAAGTCCAAGGATCAACCACGCCACTGTAACGATGACTCAAGCCGATTGACAGTCAGGTAAATTACCATTCGGCGATTCATGTCGGATCTGTTCAGTAAACTCATTCCCCAATGAGCACCTACAGGTTTATCATTGTGTCTCCACACGAGTAACTAACAAGATCAGTCACCCTCATCATATGAACTGGAATAACCTGTACTAGTATTATCGGATGTTTGATGTCCTTCTCAAACCTCCTACGACTAGGAACAATTAAGAATATGTGTTTATAAGTCATCAATCTCATTATTATGATCTCATCATAATCTGATGACTATCGCACATATTCATGGACTTCATTATGCGCAATCATAAATATGTCAATCTACATAATGAATTTAATGTTGTTGATTAGTGAACCAGATTGAAATAGGTGCCTTATGATTGGCTTAGAGGATACCTATATCCATCAGTTTCAACCAGTAAAGTTAGAATATGAAATCCGGAGTCGAGGAAAACAAGTTGTATCCCATTCCCAATTGAATTTCCATGATTATAAGTGCGCAAACTCAAAATCTGAGCATAATTTCATATTTATACCTCTTGCAACTTGAAGTGATTCAAGAATCACTACAAATTTAGGGAAGATAGTACTGAGAAATCTCAGAAATTGAGTATGGCTACATAAAGCCTTTTTAAGGAATGTTCTATATGTGGGTTCTTTTAAATGACATGATTTCTTCATATTTATCCCATTCTTCTTTGATCATTTTACAAAGCATTAAAAATGCTTAATATAATGATTTCAAGATGAATTTCAACCTCTCATTAGGAGAACCCAATAAAGGTTTAGGATCTTTATAAAGGATCATGCCATTAAGGGACCCGAAAGACCAATTCCCTTAAAAGGGATATGTAATGGCTATGAACCATAGGGGTGGTTGTAAAGGAGGGCGTGCCGAGCACCAACCACTCATCTAAAAGGTGTCCTTAATACCTTTAAGATGTAAGAAAAACCCACAAGAAGTAATCTAAAGCATCTCTACATTTGGGGAGCAAGGAACTCCACTAATTCCCTTAGAGGGTCACATATAGCTATGAACCATGGAGGTGGCTGCCAAGAGGAGCGTGCCGAGTACCAACCACTCACTCAAAGGGTGCCCTTGATGCCTTTGAAATGTAAGAGTTATCCAAAAGGATTCACCCATTCCATTTCTACATTTGGGGAGCAAGAAACTCTACCAACCCATTGGGACATTCAGGACATATCATCTAAATGAACCTATAGCAATGGGAACATAAGAATGATGTTCTTTGTATGAGGGCCTTTGATGGGTTACCCAATATTAGGATTGTTGGCACCCTTAGATCGGGACATCCTTTTAGTTAACATCGGAAGAAACTTAAAATCTTCAAACATATAATAAGATCTTAGTTCAAACATTAAGGACTTGATAAAAATCCAACATCCAAGACATTTAGGACCTTCATTGGGCCTCTAAGAGACAACCCTAGGCCTAAGGATACTTTGGACAGATTGGGGGAGGATCAAAGAATCACCTCAAGGCCAAACCATAAGCTCAAAGAGGCGCGACTCAAACCTGCAAAACTAAACCTGGCGCAGACTCAAAACACTGTAGCAGTTACATGCGCAGACTCAGTTGAAAGCCGGATTTTTGATGAAAAATGGGTTCAAAACTAACCCAAATGATGGAAAATAAAATATAAAAGGTACAAAACCTAAAACCTTTATTTAAAATATATTTTTAATGTATTTTCTTAAGGAATATCATGAAGAACTTGAATATGAACATATGAAAACTTAAACATTGTTTTTATCTTTTTCCATGGATCTCTCCTTTTAGCTTTATGTTAGAGGGTTTATACCCGAAGAAGCTCATCTCCAACTAGTGAGGAGACCTTCTTGAGAACCTCTAGGGCCTAAACCCTTAGCCATTGAAGGAAAAAATCCTACCAAAACCGATTTGGTTATAACATGAAAAACAGAAACTTAGATATTAAGATTTTTGAGATTTGGGAGATTTCTCTTGATGTTTGGCCTTGGGAGAACATTATCCATAGAGGGGATGTGTTCCTAAGGGACATAAAAGGCTAAGCTGCCTTAAAAACCCCCAAAACCCAAGACAAACAAATGAAAAACCAGTTTTCAGGAAATCTGGACAGCAAGCTACATTTCGGGCCATAACTCCATATTTAGGGGGATTTGTGGTTTGAGAAGACCATTTCTATAAACTAGAAAGGCCCTTTTACCATCCCCACACCAAAAACACAGATCTTATGAAGGAAAAAATATCATAGAGAATGCAAGAAAGCCAGCAGACTCACAAGAACAGAAAAAATTTGAACATTTATTTTCATTGCTTTCAATATCATAGATGAACATCCAAGGGGAAATAGAAGTTTATATGAACATCAAAATAAAAGAAATAATCTAATAAAGAAATAAGAACAGAAATAAACCCATTCTTCATCCCACTCTACCTTGGAGAGGGGATGAGAAGGGTGAATAGCTTTAGAAGTACACTTTCTTGCTCTCTTCTTCTCTAACACTCTTTCTTTCTTTTCTCTTCTTTTCTAACTCTCTTTTCTCCCTTGAGATGCAGGAAATAGAGGGGAATGGAGGAGGGAGACGTGCTCCTCCTTGACCTCTCTCTTTTCTTCTTCTCTTTTCTTTTTTGTGGACTTTTGTCTCCAACTCTTACTTAGAGAAGATGGTGGTTCTTTTAGAACCTTCATTGGGCCTCTAAGAGACAGCCCTAGGCCTAAGGATACTTTGGATAGATTGGGGGAGGATCAAAGAATCACCTCAAGTCCAAACCATAAGCTCAAAGAGGCGCATACTCAAACCTGCAAAACTAAACCTGGCGCAGACTCAAAACACTGTAGCAGTTACATGCGCATACTCAGCTGAAAGTCGGATTTTTAATGAAAAATGAGTTCAAAACTAATCCAAATGATGGAAAATAAAGTATAAAAGGTACAAAACTTAAAATATTTATCTAAAATATATTTTTAATGCATTTTCTTAAGGAATATCATGAACAACTTGAATATGAACATATGAAAACTTAAACATTGTTTTTATCTTTTTCCATGGATCTCTTATTTTAGCTTTATGTTAAAGAGTTTATACCCAAAGAATCTCATCCCCAACTAGTGAGGAGACCTCCTTGAGAACCTCTAGGGCCTAAACCCTTAGCCATTAAAGGAAAAAATCCTACCAAAACCAATTCGGTTATAACATGAAAAATAGAAACTTAGATCTTAAAATTTATGAGATTTGAGGGATTTCTCTTGATGTTTAGCTTTGGGGGAACATCATCCATGGAGGGTATGTGCTCCTAAGGGACATGGAAGGCCAAGCCACCTTGAAAAACCCTAAAACCCAAGACAAACAAATGAAAAACCAGTTTTCAGGAAATCTGGACAGCAAGTTACATTTCGGGCCATAACTCCATATTTAAGGGGCTTTGAGGTTTGAGAAGAACATTTCTATTTATTAGAGAGGCCCCTCTACCATCCCCACACAAAAAACATAGATATTATGAAGGAAAAAATATCATAGAAAATACAAGAAAGCTAGCAGACTCACAAGAACAGAAAAATCTGAACATTTATTTTCATTGCTTTCAATATCATGGATGAACATCAAGGGGGAAATAGAAGTTTATATGAATATCAAAATAAAAGAAATAATTTAAGAAAGCAATAAGAACAGAAATAAACTCATTCTTCACCCTACTCTACCTTGGAGAGGGGATGAGAAGGGTGAATAGTTTTAGAAGCCCACTGTCTTGCTCTCTTCTTCTCTAACACTCTTTCTTTCTTTTTCTCTTCTTCTCTAACTCTCTTTTGTCTCTTGAGATGCAGGAAATAGAGGGGAATGGAGAAGGGAGACGTGCTCCTCCTTGACCCCTCTCTTTTCTTCTTCTCTTTTCTTTTTTGTGGACTTTTGTCTCCAACTCTTACTTAGAGAAGATGGTGGTTCTTTTATAGATAAAGTTGGGTTACTTTTGGGGGTATATTAGGCATTCTTTAGGCTTGGATTAGGGATAAGAAACCTCTCTTAAGAACCACCCAATAGAGCATAAACACTTGGAGGGTCCTCATTGGCTTCCATTTTGCTTTTCACCTACCCTCTTCTAGAAGAATCTTGAAGGGGAGACCACTTTCTTCTCTTCTTATCTACTTTTGGGTAGATTTGAGCATGGGCGAAAGGGGTGAGAATATGACATGGGGGGGATCATTTGGGGCCCTGTAATGGCTGCCAATAAATTGGACTTTGGTCTTCACTTTTTGGGCCCAAATTAGCCATATTGGGCTTCTTTTTGCTTGAAATAATGGGCTTGGTCCTGCCCTTGGATTTCTTCATCATTTGGGCTCAAAGTGACCCCTTTTAGCTTCATTTGGCTTGCAAGAATGTGCTTGATTGCTGCGCATTAAATCCTCTTCACTTGGCCTTCTTTGAACAATTGTTTGGGCCTTTTCTTGTTCATTTTTTCGGTGAGAACAAGTGCTATCTATGACCACTAAACGTTCAAAATTATGTGTCGTTAAGCATATTCGAATATCAATCTTAAATTTAAATTCCCACATATAATTATTTGAAAATAGCAAGTGGTGAGATCGGGTCAAATCTACAGGGAAATAAATTTTTAACTTTGCAAACTTTGAATTTTAGTTAAACAAGTTTAAATGATGCGAGAATTTAAAACTAAAGCCTAAGTTATCCTCGAAATTGAGCCACTGATGAATGTAAGCCTAAACTTAGAATTAGAGGAATAATTAACTATTTGAAAGAAATTAATTTGCATGACTTGAATACCAATGAACAGAATGAATTAATTAATTAAAACTACTCGAAACACATAAATCTAACTCAGTGAGTATAATCCTAACAATGAAACAAGCATAACTTAGAAAAGAAGGAGAGAGGGATAGATTAAAAAGAAGTTAATAATAACAAACGCACACTTACTAACAATGATTACAACAAAATTCTGTAAAAAATTACAACCTGCATTTAGACTAAATACAGGGGAAGAAAAGTAAAAAATCTGGCAAATATAAGAAATAAAATAACTTAAAACTAAAATACAGTGGCAATAGGAGGTGTTGTGGGAACAGTGAACCGGGGTTGGCTACAAGAGGTGTTGTAGGCGCAGTGAATCGGGGCTGCTGCAGGAGGCGCTGTGGGCGCTGTGGACCGGCAGCTGTAGGGGCTTGGAGGCATGGCACACGGCAGAAGTGGGCTTTGTACGGGCGGGCACGTGGTGTGATGCACCACGGGCTTGATCGACGAGGGGGAACCGGGTCCTGCTGCCACGTGCTATACGTGCGGCTGGCGACTTCAAGCGAGAGCATGCAGGAGCA
Source organism: Zantedeschia hybrid cultivar (assembly GCA_030544215.1). Taxonomy (NCBI): domain Eukaryota; kingdom Viridiplantae; phylum Streptophyta; class Magnoliopsida; order Alismatales; family Araceae; genus Zantedeschia; species Zantedeschia hybrid cultivar. The sequence goes on from JARZZO010000011.1 coordinate 48,688,575, forward strand.
CTTTGCATGGTGCCGGGGTCACTGCTCAGCAGGCACAGGCGATGAGGGGTGGCGGCCGAGCGTTGCTGCCCTACCGTGTGGCTGGCCGGCCTGGCGCAACAGCTAGCGTGCAGTAGTGGGCACCGCATGGTGCTTGGCAGCGTATGGGTGTGGCGGCTGGTGTGCGGCAACGGTGAGAGAGAGAGAGAGAGAGAGAGAGAGAGAAAGAAAGGAAGAGAGAGAGCGCCTGCGGGAGAGAGAGAGAGAGAGGGAAAAAGGAAGAGAGAGAGCGCCTGTAGGAGGGAGAGAGAGAGACGCAAAGAAAGGGGGAGAGAGAGAAAAAGGAAGAGAGAGAGAGCTACTGGCGCGGAGGGAGTCTGACACAGAGAGAGAGAGAAATAAAGTGAGAGAAGGAGGAAAAGGGAGATACAGAAAGAAAGAGGAGGGAGAGAGAACTACTGGCGCAGAGGAGAGAGAGAGAGAGCAAAAGTGAGAGAGGAAGAGATGCAGCCCAAAACCCTTGGGAGAGCAAAAATAAAAGCCAGAGAGAGCCCCCAAAGAAGGAAGAAGGGCCTTTTAAAAAGGGGAGAGAAGATTTAAAATAAAGAAAGGAGCGAAGGGGGGTGGCGGCTATCTCTTCTTGCCCCTCTTGGGTAAAAGACTAAGGCAACCTTTTTTAGAGTGGCAAATAACCATTTGGCCTCTGCTTTATTCTTTTTGCCAAAATGAGGGTGTTTTTGCTGAGATTCGAACATTGGACCTCCCACAAGTCGCTAGAGACTTAACCACTGCACCACTGCCTCTTTATGTCCTATTCACACAAAACTAAATGTAAATTAGAATTTTATCGTAAATAATATTACATTTATGTCAAAATAAATTTATTTATTATCTCAGTTTTGCTAAAAAATCGTAAATGCATCATACTCCATTATTCACATGAAATGACAATGTTTTTAACTTGGAATTTAATAAAATTGGTACCGTTAGAATCGATAAAAAATTATCTATCATCTCATGCTATTTTACACATAAAACTATGATGCGTGCATTTTCCCTTTTTAATGATCAAAACTATCAACTTATCACACCCCCCAACTTACTCATTGCTAGTCCCTTAGCAATGCAAATAGAAGAAAAATTGGAACAACAATGAAATATCATGCTTCATTCGTAGTTATCTATCATAGATAATTAAATGGTAGTTGATCGATTAAGCTAAAGTTCTCATTTTCCACTATATTTTGGTTCGCGACAGGTGATCGTGCATGCAAATTCGCATGCTTAGAACTCGTTTCCGCCCTTTCTGTTATATCCTCGCCTTTACCAACCCTTTAGATAAAATACCTGGGGAAGAGAAGAGAAAAGGGATTTCCCGATCAATCCGTGAGGATCGTTTTTTAGCTCCTGCCCCGACTCAGCACTTTTCATGACTTAGTCGCATTTCTAGTATGAGGGACTTTTTATTTAGCGCGGCTTTTCTATTTATTTGCGCTTTTGCCTTTGAGAGTGCGTACTTTTTACTACTCTCTTTAATTTGCCTGAGGAGAGGTGCATGCTTTTTGCCACCTACCTTCCTTTAGCTCTTTTTGACACTTTATAAGACATTTAATATTTACAACTGTCCCTTTTTAAATGACCGCCTCTTTAGAGTGCTGAGTGGGTTGGTCCCTATTACGAATTCTGACATTCCTTTCATTCAACCCAAAAGGAAAAATTTTATAATAGGTAGTCCTACCCTTAAGGTTAATTCTAACAATTTTATACTTTCAAAGGTCTTTCACTAATTCTAGGTTGTTGTGTGTGTGTAAAAGTCATTCATGTCGTGGCTTCTTATGAAATGGGATATTCTAAACTTTAAAGGCTCTATCCAATTTGGCTAACACAAAACTAATTTGTTTACGATTCACTTAATGAAACATGATTCCATTCAACTTACGTGGGATGTGAAAAAGAAGTTTTTGAAAAAAATTTGACCATTTTCTCAGTAAAAAATATCAATTTTCTTCAAAATATTTTTCAAAAACGCCCCCAGCCTCCTGACAAGCGGTAAGTTTAATGTCTACAGCCAGACGGAAGCACAATCATTGTGGATCACTCAGCGCCATGGATTCTAGTGGACAATTTTGAAGATTTTCAACAAACGGTTTCAACCGTTGACCATTAACAGTGAATGTGTGTTTAGTCTTTGGATCCATGATTTTAACAGCAACATGGTCAAAAGATTTAATGATAAGGAATGGCCCATCCCACCTTGATTTTAGTTTCCCTGGAAATAGGCGAAACCTAGAGCTAAACAGCCAAACTTTTTTATTTAGATGGAAGGATTTCCTCACAATGTGTTTATCATAGAAGGCTTTAATTTTGGTTTTATAAATTTTGGAGTTCTTATAGGTTTCATTACGCAACTCTTCTATCTCACTCAGTTGTAAGGTTCTATGAGAACCAGCTTGAGCTAGGTCCAGATTGACTTGTTTGATGGCCCAATACGCCCTATGTTCCAATTCCACAGGAAGGTGGCATGCTTTTCCAAAAACCAGGCGATAAGGAGATATACCAATAGGAGTTTTATAGGCGGTCTGATAGGCCCACAAAGTATCATCCAATCTTTCAGACCAATCTTTCTTATTGGGCCTAACGGACTTTTGCAAAATACTCTTGATTTCTCTATTAGACACTTCCACTTGGCCACTGGTTTGGAGATGATAAGGGGTAGCTAGTTTGTGATTAATCCTATATTTCTTAAGCAAAGATCGAAATTGGGAATTCAGGAAATGTGTGTCCCCATCACTTATAATAGCTTTGGACCACCCGAACTACGAAAAGGTGTTTTTCTGGATGAATTTCATGACCACTTTATGATCATTGGTTCGGGTGGCTACTACTTCAATCCACCTAAAGACATAACCCACCACCGCTAAGATATATTCATTTCCAAAAGAAGGTGAAAAAGGTCCTATAAAGTCTACTCCCCAAACATCAAAGACTTAAACCTCTAGAATTGGGTTGAGTGACATCATGTCTCTTTCTGCCATATTCCCTACACCTTGACATATGGGACAAGTTCTGCTGAACTCATGGGTATCTTTAAAGAGTGTGGGCCGGTAAAATTACTTTGCAGAACCTTGGCGGCAGTTTTCTTCCCTGAGAAATAGCCTCGATAAGAAAGATGGTGGTAAAAGTTCAACACACTCTGTTGTTCTTCCTTAGGGACAGATCACCGGATGAGTTGATCGAGATAGAATTTGAATAGTTCAGGATCTTCCCAGAAGTAATACTTTTCTTGGGAGAAGAATTTGTCCTTCTCATTTTGGTCCATCCTTCTGGAAGCTAGTTGGCTACCTTGTAGTTGACAATATGAGCATACCAAGGTGCAACGGTGTGAGAAATGGCCAAGAGATGCTCATCAGGGAATGAATCTATCATTGATTCACTCTCAGAAATGAAAATTCGGGATAGGTGGTCAGCTACGACATTGTCAGAACCCTTTTTATCCCGTATTTATAAATCAAATTCTTGAAGGAGTAAGATCCATCTGATGAGTCTGGGCTTTACACCCTTCTTAGTTAATAGGTATTTTAAAGCTGACTGATCAGAATAAATTATGACTTTTACCCCTAAAAGATAAGATCGAAATTTTTCTAGGGCAAAAATCATAGCCAATAACTCCTTTTCCGTGATGTTATAATTCATTTAGGCATCTGCAAGGGTGTGACTTGTATAATAGATCACCACAGGACACTTGTTGATCCGTTGTCCCAACACCGCACCGATAGCATAGTCAGAGGCATCACACATGATCTCAAAGGGTAGAGACCAATCAGGAGATTGAAGAATCGGAGCTTTGGTTAAAGCTTCTTTCAAAGAATTGAATGCCTTTATGCATGGTTCATCTAGGTGAAATGGGACATCCTTAACTAGGAGAAGAGTTAGAGGTCGGGCAATTCTGAAGAAATTTTGTATGAACCGGCAATAGAAACCGGCATGGCCAAGAAATGAACGGATTTGTCTGACAGAGATGGGAGGAGAAAAATTAGATATGAGTCAATCTTAGCTGTATCTACCTCCATTCCCCTTTTAGATATAATGTGACCTAGAACAATGCCCTCACGAACCATAAAATGACTCTTCTCCCAACTAAGTATCAGATTGGTTTCTATACATCGAGCTAGCACCTGTTTCAGATTTTTTAGGTAATTTTCAAAAGAGTCCCCGAAGATCGAAAAATCACCCATAAAAACTTTGAGGGGTGGAGAATATAGCCATGATGCACCGTTGAAAATTGGCAGGTGCATTGCATAGTCTGAATGGCATTCTCCTGAAAGCAAATGTGCCATAAGGGTATGTAAAAGTGGTCTTTTCTTGATCTTATGGATAAATGGCCAGTTGATTATACCCAAAGAAGCAGAAGAATTTCTAGCCCGATAACTTTTCAAGAATTTGATCCATGAATGGGAGTGGAAAGTAGTCCTTCTTTGTCATACTATTAAGTTTTATGTAATCAATACACACTCTCCATCCTATAGTGAGCTTATACATTTCACTGCCTTCCAGTGGTCTTCGCCTGGATCAGCTTAAAATCTGCTCGTAACACTTAGAGCATATGCCACATCATGCTGTGTATATAGTACGGCATACATGATAGATCCAATAGTAGAGGCATAGGGTACTCTATCTATGAATGCCCTCCCTTTAGGAGTCTTAGAAGACTACTTCTTTGAGAGATAAAGTCCATGTCTCATCAGTATGAGACCTCTCTTGAAATTTTTTATGTCAAACATTTTGACAATGTATTGGGTCATACCAAGCATCCTCTTTGATCTATGTTTATAGATATGTATTCTCAATACATAGGATGCTTCTCCCAAATCTTTCATGGAGAAGTTTTTCGACAGTCAAACCTTTACCGATGACATCATAACTACATCATTATCAATGAGTAGTATGTCATCTATGTAAAGGACTAAGAAGGTGACTGCACTTCCACTGGTCTTCTTGTACACACAAGCTAGCCTCATCTTCATTCTTAATGAAGTTATAAGACTTGACAGCAACATAACATCTTATGTTCAAGTTCCGAGAAACCTACTTCAGTCCATAAATGGACCTCTGAAGCTTGCACACTCTATCTGGAAACTCTTTGGATGTGAAACCTTCTGGCTGTATCATATACAACTCTTCCTCAAGGTTATCGTGGAGGAAGGCAGTCTTCACATCCATCTGTCAGATCTCATAATCGTAGTGTACAGCTATGGCGAGGAGAACTCTACTCGACCTTATCGTGGCAACTGGTGAGAAAGTCTCGTCGTAGTCAATTTTATGCCTTTGACGATATCCCTTTGCCACCAACCTTGCGTTATAAGTGTCGATCCGTCCATCTGCACCGATCTTTCTCTTAAAGATCCACTTGCACCGAATGGGTACAATACCCTCGGGCAAGTCCTCCAAGTTCCAAACTTCATTGGTATACATGGACTGGATTTCAGAGTTCATGGCTTCTCGCCATTTCCCGGCTTCTGGACCTTCTATGGCCTCCTGATAGAATTTAGGATCATCATCCTCATTATATTCCACCTTAGACCCACCTTCAACGATATGTCCTACATATCGTTCGGGTAGTCTAAGTACTCTACCAGATCTACAAGGCTCATCTGTGTGTATCTGAACAGATTCAGAAATTGATATCTTATCTGATAATATCACAGGTGTTTAGGGATCTGGAACCTCTTCTAGTACTATTTTACTCTCATTATCCTCCTAGAGAAGGTATTCCTCTTTCAGGAAGATAACTTTCCTAGCCACAAACACATTTTGCTCACCAGTATGGCAAAAATAGTATCCAAACATCTTCTTTAGATATCCTACAAACCTGCATTTATCAGTTCTTAATTCAAACCTGTCTAGATTATGCCTCTTTACATGAGCAGGACAACTCCAGAGTTTAACATGTTCAAATTTTAGTTTTCTGCCTTTCCATATCTCATATGGAGTAGAGGTCACAGACTTGCTAGGTACTCTATTCAGTAGGTATGCTGCTAACTCTACAGCATACCCCTAGAAGGACACTGGTAAATCTGAAAATCTCATCACGGATTGCACCATGTCCAACAAGGTGTGATTCCTTCTTTCAGATACACCATTCATCTGTGGTGTATATGAAGGGGTCAATTGAGAAAGGATACCATTATCCTTTAAGAATTGTGTGAAACTAGTACTCAAGTATTCTCTTCCCCGATCTAATCGAAGAGCTTTAATACTCTTCCATGTCTGCTTCTCTACTTTAATCTTGAACTCCTTGAACTTCTCAAATGCTTCCAACTTGCACTTCATTAAGTACACATAGCCGAATCTCGAGAAGTCGTCGGAGAACGTGATGAAGTACGAGAAACCACCTTTTGCTTGGGTGGACATAGGGTCACATACATCCGAATGTATTAGTTCTAAAATATCCTTGGTACGTTCTCTATGTCCAAAAAATTGAGACTTTGTCATCTTCCCCATAAGGCAGGACTCCCATGTTGCAAATAGTTCATAATTGAATGCATTCAAATATCCATGTTTTTGCAACTTTTGCAGCCTACTTTTACCAATGTATCCAAGTCTACAATGTCACATGTAGGCTTGGTTCACACAATTCTTACTCTTCTTAAGAGCATTAGCAATGTGGAGATTGTAGTAAGAAACATCTAAAAGATATAGACCGTTGACTAAAGGTACCAAAGCAATTGATTTATTACCATAACAAATCGAACAACTTTTGTTCTCAATAGTCAACCTATATCCTATCTTATCCAAACAAGATACATAAATGATGTTCTTTATTATGCTAGGTGCATAATAACAATCTTTTAATAATAAGACGTCTCCCAATGGAAGTCTGAGGTTTGTTGTCCCTACAGCAACTGCCGCAACTTTTGCACCGTTTCCTAACCTTAGATCCACCTCGCCTTTTCTCAGCTTACGCTTACTTGTCAGCATGTGCACATCATAGCAGATATGAGCAGCACATCGAGTATCTAATACCTAAGATGTGGTATCTCTTACTGACAAGTTGATATCTATCATATAGATATCTGAAGCTTCTGATATCTTCACCTTTCCATGAATTTTATCATTAAGGAACTCCTTACAGTTCCTCTTCTAGTGACCATTCTATTTAAAGTAGAAGTAGTCACCCTTTTCTACTCCTTTATCAGTGTCCTTTTTAGGTACAGACTTTGGCTTTTCCAACTTCTTGCTTTTACCTTTTATCAAAGGCAACTGCTACTTTCCTCCTTTTATTAGTCTTACGAATTAAGAGGACATTGGGCTTTTTCTTCACAAGATTTCCCCCTACAATTGTGAGCATATTAGAAGCTCAGCCAATGATGTCTGCATCTTGTTCATGATGAAGTTAACTATGAACAGTGCATAGGATGCAAGTAGTGAGGCAAGTGCGATGTCAATATACATCTCATTGGGCAAAAGAATCTCAATAGCTTCTAACATCTTCCTCTTCCATTTTTCATATGCAATTATCTCTACCTCAGGGACATCTAATGTCGGTTCAGCAGGAGGATCATCTCCAAGGACGTAAGTAATGTTGTTATATCTTAGATCTTAAGTCCATTAATTTATTAATGGGCCAAGGTTAATTAAGCCTAATCACATTTAAATAAGCCTAATTAAACCAATTAATGACCTAAAATGATTTAAATCTATTTAATATTTATTTAATAATATAATAATAAATTTAGAATGGGTAAGTCATTAGTTAAGTTAAAACAAGCCCAATAAACCCATTAGTGACCTAATTAGGAAACTAGTTAGTTTCTAACACTTAGTCAAATTTTATGGTCTGATAAAATACTAACACTTTGTTAAAAGGACCAAAATCTAATTTAGACATTTAATGGGTCTAATTGGAGGTGGTTTATGGAAGGAAACCCATTCTGAACGAAAATTTGGATTCCTAGTTTGAATCGAAACACTTTAGCTTGTTGGTTAAGGAAGCTACGGTTTGAGTCCGACTTGGAAACTTTGGAGGCTTAATTTGGGTAGTATTAGGAAGTCAAAAATAGTATATATGAGGCTTTGGGGTCGTGCATAAGGACTCCTCCACGCAGTCCCAAGATAAGAGGTAAGAACATGGTGTTCTTATGAGAAGGAGAAGTATTTTGATTTAATTATTTTTGAAAATTGATTCTAATAGATGAATTGTTGTTCTTTGAGGTTTAGAGGTCGTAGGAGAAGCCTTAGATAATAAGAAAACCATGCTTGTAGTGCTAGAAGGTGATTGAAAGGCATTAGAGAGGAATGTTCTCCGTATTCTTGAGATAAGTGATGATAACCCATTGAATGTTATTTTGTAGTAATATGAAAACTTTACTTTGATTTTCAAAAGTAGTCAAACATACTTTCTAAAATCATAATCTATGAATCCATGACTTTAGATTCCACTTTAATCTATGAATTTTTTATCAAATTCGCAAAATCCTATATTCGGAAAATTCAGGACCTATAGCTACCTTTCTCAGCACCTATACCTACGGTTTTCAGAATCTGTGACAAATTTTCAACTTGAACTTAAATTGATCATAACTCCTTTGTTCCTTAGCCGATTGGCTTGAAATATTCAACACACTCTGATTTCGACCTGTTATACGTTCTGGTAAAATCTCATAAATTTTAGATTTTATGTGCTTATTATTCTACTATTTATTCGATTGGCCCAATTTGACTTAAGTTATTTATATGTCATTTGATTCTCTAAATCATTCGTTTGATATCATAATTATATGAAACTTTGTCCTTATGATTATTTTGACCTCTTGGACATTTTCACCAAGTTTAATAATTTTATGAATATATTTGCTATTTTCGGTCTTATTTGTTCATTTTTCGTCTTTAAAAAATAGTTTTATTAGCCAAAAATTATAATTATTTGTCCAAAAAATCTGAGAAACTTTTAATAGCATACACTTCTGTCAAAAAACCTATTTTGATCATCTTTACTCTAATTATATATCTATATGACCATGTTGACTCTTTAAGTAATTATTTTGTATATAGAAGTATGTATTTTAACTCTTATATGTAAGTATCACTTTAGCAAATTAATTCCAAATTTATGATCATTATGAAATCTGTGAAAATATTTTTGTTTCATATTTGTTTGATATATATTTAGACATTGCCATCTTAAGGAGATTGTGGCTTATTCCATAAAGCATCTGTAGATGAGTTTTGCCTGTGGGCAACAGGAAAATCTCGGTGATTGTATTTTATTTATAGTTATCCGAGGTGGGACCATAGACTCTCCGGCTATACATGTGCCATGATCTTAGCATACTTGCCTACATGCTTTGATATTTGTTTGTTCGGCTCCTTATATAGTGGTTGGATGCATATCTATTTGATACGTTTGGATTTGATTTGTTTGGCACATAATTATGAAACATAATTTTTGCTGTTTAAATCCATTTGATTCAATTTATAATTTACTCAGTTTGTTCTTTTGATATATTTGTTCAGTTATTTTGATCTCAACTTATTTAATTAAGAATCTATATTCATTCTGATTAGTTGTTCTGACAATATGAACTTTGATTTGATAAGCTACCATACTATGACTAATTTGCTATATGTTTAGTTCAGTATGTTCAATTTGATATGTGATATGTTTTGATCATAGGTAGTAGACTTGTTCAGTTAAATCAGAATCTAATTATGTCTTATATGCTATATATTAGTTCATTTGTTCTTACTATTAGAAAACACATATGATTTGTTAATTTATATTTGACCATGTTGTGTATCATGATCTTACTTGAGTTATATGTAGAATTGTGAATCGTATGTATATTTGACATTATCCATTTTCAATTATTATATTGTTAGCATTTGCTGGGTTTGATTTGCGTACTGAGCAGTTGTACATATAAATCCTACTAACATTTTCAAAGATTGAGGAGGAAGAGTTTGCTAAAGGATAGGACTTTGCTTAAGGAATTGGATTCAGATTCATTTGGAGGTTATCTAGGATTAGATTTATTGTTTTCTTAGATTTAATATAATAGGAATTGAGAGAGTATATGTACTTTAATATTTATTTAGTGAGTTGAGAGATTTTATTTCCGCTGCATGTTTGATGAAATTTGAGGATCCTGGTTATGGCAATCGAATGAAATATTTAGATTTAATGATGGTAAATGGCATGTTTATTGCTTGGTTATTTATCTCTCATCATTCATCTTCAATTTTTATGTTATTTGGTTCCGTAGTTACGTAACTTGAATTTGAAGTGAGTATGAATGATTGAATTAGATTAGAGACGTAACATATGTGCTCAGAACTGAGGACAATCTTCAGTTTTTGAACCAATCCGAGTAGTTTGGACCTATCAAAAGATTGGTATCAAGTATGTCACGGAGTGGGTTATTCGTTGAAATTATTTTCCTACAGGAGATAAATAAAATTTATTTAGCAGATATTCAATTATTAAATTTAAAACAAGACATGGTCTTTTAATTAAGTTTTAACTCCTACTAATTTTTGACAGACTGTATAACCCTCAGATATACTGAATGGGAGATGCCAACAGTCTCCTAGTGAGAATCAAAATCTTAATGACTTGTTGTACAGTCTCGTGGATAGCACAACAAACTGTAATACAATCGAAGAGCACCCATCTCATGAGATTTGCAATGCCTTGCAATATCCGATCATATCTTCAATACCCAGAGATTTAATGGTCTCGCAGATAGCACAACAAACCATTAATTCTAGTCTAAGCATTACCATCGTTACGAGATGGGCATAGATTTGCATGCAACCCTTATAGATAGCACAACAAGGCTACATGGTTCTTCTACCCCGATCAATAGGCATTTCATGCCATAGCCAGAGTCTCTTCTTATAGTTCGACAGGCTTTGTGGATAGCACAACAAACCTGTCTAAAGTAATTCGAGTCCTTTGACTATAACGATGGAGGACCACGCAGTAATTTTTTAACTACTCACGTTACGGCTTAGAATTTGGCGAGGGTTTTAGATAACTTTTATCTTGGTCTCACCTAGGTGATAGTATATAAATATATCGTATATATTTATTACATACTATACCTGCTTTGTGTAGACACGCTAATTTTGACATCATTTCGAGTAAATTTCATATCATATAATAATGCCTCAGAATGGTCTGATATTTAATCATTGATTAATTTTTATTGATCTTTTTAAGTGTCGGGTTTAACAGACATGTTTAAGTTAATCAATTGAATTGATTTTAATTCAAATTTCAGTTAAAATATGAAGAAGCTTAATAGACGTCGACCTATGTGGACGCCATTTAGACTTTATTCTTATTTTTAACATTTAAATTTGAATTTTAATCAGTTGATTAATTAGCTAAAAGGTGTCTGTGAGTCTTGACGCATTTTAGGTTTCCTAGGTTATTTCTACTTCTCTTCCGAATGTTTATCCTTATCTTAATCAGTGTAAAAGACGTCTGTACATGTAGACGCGTTTTAGCTAATAAAGATAAAGATAAGTTTTACCGGATGTTTATCCTTATCTTAATTAATATGAAAGGCGTCAGCCAATGTGGACACGTTTTAGGTAATTACAGATAAAGATGAATTAATCTGTATTTATCTGTTGGTTAAGATGGATAAATCCGAGGTTTTTCCATGTTAATCACGAACGCAGAAGAAGTCTATAAATACCTTGCATCAATGTTGAGTTAAAAAAAGAAAAAGAAAAAGGGTGAATGCTGAATGTTGAGCGTTATTGAAAAGAGTTCGTGATTGAAGCGAAGCAACAACGTCGGAACGCCGAAGCGCTGCCATTTCCAGGAGTCGGCGTCCATTCAAGATTCTTCATCCAATTCAAAAATTCAACCATTGGGCATAAGTCTTTTATTTCTGCATCTGCATTCTATTTATTTTTACATTCTTCATCATCACTTCATGCAACACACAACACATGCATTCTTTTCAAAACCTATTTGATAAGGAGTTTCAAAGCCATTGAACAAGTAAGTTTGCTGTTTAGTTGCATGTTTAAGACCATGATTAGAATAGATTCTATTGTTGCTTAAGTTCTCATCATCATTTCTTCGTTTCTATTTTTTTATTTTTTGCTGCACGGAGCAAAAGGAGAATCAACAATCAAATCAAAGGACTCTGGACGATCCTCAAATTCAACCTCAACAGTAAGAACAAAAGAAAAGGAAGGGCTCTCTTTCTTCAGCCGGCTGAAGAGGGGGAATCAAGGACTCAACATCTTCCGCGTTTAAAAAGGTAGGTGATCATACCTTCTTTTGGAACTTTTTAGTTAAAAGTTTCTAGCGATCACTGCACTTAGTTTCTGTTTTTAATAGGTTTATTTTGCACTAAATAACCTAGATTTTTCATGTTAATCACACTAGCATTTTAAGCACTCACAACTTTTTTGGCGATCACGGTGAGACTTGGTCTCGCCATCTTTTAGTTTTTTGTTCTTGCTATCATCAATCGGGCACCCACGGTGCACCACTTGTGTCTCTCGACACGTCCTCACTAATTGGTGAGTGTTTTTAGTTTAGTTAATTTCCCTCGTGCACCACGTGCACACCCCAGTGGCAAGATTTTGCCCTCCCCTTGATTAGTTTAAAAAAGCTGTTTTTGTGATGAAATGTTGAGTGATTGATTGATATCTTACTTGTTTAGTTAGTAAAATCATCCTGCTAAAATCTGGAACTAAAAAAATCTGCATGAACTGATTATTTACTGCTTTTATCCTGTTTGAGGAGGAATCAACCTAGAAATTCTTCCTGCAAAACTGCTTCTGCGACTTGAAAAGCATCTAGGAGCACTGACGCGTTTCAAACAGCGTCAACATACTCAGACGCCTTTCAGTCTTCATTCTCTGCTGTCTGCAATCTGAGTTTGTGCGAGAAAAATTAAGATTTTGTTTGAATAGCGTCGACTAAACTCGACGCAATTCAGACAGTTTTTTTTAATTTTTCCCCAGTTCTCAGATTTTTGTGACTTGAGTGCTACTATCCATTATTATTACGCATTAGAGGCCATCCAGGCCATAGGACATACGCATTGAGGCGAATACCCTCCTCTTCTTAGGAACACACTACTTGACGTCAGCAACTCTCTCTGATTGGGTTGGTCCCTTGATCAGACTAGAGAAGTTGACGTTGAGACCTCCATAAGTCCCCAAAATCAAGGTATTCCTCCTTGATCATCGGGCTGGTTGTACCAGTTGAAGTCCCGGTTAGATTCTATAAAAACGTTGTAAGAGAAAGCCCTAGAGAATAACAGTGGATATTGAACTGAAACTAGGATCCTATCCTTGAGTGAATTTGTGGTTTAATCAAATCCAAATAACTCAACAAGGAATCTTAAAATCACGTTAAGCATCCACTTGTTTGATTAATCTCTGTGCAACTTGTTTGTCAAATCTTTGAAGAAAAAAAAAAGGAGAATCTAACATCATGCTGTTGCGATCAGGCAGGGACTTGAGTATGGCTCAAGACACCATCATCAACTATGAGGGAGATGTTAATGCCCCTCGCGATTCGGACTACAACTATGAGAGCGAGAGAGATGTTGATGCCTCCCGTAATTCTGTCCCCATTCCATATCGGCAAGATGGGAATGTCCGGACACCTCTCTTTCATCCCCATGATCGATATCCTGATCTTCCCCCGCATGAATATGCGGTTCCTAATTCCAATCTTGAGGGGGACATGAATCAGAATGATCCCTCATCCTCCGATCCTTCGGATCTCGTCAACGCTTTGGGAGTTCTTGCCTCCCGTCTGGACCCTCAGCAGTTCGAGGCGATCCAGTCTATCCTGAAGGGGAAGGCACCCATGCAGCCTGCTGAGCCGAACCTTGTGGCTCCCCCTGTTGTCCCTCAACAACCTCCTCTTCATCCTCCTTACATCCATCAGGCCGTGGAAGGCCTCCATGTTACTTCTCAGCCAACTGGGCCACAACTTTCATTCTCTAGGCAACCGGCTAGACCGCAAACGCCTGCTTATCAAAATGCCCTCGGGCATGGCGGAAGCTCTATCGGACCTCCTCTTTATTGTCCTCCTTGTCCAACGTACTCTAGGCAGCAGGCCTATCAAGTACCTCCACCTCCTCCTCCTCCCCAGGCAGATCTGACAACGCAGGCGTTGCTGGGCAAAATGGAGCGCATGGATGAGCAATTCAACAACCTCCAGAAGATGATGGGGGTCAAAGCTGCACCGGAAATCAACTTACCGAGTCTGCCAGTATTCCACCTGCCACCCTCTGAGATGCCAGTGTACCGAAAGTACAACGGTACTGGTAACCCCTTCACACACTTGAAGGAGTTTATGTACGAATCGTCTTTCTGACAGAACGACAAGAGGTCGTTGGCCTTTTTGTTCAGGAGATCTCTAGAGGGACCAGCCCTCGAGTGGTTCTTTTCCCTGGAACCCTCCGAAGTAGAGGACTACGGTATCGTCTCTCGAAAATTTATTCAACGATACCAAGACAGAGTTGCACCCTCTTTGTCCATCACTGACCTCATAGCAGAAAAGATGAAACCTGATGAGGAGTTTGTCAGTTTTGCTGACAGGTGGCGAGGCTTGGCCGAGAAGGTGAAGGATCACTTGTCCGAATCTGAGCAAGTAAAGATGTTGATCTCCAATGCCACGCCCCAGTTCAAGCTAGTCCTCTCCCTGAACAATCTGACCAACATGGCAGAGCTCTATGAAAGAGCACGGTACTGCGAGAATGCCTTCAAGGACGCTACGTTCTCTAGCGTCTTTGATCCTCACAGACCTAGCAGGCCTCCACCTCGGAAGCCTGCAGTGCCAAACTCTCCCAGTACAGGTCCGACTACTGAGGGCACGCTCTCTCATGAGCCAGTCAATAGCATGAACAACAATTCGCCCCAGTTCGTGAGGAGCCAGCAGCAGTACCAGAGGCGACCTCAGCTGAACCAGCAGGGGTACAGGCAGCAGCAGAACCCCCATTATCAGCAACAGTATCAGCGGCCCCAGCAGCCGAACCAGAACCAGCAACAACAACAGCTACAGCAGCCGCCGCAACGGCAACAGCAGTACCGGCAGCCCCAATAACAGCAATATCAGCAACAACAGCAATATCAGCCGCGTGCACCGCCGGCATACCATAATGTCCCTCCTCCTGGTGACTACAACCAGCAGAGAAGACCTCCAGGCCCTAAGAGGGCAGAATACCCGGCCCTCCCAGAATCCTTGGCAGACATTTTCAGTGCCCTAATGGCAGCTAATGCCTTAGTCTTGCCAAGGGAAAAGGCCGTTTGGCCTCAGAATGCCGACACGTCCAGGTATTGCTACTTCCATAGGCAACCTGGGCATACTATCGACACCTGCTTCCAGTTTAGAGATTATATTCATGATCTTAACGAGCAGGGCGGCATAGACTGGGAGGAGATGAAAAAGTATATATCAGCCATGAAGGCGAGGAGACCACAGCAGCAACAGCAGCAGCAGCAAGCAAGACCACCAGCACAAGCAGCACCACCACCCAACATGGGCATAGTGCAGAACCCACTCCCGGAGCATCCGAACCAAAACCAAGTTGCCCCTATCTTGACGAACAGCCAGTTTGAGGCTGACCGTGGGCAACAGTGGAGAATAGAGGACTCTTCCTCTCTTTATTCAACGGGTCACGTTCAGAGTACCGCAGAACGACCACCACGCCGTACCATCCACATACCCAGACCACAACCCATTACCATCACCCCTCTACCGACACCCACATATCACTCACCCACACCCAATAACCCATTACCGCCACCCGCCTTCCTTAAGCCCATTATGCCCCACACCACTACACCTCCACCATATAATCCCCCGCAAACCAATTACGCGCCCCTTCTACCATCTAGACCATTACTCTGCGTACCATTCCCTACTTCGCCCACTACCACTACCACCTACCCAGACACCCTCCTATCATCCAGACCGCTACTACGCGTACCATTCCCCACTTCGCCAACCACTTACCCATACACTATCCAACCATCTAGGCCTTTAATTCGCGCCACGCCATCACCACCTAACCCCACGCCATCACCAACATACCAACCCTCTACGCCATCCGCACCATCCAACCCCGCGGTACTCAAGGTGTCACCCGGATCCTCCACGGTTGAGGAACATGCACTTCGGAGTGGAAGGATTTTCAACAAAGTCTTTCCTCAGTCCACAGTTAGAGACGGCCCATCACAGCCGACTGAGGAAGCCCATAATGAAGAGAGTGCACCAAGCACTCAATATGATTTGTTGAAACATCTAGACCGAACACCGTCATGGATCACTGTACTTGAACTGATCAAAAGGTCAAAGAGTCATCAAGAAGCCCTCATGGAATATTTGCAGAAGGTGATGGTCAATGAGGACGTGCCGGTAGAAAAAATTGCAGCACTACTAGTTCCTCAGGGGGATCAGCCCTCTATTACATTTCATACATCGGAACTAGCACCGCCAGCAGCCAGAAGCATGGCTCTGAGCATCACGGTCAATATCTGCAAGAAGGCCGTGGATGCATGCCTGGTAGATACAGGGGCTTCAATCAACGTCTTACCTCCGAAGACCCTAGAGCTGTGCGGTGTGCCCAAGGAGAAATGGCTGCCTAGCCCCATCTCTGTTACAGCATATGACAACTCTACCCGTTCCCCTCTGGGAATGGTTTATTTAAAGGTGGAGCTAGGCCCTGTAAGTCATGTAGAGGTCGAATTTCACATCCTAGAAATCGATCCTTCTATAAATGCCATTTTGGGTCGTCCTTACATTAAAACTCTTGAGGCGATTCCCTCCACGAATCACCAATGCCTCAAATTCCCTTTCAAAGGACGAATTATTAAAGTGACGAGCATGCCGATCCTTGCTGCTGTTCATACCTTGAATATTAAATCTGCTGCTTTACCTGGCCAACAACCTTTTCTGTCGGTATTACAAGTCTACCATCCAGTGGCTGATCCTCTAAAAGCCGCCACTATTTCTCCATACCCGTTAGATGCCATAAAAAGAGGGAAGTGCATGAGTACCCCAGGATGGAGGATTATGATGAAGAACGGCTATCATCCTGGAAGAGGTCTGGGCACACAGCTGCAAGGCAGGACCACTCATGTTAAAGATCACCGAGCAGCACCTGGAAGCGGTCTGGGCTATAGGCCAAGGAAATTGAAACAAGACAGGGTTCAGCAAGATGATGGTTAGGAAATCTTGGAGACAATGTCTACACCACCCAAGGAAGGCCGAGATTCCCTAACATAGACCTTGTACACTCATTTCATAAAAGGGCCCATACTTAGCCATGACAACACAGTGGTCATTACTTCATGTTTTGACCTCCATGACATATATGGGAGAGATTTGGCCAGACATTGCTCAGAACTACTCACGTACCAATCCTTGGAGGCTCTGCGGCCTATGAAGAGGAGGAAATTCCATGATCCTGAATGCGAATGGTACAGGTGGTTTGATCTGAGAGACCTCTACATAGCACTAAACAGATTGTTCCTAGATCCTGCAGAACCCAAATGGCCGCCGCAGATTGACGAGCTGATTGAAGGTCCAGGTGCTATCTTTGATAAGCGGATACTGCTGTCGGAAGAGACCGATGAAGGGGAGCCAGATGACCCCAATGAAGCTGGTTATACTACAGATCTGCTCTGGAGGGGGACATATCCTTCTCATGTCTTCATGCTCCATACTCTATTTCGCACACTGCTCCTGACCCCGACTTGGTCGCGGGTCATTACTGAAGATATCCCACGGGCTCCACCCATTATAATCACTCTGTCCCCTCGGGACCTCATTCCATCACCTCCTCTCGATCTAGAGAGGATGTATGATTTGATTTGGGACATATTGCTATATGATCCCCCTAATCCTTTGGCCCTTGTGCCACTTCCTTCGTCTAACTCTCCTTCTATTTGTATCCATTCCTGTTTTATGTTTAATTCCTCTGATATCCAAAAAAAAACGCCAATTTTACAACAAATTCTTCTCATATCCTTATCGAGGAAACCTCTTACTTGTCCGATCACACCCCATTGCGCGGGTCCTTCGGTCAAGATTCTCTCTTAGATCTACTCTGCCCCTCCCCTCGGGAGGATTCTCCTGTATTTCCACTTGTATCCCAGGATTTCTATCCTGCTTCATCTTCATTAGGTTATGATAGGGAGTTTAGTGAAGTTAGGCAGTCTAGTTTTAGGCAGGTTAGTCAGGTTAGGAAGTCTAGGAAGCCTAAGGGTAGGTGAATTTCAGATAGATACCTCCAGGACTTAGCTGATAGATGCTTTTCTTGCTCTTTAATCCCTCAGTTTTTAGAAAATCCAATTCATATGCCAGAAGATTGTATGAACGATGAGTCAGTCAATGATGGGTATGGGGTGTATGAATTAGTGCACGAAAAGGACCCCATTATTGAAGATGAAGAAGATGACGAGGACGCAGCTGAAGCATATACTAGTGGAATGAAGAGATTCGATGAACCCTCAGCTGCCGTAGAAGAGCCCACCAAAGAAATCAATTTAGGGACTAAAGATGAACCTAAGGTTGTCCTCGTCAGCAAAAATCTTTCTACAGAGGATGAGAAGGCAATAGTACAAGTACTTAAGGACTATAAGGACACTTTCGCCTGGAGTTATGAAGATATGCCGGGGTTAGACTCATCTTTAATTAAACACAGGTTGACATTAAAGGAAGGAGCTAGCCCTGTCAAGCAGAAATTAAGGCGATTCCACCCACAAATGGCTCTAAAGATGAAAGAAGAGGTCGACAAATTGCATAAAGCCAAATTTATTAGAGTTGTCCTTTATCCATAATGGGTGGCTAACATAGTCCCAGTTATGAAGAAGGACGGTAAGGTCAGAATTTGCATTGACTTCCGAGATTTAAACCGGGCGTGTCCTAAAGATGATTTTCCATTGCCTCATATTGATGTACTCATTGACAACACCTGGCTATGAAACTTTATCATTTATGGACGGATTTTCAGGATACAATCAGATTAAGCTGGCAGAAGAAGATCAAGAGAAAACGTCATTCACTACACCTTGGGGAACATACTGTTATGTCGTCATGCCATTTGGATTAAAGAATGCTGGAGCCACTTATCAGAGGACTATGATGGCGATATTCCATGACATGATGTACATAGATTTGGAAGTGTATGTGGATGATTTATTGGTTAAATCTAAGACAAAGGCTGAGCACGTCAAGGTTTTGGCAAGGGTATTAGAGAGATCGAGAGAGTATCAGTTAAAGATGAACCCCAAGAAATGTGTATTCGGGGTATCTTCAGGGTCAGCAACGGGGAATTGAGATCGATCCCAACAAGGCGAAGGCTATCAGAGAAATGCCACCTCCCAAAAACTTGAAAGAGTTAAGAGGATTAATCGGGAGGTTACAATTTATTTGTCGTTTCGTCTCCCTGCACTCACAAAGGTGTAAGCCGTTCTACGAGCTTACCAAGCCGGGAGTCAATTTCGATTGGGACGATGTGTCAGGAGGCATTTGATGGATTAAAGAACTATTTGGCAAGTCCTCCTGTTTTGAGACCACCATCTCCAGGCAAACCATTGATACTTTACATTTCTGTCCTGGATGATGCAGTGGGGGCTGTCCTAGCACAAGAAGATGAAGAAGGAAAGGAGAGGGCAGCCTACTATCTCTCTAAACTTCTCAACCCCGCTGAACAGAGATATACAGCCGTGGAGAAAACATGTGCAGCATCGGTCTGGGTTGTGCAGAAATTAAAGCATTATTTTCTGGCCCACGAAGTCCATCTCATCGCTAGGATGAATCCGATCAAATTCCTTCTAGAGAAATCTGTTCTTACTTATAGGTTAGCGCGATGGCAAAGCTTTCTATCTCAATTCGATATCATTTATATTCAGCAGAAAGCGATCAAGGGCTATGCCATAGCAGAACATCTCGCTCATCATCCCCTTCCTCGATTTGATCCAGTGCGATCAGAGTTTCCGAATGAGGAACTGATGTCCGTAAATCAAATCAGAGATGATATGTGGACTCTGCATTTTGACGGAGCTCTGAATTCTCATGGAAAGGGGATCGGTATTATTCTGCTATCACCTGAAGGTGTCACCATTCCACAAGCCTTTCAGCTTGATTTTCCAGTCACTAACAATATAGCTGAATACGAGGCACTCCTTGCTGGCCTCGAGGTTGCTCATTTCCATGGTGCCACTAAACTCAGGATTGTGGGTGATAGCCAACTAATTCTCCGCCAAGTGCTGACCAAGTATCGAACTCTCGATCCCAAGCTCAAGCCTTATCAGGAACTTACTTCTGCTTACTCAAAGCTTTTCACGAAATTGATCTTTGTCCACGTCCCTAGGAATCAAAACATCTTAGCTGACACTCTAGCTTCACTTGCATCTTCTCTCAATTTTCCAATCAGCAAGCAATCCAAATCAATCATACAGGCGTCTTTCACCCGCCGTGAAAGACCCTTCATTTCTTAGAACTAAGGAGAAGTTGCTGAAGAAAGTTAGAGACGGAGATATTGTGGAAAAAAGAGAAATCATGTTGATAGAGCTGTTAGAAGAGATGGATGATGAACAGAAGCCATGGTATTATGAAATTGCCAAATATTGTGAAGATCAATCGTATCCTGAGGAAGCTACAACTGAGGAGAAGAGAGCTATTAGGAGAGTTGCTCAAAGATACACCTTAGTTGGAGGAGCATTATACAAGAGAGGTTTTGATGGAGTTCTTCTGAGATGTCTAGACGAAGATGAGCTCTGGAAGGTTATGGAAGGAGCTCATAGTGGAGTTTGTGGTGGCCATGTCAATGGACAGATGCTAGCAAAGAAGATCCTTAGACAATGGTTTTATTGGCCAACCATGAAAGAAGACTGTGTAGGATATGTCCGTAGGTGTGCTAAGTGTCAACTTCACGCCGACAAAATTCATTCTCCTGCATCTTCACTCCATCATGTTTCTTCCCCATGGCCTTTCTCCATGTGGGCTTTCGACATCATTGGACCCCTTGGTAACCCAGATTCCGGCATCAAGCAAAAATCTTTCATTCTCACGGCAACGGAATACTTCACCAAGTGGGCTGAAGCTGAAGCGTACGTGGAGATCAAAGCATCAACCGTCTGCAAGTTCATCATGAAGAACATCATCACCCGATTTGGAATTCCAAGCACCATCGTCATTGACAACGGACCACAGTTCGTGTCACAGGAATTGAAGGACCTCTGCAACAGGTATAAAATTGCATTGCATCATTCATCTCCTTATTATCCGCAAGGCAATGGCCAAGCAGAGGCAACTAATAAGACTTTGATAAAAATCATCAAAAAGACGTGTAAATCTAAAAAATTCGCAGATTGGTCAGAAAAATTGGTTGAGGCTTTATGGGCCTACCGAACTTCAATCCGCACGCCTACTGGGCAAACTCCTTATTCCTTAACATTTGGAATGGAGGCGGTAGTTCCATATGAGGTCCTCATACCGTTATTAAGATTACAATTGAATAAGGAATTCTCCATTGATAAACATCGTTCAGCACTCCTTGCTCAACTAGAACTCTTAGACGAAAAAAGATGGTCAGCCGCTAATCATGCAAAAGTTTATCAAAATAGACTAGCACGTTTTTATCAAAAGAAAGTCATTGAACGTAAGTTCAAAGTCGGTGAAATAGTTGTCAAAAGGATTTTTGTAAAACCTGGTGGTCCGCGTTCTAAGCTCCAACCCAACTGGGAAGGACCTTATGTTGTATCTCACGCTTTTCCTGGTAATACTTATCGTCTTGTTAATGCAGAAGGAGAAGAGCTAACTCATCCTTGGAATGGTTTACATCTTAAGAAATACTACCCTTAGGTTAAAAAGTCGATCAGTATGGTACAAAGACCAGTGGAATCAGAAAATTTATAAATTCAAATTTCTTTATTAGTCTGAATAATTTAACTTCAAACATATCATTACACTTACTGACACGTTTGATTCGTGAGTAACAAGAGATGTCAAGTCCTAAAGGATATCAAAAGCTTGACTAAAAGTGTACAGTACAAATCATTCGTTTTTAAAGCAAAATTCCGTTTTAAACTCGGCCCATGATGTCGGAACGAGGCTTAGAATAGACTACCAAGAATACCCGCCATCTTAGTAGGAGGCCGTCATAAAAAAAATGGGGGAGATCCGTTTAAATGAAATGAAAAAGAAAACAAAAGAATAGAAAAACAAAAGGGCAAAATCCAAATGTCAAAAGACCATTATACTACAAACGTTACATCAAGGCCATGAAATGAAACGAAAGGGATTGCAAGGTCGATAAATACCCCGGAAAGAAAATGACCGAACCCCAACGGATATTAGGGTAGGACAGGAACATCTTTTTAGGTCTCCGGAACCTTCTCATGGGCTTTCTAAACTTATTCTTCTTTTCCTTCTAAAGAGGTGTACTCCAAACTTAAGGAATGGCTTAGATTGACTGAGGGTCAAATCATCGAATGGGATCACGAATAGAAACACAAGTTCAAACATGATGGGTTTAAGTTAAATTGCTAAAGAACAATTTGGAAATTAAGTTAATAAATGAATATGATCTTTTGATCTGAGTACCATGCTGATCTTTTATGTCAAAAATCCAAAAAAAAATACATGTCTAAAATAAATAAAAAAATACATATTTCAAAAATAAAAAATACATATGTCAAAAATCCAAAAAAATATACATATTGTCAAAATCCAAAAAAAAAAGCATATATTTCAAAACCCAAACAAAAATGAATATTTCAAAACAACAAAAATATTTCATTTAGCATTTGCTTGTTGCACTTAGTGTGTTTCATTTCTTTTATTTTTAGTGAGCATCTGTATGCTTGCATGTTGCATTTTTGCTTAAGTTTGCTTATGGTTCAATCACCTTTGTTAATAAAGGCCGTGCCCCTTGACCATTTATTGAAGGAAAAAATCGATTGACCATTTATTTGGTCAGGCAAGGGGCTAAGCCTAAATAGATACTTAACCTGTTTGTTAAGTGATGTACAGGATTCAAGACAAACACAGGAACACAAGGTCGGAGCCAAAAGTTTCATGTATATCATCGAAAGATTTTTTTTGTACATGATACATGAAAAGAAAAGAAGATACATAAGCCCTCAAGGCTGGCTCTCCCCTCCGCCCTCATCAAGTTGGCTCTGGGCCTCGTCGAGTGCATCCGGTGCTGGTCCTCGGCAGGGAGGTGGAGGTGGTCCCATCGCGCTCGGCCCTGCCTGGCCAGAAGACATGGCGACACTGGCCGTGAAAGCACTGGTCAAACCACGCTCATGGGCACGTTGTCGAGCTCGCTGATACCTCTCCTCCACCATCTTGCGCTCATGCTCTGCAATTGATAGCCGACCCTGAAGACTCTCCAGTCGAAGGCGGTCGCGATCTCTCTCCTCGGTCACGAACTCCAGGCGAATCTGAAGGCGCGCAAGATCTCCAGTTGAGAGTCGGGCCACCTGCTCCTCCAGAGACCGGATCCGCGCAGCGTCAGCCTCGGCACGAGCCGCTGCAGCACGGGCATGCTCCAGCTCCGCTTCAGCCCTCTGAAGGGCTTCCTGAAGCTCAGCAACCTGAAAAGAAGTCATTGTTAGTTCAAGGCAATCAAAATCAAAATCAAATTCGAAAAGTCAAAGAACTTACCCGAGCAGCCCGGTCCTCCTCCGCAAGGGAAGCCCGGTGGATAGCAGAGGCGAGCTGGCTCTGGAGGTCAGCCAGAGCAGCGTCGTAGGCAGCAGATGAGGAAGATGAAGAAGCTCCATGCGAAGGGGGAGCCGCCTGAGTGTAGACGGCTCGCTGCACCAAAAGACAACTGTCAGTGTCAATCGTCAAAAATAAATTAATTAAAACTTACATTCATAAGCATTCATACATACCAGGTCAAACAGTTCCTTCTGGACTTGCTCGAGCTGGGCCTCCGCATCATGTAGGCGGGCCCGGAGGTCGATGATGACCGCATCACTTGCATCCTGCATATCATACATACATTCATTCACCAAACATAAATCAAGATAATAATAAAATTGAAGACGCATAAATGCATACTTATATCGAGTGGTCGGAGGAGCCGAAGCTGATCGGCGTAGTGGGCCCGGTACTGCTGGAGGTAGCCCTCGCTACTCTCCGCACGGGACTCCACCCGTACGCCTCGACGGTGCCAGTCCTTGTACTGCTCTGGGAACTTGGCACACCAATCGGTGAGGGCTTGCTTGCCCCTCATGCTCCTCCCGACGTCCTCCGGGACCTCCTCGTCAATCCACTCCTGGTGGAGGCCCAGGGTCCTCATCACAAGCCGGAGGCGGAGGGGCTCGATTTCGTTGAGGCAATGTACCCACATTTGCCTCCCGAACCTCCTCCTGCCAGCCGTCACCCACGGCTGACCCTCCTCGCCCATAGCAAGGTACGGGTGCCAGATCACCTGCACATAGATTAGATGCATTCATAAATAATTTGCATTTAATGAATAAAAGATTGCATTTAATTGAACAAGTTAAAAATTTACCAGTAACTCTGGGTAGTCAAGGAACTGACGGCGGAGGGCCGTTAGCTGGTGATGCTGTGGGGCCGTATCCACAATTGGCTGCCAACGGGACGGCGCCTGGTCGAGCAATCCGTGCTCTGCCGAGCGGGAAGTAATGATAGCTCCAAACCTACATTCACGAACATATAAGTTAGGAAAAAGCATCATATCATATTGCATATCATGAACAAATAATAAATAACTTAATACCTGGAGGAACGGCGAGAAGCCGCTGACAGTGGTCTCACGGTCCGGCGTGACCACAGACAAATCGGCGAAGAGGTGGGCCAGAAGGGCCGCACCCCAGGCGTACTCCCCTAAGCTATCTAAATCATCTAGTAAATACAGGAATCTACAATGAATGTGGTCGCCCTTCGTACCGAAGAGCAACCGACCAAAGAAGAAAACTAAGAAAACTCTAAGCTGTCTATCTACCTCCTCCCCCTGACTCGGGTCGCTACAATAGATGGCGGAGGATGACTCTGCTAGCCTATCCCTAAACTCCTCCCGGGTCTCGTCAGACCGACGTCGGGGCTCATCTAACACTAAAGCTGCCTCTACTTCTATCCTAGGGACCATCCTAGACTCCCTACCTATGCTAGATACCTCTATCCTTAGTAGAGCCTCTGCTAATCCCTGATAGTTGGGGTAAGTCACCCCACTCACAGGTCGGCCCTCTACCCTGAGGCCAGTGATCCTGGCCACATCCTCTAAAGTGGGGATCATATGTCCCCAGGGCATTAGGAATGCCCGACTCTCTGCGTGCCAACGCTCTCTAAGCGCCTGCAGTAAGACCAGATCGAGCCAAAATGGCTCGATATCTAGTATCTTACCGAACCCCATCCGGCGCAGGCGCGCCTTCTGGAAGTCCGGGAGTCCCCTATAGGCACCTATCACTAGGTCCCAACTAATCTTAGACCTCATCACTCCCTGCAAATAAAAACATAAAAAAATAGGGTCAGTAATGAATAAAAACAGGAAGAACAGTTCTGTTTTAAAAGGCATCAGTACATATAGACGTTTTTCAAAACACGTCAACATGACCTGACGCATTTCAAACTTATTTTCTGCCAAATTAAAAATTCGGAATTAACCTTGAAAGACGTCAGCCCAGGGTGACGCCTTTTGAATGGCGTCACCTGGTCTGGACGCCTTTCAAGGCCCGATTCCGGGTTCTTGAAGAACCCCGTTTTCTCCTCTCTTTTTCTCATCACATTCAAACCATAGGAGGCTTACCGTGTGGAGGTCGCCCTCCTCTTCCTCTTCCATTGCCACGGGCGCCGGTGGAGAGAACTCCTCCTCCAAAAACGCCGCGGCTTCGGCTAGCGCCGCCGGAACCTCCTCGGAAGCTTCCTCCTCGTGCCTTCGTCGCCTCTTGGCCAAGGCCTTCATTTTTCTAGAACCTTCACCGCATTCCATGGTCAAGAAAGAAAGAGTTTTGAGGGAAAAAGAGAGGGAGATCGCCGAAGCTTGCCGGAGAGGAAGAGAGAGAGAGAGAGTTTTGTGAAAAGTGAGGAACAAAGGAGGCCTTCGCGAGTCTGTAAACGAAAGGTTGAAAGGCGTCGACTCAGACAGACGCGTTTTAGAGCGCATAAGTTGAGGCGGCAAGGACAGCTGTTTGAAATTGAGTGAAAGACGTCCACCTATGCTGACGTCTTTCATATTACCACCAAAGCCGTACAGAGGAAAATGATGAAAGACGTTTTATCATGTAGACGCGTTTTAGGGTATTAATCACGGAATTAATGCCAGAATTCTGGAAAAAGTAGGAGAGAGAGTTGAAAGGTGTCGGGATAAGCAGACGCAATTTAAACTTTAATCAGTTTTTTTAGGATTAAATTAAATTTCTGGAAAAGGAATTATGGTTGAAAGGCGTCTTTCTGAGTGGACGCGTTTTGGATTTTACAGAACCCGAACTGTTGAATTTTCAGGAAAAATCCAATTTTTACAAAAGGAAAAATCATAGACACATCACAGGAAGTTAAGGAAAGATTTCAAGGCATGAAAAATCATTCTTTATTCAATGAAATCCTTTATTACATCAAAATAAAATCAAAAAGAGAGAGAGGACATTTAAGGAAGAATTTTATGAAGACCTTTAAGGTAAGGAAATTTTAATCCTCTATCTCTATCTTTAGAGGATTTTACACGGTAACTAAAGCCAAGGTTACATAAGGTGGTGATAATTTGTATGGCTTCATAATCTTCGTCGGATTCCAAGTCACGCTTCTTGATTGAGGGTGTGAGAGAGAACTCCGGGAATTCACGACGGCCCAAGCTAAGCTGAGTAAGGCACCGATGAAGATTATATAACACGAACTCGGTGGCTCCAATCAACTTGAGATCCGCTCCCACTGCACGGCGCACCCAAACAGATTTTCCAACAAGAGCGAGTGGAGACGAGTCAAATATGTCGGATGTCATAAGTTTCAAATACTCTCTCCAGTCGGCTCGGGTCTTGAGCTTTGGAACCTTGTTGACCATGTGCTCATTGAACTTTACAATGTTAGCAATGCAATGAATTGGACTATTCAAGAAGATTTGAGATGGATTCAGAGGCATTTTCTTGCAGTACTCAAACTTGAAGTGAAGTTCAACCCATAAGGTAAAGAGTAACATGCACCCATAGGGAGGACGACCCATAGATGCCGCAGAAAGTCCACTATAAAGATATGCCAAGAGTGCAATGCTAATGGATTTACCTTCGAAGATTGCGCATATAGCATTAACCTGATCATCTTCTAAGATGTTATCTTGCGCAGGGAAGAACAAGGCACCGGCAAGGCATGTAACGAAAGCTTTCGTTACATCCTCTGCTTCATCCTCCCTTAGATCATCGATTTCATATAGAGTCCACTCAGCAAGCTTTGCAAAATTAATCCCCTTTTTGGTAAGGTATCCCTTAGCTTCTGAAGGATCCTTCATAATTGATGTCAACAATTGTTGACCGGTGATTTTTTCTCTTATCAAGGCTATATTATCTTTGTTGTCTTTGGTCTTTGGGAGACCTAATAGAAGCTCCGCCTCCTCCAAAAGGATTGTGCACTTGAAGTCTTGGAAGAAGAACGTATGAGTTTGGGGATGTCACCACTCAATCAAGGCACCCATGGCCGCCCAATCTACATTCGCGCTCTTGTAATGTTTGGCAAGCACTACAAGTCCTTGAAGATTCCACTTAGATATGAAAACTTGCATAGAAAGCTTAATATTTTTTGCAAGTTTACGAATCCAAGGGAGAGAGGTGAATTTTCTAGGTCCAGGAAACATGGGATAATTCTGAAAACAAAAAGAAGGATTGAAGAATATGATGAAGGACATGAAGAACATGAAGAAGGATTGAAGGGAAGTTGATTGAACTTACTTGAAGATTGGGATTCCTTCCGTTGAGGTGATTATCTATGTCGGAAAACTTCTCTAGATACATTTTCATCCTCTTGTTTGAAGAATCCATTCCCTTTTCGGAATTCCTCCTTCTTGAAGCTTGGAAACCTTAGAAACTTTGAAGAAACCTTGAAACTTTAGAAGAAAACTCAAACTACGATCTTTGGATTATGGTAGGATTGCTTGGGAACAACCTAAGGGTGTTTATATAGAAGAAATTGCGATCCTAGGAAGACTTTTCTAGATTGGAAAAGGGATGTGCATTGGTAGAGTTGGAATTCGAGTAGAGAACAGCCAGAAACCTGTTTCTGTGAGTAAAAGGCCGGAGCACCGCCGCGTTTCAAGATTGAATGGCGTCTGCTTGACATGACGCGTTTCAGCCTTTC
This sequence comes from Zantedeschia hybrid cultivar, assembly GCA_030544215.1. Classification (NCBI taxonomy): domain Eukaryota; kingdom Viridiplantae; phylum Streptophyta; class Magnoliopsida; order Alismatales; family Araceae; genus Zantedeschia; species Zantedeschia hybrid cultivar. The sequence continues at coordinate 48,716,866 of JARZZO010000011.1, forward strand.
TGTGATTTATCCGAAATTCTGTGGTTTTTGATGTTTAAATTGAATATATGTTTGGAATTATTAATGATTTTGATTGCAGGAAATTCAAGTAAAGCTGGAAATATCAAGAAGATCCCACTGTGGGAGTTCAAGAAGTCCTGACCGTGGCTAAAAAGACGGTTATTCTTATCCTTGTACTCCTTTCATGTAATTATTGTGCACCATCATAATTACTATATGTTAAATATTTACTAGACTATATCAAGGACCTTGTGGTTTTGATAAAACTGGAATTTGAGTTCCCCTACAACAAAAACGGTGATAATTCCAGAGAATTCTTAATCGCACGGATAGGCCGTTAGATTGTTAATTAGTGAGGACGATGGTTCCATTTTTTGTGAAACGGTGCATGGGTAAACGAGCTTCGGCTTAGCACTGGATTACAAGAATTGGTGTCTTGACTCATTAATGACAATTTAACAATATTATCCTTAATTAATTTATATTTTATTTGATTTTATATTTTTCTTTTAGCCCAGCATGCATCATGTAGGACTTTGAAATCACTGTGATAAGGATTAATTATTGATTAAGTTTCAGACCATTAATCAAATAACTTCAACATGATATGAAATATTCCATTCTGAATTGAGTATCTTGATTATCTTTGAGGTTCGCTTGAAGATATCATCGGAATTCTATCCTTTCTTGGACTCTTTATCCAATATTTCTTGTTTTCTTTTAAGATCCATCATGGCTGCAGCACGTCCACATTGGCTGGCAAACGCTCCCCATGATGAAACCTGTAGTGTCTACGACCTGGGGTACTTCCCACTCCGAGGAGGTTGATCGACTTTATTTTATTTCCTTGTCTATTTCATCCAGACGGGATTGATTTCATTGATCTCTTTGAACTATCTTCATTGATAATTTTGAGAAAAATTCTTATCATGTGATGTTAAGAGCGCGTCTCATCACACCTTGGCATCACCTTTTCAGTACATTTCATTTCATTTCACTCCCTTGCAAAGACAATGCCAAGGTGAGGCAGCTGTAGACACGCTAATTTTAACATCATTTCGAGTAAATTTCATATCATATAACAATGCCTCAGAATGGTCTGATATTTAATCATTGATTAATTTTTATTGATCTTTTTAAGTGTCGAGTTTAACAGACATGTTTAAGTTAATCAATTGAATTGATTTTAATTCAAATTTCAGTTAAAATATGAAGAAGCTTAATAGACGTCGACCTATGTGGACGCCATTTAGACTTTATTCTTATTTTTAACATTTAAATTTGAATTTTAATCAGTTGATTAATTAGCTAAAAGGCGTCTGTGAGTCTTGACGCGTTTTAGGTTTCCTAGGTTATTTCTACTTCTCTTCCGGATGTTTATCCTTATCTTAATCAGTGTAAAAGACGTCTGTACATGTAGACGCGTTTTAGCTAATAAAGATAAAGATAAGTTTTACCGGATGTTTATCCTTATCTTAATTAATATGAAAGGCGTCAGCCAATGTGGACGCGTTTTAGGTAATTACAGATAAAGATGAATTAATCTGTATCTATCTGTTGGTTAAGATGGATAAATTCGAGGTTTTTCCATGTTAATCACGAACGCAGAAGAAGTCTATAAATACCTTGCATCAATGTTGAGTTTAAAAAAAAAAAAAAAAAAAAGGGTGAATGCTGAATGTTGAGCGTTATTGAAAAGAGTTCGTGATTGAAGCGAAGCAACAACGTCGGAACGCCGAAGTGCTGCCATTTCCAGGAGTCGGCGTCCATTCAAGATTCTTCATCCAATTCAAAAATTCAACCATTGGGCATAAGTCTTTTATTTCTGCATCTGCATTCTATTTATTTTTACATTCTTCATCATCACTTCATGCAACATACAACACCTGCATTCTTTTCAAAATCTATTTGATTAAGGGGTTTCAAAGCCATTGAACAAGTAAGTTTGCTGTTTAGTTGCATGTTTAAGACCGTGATTAGAATAGATTCTATTGTTGCTTAAGTTCTCATCATCATTTCTTCGTTTCTATTTTTTTATTTTTTGCTGCACGGAGCAAAAGGAGAATCAACAATCAAATCAAAGGACTCTGGACGATCCTCAAATTCAACCTCAACAGCAAGAACAAAAGAAAAGGAAGGGCTCTCTTTCTTCAGCCGGCTGAAGAGGGGGAATCAAGGACTCAACATCTTCCGCGTTTAAAAAGGTAGGTGATCATACCTTCTTTTGGAACTTTTTAGTTAAAAGTTTCTGGCGATCACTGTACTTAGTTTCTGTTTTTAATAGGTTTATTTTGCACTAAATAACCTAGATTTTTCATGTTAATCAAATGTCATGAGAGATCGAAGATGGGCCCTCGTATGGACTAAATGGTGTTGGATAGGTAGGTTCTTGCTGTTTAAGGTTAAGAGTTGGTCCAACTTCTGGGCCAACAAGTCTACCTTATCCAATTTCTGATTGATCAAATTAATGTCTATTTTGGATTCGGGCTCTCCTCGATTCTTAAGTTCATACATCTCGGTCCGTTTAAATGGCCCAACAGCCTTCTCGTAAGATGAGAGAGAGGCATGATTGATGGAGTTGTCACTAAGCATTTCAAACAAATCATAGGCCTCATCTTCACTCTTCATCATAAAGGCCCCTCCACACGAGGCATCTACCATATATCTAAATTGTTCAGACAACCCTTCATAGAATGCTTGGACAATTTGCCATTTTGATAGCCCATGATGAGGACATTTCCTAAGTAATTCTTTCAATCTCTCCCGTGACTCATGAATCAATTTTCCGGAAGTTTGGGCAAAACCTGTAATGGCCCTTCTCATGGTGTTGGTTCGCCCTATTGGATAGAAATTCTTGAGGAATTCTTTTTGCATTTCCTCCCATGTCCTAATGGGCCTTCCTATAGTCCCCAGCCAATATTTAGCCTTATCCTTCAGCGAAAAAGGGAAAATGGTCAACTTAAGGGCATCATCGGTGAAATTCTGAATCTACACCGTGGAACAGATCTCTAAGAATTCATCCAGATGCTTATAAGGATTTTCATTTGTGTTCCCATAAAAGGATGGGAGCATCTAGATGGTACTTGATTTAATTTCATATTGATTGGTCAGATTCTGAGGAAGATGAATACAAGATAAAGGTTGATATTGATTCGAGATGAAACAATCCTTCATCTGTGAAGACTATAATTCTCGACCATTTGATCTTGAGATGGGTTTCTTTGATGAAGAACTCTCTCGATTTCAGTCATTTGACTTAGAAGGTTAGGGCTTTGAGATCTTCTACCTTGCATACACTAGAACGAAGAGAGAGAAGAAGGACTTCTGTAAGGATCGTGACCTTCGGATCCGGTTTTCGGGATCGGACCTTGTAGTTCTAACTTTAGTGAGGGCGGAGGTTCTGAGTTGATTCGCGTCAGGACGTCGAGATGCGTTTTAAACGGCGTCTACCGTCGCAGACGCATTTCAAGTTCTGCCACGTGGGTGCCACGTGGGCTGGCTTCGGGCCGCGAGGGTACGACCCTGTCTTGTCGACCTGAACGGCGTCCACGTGTGTCGACGCCTTTCAGACTGCGACTCTGGGTTGTCAGAGTACGGCCCTGACATATCGTCTGAACGGCGTCTACCTTGAACGACGCGTTTCAGACTCTTGTCAGAGCAGCTGTCACATCAACTGATTGGCGTCCGTAGATGTCGACGCGTTTTAGCCAGTCTCTGGTTAACCCCGCGAGCCCTCCTTCTTTCCCTCATTTTCTCCTCTCTTCCTCTCTTTCCCCTTCCGGCGAACTCGACGGCGATCTCTCATCCTCCCTCTTTTCCTCCCACCGTTTCATCCCTTCCTCCACTCTATCCTCTACCTAACTCCTACCACTACCACCTCCACTTTCACTGGGGCGTTCTACTCTCCGGACGGCCGCCGACGTCACGGAGGGGCGAGGACGACCACGGCGGTACCGGCAGCGGCGTGGGGCGAGTCGAGTGGACGGCTTGAAGCTCGGAGGCGTTCAAGTATCCGGTAGGGTGACGGTTCCCCTTAGCATCGCGTTTTAGACCATGTTTACCCCGTTTAAGCTTGTTTGGATCCTTGGTTTCGGGGGGGTAGAATGAGCATGTTTAGGAGTTCTTTTGATAACATGGGGGATTTCTATGAATGTGTTGCTTGTGGATAGCATTGCTCCTCTTTTTCCCTCCGTTTTTGGGTGAATTTGGGGTTGTTTGGGGTTGGATAGGGAGCCCTCGGGCTCAGGCGACTCTGGTTCCTAGGGCTGAAACACGTCGTGCATGGACGACGCCTTTTTGAAGGGCGTCGAGCCATCACGACGCCTTTTAGACAGGAATTGGCTGACAGAGAGTCTGCCAGTTCGGGGATTCTGGGACTAAAAGACGTCATGGGTGAACGACGCGTTTTCAAATGACGTCGGTTAACCATGACGCCTTTTAAAGGTAGAAATCCCCTGAGTAAGGGCCTTGGAAATTCCGGATTTCTGTGTTGAATGGCGTCTGAGGATGTCGACGCCTTTTAAAAGGGGACCACTGGTGTCGACGCCTTTTAGGGTCTGATTCTGAAGACTGTTTTACATAAACCTGAACATGGAGCTTGAATGGCGTCGACCTTGGGTGACACGATTCAGGACAGAACAACACTAATTCATGCCAGTAAAATGTGTTCATACTGTTAGATATTCGGTTAGTGCATGCTTTAGTATACGTAGATTCTTCGGGACCGGATGGCACTGCGTTGTGTGCCGTGCGATCGCGGGCTTTTCACGTGACCGGATCGTACTGCGCTGGGTTTTGGTGGTTTTGTGTTACTGTGGACCTGGAGTGACATTGTAGCGCTTTATCACCCTGTGCTGGTGGGGGCGTGAGCACAGCGCCGGTGGGGGCGTGGGCGGGGTGACGCCTAGTGAGAGAGGGTCACCTGGTGAACCCCGGGGTCAGCTAGTACCGGTGTCGGAGTGGTACATTCGGAGAGTCACTCATGCTGAGGGAAGGAGTAGCCACCTGAGCCGGTTGGGCCGGAATAGCTAGTGTGCTATCCGAGGGGTTACTGTTTGGTCTCAGCGGGTCGAGGTTTCTCCACCGTTGTTGTGTGGTTGGCGAGTTCTATCGAGACGATAGTTGTGGATTTCCTAGGCGGCTGGTTTATTTTATGCATGTTTACTATATTACGATTGCATGTGATTTCACGTTAAGGATTAGGAATTGTACCCCTTGTGCTTATCACCTTTCTGTTAGCTGTATCTTGCACTTGTGGGTGTGTGTGTGGGCAGTGGGGATCGAAGGATCCCTACTGAGTCTTGTCTTTAAGACTCACCCTCTACGGTTTTCAGGTGAGGACACCCAGCAGACTTAGCGAGGAGAGTGCGGCCGTGAGTTGAGCTCCGTCAGCAGTTGTTCCGGGGTATGCCCCGACGTAGTTGTTATTTTATTTCTGGCCTGTACATTTAATTATTTCTTTTCTGTTGGAATATGTAATTATTTGCTGTATCGAGTCGCATTGTAATAATTTTAATTCCTGCACTTTTACTTCTGTTCAATGCGATGTGAATGTTTAGCTTAGTTTATTATTTATCTCCCAGACTTGATTTGATCTTGGTTTGGTTCCAAATTAATGATTCGGTATCCATTTAGTAATCGGATCCCCGATTATAGGGTGGCGGGTCGTTACAGTTGGTATCAGAGCATACGGTCTGGCAAATAAATAAATAACTAGGTTAAATATCATAAATTCGGCAAATAAATACATTATCCCGTACAGGCACGGCGGTAGCATAGGCTTTAGGAATCTAATTAGAACTTTTTGATTTTGTAATTGTAGGCGAGTAGATGGCTCCCAGAAGGAGGATGCCAGTTATTCGAGAGCAGGGTGATGTCCCTAGTGGGTCCGAGGCCGGGAGGCCGAGTGTTGAGCAGTTCATGGAGGCGATGATGGACACTATGGCTCGTTATCAGACACGAGAGAGTTCCAGTGCGCGGGGAGGGTCCACCGCTACACTTGAGCGGTTTCTGAAGCTGAGGCCACCTCACTTCACCGGTCGTCCCGACCCTGACGAGGCCATCCACTGGCTTAGAGAGATAGAGAAGACTTTTGACACCATGGATTGTGCTGCAGTAGAGCGGACCCCGTTAGCTACCTTCATGCTGAAGGATAGCGCCTATGACTGGTGGACCACCTTGAAGAGTTTGTCCTACGAGGACAGGAGTCTTAAGGAAATTCCATGGGAGACATTTGTTAGGGAGTTCAACGCTCAGTACTTCCCTAGACACGTCCAGAGGACTAAGGAGAGGGAGTTCATGGATCTGACACAGGGGAGCATGACAGTACTTGAGTACCAGGCGAAGTTTGTTTCGCTAGGACGGTTCGTGCCTTTCATATCTGGGGACGAGGAGCGTCGTACTGAGAGATTCGTAGACGGACTGAGGCTCAGCTTGAGGAACTTCGTGGCGTCTCACTGTTGCACGGATCTGGCTTCCGCGGTTAGATGTGCGGCAGCAGTGGAGGCTCAACAGAGCCAGTCGGCCCGGGAGAGAGGACTGGCTGCTCAGAGCCCAGTTCGTGGCAGGGGCAAGGCAGCGGCAGCAACTCCTTCAGCTGGATCGGGATCGTCGTCACTCGGCTCCCGATTCAGGAGATTCTTCAGGGGTGGTGGCAGCAATAGTGGCAGTAGCGGCAGCAACAGGCCCGGGCAGGGTCAGCAGAGTCAGTCTGTATCCAGTGCACCGCAGGGGCCAGCTCAGAGGCTTCCGGCAGTCTGTCAGCACTGTGGGGATACCCATGGTGGGACTCAGTGTCCCACTCTTACCAGGAGATGTTTCGCTTGCGGCCAGCAGGGCCACTTGGCGAGGCAGTGCCCGCAGGGGTATGGTCAGGGACATGGTTCAGGTGAGCAGAAGAAGCCAAGGACCCAGGGGAGAGTGCTAGCTATCACCAGGAGGGAGGCACGCGCGTCCAACTTGGTGGAAGGTACACTTTCTGTCCTTGGGAACTCTGCACATGTATTGATTGATTCGGGTGCTTCGCATTCTTTTATTTCTGAGCAGTTCTTAGATATCCTTTCTGCGCCCGTTGTTGAGTTATCTGATGGTTTGATGGTGGAGGTTCCTTCTGGAGACTATATGATATCTTATAACTACTTGAGGAATGTTCCCTTGACCATTGAGGGTCATGTGCTCCCTGCCCAGTTGGTTGTGCTTGCCATTCGAGACTTTGATGTCATCCTGGGTATGGATTGGTTGGAAGCCTTTTATGCAGAGGTGGACTACCACAAGAAGAGGGTACGATTCTCCATTCCGGACATCCCGACCTTCTTCTTTCAAGGTATTAGGCTTTCTTCCCGAGGTATCCTTATTTCTACCTTTAAGGCACGGAGGCTGCTTGCTGGTGGGTGTGAGGCTTTCCTTGCCTCTGTTGTTGTCTCTGACGTCCGGGTTAGTCTCAGCCCTGGGGAGGTACCTGTTGTGTGTGAGTTCATCGATGTTTTCCCCGAAGAGCTGCTTGGCCTTCCTCCTCAGCGAGAGGTCGAATTTACCATCGAGCTTGCACCAGGTACGGCGCCCTTTGTCTAAGGCCCCGTATCGGATGGCGCCAGCTGAGCTCGCTGAGTTGAAGGCACAGTTGCAGGAGCTGCTGAATAAGGGTTTCATTCGCCCCAGTACATCTCCATGGGGTGCTCCAGTCCTGTTCGTTAGAAAGAAAGATGGTTCTCTGAGGTTGTGTATTGACTATAGGCAGCTGAACCAGGTAACGATGAAGAATAAATACCCACTTTCAAGAATTGATGATTTGATGGATCAGCTGCAGTCCGCGAAGGTGTTTTCCAAGATCGACTTGAGATCCGGATATTATCAGATGAGGATCCGGGATGTTGATGTTAGCAAGACGGCCTTCAGAACTCGGTATGGACATTATGAGTTTTTGGTTATGCCCTTTGGCCTGACCAATGCTCCGGCGGCCTTTATGGAGCTGATGAACCGAGTCTTCAGGACTTATCTGGATCAGTTTGTGGTTGTGTTTATTGATGATATTCTGATCTATTCTTCTTCTGAGGAAGAGCATGCCACCCATCTTCGGACGGTATTGCAGGTCCTGAGAGAGCATCGACTTTATGCCAAGTTCAGCAAATGTGAGTTTTGGCTAGACGAGGTGCATTTCCTCGGGCATGTTATTTCTGGCAATGGTATCGCAGTGGACCCAGCCAAGATCGAGGCAGTGATGGATTGGAGCAGGCCGACTTCAGTGACTGAGATCAGGAGCTTTCTGGGGCTTGCCGGTTATTACAGGCGGTTCGTTCAGGGATTTTCTTCGATAGCAGCCCCCTTGTCGAGGTTGACTCGAAAGGGAGTTCGCTTTGTGTGGACCGAGGATTGTGAGCAGAGTTTTATTGAGTTAAAGACCCGTCTCACGTCAGCCCCTGTTCTAGTGCTTCCATCTAGATCAGGTGGATTTGTGGTTTACTCCGATGCGTCCCGTCAAGGTTTGGGCGCAGTTCTAATGCAGCATGGCAGGGTAGTGGCTTATGCTTCTCGACAGCTGAAGAAGCATGAAGAGAACTATCCTACTCATGATTTGGAGCTGGCAGCTGTGGTGTTTGCACTCAAAATCTTGAGGCATTATTTATATGGGGAGAAATTCCAGGTGTTCACGGATCACAAGAGTTTGAAATATGTGTTCACTCAGAGGGATCTGAATTTGAGGCAGCGAAGGTGGATGGAGTTCATTAAAGATTATGACTTTGACCTCTCTTATCATCCGGGCAAAGCGAATGTAGTGGCAGACGCTTTGAGTCGGAAGACGGTCATGTCATACCTTATGATTCATGAGTGGAAATTATTCGAGCAAGTAGTGGAATCTTCCTTTAGGGTTCCACGTGATGATGACAGAGCCATGCTGGTCAGTTTGACTGTGAGACCAGCTGTGTATCATGTAGTGATTGAGGCTCAGAGGGCAGATGTTGAGCTACCACAAATCCTCCAGAGGTCAGAAGTGGAGTTATGGGACGACGGTACGGTCAGGTTCAGAGGTAGACTTTATGTTCCGTCTGAGGAGGACGTGCGCAGATGTGTTCTTGATGAGGCGCACCGTTCGAGATATGCAGTGCATCCGGGCACGACTAAGATGTACCATTGTTTGAGGAGGCATTTCTGGTGGCCCGGTATGAAGAAAGATATAGCTGAATATGTAGCCAGATGCATGACTTGTCAGCAGGTTAAGGCCGAGCATCAGAGACCTGGTGGGTTGCTACAGCCCTTGCCGATTCCAGAGTGGAAATGGGAGCATGTGACTATGGACTTCGTGATGGGATTGCCTACATCCCCTAGCAGGAGAGATGCCATCTGAGTCATCGTGGATCAGCTGACCAAGTCGGCACACTTCCTAGCTATTAGGAAGGACTGGTCAGTCGGCAAGCTGGCAAAGTTGTTTGTAGACCGGATCATCTCTCTGCACGGGGTGCCTTTGTCTATTGTATCGGATCGAGATCCAAGGTTTACTTCCAGATTCTGGAAGAGCTTTCAGCAGGCACTAGGCACTCAGTTGACTTTCAGCTCAGCCTACCATCCCGAGACTGACGGGCAGTCGGAGAGGACTATTCAGACCTTGGAAGATATGCTCAGAGCTTGTTGTCTAGACTGGGGAGGTTCTTGGGAGCAATATTTGTCCACAGTGGAATTTGCGTATAACAACAGTTACCATTCCAGTATCGGCATGGCGCCTTACGAGGCTTTGTATGGGCGACCGTGTCGATCTCCAGTATGTTGGTCCGAGATCGGTGAAAGGCAGATAGCAGGACCCGAGTTAGTACAGCAGTGTGCTGAGATTGCCAGGTTAGTTCGGCAGAGGTTGACCACAGCGCAGAGTAGGCAGAAGAGTTATGCTGACATCCGACGGAGACCGCTTGAGTTTGAAGTTGGGGACCACGTGTTTCTCCGAGTCTCACCCTCCAAGGGTGTAATGAGATTCGGGAAGCGAGGCAAGCTGAGTCCGCGCTATATTGGGCCTTTTCCCATCGTTGCTCGGATTGGGGAAACCGCGTACCAGCTGGCCTTGCCGCCCAGTCTTGCGGGGGTGCACGATGTGTTCCATGTTTCCTTACTGAGGAAATATGTTCAGGATCCATCCCATGTCCTGGACTTTTCAGAGTTAGAGGTCGCTGAGGACCTGTCCTTTCCAGAATATCCTGTCCGTATTGAGGATCACAGAGAACAGGTCCTGCGGAACAAGATTGTACCGTCGGTCAAGGTTATTTGACAGTACCGCTCCGGAGGTGAGGCAACCTGGGAGCGAGAGGATGAGATGCGGGAGCAGTTCCCTTACCTCTTTTCGTAAGTTTCCTTGTAAACTTGTATCCCTGTTCGACCTTGTTAATTCTAAGCAGTCAATTTCGGGGACGAAATTCTTTTAAGGGGGGGAGATTGTAAGGATCGTGACCTTCGGATCCGGTTTTCGGGATCGGACCTTGTAGTTCTAACTTTAGTGAGGGCGGAGGTTCTGAGTTGATTCGCGTCAAGACGTCGAGACGCGTTTTAAACGGCGTCTACCGTCGCAGACGCATTTCAAGTTCTGCCACGTGGGTGCCACGTGGGCTGGCTTTGGGCCGCGAGGGTACGGCCCTGTCTTGTCGACCTGAACGGCGTCCACGTGTGTCGACGCCTTTCAGACTGCGACTCTGGGTTGTCAAAGTACGGCCCTGACATATCGTCTGAACGGCGTCTACCTTGAACGACGCGTTTCAGACTCTTGTCAGAGCAGCTGTCACATCAACTGATTGGCGTCCGTAGATGTCGACGCGTTTTAGCCAGTCTCTGGTTAACCCCGCGAGCCCTCCTTCTTTCCCTCATTTTCTCCTCTCTTCCTCTCTTTCCCCTTCCGGCGAACTCGACGGCGATCTCTCATCCTCCCTCTTTTCCTCCCACCGTTTCATCTCTTCCTCCACTCCATCCTCTACCTAGCTCCTACCACTACCACCTCCACTTCCACTGCGGCGTTCTACTCTTCGGACGGCGGCCGACGTCACGGAGGGGCGAGGACGACCACGGCGGTACCGGCGGCGGCGTGGGGCGAGTCGGGTGGACGGCTTGAAGCTCGGAGGCGTTCAAGTATCCGGTAGGGTGACGATTCCCCTTAGCATAGCGTTTTAGACCATGTTTACCCCGTTTAAGCTTGTTTGGATCCTTGGTTTCGGGGGGGTAGAATGAGCATGTTTAGGAGTTCTTTTGATAACATGGGGGATTTCTATGAATGTGTTGCTTGTGGATAGCATTGCTCCTCTTTTTCCCTCCGTTTTTGGGTGAATTTGGGGTTGTTTGGGGTTGGATAGGGAGCCCTCGGGCTCAGGCGACTCTGGTTCCTGGGGCTGAAACACGTCGTGCATGGACGACGCCTTTTTGAAGGGCGTCGAGCCATCACGATGCCTTTTAGACAGGAATTGGCTGACAGAGAGTCTGCCAGTTCGGGGATTCTGGGACTAAAAGACGTCATGGGTGAACGACGCGTTTTCAAATGACGTCGGTTAACCATGACGCCTTTTAAAGGCAGAAATCCCCTGAGTAAGGGCCTTGGAAATTCCGGATTTCTGTGTTGAATGGCGTCTGAGGAAGTCGACGTCTTTTAAAAGGCGACCACTGGTGTCGACGCCTTTTAGGGCCTGATTCTGAAGACTGTTTTACATAAACCTGAACATGGAGCTTGAATGGCGTCGACCTTGGGTGACGCGATTCAGGACAGAACAACACTAATTCATGCCAGTAAAATGTGTTCATACTGTTAGATATTCGGTTAGTGCATGCTTTAGTATACGTGGATTCTTTAGGACCGGATGGCACTGCGTTGTGTGCCGTGCGATCGCGGGCTTTTCACGTGACCGGATCGTACTACGCCGGGTTTTGGTGGTTTTGTGTTACTGTGGACCTGGAGTGACATTGTAGCGCTTTATCACCCTGTGCTGGTGGGGGCGTGAGCACAGCGCCGGTGGGGGCGTGGGCGGGGTGACGCCTAGTGAGAGAGGGTCACCTGGTGAACCCCGGGGTCAGCTAGTACCGGTGTCGGAGTGGTACATTCGGAGAGTCACTCATGCTGAGGGAAGGAGTAGCCACCTGAGCCGGTTGGGCCGGAATAGCTAGTGTGCTATCCGAGGGGTTACTGTTTGGTCTCAGCGGGTCGAGGTTTCTCCACCGTTGTTGTGTGGTTGGCGAGTTCTATCGAGACGATAGTTGTGGATTTCCTAGGCGGCTGGTTTATTTTATGCATGTTTACTATATTACGATTGCATGTGATTTCACGTTAAGGATTAGGAATTGTACCCCTTGTGCTTATCACCTTTCTGTTAGCTGTATCTTGCACTTGTGGGTGTATGTGTGGGCAGTGGGGATCGAAGGATCCCTACTGAGTCTTGTCTTTGAGACTCACCCTCTACGGTTTTCAGGTGAGGACACCCAGCAGACTTAGCGAGGAGAGTGCGGCCGTGAGTTGAGCTCCGTCAGTAGTTGTTCCGGGGTATGCCCCGACATAGTTGTTATTTTATTTCTGGCCTGTACATTTAATTATTTCTTTTCTGTTGGAATATGTAATTATTTGCTGTATCGAGTCGCATTGTAATAATTTTAATTTCTGCACTTTTACTTCTGTTCAATGCGATGTGAATGTTTAGCTTAGTTTATTATTTATCTCCCAGACTTGATTTGATCCTGGTTTGGTTTCGAATTAATGATTCGGTACCCATTTAGTAATCGGATCCCCGATTATAGGGTGGCGGGTCGTTACAACTTCTATTTTCTTTTTCACTTTTTTTTTTTTTAATATGCAAGCAATTTAGCAAACAAATTAACCTAATGACCTAAGGTTGACCTAGAATTCTATATTTATTTTCTCACAAGGTGAATGGGGTCCACCTTAAGCCACATCAAAAGTTGGTTAACGGCTAGGTAAGAGGTGGGGTAGTGGGAAGCTCTCCTTACTTTCGTAGGGACCTAATTAAAGAACTACTTTCCCACTTAGGCGTTTGCCTTTTTAACTTCTAGCCTAGACACCGTTACCAAAAATGGAGACAACCCAAGATATAAACCACTCAAAGTGTGAACTTTAGAGTCCCTTTCGACTTGCTTTTATTAGGTTTAGAAAATGACAATATAAGGAAAGTTGTTTGTGGGCTAAGTAAGGGTGATGAAATCCCTACTTTATGTTGTTAAAGGTATTGTCCTTAATGTCTTTTTGAATGCAATGCAATGCAACAATCAAATCACAGCAAAGAGTTTTGATGCAATCATGAATGACTTGCTATAATTGAAACACGTACCTTTCCTCCGCAATCTTCGACAAAAAGGAAATAACTAAGAAAGGAAACTAATTCATGCTTTCCTGAAAATGACGAATGCCTAGCATAGAAGGTTTCTAATCTTGAAATAAAGATTTTTAAATTTGAATTTTATTTTTATTTTTTTAAATTAATAAAACCTATCTAAATTAGAAACTACATAAAAGGAAACTAACTAAAAAAAAGAAATAAGGAAAAATGGAAAAGGAAAAGTTGGAACACACTTACCAATAATTTTGTTTTGCATTTTTTTTTTTTCAATGCACCTACAAAAAAAAAAAAAAAGGAAATGTTACCTAGAGAATAATTACACAATACAAAATTAACAAAATTAAAAATCTAACTCCCCAGCAACGGCGCCAAAAATTGATCGCTCGAAATTATGTGTCGTTAAACATATACGAACATCAATCTTAAATTCCAACTCATACACATGAAGATTAACATGTAGCACAGTGGTGAGATCGGGTCGAATCCACAGGGAAATAGAATTTTTAAAGTCGAAAACTTTAGATTTTTGATTAATCTAAAAAGAGAGTTTGAGACTTGCACCAATTAATTAACTATCTAATTAAAACAACAAACTAATTAACTACAATAATTACGGATAAAGGAGTTCAAACTAAGTGGATTCATTTTAAGGAAACAAGTAAACCCATATGTGAAGGAGAAAGAGAAATTAGAGGGAGGAAATCTAAACTAACAAATATTCCACTATCATCAATTATTTAAAAACAAAGAATCAGATTACAAACTTTTTTTTGGCTTTAGTACCTTAAAAGAAATAAACACAACAAATATTAAACAACTAATCCTAATCTAATAATTAAATCATTAATAAAATAAAAGAAGAAACAAATAAAGAAGAACAAAGCTCCTGTGGACGCTGGGTGCAGTGAACCCAGCAGCAGGCGCGGTGGGGAGCTGGCGCAGTGCGCCGGCATGCTCGGCAGCAGGGCGGCGCAATGCGGTGGTCCGCACGCGGGCTTCGGTGCCGCATGGCATGGCAGACGGCGGCGGGCGGCGCACTGGCTGAGTAGGAACGAGCCCTGGCGGGCTCGAATGACGATGTTGGGGCTGGCAAACGCATTGGCGAGGGCGCGTGTCCGGCTGGCCCGCTCTTCATATGGCGGCTCTGGTGTACGCGGCAAGCGAGAGAGAGAGAGAGAGAAGGAAAAAGGGAGAGAGAGAGAGAACAGAAGGGAGAGAGAGAACGAACATAAGGGAGAGAGAAAGCATTTGACACAGATAGTTGCCTCGAATGTGAAGAATATGAAGATGCGAGTTTGAGAGTGCCAAATTTCTACAAGCGCCCCCATGGCGACCCAATCCATCCATATCTTGTCATAATGCTTTACATTAACCATGAGACTTTCTAAGTGCCACTTGGAGATGAGAACTCTTATAAAGAGTGGGATGTTCTCTACAAGTCTGGAAATCCACGAATGTTTGGAGAATCGCCTTGGTCCTGGAAAGAGTAAATAATCCTTCAAGGAAGGAAGAAGTGCTAATTGGAGGAGCGATTTCATGAGGGGTGAAAAAAGGATAATTTCATTGTAAAGAGAGAGAAAGAGGAAAGAAGAAAGAAGAGAAGAGTTGAATCAAGAATAAGAAGAGAGAAGAATCCTTACTTGATGGTTAGGATTCCTTGAACTAAGATGACCATCAAATTTAGAAATTATCTTGATCATCACATTATCATCAAGATTGATTCTTTTTTAGGATCCCTCCTATTGGGTTCGCTGTGTTGGATCCAAACAAAACGCAGCGGAAAATAATTTTTCGGATCCATGCCGTTTCGCAGAAACTAACCAGAAAGGGAGAACAATTCTTCACCATATGCGGATTCAGATCCGCGTTCTTCTTGTTCCGTTGGTGTGATGCCGTAAGCCGCGCAAGTATCCGGCCTCTAGCGATATCCACGCGGTCTTCCTCTTGATGGATCGTCCTCGCTTCCTCGCTCGATGCAACGTCCGCAGATCCCGTTTGGCTACACGTAATTCTCTGCGATATGCAGTTTAGAATCTCCCATCGGACGGAGAGCCTCCGGGGGGGCCAGCCTCTGAGGGGGGGCGCCCAAGAGAGAGAGAGGAGATAGAGGGGGACGTCTAGGTCAGCTTTGGGTTGCTGGCCCCAGTGCGCGAAGCGATTCTTTTATAATAAGTGGTTTTGCAGTTTTTCAGAGAAACCCACACTTATCCGAAACCCATCAAAATATCTATTGACTTGAAAATCATTAGCGGGTGACCCTCTAGGCCCAAATACCAATCCAGTTGATGGCCCATTAAGTGCAATAACTCTTTACGGACCGACTGAATTAATTAATATGCTTATATTAATTAATCACCTGAATTTAATGTCCCACAATAAGTTCGAACGGACTTCTAATCACGTTGGGTGCCGAGCAACACTGCGTGATCCCGGAAGGCATTGGAGTTTATGCAACCCACTATGGGAATCCTTCCATCATCGATTACCACGTATATATAATCCTTCATCCGTGCAATATTTCCGAATCGACCTAGGGTATGCTTTAATGTTAAATCCTAGACGGTCGATTTACTTGAATCAGATGTTGCTAATCTATATCAGATAACTCTTTATCTGATACAAAGTCCTCATGTGCCAAGGACTTAAGCGCATCATTTCTGGAACATTCTCTCTCCTATTATCAAGAGCAAATGATCTCGTATTGACCACCAAATTACCTTCGAGGCATCTGCCTGAACCCGATCACTTGACTTATTGATAACCTATACTAAGGGATTTGTTAGTCAATGTCAAAGCTCAGAGACCTACCGACAAGGTATCCTTGGTGTCTCAGGTCCAAGGATCATCCACGCAATCGTGACAAAAGAATCAAGCTGGTTAACAGTTAGGTAGCTACCGTCCAGCGATTTATGGTTGGATTAGTTCAGTGAACTCATTCACTAATGAGCACCTACAGGTCCAACATAGCGTCTCCATACAAGTGACTTATAAGATCAGTCACCCTCATCATATGAGCTGAAGAAACTTGTACTAGTCTATCCGGATGTTTGATCTCCTTCTCAAACATCCTCCGACTAGGAACAATTAAGAACATGTGTTTATAAGTCTTCGGTCTCGTAATTGTGATCTCATCATAATCCGAAGACCATTGCACATGTTCATGGACTTCATCGTAATACGATAAATAAAGATCGAATTAAATATACAATGAAATTATGCCATTATATTAATAAACTGAATATTACATAGTATCGGATTGGCTTGTAGGCTACCTAATACTAACAATCTTCCACTTGGACTAAAGCCAATCACTCTTATGCAGAATATCCATATTCTCTAAGTGACGCTCAAATACATTTTGAGACAATGGCTTCATCAGTGGATCTACTATGTTGTCTGTAGAAGGAGCCCTTTCCACCACAACATCTCCTCGAGCTATAATTTCCCTGATCAGGTGAAAGCGCCGCAGAATGTGCTTTGACTTCTGTTGAGACCTCGACTCTTTCGCTTGAGCAATCGCCCCATTGTTGCTAAACAACAGTGGGACGGGACCAGAGATGCTTTCCACCACACTAAGATCGCCAATGAATTTCTTCATTCATACTGCTTCCTTGGTGGCTTCAGCAGCAACAATGTATTCAGCTTTTGTTATCGAATCAGCAGTGGTTTCTTGCTTAGAACTTTTCTAGCTTACTGCTCCCCCATTAAGTGTAAAGATAAATCCTGATGTTGACTTGTTGTCGTCCGGATCAGACTGAAAACTCGAATCAGTATATCCTTGCAGCTTTAAGTTTCCTCCTCTATAGACTAAAAACATATCCTTAGTTCTTCTCAAGTACTTAAGGATCAATTCACAGCCTTCTAGTATTCATTACCTAGATCTGCCTGAAGTCTGCTCGTAACATTTAGAGCATATGCTACATCAGGTCTAGTACATAGCATGGCATACATGATGGAACCTATGGCTGATGCATAGGAAATTTTATCCATCGTTGCCCTTTCTTCAGGGGTCATAGGGGATTGACCTTTAGAGAGATAAATTCCATGTCTCATCAGTATGAGACCTCTCTTGGAATTTTCCATGTCAAACCTTTTGACAATGGTTTCTATGTACATAGATTGGGTTAAAGCAAGCATCTTCTTTGATCTATCTCTATAGATTTGTATTCCTAATACGTAAGATGCTTCTCCCAAATCCTTCATAGAGAAGTTTTTAGACAGCCAAAGTTTTACTGATGACATCAACCCTACATCATTCCCAATGAGTAGGACGTCGTCAACGTAAAGGACTAGGAATGTGATTGCACTGCTACTGTTTTTCCTGTACACACAAGGCTCATCTTCATTCTTAATGAAGCCAAAAGATTTGATCGCCTTATCAAATCTTATTTTTCATCACTTGGAAGTTTGCTTCAGTCTATAAATGGACCTTTGCAACTTACATGCCATATCTGGAGATTTCTTTGATGTGAAGTTCTCTAGTTATATCATATACACCTTTTCATCAAGTTTTCTATTGAGGAAGGTTGTCTTCACATCTATCTACTACATTTCATAATCATAGTATATTGCAATGGCGAGAAGAATTCTGATAGACTTAATCATGGCAACGGGTGAGAAGGTATCGTCATAGTCAATACCTTGCCTTTGACGATAGTCCTTTGCCTCTAATATTGCCTTATAAGTCTCAATTCATCCATCTGCACCGATCTTTCTTTTAAAGATCCACTTGCAACTGATGAGTGCAATACCTTCGGGCAAGTCGACCAAGTTCCAAACTTGGTTGATGTACATGAACATAATTTTAGAATTCATGGCTTCTCGTCATTTCCCGGCCTCTGGACTCTCAATGGTCTCCTAGTAAGTCTTAGGATCATCATCCTCATTATAGAGTATCTAGAACCATCCATATTGATATGTCTCACATATCTTTCAGGTGGTTTAGATACACTTTCAGACCTATGAGATTCTTATGTGTATTCTTGAACAGGTTCAGAAACTGATAGTTCATTTGATGAACCAATGACAATTTGTGGGTCTAGAATTTCTTCCAGAATTACTTTACTCCTACTGTCCTTTTAGATAATATAATCTTCTTCCAAAAAGACAGTTTTCCTGGCTACAAACACCTTTTGTTTGCCAGGATGATAAAAGTAATATCTATAAGTTTTCTTTGGATATCCTACAAATCTGCATTTGTCAGTTCTGAACTCCAGCTTATCTGCATCATGTTTTTTGACATAGCAGGACATCCCCAGACTTTAACATGTTTAAGGTCTAGTTTCCTTCCATTTTATATCTCATATAGAGTGGATGTAACAGATTTGCCGGGTACCTTATTCAGAATATATAAAGCTGAGCAAAGTGCATATCCCTATAAGGACACCGGTAATTTGGACATGCTCGATCGTACCATTTCCATCAATGTGAAATTCCTCCTATCTGATACACCATTCATTTGACGTGTATATAGAGGAGTAAGTTGAGAAAGAATACCATTATCCTTTAAGTATTTCCTTTAAATATATGAAGCCATACCTTGAGAAATCATCAGTGAACGTAATGAAATAAGAGAAACCACCAATGGTTTGGGTTGACATAGGACCACATACATCAGAATGTATTAGCTCCGATATGTCTTTGACTCGTTCTCCAGTTCCAGTAAATGGAGATTTAGCCATTTTACCCATCAAACAAGACTCACAGGTTGCATACAATTCATAATCAAATGGATTCAAGTATCCATTTTTGTGCAACCTTTGGAGTCTGTTTTCTCTAATGTGGCCTAGCCTACAATGCCAAAGGTAGGCTTTATTCACTTCATACTTATTTTTCTTAAAAATATGACCGATATTATAATTATCATGAGACACATTTAATAAGTACAATCCATTGGATAATAAAGCGGACGCTATTAATTTATTTATGAAATAAATTGAACAACCATTGTTCCCAATGGATACAGTGTACCCAATTCTATCTAAACATGAAATAGAAATAATATTTATGCTAGGTACATAATAGCATTCATCTAATGAAAGTTCGCCTCCGGATAGTAGCTTGAGCTTCACTGTCCCCACAGCGATCGTAGCAACTCTTGCGCCGTTACCTAGCCTCAGCTCCACCTCGCCGGTCCTCAGCTTACGCTTTCTTGTCAGCCCCTACACATAATTGCAGATATGAGAAATATATCCAATATCTAATACCCATGATGTATAATCTCTAAGTGACAAGTTTACATCCATCATATAGATACCTGAAGCGTCCTACTGGTTCACATTTCCTTGAGCCTTGTCCTTGAAGTATTCTTTCCAATTCCTCTTCTAGTGGCCCCTCTGATGACAGTAGAAGCATTCATCCTTCTCAGCACTTTTGTCTTTGTCCTTCTTGGCAACCTTTGACTTCTTCTGATTTTTTCCTTTACCATTCCTAAAGGCTTGGACTGCCAGTCTCGTCCTGTTGGTCCTACCAACCATGAGGATTTAGGGTTTTTCCTTCACAAGGTTCCTCTCTGCAATCTTCAGCATATTCAGCAATTCAGCCATAATTGTCTTGATTTTGTTCATGTTAAAATTAACTATGAACTGAGCATATGATTATGGAAGCAAAAACAACACAAGGTCGGTATGCATTTCCTTGGGAAGTGGGACCCCAAAAGCATCCAACCTCTCCACCCCATTTAATCATCTTCAGTACATGAGTCTGCACTGAAGATCCCTCTGCCATCTAAGCCTTGAACAGATTCTTAGATATCTCATATCTTTTGATTCTACTCTGCTCACCAAATAGCTTCTTCAAATGGAGCATGATGGATCTAGCATCCATATCCTCATACTGCCTCTGCAATTCATTACTTATAGAGGCCAGCATGTAGCATTAGGCCATGGTGGAGTCTTCCGTCCATTTCTCATATGTCACCATGTCCTCCTCTAAGGCATCTAATGCTGGTTCAGTAGGAGGATCATCATTAGGACATAAGCAATTTGCTCAGACCTAAGGACAATCTTCAGGTTCCTGAGCTAGTCTGAGTAGTTAGGCCTTGTCAAACGGTTTGCATCCAGTATGCCACGCAATGGGTTATGGTGCGACATTTTAGCCTACAGGAGATAATAATTTTCAATTAGCAGAAATTCAGTTATTAATAAAAATAATATTTGGACTTTATAATCTAATTATACTCTCACTAATTTTCGTCAAACTGTATAACCTTCAGATATACAGAATGGGAAACGTTGACTGTCTCTTAGTGGGGATCAGAATCTCCAAGTATCACAGTATGACCTCGAGTAAACACATAATATCATACTGCTATCTTAGAGCAACCATCTCATGGTAGTTGCAACTCCTTGCAATATCCGATCTTGTTTCGGCTCCCAGGTTATTAATGGTCCCAGATAAACACAGGAGACCATTATGCCTGATCTAAGCCTTATCATCAATACATGATACAGTAAAGTAGAAATATAGCTCCCGGGTAAACACGAGGATAGCTACATCGTTCCTCTACTCCAATCTCAAGGCATCTAATGCCATAGTTAATAGTCTTTTCAATAGATGATGACAAATCTTGGGTAAACACATAGAAAATGCCACCACTAAATTAAGTTCTAAAAACTATATTGATGGAGAGCCACGCGGTGCATTCTCAATGACTCGTGCTACGACTTACATTTTATAATGAAGGTTTTATTTTATTTGTTTTGGTCTCATCCTAAGTGATAGTATTCAAATATATCGCATATATTATATATATACTATTAACCTAGTAATTTGATTCGCAATCAAAAGAAATATATGCATCGCATACATGTGATGGTGTGGCCATGGGTAGTACTGTGGTTTGACTTGAGCCAAACAGTCAAACACACACACGTACACAATATAACATTTATATTATGAGTTTGCAAACTCATTGGCTAAATGAACTCCTTTATTTTCTTCTTGGTTGCAGTTGTGGATCGTCCTCACTCCATGCTTGGTCGCCTCTATTAAATTACATGATAATTTAATAGAAAGTCTTATGGTGAGTACATTAAGGAGGGAGGTAGAGATACAATGGAATATAAAAGAGGGAGAGGTTCACAGACTTCTATTTATTAATAATTAATAAAGCACACACACACATACCATCAATCCACATTTACACATCATCACATGAAAATTATCAAGTACTTATCTATGACCACCGTGTAATTTTTATTAAACAAACCACATATGAATTAGCACATCACATGGCTAAAGAAATAAATTTTTCAAAAATATAAATAATTTTGGTTTTAGAAACCAAGGACTAAACAAAATTTGGATAAGTTTGAATTTTCGAAAAGTTTTTTTTATTTTGAATAAACATGCTAATTAAATCATATTTAAAAGGTAATCACATCACATCATATGTGTAAGAACACCAAATTGCCATACTTATAATATGCCAGGCGACCTAAAAAAATTGACATTAAAGAAATTAATTTAACATTTAAATTAACTATCTTTAATATCACATAATCTAACAATTAGATTAATAAATTAATTAACAACAATTTGTTAATTATCCCCAGATTAAATGAATCTATTTGCTGGCCTTTAACAATTATAAAACAGAACTCAACTTAATTATAAAATCTCATTTCAAACATAAATTAAATTATGTAATTAAAAAGGGCAGCAAATTGGGGAAATAGGGGGCTAATGGACCAATCGAAGGGGGGGGCGCCTGGCTCGGACCCAAACCCGGGCTTGGCCAGGGTCGGGTGCCGGGCTGGCTCGGGCCCCAGGGCTCGGCCCGGCCCAGCGGCCAACCCAGCCCCCTTCACCTGACGTAGCTAGGAAACCCTTCCCCATGGGAGGTCGCCCCGCGGCCAGGGGCACTGGCGACAGTGCCAGTGACCCCTAGTTGTCGGCGGTTTCCCCTCCAAAAACCCGTGCGGTTTTCTTCATACCTGAACACCCCCCCCCCCCCCCCCCCCACACACACACACACAACATGCAGGAAGATGGAGGCAGAGAAGGGGCCGCTAGCGGCCTTCTCCGACGCAGGCCAGGAGGCAGGCGGTAGCCGGCGACCCACCGGGGGGGATCCAAAGCTCAGGTGAGACATCCCCAACCCTTAGGGTGCCCGTGAAGACACCAATTCCCACCCGGTCTTCATTGGACGAAGAACACGAAAACGCACACAAAAAAATCTGATTTTAATGCAGTAATTAACTATTAATTAACCGTGTTCATCTAATGAACAAGGTTCAAGCCATTAAAATCAACACCATGCATGGAATAAATTATAAAACCATCAATCTAGAGAATGAAATGGCGAAGAACACAGTGGAACCTGGCTCTGATACCACTATTGGGTTCGCTGCGTCGAATCCGAACAAAACGCAGCGGAAATTTTTTTTTCGGATCCATGTCGTTTCCCAGAAACTAATTAGATACAGAGAATGATTCTTCACCTTGTGCATATTCAAATCCGCGTTCTTCTGGTTCCGTCAGTATGATGCCGCAAGCCGCGCAGGGGCTCGACCTCTAGCAGTATCCACCCGATCTTCCTCTCGATGGATCGTCCTCGCTTCCCTGCTCAATGCAACATCTACTGATCCTGTCTGGCTGCCCGTAATTCTCCGTGACATGCGGTTTCAAATCTCCCATCGGACGGGAAGAGGAGTAGGCGAGAGTCAGAGCAAAGCCTCTAAGGTGGCCGGCCTCTAAGGGGGGGTGCCCAGGAGAGAGAGAGAGAGGAGAGAGAGGGGGGAGGCTAGGTCAGCTCTGGGTTGCCGGCCCTAGTGCACGAAGCATTTCTTTTATAATATGTGGTTTTGCGATTTTTCAGAAAAACCCACACTTATCTGAAACCCCGTCAAAATATCTATCGACTTGAAAACCATTTGCATGTGACCCTCTAGGCCCAAATACCAGTCTAGTTAATAACCCATTAAGTCCAACAACTCTTTACGGACCCACTGAATTAATTAATATCCTTATATTAGTTAACCAGCTGAATTTAATGTCCTACAATACATTCGGACGGGCATCCGATCACATTGGGTGCCGAGCAATGCCGCGTGATCCCGGAAGGCATTGGGGTTTATGCAACCCACTAAGGAACCTTTCCGTCATCAGTTACCACGTGGATATAATCATTCATCCGTGCAACGTTCTCGCATCGACCTAGGGTACGATTTACTGTTAAACCTTAGCCGGTCGATTCACTTGAATTAGATGCCGTTAATCTATATCAGATAACTCTTTATCTAATACAGAGTCTGCCCTGGCCAGGGACTTAAGCGCATCATTTTTGGAACATTCTCTCTCTTGTTACTGAGAGCGGATGATCCCGTATTGACCACACAATTGCCTTCGAAGGCATCTCCCTAAACCCGATCACTTGACTTATTAATTGTAAGGACTGAGGTTTCGGGTTCGATTTTCAGGTCGGGATCGGGCCGGATCCCATGGTTTGGACCCTGTGGGGTCTTGAGATTTCTGGCTGAATGGCGTCAGCACATGTCGACGCCTTTCAAAAGGCGTCAGGTTGTGTGGACGCCATTTAAGTTTGCAGATTGTTGTGCCACGTGGGCGCCACGTGGGCGGGTTTCGGGCCGCGAGAGTACGGCCCCTGTCTTGTCGTCTGAACGGCGTCCATGATGGACGACGCGATTCAGACTGCCACCCTGCGATGTCAGTGTACGGTGCCTGACATGTCAGCTGAACGGCGTCCATGGTGGTCGACGCGTTTCAGACAGCTGTCAGTACGGCACGTCCTGTCATCTGATAGGCGTCCGTCTTTCTCGACGCGTTTTAGGTAGTTTCTGATGACCCCCGCGAGCCCTCCTTTCTTTCCCTCATTTCTCACCTCTCACTCTCTCTCCTCTCCCTCTCCGCCTCCTCCGACCCCCTCTCTTCCCCTTTCCCTTCCTCTTCTTCCTCTTCCACCACTCCAACGCCTCCCTACCTCTCACCTCTGCCACCACCACTTCCTTCGCGACGTTCCATTCTCCGGACGGCGGCCGACGTTCCGGCGGAGTGGCGACGTTCTCGGGGGTACCGGCGGCGGTCTGCGGCGCGGCGGTTGGGCGACACGGAGCCAGGAGGAGTTCAAGTATCCGGTAGGGGGACGAACCTTGTATGTGTTGCTCGTGCTTTCCTAGGCGTGGTTCGATGTGTTTTGGGCTAGATTGAGCATGTTTAGGGGGTGTTCTTGTGGGCTTGGTCGCGTTTGTGAATGTGGTTTTGTAGCATGTTGTGGTGGATCTACTTCTCTTCCTCCCCCTTTACGTTTCAGGGCTTTTTCGGGGTATTTTGGGTTAAGGGAGAAACCCTCGGTTCGAACCAGAGAACCAAGTTTCTGGCGCTAAACGGCGTCGTGCCTGGTCGACGCCTTTTAGAAGGACGTCGGGACAGTACGACGCGTTTTAGTGCAGAAACCTCCTCTGTTCGAGGTTTGTCAGGCTAGGAGTTCTGGCGCTAAATGACGTCATGGGTGGTCGACGCCTTTTAGAAGGACGTCGAGCCACCATGACGCCATTTAGGCAGGAAATTACCCCGACTGAGGGTCCGTCAGCTCGGGATTCTGGGGCTAAAAGACGTCATGGCCAGGCGACGCGGTTTGAATGGCGTCGGGTGACCATGACGCCTTTTGAGGCAGAAATCCCCTGGGTAATGTTTTCCCGAAATTCTGGATTTATCTGCTGAATGGCGTCGAAGGATGTCGACGCGTTTTAAAAGGCGACCGCTGGGGTCGACGCGTTTTAGGCCAGATTTCCGTGGCCTCTATTTTATGAACCAGCTTAGGGAGCCTGAATGGCGTCGGCCTTGGGCGACGCGATTCAAGACAGAACAACACTAATTCATGCCAGTAAAATGTATTCATACTGCTAGATAGTTGGTTAGTGCATGCTTTAATATACATGGATTCGTCGTGACCAGATGGCACTGCGTTGTGTGTAGTGCGATCGCGGGCTTTTCACGTGACCGGATCGTACCGTGCCGGATTCTGGTGTTTTGAGTTACTGTGGACCTGGAGTGACATTGTAGCACTTTATCACCCTGTGCTGGTGGGGGCGTGAGCACAGCGCCGGTGGGGGCGTGGGCGGGGTGACGCCTAGTGAGAGAGGGTCACCTGGTGAACCCCGGGGTCAGCTAGTACCGGTGTGGGCGTGGTACATTCGGAGAGTCACTCGTGCTGAGGGAAGGAGTAACCACCTGAGCCTGTTTGGCCGGAGTAGCTAGCGTGCTATCCGAGGGGTTACTGTTTGGTCTCAGCGGGTCGGTGTTTCCTACTTGTGCTTGTGTGGACGGTGTTTCCCACTTACGGCTGTGTGGTTGGTGTTTCCCACTTTCGGAGGAGTGGTTGACGTGTTTTGCCGAGACGGGAGTTGTAGGCTCCTTGATAGAATGATTCTAGTAATATGCATGTTACAACTAGAATGCATGTGGTTCCTATCGAGATTTAGGAGTAGTGTGTTACAGCTTTACTTGCCTTAATTACCTGTACTTGTGTTATTGCACTTGTGTGTGTGTGTGGGAGGCAGGGGATCGGATGATCCCTACTGAGCCCAATTTTGGTGTGGCTCACTCCCTGCGTTTTCAGGTGTAGACCTTGTGGCGTGTGGCGGCGCGTGGTGTTCTCCTTGGTGTACGGACCAGCAGCTATCTCAGTTCCCGGGGTATGCCCCGATGTTGTTGTACTTTATTTCTGCCTGTACTTAATTAATTTGTTGGACATGTAATTATTGTTGGACTGTGTACGGACATTGTTACTTTACTTCCTGCGCACTGTACCCCTTGTAGTCCGTGTGAATGTTATATTTAATCTTGTTTAACGCTTACTCCTCCAGATGTGCGAATAAGATCCTGGTATGAACCTACAGTTAATGGGCCGACATCCATTTAGTGACCGGGTCTCCGGTCATAGGATGGCGGGTCGTTACAGTTGGTATCAGAGCGTAGTCTGGTCGAGTAAGTGGTAAACTGGGTTAGATATCGTAGTCCAACAATAAGTACGAGTCTGTACAGGCGATGGCTGCTGGTGTAGAGTGATAGGTTTTGACGTGTTTGTGTCGATTTTCGTGTTCGTGAGGTAGTGATGGCGCCGAGGAAGAGAGTTTCGTTGGCTCGTGGTACGAGATCAGACGATGGTAGTTCGGGGGCAGAAGGGCATAATGTGGATCGTTTCGTGGAGGCTATGATTGGAGCTATGGGTAGATACCAGCAGGGAGACGGTAGCGAGGGATCCAATTCCCGAGGTGACCAGTTTACGGTGTTAGAGCGGTTTTTGAGGTTGGAGACCCCTTCTTTCACAGGTCGACCAGTCTCGGACGAGGCAGCTCGTTGGATTAAGGAGATGGAGAAGGCGTTTGACGTTCTTGAATGTGCTGAGAATGACAAGACCTTGTTGGCAACCTATTTGTTGAAGGATAATGCATATGAATGGTGGGTTACCCTCAAGACAAGGGTGTTTGCAAATAGATCTTTGAGAGAGATCCCTTGGGAGGCATTTGTGAGAGAGTTTAGTGGACAGTACTTTCCGAGGCACGTCCAGGAGGCCAAGGAAAGAGAGTTTATGGAATTGGTGCAGAATGACATGTCAGTTCTAGACTATCATGCAAGGTTTGTGGCTCTTGGAGGATTCGTTCCACACTTATCTGAGCAGGAGAGATATAGAACCGAGAGATTTGTAGATGGACTCCGGTATGATTTAAGGACAATGGTGGCACCTCAGGGTTGTAGAGATCTGGCGTCAGCGGTTCGATGCGCGACAGCGGTGGAGACTCAATTTCAGCAAATGACGAAAGAGTTGGAGCGATCGGTACGAGGGAAGCAGCAAGGCAAGAGCAAGTCAATGGTCCCTTCGTCAGGCGGTTCGAGTTCCTTTGAGTTCGGGTCCCAATGGACGTCACGTGATGAAGATGAGGGCGGTTCGGCCCAACAGATGCAGACTGAGGCTAGCAGGCAGCAGGGAAAGAGTCATGATGCGGCAGATTATTGTCTCCGTTGTGGTAGGTATCACGGCAACCGGGTGTGTCCATTGGTCGCTGGTAGTTGTTTTGGCTGTGGCAGGAGAGGACATCTCGCGAGGAACTGTCCTCAGAAGAATAAGAAGAGTCAGGGGCCGAGTGGTCAGTAGGAGTCCTGTACCTTGTGTAGTGTTGTGTGTCCTTCTTGTGGAGATCCGAGGTGCGGGGTTAGATGAACACTCTTATCTTGTCTTATGAGGTAGTGGTGGTGAACTCTTGTGGCACTCTTTATGTATTTTGGGTCGTGGTGGTGATTTGGTATTGTTATATGTGCTTTGTAAGATTATTATATAATGATGTTGGCATGTCAATTTTGGTGGAATCATGGCACATAATTAGTTTAATATTGATCTGATTGATGGATTGTGTGTGGGGAGCCCATGTAAGAGTGTGATCGTTGAGGGCGTTAGCATGATTTTACCGTTGATTTGTCCAGGAGTTTTTCCATAGCAATTCCCCCCTCTTGTTGAGGTTGACTCGTAGGGGAGTTCGTTTCATGTGGACCGAGGATTGTGAGCGGAGTTTCATTAAGTTGAAGACTCGCCTCACTTGGGCTCCAGTGTTGGCACTTCTATCAGGTTCCAGTGGATTTGTGGGATATTCAGTTACATCACATCGAGGTTTGGGTGCGTTTCTGATGCAACTTGGTAAGATTGTGGCCTATAGGCAATTGAAGAAGCTTGAAGAGAACTATCCATCTATGACTTAGAGCTGGCAGCTGTGGCGTTGCACCATTGATTTAGAAGCATTGTTTGTTTGGGGATTATTTGAGCAACTGTGGAATCTCCCTTTCGGATTCTACGTGGGGCTGATGGAGCCAGGTTGGCTAGCAGTGTACCATACCGTAATTAAGACTTAGAGGACAGATGCAGAGTTACCGCAGATTCTCCAGAGTTCAGAGGTGAAATTGTGGGGCAGTAGTACAGTCAGGTTGAGGTAGACTTTGTGATTTGACCGTGAAGGACGTGCGCGGGTGTCCCTTTTTGAGGCACACTGTTCTAGAATAAATGATGCTTCCCGGATCGAGTGAGGCGTATCATTGTTGAGGTGGCCTAATGAGAAGGAGGACAGGGGTGATTCGGTGATTGAATGTTTGAATTGTTGGCAGGTTATGGTAGAATATCAGAGTGGCGCAGCGGTAGCGTGGTTGCAGTCCTTGCCGATCCCGGTGTGGAGACGGGAGCTTGTGACTTGAGGCATGTATTAGGATTGTTTTATTCCCTGGTGGAGGGAGCGTGATCTGGATTACCATTGAGCTATTGACTACGTCAGCACACTTCCTGACTATCAGGAAGGACTGGTCAGTCGGTAGGTTGGCTGAGTTGTTTGTAAGTCGGATCGTCTCTTTCTGTTCGATGTGCCCTTATCCATCGTGTCGGATCGGACTTTAAGATTTACTTCTTAATGGTGGAGAGAGTCTTTGGAAGACTTTGAGTACGCGGTTAGCCTTCAGCCCGGCCTATCGTCCCGAGGCTGATGGGCGGTCAGAAAGGGACCATTCGGATTTTAGAGGTTTTGCTCGTGGCATGTTGCCTAGACTGAGGAGGTTCTTGGGAGCAGCATTGGTTTTCCGTGGGGTCTTGTGTACCATAGCAGTTACCACTCTAGCCTTGGCTTGGCGCCTTGTGAGGCATTGGTCAGATGACTGTGTCGATCCCTTGTGATCTAATCTGAGATTGGCAAGAGATAGTTAGCAGAATCAGGGTTGGTATAGCAGGGTGCTTGGGTTGCCAGAGTTGTGCTATCATCGGTGAGAGACCGATTGAGTTTGAAGTTGAAGACCTCATGTTTTTCCAAGTCTCGCCCTCCATGGGTGTGAAGAGATTTGAGAAGCAGGGTAAGCTGAGTCCGTGCCGTGCTGAGCCTCTTCCCGTTCTTGCTCGAGTTGAGGAAGATTACCAACCAGCCTTACTGTTCCGTCTTGCGGGTGTGCTCGATGCGTTTCGAGTTCCGTTGCAGAAGAGCGTTCCGGATTTGCCCCAGGTGTTGGAGCTTTCAGGACTTGAGGTCGCTGAGGACTTGTCCTTTCCTGAGTGTCTAGTGCGTTTTGAGAATCACTAGTGACAGGTCATTCGGAACGAGGTTGCATCTGTGGACTGAGTATTTTGACAGTATCACTCCGGGAGCGAGGCGACCTGGGGGCGTGTGATTGAGATGTTGGGTAGCAGTTCCTTATCCTTTTTGGTAAGCTCCCATGCGAGTTGGTAGTAGAGGCGTTTTCACCCTCGTTACTGGTAGCAGGCAATTTCGGGGACGAAATTCTTTTAAGGGGGGGAGAATGTAAGGACTGAGGTTTCGGGTTCGATTTTCAGGTCGGGATCGGGCCGGATCCCATGGTTTGGACCCTGTGGGGTCTTGAGATTTCTGGCTGAATGGCGTCAGCACATGTCGACGCCTTTCAAAAGGCGTCAGGTTGTGTGGACGCCATTTAAGTTTGCAGATTGTTGTGCCACGTGGGCGCCACGTGGGCGGGTTTCGGGCCGCGAGAGTACGGCCCCTGTCTTGTCGTCTGAACGGCGTCCATGATGGACGACGCGATTCAGACTGCCACCCTGCGATGTCAGTGTACGGTGCCTGACATGTCAGCTGAACGGCGTCCATGGTGGTCGACGCGTTTCAGACAGCTGTCAGTACGGCACGTCCTGTCATCTGATAGGCGTCCGTCTTTCTCGACGCGTTTTAGGTAGTTTCTGATGACCCCCGCGAGCCCTCCTTTCTTTCCCTCATTTCTCACCTCTCACTCTCTCTCCTCTCCCTCTCCGCCTCCTCCGACCCCCTCTCTTCCCCTTTCCCTTCCTCTTCTTCCTCTTCCACCACTCCAACGCCTCCCTACCTCTCACCTCTGCCACCACCACTTCCTTCGCGACGTTCCATTCTCCGGACGGCGGCCGACGTTCCGGCGGAGTGGCGACGTTCTCGGGGGTACCGGCGGCGGTCTGCGGCGCGGCGGTTGGGCGACACGGAGCCAGGAGGAGTTCAAGTATCCGGTAGGGGGACGAACCTTGTATGTGTTGCTCGTGCTTTCCTAGGCGTGGTTCGATGTGTTTTGGGCTAGATTGAGCATGTTTAGGGGGTGTTCTTGTGGGCTTGGTCGCGTTTGTGAATGTGGTTTTGTAGCATGTTATGGTGGATCTACTTCTCTTCCTCCCCCTTTACGTTTCAGGGCTTTTTCGGGGTATTTTGGGTTAAGGGAGAAACCCTCGGTTCGAACCAGAGAACCAGGTTTCTGGCGCTAAACGGCGTCGTGCCTGGTCGACGCCTTTTAGAAGGACGTCGGGACAGTACGACGCGTTTTAGTGCAGAAACCTCCTCTGTTCGAGGTTTGTCAGGCTAGGAGTTCTGGCGCTAAATGACGTCATGGGTGGTCGACGCCTTTTAGAAGGACGTCGAGCCACCATGACGCCATTTAGGCAGGAAATTACCCCGACTGAGGGTCCGTCAGCTCGGGATTCTGGGGCTAAAAGACGTCATGGCCAGGCGACGCGGTTTGAATGGCGTCGGGTGACCATGACGCCTTTTGAGGCAGAAATCCCCTGGGTAATGTTTTCCCGAAATTCTGGATTTATCTGCTGAATGGCGTCGAAGGATGTCGACGCGTTTTAAAAGGCGACCGCTGGGGTCGACGCGTTTTAGGCCAGATTTCCGTGGCCTCTGTTTTATGAACCAGTTTAGGGAGCCTGAATGGCGTCGGCCTTGGGCGACGCGATTCAAGACAGAACAACACTAATTCATGCCAGTAAAATGTATTCATACTGCTAGATAGTTGGTTAGTGCATGCTTTAATATACATGGATTCGTCGTGACCAGATGGCACTGCGTTGTGTGTAGTGCGATCGCGGGCTTTTCACGTGACCGGATCGTACCGTGCCGGATTCTGGTGTTTTGAGTTACTGTGGACCTGGAGTGACATTGTAGCACTTTATCACCCTGTGCTGGTGGGGGCGTGAGCACAGCGCCGGTGGGGGCGTGGGCGGGGTGACGCCTAGTGAGAGAGGGTCACCTGGTGAACCCCGGGGTCAGCTAGTACCGGTGTGGGCGTGGTACATTCGGAGAGTCACTCGTGCTGAGGGAAGGAGTAACCACCTGAGCCTGTTTGGCCGGAGTAGCTAGCGTGCTATCCGAGGGGTTACTGTTTGGTCTCAGCGGGTCGGTGTTTCCTACTTGTGCTTGTGTGGACGGTGTTTCCCACTTACGGCTGTGTGGTTGGTGTTTCCCACTTTCGGAGGAGTGGTTGACGTGTTTTGCCGAGACGGGAGTTGTAGGCTCCTTGATAGAATGATTCTAGTAATATGCATGTTACAACTAGAATGCATGTGGTTCCTATCGAGATTTAGGAGTAGTGTGTTACAGCTTTACTTGCCTTAATTACCTGTACTTGTGTTATTGCACTTGTGTGTGTGTGTGGGAGGCAGGGGATCGGATGATCCCTACTGAGCCCAATTTTGGTGTGGCTCACTCCCTGCGTTTTCAGGTGTAGACCTTGTGGCGTGTGGCGGCGCGTGGTGTTCTCCTTGGTGTACGGACCAGCAGCTATCTCAGTTCCCGGGGTATGCCCCGATGTTGTTGTACTTTATTTCTGCCTGTACTTAATTAATTTGTTGGACATGTAATTATTGTTGGACTGTGTACGGACATTGTTACTTTACTTCCTGCGCACTGTACCCCTTGTAGTCCGTGTGAATGTTATATTTAATCTTGTTTAACGCTTACTCCTCCAGATGTGCGAATAAGATCCTGGTATGAACCTACAGTTAATGGGCCGACATCCATTTAGTGACCGGGTCTCCGGTCATAGGATGGCGGGTCGTTACATTAATAACTCATGGTTTGGGATTCGTTAGTCAAGGTCAAAGCTCAAAGACCTACCAACAAGGTATCCTTGGTGTCTCAGGTCCAAGGACCATCCACGCAACCGTGACAAAAGAATTGAGCTGGTTAATAGTTAGGTACCTACTATCCAGTGATTCATGATCAGATCAGTTCAGTGAACTCATCACCAATGAGCACCTACAGGTCCAGCATAGTGTCTCCACACAAGTGACTTATAGGATCAGTCATCCTCATCATATGAGCTAAAGAAACCTGTACTAGTCTATCCAGATGTTTGATGTCTTTCTCAAATATCCTCCAACTAAAAACAATTAAGAACATGTATTTATAAGTCTTCGGTCCCGTAATTATGATCTCATCATAATCCGAAGACCATTTCACATATTCATGGACTTCATCATGATATGATAAACAAAGATCGAATTAAATACACAATGAAATTATGCCATTATATTAATAAACTGAATATTACATAGTATCGGATTGGCGTGTAGGCCACCTAATACTAACACCTCTATGGCCTTCCCCTTTGAAGCACTAGCTCTCTCTCAACCCTTTTCTTTTTCTCCCACTTTTAGAACTCCTTTTGGCCAAAATCTCATCAAGAAGGGGGTTATATAGGGAGTGGTTGCGTAACCAAAAGTTCTTTTGTCCTAGTCTAAGGTGGAAGGGTGCCATCAAGAGTGAAAATTCATGCAAGAAATAGAATCGAACATGTTTTGTATTAGGATTAAATCGTGGCAGCCCGATATGACGCATTTCATAAAGTTGAAAGACGCCACTATCAGGTGACGCGTTTCATAAAAGCTACAAAAATGTCCTGATTATTATATGTTCTTGTTGGTTGACCCATTTTGAATGATGGAATTAAAGGAATGATCTTTGAAGGAGCAATAAGTGTTGCTAATTTGAGTTGTCTTAGCATAAGTCTCACTGTGATCACACATTTATAGCATATATGTTCTTGATTAACATTATTAATTTGGTATTCGTTTCTTGTAATTCATTTGCATCTTATTATATAGTATTAATGATTAGACTATATCAAAGACCTTGTGGCTTTGATGAATATGGAATTCGAGTTCCCCTTTGTAAAAAATAATGATAATTTCAGTGGAGTCTTAGACGTACAAATAGGCCATTAAATTATCAGGTTGATGGGGATGATGGTTCCATTTTGAAAGTTAGTGCATGGACAAACAAGCTTCGACTTAGTGCTAGCTTGCAAGTAAATTGGTAGCTTGACTAATTAATGGTAGCTTAGCAATATTACCTTTGGTTACTTTTTATTTTTTATTTTAGTCCATTTACGATTTTGAAATCATTGTAATAATAATCAATCAATTGATTCATTTTATTGACCATTTGATCCCATAAGTACTACCGTGATATGAGATATTCTATTCTAAATTGAACACTTGACTCTCTATGATATTTTTCTAAGTAGTCTCTAGAATTCCTTCTTGTTTGGATCCTTATCACCATATTTGCTTTTTTTTTATTTCCTTGAAGATCTGCCTTGGTTGTAGCACTTCCACATCGGCTAGTAATCACTCTTCAATAGTGAAACCTATAGTTTTGTGACCTAAGGTACTTCCCCACATGGAAGTTGATCATTTTCTATCACATATCTTCATCTTTTCATTCCTTCATCCTAACATGATTGATTTTGGTGATTGCTTGGAGAAATGTCATTGATTGCCTTGAAAGAAATTATACTATGCAATGTTAAGTGTATGTCTCATCATACCTTGTCATCTACTTTTTAGTTCATTTAACTTCATTCCATTTCACTGCCACTTATTCTCTTACGAAGCAAATATTGAAGCGGGGCAGCTATAGACACACTAATTTTGGTTTCATATTGAGTAAATGTCATATCACATCATAATGTCCCAAAATGATCTTCAAAATATTCCGTTTATTAATTTTTACCTACATTTGTGGAATTTTTTGCTGCACATCTTGAATCACTTCACATATAGCTGACATCTTTTGGCATTTTATCCTTAATCAATTTTGGATCAATTTTCCATAAAATTGCTATTTTGCTTAATCACGTCACCTGTTAGTGACATCTTTCAAGTTTCTATAATTTTCTCTTGGAACTTCTTCATAATTTTCTTTTTAATTTTGGCCCCTCTGAAAGACGTCATTTGTAGGCGATGTGTTTCAAAATATGTCAGCCTGACATGACATGTTTCACTTGCATATTACAGAACACCCCGAACCTACCTCGATTACTCTAATTCACATTGTTTGAGAATTTCATCCACATGGAAACTTTCCCTTATGGATAGATTCGGGTTTGAGAGAAATTGAGTAGGTCTTTCCTTCCAAAGAAGCCTTGAAGCCTAAGAAACTAATTTATTATTCATTTATTACTGGAATTGACTATCTATATATACATATCATTGTTGGAGCTTAAGAGAGGTTGGACAATGCACGATTGGGAGCTCTACCATAGAGAAATTGACCTAATTCCCTTTTGCAAGAAAATTGACTTATTCTTAGCGTTCTTCCTTTCTCTAAGGGGTCTTTCTTCCTCTTGAAGGGTATTCTTGGTCTTAGTGGCTTTCAGAGGGGCCAATCTCTTTTTCCTTAATCTTTCTAGTTTAATTTTCTTCGTAAACATTTTCAAACTTGTTTGCATTCATTCATTACACAAAAAGACACAAAGACACTTCATAGCACATAGTTCTTTCCCTTGCATATAGGGGACAAAAAAAAAGAGTAGCTAGTTTAGTTGCATGATCTTCTATTTTATAGAATAGGTACTACACCTGCTCTAGTTCTAATCCATATTTCTTTATTTATTTCATTGTCGTTCTTTGTAAGGAACCACCAGATGTAGCCTGAAATTTGTACAATCTCCAAAGCATCCATCGCTTTCCGTTGAAGTCTGTTGAAAAGAGTGAAGATTTTAAGAGAAAGGGCTCTTGTTCTTGCCATAGTTTTAATATGTTATCAGATATCATAGGTCTTGGAAATGGGCACAAGAAACCTACTTCAATCTACATCCAGTCCTAAAATTAAAATGATGGAGGGTCACGCAGTGCGGTCTCAATGATTCTCACTACAGCTTAAACTTTAATAATGAGGGATTTTTAATAGATTCTATCTTGGTGTCAACCTAGTAGATAGTGAATAAATATATATTGCATATAATAAACTATTTACTATACCTAGATGGTTATGTGATTCAAAATCAAATAAATAAATCATGCATAAAACATACTTGTCACTTATATCGTCATTGACGGCACGACAATTAACTGGAATCAAATAGTTAATCACCAAAATTAATATAACAATTATATTAACTATATACAAGCACACAGGCCTTAGTGATCTCATCTCCTAACACCTTTCTAATTGCACTAGTGGATCATCCTCGCTCCTCCTCCTCCATCGCGATTAATTACATTTTATAAAAATGATACAACTATCAAATTTATATAGCTGTAAAAGAAGACCATATGGTGAAGTACAATTTATGGAGAGAGGTAGAAGTACATTAGAATGACAAAAGGACAGAGACAAGTAGGTCTCAATAATTAACACTTAATTATGTGCAAACCATTCCACAATAATCCATAATTACATCATATCATCACATGATATAACAAACTAAGTGCATATCCATGACCACTGCAAATTTTACTATCCATACATGATATAATGCAACACATGAAGGCTAAAATTTCAAAAATAGATATTTTGATTTTCATAAAACCTTGGTTCTAATTAAAATGGGATAATTTAGATTTTAAAAATTTTATTTTCTAGCATGCTTTAAATTCTAAATTTGAAAGCAACAAACAACACACCACATGTGCATACACATTCGAAAAATTAAATTCTAAAATGATTCCATGCATAAAATTTGAAAAGTTTGAAATAGATTAATCTAACATTTAGATTAGTTACTCTTAACAACTCATGTTAAGAAAGTTATGCAGTTAAATAATCTCTTAAAAACTCTTGTTAAGAAATTATTAATGTTGATTGCATTCTTAAAAACTCTTGTTAAGAAGTCCTAAGTAAGTGGTCATGAGATTTCTCCTTAATGATATTGTCAGTAAGCTCGTGTGGGGATTGCTAATTAAGAACATCTACCATTTCTTGGATCTAAGGACATTCTTCAGATTCCCTTAGCTAGTCTAAATTAGTGGAGCATGTCAATTTCATGGCATCTAACATACCATCTTTCATATTGCTTGACTATATTTTAGACATTCAAAGAAAATAAAATAATTTAGCTTCATATATGGTTTTTTATCTTGAATCAACTTCCACTATTTTTTTTGGCGGACTGTATAACTCTTAGATATACATAATGGGAGACGTCGATAGTCTCCTAGTGTGGATCATAATCTTATTGACTCATAATGTGGTCATGGGAAATGAGCACAACAAATCACACTATGATAAGAGAGCAGCGAACTCTTGGCACTTGCAACTTCTTGTAATATCTGATCGTACTTCGGCTTCTAGAATAATAACGATCTTGAGGATAGCACAACAAACTATTAAGTCTGGTTTAAGCGGTACCATCATTACTCAACGACCATAGATTAACATGCAGCCCTTGTGGATAGCACAACAAAGCTACATGATGACTCTACCCCATTTACAGTCACTTGCAAAAATCCAAGGTACATGCATGATCACTCTTATTTTCTTCGAGGTCCTTGATCTCTAGTGATCACATCATTGGTTTTTGCATGTTATTCATGATATTGTTGAATTAATCTCGATAGCACGATCTGAGCTTCACCAATAGTTTAACCATACTTTTGGCTAAACAAGGGGTATTGTCTGAATGAAGGTTATCTCTAATATCTTTGAGGATCATGCGTTGTTGCTTGGAGCTAAACATGTCAAAGGATCCATATTTAATAATCACGAGATGATTATTAAAGTGATTATTTGATAATCGAGTTAATAACTTAACTCATGAGATGATTTGTTAATTAACTTAAAATGTTAAGGAGTTAACTGATAATAAGCCTGCATATGAGTTATAGGGCTCACTAGGCTTACAACCATAATAACATCTAGGCTTAGTGAGTCATACATATAATAGTTCTAAGCTATTAGATGGTCATAGCTAAGAGTTTTTGTGAAAAACTTCAGGAATAAGTTATATACATGATTGAGATGGGAGGCCCAGAGCACCAAGCTAACCCTATCCAGCTCTCTCTCTCTCTCTCTCTCTCTCTCTCTCTCTCTCTCTCTCTCTTTGGGTGTCTCCCTCTAGGGTGGCCAGCCCTCTCCTCTTCTCTTTCCCGCCTTCTAGCCAGCAAGGAGGAAGAAGAAAAACAAGAGAAGGTGTTCTCTTCACTTGTGGATTTTGGAAAGAATCTCGACGACAACTAACTAGTGTGGATATGTCTAGCGAACATATGCTTGTGTACCTCACTCTTCATCCACGTGGAACCACAAGTCTTACAATTATGCTATCACCAACAAATCACATTCTTTGTTGCTATGATCATGTGAGTTTTTGTTGCATCTACAATAGAATGATGGGTGTGAGTGCTCAATTGTGGTGTGTGAAATTTATGATTATCATGTTCATATGGATAATAAATAAACTATAAAGATCGTGATCGCCAGAAATCGAAGGTTTCAATGATAAAAGATGATCGCTTACCTTTCAAACTTTGGGAGATTGGAATTCATTTTGTTCCTTCTCTTTCGCCGGCCAAAGAGAAAGAACTTTCTTCTTATTTTCTCTTGCTTTTGTTGTAGATTTCTTGGCTTGTTTTTCTCTTTTCTCCAAGCTTCTCTCCTTTCAAACCTTATAAAGAAAAGTTAAACAAAGAAAAGAAAGAATATGATTAGAGCCATGGGTAATATAGTAACTATTCTATCAAACAAATTAAGCATGCAGCTATACTAAAATAACTCACTTTTTATGGTTCTTTAAACCCCTAACATGAACATAGGTAGGGAAATATTGATGTGGGTGTGTGTTAACGTGAAGTGATGTGATGAAACTATGAAGAAAGCAGTGAAGAATCTATGAAAAACTATAAAGAAAACATGTGGTGGTCTCAAAGCCAATCCAATACTATGTATTGATTCAGTTTATTAATAAATGGCATTAATTCATTGTGTGTAATTAATTCGATCTATGTTTATCGTATCACGATGAAGTTCATGAACATGTGCAACAATCTTCGGATTATGATAAGATCATAATTACTAGACCAAAGATTTATAAACATATGTTCTCAATTGTTCCTAGTCGGAAGATATTTGAGATAGACATCAAACATCCGGATAGACTAGTACAAGTTTCTTCAACTCATATGATGAGAGTGACTGATCCTATAAGTTATTTGTGTGGAGACACTATGCTGGACCTGTAGGTGCTCATTGGGGAATGAGTTTACTGAACTGATCTGACCATAAATCGCTGGATAGTATATACCTCACTATTAACCAGCTCGATTCTTTTGTCACGGTTGCGTAGATGGTCCTTAGACCTGAGACACCAAAGATACCTTGTTAGTACGTCCTGAGCTTTGACTTTGACTAATGAATCCCTAACCATGGGTTTTCAATAAGTCAAATGATCGGGTTCAGAGAAATGCCATCGAAGGTAATTGAGTGTTCAATATGGGATCATCCGCTCTCAATATTATGAGAGAGAATGTTCTGAGAATGATGCGCTTAAGTCCCTGGCCAGGGCAGACACTGTATCAGATAAAGAGTTATCCGATATAGTTTAGCGGCCTCTGATTTAAGTGAGGGTTTAACAGTAAACCATATCCTAGGTCGATTCGGGAACATTGCACGGATGAAGGATTATATCCATGTGCTAACCGATGATGGAAAGGTTCCAATAGAGGGTTGTGATAACCCCAACGCCATCTAAGATCACGCGATGTTGCTTGGCATCCAACGTGATCGGAAGCCCGTCCAAATTTACTGTAGGACATTAAATTCTGCTGATTAATTAATATAAGGGTATTAATTAATTCAATGGATCCGTAAAGAGTTACTAGGCTTAATGGGCCATTAACTGGACTGGTATTTGGGCCTAGAGGGTCACACGCAAAATGTTTTCAAGTCGATGGATAATCCGACAGGATTTTGGATAAGTATGGATTTTTATGAAAAATCGCAAATAGGCTTATTATAAAAGAATGGCTGCTACGTCGGGGGCCAGCAACCGTGACCTAGCCGTCGCCTTCTTTCTCTCTACTCTCTCCTAGGCACACGACACGAAGCGGCCATCTGGAGGCTCTGCTTCGGCTCCCGATAGCTCTGTCTTCCGTCCGACGGGAGTTTCCGAATCCGCATGTCGCGGTGGATTACGCATGGCCAGTCGGGATCCACGAACGCCGCATGAGCGAGGAGGCGAGGACGATCCATCGCGAGGAGAACCGCGTGGATACCGCTAGAGGCCGGGCACCTACGCGGCTTGCGGCATCGCTCCGACGAAACCAGAGAACGAACGCAGATCTGAATCCGCGCAAGGTAAATCAGATTCCCAATTTATTTTGTTGATTGAAACGGGACGTATCCGATCCCGAAATATTATTTTCGCTGTGTTTTTTTTCTTCGGTCGGATCCGAGCACAGCGAACCTAACAGTGGTATTATAGCCAGGTTCCACTGTGTTCCTCTTGTTTTGGACTCCAGATCGGCAATTTTATAATTTATTCCATGCTATGTTTTGATTTTAATTGCATGAATCATGTTCATTAGATGAACATGGTTAGTTTACAATAAATAACCGCATTAAAATTATTTGTTTTCTGCATGCGTTTTGTGTTATTCGTTTGACGAAGAACGGATACAAATCGGCAACCCTGAGGGCAGCCCAAGTGTTGGGGAAGGATTGTTGGCTTTAAGGATCCCCATTGTGGGGTCACCGGTCGCCGACGGCCTCGTGCTCTGTGCTGGATGGGGTGGCCGGCGGGCCCTTCTCCTTCTTCTTCTTCTCCTGCGGTTTTGAAAGATGGGGGGGGGGGGGGGGGGGGGGGGGAGGGGTCGAATTTTGCAGAGAAATAAAAAGGGGAACCGCCGACAACCAGGGGTTGCCATCACCCGTGCCCCTGGGCACTGGCGGCCTCCCTCCGGCTAGGGCCCTACTGGCCGGCGCCTGCAGGGCAGGGAGCCGCCGCCACACCCCCCCCCCCCCCCCCCCCCCCCCCCCCCCTGCGTGGGGGTGGGGGGGGGGGGCAGGCCCGATGGGCTGGCCGAGCCCCGGGTCCGAGCCAGGCCGGCCCTGGACCCGGCTGGACTCAGCCCAGGGTCTGGTCCGGACCATTGGACCACTTCCCCTTTTACCCTTTTAATTCTCTTTAATTTAATCCCCATTTTATCAATTTATTATCCTATATAATTTCAGAATTTAATTTATGAATGAAATGAGATTTTAAAATTATATTATGTTATGTTTTTAATTATATGGACAATAATTAGATTAATGTGGATTAATCGGATTATTAAAAAAAGTTGTTAATTTAATCTAATTGTTAGATTAAAGGACATTAAAGGGGAGTTAATTTAATTGTTAAATTAATTATTTAATGTCTGTTAATCTTACTAATCTTGTCAATTTGGAATTGTTGTACATTTATTTTTGATATACATTTGATTGCCTATTTTAGCACACTTAAAATAATTAAATCTTTTTCAAAAATTTAAATCCAAATTTTGTTTGGTCCCTAGTTTATGAAACCAAAATATTATTTATTTTCGAAATATTTTATTTAGACATGTGATGTGCGTTAACTGTGTGGTTTGCTTAATTAAAAACTACACGGTGGTCATGGATGTGCATTATTTTGTGGAATGTGATTATGCGGTTTATTATTTGTTAATAAATATAGGTCTGCGAACCTCTCCCTCTTATATTCCATTACTGAACGACCATAGATTAGCATGCAGCCCTTGTGGATTATATACATATGGCATCTATTGTCGAAAAGGTTCATGAGTTAAATTAGTTCTCCAACATCTTTTAGGATCATGCGGTGTTGCTTGGAGCCAAACATGTCAAAGGATCCATATTTAATAATCATAAGATGATTATTAAAGTGATTATTTGATAATCGAGTTAATAACTTAAGTCATGATATGATTTGTTAATTAACTTAAAATGTTAAGGAGTGAACTGATAATAAGCCTGCATATGAGTTATAGGGCTTACTAGGCTTACAACCAGAATGACATCTAGGCTTAAAGAGTCATACATATAATAGTTCTAAGCTATTAGATGGTCTTAACAAGTTTTGTGATAGCTAAGAGTTTTTGTGAAAAACTTTAGGAATAAGCTATATACCTGATTGAGATGGGAGGCCCAGAGCACCAAGCTAACCCTATCCAGCTCTCTCTCTCTCTCTCCCTCTCTCTCTTTGGGTGTCTCCCTCTATGGTGGCCAGCCCTCTCCTGTTCACTTTCTCGCCTTCTAGCTAGCAAGAAGGAGGAAGAAGAAGAAGAAGATAAGGTGTTCTCTTCACTAGTGGCTTCTAGAAAGAATCTCGACGGCAACAAACTAGTGTGGATATGTCTAGAGGACATATGTTTGTGTACCTCGCTCTTCATCTACGTGGAACCTTACAATTATGCTATCACCAACAAATCACATCCTTGGTTGCTATGAGCATGTGAGTTTTTGTTGCATCTACGAGCGAATGATGGGGAGGAATATTTTTTTCTATTGCTTTTGTTGCATTCTCCCTCCTCCCCGTTGATCCTTACATACTAGACTAATCATACTAATCATAAGTGTATAAAAAGTAGACAATTGGTAGGTCCTAACAACTGTGGAACAAAAAGAACTCGTCCA
This sequence comes from Zantedeschia hybrid cultivar, assembly GCA_030544215.1. Classification (NCBI taxonomy): domain Eukaryota; kingdom Viridiplantae; phylum Streptophyta; class Magnoliopsida; order Alismatales; family Araceae; genus Zantedeschia; species Zantedeschia hybrid cultivar. The sequence goes on from JARZZO010000011.1 coordinate 48,758,816, forward strand.
ATATGTAGAAAAGCCTTGAGGTCCTTAAGAGATTCCATCTATTGTGAAAGAATAGTGTACAATAGAGATTAATAGATCAAGTAAACCACATGGGCATTCCTTCTGCTCTTTCACTTTATAAGAAAATAGCATCCTGTAAATTAGCTAAACTTTAATGGAGAAGTAGCAACATTTAATTCTCATTTAGTCCCTCTCTCTTGCAATGTGTTCATTTATTTTTGCAACTATTATTGCATCTGCCTTCCATAGAAGGCTTCATTTGTCTAACTCTCTTTGAAAGAAATGTGGTTTATATATCCTACGAGGATAAAGAAGAAGAGTTCGTTAAACCAACTATATCGTTGGGTTACTAAAGCCTATAAGCATCTAACCAAATGCTTCCTCTAAGACAAATAAATGAAGAGGTACTACTACAACTAGGTTGCTGGTGAATTAAGCACTTTATCAATCAATAGGTTGTGGTAGATGGTGTAAGATTCGCAATGAGAAGAATGATGGCACAGTAGAATTAAAAATTAACTAAATCTTTCTCCGATCTACGTGCATCAATTCTCGAATGTTTAGATCACAATAAAATAATACATAAAACATGAAGATTGTATCTTCACCATCATGAGGATAAAAATCCATCGCCGGATCGGAGACAAACGAGTGGTCGACCTCGGGTCACAAGCTGTTCAAGCATCTGGCCTCCAGACGTATCAACAAAAGTCTCCATGACAATCTGGATCTCCTCCATGCTCCACAAACTCCACCCAGATCTCAACTCCACTATGAACAGAGAGGGAAGAGAGAGGGCAGCTCTAGAGAGAGGAGGAGGGAGGATGACGATTGGCCGTAGTGAAAAATCCTAAAGCTTGGCAAGAGTTCCTCCATAGCAACTATTTATAGACTTTTGACATTTTTTACAAAAACTCAAAAATTTATAAAAACTTAAATCCTCTCAAGATCCGTGAAAACTCTTTTGTGTATGACCCTCTAGATCCAACTGTCTATTTTATTTTCTGCCCATTAAGTCAATAACAATCAATTTGACTTAATTAATTAATATTCATTATCTTCTAATAAACTTTAATCTGACTATCACGTAACCGATAATCCATCATCATATGATGAATTCTTCGAGCTTTCCGATCATGAAAGGCACCAAACTACACCTCCTAATCCCAAAAGACATCAGGGATATGCAACCCACTAATCGTAGCCTTCCGTCCACAGATACCACATAGCTATAGATTATCATTCATACAATGTCCCAGTCAGACTAGGGTATAGTTTAACTGTCAAACCCTGATATGTTTTAACCTAATCGAACCTTATACTCAATATTAAACTAAATAGAAAACTTATTTTCCATTTAATTATCAAACCCTGGCCAGGGATTTATAAGTACTATTCCATAGGACATTCTCTCTCCGATGACATACTGAGAGTGAATGATTCCATGTTGTCAATTCAATTGCCTTTGTGAGAATCTCACTAAGTCCGAATAACTGACTATAGAAAATCAAAGACTTGAGATCCTTAAGTCAATTATCAAATACTCAGTGTCACTCAAGCAAGATCTCCTTGATGACTCAGGTCTAGGATCTAACTATCCTACTGTGACTGTAGACAGCCAGTATGATGGCCATTCGGGAATTCTAGGTCAGATTAGTTCAGTGAACTCATTCCACTAATGAGAACCTATACATATACCTTAGTGTCAACACACTAGTATCCATGATATCAGTCACCATCATCATATGAGTAAGTATCACGTGCACTGGTCTATCTAGATCTTCAATGTCTCATTTTGGAGATCCTATAACTAGGAATAATTTGAACACATGCATCTAGATGACTGATCTCATTATCATAATCTTATTATGATTCAGTCATCATCGCACGTGTTGCCGGACTTCATCATATCAAATGATACACGCACATAAATGATAAGATGTAATGAAAAATTACTATTTATTATTCATAAGGATGAGATAATTATATGAAATGATACCATCACATCTCATATGATTAGCTCGCAGGGCATATATTGTAACGCCCCAAACCCCATGTCTAGTCATAATCGATTTTTAACAAAATTCGGAGGCGGTACAGATACAGAACATAGCATATACGTAACAAAAATGAGAGAATAAGAGTCAACAAGGCAAAACAAAAAGTCATCCATCGTAAGTTTCAAATAATAATAAGCCAACACAATCCACAAAAGTCTCATAATCATAATTGTCTCAACATAACGTAATCGGCCTCTCTCAACTTCCAAGTATCTCACAAATTTCATAATAAACTCAATTACTCCTACTACATCAATCTACTAAAATGAAAAGACTCATATATCAAAACTAGCTTTGAAACCAAAAGCTCCAAATAACTCTTATGCCTCATCGTTAGAATCAAAGTCCAACTCTCTGGCCACCTCCGCTGAAACATTATCCAACAAACTTACTAAGTATCAAACTCAGTAGGCATCATCTCCTCCACAGGCTAAACGTATAATAAGTAAAATTTGTATGGTAATTATATCATACCATGAACAATTTATAATTCTACATATAGATCAAATAAGAAAATGATACAAAATAGGATCTCACATATATCTCATATCAAATCGGACGCATTTTCTAACAATCTGAAACAAATATGCTAATCATAATACTTATCACATATATCAAATTTTCTTACTTACTTGAAAATCAATTACTAGCCATAAACATATCACATAATTCCTCCAACACATAAGGAGGCACATGTCACATAGCGTATGACTCAAAATATAACTAGTAGCATGTAATCAAATTACATATTTCATTTTTATGAAAATTTCACATCATAAAACAAATTTATAATGCCCTAAAACAAGTTCAAATGATTCACATATATATGTCAAATTATCACAATTCCATATCTTAGTTGGGCAAGCATCTTAACCACAATATAAGGGGCCACACATACATATGCCGGATACTTTGGCAATCGTACCAAGTCTTGGCTGCCACGGTATTGGAGATCACACATATCCCACCACTATACTATACTGAAGTAGGTTTCATGGATTTTACCTACTGTCCTTGGTTCATATAATACCCTATCCAATAAGGATGCTTATATTAGAATCGGACCACATAATCCCCCTAAGATGGCAATGTCCATATAACTCATTAAATTAGATGGGACATGTCTTATAGAACTTAAATTCATCATAATTTGAAATTTATCATCAATCATATAGCCACTAATATTCATATGTAAAAATAATATATTTTTCATTAAAATAAGATATTTTAAAGTAAGATGATGTTCTACTATTCAATTTGATTTTAAATTGACTCCAACTGATTATAATATATGAAAAACATTTCTGACAATTTTTTAGAATCTTCTAAAAATGAAATATAACTTTTACATATCAAAATCTGTTTTTCATGGCTAAAAATTCATTAAATATGATGAATATTAGTAAACGGATTTGAAAATTCACCAAATTGGTTAAACATGACATTTAAGATTCGAATAAAGTACTTGCAAAATTTCGTAAATTTCAGAGAACAAATTAATATTATCAAAATTCAAATAGTGAGTTTAAACTGAACCAAATTTAATAAAAATAAGAAATAGATTTCTAAAAGTTATAAAACTTTGCAATTAAATAGATTTCATAAAATAGACCAATGCCCAAAATTTCAAATCATTTTGACTACAAATAGACAAGTTATGAATATTTCAAAGTCATTCATATTGAAATTACCAGTTGTAGAAAATCCAAATTGGACGGTCAATAATCTGGTTGTTCAGGATACTGGATGACTGGCAATGCTGCCGTTCAATTATGTAGATGGCCAGAGATATTGCCATCCACAAGATTTTTCAAACAGAGCACACAAAACCCAAATTTTCATAAAACATTCGCATATCTAATCTATATTTCGGTTTATAAACATAAAGATCATAATTCCAAACTTTCATTTTAACCACTTTTGAAATCAAAATATTAATTTTTCATATTAATACAAATTAATCCACATTTTTTGGAATCATCACCTACCCCTTATGCTAGAACCCCCAATCTGAAATCTACGAAGAGATCTCGATTTTTAGTACAAAGCACCAATTCTTAGCTTTCCTTCTCAACCTCCAATGCTCTTAGAAGGCAAAAGAATTATAAAATTATAAGCTATCTATAGACACCCGATTTTGGACACCTTTTGATCCTAAATTCCCCATTATTATTAGCCCATCGCCTTTCAATCCGTCACCTTAACTCATTCCCATCTAGCCCATTATTCAGCCCATTAGTAGTCAAGCCCATTTAACCAACACTTGCTGCCTTCCACCTTTTCGCGGAAGGCCAACTTGGTGGCTTTCTACCTTCTTCGAAGGCCAGCTATACTGCCTTCCACCTTTTCACCATATTTTCGCGGAAGGCCAACTTGGTGGCCTTCCACCTTCCCCGAAGGCCAGCTACGCTGCCATCCACCTTTTTCGCGGAAGGCCAACTTGGTAGCCTTCCACCTTCCCCGAAGGCCAGCTATGCTACCTTCCACCTTTTTACGGAAGGCCAACATGGTGGCCTTCCACGAAAGTAGAAGGCAAGGGGGTTGGCTGTCTATCCTCCCACTTTCAGCTTGACTTCGTCTTCTCACGATCTCCTCCGCTCGCGACCCACACCCCCCACTACTCTAACCACTCCCCACTCCAGTGACTGTTGCATGCTCGACCTCCGACCCTTGACCATTTCCTATTGGCTCCTTGAAGATTTAGGGGGATTTAGACCATAGATTTTCCCTATTTTCTTATCTCCTATTTAAACCCCTTAGGTCCTCTCGGGAAGGAGGTTGGAGAGTTGGGAGTTAAAGATTTTGGGAGGTTGAAGAGGTTTGCATTGAAAGGCTTCGGGTGAGCAATGGTCTTGGCAGACAAACGCTAGAAGATGGCGAGCGGGAGGATCCCCTCCCACATGGGCTTGTTCTTCTAACTTTCTTCGTTATTGCATTTTTCTTTTCAATATGCTCTGCCCCTCCATTCACCACAACATTTTCATTTTCGCAATTCACACATACGTACACTTTTCTCCTCCTGCATGCATCCATCCTAGGGCATCCTAGCACCCATTCCAACAAAAGTTCAAAACAAAAATTAGGAGGTGGGTGGACATAACATATGGTCACCTTCCCTCCCCAAACACCCATCCGGTGCATCCCCTTTCAATTTTTAGTTTAGTTATTTGTTCGTATGAATAGATTGTGCACACTGCAGTTCTAATCGGGCCATTCCTTTTCCTTATTTGTCTTTTCTTTTCAGGAGCTCTTACCACAGTTCACGCGTAGACTACCGAGCTCTCTCCCTTCGGTCGGCCGGAGGCAGAGAAGAGGAATCCACAACCCCCGCTCCAACAAGATGTGATCAATCCACCCATCCTGCGGAGCACAGGGACCCAAGGTAATGCTCCTGGCGATCACACACTTCAATTCTTAACACCTCATCACCGCAGTTGCGCGACGGACGGAGGCCTCCTCGCGGAAGGAGAGCGAGAACACTCTGGGCGTCCACAGCCTTCTGGCGATCATGGTGGGACCCCTACTTGCTCGCTGCGCGCACCGTAACCAAAAGGTAAGAAGGTAAGAGCCATCCAAGACCTGGACGGCCAACTACCTGGCCGTTCAGATCTTAGGATGGCCAAGTCCCTGGTCGTCCATATCACTGGATGGCCAGCCTGCAATCCGTCCAGAGTTCTGGACGGCCTGCCTGCAAGCCGTTTAGGCTTCTGGACGGCTTGCCTTTAGGTCGTCCAAACTTCTAGACGGCCTGCCTTTAGGCCATTCAGTATGCTAGATAGCCAGCTCTTTGGCCATCTAAGACCTATGAAGGCCTCTTCCTCAGCCATTTGCATGTTGATTGAATAACCTGTTCAGATGCTATGATTAGGCTACTAGATGTTCTACTATTTGTTAAGTATTGGATTTCAGGGTGTTCTCCGTGGGGGTTTTAAGGAAGAGTCGGCATCACACTGATAGTTACCCCTCCCATAGTGTTTGACACTCCACTTGAGGATTCCCACTCGGATGTGACTTGTCTTACTCTATTGGGAACCTCCGTGAGTCCCTGCGAGCCAAGGATTCCCACTTGGCCGCCGATTAAGTTGTACCCAAACCACCTATAGGATCTCGAGATCGTGTAAGAAAATTAAGTTTTGCCACTCAAAATTGTTTACCCATAGCCATCACTGAGATAATTATTTCTAAAACTAAAAAAAATAAAAAAAAAAGACGCCTAATCAAACTCTGATAAAACAATTTTCTTGAAAGAAAACAGGGTCGCTAAAGGGTTGAACTTGATTTGTTAGAAGTCGACACATTCATAATACATGGTTAATCTTTGAAGTGGAACATAAAATCTTTTAGGACTTGTGTTTCATAACGAATTGTGTGTTGTGTATGATGACATGGATGAGTTTGGTGACAACATTATACATAACCCCTTGTTTGAAATTGAGAAAGACCCACAACAAATATTTGTGGAAATGTTCCAAACATCTAGAGAGGAACTTAAGAGAAGATGCTCGGATGGATCTTCTTCTTCATAAGATGACCCTGTAATCTCCAGCAAAACCTTTCAAAACCCGAGTGAGGACCCAGAACTTACTGCCCTATTATCACGGTACACCCCTGATCAACTCATCCAGTTGGCCTCCTGTGGCAGAACTTAGGATACCACTCCTCGGAGAACTCACTTCCAAGGATCTTCCAACAGAGCTCATACTTGCATCAACCAGCTAACTCCTACTCCAGTTGCTCCACCCGTCATGCCTATTCCAGTCTCTCAAACCACACCTCCTCCTAAATAGGAGGAATTCATCTGCAAAAGTGAGCTCAAAACTTATGTGCGTAAGCTCATGGCCAAGAACCTTTCCCTGAAACAACCTCACTCTCTCTCGAGTTATTGCAAGCTCCCTCCAGCCTACTTTCCATCTGGATTCAAGGCCCCCAAGTAGAGGAAATATGATGGCACCTCTGACCCTCATCACCACCTGTCAGGTTTCCTTATGGACTCCCATCAATGGCTCTACGACAGAGTCTTCGTCCACCTGTTTCAGAAATCCTTAGAAGGTGAGGCCTTAAGATGGTTCACTTCCTTGCCCGCCACAGACCTAATCAATTTTGATATGGTCTCTGAAAAATTCATCACTCAGTTTAGTCATATGACAACTATGCCTCCCACCTTGTTTGATCTTGTGATGGAGAAGATGAAGCCCAAAGAGGACTTCACGTATTTTACCAACAGGTGGAGGGCAATGGCCTTTAGGGCAGAAGTGGCAATTCTCGAATCTCAAGCTATTACCTTACTTGTCAATAACACTACCCTGCAACTTCGAGCCATTCTTATGCTGAGCGAATTTCATACATTCGCACAAATTTATAATTGAGCTCAGATAGTTCAATCTCAGATCTAGAGTTCTACTTTGCCATCCTTCTTTGAAAATCAGAATAGGAATAAGAAGACCGCACAAACTCCACTTATGGAGGGAATAACTATCAATGAACATGTGAGTGTCTTGAGGCAGCCTTTTATGTCACCCAATCCTATGCCCAGATCAGACAACCAATCCAATCAGAAACCACACTCAGTAGTTCCCCCTTCAACTAGCTACAGTCGACCTATGCCCAAACGTACCTCATATCCACCTTTGCCGGAATCTCTGTTGGACATTTTTCATGCCTTATTATCTTGCAATGCTATCCATCTTCTATCTCAGCATGAGGCCATCCCCTGCAACGTTGATATGTCCAGATATTGTCTGTATCATAGAGTGCTATTGAAAGAGGCTATTGAAATCTTGAAAGCCAAAAGAGAATTAAGAATTGTGAAAGACCCTCTGCCCTCTGATCAGGCAGCTCAAGATCCATCTAGCTCTCTAGAAAGGGTGAGCACCCTTGTCAAAAATTTGGAACCGAATGTTGATCACAGAGGACAGTACTGGGAGTATGAAGAGGTCGGGATATGGCGTGGGTGCCCTACTAGGATGACCAAACTTAGAAAGCCATTGCAACAAGTCTCCACTGTTATCCAAGACAAACCTTTGGTCTTGATAAGACCTAGGGGACAACCAACAATCATCAACCCAGTCACTCTGGTCCAAGTTCCCTCAATTTCAATCAGAGAGTCTCCTCTATCCATCTTGTATCCAACACCAAAGCCGAGTCCAATAACCCAGTTCAACCTAATAAATTCACCTCCAGTTCAGCCACTAAAGTCAGATCAAGCAGTAGATCCCAGTCTGATTGGTGTTACATCGAGAAATCGCATCATTCCCCCAACAAATCAACCCTTAGACTCCCAAGAGAATTTGAATCTGTCTGGAGGGATTACTCAATCAGAGTATGATATCCTACAGCATCTACGGAAAACTTCCGCCAAGATTTCGGTCCTAGAGTTGATTAGGAGATCTCCTACACACAGGGAGACATTGTACAAATTCCTCCAGCGAATCACAGTCAATGAAGATCTTCCTATTATGGGGGTCACAAATGTCATTCTCTCAGTCACCCAGACACCTACGATATCCTTCGCAGATAAGGATCTAGTTCCCCTGAATGTCGATCCCTTCCCTTATGCTCAACTGCGACACTCAATGGTCACTCAGTAGACTCCATCCTATTGGATACCGGCGCATCAATTAATGTTTGTCCACTCAAGGCCCTTAAGAAAATAGGGATTGATCCAGAAAAGATTGAGTCTCCCTCCATGTTGGTCTTAGCCTATGACAATTCTCAAAGACCAGCTAATGGGAAGCTGGAAATTTGCCCAATGGCCATGATCTCTGAAGTCTACATCCTTGATATCAAGCCCATATACAACGCCATTATAGGAAGGCCTTGGATGGACCAAACCCTGGGAGTACCTTCCACCAATCATCAGTGTTACAAATTCCCACATAATGGGAAGATTGTCAAAGTCAAGAGTACCCCCTATGTGGAGTCCTTAGACTCAATCTCGGCTAAACAAATTCCATCCATGATTACTTTTGGAAAAGGGAAAGAGCCATCCTTTCATCAGTTGCTTCTTAGCCCAAGCCCCGGCCTAGTATAGGTTAGTAGCTTATGGACAAAATGGATATAGTTTAGGATCTGGGTTAGGCAAGGAAGAGCAAGGAATTTAAGAGCCTATCTTCGAAAATCCGACCATTGGGGGATTCAGATTGAGTTACCTACCAACCAAACCAACTAAGGGATCAAGAAAATGGACTCTCTTGGATCACTTTTTGAAGGAAGATTAAGAAGTACTCAAGATACATCATCTTGGGGATGAGTTGAAAGGAACAATCAATGAAGTCCAAAGAGAAGATGAAGAAGATTTCGATACATGGCTGCTATTCTATGAACCAACCACCCCACGAGAAGGAGCCTTCTTAGTGAGGGATGAACCGGCACCTGCCGCTTTCATTCCCTTCCTATTCCACCCACCTTCCCTTCTGAGGCTTCCATCACTAGTCGTAGCACATTCTCCCGAGTGTTTTATGCTTGGAGACTACGACTCCCAAAAAGAGAAAAAGTCGCACTCCCATACCAGAGGGTATGAAACCACCAATGAGGAGCCAACATACTGGAGCAATTCTGCCATCATTGGGTCTCTGTCTCAAGGACCCGCCCTTGTAACATGTCTGACTCACTCTCAGAGTCTTGTGCATAATCGCTTAGGGATTGAATAGCTTCCTCTTTATCTAAGAGTTGTAGAGGTAAGTAAGTTCTTTTATTTCTAGTTCAAGAGTTAGCAAATAAGTGTAAATATTTGAAAAATGTTGAAAAGTTTTCCTTTGGATAGGGGTCTATCTGAAAAAATTCTACCATTAAAAATGTACAAAAAAAATCAAAAATTTCAAAATCCAAAAAAAAAGAAAATTGAATATCCAAAAAACACCAAAAAATTTGTAAATATGTACATACTCTAATGAAAATCACAAAAAAATCAGAAAAACACAAAATTCAACTGTTTGGTGACTGCCATGTAAACCCTGTCTAAGTCTAGTTGCATGATAGAATGGGTTATCATTAAGGTTTGGTTAAGACTTTAGTTCACTAGAACATTGGACGTGTCTGCTTTACTTTCATATGGACTTCTATGATCAATATGAGATGCACACATTCACACGTTTTTCAAAGTGAACCTTCTTAAAATGAGTTCAATGTCTTTAGTACACTATTAAATTACAACCTTTGCTCTTCGACTCTCGACTGATCAGGACAGTTGACGCCCTTAAACGGTCGAGCTCAGGAAGCTGCAGTTCCCAACAACCTGATAGATGTAACCCCTCAAATAGGCCCAAATATGAAATGTAAAGAACTAAAGCACGTGAAGAGGGCAGTGTCCCCGCAGGCGGAATAAGAAATGAAAAGTAAATAACCCTGAAAATGCCAAGAAAAATCAAAAGGGTTCAAGTAATTATACAAAAAAGCCTGGTCGTGACCGTGCCTGGCCATTAAATCCATCAAAGGCCTGAAAAATCAAAAGCAAATAGAGGCATCTAAGAGGTCAAAAAAGGATCCGTTTTGTCATAGCTCTGTCTTTTAATGATTTTTTGGATCCTCATGTGAGGTTTGTCTTCAAATTTCTTCACTTTTTCTCCCCCAAGATTTAATATGAGATAGCTAGCTAAAAACTGAATATCATTTTAAAATGGTTCATTTTCAAAAATCATCACATGCTCATGTGATCACAAAGGTCCAAAATGGGTGAAGAGTAATGTCCGTGTGTCTAGTGAATCAATTTCTTAACCATAATCTCGATGAGCACCCTCAAAACTTCGGGCTTAGGTCAATGCAAGTGTGTCACCAGTAGGTGCAACGGCGTCTGATTCTGGGTCAGCGTCCCATGGTTGACTGTTAGGGCTCCAAGGTGTTCCACCTTATATCTTCTAGGTTGTAAGGAAAGAGACTCGGGTCGGGAAAATCATTTACCTCAAAAACTTTTAGGCGAACTTGGTGGTCGGATGCAGCTGGGAGCCTAAACATGGCATGACGGTATTGTCATCAGTATGAGTCTTAGCCGGTCGAGGTCAGCTTGAGGAGTCTAGAGGCCCAAATTAACCTAGATGTGTGCTTAGGATACTTAGGAAGTTGAGTGTACATTCTTTATCATCATCCAACCAGGCTAAGAATGGGCAATCACCAGGGGGTTGGAATCAAAAATTTGCTTTCATTAATTAAAAATATTCACACCACACACCTCATTTGTTAATATCCCCCAGCATTTGCATGTTTTGCTTATCACATCATTACTCTTCCTTTTGTCTGATTAATAGGACATGGCCCCTTAACCCTATGCGAAGGCTAGGGAAATGGTAGTTACTCTTTTTTGGGTAAGGGGACGAAAACAGATACTACTAACTATCTTTCTTTTAATGTTGTGCATGCAGGAAACACAAGTATGAAGAGAAGACCGAAACGCCCAAAAGATCAACAGTGAAATATAGTGCCAAACATAAGTTCATACATTATAAACAGGGGGCATACCCCTGTGATAAACATCAATCCCTCTTCTCGTCCTCTCCTCAGCTGTCACTGCCCTAGCTAAAGCAGTTTCTACCTTTTTGTAGAAGGCACACTCTTGTGCCTTCTACCTCTTATGGAAGGCAAACTCTTCCGCCTTCTACCTGAAGGAAAAAAAAGTCTTTTTGAATAATGAAAAATTCAGAAAAGGTCCTCACAAAAAGGTAAGTCCCTCCCTAAATTGAGTCGAAGCCAAGATTGACGGATTGGCATTCTACTGTGAGAATGACCATATCTTCCACACCGGCTTCAAGTCGATACAAGCTCTTTGCCTCTTATTTTCTTGCAGTCTAACATTTGAATGTTGTGATTACTGATTATTTACATGTTGCTGTTGTGCATTATTGCAGCTGCAGGAAATTTGAAGCAAATAGGATTGAAGACACAGGAGTCTAATAGCTTCGGGCGTATAGACTCTAAGTTCCTCTTTAAACAAAACAATGAGGAGTTTATGTTCCCCAAGTTATTCGATTGGCCAATAAATCCCTCCTGCTTGCATTTGCATTAGGAATTTATTTTCTAAATTTTTAAACCAGCATGCATTGCATAAACATCCATCCTCGCCCTGGGGGTAATGACCATGATTTATCACTCTGCTTACCCCATTGTTGATTTGTTGACTCTGGCAACTGTTTGTTTGTTAGCTCTTTGAATTGCAAGATCTTACATTTTCTTAATCCCCGTGCTTGAAGATTTTCTCACTTGGCGATCATGTAATGCGCCAGGCCGTTGTGTGCCCGTTGTGTCGAGACCATTTCAAGTCGCATCCCTTCTTTTTTCCTGCTTGAAATCCCCTTAGGCCAGATTGCCATGCATCTTAGTGCGCCAAGACCTTGCGGTTCCAGCACCCGAGGGTCCTACGGATTGTAATTCTCCAGTTTGGATTTTGTTCCCCTTCTTAATCACCCTTGCAATCCAAATATCTAACTCTCATGCATTGACCACATTCGCATATCATCCTTGGATATAGCTCATCCCTTTTTCGGACTGTCCAAAATCAGGTTTGATTTTTGGAACAACTATTTATCATTCAGCTCTACTCCACTGCAAAACAGGTGACCCTGAGGGACATTTGTAGACAGCAGATTTTGGACACCTTTTGGTCCTAAATTCGCCTTTATCATTAGCCCATCGCCTTTCAATCCATCACCTTAACTTATTCTCATCTAGCCCATTATTCAGCCCATTAGTAGTCAAGCCCATTTAATCAACACTTCCTGCTTTCCACCTTTTCGTGGAAGGCCAACTTGGTGGCCTTCCACCTTCTCCGAAGGCCAGCTATATTGCCTTCCACTTTTTCGCCACCTTTTCGCGAAAAGCTAACTTGGTGGCCTTCTACCTTCCCTGAAGGCCAGCTACGCTGCCTTCCACCTTTTTCGCTGAAGGCCAACTTAGTGGCCTTCCACCTTCCCCGAAGGCCAGCTATGCTGCCTTCCACCCTTTCGCAAAAGGCCAACTTAGTGACCTTCCACGAAAGTAGAAGGCAAGGGGGTTGGCCGTCCATCCTCCCACTTTCAGCTTGACTTCGTCTTCCCATAATCTCCTCTACTCGCGACCCCCACCCCCCACTACTTTGACCACTCCCCACTCCGGCAACTGTCACATGCACGACCTCCGACCCTTGACCATTTCCTATTGGCTACTTGAAGATTAACGGGGATTTAGACCATAGATTTCCCCTATTTTCTTCTCCCCTATTTAAACCCCCTAGGTCATCTGGGGAAGGGGGTTGGAGAGTTGGGAGTTAAAGATTTTAGGAGGTTGAAGAGGTTTACATTGGAAGGCTATGGGTGAGCAGAGGTCCTGGCGGACAGATGCTGGAAGATGGCGAGTGGGAGGATCCCCTCCCACATGGGCTTGTTCTTCTAACTTTCTTCTTTACTGCATTTTTCTTTTCAATACACTCTGTATCCTCCATTCACCACAACATTTTCATTTTCGCAATTCATACACACGTACACTTTTCTCCTCTTGCATGCATCCATCCTAGGGCATCCTAGCACCCATTCTAATAGAGGTTCAAAATAAAAATTGGAAGGTGGGTGGCCATAACATATGGTCACCTTCCCTCCCCAAACACCCATCCGGTACATGCCCTTTCAATTTTTAGTTTAGTTATTTGTTCGTATGAATAGATTCTACGCAGTGCAGTTCTAATCAAGCCATTCCTTTTCCTTATTTGTCTTTTCTTTTTAAGGGCTCTTAGCACAGTTCGCGCGCACACTACCGAGCTCTCTCCCCTCAGCCGGCCAGAGGCAGAGAAGAAGAATCCACAACCCCCGCTCCAACAAGACGCGATCAATCAACTTATCCTGTGGAGCACAGGGACCCAAAGGTAATGCTCCTGGCGATCACACACTTCAATTCTTAACACCTCATCACCACAGTTGCGCGACGGATGGATGCCTTCCCACAGAAGGAGAGTGGTAACACTCCGGGCATCCACACTATCCTCAAGAACAACCTTCATCTTCTTCTCTTTCTTCAAGAACATAAACAAAACACCCACCTTTCTCAATGTAAAATGACGGCTAGGTTTAACTATGCCCTTAACCTCATAATTGTAGAATTAACATCTATCTTCTAACCCCAAAAAATCTCTACAAACCACATTTGGATCATATTAATCCTTGCTTTCATGAATTAGAGACAAACCGACTCCAAATTGGACTCTTCTCACTCAATTCTTCCTTCCCGAACTGAACATTCAATTTGTAGGCCCAGTAAACGAACAAATCAGTAAAAATGGTCTTCTACGAAGTTTTATATATCTTCGAGCTCTTTCCAACAGTATCAACCATGCAAACATTCGAGTTATACACTGAGACTTATCACTAAAATATTGATCTGCTGTCTTGGGTACCCGAACCTAGAAAATTCTGTTAATTTAATAGGTTAAACTACCTGTAAAACTAAGTTAATGGGCTTTATCTATTAACCATATTAAATTGTATCTGATCCTTCAATTTTTATTATGATTATTTTTTATTTAATTATTATTTATATTTTTAAAAAAATATCAGATATTACATCATCTCCCTCTTAAATAAATTTCGTCCTCAAAATTTACAATGCAAGCAAAGTATAAATCACTTACCAACAATTCCGGATATCATATCTTTTTCTGTCTTCCATGTCGCCTCTTCTATAGAGTAATGCCTCCAAAGAATCTTGACCATAGAAATTGTCTTAGTCCTCAGCACTTGCTCCTTACAATCAACAACATGAACTTGCTTATCTTCATACAGTAAATCTAGTTGAACTTCCAATGGCTCATAATCCAACCCATGAGATGAATCAACAACATACTTCCTCAACATAGAAACGTAGAATACCGGATGAACACCAGACAAATCTGGTGGCAAAGAAAGCTTGTAAGCAGCCTGTCCAACACGCTCTAAAATCTCAAATAGACCAATATACCTTGGACTCAAATTTCATTTCCTGCCAAACCTCATGACTCCCTTGGTTGGTGAAACTTTCAAGAAAATATGATCTCCCACTTCAAACACCAATTTTGTTTGCATATTATCAGCATAGGGCTTTTGTTAACTCTGAGCTATCAAAAGATGTTTCTTGATTATATCAATCTTATCTGAGCAATCATGTACAAGTTGTGGTCCAATTAACCTTTTCTCTCCAACTTCTTTCCAATACAAACGTGATCAACACGGTGTACCATATAAAACCTCATATGGTGCCGTACCAATACTAGCATGATAACTGTTATTATAAGCAAATTCAATCAACTTCAAATGATCATCCCAATTACCTTTCTGCTCAATACTACAGGCTCTTAATATATCCTCAAGTGTCTGAATCATTCTTTCTAATTGTCCATCCGTCTGCGGGTGGAAAGCCGAACTGAACTTTAATTGAGTACCTAAAGCGTCCTGAAGACTCATCCAAAATCTCGTTGTAAAACGAACATCATGATATGAGATAATAGATACTGGAACTCCATGCAACCTCACAATCTCCTCAATATACATCCGAGTAAGCTCCTCTAAAGAAGTCTTCTTAGGCATAGCTAGAAAATTAGCAGACTTAGTCAATCTATCCAGAATCACCCAAATAAATTCATGCTTCTTCTTAGACAATGACAATCCTATCACAAAGTCCATTATAATGTGTTCTCATTTCCATTCTTGAATATTCATAGCTTGCATCGGTTCACTGAGCCTTTGATGCTCAATCTTCACCTGCTAACAAGTAAGACACTTCAAAACAAATTATGCATATCTTTCTTTATGCCAGACCACCAAAAATTTCTCTTCATGTCCTTATACATCTTGGCACTCTCTAGGTGAATAGAAAACTAGGATTTGTTTGCCTCATTCAATAATTCCCTTCGCAGCTCCTCATCTTGTGGAACATAGAGTCTGCCTCGAAGCCTGATAACTACATCATCACTTTGAGAAATATCAACTTTACCAATCAATTCTTAAATCTTAGGGTCTTGCTTCTGAGCTTCTATAACTCTCTCCACAATCACAGGTCTTACAGCCAACTGAGCTAGAACACAATGCTCACCTTTAACTTCTGGTCTATAACTAATAACATCTTCAAGCATCTCCCAATCTTTGTGCAAAGACAAGGCTATAAGTTTCCTTCTCAAAGCATCAGCAACTGCATTGGCCTTACCATGATGATAATTTAGTGCAATCTTATAATTCTTTAGAAATTCAACCCATCTTCTCTACTTCAAATTAAGCTCTTCTTGAGAAAAAATATATTTCAGGCTCCGATGATCAGTAAAGATCTCAAACTACACTCTATAAAGATAGTGTCTCCAAATCTTCAAAGTATGAACAATAGCAATTAATTCTAAATTATGTGTTGGGCAATTCTTCTCATAATCCTTCAACTGGCGTGAAGCGTAAGCTAAAACCTTTCCATTATGCATCAACACACAACACAAATCTTTCCGGAAAACATCCGTATAAACAACAAAACTATCTGACCCACTCGGCAAAGTCAAAATTAGGACCGTGGTAAGTCTTGTCTTCAACTCTTGAAAACTTGGCTCACATTCCTTAGACTAAATGAACTTGACACCTTTCTTAGTAACCTTGGTCATTGGAGCAACAATAGATGAAAATTCCTTAATGAACCACCTATAGTAGCCTTCCAAATCTAGAAAACTCTGAATCTTTGAAGCATTCTTAGGTGTCTCCAAAAAAAGCACGGCACAGATACACCATCCTTGGAAATTACATGACCAAGAAAAGAAAATCGCTACAACTAGAACTCACACTTACTAAACTTAACATACAACTAACTCTGCCTCAATAGCTCCAAAAAAATTCGCAAATGCTCTCTATTTGCCTCAATACTAGAAGAGTAAATTAGCACATCATTAATGAATACCACCATAAATTGGTCCAAGTACGACTGAAACACCATATTCCTCATATCCATAAAAGGAATAGGGGTATTTGTCAGTCCAAAAGGCATAACCACAAACTCATAAGGCCCATACCTGGTCTGAAGAGCAGCCTTAGGTATATCCTCATCCTTGATCTGCAACTGATGATACCCTGACCGAAGATCAATCTAGGAAAAGACCTTGGCCGACTGTAGTTGATCAAACAAATCATCAATCTTGGACAAAGGATATCAATTCTTGATAGTCACCTGATTAAGCTGACGATAATGGATATACAGCCTCATCAAACCATACTTTCTTGCACACAAAGAGCATTGGGGCTTCCTAAGGTGACACACTCGGCCGAATAAAGCTCTTATCAAGCAACTTATGCAATTGCTTCTTCAGTTCTGCCAACTCCGCTGGGGCCATACGATATGGAGCCATAAAAATAGGAGATGTCCCTAACATAAGGTCAATGAAAAAATTGATCTCCTGTGAAGGAAGCAAGTCGGGCAGATCATCTAGAAAAACATCAGGAAACTCCTGAATAATATCAATATTAGCAATAAATCTCTCACTAGCACCATCTGATGGAGCAACCACCACACTAGCCACATATCCATGACTACCCATTCTCAACAGCTTATCAGCCATGAGTGAAGAAAACTATAACACGGCTTGATCGATACCTAGGGCAATGATAAATAAACTCCTCACCAGGCTCTCGAAATATCAACTTCTTATAATGGCAATCTAACACGAAAAAATACTTATCTAGCCAGTCCATACCCAAAATAACATCAAAGTCTACCATCTTTATCACATATGACTCAGCCACTTATCCCTATCCCTAAGGTTAACAACAACAGAAGATATAATGTGCATAGTGTGAATCTCTTTTACAGAAGTTGAGGTCACTATTAATGGATATGTTGCATCTATTGGTCTATTCTTAAGTAATTTAGCAAAAGTAGCAGATATTAATAAATGAATAGTTCCAGGATCAAATAACACCTTAGCATAAATATCATCAATAAGAATAGTACCTTCTGCAATAGTAGGGGTCTCCTCAGTATCTTCTATGGTGAGAGCATAAACACATCTTGAGTCATGCCTATCTTCGGTCCTTGCGTCAGTTGAGCTATGGCCTTCGGACAATCTCTGACCATATGCTCCGAATCACCACATATTAAACACTTGTCGGCTGCTCTTCAGCATTCTGTCCCACCATGTCGCCGCCCACACTGAGTACAAGTGGTTGAATCAAATGCCTTTGGTGCTGGAGCCTTCACTAGCTGGACTCGAAACTTATTCTTATCCTTACGCACAAAAGTATCTGGTGCACTCCTATTGTTCTGACCCTTCTGCTCTTCCATAAATTCCTCATACTCTTGGTCCATGTTGAATGCAGTCCTCAAAGCAACAGCAAAAGTCTGAGGGTCTTGAGCAACAACATAATGCCGAATGGTACCTTTTAGACCCATGACAAATTTCTTCAGCTTCATCTTCTCATCATCATAGATATGAAGTGCATATTTCCCAAAATCGGAGAACGTCACTTCATAATTAGCTACTGACATAGTACCTTACACCAGGTTAAGAAACTCCATCTCCGTCTTATCTTGAACATGATCAGAAAAGTATTTCTCACGAAAAACTCTAAGAAACTCCGCCCAAGTAATAGTAGCACGATTAGTAAACAAGTCTTCTTCATGGTCTTCCATCAAATATTTGCTCTCTCCTGCAACATAAAGGTCACCAGACTGACCTTCTCATCTTCTAGACAATGATTCACAGCCAACATCTTCTCCATCTCATTAAGCGAAGCCTCAGCAACCTCTGATCGGCTATCCCCCTTAAAAGAAGGAGGACACAACTTGTTGAACTGCTCCATCATAGGGGTCACCTTAGGCCCATGGGCTTGAGTTTGAGTCTATAAAACCTACACAAGCCCTTAAAATGTTTGTATGAACCCACTTAAGTCCATATTGACCGACGGTGCGCTAACTACACCTTGGCCTTGAATTGCAGAAGAATCTCCCTGCACTAGCATATCCTCAAAAGGCAGGGGCGGAACAGGAGGAATCACAATAGGACGACCATGTCTCGACATATCTTGAAAATCCAAGTACCCCAAATAAGCCCTCAAATCTGATAATTCAGCACTTCTGCTTCTATCTCAAATCAAAAATTAGCTATTCTATGACCTATACTCAACCTAAGATCTAAAATCTATCAATCAACTACCTAGACATGACAAATATGATGGTATAGAACTCAAAACTCTCAAAATTGCTCTGATACCATGTTCTGTAACACCCCGACCCCATATCTAGTTATAACTGACTTTCGACGGAATTCAGAGGCGGTGCAGGTACGAAACATAGCATATACATAATGGAAATGAGAGAATAGGAGTCCACAAAGCAAAACAAATAGTCATTCATCGTAAATTTCAAATAATAATAAGTCAACAAAATCCACAAAAGTCTTATAATAATAACTGTCTCAACATAACATAATCAATCTCTCTCAACTCCTAAAGATCTCATAAATTATATAATAAATTCAATAACTCCTACTACATAAATCTACTAAAATGAAAAGACTCATATGTCACAACTAACCCTCTGACCACCTCTCCTAAAAAATTATCCAACAAACGTACTGAGTATAAAACTCAGTAGGTTTCATCGCCTCCACAGACTAAATATATAATAATTGAAATTCGGATGGTAATCATATCATATCATGAACAATTCACAATGCTACATATAGATCAAATAAGAGAATGATACAAAATAAGATCTCACATATATCTCATATCAAATCAGATGTATTTTTTAATAATCTAAAATAGGCATGATAATTATAATACTTATCACATGTTAGGAATCTACGACGCGCAGAGGAAAAATAAATGATTCCATGTGTATCGGTTGTTGTGATCGTAAAACAGATAATTAAAATTACGCGGGAAGAACTGTTCTTTATCTTTGTGAGGTTTCGAATCTCCCGTGGATTCGACCAATTCGGTAATCGCGTACGTGCACGATCTCTAAAGGTATCCACATGAGCTCCCAACGCAGACGCAATTTCCTTCTCAACTTGAGTACTTCGACTCGATCTCAAATCCACCATGTGCAGAGAGAGAGATATATACTTCAAAAGAGAGAAGGAGAGAGAGAGAGAAGAGAGAAACTCCAAGATGGTGTATTGTACGTCCAACTCTAACCACCCTTCCCCTTAGCTTCCTTATATAAGAAATAAGGATAAGTACAAGGATTAATTCTCATGATTATCCAAGAGCTTCGCCTGGGATAATTCTCCATTAAATGTTTATGTTTATCCCGCAGCTTTTCACAAAAACACAGATAACCATAATATTTAACATCTCTCACCGTCTTACGAGAACTCTTATGTGTGTGACCCTCCAGGTCCATATATCAGTCTGGTTTCAGGCCCATTAAACTTAGAACCAATTCTAAAGTTTAATATTTATTAATTATTATTTAAATATCATATATTAAATCATTAATTCAATAAATAAGTGGTTTATTATCTAATGATTAATCTACTTGACCTTCTGACCATGAATGGCACCAAACACTACCTCATGATCCTAAAAGATATAAGGGATATTGTTCCCTTTATTTGAACCTTTCCATCTACAGATACCGCACAAATAAAATCATTCACTCATCTAATGTCCTAATAATGCAAGGGTATGGTTTTACAGTCAAACCCTCTATCGCATTATTTAGATGGATTCCAATACTCAGTTAACTTCTAGAAATACATCTCTTTCAATTGACCCTGGCCAGGGATTTCTGTGTACACATCCATAGGACATTCTCTCTCCAGTCTTATACCAAGAGTG
This sequence comes from Zantedeschia hybrid cultivar, assembly GCA_030544215.1. Taxonomy (NCBI): domain Eukaryota; kingdom Viridiplantae; phylum Streptophyta; class Magnoliopsida; order Alismatales; family Araceae; genus Zantedeschia; species Zantedeschia hybrid cultivar. The sequence continues at coordinate 48,779,613 of JARZZO010000011.1, forward strand.
AGTGATCCCCTGTTGTTCACTCAATTATCTTCGCAAGCTTTCCACTGTGTCTGAGAGACTGACTATCGTGGACTTAATAGTTAAAGTCCACAAGTTAGAGAATCAAGACACAATGGTCTACAAGCAAGGTATCATTGGTGACTCAAGTCAAATGACCAACTGCGCTACTACAACGATTGAATTCCCTGGTTGACTATTAGGTATAATTACTATCCAAGAATTCTTATTCGGATCTGTTCAGTGAACTCATTCTCTAATGAGCACCCACAAGTTTGTCTTAGTATCACCACACGAGTGAATGTGAGATCATTCACCCTCATCGTATGAGCAAAAATAACTTGTGTCAATCTTATCGGATATTTAATGTCCATCTCAAATATCCTATGATCGAGAACTATTTAAGACAAGTGACTAAAAAATATTGATCTCACTATCATGATCTCATCATGATTTAATATCCCATACATTTGTCTACGGACCTTCACTATGATAGTTAATTTGCGAGAATTATAAATGAAGAAATAATTGCCTTTATTCTGAACTAAAATGTACAAAGATTGGCTTTGAGGCCACCTAATTCTATCATTCTCTCACTTGAACTATAGCCAATCACCCATGTGTTTAAGTCCCATGGACTTAAGGTGACGTTCTAAATTGTTTTAAGACAACGGCTTAGTCAAGGGATCTACTATATTATCTTCGGATAAGACTTTCTCAACTACTATATCTCCTGGGGTGATAATCTCACGAATTAGATGAAATCGTCTCAGAATGTGCTTCGACTTCTGATGCGATCTTGACTCCTTTGCTTGAGCTATAGCCCCATTGTTGTCACACAATAATGGAATATGATCTGAAATGCTTGGGACTACTCCAAATGCAGAGATGAACTTCTTCATCCAAACCGCCTCCTTAGCCGCTTCAGCTGCAGTAATGTATTCTGCTTCGGTCGTTAAATCTGCAATTGTTTCTTGTTTGGAAATTTTCCAACTAACTACACCTCCATTTAAATTGAATACAAATTTAGACATGGATTTACTATCATCTATATCTGACTGGAAGCTCGAGTCAGTAAACCCTCGAAGTTCCAAGTCGTTTCCTCCAAAGACGGGAAATAGATCCTTAGTTCTTCTTAAGTATCTAAGGATACATTTCACCGCCTTCCAGTATTCCTCACCTAGATCAGCCTGATATCTACTAGTGACACTTAGTGGGTGTGCCACATCAGGCCTAGTACATAGCATTGCATACATGATAGATCCTATTGCCTAAGCATAAGGAATTCTATCCATGTATGCTTTCTCTTCAGGTGTCTTGGGAGACATTCCTTTAGAGAGATAAATCACATGTCTCATCGGAACAAGACCTCTTTTGGAATTTTTCGTGCCAAACCTTTTGACTATGGTGTCTGTGTACATGGATTGGGATAATCCGAGCACCCTCTTGGATCTATCTCTATAGATCCTAATTCCCAGAATATAAGATGCATCTCCTAAATCCTTCATAGAGAAGTTTTTGGATAACCAAATCTTTACTGATGACAACATTCTTACATCATTCCCAATGAGTAGAATGTCATCAACGTAAAGTACTAAAAAAGTAACCGTGCTCCCACTGGTCTTTTTATATACACAAGGTTCATCTTCATTCTTAATGAAGTCATAAGCTTTGATTGCTTCATCAAATCTTAAGTTCCAAGTTCGGGATGCCTGCTTTAATCTATAAATAGGTCTATGCAATCTGTATACCTTACTTGAATGCTCTTTGGAAGTGAATCCTTCAGGTTGTATCATAAACACCTCTTCTTGAAAGTTCCCGTTAAGGAATGCTGTTTTCACATCCATTTGTCATATTTCATAATCATAGAATGCAGCAATAGCAAGAAGTATTCTAATTGACTTAATCATGACAACTGGAGAAAAACTTTCATCATAGTCAATGCCTTGTCTTTGACGATACCCTTTTGCTACCAGCCTTACCTTGTATGTATCAATCTGTCAATCTGCCCCGATCTTTCTTTTAAAGATCCATTTACTGCCAATAGATACTGTACCTTCTGACAGTTTAACCAAGTTCCAAACGTGGTTGGCATACATAGACTGAATTTCTGAATCCATTGCTTCTTGCCATTTTTCTGATTCTTGACTATTTATGGCTTCTTGATAGGTTTGAGGATCATCATCCTCATTTAAGTATACTTTTGGTTTGCCATTATCGATATGTCTGACATATCTTTCAGGCTGCTTAGGCACTCTACCAGATCTGCGAATTGCTTGTGTATTATCTTGAACAAGTTCTTGAGTCAATGCTTATTAAATGAGACAACATTGATTTGTGAGTCTGAAATTTCTTCCAGTTCTATCTTGCTCCCACTGTCTTCTTTTAAAAGATATTCTTTCTCTAAGAAGACAGCTCTTTTTGCGACAAACATCCTTTGATCGCTGGGCTGATAGAAATAATATCAAAAAGTCTCTTTTGGATATCCCACAAACCTGTATTTTTCTATCCTAGAATCCAGTTTATCTGGATCATGTCTTTTGACATGTGCAGAATAGCCCCAGACTCTAACATGCTTAAAGTCTAGTTTATTCCCTTTCCATATCTCATATGGAGTGGAAGATACTGACTTATTGGGAACTTTGTTCAACAAATATGCAGCAGTCAATAGTACATATCTTCATAAAGAAATTAGAAGTTTAGTATAACTCATCATTGATCGTACCATATCTAATAGAGTACGATTTCTCCTTTCCGATACACCATTCAACTGTGGTGTATAAGGAGGAGTCCACTGAGACAGAATATCATTATTCTTAAGATATTGTATGAATTCTATACTTAAGTATTCACCCCCTCGATCTGATCGAAGAATCTTAATACACTTTCCAATTTAGTTCTCAACTTCATTTTTAAATTCTTTAAATTTCTCAAAGACTTCTAACTTATATTTCATTAAATATATGCAGTGATATCTTGAGAAATCATCTGTAAATGAAACGAAGTATGAGTAACTACTCATAGCATAAGTGGACATTGGACCACATACATCACTATGTATTAGTTCCAATAATTCCTTAGCTCTTTCTCCATATCCTTAAAATGGAGCTTTGGTCATTTTTCCCATGAAACAAACTACACAAGTTGCAAATGATTCATAATCAAATGGATCAAGATATCCATTTTTTTGCAACTTAATGATCCTATTCTCATTTATATGACCGAGCCTACAATGCCATAGGTATGATTTATTCACATCTTTATCTATTCGTTCAAGAGACTTATTTACTAGACATACATCATATGCAATATCAAGTAAATACAAACTATTTAACAAATATCCAGAAGCAAACAATTTGTCTCCTTGATAAATAGAACAACTATTATTGTATAGTTTTATTGAATATCCTTCTCTATCTAAGCAAGAAATGGAAATGATATTCCTAATTATGGTTGGAACATAATAACAATCTATTAGTTCCAATGAGTCTCCTGACGGCATCTAAAGTCTTGCTGTCCCCACAACTAACGCAGCAACATTTTCTCTATTGCCAAGTCTCAGATCCACGTCTCCGCGATTCAATCTTCTTTTACTTGTTAGCACCTGCAAGTTATTGCAGATATGAGAAACATATCCAGTATCTAATACCCAAGATGTTGATTCTCTATAAGACAAGTTAAGATCAATCATGAGTATACATGAAGCTTCACCAAGCTTCTCCTTTGCTTTTTCTGCTAGATAAATCTTGCAGTTTCTCTTCCAATGACCTTCTTTATGGAAGTGGAAACATTGACCTTTATCATTGACTTTAGCTTTGTCCTTTTGAACCGCTGGTTTGCTTTTCACTGGCTTCTTTGGCTTACCTTTCTTAAAGATCTGTCCAGCTTTTCTTTTCTTATTGGTCTTACCAATAAGCATAACATGTGGCTTATCTTTTTGGATTGTGCCTTCAGCTGTCTTCAACATATTGAGCAGCTCAGCCAGCGTAACCTTAATTTTGTTCATATTAAAGTTGATGATGAATTGTGAAAATGAATATAGTAAGGATTGAAGGATTAAGTCGATGCTTAGGTCACTGTTCATAACAAAACCAAGCACTGCAAGCCCCTCAATCCATTCTATCTTTTTGAGCATATGAGTTTGCACAAATGTGCCCTCGCTCATTTTGGTCTTAAACAATTTCTTAGATATCTCATATCTTTCTGTTCTTGATTGTTCATCAAACAACTCTTGTAGGTGAGTCAGAATAGACTTGGCTTCCATGTTATCATGCTGTCACTGTAGTTCATTGTTCATTGAACCAAATGTATAACACTGAACTTTAACAGAGTCCTCCTTCCAGTTTTCAAACATCATTAATTCATCTTCTTTAGCATTTTCATCAGGTTGTTCTAGATCAGGTTGATCCAAGACACAGGCTAGTTTTTTACACCTGAGGACAATCTTCAGATTACGTAACCAGTCAATGTAATTTGGCCCCGTGAGTTTGTTAGCATCAAGACGACATAGCGACCTACAAGAAAATATAATGAAAATAAGCAGATAGTTCTTTAAAATCAGATTTAGGACTTTTAATCTAGATTTATACTCCCACTATTTTTTGGCGATCTGTATGACCCTCTAATATATAGAACGGGAGATTCCGGTCATCTCCTAGTGAGGATCAGAATCCTTCGGGCATCATGCATGTGATCTTATGGTAGCACAACAAATCACATCAAGTCCCTTAGACAGTCAACTATTGACATTTGCAATATCCGATCAAATTTAACCCCTGAATCAGAATGATCTTGTGGTAGCACAACAAATCAAACAATTCAGTTAAGTTCTACCATCATTACTTAGATAACTTGAATTTATAGTGCAATCCTTGTGGTAGCACAACAAAACTACACTATTTGTCCATATATCTATATGACATCACATGTCTTAGACCTAGATTAATTTCTAAATCAAATAGACCATGTGGTAGTACAACAAATCTATTTGAAATAAGAATTATCCTTACATCTATAATGATGGTGGGTTATGTGGATTATTATGAATATCTCACGTTTACAACTTAAATTTTGAAAAAGGGTTTTAAGTTGATTTATAAAAATTATGCTATTAATAATATTTTGATTTGAAGTATCATAATACTTAATAGAAATATATATATAATAGCATATTCCACAAATATCACATATATGTAGAAAAATAAATAGGGATGATCATAGACTACTTAAGGTACTATGGAGTCATCGGAGCCATATGATGATCCATAATACAATCCTAATGTGAATTCAGCAACACTGGTTCCATTTGATGCGAGTCCTTCCTCCAGAAGTGTCTTCAGAAGATCCTGTCCTCAAAACTTGATCCGCAATATTTAAATATGATTTTAGGAGTCACAGGTCTATAAATGTACATTTAAATAATAATAAGAAACCTTGATCTTATTAAGGGGAGTACAAACTTAGAGGAAGATAGAATGTACACATGGATTAAGAGAGAGGAGGACACGCAGGAACTATTAAAATACCAAATGAAACATGCATCAAATTGGACATCCAAGGCTTCAACTACCAGGACTTCAGACTGGAAAGGTTCGACGTCCACCAAGAGGGTTGTCACTCTCTCCACGACCCCCTCAATCCGCTGATAAGACTCCCTGTGGCCTGGAGAGGTCATGACCGGAGAGCTCTCCTTCAAGAAATTTTGCACAGAGCTGTCGTTGATACAATCATCAGATCCGTTCCTAGAGTCTTCTTGGTCGTTAGAGAATCCTTCAAAGCATCCTGGTTTGTGAGATCTGGAGCCTCCCGAGCCTGGCCATCTTCATCGTGAAGCAGGTCCGGTGCGTGAGCATTGTCCCGAGGAAGAAGAAGAAGAACAGTGCCGATCTCAGGATCAACTGGTCGAGACCAGATCGAGGGCCCCCTGATAAATGATGTGGACTGGCCCTGTAGACTTGAGTCAGGATCTGTTTCGCCCGCAACCCAATAAGAGTCCTTGGGTCCCTGATTAAAAGGCTAGACCGCCGCTGTTTAGCCTGTTTATCTTCCCCACCTGAGCACCATGCTTCACAACTCCCGTTGAGGAAGACACCTCGAAACTCGACGAGATCCAGCCAGCTGCCTTCGCCTCGAGGAGAGCCACATCGAGAGCCTTCACGGAAGATACTGCACCCTCTTCTGGCAGAGTAAAGGGCTCACTTTCTCGAGCCTGCCAAGGAAGCTTAGGAATAGGGAACGTCGCCTCGGAAAAAGGGTGAGTTGAGGGACAGAGGCCATCATCCGTCCACTGAGTTTCCCTGCCGGGTTTTTGTAACCTCCTTGACTCAGTAGACTTGGAAGGTTTCACCATAGAATGCACATGAGCTGGAATAGAGCATTGTTGCTTCCTCTTGTGCTTCTTGAATTCAGCTACTACATCAGTCCAGGTCCAACCCTGTTCAGAGACTTCCCAGGAATGGAGGCTGAAGACTCCTCTTGCACAATCCTGACACAAAATTCACTCCCAGTAAGGCAGATAGCGATGCTCTCAGGGATGTCATCCAGGCTTCTGACTTCTATTAGAATCCGGGCATATCTCAGCATCTGCCCATCTAACGACCTTGCATCCACCCCCTCAAAATACCAAAGGAAGAGACAATAGCCTGGAACGTTTCAGTGTTCCACACATGAAGTGGAACACCAAACATCCAAAGCCACGCCTTGGTTCCAGGGGAAGCTGGAGATGTAGCAGTAGAGATCGACCAAGGCGAGCACTCGAACGACAGGTTCCCTCTACGACCCTGAAGAAGACTAATGCTCTGTTTCTTCTAGTCAGGAAAGGGACTCTTTACCAGGAAAGAGTCATAATCAAGCTCTTTGATCCACCAACTCTTCACCTCACTCCGTTGAGCCTGGAGTGAATCCATTAAAGCTTGAGAATCTTCCGTTGGCCTGGTCTTGGAAGGCTGCAACCAATTAGTCCTCCATCCAAGTCCTCACCCCAGCTACAGAAGGAGACCAAGGGATCTCAATCCTGTTCTTGGAGTGTTTAGATGAAGGTTGGACCTTGGCAGCAAGGACAGGTTCAATAGTCTTGCAGATGTGCTTGCCGCAAGCAGAGCTCCGGTGACCAAACTCCCTACAGACCAAGCAGCGAACCCTGTCCCTACACTCCTTGGCCCAATGGCCCTTCCCCAAGCATCTCAAACAAGTATTTCTATCAATAGAGATGGGAGGAGATCTCCTTTTTCCTCCAGTGGGATGAGAAGTAGACCTTTGTCCTGTGAAATGCCTTTGCTTCTGGACCGTCTTCCACTCCCCATCACCATCTGAAACCCAATGAGCTACCCTCTCACTCCTCCCTGTCACTCGCTCACACTCTCCTTCCTCTCGCTCTCCTTCTTCTCGCTCACCTTCCCCTCTTTCTCCTCCCTGTCGCTCTCTCTCCTCTCTCACACCTCCCTGGCGCTCTCTCTCGCACATCATGCCTGGTTCTTTTTTTGATAATCCTTAATAGTAGCTATTTCTTACTTAGATCTGGCCGTTGAGGATAGCTGGTTGTGGTTGTGGACCTCCTTAGGTAGCTTCTTGGTGAAACCTACCTATTCCCATATTGCGGATGGGGGATCAGGTTCCCTTTCACTTAAGTGTGTGTGGAATTTCAATAGCCTATTCAAACCTAAGGTTCTTATGTGGAGAGTGTTTCTTTGGGCAGACTACCTTACTTGTGACAGGCTGGCCGGGTTGGGAACCACTTGCTGTCTCTGTGGGGAGCAGGAAGAGACGTGTGATCACCTCTTCTTGACCTTCATGTTCTCCCTTGAGGTCTGGCAACTCTTCTTCTGTGGACTCAAATGTGTCCGCTATTCTCTCATCTCTGTGGAGCAGCATCCTGGGGTAGGCCTTGGCCTTGCAAAGGGGATTGGATCATCTGGTGGTTGATCCTCCATGCTACTATTTGGGCTCTCTGGTTGGAGTGGAACAAAAGGATCTTTAGGGGAGAAACCTTCATTGTTGAGAGAATTCTTTAGGGGAGAAACCTTCATTGTTGAGAGAATTGCTTCATTGGTCTGTGATAGAGTGAGGGAATGGGTAATGTATTTTCTTGTAATGTAAAACCATTGTAACTCCTCTCTTTCTTGTCTTCTTGGGGGAGATTGATGGAGAGTGACAATTTCTAGGTGTTTTGGATAGGGAGATTTTTGTTCTTCATCTTCCTTGCATATGTACATGCTCTCTTCTTTTATAATGTGTGGTACAGTCCACTTTCCCAAAAAAACCCCACCCATGTCTATTCAGCTACATTTAGGTAGTTTCCCCTCCCATTGCACGCATCATCTTATGTGAGATGCTGGTTGTTACTTTTGGGGTAGCTCTGGTTGTTTTTCCTGAACAAGATCATGAATCAACTCTATTGGATGGTACAAGAGTTGATGGTAACTAAAATAGTTGTTTTAGTTCTTCAATCTGTTGATCTTCTGAACATTACTAGGATGTATTGTTAGAGGATTTGGTACTACATTCTGACGTCTGCATATCCATTGGATGTTTTTCATTACTAGATGCTTCATTCTTGTCTTGACAGGTGCCATTGGGATGTGTTACTCCATTTGCTTTGATGAATTGAGTCTGCACGGTATGGATCGTTTCCCCATGAACATATAAATTTGCATGTGCAAATGGATGCCATATCTTTGGGTTATGACACATTTTGCATGAATATACTTCTGATTGCATTGCAATGTTCTTTGTAATGCTGCTGTTAGTTTTTTTTTCTTTTTCTTGAAAAGCCATTGGTAGTGCATGCCATTAATGAAAAAAATATATCTATGGCTTTTTTTTTAATTCAATGAGAGTTATCACTGATCCCTGTTTGATATTTTTGCCAATGTGAATGCCATGCTTATCATGACCCAGAAAGATCCATGATGGGGTTTTGACCTTGTTGTCTACACCAGTATTAATTTTTCATTTTATTCTATTTCATTTGACGATGTGACATCAATCTGTCTATAACATCATCCCTCTCTTTGCAACAATTACATTGACAATTTTAGTCTTTCGGTGACTGACACGATTTTAAAGTTTTATAGTTCTTATAGTTGCAAATGTTTACAGGCTTACCACTGAACAGTGACAGTCATACAGTTGCACAGCCTTACCGTCATAAACACAATGAATAGTAGCTGGAGCCATTACAGTAATGGCTTTCTGACTTTTCCTTTTTAACTAGTTAGCTCCTTTTAGGACACTGTGAAGCCCTCAGATCGCATAGACAATCTTAAGAAAGTAAGCACTAAATAGTAGAGCACATAAGTGGCATGGTGACCGACATCACTAGCCAAAATTGTACTCCATTTAATTATCATGATAGGAGCACCAGTTGTCCTGAAAGATTAAGTGGGTACAAGAACCAGATCGTCCACATAGTCTTCCCCTATTTTGTCGTCCTGAGACTTGACCATGTGCCACAAGTAAAGTCTTTACTCACTTTCCCACTGGTCGGTAAAAGTTTGAGACCTGGACTGCGGCCTCACAGTCACAAGGGTATCCCTGGATCCTGCCTGTTACCTAAACAATCTCATGGATAAGCCTTGGTCCCTTAACTCTGACAGGCCAACAGTTGTAAGGGGTTAGTATTGCATGATGTCACTTCATCACAAAATGGAAACCTTGTTGAGGTCCTCCTTATCTGTGTTTATTACATTGATCATCAATGGCCCTATCAATTCATCTGATTTGAGAGTAGTGAGATCCTTGGTCTCATCTATAGTTGTCACCTTTGGGCTCCAGGACATGGGCAGTGACTGCAGCACCTCCCTTTCCAGCTTGAGGCAAGTGTATGTCTTCTTGGGTGCCTTCAGTCCATTGGTGATGCTATTGAACCTTGTGAATGCGCTGCTTATTGTCTCTTGAGGCTCCACATTAACTTGTAAACATGCCATTGAAACAGAAGAATCTTTCAAAGAGGTTAATACAGTCCTTTTGGAGAACTGCCTATGGAAGACTGGGAGGGGGGGAATTCCTTGTATAATGGTATTTAAAGTTAAATACTACCGAGAGGCACTAAATGGAGCTTTTGCTGACTTGCAGTGTCATTTATGATACTTGAAAATATATCTGTTGGTCTAGGAAGCCAGTGGGGCTGGAGTATCACTGAACTATTCTCAGGGGGCTTAACAGATCTTGACAGGACAAACAGGTGAATAATGCAGCTTTATGGAAAGTGCAAACTGCTCCATCCTGATCAAGTTCTTAAGGTTATTGGAAGGAATCTACAAGTCGAGGACTGTGCCAACTTGTTCTTTTTTCTAACAATAACACAACTAGAGTGGTGTGTGATAAGGTAAGTGTACTATCCCAAACAACATGGTGACAGAGGATAAGATGGGACATTGTCGGTTTCCATCATTGATAAGGAACTGTGCCAACATGCAGCTTTATCTGAGAGCACTCACATTGATAGATAGAGGATAAGATGGGACATTGTCGGTTTCCATCATGCTTTGCAGTTGAAGATGTATTAATTTCTGTTTTTTTAAAGAAATCAAGTGATTACTAGGGGAGGAAGGTTTTGCTCTGTGAATTCTGGTGCTTTATCCTCCTTGACTGTCGCATAGACCATATAAATGGGGTATAGTGAAAAAATGTATGGGAACAAGTTCATCAGTATCCATTGCCATTCATAGAATTAGGTATGACTTTTAAGAGAGTTTGTACGTGCATCATTTAGTGACAATCAACAAGGTTACCAGAAACTGGATTCAGAACTAGAGAGATAGCTACCTGGTTCTGAATCTTCTGATACCAGTTCTTGCCTCAGCTGGAAAGTGGTTGAAAGTATCACCGACTTTGGTGGTTCCTAGCCTGGGAAGAGGAGGTGAAGAAGAATAGAAGAGGATAGATGCTGGGGGAGGAGGAGAACAAAATGGAGGGAGAAAGGAATAACCAGGTTAGGGGAGGGTGGCAGCTGTGGCAGTGCAAAAGGGGGAAGAGTCCCCTCCCTCTTCAACCTAACTGCCAGGGAACTCGAGCAGTACAGCACCTATGTGGCAAAAAGCCAAACTGACATGAAGCAGGTCCATTAATGGGACAATATATGCACATTGTGAAAAAGGCCTTTCTTCAGTTTCTGGCTAGTTCCGAGCCAGAAAACTGCCAAAATTGAGTGGTTTTAAAGTCATGACCATAATTGCCACAACTCATTCAAAAAGTTACCAGTCTATTAGATTTTCATTGTTATAAAGTTTTTTAGGATTTCATTTTACGTTTCATGTTCGTGTTATCTTAAGTTTTCCAAGTTTTGTTTTTGTAATAGTCTAAGGGCCTTATTCTTATGTATTTCCTAAAAATGTCCTCATCAAACTATTTCCTTTTATGCTTGTACAACCTATGAACTTTTTAACCTTACGCCCTCACCATGTACAAAGGCACAAACTTGTCCATGTTTATCCCCACATGTTCCTAGTATATCCTTCAAATATTTGTGAGTTTGTGTCTATGAAAATTGGAAGGGGATTAGATGCCCTTTTCAGGAAATATAAGCATTTAGCACCTTAGAAGGAAGAATCCCTTTTTGACTGTAAAACCCATGAATGATTATTGAGATCCACCATAGAGAGACTCCAATGGTAGCTTGATTTGATACAATACAAGGAATCATACTCGTACTCATCCCTCTTACATGAGTTTCTCTTTTTCCTTACATCATGTTTCCTGCAGATTTGTTACTGTGGGCTTCAATTGCATTAGAAATCTTCTTTCAAAGCCTAATCTGAGCCTCCACCAATCTTGAAGCAAATTGCATACCTTTATCTTAAAGCATTCTTTTCTGAAAACGGCATCCTTTAAACTTTTTAGAGGAAAAATTGTTGAAAAAATTGTCCCTTAAAAAACAGCATCTTTTAAGCTTTTTAGAGAAAAACATGTTTAAAAAAAATTGGGTTTTTTCACACTGCTTTTACTGGGTGCCTTCCTGTCAGCCACCATGTATATACCTACATGTCGATTTATGTTTTAAATACCATGTAAGAAGTCATTATTTGCAAGGGCGGCTTCTATAGTCCCTCATGTAAATGAGGACTTTGGAAATTGCCATTTTGCAATGCTACATCTGATGTATCTTTTCCAAGATAATTCTGAGTAAGAGTGGGAAGGGGGAGCATGCTTTCTTCTGATATACCTCTCCCAAGAGAATTCCAATCGGGTGGGAGGAAGGGGGCATATTCCTTCCTTGGGGGGGGGGGGGGGGGGGGTGAGGAAGGGGTCTAAGTGTGCACACCACCTTTTCCTGTCCCTTCTTCCACTGGAGGATGGTGACAAACAGGCACTGATTTCTTTGATTGATCCTCCCACACAAAGTGGCGCGCCTTTGCGGGGGTGGGGAGGTGGGGGAGGAAGGTGCTTGGACATCAGCGTCCTTTGCTGACTTACTAGAAGCTCAGAAATGCAGTGGTATGCTCATTTCTCTGAGGTCTTGATGCCAAAAACACATTGCATTGGGGTTTGGTCAAGGAACATGATCTCTTCTCTCTCAGATGAATTATGGACCTTCGATTGGAGAATCTGGAGACTTTATGGATCACCTGACCTCTCCCGATGAAGTCTTGACCTGTGGGATTTGGATAGGCATGGTGATTCTGACTATGGAACCTTTGCTTCCAATTTCATTCAACTCTACTTTGAGCTGTGTAGTCGATGTTCTTAAGGGGAGAGCTTGCAGTTAATTCTTGCACCAGGTCCAGTTTCTTTCCTCTTTGATTAAGGATGGGAGCAGTGGGGAGCTTATGCCATAGGAACCTGCCTATTGGCTGGGGCACCTCAGCTGGCCATAAGGATGTCTACAGCTCTGCCAGTGTGTGTCGGGAATATGCTCAAGAAGACAAGCTAAAGGAGGTGGTGTTGGGGGATAAAGGGGTGTTTGTAGAGTGATTGGGGGGAGAGTGACCATCACGAGGAAGATGCAGACGAGGGAGGGGACTACGTGGAAGAGGTGTTTATGGCGCTGGAAAGACTAAGACAGGGGGACAGGGGGAAAGACATGGGGCAGAAGGAGCTAGAGGGTTAAAGGGGGAAGGTAGTTAAGAAAGGAAATGGGAGGAGGGGAGAGGAAGAAGGATTGGATGGGGAGGAAGTGGAACCCACTATTGTTTAGAACGAGGATTGTGTCATGAAATGTTAAGTATTCGAGGGAGAGTCCGAGAAGAAAAAGGAAAGTAGAATCGGATCGGGATTGGAATTGCCCGGTCCTGATCCAATCTGGATCGGGATCGGATTGGCAAACTTGGCCGATCCAAGGTAAAAGGGCCGATCCTTGGATTGACCTGAAAATTTTAATTGAAAAAATCTGAAAAATGAGAAAAATAAAAGAAAAGTTGGAAAGAAACTTAAAAAAAAAAGAAAATGACATATGAATAATCAATCTAATGGAATTACAATAATTCGGGTTGCTAGTGGTCAAGTGGGGGTTCAAGATTAAACATATAACTTAAATAAATGATCAAAATTTTAATGACACAACAATATACAATAGATAACAACAATTAATCCCTTCTATATGAGAAATCAAATACATCCCACAACATTAGATGGATAAATGATAAACGTTCAGGATCTAGGCAGGGGTTTTGAGTTAATATCGGTCCACATTGGACCTGTATTGGACAAGACGAGCAAGATTGGTGCAATTCATGGCTGATCCAGGCTGATTCAGCTTGATTCTGGCAGATTCGCCAATTCTAAGCTGATTATGGTGATTATTATTATTTTTTAATGTTCTTTTGGGGGATTGAGATTTCCCCCATGAAATTGGATCGCCACCCATCAATTCCTCGAACCATGGAGAATAAGAGTGGTGAAGGAGATGTTGCAAATATGCAAAATTTTATGTTTTATGATTGCAGGAGGCCAAATGTGGTGTTATGTAGGAGGAATTGGTTATAGAGGTGGAAAGAACTAGATTGAAGAGAGGAGTGGTACAACTGCAGAAGAAGGTTAATGGGGTGTCTTGACTAAATAGAATGAGTTCATAGTGTGTGAAGTTCTGGGGTACTGGAAAGTGGGTGGACATGTAGTCATTCTGACATTTCAAGATGTAGAGGATGGCTTTGTTTGGGACTGTATTGCCATATATGGCCCTCTACCTAGGGATGAAGGAGGATGCTCTAGGAAGGTCTTATTTCATTTACTTCATCAAGGTGTGATTGTGTGGGTAGGCCATGGTGTTTTTGGTGGCAACTTCAGTTTTGTGTCTTCTAGTTATGAGCATGGTTCAATTCAAGGGAACCCTATCCATCTCTATGCTGGAGAGACTCTTATGTGGATTTAGGGGGACATTTCGCTATGCTGGTGATGGAGTTCTTGGTGAGGCCGCTGTGTGATCACAAGCACATTGGACTGAGAACTAATGGAAGAATGAGGTAGAAGCTGATCTTAAAATTGGAAAGATTCTGGCTTAGAAAGGAGAATTTCAATCAGGTTGTCAGAGAGGCACAAACAAAGATCACTTGACTACTTAACAAGTGTCTTCTATGGCCAAGCTCACGAGGAAGCTGCAGAACCTAAGACAGATTGTTAGGTGAGTAAGGGATAGGGTTTCTGGGAAGGAGGTGGATAAGTGGAGGAGACAGAAGTTCATGACAGAATATGATGACATCCTACTCAACTCAAGGAAGAGACTTATCAGAACTAGAGGGTGAAGGATTGATGGGTGAGCAAAGGAGATATGAATACAGTGTACTTCCATAGGGTGGCCTCAAGCAGTAGAAGAATAAATCTCATTGGATATTTGAACAATAGTGACCGGCTACTATCTGGAGACTAGGTCTTGTACTTCCATAGGGTGGCCTCAAGCAGTAGAAGAATAAATCTCATTGGATATTTGAAGAATAGTGACCGGCTACTATCTGGAGACTAGGTCATTAGAAGGGACATGATAGAGTTATATCTTTATACAAAGGAGGATAGGAGGTGGTTTTTGATTGCACAGCACAGGATTTACTTCCCAGGCTAAAAACTTGGTGAGGATATTTACCATAGAGTGATAGAGGTACTGAGGAAGGTTATCTTTCATTTGGTTGGGACAAGGGCACAAGGCTCTGATATCAGATGGTTTTATGTCGTGTAATTCCACTAATTTTGGGAACTTATGAAGGATGATCTCTTTATTGCTATCCAGGATTTTCAGGAGGGAATGGCTCACTTAGAGGATTGAACAAGACCTTTTTGTTCTCATACGAGAAAAGGAAAGTACTAATTGTTCACATGACTTTAGACCCATTAGTCTTTTTGATAGAATCTACAGCATTACGATTAAAATGCTTGCAACTAGTTTGGAGACAGTGATGGAGACTTTAGTGTGTTGGAATTAGATTGGCTTTATTATTAAATGGAGACAAATTTAGAAAAATTTCTTGGTGGCTCATAAATACATCTATACTATGAAACATAAACATAAGAAGGGACTAGCAGTCAAATTAGACTTTAAAAAGGCTTATGATAGAGTCATAAGGGATTGCCTTTCAGAGGTTTTGGTGCAGGTGGCTTTTGCAGATGGATGGGAGATCAGATTAGGGCATGTATTACTTCAACTAGTTTCTCAGTCATGTTTAGCAGGCATGTGACTGGCCTATTCCATAGAGGGAGGGGGTAGATCTGATGTCCTCTGTATTTTTTATTTCACTAGTGATGAGTTTAATATGGGTCAGAGCAGAGAGTGCATAGTTTATTTTCTCTACTTATGAACGTGGATTTCGGGTTAAACGTATCTAGCATGCTGACGACACTGTCCTCATTGTGATAAAGGAGTAGCTGTTCTTTATGAGGCAGCCACGGTTTGTCAGAGGAGGTGACAAATTTGTGGGTGAACTACAATAAGAGCCTAGTTATAGGTGTTAACCTGGAGCAGCTAGGATGAACAAAGTAGCTCGGACCTTGGGTTGCAAAGTGGGATGCTTTCCTATCATTTAGGGCTTCCTCTTTCAGGGGGTGCTATACATGCCAGAGATCGAGAGGGTCTAATACAAAGGTTGGAGCGAAGGCTGGTTGGCTAGACTACTTGCATATAGTTGAAAGAGGCAATCAATCTTTCTTTATTCCCATGACAAGTACACCTATATATAGAGGAAAAGTACAGAGATAAGCTGTACCCCCGGAACGATATAAGAAATAAATAAACATAAAAATATCACTGCTTCTAATGCTCCCCCTCTTTATTTTAGTAAAATTGGGCATACAATCCATTTTTTCTCAGAAAACAAAAAAGCTCCCCCTCAAGTCAGGCATGGGAACCAGAGAAAATATCACACATGCCCAGCTTGTTATATAGAAAAGAGAAGTGGGGAAAAGAAAGAGCTTTAGTAAACAAATCAATCAACTGATCTTTGGACATAGTAAATGGAGTAGCTATCTCTTGTGACACCATAGCATCCCAAGCGATCCACTTCTATGTGTTTTGTTCGCTCATGAAAAATAGGATTATTGGCAATGTGATGGTTGGCTGGTTATCACAATGCATCACCATGGGACCAAAGTGGGTGTGTGCCATAGCCCGGTATTCTGCCTTTGCACTTGGTCTGGACACCGCATTCTGTTTCTTACTCTTTCAGGTCAAGATTGCCTCCCACATAAGTACAGTATCCTGAAGTGGACCACCATCACTGATCGACCCAACATAGTCAGCATCAGAGTAGGCTACAAGCTGCATATGTCCTTTTGAAGTGTAGAGCATCCCCTTTCCTGGAGCATTCTTAATATAGTGGAGAATCCTCATAACTGCATCCTAATGGCACTGCTTTGGCTGCTGCATAAACTGGTTGACCCCAACCCCCCCCCAACAACAACATAAGGGATATCTGGTCTAGTAACAGCTAAGTAGATCAACTTGCCTACCATTCTTCTATATCTGGTCACATCAGAGACCTATGGACTATCATCAGACCGTAACTCAGACTGAGTAGACATGTATCTGTTGGTTTGCGTCCAAGAAGGCCTATTTCCTCAAGAAGATCTAAGGCATGTTTCCTTTGAGACCGAGACATACCTTCTGAGCTGTAGACAATTTCTATTCCAAGGAAATACTTTGGTCGACCTAGATCTTTGGTAAGAAATTGCTGCTCCAAATTTGTATCACTACCAGTGAGAAGCATATCATTAACATATACAGTAGAACTAGCAGATGAATGTTTGATGGACACTGAATGATCAGCTTAGCTATGCCTTAGACCAACATTGAAAAAAATACTACTGAATTTATCAAACCATGCACGTGGACTTTGTTTTAGACCATAGATAGCCTTTCTTATCTTACAAATCTTTCTTGTCTTCCCCTAAGCAACATACTCAAAAGGTTGCTCCATATACACCTTTTCTTGAATATCAATAAAGAAAGGCATTGTTAGCATCCATCTGAAACACAGTCTACCCTTGGGTCACTGCCACCGAGAACAAGACCCTTACAGAATTCATGCAAGCCACTGGAGAAAAAGTCTCAAAATAATCAACCCCATGAGTTTGAGTGTATCCTTTAGCAACTAAACGAGCCTTATATTTTATCCATTGTGCCATCAGGAAGAAACTTCACTATGAAGGCCCATTAACATGCCATTGGATGTACTCTAGCAAGCCAAGTGACCAAATCCCAGGTCCCCCTGGAAATAAGAGCTGACATCTCCTAATCTATAGTTGCTTTCCACTTAGGGTGAGAGAGTACTTCCTAGTAAGAGTTGGGAATATGTATGGTAGAGATATATAAGGCAAAATGTTTGAAGGAAGGACTCAGCTGACTGATATAACTAACATAGTGGGCAACAAGATGATAAAGTACACTGTCTTTTGTCCTTGCACAAGGTGATAGGAATGCCTGAGTCATCAATCTGAGTAGGAGAGGGTTCAATACTAGGAATGGATAAAGTGGTTCCCGATGCATCAATTATAAGTGGTTCAAGAGGCGGTTGTGAATTAGTCCCTTTAGCCTATGAAGATAACAGTGGTGGAATAGTCGATGGCTGTTCCCTCGGACGTCGATGATACTAGTTGATGACCTTAGAAGGGTGCACATCAACGGTGGTAGACTGCTGTTCATCTTGGCTTAGCTGAGTCACCATCTTGGTGCTTTTAGTACATTTTTTTGGGAGCTTCACTCTTATACTCTTGTATACATGGAATTCCTAATCGGATTGGTGCCCAGGATTGGCCGGTCTTGATTTTGATCTGATCCGATCCAGATCGGCCAATCCTAGCTGATCCAAGGGAAGAAACTAAAGAATAGTTAAAAATGGAAAACAATCAGAAAAAAACAACCAATCCCCGGATCGGCCAATTCCAATCTCGATTTTGATGCGATCTGGATCGGGTGGTTTAGCGGTTCCAGTCTGATCTGGCGATCCAGGCCGATTCTGGTCGATTTTCTTTTTATTTTTATTTTTTGGGGTATTTAACCCACTAGAATCAGATCGGCTAGTGCGGATCCCGATTTGGATTGGTCCATGCTTGTACATCCCTTTACTTTTCTCTTTAATGCATACACATGGTACTATCCACATTAAAAAAGGGTAAGCTTATCGTCTTGTGTAGAGACACTAGATCAGGTGGGAAGAAGGAATTCCAACTTGGGAAGATTCATTCTTCTAACCCAATAGGGGGGATAAGTGCCAATGGAGATGGGAAAGAGATGGAAGATTTATGGTGAAATCTTTATCCAGGATGATAGCTGAAGGGGGCTTGCTGCCATTTTTTCAGCCCAGTTTAGAGCCTATGCAGCCCACCGAAAGTTAATTTTGAATGTAGGGAGTCTCTGGTGCTCGTTTCCAGATATGCGATTACCTTGCCTACTTCATGGATGGTATCAGAACTACTTGTTACGTGAGGGGAATGAAAAACATCTGCCCTACATCTTACTGCAATGCCTTTTTCTCAGACTATACAGAGCTATATTTTAATGGGTTGCGTTAGTATGGATCCCTGCTTTGGAATTGTACAGGATTTGATGGTGGGGTGGAACAAATCTTGGAGAATCAAGTTGGACTTGGTCAATGATGCTTCATGCGGCTGCTTGAGCTTTGTGTGGGGAGAGGAACTGTTATATCTTCTAAAGCAAGTGATGGGGACACCTCAGCTCGAGCCAAGCCCAATATGATCCTGCACGGGTGTACCATCGATGGAGACAAGCTAAACCGAGTCCGATCCTGACCTCATGCTCAGAGATGATTGCTATTTTGAGTACTATGTTGTCATTTTCGTTCCTATTTAACAATTGCTATTGAGAGTAGTTTCTTTTATTTGTTTTACGTCTTCTATTTAGCAGATTCAAAAGTAGAGATGCTTATAACACTAACATTCGGCTTCCTTTGTTTCCTTATGCCCCATTCTAGACACTGAGTGACTGTGTTGCCTTAAGGCACGTGTATGCCCTACCCATCACCTGTGCCACGTGCCCACCGCTGTTGCCTCTAGTCCGATCCCATGCATGCTACACCTGCACTCCAACCATCTGCCTCTTTGTGCTCACGAGATCCTAACCCCGTGCCTCGCGCCACACATCTATCCGCCGCCTCTACCGTACGCACATGCACATCTGGCGCCCATCCCCAGGCACATTTGTCATCTACAGCTGGCTGTCTCCAGTGTGCTCATGCATGCCTATAGCCGTACCAGAGTTGGACCTCTCATCCAGTGTCATCTCGCTGCACATCCATTTATGTAGTCAGAGGCGTGAGGCGACTGAGGCGACCAGGAGATTGCCTGAGCCTCAAACGTTTAGGCGATGGCCTAGGTGTTTGAGGCGACATTTAAAAAAATATACATAAATAATTCACATATTTATATGAAATGTCAAAAACACAAATAAATTCATACAAAATGGCATATTCATCCACTCAAATTATCAAATATACCAAATAATTTTAAATCAAGTTAATTGAAATAAAATTTAATCAATCAAAGATGTAATAAACAAATTCATGAAAATTTTCTACGAATTAAACCCACTATAATGAAAATTTATCAACGGAGTGCTAAACAAACACAATATAAATGTACAAATGTAAGCTAAATAAGTCTATTACAACATTCAAATGTTCCTTAAGAAAATAAGTAGACAGCATGTCCAAATAAGGCTAACAAGCCTATGAATACATTCCTCTCTTAAGCCTTACTCATTCATCACTCTTAGAATCCTCATCTTACTCAAGTGGAAGTTCACCCTTAGACTCCTCTGTTGTATCATCAGACCCAACTTCAAGCTCATCAATAGAGTCTAATGTGGAACTTGTTGCAGCCACTTTCCTCCCTTAAACAATGTTTTCTTTGATGTTGACCTTGTATGCGGACCTTCTTCACCAATCCCTGCAGTAATCTCAACATCTAACCGTGTGAGGTCCTCATCCTTATGTACAACATCTTCATTATAATGGGAACGTGCTATCCACTCATTGCAATCATCAATATCTTCTAAACTTATAGGGTCAAGCTTAGTTTGTTGGAAACATAAAAAGCGATTTCGAAAGCGTTGGTTGTATTGCACAAACGCCAGATCATTTAGCTTCTTTTGCTCCAACCTATTCCTTTTCTTAGTGTGCACCTAAAAAGATATTATTCTTATATTAAATAGAATAAAAAATAAGCATAAGATGTGTTATTCAATGAAAGTTAGTAAACATCTAACCTGCCCAAATGTAATCCAATTGCGTTCACAGCTAGATGCACTACAAGTGAGGGTCAAGATGTGAATGGCCATCCTTTGGAGATTAGGGGTTTTACTCTCAAAATCTACCCATCAATTACCTACATAAAACATCCAAATAGTATTTAATTTTCACATCAGAAAGAAGTTAATGAATAAATGTAGTAGTCAATATAGAATTACAATAGGATTAGATGTAGTACATTGTCTTATGACATTTCTCTCCTAAAGGAGCCCATAGCATTCCTATAACATACCCATTCCTTGGCAATCTCATCTTGTATCTTAAGATCAGGAACTAACTTCTCAATGCAATCATATAGTCCTTGCTTCACTTCACCATTAGAATCAATCCCTAGATTTGCATAATAAAATTGAGGGTTAAAGTAGTATCTGGTTGCATGTAAAGGATGATGAAGCTGAAAATCCCATCTTCTATCAATGATCTCCTAAAGTGGACCATACCTGGCCACCTTTCCATCTAGAGCATTCTTGATACTTTCCTCGGCACGTTCCATGGCTTCCTAAATATAACTCATTAACGGCTTCTCTCCATCAACCAACCGCAAAACCATGACAAGGGGCTTGAACGTCTTCAGTGCATAAACAACTCCCTTCCAAAGCTGAATCTTCAAAATTGTATCTTGTGCTTTCTTTCCTTGCACTTTTTCGTACCCACTTATTATTGGTTGTCCATTCAATAGATGTAAATATTCTTCTCAAATCATCTTTGCAATCCAGCAAATTTTGCAGATTCAAATAATTGGTGGCAAAGCGGGTCACAGTTGCACGGAAAAGATTCTTTTCGTTTGTATGCTTCTTCATCATAGCAAGCACCCTCACATGTACATAAATAAATGTAGTAACCATCCTTGCCCTCCGAATGGTAGACTTGATTGGAGACGCCACGGAAATGCCCTCCAATATAAAGTCTAGGCAATGGACAGCACATGGTGTCCAAAATAAATGAGGGTGGGCTGCCATCAACATTTTCCTTGTAGCAACATGGCTTGCTTCATTATATGTGACGACCAATATCATGTTATGTACACCAACCTTTATAACTATCTTGTTCAATAAGTCAGCTAACAACTTTGCATCTTTGACATACTGTGAATCTGTGATGCATCAATAGACCTCAAGAACATAGTTCTAGTAGGTGAATTGGCTAAAAAATTGATCAAAGTATCGCCTTTCCCATTTGTCTATGCATCAGACATGATAGTACAACCAAAACTTCACCCAATTGGCTTTTTGCGTATCTAGATTTGCATAATAAAATTGAGGGTTAAAGTAGTATCTGGTTGCATGTAAAGGATGATGAAGCTGAAAATCCCATCTTCTATCAATGATCTCCTAAAGTGGACCATACCTGGCCACCTTTCCATCCAGAGCATTCTTGATACTTTCCTCGGCACGTTCCATGGCTTCCTAAATATAACTCATTAACGGCTTCTCTCCATCAACCAACCGCAAAACCATGACAAGGGGCTTGAACGTCTTCAGTGCATAAACAACTCCCTTCCAAAGCTGAATCTTCAAAATTGTATCTTGTGCTTTCTTTCCTTGCACTTTTTCGTACCCACTTATTATTGGTTGTCCATTCAATAGATGTAAATATTCTTCTCAAATCATCTTTGCAATCCAGCAAATTTTGCAGATTCAAATAATTGGTGGCAAAGCGGGTCACAGTTGCACGGAAAAGATTCTTTTCGTTTGTATGCTTCTTCATCATAGCAAGCACCCTCACATGTGCATAAATAAATGTAGTAACCATCCTTGCCCTCCGAATGGTAGACTTGATTGGAGACGCCATGGAAATGCCCTCCAATATAAAGTCTAGGCAATGGACAGCACATGGTGTCCAAAATAAATGAGGGTGGGCTGCCATCAACATTTTCCTTGTAACAACATGGCTTGCTTCATTATATGTGACGACCTATATCATGTTATGTACACCAACCTTTATAACTATCTTGTTCAATAAGTCAGCTAACAACTTTGCATCTTTGACATACTGTGAATCTGTGATGCATCAATAGACCTAAAGAACATAGTTCTAGTAGGTGAATTGGCTAAAAAATTGATCAAAGTATGGCCTTTCCCATTTGTCTATGCATCAGACATGATAGTACAACCAAAACTTCACCCAATTGGCTTTTTGCGTATCTAGATTTGCATAATAAAATTGAGGGTTAAAGTAGTATCTGGTTGCATGTAAAGGATGATGAAGCTGAAAATCCCATCTTCTATCAATGATCTCCTAAAGTGGACCATACCTGGCCACCTTTCCATCCAGAGCATTCTTGATACTTTCCTCGGCACGTTCCATGGCTTCCTAAATATAACTCATTAACGGCTTCTCTCCATCAACCAACCGCAAAACCATGACAAGGGGCTTGAACGTCTTCAGTGCATAAACAACTCCCTTCCAAAGCTGAATCTTCAAAATTGTATCTTGTGCTTTCTTTCCTTGCACTTTTTCGTACCCACTTATTATTGGTTGTCCATTCAATAGATGTAAATATTCTTCTCAAATCATCTTTGCAATCCAGCAAATTTTGCAGATTCAAATAATTGGTGGCAAAGCGGGTCACAGTTGCACGGAAAAGATTCTTTTCGTTTGTATGCTTCTTCATCATAGCAAGCACCCTCACATATGCATAAATAAATGTAGTAACCATCATTGCCCTCCGAATGGTAGACTTGATTGGAGACGCCATGGAAATGCCCTCCAATATAAAGTCTAGGCAATGGACAGCACATGGTGTCCAAAATAAATGAGGGTGGGCTGCCATCAACATTTTCCTTGTAGCAACATGGCTTGCTTCATTATATGTGACGACCTATATCATGTTATGTACACCAACCTTTATAACTATCTTGTTCAATAAGTCAGCTAACAACTTTGCATCTTTGACATACTGTGAATCTGTGATGCATCAATAGACCTAAAGAACATAGTTCTAGTAGGTGAATTGGCTAAAAAATTGATCAAAGTATGGCCTTTCCCATTTGTCTATGCATCAGACATGATAGTACAACCAAAACTTCACCCAATTGGCTTTTTGCGTATCTAGATTTGCATAATAAAATTGAGGGTTAAAGTAGTATCTGGTTGCATGTAAAGGATGATGAAGCTGAAAATCCCATCTTCTATCAATGATCTCCTAAAGTGGACCATACCTGGCCACCTTTCCATCCAGAGCATTCTTGATACTTTCCTCGGCACGTTCCATGGCTTCCTAAATATAACTCATTAACGGCTTCTCTCCATCAACCAACCGCAAAACCATGACAAGGGGCTTGAACGTCTTCAGTGCATAAACAACTCCCTTCCAAAGCTGAATCTTCAAAATTGTATCTTGTACTTTCTTTCCTTGCACTTTTTCGTACCCACTTATTATTGGTTGTCCATTCAATAGATGTAAATATTCTTCTCAAATCATCTTTGCAATCCAGCAAATTTTGCAGATTCAAATAATTGGTGGCAAAGCGGGTCACAGTTGCACGGAAAAGATTCTTTTCGTTTGTATGCTTCTTCATCATAGCAAGCACCCTCACATGTGCATAAATAAATGTAGTAACCATCCTTGCCCTCCGAATGGTAGACTTGATTGGAGACGCCATGGAAATGCCCTCCAATATAAAGTCTAGGCAATGGACAGCACATGGTGTCCAAAATAAATGAGGGTGGGCTGCCATCAACATTTTCCTTGTAGCAACATGGCTTGCTTCATTATATGTGACGACCTATATCATGTTATGTACACCAACCTTTATAACTATCTTGTTCAATAAGTCAGCTAACAACTTTGCATCTTTGACATACTGTGAATCTGTGATGCATCAATAGACCTCAAGAACATAGTTCTAGTAGGTGAATTGGCTAAAAAATTGATCAAAGTATGGCCTTTCCCATTTGTCTATGCATCAGACATGATAGTACAACCAAAACTTCACCCAATTGGCTTTTTGCATATCTAGATTTGCATAATAAAATTGAGGGTTAAAGTAGTATCTGGTTGCATGTAAAGGATGATGAAGCTGAAAATCCCATCTTCTATCAATGATCTCCTAAAGTGGACCATACCTGGCCACCTTTCCATCCAGAGCATTCTTGATACTTTCCTCGGCACATTCCATGGCTTCCTAAATATAACTCATTAACGGCTTCTCTCCATCAACCAACCGCAAAACCATGACAAGGGGCTTGAACGTCTTCAGTGCATAAACAACTCCCTTCCAAAACTGAATCTTCAAAAT
The DNA here is from genome assembly GCA_030544215.1 of Zantedeschia hybrid cultivar. Lineage (NCBI taxonomy): Eukaryota > Viridiplantae > Streptophyta > Magnoliopsida > Alismatales > Araceae > Zantedeschia > Zantedeschia hybrid cultivar. The sequence continues at coordinate 48,804,532 of JARZZO010000011.1, forward strand.
TGTATCTTGTGCTTTCTTTCCTTGCACTTTTTCGTACCCACTTATTATTGGTTGTCCATTCAATAGATGTAAATATTCTTCTCAAATCATCTTTGCAATCCAGCAAATTTTACAGATTCAAATAATTGGTGGCAAAGCGGGTCACAGTTGCACGGAAAAGATTCTTTTCGTTTGTATGCTTCTTCATCATAGCAAGCACCCTCACATGTGCATAAATAAATGTAGTAACCATCCTTGCCCTCCGAATGGTAGACTTGATTGGAGACGCCATGGAAATGCCCTCCAATATAAAGTCTAGGCAATGGACAGCACATGGTGTCCAAAATAAATGAGGGTGGGCTGCCATCAACATTTTCCTTGTAGCAACATGGCTTGCTTCATTATATGTGACGACCTATATCATGTTATGTACACCAACCTTTATAACTATCTTGTTCAATAAGTCAGCTAACAACTTTGCATCTTTGACATACTGTGAATCTGTGATGCATCAATAGACCTCAAGAACATAGTTCTAGTAGGTGAATTGGCTAAAAAATTGATCAAAGTATGGCCTTTCCCATTTGTCTATGCATCAGACATGATAGTACAACCAAAACTTCACCCAATTGGCTTTTTGCGTATCTACCAATTCGTGAGTCTTTTGAATCTCCTTTTGGAGAAGGGTCTGACGAAATCCCCAGGCCGAATTGTCCTATAGCTTCCAACATTATTTGGAAACCATTTAGGCGCACGGTATTGAATGGGATTCAGCTTGGTACGTCCACCTACTTATGTATTGGATGACCCTTTCTCGTGCTTCCTTCTCATGCTTCTTGTCCTTGATAGATTTGCCCTTTGAATCTTTAGGATTTGGTGTGCAAAATCTATCTAATGGACCTCTCATTCGAGGAGGCTTTGCAAGCACATCATCTAGATGATTCACCTTAAAGGATGAATCTTTGGAAGCCGAATCTCTAATAATATCATCTCGGCTTTCTGCTTCCCTAACCATGCATTTCTTCTCAATTCTTGCTCATTTTGATTGCTCCATGTGTTGCTTGATTTCTTCTTTCACCTCTGATGTAACCTTCAAACAAGTTGTTACATTTGTAGATGTCCTTGCTATATGTTGTTTGAGATGATGAATCTCTCATTTGCAATCCTTCTGACAAAATTACATTTAACCCAATCCCTATTGGTTGGATTTACCAATGTTCCGTATTTCCACCCCAGGTTCTTTAAGGCCGCATTTTCCTTACTTTAGTGGACCCTTGATTAGATGAGTGGGAAGAACCGCCCGTCAGTGCAGACATCTTAAACAATGACAATAGCAAAAATAAATACATTATTGACATGTTAAACAAATAACAATAGCAAATATAAATACATAGTACACATTATTACATTCATGTAACACATAGGGTGATATTACTAAAAGAAATATAAAAAAGATAAGCTTTTGAAAAAGCTTGGGCCTTTGCTGCCTATGCCCTTGTCTATCCACCTATTCCAAGCTTAATTTTCTACAATCCACCTACAAAGAGTGAGAGGAGAGATAGACATTAGACATAAAGAATATTAGCATATAGATAGAGAGAAGGCTTCAGCCCTCTTCTCTTCAAATTGCAGAGAGAGAGAGAGAGAGAGAGAGAGAGGGCTTTAGCTCTCTTCACTCTTCAGTCTTCACAGTTCACACAAGAAGAGAGAGAGAGGCAAAGCGTTTGTGTGTGAGCGAGATTTGAGAGAGAGGGATAGAGAGTGAGACAGTGAGTGAGAGAGACAAAGAGAGGGCTTCGGCCTTCTCCATAGTTGACAGGGGAGAGAGAGAGATTGAGAAAGAGAGGGGAGCAGAGAGTGAGAGACAACAGAGGGCTCCGGTCTCTCCTTAGTTGAGAGAGACAGAGAGAGGGAGAGTGAGAGTGAGAGAGGGCAAAGAGTGAAAGCGAGTAAGATAGTGAGTGAGAGAGACAGAGAGAGGGCTTTGGCCTTCTTTATAGTTGACTGAAGAGAGAGATTGAGAGAGAGGGGGTAGAGAGTAAGAGTGAGAGAGATACAAAGTGAGTGAGACAGAGTGCGTGTGAGAGAGAGAGTGAGAGTGAGAGAGAGGGATAGAGGGAGATAGTGAGGGCTTTGACCCCCTTCAACCAGAGAGAGAGTGAGCGATATAGAGGCAGAGAGCGAGAGTGAGAGTAAGAGACAGGGAGTGTGAGAGAGCGAGATAGAGGGAGATAGAGAGGGCTTCAGCCCCCTTCAACCAGAGAGAGAGAGAGAGAGAGAGAGACCGAGAGATACAAAGACAGAGTGAGAGTGAGAGTGAGAGAGAGGGATAGAGGGAGATAGACAGGGCTTCGACCCCCTTCAACCAGAGAGAGAGAGATACAGAGACAGAGAGAGTGAGAGAGAGAGTGAGAGATAGAGAGCGTAAGAGAGAGGAGTTACCTACCGCCGCCAGAGAAGCTTCCTGCCGCTGCCTACTTCTGTCCTTGCTGGGGGAGACCACAAAGAGCTTATGTCGGGGCTGACGTAGGGATTAGGGTTTCGATCGATCGGGGAGGGGGAATAGGTTTATAAGGGGTGGGCCGGTGGGCTCGTTTAAGTATTGGGCCGGTTTAAACCCCAAATGGACCGGACGGGCCATTCTTATCGGGTCGGGCATGTTTGGGCTTGGTATAAGGCGCTTTGAGGCGCTGAAGGCAGCAAAGGTGCACCTAGGCGAACGCTTGGGTGATTGAGGCATTTCCCGTGATCACCTAGGTGAAAAGAGTGCCTCGCCTCGCCTCGCCTCGCCTCGTCATTTAGGCATTCGCCTCCGGCGCCTTTGATAACATAGACATCCATTCAAATCTTGTTTAATCCTTACTGGTTTAGTCATTGTGAGAACCAACTTCCTATTTGCCTCAGATTTGATTCGTTGAGATTGGAAGACACCCTAAACCAGTTGACGTTTCTCAACTTCCACCTTCACTCGGCTCACACTAGAAAGTTGCTGCAGGTGTAGTACTCTAAGCCTCGTTGGTCACTTATGTAAATTTTTGTCGATTCGCCAGATTGTTAACATCGAATTGCTGGGTGGTCCTGCATTAGCATGATTAGAACAGTGGAGCATATTACATCTTTTATAGGTCTTAGCTCCTTAATGGAATGAATATTAAGAAGACAAGAAAGAAAATGAACCATGCTGAGTCCTTGTATTTCAGTGTCCACATGCAGCCTATTAAAAAGATCCAGAAAAAAAATTAATGGGTTGGTGTGAGCTTATTCATGTGGTTATGCACTGTGAATGTGTGAATACTTGTCAACATGTAGGGGGAGAGTTCTAGGTCCCCTCCAGCTTTTGAGACTGGGAGGCCATGGCGGAAGGAGCAGGTGAGTGGAAATTGGTGCAAAGAAGATCTCGTAGAGAGACTAGCTCCCTCTCCCACCCCACCCCTCCCCTCCACATCCTCCTCCTCCATTTCCGCTAGGAACAGATTGCTGTTTTCGCTACTTGGGCAGAGGACACTGGGCGAGAGATTGTTGAGGGCTTGTGAGATGCTTTCTCTCAACTAGGTGGGGCACCAGAGCTCCTCCTATAGGAGTCTACCTCTGCATCCATCTACCATAATGGAAGTCCCAGTCTCCAAACCCAGTGTCATGCTAGCCCCTGTCTCCCCCCAGCCTCTATCAGGCTGCATTGACATCCCATGGTCCCTTGCCATTTCTGACGCCCGTGCGAGGTTGGAGGACTGTCTGATTGTCTCTGTTCTTCCTGGTAAGTTCTCTGATCTACCAGTTGGTTGTAGTGGGTCTTCTTGAATCCAAGTGGCCTTCTGCAACCAACTGGTGTATCAGAGAACTGAGAAACTACTCGTTCCTAGTTCGCTTCTCATCCCTTGTTTGGAGAGCTGAGGGTATTCGTCTAGCCTGCCTTAGTTACGTGTGGTCTTCTTTTCAAGTTGGCTCCATGGTCTATCTGCATTGCTACTATGCCTGTCCCTGAAGGCAGCAAGGTCTAGTGTTGGTTGTATGGTGTCCCTCTTCATGTTTGGAATGCAGACACCTTCCATTCCATTATGGCTCGCTTCAGTGTGCTCAAGAGGATTGACGCAAGGACTCTTGATGGGGAAATGTTGGAGTACGCTCGTATTTTGCTCGAAGTTGATAAGCCAGACCTCATCCCTCCTGAAGTCTTGATCCTAGTGGGAGGGCCACGGTTCCGAATTCGCATTGTCAAGGAAGAGCCGTCTTGCTCTATCAAACCTTTTGGGCAAGCTAATCCTTAGGGATGGACCTAGGTTGAGGTTATGGCTGAATACAAGAAATACCAGAGCTTTAAGGATCAACCAATGACTGTCTGAGGGATCTCTAGTTATGTTTCATCTTCTCGAGGAGCTTCCGAGTTCACTCAGTGCCAGATTGCTTCCTCTCGAAATTGGATCTCTGGGCCGAATCAACAGACTCACCGAGCCAAGCCCCAGTGCCTTCTTACTACTTCCAAGATGACGGTTCCCATTCCGAAGATAAAAGTCTCTTCGCAGGAGTTGCCTTTCGTTTCTTCAGAACTTTATGCCTTCCTCATTCTAGGGAGCCGCCTGAGCCATCCTGTGACGTTGCTTTTATCGAGGCCGTTGCTGCGGGTTGGTCCTCTCCGCACCTTGAGGGAGATTCTCACTTCGTTTCTTTTGGCCAAGCTTCCCCAAGCGAAACGGGTGGGGAAGATGAATAGTTGCAGGTGATAGATCCTTGTACTCGGCAACTTACCTACTCCGCCCCTATTACGGATCGCAAGTTACCGCTAGACCGGTCGTCGCCTCCCCCCCCCGAACTGGTTGACCGGTGCCTCAGTTACGGATCGTAACTTACTCCTGGACAAGTCGTCCCCTTCGAACCAGTCGAACGGATGTTTCCTTGCTCTTCATCCATCCGCCTGATCCATCTTAAATTCTGTTGAACTGGGGAGCGTCTTCTTCCTCGTGACGATGGCTCTGTTTTGTGGATGCCTTCCCAGCCTCCGCTCATTTTTGGTTCTGACTCAGGGAGCAACCCTGATGCTTGCAGGCTGGCTTCATTGAACGTGGTTCCAACACACTCTGAAGATGCTTATAGCCCTGCTGATCCGCTTGCTTCGGCTTTTTTTGGAAGCCATCTTTGTTCCTCTCCGGCAAAGTTAATTGTTTTCTTCTGACAATTGTCCCTCTTCCCCTGGAGCTCCCATCTCCCCCATCTCCCCTTCTTTTGGGGTGGGAAAGGAAATTATAATTTTCTTAGGGTCCAGCAGTTACTCTGTGAGCTCGGAGGAGAGGTCTGATGACTTGATCAGGTATATAGGGGCACTGGTGGGTATTTCCTATGGAGGCAAAGAGGAGACTTTGAGGTCCTCCTTAAAAAATTCCAAGAAATACCTCAATCTCCATAGTTCTATCAAGAAGGAGGGCCAAGGGAAAGGTGTGAAAGTTGGTAAAAGGGAGCTTCTTTTCATTCAAAACAACAACATTGATCTTGGTGGCAGAGGGAAAAGACTTTCTTCGCCGGGGAACATAGACCTTTCCCAATGATCATTCTATCCTGGAACATTAGGGGCCTTAATGGCTCTGATAAATTCAGGGCGGTCAAGCTCTTCTTACTCAATTCAATGTGGACGTTCTGTCTTCAAGAGACTAAGATGGACAGCTGTGAGGATCTTTTTTTGCTTTCACTAGGGAGACCCAGGATGAACAAGTGGCTTGTTAAACCTCCTTGTGGTATGAGTGGGAGCATTATTCTCTTGTGGAATGATTTGTTGTTGGACTGTATTGGTTTCAATATTCTTGACTTCTCCGTATCTGCTACCTTCCTCTGCAAAAAACATGGCTTTATTCGGACATACATAGGTGTCTATGGTCCTACGGCAGCAGCTCTCAAACCTTCATTCTTTCTGGAATTATCCTCTATTAATGGAGTGCATTCCCACCTGTGGTGTGTCTCAAGGGAGTTCAATGCTGCTAGATTTCCTCGTGACAGGTTGAATCACAGTAGATGGGAATCGGAGATGGATCTCTTTTGAGATTGTGTTCAGTCTGAAGGTTTGATTGAAGTGAACACTCCGGACCACCACTTCACATGGTCAAATTTTAAATCTCCTCCATCTTCATCTAGACTGGACAGATTTTTTGTGAACACACTGTGGCATTCCAAATTTCCTCTAGCCTCTGCGAGAGGTCTTCCAAGGGCAGTCTCTGATCATATCCCCATCTCTTTATCCACTTTTCCATCTAATAGATGCAGCAGAATTTTTAGATTTGAACTAGCTTGGTTGAGAATTGATAATTTCAAAGATCTTGTTATTAAATGGTGGAATGAAGCCCCCTCCGAGAACCAGGCCTGCAGAAGTTTCTCCTCTAAAATCAAATGGGTAAGGGAGCAGATGAAGCAATGGAACAAAACTTCATTTGGGCAGGATGCAGCCATCAAGCAAAACCTTTTGTTACAAATTGAACGGCTAGACATGAAAAATGACTTTGGGAACTTGGAGGATTCTGACAGACTGGAATGGGGTAGACTGAAAAGATAATACAATGAATGCCTTCTCAGAGATGAGATCAAGTGGGAGCAAAGGGCCAAAGAAGTGTGGTTGAAACAGGTGATAAAAACACTAATTTTTTTCATACGGTAGCTAGTATCAAAAAAAGAAATACCAGTTTTGATTCCATCAAAGTAGGGGAGTCGATTTTGAATGAAGCAGCTGATGTCAAACAGTCCATCATCTCCTTCTATGAGAATCTATTCACTATAGACAATTTCCACAGTCCTACATTCTCTGGAAACCATTTCGACACCCTTTCCGAAGAAGAGGCACCTAACTTGATTGCCCTTTTAATGAACAAGAAATCAAATCTGCAGTTTTTAGTATGCAAGCTGAGAAGTCTCCGGGTCCAGATGGTATCTCTTTGGGCATCTACCATCATTTCTGGGATGTTATTAGGGAGGACCTGATGAGAGCCATTAAAGATTTCAAATCAAATCTAAAATCAGTCACTGTCTTCAATGCTACTCATATCATAGTAGTCACTCCCGTCCCGTCCCCGCCTGTCCCGGGTAGGACGTCCTGTCCCCGCCTGTCCCGGGTAGGACAACGGGACAGGACAGTTTCTGGTCTGCCTCAGTCCCTGACCCTGTCTGTCCTGGCCCGTCTCCGTCTATTCTGGCCCGTCCTAGCCTGTCCCGGCCTTTCCTAATCAGAATTTGTATTTTTACATGAGATTTTCCTAACTACTTAAGCTCCTTGTAAACTTATTTTGGGCTGTTCATTTGATGAATATACTCATTTATAAACCCATAAATCTGTCCTCAATGCTTCTATTGCATTAATTTTGTGTTTATTTATATATTTATATGTTTATTTTTAGATTATTATTGTATACATATACTTTATATTTGTTGGAATATGTAGGAAAAAAATTCCGGGACGGGACACCGGAATTGTCCAAGATACCGGGACGTTCCATCCTAGTAGAAAAACAGGACAGGGAGTGGGACAGGATTGACAACTATGACTCATATTGCTCTCATCCCTAAGAAGGACAATGCCAACTCCATTTCTGATTTCATGCCTATCAGCCTTCTTAACTGCTCCTACAAAATCATCACCAAGATATTGGCAACCATGCTGAAGAAAGTTATGGGGAAACTCATCGACAGTAACCAATCTACCTTCATTCCTAATAGATTCATTCTTGACAATTATATGGAAAGATCTGAAACTATTCATGATTTAAAGCTTCACAAAAGGGGTTTTCTTGCCTTCAAACTGGATTTTGAAAAAGCATTTGTTAAGGTGAATTGTTTTTGTCTTGTTTCTGTTATGGAACTATGGGTTTCAATGCCACTTGGATCAGCTGGATTTATTCTTACATCTCTACTGCTAAATTCTCAATCCTCATTGATGGGGATCCCTGTATTATTTCTTCTCATGTGACAAGTTTTCAGTATGATCTGGAACAGAGCTCTTCACCTTGAGCTCATTAGAGGTGTTTTGGTGGGTAGTAATCAGAATCTTGTGTCTCACTTGCAATTCGCTGATGACACTATGATCTTTTCGCCAGTGGACATCTCTGTTGTAAAGAATATCAAAGTCCTCAATATTGTTGAAGATATCTCTGGTATGAAGATCAAATTTTCCAAAAGTGAGCTCTCTGGTCATTTTACTTGTGAAAGGTCTTCGTCTGCCATGCAGTCTATTCTCTGCCAATTGGTAACCCTTTCCTATCAAATATTTGGGCCTCCCTTTATTTGATGGTCAGATCAAGGCTTCAGAATGGAATAACATTCTGAAAAAAACTTGATAGCAGATTTTCTGGATGGAAGTCGAGATTACTATCAGATGGTGGCAGATGGATCTTATCCAAAACGGTTCTCTCATCGCTGGCCATTTATTATCTCTCACTTTTAAAATTCTGAAGGCTATAGGAAACAAAATTGAGTCCATCAGGTGCACTTTTTTCTAGAAAGGGGAGAATTTGAACCAATGGATCTTTAACCCTATTGGTTGGAAAATGGTTTGCGGATCCAAAGATGAAGGAGGTGTTGGTCTTGTTCCCATTGATTGCATGAACATTGCTCTTCTTAGTAAATGGTTATGACTTTTAGGCAATGAGGATTCAGCGCCATGGAAATCTATTGTGATTACCAAATATTTTTCGAATACTCGCCCCTGGAATCCCTCCACTCCTATTCCACACAACAGATCTTCAATCTGGAGGGCCATTATCAAATGTCAGGATCTTATTATTGCAGGTACAGCATTCTCTCTTAGCAATGGAAACTCCCGAAAGTCTGGACTGCTCCTTGGCTTCATGGTATTACACTTGCTTCGTGCTTCCCAAGTATGGTTGGCAGTATCGGCTGATACCGATACGTATCGGCTGATACGTATCGGTATCGGTGGGTACCGATACTATACTGAGGGGACCGATACCGGCCGATACTGGCCTGGTACTGTGCCAAAATGGATCTGGTACCGGTTGATACTGGCCGATACGGCCAATACGCCCTCTGATACCAGTACCGATACCAGTACGCTACTGCCATCCATGTTCCCAAGTATCATTTCTCTCTCCACGGCCCAAGGAATCCTTATCTCTGATATTGTTCAGGATACTTACATAAATGCGGGGGGACCTTCATTTTAGAAGGATCTTCACATCCTACAGACTGCACACCTCTGTTCACGAAAAAGATAAACGATTTTGGAGATGTGAATCCAATGACCTTTTCTCTGTCAAATCTGTCATACAGTGCCCTGGGTCAACTTCATATGGAAAATGAGTGGCCTACTAAAATCAGATTATTCATGTGAACCTTGATCTGCAATTGTTTATCCTTTCTTGCTGATATCAGAAGATTAAGCCAGACATCAAAGACAGATGCTTCTTCTGTGGTTTATTCTCTGAGACTTCTGATCATCTGTTCTGGAACTGTGGTATCTTTTCTGCTGTTTGGAATACTATTCTCATCTGCCTAGGGCCTAGTAGGGCTCTGCCTACTCTCCATGACCTGATATACTCTTGGGAGGATCATTATGAAGGCATTAATGATAAAGTTACCTGGAATATTCTGTTGGGTGCTGTTCTTTGGGCTATTTGGAAGGAGTATAATTCAAGATGTTTCAAGCATGAGTTCTTCTCTCCTTTCAACATTATTCAGCACTCCATACCTCTCTGCAATAATTGCAGACTTTCCTACCACAGAACTCTTCCAGATGAGTCTTTTGTGTTGTCTTCTTTAAAGGCCTGGAGAACTCTAATTCTATAAGAGAGTAGAGTTTTTATGTCTTGTTTTTTCTTTTGATCTCTTTTCCTGGCTGTTTTCTTTCTTTTTGGCTACTATCTTGGCAACCAACTTTGTTTCTCTTCTTCCTTATTTTATAAAAGCTGTGGCCTCGGTCACCGTCCAAAAAAATGCACTGTGAATGTGTTTGAGATTGGCCTTTGACCTGAGGTGGGGTTGGGGACTGCAATATCTCTTGTATTCTGAGTAATTTTTGTTTGTAGGTTGCCACCCTGATGTGCTCTGCTCTTTGTATAGGGATTATACCTTTTTGGGGGTAGGTTACATGGAAGTTAACTTTTTTGGGGCTGGACTACACTATATTTCCTTTCTACACTTTCTTTTCTAATTTATGAATATGTTATGTCAATCCACTTTCAAAGAAGGAAAGTTAACTTTCCTTTCTAGGAAATTGGAACCTCCAAAATTTTCCTTGGTGTATCACAGTTGTCTGGCTCCTTAGTGAATCACACTTGTCTGGCCATTTCAATTATGAGCAAGATAACCTTAAATAACATCATTCTGTTAATTTTCGTTTCTTGCCTAGCTGTGGAATCTTATCTTGTTCAAAGCTGAACATGAGTCCGTTGAAATAGTAAAATGAGGTCAACATTCTCTGTCACTCTTATTCAATCCCATTGAAAAGGTGGATTTGTGAAGCAGTGTCACCATATTGATGTGCATCAGAAGGTTGTTAAATAATTTAGTACACAGTTGATCCTAACTCTTATAATAACTTGTACTAACTCTTGATTTGATGCAACCAAGTTGTGTCTGAAACTTAATTTCTTTCAACATGCAGAGTACTTTGTCAACTGATTGTAACTTTTCATCAGTAGAGTGGTTGCATTTAAAATTGAAAGTTTGTTTGATCATAATACACCATTATTATGCTTTTTTGAACAGTTTTTTAAAACTAGAAAGGAACTCCATATTTGACGGAGTTTTAAATTCTCTTCATCCAGAACTGTTTCACTGCTGCTTGACAAAGGATTTAAAGCTCATGAATGCTGCTTCTTCCATCCCCTGTCAAATGAGATGACCATATGTAAGTGAGAATATTTCTTTGTTTACATGCTTTCTTATTATTCTTGAAGGTCATCAGTGATGTGTCAACTTTTTCACTGCTTTTTATATCTACATGATTGTTCTCATCTTCTCAAGGTTTGCTGGGAACTATTTATGTATTCTTTTATATCGCTGATTATACTGGTTTTCATACTAAATTCTTATTTGCATGGTCAATGGAGATGAAATTTAATTGAAGTGCACCGATGACATTCCAGAAAGTGCTCTCAAAGTCTCAATATGTGATCACGCATAGCAGTTTCTTACCAGTGGCTACAAGTAGGGCCGTCACTGGGTATGGGTCTGGTCAATGCAGACCTGGAAATAAACCCGATAAGCTATACCTGAATCAGACCTGACCCAATTGGCCTATGATGTGAATAAGTACTGAACCCAAGTATAAGTCATTTTTGGTTCGGGTTTGAATACCTTATAACATACCCGATAGAGGTCTCCCTCACCTGCCTGTTGGACTCCATCTGAGCTCTGCTTCATCATCAAATTCCTGATGTAGGTGGAGGGACTCCGAGTTCCATTTGATCTCATCAAATCTTCTCCAAATCTCAGCAACCCTACTGGTCAAGGGTTCACACAGCAAGCCTTGTGCAGTTGGTTCAGCAGTTGGAGAATGGACCTATCTGCTATGCTGCGATAGCTGCTGCCTCCCTCAGCCAGAGATCGAAGCTTTTTGTACTGCAAGTTGTCTAATAGATCTTCAATGTCGTCTGCCAAGTCTCTGAGCTCCCTCAACCAGAGTGCTGTGATGTCATTCTTTATCTGCCTCTGTTCAGCATCCTGGAGCCTCACTTGGAGCTGGTGGGGGTGTGTGTCCCTCCAATTTAGCCTTCCGCTGGTGGCTCTACCACCATGATCACTGCATGATCCGGGGTCATGCACTGCATTGGTCACCTCCGCCGCTGCTGTTATCCTCTTTCCTTCCTTGACTCTCCCGCTCCTCGATCATCCTGCCTTCCCCAGCCCTGGTCGCCATGGCAGCAGCAAATGCTGCAGCAGGAAGCGATGGAGGCAAAGTGGGGATGGAGGAAACAGCAGCACAGGGAGATGGAGGCACTGCAGAGGTGTGGCGGCAAGCAGTGGAGGTGGAGCCAATAAGATGGAAGAGGAGATTGAGTGGAGCAGGGGTTGGGTAGGACGAGGTGGAGGCGGGGGGATGGAGCCACGTGGCCTGACAGGGTTTGGTCGGAGGCGGCGGAGAGTGAAATTTTGGGGGGCTTTGAAACCCTATGGTATCTGCCCCTTCTCCATTGGTGGACCTGAAATTGGATGAACAGATGAGGCCATGTGTCAGTTATGATTCAGACCCGTATTGGTTCAAATAAAAGAGATAAAAACCATACCGTACCCATTTTTTAGTGTACGGTTCAGGTCGGAGTTAGGATAAGCGGTACAAACTTACACCCCTAGCTACAACCATGGCCCAAACAAGAGTATCTATAAGCATTAAAGTTTATATGTATGGATGTCTAGATAGCTGTTCAGCAAGGTGCAAGATTAAAGTTAGTGGTGACTATGCATTAATTATGTGATATTATAATGATTAATGTCTTGGAAGAATTTATTAAACTATTTTTTTGCCTTAATTGTCTATTCTTTTAAGGAAATTACCTCTTGTGGTTGGTGATGACCTGCCTTTGCAGCGGGAGTGCAGCTGTAGGTAATCATTTTGCTTTTGCTCTGTACTTGGTCCTACACTTCCCAGATGAGTTGATGTGTCCACACACACGGACAACACATGGACCCATCCCCTCAAATCAAAAGTTTTCCCAATCCTTCTATCGTCTTATTTTGAATATAGGTGCTCAATCCAGGTTGAGACTCTTGGCCTCACTTTGTTTGCAGAATAAGTTATTACGTGGGGCCCACTGACGGAATGGCGTATACCAGAATAAGAGATGTTTCGGTTTGATAGTTTTGTGGGGCCCGCTAATGGAATAAGAAGAATAAGTAATTCTTGGGTCTAGGGTGGGATGGCTTATTCTCCTTATTCTCCGAATACGCTATTCTGCACCGGTATAAGCCATTCTGCTTGTCAAAGCAAAATTAAGCTTATTCTCCCCTTATTCTCCCTTATTCTTCTCCTATTCTCCAATCAAAGTGGCCCTTGAGACATAGATTACTCGAGTCCATCTAACAGAATAGGTAAAAATGTATCGTAGTCCAAGTGCTATCAACTCGTCCAGTGGATCAGGTCTACTGATTGTGCCCAGAACTTGTAGACATTTCTTTTTCATGAATTTTCCAAATGTTTTGGGTGAGAATCAGATTAGCCACTTTAAAACAGAAAAAAACAATCAAATTCTCTGTATTCATATCTAAATCAGCTGGTCTGAATGGTAATTGGCCTACTTAGTCCATAGAACCTATGCCAGTAAAGAAATGAGTCCTTGAACCAAGATTAGCCACTTTAAAACAGAAAAAAACAATCAAATTCTCTGTATTCATATCTAAATCACTTGTTCATTTCAACCAACCTGCCTTGACTCTATAAGTGACATCTTCTTGGATCTTTCCATTATCTTGAATAATAGTTCCTAAATATCGAAATTTGATCTTCAATAGTGACTAAATCTATTTGATCAATATTTTTATTACTGAAATTACATTTCATGTATTCTGTCTTAGTTTGACTAATCCTAAAGCCTTTAGATTCCAAAGTAGACCTCTATTATTCTAATTTATCATTCAAATTTTTAATATCCTCATCAATCAGAACATTATCGTCTGCAAATAACATATACCAAGGGATGTCATCATGTACACGTTTAATAAATTCATCTATAACTAAAGTAAAGAGATAAGGACTTAAAATTGACCTTTGATGTAGTCCAATAGTAGTATGGAACTCGGACGTCTCTCTGGCAATAAATCTTACGCTAATATAAGTCCTCTCATACATATCTCTAATCACATGGATATAACCTTTCGATACTCCCTTCTTCTCTAAAGTCTACCAAATTAGCTCCCTAGGTACATAATCATAAGCTTTCTATAAATCAATGAAAATCATGTATGAATCTTTCCTCATCTCTCTATATTTCTCCATCAATTGTCTCAACAAGAAAATAACTTATGTGGTACATCTACTGGGTATGAACCCAAATTGATTTTTTGGAACACTAATAACACGTCTGAGACACTTCTCTACTACTCTCTCCTAAAGTTTCATAATGAGACACTTCTCTACTACTCTCTCCTAAAGTTTCATAATGTGGCTCATAAGTTTAAATATCCCTTTTATTTTTAAAGAAGGGAATCACAATACTTTTTCTCCAATCATTTAACATACTCATTTCTTTTAAAATCTTATTGAAAAGTTCAGTTAGCCACTTAATACGTATATTACCTATACTTTTTCAAACTTCGATAGGTATCCCATCTGGTCTAAGGGTCTTACCCACTCTCATCCTTTTAAGAGTATTTTCAACTTTTGAAGATCTAATCTATTGAATATAATGATAATTAATTTGTTCACTGGAGTCATTAGTTTCTTCACAGGGATAGTCTCTGAATTGATCTTCATTTAACAATTTATTAAAATAAGCATTCCATCTCTCCTTAATCTCACAATCCTTTACTAGAACTCTACCATCATCGCTCTTAATATATCTAATATGATTAAAATCTTTATTCCTTTTGTCTCTTTGTTTGTAAGTCTAAATATATCTTTTTCACCTTCTCGAATTTCCAACTTATGATATTGTTCCTCATAAGTCTTAAACTTAATTTCAATAACTATTTTCTTAGTGTTTGTTCTTGTAATTTTATAATCTTTTAATGTTTGATCATGTTTACTCCTTTGCCATGTTTTAAAGCATTCTCACTTATTGTTAATGGACTTTTGAATTTCAGTATTCTATCACCATGTCTCTATTTTAAAAATTCTTTTATCTTTAGATTCACCTAAGATTTCTTTAGCTACTGCTTTTATACAATTAGCCATTCTATTCTATGTTAATTTCTCCCTCATAATCCCATATATTTTCTTTTAATAGGCACCTTTTAAAGACATATAGATTCTTTCTTTTTAATTCCACCATTTAATTTTAGAGTAACTATTCCTTACATCCTTTCTCTACCCTTTTTGAATATAAACATCTGTCACTAAAATCCCATGTTGAGCGGTTAGACTCTCCCTAGGTATGACTTTACAATCTTACATAATGATCAATAAACTTTTTTAATAAGAAAATAGTTAATTTGACTTTTATGCGTTCCACTTTTATAAATTATTAAATATGCATCTCTCTTTTTAAAATAAGTATTTGTAATTATTAGATCATATACAATAGCGAAGTCAAGAATGACATCACCCACGCTATTTCTATCACCAAAATTAAAGCCTTCATAAACCCTTTCGTAGCCACTATTATTCTTTCCTACATGGCCATTTAAGTCTCTTCAAACACAAGTCCTTTCACCATTAAGGATATTTTAGATTATCTTATCAAAATTCTCTGAGAATTCTTTTTTAATACTCTTTTCTAATCCTACTTGAGGTGCATAGACACTAATTATATTTAGAACTTCTTCACCTACTACAAGTTTAAGTAGTATGAGTCTATCCCTCTCTTTCTAACTTCTTCAACTTTGTCTTTTAAATATTTATCTATGATAATGGCTATACCAGTTCTATTATTACTTTTGCCAACATATCAAAATTTGAAATCTTCAATTTCCTTATTGTTAGAACCTTTCCACTTAATTTCCTGTAAACAAGTTATGTTGATCCTCCTATGTCTCATAAGTTTAACTAACTCTAAACTTTTACCGGTTAGGGTTCCTATGTTCTATGTAACTAAAGGAATTTTATTCTTATTCTTATGGACTAACTTCTTTACTCGTGTTTGTCCAATACACGAGAACCCTTGCCTATTTGTCACTGCAACCGGACATCATTATACCGCGTTGCTTTTAGAGAACGCCCTAGCAACCCCTTGCTCATTTCTCATTACACCCGGGGGCCGATGTAATGTGTTGCTTCCGGAGAATGCCCTAGTAGCCCCTTACTCACTTCTCATTACACCCGGAGGCCGATGTAACGCGTCGCTTCCGGAGAACGTCCTAGCACTAGCACAAAATATTAGTTCACGATTCATGATTGGGTCGTGACAAACTTCATTAAGTGCTGGTTGTCAACCTAATGCACACCCTCCTCCTTTCTCATCCGGGCTTGGGACCGGCCATGGCGGAGTTTATTTGGGTAGATAATGGTACTGTTCAATGGTGTATTCAACTGAGGAAGGGACTTAAAGGAACGAAGAGATGGACTATTCGTCCTTACCACACATGCTGTTTGAAGCTCAAATCAATATCAATGAATTTGATCAGATTATTTGCGTAGATAACAATGGTAAATTTTCTGCGAAATCCTTTTATCAACTCATGGAAAGAAGTCAGTCGTCTTTTAGACACTTTCAAGAAATATGGAAGATAAAATCATCACTTAAGGTCAGGAGTTTTATGTGGCTGGTCCTAGGAAGAAAATTATCACAAAGGTTTACAGAAGCAAATGGAGTGGTGATAGTGATACATCATGTGTTCTGTGTGGTGCTGATAAGGAAGACTAGATCACCTTTTCATCAAATGTTCAATCAGCAAGAAGTATGGACTGGAATTGGCAGGCTTCTCCAATTCTACTCGTCGTTCGACAATCTTCAGGACATGTAGGATTGCTTCAATGGGTTGAAGTCAGGCAAGGCAAATGCACTCAATGGAGAATTCTACAAATCTTGCCGCATGCAATCTGTTGGAGTATATTGAAGGAAAGGAATGCTATTCTTTTTCGGGAAAGTAAAAATTTATACTTGGAAATATTGCCTTGCTAGCTCTTTCTTCCCTCTACCACCGAGTTGGCATATTCTATGAATTTCAGCTGAGGATTGGGATTTTTTTTTTTATTCAGTGTAGTTTTTCCCATGATTTGCCGTATCGTACTAGATTGTGCCGACTCGTACGAGTCGACTCGTGTCTAGCAAGTCTGATCTTCTAGCACGCACTGAGTCGGACTGGATCGTATCGACTTATACATGTATAAAAAAATCATAGTTGGTAGTATTGTCCAATACTGATATGCATTCACTAATACGTATCGGTATCGGTTCATCAAACTAGAAAAGAATTGGTATCGTCCGGTACCGGTTGATACTGGGCCGATATTCGCCCATACAGGTTCAATACCACCGATACTGGCACAGATAACGAGATTTGTACCATGACTACCATCCTTGTGGGTTGTTTTAATTGAGTTTTTCCTATTTGATAAGTAAAATTACACTTTTTATATCAATTAGTAGGCTACCTTTCTCTAAAATATCGGTAAAACTCATTACTTTTAACAAATTTATTGGCTTGATTCGCTTAACTCACGTGAGTCGGATGAGTTGCCTCGAGTAAGCCGGTGAACCTTGGTGTTTCCTTTGCATTTCTTTCTTCATAAGGTAGGAGCCTCTCCTAGCTTTAACATGATTTACTACCTCTGTTTATTGGTTAATAAAATTGATTGTGGAATCCAAGACTCATTCGGAAAAAAATATTTTTTTTTCATGTTCGACACTTAGCCATCTTGAGTCATATGTACGCTTGCTTGTAGCCATCTTAGATCTTCTATAAGTAGCGCTTAGCTGTTCTTAGCCTTACATAACAGGTTTTTTAGCCATCTTAACTCTTAATCTGGCTTTTAGCCACTTACATGGTTGGCTCTATGGCTATAGTGCTCCATGTTATTCTTTTGAAGTGGCATTGATAATCATCCACCAGTAGTCTTTAAATAGCGGAGGAGATCACCTACTGGCTCGGTCTTTCAGATTTTGCCTATCTACGCAGGAAATCTCCAACCACTTTTGTGGGAGAGACCTGTCATAGCCTGAATTAGGTATAGCATCTTGGACCTCGTTGCAAGTGCATTCAAGTAGTCTGCTAGCTAGAATCTCCGACCACTTTTGTTGGAGAGACAGGTCATAGGCTGAACTGAAATACATCGTATCTGACTATGTCATCTTAATCCCAGTCGCAAATGCACTCAATTAGTCTTCTAGCTACTGCCTAAGTCGTCACCTCTCGAGTCTGGACTTCTAAACGCCTTTAACAAGATAGAGATTCTCCATACCTAACTTCAGCACATTTAAGGAGTCGTGACATTTGTCATTATCATAAAGGGACAGGTCTTAAAGTGCTCTTCCCATTGATGAAGTGATGTTACCTTAATGATATCATTATGCCAATAGAAAACTTTTTGAGGAGCTCAGTCATAAAATCAATTATGTGATAAAGTAATTTAATCTATCCATAATCAAAATCTTGCCCCTTGAATAAGGGTCTTTAATAATTTAATAATAGTCATAATCATGGAGTAGTTGTCTTTAATCAAATCATATCCCCCTTGGGAGGAGTCTTTAATTAGCATGATCATGGTCGTAAATTGGAGTCGTAGTCTTTAATGACATAGATTAACAACCATAACATATGATTATCATAATCGTTATACCTTAGTCATTTAGAGAAACACACCCATAATATTCTTGTTCATACTTAAAAACATGCATTATTATCGTTACGTTAATGAAACATCACTTACGGATTGCATTTACTTGAGATGAGTGGCCTCCATTCAGATTCAATGAAAATATCACAATATCATGCAAGTATTCCATTTATGTAAGACAAGTGCCCCCATTCAGAGTGAATAAAATACCAAAAAAAATCATATTTACAACCTATAGAAAGTTAACTTTCCCTTTTAAAATAAAATCACATTTTTTGATGATTTCGTAAAAACACCCATATCTGATTACCCTATAAAATGTTCTCTAATTAATATAATATTCTCATAGGTCATGCCACCGACCACCCATGCTACGTATAAAAACTCCTCAATTCCTGCAAAATAAGTCACTTAAACAGTGCCTTTCCAAAGAGCTCTATCAAGCTCCTGACAACACGTTCAAATTGGGGGTATGCCAGGACTGGTGAAACCTTGGCAATTATTCTAAAATGTCTAAAAATAGCCCATTTAAGAGTCACAAGTTGTAGCACATTATGCTAGAAGTTCTATGGATAATTTTCAAATATCTCATGTTTTGATCATTTAGTCCTAAACCCTGGGTTCTACTTACAAGTATGTATCTGAAAACCAGCAAACACTTAGGCAGAAATCTCTGGACTCCACGTACGGTGTCTCATAATCTAACATTTGAACATACGTAAGAATGTGATGACAAGTCTACAACATATTTTGATGAACGTCTGGAATAAGTTGCCAGCGCATGCATGCCAAGTTACATAATTCCACTGTGCTGTCCATGCCCCTACTTGGTTATCCTCATTAAATTCATCGATGATGCATATTTCTAGATTACAGTTTCTTATCTATTCTATTTTAGGTGAAGCCATATCAGGAGGTAATGGTCCAAAGGTAGCAAAAGGGAAGACTCAGGACATTCCAGAGCACAGGACTGCGGCTGCTGATGTTAGAAAATTCATTGACGAGATCATGGCTAAAACATGTGCAGTGGCTCTGAGAGAGGTGATAATGACGACTATCCATCATATTTGTTTGATGTTCATTTTTTTTCCTGAGGTTGTGATGGCAATGTTTAAAAGTAAACTTGCAGATAAATAAAGATTCATGGATCTTTGCTCGATAAAGTCAGCAAGTGCATTGGCCCTGACTTAGAGAATATAGCAGTAAGTGGCAGGACAAAATGATGATTAATATGCCATTGATACTGGATTACAGGGATCAAGAAAATCATGCGATGGTTATGTCCCGATGTTATTTTATTTTATTCTATTTTTTGACTGTAGTATGTGCTGCTATGCCTAGTGTATCATACACCCATTGTTATTCTTGGGGATTACTCATTATGCCTGCTGTTTTTAGTGCCAGTTGAACAGAATTTTTTCTTTTGGGAACATGTCAGAAACATTTTGGTGGTTATTTTTACGTAACAATTTTGAGCAACCTATTTCATTGCTTGAGTCATTCACCACCATATATTTCATTTATATACCATGCACCTCAGCCCTCAATGAGGTGTTCCTGAGCAGTAGCCAACCACAACATTGTTTCCTCATGATCATCACCAAAATCTTGTTTGTTCAGCAACTATACAAAATCTGATAAGAGTCCATGACACATGTATATAACATGTATATAGTTGTTGATGTGACATGATTTTCCACTGATATATTTTTATGGCGCTTCTTGGCAATTCTTAAATCGTGCAAGCTTTTAAACACTTTCATTTGTTACATTTGATGCAGATGAGTTTCAAGAATGCAGCATACACAGAGGGGTTTCATGCTGGCCTACATAGCGTGATTAACAGAGGCCTCCAGGGCCTTTCATACCGCAGGTAGCCTTCACATAAACTATAAAGGGTGGTGAGTGACTGGAAACAGCTGTTCCATTTTGTACAGCTGCTTAACTTCATGGAAAAAAAATTTGTCAGATGTTCATTATCTCTTACAACTTCATTTTTTATTCTGTTTTGATTATTGTGGCACCTCTCCGATATGTACTATGGAGTACTATAGTACTATGTGATTCAAGTTGTGAATTACTTACTAAATCTAGGATGAGAAATGGATGAACATATATATGTTACATTAATGTTTTACGTGGGAATCGTAGAGTTTGCGCGTGGTTCACTCTTGATCGAGGTTTTCACAGTCTTAAACCTACACATGTGCATCAAGTCCTGCCATTGTCATAAAATTGAAGCAAATGATCAGGTTTCAGCTTCCCACAAAGTTGTAACCTTCAACCGGTGTAGGTAAAGAGAATTGGGCCGGCCTATGTGTAACCAGGTCCCCTGCGGTAAACAAAAATGTGCTGGGCTGGATTGGCCGCACCATGGGCTGATTTGTGGCCCAAATGATTTAACCTGCAACTTGATGTGCGGACTCCGGCTAAACCTATCGGGTCAAGCTGGGCCCTAATATCCTACGTACTTCATCACATCAGATTGGCTCCAGTAAGGCGCCTTTTTTTTGTATTTTTGCAACTCCACGGCACTGCGGACGCTTGACACCCTTCCCCTTAAGATGCGGTCAGACAATCACCCTTCCCCTTAAGATGTAGTCAGACAATCTGCCTGTCACTGATTTGTTTCTTGCGAATAATCTCTTGAGGGCTGATTGGATGCAACTTGTGAAAAATGTGGATGAAGTTATCACAACTTAGTTTTTGTAAATTTATCGTTATGATAGTATATTTACAATAAAGTCCCGATTTTTGGCATGAACCTAATGTGTGTATGGTAAACTTGGCCTAATCCCAATGAACCTTGTTTTATGGGACAACTTTATATTTATGATAAACTTGGGAGTGAATTTATGATTATTCATTTTTATTCGTCCAAGTTGAGGTTACCACAAAAGCTAAGTTTATAAATGTAATCCTGTTACCACAAAAGAGTAAGTTTATAAATGTAATCTTGTTTACTCTTTACATCCCAATTAGACCGTAGGATCCTTTTTTGTTTTCTGAGTGCCACTAGTTGACGTTCCAAGTGGCCCAAAATTTTCCTCTTTCACATAAGAGTAATGCTTGTGCATTGGCAGTCACTTGTAAAAAAAGTTGTCTAGTCTACGTGACGTCCTGCTTAAGAGGACTAATGACATTTTGATTGCAAAATGACTCAGTTTGTTACATTGATACTCAATGCAGCAAGCATTACTATTCACATAATTGTTGAGGAAGGCCTTGTAGGATTTTGGCTCTATGTTCTTGTGCAGTCTCAGCCTGGACTTTCAGTTCTCAGTGCGGGATGTCCATGGTTTGATTTGGTTCTATTAGAACATTAAAAAATAGTACTTTTCAGATTTTTTTTATCTTTTTTTTGATCGTCCGATCTAAGATCGGATTGTACTATCAAATAAGATAGGTCGGACCTTCAAAAAATATACAAAAAAAAAAAAAAGATTGCTGCACCGCAAAATGACTTAATAGTCCCTGGTGGTGCAACAAGTTATTCTCTTTTTGACTCTCTCCTTCCAAAAGAAGGGAATGACAGGATTGCAACCTTTCTCTTCCCCTTATATTTTCCCTTCTCTCTCCCTCTCGAATAAGAATGTGCCCCCTCCCCCCATATGTTAGATTGCGTACATGTCACTTGACTTATGTGTCAAGTATTAGTATTAAAAGAAAATTCATAGTCAGTATTTTTAATTATATTTTAAATATGACATATATATATTCAAACGAAATCTTATTAATATTTTTTCATTTTGATATATTTTCATGGATAAATCATGATTTGTTAAAAAATTGAAATTACCTTATTCAAAATTCATAATTTACTCACGACTTGGTCCTGTTTACTAAAAATAATCACAATTTTCAAAAATTTAAAAAATTAATCGATTCTATATGATACTTTCTCAAATGTGTTTCTGCATATCTAAAAACTAGATGATTCTTCCACAATTAACATCCTTAGATCCAACAGTGGTGGGATCTTCGCTGTATTAAACTATCCTTTTATTCTTTACATATTTACAAATCAAACGATCCTTTCACAATTTTTTAAATTTTGTCTACCCCTATAAATTATCATATTTGTATATATACCTTTTGACTCCTACATATTACTCTACATATGTTTGACATCTTTAGGAAAGTTGTAATTATCCCTTCCCGTCAAAATGCCTAAACACGCCAAAAAGATTCCATCAACTTTAGTGAACTTAGAAGTATATATACAAAAACACAAGAATATCTGTCGTATCTTATACTTGAGTTCAGGGTATTTTGACCGAAAGGATTTAACCACAATTTGTTTTTAAAAGATGTCGAGGGTATTTATACCAATGTGTGAGAATTTGGAGTATACATACAAATACCGTTATTTACAGAAGTACATATACAAAAATCCCCTTTTAATTCAAAACCATTTTCCTGAAACTGATCTTTTCCTGAGTTCTGATGACATTGCTTCAAGCAATTCACCCATTTGAACATGTCAATTGCACAAAAGTGAAGATATCAACTTTTAGTTAATCAAATCTAAATTTTTGATGGTCAGAAAGCTTTACAAAAACAGAATTGCATCTAAAAATGGTATGCAAAGAGCAACAGGGAGTGAAGGATAGGTTGGAAGTTGGGAAGTTGAGCATGGAGATGGTCATGAACGTGGCCTCTTGTGCAGTTTAGAAAACCTCCTCCAGAAGAGAGAGCCGTAAAGGCAAAGAAAAGTTTTCTCGTCTACCTTTCAACTAAACTTCAGCCCCCCATTACGTAGACCAACGACCTTCTTCCTTTCACTCATTTTTCCTCTTTTTTCAGTTGTTTAGTATTCATCAAAAGTCAAATTCATTGTACCTTTTCCAAACTTTAAGGTGGAATCGGACATGTATGTCAACTTCAAAACAGACAAAAATAAAGAAGTCTACTTGTATTATAAGATGGCAAAACATGTTTGAGGAGGAAAACTAAGGCCAAGAAAATAAAGATTTTTACTTTTCAGTTCTTATAATCTTTTGATATTTTTCTTATAAGTCCTTGTAATCTTTATGTTCTTTATTAGTTCTTACAATTACTTAAAACGTCTCTTAGAGACCCCTCAACCCTTCCTAAGAAACTCTTGTGAAGGAGGGACTTTAGTTTTTAAGGACGATTCAAAGATTTTAGGGGTTTTAAGGAGACATCAAGATTGCAGGAACTCATAAGAAATATTGAAAAATTTTAAAAATTAGAAAATAAAAACCCAAGAAAATTAACACGTAGATAAACAGATTCGGGATATGGGCTGTCAAGTTATTTTTCATTCAGTGCGCATCGAACAGCATCTTATAGGCCCATCCATGATCCATGAGTATAGGTAAACAGTTGGTGAGCATTGGTCTTGAGCATGTTTGTGGAATGACATGTGCTCGTGCAGCTGTTGATATGACATGCTGGCTCCAGTTGGTGACCAGTTGCAAGTGACTAGAGCCTCTACAGTGACTAAAACATGTTTTGCTATTCTATGTGCCCCTCCTTGTTACAACCAGGCCAAGAAAGTTTCACCTAAAGTGATGCGTTCAGATTATCCAATCACACATTAGACTTCCGAGCACAGTGCACAGCATCCCGAAACACCGTATCAATGGTACCATACAACTAGGGGTGTTGACGGTTTGGTTTGGTTTGGTTTGGTTTGAGGAAGATATTTATAAAACCAGACCAAACCGAATTAAATCCCAAACTAAACCAAACCAAATCAAACCGTACAGATCTCAAACCAAATCAAACCGAACCGAAATAATTCGGTTTGGTTCGATTTGTAGTTCGGTTTGGGCTTCAAAGTGGATCTCTAGTGGGCCTCTATAGTTGCAGCTTCTTTTTAAAGATCCAAAGCCCACCGTTAGATCAACTTCATCTAATGGCCAAGATAAATTAATGAGAAGTCCACATTACCCTCTAGACCAATTGATATTTACTCAAAGATAAAAAAACTCAGATAATATATAATTTTTACGTGCCCTTGATTGGAATTCGGTTTCTTCGGTTCGGTTCGATTCGATTTATGGGGCCTCCAAACCGAACCAAACTGTTTTTTCTGGATCGGTTCGGTTTTAACCCAAACCGAAATTTTTGAAATTTTGAACCGAACCGAACCAGTCGGTTCGGTTTAATTTTTCGAGTTGGCCCAAACAGTAAACACCCCTACATACAACATAAACCCACTGCCCAACCCAATTCTCACAAACGTGAACTATAATTACAGGGTAAGCCAAGACAAAGTGGACCGCCCAAATCAAACCACCACCCAAAAATAATCAGATAAAAAGAATCAGCGGCTTGCACCGAAATGAAAAGTTCCCAAACAGCACCACAATTTCACTCATTGGTATGCTTATCTCTCTCTCTCTCTCTCTCTCTCTCTCTCTATATATATATATATATATATATATATATATATATATATCATAAATTTTTAAATATTCAATTATCTCTTTTAGGATTCGTTTTCATGTCTTGAGACTTTAGTTTTACCATCCGATCGTGAATCGATCTTAAAGCTTGATCTTAACCGTCTATTAGGCACATGTAAATTCTGATGCCTAAAAATCGTAAAAAATAGATAAAAAATTAGTTAATTACGTTTAGAATTGTTCTCATACTTTGAGATTTTAGTATTCATCACAAATCTACTTACACAAAATTAGACGGCTACAATCAATCAATTTAGATATGATCAAATAGTGAAACTTTACTTAAAATGGATGAAATTTATTGTGAGGGAAGAGTTGAATATTTAAAAATTTATAATGATTTTTATTTTATTTTCAACATGAAAAAAAAGAAGATTTAGACCATGCGGTCAGACCGCACGCGTGTGTATATATATATATATATATATATATATATATATATATATATATATATATATATATATATATATATATATATATATATATATATATATATATACACACACACACGGCCAAGACCCTAAATGCGGTCTAGCCGTATACTAGCTTGATCGGACGGCTGTGTGCCTTCCCGCCTGCACCAGATGGTTCCTACGTGGGGCAGGAAGGATGCAGACAGCCTGAAGGCGCCATGCTGTGTCTCCCCCCCCCCCCCCCTTGTGAATTTTGGGGCGGGGCACCTCAAGCGCCCACAACATCCCTCCCCCCTGTTTTTTTTGATCGGATGATCTGACCATCTATGTTACTGTATGGCCAGGCCGCATTAGGTGACCTGGCCGTACAGTAGCATTGCAAAAATAAATTGAAAAAAAAAAGATGCGTGGTTTCCGTCCACGTGCGCATAGAAAAATCGCCCATGCGCGTTGTAGACACGCTAATTTTGACATCATTTTTGGGTAAATTTCATATAATATAATAATGTCTCAGAATGGTTTGATATTTAATCATTGGTTAATTTTTATTAATCTTTTTTTCAGTTAATTATCTAAATAGTGTCGGGACAAACATACATGATTTAAGTTAATTAATTAAATTGATTTTAATTCAAATTTCAGTTAAAATATGAAGAAGTCTAAGAGACGTCGACATATGTAAACGCCATTTAGAGTTTATTCCTATTTTGATGTTTAAATTTAAATTTTAATTAATTGATTAATTAGTTAAAAGACGTCTTTACGACACGACGCCATTTAGGTTTCCTAAGTTGTTTCTATCTCTTTTCCGGATATTTATCTTTATCTTAATTAGTCTGAAAGGCGTCTCCCTTGGGCGACGCGTTTTAGATAATTACATATAATAATGAACTTTTTCCGGATGTTTATGCTTATCTTAATTAGCTAAAATGCGTCTTCAATGGGCGACGCGTTTTAGATAATTACATATAATGATGAATGAATACGTGTTTATCTGTTGGCTAAGCTAGATAAACTTCAAAATTTCTCCATGTAAATCCGCGGATGTAAAGAAGTTTATAAATACTCAGCCTCTTGGTCAAGTGACAGTGAGTGGTGATAATTAGTGTCAGTGATAGTGAGAGTGACAATAGTGATAATTGGCGACGACGTCCAAACGCTAAAGGAGTGAAGTGCTGCTACCATTATGAGTCTTCATCCGTTCTTCGTCCATTCAAGATCCTCTCAAGACCAAGGCTTCCCAGGGGTCACCCAGTTTAGCTTTCAATTTATTTCTGCATCATTCTCACGTTTTTCATCACATTAGCCTCACATTTTTCATCACGTCACTCCATGCAATACGCACACACACCAGTATTATTTTCAAAACCTATTTGTTAAAGGGATTTAAAAGATTACCCAGCAAGTGAGTTCAATTGTCTAGTTGCATGCTCAGAATTTCTACTAGAATAGATACTATATCTATCTGAGTTCTCATTGTGTTTTCTCTCTTCCTTTCTATTTTCCTTGCAAGGTACAAAGAAGAATCAAGGGGAGGGAATCAACACCGAATAACAAGAAACTTGGATGATCCTCAAAATTCAATAATTCAAGTAAGAACAAGGATAGAAATGACTCTCTTTCCTCAGCCGGCTGAAGGAGGAGAACCAAGAACTCAAGAATCTCCCATGTCCCAACAGATAGGCGATCAAATCTTCTTTTGGAACTTTTTAGTCAAAAGTTTCTGGCGATCACATTACCTAGTTTCTTTTTAATAGGTTTTATTTTTCACTTAAACAACATAATTTTCATGATAATCACACACCCATTTTAAGCACTCACAGCTTTCTTGGCGATCACGGTGGGACTTGGTCTCGCCATCTTTTTAATTCTTTGTTCTTGCTGTTATCAATTGGACACCCACGGTGCACCACCTGTGTCTCTCAACACGCCCTCACCAATTGGTGAGTTTTTAGTTTAGTTGTTATTCCTACGTGCACCACGTGCACACCCCTGCGGCAAGATCTTGCCCTCCCCGTTGGTTAGTTGAAAAGCTGTTTTTGTGATAAAAGATTATGTGATTGATTGATATTTTAGTTGTTTATCTAGTTAAATCATTCTATTAAAATTTGAAATAAAAAAAAAATTGCATGAGTTGATTATTTATCGTTTTTATTCTGTTTGAAGGGGGAATCGACCCAGAAATTCCTCCTAAAATACTGAATATGTGACTTGAAAAGCGTCTAGGAACAGCGACGCATTTCAAACTGCGTCGCTCAACCCAGACGCCTTTCAGTCTAATTTCTCTGCTGTATGCTGCCTGAGCTTCTGCGAAAAAAATAAGTTCTGTTTGAATAGCGTCGACCAACAACGACGCGATTTAGGCAGTTTCTTATTTCTTCTTCAGTTCTCAGATTTTTGATTTGTGTGCTATTACCCATTATGTATTAAGCATTAGAGGCCATCCAGGCTCCAGGTCATACGCACTAAGGCTAACACCCTCCTCTTCTTAGGAACACTCTTCTTGACGTCTTCAACTCTCTCTGATTGGGTCGGTCCCTTGATCAGACTAGAGTGGTTGGCGTTAAAGACCTCCATAAGTCCCTAAAATCAAAGTATTCCTCCTTGATCATCGGGTTGGTTGTACCAATTGATGTCCCGATTAGATTTTCATAACGTTGTGAGAGAAAGCCATAGAATATAACGGTGGAAATTGAACTGAAACTAGGATCCTACCCCTTGAGTGAATTGGTGATTAATTAATCCAAATAACCCAACAAGGAATCCTAAAATCACGTTAAACATCCACTTGTTTGCTTAATCTCTGTACAACTTGTCTGTCAGTCTCTGAAAAAAAAAAATCTAACATCATGCTACTTCGATCAGGTAGGGATTTGAGCATGGCTCCAGATGCCATAGTCAACTACGAGGGAGATGCTAATGCCCCTCGCGATTCTGATTACCATTTCGAAAACGGGAGAGATGCTGATGCCTCCCGTAATTCTCTTCCTTGTCCAGTTCGATATGAGGGAAATGTCCCAACCCCTCTTCATTGCCCTCATGATCAATATTCTGATCTTCCCCAGCATGTGCATGCGGTTCCTAACCCTATCTTCGAGGGAGACATGAACTAGAATGATCCCTCATCTTCTGATCCCTCGGATCTTGTAAATGCTTTAAGAGTTGTTGCCTCCCGTCTGGACCCTCAACAGTTCGAGGCGATCCAGTCCATTTTGAAGGGGAAGACGCCCAATCAGTCTGCCGAGCCGAACCCTGCGGCTCCCCCTGCCATCCCTCAACAACCTCCTCATCATCCTCCCTTCATTCATCAGGCCATGGAAGGCCTCCATGTCTCAACTTCTTGGCCAGCTGGGCCGCAACTTTCCTCTTCTAGGCAATCGGTCAGACCGCTGACGCCTGCTTATCAAAATGCCCTCGGGCATGGCGGAAGCTCTGCCGGACCTCCACTTTATTGTCCTCCTTGCCCTACGTACTCTAGGCAACGGGCCTATCAAGTACCTCCACCTCCCCCTCCTTCCCAGGTTGATCCGACAACGCAAGCGTTGCTGGCAAAGATGGAGCGCATGGATGAACAATTCAACAACCTTCAGAAGATGATGGGGGTCAAAGCTGCACTAGAGATTAATTTACCAAGTCTGCCTGTGTTCCACCTGCCACCCTCTGAGATGCCAGTGTACCGGAAATACAACGGTACTGGTAACCCCTTCACTCACTTGAAGGAGTTCATGTACGTGTCATCCTTCTGGCAAAACGACAAGAGGTCGTTGGCATTTTTGTTCAGGAGATCCTTAGAGGGACCAACCCTCGAGTGGTTCTTTTCTTTAGAACCCTCTGAAGTAGAGGACTACGGTATCGTCTCCCGAAAATTCATTCAACGATACCATGACAGAGTTGCCCCCTCCCTGTCCATCACTGACCTAATAGCAGAGAAGATGAAACCCGATGAGGAGTTCGTCAGTTTTGCCGACAGATGGAGGGGCTTGGCCGAGAAAGTGAAAGATCACTTGTCTGAGTCGGAGCAAGTAAAGATGCTGATTTCCAATGCTACGCCTCAGTTCAAATTAGTCCTCTCCCTGAACAATCTGACCACCATGGCAGAGCTCTATGAAAGTGCGCGGTACTGTCAGAATGCCTTCAAGGACGCTACGTTCTCTAGCGTCTTTGATCCTCACGGATCTGGCAGGCCTCCACCTCGGAAGCCTGCAGTGCCAAATTCCCCTAGCACAGGTCCAACTACCGAGGGAACGCTCTCTCATGAGCAGGTTAGCAGTATGAACAATAACCAGCCCCGATTTGTGAGGAGCCAACAACTACAGTACCAGTGGCCACAGCAGCCAAACCAGCAGGGTTACAGGCAACAACCAAACCCCTAGTATCAGCAGCCCCAGTTTCAGCGGCCCCAGCAGCCGAACCAACAACAGCAACAGCAACAGCCACAGCAGTAGCCGCAACGGCAATTGCAGTACCAGCCACCACAACAACAGCAGTATCAGCAACAGCAGCAGTACCAGCCGCGCGCACCGCCGGCATATCACAATGTCCCTCCTCCTGCTGACTACAACCAGCAGAGAAGACCTCTAGGCCCGAAGAGGGCAGAATACCCAGTCCTCCTAGAGTCCTTGGCGGACATTTTCAGTGCTTTAATGACAGTCAATGCCTTGGTCCTGCCAAGAGATAAGGCAATCTGGCCCCAAAATGCCGATACTTCCAGGTATTGCTATTTCCACAGGCAACCTGGACATACCATAGACACCTGCTTCCAATTCAGAGATTATATTCATGATCTCAACGAGTAGGGAGGCATTGACTGGGAAGAGATGAAGAAGTACATATCCGCCTTAAAGGCGAGAAGACCACAACAGCAGCAGCAGCAACAACCGAGAGCACCAGAATAAGCAGCGGCACCACCAAACATGGGCATAGTGCAGAACCCACTTCTAGAGCACCAGAATCAGAACCAAGTTGCCCATATTCTGACAAATAGCCGGTCTGAGGCTAATCGAGGGCAACAGTGAAGGATAGAGGACTCTTCCTCTATTTATTCAACGGGTCACACTTCGAATACCGCAGAACAACCACCACGCCGCACCATCCACATACCCAGACCACAGCCCATTACCATTACCCCTATTCCAACACCCGCATATCACTCACCCGCACCCACTAACCCATTACCACCGCCCGCTTTCCTCAAGCCCATTACACCCCACACCACTACGCCTCCATTAAATAACCCTCCGCAAGCCCATCACGCACCCCTTATGCCATCCAGACCGCTACTCCGCGTACCATTCCCTACATCACCTATTACCACTACCGCTTACCCAGATACCATCCAACCATCTAAACCGCTACTACGCATGCCATTCCCCACTTCATCCGCACCAATCACTTACCCTCCCAACATCCAACCATCTAGGCCTCTTATCCGTACTACGCCACCACCAACTAGCCCCACGCCATCACCCACATACCAACACTCCATACCACCCACATCCTCCAACCATGCGGTACTCAAGTTATCTCCCGGACCTTCCACGAATGAGGAACATGCGCTCCGGAGTGGGAGGATTTTCAACAAGGTCTTTCCTCAGTCAACAGTTAGAGACGGCCCATCACAGCTGCCGGAGGAAGCACACAATGAAGAGAGTGCACCAGGCAGTCAATACGACCTGCTGAAGCACCTTGACAGAACACCGGCACGAATCTCCGTGCTTGAACTGATTAAAAGATCAATGACCCACCAAGAAGCTCTGATGGAATATTTGCAGAAGGTGATGGTCAACGAGGACGTGCTGGTAGAGAAGATTGCAGCACTATTAGTTCTTCAGGGGGATCAGCCCTCTATTTCATTTCATACATCGGAACTAGCACCGCCAGCAGCCAGAAGTATGGCTCTGAGCATCACGGTCAATATCTGCAAGAAGGCCGTAGATGCATGTCTGGTTGACACAGGGGCTTCGATCAATGTTTTACCTCCGAAGACCCTGGAATTGTGCGGTGTGCTCAAGGAAAAATGGCTGCCTAGCCCTATCTCTGTTACAGCTTATGATAATTCCACCCATTCTCCTCTGGGAATGGTCTATTTGAAGGTGGAGTTAGGCCCTGTAAGTCATGCCGAGGTCGAATTTCATATTTTGGAAATCGATCCTTCCCTGAATGCCATTTTGGGCCTTCCTTACATAAAAACCCTCGAGGCGATTTCCTCTACGAATCATCAATACCTCAAATTTCCCTACAAAGGACGAATTATTAAAGTTACGAGCATGCCGATCCTTGCTGTTGCTCATTCTTTGAATGTCAAACCCACTTCTTCACCTGGCCGACAACCTTTTCTGTCAGTATTATAGGTTTACCATCCGGTGGCTGATCCTTTGAAAACCACCAATATTACTCCTTATCCATTAAATGCCATAGAAAGGGGGAAGTGCATGAGTACCCCGGGATGGAGAATAATGATGAAGAATGGTTATCAGCCTGGAAAAGGCCTGGGCACACAGTTACAAGACAGGACCACTCCCATCAAAGACCACCGAGGGATACCTGGAAACGGCCTGGGCTATAGGCCGAGAAAAATGAAATAGGATATTGCTCAATAGGAGGAGAATGAAGATGGTCAAAGGGTCTGGAAGACAATGTCTACACCCTACAAAGAAGGTCGGGACCCCTTGACATGGACTCTATATACACATTTTGTAAAGGGGCCCGCAATAAGCCATGACAACACGGTGGTCATTACTTCATGTTTTGACCTCCACGATATATATAGGAGAGACTTGGCTAGACATTGCTCAGAACTGCTCACGTACCAGTCTTTGGAGGCTCTGCGACCTATGAAAAGGAGGAAATTCCAAGACCCTGAATGTGAATGGTACAGGTGGTTCGATTTAAGAGATCTCTACATCGCATTGAACAGGCTGTTTCTCGATCCTGTAGAACCCAAGTGGCCGTCACAGATCGATGAGCTAATCGAAGGTCCTGGTGCTATTTTCAACAAGAGGATACTACTGTCAGAAGAGACTGATGAAGGGGAGCCAGATGACCCCTATGAAGCTGGTTATACCACGGATCTGCTCTGGAGAGGGACTTACCCTTCTCATGTTTTCATGCTTCACACCTTGTTTCGCACTTTGCTCCTTACCCCGACTTGGTCGCGGGTCATCATTGAAGATATTCCACGGGCTCCGCTCGTCGTGATTACTCTGTCCCCACGGGACCTCATTCCACAACCTCCTCCCGATCTAGAGAGGATGTATGATTTAATCTGGGACATACTGCTGTATGATCCCCCTAATCCTTCAGTCTTTGTGCCACTTCCTCCATCTCATACTCCTTCTATTCATATTCATTCTTATTTCATGTTAAACTCTTTTTTTACCAAAAAAAAAACGCCAATTTGGCAACAATTTTTTCCCAGATCCTCATTGAGGAAACCTCTTACTTGTCCGATTGTACCCCATCGCGTGGGTCTTCCGGTCAAGATTCTCTTCTAGATCTACTCTGCCCCTCCTCTCGGGAGGATTCTCTTGTATTTCTGTCTGTATCTCATAATTTTCATTATGCTTCGTCCTCATTAGGTCAGCATAGGTAGTCTAGTGAAGTTAGGGAGTCTAGTTCTAGGCAGGTTAGTCAAGTTAGGAAGTCTAGAAAGCCTAAGGGTAGGCGAATTCCAGATAGATACCTCCAGGATTTAACTAATAGATGCCTTTCTTGCTCTATGATCCCTCAGCTATTAGAAAATCCAATTCAGATGCTAGAAGATTGTATAGACGATGAGTCAGTCAATGATGGATATGGGGTGTACGAGTTGATACATGAAAAGGACCCCATTGTTGAAGATGAGGAAGATGACGAGGACGCAGCTGAGGTATATGCCAGTGGAGTGAAAAGATTCGATGAACCCTCAGCCGCCGTAGAGGAGCCCACTAAAGAAATCAATTTAGGGACTGAAGACGAACCTAAGGTTGTCCTCGTCAGCAAGAATCTTTCTGAAAAGGATGAGAAGGCAATGGTACAAGTTCTTAAGGATTATAAGGACACTTTCGCCTGGAGTTATGAGGATATGTCGGGGTTAGACTCATCACCAGTGGAACACAGGTTAACATTAAAGGATGGAGCTAGTCCGGTCAAGCAGAAGTTAAGGCGATTCCACCCACAAATGGCTTTAAAGATGAAGGAAGAGGTCGACAAGTTACATAAAGCCAAATTCAATAGAGTTGTCCTTTATCCGCAATGGGTGGCCAACATAGTCCCGGTTATGAAGAAAGATGGGAAGGTCAGGATTTGCATTGACTTCCGAGATTTGAACCGGGCGTGTCCTAAGGATGATTTTCCATTGCCTCACATTGATGTACTCATCGATAACACTGCTGGCTATGAGACTTTATCATTTGTGGATGGGTTTTCAGGATACAATCAGATTTAATTGGCAAAAGAAGATCAGGAAAAGACATCATTCACTACACCTATGGGAACATACTGCTATGTCGTCATGCCATTTGGATTAAAGAATGCTAGAGCCACTTACCAGAGGGCTATGATGGCAATATTTCATGACATGATGCATATTGATTTAGAAGTGTACGTGGATGATTTGTTGGTAAAATCTAAGACTAAGGCTGGGCATGCCAAAGTTTTGGCAAGGGTACTAGAGAGATCAAGGGAATATCAATTGAAGATGAACCCCAAGAAATGTGTATTCGGGGTATCTTCAGGGAAATTACTTGGATTCATTGTCAGTAAACGGGAAATTGAGATCGATCCCAACAAGGTGAAAGCTATTAGAGAAATGCCACCTCCCAAGAACTTGAAAGAGTTAAGAGGATTAATCGAGAGGTTGCAATTTATTCGCCGCTTTGTCTCCCAGCACTCACAAAGGTGTAAGCCGTTCTACGAGCTTACCAAGCCAGGAGTCAAATTCGATTGGGACGATAAGTGTCAGGAGGCATTCGAAGGATTAAGAATTACTTGGCAAGTCCTCCTGTTTTGAGACCACCATCTCCAGGAAAACCATTGATACTTTACATTTCTGTCCTGGATGATGCAGTGGGGGCTGTCCTAGCACAAGAGGATGAAGAAGGAAAGGATAAGGCATCCTACTATCTCTCTAAACTTCTCAACCCCGCTGAACAGAGATACACGGCGATAGAGAAAACATGTGCAGCATTGGTCTGGGTTGTTCAAAAATTGAAGCATTACTTTCTAGCCCATGAAGTACATCTCATCGCTAGGATGAATCCAATCAAGTTTCTTCTGGAGAAATCTGTCCTTACTGATAGGTTAGCACGATGGCAAAGCTTTCTATCTCAATTCGATTTCAGCAGAAAGCGATTAAAAGCTATGCCATAGCAGAACATCTCGCTCATCACCCCCTTCCTCGTTTTGATCCGGTCCGATCGGAGTTTCCGGATGAGGAACTGCTGTCCATAGACCAAATCAGAGATGATATGTAGACTCTGCATTTTGACGGATCTCTAAATTCTCATGGAAAGGGGATCGGCATTGTTCTGTTATCACCTGAAGGTGTCACCATTCCACAAGCCTTTCAGCTTGACTTTCCAGTCACTAACAATATAGCTGAATATGAGGCACTCCTTGCTGGCCTCGAGGCTGCTCATTCCCATGGTGCCACCAGACTCAAGGTTGTGGGTGATAGCCAATTGATTCTTCGCCAGGTGCTAACTAAGTATCGAACTCTTGATCCCAAGCTCAAGCCTTATCAAGAACTTACTTCTGCTTATTCAAAGCTTTTCACCAAATTGATCTTTGTCCATGTCCCTAGGAATCAGAACATCTTAGCTGACGCTCTAGCCTCACTTGCATCCTCTCTTGATTTTCCAATCAGCAGGCAATCCGAATCAATCATAGTTCATAGGCGTCTTTTACCCGCCGTGAAAGACCCTTCATTCTTGAGAACTAAGGAGAAGCTGCTGAAGAAAGTCAGAGATGGGGATATTGTGGAAAAGAGAGAGATCATGTTGATGGAGCTCTTAGAAGAGATGGATGATGAACAGAAGCCGTGGTACTATGAAATTGCCAAATATTGTGAAGATCAATCGTATCATGAAGAAGCTACAACTGAAGAGAAAAGAGCTGTCAGGAGAGTTGCTCAAAGATACATCCTAGTTGGGGGAGCACTGTACAAAAGAGGTTTTGATGGAGTTCTTCTGAGATGTCTAGACGAAGATGAGCTTTGGAAGGTTATGGAAGGAGCTCATGCTGGAGTTTGTGGTGGCCATGTTAACCATAGAAGAAGATTGTGTAGGAT
This sequence comes from Zantedeschia hybrid cultivar, assembly GCA_030544215.1. Taxonomy (NCBI): domain Eukaryota; kingdom Viridiplantae; phylum Streptophyta; class Magnoliopsida; order Alismatales; family Araceae; genus Zantedeschia; species Zantedeschia hybrid cultivar. The sequence continues at coordinate 48,839,983 of JARZZO010000011.1, forward strand.
ATGTCCGTAGGTGTGTTAAGTGTCAACTTCACGCCGATAAGATCCATTCTCCTGCATCTTCACTCCATCATGTTTCTTCCCCATGGCCTTTTTCCATGTGGGCTTTCGATATCATTGGACCCCTTGGTAATCCTGATTCCGACATCAAGTAAAAGTCTTTCATCCTCACAGCAACGGAATACTTTACCAAGTGTGCAGAAGCTGAAGCATATACGGAAGTCAAAGCATCAACCGTCTGCAAGTTCATCATGAAGAACATCATCACCAGATTTGGAATTCCAAGCACTATCGCCACCGACAATGGACCTCAGTTCGTGTCATAAGAGCTAAAAGACCTCTGCAACAGGTACAAAATTGCATTGCATCATTCATCTCCTTATTATCCGCAAGGCAATGGCCAAGCAGAGGCAACTAACAAGACTTTGGTAAAAATCATTAAAAAGACGTGCAAGTCTAATAAATTTACAGACTGGCCGGAAAAATTGATTGAGGCTCTATGGGCCTACCGAACTTCAATCCGCACGCCCACTGGGCAGACTCCTTATTCCTTAACATTTGGAATGGAGGCGGTAGTTCTATATGAGATCCTCATACCGTCATTAAGAGTACAATTGAATAAGGAATTCTCCATTGATGAACACCGTTCAGCACTCCTTGCTCAATTGGAACTCTTATACGAGAAAAGATGGTCAGCTGCTAATCATGCAAGAGTTTACCAAAATAGATTAGCGCATTTTTACCAAAAGAAAGTCATTGAACGTAAGTTCAAAGTTGGTGAAATGGTCGTCAAAAGGATTTTTGTAAAACTTGGTGGTCTACGCTCTAAGCTCCAACCCAATTGGGAAGGACCTTATGTTGTATCATATGCTTTTCCTGGTAACGCTTACCATCTTGTCAATGCAAAAGGGGAAGAGTTAGCTCACCCCTAGAACGGTTTGCATCTTAAGAAATACTACCCTTAGGTTAAAGAGTTGATCAGCATGGTACAAAGACCAGTGGAATCAGAAAATTTAGAAACTCAAATTTCCTTGTTAGTTTGAATAATTTAACTATAAGCACATTACTGCACACACTGACATGTTTGATTCGTGAGTAACAAGAGATGCCAAGTCCTAAGCAATACCGAAAGCTTGACTGGAAGTGTAAAGTGCAAATCATTCATTTTAAACAAAATTCTATTTTTACACTCGGCCCATGATGTCGGAACGAGGCTTAGAATAGACTACCGGGAATACCCGCCATCTTAGTAGGAGGCCGTCATAAAAAAAAGGGGGGATATCCGTCCCAAGAAAGAAAAGAAAAGCAAAGCAAAGGCAAAAGCCAAATGTCAAATCAAAATGCCATTACACTACAAACGTTACATCAAGGCCAAGAAATAAAATAAAAGGGAGCGCAAGGTCGATAAATATCCCGGAAGGAAAAGGACCGAACCCCAACAGATATTAGGATAGGAAAGGAACATCTTTTTAAGTCTCCGGAACCTTCTCATGGGCTTTCTAAACCAATTCTTCTTTTCTTTCTAAAGAGGCGTACTCCAAACTTAAGGAACGGCCTAGATTGACTGACGGTCAAATCATCAAATGGGATCACGAATGGAAACACAAGTTCAAACACGATGGGTTTAAGTTAGATTATTAAAGAACGATTTGAGAATTAAGTTAATAAATGAATATGATCTTTTGATCTGAGTACCATGCTGGTCCTTTTAGTTTGCACCATATTTCAAAAAATAAAAAAATAAAAAAACATATATTTCAAAATCCAAAAAAATACATATTTCAAAATCCAAAAAAAAAAAGTACATATTCCAAAATCCAAAAAAAAATACACATGTTTCTAAAACCTAAGCAAACATGAATATTTCAAAACAACAAAAATATTTCAATTAGCATTTACTTATTGCATCTAGTATGCTTCATTCCTTTTATTTTCAGTGAGCATATGTCTGCTTGTATGTTGCATTTTGCTTACATTTCGATTACCCTTTGTTAATAAAGGCTATGCCCCTTGACCCTTTCACTAAGGAAAAGATTGATCGACCATTCATTTGGTCAGGCAAGGGGCTAAGCCTAACTAGATGCTTAACCTGTTTGTTAAGTAATGTGCAGAACATAGAACAAACAAGTGGGACACAAGACTGAAGGCAAAGATTTCATGTATATATCAAAAGTGTTCTTACATGATATACAAAAGAAAGGCAAAATACATAAGCCCTCAAGGCTGGCTCTCTCTTGCCCCCTCGTCGAGCTGACTCTAAGCCTCGTTAGGCACATCTGGTACTGGTCCGCGGCTAGGAGGTGGAGGTGGTCCCATTGCACTCGGCCCTGCCTGGCCGGACGATATGGTGACGCTAGCGGTGAAAGCGCTCGCCTGACCACGAGCGGACTCGCTGGTACCTCTCCTCCACCATCCTGCGCTCGTGCTCAACCACCGAGAGGCGACCCTGAAGACTCTCCAGTCGAAGGCGGTCGCGGTCTCTCTCCTCAGTCAGGATCTCCAGGCGAACCTGGAGACATGCAAGATCCCCGGTGGAGAGACGAGCCACCTGCTCCTCCAAAGCCCGAATACGCGCAGCGTCAGCCTCGGCATGAGCAGCTGCTGCGCGATAATGCTCTAGCTCCGCTTCAGCACTCTGAAGGGCCTCCTGAAGCTCAGCAACCTGCAGAAGGAGATATTGTTAGTCCAAAGCAACTAAGAAATCAAAATCAAATTCATAAATCAAAGGGAAAGGATCAGAACTCACTCGAGCGGCGCGATCCTCCTCCGCGAGGGAAGCTCGGTGGATGGCGGAGGCGAGCTGGCTCTGGAGGTCGGCCAGAGCAGCCTCATGGGCGGCAGAAGAGGAGGATGATGATGCTCCATATGCAGGGGTAGCCGCCTGGGTGTAGACGGCTCGCTGCGCCAAAAGACGATCATCAGCGGTTAATCGTCAAAACAATTAATTAAGTAAAATGTCCATTCATATTCATGCATGCATACCAGGTCGAAGAGTTCCTTCTGGACCTGCTCTAGCTGGGCCTCCGCATCATGTAGACGGGCCCGGAGGTCAACAATGACATACATACATTCATTCACAGATATAAGATAAAGATAATAATAAAATGAAAAGACACATAAATGTATACTCACATCTAGTGGTCGGAGGAGCCGAAGCTGATCGGCGTAGTGGGCCCGGTACTGCTGGAGATACGCCTCACTGCTCTTCGCCCGGGACTCCACCCTGACGCCACGGCGGTGCCAGTACTCGTACTGTTCCGGGAACTTGGCACGCCAATCGGTGGGGGCTTGCTTGCCCCTCATGCTCCTCCCGACGCCCTCCGGGACCTCCTCGTCAATCCACTCCTGGTGGAGGCCCAAGGTCCTCATAACTAGGTGGAGGCAGAGTGGCTCGATCTCGTTCAGGCAGTAGAGCCACATCTGCCGACCGAACCGTCTCCGGCCGGCCGTCACCCACAGCTGGCCCTCTTCGCCCATGCCCATGTATGTGTAAGGAATCGCCATGAACGCAGCGGAAATAAAAATGATTCTATTGTATCGGTTGCTGGGGTCGTAAAACGGACATTAAAATCTAAGCGGGAAGAACAGTTCTTCACCTTTGCGGGGTTTCGAATCTCCCGTGGATGATGCCGACTTGGTAATCGCGCACGCGCAAGATCTCTAGAGGTATCCATACGAGTTCCCGCAGCAGACGCGATTTCCTCCTCGACTTGAGTGCTCCGACCGGATCTCAAATCCACCATGCGCAGAGAGAGATAGATCCACTCCAAGAGAGAGAAAAGGAGAGAGAGAGAGGAGAGAGAGAATCTGGGGAGTAAAATTCGTCCAACTAACCTTTTACCCCTTCCCCTTGGCCCTCCTTATATAGAAATAAGGATAAGCACAGGGAATAATCCTCATGATTATCCAAGAGTTTGGCCTTGGATAATTCTCCATTAAATCTTCATGTTTATCCTGCAGCTTTTCACAAAAACCCAGATAAGCATGAAATTTAACATCTCTCACCGTTTGACGAGAACTCTTATGTGTGTGACCCTCTAGGCCCATATATCAGTCCGGTTGCAGGCCCATTAAACTTAGAACTGTTTCTTGAGTTTAATATTTATTAATTAACATTTAAACATCATATGTTAAATGATTAATTTAATAAACAAGTGAATTATCATCTGATGATCAAATCACTTGGCCTTCTGATCATGAACAGCACCAAACACTACCTCATGATCCCAGAAGATATAAGGGATACTGTTCCCTTCAATTGAACCTTTCCGTCTGCCGATATGCACAGATATAATCCTTCACTCATGCAATGTCCCGATAACGCAAGGGTATGGTTTTATAGTCAAATCCTCTATCGCATTATCCAGATGGATTCCAGTACACAGTTAATATCTAGAAAGACATCTCTTTCATTTGACCCTGGCCAGGGATTTCTGTGTACACATCCATAGGACATTCTCTCTCCAGTCTTATACCAAGAGTGAGTGATCCCTTGTTGTTCACTCAATTACCTTCGCAAGCTTTCCACTGTATCTTAAAGACCGATTATGGTGGACTTAATGGTTAAAGTCCACGAGTCAGAGAATCAAGATACAATGGTCCACAAACAAGGTATCATTGGTGACTCAGGTCAAAGGACCAACTGTGCTACTGCAACGATTGAATTCCCTGGTTGACTAATAGGTATAATTACCATCCAGGAATTCTTATTTGGGTCTGTTCAGTGAACTCATTCTCTAATGAGCACCCACTTGTTTGTCTTAGTGTCACCACACGAGTGAATGTGAGATCATTCACCCTCATCATATGAGTAGACATAACTTGTGTCGATCTTATCGGATATTTAATGTCCATCTCAAATATCCTATGATCGAGAACTATTTAAGACAATTGCCTTAGGATATTGATCTCACTATCATGATCTCATTATGATTCAATATCCCATACATTTGTCTATGGACCTTCATTACGATAGTTAATTGCGAGAACTATTAAATGAAGAAATGATTGCCTTTATTAATAATCTGAACTAGAATGTACAATGATTGGCTTTGAGGCCACCCAATTCTAACAGTATAGGCGCCAGATCACCTGCATACAAGTTAGATGCATTCATATAAATAACTTGCATTTAATGAATAAAATAAACAAAATTGAATAAATTAAAAGACTCACCAAGAGTTCCGGGTAGTCGAGGAACTGACGGCGGAGGGCCGTCAGCTGGTGGTGCTGGGGTGCTGTGTCCACAATTGGCTGCCAACGGCAGGCCAATGGGACGGCACCGGGTCGTACTATCCTCGCTCGGCCGAGCGGGAAGTAGTAGTAGGTCCAAACCTGCATACATGAACATATAAGTTAGAAATCATCACATCATATCACATTGCATATCATAAACAAATAATAAGACGATTTAATACCTGGAGGAACGGCGAGAAGCCGCTGATGGTAGTCTCACGGTCAGGCGTGACCGCGGACAGGTTTGCGAACAGGTGGGCCAGAAGGGCCGCACCCCATGCATACTCTCCTAGGCTATCTAAATCATCTAACAAATAAAGAAACCTACAATGAATGTCGTTGCCCTTCGTACCGAAGAGCAACCGACCAAAGAAAAAGACTAAAAAGACCCTAAGCTGCCTATTTACCTCTTCCCCCTGACTTGGATCGCTACAATACACAGAAGAGGAAGACTCTGCTAATCTACTCCTATACTCTTCCCGGGACTCGTCTGATCGACGCCGGGACTCATCTAATCCTAGGGCAGCCTCTACTTCTACCCTAGGGACCATCCTGGACTCCCTGCCTAGGCTAGACACCTCTATGCCTAGCAATGCCTTTGCCAATCCCTGGTAGTTAGGGTAAGTCACCCCACTTATCGGCCGGCCATCTACCCTGAGGCCAGTGATCCTGGCCACATCCTCTAAGGTGGGGATCATATGTCACCACGGCATTAGGAAAGTCTGGCTTTCCGCATGCCACCTCTCCCGCAGCGCCTGTAAGAGGACCAGATTGAGCCAAAACGGCTTGATATCCAAAATCCCGCCGAATCCCATCCGGCGTAGGCACGCCTTCTGGAAATCTGGGAGTCCTCTATATGCTCCTATGACTAGGTCCCAACTGATCCTGGCTCTCATCGTCCCCTGCAAATGAAAATAAGGAATTCCATCAGTTAATGAGCATAAAAGCAGATAAAATATTTCTGAATTGAAAGGCGTCGAGTCACATGGACGCCTATTGAAAGGCGTCTACAGGTCCTGACGCAATTTGGGCCCATTTTCTGTCCATTTAAAAATATGGAATTTTGTCTGAATGGCGTCGACCCAGGGCGACGCCGTTTGAAAGGCGTCACCTGGTCTGGACGCCATTCAAGCCCGGATTCCGGGTTCTTCCCAAGAACCCCTTTCCCCTCCTTTTCTCATTTCAATCAATCACATAGAGAGCTTACCAGGTGGAGGTCGCCCTCCCCTCCTTCTTCCACGGCCACAGGCCCTGGAGGAGCCTCCTCCTCCTCCAAAAACGCCGCTACCTCCGCAAGTTCGGCTGGCACTTCCTCATGAGCTTCTTCCGTTGGGGCCGCCGTTCGTCGCCTCTTTGCTAAGGCCTTGGTCTTACGGGATCCTTCGCCGCGTTCCATGAAGTTGAGAGAGGGAGAAAGGGAGCGAGATCGCCGGAGAGGGAGATGGTCGCCTGAGAGCTTGAGGAGAGAGAAGGCTTTTGGGGAAAGTGAGGAAGAAAGGGGGGCCTTCGCAGGTTCTATTTGAAAATGTTAAAAACGCGTCTTGGTACAGCGATGCGTTTCAAGGGGCATAAATTGAGGCGGCAAGGCCAGCTGTTTGAAATTGAGTGAAAGGCGTCTTGACAGGGCAACGCATTTTAGGTTACCGCCAATTTTGGTCAGAGCCGTACAAGGCATGATATTGAAAGGCGTCTACACATCAAGACGCATTTCAGGGGATTAATCACAGAATTTATGGCGGAGTTCTGGAAAAAGTAAGAGAGAGAGTTGAAAGGCGTCTGGATTTGTAGACGCATTTTAAGCTTAATTCAGGATTTTAGGGATTAATGGATGATTTTTGAAAAATGAATTATGATTGAAAGGCGTCTTACTGAGTGGACGCATTTTGGATTAAGTAAACCTGAACTGTCATATTTTAAGGAAAAATCCAGTTTTTACTAAAGGAAAAATCATGGACATATCACAGGAAGTTAAGGGGAGATTTCAAGACATGAAAAATGATTCTTTATTCGATAAAATTCTTTATTACATCAGGAAAAGGAAAAGAAAAGGGAACACTCAAGGAAGAAGTTCATGAAGTACTTGTACGTATGGAAATTTCAATCCTCTATCTCTATTTTTAGAGGATTTTACATGATGGTTAAAGCTAATGTTCCATAAGGTAGCAATAAGTTATGCAGCTTTGTAGTCGTCATCGGATTCCAGAGCACGCCTTTTGATTGGAGATGTATGGGAGAACTCGGAGAATTCATGGCAAGGCAGGCTGAGTTGAGGGAAGCATCGGTGAGGGTTGTACAGCACGAACTCAGTAGCCCCGATCAATTTAAGTTCTGCTCTCGCTGCACGGCGTATTCTGATGGGCTTTCCAACCAAAGCAAGTGGAGAAGGGTCAAACCTGTTGGATGACATGAGTCTCAGATACTCCCTCCAGTCGGCTCGGGATTTGAGCTTTGGTACTCGGTTGATCATCCGCTCGTTGAATTTCACGATGTTGGATATGTGGAAGATCGGGCTGTTCTGGTAGATCTGAGACGGTCTTGCTGACATCTTCGTGTGGTATTCGAATTTGAAGTGTAGCTCGACCCACAAAGTGAAGAGCAGCATGCACCCGTAAGGAGGTTGACCTGTGGACGCTGCAGAGAGCCCACTATAGAGGTAAGCCAGGACCGCAGTGCTAATGGATTTCCCTTCGAAGATCGCACAGATCGCGCTAACTTGATCATCTTCGAGGATGTTGTCTTGCGCGGGAAAGAACAGAGCCCCGGCAAGGCACGTGACGAAAGCTTTCGTCACGTCTTCAGCTTCATCCTCCCTTAGATCGTTGATCTCGTATAAAGTCCATTCTGCAAGCTTCGCGAGATTGATCCTTTTCCTGGTAAGGCACCTTTTTACCTCTGTAGGGTCCTTCATGATTGACGTCAGCAGTTGTTGGCCAGTGATCTTTTCCTTCATCAAGGCCATCTTATTCTTGATCTTCGGAAGGCCCAACAAGAGCTCGGCCTCCTCTAGAAGGATAGTGCACTCGAATTGAGGGAAGAGAAACCTGTGGGTTTGAGGATGCCACTGCTCGATCAAGGCACCCATGGCCGCCCAATCCACGTTTGGGCTCTTGTAGTGCTTAGCATGCACCACCAAGCCTTGAAGATTCCACTTAGAGATGAAGGCTTGCATGGAAAGTTTGGGACTCTTAGCGAGTTTGCGAATCCAAGGGAGGGAGGTGAATCTCCTTGGACCGGGAAACATGGGGTATGCCTGGAAAGATGGAAGAAAAAGATCAATTTAAAAGGAACATGAAGAACATGGAGGAAAAAGAAGAGATTGAAGAAGAATGATTGAAGGAAAGAGAATTCGACTTACTTGAAGGTTAGGATCTCTCCCGCTAAGGTGATTCTCCACCTCAGAGAGCTTCTCCAGCGACCTCCTCCTCCTTTTGCTTGAAGAACTCATCTTATTTTTGAGTTTCTTCCTTCTTGAAGCCTTGAAACTTTGAAAACCTTGGAAATCCCTTGAACCTTGAAGAAAAACTCCAACCTTGATCTCTAGATTATGGTAGGATTGCTTGGAAACAAGTTAATGATGTTTATATAGAGAGAATTGCGATCTTAGGAAGGCTTTTCTGGATTGGAAAAGGGGTGAGCATGGGAAGAGTTGGAATCCGAGTAGAGAACAGCCAGAACCTGTTTCTGCGACTTAAAAAGCGTCGTGGAACAGGGACGCATTTTAGATGGATAAAGAGCGTCGGCTCGACACGACGCGTCTCAAACTTTCTGTCATTTACCCGAAATTCCATATTTTGATGCTTAATTGAACACTTGCTTGAAGTTACTGATGAATTTTGAGTGCAGGAAATTTAAGAAAACTCAAATGAAGCTGGAAAATATCAAGAAGATCCCATTGTAGGAGTTTATGAGTCCGATCGTGGCTAAAAAGACGGTTATCTCTATCCCTTGTACTATTTCATGTAATTAATTTGCATCATCATTACTATATGTTAAATATTTATTAGATTGTATCAAAGACCTTGTGGTTTTGATGAAACTGGAATTTGAGTTCCCCTACAACAAAAACAGTGATAATTCCAGAGAATTCTTAATCGCACGGATAGGCCGTTGGATTGTTAATTAGTGGGGACGATGGTTCCACTTTTGTGAAACGGTGCGTAGATAACGAGCTTTGGCTTAGTACTGAATTACAAGAATTGGTATCTTGACTCATTAATGACAATTTAACAATATTATCCTTGATTAATTTATATTTTATTTGACTTTATATTTTTCTTTTAGTCCAGCATGCATCATGTAGAACTTTGAAATCACTGTGATAAGAATTAATTATTGATTAAGTTTCAGACCATTAATCAAATAATTCAAACATGATATGAAATATTCCATTCTGAATTGAGTATCTTGATTATCTTTGAGGTTCGCTTGAAGATATCCTTGGAATTCTATCCTTTCTTGGACTCTTTATCCAATATTTCTTGTTTTCCTTTAAGATCTATCGTGGCTGCAGCACGTCCACATTGGCTAGCAAACACTCCCCATGATGAAACCTGCAGTGTCTATGACCTGAGGTACTTCCCACTCCATGGAGGTTGATCGACCTTATTTTATTTCCTTGTCTACCTCATCCAGACAGGATTGATTCTATTGATCCCTTTGAGCTATCTTCATTGATGATTTTGAGAAAAATTCCAATCATGTGATGTTAAGAGCGTGTCTCATCACACCTTGGCATCACCTTTTCAGTACATTCCATTTCATTTCACTCCCTTGCAAAGACGATGCCAAGGTGAGGCAGCAGTAGATACGCTAATTTTGACATCATTTTCGGGTAAATTTCATATAATATAATAATGCCTCAGAATGGTCTAATATTTAATCATTGGTTAATTTTTATTGATCTTTTTTTGAGTTAATTATCTAAATAGTGTCGGGACAAATATACATGATTTAAGTTAATTAATTAAATTGATTTTCACTCAAATTTCAGTTAAAATATGAAGAAGTCTAAAAGACGTCGACATATGTAGACGCCATTTAGAGTTTATTCCTATTTTGATATTTAAATTTAAATTTAATTAATTGATTAATTAACTAAAAGAAGTCTTTACGACACGACGCCATTTAGGTTTCCTAAGTTGTTTCTATCTCTTTTCCGGATATTTATCTTTATCTTAATTAGTCTGAAAGGCGTCTCCCTTGGGCGACGCGTTTTAGATAATTACATATAATAATGAACTTTTTCCGGATGTTTATGCTTATCTTAATTAGCTAAAATGCGTCTTCAATGGGCGACGCGTTTTAGGTAATTACATATAATGATGAATGAATATGTGTTTATGTGTTGGCTAAGCTAGATAAACTTCAAAATTTCTCCATGTAAATCCGCGGATACAAAGAAGTCTATAAATACTCAGCCTCTTGGTCAAGTGACAGTGAGTGGTGATAATTAGTGTCAGTGATAGTGAGAGTGACAATAGTGATAATTGGCGACGACGTCCAAACGCTAAAGGAGTGAAGTGCTGCTACCATCAGGAGTCTTTATCCGTTCTTCGTCCATTCAAGATCCTCTCAAGACCAAGACTTCCCAGGGGTCACCCAGTTTAGCTTTCAATTTATTTCTGCATCATTCTCACGTTTTTCATCACATTAGCCTCACATTTTTCATCACGTCACTCCATGCAATACGCACACACACCAGTATTATTTTCAAAACCTATTTGTTAAAGGGATTTAAAAGATTACCCAGCAAGTGAGTTCAATTGTCTAGTTGCATGCTCAGAATTTCTACTAGAATAGATACTATATCTATCTGAGTTCTCATTGTGTTTTCTCTCTTCCTTTCTATTTTCCTTGCAAGGTACAAAGAAGAATCAAGGGGAGGGAATCAACACCGAATAACAAGAAACTTGGATGATCCTCAAAATTCAATAATTCAAGTAAGAACAAGGTTAGAGAGGACTCTCTTTCCTCAGCCGGCTGAAGGAGGAGAACCAAGAACTCAAGAATCTCCCATGTCCCAACAGATAGGCGATCAAATCTTCTTTTGGAACTTTTTAGTCAAAAGTTTCTGGCGATCACATCACCTAGTTTCTTTTTAATAGGTTTTATTTTTCACTTAAACAACATAATTTTCATGATAATCACACACTCATTTTAAGCACTCACACGCGTACGCGAGCGGATTTAATTTTTTTAATATTTCTATTTACTCTCTTTGCCGAACTTTTTTTCCATGAATTTTAGGTGCCAAAGGCACTATAACATTAAAAAAAAAAAGGAGTTCGCTCGCAATGGATACAAATAAGGTAGTGCATAGTAACAGATCCCTAAGGACCAATTAGAGTAATTTTGTATTTTTTAAATTTTTTAAAAAATTATTTAATTTTTTTTATAAAATTTAGTTGTAACCATCTGATGGAGCGTGGGTAAAAAAAAAAATTAAAAAATTAATAGAATCACCAAAAATAAAAAATTATTCTAATTAGCCTCCAAGATTGTTCTCATCCTTTAGGGACTTAATATTAATTGCTAATTAAACATTTTACACCCAAAAACATTGGTACGGTCCAAATTGTTTGACCGTACAGCAGCATGTATCATCAAGACAAAAAAGGAGGATGTCTTCATGTGAGGATTGAGGTTTTGGATACAGTTATTGGGTCGGTTTCGGAGCCGGACCCCTTGGTTTGGGCCATTATAGGGGCTGGGACATAAGTTCTTTATCGCGTCGAGCTTGCAAGACAGCGGTTCAAACGACGTCTTGAGAGGAAGACGCGTTTTAGAGTTGCCATGTCGGTGCCACGTGGGTGCCACGTGGGCCAGTTTCAGGTTGCGAGAGTACGGCCTCGTTCATGTCGTCTGAACGGTGTCTTGATGGACGACGCGATTCAAAGATTTTGTCAGAGTATGGCCCGGTCTTGTCATCTGAAATGCATCTGCTCTGGACGACGCGTTTTAACCTGTTTCAATTTACACCCCGGACCTTCCCTCCTTTCTCTCATTCTCTCCTTCTCACTCTCTCTCTTCCCTCTCTCCGATCCCTCCGTTTCCCCTTCCCTTTCTCCTTCCCCTTCTTCTTCTTCCACCACTCCAACACCTCTCTACCTCTCACCACTACCACCACCTCCTCCTTCGCGGCACTTCATTCTCCGGGCGGCGGCCGACGTCCTGGCGGAGTGACGGCATCCTCGGCGGTACCGGTGGCGGTTTGCGGTGCAGCGGTTCAGCGGCACGAAGCTAGGAGGAGTTTAAGTGACCGGTAGGAGGACGATCCTTGCATGTGATTTGGTTGTGTTATCCATGTTTCCTGCTTTGAAGCATGCGACGTGTATGGAGATTTGAGTAGAATAAGCATGTTTAAATGACTTTTTAATGAAAATGGTCATTTTTATAAAATGGGATTTAGTGTGTTTCAAGTGGTAAATTGGATTCTCCCCTTCATTTCCTATTTTTGGATATTTTTTAGGTGATTTTGGGGGAGAGGAAACCCCGTTTTGAGGTTCGGGTTAAGTTGCAGAAAACCAGATTTTAGGCTCTAAATGACGTCAGGCTAGGGTGACGCCATTTGAAATGGTGACGGGCTAGGATGACCCCATTTAGGCCATATTTGTCCCGGAAGTGGTTTCTATGAGAATTAAGTTCTGTTTTGAATGACGTCCAGGGACAACGACGCCTTTCAAACGGCGGCTTCCCAAGACGACGCGTTTTAGTTCAGACCACCCTGAGGCCTGATTCTATTTCTGTCGTGATTAGACGACTAGGAACAGCGACACCTTTTAAAAGATGACTACCATGCACGACGTGTTTTAGGCCAACTTCCGAGGCTAGTTTTCACATGAACCAGTTTAGGGGTCTTGAATGACGTCGTTCTTGGGCGACGCGATTCAAGACAGAACCTCATTAAATACATGCTTGAAATCATACATCGAGGCCGAAGATTTATGTATAATCGGAATCACAGTGTGTACATGTGTTTATGCGATTGTGGTTTGCGTTTGACACCTTGTGTCGGTGTGGGAGGGACACGGTGTCTAGGTGGCATTGTTGCCGTACCGGTGTGGAAGGGGTACATGTTAGTGTTTCACTTATGGCTGGGGGAAGCGATACCACCTTGAGCCGGTCAGGCCGGAGTAGCCAACACGCTATCCGAAGAGTTGCTGTTTGGTCCTAGCGGGTCGGTGTTTTCCTAGTTTGTCGTGACAGTTTCCGGCATGTTTCTTACTGTGGAGCCGGGTGTGGAGTTGCTGGAGTTTACCCTTTCGCCACTGGGCTTGATGTAACCTGAGATATCGAGGTTACAAGTGGTACCTTTCGCCTTTTGGCCTGATGTGACCCGGGAGGTTAGGGTTACAGGTAGTCCCTATAGCTTCGGCTTGAGGGGGTTTCGCCGGTCCCCAGGGCCCTCTTGAAGCGCCGAGGCCTGGCGTTGAGGGAAGTTCGGTCGATAGGACAGTGGTCTAGACTGCTTGTGTGCACACGTAACTGGGCGTGGTGGTGGTTCACTAGTCCTAGTTTGACTCACTACCTCACCCTACGGTGCCCGGAACATCGTAGGGGTGGACAGGCGTGGGTGTTGGTGGTGTTGTGAGACGCCGTTTGTACGCAGTCTACAGTGTGGTTTGAGTGTTTAGCCGGATCTTTGGTTACAAATTGTGGTGTTGAGTTGGGTTACTTGAATTGCTTAGAACTGTGCCTGTTACATTGTGAACACATATGTCTCATATCGGTATTTAGGAGCTGTGTTTACTGCTTTAATCAAATTGCCTTCTTTTCTGTATTACTGCACTTGTGTGAGTGTATGGGAGGTGGGGATTGGATGATCCCTACTGAGCCCAATTCTGGTGTGGCTCACTCCTTGCGGTTTCAGGTGTAGACTTCTTGGTGAGTGGCGGCGTGTGGTGTTCTCCTTGGTGTGCGAGCTAGCAGCTATCTCAGTTCCGGGGTATGCCCCGATGTTGTTGTACTTTGTTTCTGCTTGTACTTATTTAATTCTGTGGACCATGTAATTATTGTTGGACTGTGTACGGACATTATTAATTTACTTCCTACGCACTTATACTTTCCTTGAGATCCGTGAGATTGTTATATTTAGCCTTGTTTAACGCTTACTTCTCCAGACGTGTCGTATGAGATCCGGGTGTGAACCCGTGGATAATGATCCGATACCCATTTAGTAATCGGGTTTCCGATTTTAAGGTGGCGGGTCGTTACACTTCATGTGTTCGGATGCGTCAGATCCAATGAGATCACAATTGAACGTCCATGCACGCGTCACAACATGTGTTACTCTATTTGGGTTCTCCATAAAATCTATGGGATCATTTCTTATTCTTAACAGTAGTGTGAATGTTGAATACTCTTGGAGGACAAATAAGTAAGAGCTATAGTTGCAAAACTATATCAATCTCTCAAACACCCAAAGCTAGTTGCCTATGTGTTCATAGTATTGATTTTGACATAATATTAATTGTGATATTGATATTTTTGTGGTGTATATGGCTATTGAAATTGAAATTAGAAGAACATAGAGGAGAACAGTTGAAGGGGAAAGAGTGTTAGGAAGAAGAGAGGAGTTCTTTAAATATCAATGGCTAGAGTGTAATGTTTTTAATGCATACTGAAAGCTGTATTAAATTTGTTATGATAGTACACTTTATCAATACATTAACATCAAAATTGACAGATATAATCAAACGTCTATTATTTGTAGAAAATTAATATTGATAGAACTACCTAATGCAACAAGCAAATACCCAATGATAACTCATGAGATGATGCACTTCCCAATGTGTGTGGTCACATCCATGATTAGTTGAAGAAGGTCGAATAAGAACTATAGAAAAGATACGTTTGATTGAGATGAACTATAGAAAAGATACGTTTGATTGAGATTCAACTGAGATTTTTAATAAGACAACAAAAAGTTAGATCAAATAAATAGAGAATGATGACAAACAAGTGCAGCAAGGTATGCCTGGATTTTATTTCTCAAGATGTAAAATTTGAAACAAGAACATAATTGTAACGACCCGCCACCCTATAATCGGGGAACCGATTACTAAATGGGTACCGAATCATTAATTTGGAACCAAACCAGGATCTAAGTAAGTCTGGGAAATAAATAATAAACTAAGCTAAACATTCACATCGCATTGAATTGGAATAAAAGTGCAAGAATTAAAATTATTACAATGCGACTCGGTACAGCAAATAATTACATACTCCAACAGAAAGGAAATAATTAAACATACAGGTCAGAAATAAATAATAACTACGTCGGGGCATACCCCGGAATAACCGCTGACGGCGCTCACCACACGGCCGCACACTCCGCTCTAGGTCTGCTGGGAGTCCTCACCTGAAAACCGCAGGGGTGAGTCTCAAGACAAGACTCAGTAGGGATCCTTCGATCCCCACTGCCAACGCACACACCCACAAGTATAAAGTACAGCCAACGGTAAGGTAACAAGCACAGTAGTGAGTACAATTCCTAAGCCTCAACGTGAAATCACATGTATTCGAAATGTATTAAACACGCATATTTCTAAACCAGCCGACTAGGGAACTAATAACTGCCGTCTCGATAGGACATACCAACCGCACAAACAACGGTGGGAAAAACCTCGACCCGCTGAGACCAAGCAGTAACCCCTCGGATAGCACTCTAGCTACTCCGGCCCAACTGGCTCAGGTGGTTACTCCTTCCCTCAGCATGAGTGACTCTCCGAATGTACCACTCCGACACCGGTACTAGCTGACCCCGGGGTTCACCAGGTGACCCTCTCTCACTAGGCGTCACCCCGCCCACGCCCCCACCGGCGCTGTGCTCACGCCCCCACCAGCACAGGGTGATAAAGCGATTCAATGTCACTCCAGGTCCACAGTAACACAAAACCCAGTACAGTACGATCCGGTCACGTGAAAAGTCCGCGATCGCATAACACCATGTAGTACCATCCGGTCATGCAGAGTCCATCTCTATCGAGTACACTAAAACACGCACTAACCAACTATCTAGCAGTATGAACACATTTTACTGGCATGAATTAGTGTTGTTCTGTCTTGAATCGCGTCGCCTAAGGCCGACGCCATTCAAGCTCCATGTACTGGTTTAAGTAAAACACTGTCTTCAGAATCAGGCCTAAAAGGCGTCGACACCAGTGGTCGCCTTTTAAAAGGCGTCGACATCCTCAGACGCCATTTAACACAGAAATCCAGGAATTCCAGAAAACATTACCCAGGGGATTTCTGCCTTAAAAGGCGTCATGGCTACCCGACGCTATTCAAATCGCGTCGCCCACCCATGACGTGTTTTAGTCCCAGAATCCCCAAACTGGCAGACTCTCAGTAAGGCGGTTCCTGTCTAAAAGGCGTCGTGATGGCCCGACGCCCTTCAAAAAGGCGTCGTCCATGCACGACGTCTTTCAACCCCAGGAACCAGTCTGTCATGAGCCCGAGGGCTCCCTTTTCAAGCCCCAACAACCCCAAAATTACCCAAAAACGGAGGGGAAAGAGGGCAATTCAATCAACAGTAAACCACATTCATGGAAATCCCCCATATCATCAAGAAGAACACCTAAACATGTTTGTTCTATCCCCCAAAACCAAAGATCCATAACATGCTCAAACGGGGAAAACATGGTTTAAACACAATGCTATGGGAACCGTCACCCTACCGGATACTCGAACGCCTCCGAGCTTCAAGCCGTCCACCCGTCTCGCCCCACGCCTCCGCCGGTACCGCCGTGGTCGTGCTTACTCCACCGTGACGTCGGCCGCCGTCCGGAGAGTAAAACGCCGCAGTGGAAGTGGAGGTGGTAGTGGTAGGAGCTAGGTAGAGGATGGAGTGGAGGGAGAGATGAAATGGTGGGAGGAAAAGAGGGAGGAGGAGGAATCGCCGCCGAGTTCGCCGGAAGGGAAGGAGAGAAAGGGAGAAGGAAGAAAATGAGGGAAGGAAGGAGGGCTCGCGTGGTTAACCAGAGACTGGCTAAAACGCGTCGACATCCACGGACGTCTATCAGGTGACGTGACGGCCGCTCTGACAAAACTCTGAAACGCGTCGTCCTATGCAGACGCCGTTCAGGCGACATGTCAGGGCCGTACTCTGACAATCCCAGAGTCGCAGTCTGAAAGGCGTCGTCCCATGCGGACGCCGTTCAGACAACACGAAAGGGCCGTACTCTCGCGGCCTAAAGCCAGCCCACGTGGCACCCACGTGGCAGAACCTAAAACGCGTCCGCAACGGTGGACGCCGTTTAAACCGCGTCTTGCGGGCTCGACGCGAAACATCGCAGAGTCTCTGCCCCACTGGAGCATGAACTACAAGGTCCGACCCCGAAAACCGAATCCGAAAGCCTCAGTCCTTACAATAATTATCAAATACATAAAAAATAAGTGTTTATATCCATAAAAACATGTCTTTTATGAGCTTCTATTCATAAAAACATGTCTTTCATCTTTCATGTTAATTCTTAGGCACTAATTTTTTTTATAGGGTGTTTGAATACACCTTTTTCTCTCTAACTATTTCTCTCTTAAAATAATATCACTTAGATTTTTATCCTAATTTTAAAAAGTGCCTCATTTCACATCTTGTCCTATTGGGCAAAAATTTTCTATTTTTTAAAAGAATTTCATAGGTATATGGAATGGGCCCCAAATCGTTGCAAAGGAAAGGGAAAAGAAGAGGAGGAAAGAAGGAGAGGAGTTACGGAAGGTTTGCTTGGAAGAAAATAAGAAAAAAGGAAATAAGAATAAAGGGAGGAGAGAAGTTACAAGAAAAGGATGGGAATGCATAGGATGCTTTGAGTGTTTTTTTTTTCCTTGTTAAGTCAAGATTTTTTTTTTTTTTTTTGAGTGGTATACAAAGGAATAGTTTCCTTCCTAAAAGTTAGAAAAGTTCACCAAATACAATTTGTACACCATTTTCTCCCCCTAAAATAAAGGTTGAGATAGAAAATGCCCAAAATTTTAACCAAAAACATTATTAAGTTCAACAAAAAATGAATATTATGAGATAATGTTGAGATCATATTTGGCAATATAATCTAATGATTGATGAAAAGTAAGTAACTGTACTTTTATATAATAAATAATGTGTTAGATATTTTGTACTATACGAGACTAAAATGATTAGTATTACATAAGAAAATATCTTTTTATCTTTTCGTTTGTATGCAAATGGAAGTTTCTTTGTAAATCTAATGAAGTTGGACAATAGACAAGGTAATGACAATATCTATTCTTCCTTTTTCAGACAAGAATGGATCACCTACCATAGTCATCCATTTCTTCTTAAATATAAGATTTTTTTGCACTTTAATGACAAATTTGCTTTATTTGAATGATTATTTCGATTTCAAGAGATGACCACCATGGAAAGAACATTCCCTCTAGGTCTCAATACCTAACAAGCAATTGCATATAGGCCTTCAAAAACTTGCAGGTTAAATCCCTTGAACAATATGTCAATTAGAGATGTGTATTAAATTAGATTGTGCACTATTTACAAGGCATAGGTATTTTGGCTATAACTATGGCCAAGTTAAATCCCTATAACAGTAAGTCAATTACAACTATTTAGGTATTTTGGCAATAACCTTTTGTAAAAAACTCATATTTAGGTAAAACTAGCCCCATTGGAAAGCATACTTAAAGAACTATGTGTGACACCCATTTCGGAGATGTCACCTCACAATGTCAAACTGTTCCGAACTTGAGAATATGTAAGACATAAATGCCAAATAATTCACATATCTTAACATACAACCATATCAAAAATTATTGACATAAACATGATTAACTACATATCATTAAACTATATAACTGGTCTCAAAGTTTTTACATATTAAGCTGAAAATTTACAAGAACTAAACCTTCTTTCTAATGCACACCTAAAAATTTAGCTTCTCAAATCTAATTTCCAACAACCACTTTTCATTCACTTTTAAAAACATCCAGAAAATGAACAGTGGAGTCTTCCAGAGTTGTCCAAACAAGTTGGACAATAGGGCTCTAAAGCTCAAACTACTTGGGAAAGAAATGAAGCATAACATAGAAGCAACTGTGTGCATGGTTACGCAGAAAGCCAGAGAACCTACGCATAATTCCTTCATGCAAAGACCTTTACATGCCATGCTTTAGTCACAGGAGACATGAAACTCACCCTGCCCCTTGTTGCATCATTTTTTCGACAAGTTGTGGGTCATCAGGGGGTCAGAACCCCATTACATCCCTCTCTTCCCTTTCTCACCACCACAGCTTTTAGGAGGGCACCGAGGAATTTGGCTACTTGGTGAAGGCCAATAGGGTTAGCATATAATAATGCATGTGTTGTTGTGATGGCACTAGTGGAGGGGAACCCATTAGGCTTTTAATTGTCATGTTGCAGCACATATCATGGCCAGTGATTTGCCATCTGTATGGCTCAAAACTGGGGCTGAACTCATGTTGCACTCTCAACTCATGGTGCTGGAAACTTCTTCCTTTTCTTTTTCTTTTTTTTGGTTGCAAGTGTACCAGTAATTAGGGGAGTAATAAAATGTCACATTTGGCACTGCAAGAAAATGACCATATCGCATGATAATGTGCGTACATCCATGCTTTCATTACTTTTATATATTTAGTTAAACATTGGATGAAAATAGAAATTATGGTATTACCCCTTTCTCTTCACATTATGAGAGAGACATGAGAGGCTCTCTACCAGGATACGGTTATTTAGATCAAACACTACTTTTTTCCTACTCAAATAGAACGTTATAGATATATACAAATGGCCATATATGCAGACAGACTTAAACAAAAAGACCTATGCATGTAAATATCATTAGGTTCTCGAGCCAATCCGTGTAGTTCAGGCCTAACAACTTGTTGGCATAAGTTGATAAGCAGTTGTTCTTTAATAATTAAATTAAGATTAGGACTTTAATCATGATTAACTCTCACTAATTTTTAGCATACTGTATAACCCTTAGATATTCAGAATAGGAGACTCTGACGGTCTCCTAGTGGGGATCGAAATTTCACTGACTCATAATGTGATCTTGTGGTAATATAACGAACTATATTATGATAAAAAAGTAGTCAACTCTTAACACTTGCAACTCTTTATAATATATAGTTATGGTTCGGCCCCCATACTTAATTGGCCTTGTAGATAGGACAACAAACCATTAGAATCTAGTTGAGGCTATACCATTATTACTTAATGAGAATAGATTTAGATGCAACCCTTGTGGATAGCACAACAATACTACACCATTGTTCTACCCCGTTTAAAGTATCGTCATGCTATAGTTTCAATTTGTCCTCATATTTGACAGGTCATGTAGATAGCACAATAAACCTGCCTAATCTGATTCCAATCCTAATACTATAATGATGGAAGGTTATGTGGTGCATTCTTAATGACTCGCGTTACTGCTTAAAATTGTTAATTGATGAGGGATTTATTCAAATTTTAAGTTAGTCTCATCCTAAGTGATAGTAAATAAAAATGTCACATATACTTGGAATATTTATTATACTTAGATAAATAATTTTAATTCCTAATCAAAATAAAATTGTGTACATCAGCCATACATGTCATTAGAGGTGGTCATAGGCAGCATGGTGATTAAACTGGAGTCATACAATTTATCAACAATTAATAAATATACAATTGTATATAAACTACAGTAAACACACAAACAAGTGATCACATCTCCTGGACTCTTCCTGGTTGGCGTTGTGGATCACACTCACTCTTTCTCAATTAGCAAGTCGTATTATACAATCATGGATATAATATCAAATGTACATTTGTAACAACCTAGGATCCAAGGCTTTGAAAGACCCAACTAGAATCTTGACTCATTAACCCAAAGGCCAAAGCTCGGAAGGGTAGAAAAGTGTCTAAAAGAGATATATATGAACTTGCAATGGTTAGAATAAGATATTAAAATGCAATAGGATTAAGTATGTCCCAATTCTACACTGTGACAAAGAAATGTATAGGAAAAAGGGAAGAGCACTCAGCTGACAAAGGAGAGAACACCCCCAACGATCACACTGCTGGCCCATACTATAGCTCCAGTATCTGAAAAGGGTAAGGAGCAAGCCACACCAATATTGGGCTCAGTAGGGATCCAACAATCCCCACTCTCTAACATAAGAACGCATAGAAGCACTGGAAGTAAACATGTAGTGCAACCAAGCAGGATTCTATATGATATAATAACTAAGAAATATAAACAGCTACCAATCGAAGAGTAAATAGTTGAACACTAACACTGGAAAGTTGTAAAACTGTATAACTCCATAGACTACATTTTATTGTCCTTTACTCATTTTCTAGTATATAAGTAGTATTAGTGAAGCTACAACTCAAAGACAAAAGAGCCACTAGATTGGGTTTGGACCTATGTCAATTCTCCACACAAGAAAACACTATTGATCAGCATCCGAATGGCTATAGCACAAGACAAAACAGTACCAATTGATGGTCCTCCCCGCTCTAGAAAACTCCAAGTGACAGGGACATATGCTAACATCAACACAAAAACCAAGGAGAAAATGTAGACCCGTTGAGATAGGTTGGGAACCCCTCAGGCAACCTAAGCTGCTCCAGCCACCTCTCAGTCACAGGTGGTCCCACTCCTTGCCAATCACAAGAGTGACAAGTGTACACACCCACTAGCACAAGGCTCTCAAAGTCAAACTTTAAACAACTTCAAACACCACAGTCGAGTGCGCCCACGAGTGACCCACTACTCAGCCAAACCGTACGCCTGTCTACCCTTGTAGACTCCAGATGTCCATGAGGTAAGGTAGTGAGATAATAGACTAACGGGAGTCCGTAAGTCCACACAGTGTCAATGTCCCCAGTCATGTGTGCACAGAAGCAACACCAACTACTATCCCCATACGAGGACTCAAGGTATAAAGTGCAGAGGCCCTAGGAACCGGCTCGAACCAAATGCACCAAAGTGCAGAGCTAACCCATGACTAGTGTCCTCAAGAGTCACATCATGCACTAGGCACATGAT
The DNA here is from genome assembly GCA_030544215.1 of Zantedeschia hybrid cultivar. NCBI lineage: Eukaryota > Viridiplantae > Streptophyta > Magnoliopsida > Alismatales > Araceae > Zantedeschia > Zantedeschia hybrid cultivar. The sequence continues at coordinate 48,862,245 of JARZZO010000011.1, forward strand.
GTACCACTAGTGAATGTCGTCACTTTAGGTTCCAGCATGAGTAAGGCATCTAACACAAGGCATAATAAACTATGGTGACCATAGAAACACACCCACAATCCCTTGCCATCATAGTGGCTCACAGACAAGATCACGGCTCAATGTAATAGGCACACCTCACAAAAGAATGCAAGGCAAATAGACACTATGCTGACAAAATGTCTAACCTATGGGACGCTCAATGGATAAATGTCTAGGGGCTCAGACACATATATCCATTTTGTTCAATACCTTGGACGTTTTCTCAAAAGAGTGCCCCTCAATAGGGCTCGGGGAACCCCAGTAAAGACCTCCAATCGAGTGGATGCCTAGAAAGATATACATCTAGGGCTCTCGACACTTATCTCTGAATGTGTCCACCTCAATGGACATTTTTATAGTTAGATGCCCAAACAACTGCGCCTAAAACTAACATCCCCCACTGCCCTACACAATACCCTTGGGTGCACCACAAACATGGGGAAAGTCCGTGGTACAAAGCCCTTACATGAGCCCATCACACGGTCCCAAAACCCCCATGAATCACATTAAATCAACAAGGAAAAATGGTGGAATCACATGGTGAAGGAAAACACACAAAATATATAGTAAAGAGAATGAGATCTATAAGCATCAGGCTTGGACGATGAAGAATGCAGTGGAAATGAGAGATTAAAATTATCCCGTCCATTCCCGATCCGTGTCAAACAAGACAAACAAAAAATGCGAGTGATCGAACATTACCTTGTGCGAAATTGGATGTGTGATAGAATAGTTCCGTCGAGGCAATGCCACTAGCCGCATAAGTACCCGACCACCAATGGTATCCATACGATCCCCGTTGAAGGTTAGTCCTCATCTCTTCACATTGGATGCATCACAATTGTCGTAGATTCCTCTCCATGCAGTGTAGGCGACATGCAGGCGGAGCTCCCGAGAGTTGAGAAGCAAAAGCAGCAGAGCGGTGCAGTAGGGGGCACCCCGTAGGAGGCCCATGGCTCAGAGAGAGAGAGAGAGAGAGGCGGCCTATATGGGAAAAGCCATGGAGCTTTGCCCAGGGTTTCCACATAGCACATATTTATATTAATCAGACAACTTTTCACAAAAGCTCCTAAAGTAATATAAAACCCAATTAAATACCTTTGATCGAGAATCTTTACGTTTGTGACCTTCTGTTGGGATCCGGGCGGGATGCGAAGAACGCAGCGTAAACGATGAACAAAATGATCCCGCCCGATGCCCGTTGATCCGATTCGAAACGAAAAACTAAAACCGAAAACAACGGGAAGTGATCTGATTACCGTGCGCGGATTCGAATCCGCTTCCGTCTCGGTTCCATCGAGGCGATGCCGCGAGCCGCACAAGCGTCCGGCCTCAAGCGGTATCCACGTGATCCTCCGAGGTGGTTCGTCCTCGATCCCTCATCCGTTTCAGCTCGCTCGCTGAAGATCCGTCGTCGCAACGATTGCTGAAATCCCGTCGACGGGAATTCCCGACTTTCGGGAATCACACGCGGCGGAGACGGAAACTATTCTGGCGCCTTGAACGGGGCGCCCAGAGGAGGAGAGAGTAAAGGAGGGATGACGGCCAGTAAGGGAAAATCCTGGAGCTTGGCCCAGGGTTTCTCAACAGCGCGTACATATTAAGTCGGCGCGACTTTTCACAAAAGTCCCCGAGTTAATATAAATCCCACTTATGTACCACCGACTGAGAATCTTATTGCGTGTGACCCTCTAGGCCCATTTACCAGTCCGGTTTTCAGCCCGTTAAGTCCAATAACTAGTTATTGACTTATTGTAATTAATTAATATCTAGATATTAACTAATTACTTAACCGAATTATCATCGCATGTAAATTCGGTCGGACTTCCGATCAAGTTGGGTGCCAAGCAACACCGCATGATCCCGGAAGGTAATGGGGTTCACCAACCCGCTCATGGAACCTATCCGTCCACAGTTACCACGTGGCTATAATCCTTCGTTCGCACAATGCTCTTGAGTTAACCTAGGATATGGTCAACTGTCAAACCCTAGATTGTCAACTCACTTGAATCAGACTCCGCTGTACAATATCCGAAAACATCTTTTCTGATATTGTTTCTGCTCTGGCCAGAGACTCCTGCGGATCTATTCTAGAGCATTCTCTCTCCAGTTACCTGAGAGCGAACGATCCTATATTGAACACACAATCACCTTCGAAGGTTTTCCGCTGGACCCGATCCTTGACTATTAGAGATCCCGTGGATAGGGATTCGTAGGTCAAGGTCAAAGTCCAGAAGTCCACCAATAAGGTGTCTTTGGTGTCTCAAGCCCAAGGATCAACCACGCCACTGTGACGATGAATCAAGCCGATTGACAGTCAGGTAAATTACCATTCGGCGATTCATGTCGGATCAGTTCAGTGAACTCATTCCCCAATGAGCACCTACAGGTTTACCATTGTGTCTCCACACTAGTAACTAACGAGATCAGTCACCCTCATTATATAAGCTGGAATAACCTGTACTAGTCTAACCGGATGTTTGATGTCCTTCTCAAACATCCTACGACTAGGAACAATTAAGAATATGTGTTTATAAGTCATCAGTCTCATTATTATGATCTCATCATAATCTGATGACTATTTCACATATTCATGGACTTCATTATGTGCAATTACAAATATGCCAATGTACATAATGAATTAAATGCCATTGATTAGTGAACCAGATTGAAATAGGTGCCTTATGATTGGCTTAGAGGACACCTATATCCATCACCTTCTAGGCATGGTCACTGTCAAACCCTAATCGGTCAACTCACTTGGATTAGATGTCACTGTACAATATCAGAAAATCTCTTTTCTGATATTGTGTCGACTCTAGCTAGAGACTCCTACGTATCATTCTTAGAGCATTCACTTTCCAATTATCGAGAGCGATGATTCCATATTGAACACTCAATCACCTTCGAAGGTATTCTACTAAACTTGATCACTTGACTAAGGTCAAAGTCCAGAAATCCACCGACAAGATGCCTTTGGTGTCTTGGGTCTAAAGAGTAACTACGTAATTGTGACATTGAATCCAGCTAGTTGACAGTTAGGTGAATTGCCATCCAGCAATTCAAGTCGGATCAATTCAATGAACTCATTCCCCAATGAGCACCTGTGTGCTTACCCTAGTGTCCCCACATATGTGACTATGGGACTAGTCACTCTCATCATATGAGTAGGCACAACATACACCAATCTATCTGGATATAAGATGTCCTATCTCTGATATCCTATGACTGGGAACAATTTAGGAATCGTGGTTAGGAATATTAATCTCATTATCCCAATCTTATTGTGATATAATATTCCCCTCATAATTCTAAGGACTTATTTATGCATAATAAGTTAATAGTCAATCTTCACAATGAATTAATTACCATTTATTAGTGAACTAGCACATAGGTGCCTAATGGTTCGCTTTAAGGATACCTATTGTAACACCCCAGTTCAAATGACACTGAACCACTCTGGGTTGGCTCACTTGACTCGGCATGTTATCAGGTCGAAGCCTGTTCATAATCATTTGATTTGTTGGGGTAATAAGTGTGAATTAAAAAGAATAGAAATAGACACACACAGGTATAAATATAGATCCATATATCAGACCCTTTATATATACCCAGGAAAATTATAAGTGCAAACTTCAAATAAAGTTTATTACACAGCCACAAAGTCGATCACCACACAAGAAAGAGATTTAGCCGAAAGTCCTTCGGCACACCCAACCAACACATAAGAACTGCTAAGCCTTATAGTCAAGCCTCTTCAACGTATCTGCTCCTCAGAACCTGAAACATAGCGGGTTGAGTCTCCATAATAGAGAGATCAGTAGAGATCCTGTGCCCATAGAGGACCATAAAATCTCTACTGAACACAACAAATCACAATAATTAATTTTTATTAAGACAAAGCATTGCCGGAAGTAAATAAATGAATCAATTTAATCCACACTTTATTCACAGTTCTGTTCATTATCTAATCATCAATTATTTGCTGAGTCGAGTCGAATTGTAATAATTTTCAGGTGCGGGTTCCTGGCAGGCGTAGCGTGGTGGGGTCTCATCTCGGGTTGCGCGCCAGCAGCCATCATTCCGGGATATGCCCCAATGTAGTTGTTATTTCCTTTTCAGGTATGTAAACTTAGTTATTTCTTTTTCAGTTGGAATATGTAATTATTTGCTGAGTCGAGTCGAATTGTAATAATTTTTAATTTACAATTCGATGTATTGTGGATTGTTTAGCTTAGTTTATATTTATTTCTCAGACTTACTAAGATCCTGACTTAGCTCCAGATTTTAATTGTTCGGTACCCATTTAGTAAACATGCTTTTAAATTCTAAACATGCTTTTAAATCTACATTTAAAAGCGATAACGCATCATCATGTGCAAATAAAACATGTCTGAAAATAATCTAAATTTTTTTATGCATTATGGAACAATTTTCAAATAATTTTTATATAACTCTTTGATTAAAATAAGTATGATCATAGATGGGAACTTTAAATTTCAAAACTTTAATAAACTATAAATATGAAAATTTCTCATTATCATTTATGGCAATTAAAATTTAAAGTTTAATATCCTAAAATTTAATGCAAGGCCCAATCTAATTTAAAATTTTATTTTTAAACATTTCAAAATAAAATTAGAATAATAGTTCAGCCATGAGGCCACCAGCTAGGCCGGTTAGGCCTGACCTAGCTTGGACTCGAGTTGGTTCCAACCATAAAGGGTCGGCCTAGCTAGACCAGCTGAACTGGCCTAACCGGTCTAGCCAGTCGGGCCAACTAGGGTTCCCCTGTTGGGGAAACCACCCACCCAGCTGATAGATCTAGGTGTTCTCAAATCTAATCATGAGTCACCTATCACAATCTTGTTCGCTAATTAATGGTATTTAAATCATCATGTAGATTGGCATATTTATTATCGTACATAATGAAGTCCATTAATATGTGCAATAATCATCAGATTATGATGAGATCTTAATGATGAGACTAATAATTTATACACATATATTCTTAATTGTTCCTAGTCGTAGGATGTTTGAGAAGGACATCAAACATTCGGTAAGACTAGCACAGGTTATTCCAGCTCATATGATGAGGGTGATTGATCTTGTTAGTCACTTGTGTGGAGACACTATGATAAACCTGTAGGTACTCATTGGAGAATGAGTTAACTGAACTGATTCGAAATGAATCGCCGTATGGTAATTTACTTGACTGTCAACCGGCTTGATTCATCATCACAGTGGTATGGTTGATCCATAGACTTGAGACACCAAAGACATCTTGTCGGTGGACTTCTGGGCTTTGACCTTAGCTTACAAATCCCTATCCATGAGATTTCTAATAGTCAAGGATCGGGTCCAGCGGAACACCTTCGAAGGTGATTGTGTGTTCAATAAAGGATTATTCGCTCTCAGGTAACTGGAGAGAGAATGCTCTAGAATGGATCCGCAGGAGTCTCTGGCCAGAACATACACAATATCTGAAAAGGTGTTTTTGGATATTGCACAGCGGAGTTTGATTCAAGTGAGTTGACCATCTAGGGTTTGATAGTTGACCATAACCCTAGGTCGATTTGAGAGCATTGTGTAAATGAAAGATCATAAGCCATGCGGTAATTGTGGACGGACAGATTCCATGAGTGGGTTGTTGAACCCCATTACCTTCCGGGATCATACGGTGTTGCTTGGCACCCAACTTGATCAGAAGTCCGACCGAGTTTACATGAGATGTTAATTCGGTTAAGTAATTAATTAAATATTTAATATTAATTAATTACTATAAGCCAATAACTAGTTATTGGACTTAATGGACTGAAAATCGGACTGGTTAATGGGCCTAGAGGGTCACACGCAAATAGATTCTCAGTCGGTGATACTTAAGTGGGGTTTATATTAACTCGGGGACTTTTATGAAAAACCGCGCCGACTTAATATATATACGCGCTGTTGAGAAACCCTAGGCCAAGCTCCAGGAGCTCTCAAGGCTGGCCATCCCCCTCTCTCTCTCCTCCTCCTCTGGGCACCCCGTTCGAGGCGCTGGGAGACTTCCCGTCTCCACCGCGTAAGTTTCCTGAGAGTTGGGAATTTCCGTCCGGATGATCCGGACATTGTTGCTGTGACGATTCTTTAGCAAACGTGCTGATCTGGACGAGGGAGAGAGGATGAACCACCGCGGAGGATCGCGTGGATACCGCTGGAGGCCGGATGCGTGTTCGCCTAGCGGCATCGCCTTAACGGAACTGAAACGGTCGCGGATTCAAATCCGCACAAGGTGATATGATCACAGGCAGTTTTTCGATTTCCGATTTCCGTTCCGAAACGGATCTGTGGGCATCAGGTGGGATTTTGTTTATTGCTTTCGTTGCGTTTGTCGCACCCCGCCCGAATCGCAGTAGTGCTATCAGAGCCAGGTTACCGCTCTAACCTGTTTCGGAACGGTAAAATTATTATTCTAGAATAATATTCCATGCTTGAATCATTTTTTTTTCTCGTAGAATTTGTTCATAGGATGAACTGTAATTTCTAAATTATATTTCTATGAGGAAAAACGAATTTTGTGGGGTTTTGCGTTGTGTTCTTCATGAGGATGAAGAATTGGGTTTAAGGGGGCTTCAATGGTGATTGGAGACCTCAAGAACTCATGCTGGTATGACCAGCTAACCTTGCTAGTCCCCGAAAAAATTCATGGTGTGGCTGGAGACAGGCGGAGCTTTTTTTCCCATCTTTTTCAAGAGTTGGAAGAGCAATAGGGGAGGAAAGGCCATAGTTAAAACCAATCCGAACCGCAGCTTTTAGGGGGCCATCGGCGACACTTGGGTCGTCGGCTGGCCACTGCCGACGTCGGGAATGAAGGGGGCCAACCCCCTTTGCTGTTTTTCGGCGGCCCAGCGGCCATCGCTGGTGGCGGCGCCGCCCCAAAGATGCAGGAAACTTGCAAAAAGGGGAAAAACCCTAACCTGTTGGCCCGGGCGAACAGGTGCCTGGGCGCTAGAATCGGCTAGATCGGGGGGCCTGGTCCCGGCCCGGGTGCGCCAGGTGCCCGACCTGGCTCGGCCAGGTCGCACCGAGCCCGGGCCTGCGGCGCCTACCTGGTTCGAGCCAGACAAGGCCCGGGCCCAGGCCCATGAGACCAAATGGGCCTACTCCCCTTTAAACCCCTAAGACCAGCCCATTAACCCCTTTATTGCCCCTTAACACTTTATTAAAGGAATATTTAACCACCTTTAACTTAAAATTGAAATAAATAAAATTTGTTTTATATTTAATTTATAATTTTGAGTTTAAAAGGGTTTTTATTTGTTAAGATGTGATCTTAAAAACAAATTAACAAACGTTGTTAATTTTATTTTAATACAAGTGATTAGAGGGGTTAATTTAGATATGATCTTAAATCTCATTAACAATTGTTGTCAATTTATTTAAGATGTGATCTTAAATATAATTAAAATGTTGTTAATTCACTTTTAATTTAATGATTAACAAGAGTTGTTAATTCATTTTTAAGTTGTGACTTTAAAATTAATTAAACAAGTGTTGTTAATTAATTTTAATTAGGTGATTAGATATTTAATTACTTAGCAAATGTTGTTATGAAATTACTGTTTTAATTAAGGAACACTTAATAAAAGTTATTAGGTGATTAATTAACTCTTAGTAAAAGTTATTAATAGAGTTAATTATTTCTTGAGAATAAACCTTAATAAAAGTTATTAAGGATTATAATTTACTCTTAATTATAGTTATTGAGATACTTAATTAATATTCTCATAGATCTCTTAATCAAAATTTTTTGATGATCTAATCTAATAAAATGATCTCTTAATAAAAGTTATTAAGAGATTAAAATAAGTTTAATAGTTAGACTAATCTTTTAATTAGAAATGTTCTAATTAATATTTCATTAATAATTGTTATTGAGAAATATGAATAATAAAAGGGGTCTTAACAAGGAGTTGTTAAGGAATTAATAATTAGAGTTAGAAATTCTTTTATAAGAGTTATTAAGGAATTTTTAATTCTATCTAAATGTTAGATTATTTTACAATTAATAATTGTTATTAATGTGATTTAAGATTAATCTAAGTGTTAAATTAATTAATTTAGAAATGTTCTAATTTATGCATGAAATATTTTAGAATTTTAATTTTAGTCTTGTGAGTGTTAGTCTTAGGTGACCTACAAGCCAATCTGACTATGTAAATCTCGTTTATTTATAAATAATATGACATAATATTTGTAACGACTCACCACCCTATAATCGGGGATCTAATTACTAAATGGGTACCGAATCATTAAAATTTGAAGCCAAACCAAGATCTCGATAAGTTTGGGAAATAAATGATAAACTAAGCTAAACATCCCACATCACATCGAATTGTAAAGGAAGAGTAAGAATTAAAACTTATCAATTCGACTCAACTCATCAAATAAGTACATATTCCAGTTGAAAAGAAATAATTAAGCGTACATACCTGAAAAGGAAATAACAACTACATCGGGGCATATCCTTGAACAATGGCTACTAGTACGTAACCCGAGACGAAATCCTCCACGCCACACCTGTCTGAAACCCTCACCTGAAAACCGCAGGGGTGAGTCTCATCGAACTGGATTCAGTAGGGATCCTCCGATCCCCACCACCTACTCACGCACTCACAAGTGCAACAACACAAATATAGGCAATTAAATAAGTAAAGCAGTAAACGCAATTCCCAAAGATTCCCAAATTCTGATATAAAATACATGCATTTGTAAATGTAACAGCCACAACTCTGAAACCACTCCACTACGGAGTCCACAACCAACATCTCAGCTAAACACACGAACCACGCGGCCGAACGCGGAAAACACCGACCTGCTAGGACCAAACAACAACCCCTCGGATAGCGCACTAGCTACTCCAGCCTGTCTAGCTCTAGGTGGTTCTTCTTCCTCCAGCCATGAGTGACACTCCGAATGGACCACTCCCACACCGATACTAGCTATACCCCGGGGTACACTAGGTGAAGTGGTGACCCTCTCTCTAGGCGTCACCTCACCACTCCCACACCGGCGCCGTGTCACTACTACACTGACACAGGGTGCCTAAGCGCTAACAACTGTTACTCTAGGTCCACGATCGCACAAAACGCAACATAGTGCGATCCGATCACGTAGAAATCCTTGTCCTCGAAGTACATTTTCAAGCATGCATTTATCCAAACTATTTAACAATGTAACACATGTTAATTGCATGAATTAATGGGGTTCTGTCTTGAATCGCGTCACCCGTGGCCGACGTCATTCAAGACCCCTAAATTGGTTCAAATTTCGCAGAGTAACTGGGGCCAAGAATAGTGGCATGAATGGCGTCGCCTATGGCCGACGCTATTCAGCTCTTTATCCCGCGCTGGCCTCGGCAACCAGAAGAAATGGGCAATAAATGGCGTCGACTTAGGTCGACGCCTATATCAAATAGTGTCGGCCTGAGTGGATGTGTTTTACACCCAAAACCGAGCCAGACTGAAGGGTCTCTCTTCTCCCCCAAAATGCTCAAAAACTCAAAAGCACAAAGGAGACAAAGGGAGAAGTCTAATAACCAATTAATCACCAAAACCCCTTTTATAAAAATGCCTATTTTCCTTAAAACCCTCTTAAACATGCTTTCTACCCAAAAATATCCACACACATCGCATGCTTCAAAGCGAGAAAATCATGATTTTAAATAAAACACAACGGAGATTATCACCCTACCGGTTACTTGAACTTCTCCTTGCTCCTAACCGTTGAACCGCCACACCACGAGCCGCTGTCGGTACCACTGTGGACGCCGTTACTCTACCAGGACGTCGGCCGCCGTCCGGAGAGAAATGCGCCGCGGAGGAGATGGTGGTGGTAGTGGTGGAAGTTAGGAGGTTGATGGAGTGGAGGGAGAGGAGGAGTGGGGAGAGGAAGGGAAGGGGGCGTCGGAGGATTCGAAGAGAGGGAGGAGAGAGAGAGAGAATGAGAGAAAGGAGGGAAGGCTCGGGCGTCAAACTGAACAAGCCTAAATCGCGTCGTTCTAGGAAGACGCCAGTCAGACGACAGGACGCGGGTCGTACACTAGCAAATCTCTAAATCACGTCGCCCATGCAAGACACCATTCAGACGATAGGACGCGGATCGTACACTAGCAGATCTCTGAATCACGTCGCCCATGCAAGACGCCATTCATATGACACGACCGGGGTTGTACACACGCGACCCCATGCCCACCCACGCGGCACCCCTGCAAAGCTCCTAAATAACGTCCCCATAGGCCGACACCGTTCAAAATTGCATCTCGCAAGTTTGACGCAAAAAAGTGCCCATGCCTCAGCCCCAGCCCCACAAGGGTCCAAATCAAGGGGTCCGACACCGAAACCGACCCGATAATCGGATCCAAAACCTCAGACCTTATAATATTCATTATGTATAATTCGTTTTAATTATTATTTCATAATGAAGTCCGTGAATGTGTGCGATAGTGATTAGATTATCATGAGATCATAATAAAGAGACTGATCACTAAAACACACATATTCTTAATAGTTCCTAGTTGGAGGATATCCGAGAAGGACATCGGATATCTTGTTAGACTAGTACAAATTACTCCTGCTCATACGATGAGGGTGACCGATCTCATAGTCACTTGTGTAGAGACACTAAGACGAATCTGTAGGTGCTCATTAGAGAATGAGTTCACTGAACTGATCCGACTGAATCGTTGGATGGTATTGTACCTCAGCTTCATTCTATTGTCGCAGTTGTGCGGATGGTCCTTGGACACACTAAGGACACTTTGTCGGTGGACTTCTGTGCTTTGACTTTGGTTTATGAATCTCTATCCACGGGATTCTAAACAGCCAAGGATCGGGTACAGTGGAATACCGTTGAAGGGAATTGAGTGTCAATAAGGAATCATTCGCTCTCGGTACTTAGCGAGAGAATGCTCTAGGAAGGATGCACAGAAGTCCTTGGCCAGGGAGGATGATAATATCGAAAAAGGAGTTTTTCGATATTATATGGCAGCATCCGATCTAAGTGAGTCGACCGGTTAGGGTTTGACGGTAAGCCATACCCTGAGTTGACTCGAGAGCATTGTACGAATGAAGGATTGTATCCACGCGGTAACTGCCGGCAAAAAGGTTCCAAGAGTGGTTTACTTAACTCCAAATACCTTCCGGGTTCACGCGGTGTTGCTTGGCGCCCAACGTGATCGGAGGCCTAATCGAATTTAACGTGCGACATTAAGTCGGTTGATTAATTAATATCAGTTATTAATTAATTAATTAATTAAGTTAGTGAGGAGTTACTGGGCTTAATGGGCCATTAACCGGACTGGTAATTGGGCCTAGAGGGTCACACGCAAATGATTCTCAAGGCGTTGGATAATAAGTGGATTTTATATTAAACTGGGGGTTTTTATGAAAAACCGCGTAGTTAATATAAAATGTAGCGAACGGGCTGAGCAAACCAAACTGCCGCAAAACCCTAGCAGCCCCTCCTCTCTCCCTCTCTCTCTGTGCCCCAAGCCGGCCCCATTTGCTGTAGGTCTGCTCCGCCGTCTTCTCCGACTCCCGTTCGACGGGAATTCGACTGCGCATTGCGGCGGTCGTTGCAATGATCGGGGAACCGTTCGTGGGCTGCGAGGAACGAGGAACGAGAGAAAATCCACCGCGAGAATGATCATGTGGACTTCACTAGAGGCCGGGCATTTGCGCGGCTGGCAGTGTCACACCGCCGGAACCAATCGGTTGGGGATTCGAATCCGCGCTTGGTAATGTCGATTACCCGTTGTAGTCCGATTTTTTGGTTTATTTGAAATGGGAAATGGATCGCTGTATTAATTTTTATTTCCGCTGCGTGGGCAATCCGGAAAAACACGAGAGCCCAACAGTGGTATCAGAGCCAGGTTCTACTGTTTCTCGTTCCGTTTCGATCTCCGAATTAATTTTTCCATGCTATATTCCATAAGTTAAATCCGATAATAATAATAGAAAATGTTCATGAGATGAAAATAAATAATTAGATTATATTTCTGTAAAAATTAGATTTAAATTTGTGGGTTTTCGTGTTTTTCGTTAGACGAAGAATGGCAGACTTTGGAGCTTTGTTCGACATCCCCAATCGTTGGGGAGGTGGGCCGGAGCCCCGATTCCTTCAAGGAGCATCGCCGGTCTATGTGGGCATCAAAGCTAGTGCCGAAGAGGCGATGAGGGGTTGAGAAAAGGGGCTTTCTCTTCTTTCATGTTCATGGTTTTATGAAAACCAGAAAATTCAGTTTTAAGGGAGATGAATAGAGGCTCGGCTAGCAGGATTTGGACCCCCTCCGGCGAGCCCGCCGGTGCCGATAGGGTCGTACGACACCGGTCAGCCGGCCGCTGGGAGGGGCGCCGCTGCCGAGGGCCGCTGCCTTCCATTCCCCGCCGCCATGCCCTACAAAAATTAGGTTTTCTGGTTTGGATAAGGGGGCGTCGGGTTCGTGCAGATAGGGGCCGGTACGACCCGGTCCAACCGGCTAGACCGGCCGGACAGGGGCGCCCTGATCGTGCTGAAGCCCCCTGAGCCAGGGTCCCGAGCATTGGCTCGAACTAGGGACCTTGGCTCGGGCCCTGGCTCGAGCCAGGCACCCTAATGGGCCGGGCCCATTCTATTATTCCCGTTAAAACCCCATGCCCATTTAATTTAATTAAATTGGATTTTAATTTAAAATTTAAAATTGTTTTAAAATTTTGAATTATTGTTCAATTTTAGTTAAATTGGATTTTCAATGATTTTGAATCATATTAAACCTCAATTACCCATTTAATTAAAATTGGATTTTAACTTTAAAATTCAAAATTGTTTTGAAATTTAAGTTTATCATTCAATTTTATTTAAATTGGGCATTAATGATTTTGAATCATTAATATTAACAATTAGTTTTTAATTAATTAGAGTTAATTATAAGATTAAATGTTAAACTAATAATTAACCTTAATTAATTAATTTAAGAGTTAGATTAGTGATTAATAATTATTAAGTTGGATTATTAATTATTCATTCATCTAATTGTTAATTATTAATTAGAGTTAGTTATTAATTTAATTGTTAAATTAATAATTAATTTAAGTGTTAAATTACTAGTCATTAATTATCTAATCTAAGAGTTAGATTAACACCTTTTAGTTAGTTAGAGTTAATTATTAATTTAAGTGTTAAGTTAATAATTAATTTTAAATTAACTAATCTAAAAGTTAGATTAAAAGTTATTAATGAATTAGTGTTAATTAATAATTTAATTGTTAAATTTATAATATACATTAATTGACTAATCTAAGTGTTAGGTTAGTAATAAATAATTGATTAGAGTTGATTATTAATTTAAGTGTTAAATTAGTAATTAACTTTAATGGACTAATCTAAAGAGTTAGATTAGTTATTAATTATTAATAGTCTGATTGTTAGATTATTAATATAGTTTAATCTAAATGCTAGATTGTTTTAATTTTAGAAATGTTCTAACTACATGGAATAATCTAGAATTTATTAATTTGGAGTGTGTGTACATGTGATGTGTGTTTTATATGCTTTCAAATGTGATTTAATTGCATGTTAAGTTAATTAAAAGATTTTTCAAAATTCAAAAAGTCAATTTTGATTGGAACCTAGTTTTTGAAAGTAAAAAATTATTTAATTTTTGAAACTCCTTTATTTTAGCCATGTGATGAGCTTATCATGTGTGGAATGATATAAAACACACCATGGTCATGGATATGCACTTTTAAATTATTCATGTGATGAATGTTTTGTGTGGATCATAGATGAATGATGGATATCTATTAATTGTTAATAAATAGAGGTCTGTGTACCTCTCCCTCTTTCATACTCCGATATACTTCTACCTCCCTCTCTCTTGTACTCGCCATGAGGGCTTCTTCAATTTACATGTAGTTCTAGAATTAATTGTGATCTGATCGAGGCAACCGAAGAAGGAGCGATGATAATCCACAGTTGCAACCAGGAAGGCGAAAAGATGCAGATCCTTTGCCTATGTGTTTGCAGTATGGTCTAATGTAATAGTTATGTTAGATTTTGTGTGCGTTTGATCTTGACTCCAGTCAAACCCACTGTGCTATCCATGACCACACTTGACATATATGTGATACAATATTTTTATGTTTGATTGTGAATCAAAACAGGTATAGTATTTAGTAAATATATACGATATATTTATATACTATTATCTAAGAGAGACCAAGATAAAAGTTACCTAAATACCCTCGTTTAAATTCTAAGCCGTAACGTGAGTAATTAAGAACTTACCGCGTAGTCCACCATCATTATAGTGATAGGATTCGAATTACTTTAGACAGGTTTGTTGTGCTCTCCACAAAGCTTGTTTAATTGTAAGGAGAGACTGTGGCTATGGAATTAGATGCCTATTGATCGAGGTAGATGAACCATGTAGCTTTGTTGTGCTATCTACAAGGACTGCATGCAAATCTATGCTCGTTTCATAAGGATGGTTAGCTTAGACCATAATTAGTAGCTTGTTGTGCTATCCACAAGGCCATTAAATCTCTAGAGACCGAAGATATGATCAGATATTGCAAGGAGTTGCAAGTCCTATGAGATGGGTGCTTTTTGAATGTATTTGAGTTTGTTGTGCTATCCACAAGGCTGTAGTGCAAGTCATTGAGATTCTAATCCCCACTAAGAGACTATCGGCGTCTCCCGTTCTGTATAGTTGAGGGTTATACAGTCCGTCGAAAATTAGTGGGAGTTAAAACTTGATCAAAAGACCATGTCTTATTTTAAATTTTAATCAATCGAACATATGCTAAATAGATTACTTAACTCCTGTGGGGAATTATGTCGTCAAATAACTCACTCCTTGGCATACTTGATGCCAATCTTTGGACTAGCTTGAACTACTCTGATTGATTCAGAAACCTAAAGAATATCTTCATATCTGAGCACATTACCTACGTCCTTGGAGTTGATCCTCCTGCTGAACTGGTATTAGATGCCTCTGAGGCAGAGATGATCGCGTACGATAAAAGGTCGATGGACAAAGGCAAATGAGTAGTAAAGGGTGACTGCTTCTACTGTAAGCAGAATGGTTACTGGAAGAGGAACTGTAAGGAGTTCCTCAATGATAAAGCACATGGGAAATTGAAGATATCGAAAGCTTCAGATGTCTATATGATAGACATCAACTTGTCAGTTGGATATGCCACATCTTGGGTATTGGATATTGGATGTGCTTCTCATATCTGTCATGATATGCAGATATTGATAAGTAAGAGCAAGCTGAAAAAAGGCGAGGTGGAGGCTAGGAAATGGCACAAAAGTTGTGGCAGTTGTTGTAGGGACAACAAATCTCAGACTTCCATCGGGAGACGTCTTGTCATTGAAAGATTGTTATTATGTTCCCAACATAATAAAGAACATCATATCAGTATCTTTTTTGGACAAGATAGGATATAGGTTGTATATTGAGAATAGAAGTTGTTTGATTTATTATGTTAATAAATCAATAGCTTCAACATCTTTAGTCAACGGTCTATATATTTTAGATGTTTCTTATTACAATCTTCACATTAATAATGCTCTTAAGAAGAGCAAGAATTGTGTGAACTAAGCCTACATGTGGCATTGTAGACTTGGACACACTGGTGAAAGCAGGTTACAAAAGTTGCACAAACATGGATATTTGAATGCATTCGATTATGAATCGTTTCCGACATGTGAGTCCTGCCTTATGGGAAAGATGGCAAAATCTCCATTTATTGGACATGAAGAACGTGCAAGGACATTCTGGAACTAATACATTTAGATGTATGTGGTTTAATGTCCATCCAAGCCAAAGGTAGTTTTTCTTACTTCATCACGTTCACCGAAGACTTCTCAAGATTCGGCTATGTGTATTTAATGAAGTACAAATTGGAAGCCTTTGAGAAGTTCAAGGAGTTCAAGAATGAGGTACAAAAGCAGATAGGAAGGAGGATTAAAGTTATTCGATCAGATCGAGGAGGAGAATACTTGAGTACTAGTTTCACATAATTCTTAAAGGATAATGGTATCCTTTCTCAGCTAACCCCTCCATATACACCACATATGAATGGTGTATCTAAAAGGAGGAATCGCACCTTGTTAGACATGGTGCGATCCATGATGAGCATTTCAGGTTTACCAGTGTTCCTCTAGGGGTATGCTCTAGAATCAGTAGCATACCTACTGAACATAGTACCCAACAAGTCTGTGACCTTTACTCCATATGAGATATAGAAAGGCAGAAAATCAGAATTTAAACATGTTAAAGTCTGGGGTTGTCCTGCCCATGTAAAGAGGCATGATTTAGACAAGTTGGAATCACAAACTGATAAATGCAGGTTTGTGGGATATCCAAAGGAAATCTTTGAATACTATTTTTATCATCCTGGTGAACAAAAGGTGTTTGTCGCTAGGAAAGTTGTCTTCCTGGAAGAAGAATACCTTCTCCAGGAGGACAGTGGGAGTAAAATAGAACTGAAAGAGATTTCAGATCTCCAAACAGTTGAATTATCATCAGATGAGATATTAGTTCCTGAATCTATTCAGGTACACATAGATGAGCCTCGCAGATCTGGTAGGATACCTAAACTATCTAAACGATATGTGGGACATTCGATGAAGGTAAGTCTAAGGTAGAATATACTGTGGATGATGATCTTAAAACCTACCACGAGGCCATAGAAGGCCCAGATGCCAAGAAATAGCGAGAAGCCATGAACTATGAAACCCAGTCCATGTACAGTAAGTAACCAGGTTTGGAACTTGGAGGACTTATTCAAGGGTATTGTACTCATTGGATGCAAGTAGATCTTTAAGAGAAAGATCGGTGTTGATGGACAGATCAACACTTATAAGGCAAGGTTGGTGGCAAAGGGATATTGTCAGAGGCAAGGAATTGACTATGACGAGACTTTCTCACCAGTTGCCATGATAAAGTCGATCAGAGTTCTACTCGCCATAGCTACATACTTCGATTACCAAATCTGACAGATGGATGTGAAAACTGCCTTCCTCAATGGTAACTTTGAGGAAGAAGTGTATATGATACAACTTGAAGGTTTCACATCCAAAGAGTTTTCAGATAAAGTGTGCAAGCTTCAGAGATCCATTTATAGACTGAAGTAGGCTTTCCGGAGTTGGAACATAAGATTTGACGAGGCTGTCAAGTCTTATGACTTCATTAAGAATAAAGATGAGCCTTGTGTGTACAAGAAGACTAGTGGGAGTGCAGTCACTTTCTTAGTTCTTTACGTAGATGACATACTACTCATTGGGAATGACGTAGCTATGATGTCATCGGTAAAGATAAGGCTATCGAAATACTTCTCCATGAAGGACTTGGGTAAAACATCCTACATATTAGGAATATGGATCTATAGAGATAGATCAAAGAGGATACTCAGAATGACCCAATCCATGTACATAGATACCATAGTCAAAAAGTTTGGCAAGAAAAATTTCAAGAGAGGTCTTATATTGATGAGTCATGGAATTATTCTCTCAAAGGAGCAATCTTCTAAGACTCTTAATTAGGGCATTCATAGATAGAGTACCCTATGCCTCTGCTATAGGGTCTATCATGTATGCCATGATATGTACATGGCCTGATGTGGCATATACTCTAAGTATTATGAGCAGATTTCAAACTGATCCAGGCGAAGAGTACAGAAAGGCAGTGAAATGTATTCTTAAGTATTTGAGAAGAACTAAGGATATGTTTATTGTCTATGGAGGAAGTGACCTGAAACTGCGAAGCTTCACTGACTCGAGTTTCTAGTCAAATCCAGAAGATTGCAAGTCTACATCTGGATTTGTGTTTACTTTGAACGAAGGCACAGTGTGTTGGAAGAGTTCCAAGCAGGAAATCACTGCAGATTCGACGACTGAAGCTGAGTACATCGCTGCAGCTAAAGCCGCCAAGGAAGCTGTGTGGTTAAAGAAATTCATCACCGACCTCGGCGTAGTTTCCAATATCTCTGAACCTGTTCCGCTGTTGTGCGACAACAATGGAGCCATTGCACAAGCGAAAGAGTTGTGGTCTCATAAAAAATCAAAGCATATTTTGAGGCGTTTTCATCTCATCAGAGAAATCATTTCTAGAGGAGATGTAGTAGTGGAAAGAGTTTCATCCGCCGATAATGTAGCAGATCCACTAACAAAGCCACTGGCTCAAAATGTGTTTGAGCGTCACCTAGAGTCTATAGGTTTAGTACATAAAGGTGATTGGCTTTAGTCCAAGTGGGAAATTGTTAGTCTTAGGTAGCCTACAAGCCAATCTGACTATGTAAATGTCGTTCATTAATAAATAATGTGACATAATATTCATTATGTATAATTCGTTTTAATTATCGTCTCATAATGAAGTCCGTGAATGTGTGCAATAGTGATCAGATTATGATAAGATCATAATAATGAGACTGATCACTTAAACGTACATATTTTTAATAGTTCCTAGTCGGAGGATATCTGAAAAGGACATCGAATATCCGGTTAGACTAGTACAGATTACTCCTGCTCATACGATGAGGGTGACTGATCTTATAGTCACTTGTGTGGAGACACTGTAAGGACTGAGGTTTCGGGTTCAGTTTTCGGGTCGGTTTCGGGCCGGATCCCCTGGGTTGGACCTTGAGGGGCCTTGAGAGTTTCTTCTGAATGACGTCTACACTCCACGACGCCTTTCAAACGGCGTCTTGATAGGTGCACGCCATTTAGATGAATTTATGTTGTGCCACGTGGGCGCCACGTGGGCGGGTCTCGGGCTGCGAGAGTACGACCCCTGTCTCGTCGTCTGAACGACGTCCATGATGGACGACGCGATTCAGACTGCGACCCTGCGGTGTCATTGTACGGTGCCTGACATGTCAGCTGAACGGCGTCCATGGTGGTCGACGCGTTTCAGAGAGCTGTCAGTGCGGCCCGTCTTGTCATCTGATAGGCGTCTCTCTCGATCGACGCGTTTTAGGCAGTTTTTGATTGACCCCGCGAGCCCTCCTTTCTTTCTCTCATTCTCACCCTTTCACTCTCTCTCCTCTCCCTCTCCGCCTCCTCCGATCCCACTCTTCCCCTTTCCCTTCCTCTTCTTCCTCTTCCACCACTCCAACGCCTCCCTACCTCTCACCTTTGCCACCACCACTTCCTCCGCGGCGTTCCATTCTCCGGACGGCGGCCGACGTCCCAGCGGAGTGGCGACGTTCTCGGGGGTACCGGCGGCGGACTGCGGTGCGGCGGTTCGGCGACACGGAGCCAAGAGGAGTTCAAGTAGCCGGTAGGGGGACGAACCTTGCATGTGTTGCTCGTGTTTTCCTAGGCATGATATGACGTGTTTTGGGCTAGATTGAGCATGTTTAGGGGGTGTTCTTGTGGGTATGACCGTGCTCGTGAATGTGGATTTGTAGCATACTTGTGGTGGATGAACTTCTTTTCCTCCCCTTCTGTTTTGGGATTTTTTCGGGATATTTGGGGTTATGGGAGAAACCCTCGGATCGAACCAGGGAATCAGGTTTCTGGCGCTAAACGGCGTCGTGCCTGGTCGACGCCTTTCAGAAGGACGTCAGGGCAGTACGACGCCTTTTAGGACAGAAATCTCCCTGTTCGAGGTTTCAAGAGTTAGGGATTCTGGCGCTAAATGACGTCACGGATGGTCGACGCCTTTCAGAAGGACGTCGGGCCATCGTGACGCCATTTAGGCAGGAAATCACCCCGACTGAGGGTCTGTCAGTTCGGGGATTCTGGGACTAAAAGACGTCATGGGTGGGCGACGCCGTTTGGAATAGCGTCGAGCCACCATGACGCCTTTTAAGGCAGAAATCCCTCGATTAATGTTTTCTGGAATTCCTGGATTTTCGGTGTAAACGGCGTCTGAGGATGTTGACGCCTTTTAAAAGGCGACCACTGGTGTCGACGCCTTTTAGGCCAGATTCTGAGGCCGGTATTTCATGAACCAGTTTAAGGTGCTTGAATGGCGTCGGCCTTGGGCGACGCGATTCAAGACAGAACCACACTAATCCATGCCAGTAAAATGTGTTTACACTGCTAGATAGTTGGTTAATTCATATTGTTAGTATACTCGATGTGATGGACTCTTAGTGACCGGATGGCACTGCGTTGAGTGTCGTGCGACCGTGGACTTCTTCCGTGACCGGATCGCACCGTGCCGTGTTTTCTGTTTCGGTGGACCTAGAGTGACAGTTGTAGCGTTCTACACCCTGTGTCGGTGCGGAGGGACACAGCGCTGACGGGAGCAGTGGCGGGGTGACGCCTAGTAGAGAGGGTCATCTGGTGAACCCCGGGGTTAGCTAGATTGTACCGGTGTCGGAGTGGTACCTTTGGAGTGTCACTCGTGCTGGGGGAAGGAGTAACCACCTGAGCCAGTTGGGCCGGAGTAGCCAGCGTGCTATCCGAGGGGTTACTGTTTGGTCTCAGCGGGTCAGTGTTTGCTGGGGGAAGGAGTAGCCGTCGAGGTAGCCAGCGTGCTATCCGAGGGGTTACTGTTTGGTCTCAGCGGGTCGGTGTTTCCCACTTTCGGAGACGTGGTTGACGCGTTTTGCCGAAACGCGAGTTGTAGGTTCCTTGCTAGAATGATTTCTGAGATATGCATGTTACATTCCAAATGCATGTGGTTTATATCGAGAATTTAGGAGGAATGTGTTACTGCTTTACTTATCTTGTTCCTATGTATCTTTGTAATTGCACTTGTGGGTGTGTGAGTGGGAGGAAAGGGATCGGATGATCCCTACTGAGCCCAGTTCTGGTGTGGCTCACTCCCTGCGGTTTTCAGGTGTGGACCTCGTGGCAAGTGGCGGCGCGTGGTGTTCTTCCTTGTGTACGGACCAGCAGCTATCTCAGTTCCGGGGTATGCCCCGATGTTGTTGTACTTTACTTCTACCTGTACTTAATTAATTTGTGGGACCATGTAATTATTGTTGGACTGTGGACGGACATTATTACTTTACTTCCTGCATACTGTACTTCCTTGTAGTCCGTGTGAATGTTATATTTAATCTTGTTTAATGCTTACTCCTCCAGATGTGTGTATAAGATCCGGGTGTGAGACCGTTGGATAATGATTCGACGCCCATTTAGTGATCGGGTCTCCGATCATAGGGCGGCGGGTCGTTACAGACACTAAGGCGAATATGTAGGTGCTCATTAGAGAATGAATTCATTGAACTAATCCAACTGAATCGCTGGATGGTATTGTACCTCAACTTGATTCTATTATCACAGTTGCGCGAATGGTCTTCGGACCTGAGACACCAAGGACACCTTGTCGGTGGTCTTCTGTGCTTTGACCTTGGTTTATGAATCTCTATCCACGGGATTCTAAACAGCCAAGGTCGGGTAGAGCGGAATACCGTCAAAGGGAATTGAGTGTCAATAAGGAAACATTCGCTCTAGGAATGATGCGCGGAAGTCCTTGGCCAGGGCGGACGATAATATCGAAAAAGTAGTTTTCCGATATTATACAGCAGCATCAGATCCAAGTGAGTCGACCGGTTAGGGTTTGACGGTAAACCATACCCTGAGTTGACTCGAGAGCATTGTATGAATGAAGGATTATATCCATGCGGTAACTGTCGGTAGAAAGGTTCCAAGAGTGGGTTACTTAACTCCAAATACCTTCCGGGTTCATGCGGTGTTGCTTGGCACCCAACGTGATCAGAGGCCCGATCGAATTTAATGTGCGACATTAATTCAGTTGATTAATTAATATAAGTTATTAATTAATTAATCAAATCAGTAAGGAGTCACTGGGCTTAATGGGCCATTAACCAGACTGGTAATTGGGCCTAGAGGGTCACGTGCAAATGATTCTCAAGGCGATGGATAATAAGTGGGTTTTATCTTAAACCGGGCGCTTTTATGAAAAATTACGCGGTTAATATAAAATGTAGTGAACGAGCTGAGCAGGCCAAGCTGTTGCAAAACCCTGGCCGCCCCTCCTCTCTCCCTCTCTCTCTCTGGTGCCCCAGCCTGTCCCCATCTGTTGTTTGTGGGTCTGCTTCACCGTCTTCCCTGACTCCCATTTGACGGGAATTCGACCGCGCATTGCGGCAGTCGTTGTGGCGATCGGCGAACCGTTCATGGGCTGCGAGGAACAAGGAACGAGAGGAAATCCACCGCGAGGAGAATCGCGTGGACTTCGCTAGAGGCCGGGCATCTGCGCGGCTTGCGGTGTCACACCGACGGAACCAATCGGTTACAAATTTGAATCCGTGTGCGGTAATGTCGATTACCCGTTCTAATCCGATTTTTTGGTTTATTCGAAACGGGAAACGGATCGCCGTATTAATTTTTATTTTCACTGCGTGGGCAATCTGGTGAAACACAAGAACCCAACAGTGTGCATATGAGGATGTGTTTTAATGCTTTAAATTATATTTAAATACATGATTAGAAAATAAGATTTTTGAAAAATCAAATTATCCAATTTTGATTGGTACCCAAGTTTTAAGAAAACTAAAAGTTATTATTTTTCAAAATGTTAGCCTTCATGTGATGTGTTTGATCATGTGTGGATGGTTAAAATTTGTGGTGGTCATAGACATGCACTTAGTTAATTTCATATCATGTGATGGTGTGATTATGTGGATTATGATGGAATGTGATTTAGATTAATTAATGTTAATTAATGAGGCCTGCGTGCCTCTCTCTCTCTATCATTCCCATGTAATTCTATCTCCCTTCAATGATGTACTCGACCATAATGCTTTCTCTTACAATTAATTAGTATTTGAAAATATTTCAAATTTCAATATTATATGTAATTGATCGTAATGACCGAGGAGAGGCGAAGATGATCCACAAATGTAACCAGGAAGGCGATAGGAGATGAGATCACCAATGCCTGTATGTTTGCATGTTTTGATTATATAATTGCTATATAGTTATGGTGATTAATTGAATGGCTCTAGTTAATCACCGTGCTGTCCGTGACCACATAATGAACATGTATAGTTGATCCATACTGTTAGTTTTTTATTTTGAATCAATTACTATTATCTAAGTATAGTTAAATATATATATATATACGATATATTTATAAACTATCACCTTAGCTGAGACCAAGATAAAAGTTATCTAAAACCCTCGTTAAAGTCTAAGCCATAACGTGAGTAGTTGAGAATTTACTGCTTGGTCCTCCATTGTTATAGTCATAGGATTCAAATCACCTTAGGTAGATTTGTTGTGCTACCACAAGGCCTGTCTAATTGTGAGGAGAGACTCTGGCTATGGCATAAGATGCCTTCTGATCGGGGTAGAGGAACTATATAGCCTTGTTGTGCTATCCACAAGGGTTGCATATAAATCTATGCTCGTCTTGTAACGATGGTAATGCTTAGACCATAATTAATGGTTTGTTGTGCTATCGACAAGGCTATTAAATCTCTGGAGACTAAAGCCATGATCAGATGTTGCAAAGAGTTGCAAGTCCCATGAAATGGGTGCTCTTTGATTGTATTACAGTTTGTTATGCAATCCACAATGCTGTACTATAAGTCAATGAGATTCTGATCCCTGTTAGGAGATTATCAGAGTCTCCCGTTTTGTCTAATTGAAGGTTATACAGTCCGTCGAAAAAATAGTGGAAAATAATTCAAGATAAAAGACCATAATTAAATTATAAGAACTGTCTGCTTAAATCATTTTATTTTCTCTATTAACTGAAATATCGTCTATTGATCCGAGGTTTGGCATATTGGATACTGATACTTCTCAAATTCAGATTGGCAAAAGAACTCTGACGAATGTTTTTAGGGTCATATGATAGCCACTATCCTAGTCAGATATCATGAAATCTTTTACTTAGATGAAACTAAGAAGAAATATATTCATGGTATGCCTTTGAGAAAGGCTAGAGGTAAGATCTTAAACGGTCGAACCCATACTTGGGAAAGATAAAAGCAAGTCAGCTGAAAGTGAGAAGGAGCAGTTCTTCTACTACAATCAATATAAGGATATTGGTAAGGGCAAAAAGAATATGAAACTTGTAAGAAGTTTTGGGCATTCTTATTATTAACTTTTGCATGTCCATTGGAGAATTAACGTATCTAATATGAGATATTAGAAATGATTATCAGATCTGCAACAGTATGCAGACTTAAACAAGTAAAAGAAAATCGAGAGTATAAAAGGGTTGAGTTAGACTCAACAATTGTTCAAAAAGGATGCATAGGTTACTGTTAGACAGTAAATCCTTAAGAGACTAATATGAAACTAAATAATTGTTATTTAGTTCCATTAATGGTCAAGAATTCTAAAAGTGAATAACATTGATTGAGAAGGAACAAGCGTTGCTTTATATGCTTTTAGAAATAAAGTAAAAGATTTTAAAACCAGTCAATGCACTATAGATTCTTGATGTGACATATCATGTGATGAATGTTCACAAGTCTCCTATAGAAATGAACTTAGTGAATCATGATTATTTATGGCATTGTACACTAGAGTGTGCGATAAGAAATTATTGGGGCTTATACATGTTGATGTAAATAGCCCAATATCTTCTCAAGGTCAAAAAGATAATAACTTCTATTGACTAACCTTAATGATTAACTTTTGGAAAGATTCAACTGTATATATTTGTTGAAGTACAAGTCGAATGCATTTAAGAGATTAAGGTGTAGAAGATCAAGATGAAGTGACTAAAAGGAAAGAGTATTAGAATTCTTTGATTTGATCAAGGAAATTAATATTTGAGTACGAGATTTACGTAAATCATTAAAAAGGAGTAATTGTATCCTTTATCGATTAATTCTCATTGTATATCATAGCAATATGATATAATGAGGAATTGTACTTTATTAGATATAGTACAATAAATATATAATAAGGTTTACCTAGTTCATATATCCTCGTAAATATGAGTATGAACATTAGATGTACATACTTTGCACAATGTTCCAAATAAGTTAGTGTATCTATATAAGATATAGAGACAAGATAATTCATATGAGATATAAATTATAAGCAAACATGATTTTAAGGATGTTAAAATCAAGTTATGTTCTAGTCTTTTAGTAAAAAGACATTATCTAAAGAAGTTGGATCCAAAAGGACATAGTGTAGTGTAAATTTGATAATAAAATAATTATCCTCCTGAAAACTCTCTTCTACGAAGAGAAACATATCTTCAAAGAAGACAGTGAGAGCTGATAAAACTAAAAGATATTCTAGACTCACAAATTAACACAAGATTATTAGATAATCTTCGAGTACTTGGAACCATTTATGACATACATAAAGGAGCTTTATAGATATTTGAGATTCTCTCAAATGGCTAGAAAGATATGTTTGACATATCAGAGATAGCAGAATGAGGAGAGCTCAAAGATGTGGATTATGATCTTAGATCTATGAGAAAGCTCATAACTTTGGAATTAACAAGAAATTAAGAATTCAAAACTATAGTCTATAATACCTATTAAGTTCAGAATTTGATAATATTGCTTGAAGGTATTGTAACTGAAAGAAGTAAATAAATCTTAAGAATAAAGATTAGTAAAAATGGACTAATTAAAACTTATGTGGTAAACTGAAGGAAATTGTTAACGTCAAAGTGTTGACTTAGACAAGTTTTTCCTCAGTGGTTACCATAAATAAGTTTATTATAATTCTACTTGCCAATACTGTCTATCATGATAATGAGATGACAGTTGGATATTAAAAGCCATTCCCTTAATATGATTGAGGAAAAGATATCTAAGAAGCATGTTATGATTTCAAAGATTAATTTTGAATCAAAACCGATGCTTCCCAACGTTGGAATCAGAGTTTTGACTTAATGGTCAAATACTAAGTGATCATTAAGAATGATCACGGATTGTGTGAGTATAAAGAGGACAGTAGGAGCACAGTCGTGTTAGTAATGCGTTGTGATAATAACATCATTAAAGTCATTGAGAATAACACTAGGATGTTGCTATCAGTAAAATCATTATTAACCATA
This sequence comes from Zantedeschia hybrid cultivar, assembly GCA_030544215.1. Lineage (NCBI taxonomy): Eukaryota > Viridiplantae > Streptophyta > Magnoliopsida > Alismatales > Araceae > Zantedeschia > Zantedeschia hybrid cultivar. Next base: position 48,888,298 of record JARZZO010000011.1, read on the forward strand.
TTTTCTTCCATAATGGGTTTGGTTATAACACCCCATATATTGTAAATACGAATCTATTAAGGTAGATTGATGAGGATGTTACCTTAACCTATATGTCAAAATGTTTGACATAAATTCCATAATAAGTCTCAATTGTTGAGACATGAAATTTATTTCTTTAAGGAAAGATTCCTTAAAGTATATAGAAAAATCTTGATAGAAGGAGTGAATCACATCACTAAGTACTTGAGAAAGGCTAAGGATGCACTCCTGTATATAGAGAGAGTGATTTGAAACCATGAGTCACACTGACTCAAATTTCAAGTCAGACTTGGATTTTATCTTTTAATCAGAAATTAGTGGATCAGAAGAGTTTCAAGTTAGAAACCACTGTTGACATGATTATAGCTGATACTGTTTATATAATAGTATAGAGTGGATCGTAAGGGTTTGTTAGTATTAGATGGTCTCAAAGCCAATCCGATACTATGTACTTATTCATATTATTAATAAATGGCAATAATTCATTGTGTGTAATTAATTCGATCTGTGTTTATCGTATCACGATGAAGTCCATGAACATGTGCAACAGTCTTCGGATTGTGATGAGATCATAATTACGGGACCGAAGACTTATAAACACATGTTCTTAATTGTTCCTAGTCATAGGATGTTTGAGATAGGACATCGAACATCCGGATAAACTAGTATAGGTTACTTCAGCTCATATGATGAGGGTGACTGATCCCATAAGTCACTTGTGTGGAGACACTATGTTGAACCTATAGGTGCTCATTGGTGAATGAGTTCACTGAACTGATCCGACTATGAATCGCTGGATGGTAATCACCTTACTGTTAACCAGCTCGATTCATTTGTCACGGTTGCGTGGATGATCCTTGGACCTGAGACTCCAAGGATATCTTGTTGGTAGGTTTCTGAGCTTTGACCTTGACGAACGAATCCCTAACCATGGGTTATCAATAAGTCAAGCGATCGGGTTCAGAGAAATGCCCTCGAAGGTAATTGTGTGTTCAATATGGGATCATCCGCTCTCGGTAGTTTGAGAGAGAATGTTCCGGGAATGATGCGCTTAAAGTCCCTGGCCAGGGCGGACTTTGTAATCGATAAGGAGTTATTGGATTCAGATTAGCGGCATCTGATTCAAGTGAATCGACCAAATAGGGTTTAACAGTAAACCATGACCTAGGTCGATTCGGGAACATTGTACGGATGAAGGAATATATCCGCGCGCTAACCGATGACAGAAAGGTTCCAATAGAGGGTTGCGATAACCCCAGTTCCATCCAGGATCATGCGATGTTGCTTGGCATCCAACGTGATCGGCAGTCCGTCCGAATTTATTGTGGGACATTAAATTCGGCTGATTAATTGAATATAAGGATATTAATTAATTCAGTGGGTCAGTAAAGGGTTACTGGACTTAATGGGCTATTAACTGGACTGGTATTTGGGCCTAGAGGGTCACACGCAAATGGTTTTCAAGTCGATGGATAATCCGACAGGATTTCGGATAAGTCTGGATTTTTATGAAAAATCGCAAACTGACTTCTTATAAAAGAACGGATTCTACGTCCGGGGCCAGCAACCCTGACCTAGCCGTCATTTGTTCTTCCCCACTTTCTCTCTCTTCTGGGTGTGCGGTTCCCAACTGCTCCACTTTCCGTTCGACGGGGATTCCGAATCCGCATGTCGCGGCGGATTACGCGCAGTCAGACGGGATCTACGCACGCCGCAGCGAGCGAGGAAGCGAGGACGATCCATCACGAGGAGAACCGCGTGGATACTGCTAGAGGTCGGGCATCTACGCGACTTGCGGCATCGCTCCGACGGAACTGGAAAACGGACGCGAATTCGAATCCGCGCAAGGTAAATTCGATTTACTCGGTTTTAGTTTTAACGATCGAAACGGGACAGATCCGATCCCGAATAATTTATTCCGCTGCGTTTTTGGGTCGGATCCCGACACGGCGATCCCAACAGTGGTGTCAGAGCCAGGTTCCACTGTGTTTTCGCCGTTTCAGTCTCTAAAAATTGTGGTTTTAGAATTTACATCCATGCTAGTTATTATTTTCTTGAAGATTTGGGTTCATTAGATGTTCACAGCGATGAGATCGCGATTTAAATCTGAAGAAAATATTTTTTTTTTGGGTTATTTCGTCGTGTTCTTCGTTGGACGAAGAACGGGGTATTTTTGATAGAAACGGGTCGATGAGATGGATCGTTTGGGGGTTTGATCGTTGTGAACGATGCCGGCAACATGAGGCTCCGAGTTTCACTGGCCACAACCTTCCTTCTTCTTTCTCTTGCGTTTTTCTTTTGAAACCGCTGTGAAAAGAGGGATTAAAGTGAGGATTTTTGAAATCGGAAGGAGGGCCACCGGAGCCCTTCACGGGCCTGCCCCGGCCGCCGGACGGCGCCAGCGACGTCGCCGGAACCGGCGGACGGTCGCCGGTGGCTGGACGGCGCCGCTGCCGGCGCCGGAAGGGAGCCCCGTCGGGGCTGCCGCCGACTGGTTCCTTACAATGCAGGGAACCGTCGGGCGGCCCTCGGTCGGGCGGCTAGGGTTTGCCCTAGCCGCCGACAGGGTCCAACCCGACTGGACCCTGGCTCGAGCCAGGCGGCCCGAGCCAGGGCCTAGCAAGGCCCGAACCAGGCCTGCGGGCCTGGGTTCGAGCCCTGGCTGGGCCCTGGCTCGGCACTGGCCCGAGCCAGGGGTTCAGCCGGGCTAACCCCATTTTTTAAACCCCATATCTTTTAATTATTACATATTAGTGGCCCTGTTAAAATTAATTTAATTTAATTTTATTGTTAAAATTTGATTTTGACATTAAATTTTAATTTTTTTGGTCCTAATAATGAAATATGAGTTTTTCATTATCATATTAACAAATGTTGTTAATACTAAGTATTAATCTAAGTTGTTAGATTGATTGTAATATATAATTGTTAAATAACCCCGTAATTATTTGAATTGTTCAAATTGAGCATGGAATATTTCTAAAACCATTATTTTTAGATTTTGTGCATATTTGATGTGTTATTGATTTGCTTGTTTGAATTTGATTTAAATTAGCATGCTTAAATTGTAAAAGTTTTTGAAAATTCTAAATCCATTTTTTTGATTGGTCCCTGGTTTTATGAAAACCAAAATTATAAGTTATTTTCGAAAATTTTATTTAGCCATTTGATGTGCAATTCATGTGTGGTTTGTTTAATAAAACACATGGTGGTCATGGACGAGCATTAATTGTGGATATGGAATGTAATTGTGTGGTTTATCGTGTATTAATAAATAGAGGTCTGCGAACCTCTCCATCTCATATTCCATTGTACTTATACCTTCCTCCTTAATGTAATCGCCATAAGACTTCCTCATTTAAATTATCGTGTAATTAAGAATTACGATGTAATTTGATCGAGGCGGCTGCGCGCGGAACGAGGATGATTCACAACTGCTGACCAGGTGAAAATGAAGGAGTTCATTGCATTCATGGGTTTGCAGACTCATGATATAAGTTGTTATATTGTGTATGTGTGTGCGTTTGACTGTCTGGCTCAAGTCAAACCGCAGTACCGTCGATGACCACACTAATGACATGTATGTGATGCGTATGCTTTATATTTGCTAGGTTATTAGTATTTATAAATATATTCGATATATTTAATACTATCACCTAGGATGAGACCAAATTAAATAAGTAAAACCTTCGTAACAAACTCTAAGCCGTAGCGCGAGTCATTGAGAATGCACCGTGTGGCTCTCCATCAATATGATCAATGGAACTTAATTAAGTCATGGCAGATACTATGTGTTTACCCGAGGTCTGCCATTGTCTGTTGAGAGGACAGTTGATCATGGCATCAGATGCCTTTGGACAAGAGTAGAGGAACGATATAGTTATCTACGTGTTTATCCGGGAACTATATTTCTACTTTACTCTGTCACGTATTGATGGTAAAGCTTAGACCGGGGATAATGGTCTACTGTGTTTACCCGGGGCCATTAAACTTGGGAGCCGAAGTATGATCGGATATTGCAAGGAGTTGCAATTATCATGAGATGATTGCTCTGAGATAGCGGTATGATACTACGTGTTTACCCGAGGTCATACTGTAGATTCTGATCCCCACTAGGAGACAGTCGGCGTCTCCCGTTCTGTATATCTGAAGGTTTACAGTCCGTCGAAAATTAGTGGGAGTAAAACTAGATAATAAAAGACCATATCTTGTTTTAGTTAATCTGAATATCTGCTAATTATCAATTGATTATCTCCTGTAGGCGAGAATGTCGCACCATAACCCGTTGCGAGGCATACTTGATGCCAACCGTTTGACAGGCACCAATTACTCAGACTGGCTCATAAACCTGAAGATAGTCCTCAGGTCTGAGCAGATTGCCTATGTCTTGGATAATGAACCTCTTGCTGAACCAGCATTGGATGCTCCAGAAGAGGAAATGATAGCGTATGAAAAATGAAAAGAGGATTCCATCATGGCTCAATGCTACATGTTAGCCTCTATGAGCAATGAGTTGCAGAGGTAATATGAAGAGATGGATGCTAGATCCATCATGCTCCATTTAAAGGAGCTCTTTGGTGAGAAGAGCAGAATCGAACGATATGAGATATCGAAGAATCTGTTGAAGGCTCAGATGGCAGAGAGAACATCAGTACAGAATCACGTGCTGAAGATGATTGAGTGAGTAGAGAGGCTGGATGCTCTTGGGATTACACTTCCCAAGGAGATGCACACAGACCTCGTGTTGTCTTCACTTCCACCGTCATATGCTCAGTTCATCGTCAATTTTAACATGAACAAGATCCAGGCCACCTTAGCTGAACTACTGAACATGTTAAAGACTGCTGAGGGGAACCTTGTAAAGGATAAACCCCAAGTCCTAATGGTTGGTAAGACCAACAGAAAAAGACTTGCAGTCCAAGCTTTTCGAAAGAATAAGAACAAGGTTCAGAGAAAGGCAAAGGTTACCAAGAAAGACAAGGGTAAAAGTGCTGAGAAAGGTGATGCTTCTACTGTCACCAGAAAGGGCATTGGAAGAGGAATTGTAAGGAATACCTCAAGGACAAGACTCAAGGAACTGTGAAGCAGCAGGACGCTTCAGGTATCTATATGATAGATGTAAATTTGTCAATAAGAGATTGTACATCATGGGTATTAGATACTGGATGTGTATCTCATATCTGCAATTCTGTGCAGGCACTGACAAGAAGGCGTAAGCTGAGGACCAGCGAGGTGGAGCTGAGAGTAGGTAACGGCGCAAGAGTTGCGGCGATCGCTGTGGGGACAGTGAAGCTCAAGCTACCATCCGGAGACACATTTTTATTAGATGAATGTTATTATGTACCTAGCATAATAAGAAACATCATTTCTATTTCATGTTTAGATAGAATTGGATACAATTTAAATTTTGGGAACAATAGTTGTTCAATTTATTTCGGAAATAAATTAATAGCTTCTGCTATTTTGTCCAATGGATTGTATCTATTGAATGTGTCTCATGATAATTTACATATCGGTTCTTCAATTAAAAGAAGTAAGTATGAAATGAACAAAGCCTACTTGTGGCATTGTAGGCTTGGACACATTGGTGAAAACAGACTCCAAAGGTTGCATAAAGATGGATATTTTGATCAATTTGATTATGAATCATATGCAACCTGTGAGTCATGTTTAATGGGTAAAATGGCCAAGTCTCCATTTAGTGGAACTGGAGAATGAGCCAAAGGCATATTAGAACTCATACATTCAGATGTATGTGGTCCTATGTCAACCCAAGCCATTGGTGGTTTCTCATACTTCATTACATTCATTGATGATTACTCAAGGTTTGGATATGTATACTTATTGAAGTATAAATCTGAAGCTTTTGAGAAATTCAGAGAATTTAAGAATGAAGTAGAAAAACAAACAGGAAATAGTATAAAAACCATCCGATCTGATCGGGGTGGTGAATACTTGAGTACTGAGTTCATTAAATACTTAAAGGATAATGGTATCCTTTCTCAGATTACACCTCCTTATACACCTCAGATGAATGGTGTATCAGAAAGGAGAAATCACACATTAATGGAAATGGTGCGATCTATGATGAGCATGTATAAATTACCAGTGTCCTTATGGGGATATGCACTTAGCTCGGCTATGTATATCCTGAACAAGGTACCCAGCAAATATGTTGAGACCACTCCATATGAGATATGGAATGGAAGGAAACCAGACCTTAAACATGTTAAAGTCTGGGGATGTCCTGCTCATGTTAAAAGACATGACGCAGATAAGCTGGAATCCAGAACTGATAAATGCAGATTTGTGGGATATCCAAAAGAAACTTATGGATATTACTTTTATCATCCTGGCGAACAAAAGGTGTTTGTGGCCAGGAGAGCTGTCTTTCTAGAAGAAGATTATATTCTCCAGAAGGACAGTGGGAGTAAAGTAATTCTGGAAGAAGTTCCAGACCCACAAACTGGCAATGGTTCATCAGATGAACCGTCAGTTTCTGAACCTGTTCAAAATGATACACAGGAACCTCGTAGGTCTGAAAGAGTACCTAAACCACCAGAAAGATATGTGGGACATATTGATTTGGATGGTTCAAGGATACTCTATAATGAGGATGATGATCCCAATACTTACCAGGAGGCCATTGAAAGTCCAGAGGCCTGGAAATGGCGGGAAGCCATGAATTCTGAAATACAGTCCATGTACATCAACCAAGTTTGGAACTTGGTAGATTTGCCCGATGGTATAGTACCTATCGGCTGCAAATGGATCTTTAAAAGAAAGATCGGTGCAAATGGACGTATTGAGACGTATAAAGAAAGATTAATGGCGAAAGACTATCGTCAAAGACAAGGTGTTGACTATGACGAAACCTTTTCACCCGTTGCTATGATTAAGTCTATCAGAATTCTTCTCGCCATTGCTGCCTACCATGATTATGAAATCTGACAGATGGATGTGAAGACTGCCTTCCTCAATGGAAACCTTGAGGAGGAGGTGTATATGATACAACAAGAAGGATTCACATCTAAAGAATCTCCGGACATGGTATGCAAGTTGCAAAGGTCTATTTATGTACTGAAGCAAGCATCCCGAAGCTGGAACATAAGATTTGATGAGGCAATCAAATCTTATGGCTTCATTAAGAATGAAGATGAGCCCTGTGTATACAAGAAAAACAGTGGCAGCGCAATCACATTTCTGGTTCTTTACGTTGACGACATCCTACTCATTGGGAATGATGTATGAATGATGTCATCAGTAAAGATATGGCTGTCAAAGAACTTCTCCATGAAGGATTTGGGAGAAGCATCTCACGTATTGGGAATACAGATCTATAGAGATAGATCGAAGAAGATGCTAGCATTAACCCAATCCATGTACATAGAAACCATTGTCAAAAGGTTTGGCATGGAAAATTCCAAGAGAGGTCTCATACCGATGAGACATGGAATTTCACTCTCTAAAGGTAAGTCTCCCAAGACACCTGAAGAGAGGGCAGTGATGGATAAAGTCCCCTATGCTTCTGCCATAGGGTCCATCATGTATGCCATGCTATGTACCAGATCTGATGTGGCATATGCTCTAAGTGTTACGAGCAGACATCAGGTAGATCCAGGTGATGAACACTGGAAGGCTGTGAAATGCATCCTTAAGTACTTGAGAAGGACTAAGGATCTATTTCTAGTTTATGGAGGAGGAGACTTAAAGCTGCAAGGATACACTGACTCGAGTTTTCAGTCTGATCCTGACGACAGCAAGTCAACATCAGGTTTTGTTTTCACACTCAACTGGGGAGCAGTGAGCTGGAAAAGTTCCAAGCAGGAAACCACTGCTGATTCGACAACGGAAGCCGAGTATATTGCTGCTGCTGAAGCCGCCAAGGAAGTTGTATGGATAAAGAAATTCATCGGCGATCTTGGTGTGGTGGAAAGCATATCTGGTCCCGTCCCACTGCTGTGTGACAACAATGGGGCGATTGCTCAAGCGAAAGAGCCGAGGTTTCATCAGAAGTCGAAGCACATTCTGCGACGCTTTCATTTGATCAGAGAGATTATAGCTCGAGGAGATGTTGTGGTGGAAAGAGTTCCCTCAGCCGACAACATAGTAGATCCACTTACAAAGCCATTGTCTCAAAATGTTTTTGAGCGTCACTTAGAGAATATGGGTATTCTGTATAAAAGTGATTGGCTTTAGTCCAAGTGAGAGATTGTTAGTATTAGATAGTCTCAAAGCCAATCCGATACTATGTACTTATTCAGATTATTAATAAATGGCAATAATTCATTGTGTGTAATTAATTCGATCTGTGTTTATCGTATCACGATGAAGTCCATGAACATGTGCAACAGTCTTCGGATTGTGATGAGATCATAATAACGGGACCGAAGACTTATAAACACATGTTCTTAATTGTTCCTAGTCATAGGATGTTTGAGATAGGACATCGAACATCCGGATAGACTAGTATAGGTTACTTCAGCTCATATGATGAGGGTGACTGATCCCATAAGTCACTTGTGTGGAGACACTATGCTGAACCTATAGGTGCTCATTGGTGAATGAGTTCACTGAACTGATCCGACTATGATTCACATCTAAAGAATCTCCGGACATGGTATGCAAGTTGCAAAGGTCTATTTATGTACTGAAGCAAGCATCCCGAAGCTGGAACATAAGATTTGATGAGGCAATCAAATCTTATGGCTTCATTAAGAATGAAGATGAGCCCTGTGTATACAAGAAAAACAGTGGCAGCGCAATCACATTTCTGGTTCTTTACGTTGACGACATCCTACTCATTGGGAATGATGTATGAATGATGTCATCAGTAAAGATATGGCTGTCAAAGAACTTCTCCATGAAGGATTTGGGAGAAGCATCTCACGTATTGGGAATACAGATCTATAGAGATAGATCGAAGAAGATGCTAGCATTAACCCAATCCATGTACATAGAAACCATTGTCAAAAGGTTTGGCATGGAAAATTCCAAGAGAGGTCTCATACCGATGAGACATGGAATTTCACTCTCTAAAGGTAAGTCTCCCAAGACACCTGAAGAGAGGGCAGTGATGGATAAAGTCCCCTATGCTTCTGCCATAGGGTCCATCATGTATGCCATGCTATGTACCAGATCTGATGTGGCTGTGAAATGCATCCTTAAGTACTTGAGAAGGACTAAGGATCTATTTCTAGTTTATGGAGGAGGAGACTTAAAGCTGCAAGGATACACTGACTCAAATTTTCAGTCTGATCCTGATGACAGCAAGTCAACATCAGGTTTTGTTTTCACACTCAACGGAGGAGCAGTGAGCTGGAAAAGTTCCAAGCAGGAAACCACTACTGATTCGACAACGGAAGCCGAATATACTGCTACTGCTGAAGCCGCCAAGGATTCACATCTAAAGAATCTCCGGACATGGTATGCAAGTTGCAAAGGTCTATTTATGTACTGAAGCAAGCATCCCGAAGCTGGAACATAAGATTTGATGAGGCAATCAAATCTTATGGCTTCATTAAGAATGAAGATGAGCCCTGTGTATACAAGAAAAACAGTGGCAGCGCAATCACATTTCTGGTTCTTTACGTTGACGACATCCTACTCATTGGGAATGATGTATGAATGATGTCATCAGTAAAGATATGGCTGTCAAAGAACTTCTCCATGAAGGATTTGGGAGAAGCATCTCACGTATTGGGAATACAGATCTATAGAGATAGATCGAAGAAGATGCTAGCATTAACCCAATCCATGTACATAGAAACCATTGTCAAAAGGTTTGGCATGGAAAATTCCAAGAGAGGTCTCATACCGATGAGACATGGAATTTCACTCTCTAAAGGTAAGTCTCCCAAGACACCTGAAGAGAGGGCAGTGATGGATAAAGTCCCCTATGCTTCTGCCATAGGGTCCATCATGTATGCCATGCTATGTACCAGATCTGATGTGGCATATGCTCTAAGTGTTACGAGCAGACATCAGGTAGATCCAGGTGATGAACACTGGAAGGCTGTGAAATGCATCCTTAAGTACTTGAGAAGGACTAAGGATCTATTTCTAGTTTATGGAGGAGGAGACTTAAAGCTGCAAGGATACACTGACTCGAGTTTTCAGTCTGATCCTGACGACAGCAAGTCAACATCAGGTTTTGTTTTCACACTCAACTGGGGAGCAGTGAGCTGGAAAAGTTCCAAGCAGGAAACCACTGCTGATTCGACAACGGAAGCCGAGTATATTGCTGCTGCTGAAGCCGCCAAGGAAGTTGTATGGATAAAGAAATTCATCGGCGATCTTGGTGTGGTGGAAAGCATATCTGGTCCCGTCCCACTGCTGTGTGACAACAATGGGGCGATTGCTCAAGCGAAAGAGCCGAGGTTTCATCAGAAGTCGAAGCACATTCTGCGACGCTTTCATTTGATCAGAGAGATTATAGCTCGAGGAGATGTTGTGGTGGAAAGAGTTCCCTCAGCCGACAACATAGTAGATCCACTTACAAAGCCATTGTCTCAAAATGTTTTTGAGCGTCACTTAGAGAATATGGGTATTCTGTATAAAAGTGATTGGCTTTAGTCCAAGTGAGAGATTGTTAGTATTAGATAGTCTCAAAGCCAATCCGATACTATGTACTTATTCAGATTATTAATAAATGGCAATAATTCATTGTGTGTAATTAATTCGATCTGTGTTTATCGTATCACGATGAAGTCCATGAACATGTGCAACAGTCTTCGGATTGTGATGAGATCATAATAACGGGACCGAAGACTTATAAACACATGTTCTTAATTGTTCCTAGTCATAGGATGTTTGAGATAGGACATCGAACATCCGGATAGACTAGTATAGGTTACTTCAGCTCATATGATGAGGGTGACTGATCCCATAAGTCACTTGTGTGGAGACACTATGCTGAACCTATAGGTGCTCATTGGTGAATGAGTTCACTGAACTGATCCGACTATGAATCGCTGGATGGTAATCACCTTACTGTTAACCAGCTCGATTCATTTGTCACGGTTGCGTGGATGATCCTTGGACCTGAGACTCCAAGGATACCTTGTTGGTAGGTTTCTGAGCTTTGACCTTGACGAACGAATCCCTAACCATGGGTTATCAATAAGTCAAGCGATCGGGTTCAGAGAAATGCCCTCGAAGGTAATTGTGTGTTCAATATGGGATCATCCGCTCTCGGTAGTTTGAGAGAGAATGTTCCGGGAATGATGCGCTTAAAGTCCCTGGCCAGGGCGGACTTTGTAATCGATAAGGAGTTATCGGATTCAGATTAGCGGCATCTGATTCAAGTGAATCGACCAAATAGGGTGTAACAGTAAACCATGACCTAGGTCGATTCGGGAACATTGTACGGATGAAGGAATATATCCGCGCGCTAACCGATGACAGAAATGTTCCAATAGAGGGTTGCGATAACCCCAGTGCCATCCAGGATCACGCGATGTTGCTTGGCATCCAACGTGATCGGCAGTTCGTCCGAATTTATTGTGGGACATTAAATTCGGCTGATTAATTGAATATAAGGATATTAATTAATTCAATGGGTCAGTAAAGGGTTACTGGACTTAATGGGCTATTAACTGGACTGGTATTTGGGCCTAGAGGGTCACACGCAAATGGTTTTCAAGTCGATGGATAATTCGACAGGATTTCGGATAAGTCTGGGTTTTTATGAAAAACCGCAAACTGACTTCTTATAAAAGAACAGATTCTACGTCCGGGGCCAGCAACCCTGACCTAGCCGTAATTCGCTCTTCCCCACTTTCTCTCTCTTCTGGGCGTGCGGTTCCCAACTGCTCCACTTTCCGTTCGACGGGGATTCCGAATCCGCATGTCGCGGCGGATTACGCGCAGTCAGACGGGATCTACGAACGCCGCAGCGAGCGAGGAAGCGAGGACGATCGATTACGAGGAGAACCGCGTGGATACCGCTAGAGGTCGGGCATCTACGCGACTTGCGGCATCGCTCCGACGGAACCGGAAAACGGACGCGGATTCGAATCCGCGCAAGGTAAATTCGATTTACTCGGTTTTAGTTTAACGATCGAAACGGGACAGATCCGATCCCGAATAATTTATTCCGCTGCGTTTTTGGGTCGGATCCCGACACAGCGATCCCAACAGGGTTCCAACCCAGAATTTATTATTAAGATGACGACATAAATGAGTGATACTGTTATTAGAATAGTATGGATGAAATAGTTCATCCCTGAACTAAATTTAGTTCTTAAAGGTCTCCGATCTCGTCCCGTTATTGTAGGACAACAGTGGGATCGATAAATTTTGTGGTCAAGCCATGGTCTCATCAGAAGTTGTAGAACATTCTGAGGTTCTTTCAAAAGTTAAGAGACAAAGTATTAAGAGGAAATAACGTAATGGAAAATATTCCATCTGAAGAAAAGTTGGCAGATACCTGGCCAAGCCCGAGTCACGGATTTTATGTGAGCATCACCTAGGTTTGATGGAGGTCAAATGCGAAGTGATTGGCTTGAGTCCAAGTGGGAGATTGATAGATCTAGGTGTCCTCAAATCCAATCATGATGCACCTATCACAATCTGGTTCGCTAATTATTGGCATTTAAATCATTATGTAGATTAGCATATTTATTATCGCGCATAATGAAGTCCATGAATATGTGCAATAATCATCAGATTATGATGAGATCATAATGATGAGTTTGATGATTTATAAACATATATTCTTAATTGTTCCTAGTTGTAGGATGTTTGAGAAGGACATTAAACATCCGGTAAGACTAGTATAGGTTATTCCAGTTCATATGATGAGGGTGACCGATCTTGTTAGTCACTTGTGTGGAGACACTATGATAAACCTGTAGGTACTCATTGGAGAATAAGTTCACTGAACTGATCCGAAATGAATCATTGTATGGTAATTTACTTGACTGTCAACCGGCTTGATTCATCGTCACAGTGGCATGGTTGATTTATAGACTTGAGACACCAAAGACATCTTGTCGGTGGACTTATAGGCTTTGACCTTGACTTACGATTCTCTATCTATGGGATTTCTAATAGTCAAGGATCGGGTCCAGCGGAAGACCTTCGAAGGTGATTGTGTGTTTTATAAAGGATCATTCGCTCTTAGATAACTGAGGAGAGAATGTTCTAGAATGGATCCGCAGGAGTCTCTGTCCAGAGCAGACACAATATCTGTAAAGGTGTTTTCGGATATTGTACAGTAGAATCTGATTCAAATGAGTTGACCATCTAAGGTTTGACAATTGACCATAACCTTAGGTCGATTCGAGAGCATTGTACGAATGAAAGATCATAAACCATGTGGTAACTGTGGATGGACAGGTTCCATGAGTGGGTTGCTAAACCCCATTACCTTCCGAAATCATGCGGTATTGCTTGACACCCAACTTGATCAGAAGTCCAACTGAATTTACATGAGATGTTGATTCGGTTAATTAATTAATTAAATATTTGATATTACTATAAGACAATAACTAGTTATTGGACTTAATGGGCTGAAAATTGGACTGGTTAATGGGCCTAGAGGGTCACACGCAAATAGATTCTTAGTCGGTGGTACTTAAGTGGGGTTTATATTAACTCGGGAACTTTTATGAAAAGTCGTACCGACTTAATATATATACACGTTGTTAAGAAACCTTAGGCCAAGCTCCAGGAGCTCTGAAGGCTGGCTGTCCCCCTCTCTCTCCTCCTCCTTTGGGCGCCCCATTAGAGGCACCGGGAGACTTCCTGTCTCCGCCGTGCGAGTTTTCCGGAGTCGAAAATTCTTGTCCGGATGATCCGGACATTGTTGCAGTGACGATTCTTCAGCGAGCATGCTGATCTGGACGAGGGAGCGATGACGAACCACCGCAGAGGATCGTGTAGATATCGCTGGAGGCCGGATGCTTGTGTGGCTAGCGGCATTGCCTCGACGGAACAGAAACGCGGATTCGAATCCGTGCAAGGTGATATGATCACAACTAATTTTTCAATTTCTGATTTTCGTTACGAAACGGATCTGCGGGCATTAGGCGGGATTTTGTTTATTGCTTCCGTTGCGTTCGTTGCGCCCTGCCCGGATCCCAACACCAGCTGCCGCCCTCCTTCATAAGATGTAGGAGATGACACTAGGAGTGGAGGGGGCCGATGTTGCCATCCAGCACTGCACCTTTCGGGGCTAGCCTGGCCGGCGACCATCTTGGGCAGTGGTGGTTGATAGGGTTGCTGGCCGGTGCTAGCCAGGGCAGCTCCTCATCAACAGGCACTGACACGCGGTGCCGTTGCTCCCAAAGGAGGCCTCGTCGGTGCCCAATGCCCTCTCGGGATCATCTCGAAGAATTCGGGCTCTATCTTGGGAGGCTCTGGAAAGATTCCAGATGGTTGCTCCCTACAATTTTGGGATATCCACCATCCTTTATCAACATGAATCACATGACCAAATCAAAAATTTGATTTTTAGTGCATTGAACAAACAAAGAATATGATCCAGACACATGAAATAGATCAGAGTGGAGCTTGGCTCTGATATCACTATAAGGATCGTACGAGGAGATCGAACATAAAATTAAGAACGGTTACACAATGTAATTTAAAACTGCCCCCATGATGTCTTGATCTTTTTTGACATAAGTAAAACAATTTAGATATCTGAATCTCACCTTGCGTGTAATTAGATATGTTTTTTTCGGTTCTAGAAGGCCGTCGCTGCCAGCCGCACAAGTATCTAGCCTCTAGCAGTATCTATGTAGTTCTTCAGTTGATAGTTCAAATCCTCTGTCGGTTCAATGCGATCGTTGATCCTTCTTCTTCTCAATAGTGCCTGCAGCATGTGGGTGGAGGATTTGGTGAAGGGAGACGAAAGCGAATGAGAGAGACGAAGAGATTGCCCTTACGGAGGGGGCCAACCCGAGGAGAGAGAGAGAGAGAGAGGAGGGGGATGACGAGCACTCTAGGGAAACCCTGCAGCTTGGCTTAGGATTCCCCTCTTACATATATTTATATTAATTTGATGACTTTTCATAAATTCCCCTATGTTAATATAAACTCCTATTTAAATATCACCGATCAGGAATCTTTGTGCGTGTGACCCTCTAGACTTAAGTACCAATCTAGTTTTGAGCCCAATAAGCGCAATAATCCCTTATTGACTTCAAGTGATTTAATTAATATCTCATATTAAATTAAACACTTAATCGATTTATTATCTCATGATAGTCGACTGTACTTTTAATCAAGTTGGGTGCCAGGCAATATTGTATGAGCCCAAAAGACATTGAGTCTCAGCAATCTGTTCAAGGGACCTTTTCGTCATCAGTTATCATGTGGCTATAATCTTTCACTTGTACTAATGCTCTCAAGTGAATTTAGGGTATGGTTAATTGTCAAACTCCAATCAGTTCACTTACTTAGATCATATGACTTAAAGCATTATTAGAAACACACCTTTTTTGATATAGGCCTAACTAGAGATTTGTAGGCATCATACTATAAAGCATTCTCTCTCTAATTATCGAAAGCGAATGATCTATTATTGACTATACAATCACTTTCTATGATATTCCGTTGGATCTGATCACTTAATCATTTAAGATCCTATGGTTATGGATATGCTAGCTAAGGTTAAAATCCAGAAGTCCATTGATAAGATGTCTTTAATGTCTTAAGTTAAAAGACTAACCATGCTATCGTGACAATAAATCAACTAGTTGACAGTTAGATAAATTACCATCCAGTATTTTATGTCGGATTAGTTTAGTGAACTCATTCACTAATGAGTACCTACAGATTTACCCTAGTGTCTTTAGACAAGTGACTACGAGGACAGTCATCCTTATCTTATGAACATGAGTAATCTGAACTAGTCTCACTACATATTTGATGTTCTTCTCAAATATCCTCAAATTAGGAACACTTAAGCATATGTGTTTAAATAATGTTAATCCTATTATCATGATGTTATCATTATTTAATATTCGTTGTACATATTTATGGACTTCATTATAAGACGGTATATTCGAATTATACGTAATAAATCTAATACTTTTATTATTATTATTTAAAAAATAAGACTATACAATAATTATGTAATTGACTTGGCCGACATACATAACTAACAATTATCTATTGCACGATATCTTATATTGGACAATCATTATTTACCTTTTCTTCTTTATTTTTGTGGATAAGTTTGCACATGATTTTAAATTAAATTCAAATTGCTTCATGCATTACGTGCAATGGCTTGGCTAGATAGACAGTCAGCGAATCCCGGCCAATCATAAGGGAACTATTGTTCCAAATGACTAGACCGATAGATGTTCTTGTCCAAAAAAAAAAGAAAAAGAGAAAGACAGATGTTGCTTTCACCATATACACTCTCCTATCACTAGTGCATAACCAATTATAAATAAAAATGAAGAGTTGAAGTGGAGGATCAGGATATATACATGTATGATTGTTTTGAAATAAAAGTGCACCTGAGTTTTCCATGCCCACTAAATTCTGATTGAAGAGAGAGAAAGAGCCGGAGCCAAACGAGAAGCATTCTGATCGTAATTTCCTTTTCCTTTGTTTTAGTGAGTCGAGTACCGACCGCACTAATCAGTAGGCTGCATGAACGGCCACTGCATCATCCCATGTTGTGATTTGAAGGGTTCACCTACGATGTGGCGTGAGCTCAAAAGATCAAGACGTCGGGTCCCAGTCAATATGCAACCTTCTATCACTAGTTAATAAAGCTCAGTTCGCGCTTACGAAAACACTTATTTAAAATAAGTATTTTATTAATAGATTTTATGTTGGCATTTTTCAGTTGATTAAGAATAAAAATGAATTTGATCTAATGAATGATGAGCAATTAGGTGCACAAGTATTTCTTACGCCAATAACTATGTTAATTTTCGTATAGAAGGATTAGTACAAATTGTTGAAGAACACTTATAAAATGAATCGAAAGTATATGCATAAAAAGAATCCTATGAAGATGTGTTTGGTAGTTTTCACTTCAATGATATATATATATATATAACAATAAAAGAATATTTAAGAAAAAGCAAATTGGTAATTGTATTATTAGGAATGTTTAGTTCCAAAGCATTCTTTGAACTCAAAGGAAAGAAATTAAGCAATAAAAAAGTCTTTAATCACTTTTATGTGAAATGCAAAAGACCATATATTAGAATACGCTTCTTATATAGTAGCAAAGATGCCTCTAATTAAATAAAAATATATTTAGGACAGAAAAGAATAGAAATAAAAATAAGTTAGGAACAACATGAAACATTAGACCTAATAATACAAAGGTCAAAAATTAATTAATTAATCGTACTGAGTCATACGAGGCATTCGTATTTGGATGAGTCCATCTGGCACGTGTCTGCATCGGATCAAATCGTGTTTACCCGTACATGCACAATGAATTGTTCTAGATTGATTTTTTTTTTAATTTAAGAAGTAAATTTACACTTTTACATCAATTAAATATGATACTTTTTTTTTAAAATTCTTGTATTAACAAACTCATTAGCTTGAATCTTGTCCGACTGATAGGACTCATGCGAGTAAAGATACTACCTGGTATGGACCAAGGATACGGTGAATCTTGATATAGAAATACTTCGCCTTTTTACCAATACTTCTTAAAAAATTTTGTATATGTAAAAATAATTCTACTTTTCTACGTATAATTTTTTTTAAAATTTTATTTTTAAAATAAATCTTAGTTTGTACGTGATGTTGATAGTAAACTTGACGTCAGAATTCTTTACATTACATAAGAAGTTCTATGCATATACATATTGAACGTGTCTTTTTGTTTGATGATAGGTGTCAGGGTTTCTGCATATATACATTTCAAATGAGCTTTTTTGTACATATAAGTTAGGGCTTATTAGCAAAAAATCACATAATGGTTTTTATTTTATCCTTAACATCAAACAATGATATATTAATAATTAAAATATAATATTTTTATATAATATGAATACACATGCAAATATTCTGTAGACATTAGCGATGTTGAAAAGTCCAATGTGACTGGTCGTGGGATAGAGAGCGAGCTGTATAACTTTATCCGGATCTTAATAAATTTATGGTGAAGCACAGTTCATCTCTACAATTGTTAAATTATTGAACCGGAGTTCGACTTTTGTAAGATGTAAACCGGTACAACTGAACGGGTGGACGGCTAAGAATCATCCGATTCTGTTCAGTTATACAGGTTATGGATTAGTCCACAACTAAGTACTATAAATACAAATAAAGAGTGGAAGTGGAGGATCAAAGGATAGATCTGAGATTCTATTCAACTTGAGTTTTCCAAGCGCACACTAAATTCTGATTGAAGAGCGAGAGAGAAAGCTTGAGCCAAATGAGAAGCATTCTGATTGCAGTTTCCTCTTTTGTTTTATTTTAGCACGTACCGCGCGCATTAATCAACTGTTATATTGGATAGTAATTAATTAGGCTCCATCAACAACCAGGGATTTGAAGGGTTCATGAGCCCTTGTTGTGATTTGAAGGGTCCATCTACCATGTGGTGTGCTAAAAACATGAAGTATGACCGTTTCCAGACATAAGGTCCCCTAGTCATCTGGTGGTCCCTAATTAAGCTCATAATCCGCATGCGCTTTCCAAACCATTGTGTTCATCATTTGCTCACATGCGGTAACGTAACCAAGGTGGGCCATGCCTCTTGAATGACCTAGATTTCCTTTTTTTACCTGAAAGAAGTTGCCTCGGAATCAGAACAAGAAGGAACGATATAAATCCGTACACATGTTTAATGACGCATACTTGGTATAATGGAAAACCGTATAATCACACTCTTTATTAATATCATTTTTTGACACGCTCAAATGGTAATCACACGTTAGATAAAAATGTTATGATCCTACACTTTTAATAGTCTAACCTTCTAATATAAAATTGCCGCTTAAACATGTCAAAAAATGGTGTTACTTTACCTTCTTTTCAGTATACTTAAACGACTTTACCGTGCAGAGTGGGTATTAGTACCGCTTCACTGAAAACCAAAAAAGGGTTATATAGAAGTCATGTATTTAAAAATTGTATTTATTAACTCTTATTTGATAAGATTTAAGTCAAATTATGACAGATATATGCAAACATTGTTACGACCAAATAATTATCTATCATCACTTACTTGAATGCATACGTGAACCACTTGGTTGGATCCAGGTGAGAACACAAGATGCATCCTTCGAAGCGAGCACAAGTAATCTCAACTATAATTACAGTATTTCTGATCACAAAAAAAAAAAATTTATAATTATAATATATATATATATATATATATATATATCTTATATATATATATATATATATATATATATAAGATATAGTTCTCTAACGTCATATGTTAACACTAAAATTATCTAATTTTTGTTTAAATTATTTTTTTCTCTCTCTCTTTTTTCTATTAATATCTCTGTCTCTTATTAATTCTTTTTCTCTTCTCCTTCCCTCTCACGATCTCCTTTTCCCCCTTGTAACAAGAAAACACTTTTTGAAAGAAATATTTCCAAGGAAACATTTGGTATACATGAAAATTGTCTTCTAATTTACCTAGACTGCCTACCAACACGGAGAAAAGGAGTAGAATATTATATAGTGATACGAAAGATAGTGGATGGTGAATAATCTTGGATAAGAAGAGCGTCTTTTTTCATTAGTATATATATTTTTTGTTTAATTAATTGATTGTAATTTTCTTAAAAAAATCACTATATAATAAAATTCACCTTTTTGCAAATTTCTTTTTAAGGTTCACACTCGCTACGGTTCTCATGTAAAAATAATTGACTAATATCTCATTAATTTTGTATGTCATTTGTTACATATATAATAAATGTTTGATTTTTTAATTTTATGTATTTCTTTTATTTTTTTCTCGCTTTTTATTTTCTTCTTTTTTTTTTTTCTTCGTGCAACGCGCCGGTTTTTTGCTTTCCATTAAAAACACCACTGGGTCAAAAATTATTTCCCTCGAGAACAAGAAAATATCTGCGAGACCTGCTCCAGTGCAGCGAGAACCTCGCACTTTGAACTGCGCGCGTGGCGCAGCGGTTCACCTTCCCCGCCTCTGGGCGGGGAGGTCGTGGTCTCGATCCCGTCTCACTGGAGCAGGTCTTTTCGAGTGTGCTTTTTACCTCTTTAAGATTTATTTCGAATTAACTTCGGGCCGGCTCGAACCCCTCTCTTTTAGAGTTGAGACCTTTGTCCAATTCCACTAAACTACTGTTCAAAAAAAAAAAAAGAACCTCGCGCTTTCTTACCCATGAGTCACGACGGACGGCCTTGCCCAACAAGTGGCCGCGTATTTTATAGCTTGTGGTACATGCGGCCAGCTGCTGATCACTTACAATTTGATTGCAGAATAAGTTAATCTGGAATTATTTATCCGTAATAGCGTATACTAGAATAAGGGGTGCTTAGCTTTGATAATTCTGTGGGACCCACTGGCGGAATAAGAAGGATAAGCAATTCTTGGGTCTAGGGTGGGATGACTTATTTTCCTTATTCTCCGAATAAATTATTCTCACCGGTATAAGCCATTCCGCTTGTCAAACTAAATTAAACTTATTCTCCTCTTATTCTCTAAACAAAGTGATAGAATATAGCACACAGAGAGAGAGAGAGAGAGAGAGAGAGAGAGAGAGAGAGAGAGAGAGAGAGAGAGAGAGAGAGAGAGAGAGAGAGAGAGAGAGAGAGAGAGAGTGTCGTTGTCGTTGTCGTCGTCAGAGAGAGAGAGAGTCGTTTGTCGTTGTCGTCGTCGCTGCAGGAACGGATATTGATTAAAGTTAATCCTTGCGATCGAGTGTGAGGAGGAAGGGAAGCGTGGGGAAGAAGCAGCATGGCCACGGGTGAGATCAGGTGCGAAGAGGCGGAGGTGGTCGTCGTCGGGGCGGGGATCGCGGGGCTGGCGACGGCGCTGGCGCTCAAGAGGGTTGGGGCCGAGCGCGTGGTGGTGCTGGAGAGGGCCCCCGGACTTCGGGCCACCGGCGCCGCTCTCGTCCTCTTCCCCAACGCCTGGCGGGCTCTCGCCGCCCTCGGCGTCGCCCACAAGCTCATCCCGCTCTACCCCGCCTTGCAAAAGTACGTTCCATCCACCCCTCTCCGCTCTTCTAGATGTTTACGTACTTCTCCAATGACATTGAGGTCGATCGGACGACTCTTACTACGTACGTTGCAGCGGTCAAACAACCGACATCACTACTGGAGCAACGCAAGAGGTGCCCTTCGGTAAAGCCTCCAGCAGGTGTGGCAGCTGACTCTCTCTCTCTCTCATGTATGGTATGTATGTGTTCACAAGAGAGTGGCTAGCTCTCCTTATATTGTAACGCCTCTGTTGTGATAGTTGTAATTAAGCAGCGAGGGAATGGGGGTGAGGCCCGTCCACCGGAAGGTCCTCTTGGAGTCGCTGTCGGAAGAACTACCACCGGGCACCATCCGGTTCTCCACGAACGTCACTTCCATCTCAACACGAGCTCCGATTAATGCCTCCTGCGGCGTTGTCCTCCAAATGGAGGACGGGACTGCCATCAGAGCCAAGGTGAGTTCCAACCTTGATCCGCCTGCCTGCGGGTCCACCTGTGGCTGGTCGGTGACTTTCTTTGTTAGACTGTACTTGTTTATATATAAATTACCGCATTTGTTTGTATGGGGCTTTGTTTTTCAGACTTTTTATATATTTATCCCTATAAATTAACTGCGGCATTTGCATGCTTATAATATATGCATGTATTGTATATATACATTCTTAAATTTCACATATTATTATAAATATCCTTTATATCTTCAACAAAGATATAATTATATCCTTCCACAATAATGTCATGAACTCGGGCTGAGTACGTTAAAAAGATTTCATCAATTCTAGTGTAAGTCGGATGCATACATGTACAATTCTCTTAAGTTTAAGGATATATATACAAGAATATCTATATTTTCTTAACATATATTTAGTTGGAGGTCGCAACATTTTGATGAGAAGATATAACCACAATTTTTTTTAGGATGTTAAATGCATTTATCACAATATCTAGAAGTGAAGAGTATGCATACAAATACAATAGTTCTATCGGTTATTTGATATTTGGAAAGCGACATGCAACTATTATCCAATGGTTGTCTTTGTAACCTTTAAATGTATAATATATAGTAAAATTTGAATTGGATTTTTTTTTTTTTTTTTGAAAGTAGCCCAGACGGCTAGGAGAGACACTGGGGAGGGGAACATCCACAGAAGGGTCCACCGCGCTACATGTGCGGGGACAAATCCTTGTGTAAAGAGTGGCGTAATGACACGAGGACATTCAATTTGT
Source organism: Zantedeschia hybrid cultivar (assembly GCA_030544215.1). Lineage (NCBI taxonomy): Eukaryota > Viridiplantae > Streptophyta > Magnoliopsida > Alismatales > Araceae > Zantedeschia > Zantedeschia hybrid cultivar. The sequence goes on from JARZZO010000011.1 coordinate 48,910,665, forward strand.
AGGAGAAACAGAGAAGTGCATCCTCATCAATTAAATAAACTGAGAGAAAATCTCATGGTTGTTATAGCAGGGCTACCTGCCACATGGTAGACCTAACTTCGATGACTAGCCGATGGGCCTGGATTCAGTTTCTCGAGATGATAAACTCAGATCCGCATTACCCCCTTGCAAGCTCAACCTATCCTCAGCACGCAGCGTTGAGGTTGTAACATCGCTGCATGGATATATAGCAGCTATAAATTATAAGAATATCTGCAAGTTAATCTTTAGCAGAAAGATAACATACTTATGGTCTCGGCCCACCCCTTCAGCCCATCAGCCCATGTCCAAGACCCAACCCCCCTCTCTCTCCCCATCCCCACAAAGCTAGCGGCCTCCCCCCTCTCTTTTATGCATTCTCTCTCTCTCTCTCTCTCTCTCTCTCAAAGCGAGGTCTCTATACCTTGTCCTAGGTGAGCTCTCTCTCTCTCTCTCTCTCTCTCTCTCTCTTGCGTGAGTGCATGCGCAACTTTCTCCCTAAGTCCTAAAAACACCAAAGGCCTTCCCCCTCTCTCTAGTTGAAGGCAAAGGGGCCACGAGCATCCTCCTCCATCTCTCAATATATGTTTATTTATATCTACATTTTTTTATATTTTTTAGATAAAATATCACCTCAAATGCCTAGGCTATCTCCTAAGCAATTGTGACTAAGTTGACCCCTTGGTCACCTCCGTAGCCTCGTGCCTCTGACTACATAGATTTGTGTAAACAAAAAAATTGGAATTGCCATCTATATATGTAACCCCAATACTATCACACATAAAGTAGATAGGCCAGAGAGTGGATGCAGAGTTTCCAAAGCGAAGATTGAAGAGAACTTAGTTCAGCCAACATCCATACTTGAAAGGTTATTGTAGCATTAAAACGAGATTTATATCGAGAAAGGTTATATAGGCACTGGTGGAGCAGTGATTTGAAGGACATCCAACCCAGTCTTCATCATAGAAGTCATATAGAACCGTTAGTGAAGAAGAATGGACATAATGAAGGATTTGAGATACCGAAGTATCAGTTTCACATGCATGCTAATACTTCTAAATGGGAGAATGCATGGATTGACACACTACATTGGAAAGGCCACATCGTGTTGAGTAATAATAGCATATTGCAACACCTAAACAATGCTCCAACAGATTGCGGGATCTAGAGGGGAAAGAACTAGTAGCAGAAGAAGTTGCCATCAAACATACAATAGATCGAGCACCATCTATCTTGGAATGTAGAAGTCAAGCATATATTTGGTATGTATAATAATTCAATCAATAGAATGGAGCAAGGTCTTTGAAGAGGGGTAATTGGGCTTTCCCAATTATGCCCAATTGGAGATAGCCCAGGGAGCACACAACCCACTTTAATGGCTTCACGTGCAATGAGCATGTGAGCCTCCCCACAAGCATCTTGTAGGACACGCCAAAAGCGTAGGTCTTTAGAGGGGGCTCCACTGGGTTCCCAACGAAGGATCCAAGCCCCCTAGAGGGACAAAGTTCCTAACAAAGTCCATCAGGGCCTCTCAAAAGAGCCAAGCTCTCGGAGATGTTTGTCCCAACTTCCTAAGAGGACCAAACTTTCGGGAGGGTCCAACTTTCTCCCTGCTCTCCAGTTAGCAAGGCCAAGGTCTCCTACTGAGGTCTAAACATCGAGACTCCGATTTCCTGAGAAGGTAGGGACTCTCGAGATGATTCAAATTATCTACTTCCGATCGATAGGCGAGAATCACATTCAAAACACTACAACTGCAGTAAGCCCCGCGATCTCCACTACTCCACAGAGAGGGAAACTACACCCTCTAGCCTATCTACCTACGATGGCCTATAATCAAGGGCCCTAAATTGTGGGAGACTATAGGCTATCACGAGAAGATCCCGGATGCCTATTTAAGGGCCGTATAAATAGACGAGCCCTCCTCCAGAGTAAGGTACGCACACTCATACCTAGAAAATATAGCCACTCAGTCTCTTTCTTAAGGATCTGACTTAGGCATCAAAGAGTCTTTCTCCTGCCTAAAGGGAGGACCTTGTGACTATCTTCTTTCTCTTGCAGGTCCTTGCTCTATACGTTCTCCTCTACAACTACAAATTCTATCGATTAGCCAGAGATTGGATCAGATGGTTCTCAGCGTCTACGAGTTTCTGACCAGTATAGTCTTAATGCCCAAGATGTAGCAAGCAATCTCTATGTATTAAACAACAAATATTGAAGAGAGACAATGAGAGCAAAAATATAAGAAAGGTTGTTGCCAATGATGATGATATTATCCAAGGATGTAAATGACATCTTTAGGTGTGCATTGGAAGAAAATAGTAGTAAGATCAATTTTGGATCCAATAAAGCCAAAGTACTAACAAAAATGTACAAGCTTAAGTGATGAAGCCATGCATGTGAGCCTTACCGAAGATCATACATGGATATATGAATTTGGATGAGTACTGCTATGCAGTGCGTGCATTTTGACTGCACACATTATTTTCAATTCCCTTCCCATTTTTGAATTTGTAATTACCTACTTAAGGTTGTTTTCATCTCTTAATGCTTTATTTTTACCATCCGATCATACCCAATCATGAAAGTCAATTGTAGTTATCCATCGGGTATTTACAACTTTGATTTTGAAAAATTATAAAAAATAGTAAAAATATAGAAAAGTAGTCAGATTATCCTTAGGCTTGTTCCCATCATTTAGAGTTTTAGTATTCATTACCAAATTGCTCGCACCCAATTGGACGGCTACATTCAATTTGGATATAATCGGACAGTGAGTATTAAGCTCTAAGAGGTGAAAATTATTTTGGGGGAAGAGGGTAATTGAATATTTAAAAATTTATAGTGATTTTTATTTTTATTTCGACATGAGAATGGGATCGAAACCTAGCGTGCTGTTTATCCGCAAAGATGCTAAAACTACACCACAGTACTCCTCTATGCAGTTGACAGAGACATATATTGGCAAAACTTGGGGATTGCTTCTTGTAAATAGTTTGACAAAGAAAATCATGTTAGAAGGCTCATGCTATAAGGCATTGAGGACATCAATATTAAGAACCAACCACCAGATGAAACAACAAGTGGAATAATAAGCCACTTAATTGTATTTCTCACAATTATACTAAACATGTCAGGAGATCACACAGAGTTGTTGATGAAGACATTTCGTGACCAATCAAGTTCTATGTCACTCCGTGGAGCTATCAACATGATATTTGAGTTTCAAAACCCACTTGCAGCGAGCAACATTCATATGAAGGTATGGAGGACTCAAGACCATGCCATTGAGAAGAATTGCTTCAAACTCTGATGCCCTGGCCATGTGCAAGTCTTGATGATGAGAGGCTTCTGTTATGTAGGTGGACTCTTTAGATACATCGTGGGCGACTGTCAAAAGATATGCTAATAAAGGGTAAGTGATGGTGAAAACATCATCAAAATGAACGTTATAGTTATGTGCATTGTATGGTGTGACTGGAGTCGGTCCTTGAACAATAGAAAAAATGAGATCTAAGAGGGCCAACACAATAGAAGAACAAAAGTGAAAACTTCTAACTGTTGACTTTTTGGCAAACCTGACAAAACTAAATGTGAACAATGAGATGTCAGCGGTAGTCATGCTAGGATATAATTCAAAAGATGGTCTGCATCATAGGATGACTAAGGTGATTATGCCACATTATTGTTGAGGTCCATTAATTAACCAAAACTTTATCAATCTTCCCTTTTATTTTGTAGATACAACTAGTAGAGATCTAGGCAATCCTTCGAGAAGTTCTTTCCGAATTGACCGATCCTTCATGACAACAAAGTTAGGGTGAAACTTAAAAACAACATTGTTATCTATTGTAAACTATTGAACTGAGAGCAAGTTCTTGCTGATGGAAGTACATGTAAGATGTTGCAAAGAACTATAAAACTAGTTGTGGATTCAAAAGTAATGGCACTACGAGAAATGCATACACTTGAGCCATTGCTAGCTAAACTTGGACAAATCTATAATAAGAGATGGAAGAGCCAAGTTCTGGTAGTCCAAAGTAATGTGATGGGTGGCATTAGAATCTAGGTACCACATGATAAAATCGGCAACCGTTGGATATCCAACATGAACAGAAGTTGGTGGAAAGTAAGTAGGGGTTAGTTTTGTTGCACACAAGTGATGGATCATAGGGAGGGTATGATACATCTGCATGCCCATAGAGATGTCAGAGTTCAGCATGATGTTGACTGAGCGATGACCATGACCATTTCCATAGTGGGAGCCACCGCTGGTGATGGCCTTGGGGTAGAGCCAACCATCTGGAGGCGAGAAGCCACCTTCTCATGCAGCAAGGTGGATATAGGGGAGAGGAAGGTTGTTAAAGGACTATGATTGATGTTGAAGCCAACTCCCAAGGGCAAGCAACATACTAAGAGTGAAGCCATCAAGTTGAGTAGTGACAGATGGCACAAAGGAGTACTTAAATGCAAGGCCAAGATTTCTTGAAGGACAAATGTTCACCAATACAAGAGAGACTAGGATTACCAATCTGTGTGATACTATATATTGACATTAATTTTGATTTGATGAATGTATCCAGTGACTAAAGAAGAGCACTTCTTGATGTCTTGAAGCTAAATTTGAATTGTAGCACCCATACATGAGAAAGAGATGAAAAAAGAACTGGGGAGCATCCCATCCCACTGTGCATACAACCTGTTCAAGCTGATAATGAGTGGAAGAAGGACCTGAAAAAGAGTAGTAGTGAGCTAGCCAATTGAGCACATGTTGATCTCTCTTTACTTAGAGAGCATGACCACTGTTGGGGAGGTGCTCTTGGACATAGCAGCCAAAGGAAGAAAGGCCGGAGAACTAGGTTTTGTGCCATCAATGTATTTCTTGCAGAGAAGAATAGGCCTTCAACAAGGAGTAGTTCTCATAGGTGTGCTTCATCAGGAGAAAGTTCATAACATTAGCGGTAGGAAGAGAAGATTTTATCGGTGAGGAAGAGAGTAAATAGATGAGGGAATAAGAAAGCCATCGTAGAGAAGGATGAAAAAGAAGGATCCTTAGGCCTTGAATACCATGATAGATTAGAGTTGCCTGACAAATTGGGAAGTGAATCCTTACAAATTTGGTGCTGTGAAATTCTATTAATATATCTGAATACAATATACTTGTTATTAGAAAATGTTAAACCACCAGAGAACATGGTTTTTACAGTAGTTCTTCTTGGCTATGTGATAGGCTTGGATTCGGTGGCCATTTGATAGACTAAGACTTTGTTTCTTGAGAAAGATTGCTTTGGGTCTGCAATATGACATATACAGAGGGGTTGCATGCCTAGAAGGGTATTTTATGCTTGTATATAGATGTGGCGCACAGTGTTATGTATAAAGAAAAATAAGGCTATAAAGGTGACGGTTGTGTGGTCAATAGTAGAGTGAGTTATTTCCAGAGTTATCCCTGGTGCTTCCATTGAGTCGTGTTCTTTGTAACATCTTCACTTGTATATCTACTTGTGTTATCCTTGCATGCTAGAAAGTCTTGATTGTTCGTGTGGAATCATATGGTTGGGCTTTAAGGTGGAGTGTGAGAAGTGCACTGCAAATGCTTCCATTGCATATGTTGTTTTTTAAATGATTTGAGTTTAGGCTTTCATATTACATTGTCAATAGTTAAGATTTAGTCACTTTGATGATTAAGGATTGAGTAATGCTTGCTGCATCGAGGAGTAGTGCAGCAAGCTGAGTCATCTCGCAATGCAGGATGCTATTGGTCCACCTAGACAGGTCATATGAGTTAGACAATTTTTTCCACATGTGGACAAGGCAAGCATTAATTGCACGTATAAGGTTCTGGGCGTGATAAATGTATGTACACATGACAAGTATTTCAGGGGCATGACAAATACTTGTCACGTCCACGAAGCATTTGTTACACCTAGTAAATATTTGTCATCTCTATATATCCATGTACAGATTTTCTGACCTGACATATTTTACAGACATGACAAACTAATACTTTGTAGGTACGACAAATAGTATTTGTTACATTCAGGAAGTATTTGTCATTCTTACACTTGTGTATATAGATTTATAGGCATAACAAATACTTTTCAAGTGTAACAAATGCTCTGTAGCTATAGAACATTTGTTATGCGTACATACCTTTGCCATGCGTAGAACTCTCCGCCTCACATTTAATGTTTGTCTGAGTCACTTGTGGAAAAAACTACGCAACTCAGGTGACCTCGATCTCTGTGGACCAATGACATCTTACAAATTGCGAGATGATGCAGCTTGCTATATTGCCTCTCAGTGCAACAAGCATTTACTCTTAAGAAAAATTTCCTTAAAATTGCAACAAGTGACACACTCAATGATATCTTATTCCTCTTTCATCTACGTTTGTGCCAAGGGCAGGTCTTAATAGGGTGCGATGGAGTGCACTCTGCAGTGGCGCAATGGCTGGGTCTCTCCACCCCTGTCAGCTGCAGCCGAGCTGCCGTCCGAGGAATTGCAGTGTATCCCGATGGCCATGGGATCAAGCACAAATTCCAGCAATTGCTTGGCAAGAGTGCGAGGGCAGGTGTTGTTCCCATGAACGACAAGGAGATCTTCTGGTTTTTTACCAACAGGTCCAACCCAAGTGGTAAGCTTCTGTGATACTTCCCTTAATGTTCCCAAAGCATACGTATGAATGATATGGTTCACTGCCGCAGATTCGTCTGCAAGCAGTAGACTGTTGTTCCCATCCCGCGGCATGACGCACGTAACACCACAATTCACATGGACGTGTGCTCAGCATTTCATGAAGTGCAAGCACACCTGCATCTCTGCGAAAGCGTGATAGGATGATTTTTTTCATTATTTTTAAAAAGTAAAATCCCGCCTCAATACATCCTTGAAGAGCACCAGAAGGCATCCGACTATAAAAATCTGTTATATACTGCCGTCAAAAGCTAGATAGGGGAATGCATTGTATTACAATACCATACATAATGTATATAATCAATATATATATATAGGTTTTTTTAGATATATTCCTGTAAATTAATATATTTGTATATATGCTCTTAACTCCCATATACTGTTATAAATATCAAGAACAACTTGCTGCACTGTCAAGGGTTATTACACTTCCTAGCTGTACTTTATTTGAAAAAAAAAAATTGAATTTTTTTTGGTCCTCCCCGTAGTGCCCTACATGATCGTATAGTCCGATCACGACTCAAACAAAGATAAAAAATAAAAAATCGACTCTAAATGAACAGTAAAAATACTATTCCTTTATTATAGTGCATTTTACTGTTCATTTGAGATCAATTTTCGATTTTTCATCTTTTTCTGAGTCATCCGATCTAAAATCGCATTGTACAATCATGTAGGATTGGTTGGGGCAACTTAAAAAAGATTTTTTTAAAAAAATAAAATAAAAGCACTGCCAAGCGACGTAATAGCCCCCGGCGATGCACTGCAAGGTCTTCTCATAAATATCAGATGAATATTTATTTTCTAATCTAATGAATATTTCTCACTTCCAATTACATGTAGACAAAGGGATGGCTAACATAATATATGTAAGGGGTTTTTGCAAATAACCTCCTAAAATATGTGATATTTACAGATAACTATATATAATCTCCTAAACTTTGGAAGTATTTGTATATGACAACCTTGACTATGTAATTTGTTTTGAATTTTATATGAGTTAAAATATTTTTACTCTATATAAATATGTATTTTTTTTTTTTTGATACTAATTATATACAACAAATTTATGAATAGATGTTTATATGATTTTTTTTGTGAAATGTATGTATTTTAATTGAAGATATTATTAATATTTTTATTTAATAACTTTCACATATTCTATATGGGTAACAATAGTTTAGCTTAAGTGAAATTCAAAGTAAACTTACATAGTTGAGAAGGTTATTTATGCAAATAATACTATATTTAAGGGAGTTATATGCATGTACAAATCATATTGGAAGTTATCTACAAATATGACATTCTTAATTAGGATGTTATTTGCAAAACCTCCTATATATATAAAATCAACGTATAAGATTTTTTAGATATATTCTTATAAATTAATATATTTATAAATATACTTCTAACTCGTATAAATTATTATAAATAACAGATGGTTTTTTCTTTTTTGATCCAATGAATATTTGTCGTTTCCAATTCCTTGTGGACAAAGGGATGACGGGGGATCGGACATTAGTACTGAAGCATGTGACAGAAACCATGACCAAGGACTTCCCTGCGTGGTTTTTGGAGCTCGTGCGCCGCTCTGAGCCATCCACCGTGTCGTGGGCGCCCCTTCTGTTGAGGCTGCCATGGCACGTGGTCCTCGGGCCGACCTACAGGGAAAATGTAGTGGTGATCGGCGACGCCATGCACCCGATGACGCCCGACCTTGCGCAGGGTGGATGCGCCGCCTTGGAAGATGCCGTCGTCCTCGGCCGGAATCTTTCAGTCGGCCTTCGCCTGGACGGAAGCATCGACAAGGAGAAGGTCACTGAATGCCTCGCCAAGTTTACAAAGGAGAGGAAGTGGCGCGTGGCCAGGTTGATCGCGGTAGCATACATGTCTGGATGGATGCAGCAAGGCGGCTCCAGATGGTGGGAGCTGGCAGTCAAGTTCATCAGGGACAGTGCATTCTACAGGTTCCTCTTCCCAAAGATGGTCTCTGCCGTCGTCGACTACGACTGTGGGGGTTTGCCCGCTCCCGCTCTCCTTCATTAGAGTTTCTGTCTACTGCGCGAATTAATGGACTGCTCCGACTTTGGGAAACTGGTGCTGAGTAACGCTTTCGTTACTTTCACTGTTGGTTAAATGTGTATGGAACTTATGCAAAAATGCTGAAATTAATTTATATTTGTGGCGAATCTTATTATTTTATATTTGGGATAAATGGTTGCAGCCTTTGCGGGTCTATGCCTTTGCATATTCTGGACAAGTCACAACCATGATATATAGCTAAGCCCTGTTTTTTCTTTGAACTTATTTATCAGTTGTGCACATCACTCCCCTCTTACATACTTTGAGGTCCTCCTCTCTCTCTCCCACGCGGCCCACCTCTTTCATCTTTCCTTTTCCCCTCGCCTTATCCGTATACAGAATAAGATCTCCTAGACCTTAGACTTTCTGGATCTTCTGTATTCTTTCCTACTGGCACATTAGTTAAATAGTAGGAGAAAAAATAAGGACATAACAACAAAAATGGCTTTTAGCGGCTTTTTTTTTATATTTTTAACGGTGATTGTAATCGTCGTTATTATTTTTATCGGCGATTCATCAATTGCCGATAGATCCAGTGTCCCTAAAAGTTTTAGTGGCATTTATAAGATTCGCCGGTAAAGTTTATACCAATTGCCACTAAAAATGACTACTTTAGCAGCTATTACTAGCGGCATTTTTAAATGTCACAATGTTTCATTTTCGATTATTCTCTTATTCTTTTTAGTGGTATTTATAAATGCCACAAAAAAAGTTAAAATATCAACAAAATAATACTTATAGCGGCAATTATAATCACCACTAAATAAATATGAAATAATCATTTTATATTTAAAAATTATATTTTTGTGGCGATTATAATTGCCACTATTGTGTACCTATAAGATTAAAAACAATCTCCGCTAAAGATCATAACTAAAATATAAGAAACATTATTCTCATATCTATGGACTCTATTTATTGAAATATCAAAACACTCTATTTGACATTTAAATCAACACAACTAAGCCAAGCACCACAATAAGTCAACATAAGGAGAAGTATTGTCTCTCAAATACATAATGTTTAAAATAAAAAATATTGAAAAGTAAATGCTCTGTTCTAATACATGTGTCCAACAAAGGCAATAGAGTTTGTCAAAAAGAAAATCTCTTTAAACAGTGAGTGTAGAGTATTGATGCTTCTAGCCGAGATGTTATCTTAAACATTAACCTAAAAATAAGAAGAAAATATTTCATACTTAGTAATTAAAATCACATTGTCATTGGCATTAGGAAAAAATGTTTAAACAAATTTAGAACATAAAAAATCAAAACTACCTCTATACAATCAACATAATTGTGAAATTCAAATGAACAATGGAATTTTAAGCTTTCAATAGTGATGGTTTGCATGTTAATTAAAGAAGTATATAACAACTTCTAAAATTATTCGAACACATCATCTTGTACATAACATCTAACAACTATCATCAACATTCACATAATATATAATGTAAAAAGATATTCACAATGTATAACTTATTAGTAAATAACATAAGTTCTCACCTCTATTAAGTTATCAAACCAATTAAGCATGGACAATCTCTATTATACCATCATTCATTCGACCTACAAAGATTATCAATAATGAATATATACGCAATAACTATAAAATTAGAATGATTGTTGAACAGTCTAATATCAAATATGAACTTAAAACTAAGCATTAAAAGACAACTACCGTTCTATTAGAGTTTCATTGGATGTAGATGGCAAAACTTCATCATTCCTCTTATTTATATTAGATTTCATTGTAATGATTTCTGCCTCTAATTTCTTTTGATTTTCCATCATCATCCTCATTTCATTACTGTGACGTTGCTCCATTAGCTTCATATCTTCTTCAATCTTACGAACCTTCTCATTCGATGTTCTATTCTCCTCAGAAGATTCTCTTAATTGATGATATGTTAGCGAACCCTGTAAAGTACTAAGAGTTGGACCAAGTCCCAACCCACGAACATGACCACTTCTTTCTGGCTCTATTACTTGAGAATATACATCACCTTCCTAACCAACATTATTTTAGGATTGATCATTTGAATTGAAAATTTGATTCAAGATTTCTTTCATCAATTCCTGCATTCATATAAAGTGAAGATATTTTTACATTTACTATTACCAAAGAAAATAATTTCTCTAAATAAATTTTCTTGATTAATTATATAACTTACAACTGTTTGTGCTGAATCTGCATAAATTGGTCTTCCATCCTTATGTGCTTTATGAATGGCAATGTAGACTTGTGCCCGTGATGGCTCTACTCCATCAACAACCTAGTATAATATTATATATAACAAAGAATTATCACATATCTACAACGTGTCTACTATTTATCACATTTATCTAAGCAAATAAAGATCAAATGATTAACCTTCTCTGCCATCAAGCGTGCAAAACTTTTAGAGTCTGCAGTGTGAGGCATCGTTTGCTTTGCATGGTTTTTTCTATTTGTTTCACTTCGTTTCTAGCATTAAAAATTATTATAAGTAAAATTTAAAATAAATTTTCTAGATATTCTTAAATAAAAAATATAGCTTCACTTTATCTGAACTCCAATATGAGACAAGAATGGTGCATTGGTCTCTTGGTATGCGTTCAAGTCTATTTCTCAACATTTGATCTATAGTTCGATACCTTTCAAAATATTCTGATTTCAAATCACACTTGTAATCCTTCCACTTCTTTCCTAATGATCTAAGTACCAATTGTAGCTTTAATTGGGGATCAAAAACTTTTTCTACAAGAAAAAAAATAATTATCAAAAAATAAGAATGTAAAATAAAATAAATTATTTTATTTATATACCTTCACAAAATCTAACAATCTCTTTTTGTCATTGATGTAGCCTGGATCTATCACGACCGGATTCCGAGGCTGGAACCCGGTGAATTGGATCCGAAGCCGGTTCGGATCGGTGTTATGGAGGCCCGACGGGGATCCGGAAGGCCGAGGAAGCGGAGGCGGAGGCGAAGACGAGGGTTCGAAGGCCGAAGGGCGCTTCGGTTGGTGCGGACTCGTCCACGGGAAGTCGGGGCCGAGTCTCCCGTTGCGAGGCAGCCGTCGCACGGCGTCGAGACCAGGGAGAGGAGTCCGAGGTCGGCGGCCGAGACCGACTCGGGAAGGTCGGCGATGATTCGAACCGAGCTCCTGCAGGAGGGAAAGAAGAAGAAACCGGTCAGCAGGAGTCCCGGGCTCTGGCCCTTAGGAATCCCCTCCGACGGTCAAGTTAGCTCCTGAAGATGATTCGATTCAGAAGGCAAGAAGTAGCTGTTATGCTATTCGGACCGTAGTCCTTAAGGGTCTCGGAGGCAAAGAGTTGCATCCCTTTGGCAATAAATAGCGGTGTATTTATAGCAGAGGATAGAGGTTGGTTAACGGTGGTAGCCGATATAGGACTATGTTTGGGCTTACTGGTAAACCGCCATAGTGTCGGATCTGCCACTGGAGTGGGCCGGACTCGGCTATCGGGCCGAAGGGGGTTGGGCCGCTGAGGGGCCGAAGCCTGCTGGGCCTTGGGCTGCCGTGCTGTTCCCGGGCCGAAGGCTGGTGGGCCGCTGACGGGCTGAAGCCTGTGGGGCCGGGAGCGACGGTGCCGCTTACTGGGCCGAGGGCTGCTGGGCTGCCGATGGGCCGGAGGCTCCCGGAGGGCCTGATACTGCTGCTGTTGGGCTGAACGGGGTTTGGGCCTGCTCTAATGGGCCGAATCGGATTCTGCCTCATCACATAGCCCCCCACTCTTGTCTTCCTCAGTTCTGAGATGGCGAGAGTATAGCCCGAAGCTGTCAAAAAGAGCATCGTAACAGGTGTCTTACCCGAAGCTCTGTTCTCTTTTTACTGGGAAGAGGGGGGCCCTCGGTCGGCCGAGGGCTACGCGGTTGCTTCGTCCCCACTCAGAGTGGTGACGAAGGCTCGGAGCCGAGAAGCCGAAGGGGCCGAGCCCTCTGACTCGCGTCAGGCTCCATTAAATGGACGGGATGGTGCGTCGCCTCGCGAGGAAGCACGGGACACGCGTCGCGCATCCGGTCGCTCCGTCGAAAACACAAAAGGATCCTGACCGCTCTCTGGTCGCGGATCGCCTCGGCTCTCTGCCCGAGGCTCCACTCGGATTGCCGCCTCTTTCATCTTCAGCGCGCGGATCGGGACACGTGGCGCGTATCGGGCGGTCGGCCGAAGGGTCGGAGCGCCCTCGGCCGTTGATTGTTTCGCTGCAAGTCCCGGAGCCGGTCCGTCATCATTGCCGAAGGACGACGCACGTGGCGTGCATCTGAGAGGGGCGAGGAGACGAGCGGGACGATCTCGGCCGTTGGCTTCGGCGGGAGGCGCTCCGAGCGAGCTCTATAAATACAAGCCCTCAGCAGGGCACTGTTCTTCTTCCTGCTGCTGCGCCTACGTTTCCTCAACAACCTTCCAAGCTCTTCTTCCTCCTCCTGCGGAAAGCTAGCTTCCTGAAGGCTTCGTCCGAGCTCGCCGGCCACCGTGGGAAGGTCTCCATTCCTCGGAGCGCATCGCTGGTGGAACTGGGAGGTTTGAGGAGCCGCACTCGGCTCAGGAGAGACTTTCTCCCCCCTTCCTGCGAGTAAGCCCCAGCTTTCCTCCTTCCCTTCGTGGCCTTATGGTCCGGGATTCTTCTAGTGAGATTACTCCTTCGGACGAGGAGTATACTCCTTCCCACTCTCTGCGATCTCTCCTGTCAGATCCCCTCTCCTCAGACTCCTCTGCCCCAGCAATGTCCAAAGAACCCGAGGTCTCCGGGACTGAGGGGTCCGAGGCTTCCGGAGCCGAGGTTTCCGGGGCCGAGACCTCCGGGGCCGAGTACGCCGAAGAGGTCCGGAGCCCAGGCCAGGCTTCCACTTCGGGACGCCGTCGTCCGGATATGGCTTCGGAAGCATCCTGCGCCCTTTCGGACGCAGAGGTTACGCGCCTGGTCTCCTACTTCCAGCTCCCTTCCTGGATGACGGTCATTCGGCCTGACTCCGCCACCCGGGCTAACACTTTCCGCCCGGGTTCCTTCTCCATTTACGTTGATAGCTTCGAGGCGGGTTTCCGTCTTCCCCTCCCCACCTTCGTAATCAACCTTCTCAGTTTCTACGGGCTGGCTCCGTCTCAGCTCTTTCCCAACTCCTGGCGCACCGTATACGGTTTCTTGAGCGTTTTTGCTCAAGTGAAGATCCGCCCTTCCATCAATGTCTTCCGCTGCCTCTTCAAAATTCAAAGGCAGGGGAAGTCCGAGTGGTACTGCTTCGTTCCTCGGGTCGGGCGAAGCGTATTCTCCGGGAAGCCTTCGTCCATCCACGGCTGGAAGAGGAAGTTCGTCTTCGTCTCCCTGCCGGAGAAGGAGAAGGGTTTGTGGCCCTTCCCTACTGAATGGGCGCCGTTGGCAGCAGGCCTCTCGGATCCTCCTATCCTCACCCTGGTCCAGAGCATCCTCGTGGGTCGCATCCAGATGATGGCCCCGTACAGTGTCTGGGGGCTTCTCAGCGCGTCGGAGCGTCTGGTAACCGCCGGGGTATGGCCGGATCCGAGGTCCGATCCGGTGCGGGCCTTCCCTTATCTTCCTCCCGGGGAGACTCCGCGGGGCCGCGGAGGAAGGGCCGCCGCTCCTCTGGCCGAAGCTCTTCCGGCTGAGGATGCTGATGAAGTTTCGGCCGAGGGTAAGTCGGCTCTGAGTTTGTACTTATTCTCTGTTGTGTTTCTGACGGGTTTTTCTTGCTTGCAGCGATGGCCAATCTAGACTCCCTCCTCGACCGGATATCCGACCATCGCGGTCCGGGCCGGGCACTGACCCCGCAGGCGGCAGGCAGGTCCGGCCGAGGCGCCGGGGCTCCGAGGACCCGAGGCGGGGTCCCAAGGACTGCGGCTTCTTCTGAGGGCCGTGCCGCTGCTGCCGCTCTCGAGAGGGAGCGAAAGTCGAAATTCGCCGCTCGAAGGGGCGGCCGAGCGTCGAAGCGCCCCCGGTCGGAAGAGGCCGTAGACGCGGAGGAGGCTCCGCTGATCAGGAGGAGTGCCGAGGCCCGAAGGGCCGCGAGGCTGGCATCTCCTGAGGCGCCGAGGGGCGATTCTCCTTCGGCTGTAGCGGCCGGGGTCGGCGACGAAGGCGCCGGGTCGCAGGCTCCCCGGGCGCAGCGCAAGTGGTGGCGCCCCGAACCGGGGATTTACGAGGACGAGAGTATGGAAGACTCGCAGACGTGCCTCCGTCTGCTCCGCAGCCTTACTCTCCCTTCGGCCTTTGAAGGGCTGAAGCACCATTCGGTCCTCAGCCTGGCGGCGATGAGCGCTCGGCTGTCTGTCCAGGTAATATGCTTGTAGGCGCTTCAGTCGAGCTTTCCTTAGCTTTCTCTTGATTTTCCTTTTTTCTGATCACTGTTCGCTTTCGGCTCGCAGGCTGCGGTGACAGGCAGCATCCTGATGCACCATCAGGAGCAGCTCCGGCTCCAGCTCCTGGAGGCCGAGAGAGAGTCGGATGGCTCGGGCGAGGGCACTTCGGTGGTGCCCGACATCGAGCCTTTAGTCGGTGGGCTCGTGACCTCGAGTGCCCAGGTGCGGGCGCAGCTGGAGGAGAAGACAGCTGAGGCCCGCGCTTCCGCCGAGGCCAAGGTGAAGGCCGAGGGGGAGCTCGCCGTGGCACAGTCCGAGATCCGGGCCCTCAAGGCCCAGATTCAGGAGAAGGACTCCCGGCGGGCTTCGGAGAAGCGGCGACATGCCGAGGAGGTATCGGCGCTGAAGCGGGAGCTGGAGGAGGTGGCGGACTTGGCCATAGCTGAATACAAGGCCGGCCCGGACTTCACCGAAGAGATCATCCAAGCTCAGCTGCTGGCCTCTTCCTCCGTCTTCGACCTCGGGTTGGCTGTCGCTCAGAGGGCCTGCCCGAGTGTCGATCTGACCGGGGTCGACCTACCGAGGGGCGAGGAAGCCAAGGAGCTCCTGTCTTGGTGGCAGGGACTTATGGCCGAGAGGACCTCGACTCCTGCGCCAGATGATGAAGCTGCGCCCGCTGAGGGGGTCCCTGAGGAAGCTGTCCCTGAGGAGGCCGCCGACGAGGAGGTTGCCACTGAGGAGGCTGCCGCTCCTGAAGCGGTGCAGATTGTCGACTCTCCCTCTCCCTCTCCCTCTCCGGGACAAGCCGCAGCCGAGGCGGAGGAGGCCGAAGCCGAAGAATGACGTGGGGATCCTCCCCGGTTTCTGCCTCTTCTTCTGTTGTAAGCCCTCGGCTTAGGGTATGGCCGGTTTACGCTTCTTCTTCTATCGTAAACCTCCGGCCAATTATACAGCCCGCTTCTACTTCTTCTTCTGTTGTAAGCCCTCGGCCTAGGATATGGCCGGTTTCTGTACTTCCTTTTCTATAAATACAAGGAATGTGTTTGGTTTTACCTTGGTGTTTGCGTATGATCGACCGAATATGGCCCTTCAGGAGCCTGAGGTCCTGTCGTCGTTCGCTATAGCTTGTAAGGCCGAGACCCGATGTAGGTTCGGACAGAATGTCGCCATAGTATTCGGCCGGGGCCTTTACTATCGTGGTCCACATGATCCCGAAGGGACATCTGGCCGCTTCTTACGTTTGTCGGATGGCCGAAGCCATTCATGCTTCCTCTTGCGCGAACTTAGATATGCCTCGCCGCTTCCCGAATCGGCATACGTGGCCGGAGCCATTCCCAGTGCGGTTTATACGGACTTAGAAAGAATAACATGCCGCTCCCGATACGGTTTGCATGGCCGAAGCCACTCCCGGTACGGTTTACACGGACTTAGAAAGAATAACATGCCGCTCCCGGTACAGTTTGCATGGCCGAAGCCACTCCCGGTACGGTTTACACGGACTTAGAGAATATCATGCCGCTCCCGATACGGTTTGCATGGCCGAAGCCACTCCCGGTACGGTTTACACGGACTTAGAAAGAATAACATGCCGCTCCCGGTACGGTTTGCATGGCCGAAGCCACTCCCGGTACGGTTTACACGGACTTAGAGAGAATAACATGCCGCTCCTGATACGGTTTGCATGGCCGAAGCCACTCCCGGTACGGTTTACACGGACTTAGAAGGAATAACATGCCGCTCCCGATACAGTTTGCATGGCCGAAGCCACTCCCGGTACGGTTTACACGGACTTAGAGAGAATAACATGCCGCTCCCGATACGGTTTGCATGGCCGAAGCCACTCCCGGTACGGTTTACACGGACTTAGAAGGAATAACATGCCGCTCCCGATACGGTTTGCATGGCCGAAGCCACTCCCGGTACGGTTTACACGGACTTAGAAAGAATAACATGCCGCTTGACAAAAGAAGTCTTTATTCATACTCTGCGGCTGTAAGCCTGGGGAAAAGTGACTTACACATAATAACGCCGAAGGCGCTCAACATTCCAGGTGCGAGGGAGAGGCTGGCCCGAAAGGGTCTCCAACCGATAAGCTCCACGCCTGATCACCTCCCTGACTCGATAAGGCCCCTCCCAGTTGGGGGCAAGTTTTCCTGAGGCTTCGGCTGGTTTGGAAGCATGAGCGTTCCTCAACACGAGGCTCCCTACTTCAAAGCATCGGGGCTTTACTCGAGTGTTGTGGTACTTCGCCATGCGCTGTTGATAAGCGGCCAGCCGGACGCGAGCCCTGTCTCGGGTCTCTTCAATGAGGTCCAGGTGGTCTTTCAGTCCTTCATCGTTGGCCTTCGGATCGTAAGCAATGACCCTGGGAGAGGGAAGGCCGATCTCCACCGGAATAACGGCCTCTACGCCATAGGCCATGCGAAAGGGAGTTTCGCCGGTGGGGGTTCGGCTTGTCGTCCGATAAGCCCACAAAACACTTGGCAGCTCCTCCACCCATCGGCCCTTAGCTTCGCCGAGGCGGGTTTTCAATCCCTGTAGGAGGCTTCGGTTAACGACTTCGACTTGGCCGTTCGTTTGAGGATGCGCTACCGAAGTAAATTTGTGGAGTATGCCGAAGCTGGCGCAGTTGTTGCTGAACCGCCGGCTGTCGAACTGCTTCCCATTGTCAGAAATAATGGCCCGAGGGACGCCGAACCGGCAAATGATGGACTTCCAGACGAAGTTCCAAGCATTGCTATCGGTTATTGCCGCGAGGGGTTCGGCCTCGACCCACTTAGTGAAATAATCTACTGCCACGATGAGGAATTTTCTTTGGCCGGAGGCAACGGGAAAAGGCCCCAGGAGGTCAAGTCCCCACTGAGCGAAAGGCCAGGGGTCGGATAAGGGGGTCAGAAGGGCGGCTGCCTGGTGGATGAGGGGGCTATACCTCTGGCACTGGTCACATCGCCGGACGAGGGCTAAGGCGTCCTCTCGGAGTGATGGCCACCAGTAGCCTTGTCTTAGAAGCTTGTGAGCCAAGGCCCTTCCTCCCGCATGCGCTCCGCATACCCCTTCATGGACTTCTTTCGTGGCGTAGTCGGCTTCAGCTAGGCCGAGGCACCGCAGCAGTGGTCGGCCGAAAGATTTCTTGTACAGGGCCCCGTCCAGAAGAAGAAAGTGGGATGAGCGCTGTCGAATGCGCTTTGCCTCCTTCGGATCTGGCGGGACTTCTCCTTGGAGAAGGAAAGCGACGAGGGGGGTCATCCATGTCTCGGCCTCGGCCTCGGCCTCGGCGACTAGCATGGCCTCGGTTTCGCCGAGGCTTGGTTCGGCGAGCTCTTCGACGAGGATCATTCGGCCTCCCCCCCCGTCTTGGGTTGACGCCAGCCGGGAAAGTGCATCGGCTCGGGCATTCTTGGTTCTCGGAATCCTCATAACTTCATAAGAGTCAAATTGGGCGAGGATTTTGCGAGTCACCTAGAGATAAGAAGCCATCATTGCGTCCCGAGCCTCGTACTCCCCGGAGATGTGGCTGACGATCAGCTGGGAATCGCTGAAGGCCTTCAGGTTCCGGACGCCGAGCTTCTTTGCGGCCCGGAGGCCGGAGATGAGAGCTTCATACTCGGCGGCATTGTTGGTTGCTGGGAAGGAGAAGCGCAGGGCGTACTCCGTGACGACCCCTTCGGGCGACGCCAGGATCCATCCGGCGCCGCTGCCCGTGGAGCATGCGGAGCCGTCTACGAAGAGTCGCCATTCGTCGGCCGGTACGGGAGCCGAAGTAGCCTCGGCTTCGGTTGCGTTCGGCACTAGATGAGGCGCCTCGGAGGCGCCAGGGGTGAGTTCGGCGATGAAATCTGCCAATGCCTGGGCCTTTATAGCTACCCGAGGAGCGTAGGAGATATCGAACTCTCCTAGCTCGATTGCCCATTTCGCCAGCCTGCCGGACACCTCTGGCCGGGAGAGGACTTGTCTCAGGGGCTGGTCGGTGAGGACCTTCACGGAATGGGCCAGAAAATAGGGCCGGAGCCTCCTTGCGGTCGAGACAAGGGCCAGAGCTAACTTCTCTAGGGCAAGGTACCGGAGTTCTGCCCCTTGAAGGGCTCGGCTGGTATAGTAAACCGGCTTCTGTATGCCTTCTCGCTCTCGGATGAGGACGGCACTGAGAGCCATCTCGGAGACCGCAAGGTATAAGCTCAGGGGTTCCCCGGGAACCGGCTTGGATAAGATGGGGACTTTGGCGAGGTAGGCCTTCAGCTGGTCGAAGGCTGCTTGGCACTCTTCCGTCCACTCGAAGTTGTTGGCCTTCTTCAATAGTTTGAAGAAGGGGAAACAATAGTCAGCCGCTTTGGACATGAAGCGACTGAGGGCTGCGATCTTCCCGTTCAGCTTCTGTACCTCTCGGATGTTTGCCGGGGGGCGCATCTGTATGATGGCCGAAATCTTCTCGGGGTTAGCTTCCACCCCACGGCGGGTGACCATGTAACCGAGGAACTTGCCGGAGGCTACCCTGAAGGCGCACTTGGCCGGATTCAGCTTAATCTTGTACCGCCTAAGGGCGGAGAAAGTCTCGGCTAGGTCGGCCAAATGCTCAGAAGCGATACGGCTCTTGACCAACATGTTGTCTATGTAGACCTCCATGTTTCGGCCCAGCTGTGGAGCAAACACTTTGTTGACCAGGCGCTGGTATGTTGCGCCGGCGTTCTTCAGACCGAAGGGCATTCGGGTGTAGCAGTACAGGCCCAAATCGGTTGTGAAGCTGGTTTTACTCTCGTCATCCGGATGCATCCGGATCTGGTGGTAGCCCGAATAGGCGTCGAGGAAGCTTAAGAGCTCGTGGCCGGACGTCGCATCTACCACCTGGTCTATCCGAGGCAGCGGAAAGCTGTCCATCGGACAGGCTTTGTTGAGGTTGGTGAAGTCCACGCACATACGCCATTTGCCCTCTTTCTTTGGCACCATGACCACGTTGGCGATCCATTCCGGATGATGCACCTCTCGGAGGTGTCCGGCGTCCAGCCCCTTCTGCACTTCGGCTTGGATGGCGGTTCTCCTTTCTTGATTGAAGGTGCGCCGCTTTTGCTTTACCGGGGGCTGGTCGGGATCGGTGTGGAGACGGTGCTCGGCTATCTCCGGGTCAACCCCGGGCATGTCCGATGGAGACCAGGCGAAGACGTCGAGATTCTCTTTCAAGAATTCGGTAAGCTTTTCCGCTTTAATTTTATCCAGGCCGGAGCCTATCATCAGGACTCGTCCCTCGCCTCCCGGAATAGGGACGGCGAGGAGTGTTTCTCCCGGAGATGCTTCGGCTGACGACTCGATCGTCAGGGTTTCGGCTGCGGCCTTCCCTTTGACCGAAATCATGTAGCACTGCCGGGCTGCTTCTTGGTTCCCTTTGGCCTCGCCGATCCCGTGGTTGGTATGAAACTTCAGCTTCTGATGGAAGGATGATGGCACGGCTCCGACCCCGCCGATGAGCCTTCGGCCGAATATGGCGTTGTAGGCTGACTCGATCTTTACAACGGCAAAGTCCGTTTCAACGGTCAATTGCCGGGGGGCGGAGCCTAAGGTCACAGGAAGCCGAACAATACCCTCTACTCGGCAGGGCGAGCCGTTAAAACCGAAGAGGGGGCCCCGATGAGGCTTCATGCTAGCCTCACTCAATCCCATCTTCTCAAAACAGTCGTAAAACAAGATGTTTGGGGCACTTCCATTATCCACAAAGATCCTATGTACATCATAGCTATTTATTACAGCGTTGACGACGAGAGCGTCATCATGAGGGACCTGAACATCAGTCAGGTCCTCGGCGCCGAAGGTGATGTCTTCCAGACGAGGCCGCTTCGGCTCGCCGTCGACCGCCGCTACGGTGTTGCGTTGCCGCGACCTTGATCCCTCCCCGGGCCCTCCGGATATCATCATGATAGACCCAGAGCTGGGTCTTTGATGGGATGATTCAACCGGGGCCGAGGTGGCTTTTGGCGGAGGAGCGGCTTCTATCGCCGGGGGTGGTTGCTGTCTGGGTGCTGCAGGGACGTCCCGGTTCTGCTGCGGCGGCTGCTCCCGCCGATATTGCGGCAATCTCCCCTCCCGGATGAGGCGGTCGATTTCTTCCCGGAGCTGCCGGCACTCGTCCGTCGTGTGGCCGATCTCTCGGTGATACTCGCAGTATTTGCCGGGGTCCCTTCGGCGAGGATCGGTCTTGATGCGATCAGGCCGCCGGAGCATGCCCTTTACCTCCATGAGCATCCGGGAAGGGGGAGCAGGTAAGGGTAGGTACCGCGGCTGCGGGTCCCGTCGCCTCTCCCTGTCCCAATCCTCCCGGCGATAACGCTTCCGGGTGGGCTCTTGGTCCTCGGACCGAGGTCGGACCGCCGGGAGAGCAGGCGTCGAGGTAGTTTCGGTTGCGCCTTTACCCCTGGACAGCATCAGGGCCTCTCGGTTGATGTACTTATGGGCCCGGGCCACGAGGTCCTGAAAGGTAGGGGGATGGCGCTTTCCGATGGAGCCGAGGAGCCCCTCATCCCGGCACCCGCTGATCACGGCCGAGACCGCGATCGAGCTGTCGAGGTTTGGGATCTGGGCGGCCTCGGTCCGGAACTTGGTGAATTACTCCTGGAGGGTTTCGGTGGGGCCTTGCCGGATGGCTAGTAAGCTGGCGGAAGTTTTGGACTGCCGGGTGGCATCATAAAACTGGTCGATGAACAACTGGCCCAACTGAACCAGGGAGTGAATGGAGTTGGGGGCCAGAGCCTCGAACCAGGTGAGGGCGATTTTTTCAAGGGTGAGGGGGAAAAGACGGCAGCGGACTGCCTCAGAGATCCCTCGGACCCGAAGATAAGTGTTAAACTTCTGGAAATGACAGACCGGATCTGTCATTCCGTCGTAGAGAGGGCCCTTCGGCAGCTTGAAGTTGGGGGGTACCTCAGTGGCTAGGAGCTCCGCCGTGAATGGGGTCTGCTCCAGGATGTTGCTGGCGAGGGGCGCCCCGTGAGGCCGAGACACCATCTGCTGCATCTCTTTGCGTATCGCCGTCAGCCGCTGGTCCAGGTCCGGGGCGGTCGAGGTGGCGACGGATTGCCCTCCGGTTCGGGCCGGACGGTACCCTGACGAAGCATAATCCTGCTCCGTCAGGTGATCGGTGCGAGGAGTTCGGACAGGTAGCGTCGGGGGCTCACTGTGCGTCTCCGCGGCCTCGGTGAGAGGAACCGGCGCAGGCGCCGGCCGGAACCGGGCATCTTGTACTGGGCAGAGCGGGGGGAGCGGTGCCTGCGGAGGAGGCTGTCCCATCAGCCCTATGCGCTGGGCGATGGCGGATACCATCTCCTGGAGAGGCGCTAGGGACGTGACGGCAGCGGCTAGCGTCGCCACTTGCTGCTGGAGCGCCCCCACTCGGTCTTCCGAGCCGAGAGACTCCGGTATGGTTGGCAGAGGCAGGCTCGGCGGGGCAGAAGGTGCACCTTCGGAAGGCAGCATCTGCGCCGAGGCCTCCCGTGCTTCTGCTTCGCCTTGCCCGGATCGTCGGGTCACAGGTCGCTGAGACATGACTTGTTTTGTTGGTTTCCCACAGACGGCGCCACGTGATGTAGACTGGATCTATCACGACCGGATTCCGAGGCTGGAACCCGGTGAATTGGATCCGAAGCCGGTTCGGATCGGTGTTATGGAGGCCCGACGGGGATCCGGAAGGCCGAGGAAGCGGAGGCGGAGGCGAAGACGAGGGTTCGAAGGCCGAAGGGCGCTTCGGTTGGTGCGGACTCGTCCACGGGAAGTCGGGGCCGAGTCTCCCGTTGCGAGGCAGCCGTCGCACGGCGTCGAGACCAGGGAGAGGAGTCCGAGGTCGG
The DNA here is from genome assembly GCA_030544215.1 of Zantedeschia hybrid cultivar. NCBI lineage: Eukaryota > Viridiplantae > Streptophyta > Magnoliopsida > Alismatales > Araceae > Zantedeschia > Zantedeschia hybrid cultivar. Next base: position 48,933,601 of record JARZZO010000011.1, read on the forward strand.
CGGCCGAGACCGACTCGGGAAGGTCGGCGATGATTCGAACCAAGCTCCTGCAGGAGGGAAAGAAGAAGAAACCGGTCAGCAGGAGTCCCGGGCTCTGGCCCTTAGGAACCCCCTCCGACGGTCAAGTTAGCTCCTGAAGATGATTCGATTCAGAAGGCAAGAAGTAGCTGTTATGCTATTCGGACCGTAGTCCTTAAGGGTCTCGGAGGCAAAGAGTTGCATCCCTTTGGCAATAAATAGCGGTGTATTTATAGCAGAGGATAGAGGTTGGTTAACGGTGGTAGCCGATATAGGACTATGTTTGGGCTTACTGGTAAACCGCCATAGTGTCGGATCCGCCACTGGAGTGGGCCGGACTCGGCTATCGGGCCGAAGGGGGTTGGGCCGCTGAGGGGCCGAAGCCTGCTGGGCCTTGGGCTGCCGTGCTGTTCCCGGGCCGAAGGCTGGTGGGCCGCTGACGGGCTGAAGCCTGTGGGGCCGGGAGCGACGGTGCCGCTTACTGGGCCGAGGGCTGCTGGGCCGCCGATGGGCCGGAGGCTCCCGGAGGGCCTGATACTGCTGCTGTTGGGCTGAACGGGGTTTGGGCCTGCTCTAATGGGCCGAATCGGATTCTGCCTCATCAGTCATATTTTGGGAAGTTTCTCCAATCATCAAAATGCAGAGGTGTAAATTAAGAATTTCTTACCATTGTGCCTAAAAAACTAGTAAGCAGATGAGCTTCTTTTCCAACACCTTGACCTCTATTATTAAATTGCATAGAGATTCTTTGGTTTTTAGGCATATTATAAACATCAGCTAGTAAAGTAGGTCCTCGCACCCTTCGCTCCTCTGGAGAATCTGAAAAGGAAATGAGTCAAATGCTAATGATCTATAATATAAGTAGAATAAATAACAATATTAGTTAAACTGCTATAATTAAATATTTATTTCACCTAATGCATTGGATGGTTGACCTTCCAAATCACCAAGACTAATATTTTGGTGCATACTTCGTGATTGACTTTGTGACTGATTATGAAATTCCGATGAAGACTCCATATGAGACTGAGAGTGAATAGTCATAGTTCGCAAACCTTTGGATCTTGCCATTATGGTATAATAAATATTTACTGCAAGACTGTTATAAGAGATCATAATTTCGTTCTATAGTAAACCAATTTACATCACATGTGCAACATAATAGTATGTTATGAAATATTTCATCACATAATACAAATAAAACATTTCATCACATAACATAAATGACACCTTTTATGTACTTTTTATTACATAACACAAATGTGTTGTCAAAAATAATTAAATACATAAAAACAAAATACCATTAAAGTCTATCATTAAATTAAGGTTCCCTCAACATCATTTCTCACCCAATCAATAGTATCATCTTCAGAATCATAAACACTGTGCGATACACAAAATACATGCTCCTCATTTTTAGTGTCTATGGTCACTTCATCCGTAGAAGAGACTTCTCCATATCAAAGATCTCTCTGGGTCTTGTTAGCCTTAAGACAAACCATCCACTCTCTCTGCAATCTTCAACAAACATCATTTGTTGTGCTTGAGATGCAAATACAAAAGGTTCATCACTCAGACGATCACCAGTATGTATTAAATATGAAAAATTAATGAGTGCGAATCCCAGTGCATCTTTTTTTACTCCTCTACCTTAAGTCACATCAACCCAATCACATTTAAATAAAATAATTTTGAATTTATCATAGTAATTCAATTCAACAATATCAATCAACAAACCATAATACGTGACATCTCCCAACATTGGTATTGTATCACTAGTACTTGAATAACTTTGTGTCCTTGCAATGACCATGACTCCACTATTCTGTGTGTTCAGTCCTCTTTCATATTCTCTAGTCCTAAACCTGTAACCATTGTTCATATCAAAAGTTTCAAATCTTCTTACAATGTAATTTGGACCCCGAGCAAGTGTAATATCGTATGTGATCTATACATCGGTTGCACTTATCCCATTGACCTAGTTCATTAGAAACATAAATAAGATATAAACTTATTTTCACCTATCTATATCTTGAATTAATAGTAAAAGAGATCTTTATTTCTAAGAAGAATTAAATAAATACTTACATTTTCCCTTAGCTACTCGTGAAAGTTTTCACAATGCAATCGATCAATATTATGTTGTGTCAAGCATCGTCTTCGATGCAATCTTTTGATTGCACCAATGTGCTCTCTGTAAATGTTAAACTAATTCAATATATATGCTTTCCATTTTCATAAATAATTTTTATGCATTACTAACCTCCAGAGAGACTTAATAGTATGACAGTCACAATTGAAAAGAACATATCGATGTGCTTGTATCCACATCTTTTCATCCATCATAAATTCTTAGATGCTCTCAAATGGCCGACCCATACTTGGAAAAAGACATGACTCTTCTGATAAAGATTGTTTCATAATGTTGTCATGGTTCATAAAAGATCGATTGGATTTAGCTTCAATGCTTTCTCAGTATCCATAGCAAAAGGACAAGCATTCTGAGGCAATATATGCTTCTACAATGAAGCCTTATGGACATGCTCGATTACGAATGTAGGACTTTATTGTGGATAAGTACTATAGAAGAATAAATTAAGATTATTCTATAAGGTAATAAAAGAGGTAGAGACTAAGTAACAATTCTTTTACCTCTCAACAGGATACATCCATCAATAGTGAGGTCCAACAACTATAGCCCTAAGGTGATGTTCAAAATTGTTTTGAGATAATGGCTTAGTCAGAGGATCTGCTATATTATCAACAGATGAGACTTTCTCAACCACTATATCTCCTCGGGCGATAATCTCACGTATCAGGTGAAAATGTCTCAGACTGTGCTTTGACCTCTGATGTGACCTTGGCTCCTTTGCTTGAGCAATTGCCCCATTGTTGTCAGACAATAATGGGATAAGATCTGAAATGCTTGGGACTACTCCAAGAGTAGAGATGAACTTTTTCGTCCAAACCGCCTCCTTCGCCGCCTCAGCTGCATTAATGTATTATGCTTCAGTCGTTTGATCTGCAGTTGTTTCTTGTTTGAAACTTTTCCAACTCACTGCACCTCCATTTAACATAAACACAAATCCATACATTGATTTATTGTCATCCAAATCCGACTGGAAGCATGAGTCAATGTATCCTTGAAGCTCTAAGTCGTCTCCTCTGTAGACAAAAAATAGATCATTAATCTTTCTCAAGTATCTAAGGATATATTTCACAGCCTTCTAGTATGCCTCACCTGGTTCAGCCTGATATCTACTAGTGACACTAAGTGGATGTGCCACATCAAGCCTAATACATAGCATTACATACATGATAAATCCTATTGCAGAAGCATAAGGAACTCTACTCAAGTATGCCTTCTCTTTATGTGTCATGGGAGACATTCTCTTGGAGATAAATTCCATGTCTCATTGGTATGAGACCTCTCTTGAAATTTTTCATGCTAAATCTTTTGACTATGGTGTCTATGTATATAGATTGAGATAATCCAAGCATTTTGGATCTATCTCCATAGATCCTTATTCCCAAGATATAGGATGCCCTTCCCAAATTCTTCATTAGGAAGTTCTTGGATAACCATATCTTTACTGATGACAACATTCTTACATCATTCCCAATGAGTAGAATGTCATCAACATAAAGCACCAGAAAGGTAACCGCACTCCCACTGGTCTTTTTATATACACAAAGTTTATCTTTATTTTTAATGAAATCATAAGATTTGATTGCTTCATCAAATCTTAAGTTCCAAGCTCGGGAGGCCTACTGTAGACACGCTAATTTTGACATCATTTTAAGTAAATTTCATATCATATAATAATACCTCAAAATGGTATGATATTTAATCATTAGTTAATTTTTATTATTTTACTGAATTAATTATCTAAATAATATCGGGCAAGACAAACACCATTTAAGTTTATTAATGAAATTGGTTTTAACTCATATTTTAAATCAAATATGAAAATTGTCTAAATGACGCCGACCTCTGAAGACGCTATTTAGGGTTTTATTCATATTTTGATTTTTAATTAATTTGTTAATTAACTAAAAGACGTTTGCACATCACGACGCCATTTAGGTGTCCTAAAGTGTTTCTGTTCCTTCTTTCCGAGTTTATTTTTATCTTAATTAAGTTAAAAGACGTCTCCCTTGGGCGACACGTTTTAGTTAATTACAGATAATAATAAATTAGCCTGTGTTTATCTGTTTCTTGGTTGGATCGGCTTCAAATTCTTTTATGTTAATCCATAAGTAACCGCGGACGTACGTGAGAGTCTTGAACTTAAGTTTATAAATACACAAGCTTATGAAGAAGTAAAGGTAAAGAATTCAAGAGAGAGATGACGTCCAAACACTGAAGGAGTTAAAGAAGGATCGAGGCGCTGCACTGCTACGTCCAAGGGTCTTGAAAGAAGAGCTTCGTCCTTTCTTCATCCTCTTCGTCCATTCAAGACTAAGACTTCTAGAGGCCATTCAATTCAATTCTTTTATTCTCTTATTTTCATCATCATATTAGTTTCATAGTTATATTCATAACATCACTTTATGTTATTCACACACTCACAACACTAGCATAATTTCCAACTCACATACTAAAGATGTTTAAAAGATTACAAAACAAGTGAGTGATTCTGTTTAGTTGCATGATTAAAGTTCTGATTAGAATAGTGTAGACACGCTAATTTTGACGTCATTTCGAGTAAATTTCATATCACACCATAATGCCTCAGAATGGTCTGATAATTAATCATTAATTAATTTTTATTAATCTTTTTAAGTGTCGGGTTTAACAGATGTGTTTAAGTTAATCAATTGAATTGATTTTAGCTCAAATTTGAGTTAAAATATGAAGAATTCTAAAAGACGTCTACCCAAGTGGACGTGATTTAGAGTTTATTCCTGTTTTAACGTTTAAATTTGAATTTTAATTAATTGATTTATTAACTAAAAAGCGTCTGGGAATGAAGACGCGTTTTAGGTTTCCTAGGCTGTTTCTACTTCTCCTCCGGATGTTTATCCTTATCTTAATTAGTCTAAAAGACGTCTACATAGGTAGACGCGTTTTACCTAATAAAGATAAAGATAAGTTTTCCCGGATATTTATCCTTATCTTAATTAATATGAAAGGCGTCAGCCAAGGTGGACGCGTTTTAGATAATTACAGATAAAGATGAATTAATCAGTAATTATCTGTCGGTTAAGATGGATAAATTCGGAGTTTTCTAATGTCAATCTCGAACGCAAGGAATGCCTATAAATACCCTGCATGTTGAAGAGAAAAAAAGAGAGAACAGAATTAAGTTGAGTTGAGCCATAGCGTTATAGCGATTTGAAGATCGGAGCAACAACGTCGTAACACCGGAGCGCTGCCATTTCCAGAAGTCGGCGTCCTTTCAAGATCTTCATCCTTTCAAGGCTTCAACCAACTGGGCATAAGTTTTTCATTACTGCATTCATTTCATTAGTTTTATTTTTTTTCATATTCACTTCATGCAAACACACACCATATCATAATCTTTCAAAAACCTACTTGATCTAAGGGGTTTCAAAGCCATTAAAAAAGTGAGTTTGCTGTTTAAATATGCTTAAAATCATGATTAGTTCAGATACTACTTCTATTTAAATTCTCATCATAGTTCTTCATTTTTCTTTTTCTGTCTCTGCTGCACTCAACAACAACAACAAGAGATCAAAAGTGGAAATCAAACACAACTTCTGGACGATCCTCAACTTCAAATTCCACAGCAAGAACAAGGAAGCAAAGAAAGGGCTCTCTTTCTTCAGCCGGCTGAGGAAGGGGAACCAAGGACTCAATCTTCCGCATTTTGAAAGGTAGGCGATCATACTCTCTTTTGAAACTTTTAAGTTAAAAGTTTCTGGCGATCACTGCACTTTAGTTGCTGTTTTTAATAGGTTAGTTTACACTAAACAACATAGATATTTCATGTTAATCACACGGTCATTCTAAGCACCTACAGCTTTTTTGGCGATCACGGTGGGACTTGGTCTCGCCATCTTTTAGTTTCCTTTTGTTCTTGCTATCATCATATCGGGCACCCACGGTGCACCATTTGTGTCTCTGGACACGTCCTCACCAATTGGTAAGTGTTTAGTTTAATTAATTTCCCTCGTGCACCACGTGCACACCCCAGTGGCAAGATCTTGCCCCCCCCCTTGATTAACTCAAAAAACTGTTTTTGTGATAAAAATGATGTGTGATTGATTGTTTTTCTAGTTGTTAGTTAGTAAATCATCCTGTTTAAAATCTGGAACTAAAAATTTTGCATGAGTCGATTGTTTACTGCTTTTTTATCTCGTTTGAGGAGGATTCAACCCAGAAAATCCTCCTGGAAAATTGTTTCTGCGAACTGAAAAGCGTCCAGGATAGCTGACGCGTTTCAAAACCGCGTCAACACCCCTAGACGCCTTTCAGGCTTCACAGTTTCTCTGCTGTCTGCATTTGCTTCTGCGAAAAATTAAGTTATGTTTTGAATAGCGTCGACTACCATCGACGCGATTCAGACAGTTTCTTAATTTTTTCCAGTTTCCAGATTTTTGTGTTTTGAGTGCTAGCTACCCATTACTTACTAAGCATTAGAGGCCATCCAGGCCGCAGGACATACGCATTGAGGCTAATACCCTCCTCTTCTTAGGAACACATTACTCGACGTCAGCAACTCTCTCTGATTGGGTTGGTCCCTTGATCAGACTAGAGAAGTTGACGTTGAGACCTCCATAAGTCCCCAAAATCAAGGTATTCCTCCTTGATCATCGGGCTGGTTGTACCAATCAAAGTCCTGGTTAGATTCTGAAAGCGTTGTGAGAGAGAGCCTTAGAGAATAACGGTGGAAATTGAACTGAAACTAGGATCCTTTCCCTGAGCGAAATTGTGGTTTAATCCAATTCAAATAACTCAACAAGGAATCCTAAAATCGCGTTAAGCATCCACTTGTTTGATTAATCTCTGTACAACTTGTTTGATTAAATCTTTGAAAAAGAATCTAACATCATGTTGCTACGATCAGGTAGGGACTTGAGTGTGGCTCCAGACGCCATGATTAATTACGAGGGAGATGCTAATGCCCCTCGGAATTCTGAGTACAATTATGAGAGTGGGAGAGATGCTGATGCCTCCCGTAGTTCTATCCCCATTCCGTATCGTCTAGATGGGAATGTTCGGACACCTCTTTTGCCTCCACGTGATCAATATCCTGATCCTCTTCCGCATGAATATGCGATCCCTAATCCTGATCTCGAGGGGGACATGAATCAGAATGATCCCTCATCCTCTGATCCTACGGATCTCATCAATGCTCTTGGAGTTCTTGCCTCCCGACTGGACCCTCAGCAGTTCGAGGCGATCCAATCTATTTTGAAGGGGAAGGCACCCATGCAGCCTGCCGAGCCGAACCCTGTGGCTCCCCCTGCTGTTCCTCATATTACTCCTCCTTATATCCATCAGGCCGTGGAGGGCCTTCATATTACTTCTCGGCCAGCTGGGCCGCAGCTTTCATCATCTAGGCAACCGGCTAGACCGCAAACGCCTACTTATCAAAATGCCCTCGGGCATGGCGGAAGCGCTGCCGGACCTCCCCTCTATTGTCCACCCTGTCCAACGTACTCCAGGCAGCAGGCCTACCAAGTACCTCCTCCTCCTCCTCCTCCTCAAGCAGATCTGACCACACAAACGCTGCTGGCCAAAATGGAGCGTATGGATGAGCAATTTAATAATCTCCAGAAGATGATGGGGGTTAAAGCTGTGCCAGAAATCAATTTACCGAGCCTGCCAGTGTTCCATCTGCCACCCTCTGAAATGCCAGTGTATCGAAAGTATAACGGTACTGGTAACCCCTTCACACATCTGAAGGAGTTCATGTATGAATCCTCTTTCTGGCAGAATGATAAGAGGTCATTGGCTTTCTTGTTCAGGAGATCCCTAGAGGGACCAGCCCTCGAGTGGTTCTTTTCTTTGGAACCCTCCGAAGTAGAGGATTACAGTATCGTTTCACGCAAATTCATCCAACGATACCAGGACAGAGTTGCACCCTCCTTGTCTATCACGGACCTCATTGCAGAAAAAATGAAACCGGATGAGGAGTTTGTCAATTTTGCTGACAGGTGGCGGGGCCTGGCCGAAAAGGTGAAGGATCACTTGTCCGAGTCCGAACAAGTGAAAATGTTAATTTCTAATGCCACCCCCCAGTTCAAGCTCGTCCTCTCCTTGAACAATTTGACTAACATGGCAGAGCTCTATGAAAGAGCACGGTACTGCCAGAATGCTTTCAAGGACGCTACATTCTCTAGCGTCTTTGATCCTCATAGACCTAGCAGACCTCCACCTCGGAAGCCTGCAGTGCCAAATTCTCCCAGCACAGGTCCGACTACTGAGGGCACGCTCTCTCATGAGCAAGTGAGTACCATGAACAATAACTCGCCCCAGTTCGTGAGGAGTCAGCAGCAGTACCAGAGGCCACAGCAACAAGGGTACAGACAGCAGCAGAACCCCCAGTACCAACAACAGTATCAACGGCCCCAGCAGCCGAATCAGAATCAAAACCAGCAACAGCTACAGCAACAGCCGCAACGGCAACAACAGTACCAGCAACCCCAGCAGCAGCAGTATCAGCACCAGCAACAGCCACAGTACCAGCCGCGCGCACCGCCGGCGTACCACAATGTCCCTCCTCCTGGTGACTACAACCAACAGAGGAGACCTCCAGGCCCGAAGAGGGCAGAATACCCGGCTCTCCCAGAATCCTTGGCCGATATCTTCAGTGCTTTAATGGCAGCCAACGCCTTAGTTTTGCCAAGGGAAAAGGCCGTCTGGCCTCAAAATGCCGATACGTCCAGGTATTGCTACTTCCACAGGCAACCTGGGCATACCATCGACACCTGCTTCCAATTCAGAGATTATATTCATGATCTCAACGAGCAGGGCGGCATAGACTGGGAGGAAATGAAGAAATACATAACAGCCCTGAAGGCGAGAAGACCGCAGCAGCAATAGCAGCAGCAAGCAAGACCACCAGCACAAGCAGCAGCACCACCCAACATGGGCATAGTGCAGAATCCGCTCCCGGAGCACCAGAATCAGAACCAGGTTGCTCCCATTCTAACGAACAGCCAGTCTGAGGCTGGTCGTGGGCAACAATGGAGGATAGAGGACTCTTCCTCTCTCTACTCAACGGGTCACGTTCAAAGTACCGCAGAGCGACTACCACGCCGCACCATCCACATACCCAGACCACAACCCGTCACCATCACCCCCCTACCCGCACCCACATATCATTCGCCCTCACCCAATAACCCACTACCACTACCCACCTTCCTTAGACCCATTGCGCCCCGCACTCCTACGCCTCCATCATATACCCCACCGCAAACCAATAACGCGCCCCTTTTACCATCAAGGCCATTATTACGCATACCATTTCCTACTTCACCCGCTACCACTACCACCTACCCAGATATGCCCCAACCATCCAAACCGTTACTACGCGTACCCTTCCCCACTTCGCCAACCACTTACCCATCTACCATCCAACCATCTAGGCCTTTAATCCGCACCGCGCCATCACCACCTAACCCTACGCCATCACCATCTAACCCAACGCCACCAACGCATCAACCCTCCGCACCGCTTACGCCACCCGACTCTACGGTACTCAAGGTGTCACCCGGATCCTCCACGGTCGAGGAACATGCGCTCCGGAGTGGAAGGATTTTCAACAAGGTCTTTCCTCAGTCCACAGTCAGAGACGGCCCATCACAGCCGACTGAGGAAGCCCATAATGAAGAGAGTGCACCAGGCACTCAATATGACTTGTTGAAACATCTGGACAGAACACCGGCACGGATCACTGTACTGGAATTGATTAAAAGGTCCAAGATTCACCAAGAAGCTTTAATGGAATACCTACAGAAGGTGATGGTCAACGAAGACGTGCCGGTAGAGAAGATTGCAGCACTACTAGTTCCTCAGGGGGATCAGCCCTCAATTACATTCCACACATCGGAACTAGCACCGCCAGCCGCCAGAAGCATGGCTCTGAGCATCACGGTCAATATCTCCAAGAAGGCCGTGGATGCATGCCTGGTTGATACAGGGGCTTCAATTAATGTTTTACCTCCGAAGACCCTGGAGCTATGCGGTGTGCCCAAGGAGAAATGGCTGCCTAGCCCCATCTCAGTTACAGCATATGACAATTCTACCCGTTCCCCTCTGGGAATGGTTTATTTAAAGGTGGAGTTAGGTCCAGTAAGTCATGCAGAGGTCGAATTTCATATTCTAGAAATCGACCCTTCCATAAATGCCATTCTGGGACGTCCTTATATCAAAACTCTTGAGGCGATTCCTTCTACGAATCACCAATGCCTCAAATTCCCTTATAAAGGACGAATTATTAAAGTGACGAGCATGCCGATCCTTGCTGCTGCTCATACATTGAATATTAAACCTGCTGTTTTACCTGGCCGACAACCTTTTCTGTTGGTATTACAGGTCTACCGTCCAGTGGCTGACCCTTTGAAAGCCGCTACTATTTCTCCATACCCATTAAATGCTATCAAAAGGGGGAAGTGCATGAGTACCCCGGGATGGAGAATCATGATGAAGAACGGCTACGAGCCTGGGAAAGGTCTGGGCACACAGTTGCAAGGCAGGACCATTCCTGTTAAAAATCATCGGGCAGCACCTGGAAGCGGTCTGGGCTATAGGCCAATGAAGCTAAAGCAAGATCTGGTTCAGAAAGCAGAAACCGAAGACGGTCAAGAAATCTTGGAAACAATGTCCACACCACTGAAAGAAGGCCGAGATCCTTTAACATGGACTCTATATACTCACTTTGTGAAAGGGCCCATACTTAGTCACGACAACACGGTGGTCATTACTTCCTGTTTTGACTTCCATGACATATATGGGAGGGATTTGGCCAGACATTGTTCCGAATTACTTACGTACCAATCCTTGGAGGCTCTGCGGCCTATGAAAAGGAGGAAATTCCATGACCCCGAATGCGAATGGTACAGATGGTTCGACCTGAGGGACCTGTACATAGCACTGAACAGACTATTTCTGGATCCAACAGAACCTAAGTGGCTGCCGCAGATTGATGAACTAATTGAAAGCCCTGGTGCCATATTTGACAAGCGGATACTGCTGTCCGAACAAACTGATGAAGGGGAGCCAGATGACCCCTATGAAGCTGGTTATACAACAGATCTGCTCTGGAGGGGGACATATCCTTCACATGTCTTCATGCTCCATACTCTTTTTCGTACACTACTCTTGACCCCGACTTGGTCGCGGGTCATAATTGAAGATATTCCACGGGCTCCGCCCATTATGATAACTCTGTCCCCTCGGGACTTTATTCCACAACCTCCTCTCGACCTAGAGAGGTTGTATAATTTGATCTGGGACATATTGCTATATGATCCCCCTAATCCTCTGGCCTTGGTGCCGCTTCCTCCGTCTGATTCTCCTCCCATTTGTATTCATTCCTGTTTTATGTTTAATTCTTTCATTGTCCAAAAAAAAACGCCAATTTGGCAACAAATTCTTCCCAAATCATTATCGAGGAAACATCTTACTTGTCCGATTACACCCCATCGCGCGGGTCCGTCGGTCAAGATTCTCTCCTAGATCTACTCTGTCCCTCCCCACGGGAGGATTCCCCTGTATTTCCACTTGTATCCCAGGATTTTCATCCTGCTTCATCTTCATTAGGTTATGATAGGCAGTTTAGTGAAGTTAAGGAGTCTAGTTTTAGGCAGGTTAGTCAGGTTAGGAAGTCCAGGAAGCCTAAGGGTAGGCAAATTCCAGATAGATACCTCCGGGACTTAGCTGATAAATGTTCTTCTTGCTCTTTAATCCCTCAGCTTTTAGAAGATCCAATTCAGATGCCAGAAGATTGTACGGACGATGAGTCAGTTAATGATGGGTATGGGGTATATGAGTTAGTGCATGGAAAAGACCCCATTATTGAAGATGAGGAAGATGATGAGGACGCGGCTGAGGCGTATGCCAGTGGAGTGAAGAGATTTGATGAACCCTCAGCTGCCGTAGAAGAGCCCACCAAAGAAATAAACTTAGGGACTGAAGACGAACCTAAGGTTGTCCTCGTCAGCAAAAATCTTTCTACAGAGGATGAGAAGGCAATGGTACAAGTACTTAAGGATTATAAGGACACTTTCGCCTGGAGTTATGAAGATATGCCAGGGTTAGACTCATCTTTAGTTGAACACAGGTTGACATTAAAGGATGGAGCTAATCCGGTCAAGCAGAAATTAAGGCGATTCCACCCGCAAATGACTTTAAAGATGAAGGAAGAGGTCGACAAATTACACAAAGCCAAATTCATTAGAGTTGTCCTTTATCCACAATGGGTGGCCAATATAGTCCCGGTTATGAAAAAGGACGGGAAGGTCAGAATTTGCATTGACTTCCGCGATCTGAACCGGGCGTGTCCTAAAGATGATTTTCCATTGCCTCATATTGATGTACTCATCGATAACACTGCTGGCTATGAGACGTTATCGTTTATGGATGGATTTTCAGGATACAACCAGATTAAGCTGGCAGAAGAGGATCAAGAGAAGACTTCATTCACTACACCTTGGGGAACATATTGTTATGTCGTCATGCCATTTGGATTGAAGAACGCTGGAGCCACCTATCAAAGGGCCATGATGGCAATATTTCATGACATGATGCATATAGATTTGGAAGTGTATGTGGATGATTTATTGGTTAAGTCTAAAACGAAGGCTGAGCATGCCAAAGTTTTGGCAAGGGTATTAGAGAGATCAAGAGAGTATCAGTTGAAGATGAACCCCAAGAAATGTGTATTCGGGGTATCTTCAGGGAAATTGCTTGGATTCATTGTCAGCAAACGGGGAATTGAGATCGATCCCAATAAGGCGAAGGCTATCAGAGAAATGCCACCTCCCAAAAACTTGAAAGAATTAAGAGGATTAATCGGGAGGTTACAATTTATTCGCCGCTTTGTCTCCCAGCACTCACAAAGGTGTAAGCCGTTCTATGAGCTTACCAAGCCAGGAGTCAAATTCAATTGGGACGATAAGTGTCAGGAGGCATTTGATGGATTAAAGGACTATTTGGCAAGTCCTCCTGTTTTGAGACCACCATCTCCAGGCAGACCATTGATACTTTATATTTCAGTCCTGGATGATGCAGTGGGGGCTGTCCTAGCACAAGAGGATGAAGAAGGAAAAGAGAGGGCAGCCTACTATCTCTCTAAACTTCTCAACCCCGCTGAACAGAGATATACGGCGATGGAGAAAACATGTGCAGCATTGGTTTGGGTTGTTCAGAAATTAAAGCATTATTTTCTGGCCCATGAAGTCCATCTCATCGCTAGGATGAATCCGATTAAGTTCCTTCTGGAGAAATCTGTTCTTACTGATAGGTTAGCGCGATGGCAAAGCTTTCTATCTCAATTCGATATCATTTACATTCAACAGAAAGCAATCAAGGGCTATGCCATAGCAGAACATCTCGCTCATCATCCCCTTCCTCGATTTGATCCAGTGCGATCAGAGTTTCCGGATGAGGAACTGATGTCCGTAAATCAAATCAGAGATGATATGTGGACTCTGCATTTTGACGGAGCTCTGAATTCTCATGGAAAGGGTATCGGAATCGTTCTGTTATCACCTGAAGGTGTCACCATTCCACAAGCCTTTCAGCTTGATTTTCCAGTCACCAACAACATAGCTGAGTACGAGGCACTTCTTGCTGGTCTCGAGGCTGCTCATTTTCATGGTGCCACCAAACTCAGGATTGTAGGTGATAGCCAATTAATTCTTCGCCAAGTGCTGACCAAGTATCGAACTCTTGATCTCAAGCTCAAGCCATATCAAGAACTTACTTCTGCTTACTCGAAGCTTTTCACAAAATTGATCTTTGTCCATGTCCCTAGAAATCAAAACATCTTAGCTGACGCTCTAGCTTCACTTGCATCTTCCCTTGATTTTCCGATCAACAAGCAATCTTAATCGATCATAATTCATAGGCGTCTTTCACCCGCCGTGAAAGATCCTTCATTTCTTAGAACTAAGGAGAAGTTGCTGAAGAAATTCAAAGATGGAAGTATCGTGGAGAAAAGAGAAATCATGTTGATGGAGCTGTTAGAAGAGATGGATGATGAACAGAAGCCATGGTATTATGAAATTGCAAAATATTGTGAAGATCAATCGTATCCTGAAGAAGCTACAACTGAGGAAAAAAGAGCTATCAGGAGAGTTGCTCAACGATACACCCTAGTTGGGGGAGCATTATATAAGAGAGGTTTTGATGGAGTTCTTCTGAGATGTTTAGACGAGGATGAGCTTTGGAAGGTTATGGAAGGAGCTCATAGTGGAGTTTGTGGTGGCCATGTCAATGGACAGATGCTAGCAAAGAAGATCCTTAGACAAGGATTTTATTGGCCAACCATGGAAGAAGACTGCGTAGGATATGTCCGTAGGTGTGCCAAGTGTCAACTTCACGCCGACAAAATTCATTCTCCTGCATCTTCACTCCATCCTGTTTCTTCCCCATGGCCTTTCTCCATGTGGGCTTTCGACATTATTGGACCCCTTGGTAACCCAGATTCCGGCATCAAGCAAAAATCTTTCATTCTCACGGCAACGGAATACTTCACCAAGTGGGCAGAAGCTGAAGCATACGTGGAGATCAAAGCATCAACCGTCTGCAAATTCGTCATGAAGAACATCATCACAAGATTCGGGATTCCAAGTACCATCGTCACCGACAACGGACCGCAGTTCGTGTCACAGGAATTGAAGGACCTCTGCAACAGGTATAAAATTGCATTGCATCATTCATCTCCTTATTATCCGCAAGGCAATGGCCAAGCAGAGGCAACTAATAAGACTTTGATAAAAATCATCAAAAAGACGTGTAAATCTAACAAATTCGCAGATTGGCTAGAAAAATTGGTTGAGGCTCTATAGGCCTACCGAACTTCAATCCGCACGCCTACTGGGCAAACTCCTTATTCCTTAACATTTGGAATGGAGGCGGTAGTTCCATATGAGATCCTTATACCGTCATTAAGAGTACAATTGAACAAAGAATTCTCTATTGATGAACATCGTTCAGCACTTCTTGCTCAATTGGAACTTTTAGACGAGAAAAGATGGTCAGCTGCTAATCATGCAAAAGTTTATCAAAACAGATTAGCACGTTTTTATCAAAAGAAAGTCATTGAACGAAAGTTCAAAGTCGGTGAAATGGTCGTTAAAAGAATTTTTGTAAAACCTGGTGGTCCGCGTTCTAAGCTCCAACCCAACTGGGAAGGACCTTATGTTGTATCGCACGCTTATCCTGGTAATGCTTATCGTTTGGTTAATGCAGAAGGAGAAGAGCTAAATCATCCCTGGAATGGTTTACACCTTAAGAAATACTACCCTTAAGTTAAAGAGTCGATCAGTATGGTACAAAGACCAGTGGAATCAGAAAGTTTATAAACTCAAATTTCTTTGTTAGTCTGAATAATTTAACTTCAAACCCATTACTGCACACACTGACACGTTTGATTCGTGAGTAACAAGAGATGCCAAGTCCTTAAGAATATTAAAAGCTTGACTAAGAGTATAAAGTACAAATCATTCCTTTTAAAGTAAAATTCTGCTTTACACTCGGCCCATGATGTCGGAACGAGACTTAGAATAGATTACCAAGAATACCCGCCATCTTAGTAGGAGGCCGTCATAAAAAAATGGGGGAGATCCGTTCCAAAGCAAAGCAAAAAAAGAAAAGAATAAAAAAGCAAGGCAAAAAGCCAAATTCAAAATCAAAAGGCCATTACACTACAAATGTTACATCAAGGCCATGAAATGAAACAAAAGGGAACGCAAGGTCGATAAATACCCCGGAAAGAAAAATGACCGAACCCCAACAGATATTAGGGTTAGAAAGGGACATCTTTTTAAGTCTCCGGAACCTTCTCATGGGCTTTCTAAATCTGTTCTTCTTTTCTTTCTTAAGAGGTGTACTTCAAGCTTAAGGAATGGCTTAGATTGACTAAGGATCAAATCATCAAATGGGATCACGAATGGAAACACAAGTTCAAACACGATGGGTTTTAAGTTAAGTTGTTAAAGAACAATTTGGAAATTAAGTTAATAAATGAATATGATCTTTTGATCTAAGTACCATACTGGTCTTTTAGTCAAAAAAAAATGTATATGCAAAAATTCAAAAAAAAAAATGTATATGTCAAAATTCAAAAAAAATGTATATGTCAAAATTCAAAAAAAATTGCATAGTCAAAAATTCAAAAAAATATACATTTTTCAAAATTCAAAAAAAATATACATCTCAAAAACCCAAACAAAAACGAATATTTCAAAACCAAAAAAATTCGATTAGCATTTGCTTGGTGCATTTAATGTATTTCATTCATTTTATTTTCAGTGAGCATATGTTTGCTTGTATGTTGCATTTTGCTTAAGTTCGATTATTCTTATTACCTTTGTTAATAAAGGCTATGCCCCTTGACCCTTCTATCAAGGATAGGATCAAGTAGTCGGTTACTTAACCAAGCAAGGGGCTAAGCCTGAATAGATGCTTAACCTGTTTGTTCAAGTCATATACAGGACACAAGGCCTGAAGAGAGTTGGAGTTCGGGTAGGGAACAACCAGAAACCTGTTTCTGTGAGTAAAAGGCGTCGAGTAATCCTGACGCTTTTCAAAGTTAAATGGCGTCTGCCCGACACGACGCGTTTTATCAAATCTGCTATTTTCCCGAAATCCTGTGATTTTAATGTTTTGATGCTTTAAATTGAATATTTGTTTGGAACTAATAATTTTGATTGCAGAAAATTCAAGAAAGTCTGAGCAAAGCTGGAAATATCAAGAAAATCCCATTGTGGAATTCAAGTCCAGACCGTGGCTAAAAAGACGGTTATTTCTACCCTTGTACTCTTTCCATGTAATTATTTGCATTTGCATTATTATATATTAAGTATTTATTAGAGTATATCAAGGACCTTGTGGTTTTGATAAAACTGGAATTTAAGTTCCCCTACAACAAAAACAGTGATAATTCCAGAGAATTCTTAATCGCACGGATAGGCCGTTGGATTGTTAATTAGTGGGGACGATGGTTCCATTTTTGTGAAACGGTGCGTGGATAAACGAGCTTCGGCTTAGCACTGAATTACAAGAGTTGGTATCTTGACTCATTAATGGCAATTTAACAATATTATCCTTGATTAATTTATATTTTATTTGACTTTATATTTTTCTTTTAGCCCAGCATGGTTCATGTAGGACTTTGAAATCATTGTAATAAAAATTGATTATTGATTAAGTTTCAGACCATTAAATCAAATAATCTCAACATGATATGAAATATTCCATTCTGAATTGAGTATCTTGATTATCTTTGAGGTTCGCTTGAAGATATCTTTGGAATTCTATCCTTGATTGGATTCTTTATCCGATATTCTTGTTTTCTTTTAAGATCCATCATGGCTGTAGCACGTCCACATTGGCTGGCAAACGCTCCCCATGATGAAACCTACAGTGTCTACGACCTGGGGTACTTCCCACTCCGAGGAGGTTGATCGACTTTATTTTGTTTCCTTGTCTACCTCATCCAGACAGGATTAATTTCATTGATTTCCTTGAGCTATCTTCGTTGATGATTTTGAGAAAAATTCCAGTCATGTGATGTTAAGAGCGTGTCTCATCACACCTTGGCATCACCTTTTCAGTACATTCCATTCCATTTCACTCCCTTGCAAAGACGATGCCAAGGTGAGGCAGCTGTAGACACGCTAATTTTGACGTCATTTCGAGTAAATTTCATATCACACCATAATGCCTCAGAATGGTCTGATAATTAATCATTAATTAATTTTTATTAATCTTTTTAAGTGTCGGGTTTAACAGATGTGTTTAAGTTAATCAATTGAATTGATTTTAGCTCAAATTTGAGTTAAAATATGAAGAATTCTAAAAGACGTCTACCCAAGTGGACGTGATTTAGAGTTTATTCCTGTTTTAACGTTTAAATTTGAATTTTAATTAATTGATTTATTAACTAAAAAGCGTCTGGGAATGAAGACGCGTTTTAGGTTTCCTAGGCTGTTTCTACTTCTCCTCCGGATGTTTATCCTTATCTTAATTAGTCTAAAAGACGTCTACATAGGTAGACGCGTTTTACCTAATAAAGATAAAGATAAGTTTTCCCGGATATTTATCCTTATCTTAATTAATATGAAAGGCGTCAGCCAAGGTGGACGCGTTTTAGATAATTACAGATAAAGATGAATTAATCAGTAATTATCTGTCGGTTAAGATGGATAAATTCGGAGTTTTCTAATGTCAATCTCGAACGCAAGGAATGCCTATAAATACCCTGCATGTTGAAGAGAAAAAAAGAGAGAACAGAATTAAGTTGAGTTGAGCCATAGCGTTATAGCGATTTGAAGATCGGAGCAACAACGTCGTAACGCCGGAGCGCTGCCATTTCCAGAAGTCGGCGTCCTTTCAAGATCTTCATCCTTTCAAGGCTTCAACCAACTGGGCATAAGTTTTTCATTACTGCATTCATTTCATTAGTTTTATTTTTTTTCATATTCACTTCATGCAAACACACACCATATCATAATCTTTCAAAAACCTACTTGATTTAAGGGGTTTCAAAGCCATTAAAACAAGTAAGTTTGCTGTTTTAAATATGCTTAAAACCATGATTAGTTCAGATACTACTTCTATTTAAATTCTCATCATTAGTTCTTCATTTTTTTGTTTTTTTTTCTATCTCTGCTACACTCAACAACAACAACAAGAGATCAAAAGTGGAAATCAAACACAACTTCTGGACGATCCTCAACTTCAAATCCACAGCAAGAACAAAGAAACAAAGAAAGGGCTCTCTTTCTTCAGCCGGCTGAGGAAGGGGAACCAAGGACTCAATCTTCCGCGTTTGAAAGGTAGGCGATCATACTCTCTTTTGAAACTTTTAAGTTAAAAGTTTCTGGCGATCACTGCACTTTAGTTGCTGTTTTTAATAGGTTAGTTTACACCTAAACAACATAGATATTTCATGTTAATCACACGGTCATTCTAAGCACCTACAAATAGATTCTACACTCTATTAAGTTCTTATTAGTTTCTTTTTCTTCTCCTTTGCAAGGTACAATCACCAAGAAGATCAAGTGAAAATCATCATTAAAAGAAGAATTGGAGCAGAAAGGAAGATCCCCAAAATCCCCAAATCAAAGCAAGAATAAAGTTAAAAGGGTTCTTTTTCTTTAGCCGGCTGAAAGGAAGGAATCAAGAACTTCAATATCTCTTATGTCTAAAACAGGTAAGCGATCATCCTTTGTCTTTTGAAACTTTTTAGTCAAAAGTTTCTGGTGATCACATAGTTTTTAATAAGTTTGTTTGTCACTTAATCAACAAATTTTCACGATAATCACACATCAAATTTAAGCACTCACAGCTTTTTGGCGATCACGGTGGGACTTGGTCTCGCCGTCTTTTAAATTCTTTTATTCTTGCTTTCATCAATCGGGCACCCACGCTGCACCACTTGTGTCCCTTGGGTACGTTCTCACCGATCGGTGAGTTTTTAGTTTAATTGTTATTCTCACGTGCACCACGTACACACCCTTGCGGCAAGATTTTGCCCTCCCGTGAATTGTTTGAAAGTTGTGATTGTGATAGGAAGAATGTGTGATTGATTGAATGTTTTAGTTGTTTACATGATAAATCATCCTATTAAAAATTAAAATAAAAAAAGATTCGCATGAGCTGATATTTACCACTTTATCCTATTAGTTTGAGAGGGAATTGACCCAAAAACTCCTTGTTAATTGTTGATTCTGCGCCTTGAAAAGCGTCTAGATACAGTGACGCGTTTCATACCGCATCGTTCATTTCTGACGCCTTTCAGGCAAAAATTTCTTTGCTGCCTGCTACATGAGGTTCTGCAAGAGAATAAGGCTTTAATAGCGTCGAGGAACAACAACGCGATTCAGGCAGATCCTTGTTTTGTTCTCCAGTCTTTGGATTTTTGATTTGATTGCTATTTACTCATTATATATTAAGCATTAGAGGCTATCTCGGCCACAGGTCATACGCACTGGGGCTAACCCCCCCCCCTCTCATAGGAACACATTTCTTGACATCTTCATCTCTCTCTGATTGGGTTGGTCCCTCGATCAAACTAGAGTGATTGATGTTAAAGACCTCCGTAAGTCCCCAAAATCAAGGTATTCCTCATTGTCCATTAGGCTGGTTGTACCAATTGAAGTTTTGGTTAGATTTTCATATCGTTGTGAGAAAGAGCATTAGAATATAACGGTGGAAACTGAATTGAAATTAGGATCCTACCCGTTGAGTGAATTTGTGGTTAACAGAATCCAAATAATCCAACAAGGAATCCTAAAACAACGTTAAACATCTACTTGTTTGTCTAATCTCTGCACGACTTGCCTGCAAAATTTTGTTGAAAAATCTAATACCATGTTACTTCGATCAGGTAGAGATTTGAGCATGGCTTCAGATGCTCTGGTTAAGTACGAGGGAGATGCTAATGCCTCCCGTGATCCTCATTCTTATTTACCTGAGCCTGAGGGAAACCCCCATATCCCTCCTATTATTCATAATAAATACAATTCTGGTGTTGATCTTCCTCTACATGTGCATGCGATGTCCAATCCTGTCTTCGAGGGAGCTATTGATCCAAATGAGCCCTCATCCACCAATCCCTCTGATCTAGTTACCGCCTTGGGAGTTCTAGCCACCCATTTGAATCATCAATAGCTCGAGGCGATTCAGTCCATCTTGAAGGGAAAGATACCCTTACATTCCGTTGAACTAAATTCCACAATTCCCCCTGTTATTCCTCAACCTCATCCCTAGAAAACTTCCTCTATTCATAAGGCCATGGAAAGCCTTCAGCTGTCAACTTCTCGGCCAGCTGGGCCATAATTATCCTCTTTAAGGCAACTGGCCAGATCACCCATGCCAACTTACCAAAATGCCCTTGGGCATGGCGGAAGCGCTGCCGGACCACAACCTTATTATCCACCTTGCCCTGCATATTCCAGGCAACAGGTGTATCATGTACGACCACCACCTCCTCCCCAAGTTGATCTAACAACTCAAGCCCTGCTCACGAAGATGGAACGCATGGATGAGCAGTTCAACAATTTCCAGAAGATGATGGGAGTTAAGGCTGCACCTAAGATCAATCTTCCAAGTCGGCCTATGTTTCACTTACCACCTTAAGAAATGCCAGTGTATAGGAAATACAATGGTACTGGTAACCCCTTCACCCACCTGAAGGAGTTCATGTATGAATCATCCTTCTGGCAGAACGACAAGAGGTCATTGGCATTCCTGTTCAGAAAATCATTAGAGGGACCAGCCCTCGAGTGGTTCTTCTCGTTAGAACTGTTTGAGGTGGAAGATTACGGTATTGTATCAAGGAAATTTATTCAACGATATCAGGACAGAATCGCACTGTCTATGTCCATAACTGATCTGGTTGCTGAGAAAATGAAGTCCGATGAAGACTTCATCACATTCGCTGATAGATGGAGGAGTATGGCCGAGAAAATTAAGGATCACATGTCCGAATCCGAGCAGGTCAAAATGTTGGTCTCTAATGCCACCCCTCAATACAAGCTGGTCCTTGCATTGAACAATCTAACCAGCATGGCAGAACTCTATGAGAGGGAGCGTTATTGTCAGAACGCCTTCAAGGATGCTACCTTTTCCAACGTCTTTGATCCTTACCAACCCAGCAGACCTCCACCTCGGAAGCCTGCCGTGCCAAACTCTCCTAGCCCAGGTCCGACAACTGAGGGCATGCTCTCCCACAAGCAAGTCAACATCATGAACAATAATCAGCCCCAGTTCGTGAAAAACCAACAACCACCAAACCAGCAAGGTTACTGACCTCTAAACCAGCAAGGTTATAGACCTCCGAACCAGTAGTACCAGCAGCCACAGCAGTAGCAGTACCCACAGCCACAGCAGCAACAGTCCCAGCAGCCACCGAACCAGCAGTACCAGCCTCCACAGCAACAGTACCAGCCGCACGCACTGCCGGCATACCATAATGTACCTCCTCTTGGCGATTACAATCAGCCAAGGGAGCCTCCAGACCCGAAAAGGGCAGCATATTCGGCACTCCCAGAATCTTTATTGGACATCTTTAATGCTTTGATAGCAGCCAATGCCTTGGTCTTATCTAGAGAGAAAACAGTCTGGCCCCAGAATGCCGATGCCTCCAAGTACTGTTTCTTTCATAGACAGCCTGGACACACGATAGATGCCTGCTTCCAATTCTGAGATTATATTCACGATCTTAACGAATAAGGAGGCATTGACTGGGAGGAGATGAGGAAATACATATCCGCCTTGAAGGCAAGAAGACCTCAGCAGCAGCAACAACAATATCAACAACAACCACAACAGCAACAGTAACAACAACAACAGAGAGCGCCAGCACCTCCGAATATGGGTATAGTACAGAACCCGTTACTGGAGAACCAACACTAGAATCAGATTGCCCTCATCTTGACGAATAGCCAGTCTGAGGCTAACTGAGGGCAATAATGGAAGGTAGATTACTCTTCCTCTATTTACTCAACAGGTCACCTCTAGAGCACCACCGAGCAACCGCTACGCCGCATTCTCCGCATACCCAAACCGCAACCCGTCACCATTAAATCCATTACACCACCTACAACCATGCCTCCATTAGACAATCTTCCGCAAGCCTACTATGCACCCCTTATGCCATCCAAACCATTACTTCGCATACCATTCCCCACATCACCTACCACAACCACTTATCCCAGTACCATACAACCATCCAAACCATTACTCCGCATACCATTCCCCACTTCACCCGCATCGACCACTTACCCCTCCACCATCCAACCAAACCCATCATCCGCACCATGCCTTCACCAAACAACCCTACGCCATCACCCGTTGACCAACCCCCCACGCCATCTAAACCACCCACCAACCCCACGATGC
Organism: Zantedeschia hybrid cultivar; assembly: GCA_030544215.1. Taxonomy (NCBI): domain Eukaryota; kingdom Viridiplantae; phylum Streptophyta; class Magnoliopsida; order Alismatales; family Araceae; genus Zantedeschia; species Zantedeschia hybrid cultivar. The sequence goes on from JARZZO010000011.1 coordinate 48,956,669, forward strand.
TTAAACTGTCACCTGGACCTTCCACTATTGAAGAACATACGCTCCGAAGCGGGAGGATCTTCAACAAGGTCTTTCCTCAGTCTACGGTCAGAGACGGCCCATTACAGCCGCCAGAGGAAGCACATAATGATGAGAGTGCGCCAGGCACTCAGTATGACCTGTTGAAACAATTAGACAGGACACCGGCATGAATCTCCGTACTTGAGTTGATCAAGAGATCCAAGACCCATCAGAAAGCCTTGATGGAGTATTTGCAGAAGGTAATAGTCAACGAAGACGTGCCAGTGGAGAAGATCACTACATTGTTAGTTTCTCAGGGGCATCAGCCCTCTATTTCATTCCATACTTTGGAACTAGCACCACCAACAGCTAGAAGCATGGCTCTAAGCATTACGGTCAACATCTGCAAGAAGGCTGTAGATACATGCCTGGTTGACACAGGGGCTTAGATCAATGTTCTATCACCAAAGACCCTTGAACTGTGTGGTATACCCAAGGAGAAATGACTGTCTTCTCCAATTTTTGTTACAGCCTATGACAATTCTACCCGTTCCCCTCTGGGAATGATTTATTTGAAGGTAGAGTTAGGCCCTATTTGTCACGATGAGGTCGAGTTCCACATCTTGGAAATCGATCCATCTTTGAAGGGTATCCTTGGCCGCCTTTACATTATGTCCTTTGAGGCAATCCCCTCTACAAATCATCAGTGCCTCAAATTCCCATACAAGAGACTCATTATTAAAGTCACGAGCATGCCAATTCTTCCTACTACTCATTCTTTAAATATCAGGCTGACCCCTTTACCTGGCCAACAACCTCTATTGTTGGTATTACAGGTTTATCGTCCTGTGGCTGATCCTTTGAAAGCCAGTGCACTTGATTCCTATCCAATTGATGCCATGAAATGGGAGAAGTGCATGAGTACCCCTAGTTGGAAAATTATGATGAAAGGTGGCTATCAGCCTGGAAGGGGCTTGGGCACGTAATTGTAGGGCAGAACTACTCCCGTTAAAGACAGCCGAAGGACACCCGGTAATGGCCTCGGCTATAGGCCAAGAAGAGTTAGGCATGACATCATCCAGCAACAAGAAGACAAAGACGGCCAGAAAGTCTGGGAAACAATGTCCACCCCATGTAAGGAAGGCCAGGATCCCTTGACATGGACCTTGCATACACATTTTGTCAAGGGGCCCATAATCAGTCATAATAATGATAATACAGTGCTAATCACTTCCCAATTTGACCTGCATGACATCTATGGAAGGGACTTGGCCAGACACTGCTCAGAGTTGCTGACATACCAGTCCTTGGAGGCTCTGCGGTTGATGAAAAGGAGGAAATTCCAAGATCCAGAATGTGAATGGTACCAATGGTTCGACCTGAGAGATCTATACATTGCATTGAACAGATTATTCCTTGATCTCTCAGAGTCGAAGTGGCCGCCGCTGATAGACGAGCTGATTGAAGGGCCTGGCGCCATTTTTGACAAGAGAATTATGCTGTCCAAGGAAACAGATGAAGGGGAGCCAGATGACCCCTATGAAGCTGGTTACACTACTGATTTTCTCTGGAGAGGAACTTATCCCTTTCACATCTTCACCCTTTACACTCTATTATGCACTCTGCTTCTGACCCCAACTTGGTCGCAGGTCATCACTGAAGATATCCCACGGGCTCCGCCCATTATGGTCACTCTGTCCCTACGGGACTTTATTCCTCAACCTCCTCTCGACCTGGTGAGGATCTATAATTTAATCTGGGACATACTACTGTATGATCCCCCCAATTCTTTGGCCTTAGTTCCGCTTCCTCCATCTTATTATCCTCCTATTCATATCTATTTTCATGATTAACTCCTCCTTTCTTAAAACAAAAAGGCCAATTCGGCAACTTCTTCCTCCCAGATCCTCGTTGAGGAAACCTCATACTTGTCCGATTGTACCCCACCGAGTGGGTCATTCGGGCAAGATTCTCTTCTAGATCTACTATGTCCCTCATCTCGGGAGAATTCTCCTGTATTCCCCCATATACCCCATGATTTTTATCCTTCTTCATCCTCATTAGGTCAGGATAGGGAGTCTAGTGAAGTTAAGGAGTCTAGTTCTAGGCAGGTTAATCAAGTTAGGAAGTCTAGGAAATCTAAAGGTAGGATAATTCCAAATAGATACCTCTACGATCTAGCTACCAATGTCTTTCTTGCTCTATGATCCCTCAGCTGTTAGAGAATCCTATTTAGATGCCAAAAGATTGTGAAATCGATGAGTTGGTCAATGATAGATATGGGGTATATGAATTGATACACGAGAAAGACCCCATTACTGAAGATGAGGAAGATGACGAGGACGCGGCTGAGGCATATCCCAGCGGAGTAAAAATATTTGATGAACCCTCAGCTGCCGTAGAAGAGCCTACTAAAAAGATTAATCTAGAAACTATAGATGAACCTAAGGTTGTCCTCGTTACTAAAAATCTTTCTGAAACAGATGAGCAGGCAGTGGTCCAGGTTCTCAAGGACTATAAGGACACTTTCGCCTGGAGTTATGAGGATATGCCAGGGTTAGACTCGTCATTAGTGGAACATCGACTGACATTAAAGGATGGAGCTAACTCGATTAAGCAAAAGTTAAGGCGACTCTATTGGGTTCGGTTGTAACCCTCGGGAAATCACAGAAGTGGAAGAACGTAAAAAGAAATGATTTTCCAAACCGGTTCGGACTCCGATCGATGCAACAAAAATGATCTAAATAAATCACATGAGATTTTCACCTTGCACAGTACACGTTGTCCTGTGAAATTCGATGCCGAACTCCTCGAAGCTTTGAGCCGCACAAACGTACGACCTCTAGAGATGATTCACCCAAACTCTCGCAACAACGGAGTTCTCCTTCTCCAACCCGCACAACCCTCAAGCCTTCTTGGGAAGAATCCAATCCTTCAGCTTGACGGCCAACTATATGTGAATGGGTTTCATTAGCTGGGTTACGGGTTGGAGAACATGGGTTATATACAGGAATGTTAAGGCGGCAGCTTGAACCGCCTCGTTTAACCAAACCCATCTTTAACTGCCGCAGTTAAAGTAAACCCCAGGGTATATTATATATCAATATATTATTATTAGCTTATTTATCAAATAAGCCTAATAACATATATATTATATATATGCCCTTTATATTATTGCATATATATTTTTAAGCCATTCATAGATTCCTTTCTCAAAAGAATCTACTGCTTTAGTATATTTGTCTATACAATAATATTCCGTTCTGCAAGAGTTGTTTGTGTGTGATCCTCTAGGCCCATTATCTCTCTAGTTTAAAGATCCATCAACTTCTAATCTAATTAGAAGTAAATTAAACCGGTTATTCACAATAACTGTTTAATTTGTTCCGGATCTTTTGATCACGTTGGGTCAAACAAATCCGCGTGATCCCAGAGGATGCCGGGTTCATCTTCACCCTGTTAGGCACTTGTAAGTCTTCAGTTACCGTATTGCTATAATCTCTCGCTCATTCTATGAGTCTGATCCGATCTTGTGGTATGGTTTCATCAAACCACTAGTGATCGTGTCGTCTGACCATGACCTTTATAATAATTTCACGTTCGTTCCAAACGAACCGATACCACCCTGGCCAGGGATTTAGTGGAGCGTCCATGTCATGATTCATTAACTGTCTGTGATATACCAGATAGTGAGCATCCCCTCTTGACCATTAACGGTCTTCGCATGCATCTCGATGTGGCTAATAATTCAGTCTTTCATAACTTATGGTTAAAGTCACTTAACCAAATATTAAACCACACCAGTTCTCATGCAAGACCACATTAATGTCTCAGGTCAAAGGATCAACGATACTACTGAGACAGATGGATTTTCCGTTGACATTAGGTATAATTAACCATCTGAAGATCCATCAGCAGATCAATTCAGTGAACATCCTCCTAGGATGAGCACCCACATATATGTGCTGGTGCCCCGCACCTATGACCGTGAAATTGGTCATCTACACATCATGCGTGCTGATTTATAAGTAATCAATGTCCCAGAGTGATTACTCTCCAATCAGGAACATCTTAAGGTATGTGTCCATATACAGTTAAACTCACATTCGAGATCCCATCTCGAAATTGACTGTACAACCACATATCCTAGGAACAACGCAAAGCAATCCACAGATTACAAGTTTACGCTCTAATTACCACTTAATTATATTGAACAAGATTGTACAACATATTGGGTCTACATGGCCTATAATTGGTCTATAGGACACCCAAAAACTAATAATCTCCTACTTGAACTACCGCCAATTGCCCCAGTCTTGAGGCCCATCTTTTCTCGATGACGCTCAAACACCATCTGTGACAAAGGTTTAGTCAGTGGATCTGCAATATTGTCTTCTGATGGTAACATCTCCCCTTGCAGCAATCTCCCAAATGAGGTGGAAGCGCCTTAGAATATGCTTCGACCTTTGGTGAGACCGAGGTTCCTTCGCCTGCGCGATGGTCCCATTATTATCACATAATAATGGGATGGGATCTGATATGCTGGGAACTATGTCAAGTTCTGAGATGAATTTCTTCATCCAGACCGCTTCCTTGGCAGCTTCAGCCGCAGTTATATACTCTGCCTCTGTCATTGAATCCGAAATCGTTTCTTGCTTGGAACTCTTCCAATTGACTGTCCCTCCATTTAACATGAATACAAATCCAGACATAGATTTGTTATCATCCGAATCTGATTGAAAACTAGAGTCTATATATACTCTCAATTGTAAGTCCTCTTCTCCTCCATACAGCAAGAAAAGATCCTTAGTTCTTCTTAAGTACTTAAGGATGCATTTCACTGCCTTCCAGTGCTCTTCGCCTGGATCACTCTGATATCTGCTGGTAATGCTCAAAGCATTGGCCACATCAGGGCGAGTACATAGCATGGCATACATGATCGACCCTATTGCCAAGGCATAGGGTACTCGATGTGCTCTACTTCCTCAGGTGTTCTAGGGGCCATGCCCTTAGATAGGTAAATTCCATGTCTCATAGGAATGAGACCTCTTTTGGAATTTTTCATCTGGAATCTCCTGAGTATAGTATCTATGTACATGCATTGGGACATTCCCAGTATCCTTTTTGATCTATCACGATAGATCCTTATGCCCAGCACATAGGATGCTTCTCCCAAATCCATCATGGAGAATGTCTTGGATAACCAAGACTTCGTTGATGTCAGCATCCTTACATCATTCCCAATGAGTAAGATGTCATCAACATAGAGGACTAAGAAGGTTACTGAGCTCCCATTGACCTTCTTGTAAACACAGGGTTCGTCTTCATTTCGAATGAAGTCAAAAGATTTGATAACCTCATCAAATCTTAAATTCCAACTTCGAGACGCCTGCTTCAATCCATAAATAGATTTCTGAAGCTTGCATACCTTATTGGGATGCTGCTTAGATGTGAATCCATCAGGTTGTACCATGTACACCTTTTCTGACAAGTTTCCATTAATGAAAATTGTTTTCACATCCATCTGCCAGATCTCATAATCTAGATATGCTACAATGGCAAGGAGGATTCTAATTGACTTTTTCATTACTACTGGTGAAAAAGTTTCATCATAGTCAATTCCTTATCTTTGACGATATCCCTTTGCCACTAGTCGAGCTTTATAAGTGTCAATTTGTCCATCTGCTCCGATCTTCCTTTTGAAGATCCATTTGCAGCCGATAGGGATCTTTCCTTCAGGTATGTCAACCAAGTTCCAAACTTGATTGGTATACATGGATTGGATTTCTGAATCCATAGCTTCCTTCCATTTCTCAGAGTCAGAATTATGAATTGCCTCCTAATAGGATTGAGGATCATCATCCTCATTTATCTGTACCTTAGACGAATTGTCAGAGATATGTCCAACATATCTCTCAGGTTCTCTAGGTACCCTACCTTATCTTCGCAATATCTGTGTTTCATTTTGAGCATTTTCCGTAGGTGGTGTCTCATCTAATGAGACTGTGTCTCCAGTTTGTGGTTGATGGACCTCGTTCAATTCTATCTGGCTCCCACTGTTTTTCTGGAGGAGATATTCCTTCTCTAGGAATACAGCTCTCTTGGCCACTAAGACCTTTTGCTCAGAAGGGTGATAGAAATAATATCCAAATGTTTCTTTTGGATATCCCACAAACCTACACTTGTCTATTCTTGACTCTAGCTTATCTGCGTCATTCCTCTTCACATGGGCAAGACACCCACAAACTTTAATATGATTAAAGTTTGATTTCCTTCCCTTCCATATCTCATATGGTGTGGTAGGAACTGACTTACTTGAAACCCTATTTAACAAGTAGGTTGCAGTCTCTAAAGCGTACCCCCATAGAGATAATGGTAATTCTACCAAGGACATCATGGACCGGACCATGTCTAACAAGGTCCTATTTCTCCTTTTAGATACACCATTATGCTATGGTGTATATGGTGGGGTCCACTGAGAAATTATTCTATTGTCCTTTAGGTAAGAAGTGAATTCGAGACTTAAGTATTCACTTCCTCGATCCGATCGAAGAGTTTTAATACTTTTACCAGTCTGCTTCTCTACTTCATTCTTATATTCCCTAAACTTCTCAAAAGATTGTGATTTGTATCTCATTAAATACACATAGCTATACTTAGAGAAGTCATCAAAAAAAGAAATGAAATCAAGATATCCTCCTTTAGCTTCTATTGACATGGGTCCACATACATCCGTATGTATGAGTTCCAGAAGCTCAGCAGCCCTTTCACCATATCCACTAAAAGGAGCTTTGGTCATCTTCCCATGAGATACGACTCACAAGTATCAAATGATTTGAATTTGAATGAATTCAAGTATTCATTTGAACATAGGTGAGAAATCATTTTCTCTCCTATATGACCAAGTCTGCAATGCCAAAGATATGCATGATTCACTTCTTTTGTCTTATCACTGGAAACCTTCATTCAGAATTGCCTTACAATTCCTATTCCAGTGACCTGTCTGTCCACACCGAAAGCATTTGCTGTCTTTTTCATCCTTCTTATCCTTGCCTTTGCCTGCCTTGGTGATCTGATTACCTTCAGTCGACTTCTTTCCCTTCTTGTTATTGGGTGTCTAGGTGGCCTTCCTTTTCTTGTTGGTCCGACCAACAATCATTACAGAAGATGGTTTCTCCTTTTGCATGGTCCCTTCAGCACTTTTTAACATGTTTAGGAGTTCTGCTAGAGAAACCTCAATCCTATTCATGTTAAAGTTCATTATGAAGGGAGAAAAGGATTCAGGCAATGACTGGAGAATGAGATCAATGCTAAGTTCAAGATCCAACTTGAATCCTAGCCCACTGAGTCTCTCTATCCACTCCGTCATTTCCAGTACATGAGCTTGTACTGAAGCACCCTCAGACATCCGAGTCCTAAAAAGTTTCTTTGAGAGCTCATACCTCTCTATCCTACCCTGCTCACCAAAGAGTTGGCGTAGTTGGAGAAGTATAGTTCTACAATACGTCTTTTCAAATTGCCTCTATCACTCGGGAGTCATAGAGGCCAGTATATAACATTGTGCAAGTGAAGAATCTTCCGACCATTTTTCTTAGGTTGAATCATGTCTAACACGTACACAATCTTTTCGGCTGTTAAGACTATTTGCAGATTACGCAACCAGTCTTGAAAATTAGGTCCAGTCAATTTGTTTGCATCTAAGATGCTACAGAGGGGATTCGACAACGACATGATAATCTGAATGAAAAGTAAAAAACAATATTTTAGCATGCGTTCAAGGTTCTAACTTTAGATATGGTTTTCTATCTTAGTTAGCTCTACTATTTTGCGTCGAACTATATGACCCTCAATCACATAGAACGGGAGATCATGACGATCATCCTAGTGGGTCGGAATCCCAACAGAACTGAGATGCAACCTTATGGAAAGTACAACAAATCACATCCCATTCCTTGGGCAGTCAACAGCACTTGCATCCAATGCAATATCCGACTTTCGGCCCCCGAGCAATCATCCCCTTGTGGAAAGCACAACAAAGGATACTCCCAGTTAGATCGCACCACCATTACTACACAGCAATGAGTTTGTGACCCGACCCTTGTGGAAAGCACAAGGCCAAGTTCAGTCCCTCATCCTATTGAAGCAAGGCTTTAGGGCTGAGATCCTGCCACCAAATTATGAACCTTGTGGAAAGCACAACAAATCCATAACATAGTGGCATTCAGTCACCCTTTAATGGTAGAGGGCCATGACGACTTCTAAAGCCACGTTCACAGATCTAATATTTATAAAAGAGGGTATTTTGTTTTTATCTTGGTCTCACCTTAAGTGGTAGAATGAATATATTCGAGCTATATATTTACTGTAACTAGTAATTGCTCAAAATAAATACATCACATGCAAATAAATAAGCCTGGGTGATCATGGACTCTAAGTAAAGCTATGCTGATATCCAGCCTACTTCCCAAGCAGTAAGATCATCCTCGCAGTTCGTCCTCCATGCCTTCAACCTCCATCCGCAGCATTAATTACAATAATTACACGGCTCGCAGGCCGGAAAAAGAACAACATGCCAAATAATTTTCAGCAGTCCTTAAGGCGAGTATATTCATCGGAGGAAGATAGAATTACATTAGAAATTAAAATAGAGGAAGAAGGAAGGCTCGCAGGCCTAAAACGAACTGAGCTAAGTCCATGATCACCCACCATTCCGAACACAATCATATCAATCACAGAAGGGTTATTTTGAAAATAATCCTTATATTTGGATTGAAATCATGGGTTGTGCATACAAGAAATTTTGGTAATGTTTAATTTTGAAAAACTCATCGTTATATTCAAAATTAATCTAACAGAGACTAAAATAATTAAGGCATCACAGTAACATCTATTCACAGAACCATTCCATACGTATAAGAGGATATACACATGAATTTAAAAATTTAAATTAAATCAATCAACAACAATTAAGACAATCATGAAATTTAAATTCAAATTAATCATCTAATGACATAATACAATTTAATTAAATGATCGTCTTCAATTATCTTTCATTGAAAAATTCACAATTTATTCTTTTGAAAATTATCCAATAATTTTGCAAATTCAAAATTTGAATTTTAACGATAATCCTCTCAAAATTTTGAATTTAACAATTATCTAATAATTAAAAATTCGAAAATTTGAATTTATACGTAAACTTCAATTAAACTCAAAATTTACATGATAATTATCAGATTAATTAACAATAAATTTAATTAATCCTATCCGATAATTATCATAATTTTAGAGACAAAATTTTATTTTTCTAGACCAGTGCAGTGCGTAGTGTGGTTTAGAGCAGTGCGCCTAACAGTGGAATCGGGCAGCAGTTGATTTTAAAAAAAATTAACCCGATGACAATATAGTTGTGGTGGACGGCCACATGCATGGCCGTTAAATTTTTTTTTTTTTTTTTTTAGGAAAAATTCCAAAAATAAAATTTGTAAACCCGATGGCCACTTTAAGTGCCGTTTACGATCAGGATGGCCACTCTAAGTATCATTTACGATCAAGACGGCCACTCCAAGTGCCATTTACATGGCTATAGACGGCGGTCCAGCCTGCCATCCAAACTCCCACTGTCTCCGAAAAATAAATTTTTTAGGACCCAAAAATTAAAATAAAATTGAAGAACTCGAACATAATGTTATGACATAGATCATTGTTCCCAGTTGCATCAACAGGAGCCTAAACTTGGCTCTGATACCACTATTAGGTTCGGTCGTAACCCCCGAAAAATTACAGAAGCGGAAGAACGTAAAACGAAATGATTTCTCAAACCGGTTCGCGCTCCGATCGATGCAACAAAAATGATCTAAATAAATCACACGAGATTTTTACCTTGTACAGTACACATTGTCCTGTGAAAATCGATGTCGAACTCCTCGAAGCTTTGAGCCGCACAAGCGTACGACCTCTAGAGATGATCCACACGAACCCTCGCAGCAACGGAGTTATCCTTCTCCAACCCACACAACCCTCAAGCCTTCCTAGGAAGACTCCAATCCTTCTGCTTGATGGCCAATTATATGTGAATGGGTTTCATTAGCTGGGTTACAGGTTGGAGAACATGGGTTATATATAGGAATGTTAAGGCGGCAGCTTGAACTGCCTCGTTTAACCAAACCCATCTTTAACTGCCGCAGTTAAAGTAAACCCCAGAGTATATTATATATCAATATATTATTATTAACTTATTTATCAAATAAGCCTAATAATATATATATATTATATATGCCCTTTATATTATTGCATATATATTTTTAAGCCATTCACAGATTCCTTTCTCAAAAGAATCTACTGCTTTAGTATATTTGTCCATACAATAATATTCCGTTCTGCAAGAGTTGATTGTGTGTGATCCTCTAGGCCCATTATCTCTCTAGTTTAAAGATCCATTAACTTCTAATCTAATTAGAAGTAAATTAAACTGGTTATTCCCAATAACCGTTTCATTTGTTCCGGATCTTTTGATCACGTTGGGTCAAGTAAATCCGTGTGATCCCAGAGGATGCCGGGTTCATCTTTACCCTGTTAGGCACCTGTAAGTCTTCAGTTACCGTATCGCTATAATCTCTCGCTCATTCTATGAGTCTGATCCGATCTTGTGGTATGGTTTCGTCAAACTACTAGTGATCGTGTCGTCTGACCATAACCTCCATAATAATTTCACGTTCGTTCCAAACGAACCGATACCACCCTAGCCAAGGATTTAGTGGAGCGTCCATGTCATGAGTCATTAACTGTCTGTGATATACCTGACAGTGAGCGATCCCCTCTTGACCATTAACGGTCTTCGCATGCATCTCGATATGGCTAATAATTCAGTGTTTCATGACTTATGGTTAAAGTTACTTAACCAAACATTAAACGACACCAGTTCTCATGCAAGACCACATTAATGTCTCAGGTCAAAGGATCAACGATACTACTGAGACAGATGGATCTTCAGTTGACATTAGGTATAATTAACCATCTGAAGATCCATCAGCAGATCAGTTCAGTGAACATCCGCCCAGGATGAACACCCACACATATGTGCTGGTGCCCCGCACCTATGACCGTGAGATTGGTCATCTACTCATCATACGTGCTAATTTATAAGTAATCAATGTCCCAGAGTGATTACTCTCCAATCAGGAACAATTTAAGGTATGTGTCCATATAAAGTTAAACTCACATTCGAGATCCCATCTCGAAATTGACTGTACAACCACATATCCTAGGGACAACGCAAAGCAATCCACAGATTACAAGTTTACGCTCTAATTACCACTGAATTATATTGAACAAGATTGTACGACACATTGGGTCTACACGGCCCATAATTGGTCTGTAGGACACCCAAAAACTAACAGATTCCACCCAGAAATGGTTTTGAAGATAAAGGAAGAGGTCGATAAGCTACATAAAGCCAAGTTTATTAGAGTTGTCTTCTATCCGTAATGGGTGGCCAGTATAGTCCCAGTTATGAAAAAGGATGGGAAAGTCATAATCTGTATTAACTTCCGAGATTTGAACCGAGCATGTCCTAAAGATGATTTTCCACTGCCTCATATTGATGTACTTATCGATAATACAACTGGCTATGAAACTCTATCATTTATAGATGGATTCTCAGGATATGTTCAAATTAAATTGGCAGAAAATGATCAAGAGAAAACATCATTCACCACACCTTGGGGAACATATTGTTATGTCGTCATGCTTTTTGGACTGAAGAACGCTAGAGCCACTTATCAAATAGCTATGATGGCGATATTCCATGACATGATGCATATCAATCTAGAAGTGTATGTGTATGATTTGTTAGTGAAGTCCAAGACTAAGGCTGAACACGCCAAAGTTTTGGCAAGAGTTCTAGAAAGATCAAGAGAATATCAGTTGAAGATGAATCCCAAGAAATGTGTATTCGGGGTATCCTCAGGAAAATTACTTGGATTTATTGTTAGTAAACGGGGAATTGAGATCGATCTCAACAAGGCAAAAGCTATAAGAGAGATGCCACCTCCCAAGAACTTAAAATAGTTGAAAGGATTGATCGGGAGGTTGCAGTTTATTCGCCGATTTGTCTCCCAACACTCACAAAGGTGTAAGCTATTTTACGAGGTTACCAAGCCGAGAGTCAAATTCGATTGGGATGATAAGTGTCAGGAGACATTTGATGGATTAAAGAATTATTTAGCAAGTCCTTCTGTCTTAAGACCACCATCTCCGGACAAACATTTAATTCTATATATTTTTGTTCTAGATGATGCAGTGGGGGATGTCTTAGCACAAGAAGATGAAGAAGGAAAGGAGAGGGCAGCCTACTATCTCTCTAAATTTCTCAACCCCACTGAACAAAGATACACAGCAATGGAGAAAACATGTGCAGCACTCGTATGGGTAGTTCAGAAGCTGAAGCACTACTTTCTAGCCCATGAAGTTCATCTCATCGCTAGGATGAATCCGATTAAGTTTCTTCTTGTGAAATCCATCCTCACTAATAGGTTAGCACAGTGGTAGAACTTCCTATCTCAATTTGATATTACTTACATTCAACTGAAAGCAATCAAAAGCTATCCCATCGCAGAACATCTTACTCACCATTCCCTTCCTCGTTTTGATCCAGTCCTATCGGAGTTTCCGGATGAGGAACTGATGTCCATAGACAGAATCAAGGATGATATGTGGACTCTGCATTTTGACGAAGCTCTGAATTTCCACGGTAAGGGTATTGGCATTGTTCTGTTATCACCTGAAGGTGTCACCATTCCACAAGCCTTTCAGCTTGACTTCCCAGTCACTAACAATATAGCTGAATACGAGGCACTCTTTGCTGGCCTCGAGGCTGCTCATCTCCATGGTGATACCAAACTCAAAATTGTGGGTGATAGCCAATTAATCCTTCGCTAATTGCTAACCAAATATCAAACTCTTGATCCCAAACTTAAGTCTTATCAAGAACTTACTTCTGCCTATGCTAAGCTTTTCACTAAGTTGATCTTCATCCATGTTCCTTGGAATCAAAACATCTTAGCTGGCGCTCAAGCTTTCCTCGCATCATCCCTCGATTTTTCAATCAGTAGACAATCCGAATCGATCATTGTTCATAGGCGTCTCTCACCTGCCGTGAAAGACCCTTCCTTCCTTAGGACTAGGAAGAAGTTGCTGAAGAAAGTTAGAGATGGAGATATTATGGAGAAGCGATAGATAATGTTATTAGAATTACAAGAAGAGATGGATGATGAACAGAAACCATGGTACTATGAAATTGTCAGATATTGTGAAGAACAATCATATCTTGAAGAAGCCACAGCTGAAGAGAAAAGGGCTATCAGGAGAGTTACTCAGAGATACACTCTAGTTTGAGGAACACTTTATAAAAGAGGTTTTGATGGAGTTCTATTAAGATGTTTAGACGAAGATGAGCTTTGGAAGATCATGGAAAGAGCTTATACTGGACTTTGTGGTGGCCATGTTAATGGACAAATGCTATCAAAGAAGATCCTTAGACAAGGATTTTATTGGCCAACTATGGAAGAAGATTGTGTAGGATATGTCCGTAGGTGTGCCAAGTGTCAACTTCATGCCGACAAGATCCATTCTCCTGCATCTTCACTCCATCCTGTTTCTTCCCCATGGCCTTTCTCCATGTGGGCTTTCGACGTCATTGGACCCCTTGACAATCCTGATTTCGGCATTAAGCAGAAATCCTTCATTCTCACGGCAACGAAATACTTCACCAAGTGGGCAGAAGCCGAAGCTTACACAGAAGTCAAAGCATCAACCGTCTGCAAGTTCATCATGAAGAACATCATCACAAGATTCGGATTTCCAAGCATCATCGTCACTGGCAATGGACCGCAGTTCGTATCACAGGAGCTGAAAGACCTCTACAACAGGTATAAAATTGCATTGCATCATTCGTCTCCTTATTATCTGCAAGGCAATGGCCAAGCAGAGGCAACTAACAAAACTTTGATAAAAATCATCAAAAATATGTGTAAATCTAATAAATTCACAGACTGGCCAGAGAAACTAATTGAGGCTCTATGGGCATACCGAACTGCAATCCTCACACCTACTAGGCAGACTCCATATTCCTTAACATTTGGAAAGGAGGCGGTAGTTCCATACGAAATCCTCATACCGTCATTAAGAGTACAATTGAACAAGGAATTCTCCATTGACGAGCACCGCTCAACACTCCTCGCTCAATTGGAACTCTTAGACGAGAAAAGATGGTCAGCTGCTAATCATGCAAGAGTATATCAAAATAGATTAGCACGTTTTTATCAAAAGAAAGTTATTGAACGTAAGTTCAAAGTTGGTGAAATGGTCGTCAAAAGAATCTTTGTAAAACTTGGTGGTCTACGTTTTAAACTCCAACCCAATTGGAAAGGACCATATGTCATATCGCATGCTTTTCCTGGTAACGCATACTGCTTAGTTAATGCAGAAGGGCAAGAGTTAACTCACCTCTGGAATGGTCTGTATTTTAAGAAATACTACTCTTAGGTTAAAGAGTCGATCAGCATAGTGTAAAGACTAGTGGAATCAGAAAATTTTGAAACTCAAATTCCCTTATAAGTCTGGATAATTTAATTCAAACATATTACTACACATACTGACACGTTTGGTTCGTGAGTAACAAGAGATGTAAAGTCCGAAGGGATACCGAAAGCTTGGGGTGTAAAGTGCAAATCATTCTTTTTAAGCAAAATTCTATTTTTACACTCGGCCCACGATGTCGGAACGAGGCTTAGAATAGACTACCAAAAGTATCCGCCATCTTAGTAGGATGCCGCCATAAAAAAAAAAAAGGGGGAGATCCATCTCATGAAAAGGAAAAGAAAAAGGCAAAAAGAAAAATATCAAATCAAAAGGCCGTTACATTACAAATGTTACACCAAGGCCATGAATTGAAATAAAAAGGGTGCGCAAGGTCTATAAATACCCCGTAAAGAAAATAACCGAACCTCAACAGATATTAGGGTAAAGAAGGGACACCTTTCTGGGTCTCCGGAACTCTCTCGTGGGCTTTCTAAACAAATTCTTCCTTTCTTTCTACAACGGCGTATTCCAAGCTTGAGGAACGGCCTAGATTGACGAAGGGTCAGACCATCGAATGGGATCACAAATGAAAATACAAGCTCAAGCACGATGAGTCTAAGTTAGATTATTGAAGAACAATTTGGGAATTAAGTTAATAAATGGATATGTTCTTTTGATCTGAGTACCATACTGGTCTTTTAGTTTGCACATTATTTCAAAATAAAAAAAATATATATATATATTTCAAAATCCAAAAATATATATCTCAAAATCCAAAATATATATATTTCTCAAAATCTAAAAAAAATAGATATGTAAAAATCCAAAAAAATATGTATATTGCAAAACTCAAACAAAATGAATATTTCAAAATCAAAAATTTCAAACAAAAATTTTTCAATTAGCATCTGCTTGTAGCATTGGGTGTGTTTCATTCCTTTTATTTACAGTAAGCATCTGCCTGCTTTCATGTTGCATTTTTTTTTTTACTCCGTTATTTCTTACAGTTCAATTATTTCTTTTACCTTTGTTAATAAAGGCTTCGCCCCTTGACCCTTTCTACTAAGAAAATAATCAATTACTTAACTGGGCAAGGGGTTAAGCCTAAACAAATACTTAACCTGTTTGTTCAAGTAATGTATAGGACACAGGTATGATAGCCAAAGAACCCACACAAAAGAATACAAAGCTGAAGGCAAAAGTTTCATATATATCAAAAGGTGTTTTGTACAGGACTCACAAAAGAAAAGGAAAAATACATAATAACAGCCCTCAAGGCTGACTCTCCCTGGCACCCTCATATTGGCTCGTCGCCTCATCGGGTCCCTCTGGCCTACGAGTCGGAGGTGGAGGTGGTCTCATCGCACTCGGCCCTGCCTGGCCGGACGATATAGCGATGCAGGCCGTTAAAGCACTCCCCTGACCACGATCAATAGCTCGCTGGTGAGCTCGCTGATATCGCTCCTCCACCATCTGGCGCTCATGCTCTGCAGCGGAGAGGCGACCCTGAATACTCTCCAGCCAAAGGCAGTCGCGATCTCTCTCCTCAGTCAGGATCTCCAAGCGAACTTGGAGTCGTGCGACGTCGCCGGTAGAGAGGCTTGCAACCTGAGCCTCCAATTCCGCGACCCGAGCAGCTGAACTCTGAGCCTCAGCATCCCTCTACTCAAGAGCTTGCTGAAGCTCCTGAACTTGCAACATAAGTTTTCACAGTCAGATCAACCAATCAAATTCAAGCAAATGCATTGTATAAAGGTAAAATAAGTTGACGACTTACCCGGGCCATCGCATCATCCTCAGCCTGGGAAGCCCGGTGGATGGCGGAGGCCAGCTGACTCTGGAGATCAGTAATAGCAGCCATGTGAGCAGCAGACGGGGCAGAAGATGATGAAGTGCCATAAGAAGGGGGAGCCGCTTGGGTGTAGACGGCTCTCTGCACCAAAAGATCAACTGTTAGTGTCTAATCGTCAGAACAAATTAACTAATCAAAATGAACATGCATACATACCAGATCGAAAAGTTCTTTCTGAACTTGTTCCAGTTGGGCCTCCGCATCTTGTAGGCGAGCCCGGAGGTCGATGACGGTCGTGTCGCGCGCATCCTACATATCATACATTCATACATTCATTCACAAATTTAAATAAAGATAATAATTAAAATGAAAGAAACATCAATGCATGCTTACATCGAGTGGACGAAGGAGTCGTAACTGATCAGCGTAGTGGGCTCGATACTGCTGGAGGTAGACAGTGCTTTCCTCCGCATAGGACTCCACCCGTATGCCTCGGCGGTGCAAGTCCTCGTACTGCTCCGGAAACTTGGCACGCCAGTCGGTGAGGACTTGCTTGCCCCTCATCGATCGTCCTACTCCCTCTGGGACCTCCTCGTCGATCCACTCCTAGTGGAGGCCCAGGGTCCTCATCACGAGCCGGAGGCGCAGTGGCTCAATTTCGTTAGGGCAGTGCACCCACACCTACCTGCCGAACCGCCTCCGACCAGCCGTCACCCATGGCTGGCCTACCTCGCCCATGCCCAGATATGGGCGCCAGATCATCTGCATATAGGTTAGATGCATTCATAGTAAATAAATTGCATTTAATAAATGAAAGATTGCATTTAATGAACAAAAATAAATGAATTAAAAACTTACCAGAAGCTCAGGGTAATCGAGGAACTGACGGCGAAGGGCCGTCAGCTGATGGTGCTGGGGAGTAGTATCCACGATTGGCTGCCAGCGGTAAGCCAAAGGGATGGCACCCGGTCTAACAATCCTCGCTCGGCCGAGCAGGAAGTAATAGTAGCTCCAAACCTGCATACATGAACATATAGATTAGAAATCATCATTTCACATCATTTCATATCATAAACAAATAATTAAAATAATGTTTACTTGGAGAAACGGCGAGAAGATGCTGATAGTAGTCTCGCGGTCCGGCGTGACCGCAGAGAGGTTGGCGAAGAGATGGGCTAGGAGGGCCGCACCTCAAGCATACTCATGAAGACTCTCTAAATCATCTAGTAAAACTAAGGAATCTACAGTGAATATGGTCACCCTTCGTGCCGAAGAGCAACCGACCGAAAAAGAAAACTAGAAAGACCCTCAACTATCTATCTACCTCCTCCTCCTGGCTAGGGTCACTACAATAGACAGAGGAGGAAAACCTAGATAGCGTATCTCTAAAAGCCTCGCGGGTCTCGTCAGATCACCTCCTAGGCTCTACAAATCCTAAAGCTGCCTCTACCTCTACTCTAGGGACTGTCCTAGACTCTCGATCTAGACTAGACACCTTTATCCCTAACAAAATATCCGCCAATCCACAGTAATCAGGGTAAGCCACCCCGCTATCCAACTGGCCTTCTACTCTAAGGCCGGTGATTCTGCTAACATCCTCCAGACTTGGGACCATGTGGCCCCAAGGCATTAGGAATGACCGACTGTCTGCATCCCACCTCTTTCACAAGTGCCTGCAGGAGAACCAAATCAAGCCAGAAGGGCTCGATGTCCAAAATCTCCCCGAACCCCATCCGACACAGTCGCGCCTTCTGGAAATCTGGGAGTCCTTGGTAGGCTCTGACAACTAGGTCCCACGAGATCCTAGCCCTCATTGTCCCCTGCAAATAATTCAAGAAATTTTCATCAGTCAGTGAACATTAAAAAATAATAAAAATATTATAACTGAATGGCGTCAGCCATGATGGACGCCCATTAAAAGGCGTCCACATGTCTTGACGCCATTTGGCCTAATTTCCCTTATTCTTTACAAAAGGAATTTCGCTTTGAATGGCGTCAGACCACGGCGACGCCCTTTGAAAGGCATCACCTAGTCTAGACGCCATTCAAAACCGATTTCAGGCTTCTCTAAAATCCCCTTTCTCCCCCCTTTCCTTTACTTGTTTCCACACCCAAATCCAATCGCACAGAAAGCTTATCAAGTGTAAGGCCTCTTCTTCTTCTTCTCCTCCCTCGATAGCCGCCGGTGGAGGGATATCCTTGCCAAGAATGGCCGCCGCCGCCCCTAAAGTCATAGCTTCCTTAGGAGGGACTGTTCCGGGTTCATCCGCCCTCCTCGTCACATACACGGCACATCGGCATTTACCGTTTCTTCGTGATCCTTTGCCTTGCTCCATGGGCATGAGAGAGAGTTTAAGAGTGAGGAAGAAGCTTGGGTTGAAGAGGAAGAGAGCTCGAAAGAGAGAGAGAGGTGGAGAAGTCGCCGGAGAAGAAGGGATTCGTTGGAGAAGAAGGGCTTCGCCGGTGATCGCCGGAAGGGAGGAAGGCCGGTGACGGAGAAGAAGGGCTTCGCCAGTGATCGCCGGAAGGGAGGAAGGCCGGTGACGGAGAAGAAGAGAGAAATCGCCGAAGAGAAAGAATTTTGGGAGAATGAGGGAAGAGGAGCTCAGGCTTGCGTAGTTCTGTTTGAGAAGTTTAAAACGCGTCGAGGAACAACGACGCCATTCAGCGCACATAAACTGAGGCGGCAGCGAAAATTTTTGGAATTGTGAGAACCGTGTCCCCAAGGTACGGCGCGTTTCAGATTAATCCGCCAATTCTATTTAGAACCGTACCACGAATAATGATTAAACGCGTCATGACATTACGACACGTTTCAGTGGATTAATTATAGGATTAATGGCAGAATTCTGTGGAAAAATAGGAGAGAGAATTGAAAGGCGTCTACTTGTAAGGACGCGTTTTAAGCATAAACTATATTTTAAGGAATAATCTTTGAATTTCGGAAATTAATTATGATTGAAAGGCGTCTTGTTTGGACGATGCTATTTATACCCAGAAATCATGTTTTAAGGAAAAATCATGGTTTATTTTGAGGAAAAATTCTGAATAGATCACAGAAGATTGAGGATGAATTTCTATGACATAAAGGGATTGATTCTTTATTAAAATAAATTCTTTATTACATCAATTGGAAGATAAAGAGAGCATTCAAGGAAGAATTTCCTGAAGTCCCATTACATATGGATATGCTAATCCTTTGTTAGCTTTACTAGAAGATTTTACACAATGATTGAAGCTGATGTTCCACAGTGTAACTATAAGCTCAGTTGCTTCAAAGTGTTCATCAGATTCCAATATGCGCTTCTTGATTGGAGATATATGGAAAAATTCTAAGAACTCATGGCGAGGCATGCTGAGTTGAGTATAATAGCGATGAGGATTATACAGCATGAACTCAGTTGTCCTGATCAGTCGAAGCTCTGCACCAGCTGTACAACGTACTCGAATCGGTTTCCCTATGAGAGCAAGTGGATAAGAATCGAATCTATACGATGGCATGGTCTTCAGATATGCTCGCCAATCAGCTCAAGTCTTGAGTTTGGGCACTCGGTTGATCATCCTTTCACTGAATTTCACGATATTGGAAATATGGAAGATTGGACTATTTTGATAAATTTGAGATGGTCTTGCAGAATTTCTATTGTGGTACTCAAAGTTGAAGTTCTACTCAACCCACAGAGCAAAGAGAAAGATACAACCATGAGGAGGCTGACCTATAGATGTTGCAGAAAGCCTACTGTAGAGATAGGCTAGGATTGCCGTGCCAATCTATCTTCCTTCAAAGATCTCACAAATTGCATTAACTTGATCATCTTCCAGAATGTTGTTTTGGGCAGGAAAGAATAGAGCTCCAGCTAAGCATGTGGTGAACGCCTTCATCACGTTCTCAGTGTCATCCTCTTTAAGTTCTTCAATCTCATACAAAGTCCACTCTGCCAACTTTGCAAGGTTGATCCCTTTCTTTGTAAGGCATCCTTGAACTTCCTTTGGATCCTTCATAATCTTCATCAAAAATTGTTGACCTGTGATCTTTTTCCTCATAAGAGCCATCTTGTTCAAGATCAGTTCATCATTGTTTAGCTTGATCTTAGGAAGGCCCAATAAGAGTTTGACCTCTTCAAGAAGTATGGTATATTCGAATTCAGGAAAGAGGAAAGTACGGGTTTGATAATGCCATAACTCAATTAGAGCACCCATCGCCGCCCAATCCACGTTTGAACTTTTATAATGCTTTGTATAGACAACTAAACCTTGGATATTCCACTTAGAAACATAAGATTGCATGGAAATAGAGATATTTTTCGCAAGCTTCCGAATCCAAGGAAGAGACGTGAATTTTCTTGGGTCGGGAAAAAG
This sequence comes from Zantedeschia hybrid cultivar, assembly GCA_030544215.1. Lineage (NCBI taxonomy): Eukaryota > Viridiplantae > Streptophyta > Magnoliopsida > Alismatales > Araceae > Zantedeschia > Zantedeschia hybrid cultivar. Next base: position 48,977,400 of record JARZZO010000011.1, read on the forward strand.
ATGATATGCTTAGATAAATAAAAGAAGATTGCTCTAATTCCATGAAGAATATGAAGAATATGAAGAAAAAGAGAATTAAAGAAGAATGATTGAAAGAAAGAGAAGATTTAACTTACTTGAAAGTTAGGATCTCGCCCACTAAGATGATCTTTCACCTCAGAAAGCTTCTCAAGTGTCTTCTTCATCCTCTTGTTTGAAAAATCCATCTTGTTCTTGAGTCTTTTTCCTTGCAATCTTGATTTCTCTTAAACTTTGGAGAGAATCCCTTGCTTTGATCTCTAGATTGTGTATGGATTTACCTTAATACAAGTTAAGAAAGCTTATCTATAAAGAATTGTGATTTTGAGAAGCCCTTTCCGAATTAGAGAAGAGATATGCATGAAAAGAGTTGGAATCCGGATTGAATACAACAAGAACCTATTTCTGCGAGTTAAAAGGCGTCGGTGAACAACGACGTTATTTGACCTTAATGGCGTCTGCGTGACACGACGCGTTTCAGGGTTTTCTGTTATTTGCCCGAAATTCCATGATTATCTATATTTAATTGAGTATTTGCTTGAAGTTAATGATAATTTTTGAGTGCAGGAAATTCAAAGAAGTGATTACAAAGCTGAAAATTTCAAGAAGATCACACTGTGGGAGTTTATGAGTCCCAACCGTAGCTAAAAAGATGGTTATCTCTATTCCTTGTATTATTTTATGTAATTAATTTGCATAATTATCAGTATTATATGTTAAATATTTATTAGAATATATCAATGACCTTGTGATTTTGATGAAACTGGAATTTGAGTTCTCCTACAACAAAAACAATGATAATTCCAGAGAATTCTTAATCACACGGATAGGCCGTTAATTGTTAATTAACGAGGACGATAGTTCCGCTTTTGTGAAACGGTGCATGGATAAACGAGCTTCGGCTTAGTACTGAATTGCAAGAATTGGTATTTTGACTCATTAATGACAGTTTAACAAAATTATCTTTGATTAATTTATATTTTATTTGATTTTATATTTTTCTTTTAGCCCAGCATACATCATATAGGACTTTGAAATAACTGTGATAAAAATTAATTCTTGATTAAACTTCAGACCATTGATCAAATATATTCCGACATGATATGAAATATTCGATTCTGAATTGAGTATGTTGATTATCTTTGAGGTTCGCTTGAAGATATCCTTAGAATTCTATCATTTCTTGGACTCCTTATCCAACATTTCTTATTTCTTTTACGATCCATCATGGTTGCAGCACGTCCACATTGGCTGACAACCACTCCCCATGATGAAACCTACAAGGTTTATGGCCTAGGGTACTTCCCAATCGTGGAGGTTAATTAGCCTTATTTTATTTTCTTGTCTATCTCATCCAGACATGATTGATTCCAGTGATCTTTTTGAGTTATCTTCATTGATTATTTTGAGAAAAATTCCCATCATATGATATTAAGAGCATGTCTCATCACACCTTGGCATCACCTTTTCAGTACATTCCATTTTATTTCACTCCCTTGCAAAGTCAATGCCAAGGTGAGGCAGCTGTAGACACGCTAATTTTGACATCATTTTGAGTAAATTTCATGTTGTAGACATGTTAATTTTTACATCATATTGAGTAAATTTCATATCACAATGATAATACCTCAGAATGGTCTGATGTCTAATCATTAATTAATTTTTATTAATTTTCTCTCGAAATCTGTTGAATAACGTCGCGCATACACGACGCCATTTGAATTCTTAGCAAAAATCAATTCAGAATTAAAATTAGTAAATTTAAGAAGATTTAGCTGAATAGCGTCGCCCTGACACGACGCTTTTTAAATCCTAATCCGCTTAGGTTTACTATTTCTAATTCTGGTTAATTTTTTAATTTATCTAAAGCACATCGCGTGTACACGACGCGTTTAATATTTCCTAATTATTTTCGATTTTCCTTTCTGGATTTATTTTTGTTTTGGCTGCATTAATGAAGTAAAAGGCGTCCCCCTTCAGCGACGCGTCTTAAGAGTTTCCTGATAAGCAAGATTTGGCTGAGATAATCCTATTCCAGAGGTTGGAAGGGTTTCCAATTTCCTTTATGATCGTCCAAAGCATGTCCGAGTTGCGGGAGAGTCTTTTTGAAGGCCAAATACCCTAAAGTCACTTCTTATAAATACATATGGACATTGACCTTTAAAAGTTGTTGGTTTTTAGAGAATTCAGAGCTCTCTACAAGGTATTTGAAGGTCCTCAAGGGATAAAAACATGGATAAGAAGAAGGAATTCTTGTTTCTTCATTCTCTTCCACCATTAAAGCTCAAGAAGATAAAGGCTTTGAAGGGGCCAAAGCAACCGATTTCCTCTCTAGTTTTATTCTAGTTTCTTTTTCATATAGTTCTTCATTGCATCAACTCATCACACACACTTACTTCATAATTTCTAAACCTACACTCCTTAAGGGGGTTTAAAAGAACACAAAAAGTGAGTTCTTTTAGTTTGGTTGCATGTTTAGATTATTAACTAGAATAGATATTACACTATTTTTAGTTCTAATCATAGCTTTATTGTTTATTTGATTTTTTTTTTACAAGGTACAAAAGAAGAACAAGAGTAAAGAAAGAGAAGGCTCTTTTCGTTCGGCCGGCCGAAAGAGAAGAACCAAAAGACCCCATATTCTCCCGAATTGCAAGGTTAGTAAGTGATCACCTTTTCTTTGAAACCCTCGATTTCTGGCGATCACAATCCTTTTCATATTATTAATCATAGTAAATACATGATAACATGATTAACACACACTCTTTTTGAGCACTACAGCTTTTTTGGCGATCACCTTTCCTTTGAAACCCTCGATTTCTGGCGATCACAATCCTTTTCATATTATTAATCATAGTAAATACATGATAACATGATTAACACACACTCTTTTTGAGCACTACAGCCGTTTCTCTCTTTTTTACTCATGTTAATTCCATTGGGCACCCTCGGTGCACCGCTTGTCCCTCGGACACATTTGATGGTTTGTTGGTTGGTTAGTTGACTTTTATCCCCACGTGCACCTCATGCACACTCCCTTGTGGCAAAGTTTTGCCCTCCCTTGATTGCCTTGAGAAGTGGTATTAGAAAGTGTGTTTGTTCAGATTGATATCCATGTGTTGTATGATTGGTCTATATGTTCAAATTGTCCTCGCATGAGCAGTTGATTTATTAGTCATCTTGTTATTTGAAGAGTGGATTGCCCCTGATCTTGCTTCTTATTTGCTGTTTTTGGGACCTAAAGCATGTCTGCACAGGCAGACGTATTTCGTTAAGCATGTCGCCCTCACGAGACGCAATTTAGTGCCCACTTTATCTTCCTTGCTGCTCGAGCCTCTGTGAACAGGAGGGATTATTGTTTTGAATAGCGTCGGTGAACAGCGACGCGATTCAAGCTCTCATCCTTGTTGAGCATTAGCACTCGGATCATTGATTTTCTTGCTACCTATATTTATTTATTCTACATTAGAGGCCATCCAGGCCACAAGTAATTTGCATCGGGGCTCACCCCCCTCCTTTAGGAACATCTCTCTTGGCATCCTTACCTCTTTCTGACTGGGTCAGTCCCTAGGTCAAACTAGAGTGGTTGGTGTTAAGACCTCCGTAAGTCCCCAAAAGCAAAGAACTCCTCTTTGTTCATCGGGCTGGTTGTACCATTTGAAGTCCTGCGTAGTTGGTCATATCATGATGAGTGAAGCCGTAGAGCATAACAGTGGAAATTAAATTGAAACTAGGATCTTACCCATTGAGAGAATTTGAGTCTAAAAATTCAATTAACCCAACAAGTAACTCTCAAAACACCGTAAGCATCCACTTGGTTGTTAATCTGTGCAAACTTGATTGAAATAATTGTCATTTCAATACAATGATGCTACGTTCAGGTAGAACTGTCGGCATGGTTGCCTTTGAACAAGAAGATCGGGTCAAGTACCAAGGAGATGCTTATGCTCCTCAAGTTCATGGTGCACCTTAGTCTGAGGATGAGAGGGATGCTAATGTCTCTAAGTATCACGATCAATTCTAAACTGTTCACGAGGGAGATGCTCATGCCCCTCAGTATCATGATGATTCGATCTACGGTCAATATCACCCGGATTTGGGCAATCATTCACGTATTCACGTCATCTCTAATCCTACTGTTGAAAGAACCCAAGACCAGACTAGGCCCTCTGCCGATCATCCTTCTGATCTTACTACTCTTATGGGAGCTTTGTCTAATCATGTGGATCCCCGTCAATTTGACGCCATTCAATCAATCTTAAAAGGGAAAGCTCTTCTGCATCCTTCTGAGCCAAGTCTTGTGGTTCACCCTGCTGCTTATCTAGCTCCTACCCAGGCCATGGAAGGTCTCCATATTTCCACTCCATGGCACAGAAGCCCTTAACAGTCTGGTTCACGACATCCTGTCAGGCCGCAAACCGTAATCTATCAGAATGCCTTCAGGCACGGTGGGAACGTCGCCAGTTCACAACCTCACTGTCTCCGCATCCCTACTTATTCGCGGAGGCAGTCTTTTCAACAACCACCACCCCCACCAGCAGATTCTACCACTCAACTCCTACTTAACAGGTTGTCTTAGATGGACGAGCGATTCAAGAATCTTGAAAAGAATATGGACAGCAAGGGCGCTCCTGAACTCTCTGTTCCTGATTTGCCAGTATTCCATCTCTTACCTTCTGAAATGCCAATTTACAGAAAGTACAACGGCACAGGCAATCCTTTCCTTCACATCAAAGAATTTCAGTATGAATCATCATTCTGGCAGCATGATAAAAAAGCATTGGCATTCCTCTTCAGAAGGTCGTTGGAAGGATCGGCCTTAGAGTGGTTCTTCTCTTTAGACCCAAGTGAGGTAGAAAACTTTGACATAGTGTTGAAGAGGTTCCTGCAAAGATACAAAGACAGGGTGGCACCTACCTTGTCCATCACTGACTTATTCAATGAGAAGATGAAGCCAGATGAAGACTTCATAGTGTTCGCCGATAGGTGGCGAGGGATGGTTGAAAAGATAAGAGATCATTTGTCCGAACAAGAATTAGTAAAGATGATGGTTGCCAACGCCACTCCACAGTACAAGCTTGTATTGATCCTGAATAACTTGACTACCATGGCAGATCTATATGAAAGAGCACGTTATGCTCAGAATGCGTTCAAGGATTCCACCTTTGCTAGTGTCTTCGATCCTCATTGACCCAATAGACCTCCACCCCGGAAGTCTATTATCCCCAATTCTTCTATGGGTCCAAATACTGAGGGTACATTGTCTTATGAACAGGTCAGTACAATGAACAATAATCAGCACCAGTTTATGAGAAATCAGCAGCAATATCAGTCACCCAGGCCTCAAAACCAGCAGGGTTATAGGCCTCCTACTTAGCAGCTTCAGTCGGCACCGCAGCATTCTCATCAGCAAGTATACAATCCACCTCGGCAGCCACCGAATTACACTCATGTTCCTCCTTATGATTATACACAGCAGAGGAAACCTCTTGGTCTTAGAAGGTCGGTATACCCCCAATTACTAGAATCCCTCACAGATATATTCAATGCCCTCATGGAGGCCAACGCCTTAGTGTTGCCAAAGGAAAGGGCCATTTGGCCATCAAATGTTGATATGTCCCGTTACTGTGTGTTTCATCGTCAACCGGGACACACAGTAGATGCTTGCTTTCACTTTCGGGATTATATTCATGACCTCAATGATCAAGGAGGGATTGATTGGGAAGAGATGAAAAAGTACATAGCCGCCTTGAAGGCGAAAAGACCACAACAGCAGCAACAATAGCCACAGCCACCACAACAACAACAACCAATTCAAAGGGCCCCGGTACAACAAGCAGCACCACAGAATATGGGCATAATGCAAAACCCGTTGCTAGAACATCAAAACTAAATCGCCCCCATCCTAACAAATAACCAGTCTGAGGCTAGTAGAGGGCAACAATGGAAAGTAGAGGATTCGTCTTCTATCTATTCAGCAAGTCACATGTCAAGTACTGCCGAGCAACTGTCTCGCCGCATTCTCCACATACCTAAACCACAACCTATCACCATTAAATCCATTCCATCCCCCACCACCATATCCTCACCAAGCAACCCTCCTCAAACCAATTATACCCCCCTCATTCCATCCAAACCACTACTCCGTATGCAATTCCCTACATCACCTATAACAACCACCCACCCCGATACCCTACAACCCTCTAAACCACTCATCCGCACAGTACCCCCACCAAATAATCCATCACCGTCACCTACTCATACGCACCCCCAACCCTCTAAACCACTCATTCGATTTCTCTTACCTCCACCAACATCCCCTCACCAACCCATTACATCTTCTAAACCACTCCTCAACACGACAGTGCTCAAGATAACGCCTGGAGCTTCCACTATTGAAGAACATACGCTCCGAAGTGGCCGAATATTCAACAAAGTGTTCCCCCAGTCCACAGTGAGAGATGGCCCGTTACCGCCAGTAGAAGAAGTCCATAATGAAGAGAGTATACTTGGTACCCATTATGATTTGTTGAAACAGCTGGAAAGAACACCGGCACACATCTCCATATTAGAGCTAATCAAGAGATCTAAGGTTCATCAAGAAGCCCCAATGGAATACCTACAATGGGTAATGGTCAACGAAGATGTGCCAGTGGAAAAGTGTTGGGTTCTCGGGTTTCTCCAGATCTCCCGCGCAACGGAAAATAAAATAAAATCGGAGATCCGTTCCCGTTTCGAAAATCGAAAAAACCAGATTATCGAATAATCAGTTCTTACTGTGTGTAGATTCGAATCCGCAACCGTTTGGTTCCGTCGGTGCGACACCGCAAGCCGCGCAAGCGCCTGGCCTCTAGTGAAGTCAACGCGATCCTCCTCACGATGGATATCCTTGCGTTCCTTGTTCTTCGCAACCCACGAAACCTCCGCCGGTCGCCGCAACGATCGCCACAACGCGCGGACGATTTCCCGTCGAATGGGAGTCTGAGAAGCGGCGGAGTAGATCTGGATCTGTCTGGGACGCCAGAGAGAGAGAGAAATAGAGGAGGGGCGGCTAGGGTTAGTAGCAGCTTGTCCTGCTCAGCCTGTTCGCTATATTTTATACTAACCACGCGATTTTTCATAAAAACCCCCGGTTTGTATAAAACCCACTTATTTATCCATCGCCTTGAGAATCATTTGTGTGTGACCCTCTAGGCCCAATTACCAGTCCAGTTAATAGCCCAATAAGCCCAGTGACTCATCACTGGCTTTATTAATCAATTAATAACCCTTTATTAATTAATTAATCAATCGAATTGATGTCGCACATCGAATTCGATCGGGCCTCCGATCACGTTGGGTGCCAAGCAACACCGCGTGAACCCGTAAGGTATCGGGGTTAGGTAACCCACTCTTGAAACCTTTCCGTCGACAGTTACCACGTGGATATAATCCTTCATTCGTACAATGCTTTCGAGTCAACTCAGGGTATGGCGTGCTGTCAAACCCTAACTGCTCGACTCACTTGGATTGGATGCCACCGATAAATATCGGAAAACTCCTTTCCCGATATTATCGTCCGCCCTGGCCAGGGACTTTCGTGCATCTTTCCTAGAGCATTCTCTCTCTAAGTACTGAGAGCGAATGATTCTTTATTGACACACAATTTCCTTCGACGATATTCCGTTGTACCCAATCCTTGGCGTTTTAGAATCCCGTGGCTAGAGATTCGTAAATCAAGGTCAAAGCACAGAAGTCCACCGACAAGGTGTCCTTGGTGTCTCAGGTCCGAGGACCATCCACGCAACTGCGACAATAGAATCAAGCTGGTTGACAGTGAGGTATAATACCATCCAGCGATTCAGTCGGATCAGTTCAGTGAACTCATTCTCCAATGAGCACCTACAGATTCGCCTTAGTGTCTCCACACAAGTGACTTATGAGATCAGTCACCCTCATCATATGCAGGAGTAATCTGTACTAGTCTAACCGGATATCCGATGTCTTTCTCGGATATCCTTCGACTAGGAACGATTAAGAATATGTGTGTTTAAGTGATCAGTCTCATTAGTATGATCTCATCATAATCTAATCACTATAGCACATATTCAAGGACTTCATTATGAAACGATAATTAATGCGATTTACACATAATGAATATTATGCCATTATATTAGTAAATGAACGAGATTTACATAGTCAAATTGGCTTGTAGGCCACCTAAAACTAACAATCTCCCACTTGGACTAAAGTCAATCACCTTTATACAATAAGCCTATAGACTCTAGGTGACGCTCAAACACAATTTGAGCCAATGGCTTTGTCAGTGGATCTGCTACATTGTCGACAGATGGAACTCTTTCCACCACTACATCTCCTCTGGATATGATCTCTCTGATAAGATGAAAGTGCCTCAGAATATGCTTCGATTTTTGATGAGACCGCGACTCTTTTACTTGTGCAATCGCTCTATTGTTGTCGTACAACAGCGGAACAGGTTCAGAGATGTTGGGAACAATGCTGAGGTCGGTGATGAATTTCTTCAACCACACTGCTTCCTTGGTGGCTTCAGCTGCAGCGATGTACTCAGCTTCTGTCGTTGAATCTGCAGTGGTTGTTTGCTTGGAACTCTTCCAGCACACTGCCCCTCCGTTCAAAGTAAACACGAATCCAGATGTAGACTTGCTGTCATCTGGATCTGACTGAAAACTCGAGTCAGAAAAGCCTCGAGCTTCAAGTCACCTCCTCCATAGACAAGAAACATATCCTTAGTTCTTCTCAAGTACTTAAGGATACATTTCACTGCCTTCCAGTGCTCTTCACCTGGATCAAATGCAGCATCAGGCCGTGTACATAGCATGGCAAACATAATAGATCCTATGGCAGAGGCATAGGGTATTCTATCCATGAATGCCCTCTCATTAGGAGTCTTAGGAGACTGCTCCTTTGAGAGATTAATTCCATGTCTCATCGGTATGAGATCTCTCTTAGAATTTTTCATGCCAAACCTTTTGACTATAGTATCTATGTACAAGGATTGGATCATTCCAAGCATCCTCTTTGATCTATCTCTATAGATCCGTATTCCCAATACGTAGGATACTTCTCCCAAATCCTTCATGGAGAAGTTTCTTGACAGCCAGATCTTTACTGATGACATCATAGCTACATCATTCCCAATGAGTAGTATGTCATCTACGTAAAGAACTAAGAAGGTGACTGTGCTCCCACTGATCTTCTTGTACACACAAGGCTCATCTTCATTCTTAATGAAGTTATAAGACTTGACAGCCTCGTCAAATCTTATGTTCCAGCTCCGAGAAGCTTGCTTCAGTCCATAAATAGACCTCTGAAGCTTGCACACTTTATCTGGAGATTCTTTGGATGTGAAACCTTCTAGTTGTATCATATACACTTCTTCCTCAAGGTTATCATTGAGGAAGGCAGTCTTTACATCCATCTGCCAGATATCATAATCAAAGTGTGCAGCAATGGCGAGTAGAACTCTGATCGACTTTATCATGGCAACTGATGAGAAAGTCTCGTCATAGTCAATTCCTTGCTTTTGACGATATCCCTTTGCGACCAACCTTGCCTTATAAGTGTCGATCTGTCCATCAGCACCGATATTTCTCTGAAAGATCTACTTGCAACCGATGGGTACAATACCCTCGGGCAAGTCCTCCAAGTTCCAAACTTGGTTGGTGTACATGGACTGGATTTCTGAGTTCATGGCTTCTCACCATATCCCGGATTCTGGGCCTTCTATGGCCTCCTGGTAGGTTTTAGGATCATCATCCTCATTATATTCTACCTTAGACTCACCTTCAGTGATATGTTCTACATATCGTTCGGGCAGTCTAGGTACTCTACCAGATCTACGAGTCTCATCTGTGTGTACTTGAACAGATTCAGGAACTGATATCTCATCTGATGATAATGCAACTGTTTGGGGATCTGGAACCTCTTCCAGTACTATTTTACTCCCACTGTCCTCCTAGAGAAGGTATTCCTCTTCCAGGAAGACAGCTTTCTTGGCGACAAACACCTTTTGTTCACCAGGATGGTAAAAATAGTATCCAAAGGTTTCCTTTGGATATCCCACAAACCTGCATTTATCAGTTCGTGATTCCAGCTTGTCTGGATCATGCCTCTTTACATGAGCAGGGCAACCCCACACTTTAACATGTTTAAATTCTGGTTTTCTGCCTTTCCATATCTCATATGGAGTAGAGGCCACAGACTTGCTGGGTACTCTGTTCAGTAGGTATGTTGCTGACTTTAGAGCATACCCCCAGAGGGACACTGGTAATCCCGAAAAGCTCATCATGGATCGCACCATGTCCAACAAGGTGCGATTCCTCCTTTCCGATACACCATTCATCTGTGGTGTACATGGAGGGGTTAGCTGAGAAAGGATACCATTATCCTTTAAGAATTGTGTGAAATTAGTACTCAAGTATTCTTCTCCTTGATCGGATCGAAGAACTTTAATATTCTTTCATAACTGCTTCTCTACCTCATTCTTGAACTCCTTAAACTTCTCAAATGCTTACGACTTGTACTTCATTAAGTACATATAGTCGAATCTTGAAAAGTCGTCGGTGAACGTGATGAAGAATGAGAAGCTACCTTTGGTTTGGGTGGACATGGGACCACATACATCCGAATGTATTAGTTCCAGAATGTCCTTGGCACATTCTCCATGTCCAGTAAATGGAGATTTTGCCATCTTTCCCATAAGACAGGATTCACATGTCGCAAACGATTCGTAATCGAATGCAGTTAAGTAACCATGCTTGTGCAACTTTTGCAACTTGCTTTCGCCAATGTGCCCAAGTCTACAATGCCACATATAGGCTTGGTTCACACAATTCTTGTTCTTCTTAAGAGCATTATCAATTTGAAGAATGTAATAAGTAACATCTAAGAGATATAGACCGTTGACCAAAAAAGCCGAAGCTATTGATTTATTACCATAATAAATCGAATAACTTATATTCTCAATAGTCAACCTATATCCTAGCCGTCCAAGAGGGGGTCGACGTCCAGGAATTGGCCATCAAAGGGGTTGGACGGCTAGGTGGTAGCCGTTCAATAGGGAGCCGACGGCCAGGGTTTGGCCGTCCAGAGGGTCGGACGGCCAGGTGCTGGCCGTCCACTGGCGATGTCGACGGCCAACTGGTGGCCGTCCAGCAGGTCCGGCGGCCGAGTGATGGCCGTCCAAGGGGCTCGACGGCCAGGGTCTGGCCGTCCAGAGATTATGGAGTTCAGGATCCTTACCTTCTTTTCCTTTGAACGCGATGCGTGCAGCGGGCTACAGATGTCCCACCGTGATCGCCAGAGGGCTGTAGGTGCCCAGAACGTCTCCCCCGTCGTTGCGGCTGCGAGGCTTCGGAATCGAGGGTCCCTCCGTTCGTCTTAGCACTGTGGTGATTCAAAGGGGGGTTAGAAATTGGAGTGTGATCGCCAGGAGCATTACCTTTCGGTCCCTGTACTCCACAGGAGTGTAGAAGGTGATCGCGCGTTTTGTGGGAGCGGGAGATGTTGGTTCCTCCTTCTCTTCCTCCGGCCGGCCAAAGGAGGAGAGCCCGGTACTCTGCAGGCGTGAATGTGGTAAGGATCCCTGAAAAGAAAAGGCAAAACAAAGAATAACCCGATTAGAACTATATTGTGCAGAATCTATCCATAAAGACGTAAAAAAAAACTAGCTAAAATCAAAGAGGAACGCACCGGATGGGTGGTGGGGAGGGAAGGTGACCATATGTTATGGCCACCCACCTCCCGTTTTTTTTTAAAACCTCTGTGGGGGGTAAGAATCACTAGGTCATCTTACGTGCATGCATGCAAATGAAGGGGGTTGTGTGTGTGAAAAGTGAAGTGGTATTGATGACGCAATGGAATGAATAGGAAAGAGTAAAAAAAAAGAAAGGTTAGAAAGACAAGCCCGTTTCGGAATGCAGCCTGAGCCTTCCCTCTTGGAGACTCCTTGTCAACCTCCTCGAGCCTCTCACCAGGAAGTTCTTCTTCAACGAAAATCCTTGACTCTCCAAAGAACCTCCTCCTCCTTCACCTTCTTAACTCCCAGAAAATCCTCCTTAACCTTCGAAAAAATCCTTAACCTTCTGCTCGAGAGGATGTGGGGGGTTTAAATAAGTGAGGGGAAAAAAGGGAGAAAACAGGGGTCTAAATCCCCGTAAATCAGCCTTCAACCAATAGGGAGTGGTCAAGGGTCGGAGGTAGTGGACGCGGCAGTGGCCGAAGTGGGGAGTGGTCGGAGTAGTGGGGGACGAGGGCAGCGAGTAGAGGAGATCGTGGGGAAGACGGAGTCAAGGGGGTGGTTAAGGAGTGGACGGCCAGGCAACATGCCTTCCATATGAAGTGGTGGAAGGCGGCCCGGTTGGCCTTCGAAGGGAGTGGAAGGCAAGGGGTGGCCTTCGAAGGAGGTGGAAGGCAAGGGGTGGCCTTCGAAGGAGGTGGAAGGCAAGGGGGCTGGCCTTCCATGAAAAGGTGGTAAAAAGTGAAAAAGGTGGCTAAAAGGGTGGAAGGCAAGGTGGCTGGCCTTCGAAGGTGGTGGAAGGCAAGGGGTGGCCTTCGAAAGAGGTGAAAGGCAAGGGGGCTGGCCTTCCACGAAAAAGGTGAAAAAGGTGGCTAAAAGGGTGGAAGGCAAGGTGGCTGGCCTTCGAAGGTGGTGGAAGGCAAGGGGTGGCCTTCGAAAGAGGTGGAAGGCAAAGGGGCTGGCCTTCCACGAAAAGGTGGTAAAGGACGGGGTTTAGTTAATGGGCTTAGTTGCTAGTGGGCTGAGATTGCTAAATGCGGGGATTTTGGTGGTAAAGGGCTAATGATGAAGGGGATTTATGACCAGAAGGGTGGTCCAAAATCGGTGTCTGCAGCTGCAAGGAAGAATTAAACTATTGACAGATAAGAGAAGGGTACCTGGCAGTGGCCTAGGTTACAGGCTAGAGAAGGTGAGGCATAGTATTGTGGAACAACAAGAAGGTGAAGATGGTCAGAAAACATGGAAAACCATGGTTACCCCCTGCAAAGAGAATCGAGATCCCTTGACTTGGACTTTGTCTACTCATTTTGTTAAAGGGCCCGTTGTTCAACATGACCACAATAACACAGTAGTGATCACCTCTCATTTTGACCTGCATGATGTATATGGGAAGGACCTGGCTAGACATTGTAGTCCACTGCTGACGTACCAGTCTCTAGAGGCTCTGCGGCCAATGAAAAAGAGGAAGACTCAAGATCCGGAATGTGAGTGGTACCATTGGTTTGACATGTGGGACTTGTATATTACACTAAGCAGACTATTCTTGAACCCATCAGAACCAAAGTGGCCGCCATTGATAGATGAATTGATCGAGAGGCCTGGGGCCATCTTTGACAAAAGGATTTTGCTGGCAGAAGAAATAGATGAAAGGGAGCCAGACGACCCTTACGAAGCTGGTTATACCGCTGATCTTCTATGGAGGGGAACCTATCCCTCTCATGTTTTCACACTCCACACTTTGTTCCGCACTTTGCTCCTAAACCCGACTTAGTCACGGGTTATTACTGAAGACATTCCACGGGCCCCGCCCATCACTATTACTATATCCCCTCAGGACCTCATCCCTCGGATTCTCCTTAATCTTGAGAGGATCTATGATCTGATCTGGGACATACTATTGTATGATCCCCTTAATCCCTGGGCACTGGTACCAATGCCCCATCATTTCCTCCTCTCTCTATCCACATCCATTCTTGCTATACGTTAAACTCAAATAATTCACAAAAAAAAAGCCGATTTGGCAACTTCTTCCTCCTAAATCCTCGTTGAGGAAACCTCCTACTTGTTTGACTGTACCCCATTTTGTGGGTTATTCGGGTAAGATTCCCTTCTAGATCTGCTCTGCCCTTCCCCGCGGGAGGATTCACCTGTACTCTTCCCTGTATCCCTTGATTTTTATCCTTCTTCGTCCTCATTAGGTCTAGATAGGGAGTCTAGTGAAGTTAGAGAGTCTAGTTCTAGGCAGGTCAGTCAAGTTAGGAAGTCTAAGGGTAGATGGGTTCCAAATAGATACCTCCAGGAGTTAGCTTGAAGATGCCTTTCTTGCTCTCAGATCCCTCAGCTATTAGAAGATCCAATCCAGATGCCAGAAGAATGTCGAGCTGATGAGTTAGTCGATGATGGATACGGGGTCATGAGTTGCTACATGAGAAAGACCCTATTAATGAAGAAGGAGAAGATGACGAGGACGTAGCTGAAGCGTATGCCAGTGGAGTGAAGAGATTTGATGAACCTTCAACTGCCGTAGAGGAGCCTACCAAAGAGATCAATCTAGGGACCGAAGATGAACCTAAGGTTGTCCTCGTCAGCAAGAATCTGTCTTAAGTAGATGAAGAGGCAGTGGTCCGAATTCTCAAGGATTATAAGGACACCTTCGCCTGGAGTTACGAGGATATGCCGGAGATATACTCATCACTAGTGGAACATAAATTAACCTTGAAAGAGGGAGCTAGCCTAGTAAAACAAAAGTTAAGGCGATTCCACCCTCAAATGGCTTTGAAAAATGAAAGAAGAGGTCGATAAGCTGCATAAAGCCAAATTCATTAGAGTTGTCCTCTATCCGCAATGGGTAGCTAATATAGTCCCGATTATGAAAAAAGATGGGAAGCTCAGAATCTATATTGACTTCTGAGATCTGAATCGGGCATGTCCTAAAGACGATTTCCCGCTGCCTCACATAGATGTGCTCATTGACAATACTGCTGGCTATGAAACTCTATCATTTATGGATGGGTTCTCGGGGTATAATCAGATTAAGTTGACAGAAGAGGATCAAGAGAAAACATCATTCACCACACCTTAGGGAACTTACTGCTATGTCGTTATGCCATTTGGATTGAAAAATGCTGGAGCCACTTATCAGAGAGCCATGATGGCAATATTCAATGACATGATGCACATTAACTTAGAGGTGTATGTGGATGATCTGCTAGTGAAACTTAAGACAAAAGCTGAGCATGCTGAAGTTCTGACAAAGGTTCTGGAGAGGTCGAGAGAATATCAGTTGAAGATGAACCCCAAGAAATGTGTATTCGGGGTATCCTCAGGGAAGTTACTTGGATTCATTGTCGGCAAGTGGGGCATTGAGATCGATCCCAACAAGGCAAATGCTATCAGAGAGATGTCACCTCCTAAGAATTTGAAGGAATTAAGATGATTAATCGGGAGGTTGCAATTTATTCGCCGATTTGTCTCCCAACACTCGCAAAGGTATAAGCCGTTTTACGAGCTTACTAAACTGGGAGTCAAGTTCGACTGGGATGATAAGTGTCAGGAGGTATTTGATGGATTGAAGAATTATTTAGCAAGTCCTCCTGTTCTGAGACCACCATCTCCAGACAAACCTTTGATTCTATATATTTCTGTCTTGGATGATGCAGTGGGGTCGGTCCTAGCACAAGAGGATGAAGAAGGAAAGGAGAGGGCAGCCTATTATCTCTCAAAACTTCTCTACGCTACTGAACAGAGGTATACAGCTATGGAGAAAACATGTGTAGCACTTGTGGTGGTCCAGAAGTTGAAGTATTATTTCTTGGCCCATAAAGTTCATCTCATCGCTAGGATGAATCCCATTAAGTTTCTTCTTGAGAAATCCGTCCTCACTGATAGGTTGGCATAATAGCAGAGCTTTCTTTCCCAATTCGATATCACTTACATTCAGCAGAAAGCGATTAAAGGCTATGCCATAGCAGAACATCTTGCTCACCACCCTCTTCCTCGATTTGATCCGGTCCGATCAGAGTTTCCGGATGAGGAACTGATGCCCATAAACAAAATCAATAATGATATGTGGACTCTGCATTTTGACGGAGCTCTGAACTCTCATGGTAAGGGCATCGGCATTGTTCTCCTATCACCTAAACGTGTCACTATTCCACAAGCCTTTCAGCTTGACTTCTATGTCACTGATAACATAGCTGAATATGAGGCTCTCTTTGCCGGCCTCGAGGCCGCTCATGTCCATAGTGCCACCAAACTGAAAATTGTGGGTGATAATCAGCTAATTCTTTGCCAAGTGCTCACCAAATATCGCACCCTTGATCCTAAACTCAAGTCCTATCAAGAACTCACTTCAGCTTATGTCAAACTTTTCACCAAATTGATCTTTGTCCATGTTCCTCGGAACCAGAACATTCTAGCTGATGCTTTGGCTTCTCTCGCATCTTCTCTAAAATTCCTGATTAGTAGGCAATCTGAGTCTATTATTGTCCATAGGCGTCTTTCTCCTGCCATAAAAAACCCTTCTTTCCTTAAGGTTAAAGAGAAGCTACTGAAGAAGGTTAGAGATGGGTATATTGTGGAAAAGAGAGAGATCATGCTGCTAGACTAGCAACAAGAAATGGAAGACGAGGATAAACCATGGTATTATGAGATTGCTAAGTACTGTAAAGATCAGTTATACCCTGAAGAAGCTACTACTGAGGAGAAGAGAGCTATCAGGAGAGTTGCTCAGAGGTACACCTTAGTTGGAGGAACTTTATACAAACGTGAATTTGATGGTGTTCTCTTAAGATGTCTAGATGAAGATGAGCTTTGAAAAATCATGGAAGGAGCTCATGCTAGAGTTTGTGGTGGCCATGTTAACGGACAAATGCTATAAAAGAAAATCCTTAGACAAGGATATTATTAGCCAACTATGGAAGAAGATTGCGTAGGATATGTCCGTAGGTGTGCTAAGTGTCAGCTTCATGCCGATAAGATCCATTCCCCCGCATCTTCACTCCATCATGTTTCATCCCCATAGCCTTTCTCCATGTAGGCATTCGACATCATTGGTCCCTTTGGTAATCCTGATTCTGCCACCAAGCAAAAATCTTTCATCCTCACGACAACAGAATATTTCACCAAGTGGGCAGAAGCCGAAGCATATACGAAGATCAAAGCATCAACGGTTTGCAAGTTCATCATGAGGAACATTATCACCAGATTTGGAATCCCAAGCACCATCGTCACCGACAACAGACCATAGTTCATATCACAAAAACTGAAGGACCTCTACAATAGGTATAAAATTACATTGCATCATTCATCTCCTTATCATCCACAAGGCAATGGCCAAGCAGAGGCAACCAATAAGACTTTGATAAAAATTATCAAGAAAACGTGTAAGTCTAATAAGTTCTCGGATTGGCCAGAGAAATTAGTTGAGGCTCTATGGGTATACCGAACTTCAATCCGCACTCCCACGAGGCAAACTTCCTTATTTCCTAATATTCGGAATGAAGGCAGTAGTTCCATACGAAGTCCTCATCCCTCAATTGAGCAAGGAATTTTCCATTGATGAGCATCGCGCTGCACTCCTTGCTCAACTGGAACTCTTAGATGAGAAAAGATGGTCGGCCGCCAATCATACAAGAGTATATCAAAACAGATTAGCACATTTTTACCAAAAGAAGGTCATTGAGCGAAAGTTTAAAGTGGGTGAGGTGGTTGTGAAAAGAATCTTTGTAAAATTTGGTGGTCCGCGTTCTAAGCTCCAACTGGGAAGGACCGTATGTCATATCACATGCTTTCCCTGGTGTAGACACGCTAATTTTGACATCATTTCGAGTAAATTTCATATCAAATAATAATGCCTCAGAATAGTCTGATATTTAATCATTGGTTAATTTTTATTGATCTTTTTAAATTAATTATCTAAATTATGTCGGATCAGACAGATATGATTTAATTTAATTAATTAAATTGATTTTAGCTCAAATTTCAATTAAAATATGAAGAAGTCTAAAAGGCGTCGACTTGTGTAGACGCCGTTTAGAGTTTATTCTTATTTTGATGTTTAAAATTTGAATTTTAATTAATTGATTAATTAACTAAAAAACGTCTGCTAGGCACGACACCATTTAGGTTTCCTAAGTTCTTTTTACCTCTCTTCCGGATGTTTATCCTTATCTTAATTAGTGTAAAAGGCGTCTACAAGTGGCGACGCGTTTTATCTAATTACAGATAAAGATAAGTTTTTCCCGGATATTTATCTTTATCCTAATCAGTCTGAAAGGCGTCTTCCATGGGCGACGCGTTTTAGATAATTACAGATAAAGATGAATTAATATGTATTTATCTGTTAGTTAAGATGCATAAGTCTCAAAATTTCTCCATGTAAATCCGCGGACGCAAAGAAGTCTATAAATACCCTGCCTCTTGAATGGGTGACAGAGTTAGTGATTGAAGTGATATCAGAGTGATAATTGAGTGAAAATCGAAGTAACGACGTCCAAACGTTGAAGTGCTGCTGCTTCCAGAATTCTTCATCCTTCTTCATCCATTCAAGATTCTTTCAAGACCAAGGCTTCCAGGGGCCAGTGAACATTAACTTTCAATTCATTTCTGCATATTTCACATACTTCATCACATCACTCTATGCAACACACACAACACTAGCATCATTTTCAAAACCTATTTGTTAAAGGGGTTTAAAATACCATCCCAACAAGTGAGTTTTCCTATTTAGTTGCATGTTCAAAATCTCTTCTGGAATAGATACTACTTTTTCCTAAGTTCTCATCGTTGTTCTTTATTTCTTTCTACTTCTTGCAAGGTACGAAGGAGAATCAAAGGGAGGAAATCACTAGCAAACAACAAGGAATCTGGACGATCCTCAAAACTCAACAGCAGCCAAAACAAGAACAAAGACAAGAAAGGGCTCTCTTTCTTCAGTCGGCTGAAGGAGGGGAACCAAGAATTCAATATCTCCCACATCCAAATAGGTAGGCGATCAAATCTTCTTTTGGAACTTTTTAGTCAAAAGTTTCTGGCGATCACATCACTTAGTTTCTTTTTAATAGGTTTATTTTGCACTTAAACAACATAGTTTTTCATGATAATCACACACTCATTTTAAAGCACTCACAGCTTTTTTGGCGATCACGGTGGGACTTGGTCTCGCCATCTTTTAGTTCTTTGTTCTTGCTGTTATCAATCGGGCACCCACGGTGCACCACTTGTGTCTCTCGACACGTCCTCACCAATTGGTGAGTGTTTTTTTAGTTTAGTTAATTTCCTACGTGCACCACGTACACACCCCTGCGGCAAGATCTTGCCCTCCCCGTTGATTAGTTGAAAAGCTATTTTTGTGATGAAATGTTGTGTGATTGACTGATATCTTAGTGGTTTAGTTGATAAAATCATCCTGTTAAAACCTGAAACAAAAAATCTTTTGCATGAGCTGATTATTTATCGTTTTTATCATGTTTGAGGGGGAATCAATCCAGAAATTCCTCCTGGAAAACTGCATCTGCGACTTGAAAAGCGCCTAGGAACAGCGACGCATTTCAAACTGCGTCGTCAAACCCAGACGCCTTTCAGTCTCTTTTCTCTGCTGTCTAATCTTCTGCGAAAAATGAAGGCTTTGTTTGAATAGCGTCGACCAGAAGCGACACGATTCAAGCAGTTTCTTATTTCTTCTTCAGTTCTCAGATTTTGTGATCTGTGTGCTATTACCCATTATATATTAAGCATTAGAGGCCATCCAGGCTACAGGTCATACGCATTGAGGCTAACACCCTCCTCTTCTTAGGAACACTCTTCTTTACGTCTTCAACTCTGTTTGATTGGATCGGTCCCTCAATCAGACTAGAGTAGTTGGCGTTAAAGACCTCCGTAAGTCCCCAAAATCAAGGTATTCCTCTTTGATCATCGGGCTGGTTGTACCATTTGAAGTCCCAGTTAGATTTCCATAACGTTGTGAGAGAAAGCCATAGAATATAACGGTGGACATTAAACTGAAACTAGGATCCTATCTCTTGAGCGAATTTGTGATTTAATTAAATCCAAGTAACACAACAAGGAATCCTAAAAACACGTTAAACATCCACTTGTTTGTTTAATCTCTGTACAACTTGTTTGTTAATCTCTGAAGAAAAAATCTAACATCATGCTGCTTCGATCAGGCAGAGACTTGAGCATGGCTCCAGATGCCATTATCAAATACGAGGGAGATGCTAATGCCCCTCGCGATTCCGATTGCAATTTTGAGAGCGGAAGAGATGCTGATGCCTCCCGTAATTCTATTCCAGTTCGACATGAGGGGAATGTCCGAACCCCTCTCTATCATCCTCATGATCAATATCTTGATCCTCCCCCGCATGTGCATGCGGTTCCTAACCCTATCTTCGAGGGAGACATGAACCAGAATGATCCCTCATCTTCTGATCGTTCGGATCTTGTAAATGCTTTGGGAGTTCTTGCTTCCCGTCTGAACCCTCAACAGTTCGAGGCAATCCAGTCCATTTTGAAGGGGAAGACGCCCGTGCAGTCTGCCGAGCCGAACCCTGCGGCTCCCCTTGCCATCCCTCAGCAACCTCCTCATCATCCTCCCTACATTCATCAGGCCATGGAAGGCCTCCATGTCACTTCTCGGCCAGCTGGGCCGCAACTTTCCTCTTCTAGGCAACTGGCCAGACCACTGACGCCCGCGTACCAAAATTCCCTCGGGCATGGCGGAAGCTCTACCGGACCTCCTCTTTACTGTCCTCCTTGTCCAACGTACTCTAGGCAACAGGCCTATCAAGTACCTCCACCTCCTCCCCCTCCCCAGGCTGATCCGACCACGCAAGCGTTGCTGGCAAAGATGGAGCGCATGGATGAACAATTCAACAACCTCCAGAAGATGATGGGGGTCAAAGCTGCACCGGAAATCAACTTACCAAGCCTGCCAGTGTTCCACCTGCCACCCTCCGAGATGCCAGTGTACCGAAAGTACAACGGTACTGGTAACCCCTTCACCCACTTGAAGGAGTTCATGTACGAGTCATCCTTCTGGCAAAACGACAAGAGGTCGTTGGCCTTTTTGTTCAGGAGATCTCTAGAGGGACCAGCCCTCAAGTGGTTCTTTTCCTTGGAACCCTCCGAAGTAGAGGACTATGGTATCGTTTCCTAAAAATTCATTCAATGATACCAGGACAAAGTCGCTCCCTCCCTGTCCATCACTGACCTAATAGCAGAGAAGATGAAACCCGATGAGGAGTTCGTCAGTTTTGCCGACAGATGGCGAGGCTTGGCCGAGAAAGTAAAAGATCACTTGTCCGAGTAAGAACAAGTGAAGATGCTGATTTCCAATGCTACGCCCCAGTTCAAACTAGTCCTCTCCCTGAACAATCTGACCAACATGGCAGAGCTCTATGAAAGAGTGCGGTACTGTCAGAATGCCTTCAAGGATGCTACGTTCTCTAGCGTCTTTGATCCTCACAGACCTAGCAGGCCTCCACCTCGGAAGCCTGCAGTGCCGAATTCTCCCAGCACAGGTCCAACTACTGAGGGCACGCTCTCTCATGAGCAAGTCAGCAGTATGAACAACAACACGCCCCAGTTTGTGAGGAGTCAACAACAGCAGTACCAGAGGCCACCGCAGCCGAACCAGCAGGGGTACAGGCAGTAGCCGAACCCTCAGTATCAGCAGCCCCAATATCAGCAGCCTCAACAGCCGAGCCAGCAACAGCAACAGCCACAGCAGCCGCCGCAACGGCAATTGCAGTACCAGCCACCACAACAACAACAGTATCTACAACAACAGCAGTATCAGCTGCGCGCACCGCCGGTATATCATAATGTCCCTCCTCCTACTGACTACAATCAGCAGAGAAGACCTCCAGGCCCGAAGAGGGCAGAATACCCGGTCCTTCCAGAGTCCTTGGCGGACATTTTTAGTGCTCTAATGGCAGCTAATGCCTTAGTCCTGCCAAGAGAAAAGGCGATTTGGCCCCAGAATGCCGACACGTCTAGGTATTGCTATTTCCATAGGCAACTTGGACACACTATTGACACCTGCTTCCAATTTAGAGATTACATTCATGATCTCAACGAGCAGGGCGGCATTGACTGGGAGGAGATGAAAAAGTACATATTAGCCTTAAAAGCAAGAAGACCACCACAGCAGCAGCAGCAGCAAGTGAGAGCACCAACACAAGCAACACCACCACCGAACATGGGCATAGTGCAAAACCCGCTACCGGAGCATCAAAATCAGAACCTAGTTGCCCCCATTCTGACAAATAGCCGGTCTGAGGCTAACTGCGGGCAACAGTGGAGGATAGAGGACTCTTCCTCTATTTATTCAACAGGTCACATTCCGAGTACCGCAGAACAACCACCACGCCGCACCATCCATATACCCAGACCACATCCCATTACCATTACCCCTATACCAACACCCCCGCACCCACTAACCCATTACCACCACCCGCTTTTCTTAAACCCATTACACCCCACGCCACTACGCCTCCACTAAATAACCTCCTACAAACCAACTACGCACCCCTCCTACCATCCAGACCACTACTCCGCGTACCATTCTCTACTTCACCCGCTACCACTACTGCTTACCCAGATACCATCCAACCTTCTAAACCACTATTACGCATGCCGTTCCCCACTTCATCGACCATCCAACCATCTAGGCCTCTAATCCGCACCACACCATCACCGATTAACCCCACGCCATCACCTACATACCAACACTCCACCTCATCCGCACCATCCAACCTTGCGGTACTCAAAGTATCACCCGGACCTTCCACGGCTGAGGAACATGCACTCCGGAGTGGAAGGATTTTCAACAAAGTATTTCCTCAGTCAACAGTTAGAGACAGCCCATCACAGCCGACAGAGGAAGCACACAATGAAGAGAGTGCACCAGGCACTCAATATGACCAGCTGAAGCACCTTGACCGGACACCGGCACGGATCTCCGTGCTTGAACTGATTAAAAGATAAAAAACTCACCAAGAAGCTCTGATGGAATATTAAGGTGATGGTCAACGAGGACGTGCCAGTGGAAAAGATTGCAGCACTGTTAGTTCCTCAGGGGGATCAGCCATCTATTTCATTTCATACATCGGAACTAGCACCGCCAGCGGCCAGAAGCATGGCTCTGAGCATCACGGTCAATATCTACAAGAAGGCCGTGGATGCATGTCTGGTTGCCACCGGGGCTTCGATCAATGTTCTACCTCCGAAGACCCTGGAATTATGCGGTGTGCCCAAGGAGAAATGGTTGCCTAGCCCCATCTCTGTTATAACATATGATAACTCCACCCGTTCCCCTCTGGGAATGGTTTATTTGAAAGTGGAGCTAGGCCCTGTAAGTCATGCAGAGGTCGAATTTCACATCCTGGAAATTGACCCTTCTTTAAACGTCATTTTGGGTCGTCCTTACATAAAAACTCTTGATGTGATTCCCTCCACGAATCATCAATGCCTCAAATTCTCCTTCAAAGGATGAATCGTTAAGGTTACGAGCATGCCGATCCTTGCTGCTGCTCACCCTTTGAATGTCAAATCCACTTCTTCACCTGGCCGACAACCCTTTCTGTTGGTATTACAGGTTTACCATCCAGTGGCTGATCCTCTGAAAACTGCCACTATTTCTCCTTATCCATTAAATGCTATAAAGAGGGAGAAGTGCATGAGTACCCCAGGATGGAGAATAATGATGAAGAATGGCTATCAGCCTGGAAGAGGTCTGGGCACACAGTTACAAGGCAGGACCACTCCCATCAAGGATCACCGAGGAGCACTTTGAAACGGCCTGGGCTATAGGCCGAGAAAAATGAAGCAGGACATTGTTCAACAAGCAGAGAATAAAGGCGGCCAGAAAGTCTGGGAGACAATGTCTACACCGCCCAAGGAAGGTCGGGATCTCCTAACATGGACTCTATACACTCATTTTGTAAAGGGGCCCGTCATAAGCCATGACAACACAATGGTCATTACTTCACATTTTGACCTCCACGATATATATGGGAGAGACTTGACTAGACACTACTCAGAACTGCTCACGTACCAATCCTTGGAGGCTCTGCGGCCTATGAAGAGGAGAAAATTCCAAGATCCTGAATGTGAATGGTACAGGTGGTTCGATTTAAGAGACCTCTACATCGTACTGAACAGGCTGTTTCTCGATCCTGTAGAACCCAAGTGGCCGCCACAGATCGTTGAGCTGATCGAAGGTCCCGGTGCTATTTTTGACAAAAGGATACTGCTGTCAGAAGAGACTGATGAAGGGGAGCCAGATGACCCCTATGAAGCTGGCTACACCACGGATCTGCTTTGGAGGGGGACTTATCCTTCTCATGTTTTCATGCTTCACACCTTATTTCGCACTTTGCTCTTGACCCCGACTTGGTCGCGGGTCATCATTGAAGACATTCCACGGGCCCCGCCCGTTATGATTACTCTGTCCCCACGGGACCTCATTCCACTACCTTCTCTCGATCTAGAGAGGGTGTATGATTTAATCTGGGACATACTACTGTATGATCCCCCTAATCCTCTGGCCTTGGTGCCACTTCCCTCATCTCATTCTCCTTCTATTCATCTTCATTCCTATTTTATGCTTAACTCTTATATTGCCCAAAAAAAAATGCCAATTTGGCAACAAATTCTTCCCAGATCCTCATTGAGGAAACCTCCTACTTGTCCGATTATACTCCATCACGTGGGTCTTCCGGTCAAGATTCTCTTCTAAATCTACTCTGTCCCTCCCCTCGGGAGGATTCTCCTGTATTTCCATCTGTATCCCATGATTTTCATTCTGCTTCATCTTCATTAGGTCAGAATAGGGAGTCTAGTGAAGTTAGGGAGTCTAGCTCTAGGCAAGTTAATCAGGTTAGGAAGTCTAGAAAGTCTAAGGGTAGACAGATTCCAGATAGATACCTCCATGATTTAACAAATAGATGCCTTTCTTGCTCTATGATCTCTCAGTTATTGGAAAATCCCATTCAGATGCCAGAAGACTGTATGGATGATGAGTTAGTCAATGATGGGTATGGGGTGTATGAGTTGATACATGAAAAAGACCCCATTGTTGAAGATGAAGAAGATGACGAGGACGCAGCTGAGGCATATGCCAGTGGAGTGAAGAGATTCGATGAACCCTCAGCTGCCGTAGAAGAGCCTGCTAGAGAAGTCAATTTAGGGACTGAAGACGAACCTAAGGTTGTCCTCGTCAGTAAGAATCTTTCTGAAGAAGATGAGAAGGCGATGATACAAGTTCTTAAGGACTATAAGGACACTTTCGCCTGGAGTTATGAAGATATGCTGGGGTTAGACTCGTCATTAGTGGAACACAGATTGACATTAAAGGAAGGAGCTAGCCCGGTCAAACAGAAGCTAAGGCGATTCCACCCACAAATGGCTTTAAAGATGAAGGAAGAGGTCGACAAGCTACATAAAGTCAAATTTATTAGAGTTGTCCTCTATCCACAATGGGTGGCTAACATAGTCCTGGTTATGAAGAAGGATGGGAAGGTCAGGATTTGCATTGACTTCCGAGATTTGAACCAGGCATGTCCTAAAGATGATTTTCCATTGCCTCATATTGACGTACTCATTGATAACACTGCTGGCTATGAGACTTTATCATTTATGGATGGGTTTTCAGGATATAATCAGATCAAATTGGCAAAAGAAGATCAGGAGAAGACATCATTCACTACACCTTGGGGAACATACTGCTATGTCGTCATGCCATTTGGATTAAAGAATGCAGGAGCCACTTATCAGAGGGCTATGATGGCAATATTTTACGACATGATGCATATTGATCTAGAAGTGTATGTGGATGACTTGTTGGTTAAATCTAAGATGAAGGCTGAGCATGCCAAAGTTTTGGCAAGGGTATTAGAGAGATCAAGGGAATATCAGTTAAAGATGAACTCCAAGAAATGTGTATTCGGGGTGTCCTCAAGAAAATTACTTGGGTTCATTGTCAGCAAACGGGGATTGAGATCGATCCCAACAAGGCGAAGGCTATCAAAGGGATGCCACCTCCCAAAAACTTGAAGGAGTTAAGAGGATTAAGCGGGAGGTTGCAATTTATTCGCCGTTTTGTCTCTCAGCACTCACAAAGGTGTACGCCGTTCTACGAGCTTACCAAGCCGGGAGTCAAATTCGATTGGGACGATAAGTGTCAGGAGGCATTCGATGGATTAAAGAATTATTTGACAAGTCCTCCTATTTTGAGACCACCATCTCCAGGCAAACCATTGATACTTTACATTTATGTCCTGGATGATGCGGTGGGGGCTGTCCTAGCACAAGAGGATGAAGAAGGAAAGGAGAGGGCAGCCTACTATATCTCTAAACTTCTCAACCCCACTGAACAGAGATATACAGCGATGGAGAAAACATGTGTAGCATTGTTTTGGGTTGTTCAGAAATTGAAACATTATTTTCTAGCCCATGAAGTCCATCTCATCGCTAGGATGAATCCGATCAACTTTCTTCTGGAGAAATCGGTTCTTACTGATAGGTTAGCGCGATGGCAAAGCTTTCTATCTCAATTCGACATCACTTACATTCAGTAGAAAGCGATCAAAGGCTATGCCATAGCAGAACATCTCGCTCATCACCCCCTTCCTCGTTTTGATCCAGTCCAATCGGAGTTTCCGAATGAGGAACTGATGTCCATAGACCAAATTAGAGATGATATGTGGACTCTGCATTTTGACGGAGCTTTGAATTCCCATGGAAAGGGTATTGGCATTATTCTGTTATCACCCGAAGGTATCACCATTCCACAAGCCTTTCAGCTTGACTTTCCAGTCACCAACAATATAGCTGAATACGAGGCGCTCCTTGCTGGCCTCGAGGCCGCTCATTCCCATGGTGTTACCAAACTTAGAATTGTGGGTGATAGCCAGTTGATTCGTCGCCAAGTGTTGACCAAGTATCGAACCCTTGATCCCAAACTCAAGCCTTATCAAGAACTTACTTCTACTTATTCAAAGCTTTTTACCAAATTGATCTTCGTCCATGTCCCTAGGAATCAAAACATCTTAGCTGACGCTTTAACCTCGCTTGCATCTTCGCTTGATTTTCCAATCAGCAGGCAATCTGAATCAATCATAGTTCATAGGCGTCTTTCACCCGCCGTGAAAGACCCTTCATTTCTTAGAACTAAGGAGAAGCTGTTGAAGAAGGTCAGATATGGAGATTTCGTGGAAAAGAGAGAAATCATGTTGATAGAGCTGTTAGAAGAGATGGATGATGAACAAAAGCCATGGTACTATGAAATCGCCAAATATTGTGAAGATTAATCATATCCTGAAGAAGCCACAGCTGAAGAGAAAAGGGCTATCAGGAGAGTTGCTCAACGATACACCCTAGTTGGGGGAGCACTGTACAAAAGAGGTTTTGATGGAGTTCTTCTGAGATGTCTGGATGAAGATGAGCTTTGAAAGGTTATGGAAGGAGCTCATGCTGGAGTTTGTGGTGGCCATGTTAATGGACAAATGCTAGCAAAGAAGATCCTTATACAAGGATTTTATTGGCCAACCATGGAAGAAGACTGTGTAGGATATGTCCGTAGGTGTGCTAAGTGTCAACTTCACGCCGACAAAATTCATTCTCCTGCATCTTCACTCCATCTTGTTTCTTCCCCATGGCCTTTCTCCATGTGGGCTTTCGATATCATTGGACCCCTTGGCAATCCTGATTCCGGCATCAAGCAAAAATCTTTCATCCTCACGGCAACGGAATACTTCACCAAGTGGGCAGAAGCCGAAGCGTACACGGAAGTCAAAGCATCAACCGTCTGCAAGTTCATCATGAGGAACATCATCACTAGATTTGGAATTCCAAGCACTATCGTCACCGACAATGGACCACAATTCGTGTTACAAGAATTGAAAGACCTCTGCAACAGGTACAAAATTACATTGCGTCATTCATCTCCTTATTATCTGTAAGGCAATGGCCAAGCAGAGGCAACTAACAAGACTTTGATAAAAATCATCAAAAAGACGTGCAAATCTAACAAATTCACAGACTGGCCAGAAAAATTGGTTGAAGCTCTAAGGGCCTACCGAACTTCAATCCGCACGCCCACTGCGCAAACTCCTTATTCCTTAACATTTGGAGTGGAGGCGGTAGTTCCATACGAGATCCTCATACCGTCATTAAGAGTACAATTGAATAAGGAATTTTCCATTGATGAACACCGTTCAACACTCCTTACTCAATTGGAACTCTTAGACGAGAGAAGATGGTCGATTGCTAATCATGCAAGAGTTTATCAAAATAGACTAGCACGTTTTTATAAAAAGAAAGTCATTGAACGTAAGCTCGAAGTTGGTGAAATGGTCGTCAAAAGAATTTTTGTAAAACCTGGTGGTCCACGTTCTAAGCTCCAACCCAATTGGGAAGGACCTTATGTTATATCACATGTTTTTCCTAGTAACGCTTATCGTCTTGTCAATGAAGAAGGAGAAGAGCTAACTCACCCCTAGAATGGTTTGCATCTTAAGAAATACTACTCTTAGGTTAAAGAGTCGATCAGCATGGTACAAAGACCAGTGGAATCAGAAAATTTATAAACTCAAATTTCCTTATCAGTCTGGATAATTTAATTCCAAACACATTACTACACACACTGACACGTTTGATTCGTAAGTAACAAGGGATGCCAAGTCCTAAGGAATACCGAAAGCTTGACTGAAAGTGTAAAGTACAAATCATTCGTTTTAAAGCAAAATTCTGTTTTTTACACTCTGCCCATGATGTCGGAACGAGGCTTAGAATAGACTACCAAGAATACCCGCCATCTTAGTAGGAGGCCGTCATAAAAAAAAGGGGGAGATCCGTCCCAAAGAAAAAAAAAGAAAGAAAAGCAAAGCAAAAGGCAAAAGCCAAACATCAAATCAAAAGGCCATTACACTACAAATGTTACATCAAGGGCATTAAATGAAATAAAAGGGAACGCAAGGTCGATAAATACCCCAGAAAGAAAATGACCGAACCCCAACAGATATTAGGGTAAGAAAGGAATATCTTTTTAGGTCTCCGGAACCTTCTCGTAGGCTTTCTAAACCAATTCTTCCTTTCTTTCTAAAGAGGCGTACTCCAGACTTGAGGAACGGCCGAGATTGACTAAGGGTCAAATCATCAAATGGGATCACGAATGGAAACACAAGTTTAAACACGATGGGTTTAAGTTAAATTATTAAAGAATAATTTTGGAATTAAGTTAATAAATGAATATGATCTTTTGATCTGAATACCATGCTGGTCTTTTAGTTCACATCATATTTCAAAAAAAAAATAAAAAAATACATATGTCAAAATCCAAAAAAAATATATATTTCAAAAGTCCAAAAAAATATACATATGTCAAAAATCCAAAAAAATACATATGTCAAAAATCCAAAAAAAAGTACATATTTCAAAAGCCAAAAAAAATACACATGTTTCAAAAGCCAAAAATACACATATTTCAAAATCCAAAAAAAGTACATATTTCAAAACAACAAAAATATTTCAAGTAGCATTTGCTTATTGCATCTAGTATGCTTCATTCCTTTTATTTTTAGTGAGCATTTGTCTGCTTGCATGTTGTATTTTGCTTACAGTTTGATTATTCATATTACCTTTGTTAATAAAGGCTATGCCCCTTGACCCTTCCACTAAGAAAGAGATTGATCGACCGTTCATTTAGTCAGGCAAGGGGCTAAGCCTAAATAGATACTTGACTTGTTTGTTAAGTGATGTGCAGGACACAAGGCAAACACATGAGACATAAGGTTGGAGGCCAAAAGTTTCATGTATATATATCATCAAAAGATGTTTGTACATAATACACAAAAGAAAAGAAAAGAACATATAGCCCTCAAGGCTGGCTCTCTCCCGCTCCCTCGTCGAACTGACTCTGAGCCTCGTCAGGCGCGTCCGACGGTGGAGCCCGAGGAGGTGGTGGTCCCATCAAACTCGGACCAGCTTGACCTGATGATATGGCCACGCTCGCGGTGAACGCACTCCCGTGCCCCCTTTCCTGTGCTCGCTGGCGGGCACGTCGGTAATGCTCCTCCACACTGCGTCGCTCATGCTCTGCAACGCCAAGCTGGACCCGGAGAGCAGTCATCTCAGCATCCATCTTCTACTGCTCCTACCTCTCCCACTCTCGCTCCTCAGTAATGAACTCCAGTCGGGACTGGAGGCGTGAGAACTCGCGAGGAAGATCCCTAGTGGAGAGGCGAGCCACCTGCTCCTCGAGTTCGCGAAAACGAGCTGCATCCACTTCAGCCCTCCGAAGGGCTTCATGAAGCTCAGCAACCTGCAGGGAAGACCATTGTTAGTCCAAGGCAGTCAAGCAATCAAAATCAGATTCAGAAATCAAAGGAAGTAATCGAACTTACTCGAGCAGCGCGATCCTCCTCTGCAAGGGAAGCCCGGCGGGTGACGGAGGCAAGCTGGCTCTGGAGATCAGCCAAAGCAGCCTCATGGGCGGCAAAAGAAGAAGATGACGATGCTCCAAATGTAGGGGGAGCCGCCTGGGTGTAGACGGCTCGCTGCACCAAAAGACAATTGTCAGTTGCTCATCGCCAAAACAACTAAGTAATTAAAACATCCATTCATATTTATGCATACATACCAGGTCAAAGAGCTCCTTCTGGACCTGCTCCAGCTGGGCCTCCGCATCATGTAGGCGGGCCCGGAGGTCGATGATCACGGCATCTCGTGCATCCTGCATACCACACATACATACATTCATTCGCAAATATAAATCAAGATAATAATAAAGTGAAAGAAGCATAAAAGCATACTTACATCGAGCGGGCGGAGGAGTCGCAGCTGATCGGCATAATATGTCCGATACTGCTGGAGGTAGGCTATGCTACTCTCCGCTCGTGACTCAACACGAACACCCCGACGATGCCAGTCTTCATATTGTTCCAGGAACTTTGCTCGCCAATTAGTGAGGGCTTGCTTGCCCCTCATACTACATTCAATACCTTCCGGGACCTCCTCGTCAATCCTTTCCTGGTGGAGGCCCAGGGTTCTCATCACGAGCCAGAGGCGGAGGGGCTCGATCTCGTTCAAGCAATGCAGCCACATCTGCCTGCCGAACCTCCTCCTGCCAGCCATCACTCACGGCTGACCCTCCTCGCCCATACCGAGGTACGGGCGCCAGATCACCTGCATATACGTTAGATGCACTCATATAAATGACTTGCATTTAATAAGGGAAAGATTGCATTTAATAAATAAAATCAAACAAGTTAAGAACTCACCAGCAGCTCGAGATAATCAAGAAACTGACGGCGGAGGGCCGTCAGCTGGTGGTGCTGTGGCGCTGTATCCACTATCGGCTGCCAACGGCAGGCCAATGGGACAACACCCGGTCGCACGATCCTCGCTCTGCCGAGCGGAAAATTATGATAGCTCCATATCTGCATACAGGGACATATAGGTTAGTAAAGCATCATATTACATTGCATTGCATGAACAAATAATAAAATAACTTAATATCTGGAGAAATGGCGAAAAGCCACTGACAGTCGTCTCACGGTCCGGCGTGACCGCGGAAAGATCAGCAAAGAGGTGAGCCAGAAGGGCTGCACCCCAGGCATACTCTCCTAAACTGTCTAAATCATCTAACAAATACAAAAATCTACAGTGAATGTGGTCGCCCTTCGTACCGAAGAGCAACCGACCAAAGAAAAAGACTAAGAAGACCCTAAGCTGCCTGTCTACCTCCTCCTCCTGACTAGGGTCGCTACAATATACAGAGGAGGATGACTCTGCTAACCTATCTCTGAACTCCTCCCGGGTCTCGTCTGATCGACACCGGGGCTCCTCTAATCCTAAGGCGGCCTCCACCTCTACCCGGGAGACCATCCTAGACTCTCTGCCCAGGCTAGACACCTCTATGCCTAGCAGAGCCTCCGCCATCCTAAGGTAATCGGGGTAGGTCACCCCGCTTACCAGTCTGCCATCTACCATGAGGCCAGTGATCCTGGCCACATCCTCTAAGGTGGGGACCATATGTCCCCAGGGCATTAGGAATGCCCGACTCTCTGCATGCCAACGCTCCCTGAGCGCCTGCAGCAGGACTAGATCGAGCCAAAATGGCTCGATATCCAGGACCTCGCCAAACCCCATCCGGCGCAGGCGCGCCTTATGGAAGTCCGGGAGTCCCCGGTATGCCCCTATAACTAAGTCCCAGCTAATCCTGGCTCTCATCGTCCCCTGCAAATGAAAAACAAAGAATTTCATTAGTTACTGAACATAAAAAAAAAAAAACAAGTAAAACACTTCTGGATTGAAAGGCGTCGAGCCACCTGGATGCCTATTGAACGGCGTCCACAGGGCTTGACGCGATTTGGAATTATTTTCTCCTCTATTAAGATTGGGAATTTTGCCTTGAATGGCGTCGGACCAGGGCGACGCCGTTTGAATGGCGTCACCTGGTCTGGACGCGTTTCAAGGACGAATTCCGAGTTCTTGAAGAATCCCGTTCTCTCTCCCCTTCTCCTCATTCTATTCAAACCA
This sequence comes from Zantedeschia hybrid cultivar, assembly GCA_030544215.1. NCBI lineage: Eukaryota > Viridiplantae > Streptophyta > Magnoliopsida > Alismatales > Araceae > Zantedeschia > Zantedeschia hybrid cultivar. Next base: position 49,009,720 of record JARZZO010000011.1, read on the forward strand.
TAAGAAAACTTACCCGGTGGGAGGCTTCTTCCTCTTCTTCTCCTCCCTTGACCGCCGCCGGTGGGGAGATTTCTTCCTCTAACATGGTCGCCGCCTCGGGGTGAGCCGCCTCGCGTTCTTCCCTTCTCACCACCCGCACGGGCAGCGCTTCCCCCTCGATCCTTCGCCGGGTTCCATGGCCAAAAGAGAGAGTTTTAAGAAGAGAAAGGGACGGAGATCACCGAAGAGGATCGCCGGAGCTTGAGGAGAGAGAGAGTAAAGGAGAAAGTGAGGAAGAAAGGGGGCCTTCGCGGGTTCTGTTACAGAAGGTTGAAAGGCGTCATCTTCCAGAGACGCTTTTTAGGGCGCATAAACAGAGGCGGCAAGGTCAGCTGTTTGAAATTGAGTAAACGGCGTCCACACATAGCGACGCGTTTCATGTTACCGCCAATTCTGGTCAGAACCGTACAAGACATGATTATTAAAGGCGTCTACCCATGCAGACGCTTTTCAGAGGATTAATCACGGAATTGATGGCCTAGTTCTGGAAAAAGTAGGAGAGAGTTGAAAGGCGTCGTGAGTAGTAGACGCAATTTAAGCTTAATTCGAGATTTTGAGGATTAATAGTTAATTTCTGGAAAATGAATTATGTTTTAAATGCGTCTTTCTGAGTGGACGCGTTTTGCATTAAGTAAACCCGAATTGTCAGATTTTAAAGAAAAATCTAGTTTTCGTTAAAGGAAAAATCATGGGCATATCACAGGAAGTTAAGGAAAGATTCCAAGGCATGAAAAATGATTCTTTATTCAATGGAATCCTTTATTACATCAAAAAGAAAAAGAAAAGAAAAGAGAACACTTAAGGAAGAATTTCATGAAGTGCTTGATAATATTGAAATTTCACTCCTCTATTTCTATCTTTAGAGGATTTTACACGATAACTGAAGCCGAAGTTCTACAAAGTAGTAATAAGTTCTGTGGCTTCATAGTCTTCATCGGATTCCAAGGCCCGCCTCTTGATTGGAGATGTGAGAGAGAACTCGGGGAATTCATGACGATTCAAGTTGAGCTGAGTAAGGCACCGATGAGGATTGTACAGCACAAATTCGGTGGCACCAATCAATTTAACTTCTGCTCCCGCTGCACGGCGTACTCTGATGGGCTTTCCAACAAGAGCAAGTGGAGAAGAGTCAAACATGTTGGACGACATGCATCTCAGGAACTCCCTCCAGTCAGCCCGGGTCTTGAGCTTTGGTACCTTGTTGACCATGCGCTCGTTGAACTTCACGATGTTGGCGATGTAGTGGATCGGACTATTCATGTAAATTTGAGACGGTCTTGGTGACATCCTCGTGCAGTACTCAAACTTGAAGTGTAGCTCGACCTACAAAGCAAAGAGTAGTATGCATCCGTAAGGAGGTCGACCCGTGGACGCCGTAGAAAGCCCGCTGTAAAGGTAAGCCAAGATCGCAGTGCTAATGGATTTACCGTCGAAGATCGCGCAGATAGCACTGACCTGATCATCTTCTAGGATGTTGTCTTGCGCGGGAAAGAACAAAGCCCCGGCAAGGCACATGACGAAAGCTTTCGTCACATCTTCAGCTTCGTCCTCCCTTAGATCATCGATCTCATACAAAGTCCATTCAGCGAGCTTGGAAAGGTTGATCCCTTTATTGGTAAGGCATCCTTTAGCTTCTGAGGGATCCTTCATGATTGATGTCAACAGTTGTTGACCGGTGATCCTTTCCCTTGTCAAAGCCATCTTGTCCTTGGTCTTAGGAAGACCCAACAGGAGCTCCGCCTCTTCTAAAAGAATAGTGCACTCGAAATCCGAGAAAAAGAAGGTGTGAGTTTGAGGATGGCACTGCTCGATCAAGGCACCCATGGCCACCCAATCCACGTTCGAGCTTTTGGAATGCTTGGCATGCACCACTAGTCCTTGAAGGTTCCACTTCGAGATGAAGGCTTGCATGGAAAGCTTAAGACTTTTGGCCAGTTTGCGAACCCAAGGGAGAGAAGTAAATCTCCTTGGGCCGGGAAACATGGGATATGTCTGAAAAAAATAGAGGGAAAGAGGATTAACTTGAAGAACATGAAGAACATGGAGGAGTTTGAAGAAGAAGAATTGAAGAAAATTTAATTCAACTTACTTGGAGGTTGGGATCCCTTCCAATAAAGTGATTCTCCACGTCGGAGATCTTCTCCAACGACCTCTTCATCCTCTTGTTTGAGGAACTCATCATCTTTCCCGGATTTCTTCCTTCTTGAAGCTTGAAAACCTTGAAAACCTTGAAAAACCCTTGAATCTTGAAGAAAAACTCAACCTTGGATCTCTAGATTGTGGTAGGATTGCTTGGAAACAAGTTAGTGATATTTATATAGAGGAAATTGCGATCCTAGGAAGACTTTTCCGGATTTGAAAAGGGATGAGCATCGGAAGAGTTGGAATCCGAGTAGAGAACAGCCAAAATTTTGTTTCTGCGACTTAAAAGGCATCGTGGAGAACCGCCGCATTTTAGACAGTTAAAGGGCGTCGGCACGACACGACGCGTTTTAAGCTTTCTGTCATTTACCCGAAATTCCATATTTTAATGTTTAGTCAAACACTTCTTTGAAGTTACTGATGAAATTTTGAGTGCAGGAAAATTAAAGAAAACTCAAATGAAGCTGGAAATATCAAGAAGATCCCATTATGAGAGTTTATGAAGTCCCGACCGTGGCTAAAAAGACGGTTATTTCTACTCTTGTACTATTTCATGTAAATCATTTGCATTATTATATGTTAAGTATTTATTAGAGTACGTCAAGGACCTTGTGGTTTTGATGAAACTGGAATTTGAGTTCCCTTACAACAAGAACAGTGATAATTCCAGAGAATTCTTAATCGCACGGATAGGCCGTTGGATTGTTAATTAGTGAGGATGATGGTTCCACTTTTGTGAAACAGTGCGTGGATAAACGAGCTTCGGCTTAGCACTGAATTACAAGAATTGGTATCTTGACTCATTAATGACAATTTAACAATATTATCCTTGATTAATTTATATTTTATTTGATTTTATATTTTTCTTTTAGCCCAGCATGCATCATATAGGATTTTGAAATCACTGTGATAAGGATTGATTACTGATTAAATTTCACACTATGAAATCAAATAACTCAAACATGATATGAAATATTCCATTCTGAATTGAGTATCTTGATTATCTTTGAGGTTCGCTTGAAGATATCATCGAAATTCTATCCTTTCTTAGACTCTTTATCGAATATTTCTTGTTTTCTTTTAAGATCCATCATGGCTGCAGCACGTCCACATTGGCTGGCAAACACTCCCCGTGATGAAACCTACAGTGTCTATGACCTGGGGTACTTCCCACTACGTGGAGGTTGATCGACTTTTTTTTATTTCCTTGTCTACCTCATCCAGACATGATTGATTTTATTGATCTCCTTGAGCTATCTTCATTGATGACTTTGAGAAAAATTCCAATCATGTGATGTTGAGAGCGTGTCTCATCACACCTTGGCATCACCTTTTCAGTACATTCCATTCCATTTCACTCCCTTGCAAAGACGATGCCAAGGTGAGGCAGCTGTAGACACGCTAATTTTGACATCGTTTCGAGTAAATTTCATATCATATAATAATACCTCAGAATGGTCTGATATTTAATCATTGGTTAATTTTTATTGATCTTTTTAAATTAATTATCTAAATTATGTCGGGTCAGACATATATGATTTAATTTAATTTAATTAATTAAATTGATTTTAGCTCAAATTTCAATTAAAATATGAAGAAGTCTAAAAGGCGTCGACTTGTGTAGACGCCGTTTAGAGTTTATTCTTATTTTGATGTTTAAAATTTGAATTTTAATTAATTGATTAATTAACTAAAAAACGTCTGCTAGGCACGACGCCATTTAGGTTTCCTAAGTTCTTTCTACCTCTCTTCCGGATGTTTATCCTTATCTTAATTAGTGTAAAAGGCGTCTACAAGTGGCGACGCGTTTTATCTAATTACAGATAACGATAAGTTTTTTCCGGATGTTTATCTTTATCCTAATCAATCTGAAAGGCGTCTTCCATGGGTGACGCGTGTTAGATAATTACAGATAAAGATGAATTAATATGTATTTATCTGTTGGTTAAGATGGATAAATCTCAAAATTTCTCTATGTAAATCCGCGGACGCAAAGAAGTCTATAAATACCCTGCCTCTTGAATGGGTGACAGAGTTAGTGATTCAAGTGATATCAGAGTGATAATTGAGTGAAAATCGAAGCAACGACGTCCAAACGTTGAAGTGCTGCTGCTTCCAGAATTCTTCATCCTTCTTCATCCATTCAAGATTCTTTCAAGACCAAGGCTTCCAGGGGCCAGTCAACATTAACTTTCAATTCATTTCTGCATATTTCACATACTTCATCACATCACTCCATGCAACACACACAACACTAGCATCATTTTCAAAACCTATTTGTTAAAGGGGTTTAAAAGACCATCCCAACAAGTGAGTTTTCCTGTTTAGTTGCATGTTCAAAATCTCTTCTAGAATATATGCTACTTTTTCCTAAGTTCTCATCGTTGTTCTTTATTTCTTTCTACTTCTTGCAAGGTACGAAGGAGAATCAAAGGGAGGAAACCACTAGCAAATAACAAGGAATCTGGACGACCCTCAAAACTCAACAGCAGCCAAAGTAAGAACAAAGACAAGAAAGGGCTCTCTTTCTTCAGCCGGCTAAAGGAGGGGAACCAAGAATTCAATATCTCCCACATCCAAACAGGTAGGCGATCAAATCTTCTTTTGGAACTTTTTAGTCCAAAGTTTCTGGTGATCACATCACTTAGTTTCTTTTTAATAGGTTTATTTTGCACTTAACAATATAGTTGTTCATGATAATCACACACTCATTTTAAAGCACTCACACCTGGTAACGCTTATCGCTTAGTCAATGCAGAAGGACAAGAGCTAACCCACCCCTGGAACGGTTTGTATCTTAAGAAATACTACCCGTAGTGTAATCGATCAGCATGGTACAAGGATTAGTGGAGTTGAAAAATTCGAAAATTCAAATTCCCTTATTAATCTTTGGTAATCTAATTCAAATATATTATTGCACACAAACACGTTTGATTCGTGAATAACAAGAGATGCGAAGCCCGAGGAACACCGAAAGCTTTACTAATAGTGGAAAAGTACAACTCGTTCTTTTCAAAACAAAACTCCTGTTTTTACTTTCGGACCGCGATGTCATAAAAAAAAAGGCAAAAGCCAAACCAAATCAAAAGGCTACTCAATATTGCAAATGTCACCACGAAAGGCCACAAAATCAAATGAAAAGGGAGCGCAAGGTCGTTAAATACCCCGCAAAAATAAAAATGACCGAACCCCAACGGATAATAGGGTAAAGAAAGGACATCTTTCTGAGTCTCCGGGACCTTCTCGTGGGCTTTCTAAACCAATTCTTCCTTTCATTCTAAAGAGGCGTACAGCAAGCTTGACAAATAGCCATTGTTGACTAAGGGTTGGACCATTGAATGGGATCACGATTCCAAACATAATTCAAGCACGATAAGTCTGGATTAGGTCATTAAAGATTGATGTAGGAATTAAGTTGACGAGTGGATACGTTCTTTTGATCCAAGTTCCATGTTGATCTTTAGTTTACCCAGTTAATGTCATATTTCAAAACCAAAAAAATTGAATATTTCAAAACCAAAAATTTGAATATTTCAAAACAAAAAAAATTGAATATTTCAAAACCAAAAAATTTGAATATTTCAAAACCTAAAAAAAAAAGGAATATTTCAAATAAAAAAAAATGAATATTTAAAAACCCAAAAAAATTGAATATTTCAAAACCTAAAAAAATTTGAATATTTCAAAAACCCAAAAAATTGAATAAGGCAAAACCTCAAAAATTGGGAAACAAAAATATTTCGATTAGTATTTTTTTGTCGCATCATGTGCATGTTGCATCCTTTTACTTTCAGTGAGCATTTGCATGCTTGTATGTTGTATTTTACTTCCTTTTAATTATACATATTCACCTTTGTTAAATAAAGGCTTCACCCCTTGACCCTTCTACTAAGGATAGGATCAAATAACTGATTACTTAACTGGGCAAGGGGCTAAGCCTGAACAAACATTTAATTTGTTCGTTTAAGCCATGTGCAGGAATGGAAAAGGAAAGACAGTGAAGAACAATACCAAGACAACTCAAGCATGAAGAAAGTACTTTCATATATCAAAGAGTTTGTACAACATGAAAGTCCATCCACAGGACTCCAAAACAAAAGAGAATACATGGTGGCAGCCCTCACGGCTGACTCTCCCTTGCACCCTCGTCCAGCTGGCTCTGCGCCTCATCCTGGACTTCTAGTCCTCGAGCTGGCGGCGGCGGTGATCCCATGATGCTTGGCCCTGCCTGGCCAGAGGATACTGCAATGTTGGTGGTGAAAGCACTCGCCTATCCTCGCTCCAACGCCCGCTGGCGCGCACGTTGGTAGCGAGCCTCGATGCTCTGGCGCTCATGCTCTGCCACCGATAGTCATCCCTGAGACTCTCTAACCGGGACCGGTTGCGATCCCTCTCCTCCGTCAAGACCTCCAGCCGAACCTGGAGACGTGCAAGCTTACGAGGGAGGTCGCCCGTGGAGAGTCTGGCCAGCTGCTCCTCCAGCTCTGCCACTCGGGCTACTGAGCTGCGGGCCTGTGCCAGCTCCGCATCCCTCTCCTCAAGAGCCACGCAGAGCTCTTGGACCCACAACAGAAGACATCATCAGCTAAGTGATCAAGCAGGCAAAAGACACCATGCAAGAAGCAAGTTGAAGGCTTACCCGAACAGCAACATCCTCCTCAGCCTGGGTGGCTCGGCGGATGGCAAAGGCTAGCTGACTCCGTAGGTCAGCCATGGCGGCCTCATGGGCAGTTGAAGAGGAGGAAGGACCGGCAACAACAAAAGGTGAAGGGGTCGCCGCGTGGGTATAAGTGGCACGTTGTAACGAAAGGGGGATCATCGTTAGTGTACAAGCGTCAAAACAATTTAATAACAAAATGGAACATTCATGTCATTCATGCATAGCACTTACCAGCTCATCTAACTCCTTATGGACCCGCTCTAATTGGGCCTCGGCATTTTGGAGGTGGTCATGGAGTGTGATGATGGTGGCATCCCGAGCATCCTGCATAACATGTCATACATTTACAAATATAAGCAAGATAATTAATAAAATGAAAGAAGCATTCATAAGCATGCATGTCATAATACTTGCATCGAGAGGTCAGAGAAGCTGGAGGTGGGCCACGTAGTGGGCCCGGTAGCGCTGCAAGTAAGCGTCGCTGCTCACTGCCTGCGACTCCACCGGGACCCCATAGCGGTGCCAGTCATCCCGTTGATCAGGGAACTTGGCACTCCAATCTGTGCGGGCCTACTTCCCCCGCATCGATCTCCCGATCCCCTCCGGAATCTCCTCCTCCACCCACTCCTGATGTAGACTCAATGTCCGCATCGCTAGCCTCAGGCGCAAGAGGGCAATTTCACTCATGCAGTGTAGCCACACCTGGCACCCGAACCTGCCTCGGCCCTGCTCCACCCACAGTTGTCTGGCATCGTCCATACCCATATATGGACGCCAGATAACCTGCATTCATATAGGTCAATCGCATTGCATTTCAATAAGCATCGATCAAATATGCAAATTAAACCAATAATAAGTTAACAGCACTTTAACAAAACAATTAATTAATTAAATAGTTCAACGATCAGATAACTAAACAGAAAGTAATTTTAAAACTTACCAACAACTCTGGGTAGTCAAGAAATTGACGGCGGAGGACCGTCAACTGGTGATGCTGTGGCGTCGTGTCCACTATCGAACGCCAGCGTCGGGCAAGTGGGACCACTGCCGGTCGTATAGATGGTCTCGCTTGGCCCAGAGAAAAATAAAAATATGTCCACACCTACGTAAAAGAACATGTAGTTAGGACCACACACATTGCATGATAAGCATTTAACGAAATGAACAAATATAAAATGAACTAAGTACCTGAAGAAACGGCGCGAAGCCACTGATAGTGGTTTCCCGATCAGGCGTGATGGTGGAAAGGTCGGTGAAAAGATGGGTCAGAAGGGCCGCACCCAGGCATACTCCCCTAAGCAGTCTAAGTCTACCAAGAGACTCAGGAAGCGACAATGGACGTAGTCGCCCTTCGTCCCGAAGAGGAGTCTACCAAAGAAGAATACTAAGAATCTCTTAAGATCCCTATCAGCAGCTATCCTATCGCTAAGGCCTTGACAGTATACTGCGCTAGCCGCCCTGGCTAGTCTGGTTCTCAACTCGGCCCAGGACTCGTTGGGTTGCTGCCTAGGCTCCTCTAGTCCTAGGGATCTCTCCACAGCTGTCCTAAGGAGGGTCTAGACTCCCGGCCCTCCAACCCTGTGCACTCTAGGCCCAGTAGCTCCTGAGCCAACCTGTGGTAGTCGGGATACGTAATCCCGCTCACCGCCCAGCCTTCCACTCGAAGGCTGATGATCCGACACACGTCCTCGAGGCTGGGGACCATGTGTACCCAGGGCATCAGAAATGCCCTGCTCTCGGCATGCCACCTGTCTCTAAGGACCTAGAGCAATACCAGGTCTATCCAAAAGGGTTCTATCTCTAGTATTTACCTAAACCCCATCTCCACCAGTCTCGCCTTTTGGAATTCCGGGAGACCCCGGTAGGCAGCCACCACCAGGTCCCAAGAGGTCTTGGTCCTCATTGTCCCCTGCAATCGTCAAACTCACCATCAAGGCATTAATAATCATTTTTTGGAATAATCCACACTATTTTTGAATCGCGTCTGGATACAAGGATGCGTTTCAAACGGCGTCCCTATTCCCAAACGCCTTTCGGCCACAGGTTCGAGAACCTGTGGCCGAGCTCCCTCTTCCCTCCAAAATCGAGTTCCGACACATACAAAAGAGTGTTTCGGGGCTTACCAAACGAGGGCCTGCCTCCTCGGTCGGTGTCGCCGCTTCCTCACCCACTTGAGCGGCCGGAGGGGCATCCTCGGCCTCCATGAAAGCCGCCGCCTCCATGAGCGCCGATTCTTCGGTCGGCGGAACTTCCTTCTCGCCCACCTCCACCACTTCAACGGCGGTGACTCGCCGCCATTTGCCACCCACGTCGCTAGGCCCCCCTTGCTCCATGAGGATTATAGAGAGAGCTAGGGAGAGAGGGAACATGTGAGAGAGAGAGCTCTTGAAGAGAAGAGAAAGAGAGAGAGTGGCCGGAGATGAGAGGGTCGCTGGAGCAAAGGGAACCGCCGGAGAGTATCGCCGTTCGCCGGAGCTCGAGAGGAGAGAGAAGGAGGTGGAGAGAATGAGGAAGAAAGGGGCTCGGGCCAGAAAGCTCCTATTTAAATTGTTTAAATCGCATCTTGGGACAGCGACGCCATTTAGTGGCGCACAAACTGAGGCGGCAACAACAATTTTTGAAATAAGTGAAACGCGTCCCCCGATGGCGACGGCTTTTGGACTTTACCGCCTCTTCTGCTTAGGGCCGTACCACGGAGAGTTTGAAAAGAATGGTTAATAGTGTCTTGTAAGGACGACGCCATTTAGTGGATTAATTGCTGGAGATCTCTATAAAATAGGAGAGAGAAAATTAAAAGGCGTCCTGATGACCAGACACGATTCAGGATTCCTTAAGGATGGATTTTAAAATTTGAAAATTGATTAAGATTAAAAAGCGTCTCTCTGAGTCGACACGATTTGAATTACCTGAACCTGAACCTCTATATTTTAAGAAAAAATCGCAGTTTCATCAAGGAAAAATTACAGAAAATTGTAAAGCATTAAAGGAGAATTTATATTATATAAGGGAATGATTCTTCATTGAAATAAAATAAGAAATACATCAAATTAGAAGAAAGGTGAAAAGCTTTCAAAGTCGAATTTTTTTAAGTTCCTTTATATATGATTTCCATAGTTCCTTATTGGCTTCATGAGGAGTTTTCACACAACGGGTGAATCCGATGTTCCAAAGAGTTGCAATAGGTTCGGTTGCCTCGAAGTCTTCATCAGTCCCTAATGCCCGCTTCTTGATTGGAGAAAGAGAAGATATTTCTGGAAACTCATAGCGAGGCATGCCAAGCTGAGGATGACACCGATGGGGATTATAAAAGACGAACTCGGTCGCCCCAATCAGTCGGGGCTCTGTGCCAGCACCACAGCGCACTTGAACTGCCTTTTCCATGAGAGCAAGTGGCTTGGATTTGAATCCGATTCTGGGCATAGTCTTGAAATAAGTGCGCCAGTCAGCTCAAGTCTTGAGGTTGAGCACCCGATTGGTCATGTTATCATTGAACTTTACAATGTTGGCAATATGGAAGATAGGACTGCACTGATATGTCTGAGATATCCTTGGAACTTTCTCTTCGTTATGGTTGAACTTGAAATGGAATTCTACCCATAAAGCCAAGAGGAGCATGTTGCCATGAGGAGGTTGACTTGTAGAAGCTGAGTGCCCACTGTAGAGGTAGGCTAGAACTGTTGTGCTAATCTGCTTCCCTTCGAAAATTTCATTGATTGCGCTGATTTGATCATCTTCTAGAAGATTGTCTTGAGCAGGGAATAGTAGTGCTCCAGCTAACCACGTAGTGAATGCCTTCATCACATTCTCTGTGTCTTCATCCTTGAAATCTTCTATCTTCTGCAAAGTCCATTCAGTTAATTTAGCAAGATTGATCCCTTTCTTGGTAAGACAGCCTTGAATTTCCTTCGGGTGCTTCATAATATTTTCTAATAATTGTTGACCCGTGATCCTTTCCCTCATGAATATCATCTTACTCAAATCATGATCATCATTGTTGACTTTGAGCTTGGGAAGGCCCAATAAGAGTTCAGCTTCTTCTAAGAGGATGGTGGATTCGAATGTGGCAAAGAGGAAAGTATGTGTTTGTAGATGCCATAGTTCGATCAAAGCGCCCATCGCAGCCCAATCAATGCTTGTGCTCTTGTAATGTTTTGCGTGAATAATCAATCCTTGGATATGCCACTTGGATATATAAGATTGCATGGAGAGATTGATCTTGTTAACTAGCTTTTGGACCTATGGAAGTGAAGAAATCTTCTTGGACCAGGGAAGAAAGGATATCCCTAGATGGAGAATTGGAATATGGAGATCATATAGAAAGTTGTATAGAAAGAATTGATTAGAGGAGAGAATAGCCTACTTGTAAGTTAAGATTTCGCTCACTTAGATGATCTTTCACCTCAGAAAGCTTTTCAATCACCTTTCTCATCCTCTTATTTGAAGAATCTTGTGTAGAATCTATCCTCCTTGAATTGATTTTCTTGACTCCTTGTTCTTCACCTCTTTTCCTTGAGTCTTGAGAAGAAATCTCTACCTTTCCCTCTTGAGTGCTTGTTGTAATGCTTTGATACGAAGAAATGAGAGATTTATAGAGTGATTTGCGAAATTGGAAGCCCCTTTCCAAATTAGAGGAGGAATATGTATTAAGGCAACTAGAGTTCGGATTGGAGTCACAAAAGAGAGCAGTTTCTGTAAGTTAAATGGCGTCTTGACGGGGCGACGTCATTTAAATGACGTCTGTGAACAGCTGTAGGCGCCCGGAACGTCCCCCGCCGCCGTTGCGTCTGTGAGGTTTTGGAATCGAGGGTCTCTCCGTTCGTCTTAGCACTGTGGCGATTTAAAGGGGGTTAGAAATTGAAGTGTGATCGCCAGGAGCATTACCTTTCGGTCCCTGTGCTCCGCAGGAGTGTAGGAAGTGATCGCGCGTTCTGTGGGAGCGGGAAATGCTGGTTCCTCCTTCTCTTCCTCCGGCCGGCTAGAGGAGGAGAGCCCGGCACTCTGCACGCGGAAATGTGGTAAGGATCCTTAGAAAGAAAAGACAAAACAGAAAATAACCCGATTAGAATTATAATATGTAGAATCTATCCATAAAAATATAAAAACTAACTAGAATTGGAGGGAGACGCATCGGATGGGTGTTTGGGAGGGAAGGTGACCATATGTTATGGCCACCCACCTCCCATTTTTTGTTTGAAACCTCTGGGGGTAAAAGGTGCTAAGTCATCCTAAGATGCATGCATGCAGATAGGGTGCTCGTGTGTGAAAGGTGAAATGATGTGTTGAAAGTGAAAAAAGAGAAAATAGAAGAGGGTTAAGAAAACAAGCCCATTTGGAGTGCGAAGGATTCTTCTGAGACTCCTCCTGACCGCTTGCCAACCTCCTCTGAGCCTTCCCTCCAAGAAGCCACCTCTTAACCCCCTTGCTCGAGAGGATATGGGGGGTTTAAATAGGTGAAGGGAAAATAGGAGAAAACAGGGGTCTAAATCTCCGTAAATCACCCTGGAGCCAATAGGAAGTGGTCAAGGGTCGGAGGTGGTGTGCGCGGCAGTCGCCGGAGTGGGGAGTGATCGGAGTAGTGGGGACGTGGGCGGCGAGTAGAGGAGATCGTGGGGAAGACGAGGTCAAGGGGGTGGTTAGGGAGTGGACGGCCAGGCAACATGCCTTCTAATCTCGTGGTGGAAAGCGGCCCGGTTGGCCTTCGAAGGGGGTGGAAGGCAGCCCGGTTGGCCTTCGAAGGGGGTGGAAGGCGAGGGGTGTCCTTCGAAGGGGGTGGAAGGCGGACTGGCTGGCCTTCCACGAAAAGGTGGTGAAAAGTGAAAAAGGTGGCCAAAAGGTGGAAGGCAAGGTAGCTGGCCTTCCAAGGGGGTAGAAGGCAAGGGGTGGCCTTCGAAGGGGGTGGAAGGCGGACTGGCTGGCCTTCCACAAAAAGGTGGTGAAAAGTGAAAAAGGTGGCCAAAAGGTGGAAGGCAAGGTAGCTGGCCTTCCAAGGGGGGGTGGAAGGCAGCCTGGTTAGCCTTCCACAAAAAGGTGGTAAAAAGTGAAAAAGGTGGCAAAAAGGTGGAAGGCAAGGTGGCTGGCCTTCCAAGGGTGTAGAAGGCAGGGGGTGGCCTTTGGAGGAGGTGGAAGGCGGACTGGCTGGCCTTCGAAGGGTGGTGGAAGGCGAGGGTTGGCCTTTCACGAAAAGGTGGCTAGAGTCGGGATTTGGTTAATGGGCCTAGTTGTTAGTGGGCTGAGATGGCTAAAATGAGGGGATTTTGGTGATGAAGGGCTAATGATGGATGAGACTCATGACCAAAAGGGTGGTCCAAAATCGGTGTCTACAAATGCCCCTCCGGGACACCTGTTTTGCAGTGGAGTGGAACGAAATGATAAATAGGTGTTCCGGAAATCAAACCAGATTTTGGACCGCCCGGAAAAGAATGAGCTATATCCAAGGATGATATGAGAGTGTGGTAAATGCATGAAAGCTAGCTATTTGAGTTGCAAGAGTGGTTTAAGGAAAGGGACAAAGTTCAGTACTAGAGAATCACAGTCCGTGGGACCCTCGGGTGTTGGAACCGCGAGGCCTTGGCGCACCAGGATGCAACGATTTGGCCCAAGGGGATCTCAAGCATGAAAGGTGTAGGAGTGTGACTTGAAGAACTCTCGACACAACGGGCGCGCGGTGGCCTGGCGCATCATGGGATCGCCAAGTGAGAAAATCTTAAGCACACGTATTGAAAAAAGGGAAGAGGTCTTGCAATTCAAAGGGCTAACAGACGAACAATCGCCAAACTCACAGATCAGCGATGGGTTAAGCAGAGTGATGAATTCTGGTCATTGCCCTTAGGGCGGGAATGGTGGATGATGCTTATGCAATGCATGTTGGTTTAAAATTAGAAAGCAAATTCCTAATGCAAACAGGAGGGATTTATTGGCCAATCGAATAACTTGGAGAATATAGACTCCTCATTGTTTTGTTTAAAGAGGAACTCAGAGTCTATACGTCCGAAGTTATTAGCCTCCTGTGTCTTCAATCCTACTTGCTTTAGATTCCCTGCAGCTGCAAGAACGCACATCAGTAAATGTAAATAATCAATGATCCACAATATCTTCATGACAAGCTGCAAGGAAGCGAGGGACAAAGGTCCCTGTCGAGTCGAAGCTAGCACGGAAGATATGGCCATTATCAAAGTAGAATGCCAATCCGGCTGCTTTTGGCTTCGACTCGACAGCAAAAGTGTCCACCTTTTGGACATAGAATCCTTTTCTTGTATGCACAAAAATGAAGGGGAAACAGTTAGTAGTATCTGTTTTCGGCCCCTTGTCCCAAAGAGCAACTACCTTTTCCCTGGCCTTCGCATAGGGTCAAGGGGCCGTGTTACTAACCAGACAAAAGGAAGAATATCGAAACTGATGCAAGAAGTAAATATGCAAATGATAGCGGATATTAACAAGTGAAGTGTGTGATGAAAACATGTTTTTGATTCCGCCTGCCTGGTGACTGCCCAAACTTAGGCTGGTTGAATGATGAAAGGGAAATGCGAACTCGACTTCCCAGGTATCCTAAGCACGCATCTAGATTGATTTGGGCCTCTAGACTCCTCAAACTAACCTTGACCGGCTAAGACTCATACTGATGACACTACCGTCATGCCATGCTTAGGCTCCCAGCTGCTTCCGACCACCAAGTTTGCCCAAAAAGTTATCGAGGTAAATAATTTGCCCGACCCGGGTCTCTTTCCTCACAATCTAGAAGGTATATGATGGAACACCTTGGAACCCTAACGGTCAACCGCGCGACGCTGACCCGGAATCAGACGTCGTCGCACCGATGGGTGACGCGCATGCATTGACCTAAGCCCGAAGTTGTAAGAGTACACATTGAGATTATGGTTAAGAAATTGGTTCACCAGAAACATCGACATTACTCTTCACCCATTTTGGACTCCTGTGATCATGTGAGCATGTGACGATTTTTGAAAAACGAACCATTTTAAAATGATATTCAGTCTTTAGATAGCTATCTCGTGTCAAACCTTGAGGGAGAAAAAGTGAAGAAATTTTGGAGACAAACTTCACAGGAGGATCGACAAAACCATTAAAAGGGGGAGCTGTGACAAAACGGACCCCTTTTGACCTCCTAGATGCCCCTATTTTGACTTTTCAGGCCTTTATTGGATTTTATGGCCAGGCACGGTCACGAGCAGGCTTTTTTCATGATTGCTTGAACCCCTTTTTCTTTTTTGTATTTCTTTTCCGCTCTTGACATTTTTGGGGTTATTTGATATTCCGCCTGCGGGGACACTGCCCTCTTTACGTGCTCTGGTCTTTTACATTTCAATTTTGGGCCCTTTTTGAGGGGTTACATGTATCAGGTTGTTGAGGAACCGCAATTTGCTGAGCTCGACCGTTTAAGGGCGTCAACTGTCCTGATCGGTCGAGAGACGAAGAGCAAAGGTTGCATTTTGACAGTATGCTAAAGACTTGGAACTCATTTTAAGAAGGTTCCCTTTTGAAAAAAACGTGTAAGTGTGTGCATCTCAGGATGATCATAGGGATCCGTATGAAAGTAAAGTAGACCTGTCTAAGATTCTGGTGGGCCAGAGTCTTAACCAAACCTTAATGTTAACCCAATCTATCATGCAACTAGACCTAGACAGGGGGTACATGGCAATCACCAGACAATTGGATTTTGTGTCTTTTCTGATTTTTTGTCATTTTCATTAAAGTATGTACATATTTACAAATATTTTTGATGCATTTTGGATATTCGATTTTTTTTTTTTTGAGATTTTGAAATTTTTGAACTTTTTTGTATTTTTAAGGGTAAAACTTCTTCAAATAGACTCCTATCCAAAGGAACAATTTTCCAATATTTACACTTATTTGCTAACTAGAAATGAAAGAACTTACTTACCTCTACAACTTGTAGATAAAGAGGAAGCTATCCAATCCCTAAGCGATTATGCACAAGACTCAGGGAGTGAGTCAGACATGTTGCAAAGGTGGGTCCATGAGACACAGACCCAATGATGGCAGAATTGCCCCAGGAGTGGGCTATCACCGGTGATAAGAGCCTGAGAAGGGCAGGTGTGTAGAATAGTAAGGGAATGAGAGCGGTGGGTACCGGTTCATCCCTCACTAAGGAGGCTCCTTCTTGTTGAGTGGTTGGTTCATAGAACAGCAGCTGTGTAGAGAAATCTTCTGCATCTTCTCTTTGAGCTTCAGTGCTTGTTTCCTTCAACTCATCCTCAAGATAGTGTATCTTGAGTACCTCTTGACTTTCCTTCACAAAGTGATCCAAGAGACTCCATTTTCCTGATCCTTCAGTTGGTTTGGTTAGTATGCAACCCAATTTGAATCCCCCAATGGTCAGATTTTCAAAGATAGGTTCTTGAATTCCCTGCTTTTCATTGCCTAACCCAGATCCCGAACTATACCCCATTTTGTCTATAAGATGCCAACCTATGCTAGGCTGGGACTTGAGCTGAGAGTCAACCGATGAAAGGATGAGTTCTGCCCCTTTTCCAGAAGTGACCATGGATGGAATTTGTTCAGTCGAGACTGAGTCCAAAGACTCAGGATAAGGGGTACCCTTCATTTTGGCAATCTTCCCATTGTATGGGAATTTATAGCACTGATGATTAGTGGAGGGCACTCCTAGGGTCTGGTCCATCCAAGGCCTTCCCAAAATGGCATTGTATATGGGCTTGACATCAAGGATGTAGAATTTAAAGATCATGGCTACTGGGCCAATTTCTAATTTCCCATTTGCTGGTCTTTGAGAATTGTCATAGGTTGAGACCATCATGGAAGTAGACCCACTCTTTTCTGGATCAATCCCTACTTTCTTGGGGGTCTTGAGTGGACAGACATTGATTGATGCCCCGGTATCCAACAGGATGGAGTCCAATGAGTGACCCTTGAGTGTTGTTGTTAAGCATGAGGGAAGGGATTGGCATTCAGGGGCAGCTAGATCCTTACCTGTGAAGGATATGGTAGGTGTCTGGGTGACTGAGAGAATGGCATTGGTGACCCCCCTGATAGGAAGATCTTCATTGAGTGTAATGCGCTGGAGGAACTTGAACAATGTCTCCCTGTGTGTAGGAGATCTCCCAATCAACTCTAGGACTGGCATCTTAGTAGGAGTTTTCCCTAGATGCTGTAGGATGTCATACTTAGACAGATCTGAATCCTCTTGAGAGTCCAAGGGTTGACTTGTTGGGGTAATGACGCGATTTCTCAGGGTAACACCAATCGGACTGGGGTCCACTGCCTGATCTGACTTTAGTGGTTGAACTGGTGGTGAATTCATCAGGCATAATCGGGTTATCGGACCTGGCTTTGGTGTTGGACATAAGATGGATGTAGGAGGTTCTCTGATTGAAATTGAAGGAACTTGGACCAGAGTAACTGGGTTGATGGCTGTTGGTTGTTCCCTAGGTTGTATCAAGACCAAAGGTTTGTCTTGGATGATAGTGGAGACTCCTTGCAACGGCTCTCTAGGTTTGGTAGTCTTAGTAGGGCACTCACGCCATATCCCAACCTCTTCATACTCCCAGTACTGTCCTCTATGATCGACATTTGGTTCCAAATTTTTGACAAGGGTGCTCACCCTTTCTAGAGAGCTAGATGGATCTTGGGCCACCTGATAAGAGGGCGGAGGGCCCTTGACTTCCAAGGTTTTAGCAGCCTCTTTCATGTGCCCCCAATTGATCTTGGCACTGGAGAAAGGGGGAACTGCTGGATATGGTTTCTGATTGGATTGGTTGTCTGATCTGGACATAGGACTGGGTGACCTAAAGGGTTGCCCCAAGGTACTCACCTATTCATTGATTGTCACTCCCTCTATTGGTGGAGTCCTCTTACTTCTGTTCTGATTTTCAAAGAAGGATGGCAAAGTGGAACTCCAAATCTGAGATTGAACTACCCGAGCTCGATTATAAAGTTGTGCGAATGTGTGAAATTCGCTCAGCATGAGAATAGACCGAAGCTGCGGGGTAGCGTTATTGACCAACATGGTGATAGCTTGAGATTCGGGGATTGCCACTTCTGCCCTAGAGGCCATTGCCCTCCACCTGTTGGCAAAATACGTGAACTCCTCTTCAGGCTTCATCTTCTCCATCACAAGATCAAACAAGGTGGGAGGCATGGTTGTCATATAACTAAACTGAGTGATGAATTTTTCGGAGACCATATCAAAATTGATTAGGTCTGTGGCGGGTAAGGAAGAAAACCATCTTAAGGCCTCACCTTCTAAGGATTTCTGGAACAGATGGACAAGGAGGACTCTGTCGTAGAGCCATTGATGGGAATCCATGAGGAAACCTGACAGGTGATCATGAGGGTCAGAGGTGCCATCATATTTTCTGTACTCGGGGGCTTTGAATCCCGGCGGAAAGTAGGCCGGAGGGAGCTTGCAATAGCTCGAGAGAGAGTGCGGTTGTTTCAGGGTAAGTTTCTCGGCCATGAACTTACGCACACAGGTTTCAACCTCACTTTTGTAGATGAATTCTTTCTGCTCGGGAGGAGGTGTAGTTTGAGAGACTGGAATTGGCATGACGGGTGGAGCAACTGGAGTAGGAGTTGGCTGGTTAGTGCGGGTCTGAGCTCTATTGGAAGATCCTTGGAAGTGAGTTCTCTGAAGAGTGGCATCTTGAGTTTTGCCACGGGAGGCCAACCGGATGAGTTGATCAGGGGTGTACCGTGATAACACGGCAATAAGTTGCGGGTCCTCACTCAGGTTTTGGAAGATTCTGTTGGAGATTATAGGGTCACTTTCTGAAGAGGAAGATTCATCCAAGTATTTTCCCTTAAGTCCCTCTCTAGGTGTTTGGAACATGCCCACAAATGTTAATTGTGGATCCTCTTCAATCTCAAACAGAGGGTTGTGTGTGACATTGTTACCAAACTCATACATGTCATCATACACAGTGTTAACATACATTTGGTTCATTATGAAATACAAATCCTAAGAGATTTTATATTTCACTTGGAAGGTTAACTGTATATTATGAGTGTTGGTTTCTAACAAATCAAGTTCAAACCCTTAACGACCCTGGAATTTTTCACAACTTGTTCGACCAGAGTTTAGTTAGGTGTCTTCAAACTTTGAAATAATTCTCTCAATGACACCTATAGGTGGATGGTTGTTGATGAAAAAGTCGAATTAATTTCTCACACAAACCCAAGGTTCCTACAGGGTGGTTTCAGGTACAACCTGCTCGGCGGCCAAGTGGGAATCCCTGGCTCGCGGAGACTGACGGAGGTTCCCAACAGAATAGGACTAGTCACACCCGAGTGGGAATCCTCAGATGGAGAGTCAAACTTTGTGGGAGAGGTAACTAGAAGTGTGATGCCGGCTCTTCCTTAAAACCCCCGCGGAGAACACCCCAAAAAACCCAGAAAGTTAACAAGTCAGAACATCTAACAATTCATCAAAATAGGCAGCAACAAATCATACAGCAGTGGCAAGCAGAAGATGACAAAGTACTGACCAGGAGTCGACGGCCAGGGATTGGCCGTCCAAGGGCGGACGGCCAGGTTCTGGCCGTCCAAGGGCGGACGGCCAGGTTCTGGCCGTCCAAGGGGATGTAGACGGCCAGGGGCTGGCCGTCCAATGGATCGGACGGCCAGATGTTGGCCGTCCAGTGGGAGATCGACGGCCAGGTCTGGGCCGTCCAAGGGGTCGGACGGCCAGGTGCTGGCTGTCCAATGGTGATGTCGACGGCCAACTACTGGCCGTCCAAGGGGCTCGACGGCCAGGGGCTGGCCGTCCAGAGATGATGCCGAGTTCAGGATCCTTACCTTCTTTTCCTTTGATCGCGAAGCGTGCAGCGGGCTACAGGCGTCCCACCGTAATCGCCAGAGGGCTGTACGCGCCCAGAACGTCCCCCGCCGCCGCTGCGTCTGTGAGGCTTTGGAATCGAGGGTCTCTCCGTTCGTCTTAGCACTGTGGCGATTTAAAGGGGGTTAGAAATTGAAGTGTGATCGCTAGGAGCATTACCTTTCGGTCCCTGTGCTCCGCAGGAGTGTAGGAAGTGATCGCGCGTTCTGTGGGAGCGGGAAATGCTGGTTCCTCCTTCTCTTCCTCCGGCCGGCCAGAGGAGGAGAGCCCGGCATTCTGCACGCAGAAATGTGGTAAGGATCCCTAGAAAGAAAAGACAAAACAGAAAATAACCCGATTAGAACTATAATATGTGGAATTTATCCATAAAAATATAAAAACTAACTAGAATTGGAGGGAGACGCACCGGATGGGTGTTTGGGAGGGAAGGTGACCATATGTTATGGCCACCCACCTCCCGTTTTTTGTTTGAAACCTCTGGGGGTAAAAGGTGCTAAGTCATCCTAAGATGCATGCATGTAGATAGGGTGCTCGTGTGTGAAAGGTGAAATGATGTGTTGAAAGTGAAAAAAGAGAAAATAGAAGAGGGTTAAGAAAACAAGCCCATTTGGAGTGCGAATGATTCTTCTGAGACTCCTCCTGACCGCTTGCTAACCTCCTCTGAGCCTTCCCTCCAAGAAGCCACCTCTTAACCCCCTTGCTCGAGAGGATATGGGGGGTTTAAATAGGTGAAGGGAAAATAGGAGAAAACAGGGGTCTAAATCCCCGTAAATCACCCTGGAGCCAATAGGAAGTGGTCAAGGGTCGGAGGTGGTGTGCGCGGCAGTCGCCGGAGTGGGGAGTGATCGGAGTAGTGGGGACGTGGGCGGCGAGTAGAGGAGATCGTGGGGACGACAAGGTCAAGGGGGTGGTTAGGGAGTGGACGGCCAAGCAACATGCCTTCTAATCTCGTGGTGGAAGGCGGCCTGGTTGGCCTTCGAAGGGGGTGGAAGTCGAGGGGTGGCCTTCGAAGGGGGTGGAAGGCGGACTGGCTGGCCTTCCACGAAAAGGTGGTGAAAAGTGAAAAAGGTGGCCAAAAGGTGGAAGGCAAGGTAGCTAGGCTTCCAAGAGGGTAGAAGGCAAGGGGTGGCCTTCGAAGGGGGTGGAAGGCGAACTGGCTGGCCTTCCACGAAAAGGTGGTGAAAAGTGAAAAAGGTGGCCAAAAGGTGGAAGGCAAGGTAGCTGGCCTTCCAAGGGGGGGTGGAAGGCAGCCTGGTTGGCCTTCCACGAAAAGGTGGTAAAAAGTGAAAAAGGTGGCAAAAAGGTGGAAGGCAAGGTGGCTGGCCTTCCAAGGGTGTAGAAGACAGGGGGTGGCCTTCGAAGGAGGTGGAAGGCAGACTGGCTGGCCTTTGAAGGGTGGTGGAAGGCGAGGGGTGGCCTTCCACGAAAAGGTGGCTAGAGTCGGGATTTGGTTAATGGGCCTAGTTGTTAGTGGGCTGAGATGGCTAAAATGAGGGGATTTTGGTGATGAATGGCTAATGATGGATGAGACTCATGACCAAAAGGGTGGTCCAAAATCGGTGTCTACAACAGCGACGCGTTTTAAACAGGTTTCTAAATTTCTGTTACTTTGCTGAAAATCCATGATTCCATGATATATAATTTGCTTAAAGTTACTGATGAAATTGCTAGTGCAGGAAATATCAAGAGGTGAAAATAAAGCTGACAATTCCACTAAGATCCCACTGTGGGAGTTCATAAGTCCCAGTCATGACTAAAAAGACGGTTATCTCTACTCTGTATTCTTTTATGTAATTGATTTGCATTCGTATTATTATATGATAAATATTTATTAGATACATCAAGGACCTTGTGGTTTTGATGAAACTGTAATTTGAGTTCCCCTCAAAAAAAAAAAAAAAAAAACAGTGATAATTTCAGAGGATTCTTAATCGCACGGATATACCGTTAGATTGTTAATTAATGAGAATGATGGTTCCACTTTTGTGAAACGGTGAGTGGATAAACGAGCTTCGGCTTAGCACTGACAGTTTAACAATATTATCCTTGATTAATTTAAATTTTATTTTATTTTATATTTTTTCTTTTAGCCCAGCATGCATCATGTAGGACTTTGATATAATTGAGATAAAGATTAATTCCTGATTAAATTTTAGACCATTGATCCAATAAATCCCAACGTGATATGAAATATTTCATTCTGAATTGAGTATCTTGATTATCTTTGAGGTTCGCTTGAAGATATCCTTCGAATTCTATCCTTTCTTGGATTTCTCACTCAACATTTCTTGTTTCCTCTTAAGATCCGTCAAGATTGTAGTACTTCCACATTGGCTGGTAACCGCTTTTCATGAAGAAACCTACAGGGTTTGTGATATAGGGTACTTCCCAATCGCTGAAGTTGATCGACCTTTTGTCTCCTTTGTCTCCCTCATCCAGATAAGATCGATTCCATTGATCTCTTTGAGTTATCTTCACTGATTGTTTCGAGAAATATTCACATTGTATGATGATAAGAGTGTGTCACATCACACCTTGGCATCATCTTTTCAGTACATTTCACTCCCTTGCAAAGTCAATGCCAAGGTGGGGCAGCTGTAGACATGTTAATTTTTACATCATATTGAGTAAATTTCATGTCACAATGATAATGCCCTAGAATGGTCTGATGTTTAATCATTAATTAATTTTTATTAATTTTCTTTCGAAATCTGTTGAATAACGTCGCGCATACACGACGCCATTTGGATTCTTAGCAGAAATCAATTCGGAATTAAAATTAGTAAATTTAAGAAGATTTAGCTGAATAGCGTCGCCCTGACACGACGCCTTTTAAATCCTAATCTGCTTAGGTTTACTATTTCTAATTCTGGTTAATTTTCTAATTTATCTAAAATACGTCGTGTGTACACGACGCATTTATTATTTCCTAATTATTTTCGGTTTCCTTTTTCATATTTATTTCTGTTTTGGCTGCATTAATGAAGTAAAAGGCATCCCCCTTGAGCGATGCGTTCTAAGAGTTTCCTGATAAGCAAGAATTGGTCGAGATAATCCTATTTCATAGGTTGGAAGGGTTTTCAATTTCCTTTATGATCGTCCAGAGCAAGTCCGAGCTGCGGGACAGTCCTTTTGAAGGCCAAATACCCTAAAGTCACTTCTTATTAATACATATGGACATTGACCTTTAAAACTTGTTGGTTTTTAGAGAATTCGGAGCTCTCTTCATGGTGTTTGACGGTCCTCAAGGGAGAAAAACGTGGATAACAAGAAGGAGTTCTTGTTTCTTCATCCTCTTCCACCGTTGAAGCTCAAGAAGATCAAGCCTTTCAAGGGACCAAACCAACCAATTTCCTCTCTAGTTTTATTCTAGTTTCTTTTTCATATAGTTCTTCATTGCATCAACTCATCGCACACACTTACTTCATGATTTCCAAAGCTAGACTCCTTAAGGGGGTTTAAAAGAATACAAAAAGTGAGTTCTTTTAGTTTAGTTGCATGTTTAGATTCTTAATTAGAATAGATATTACACTATTTTTAGTTCTAATCATTGCTTTATTGTTTATTTGATTTTTTTTTTTGCAAGGTACAAAAGAAGAATAAGAATAAAGAAAGAGAAGACTCTTTTCTTTCGGCCGGCCGAAAGAGAAGAACAAAAAGACCCCATATTCTGTCGATGTGCAAGGTTAGTAAGCGATCACCTTTCCTTTGAAACCCTCGGTTTCTAGCGATCACAATCCTTTTCATATTACTAATTATAGTAAGCACATGATAACATGATTAACACACACTCTTTTTGAGCACTACACATATCATATAATAATGCCTCAAAATTGCCTAATATTTAATTATGAGTTAACTTTAATTATTTTACTGAATTAATTGTCTAAATAATTTCAGGCAAGACAAACACCATTTAAGTTTATTAATGAAATTGGTTTTAACTCAGATTTTAAATCAAATATGAAAATTGTCTAAATGACGTCAACCTCTGAAGACTCCATTTAGTGTTTTATTCCTATTTCGATTTTTAATTTGATTTTTAATTAATTTTTTAATTAACTAAAAGATGTCTGCACATTATGACGCCATTTAGGTGTCCTAAAGTGTTTCTGTTTCTTCTTCACGAGTTTATTTTTATCTTAATGAAGTTAAAAGACGTCTCCCTTAGGTGACACATTTTAGTTAATTACAGATAATGATAAATTAGCCTGTGTTTATCTGTTTCTTGGTTGGATGGGTGATCGTTTCGAATTGTGCGTCGTTAAACACATGAAAACGTTCAATCTAAATTTATCCGGCTCACTCAAATCAAATTTTAAAAATTAATAGTGATGAGTCTGAGTCGATCCACAGGGAGTTAGAATTTTAACTTTGAAAACTTTGGATTTTGAAAATTTAGATATCTTTTTTTTATAAAAAAAAAACAATGTAAAAAAAACTAGTGGAATCAACTAACTTTAACTAATTAAACAAGGGTATTAATACAAATGACAAAACTAAAATGTGCAAAGAAAAGAGCACTCAATCAAAGCCCCTGCATACGCATGCATAGTGATGGAGCCCAATCAAACTTAGCCACATACCCCCCTGTTACTATTCATCAAAAGATTTTTTTCATTTTATTTTATTTTTTTAACATTTTTTAAATAAAATTTAAATCAAAACAAGTACTAGATATCGATTGATTTGAATAAAAGGATTTTACAATGGACGAATAAAATTCTGGAAGTTAGAGGTGAATAGTGACGTACTGTTCATGCAACTATCTAAAAATCAAATTAACGCTAATATGCAAATATTTAATGATAAGAAATAAAAACTCTTAAACTATTAGTACTCAATTAACTAATCATTAGATCAAATCTAAGAAACAAGAACATGATTGAAATAAATAAAACTTCTAACAACAATTCCTGTGGTTGCTGGCATGCATGGGCTACGCAAGGTAGGAGGAGGTGCTTGCTGGCTTCAAGCGCTGGAGGTGCGTGAAGGATGCAGTTGGGCATGCATGCAGGTTGCTGTGGTTGAGAGGAAGAGACGCGTGGAGTGCAACTTCAGCTGGGACAGCACGTGGAGCAGCTCCCGGCCTTGCCGGCATGCATGCTGGAGGTTCGCTTCAAGCGCAGCAGGTGGAGGACTTGGGGTGCTTGACGAGCTTGCCGGCTACGTGTGGGTGCATGGCGGCATGCATGCATGCCCTGAGGCGGCAGCTGAGACGTGGAGGTGCAGGGAACAAATTGGCAACGCGAAGCAGCTGGTGGAGAGGCACTGGAACGCCGGGTGCTGGAACCACTGGAGCCGCTGCGCGTAGGAGCCAGAGAGAAGCCGAGAGAGGAGCTGTGGAGGGAGGAAGAAAAGAGAAAGGGAGGAAGAAGCTGCTGGGAAAACCGGAGAAGCCAAGAGAGAGATTTACGGGAGAGAAAAAAACCGTGGGAGAGAGAGGACTGTGGAGGGACAGATCGAGAGAACAGAGGGAGAGAAAGAGAGAAACCGAAAGAAACAGAGAGGGAGAAGGAGTTTACGGGTGAAGGAGAGAGGTAGAGAAGGAAGAAGGCTGCCGTGGCTGGGAGGAAGAAAGAATAGAAGAGAGAACCGTGGGAGAGAGAAGAAAATAAAGGAGGAGGAGAGGGTTGCGGGAAGAAAAGGAATAGAAGAGAGAATAGAAGAGCTGGAAAGAGAGGAGGAGGGCTGCGGGGAGGAAGCTGGGAGGAGAAGGAAGAGGAGGCTGGGAAAAAATAAAAACCGAGAGAGAACCGGGGTGGAGGAGGAAGAGAACGGCTGAGAGAGGCTGGGAATTTATAGGAGAAATCGGAAGAGGAGAAGGAACGTGGGAGGCTTGGAGAAGGGACAGGATTTGGATCTCGAGAGGAAGAGGAAACTGAAAAAGAAATAGGATTCGAATTTTTAAAACGAGAGAGAGAGAGAGGACTTTTAAAATAAAGGAAGGGATGTGTTTAGGAAATTGGAGAGACGGAAGGAAATAGTGGGTTTTGGGAAACTCCAGCGAAGGAAGGAATCAAATTGCATTTTTACCCATGTTTTAGTTGAAATCCGCACACTGGACCTCCCCTAAATTTCCGGAAACTCCACCAGCTGCACTGCATCATCGGCATGTCCTGTTCATACAAAATAAATATAATTTAGCGCATTATCATAAAAATATCATCATATTTATTCATTTCGTCTCGGTTTTGTCAAAAAACCGCAAATGCGCTATGCTCCTTTAATCGCATGAAATGACGATGTTTTTAAGTCAGAATTTGATGAAATTGGTACCGTTGGACTTGTTACACAATTATCTATCATTTCATGCTATTTTGCAGATAAAAACATGAGTATGATGCATATGATTGCCCTTAAATGATCAATTTAACACTTTATCAATGGGCTTCAAACTCTTTCATGTTAATCCATAAGTGACCGCAGACGTACGTAAGAGTCTTAAACTTAAGTCTATAAATATACAAGCTTATGAAGAAGGAAAGGTAAAGAATTCAAGGGAGAGACGACGTCCAAACGCTGAAGGAGTTAAAGAAGGATCGAGGTGTTGTATTGCTACTTCTAAGAGTCTTGAAAGAAGAGCTTCGTCCTTTCTTCATTCTCTTCGTCCATTCAAGACCAAGGCTTCCAAGGGCCATTCAATTCAATTCTTTTATTCTCTTGTTTTCATCATCATATTAGTTTCATAGTTCTATTCATAACATCAGTTCATGCTATTCACACACCCACAACACTAGTATAATTTCAAACCTACATACTAAAGGGGTTTAAAAGACTAGAAAACAAGTGAGTGATTCTGTTTAGTTGCATGATTAAAGTTCTGATTAGAATAAATTATACATTCCATTAAGTTCTTATTAGTTTCTTTTTCTTCTCCTTTGCAAGGTACAATCACCAAGAAGATCAAGTGGAAATCATCATTAAAAGAAGAATTAGAGTAGAAAGGAAGATCCCCAAAATCGCCAAATCAAAGAAAGAATAAAGTTAAAAGGGCTCTTTTTCTTCAGCCGGCTGAAGGGAAGAAATCTAGAACTTCAACATCTTCCACGTCTAAAATAGGTAAGCGATCATCCTTTGTCTTTTGAAGCTTTTTAGTCAAAAGTTTCTGGCAATCACATAATTTTTAATAGGTTTATTTGTCACTTAATCAACAAATTTTCATGATAATCACACATCAAATTTAAGTACTTACACCTGCTTTAATCTATAAATAGATCTTTGCAGCCTACATACTTTACTTGGATGCTCTTTGGAAGTAAAGCCTTAATGTTGTATCATATACACTTCTTCCTGAAGGTTGCCGTTAAGGAACATTGTTTTCACATTCATTTGCCATATTTTATAATCATAGAATGCAGAAATGGCAAGAAGTATTCTAATTGACTTAATCATGGCAACTGGTGAAAAAGTTTTGTCAAAGTCAATTCCTTGTTTCTGACGATACCCTTTTGCTACTAGTCTAACCTTGTAAGTGTCAATCTGTCCATCTACCTGAATCTTTCTTTTAAAGATCCATTTACTGCCAATAGGTACTATACCTTCTGGTAGATCAACCAAGTTCTAAATTTAGTTGACATACATGGACTGAATTTCTGAATTCATTGCCTCTTGACATTTCCTTGAATCTTGACTATTCATGGCCTCTTGGTAGGTTTGAGGATCATCATCCTCATTTAAGTATTATATTGGATTGCCGTCAGTGATATGTCCAACATATCTTTCAGGCTACTTAGACACTCTACTTGTAACGACCCGCCACCCTATAATCGGTGATCCGATTACTAAATGGGTGCCGAATCAGTAAAATTTGGAGCCAAATCAGGATCTCAATAAGTTTGGAAAATAAATGATAAACTAAGCTAAACATTCACATCACATTGAATTGTAAAGGAGGTGCAGGAATTAAAGATTATTATAATTCAATTCGACTCAGCAAATAATTACATATTTAAACTGAAAAGAGGTAATTAAGCGTACAGGCCTGAAAGGAAAATAACAACTACATCGGGGCATACCCCGGGACAGTGGCTGCTGGTGCGCAACCCGAGACAACACCCTCCACTCTACGCCTGCCTGGAACCCTCACCTGAAAACCGCAGGGGGTGAGTCTCATCGAAATGGACTCAGTAGGAATCCTTCGATCCCCACCACCCACTCACGCACCCACAAGTGTAACAACACAAATATAGGCAATTTAAATAAATAAAGCAGTAAACACAACTCTGAAACCACTCTACCATGCAGTCCACAACTAATGTCTCGGTTGAATACGCAAACCACGTAGCCGAATGCGGAAAACACCGACCCGCTGAGACCAAACAAAAACCCCTCGGATAGCGCGCTGGCTACTCCGGCCTGACCGGCTCTAGGTGGTTTTGCTTCCCCCAGCACGAGTGACACTCCGAATGTACCACTCCCACACCGGTACTAACTATACCCCAGGGTACACCAGGTGACCTTCTCTCTAGGCGTCACTCCACCACTCTCACACCAACGCCGTGTCACTCCCACACCGACACAGGGTGCCTAAGCGCTAACAACTGTCACTCTAGGTCTACGATCGCACAAAACACGTCATAGTGCGATCTGATTACGTAGAAATCCTCGACTACGAAGTATGGTTTTAGGCATGCATTTTAACCAAACTATCTAACAATGTAAACACGTGTTAATTACATAGATTAATGAAGTTCTGTCTTGAATCGCGTCGCCTGTGGCCGATGTTATTGAAGACTCTTAAACTGCTTCATGTAAAACCTGGCCTAAATCGCGTCGTACAAGGTAGTCACCTTATAAAAGGCGTCGATATCCCTAGTCACCATTTACGACAGAAACAAAATCAGGGCTCGGAATGAACTAGGCTAAATCGCGTCTTGGGAGGCAGCCACCATTTAGAATGGCGTCGCTGTCGCAAGACGCCATTTAGCATTCGCAAACAGGCTCCCCCTAGCCTTCCCGAGTACTAAAAGTGTAATTTCTTCTCCCAAATTGCATAAAAATGTACCAAAATAGGGAAGGGGGAGGAGAATTCAAATGCCCGTTAAAACCTACCATTCCCTAATTTATAAAGTGACTATTTTCACCCTACAAATCCTTTAAACATGCTCAAAAGCAGGAAAAATATGGTTTTTAATCAAAACACAACGGAGATTGTCACCCTACCGGTTACTTGAACTCCTCCGAACTTCAAGCTGCCGAACCGTCACGCCACAAGCCGCCGCCGATACCGTTGTGGACGCCTTTACCCCACCGAGACGTCGGCCGCCGTCCGGAGAGAAATACGCTGCAGAGGAAATGGTGGTGGTAGTGGTGGAAGTTAGAGGGGGGTTTGATGGAGTGGAGGGAGAGGAAAGGAAGGAGAAGAGGAAAGGGAGAGCAAAGGAATCGGAGAGAGGGAGGAGAGAGAGGAAGATGAGAGAAATGAGGGAAAGGAGGGAGGGTTCGTGGGGTTAAACCGAAACTAGATAAAATGCGTCACCCAATACCGACGTCATTCAGACGACAAAACCGGGAACGTACTCTCACGGCCCGAAACTAGCCCACGTGGCACCCACGTAGTACACTCTAAAACACGTCCCCCTAACAGGATGCCGTTTGAACAACGTCGAGCTAACTCGACACGATAAAGAACCTATGCCCCAGCCCCACAAGGGCCCAAACCAAAGGGTCCGACACCGAAACTAACCCAATAACTGGATCCGAAATCTCAATCCTTACACTACTAGATCTGCGAATTTCTTGTGTATTCTTCTGAACAAGATCTTGAGTCAATGGTTCATTAGATGGGCCAGCATTGATTTGTAAGTCTAAAATTTCCTCCAGTTCTATCTTGCTCCCACTGTCTTCTTTTAAAAGATATTCTTTCTTTAAGAAGACTGCTCTTTTTGCGACAAACACCCTTTGATCACTGGGTTGATAGAAATAATATCCAAAAGTTTCTTTTGGATATCCCACAAACCTGCATTTTTCTGTCCTGGAATCTAGTTTATCTAGATCATATCTCTTGACATGTACAGGACAATCCTAGACTCTGACATACTTAAAGTTTGGTTTCTTCCCTTTCCATATCTCATATGGAGTGGAAGTTATTAACTTATTAGGAATCTTGTTCAACAGATATGCAGCTGACTTTAGTACATATCCCTAAAAAGAAACTAGAAGTTTAGCATAACCCTTCATTGATCGTACCATATCAAATAGAGTACGATTCCTCCGTTTTGATACACCATTCAATTGTGGTGTATAAGGAGGTGTCCACCGAGATAGAATGCTATTATTCTTTAGATATTGTGTCAATTTTGTACTTAAGTATTCACCCCTTGATTAGATCGAAGAGTCTTGATACTCTTTTCAATTTGTTTCTCAACTTTATTTTAAATTCTTTAAATTTCTCAAAAACTTCTGACTTATATTTCCTTAAATATACATAGCTATACCTTGAGAAATCATCTATGAACGAAATGAAGTATGAGTAACCTCCCATAGTATGAGTGGACATTGGACCACATACATCAATATGTATTACTTCCAATAATTCCTTACCCTTTCCCCATGTCCAAAAAATGGAGCTTAGTCATTTTACCCATGAGACAAGCTTCACAAGTTGCAAATGAAATGGATCAAGGTATCCATCATTTTGCAACTTTATAATCATGTTCTCATTTATATGTCTAAACCTACAATACCTTGATCATTTTGGATAATCATTCATTTATAGAGTGCTAAAAAAGATAGAGTGCTCAACTTTATAATCCATTCTCATTTATAATCATGTTCTCATTCATATGCAATATCAAGTAAATATAGATCATTGAGTAAATATCTAGAAGCAAACAATTTGTCTTTAAGATAAATAGAACAACCATTATTCTCAAGTCTCAACGAATATCCTTCCTTATCTAAACAAGAAGTAGAAATGATATTCCTAATGATAGTTGGAACATAATAACATTATTTAAGTTCTAAAGTGTCTCATGAAGGCATCTTGAGTCTTCATGTTCCCACAGCTAATACAACAACCTTTGCTCCATTTTCAAGTCTTAGATCCACATCTCCACGATTCAGTCTTCTCCTATTTGTTAGCGCCTGCAAGTTGTTGCAGATATGAGAAACACATCTAGTATCTAATACCCAAGATGTTGATTCTCTATATGACAAGTTGAGATCAATCATGAGTATACCTGAAACTTCACCTAGTTTCTCCTTTGCCTTCTCTGCTACATAAATCTTGCAGTTTCTTTTCCAGTGTCCTTCTTTGTGGCAGTGTAAACATTGACCTTTATCATTGGCCTTTGCTTTGTCCTTTTGAACAGCTGGTTTGGCTTTTACTGGCTTCTTTGTCTTTCCTTTCTTAAAAGTTTGTCCTGCTTTCCTTTCTTATTGGTCAACTAAATACTCAAGTTTCTTAGACTTTCTTTTGGGGATCTAATCTAAGTTTTAGATGTATACATAGGGGAAGTCGTATGCAATGAAAACTGCAAGCACGGTTTGGGGAGGGATCCTTTTATATAAGGAAAATTTTTCTACTCCATTCGACTAGTTTCGGGTTCGAATCCCGGGCAACCCATACGGAAAATGGAATTTACCAACAAGCAGAACATGTGGCTTTTTCTTTTGGATGGTACCTTCAATTGTCTTCAATATATTGAGCAGCTCAACGAGTGTTACCTCAATTTTGTTCATATTGAAGTTAATGATAAACTATGAGAAAGAATCTGATAAGGACTAAAGAATTAGATCGATGCTTAAGTCATTGTTCATAAGAAAATCAAGTACTGTGAGCATTTCTATCCACTCTATCATTTTGAGCACATGTGTTTGCACAGATGTGCCTTTGATCATTCTGGTCCTGAACAATTTCTTTGATATCTCATATCTTTCTGTTCTACATTGCATACCAAACAACTCTTGTAGGTGATGAAGAATGGCCTTTGCTTCCATGTTATCAAGCATGTAACATTGAACTTTTATAGAGTCTTCCTTCCAGTTTTCATAAATCAGAAGTTCATCCTCATTTGCATTATCACCAGGCTGTTCTGGATTAGGCTGATCTAGAACATAAGCAAGTTTCTCACACCTGAGAACAATTTTCAGATTGCGGAGCCAATCTATATAGTTGGGTCCTGTGAGTTTATTAGCATCAAGTATGCTACGAAGAGGATTTGGCGACAACATAGCGAACTAGAAAGAAATATTACGATAATAAGTAGGTAGTTCATTAAATCAAGATTAGGACTTTAATCTAGATTTTGCTCCCATTATTTTTTAGTGATCTGTACGACCCTCTATAGTATAGAACGGAAAATTCCAGTGATCTCCTAGTGGGGATCAGAATCATTTGGATATCATGCATGTGACCTTGTGGTAGCACAACAAATCACACCAAGTTCCTTAGGCAGCCAACTCTTGGCACTCGCAACATTTGCAATATCCGATCAAGTTTAATCCCTAAATCACAATGATCTTGTGATAGCACAACAAATCAAGTGATTTAGTTAAGTTAGTCTATCATTACGTAGAGAGCATGAACTGGCGGTATAATCCTTGTAGTAGCACCACAAAACTACACCATTTGTCCACCTCTCTTAAATGACATCAAAATGTCATAGACTCTGATTAATTTTTAAGTCAAATAGATCTTGTGGTAGCACAACAAATCTATTTGAAATAAAAATTAACCTAAGATTTATAATGATGGTGGGCTATGTAGAATATTCTAAATATCTCACGTTACAACTTAAATTTTAAATAGAGGGTATTTGAGTAATTTTGTTTGATAGAAAACAAGTGTTATTAATAATATTTCGTTTGAAGTATCAAATATACTATACTAGAAATATTTATGTAATAGCACAATCCACAGATATCACATATATGCAAAAATTAAAATAGGATGATCATGGACTCCTAATTCTAATGTGGCATCATTGGAGTCAAACGATGATCCACAAAAATATCCTATAGTAAATCATATTCATCCGCGCAACACACGTTCCATCTGATGCAAGTCCGTCCTCTAGAGGTGTCTTCAGAAGATCCCATCCTCAAATTTTAATCCGCTTCAATTACATATAATAAAGAACATTGGACTCGCAGGCCCACAAATGTACATTTTAATTCTGATTAGAAACTTTGATCTGATCAAGGGGAGTACAAAGTTTGAGGGAGATAGAATGTACATTTTGGATAAGATGAAGAGAGAGGATGACACGCAGGTCCTTTAAAATTTCCATCATACATTCAACCATATAAACCATCACATGATTAATCTAAGTCCATGATCATCCCAACATTCATTACAGCACATCAAATGCATAAAATAATTATCAGATAATTATTGTTGGTATAATTTTATAAAAAAATAAAATACCATAATTTTGAAATAACAATTATTTCAAGTTTAACAACAATATTCACAATATCATTGAAAAATAAATAAATAACTAAACTAATTAGTTAATTTAAAACATGTCCAAATAATTTGAACAAAAAAAATACATTTCAAGTTATGCATAACATTAATCAAGTTTTAGAATCAAATTCTAAACTTATTGACTAAAAGGGGATTAAGTTAACAATTTAAAACTTATTTTAAATAATTAACATATTCCCCAATAACTTTAAACCTCTTAAATTAATTAACAGTTAATTAAACAATTTAAATAAATTGTTAACTAAAATTTTACAATTTAAACAAATTTAAAAACTGCAAAATTGGGTTTAAACATGCATTAAACGGGCCTAAAAGGGGTTTAATGGGCCTTAACGGGTCAATCGGAGCCGGCTCGAGTACGGACCAGGTCCAAGTCGAGCGTAGGCCCCCAGACCCAGGCGGGTGGACCCGCTGGCCCACGTGCCTCTCACCCCCGCCGCCCGTTAGGGTTCTAGCAGGGAGTTGCTACAGGTGCGGGCCGGGAAGCGGGGGGGGGGGGGGGGGCTGGCCGCCGCACGGGTCGGGGCAGTGCCGGACGGCGCCGTCGACGTCGGACATTGCCGGCGACCTCGGTGGACGTCGCCGGACGTCCCTCGATCACCTGCAAGCTTGAAAAATACCCTGCATGGCCACAGGTTATTGGTCTACGCCTTGTGCGTACGCCTACGGGAAAGAGGGGGGGCTGCCGGCCCCGCCCAGCCAGGGCATCACCAGACGACGCCGGTGATGCCGCCACACGACGCCGGTGCTCCCATCTAGCGGGAGGAAGCCAGGGACAGTCCCTGCGATCTCCCAATCACCACAAACATGCCTCCTTAACCGGTGAAAAACCCTCCCCAACGCTAAAACATACGGACGTTTGGATGTTGAAGATCCAAGAGAAAATAAATTCCATCGATGCCTTGTTCATTGCATGAACCTACAGTTGCTGCAAGAAGTTCGCCACAATGATGTGAGCAATCCAGTGGTCTAAATGACTAGTTAAGGGTACAAGCATGAACCCTAGAGATAAGGGAACAACCTGAAAAAATCGAACGCAGCTAAAAATCAATACGAACGACCGTATGAGTTCGTGAACATGGCGCCCGTAAGCATAACGTGAACGTAAAAACGACCGTGTTCAATCAAGCCAGCAACCTGGCTCTGATACCACTGTAAGGAATCACCCTAAAATATGCAGCGAAAACTACTATACACAAGTGGTAACGTTGCTGGGATAAAAAACGGACCGAAATTAAAAACAGAAGAACCGTTCTTCACCATTGTGGGGTTTCGAATCTCCCGTGCAAAGTATCGATGTACTAATCGTGCATGCGCACGATCTCTAGAGGTATCTACACAAGCTCCCGATACAGATGAGTTTCCCTCCTCGGCTTGAAGATGTCGACCGGATCTCAGAATCTCCACCATGCAATTGAGAAGGAGGAGAGAGAGAGAATAGCTATATGCTTCTTCAAGAGGGAGAGAGAGAGATTGAGGAGAGAGAATTCTCAAATCATGTAGTTTACGTACACCACCCTATTTGGCCCCTTTTAACTCTCTTATTAGAATAAGTGAGATAATGCCAAACATTAAATCTCATAATTATTCAAGAGCTTGGCCTAAGATAATTCTCTGAGTAAATATTCCATAATTATCTTGCGGCTTTTCATAAAAATCCAGATAATATAATATTTAATATCTCTCACCGTCTTTCGAGAACTCTTATGTGTGTGATCTCTAGGCTCATATATCAGTCTGGTTTCAGGCCCGCTAAACTTAGAACTATTTTTAAAGTTTAGTATTTATTAATTTATTATTTAAACATCATATATTAAATAATTAATTCAATAAATAAATAGATTATCATTTGATGATAAAACCCACTAGACCTTCTAACTATAAACGGCACCAAGCACTACCTCATGATCCCAGAAGATATAAAGGATATCATTCCCTTTGTTGAACCTATCCGTCTACAGATACCGCACAGATGAAGTCCTTCACCCATCTAATGCCCAAACAACTCAAGGGTATAGTTTCATCGTCAAACCCCTTAAAGCGTTGTCTAGATAGATTTGAGTACTCAGTTAACTTCTAGAAAGATACCTCTTTCAGTTGACTCTGGTCAGAGATTATGAGTACATATCTATAGGGCATTCTCTCTCCAGTGGTATACCAAGAGTGAGTGGTCCCTTATTGTTCACTCAATTTTTTTCACAAGCTTTCCACTGTATTTGAAAAACTGACTATCGTGGACCTAATAGATAAAGTCCATAAGGCAGAAATCAAGACACAATAGTCTACAAGTAAGGTATCTTTAGTGACTCATGTCTAAGGACCAACTGTGCTACTGCAACAATTGAATATCCTGATTGACAATTAGGTATAATGACCATCCAGGGATTCTTGTTCAGGTCTGTTCAGTAAACTCATTGTCTAATGAGCACCAACAAGTTTGTCTTAGTGTCACCACACTAGTAAATGTAAGATCATTCACCCTCATCCCATGAGCAGACATAACTTGTGTTGATCTTTTCGGATATTTGATGTCCATCTCAAATATCCTTAAATCGAGAACAATTTAAGATAAATGTTTACAGAAGATTGATCTCACTATCATGATCTCATCATGATTCAATATCCTTTACATATGTCTATGAACTTCATTACGATCGTTAAATATACGAGAACCACATAATGAAAAGAGTGCCTTTATTAAAATATTGAACTAGAATGTACAAACTGTGTTTATGATTAGTTTTTAGCCCATCCAATTCTATCAGAATGTACGTTCCAAACAACTCCTAAAACTTCTGCAACTCTTTGCCCTATTGTATCCTGACTTAGGCATCGAAGGGAGTTTCTCGAGATTGGAATCGAGGTTTCCTCTGACCTAGCATCTTTCTTGCAGGAAGCGGCGAGGAGATTTTTATAGTGTTGAAAGATTTTGGCCGTGCGATCAAGATCGGATGAATCTGTGACCCAACAGGCCTCTTAAACGTTGGATCTCGAAGTCTCCAAAGGAGCCACTGGTGACTACTACCAAAACATCAAATGTGAAGGTGGATTTAGATTGGGAAGAAAAACCTAAGGAGGATGCAGCTTCTCCAGGTAATTCTAATCCTACTCTTGTTCAGGGTCCGTTGGAGCCTGTGCATGTATTGTCTGCTATTCAGGTTTGGATAATGCGCCCATGCACGACGCAGTGGAGATTAATGGTGTACATGCCTCCGGTAATGTGCCCATGCACGATGAACCACTGGCTAAGCAGTCGATGGGGCCTTCTTCTACTCTAGCAATTCACGTGTTTGTTTAAATGCTTGTCCAGAAAAGCCAACTCCTATTGTTGATAAGGGGCAGCCTGAATGTTCCATGACCAAGGAATTGGTTGGTGGACCCAATACTTCTTTGGTGGATGTTTCTGTTAAGGACATTATTCTTGTGTGTCTTCGTTGGCTGAGGATGAAAATTTACAGATGTTGCATAGCCCCTCTTCTCCTATTACGAGTAAGGAAGAGTCTAGGGGTGCGCCTGCTGGAAGGAGAACTGGCTCCACTGGTTCTTCACATGAGTCGTCTTCTCAATGAATGCAATAATTGGGAATATTCGGGCGCTAGCCAATGATGCTTCGGTTGCTCGTATCAAATACTGTTAAGAATTATCGCATACATTTAATGGTACTTATAGAACCTATGGTTGATTAATTCTAGTTTGCTGGATAAGTTTTGCAAAAGATTCAAAATGGATCACGCTATTGCTAGTTCTGCTGGAAAGGCCCATATATTGGTTTTCTGGAAATCTAATCTAGATCTTTCTATGGTGTCGTCTCATGATCAGTTTATTACTTTGCAATTACACTCAGCCCAAGCTTCTTCTATCTATCTTACTTTTGTTCATGCAAAGTGCACAAATTCTGAAAGGATGCTTTTATGGGAGGCTCTTGAAAATTTTGGTGCTAGTTGTGGAACCCTTTGGCTTATTGGTGGTGACTTTAATTGTGTTTAATCGCTGGAAGAAAAATTTGGTGGTCGTGAAGTTGATATTGGTGCTATGCTTGGGTTCAATAATTTCCTATATATCCAATACTCAAATGCAGGATGCTGGTTATAGGGGTGGCCGGTTCACTTGGTACAGTGGTCGGCAAGGGAGTCGAGGCATTTTGGGCGAGGTTGGATAGGTTGCTTGTTAACTCTGCCTGGCTGCAATGCTTTCCTATTACTATTAAGCATTTGTCTAGGGAGTTCTCTGATCATGCCCCGCTTCTTATCTCTCTTGACAATATGACTTATTTAAATCCCGATTTACTTTCCAAGCTATGTGGCCGCGACATCAAATGTTTATTTCTGTGGTTGAGCAAGCATGGAGGTTAGCCCCTGTTACTTCTTCAGCAATTCAAACCTTGTGCTACAAAATTAAATCTGTCAGGTTGATGCTACGAAGATGGAGTAAAGAAGTATTTGGTAATATCCATGATAACATTCACGCAGGTGAGGATGATGTTATTCCAGCCCAGGTGGTCTATGATGCAATTCCTTCTGAGATTAATTTCTCCAGGGCTGGAAGAATGTAGATCTGTTTTGTCTGAGCTTTACAGGCAAGAAGAAATCTTTTGAGGCAGTAATCTCATGTTTCTTGGCTCAAGGATGGGGATCATAGTACCAATTTTTTTCATGCAGCGGTTTTAAAACGACCGTAGAAGGAAGAATTTGATTTCCCAGTTATATGATGATGTAGGGATGCTTGTGAGTGACCCAAATGTGTTGAAAACAATGGGTATAGGCTACTTTCAGCGGGCTTTCAAATCCGAGTGTCATGTTGTTTCTTATGAGCTTCTCTCGGTCATTCCATCTCTTATTACTCCCCAGCAAAATGAGGATTTATGCAGAGTTCCAACTGTGGTAGAGATTAAGGCGGTGGTACTTGATATGTCGGGTAATAGTGCTCCGGGCCCTGATGGATTTTTTCAAATTGTTGGTCCTAACGTTTGTGCAGCCAGTAAGGAATTTTTTAACAGTGGCTCCTTACCGAAAGCATTATCTGCTTATATTATTGCACTTATTCCCGAAATTCTTGAGCTTCATTCATTTGCAGACTTCTGGCCAATTAGTCTTTGTAATTTTTGTTTTAAGATCTTGTCCAGGATTTTTAATGCATATAGAGCTCGATTTCGGTATAAACATCTATATTAGATATGGCATTTGAACCTGAAGACAATAAGTAGAATTCTGATTTCTAACTGGATGTACCAGGAGATATGACAGGCTTGCACCGATTTTACCTTATATCATTTCGCTCGAACAAGCTGCCGTTGTCAAAGGCGGGCTCATCTATCCTCCAGGGTGTTCCTATTGCCCCCTCCTTATTCATTATTGCCGAAGAGGCGTTGAGCAGGGGTATTTTTAAATTGTTCTTGGAGAGGAAGGCACTTTATTATCAAACATTTCGTGGCTGTCCGAAGGTTTCTCACCTCTTGTTTGCTGATGACACGTTAATCTTTATTAATGGTTCGAAGTTATCTATACGGAATTTAGGCCGTATTTGGCACAACTTTCATTAGGAAGCATTTTTGTATTTTTATTTAATTATCTTTTATAAAAGTCATTTATGTGATATTTTACTTTTGTTTTGACTTCCAACCAAAAGTTACAAAAGGAGAACTTCCAAGATTAAAGAAAAAGTACAGTTGTTATGAAAGAGTCGACTTTTGTAATAAACCAAAATTAGTTATAACATATCTTTTTCAATTCATTCTATGTAAGAATTGGAAGGCAAATGTAACTTTCACTTAGAAGGTTTGCCAAACACGTCCTTAATGTCCTTCATTCATTTATATGAAATGGCTTCCGGACAACTGGTTAATAAAGGGAAAAGCTCGATTTATGTTCATGGCAAAGTCGACATGCCGTTTAGATCTCGACTGCAAAGGATGACAAATTTCCTTACTAAGACTTTCCCTCTTGATTATTTAGGGGCTTCTCTCATTGCTGGGAAGGTTCGTATTGCACATTTTCCCCAGATTTTGGTGAAAATTCAGAAGGGGCTCCAGGGATGTAACGCGAGTTTGTTGTCAATTGGTGGACATTTTGTCTTGATCAAGCATGTGCTGTCTTCTATACCTCTACATATCCTTGCGTGTACGGCACTCTCCGCTATTGTCCACATACGGCTGTCAACGGTCCAGGTCTCGGAGACCCGTGCCCAAAGTGAATAGATCGAGACCTGATTCAGACCCAATAAAGGTCATGGGTGGGTCTTGGGCCTACTTATTTATTTGATGTTGAAAGTTAAATGGGTCTGGTATAGAATTTATTTATCTTAAATCTTTATGTGCCAGATATATAATTGGATTTGATTTTAGGCTCAAATTTTAAGAAATCGGCTCACAAATTTTTACAATGTATGACAATAGAAAACTTAATGGGTAAATGGGTACACCCAGACCCATAACTAACGGGTCTGTTAACGGGCTTGGGCCCATTTTGACATCCCTAATCCACAGCATGATTAATAAGGTCCTCGCTAACTTCTTTGGGGGGCATACTGAGGAAGGACCTAAAAGGCACTGGTAGAGGAGGGATACTCTTTGTAAGCCTGTACATCAAGGTAGCCTGGGTATTGTTTCTTTGAAACAGATGCAGCTTTGCTGACGTGCCAAGCTCTTGTAGCGTGCACTATCTGGCTCTTATATTTGGTGTTCTTTCTTCAAAGCCAGACATCTTCATAAAGAGCATTTTAGTGTGGCCAGTTCTTAGAGTTAATGCCCCTTCTCAGCTTGATTGGTTAACAATTAGGAGTATTATTTTTTATCACAGTCAAGTTGTTTCTACCGCTGGTCATATTTCATTTTGGTTTGATCGTTGGTTGTCTGCTACACCCCTGAAGGAGCTTCTCTCTCAAGATCAATGGGAGGCTATTCCAAACAAGAACATTTCTTTAAAGGATGCAAATATTGATTATTTTCCACCTTATTTCCAGAATGATATGGTGACAAAGATCTCGCATATATTCAAAATCAGACCAATGGACAGGATCATTGGATTTGGTGTCCGACTGCAAATGGATCTCTCTCTGTTAAAAATTTTAGGAGCTTGCTCATTGGCTCCCAAGTATCTCCTTTCCTTGGAGTGGTTTGGTGTCCGACTGCAAATGGATCTTTCTTTGTTAAAATTTTTAGGAGCTTGCTCATTGGCTCCCAAGTATCTCCTTTCCTTGGAGTGGGTTGTGGTCGTCAAATATCCCAACTGTGGTATCGATTTTCCTTTGGAGATTGGCTCATGATTTTTTGTTTTTTTTTTGACGATAGAAAAGCACACTTCATTCAATCAAGTAAGAGCATATACAACCCTGCAAGAGCAGAACCAACCATACACGCAAAAAGACCCATACCGCCGAATGCCCATACCGACCATGCCCATAGGGATAACTGTTCAGAACAGGGTACGATTGAACAGTACAAGGCCCAAATAAGAAAAAATAAAAAACCCAGCGTCACTGTTGCTGGGACATCGCTGGAGAAACCAACTGCGCCAGTGAGCAAGAAAACATAGCTACCTCAGAAGAGGTAGGGGGCTTCCAGACCTGGAAGTAAAAGGCTGCCTTTGCAACAATGGCTATGGCAGAACTAGGGAACGAGGCTCGGATCAGTCGTGCCCGAGTGGGAACGGGGGGGAAAGCACCAGTACTCGAGCCGTCGGAGGAGGAGTGCTGATCTGCAACACCAAAATCCGCAGTAAATCCAACCAGCAAAATGCCAAGACAAGAACACAGGCAAGGGCCACGAGGGCTAGAGGCAGAGATGTTCAGACAAGGCTGATGATAGATCAAGCAATGTTTAAACCAAGGATAGAATAGAGTGTGCTTGGAGAGGGGGTTGACATGGGGGGGGGGGGGGGGGATGGATAGGATGCAGGAGGAGTGAAACCTCATCCTAGAAAGGAAGAAAGTTAAAGAGAATGGAGAAGACGATATGGAGATAGGAGGAGAGCTGCTGCCGAAAATTCCTCAAAGCAAAACGCACCAGGGACAAAACCTCCCCACTCGAGGGGAGAGAAACCAGGAAAAAAGCCTCCTGAACAAGAAATCCCAGTAGGGGAAGACCTCTCAAAGGGGGAGATGAGGGCCGGGAGGGGGAGGGGAACCTTTACAGAGGTGCCCCTCCCCTCCAGAGGAAGCTAGATCTTGAAGCTAATAGGAGCGCAGCCGGGGGGGGGGGGTTCAAGATTTCAGCTCATGATATTTTACGCACTGATGATCGTGTCACAAAATTGGCTACATCGCTATGCTCCAAGTGTTTTTCTTGTGCTTTGCCACAGGCTGAATGCACTATTCATGTTTTCCTTAATGGGGACATTGTTTGTGCTATTTGGAATACTTTTAAAGCATCTATTTATGTTTCCCGACAAAGATCCAATAATTGTAGGACTTTCTTGAAGGAGGTGATAAAGGAGCTCAGCCATGACACTTTGTTTAATAAAGTTGCCTTATGCTTGATTTCATTAACTCTACGGGAAATATGGTGTGCCCGAAAAAGGTAGTGGTATGATAGCAAGTGCGCTAGTGCTGGAGCTATTATAGATAAAGTCAAGATGGATATGTTCTTAAAACAAGTAGGAAAATATGGTGTGCAATCAGCCAAGGTCTTCTCCAAGATTGATCTTCGATTCAGTTATCACCAGTTGTGGATCTCAAGGATGAAGACATCCCTAAGATAGCCGTCCGCACAAGGTATGGTCATTATGAGTTCTTGAGTATGTATTTTAGGGTAACCAATTCCCTTGCTGCATTTATAGATTTAATAAATATAATTTTTCAGCCATACCTTGACGAATTTGTGGTATTTTTCATTGGTGGTGTGTTGATTTACTCTCCGAGTAAGGAGGCACACAGGGAGCATTTGAAGATTGTTCTCGGGATCATTAAAGCTCATCATTTATATGCCAAATTCTACAAATGTGAGTTCTAGCTTGAGCAGGTCTAGTTTCTAGGGTACATTACTTTCAAAGGAGTTGTTGTAGATCCGTTAAAGGTGGAGGCTATTATGAAGCGGGAGGCTTCAAAGGTTGTTGCCAAAATTAGGAGTTTTCTTAGTTTGGCAAGATGTTACAGAAGCTTTATAGAAATATTTTCTACTTTAGCTATCCCAATGACCAAGCTGACATGCAAAGGTGTTAAGTTTATCTGGTCGACTGAATGCAAGCAAAATTTTCAAGAGCTAAAGAAGAGATTGACCATTGCTCTAATACTTTGCCAAGTGGGATCGATAGATTTGTGGTGTACATTGATGCATCACGGAAAGGTATCGGATGCATGCTTATGCAACATGGCATGGTTATAACATATGCATTGAGGTAGGTAAAGGACTATGAGCAGAACTACCCTACTCATGACTTAGAGATGGCCGCTGTGGTACATGCTTTGAGGAAATGGCGGCATTATCTTTATGGGGCGCAGTTTGAGGTATTCACTGACAACAAGAGTCTGAAGTATATATTTTCATAGAAGGACCTTAGAGATGCTCAGTGGAGTTTATGAAAGACTATGACCTCACCTTGAACTACCATCTAGGCAAGGTGAATGTGGTGGCTAATGTATTAAGTAGAAAGTTAATGGCATTGCAGTTACATTCAGATTGGAAGACAATGGAAGATGTCATTGAAAGTGCACCTCAGGTTCATGGTGAGAGGTCATATTATATGCATTTGGCTACTTGGTTTGTTCTAATTGATCGAATCATTCAAGATCAGAAGAAAGATCAGGCTGTTTAGGCTACGATCAATAAGGCTGGTGCTGTACAGATATCCGATGGCAGTATTCGACTTAGTAATAGGCTATGTATATGAAGTGATGATGAGCTCAGGGGAGCGTTAATGGATGAAGCCCAAAACTCGCAGCTCTCTATACGTCCTAGGAGCACAAAAGTGTATCTGAAAAGGTATCGTCATTTTACTGAGCTACTGTCACACAACTCTGAACCAAGAATTTGACTATCTATTGGAACCTAGCCTAGTTCTTTCTAGAATACTAATGGACTGAATGGGTCCAATGGATTTAGGTAAGGAATTCTTTATATTAAATTCGTTATTTTAGTGATTAATTATCCATTAATAGGCCTAATTCATAGAGTCCATAAATTAAGCAAATCAGACTTGATTAATCATGGCTTATTAAGAAATGATAATGGGCTTAAGGTCTAGGTTATAACATCCTCTTCCCCTTAAAGAAATTTCATATTTGAAATTTAAATCAACATTACTCACCAAATAGTATTGGGTACTTCTTCCTCATGTTTTCCTCGATCTCCCAGGTGGCTTCATCTATAGAATAGTTCCACCATAAGACCTTCATCAGAGGAATCACCTTGGTTGTCAATACATGTTCCTTGTGGTCCAAAATGCAAATCAACTTCTCTTCATAAGATAAGTCTGGTTGCATTTCTAATGACTCATACTCAATTACATGAGATGGATCTAACATGTACTTCCTGAGCATAAACACATGAAACAGTAGATGCACATTGGCCAATGCCGGTGGCAAGCCAGCTTATAGGTCACTTCACCCAGTCACTGAAAAATCTCAAATGGCCCAACAAAATCTTGGACTAAGCATCCCCTTCTTGCCAAACCTCATCACACTCTTAGTAGGAGATGATGGATATAGGTGTCCTCTAAGCCAATCATAAGGCACCTATTTCAATCTGGTTCACTAATAAATGGCATTAAATTCATTATGTTGATTGGCATATTTATATTTGCGCATAATGAAGTCCATGAATATGTGCAATAGTCATCAGATTATGTTGAGATCATAATAATGAGACTGATGACTTATAAACACATATTCTCAATTGTTCCTAGTCATAGGATGTTTGAGAAAGACATCAAAACATCCGGTTAGACTAGTACAGGTTATTCCAGCTCATATGATGAGGGTGACTGATCTCGTTAGTTACTCGTGTGGAGACAAAATAGTAAACTTATAAGTGCTCATTGGGGAATGAGTTCACTGAACTGATCCAACATGAATCGCCGAATGGTAATTTGCTTGATTGTCAATCGGCTTGATTCATCATCATAGTGGCGTGGTTGATCCTTAGACTTGAGACACCAAAGACACCTTGTCGGTGGACTTATGGACTTTGACCTTGACCTATGAATCCCTATCCACGGGATCTCTAATAGTCAAGGATCGGATCCAGCGGAAGACCTTCGAAGGTGA
The DNA here is from genome assembly GCA_030544215.1 of Zantedeschia hybrid cultivar. NCBI lineage: Eukaryota > Viridiplantae > Streptophyta > Magnoliopsida > Alismatales > Araceae > Zantedeschia > Zantedeschia hybrid cultivar. The sequence goes on from JARZZO010000011.1 coordinate 49,054,021, forward strand.
TTGTATATTCAATAAAGGATCGTTCACTCTCAGGTAACTAGAGAGAGAATGTTCTAGAATAGATCCGCAGGAGTTTCTGGCCAGAGCAGAAACAATATCAGAAAAGTGGTTTTCGGATATTGTACAACGGAGTCTAATTCAAGTGAGTTGACCATCTAGGGTTTGACAGTTAACCATACCCTAGGTTAACTCGAGAGCATTGTGCGAACGAAGGATTATAGTCACGCGGTAACTGTGGACGGACAGGTTCCATGAGTGGGTTGTTGAACCCCATTACCTTCTAGGATCATGCGGTGTTGCTTGGCACCCAACTTGATCGGAAGTCCGATCGAATTTACGTGCGATGTTAATTCGATTGATTAATTAGTTAATATCTAGATATTAATTAATTACAATAAGTCAATAACTAGTTATTGGACTTAACGGGCTGCAAACCGGACTGGTAAATGGGCCTAGAGGGTCACACGCAATAAGATTCTTAGTCGGTGGTATATAAGTGGGATTTATATTAACTCGGGGACATTTGTGGAAAGTCGCGCCAACTTAATATATATACGCACTGTTGAGAAACCCTGGGCCAAGTTCCAGGATTTCCCCTTGCTGGCCGTAATCCCCTCCTTTCTCTCTCCTCCTCTAGGCGCCCCGTTCGAGGCGCCGAGATTGTCTCCGTCTCCGCCACGCGTGATTCCCGAAAGTCGGGAATTCCCGTCGGCGGGTTTTCGGCAATTGTTGCGGCGATGAATCTTCAACGAGCGAGTTGATATGGACGAGGGAGCAAGGACGAACCACTGTGGAGGATCGCGTGGATACTGCTGGAGGCCGGACGCTTGTGCGACTCGCGGCATCGCCTCGACAGAACCGAGACGGAAGCGGATTCGAATCCACACACGGTAATCAGATTTCAACGCGGCTTTGTTCGGGCCTCCCAAGTGTTGGGACGGAGGATCGGGATCCCAAATGATCTGGAGATTATACCGGGCATCAAGATCACTGCTTAGAACCCTCTGTAGCTGGCCGGAGATGGGGGTAATCTTCTTCTTTTTCGTTTTGAAAACAAGAAGAATAACCAGATTGTTAGGGGTTCGGCCACCTCGTTTGGGGATCTCCGACGAGCTCCTGCCGGCGGCGGAGGCACCGGGGACGTCGCGGGTGGGACCGGCCGATGCCCTGGAGCCGGTCGCCGGCCGCCGGCGTCGGACCCTCCCCCTGCCGCCATTGCCCTCTGCTATAGGGTCCTAGGGTTTCTGCGTATGAACCCGTCGGGTTGGAGGAGAATAAATGGGGGTTCCTCGGCGACTGGGATCGTCGGCCAGCCATCGCCGGCACCGGGAATGGAAAGGGGGTTAAACCCCTGTAGCCTCCGGCCGCCCAGGCCACCGGCGGCAGCGGCGGCGCCGCCCCAAAGCCGCCCTCATCGTTGCCACCTACAAAGAAGGGGAGGGGAAACCCTAGCCGGCCTAGCGGCGCGGCTAGGACCTGGACCGGTCGGTCCCGTACGCCTGGACCGGGCCGCCTGGGTACACCAGGTTCCTAGCTGGCTGAGCCAGGTGGTTCCGGGCCCAGGCCCGAGCCCAGGCCCTACCTGGTTCAAACCAAGCAAGGTCTGGGCCAGACCCGAACCATGGCCCTGACCCAATGGGCCCAAGCCCGTTAAACCTGGCCCATTAACCCTTTTTCACCCTATTAACCCCTTTTATATTAAAACTCCACCCTATTTAACTTGAAAATGGAATTAATAATGTTTAAAAATGTTTTAAACATTAAAATTCATTATTTTGAGTTAAAAGAGGATTATAATTAAGATATGATCTTAGTTGTAAATTTTTTTTTTAATTAAATATTTAGTGGGGTTTATGTTTTAAGATATCATCTTAATAATATTTGACAAGTGTTGTTAAATCTCTTTTGTTAAATTATTAGAGGAATTATTTAAGATGTGTTCTTAAATTAAATTAATAAATGTTATTAATTTATGTTAAGTCATAATCTTGAATAATTATTAACAAATGTTGTTAATTACTCTTAGTTAAGTGATTAGATTATTTAATTTCTAAACAATTGTTGTTATGAAATTAATTATTTAATTAAGAGACTCTTAATAAAAGTTATTAAGTGGTTTATTGACATTTTATAATTGTTATAATAAGGTTAATTATTTCTTGAGAATAAACTTTAATAATAGTTATTAAAGGTTAATTAAGTCTTAATAATGGTTATTAAGATGATTAATTATTTTTCTCAAGTATCTCTTAATTAATGTTTTCGAAGATCTAATCTACTTAATAATTAATCATTTAATAAAAGTTATTAAAAGATTAAATTTAGTCTAAAATGTTAGACTATTTTGATTAGAATTGTTCTAATTAATTTTTCTTAATAATTATTATTGAGAAATATTATTTAATAAAGGGGTTAATTAACAAGGAGTTGTTAATGAATTATAATTGGAATTATAAATTCTTTTATAAGCGTTTTTTTAGGAATTTTTAATTCTATCTAAATGTTAGATTGTTTTGCATTAATAATTGTTATTAATGTGATTTAAAAATTAATCTAACTGTTAGATTAATTAATTTAGAATTGTTCTAAATTTTGCATGGAATATTTTAAAATTTTAATTTTAGCTTTGTTTGCACATGTTGATGTGTTTAATGCTTTAAATTAGATTTATTGCATGTTAGAAAATATGATTTTCGAAATTCAAATTATCTAATTTTGATTGGCACCTAAGTTTTAAGAAAATCAAAATTATTATAATTTCAAAATTTTAGCCTTCATGTGATGTGCTTTATCATGTGTGGATGGTTAAAATTTGTGGTGGTCACGGATATGCACTTAGTGAAATTTCATATCATGTGATGGTGTGTGATTTTGTGGATTACTATGGAATGTGATGTACATTAATTAAGTATTAAATAATGAGGCATGCATGCCTCCCTCTCTCTCTCAGTCCATTGTAATTCTATCTCCCTCTGTCATTGTACTTGGCCATAAGACTTTTTCTTACAATTTATTTGTATTTGAAATTGTTTCAAAATTAATATTATTTGTAATTGATCGCCCCAGCCGAGGAAAGGCGAAGATGATCCACAAATGCAATTAGGAAGGCGACATGAGATGAGATCACCAGTGGCTATGTGTTTGCGTGTTTAGATTATATAAATGTTATATAGTTTTAGTGATTAATTGTTTGGCTTTAGTTAATTACCGTGCTGTCCATGACCACATAATGAACATGTATGGATGATACATGCTTTTAGTTTTTTATTATGAATCGATTGCTAATATCTAGGTATAGTTAAATATATTCGATATATTTATAAACTATCACCTAGGCTGAGACCAACTTAACATAAACAAAACCTTCAACATAAAGTTTAAGCCGGAGCGTGAGTCATTGAGAATGCACTACATGGCTCTCCATCAATATAGTTTTTAGAACTTGATTTAGTGATGGCATTTTCTATGTGTTTACCCGAGATCTGCCACCATCTGATGAAAGGACTATTAACTATGGCATCTTGATGCCTTGATATTGGAATAGAGGAACGGTGTAGCTATCCTCGCGTTTACCCGGGAGCTACATTCTTACTCTACTCTGTCACGTATTAATAGTAAAGCTTAGACCAGGGATAATGGTCTATTGTGTTTATCCGAGACCATTAAAGACCTAGGAGCCGAAATAAGATCGGATATTGCAAGGAGTTGTAATTACCATGAGATGGTTGCTCTAAGGTAATGGTATGATACTATGTGTTTACCCGAGGTCATACTGTGATTCTTGGAGATTCTGATCCTCACTAGGAGACCGTCGGAGTCTCCCGTTCTATATACCTGAAGGTTATACAGTCCGTCGAAAAATAGTGGGAAATAATTCAAGATAAAAGACCATAATTGAATTATAAGAACTATCTGCTTAAATCACGTTATTTCCTTCGATTCACTAAAATGTCGTTTATTCGAGATGTTGGCATGTTGGATGCTAATACTTCTCATACTCAGACTGACTAGAAAATTCTGAAGAATGTCTTTAGGACCAAGTGAAAGTCACTATCCTAATCAGATATCATGAATCTTCTTACTTGGATAGGCCAAGGTGAAGAGGTACTCATGGTATGCCTTTCTGAAAGGCAATGAATGTCATGAAATCTCTTATTTGGATAGACCAAGATGAAGAGATATTTATGATGTGCCTTTGAGAAAGGCAAGTGGTAAGATTTTAAACGATCGAATCCACACCTGAAAAGGATAAAGGGAGGTTAGCTGAGATAGAGAAGTAGCAGTTCTCCCACTGCAACCAATATAAGAATACTGGTAAAGGCAAAACGAATATGAAACATGAAAGGAGTCTCATATATTTTTATTATCAACTTTTGCATGTCTATTGGAGAATTAGCGTATCCAGTATGAGATATTGGAAATGATTCTCAGAGCTGTGATAGTGTGAAGACTTAGACAAGTAAAAGGAAATCGAGAGAATGCAAGTGATGAGTTAGACTCAACAATTGTTCATGATATTCATAGGTCACTGTTAAACAGTAAATCTCTGTATATCTATAGGAGTCTAATGTGAAACTGAATAATTGTTATTTAGTTGCATAAGATATCAAGAAGTATAAAAGTGAATAACTTTGACTGAGGAGGAACAATAGTTGTTCAAATCAGTTAATGCACTATAGACTCTTGAAGTGACATTTCATGTGATGAATATTCACTAGTCTCCCATAGAAATGAAATGTGTGAATCTTGATTATCTATGGTATTGTACACAGAGTTGTACGATAAGAAATTATTGGTGCTAATACATAGTGATGTAAACAGCTCAATGTCCTCTTAAGACCAAAGATAATCACTTCTATTAACTTACCTTATTAGTGTACTCTTAGAATGATTCGACTGTATGTACTTACTGAAGTACAAAACGAATGCATCTGAGAGATTAAGATACCATATCAATATGAAGTATTAGAATTTTTGATTTGATCAAAGAAACTAATACTTTAGTATATGATTCACACAGATCATTTAGAGGATAATTATATCTTCGCTCGATTGATCCTCATTGTGCATCATAATAATATGATAGAATGAGGAATTGCACCTTATTAAGATATGGTGCAATGCATAATAAGATTTGCCTAATTCTTATATCCTTTTGAACATGAGTATGAACATTAAATGTCCATGTTTTACAGATGATTCTAAATAAGTCAGTGTGTGTCCATATAAGATATGGAAACCAAATAATTCATCTGAGATGTGAATTATGAACAAACCTGTTTTTAAAGTCATGTATTACCGTGGTGTGAATTTGTGAATGTCTAAAGAGTTTGGACACTACAATTATTGGCCAGACGATAATGATATAATTATCGTTTTGAAAGCTATTTTCTATGAAGAGGAATATATCTTCAGAGAAGACAGTGGGAGCTGATAAAACTAGAAGATGTTCTAGATTCACAAGCTAACATAAGATTATTCGATAATCTTTACTTATTTGGAACTACTCATAACACACATCAGAGAGCTTTATAGACTTTTGAGATTCTCTCAGTGACTAGAAGGATATGTTTGACATATCTAATTTAGCAAGATGAGAGGAGCTCAAAATAGATTATGATCTAAAATCTATAATATTGATACTCTCTGTCATTACAACTTTGAGATTGATAAGTTTATTAGAATTTTACTTGTCAATACTGCCTATCATTATAATGAGATGATGACAGTTGGATATTAAAAGCGTTCTCTCAATGAGATTGAGGTAAAGATATATATGATACACCTTTAAAGCTTTTAGAATGTCCATGAAACAAGTTATGATTTCAAAGATTATTTTGAATCAAACTAAAGCTTCCCAAAGTTGTAACAAGAGTTTTTGACTTAATGGTCAAACACTACGTGATCATTAAGAATGATTACGGATTGTGTGTGTTCAAAGAGGACAGTGGGAGTACGGTCGCTTTAGTAATGCTTTATGATAATAACATCAAAGTCATTGAGAATGACTTCAGGATGTTACTATTAGTGAAAGCATTGTTAACCATGTTTTCCTCTATAATGGATTTAGTTATAATATCCCACGTATTGGAAATATGAATCTATTAAGATAGATCGGTGGGGACATTATATTGACCTGTATGTCAAGATGTTTGACATAAATTTCATAACAAGTCTCAATTGTTGAGATATTGAATTTATTCCTTTAAAGAAAAGGTTCCTTAAAGGATACAAGAGTGATGCATCATTAAGCGCTTGAGAAGTACTAAGGATGCATTCACGTATATAGAGAGGATGATTTAAAACTATGAGGTCACACTGACTCAAATTTCAAGTCAAATAATGGATTCAACCTTCTAGTAGAAAGGAATAGATTGGAATGGTTCCAATTCAGAACTCGATATTAAGGTGACGACATAAATAAGTGATACTGTTATTAGAACAATATAGATGAAAAGGTTCATCCCTGAACTAGATGTAGTTCTAAAAGATCTCTGATACCATCCTATCGTTGTAGGACAACAGTGGGAGCAATGAATTATGTGATCGAGCCATAGTCTCTTCAGAAGTTGCAGAACATTGTGAGGCTCTTTCACAGGTTCAGAGGCAAAGGATTAAGAGAAATAACGTAATATAAAATATTCCATCTGTAGATAATTTAGCAGATCCCTGACCAAGTCTTAGTCGCAGACTTTTTGTGAGCATCACTTAGATTTGATGGAGATCAAATGCGAAGGTGATTGTCTTGAGTCCAAGTGGGAGATTGATGGATATATGTGTCCTCTAAGCCAATCATAAGGCACCTATTTCAATCTGGTTAACTAATAAATGACATTAAATTCATTATGTTGATTGGCATATTTATATTTGCGCATAATGAAGTCTATGAATATGTGCAATAGTCATCAGATTATGATGAGATCATAATAATGAGACTGATGACTTATAAACATATATTCTCAATTGTTCCTAGTCGTAGGATGTTTGAGAAGGACATCAAAACATCCGGTTAGACTAGTACAGGTTATTCCAACTTATATGATGAGGGTGACTGATCTCGTTAGTTACTCGTGTGGAGACACAATGGTAAACCTGTAGGTGCGCATTGGGGAATGAGTTTACTGAACTGATCCGACATGAATCGCCGAATGGTAATTTGCCTGACTGTCAATCGGCTTGATTCATCGTCACAGTGGCGTGGTTGATCCTTGGACTTGAGACACCAAAGACACCTTGTCGGTGGACTTCTGGACTTTGACCTTGACCTACGAATTCCTATCCACGGGATCTCTAATAGTCAAGGTTTGGGTCCAACAGAAGACCTTCGAAGGAGATTGTGTGTTCAATAAAGGATCGTTCACTCTCAGGTAACTACAGAGAGAATGCTCTAGAATAGGTCCGCAGGAGTCTCTGGCCAAAGCAGAAACAATATCAGAAAAGTGGTTTTTAGATATTGTACAGCGGAGTCTGATTCAAGTGAGTTGACCATCTAGGGTTTGACAGTTGACCATACCCTAGGTTAACTCGAGAGCATTGTGCGAACGAAGGATTATAGCCACGCGGTAACTGTGGACGGACAGGTTCTATGAGTGGGTTGCTGAACCCCATTACCTTCCGGGATCATACGGTGTTGCTTGGCACCCAACTTGATCGGAAGTCCGACCGAATTTACATGCGATGTTAATTCGGCTGAGTAATTAGTTAATATCTAGATATTAATTAATTACAATAAGTCAATAACTAGTTATTGGACTTAACGGGCTGAAAATCGGACTGGTAAATGGGCCTAGAGGGTCACACGCAATAAGATTCTTAGTCGATGGTACATAAGTGAGATTTATATTAATTCGGGGACTTTTGTGAAAAGTCGCGCTGACTTAATATATATACGCGCTGTTGAGAAACCCTAGGCCAAGCTCTAGGATTTCCCCTTGCTGGCCGTCATCCCCTCCTTTCTCTCTCCTCCTCTGGGAGCCCTGTTCGAGGCGCCAAGATTCTCTCCGTCTCCGCCACGCGTGATTCCCGAAAGTCGGGAATTCCCATCGGCGGGTTTTCGGCAATCGTTGCGGCGACGAATCTTCGACGGGCGAGTTGGTACGGACGAGGGAGCAAGGACGAACCACCGTGGAGGATCACATGGATACCGCTAGAGGCCGCGCATGGATACCGCTGGAGGCCAGACGCTTGTGCGGCTCGCGGCATCGCCTCGACGGAACCGAGACGGAAGCGGATTCGAATCCGCACACGGTAATCAGATTTTGACCTGTTTTTTGGTTTGCGTTCTTTGTTCCGAATCGGATCACTGGGCATCGGGTGGGATTAATTTTGTTTATCGTTTCTGCTGCGTTCTTCGCGTCCCGCCCGGATCCCAACAGGAGACACTTTCAAAAACATATGATCTCCCACTTCAAATGCCAGCTCTCATCTTCTATTGTCAGCATAACTCTTTTGTCTACTCTGAGTAGTAAGTAGCCTCTTCCTGATGATATGTATCTTCTTAGAACACTCATGAATAATTTGTACTCCCAATAGACTCCTCTCACCAACTTCAAACCAACGAATTGACGATCTGTTAGGCCTACCGTTAAGTCCCTCATACGGTCCCATTCCGATGCTAGAATGTTAACTATTATTATATGCAAACTCTATCGAAGACAACTGATCATTCTAACTACCCTGCCATTATAGACTTTATGCTCTCAACATGTCCTTAAGCATCTACGTAGCCCTCTCAGCTAACCTTCTATTTGAGGGTGTTTAGCATAATTGAACTTCAAGTGTATGTCCAATGCTTCGTATAAACTCTTCCATAATCGAGGAGTGAATTTAGAATCTCTATATGATATGATAGAAATTAGTACGTCATGCAATCAAACTATCTTATCAATATATAATTTAGTTAATTCTTCAAGTGACTAGGTATTGTGAATTGCTAGAAAGTGAGCAGACTTGTTTAGCCAATCCACAACCGCCCAAATTATGTCATACTTATTTCTTGTCTTAGGTAAACTAGTAATGAAATCCATAGTGATATGCTCCCACTTCCGTCGTAGTATTTCCATTGATTGTAATGGACTAGCTGTTCTCTGATGTCTTGCTTTCATTTGTTGACATGTCAAGCATTTAGAAACAAAATCAGTAATGTCCTTCTTCATGCATGACCACCAGACATTCATCTTCAAGTAGCGATACACTTTTGTGCTCCTAGGACGTATAGAGAGTTGTGTGTTTTGGGTTTCATCCATTAACGCTCCCTTGAGCTCATCATCACTTCATATGCATAGCCTATTCCTAAGTCGAATATCGTCATCGGATATCTAGACAACACCAACTTTATTGATCGTAGCCTGAACAGCTTGATCTTTCTCCTGATCTTGAATGGTTCGACCAATTAGAAAAGACCAAGTAGCCAAATGCATTAAATATGACCCCTCTGTTGGGATCCAGGCGAAACACGAAGAACGCAGTGGAAACGATGAACAAAATCCCGCCCGATGCCCGCTGATCCGATTCGGAACGAAAAGCATAAACCGAAAAATCGGATGTAATCAGATTACCGTGCGCGGATTCGAATTCACTTCCGTCTCGGTTCCGTTGAGGCGATGCCACGAGCCGCACAAACGTCCGGCCTCCAGTGGTATCCACGCGATCCTCCACGGTGGTTCGTCCTCGCTTCCTCGTCCGTATCAACTCGCTTGCAGAAGATCTGTCGCCACAATGATGTCCGAAAACTCGCAGACGGGAATTCTCGACTTTCGGGAATCGCGAGCGGCAGAGATGGAGACTGTCCTGGCACCTTGAACGGGGCGCACAAAGGAAGAGGAGAGAGAGAGGAGGGGGCAACCAGCATGGGGAGACCCTGGAGCTTGGCCCAGGGTTTTTCAACAGCGCGTATATATTAAGTCGACGCGACTTTTCACAAAAGTCCCCGACTTAATATAAATCCCACTAAAACACCACCGACTGAGAATCTATTTACATGTGACCCTCTAAGCCCATTAACAAGTCCAATTTTTCAGTCCGTTAAGTCCAATAATTAGTTATTGACTTATTTTAATTAATTAATATCTAATATTAGCTAATTACTTAATCGAATTAACATCTCATGTAAATTTGACTGGACTTCTGATCAAGTTGGGTGCCAAGCAACACTGTATGATCCCGGAAGGTAATGGGGTTTCGCACAATGCTCTCGAGTTAACCTAAGGTATGGTCAACTATCAAACCCTAGATGGCCAACTTACTTGAATCAGACTCCGCTGTATAATATCCGAAAACATCTTGTCTAATATTGTTTCTGCTCTGGTCAACGACTCCTGCAGATCTATTCTAGAGCATTCTCTCTCCAGTTACTTGAGAGTGAACGATCCTTTATTGAACACACAACCACCTTCGAAGGTCTTCCACTGGACCCGATCTTTGACTATTAGAGATCCCATAGATAGGGATTCGTAGGTCAAGGTCAAAGTCCAGAAGTCCACCGACAAGGTGTCTTTGGTATCTCAAGTTAAAGGATCAACCACGCCACTGTGACGATGAATCACGCCAGTTCACAGTCAGGTAAATTACCATTTGGCGATTTATGTCAGATCAGTTCAGTGAACTCATTCCCCAATGAGCACCTACAGGTTTATCATTGTGTCTCCACACAAGTAACTAACGAGATCAATCACCCTCATCATATAAGCTGAAATAACCTATACTAGTCTTATCGGATGTTTGATGTCCGTCTCAAGCATCCACGACTAGGAACAATTCAGAATATGTGTTTATAAGTCATCAGTCTCATTATTATGATCTCATCATAATCTAATGACTATTGCACATATTCATGGACTTCATTATGCGCAATTACAAATATGCCAATCTACATAATAAATTTAATGCCATTTATTGGTGAACCAGATTGAAATAGGTACCTTATGATTGGCTTAGAGGACACCTATATCTAGCAATCTCTTATTTGGACTCAAGTCAATCACCGTCACATTTGATCTCTATCAAATCTAGGTGATGCTCACATAAAATCTGACTTAGACTTGGCTAGAGATCTGCTAAATTATCTACAAATGGAATATTTTTCAGTACGTTATTTCCTCTTAATGCTTTGTCTCTAAACTTGTGAAAGAGCCCCGGAATGTTCTGCAACTTATGCTGAGACTATGGCTCGACGACAAAATTGATCGCCGTAGACACGCTAATTTTGACATCATATTGAGTAAATTTCATGTCACAATGATAACACCCCAGAATGGTCTGATGTTTAATCATTATTTTTTTTTTTTTCTCTTGGGATTTGTTGAATCACGTCGCTCTCGCACGACACCATTTGGGTTCATAGCGGAAATCAATTCGGAATTAAAATTAGTAAATTTAGGAGGAATTAACTTAATAGCGTCGCCTAAGGACGACACCATTTAAGTCATAATCCGCCTAGGTTTCTAATTCCTAATTTTAGTTAATTTCCTAAGTTATCTAAAGCACGTTGTGCATGAACGACACCTTTTATGTTTCCTAATTGTTTTTGGTTTCCTTTTTCGGATTTATTTCTATTCTGGCCGCATTAATTAACTAAAAGGCGTCCCCCTTGAATGACACATTTTAAGAGTTTTCTGATAAACATGATTTGGCTAAGATAATCTAGTTCCAGAGGTTGGAAGGATTTTCAATTCTCTTCATGATCCTTTAGGGCAAGTCCGAGCCGCGGAAGAGTCATTTTGAAGGCCAAAATACCCTTGAATCACTTCTTATAAATACATATGGACATTGGCCTTTAAAAAAGGTTGGCTATTGGAAAATTTAGAACTTCCAACAAGGATTTTGAAGGCCCTCAAGAAGAAAAATGTAGACAGGAAGGGAAGCTTGATCTACTTCATCCTCTTCACCCTTTGAAGTCTATTGAAGACCAAGGCTATAGAGGGGCCATCCTTTTCCTCTCTTCTTGATCTTTTCCATTAAATTTTGATAAGATTCATATAGTTTAAATTTCTGTTTTCACATAGTTCTTCATTGCATCACTTCATCACGCACATTCACTTCATATTTTTCATGCCTATACATCCTTTAGGGGTTTAAAAGAACACAAAACCAGTGAGTTCTTTTGTTTAGTTGCATGATAATTTTGTTCAATAGAATAGATACTACCTCTCTTTAGTTCTAATTTATTGGTTTTTCTTTTTGTTTTCAATCTTTCTTGCAAGGTTTGAAGGAGATTTAGAAGAAAGTTTGTAGTTTAGACAGACGAAGAAACACCTCCAAAGAATAAGAATAAAGAAAGGGAGGACTCTTTTCTTTCGGCCGGCCGAAAGAGAGGAACAAAAGAATCCCACACTCTCTCGATTTGCAAGGTTAGTAAGCGATCATTTTTCCTTTGAAACCCTCGATTTCTGGCGATCACAATTCCTTTTAAGTTGTTAATCATAATAAACACTTGATAGTATGATAAACAAACACCCTTTTTGAGCACTATACCTTTTTGGTGATCACGGTAGGACTTGTCTTACCGTTTTTTTTATTTACTCTTGTTATTTCCATTGGGCACCCTTAGTGTACCGTTTGTGTCCCTCAGGCACGTTTGATGGTTTGTTGGTTGGCTATTTGATCCTTATCCCCACGTGCACCTCGTGCACATCCCCTTATGGCGAAATCTTGGCCTACCTTGATTGCCCTGAGAAGTAGTATTGGAAAGTGTGTTTTGTTTGAATTAGTATCCATGATGTTGCATGATTAGCCTGTATACTTAACTGTTGTCGCATGAGAAGTTGATATATCATTCATCCTATTATTTGGAGAGGGAATTGCCCCTGGTTTTGTTGTCTATTTGTTATTTTCGGAACCCAAACCGCGTCTGCACAGAGCGACGCGTTTTGTTAAGCACGTCGCCCATTGAAGATGCTATTTAGTGCCCCTTTTATTTCTCTTGCTGCCCGAGCCACTGTGAACAAGAGGGGCTACTGTCTTGAATAGCGTCTGTGAACAGCGATGCAATTCAAGCTCTTTTCCCTGTTGGTCACTAACACTCGGATCATTGATTTTCTTACTATCTATATTTATTTATTCTACATTAGAGGCCATCCAGGCCATAGGTCATTTGCATCAGGGCTCACCCCCCTTCTATAGGAGCACCTCTCTTAGCATCCTTACCTCTCTTTGACTGGGTCGGTCCCTCGGTCAGACTAAAGTGGTTGGTGTTAAGACCTCCGTAAGTCCCCAAAATCAAGGAATTCTTCTTTGTTCATCGGGCTGGTTGTACCATTTGAAGTCCCGAGTAGTTGTTCATATCGTTGTGAGTAAAGCTGTAGAGCATAACGGCGGAAATTGAATTGAAATTAGAACCCTACCCATTGAGAGAACTTAAGTTTAAAAATTCAGTTAACCCGACAAGTAACTCTCAAAACAGCGTAAACATCTACTTGGTTGCTAATATGTGCCAACTTGATTGAAATAATTATCATCTCAACACAATGATGCTACGTTCAGGTAGAACCGTCGGCATGGTTGCCTTTGAACAAGAAGATCTGGTTGAGTACGAGGGAGATGCTTATGCCCCTCAAGTTCACGGTGCATCTTATTCTGAAGATGAAAGAGACGCCTATATCTCTGGTTATCCTGACTAATTCCAAACCATACATGAGGGAGATGCTCATGCCCCGCAGTTTCAGGATAATTCAATCTATGATCAATGCCATCCGGATTTGCGCGATCAATCACATGTCCATGTCATCTCCAATCCTACCTTTGAAAGAGCCCAAGACCAAGCTGGGCCCTCTGCCAATCATCCTTCTGACCTCGCTACCCTCATGGGAGCTCTGTCTTATCATGTGGATCCTCGTCAATTTGACGCCATCCAATCCATTCTAAAAGGGAAAACTCCTCTACATCTTTCCGAGCCAAGTCCCTTCAGCTTATCAAGCTCCTACTCAGGCCATGGAAGGCCTTCATATTTCCACTCCTCGGCACACAGGTGTAGGCGCCCGGAACGTCCCCCTCCGCGGCTGTGCAGCGCACGCGGAGCCTCGGCGTTGGGGGTTTCTCCGTACGTTTTAGCACTGTGGCGATTCAAAGAGGAGGGGTTAGAAATGAGAGTGTGATCGCCAGGAGCATTACCTTTCGGTTCCTGTGCTCCGCAGGAATGTAGAAGATGATCGCGTTTTGTGGGAGCGGGAGACGTCGATTCCTCCTTCTCTTCCTCCGGCCGGCCAAAGGAAGAGAGCCCGAAATTCTGTACGCGTGTAGATGGTAAGGATCCCTGAAAAGAAAAAAGACTAAGCAAAGACGAACCCGATTAGAACTGTAGAGTGCAAAACCTATTCAGAAAGGTGTAAAAACTAACTAAAATCAGTGGGAAACGCACCGGATGGGTGGTGGGGAGGGAAGGTGACCATATGTTATGGCCACCCACCTCCCGTTTTTTTTAAAACCTCTGTGGGAGTACGGATGGCTAAGTCATCCTATGTGTACATGCATGCAAGTGAAGAGGAGTTGCGTGTGTGGAGAATGAATGATATTACTAATGTAATGGAATGAGTAAAAAAAAATAAAAGGGAGAAGTTAGAAAGGCAAGCCCGTTTCCAGATGTAGCCTGAGCCTTCCTCCTCGGGGTCTCCTCGAGCTTCTCACCAGAAAGTCCCTCTCTGCCTCTCCAAAATTCCTCTTAACCAAAAATCCTTCCTCTTGTCCCCCTCCTTTCTTCTTAACCCCCGCTCGAGAGGATCTGGAGGGTTTAAATAGGCGAAGGAAAAAAAAGGAGAAAACAGGGGTCTAAATCCCCGTAAATCCCCCTTCAACCAATGGGGAGTGGTCAAGGGTTGGTGGTAGTGGCCGCGGCAGTCGACAGAGTGGGGAGTGGTCGGAGTAGTGGGGGACGAGGGCGGAGAGTAGAGGAGATCATGGGGAAGACGGGGTCAAAAGGTGGTTAAGGAGTGGACGGCCAGGTGACATGCCTTCCACTCTTGCGGTGGAAGGCGACCCGGTTGGCCTTCGAGGGGAGTGGAAGGCGAGGGGTGGCCTTCGAAGGAGGTGGAAGGCAAGGGGTGGCCTTCGAAGGCGGTGGAAGGCAAGGGGTTGGCCTTCTACGAAAAGGTGAAGAAAAAGTGGCCAAAAGGTGGACGGCAAGGTGGTTGGCCTTCGAAGGGGGTAGAAGGCGGGGGGTGGCCTTCGAAGGCGGTGGAAGGCAAGGGGTTGGCCTTCTAAGAAAAGGTGAAAAAGGTGGCCAAAAGGTGGACGGCAAGGTGGTTGGCCTTCGAAGGGGGTAGAAGGCGGGGGGTGGCCTTCGAAGGTGGTGGAAGGCGAGGGGTGGCCTTCGAAGGGGGTGGAAGGCGGACTGGCTGGCCTTCCACGAAGAAGGTGGCTAGGGTCGGGATTTGGTTAATGGGCCTAGCTGGTAGTGGGCTGAGATGGCTGAAATGAGGGGATTTTAGTGATGAAGGGCTACTGATGGGCAGGGTTCATGACCAAAAGGGTGGTCCAAAATCGGTGTCTACAACAGGCCCTCAACAATCTAGTTCACGGCATCCTGTTAGGCCGCAAACCCCAATTTATTAGAATGCTTTCGGGCACGGCGGGAACGCCGCCAGTTCACAACCTCACTGTCCTCGCATCCCTGCTTATTCGTGGAGGCAGTCTTTTCAACAGCCACCACCTCCACCAGCAAATTCTACCACCCAACTCCTACTTAACAAATTTTTCCAGATGGATGAGCGGTTCAAGAATCTTGAAAAGAATATGGACAACAAGGCCGCTCCTGAATTCTCTGTCCCTGATTTACCAATATTCCATCTTTTGCCTTCTGAAATGCCAGTCTACAGAAAGTACAACGGCAAAGGCAATCATTTCCTTCACATCAAAGAATTCCTGTATGAATCATCATTTTGGCAGCATGATAAAAAAGCACTGGCTTTCCTCTTCAGAAGATCATTGGAGGGATCAGCCTTGGAGTGGTTCTTCTTTTTAGACCCAAGTGAGGTAGAGAACTTCAACATGGTGTCAAAGAGGTTCCTGCAAAGATACAAAGACAAGGTGGCACCTACCTTGTCCATTACTGACTTATTCAATGAGAAGATGAAGCCGGATGAAGATTTCATAGTGTTCGCTGATAGGTGACGAGGGATGGCTGAAAAGATAAGAGATCATTTGTCTGAACATGAATTGGTAAAGATGATGGTTGCTAACGCCACCCCATAGTACAAGCTAGTGCTGACATTGAATAACTTGACCACTATGGCAGATCTGTATGAAAGAGCGCGTTATGCTCAGAATGCATTCAAGGACTCCACCTTTGCTAGTGTCTTCGATCCTCATCGACCCAATAAACCCCCACCTTGGAAGTCTATTATCCCCAACTCTTCTTCTATGAGTCCAACTGCTGAGGGTACACTGTCTCATGAACAGGTCAGTATAATGAACAATAATCAGCCCCAGTTTATAAGGAATCAACAACCATATCAGTCACCGAAGCCTTAAAACCAACAGGGTTACAGGCCTCCTACTCAGCAGCTTCAGTTAGCACCGCAACATCCTCCCCAGCAAGTATGCAATCCACCTCGGCAACAACCGAATTACACTAATGTTCCTCCTCCTAATTGTAGACACGCTAATTTTGACGTCATTTCGAGTAAATTTCATATCATACAATAATGCCTCAAAATGGTCTGATATTTAATCATTAATTAATTTTTATTAATCTTTTTAAGTGTCGGGTTTAACAGATGTGTTTTAGGTTAATCAATTGAATTGGTTTTAATTCAATTTTGAGTTAAAATATGAAGAATTCTAAAAAACGTCGACCCATGTGGACGCGATTTAGAGTTTATTCCTGTTTTAACGTTTAAATTTGAATTTTAATTAATTGATTAATTAACTAAAAGGCGTCTGGACATGTCGACGCTTTTTAAGTTTCCTAAGTGGTTTTAACTTCTCCTCCGGATGTTTATCCTTATCTTAATTAGGCTAAAAGACGTCTACACAGGTGGACGCGTTTTACCTAATAAAGATAAAGATAAGTTTTCCCGGATATTTATCCTTATCTTAATTAATCTGAAAGGCGTCAGCCAAGGTGGACGCGTTTTAGATAATTACAGATAAAGATGAATTAATCAGTAATTATCTGTCGGTTAAGATGGATAAATTCGGATTTTTCTATGTTAATCTCGAACGCAAGAAATGCCTATAAATACCCTGCATGTTGAAGAGAAAAAAGAGAGAAGAGAATTGAGTTGAGTTGAGCCATAGCGTTATAGCGATTTGAAAATCGAAGCAACAACGTCGTAACGCCGGAGCGCTGCCATTTCCAGAAGACGGCGTCCCTTTCAAGATCTTCATCCTTTCAAGGCTTCAATCGACCGGGCATAAGTTTTTCATTACTGCATTCATTTCATTAGTTTCATTCTTCATATTCACTTCATGCAAACACACACCACAGCATAATCTTTCAAAAACCTACTTGATTTAAGGGGTTTCAAAGCCATTAAAAAAGTGAGTTTGCTGTTTTAAATATGCTAAACATCATGATTAGTTCAGATACTGCTTCTACTTAAATTCTCATCATAATTCTTCGTTTTCTGTTTCTGTCTTTGCTACACTCAACAACAACAAGAGATCAAAAGGGGAAATCAAGCACAACTTCTGGACGATCCTCAACCTCAAATTCAACAGCAAGAACAAAAAGCAAAGAAAGGGCTCTCTTTCTTCAGCCGGCTGAGGAAGGGGAACCAAGGACTCAATCTTCCGCGTTTGAAAGGTAGGCGATCATACTCTCTTTTGAAACTTTTTAGTTAAAAGTTTCTGGCGATCACTGCACTTTAGTTGCTGTTTTTAATAGGTTAGTTTACACTAAACAACATAGATATTTCATGTTAATCACACGGTCATTCTAAGCACCTACACTAATGACTATACACAGCAGAGGAAACCACCTGGCCCCAGAAGGTCGGTATACCCCCAATTACCAGAATCCGTCACGGATATATTCAATGCCCTTATGGAGGCCAACGCCTTAGTGTTGCCGAAGGAAAGGGCCGTTCGGCCACCAAATGTTGACATGTCCCGTTACTGTGTGTTCCATCGTCAACCGGGACACACAGTAGATGCTTGCTTTCACTTTCGGGATTACATTCATGATCTCAATGATCAAGGAGGGATTGATTGAGAAGAGATGAAGAAGTATATAGCTGCCTTGAAGGCAAAAAGACCACAGCAGCAGCAGCAGCCACAACCACCACAGCAGAAGCAACCAATCCAAAGAGCCTCGGTACAACAAGCAGCACCACAAAATATGGGCATAGTGTAGAACCCGCTACCGGAACATCAAAATCAAATCGCCCCCATTTTGACAGGTACCCAGTCTAAGGCTAGTCGAGGGAAACAGTGGAAAGTAGAGGATTCTTCCTCTATCTATTCAACAAGTCATGTATCAAGTACTGCCGAGCAACCGCCTCGCCGTATCCTCTGCATACCCAAACCACAACCCATCACCATTAAACCCATTACACCATCCGTCACCATATCTTCACCAAAAAACTCTCCGCAAACCAACTATACACCCCTCATGTCATCTAAACCATTACTCAGTGTACCATTTCCTACATCACCTACAACAACCACTCATCCCGGTACCATACAACCCTCTAAACCACTCATTCGCACCTTACCTCCACTAAAAAACCCATCACCATCACCTGCTTATCCACACCCACAACCCTCCAAACCACTCATCCGAGTCCCCTTACCTCCATCAAATAACCCACCAACACCCTCTTACCAAACCATTACACCTTCTAGACCGCTCCTCAATACGGCAGTGCTCAAGATAACGCCTGGAGCTTCCACTATTGAAGAACATGCGCTCCGAAGCGGCTGAGTATTCAACAAAGCGTTCCCCCAGTCTACGGTACGAGATGACCCATCACAGCCACTAGAGGAGGTTCAACAAGAAGAGAATACACCAGGTACTCACTATGATTTGTTGAAATAGCTGGATAGAACACCGGCACGCATTTCTATATTAGAGCTGATCAAGAGATCTAAGATCCATCAAGAAGCCCTAATGGACTACCTACAACGGGTAATGATCAGTGAAGATGTGCTAGTAGAAAAGATCACCGCATTGTTCGTCCCTCAGGGGGATCAGCCCTCTATATCCTTCCATACTTCTGAACTGGCACCGTTGGCAGCAAGGAGCACAGCGTTAAGTATACTATCAACATATGCAGAAAGGCTGTGGATACATGTCTAGTAGATACCGGGGCATCTATCAATGTGTTACCACCAAGAACTCTAGAGTTCTATGGAGTCCCGAAAGAAAAATAGATGCCTTCTCCCATTTCTGTCACAGCCTATGATCACTCTACTTGTTCCCTTCTGGGCATGGTCTATTTGAACATAGAGTTAGGCCCTGCTTGCCATGCTGAAGTCGAATATCATATTCTTGAGATCGACCCCTTACTGAAAGGCATACTCGGTCATCTTTACATCAAGTCACTTGAGGTGATTCCACCAACGAACCACCAATGCCTCAAGTTCCCTCACAAAGGACGTATCATCAAAGTCACTAGTATGCCTATCCTTGCTGCAACCCACTCGCTGAATATAAGTCCAAATCCAGTCCTTCCGACTGCTCAAAGGCTAGCCATCTCTTTATGCCACACTTATATCCTTTCGGTAGACCCCTTTAAGCATATCATGCCTACATCTTACCCGATCGATGCCGTGAAGCGGAGGAAGTCCATGAATACCTCAGGCTGGAACATCATGCTGAAAGTGGGATATCAACTTGGAAAAGGTCTGGGCACCCAGTTGCAAGGAAGAATTAAACCAGTGACAGATGAGAGAAGGATATCTAGCAGCGGCCTAGGCTACAGGCCGGAGAAAGTGAGGCATAATATTGTTGAACAACAAGAAGGTGAAGATGGTCAGAAGATATGGAAAATAATGGTTACCCCTTGCAAACAAAATCGGGATCCCTTGACTTGGACCTTATCCACTCATTTTGTTAAAGGGCCCATGATTCAACATGACCACAATAATACAATAGTGATTACCTCCTATTTTGACTTGCATGATATATATGGGAAGGACTTGGCTAGACATTGGTCACAATTGCTGACATACCAGTCTTTAGAGGCTCTGCGGCTGATGAAAATGAGGAAGACTCAAGATCCACAATGTGAATGGTACCGTTGGTTTGACAATGGGACTTGTATATTGCACTGAACAAACTATTCTTAAATCTGTCAGAACCAAAGTGGCCGCCACTGATAGATGAATTAATTGAAAGGCCCGGGGCATTTTTGATAAAAGGATTTTGCTGACTGAAGAAACTGATGAAGGGGAGCCGAATGACCCTTATGAAATCTGATTCACCACTGATCTTCTGTGGAGAGGAACTTATCCCTCTCATGTTTTCAGCCTCCACACTCTATTCCGCACCCTGCTCCTGACCTCGACCTGGTTGTGGGTCATTACTGAAGACATTCCACGGGCTCCGCCCATTATTATTACTATATCCCCTCAGGATCTTATTCCTCAGCTTCCTCTTGATCTTGAGAGGATCTACGATCTGATATGGGACATACTGTTGTATGATCCCCCCAATCCTTGGGCACTGGTGCCATTACCTCCATCATTTCATTCTCTCCCTATTCATGTCCATTCCTGCTTTATGATAAACTCAAGTAATTCACAAAAAAAAAAAAAGCCAATTTGGCAACTTCTTCCTCCCAAATCCTCGTTGAGGAAACTTCATATTTGTCCGACTGTACCCCACTGCGCGGGACGTTCGGGCCAAATTCCCTTCTAGATCTACTTTGTCCCTCCTCTCGGGAGGATTCACCTGTATTCCCTCATGTACTCCTTGATTTTTATCCTTCTTCGTCCTCATTAGGTTAGAATAGGGAGTCTAGTGAAGTTAGGGAGCCTAGTGCTAGGCAGGTCAATCAGGTTAGAAAATCTAGGAAATTTAAGGGTAGACGAGTCCCAAATAGATACCTCTAGGATTTAGCTTTAAGATGCCTTTCTTGTTCTCAGATCCCTCAGCTATTAGAAAATCCCATTCAGATGCCAGAAGATTGTAAAGTTGATGAGTTAGTTGATGATGGGTACGAGGTATATGAGTTGTTACATGAGAAAGACCCTATTAATGAAGAAGGAGAAGATGACGAGGACGCGGCTGAGGTGTATGCCAGTGGAGTGAAGAGATTTGATGAACTTTCAGCTGCCTTAGAAGAGCCTACCAAAGAAATCAATGTAGGGAGTGAAGATGAACCTAAGGTTGTCCTCGTCAGTAAGAATTTGTCTGAAGTAGACGAAGAGGTAGTAGTCCAAGTTCTCAAAGATTATAAGGATACTTTCACCTGGAGTTATGAAGATATGCCGGGACTAGATTCTTCCTTGGTGGAACATAGATTGACATAGAAAGATGGAGTTAGTCCGATTAAACAAAAGTTAAGGCGATTCCACCCTCAAATGACTTTGAAAATGAAAGAAGAAGTCGATAAGCTGCATAAAGCCAAATTCATTAGAGTTGTCCCCTATCTGTAATGGGTGGCTAATATAGTCCCAGTTATGAAAAATGATGGAAAAGTCAGAATTTGTATTCACTTCCGAGATTTGAACTGGGTGTGTCCTAAAGATGACTTTCCACTGCCTCACATAGATGTACTCATTACCAACACGGCTGACTATCAAAAATTGTCATTTATGGATGGGTTCTGAGGGTATAATCCGATTAAGTTGGCAAAAGAGGATCAAGAAAAAACATCGTTCACCATACCTTGGGAAACTTATTGCTATGTCATTATGCCATTTGGATTGAAAAATGTTGGAGCCACTTATCAGAGAGCTATGATGGCAATATTCCATGACATGATGCACATTAACTTAGAAGTGTATGTGGATGATCTGCTGGTAAAATCTAAGACGAAAACTGAGCAAGCTAAAGTTCTGGCAAAGGTTTTGGAGAGGTCGAGATATTACCAGTTGAAGATGAATCCCAAGAAGTATATATTTTAAGTATCATCAGGAAAATTATTGAGATTTATTGTAAGTAAACGGGGTATTGAGATCGATCCCAACAAGGCAAGGACTATCACAGAGATGCCACCTCCCAAGAATTTGAAAGAATTAAGAAGATTGATCGGGAGGTTACAGTTTATCCGCCGCTTTGTCTCCCAACATTAACAAAGGTGTAAGTCGTTCTACGAGCTTACTAAGTCGGGAGTCAAATTTGATTGAGACGATAAGTGCCAGGAGGCATTTAATGGATTAAAGGATTATTTAGCAAGTCCTCCTGTCTTGAGACCACCATCTCCAGACAAACCTTTAATTTTATATATTTATGTTCTAGATGATGCGGTGGGGGTTGTCTTAGCACAAGAAGATAAAGAAGGAAAGGAGAGGGCAGCCTATTATCTCTCCAAAGTTCTCAACCCCGCAGAACAAAGATACACGGCGATTGAGAAAACATGTGCAACACTTGTATGGGTAGTTCAGAAGTTCAAGCATTATTTTCTGGCCCATGAAGTTCATCTCATCGCTAGGATGAATCTCATTAAGTTTCTTCTTGAGAGATCTGTCCTCATTGATAGGTTAGCACGTTAGAGCTTTCTATCCCAATTTGATATCACTTACATTCATCATAAAGCAATTATGAATATAAGGCTCTCCTTGCTGGCCTCGAGGCCGCTCATCTCCATGGTGCCACCAAACTGAGAATTGTGGGTGATAGTCAACTAATTCTTCGCCAAGTGCTTACTAAGTATCGCACCCTTGACCCCAAGCTTAAGTCCTATCAGGAACTCACTTCAGCTTATGCCAAGCTTTTCACCAAACTGATCTTTGTCCATGTTCCTCGGAATCAAAACATTCTAACTGATGCGTTAGCTTTTCTCGCATCTTCTCTAAATTTCTCGATCAACAGGCAATCTGAGTTGATCATTAGTTAAAGAGAAACTACTGAAGAAGGTTAGAGATGGGGATATTATAGAAAAAAGAGAAATTATGTTGCTAGATTGGCAACAAGAAATGGAAGACAAGGATAAACTATGGTATTATGAGATTGCTAAGTACTGTGAAGATCAGTCATACCCCGGAGAAGCCACTACTGAGGAGAAAAGGGATATCAAGAGAGTTGCTCAGAGATACACCTTAGTTGGAGGAACTCTATAAAAACGTGGATTTGATGGTGTTCTCTTGAGGTGTCTGGATGAAGATGAGATTTGGAAGATCATGGAAAGAGCTCACGCCGGAGTTTGTGGTGGTCGTGTTAACGGATAAATGCTATCAAAGAAAATCCTTAGACAAGGATATTATTGGCCAACCATGGAAGAAGATTGTGTAGGATATGTCCGTAGGTGTGCTAAGTGTCAACTTCATGCCAACAAGATCCATTCCCCCGCATCTTCACTCCATCCTGTTTCATCCCCATGGCCTTTCTCCATGTGGACATTCGACATCATTGGACTCCTTGGTAATCCTGATTCCGCTACCAAGCAAAAATCTTTTATTCTCACGGCAACGGAATATTTCACCAAGTGGGCGGAAGCCGAAGCATACACGGAGATCAAAGCATCAACGGTCTGCAAATTCATCATGAGGAACATCATCATCAGATTTGGAATTCCAAGCACCATCGTCACTGACAATGGACCGCAGTTCATATCACAAGATCTAAAAGACCTCTGCAACAGGTATAAAATTGCATTGCATCATTCATCTCCTTATTATCTGCAAGGCAATGGCCAAGCAGAAGCAACCAATAAGATTCTGATAAAAATTATCACGAAAACGTGTAAGTCTAATAAATTCTCAAACTAGCCAAAAAAATTAATTGAGGCTCTATGGGCATACCGAACTTCAATCCGCACACTCACTGGGCAAACTCCTTATTCCTTAACATTTGGAATGGAGGCGGTAGTTCCATACGAAGTCCTCATCCCATATTTAGAATACAATTGAGCAAGGAATTTTCCATTGATGAGCATCGCTCTGTGCTCCTCGCTCAGCTGGAATTCTTAGATGAGAAAAGATGGTCAGCTGCTAATCATGCAAGAGTATATCAGAACATATTAGCACGTTTTTACCAAAAAAAAGTTATTGAACGAAAGTTTAAAGTTGGTGAAATGGTTGTGACAAGAATCTTTGTAAAACCTGGTGGTCTTCGTTCTAAATTACAACCCAACTGGGAAGGACCATATGTTATATCGCATGCTTTCCCTGGTAACGTCTATTGTTTAGTAAATGCAGAAGGGCAAGAGTTAATTCACCCCTGGAACGGTCTGTATCTTAAGAAGTACTATCCTTAGTTTAAGCGATCAGCATGGTGCAAGGACCAGTAGAGTTGGAAAATTTGAAAACTAAAATTCCCTTATTAGTCTTTGGTAATCTAATTCAAACACATTATTGCACACAAACACGTTTGGTTCTTGAGTAACAAGAGATGTGAAGCTCGAGGAACACCGAAAGTTTGACTAGTAGTGGAAATGTACAACTCATTCTTTTCAAAACAAAACTTCCGTTTTACACTCGGCCCACGATGTCGGAACGAGGCACAGAATAGACTACTGAAAATACCCGCCATCTTAGTAGGAGGCCGTCATAAAAAAAATGGGGAGATCCACCCCACAAAAGCAAAAGAAAAAGTAAAAGGCAAAAGCCAACCAAATCAAAAGGCCATTACGTTACAAATGTTACCACAAAAGGCCACAAAATTAAATGAAAAGGGAGCGCAAGGTCGTTAAATATCCCGTAAAAATAAAGATGGCTGAATCCCAACGGATAATAGGGTAAAGGAAGGACGTCTTTCTGAGTCTCCGGAACCCTCTCGCAGGCTTTCTAGACAAATTCTTTCTTTCATTTTTTCTAAAGAGGCGTGCTCTAAGCTTGAGGAATGGCCGACGTTGACCAAGGGTCGGACCATCGAATGGGATCACGATTACAAACATAATTCAAGCACAATAATTCTGGATTAGGTCATTAAAGAATGATGTGGGAATTAAGTTAACAAATTAATATGCTCTTTTGATCCAAGTTTCATGCTGGTCCTTAGTTTATTCAATTAATGTTTTATTTCAAAACCAAAAAAAATTGAATATTTCAAAACCAAAAAAAAAAAAATGAATATTTCAAAACAAAAAAAATTGAATATTTCAAAACCAAAAAAAAATTATATTTCGTGACTACAAAAAATTTGAATATGGCAGAACTCCAAAAAAAATTGGATATTTCTAAAATTGCAATTGCAAAACAAGAATATTTCAATTAGCATTTGTCTGATTAAGTTATGAGTGTTGCATCATTTTTAATTTTCAGTAAGCATTTACATACTTGTATGTTGCATTTTACCGTTTATTTGCCTTTAATTATGTTTATTTGCGTTCATTAAATAATGGCTTCGCCCCTTGACCCTCCTACCAAGGATAGGATCAAGTAGCCAGTTACTTAACTAGGCAAGGGGCTAAGCCTGGAAAGATATTTAATTTGTTTGTTTGTTCAAGTCATGTGCAGGAATGAAAAGGAAAGACAGTAGAAAATAGTACCAAGACAACTCAAGTATGAAGAAAGTCTGTTCATATATCAAAAGAGTTCATATACAAGTGAAAGCCCACCCACAGGACTTCAAAATAAAAGAAGATACATCATGACAGCCTTCACGGCTGACTCTCTCCCGCGCCCTTATCCAGCTGGCTCTGCGCCTCGTCCTGGACATCTGGTCCTCGTGCTGGCGGCAGCGGTGGTCCCATCACACTCGGCCCTGCCTGGCCGGAGGATACTGCTATGCTGGTGGTGAAAGCACTCGCCTGTCCTCGCTCCAACGCCCGCGGCCACGTACGCTGGTAACGAGCCTCTATGCTCTGGCGCTCGTGCTCCACCACTGATAATGTAAGGATTGAGGTTTTCGTATCTGGTTATCGGGTCAGTTTTCAGATCCGGTTATCGGGTCAGCTTTCAGGGTCGGATCCCATAGTTCAAGCTCTGATGGGGCTGGGACTCTGTTCTGTTTCACGTCGAGCCAGGCTCGACACGGTTTAAATGGCGTCCAGCAATGTAGACACGTTTTAGGCTGTGCCACGTGGGCGCCACGTGGGTCGCGAGAGTACGGCCCCGGTCATATCGTCTGAATGGTGTCTTGGATGGACGACGCCATTCAGAGTACGACCCTGGCTTGTCAGTGTACGGCCCGGTCTTGTCATCTAAAAGATGTCGGGCATGCACGACGCATTTTACCCAGCTTTTGGTTGACCTCGTGAACCCTCCTTCCTTTCCCTCATTCCCTCCTTCCTTTCCCTCATTCCCACCTTCCTCCGGCGGCACCAACGGCCCCCTTCCCCCTCCTTCCTTTTCCTCCCTTCATTTCACCTCTCCCTCCACTCCAATCACCTCCCAACTCCCACCACTACCACCACCATCTCCTCCGCAGGCGTTTTTCTCTTCGGACAACGGCCGACGTCCCGGTGGAGTAACGACGTCCTCAGTGGTACTGGCGGTGGCGTGGGGCGAGACGGGTTGGCAGCTCGAAGCTTGGAGGAGTTCAAATAACCGGTAGGGTGACGATCCCCGTGGTGTTTCAACTTAAAACCATGTTTTCCCACTTTGAAACATGATCCCTGTTGATTGATATTTTAGTTGTTTATCTGATAAAATCATCCTGTTGAAATTTGAAACCAAAAAGAAAAGATTCGCATGAGCTGATTATTTATCGCTTTTATCCTGTTTAAGGGGGAATCGATCCAAAAATTCCTCCTGAAATACTGAATCTGTAACTTGAAAAGCGTCCAGGAACAGCGACGCGTTTTAAACTGCGTCGCTCAACCCAGACGCCTTTCAGGCAATTTCTCTGTTGTCTGCTGCCTGAGCGTCTACGAAAAAATAAGGTTATGTTTGAATAGCATCGACTAATAGCGACGCGATTCAGGCAGTTTCCTTGTTTCTTCTTCAGTTCTCAGATTTTTGATCTGTTTGCTACTACACTTTATGTATTAAGCATTATAGGCCACCCAGGCTACAGGTCATACGTACTGAGGCTAACACCCTCCTCTTCTTAGGAACACTCTTCTTGACGTCTTCAACTCTCTTTGATTGGGTCGGTCCCTCGATCAGACCAGAGTGGTTGGCGTTAAAGACCTCCATAAGTCCCCAAAATCAAAGTATTCCTCCTTGATCATCGGACTGGTTGTACCAATTGAAGTCCCGGTTAGATTTTCATAACATGGTGAGAGAAAGCCATAGAATATAACGGTGGAAATTGAACTGAAACTAGGATCCTACCCCTTGAGTGAATTTGTGATTAATTAATCCAAATAACCCAACAAGGAATCCTAAAATAACGTTAAACATCCACTTGTTTGCTTAATCTCTGTACAACTTGTTTGCCAATCTCTGAAAAAAATCTAACATCATGCTACTTCGATCAGGTAGAGACTTGAGCATGTCTCCAGATGCCATATTCAACTACGAGGGAGATGCTAATGCCCCTCGTGACTCTGATTACTGTTTTGAAAGCGGGGGAGATGCTGATGCCCCCCATAATTCTCTTCCTTGTCCAATTCGATATGAGGGGAATGTCCCAACCCCTCTTCATTGTCCTCACGATCAATATTCTGATCTTCCCCCGCATGTGCATGCGGTTCCCAATCCTATTTTTGAGGGGGACATGAATCCGAATGATCCCTCGTCTTCCGATCCCTCGGATCTTGTAAATGCTTTGGGAGTTCTTGCCTCCCGTCTGGACCCTCAACAGTTCGAGGCAATCCAGTCCATTTTAAAGGGGAAGACGCCCATGCAATCTACCGAGCCGAACCCTACGGCTCCCCCTGCTATCCCTCAGCAACCTCCTCATCATCCACCCTTCATTCACTAGGCCATGGAAGGCCTCCATGTCTCAACTTCTCGGCCAGCTAGGCCATAACTTTCCTCTTCTAGGCAACCGGTCAGACCGCTGACGCCGACTTACCAAAATGCCCTCGGGCATGGCGGAAGCTCTGCCGGACCTCTATTCTATTGTCCTCCTTGCCCTACGTAATCTAGGCAACAAGCCTATCAAGTACCTCCACCTCCCCCTCCTCCCCAGGCTGATCCGACAACGCAAGCGTTGCTAGCAAAGATGGAGCGCATGGATGAAAAGTTCAACAACCTCCAAAAGATGATGGGGGTCAAAGCTGCACCAGAGATTAGCTTACCAAGTCTGCCAGTGTTCCACCTGCCACCCTCTGAAATGCCAGTGTACCGAAAATACAACGGTACTGGTAACCCTTTCACTCACTTGAAGGAGTTCATATACGAGTCATCCTTCTGGCAAAACGACAAGAGGTCGTTGGCATTTTTGTTCAGGAGATCTTTAGAGGGACCAGCCCTCGAATGATTATTTTCATTAGAACCTGCTAAAGTAGAGGACTACGGTATCATCTCCCGAAAATTCATTCAACGATACCAGGACAGAGTTGTCCCCTCCCTGTCCATTACTGACCTAATAGCAGAGAAGATGAAGCCGGATGAGGAGTTCGTCAGTTTTGCTGATAGATGGAGGTGTTTGGCCGAGAAGGTGAAAGATCACTTGTCTGAGTCGAAGCAAGTGAAGATGCTCATTTCCAATGCCACGCCTCAGTTCAAACTAGTCCTCTCCTTAAACAACCTGACCAGTATGGCAAAGCTCTAAGAAAGAGCGCGGTACTGTCATAATGCCTTCAAGGACGCTACGTTCTCTAGCGTCTTTGATCCTCACCGACCTTGCAGGCCTCCACCTCAGAAGCCTGCAGTGCCAAATTCCCCCAGCACAGGTCCGACTACCGAGGGCACGCTCTCTCATGACCAGGTTAGCAGTATGAACAATAACCAGCCCCAATTTATGAGGAGTCAACAGCCACAGTACTAGCGGCCACAGCAGCCAAACCAGCAGGGTTACAGGCAGCAGCCGAACCCCCAGTATCAACACCCCCAGTATCAGCGGCCTCAGTAGCTGAACCAGCAACAACAACAACAGCCACAACAGCAGCCGCAACGGTAGTTACAGTATCATCCCCCACAACAACAGCAGTATCAGCAACAGCAGCAGTACCAGCTGCGCGCACCACCGGCATATCACAATGTCCCTCCTCCTACTGACTATAACCAGCAGAGAAGACCTCCAGGCCCCAAGAGGGCAGAATACCCAGTCCTTCCAGAGTCCTTGGCGGACATTTTCAGTGCTTTAATGGCAGCCAATGCCTTAGTCCTGCCAAGAGAAAAGGCAATCTGGCCCCAAAATGTCGATACTTCCAGGTATTGCTATTTCCATAGGCAACCTGGACACACTATTGACACATGCTTCCAATTCAGAGATTATATTCATGATCTCAACGAGCAGGAAGGCATAGACTGGGAAGAGATGAAGAAGTACATATCCGCCTTGAAGGCGAGAAGACAACAACAGCAGCAGCAGTAGCAACAACCAAGAGCACCGGCACAAGCAGCGGTACCACCAAACATGGGTATAGTGCAGAACCCACTCCCGGAGCACCAAAATCAGAACCAAGTTGCCCTTATTCTGACAAATAGCCGGTCTGAGGCTAACCGAGGGCAACAGTGGAAGATAGAGGACTCTTCCTCTATTTATTCAACGGGTCACACTCCAAGCACCTCAGAACAAACACCACGCCGCACCATCCACATACCTAGACCACAGCCTATTACCATCACCCCCATACCAACACCCGCATATTACTCACCCGCACCCATTAACCCATTCCCACCACCCACTTTCCTCAAACCCATTACCCCCAACGCCACTATGCCTCCATTAAATAACCCCCCGCAAGCCAGCTACGCACCCCTTAGGCCATCCAGACCGCTACTCCGCGTACCATTCCCTACATCACCCATTACCACTACCGCTTACCTAGATACCATCCAACCATCTAAACTGCTACTACGCGTGCCATTCCCCACTTCATCCGCACCAACCACTTACCCTTCCACCATCCAGCCATCTAGGCCTCTCATCCGTACCACGCCATCACCAACTAACCCCACGCCATCACCCGCATACCAACACTCCACGCCATCTGCATCATCCAACCCTGCGGTGCTCAAGTTATCACCCGAACCATCCACAACTGAGGAACATGCGCTTCAGAGTGGGAGGATTTTCAACAAGGTCTTTCCTCAATCGACGGTTAGAGACAGCCCATCACAGCTGTCGGAGGAAGCACACCATGATGAGTGTGCACCAGGCACTCAATACGACCTGCTGAAGCACTTTGACCGAACACCGGCACGAATCTCCGTGCTTGAACTGATAAAAAGATCGAAGACTCATCAAGAGGCTCTGATGGAATATTTACAGAAGGTGATGGTCAACGAAGACGTGTCGGTAGAAAAGATCGCTGTACTACTAGTTCCTCAGGGGGATCCTCCCTCTATTTCATTCCATGTCTCGGAACTAGCACCGCTAGCAACCAGGAGTATGGCTCTGAGCATTACGGTCAACATCTGCAAAAAGGCCGTAGATACATGCCTAGTTGACACAGGGGCTTTGATCAATGTTTTACCTCCGAAGACCCTGGAATTATGCGGTGTGCCCAAAGAAAAATGGTTGCCTAGCCCTATCTCCATTACGGCTTATGGTAATTCCACCCGTTCCCCTTTGGGAATGGTCTATTTGAAAGTGGAGCTAGGCCCTGTGTGTCATGCCGAGGTCGAATTTCACATTTTGGAAATCTACCCTTCTTTGAATGCCATTTTGGGTCGTCCTTACATAAAAACCCTCGAGGCGATTCCCTCCACGAATCATCAATGCCTCAAATTTCCCTTCAAAGGACTAATCGTTAAGGTTACGAGCATGCCGATCCTTGCTGCTGCTCATTCTTTGAATGTCAAACCCACTTCTTCACCTGGCCGACAACCTTTTATGTAGGTATTACAGGTTTACCATCCGGTGGTTGATCCTTTGAAAACTGCCACTATTACTCCTTATCCATTAAATGCCATAAAGAGGGGGAGGTGCATGAGTACCCCGGGATGGAGAATAATGATGAAGAATGGTTACCAGCCGGGAAAGGGCCTAGGTACACAGTTACAAGGCAGGACCACTTCCGTCAAGGATAACCGAGGGACACCTAGATACGGCCTGGGCTGTAGGCCAAGAAAAATGAAATAGGACATTGCTCAGCAGGAGGAAAATGAAGATGGTCAAAGGGTCTGGAGGACAATGTCTACACCCTGCAAAGAAGGCCGGGATCCCTTAACATGGACTTTATACACTCTTTTTGTAAAGGGGCCCGTAATCAGTCACGACAACACGGTGGTCATTACTTCCTGTTTTGACCTCCATGATATATATGGAAGAGACTTGGCTAGACATTGCTCAGAACTGCTCACGTACCAGTCCTTGGAAGCTCTGCGGCCAATGAAGAAGAGGAAATTCCAAGACCCTGAATGTGAATGGTACAGGTGGTTCAATTTAAGGGATCTATATATCGCACTGAACAGGCTGTTCCTTGATCCCTCTGAACCTAAGTGGCCGCCACAGATAGATGAGCTGATCGAAGGGCCTGGTGCTATTTTTGACAAGAGAATACTGCTGTCAGAGGAGACTGATAAAGGGGAGCCAGATGACCCCTATGAAGCTGGCTATACCACGGATCTGCTCTGGAGGGGGACCTATCCTTCTCATGTTTTCACGCTCCATACCTTGTTCCGCACTTTGCCCATTACCCCGACTTGGTCGCGGGTCATTACTGAGGATATTCCATGGGCTCCGCCCGTCATGATTACTCTGTCCCCACGGGACTTCATTCCCCAACCTCCTCTCGATCTAGAGAGGATGTATGATTTAATCTGGGACATACTGCTGTATGATCCCCCTAATCCTTTGGCCTTGGTGCCACTTCCTTCATCCCGTTCTCCTTCTATCCATCTTCATTCTTGTTTTATGTTAAATTCTTCTTTTATCAAAAAAAAAACGCCAATTTGGCAACAAATTTCTCCCAGATCCTCATTGAGGAAACCTCTTACTTGTCCAATTGTACCCCATCGCGCGGGTCTTTCGGTCAAGATTCTCTTCTAGATCTACTCTGCCCCTCCCTTCGGGAGGATTCTCCTGTATTTCCATTTGCATCCCATAATTCTCATTCTACTTTGTCCTCATTAGGTCAGGATAGGGAATCTATTGAAGTTGGGGAGTCTAGTTCTAGGCAAGTTAGTCAGGTTAGGAAATCTAGAAAGTCTAAGGGTAGACGAATTCCAGATAGATACCTCCAGGATTTAGCTGATAAATGCATTTCTTGCTCTATGATCCCTCAGCTATTAGAAAATCAAATTCAGATGCCAGAGGATTGTATAGATGATGAGTCAGTCAATGATGGATATGTGGTGTATGAGTTGATACATGAAAAAGACCCCATTATTGAAGATGAGGAAGATGACGAGGACGCGACTGAGGCATATGCCAGTGGAGTAAAAAGATTCGATAAACCCTCAGCTGCCGTAGAATAGTCCACCAAAGAAATCAATCTAGGGATTGAAGACGAACCTAAGGTTGTCCTCGTTAGCAAGAATCTTTCTGAAAAGGATGAGAAGGCAATGGTACAAGTTCTCAAGGACTATAAGGACACTTTCGCTTGGAGTTATGAGGATATGCCGGGATTAGACTCATCACTAGTGGAACACAGGTTGACATTAAAGGATGGAGCTAGCCCGATCAAACAGAAGTTAAGGCGATTCCACCCACAAATGGCTTTAAAGATGAAGGAAGATGTTGATAAGTTACATAAGGTCAAATTCATTAGAGTCGTCCTTTATCTGCAATGGGTGGCCAACATCGTCCCGGTTATGAAGAAAGATGGGAAGGTCATGATTTGTATTGACTTCCGAGATTTGAACCGGACGTGTCCTAAGGATGATTTTCCATTGCCTCACATTGATGTACTCATCGATAACACTGCTGGCTATGAAACGTTATCATTTATGGATGGATTTTCAGGATATAATCAGATTAAATTAGCAGAAGAAGACCAAGAAAAGACATCATTCACTACACCTTGGGGAACATACTGCTATGTTGTCATGCCATTTGGTTTAAAGAATGCTGGAGCCACTTATCAAAGGGCTATGATGGCAATATTTCATGACATGATGCATATAGATCTAGAAGTGTATGTGGATGACTTATTGGTGAAATCTAAGACAAAGGCTAAGCATGCCAAAGTTTTGGCAAGGGTATTAGAGAGATTAAGGGAATATCAGTTAAAGATGAACCCCAAGAAATGTGTATTCGGGGTATCCTCAGGAAACTACTTGGATTCATTGTCAGTAAACGGAGAATTGAGATCGATCCCAACAAGGCGAAGGCTATCAGAGAGATGCCACCTCCTAAGAACTTGAAAGAGTTAAGAGGATTAATCGGGATGTTGCAATTCATTCGCCGTTTTGTCTTCCAGCACTCACAAAGGTGTAAGCCGTTCTACGAGCTTACTAAGTCACGAGTCAAATTTGATTGGGACGATAAGTGTTAGGAGGCATTCAATGGATTGAAAGATTATTTGGCAAGTCCTCCTGTTTTGAGACCACCATGTCCAGGCAAACCATTGATACTTTACATTTCTGTCCTAGATGATGCAGTGAGGGATGTCCTAGCACAAGAGGATGAAGAAGGAAAAGAGAGGGCAGCCTACTATCTCTCTAAACTTCTCAACCCCGCTGAACAGAGATACATAAGGATGGAGAAAACATGTGCAACACTGGTCTGGGTTGTTCAGAAATTGAAGCATTACTTTCTAGCCCATTAAGTCCATCTCATCGCTAGGATGAATCCAATCAAGTTTCTTCTTGAGAAATCTGTCCTTATTGATAGGTTAGCACAATGGCAAAGCTTTCTATCTCAATTCGATATCACTTACATTCAGCAGAAAGCGATCAAAGGCTATTAGCAGAACATCTCGCTCATCATCCCCTTCCTCGTTTTGATCCAGTCCGGTCGGAGTTTCCAGATGAGGAACTGATGTCCATAGACCAAATCAGAGATGATATGTGGACTCTGCATTTTGACAAAGCTCTGAATTCCCATGGAAAGGGTATTGGCATTGTTCTGTTATCACCTGAAGGTGTCACCATTCCACAAGCCTTTCAGCTTGACTTTCCAGTCACCAACAATATAGCTGAATATGAGGCATTCCTTGCTGGCCTCGAGGCTGCTCATTTCCATGGTGCCACCAAACTCAGGATTGTGGGTGATAGCCAATTGATTCTTCGCCAGGTGCTAACCAAGTATCGAACTCTTGATCCCAAGCTCAAGCCTTATCAAGAACTTACTTCTGCTTATTCAAAGCTTTTCACCAAATTGATCTTCATCCATGTTCCTAGGAATCAGAACATCTTAGCTGATGCTCTAGCTTTACATGCATCTTCCCTCAATTTCCCAATCAGCAAACAATCCGAGTCAATCATTGTTCATAGGCGCCTTTCACCCGCCGTGAAAGACCCCTCATTCCTTAGGACTAAGGAGAAGCTGTTGAAGAAGGTTAGAGATTGAGATATTGTGGAAAAAAGGAAAATTATGTTATTGGAGTTGTTAGAAGAGATGGATGATGAGCAGAAGCCATGGTACTATGAAATTGCTAAATATTGTGAAGATCAATCGTATCCTGAAGAAGCCACAACTGAGAAGAAAAGAGCTATCAGGAGAGTTGCTCAAAGATACACCCTAGTTGGGAGAGCATTATACAAAAGAGGTTTTGATGGAGTTCTTTTGAGATGTCTAGACGAAGATGAGCTTTGGAAGGTTATGGAAGGAGCTCATACTGGAGTTTGTGGTGGCCATGTTAATGGACAGATGTTAGCAAAGAGAATCCTTAGACAAGGATTTTATTGTTCAACCATGGAAGAAGATTGTGTAGGATATGTCCGTAGGTGTGCTAAGTGTCAACTTCACGCCGACAAGATTCATTCTCCTGCATCTTCACTCCACCCTGTTTCCTCCCCATGGCCTTTCTCCATGTGGGCGTTCAATATCATTGGACCCCTTGGTAATCCTGATTCCGGCATTAAGCAGAAGTCTTTCATCCTCACGGCAACGGAATACTTCACCAAGTGGGCGGAAGCTGAAGCATACACGGAAGTCAAAGCATCAACCGTCTGCAAGTTCATCATGAAGAACATCATCACCATATTTGGAATTCCAAGCACCATCGTCACCGACAATGGACCGCAGTTCATGTCACAAGAACTGAAAGACCTCGGCAACAGGTACAAGATTGCATTGCATCATTCATCTCCTTATTATCCGCAAGGCAATGGCTAAGCAGAGGCGACTAACAAGACTTTGATAAAAATCATTAAAAAAACGTGCAAGTCTAATAAATTTACAGACTGGCCGGAAAAATTGATTGAGGCTCTATGGGCCTACCGAACTTCAATCCGCACACCCACTGGGCAGACTCCTTATTCCTTAACATTTGGAATGGAGGCGGTAGTTCCATACGAAATCCTTATACCGTCATTAAGAGTACAATTGAATAAGGAATTCTCCATTGATGAACACCGTTCAGCACTCCTTGCTCAATTGAAACTCTTAGACGAGAAAAGATGGTCAGCTGCTAATCATGCAAGAGTTTATCAAAATAGATTAGCACATTTTTATCTAAAGAAAGTCATTGAACATGTAAGGACTGAGGTTTCGGGTTCAGTATTCGGGTCGGGTTCGGACAGGATCCCCTGGTTTGGACCCTGAGGGGTCTTGAGATTTCTGACTGAATGACGTCTGCACTGCTCGACGTCTTTCAAAAGACGTCTGTCTATATAGACGCCATTTAAGTCTGCTTTCTGATTGTGCCACGTGTGCGCCACGTGGGCGGATTTCGGGCCGCGAGAGTACGGCCCCTGTCACATCGTCTGAACGGCGTCCATGTTGGTCGACGCGATTCAGACTGCAACCTCTGCGATGTTAGGGTATGGCGCCAGAGCGTTGTCAGTACGGCCTGTCCTGTCGTCTGAAAGGCGTCCGTGGTGAGCGACGCGTTTCAGAGCGTTGTCAGTACGGCCGTCCTGTCAGACTGATTGGCGTCTGCCTCGATCGACGCGTTTTAGCCAGATTCAAATTGACCCCGCGAGCCTCCCCTTCTTTCCCTCATTCTCGCCTCCACCCTCTCTCTCTTCGCCCTCTCCGCTCCCTCTGCCCTCCTTCCTCCCTTCCCTTCCTCTTCTTCCTCTTCCATCACTCCAACACCTCCCTACCTCTCACCTCTACCTCCACCACTTCCTTCGCGGTGTTCCATTCTCCGGACGGCGGCCGACGTCCCGGCGGAGTGGCGGCGTCCTCGAGGGTACCGGCGGCGGTCTGCGGTGCGGCGGGTCGGCGGCACGGAGCTTGGAGGAGTTCAAGAACCGGTAGGGGGACGAACCTTGCATGGATTGTGAATGTATTGCTTGCGTTTTCCATGGCGGAGCATGTTGTATTTGGGGTAGATTGAGCATGTTTAGGGGGCTTAATGGGGTTTCTATGCATGATGAATTATAGGCTTCAAATGGTATTTCGTATTCCTACTTTGTTTTCCCCCTCTTGGGCGATTTTGGGGTGTTTTGGGGGTGAAAGGGTGCCCTCGGGCTGAGGACAGGACTTCGTTTCTGGCGCTAAAAGACGTCATGGATGGACGACGCCTTTTAGAAGGACGTCGGGACATCATGACGCCTTTTAGGCAGAAATCGCTCCACCAAGTCTCTGTCAATTCAGGGAATCCGACGCTAAATGACGTCATGGATAGAGGACGCCTTTCAGAAGGACGTCGGGCCATCATGACGCCATTTAGGCAGGAAATTCCCCGACTTTGGGTTCTGCAAATCTGGAATTTCGGTGTGAATGGCGTCTGTGGACTCTGACGCGTTTTAAAAGGGCGGCTTTCCAGGTGGACGCGTTTTAAGGAATAATCTGGCTTTAAATGAACCTGTTTGAGGAGCTTGAATGGCGTCGACCTCGGTCGACGCGATTCAAGACAGAACTGCATAAACTCTGGTTTTTAACATATGTTTCCCGGTTGGATGGTTCTAATGCATGCTTTACATTGTACATTGAGGCTGAGGATTTCTGTGTAATGGAACTACATCTTGTGTGTGTGTGTGCCTATGCGATTGTGGATTGGAATAATTGTGGTTTACGTTTGTCACCATGGACCGATGGGGACAGGGTCATGGTGTCTGTGAGGCATTGTGCCGTACTGGTGGGGGAGTGGTACACGTTGTGTTTTACATTTGGCTGAGGGAAGCAGAACCACCTTGAGCCCATCGGGCCGGAGTAGCCGGTGCGCTATCCGAGGGGTTGCTGTTCGGTCTCAGCGGGTCGGGGTTTCCCTGTTTGTCGTGGCAGCTTCCGGCGCGTTTCTTGCTGTGGAGCTGGTTGTGGTACTGTTGGAGTTGTTTTACCCCTGTAGCCACTGGGCCTGATGTGACCTTTGATCAAGGTTACGAGTGGTACGCTTCGCCCTTTGGCCTGACGCAGCCCGGGAGGTTAGGGTTGTGGGTGGTTCCTGTAGCTTCGGCTTGACGGGGGTTCGCCGGTCCCCAGGGCCCTCCTGAAGCGCCGAAGCCTAGCGTGAAGGCAATCCGGTCGGTAGGACAGTAGTGTAGACTGCTTGTGTGCACACGTAGCTGGGCAGTGGTGGTACGCTGGTCCCAGCTAGTCCTAGTTTGACTCACTGCCTCACCCTATAGTGCCCCGGAACACTGTAGGGGAGGACATGCGTGAGCAGTGGTGGTAGTGTTGGGAGGCGACGTTTGACTTCGGTCGACAGTGTGGTTCAGTCGCTTTGTGGACTTTGGCTGTGAGACGTGACTTTGTGTTGGGTTCTTCGGGTTGCTTAGAACTGTTCCTGCTACACTGTTTACGTATATGTTTCATATCAGGTTTGGGTGCCATGTTTACTGCTTTACTTAATTGCCATATATCCGTATTGTTGCACTTGTGGGTGTGTGAGTGGGAGGCAGGGGATCGGATGATCCCTACTGAGCCCAATTCTGGTGTGGCTCACTCCCTGCGGTTTCAGGTGTGGACCTCGTGGCGTGTGGCGGCGGGTGGTGCCTTCTTGGTGTGCGGACCAGCAACTGTCTCAGTTCCGGGGTATGCCCCGATGTTGTTGTACTTTCCTTCTGCCTGTACTTATTTAATTGTTGGACCATGTAATTATTGTTGGACTGTATACGGACATTGTTATCTTCCTTCCTGCGCACTTGTTATACCTTTGTAGTCTATGTGATTGTTATATTTTGCCTTGTTTAGCGCTTACTCCTCCAGATGTGTTGTGTAAGATCCGGGTGTGAACCCGTAGTTAATGGGCCGACATCCATTTAGTGACCGGGTCTCCGGTCATAGGATGGCAGGTCGTTACAGATGGTATCAGAGCTCAGTCTGGTCGAGTACATGGTAAACTGGGTTAGATATTATAGTCCAACAATAAGTACGAGTCTGTACAGGCGATGGCTGCTGGTATAGATTGATAGGTTTTAACGTGTTTTGGTTCGATTTGCGTGTTGTGGGGTAGTGATGGCGCCGAAGAGGAGAGTTCCGTTGGCTCGTGGTTCGAGAGCAGATGATGGTGGTTCGAGGGCAGAAGGACATAATGTAGATCGTTTCATGGAAGCTATGATTGGGGCTATGTCTAGATACCATCAGGGGGATGGAAATGAGGGGTCCAATTCCCGAGGTGGCCAATCCATGGTGATGGAGCGATTCTTGAAGTTGAAGCCCCCTTCTTTCACGGGTCAACCTGTTCCAGATGCGGCAGCTCATTGGATTAAGGAAGTGGAGAAGGCATTTGATGTTCTTGAATGTGCTGAGAGTGACAAGACCTTGTTGGCAACCTACTTGCTGAAGGACGATGCTTATGATTGGTGGGTTACCATCAAGGGGTTGATGTTTCCAGATAGGTCCTTGAGAGAGATTCCTTGGGAAGGCTTTGTAAGAGAGTTTAGTGGACAGTACTTTCCGAGGCACGTTCGTAGGGCCAAGGAAAGGGAGTTTATGGAATTGGTGCAGGATGGTAAGTCAGTTCTAGAATATCAGATGAAATTTGTAGCTCTGGGAAGATTTGCTCCACACATATCTGAGCGTGAGGATCTTAGGACGGAGAAATTTGTGGATGGACTTCGGTATGATCTGAGGGAGTTTGTGGCAGCTCATTGTTGTAAGGATCTGGCGTCAGCAGTTCGGTGCGCGGCAGCGGTGGAGATGCAGTTCCAACACACGGCGAAGGAATCGGAGCATTCAGTACAAGGGAAGCAGTAAAGCAGGGATAGATCAGCGGTCTTTTCGTCAGGTTGTTCGAGTTCCTTTGAGGTCGAGTTCCAAGAGGTGCCTTGTGACGAGGATGAAGATGGTTCGGTTCAGTAGATGCAGACAGAGGTCAGCTGGCAACAGGAAGCGAGGCGGGACGTTGCGGATCGTTGTCCCCGTTGTGGCAGGTTTCATGGCAATCGGATATGTCCCTTGATCACTGGTAGCTGTTTCGGCTGTGGTAGGAAGGGACATCTCGCGAGGAGTTGTCCCCAGAAGAATAAGGCAGGTCAGGAGCCGAGTGGTCGGTAGGTGTTCGAGGCGTGAGTGGAGTTGCGTCTCTTTGTGGAGGTCCGAGAGGTTGTGCTAGATAAGCACTTTTATCTTGTCTTATTCAGAGGTGGTTAAGGACTCTTGTGGCACTTTTATGTACTTGGGTTTGGTGGAGAATCGGTTTTGTAATATGTGCCTTGCTAGTGTGTGGTTATTTTGATCTTTCAGCTTTTTGTCAGGATTGAGAATCTTGGTTAGCTTGGTGTGAATTTGTTTGGCTAATTATGTGGAGCCCAGTGTGTGTGATTGGTGAGAATGATTGTTGTGATCGGTGTGCTAGCGTGTGATGGTTAGCCGAGTTTGTCGTTGAGTAGTTGCAAATTTCGAGGACGAAATTCTTTTAAGGGGGGTAGAATGTAAGGACTGAGGTTTCGGGTTCAGTATTCGGGTCGGGTTCAGGCCGGATCCCCTGGTTTGGACCCTGAGGGGTCTTGAGATTTCTGACTGAATGACGTCTGCACTGCTCGACGTCTTTCAAAAGGCGTCTGTCTATGTAGACGCCATCTAAGTCTGCTTTCTGATTGTTCCACGTGGGCGGGTTTCGGGCCGCGAGAGTACGGCCCCTGTCACATCGTCTGAACGGCGTCCATGTTGGTCGACGCGATTCAGACTGCGACCTATGCGATGTCAGGGTACGGCGCCAGAGCGTTGTCAGTACGGCCTGTCCTGTCGTCTGAAAGGCGTCCGTGGTGAGCGACGCGTTTCAGAGCGTTGTCAGTACGGCCGTCCTGTCAGACTGATTGGCGTCTGCCTCGATCGACGCGTTTTAGCCAGATTCAGATTGACCCCGCGAGCCTCCCCTTCTTTCCCTCATTCTCGCCTCCACCCTCTCTCTCTTCGCCCTCTCCGCTCCCTCCGCCCTCCTTCCTCCCTTCCCTTCCTCTTCCATCACTCCAACACCTCCCTACCTCTCACCTCTACCTCCACCACTTCCTTCGCGGCCTTCCATTCTCCGGACGGCGGCCGACGTCCCGGCGGAGTGGCGGCGTCCTCGAGGGTACCGGCGGCGGTCTGCGGTGCGGCGGGTCGGCGACACGGAGCTTGGAGGAGTTCAAGAACCGGTAGGGGGACGAACCTTGCATGGATTGTGAATGTATTGCTTGCGTTTTCCATGGCGGAGCATGTTGTATTTGGGGTAGATTGAGCATGTTTAGGGGTCTTAATGGGGTTTCTATGCATGAAGAATTATGGGCTTCAAATGGTATTTCGTATTCCTACTTTGTTTTCCCCCTCTTGGGCGATTTTGGGGTGTTTTGGGGGTGAAAGGGTGCCCTCGGGCTGAGGACAGGACTTCGTTTCTG
Source organism: Zantedeschia hybrid cultivar (assembly GCA_030544215.1). NCBI lineage: Eukaryota > Viridiplantae > Streptophyta > Magnoliopsida > Alismatales > Araceae > Zantedeschia > Zantedeschia hybrid cultivar. The sequence continues at coordinate 49,094,878 of JARZZO010000011.1, forward strand.
GCGCTAAAAGACGTCATGGATGGACGACGCCTTTTAGAAGGACGTCGGGACATCATGACGCCTTTTAGGCAGAAATCGCTCCACCAAGTCTCTGTCAGTTCAGGGAATCCGACACTAAATGACGTCATGGATGGAGGACGCCTTTCAGAAGGACGTCGGGCCATCATGACGCCATTTAGGCAGGAAATTCCCCGACTTTGGGTTCTGCAAATCTGGAATTTCGGTGTGAATGGCGTCTGTGGACTCTGACGCGTTTTAAAAGGGCGGCTTTCCAGGTGGACGCGTTTTAAGGAATAATCTGGCTTTAAATGAACCTGTTTGAGGAGCTTGAATGGCGTCGACCTCGGTCGACGCGATTCAAGACAGAACTGCATAAACCCTAGTTTTTAATATATGTTTCCCAGTTGGATGGTTCTAATGCATGCTTTACATTGTACATTGAGGCTGAGGATTTCTGTGTAATGGAACTACATCTTGTGTGTGTGTGTGCCTATGCGATTGTGGATTGGAATAACTGTGGTTTACGTTTGTCACCATGGACCGATGGGGACAGGGTCATGGTGTCTGTGAGGCATTGTGCCGTACCGGTGGGGGAGTGGTACATGTTGTGTTTTACCTTTGGCTAAGGGAAGCAGAACCACCTTGAGCCCGTCGGGCCGGAGTAGCCGGTGCGCTATCCGAGGGGTTGCTGTTTGGTCTCAGCGGGTCGGGGTTTCCCTATTTGTCGTGGCAGCTTCCGGCGCGTTTCTTGCTGTGGAGCTGGTTGTGGTACTATTGGAGTTTTTTTACCCCTGTAGCCACTGGGCCTGATGTGACCTTTGATCAAGGTTACGAGTGGTACCCTTCGCCCTTTGACCTAACGCAGCCCGGGAGGTTAGGGTTGTGGGTGGTTTCTGTAGCTTCGGCTTGACGGGGGTTCGCCGGTCCCCAGGGCCCTCCTGAAGCGCCGAGGCCTGGCGTGAAGGCAATCCGGTCGGTAGGACAGTAGTCTAGACTGCTTGTGTGCACACGTAGCTGGGCAGTGGTGGTACACTGGTCCCAGCTAGTCCTAGTTTGACTCACTGCCTCACCCTACAGTGCCCCGGAACACTGTAGGGGCGGACAGGCGTGAGCAGTGGTGGTAGTGTTGGGAGGCGACGTTTGACTTCAGTCGACAGTGTGATTCAGTCGCTTTGTGGACTTTGGCTGTGAGACGTGACTTTGTGTTGGGTTCTTCGGGTTGCTTAGAACTGTTCCTGCTACACTGTTTACGCGTATGTTTCATATCAGGTTTGGGTGCCATGTTTACTGCTTTACTTAATTACCATATATCCGTATTGTTGCACTTGTGGGTGTGTGAGTGGGAGGCAGGGGATCGGATGATCCCTACTGAGCCCAATTCTGGTGTGGCTCACTCCCTGCGGTTTCAGGTGTGGACCTCGTGGCGTGTGGCGGCAGGTGGTGCCTTCTTGCTGTGCGGACCAGCAGCTGTCTCAGTTCCGGGGTATGCCCCGATGTTGTTGTACTTTCCTTCTGCCTGTACTTATTTAATTGTTGGACCATGTAATTATTGTTGGACTGTATACGGATATTGTTATCTTCCTTTCTGCGCACTTGTTATACCTTTGTAGTCCGTGTGATTGTTATATTTAGCCTTGTTTAGCGCTTACTCCTCCAGATGTGTTGTGTGAGATCCGGGCGTGAACCCGTAGTTAATGGGCCGACATCCATTTAGTGACCGGGTCTCCGGTCATAGGATGGCGGGTCGTTACAGAACATAAGTTCAAAGTTGGTGAAATGGTTGTCAAAAGAATTTTTGTAAAACCTGGTGGTCCGCGTTCTATGCTCCAACCCAATTGGGAAGGACCATATGTTGTATCGCATGCTTTTCCTGGTAATGCTTATCGTTTGGTTAATGCAGAAGGGGAAGAGCTAACTCACCCCTAGAATGGTTTGTATCTCAAGAAATACTACCCTTAGGTTAAAGAGTCAATCAGCATGGTACAAAGACCAGTGGAATCAGAAAATTTATAAACTCAAATTCCCTTATCAGTCTGAATAATTTAATTCGAGCACATTACTACACACACTGACACGTTTGATTCGTGAGTAACAAGGGATGCCAAGTCCTAAGGAATACCGAAAGCTTGATTGAAAGTGTAAAGTGCAAATCATTCTTTTCAAAACAAAATTCCGTTTTTACACTCGGCCCATGATGTCAGAACGAGGCTTAGAATAGACTACCAAGAATACCCGCCATCTTAGTAGGAGGCCATCATAAAAAAATGGGGGAGATCCGTCCCAAAGAAAAGAAAAGAAAAGCAAAAGCAAAAGGCAAAAGCCAAATGTCAAATCAAAAGGTTATTACACTACAAACGTTACATCAAGGCTATGAAATGAAATGAAAGGGAACGCAAGGTCGATAAATACCCCGGAAAGAAAATGACCGAACCCCAACAGATATTAGGGTAGGAAAGGAACATCTTTTTAGGTCTCCGGAACCTTCTCGTGGGCTTTCTAAATCAATTCTTCCTTTCTTTCTAAAGAAGCGTACTCCAAACTTAAGGAACAGCCTAGATTGACTACGAAACAAATCATCAAATGAGATCACGAATGGAAACACAAGTTCAAACACGATGGGTTTAAGTTAAATTATTGAAGAACAATTTGAGAATTAAGTTAATAAATGAATATGATCTTTTGATCTGAGTACCATGCTAGTCTTTTTAGTTTGCACCATATTCCAAAATCCAAAAAAATTGACATTTTCAAAATCCAAAAAAAAGTATATATTCCAAAATCCAAAAAAAATTCATATTTCAAAATCCAAAAAAATTCATATCCCAAAATCCAAAAAACTCATATTTCAAAATAAAAAAAATTCATATCCAAAATCCAAAAAAAATACACGTTTCTAAAACCCAAACAAACATGAATATTTCAAAACAACAAAAAAACATTTCAATTAGCATCTGCTTATTGCATTTGGTATGCTTCATTCCTTTTATTTTTAGTAAGCATTTGTCTGCTTGTATGTTGCATTTTGCTTACAGTTTGATTACTCATGCCACCTCTGTTAATAAAGGCCATACCCCTTGACCCTTCTACCAAGGATATGATCAAGTAGTCGGTTACTTAACCAGGTAAGGGGCTAAGCCTGAATAGATGTTTAACCTGTTTGTTCAAGTCATATACAAGACACAAGGCATGAAGAGAGTTGGAATCCGGATTGAAGACAGCCAGAACATGTTTCTGCGATTGAAAGGCGTCGTTGAACAGCGACGTGTTTTGGTTCATGTTAAAGGCGTCGGCTCGACACGACGCATTTAAGGCTTTTCTGTCATTTACCCGAAATTCAATGTTTTGATGCTTAATTAAACACTTGCTTGAAATTACTAATGATTTTTGAGTGCAGAAAATTCAAGAAAATTCAAATGAAGCTGGAAAATATCAAGAAGATCCCACTGTGGGAGTTTATGAGTCCTGACCATGGCTAAAAGGACGGTTATCTCTATCCTTTGTATTCTTTCATGTAATTGATTTGCATAATCTCATTACTATATGATTGTATCAAGGACCTTGTGGTTTTGATGAAACTGGAATTTGAGTTCTCTTACAACAAAAACTGTGATAATTCCAGATAATCCTTAATCGCACGGATAAGCCGTTGGATTGTTGATTAGTAAGGACAATGGTTCCACTTTTGTAAAACGGTGCGTGGATAAACGAGCTTCAGCTTAGCACTGAATTACGAGAATTGGTATCTTGACTCATTAATGACAATTTAACAATATTATCCTTTATTAATTTATATTTTATTTGACTTTATATTTTTTCTTTTAGCCCAGCATGCATCATGTAGGACTTTGATATCATTGTGATAAGAATTAATTCTTGATTAAGTTTCAGACCATTGATCAAATAAATCCAATATGATATGAAATATTCTATTCTGAATTGAGTATCTTGATTATCTTTAAGGTTCGCTTAAAGATATCCTTGGAGTTCTATCCTTTCTTGGACTCTTTATCCAATATTCCTTGTTTTCTTTTAAGATCCATCATGGCTGCAGTACGTCCACATTGGCTGGCAATCGCTCTCCATAATGAAACCTACAGTGTCTACGACCTAGGGTACTTCCCACTCCGTGGAGGTTGATCAACCTTATTTTATTTCCTTGTCTACCTCATCCAGATAGGATTAATTCCATTGATCACCTTGAGTTATCTGCCTTGATAATTTTGAGAAAAATTCCAAACACGTGATGTTAAGAGCATGTCTCATCACACCTTGGCATCACCTTTTCAGTACATTCAATTTCATTTCACTTCCTTGCAAAGACGATGCCAAGGTGAGGCAGCTGTAGACATGCTAATTTTGACATCATTTTGAGTAAATTTCATATCATATAATAATGCCTCAGAATGGTCTGGTATTTAATCATTGGTTAATTTTTATCAGGTCAGACAGACATAACTTAAGTTAATTAATTAAATTGATTTTAACTCAAATTTTGATTAAAATATGAAGAAGTCTAAAAGACGTCGCTCTGTGCAGACGCCATTTAGAGTTTATTCCTATTTTGATATTTAAATTTGGATTTTAATTAATTGATTAATTACCTAACACACGTTTGCCAAGCACGACGCAATTTAGGTTTCCTAAGCAATTTCTGTCTCTTTCCCGGATGTTTATCCTTATCTTAATTAGTTTAAAAGGTGTCCCTAAGGGGAGACACATTTAGCTAATTACAGATAAAGATGAACTTTTCTCGGATGTTTATCCTTATCTTAATTAGTCTGAAAGGCGTCTCCCATGGGCGACACGTTTTAGATTAATTAAAGATAATGATGAATTAATCTGTGTTTATCTGTTTGTTAAGCTGGATAAACTTCAAAAATTTCTTCATGTAAATCCGCGAATGTAAAAGTCTATAAATACCCAGCCTCTTGGTCAAGTGACAAAGAGTGAGAGTGGTGATAATTAGTGTCGGTGATTATAGTGAGAGTGACAGTGACTGATTACGAAGACGACGTCCAAACGCTGAAGGATCGAGGTGCTGCTGCTTCCAGGAGTTCTTCATCCATTCTTTGTCCATTCAAGATCCACTCAAGACCAAGGCTTCCCAGGGACCATCCAGCTTAGCTTCTAAATTAATTTTCTGTATCTTCTCACATTTTTCATCACATTAGTCTCACATTTTCATCACATCACTCCATGCAACACACACTCACCATCATTCTTTTTCAATCCATATCATAAAGGGGTTTAAAAGACCACCCAGTAAGTGAGTCCAATTGTCTAGTTGCATGCTCAGAATTTCCACTAGAATAGATACTACATCTATCTGAGTTATCATTGTGTTTTCTCTCCTTCTTTTCGTTTTCTTACAAGGTACAAAAGGAGAATCGAAAGGAAGGAATCAACAGCAAACAACAAGGAATCTGGACGATCCTCAAAACCCAGTAAGCAGCTAAAGCAAGAACAAAGACAAAAAGGGCTCTCTTTCTTCAGCCGGCTGAAGGAGGGGAATCAAGAACCTCAACAATCACCCACATCCAAACAGGTAGGCGATCAAACTTTCTTCTTTTGGAACTTTTTAGTTAAAAGTTTCTGGCGATCACATTCACCTAATTTCTTTTTAATAGGTTTATTTTTTCACTTAAACAACATAATTTTTCATGATAATCACACACCCGATTTGAGCACTCACAGCTTTCTTGGCGATCACGGTAGGACTTGGTCTCGCCATCTTTTTAACATTTTGTTCTTGCTTTTATCAATCGGGCACCCACGGTGCACCACCTGTGTCTCTCGACACGCCTTCACCGATCGGTGAGTTTTTAGTTTAGTTGTTATTCCTACGTGCACCACGTGCACACCCCTGCGGCAAGATCTTGCCTTCTCCGTTGATTAGTTGAAAAGTTTTTTTTGTGATAAAAGATTGTGTGATTGATTGATATTTTAATTGTTTATCTGATAAAATCATCCTATTGAAATTTGAAACAAAAAAAAAAAGATTCGCATGAGCTGATTATTTATCGCTTTTATCCTGTTTGAGGGGGAATCGATCCAGAAATTCCTCCTGAAATACTGAATATGTAACTTGAAAAGTGTCCAGGAACAGCGATGCGTTTTAAACTGCGTCGCTAAACCCAGACGCCTTTCAGGCAATTTCTTTGTTGTCTGCTGCCTGAGCTTCTGCGAAAAAATAAGGTTCTGTTTGAATAGCGTCGACTAACAGCGACGCGATTCAGGCAGTTTCCTTGTTTCTTCTTCAGTTCTCAGATTTTTGATCTGTTTGCTACTACACTTTATGTATTAAGCATTAGAGGCCACTTAGGCTACAGGTCATACGTACTGAGGCTAACACCCTCCTCTTCTTAGGAACACTCTTCTTGACGTCTTCAACTCTCTTTGATTGGGTCGGTCCCTCGATCAGACCAGAGTGGTTGGCGTTAAAGACCTCCGTAGGTCCCCAAAATGAAGGTATTCCTCCTTGATCATCGGGCTGGTTGTACCAATTGAAGTCCCGGTTAGATTTTCATAAGGTGGTGAGAGAAAGCCATAGAATATAACGGTGGAAATTGAACTGAAACTAGGATCCTACCCCTTGAGTGAATTTGGGATTAATTAATCCAAATAACCTAACAAGGAATCCTGAAATAATGTTAAACATCTACTTGTTTGCTTAATCTATGTACAACTTGTTTGCCAATCTCTAAAAAAAATCTAACATCATGCTACTTTGATCAGGTAGAGACTTAAGCATGGCTCAAGATGCCATAGTCAACTACGAGGGAGATGCTAATGCCCCTGGTGACTCTGATTACCGTTTTGAAAGCCGGGGAGATGCTGATGCCCCCCGTAATTCTCTTCCTTGTCCAATTCGATATGAGGGGAATGTCCCAACCCCTCTTCATTGTCCTCACGATCAATATTCTGATCTTCCCCCGCATGTGCATGCGGTTCCCAATCCTATTTTTGAGGGGGACATGAATCCGAATGATCCCTCGTCTTCCGATCCCTCGGATCTTGTAAATGCTTTGGGAGTTCTTGCCTCCGTCTGGACCCTCAACAGTTCGAGGCAATCCAGTCCATTTTAAAGGGGAAGACGCCCATGCAATCTACCGAGCCGAACCCTACGGCTCCCCCTGCTATCCCTCAGCAACCTCCTCATCATCCACCCTTCATTCACCAGGCCATGGAAGGCCTCCATGTCTCAACTTCTCGGCAAGCTAGGCCATAACTTTCCTCTTCTAGGCAACCGGTCAGACCGCTGACGCCGACTTACCAAAATGCCCTCGGGCATGGCGGAAGCTCTGCCAGACCTCTATTCTATTGTCCTCCTTGCCCTACGTAATATAGGCAACAAGCCTATCAAGTACCTCCACCTCCCCCTCCTCCCCAGGCTGATCCCACAACGCAAGCCTTGCTAGCAAAGATGGAGCGCATGGATGAAAAGTTCAACAACCTCCAAAAGATGATGGGGGTCAAAGCTGCACCAGAGATTAGCTTACCAAGTCTGTCAGTGTTCCACCTGCCACCCTCTGAAATGCCAGTGTACCGAAAATACAACGGTACTGGTAACCCTTTCACTCACTTGAAGGAGTTCATGTACGAGTCATCCTTCTGGCAAAACGACAAGAGGTCGTTGACATTTTTGTTCAGGAGATCTTTAAAGGGACTAGCCCTCGAATGGTTCTTTTCATTAGAACCTGCTGAAGTAGTGGACTACGATATCATCTCCCGAAAATTCATTCAACGATACCAGGACAGAGTTGCCCCCTCCCTGTCCATTACTGACCTAATAGCAGAGAAGATGAAGCCCAATGAGGAGTTCGTCAGTTTTGCTGCCAGATGGAGGGGCTTGGCCGAGAAACTGAAAGATCACTTGTCTGAGTCGGAGCAAGTGAAGATGCTCATTTCCAATGCCACGCCTCAGTTCAAACTAGTCCTCTCCTTAAACAACCTGACCAGCATGGCAGAGCTCTATGAAAGAACGCGGTACTGTCATAATGCCTTCAAGGACGCTACGTTCTCTAGCGTCTTTGATCCTCACCGACCTAGCAGGCCTCTACCTCGGAAGCCTGCAGTGCCAAATTCCCCCAGCACAGGTCCGACTACCGAGGGCACGCTCTCTCATGAGCAGGTTAGCAGTATGAACAATAACTAGCCCCAATTTATGAGGAGTCAACAGCCACAGTACCAGCGGCCACAGCAACCAAACCAGTAGGGTTACAGGCAGCAGCCAAACCCCCAGTATCAGCAGCCCCAGTATCAGCGGCCTCAGCAGCCGAACCAGCAACAGCAGCCACAGCAGCAGCCGCAACGATAGTTACAGTATCAGCCCCCACAACAATAGCAGTATCAGCAACAGCAGCAGTACCAGCCGCGCGCACCACCGGCATATCACAATGTCCCTCCTCCTGCTGACTATAACCAGCGGAAAAGACCTCCAGGCCCGAAGAGGGCAGAATCCCCAGTCCTTCCAGAGTCCTTGGCGGACATTTTCAGTGCTTTAATGGCAGCCAATGCCTTAGTCCTGCCAAGAGAAAAGGCAATCTGGCCCCAAAATGCTGATACTTCCAGGTATTGCTATTTCCACAGACAACCTGGACACACTATTGACACCTGCTTCCAATTCATAGATTATATTCATGAACTCAACGAGCAAGGAGGCATAGACTGGGAAGAGATGAAGAAGTACATATCCGCCTTGAAGGCGAGAAGGCAACAGTAGCAGCAGCAACAACAACCAAGAGCATCGGCACAAACAGCGGCACCACCAAACATGGGTATAGTGCAGAATCTACTCCCAGAGCACCAAAATCAGAACCAAGTTGCCCCTATTCTGACAAATAGCCAGTCTGAGGCTAATCGAGGGCAACAGTGGAAGATAGAGGACTCTTCCTCTATTTATTCAATGGGTCACACTCCAAGCACCGCAGAACAACCACCACACCGCACCATCCACATACCTAGACCACAACCTATTACCATTACCCCCATACCAACACTCGCATATCACTCACCCGCATCCATTAACCCATTACCACCGCTGACTTTCCTCAAACCCATTACCCCCCACGCCACTACGCCTCCATTAAATAACCCCCTGCAAGCCAACTACGCACCCCTTATGCCATCCAGACCGCTACTCCGCGTACCATTCCCTACATCACCCATTACCCCTACCGCTTACCCAGATACCATCCAACCATCTAAACCGCTACTACGCATGCCATTCCCCACTTCATCCGCACCAACCACTTACCCTTCCACCATCCAACCATATAGGCCTCTCATCCGTACCACACCATCACCAACTAACCCCACGCCATCACCCGCATACCAACACTCCACGCCATCTGCATCATCCAACCCTGCGGTGCTCAAGTTATCACCCGGACCTTCCACAACTGAGGAACATGCTCTCCGGAGTGGGAGGATTTTCAACAAGGTCTTTCCTCAATAGACGGTTAGAGACGGCCCATTACAGCCGTCGGAGGAAGCACACCATGATGAGAGTGCACCAGGCACTCAATACGACCTGCTGAAGCACCTTGACCGAACACCGGCACGAATCTTCATGCTTGAACTGATAAAAAGATCAAAGACTCATCAAGAGGCTCTGATGGAATATTTACAAAAGGTGATGGTCAACGAAGACGTGCCGGTAGAAAAGATCGCCGCACTACTAGTTCCTCAGGGGGATCAGCCCTCTATTTCATTCCATGTCTCGGAACTAGCACCGCCAGCAGCCAGGAGTATGGCTCTGAGCATTACGGTCAACATCTGCAAAAAGGCCGTAGATGCATGCCTGGTTGACACAGGGGCTTTGATCAATGTTTTACCTCCGAAGACCCTGGAATTGTGTGGTGTGCCCAAGGAAAAATGGTTGCCTAGCCCTATCTCCGTTATGGCTTATGATAATTCCACCCGTTCCCCTCTCGGAATGGTCTATTTGAAAGTGGAGTTAGGCCCTGTGTGTCATGCCGAGGTCGAATTTCACATTTTGGAAATCGACCCTTCTTTGAATGCCATTTTAGGTCGTCCTTACATAAAAACCCTCGAGGCGATTCCCTCCATGAATCATCAATGCCTCAAATTTTGCTTCAAAGGACGAATCGTTAAGGGTACGAGCATGCCGATCCTTGCTGCTGCTCATTCTTTGAATGTCAAGCCCACTTCTTCACCTGGCCGACAACCTTTTCTGTCGGTATTACAGGTTTACCATCCGGTGGCTGATCCTTTGAAAACTGCCACTATTACTCCTTATCCATTAAATGCCATAAAGAGGGGGAAGTGCATGAGTACCTCGGGATGGAGAATAATGATGAAGAATGGTTACCAGCCTGGAAAGGGCCTGGGTACACAGTTACAAGGCAGGACCACTCCCGTCAAGGATAACCGAGGGACACCTGGAAACAGCCTGGGCTGTACGCCAAGAAAAATGAAACAGGACATTGCTCAGCAGGAGGAAAATGAAGATGGTCAAAGGGTCTGGAGGACAATGTCTACACCCTAAAAGAAGGCCGGGATCCCTTAACATGGACTCTATACACTCATTTTGTAAAGGGGCCCATAATCAGTCACGACAACACGGTGGTCATTACATCCTGTTTTGACCTCCATGATATATATGGAAGAGACTTGGCTAGACATTGCTCAGAACTGCTGACGTACCAGTCCTTGGAGGCTCTGCGGCCAATGAAGAGGAGGAAATTCCAAAACCCTAAATGTGAATGGTACAGGTGGTTCGATTTAAGGGATCTATATATCGCACTAAACAGGTTGTTCTTTGATCCCTCTGAACCTAAGTGGCCGCCACAGATAGATGAGCTGATCGAAGAGATGAGAGAGAAAGCCCAAAGGGAGAATGAGGAAGAAAGAGGCTCGGGCTCGTGAACCCCTATTGAAGTTCGTTAAATAGCATCTGGGAACAGCGACACCATTCAGTGGCGCACAAACTGAGGCGGCAACATAAAATTTTTGAAATGTGTGAAACACGTCCCTTTTAAGCGAAGCCTTTTATATTTTACCGCCTTTTCTCGTCGGGGCCGTACCACGGAAAATTTGAAAGAATTATTATTCACGTCTTTGAAGGAGGACGCTATTTAGTGGATAAATTGCTGAAAATCTCTGGAAAAAAGGAGAGAGAGAATGAAAAGACATCTTACTGACTGGACGTGATTTAGGTTCTCTTGAAGAAAGATTTTTATTTGGAACTTGGTTAACATTGGAAAGCGTCTCTCTGTGTGGACGTGATTTGAATTAAATGAACTCGAATCTTCATATTTTAAAGAAAAATCACAGTTTCATTCAAGGAAAAATTATAGAAAAATCGCAAAGCATTAAAGAAGGATTTCTATTGTATTAAGGAATGATTTATTTGATGAAAATAAATAAAAAATACATCAAATTGGTAGATAAGGGTGAAGAGCTGTCAAGGACGAATTTTCTTGAGCTCCTTTACATATGATTTCCACAGCTCTTTACTGGCTTTATGAGGAGTTTTCACACAACGGGTGAATCCGATGTTCCAAAGAGTTGCAATAAGTTATGTCGTCTCGAAATCCTCATCAGTACCTAATGCCCGCTTCTTAATTGGAGAAAGAGAAGATATTTTTGGAAATTCATAACGAGGCATGCCAAGTTGAGGATGACAGCGATGTGGATTATAGAGAATGAACTCGGTTGCCCCGATCAGTCGGAGTTTTGTGCCAGCACTACGGCGCACATGAACTGCTTTTTCTATGAGAGCAAGTGGCGTGGATTCGAATCCAGTTCTGGGCATAGTCTTGAAGTAAGCGCGCCAGTCAGCTCGAGTCTTAAAGTTGGGCACTCGATTGGTCATGTTGTCATTAAACTTCACAACATTGGTAATATGGAAGATAGGACTGCGCTGATATGTCTGAGATATCTTTGTAACTTTTTCCTTATTATGGTTGAACTTGAAGTGGAATTCCACCCATAGAGCAAAGAGGAGCATACTACCGTAAGGAGATTGACCTATAGAAGCTGCAGAGAGCCTACTGTGGAGGTAGGCTAGAACCGCTGTGATAATCTGCTTTCCTTCAAAAATTCTATTGATTGTACTGATTTGATCATCTTCTAGAATGTTATCTTGAGCAGGGAATAGTAGAGCTCCAGTTAAGCACGTAGTGAATGCCTTCATCACGTTCTCTGTATCTTCATCTTTGAGATCTTCTATCTTCTATTGAGTCTATTCAGCTAATTTAGCAAGATTGATTCCCTTCTTTGTAAGACAGCCGTGAATTTCCTTTGGATTCTTCATAATCTTTTCCAATAATTGTGGACCCGTGATTATTTCTCTCATGAATATCATCTCGTTCAAATCAGGTTCATCATTGTTGACTTTAAGTTTAGGAAGACCCAATAAGAGTTCGGCTTCTTCTAAGAGGATGGTGGCTTCGAACGTGGCAAAAAGAAAAGTATGAGTTTGTAGATGCCATAATTCGATCAAAGCACCCATTGCAGCCCAATCCACCAATGTGCTCTTGTAATATTTGGCATGGACAACCAATCCTTGGATATGCCACTTGGATATATAAGATTGCATGGAGAGATTGATATTGTTAACAAGTTTTTGAACCCATGGAAGTGAAGAAAATTTTCTTGGACTAGGGAAGAAAGGATATCCCTAGATAAAGAAAGAAATGGGAATAGCTCTATCATGCCCATAAGAAGTAGAATATAGAAAACATGTAGAGAGTTGCATAGAAAGAAGTTTTGATTAGAGGAGAGATTAACTTACTTGTAAGTTAGGATCTCACCCATTTAGATGGTCTTTTACCTCAGAAAAATTTTCAATCGCCTTTCTCATCCTCTTGTTTGAAGTAGAATCCATCTTCCTTGATTTGATTTCCTTGACTTCTTCTTGTTCTTCACCTCTTTCCCTTGAACTTTGGAGAAAATCCTTTACCTTTCCCTCTTGATTGCATGTTGTAATACTTTGATATGAAGAAAGGAAGGTTTTATAGAGTGATTTGCGAGATTGGGAAGCCCTTTCCGAATTGAAGGAGAGATGTACATTAAGACAAGCAGAGTTCGGATTGAAGTCAAAACAGAGAATAGTTTCTGTAACTTAAATGGCATCTTGACGGGGCGACGTCATTTAAATGACGTCTGTGAACAGCGACTCTATTTTATGAGTTTTTTGAATATCTGTTATTTTTCGAAAATCCATAATTGCATGATATTTAATTTGCTTGAAGTTACTGATGAAATTTTGAGTGCAAGAAAAAACAAGAAGTGAAAATGAAGCTGCGAATTTCACCAAGGTCCCACTGTAGGAAGTTTATGAGTCCCAGCCGTGACTAAAAAGACGGTTATCTCTACTATGTATTCTTTTATATAATTGATTTGCATTATCATTATTATATGATAAATATTTATTAAAGTACATCAAGGACCTTGTGATTTTGATGAAACTGGAATTTGAGTTCCCCTCCAACAAAAACAGTGATAATTCCAGAGAATTCTTAATCGCACAGATAGGCCGTTTGATTGTTAATTGATGGGGACGACAGTTCCGTTTGTGTGAAACGGTGCGTGGATAAACGAGTTTCGGCTTAGCACTGAATTACATAATTGGTATCTTCACTCATTGAAGATGATTTAACAATATTATCCTTGATTAATTTATATATTATTTTATTTTATTTTATTTTTTTAGCCCAGCATGCATCAAGTAGGACTTTGATATAATTGTGATAAGAATTAATTCCTGATTAAATTTCAGACCATTGATCCAATAAATCCTAACATGATATGAAATATTCCATTCTGAATTGAGTATCTCAATTATCTTTGAGGTTCGCTTAAAGATATCCTTGGAATTCTATCATTTCTTGAATTTCTCACCAAACATTTCTTGTTTCCTCTTAAGATCCGTCATGGTTGCAGCACTTCTTCATTGGCTGGTAACCACTCTTCATGACGAAACCTGCAGGGCTTGTGACCTAGGGTACTTCCCAATCACGGAGGTTGATCGACCTTTTGTTTTCTTCATCTAGACAGGATTGATTCCATCGATATTTTCGAGTTACCTTCACTAATTGTTTTGAGAAAAATTCCCATCATATGATGTTGAGAGCGTGTCACATCACACCTTGGCATCACCTTTTCAGTACATTTCACTCCCTTGCGAAGCCAAACCCAAGGTGGGGCAGCTATAGACACGTTAATTTTGACATCATATTGAGTAAATTTCATGTCACAATGATAACACCCCAAAATGCTCTGATGTTTAATCATTAATTAATTTTTATTGATTTTTTCTCTTGGGATTTATTAAATCATGTCGCTCTGGCACAACGCCATTTGGGTTCATAGCGGAAATCAATTCGGAATTAAAATTAGTAAATTTAGGAGGAATTAACTTAATAGCGTCGCCTAAAGACGACACCATTTAAGTCCTAATCCGCCTAGGTTTATGATTCCTAATTCTAGTTAATTTCTTAAGTTATCTAAAGCACGTCGCGCGTGAACAACGCCTTTTATGTTTCCTAATTGTTTTCAGTTTCCTTTTCTAGATTTATTTCTATTCCGGCCACATTAATTAACTAAAAGGGATCCCCCTTGAACAACACGTTTTAAGAGTTTCATGATAAATATGATTTGGCCAAGATAATCTGGTTCCAGATGTTGGAAGGGTTTCTAATTTCCTTCATGGTCATCCAGGGCAAGTCCGAGCCACAGAAGAGTCCTTTTGAAGGCCAAAATACCCTTGAATCACTTATTATAAATACATATGGACATTGGCCTTTAAAAAAAGTTGGCTATTGGAGAATTTGAAGCTTCCAACAAGGTTTTTGAAGGCCCTCAAGAAGAAAAACGTGGACAGCAAAGGAAGCTTGATCTACTTCATCCTCTTCACCCTTTGAAGCCTATTGAAGACCAAGGCTATAGAGGGGCCATCCTTTTCCTCTCTTCTTGATATTTTCCATTAAATTTTGATAAGATTCATATAGTTTAAATTTCTGTTTTCACATAGTTCTTCATTACATCACTTCATCACACACATTCACTTCATATTTTTCATGCCTATACATCCTTTAGGGGTTTAAAAGAACACAAAACAAATGAGTTCTTTTGTTTAGTTACATGATAATTTTTTTGGATAGAATAGATATTACCTCTATTTAGTTCTAATTTATTTGTTTTTTTTTTTTGTTTTCAATCTTTCTTACAAGGTTTGAAGGAGATTTTGAAGAAAGTTTGTAGTTTAGACAGACGAAGAAACACCTCCATAGAACAAGAGTAAAGAAAGAGAGGACTCTTTTCTTTCGGCCGGCTAAAAGAGAGGAATAAAAGAATACCACACTCTCCCGATTTGAAAGGTTAGTAAGCGATCACTTTTCCTTTGAAACCCTCAGTTTCTGACAATTACAATTCCTTTTAAGTTATTAATCATAATAAACACTTGATAGTATGATGAACAAACACCCTTTTTAAGCACTACAATCACTCCCACTATTGTCCTACAATAACGGGATGTTATCAGAGACCATTTAGAACTACATATAGTTTAGGGATGAACTCTTTCATCCATATTGTTTTAATAACATTATCACTTGTTTATGTTGTCGTCTTAATATCGAGTTCTAGATTAGAACCCTTCCAATCCACTTCTTTCTTATTAAAAGGTTAAACCCATGATCTGACTTGAAATTTGAGTCAATGTGACCTCATAGTTTCAAATCATCCTCTCCATATACATGAGTGCATTCTTAGTACTTCTCAAGTACTTAGTGATGTGATTTACTCCTTCTATCAAGGTTTATCTGTATTATTCAAGTAACATTTCCTTAAATAAATAAATTCCATATCTCAACAATTGAGACTTATTATGGAATTTATGTCAAACATTTTGACATACTGGTTAAGATAACATCCTTACCAATCTAGCTTAGTAGATTCATATTTCTAATACGTGGGATGTTATAACCAAACCTATTATGGAGGAAAACATGGTTAATAATGCTTTTACTGATAGTAACATCCTGATGTCATTCTCAATAACTTTGATGTTATTATCACAAAGCATTACTAAAGCGACTGTATTCCCACTGTCTTCTTTGAACACACACAGTCTGTGACCATTCTCGATGATCACGTAATATTTGATCATTAAGTCAAAAAACACTTATTACAACTTTGGGAAACTTTAGTTTGATTCAAATAGATTTTTGAAATCATAACTTGTTTCTTGTATTTTCTAAAAGCTTTAAAGGTGTATCATATACATCTTTTCCTCAATCACATTAAGAAAACGCTTTTTATATCCAACTGCCATCATCACATTATTATGATAGGCAATATTGGTAAGTAGAATTCTAATAAACTTATTAATGGTAACTACTGAGAAAAGCTTGTCTAAGAACATTTTAACGTTGACTATTTCTTTCAGTTTACCATATAAGTTTGAAGTAGTCCATTTATTCTAATCTTCATTTTGAAAATTTACTTGTTTTAAGTATAATACCCTCTAGCAATACTATCAAGTTCTGAACTCAATAGTAGTTATAGACTATTACTTAGAATTTTTAACTTCTTGCCAATCTCAAAGTTGTAATGACAGAGAGTATCATCATAGATTTTAGATCATAATCTATATCTTTGTGCTCCTCTCATTTTGCTAAATCTGATATGTCAAACATATCCTTCTAGTCACTGAGAGAATCTCAAAAAATCTATGAAGCTCTCTAATGTGTGTTATGAATAGTTACAAATAACTAAATATTATCTTATAATCTTATGTTAATTTGTGGGTCTAGAACATCTTCTAGTTTTATTAGCTCCCACTGTCTTCTCTGAGGACATATTCCTCTTCATAGAAGACAGCTTTCAGGACGATAATTATTTCATTATCGCTTGGCCAATGAATGTAATGTCCAAATTCTTTAGATATTTCACAAATTCACACCAGAGTATAACTTGACTTTAAAATCATGTTTGTTTATAATTCACATCTCCTATGAATTATTTTATTTCCATATCTTATATAGACACACACTAAATTATTTGGAACTATGTGTAAAGTATGGACACTAACGTTTATACTCATGTTCAAAAGGATATAAAAATTAGGCAAATCTTATTATATATTGTACCATATCTTAATAAGGAGCAATTCCTCATTCTATCATATTACTATAATGTACAATGAGGATCAATCGAATGAGGATACAATTATCCTTTTAATGATTTGTGTGAATCATATACTTAAGTATTAATTTCTTTGATCAAATCAAAGAATTCTAATACTTCATTTTGATCTTATACCTTAATCTCTCAGATCCATTTGACTAGTACTTTAGCAAGTACACACAACCGAATCTTTCCAAGAGAAAACTATTAAAGTAAGTCAATAGAAGTGATTATCTTTGGCTTTAAGAAGATATTAGGCAATTTACATCAATATGTATTAGCACCAATAATTTCTTATTGCACAACCTGGTGTGTAACGCCATAAATAATCATGATTCACACAGTTTATTTCTATAAGAGACTTGTGAATATTCATTACATGAAATATCACATCAAGAATCTATAGTATATTGACTGATTTTAAAATGTTATGAAACAACTATTGTTCATTCTCAGTCAATGTTATTCACTTTTATAATTCTTGATATCTTATGGAACTAAATAACAATTATTTAATTTCATATTTGATTCCTATAGATATACAAAGATCTATTGTCTGACAGTAACTTATGCATATCTTGAACAATTGTTGAGTCTAACTCAACACTTATATTTTTTTCAATTTTCTTTTACTTGTCTAAGTCTGCATATTATCGCAGATCTGATAATCATTTCCAATATCTCATATTGGAGATGCTAATTCTCCAATAGATATGAAAAGGTTGATAATAAGAATATCTGAAACTTCTTTCAAATTTCATATTCTTTTTGCCTTTACCAATATCCTTATATTGGTTGCAATAGGAGAACTGCTACCTCTCTCTTTCAGTTGACTTGTCTTTATCCTTTCAGGTGTGGGTTCGACCGTTCAAGATCTTATTTCTTACCTTTCTCAAAGATACACCATAAATACCTCTTCTTCTTGGTCTATCTAGGTAAGAGATTTCATGATATCTGATTAGGATAGTGACTCTTACTTAACTCTGAAGACATTCTTCAGAGTTTTATAGTTAATCTTAATATGAGAAGTATTGACATCCAATATGTCCAATTTCAGATTAATAGACGACATTTTAGTGAACGAAGGAAATAACGTGATTTAAGCAGATAGTTCTTATAATTCAATTATGGTCTTTAATCTTAAATTATTTTTCACTATTTTTCGACAGACTGTATAACCTTCAAGTATATAGAACGGGAGACTCCGACGGTCTTCTAGTGAGGATCAGAATCTCCAAGAATCATAGTATGACCTCGGGTAAACACATAGTATCATACAATTATCTTAGAGCAACCATCTCATAGTAATTGCAACTCCTTGTAATATCCGATCTTGTTTCAGCTCCTAGGTCTTTAATGGTCCCGGACAAACATAGTAAACTATTATCCCTGGTCTAAGCTTTACCATCAAAATGTGACAGAGTAGAGTAAGAATGTAGTTCCCGGGTAAACGCGAGGATAGCTACACCGTTCTTCTATTCCAACCTCAAGGCATCATGATGTCATAGTTAATAGTCCTTTCATCAGATGGTGGCAGATCTCAGGTAAACACATAGACTCTGCCATCATTGAATTAAGTTCTAAGAACTATATTGATGGAGACCACGTGGTGCATTCTCAATGACTCGCGTTCCGGCTTAGACTTTAAATTGAAGATTTTGTTTATGTTATATTGGTCTCATCCTAGGTAATAGTTTACAAATATATCGTATATATTTAATTATACCTATATATTAGCAATCGATTCATAATCAAAAACTAAAAAACATGCATCAACCATACATGTTCATTATGTGGTCATAGACAGTACGGTGATTAATTGGAGCCAAACAATTAATCACCACAATAATATAACAATTATATTATCTAAACATGCAAACACACAGGCACCGGTGATCTTATCTCCTTTCGTCTTCCTGGTTACACTTGTGGATCATCTTCACCTCTCCCCAGCTGGCACGATCAATTACAAATAATATTAATTTTGAAACAATTTTAAATATAAATAAATTGTAAGAGAAAACTTTATGGCTGAGTACAATAATGGAGGGAGATAGAATTACATTGGAATGAGAGAGAGATGGAGGCACGCAGACCTCATTAATTAACAATTAATTAACCCACTCATATTCTAAAATGATCTACACAAATTACATACCATCACATGATATGAAATAAACAAAGTGTATGTCCATGACCACTTCAAATTTTAACCATCCACTCATGATAAAGCACATTACATGAAGGCTAAAATTTTAAAAAATAATAGTTTTGATTTTCTCAAAACCAGGGTATCGATTAAATTGGATAAATTGATTTTTTGAAAATCTTATTTTCTAACATACAATAAATCTAATTTAAAGCATCAAATACATCAACATGTGCAAACAAAGCTACAATTAAAATTCTAAAATATTCCATGCATAATTTAGAATAATTTTATATTAATTAATCTAACACTTAAATTAATTTTAAATCACATTAATAACAATTATTAATGCGAAACAATCTAATATTTAGATAGAATTAAAAATTTCTAAATAACACTTATAAAAGAATTTCTAATTCTAATTTTAATTACTTAACAACTCTTTGTTAAGTACCCTACTTATTAAATCATATTTCTCAATAACAATTATTAAGAAACATTAATTATAACATTTCTAATCAAAATTAGTGTAACAATTAGACTTAATATAATCTCTTAATAACTCATATTAAAAGACCTTTTTTTTTTCTAAGTAGATTAGATCTTCAAAAATTTAGTTAAAAGATTCTTGAGAATATTAATTAATTATCTTAATAACTATTATTAAGACTTAATTAATCCTTAATAACTTTGATTAAGGTTAATTCTAAAAAATAATTAATCCTTTCAATATTAAGAGTTAAATAACCACTTAATAACCTTTTATTAAATGTCCCTTAATTAAATTATTAATTTCTTAACAACAAATGATAGGAAATTAAATATCTAATCACCTAATTAAAAATATTTAGGTCACAACTTAAAATAATTAACAACGCTTGTAAATAATGATTTTAAGATCATATCTTAATTACCCCTCTAATTACTTAATTAAAAGTAATATAACAACATTTGTAAATTACATTTAAGATTACATCTTAAACATAAATTCCTTTTAACTTAAAATTATAATTTAAGCTTAAAACATATTTTCAATGTTATTAATAAGCTTAAAACATATTTTAAACGTTATTAATAAGCTTAAAACATATTTTAAACTTTGTTAACTTCAATTTCAAATTAAATGGGGTGGGGTTTACATTTAATGAAGGGTTTAAGGGGTAAAGGGGGATTAATGGGCCCGGTGGGCTGGCCTTATTGGGTCTGGGCTTGGGCTCGGGCTGAGGGCAGCCAGGGCCAGCCCTGGTTTGGCCTGGCTCGAGCCAGGCATCAGCTGGCCCAGCCAGGTCTGGCGCCTGTCACGCTGGCCCGAGCCTAGCCTCCCCCCGGTCGGGCCGGCTTGGGACCGGCCGGTCCAGGCACCTAGCCAGCAAGTCGCCCGATAGGGTTTGCACCCCCTCCTTTCATTGGTTACAGGCTTTTGGGCGGCGCCAGCGGCGGGGGCCGGCCGAAAATGGCCGTAGGGTTGCCCTCTTCGTTCCCGGCGCCGGCGATGGCCGACCAGCAGTTTCTTGCCGCCGGTAAGCCCCTTCAAAACCGCCCCAAAAACTGCAATTATCCGTGGCCTTCCCTTTTCTTCCACCTCCAACATTTTGAAAAGTAGAAAAAATAGGAGGCTTAACTGTCGGATTCCAGCCACAGCAGGTCCTGGGGATAGGGAAGCAAAGTTGGTCGTACTAGCAAGCTAACAATGGTGCCCCGACCATCATATAACCAACTTCAAAGCCCAAAAATCGGTTCTTCATCTTCATGAAGCACGCAACCGAAAAACCCCAAATAATTTAAATTTCTCTATAGAAAATAAATCTGAAATATTTTTACATTCATCTCATGAATAATTTTTGCGAAAGAAAAATAAATACAAGCATGGAAATAAATTTTAGAATAGAAATTTCGTTATCCCGAAATAGATCAAAGCGGAACCTGGCTCTGATACCACTGTTTAGGATCCAAGAGGGACGCGAAGAACGCAGCGAAAACGATGAACAAAATCTCGCCCGATGCCCGCTAATCCAATTCGGAATGAAAAGTATAAACCGAAAAATCGGGTGTAATCAGATTACCGTGGGCGGATTCAAATCCACTTCCATCTCGGTTCTGTCGAGATGATGCCGCAAGCCGTGCAAGCATCTGGCCTCAGCGGTATCTACACGATCCTCTGCAGTGGTTCCCCCTCACTCCCTTGTCTGTATCAGTTTGCTCGCTGAAGATTCGTCGCCACAACGATATCCGAAAACTTGCAGACGGGAATTCCCGACTTTCAGGAATCGCAAGCGGCAAAGATGGAGACTGTCTCGACGCCTCGAACGGGGTGCCCATGGGAGGAGGAGAGAGAGAGGAGGGGGACGGCCAGCATTGGGAGACTCTGGAACTTGGCCCAGGGTTTCTCAACAACGCGTATATATTAAGTCAGCGCGACTTTTCCCAAAAGTCCCCGACTTAGTATAAATCTTACTAAAACACCACCGATTGAGAATTTATTTGCGTGTGACCCTCTAGGCCCATTAACCAGTCTGGTTTTTCAGCCTGTTAAGTCCAATAACTAGTTATTGACTTATGTAATTAATTAATATCTAATATTAACTAATTACTTAATCGAATTAACATCTCATGTAAATTCGACAGAACTTCCGATCAAGTTGGGTGCCAAGCAACACCGCGTGATCCTGAAAGGTAATGGGGTTCAGCAACCTACTCATGGAACCTGTCTATCCACAGTTACCGCGTGGCTATAATCCTTCGTTCGCACAATGCTCTCAAGTTAACCTAGGGTATGGTCAACTGTCAAACCCTAGATGGTCAACTCACTTGAATCAGACTCCGTTGTACAATATCTGAAAACATCTTTTCTGATATTGTTTATGCTCTGACTAGAGATTCCTGCAGATCTATTCTAGAGTGAACGATCCTTTATTAAGCACACAATCACCTTCGAAGGTCTTCCACTGGACCCGATCCTTAACTATTATAGATCTTATGGATAGGGATTTGTAGGTCAAGGTCAAAGTCTAGAAGTCCACCGACAAGGTGTCTTTAGTGTCTCAAGTCAAAGGATCAACTAAGCCATTGTGACAATAAATCAAGCCAGTTGACAGTCAGGTAAATTACCATTCGGCGATTCATGTCAGATCAGTTCAGTGAACTCAGTCCCCAATGAGCACCTATAGGTTTACCATTGTGTCTCCACACAAGTAACTAACGAGATCAGTCACCCTCATCATATGAGCTGGAATAACCTGTATTAGTCTTACCGGATGTTTGATGTCCTTCTCAAACATCCTACGATTAGGAACAATTAAGAATATGTGTTTATAAGTCATCAGTCTTATTATTATGATCTCATCATAATCCGATGACTATTGCACACATTCATGGACTTTATTATGTGTAATTACAAATATGCCAACCTACATAATGAATTTAATGTCATTTATTGATGAACCAAATTGAAATAGGTGCCTTATGATTGGTTTAGAGGACACCTATATCCAACACTCTCACCATGAACCTGAGGTGCACTTTCAATGATTTTGTGGTCGAATTTGATGATCTTTAAATTAGGAGACAAAGGGTTGAAGGAATTGAGTCCTAGTTGCACTAGGAGAACCCTTTAACTTTGCCATTAAGTCTTCCCTTATTGGAGTTTGACTCAAGCATGAAGAGGGCTTAATTTGGGTAGTATTAGGAAGAATGAAGATCTATAAATAAGACCATGGGGGTGTGCATGAACCCTTCTGCTCGCAGTTCTCTTCCTTGGGTAAGTGCGTTATTAGTTCTTGAGGGAAAGAGAGAGTTTCTCCATTGATTTAAGGATGAATTTGATTCTAATCAGTGGGTTGTATTCTTAGATGTCTAAAGGACATAGGAAGGACTTTGGAGCAAGAAGAATTTGTGTCTTAAGCCTAAAGTAGGCTAAGAAAGGATTTGTTTGTTCTTCCTTTAAGGGGTAGTCTATAATAACCCATCTAATCTTTATTTTGTATTTATATAAAAAAATAAATTTTTATTTTCAAAAATTGTCAAATGATATTCTTGGACCTTAATCTATAAGTCAATGATCTTAGTTTTCACTTTGTTCCCTGAATTCTATGTGAGTCCCTCAAAATATTACAGTTCTTGAAAACTAGTCTAAATCGTGTTTAGACCAGTGGATGTAATGCAAAAGATGCAGCCTGACATGATGCCTTTCAAACTCAATGATTGGACCCTCATTCCAACTCATTTTTGAGTCTAAAAGGTGTCCTCAATGGAGGGCGCAATTTAAAAAGCATCCACCTACATGGACGTGATTCAAACTGGTCTATCTACTGTTAGTTTAAGAATCTAATCTAACTTGTTTTAGCCATAACTCCTTTGTTCCTTGTCCATATCACCTAAAATTTTTACAGAAACTTTTTTTTGATGAAAAATACATGTATCAAAAATTTGATAATTTTTTAAAATTTATTTCATATTATTATGTTATGTATTCTATTGGTCAAATTTGACTCAAGTTCTTGAATTTTCAGTTGATGTTTCAAATTACTTATATGAACTCCAATTTGTATGAAACTTTGCACACATATTACATTGGACATGTTATCCATGTTTGGCTATTTTTTAATTTTTTTTATATTTTTAGCCTTATTTGTTATTTTTTAACTTTAAATTTTAGTTTTAGTAGACAAAAAATTAGATTACCAGTCTAAAAAAATCTAAGAAAATTCTTGAAGCTTATTTCACTATCTAGTAACCTATTGACATCTTATTTAGTCCGATATTTAGTGTATATGACCATATTGACTCATTAAGAGGTTATTTTATATATAAATACATGTATTTTTACTCATATATGCATAAATCATTTTGCTAATTTTATTTCAGATCTATCATCATTATGAAATCTATAAAAATATGCTTGCGCCATATTTTTTTTATATATGTTAACACATTGCCATCTTAAAGAGATTGGAGTTCATTCCATAAGCGTTTGTAAATGAGTTTTACCCGTGGACAATGGAAAAATCCTGGTAATTTTGAATTTGTGATCAGTTATTTAGGTGGGTCATGAAGGTCTAGCTATGTATGTGCTATGACCTTAGCATACTTGTCTATATGCT
Organism: Zantedeschia hybrid cultivar; assembly: GCA_030544215.1. Taxonomy (NCBI): domain Eukaryota; kingdom Viridiplantae; phylum Streptophyta; class Magnoliopsida; order Alismatales; family Araceae; genus Zantedeschia; species Zantedeschia hybrid cultivar. The sequence goes on from JARZZO010000011.1 coordinate 49,119,283, forward strand.
TTGGTAATTGTTTGTTCGGCTCTTTATGTAGTGGTTGGATATATGTCTATTAGATATTTTGGATTTGATATATTTGACACATAAATATGAAACATAATTTACTATTTAGATCATTTGGATTTATCTTATATTTTATTTAGTTCATTTATTTGATATTCTTGCTCAGTTATCTTTTGCTCTAGCTATACTCATGAGATCTTTTGACCCATTCATAAGTAAGATTTGGTTTAAAATTTGATAGGCTACTATGACATGTTATTTGCCTCAGATATATGATATGAAATATGTGATCTGTTCAGTTTATGGCTAGTAGAATTTGTTCAGTCAAATATGAATTCGATCATATCATATATACTATATGTTAACAATTTGTTCATACTATTAGAAAACACATGCGATTTGGTAAATCTATATTTGATCATATTTTTGTATCATGATCGTATTTGAGATATATGTATAACTGTAAATCATGAATAGTTAGTTTTCACTTAAGTTTAACTATTATATTATTTAGCATTTGGTAGGTTTGATTACGTACTAAGTGATTATACTTATAAATCTATTAACATTTTCAAAGTCTAAGATTTAAGAAGATTTTTGATTGAAAGATTTGACATCTTCAAGAGATTATCTAGATTTATATTTAAATCTTTCTTAGATTTAATGTAGTAGAGATAATGAGTGAGTATGTACTTTTTTATTTTTTTAGTGAGTTGAGTGATTATACTTCCACTAGATATTTCATAAAATTTAAGGATCTTGGCATTAATGATGCAATTTGTGGAAAAATGGTATAGACAACGAAATTTATACTTGGATTATTTTGATAGTAAATGACATTTATATTATTTTAGTTATTTGCCTCTCATCATTCATTTTTGGTTTGTATGCTAGTTTGGTTTCGTAAGTATGTGCTTTGAATCATAAGTGAGTCTAAATGATTAAACCGGATAAAGGGCGTAACAAGTGTGAGTTGGTCGTAGGCCACAGTCTTGTTCTATCATCACCAAGTCACCCCGGGTTTTGGTCATGTCATGAGTGCACTTGTGCTATTAAAGGACTTATTGTTTGAGTTGTGTGCTTGCTGGTTTCTTAGTCCCTAGGTCTGTCCCACATCAAATTGGTATTAGAGCATGGTAAAATAGGCTCATTCCTACAAGCTTAGGTTCTAAGAGCACTAGGCCAGGTAAGGGTATCTTTCATTGCATATGCACCCAACTAGGTGTAGATTTGACACCCTGTAAGTGAATTTGGCGTAAGTTTACGCTCGGTTGCCAAATTTTGGCTCACAACACCAAATCAAAATTGACACAACAATGCCATCAACCTGCTTTATTGTGAAGGCCATAAAGTGTCATGTCGAAGGTCAAAATTCAATCATTTTCCACTTGATGGCTGCCTTCCATCCTTGCCCTCGCATGACCACAAGGCCTGGTACAGTGCACCAGTAGCTGCCTTCTCAGTCCAATCCCACCATGGACCCATTTGTTTTAGAGACTCTCTTGGTCAAATGAATCAAATTAGTGATCAAATGACTGACCTAACTCAGTTTGTTAGAGTCGTAAATGTGAGGGTTGATGCTTTAAAAGCTCCTCAAGTCGAGAGAAATCTGCAACCCCGTGTCCTCGCACATCAATAGGAAAATGACCCATCTTATGAATTTGATGAAGGGGAGCAACACTTCATCCCAAATCCTCCAAGAGAACGATGGGAAGGCCATGGTAGAGGTTGGAACCAAGTTCCACGAGATAGGGACAAAGATGACTACATTATGAGACATGTGAAAATCTTAGCCCCTACCTTTGACAATTCCCATGACCGGAATGTCTACATAGATTGGGAAGTTTCCATGGACCAATACTTTGATTGGTACCACATGTCTGAAGTTAGAAGAGTCAGATTTGTCAAAATGAAATTGTTAGGTCAAGCCAAAACTTATTGGCTTAATGTTGAGCGACTCCTAGACATGATGAGGCAAGGGCCCATATAAAATTGGCATGATATGAAGTTGAAACTAAGAGAAAAAGTATGAAGTTAAATGTCAAATGCTATCCTAAGAAGGAAAATTCGTTGCCGAACAGATTAAGAAATCTTAAGGATACCTTCTGCAGTGTAGAGTACAAGAAACTGATGTTGTCACCCTATGTAGGTTTAGATCAAGGCTAAATGAGCCCAGCGGGAGCTCTACCTTTGACATGCAGACACTCTAGAACATGCCTACCAGATAGCCCACGATGTGGAGAAATTTTAGTAGCCCTAGAAGCTGTTTTTCCCAAAACAACAAGAGATGTACAGTGCCATTCACCAAAATGGATTAAGTCCCAATCTGCCCCCAAGGTCCGCACCTTTCTCACAAAGCCCATCAACTCTTGTTAAGCAAACCAACAACCCTCCGCTACCCACAACTTTGATCCGGGGTAATCTAAATGCTCCTTCTTACTTTTAGTGTTAGGTGGCCTACAAGCCAATATGATTTTGTATAATCTCGTTCATTTATTAATAATATGACATTATTTCATTATGGGTAATTCGTATCGTTATCATCTCAAAATGAAGTCTGTGAATTTGTGTGATAGTGATCAGATTATGATGAGATCACACTAATGAGACTGAGCACTTATACACACATATTCTTAATTGTTCCTAGTCGGAGGATATCTGAGAAGGACATCAGATATCCAGTTAGACTAGTACAGATTACACCTGCTCATATGATGAGGGTGACTGATCTCATAGTCACTTGTGTGGAGACACTAAGGCAAATATGTAGGTGCTCATTAGATAATGAGTTTATTAAACTAATTCGACTGAATCGCTGGATGGTATTGTACCTAACTGTCAACCAACTTGATTCTACTGTCGCAGTTGTTGTTGGGTTCACTGTGTCAAGATCCGACCAAAAATGCAGCGGAAATAAATAGTTCGGAATCGTATCCATCCCGTTTCGATCAACAAAATAAATCGGTAAATCTTATTTACCTTGTGCGGATTCGAATCGCGTTCATTTTCCGGTTCCGTCAAAGCGATGCTGCAAGCCGCGCAAGTGCCCGACCTCTAGCGGTATCCACGCAGTTCTCCTCGCGATGGATCATCCTCGCCTTCTCGCTCAATGCGGCGTTCGTGGATCTCGTTTGGCTACACGTAATCTGTCGCGACAAGCAGATTCGGAAACTCCCGTCGGACGGAAGGCGGAGCTGTCGGAAGCCGAAGCGGAGCCTCCAGAGGGCCGGCCTCAAGATGTACGCCCAAGAGAGAGGAGAGAGAGAGAGAGGGCGGCGGCTAGGTCAAGGTTGCTGGCCCCCAACCAAACAGTCGTTCTTTTATAATAAGTATGTTTGCGATTTTTTATAAAAACCCATACTTATCCGAAATCCCATCTAATTATCCATCAACTTGAAAACCTTTAGCGTGTGACCCTCTAGGCCCAAATACCAGTCTAGTTAATGGCCCATTAAGCCCAGTAACTCTTTACAGACCCACTGAATTAATTAATTTCCTTATATTAATTAATCAGTCGAAATTAATGCCCCATAGAGAATTCAGACGAGCTTCCGATCACGTTGGATGCCAAGCAACATCGCGTGATCCTGGATGACATTGGGGTTATCGCAACTCTCTATTGGAACCTTTCCGTCATCGGTTAGCACGCAGATATAATCCTTCATCCGTGCAATGTTCCTGAATCGACCTAGGGTATGGTTTACTGTTAAACCCTAGCCAGTCGATTCACTTGAATCATATGCCGCTAATCTATATCGGATAATTCTTTCTCTGATACAGAGTCTGCCCTGGCCAGGGACTTAAGCGCATCATTCCCGGAACATTCTCTCTCGTAATACCGAGAGCGGATGATCCCATATTGAACACACAATTACCTTCGAGGGCTTTTCTCTGAACCCGATCATTTGACTTATTGATAACCCATGGCTAGGGATTGGTTAGTTAAAGTCAAAGTTCAGAGACGTACCAACAAGGTATGTTTGGTGTCTCAGGTCCAAGGATCATCTACGCAACCGAGACAAAGGAATCGAGCTGGTTTAACAGTGAGGTATATACCATCCAGCGATTCAAGGTTGAATCAATTCGGTGAACTCATTCCCCAATGAGCACCTATAGGTCCAGCATAGTGTCTCTACACAAGTGACTTATAGGATCAGTCACCCTCATCATATGAGCTGAATAAATCTGTACTAGTCTATCTAGATGTTTGATGTCCATCTCAAACTAGGAATAATTAAGAATATATGTTTATAAGTCTTCGGTCCTGTAATTATGATCTCATCATAATCCGAAGATTGTTACCCATGTTCATAGACTTCATCGTGATACGATAATCATAGATCGAACTAATTACACATAATGAATTAATGTCATTATATTAATAAACTGAATGATATATAGTATTGGATTGGCTTTCAGATCACCTAATGCTAACAATCTCTCACTTGGACTAAAGCCAATCACTTTTATACAAAATACCCATATTCTCTAAGTGACGCTCAAAGACATTTTGAGACAAAGGCTTTGTCAGTAGATCTGCTATGTTGTCGGCCGAAGGAACTCTCTCCACTATGACATCTCCTCGAGCTATAATCTCTCTAATCAGATGAAAGCGTCGCAGAATGTGCTTCGACTTCTGATGAGACCTCGACTCTTTCGCTTGAGCAATCGCCCCATTGTTGTCACATAGCAGTGGGACGAGACCAGCGATGCTTTTCACCACACCATGATCGTCGATGAATTTTTTCATCCAGACAACTTCTTTGGCGGCTTCAGCAGCACCAATATATTCAACTTCCGTTGTCGAATCAGCAGTGGTTTCCTGGTTGAAGCTTTTCCAACTCACTACTCCCCCGTTGAGTGTGAAGACAAAACTTGATGTCGATTTGTTGTCATCAGGATTAGACTGAAAACTCGAATCAATATATCCTTACACCTTTAAATCTCCTCCTCCATAGACTAGAAACATATCCTTAATTCTTCTCATGTACTTAAGGATACATTTCACAGCCTTCCAGTGTTCATCACCCGGATCTGCTTGATGTCTGCTCGTAACGCTTAGAGCATATGCAACATCAGGTCTAGTACATAGTATGGCATACATGATGGAACCTATGGCTGAAGCATAGGATATCTTATCCATCATTTCCCTCTCCTCAGAAGTCTTGGGAGACTAACCTTTGGAGAGAAAAATTCCATGTCTCATCGGTTTGAGACCTCTCTTGGAATTTTCCATGCCAAACCGTTTGACCATGGTTTCTATGTACATGGATTGGGTTAAGGCAAGCATCTTCTTTGATCTATCTCTATAGATCCGTATTCCCAATATGTAAGATGCTTCCCCCAAATCCTTCATGGAGAAGTTTTTGGAAAGCTAGATCTTTACTGATGACATCATCCCTACATTATTCCCAATGAGTAAGATGTCATCAATGTAAAGGACCAAGAATGTGATTGCAGTCCCACTGTTTTTCTTGTACACACATGGCTCATCTTCATTCTTAATGAAGCCATAAGATTTGATTGCCTCATCAAACCTTATGTTCCATCTCCGAAAAACTTGCTTCAATCCATAAATGGACCTTTGCAACTTGCATACCATATCTGTAGATTCCTTTGATGTGAAGCCCTCTGGTTGTATCGTATGTACCTCTTCCTCAAGGTTTCCATTGAGAAAGGTTGTCTTCACATCCATTTGTCAGATCTCGTAATCATGGTATGTAGCAATAGCGAGAAGAATTCTAATAGACTTAAGCATGGCAATGGGTGAGAAGGTCTCCTCATAGTCAATGTCTTGCCTATGACGATAAACCTTCGCTACCAACCTTGCTTTATAAGTCTCTATTCGTCCATCTGCACTGATCTTTCTTTTAAAGATCTATTTGCAGCCGATAGATACTATACCTTCGGCCAAATCAACTAAGTTCCAAACTTGGTTGATGTGCATGGACTGAATCTCAGAATTCATGGCTTCTCGCCATTTTTCGGCCTCTGGGCTTTCAATGGCCTCTTGATAAGTCTTAAGATCATCATCCTCATTATAGAGTATCCTAAAATCATCCAAATTAATATGTCCCACATATCTTTCTGGTAGCTTAGGTACTCTTTCTTACTTACGAGGTTCTTGTGTATTTATTTGAACAGGTTCAGAAACTAACAGTTCATCAGATGAACTATTATCAATTTGTGGGTTTGGAATTTCTTTCAAGATTACTTTACTCCCATTGTCCTTTTGGAGAATATAATCTTCTTCCAAAAAGACAGCTTTCCTGACTACAAACACCTTTTGTTCGCTAGGATGATAAAAGTAATATCCATAAGTTCCATTTGAATATCCCACAAATCTGCATTTGTCAGTTCTGGACTCCAGGTTATCTACATCATGTCTTTTAACATGAGCAGGACATCCCCAAACTTTAACATGTTTAAGATCTCGTTTCTTTCCATTCCATATCTCATATGGAGTGGTTTCAATAGATTTGCTGGGTACCTTATTTAGGATGTACATAGCCGAGCTAAGTGCATATCCCTATAAAGACACTGGTAATTTGGACATGCTCATCATGGATCGCACAATTTTCATTAATGTGCGATTCCTCCTTTCTGATATACCATTCATCTGAGGTGTATAAGGAGGTGTAAGCTGAGAAAGGGAACCATTATCCTTTAAGTATTTAATGAACTATGTACTCAAGTATTCACCACTACGATCAGATCGGATAGCTTTTATATTGTTTCCAATTTGTTTCTCTACCTCATTCTTAAATTCTCTGAATTTCTCAAAGGCTTCAGATTTATACTTCAGAAAGTATATGAATCCGAATATTTAGTAATCACCAGTGAATGTGATGAAGTACGAGAAACCACCAATGACTTGGGTAAACATAGGACCACATACATCAAAATGTATTAGTTCCAGTAAGTCTTTAGCTCGTTCTCTAGTTCCAGTAAATGGAGATTTAGTCATTTTACCTATCAAACATGACTCATAGGTCGCATATGATTCATAATCAAATGGATCTAAGTATCCGGTATCACGGTGGAGCAAGGACGACCACGGCGGTACCGGCGGCGGCGTGGGGCGAGTCGGGTGGACGGCTTGAAGCTCGGAGGCGTTCAAGTATCCGGTAGGGTGACGGTTCCCATAAGCATCGTGTTTAAGCCATGTTTTCCCCCGTTTAAGCTTGTTATGGATCTTTGGTTTCGGGGGGTAGAATGAGCATGTTTAGGTGTTCTTTTGTTGATATGGGGGTTTTACTATGAATGTAATTTCCTATGAATTGTGTTGCCCCTCTTTCTCCTCCGTTTTTGGGTGATTTTGGGGTTATTTGGGGTGAAAAGGGAGCCCTCCGGCTCATGGCAATTTTGTTTCCTGGGGGTAAAAGACGTCGTGCATGGACGACGCCTTTTGGAAGGGCGTCGGACCATCACGACGCCTTTTAGACAGGAATCGCCTTACTGAGGGTTTGCCAGTTCGGGATTCTGGGACTAAAAGACGTCATGGGTCGATGACGAGTTTTTGAATAGCGTCGGCCAGCCATGACGCCTTTTAAGGCAGAAATCCCCTGGGTAGTTTCTTTGGAATTCCTGGATTTCTGTGCTGAATGGCGTATGAGGATGTCGACGCCTTTTAAAAGGCGACCACTGGTGTCGACGCCTTTTAGGGCCTGATTCTGAAGACTGTTTTACATGAACCTGTACATGGAGCTTGAATGGCGTCGACCTTGGGAGATGCGATTCAAGACAGAACCTCACTAATTCATGCCAGTAAAATGTGTTCATACTGTTAGACGGATGATTAGTGCATGTTTTAGTGTACCCGGTAGAGATAGATTCTTCATGACTGGACGATGCTACATGTATGTTATACGATCGCGGACTTTTCACGTGACCGGATCGTACTTGTTGGGTTTTGTGTTACTGTGGACCAGGAGTGACATTGTAGAGCTTTATCACCCTGTGCCGGTGGGGGCGTGAGCACAGCGCCGGTGGGGGCGTGGGCGGGGTGACGCCTAGTGAGAGAGGGTCACCTGGTGAACCCCGGGGTCAGCTAGTACCGGTGTCGGAGTGGTACATTCGGAGAGTCACTCATGCTGAGGGAAGGAGTAGCCACCTGAGCCGGTTGGGCCGGAGTAGCTAGTGTGCTATCCGCGGGGTTACTGCTTGGTCTCAGCGGGTCGAGGTTTTCCCACCGTTGTTGTGTGGTTAGCGAGTTCTATCGAGACGACAGTTGTGGGTTCTCTAGTCGGCTGGTTTAAAATATGCATGTTTATTATATTTCGACTGCATGTGATTTCACGTTAAGAATTAGGAATTGTACCTCCTGTGTTTATCACTTTACCGTTAGCTGTACCTTGCACTTGTGGGTGTGTGCGTAGGCAGTGGGGATCGAAGGATCCCTGCTGAGTCTTGTTTTTGAGACTCACCCCCCTGCGGTTTTCAGGTGAGGACTCTCAGCAGACCTAGCAAGCAAAGTGCGGCCGTGTGTTGAGCACCGTCAACAGTTATTCCGGGGTATGCCTCGACGTAGTTGTCATTTTAATTCTGGCCTGTACGTTTAATTATTTCTTTTCTGTGACGATGGACTTCGTGATGGGATTGCCTACATCCCCTAGCAGGAGAGATGCCATCTGGGTCATCGTTGATCGGCTGACCAAGTCGGCACACTTCCTAGCTATTAGGAAGGACTGGTCAGTCGGCAAGCTGGCAAAGTTGTTTGTAGACCGGATCATCTCTCTGCACGGGGTACCTTTGTCCATTGTATCAGATCGAGATCCAAGGTTTACTTACAGATTCTGGAAGAGCTTTCAGCAGGCATTAGGCACTCAGTTGGCTTTCAGCTCAGCCTACCATCCCGAGACTGACGGGCAGTCAGAGAGGACCATTCAAACCTTGGAGGATATGCTCAGGGCATGTTGCCTAGACTGGGGAGGTTCTTGGGAGCAGCATTTGTCCACAGTGGAATTTGCCTATAATAACAGTCACCATTCCAGTATCGGCATGGCGCCTTACGAGGCTTTGTATGGGCGACCGTGTCGATCTCCAGTTTGTTGGTCCGAAATCGGTGAAAGGCAGATAGCGGGACCCGAGTTAGTACAGCAGTGTGCTGAGATTGCCAGGACAGTTCGGCAGAGGTTGACCGCAGCCCAGAGTAGGCAGAAGAGTTATGCTGACATCCGACGGAGACCACTTGAGTTGAAGCTGGGGACCACGTGTTTCTCCGAGTCTCACCCTCCAAGGGTGTGATGAGATTCGGGAAGCGAGGCAAGCTGAGTCCGCGATATATTGGGCCTTTTCCCATCCTTGCTCGGATTGGGGAAACCGCGTATCAGCTGGCCTTGCCGCCCAGTCTTGCAGGGGTGCACGATGTATTCCACGTTTCCTTACTGAGAAAGTATGTTCAGGATCCGTCCCATGTCTTGTATTTTTCAGAGTTGGAGGTCGCTGAGGACCTGTCCTTTCCAGAATATCCTGTTCGTATTGAGGATCGCAGAGAACAGGTCCCACGGAACAAGATCATACCGTTGGTCAAAGTGATTTGGCAGTACCGCTCCGGAGGTGAGGCAACCTGGGAGCGAGAGGATGAGATGCGGGAGCAGTTCCCTTACCTCTTTTCGTAAGTTTCCTTGTGAACTTGTATCCCTGTTTTGACCTTGTTACTTCTAAGCAGTCAATTTCGGGGGCGAAATTCTTTTAAGGGGGGGAGATTGTAAGGATCGTGACCTTCGGACCCGGTTTTCGAGGTCGGACCTTGTAGTTCTGACCTTAGTGAGGACGGAGGTTCTGTGTTGATTCGCGTCAGGACATCGAGACGCGTTTTGAACGGCGTCCACCGTTGCAGACGCGTTTCAGGTCCTGCCACGTGGGTGCCACGTGGGCTGGCTTCGGGCCGCGAGGGTACGGCCCTGTCTTGTCGCCTGAACGGCGTCCACGTGTGTCGACGCCTTTCAGACTGCGACTCTGGGATTGTCAGAGTACGGCCCTGACATGTCGTCTGAACGGCGTCTGCCTTGAACGACGCGTTTCAGAGTATTGTCAGAGCAGCCGTCACATCAACTGATAGGCGTCCGTGGATGTCGACGCGTTTTCGCCAGTCTCTGGTTAACCCCGCGAGCCCTCCTTCTTTCCCTCATTTTTCTCCTCTCTTCCTCTCTTTCCCTTCCGACGATCTCGGCGGCGATCCCTCCTCCTCCCTCTTTTCCTCCCACCGTTTCATCTCTCCCTCCACTCCATCCTCTACCTAGCTCCTACCACTACCACCTCCACCTCCACTGCGGCGTTCTACTCTCCGGACGGCGGCCGACGTCACGGTGGAGCAAGGACGACCACGGCGGTACCGGCGGCGGCGTGGGGCGAGTCGGGTGGACGGCTTGAAGCTCGGAGGCGTTCAAGTATCCAGTAGGGTGACGGTTCCTATAAGCATCGTGTTTAAGCCATGTTTTCCCCCGTTTAAGCTTGTTATGGATCTTTGGTTTCGGGGGGTAGAATGAGCATGTTTAGGTGTTCTTTTGTTGATATGGGGGTTTTACTATGAATGTGATTTCCTATGAATTGTGTTGCCCCTCTTTCTCCTCCGTTTTTGGGTGATTTTGGGGTTATTTGGGGTGAAAAGGGAGCCCTCCGGCTCATGGCAATTCTGTTTCCTGGGGGTAAAAGACGTCGTGCATGGACGACGCCTTTTTGAAGAGCGTCGGACCATCACGACGCCTTTTAGACAGGAATCGCCTTACTGAGGGTTTGCCAATTCGGGATTCTGGGACTAAAAGACGTCATGGGTCGACGACGCGTTTTTGAATAGCGTCGGGCAGCCATGACGCCTTTTAAGGCAGAAATCCCCTGGGTAGTTTCTTTGGAATTCCTGGATTTCTGTGCTGAATGGCGTATGAGGATGTCGACGCCTTTTAAAAGGCGACCACTGGTGTCGACGCCTTTTAGGGCCTGATTCTGAAGACTGTTTTACATGAACCTGTACATGGAGCTTGAATGGCGTCGACCTTGGGAGACGCGATTCAAGACAGAACCTCACTAATTCATGCCAGTAAAATGTGTTCATACTGTTAGACGGATGATTAGTACATGTTTTAGTGTACCCGGTAGAGATAGATTCTTCATGACCGGACGATGCTACATGTATGTTATGCGATCGCGGACTTTTCACGTGACCGGATCGTACTTGTTGGGTTTTGTGTTACTGTGGACCTGGAGTGACATTGTAGCGCTTTATCACCCTGTGCTGGTGGGGGCGTGAGCACAGCGCCGGTGGGGGCGTGGGCGGGGTGACGCCTAGTGAGAGAGGGTCACCTGGTGAACCCCGGGGTCAGCTAGTACCGGTGTCGGAGTGGTACATTCGGAGAGTCACTCATGCTGAGGGAAGGAGTAGCCACCTGAGCCGGTTGGGCCGGAGTAGCTAGTGTGCTATCCGAGGGGTTACTGCTTGGTCTCAGCGGGTTGAGGTTTTCCCACCGTTGTTGTGTGGTTAGCGAGTTCTATCGAGACGACAGTTGTGGGTTCTCTAGTCGGCTGGTTTAAAATATGCATGTTTATTATATTTCGACTGCATGTGATTTCACGTTAAGAATTAGGAATTGTACCTCCTGTGTTTATCACTTTACCGTTAGCTGTACCTTGCACTTGTGGGTGTGTGCGTGGGCAGTGGGGATCGAAGGATCCCTGTTGAGTCTTGTTTTTGAGACTCGCCCCCCTGCGGTTTTCAGGTGAGGACTCTCAGCAGACCTAGCGAGCAGAGTGCGGCCGTGTGTTGAGCACCGTCAGCAGTTATTCCGGGGTATGCCCCGACGTAGTTGTCATTTTAATTCTGGCCTGTACGTTTAATTATTTCTTTTCTGTTGGAGTATGTAATTATTTGCTGTATCGAGTCGCATTGTAATAATTTTTAATTCCTGCACTTCTATTTCAGTTCAATGCGATGTGAATGTTTAGCTTAGTTTATTATTTATCTCCCAGACTTGATTAGATCCTGGTTTGGTTCCAAATTAATGATTCGGTACCCATTTAGTAATCGGATCTCCGATTATAGGGTGGCGGGTCGTTACAGTTGGTATCAGAGCATACGGTCTGGCAAATAAATAAATAACTAAGTTAAATATCATAAATTCGGCAAATAAATACATTATCCCGTACAGGCACGGCGGTAGCATAGGCTTTAGGACTCTGATTAGAACTTTTTGATTTTGTAATTGTAGGCGAGTAGATGGCTCCAAGAAGGAGGATGGCAGTTATTCGAGAGCGGGGAGACGTCCCTAGTGGGTCCGCGGCTGGGAGGCCGAGTGTAGAGCAGTTTATGGAGGCTATGATGGACACTATGGCTCGATACCATACGCGAGACCCTAGTGAGAGTTCCAGTGCGCGGGGAGGCTCCACAGCTACACTTGAGAGATTTCTGAAGCTGAGGCCACCTCACTTCACCGGTCGTCCCGACCCTGACGAGGCCATTCACTGGCTTAGAGAGATAGAGAAGACTTTCGATAGCATGGACTGTGCAGCAGTAGAGCGGACCCCGTTGGCTACCTTCATGCTGAAGGATAGAGCCTATGACTGGTGGACCACTTTGAAGAGTTTGTCTTACGAGGATAGGAGTCTTAGGGAAATTCCATGGGAGACATTTGTTAAGGAGTTCAATGCACAGTATTTCCCTAGACATGTCCAGAGGGCCAAGGAGAGGGAGTTCATGGATCTGACGCAGGGGAGTATGACGGTACTCGAGTACCAGGCGAAGTTTGTTTCGCTAGGTCGGTTTGTGCCCTTCATATCTGGGGACGAGGAGGGTCGTACTGAGAGGTTCGTGGACGGACTGAGGCTTAGTCTGAGGAACTTCGTGGCGTCTCACTGTTGCACGGATCTGGCTTCTGCGGTTAGATGTGCGGCAGCAGTGGAGGCTCAACAGAGCCAGTCGGCCCGGGAGAGAGGACTGGCTGCTCAGAGCCCAGTTCGTGGCAGGGGTAAGGCAGCGGCAGCGGCCCCTTCATCCGGATCGGGATCGTCGTCACTCGGCTCCCGATTCAGGAGATTCTTCAGGGGTGGTGGCAGTAGTAGTGGCAGTAGCGGCAGCAACAGGCCCGGGCAGGGTCAGCAGAGTCAGTCGGTATCCAGTGCACCGCAGGGGCCAGCTCAGAGGCTTCCGGCAGTCTGTCAGCACTGTGGGGGTGCCCATGGTGGGACTCAGTGTCCCACTCTCCCCAGGAGGTGTTTCACTTGCGGCCAACAGGGCCATTTGGCGAGGCAGTGCCCGCAGGGGCATGGTCAGGGGCATGGTTCAGTTGAGCAGAAGAAGCCGAGGACCCAGGGGAAAGTGCTAGCTATCACCAGGAGGGAGGCTCGCGAGTCCAACTTGGTGGAAGGTACACTTTCTGTCCTTGGGAACTCTGCACACGTATTGATTGATTCGGGTGCTTCGCATTCTTTCATTTCTGAGCAGTTCCTAGATATTCTTTCTACACCCGTTGATGAGTTATCTGATGGTTTGATGGTGGAGGTTCCTTCTGGAGACTTTATGATATCTTATAATTGTTTGAAGAATGTTCCCTTGACCATCGAGGGTCATGTGCTACCTGCCCAGTTAGTTGTTCTTGCCATTCGTGACTTTGATATCATCCTGGGCATGGATTGGTTGGAAGCCTTTTATGTGGAAGTGAACTGCCACAGGAAGAGGGTGCGATTCTCCATTCCGGACATCCCGACCTTCTTCTTCCAAGGTATTAGGCTTTCTTCCCGAAGTATTCTTATTTCTGCCTTTAAGGCACGGAGGTTGCTTGCTCGTGGTTGTGAGGCCTTCCTTGCCTCTGTTGTTGTCTCTAATGTCCGGGATAGTCTCAGCCCTGGGGAGGTACCTGTTGTATGTGAGTTCATAGATGTGTTTCCTGAGGAGCTGCCTGGCCTTCCTCCTCAGCGAGAGGTCGAATTTACCATCGAGCTTGCACCAGGTACGGCGCCCTTGTCTAAGGCCCCGTATCGGATGGCGCCAGCCGAACTCGCTGAGTTGAAGGCGCAGTTGCAAGAGCTGCTGAATAAGGGTTTCATTCGTCCCAGTACATCTCCATGGGGTGCTCCAGTTCTGTTTGTTAGAAAGAAGGATGGTTCTCTGAGATTGTGCATTGACTATAGGCAGCTGAACCAGGTAACAATAAAGAATAAGTACCCACTTCCAAGAATCGATGATTTGATGGATCAGCTGCAGTCCGCAAGGATATTTTCCAAGATCGACTTGAGATCCGGATATTATCAGATGAGGATCCGGGATGTTGATGTTAGTAAGACGGCTTTCAGAACTCGGTATGGACATTATGAGTTTTTGGTTATGCCCTTTGGCTTGACCAATGCTCCGGCGGCCTTTATGGAGCTGATGAACCGAGTCTTCAGGACCTACCTGGATCAGTTTGTGGTTGTGTTTATTGATGATATTCTGATCTATTCTTCTTCTGAGGAAGAGCATGCCACCCATCTTCGGGCAGTATTGCAGGTCCTGAGGGAGCACCAACTTTACGCCAAGTTTAGCAAGTGTGAGTTTTGGCTAGACGAGGTGCACTTCCTTGGGCATGTTATTTCTGGCAATGGTATCGCGGTGGATCCAGCCAAGATCGAGGCGGTGATGGATTGGAGCAGACCGACTTCAGTGACTGAGATCAGGAGCTTTCTGGGGCTTGCCGGTTATTACAGGCGGTTTGTTCGGGGATTTTCCTCAATAGCAGCCCCCTTGTCGAGGTTGACTCGAAAGGGAGTTCGCTTTGTGTGGACCGTGGATTGTGAGCAGAGTTTTATTGAGTTAAAGACCCGTCTCACGTCAGCCCCTGTGCTAGTGCTTCCATCTGGATCAGGTGGATTTGTAGTTTACTCTGATGCGTCCCGTCTAGGTTTGGGCGCAGTTCTAATGCAGCATGGCAGGGTAGTGGCTTATGCTTCTCGACAGCTGAAGAAGCATGAAGAGAACTATCCTACTCATGATTTGGAGTTGGCAGCCGTGGTATTTGCACTCAAGATCTGGAGGCATTATTTATATGGGGAGAAATTTCAAGTTTTCACCGATCACAAGAGTTTGAAATATGTGTTCACTCAGAGAGACCTGAATATGAGGCAACGAAGGTGGATGGAGTTCATTAAAGATTATGACTTTGACCTTTCTTATCATCCGGGCAAGGCGAATGTGGTGGCAGACGCTTTGAGTCGGAAGACGGTCATGTCATACCTCATGATTCGAGAGTGGAAATTGTTCGAGCAGGTGGTGGAATCTTCCTTTAGGGTCCCACGTGAAGATGATAGAGCCGTGCTGGTCAGTTTGACTGTGAGACCAGCTGTGTATCATGCGGTAATTGAGGCTCAGAGGGCTGATGTTGAGTTACCACAGATCCTCCAGAGGTCAGAGGTGGAGTTGTGGGACGACGGTACTGTCAGGTTCAGAGGTAGACTTTATGTTCGAACTGAGGAGGACGTGCGCAGATGTGTTCTTGATGAGGCGCACCGTTCGAGATATGCAGTGCATCCTGGGACAACAAAGATGTATCATTGTTTGAGGAGGCACTTCTGGTGGCCCGGTATGAAGAAAGATGTGGCTGAATATGTGGCCAGATGCATGACTTGTCAGCATGTTAAAGCCGAGCATCAGAGACCTGGTGGATTGCTACAGCCCTTGCCGATTCCAGAGTGGAAATGGGAGCATGTGACGATGGACTTCGTGATGGGATTGCCTACATCCCCTAGCAGGAGAGATGCCATCTGGGTCATCGTTGATCGGCTGACCAAGTCGGCACACTTCCTAGCTATTAGGAAGGACTTGTCAGTCGGCAAGCTGGCAAAGTTGTTTGTAGACCGGATCATCTCTCTGCACGGGGTACCTTTGTCCATTGTATCAGATCGAGATCCAAGGTTTACTTACAGATTCTGGAAGAGCTTTCAGCAGGCATTAGGCACTCAGTTGGCTTTCAGCTCAGCCTACCATCCCGAGACTGACGGGCAGTCAGAGAGGACCATTCAGACCTTGGAGGATATGCTCAGGGCATGTTGCCTAGACTGGGGAGGTTCTTGGGAGCAGCATTTGTCCACAGTGGAATTTGCCTATAATAACAGTCACCATTCCAGTATCGGCATGGCGCCTTACGAGGCTTTGTATGGGCGACCGTGTCGATCTCCAGTTTGTTGGTCCGAAATCGGTGAAAGGCAGATAGCGGGACCCGAGTTAGTACAGCAGTGTGCTGAGATTGCCAGGACAGTTCGGCAGAGGTTGACCGCAGCCCAGAGTAGGCAGAAGAGTTATGCTGACATCCGACGGAGACCACTTGAGTTTGAAGCTGGGGACCACGTGTTTCTCCGAGTCTCACCCTCCAAGGGTGTGATGAGATTCGGGAAGCGAGGCAAGCTGAGTCCGCGATATATTGGGCCTTTTCCCATCCTTGCTCGGATTGGGGAAACCGCGTATCAGCTGGCCTTGCCGCCCAGTCTTGCAGGGGTGCACGATGTATTCCACGTTTCCTTACTGAGAAAGTATGTTCAGGATCCGTCCCATGTCTTGTATTTTTCATAGTTGGAGGTCGCTGAGGACCTGTCCTTTCCAGAATATCCTGTTCGTATTGAGGATCGCAGAGAACAGGTCCCACGGAACAAGATCATACCGTTGGTCAAAGTGATTTGGCAGTACCGCTCCGGAGGTGAGGCAACCTGGGAGCGAGAGGATGAGATGCGGGAGCAGTTCCCTTACCTCTTTTCGTAAGTTTCCTTGTGAACTTGTATCCCTGTTTTGACCTTGTTACTTCTAAGCAGTCAATTTCGGGGGCGAAATTCTTTTAAGGGGGGGAGATTGTAAGGATCGTGACCTTCGGACCCGGTTTTCGAGGTCGGACCTTGTAGTTCTGACCTTAGTGAGGACGGAGGTTCTGTGTTGATTCGCGTCAGGACATCGAGACGCGTTTTGAACGGCGTCCACCGTTGCAGACGCGTTTCAGGTCCTGCCACGTGGGTGCCACGTGGGCTGGCTTCGGGCCGCGAGGGTACGGCCCTGTCTTGTCGCCTGAACGGCGTCCACGTGTGTCGACGCCTTTCAGACTGCGACTCTGGGATTGTCAGAGTACGGCCCTGACATGTCGTCTGAACGGCGTCTGCCTTGAACGACGCGTTTCAGAGTATTGTCAGAGCAGCCGTCACATCAACTGATAGGCGTCCGTGGATGTCGACGCGTTTTCGCCAGTCTCTGGTTAACCCCGCGAGCCCTCCTTCTTTCCCTCATTTTTCTCCTCTCTTCCTCTCTTTCCCTTCCGACGATCTCGGCGGCGATCCCTCCTCCTCCCTCTTTTCCTCCCACCGTTTCATCTCTCCCTCCACTCCATCCTCTACCTAGCTCCTACCACTACCACCTCCACCTCCACTGCGGCGTTCTACTCTCCAGACGGCGGCCGACGTCACGGTGGAGCAAGGACGACCACGGCGGTACCGGCGGCGGCGTGGGGCGAGTCGGGTGGACGGCTTGAAGCTCGGAGGCGTTCAAGTATCCAGTAGGGTGACGGTTCCTATAAGCATCGTGTTTAAGCCATGTTTTCCCCCGTTTAAGCTTGTTATGGATCTTTGGTTTCGGGGGGTAGAATGAGCATGTTTAGGTGTTCTTTTGTTGATATGGGGGTTTTACTATGAATGTGATTTCCTATGAATTGTGTTGCCCCTCTTTCTCCTCCGTTTTTGGGTGATTTTGGGGTTATTTGGGGTGAAAAGGGAGCCCTCCGGCTCATGGCAATTCTGTTTCCTGGGGGTAAAAGACGTCGTGCATGGATGACGCCTTTTTGAAGGGCGTCGGACCATCACGACGCCTTTTAGACAGGAATCGCCTTACTGAGGGTTTGCCAGTTCGGGATTCTGGGACTAAAAGACGTCATGGGTCGACGACGCGTTTTTGAATAGCGTCGGGCAGCCATGACGCCTTTTAAGGCAGAAATCCCCTGGGTAGTTTCTTTGGAATTCCTGGATTTCTGTGCTGAATGGCGTATGAGGATGTCGACGCCTTTTAAAAGGCGACCACTGGTGTCGACGCCTTTTAGGGCCTGATTCTGAAGACTGTTTTACATGAACCTGTACATGGAGCTTGAATGGCGTCGACCTTGGGAGACGCGATTCAAGACAGAACCTCACTAATTCATGCCAGTAAAATGTGTTCATACTGTTAGACGGATGATTAGTACATGTTTTAGTGTACCCGGTAGAGATAGATTCTTCATGACCGGACGATGCTACATGTATGTTATGCGATCGCGGACTTTTCACGTGACCGGATCGTACTTGTTGGGTTTTGTGTTACTGTGGACCTGGAGTGACATTGTAGCGCTTTATCACCCTGTGCTGGTGGGGGCGTGAGCACAGCGCCGGTGGGGGCGTGGGCGGGGTGACGCCTAGTGAGAGAGGGTCACCTGGTGAACCCCGGGGTCAGCTAGTACCGGTGTCGGAGTGGTACATTCGGAGAGTCACTCATGCTGAGGGAAGGAGTAGCCACCTGAGCCGGTTGGGCCGGAGTAGCTAGTGTGCTATCCGAGGGGTTACTGCTTGGTCTCAGCGGGTTGAGGTTTTCCCACCGTTGTTGTGTGGTTAGCGAGTTCTATCGAGACGACAGTTGTGGGTTCTCTAGTCGGCTGGTTTAAAATATGCATGTTTATTATATTTCGACTGCATGTGATTTCACGTTAAGAATTAGGAATTGTACCTCCTGTGTTTATCACTTTACCGTTAGCTGTACCTTGCACTTGTGGGTGTGTGCGTGGGCAGTGGGGATCGAAGGATCCCTGTTGAGTCTTGTTTTTGAGACTCGCCCCCCTGCGGTTTTCAGGTGAGGACTCTCAGCAGACCTAGCGAGCAGAGTGCGGCCGTGTGTTGAGCACCGTCAGCAGTTATTCCGGGGTATGCCCCGACGTAGTTGTCATTTTAATTCTGGCCTGTACGTTTAATTATTTCTTTTCTGTTGGAGTATGTAATTATTTGCTGTATCGAGTCGCATTGTAATAATTTTTAATTCCTGCACTTCTATTTCAGTTCAATGCGATGTGAATGTTTAGCTTAGATTATTATTTATCTCCCAGACTTGATTAGATCCTGGTTTGGTTCCAAATTAATGATTCGGTACCCATTTAGTAATCGGATCCCCGATTATAGGGTGGCGGGTCGTTACATCATATTAGTTTCATAGTTCTATTCATATCATCACTTCATGCTATTCACACACTCACTAGCATAATTTCCAACCCACAATACTAAAGGGGTTTAAAAGACTACAAAACAAATGAGTAATTGTATTTAATTGCGTAATAAAAGTTCCAATTAGAATAGATTCTACACTACATTAAATTCTTATTAGTTTCCTTTCTTCTTCTTATTTCTTTGCACGGTACAATCACCAAGAAGACCAAGGAAATCATCATTGGAGCAGAAAGGAAGATCTCCAAAATCAATTCAAAGTAAGAATAAAGTTAGAAGGACTCTTTTTCTTCAGCCGGCTGAAGCGAAGGAATCAAGAATTTCAACATCTCCTACGTCTGAAATAGGTAAGCGATCACTCTTTGTCTTTTCAAACTTTTTAGTTAAAAGTTTCTGACGATCATATAGTTTTTAATAGGTTTATTTGTCACATAATCAACAAAATCTTTCATTATAATCACACACCAAAATTTGAGCACTCACAGCTTTTTGGCGATCACGGTGGAACTTGGCCTCGCCATCTTTAAATCTTTGTTCTTGCTTTTTCAGGCACCCACGGTGCACCACTTGTGTCCCTTGGGCACGTTCTCACCAATTGGTGAGTTTTTAGTTTAACTATTATTCCCACGTGCACCACACGGCAAGATCTTGCCCTCCCCGTTTGATTAATGGAAGAGTTGTGATTGTAATAAGAAGAATGTGTGGTTAATTGAATGTTTTAGTTGTTGACATGATAAATCATCCTGTTAAAAATTAAAATAAATAAAAATTCGCAGGAGCTGATTATTTACTACTTTACCCTGTTAGTTTGAAAGGGAATTGACCTAAAAATTCCTTCTTAATTGTTGATTCTACGTCTTGAAAAGCGTCTTGTAATAGCGACGTGTTTCATAACCGCATTGCCAGAACACAACGCCTTTCAGGCAAAATTCCTGCTGTATACTGTCTGTTGCCTAAGGTTCTGCGAGCAAAATAAAATTCTGTTTTGAATAGCGTCGAGGAATAACGACGCGATTCAAACATATTTTTGTTTTGTTCTCCAATCCTTAGATTTCTGATTTGATAGCTATTACCTATTACATATTAAGCATTAGAGGCCATCCAGGCCACAGGTCATCTTGACGTCTTCACCTCTCTCTGATTGGATATGTCCCTCAATCAGACTAGAGTGGTTGACGTTAAAGACCTCCGTAAGTCCCCAAAATCAAGGTATTCCTCCTTGTTCATCGGGTTAGTTGTACAAATCGAAGTCCTCGTTAGATTTTCATTTTGTTGTAAGAAAAAAAAAAAGCCTTAGAATATAACGGTGGAAATTGAATTGAAACTAGGATCCTACCCGTTGAGTGCATTTGAACAGAATTCAAATAATCCAACAAGGAATCCTAAAACAACGTTAAACATCCACTTGTTTGTCTAATCTCTACACAACTTGCCTGCAAAATTTTGTTGAAAAATCTAATATCATGTTGCTTCGATCAGGTAGAGATTTGAGCATGGCTTCAGATGTTCTAGTCAACTACGAGGGAGATACTAATGCCCCTCTTGAATCTTATTATCATTATGAGAACGGGGGAGATGCTAATGTCCCCCGTAATCCCCATTCTTATTCATCCCAACATGAGGGAAACCCCCATATCCCTCCTCCTTTTGTTCATGATCAACATAATTCTGGCGTTGATCTTCCTCCGCATGTGCATGCGATGTCTAATCCTATCTTTGAGGGAGCTATGAACCCGAATGAATCCTCATCTACCAATCCCTCTAATCTAGTCAACGCTCTGGGAGTTCTGGCCTCCCATCTGGATCCTCAACAGCTCGAGGCAATCCAATCCATCTGGAAGGAGAAGACGCCTGTGAAGTCTACTGAACCGAACCCTGTGGTTCCCGCTGTCATTCCTTAACCTCCTCACCACCATACCTCCTTCATTCATCAGGCCATGGAAGGCCTTCAGGTTTCAACTTCTCGGCCAGCTGGGCCACAACTGTCCTCCTCAAGGCAACCGGCTAGACCGCCCACGCCAACTTATCAAAATGCCCTTGAGCATGGCGGAAGCACTGCCGGATCTCAACCCTATTGTCCACCTTGCCCCACATACTCCAATCAGCAGGCCTATCATGTACCACCACCACCTCCTCCCCAAATTAATCCAACAACTCAATCTCTGGTTGTAAAGATGGAGCGCATGGATGAGTAGTTCAACAATTTTCAGAAGATGATGGGAGTTAAGACTGCACCTAAGATCAGTCTTGCTAGTCTGCCTGTGTTTTATTTGCCGTCCTTGGAAATGCCAGTGTATAGGAAATACAATGGTAACATTAACCCCTTCATCCACCTGAAGGAGTTCATGTACGAATCCTCCTTCTAGTAGAACGAAAAGAGGTCGTTGGCATTCCTACTCAGGAAATCGTTAGAGGGACCAGCCCTTGAGTGGTTCTTCTCGTTGGAACCGTCTGAGGTGGAAGATTACGGTATCGTATTAAGGAAATTTATTCAACGATAACAGGATAGAGTCGCACCGTCTCTGTCCATCATTGATCTAGTTGCTGAGAAAATGAAGTCTGATGAGGACTTCATCACATTTGCTGATAGATGGAGGAGCATGGTGGAGAAGATTAAGGATTATATGTCCGAATCTGAATAGGTCAATATGCTGATCTCCAACGCCACCCCTCAGTACAAGCTGGTCCTTGCTTTGAACAATCCAACCAGCATGGCGGAACTTTATGAGAGGGTGCGTTACTGCCAGAACGCCACTTTCTCCAATGTCTTTGATCCTTATCGACCCAGTAGACCTCCACCTCGGAAACCTGTCGTGCCAAACACTCCTAGCATGGGTCCGACAACTGAGGGCATGCTCACCTACGAGCAGATCAGCACCATGAACAACAATCAGCCCTAGTTCGTGAAAAACCAGCAACCACCAAGTCAGCAAGGTTACAGACCTCCGAATCAACAAGGTTATAGACCTCCAAACCAGCAGGGTTATAGACCTCAGCAGTAGCAGTATCAGTAGCCACAATACCAGCAGCAGTATCAGCAGCCCCCGAACTAGCAGCAGTATCAGCAGCCCCCGAACCAGTAGTAGTACTAGCCGCGCGCACCGCCGGCGTACCATAATGTACCTCCCCCAAATGATTACAACCAACAGAGGAAGCCTCCAAGCCCTAAAAGGGCGACATATCCAGCACTCCCAGAATCTTTACTGGACATTTTCAATGCCCTGATGGCAGCCAATGCCTTAGTCTTACCCAGGGAAAAGACAGTCTGGCCTCAGAACGCCGATGCCTCCAAGTATTGCGCCTTTCATAGGCAACATGGGCATACGATAGATACATGCTTCCAATTCCGAAATTATATCCATGATCTCAACGAACAAGGAGGCATTAATTGGGAGGAGATGAGGAAGTACATATCTGCCTTAAAGGCAAGAAGACTTCAACAACAACAACAACATCAACATCAACAATAACAACCACAACAGCAACAACAGAGAGCACCAGCACAGGTGGCAGCACCTCCGAACATGGGTATAATGCAAAACCCACTTCTGGAGCATCAACATCAGAATCAGATTGCCCCCATCTTGACGAATAGCCAGCTTGAGGCTAATCGAAGGCAGTAGTGGAAGGTAGAGGACTCTTCCTTTATTTACTCAACAGGCCATCAACTGAGCACCGCCGAACAACCACCACGCCGCATTCTCCGCATACCCAAACCGCAACCCGTCACCATTACACTTGTACAGACACCCGCATACCTTCTACCCACACCATCCACCACCACACCTCCATTAGACAACTGTCCGCAAGCCAACTATGCACCTCTCATGCCATCCAAACCATTACTCCGCATACCGTTCCCCACCTCACCTACCACAACCACTTACTCCAATGCCATACAACCATCCAAACCGCCACTCCGCATGCCATTCCCCACTTCACCCACACCGACCACTTACCCCTCCACCATCCAACCTTCTAAACCCCTTATCTACACCATGTCTCCACCAAACAACCCCGTGCCATCACCCGTTTGCCAACCCACCACACCATCTAAACCACCCACCAACCCTGTAGTGCTCAAACTGTCACTTGGACCTTCTACTATTGAAGAACATACGCTCCGGAGCGGGAGGATCTTCAACAAGGTCTTTCCTCAATCTATAGTCAGAGACGGCCCATCACAACTACCAAAGGAAGCACATAATGATGAGAGTGCACCAGGCACTCAATACGACCTATTGAAACAGTTAGACAGAACACCGGTACGAATCTCTGTGCTCGAGTTGATCAAGAGATCCAAGACCCATCAGGAAGCTATGATGGAGTATCTGCAGAAGGTTATGGTCAACGAAGACGTGCCGGTGGAAAAGATCACCACACTGTTAGTTCCTCAGGGGGATCAGCCCTCTATTTCATTTCATGCTTCAGAACTAGCACCACCAGCAGCCAGAAGCATGGCTTTGAGCATTATGGTCAACATCTGCAAGAAGGCCGTAGACGCATGCTTGGTTGACACAGGGGCCTCAATCAATATTCTATCACCAAAGACCCGTGAATTGTGTGGTATACCCAAGGAGAAGTGGCTACCTTCTCCTATTTTTGTTACAGCCTACGACAATTCTACTCGTTCCCCTCTGGTAATGATTTATTTGAAGGTAGAGTTAGGCCCTGTTTGTCACAACGAAGTTGAGTTCCACATCTTGGAAATCGATCCATCTTTGCAGGGCATTCTTGGCTGCCCTTACATTAAATCCCTTGAGGCAATTCCTTCTACAAATTATCAATGCCTCAAATTTCCATACAAGGGACACATCATTAAAGTCATGACTATGCCGATTCTTGTTACCACTCATTCTTTGAATATTAGGCCGACTTCCTTACCTGGCCAACAACCTCTGTTGTCGGTGTTACAGGTTTACCTTCCTGTGGCTTATCCTTTGAAAGCCAAAATGCTTGCTCCTTATCCAATTGATGCCATAAAACGGGGGAAGTGCATGAGTACCCCTGGCCGGAAAATTATGATGAAAGGTGGCTATCAGCCTGGAAAGGGCCTGGGCACACAATTGCAGGGCTGAACTACGCCACTTAAAGACAACCAAAGGACACCCGGTAATGGCCTAGGCTATAGGCCAAGAAGAGTCAGGCATGACATCGTGTAGCAGCAAGAAGATGAAGACGGCCAGAAAGCTTGGGAAACAATGACCACACCATGTAAAGAAGGTCGGGATCCCTTGACATGGACCCTACATACACATTTTGTCAAGGGGCCCAAAATCAGTTATGATAATGATAACACAGTGCTAATCACTTCCCAATTTGATCTCCATGACATATATGGAAGGGACCTGGCCAGACATTGCTCAGAATTGTTGACGTACCAGTCCTTGGAGGCTCTGCGGCCGATGAAAAAGCGGAAATTTCAAGATCCAGAATGTGAATGGTACCGGTGGTTCGACCTGAGGGATCTGTACATTGCACTGGATAGATTATTTCTTGATCCCACAGAGCCAAAGTGGCCGCCGCTGATAGACGAGCTGATTGAGAGGCCTGGCGCCATTTTTGACAAGAGAATTCTGTTGTCTGAGGAAACAGATGAAGAGGAGCCAGATGACCCGTATGAAGCTGGTTACACTACTGATTTTCTCTGGAGGTTAACCTATCCCTCTCGCATTTTCACCCTTCACACTCTATTCCACATTCTGCTTCTGACCCCGACTTGGTCGTGGGTCATCACTGAAGATATTCCACGGCTCCACCCATCATAATCACTCTGTCCCCACGGGACCTTATCCCTCAACCTCCTCTTGATCTGGAGAGGATTTATGATTTAATCTAGGACATACTATTGTATGATCCCCCTAATCCTTTGGCCTTGGTGCCGCTTCCTTCATCTCATTCCCCTCCTATTCATATCCATTTTTGTTTCATGATTAATTCATCTTTTGTCCAAAAAAAAAATGCCAATTCGGCAACTTCCTTCTCTCAGATCCTCATTGAGGAAACTTCCTACTTGTCCGACTGTACCCATATCTCACGCTCACGAGAAGCCCTTGTGGTGAACTCCATATCTCGAAGGATCATCGGGACAACGATAAAATTTTTCACGGGCAGAAAGTTCAGGTAATCACGCCAGTCGTCCCTCGTCTTGAGATGAGCCGTGAGACACCTGACTTGATCTTCGGGACCAAGAAGCGAGCGTGCAGGATACCATGCGCTGTGCTGAAAAATCCTGGAGGTGGAAGTTACGTTTTCATCAAAATCAAAAGATAAATGCATCTCCATCCACAATTGTAAGGTGAACAAGCTTCCCCTCACAGATCGCCCCATGCTCATGTGGCTAAGCCCTCCATACAGATGTGACAAGATCACTGGGGCGAGAGAATGGCCTCTCCACAATAAGCTCAGCACGCTCACATACTTCCTCTCTAGCACAGAGCCCGAAGTGGCAAACCACAAGACTCCCCCAAGAACTAGGCATAGGCCTCGCATCAGCCTCTCATATTCAACCGTCTTGCACTTAATCTCTCAGATCAACCAGTACGCAAGGCAATCGACGAGGATTCCTCGATTGTTAGTCATGCGGCATACCTCCCGTTTGTCCTGCACTATATCAACAAGGATTTCCTCCCATACAGGCAAGCCAGAGGGATCACCGGTGGCTAGGCCCTCCCAGCCAGAGAAGGTTTCTACCTCCTCCAGCAAAACTGCCGCCTCGAACTCTCGGAACACGAACGTGTGCGTCTCCGGATGCCACAATTCGAGCAGTGCACCCAGCCCCTCCTAGTGCCAGTGGATAAAGCGAACTACTTTGCAAACACAATGGAACGGGTCAAATTCCACCGATGCATATATACCCTCATGCCTAGGGTAATCACGTCCAGCAGGGCCGCAAGCCATGCATACTTGCGAGTATGCCTAGCGTCAGGGAATTTGGGAAGAGACTGTAGGACAACCAAAAGTCAAGAAAGAGAGGAGAGGACCAAGGTGGACAACATAAAGGTTTGAGCATACTTGTCCATGGGCCACTAGGTTGCTGAGGTGGCCTTCCACATCGGATAGAACCTGAGGTTCCCTGGCAGTAGCGCGAGCAGAAGGTGAAGCCATCTTTCCACAGAAAGCTTGAGTTCTGGAAGAAAGCCCCGCGACAACCCTCCCCTTTTAAGGCCACGGGTTAACTACAAACTTTTCCATGTCCCATAAGAGGCGGAAGGGCATGCATATCCTTTTCCCCTCTTCATGGACAGCATACCCTTGGCCTTCCACCACTTCATGGACAGCACATCCCTTGGCCTTCCACCTTTTCATAGAAGGCATGCTAGTTGGCCTTCCACCTTTTCGTAGAAGGCATGCTAGTTGGCCTTCTACCACTTTAGAAAAGGCCCATCCACGAGAAGACAAAGTGCCCTTCTCCCTTCTCTACTTTGAGAAGGTAACCTCACCCCCAGGATCAAGAGACCACTTTGCTCAATATCAACAAATTAATGGTTCTTCCTAGGATTCGAGTCGAAGCCATATCGGATTGGCATTCTACCATTAGAATAGCCATATCTTCCATATCAGCTTCGACTCGAAACTAAACATTTGCTTCTCATCCTCCTGCAGTTTAATGCTTAATGTTGTGATCATTGAATATGTGAACGTTGCTAATGTGTATTTTTGCAGCTGCAGGGAATCTGAAGCAAGTAGGATCGAAGATACAGGAGGCTAATAACTTTGGGCATATAGACTCTGAGTTCCTCTTTAAACAAAACAATGAGGAGTCTATATTCCCCAAGTTATTCGATTGGCCAATAAATCCCTCCTGTTTGCATTAGGAATTTGTTTTTCAATTTTGAACTAGTATGCATTTGCATAAGCATTCATCCTCGCCCTAGGGGCAATGACCATAATTTATCACTCTGCTTAATCCATTGTTGATCTGTGAGTCTGACAATTGTTCGTCTGTTAACTCTTTGAATTGCAAGACCTTATCCTTTTTCCAATACGTGTGCTTGAGATTCTCTCACTTGGCGATCATCCGATGCGCCAGGCCACCGCGCGCCCGTTGTGTCGAGAGTTCTTCAAGTCACACTCCTACATCTTTCATGCTTGAGATCCCCTTGGGCCATATCGTTGCATCTTGGTACACCAAGGCCTCGCGGTTCCAGCACCCGAGGGTCCCACGGATTGTGATTCTCTAGCCTGAATTTTGCTCCTCTTCTTAGTCACCCATGCAATTCGAATAGCTAGCTTTCATGCATTTGCCACCCTCTCATACCACCTTTGGATATAGCTCATCCCTTCTTGGCGCTGTCCAAAATCAGGTTCGATTTTCGGAACACCTATTTATCATTCCGTTCCACACCACTGCAAAACAGGTGTCTCGGAGGGGCATTTGTAGACACCGATTTTGGACCCCTTTCTGGTCATAAACCCCCGTCACCTTATCCATCATCACCAAACCCCTCATCTTAGCCATCTCAGCCCACTAATAACTAGGCCCATTAACCAAATCCCGACTCTAGCCACCTTTTTGTGGAAGGCCAGCCAGCCCGCCTTCCACCAACCTTCGAAGGCCAGCCAGCCCGCCTTCCACCATCCTTCGAAGGCCAGCCAGTCCGCCTTCCACCATCCTTCGAAGGTCAGCCGGTCCGCCTTCCACCATCCTTCGAAGGCCAGTCAGCCCGCCTTCCACCATCCTTCGAAGGCCAGCCA
The DNA here is from genome assembly GCA_030544215.1 of Zantedeschia hybrid cultivar. Taxonomy (NCBI): domain Eukaryota; kingdom Viridiplantae; phylum Streptophyta; class Magnoliopsida; order Alismatales; family Araceae; genus Zantedeschia; species Zantedeschia hybrid cultivar. The sequence continues at coordinate 49,147,156 of JARZZO010000011.1, forward strand.
GTCCGCCTTCCACCACCCTTCGAAGGCCAATCAGCCCGCCTTCCACCATCCTTCGAAGGTCAGTCAGCCCGCCTTCCACCATCCTTCGAAGGCCAACCAGCCCGCCTTCCACCATCCTTCGAAGGCCAGCCAGTCCGCCTTCCACCACCCTTCGAAAGCCACCCCTTGCCTTCCACCACCCTTCGAAGGCCATCCCTTGCCTTCCACCCCCTTCAAAGGCCAACCGGGCCGCCTTCCACCACTTCGTGGAAGGCCAGCTACCACGGGATTGGAAGGCATGTTGGCTGGCCGTCCACTCCCCTAACTACCACCTTGACCTCATCTTCCTCACGATCTCCTCTACTCGCCGCCCTCACCTCCACTACTCCAATCACTCCCCACTCCGGCGACTGCCGCGTGCACCACCTCGGATCCTTGACCACTTCCCATTGGCTCCAGGATGATTTACGAGGATTTAAACCCCTATTTTCTCCTATTTTCCCTTCGCCTATTTAAACCCCCCCATGTCCTCTCGAGCAGGGGGGTTAAGGAGGAGTTTTTCTGGAGGGAAGGCTCAGAGGAGGTTAGCCGTCGGCTTTGAGCAGTCGAGCGGACAAGGAGTCAGAGAGTTTCAGGAAGGGCTTCAAGAGGAATCCTTCGCACTCCAAATGAGCTTGTCTTTTTAACCCTCTTTTACTTTTCCCCTCATCATTTCATTGCATTCTCACTTTCCATCCGTGCCGTAACATTCCCCCTCTCTTACTCTTCTTTCCACTCTTAACATATCACTTTACTTTTCACACACGAGCACCCTATCTGCATGCATGCATTTTAGGATGACTTAGCAATCCTTGTTTACCCCCAGAGGTTTCAAACAAAAAAACGAGAGGTGGGTGGCAATAACATATGGTCACCTTCCCTCCCCAAACACCCGTCCGGTGCGTCTCCCTTCAATTCTAGTTAATTTTATATTTTTATGGATAGATTCTACATGCCACAGTTCTAATCGGGTCATTTTTCCTCTCTTGTCTTGTCTTGCCTTTTCAGGGATCCTTACCACATTTCCGCGTGCAGACTGCCGGGCTCTCCTCCTCTGGCGGGCCGGAGGAAGAGAAGGAGAAATCACCATTTCCCGCTCCCTCATAACGCGATCTGTAAGGACTGAGGTTTCGGGTTCAGTATTCGGATCACGTTCGGGCCGGATCCCCTGGTTTGGACCCTGAGGTGTCTTGAAATTTACGACTGAATGACGTCTGCACTGCTCGACGTCTTTCAAAAGACGTCTGTCTATATAGACGCCATTTAGGACCGCTTTCTGTTGTGCCACGTGTGCGGCACGTGGGCGCGTTTCGGGCCGCGAAAGTACAGCCCCTGTCACATTGTCTGAACGGCGTCCATGTTGGTCGACGCGATTCAGACTGCGACCTCTACGATATCAGGGTACGGCGCCAGAGCGTTGTCAGTACGGCCTGTCCTGTCGTCTGAACGGCGTCCGTGGTGAGCGACGCGTTTCAGACCGCTGTCAGTACGGCCCGTCCTGTCAGATTGATTGGCGTCTGCCTCGATCGACGCGTTTTAGCCAGATTCAGATTGACCCTGCGAGCCTCCCCTTCTTTCCCTCATTCTCGCCTCCACCCTCTCTCTCTTCGCCCTCTCCGCTCCCTCCGCCCTCCTTCTTCCCTTCCCTTCCTTTTCTTCCTCTTCCATCACTCCAACACCTCCCTACCTCTCACCTCTACCTCCACCACTTCCTTCGCGGCGTTCCATTCTCCGGACGGCGGCCGACGTTCCGACGGAGTGGCGGCGTCCTCGAGGGTACCGGCAGCGGTCTGCGGTGCGGCGGGTCGGCAGCACGGAGCTTGGAGGAGTTCAAGAACCGGTAGGGGGACGAACCTTGCATGGACTGTGAATGTGTTGCTCGTGATTTCCTTGGCGTGGCATGTTATGTTTTGGGTTAGAATGAGCATGTTTAGGGGGTTTTCTTGTGGGAATGGCCGTGCTCGTGAACGCAGATTTGTAGCATGCTGGAAGTAGTTGATTTCCCTATCTTCCCCCTTCTGTTTTGGGGCATTTTCTGGGTGTTTGGGGTTAAAGGAGAAACCCTCGGGTTGAACCAGGGAACCAGGTTTCTGGCACTAAACGGCGTCGTGCCTGGTCGACGCCTTTTAGAAGGACGTCAGGGTAGTACGACGCCGTTTAGGGCAGAAACCTCCCTGTTCGAGGTTTCACGAGTTCGGGGTTCTGGCGCTAAATGATGTCATGGATGGACGACGCCTTTTAGAAGGACGTCGGGCCATCATGACGCCATTTAGGCAGGAAATCATCCCGACTGAGGGTCTGCAAATCTGGAATTACGGTGTGAAAGGCGTCTGAGAGCTCTGACGCGTTTCAAACGGCGGCTTCCCAGGTGGACGCGTTTTAAGGAATAATATGGCTTTAAATGAACCTGTTTGAGGAGATTTAGATTCAAGACAGAACTGCATAAACCCTGGTTTTTAACATATGTTTCACTGTTGGATGGTTCAAATGCATGCTTTAAGTTGTACGCTGAGACGGAGGTTTACTGTGCGAATGGAATCATGTTATACGTGTGTATGTGCTTATGCGAATATGGAATCGGAATAACTGTGGTTTACGTTTGTCACCATGGACCGATGGGGACAGGGTCATGGTGTCTGTGAGGCATTGTGCGTACCGGTGGGGGAGTGGTACATGTTGTGTTTTACCTTTGGCTGAGAGAAGCAGAACCACCTTGAGCCCGTCGGGCCGGAGTAGCCGGTGCACTATCCGAGAGGTTGCTGTTTGGTCTCAGCGAGTCGGGGTTTCCCTATTTGTCGTGGCAGCTTCCGGCGCGTTTCTTGCTGTGGAGCTGGTTGTGGTACTGTTGGAGTTGTTTTACCCCTGTAGCCACTGGGCCTGATGTGACCTTTGATCAAGGTTACGAGTGGTACCCTTAGCCCTTTGGCCTGACGCAGCCCTGGAGGTTAGGGTTGTGGGTAGTTCCTGTAGCTTCGGCTTGACGGGGGTTCGCCGGTCCCCAGGGACCTCCTGAAGCGCTGAGGCCTAGCGTGGAGGCAATCCGGTCAGTAGGACAGTAGTCTAGACTGCTTGTGTGCACACGTAGCTGGGCCGTGGTGGTTCACTGGTCCCAGTTAGTCCTAGTTTGACTCACTGCCTCACCCTACAGTGCCCCGGAACACTGTAGGGGTGGACAGGCGTGAGTAGTGGTAGTAGTGTTGTGAGGCGACGTTTGACTTCGGTCGACAACGTGGTTCAGTCGCTTTGTCGACTTTGGCTGTGAGACGTGACTCTGTGTTGGGTTCTTCGGGTTGCTTAGAACTGTTCCTGCTACACTGCTTATCGTACGTTTCATATCAGATTTGGGTGCTATGTTTACTGCTTTACTTAATTGCCATATACCCGTGTTGTTGCACTTGTGGGTGTGTGAGTGGGAGGGAGGGGATCGGATGATCCCTACTGAGCCCAATTCTGGTGTGGCTCACTCCCTGCGGTTTCAGGTGTGGACCTCGCGGCGTGTGGTGGCGTGTGGTGTCTTCTTGGTGTGCGGACCAGCAGCTGTCTCAGTTCCGGGGTATGCCCCGATGTTGTTGTACTTTTCTTCTGCCTGTACTTATTTAATTTGTTGGACCATGTAATTATTGTTGGACTGTATACGGACATTGTTATCTTCCTTTCTGTGCACTTGTTATACCTTTGTAGTCCGTGTGATTGTTATATTTAGCCTTGTTTAGCGCTTACTCCTCCAGATGTGTTGTGTGAGATCCGGGTGTGAACCCGCAGTTAATGGGCCGACATCCATTCAGTGACCGGGTCTCCGGTCATAGGATGGCGGGTCGTTACAGTTGGTATCAGAGCTCAGTCTGGTCAAGTATGTGGTAAACTGGGTTAGATATTATAGTCCAACAATAAGTACGAGTCTGTACAGGCGATGGCTACTGGTGTAGATTGGTAGGTTTTGACGTGTTTTGGTTCGATTTGCGTGTTGTGGGGTAGTGATGGCGCCGAAGAGGAGAGTTCCGTTGGCTCGTGGTTCGAGAGTAAATGATGGTGGTTCAAGGGCAGAAGGACATAATGTAGATCGTTTCATGGAAGCTATGATTGGGGCTATGTCTAGATACCAGCAGGGAGATGGAAGTGAGGGGTCCAACTCCCGAGGAGGCCAATCCATGATGATGGAGCGGTTCTTGAAGTTGATGCCCCCTTCTTTCACGGGTCAACCTGTTCCAGATGCGGCAGCTCATTGGATCAAGGAAGTGGAGAAGGCGTTTGATGTTCTAGAATGTGCTAAGAGTGACAAGACCTTGTTAGCAACCTACTTACTGAAGGACGATGCTTATGATTGGTGGGTTACCATCAAGGGGTTGATGTTTCCAGATAGGTCTTTGAGAGAGATTCCTTGGGAAGACTTTGTGAGAGAGTTTGGTGGACAATACTTTCCGAGGCACGTTCGTAGGGCCAAGGAAAGGGAGTTTATGGAATTGGTGCAGGATGGTATGTCAGTTCTAGAATATCAGATGAAATTTGTAGCTCTGGGAAGATTTGCTCCACACATATCTAAGTATGAGGATCTTAGGACGGAGAAATTTGTGGATGGACTTCGACATGATCTGAGGGAGTTTGTGGCAGCTCATTGTTGTAAGGATCTGGCGTCAGCAGTTCGGTGCGCGGCAGCGGTGGAGATGTAGTTCCAACACTCGGCGAAGGAGTCGGAGCATTCAGCACAAGGGAAGCAGCAAAGCAGGGATAGATCAGCGGTCTTTTCGTCAAGTGGTTCGAGTTCCTTTGAGGTCGAGTTCCAGGAGGTGCCTTGTGATGAAGATGAAGATGGTTCGGTTCAGCAGATGCAGACGGAGGTCAGCTGGCAACAGGAAGCGAGGCGGGATGCTGCGGATCGTTGTCCCCGTTGTGGCAGGTTTCATGGTAATCGAATATGTCCTTTGATCACTGGTAGCTGTTTTGGCTGTGGCAGGAAGGGACATCTCGCGAGGAACTGTCCCCAGAAGAATAAGGCAGGTCAGGAGCCGAGTGGTCAGTAAGTGTTCGAGACGTTGAGTGGTGTTGCGTCTCTTAGTGGAGGTCCGAGCGGTTGGGCTAGATAAACACTTTTATCTTGTCTTATTCAGAGGTGGTTGTGAACTCTTGTGGCACTTTTATGTATTTGGGTTTGGTGGAGAATCGGTTTTGTAATATATGTGCCTTGCTAGTGTGTGGTTATTATGATCCATCAGCTTTTCGTCAGAATTGAGAATCTTGGTTAGCTTGGTGTGAATTTGTTTGGATAATTATGTGGAGCCCTGTGTGTGTGATTGGTGAGAATGACTGTTGTGATCGGTGTGCTAGCGTGTGATGGTTAGCCGAGTTTCTCGTTGAGCAGTTGCGAATTTCGAGGACGAAATTCTTTTAAGGGGGGGAGAATGTAAGGACTGAGGTTTCGGGTTCAGTATTCGGGTCAGGTTCGGGCCAGATCCCCTGGTTTGGACCCTGAGTGGTCTTGAGATTTCCGACTGAATGACGTCTGCACTGCTCGACGTCTTTCAAAAGACGTCTGTCTCTGTAGACGCCATTTAGGTCCGCTTTCTGTTGTGCCACGTGTGCGCCACGTGGGCGCGTTTCGGGCCGCGAGAGTACGGCTCCTGTCACATCGTCTGAACGGCGTCCATGTTGGTCGACGCGATTCAGACTGCGACCTCTGCGATGTCAGGGTACGGCGCCAGAGAGTTGTCAGTACGGCCTGTCCTGTCGTCTGAACGGCGTCCGTAGTGAGCGACGCGTTTTAGACCGCTGTCAGTACGGTCCGTCCTGTCAGACTGATTGGCGTCTGCCTCGATCGACGCGTTTTAGCCAGATTCAGATTGACCCCGCGAGCCTCCCCTTCTTTCCCTCATTCTCGCCTCCACCCTCTCTCTCTTCGCCCTCTCTGCTCCCTCCGACCTCCTTCTTCCCTTCCCTTCCTCTTCTTCCTCTTCCATCACTCCAACACCTCCCTACCTCTCACCTCTACCTCCACTACTTCCTTCGCGGCGTTCCATTCTCCGGACGGCGGCCGACGTCCCGGCGGAGTGGCGGCGTCCTCGAGGGTACCGGCGGCGGTTTGCGGTGCGGCGGGTCGGCGGCACGGAGCTTGGAGGAGTTCAAGAACCGGTAGGGGGACGAACCTTGTATGGACTGTGAATGTGTTGCTTGTGATTTCCTTGCCGTGGCATGCTATGTTTTGGGTTAGAATGAGCATGTTTAGGGGGTTTTCTTGTGGGAATGGCCGTGCTCGTGAACGCAGATTTGTAGCATGCTGGAAGTAGTTGATTTCCCTATCTTCCCCCTTCTGTTTTGGGGCATTTTCGGGGTGTTTGGGGTTAAAGGAGAAACCCTCGGGTTGAACCAGGGAACCAGGTTTCTGGCGCTAAACGGCGTCGTGCCTGGTCGACGCCTTTTAGAAGGACGTCAGGCCAGTACGATGCCTTTTAAGGCAGAAACCTCCCTGTTCAAGGTTTCACGAGTTAGGAGTTCTGGCGCTAAATGACGTCATGGATGGACGACGCCTTTCAGAAGGACGTCGGGCCATCATGACGCCATTTAGACAGGAAATCACCCCGACTGAGGGTCTGCAAATCTGGAATTTCGGTGTGAATGGCGTATGAGAGCTCTGACGCGTTTCAAATGGCGGCTTCCCAGGTGGACGCGTTTTAACGAATAATCTGGCTTTAAATGAACCTGTTTGAGGAGCTTTAATGGCGTCGACCTCGGTCGACGCGATTCAAGACAGAACTGCATAAACCCTGGTTTTTAACATATGTTTCACTATTGGATGGTTCAAATGCATGCTTTAAGCTGTACGCTGAGACGGAGGTTTACTGTGCGAATGGAATCATGTTATACGTGTGTATGTGCTTATGCGAATATGGAATCGGAATAACTGTGATTTACGTTTGTCACCATGGACCGATGGGGACAGGGTCATGGTGTCTGTGAGGCATTGTGCCGTACCGGTGGGGGAGTGGTACATGTTGTGTTTTACCTTTGGCTGAGAGAAGCAGAACCACCTTGAGCCCGTCGGGCCGGAGTAGCCGGTGCGCTATCCGAGGGGTTGCTGTTTGGTCTCAGCGGGTCGGGGTTTCCCTGTTTGTCGTGGCAGCTTCCGGCGCGTTTCTTGCTGTGGAGCTGGTTGTGGTACTGTTGGAGTTGTTTTACCCCTGTAGCCACTGGGCCTGATGTGACCTTTGATCAAGGTTACGAGTGGTACCCTTAGCCCTTTGGCCTGACGCAGCCAAGGAGAGTTGGGTTTGTGGGTAGTTCCTGTAGCTTCGGCTTGACGGGGGTTCGCCGGTCCCCAGGGCCCTCCTGAAGCGCTGAGGCCTAGCGTGGAGGCAATCCGGACGGTAGGACAGAAGTCTAGACTGCTTGTGTGCACACGTAGCTGGGCCGTGGTGGTTCACTGGTCCCAGTTAGTCGTAGTTTGACTCACTGCCTCACCATACAGTGCCCCGGAACACTGTAGGGGTGGACAGGCGTGAGTAGTGGTGGTAGTGTTGTGAGGCGACGTTTGACTTCGGTCGACAGTGTGGTTCAGTCGCTTTGTGGACTTTGGCTGTGAGACGTGACTCTGTGTTGGGTTCTTCGGGTTGCTTAAAACTGTTCCTGCTACACTGCTTATCGTACGTTTCATATCAGATTTGGGTGCTATGTTTACTGCTTTACTTAATTGCCATATATCCGTGTTGTTGCACTTGTGGGTGTGTGAGTGGGAGGCAGGGGATCGGATGATCCCTACTGAGCCCAATTCTGGTGTGGCTCACTCCCTGCAGTTTCAGGTGTGGACCTCGCGGCGTGTGGTGGCGTGTGGTGTCTTCTTGGTGTGCGGACTAGCAGCTATCTCAGTTCCGGGGTATGCCCCGATGTTGTTGTACTTTTCTTCTGCCTGTACTTATTTAATTTGTTGGACCATGTAATTATTGTTGGACTGTATACGGACATTGTTATCTTCCTTTCTGCGCACTTGTTATACCTTTGTAGTCCGTGTGATTGTTATATTTAGCCTTGTTTAGCGCTTACTCCTCCAGATGTGTTGTGTGAGATCCGGGTGTGAACCCGCAGTTAATGGGCCGACATCCATTTAGTGATCGGGTCTCTGGTCATAGGATGGCGGGTCATTACACGATCACTCTTACAATCCTGCGGGGCACAGAGACCGTAAGGTAATGCTCCTGGCGATCACACCTTAATTTCTAACCCCCCTTAAATCGCCACAGTGCTAAGACGAACGGAGAAACCCTCGCCCGAAGCCCGCAGCAGTGGTGGGGGACATTTCGGGCGCCTAGAGATATGCCAGGGTTAGACTCATCGTTAGTAGAACACAGATTGACATTGAAAGATGGAGCTAGCCCGGTTAAACAAAAGTTAAGGCAATTCCACCCACAGATGGCTTTGAAGATGAAGGAAGAGGTCGATAAGATACATAAAGCCAAGTTTATTAGAGTTGTCCTCTATCCGCAATGGGTGGCCAATATAGTCCCGGTTATAAAGAAAGATGGGAAGGTCAAAATCTGCATTGACTTCCGAGATCTAAACCGGGCATGTCCTAAAGATGACTTTCCACTGCCTCACATTGATGTACTTATCGATAATACAACTGGCTATGAAACTCTATCATTTGTGGATGGATTCTCAAGATATAATCAGATCAAATTGGCAGAAGATGATCAAGAAAAGACATCATTCACTACACTTTGGGGAACATATTGCTATGTCGTGATGCCTTTTGGATTAAAGAACGCTAGAGCCACATACCAGAGGGCTATGATGGCAATATTTCATGACATGATGCACATCGATCTAGAAGTGTATGTGGATGATTTGTTGGTGAAATCTAAGACTAAGGCTGAGCATGCTAAAGTTTTGGCAAAAGTGTTAGAAAGATCAAGAGAATATCAGTTGAAGATGAACCCTAAGAAATGTGTATTCATGGTATCCTCAGAAAAATTACTTGGATTCATTGTCAGTAAGCGAGGAATTGAGATCGATCCCAACAAGGCAAAGGCTATTAGAGAAATGCCACCTCCCAAGAACTTAAAAGAATTGAGAGGATTGATCGGGAGGTTGTAGTTTATTCGCCGATTTGTCTCCCAACACTCACAAAGGTATAAGTTGTTTTACGAGCTTACTAAGTCAGGAGTCAAATTCGATTGGAACGATAAGTGTCAGGAAACATTTGATGGATTAAAGAATTATTTGGCAAGTCCTCCTGTCTTCAGACCACCATCTCCGGACAAACCTTTAGTTCTATACGTTTCTGTCCTGGATGATGCGGTGGGGGCTGTCTTGGCACAAGAAGATGAAGAAGGAAAAGAGAGGGCAGCCTATTATCTCTCTAAACTTCTCAACCCCACTGAACAAAGATACACAGCAATGGAGAAAACATGTGCAGCACTTGTATGGGTAGTTCAGAAATTAAAACATTACTTTCTAGTCCATGAAATTCATCTTATCACTAGAATGAATCCCATTAAGTTTCTCCTTGAGAAATCTATCCTCACTGATAGGTTGGCACGTTGGCAAAACTTTCTATCTCAATTTGATATCACTTATATTCAACGGAAAGCAATCAAGGGCTATGCCATCGCAGAACATCTTGCTCACCATCCCCTTCCTCATTTTGATCCAGTCCAATCAGAGTTTCCGGATGAGGAACTGATGTCCATAGACATAATCAAAGATGATATGTGGACTCTGCATTTTGACTGAATTCCCATGGTAAGGGTATTAACATTGTTTTGTTGTCGTCTGAAGGTGTCACCATTCTACAAGTCTTTCAGCTTGACTTTCCAGTCACTAACAATATAGCTGAATACGAAGCACTCCTTGCTGGCCTCGAGGCTGCTCATCTCTATAGTGACACCAAACTCAGAATTGTGGGTGATAGCCAATTGATCCTTCACCAAGTGCTAACCAAATATCAAAGTCTTGATCCTAAGCTCAAGTCTTATCAAGAACTCACTTCTGCTTATGCTAAGCTTTTCACTAAATTAATCTTCATCCATGTTCCTCGAAATCAGAACATCTTAGCTGGTGCTCTAGCTTCCCTCGGATCATCCCTTAGTTTTCCAATCAACAGACAATCCGAATCAATCATTATTTATAGGCATCTTTCACCCGCCATGAAAGACCCTTCATTCCTTAGGACTAAGGAAAAGTTGCTGAAGAAAGTTAGAGATGGAGATATTGTGGAAAAGCGAGAGATAATGTTATTGGAATTACAGGAAGAGATGAATGATGAAGAGAAACTATGGTACTATGAAATTGCCAAATATTGTGAAGATCAATCATATCCTGAAGAAGCCACAGTTGAGGAAAAAAGGGCTATCAGGAGAGTTGCTCAAAGGAACACTCTGGTTGGAGGAGCACTTTATGAAAGAGGTTTTGATGGAGTTCTCTTGAGATGCTTAGACGAGGATGAGATTTGGAAGATCATAGAAGGAGCTCATACTGGGATTTGTGGTGGCCATATTAATGGACAAACGCTATCAAAGAAGTTCCTTAGACAAGGATTCTACTAGCCAACCATGGAAGAAGATTGTGTAGGATATGTCCGTAGGTGTGTCAAGTGTCAACTTCACGCCGACAAGATCCATTCTCCCACATCTTCACTCCATCTTGTTTCCTCCCCATGGTCTTTCTCCATGTGGGCTTTCGACGTCATTGGACCCCTTGGCAATCTTGATTCCGGCATTAAGCAGAAATCCTTCATCCTCACGGCAACGGAATACTTCACCAAGTGGGCAGAAGCCGAAGCATACATGGAAGTCAAAGCATCAAGCGTCTACAAGTTCATCATGAACAACATCATCACAAGATTCGAAACTCTAAGCACCATCGTCACCGACAATAGACCGCAGTTCGTATCACAAGAGCTGAAGGACCTTTGCAACAGGTATAAAATTGCATTGCATCATTCATCCCTATATTATCCGCAAGGCAATGGCCAAGCGGAGGCAACTAACAAGACTTTGATAAAAATCATCAAAAAGACGTGCAAGTCTAATAAATTTATAGATTGGCCGGAGAAACTGATTGAGGCTCTATGGGCATACCGAACTTCAATCCGCATGCCCACTGGGCAGACTCCATATTCCTTAACATTTGGAATAGAGGAGGTAGTTCTATACGAAATCCTCATACCGTCATTAAGAGTACAATTGAACAAGGAATTCTCCATTGATGAGCATCGCTCAACACTCCTTGCTCAATTGGAACTCTTAGACGAGAAAAGTTGGTCAGCTGCTAATCATGCACGAGTATATCAAAATCGATTAGCACGTTTTTATCAAAAGAAAGTCATTGAACGTAAATTCAAAGTTGGTGAAATGGTCGTTAAAAGAATCTTTGTAAAACCTGGTAGTCCACGTTCTAAGCTCTAACCTAATTGGGAAGGACCATATGTCATATTGCATGCTTTTCCTAGTAACGCTTACCATTTAGTTAATACAGAAGGACAAGAGTTAACTTACCCCTGGAATGCTCTGTATCTTAAGAAATACTACCCTTAGGTTAAAGAGTCGATCAGCATGGTGCAAAGACCAGTGGAATCAGAAAATTTTGAAACTCAAATTCCCTTATCAGTCTGAATAATTTAATTCAAACACATTACTACACATACTGACACGTTTGATTCGTGAGTAACAAGAGATGTGAAGTCCTAAAGAATACGGAAAGCTTAACTAAGAGTGTAAAGTGCAATTCATTCTTTTTAAACAAAAATTCTATTTTTACACTCGGCCCACGATGTCGAAATGAGGCTTAGAATAGACTACCAGAAATACCCGTCATCTTAGTAGGAGGTTGTCATAGAAAAAAAGGGGGATATCCATCCCATGTAAAGAAAAAAAAAAAAGGCAAAAAGCCTATATCAAATTAAAAGGCCATTACATTACCAACGTTACACCAAGGCCATGAAATCAAATAAAAAAGAAGTGTAAGGTCGATAAATACCTCGGAAAGAAAATGACCGAACCCCAACAGATATTAGGGTAAGAAGAGACATTTTTTTGGGCCTCTAGAACCCTCTCGTGAGCTTTCTAAACAAATTCTTCCTTCTTTCTACGGAGGCGTACTCCAAGCTTAAGGAACAGCCTAGACTGACTAAGGGTCAGACCATCGAATGGGATCACGAATGAAAACACAAGTTCAAGCACGATGAGTCTAAGTTAGTTTATTGAAGAACAATTTGAGAATTAAGTTACTAAATGAATATGTTCTTTTGATCTGAGTACCATGCTGGTCTTTTAGTTTCCACATTACCTCAAAATTCAAAAAAAAAAAGTATATATTTCAAAATCCAAAAAAAGTATATATTTCAAAATCCAAAAAAAGTATATATTCCAAAATAAAAAGAAACAAAATATATATCTCAAGATTCAAAAAATATATATATATAGATATTTCAACATCCAAAAAATATATATATTCTAAAACCCAAACAAGATGAATATTTGAAATTCAAAAAAAAAAAAATTCAATTAGCATTTGCTTATAGCATTTGGTGTGTTTCATTCTTTTTATTTTGAACGAGCATATGCATGCTTGAATGTTGCATAACTCCATTTCTTTTGATGGTTATCATTACCTTCGTAAATAAAGGCTTCGCCCCTTGACCCTTCTATTAAGGATAGGATCAAGTAGCCGGTTACTTAACCAGGCAAGGGGCTAAGCCTGAATAGATACTTAACCTGTGTGCTAAGTCAAGTATAGGGCACAGGAGTGTGAGTAAAAGACACAAGACATAAAGCTGAAGGCAAAAGTTTCATATATATATCAAAAAGTGTTTTGTACAGGATTCACAAAAGAAAAGGAAAAATACATAATGCAGCCATCAAGGCTGGCTCTCTCCTGCCCCCTCGTCAAATTGGCTCTGAGCCTCATCTGTGGCATCCGGTGCTGGTCCTCTGAACGGCGACGGCGGTGGACCCATCATGCTCGGACCAGCCTGTCCCGAGGAGACGGCCATCTGCTCCTCGGTAATGAACTCCCGCTCTCGCTCCTCGGTAATGAACTCCAGTCAAGACTGGAGGCGTAAAAGCTCCCGAGGAAGATCTCCAGTGGAGAGTCGAGCCATCTGCTCCTCAAGATCCTGGAGCCGAGCAGCATCGTTCCAGAGAAGATATTGTTAGTCCAAGATAATCAAGCAATCATTATCAAATTCGATAATGGAATTCAAGGGTTAGAACTTACTCTGGAGGTCCGATCCTCTTCTGCAAGAGAGGCTCGGTGTGTAAGGACTGAGATTTCGGGTTCTGTATTCGGGTCGGGTTCGGGCCGGATCCCCTGGTTTGGACCCTGGGGAGGGTCTTGAAATTGCTGACTGAATGGCATCAGCACTGCTCGACGCCTTTCAAAAGGCATCGGGGTGTGTAGACGCCATTTAGGTCTACTGGCTGTTGTGCCACGTGTGCGCCACGTGGGCGGGTTTCGGGCCGCGAGAGTACGGCCCCGGTCACATCGTCTGAACGGCGTCCATGTTGGTCGACGCGATTCAGACTGTGACCTCTGCGATGTCAGGGTGCGGCGCCAGACCGTTGTCAGTACGGCCTGTCCTGTCGTCTGAACGGCGTCCACAGTGGGCGACGCGTTTCAGACCGCTGTCAGTACGGCCTGTCCTGTCGACTGATAGGCGTCTGCCTTGATCGACGCGTTTTAGCTGGATTCGGTTTGACTCCGCGAGCCTCCCCTTTCCTTCCCTCATTCTCGCCTTCACTCTCTCTCCTCACCCTCTCCGCCCTCTCCGACTCTCTTCTTCCCCTTCCCTTCCTCTTCTTCCTCTTCCAATTACTCCATAGCCTCCCTACCGCTCACCTCTACCTCCACCACCTCCTTCGCAGCGTTCCCTTCTCCGGACGGCGGCCGACGTCCTGGCGGAGTGGTGGCGTCCTCGAGGGTACCGGCGGCGGTCTGCGGTGCGGCGTACCGGCGGCGAGGAGCTTGGAGGAGTTCAAGAACCGGTAGGGGGACGAAACCTTGCATGTGTGCTCGTTTGCTTCTTGGCGTGATGTGGCGTGTTTGGGGTTGGATTGAGCATGTTTAGGGGGATTCCTTGTGGGAAGGGCGGTGTTTGTGGATGTGGTTTCATAGCATGATCGTGGTGCTTGACGTTCTCATCTTCCCCCTTTTGGTTTTGGGGCTTTTCGGGGTGCTTGGGGTTCAAGGGAGAAACCCTCGGGTTGAACCAGGAAACCTGTTTTCTGGCGCTAAATGGCGTTGTGCCTGGTCGACGCCTTCCGAAAGACGTCGGGTCAGTACGACGCGTTTTAGGGCAGAAACCTCCCTGTCCGAGGTTTCCTGAATTAGGGGTTCGGGCGCTAAATGACGTCATGGATGGACGACGCCTTTCGGAAAGACGTCGGGCCATCATGACGCCATTTAGGCAGGAAAATGCCCCCGTTTAAGGGTTCTGCAATCTGGATTTCTGGGTTGAATGGCATCTGGCGACCCTGACGCATTTTAAACGGCGGCTTCACTGGTGGACGCGTTTTAGGGGATAATCTGACTTTTAATGAACCTATTTGAGGGTCTTGAATGGCGTCGACCTCGGTCGACGCGATTCAAGACAGGAATGCTTAACTCTGGTTATTTAATACATGTTTCACGACGGGATGGTTCAAATGCATGCTTTGAGTTGTATACTGAGACTGAGGACTTCTGCATGAATGGGATTTCATCATCTATGTGTGTGCTTTAACTGTACGCTGAGACTGGAGCTTACTGTGCGAATGGGATCATGTTGTGTGTGTGTGTGTGCTTATGCGTTATGGAATCGGAATAACTGTGGTTTACGTTTGTCACCATGGACCGATGGGGACAGGGTCATGGTGTCTGTGAGGCATTGTGCCGTACCGGTGGAGGAGTGGTACATGTTGTGTTTTACCTTTGGCTGAGGGAAGCAGGATCGCCTTGAGCCCGACGGGCCGGAGTTGCCGGTGTGCTATCCGAGGGGTCGCTGTTTGTCCTCAGCGGGTCGGGGTTTCCCTTGTTGTCGTGGCAGCTTCCGGCGTGTTTCTTGCTGTGGAGCTGGTTGTGGTACTGGTGGGAGTTGGTTTACCCTTTAGCCACTGGGCCTGATGTGACCTTTGATCAAGGTTACGAGTGGTACCTTTAGCCCTTTGGCCTGACGCAGCCCGGGAGAGTTGGGTTTGTGGGTAGTTCCTGTAGCTTCGGCTTGACGGGGGTTCGCCGGTCCCCAGGGCCCTCCTGAAGCGCTGAGGCCTAGCGTGGAGGCAATCCGGACGGTAGGACAGTAGTCTAGACTGCTTGTGTGCACACGTAGCTGGCAGTGGCAGTACACTGGTTCCAGCTAGTCCTAGTTTGACTCACTGCCTCACCCTACAGTGCCCCGGAACACTGTAGGGGTGGACAGGCGTGAGCTGTGGTGGTAGTGTTGGGAGGCGACGTTTGACTTCGGTCGACAGTGTGGTTCAGTCGCTTCGTGGACTTTGGCTGTGAGTCGTGACTCTGTGTTGGGTTCTTCGGGTTGCTTAGAATGGTTCTTGCTGCAATGTTTATCGTACACTTTATATCAGAATTGGGTACTGTGTTTACTGCTTTACTTAATTGCCATATATTCCTGTTGTTACACTTGTGGGTGTGTGAGTGGGAGGCAGGGGATCGGATGATCCCTACTGAGCCCATTTCTGGTGTGGCTCACTCCCTGCGGTTTCAGGTGTGGACCTCGTGGCGCAGCGGAAGCGTGGTGTCTTCTTGGTGTGCGGACCAGCAGCTGTCTTAGTTCCGGGGTATGCCCCGATGTTGTTGTACTTCCTTCTGCCTGTACATATTTAATTATTGGACATGTAATTATTGTTGGACTGTATACGGACATTGTTATCTTCCTTCCTGCGCACTTGTTATATCTTTGTAGTCCGTGAAATTGATATATTTAGCCTTGTTTAACGCTTACTCCTCCAGACGTGTTGTGTGAGATCCGGGTGTGAACCCGCAGTTAATGGGCCGACATCCATTTAGTGACCGGGTCTCCGGTCATAGGATGGCGGTTCGTTACAGATGGTATCAGAGCCCAGTCTGGTCGAGTATGTGATAAACTGGGTTAGATATTATAGTCCAACAATAAGTACGAGTCGGTACAGGCGATGGCTGCTGGTGTAGATTGGTAGGTTTTTGACGCGTTTTGGTTCGATTTGCGTGTTGTGGGGCAGCGATGGCGCCGAAACGGAGAGCTCCGGTGGCTCGGGGTGCGAGAGCAGATGGTGGTGGTTCGAGGGCAGAAGGTCATAATGTGGATCGCTTTATGGAAGCTATGATTGGGGCTATGTCTAGATTTCAGCAGGGAGATGGAAGTGAGGGGCCCAGTTCCCGAGGTGGCCAATCCACGGTGGTGGAACGGTTCTTGAAGCTGAAGCCCCCTTCTTTCACAGGTCAACCTGTTCCAGATGCGGCAGCTCAGTGGGTTAAGGAGGTGGAGAAGGTGTTTGATGTCCTAGAATGTGCTGAGAGTGACAAGACCTTGTTGGCAACCTACTTGCTGAAGGGCGATGCTTATGATTGGTGGGTTACCATCAAGGGGTTGATGTTTCCAGATAGGCCTTTGAGAGAGATTCCCTGGGAAGGCTTCGTAAGAGAGTTCAGTGGACAGTACTTTCTGAGGCACGTTCGTAGAGCCAAGGAAAGGGAGTTTATGGAATTGGTACAGGATGATATGTCAGTTCTAGAGTACCAGATGAAATTTGTAGCTCTGGGAAGATTTGCTCCACACATATCTGAACGTGAGGACCTTAGGACTGAGAAATTTGTGGATGGACTTCGGCATGATCTGAGGGAGTTAGTGGCGGCTCATTGTTGTGAAGATTTGGCGTCAGCGGTTCAATGCGCGGCAGCAGTGGAGATGCAGTTCCAACACGCAACAATGGAATCGGAGCATTCAGCACAGGGGAAGCAGCATAGCAGAGATAGATCGGCAGCCTTTTCGTCCGATGATCCGAGTTCCTTTGAGGTCGAGTTCCAGGAGGTACCTTGTGACGAGGATGAGGATGGTTCGGTTCAGCAGATGGAGTCAGAGGTCAGCTGGCAGCAGGCGGCGAGGCGGGGCACTGCAGATCGTTGTCTCCGATGTAGCAGGTTTCATGGCAACCGGATATGTCCCTTGATCACTGGTAGTTGTTTCGCCTGTGGTCGGAAGGGGCATCTCGCGAGGAACTGTCCCCAGAAGAACCAGGTAGGTCAGGGGCCGAGCGGTTAGTGAGTGTTCGAGGTGTGATTGGAGTCGCATCTCCTTGTGGAGGTCCGAGAGGTTGTGCTAGAAGAGCACTTTTATCTTATCTTTTTCTGAGGTGGTTGCGAACTCTTGTGGCACTTTTATGTATTTGGGATTGGAGAAGAATCGGTTTTGTAATATGTGCCTTGCTAGTGTGTGGCTATTTTAATCTATCGGCTTTTGTCAGAGTTGAGGAGCTTAGTTGACTTGACATGAATGTGTTGGAACCCTGTGTGGGTGATTGGTGAGATGATTGTTGTAATTGGGTGTGTGTAGGCATGTGATGGTTAGCCGAGTTGAGCATTGAGCGGTTGCAAATTTCGACGACGACATTCTTTTAAGGGGGGGAGATTGTAAGGACTGAGATTTCGGGTTCTGTATTCGGGTCGAGTTCGGGCCGGATCCCCTGGTTTGGACCCTGGGGAGGGTCTTGAAATTGCTGACTGAATGGCGTCAGCACTGCTCGACGCCTTTCAAAAGGCGTCGGGGTGTGTAGACGCCATTTAGGTCTACTGGCTGTTGTGCCACGTGTGCGCCATGTGGGCGGGTTTCGGGCCGCGAGAGTACGGCCCCGGTCACATCGTCTGAACGGCGTCCATGTTGGTCGACGCGATTCAGACTGTGACCTCTGCGATGTCAGGGTGCGGCGCCAGACCGTTGTCAGTACGGCCTATCCTGTCGTCTGAACGGCGTCCACGGTGGGCGACGCGTTTCAGACCGCTGTCAGTACGGCCTGTCCTGTCGACTGATAGGCGTCTGCCTTGATCGACGCGTTTTAGCTGGATTCGGTTTGACTCCGCGAGCCTCCCCTTTCCTTCCCTCATTCTCGCCTTCACTCTCTCTCCTCACCCTCTCCGCCCTCTCCGACTCTCTTCTTCCCCTTCCCTTCCTCTTCTTCCTCTTCCAATTACTCCATAGCCTCCCTACCGCTCACCTCTACCTCCACCACCTCCTTCGCGGCGTTCCCTTCTCCAGACGGCGGCCGACGTCCTGGCGGAGTGGTGGCGTCCTCGAGGGTACCGGCGGCGGTCTGCGGTGCGGCGTACCGGCGGCGAGGAGCTTGGAGGAGTTCAAGAACCGGTAGGGGGACGAAACCTTGCATGTGTGCTCGTTTGCTTCTTGGCGTGATGTGGCGTGTTTGGGGTTGAATTGAGCATGTTTAGGGGGATTCCTTGTGGGAAGGGCGGTGTTTGTGGATGTGGTTTCATAGCATGATCGTGGTGCTTGACGTTCTCATCTTCCTCCTTTTGGTTTTGGGGCTTTTCGGGGTGCTTGGGGTTCAAGGGAGAAACCCTCGGGTTGAACCAAGAAACCTGTTTTCTGGCGCTAAATGGCGTTGTGCCTGGTCGACGCCTTCCGAAAGACGTCGGGTCAGTACGACGCGTTTTAGGGCAGAAACCTCCATGTCCGAGGTTTCCTGAATTAGGGGTTCGGGCGCTAAATGACGTCATGGATGGACGACGCCTTTCGGAAAGACGTCGGGCCATCATGACGCCATTTAGGCAGGAAAATGCCCCCGTTTAAGGGTTCTGCAATCTGGATTTCTGGGTTGAATGGCGTCTGGCGACCCTGACGCATTTTAAACGGCGGCTTCACTGGTGGACGCGTTTTAGGGGATAATCTGACTTTTAATGAACCTATTTGAGGGTCTTGAATGGCGTCGACCTCGGTCGACGCGATTCAAGACAGGAATGCTTAACTCTGGTTATTTAATACATGTTTCACGACGGGATGGTTCAAATGCATGCTTTGAGTTGTATACTGAGACTGAGGACTTCTGCATGAATGGGATTTCATCATCTCTGTGTGTGCTTTAACTGTACGCTGAGACTGGAGCTTACTGTGCGAATGGGATCATGTTGTGTGTGTGTGTGTGCTTATGCGTTATGGAATCGGAATAACTGTGGTTTACGTTTGTCACCATGGACCGATGGGGACAGGGTCATGGTGTCTGTGAGGCATTGTGCCGTACCGGTGGAGGAGTGGTACATGTTGTGTTTTACCTTTGGCTGAGGGAAGCAGGATCGCCTTGAGCCCGACGGGCCAGAGTAGCCGGTGTGCTATCCGAGGGGTCGCTGTTTGTCCTCAGCGGGTCGGGGTTTCCCTTGTTGTCGTAGCAGCTTCCGGCGTGTTTCTTGCTGTGGAGCTGGTTGTGGTACTGGTGGGAGTTGGTTTACCCTTTAGCCACTGGGCCTGATGTGACCTTTGATCAAGGTTACGAGTGGTACCTTTAGCCCTTTGGCCTGACGCAGCCCGGGAGAGTTGGGTTTGTGGGTAGTTCCTGTAGCTTCGGCTTGACGGGGGTTCGCCGGTCCCCAGGGCCCTCCTGAAGCGCTGAGGCCTAGCGTGGAGGCAATCCGGACGGTAGGACAGTAGTCTAGACTGCTTGTGTGCACACGTAGCTGGCAGTGGCAGTACACTGGTTCTAGCTAGTCCTAGTTTGACTCACTGCCTCACCCTACAGTGCCCCGGAACACTGTAGGGGTGGACAGGCGTGAGCTGTGGTGGTAGTGTTGGGAGGCGACGTTTGACTTCGGTCGACAGTGTGGTTCAATCGCTTCGTGGACTTTGGCTGTGAGTCGTGACTCTGTGTTGGGTTCTTCGGGTTGCTTAGAATGGTTCTTGCTGCAATGTTTATCGTACGCTTTATATCAGAATTGGGTACTGTGTTTACTGCTTTACTTAATTGCCATATATTCCTGTTGTTACACTTGTGGGTGTGTGAGTGGGAGGCAGGGGATCGGATGATCCCTACTGAGCCCATTTCTGGTGTGGCTCACTCCCTGCGGTTTCAGGTGTGGACCTCGTGGCGCAGCGGAAGCGTGGTGTCTTCTTGGTGTGCGGACCAGCAGCTGTCTTAGTTCCGGGGTATGCCCCGATGTTGTTGTACTTCCTTCTGCCTGTACTTATTTAATTATTGGACATGTAATTATTGTTGGACTGTATACGGACATTGTTATCTTCCTTCCTGCGCACTTGTTATATCTTTGTAGTCCGTGAAATTGATATATTTAGCCTTGTTTAACGCTTACTCCTCCAGACGTGTTGTGTGAGATCCGGGTGTGAACCCGCAGTTAGTGGGCCGACATCCATTTAGTGACCGGGTCTCCGGTCATAGGATGGCGGGTCGTTACACGGTGGATGGCAGAGGCGAGCTGACTCTGTAGATCAGCAATAGCTGCCTCGTGAGCAGCAGACGGAGCGGATGATGAAGCACCATAGGAAGGAGGAACCGCTTGGGTGTAGACGGTTCGCTGCACCAAAAGATCAACTGTCAGTGGCTATCGTCAAAATAAACTAATTAATCAAAATGAACATTTCATAAGTATGCATACATACCAGGTCAAAGAGTTCCTTCTGAACTTGTTCTAGCTGGGCCTCCGCATCTTGTAGGCGGACCCGGAGGTCGATGATCACTGCATCTCGCGCATACTGCACATCATACATACATACATTCATTCACAAATATAAATTAAGATAATAATAAAATGAAAGACGTATCAAAGCATACTTACATCAAGTGGACGGAGGAGCTGTAGCTAATATGTCCGGTATTACTGGAGGTAGGTTGCGCTACTCTCCGCATTTGATTCCACTCGGACACCCCGGCGATGCCAATCCTCATACTGCCCTGGGAATTTCGCCCGCCAATCAGTGAGGGCCTGCTTGCCCCTCATCGACCGTCCGACTCCCTCTGGGACCTCCTCGTTGATCCATTCTTGATGGAGGCCCAGGGTCTTCATCGCGAGCTAGAGGCGGAGGAGTTCGATCTCGTTGAGGCAGTGCACCCACATCTGCCTCCCGAGCCGCCTCCGACCAGCCGTCACCCACGGCTGCCCAGCCTCGCCCATTCCCATGTATGGGCGCCAGATCACCTGCATACAGGTTAGATGCATTCCTAGTAAATAAATTGCATTTAATAAATGAAAGATTGCATTTAATGAACAAAAATAAATAAATCAAAAACTTACCAAGAGCTCTAGATAATCAAGGAACTGACGACAGAGGACCGTTAGTTGGTGGTGCTACGGGGCTGTGTCCACAATTGGCTACCAGCGGCAAGCCAACGGGAGGGCACCCGGTCAAACAATCCGCGCTCGACCGAGCAAGAAGTAGTGATAACTCCAAACCTGCACACATGAACATATAGATTAAAAAGCATCATATCACATCATTTCATTGCATAAACAAATAATTAAATAACTTAATACCTGAAGAAACGGTGAGAAGCCTCTGACAGTCGTCTCGCGGTCCAGCGTGACCGCGGAAAGGTCTGCAAACAGGTGGGCCAGGAGGATCGCACCCCAAGCGTACTCATGCAAAATCTCTAAATCATCTAAAAGAAAAAGGAACCTACAGTGAATGTGGTCGCCCTTCGTACCGAAGAGCAATCGACCATAAAAGAAAACTAGAAAAACTATGAGCTATCTATCTACCTCATCCACCTAGCTAGGATCTCTACAGTATACAGAAGAGGAGGACCTAGCTAGCCTATCTCTGAAGGCCTCCCGTGTCTCATCTGATCGACGTCGGGACTCAACTAAACCTAGGGCTGCCTCCACCTCTACCCTAGGGACAGTCCTAGACTCTCTATCTAAGCTAGAGACCTCTATCCCTAATAGGATCTCAGCTAGTCCTCAGTAATCGGGGTAAGTCACCTCGCTCACCGCCCTACCCTCTACCCTAAGGCCAGTGATCCTAGCCACATTCTCTAGACTCGGGACCATGTAGCCCCAGGGCATTAGAAATGCCCGACTCTCTACATCCCAACGCTCTCTGAGCACCTGCACCAGCACCAAATCGAGTCAAAATGGCTCGATCTCTAGGATCTCGCCGAACCCCATCTGGTGCAGGCGCGCCTTATGGAAGTCCGAGAGTCCTTGGTAGGCCCCTATAACGAAGTCCCACAAAATCTGGGCTCTCATCGTCCCCTGCAAATAAAATCAACAAGTTTCATCAGTCAGTGGACATTAAAAATTGATAAAAACATTCTAACTGAATGGCGTCAAGAAAGGAGGACGCCCATTGAAAGGCGTCCACATGTCTTGACGCCTTTTTAAACCCATTTTCTATTCTATTAAAAAATTATTTTCGCTTTGAATGGCATCAGACCATGGTGATGCCCTTTGAAAGGCGTCACCTGGTCAGGACACCATTCAAAGTCGATTTCAGAATTTTTCCAAAAGTCCCTTTCTCCCCCATTTTTCTCATTCCATTCATCTCAAATCCAATCACATAGGGAACTTACCAAGTGTAGGGCCTCTTCTTCTTCTTCTTCTCCTCCCTTGATTGGTACCGGTGGAGGGATTTCTACGCCGAGGAATGTCGCCGCCTCCTCTAGAATTCTTGCCTCTTCAGGAAGAACTTCGGGTTCATCCGCCCTCCTCACCACGCACGCGGCGCGCCACTTCCCCTTGAACCCTTGTCTTGCTCCATGGGTTTTGAAGAGAAGAGAAAGGGAGAAGAGAGGGAGCTCGGGTTCGAGAGAGAGAGCTAGAGAATGAGTGAGAAGAGAGAACAAGAAAGAGAAAGAGAGATGGCCGGAGAGGAAGGTCGGTGGTGGAGAAGACGAAGGTGATCGCCAGAAGGAAGGAGTCGCTAGAGAAGAGGAATCGCCGAAGAGAGAAGAGACTTTTGAGAGAATGAGGAAGGAAGGGAGCTCGAGCTCGCGCAGTTTTGTTTGGAGAAGTTAAAACGCGTCCAGGGATAGGGACGCCATTCAGCGCACATAAATTAAGGTGGCAAGGTAGAAGGTTTGAAACCCATAAAAGGCGTCCACTAAGGCCGACGCTATTCAGGTTAAACCACCAATTCTGGTCAGAACCGTACAAGGCATAATGATTAATCGCGTCTCAGTCAAACGATGTGTTTCAGTGGATTAATTACATAATTAATGGCAAAATTATGTGAAAAAGTATGAGAGAGAATTGAAAGGCGTCTTGAGGGGACGACACTATTTACACCCGAACAAAATATTTTTAAGGAAAAATCATGGTTTTACTTAAGGAAAAATTCTGGACAAGTCACAGAAGATTGAGGATGAATTTCTATGACATAAAAGGATGGATTCTTTATTGAGAATAAATTATTTATTACATCATAAAATGGAAGATAAAAAGAGCTTTCAAGGAAGAATTTTTCAAAGGCCCATTACATATGGATAGGCTAATCCTTTGTGAACTTCACTAGAAGATTTTACACGATGATTGAAGCTAATATTTCACATTGTAACTATAAGCTCAGTTGCTTCAAAGTCTTCACTAGATTCCAAGGCACGCTTCTTGATTGGAGAGATGTGGGAAAACTCAGGAAATTTATGACGAGGCATGCTGAGTTGAGTATAGCAGCGATGAGGATTGTATAAAATGAACTTAGTTGCCCCAATCAGTTTAAGCTCTGCACCAGCTGTACGGCGTACTCGAATTGGTTTTCCTACAAAAGCAAGTGGAGAAGCATCGAATCCGTACGATGGCATTGTCTTCAGATAAGCTCGCCAGTTAGCTCTAGTCTTGAGTTTGGGCACTCAGTTGATCATCCCTTCATTAAACTTCACGATATTGGAAATATGGAAGATTGGACTATTTTGATAAATTTGAGACGATCTTGAAGAATTTCTAGTGTGATATTCGCACTTGAAGTGCAACTCAACCTACAGAGCGAAGAGAAGTATGCAACCATAAGGAGGTTAACCTATAGATGCTGCAGAAAGTCCACTGTAGAGATAGGCTAGGATCGCCATGCCAATCTGTCTTCCTTCAAAGATCTTGCAAATTGCACTAACTTGATCATCCTCCAGAATGTTGTCCTGGGAATGAAAGAATAAAGCTCCAGCTAGGCATGTGGTGAACGCTTTCATCACGTTCTCAGTGTCATCCTCTTTAAGTTCTTCAATCTCGTACAGAGTCCACTCTACCAGCTTTGTAAGGTTAATCCCTTTCTTAGTAAGGCACTCTTAAACTTCCTTTGGATCTTTCATGATCTTCATCAACAATTGTTGACCCGTGATCTTTTCCCTCATGAGAGCCATCTTGTTTAGGATCAGTTCATCGTTGTTTAACTTGATTTTAGGAAGGCCCAGTAGAAGTTCGGCCTTTTCAAGAAGTATAGTAGATTTGAAATCAGGAAAGAAGAAAGTGTGGGTTTGAGGATGCCACAACTCAATTAGTGCACCCATCGCTGCCCAATCCACGTTTGAACTTTTATAGTACTTTGCATGGACAACTAGACCTTGGATATTCCATTGGGAAACATAAGATTACATGGAGATATTGATGTTTTTCGCAAGTTTCTGAATTCAAGGAAAAGACGTGAATTTTCTTAGGCCAGGAAAAAGAGACTATGCCTAGATAAACAAAAGAAAATTGGTATAATTCTATGAAGAACTTGAAGAACATGAAGAAAAAGAGAATTGAAGAAGAAGAATTGTAAGAAAAAGAGGATATAACCTACTTGTAGGTTAGGATCTCTCCTACTAAGATGATCTTTCACATTAGAATGTTTCTCAAGCATCTTCTTCATCCGCTTGTTTGAAGAATCCATCTTGTTTTTGAGCTTTTTCCTCCTGAAAACTTGATTGATCTTGAACTTTAGAGAAAATTCCTTACTTTGATCTCTAGATTAGGGTTGGATTTGCCTTAATACAAGATAATGAATCTTATATAGAGAGATTTGCGAGATTGAAGAGTCTTTTCCGGATTGGAGAAGGGATATGCATGAAGAGAGTTGGAATCCAGATGGAACAGAATAAGAACCTGTTTCTGCGAGTTAAAAGGCGTCGAGGAACAGTGACGTTATTTAGATCTTAATGGCGTCAGCTCGACACGATGCGTTTCAGGATTTTCTGTTATTTACCCGAAATTCCATACTTGATGCTTAATTAAATATTTGCTTGAAGTTACTAATAATTTTTTAGTATAGGAAATTCAAAGAAATGATTACAAAGTTAAAGTTCTCAAGAAGATCTCACTGTGGGAGTCTATGAGTCTTGACCGTGGCTAAAAAGACGATTATCCCTATCCCCTATATTCTTTTATGTAATTGATTTGCATTAGCATTACTATATGTTAAATATTTATTAGACTATATCAAGGACCTTGTGACTTTGATGAAACTGAAATTTGAGTTCCCCTACAACAAAAGCAATGATAATTTCAGAGAATTCTTAATCGCACGAATAGGATGTTTGATTGTTAATTAACGGGGACAATGGTTCCACTTTTGTGAAATAGTGTGTGGAAAAACGAGCTTCGGCTCAACACTGAATTGCAGGATTGGTATCTTGACTCATTAATGATAATTTCATAATATTATCCTTGATTAATTTATATTTTATTTGACTTTATATTTTTCTTTTAGCCTAGCATGCATCATGTAGGACTTTGATATAACTGTGATAAGAATTAATTATTGATTAAACTTCATACCATTGATCAAATAATTTCCGACATGATATGAAATATTCTATTCTAAATTAAGTATCTTGATTATCTTTGACGTTCGCTTGAAGATATCTTTGGAATTCTATCCTTTCTTAGACTCTTTACCCAATATTTCTTGTTTCTTTTTAAGATCCATCATGGTTGCAGCACGTCCACATTGGCTGGCAATCGCTCCCCATGATGAAACCTGCAAGGTTTATGACCTAGGGTACTTCCCAATCGCGGAGGTTGATCGACCTTATTTTTATTTCCTTGTCTATCTCATCCAGACATGATTAATTCCATTGATTTCTTGAGTTATCTTCATTGATCGTTTTGAGGAAAATTTCAATCATATGATGTTGAGAGCGTGTCTCATCACACCTTGGCATCACCTTTTCAGTACATTCCTCATTTCATTTCACTCCCTTGCAAAGATGATGCCAAGGTAAGACAGCTGTAGACATGCTAATTTTGACATCATTTTGAGTAAATTTCATATCATATAATAATGCCTCAAAATAGTCTGATATTTAATCATTGGTTAATTTTTATTATTTGTCAGGAATAATTGTCTAAATAGCATCAAGTAAGATAGACATCATTTAAGTTTATTAATGAAATTGATTTTAATTCAGATTTTAAATCAAATATGAAAAATTCCAAAAGACATCGACTTCTGAAGACGCCATTTAGGGTTTTATTCCTATTTCGATTTTTAATTTGAATTTTAATTAATTTATTAATTAACTAAAAGACGTCTCCCTTACACGACGCCATTTAGGTGTCCTAATGTGTTTCTGTTTCTTTTTCCCGATATTTATCTTTATCTTAATTAAGCTAAAAGACGTCTTCCTTGGGCGACGCATTTTAGGTAATTACATATAATGATAAATTAAGTTGTGTTTATCTATTTCTTGGTTGGATTGGCTTCAAACTCTTTCATGTTAATCCATAAGTAACCGCGGACGCGCGTAGAGTCTTGAACTTAAGTCTATAAATACTCAAGCCCTTGGTCATTAGAAAGTTAGTGAAAATTTTTGAATAAAGAGTGAAGAATCTTGGTGAAAGTTAAGAATTCAAGAGAAAGACGACGTCCAAATATTGAAGGAGTTGCAAGATCGAGGCATTGCACGGTTACTTCTAGAAGTCTTGAAGCAAGCTTCATCCTTTCTTTCTCCATCTTCATCCTCTTCGTCTATTCAAGACCAAGGCTTCCAGGAGCCGTTCAACTTCTTTCTTTCTACTATTTTTCATCATCACATTAGTTTCATAGTTCTATTCATATCATCACTTCATGTTATTCACACACTCACTAGCATAATTTCCAACCCACAATACTAAAGGGATTTAAAAGACTACAAAACAAGTGAGTAATTATGTTTAATTGCATGATAAAAGTTCCAATTATAATAGATTCTACACTACATTAAATTCTTATTAGTTTCCTTTCTTCTTATTTATTGCTTCGTAAGGTACAATCACCAAGAAGACCAAGGAGATCATCATTGGAGCAGAAAGGAAGATCCTCAAAATCAATTCAGAGTAAGAACAAAGTTAGAAGGGCTCTTTTTCTTCAGCCGGCTGAAGAAAAAGAATCAAGAATTTCAACATCTTTCACGTCTGAAACTAGTAAGCAATCACTCTTTGTCTTTTGAAACTTTTTAGTTAAAAGTTTCTAGCGATCATATAGTTTTTAATAGGTTTATTTGTCACATAATCAACAAAATCTTTCATAATAATCACACACCAAAATTTGAGCACTCACACTGATGTTTAAGTTCTCATGAGACACATTTAAAAGATACAATCCATTGGACAATATAGCAGAGGCTATTAATTTATATTTAAAATAAATTGAACAACAATTGTTCCCAACATGTAAATTGTATCCTATTCTATCTAAACATGAAATAGAAATAATATTCATTATTATGCTAGGTACATAATAACATTCATCTAATGAAAAAGTGTCTCCGGATGGCAACTTGAGCTCTACTGTCCCTACAACAATCGTCGCAACTCTAGCGTTGTTACCTAGCCTCAGCCCCACCTCGCCAATCCTCAGCTTATGCCTTATTGTCAGTGCATGCACATAATTAAAGATATGAGAAACACATCCAGTATCTAATATCTATGATGTAGAATCTCTAATTGACAAGTTTACATCTATCATATAGATACCTGAAGTGTCCTGCTGCTTCACAGTTCCTTGAGCCTTGTTCTTGAGGTATTCTTTACAATTCCTCTTCCAATGGCCCTTCTGATGACAGTAGAAGTATTCACCCTTCTCAGCACTCTTGCCCTTGTCCTTCTTGACAACTTTCGGCTTCTTCTGATTCTTACCTTTACCTTTCCTAAAGGCTTAGACTGCTAGTCTTTTCCGACCGGTCTTACCAACCATAAGTACTTTGGGTTTTTCTTTTACAAGGTTCCCTTCCTCACTCTTCAGCATGTTCAGTAGTTTAGCCAAGATGGTCTGGATCTTGTTCATGTTGAAGTGCACAATAAACTGAGCATATGATTGTGGAAGTGAGGACAACACAAGGTCGGTATGCATCTCCTTGGGGAGTGGAACCCCAAGAGCATCCAACCTCTCCACCCATTCTATCATCTTCAGCATATGATTTTGCACTGATGATCCCTCTGCCATTTGAGCATTGAACATATTCTTAATATCTCATATCTTTCAACTCTACTATGCTTACCAAATAGCTCCTTCAGATGGAGCATGATGGATCTAGCATCCATCCCTTCATGTTGCCTCTGCAACTCATTGCTCATAGAGGCTAACTTGTAGCATTGGGCCATGGTGGAATCCTCTTTCCATTTCTCATATGTCAACATGTCCTCCTCTGGTGCATCTAATGCTAGTTCAGTAGGAGGTTCTTCATCTAGGACATATGCAATTTGCTCAGACCTGAGGACAATCTTCAGGTTCTTGAACCAGTCTGAGTAGTTCAGGCTTGTTAAACCATCGGCATCAAGTATGCCACGCAACGGGTTATGGTGCGACATTTTAGCCTACAGGAGATAATCAGATTACAATTACCAGATATTTAGTTATTAATTAAAACAAGATATGGACTTTGTTTATCTAGTTTTACTCCCACTAATTTTCATCGGACTGTATAACCTTTAGATATACAGAACGAGAGACGCCAACTGTCTCCTAGCGGGGATCAGAATCTCCATATGTCACAGTATAACCTTGGGTAACACATAGTATTATACTGTCTTCTTAGAGCAACCATCTCATGGTAATTGCAACTCCTTGCAATATCCGATCATATTTTGGCTCCCAGGTTATTAATGGTCCCAGGTAAACACAGTAGACCATTATCCTCGGTCTAAGCTTTACCATCAATACGTGACAGAGTAGAATAAAAATATAGTTCTCGAGTAAACACGTAGATAACTATATCGTTCCTCTATTCTTATTCAAAGGCATCTAATATCATAATTAATAGTCCTCTCAACAGACGATGACAAATCTCAGGTAAACACATAGTATATGCCATTACTGAATTAAGTTCTATTACTTATATTGATGGAAAGCCACGCGGTACATTCCCAATGACTTACGCTGCGACTTAGATTTTGTAAAGAAGGTTTTATTTATTTACTTTGGTTTCATCCTAGGTGATAGTATTTAAATATATCGAATATACTACATATACTAATAACCTAGGTAATTAGATTTGTAATAAAAAGAAAACACATGCATCACATACATGTCATAAGTGTGGTCATGGACAGCACTGTGGTTTGACTTGAGCCAGACAGACAAACTCACACATACAACATTTATATCATGAGTCTGCAAACTCATAGGCTTAAGGAACTCTTTCTTATCCTTCCTGGTTGCAGTTGTGCATCATCCTCGCTCCATGCTCAGCCGCCTCGATCAAATTACATCATAAATAGGTTCGCAGACCTCTATTTATTAATAAACAATAAACCACACAATCACATTCCACATCCACAAAAAATAATGCACATCCATGACCACCGTGTAATTTTTAACTAAACAAACCACACATGTAGTGCACATCACATGGCTAGAAAAAAAATTTCGAAAATATTTAATTTTTGGTTTCATGAACCATAGACCAAACAAAATTTGGATTTGAATTTTTGAAATATTTTCATTTAATTACAAACATGCTAATTTAAATAGAATTTAAATAAACATACAAATGCATATCAAAATATAAGCACAATAACTCTAAATTGAAAATTTTATAATATTCCATGCTAGTTAATTTTTTCAGACATTAAAAAATTAATTTAACAATTAAATTAACTTCCTTTTAATGTCCTTTAATCCAACAATTAGATTAAAAGGTAATTAACAACATTTGTTAAAAAAATTAATTCCCTAAAACAATTTATCCATTTATTGGCCCCTTAATAGTGAACAAACAAATTTTAATTTAATTAAAATATAATTTTAAATTTAAATAAAAATATGTAATTTAAAGAGCCATTAAATAATTTAAAAGGAATTAATTGGGGGGAAAAAGGCCCGGTCAAGGGCCCAAAAGGGCTGGGTCCAGTTCGGCCCTTTGGGCCGAGCCCAGCCGGCGCCTGGCTCGGCCCAGACCCGCCCTGTGGCGTAGGCTAGGTCGGGTCGGGCACTCGACTGGCTCGGGTCCCAGGGCCCCGCCCCGGCCCAGTCGGGCCCACCCTCCCCACCCGACACATCTAGGAAGCCCTAGCTGCACAGGGTGCGGGAGGCGGCGGCCCCGCCGCCGACGACCTGCCTCACAGGCGTCAACCGGCGGGGCTCGGCATCGCAAGCCCCTGGCCAATGGCCAGGGATGTCAGCGACGGCGCCGGTGGCCTCCGAGGTCACCGAAACCCCCCCCCCCCCCCCCCCTCTTTCTTCAAACGCAGGAGAGAAAGAAGAGGAAGGGTTGGCCGGCCTTCCCTTCCAGCGGCTGTCATGGGGTCTCCAGCGACGATGATCCAACTGGGGGGATCCCATCCGCCGTTGAGCCATCCCCAACCATTGGGGTGCCCTAGATGGCGCCAATCCATGGCCGTTCTTCGTCGGACGAAGAACACAAAATGAGTACATAAAAAAATCTGATTTTAATGTAATAATTAACTGTTAATTCACTTTACTCATCTCATGAACACATCGCATGCAATTAAAATCAAAACTAGGCATGGAATTAATTATAATCAATGTTGAGATCGAAACTGCGAAAACACAATGGAACCTGGCTCTGATACCACTGTTGGGTTCGCTGTGTCGAGATCCGACCGAAAATGCAGCGGAAATAAATAGTTCGGGATTGGATCCATCCCATTTCAAAACCGGCAAATCTTATTTACCTTGCGCGGATTCGAATCCGCGTTCATTTTCCAGTTCCTTCAGAGCGATACCACAAGCCGCGCAGGTGCCCGGCCTCTAGCGGTATCCATTCGGTTCTCCTCGCGATGGATCGTCCTTGCCTCCTCGCTCGATACGGTGTTCGTAGATCCCGTCTGGCTACGTGTAATCCGCCGTGACATGTGGATTCGGAAACTCCCGTCAGACGGAAGGCAGAGCTGTCGGGAGCCGAAGCGGAATCTCCAGAGGGCCTGCCTCGTGATGTGCGCACAGGAGAGAGGAGAGAGAGAGAGGGCGGCGGCTAGGTCAGGGTTCCTGGCCCCCGACCTAGCAGTCGTTCTTTTATAATAAGTATGTTTGCATTTTTTCATAAAAACCATACTTATCTGAAATCCCGTCTAATTATCCATCAACTTGAAAACCTTTAGCATGTTACCCTCTAGGCCCAAATACCAGTCCAGTTAATGGCCCATTATGCCCACTAACTCTTTACGGACCCGCTGAATTAATTAATATCCTTATATTAATTAATCAGTCGAAATTAATGCCCCACAGAGAATTCAGACGAGCTTCCGATCACGTTGGATGCCAAGCAACATCGCGTGATCCTGGATGACATTGGGGTTATCGCAACCCTCTATTGAAACCTTTCCGTCATCGGTTAGAACGCAGATATAATCCTTCATCCGTGCAATGTTCCCGAATCGACCTAGGGTATGGTTTACTATTAAACTTAGCCGGTTGATTCACTTGAATCATATGCCGCTAATCTATATCGAATAATTCTTTCTCTGATATAGAGTCTGCCCTGGCCAAGAACTTAAGCACATCATTCCCGGAACATTCTCTCTCATAATACCGAGAGCGGATGATCCCATATTGAACACACAATTACCTTCGAGGGCTTTTCTCGAACCCGATTATTTGACTTATTGATAACCCATGGCTAGGGATTGGTTAGTCAAAGTCAAAGTTCAGAGACGTACCAACAAGGTATCTTTGGTGTCTCAG
Source organism: Zantedeschia hybrid cultivar (assembly GCA_030544215.1). Lineage (NCBI taxonomy): Eukaryota > Viridiplantae > Streptophyta > Magnoliopsida > Alismatales > Araceae > Zantedeschia > Zantedeschia hybrid cultivar. The sequence goes on from JARZZO010000011.1 coordinate 49,179,173, forward strand.
GTCCAAGGATCATCTACGCAACCGAGACAAAGTAATCGAGCTGGATAACAGTGAGGATACCATCCAGCGATTCAAGGTCGAATCAATTCAGTGAACTCATTCCCCAATGAGCACCTACAGGTCCAGCATAGTGTCTCTACACAAGTGACTTATAGGATCAGTCACCCTCATCATATGACCTGAAGAAATATGTACTAGTCTATCCAGATGTTTGATGTCCATCTCAAACATCCTCCGACTAGGAATAATTAAGAACATGTGTTTATAAGTCTTCGGTCCCGTAATTATGATCTCATCATAATCCGAAGATTGTTACACATGTTCATAGACTTCATCGTGATACGATAATCATAGATTGAACTAATTACACATAATGAATTAATGCCATTATATTAATAAACTGAATGATATATAGTATTGGATTGGCTTTTAGACCACCTAATACTAACGGTTGCGTGGATGGTCCTCGGACCTAAGACACCAAGGACACCTTGTCGGTGGACTTCTGTACTTTGACTTTGGTTTACAGATCTCTATTCATGTGATTCTGAACAACAAGGATCGGGTACAGCGGAATACCGTCAAAGGGAAGTGTTCAATAAGGAATCATTCGCTTTCGGTACTAAGAGAGAGAATGCTCTAGAAAGGATGCACTGGAATCTCTGGCCAGGACGGACAATAATATCAAGAAAGGAGTTTTCCGATATTATACTGCAGCATCCGATCCAAGTGAGTCGACCGGTTAGAGTTTGGCGGTTCACCATATCTTGAGTTGACTCGAGAGTATTGTACGAATAAAGCATATCCACGTAGTAAGTGTCAGCGGAAAGGTTCTAAAAGTAGATTGCTTAACCCCAATACCTTCCGGGTTCACGCCGTGTTGCTTGGCACCCAACGTGATCGGAGGCCCGACCGAATTTAATATGCGACATTAATTTGGTTGATTAATTAATTTAATATCAGCTATTAATTGATTACTTAAGTTAGTGAGGAGTCACTAGGCTTATTGGGCCATGAACTGGACTGGTAATTGGGCCTAGAGGGTCACATGCAAAAGATTCTCAAGGCGATGGATTAAAAGTGGGTTTTATATTATACTAGGGGTTTTAATGAAAAATTGCACATTTAATATAAAATGTAGCGAATGAGATGAGCAGGCCAAGTTGTTGCTCAGCCCTGGCCGCCCCTCCTCTGTCCCTCTCTCTCCCTCTAGCGAACGGGTCTGCTCCGCTGTCTTCTCTAACTCTCGTTCGATAGGAAATCGACCGCGCGTTGCGGTGGTCATTGCGGCGAACGGCGAATCATTCGTGGGTTGCAAGGAACGAGCAACGAGAGGAAATTCATTGCGAGGAGGATCGTGTGGACTTCGCTAGAGGCTGGGCATCTGCGCGGCTTGCGGTGTCACATCAACGGGACCGTTCAGACATGGATTCGATTCCGTGCGAGGTGATAATCATGCTGGGTTCTCTCACGTTTCCCCTGATCACTCACGCAATGGAAATTAAAATAAAACCAGCGATCCGTTTTCCTATTTCGATAAAACTAAAAGTCAAAATAATCGTTAATCGGATTATTACCTTCGCGCGGATTCGAATCCGTGAGCGATTGGTTCCGTCGGTGTGACACCGCCAACCGCCCAGATGCCCCGCCTCTAGCGAAGTTTACGTGATCCTCCTCGAGGTATACATCCTCACATTCCTCGCTCATCGCCGCTCACGAACCCTTCGCCGTTCGCCGCAACGACCGCCGCGACGCGCGGTCAATTTTCCATCAGAAGGGAGTCGGAGAAGCGGCGGAGTAGACTCAAGGAATAGGACCGACTTGGGGAGCTAGAGACAGAGAGGAATAAAGGAGGGGACGGCTAGAGTTGAGCAGCAGCCTGGCCTGCTCAGCTCGTTCGCTATCTTTTATATTAAACGTGCGGTTTTTCATAAAAACCCCCAGTTTAATATATAACCCACGTATTATCCATCGCCTTGAGAATTATTTGCGTGTGACCCTGTAGTCCCAATAACCAATCCGGTTAATAGCCCAATAAGCCCAGTGATTCCTCACTGGCCTGATTAATTAGTTAATAACTCATTATTAGTTTATTAATCAATCGAATTAATATCTTATATTAAATTCCATCGGGCCTCCGATCACGTTGGGTGCCAAGCAACACCGTGTGAACCCGGAAGGTATCGGGGTTAGGTAACCCACTCTTAGAACCTTTCCGCCGACAGTTATCACGTAGATATAATCCTTCATTCGTACAATGCTCTCGAGTCAACTCAGGGTATAGTGTACCGTTGAACCCTAACCGGTCGACTCACTTGGTTCAGATGCTGCCATATAATATCGGAAAACTCCTTTTCTGATATTATCGTCCACCCTGGCCAGGGATTTCCGCGCATCCTTCCTAGAGCATTCTCTCTTTGAGTACCGAGTGCGAACGATTTATTATTGACACTCAATTCTCTTCAACGGTACTCCGTTGTACCCGATACTTAGCCGTTTAGAATCCCATGAAGAGAGAACCATAAATGAAGGTCAAAGCACAAAAGTCCACCAACAAGGTGTCCTTGGTGTCTCAGGTCCGAGGACCATCCACGCAACTGCGACAATAGAATCAAGCTGGTTGACAGTGAGGTATTATACCATCCAGCAATTCAGTAGGATCAGTTAAGTGAACTCATTATCTAATGAGCACCTACAGATTCGCCTTAGTGTCTCCACACAAGTGACTATGAGATCAGTCACCCTCATCATATGAGCAGGAGTAATCTGTACTAGTCGAACCGGATATACGATGTCCTTCTCGGATATCCTCTTACTATGAACTATTAAGAATATGTGTGTTTAAGTGATCAGTCTCATTATTATGATCTCATCATAATCTGATCACTATCGCACACATTCACAGACTTCATTATGAGACGATAATTAAAACGAATTATACATAATGAATATTATGATATATTATTTATAAATGAACGAGATTTACATAATCAGATTGGCTTGTAGGCCACCTAAGACTAACAATCTCCCACTTTGACTAAAGTCAATCACCTTTATGCACTAAACGTATAGACTCTAAGTGACATTCAAACACATTTTGAGCCAGTGGCTTTGTCAGTGGATCTACTACGTTATCGGCGGATGAAACTCTTTCCACCACTACATCTCCTCTGGAAATAATTTCTCTGATGAGATGAAAGCGCTTCAGAATATGCTTTGATTTCTGATGAGATCGCTTCTCTTTCGCTTGTGAAATGGCTCCATAGTTGTCGCACAACAGCGGAACTGGTTCAGAGATGCTGGGAACTACGCCAAGGTCGGTGATAAATTTCTTCAACCACACAGCTTCTTTCGTGGCTTCAGCTGCAGCGATGTACTCAGCTTCAGTCGTCGAATCTGCAATGGTTTCCTACTTGGAACTCTTCCAACACACTGCGCCTCCATTCAAAGTAAATAGAAATCAAGATGAAGACTTGCTATCATCTTGATTTGACTGGAAACTCGAGTCAGTGAAGCATCGCAGTTTCAAGTCGCCTCCTCCATAGACAAGAAACATATCCTTAGTTCTTCTCAAGTACTTAAGGATACATTTCAATGCCTTCCAGTGTTCTTCGCTTTGATCAGCCTGAAATCTGCTCGTAACACATAGAGCACATGCCACATCAGGTCGTCTATATAGCATGGCATACATGATAGATCCTATTGTTGGGATCCGGGTGGGACGCGAAGAACGCAGCGGAAACGACGAGCAAAATTATCCCGCCCGATGCCCGCTAATCCACCGGAACGAAAAACTAAAACCGAAAATCATGATGTAATCTGATTATCGTACGCAGATTCGAATCCGCTTCCATTTCGGTTCTGTCGAGGCGATGCCGCGAGCCGCACAAACGTCCGGCCTCCAGCGGTATCCACACGATCCTCCACGGTGGTTCATCCTCGCTCCCTCATCCGTATCAGCTCGTTCGCTGAAGATCCGTCGCCGCAATGATGTCTAGAAACCCGCGAACATGAATTCCTAACTTTCGAGAATCGCGCGCGGCAGAGACGGAGACTATTCCGACGCCTAGAATGGATTTATAACAACGAATTTACTTGTCACAAAATATTTATTTTTTAATCATTAAATAGATTTATAACAACAATTATTTTCGTTGCAAATGATCTCTATTATGACAAATATTTTTATTGTTAATAGTTCTTTTGATGATAACTTCTTTATTTTAAGAAATCTTTAATGACAAATGTTTCGTTGTTACAAGTTTTTTTTACAATGAAACTTTCGTTGTTAAAAATTATATAATTTTAAAAAACATATTAAATATAGAATAAACCTATATTTACAAGACGTGTAGAATGCATCCTAAAAGTACAAACATAATGAAAATATACCCATTAATAAAATGAGAAATGTACTTAAAATTACATTGTCTTAAAATCACAAACAAAACTAGCAAAGTCCATTGTTCATATCCATAATTCAAAAATACAAGATAAAAAAGTATGGATGATAATATCAAGCGGATGGTGATCATGAAGGATGGGCTGTGAACATGCGGTTCTCTGGACTAAGTAATAATGTCCGTATCTGTTGGAATTCTGATGAAAGACATGTGAATTGATTCTTAACAGTTGCCAATTCTCCCTTTGTGCTTGCAAGCTCTTCTTTTGTTTTTGCAAGTTCTTTCTTTGTATCTTCAAACTCTTGCATGGCATCTACAAATTGTTGTGATGAGGAACATTCAGAATGCTTATTGACCTTCTTTGACATTGAAGGCTCACCATGGCCCATACCCCTCACATAACCAGATTTTGTACCAAGCACTTGTGATACTACTTCAGAATGGCTAAGAGGAGTCCCCAAAGTCTCAGCTTCAGAAATTAGAGTAACCATTTGTTCTTGAAAGATAAAAAAGTCTATTAGTATATTATAAATTAAACTTTACTTCTCAGTATGAACAATCTATTTAAAATCTAAGCATTCAATAGAAAAGATAGTAGGCTAATGTGGTTGTATATAGATACTGAGAGTTAACAAAATTAACTTAAAATAACAAAATAACGTTTCTACATGCTTTTATGATTCACATTGATCCTACACAATATATACATATACTACTCCCTTTTATATACCAAGAAAAATAAGTACTACTCTTTTATATACTACTCCCTTTTATGATTTACATTCATCCTACACAATATATACATATACTACTCTTTTATATACTAAGAAAAATAAGTATTTGTGCAAAGTTTGCTATTTTATTATAGAAAAGCAAAAAAATTATCAATAATTTATTATTTATAATATATGCCTAAGAAAATACATTCAAGGAGAAACTTAGACTATATAAGAGAACCTTGAACATGGCTAATTTAAAATGAACTTAAGTTAATGTGAAATCTTCAATAATGAGCCACAAATAATAGGTTACTACTTTATGACATTTATATGTAAGGATAAATATTGGTTGCAAGATATACCTAGTATGACTAACTACTTAGTGTTCTCATCCAGCCTAAGCAAAGACAAGAAGAAAAAGAAATCTTACATATGCTTCCTCTGCCCTACGAGTGGCCCATCCACGTCCCTCTCGATAATGAGTCTTTCGGAAAAATTGAATTTGATCCAATTCTTTCTAAAAGATTAAAAATTAAGAGAACATCAATATATCATTTCCAGAAGAAGAACAACTTAAGAAATAACATTGAATAAGTAGTATACCATTTCCTTACGGGCTTGAAGAAATGACTTTTGCCCAGTAGTATGCCGAATAATTTGTTTAGAGATATTTTGGGCATTTATCTTAGAACTGGCCTGCATTATATAAAAAATTAACAACTTCACATCACATATACATTAACAATGAATAATTTTTTATGAAAATATAATTTATTAAATAAAGAATACCTGTCATTTCTCATTAGTAAAACATTATCACACAACCATTCCCAATCATCTTTGGAAATTTCTCTATAAGGATTTACCCGTGCTGCCTCAAGTGTAGCAAAAGACTTAAAATGCCTATGCATTTCCCTTTTATGACTACGAAATTGTTATCCCCATATTGAGTGGACACAATTCATAACTGTTTGATCTTCCCTAATTTAGATATCAAATTTGTCCTATAATAAGTTATATTTGATGGATATAGGTGTCCTCTAAGCCAATCATAAGGCACCTATTTCAATCTGGTTCACTAATCAATGGCATTAAATTCATTATGTAGATTGACATATGTATAATTGTGCATAATGAAGTCCATGAATATGTGCAACAGCCATCAGATTATGATAAGATCATAATAATGAGACTGATGACTTATAAACACATATTCTCAATTGTTCCTAGTCGTAGGATGTTTGAGAAGGACATCAAACATCCGGTGAGACTAGTATAGGTTATTCCAGCTCATATGATGAGGGTGACTGATCTCGTTAGTTACTCGTGTGGAGACACAATGGTAAACCTGTAGGTGCTCATTGGGAAATGAGTTTACCGAACTGATCCAACATGAATCGCCGAATGGTAATTTACCTGACTGTCAATCGGCTTGATTCATCGTCACAGTTGTGTAGTTGATCCTTGGACTTGAGACACCAAAGACACCTTGTCGGTGGACTTTTGGACTTTGACCTTGACCTACAAATCCCTATCCACAGGATCTTTAATAGTCAAGGATTTGGTCCAGCGGAAGACCTTTGAAGGTGATTGTGTGTTCAATAAAGGATCGTTCGCTCTCAGGTAACTGGAGAGAGAATGTTCTAGAATGGATCCGCAGGAGTCTCTGGCCAGAGTAGAAACAATATCAGAAAAGAGGTTTTCGGATGTTGTACCGCGGAGTCTGATTCAAGTGAGTTGACCATCTAGGGTTTGGCAGTTGACCATACCCTAGGTTAACTCGAGAGCATTGTGCGAACGAAGGATTATAGCCACGCGGTAACTGTGGGCAGACAGGTTCCATGAGTGGGTTACTGAACCCCATTACCTTCCAAGATCATGCGGTGTTGCTTGGCACCCAACTTGATCGGAAGTCCGACCGAATTTACATGCGATGTCAATTCGGTTAGGTAATTAGTTAATATCTAGATATTAATTAATTACAATAAGTCAATAACTAGTTATTAGACTTAACGGGCTGAAAATCGGACTGGTAAATGGGCCGAGAGGGTCACACGTATTAAGATTCTCAGTCGGTGATACATAAGTGGGATTTATATTAACTCGGGGACTTTTGTGAAAAGTCGTGCCGACTTAATATATATACGCGCTGTTGAGAAACCCTGGGCCAAGCTCCAGAGTTTCCCCATGCTGGCCGTCATCCCTCCTTTCTCTCTCCTCCTCTGGGCGCCCCATTCGAGGCGCCGAGATTGTCTCCATCTCTGCCGCGTGTGATTCCCAAAAGTCGGGAATTCCCGTTGGCGGGTTTTCGGCAATCGTTGCAGCGATAGATCTTCAGCAAGCGAGCTGATACGGACGAGGGATCAAAGACGAACCACTGCGGAGGATCGCGTGGATATCGCTGGAGACCGGACGCTTGTGTGGCTCGCGGCATCGTCTCAACGGAACCGAGACGGAAGCGGTTTCGAATCTGCGCACGGTAATCAAATTACTTCCTATTGTTTTCGGTTTTAGTTTTTCGTTCCGAATCAGATCAGCGGGCATCGGGCGGGATTAATTTTGTTCATCATTTCCGCTGCGTTCTTCGCGTCCCGCCCGGATCCCAACAATATTATGTAAAAGAAGACTTTTATTTTCGAAGTATAAAGATAATTGAACAAAAATAAATGATTAAACTATGTCAAAAGAAATATTAAGTAAAGGCTAGTATTGAATTACCTCTATATAGGGATACAGGTGTTGAAAATCCTCAATTTTAATATGAGAGAATCCTTTCACTCATATTGGGCCATATTGTCTTAATATGCGCCCCAAGTGACTACTAAAATCCATTGCATTTGGTCCAACTGCCTTAAGCTTTCCGATAGGAATAGTCACAGGCAATGGTCAACCCCCATTCGCTAGAATCTTCTTTTCAAAGTTAATGACTCGAGTGGGGCCTCGCCCCTTTTTTTTAGGGGTACTACAAGTAGAAGTATGGCCAATTGCACCTGTAAACGTTAAACAACCACATTAGTAAGAAATAAATTTTGAAACATTATGACTATAACTCATTCTTGAACTAATGCATGCGAAAATGAAAGATATTACATATATTGTATAACTATTTAAAATTACCCAAACTCTGAGTTGCAATAGGTGCAGTAGGAGGATCAACTACTACGTATGTCTGAGGAGCACGTGATCGACGGCCTGTAGGCATAGTGTGTTGCACATTAAGTGAAAGTATGGTTAGACATTATAAAATTATAAGATATCCATCACTATCCAATATTGTTTACCTGTTCTCGTAGATAGCTTGTAAAATTTAAACAATCACATTACAAACAAAAAAATATTATAAAAAGTTCTCGAACTAATGTATCTGAACATTAAAATATTATATAATATTTAACAATTGTGAACTAACCAGTGAATGCATCATATGTCTCTATGCCATTTTCCCATTAATCTTTCAACTCATCTATCAACGGCCTTAAGTAAACATCAATATCATTGCCAGGTTGTTTTGGGCTAGGAATAAGTAAACTTAACATAAAAAATGGATCCTTCATACATTTCCACGGTGGCAAATTATATGGCATCAATATTACTGGCCACATACTATAAGCATTGCTCATGTTACCAAATGGGTTAAAACCATCAATGGCCAAACCTAACTGTACATTTCGAGGATCACGAGCAAACCACTCATGTTGTTTATCAAACTCACGCCAAGCTTCAGAATCTACTGGATGTTTCAATACATTCTTATCATTTACACGCTTATCTGAGTGCCATCTCATATCTTCAGCCACTTGCTTTGAAATGAATAGCCGTTGAAGCCTTGGTTTAAGTGGGAAATAGCGTAAGACTTTTTGAGGTACTTTCTTTTGTTTGCCTTGATTATAAATGAACCTTGATTCACCGCATTTTGGGCACTTCTCCTCATGCTCATATTCCTTCCAAAATAAGATGCAATTCCATTTACAAGAATCAATCTTTATATACCCCAATCCCAAGTCACGCATAATTCTTTTAGCCTCATAAAAATTTTGATGCAGTGTCTCACTAATAGGAAGTGCTCGTTTCAATAGTGGAAGTAATAAATCAAGTTATTTATTGCTCCAATTGCATATTGTCTTTACAGGAAGAAGATTAATAAGGAAGGATAACTTTGAAAATCCTTGACATCCTTGATATAATTCACATTGACCATCAGCTAGTAATCTAGTAAACTTGTCAACACCATGCATACGCTCACGAGTTAAGGATTGACTATTAGATGTGGCTTGACTAGCAAATGTTTCATCAGCATGATTGACATTGATTGTTGCATCTTGAACATCATATATAATATTTTGAACATTGTCATTAAAATTATTCTCACTTCTCAACTCATCATTATGATCTTCATTTCGAACTCTAAGTCTGTCAAATTGCTCTCTGTGATGTATCCATTGGATATAACTTCGTAATATCCCATTGATATATAAATGATCCTCAACCTCAGTCAATTATTTTAAGTATACATTCATACATTTAGTGCAAGGACATCGGATCCTATTTGATCCATCAACACTAGCTTGTGCATAGGCTATAAAATCATTTACACCCACTTTATACTTTGGACAAAATCTATTCTTGAGTTGTATCCAACTTCTATCCTTTATCTGTTAAGATTTAAGTAGGTTCAAAATATAGTTAGGAATCAAAAGAATACAAATCACTCGCATTATAACCACATATGCACCTTTATGATGAGAGGAAACGTAAACTTTCTCTCTTTAGTTAATTAGCATACTCAAGTACCCTGTTTCACATCTCTATCATACGATAGACAAGTTATCTATGACATACAGTAAAAATTAAACAAATGTGCACAGTGTAAGGACACAATGAGTTCCATAATTAAAAAATGTCAATCTGAAATGTTAGATTTGAGCTATCCGTACAAAATAAGATTATATCGAAAGCCACTTTAATTAGATGGGAAAAAAATATTTATGTGGTTTTCTGTGATGAAAAATCGTTATCCAACTAAATGAAATTTATTTTGTAAGGGACGGTGAAAACCAAGGGCAGAGACCTAGGGGCACGTGGCCCCCTTGCTCCCATAAAATTTATATTGTGTTTATATATTCTTAGTTATAAATAGGTCTTTTTATGCATAATTTTTTTAAGTTGCCCCCCACCCCCCACCCCCCCCCCCCTCCCCAAAGGAAAAAAGAAATATATATATATATATATATATATATATATTTTAACTTGGCCCTCCTTGAGAAATTTACTCGGTCTGCCACTGGTGAGAACCATAATAAATATCATATCCCAAATTCAATGGTCATTTGGTCGGCTATAAAAAGGTATAATAAATTAATTTTAACAATATCATTTTTAAGATAAGATCAATGAGCTCTAATCTGATTTTAAAATCTTTGATTTTTAGGTAAAAAATTAAAATTAATTTTTTTATTGATATGGTGGCTGAGCACAAAGGTATGTACAAATATTCAGGATTCGATTTCGGGCAATTGCCTAATATTTTTCTCCTAAGTAGGAGAACATTCCATGCAAGTCTGGTTATTCCACGTAATTCAGATGTAATTATGGGACAAATGAATCTCCAAGGAAGTAATTGTACAAACAAAGGGAAACTAATCTTGCAACAAATAACGAGGAACAAGGGGAGGTTTTAGGCTCCTGACCAGTTTTGACGAGACCTTCAAAAGGGAGACAGGTGAAGCCCGCAAACTTAGTCGCTTGGTTTGAAAATTTAAATCAATTAAAAATGGTATCATATGGATCATTTGAGTTTGAAAAAACAAAGGTTTATGACACTTCGATCATGCGGAAAATACTATAAAACAATTCATATAACATCAAAAAATGTTCTTCTATAATATTTTGTGAAACATCAAAGGACTCTTTCAATTAAAATATTATAAAATATTGATTTGAAACAAACCGATTAAAATCAGTGAAAATAAGAATCTTGATTTCAAAATCACTAGTTTTTTAATCTTCATTTTGAGTTCTCAATAATTAATATAGAGTGAAAATTAAAATTCGCTAAAACAAAATAATATACAAAAATTTAGACAAACATCAAATAGTTTTTCAATACTCGGAACATAAGGAAAACGATTAGTTTTGTAATCTTTTACAAAGTTCTAAGGGTATTTGAATTAGACGGTACAGTAAATAACTTCCCTTGATTTTTTATGGAACCAATTTTATCTTACAGGGTGGAGGCCATGCGTGGCAGTCAAACAAGGAAAGGGAGAAATTTTCATTTTTTCTTGTAGGGGTCTAGAAGCCCTGACTCCCCCTTTTATCTCTCATGAGTTAGGTTTTGGATAATCCGGGTTTAAATATCCTAAGGGGCGGAACATTTGAAGAACTTCATATACCCACTAAGAAGAGGCCTAACTGCCTGAGGTCTAAAGAAAGCAAGAGAAAAGACAAGAATAATCAAACCTTAGATTGTTGCCGCTGATTCGTACCCATAGTAACTCACCTAGATAAAAGTCGTCAGAACAGAGGGGCTTGTGTTGCTTTATAAATTCCTTCCTGTCCCACCGCGGTACAAGCCGGCCAAGGATGGGGTGCAACAACCGAATTGAAGAAGTCTTCGATCAGGCCATCAAAAATCTGTCAACAAGAATGCATACACGCTATAGAGGACGAAGAGGGAGTTGCACGGATGAAGGCGCAGTTGCACAAACAGGGCAGAGAACGGTTGTGATCGGGGAGGGTCGAGGGCTCTCAGCGGAGAAAGCATAACTGCCTGGGACTTTTTCGTTGCAAATAAATTATGAAGTAATCCTTTTGTAACGAACCACTTGAACTCCTTGTGAATACATTTATATTTTGCAACGAAGTTTGCACTTCGACCCTATTAATAACCAAATCGTCATTGGACTTGAGTTCTATTATTATTAACAACGAAGACATAAATTCATTGTTAAATAGTACATATTATAACAAAATTTCAGCCGTTACAAAACATTTTGATGTTATAGTCTTAATTTTTTTTAGTGGCATGTCCATAATCACTTCAAATTTTAACCATCCACTCATGATAAAGCACATCACATGAAGGCTAAAATCTTGAAAAATAATAATTTTGACTTTTCTCAAAAACTGGGTACCAATCATAATTGGATAATTTAAATTTCAAAAATCATATTTTATAACATGCATTTAAATCTAATTTAAAGCATTAAACACATCAATATGTGCACACAAAGCTAAAATTAAAATTCTAAAATATTCCATGCATTATTTATAACAATTATAAATAATTAATTTTAAATCACATTAATAACAATTATTAATGCGAAACAATCTAACATTTAGATTGAATTAAAAATTCTTAAATAACACTTATAAAAGAATTTCTAATACCCTTTTTAATTTACTAACAACTCCTTGTTAATAAACCCCTTTATTAAATAATATTTCTCACCAACAATTGATAAAAAATATTAATTAGAACATTTCTAATTAAAATAGTCTAACAATTAGACTTAATTTAATCTTTTTATAACTTTTATAAAAAATCAAATTTTAAGTAGATTAGATCAACAATAACTATAATTGAGAGATCTTTGAGAAATATAATTAATTATCTCAATAACTATTATTGAGAGTTAAAAAAAACTCTGTAATAACTGTTATTAAGGGTTAATACTCAAAAATTAATTAACACGTTAAAAACTAGTCAATTAAACACTTAATAACTATTATTAAGTGTCCTTCAATTATAAAAAAAATAATTTCCTAACAACGATTGTTAAGAAATTTAAAACATTTATCTAATCACTTAATTAGAATTAATTAACAACATTTGTTAATTAATATTTAGGTCACAACTTAAAATCAATTAACAACACTTGTTAATTATATTTAAGATCATATCTTAAATATAAACCCCTTTAATCAACTAATTAAAAGTTATTTATAATTAAGATCATATCTTAATTATAACTCCTTTAATTACTTAATTGAAATCAATTAATAACTAAGATCATATCTTACTTAGTTAAAAACAATTAACTATTAAGATCACATCTTAATAAATCCCCACAATAAGATCACATCTTAAAATAACCTTCTTTTAACTCAAATTAAGATTTAAAGTTTAAAACACCTTTTAAAGTAAATCATATCAAAATTTAAGTTAAAACAGATTTGGGGTTAAGATTTAATGACGGGTTTTTAATAATAATAAAGGGTTTAAGGGTTAATGGGTCGGATCAATCGGGCTGGCCCCTATAAGGTCTGGGCAAGGGCTCGAGCCAGGGTGGCCTCTGGCTCGGGTTTGGCCCGGACCTGGCCCAGCCAGGCCAGGCGCCTAGCCTGCCCGGGTCCGTCCCCCCCCCCCCCCCCCCCCCCTTCGGTCGAGCCGGAGTGGGGCCGGCCAGTCCAGGCGCCCAGCGCCTGGCTCGCCCGGGTTCGGGCTAGGTTTTCTGCAACCCCCAGCCGCCGGCAGCCCAAAAGCCCCCTGTTTATAGCTCCTCTCCGGCACCGGCAGGCCAGTGGCCGGCTCGGAAGTTGCAGGGGGTGCATCCCCTTACCTCCCCCGACGCTGGTGACGGCCGACCGGCGAGGCCCTCGCCGCCAGTAGCCCCTTAAAGATGCCCTAAAAGCCGCAGTTTGTCTTTGGCCATCCCTTTTCTTCCATCTCCAACGCTTTGAAAAAGTAGAAAAATAAGGAGGCTCTCCGGCCACAGCAGGGACCAGGGGACAGGCGGGGATAGCTGTTCATAACAACAAGCTATTTAGTTTTTCTTCCATCACTATGGAAGCCCCATTCAAGCCTACAAATCCGATTCTTTATCACCATAAAGAACCCAACGAAGAACCCCAAAATATATTATTTTTCTTCACATAAAATTAATCTCAAATTAATATGCTCATCCGATGAACATCTTCCGTGAGAGAAAAACGATTCGAGCATGGAAATTATTTTAGAATAATAATTTAGTCATTCCAGAGCGGTTTAGAGAGCAACTTAGCTCTGATACCACTGTTGGGATCTGGGCGGGATGTGAAGAACGCAGCGGAAACGACGAACAAAAATTATCTTGCCCGATGCCCGCTGATCCAAATCAGAACGAAAAACTAAAACCGAAAATCGGGATGTAATCTGATTACCGTGTACAGATTCGAATCCACTTCCGTTTTGGTTTCGTCGAGGCGATGCCGCGAGCCGCACAAGCGTCCGGCCTCCAGCGGTATCCACGCGATCCTCCGCGGTGGTTCGTCCTCGCTCCCTCGTCCGTATCAGCTCGCTCGCTGAAGATCCGTCGCCGCAACGATGTCTGGAAACCCGCGGACGGGAATTCCTGACTTTCCGGAATCGCGTGCGGCGGAGACGGAGACTGTTCCGACGTTTGGAACAGGGCGCCCAGAGGAGGAGGAGAGAGAAAGGGGGGACAGCCAGCATGGGGAAACCATGGAGCTTGGCCCAGGGTTTCTCAACAGCGCGTATATATATTAAGTCGGCGCGACTTTTCACAAAAGTCCCCAAGTTAATATGAATCCCACTTAAGTACCACTGACTGAGAATCTTATTGCGTGTGACCCTTTAGGCCCATTAATGAGTCCGGTTTTCATCCCGTTAAGTCCAATAACTAGTTATTGACTTATTGTAATTAATTAATATCTAGATATTAACTAATTACTTAACCGAATTGACATCGCATGTAAATTTGGTCGGACTTCTGATAAAGTTGAATGCCCAGCAACACCGCATGATCCCAGAAGGCAATGGGGTTCAACAACCCACTCATGGAACCTGTCCGTCCACAGTTACCGCATAGCTATAATCCTTCGTTCGCACAAGGCTCTCGAGTTAACCTAGGGTATGGTCAACTGTCAAACCCTAGATAGTCAACTCACTTAAATCAGACTCCGCTGTACAATATCCGAAAATATCTTTTCTGATATTATTTCTATTCTTGTCAGAAACTCCTGCGGATCCATTCTAGAACATTCTCTCTCCAGTTACCTAAGAGCGAACGATCCTTTATTGAACACACAATCATCTTCGAATGTCTTCTACTGGACCGATCCTTGACTATTAGAGATCCCGTGGATAGGGATTCATAGGTCAAGGTCAAAGTCCAGAAGTCCACCAACAAGGTGTCTTTAGTGTCTCAAGTCCAAGGATCAACCACGCCACTGTGACGATGAATCAAGCCGGTTGACAGTCAGGTAAATTGCCATTCGGCAATTCATGTCGGATCAGTTCAGTAAACTCATTCCCCAATGAGCACCTAAAGTTTACCATTGTGTCTCCACACAAGTAACTAATGAGATCAGTCACCCTCATCATATGAGCTAAAATAACATGTACTAGTCTTACCGGATATTTGATGTCATTCTCAAACATCCTACGACTAGGAACAATTGAGAATATGTGTTTATAAGTCATCAGTCTCCTTATTATGATGTCATCATAATCTAATGACTATTACACACATTCATGAACTTCATTATGCACAATATCAAATATGCCAATCTACATAATGAAATAAATGTCATTTATCAGTGGACCAGATTGTAATAGGTGCCTTATGATTAGCTTAGAGGACACCTATATCTATCACCTATGGCAGAGGCAGAGGGTACTGTATCCATGAATGCCCTCTCATTAGGAGTCTTAGGAGACTGCTCGTTTGAGAGAGTAATTCCATATCTTATCGGTATGAGACCTCTCTTAGAATTTTCCATGCCAAACGTTTTGACTATGGTATCTATGTACATGGATTGAGTCATTCCGAGCATCTTCTTTGATCTATCTCTATATATCCGTATTCCCAATACGTAGGATGCTTCTCGCAAATCCTTTATGGAGAAGTTTTTCGATAGCCAGATCTTTACCGATAACATCATAGCTACATCATTTCCAATGAGTAGTATGTCATTCACGTAAAGAACTAGGAAGGTGACTGCACTCTCACTGTTCTTCTTGTACACACAAGACTCATCTTCATTCTTAATGAAGTCATAAGACTTGACAGCTTCGTTAAATCGTATGTTCCAGCTTTGGGAAGCTTGCTTCAGTCCATAAATGGACCTTTGAAGCTTGCACACTCTATCTGGAAACTCTTTGGATGTGTAACCTTCAGGTTGTATCATATACACCTCTTCCTCAAGGTTACTGTTGAGGAAGGCAGTCTTCACATCCATCTGCCATATTTCAAAATCAGAGTGTGCAGCTATAGTAAGTAGAACTCTGATTGACTTTATCATGGCAACTGGTGAGAAAGTCTGATCATAGTCAATTCCTTGCCTTTGACGATATCTCTTTGCCACCAACCTTACCTTATAAGTGTCGATTTGTCCATCAGCACCGATCTTTCTCTTAAAGATCGACTTGAAACCAATGGGTACAATACCCTCGAGCAAGTCCTCTAAGTTCTAAACTTGGTTCATGTACATGGACTGGATTTCTGAGTTCATGGCTTCTCGCCATTTCCCAGTTTTTGGAACTTCTATGGCCTTGTGGTAGGTTTTAGGATCATCATCCTCATTATATGATACCTTAGACTTACCTTCATCGATATGTCCCACATATCATTCAGTTAGTTTAGGTATCCTACCAGATCTGCGAGGTTCATCTGTGTTACCTGAACAGATTCATGAACTAATATCTCATCTGATGATAATGTTTGGGGATCTGGAACCTCTTCCAATTCTATTTGACGCCCACTGTCCTCCTGGAGAAGGAATTCTTCTTCCAGGAAGACAGCTTTCCTGGTGACAAACACCTTTTGTTCACTAGGATGGTAAAAATAGTATCCAAAGGCTTCCTTTGGATATCCCACAAACTTGCATTTATCAGTTCGTGATTCCAACTTGTCTGGATCATGCCGCTTTACATGAGCAGGAAAACCCTAGACTTTAACATATTTAAATTCTTGTTTCCTGCCTTTCCATATCTCATATGGAATAGAGGTCACAGACTTGCTGGGCTCTATTCAATAGGTACGCTGCTGACTCTAGAGCATACC
Source organism: Zantedeschia hybrid cultivar (assembly GCA_030544215.1). Lineage (NCBI taxonomy): Eukaryota > Viridiplantae > Streptophyta > Magnoliopsida > Alismatales > Araceae > Zantedeschia > Zantedeschia hybrid cultivar. The sequence goes on from JARZZO010000011.1 coordinate 49,196,300, forward strand.
CCAGAGGGACACTAGTAAACCCAAAAAGCTCATCATGGATCGCACCATATCCAACAAGGTGTAATTCCTCCTTTCAGATACACCATTCATTTGTAGTGTATATGGAGGGATCAGCTGAGAAAGGATACCGTTATCCTTTAAGAATTGTGTGAAAATAGTACTCAAGTATTCTCCTCCTTGATCTGATCAAAGAGTTTTAATACTCTTTCCTATTTGCTTCTCTACCTCATTTTTGAACTCCTTGAACTTCTCAAATGCTTCCTACTTGTACTTCATTAAGTACACATAGCCGAATCTCGAGAAGTCGTCGATGAACGTGATGAAGTACGAGAAGCCACCTTTCTCTTGGGTGGACATTGGACCATATACATCTGATTGTATTAGTTCCAAAATGTCCTTGGCACGTTCTCCATGTCCAATAAATGGAGATTTTGCCATTTTTCCCATTAGGCATGATTCACATGTCGCAAAGGATTCATAATCGAATATATTTAAATAACCATGATTATTCAACCTTTGCAGCCTGCTTTTACCAATGTGTCCAAATCTACAATGCCACATGTATGCTTAGTTCACACAATTCTTCCTCTTCTTAAGAGTATTATCAATGTGAAGATTATAATAAGAAACATATAAAAGATATAGACCGTTGACTAAAGATGCCGAAGCTATTGATTTATTACTATAATAAATCGAACAACTTATGTTCTCAAAAGTCAACCTATATCCTATCTTATCCAAACAAAATACTGATATGATATTTTTTATTATGCTAGGAACATAATAACAATCTTCTAATGATAAGGCGTCTCCCGATGGAAGCCTGAGGTTTGCTGTCCCTACAGCAACTGCCGCAACTTTTACGCCATTTCCTAACCTCAGTTCCACTTCGCCTTTTCTCAGCTTGCGTTTACATGTCAGCATCTGCACGTCATGGCAAATATGAGAAGCACATCCGGTATCTAATACCCAAGATGTGGAATTTCTAACTAACAGGTTAATGTCTATCATATTGACATCTGAAGCTTTCGATAGCTTCAATTTTCCATGAGCTTTATCGTTGATAAACTCCTTGCAATTCCTCTTCCAGTGACCATTCTGTTTACAGTAGAAGTAGTCACCCTTTACTACTATTTTGCCTTTGTTCTTCGACCTTTTATTGTACGTGATCATTTATGCCTCAGAGGCATTTAATGCCGGTTCAGTAGGAGGATCAACTCCAAGGACGTAGGTAATGTGCTCAGATCTGAATATATTCTTCAGGTTTCGGAGCCAATCATAGTAGTTCAGGTTAGTCAAATGATTAACATCAAATATGCCACGGAGTGGGTTATTCGATGACATAATTCCCTACAAGAAAGATGAATATTTTTTTTTTAGCAGATGTTCAATTATTAAATAAAATATGATATGGTCTTTTAATCAGGTTTTAACTCCCACTAATTTTCGACGGACTGTATAACTCTCAGCTATACAGAACGGGAGATACCGACAATCTCCTAGTGGGGATCTGAATCTCAATGACTTGCAGTACAGCTTTGTGGATCGCACAACAAACTATAATACAATTAAAGAGCACTCATCTCATAGGACTTGAACTATTTGCTATATCTGATCATACCTTCGGTCCCTAGATATTTAAAGGCCTTGTGTATAGTACAACAAGCCACTAACTCTGGTCGAAGCTAACCATCATTACGAGACAAGCATAGATTTGCATGTAACCCTTCTGGATAGCACAACAAAACTACACAGTTCCTCTACCCCGATCAGAAGGCATCTATTGCCATAGCCACAGTCTCTCCTTACAATTAAACAGGCCTTGTGGATAGTACAACAAACCTGCCTAAAGTAATTCGAATCCTATGATTATAATAATGGTGGAATACGCGGTAAGATCTTAACTACTCACGCTACGACTTAGAATTTAGACGAGGGTATTTAGATAATTTTTATCTTGGTGTCTTCTAGGTGATAGTATATAAACATATCGTACATATTTATTAAATACTATACCTGCTTTGATTTATAATCAAACATAAAAACATTGTATCACATACACGTCAAGTGTGGTTATGGATAGCATAGTGGATTTGACTAGAACCAACAGTCAAACGCATACAAAACCTAACATAACTATTACATTAGACCATACTGCAAACACATATGCAAATGATTTGCATCTTTTCGCCTTCCTGGTTGCAGCTATGGATCATACTCGCTCCTTCCTCGATTGTCTCAATCATATTACAATTAATTCTAGAATTACATGTAAATTGAAGAAGGCCTCATAGGGAGGTAGAAGTACATCAGAGCATGAGAGAGGGAGAGGTACACAGACCTCTATTTATTAACAATTAATAAATATCCATCATTCATCCATAATCCACACAAGACATTCATCACATGAATAATTTAAAAGTGCATATCCATGACCACAGTGTGTTTTATATCATTCTAGACATAATAAGCGCATCACATGGCTAAAATAAAAAAGTTTCAAAAAATAAATAGTTTTTGACTTTAAAAAACTAGGTTCCAATCAAAATTAGCTTTTGAATTTCAAAAACTCTTTTCATTAACTTAACACGCAATTACATCATATTTAAAAAGTATATAAAACACACATCACATGTGTACACACTCCAAATTAATAAATTCCAGATTATTCCATACAATTAAAACATTTCTAATAATAAAACAATCTAACATTTAGATTAAACCATATTAATAATCTAACAATTAGACTATCAATAATTAATAACTAATCTAACTCTTTAAATTAGTCTATTAAAGTTAATTACTAATTTAACACTTAAATTAATAATCAACTCTAATCAATTATTAACTACTAACCTAACACTTAGATTAGTCAATTCATACTAATAATTAATTTAACTCTTAAACCAATAATTAACACTAATCAATTAATAAATTCTAATTCTAACTCTTAGAATAGTTAATTAAAAATAAATTATTAATTTAACACTTAAATTAACAATTAACTCCAATTAACTCATATCTACTAATTTAACACTTAAATTAGTCAATTAAAATTAATTATTAATTTAACACTTAAATTAATAACTAACTCTAATTTAAATAACAATTAGATGAATTAATAATTAATAATCTAACATTTAGATTAATAAATATTAACCACTAATTTAACTCTTAAATTAGTGAAACTAAGATTAATTATTAATTTAACACGTAAACTAATAGCTAACTATAATTCAATAATCACTAATTATTAATTAAATAATGATTCAAAATCATTAATGCCCACTTTATCAAAATTGAATAATAAATTTAAATATCAAAACAATTTTGAATTTTAAATTAAAATTATATTTTAATTTCATTAAATGGCCCTTAGGTTTAATAGGAAATAGGGAATTTTATAAATGGAATTTGGGGCCAATGGGCTCAGTCCATCAAGGCCGAGCCTGGGCTCGGGTCCTGGCCGAACCAGGCTCGGACCAGGCGCCCAAAAGTTGGGCGCATGGCTCAGGCCCGGTCCGGCCAGGCCCTAGAGTCGGGCCAGCCGGTACGATCGGCTCGGAACCGAGCTCCAACGCCTAGTTCGCCCATTCCCACCCGAAGCCCACGCATACCCGAAACCCTAACCTCATTGCAAGTTTTGGTGGCGGCGGTGGGGACTAGCAACGCCGCGGCCGGCCAGCCCCCGGCGCCGCCCGGCCCCGACTGGCGACGCCCCCAACGCCGGCAGGGCCGTCGTACGTGGCTAATGAAGCTCCCGTCCGAGCCCCAAAAACTCCCTAAAAAATTGGTTTTTCAAGCATAAGAGGAAGAAGAAAAGAGGCCTAGCCCCTCCATCTCCCTCTCCGGCGCCGACCACGAGTCCGATGGTGACCGGCGATATCTCCGGGATGTTTTGGGGTGCCAGCCTACCTCCCCAACGATTGGGGATACCCGAATGAAGCCAGCCAAACATCGTCGTTCTACGTCCCACGAAGCACAAAAAACCCCCAAAATTAATTTCGAATTTTGCAGAAGAATAATTTGATAATTTTGTGCTCATCGTATGAACACGGATCCAGCAAATAATCAAATATATACATGGAACAAAAGTATGGAAAATTAATTCGAAGATCGAAACGAGATGGGAAACAGTGGAACCTGGTTCTGACACTGTTGGGTTTTCTCGTGTTTCTCCAGATCGCTCACGTAGCGAAAATTAAAATAAAACCAGCGATCCGTTTTCCTGTTTCAATAAAACTAAAAATCTGAATAACCGTTAATCGGATTATTACCTTCGCGCGGATTCGAATCCGTGACCGATTGGTTCCGTCGGTATGACACCGCCAGCTGCGTAGATGCCCGGCCTCTAGCGAAGTCCATGCGATCCTCCTCGCAGTTGATACCCTCACATTCCTCGCTTGTCGCAGCCCACGAACCCTTCGCCGTTTGCCGCAACGACCACCGTGACATGTGGTTGATTTCCCGTCGGACGGGAGTCGGAGAAGCGGCGGAGCAAACCCGGAGAACAGGATTGGCCTGAGGCACCAAAGATAGAGAGGAAGAGAGGAGGGGGCGGCTAGGGTTGAGCAATAGCTTGGCCTGCTCAGCCTGTTCGCTATGTTTTATATTAACAATGCGATTTTTCATAAAAACCTCTGATTTAATATAAAACCCACTTATTATCCATCGCCTTGAAAATCATTTGCGTGTGACCCTCTAGGCCCAATAACCAGTCCGGTTAATGACCCAATAAGCCTAGTGATTCCTCACTGGCCTAATTAACTAACTAATAACTCATTATTAATTTATTAATCAATCGAATTAATATCGCATATTAAATTTCATCCGGCCTCCGATCACGTTGGGTGCCAAGTAACACTGCGTGAACTCAAAAGCTATCGAGCTTAAGTAACCCACTCATGGAACCTTTCCACCGACAGTTACCGCGTGGATATAATCCTTCATTCATACAATGCTCTCGAGTCAACTCAGGGTATGGTGTACCGTCAAACCCTAACCGGTCGACTCACGGTTCGGATACTGCCATATAATATCGAAAAACTCATTTCCCGATATTATCGTCTATCCTGGCCAGGGACTTCCACGCATCCTTCCTAGAGCATTCTCTCTCTAAGTACCGAGAGCGAATGAATCCTTATTGACACTCAATTCCCTTCGACGGCATTCCGTTGTACCCAATCTTTAGATGTTTAGAATCCCGTGAATAGAGATCCGTAAACCAAAGTCAAAGCACAGAAGTCCACCGACAAGGTGTCTTTGGTGTCTCAGGTCCGAGGACCATCCACGCAAATGCGACAATAAAATCAAGCTGGTTGACAGTGAGGTACAAAACCATCTAGCGATTCAGTCGGATTAGTTCAGTGAACTCATTCTCCAATGAGCACCTACAGATTCGCCTTAGTGTCTCCACGCAAATGACTTATGAGATCAGTCACCCTCATCATATGAGAAGGAGTAATCTGTACTAGTCTAACCGGATATCCGATGTCCTTCTCGGATATCCTCCAACTATGAACGATTAAGAATATGTGTGTTTAAGTGATCAATCTCATTATTATGATCTCATCATAATTTGATCACTATCGCACACATTCACGGATTTCATTATGAGATGATAATTAAAACGAATTATACGTAATGAATATTATGCCATATTATTTATAAATGAATGAGACTTACATATTCATATTGGCTTGTAGGCCACTTAAGACTAACAAATCGATCACCGTGTCTTTTCGATTTTTGTTTTTCAAAATAGAAAGGGATCGCATATTTTATTTTTTTTCTTCCACTACAGTTGCAATCTGGAGAAACCCGAGAACCTTACAGTGGTATCAGACCTAGGTTCCACTGTTTCTCATCCATTTCGATCTCCAATTTGATTTTTTCCATGCAATATTCCATGCTAGAATTCGATTACTTTGCTGGATCTGTGTTCATACGATGAACACAATTAATTAGATTATTATTAATCCTGTAAAATCAAAATTTTTGGGGATTTTTCGGTGTTCTTCATGTGATAAAGAACGACGTTTATGCCGGCACCGTTTGAAGCTTCTTGGTGGCTGCGAGATCGGAGAGCATGCCTAGAGGATTCTAAGATCCTAGCTGGCCACTGCCGGCAGCAAGGCTGCCGTCGGAGAGGCACTTAGAGGTGGCTGGAAAAAAGGGGCTCTTCTTCTTCTTCTTTATGGTTTGCTTAATCCCCATAGCCCATTAAATCAAATAAAAAAAAGGGTTTTGATTTTAAAATTTCAAAACTATTTTGAAATTAAATTTTTATTCAATTTTATTTAATTGGGCTTTAATGATTATGGAATCATTATAATTAACAAATTGTTGTTAATTAATTAGAGTTAATTATTAATTTAAATATTAAATTAATAATTAATTCTAATTAACTAATCTAAGAGTTATATTAGTAGTTGTTAATTAATTAGTGTTAATTATTAGTTTAAGATATAAATTAGTAATTAACACTAATTACTAATCTAAGAGTTAGATTAGTTATTGTTAATTAATTAGAGTTAATTATTTATATAATTGTTAAATTAGTAATTAACTTTAATTAACTAACCTAAGAGTTAGATTAATAATTAATTATTAATTGTCTAATTGTTAGATTATTAATATTGTTTAATCTAAATGTTAGATTGTTTTATTTTTAGAAATGTGCTAATTGACATGGAATATTCTAAAAATTATTAATTTGGAGTGTGTACACATGTGTTGCGTGATTTAATGTTTTAAAATTTGATTTAATTGCATGTTAAGATAATAAAATAATTTTTCAAAATTCAAATGTCAATTTTGATTGGAACCCAGCTCTCTAAAAGTCAAAAATTATTTATTTTTCGAAACTCTTTTATTTTAGCCATGTGATACACTTATCTTGTGTGGAATGAATAAAACACACCGTGGTCATGGATATGCACTTGTTAAATATTTCATACGTTGATGTATGTGGATCGTAGATGAGTGTATGAATGTTTATTAATTGTTAATAAATAGAAGTCTGCTTACCTCTCTCTCTCTCATACTCCGATGTACTTCTATCTCCCTCTTTTTGTACTCTCCATAAGGTCTTCTTAAATTTACATGTAAATTTAGAATTTATTGTAATATGATCGAGACAACCGGAGAAGGAGCGAGGATGATCCACAACTGCAACCAGAAAGGCAAAAATATGCAAATCCTTTGCCTATGTGTTTGCAAGTTATCTAATGTAAATGTTATGTTAGATTATATATGTGTTTGACTATTTGCTCAGTCAAATCCACTGTGCTATCCATGACCACACTTGACATGTATGTAATACAATATTTTTATTTTTTATTATGAATCAAAACAGGTAAAGTACGTAGTAAATGTATATGATATGTTTATATACTATCACTTAGGAGAGACCAAGATAAAAGTTATCTAAAAACTCTCGCTAAATCCTAAGTCGTAACGTAAGTAGTTGAGAACTCACTACGTGGTCCTCCATCGTTATAGTCATAGGACATGAATTACATTAGGCAGGTTTGTTGTGACATCCACAAGGCCTGTTTAACTATAAGGAAAGACTCTGGCTATGACATAAGATGCTTATTGATTGGAGTAGAAGAACCATATAGCCTTTTTGTGCTATCCACAAGGACTGCATACAAATCTATGCTCATCTCGTAACGATTGTAATACTTAGACCAGAATTAATAATTTGTTGTGCTATCCACAAGGCCATCAAATCTCTGGGGACCGAAGATATGATCGAATATTGCAAGGAGTTGCAAGCACCATGAGATGGGCGCTCTTTGATTGTATTACAACTTGTTGTGCTATCCACAAGGCTATACTACAAGTTATTAGGATTTTGATCCCCACTAGGAGACTGTCGGCGTCTTCCGTTCTGTGTGTCTGAGGGTTACACAGTCCGTCAAAGATTAATTGGAGTTAAAACTTGATTAAAAGTCCATATCTTGTTTTAAAATTTAGTAATCGAACATCTGCTAAATAAATTTTGTTTATCTCCTGTAGGAAAATAATGTCGTCGAATAACCCACTCCGTGGCATACTTGATGCCAATCTTTTGATAGGCTCGAACTACTTGGATTGGCTCAGAAACTTAAAGAATGTCTTCAGGTCTAAGCACATTGCCTACGTCTTTGGAGATGATCCTCCTGTTGAACTGGCATTAGATGACCCTGAGGTAGAGATGATCGCATATGATAAATGGAAGAAGAAGATGTTAGAAGCTATTGGAATTCTTTTACCCAATGAGATGCATATTGACCTCGCATATGCCTCACTCCCTACATCATATGCACCGTTCATTGTTAATTTCAACATGAATAAGATGCAGACATCGTTGGCTGAGCTTCATAATATGCTCATAATTATAGAGGGCAACCTTGTGAAGAAAAAGCCCAATGTCCTCTTAATTGTGTGAGACCAATGAAATGAGGAAAGTAACAGTTGCCTGTAAGAAAGGTAAAAGCAAGAAGCTGGAAAAGCCAAAGTCTATGCCTATGAAGGACAATGGCAAAGAAGTAGAAAAGGGTGACTACTTATACTATAAGCAGAATGGTCACTGGAAGAGGAACTATAAGGAGTTTCTCAACGATAAAGTTCATGAAAAAGTGAAGCTATCAGAAGCTTCAGATATCTATATGATAGATAACAACTTATCGGTTAGAGATTTCACATCTTGAGTATTAGATACTCGATGTGCTTCTCATGTCTACCATGATGTGCAGATGCTGAGAAGTAAGCGAAAGCTGAGAAAAGGCGAGGTGGATCTGAGCCTACGAAATGGTGCAAAAGTTGCGGCTGCTACTGTAGGGACAGCAAACATCAGGCTTCCATCGGGAGACGTCTTATCATTGGAAGATTGTTATTATGTACCTAGTATAATAAAGAACATCATTTCTGTATCTTGTTTGGACAAGATAGGATATAGGTTGACTATTCATAACAAAAGTTGTTTGATTTATTATGGTAATAAATTAATTACTTCGGCACTATTAGTCAATGGTCTATATTTTTAGATGTTTCTTACTACAATCTTCACATTGATAATGCTCTTCAGAAGAGCAATAATTCTGTGAACCAAGCTTACATGTGGCATTGTAGACTTGGACACATTAGTGAAAGCGGGCTGCGAAAGTTACACAAACATGGTTATTTAAATGCATTCGACTATGAATCGTTTGCAACATGTGAGTCATGCCTTATGGGAAAACTGGCAAAATCTCCATTTACTAGACATAGAGAACGTGTCAAAGACATTTTGGAACTAATACATTCAGATGTATATGGTCCAATGTCCACCCAAGCCATAGGTGGCTTTTCATATTTCATCTCGTTCACTACTGACTTCTTGAGATTCGGCTATGTGTACTTAATGAAGTACAAGTCGAAAGCATTTGAGAAGTTCAAGAAGTTCAATAATAAAGTAGAAAAGCAGACAGGAAATAGTATTAAAGCTCTTTAAGCAGATCGTTGAGGAGAATACTTGAGTGCTAGTTTCACATAATTCTTAAAGGATAATGGTATCCTTTCTCAGCTGACCCCTCCATATACATCATAGATGAATGGTGTATCTGAAATGAGGAATCGCATCTTGTTGGAGATGGTGCGATCCATAATGAGCTTTTCGGATTTACCAGTGTCCCTCTGGGTGTATGCTCTAGAATCAGCAACATACTTAATGAATAGAGTACCCAGCAAGTCTGTGACCTCTACTCCATATGAGATATGGAAAGAAAGAAAATCAGAATTTAAACATGTTAAAATATGGGGTTGTCCTGCTCATGTAAATAGGCATTATCCAGACAAGTTAGAATCAAAAACTAATAAATGCAGGTTTGTGGGATATCCAAAGGAGACCTTTGGATACTGTTTTTACCATCTTGGTGAACAAAAGGTGTTTGAGGCCAGGAAAGCTATCTTTTTGAAAGAGGAATATCTTCTCCAGGAGGATAGTAGGAGTAAAATAGTACTAGAAGAGGTTCCAGATCTCCAAACAATTGCGATATCATCAAATGAGCTATCAATTCCTGAATCTGTTCAGGTACACACAGATGAGCTTCGTAGATCTCGTAGAATACCTAGACTACCCGAACGATATGTGGGACATATCGCTGAAGATGAGTACAAGGTGGAATATAATGAGGATGATGGTCCTAAAATCTACCAGGAGGTTATAGAAGGCCCAGAAGCTGAGAAATGGTGAGAAGCCATGAACTCTGATATCTACTCCATGTACACCAGCTAAGTTTGGAACTTAGATGACTTGCCTGAGGGTATTGTATCCATTAGGTGAAAGTGGATCTTTAAGAGAAAGATCGGTGCTGATAGACGGATCGACACTTATAACGTAAGGTTGGTGGCTAAGGGATATCGTCAAAGGCAAGGACTTGAATATGACAAGACTTTCTCACCAGTTGCCATAATAAAGTCGATCAGGGTTCTACTCGCCATAGCTGCACACTTCGATTTCTAGATCTGGCAGATGGATGTGAAGACTGCCTTCCTCAACGGTGACCTTGAGGAAGAGGTGTATATGATACATCCATAAGGTTTCACATTCAAGGAGTTTCCAAATAAAGTGTGCAAGCTTCAGAGGTCCATTTATGGACTGAAGCAGGCTTTTCGGAGCTAGAATATAAGATTTGACGAGGCTGTCAAGTCTTATGACTTCATTAAAAATGAAGATGAGCCTTGTGTGTACAAGAAGACCAGTGAGAGCGCAGTCACCTTATTGGTCATTTATGTAGATGACATACTACTCATTGGGAATGATATAGCTATGATGTTATCAATAAAGGTTTGGCTGTTGAAAAACTTCTCTATAAAAGATTTGTGCGAAGCATCCTACATATTGAGAATACTAATCTATAGAGATAGATCAAAGAGGATACTTGGAATGACCCAATCCATGTATATAGATACCATCGTCAAAAGATTTGACATGGAAAATTCCAAGAGAGGTCTCATACCGATGAGACATGGAATTTATCTCTCAAAGGAGCAGTCTCCTAAGACTCCTAAAGATAGGGCATTCATGGATAGAGTACCATATGCCTCTGTCATAGGATCTATCATATATGCCATGCTATGTATACAGCCTAATGTGGCATATGCTATAAGTGTTACAAGCATATTTCATGCTAATCCAGACGAAGAGTATTGGAAGGCAGTGAAATGTATTCTTAATTACTTGAGAAGAACTAAAGATATGTTTCTTGTTTATAGAGGAGATCACTTGAAACTACGAGGCTTCACTAACTCGAGTTTACAGTCAGATCCAGATGATAGCAAGTCTACATCTGGTTTTGTGTTCACTTTGAACAGAGGCGCAGTGTGCTGGAAGAGTTCTAAATAGGAAACCATTGCAAATTCGACGAGTGAAGCTGAGCACATCACTGCAGCTGAAGCTACCACGGAAGTAGTGTGGTAGAAGAAGTTCATCACCAACCTCTGCGTAGTTCCCAGCATCTCTGATCATGTACTGCTGTTATGCGACAACAATGGGGCTATTGCACAAGCGAAAGAGTCGCGATCTCATCAGAAATTGAAGCATATTCTGAGGCGCTTTCATCTTATCAGAGAGATTATTTCCAGAGGAGATGTAGTGGTGGAAAGAGTTCCATCCGTCGATAATATAGTAGATCCACTGACAAAGTCATTATCTCAAATTATTTTTGAGCGTCACCTATAGTTATATTGTATAAAGGTGATTGACTTTAGTCCAAGTGGGAGATTGTTAGTCTTAGGTGCCCTACAAGCCAATATGACTTTGTATAATTTCGTTCATTTATTAATAATATGACATTATTTCATTATGTGTAATTTGTATTACTATCGTCTCATAATGAAGTCCGTGAATTTCTGCGATAGTGATCATATTATGATGAGATCATACTAATGAGACTGATCACCTACACATATTCTTAATTGTTCCTAGTCAGAGGATATCTGAAAAGGACATCAGATATCCGGTTAGACTAGTACAGATTACTCCTGCTCATATGATGAGGGTGATTGATCTCATAGTCACTTGTGTGGAGACACAAAGGTAAATTTGTAGGTGCTCATTAGAGAATGAGTTCGCTGAATTGGTCCGACTGAATCGCTGGATGGTATTGTACCTAACTATCAACCAACTTGATTCTATTGTCACAGTTGCGTGGATAGTCCTTGGACATGAGACACCAAGAACACCTTGTCGGTGGACCTCTGTACTTTGACTTTGATTTATAGATCTCTATTCACGGGATTCCGAACAGCCAAGGATCAGGTACATCGGAATACCGCCGAAGGGAATTGAGTACTCAAAAGGAATCATTCGCTCTCGGTACTAAGAAAGAGAATGCTCTAGGAAGGATGCGCAAGAGTCCCTAGCCAGGGCGAACAATAATATCGGGAAAGGAATTTTCTGATATTATATGGTAACATCCGATCCAAGTGAGTCGACCGGTTAGGGTTTGACGGTTCACCATACCGTGTTGACTCGAAAGCATTGTACGAGTGAAGGATTATATCTACATGGTAACTATCGGTGAAAAGGTTCCCAAAGTGGGTTACTTAACCCCAATACCTTCCGGGTTCACGCGGTGTTGTTTGGCACCCAACGTGATTGGAGGCCTGACCAAATTTAATGTGGGATATTAATTCAGTTGATTAATTAATTTAATATATGTTCTTAATTGATTAATTAAGTCAGTGAGGAGTCATTGGGCTTATTGGACCATTAACCAGACTAGTAATTAGGCCTAGAGGGTCACACGCAAAAGAGTCTCAAGGCAATGGATTAAAAGTGGATTTTATATTATTCTGGGGGTTTTTATAAAAAATCGTGCGATTAATATAAAATGTTGCGAACGGGCTAAGCAGGCCAAGCAGTTGTTCATCCCTGGCCGCCCCCTCCTCTCTCCCTCTCCCTCTCTGGTGCCACTAGCCGGCCCTCCTCTCTAGGTTTGCTCTGCCGTCTTCTTTGACTCCCATTCGATGGGAAATGGACCACGCATTGCGGCGGTCATTGCGATGAATGGCGAATCATTTGGGGGCTGCAAGGAATGAGGAACGAGAAGAAATTCGTCGCGAGGAGGATCGCGTGGACTTCGCTAGTTGCCGGTTATCTGCGCGACTGGCGGTGTCATACCGACGGGACCGTTTGGACGCGGATTCGATTCCATGCAAGGTGATAATCGATCACCGTTTCTTTTTGGTTTTTGTTTTTCGAAACGGAAAGGGATCGTAGATTTTATTTAATTTATTCCGCTGCATTTGCGTTCCCGAGAAACCTAAGAACCTTACACTTACAAGAAGGATGACAAGGGAAAAGGCATAGTGTAACGACCAAGTATCCTATAATCTGGGATCCGATTACCAAATGGGTATCGAACCATTAGAATTAGGAGCCAAACCAAGATCTCAAATAAGTCTGGGAAGTAAGTGATAAACTAAGCTAAACATTCCACACAGCATTGAATTGTAAAGTAAAAGTGCAGGAAATAAAATTATTACAATCCGACTCGATTAAGCAAATGATTACATAATCCACAGCTGAGATGAAATAATTATGCGTACATGCCAGAAATAAAAGTACAATTACATCGGGAGGTATCCCGGAACAGAGGCTGCTGGCATGCAACCTGAGATAGAACCCACAACTCCTACACCTGTCGGGAACCCTCACCTGAAAACACAGGGAGTAAGTCACACAGGAATGGACTCAATAGGAATCCCTTGATCCTCACCTCCGCCACACACACAATCGCAACGCAACAAGATATATAGGCAAGACATGCATAAATAAAGTGATAAATAAACTACACGTCCACAGTAAGAAACACACAAGAAGCTGCCAAGTCAATCAGGAAAACACCGACCCACTGGGACGGAATAGCAACCCCTCGAATAGCGCGCTGGCTACTCCGGCCTGTCTAACTCTAGGTGGTACTAGCTACTACCTTAGGGTACACCCAGTGACCCTCGCCCCCTAGGCACCATAGTGTCACTCCTACACCAACATAGGATGTCAAGCGCTAACAACTGTCACTCTAGGTCTACGATCGCACAATCACGAAGCAATGCGATCCGAGCACGTAGAAACCCCTGCCTCCAATGTATGATTTCAAGCATGCATTAATAAAATTATCTAACAATATACAAGAATCTAATTGACATAATATATAATAAGTACACATTATGAATGCAGGAAAATCTAGGGCTCTGGCTTGAATCGCGTTGGCCCTAGTCGACGCCATTCAACGTCCTAAACATGTTCCCATAGAAACTGGCATCGGGACTACAGGGATATTGGCCTGAGTCGCGTCGACCATGGTCGACATCATTCAGCACCCTATCTCACTCTCTAGCCTCAAACCTCAGGAGTATGGGCCGTAAATCGCGTTGACTCAGGCTGACACAATTCCGAGATTACGTCGCCTTGAGTGGATGCGATTCAACACCCGAAACCGAACTCCCCCACCGAGCCACACACAAAGCACCCTCCCCTAAACCAAGTAAAAAAAAAAAAAAGAGAGAGATGGGGAAGCCATTAACCACAATAAAACATGCCCATTCAATCTAAAATCCCCTTATAACATGCTCATTCTACCCGAAAATCCCCACACATCCATAGCATGCTCCAATACAAGAAATCATTCAAAATGCACGAGTTAAATCGGTCTAAACAAACGTGAGGATCGTCACCCTACCAGTTACTTCAACTCCTCCTGACTCCTTGCAGAGTCCCCTCTCCACGAGAGCACCGCCGCAATGCAAATGAACCATCGAGCTCCGTCTTCACGCCGCCGAACTATTACACCGCAAGCCACCGCCGTGGATGCTGTCACTCCACTGAGACATCGGTTGTCGTCCAGAGAGTGAAGACCTACAGTGGAGATGGTGGTGGAAGTGGTGAGAGGTGGTAGAAGAGAGTTAGAGTGGTAGAGGAGGAAGAAGAAGAGAGAACGAGAGGGAGAAGTGAGAAAAAGTGAGGGAGGGAATGAGACGGAGGAAGGGAGAAAGAAGGGTGGTTCGGGGTGTCAAACGCGACTAGCTAAATCGCGTCATCCTAGAAAGACGTGGTTCAGATGACAAGACAGGAGTCATACGCTGGCAGATGTCTGAATCACGTCAACCACGTGCGACACCAGTCAGACGACAAGACCGGGGCCATACACACGCGCCTCGACGCCCGACCACGCGTTACATGTATGGTTCCTAAATCATGTTGCCCATAGCCGACGCCTTTCAGAAGCGTATCTTGCTTGCTGGACGCGGTTAAGAACTCATGCACCTTCCCAATTTGGGGCCAATTTTTGCCTGGCCTCTAGAAGTCGGGAGGCATATATGCTCCACAACACAAGATCTCTAGACTAAAATTTCCTTAGTCTGACTTTCCTATTGTAGTATCGGGCAACCATATGCTGATAATCAATTGTGCGTATCTTGGCTTCTTCGCTTGCTTCTTCCGTAAGGTCCAAGTTCTCCCTCAGTCATTCGTTGTTCGTCTACTTGCCAAACTCCTGAACCCAGACTGAAGCTAGTGTTAGTTTTAGGTGGCCTACAAGCCAATCTGACTATGTAAATCTCGTTCATTTATTAATATAATGACATAATATTCATTATGTGTAAATCGCATTAATTATCATTTCATAATGAAGTCCGTGAATATGTGCTATACTGATCAAATTATGATGAGATCATACTAATGAGACTGATCACTTAAACACACATATTCTTAATCGTTCCTAGTCGGAGGATATCCGAGAAGGACATCGGATATCCGGTTAGACTAGTATAGATTACTCCTGCTCATATGATGAGGGTGACTGATCTCATAAGTCACTTGTGTGGAGACACTAAGGCGAATCTGTAGGTGCTCATTGGAGAATGAGTTCACTGAACTGATCCGACTGAATCGCTGGATGGTATTGTACCTCACTGTCAACCAGCTTGATTCTATTGTCGCAGTTGCGTGGATGGTCCTCGGACCTGAGACACCAAGGACACCTTATCGGTGGACTTCTGTGCTTTGACCTTGGTTTACGAATCTCTAGCCACGGGATTCTAAAACGCCAAGGATTGGGTACAGTGGAATACCGTCGAAGGGAATTGTGTGTCAATAAGGAATCATTCGCTCTCGGTACTTAGAGAGAGAATGCTCTACGAAGGATGCGCGGAAGTCCCTGGCTAGGGCGGACGATAATATCGGGAGAGGAGTTTTCCGATATTTATCAGCGGCATCCAATCCAAGTGAGTCGACCGGTTAGGGTTTGACAGCACGCCATACCCTGAGTTGACTCGAGAGCATTGTACGGATGAAGGATTATATCCATGCGGTAACTGTCGGCAGAAAGGTTCCAAGAGTGGGTTACTTAACCCCAATACCTTCCGGGTTCACGCGGTGTTGCTTGGCACCCAACGTGATCGGAGGCCCAGTCGAATTCGATGTGCGACATCAATTCGATTGATTAATTAGTTAATAAAAGATTATTAATTGATTAATAAAGCCAGTGAGGAGTCACTGCGCTTGTTGGGCCATTAACTGGACTGGTACTTGGGCCTAGAGGGTCATACGCAAATGATTCTCAATGTGATGGATAAATAAGTGGGTTTTATACAAACCGGGGGTTTTTATGAAAAATCGCTCGGTTAGTATAAAACATAGTGAACGGGCTGAGCAGGCCAAGCTGCTGCTAACCCTGGCCGCCCCTCCTCTGTTTCTCTCTCTCTCTGGCATCCAGACAGATCTACATCTGCTCCGCCGCTTCTCCGAATCCCGTTTGACGGGAAATCGTTCGCGCGTTACGGCGATCATTGCGGCGACCGGCGGAGGTTTCGTGGGCTGCGAAAAACGAGGAACGTGAGGATATCCGTCGCGAGGAGGATCGCTTGGACTTCGCTAGAGGCGGGGCGCTTGCGCGGCTTACGGTGTCGCACCGACGGAACCGAACGGTTGCGGATTCGAATCCGCACACGGTGAGAATCGATTATCCGATAATCGTAGTTTTAGTTTTTCGAAACGGGAACATATCTTCGTTTTTATTTTATTTTCCGCTGCGCATGAGATCCGGAGAAACCCGAGAAACCCAACAGTGGTATCAGAGCCAGGTTCCACTATTTCTCGTCCCGTTTCGATCTCTGATTTAATATTTCCATAAATTTATTCCATGCATGTATTCTGTTAATAAATGAATCCTAGTTCATACGATGAACTAAAATAATCTGATTATTTTAATTCTATTATTTTTGGAATTTTATTTGAGTATTTTCGTGTTCTTCGTCGGACGGAGAACGGCGGGTCTTCGGCGGCCATGTTCGTGCAACCCCAAGTGTTGGGGAGATTGGCAGACACCCTTTGATCCTCTCGAGGATATCCCTGGTCTCAAATAGGCTGGTGGTTGGCACCAGAGAAGCCACTACAGGTTGTCGGAGGGAGCCTCTCTTCTTTTCTCCATGGGTTTTGAGAAAACCTCAAAATAGGGCGTTGAATAGGGGCTCGGGCTGCAAATTTTGGGCAACTCCGGCGGCCTGCCAGTGCCGGGATCGTCGCCGGCGCCAGGGCTTTGCAGAATAGGGACGGACGGCACCAGAGCCGGCCGCCAACAGCGCTGGTAACCCGCCGTTGTGGCCGCCATGAAGCCTGCAACCCAGTTATTTCTGTAGATGGGGGCGTCGGGTGGGGTGGTTGCCGGCACCGGGGCACTCGCCGAAGCCAGAGGCGACGCCGACAGGGCCGAGGGCACCGGCCGCCGGCCGTCGGGCGGCTCTGCTGCGCCTCCCCGCCGCAACCTGCAACTGTAGAAGGGGTTTAGGGTTTCGGGGCTCAGCTGTTTGGGGAGGAAGGGGCCGGGTTGTATGGCGAGTCGGACCGGGTCTGGCTCGGTGCTGCCTGGTTCAGACCATGTTCGGACCATGGCTCAGCTGAAGGGTTGAGCCTTCCGAACCCTATTCCTTTATTAAACTTTCCCCCAATTATTTAGCCCCTTATTATAATTAAACCCCAAAACCCCATCAACCCAATTAAAATAAAATTGGAGTTTAATTTGAATTCAAAAATGTTTTGAAAATTTAAATTATTATTTAATTTTATTTGATTGGACTTTTATTAATGATTTTGAATCATTATTTGATTAACAATTAGTTTTTAACAATAAGGGTTAATTATCAACTTAAGTGTTAATTTAATAATTAACTTAAGTTGTTGTGAGTGCTTAAAATGCTAGTGTGATTATCATGAAAATTCCTATGTTGTTTAGAGTGCAAAATAACCTATTAAAAACATAAAACTAAGTGCAGTGATCGCCAGAAACTTTTAACTAAAAAAGTTCCAAAAAAGGGTTTTGATCGCCTACCTATTTGAATGTGGAAGATTATGAGCTCTTGGTTCCCCCTCTTCAGCCGGCTGAAGAAAGAGAGCCATTTCTCGTTCTTTGTTCTTGCTGTTGAGGTTGAAGTTGAGGATCGTCCAGAAATCCTTTGATTTGTGCTTGATTTCCCCTTTTGATTCTCTTGTGGAGTGCAGCAAAAATAGAAAGAAAAGAAATGAAGAAACAATGATGAGAACTTTAAGCAATAATAGTATCTGTTCCAATCATGATGTTAAGCATGTAATTGAACAGCAAACTTACTTGTTTAATGGCTTTTGAAACCCCTTAATCAAATAGGTTTTGAAAAAAATGAATGTGTTGTGTGTGTTTGCATGGAGTGAATGATGAATGAATGATGTAGAACTAATGAAATGAATGTAGAAATAAAAGACTTATGCCCAATGGTTGAAGACTTGAATGGATGAAGATCTTGAAAGGATGCCGACTTCTGGAAATGACAGCGCTTCGGCGTTCCGACGTTGTTGCTTCGATCTTCAACTTGCTATCGCTCAATGATAATCAACTCAAGATTACGCTTAACATTTTTTTCTCTTCAAGATGCAAGGTATTTATAAGCTTCTTCTGCGTTCGTGATTAACATAGAAAAACTTCGGATTTATCTATCTTAACCAACAGATAAACACTGATTAATTCATCTTTATCTGTAATTATCTAAAACGCGTCAAGGATGGTTGACGCCTTTCAGATTAATTAAGATAAGGATAAACCTTCGGGAAACTTATCTTTATCTGTATTAGCTAAAACGTGTCTACATGTACAGACATCTTTTACACTAATTAAGATAAGGATAAACATCCGGAAGAGAAGTTAAAATAGCTTAGGAAACCTAAAACGCGTCAGTACTCACAGACACCTTTTAGTTAATTAATCAACTGATTAAAATTCAAATTTAAACGTTAAAACAGGAATAAACTCTAAATCGCGTCCACACAGGTTGACGTCTTTTAGACTTCTAAATCGCGTCCACACAGGTTGACGTCTTTTAGAATTCTGAATCGCGTCCACACAAGTCGACGTCTTTTAGAATTCTTCATATTTTAACTCAAATTTGAGCTAAAATCAATTCAATTGATTAACTTAAACATGTATGTTAAACCCGACACTCAAGAAGATCAATAAAAATTAATCAATGATTAAATATCAGACCATTCTGAGGCATTATTATATGATATGAAATTTACTCAAAATGACGTCAAAATTAGCGTGTCTACAGCTGCCTCACCTTGGCATCGTCTTTGCAAGGGAGTGAAATGAAATGGAATGTACTGAAAAGGTGATGCCAAAGTGTGATGAGACACGCTCTCAACATCACATGATTGGAATTCTTCTCAAAATCATCAATGAAGATAGTTCAAAGAAATCAATGGAATCAATCATGTCTGGATGAAATAAACAAGGAAATAAAATAAAGTCGATCAACTTCCTCGGAGTGGGAAGTACCTCAGGTCGTAGACACTGCAGGTTTCATCACGGGGAGCGTTTGCCAGCCAATGTGGACGTGCTACAGCCATGATGGATCTTAAAAGAAAACAAGAAATATTGGATAAAGAATCCAAGAAAGTATAGAATTCCAAGGATATCTTCAAGCGAACCTCAAAGATAATCAAGATACTCAATTCAGAATGGAATATTTCATATCATGTTTGAATTATTTGATTAATGGTCTGAAACTTAATCAATAATTAATTCTTATCACAATGATTTCAAAGTCCTACATGATGCATGCTGGGCTAAAAGAAAATTATAAAGTCAAATAAAATATAAATTAATCAAGGATAATATTGTTAAATTGTCATTAATGAGTCAAGATACCAATTCCTGTAATTCAGTGCTAAGCCGAAGCTCGTTTATCCACGCACCGTTTCACAAAAGTGGAACCATCGTCCTCACCAATTAACAATCCAACGGCCTATTCGTACGATTAAGAATCCTCTGGAATTATCACTGTTTTTGTTGAAGGGGAACTCAAATTCCAGTTTCATCAAAACCACAAGGTCCTTGATATATTCTAATAAATATTTAACATATAGTAATGCAAATTATTTACATGGAAATAGTACAATGGTAGAAATAACTGTCTTTTTAGCCATGGTTGAGACTTCAAAAATTCCCACAGTGGGATCTTCTTGATATTTTCCAGCTTTACTTTCTTGAATTTTCTGCAATCAAAATTATTAATAATTCCAAACAAATATTCAATTTAAGCATCAAAAATCACAGAATTTTGGGTAAATCACAGAAAGGCTGAAACACGTCGTGTCGCGCAGACGCCATTAAATGTTGAAACGCGACGCTTTCCCTCGACGCCTTTTGCTCGCAGAAACAGGTTTCTGGCTGTTCTTCTATTCGAATTCCAACTCTCTTCATGCCTTGTGTCCTGTATATGACTTGAATAAACAAGTTAAGCATCTATTCAGGCTTAGCCCCTTGCCTGACCAAATAAATGGTCCATCGATCTTTTCCTTCAATAAATGGTCAAGGGGCATAGCCTTTATTAACAAAGGTAATCGAACTTAAGCAAACTGAAGCAAAATGCAACATGCAAGCAGACAGATGCTCACTGAAAATAAAAGGAATGAAACACACTAAATGCAACAAGCAAATGCTAATTGAAATATTTTTGATGTTTTGAAATATTCATTTTTGTTTGGGTTTTGAAATATATATATTTTTTATTATTTTGACATATGTATTTTTTTGGGATTTTGGCATATGTATTTTTTTGAGTTTTGACATATGTATTTTTTTGAGTTTTGGACATATGTATTTTTTTGAGTTTTGGATATATGTATTTTTTTTTGAGTTTTGGACATATGTATTTTTTTGAGTTTTGGACATATGTATTTTTTTTTGGGGATTTTTGACTAAAAGACCAGCATGGTACTCAGATCAAAAGATCATATTCATTTATTAACTTAATTCCCAAATCATTCTTCAACAATTTAACTTAAACCCATCGTGTTTGAACTTGTGTTTCCATTCGTGATCCCATTTGATGATTTGACCCTTAGTCAATCTAAGCCATTCCTTAAGTTTGGAGTACGCCTCTTTAGAAAGAAAGGAAGAATAAGTTTAGAAAGCCCATGAGAAGGTTCCGGAGACCTAAAAAGATGTTCCTTTTCTACCCTAATATCCGTTAGGGTTCGGTCATTTCTTTCCGGGGTATTTATCGACCTTGCGTTCCCTTTTATTTCATTTCATGACCTTGATATAACGTTTGTAGTGTAATGGCCTTTTGATTTGACATTTGAATTTTGCCTTTTGCTTTTGTTTTTCTTTTCTTTTCTTTTCTTTGGAATGGATCTCCCCTTTTTTTTTTATGATGGCCTCCTACTAAGATGGCGGGTATTCCGAGTAGTCTATTCTAAGCCTCGTTCCGACATCATGGGCCGAGTGTAAAACAGAATTTTACTTTAAAAACGAATGATTGGTACTTTACACTTTTAGTCAAGCTTTCGATATTCTTTAGGACTTGGCATCTCTTGTTACTCACGAATCAAACATGTCAGTGTGTGTAGTAATGGATTTAAAGTTAAAATATTCAGACTTATCAGGAAATTTGAGTTTATAAATTTTCTGATTCCACTGGTCTTCGTACCATGCTGATCGACTTTCTAACCTAAGGGTAGTATTTCTTAAGATGCAAACCATTCCAGGGATGAGTTAGCTCTTCTCCTTCTGCATTAACAAGACGATAAGCATTACCAGGAAAAGCGTGAGATACAACATAAGGCCCTTCCCAGTTAGGTTGGAGCTTAGAACGCGGACCATCAGGTTTTACAAAAATTCTTTTGACAACCATTTCACCGACCTTGAACTTACGTTCAATGACTTTCTTTTGATAAAAACGTGCTAGTCTATTTTGATAAACTTTTGCATGATTAGCGGCTGACCATCTTTTCTTGTCTAAGAGTTCCAATTGAGCGAGGAGTGCTGAACGATGTTCATCAATGGAAAATTCCTTATTCAATTGTACTCTTAATGACGGTATAAGGATCTCGTATGGAACTACCGCCTCCATTCCAAATGTTAAGGAATAAGGAGTTTGCCCAGTAGGCGTACGGGTTGAAGTTCGGTAGGCCCATAGAGCCTCAACCAATTTTTCTGGCCAGTTTGCGAATTTGTTAGATTTGCACGTCTTTTTGATGATTTTTATCAAAGTCTTATTAGTTGCCTCTGCTTGGCCATTGCCATGCGGATAATAAGGAGATGAATGATGCAATGCAATTCTATACCTGTTACAGAGATCCTTCAATTCTTGTGACACGAACTGCGGTCCGTTGTCGGTGACGATGGTGCTTGGAATTCCGAACCGGGTGATGATGTTCTTCATAATGAACCTGCAGACGGTTGATGTTTTGACTTCCGTATATGCTTCAGCTTCTGCCCACTTGGTGAAGTATTCCGTTGCCGTGAGAATGAAAGATTTTTGCTTGATGCCGGAATCTGGATTACCAAGGGGTCCAATGATGTCGAAAGCCCACATGGAGAAAGGCCATGGGGAAGAAACAGGATGGAGTGAAGATGCAGGAGAATGAATTTTGTCGGCATGAAGTTGACACTTAGCACACCTACGGACATATCCTACACAGTCTTCTTCTATGGTTGGCCAATAAAATCCTTGTCTGAGGATCTTCTTTGCTAGCATCTGTCCATTGACATGGCCACCACAAACTCCACCTTGAGCTCCTTCCATAACCTTCCAAAGCTCATCTTCGTCTAGACATCTCAGAAGAACTCCATCAAAACCTCTCTTGTACAATGCTCCTCCAACTAGGGTGTATCGTTGAGCAACTCTCCTGATAGTTCTTTTCTCCTCAGTTGTAGCTTCCTCAGGATACGATTGATCTTCACAATATTTTGCAATTTCATAATACCATGGCTTCTGTTCATCATCCATCTCTTCTAACAGCTCCATCAACATGATTTCTCTCTTTTCTACAATACTTCCATCTCTGAATTTCTTCAGCAATTTCTCCTTAGTTCTAAGAAATGAAGGATCTTTCACGGCGGGTGAAAGATGCCTATGAACTATGATTGATTCAGATTGCTTGCTGATTGGAAAATCAAGAGAAGATGCAAGTGAAGCTAGAGCGTCAGCTAAGATGTTCTAATTCCTAGGGACATGGACAAAGATCAATTTCGTGAAAAGCTTCGAATAGGCAGAAGTAAGTTCTTGATAAGGCTTGAGCTTGGGATCAAGAGTTCGATACTTGGTTAGCACTTGGCGAAGAATCAGTTGGCTATCACCCACAATCCTGAGTTTAGTGGCACCATGGAAATGGGCAGCCTCGAGACCAGCAAGGAGTGCCTCGTATTCAGCTATATTGTTGGTGACTGGAAAGTCAAGCTGAAAGGCTTGTGGAATGGTGACACCTTCAGGTGATAACAGAACGATACATATCCCTTTTCCATGAGAATTCAGAGCTCCGTCAAAATGCAGAGTCCACATATCATCTCTGATTTGATTTACGGACATCAGTTCCTCATCCGGAAACTCTGATCGTACTGGATCAAAATGAGGAAGGGGATGATGAGCGAGATGTTCCGCTATGGCATAGCCCTTGATCGCTTTCTGCTGAATGTAAATGATATCGAATTGAGATAGAAAGCTTTGCCATCGCGCTAACCTATCAGTAAGAACATATTTCTCCAGAAGGAATTTAATCGGATTCATCCTAGCGATGAGATGGACTTCATGGGCCAGAAAATAATGCTTCAATTTCTAAACAACCCAGACCAATGCTGCACATGTTTTCTCCATCGTTGTATATCTCTGTTCAGTGGGGTTGAGAAGTTTAGAGAGATAGTAGGCTGCCCTCTCCTTTCCTTCTTCATCCTCTTGTGCTAGAACAGCCCCCACTGCATCGTCCAGGACAAAAATGTAAAGTATTAATGGTTTGCCTGGAGATGGTGGTCTCAAAACAGGAGGGCTTGCTAAATAGTTCTTTAATCCATTGAATGCCTCCTGACACTTATCGTCCCAATCGAATTTGACTCCCGGCTTGGTAAGCTCGTAAAACGGCTTACACCTTTGTGAGTGCTGGGATACAAAAAGGCGAATAAATTGCAACCTCCCGATTAATCCTCTCAACTCTTTCAAGTTTTTGGGAGGTGGCATTTCTCTAATAGCCTTCGCCTTGTTGGGATCGATCTCAATTCCCCGTTTGCTGACAATGAATCCAAGTAATTTTCCTGAACATACCCCGAATACACATTTCTTGGGGTTCATCTTTAACTGATATTCTCTCGATCTCTCTAATACCCTTGCCAAAACTTTGGCGTGCTCAGCCTTTGTCTTAGATTTGACCAATAAGTCATCCACATACACTTCCAAATCTATGTGCATCATGTCATGAAATATTGCCATCAAAGCCTTCTGATAAGTGGCTCCAGCATTCTTCAATCCGAATGGCATGACGACATAACAGTATGTTCCTCAAGGTGTAGTGAATGACGTCTTCTCTTGATCTTCTTCTGCCAGCTTAATCTGATTGTATCCTGAAAATCCGTCTATGAACGATAAAGTTTCATAGCCAGCAGTGTTATCGATGAGTACATCAATATGAGGCAATAGAAAATCATCTTTAGGACACGCCCGGTTTAGATCGTGGAAGTCAATGCAAATTCTGACCTTCCCGTCCTTCTTCATGACCGGGACTATGTTGGCCACCCATTGTGGATAGAGGACAACTCTAATAAATTTTGCTTTATGTAATTTGTCGACCTCTTCCTTCATCTTTAGAGCCATTTGTGGGTGGAATCGCCTTAATTTCTGCTTGACCGGGCTAGCTCCTTCCTTTAATGTCAATCTGTGTTCAACTAAAGATGAGTCTAACCCTGGCATATCTTCGTAACTCCAGGCGAAAGTGTCCTTATAGTCCTTAAGCACTTGCACAATTGCCTTCTCATCCTCTATAGAAAGATTTTTGCTAACGAGGACAACCTTAGGTTCGTCTTCAGTCCCTAAATTGATTTCTTTGGTGGGCTCTTCTACGGCAGATGAGGGTTCATCGAATCTCTTCACTCCACTGGCATATGCCTCAGCCGCGTCCTCATCATCTTCCTCATCTTCAATAATGGGGTCTTTTTCATGTATCAACTCATACACCCCATACCCATCATTGACTGACTCATCGTCTGTACAATCTTCTGGCATCTGAATCTGATTTTCTAAAAACTGAGGGATTAAGGAGCAAGAAAAGCATCTATCAGCTAAGTCCTGGAGGTATCTATCTGGAATTCGCCTACCCTTAGGCTTCCTAGACTTCCTAACCTGATTAACCTGACTAAAACTGGACTGCCTAACTTCACTAAACTCACCTAATGAAGATGAAGCAGGATGAAAATCCTAGGATACAAGTGGAAATACAGGGGAATCCTCCCGTGGGGAGGGACAGAGTAGATTTAAGAGAGAATCTTAACCGAAAGACCCGCGCAATGGGGTGTGATCGGACAAGTAAGATGTTTCCTCGACGAGGATTTGGGAAGAATTTGTTGCCAAATTGGCCTTTTTTTTTTGACAATGAAAGAATTAAACATAAGGCAGGAATGGATACAAATAGAAGGAGAATCAGATGGAGGAAGTGGCACCAAGGCTAGAGGATTAGGGGGATCATATAGCAATATGTCCCAGATCAAATCATACATCATCTCTAGATCGAGAGGAGGTGATGGAATAAGGTCCCGAGGGGACAAGGTAATCATAATGGACGGAGCCCGTGGAATATCTTCAGTAATGACCCGCGACCAAGTCGGGGTCAAGAGCAGTGTACGAAATAGAGTATGGAGCATGAAGACATAAGAAGGATATGTCCCCCTCCAGAGCAGATCTGTAGTGTAACCAGCTTCATAGGGGTCATCTGGCTCCCCTTCATCGATTTTTTTCGACAGCAGTATCCGCTTATCAAAGATGGCACCAGGACCTTCAATCAGCTCATCAATCTGCGGCGGCCACTTGGGTTCTGCAGGATCTAGGAACAATATGTTCAGCGCAATGTAAAGGTCCCTCAGGTCGAACCATCTGTACCATTCGCATTCGGGATCATGGAATTTTCTCCTTTTCATAGGCCGCAGAGCCTCCAAGGACTGGTACGTGAGTAGTTCTGAGCAATGTCTAGCCAAGTCTCTCCCGTATATGTCATGGAGGTCAAAACATGAAGTAATGACCACCGTGTTGTCATGGCTAAGTATGGGCCCTTTTATGAAATGAGTATATAGGGTCCATGTTATGGGATTTCGGCCTTCTTTGGGTGGTGTAGACATTGTCTCCAAGATTTCTTGACCATTTTCTTGCTGAACCCTGTCTTGTTTCAGTCTCCTCGGCCTGTAGCCCAGACCGCTTCCAGGTGCTGCTTGGTGACCTTTAACAGGAGTGGTCCTGCCCTGCAACCGTGTGCCCAGACCTCTTCCAGGCTGATAGTCGTTCTTCATCATAATTCTCCATCCTGAGGTACTCATGCACTTCCCCCTTTTAATGGCATTTAATGGGTATGGAGAAATAGTGGCGGCTTTCAAAAGATCAGCCACTGGATGATAGACCTGTAATACTGA
Source organism: Zantedeschia hybrid cultivar (assembly GCA_030544215.1). Lineage (NCBI taxonomy): Eukaryota > Viridiplantae > Streptophyta > Magnoliopsida > Alismatales > Araceae > Zantedeschia > Zantedeschia hybrid cultivar. The sequence continues at coordinate 49,223,248 of JARZZO010000011.1, forward strand.
CAGAAAAGGTTGTCGGCCAGGTAAAGCAGCAGATTTAATATTCAAAGTATGAGCAGCAGCAAGGATCGGCATGCTCGTTACTTTAATAATTCGTCCTTTAAAAGGAAATTTGAGGCATTGGTGATTTGTAGAGGGAATCGCCTCAAGAGTTTTAATATAAGGACGTCCCAAAATGGCATTTATAGAAGGGTCGATTTCCAGAATGTGAAATTCAACCTCTGCATGACTTACAGGACCTAGCTCCACCTTTAAATAAACCATTCCCAGAGGGGAACGGGTAGAGTTGTCATATGCTGTAACAGAGATGGGGCTAGGTAGCCATTTTTCTTTGGGCACACCGCACAGCTCTAGGGTCTTCGGAGGTAGGACATTGATCGAAGCCCCTGTATCAACCAGGCATGCATTCACGGCCTTCTTGCAGATGTTGACCGTGATGCTCAAAGCCATGCTGCTGGCTGCTGGCGGTGCTAATTCCGATGTGTGAAATGTAATTGAGGGCTGATCCCCCTGAGGAACTAGTAGTGCTGCAATTTTTTCTACCGGCACGTCCTCATTGACCATCACCTTCTGCAAATATTCCATGAGGGCTTCTTGGTGAATCTTGGACCTTTTGATCAATTCGAGTACAGTGATCCGTGCCGGTGTCCGATCCAGATGTTTCAACAAATCGTATTGAGTGCCTGGTGCACTCTCTTCATTATGGGCTTCCTCAGTCGGCTGTGATGGGCCGTCTCTAACTGTGGACTGAGGGAAGACTTTGTTGAAAATCCTTCCACTCCGGAGCGCATGTTCCTCAACCGTGGAGGATTCGGGTGACACCTTGAGTACCGCGGGGTTAGATGGTGCAGATGATGTTGATGGTTGGTATGTAGGTGATGGCGTAGGGTTAGGTGGTGATGGCGAGGTGCGGATTAAAGGCCTAGATGGTTGGATGGTGGATGGGTAAGTGGTTGGTGAAGTGGGAAATGGCACGCGTAATAGCGGTCTAGATGGTAGGATGGTATCTTGGTAGGTGGTAGTGGTAGTGGGCGAAGTAGGGAATGGTACGCGGAGTAATGGTCTAGATGGTAGAAGGGGCACGTAGTTGGTTTGCGGGGGGTTATATGGTGGCGGTGTAGTGGTGTGGGGCGTAATGGGCTTAAGGAACGCGGGTAGTGGTAATGGGTTATTGGGTGCGGGCGAGTGATATGTGGGTGTCGGTAGAGGGGTGATGGTAATGGGTTGTGGCCTAGGTATGCGGATGGTGCGGCGTGGTGGTTGTTCTGCGGTACTCAAAATATGGCCCGTTGAATAAAGAGAGGAAGAGTCCTCTATTCTCCATTGTTGCCCACGACCAGCCTCAGACTGGCTGTTCGTCAGAATAGGGGCAACTTGGTTTTGGTTCTGATGCTCCAGGAGTGGATTCTGCACTATGCCCATATTTGGTGGGGGTGTTGCTTGTGCTGGTGGTCTGGCTTGCTGCTGCTGCTGCTGTGGTCTTCTCGCCTTCAGGGCTGATATATACTTTTTCATCTCCTCCCAGTCTATGCCGCCCTGCTCGTTGAGATCATGAATATAATCTCTGAATTGGAAGCAGGTGTCGATGGTATGCCCAGGTTGCCTATGGAAATAGCAATATCTGGACGTGTCGGCATTTTGAGGCCAAACGGCCTTTTCCCTCGGCAAAACTAAGGCATTAGCTGCCATTAGAGCACTGAAGATATCGACCAAAGATTCTGGGAGGGCAGGATATTCTGCCCTTTTCGGGCCTGGAGGTCTTCTCGGCTGGTTGTAATCACTAGGAGGAGGGACATTATGGTATGCCGGCGGTGCGCGCGGCTGATACGGCTGTTGGGGCTGCTGATATTGCAATTGTCGTTGTGGCGGCTGTTGTGGCTGTTGTTGTTGCTGGTTCTGATTCGACTGCTGGGGCCGCTGATACTGTTGATGATAAGGGGGGTTCTGCTGCTGCCTGTACCCCTGCTGATTCGGCTGCTGTGGCCGCTGGTACTATTGCTGATTCCTCACAAACTGGGGCGAGTTATTATTCATGCTACTGACTTGCTCATGAGAGAGCGTGCCCTCAGTAGTCGGACCTGTGCTGGGAGAGTTCGACACTGCAGGCTTCCGAGGTGGAGGCCTGCTAGGTCTATGAGGATCAAAGACGCTAGAGAACGTAGCGTCCTTGAAGGCATTTTGGCACTACCGTGCTCTTTCATAGAGCTCTGCCATGTTGGTTAGATTGTTCAGGGAGAGGACAAGCTTGAATTGGGGCGTGGCATTGGAAATTAACATCTTCACTTGCTCGGACTCGGACAAGTGATCTTTCACCTTTTCAGCCAGGCCCCGCCACCTATCGGCAAAACTGACAAACTCTTCATCAGGTTTCATCTTTTCTGCGATGAGGTCAGTGATGGACAAGGAGGGTGCAACTCTGTCCTGGTATCGTTGGATAAATTTGCGTGAAACGATACCGTAATCCTCTACTTCAAAGGGTTCCAGAGAAAAGAACCACTCGAGGGCTGGTCCCTCTAGAGATCTCCTAAACAAAAAGGCCAACGACCTCTTGTCATTCTGCCAGAAAGAGGATTCATACATAAACTCCTTCAGATGTGTGAAGGGGTTACCAGTACCGTTGTACTTCCGGTACACTGGCATCTCAGAGGGCGGCAGGTAGAAGACTGGCAGGCTCGGTAGGTTGATTTCTGGTGCAGCTTTGACCCCCATCATCTTCTGGAGGTTATTAAATTGCTCATCCATGTGCTCCATTTTGGCCAGCAATGCTTGTGTGGTCATATCTGCCTGGGGAGGAGGAGGAGGTGGAGGTACTTGATAGGCCTGCTGCCTAGAGTACGTTGGACAGGGGGGGCAATAAAGAGGCTGTCCGGCAGAGCTTCCGCCATGCCCGAGGGCATTTTGATAAACGGGCGTTAGCGGTCTAGCCGGTTGCCTAGCAGATGAAAGTTGTGGCCCAGTTGGCTGGGAAGTAACATGGAGGCCCTCCATGGCCTGATAGATGTAAGGAGGAGGAAGAGGAGGTTGCTGAGGTACAGCAGGGGGAGCCACAGGGTTCGGCTCAGTAGGCTGCATGGGTGCCTTCCCCTTCAAAATGGATTGGATCACCTCGAACTGCTGAGGGTCCAGACGAGAGGCAAGAACTCCCAAAGCGTTAACGAGATCCGAAGGATCAGAGGATGGGGGATCATTCTGATTCATGTCCCCTTCAAGATCAAGATTAGGAATTGCATATTCGTACGGGGGAAGACCAGGATATCGATCATGGGGATGAAAGAGAGGTGTCCGGACATTCCCATCTTGACGATATGGAATGGGGGCAGAATTTCGGGAGGCATCAGCATCTCTCCCGCTCTCATAGTTGTAGTCGGAATCACGAGGGGCATTAGCATCTCCCTCGTAGTTGATGATGGCGTCTTGAGCCATACTCAAGTCCCTACCTGATCGTAGCAGCATGATGTTAGATTCCTTTTTTCAAAGATTTGACAAACAAGTTGCATAGAGATTAATCAAACAAGTGGATGCTTAACGTGATTTTAAGATTCCTTGTTAAGTTATTTGAATTGGATTAAACCACAAATTCGCTCAGGGAAAGGATCCTAGTTTCAGTTCAATTTCCACCGTTATTCTCTAAGGCTTTCACTCACAACGCTTTTAGAATCTAACCAGGACTTCAACTGGTACAACCAGCCCGATGATCAAGGAGGAGTACCTTGATTTTGGGGACTTATGGAGGTCTCAACGTCAACTTCTCTAGTCTGATCAAGGGACCAACCCAATCAGAGAGAGTTGCTGACGTCGAGTAGTGTGTTCCTAAGAAAAGGAGTCTATTCGCCTCAATGCGTATGTACTACGGCCTGGATAGCCTCTAATGCTTAAATAATAATGGGTAGCTAGCACTCAAGCCACAAAAATCTGAGAACTGAAAAATAACTAAGAAACTGTCTGAATCGCGTCGATGGTAGTCGACGCTATTCAAAACAGAACCTTAATTTTCCCGCAGAAACTCAGATGCAGACAGCAGGGAAAATATGACTAAAATGCGTCTGGGTGTGGCGACGCGGTTTGAAAGGCGTCGCTGTTCCTGGACGCTTTTTAAGTCGCAGAAACAGTTTTGCAGGAGGATTTTCTGGGTTGAATCCTCCTCAAACAGGATAAAAGCAGTAAATAATCAATTCATGCAGATTTTTTTAGTTCCAGATTTTAACAGGATGATTTACTAACTAAACAACTAGAAAATCAATCAATCACACATCATTTCCATCACAAAACAGCTTTTTAAACTAATCAAGGGGAGGGCAAGATCTTGCCACAGGGGTGTGCACGTGGTGCACGAGGGAAATTAACTAAACTAAAACACTCACCAATTGGTGAGGACGTGTCGAGAGATACAAATGGTGCACCGTGGGTGCCCGATTGATGATAGCAAGAGCAAAAAACTAAAAGATAGCGAGACCAAGTCCCACCGTGATCGCCAAAAAAGCTGTGAGTGCTTAAAATGCTAGTGTGATTATCATGAAAATTCCTATGTTGTTTAGAGTGCAAAATAACCTATTAAAAACAGAAAACTAAGTGTAGTGATCGCCAGAAACTTTTAACTAAAAAAGTTCCAAAAGAGGGTTTTGATCGCCTACCTGTTTGAATGCGGAAGATTATGAGCTCTTGGTTCCCCCTCTTCAGCCGGCTGAAGAAAGAGAGCCCTTTCTCGTTCTTTGTTCTTGTTGTTGAGGTTGAAGTTGAGGATCGTCCAGAAATCTTTTGATTTGTTCTTGATTTCCCCTTTTGATTCTCTTGTGGAGTGCAGCAAAAATAGAAAGAAAAGAAATGAAGAAACAATGATGAGAACTTTAAGCAATAATAGTATCTGTTCCAATCATGATGTTAAGCATGTAATTGAACAGCAAACTTACTTGTTTAATGGCTTTTGAAACCCCTTAATCAAATAGGTTTTGAAAGAAATGAATGTGTTGTGTGTTTGCATGGAGTGAATGATGAATGAATGATGTAGAACTAATGAAATGAATGTAGAAATAAAAGACTTATGCCCAATGGTTGCAGACTTGAATGGATGAAGATCTTGAAAGGACGCCGACTTCTGGAAATGGCAGCGCTTCTGCGTTCCGACATTGTTGCTTCGATCTTCAACTTGCTATCGCTCAATGATAATCAACTCAAGATTACGCTTAACATTTTTTTATCTTCAAGATGCAAGGTATTTATAGGCTTCTTCTGCGTTCGTGATTAACATAGAAAAACTTCGTATTTATCTATCTTAACCAACAGATAAACACTGATTAATTCATATTTATCTGTAATTATCTAAAACGCGTCCAGGATGGCTGACGCCTTTCAGATTAATTAAGATAAGGATAAACCTTCGGGAAACTTATCTTTATTTGTATTAGCTAAAACGCGTCTACATGTACAGATGTCTTTTACACTAATTAAGATAAGGATAAACATCCGGAAGAGAAGTTAAAATAGCTTAGGAAACCTAAAACGCGTCAGTACTCACAGACGCCTTTTAGTTAATTAATCAACTGATTAAAATTCAAATTTAAACGTTAAAACAGGAATAAACTCTAAATCGCGTCCACACAGGTTTACGTCTTTTAGAATTCTGAATCGCGTCCACACAGGTCGACGTCTTTTAGAATTCTGTATATTTTAACTAAAATTTGAGCTAAAATCAATTCAATTGATTAACTTAAACATGTCTGTTAAATCCGACACTCAAAAAGATCAATAAAAATTAATCAATGATTAAATATCAGACCATGCTGAGGCATTATTATATGATATGAAATTTACTCAAAATGACGTCAAAATTAGCGTGTCTACAGTTGTCTAATTTTAAGAGTTCAAATTAGTGGTTAATAATTATTAATCTAATTATTAGATTATTAGTTATTAACATATCTAATTGTTAATTATTTAGAGTTAGTTATTAATTTAAGAGTTAAATTAATAATTAATTATGATGACTAATTTAAATGTTAAATTAGTAGTCTTTAATTAATTATTGTTAGTCATTAATTTAATAGTTAAATTAATGATAACTTTAATTATTTAATCTAAGAGTTAGATTAATTAATTATTAATTACTTAGTGTTAATTATTAGTTTAATAGTTAAATTAATAATTAACATTAATTGACTAATCTAAATGTTAGGTTAGTAGTTAATAATTAATTTGGTTGATTATTAATTTAAGTGTTAAATCATTGATTGACTTTATTGGATTAATCTAAGAGTTAGATTAGTCTTTACTAGTCTAATTATTAGATTATTAATGGAGTTTAATCTAAGTGTTAGATTATTAGAAGTGTTCTAATTTGCATGGAATAATCTGGAATTATTAATTTGGAGTGTGTGCACATGTGATGTGTATTTTGATGCTTTTAAATTAGATTTGATTGCATGATAAGTTAATTAAAAAGTGTTTTCGAAATTTAAATACCAATTTTGATTGGATCCCAACTTTTTGAAAGCCAAAGTTATGTATTTTTTAAAACTCTTTTATTTTAGCCATGTGATGCGCTGAATCATGTGTGGGATGTTTAAAACACACCGTGGTCATGGATATGCACTTATTTAATTATTCATGTGAGGAATGGATTGTGTGGATCGTGGATGTATGATTGTTTATTAATTGTTAATAAATAGAGGTCTACGTGCCTCTCTCTCTCTCATACTCCGATGTACTTCTACCTCCCTCTCTCTTGTACTCGCCATAAGGCCTTCTTCAATTTACTTGTAATTTTAGAATTAATGTAATCTGATCGAGGCAACCGAGGAAGGAGCGAGGACGATCCACAACTGTAACCAGGAAGGCGAAAAGATAGAGATCTCTTGCCTATGTGTTTGCAGGTTATCTAATATAATTGTTGTGTTAGATTGTGTGTGCATTTGACTGTTGGCTCCAGTCAAACCCACTGTGCTATCCATGACCACACTAGACATGTATGTGATGCAATATTTTCTTTTGATTATGAATCAAAACAGGTATAGTATTTACTAAATATATACGATATATTTATATACTATCACCTAGAAAAGACCAAGATAAAAGTTATCTAAATACCCTCAGATAAACTCTAAGCCGTAACGCGAGTAGTTAAGAACTTACCGCGTGGTCCACCATCGTTATAGGTATAGGATTCGAATCACTTTAGGCAGATTTGTTGTGCTATCCACAAAGCCTATTTAATAGGGAGGAGAAACTGTGGCTATGGCATTAGATGTCTATATGATCATGGTAGAGGAGCCATGTAGCTTTGTTGTTGTAAGGACTGAGGTTTCGGATCCGGTTATCGGGTCAGTTTCTGGGTCGGATCCCCTGGTTTGGGCCCTGATGAGGCAGGGGAGTGCCATCTAAATGATGTCTAGGATGCACGACGCCTTTTGAATGGCGTCTTGCTGGGTGGACGCCATTTATCTTGGTTGCTGCTGTGCCACGTGGGTATCACGTGGGCGGGCTTCGGGCCTCGAGAGTACGGCCCCTGTCGTGTCGTCTGAACGGCGTCTTTGATTGACGACGCCATTCATAGTACGACCCTGGGTTGTCAGTGTACGGTGCCGGTCTTGTCGTCTGAACGGCGTCTTTAATAGGAGACGCGTTTCAGAGCTTTGTCAGTACGGCCCGTCATGTCAACTAATAAGCGTCCGTACCGCACGACGCGTTTTACCCAGTTTCTGGTTTACCCCGCGAATCCTCCTTCCTTTCCCTCATTTTCTCCTCCCTCTTCTCTCTCCTCTCTTCCCCGGCAGCTCCGGCGATCCCTCTTCCCCCTCCTTCTTTTCCTCCCACCATTTCATCTCTTCCTCTACTCCATCGACCTCCTAACTCCCACCACTACCACCACCACTTCCTCCGCAACATTTTTCTCTCCGAACGGCGGCCGACGTCCCGGTGGAGTAACGACGTCCTCGGCAGTACCGGCGGCGGCGTGGGGCGAGACGGGTTAGAAGCTTGGAGCTTGGAGGAGTTCGAGTAACCAGTAGGGTGACGATTCCCATTGCATTTCATTAAAAACCATGTTTTCCCGCTTTGAAGCATGTTTAGAGGTGTTTTTGGGGTGAAAATGCTAAATGCATGAGATGAGAAATTGGGTGTTTTAATAGGTAGTTAGGTTCTCCTCCTTTCCCCCCTATGTTTCATTGCCCTTTTTGTACGTTTTGGGGGAGAAATCCCAACTTGTGGATTGGGGGAACGGAGGGGAGAACCTGTCTGTCAGGACTAAATGGCGTCGAGGGACAGGGACACCTTTTAGAAAGGCGGCTCCCACCCACGACACAATTTAGCCTAATAACAAACCCTGTCTCGGGACTGATAAGCGTCTAGGGACAGCGACGCCTTTTTCAAAAGGCGACTTGCGTGAACGACGCGTTTTAGTGGAATCACCCCATGGCCTGTCCCTGTTTCGGTCGCTATCAGGCGACGAGGGACAGCGACACCTTTCAAAAGGCGGCTACCTGTGGCGACGTGTTTTATACCAGGTTCTGAGACCGAGTTTTTATGAACCAGTTTAGGAGGCTTGAATGGCGTCGGCCTTGGGCGACGCGATTCAAGACAAAATCGCACTAATCCATGTTATTAATATGTGTTACACTGTTAGATAGTTTGGTTAATTGTATGATTGTAATCGTACTTGAGGATGAGGATTTCCATGTGATCGGATCGCACTGTGTCGTTGTTTCGTGTGACCGTGGGCCTAGAGTGACAGTTGTAGCGCTTACCACCCTGTGTCGGTATGGGTGGGATACTGTTGGGATCGCTGTGTCGGGATCCGATCCTCAAAACGCAGTGGAATAAAATAATATTCGGGATCGTATCTGTCCTGTTTCGATCCTAGAAATAAAACCGGTGTAAATCGAATTTACCTTGCGCGGATTCGAATCTGCGTCTGTTTTCCGGTTCCGTCTGAGCTATGCCGCAAGTCGCGCAGATGCCCGACCTCTAGCGGTATCCACGCGGTTCTCCTCGCGATGGATCGTCTTCGCTTCCTCGCTCGCTGCGGCGTTCGTAGATCCCGTCTGACTGCGCGTAATCCGCCGCGACATGCGGATTCGGAATCCCCGTCGAACGGAAGGTGGAGCAGTTGGGAACCGCATGCCAGAAGAGAGAGAAAGGAGGAAAGAACGAATGACGGCTAGGTCAGGGTTGCTAGCCCCGGACGTAGAATCTGTTCTTTTATAATAAGTCAGTTTGCGGTTTTTCATAAAAATCCAGACTTATCCGAAATCCTGTCGGATTATCCATCTACTTGAAAACCATTTGCGTGTGACCCTCTAGGCCCAAATACCAGTCCAGTTAATAGCCCATTAAGTCCAGTAACCTTTTATTGACCCACTGAATTAATTAATATCCTTATATTCAATTAATCAGCCGAATTTAATGTCCCACAATAAATTCAGACGAACTGCCGATCATGTTGGATGCCAAGCAACATCGCGTGATCCTGGATGGCACTCGGGTTATCGCAACCCTCTATTGGAACCTTTTTGTCATCGGTTAGCGTGCGGATATAATCCTTCATCCGTACAATGTTCCCGAATCGACCTAGGGCATGGTTTACTGTTAAACCCTATTTGGTCGATTCACTTGAATCAGATGCCGCTAATCTAAATCCGATAACTCCTTATCGATTACAGAGTCCGCCCTGGCCAAGGACTTTAAGCGCATCATTCCTGGAACATTCTCTGTAAGGATCGTGACCTTCGGATCCGGTTTTCGGGGTCGGACCTTGTAATTCTAACCTTAGTGAGGGCGGAGGTTCTGAGTTGATTCGCGTCAGGACATCGAGACGCGTTTTAAACGGCGTCCACCGTCGCAGACGCATTTCAAGTTCTGCCACGTGGGTGCCACGTGGGCTGGCTTCGGGCCGCGAGGGTACGGCCCTGTCTTGTCGACCTGAACGGCGTCCACGTGTGTCGACGCCTTTCAGACTGCGACTCTGGGTTTGTCAGAGTACGGCCCTGACATATCGTCTGAACGGCGTCTGCCTTGAACGACGCGTTTCAGAGTCTTGTCAGAGCAACCGTCACATCAACTGAATGGCGTCCGTGGATGTCGACGCGTTTTAGCCAGTCTTTGGTTAACCCCGCGAGCCCTCCTTCTTTCCCTCATTTTCTCCTCTCTTCCTCTCTTTCCCCTTCCGACGAACTCGGCGGCGATCCCTCCTCCTCCCTCTTTTCCTCCCACCGTTTCATCTCTCCCTCCACTCCATCCTCTACCTAGCTCCTACCACTACCACCTCCACTTCCACTGCGGCGTTCTACTCTCCGGACGGCGGCCGACGTCACGGAGGAGCAAGGACGACCACGGCGGTACCGGCGGCGGCGTGGGGCGAGTCCGGTGGACGGCTTGAAGCTCGGAGGCGTTCAAGTATCCGGTAGGGTGACGGTTCCCATAAGCATCGTGTTTAAGCCATGTTTTCCCCCGTTTAAGCTTGTTTGGATCTTTGGTTTCGGGGGGTAGAATGAGCATGTTTAGGTGTTCTTTTGATGATATGGGAGTTTTGCTATGAATGTGATTTCCTATGAATTGTGTTGCCCCTCTTTCTCCTCCGTTTTTGGGTGATTTTGGGGGTTTTTTGGGGTTGAAAAGGGAGCCCTCAGACTCTAGGCAATTCTGTTTCTTGGGGTCAAAAGACGTCGTGCATGGACGACGCCTTTTTGAAGGGCGTCGGACCATCACGACGCCTTTTAAGACAGGAATCGCCTTACTGAGGAGTTGCCAGTTCGGGATTCTGGGGTTAAAAGACGTCATGGTACAACGACGCGTTTTTGAATGGCGTCGATAGGCCATGACGCCTTTTTAAGGCAGAAATCCCCTCGGTGGTTTCTTTAGAAATTCTAGATTTCTGTGCTGAATGGCGTCTGAGGATGTCGACGCCTTTTAAAAGGCGACCACTGGTGTCGACGCCTTTTAGGGCCTGATTCTGAAGACTATTTTACATGAACTTGTACATGGAGCTTGAATGGCGTCGACCTTGGGAGACGCGATTCAAGACAGAACCTCACTAATTCATGCCAATAAAATGTGTTCATACTGTTAGACGGTTGGTTATTGCATGTTTTAGTGTAACCGGTAGAGGTAGATTCTTCATGACCGGACGATGCTACATGTATGTTATACGATCGCGGACTTTTCACGTGACCGGATCGTACTTGTTGGGTTTTGTGTTACTGTGGACCTGGAGTGACATTGTAGCGCTTTATCACCCTGTGCTGGTGGGGGCGTGAGCACAGCGCCGATGGGGGCGTGGGCGGGGTGACGCCTAGTGAGAGAGGGTCACCTGGTGAACCCCAGGGTCAGCTAGTACCGGTGTTGGAGTGGTACATTCGGAGAGTCACTCATGCTGAGGGAAGGAGTAACCACCTGAGCCGGTTGGGCCGGAGTAGCTAGTGTGCTATCTGAGGGGTTACTGTTTGGTCTCAGCGGGTCGAGGTTTTTCCACCGTTGTTGTGTGGTTAGCGAGTTCTATCGTGACGACAGTTGTGGGTTCCCTAGCTGGCTGGTTTAATATATGCATGTTTATTATACCACGATTACATGTGATTTCACGTTAAGAATTAGGAATTGTACCTCTTGTGCTTATCACTTTACCGTTAGCTGTACCTTGCACTTGTGGTTGTGTGCGTGGGCAGTGGGGATCGAAGGATCCCTACTGAGTCTTGTCTTTGAGACTCACCCCTCCTACGGTTTTCAGGTGAGGACTCTCAGCAGACCTAGCGAGGAGAGTGCGGCCGTGAGTTGAGCACCGTCAGCAGTTGTTCCGGGGTATGCCCCGACATAGTTGTGATTTTATTTCTGGCCTGTATGTTTATTTATTTCTTTTCTGTTGGAATATGTAATTATTTGCTGTATCGAGTCGCATTGTAATAATTTTAATTCCTGCACTTTTATTTCAGTTCAATGCGATGTGAATGTTTAGCTTAGTTTATTATTTATCTCCCAGACTTGATTAGATCCTGGTTTGGTTCCAAATTAATGATTCGGTACCCATTTAGTAATCGGATCCCCGATTATAGGGTGGCGGGTCGTTACATTCTCTCTCAAAGTACCAAGAGCGGATGATCCCGTATTGAACACACAATTACCTTCGAGGGCATTTCCCTGAACCCGATCGCTTGACTTATTGATAACCCTTGGTTAGGGATTCGTTCGTCATGGTCAAAGCTCAGAAACCTACCAACAAGATATCTTTGGAGTCTCAGGTCCAAGGATCATCCACGCAACCGTGACAAATGAATCGAGCTGGTTAACAGTGAGGTGATTACCATCCAGCGATTCATAGTCAGATCAGTTCAATAAACTCATTCACCGATGAGCACCTATAGGTTCAGCATAGTGTCTCCACACAAGTGACTTATGGGATCAGTCACCCTCATCATATGAGCTGAAGTAATCTATACTAGTCTATTCGGATGTTCGATGTCCTATCTCAAACATCCTATGACTAGGAACAATTAAGAACATGTGTTTATAAGTCTTCGATCCCGTAATTATGATCTCATCATAATCCGAAGGCTATTGCACATGTTCATGGACTTCATCGTGATACGATAAACACAGATCGAATTAATTACACACAATGAATTATTTCCATTTATTAATAATCTGAATAAGTACATAGTATCGGATTGGCTTTGAGACCATCTAATACTAACAGATACAGCACCGGTGTGGGTGTGGCGGGGTGACGCCTAGAGAGAGGGTCACCTGGTGTACCCCAGGGTTAGATAGTACCGGTGTTGGAGTGGTACCTGTGGAGTGTCACTCGTGTTGAGGGAAGTAGTAACCACCTAGAGCCAGTTGGGCCGGAGTAGCTAGCGTGCTATCCGAAGGGTTACTATTTGGTCTCAGCAGGTCGGTGTTTTCCTGCGTTCAACTGTGTGGTTGGCGTATGTTGCCGAGACGCTAGTTGTGGGTTCCCTGGTAAAATGATTTCAGAGTTATGCTTGTACATTCCGAATGCATGTGGTTTATATTGAGATTTAGGAATAGTAACTACTGCTTTACTTGCTTACTTTACTTGTATCTGTGTTATTGCACTTGTGGGTGTGTAAGTGGGCAGTGGGGATCGAAGGATCCCTACTGAGTCTTTTCATTGAGACTCACCCCTGCGGTTTTCAGGTGAGGGTTCCAGGCAGGCTTAGCAAGGAGAGTGCTACTTAGAGTTGCGCGCCAGCAGCTGTTATTTCGGGGTATGTCCCGACGTATTTGTTATTTTATTTCTGGCCTGTACGCTTAATTATTTCTTTTCAGTTGGAATATGTAATTATTTGCTGTGTCGAGTCGCATTGTAATAACTTTTAATTCTTGCACTTTCTTTTTTTAATTCAATGCGATGTGAATGTTTAGCTTAGTTTATTATTTATTTCCCAGACTTATCTAGATCCTGATTTGGTTCCAAATTAATGATTCGGTACCCATTTAGTAATCGGATCCCCGATTATAGGGTGGCGGGTCGTTACAGTTGTGCTATCCATAAGGGCTGCATGCAAATCTATGCTCGTCGCGTAACGATGGTTAGCTTAGACCAGAATTAATAGTTTGTTGTGCTATCCACAAGGCCATTAAATCACTGGGGACCGAAGCCATGATCAGATATTGCAAGGAGTTGCAAGTCCCATGAGTTGGGTGCTCTTTGATTGCATTACAATTTGTTGTGCTATCTACAAGGTTGTAGTGCAAGTAATTGAGATTCTGATCCCCACTAGGAGACTGTCGCCGTCTCCCGTTCTGTATAACTGAGGGTTATACAGTCCATCGAAAAATAGTGGGAGTTAAACTTGAACAAAAGACCATGTCTTGTTTTAAATTTTAATAATTGAACATCTGCTAAATAGATTTTACTTATCTCCTGTAGGGAATTATGTAGTCGAATAACCCACTCCGCGGCATACTTGATGCCCTTTTGACTTACCTGATCTACTCAGATTGGTTCAGATACCTGAAGAATGTCTTCAGATCTGAGCACATTGACTTTATCCCTGGAGCTGATCCTCCTGCTGAATCGGCATTGGATGCCCCTGAAGCAGAGATGACAGCTAACGATAAAAGATCGAAGGACAAAGGCAAAAGAGTAGTGAAGGGTGACTGCTTCTACTATAAGCAGTATGGTCACTGGAAGAGGAACTACAAGGAGTTCCTTCATGATAAAGCTCATGGAAAGGTGAAGCTGTCTGAAGCTTCAGATATCTATATGATAGATATCAACTTGTCAGTTAGAGATTCCACATCTTGGGTATTAGATACCGGATGTGTTTCTCAAATCTGCCATGATGTGCAGATGCTGACAAGTAAGCGCAAGCTGAGACAAGGCGAGGTGGAATTGAGGCTAGAAAACGGCGCAAAAGTTGCAGCGATTGCTGTTGGGACAGCAAACCTCAGGCTTCCATCAGGAGAAGCCTTACTATTAGAAGATTGTTATTATGTTCCTAGCATAATAAAGAACATCATATCAGTGTCTTGTTTGGACAAGATAGGATATAGGTTGACTATTGAAAATAGAAGTTGTTCGATTTATTATGGTAATAAATAAATAGCTTCAGCATCTTTAGTCAACGGTCTATATCTCTTATATGTTTCTTATTACAATCTTCAAATTGATAATGCTCTTAAGAAGAGTAAGAATTGTGTGAACCAAGCCTACATATGGCATTGTAGACTTGGGCACATTGGCGAAAGCAGGTTGCAAAAGTTGCACAAGCATGGTTATTTAACAGCATTCGATTATGAATCGTTTGCAACATGTGAATCCTGCCTTATAGGAAAGATGGCAAGATCTCCATTACTGGACATGAAGAACGTGCCTAAGACATTCAGGAACTAATACATTCGGATGTATGTGGTCCCATGTCCACCCAAGCCAAAGGTGGCTACTCATACTTCATCACATTTACCGATGACTTCTCAAGATTCGGCTATGTGTACTTAATGAAGTACAACTCGGAAGTATTTGAGAAGTTCAAGGAGTTCAAGAATGAGGTAGAGAAGCAGTTAGGAAAGAGTATTAAAGCTCTTCGATCAGATCGAGGAGGAGAATACTTGAGTACTAATTTCACACAATTCTTAAAGGATAACGGTATCCTTTCTCAGCTGACCCCTCCATATACACCACAGATGAATGGCATATCAGAAAGGAGGAATCACACCTTGTTGGACATGGTGCGATCCATGATGAGCTTTTCAGGATTACCAGTGTCCCTTTGGGGGTATGCTCTAGAGTCAGCAGCATACCTACTGAACAGAGTACCTAGCAAGTCTGTGGCCTTTACTCTATATGAGATATGAAAAGGTAGGAAACTAGAATTTAAACATGTTAAAGTCTGGGATTGTCCTGCTCATGTAAAGAGTAAAGATCCAGACAAGCTGGAATCACGAACTGATAAATACAGGTTTGTGGGATATCCAAAGGAAACCTTTAGATATTATTTTTACCATCCTGGTGAACAAAAGGTGTTTGTCGCCAGGAAAGCTGTCTTCCTAGAAGAGGAATACCTTCTCTAGGAGAACAGTGGGAGTAAAATAGTACTGGAAGAGGTTCCAGATCTCCAAACAGCTGCATTATCATCAGATGAGATATCAATTCCTGAATCTGTTCAGGTACACACACATGAGCCTCGTAGATCTAGACTGCCAGAACGATATGTGGGACATATCGCTGAAGGTGAGTCTAAGGTAGAATATAATGAGGATGATGATCCTAAAAGCTACGAGGAGGCCATAGAAGGCCTAGAAGCCGGAAAATGGCAAGAAGCCATGAACTCGGAAATCCAGTCCATGTACACCAACCAAGTTTGGAACTTGGAGGACTTGCCCGAGGGTATTGTACCCGTCGGTTGCAAGTGGATCTTTAAAAGAAAGATCGGTACTGATGGACGGATCAACACTTATAAGGCAAGGTTGGTGGAAAAGGGATATCGTCAAAGGCAAGAATTGACTATGATGAGACTTTCTCACTAGTTGCCATGATAAAGTCGATCAGAGTTCTACTCGCCATTGCTGCACATTTTGATTATGAAATCTGGCAGATAGATGTGAAGACTACCTTCCTCAATGGTAACCTTGAGGAAGAGGTGTATATGATACAACTAGAAGGTTTCACATCTAAAGAATCTTCAGATAAAGTGTGCAAACTTCAGAGGTCCATTTATGGACTGAAGCAGGCTTCCCGTAGCTGGAACATAAGATTTGACAAGGCTGTCAAATCTTATGACTTCATTAAGAATGAAGATGAGCCTTGTGTGTACATGAAGACCAGTGGGAGTGCAGTCACTTTTCTAGTTCTTTACGTAGATGACATACTACTCATTGGGAATGATGTAGCTATGATGTCATCAGTAAAGATCTGGTTGTCGAAAAACTTCTCCATGAAGGATTTGGGAGAAGCATCCTACGTATTGGGAATACGGATCTATAGAGATAGATCAAAGAAGATGCTTGGAATGACCCAATCCTTGTGCATAGATACCATAGTCAAAAGATTTGGCATGGAAAATTCCAAGAGAGGTCGCATGCCGATGAGACATTGAATTAATCTCTCAAAGGAACAGTCTCCTAAGACTCCTAATAAGAGGACATTCATGGATAGAATATCCTATGCCACTGCCATAGGATCTATTATGTACGTCGTGCTATGTACACGGCCTGATGTTGCATTTGCTCTAAGTGTTACGAGCAGATTTCAGGCTGATCCAGGCGAAGAGCACTGGAAAGCAGTGAAATGTATCCTTAAGTACTTGAGAAGAACTAAGGATATATTTCTTGTCTATGGAGGAGGTGACTTGAAACTGCGAGGCTACATTGACTCGAGTTTCCAATCAGATCCAGATGATAGCAAGTCTACATCTGGATTCGTGTTTACTTTGAATGGAGGCGCAATGTGCTGGAAGAGTTCCAAGCAAGTAACCACTGCAGATTCGACGACTAAAGTTGGGCACATCACTGCAGCTGAAGCTTTCAAAGTAGTGTGATTGAAGAAGTTCATCACCGACCTTGACATAGTTCCCTGTATCCTTGATCATGTTCTGCTGTTGTGCGACAACAATGGGACGATTGTACAAGTGAAAGAGTCGTGGTCTCATCAGAAATCGAAAGATATTCTGAGGCGCTTTCATCTTATCCAGAGAAGAAGTACTAGTGGAAAGAGTTCCATCCGTCGACAATGTAGAAGATCCACTGACAAAGCCGTTGGCTCAAATTGTGTTTGAGCGTCACCTAGAGTCTATAGGCTTATTGTATAAAGGTGATTGGCTTTAGTCCAAGTGGGAGATTGTTAGTTTTAGGTGGCCTACAAGCCAATCTAACTATGTAAATCTCGTTCATTTATTAATATAATGGCATAATATTCATTATGTGTAAATCACATTAATTATCGTTTTATAATGAAGTCCGTGAATATGTGCTATAGTGATCAGATTATGATCAGATCATACTAATGAGACTGATCACTTAAACACACATATTCTTAATCGTTCACAGTCGGAGGATATTCGAGAAGGACATCGGATATCCGGTTAGACTAGTATAGATTACTCCTGCTCATATGATGAGGATGACTGATCTCATAAGTCACTTGTGTGGAGACACTAAGGCGAATCTGTAGGTGCTCATTAGAGAATGAGTTCACTGAACTGATCCGACTGAATCACTAGATGGTATTGTACCTCATTGTCAACCAGCTTGATTCTATTGTCGCAGTTGCGTAGATGGTCCTCGGACCTGAGACACCAAGGACACCTTGTCGGTGGACTTCTGTGCTTTGACCTTGGTTTACGAATCTCTAGCCACGGGATTCTAAAACGCCAAGGATTGGGTACAGCGGAATACCGTCGAAGGGAATTGTGTGTCAATAAGGAATCATTCGCTCTCAGTACTTAGAGAGAGAATGCTCTAGGAAGGATGCGCAGAAGTCCCTGACCAGGGCAGACGATAATATCGGGAAAGGAGTTTTTCGATATTTATCAGCAGCATCCAATCCAAGCGAGTTGACCGGTTAGGGTTTGACAGCACGCCATACCCTGAGTTGACTCGAGAGCATTGTACGGATGAAGGATTATATCCACGGGGTAACTGACGGGGGAAAGGTTCCAAGAGTGGGTTACTTAACCCCAATACCTTCCGGGTTCACGCGGTGTTGCTTGGCACCCAACGTGATCGGAGGCCCGGTCGAATTCGATGTGCGACATCAATTCGATTGATTAATTAATTAATAAAGGGTTATTAATTGATTAATAAAGCCAGTGAGGAGTCACTGGGCTTATTGGGCCATTAACTGGACTGGTACTTGGGCCTAGAGGGTCACACGCAAATGATTCTCAAGGCGATGGATAAATAAGTGGGTTTTATACAAACCGGGGGTTTTTATGAAAAATCGCGCGGTTAGTATAAAACATAGCGAACGGGATGAGCAGGCCAAGTTGCTGCTAACCCTAGCCGCCCCTCCTCTGTTTCTCTCTCTCTCTGGCGTCCAGACAGATCTAGATCTACTCCGCCTCTTCTCCGAATCTCGTTCGACGGGAAATCGTCCGCGTGTTGCGGCGATCGTTGCGGCGACCGGCGGAGGTTTCGTGGGCTGCGAATAACGAGGAACGTGAGGATATCGGTCACGAGGAGGATCGCGTGGACTTCGCTAGAGGTCGGGCGCTTGCGCGGCTTGCGGTGTCGCACCGATGGAACCGAACGGTTGCGGATTCGAATCCACACACGGTGAGAATTGATTATCCGATAATCGTAGTTTTAGTTTTTCGAAACGGGAACGGATCTCCGTTTTTATTTTATTTTTCGCTGCGCGTGAGATCCGGAGAAACCCGAGAAACCCAACAGCTAGGCCAACCTCAACTGGAATCACTGCGTCTATACTGTAGGCGAGGTGGTACAGGATTTCATCTGTTGCTGTTATGGCTGTCATCCTGAAGGACCATAGCACTTTCAAAAGTTGGTAGAGCCAATTTTGATCGCCTTGTAGTCGTGTCTTTATTGTAAGGAATCGTCGTGAACGCAGCGGAAATATAAAATCGATTCCAATGTATCGGTTGCTGGGGTCGTAAAACGGACATTAAAATTAATGCGGGAAGAACGGTTCTTCACCTTTGCGGGGTTTTGAATCTCCCGTGGATGATGCCGACTCGGTAATCGCGCACGCGCACGATCTCTGGAGGTATCCACACGAGTTCCCGCAGCAGACGCAATTTCCTCCTCGACTTGAGTGCTCTGACCAGATCTCAAATCCACCATACGCGGAGAGAGATAGATCCACTCCAAGAGAGAGAGAAGGAGAGAGAGAGAGGAGAGAGAGAATCTGGGGTGAGTAATTCGTCCAACCAACTTTTTACCCCTTCCCCTTGGCCCTCCTTATATAGAAATAAGGATAAGCACAGGGAATAATCCTCATGATTATCTAAGAGTTTGGCCGTGGATAATTCTCTATTAAATCTTCATGTTTATCCTGCGGCTTTTCATAAAAACCCAGATAAGCATGAAATTTAACGTCTCTCACCGTCTGACGAGAACTATTATGTGTGTCACCCTCTAGGCCCATATATCAGTCCGGTTGCAGGCCCATTAAACTTAGAACTGTTTCTTGAGTTTAATATTTATTAATTAACATTTAAACATCATATATTAAATGATTAATTTAATAAACAAGTGAATTATCATCTGATGATCAAATCACTTGGCCTTCTGATCATGAACAGTACCAAACACTACCTCATGATCCCATAAGATATAAGGAATACTATTCCCTTCAATTGAACCTTTTCCGTCTGCCGATACCGCACAGATATAATCCTTCACTCATGTAATGTCCCGATAACGCAAGGGTATGGTTTTATAGTCAAACCCTCTTTCGCATTATCCAGATAGATTCCAGTACTCAGTTAATATCTAGAAAGACATCCCTTTCATTTGACCCTGGCCAGGGATTTCTGTGTACACATCCATAGGACATTCTCTCTCCAGTCTTATACCAAGAGTGAGTGATCCCTTGTTGTTCACTCAATTACCTTCGCAAGCTTTCCACTGTATCTGAAAGACCGATTATGGTGGACTTAATGGTTAAAGTCCACAAGTCAGAGAATCAAGATACAATGGTCCACAAACAAGGTATCATTGGTGACTCAGGTCAAAGGACCAACTGTGCTACTGCAACGATTGAATTCCCTGGTTGACTAATAGGTATAATTACCATCCAGAAATTCTTATTTGGGTCTGTTCAGTGAACTCATTCTCTAATGAGCACCCACTTGTTTGTCTTAGTGTCACCACACGAGTGAATGTGAGATCATTGACCCTCATCACATGAGCAGACGTAACTTGTGTCGATCTTATCGGATATTTAATGTCCATCTCAAATATCCTATGATCGAGAACTATTTAAGACAATTTCCTTAGGATATTGATCTCACTATCACGATCTCATCATGATTCAATATCCCATACATTTGTCTATGGACCTTCATTACGATAGTCGTTTTGCGAGAACTATTAAATGAAGAAATAATTGCCTTTATTAATAATTTTAACTAGAATGTACAATGATTGGCTTTGAGGCCACCCAATTCTAACATTCTCCCACTTGGACTATAGCCAATCACCCATGTGTCTAAGTCCCATAGACTTAAGGTGACGTTCTAAATTGTTTTGAAACAATGGTTTAGTCAAGGGATCTGCTACATTATCTTCAGATGAGACTTTCTCAACTACTATATCTCCTCGGGCGATGATCTCACGAATAAGATGAAATCGTCTCAGAATGTGCTTTGACTTCTGATGTGATCTTGGCTCCTTCGCTTGAGCTATTGCCCCATTGTTGTCACACAATAATGGAACAGGATCTGAAATGCTTGGAACTACTCCAAGTGCCGAGATGAACTTCTTCATCCAAACCGTCTCCTTGGCCGCTTCAGCTGCAGCAATGTATTCTGCTTCGGTCGTCGAATCTGCAGTAGTCTCTTGTTTGGAACTCTTCCAACTTACTGCACCTCCATTTAACATGAACACAAATCTAGACATGGATTTGCTATCATCCATATCCGACTGGAAACTCGAGTCAGTAAATCCTCGAAGTTCCAAGTCGTTTCCTCCATAGACGAGAAATAAATCCTTAGTCCTTCTCAAGTATCTAAGGATACATTTCACCGCCTTCCAGTGTTCCTCACCTGGATCAGCCTGATATCTACTAGTGACACTTAGTGGGTGTGCCACATCAAGCCTAGTACATAGCATTGCATACATGATAGATCCTATTGTCGAGGCATAAGGAACTCTATCCATGTACGCTCTCTCTTCAGGTGTCTTGGGAGACATTTCTTTAGAGAGATAAATTCCATGCCTCATTAGAACGAGGCCTCTCTTGGAATTTTCCATGCCAAACCTTTTGACTATGGTATCTATGTACATAGATTGGGACAAGCCAAGCATCCTTTTGGACCTATCTTTATAGATCCTTATTCCCAAAATATATGATGCTTCTCCCAAATCTTTCATGGAGAAGTTTTTGGATAACCAAGTCTTTACCGATGATAACATTCCTACATCATTCCCAATGAGTAGAATGTCATCAACGTAAAGTACCAAAAAGGTAATTGCGCTCCCACTAACCTTTTTGTATACACAAGGTTCATCTTCATTCTTAATGAAGTCATAAGATTTGATTGCTTCATCAAATCTTAAGTTCCAAGTTCGGGATGCCTGCTTTAATCCATAGATGGATCTTTGCAGCGTGCATACTTTGCTTGAATGCTCTTTGGAAGTGAATCCTTCAGGTTGTATCATATACACCTCTTCTTGAAGGTTCCCGTTAAGGAATGTCATTTTCACATCCATTTGTCATATTTCATAATCATAGAATGCAGCGATAGCAAGAAGTATTCTGATTGACTTAATCATGGCAATTGGAGAAAAGGTTTCGTCATAGTCAATGCCTTGCCTTTGACGATATCCTTTTGCTACCAGCCTTGCCTTGTATGTGTCAATCTGTCCATCTGCCCCGATCTTTCTTTTAAAGATCCATTTACTGTCAATAGGTACTATACCTTCTGGCAGATCAACCAAGTTCCAAACTTGGTTGGCATACATGGACTGAATTTCAGAATTCATTGCCTCTTGCCATTTTTCTGATTCTTGACTATTTATGGCTTCTAGGTAGGTTTGAGGATCATCATCCTCATTTAACTGCACTTTTGGTTTGCCATCATCGATATGTCCAACATATCTTTCAGGCTGCTTAGGCACTATACCTGATCTGCGAACCTTTTATGTACCATCTTGAACAAGTTCTTGAGTCAATGGTTTAGTAGATGAACTAGTACTGATTCGTGAGTCTAGAATTTCTTCCAGTTCTATCTTGCTCCCACTGTCTTCTTTTGAAAGATATTCTTTCTCTAAGAAGATAGCTCTTTTTGCGACAAACACCCTTTGATCGCTGGGCTGATAGAAGTAATATCCAAAAGTCTCTTTTGGATATCCCACAAATCTACATTTCTCTGTCCTGGAATCCAGTTTGTCTGGATCATGTCTTTTGACATGTGCAGGACAACCCCATACTCTAACATGCTTAAAGTCTGGTTTCTTTCATTTCCATATCTCATATGGAGTGGAAGGTACTGACTTACTCGGAACTTTGTTCAACAGATATGCAGCAGTCAATAGCGCATATCCCCATAAAGAGATTGGAAGTTTGGCATAACTCATCATTGATCATACCATATCTAATAGAGTACGATTTCTCCTTTCCGATACACCATTTAACTGAGGTGTATAGGGAGGAGTCTACTGAGACAAAATACCATTATCCTTAAGATATTGTGTGAAATATGTACTTAAGTATTCACCCCCTCGATCTGATCGAAGAGTTTTGATACTCTTTCCAGTCTGGTTCTCAACTTCGTTTTTAAACTCTTTAAATTTCTCAAAGACTTCTGACTTATATTTCATTAAATATATATAGCCATATCTTGAGAAATCATCTGTAAATGAAACAAAGTATGAGTAACCACCCATGGCATGAGTGGACATTGGACCACATACATCACTATGTATTAGTTCCAATAAGTCCTTAGCTCTTTCTCCATGTCCTGAGAATGGAACTTTGGTCATTTTTCCCATGAGACAAGCTTCACAGGTTGCAAATGATTCATAATCAAATGGATCAAGATATCCATTTTTTTGCAACCTTATGATCCTGTTTGTCATTTATATGACCTAGCCTACAATGCCATAGGTACGATTTATTCACATCCTTATCTAAGCATTCAAGAGATTTATTTACCAAACAAACATCATATGAAATATCAAGTAAATATAATCCATTCAATAAATATCCGGAAGCAAACAATTTGTCTCCTTGATAAATTGAATAACCTTTATTCTCTAGTTTCATAGAATATCCTTGTCTATCTAAACATGAAATAGATATGATATTCCTAATAATGGTCGGAACATAATAACAATCTATCAGTTCCAATGAGTCTCCTGACGGCATCTGAAGTCTTGCTGTCCCCACAGCTAACGCAGCAACTTTTGCTCCATTCCCGAGCCTCAGATCCACGTCTCCGCGGTTCAATCTTCTTTTACTTGTTAACACCTGCAAGTTATTGCAGATATGAGAAACACATCCAGTATCTAATACCCAAGATGTTGTTTCTCTATAAAACAAGTTAAGATCGATCATGAGAATACCTGAAGCTTCACCAAGCTTCTCCTTTGCCTTTTCTGCAAGATAAATCTTGCAGTTTCTCTTCCAATGACCTTCTTTATGGCAGTGGAAACACTGACCTTTATCATTGACTTTAGCTTTGTCCTTTTGTGCCGCCGGTTTGCTTTTCACTAGCTTCTTAGTCTTACCTTTCTTAAAGGTCTGTCCAGCTTTTCTTTTCTTGTTGGTCTTACCAACAAGCATTACATTTGGCTTGTCTTTCTGGATAGTGCCTTCTGTTGTCTTCAACATGTTGAGCAGCTCAGCCAGTGAAACTTCAATTTTGTTCATATTGAAGTTGATAATGAATTGTGAAAATGAATCTGGAAGGGACTGTAGGATTAAGTCGATGCTCAGGTCATTGTTCATAACAAAGCCGAGCACAGCAAGCCTCTCAATCCATTCTATCATCTTGAGCACATGAGTTTGCACAGATGTGCCCTCGCTCATTCTGGTCCTGAACAATTTCTTAGATATCTCATATCTTTCTGTTCTGGATTGTTCTCCAAACAACTCTTGTAGGTGATTCAGAATGGTCTTAGGTTCCATGTTATCATGCTGTCGCTGCAATTCATTGTTCATTGAACCAAGCATATAACACTGGACCTTGACAGAGTCCTCCTTCCAGTTTTCATACATCATTAATTCATCTTCGTTAGCATTATCACCGGGTTGCACTGGATCTGGTTGATCCAGGACATAGGCTAGCTTTTCACACCTGAGGACAATCTTCAGGTTGCGTAACCAGTCAATGTAATTTGGTCCCGTAAGTTTGTTTGCATCAAGTATGCAACGGAGGGGGTTAGGTGACGACATAACGACCTACATGGAAATATATAAAATGAGCAGATAGTTCTTAAAATCATATTTAGGACTTTTAATCTAGATTTATACTCCCACTATTTTTCGGTGATCTGTATGACCCTCTAATATACAGAACGGGAGATTCCGGTGATCTCCTAGTGAGGATCAGAATCCTTCTGGCAACATGCATGTGACCTTGTGGTAGCACAACAAATCACATCAAGTCCCTTAGGCAGTCAACTCTTGACAGTTGCAACATTTTGCAATATCCGATCGATTTAACCCCTGAATCAGAATGACCTTGTGGTAGCACAACAAATCAATTTGATTTAGTTAAGTTTATCCATCATTACTTAGATGACATGAATTCATAGTGCAATCCTTGTGGTAGCACAACAAAACTACACTATTTGTCCATTCATCTTAATGACATCACATGTCGTAGACCTAGTTTAATTTCTAAATCAAATAGACCTTGTGGTAGCACAACAAATCCATTTGAGATAAGAATTATCCTAAGATCTATAATGATGGTGGGTTACGTGGATTATTCTGAATATCTCACGTTTACAACTTAAATTTTAAAAGTGGGTTTTGGATTTGATTTGTAAAAATCGTGCTATCAATAGTATTTCGATTTGAAGTATCATTATACTTAATAGAAATATATATATGATAGCATAGTCCACAAATATCACATATATGCAGAAAAATTAAATGGGGATGATCATGGACTGCTAAAGCTACTATGGAATCATCGGAGCCAAACGATGATCCATAATAGGATCCTAATGTGAAAACAGCAACACTGGTTCCATTTGATGCGAGTCCTTCCTCCAGAGGTGTCTTCAGAAGATCCCGTCCTCTTAGCTTAATCCGATATATTTAAAAATGAAATTCAGGACTCGCAGGTCCACAAATGTACATTTAAACAATTAGAAACCTTGATCTTATCAAGGAGATTACAATCTTAAAGGAAGGTAGAAAGTACACTTGGATTAAGAGAGAGGAGGACACGCAGGTCCTATTTAAAATACCAAATGAAATAAGCATCGCATTCATTCACATCATTCATCACATGAAAATACTAAGTCCATGATCATCCCACCATAAAACACATCACATGCATCACAATCATCACATAATTGTAGTTTGGTATTAAATTTTATAAATATAAAATTATAATACCAATTAGTTTTCGAAATAACATTTATTTCAGCATTATCAATAATATTCAAAGTATTATTGACAATTAAATAACTAAACCATTCATTTAAGCTAAATACTAATTCAAACAATTTGAACAGAAAAAATGTAATCAAGTTATGCATGAAATCAGTTTAAAACAATTTTAAACTAATTAGTTTAACAGGGAATTTAATTATCTAAAACAATTTTAAATAATTAACTAACACCCTATTAATAACAAAGCCCTTTAATTGAATAACAGTTATTAAACACTTTAATAAGCTGTTAATAATCATAAAAATAATTAATAACAATTATTAATTATTCCTATAATTTTACTGTTTTAAAACAATTTTAAAACGGGCTTAAATGGGCTTAATAATGGGTTTAATGGGGTTTAACAGGCATTAAAAAACAATTTTTAATAAATCAAAAATGGGCCCAGCCCATTAGGGCCCAATGGCCCGGACCCAGGGATCTGGCTCGGCCAGGGTCGAGCCCTGGCTCGGCCAGGGGGTCTGGCCCAGCCAGACCCGAGCCCTGGCTCGGCCAGGGTCGAACCCTGGCTTGGCCAGGGCGCCGCCCGACCCCCGCCCGGTCCGACCGGGTCGGGACTGGGCGGTCCAGCCCATTCTTCCCCAAACGAACCATGCAGTTGCAGGAACGCAGGAACCCTAGGGTTCCCACCCGGCGGCGCCGCCGCCGAGCTCCGGCCACCCCCCGGCTGGTGCCGGCCCCGGCCTGCGGTGCCCCCCGCGCCGGCGTCGTGCCCGGCGCCGGCAGGGCCGCCGGTGACCGGCGATGGGGAGGAAACCAAGCCCCAAAAACCCAAAAATCTGATTTTTTTTTCAAGTTTTAAAAACCTGAGTTTGGGCTCGATTTTCAGCACCTCCAAGGGCACTCCGGCCCCGATCTTCATGCCCAATCCGTAGAGGTGACTATCACCAAGAGATCTGGACATCCGGACCGCCATCCCAACACTTGGGAATCGCGTACGAAGCCGCTAAAGTACCCCGTTCGTCATCCCATGAAGAACTCCGAAAAACCCAAATAAAATCCGAAAAATTACAGAAAAATAATCAAATTGTTTGTGTTCATCATATGAACACAATTATGTCATTTTTAATCGGATTAGACACAAGAACACGTACAATACGTGTTCTTCACGCATAACGAGAAAATCACGCAAAACGATGCCGTTTTACGACCGAACCAGCAACCTGGCTCTGATACCACTGTAAGGAATCGTCGTGAACGCAGCGGAAATATAAAATCGATTCCATTGTATCGGTTGCTGGGGTCGTAAAACGGACATTAAAATTAATGCGGGAAGAACGGTTCTTCACCTTAGCGGGGTTTCGAATCTCCCGTAGATGATGCCGACTCGGTAATCGCGCATGCGCACGATCTCTGGAGGTATCCACACGAGTTCCCACAGCAGACGCGATTTCCTCCTCGACTTGAGTGCTCTGACTAGATCTCAAATCCACCATGCGCGGAGAGAGATAGATCCACTCCAAGAGAGAGAGGAGAGAGAGAATCTGGGGTGAGTAATTCGTCCAACCAACTTTTTACCCCTTCCCCTTGGCCCTCCTTATATAGAAATAAGGATAAGCACAAGAGTTAATCCTCGTGATTATCCAAGAGTTTGGCCTTGGATAATTCTCCATTAAATCTTCATGTTTATCCTGCGGCTTTTCATAAAAACCCAGATAAGCATGAAATTTAACGTCTCTCACCGTCTGACAAGAACTCTTATGTGTGTGACCCTCTAGGCCCATATATCAGTCCGGTTGCAGGCCCATTAAACTTAGAACTGTTTCTTGAGTTTAATATTTATTAATTAACATTTAAACATCATATGTTAAATGATTAATTTAATAAACAAGTGAATTATCATCTGATGATCAAATCACTTGGCCTTCTGATCATGAACAGCACCAAACACTACCTCATGATCCCAGAAGATATAAGGGATATTGTTCCCTTCAATTGAACCTTTTCCGTCTGCCGATACCACACAGATATAATCCTTCACTCATGCAATGTCCCGATAACGCAAGGGTATGGTTTTATAGTCAAACCCTCTTTCGCATTATCCAGATGGATTCCAGTACTCAGTTAATATCTAGAAAGACATCCCTTTCATTTGACCCTGGCCAGGGATTTCTGTGTACACATCCATAGGACATTCTCTCTCCAGTCTTATACCAAGAGTGAGTGATCCCTTATTATTCACTCAATTACCTTCGCAAGCTTTCCACTGTATCTGAAAGACCGATTATGGTGGACTTAATGGTTAAAGTCCACAAGTCAGATAATCAAGATACAATGGTCCACAAACAAAGTATCATTGGTGACTCAGGTCAAAGGACCAACTCTGCTACTGCAACGATTGAATTCCCTGGTTGACTAATAGGTATAATTACCATCCAGGAATTCTTATTTGGGTCTGTTCAGTGAACTCATTCTCTAATGAGCACCCACTTGTTTGTCTTAGTGTCACCACACGAGTGAATGTGAGATCATTGACCCTCATCACATGAGCAGACATAACTTGTGTCGATCTTATCGGATATTTAATGTCCATCTCAAATATCCTATGATCGAGAACTATTTAAGACAATTGTCTTAGGATATTGATCTAACTATCATGATCTCATCATGATTCAATATCCCATACATTTGTCTATAGACCTTCATTACGATAGTCGTTTTGCGAGAACTATTAAATGAAGAAATGATTGCCTTTATTAATAATTTGAACTAGAATGTACAATGATTGGCTTTGAGGCCACCCAATTCTAACATTTATGCCCCTTATTATTTCCCTGTTGGCGTTTTCTAACAATCCATTAGCCTGTGGATGGGTGACTAAAGAAAAATGTTGCCGAATGTTGAAGTGCCAGCATGGGTCAGCAACCAATGGCTGGTGAACTATTGTCCGTTGTTGGAGACGAGAACTTGGGGTACACGAAACCTTTATATAACATGTGAAAGGAAAAAATTCTAGACGGTTTCTTCCCTGATGTTTGTCGTGACCTCGACCTCTGGCCACCGCATGAAATAGTCAATGGCGGCAATGACAAATTGCTTCTATGCAGTTGTCTTGGGGAAAGGCCCCAAATATCGATGCCCCACATTGTGAATGGGCATGGCTTCAAGATGGCATGAAATTGCTCAGTTGGAGCTCAAAGAATTGATGTGTGTGCTTGACAGCTTGTGCAGTACTTGAAATAGTCGATGCAATCACGGGCTAGAGTCGGCCACCAGTAGCCATGATGTAATAGTGTTCGGGACAACGCTCGAGTAGCTGGAGGACTCCCACATTTTCCTTCGTGAACTTCCGCTAGTGCATCCATTGCTTCACGAGGCAATAGACACCAGAGCAGCAACGTGGTTAAGGACCGGCAATATAACTCTCCACCAACCAACGTGAATTGGGCTGCCCGATATTTCACCCTTGTAGATTCTATATGATCAGTGGGTAGCTGCCAGTCCCGCAGGAAGGCACGATCGGGTCAATCAAGTAGGGCTCTTAAACAATCTAGGCCACCTCTATAGATTGGATGGATGGTGCTACCACATTTTCGACGAAGACCGATCGGGAGGTTGGCCATGCGGCAGAGGCAAACTTGGCCAAGTCGTCTGCTCTTTTATTTTAATTCTTAGGGACATGCGTGATCTCGAACCCCTCGAGTAGAGATCACCTTCCTAACTAGCTCTTCAAATTGTTTCATGCTGTCATCTTTGGCTTCGTATTCACCTTTAGGTTGCTGAACAATAAGTTAGGAGTCGGAGAATGCCTAGATCTGAGTTGCACCCAACTAGCGAGCTACCTGGATCCCTATAAGCAACGCTTCATATTCTGCGACACTATTGATTGTACGGAACTAGAACATCAGAGAGAACTACAAGCCTTCATTGTCTGAGGTCCCTAGGGACCAAAATAAAACCGGCTATACACCTGGATGTTCGTGATGATCTGTCGATATAAATTGACCATACAGGTCCGAGTCCAATCCTGACCACCTGTTCTTGCACTAGGAGGGTGCATTTGGCCAGAAAATCAGTAAGGGCCAGTGCCTTTATGGCCGTTCGGGGTCGGTACGAGATGTCTAACTCCGAAAGCTCGATTGCCCACTTTATTATCCGTCTTGAAGCATCTGGTCACTGGAGGAGTTTCCATAAGGGGTGGTCGGTGATGACATCGATCGGATGGGCCTGAAAGTTAGGCTGCAACTTCTTGACAGCTACCACAAAGGCCAACCTAAACTTTTCTGTAGTTGGATAGCGTTGCTCGGCTCTTTGAAGGATCCGACTGACATAATAGACCGGTCTCTAAATTCCCTCATCTTCCTTGACCAACACTGAACTAACAGTGTAAGGAATTACAGGAAGGTAAAGGGAAAGCAACTCACTTGCTTGCAGTTTTGAGAGGACCAAGGGGGTTGCTAAGTACTCCTTTAGCTCTTGAAACGCCTGCTGGCATTCTGACGTCCAGTTGACGTGCCCCTAGGCGTCAGGCCGGTTATCTTTAACCCACAATAACTTGAAGAAAGGGAGGCATCGCTCAATGTCCTTCGAGAGGAACCAGCTCAGGGCTGCCAGGCGCTCTATCAGCCTCTGGACAACATTCAGCCGGGACAACTGCTGCTTGGTCAATATTGCACTGATCATGTCGAGATTGGCTTCGATTCCTAAGTGGGTTACAAAAAAACCCAGGAATTTTCTAGAAATTACCCTAAAGGCACATTTGGTAGGGTTAAGCTTCATGTTATATCGCCTCAAGGTATCAAACGTCTCAGAAGGTCTTCGAAGTGATCGCCGGCATGTCTGGATTTCATCAGCATGTCATTCACATAGACTTTCATGTTTCGCCCTCTCTACCAGTCGAACATTATATTAACAAGCCTTTGGTATGTTGCAGCGATGTTTTTTTAATCCAAACGGCATCTTGGTATAACAATATAACTCCATGTCGGTGATGAAAGCGGTATGTGCTCATCTGCTTGGTTCATTCGAATCTGGTGATACCCTGAAAAGGCATCAAGAAAGCTAAGTTGCTCATGAGTAGCTATAGCGTCGATCAGTTGGTCGACATTTAACAAAGGAAAGAAGTCTTGGAGTGGCTTTGTTGAGTCGGTGAAGTCGACACACATGCGCGACTTTTCAGAGGCCTTTTTGACTAGAACGACATTGGCTACCCAGACCAGGTAGCCGACGTCCCGAATCACTCCTATATTTAGTAGAGAAGTTATCTGCTCTCTGATGACGTCTTGTCGCTTTACAGCAAAACGATGCTTCTTCTATTGGATCGGTGGGACCCTCAGGTCAAGGTTGAGCAAGTGCAAGGCGATATGTTCGAATACTCCTGGAAGGGGGGCGTCTGCCCAGGCGAACACATCTAGATGCTCGGCCAGAAATTTTTCATACTCTTCTCTTTTCTGTTGGGTGAGAAGAGCCCCCACCTTAAGCTCTTGATCAGTAGCAGGGCCGACCTTCACGGTGGTCAATTCTTCAGACAATTTAGTTGTCTCCCTCGACCTGTCTGGTGGCTCATGAAGGGGCTCGGTAGTCCTCCATACTCACTCCTCGATCGTAGCCAAGTATGTCTGTCGAGATATTTTAGATCCTACGAACTTCTCCAACCCTTGCTCAGTCAGAAACTTGAGCTTAGGGATCTTTTCCTAAGGATTGCATCGTATGGTGAGAAGGCATCCGTTATCTCGAGCGTGACCGTCTAAATGAACGTTAGAGGAGGGGTGCCTATCATCATGGGAGGACAGGATGGCTTTCGATCGACCAGTTGCTTTCTCCCCATGTATTCGCTGGTCGAATGGTTGAAAGTTGTTGGAGAAGAGAATACTCACAGGACTCCCGATGTCGACAAGGACCTTCCTTGTAGTTGTCCTGCGATGTCAGCTAAAATTACCAATGCATTGTTGTGGGGTAGAACTATACCTTAGAGATTCTCATTTAAAAAGGTTATTATTCGTCAGCCGTTGGAAGACTATCCTTCATTCTCCCAGGAAGAGTGTTGGACTCCAGAAGCGTAGGCATATTTCCTCTTCCCATTGTTTCTACGAGTCGATCGGGTACTATCCTCACCTGAATCACACGAGTAGTATCTTCCTTGGCTAACCTGCTAATAACTTTTTCTTGACCATGTCTCTTTGCAGTCGTTTTCTATAGACGACGCCAAAAGATAATGGATTAAAATCTCGTCCACCACAATCAAGGCCTCCATGGCCTACGAAGGACAGTCCAAAAAAAAAACTTCGTGATAGAAGTCATAATCAAATCCTTATCAGGATTCTCCCGGTCGCGTGCAACCCTCTGTTTTGACCAAGAACCCGAGGTCCCTAATTGCATGGTTCCGAAAATAGAATCAAATCTCAAGATACATCTCGAACAAGACTTTCTTGGCCAAGAGTTATCCCTTCACACAGGGAACAACTACTGAGTTATCAGGGGTCTACTCTCTCCAATCAGACTTGGAGCTGCCCTCCGAAAGGGCTCCTTATCTGATTACTATATAAGACCCTATACTCTTGCGGACACATGTATGCTCTGTAGCATCTAAGCTTCTATAATTTTTCCTCCAGCATCCTCAGCCTTCTAATTTAGGCATCGGAAGGGATTCTCCTAGACTATTGCTGGAGATTCCTCTGACGGTATTTTATTTTGCAGGGACCACCTAGGGACATACCTCTGATCGGAGATTAAAGGTCCTGATCGTGGTAAATGAGATTTTGATCCATCAAACCTAAAAATAGATGTTACAATAAACTATCAAATCATTAAAAAGGGTAATATAAATATCGTTTAGCAAGGAACTGCAAAGTAAATATTCGTTCATTACAATATATACATGAATTTCCATCATTCTTTATTTGAGTTCAACATCAAACACCACATCAAAAAATAATAAACAATAAAAACAACGCGAAGACCATTCCGCACGTCCATGTGAAGTTCAACCAACGGTGACAGATTAAAGTCCGCCTACATAGGAATAAACTCCTAAACTCGAACAGTAGTGGGCAGTTTCCCACAGTCGTAGCCGACAACGGAAGCCACCATCTTTGGGAAGAGGAACCTGTAGAATGCACCGTCCCTGATGAACTTGACTGTGGACTCCAACCATGAAGACCCACCCTGCTGCATCCATCCAGAAAGATATGCTCCGAGGACCAACCTTGCAGCGCGCCACCTCCTCTCCTTGACAAATTCTCCGAGGCATCCTGCGACTTTTCCGTTGTCGACACTCCCATCGAGTCGAAAGCAGGCTGCCAAGTGCCGACCAAGGACGACCGCATCCTCCAAGGCGGCACAGCCACCCTGTCCCAGGTCGGGTGTCATCGGGTGCATGGCGTCACCAATGACGACGACATTTCCCTTGTGGGTCCGCCCGAAGGCGACGTGCCATGGGAGCCTCAGGACAAGGGGAGCCCACGACAGGGTGGAAGGGTCAGAATGGCGAGCGACCTCGAGGAACCACGGTGGGAAGTCCTTGGCCATGGTCTCTGTCACATGCTTCAATATCGTGTCCGGGTTCCACGCCATCTCATGCTCTGCAAGGATTTGAAGATCATACATGTTTTTATAATTAGATCGTAATTAAAAAGCAATCGAGCATCAGAACCTCAAATGTAAAAATGTTAACTTGTCGCTTTACATTTACCAAAATTACCTTGCCATTTCATCATCTATTTTTATTAATCTAGTTTTTCATGAAACGGTGTAAGATGTATATATATATATATATATATATATATGATTACAGAGGTAGAAAAATATTATGGTTGTTGTTTGCATCGTCATCTTAGTTATTGGGGCAAGTTTGGAATTGTGAGAGAAGAATCTCACCCTTTGGGTTAGACCCGTTGGTGATGAACCAGTATACTTCCTTGTCGTTCATGGGCACACAACCCGCCCTCCCGCTCTTGCCAAGCATCTGCCGGATTTCGTGGTTTAACCCGTGACCGTCCGGGTACACTGCAAGCCCCCGAACGGCGGCCCGGCCGGAGTCGACAGGAGTGGAGAGACCCAGCCACTGGGCCACCAGTGAGTGCACTCCGTCGCAGCCTATCAATACCTGCCATCGGCATAAACACGAGTATATATATGGATAACATAACATATTTGAAATTAATCTCCTAACAAACCATCTCAGCCACTCATAAACTGGAATCCGAATCCTGTAAGTGCAGGTGAGGATGAGAAAGGTTAAGTGCAGATCAAGTATGGCGCACGATCTGAGTCCGAAAACGCTTCCTCACCTTTGCTCTGAAGACAGTTCCGTCTTCCATTTGGAGGACGACGCCGGAGGAGGCATCCTCTGGAGATTGTGTAGACATGGAGATG
Source organism: Zantedeschia hybrid cultivar (assembly GCA_030544215.1). Classification (NCBI taxonomy): domain Eukaryota; kingdom Viridiplantae; phylum Streptophyta; class Magnoliopsida; order Alismatales; family Araceae; genus Zantedeschia; species Zantedeschia hybrid cultivar. The sequence goes on from JARZZO010000011.1 coordinate 49,257,314, forward strand.
ATCCTCTTGGAGAACCGGACAGTGCCCGTCGGTAGTTCTTCCGCAAGCGATTCTAACAGGACCCTCCGGTGTACGCACCTTACTCCCAATTCCTCACTGAACAGAGCTTTCAGCGTTAGAGGCATTCGTGTGTGTGTGTGTGTGTGTGTGTGAGAGAGAGAGAGAGAGAGACCTCATTGAGGCTTCGCCAAAGGAAACCTCCTGCGTTGCTCCTGTGGTGATGTTGGTTACCTGACCCCTGCAATGCAAAGAGTAGTCCGACAATTCATTACGACAACATTACAAATTTATGCATGTTAAAAAGGAGCATAGGGACTGGGTAGCACATGACAGGGGTGGGTGGAACGCACCTTTGAAAGGTGGGATAGAGCGGGGTAAGCTTGTGGGCAACGCCGAGGGCGGCGAGGGCCCGCCAGGCGTTGGGGAAGAGGGAGAGCGCGGCGCCGGTGGCTCGGAGCCCGGGGGCCCTCTCCAGCACCACCACGCGCTCGGCCCCGATCCTCTTGAGCGCCAGCGCCGTCGCCAGCCCCGCGATCCCTGCTCCCACGATGACCACCTCCGCCTCCTCGCACCTGATCTCGCCTGTGGCCATGCTGCCTCTTCTCTGGGCTAGTTCCTACGACCCTTCCCTTCCTGCACACACTCAAGAGCTGGTTCTTCAAGCTCCTGCAACAACAGAAGACTGGCCTTGTTTTTTCTGTGTAGAAAGGGAATCTGGGCAGCCTCGTTCCCTCCCCCCCCCATATATTGTATACGCACTCACCTGTTCACCATGGTGCGGTGTCCGTGGTGCCGTCCAACGAGGATCTCTTCCCGTGTCCGTGGCGTCCAAGAAAGAAAGTGTGGACTTTTTTTTTTTTGGGGGGGGGGGGGGGGGGGGGTTTGGAAGAAATTACTGTTTCATATATGTATATTTTGATATTAATTTCTATAAATTTACTATATTTTAATAATAAATCTTTCAATTAAAAATCCTTTAAAAGAAGTAAATATTCACATAATATTCTTCAAACTAATATCAAAATGAATAGAAATATTTAAAATGACTCTTTCAAAGATGAAAAAAGTAGTCCCAATAAATCGTGAAAATTGACCATAGCAGGTAGAGTCTAATAATATTTTGTATTTTGGATATCAATCCCTAAAAACATAGTGAATTAGAAATTGCACATTTTAATAGTAGTCCTTATATACTTTAAATCTTTTAACTTTTAATCCTTACTTTTTACGTCCATCATTTTTTCTTAACTCTACTATAGTTAAACATGAGAGCCAAACTAAATATGTATATATAGTTCAGTCTCCACAAACATACCTATATGTTTATACAACCCATCTGCGATCGGACAATAAAAAATCTAAAAAATCAAAAGTTGTTATTAGCTTTGACCCATTAAGATCATTTTACCGTTCATTAGAGCTTGGTTTTTATTTTTAGAGTCATTTCAAGTGTTTTCATCTATTTTAAAATTAATTTGAAGAATATTCCATCGATATTTACTTCTTTTAAAAAAAATTTAACTGGAAGGATTAATTACTAAATTATATTAATTTCTATTTCATATATGTATATTTTGATATTAATTTCTATAAATTTACTATATTTTAATAATAAATATTTCAATTAAAAATCCTTTAAAAGAAGTAAATATTCACATAATATTCTTCAAACTAATATCAAAATGAATAGAAATATTTAAAATGACTCTTTAAAAGATGAAAACGTAGCCTAATAAATCGTGAAAATTGACCATAGCAGGTCGAGTCTAATAATATTTTGTATTTTGGATATCAATCATAGTGAATTAGAAATTGCACATTTTGATAGTAGTCCTTATATTCTTTAAATCTTTTAACTTTTAATCCTTACTTTTTACTTCCATCATTTTTTCTTAACTCTACTATAGTTAAACATGAGAGCCAAACTAAATATTTATATATAGTTCAGTCTCCACAAACATACCTATATGTCCATACAACCCATCTGCGATCGAACAATAAAAAATCTAAAAACTCAAAAGTTGTTATTAGCTTTGACCCATTAAGATCATTTTACCGTTCATTAGAGCTTGGTTTTTATTTTTAAAGTCATTTTAAGTGCTTTCATCCATTTTAAAATTAATTTGAAGAATATTCCATCGATATTTACTTCTTTTAAACAATTCTTAATCAAAAGGATTAATTACTAAATTATATTAAATCTATAGGGACTGATATCAAAATATGTAAGATACAAAGAATTATTTTAAATTCACTATCTTTATAGGGATTGATATCGAAAAATTAATATTTTATACTTTTTTAAATTTTCTTAGACTGTTCAATCGAAGATCGGCTCGTAGGGACATGTGGAACATGTTTAGAGTGACCTAAACTCTAAATTTAACCTAGATATAAGTAATTTTTAAAGAGTGAGTTAAACTGTAACTCATGCTTAATAATGCAGAGTTAAAAAAAATTTATGGAAGAAAATGGTTGGGAATAAAAACTAAAAAGTATAAGTATATAATGACTAATATCAAAACATGCAAGATACGGAGACTTATTTCTAATTCACTATATTTAAAGGGATCAATATTTAAAAAAACACTTTACTTATTTTGGACATGAAAATAAAAACAAGGCTTCAAAATCCTAAAAATATTAGTGAAAAATTGATCTTCGTCCAAAATTTGATCCTGCAAATAATCCCTAGGCCATTGACCAGAAACTACAATTCTTAGTCTAGGGACTAGGGCTGGAAATGGAACTCGATATATTGAAGTTCCGACTTGATTCCTCTTAGAATAAATGGTTTTGGAACAAAAAAAATAAAATTGGTATATCGGATGAAGTGCAAGAAACCTCTCTACTAATGTGGTTTGATGATGACTACTTCCTTCTGTTGGGACCGATCACGTAGAAATCATCGTCCTTTAAGTATTTTTTCAAATATACATTTAATCAAACTATCTAACAATGTAAAAACACATGTTAATTGCATGAATTAATGAGGTTCTGTCTTGAATCGCATCGTCCGTAGCCGATGTCATTCAAAACTCCTTAACTGGTTTACATGGAAACTGGTCTCGGAAGATGGCTTAAATCGTATCGCTCTTGGCAACTGTAATTTAAAATGGCGTCGTTATCTTCATACGCCATTCAATACAGAGACAAAATCTTCTGAACTGGCCTTGGAACAAGCTGGACTAAATCGCGTCTTGAGTGGCAGCCGCCATTTAAAATGACATCGTTGTCCCTAGACGTCATTTAGCACCCACAAACAGGTTCCCCTCCAATCTCTCTCGAGTCACAAAGTAGGATTTCTCCCTCAAATCACACAAAACATCAAAAATGGAGGAAGTCGGGAAGAAACTTAATTATTTTTATAAAAAAACTCTTAGAACATACTTTCTACTCTAGAATCATCCACATATATTGCATGTTTCAAAGCAGAAAAATTATAGTTTTAAACAAAACACTGCGAGGACCGTCATCCTACAAGTTACTTGAACTCTTCCGAACTTCAAGCCGTTGAACCGTCACGCCACAAACCGCCGCCGGTACTGCCGTGGACGTCGTCACTCCACAGGGACGTCGGCCGCTATCCAGAAAAAAATGCACTACGGAGGAGATGGTGGTAGTAATAGTGAAAGTTAGGAGGTTGATGAAGTGGAGAGAGAAGAGGAATCGGGAGAAGAAAGGAAGGAGAAAGAGGAAGAAGGAGCGGATGGATCGGAGAAAGGGAGGAGAGAGAAAAGAATGAAAGAAATGAAGGAAGAAAAGGAGGACTTCGAAGTGTCAACCGAAATTTCGTTAAAACACGTCGTCTAAGACCGACATCAATCAGACGATACGATAAGGTCGTATACTAAGACCGACATCAATCAGACGATACGATAAGGTCGTATACTGACAGATCTTTGAATGGCGTCGACCATGCAAAATGCCATTCAAACGATAAGTCTGGGACTGTATTCTCGCGACCCAAAATCGACCTACGTGACACATTCTAAAAGAGATTTTCTTAATCCGACGCCGTTTGAACTGCGTCTCGCAAACTCGACGCGAAAAAAGAATCTATACTCCAGTCTTATAAAGATCCAAACCAAAAGATCCGACACCAAAATCGACTCGATAATCGGATCCAAAATCTCAATCCTTACTGTTATGGCCCAGACGACCGAAAAGTAAAAATATGTAGACCCTCCAAGAGGTGGGGAGAGTTTTCGAATCGTGACATACAAAGAACGCACCGGCAGAGGACTGACCATTTATTTCAACAGCTTGTGCCGGTTTCCGTGAAAATTCAGCGTCCGTCTGGGTCAACAACTAAACATCGTTTCAAAACAGTGTACTCGGCGTCGGTGGACTTGGAAATGTCTCCGACGACCTACGTACATACAGATGCGATTTCCCGTTTCTTTCCGTAACAAAATTTTCGATCATCAATTGAAAAAAGGGGGAAGGGGTTGGGGAACACGTTTCCACGTCCTTTCAGGGGAGGAGAGGCCTTCTCCTAACTAGGCTCCTGGCTTTCTTAGTTAGTATGGATGGTTTTTTTTTGTGATTTTACATATATATATATATATATATATAAAACATATCGTATTCATATTGTTTTCACTATCTGTGAATATGTTGTGGTTGTCCTCCTTTCAAAATAACATGAACTTTAAGTAAATCTGTTAAAAAGATTCTGTAAATCTTAATAACATTAAGAATGCATATGTAAAATTCTAATCAATTTAAGAATATATATACAGAATATCAATAAATTGAAAAATATGTATGTAAAATGTCAAGTTTGATTCTTCATAGGAATATAACTGCCACTTATTGTTTGAGATTTTAAGAGTATTACAAATAATATGTGAAAGTTGGAAATATAGATATAAATATGATATATTTCAGAAGTACACTTTAAATTAGCCTGCTGCACAAAATTTGTCCAAAGTTCCCATGGATTAACTACACTTCAAATGAGGCTGCTGCGTAGAATTAGGGTCTAAATTTTGTAATTTTACTTTGTCAGTTACGGAAGATACGTGTCACGCGTAAAATATTTTACAAATTATTTATTAATATTTTATGTGCAAACAATATTAAGAGTTGTCTATGAATCACTTATTTTTAAGTAAAAAAATAAAGTATATCTCATAGAAGAAACTAGTTAACCATTTATCTCTCCACGTTAACAGGAAGCTAGCAGCACTCCTGTCTGTCTGCCTTTGTAAGACGTCCTATTTTAAAAGTAATTAGGTACTGTTTGGAAGAGAAGATTATAAGTGACTTCAAGTAAGAGGGAGAATAAAAAGGGGACAACTATATTTGCTACATTTTTTCATCAAAATTAATATAAAATCATCTATCCTCCCCTCACAATTTAGAAAGAGATAAAAAAGAAAGAAGAGAGAAAAATGTTAACAAAAAGAAATTTTTTTAAAAAAATTGGTTGATTGTAATTATTAATTCGAGACTTATTAATCTAAAATCAAGACATCACAAAAACTTTTTCTTCTCATCCAAATTTTCAAAAGCCACCTTTGTCTCTAGTCTATACTCCGTCAAGATCTTCTCTCACCTCATGCTGCCCCGCAAACAGGTCCCAAATCGTCCGTTGCTGATGGTGTTGGTATATTTTTCAAAGTTTTCTGTTGCTAACAGACTAACAGTATTGTGACGGGAAACTGTGCCAAGACTCCACGTCCAAAAAGATCCACCGTGCCGAGGCTTCTGCAGTTTTAAAATATCACGGTTGTATCCTCTTCCAGAAGATTAAAGGACCGCCACTAGAGTAGGATCCAAAAACATCTTAATGAAGTCCAACTTATAATCTAAATCGTTAAATCTTTTATAAAATATGAAAATTATATAAGTAGAAAAATACTTTATTCTAATATTTATAAATTATAAAGAGGCCAGGTACCAGATATCATATTATCTAGATAGTAGGCCATGCATAAAAAATATCTATTTGTGCATTTGATTTTTCATTTCATACATACATATATATATAAATAGGTTGCACTGTTCTTATTTTGCTCACCTAACCTAAAAATGCCTTAAATGAATTTTAATTTCGAGTTCAAAGCCGTTAAATCCTAATTGTTTCTTATTTTTGTCTTTTTATGTCCCTGCATTAATGGTATATAAGGAGAATATTCTTTATTTGCTTCCTTTTCCAAGCTTCTTCTGACTATAATGTTTTATTTTTAAACATTAGTAGATCGTAAGAAATCCTTAGGAAATATAAAAAAGATAGGGACAAGAATGTAAACTTTGCAAAGATTATAGGGACCTATGGGTTATTTGTTTTGACATAAAACAACGTGATTTGAAATAATTATTTTATTTCATGATATTTTCGATTGTTTGGAATGATTTAAAATAATGTAAAACAAAATCTTGTCTAAATCTTGTTGGTTCATTGACAGTACAACTCCTTTGTTTTGATTTACACTGGAAATTCACTGTAAGCCGAAACAAAAAAATTAAAATATTTTTCTTATTTTGTTTTATAAATAAGTAAATAAATATTCTTTTATTTTAAAATAAAAGAATATTTTAAATCGCGACGGGCAAGAAACGCACGACATAGACCATCAGACGGTCAGACCACGTGTCTAAATCGACGGCTTACGCTGGTTTCCCAAGAAAGTTCCAACGCCTTTCTCGGTAGACCATAAATCATACTTTTCAAAACTGGTAGACTCGGTGTGGACTTTAAAATGTCACCATCCAACCACGTACATACATATAGATACTTTTCCAGGTTGCGCGTGAGGAGCGGCCAGCTACTGCTAGGCTTCTAGCCTTTTCGTGGTTGGCATGGAATCACAGCTCTTAAAACTGGGCTGCCGTATAAAATTAGAATTCTAGATAAAAAAAAGGTTATATATTTATACTATCTATGCTCAGTGGCGGACTCAGTCCATTTCAGTAGGGTCCCAAGACTTCACTGAAATTTTAAATTTTTTTTAGAAGAGTTTTAATTTAATAAGATAAATTTTAAATTAAAGTATAAGATGACTCCACTGAATTTTTTAGATGACCCACAAGATCCCAATCTCACTCGGATCTCAGTTTCATTGAATTTTTTACATAGTATTATGACTTATATTTATCTTTTAATAAAAAATTCGTTGAGTGCATTTGAAAGAAAAAATTCTTCGTAATGAAGTGTATCATTTTTATTGAAGTATATCATTTTTATAATGATTAAAATATATTTATATTTATTTATTTTTAAATTTCTTTTATAACCAAAATAAAATATGAATAAATTTAATAATGATCCGAGTGACCCTGAGTGACCCCAATGAACAAAGTTTCTGCATCCGCCACTGTCTATGCTATATATATGAAATAAATTTTTTTGATATCGCTTGTCTACATTAGAAAATTCTATTTTCCGCTTAAATTATCTCTCCTCTTTTTTCATTATCTATTAATATCTCTACCCCTTATTAATTCTCTCTCATTATTTTTTCTCTTTCCCCACTCTCTCTCTCTCATTAATTCTCTCTATCTCCTCTCTCCTTCTCGTTAATTCTCCCTCTCCCCGTCTATCATTAATTCTCTTTCTCTCTCATGATCTCTCTCCCTCCCTCTCTCTCTCTCTCTTTCTCGACCCTCTCTTTACCACAAAAATTATTTATATATAATAATAATAATCTAATAACTTCTTATATACTATATATATAATCAATCTCTTTTTTATATTATTATTACTATTGTTATTATTATACTATCATCTTTATCATCGCTCTTTCTCCTCTTTTACATTTTTCTCTCTTTATTAATATTTCTATCTCTTTTTTTTTTTCCCCTATTATTATTGTTGTTGTTGCTGTTATTAAAATCTTCTAGGATAATAATAATTAATTTAATATTATTATTATTGTTGTTCTTGATATTGTTATTGTTGTTGAGATAGTCTAATGCAATAATAATAACTAATTTTGATATTATTACTATATTAAAAAAATAATATTAAAATGATGGTATCATAGGATAATAATAACTAATTTTGATATTATTATTATTAAAAAAATAATATTAAAATGATTGACTCATGAGATAATAATAATTAACTTTGATATTATTATTATTATCTTGTTTTACATTTTTATCTCTCCCTATTAATATTTCCATGTCTTATTTTTTTTGTCTCCTATTATTATTATTATTTTTGTTGTTGCAATGTCTTGGAAATAATAATAACTAGTTTTAACACTATTATATTATTATTAGATAGTTTTATGAGATAATAATAACTCATTTTAATATTAATAATAATAATAAAATCAATATCACCATGATAGTCTCATAGAATAATAATAACTAATTTTAATATTATCATTATTATTATTATATCTCTTTCTCCTCTTTCACATTTTCTCTCTCCCTATTAAAATTTATATCTCTTATTTTTCTATCCTCTATTATTATTGTTGTTGTTGTTATTGTGCAATCTCCTAGCATAGTAATAACTAATTTTGACATTATTATTATTATTATTATTATTATTATTATTAAGGTAGTCTCATTAGATAATAGAAACTATTATTATCTAAGATAGTGGAAAGTATTATCATATTATTTTTTTGAATGTACTGTTATTTTCTTATTAGGATAGTCGCATGATAATAACTAATTTTGATATTATTATTATTTTTAAAATATTATTATTATTATTATTATTTTAATCTAAGATGGTGGAAAGTATTATATCATTATTATTATTGGGATAGTCTTATAGAATAATTATACTAATTTTATATTATTATTATTCTTATTAAAATTAATATGGAAATGATAGTCACATGAAATAAAAATAACTAATTTCGATATTATTAGTATTATTATTATTATTATTATTATTATTAACTCTCTTTCGCACTTTCACATTTTCTTTCTCCTTATTAATATTTCTATCTCCTATTTATTATTATTATTATTATTATTATTATTATTACTGTTATTGTACTTATTGTTGTTACTTCTAATACTGCAATCTCTTTGGATAATAATAACTAATTTTGATATTATTATTATTAGGACAATCTCATGAGATAATAATAACTAATTTTGACACTATTATTGTTTTTTAAAAGTACTTTATTATTATATTATCTTTATTATATTATTATTATTATTATCTATCTTTCTCCTCTTTCATATTTTTTCCTCTTCTATTAATATTTATATCTCCTATTTTTTCTCCTATTATATTATCATTATTGTTGTTGTTGTTGTTGTTCCTATAATCTCTTAGGATAATAATAATTAATTTTAATGTTATATTATTATTATTGAGGTAGTGTCATGAGATAATAATAACTAATTTTGATATTATTATTTTTATAAAAAAGTACTACTAATTTTGTTATTGTTATTATTATTATTATTATTATTAACGAGACCAGTCTCTGTCTCAGTTTTCTCATTTATATTATTATTATTATTGTTGTTGGTGTTAACTCATTTTTTTCACTCATATTATTATTGTTATTATTGTTGTTGTTGCTATTGTTGTCGTTGTTGTTAATATTAGGACAGTCTATTAGGATAATAATATTTATTATTATTATTGAGATAGTCTAATAAGATAATAATAACTAATTTCATTATTAACGAGACCAATCTCTCTCTCATTTTTCTCTCAATCCATGTTTCAACTTTCAATACACTTTTTAGTTTACTGTCTTAATTCATATTTCTATTAGATACAATAGTTATGAACTTTTAGTATTCACAACTAGTCTAATATTCATAGAAAAATATTAGTATTTCTGAACATATATTTTTATGTAATTATTTTATTCATTCCTTCACAAAGAGTAAAAAATTAACTTCACTTATATTAATTATAATTATTTTATTCAAATCTATTAATTTTCCGTGCATCGCACAGGATTGCAACTAGTATATAGCATCTAGTATATATATATATATATATATAAGCATAGGGAAACTAAAAAGACTTGAACCATATAGCTAACATACACTAATAACCTGCAGCAAAAAGAATAAACTAAATTCCATCCTTAAAATCTCAACGTCATATCCTCCTCTGGAAGATTAAAAGACTGCCACCAGAGGAATATCACAAACATGTATAATTATCTTGTCGCATCTACATATATATGTATATTAGATGTATTCCGTCAAGAATTAATCTTTTTTTGTTAAAAGGATAATTTTTTTAAAATATTTAAACAAGCCTTTTAAGATTGATCTCAGCTTAGGATTTTAACTTTTACTATCAGATCTTTGATGATTACCCAAAGTTATTTAATCAGGTATGTATCTAACATTAATCTCTAAAAATATTTAAAAAAATAAAAAATTTGTCAGATTAATCTTTATGGTTGATCTCATCCCCTAAGATTCGATTCCCAAACAATGACGTATTTGATTGCACGACTATAGTTAAGCTTTTCGATTCAACCGTGATAATTAAATCCAAAAAAGTAGAAAACCGCTTAGAGGGGGATACTCAAATATTTTAAATTTTTTGACGATTTTTATTTGTTTTCTTAAAATAGGATGGATGGATTTTCGGAGGGAGGCGCATCTTAGATGCTCCCGAGAGCACATTATATCCACCACTGCTATGTACAAACTTCCACCCTATGGGACATCTAACTTACAAGCGTCCCTCCCTCCTCCCAAAAATTTACTATTTCTATGTTTAAAAAAATAAAAATTACTAATAATTTTTAAGTATTCAAATAGGTCTCTTAGAGTTGCTCTCATCTTTGGAGCTTTAATTTTTACCACAACCACTTTTCAATTTTAATTGCCGACACAACAATCTTAGTAAGTACATATTTAGAAATATGAAACACTATCTTCTTGCATCGACAATCCATCATGGCATAATAATGTTCGAACCAATCCATCTCTAGAATAACATCAAAATCAGTTATATCTAGGAAGTAGAGATTAGTTGACATGCATCTATTCTGAATCACCACATTTACATCATGTATGATTTGAGAAGTACTGCCCTCACCCATAGGAGTATAAATAGGTAGAGACTCCACATCATAAATAGGATAAAGCTTATGTACAACAATAGCAAATCTTCTAGATATAAAAGAATATGTAGCACCCGGATCAAATAAAACACGAGCATATCAATCTGCAACTAAGATTGTACCTTCTGTTGTGGCTCTAGAATTTTCCACATCATCTATGGTGAGATTATCAACTCTAGTTGGAACCCTTGGCCCATCAGTTCTCATTGGCTTTAGACAATTCTTCATCATATGGTCTGTAGTACCACAACGGAATCACTTACTCGACATCTTCCTGCAAAGCCCATCATGTTTGCCGCCATAATAACTACATATCGGAAGATCCCTTCGTGGAGTAGCTAGAATAGGTGGTGGTGCTCCAGGAGCAATCTTAAACTACTGCCTCTGATCTCTTTGGAATCTCCATGACTGCTCATTTCCGTGTTGATGCCCCCTCTAATTTATTTGCATAGCTTTAATGTTGCCTTCTGCAATGTAAGCAACATAATAGGCAGCTACAATAGTCTCATGATCAAACAAAGACACATGATCTCGAATAGAACTTCGAAACTCGCGAACGAACTTCTTGGTACTTCTCTTCTCATCTGTGCATAAGTGGGATGCATATTTGACTAACTCAGTAAAGCATGCCTCATATTGTGCCACTATCATCAAACCTTACTGCAGATTCATAAATGTCAACTCCATCTAATCTTGCACATACTCAGGAAAGAACTTTGCCCTATACACCTTGACAAAATCTTCCCATCCAATATCAGCTTGTCCTGCAAATAATGTCCTCTTGGTTGTCTATCGCCACTCATCTGCTCGCTTTTGGAGTATGAATGTACCAGAGACAATCTTGTCTTCATCATCACACTGAATGACATCATGGATTTTCTCTATTTTTCTGATCCACTTCTCGGCTGCCTTAGGTCGACTCTCCCCCTTAAAGGACGGTAGATTCATGCAGTGGAATTTCTCCGTCAAAGTAGCTCCCACCAATCTGTCTGAATTCTCTAGTTGGGCTGCAACCACCCCCTACAATTGCTCCTACATCCGAGTTTGCATCTGAGCCTGGATCTTGGCCTGGGCCCGTATGGCCTGTGCCAAACTTTGAAAAGTCTGTAGGAAATTTCTGTATCCTCCAATTGCTACAGCCAATGGGCCTCCCCCTCCAGATCCCTGGGCCTCCCTATGTCCATCCAAGGGATTCATTCTAGTTGATCGCTTGTTATTTCGCCTCAACTCTCTTCCTGTCATCTATCTACAACACCTAGAAAAACAAACATTTCTAAGCACACATCGAAACTAAATACGGACCATTTATTTGAAGTAACTTTTCATGCAAAGATCTTGGGGTATAATCTTTGAATGATAAGTGAAACATAATAGAATCCCAATCAGGCTCTGATACCATAATATGTCATGTCCCAGCCTAGTCATTCATAATGTACAAGATAATTACAGGAGTGACCAAAACATAATAGGGAGAAAAGACTCCTCAAAATAGATAATTGAGAAGATACTATATTTCAAATGAAAGCATAGTATAAAAATTTGTAAAGAAACAACCTCCTAATGTAAAATCCTTGTACATGAGCACAGATGACCTTCGCAACATGGCAACATATCTTAACGCGGGGGAAGTTTTTAAATCGTGACGGGCAAGAAACGCACGACATAGACCATCAGACGGTCAGACCACGTATCTAAATCGACGGCTTACGCTGGTTTCCCAAGAAAGTTCCAACGCCTTTCTCGGTGGACAGTAAATCATACTTTTCAAAACTGGTGTACTCGGTGTGGACTTTAAAATGTCACCATCCAACCACGTAATATACATAGATACTTTTCTAGGTTGCACGTGAGGTGCGGCCAGCGACTGCTAGGCTTCTAGCCTTTTCGTGGTTGTCATGCAATCACCGCTCTTAAAACGGGGCTGCCGTATAAAGTTAGAATTCAAGATTAAAAAAAAGTTATATATTTATGATATCTATGCTATATATATGAAATAAAATTTTTTGAAATCGCTTGTCTACATTAGAAAATTCTGTTTTCCGCTTAAATTATTTCTCTCTTTTTTATTACCTATTAATATCTCTACTCCTTATTAATTCTCTCTCATTATTATTTTTCTTTTCCCACTCTCTTTCTCATTAATTCTCTATATCTCCTCTCTTCCTCTCATTAATTCTCTCTCTCCCCCTCTATCATTAATTCTCTTTCTCTCTCACGATCTCTCTCCCTCCCTCTCGCTCTCTCTCTCTTTCTCAACACTCTCTTTATAACAAAAATTACTTATATATAATAATAATCTAATAACTTCTTATATACTATATATATAATCAATCTTTTTTTTATATTATTATTATTATTGTTGTTATTATATTATCATTTTTATCATCTCTCTTTCTCCTCTTTTACATTTTTCTCTCTCCTTATTAATATTTCTATCTTTTATTTTTTTTGTCTCCTATTATTATTGTTGTTGTTGTTGTTATTATAATCTTCTGGGATAATAATAATTAATTTGATATTATTATTATTGTTGTTGTTGATGTTGTTATTGTTGCTGAGATAGTTTAATGCGATAATAATAACTAATTTAATATTATTATATTAAAAAATATTAAAATGATGGTATCACAGGATAATAATAACTAATTATGATATTATTATTATTAAAAAATTAATATTAAAATGATGGTCTCATGGGATAATAATAATTAACTTTGATATTATTATTATTATTATTATTATTTATTATTATTATTATTATTATTATTATTATTATCTTGTTTCACATTTTTCTCTCTCCCTATTAATATTTCCATGTCTCATTTTTTCTGTCTTCTATTATTATTATTATTGTTGCTGTTGCAATCTCTTGGAAATAATAATAACTAGTTTTAACACGATTATATTATTATTAGATAGTTTTATGAGATAATAATAAATCATTTTAATAATAATAATAATAATAATAAAATCAATATCAAAATGATAGTCTCATAGAATAATAATTACTAATTTTGATATTTTTATTATTTTTATTATATTTCCTTCTCCTCTTTCACATTTTTCTCTCTCCCTATTAAAATTTCTATCTCCTATTTTTCTGTCCTCTATTATTATTGTTGTTGTTATTGTGCAATCTCTTAGCATAGTAACATCTAATTTTGACATTATTATTATTATTATTAAGGTAGTCTCATTAGATAATAGTAATTATTATTATCTAAGATAGTGGAAAGTATTATCATATTATTTTTTTGAATGTACTATTATTTTCTTATTATTATTATTAGGGTAGTCGCATGGGATAATAATAACTAATTTTGATATTGTTATTATTATTGGGACAATCTCATGGGATAATAATAACTAATTTTGATATTATTATTATTTTTAAAATATTATTATTATTACTATTATTTTAATCTAAGATGGTGGAAAGATTATATCATTATTATTATTAAAAATATTATTAGTATTAGTATTATTGGGATAGTCTTATGGAATAATTATACTAATTTGATATTATGTTATTCTTATTAAAATTAATATCGAAATGATAGTCTCATGGAATAATAATAACTAATTTTGATATTATTATTATTATTATTATTAACTCTCTTTCCTACTTTCACATTTTTCTCTCTCCTTATTAATATTTATATCCCCTATTTATTATTATTATTACTGTTATTGTACTTGTTGTTGTTACTTCTACTACTGCAATCTCTTTGGATAATGATAACTAATTTCGATATTATTATTATTGGGACAATCTCATGAGGTAATAATAACTAATTTTGACATTATTATTATTTTTTAAAAGTATTTTATTATTATAATTATCTATCTTTCTCCTCTTTCACATTTTTTTCTCTTCTATTAATATTTATATCTCCTAGTTTTTCTCCTATTATATTATTATTATTATTATTGTTGTTGTTGCTATAATCTCTTAGGATAATAATAATTAATTTTAATATTATATTATTACTATTGAGGTAGTGTCATGAGATAATAATAACTAATTTTGATATTATTATTATTATTTTAAAACTATTACTAATTTTGTTGTTGTTATTATTATTATTATTAATGAGACCAATCTCTGTCTCACTTTTCTCATTTATATTATTATTATTATTATTGTTATTGTTGTTAACTCATTTTTTTCACTCATATTATTATTGTTATTATTGTTGTTGTTAATATTGTTGTTATTGTTGTTGTTGTTGTTAATATTAGGACAGTCTATTAGGATAATAATATTTATTATTATTATTGAGATAGTCTAATAAGATAATAATAACTAATTTTATTATTAACGAGACCAATCTCTTTCTCATTTTTCTCTCAATCCATGTTTCAACTTTCAATACACTTTTTAGTTTTCTCTCTTAATTCATATTTCTATTTGATACAATAGTTATGAACTTTTAATATTCACAACTAGTCTAATATTCATAAAAAAAATGTTAGTATTTTTTAACATATATTTTTCTGTAATTATTTTATTCATTCCTTCACAAATTAATTTCACTTATATTAATTATAATTATTTTATTCAAATCTATTAATTTTTCGTGCATCGCACGAGATTGCAACTAGTGTATATATATATATATATATATATATATATATATATATATATATATATATATATATATATATATATATATATATATATATATATATATATATATATATATATATATATATATATATATATATATATAAAAGCATAGGGAAACTGAAAAGACTTGAACCATATAGCACAGCGCCCATGCTTCTCTAGTTTTACGTATCTCTAACATACACTAATAACCTGCAGCAGAAAGAGAAACTAAATTACATCCTTAAAATCTCAACGTCATATCCTCCTCTGGAAGATTAAAGGACTGCCACCAGAGGAATATTACAAACATGGATAATTGTCTTGTCCTGCATCTATATATATATATATATATATTAGATGTATTTCCTCAAGAATTAATCTTTTTCTGTTAAAAGGATAAATTTTTTAAAATATTTAAATAATTAAGCCTTTTAGGATTGATCTCAGCCTCGGAGTTTTAATTTTTACTATATGATCTTTGATGATTAGCCAAAGTTATTCGATGAGGTATGTATCTAACATTAATATCTAAAAATACTAAAAAAAATCAAAAAATAAAAAATTTGTCAGATTAGTCTTTATGGTTTATCTCATCCCCTAAGATTTTAATTTTGATTCTCAAACAATGACGTATTTGATTGCACAACTATAGTTAAGCTTTTCGATCCAACAGTGATAATTAAATCCAAAGAAATAGAAAACCACCTAGAGCGGGATACTCAAATATTTTAAATTTTTTGACGATTTTTATTTGTTTTCTTGAAATCGAGTGGGTGGATTTTCGGAGGGAGGCGCATCTTAGATGCGCTCCAGAGCACATTATATCCACCACTGCAATGTACAAACTTCCACCCACTGGTACATCTAACTTACATGCATCCCTCCCTCCTCCCGAAAAGTTACTATCTCTATGTTTAAGAAAATAAAAATTACTAATATTTTTTAAATATTCAAATAGGTCTCTTAGAGTTGTTCTCATCTTTAGAGCTTTAATTTTTACCACAACCACTTCTCAGTTTTAATTGCCGACACAACAATCTTAGTAAGTGCATGTAACGACCCG
Organism: Zantedeschia hybrid cultivar; assembly: GCA_030544215.1. NCBI lineage: Eukaryota > Viridiplantae > Streptophyta > Magnoliopsida > Alismatales > Araceae > Zantedeschia > Zantedeschia hybrid cultivar. The sequence goes on from JARZZO010000011.1 coordinate 49,274,016, forward strand.
CCATCCTATAATCGGGAATCCGATTACTATATGGATACTGAATCATTAAAATTTGAAGTTAAACCAAGATCTCGATAAGTCTGAAAAATAAATGATAAACTAAACTAAACATCCCATACCACATCGAATTGTAAAGGAAGTGCATGAATTAAAAATTATTACAATTCGGCTCGACTCAGCAAATAATTACATAATCTAACTGAAAAGAAATAATTAAGCGTACATGCCTTAAAGGAAAATAACAACTACATCGGGGCATACTTCGGAACAATGGCTGCTGGCACGCAACTCGAGACGAAACCCTCCACAGTACGCCTGCCTGGAATCCTCACCTGAAAACTGCAGGGGTGAGTCTTATCGAAATGGACTCAGTAGGGATCCTTCGATCCCCACCACCCACTCACACCCACAAGTGCAATAACACAAATATAGACAATTAAATAAGTAAAGCAGTAAACACAACGCCTAAAGATTCCCAAACTCCGATATAAAACATATGCATTTGTAAATGCAACATACACAACTTTAAAACCACTCCACCACAAAGTCCATGTTGGTTATCTTTGTTTCTCCGGATCGCAAAACGCAGCGGAAAATAAAATAGAAACCACGATCCGTTCCCGTTTCGAATAACTAAAACAAATAATCGGATTATCGATTCTTACCGTGCGCGGATTCGAATCCGCGGCCGATCGGTTCCGTTGGTGTAACACTGCAAGCTGCGCAAGTGCCCGGCCTCTAGTGGAATCCACGCGATCTTCCGCGCAGTGGAAATCCTCATGTTCCTTGCTCGTCGCAGCCCACGAACCCTTCGCTGTGCGCCGCAACGACCGCCGCGACGTGCGGTCAATTTCTTGTCGGACGGGAGTCGGAGAAGCGGCGAAGCAAACCCGAAGAACAGATCCAGCCTGGGGTGCTAGAGAGAGAGGGGTAGAGAGGAGGGGGCGGCTAGGGTTTTGCAATAGCCTGGCCTGCTCAGTCCGTTCGTTACATTTTATATTAACCGCGTGATTTTTCATAAAAATCCTCGATTTATATAAAACTCACATATTTATCCATCGCCTTAAGAATCATTTGCGTGTGACCCTCTAGGCCCAATAACCAGTCCGGTTAATGGCCCAATAACCAGTCCGGTTAATGGCCCAATAAGCCCAGTGACTTCTCACTAGCTTGATTAATCAATTAATAACTCAGATTAATTAATTAATCAATCGAATTAATGTCGCACATCGAATTCGATCGGGCCTCCGATCACGTTGGGTGCCAAGCAACACCGCGTGAACCCGGAAGGTATTGAGGTTAAGTAACCCACTCTTGGAACCTTTCCGCCGACAGTTACCGCATGAATATAGTCCTTCATTCGTACAATGCTCTCGAGTCAACTCAAGATATGTTGTACTGTCAAACCCTAATTAGTCGACTCACTTGGATCATATGTTGCTGTATAATATCGGAAAACTCCTTTCCCGATATTATCGTCCACTCTGGCCAGGGACTTCTGCGCATCATTCCTCGAGCATTCTCTCTCTAAGTACCGAGAGTGAATGATTCCTTATTGAGACTCAATTTCCTTCGACGGTATTCCGCTGTACCCGATGCTTGACTATTTAGAATCCTGTGGTTAGAGATTCATAAACTAAGGTCAAAGCACATAATGTTAGAATTGGGTGGCCTCAAAGCCAATCATTGTACATTCTAGTTCAGATTATTAATAAAGGCAATTATTTCTTCATTTAATAGTTCTCGCAAACGACTATCATAATGAAGGTCCATAGACAAATGTATGGGATATTGAATCATGATGAGATCGTGATAGTGAGATCAATATCCTAAGGCAATTGTCTTAAATAGTTCTCGATCGTAGGATATTTGAGATGGACATTAAATATCCGATAAGATCGACACAAGTTATGTCTACTCATATGATGAGGGTGAATGATCTCACATTCACTCGTGTGGTGACACTAAGACAAACAAGTGGGTGCTCATTAGAGAATGAGTTCACTGAACAGACCCAAATAAGAATTCCTGGATGGTAATTATACCTATTAGTCAACCAGGGAATTCATTTGTTGCACTAGCACAGTTGGTCCTTTGACCTGAGTCACCAATGATACCTTGTTTGTGGACCGTTGTGTCTTGATTCTCTGACTCGTGGGCTTTAACCATTAAGTCCACCATAATCGGTCTTTTAGATACAGTGGAAAGCTTGCGAAGGTAATTGAGTGGACAACAAGGGATCACTCACTCTTGGTATAAGACTGTAGAGAGAATGTCCCATGGATGTGTACACAGAAATCCCTGGCCAGGGTCAAATGAAAGAGATGTCTTTCTAGATATTAACTGTGTACTGGAATCCATCTGAATAATGCGATAGAGGGTTTGACTATAAAACCATACCCTTGCGTTATCGGGACATTGCATGAGTGAAGGATTATATCTGTGCGGTATCTGCAGACGGAAAGGTTCAATTGAAGGGAACAGTATCCCTTATATCTTCTGGGATCATGAGGTAGTGTTTGGTGCTGTTCATGATCAGAAGGCCAAGTGATTTGATCATCAGATGATAATTCACTTGTTTATTAAATTAATCATTTAACATGTGATGTTTAAATGTTAATTAATAAATATTAAACTCTAGAAACAGTTCTAAGTTTAATGGGCCTACAACCGGACTGATATATGGGCCTAGAGGGTCACACACATAAGAGTTCTCGTCAGATGGTGAGAGATGTTAAATTTCATGCTTATCTGGGTTTTTGTAAAAAGCTGCAGGATAAACATGAAGATTTAATGGAGAATTATCCAAGGCCAAACTCTTGGATAATCACGATGATTAACTCTTGTGCTTATCCTTATTTCTATATAAGGAGGGCCAAGGGGGAGTGGTAAAAAGTTGGTTGGACGAATTTTACTCCCCATATTCTCTCTCTCCTCTCTCTCTCTCCTTCTCTCTCTCTTGGAGTGGATCTGTCTCTCTCCGCGCATGGTGGATTTGAGATCTGGTCGGAGCACTCAAGTCGAGGAGGAAATCGCGTCTGCTGCAGGAACTCGTGTGGATACCTCTAGAGATCGTGCGCGTGCGCGATTACCGAGTCGGCATCATCCACGGGAGATTCGAAACCCCACAAAGGTGAAGAACTGTTCTTCCCGCTTAGATTTTAATGTCCGTTTTACGACCCCAGCAACCGATACAATGGAATCATTTTTATTTCCGCTGCGTTCATGGCGATTCCTTACAGTGGTATCAGAACCAGGTTCGCTGGTTCGTTTGTAAAACGGCACCGTTTTATGTGTTTTCTCGTTATGCGTGAAGAACCCGTATTGTACGTGTTCTTTAGTATAATCCGATTAAAAATGACAGATTAGTGTTCATATGATGATCACGATCGATTTGATTATTTTTCTTTATTTTTCGGATTTTTATTTGGGTTTTTCGGAGTTCGTCATGTGATGATGAAACGGGGTACTTCGGCGGCTTCGTATGTGCATCCCAAGCGTTGGGATGGCCGGAAGAATCCCTAGATCTCTTGGTGATAGTCACCACTTCTCATTAGGCATAAAGATCGGCACCGGGGTGCCCTTGGAGATGTTAAAAATCAAGCCCCAAAAACACGGTTTGGAACCTGCAAAATTCAGAATTTTGGGAATTTTAGGCCTGGCCGGATGTGTATTTGGCCACCGCCGGAGACCCCGCCGGCGCCGGGCACGTCGCCGGTGCCGGGGGGCATCGTCGGCCTGGCCGGCACCCGCCGGGGGGGTGGCCGGAGCTCGGCGGCGCCGCCGCCGATGGCTAAACTAGGGTTCCTGCAATTGCAGGTCACTGTTCTAAGGGAAAGGGGCCGGTCGAGCGGGGTGGAGAGGGCCGGACCGCCCGGTCCCGATCCGGTCGGACCGGGCGGGGCCGGGCGGCGCCCTGGCCGAGCCAGGGCTCGACCCTGGCTGAGCCAGGGTTCGACCCTGGCAGAGCCAGGGTCCTGGGCCCGGACCGCTTGGGCCCTAATGGGCTGGGCCCATTTTTGGTTAATTAAAAATTAATTTTTTAATGCCTGTTTAACCCCATTAAACCCAATTTTAGCCCATTTAAGCCAGTTTTAAAATTGTTTTAAAACATAAAATTTATAGAAATAATTAATAATTGTTATTAATTATTTTTTTGATTATTAACAGGTTATTAAAGTGTTTAATAACTGTTAGTCTATTAAAGGGCTTTATAATTAATGGCTGTTAGTTAATTATTTAAAATTGTTTTAGATAATTAATTCCCTGTTAATTTAATTAGTTTAAAATTGTTTTAAACTAATTTCATGCATAACTTGATTACACTTAGATGTTCAAATTGTTTGAATTTGTATTTAGATTAACTGAATAGTTTAGTTAGTCATATTGGTCAATAATGTTTTGAATATCATTGATTATGCTGAAATAGATGTTATTTCGAAAACTAATTGGTATTATAATTTTATATTTATAAAATTTAATACCAAACAGCAATTATGTGATGATTGTGATGCATGTGATGTGTTTTATGGTGGGATGATCATGGACTTAGAATTTTCATGTGATGAATGATGTGAATGGATGCGATGCTTATTTCATTTGGTATTTTAAATAGGACCTGCGTGTCCTCCTCTCTCTTAATCCAAGTGTACTTTCTACCTTCCTATAAGATTGTACTCCCCTTGATAAGATCAAGGTTTCTAATTGTTTAAATGTACATTTGTGGACCTGCGAGTCCTGAATTTTGTATTTAAATGTATCGGATTAAGTTTAGAGGACGGGATCTTCTGAAGACACCTCTGGAGGGAGGACTCGCATCAAATGGAACCAGTGTTGCTGTTTTCACATTAGGATCCTATTATGGATCATCGTTTGGCTCCGATGATTGCATAGTAGCTTTAAGCAGTCCATGATCATCCCCATTTAATTTTTCTGCACATATGTGATATTTGTGGACTATGCTATCATATATATATTTCTATTAAGTATATTGATACTTCAAATTGAAATACTATTGATAGCACGATTTTTTTTACAAATCAAAAATCAAAAACCCTCTTTTAAAACCTAAGTTGCAAACGTGAGATATTAAGAATAATCCACGTAATCCACCATCATTATAGATCTTAGGATAATTCTTATCTCAAACGGATTTGTTGTGCTACCACAAGGTCTGTTTGATTTAGAAATTAAACTAGGTCTACGACATGTGATGTCATTAAGATGAATGGACAAATAGTGTAGTTTTGTTGTGCTACCACAAGGATTGCACTATGAATTCATGTCATCTAAGTAATGATGGATAAACTTAACTGAATCAAATTGATTTGTTGTGCTACCACAAGGTCATTCTGATTCAGGGGTTAAATCGATCGGATATTGCAAACGTTGCAACTGTCAAGAGTTGACTGCCTAAGGGACTTGATGTGATTTGTTGTGCTACCACAAGGTCACATGCATGTTGCCCGAAGGATTCTGATCCCCACTAGGAGATCATCGGAATCTCCCGTTCTGTATCTTAGAGGGTCATACAGATCGCCGAAAAATAGTGGGAGCATAAATCTAGATTAAAAGTCCTAAATCTGATTTTAAGAACTATCTGCTCATTTTATATATTTCCATGTAGGTCGCTATGTCGTCACCTAACCCCCTCCGTTGCATACTTGATGCAAATAAACTCACGGGACCAAATTACATTGACTGGTTACGCAACCTGAAGATTGTCCTCAGGTGCGAAAAGCTAGCCTATGTCCTAGATCAACCAGATCCAGTGCAACCCGGTGATAATGCTAACGAAGATGAATTAATGATGTATGAAAATTGGAAGGAGGACTCTGTCAAGGTCCAGTGTTATATGCTCGGTTCAATGAACAATGAACTGCAACGACAGCATGATAACATGGAACCTAAGACCATTCTGAATCACCTACAAGAGTTGTTTGGTGAACAATCCAGAACAGAAAGGTATGAGATATCTAAGAAATTGTTCAGGACCAGAATGAGCGAGGGCACATCTGTGCAAACTCATGTGCTCAAGATGATAGAGTGGATTGAGAGGCTTGCTGTGCTGGGCTTTGTTATGAACAATGACCTGAGCATTGACTTAATCCTACAGTCCCTTCCAGATTCATTTTCACAATTCATTATCAACTTCAATATGAACAAAATTGAAGTTTCACTAGCTGAGCTGCTCAACATGTTGAAGACAGCAGAAGGCACTATCCAGAAAGATAAGCCAAATGTAATGCTTGTTGGTAAGACCAACAAGAAAAGAAAAGTTGGACAGACCTTTAAGAAAGGTAAGCCTAAGAAGCAAGTGAAAAGCAAACCGGCGGCACAAAAGGACAAAGCTAAAGTCAATGATAAAGGTCAGTGTTTCCACTGCCATAAAGAAGGTCATTGGAAGAGAAACTGCAAGATTTATCTTGCAGAAAAAGCAAAGGAGAAGCTTGGTGAAGCTTCAGGTATTCTCATGATCGATCTTAACTTGTCTTATAGAGAATCAACATCCTGGGTATTAGATACTGGATGTGTTTCTCATATCTACAATAACTTGCAGGTGTTAACAAGTAAAAGAAGATTGAACCGCGGAGACGTGGATCTGAGGCTCGGGAATGGAGCAAAAGTTGCTGCGTTAGCTGTGGGGACAGTAAGACTTCAGATGCCGTCAGGAGACTCTTTGGAACTGATAAATTGTTATTATGTTCCAACCATTATTAGGAATATCATATCTATTTCATGTTTAGATAGACAAGGATATTCTATGAAGCTAGAGAATAAAGGTTGTTCAATTTATCAAGGAGACAAATTGTTTGCTTCCGGATATTTATTGAATGGATTATATTTACTTGATATTTCATATGATGTTTGTCTGGTAAATAATTCTCTTGAACGCTTAGATAAGGATGTGAATAAATCGTACCTATGGCATTGTAGGCTAGGTCATATAAATGAGAACAGGATCATAAGGTTGCAAAAGAATGGATATCTTGATCCATTTGATTATGAATCATTTGCAACCTGTGAAGCTTGTCTCATGGGAAAGATGACTAAAGCTCCATTCTCAGGACATGGAGAAAGAGCTAAAGACTTATTGGAACTAATACATAGTGATGTATGTGGTCCAAGGTCCACTCATGCTATGGGTGGTTACTCATACTTTGTTTCATTTACAGATGATTTCTCAAGATATGGCTACATATATTTAATGAAATATAAGTCAGAAGTCTTTGAGAAATTTAAAGAGTTTAAAAACGAAGTTGAGAACCAGACTGGAAAGAGTATTAAAACTCTTCGATCAGATCGAGGGGGTGAATACTTAAGTACATAATTCACAGAATATCTTAAGGATAATGGTATTTTGTCTCAGTGGACTCCTCCCTATACACCTCAGTTAAATGGTGTATCGGAAAGGAGAAATCGTACTCTATTAGATATGGTACGATCAATGATGAGTTATGCCAAACTTCCAATCTCTTTATGGGGATATGCACTATTGACTGCTGCATATCTGTTGAACAAAGTTCCCAGTAAGTCAGTATCTTTCACTCCATATGAGATATGGAAAGGAAAGAAATCAGACTTTAAGCATGTTAGAGTCTGGGGTTGTCCTGCACATGTCAAAAGACATGATCCAGACAAACTGGATTCCAGGACAGAGAAATGTAGATTTGTGGGATATCCAAAAGAGAGTTTTGGATATTACTTCTATCAGCCCAGCGATCAAAGGGTGTTTGTCGCAAAAAGAGCTGTCTTCTTAGAGAAAGAATATCTTTCAAAAGAAGACAGTGGGAGCAAGATAGAATTGGAAGAAATTCTAGACTCACAAATCAACACTAGTTCATTTACTGAACCATTGACTCAAGAACTTGTTCAAGATGATACACAAAAGGTTCGCAGATCAGGTAGAGTGCCTAAGCAGCCTGAAAGATATGTTGGACATATCGATGAAGGCAAACCAAAAGTGCACTTAAATGAGGATGATGATCCTCAAACCTACCTAGAAGCCATAAATAGTCATGAATCAGAAAAATGGCAAGAGGCAATGGATTCTGAAATTCAGTCCATGTATGCCAACCAAGTTTGGAACTTGGTTGATCTGCCAGAAGGTATGGTACCTATTGGCAGTAAATGGATCTTTAAAAGAAAGATCGGGGTAGATGGACAAATTGACACATACAAGGCAAGGCTTGTAGCAAAAGGATATCGTCAAAGGCAAGGTGTTGACTATGACGAAACCTTTTCTCCAGTTGCCATGATTAAGTCAATCAGAATACTTCTTGCTATCGCCGCATTCTATGATTATGAAATATGGCAAATGGATGTGAAAACAGCATTCCTTAACGGGAACCTTCAAGAAGAGGTGTATATGATACAACCTGAAGGATTCACTTCCAAAGAGCATTTCAAGTAAGGTATGCAAGCTGCAAAGATCCATCTATGGATTAAAGCAGGCATCCCGAACTTGGAACTTAAGATTTGATGAAGCAATCAAATCTTATGACTTCAGTAAGAATGAAGATGAACCTTGTGTATACAAAAAGGCTAGTGGGAGTGCAGTTACCTTTTTAGTACTTTACGTTGATGACATTCTACTCATTGGGAATGATGTAGGAATGTTGTCATCGGTAAAGGCATGGTTATCCAAAACTTCTCCATGAAAGATTTGGGGGAAGCATCCTATATTTTGAGAATAAGGATCTATCGAGATAGGTCCAAAAGGATGCTTGGCTTGTCCCAATCTATGTACATAGATACCATAGTCAAAAGGTTTGGCATGGAAAATTCCAAGAGAGGCCTCGTTCCTATGAGGCATGGAATTTATCTCTCTAAAGATATGTCTCCCAAGACACCTGAAGAGAGAGCATACATAGATAGAGTTCCTTATGCCTCGGCAATAGGATCCATCATGTATGCAATGCTATGTACTAGGCTTGATGTGGCACATCCATTAAGTGTCACTAGTAGATATCAGGCTGATCCAGGTGAGGAACACTAGAAGGCGGTGAAATGTATCCTTAGATACTTGAGAAGGACTAAGGATTTATTTCTTGTTTATGGAGGAAACGGCTTGGAACTTCGAGGATTTACTGACTCGAATTTCCAGTCGGATATGGATGACAGCAAATCTATGTCTGGATTTGTGTTCATGTTAAATGGAGGTGCAGTAAGTTGGAAGAGTTCCAAACAGGAAACTACTGCAGATTCGACAACCGAAGCAGAATACATTGCTGCAGCTGAAGCGGCCAAGGAGGCAGTTTGGATGAAGAAGTTCATCTCGGCGCTTGGAGTCGTTCCAAGCATTTCAGATCCTGTTCCATTATTGTGTGACAACAATGGGGCAATAGCTCAAGCAAAGGAGCCAAGATCACATCAGAAGTCAAAGCACATTTTGAGACGATTTCATCTGATTCGTGAGATAATCGCCCGAAGAGATATAGTAGTTGAGAAAGTCTCATCTAAAGATAATGTTGCAGATCCTTTGACTAAGCCATTGTCTCAAAACAATTTAGAACGTCACCTTAAGTCTATGGGACTTAGACACATGGGTGATTGGCTATAGTCCAAGTGGGAGAATGTTAGAATTGGGTGGCCTCAAAGCCAATCATTGTACATTCTAGTTCAGATTATTAATAAAGGCAATTATTTCTTCATTTAATAGTTCTCGCAAACGACTATCATAATGAAGGTCCATAGACAAATGTATGGGATATTGAATCATGATGAGATCGTGATAGTGAGATCAATATCCTAAGGCAATTGTCTTAAATAGTTCTCGATCGTAGGATATTTGAGATGGACATTAAATATCCGATAAGATCGACACAAGTTATGTCTGCTCATATGATGAGGGTGAATGATCTCACATTCACTCGTGTGGTGACACTAAGACAAACAAGTGGGTGCTCATTAGAGAATGAGTTCACTGAACAGACCCAAATAAGAATTCCTGGATGGTAATTATACCTATTAGTCAACCAGGGAATTCATTTGTTGCAGTAGCACAGTTGGTCCTTTGACCTGAGTCACCAATGATACCTTGTTTGTGGACCATTGTGTCTTGATTCTCTGACTCGTGGGCTTTAACCATTAAGTCTACCATAATCGGCCTTTTAGATACAGTGGAAAGCTTGCGAAGGTAATTGAGTGGACAACAAGGGATCACTCACTCTTGGTATAAGACTGGAGAGAGAATGTCCCATGGATGTGTACACAGAAATCCCTGGCCAGGGTCAAATGAAAGAGATGTCTTTCTAGATATTAACTGTGTACTGGAATCCATCTGAATAATGCGATAGAGGGTTTGACTATAAAACAATACCCTTGCGTTATCGGGACATTGCATGAGTGAAGGATTATATCTGTGCGGTATCTGCAGATGGAAAGGTTCAATTGAAGGGAACAGTATCCCTTATATCTTATGGGATCATGAGGTAGTGTTTGGTGCTGTTCATGATCAGAAGACCAAGTGATTTGATCATCAGATGATAATTCACTTGTTTATTAAATTAATCATTTAACATGTGATGTTTAAATGTTAATTAATAAATATTAAACTCTAGAAACAGTTCTAAGTTTAATGGGCCTGCAACCGGACTGATATATGGGCCTAGAGGGTCACACACATAAGGGTTCTCGTCAGATGGTGAGAGATGTTAAATTTCATGCTTATCTGGGTTTTTGTGAAAAGCTGCAGGATAAACATGAAGATTTAATGGAGAATTATCCAAGGCCAAACTCTTGGATAATCACGAGGATTAACTCTTGTGCTTATCCTTATTTCTATATAAGGAGGGCCAAGGGGGAGTGGTAAAAAGTTGGTTGGACGAATTTTACTCTCCAGATTCTCTCTCTCCTCACTCTCTCTCCTTCTCTCTCTCTTGGAGTGGATCTGTCTCTCTCCGCGCATGGTGGATTTGAGATTTGGTCGGAGCACTCAAGTCGAGGAGGAAATCGCGTCTGCTGCGGGAACTCGTGTGGATACCTCTAGAGATCGTGCGCGTGCGCGATTACCGAGTCGGCATCATCCACGGGAGATTCGAAACCCCGCAAAGGTGAAGAACTGTTCTTCCCGCTTAGATTTTAATGTCCGTTTTACGACCCCAGCAACCGATACAATGGAATCATTTTTATTTCCGCTGCGTTCATGGCGATTCCTTACACATAAGTCCACCGACAAGGTGTCCTTGGTGTTTCAGGTCCGAGGACCATCCACGCACCTGCGACAATAGAATCAAGCTGGTTGATAGTGAGGTACTATACCATCCAGTGATTCAGTCGGATCAGTTCAATGAACTTATTCTCTAATGAGCACCTACAGATTCGCTTTAGTGTCTCTACACAAGTGCTTATGAGATCGGTCGCCCTCATCTTATGAGCGGGAGTAATATGTACTAGTCTATCCGGATATCCGATGTCCTTCTCGGATATCCTCCGAGTAGGAACTATTAAGAATATGTATGTTTAAGTAATCAGTCTCATTAGTATGATCTCATCATGATCTGATTACTATCGCACATATTCACGGACTTCATTATGCGACGATAATTAATATGATTTACACACAATGAATATAATGTCATTTTATTAATAAATGATCGAGATTACAAAGTCATATTGGCTTGTAGGCCACCTAAGACTAACAATCTCTCACTTGGACTAAAACCAATCACCTTTATGTACTAAACCTATAGACTCTAGGTGATGCTCAAACACATTTTGAGCCCATGGCTTTGTCAGTAGATTAGCTACATTGTCAACAGATAGAACTCTTTCCACCACTACATCTCCTCTGGATATGATCTCTCTGATAAGATGAAAGCGCCTCAGAATATGCTTCGATTTCTGATGAGACCGCCACTCTTTCGCTTCTGCAATAGTTCCATTGTTGTCGTACAATAGCGGAACAGGTTCAGAGATGCTGGGAACTACGCCGAGGTTGGTGATGAATTTCTTCAACCACACTGCTTCCTTGGCGGATTCAGCTACAACGATGTACTCAGCTTCAGTCGTTGAATCTGCAGTGGTTGCTTGCTTAGAACTCTTCCAGCACGCTGCGCCTCCATTCAAAATAAACACAAATCCAGATGTAGACTTGCTATCATCTGGATCTGACTGGAAACTCGAGTCAGTAAAGCCTCGCAGTTTCAAGTCATCTTGTAACGACCCGCCATCCTATGACCGGAGACCCGGTCACTAAATGGATGTCGGCCCATTAACTGCGGGTTCACACCCGGATCTCACACAACACATCTGGAGGAGTAAGTGCTAAACAAGGCTAAATAAGTAAAGCAGTAAACACAGCACCCAACTCTGATATGAAACGCACGATAAGTAGTGTAGCAAGAACCATTCTAAGCAACCCGAAGAACCCAACACAGAGTCACGTCTCACAGCCCAAGTCCACGAAGCGACTGAACCACACTGTCGACCACAGTCAAACGTCGCCTCCCAACACTACCACCACAGCTCACGCCTGTCCACCCCTACAGTGTTCCGGGGCACTGTAGGGTGAGGCAGTGAGTCAAACTAGGACTAGCTGGAAACAGTGTACCGCCACTGCCAGCTACGTGTGCACACAAGCAGTTTAGACTACTGTCCTACCGTCCGGATTGCCTCCACGCTAGGCCTCAGCGCTTCAGGAGGGCCCTGGGGACCGGCGAACCCCCGTCAAGCCGAAGCTACAGGAACTACCCACAACCCAAATCTCCCGGGTTGCGTCAGGCCAAAGGGCTAAGGGTACCACTCGTAACCTTGATCAAAGGTCACATCAGGCCCAGTGGCTAAAGGGTAAGCCAACTCCAACAGTACCACAACCAGCTCCACAGCAAGAAACGCGCCGGAAGCTGTCACGACAAACAGGGAAACCCCGACCCGCTGAGGCCAAGCAGCAACCCCTCGGATAGCGCACCAGCTACTCCGGCCCGACGGGCTCAAGGTGGTTCTGCTTTCCTCAGCCTAAGGTGAAACACAACATGTACCCCTTCTCCCACCGGTACGGCACAATGCCTCACAGACACCATGGCCCTTCTCCCATCGGCCCATGGTGACAGTCGGAAACCACAGTTATTCCGATTCCATATTCGCATAAGCACACACATACACAACATGATTCCATTCACACAGGAGTCCTCAGTCTCAGTGTACAACGTAAAGCATGCATTCGAAATCGTCCCACAGTGAAACACATAATAAAATCAGGATTATGCAGTTCTGTCTTGAATCGCGTCGACCGAGGTCGACGCCATTCAAGACCCTAAGATAGGTTCATTTAACAGTCAGATTATTCCTTGAAACGCGTCGTTACAGGGAGTCGCCTATCTAAAACGCGTCCAGGTCCACAGACGCCATTCACACTGAAATTCCGGATTTACAGACCCTCACTCGGGGTGATTTCCTGCCTAAATGGCGTCATGGTGTCCCGACGCCCTTCTGAAAGGCGTCGTCCATTCATGACGTCATTTAGCGCCAGAACCCCTATCTTGCGAAATCTCGAACAGGGAGGTTTCTGCCCTAAAAGGCGTCGTACTACCCTGACGCCCTTTTGAAAGGCGTCGACCAGGTACGACGCCGTTTAGCGCCAGAAACCTGGTTCCCTGGTTCGAACCGAGGGTTTCTCCCTTAACCCCAAACACCCCGAAAAGCCCCAAAACGGAAAGGGGGAGGAAGAGAAGTTGATCCACACAAACATGCTACGAATCCATGATCACAAACACAACCATTCCCACAAGGAAACCCCCTAAACATGCTCAATCTAGCCCGAACACGTAATGTTACGCCAAAGAAAACACGAGCAACACATGCAAGGTTCGTCCCCCTACCGGTTCTTGAACTCCTCCAAGCTCCTCGCTGCTGGTACGCCGCACCGCAGACCGCCGCCGGTACCCTCGAGGACGCCGCCACTCCGCTGGGACGTCGGCCGCCGTCCGGAGAAGGGAACGCCGCGAAGGAGGTGGTGGAGGTAGAGGTGAGAGGTAAGGAGGCTATTGAGTGATTGGAAGAGGAAGAAGTGGAAGGGAGGGGAAGAAGAGAGTCGGAGGGGGCGGAGAGGGCGAAGAGAGAGAGAGTGAAGGCGAGAATGAGGGAAGGAAGGGGAGGCTTGCAGAGTCAATCTGAATCCCGTTAAAACGCGTCGATCGAGGTAGACGCCGTTCAGACGACTGGACAGGCCGTATTGACACGGTCTGGCGCCGTACCCTGACATCGCAGAGGTCACAGTCTGAATCGCGTCGACTAACATGGACGCCGTTCAGACGATGTGACCGGGGCCGTACTCTCGCGGCCCGAAACCCGCCCACGTGGCGCACACGTGGCACAACAACCTGCAGACCTAAATGGCGTCCACACAACCTAATGCCTTTTGAAAGGCGTCGAGCAGTGCTGACGCCATTCAGCCAGGAATCTCAAGACCCCTACAGGGTCCAAACCAGGGGATCCGACCCGAACCCGACCCGAATACTGAACCCGAAATCTTAGTCCTTACATTCTCCCCCCCTTAAGAATTTCGTCCTTGAAATTTGTAACCGCTCAACGCTCAACTCGGCTAACCATCACACGCCGACACACACACCAATAACAACAACCATTCTCACCAATCACCCACGCAGGGTCCCAACACAACCACGTCAAGCTAACTAAGATTCTCAATTTTGACAAAAGCTGATTGATCAAAATATCCACACACTAGCAAGGCACAAATTACAAAGCCGATTTCTCCACCAAACTCAATTACATACAAGTGCCATACGAGTTCACAACCACCACTGAAAAGACAAGATAAAAGTGCTCTTCTAGCACAACCTCTCGGAACTCCACAAGGAGACGCGGCTCCAATCACGCCTCGAACACGCACTAACTGCTCGGCTCCTGACCTGCCTGGTTCTTCTGGGGACAATTCCTCGCGAGATGTCCCTTCCGACCACAGGCGAAACAGCTACCAGTGATCAAGGGACATAACCGGTTGCCATGAAACCTGCTACATCGGGGACAACGATCTGCAGCGCCCCGCCTCGCCTCCTGCTGCCAGCCGACCTCTGTCACCATCTGCTGAACTGAACCATCCTCCTCCTCGTCATAAGGTACCTCCTGGAACTCGACCTCAAAGGAACTCGGACCACCTGATGAAAAGACTGTCGATCTATCCCTGCTATGCTGCTTTCCCTGTGCTGAATGTTCCGATTCTCTCGCCGTGTGTTGGAACTGCATCTCCACTGCTGCCGTGCACTGAACCGCTGATGCCAAATCCTTACAACAATGGGCTGCCACAAACTCTCTCAGATCATGCCGAAGTCCATCCACAAATTTCTCTGTCCTAAGATCCTCACGCTCAGATATGTGCGGAGCAAATCTTCCCAGAGCTACAAATTTCATCTGGTACTCTAGAACTGACATATCATCCTGCACCAATTCCATAAACTCCCTTTCCTTGGCCCTACGAACGTGCCTCGGAAAGTACTGTCCAGTAAACTCTCTCAC
Organism: Zantedeschia hybrid cultivar; assembly: GCA_030544215.1. Lineage (NCBI taxonomy): Eukaryota > Viridiplantae > Streptophyta > Magnoliopsida > Alismatales > Araceae > Zantedeschia > Zantedeschia hybrid cultivar. The sequence continues at coordinate 49,289,490 of JARZZO010000011.1, forward strand.
GAAGCCTTCCCAAGGAATCTCTCTCAAAGGCCTATCCGGAAACATCAACCCCTTGATGGTAACCCACCAATCATAAGCATCGCCCTTCAGCAAGTAGGTTGCCAACAAGGTCTTATCACTCTCCGCACATTCTAGAACATCAAACACCTTCTCCACTTCCTTAATCCACTGAGCTGCCGCATCTAGAACAGGTTGACCTGTGAAAGAAGGGGGCTTCAGTTTCAAGAACCGCTCCACTACCATAGATTGGCCACCTCGGGAACTGGACCCCTCACTTCCATCTCCCTATTGATATCTAGACATAGCCCCAATCATAGCTTCCATAAAACGATCCACATTATGACTTTCAACCCTCGAACCACCACCATCTGCTCTCGCATCCCGAGCCAACGGAGCTCTCCTCTTCGGCGCCATCGCTGCCCCACAACACGCAAATCGAACCAAAACACGTCAAAACCTATCAATCTACACCAGGAGCCATCGCCTGTACAGACTCGCACTTATTGTTGGACTATAATATCTAACCCAGTTTATCACATACTCGACCAGACTGAGCTATGATACCATCTGTAACGACCCGCCATCCTATGACCGGAGACCCGGTCACTAAATGGATGTCGGCCCATTAACTGCGGGTTCACACCCGGATCTCACACAACACATCTGGAGGAGTAAGTGCTAAACAAGGCTAAATAAGTAAAGCAGTAAACACAGCACCCAACTCTGATATGAAACGCACGATAAGTAGTGTAGCAAGAACCATTCTAAGCAACCCGAAGAACCCAACACAGAGTCACGTCTCACAGCCCAAGTCCACGAAGCGACTGAACCACACTGTCGACCACAGTCAAACGTCGCCTCCCAACACTACCACCACAGCTCACGCCTGTCCACCCCTACAGTGTTCCGGGGCACTGTAGGGTGAGGCAGTGAGTCAAACTAGGACTAGCTGGAAACAGTGTACCGCCACTGCCAGCTACGTGTGCACACAAGCAGTCTAGACTACTGTCCTACCGTCCGGATTGCCTCCACGCTGGGCCTCAGTGCTTCAGGAGGGCCCTGGGGACCGGCGAACCCCCGTCAAGCCGAAGCTACAGGAACTACCCACAACCCAAATCTCCCGGGTTGCGTCAGGCCAAAGGGCTAAGGGTACCACTCGTAACCTTGATCAAAGGTCACATCAGGCCCAGTGGCTAAAGGGTAAGCCAACTCCAACAGTACCACAACCAGCTCCACAGCAAGAAACGCGCCGGAAGCTGTCACGACAAACAGGGAAACCCCGACCCGCTGAGGCCAAGCAGCAACCCCTCGGATAGCGCACCAGCTACTCCGGCCCGACGGGCTCAAGGTGGTTCTGCTTTCCTCAGCCTAAGGTGAAACACAACATGTACCCCTTCTCCCACCGGTACGGCACAATGCCTCACAGACACCATGGCCCTTCTCCCATCGGCCCATGGTGACAGTCAGAAACCACAGTTATTCCGATTCCATATTCGCATAAGCACACACATACACAACATGATTCCATTCACACAGGAGTCCTCAGTCTCAGTGTACAACGTAAAGCATGCATTCGAAATCGTCCCACAGTGAAACACATAATAAAATCAGGATTATGCAGTTCTGTCTTGAATCGCGTCGACCGAGGTCGACGCCATTCAAGACCCTAAGACAGGTTCATTTAACAGTCAGATTATTCCTTGAAACGCGTCGTTACAGGGAGTCGCCTATCTAAAACGCGTCCAGGTCCACAGACGCCATTCATACTGAAATTCCGGATTTACAGACCCTCACTCGGGGTGATTTCTTGCTTAAATGGCGTCATGGTGTCCCGACGCCCTTCTGAAAGGCGTCGTCCATTCATGACGTCATTTAGCGCCAGAACCCCTATCTTGCGAAATCTCGAACAGGGAGGTTTCTGCCCTAAAAGGCGTCGTACTACCCTGATGCCCTTCTGAAAGGCGTCGACCAGGCACAACGCCGTTTAGCGCCAGAAACCTGGTTCCCTGGTTCGAACCGAGGGTTTCTCCCTTAACCCCAAACACCCCGAAAAGCCCCAAAACGGAAAGGGGGAGGAAGAGAAGTTGATCCACACAAACATGCTACGAATCCACGATCACAAGCACAGTCATTCCCACAAGGAAACCCCCTAAACATGCTCAATCTAGCCCGAACACATCATGTTACGCCAAAGAAAACACGAGCAACACATGCAAGGTTCGTCCCCCTACCGGTTCTTGAACTCCTCCAAGCTCCTCGCCGCCGGTACGCCGCACCGCAGACCGCCGCCGGTACCCTCGAGGACGCCGCCACTCCGCCGGGACGTCGACCGCCGTCCGGAGAAGGGAACGCCGTGAAGGAGGTGGTGGAGGTAGAGGGGAGAGGTAAGGAGGCTATGGAGTGATTGGAAGAGGAAGAAGAGGAAGGGAGGGGAAGAAGAGAGTCGGAGGGGGCGGAGAGGGCGAAGAGAGAGAGAGTGAAGGCGAGAATGAGGGAAGGAAGGGGAGGCTCGTAGGGTCAATCTGAATCCCGTTAAAACACGTCGATCGAGGTAGACGCCGTTCAGATGACTGGACAGGCCGTACTGACACGGTCTGGCGCCGTACCCTGACTTCGCAGAGGTTACAGTCTGAATCGCGTCGACTAACATGGACGCCGTTCAGACGATGTGACCGGGGCCGTACTCTCGTGGCCCGAAACCCGCCCACGTGGCGCACACGTGGCACAACAACCTGCAGACCTAAATGGCGTCCACACAACCTAACACCTTTTGAAAGGCGTCGAGCAGTGCTGACGCCATTCAGCCAGGAATCTCAAGACCCCTACAGGGTCCAAACAGGGGATCCGACCCGAACCCGACCCGAATACTGAACCCGAAATCTTAGTCCTTACACATCTCCTCCATAGACCAGAAACATATCCTTAGTTCTTCTTAAGTATTTAAGGATACATTTCACTACATTCCAGTACTCTTCGCCTAGATCAGCCTGAAATTTGCTCGCAACACTTAGAGCATATGTAACATCAGGCCGTGTACATAGTATGGCATACATGATAGATCCTATGGCAGAGGCATAGGATACTCTATCTATGAATGTCCTCTCATCAGGAGTCTTAGGAGACTGCTCTTTTAAGAGATTAATTCCATGTCTCATCGGTATGAGACCTCTCTTGAAATTTTCTATGCCAAACCTTTTGACTATACTATCTATGTACAAGGATTAGGTCATTCCAAACATCGTCTTTGATCTATCTCTATAGATCCGTATTCCCAATACGTAGGACGCTTCTTTCAAAGTCTTCATAGAGAAGTTTTTTGACAGCCAGATCTTTACCGATGACATCATAGCTACATCATTCCCAATTAGTAGTATGTTGTCTAAGTAAAGAACTAAGAAGATGACTGCTCTCCCATTGGTCTTTTTGTATACACAAGGCTCATATTCATTCTTAATGAAGTCATAAGACTTGACAGCCTCGTCAAATCTTATGTTCCAGCTCCGAGAAGCTTGCTTCAGTCCATAAATGGACCTTTGAAGCTTACACACTCTATCTGAAAAGTCTTTGGATGTGAAACCTCCTGGTTGCATCATATACACCTCTTCCTCAAAGTTACCGTTGAGGAAGGTAATCTTCACATCCATCTGCCAGATCTCGTAATTGTAGTGTGCAGCTATGGCGAGTAGAACTCTAATCGACTTTATCATGACAACTGGTGAGAAAGTCTCGTCATAGTCAATTCCTTGCCTTTGACGATATCCCTTTGCCACCAATCTTGTCTTATAAGCGTCGATCCGTCCATCAGCACTGATCTTTCTCTTAAAGATCCACTTGCATCCGATGGGTACAATACCCTCGGACAAGTCCTCCAAGTTTCAAACTTGGTTGGTGTACATGGACTGGATTTTTAAGCTCATGGCTTCTCACCATTTCCAGGCTTCTGGGCCTTCTATGGCCTCCTGGTAGGTTTTAGGATCATCATCCTCATTATATTCTACCTTAGACTCTCCTTCAACGATATGTCCCACATATTGTTCGGATAGTCTAGGTGCTCTACCAGATTTACGAGGCTCATCTGTGTATACCTGAACAGATTTAGGAACTGATATCTCATTCGATAATATTACAGCTATTTAGGAATCTGGAACCTCTTCCAGTACTATTTTACTCCCACTGTCCTCCTGAAGAAAATATTCATCTTCCAAGAAGACAACTTTCCTGGCGACAAACACCTTTTGTTCACCAGGATAGTAAAAGTAGTATCTAAAGGTTTTCTTTGGATATCCCACAAGCCTGCAATTATCAGTTCGTGATTCCAGCTTGTTTGGATCATGCCTTTTACATGAGCAGGACAACCCCAGACTTTAACATGTTTAAATTCTGGTTTCCTGCCTTTCCATATCTCATATAGAGTAGAGGCCACATACTTGCTGGGTACTCTGTTCAGTAGGTATGTTGCTGACTCTAGAGCATACCCCCAGAGGGACACTGATAATCCCGAAAAGCTCATCATGGAGTGCACCATGTCTAACAAGGTGCGATTCCTCCTTTCAGATACATCATTCATCTGTAGTGTATATGGAGGGGTCACTTGAGAAAGGATATTATTATCCTTTAAGAATTGTGTGAAATTAGTACTCAAATACTGTTCTCCTCGATCTGATCGAAGAGCTTTAATACTCTTTCCTGACTACTTTTCTACCTCGTTCTTGAACTCCTTGAACTTCTCAAATACTTCCGACTTGTACTTCATTAAGTACACATAGCCAAATCTTGAGAAAGTCGTCGGTAAACGTGATGAAGTATGAGAAGCCACATTTGGCTTGGGTGGATATGGGACCATATATATCTGAATGTATTAGTTCCAAAATATCTTTGGCACGTTCTCCATGTCCAGTAAATGGAGATTTTACCATCTTTCCCATAAGGCAGGACTCACATGTCGTAAACGATTCATAATCGAATGCATTCAAATATCCATGTTTGTGCAACTTTTGCAACCAGCTTTCACCAATATGTCCAAGTCTACAATGCCACATGTAGGCTTGATTCACACAATTCTTGCTCTTCTTAAGAGCATTATCAATATGAAAATTGTAATAAAAAACATCTAAGAGATATAGACCGTTGACTAAAGATGCCGAAGCTATTGATTTATTACCATAATAAATCGAACAACTTCTATTCTCAATAGACAACCTATATTCAATCTTATCCAAACAAGATATTGATATGATGTTCTTTATTATGCTAGGAACACAATAACAATATTCTATTGATAAGACGTCTCCCGATGGAAGCCTGAAGTTTGTTGTCTTAACAGCAACTGCCGCAACTTTTGCGCCATTTCCTAGTCTCAATTCCACCTCACCTTTTCTCAGCTTGCGCTTGCTTGTCAGCATATGCGCATCATGACATATATGAGAAGCACATCGGGTATCTAATACCCAAGATGTGGAATCTCTAAATGACAAGTTGATGTCTATCATATAGATATCTGAAGCTTCTGATAACTTTACCTTTCCATGAGCTTTATCGTTGAGGAACTCCTTGTAGTTCCTCTTCCAATGACCCTGCTACTTACAGTAGAAGCAGTCATCCTTTACTACTCCTTTGCCTTTGTCCTTCGATCTTTTATCGTATGTGATCATCTCTGCCTTAAGGGCATCCAATGCCGATTCAGCAAGAGGATCAGCTCCAAGGACGTAGGCAATGTGCTCAGATCTAAAGACACTTTTCAGGTTTCTGAGCTCATCCGAATAGTTCAGGCTAGTCAAAAGTTTAGCATCAAATATGCCACAGAGTGGGTTATTAGACGACATAATTTCCTACAGGAGATAAAATCTATTTTAGCAGATGTTTAGTTATTAAATATAAAACAAAATATAGTCTTTTATTCAAGTTTTAACTCCCACTAATTTTCGACGGACTGTAAAACCCTCAGCTATACAGAATGGGAGACGCCGACAGTCTCTTAGTGGGGATTAGAATTTTAATGACTTGCAGTACAACTTTGTGGATAGCGCAAGAAAGCTGTAAACCAATCAAAGAGTACTCATCTCATGGGACTTGCAACTCCTTGCAATATCCGATCATATCTTTAGTCTCCAGAGATTTAATGGCCTTGTGGATAACACAACAATCAAAGAGCACTCATCTCATGGGACTTGCAACTCCTTGCAATATCCGATCATATCTTTAGTCTCCAGAGATTTAATAGCCTTGTGGATAGCACAACAAGTCACTAATTCTGGTCTAAGCGAACCATCGTTATGAGACGAGCATAGATTTGCATGCAGTCCTTGTGGATAGTACAAAAAAGTTACATGGTTCCTCTACCCTGATCAAATAGACATCTAATGTCATAGCCATAGTTTCTCCTCACAATTAAACAGGCCTTGTGGTAGCACAACAAACCTGCCTAAAGTAATTCAAATCCTATGACTATAATGATGATGGACCATACGGTAAGTTCTTAACTACTCATGTTACGGCTTAGAGTTTAGACGAGGGTATTTAGATAACTTTTATCTTGGTCTCTCCTAAGTGATAATATATAAATATGTCGTATATATTTAATAAATACTATACCTATTTTGATTTATAATCAAAATTAAAACAATGCATCTCATACGTGTCAAGTGTGGTCATGGATAACACAGTGGGTTTGACTGGAGCCAACAGTCAAACACACACACAATCTAACATAACATTTATATTAGACTACTCTGCAAACACAGGCAAAGGATCTCTATCACATCGCCTTCCTGGTTGCATCTGTGGATCGTCCTCGCTCCTTCCTCAATTGCGTCGATCATATTACAATAAATTCATAATTTACATGTAAATAGAAGAAGGCCTTATGGTGAGTACAAGAGAAAGGGATGTAGAAGTACATAGCAATATGAGAGAGAGAGAGAGAGAGAGGTGTGCAGACCTCTATTTATTAACAATTTAATAACTATCTATCATTCATCCACGATCCACACACGCATCGTTCATCACATGAATAATTAAAAATGCATATCTATGACTACGGTGTGTTTTATACATTCCACACATGATTCAGCGCAGCACATGGCAAAATAAAAGAGTTTCAAAATAAATAATTTTTTGGCTTTAAAAAAATTAGGATCCAATCAAAATTGGCTTTTGAATTTTGAAAACTCTTTTAATTAGCTTAACATGCAATTAAATCATATTTAAAAGCATTTAAAACACACATCACATATGCACACACTCCAAATTAATAATTCCATATTATTCCATGCAATTAGAACATTTCTAATAATTAAAACAATCTAACATTTAGATTAAACAATATTAATAATCTAACAATTAGACTATTAATAACTAAGTACTAATCTAACTCTAAGATTAGTCCATAGAAGTTAATTATTAAATTTAACATTTAAATTATTAATTAACTCTAATTAATTATTAATTACTAATCTAACTCTTAGATTAGTTAATTTAAAATTAATCATTAACTTAACACTTAAATTAACAATTAATTCTAATTTACTAAGAGGTGTTAATCTAACTCTTAGATTAAATAATTAATGTTAATCATTAATTTAAATCTTAAAATAATAATTAACACTAATTAATTAATGATTACTAATTTAACATTTAAATTAGTCAATTAGTTAATTATTAATTAACACTTAAATTAATAATTAACTTTAATTAATTAACAATTAGAAGAATTAATAATTAATAATATAACATTTAAACCATTAATTATTAATCACTAATCTAACTCTTAGATTAGTTAAATAAAGATTAATTATTAATTTATCATTTAACTAATAATTAACTTTAATTATTAATCACTAATTATTTATTAAATAATGATTTAAAATCATTAATGCCCAATTAAACTAAAATTGAATAATAATTTTAACTTTCAAAATATTTTTGAATTTTAAAATTTAAATGCAATTTTAATTATTAATCGGGCTTGGGAATTTAGGGGTTAAATAGGAACTTAAAGGGAAAGGAGGTTTTTTTAAAGAAATGGGCCCAGCCCATTAGACCCGAGCCCTGGCTCGGACCTCTTGAGCCAGGGCTCGAGCCAGGTACCCAATAGTTGGGCGCCTGGGTTCGGCTTGGCCCAGCAAGGACCCGGCCGGTCGAACCGGTCAGGCCCGCCCCCCCCCCTCCCTTTCTTCCCCGAAACACACCCCCATCTGAAAACCCTAACCCTTCTTTGTTTGCAGGTGTGTGACGGCTGTGGGGGGGTTGAGGCAAGGGCCCAACGGCGGCGCCCCTCCGGCGGCCGGCCCGACGGTGCCGTTTGGTCCTGCCGGCGCCGGTGGGCTTGCCGGAGAAGCCCTAAAGCACCAAGGCCAACCCCATTTTCCCTTCATTAAAATCTGGTTTTTCCTAAACTGAAAAAGAGGATGAACAACCCCTTAATTCAGCCCTTCCAATGGACTCTCTGGTGCTGGCTACCAGTCCCATTGATGACCGGTATGGTCACTGGTCGTACCAAGACCTTCGCCCACCTTCCCATCACATGGAGACGTTGGATTGAAGCCGCAAAAACCCCGTCGTTCTTCGTCTCACGAAGAACATGAAAACTCCCAAAATAAATTTCAAATTTTACAGAATAAAAATAATTAAAATTATTCTTATGATCTGTGTTCATCACATGAACACGGATCCAGCAAAAAAATCGAACTTAACACATGGAATAAAATCATGGAAAATTAATTCGGAGATCGAAACGGGGCGAGAAATAGTGGAACTTGGCTCTGATACCACTGTTCGTTATCCTCGTTTCTCCGGATCGCAAAACGCAGCGGAAAATAAAATAGAAACTAGCGATCTGTTCCCGTTTCGAATAACTAAAACCGATAATCGGATTATCGATTCTTACTGTGCACGGATTCGAATCTGCGGCCGATCGATTTCGTCGGTGTGACACCGCAAGCCGCACAAGCGCCTGGCCTCTAGCAGAGTCCACGCGATCCTCCTCACGGTGAAAATCCTCACGTTCCTCGCTCGTCGCAGCCCACGAACCCTTCGCTGTTCGCCGCAACAACTGCCGCAACGTGCGGTCGATTTCCTGTCAGACGGGAGTCGGAGAAGCGGCGAAGTAGACCCGGAGAACAGATCCGGCCTGGAGCGCCAAAGAGAGACAAGAAGAGAGGAGGGGGTGACTAGGGTTTTGCAGCAACCTAGCCTACTCAGCCCGTTCACTACATTTTATATTAACTGCGCGATTTTTCATAAAAACCCCCAATTTATATAAAACTCCGATCACGTTGGGTCCCAAGCAACACCGCGTATGTTAGTATTAGATGGTCTCAAAGCCAATCCGATACTATGTACTTATTCAGATTATTAATAAATGGCAATAATTCATTATGTGTAATTAATTCGATCTGTGTTTATCGTATCACGATGAAGTCCATGAACATGTGCAATAGTCTTTGGATTATGATGAGATCATAATTACAGGACCGAAGATTTATAAACACGTGTTCCTAATTGTTCCTAGTCGTAGGATGTTTGAGATAGGACATCGAACATCCGGATAGACTAGTATAGGTTATTTCAGCTCATATGATGAGGGTGACTGATCCCATAAGTCACTTATGTGGAGACACTATGCTGAACCTATAGGTGCTGATTGGTGAATGAGTTCACTGAACTAATCCGACTATGAATCGCTGGATGGTAATCACCTCACTGTTAACCAGCTCGATTCATTTGTCACGGTTGCGTGGATGATCCTTGGACCTGAGACTCCAAAGATATCTTGTTGGTAGGTTTCTGAGCTTTGACCTTGACGAACGAATCCCTAACCATGGGTTATCAATAAGTCAAGCGATCGGGTTCAGGGAAATGCCCTCGAAGGTAATTGTGTGTTCAATACGGGATCATCCGCTCTCGGTTGTTTGAGAGAGAATGTTTCGGGAATGATGCGCTTAAAGTCCCTGTCCAGGGCGGACTCTATAATCGATAAGGAGTTATCGGATTCAGATTAGCGGCATCTGATTCAAGTGAATCGACCAAATAGGGTTTAACAGTAAACCATGCCCTAGGTCGATTCAGGAACATTGTACGGATGAAGGATTATATCCGCGCGTTAACCGATGACAGAAAGGTTCCAATAGAGGGTTGCGATAACCCCAGTGCCATCCAGGATTACGCGATGTTGCTTGGCATCCAACGTGATCGGTAGTCCGTCTGAATTTATTGTGGGACATTAAATTCGGCTGATTAATTGAATATAAGGATATTAATTAATTCAGTGGGTCAGTAAAGGGTTACTGGACTTAATGGGCTATTAATTGGACTGGTATTTGGGCCTAGAGGGTCACATGCAAATGGTTTTCAAGTCGATGGATAATCCGACAGGATTTCGGATAAGTCTGGGTTTTTATGAAAAACCGCAAATAGACTTCTTATAAAAGAACGTATTCTACGTCCGGGGCCAGCAACCCTGACCTAGCCGTCATTCGTTCTTCCCCACTTTCTCTCTCTTCTGGGCGTGCGGTTCCCAACTACTCCACCTTCCGTTCGACGGGGATTCCGAATCCGCATGTCGCGGCGGATTACGCGCAGTCAGACGGGATGTTCGAACGCCGCAGCGAGCGAGGAAGCGAGGACAATCCATCGCGTGGAAAACCGCGTGGATACCGCTAGAGGTCGGACATCTGCGCGACTTGCGGCATCGCTCCAACGGAACCGAAAAACGGACGCGGATTCGAATCCGCGCAAGGTAAATTCGATTTACACCGGTTTAATTTTAACGACCGAAATGGGACAGATCCGATCCCGAAAATTATATTCCGCTGTGTTTTAGAATCGGATCCCGACACAGCGATCCCAACAATGGTATCAGAGCCAGGTTCCACTGTGTTTTCGCCGTTTCGGTCTCTAAAATTATGGTTTTAGAATTTAAATCCATGCTAGTAATTATTTTCTTGAAAGATTTGTGTTCATGAGATGTTCACAGCGATGAGATCGCAATTTAAATCTGAAGAAAAAATTATTTTTGGGGGTTTTTCTTCGTGTTCTTCGTTGGACGAAGAACGAGGTATTTTTGATGGAATCAGATCCATGAGATGGATCTTTTTTGGGGGTTTGATCGTTGTGAACGATGCCGGCAGCATGGAGAGCCAGGAACCGTTGGCCATGGCCTTCCTTCTTCTTCCTCTTGCATTTTTGAAACCACCATGAAAAGAGGGAAGAATTTTTGAAATTAAAAGGAGGGCCACTGGAGCCCTTCACGGGCTTTCTCCGGCCGCCGGACGGCGCCAACGACGTCGCCGAAATCGGCGGACGGTCGCCGGTGCCCGGACGGCGCCGGTGCCGGCGCCGGAAGGGGCAGCCGCCGTCGGGTTCCCTGCAATGCAGGGAACCCTCGGGCGGGCCTGTCGTGCGACTAGGGTTTCCCCTAGCCGCCGACAGGGTCCAGCCCAGTTGGACCCTGGCCCGAGCCAGGTGGCTCGAGCCAGGGCCCAGCAGGGCCCGGACCAGGCCCGCGGGCCTGGGTCCAAGCCCTGGCTCGGCCGTGGCCCGAGCCAGGGGTTCAGCTCGGCTGAACCCCCTTTCCCAATTTCCATTTAATATATTTTTTATTATTAAAGGCCCTGTTAAAATTAATTTGATTTTATTTTATTGTTAAAATTTGATTTTGACACTGAAATCTTAATTTTTGGGCCCTAATAATAAAATATGAGTTTTTCCATTATCATATTAACAAATGTTGTTAATACTAATTATTAATCTAAGGTGTTAGATTAATTGTTGTATTTAATTGTTAAATAACCCCATAATTATTTGAATTGTTCAAATTGAGCATGGAATTTATCTAAAGCCATTATTTTTAGATTTCATACACATTTGATGTGTTATTTATTGCTTGTTTAATTTTGTTTTAATGATATGCATTAGTTTGCTTATTTAAATTGGATTTAAATTGGCATGCTTAAACTTATTGAAAATTTTTCGAAAAATCCTAAATCCAAATTTTGTTTGGTCCCTGGTTTTATGAAACCAAAATTAATATTATTTTCGAAAATTTTATTTAGCCATTTGATACGCAATTCATGTGTGGTTTGTTTAACTAAAACATATGGTGGTCATGGACGAGTATTAATTGTGGATGTAGAATGTGATTGTGTGGTTTATTGTTATTAATAAATAGAGGTCTGCGAACCTCTCCCTCTCATGTTCCATTGTACTTCTACCTTCCTCCTCGATGTAATCGCCATAAGGCTTCCTTTTTTGAATTATCATGTAATTGGGAATTACGATGTAATTTGATCGAGGCGGATGCGCGCGGAGCGAGGATGATCTACAACTGCTGACCAGATGAAAATGAAGGAGTTCATTGAATCCATGGGTTTGCAGACTCATGATATAAGTTGTAATATTGTGCATGTGTGTGCGTTTGACTGTCTGGCTCAAGTCAAACCGGAGTGCCGTCCATGACCACACTAATGACATGTATGTGATGCGTGTGCTTTATATTTGCTAGGTTATTAGTATTTATATATATTCGATATATTTAATACTATCACCTAGGATGAGACCAAACTAAATAAGTAAAACCTTCGTTACAAATTCTAAGCCGTAGCGCGAGTCATTAAGAATGCACCGCGTGGCTCTCCATCAATATGATCAATGGAACTTAATTCAGTCATGGCAGATACTATGTGTTTACCCGAGGTCTGCCATTGTCTGTTGAGAGGACTGTTGATCATGGCATTAGATGCCTTTTGGATAAGAGTAGAGGAACGATATAGTCATCCACGTGTTTACCCGGGAACTATATTTCTACTTTACTCTGTCACGTATTGATGGTAAAGCTTAGACCGGGGATAATGGTCTACTGTGTTTACCCGGGACCATTAAACTTGGGAGCCGAAGTATGATCGGATATTGCAAGGAGTTGCAATTATCATGAGATGATTGCTCTGAGATAGCGATATGATACTATGTGTTTACCCGAGGTCATACTGTGATGCTTGGAGATTCTGATCCCCACTAGGAGACAGTCGACGTCTCCCGTTTTGTATATCTGAAGGTTATACAGTCCGTGGAAAATTAGTGGGAGTAAAACTAGATAATAAAAGACCATATCTTGTTTTAGTTAATCTGAATATCTACTAATTATCATTCTCCTGTAGGCGAGAATGTCGCACCATAACCCGTTGCGAGGCATACTTGATGCAAACCGTTTGACAGGCACCAATTACTCAGACTGGCTCAGAAACCTGAAGATAGTCCTCAGGTCTGAGCAGATTGCCTACGTCTTGGATAATGAACCTGGAAGGAATCGCCTAGAATGCAACGGAAAATAAAATCGATTCCTATGTATCGCTTGCTGGGATCGTAAAACGGACAATAAAAACTAACGCGGGAAGAACGGTTCTTCACCTTTGCGGGGTTTCGAATCTCCCGTGGATGATTCCGACTCGGTAATCGCGCACGCGCACGATCTCTGGAGGTATCCACACGAGTTCCCGCTGCAGACGCGATTTCCTCATCGACTTGAGTGCTCCGACCAGATCTCAAATCCACCATGCGCGGAGAGAGACAGATCTACTCCAAGAGAGAGAGAAGGAGAGAGAGAGAGGAGATAGAGAATCTGGGGTGAGTAATTCGTCCAACCAACTTTTTACCCCTCCCCCTTGGCCTCCTTATATAGAAATAAGGATAAGCATAAGGATTAATCCTCATGATTATCCAAGAGTTTGGCCTTGGATAAATCTCCATTAAATCTTCATGTTTATCCTGCGGCTTTTCATAAAAACCCAGATAAGCATGAAATTTAACGTCTCTCACCGTCTGACGAGAACTCTTATGTGTGTGACCCTCTAGGCCCATATATCAGTCCGGTTTCAGGCCCATTAAACTTAGAACTAATTCTAGAGTTTAATATTTATTAATTAACATTTAAACATCATATGTTAAATGATTAATTTAATAAACAAGTGGATTATCATCTTATGATTAATTCACTTGGCCTTCTGATCATGAACAACACCAAACACTACCTCATGATCCCAGAAGATATAAGGGATACTGTTCCCTTTAATTTAACCTTTCCGTTTACAGATACTGCACAGATAAAATCCTTCACTCATCCAATGTCCCAATAACGCAAGGGTATGGTTTTATAGTCAAACCCTCTATCGCATTATTTAGGTGGATTCCAGTACTCAGTTAATTTCTAGAAAGACATCTCTTTCATTTGACCCTGGCCAGGGATTTCTGTGTACACATCCATAGGACATTCTCTCTCCAGTCTTATACCAAGAGTGAGTGATCCCTTGTTGTTCACTCAATTACCTTCGCAAGCTTTCCACTGTATCTGAGAGACCGACTATCGTGGACTTAATGATTAAAGTCCACAAGTCAGAGAATCAAGATACAATGGTCCACAAACAAGATATCATTGGTGACTCAGGTCAAATGACCAACTGTGCTACTGCAACGATTGAATTCCCTGGTTGACTAATAGGTATAATTACCATCCAGGAATTCTTATTTGGGTCTGTTCAGTGAACTCATTCTCTAATGAGCACCTACAAGTTTGTCTTAGTGTCACCACACGAGTGAATGTGAGATCATTCACCCTCATCACATGAGCAGACATAACTTGTGTCGATCTCATCGGATATTTAATATCCATCTCAAATATCCTATGATCGAGAACTGTTTAAGACAAGTGACTGAGGATATTAATCTCACTATCATGATCTCATCATGATTCAATATCTCATACATTTGTCTACGGACCTTCATTACGATAGTTAATTTCTAAGAACTATAAATGAAGAAATGATTGCCTTTATTAATAACTTGAACTAGAATGTACAATGATTGGCTTTGAAGCCACCCAATTCTATCAGAACCTCCTTCTGAACCAACATTGGATGCTCCAGAGGAGGAAATGATAGCGTATGAAAAATGGAAGGAGGATTCCACCATGGCCCAATGCTACATGTTAGCCTCTATGAGCAATGAGTTGCAGAGGTAACATGAAGAGATGGATGCTAGATCCATCATGCTCCATTTGAAGGAGCTATTTGGTGAGCAGAGCATAATCGAACGATATGAGATATCGAAGAATCTGTTCAAGGCTTAGATGGCAGAGGGAACTTCAGTACAGAATCACGTGCTGAAGATGATTGAGTGGGTAGAGAGGCTAGATGCTTTTGGGATTACACTTCCCAAGGAGATGCACACAGACCTCGTGTTGTCTTCACTTCCACCGTCATATGCTCAGTTCATCGTTAATTTTAACATGAACAAGATCCAGGCCACCTAAGCTGAACTGCTGACCATGTTAAAGACTGCTGAGGGGAACCTTGTGAAGGATAAACCCCAAGTCCTAATGGTTGGTAAGACCAACAGAAAAAGACTTGTAGTCCAAGCTTTTCGAAAGAATAAGAACAAGGTTCAGAGAAAGGCAAAGGTTACCAAGAAAGACAAAGGTAAAAGTGCTGAGAAAGGTGATTGCTTTTACTGTCACCAGAAAGGGCATTGGAAGAGGAATTGCAAAGAATACCTCAAGGACAAGGCTCAAGGAACTGTGAAGCAGCAGGACGCTTCAGGTATCTATATGATAGATGTAAACTTGTCAATAAGAGATTGTATATCATGGGTATTAGATACTGAATGTGTATCTCATATCTGCAATTCTGTGCAGGCACTGACAAGAAGGCGTAAGCTGAGGACCAGCGAGGTGGAACTGAGACTAGGTAACGGCGCAAGAGTTGCGGCGATCGCTGTGGGGACAGTGAAGCTCAAGCTACCATCTGGAGACACATTTTTATTAGATGAATGTTATTATGTACCTAGCATAATAAGGAACATCATTTCTATTTCATGTTTAGATAGAATTGGATACAATTTAAATTTTGGGAACAATAGTTGTTCAATTTATTTCGAAAATAAATTAATAGCTTCTGCTATTTTGTCCAATGGATTGTATCTATTGAATGTGTCTCATGATAATTTACATATCGGTTCTTCAATTAAAAGAAGTAAGTATGAAATGAACAAAGCCTACTTGTGGCATTGTAGGCTTGGACACATTGGTGAAAACAGACTCCAAAGATTGCATAAAGATGGATATTTAGATCCATTTGATTATGAATCATATGCAACATGTGAATCATGTTTAATGGGTACAATGGCTAAGTCTCCAATTAGTGGAACTGGAGAACGAGCCAAAGACATATTAGAACTCATACATTCAGATGTATGTGGTCCTATGTCAACCCAAGCCATTGGTGGTTTCTCATACTTCATTACATTCACTGATGATTACTCAAGGTTTGGATATGTATACTTATTGAAGTATAAATCTGAAGCCTTTGAGAAATTCAGAGAATTTAAGAATGAAGTAGAAAAACAAACAGGAAAAAGTATAAAAACCATCCGATCTGATCGGGGTGGTGAATACTTGAGTACTGAGTTCATTAAATTCTTAAAGGATAATGGTATCCTTTCTCAGCTTACACCTCCTTATACACCTCAGATGAATGGTGTATCAGAAAGGAGAAATTGATGGACATGGTGCGATCCATGATGAGCATGTCCAAATTACCAGTGTCTTTATGGGGATATGCACTTAGCTCGGCTATGTATATCCTGAACAAGGTACCCAGCAAATATGTTGAGACCACTCCATATAAGATATGGAATGGAAAGAAACCAGACCTTAAACATGTTAAAGTATGGGGATGTCCTGCCTATGTTAAAAGACATGACGCAGATAAGCTGGAATCCAGGACTGACGAATGCAGATTTGGGGGATATCCAAAGGAAACTTATGGATATTACTTTTATCTTCCTGGCGAACAAAAGGTGTTTGTGGCCAGGAGAGCTGTCTTTCTAGAAGAAGATTATATTCTCTAGAAGGACAGTAGGAGTAAAGTAACACTGGAAGAAATTCCAGACCCACAAACTGGCATTGGTTCATCAGATGAACCGTCAGTTTCTGAACCTGTTCAAAATGATACACAGGAACCTCGTAGATCTGAAAGAGCACCTAAACCACCAGAAAGATATGTGGGACATATTAATTTGGATGGTTCAAGGATGCTCTATAATGAGGATGATGATCCTAAGACTTACCAAGAGGCCATTGAAAGTCCAGAGGCCGGGAAATGGCGGGAAGCCATGAATTCTGAAATACAGTCCATGTACATTAACCAAGTTTGGAACTTGGTGGATTTACCCGATGGTATAGTACCTATCGGCTGCAAATGGATCTTTAAAAGAAAGATCGGTGCAGATGGACGTATTGAGACTTATAAAGCAAGATTAGTGGCAAAAGGCTATCGTCAAAGACAAGGTGTTGACTATGACGAAACCTTTTCACCCGTTACTATGATTAAGTCTATCAGAATTCTTCTCGCCATTGCTGCCTACCATGATTAGGAAATCTGGCAGATGGATGTGAAGACTGCCTTCCTCAATGGAAACCTTGAGGAGGAGGTGTATATGATACAACCAGAAGGATTCACATCCAAAGAATCTCCAGACACGGTATGCAAGTTGCAGAGGTCTATTTATGGACTGAAGCAAGCATCTCGAAGTTGGAACATAAGATTTGATGAGGCGATCAAATCTTATGGCTTCATTAAGAATGAAGATGAGCCCTGTGTATACAAGAAAAACAGTGAGAGCGCAATCACATTTCTGGTTCTTTACGTTGACGACATCCTAAACATTGGGAATGATGTAGGAATGATGTCATCAGTAAAGATATGGCTGTCAAAGAACTTCTCCATGAAGGATTTGGGAGAAGCATCTTACGTATTAGGAATACGGATCTATAGAGATAGATCAAAGAAGATGCTAGTTTTAACACAATCTATGTACATAGAAACCATTGTCAAAAGGTTTGACCTGGAAAATTCCAAGAGAGGTCTCATACCGATGAGACATGGAATTTCACTCTCTAAAGGTCAGTCTCCCAAGACACCTGAAGAGAGGGCAGTGATGGATAAAGTCCCCTATGCTTCTGCCATAGGGTCCATCATGTATGCCATGCTATGTACCAGACCTGATGTAGTATATGCTCTAAGTGTTACGAGCAGGCATCAGGCAGATCCAGGAGATGAACACTGGAAGGCTGTGAAATGCATCCTTAAGTACTTGAGAAGGACTAAGAATCTATTTCTAGTCTATGGAGGAGGAGACTTAAAGCTGCAAGGATACAATGACTTGAGTTTTCAGTCTGATCCTGACGACAGCAAGTCAACATCATGTTTTATTTTCACACTCAACGGGGGAGCAGTGAGCTGGAAAAGTTCCAAGCAGGAAACCACTACTGATTCGACAACGGAAGCCGAGTATATTGCTGCTGCTGAAGCCGCCAAGGAAGCTGTATGGATGAAGAAATTCATCGGCGATCTTGGTGTGGTGGAAAGCATATCTGGTCCCGTCCCACTGCTGTGTGACAACAATGGGGGGATTGCTCAAGCGAAAGAGCCGAGGTCTCATTAGAAGTCGAAGCACATTCTGCGGTGCTTTCATCTGATCAGAGAGATTATAGCTCGAGGAGATGTCGTGGTGGAAAGAGTTCCTTCAGCCGACAACATAGCAGATCCACTTACAAAGCCTTTGTCTCAAAATGTTTTTGAGCGTCACTTAGAGAATATGGGTATTCTGTATAAAAGTGATTGGCTTTAGTCCAAGTGGGAGATTGTTAGTATTAGATGGTCTCAAAGCCAATCCGATACTATGTACTTATTCAGATTATTAATAAATGGTAATAATTTATTGTGTGTAATTAATTTGATTTGTGTTTATCGTATCACGATGAAGTCCATGAACATGTGCAATAGTCTTTGGATTATGATGAGATCATAATTACGGGACCGAAGATTTATAAACACATGTTCTTAATTGTTCCTAATCGTAGGATGTTTGAGATAGGACATCGAACATCCGGATAGACTAGTATAGGTTACTTCAGCTCATATGATGAGGGTGACTGATCCCATAAGTCAGTTGTGTGGAGACACTATGCTGAATCTATAGGTGCTCATTGGTGAATGAGTTCACTGAACTGATCCCACTATGAATCGCTAGATGGTAATCACCTCATTGTTAACCAGCTCGATTCATTTGTCACGGTTGCATGGATGATCCTTGGACCTGAGACTCCAAAGATATCTTGTTGGTAGGTTTCTGAGCATTGACCTTGACGAACGAATCCCTAACCGTGGGTTATCAATAAGTCAAGCGATCGGGTTCAGGGAAATGCCCTCGAAGGTAATTGTGTGTTCAATACGGGATCATCCGCTCTCGGTTGTTTGAGAGAGAATGTTCCGGGAATGATGCGCTTAAAGTCCCTGGCCAGGGCGGACTCTGTAATCAATAAGGAGTTATCGGATCTAGATTAGCGGCATCTGATTCAAGTGAATCGACCAAATAGGGTTTAATAGTAAACCATGTCCTAGGTCGATTCGGAAACATTGTACGGATGAAGGATTATATCCGCGCGCTAACCGATGACAGAAAGGTTCCAATAGAGGGTTGCGATAACCCTAGTGCCATCCAGGATCACACGATGTTGCTTGGCATCCAACGTGATCGGCAGTCCGTCCGAATTTATTGTGGGACATTAAATTCGGCTGATTAATTGAATATAAGGATATTAATTAATTCAGTTGGTCAGTAAAGGGTTACTGGACTTAATGGGCTATTAACTGGACTGGTATTTGGGCCTAGAGGGTCAAACGCAAATGGTTTTGAAGTCGATAGATAATCCGACAGGATTTCGGATAAGTTTGGGTTTTTATGAAAAACTGCAAATAGACTTCTTATAAAAGAACGGATTCTACGTCCGGGGCCAGCAACCCTGACCTAGTCGTCATTCGTGCTTCCCCACTTTCTCTCTCCTCTGGGCGTGCGGTTCCCAACTGCTCCACCTCCCGTTCGACGGGGATTCCGAATCCGCATGTCGCGGCGGATTACGCGCAGTCAAACGGGATCTTCGAACGCCGCAGTGAGTGAGGAAGCGAGGACGATCCATCGCGAGGAGAACCGCGTGGATACCGCTAGAGGTCGGGCATCTGCGAGACTTGTGGCATCACTCCGACGGAACCGAAAAACGGACGCGGATTCGAATCCGCGCATGGTAAATTCTATTTACACCGGTTTAATTTTAACGACCGAAACGGGACAAATCCGATCTCGAAAATTATATTCCGATCTGTTTTAGAATCGGATCCCGACACAGCGATCCCAACAGCGTGAACCCGGAAGGTATTGGGGTTAAGTAACCCACTCTTGGAACCTTTCCACCGACTGTTACCACGTGGATATAGTCCTTCATTCGTACAATGCTCTCGAGTCAACTCAGGGTATGGTATATTGTCAAACCCTAACCGGTCGACTCACTTGGATCGGATGTTGCCGTATAATATCGGAAAACTTCTTTCCCGATATTATCGTCCGCCCTGGCCAGGGACTTCTGCGCATCATTCCTAGAGCATTCTCTCTCTAAGTACCGAGAGCGAATGATTCCTTATTGACACTCAATTCCCTTCGACGGTATTCCGCTGTACCCGATGCTTGGCTGTTTAGAATCCCGTGGTTAGAGATTCATAAACCAAGGTCAAAGCACAGAAGTCTACCGACAAGGTGTCCTTGGTGTCTCAGGTCCGAGGACCATTCACGTAACCGCGACATTAGAATCAAGCTGGTTGACAGTGAGGTACTATACCATCCAGCGTTTCAGTCGGATCAGTTCAGTGAACTCATTCTCTAATGAGCACCTACAGATTCGCTTTAGTGTCTCTACACAAGTGACTATGAGATCGGTCGCCCTCATCTTATGAGCGGGAGTAATATGTACTAGTCTATCTGGATATCCGATGTCCTTCTCGGATATCCTCCGACTAGGAACTATTAAGAATATGTATGTTTAAGTGATCAGTGTCATTAGTATGATCTCATCATAATCTGATCACTATCGCACATATTCACGGACTTCATTATGAGACTATAATTAATACGATTTACACACAATGAATATAATGTCATTTTATTAATAAATGAACGAGATTACAAAGTCATATTGGCTTGTAGGCCACCAAAGAATAACAGTCCACAACCAGCGTCTCGACTAAACACACAAACTATGCAGCCGAATGCAGAAAACACCGACCCGCTGGGACCAAACAACAACCCCTCAGATCGCGCGCTGGCTACTTTCGCCTGTCTAGCTCTAGGTGGTTCCGCTTCCCCCAGTACAAGTGACACTCTGAATGTACCATTCTTACACCGGTACTAGCAATACCCCGAGGTAAACCAGGTGACCCTTTCTCTAGGCGTCACCCTACCACTCCTACACCGGCGCCGTGTCACTCCCATCAACACAGGGTGCCCAAGCGCTAACAACTATCACTCTAGGTCCATGATCGCATAAAACACAACACAGTGCGATCCGATCACGTAAAAATCCTCATCTTCGAAGTATGTTTTCAAGCATGCATTTGACCAAACTATCTAACAATGTAAACACATGTTAATTGCATGAATTAATGAGGTTCTGTCCTGAATCACGTCGCCCGTGGCCGACGTTATTCAAGACCCTAAACTGGTTCACACGGAAACTGGCCTCGGGAGATGGCCTAAATTGCGTCGCCCCTAGTAGACATCATTTAAAATGGCGTTGCTGTCGCCAGACGCCATTTAGCACTCGCAAACAGGTTCCCCCTCCAGCCTCCCCCGAGTCACAAAGTGGGATTTCTCCCTCAAATCGCACAAAAACGACAAAAATGGAGAAAGTAGGGGAGAAGCCTAATTATTTTCATATAGAACCTCTTAGAACATGCTTTCTACCTCAGAATTATCCATACATATTGCACGCTTTAAAGCAGGAAAATCATGGTTTTAAATAAAACACCGCGAGGATCGTCATCCTACCAGTTACTTGAATTCCTCCGTGCTCCTAGCAGCCGAACTGCCACGCCACAAGCCGCTGCCAGTACCGCTGTGGACGCCGTCACTCTACCGGGACGTCGGTCACCGTTCGGAGAGAAATGCGCTGCGGAGGAGATGGTGGTGGTAGTGGTGAGGGGTAGGAGTTTGATGGAGTGGAGGAAGAGGAGGAATGGGGAGAGGAAGGGACGGAGAAGGGGAAAGGGCGTCGGAGGTGTTCGGAGGGGAGGGGGAGGAGAGAGAGAAATGGAGAGAATGAGAGAAAAGAGGGAGGGCTTCGGAGCGTCAACCGAAACTCCCTAAATTGCGTCGTTCTAGGAAGACGCCGTTCAGACGACAGGACGCGGGTCGTACACTGGCATTCTCTTAATCCTATCGTCTATACAAGACGCCATTTAGACGACACGACCGGGGCCGTACACAAGCATCTCCACGCCCTGCCTACGTGGCACCCTTGCAAAGCTCCTAAATGGCGTCCCCTACGGCCGACGCCGTTCAAAATCACATCGAGCTTGCCCTAGCCCCACAAGGGACCAAACCAAGGGGTCCGACACTGAAACCGACCCGATAACCGGATCCGAAACCTCAGTCCTTACATTCTCTCCCCTTTAAAAAAATTTCGTCTCCGAAATTGTTGCTATAAAAATAACGAGATAAAAAATGATGGTACAAGCTCACAAGAGAACTTATCAGAAAAGATAGGGAAACTGTTCTTGCATCTCATCCTCTTGCTCCCAAGTAGCCTCGCCTCTGGAGCGATGTTGCCAATTCACCTTAACCAGAGGAACAACTTTGTTTCGAAGGACCTGTTCTCTGCGATCCTCAATACGTACTGGAAATTTCGGAAAAGACAAGTCCTCAGTGACCTCCAACTCCGAGAAGTCCAAGACATGAGACGGATCTTGGACATATTTCCTCAGCAAAGAAACATGGAACACATCGTGTACTCCTGCAAGACTGGGTGGCAAGGCTAGCTGATACGCCATTTCCCCAATTCGAGCAAGAATGAAAAAAGGCCCAATATATCTTGGACTTTGCTTACCTCGCTTCCCGAATCTCATCACACTCTTGGAGATGAGACTCGGAGAAACACGTGATCCCCAACCTCGAACTTAAGCGGTCTCCTACAGATATTTGCATAACTCTTCTACCTGCTCTGCGTTGTAGTCAACCTCTGCTGCACCACTCTGGCAACCTTAGCACACTGCTGTACCAACTTTGGCCCTACTATGTGCCTCTCGCCAATTTCAGACCAATTCATAGGAGATCATATGGCCGCCCGTACAATGCCTCATATGGTGCTATGCCGATACTAGAATGATAACTGTTGTTATAAGTAAACTTCACTGTAGACAAGTGTTGTTCCCAAAAACCTCCCCAATCTAGGCAACAAGCCTTGAGCATATCCTCCAGTGTCTGAATGGTCCTCTCTGACTATCCATCAGTCTCTGGATGGTAAGCCGAGCTGAAAGCTAACTGCGTACCCAAGGTCTTCTGAAAACTCCTCCAAAATCTAGAAGTAAATCTCGGATCCCGATTTGACGCGATAGATAAGGGCACCCCATGCAGAGAGATGATCTTGTCCATAAACAATCTAGCCAACTTACCGACTGACCAGTCCTTCCTAATAGCTAGAAAGTGCGCTGACTTGGTCAATCGATCAACAATGACCCAGATCGCGTCTCTTTTGCCGGATGACACGGGCAATCCCATCACAAAGTCCATAGTCACATGTTTCTATTTCCACTCCGGGATCGGTAACGGCTGTAACAACCCTCTTGGTCTCTGGTGCTCTGCCTTAACCTGCTGACAAGTCAGGCACCTTACCACATATTCAGCTACGTCCTTCTTTATGCCAGGCCACCAAAAGTGCCTCCTCAAAAAATGATATTGCTAGTTTAGGTGGCCTATAAGCCAATCTGACTATGTAAATCTCGTTCATTTATTAATATAATGGCATAATATTCATTATATGTAAATCACATTGATTCTCGTTTCATAATGAAGTCCGTGAATATGTGCTATACTGATCATATTATGATAAGATCATACTAATGAGACTGATACTTAAACACACATATTCTTAATCGTTCATAGTCGGAGGATATCCGAGAAGGACATCGGATATCCGGTTAGACTAGTACAGATTACTCCAGCTCATATGATGAGGGTGACGGATCTCATAAGTCAGTTGTGTGGAGACACTAAGGCGAATCTGTAGGTGCTCATTGGAGAATGAGTTTACTGAACTGATCTGACTGAATCGCTGGATGGTATTGTACCTCACTGTCAACTAGCTTGATTCTATTGTCGCAGTTGCATGGATGGTCCTCGGACCTGAGACACCAAAGACACCTTGTCGGTGGACTTCTGTGCTTTGACCTTGGTTTACGAATCTCTAGCCACGGGATTCTAATACGCCAAGGATTGGGTACAGCGGAATACCGTCGAAGGGAATCGTGTGTCAATAAGGAATCATTCGCTCTCGATACTTAGAGAGAGAATGTTCTAGGAAGGATGCACGGAAGTTCCTGGCCAGGGCGGACGATAATATCGGGAAAGGAGTTTTCCGATATTCATCAGCGGCATCCAATCCAAGTGAGTCGACCGGTTAGGGTTTGACAGCTCGCCATACCCTGATTGACTCGAGAGCATTGTACGAATGAAGGATTATATCCATGCGGTAACTGTCGGCGGAAAGGTTCTAAGAGTGGGTTACTTAACCCCAATACCTTTCGGGTTCACGCGGTGTTGCTTGGCACCCAATGTGATCGGAGGCCCGGTCGAATTCGATGTGCGACATCAATTCGATTGATTAATTAATTAATAAAGGGTTATTAATTGATTAATAAAGCCAGTGAGGAGTCATTGGGCTTGTTGGACCATTAACTGGACTGGTACTTGGGCCTAGAGGGTCACACGCAAATGATTCTCAAGGCGATGGATAAATAAGTGGGTTTTATACAAACCGGGGGTTTTTATGAAAAACCGTGCGATTAGTATAAAATATAGCGAACGGGCTGAGCAGGCCAAGCTGCTGCTAACTCTAGCCGCCCCTCCTCTGTTTCTCTCTCTCTCTGGCATCCAGACAGATCCAGATCTGCTCCTCCGCTCTCCGAATCCCGTTTGACGGGAAATCGTCCGCGTGTTGCGGCGACCGGCGGAGGTTTCGTGGGCTGCGAAGAACGAGGAACGTGAGGATATCCGTCGCGAGGTGGATTGCGTGGACTTCGCTAGAGGCCGGGCACTTGTGCGGCTTGCGGTGTCGCGCCGACGGAACCGAACGGTTGCAGATTCGAATCCGCACACGGTGAGAACTTCGATTATCCGATAATCTATTTTTGTTTTTTGAAACGGGAAAACGGATCGCTGTTTTATTTTATTTTCTACTGCGTGAGCGATCTAGAGAAACCCGAGAAATCCCAACAGTAGTATCAGAGCCAGGTTCTACTGTTTCTCGTCCCGTTTCGATCTCCGAATTAATTTTTCCATGAGTTATTCCATGCTTTAACTTCGATTAATTGTTGGATTTGTGTTCATGTGATGAACACGGTTAATTTGATTAATATTCTGCAATGTTCGAAATTAATTTTGGGGTTTTTGGAGTTCTTCATGAGATGATGAACCGGGGCTTTTCGGCGGCTTCATACATGCGTCCCAAGCGTTGGGATGGTGGGCCAGATCTCCGGATCTCTTGGTGATAGTCACCACTACCCACCGGGCATGATAGCCGGCACATGGGTGGCCTTGAAGAGCTGTAAAATCGAGCCCAAAGATGGTCTTAAACCCTGCAAAATCAAAAATTTGGGGGTTTTTTGGGGCTCGGTTAATGCCCCTAACCGGGGCCCACCGGCGTGCCTGCCGACGCCGGGGGCACCGCCGGCGGGGCAAGGCGGCGCCGGTGGCCCGGCTGCCGGAGCCCTATAGCTCCTCCCCGTCGCCGGCTGCCCCACCCTGCACCTGCAAAAGATTTTAGGGTTAGGGATGGGGGAGACCTGGTCCCAAGCCGGTCGGACCGGCCCGGACTAGGTCTGGGGGGCCTGGTCGAACCAGGTTCGAGCCAGGCGCCCACTGTGGGCGCCTGGTCCGAGCCCTGGCTCGGCCAGGGCCCGAGCCCTATGGCTCAGCCAAATGGCTGAGCCCTATTCTGTTTTTAAAATCCTATTGAACCCCAATTTAGCCCATTAGAAAATTTGTAAATTGGATTTTAATTTTAAAGTTCAAAAGGGTTTTGAAAATTAAAATTTATTATTCAATTTTATTTTATTTGGGCTTGATGATTTTGAATCATTAGTTAATTAAGGATTTATTAACTAGCAATTAGTTGTTAATTAGTTGGGGTTAATATTAATTTAAATGTTAAATTGATTATTAACCTCAATTTAACTAATTTAAATGTTAAATTAGTTATTAGTCTAATTGTTAGATTATTAACTATTATTTCATCTAATTGTTAATTAATATTTGAGTTAATTATTAATTTAATTTTTAAATTAATAATTAATTTAGATGACTAATTTATGTGTTAAATTAGTAGTCCTTGATTAATTATTTTGTCATTAATTTAATAGTTACATTAACGATAACTTTAATTGTCTAATTTAAGAGTTAGATTTAATTAATTATTAATTAGTTAGTGTTAATTATTGGTTTAAGAGTTAAATTGATAATTAACATTAAATGACTAATCTAATTGTTATGTTAGTAGTTAATAATTAATTTGGTTGATTATTAATTTAAGTGTTAAATTATTAATTGACTTTATTGGATTAATCTAAAAGTTAGATTAGTTATTAATAGTCTAATTGTTAGATTATTAATGGGGATTTAATCTAAGTGTTAGATTATTAGAATTGTTCTAATTTGTATGGAATAATCTAGAATTATTAATTCGGAGTGTGTGCACATGTGATGTGCGTTTAATGCTTTTAAATTTTGATTTAATTACATGTTAAGTTAATAAAATAAGTTTTCGAAATTCAAATACCAATTTTGATTGGATCCCAGCTTTTTGAAAGCCAAAGTTATCTATTTTTGAAAACTCTTTTATTTTAGCCATGTGATGCGCTGAATCATGTGTGGGATGTTTAAAACACACCGTGGTCATGGATATGTACTTATTTAATTATTCATGTGATGGATGATGTGTTTGTGTGGATTGTGGATGAATGATGGATGTTTATTAAATTGTTAATAAATAGAGATCTGCGTATCTCTCACTCTCTCATTCTCTGATGTATTTCTACCTCCCTCTCTCTTGTACTCGCCATAAGGCTCTCTTCTAATTACATGTAATTCTAGAATTAATGTAATATGATCGAAACAACCGAGGAAGGAGCGAGGAGGATCCACAACTGTAACCATGAAGGCGAAAAGATGGAGATTTCTTGCCTATGTGTTTGTAGGATATCTAATATAATTGTTGTGTTAGATTGTGTGTGCGTTTGACTGTTGGCTCCAGTCAAACCCACTGTGCTATCCATGACCACACTAAAGACATGTATGTGATACATTATTTTTCTTTTTGATTATAAATCAAAGCAGGTATAGTATTTAGTAAATATATACGATATATTTATATACTATCACCTAGGAGAGACCAAGATAAAAGTTATCTAAATACCCTCAGATAAACTCTAAGCCGTAACGCGAGTAGTTAAGAACTTACCGCGTGGTCCACCATCGTTATAGTCATAGGATTCGAATCACTTTAGGCAGGTTTGTTGTGCTATCCACTAGGTCTACTTAATTGGGACGAGAAACTGTGGCTATGGCATTAGATGCCTATATGATTGGAGTAGACGAACCATGTAGCTTTGTTGTACTATCCACAAGGGCTGCATGCAAATCTATGCTCGTCGCATAACGATGGTTAGCTTGACCAGAATTAATGGTTTGTTGTGCTATCCACAAGGCCATTAAATCTCTGGGGACGGAAGACATGATCAGATATTACAAGGAGTTGCAAGTCCCATGAGTTGGGTACTCTTTGATTGTATTACAGCTTGTTGTGCTATCCACAAGGCTGTAGTGCAAGTCTTTGAGATTCTGATCACCACTAGTGTTGGGATTGCGGTGTCGGGATCCGATCCTAAAACGCAGCGGAATAAAATTTTCGGGACCGGATCTATCCCGTTTCGGTCGTTAAAACTAAAACCGATGTAGATCGATTTACCTTGCGCGGATTCGAATCCGCGTCCGTTTTCCGATTCCGTCGGAGCGATGCCGCAAGTCGCGCAGATACCCGACCTCTAGCGGTATCCATGCGGTTCTCCTCGCGATAGATCGTCCTCGCTTCCTCGCTCGCTGCGGCGCTTGAAGATCCCATCTGACTGCGCGTAATCCGCCGCGACATGCGGATTCAGAATCCCTGTCGAACGGGAGGTGGAGCAGTTGGAAACCGCACGCCCAGAGGAGAGAGAAAGTGGGGAAGAACGAATGACGGCTAGGTCAGGGTTGCTGGCCCCGGACGTAGAATCCGTTCTTTTATAAGAAGTCAGTTTGCGGTTTTTCATAAAAACCCAGACTTATCCGAAATCCTGTCGGATTATCCATCGACTTGAAAACCATTTGTGTGTGACCCTCTAGGCCCAAATACCAGTCCAGTTAATAGCCCATTAAGTCCAGTAACCCTTTACTGACCCACTGAATTAATTAATATCCTTATATTCAATTAATCAGCCGAATTTAATGTCCCACAATAAATTCGGACGGACTGCCGATCACGTTGGATGCCAAGCAACATCGCGTGATCCTGTATGGCACCGGGGTTATCGCAACCCTCTATTGGAACCTTTCTGTCATCGGTTAGCGTGCGGATATAATCCTTCATCCGTACATTGTTCCCGAATCGACCTAGGGCATGGTTTACTGTTAAACCCTATTTGGTCGATTCACTTGAATCAGATGCCGCTAATCTGAATCCGATAACTCTTTATCGATTACAGAGTCCGCCCTGGCCAGGGACTTTAAGCGCATCATTCCCGGAACATTCTCTCTCAAACAACCGAGAGCGGATGATCCCGTATTGAACACACAATTACCTTCGAGGGCATTTCCCTGAACCCGATCGCTTGACTTATTGATAACCCATGGTTAGGGATTCGTTCGTCAAGGTCAAGAAACCTACCAACAAGATATCTTTGGAGTCTCAGGTCCAAGGATCATCCACGCAACCGTGACAATTGAATCGAGCTAGTTAACAGTGAGGTGATTACCATCCAGCGATTTATGGTCGGATCAGTTTAGTGAACTCATTCACCAATGAGCACCTATAGGTTCAGCATAGTGTCTCCACACAAGTGACTTATGGGATTAGTCACCCTCATCATATGAGCTGAAGTAACCTATACTAGTCTATCCGGATGTTCGATGTCCTATCTCAAACATCCTATGACTAGGAACAATTAAGAACATGTGTTTATAAGTCTTCGGTCCCGTAATTATGATCTCATCATAATCCGAAGACTATTGCACATGTTCATGGACTTCATCGTGATACGATAAACACAGATCGAATTAATTACACACAATGAATTATTGCCATTTATTAATAATCTGAATAAGTACACAGTATCGGATTGGCTTTGAGACCATCTAATACTAACAATCTCCCACTTGGACTAAAGCCAATCACTTTTATACAGAATACCCATATTCTCTAAGTGACGCTCAAAAACATTTTGAGACAAAGGCTTTGTAAGTGGATCTGCTATGTTGTCGGCTGAGGGAACTCTTTCCACCACGACATCTCCTCGAGCTATAATCTCTCTGATCAGATGAAAGCGCCGCAGAATGTGCTTCGACTTCTGATGAGACCTCGGCTCTTTCGCTTGAGCAATCGCCCCATTGTTGTCATACAGCAGTGGGGCGGGACCAGATATGCTTTCCACCACACCAAGATCGCCGATGAATTTCTTCATCTATACAGCTTCCTTGGCGGCTTCAGCAGCAGCAATATACTCTGCTTCCATTGTCGAATCAGGAGTAGTTTCCTGCTTGGAACTTTTCCAGCTCACTGCTCCCCCGTTGAGCGTGAAAATAAAACCTGATGTTGACTTGCTGTCGTCAGGATCAGACTGAAAACTCGAGTCAGTGTATCCTTGCAGCTTTAAGTCTCCTCCTCCATACACTAGAAATAGATCCTTAGTCCTTCTCAAGTACTTAAGGATGCATTTCACAGCCTTCCAGTGTTCATCACCTGGATCTGCCTGATGTATGCTCGTAACACTTAGAGCATATGCTACATCAGGTCTGGTACATAGCATGGCATGCATGATGGACCCTATGGCAGAAGCATAGGGGACTTTATTCATCACTGCCCTCTCTTCAGGTGTCTTGGGAGACTGACCTTTAGAGAGTGAAATTCCATGTCTCATCGGTATGAGACCTCTCTTGGAATTTTCCATGCCAAACCTTTTGACAATGGTTTCTATGTACATAGATTGGGTTAAAGCTAGCATCTTCTTTGATCTATCTCTATAGATCCGTATTCCCAATACGTAAGATGCTTCTCCCAAATCCTTCATGGAGAAGTTCTTTGACAGCCATATCTTTACTGATGACATCATTCCTACATCATTCCCAATGTTTAGGATGTCGTCAACGTAATGAACCAGAAATGTGATTGCGCTCCTACTGTTTTTCTTGTATACACATGGCTCATCTTCATTCTTAATGAAGCCATAAGATTTGATCGCCTCATCAAATCTTATGTTCCAGCTTCGGGATGCTTGCTTCAGTCCATAAATGGACCTTTGCAACTTGCATACCATGTCTAGAGATTCTTTGGATGTGAATCCTTCTGATTGTATCATATACACCTCTTCCTCAAGGTTTCCATTGAGGAAGGTAGTCTTCACATCCATCTGCCAGATTTCATAATCATGATAGGCAGCAATGGCAAGAAGAATTCTGATGGACTTAATCATAGCAACGGGTGAAAAGGTTTCGTCATAGTCAACACCTTGTCTTTGACGATAGCCTTTTGCCACTAATCTTACTTTATAAGTCTCAATACGTCCATCTACACCGATCTTTCTTTTAAAGATCCATTTGCAGCCGATAGGTACTATACCATCAGGTAAGTCCACCAAGTTCCAAACTTGGTTGATGTACATGGACTGTATTTCAGAATTCATGGCTTCCCGCCATTTCCCGCCCTCTGGACTTTCAATGGCCTCTTGGTAAGTCTTACGATCATCATCCTCATTATAGAGCATCCTTGAACCATCCAAATTAATATGTCCCACATATCTTTCTGGTGGTTTAGGTACTCTTTCTGACCTACGAGGTTCCTGTGTATCAATTTGAACTGGTTCAGAAACTGACGGTTCATCTGATGAACTATTGCCAGTTTGTGGGTCTGGAACTTCTTCCAGAATTACTTTACTCCCACTGTCCTTCTGGAGAATATAATCTTCTTCCAGAAAGACAGCTCTCCTGGCCACAAACACCTTTTGTTCGCCAGGATGATAAAAGTAATATCCATAAGTTTCCTTTAGATATCCCACAAATCTGCATTTGTCAGTTATGGATTCCAGCTTATCTGCGTCATGTCTTTTAACAAGAGCAGGACATCCCCAAACTTTAACATGTTTAAGGTCTGGTTTCCTTCCATTCCATATCTCATATGGAGTGGTCTCAACAGATTTGCTGGGTACCTTGTTCAAGATATACATAGCCGAGCTAGGTGCATATCCCCATAAGGACACTGGTAATTTGGATATGCTCATCATGGATCGCACCATTTCCATTAATGTGCGATTTCTCCTTTCTGATACACCATTCATCTGAGGTGTATAAGGAGGTGTAAGCTGAGAAATGATACCATTATCCTTTAAGTATTTAATGAACTCAGTACTCAAGTATTCACCACCCCGATCAGATCGGATGGTTTTTATACTCTTTCCTGTTTGATTTTCTACTTCATTCTTAAATTCTTTGAATTTCTCAAAGGCTTCAGATTTATACTTCAATAAGTATACATACCCAAACCTTGAGTAATCATCAATGAACGTGATGAAGTATGAGAAACCACCAATGGCTTGGGTTGACATAGGACCACATACATCTGAATGTATGAGTTCTAATATGCCTTTGGCTCGTTCTCCAGTTCCACTAAATGGAGACTTAGCCATTTTACCCATTAAACTTGACTCACAGGTTACATATGATTCATAATCAAATGGATCCAAATATCCATCTTTATGCAACCTTTGGAGTCTGTTTTCACCAATGTGTCCAAGCCTACAATGCCACAAGTAGGCTTTGTTCATTTCATACTTACTTCTTTTAATTGAAGAACCGATATGTAAATTATCATGAGACACATTCAATAGATATAAACCATTGGATAAAATAGCATAAGCTATTAATTTATTTCTGAAATAAATTGAACAACTATTGTTCCCAAAATTTAAATTGTATCTAATTCTATCTAAACATGAAATAGAAATGATGTTCCTTATTATGCTAGGTACATAATAACATTCATCTAATAAAAATGTGTCTCCGGATGGTAGCTTGAGCTTCACTGTCTCCACAGCGATCGCCGCAACTCTTGCGCCGTTACCTAGTCTCAGTTCCACCTCGCTGGTCCTCAGCTTACGCCTTCTTGTCAGTGCCTGCACAGAATTGCAGATATGAGATACACATCCAGTATATAATACCCATGATGTACAATCTCTTATTGACAAGTTTACATCTATCATATAGATACCTGAAGCGTCCTGCTGCTTCACAGTTCCTTGAGCCTTGTCCTTGAGGTATTCCTTGCAATTCCTCTTCCAATGCCCTTTCTGGTGACAGTAGAAGCAATCACCTTTCTCAGCACTTTTGCCCTTGTCTTTCTTGACAACCTTTTGCCTTTCTCTGAACCTTGTTCTTATTCTTTCGAAAAGCTTAGACTACAAGTCTTTTTCTGTTGGTCTTACCAACCATTAGGACTTGGGGTTTATCCTTCACAAGGTTCCCCTCAGCAGTGTTTAACATGTTCAACAGTTCAGCTAAGGTGGCCTGGATCTTGTTCATGTTGAAATTGACGATGAACTGAGCATATGAAGGTGGAAGTGAAGACAACACAAGGTCTGTGTGCATCTCCTTGGGAAGTGTAATCCCAAGAGCATCCAGCCTCTCCACCCATTCAATCATCTTCAGCACGTGATTCTGTACTGAAGTTCCCTCTGCCATCTGAGCCTTGAACAGATTCTTCGATATCTCATATCGTTCGATTCTGCTCTGCTCACCAAAGAGCTCCTTCAAGTGGAGCATGATGGATCTAGCATCCATCTCTTCATGTTGCCTCTGCAACTCATTGCTCATAGAGGCTAACATATAGCATTGGGCCATGGTGGAATCCTCCTTCCATTTTTCATACGCTATCATTTCCTCCTCTGGAGCATCTAATGCTGGTTCAACAGGAGGTTCAGTATCCAAGACGTAGGCAATCTGCTCAGACCTGAGGACTATCTTCAGGTTTCTGAGCCAGTCTGAGTAATTGGTGCCTGTCAAATGGTTGGCATCAAGTATGCCTCGCAACGGGTTATGGTGCGACATTCTCGCCTACAGGAGATAATCAATTGATAATTAGCAGATATTCAGATTATCTAAAACAAGATATGGTCTTTTATTATCTAGTTTTACTCCCACTAATTTTCGACGGACTGTATAACCTTCAGATATACAGAACGGGAGACGCCGACTGTCTCCTAGTGGGGATCAGAATCTCCAAGCATCACAGTATGACCTCGGGTAAACACATAGTATCATACTGCTATCTCGGAGCAATC
This sequence comes from Zantedeschia hybrid cultivar, assembly GCA_030544215.1. Lineage (NCBI taxonomy): Eukaryota > Viridiplantae > Streptophyta > Magnoliopsida > Alismatales > Araceae > Zantedeschia > Zantedeschia hybrid cultivar. Next base: position 49,323,215 of record JARZZO010000011.1, read on the forward strand.
ATCTCATGATAATTGCAACTCCTTGCAATATCCGATCGTACTTCGGCTCCCAAGTTTAATGGTCCCGGGTAAACACAGTAGACCATTATCCCCGGTCTAAGCTTTATCATCAATACGCGACAGAGTAAAGTAGAAATATAGTTCCCGGGTAAACACGTGGATGACTATATCGTTCCTCTACTCTTATCCAAAGGCATCTAATGCCATGATTAACAGTCCTCTCATCAGTTAATGGAAGACCTCGGGTAAATACATGGTATCTGCCACCACCAAATTAAGTTCTATTAATCATATTGATGGAGAGCCACGCGGTGCATTCTCAATGACTCGTGCTACGGCTTAGAGTTTGTAACGAAGGTTTTACTTATTTAATTTGGTCTCATCCTAGGTGATAGTATTAAATATATCGAATATATTTATAAATACTAATAACCTAGCAAATATAAAGCACACGCATCACATACATGTCATTAGTGTGGTCATGGACGGCACTGCGGTTTGACTTGAGCCAGACAGTCAAACGCACACACATACACAATATAACAACTTATATCATGAGTCTGCAAACCCATGAATTCAATGAACTCCTTCATTTTCATCTGGTCAGCAGTTGTGGATCATCCTCGCTCCGCGCGCATCCGCCTCGATCAAATTACATCGTAATTCCCAATTACATGATAATTCAAAAGAGGAAGCCTTATGGCGATTTACATCAAAGAGGAAGGTAGAAGTACAATGGAATATGAGAGGGAGAGGTTCGCAGACCTCTATTTATTAATACACAATAAACCACACAATCACATTCCACATGCACAATTAATGCTCGTCTATGACCACCATGTGTTTTAGTTAAACAAACCACACATGAATTGCGCATCAAATGGCTTAATAAAATTTTCGAAAATAATAATAATTTTAGTTTCATAAAACCAGGGACCAAACAAAATTTGGATTATTTGGAATTTTCGAAAACTTTAGTATTTATTTCAAGCATGCTAATTTAAATCCAATTTAAACAAGCAAATCAATAACACATCAAAAATGCATTAAAATCTAAAATTAATGGCTTCAAAAATATTCCATGCTCAATTTGAACAATTCAAATATTTATGGGGTTAATCTAACAATTAGATTACATAAGGTTTAATCTAACATTTAGAATTAATTTAATTAACAACCTTTTGTTAATTAATTAACATAATAAACCTTAATAAGGGCCCAATCAAAATTGAATTTAATAAAAACAGTAAAATCATATTTTACAGATAATTATTAAACCAATTTATAATTAATTAATAAATAAATAAACAAACTGGGCCCCCTAAAGGGCTCGGCCCTACTGCGCCCTGGCTCGGGCCGCCTGGCACGTGCCAGGGCCCAGCCGGGCCCGGTCCGGTCGGCGGCTAGGGAAACCCTAGTCGCCCGGCCAAACCGCCCGAGGTTCCCTGCAACGCAGGGAACCCGACGGCGCCGCCCCCTCTTTGGGGTCTTCTCTGGCGCCGATTCTGACGCCGGCCGGGCACCGCACCACGCCGCCGGCGAACCCCTTTGCTCCGGCGAGGTCCGGTGACCGGCGGTGGCCCTGGAGGTCATCCGGAAAGGGATTTATTCGCCCCCTTATTTCCTCCAAAAAATCTGTTTTTGCAGGTTTCTCAAACCCGTGGGGAGGAGGAAGAAGGTCCATGGCCGCTCTTTCACGGCTTCCCATGCCACCAACAACTCGACCAGAGTCATTGGGCATGATTTACAGCGATTAGAACCCCTTAAAATCCATCTCTATGGATCCGACCACATCAAAAACACCCTGTTCGTCGTCCAACGAAGAACACGACGAAAAACCCCCAAAAATAAATTTTTCTTCAGATTTAAATCACGATCTCATCGCAGTAATCATCTAATGATCATAAATCTTTCAAGAGCATAAATTTAAGCATGGAATAAATTCAAAAACCATAAATTTTAGAGACCGAAACGGCGAAAACACAGTGGAACCTGGCTCTGATACCACTGTTGGTATCGCTGTGTCGGGATCCGATCCTAAAACGCAGCGGAATAAAATTTTCGGGACCGGATCTGTCCCGTTTCGGTCGTTAAAACTAAAACTGATGTAGATCGATTTACCTTGCGTAGATTCGAATCCGCGTCCGTTTTCCAGTTCCGTCGGAGCAATGCCGCAAGTCGCGCAGATGCTCGACCTCTAGTGGTATCCACGCGGTTCTTCTCGCGATGGATCATCCTCGCTTCCTCGCTCGCTGCGGCGCTCAAAGATCCCGTCTGACTGTGCGTAATCCGCCGCAACATGCGGATTCAGAATCCCCGTCGAACGGGAGGTGGAGCAGTTGGGAACCGCACGCCCAGAGGAGAGAGAAAGTGGGGAAGAACGAATGACGGCTAGGTCAGGGTTGCTGGCTCCGGACGTAGAATCCGTTCTTTTATAAGAAGTCAGTTTGCAGTTTTTCATAAAAACCCAGACTTGTCCGAAATCCTGTCGGATTATCCATCGACTTGAAAACCATTTGCGTGTGACCCTCTAGGCCCAAATACCAGTCCAATTAATAGCCCATTAAGTCCAGTAACCCTTTACTGACCCACTGAATTAATTAATATCCTTATATTCAATTAATCAGCTGAATTTAATGTCGCACAAGAAATTTGGACGGACTGCCAATCACGTTGGATGCCAAGCAACATCGCATGATCCTGGATGGCACCGGGGTTATCGCAACCCTCTATTGGAACCTTTCTGTCATCGGTTAGCGCGCGGATATAATCCTTCGTCCGTACAATGTTCCCGAATCGACCTAGGGCATGGTTTACTGTTAAACCCTATTTGGTCGATTCACTTGAATCAGATGCCGCTAATCTGAATCTGATAACTCTTTATCGATTACAGAGTCCGCCCTGGCCAGGGACTTTAAGCGCATCATTCCCGGAACATTCTCTCTCAAACAACCGAGAGCGGATGATCCCGTATTGAACACACAATTACCTTCGAGGGCATTTCCCTGAACCCGATCGCTTGACTTATTGATAACACATGGTTAGGGATTCGTTCGTCAAGGTCAAAGCTCAGAAACCTACCAACAAGATATCTTTGGAGTCTCAGGTTCAAGGATCATCCACGCAACCGTGACAATTGAATCGAGCTAGTTAATAGTGAGGTGATTACCATCCAATGATTTATGGTCGGATCAGTTTAGTGAACTCATTCACCAATGAGCACCTATAGGTTCAGCATAGTGTCTCCACACAAGTGACTTATGGGATTAGTCACCCTCATCATATGAGCTGAAGTAACCTATGCTAGTCTATCCGGATGTTCGATGTCCTATCTCAAACATCCTATGACTAGGAACAATTAAGAACATGTGTTTATAAGTCTTCGGTCCCGTAATTATGATCTCATCATAATCCGAAGACTATTGCACATGTTCATGGACTTCATCGTGATACGATAAACACAGATCGAATTAATTACACACAATGAATTATTGCTATTTATTAATAATCTGAATAAGTACACAGTATCGGATTGACTTTGAGACCATCTAATACTAACAACTAGGAGACTGTCGGCGTCTCCCGTTCTGTATAACTGAGGGTTATACAGTCCGTCGAAAATTAGTGGGAGTTAAACTTAAACAAAAGACTATGTCTTGTTTTAAATTTTAATAATTGAACATCAGCTAAATAGATTTTACTTATCTCATATAGGGAATTATGTCGTCGAATAACCCACTCCGTGGCATACTTGATGCCCTTTTGATTTACCTGATCTACTCGGATTGGTTCAAAAACCTGAAGAATGTCTTCAGATCTGAGCACAATAGCTTTGTCCCTAGAGCTAATCCTCCTACTGAATCGGCATTGGATGCCCCTGAAGTAGAGATGATAGCTAACGATAAAAGATCGAAGGACAAAGGCAAAAGAGTAGTGAAGGGTGACTGCTTCTACGATAAGCAGTATGGTCACTGGAAGAGGAACTGCAAGAAGTTCCTTAACGAAAAAGCTCATGGAAAGGTGAAGCTGTCTGAAGCTTCAGATATCTATATGATAGATATCAACTTATCAGTTAGAGATTCCACATCTTGGGTATTGGATACCAGATGTGCTTCTCATATCTGCCATGATGTGTAGATGCTGAGAAGTAAGCGCAAGCTGAGACAAGGTGAGGTGGAATTGAGGCTAGGAAACGGCGCAAAAGTTGCGGCGATTGCTGTTGGGACAGCAAACCTCAGGCTTACATCAGGAGACGCCTTACTATTAGAAGATTGTTATTATGTTCCTAGCATAATAAAGAACATCATATTAGTATCTTGTTTGGACAAGATAGGATATAGGTTTACTATTGAGAATAGAAGTTGTTCGATTTATTATAGTAATAAATCAATAGCTTCGGCATCTTTAGTCAATGTACTATATCTTTTAGATGTTTCTTATTACAATCTTCAAATTGATAATGCTCTTAAGAAGAGCAAGAATTGTGTGAACCAGGTCTACATGTGGCATTGTAGACTTGGGCACATTGGCGAAAGCAGGTTGCAAAAGTTGCACAAGTAAGGTTACTTAACAGCATTCGATTATGAATCGTTTGCAACATGTGAATCCTGCCTTATGGGAAAGATGGCAAAATCTCCATTTAGTGGACATGGAGAACGTACCAAGGACATTCTGGAACTAATACATTCAGATGTATGTGGTCCCATGTCCACCCAAGACAAAGGTGGCTTTTCATACTTCATCACGTTCACCGATGACTTCTCAAGATTCAGCTATGTGTACTTAATGAAATACAAGTCGGAAGCATTTGAGAAGTTCAAGGAGTTCAAGAATGAGGTAGAGAAGCAGCTAGGAAAGAGTATTAAAGCTCTTCAATCAGATCGAGGAGGAGAATACTTGAGTACTAATTTCACACAACTCTTAAAGGATAATGGTATCCTTTCTCAGCTGACCCCTCCATATACACCACAGATGAATGGTGTATCAGAAAGGAGGAATCACACCTTGTTGGACATGGTGCGATCCATGATGAGCTTTTCGGAATTACCAATGTCCCTCTGGGGGTATGTTCTAGAGTCAGCAGCATACCTACTGAACAGAGTACCCAGCAAGTCTGTGGCCTCTACTCCATATGAGATATAGAAAGGCAGGAAATCAGAATTTAAACATGTTAAAGTCTGGGGTTGTCCTGCTCATGTAAAGAGGCATGATCCAGACAAGCTGGAATCACGAACTGATAAATGCAGGTTTGTGAGATATCCAAAGGAAACCTTTGGATACTATTTTTTCCATCCTGGTGAACAAAAGGTGTTTGTCGCCAGGAAAGCTGTCTTCCTGGAAGAGGAATACCTTCTCCAGGAGGACAGTGGGAGTAAAATAGTATTGGAAGTGGTTCCAGATCCCCAAATAGCTACATTATCATCAGATGAGATATCAGTTCCTGAATCTGTTCAGGTACACACAGATGAGCCTTGTAGATCTGGTAGAGTACCTAGACTACCCGAACGATATGTGGGACATATTGCTTAAGGTAAGTCTAAGGTACAATATAATGAGGATGATGATCCTAAAACCTACCAGGAGGCCATAGAAGGCTCAGAAGCCGGGAAATGGCGAGAAGCCATGAACTCAGAAATCCAGTCCATGTACGCTAACCAAGTTTGGAACTTGGAGGACTTGCCCGAGGGTATTGTACCCATCGGTTGCAAGTGGATCTTTAAGAGAAAGATCGGTGCTGATGGATGGATCGACACTTATAAGGCAAGGTTGGTGGCAAAGGGACATCGTCAAAGGCAAGGAATTGACTATGACGAGACTTTCTCACCAGTTGCCATGATAAAGTCGATCAGAGTTCTACTCGCCATTGCTGCACATTTTGATTATGAAATCTGGCAGATGGATGTGAAGACGGCCTTCCTCAATGGTAAGCTTGAGGAAGAGGTGTATATGATACAACCAGAAGGTTTCACATCCAAAGAATCTCCAGATTAATTGTGCAAGCTTCAGAGGTCCATTTATGGACTGAAGCAGGCCTCCCGGAGCTGGAACATATGATTCGACGAGGCTGTCAAGTCTTATGACTTCATTAAGAATGAAGATGAGCCTTGTGTGTACAAGAAGCCCAGTGGGAGTGTAGTCACTTTTTTAGTTCTTTACGTAGATGACATACTACTCATTGGGAATGATATAGCTATGATGTCATCAGTAAAGATCTGGCTGTCGAAAAACTTCTCTATGAAGGATTTGGGAGAAGCGTCTTACCTATTGGGAATACGGATCTATAGAGATAGATCAAAGAGGATGCTTGGAATGACCCAATCCTTGTACATAGATACCATAGTCAAAAGGTTTGGCATGAAAAATTCCAAGAGAGGTCTTATACCGATGAGACATGGAATTAGTCTCTCAAAGGAGCAATCTCCTAAGACTCCTGATGAGAGGGCATTCATGGATAGAATACCCTATGCCTCTGCCATAGGATCTATCATGTATGCCATGCTATGTACACGGCCTGATGTTGCATTTGCTCTAAGTGTTACGAGCAGATTTCAGGCTGATCCAGTCGAAGAGCACTGGAAGGTAGTGAAATGTATCCTTAAGTACTTGAGAAGAACTAAGGATATGTTTCTTGTGTATGGAGGAAGTGACTTGAAACTACGAGGCTTTACTGACTCGAGTTTCCAGTCGGATCCAGATGATAGCAAGTCTACATCTGAATTCATGTTTACTTTGAACGGAGGTGCAGTGTGCTGGAAGAGTTCCAAGTAAGTAACCACTGCAGATTCGACGATTGAAGCTGAGCACATCGCTGCAGCTGAATCTATCAAGGAAATAGTGTGGTTGAAGAAGTTCATCACCGACCTTGACATAGTTCCCGGTATCCTTGATCATGTTCCACTGTTGTGCGACAACAATGGGACTATTGCACAAGTGAAAGAGCCGTGGTCTCATCAGAAATCGAAAGATGTTCTGAGGCACTTTCATCTTATCCAGAGGAGATGTAGTAGTGGAAAAAGTTCCATCCGTCGACAATGTAGCAGATCCACTGACAAAGCCGTTGGCTCAAATTGTGTTTGAGCGTCACCTAGAGTCTATAGGCTTATTGTATAAAGGTGATTGACTTTAGTCCAAGTGGGAGATTGTTAGTTTAGGTGGCCTACAAGCCAATCTGACTATGTAAATCACGTTCATTTATTAATATAATGGCATAATATTCATTATGTGTAAATCACATTAATTCTCATTTCATAATGAAGTCCGTGAATATGTGCTATAGTGATTAGATTATGATGAGATCATACTAATGAGACTGATCACTTAAACACACATATTCTTAATCGTTCATAGTCGGAGGATATCCGAGAAGGACATCGGATATCCGGTTAGACTAATACAGATTACTCCTGCTCATATGATGAGGGTGACGGATCTCATAAGTCACTTGTGTGGAGACACTAAGGCGAATCTGTAGGTGCTCATTGGAGAATGAGTTCACTGAACTGATCCGACTGAATCGCTGGATGGTATTGTACCTCATTGTCAACCAGCTTGATTCTATTGTCGCAGTTGCGTGGATGGTCCTCGGACCTGAGACACCAAGGACACCTTGTCGGTGGACTTCTGTGCTTTGACCTTGGTTTACAAATCTCTAGCCACGGAATTCTAATACGCCAAGGATTGGGTACAGCGGAATACCGTCGAAGGGAATTGTGTCTCAATAAGGAATCATTCGCTCTCGGTACTTAGAGAGAGAATGCTCTAGGAAGGATGCGCAGAAGTCCCTGGCCAGGGCGGACGATAATATCGGGAAAGGAGTTTTCCGATATTCATCAGCGGCATCCAATCCAAGTGAGTCGACCGGTTACGGTTTGACAGCTCGCCATACCCTGAGTTGACTCGAGAGCATTGTACGAATGAAGGATTACATCCACGCAGTAACTGTCAGCGGAAAGGTTCCAAGAGTGGGTTACTTAACCCCAATACCTTCCGGGTTCACGCGATGTTGCTTGGCACCCAACGTGATCGGAGGCCCGGTCGAATTCGATGTGCGACATCAATTCGATTGATTAATTAATTAATAAAGGGTTATTAATTGATTAATAAAGCCAGTGAGGAGTCACTGGGCTTATTGGGCCATTAACTAGACTGGTACTTGGGCCTAGAGGGTCACACGCAAATGATTCTCAAGGCGATGGATAAATAAGTGGGTTTTATACAAACCGGGGGTTTTTATGTAAAACCGCGCGGTTAGTATAAAACATAGCGAACGGGCTGAGCAGGCCAAGCTGCTGCTAACCCTAGCCGCCCCTCCTCTGTTTCTCTCTCTCTCTGGCATCCAGACAGATCTAGATCTGCTCCGCCGCTTCTCCGAATCCCGTTCGACGGGAAATCGTCCGCGTGTTGCGGCGATCGTTGCGGCGACCGGCAGAGGTTTCGTGGGCTGCGAAGAACGAGGAACGTGAGGATATCCGTCGCGAGGAAGATCGCGTGGACTTCGCTAGAGGCTGGGCACTTGCACGACTTGTGGTGTCGCACCGACGGAACCGAACTGTTGCGGATTCGAATCCGCATACGGTGAGAACTTTGATTATCCGATAATCGATTTTTGTTTTTCGAAGCGGGAAAACGGATCGCTGTTTTATTTTATTTTCCACTGCGTGAGCGATCCGGAGAAACCCGAGAAACCCCAACAGATACATCTTAGTCATTCCGAGATACACTGCATATCTAGAACGGTGTGCCTCTTCTAGGACACTCCTACACACTGCTTCCTCAGCTGGAACATAGAGTCTACCTCTAAATATGACCGCGCCGTCATCCCACAACTCCACCTCTGATATCTGGAGAATCTGCGGTAGCTTTGCATCCGCCCTCTAAGTCTCGATCACTACATGGTACACTGCTGGTCTCACAGTCAAGCTGGCCAACACGACTCTATCAGCCTCTCGAGGAATCTTAAAGGAAGATTCCACAACTTGCTCATATAACCTCCATTCCTGAATCAAAAGATGTGATACGACCGTCTTCCGACTCACGATGTCCGCTACCACGTTCACTTTGCCCGGATGATAAGAAAGGTCGAGATCATAATCCTTGATAAACTCCATCCACCTACGCAGGCTCAAGTTCAGATCCCTCTGTGTGAACACATACTTCAGGCTCTTATGATCAGTGAAGACCTAAAATTTCTCCCCATATAAGTAGTACCGCCAGATCTTCAGGGCAAATACTACAGCTGCCAACTCCAAGTCATGAGTGGGGTAGTTCTCTTAATGCTTCTTCAGCTGTTTAGGAGCATAGGCCACAACCTTACCATGCTGCATTAGAATTGTACCCAAATCTCGACGAGATGCATCTGAGTAAACCACGAATCCACTAGAACCATATGTAAGTACAATAATTGGAGCCAAAGTGAGATGAGTCTTCAACTCAGTAAAACTCCGCTCACACTCCTCGGTCCACACAAAACGAACTCCCTTACGAGTCAACCTTGACAAGGGGGTCGCTATTGAAGAAAAATCCTAGACAAACCGTCTGTAATGCCCTGCTAACCCCAGGAAGCTCCTGATCTCAATTACTGTTTTCGGTCTGCCCCAGTCCATCATTGCCTTAAATCTTGGCTGGATCTACAGTAATGCCGTCACCAAAAATGACATGCTCTAGGAAGTGCACCTTATCTAGCCAGAATTCACACTTGCTAAACTTGGCATAGAGTTGGTGCTCTCTCAAAACTTGCAATACCACCTGAAGATGCGTGGCATACTCTTCCTCAGAAGAAGACTATACCAAAATATCATCTACAAACACTACCACAAACTAATCTAGGTAGGCCCTGAAGACCCGGTTCATCAAATCCATAAAAGCCGCCGGAGCATTGGTTAAGCCGAAAGACATAACCAAAAACTTATAATGTCTGTATCGAGTCCTAAAAGCCGTCTTACTCACATCAGTCTCACGGATCCTCATCTGGTAATATCCTGACCTTAAATCAATCTTCGAGAATACCTTAGCAGATTGCAACTGATCCATCAGATCATTGATTCTCGGAAGTGGGTACTTATTCTTTACTGTTACCTAGTTCAGTTGTCTATAATCAATGCACAGCCTTAGAGAACCATCCTTCTTCCTAACAAACAGAACTGGAGCACCCCACGGAGAAGTGTTGGGACAGATAAAACCCTTATCCATCAATTCCTATAACTGCACCTTCAACTCAGCAAGTTCGGCTGGAGCCATCCGATACGGGGCCTTAGACAAGGGTACCGTACCCGGTGCGAGCTCAATAGTAAACTCAACCTCCCGCTGAGGAGGAAGGCCAGGCAACTCCTCAAGGAACACATCAACAAAGTCACATACTACGGACACCTCCCAAGGACTGGAACCACTACTAACACCAGCTACAATTATTGAGACAAGGAAAGCCTCACAACCACCAACAAGTAACCTCTGGGCCTTAAAAACAAAAATAAGAACACCATGAGAAGAGAGCCTGATACCTTGGGAGTAGAAAGTCGGGATGCCTAAGATGGAGAAGCGCACCCTCTTCCTATGGCAGTCCACCTCGGCATAATAAGCCTCCAACCAATCCATGCCCAAGATGACATCAAAGTCACGAATGGCAAGCACAACTAACTGGGCAAGCAACTGATGACCCTCAATGGTCAAGGGAACCTCACTCATACAGTTGTACATCAACATGAAATCCTTAGAAGGAACCTCAACCATCAGTCCATCAGATAACTTATCAACGGGTGCAGAAAGAACATCTACAAACTGCTCAAAAATAAAAGAATGCGAAACACTTGAATCAATCAACACATGCGCGAAGTTCCCAAGGACAGAAAGTGTACCTTCCACCAAGTTGGACGCACGAGCCTCCTTCCTGGTGATAGCGAGAAGTCTCCCCTGGGTCCTCAGCTTCTTCTGATCACCCGATCCATGCCCCTGACCATGCCCCTTGCAGGTGCCAAACTGTGTGTGTTATCATCATGCTATCATGTGTTTACTATGATTAACAAATCAATTAAAAGAAAAGTTGTGATCGTCAAAAATCGAGGGCTTTAATGGAAAAAGTGATCGCTTTACTAACCTTGCGAATCGGAAGTTCTTTTGTTCCTCTCTTTTGACCAGTCGAAAGAGAAGAGCCTTTTCTTTTCTTTTACTCTTGTTCTTAGGTTATTCTTTAAGCTTTCTTCAAGCTTTAAATCCTTCCTTTCACTTCTTATAGTCTCTTTTTGAATCTTTGCAAGAAAGATCAAAACAAAGAAGGAAAATATGGATCAGAATTATGAAAGTATGGTATCTATTCTAATCAACCAATCAATCATGCAACTAAACAAAAGAAAGACTCACTTGATTGGTATTCTTTAAACCCCTATCTCATGTAGCTATGAAAAAATATGTAGTGAGTGTGTGAAATATGAGTGATGTGATGAATAACTATTAAAAAAAACAGTGTTCTAAACTCTTTGAAATTAATTAAAAAAAAAACTAGAAGGAGGAAGATGATTGGATGGCCCCTTCAAAGCCTTGGTCTTCAATAGTTTCACTGGTGGAAGAGAATGAGGGAAAATAAGTCTTCAAATTCCTCCCACGTTTTCTGCAATAGAAGGCTCCTTTTCACCTTGGTTTGAACTTCAAAACACTAATCGTCAACCTCTTTCAAAGATCAATGTACATATGTATTTATAAGAAGTGATTCTAGGATTGTTTGGCCTTTAAAAGGGCTCTCCCGTGGATCAGACTTGCCTTGGATGTTTATCCAAGAGTTAGCAACCTTTCCAACCTCTGCAAACATATTAGCTCGACCAAATCAAGCTTATCAAGAAAGTGCTTGAAACACGTCGACCATGGGAGTCGTGATTTAGATAATTAGGAAACTAATTGGAATTTAAAAATCGAAAATCCAGACGGATTAGGACCTAAAAAGGCGTCGTCCATGGATGACGTCTTTAAGCTAAATATATATGAATTTAGCAATTTTAATTCCGAATTGATTTCTGGTAGAGATTTAAATAGCGCCAACCATGGTCGATGTTAATTAATGAATTTCGAGAAAAATCAATAAAAATTAATTAATGATTAAATATTAGACCATTTTGGGACATTAGAAATGTGAGATGAAATTTACTCAATATGGGATCAAAATTAGTGTATCTACAGCTACCCCATTTTGGCATTGACTTTACAAGGGAGTGAAATGGAATGGAATGTATTGAAAAGGTGATGTGACACGCTCTCAACATCATATGATATGAATTTTTCTCAAAATTATCAATGAAGCAATTCAAAGAGATCAATAGAATCAATTTGTCTGGATGAAAGAGACAAAGGAAATAAAATAAGGTCGATCAACTTCCATGATTAGGAAGTACTCTAGGTCACAAACCCTGTAGGTTTCATCATGGAGAGCGTTTACCACCCAATATGAACGTGCTACAACCATGATGGATCTTAAAAGGAAACAAGAAAATATAGGATAAAGAATTCAAACAAGGAGGAAATTCCAAACATATCTTTAAGAAAACCTCAAAGATAATTGAGAGATCAATTCAGAATGGAATATTTCATATCACGTTGTGATTTATTAGATCAATGGTCTGAAATTTAATCAATAGCTAATTTTTATCACAATTATTTCAAAGTCCTACATGATGCATGTTGGCCTAAAAAAAAAAATACAAAATAAAATAAAATATAAATTAATCAAGGATAATATTGTTAAACTATCATTGATGAGTCAAGACATTAATCTTGTAATTCAGTGCTAAGCCGAAGCTCGTTTATCCACGTGTTGTTTCACAAAAGCGGAACTATCGGCCCCATCAATTAACAATCTAACGGCCTATCCGTGCGATTAAGAATCCTCTGGAATTATCACTGTTTTTTTTTTTTTGAAGGAGAACTCAAATTCCAGTTTCACAAGGTCCTTGATACACTCTAATAAATATTTATCGTATAGTCATATTAATGCAAATTGATTACATATAGGAATACAAGGGCGGAGAAAACCGTCTTTTTAGCCATGGCTAGGACTCATTAACTCCCTTATTGAATTTCCAGCTTCATTTTCTTTTCTTTGAAATATTCCTGCATTCAAGGTTTATCAGTAATTTCATGCAAATAGATAAACATCATTAAATAATCAGCAAACATGTAATTTCGGGAATTTTCAGAGATTTATTAAAAGGCGTCGATCTGTACGGGCGTCATTTGAATGATGTCGTGCACGGTCGACGTGTTTAAAGTTATCGAAACAGTAGCTTTCTGACTCCAATCCGAAATCAACTTTCCTTACTCCAACCCCTTCTCCACTTCAGAAAAGGCTTCCCTCCCCTCGCAAATCACTATATATAACTTCCCTCTCTTCATATCAAATCAACATAACAAGCAATCAAGAAAGAAAGCTAGAGAATTCCCTTCAAGACTCAAGGGAAGGAGGAAAAAATCAATTAAGACAGATGGCTAGTTTTATTCAAGGATCTTCATCAAGCAAAAGGGTGAGAAAGATGATTGAAAAACTTTATGATGTGGAAGGACATCTAAGGGAAGAGATCCCAACTTAAAGGTAAGCTATTATCTCTTTTAAAGTTAATTCTCCTTCTTTTCTAAATTCTTTTCCATATTCTGGTTCCATACTCCAAATTTATGATAGAATTATACCAATTTCCTTTATTTTTCAAGGGATACCCTTTCTTTCCTGGCCCAAGAAGGTTCTCTTCTCTTTCATGGATTTCCAAATTAGTTGAAAAAATCAATCTTTCTATGCAGTTTTATATTACCAAGTGGCATATCCAAAGGTTGGTAATCCATGTAAAACATTACAAGAGCACACTTATGGATTAGGCTGCAATGAGTGCATTGATTGAACTGTAGCATCCTCAAACCCACACTTTTCTTTTCTCGTCCTTTGAAGCGACCATCCTGTTGGAAGAAGCTGAACTCCTATTGGGTCTTCCTAAACTTAAGGTGAACAATGACGAACCTGATGTGACCAACATGTTAGTCATGAGGAAGAAAATTACATGTCATCAATTTCTAAAGAAGATTATGGACGGTCCAAAGGAAATTCAAAGCATTCTTGTCCAAAAAGGAATAAATCTGGTGAAGCTTGTTGAATGGACTTTGAAGAAAATAAAAGAAGCTAAAGATGAAGACATAGAGGTCATGATGGTTGCATTCACTACATGTCTGGCTGGAGCTCTACTATTTCCTGCCTAGGACAATATCCTTCATGAAGATCAACTTATTGCGATTTGTGGAATATTCAGAGGAAAACAAATAAGCACTGTAGTTCTAGCATATCTCTACAATGGGCTCTCAGCAGCTTCCACTGGTAAACCTCCGTACGACAGCATGCTACTCTTGGCTCTATGGATTGATTTACACTTCAAATTCAACCACAACAATGAAGCGGTTCCAAGGATATCTTAGCTTTATCAGTGTAGTCCTATATTCCATATTGCCAACGTTGTGAAGTTCAACGACAACATGACCAATCGAGTGTCCAACCTCAAAACTCGAGCAGACTGGCGTACTTATTTCAAGACGATGGCAAGAACTGGATTCGAATCCACGCCACTTGCTCTCATGGAAAAGATAGTCAGAGTTCGCCGTGGTGCTGGCATAGAGTTTCGATTGATCGGTGCGATCGAGTTCATTCTATACAATTCACATCACTGTCATCTTCAACTTGATATGCCACGCTATGAATTTCCAGAAATATCTTCTCTTTCTCCAATCAAAAAGCGTGCATTGGGAGCTGAGGAAGATTTTGAGGCGACAGAGCTTATTGTGACTCTCTAGAACATTGGATTCACCTGCTGCGTTAAACTTCCTTACGAAGCAAATCATGAGTTATGGAAAACTTATGTAAAAGAGCTTCAGAAAATTCGGCCAGAAAGCTCTCAACTTCCATCCAATGCTTGATGTACTTTGAATTTATTATTATTATATATATATTTTAATAAAATATCATTTCTTTATTGCCATAAAGATCTTTTCCTTAATTTCGTGCAAATTTTCAGAATTTTTCCTTAAGCAAAACTGTTCATTTCCCTCAAAAATTTAAGTTTCGGGCTCATTAAATCAAAACACGTCCACTCAGAGTGATGTTTTTCACTTAAATTCAATTTTCGAAATTAAAATTATTCCTTAGAATAATACAAAACACGTCTACTATAGCTGACGTTATTCAAATTCTCTTTCCTATTTTCCAGAAATTTTGGGCATTAAATTGTCTTAACCACGTCACCCGTGGTCGACGTTAATCATTGGTTACGCTCGTACTTCCGTATTTTCTCAAAATTAATTTTCTGAATTGCGTCTCCTATGGTCGACGTTTTTTCACTGATTCATTCCATATTTCTTGGTATGACTCTTACTACCAAAGGCGGTAAATTCCAAATCATGTCATCCATAGGCGATGTCGTTATCTCATTTTCAAGTTTCGAACCCCCTACCTTAGTTTGTGCGCCACTAAATGATGTCGTTTTGTGTCAACGTGTTTTACCACTTTTCTACAGGGTTGTGAACCCGAGCCCTCCTTCCTTCTCATTCTCTCAATCTCATTCTCTCTCTTCTTTCCTTCTTCTTCCCTTTTGGTGACGGCAGCTCTCTGGCGATCCTCTCCTTCTCTCGGCCACCTTCTTCTTTTCCGACGATCATCGGCGGCTTCCTCATCTTCGACTATCCCTCTTACTCTCTCAAACTCTCACCTCTCTTTCTTCATCCCATTCTCTCTTTTTCTAAAATCTCTCTCATGGAGCGTGGAGGACCGAGCGGGAACGCCAAAGGGTCGCGGCGATCTCGGCAGTGGAGATATATGAAGAAGAAGGGATCCCTGAAATCCAAGAGTAACTGGGGGCGGCTCAAATCCTCGTAGAGGCGGCGGCTTTTATGGAAGCCGAGAGGGCTCCATCGACGGCGGAACCACCGGCGGCACCGGCCGAGGAGGGTGGTCCATCGATGGTAAGCCTAAAACTCTCCCTTTTATAGCATTTTGAGGGTCGTGAGGAGCCGAAAGGAGAATGGCTACAGACCCTCGGGTCTGTGGTCAATTGGCGTCGAGTCAGGACGATGCCTTTCAAAGGGTGTCGTCCATACTCAATGCCATTCAGAACAAGAGTGTGTGAGTGCTTAAAATGCTAGTGTGATTATCATGAAAATTCCTATGTTGTTTAGGTGTAAAATAACCTATTAAAAACAGAAAACTAAGTGCAGTGATCGCCAGAAACTTTTAACTAAAAAGTTCCAAAAGTGGGTTTTGATCGCCTACCTGTTTGAATGCGGAAGATTCTGAGCTCTTGGTTCCCCCTCTTCAGCCGGCTGAAGCAAGAGAGCTCTTTCTTGTTCTTTGTTCTTGCTGTTGAGGTTGAAGTTGATGATCATCCAGAAATCCTTGTGACTTGCTTGTTTTCCCCTTTTGATTCTCCTTTTGCTCCGTACAGCAGAATAGAAAGAAAAGAAATGAAGAGATAATGATGAGAACTCAATCAATAATAGTATCTGTTGCAATCATGATGTTAAGTATGTAATTGAACAGCAAACTTATTTGTTTAATAGCTTTTTATACCTCTTAATCAAATAGGTTTTGAAAGAAATGAATGTGTTGTGTGTGTTTGCATGGAGTGATGATGAATGTAAAACTAATGAAATGAATGCAGAAATAAAAGACTTATGCCCAAAGGTTGAATCCTTGAATGGATGAAGAGTTTTGAAAGGACGCCGACTTCTGGAAATGGCAGCGCTTCAGCGTTCCGACGTTGTAGCTTCGATCTTCGCTATCGCTTCGATCAATAATGACGCTCAACTTCTTTTTTTTTTTTTTAACTCATTGAAGATGCAAAGTATTTATAGGCTTCTTCTGCGTCCGTGATTAACATAGAAAAACTTCGGATTTATCTATCTTAACCAACAGATAAATACTGATTAATTCATCTTTATCTGTAATTATCTAAACCGCGTCCAGGATAACCGACGCCTTTCAGATTAATTAAAGATAAGGATAAACATCCGAAAAACTTATCTTTATCTGTATTAGCTAAAACGCGTCTACATGTATAGACGTCTTTTACACTAATTAAGATAAGGATAAACATCCGGAAGAGAAGTTAAAATAGCTTAGGAAACCTAAAACGCGTCAATACTCACAGACGCCTTTTAGCTAATTAATCAACTGATTAAAATTCAAATTTAAACGTTAAAACAGGAATAAACTCTAAATCGCGTCCACACAGGTTGACGTCTTTTAGACTTCTTCATATTTTAACTGAAATTTGAGCTAAAATCAATTCAATTGATTAACTTAAACATGTCTGTTAAACCTGACACTCAAAAAGATCAATAAAAATTAATCAATGATTAAATATCAGACCATTCTGAGGTATTATTATATGATATGAAATTTACTCGAAATGACGTCAAAATTAGCGTGTCTACAGCTGCCTCACCTTGGCATCGTCTTTGCAAGGGAGTGAAATGGAATAGAATGTACTGAAAATGTGATGCCAAGGTGTGATGAGACACACTCTTAACATCACATGATTAGAATTTTTCTCAAAATCATCAATGAAGATAGTTCAAGGAGATCAATGGAATTAATCCTGTCTAGATGAGGTAGACAAGGAAATAAAATAAGATCGATCAACCTCCTCGGAGTGGGAAGTACCCCAGGTCGTAGACACTGTAGGTTTCATCATGGGGAGCGTTTGCCAGCCAATGTGGACATGCTGCAGCCATGATGGATCTTAAAAGAAAACAAGAAATATTGGATAAAGAGTCCAAGAAAGGATATAACTCCAAGGATATCTTCAAGCGAACCTCAAAGATAATCAAGATACTCAATTCAGAATAGAATATTTCATATCATGTTGAAATTATTTGATTAATGGTCTGAAACTTAATCAGTAATTAATTCTTACCACAATGATTTCAAAGTCCTACATGATGCATGCTGGGCTAAAAGAAAATATAAAGTCAAATAAAATATAAATTAATCAAGGATAATATTGTTAAATTGTCATTAATGAGTCAAGACATCAATTCTTGTAATCCAGTGCTAAGCCGAAGCTCGTTTATCCACGCACCGTTTAACAAAAGTGGAACCATCGTCCTCACTAATTAGCAATCCAACGGCCTATCCGTGCGATTAAGAATTCTCTGGAATTATCACTGTTTTTGTTGTAGGGGAACTCAAATTCCAGTTTCATCAAAACCACAAAGTCCTTGATATAGTCTAATAAATATTTATCGTATAATAATGAGATTATGCACAATAATTACATGAAAGGAGTACAAGGGTAAAAATAACCGTCTTTTTAGCCACGGTTGAGACTTCTTGACTCCCACAGTGGGATATTCTTGATATCTTCAGCTTTACTCAGGTTCTCTTGAATTTCCTGCATTCAAAATCATTAATGATTCTAAACAAATATTCAATTTAAGCATTAAAAACCACAGAACTTCAGGTAATTCACAGAAGTGCTGAAAAGCGTCATGTCTCGAAGACGCCTTTTAACATTGAAACGCGTCGCTGTTCCTCGACGCCTTTCACTCACAGAAACAGGTTCTGACTGTTCTTCTACTCGAATTCCAACTCTACCAATGCACATCCCTTTTCCAATCCGGAAAAGGTCTACCTAGGATCGCAATTCCTCCTATATAAACACCCTTAGGTTGTTCCCAAACAATCCTACCATAATCCAAAGATCCTAGGTGGAGTTTTCTTTCAAAGTTTCAAGGTTTCTTCAAGGTTTCTAAGGTTTCCAAGCTTCAAGAAGGAGGAACTCCGAAAAAGAGAGTATAGATTCTTCAAACAAGAAGATGAAGATGTCTCTAGAGAAGTTTTCTGACATAGAGAATCACCTCAATGGAAGGAATCCTAATCTTCAAGTAAGTTCGATCAACTCCCCTTCAATCCTTGTTCATGTTCTTCACGTTCTTCATGTTCTTCCTTTCGTTTTTTTTCAGAATTATCCCATGTTTCCTGGCCCGAGAAAATTCACATCTCTACCTTGGATTCGTAAACTTGCAAAAAGTGTTAAACTTTCCATGCAAGTTTTTATATCTAAGTGGAATATTCAAGGACTTGTAGTACTTTCTAAACATTACAAAAGCGCGAACGTAGATTGGGGGTGCCTTGATCGAGTGGTGGCATCCCCAAACTCATACGTTCTTCTTCCAAGACTTCGAGTGCACGATTCTTCTAGAGGAGGCGGAACTTCTATTAGGTCTCCCAAAGACCAAAGACAACAAAGACAAGATAGCCTTGACAAGAGAAAGAATCACTGGTCAACAATTGTTGACATCGATCATGAAGGATCCTTCAGAAGCTAAATGATGCCTCACCAAAAAAGGGATCAATCTTGCAAAGCTAGCCGAGTGGACTCTATATGAAATTGATGATCTGAGGGAGGATGAAGCGGAGGATGTAACGAAAGCTTTAGTCACATGCCTTGCCGGTGCCTTGTTCTTCCTTGCGCAGGATAATATCTTAGAAGATGATAAGGTGAGTGCTATCTGCGCAATCTTCGAAGGTAAATCCATTAGCACTGCACTCTTGGCATATCTTTATAGTGAGCTTTCTGCGGCCTCTGTAGGTCGTCCCCCTTATGGGTGCATGCTACTCTTTGCCTTGTGGGTTGAACTTCACTTCAAGTTTGAGTACAGCAAGAAAAGGCCTCTGAATCCATCTCAGATCTTCTTGAATAGTCTAATTCATTGCATTGCTAATATTGTAAAGTTCAATGAGCATATGGTCAACAAGGTTCCAAAGCTCAAGACCCGGGCCGATTGGAGAGAGTATTTGAAGCTCATGACATCCGACATATTCGACTCGTCTCCACTTGCTCTTGTTGGAAAACCTGTTTGGGTGCGCCGTGCAGCAGGAGCAGACCTCAAGTTGATTGGAGCCACCGAGTTCGTGTTATACAATCCCCATCGGTGCCTTACTCAACTTAGCTTGAGCCGTCGTGAATTCCCTGAGTTCTCTCTCACACCCCCAATCAAGAAGCGCGACTTGGAATCCGATGAAGATTATGAAGCCATACAAATCATTACTACCTTATGGAACCTTGGCTTCAGTTACCGTGTAAAATCCTCTAAAGATAGAGATAGAGGATTGAAATTTCCTTACCTTAAAGGTCTCCATGAAATTCTCCCTTAAATGTCATCTTTCTCTTTTTTTTCTTTATGATGTAATAAAGGATTTCATTGAATAAAGATTGATTTTTCGTGCCTTGAAATCTTTCCTTAACTTTCTGTGATGTGCACATGATTTTTCCTTTAGTAAAAACCGGATTTTTCCTGAAGATTTGACAATTCGGGTTCTGTTAAATGTAAAACGCGTCCACTCAGACAGACGCCTTTCAACAACAATTCTTTTTCCATAAATTCAATTTAATCCTCAAAAACCTGATTTAAAGCTTAAATTGCGTCTTCACAACCTGACGCCTTTCAATTCTCTCTCCTACTTTTTGCCATTAATTCCGTGATTAATTCCCTGAAACGCGTCTGTAATGTAAGACGTCTTTCATCATTTTCCTCTGTACTGCTTTGACAGAATTGACGGATTCCTGAAACGCGTTTTGACATGTGGACGTCGTTCACTATTTTCAAATAGCTATCTTTTGCCGCCTCAACTTATGCCCCCTAAAACGCGTCTTTCTGAGTCGACGCCTTTTAACCTTTTCATTACAGACCCGCGAAGGCCTCCTTTCTTCCTCACTTTTCACCTTACCTTTCTCTTTCCTCACCGGCGATCCGAGCTCCTACGATCTTGATTTTTCTCCCTCAAAACTTCCTATTTCCTGACCATGGAGCGCGGTGAAGGATCCAGGAAGTTGAAGACCTTGGCCAAGAGGCGACGAAGGCAAGAGGAAGAAGCTCCCGAAGAGATTCCGGCGGCGTTAGCCGAGGCGGCGGCGTTTTTGGAGGAAGAGATCCCTCCACCGGCGCCTATCGCAATGGAAGAAGAAGAGGAGGGCGACCTCCACACGGTAAGCTCCCTGTGGTTTGAATGGGATGAGAAAAAGAGGAGAAAAACGGGGTTTTTCAAAAACCCGGAATCGGGTCTTGAAAGGCGTCCAGACCAGGTGACGCCATTCAAAAGGCGTCACACTGGGCTGACGTCTTTCAAGATTAATTCCAAATTTTAATTAGGCAGAAAATAAACCTGAAGTGCGTCAGGACATGTGGACGTGTTTTGAAAAACGTCTGTGTGTGCTGACGCCTTTCAAAACAGAAGTGATTTTCCTGTTTTTATTCATTACTGACCCTATTTTTTTATGTTTTTTATTTCCAGGGAGTGATGAGGGCCAGGATCTCATGGGACCTTGTGATAGGGGCTTATAGAGGGCTCCCGGATTTCCAGAAGACGCGCCTGCGCCGGATGGGGTTCGGCGAGGTATTAGACATCGAGCCATTTTGGCTTGATTTGGTCCTCCTGCAGGCGCTGCGGGAGAGGTGGCATGCGGAAAGCCGTGCTTTCCTAATGCCGTGGGGACATATGGTCTCCACCCTAGAGGATGTGGCCAGGATTACTGGCCTCAGGGTAGAGGGCCGACCTGTGAGTGGGGTGACCTACCCCAACTACTAGGGATTAGCAGAGGCTCTGCTAGGGATAGAGGTATCCAGCCGGCAGAGAGTCTAGGATGGTTCCTAGGGTAGAGGTAGAGGCAGCTTTAGGATTAGATGAGCCCCGGCGTCGGTCAGACGAGACCCGGGAGGAGTTTAGGGATAGGCTAGCCGAGTTATCCTCCGCCGTCTACTGTAGTGATCCGAGTCAGGGGGAGGAGGTAGATAGGCAGCTTAGGGTCTTCTTAGTTTTCTTCTTTGGTCGGTTGCTCTTTGGTACGAAGGGCGACCACATCCACTGTAGGTTTCTTTATTTGTTAGATGACTTAGATAGCTTAGGAGAGTACGCCTGGGGTGCGGCCCTTCTGGCCCATCTCTTTTCCGAATTGTTTGCGGTCACGCCGGACCGTGAGACTACTGTCAGCGGCTTCTCGCCGTTCCTTCAGGTATTAAGTCGTTTATTATTTGTTCATGATATGCAATATGATATGATGTTTTTCTAACTTATATGTTCATGAATGCAGGTGTGGAGCTACTATTACTTCCCGCTCGGCAGAGCGCGGATTGCTCGACCTAGCGCTGTCCCATTGGCCTGCCGTTGGCAACCGATCGTGGACACAGCTCTACAGCATCACCAGCTGACGGCCCTCCGCCGTCAGTTCCTAGATTATCCAGAGCTATTGGTAAGTTTTTAACTTGTTCAATTTTATTAAATGCAATCTTTTATTCCTTAAATGTAAGTTATTTATGAATGCATCTAACCTATATGCAGGTGATCTGGCGCCCGTACCTTGGTATGGGCGAGGAGGGTCAGCCGTGGGTGACGGCTGGCAGGAGGAGGTTCGGGAGGCAAATGTGGCTGCATTGCCTCAACGAAATCGAGCACCTCCGCCTCCGGCTCGTGATGAGGACGCTGGGCCTCCATCAAGAATGGATCGACGAGGAGGTCCCGGAGGGCGTGGGAAGGAGCATGAGGGGCAAGCAAGCCCTCACCGACTGGCGTGCCAAGTTCCCGGAGCAGTACGAGGACTGGCACCGCCGCGGCGTACGGGTGGAGTCCCGTGCGGAGAGTAGCGAGGCCTACCTCCAGCAGTACCGGGCCCACTACGCCGATCAGCTTCGGCTCCTTCGACCACTCGATGTAAGTATGCATTTATGCGTCTTTCATTTTATTATTATCTTGATTTATGCTTGGTGAATGAATGTATGAATGTGTGACTTGCAGGATGCACGTGATGCAGTCATCATCGACCTCCGGGCCCGCCTACATGATGCGGAGGCCCAGCTCGAACAAGTCCAGAAGGAACTGTTTGATCTGGTATGTATGCATATTTATGAGTGCATGTTTTAATTAATTAATTGTTTTGGCGATTGACACTGACAGTTTTCTTTTGATGCAGCGAGCCGTCTACACCCAAGCGGCTCCCCCTTCCTTCGGAGCTTCATCTTCTTCCTCATCTGCTGCTCACGAGGCTGCTCTGGCTGACCTCCAGAGCCAGCTCGCCTCCGCTATCCATCGGGCTTCTCTCACGGAGGAGGACCGTGCTGCTCGGGTAAGTTCTTCAACTTTTGAATTTGACTTTGATTACTTGATTGCCTTGAACTAACAACGACTTCTCCTCAGGTCGCTGAGCTTCAGGAAGCCCTTTAGAAGGCTGAAGCAGAGCTGGAGTATGCTCGTGCTGCAGCGGCTCGTGCCGAGGCTGACGCTGCGCGGATCCGGTCTTTGGAAGAGCAGGTGGCCCGACTCTCGACAGGAGATCTTGCGCGCCTCCAGATTCTCCTGGAGGTCGTGACAGAGGAGCGAGATCGCGAACGCCTTCGACTGGAGAGTCTTCTGGGTCGGTTGTCAGTTGCAGAGCATGAGCGCAAGATGGTGGAGGAGAGGTATCAGTGAGCTCGACAGCGTGCCCATGAGCGTGGTCTAACCAGTGCTTTCACGGCCAGTGCCGCCGTGTCTTCCGGCCAGGCAGGGCCGAGCGCGATGGGACCACCTCCACCTCCCAGCCGAGAACCAGCACCGGACGCGCTTGACGAGGCCTAGAGCCAGCTCGATGAGGGCGGAGGGGAGAGCCAGCCTTGAGAGCTTATGTATCTTCTTTTTTTTTTCTTCATGTATCATGTGCAAAAACACCTTTTGATGATATACATGAAACTTTTGGGCTCCAATCTTGTGTTTCTGTGCTTGTCTTGTATCCTGTACATCACTTAACAAACATGTTAAGTATCTATTTAGGCTTAGCCCCTTGCCTGACCAAATAAATGGTCAATCAATCTTTTCCTTCAATAAATGGTCAAGGGGCATGGCCTTTATTAACAAAGGTAAACGAACTTAAGCAAACTGAAGCAAAATGCAACATGCAAGCAGACAGATGCTCACTGAAAATAAAAGGAATGAAACACACTAAATGCAACAAGCAAATGCTAATTGAAATATGTTTTTGATGTTTTGAAATATTCATTTTTGTTTGGGTTTTGAAATATATTTTTTTTTGATTTTTTTTTGACATATGTATTTTTTTATTATTTTGAAATATGTATTTTTTTTGGATTTTGACATATGTATTTTTTTTGGATTTTGGCATATGTATTTTTTTGGGATTTTGGCATATGTATTTTTTTGGGATTTTTGACTAAAAGACCAGCATGGTACTTAGATCAAAAGATCATATTCATTTATTAACTTAATTTCCAAATCATTCTTCAACAATTTAAGTTAAACCCATCGTGTTTGAACTTGTGTTTCCATTCGTGATCCCATTTGATGATTTGACTCTTAGTCAATCTAAGCCATTCCTTAAGTTTGGAGTACGCCTCTTTAGAAAGAAAGGAAGAATAAGTTTAGAAAACCCATGAGAAGGTTCCGGAGACCTAAAAAGATGTTCTTTTCCTACCCTAGTATCCGTTGGGGTTCGGTCATTTCTTTCCGGGGTATTTATCGACCTTGCGTTCCCTTTTGTTTCATTTCATGGCCTTGATATAACGTTTATAGTGTAATGGCCTTTTGATTTGACATTTGAATTTTGTCTTTTACTTTTGTTTTTCTTTTCTTTTCTTTTCTTTGGAACGGATCTCCCCCATTTTTTTTTATGACGGCCTCCTACTAAGATGGCGGGTATTCCTGGTAATCTATTCTATGCCTCGTTCCGACATCATGGGTCGAGTGTAAAATAGAATTTTGCTTTAAAAAGGAATGATTTGTACTTTACACTTTTAGTCAAGCTTTCGATATTCTTTAGGACTTGGCATCTCTTGTTACTCACGAATCAAACGTGTCAGTGTGTGTAGTAATGGGTTTATAGTTAAAATATTAGACTAACAAGAAAATTTGAGTTTATAAATTTTCTAATTCCACTGGTCTTCGTACCATGCTGATCGACTCTTTAACCTAAGGGTAGTATTTCTTAAGATGTAAACCATTCCAGGGATGATTTAGCTCTTCTCCTTCTGCATTGACAAGACGATAAGCATTACCAGGAAAAGCGTGAGATACAACATAAGGTCCTTCCCAGTTGGGTTGGAGCTTAGAACGCGGACCACCAGGTTTTACAAAAATCCTTTTGACGACCATTTCACCGACTTTGAACTTACGTTCAATGACTTTCTTTTGATAAAAACGTGCTAGTCTATTTTGATAAACTTTTGCATGATTAGCGGCTGACCATCTTTTCTCGTCTAAGAGTTCCAATTGAGCGAGGAGTGCTAAACGATGTTCATCAATAGAAAATTCCTTATTCAATTGTACTCTTAATGACGGTATAAGGATCTCATATGGAACTACCGCCTCCATTCCAAATGTTAAGAAATAAGGAGTTTGCCCAGTAGGCGTGCGGATTGAAGTTCGGTAGGCCCATAGAGCCTCAACCAATTTTTCTAGCCAGTCTGCGAATTTGTTAGATTTGCACGTCTTTTTGATGAATTTTATCAAAGTCTTATTAGTTGCCTCTGCTTGGCCATTGCCTTGCGGATAATAAAGAGATGAATGATGCAATGCAATTCTATACCTGTTGCAGAGATCCTTCAATTCTTGTGACACGAACTGCGGTCCGTTGTCGGTGACGATGTTGCTTGGAATTCCGAATCGGGTGATGATGTTCTTCATGATGAACTTGCAGACGGTTGATGCTTTGACTTCCGTGTACGCTTCAGCTTCTGCCCACTTGGTGAAGTATTCCGTTGCCGTGAGAATGAAAGATTTTCGCTTGATGCCGGAATCTGGATTACCAAGGGGTCCAATGATGTCGAAAGCCCGCATGGAGAAAGGCCATGGGGAAGAAACAGGATGGAGTGAAGATGCAGGAGAATGAATTTTGTCGGCATGAAGTTGACACTTAGCACACCTACGGACATATCCTACACAGTTTTCTTCCATGGTTGGCCAATAAAATCCTTGTCTAAGGATTTTCTTTGCTAGCATCTGTCCATTGACATGGCCACCACAAACTCCACTATGTGCTCCTTCCATAACCTTCCAAAGCTCATCTTCGTCTAGACATCTCAGAAGAACTCCATCAAAACCTCTCTTGTATAATGCTCCTCCAACTAAGGTGTATCGTTGAGCAACTCTCCTGATAGCTCACTTCTCCTCAGTTGTAGCTTCCTCAGGAAATGATTGATCTTCACAATATTTTGCAATCTCATAATACCAAGGCTTCTGTTCATCATCCATCTCTTCTAACAGTTCCATCAACATGATTTCTCTCTTTTCCACAATATCTCCGTCTCTGAATTTCTTCAGCAACTTCTCCTTAGTTCTAAGAAATGAAGGATCTTTTACGGCGGGTGAAAGACGCCTATGAACTATGATTGATTCGGATTGCTTACTGATTGGAAAATCAAGAGAAGATGCAAGTGAAGCTAGAGCATCAGCTAAGATGTTCTGATTCCTAGGGACATGGACAAAGATCAATTTTGTGAAAAGCTTTGAATACGCAGAAGTAAGTTCTTGATAAGGTTTGAGCTTGGGATCAAGAGTTTGATACTTGGTTAGTACTTGGCGAAGAATCAGTTGGCTATCACCTACAATCCTGAGTTTGGTAGCCCCATGAAAATGAGCAGCCTCGAGGCCAGCAAGGAGTGCCTCGTATACAACTATATTGTTGGTGACTGGAAAGTCAAGCTGAAAGGCTTGTGGAATGGTGACACCTTCAGGTGATAACAGAACGATACCGATCCCCTTTCCATTAGAATTCAGAGCTCCGTCAAAATGCAGAGTCCACATATCATCTCTGATTTGATTTATGGACATCAGTTCCTCATCCGGAAACTCTGATCGCACTGGATCAAAACGAGGAAGGGGATGATGGGCGAGATGTTCCGCTATGGCATAGCGCTTGATCGCTTTCTGCTGAATGTAAATGATATCGAATTGAGATAGAAAGCTTTGCCATCGCGCTAACCTATCAGTAAGAACAGATTTCTCCAGAAGGAATTTGATCGGATTCATCCTAGCGATGAGATGGACTTCATGGGCCAGAAAGTAATGCTTCAATTTTTTAACAACCCAGACCAATGCTGCACATGTTTTCTCCATCGCCGTATATCTCTGTTCAGCGGGGTTGAGAAGTTTAGAGAGATAGTAGGCTGCCCTCTCCTTTCCTTCTTCATCTTCTTGTGCTAAGACAGCCCCCACTGCATCGTCCAGGACAGAAATGTAAAGTATTAATGGTTTGCCTGGAGATGGTGGTCTCAAAACAGGAGGACTTGCTAAATAATTCTTTAATCCATTGAATGCCTCCTGACACTTATCGTCCCAATCGAATTTGACTCTCGGCTTGGTAAACTCGTAAAATGGCTTACACCTTTGTGAGTGCTGGGATACAAAACGGCGAATAAATTGCAACCTCCCGATTAATCCTCTCAACTCTTTCAAGTTTTTGGGAGGTGGCATTTCTCTGATAGCCTTCGCCTTGTTGGGATCGATCTCAATTCCCCGTTTGCTGACAAGGAATCCAAGTAATTTTCCTGAAGATACCCCGAATACACATTTCTTGGGGTTCATCTTTAACTGATATTCTCTCGATCTCTCTAATACCCTTGCCAAAACTTTGGCGTGCTCAGCCTTTGTCTTAGATTTGACCAATAAGTCATCCACATACACTTCCAGATCTATGTGCATCATGTCATGAAATATTGCCATCATAGCCTTCTGATAAGTGGCTCCAGCATTCTTCAATCCGAATGGCATGACGACATAACAGTATGTTCCCCAAGGTGTAGTGAATGACGTCTTCTCTTGATCTTCTTCTGCCAGCTTAATCTGATTGTACCCTGAAAATCCGTCCATGAACGATAAAGTTTCATAGCCAGCAGTGTTATCGATGAGTACATCAATATGAGGCAATGGAAAATCATCTTTAGGACACGCCCGGTTTAGATCGCGGAAGTCAATGCAAATTCTGACCTTCCCGTCCTTCTTCATGACCGGGACTATGTTGGCCACCCATTGTGGATAGAGGACAACTCTAATAAATTTGGCTTTATACAATTTGTCGACCTCTTCCTTCATCTTTAGAGCCATTTGTGGGTGGAATCGCCTTAATTTCTGCTTGACAGGGCTAACTCCTTCCTTTAATGTCAATCTGTGTTCAACTAAAGATGAGTCTAACCTTGGCATATCCTCGTAACTCCAGGCGAAAGTGTACTTATAGTCCTTAAGCACTTGCACAATTGCCTTCTCATCCTCTATAGAAAGATTTTTGCTGACGAGGACGACCTTAGGTTCGTCTTCAGTCCCTAAATTGATTTCTTTGGTGGGCTCTTCTACGGCAGCTGAGGGTTCATCGAATCTCTTCACTCCACTGGCATATGCCTCAGCCGCGTCCTCATCATCTTCCTCATCTTCAATAATGGGGCCTTTTTCATGTATCAACTCATACACACCATACCCATCATTGACTGACTCATCGTTCATACAATCTTCTGGCATCTGAATTGGATTTTCTAAAAACTGAGGGATTAAAGAGCAAGAAAAGCATCTATCAGCTAAGTCCTGGAGGTATCTATCTGGAATTCGCCTACCCTTAGGCCTTCTAGACTTCCTAACCTGATTAACCTGACTAAAACTGGACTGCCTAACTTCACTAAACTCACCTAATGAAGATGAAGCAGGATGAAAATCCTGGGATACAAGTGGAAATACAGGGGAATCCTCCCGTGGGGAGAGACAGAGTAGATCTAAGAGAGAATCTTGACCGAAAGACCCGCGCAATGGGGTGTGATCGGACAAGTAAGATGTTTTCTCGACGAGGATTTGGGAAGAATTTGTTGCCAAATTGGCGTTTTTTTTTGGACAATGAAAGAATTAAACATGAAACATGAATGGATACAAATAGAAGGAGAATCAGATGAAGGAAGTGGCACCAAGGCCAGAGGATTAGGGGGATCATATAGCAATATGTCCCAGATCAAATCATACATCCTCTCTAGATCGAGAGGAGGTGATGGAATAAGGTCCCGAGGGGACAAGGTAATCATAATGGGCGGAGCCTGTGGAATATCTTCAGTAATGACCTGCGACCAAGTCGGGGTCAGGAGCAGTGTATGAAATAGAGTATGGAGCATGAAGACATGTGAAGGGTATGTCCCCCTTCAGAGCAGATCTGTAGTGTAACCAGCTTCATAGGGGTCATCTGGTTCTCCTTCATCGGTTTCTTCCGACAGTAGTATCCGCTTATCAAATATAGCACCAGGACCTTCAATCAGCTCATCAATCTGCGGCGGCCACTTGGGTTCTGCAGGATCCAGGAACAATCTGTTCAGTACTATGTAAAGGTCCCTCAGATCGAACCACCTGTACCATTCGCATTCGGGATCATGGAATTTTCTCCTTTTCATAGGCTGCAGAGCCTCCAAAGACTGGTACGTGAGTAGTTCTGAGCAATGTCTGGCCAAATCTCTCCCATATAGGTCATGGAGGTCAAAACATGAAGTAATGACCACCGTGTTGTCATGGCTAAGAATGGGCCCTTTTATGAAATGAGTGTACAAGGTCCATGTTAGGGGATCTCGGCCTTCTTTGGGTGGCGTAGACATTGTCTCCAAGATTTCCTGACCATCTTCTTGCTGAACCCTGTCTTGTTTCAGTCTCCTCGGCCTGTAGCCCAGACCGCTTCCAGGTGCTGCTTGGTGACCTTTAACAGGAGTGGTCCTGCCCAAACCTTTTCCAGGCTGATAGCCGTTCTTCATCATAATTCTCCATCCTGGGGTACTCATGCACTTCCCCCTTTTTATGGCATCTAACGGGTATGGAGAAATAGTGGCGGCTTTCAAAGGATCAGCCACTAGATGATAGACCTGTAATACCGACAGAAAAGGTTGTCGGCCAGGTAAAGCAGCAGATTTAATATTCAAAGTATGAGCAGCAGCAAGGATCGGCATGCTCGTCACTTTAATAATTCGTCCTTTAAAAGGGAATTTGAGGCATTGATGATTCGTGGATGGAATCGCCTCAAGAGTCTTAATGTAAGGACGTCCCAAAATGGCATTTATAGAAGGGTCGATTTCCAGAATGTGAAATTCGACCTCTGCGTGACTTGCAGGACCTAGCTCCACCTTTAAATAAACCATTCCCAGAGGGGAACGGGTAGAGTTGTCATATGCAGTCACTGAAATGGGGCTATGCAGCCATTTCTCCTTGGGCACACCGCACAGCTCTAGGGTCTTCGGAGGTAGGACATTGATCGAAGCCCCTGTATCTACCAGGCATGCATCCATGGCCTTCTTGCAGATATTGACCGTGATGCTCAGAGCCATGCTTCTGGCTGCTGGCGGTGCTAGTTCCGATGTGTGAAATGTAATTGAGGGCTGATCCCCCTGAGGAACTAGTAGTGCTGCAATTTTTTCTACCGGCACGTCCTCATTGACCATCACTTTCTGCAAATATTCTATGAGGGCTTCTTGGTGAATCTTGGACCTTTTGATCAATTCAAGTACAGTGATCCGTGCCGGTGTTCTGTCCATATGTTTCAACAAATCATATTGAGTGCCTGGTGCACTTTCTTCATTATGGGCTTCCTCAGTCGGCTGTGATGGGCCGTCTCTAACTGTGGACTGAGGAAAGACTTTGTTGAAAATCCTTCCACTCCGGAGCGCATGTTCCTCAACCGTGGAGGATCCGGGTGACACCTTGAGTACCGCAGGGTTAGATTGTGCAGATGGCGTAGAGGATTGGTATGTGGGTGATGGCGTAGGGTTAGGTGGTAGTGGCGCGGTACGGATTAAAGGCCTAGATGGTTGAATGGTGGATGGGTAAGTGGTTAGTGAAGTGGGGAATGGCACGCGTAATAGCGGTCTGGATGGTAAGGGGGTATCTGGGTAGGTGGTAGTGGTAGTGGGCGAAGTAGGGAATGGTACGCGGAGTAATGGTCTAGATGGTAGGAGGGGTGCGTAATTGGTTTGCGGGGGGTTATATGGTGGCGGTGTAGTGGTGTGGGGCGTAATGGGCTTAAGGAAAGAGGGTAGTGGTAATGGGTTATTGGGTGCGGGCGAGTGATATGTAGGTGTCGGTAGAGGGGTGATAGTAACGGGTTGTGGCCTAGGTATGCGGATGGTGCGGCGTGGTGGTTATTCTGCAGTACTCTGAACGTGACCCGTTGAACAAAGAGAGGAAGAGTCCTCTATTCTCCACTGTTGCCCACGACCAGCCTCAGACTGGCTGTTCGTCAGAATAAGAGCAACTTGGTTTTGGTTTTGATGCTCCGGGAGTGGATTATGCACTATGCCCATATTTGGTGGGGGTGCTGCCTGTGCTGGTGGTCGGGCTTGCTGCTGCTGCTGCTGTTGTGGTGTTCTCGCCTTCAGGGCTGATATATACTTTTTCATCTCCTCCCAGTCTATGCCACCCTGCTCGTTGAGATCATGAATATAATCTCTAAACTGGAAGCAGGTGTCGATGGTGTGCCCAGGTTGCCTATGGAAATAGCAATATCTGGACGTGTCGGCATTTTGAGGCCAGACGGCCTTTTCCCTCGGCAAAACTAAGGCATTAGCTGCCATTAGAGCACTGAAGATATCGGCCAAGGATTCTGGGAGGGCCGGGTATTCTGCCCTTTTCGGGCCTGGAGGTCTTCTTGGCTGGTTATAGTCACCAGGAGGAGGGACATTATGGTATGCCGGCGGTGCGCGCGGCTGATACTGTTGCTGTTGCTGATATTGCTGCTGTTGGGGCTGCTGGTATTGCAATTGCCGTTGTGGCGGCTGCTGTGGCTGTTGCTGTTGCTGGTTTTGGTTCGGCTGCTGGGGCCGCTGATACTGTTGCTGATAATGGGGGTTCTGCTGCTGCCTGTACCCCTGCTGGTTCGGCTGCTGTGGCCTCTGGTACTGTTGTTGACTCCTCACGAACTGGGGCGAGTTATTGTTCATACTACTGACTTGCTCATGAGAGAGCGTGCCCTCAGTAGTCAGACCTGTGCTGGGAGCATTTGGCACTGCAGGCTCCGAGGTGGAGGCTTGCTAGGTCTATGAGGATCAAAGACGCTAGAGAACGTAGCGTCCTTGAAGGCATTCTAACAGTACCGTGCTCTTTCATAGAGCTCTGCCATGTTGGTCAGATTGTTCAGGGAGAGGACTAACTTGAATTGGGGCGTGGCGTTGGAAATTAACATCTTCACTTGCTCGGACTCGGACAAGTGATCTTTCACCTTTTCAGCCAGGCCCCGCCACCTGTCGGCAAAACTGACAAACTCTTCATCAGGTTTCATCTTTTCTGCAATGAGGTCAGTGATGGACAAGGAGGGTGCAACTCTGTCCTGGTATCGTTGGATAAATTTGCGTGAAACGATACTGTAATCCTCTACTTCGGAGGGTTCCAGAGAAAAGAACCACTCGAGGGCTGGTCCCTCTAGAGACCTCCTGAACAAAAAGGCCAACGACCTCTTGTCGTTCTGCCAGAAAGAGGATTCATACATAAACTCCTTCAGATGTGTGAAGGGGTTACCAGTACCGTTGTACTTCCGGTACACTGGCATCTCAGAGGGTGGCAGGTGGAATACTGGCAGGCTCGGTAAACTGATTTCTGGTGCAGCTTTGACCCCCATCATCTTCTGGAGGTTATTAAATTGCTCATCCATGCACTCCATTTTGGCCAGCAATGCTTGTGTTGTCAGATCTGCCTGGGGAGGAGGAGGAGGTAGAGGTACTTGATAGGCCTGCTACCTAGAGTACGTTGGATAGGGAGGACAATAAAGAGGCGGTCTGGCAGAGCTTCCGCCATGCCCGAGGGCATTTTGATAAACGGGCGTTAGCGGTCTAGCCGGTTGCCTAGCAGATGAAAGTTGTGGCCCAGTTGGCTGGGAAGTAACATGGAGGCCTTCCATGGCCTGATGGATGTAAGGATGAGGAAGAGGAGGTTGCTGAGGTACAGCCGGGGGAGCCACAGGGTTCGGCTCAGCAGGCTGCATGGGTGCCTTCCCCTTCAAAATGGACTGGATCGCCTCGAACTGCTGAGGGTCCAGACGGGAGGCAAGAACTCCCAAAGCGTTGACGAGATCCGAAGGATCAGAGGATGAGGGATCATTCTGATTCATGTCCCCCTCAAGATTGGGATTAGGAATCGCATATTCATGCGGGGGAAGATCAGGATATCGATCATGGGGATGAAAGAGAGGTGTCCGTACATTCCCATCTTGTCGATATGGAATGGGGACAGAATTACGGGAGGCATCAGCATCTCTCCCGCTCTCATAGTTGTAGTCGGAATCATGAGGGGCATTAGCATCTCCCTCGTAGTTGATGATGGCGTCTTGAGCCATACTTAAGTCCCTACCTGATCGTAGCAGTATGATGTTAGATTCCTTTTTTTCAAATATTTGACAAACAAGTTGCACAGAGATTAATCAAACAAGTGGATGCTTAACGTGATTTTAAGATTCCTTGTTGAGTTATTTGAATTGGATTAAACCACAAATTCGCTCAGGGAAAGGATCCTAGTTTCAGTTCAATTTCCACCGTTATTCTCTAGGGCTTTCTCTCACAACGCTTTGGGAATCTAGCCGGGACTTCAATTGGTACAAGCAGCCCGATGATCAAGGAGGAATACCTTGATTTTGGGGACTTATGGAGGCCTTAACGTCAACTTCTCTAGTCTGATCAAGGGACCAACCCAATCAGAGAGAGTTGCGGACGTCAAGTAAAGTGTTCCTAAGAAAAGGAGGGTATTCGCCTCAATGCGTATGTCCTACGACCTGGATGGCCTGTAATGCTTAATAATAATAGGTAGCTAGCACTCAAGCCACAAAAATCTGAGAACTGAAAAATAACTAAGAAACTGTCTGAATCGCGTCGATGGTAGTCGACGCCATTCAAAACAGAACCTTAATTTTCCCGCAGAAACTCAGATGCAGACAGCAGGGAAAATATGACTAAAAGGTGTCTGGGTGTGGCGACGCGGTTTGAAACGCGTCGCTACACCTGGACGCTTTTCAAGTCGCAGAAACAGTTTTGCAGGAGGATTTTTTGGGTTGAATCCTCCTCAAACAGGGTAAAAGCAGTAAATAATCAATTCATGCAGATTTTTTTTAGTTCCAGATTTTAACAGGATGATTTACTAACTAAACAACTAGAAAATCAATCAATCACACATCATTTCCATCACAAAACAACTTTTTAAACTAATCAAGGGGAGGGCAAGATCTTGCCACTGGGGTGTGCACGTGGTGCACGAGGAAAATTAACTAAACTAAAACACTCACCAATTGGTGAGGACGTGTCGAGAGACACAAGTGGTGCACCGTGGGTGCCCGATTGATGATAGCAAGAACAAAAAACTAAAAGATAGCGAGACCAAGTCCTACTGTGATCGCCAAAAAAGCTATGAGTGCTTAAAATGCTAGTGTGATTATCATGAAAATTCCTATGTTGTTTAGGTGTAAAATAACCTATTAAAAACAGAAAACTAAGTGTAGTGATCACCAGAAACTTTTAACTAAAAAGTTCCAAAAGAGGGTTTTGATCGCCTACCTGTTTGAATGCGGAAGATTCTGAGCTCTTGGTTCCCCCTCTTCAGCCGGCTGAAGAAAGAGAGCCCTTTCTTGTTCTTTGTTCTTGCTGTTGAGGTTGAAGTTGAGGATCATCCAGAAATCCTTGTGACTTGCTTGTTTTCCCCTTTTGATTCTCCTTTTGCTCCGTGCAGCAGAATAGAAAGAAAAGAAATGAAGAGATAATGATGAGAACTCAAGCAATAATAGTATATGTTCCAATCATGATGTTAAGCATGTAATTGAATAGCAAACTTACTTGTTTAATAGCTTTTTAAACCCCTTAATCAAATAGGTTTTGAAAGAAATGAATGTGTTGTGTGTGTTTGCATAGAGTGATGATGAATGTAAAACTAATGAAATGAATGCGGAAATAAAAGACTTATGCCCAATGGTTGAATCCTTGAATGGATGAAGAGTCTTGAAAGGGCGCCAACTTCTGGAAATGGCAACGCTTCAGCGTTCCGACGTTGTAGCTTCGATCTTCGCTATCGCTTCGATCAATAATGACGCTCAACTTCTCTTTTTTTTTTTAACTCATTGAAGATGCAAAGTATTTATAGGATTCTTCTGCGTCCGTGATTAACATAGAAAAACTTCGGATTTATCTATCTTAACCAACAGATAAATACTGATTAATTCATCTTTATCTGTAATTATCTAAACCGCGTCCAGGATGGCCGACGCCTTTCAGATTAATTAAAGATAAGGATAAACATCCGAAAAACTTATCTTTATCTGTATTAGCTAAAATGCGTCTACATGTATAGACGTCTTTTACACTAATTAAGATAAGGATAAACATCCGGAAGAGAAGTTAAAATAGCTTAGGAAACCTAAAACGCGTCAGTACTCACAGATGCCATTTAGCTAATTAATCAACTGATTAAAATTCAAATTTAAACGTTAAAACAGGAATAAACTCTAAATCGCGTCCACACAGGTTGACGTATTTTAGACTTCTTCATATTTTAACTGAAATTTGAGCTAAAATCAATTCAATTGATTAACTTAAACATGTCTGTTAAACCCGACACTCAAAAAGATCAATAAAAATTAATCAATGATTAAATATCAGACCATTCTGAGGCATTATTATATGATATGAAATTTACTCGAAATGACGTCAAAATTAGCGTGTCTACAGAGTGTAGGATCAAAAATAAATTTGAAAATTGATTCTAATTGCCATTTTATGATATTTCTAATATTTTCTTGACAATTACAGGGCACGATGAGGACCCGGATCTCCTGGGATCTGGTGGTGGCAGCATACCGAAGACTGCCGAATTTCCAGAAAACACGTTTGCATCAGATGTGGTTCAGTGAGATTTTAGAGATATAGCCCTTCTGGCTGGACCTGGTACTACTCCAGGTGTTGAGAGAGAGATGGGATCCTGTTAGTCGGGCATTCCTAATGTCCTAGGGACACATGGTCCCCAATCTAGAGGACGTGACTAGGATCACTGGTCTTAGAGTAGAAGGCCGGGCGGTGAGCAGGATCACTCATCCGGATTACCATGGAATGACCGAGGAGCTTCTCGGTTTGACAGTGTTAGGTCAACCAGGGAGAGAGTCTAGGACCCTCCATAGAGTAGATGTAGAGGATGCTTTAGGATTAGTTGATCCTAGGCAGAGGAGAGAGGAGTCGAGAGAGATGTTCAAAGATAGGTTAGCTAGGTCAGCGGCTAGCTATTATTACTGGGATGAGAGCCAGACCGAGCTTGTAAATAGGTAGCTTAGAGTATTTTTGGTATTTTTCTTTGGTAAGTTACTCTTCGATACGAAGGGTGACCAGATCCACTGCCGATTTCTGAGTCTGCTTGCAGACCTAGATAGGCTTCATGAGTATGCTTGGGGTGCGGCCCTGCTGACCCATATCTTTGCCGACCTGTTTGCGGTCACGCCGGACCGTAAGACTACCATCAGTGGCTTTGCGCCGTTTATCCAGATATATTAATGAATTTTGTTTAATTAATGCAAATGAAATGATTTAATGCGTATGATGATTTCTAACCTGTATGTTTGTTTGTGCAGATTTGGAGTTATCTCTACTTCCCATTAGGCCGGGCAAAGCCCATCTAGACAGATGCCGTCCCGTTGGCTCGCCGATGGCAGCTAATAGTAGACACGGCTCCTCAGCACCACCAGCTGACGGCTCTCCGTTGTCAGTTCCTTGACTACCCAGAGCTTCTGGTAAGTTAATATTTACTTATTTAATGCAATTATTTGATTAAATATGACTTGATTTATTATGAATGCAACTAATCCTATGTGTATGCAGGTCATCTGCGCTCGTAATTAGGCATGAATGAAGCCGGACAACCTTGGGTGGAGACCAACAGGGCTCGCTTTGGATGCCAGGGGTGGGTCCATTGCATGAACGAAATAGAGTTGTTGCGCCTCTGGCTGGTGATGAGGATGCTGGGCCTCCACCATGAATGGATTGAGGAGGAGATCCCGGAGGGGATTGGTCGGTCAATGAAGGGTAAATAGGCATGCACAGATTGGTGTGTCAAGTTCTGTGACCAGTACAATGACTGGCACTGCGGAGGCATTCCAGTACAGTCGCAGGTAGAGAGTAGTGACGTCTACCTCCATCAGTACCGGGTGCACTACGCTGCGCACCTTCTGCAGCTTCGCCCCCTTGATGTGAGTATGATGTGATGCTTCTTTTATTTTTATTATTATCTTTATTTAGAGTTCATGAATGAATGAAATGATATGTGTGTGTGTATGTGCAGGATGTGCAAGATGCCATCATTATCATTATCACCCTTCGGGCTCGCCTCCAAGATGCAGATGCCCAGCTCGAGCAAGTCCATAAGGAACTCTACGATCTGGTATGTATGCATGAATCATATATGTTTATTTTATTAATTAAATGTTTTGGCGCTTGATTACTGACAGTGATTTTTCTTGTTACAGCATGTCGCTTACACGCAAGCTGCCCATCTTTCTCCACACGCAGCGGGAGCTTCCTCTTCCAATGCTGCTCATCACGATGCTGCCCTTGCCGATCTTCGGGAGAAGCTGGCTTGGGCTATTCAGCGTGCCTCTTTAGCGGAGGACCGTGCCTCCCAGGTAAGTCTTCATCTTCAATCTTTCATCCTGTCAATTATCTCGAACTTGTTTACATTTGACTGACCATGTTTTCTCTTAATTGATAGGTTCCTGAGCTTCAGGAGGCCCTTCAAAAGGATGAGATGGAGTTAGAGCAGACTTGTGCTGCGGGGGCTCAAGCGCAGGTAGATGCAGCCCATATCAGAGCTCTGGAGGAGTAGTTGGCACGGCTCTCTAGCGACAACCTCCCCCGTGAGCTTACACACCTCCAGTCATGCCTGGAGGTTATTACTGAGGAGAGGGAGTGGGAGCATCAGGAGCGGCAGAGGATTGATGCCGTGGTAACTTCCCTCTGAGTTCAACTTGGGGTCGCCGAGCATGAGAGGCGCAGTGTAGAAGAACGCTATCAACGTGCTCGCCAGCATGCCCAGGAGAGGGGGCTTGGGAGCACCTTTACTGCCAGCATTGCTGTCTCCTCGGGCAAGGCCTGGCCAAGCTTGATGGGGCCACCACCACCACCTTCCAGAGAGCCAGATACGTAGGACAAGACCCAGAGTCAGCTGGACGAGGGCGCGGATGAAAGTCAGCCGTGAGGGCTGCTTGATGTATCTTCTCTTTTCTTTTAAAGTCCTTGATGATGGACTTCCACATGTATGTGAAACTTTTTATATATATAACATCTTTTGCACTTCAATTGTCTCCCTTCTACTCTCGACCTTCTTGTTTATCTTTGACCTGCGCATATCTTTAACAAACAAGTTACATATCTATTCTAGCTTGGCCCCTTGCTTGGTCAAATAACCAACTTTTGATCCCATCCTCGATGGATTGGTCAAGGGCCAAAGCCTTTATTTAGTGAAGGTGATAAGAGAAATATCAAATTAATTATGCAACATGCACTCATGCCAATGCTCACTGAAAATAAAAGATATGCAACATATGAATTCAGACAAGCAGATGCATAAGGAAAAAATTTATTTGAAATATTCATTTTGAACTTTTGAAATATCTATTTTTTGTATTTTTGAAATATCCATTTTTTTGTATTTTTGAAATATCCATTTTTTTGCATTTTTGAAATATCGATTTTTTTTTTGTATTTTTGAAATAAACATTTTTTTGTATTTTTGTATTTTTGAAATATCTATTTTTTTGTATTATTGAAATATCCATTTTTTCTGTATTTTTGAAATATCTATTTTTTGTGTATTTTTGAAATATCCATTTTTTTGTATTTTTGAAATATCTATTTTTCCCTAAAGACCAGCATGGTACTGTAGGCGTCCGGAACGTCCCCCGCCGCGGCTGCGGGCTTCGGGCGAGGGTCCCTCTCCGTTCGTCTTAGCACTGTGGCGATTTAAAGGAGGTTAGAAATAAAAGATGTGATCGTCAGGAGCATTACCTTACGGTCCCTGTGCTCCGCAGGATGGTGGGGATGTGATCGCGTTTTGTGGGAGCGGAAGATGGTGGTTTCCCCTTCTCTTCCTCCGGCCGGCCAGAAGAGGAGAGCTCGGTAGTGCACGCGCAGAATCTGGTAAGAGCCCATGAAAAGAAAAGACAGACAAAGAAAAGACAATAACCCAATTAGAACTGTGACATGTAGGATCCGTTCATGCAAATATAAAAATTAACTAAAATTAGAGGGAGACGCACCAGATGGGTGTTTGGGAGGGAAGGTGACCATATGTTATGGCCACCCACCTCCCGATTATTGTTTGGAACCTCTGGGGGTAAATAGGGATTGCTCAGTCATTCTAGGATGTATGCATGCAGATAAGTGCTCGTGTGTGAAGAGTGAAATGATGTGTTGAAGGTAAAAAGAGAGTAAAAAGGGAGGATGTTACTGTATGGATGGAAATTGGAAATGCAATGAAGTGAAAAAGGTGAAAAGTAAAAGAGGGTTAGGAAGACAAGCCCATATGGAGTGACGTTCCTCCTGAAACAGCCTTCTGACTCTTTGCCCGCTCGACTCCTCAAAGCCGACCCGCTCCGAGGAAGAAACTCCTTCTTAATCCCCTTCCAACCCCTCCGACGCAACCCCCTTGCTCGAGGGAACTTGGGGGGTTTAAATAGATGAAGGAAAAAGTAGGAGAAAATAGGGGTCTAAATCCCCGTAAATCAACCTTCAGCCAATAGGAAGTGGTCAAGGGTCGGAGGTGGTGCGCGTGGTAGTCGACGGAGTGGGGAGTGGTCGGAGTAGTGGGGGACGAGGGCGGCGAGTAGAGGAGATCGTGGGGAAGACGGAGTCAAGGGGGTGGTTAAGGAGTGGACGGCCAGGTGACATGCCTTCCATTCTTGTGGTGGAAGGCAGCCCGGCTGGCCTTCGAAGGGAGTGGAAGGCGAGGGATGGCCTTCGAAGGAGGCGGAAGGCAAGGGGTGGCCTTCGAAGGAGGTGGAAGGCAAGGGGGCTGGCCTTCCACGAAAAGGTGGTAAAAAGTGAAAAAGGTGGCTAAAAAGGTGGAAGGCGAGGTGGCTGGCCTTCGAAGGGGGTAGAAGGCGGGGGGTGGCCTTCGAAGGCGGTGGAAGGCAAGGGGGCTGGCCTTCCACGAAAAGGTGAAAAAGGGTGGCCAAAAGGGTGGAAGGCAAGGTGGCTGGCCTTCGAAGGTGGTGGAAGGCGAGGGGTGGCCTTCGAAGGGGTTGGAAGGCGGACTGGCTGGCCTTCCACGAAAAGGTGGGAAAAAGTGAAAAGGGTGGCCAAAAGGGTGGAAGGCAAGGTGGCTGGCCTTCGAGAGTGGTGGAAGGCGAGGGGTGGCCTTCGAAGGTGGTGGAAGGCGAGGGGTGGCCTTCGAAGGTGGTGGAAGGCAAGGGGGCTGGCCTTCCACGAAAAGGTGAAAAGGGTCGGGATTTGGTTGATGGGCCTGGCTGGTAGTGGGCTGAGATGGCTGAAATGAGGGGATTTTGGTGATGACAGGCTAATGATGGGTGGGGTTCATGACCAAAAGGTGGTCCAAAATCGGTGTCTACAGGTACTTGGATCAAAAGAACTTTCTTATTCATCATCTTAATTTCATAATCATTCTTTAATAGCCTAGTTCAGGTTCATTGTGCTTTTATTGTGCTTATGTCCTTGATCCCATTTGATGGTCCGACCTTCAGTCGACATAGGCTATGCCTTAAGCTTAGAGCATGCCTCCTTAGGGGGAAGAGAAGAATTGGTCTAGAAAAGCCCACGAGAGGGTTTCGGAGACTCAAAAAGATGTCCCTCTTTTACCCTATTATCCGTTGGGGTTTGGTCATTTTCACTTTATGGGGTATTTATCGACCTTGCGCTCCCTTTTCATTTAACTTTCTGACCTTGATTTGATGTAACATTTGTGATATTGAGTGGTCTTTGACTTTGTTGGCTTTTTGCTTTTTACTTTTTGCTTTTGTGTAGTGCGGATCTCTCCTTTTTTTTTTATGACGGCCTCCTACTAAGATGGCGGGTATTTTCAGTAATCTATTCTAAGCCTCGTTCTGACATCGTGGGCTAAGAGGAAAAAAAAAGAGATTTGATTTTAAAAGAACGAGTTGTACTTTACACTCTTAGTCAAGCTTTCGATGTCCCTTGAACTTTACATCTCTTGTTACTCACAAACCAAGCATGTTAATGTATGCAATAATGAGTTTGAATTGGATTACCAAAGACTAACCAGGGAATTTGAGTTTTCAAATTTTCAAACTCCACTGGTCCTTTCACCATACTGATCGATTCATTAACCTAAGTGTAGTACTTTTTAAGATAGAGACCATTCTAGGAATGAGTTAACTCTTGACCTTTTGCATTAACTAAACGATAGGCGTTACTAAGAAAGAATGCGAGATAACATAAGGTCCTTCCCAGTTGGGTGGGAGTTTAGAACGCGGATCACCAGGTTTTATAAAGATTCTTTTGACAACCATTTCACCAACTTTGAACTTTCGTTCAATGACTTTCTTTTGGTAAAAATGTGCTAATCTATTTTGGTACACTCATGTATGATTAGCGGTTGACAATCTTTTCTCGTCTAAGAGTTTCAATTGAACTAGGAGTGCTAAGCGATGCTCATCAATGGAAAACTCCTTATTCAATTGTACTCTTAATGACGGGATGAGGACTTCGTATGGGACTACTGCCTCCAATTCGAATGTTAAGGAATATGAAGTATGCCCAGTGGGTATGCGGATTGAAGTTCGGTATGCCCATAGAGCCTCAATCAATTTTTTTGGCCAGTCCGAGAACTTATTGAATTCACACATTTTCTTGATGATTTTTATCAAAGTCTTATTAGTTGCCTCTACTTGGCCATTATCTTACGGATAGTAAGGAGATGAATGATGCAATGCAATTTTATACCTGTTGTAGAGGTCCTTCAGTTCTTATGATATGAACTGCGATCCATTATCAGTGACGATGGTGCTCGGAATCCCGACCCTTGTGATGATGTTCCTCATGATGAACTTACAAACTATTGACACTTTGATCTCTATGTACGCTTCGGCTTCTACCCACTTGATAAAATATTCCGTCGCAGTTAGGATGAAAGATTTTTGCTTGGTGGCGGAATCAGGATTACCAAGAGGACCAATGATGTCGAATGTCCATATGGAGAAAGGCTATGGGAAGGAAACATGATGGAGTGAAGATGTAGGAGAATGGATCTTGTTGACATGAAGTTGACACTTAGCACACCTACAAATATACCCTACACAGTCTTCTTCCATAGTGGGCCAATAATATCCTTGTCTAAGGATCTTCTTTGATAACATTTGTACATTAACATGACCACCACAAATTCCCGCATGAGCTCCTTCCATAACCTTCCAAAGCTCATCTTCATCCAAGCATCTCAGAAGAACACCGTCAAAGCCTCGTTTATAAAGTGCTCCTCCAACCAGGGTGTATCTCTGAGCAACTCTCCTGATAGTCCTTTTTTCCTCAGTTGTGGCTTCTTCAGGATACGACTGATCTCCACAATATTTAGCAATCTTAAAATACCATAGTTTCTCTTCATCATCCATCTCTTCTTGCAATTCCAATAGCATGATCTCTCGCTTCTCCACAATATCTCCATCTCTAATCTTCTTCAGCAATTTTTCTTTAATCCTAAGGAATGAAAGATCTTTCACGGTGGGTGAGAGATGCCTATGAACGATGATGATTCAGATTGTTTGCTGATTGGGAAATTCAGAGATGATGCGAAAGAAGCTAGAGCGTCAGCTAAAATGTTTTGATTCCGAGGAACATAGACAAAGAGTAATCTAGTGAAAAGCTTAGCATAAGCAGAGGTGAGTTCTTGATAAGGCTTGAGTTTAGGATCAAGAGCTCGGTACTTGGTAAGCACTTGGCAAAGAATTAGCTGACTATCACCTACAATCTGCAAGTTGGTGACACCATGAAGGTGAGCAGCCTCGAGACCGGTTAGAAGAGCCTCATATTCAACGATATTATTGGTGACAGGAAAGTTAAGCTGAAAGGCTTGTGGAATGGTGACACCTTCAGGTGATAGCAGAATAATGCCGATACCCTTACCATGAGAGTTCAAAGCTCCGTCGAAATGCAAAGTCCATATATCATCTTTCATTCTGTCTATGGATATCAGTTCCTCATCTGGAAACTCTGAACGGACTAGATCAAAATGAGGAAGGGGGTGATGAGCAAGATGTTCTGCGATGGCATAGCCTTTGATTGCTTTCTGCTGAATATAGATGATATCAAATTGAGAGAGAAAGTTTTGCCATCGTGCTAATCGATCGGTAAGAATAGATTTCTCAAAGAAGAATTTGATGGGATTCATCCTAGCGATGAGATGGATTTCATGAGCTAGAAAATAGTGTTTTAATTTTTGAACTACCCATACTAATGCAGCACATGTTTTCTCCATCGCCGTATACTTTTGTTCTGCGGGGTTGAGAAGTTTAGAGAGATAATAGGTTGCCCTCTCTTTCCCTTCATCTTCTTGTGCCAAGACAACCCCCACCGAATCATCCAGGACGAAAATGTATAGAATCAAATGTTTGTCTGGAGATGGTGGTCTCAAGACAGGAGGACTTGCCAAATAATTCTTCAATCTATTAAATGCCTCCTGACACTTATCGTCCCAATCGAACTTGACTCCCGGCTTAGTAAGCTCGTAAAACGGCTTACACCTTTGTGAATGTTGGGAGACAAAATGGCGAATAAATTGCAACCTGTCAATCAATCCTCTCAGTTCTTTTAAATTCTTGGGAGATGGCATTTCAATAATAGCTTTTGCCTTGTTGGGATCGATCTCTATTCCCTGTTTACTGACAATGAATCCAAGCAATTTTCCCGACGAGACACCAAATACGCATCTTTTTGGGTTCATTTTCAATTGGTACTCCCTTGACCTTTCCAATACTTTGGCCAAGATTCCTGCATGTTCGGCTTTTGTCTTAGACTTTACTAATAGATCATCCACATATACTTCCAAATCAA
The DNA here is from genome assembly GCA_030544215.1 of Zantedeschia hybrid cultivar. NCBI lineage: Eukaryota > Viridiplantae > Streptophyta > Magnoliopsida > Alismatales > Araceae > Zantedeschia > Zantedeschia hybrid cultivar. The sequence goes on from JARZZO010000011.1 coordinate 49,367,243, forward strand.
TGTGCATCATGTCATGGAATATTGCCATCATAGCTCTCTAATAAGTGGCTCCAACATTCTTCAATCCAAACGGCATGACTACATAATAATATGTACCCCAAGGCATAGTGAATGATGTCTTTTCTTAATCTTCTTTTGCCAATTGGATCTGATTATATCCTGAAAAGCCATCCATAAACGATAGAGTCTCATATCCAGTCGTGTTATCGATGAGAACATCTATGTGAGGCAGTGGAAAATCGTCCTTTGGACATGCCTGATTCAAATTTCGAAAGTCAATGTAAATCCTAACCTTCCCATCTTTCTTCATAACCGGGACTATATTAGCCACCCATTGTGGATATAGGACAACCTTAATGAATTTAGCTTTATGCAGCTTATCGACTTCTTCTTTCATCTTCAAAGCCATATGTTGGTGGAATCGCCTCAACTTTTGCTTAACAGGATTAGCTCCTTCTTTCAATGTTAATCAATGTTCTACCAATGACGAGTCTAACCCTGGCATATCATCATAACTCCAGGCAAATGTGTCTTTATAATCTCTAAGAGAACCAATGCCTCCTCGTCCGATTTGCAAAGATTTTGACTAATGAGGACAACCTTAGGTTCTTCTTCGGTTCCTAGATTAATTTCCCTAGTTGTTCTTCTATGGCAGCTGAGGGTTCATCAAATCTTATTACTCCACTCGCATATGCCTCAGCTGTGTCCTCATCTTCTTCTTCTTCTTCAGTGACAGGGTCCTTTTCATGTATTAGTTCATATACTCCATACCCATCATCAACTAGCTCATCTTCCTCATATCCTTCTGGCAATTGGATGGGATCTTCTAACAACTGAGGGATTTTTAAATAGAAAAGGCAGCTAAGAGCTAGATCCTGGAGGTATCTATTCGGAATATGTTTTTCCTTAGATTTCTTAGATTGCCTAACCTCATTAAACTCCCTACAAACTAACTTGCCATCTTGATCTATAGAGGACGAAGAAGGATGAAAATCAAAGGGTATATGATGAAATACAGGGGAATTCTCCCGAGGAGAGGGACAAAGTAGATCTAGAAGAGAATCTTGCCCGAACGACCCGTACATTGAGGTACAATCGGACAAGTAGTATGAAGTTTCCTCAACGAGGATTTGGGAGGTAGAAGTTACCAAATTGGCATTTTTCTTTTGGAGATTTTTGGTATTAATCATAAAACAAGAATGAATATGAACGGGAGGGGAACGTAAAGATGAAGGTAACGGTATCAAGGCCAGAGGATTAGGGGGATCATACAGTAGTATGTCCCAAATCAGATTATACATCCTGTCAGGGTTGAGAAGAATCTAAGGAATTAGGTCCTGAAGGGACAGAGTGACAAGAATGGGCGGAGCCCGAGGGATATCTTTGGTAATGACCCTCGACCAAGTCGGGGTCAGGAGCAGAGTGTGAAACAAAGTATGGAGGGTGAAAACATGCGAGGGATAAGTAGCCCTCCAGAGATGATTAGTTGTCAAACCAGTTTCATAGGGGTCATCTGGCTTTGCTTCGCCGATTTCCTTGCTCAACAGGATTCTCTTATCAAATATAGCCCCAGAGCTCTCTATCAATTCATCAATCAATGGCAGCCACTTTGGTTCAGAGGGATTAAGGAACAACTTATTCAGTGCAATGTACAGGTCCCATGTATCGAACCAGCGGTACCACTCACATTCTAGATCTCGAATCTTCCTCCTCTTCATCAGCCCCAGAGCCTCCAAGGACTGATACGTCAGCAATTCAGAACAATGTCTGGCCAAATCCCTCCCGCATATGTCATGGAGATCGAAGTGGGAGGTGATCACCACCTTGTTATCATTGTCATGATTAACCACGGGTCCCTTAATAAAGTGTGTATATAAGGTCCAAGTCAACGGAACCCGACCCTCTTTACATGGGGTGGTCATTATTTTTCAGATTTTCTGACCGTCTTCGTCTTCCTACTGCTAAAGAATGTGTCGTCTCACTTTTACTGGCCTATAGCCCAGACCATTACCAAGTGCTCTTCTGCTATCTTTAATAGGTGTAGTTCTGCCTTGCGGTTGTGTGCCCAGGCCTTTCGCTGGTTGATAGCCACCTTTCATCATGATATTCCAGCCAGGAGTACTCACACACTTCTCCCTTTTCACAGCATCGACTGGACAAGGAACAGGTATAGTGGCTTTCAAAGGATCAACCGGAGGATTGTAAACCAGTAATACCGACAGAATGGGTTGTCGGCCAGGTAGAGGATGTTGGGATCCGGGCGGGATGCGAAGAACGTAGCGGAAACGAAGAACAAAAATTAAACCCGCCTGATGCCCACTGATCCGATTCGGAACGAAAAACGCAAACCGAAAAATCGGGTTGGAATCTGATTACCGTGCGCGGATTCGAATCCGCTTCCGTTTCGGTTCCGTCGAGGCGATGCCGCAAGCCGCACAAGCGTCCGGCCTCCAGTGGTATCCACGCGATCCTCCGCGGTGGTTCGTCCTCGATCCTTCGTCCGTTACAGCTCGCTCGCTGAAGATCCGTCGCCGCAACGGTTGTGGAAATCCCGCCGACGGGAATTCCCGACTTTCGGTAATCACACGTGGCGGAGACGGAAGCTGTTCTGGCGCGTCGAACGGGACGCCCAGAGGAGGAGAGAGAAAGGGGGGGATGACGGCCAGCTAGGGAAATCCTGGAGCTTGGCCCAAGGTTTCTCAACAGCGTGTATATATATATTAAGTCGGCACGACTTTTCACAAAAGTCCCTGAGTTAATATAAATCCCACTTATGTACCACCGACTGAGAATCTTATTGCGTGTGACCCTCTAGGCCCATTTACCAGTCCGGTTTTCAGCCCGTTAAGTCCAATAACTAGTTATTGACTTATTGTAATTAATTAATATCTATATATTAACTAATTACTTAACCGAATTGACATCGCATGTGAATTCGGTGGACTTCTGATCAAGTTGGGTGCCAAGCAACACCGCATGATCCCGGAAGGTAATGGGGTTCAGCAACCCACTCATGGAACCTATCCGTCCACAGTTACCACGTGGCTAAAATCCTTCGTTCGCACAATGCTCTCGAGTTAACCTAGGGTATGGTCAACTGTCAAACCCTAGATGGTCAACTCACTTGAATCAGACTCCGCTATACAATATCCGAAAACCACTTTTCTGATATTATTTCTGCTCTGGCCAGAGACTCCTGCGGATCTACTCTAGAGCATTCTCTCTCCAGTTACCTGAGAGCGAACGATCCTCTATTGAACACACAATCACCTTCGAAGGTCTTCCGTTGGACCCGATCCTTGACTATTAGAGATCCCGTGGATAGGGATTCGTAGGTCAAGGTCAAAGTCCAGAAGTCCACCGACAAGGTGTCTTTGGTGTCTCAAGTCTAAGGATCAACCACGCTACTGTGACGATGAATCAAGCCGATTGACAGTCAGGTAAATTACCATTCGGCGATTCATGTCGGATCAGTTCAGTGAACTCATTCTCCAATGAGCACCTACAGGTTTACCATTGTGTCTCTACACTAGTAACTAACGAGATCAGTCACCCTCATCATATGAGCTGGAATAACCTGTACTAGTCTAACCGGATGTTTGATGTCCTTCTCAAACATCCTACGACTAGGAACAATTGAGAATATGTGTTTATAAGTCATCAGTCTCATTATTATGATCTCATCATAATCTGATAACTATTGCACATATTCATGGACTTCATTATGCACAATTATAAATATGCCAATCTACATAATGAATTTAATGCCATTTATTAGTGAACCAGATTGAAATAGGTGCCTTATGATTAGCTTAGAGGACACCTATATCCATCAATCTCCCACTTGGACTCAAGCCAATCACTTTCACATTTGATCTCCATCAAATCTAAGTGATGCTCACATAAAGTCTGTGACTAAGACTTGGTCAGGGATCTGCTAAATTATCTACAGATGGAATATTTCCATTACGTTATTTCCTCTTAATCCTTTATCTTTGAACCTGTGAAAGAGCCTCAGAATGTTCTGTAACTTCTGAAGAGAACATAGCTCGATCACACAACTGATTGCTCTCACTGTTGTCCTACAACGATGGGATGGTATCAGAGACCTTTTAGAACTACATCTAGTTCAGGGATGAACCGTTTCATCCATACTGTTCCAATAACAGTATCACTTGTCTATGTCGTCATCTTAATATCGAGTTTTGGATTGGAACCATTCCCATCTATTCCTTTCTACTAGAAGGTTGAATCCATTATTTGACTTGAAATTTGAGTCAGTGTGACCTCATAGTTTCAAGTCATTCTCTCCATATACGTGAATGCACCCTTAGCACTTCTCAAGCGCTTAATGATGCATTTCACTCCCATATCATTTAAGGAACCTTTTCTTTAAAGGAATAACTTCCATATCTCAACAATTGAGATTTGTTATGAAATTTATGCCAAACATCTTGACATACATGTCAATATAATATCCCAACCAATCTATCTTAATAGATTCGTATTTCCAATACGTGGGATATTATAACTAAATCAATTATGGAGGAAAACATGGTTAACAATGCTTTCACTAATAGTAACATCCTGAAGTCATTCTCAATGACTTTGATGTTATTATCATAAAGCATTACTAAAGCGACCGTGCTCCCACTGTCTTTTCTGAACATACACAATCCGTGATCATTCTTAACGATCATATAATATTTGACCATTAAGTCAAAGCTTTTATTACAATTTAGGAAGTTTCAGTTTGATTCAAAATAATTTTGAAATCATAACTTGCTTCCTAGATATTCTAAAAGCTTTAAAGGTGTATCATATACATCTTTACCTCAATCACATTGAATGGACGCTTTTAGTATCCATCTGTCATCATCTCATGATAGGTAGTATTGACAAGTAGAATTCTAATAAACTTATCAATCCCAAAGTTATAATGACAGAGAGCATCACTATCTTAGATTTTAGATCATAATCTATTTTGATCTCATCTCATCTTGCTAAATCAGATATGTCAAACATATCCTTTTAGTCACTGAGATAATCTCAAAAATCTATGAAGCTCTCTGATGTGTCATGACCGGTTCCAAACAACTAAAGATTATCTAATAATCTTATATTAACTTGTGAATCTAGAACATCTTCTAGTTTTATCAGCTCCCACTGTCTTCTTTGAGAACATATTCCTCTTCACAGAAGACAGCTTTCAGGACGACAATTATTTCATTATCGCCTGGCCAATAATTGTAATGTCCAAACTCTTTAGACATTTACAAATTCACATCGCGATAATACCTGACTTTTAAGTCAGGTTTATTCATAATTCACATCTCATATGAATTATTTGGTTTCCATATCTTATATGGACACACACTGACTAATTTGAACCATCTTTAAAGTATGGACATCTAATGATCATACTCATGTTCAAAATGACAAGAATTAGGCAAATCTTATTATGTATTGCACCATATCTTAATAAGGTGCAATTCCTCATTCTATCATATTGCTATGATGCACAATGAGGACCAATCGAGCGAGGATACAATTATCCTCTTAATGATTTATGTCAATCATATACTTAAGTATTAGTTTCCTTGATCCAATAAAAAATTCCAATACTTCATATTGATCTTATACCTTAATCTCTCAGATATATTCGTCTTGTACTTCAGTAAGTACATACAGTCGAATCATTCCAAGAGTGAACTATAAGGTAAGTCAATAGTAGTGATTATCTTCGGCCTTTGAGCTGTTTACATCAATATGCATCAGCATCAAAAATTTCTTATTGCACAACCCTATGTACAATACCATAGATAATCAGAATTCACACAGTTCATTTCTATAGGAGACTTGTGAACATTCATCACATGAATGTCACTTCAAGAATCTATAGTGCATTGACTGATTCGAACAACTATTATTCTTGTCAATCAATGTTATTCTTGATTTCTCATGCAACTAAATAATAATTATTTAGTTTCATATTATACTCCTATAGATATACAAAGATTTACTGTCAGACAGCAACCTATGAATATCATGAACAATAGTTAAGTCTAACTCAACACTTGCATCTTCTCGATTTCCTTTTACTTGTCTAAGTCTGCACACTATCGCAGCTCTGAGAATCATTTCCAATATCTCATATTGGATACGCTAACTCTCCAATAGACATGCAAAAGTCGATAATAAGAATACATGAAACTTCTTTCAAGTTCCATATTCGATTTGCCTTTACCAATATCCTTATATTGGTTGCAGTGGGAGAACTGGTACTTCTCTATCTCAGTTGACTTTCTTTTATCCTTTTTCAGGTGTGGATTCAATCGTTTAAAATCTTTCCACATATCTTTCTCAAAGGCATATCATAAATATCTCTTCATCTTGGTCTATCCAAATAAGAGATTTCATGACAATCATTGCCTTTCAAATAGGCATATCATGAGTACCTCTTCACCTTGGTCTATCCAAGTAAGAGGATTCATAATATCTGAATAGGATAGTGACTTTCACTTGGTCCTGAAGACATTCTTCAGAGTTTTCTAGTCAGTCTGAGTATGAGAAGTATTGGCATCCAATATGCCAACTCCTCGAATAGACGACATATTAGTGATCGAAGGAAATAACGTGATTTAAGCAGATAGTTCTGATAATTCAATTATGGTCTTTTGTCTTGAATTATTTCCCACTATTTTTCGACGGACTGTATAACCTTCAGGTATACACATAGTATCATACCATTATCTTAGAGCAACCATCTCATGGTAATTGCAACTCCTTGCAATATCCGATCTTATTTCGGCTCTCAGGTCTTTAATGGTCCCGGGTAAACACAGTAGACCATTATACGTGGTCTAAACTTTACCATCAATACGTGACAGAGTAGAGTAAGAATGCAGCTCCCGGGTAAATGCGAGGATAGCTACACCGTTCCTCTATTCCAATCTCAAGGCATCATAATGCCATAGTTAATAGTCCTTTCATCAGATGGTGGCAGATCTCGGGTAAACACGTAGTATCTGTCATCACTGAATCAAGTTCTAAGAACTATATTGATGGAGAGCCACGCGGTACATTCTCAATGACTCGCGCTCCGGCTTAGACTTTATGTTGAAGGTTTTATTTATATTAAGTTGGTCTTATCCTAGGTGATAGTTTATAAATACATCGTATATATTTAACTATACTTAGATATTAGCAATCGATTCATAATCAATAACTAAAAGCATGCATCATCCATACATGTTCATTATGTGGTCATGGACAGCACGGTGATTAACTGGAGCAAAACAATTAATCACCAAAACTATATAACAATTATATAATTTAAACATGCAAACACATAGCTACTGGTGATCTCATCTCCTGTCGCCTTCCTGGTTGCACTTGTGAATCATCCTCGCCTCTCCTCGGTCGGCGCGATCAATTACAAATATTATTAATTTTGAAACAATTTCAAATACAAATAAATTGTAAGAGAAAGCCCTTATAGCCGAGTACAATAACAGAGGGAGATAGAATTACAATGGAATGAAGAGAGGGAGGCACACAAGCTTCATTAATTAACACTTAATTAATAAACATTCACATTCCATAACAATCCACAAAATCACACACCATCACATGATATGAAATTAACTAAGTGCATGTCCATGACCACCACAAATTTTAACCATCCACACATGATAAAACACATCACATGAAGGCTAAAATTTTGAAAATATAATAATTTTGGGTTTCTTAAAACCTGGGTACCAATCAAAATTGGATAATTTGAATTTTCGAAAATCTTATTTTCTAGCATACAATTAAATCTAATTTAAAGCATTAAACACATCAACATGTGCACACAATGATAAAATTAAAATTCTAACATATTCCATGCAGTATTTAGAATAATTCTAAATTAATTAATCTAACATTTAGATTAATATTAAATCACATTAATAACAATTATTAATGCGAAACAATCTAACATTTAGATAGAATTAACAATTCCTAAATAACATTTATAAAAGAATTTTCAACTCAAATTATTAACCCCTTAACAACTCCTTGTTAATAAACTCCTTTATTTAAATCATATTTCTCAATAACAATTATTAAAAAATAATAATTAGAACATTTCTAATTTAAAATAGTCTAACATCTTAGACTTAAGTAATCTCTTAATAACATTTATTAAAAGATTAATTATTAAGTAGATTAGATCTTCAATATTTAATTAAGGGAGCCTTGAGAATATTAATTAGCTTAATAACTATTAGTAAGCAATAATTAATCCTTAATAACTTTTATTAAGGTTAATTCTCAAGAAACAATTAACCCTTTAATAACAATTATTAAAAGTTAATAAAACACTTAATAACTTTTATTAAGTGTCCCTTAATCAAATACTTAATTTCATAACAACAATTGCTAAGAAATTAAAATAATCTAATCAATTGACTAAAATTAATTAACAACATTTGATAATTAAACTTTAAGTTACTACTTAATAATTAAACAACAACTCTTGTTGATACAATTTTAAGATCAAATCTTAAACATAAATTAACAACAATTGTTAATTAAGATTAAAAATATTATCTTAATTATTAATGACAACAATTGTCAATTAATAATTAAGATTCCATTTTAAATAAATAACAACATTTGTTATATATATTTAAGATCATATCTTAAATATAAATCCCTTTAATTAACTAATTAAAAGTTATTTATAATTAAGATCATATCTTAATTATAATTCATTTAATTAATTAATTAAAATCAAATAATATTAAGATCCTATCTTATTTAGTTAAAAACAATTAACTATTAAGATCACATCTTAATTAAACCCCATAAAAGGTTTGATTAAATTAATAATCCATAATTAAGATCATATCTTAATTATCTCTCCCTTTTTTTTAACTCAAAATAATTAATTTAATGTTTAAAATAATTTTAAACATTATTAATTTCAATTTCAAGTTAAATAGGATGGGGTTTTTAATTAAATAAGGGGTTTTTGGGGTTAATTGGGCCAAAATTGGCTTAAATGGGCCTAAACTGGGCTTAATGGGCCCCCCTGGCTCGAGCCAGTGCAGCCAGGGCCGAACCAGGCTCGTCTGGCTAAAGCAAGGGGGCACCTGGCCGAGCCAGGACGAGCCCCAGGTGCGCCCGGGCCGGGCCAGGGCCGGACCCAGGTGCGACCTGGCTCTGCCAGGTCGAGTGCCAGGACCGGCCGGTCCAGCCCGTTTTCCAGCAGTTCAGCCGGCTTCGTTTAGGGTTTTTCGGCCTGTTTGAGGCTGGTTTTGGGCGCCGCCGGCCGCGAGGATGGCCGTAAATTGAAGAGAGATGTCACCAGTTCCATTTCCCCTGACGGTGGTGGCCGGCCGGCGACTCTTTCGCCGCCGGTGAACCTCCAAAGTTGGCGATTTGTGCATTTTCGCAGATTTCAGCTTTTCCTCGATCCCTTTTCAACTCTTGAAAATTATGGGAAGAAAAGCTCCACCAGCCGCCATGGAAATTTTCCGGGGTTGGTGAAGGGTAACTGGTCATACCAGCAAACCCACAGAGATGGTCCAACCATCATTAATCCCCTTTTAAAGCCCACAAATCCGGTTCTTCATCACCATGAAGAATGCGATGAAACCCTAAAAAAATTTCATTTTTCGCACAGAAAAATTAAATTCGAAATTCTAAGTTCATCCCATGAACAATATCTATGAGTAAAAATGAATTTATGCATGAAATAATTTAGAATAATAATTTTATCGTTCCGGAGCGGATCAGAGCGGAACCTGGCTCTGATACCACTGTTGGGATCCGGGCGGGATGCGAAGAACGCAGCGGAAACGAAGAACAAAAATTAAACCCGCCCGATGCCCACTGATCCGACTCGGAACGAAAAGCGCAAACTGAAAAACCGGATTGGAATCTGATTACCGTGCGCGGATTCGAATCCGCTTCCGTTTCGGTTTCGTCGAGGCGATGCCGCAAGCCGCACAAGCGTCCGGCCTCCAGCAGTATCCACGCGATCCTCCGCGGTGGTTCGTCCTCGATCCTTCGTCCGTTACAGCTCGCTCGCTGAAGATCCGTCGCCGCAACGGTTGCGGAAATCCCGCCGACGGGAATTCCCGACTTTCGGGAATCACACGCGGCGGAGACGGAAGCTGTTCTGGCGCGTCGAACGGGACGCCCAGAAGAGGAGAGAGAAAGGGGGGGATGACGGCCAGCAAGGGAAATCCTGGAGCTTGGCCCAGGGTTTCTCAACAGCGTGTATATATATATTAAGTCGGCGCGACTTTTCATAAAAGTCCCCGAGTTAATATAAATCCCACTTATGTACCACCGACTGAGAATCTTATTGCGTGTGACCCTCTAGGCCCATTTACCAGTCCGGTTTTTAGCCCGTTAAGTCCAATAACTAGTTATTGACTTATTGTAATTAATTAATATCTATATATTAACTAATTACTTAACCGAATTGACATCGCATGTGAATTCGGTCGGACTTCTGATCAAGTTGGGTGCCAAGCAACACCGCATGATCCCGGAAGGTAATGGGGTTCAGCAACCCACTCATGGAACCTATCCGTCCACAGTTACCACGTGGCTATAATCCTTCGTTCGCACAATGCTCTCGAGTTAACCTAGGGTATGGTCAACTGTCAAACCCTAGATGGTCAACTCACTTGAATCAGACTCCGCTGTACAATATCCGAAAACCACTTTTCTGATATTATTTCTGCTCTGGCCAGATACTCCTGCGGATCTACTCTAGAGCATTCTCTCTCCAGTTACCTGAGAGAGAACGATCCTCTATTGAACACACAATCACCTTCGAAGGTCTTCCGCTGGACCCGATCCTTAACTATTAGAGATCCCGTGGATAGGGATTCGTAGGTCAAGGTCAAAGTCCAGAAGTCCACCGACAAGGTGTCTTTGGTGTCTCAAGTCCAAGGATCAACCACGCTACTGTGACGATGAATCAAGCCGATTGACAGTCAGGTAAATTACCATTCGGCGATTCATGTCGGATCAGTTCAGTGAACTCATTCTCCAATGAGCACCTACAGGTTTACCATTGTGTCTCCACACTAGTAACTAACGAGATCAGTCACCTTCATCATATGAGATGAAATAACCTGTACTAGTCTAACCGGATGTTTGATGTCCTTCTCAAACATCCTACGACTAGGAATAATTGAGAATATGTGTTTATAAGTCATCAGTCTCATTATTATGATCTCATCATAATCTGATGACTATTGCACATATTCATGGACTTCATTATGCGCAATTATAAATATGCCAATCTACATAATGAATTTAATGCCATTTATTAGTGAACCAGATTGAAATAGGTGCCTTATGATTGACTTAGAGGACACCTATATCCATCAGAGGAGTCGACTTGATGTTCAAAGAGTGAGCAGCAGCAAGGATTGGCATGCTCGTTACTTTGATGATCCGTTCCTTATATGGAAACTTGAGGCACTGATAGTTTGTAGAGAGTATAGCCTCAAGGGATTTAATGTAGGGACGAGTAAGGATGCCTTTAATGAAGGGTCAATCTCTAGGATGTGAAATTCGACCTCGGCATGACAAACGAGACCTAATTCTACCTTCAAGTTAACCATTCCCAGAGGGGAACGTGTAGAATTGTCATAGGCAGTAACATAGATAGGGGAAGGTAGCTATTTCTCCTTGGATATACCATAGAATTCAGGGTCTTCAGTTATAGCACATTGATGGAAGCCCCTATATCAACTAGACAGGCTTCTACAGCCTTTTTGCAAATGTTGACGGTAATGCTTAAGGCCATGCCTATAGCTGTTGGTGGTGCTAGTTTAGATGTATGAAAAGAGATAGAGGGCTGATCCCCCTGTGAAACTAATAGTGTCGTTATCTTCTCCATCGGCACATCTTCATTGACCATAACCCATTGAAAGTATTCCATCAGGACTTCTTGGTGGGTCTTAGATCTTTAGATCAATTTGAGCATAGTGATCCTTGCCGATGTTCTGTCTAGTTGCTTCAGTAGGTCATATTGAGTGCCAGGTGCACTCTCTTCATTCTGCACTTCCTCTGGCGGTTGTGGTAGGCCGTTTCGCACTATGGACTGAGGGAAGACCTTATTGAAGATTCTCCCACTCTGGAGCGTGTACTGTTCAATATTGGAAGGCCCAGGTGATATCTTGAGCACTGTTGGGTTGATGAGAGGTTTAGAGGGTGTGAGGGGTTCATAAATGAGTGATGGCGGGGGATTATTTGGTGGAGGTGGTGCAACGCAAATAAGTGGTTTGGCGGGTTGTATGGTGCTAGTGTAGGTGATGGGTGTAGGTGGTGTGGGGAATGGAATGCGGAGCAATGGTTTAGATGGCCTGATTTGTTTGTGGTCGGGTTGTGGAGGGTTATTTGATGGAGGCGTGGTGGTGGAGGGGGTAACAGGTTTAAGGTAGGTGGTGGAATGGGGGTAATGGGTTTGTGAAAGGTAAGGGTGTTGGTATAGGGGTGATGGTGATGGGTTGCGGTTTGGGTATGCGGAGGATGCAGCGAGGCAGTTGTTCAGCAGTACTCGGGATGTGGCCTGTTGAATAGATAGAGGAAGACTCTTCTACCTTCCACTGTTGCCCCCTATTAGCTTCAGACTGGCTATTTGTCAAGATTCGAGCGATCTGGTTTTGATGTTCCGACAGCGGGTTCTACAGTATACCCATGTTTGGTGGTGCTGCTGCCTACACTGGTGCTCTTTGTATATGCTATTGCTGCTGCTGCAGTTGTTGTTGTTGTTGTTGCGGTCTCCTTGCCTTCAAGGCGGCTATATACTTCTTCATCTTCTCCTAATCAATACCTCCCTGATCATTAAGGTCATAAATATAATCCTGAAAATGGAAACAAGCATCTACTGTGTGTTTTGGTTGACGATGGAACACACAATAATGGGACATGTCAACATTTGATGGCCAGATGGCCCTTTCCTTTGGCAATACCAAAGCGTTGGCTGCCATAAGGGCATTGAAGATATCTGAGAGGGATTCTGGCAGTTGGGGGTATGTTGATCTTCTAGGACCAAGGGGTTTCGTCTGTTGTGTGTAGTCATTAGGAGGGGGAACTTGGGTATAGTTCGGCTACTGCTGAGGTTGGTTGTACACTTGATGAGGGGGGTGCTGTAGTGATGACTGAAGCTGCTGAGCAAGTGGCCTGTAACCCTGTTGGTTTTGAGGCCTCTGCGGCTGATATTGTTGTTGCTTTCTCATAAAATGAGGCGGATTATTGTTCATCGTGCTGACCTATTCATGGGACAGTGTGCCCTCAGTAGTTGGACCCATGGAAGAAGAATTGGGAATAACAGACTTCCGAGGTGGAAGTCTGTTAGGTCAATGAGGATCAAAAACACTGGCAAAAGTGGAGTCCTTGAACGCGTTCTGAGCATAACGTGCCCTTTCGTATAGATCTGCTATGGTGGTCAGGTTATTCAGTGTCACTACCAACTTATACTGGGGAGTGGCGTTGGCAACCATCATCTTCACCAGTTCTTGTTCAGACAGGTGATCTCTTATTTTCTCAGCCATCCCTCGCCATCTGTCGGCGACCACTATGAAGTCTTTATCAGGCTTCATCTTTTCGTTGAACAAATCAGTAATGGACAGGGTAGGTGCCACCCTGTCTTTCTATCTTTGCAGGAACGTCTTTGATCCAATGTCGAAGTTCTCTACCTCACTTGGGTCCAAAGAGAAAAACCACTCCAAGGCTGACCCTTCCAATGACCTCCTGAAGAGGAAAGCCAGTGCTCTCTTATCATGCCGCCAGAACGATGATTCATATAGAAATTCCTTGATATAAAGGAAAAGATTGCCTATGCCGTTGTACTTTCTATAGACTGGCATTTCAGAAGGCAAGAGATGGAAGACTGGCAGATCAGGGACAGAGAATTCGGGAACAGTCTTACTATCCATATTCTTCTCTAAGTTCTTGAACCGCTCATCCAGTTGAGAAATTTTATTGAGTAGAAGCTGAGTGGCAAAATCTGCTGGTGAAGGTGGTGGTTGTTGAAAAGATTGTCTCTTGGAATAAGCAGGGATGTGAGGACAATATGGTTGTGAACTGACAACATTTCCACCATGCCCGAAGGCATTCTGATAAATTGGAGTCTGTGGCCTGACAAGATGCCACGAACAAGATTGTTGACGGCTCGTGGACCGAGGGTAGAAATATGAAGGCCTTCCATAGTCTGAGTAGGAGCTTGATAAATAGAAGGGTGAACCGAGGGATTTGGTTCAGATGGATGCAAAGGGGTTTTCCCTTTCAGAATAGATTGGATGGCGTCAAACTGACGAGGATCCACATGATTGGATAGAGCTCCCATGAGAGTAGAGAGATCAGAAGGATAATTGGAAGTGGGCCTAGCTAGGTCTTGGGCTCCTTCGAAGGTGGGGTGCAGATGACATGAACACGGGAATGATTGCCCATATCCTGATTGTATTGATCATAGGTTGAATTATCCTAAAACTGAGGGGCAGGAGCATCTCCCTCGTGTATGGTTTGGAATTGATTGTGATTATGAGAGTTATAAGCATCTCTCTCATCTTCAAAATAGGATGTAACATAAACCTGAGGGGCATGAGTGTCTCTCTCGTACTCAACCAGATCTTCTTATTCAAACGCAACTATGCCGACGGTTCTACCTGAATGCAGCATCATTATGTTTTGGATTAATAATTAATTCAATCAAGTTGGCACAAATTAACAATCAAGTGGATGCTTACGCTGTTTTGAGAGTTACTTGTTAAATTAATTGGATTTTTTTTCTTAAAACTCAAGTTCTCTCAGTGAGTAGGATCTTAGTTTCAGTTCAGTTTCCACCGTTATATGGCTTTTCTCTCGACATGAAGAAGATCTACTCGGTACTTCGTTGGTACAACCAACTCGATGAACAGAGAGGAGTTCTCCGCTTTTGGGGGTTTATAGAGGTCTTAATACTAACCACTCTAGTCTGACTGAGGGACCAACCCAATCAGAGAGAGGTGAAAGTACCAAGAAAGGTGTTCTTATAAGAGGGGGATAAAGTCCCAGTGCTAATGACCTGTAGCCGGGGTGACCTCTAATGCAACAATATATGAATATATTATGAAAACAGACACCAATCCGAGGTTTGTTGATCGAAAGTTAGACTGTCTAAACCACGTCACTCTGTGTCGACGTTTTTCAACACAGTAACTCCTTACTAACAGAGCCTCGGGCAACCAGAACAAGCAGAGATATGTAGGTTAAAATGTGTCGGGCGTGGGCGACGTCCTTCAAAAGGGCGTCGCTCTGACTCGACATGGTTCAAGCCCGAAACAGAGTAAACAGTAAAGATGACAGGGGCATTTCCCTTTTAAGTTGACAAGATATAATAGTGATCAAATGTTTATGCGAAAAACTTTGTTTTAAACAGATTACTTAATCATAAAAACTAATGATCTCAATGATGACAAACATGCTTTTCAAACCAACACAAGCAATCAGGGGGGGGGGGGCACAAAATTTTGCGGCTAGGGATGTGCACGAGGTGCACGTGAGGAGAAAACTAACCAACCGATCGGCTGATTATCAAAAGTGCCCGAGGGACACATCAAAAGTGCCCGAGGGACACAAGTGGTGCACCAAGGGTGCCTGATGGAGAACAACAAGAGTAATAAAAAGAAAACAACAAGACAAAGTCCCACCGTGATCGCCAAAAAGGCTGTAGGTGCTCAAACTGTGTGTTATCATCACGCCATCATGTGTTTACTATGATTAACAAATCAATTAAAAGAAAAGTTGTTGTAGGTGCTCAAATCATGTGTGTGATGTTCATAAGTTTCATGTTGTTCATATGAATAGTAAAACTATTAAAACTAAAGAAAACGTGATCGCCAGAAACTGTAAAATTTCAAAAGAAAGATCGATCGCTTACCTTTTTAAATTTGGAGATTGAGTCCTTGATTCCCTCTCTTTGGCCAGACAAAGAAAGAGAGCCCTTTTTGTAAGATGTTTTTGCTTTTGATTTCTTGATGGTCATTCTTTTGGATTTCCTTCTTTCTTCTTCTTTGTTCCTTGTAAGAAAGATTAAACAAAAGTAGAAATTCTAATTAAACTAGAGCATAGTAGTATCTATTCTAATAAAAAATTTAAACATGCAACTAAACTAATCTACTAACTTTATTGTTGTTCTTTAAACCCTTATTATGCATGTGGGTGTGAGAAATAATGATGTGTGTGTGTGTGAACATGAAGTGATGATGATGATGAACTATGGAAAACAATGAATAAATTGTATGAAATTAATGAAAAGTTTAGAAAGAAATTAGGAAAAGAAGATGGCTGGTTGGCTCCTCCATAGTCTTGGTCTTCAAGAACTTCAAAGGATGAAAAGGATGAGGAAGAAGAATCCTTAGATGAAGCCTCTCTTGTTGTCCATGTTTTTCTTCTCTAGAGCCTTCAAACACCTTGCCTTGAGCTTTAAAATCACCAATGGCCAACCTTTTTTAAAGGTCCAAAGGGTGTTATATTTATAAGAATAGGTTTAAGGATATTTAGGGCTTTAATAGGACTCTCTCTCGCAGTCGGACTTACCATGGATGAGCATGGAGGAATTAGCAACCTTCCCAACTTCGAAAACCGAATTATTTCGGCCAAATCATGTTTATCAAGAAACTCTCAAATCGTGTCGCCTAGACGGGACGCCACTTGGTTAATTAAAACGGCCAAAATAGAAAGAAAATTCGAAAAGGAAACCGAAATACATTAGAAAACTTAAATCGCGTCTTCCGTGGGCAACGTGCTTTAAATAATTAGGAAATTAATTCGAATTAAAAATTGTAAATCCAAACGGATTAGGACTTAAATGGCGTCTTCCTATGGCGACGCTATTCAGTTAAATCTACATGAATTTAGAAATTTAATTCCGAACTGATTCCAGCTAGGAATCTAAATGGTGTCGTTCAAGGGCGACGCTAAACAACAAATTTGAGAAAAATGAATAAAAATTAATTAATGATTAAACATCAGACCATTTTGGAGTATTATAAGTGTGACATGAAATTTACTCAATATGAGGTCAAAATTAGTGTGTCTACAGCTGCCCCACCTTGGCATTAGCTTTGTAAGGGAGTAAAATTGAATGGAATGTACTGAAAAGATGATGCCAAGGTGTGATGTGACACGCTCTCAACATCACATGATGTGAATTTTTATGAAAATGATCAGTGAAGTAACTCAAAGGGACCAATGAAATTAATCATGTTTGGATGAAAGAGACAAAGGAAAACAAATAAAGTCGATCAACTTCCACGATTGGGAAGTACCCTAGGTCACAAACCCTGCAGGTTTCATCATAGAGAGCAGTTACCAGCCAATGTGGACGTACTACAACCATAATGGATCTTAAAAGAAAACATGAAATATTTGAGATAAAGAATCCAAGCAATGATAGAATTTCAAAGATATCTTCAATAAAACCTCAAAGATAATTGAGAAATCAATTCATAATAGAATATTTCATTTCACGTTAGGATTTTTTTTAGATCAATGGTCTAAAATTTAATCAATAACTAAATTTTATCACAATTATTTCAAAGTCCTATATGATGCATGTTGGGCTAAAAGAAAAATTAAAATAAAATAAAATATAAATTAATCAAGGATAATATTGTTAAACTGTCATTGATGAGTCAAGACACCAATCCTGTAATCCAATGCTAAGTCGAAGCTTGTTTGTTCACGCACTGTTTACAAAAGCGGAACCATCGTTCTCATCAATTAACAATCCAACGGCCTATCCGTGCGATTAAGAATCCTCTGGAATTATCACTGTTTTTGTTGAAGGGAAACTCAAATTCCAGTTTTATCAAAATCACAAGGTCATTGATATATCTAATAGAGATTTATCATATAGTAATGATGATGCAAATCAATTACATGAAGGAATACAAGGATAGAGATAACTGTCTTTTTAGTCACGGTTGAGACTCAGTGAAACTCCCATAGTGGGATCTTAGTGAAACTCTCAGCTTCATTTTCTTTTCCAATTTTCCTGCACTTAGAATTCATCGGTAACTTCAAACAAGTAGTAGTCAATATCAAGTATTAGCAAATATGGAATTTCGGGAAAATAACAGAAAGGCAGACAATGAATCAAATGGCGTCGTTGTTTACAGACGTTATTTGAATGACGTCGCCCCGTCTAGACACTATTTAACTTACAGAAATAGTTCCTTATTCTGACTCCAATCCAGACTCCACTTTCCTTCAATGCACATACCTCTTCCAATTTGGAAAGGGCTCCTCAATCTCACAAATTCTTCTATAAAGCCTCCCTCTCTTCATATCAAAACATTACAACAAGTAATCAAGAGGAAAAACTAAAGGATTCTTTCCAAAACTCAAGAACAAGAGGGGAAGAACAAGGAGAAATCAAGGAATCAAGGAGGAAGATCAATCAATTTATTCAAGGTGGATGGCGAATTCTTCACAAGATTCTTCAAACAAGAGGGTGAGGAAGACCATTGAAAAGCTCTCTGAAGTGAAAGATCATCTAAGTGGGCGAGATCCTAAGTTACAAGTAAGCTAATCAATCCCCCTCTATGTTCTTCAATTCTCTTTACATGTTTTCCATATTCCAATTCTTCAAGAAGTAAGATAGAACTATTCCAAATTCTTTTCTTTATCTAGGGATATCCTTTCTTCCCCAGTCTAAGAAGATTCTCTTCACTTCTATGGATCCAAAAGCTTGTAAACAAGATCAATCTGTCCATGCAATCTTATATATCCAAGTGGCATATTCAAGGGTTGGTTATTCATGTCAAACATTACAAAAGCACCAGCATGGATTGAGCAGCAATGGGCGCTTTATCCGAATTGTGGCATCCACAAACTCATACTTTCCTTTTTGTTACGTTCGAAGCCACTATCCTTTTAGAAGAAGCTGAACTCTTATTGGGCCTTCCTAAGCTCAAGGTCAACAATGATGAACCTGATTTGAGTGATATGATATTCATGAGGGAAAAGATCAATGGTTATCAATTCTTGAATAAGATTATGAAGGATCCAAAAGAAATTCAAAGTTGTCTCACAAAAAAGAGAATTAATCTTGCTAAATTAGCCGAATGGATTCCGAAGAAGATTGAAGATCTCAAGGATGAAGATACAGATAATGTGATCAAGGCGTTCACTACATGCTTGGTTGGAGCTCTACTATTCCCTGCCCAAGATAATGTTCTAGAAGTTTATCAAATAAGCGCAATCAATGGGATTTTTGAAGGAAAGCAGATCAGCACAGCGGTTCTAACTTATCTCTACAGTGGGCTCTCTGCAACTTCTTTAAGTCAACTTCCTTATGGCAGCATGCTTCTCTTACCTCTATAGGTGGAATTCCACTTTAAATTTAACCAAAATGAAGAAAAAGTTCCAAAGATATCCCAGACATATCAGCGCAGTCCTATCTTCCATATTGCCAACATTGTGAAGTTCAATGACAATATGACCAATCGAGTGCCCAACCTCAAGACTCGAGTTGACTGGCGCGCTTACTTCAAGACTATGCCCAGAATTGGATTCGAATCCACGCCACTCGCTCTCATGGAAAGGGCGGTTCGCATGCACCGTGGTGCTGGCACAGAGCTCCGACTAATCGGGGCGATCGAGTTCGTTCTTTATAATCCACATCGCTGTCATCCTCAACTTGGTATGCCACGCTAAGAATTTCTAGAAATTTCTTCTCTTTCTCTAATTAAGAAGCGGGCTTTGGGAACTGACGAAGATTTCGAGGCAACAGAACTCATTGCAACTCTGTGGAACATCAGGTTCACCCATTGTGTAAAAATTCCTCATAAAGCGAATAGAGAATTATGGAAATCATATGTAAAGGAGCTTAAGAAGATTCGCCCTTGAAAATTCTCTCTTATCTTTGCCTTCCAATTTGATGTATTTCGATTTTATTTCCAATGAAGAAATCATTCCTTAATGCAATAGAAATTATTCCTTAAATGTCTTGCAATTTTTTTTGTAATTTTCCTTGAGTAAAACTGTAATTTTTCCTCAAAATATCAAGGTTCAGGTTCATTTAATTCGAATCGCGTTGACTCAGAGAGACGCTTTTCAGTCAGACTCAATTTTCGAATAAATATTTATCCTCCAAAGAACCCAAAATCGCATCTGGTCAACGAGACGCCTTTTACACTCTCTCTCCTATTTTCCAGAGATTTTCAACGATTAATGTACTGAATAGCGTCCTCCTTTAGGAACGTGAATAATAATTCTTCCAAATTTTCCATGGTACGACCCTGACCAAAAGAGGCGGTAAAGCCTAAAAGGCGTCTTCCATGGGGGACGTGTTTAACAAATTTCAAAATTTTTCTATTGTCGCCTTAGTTTGTGCGCCATTAAATGGCGTCGCTATTCCCAGACGCGATTTAACAAATTCCAACAGGGTCTCGCGAGCCCGAGCCCCTTTCTCTCCTCACTCTCCCCTTAGTTTTCTGTCTCCTCTCTTTCTCTTCTTCTTCAGCGACGACGGCTCTTCCCGGCGATTTTTTCCCCTCCGGCGAGTTTCTCCACTCCTGCAGTCTTCTCCATCACCGACGATCTTCTTGCTGTCGCCGGCCACCCCCTCTCTCTTCTTCTCACTCTCTCTTACTCACAAGCTTTCTCTCTCTCTCTCTCTCTCGCTTTCTCTCTCATCTCCTCATCCATGGAGTAAGGCAGGCCAAGCGGGGTAGGCGAGAAACTGCGCCGGGTTACGACAATCGAGGTGGTTGAAGTGCCTGAGGGCGAGGAAATGGCAGCAGAGCTCGCGGAGGTGGCGACCTTTATGGAGACCTAGGAAGCTCCTCCTGAGGCTCCAGTGGGCGAGGCAGTAGCGGCACACGCCAAGGAGGCCGGCCCACATTTGGTAAGCCTCAAAACACTCCCTTTTGTACTTAAATTTCAATTTTGGAGGGAAAGAGGAGCTCGACCAATTTTGAAACTTGTGGTTGAAAGGTGTCTGGGGACAGGGACACGTTTTGAAAAGCGTCCCATGACCCAGACGCGGTTCAAAAATGGTGAGAATAATTCAAAAATAATCATAAAATTGATTATTAATATTCTGATTAATTTTTTATTATTTAATGCAAGGCACAATGAGGATCAGGATATCATAGGACCTAGTAGTGGCGGCTTATAGGGGTCTCTCAAATTTTCAAAAGGCACGACTAGCAGAGATGGGATTCCTAGAGATCTTAGAGATAGAGCCATTTTGGATAGACTTAGTGATGCTACAGGTGTTGAGGGAGAGGTGGCAAGCTGAGAGCAGGGCATTTCTGATGCCCTATGGACATATGATCCCCAGCCTCGAGGATGTGTGTAGGATCACCGGCCTTCTAGTGGATAGCCGAGTAGTGAGTGGGATCACGCCTCCCAATTATTGAGAGTTTGCTTAGGAGTTGCTGGGCCTAGAGTGCACGGGGCTGGAGAGCCGAGAGTCTCACACTCTCGCGAGGGTAGCTGTAAAGAGATCCCTAGGTTTAGTGGAACTAAGGCAACAAACAGATGAATATAGGGAGAAATTCAGAGAGAGTAGCTCGAGCATCCAGTGAGGTATACTGCCAGGATCCGAGCGACATGGCTAGTGTAGATAGGGACCTTAGGAGGTTCTTAGTCTTCTTCTTTGGCAGACTCCTATTCGGGACCAAGGGAGATTACATTCACTGTCGTTTCTTAACTCTTCTTACTAATTTAGACCACCTAGGTGAGTATGCTTGGGGTGCGGCCCTTCTGGCCCACCTCTTCACTGACCTTTCTGTTGTCACGCCTAACCGGGAGACCACCATTAGCGGCTTCACGCCGTTCCTTCAGGTATTTAGTTCATTTTATGTTTATTCCATTAAATGCTTATGATTATTTAATGTATATGATTATGATTATGATGATTCTAACATATATGTTCTCGTACGCAGGTGTGGAGCTATTATTACTTTCCTCTGGGCCGAGCGAGGCCATCCACAAAGCCAGCGACAGTCTCACTTGCCCAGCGTTGGCGTCCGGTGGTGGACACGACGCCACAACATCATCAGCTGACGGCACTCCGCCGTTGATTTCTTGACTACCCAGAGCTTCTGGTGAGTTTTAATTCTTCTTTTCCTTTATTTATTAACTGTTTCATAAAATGCTTGAATGCTTTATGTTAATTAACTTAAAAATGTTTGTTTAAAATATCTTATGGAATGCTTGGTTATATTATATTTGTTAAATGTTTGATTAAATGCTTGATTAAATGTTTAATTAAATGTTTAGTTAGATATTTAGTTACAAATTTAGTTATATATTATTTGTTGAATATTTTCAATGAATTATTCCATGTTGAATATTTTAGTTGTAAGATTGGATTTTTTCTGGAATATTTTGTTAAATGTTTATTAAATGCTTATTTAGTTTTTTATTCATTTGTTTAGTTATGCAATGCAACTAACCTATATGCATGCAGGTTATCGGGCGTCCATATCTTGGTATGGATGATGCAGGACAGCCATGGGTAGAGCGTGGGCGGGGCCAGTTTGGGCGTTAAGTTTGGGTTCACTGCCTGAACGAGGTTGCCCTTCTGCACCTAAAGTTGGTGATGAGGACCTTGGGGTTGCATCAAGAGTGGGTGGAGGAGGAGATCCCTGAGGGGATCGAGAGGACAATGTGGGGGAAGCAGGCCCGCACTGACTGGAGGGCGAAGTTCTCGGACCAGCATGAAGACTGGTTCCGGTATGGAGTCCCGATGGAGTCGCAGGCGATGAGCAGCGATGCTTACCTCCAGTGCTACCGGACTCACCACGCGGCCCACCTCCAACTACTCCGCCCTCTCAATGCAAGTGACATGACATGCATGACATGAATGTTTCTTTTATTTTATTAATTATCTTACTTATATCCGTGAATGTATGACATGATATGGTATGAATATGCAGGATGCTCGGGACGCCACCATCATCACACTCCAGGGCCATCTCCAGGACGCCGAGGCCCATTTAGAACAAGTCCAAAAAGAATTGAATGAACTGGTAAGTGCAACATGCATGAATGACATATGCATTATGAATGCTTCCTTTTATTGTTAAACTGTTTTGACACTTGCACACTGATGGTGATCCCTCTTTTGTTTCAGCATGCCGCTTACACCCATGCGGCCACTCCTTCTGCTCCTGCTGGCGTTTCATCTTCTTCTGCTACTCATGAGGCTGCCCTTATCAGCTGGCTTCCACCATCCGCTGAGCTACTCAGGCTGAGGAGGATGCTATTACTCGAGTAAATCTTCAACTTGTTTCTTGCATAATGGCTTTTGCTTCCTTGATCATTTGGCTGACGATGTCTTCCATTACAGGTCTAAGAGCTCTGCCTGGCTCTTGGTGAGAGAGATGCCGAGCTGGCACAAGCTCGTGGTTTCGCAGCCCGGGTTGCTGAGCTAGAGGAGCAATTGGCCAGGCTTTCCATCAGCGATCTTCCTCGTAAGCTTGCACGACTCTAGGTTCATTTGGAGATCTTGACCGAGGAGAGGGATCGTGACCGAGTCCGGTTAGAGAGTCTTCAAGGCCGGCTTTCGGTTGCGGAGCACGAGCGCCAGAGCATAGAGTCTTGATACCAACATGCGCGGCAGCGGGCGTTGGATCGAGGACAGGCGCGTGCATTCACGACCAGTATAGTAGTATCTTCCGGCCAGGATGGGCCGAGTGTAATGGGACCACTGCCGTCGCCAGCACAAGGACCAGACATCAAGGACGAGGTGCACAACTAACTGGACGAGGGGGCAGGCGAGAGTCAGCCGTGAGGGTTGATGTCATGATATATCTTTTTTTTTTTTTTTTTTGAGAGTGTTGTTGATGGACTCAGATATATGTACATGAACACTTCTGATATATATGAAAGGAGTTTCTTCATACTTGAGTTCCTTTTTTTACTCTTCTCTGTTGACCCTCTTTTCGTACCTGCGCATGGTTTGAACAAGCAAATTAAATAGCTATTCGGGTTTAGCCCCTTGCCTGGTTAAGTAATTGGCTACTTGATCCTATTCTTAGTAGAGGGGTCAAGGGGCTAAGCCTTTATTTAATGAAGGCACATAAAGATAATTAAAGGGAAATAAACGGTAAAATGCAACACACAAGTATGCAAATGCTCACAAAATTAAACCGTTCAACACTCATGATCTAACAAGCATATGCTAATTGAAATATTTTTGTTTTGCAATTGCAATTTTTAGAATAGCCATTTTTTTGTGGTTTTGTCATATTCAATTTTTTTTGTACTTTTGAGATATTAAATTTTTTTGTAATTTTGAAATATTCAATTTTGTTTTGTTTTGAAATATTATATTTTTTTGTTGTAATTTTGAAATAAGACATCAACTAAATAAGCTAAAAACCAGCATGGCACTTGGATCAAAAGAGTTTACTTATTTTTCAACTTAATTCCCTAATCATTCCTGGATAACCTAATCCAGACTCGTTGTGCTTGAGTTATGTTTATGTTCGTGATCCCATTCGACGGTCTGACCCTTAGTCAACCTAGGCCATCCCTCAAGTTTGGAGTACGCCTCTTTAGACTGAAAAGAAGAATTGGTCTAGAAAGCTCACAAGAGGGTTTCGGAGACCCAGAAAGATGTCCCTCCTTTACCCTATTATCTGTTGGGGTTCGGTCATTTTCACTTTTTGCGGGGTATTTATCGACTTTGCGGTCCATTTTTATTTGATTTCATGGCCTTTTGGTGTAATGTTTGTAATGTCAAGTGGCCTTCGATTTGGTATTGGCTTTTTCCCTCTTTTCTTTTGTGGGACGGGTCTCCCACTTTTTTTTTATGACGGCCTCCTACTAAGATGGCGGGTATTTTTGGTAGTCTATTTTAAGCCTCGTTCCGACATCGTGGGCTAAAAGTAAAACAAAGGTTTTGATTGAAAAGAATGAATTGTACTTTACACTCTTAGTTAAACTTTCGGTATTCCTCGGACTTCGCATCTCTTGTTACTCACGAACCAAACGTGTTTGTATGTAATAATGAGTTTGGATTAGATTATCAAAGACTAACCGGGGAATTTGAGTTTTCGAATTTTCAGACTCCACTGGTCCTTGCACCACGCTGATTGACTCTTTAACTTAAGGGTAGTACTTCTTAAGATAGAAACCATTTCAGGGATGAGATAACGCTTGCCCTTCTACATTAACTAAGCGATAGGCATTACTAGGAAAAGCATGTGAGATAACATAAGGACCTTCCCAATTGGGTTGGAGCTTAGAACGCGGACCACCCAGGTTTTATAAAGATTCTTTTAACAACTATTTCACCAACTTTGAATTTTCATTCAATGACTTTCTTTCGATAAAAACGTGCTAGCCTGTTCTGATATATTCATACATGATTGTGGCGGCTGACCATCTTTTCTCATTTAAAAGTTCTAATTGAGCCAGGAGTGCTGAGCGGTGCTCATCAATGGAAAATTCCTTGTTCAATTGTACTCTTAAGGACGGGATGTGGACTTCGCATGGAACTACCGCCTCCATTCCGAATGTTAAGGAATATGGAGTATGCCGAATGGGCGTGCGGATAGAAGTTCGGTATGCCCATAAAGTCTCTATTAATTTCTCTGGCCAGTCAGAGAACTTATTGGATTTACATGTTTCCTTGATGATTTTTATCAAAGTCTTATTAGTTACATCTGCTTGGCCATTGCCTTGCAGATAATAAGGAGATGAATGATGTAATGTAATTTTATACTTGTAGCAGAGTTCTTTCAACTCTTGTGAGATGAATTGTAGTCTATTGTCGGTGACGATGGTGCTTGGAATCCCGAATCTTGTGATGATATTCTTCATAATAAACTTGCAGACTGGTTATGCTTTGACTTCCGTATAAGCTTCGACTTCCGCCCACTTGGTAAAGTATTCCGTTGCTATAAGAATAAAGGATTTATGCTTAATGCCGGAATTAGGATCACCGAGAGGTCCAATGATGTCGAAAGCCCACATGGAGAAAGGCCATGGGAAGGAAACAGGATGGAGTGAAGATGTAGGAGAATGGATCTTGTCGGCATGAAGTTGACACTTAGTACACCTACAAACATACCCTACACAGTCGTCTTCCATAGTGGTCCAATAATATCCTTGTCTAAGCATCTTCTTTGATAACAGCTGTACATTAACATGACCACCACAAATTCCCGCATGAGCTCCTTTCATAACCTTCCAAAGCTCATCCTCATTCAAGCATCTCAGAAGAACACCGTCAAAACCTCATTTATAAAGTACTCCTCCAACTAGGGTGTATCTTTGAGCAACTTTCCTGATAGCCCTTTTCTCCTCAATTGTAGCTTCTTCAGGGTACGATTAATCTTCACAGTGTTTGGAAATCTCAAAATACCATGGTTTCTCTTCATCTGTCATCTCTTCATGCAATTCTAATAGAATGACTTCTCGCTTTTCCACAATATCTCCATCTCTAACCTTCTTCAACAACTTCTCTTTAGTCCTAAGGAATGAAGGGTTTTTCACGGCGGGTGAAAGACGCTTATGGACGATGATCGATTCAGATTGTTTGCTGATTGGGAAATTCAGGGATGATGCGAGAGAATCTAGAGCGTCAGCTAGAATGTTCTGATTCCAAGGAACATAGACGAAGATCAATTTAGTGAAAAGCTTGGCATAAGCAGAGGTGAGTTCTTGATAAGGTTTGAGTGTAAGATCAAGAGTTCGATACTTGGTGAGCACTTGGCGGAGAATTAGCTGACTATCACCCATAATCCTGAGCTTGGTGGCACCATGAAGGTGAGCAGCCTCGAGACTGGCTAGAAGAGTCTCATATTCAGCAATATTGTTGGTGACAGGAAAGTCAAGCTGAAAGGCTTGTGAAATGATGCCACCTTCAGGTGATAGTAGAACGATGCCGATACCCTTACCATGAGAGTTCAGAGCTCCGTCAAAATATAGAGTCCACATATCGTCTTTGATTCTTTCTATGGATATCAGTTGCTCATCCAGAAACTGTTAGTTTAGGTGGCCTACAAACCAATCTGACTATGTAAATCTCGTTCATTTATTAATAAAATGGCATAATATTCATTATGTGTAAATCGCATTAATTGTCGTTTCATAATGAAGTCCATGAATATATGCTATAGTGATCAGATTATGATGAGATCATACTAATGCGACTGATCACTTAAACACACATATTCTTAATTGTTCCTAGTCGGAGGATATCCGAGAAGGACATCGGATATCCGGTTAGACTAGTACAGATTACTCCTGCTCATATGATGAGGGTGACTGATCTCATAAGTCACTTGTGTGGAGACACTAAGGCGAATCTGTAGGTGCTCATTGGAGAATGAGTTCATTGAACTGATCCGACTGAATCGTTGGATGGTATTGTACCTCACTGTCAACCAGTTTGATTCTATTGTCGCAGTTGCATGGATGGTCCTCGGACCTGAGACACCAAGGACACCTTGGCAGTGGACTTCTGTGCTTTGACCTTGGTTTACGAATCTCTAGCCACATGATTCTAATACGCCAAGGATTGGGTACAACGGAATACCGTCAAAGGGAATTGTGTGTCAATAAGGAATCATTCGCTCTCGGTATTTAGAGAGAGAATGCTCTAGGAAGGATGCGCGAAAGTCTCTGGCCAGGGCGGACGATAATATCGGGAAAGGAGTTTTCCGATATTCATCAGCGGCATCCAATCCAAGTGAGTCGACCGGTTAGGGTTTGACAGCTCGCCATACCCTGAGTTGACTCGAGAGCATTGTACGAATGAAGGATTATATCCACGCGGTAACTGTCGGCGGAAAGGTTTTAAGAGTCGGTTACTTAACCCCAAATACCTTCCGGGTTCACGCGGTGTTGCTTGGCACCGAACGTGATCGGAGGCCCGGTCGAATTCGATGTGCGACATCAATTCGATTGATTAATTAATTAATAAAGGATTATTAATTAATTAATAAAGCCAGTGAGGAGTCACTGGGCTTGTTGGGCCATTAACTGGACTGGTACTTGGACCTAGAGGGTCACAAGCAAATGATTCTCAAGGCGATGGATAAATAAGTGGGTTTTATATAAACCGGGGATTTTTATGAAAAACCGCGCGGTTAGTATAAAACATAGCGAACGGGCTGAGCAGGCCAAGCTGCTGCTAACCCTAGCCGCCCTTCCTCAGCTTTTTGTCTTTCTCTGGCGTCCAGGCAGATCCAGATCTGCTCCGCCGCTTCTCCGAATCCCGTTCGACGGGAAATCGTCTGCGTGCTGCGGCGATCGTTGCGGCGACCGGCGGAGGTTTCGTGGATTGCAAAGAACGAGGAACTCGAGGATATCCATCGCGGGGAGGATCGCGTGGACTTCGCTAGAGGCCGGGCGCTTGCGCGGCTTGCGGTGTCGCACCGACGGAACCGAACGGTTGCGGATTCGAATCCGCACACGGTGAGAACTTCGATAATCCGATTATCGTATTTTAGTTCTTCGAAACGGGAAAACGGATCGCTGTAAATTTTTATTTTCCGCTGCGTGAGCGATCCGGAGAAACCGAGAAAACCCAACATAAACTCCGATAGGACTGGATCAAAACGAGGAAGAGGATGATGAGCAAGATGTTCTGCGATGGCATAGCCTTTGATTGCTTTCTGCTGAATGTAGATAATTTCAAATTGAGATAGAAAGCTTTGCTATCGTGCTAATTGATCTGTGAGAACAGATTTCTCGAGAAGAAATTTGATGGGGTTCATCCTAGCGATGAGATGGACTTCATGGGCCAAGAAATAATGCATCAGCTTCTGAACCACCCAAACTAATGCAGCACAGGTCTTCTCCATCGCTGTATATCTCTGTTCCTCGGGGTTGAGGAGTTTAGAGAGATAATAGGCTGCCCTCTCCTTTCCTTCTTCATCTTTTTGTGCTAGGATAGCCCCCACCGCATCATCCAAGACAGAAATATATAGAATCAAAGGTTTGTCCGGAGATGGTGGTCTCAAAATAGGAGGACTTGCTAGATATGTCATCAATCCATCGAATGCCTCCTAGCACTTATCATCCCAATTAAACTTGACTCCCGGATTAGTAAGCTCGTAAAACGGCTTACACCTTTATGAGTGCTGGGAGACAAAGCAGCCAATAAATTGCAACCTCCCGATCAATCCTCTTAATTCTTTCAAATTTCGGGGAAGTGGCATCTCTCTAATAGCCTTAGCCTTGTTGGGATCAATCTCAATGCCCCGTTTGCTCACGATGTATCCTAACAACTTCCCCGATGATACACCAAATATGCACTTTTCGGGATTCATCTTCAATTGATATTCTCTTGACCTTTCCAAAACTCTCGCCAATACCTTGGCATGCTCAGCTTTAGTCTTGGACTTCACTAACAGATCATCCACATACACTTCTAAATCAATGTGCATCATGTCATGGAATATGGCCACCATAGCCCTCTGATAAGTAACTCCAGCATTCTTTAGTCCAAATGGCATAACAACACAACAATAAGTGCCCCAAGGTGTAGTGAATGACGTCTTCTCTTGGTCCTCTTCTGCCAAGCGAATCTGATTATACCCTGAGAATCTATCCATGAATGACAATGTTTCATAATCAACTATATTGTCAATGAGTACGTCTATATGAGTCAGTGAAAAGTTATCTTTAGGACATGCCCGATTCAAATCTCGAAAGTCAATACAAATCCTGACCTTCCCATCCTTTTTCATGACCCGGACTGTATTTGCCACCCATTGCGGATAGAGGACAACTCTAATAAATTTGACTTTATGCAACTTATCGCCCTCTTCTTTCATCTTCAAAGCCATCTGAGGGTGGAAATGCCTCAACTTCTGTTTAACTGGGCTAGCTCCATCTTTCAATGTTAATCAGTGTTCCACTAAGGAAGAATCTAATCCCGACATATCTTCAAAGCTCCAGGCGAAAGTGTCCTTGTAGTTTCTGAGAACTCGAACCAGTGCCTCCTCATCTACTTTAGAAAGACTAAAACTGACGAGGACAACCTTAGGTTCGTCTTCAGTTCCTAGATTAATCTCTTTGGTAGGTTCTTCTACGGTAGCTGAGGGTTCATCAAATCTCTTCACTCCACTAGCATACGCCTCAGCCGCGTCGTCGTCAACTTCCTCATCTTCAGTAATGGGGTCTTTCTCGTGGAACAATTCATATAAACCATACCTGTCATCGACTAACTCATCCACTTCACATTCTTCTGGCATCTGAATGAGATTCTCTAAAAGTTGAGGGATCTGAGAGCAAGGAATGCATCTTAAGACTAAATCTTGGAGGTATCTATTCGGAATTCGTCTACCCTTAGACTTCCTAGACTTTCTAACCTGACTAACTTCACTAGACTCCCTAACTTCATTAAATTGCCTACTGCTAGACTCACTATCCTTACCAATGAAGAAGGATAAAAATCAAAGGATACAGAATGTGATACAGGTGAATCCTCCCGAGAGGAGGGGCAAAGCAAATCTAGAAAAGAGTCTTGCTCGAGTGACCCGCACAATGGGGTATATTCGGACGAGTAATATGATGTTTCCTCAACGAGGATTTGAGAGGAGGAAGTTGCTAAATTGACATTTTTTTTTTTTTTAGATTTTGAGTGTTAATCATGAAACATGAATAAATATGTAAAGGAAGAGAATGAGAAGGTAACAGTACCAAGGCCAAAGGATTGGGGGGATCATACAATAGTATATCCCAGATTAGATCATAGATCCTCTTAGGGTCGAAAGGAATATGAGGAATTAGGTCTTGAGGGGACAAAGTAACCATGATGGGCGGAGCCTGAGGAATGTCTTCAATGATGACCCTCGACCAAGTTGGGGTTAGGAGCAGAGTGCGGAATAAGGTATGGAGGGTGAAAACATGATGGGGATAGGTTCCCCTCCAGAGAAGATCAGTGGTGAATCCAGGCTGATAAGGGTCATCAGGCTCCCCTTCGTTTGTCACCTTAGCAAAATTCTCCTATCAAAAATAGCCCCAGGCCCTTCAAACAACTCATCAATCAACGGAGGCCACTTTGGTTCTGAGGAATCAAGGAACAACCTGTTCAGTGCAATGTACAGGTCCCATGTGTCGAACCAGTGGTACCACTTGCACTCCGGATCTTGAGTCTTCCTCCTCTTCATTAGCCGCAGAGCCTGCAAGGATTGGTATGTCAGCAACTCAGAAAAGTACCTGGCTAGATCTCTCCCATATACGTCATGCAGGTCAAAGTGGAAAGTGATCACCACCGTGTTATCATTGTCATGATTAATCACGGGTCCCTTAATGAAGTGTGTATATAAGGTCCAAGTTAAGGGATTCCGATTTTCTTTATACGGGGTGGTTATTGTCTTCCAGATTTTCTGACCGTCTTCATCTTCCTGCTGTTGAACAATCTGCTATTTTACATTCACTGGCCTATAGCCCAAACCATTCCTAGGTGCTCTTCTGTGGTCTTTGATAGGCTTGGTTCTACCTTGCAGTTGTGTGCCCAGGCCTTTTCCTGGTTGATATCCACCCTTCATCATGATGTCCCAGCCAGGGGTACTCATGCACTTCTCCCTTTTCATAGCATCAACTGGACAAGGAACAAGTATAGTGGCTTTCAAAGCATTAGCTGAAGGATAACAAACTTATAATACCGATAGAATGGGTTGTCGGCCAGGTAGAGAAGTCAGTTTGATGTTCAAAGAATGAGCAGTAGCAAGGATTGGCATGCTTGTCACTTTAATAATCCATTCCTTATAAGGAAATTTGAGGTATTGATGGTTTGTAGAGGGTATGGCCTCAAGGGATTTGATGTAGGGACGACCAAGGATGCCTTTTAAAGATGGGTCGATTTTCAAGATGTGGAACTCAACCTCGGCATGGCAAACGGGACCTAACTCCACCTTTAAGTAAACCAATCTCAGAGGGGAACGGGTAGAGTTGTCATAGGCAGTAACAGAAACGGGTGAAGGCAACCACCTCTCTTTAGGTATACCACAGAATTCTAACGTCTTCGGTGACAACACATTAATAGAGGCCCCTTTGTCAACCAAACATGCATCCACAGCCTTCTTGCATATGTTAACTATAATGCTTAGCACCATGCTCCTGGCCGCTGATGGTGCTAGTTCAGATGTGTGAAATGAGATAGAGGGCTGATCCCCCTGTGGAACTAGCAGTACTGTGATCTTCTCTACTGGCACATCTTCACTGACCATTACTCTCTGCAGATATTCTATCATAGCCTCTTGATGGATCTTGGATCGTTTGATCAGTTCTAGTATGGAAATGTATGCCGGTGTTCTGTCCAGCTGCTTCAGTAAGTCATACTGAGTGCCAGGTGCACTCTCTTCATTCTGAACTTCTTCTGACGGCTGTGATGGACTGTACCGAGGACTGAGGGAAGACCTTATTGAAGATTCTCCCGCTCCAGAGTGTATGTTGTTCAATATTGGAAGGTCCAGGTGAGATCTTAAGTACCGCCGTGTTAATGAGGGGTTTAGAGGGAGGTAATGGGTTCATAAACAGGTGATGGTGGGGGATTGTTTGGTGGAGGAGCTAGAATGAGGATGAGCGGCAGGGTTGTATGATATTGGGGTGAATGGTTGATACAGATGATGTGGGAAATGGTATGCGTAGCAATGGTTTAGAAGGCATGAGGGGTTCGTGGTTAGGTTGCGGAGGGTTATTTGGTGGAGGCGTGATGGCGGAGGGGATAATAGGTTTAAGGAAAGTAGGAGGTGGAGTAGGTCTATGGTATACGGGTGTTGGTATGGGAGTAACGGCTATGGTTTCGGGTTTGGGTATGCGGAGAATGCGGCGAGGCAGTTGCTCGGTGATACTCGAGATGTGGCCTATTGAGTAGACAGAGGAAGGTTCATCTTCCTTCCATTGTTGCCCCCTATTAGCCTCAGACTGGCTTTTAGTAAGAATTGGGGCGACCTGGTTTTGATGCTCCGGTAGTGGGTTTTGCACTATACCCATGTTCGATGGTGCTGCTGCCTGTGCTGGTGCTCTTTGCATCTGTTGTTGTTGTGGTTGTTGTTGTTGCTGTGGCTATGATATTCTTGTAAGAAATCGCCAGAACGCAGCGAAAATTAAAATGATTCCTCATATCGATTGCTGGGATCGTAAAACGGACAAAATAAAATAACTGGGAAGAACTGTTCTTCACCTTTGCGGGGTTTCGAATCTCCCGTGGATTGAACCGTTTCGGTAATCGCGCATACGCACGATCTCTAGAGGTATCCATACGAGCTCCTGACGCAGACGCGATTTCCACCTCCGCTTGAGTACTTCGACCTGATCTCAAATCCACCATACAGTTGAGAAGAGAGAGGGATCTTCTTCAAGAGAGAGAGAGGGAGAGAGAGAGAGGAGAGAGAAAATCTCTTGGCTTGTGGTAGTGTACGTATGCAACCACCACCCACCCATTGGCCTCCTTTTATAAGAAATATAGATAAGCACAAGGTTTAATTCTCATGATTATCCAAGAGCTTGGCCTTGGATAATTCTCCATTTAAATATTCCTGTTTATCTTGCGGCTTTTCACAAAAACTCAGATAACTATAATATTTAGCATCTCTCATCGTCTTACGAGAACTTTTATGTGTGTGACCCTCCACGCCCATATATCAGTCTGGTTTCAGGCCCCTAAACTTAGAACTAATTCTAAAGTGTAGTATTTATTAATTATTATTTAAACATCATATGTTAAATAATTAATTCAATAAATAAGTGGTTTATTATCCGATGATTAATCCACTTGACCTTCTGACCATGAACGGCATCAAACACTACCTCATGTGTAAGTATTAGATGGTCTCAAAGCCAATCCGATACTATGTATTGATTCAGTTTATTAATAAATGGCATTAATTCATTGTGTGTAATTAATTCGATCTATGTTTATCGTATCATGATTAAGTCCATGAATATGTGCAACAATCTTCGGATTATGATGAGATCATAATTACAGGACCGAAGACTTATAAACACATGTTCTTAATTGTTCCTAGTCATAGGATGTTTGAAAAGGACATTGAACATCCGGATAGACTAGTATAGGTTTCTCCAGCTCATATAATGAGGGTGACTGATCCTATAAGTCACTTCTGTAGAGACACTATGCTGGACCTGTAGGTGCTCATTTGCGAATGAGTTCACTGAACTGATCCAACAATGAATCGCTGGATGGTAAACACCTCACTGTTAACCAGCTCGATTCTTTTGTCACGATTGCGTAGATGATCCTTGGACCTGAGACGCCAAAGATATCTTGTTGGTAAGCTTCTGAACATTGACTTTGACTAACGAATCCCTAACTATGGGTTATCAATAAGTCAAGTGATCAGGTTCAGGGAAATGCCCCCGAAGGTAATTGTGTGTTCAATAAGGGATCATCCGCTCTTGGTAGTTTGAGAGAGAATGTTCCATAAACGATGCGCTTAAGTCCCTGGCCAGGGCGGACTCTGTATCAGATAAATAGTTATCCGATATAGATTAGTGGCATCCTGCAACGACCCGCCACCAT
Organism: Zantedeschia hybrid cultivar; assembly: GCA_030544215.1. Taxonomy (NCBI): domain Eukaryota; kingdom Viridiplantae; phylum Streptophyta; class Magnoliopsida; order Alismatales; family Araceae; genus Zantedeschia; species Zantedeschia hybrid cultivar. The sequence continues at coordinate 49,401,771 of JARZZO010000011.1, forward strand.
ATGATCGGAGACCCGATCACTAAATGGGTGTCGAATCATTATCCAACGGTCTCACACCCGGATCTTATACACACATCTGGAGGAGTAAGCGTTAAACAAGATTAAATATAACATTCACACGGACTACAAGGAAGTACAGTGCGCAGGAAGTAAATTAATAATGTCCGTACACAGTCCAACAATAATTACATAGCCCAAGAAATTAAATAAGTACAGGCAGAAACAAAGTACAACAACATCGGGGCATACCCCAGAACTGAGATAGCTGCTGGTCCGCATACCAAGGAGAACACCACTCTCCGCCACGAGGTCCACACCTGAAACCGCAGGGAGTGAGCCACACCAGAATTGGGCTCAGTAGGGATCATCCGATCCCCCGCCTCCCACTCACACACCCACAAGTGCAATAACAAAGATACAGGTGATTAAGGCAAGTAAAGTTGTAACACACTACTCCTAAATCTCGATATAAACCACATGCATTCGAAATGTAACATGCATATCTCTAGAATCATTCTATCAAGGAGCCTACAACTCGCGTCTCGACAAAACATGCCAACCACGCCTCCGAAAGTGGGAAACACCGACCACACAACTGAAAGTGGGAAACACCGACCATACAACCGAAAGTGGGAAACACCGACCACACAACCGAAAGTGAGAAACACCGACCCGCTGAGACCAAACAGTAACCCCTCGGATAGCGCGCTAGCTACTCCGGCCCAACTGGCTCAGGTGGTTACTCCTTCCTCCAACACGAGTGACACTCCAAAGGTACCACACCCACACCGGTACTAGCTAACTCTGGGGTTCACCAGGTGACCCTCTCTCACTAGGCGTCACCCCGCCCACGCCCCCACCGGCACTATGCTCCACCCACACCAGCACAGGGTGATAAAGCGCTACAACTGTCACTTTAGGTCCACAGTAACACAAAACCCGGCACAGTGCGATCCGGTCACGTGAGAAGTCCGCAGTCGCACGACACACAACGCAGTGCTATCCGGTCACGAAGAATCCATTATCATCGAATGTATTTAAAGCATGTATTTAACCAACTATTTAGCAGTGTAAACACATTTTACTGGCATGGATTAGTGTGGTTCTGTCTTGAATCGCGTCGCCCAAGGCCGACGCCATTCAAGCATCCTAAACTGGTTCATGAAATCCCGGCCTCAGAATATGGCCTAAAAGGCGTTGCCACAGGTAGCCGCCTTTTAAAACGCGTCGCCATCCCTCGTCGCCTATTAGCGACCGAAAACAGGGACAGGCAACGGTTGATTCTCTTAAAGTGTGTCGTCCTGGGAAGCCGCCTTTAAAAAGGCGTCGCTGTCCTCATACGCCATTCACTCCAGAATCCGAAACGTGCAGAATCCTCTAATCGGGGCGATTTCTGCCTAAATGGCGTCATGCTGGCCCGTCGCCATTCTAAATGGCGTCGTCCAGGCATGACGTCATTTAACGCCAGAAATCCTGACTGACAGAACCTCAAACAGGGAGATTTCTGCCTAAATGGCGTCGTACTGGCCCGTCGCCATTCTAAATGGCGTCGTCTAGGCACGACGTCATTTAGCGCCAGAAACCTGGTTCCGCAGCTCAACCCGAGGGTCCCCTTTTCACCCCCAAACACCCCAAAACACACTAAAACAGAAGAGGAAGAGGGGAAACCAAACTTCCATGCAGAAACCCACAAGTCCACGTTCATAACCACGGCCATGCCATTAAGAAAACCCTCTTAACAAGCTCATTCTACCCCAAACACATCATGCCTCACAATGGAATTCAAGGGTAAAACAACTACAATCCATGCAAGGTTCGTCCCCCTACCAGTTACTTGAACTCCTCCTGGCTCCGTGCCGCCAAACCGCCGCACCACAGACCGCCGCCAGTACCCCCGAGGACGTCGCCACTCTGCCGGGACGTCAGCCGCCGTCCGAAGAATGGAACGCCGCGAAGGAAGTGGTGGTGGTAGTGGTGAGAGGTAGAGAGGCGTTGGAGTGGTGGAAGAGGAAGAAGAGGAAGGAAAAGGGGAAGAGAGGGGTCGGAGGAGGCGGAGAGGGGGAGGAGAGAGAGTGAGAGGGTGAGAATGAGGGAAAGAAACGGAGGCTCGCAGGGTCAATCCGAAACTGGGTAAAACGCGTCGTCCGAGACAAACGCCTATCAGATGACAGGACGGGCCGTACTGACAGAAGCTCTGAAACACGTCGCTCGCCACGGACGCCATTCAGATGACAGGACCGACACCGTACACTGACATCGCAGGGTCGCAGTCTGAATGGCGTCGTCCATCATGGACGCCATTCAGACGACAAGACAGGGGCCGTACTCTCGCGGCCCGAAACCCGCCCACGTGGAACCCACGTGGCACAACAGCAACAGACCTAAATGACGTCCACCTAGCAAGACGCCGTTTGAAAGGCATCGTGCAGTGTAGACGTTATTCAGAAGAAACTCTCAAGACCCCTCAGAGTCCAAACCAGGGGATCCGGTCCGAAACCGACCCGAAAACTGAGCCCGAAACCTCAGTCCTTACACATCCGATTCATGTGAATCGACCGGCTAGGGTTTAACAGTAAACCATACCCTAGGTCGATTTGGGAACATTACACGGATGAAGGATTATATCCGCATGCTAACCGATGACGGAAAGGTTCTAATAGAGGGTTGCGATAACCCCAGTGCCATCCAGGATCACACGATGTTGCTTGGCATCCAACGTGATCGGAAGTCTGTCCGAATTTATTGTGGGACAATAAATTCGGCTAATTAATTGAATATAAAGATATTAATTAATTCAGTGGGTCCGTAAAGAGTTACTGGCTTAATGGGCTATTAACTGGACTGGTATTTGGGCCAAGAGTGTCACACGCAAAAGGTTTTCAAGTCGATGGATAATCCGACAGGATTTCGGATAAGTCTGGGTTTTTACGAAAAACTGCAAATAGACTTATTATAAAAGAACGGATGCTAGGTTGGGGGCCAACAACCCTAACCTAGCCGCCACCTTCTTTCTCTCTCCTCTCTACTGGGCGTATGACACGAGGCGGCCATCTGGAGGCTCCGCTTCGAACCCCGACAGCTCCGCCTTCCGTCTGACGGGAGATTACGAATCCGCATGTCACGGTGGATTACACGCAGCCAGACGGGATCCACAAACGCCGCATCAAGCGAGGAGGCGAGGACGATCCATCGCAAGGAGAACCGCGTGGATACCGCTAGAGGCCGGGCAACTGCGCGACTTGCGGCATCGCTCCGACGGAACAGGAAAACGAACTGATTTACTCCGGTCTTGTTTTTGTTGATCGAAACGGGATGGATCCGATCCCAAGAAATTTTATTCCGCTGTGTTTTCGGTCGGATCTCAACACAGCGAACCCAACAGTGGTATCAGAGCTAGGTTCCACTATGTTTTAGCTGTTTCGATCTCTGTTTTGATAATTTTGTAATTAATTCCATGGATGTAATGCGTTCATGAGATGAACACTGTAAATTTAAAGTAAATTGAATGCATTAAAATTGTCTTATTTTCTGCAAAAAAAAGTTTGTGTTCTTCGTCGAACGAAGAACGACTCGTATCGGCATGTTTACGGGCATCCCAATCATTGGGAAGGGCTCGCTGGAGCACGGGATTCCTCCCATGGGGCCCGTGGGTTGAAGCTGTGATCTTGGCTCATGACCGGGAGGATGGCCAAACCCCTTTATTTTTTTTATCAAAGATGGGGGTTTCCTTTTATTTTTGCAGAAAATATAGAGATGGGGGGGGGGGGGGGGGGGGGGGGGTTGGAAGAAAACCGCCGGCAACCAGGGGTTGCCGGCGCCATTGCAGGTGCCCCTGAGTGCCGGCGGCCGCCCTCCGGCAGGGCCCTACCAGCCGGCACCTGTGGGGCAGGCTGCCGGCGGCAGGGAACTGCCGCCCCCAACCCTGCGCGCAGCTAGGGTTTCCTAGCTACGCTTGGGTGGGGGGGGGGGGGTAGGCCCAATAGGCCAGGCCGGGCCCCAGGTCCGAGCTAGCCTAGCCCTGGACCCGAACCAGGTCAACGCCCTTGTGGGCGGACCTGGGTTAAGACCAAGGGCCGACTGGGCTCAGCCCTGAGCCCAGTCGGCCCGGTCTGGACCATTGGACCGCTGCCCCCTTTTTTCCCTTATTTTTCTTAATTTAATCCCTATTTTTATCTATTTATTATCCCAAATTAAAAATAAAATTTAATTAATTTATGAAATTAGATTTTATAATAAGATTGAGCTTTGTTTTTAATTATATGGTCCAATAATTAGATTAATATGTATTAATGTGATTATTAACAAGTTGTTGTTAATTTAATCTAATTGTTAGATTAAAGGACAAAATTAGGGAGTTAATTTAATTGTTAAATTTATTATTTAATTTCTGTTAATCTTACTAGCATGGAATATTACAATCTTGTCAATTTGGAGTTTATGTACATTTTTTTTTTATTGTGCATTAGTTTGCTTATTTAAATCCTGATTTAAATTAGCATGCTTAAACTGAAAATTATTCGAAAATCTAAATCCAATTTTGATTGGTTCCTGGTTTTATGAAACCTAAAATTATTTATTTTCAAAAATTTACTTTATCCATGAGATGTGCATTTTTTGTGTGGTTTATTTTAATTAAAACACATGGTGGTCATGGATGTGTATTAATTTTATGGATGTGGAATATGATTGTGTGGTTTATTATTTGTTAATAAATAGGGGTCTGCGAACCTCTCCCTCTCATATTCCATTGTGTTTCTACCTCCCTCCTTGATGTATTCGCCATAAGGCTTTCTTTTTTTAAAATTATCATGTAATTATGAATTTATAATGTAATTTGATCGAGGCGGCTGCGCATGGAGCGAGGATGATCCACAACTGCAACCAGATGAATATGAAGGAGTTCATTGAATCTATGAGTTTGTGATCGCTTGAAATTATGTGTCATTAAGTATATTCGAACATCAATCTTAAAATTCCAATTTCAACATATAATTATTTGAAAAATAGCAAGTGGTGAGATTGGGTCAAATCCACAGCGAAATAGATTTTTAAAGTTGAAAACTTTGAGTTTTTAGAGGAAAAATAGAGAAGAAAGAAGAGGGAGCATGATGATTTGATTTGTTAAGAATTAAAATTAACCGGACTTACTGTGAACTTACAAAAGGAGCACCCCTAAACGAGCATAATCAGACCATTTACTGAACTAAGACTACCTTTAAAACACTAATTAAAAATAGAATATAAAATTTGAGTAGTGTCAACAGAAGAAAAAATAGAATTTTTAGAAAAAAAAGATGGAGAAAAGATAACTTGTTTCAAAGGAGCTACTGTCATTCATTATCAGAACAATATGAAATTTTACAGATACATTGAAAATAAAAAATTAACATAACTTTTATAAGAAAACTTTTACATAAAATATTCTAAATACAGTGTAATATGGAGAACTCAAAAACTAGAGAGAGAAACAGTGGAGAGAGAAAACTGATGTTTGCAGCCGTCGTAGCCCTTCGCGCAGATCCTTGGTAGCCTTGGACTCCTTCCAATGGTCAGTTGCAGTGCCTCGAATCCACCTCTTGCACTAATAGCCGCTGGTTTGAGAGAGATGTAGAGAGAGAGAGAGAGAGAGAGGGAGAGAGAGAGAGAACAAAATCTAGAGAGAGAGGGGGCTGCTACAGTACCCGTGGGTACTGTAGCAAAGAGAGGAAGAAAGTGGGAGAGAAATTGAGAGAGAGAATTTCCAAAAAAACAAAAGCTCTCTTTTTCCTCCCCCTCCTATGGTTTTATAGAGGAGAATTCTTAATTCAAATTTTGAATTTCAAATAGGGTAATAAATAGGCTATTAAGCTCCCCCTTGATTAGTGGATCTTCTTTTAAGCCCATAAAGATTATTTTGAATTTTGAATTTTGAAATAAATATCTTTCTTTTTAAATTTCAGGATTCCCTCCTCCTCTCTCTCTTGGTTTTATAGAAGAGAATTCTTAATTCAAATTTTGAATTTCAAATCTTCTAATCAATGGGTCCTTAATTGCTTGTATTAAGCTCCCACTTGATTAAAGGATTCTCCATGAATGCATATTTGAAATTTAAATTTGGTGAGGGATATTTCAAAATTCGAATTTTGAATTGAAGAATAAATGTTATTTTCGAGATTTTAAAATTAAAATTAAAAATAACATTTTTGAAATTTGAATTCCAAAATTCTCTCTTCTCTCTCTTAGTTGGCTTGTGGTTCCCCTTTTAAAATAAAAAGAAATACAATCTTGTTCCTTCCAAGATTTGAACCCTAGTCACTTCCTTAAAATCCAAGTAGTCCAACCACCATGCCATCTGCTTGTTCATGTCCTGTATTCACATAAAATAATAATTAAGTTCATACGGCAATAAATCATCCAACTATATATTAAATAATTGCCGAGAAAATCTTATTTAAGAATGAAATTGCTACCCTTATTCAATCCATTGAGTGATGATATTTGAAATTTGAATTTTTTTCAAAATTAATATGTTTGAATGCACAAATGATTTATCTATCATTCCATGTGATTTTATTCATTAAATTGATAGCAAAGTGTGTAAATTTCATCTGTTATTTATGTAAAATTGTGAACCTATCACACCCCCCAACTTAATCATTGCTAGTCCCTTAGCAATGCAGTCATTTGAAAAATTAGGACTACCATGATTAGTAAAAAGAATCACACTTCATTTTAAAGGATATCTATTGCAAATGGTAGGTAATTTGAATGCAAGTTTTCATTCTCCCGCCCACTATACTTGGAATCAGGACAGGTGATTGTGCATATCATTTGAGGTGCTTGGAGTTCATTTCTATTCTGTTTGGTATATCGTTGTCTTCACTGACTCTTAGAGTAGAATTACTCAAAGGAGAGAACAGAAAAAGAGATCTCCAGATTAGTTGGCTAGTTTCACTTTTCGGTTTTCGCCCCGACTTAAAACTTTTTAGGATTTGGTCTTATTTTGTTGTGAATGACTTTAGCGCGATTGTTTTGTGCTTTGAGAGTGCATACTTTTTGCCACCCTCTTTATTTTTTTTGTCTGAGGGGAGGTGCGTACTTTTTGCCACCGTCCTTCCTTTGACTCTTTTGAAGCATATTTATTTGATTTTCATGCTTCTGATTGTCCTTTTTCGAAGTGACCACCTCCTTAAAGTGTTAAGTGGTTCGATCTCCTATTACGAATCCTAACTTTCCGTTCGTTTGATGTAAAAATAAAAACAGAATGGGTAATTCTACACTTCAGGTCAACTCCAGCAACTCTACACTTTCAGGATCTTCCACTCTTTCCAAGTTACCGTGTGTGTGTGAAAATCATCCCGTCGTGATTCTTTGTAGAGAGGGGGGGTTAATTCAAACTTTTACTCAACTTCCTAACTCAATTTTGATCAAGATTCCTTAAATGAATTATGATATATAAGAATTTCTGTTGGAGTGTGAAAATGAAGCAATTTTTTTTTGAAAATTTGTGTGAAAAATGAACAAAATTTTTAAAATTTTGTTTATTTTAAACGATTTTATTCAATATGCACTATGATTCTCCCCCCAACTTGAATGACATTGTCCTCAATGGCATAGAAATGCACAAAAATTATTTAATATGGAATTCATGATGAGGAGAGATACAACCTGAGGTGTGACGAGGCTTCTCTCTATTCTCCAAGGTGGATTTTCTAAGTTTTTTAAAAAGAAAAGAAAAAGAGAACAATCAAAATAAAAATGAGAAGATTGGGTTGCCTTCCAATAAGCGCTAAGTTTAACGTCTTCAGCCAGACGCATGTGAGTTCTTATCAACTTGGGTCAATTGATTTATTGGTATCATTTTGTGTGCCCTGCTCAGATATTTTCAGAGCCAGACTTTTCCTACTCATGAAGTGATGATTTGTCTGATTTGACCATTTGACTACCTCATTCACGCTTACTTCACTTAGACCTTTGTTCATGTGTAATTCTCCTCTCGACTTAGCATGTCTCACCATATGAATGTCGTGCATGCGATCAGACTAAGTAATTGTGCTCAAATTCAAGAGGAGATATAGGAGATGACAGTGTTCGCCTAGGGTGCAACTTTGGTACAGGTTCAATGATAGGCCAAGGACTAAGCGAGTGAGGCAAATTGTGAAGTGAATTAATGTCCTTCGTGTAGAATAAAGACTGTTCAAACTCCAAATTTTCTTCTATGAGAAAGAGGAACTATTCTAAATCCGGACTATCATCTACCATATTATTCATGGCATGCACTGTATAACAACCCTCATTCCGATCCAAGTGCTTAGGAGCTTAAAAAATATTGATCCCAATCTGTCGGTCCCCAAAAGATATGCCCATCTTACCTGTCGCACAATTGATATTTGCCTTTGTTGTAGCTAAGAATGGACGTCCTAGAATGATTGGAGTGTGATTCAAATCTGAGGATGGGGCCATATCCAAGATAAGGAAGTCCACGGGGAAGTAGCAATCTTCGATTTGGACAATTTCATCCTCAATGAGTCCTCGTGGCACTTTAATTGATCGATCTGCCAGTTGGAGAATAATAGGAGTGGCCTTCAGTTCTCCAAGATCTAGTTGTTCATAGGCAGAAGTGGGCAAAAGGTTTACACTAGCCCCAAGATCAAGAAGTACCTTGTCAAATGTGATTCCTTCAATAACACAAGAGATAAGTGGAGCCCCAGGATCTTTCATCTTTTTGGGAAATTGGTTAAGCAAAATGGCACTCACTTCTTCAGACAAAAAGACCTTATGATTTGTTTTGGGTTCTCTCTTATGAGTACAAAGTTCTTTTAAAAATTTGGCATAGGCCGGCACATGTTGGATTGCATCAACCAATGGTATGTTAATGTGAACTTGTTTAAATAAGTCCATTAACTGTTCATTTTTGACTTGGATTTGATGCTTTCTTTTATCTTTGCCATTCTCTAAAGCTTGTGGAAAAGGGATTTTTGGTTTATAATTCTCAGGACATTCCTTCATTTTTCCTTTTCCTTGACTGATATTGGGTTGTTCATTCTCATCTTCATCTTCTTCTTCTTCTTCTTCATTCTGTTCAGGATTGGGCTGACTAGATCCTTGATTTGGGTAAGGATCCGGTAAGACTTTACCACTTCTTAAGGCCAAAATTGCTTTCGCATTTTCTAACTGTGGGCCTCTTGGTGGATTTGAGCCCATTTGAGGTTGGGCTTGAGGATTAGGTAGGATTGGTTGATGTTGGAAATCCGGAGGATAGTTTCACGGGTTTGCAATGGGTTGACTTGGTAATGGGCCAACTTCCCTCCTCATTGTTGTATCAGCTATTTGACCCAATTAGACTTTTAATTTCGAAATGGATTGTTGTTGAGAGATGACCAATTGATGCAATTGTTGCTGTTGTTGATTCATGAGTAATTGTTGCAGCATATTGAATTTGTCATCATTTTGATTTGATGGCTGATGTTGTGGGATTTGATATGGAGATTGACAGAACATATTCTGATTATTATTGGGCTGAAAGTAAGGAGCTTGAGCTTGGGACTGGATAGGTTGGCTTTTATTGAAAGATTGATTTGGATAGTAATTCTGTTGATAGGCCCTGTTCTGAAAGTTCTGTGCTTGTGGATTTGGAGCTTGGGCTTGTTGAGATTTCCATGAAAAATTAGGATGATTCTTCCAGCTAGGGTTGTAGGTGTTAGAATATGGATCATGATTGGGCTTTGAATAACCTCGGGCTGCTTGGACTTATTCTTGGATGAATGGTGGCAATTGGGCCACTGTAGGATACTCACTGACATGGTGAGTTGGGCTGGCACAAAGACTACAAGCTTCTTGATAAGATGGAGAAGATTCTGAGTAAGGTCTTGATTGTGCATGGATATTAGATCCTTGGTTATTCGAAGCTAGGACTTGGTCTAGCTTTTGGACCATAAGATCTATTTTGCTCATTTGTTGGGCCAGAAGGTCCACCTTATCCAACTTTTGGGCCAAGGCATTGATGTCCATCTTAGGTTCAAATTCTCCTCTATTTCTTATTTCATAGATTCCAGTTTGTTTGGATGTTCCCACAGATCCTTCATATGATGAAAGTGATGCATGATTTATTGAATTTTCACTTAGTATTTCAAACAAATCATAAGCTTCCTCCTCACTTTTACTTATGAATGCTCCTCCACAAAATGCATCTACCATTTGCCTATATTGTGCATCCAAGCCTTCATAGAATGCTTGCACAATTTGCCATCTAGACAATCCGTGGTGTGGACATTTTCTCAACAATTCCTTCAATCGTTCCCAAGATTCATGGATTTGTTCTCCCGGTAATTGTGAGAATCTAGTTATAGCCCTTCTAATGGTATTTGTTCTCCCAATAGGATAGAATTTTTTCAAGAATTCTTGTTGCATTTCGGGCCAAGTCCTAATGGGCTTCCCTATCGTTCCAAGCCAATATTTGGCTTTATCCTTAAGTGAGAAAAGAAATAGGATAAGTCGAAGGGTATCCTCCGTGAAATCTTGAATTTTCACGGTTGAACAAATCTCAAAAAATTCATCCAAATGTTTATATGGATCTTCATTAGTATTCCCATAAAAAAATGGGAGCATTTGGATGGTTCTTGGCTTGATCTCATAATGGCTAGCATGGACATTAGGCAATTGGATACAAGATGAAGGATTATAATCTTGAGGAATGAAGTATTCCTTCATTTGTTTAGGCATTTGTTGATTATTTCCAGCCATTTGATGTTGAATACTGGTTTAGTGATGTAGGTATCTCTCAATTTCTTGAATGGGTTTGATAATATATGACTTTTGAGATCTTCTACCTAGCATATACTAGACCAAGATGAGATGAGAATGGTTGTTTTTATTATTTTTATAATTTTTATGTTTATTTATGCAAGGACAAACAAGTTAACAACAAATTCCTAATGACCTAGGTGTATCCTAGACTTAAGAATGAGATTTCTCACAAAATGGCTAGAATTCACTATGAATCACCCCTACAATAGATCAATCGGCCAGGTAAGAGGTGGGATAGTGGGAGGCTCCCCCTACTTTCATAGGGACCTAATTAAATAACCACTTGTCCACTTAGGCGTTTGCCTTTGTAACCTCTAGCCTAGACACCGTTGCCCAAAGTAGAAATGAATTCAAAGCTCGGTCCAATCATAGTGTGAACCCTAGGTGCAATTGCTATTTGATTTTTATTGGGCTTGGGACAATGCAAGATGAAGTGTTTGTGGTTTGTGGGCTAAGAAAGTGTGATGAAATCCCCACCTTATCTTGTTATGAAGATGCCCTCAAATTATTTTATCAATGAAATGCACACCACAATTGAATCAAGTTTATTTTGTGCAATAATGAAATGACAATACATGAACATGTTATTTGCACAATTTAGAAAGACTTACCTTGCCTCCTGCACTCTTCAACATGAATCAAATGACAAAAAATTAAAACTAATGCATTCCTAAATTATGCATGTCCTAAAACATGATAGTTTGGTTTCTAATTTTGAAATCCATTTTTTTATTTTGTTTTTTTGATTTTTTATTTATTTAATGAGGTCTATATCTATTCTAAGCAAATCTGAAAATAAAAATATTAAAGGAATTGGAACAAACTCACCAAGTTGAGCTTTCCTTTTGTCTTTTTTTTTCTTTTAAATTCCTGCAAAAAGAGAAAATGAATGTGAGTATGGATTTATACAAATGGACCCAAAATAATCAAAATTATAATTATAATTCCCCGGCAACGGCGCCAAAAATTGATCGCTTGAAATTATGTGTCGTTAAGCATATTCGAACATCAATCTTAAAATTCCAATTTCCACATATAATTATTTGAAAAATAGTAAGTGGTGAGATTGGGTCGAATCCACAGGGAAATAGATTTTTAAAGTTGAAAATTTTGAGTTTTTAGAGGAAAAATAGAGAAGAAAGAAGAGGGAGCATGATGATTTGATTTGTTAAGAATTAAAATTAACCGGACTTACTATGAACTCACAAAAGGAGCACCCCTAAACGAGCATAATCAGAATATTTACTGAACTAAGACTACCTCTAAAACACTAATTAAAAGTAGAATATAAAATTTGAGTAGTGTCACTAGAGGAAAAAATAAACGTTTTAGAACAAGAAGATGGAGAAAAGATAACTTTTTTCAAAGGAGCTACTGTAATTCCTAATTAGAACAATATGAAATTTTACAGAGACATTGAAAATCAAAAATTAACATAACGTTTATGAGAAAACTTTTACATAAAATATTCTAAATACAGTGTAACATGGAGAACTCAAAAACTAGAGAGAGAAACAGTGGAGAGAGAAAACTGATGTTTGCAGCCGTCGTAGACCTTCGCGCGGATTCTTGGTAGCCTTGGACTCCTTCCAATGGTTAGTTGCAGTGCCTCGAATCCACCTCTTGCACTAAAAGCCGCTGGTTTGAGAGAGATGTAGAAAGAGAGAGAGAGAGCGAAAGAGAGAGAAAGAGAGAGAGAACAAAAGCTAGAGAGAGAGCGAGCTGCTACAGTACCCGCGGGTACTGTAGCAAAGAGAGGAAGAAAGTGGGAGAGAAATTGAGAGAGAGAATTTTCAAAAAAACAAAAGCTCCATTTTTCCTCCCCCCTCCATGGTTTTATAGAAGAGAATTCTTAATTCAAATTTTGAATTTCAAATAGGGTAATAAATAGGCTATTAAGCTCCCCCTTGATTAGTGGATCTTCTTTTAAACCCACAAAGATTATTTTGAATTTTGAATTTCGAAATAAATATCTTTCTTTTTAAATTTCAGGATTCCCTCCTCCTCTCTCTCTTAGTTTTATAAACGAGAATTCTTAATTCAAATTTTGAACTTCAAATCTTCTAATCAATGGGTCCTTAATTGCTTGTATTAAGCTCCCCCTTGATTAGAGGATTCTCTATGAATGCATATTTGAAATTTAAATTTGGAGAGGGATATTTAAAAATTCGAATTTTGAATTGAAGAATAAATGTTATTTTCGAGATTTTGAAATTCAAATTAAAAATAATATTTTTGAAATTTGAATTCAAAAATTCCCTCTTCTCTCTCTTAGTTGGCTTGTGGTTCTCCTTTTAAGACAAAAAGAAATACAATCTTGTTCCTTCCAAGATTCAAACCCTAGTCACTTCCTTGAAATCCAAGTAGTCCAACCACCATGCCATCTACTTGTTTATGTCTTGTATTCACATAAAATAGCAGTTAAGTTCATGCGGCAATAAATCATTCAACTATACATTAAATAATTGCCGAGAAAATCTTATTTAAGAATGAAATTACTACCCTTATTCAATCCATAGAGTGATGATATTTGAAATTCGATTTTTTTTCAAAATTGATATGTTTAAATGCACAAATGATTTATCTATCATTCCATGTGATTTTATTCATTAAATTGATAGCAAAGTGTGTAAATTTCATCTGTTATTTATGTAAAATTGTGAACTTATCAGTTTGCAGACTCATGATATAAACCGTTATATTGTGTCTGTGTCTGTGTTTGACTGTCTGGCTCAAGTCAAACCGCAGTGCCATCCATGACCACACTAATGACATTTATATGATGCGTGTGTTTTATTTTGATTATGAATCAAATTTACTAGGTTATTAGTGTATATAATATATTTGATATATTTAATACTATCACCTAGGATGAGACCAAAGTAAATAAATAAAACCTTCGTAACAAATTCTAAGCCGTAGCGCGAGTCATTAAGAATGCACTGTGTGGCTCTCCATCAATATGATTAATAGAACTTAGTTCAGTAATGGCAGATACTATGTGTTTATCCGAGGTTTGCCATTGTCTGTTGAGAGGACTATTGATCATGGCATTAAATACCTTTGGATAAGAATAGAGGAATGATATAGTTATCCACGTGTTTATCCGGGAACTATATTTCTACTCTATTCTATCACGTATTGATGGTAATGCTTAGACCGGGGATAAGGGTCTACTATGTTTACCATGGACCAATAATAGCCTGGGGGCCGAAATATGATCGGATATTGCAAGGAGTTGCAATTATCAAGAAATGATTGCTCTGAGATAACGGTATGATACTACGTGTTTACCCGAGGTCATACCATGATGCTTGGAGATTATGATCCCCATTAGGAGACAGTCGGCGTCTCCCGTTTTGTATATCTGAAGGTTATACAATCCAATGAAAATTAGTGGGAGTAAAACTAGATAAACAAAGTGTTGGGTTCTCGCGGGTTTCTCCGGATCGCTCACGCAGCGGAAAATAAAATATTAAACAGCGGTCCGTTCCCGTTTCGAAAAACTAAAACTACGATTATCGGAGAATCGATTCTCACCATGTGCGGATTTGAATCCGCAACCGTTCGGTTCCGTCGGTGCGACACTGCAAGCCGCACAAGTGCCCGGCCTCTAGCGAAGTCCACGCGATCCTCCTCGTGACGGATATCCTCATGTTCCTCGTTCTTCGCAGCCCTCGGAACCTCTGTCGGTCGCCGCAATGATAGCCGTAATGCTCGGACGATTTCCCGTCGAACGGGATTCGGAGAAGCGGCGGAGCAGATCTAGATCTGTCTGGACGCCAGAGAGAGAGAGAAACAGAGGAGGGGCAGCTAGGGTTAGCAGCAGCTTGGCCTGCTTAGCTCGTTCGCTATGTTTTATACTAACCGCGCGATTTTTCATAAAAACCCTCGGTTTGTATAAAACCCACTTATTTATCCATCGCCTTGAGAATCATTTGCGTGTGACCCTCTAGGCCCAAGTACCAGTCCAGTTAATGACCCAACAAGCCCAGTGACTCCTCAATAGCTTTATTAATCAATTAATAACCCTTTATGAATTAATTAATCAATCGAATTGATGTCGCACATCGAATTCGACCGGGCCTCCGATCACATTGGGTGCCAAGCAACACCGCGTGAACCCGGAAGGTATTGGGGTTAAGTAACCCACTCTTGGAACCTTTCCACCGACAGTTACCGCGTTGATATAATCCTTCATTCGTACAATACTCTCGAGTCAACTCAGGGTATGGCGAGCAGTCAAACCCTAACCGGTTGACTCACTTGGATTGGATGCCGCTGATAAATATCGGAAAACTCCTTTCCTGATATTATCGTCTGCCCTGGCCAGGGACTTCCACGCATCCTTCTTAGAGCATTCTCTCTCTAAGTACCGAGAGCGAATGATTCCTTATTGACACACAATTCCCTTCGACGGTATTCCGCTGTACCCAATCCTTGGCGTATTAGAATCCCGTGGCTAGAGATTCGTAAACCAAGGTCAAAGCACAGAAGTCCACCGACAAGGTGTCCCTGGTGTCTCAGGTCCGAGGACCATCCACACAACTGCGACAATAGAATCAAACTGGTTGACAATGAGGTACAATACCATCCAGCGATTCAGTCGGATCAGTTCAACGAACTCATTCTCTAATGAGCACCTACAGATTCGCCTTAGTGTCTCCACACAAGTGACTTATGAGATCAGTCACCCTCATCATATGAGCAGGAGTAATCTGTACTAGTCTAACCGGATATCCGATGTCCTTCTTGGATATCCTCCGACTAGGAACAATTAAGAATATGTGTGTTTAAGTGATCAGTCTCATTAGTATGATCTCATCATAATCTAATCACTATAGCACAAATTCACGGACTTCATTATGAAACGAGAATTAATGCGATTTACACATAATGAATATTGTGCCATTATATTAATAAATGAACGAGATTTACATAGTCAGATTGGCTTGTAGGCCACCTAAAACTAACAATCTCCCACTTGGACTAAAGCCAATCACCTTTATACAATAAGCCTATAGACTCTAGGTGACGCTCAAACACAATTTGAGCCAACGGCTTTGTCAGTGGATCTGCTACATTGTCGACGGATGGAACTCTTTCCACTACTACATCTCCTCTGGATATGATCTCTCTAATAAGGTGAAAGCGCCTCAAAATATGCTTCGATTTCTGATGAGACCGCGGCTCTTTCGCTTGCGTAATGGCTCCATTGTTGTTGCACAACAGTGGAACAGGCTCAAAGATGCTGGGAACTACGCCAAGGTCGGTGATGAATTTCTTCAACCACACTGCTTCTTTGGCTGCTTCAGCTGCAGCGATGTACTCAGCTTCAGTCGTCAAATCTGCAGTGGTTACTTGCTTGGAACTCTTCCAGCACACTACACCTCCGTTCAAAGTAAACACGAATCCAGATGTAGACTTGCTATCATCTGGATCCGACTGGAAACTCGAGTCAGTAAAGCCTCGCAGTTTCAAGTCACCTCCTCCATAGACAAGAAACATATCCTTAGTTCTTCTCAAGTACTTAAGGATACATTTCACTGCCTTCCAGTAGTCTTCGCCTGGATTAGCCTGAAATCTGCTCGTAACACTTAGAGCAAATGCAACATCAGGTCGTGTACATAGCATGGCATAGATGATAGATCCTATGGCAGAGGCATAGGGTATTCTCTCTATGAATGCCCTCTCATTAGGAGTCTTAGGAGACTGCTCCTTTGAGAGACTAATTCCATGTCTCATCGGTATGAGACCTCTCTTGGAATTTTCCATGCCAAACCTTTTGACTATGGTATCCATGTACAAGGATTGGGTCATTCCAAGCATCCTCTTTGATCTATCTCTATAGATCCGTATTCCCAACACATAAGATGCTTCTCCCAAATCCTTCATGGAGAAGTGTTTCGACAGCGAGATCTTTACTGATGACATCATAGCTACATCATTCCCAATGAGTAGTATGCCATCTACGTAAAGAACTAGAAAAGTGACTGCACTCCCACTGGTCTTCTTGTACACACAAGGCTCATCTTCATTCTTAATGAAGTCATAAGACTTGACAGCCTCGTCAAATCTTATGTTCCAGCTCTGGGAAACCTGCTTCAGTCCATAAATGGACCTCTGAAGCTTGCACACTTTATCTGAAGATTCTTTGGATGTGAAACATTCTGGTTGTATCATATACACCTCCTCCTCAAGGTTACCATTGAGGAAGGCAGTATTCACATCCATCTGCCAGATTTCATATTCAAAATGTGCAGCAATGGTGAGTAGAACTCTGATCGACTTTATCATGGCAACTGGTGAGAAAGTCTCGTCATAGTCAATTCCTTACCTTTGACGATATCCCTTTGCCACCAACCTTACCTTATAAGTGTCGATCCGTCTATCAGCACCGATCTTTCTCTTAAAGATCCACTTCCAACCGATGGGTACAATACCTTCGGGCAAGTCCTCTAAGTTCCAAACTTGGTTGGTGTACATGGACTGGATTTCTGAGTTCATGGCTTCTCGCCATTTCCCGGCTTCTGGGCCTTCTATGGCCTCCTTGTAGGTTTTAGGATCATCATCCTCATTATATTGTACCTTAGACTTACCTTCAGCAATATGTCCCACATATCGTTCGGGTAGTCTAGGTACTCTACCAGATCTACGAGGCTCATCTGTGTATAACTGAACAGATTCAAGAACTGATATCTCATCTGATGATAATGTAGCTGTTTGGGGATCTGGAACCTCTTCCAGTACTATTTTACTCCCACTGTCCTCCTGGAGAAGGTATTCTTCTTCCAGGAAGATAGCTTTCCTAGCGACAAACACCTTTTGTTCACCAGGATAGAAAAAATAGTATCCAAAGGTTTCCTTTGGATATCCCACAAACCTGCATTTATCAGTTCATGATTCCAGCTTGTCTGGATCATGCCTCTTTACATGAGCAGAACAACTCCAGACTTTAACATGTTTAAATTCTGATTTCTTGCCTTTCTATATGTCATATGGAGTAGAGGCCACAGACTTGCTGGGTACTCTGTTCAGTAGGTATGTTGCGGACTCTAGAGCATACCCCCAGAGGGATACTGGTAATCCCGAAAAGCTCATCATGGATCGCACCATGTCCAACAAGGTGTGATTCCTCCTTTCTGATACACCATTCATCTGTAGTGTATATGGAGGGGTCAGCTGAGAAAGGATACCATTATCCTTTAAGAATTGTGTGAAATTAGTACTCAAGTATTCTCCTCCTCGATCTGATCGAAGAGCTTTAATACTCTTTCCTAACTGCTTCTCTACCTCATTCTTGAACTCCTTGAACTTCTCAAATGCTTCCGACTTGTACTTCATTAAGTACACATAGCCAAATCTTGAGAAGTCATCGGTGAACGTGATGAAGTAAGAAAAGTCACCTTTGGCTTGGGTGGACATTGGACCACATACATCTGAATGTATTAGTTCCAAAATGTCCTTAGCACGTTCTCCATGTCCAGTAAATGGAGATTTTGCCATCTTTCCCATAAGGCAGGATTCACATGTTGCAAACGATTCATAATCGAATGCTATCAAGTAACCATGCTTGTGCAACTTTTGCAATCTGCTTTCGCCAATGTGCCCAAGTCTACAATGCCACATGTAGGTCTGGTTCACACAATTCTTGCTCTTCTTAAGAGCATTATCAATTTGAAGATTGTAATAAGAAACATCTAAGAGATATAGATCGTTGACTAAAGATGCCGAAGCTATTGATTTATTACCATAATAAATCAAACAACTTCTATTCTCAATAGTCAACCTATATCCTATCTTGTTCAAACAAGATATTGATATGATGTTCTTTATTATGCTAAGAACATAATAACAATCTTCTAAAAGTAAGGTGTCTCCTGATGGAAGCATGAGGTTTGCTGTCCCAACAACAATCGCCGCAACTTTTGTGCCGTTTCCTAGCCTCAATTCCACCTCACCTTGTCTCAGCTTGCGCTTACTTGTCAGCATCTGCACATCATGGCAGATATGAGAAACACATCCGGTATCTAACACCCAAAATGTGGAATCTCTAACTGATAAGTTGATATCTATCATATAGATATCTGAAGCTTCAGACAGCTTCACTCTTCCATGAGCTTTATCGTTAAGAAACTCCTTGCAGTTCCTCTTCCAGTGACCATACTGCTTATAGTAGAAGCAGTCACCCTTCACTATTCTTTTGCCTTTGTCCTTCGATCCTTTATCGTTAGATGTCATCTCTGCTTCAGGGGCATCCAATGCCGATTCAGCAGGAGGATCAGCTCCAGGGACAAAGTCAATGTGCTCAGATTTGAAGACATTCTTCAGGTTTCTGAACCAATCCGAGTAGATCAGGTAAGTCAAAAGGGCATCAAGTATGCCACGGAGTGGGTTATTCGACGACATAATTCCCTACAGGAGATAAGTAAAATCTATTTAGCAAATGTTCAATTATTAAAATTTAAAACAAGACATGGTCTTTTTTTCAAGTTTAACTGCCACTAATTTTCGACGAACTGTATAACCCTCAGTTGTACAGAACGGGAGACGTCGACAGTCTCCTAGTGGGGATCAGAATCTCAATGACTTGCACTACAGCCTTGTGGATAGCACAACAAACTGTAATACAATCAAAGAGCACCTAACTCATGGGACTTGCAACTCGTTGCAATATCTGATCATAACTTCGGTCCCCAGAGATTTAATGGCCTTGTGGATAGCACAACAAACTATTAATCCTGGTCTAAGCTAACCATCATTACGCGACGAGCATAGATTTGCATGCAGCCCTTGTGGATAGCACAACAAAGTTACATGGTTCTTCTACCCCGATCATATAGGCATCTAATGCCATAGCCACAGTTTCTCCTCCCAATTAAGCAGGCCTTGTGGATAGCACAACAAACCTGCCTAAAGTGATTCGAATCCTATAACTATAATGATGGTGGACCACACGGTAAGTTCTTAACTACTCACGTTACGGCTTAGAGTTTATCTGAGGTTATTTAGATAACTTTTATCTTGGTCTCTCCTAGGTGATAGTATATAAAGATATCGTATATATTTACTAAATACTATACCTGCTTTGATTCATAATCAAAAGAAAAACAATGCATCACATACATGTCTAGTGTGGTCATGGATAGCACAGTGGGTTTGACTGGAGCCAACAGTCAAACGCACACACAATCTAACATAACATTTACATTAGATAAACCTGCAAACACATAGACAAAGGATCTTCATCTTTTCGCCTTCCTGGTTGCAGCTGTGGATCGTCTTCCTCCTTCTTCGGTTGCCTCGATCATATTACAATAAATTCTAGAATTTACAAGTAAATTGAAGAAGGCCTTATGGCGAGTACAAGGGTGAGGGAGATAGAAATACATCAGAGAATGAGAGAGGGAGAGATACGTAAATCTCTATTTATTAACAATTAATAAACATCCATCATTCATCCACGATCCACACAAACACATCATTCATCACATGAACAATTAAATAAGTGCATATCCATGACCACGGTTTGTTTTAAACATCCCACACATGATTCAGCACATCACATGGCTAAAATAAAAGAGTTTTCAAAATATATAATTTTGGCTTTCAAAAGGCTGGGATTCAATCAAAATTGGTGTTTGAATTTTGAAAACACTTTTAATTAACTTAACATGTAATTAAATCAAAATTTAAAAGCAATAAACACACATCACATATGCACACACTCCGAATTAATAATTCCAGATTATTCCATACAAATTAGAACAATTCTAATAATCTAACACTTAGATTAAACCCCATCAATAATCTAACAATTAGACTATTAATGACTAATCTAACTCTTAGACTAGTCCAATAAAGTCAATTAATAATTTAACACTTAAATTAATAATCAACCAAATTAATTATTAACTACTAACCTAACATTTAGATTAGTCAATTAATGTTAATTATTAATTTAACTGTTAAACTAATAATTAACACTAAGTAGTTAATAATTAATTAATCTAACTCTTAGATTAAATAATTAAAGTTATCATTAATTTAACTATTAAATTAATGATTAACAATAATTAATCAAGGACTACCAATTTAACATTTAAATCAGTCATTTAAGTTAATTATTAATTTAACAATTAAATTAATAACTAACTCAAATTAATAATTAACAATTAGATGTATTAATAATTAATAATCTAACAATTAGATTAATAATTATTGATTACTAATTTTAACTCTTAAAATTAGATAAATTAAGGTCAATAATTAATTTAACACTTAAACTAATAGTAACCTCAATTAATCCACAACTAATTGCTAATTAATAATAAATCCTTAATTGACATGATGATTCAAAATCATTAAATAAAAGCCCCAATTAAATAAAATTGAATAGTAATTTAAATTTTCAAAACAAATTTTGAATTTTAAATTAAATTCAAGTTTTATTTACATTTTAAATGGGCATTAGGGGTTTTATTTTTGGGTTTAATAGGGTGGAACACGGCTCGGCCCAATTACTGACCCTGGGCTCGAGCCCCCCCCCCCCTTCTGCTGCAACCCGACGCCCTTTCCAATTGCAGGTGGCGGCCACCCCCCCCGGCGCCGGTGGGCACGCCGGCGCCGGTGGGCACGCCGGCGCCGGCGGGTCGCCGGAAAAGCCCTCAAAGGAGCCGGCCAAGATCCTAAACCCTCCAAAAATAAAAAAAAAATTCTGGTTTTGCAGGGTTTTTAAACCCGAATTAGGGCTCGATTTTTGCAGCTCTTCAAGGCCACACCGGCGCCGGCAAACATACCGGATGTTCTGTGGTGACTATCACCTAGAGATCCGGGCATCTGAGCCGCCATCCCAACGCTTGGGAATCGTTAACGAAGCCGTCGAAAACACCCCGTTCATCGTCCCACGAACAACACAAAACACCCCAAATAAAATCCGAAAAATCACAGAAAAATAATCTAATTATTTGTGTTCATCTTATGAACACTACTTCGTCATTTTAATCGGATTAAACGCATGGAATAACTCATGAAAAAATTAATTTGGAGATCGAAACGGGACGAGAAACAGTGGAACCTGGCTCTGATACCACTGTTGGGTTCTCGGGGGTTTCTCCGGATTGCTCACGCAACGGAAAATAAAATATTAAACAGCGGTCCGTTCCCGTTTCGAAAAACTAAAACTACGATTATCGGATAATCGATTCTCACCGTGTGCGGATTCGAATCCGCAATCGTTCGGTTCCGTCAGTGCGACACCGCAAGCTGCGCAAGTGCTCGGCCTCTAGCGAAGTCCACGCGATCCTCCTCGCGACGGATATCCTCACGTTCCTCATTCTTCGCAGCCCTCGAAACCTCCGCCGGTCGCCGCAATGATAGCCGCAAAGCGCGGACGATTTCCCGTTGAACGGGATTCAGAGAAGCGGCGGAGCAGATCTAGATCTGTCTGGACGCCAGAGAGAGAGAGAAACAGAGGAGGGGCGGCTAGGGTTAGCAGCAGCTTGGCCTGCTCAGCCCGTTCGCTATGTTTTCTACTAATCGCGCGGTTTTTCATAAAACCCTCCGGTTTGTATAAAACCCACTTATTTATCCATCGCCTTGAGAATCATTTGCGTGTGACCCTCTAGGCCCAAGTACCAGTCCAGTTAATGGCCCAACAAGCCCAGTGACTCCTCACTAGCTTTATTAATTAATTAATAACCCTTTATTAATTAATTAATCAATCGAATTGATGTCGCACATCGAATTCGACCGGGCCTCCGATCACGTTGGGTGCCAAGCAACACCGCGTGAACCCGGAAGGTATTGGGGTTAAGTAACCCACTCTTGGAACCTTTCTGCCGACAGTTACCGCGTGGATATAATCCTTCATTCGTACAATGCTCTCGAGTCAACTCAGGGTATGGCGAGTTGTCAAACCCTAACCGGTCGCCTCACTTGGATTGGATGCCACTGATAAATATCGGAAAACTCCTTTCCCGATATTATCGTCCGCCCTGGCCAGGGACTTCCACGCATCCTTCCTAGAGCATTCTCTCTCTAAGTACCGAGAGCGAATGATTCCTTATTGACACACAATTCCCTTCGACGGTATTCCGCTGTACCCAATCCTTGGCGTATTAGAATCCCGTGGCTAGAGATTCGTAAACCAAGGTCAAAGCACAGAAGTCCACTGACAAGGTGTCCTTGGTGTCTCTGGTCCGAGGACCATCCACGCAACTGTGACAATAGAATCAAACTGGTTGACAGTGAGGTACAATACCATCCAGCGATTCAGTCGGATCAGTTCAATAAACTCATTCTCCAATGAGCACCTACAAATTCGCCTTAGTGTCTCCACACAAGTGACTTATGAGATCAGTCACCATCATCATATGAGCAGGAGTAATCTGTACTAGTCTAACCGGATATCCGATGTCCTTCTCGGATATCCTCCGACTAGGAACAATTAAGAATATGTGTGTTTAAGTGATCAGTCTCATTAGTATGATCTCATCATAATCTGATCACTATAGCACATATTCACGGACTTCATTATGAAACGAGAATTAATGCGATTTACACATAATGAATATTGTGCCATTATATTAATAAATGAACGAGATTTACATAGTCAGATTGGCTTGTAGGCCACCTAAAACTAACACAAAGTCCATATCTTGTTTTAGTTAATCTGAATACCTGCTAATTATGATTTGATTATCTCCTGTAGGCTAGAATGTCGCATCATAACCCGTTGAGAGGCATACTCGATGACAACCGTTTGACAGGCACCAACTATTCGGACTGGCTTAGGAACTTGAAGATTGTCCTCAGGTCTGAGCAGATTGCCTATGTCTTGGATAATGAACCTCCTTCTGAACCAGCATTAGATGCCCCAGAGGAGGAAATGATTGCATATGAAAAGTGGAAGGAAGACTCCACCATGACCCAATGCTACATGTTAGCCTCTATGAGTAATGAGTTGCAGAGGCAACATGAGGAGATGGATGCTAGATCCATCATACTCCATTTGAATGAGCTGTTTGGTGAGCAGAGCATAATCGAACAATATGAGATATCTAAGAATCTGTTCAAGGCTCAGATGGCAGAGGGAACTTCAGTACAGACTCATGTACTGAAGATGATAGAATGGGTGGAGAGGCTGGATACTCTTAGGGTTTCACTTCTCAAGGAGATGCATACTGACCTCGTGCTATCTTCCCTTCCACAATCTTATGCTCAGTTCATTGTTAACTTTAACATGAACAAGATCCAGACCACTTTAGCTGAGCTACTGAACATGTTGAAGACTGCAGAGGGGAACCTTGCGAAGGATAAACCCCAAATCCTCATGGTTGG
This sequence comes from Zantedeschia hybrid cultivar, assembly GCA_030544215.1. Lineage (NCBI taxonomy): Eukaryota > Viridiplantae > Streptophyta > Magnoliopsida > Alismatales > Araceae > Zantedeschia > Zantedeschia hybrid cultivar. Next base: position 49,425,897 of record JARZZO010000011.1, read on the forward strand.
TAAGACCAATAGATAGAGACTTGCAGTCCAAGCCTTTCGGAAAGGTAAGAACAGGATTCAAAGAAAGCAAAAGGTTGTCAAGAAAGACAAAGGCAAGAGTACTGAGAAAGGTGATTACTTCTACCGTCACCAGAAGGGCCACTAGAAGAGGAATTGCAAGGAATACCTCAAAGACAAGGCTCAAGGAACTGTGAAGCAGCAGGACGCTTCAGGTATCTATATGATAGATGTAAACTTGTCAATAAGAGATTGTACATTATGGGTATTAGATACTGGATGTGTATCTCATATCTGTAATTCTGTGCAGGCACTGACAAGAAGACGTAAGCTGAGGACCGGCGAGGTAGAGCTGAGGCTAGGTAACGGCGCAAGAGTTGCGGCGATTGCTGTGGGGATACTGAAGCTCAAGCTACCATCCGGAGACACCTTTTCATTAGATGAATGTTATTATGTACCTAGCATAATAAGAAATATTATTTCTATTTCATATTTAGATAGAATTGGATACAATTTAAATTTTAGGAACAATAGTTGTTCAATTTATTTTGGAAATAAATTAATAGCTTCTGCTATCTTGTCCAATAGTTTGTATCTATTAAATGTGTCTCATGAAAATTTACACATCGGTTCTTTAATTAAAAGAAGTAAGTATGAAATGAACAAAGCCTACTTATGGCATTGTAGGCTTGGATACATTGGTGAAAACAGACTCCAAAGGATGCATAAAGATGGATATTTAGATCCATTTGATTATGATTCATATGTAACCTGTGAGTCATGTTTAATGGGTAAAATGGCTAAGTCTCCATTTAGTGGAACTGAAGAACGAGCCAAAGACATCTTAGAACTTATACAATTAGATGTATGTGGTCCTATGTCGACCCAAGCCATTGGTGGTTTCTCATATTTCATTACATTCACTGATGATCACTCAAGGTTTGGATACATATACTTATTGAAGTATAAATCTGAAGTCTTTGAGAAATTCAGAGAATTTAAGAATGAAGTAGAGAAACAAATTAGAAAGAGTATAAAAACCATCCGATCTAATCGAGGTGGTGAATACTTGAGTACTGAGCTCATTAAATAGTTAAAGGATAATGGTATCCTTTCTCAGCTTACACCTCCTTATACACCTCAGATGAATGGTGTATCAGAAAGGAGAAATCGCACATTAATGGAAATGGTGCGATCCATGATGAGTATATCCAAATTACTAGTGTCCTTATGGGGATATGCACTTAGCTCGACTATGTATATCCTGAACAACGTATCCAACAAATCTGTTGAAACCACTCCATATGAGATATGGAATGGAAGGAAACCAGACCTTAAACATGTTAAAGTCTGGGGATGTTCTGCTCATGTTAAAAGATATGACGCAGATAAACTGGAGTCCAGAACCGACAAATGCAGATTTGTGGGATATCCAAAGGAAACTTATGGATATTACTTTTATCATCCTAGCGAACAAAAGGTGTTTGTGGCCAAGAGAGTTGTCTTTCTGGAAGAAGATTATATTCTCTAGAAGGACAGTGGGAGTAAAGTAACTCTGGAAGAAATTTCAGACCCACAAACTGATAATGGTTCATCAGATGAATTGTCAGTTTCTGAACCGGTTCAAAATGATACACAGGAACCTCGTAGGTATGATAGAGTACCTAAACCGCTAGGAAGATATGTGGGACATATTAATTTGGATGGTTCTAAGATACTCTATAATGAGGATGATGATCCTAAGACTTACCAGGAGGCCATTGAAAGTCCAGAGGCCAGGAAATGGCGAGAAGCCATAAATTCTGAAATACAGTCCATGTATATCAACCAAGTTTGGAACTTAGAAGACTTACCCGATGGTATAGTACCTATCGGCTGCAAATGGATCTTTAAAAGAAAGATCGGTGCAGATGGACGTATTGAGACTTATAAAGCAAGATTAGTGGCGAAAGACTATCGTCAAAGACAAGGTGTTGCCTATGACGAAACATTTTCTCCCGTTGCCATGATTAAGTCTATCAGAATTCATCTCGCCATTGCTGCCTACCATGATTATGAAATCTGGCAAATTGATGTGAAGACTGCCTTCCTCAATGGAAACCTTGAGGTGGAGGTATATATGATACAACCAGAAGGATTCACATCCAAAGAATCTCTAGACATGGTATGCAAGTTGTAAAGGTCCATTTATGGACTGAAGCAAGCTTCCCGAAGCTGGAACATAAGATTTGATGAGGCAATCAAATCTTAAGGCTTCATTAAGAATGAAGATGAGTCATGTGTGTACAAGAAAAACAGTGGGAGCGCAATCACATTCCTGGTTCTTTACGTTGACAACATCCTACTCATTAGGAATGATGTAGGAATGATGTCATCGGTAAAGATATAGCTGTCAAAGAACTTCTCCATGAAGGATTTGGGAGAAGCATCTTACATATTAGGAATACAGTTCTATAGAGGTAAATCAAAGAAGATGTTTGCTTTAACCCAATCCATGTACATAGAAACTATTGTCAAAAGGTTTGGCATGAAAAACTCTAAGAGAGGTCTCATACCGATAAGACATGGAATTTCACTTTCTAAAGGTCAGTTTCCCAAGACACTTAAAGAGAGGGTTGTGATGGATATGGTCCCCTATACTTCTGCCATAGGCTCCATCATGTATGCCATGCTATGTACAAGACCTGATGTAGCATATGGTCTAAGTGTTACGAGCAGACATCAGGCGGATCCAAGTGACGAACACTGGAAGGCTGTGAAATGTATCCTTAAGTACTTGAGAAGAACTAATGATCTATTTCTAGTCTATGGAGGAAGAGACTTAAAGCTGCAAGGATACACTGACTCGAGTTTTCAGTCTGATCCTGATGACAGCAAGTCAACATCAGGTTTTGTTTTCACACTCAATGGGGGAGCAGTGAGCTGGAAAAGTTCCAAGCAAGAAACCACTGTTGATTCGACAATGGAAGCCGAGTATATTGCTGCTGTTGAAGCCGCCAAGGAAGCTATATGGATGAAGAAATTCATTGGCGATCTTGGTGTGGTGGAAAGCATATCTGGTCCCGTCCCACTGTTGTGTGACAACAATGGGGCGATTGCTCAACCGAAAGAGCCGAGGTCTCATCAGAATTCGAAGCACATTCTGCAGCGCTTGCATTTGATCAAAGAGATTATAGCTCGAAGAGATGTCATAGTGGAAAGAGTTCCTTCAGCTAACAACATAGCAGATCCACTGACAAAGCCTTTATCTCAAAATTTCTTTGAGCGTCACTTGGAGAATATGGGTATTCTGTATAAAAGTGATTGGCTTTAGTCCAAGTGGGAGATTGTTAGTATTAGATGGTCTCAAAGCCAATCCGATACTATGTATTGATTTAGTTTATTAATAAATGGCATTAATTCCTTATATGTAATAAATTAGATCTGTGTTTATCGTATCACGATGAAGTCCATGAACATGTGCAATAATCTTCGAATTATGATGAGATCATAATTACAGGACCGAAGACTTATAAACACATATTCTTAATTATTCCTAGTCATAGGATGTTTAAGAAGGACATCAAACATCCGGATAGACTAGTATAGGTTTCTTCAGCTTATATGATGAGGGTGACTGATCCTATAAGTCACTTGTGTGGAGACACTATACTGGACCTATAGATGCTCATTTGCGAATGAGTACACTGAACTGATCTGACTATGAATTGCTGGATGGTAAACACCTCACTGTTAACCAGCTCGATTATTTTGTCACAGTTGGGTAGATAATCCTTGGACCTGAAACGTCAAAGATATCTTGTTGGTAAGTTTCTGAACTTTGACCTTGACTAACGAATCCCTAACCATAGGTTATCAATAAGTCAACTGATCGGGTTCAGGGAAATGCCCTTGAAGGTAATTGTATGTTCAATAAGGGATCATCCGCTCTCAGTAATTTGAGAGAGAATGTTTCGGAAATGATGCGCTTAAGTCCCTGGCCGGGGCGGACTCTGTATCAGATAAAGAGTTATCCGATATAGATTAGCGGCATCTGATTTAAGTGCATCGATCAGCTAGGGTTTAACAGTAAACCATACCCTAGGTTGATTCGGGAACATTGCACGGATGAAGGATTATATCTGCGTGCTAACCGATGACGGAAAGGTTCCAATAGAGGGTTGCGATAACCCTAGTACCTTCTAGGATCACGCGATGTTGCTTGGTATCCAACGTGATCGGAAGCCAGTCCGAATTTATTGTGGGACAATAAATTTAGCTGATTAATTGAATATAAGGATATTAATTAATTCAGTGGGTCCATAAAGAGTTACTGGGCTATTAACTGGACTGGTATTTGGGCCTAGAGGGTCACACGCAAAAGGTTTTCAAGTCGATGGATAATCCGATAGGATTTTAGATAAGTCTGGGTTTTTACGAAAAATCGCAAATAGACTTATTATAAAAAACGGACGCTAGGTCGGGGGCCAGCAACCCTAACCTAGCCACCGCCTTCTTTCTCTCTCCTCTCTACTGGGCGTACGACACGAGGCGGCCATCTGGAGGCTCCGCTTCGAACCCCGACTGCTCTGCCTTCCGTCCGACGGGAGATTACGAATCCACATGTCGCGGCGGATTACGGCAGCTAGATGGGATCCACGAACGCCGCATCGAGCGAGGAGGCGAGGACGATCCATCGCGAGGAGAACTGCGTGGATACCGCTAGAGGTCAGGCAACTGTGCGGCTTGCGGCATCACTCCAACGGAACTGGAAAACTTGCGCAGATTCGAATCCGCGCAAGGTAAATCCGATTTACTTTGGTCTTGTTTTGGTTGATCGAAACGGGATGGATCCAATCCCGAGAAATTTTATTCCGCTGCGTTTCGGTCAGATCTCGACCCAGCAAACCCAACATGATGATCCCATAAGATATAAGGGATATTGTTCCCTTTAATTGAACCTTTCCATCTGCAGATACTGCACAGATAAAATCCTTCACTCATCTAGTGTCCAAATAACACAAGGGTATGGTTTCATAGCCAAACCCTTTATCGCATTATTTCGATAGATTCCAGTACTCAGTTATTCCAGAAAGACATCTCTTTCAGTTTACCCTGGCCAAGGATTTCTGTATATACATCCATAGGACATTCTCTCTCCAGTGGTATACCAAGAGTGAGTGATCATCTGTTGTTCACTCAATTACCTTCGCAAGTTTTCCACTGTGTCTGAAAGACTGACTATCGTGGACCTAATGGTTTAAGTCCACAAGCCAGAGAATCAAGTCATAATAGTCTACAAGCAAGATATCATTGGTGACTTAGATCAAAGGACCAACTGCGCTACTATAACAATTGAATTCCTTGGTTGACTATTAGGTATAATGACCATCCAGGAATTCTATTCGGATCTGTTCAATTAACTTATTCTCTAATAAGCACCCACAAGTTTGTCTTAGTGTCACCACACGAGTGAATGTGAGATCATTCACCCTCATCGCATGAGCAAAAATAACATGTGTCGATCTTATCGGATATTTAATGTCCAATTCAAATATCCTATGATCAAGAACTATTTAAGACAAGTGACTAATAATATTGATCTCACTATCATGATCTCATCATAATTCAATATCCCATACATTTGTCTACGGACCTTCATTACGATAGTTAAGTTGCGAGAACTATAAATGAAGAAATGATTGTCTTTATTAATATTTTGAACTAAAATGTACAATGATTGGCTTTGAGGCCACCCAATATCACTTCTTGCCTTCAAGGCGGCTATGTATTTTCTCATCTCCTCCCAGTCAATACCTCCTTGCTCATTCAAATCATGGATGTAGTCCTTGAATTGGAAACATACATCCACTGTATGCCCAGGTTGTCTATGACGCAATACCTAGAGGCATCAGCATTTTGAGGCCAGACAGTTTTCTCTTTTGGTAGGACCAAAGCATTGGCTGCCATAAGGGCATTGAATATATCTACTAGAGACTCTGGAAGCTGAGGATAGGACGCCCTCTTTGGGCCTGGAGGTTCTCTCTGCTGACTGTAATCGCCTGGGGGGTGTACATTGTGGTATGCTGGCTGCTGACGTGGCTGGTTGAACGTCTCCTGATACTGCTACTGAGGCTGATTGTAGGCTGGCTGGTATGGTTGCTGTAGTGGCCTAAAGCCCTGTTGATTCGGCGATCTATGCCCTATGTACTGCGGCTGTTGCTGTTGGTTTCTCATGAACTATGGTTAGTTATTATTCATGGTGCTGATCTGTTCATGGGAGAGTGTACACTCAGTAGTGGGACCCATGCTAGGAGAATTTGGCATAGTAGGCTTCCGAGGTGGAGGTCTGCTGGGTCTATGGGGGTCAAAGATGCAGGAGAAGGTTGAATCTTTGAAAGCGTTCTGGCAATAACGCGCCCTCTTATATAATTCCTCCATGCTAGCCAAGTTGTTCAACGTGAGGCCTTGCTTGTATTGAGGCATGGCGTTGGCAATCATCATCTTCACTTGTTCTGACTCAGACATGTGATCTTTTATCTTCTCTGCCATACCTCTCCATCTATCAGCATAGGTGATGAAGTCTTCATCGGACTTCATCTTTTTAGCCACTTGGTCAGTTATTGATAAGGACGGTGCAATTCTATCCTGGTACCGCTGAATAAATTTCCTTGACACGATTTCATAGTCCTCCACATCAGACGAGTCCAAGGAAAAGAACCACTCAAGGGCTGATCCCTTTAATGATTTCCTGAATAAGAATGCCAGTGACCTTTTGTCATTCTGCCAGAAAGAAGATTCGTACATAAACTCCTTTAGGTGGGTGAAGGGGTTACCAGAACCATTGTACTATCTATATACTAGCATCTCAGAAGGCGGCAAGTAATATATTGGCAGATTGGGGAGGGTGATCTCAAGTATAGCCTTGACTCCCATCATCTTCTTAAAACTATTGAACTACTCGTCCATACGATCCATCTTCATGAGCAGAGCCTTAGTTACGGGATCAACCTGGGGAGGAGGCGGTGATGGAGCATGATAAGCTTGCCTTTTGGAGTAACTGGGGCAAGGGGGACAGTACGGTCGAGGTCCGACAGTGCTTCCGTCATGCCCGAAGGCATTTTGGTGAGTTGGCGTATGCGGTCTAGCTAGGTATCTCTCGAGGAAAATTGTTGTGGCCCAGACAACCGGGGAGTAGAAATACGGAGACCCTCCATGGCTTGATGAACAAAGGGAATATGGCGATGGGGGGGGGGGGACTTGATGAACAACAGGGGAAACCGAGGGATTCGGTTCATCAGAACACAAGGGAGTCTTCCCCTTAGAATGGACTAGATCGCCTCAAGTTGTTGAGAGTTCACGTGGGTAGCCAGAGCTCCCAAGACGGTAACCAGATCAGGGGGGTTGTTAGACAAAGGCTCAACTTAATCTTGAACCTCCTCATAAGTGGGATTGGAGATTACAGACACATGAGGATGATTAGTACCAGGATCATACTGGTCATGAGTAAACTGAGCCTGATGGGGGACATAAGTGTCTCCCTTGTATTTAGCGTGAAAGAAGTTGGAGTCCTAAGGGGCATTAGCATCTCCCCCGTTCTTAGAATGGTAATCATAATTGCAAGGGGCATTAGCATCTCCCTCATATTCAAACACATCTTCCTATTCAATGGCAACCATGTTGAGAGTTCTATCTGATCGGAACATCATGATGTTAATTTTGACAAAGATTCAAACAAGTTGTGCAAAGAATTAGCAAACAAGTGGATGTTACGTTATCTTAGGATTCCCTGTTGAATTATTAGAATTGTTAAACACAAGTTCTCTCAACGGGGTAGGATCTTAGTTTCAGTTCAATTTTTCCACCGTTATACTCTATGGTTCTTTCACAACGTTATAAATAACTAACCAAGACTTCAATTGGTACAACCAGCCCGATGAACAAGGAGGAATACCTTGCTTTTGGGGACTTACGGAGGTCTTAACACCAACCACTTTAGTCTGACCGATGGACCGACCCAGTCAGAGAGAGGTAAACATGCTAAGAAAGGTGTTCCTATGAAGGGGAGGTGAGCCCCAATGCAAATGACCTACGACCTGGGTGGCCTCTAATGTAGTATATGATAAATATAGGTAACAAAGAAATCAATGATCTGAGGACTGATGGACAAAAGAAGAAACTGTTTGAATCGCGTCACCGTTCACCAACGCTATTCAAGACAAAAGCTTCTTCTGTTAACAGATACTTAGGCAGCAGTGCCAACAGGAATATAAGGCTGAATGGCGTCTTGTCACAGCGACGTGGTTTGAATCGTGTCTCTCTATCTAGACACTATTCAGAGCCTGAAAATTATAAACAGAGAGCAATTTCGAGGACAATCCCCTCCTAAGTTATAAAGATAAATAGAAATCTAACTAATTATGCAAATTCAAGTTAAACAGATTTATTATCATGCAAACAAACATAAACTCAATCTACTACACACTTCCTATCACACTCACAACTTCCAATCAATCACGGGAAGGCAAGATCTTGCCGCAAAGGGGTGTGCACGTAGGGATAAAAGTAACTAAACTCATCAATTTGTGAAAGGAGTGCCCAAGGGACACAAGTGGTGCACCGTGGGTGTCCGATGATAAAAACCAAGAACAAATATTAAAAGACGCCAAGACCATGTCCCACCGTGATCGCCAAAAAGCTGTAGGTGCTCAAATCATGTGTGTGATGTTCATGAGTTTCATGTTGTTCATATAAATACTAAAACTATTAAAACTAAAGAAAACGTGATCGCTAGAAACTGTAAAGTTTCAAAAGAAAGATTGATCGTTTACCTTTTTAAATTTGGGAGATTGAGTCATTAGTTCCCTCTCTTCGGCCGGCCAAAAAAAAAGAGCCATTTTTGTAAGATGTTCTTGCTTTTGATTTCTTGATGGTTATTCTTTTGGATTTCCTTCTTTCTTCTTCTTTGTACCTTATAAGAAAGATTAAACAAAAGTAGAAATTTAAATTAGAACTAGAGTAGAGTAATATCTATTCTAATAAGAAATTTCAACATGCAACTAAACTAATCTACTCACTCGATTGTTATTCTTTAAACCTCTAATATGTATGTGGGTGTGGAAAATAATGATGTATGTGTGTGAACATGAAGTGATGATGATGATGAACTATGGAAAACAATGAATAAACTGTATGAAATCAATGAAAAGTTTAGAAAAAAATTAGGGAAAGAAGATGGTTGGTTGGCTCCTCCATAGTCTTGGTCTTTAAGAGCTTCAAAGGATGAAAAGGATGAGGAAGAAGAAGCCTTAGATGAAGTCTCTCTTGTTGTCTACGTTTTTCTTCTCTAGAGCCTTCAAACACCTTGCCTTGAGCTTCAAAATCACCAATGGTCAACCTTTTTTAAAGGTCCAAAGGGTGTTATATTTATAAGAAAAGGTTTAAGGGTGTTTAGGGCTTCAATAGGACTCTCTCCCGCAGTCGGACTTACCTTGGATGAGTATAGAGGAGATAGCAACCTTCCCAACTTCGGAAACCGGATTATCTCGGCCAAATCATGTTTATCAAGAAACTCCCAAATCGCGTCGCCTAGACGGGACGCCATTTGGTTAATTAAAGCAGCCAAAATAGAAAGAAAATCCAAAAAGGAAACCGAAATACATTAGGAAACCTAAATCACGTCTTCCGTGGGCGACTTGCTTTAGATAATTAGAAAATTAATTCGAATTAAAAATCGTACACCCAGACAGATTAGGACTTAAATGGCGTCTTCCTATGGCGACACTATTCAGTTAAATCTATTTGAATTTAGAAATTTAATTCTGAACTGATTTCGGCTAGGAATCTAAATGGCATCGTTCGAGGGCGATGCTAATCAACAAATTCGAGAAAAAATAATAAAAATTAATTAATGATTAAACATCAGACCATTTTGGGGCATTATAAGTGCGACATGAAATTTAGTCAATATGAGATCAAAATTAGCGTGTCTACAGTTGTGATCGCCAGAAACCGAAGACTTCAATGGAAAAAGTGATCGCTTTACTAACCATATGAATAGAAAGATTGGAGGGTTCTTTTGTTCCTCTCTTTTGGCCGGCCGAAAGAGAAGAGCCTTTTCTTTTCTTTTACTCTTATTCTTGGGTTATTCTTTAAGCTTTCTTCAAACTTTAAATCCTTCCTTTCACTTCTTTTAGTCTCTTTTTGAATCTTTGCAAGAAAGATCAAAACAAAGAAGGAAAATATGGATTAGAACCATGAAAGTATAGTATCTATTATAATCAATCAATCAATCATGCAACTAAACAAAAGAAAGACTTACTTGATTGGTATTCTTTAAACCCCTATCTCATGTAGGTATGAAAAAATATGTAGTGAGTGTGTGAAATATGAGTGATGTGATGAATAACTATTAAAAAAAACAGTGTTCTAAACTCTTTGAAATTAATAAAAAAAAAAACTAGGAGGAAGATGATTGGATGGCCCCTTCAAAGCCTTGGTCTTCAATAGTTCACTGGTGGAAGAGAATGAGAGAAAATAAGTCTTCAAATTCCTCCCATGTTTTCTGCAGTAGAAGGCTCCTTTTCACCTTGGTTTGAACTTCAAAACACTAATCGTCAACCTCTTTCAAAGATCAATGTACATATGTATTTATAAGAAGTGATTCTAAGATTGTTTGGCCTTTAAAAGGGCTCTCCCGCGGATCAGACTTGCCTTGGATGTTTATCCAAGAGTTAGCAACCTTTCCAACCTCTGCAAACATATTAGCTCGACCAAATCAAGCTTATCAAGAAAGTGCTTGAAACACGTCGACCATGGGAGTCGTAATTTAGATAATTAGGAAACTAATTGGAATTTAAAAATCGAAAATCCAGACGGATTAGGACCTAAAAAGGCGTCGTCCATGGACGACGTCTTTAAGCTAAATCTATTTGAATTTAGCAATTTTAATTCCGAATTGATTTCTGATAAAGATTTAAATGGCGTCGACCATGGTCAACGTTAATTAACGAATTCCGATAAAAAAAAAAAATTTAATTAATGATTAAATATCAGACCATTCTGGGACATTATAAATGTGACATGAAATTTACTCAATATGGGATCAAAATTAGCATGTCTACACCCCTTTGGGCAATACCTTGCCAAATGGCCCTGTTGGCCACAAGTATAACACCTCCCATAAAATTTGGGACACTAAGTCCTATCGTAAGAACCACCACAATGACAACAAGCTGCTGGAAGTCTCTGAACTGCCTCCTACTGGACACTGGACACCGACTGACTCTGCTGGGTCTGCCTGGGTCGCTACTACCACTGCTTCCGCTACCACCTCGAAAGAACCTCCTGAATCTGGAGCCGAGTGAGGACGATCCTGATCCAGACGAAGGAGCTGCTACTGCTGTCTTCCCCTTGCTGTAAGCTGGCCCCTGAGTATCCAGTCCCCTCTCCCGAGCCGACCGATCGTGTTGTGTCTCTACTGCTGCGGCACACTTAACCGCCGATGCCAAGTCCGTACAACAATGGGACGCCATAAAACTCCTCAAGTTGGACCTCAGTCCGTCCACGAACCTCTCAGCCAGACGCTCCTTGTCCCCTAAAATGAAGGGCACAAACCTCCCAAGTGAAACAAATTTCATCTGGTACTCGAGTACTGTCATGCTCCCTTGGGTCAATTCCATAAATTCCCTCTCCTTGGCCTTATGGACATGCCTAGGGAAGTACTGCCCATTGAACTCCTTCACAAATGTTTCCCATGGAATCTCCCTGAGATTCCTATCTGCATAAGACAAGCTCTTCAAAGTCGTCCACCAGTCATAGGCATCATCCTTCAACATGATGGTAGCCAACGGAGTCCTCTCAACTGCCGCACAGTCCATGGTATTGAAAGTCTTCTCTAACTCCTTCAGCCAATGAACGGCCTCATCAAGATTGGGACCACCAGTAAAATGTGGCGGCTTCAGCTTCAGGAATCTCTCTAGAGCAGTTGAAGGCCCTCCCCGAGCATTAGAACTCTCACTAGGGTCTTGAGTCTGATATCTAGTCATCGTGTCCATCATAGCCTACATAAAACGCTCCATATTCGGCCTACCAGCCTCAGACCCACTAAGAATATCTCCCTGCTCCTTAATAACTGGCACTCTCTTCCTAGGAGCCATCTAATTGCCTACAGTCACAAGAATCGAAAATTTCTAATTAGAACCCAAAACCTACACTATCGCCGTGCTTGTAAGGGATAATGCATTTATTTGCTAAAATTACGATATTTAACCTAGTTATTCATCTATTTGCTAGACCGAATGCTCTAATACCAACTGTAACGACCCGCCACCCTATAATCGGGGATCCAATTACTAAATGAGTATCGAATCATTAAAATTTGAAGTCAAACTAGAATCTCGATAAGTCTGGGAAATAAATGATAAACTAAGCTGAGCATCCCACATCACATCGAATTGTAAAGGAAGTACATGAATTAAAAATTATTACAATTCGACTCGACTCAGCAAATAATTACATAATCCAACTGAAAAGAAATAATTAAGCGTACAGGCCTTAAAGGAAAATAACAGCTACATCGGGACATACCTCGGAACAATGGCTGCTGGCACGCAACCCGAGACGAAACACTCCACGCTACGCCTGCCTGGAACCCTCAACTGAAAACTGCAAGGGTGAGTCTCATCGAAACGGACTCAGTAAGGATCCTCCGATCCCCACCACCCACTCACGCACCCACAAGTGCAGCAACACAAATATAGGCAATTAAATAAGTAAAGCAGTAAACACAATGCCCAAAGATTCCCAAACTCCGATATAAAACACATGCATTTGTAAATGCAACATGCACAACTCTGAAACCACTCCACCATGAAGTCCACAACCAGCGTCTCGACTAAACACACAAACTACGCAGCCAAACGCGGAAAATACAGACCCGCTGGGACCAAACAGCAACCCCTCGTATAGCACGCTGGCAACTCCGGCCTGTCTAGCTCTAGGTAATTTTGCTTCCCCCAGTATGAGTGACACTCCTAATGTACCACTCCCACATCGGTACTAGCTATACCCCAGGGTACACCAGGTATCCCTCTCTCTAGGCGTCAACCCACCACTCCCACACCGGCGCTGTGTCACTCCCACACTGACATAAGATGCCTAAGCGCTAACAACTGTCACTCTAGGTCCATGATCGCACAAAACACAAAACAGTGTGATCCGATCACGTAGAAATCCTCATCCTCGAAGTACGTTTTCAAACATGCATTTAACCAAACTATTTAACAATGTAAACACGTATTAATTGTATGAATTAATAAGGTTCTATCTTGAATCGCGTCGCCCGTGGCCGACATCATTCAAGACCCCTAAACTGGTTCACACGGAAACTGGCCTCGGGAGATGGCCTAAATCGCGTCGCCCTTGGCAGACACCATTTAAAATGGCATCGTTGTCGCCAGATGCCATTTAGCACTCGCAAATAGGTTCCCCCTCCGGCCTCCCCCGAGTCACAAAGTGAGATTTCTCCCCCAAATCGCACAAAAATGACAAAAATGAAGAAAGTACGGGAGAAGCCTAATTATTTACATAAAGAACCCCTTAAAACATGCTTTTTACTCCAGAATCATCCACACATATTGCATGCTTCAAAGTGGGAAAATCATAGTTTTAAACAAACACCGCGAGGATCGTCACCCTACTAGTTACTTGAACTCCTCTGTGCTCCTAGCCGCCGAACCGCTACGCCACAAGCCGCCGCCGATACCGCCGTGGATGCCGTCACTCCACCGGGACGTTGGCCGCCATCTGGAGAGAAATACGCCGCGGAGGAGATGGTGGTGGTAGTGGTGAGGGGTAGGAGGTTGATGAAGTGGAGGAAGAGGAGGAATGGAGAGAGGAAGGAAAGGAGAAAGGGAAGGAGGCGTCAGAGGTGTTCGGAGGGGAGGGGGAGGAGAGAGAGAGAAATGGAGAGAATGAGGAAAAAGAGGGAGGGCTTCGGAGCGTCAACCGAAACTCGCCTAAATTATGTCGTTCTAGGAAGAGAAATCCTCCAGTTGCTGTAGCCAATGGGTCGCCACCTCCAGATCCCTGGGCCTCTCTATTCCCATCCAAGGGATTCATTCTAGTCGATCTCTTGTTATTTCACCTCGACTCTCTTCCTGCCATGTATCTACAACACCCAGAAAAACAAACATTTCTAAGCACACATTGAAACTAAACATGGACCATTTATTTGAAGTAACTTTTCATGCAAAGATCTTGGGGTATAATCTTTGAATGGTGGGTGAAACACAGTTGAATCCCAATCAGGCTCTAATACCATAATATGTCACGTCCCAGCCCGGTCATCCATAATGTACAAGATAATTACAGGGGTGGCCAAAGGACAATAGGAGAAAATGACCCCTCAAAATAGATAACTGGGAGGATACTATGTTTCAAATGAAAGCGCAATATAAAAATTTGTAAGAGAAATCTAAATATTAAGGAAGTTCCACCATTCACAATATTATACCAAATCACTGCATAGTAGATTGTCATTTTTACATACCAGGATCTTCATTGTACATTCCAACTAAAATAAAAGCATAAGTGTATACATGATTCAGTCCTCTAGGCTAGCCCAAAAAGAGATATCGTCGTACGCGAACCCTAAGTGACCTCATTCCAAACTCACTATGTTGCTCACTGTCTGATCACCTGAAAAATAGGCGTGAATCTCGAAGAAATGGCAACTCAGTAGGCAGATGGGACTTCTCTCATAAGAATTTGCCGAATAAAATAACTGAAGCAGAATATGTACATTGCATAAGAATATTAAACATGGCAGAAAATAAAACTACCACTTAATACATATGTGAATCAGCATGGTATGACAATAAAGAAATTAAGATACATGATCCATAATAAAATGCCAACTCTGAACAAAGCTACAGAAACTTATCAACATATGAACATGGCCAGAATATATAACAGAATACATAATTTAAGATTTTAAAGTTGATTCATTGAAATGACATATACATTGCAAGATATAATTTTCAGACCATAAGTTCCCACTTATTATAGAGGTGTCCGGACACTCATCTAACTGCCACTATGAGCTAGAAACATACTATAGAAATTGAGCTCTTAAGCACATACATACTCATAAACCCTACTAGGATTTTTAGAGACTGACGAGAAAGAGTTAGTTGTGCAAAGGGTCTTAATTAAGGGATTTGACTCAGACTCATTTGGAGGTTATCTAGGATTAGTCTTATTGTTTTCCTAGATTTGATGTAGTAGGGATTTGAGAGAGGATATGTACTTTTATTTTTCTTTAGTGAGTAGAGACATTTTATTTCTACTGTATATTTGATTTAATTTGAGATTCCTACTTATGACACTATAATAGAATATTTAGAATTGTTGATGGTAAATAGCATGTTTATTGCTTGATTATTTATCTCTCATCATTCATCTTCGATTTGTATGCTATTTGATTTTGTAATTATATAACTTGAATCCGAAGTGAGTCCAAATGACTGAACCGAATTAGGGACGTAATAATATAGTATCAGAGCATATGAATCATGAGATAACATTAACCATTACATCCGATCTTAAGCCATACCAATTGATCTTAAGAGTGTGGATAGGATAGTAGGGGTAGGATAAACCTTCCGATTTGGGTGTTCAGGATATGGCTTGGATAGTTGGGTATGCAATTATAAATTGTATACTTAGTTTGTTCTAACAATCAGACATAGAAAAGGGGATTGAGCTTATCCTTTTAACGGGGAGAGCCAACTAAAGAAGGGATTATGTGCCACCTATAGGTTTCCTGGGTCATAGATCGACCTATTACTATCACAGTCCTATCTAACTATAGAATGAGCATAAATATAAGTTTATAGGATCCTCCACCATTGACATGATAAATTTTGATGTCATACTAAGAATGGACTTACTAGAGAAGCGTGATGCATTGTTAAACAGTTGTAGGAAAAGGGTTATATTCTAAGGACCTTTTCTATAGAAATTCTATGTTTGATATCCAAGGCATAAGTTAAGTAGGATGTTTGTCTCTGCTAGGAAGGTAAAGAGGTTGATTATCAAGCTATGAGGCATTCTTGGCTAGTATGATAATTGATAAAAACATGGCCAAGACTATGCAGGACATTGAAGTGACTCAAGACTTTTCCGATGTGTTCTTTGATGATATCCTGTGATGCCTACTAGAGATCGATTTTACCATTGATCTTATGCCATGGACAGCACCTATTTCAAATGCACTATATAAAATGGTTCTTGCTGAGTTGACAGAATTGAAGAAGCAATTGCAAGAACTTCTAGATAAAGGATTCACGTGTCCTACTGTGTCACCATGGGGTGCACCAATGCTGTTCGTCCAGAAGAATGATGGCTTGATTCAATTATGCATTGATTATCGAAAGATCAATCAAGTTACCATCAAGAATAAGTTTAATTTTCCAAAGATCGAGGACTTGTTTAATCAGCTAGAATCAGCCAAGGTCTTCTTCAAGATTGATCTCCGATGCAGTTACTATCAGTTGCGGATCAAGGATGAAGACATTTCGAAAATAGCTTTCTGCACCAGGTATGGTCATTATGAGTTCTTGGTTATGCCTTTTAGGCAAATCAATGCCCCTGCTAGATTTATGGATTTAATGAATTAGAGTTTTTCAGCCACACCTTGACCAATTTGTGGTGGTTTTCATTAATGAAAATGACCACAAGAGTGAGGAGGCACACAGGGAGCATTTGAAGATTATTCTAGAGATCCTCAGAGCTTATCAGTTATATACCAAATTCAGCAAATGTGGGTTCTGATTCGAGCTAGGACAATTTCTACGACACATTATTTCCAAAAATGGAGTTTCTATAGATCCGACAAAAGTGGAGACTGTTATGAAGTGGGAGGCTCCGAAGATCGCTCCTAATCCAGAGTTTCCTTGGTTTGACTGGATACTGCAGGAGGTTCATAGAGGGATTTTCTACCCTAGCTGCTCCTATGACTAAGTTGGCACACAAAGATGCAAAATTTGTATGGTAGCTAAGTGTGAATAGAGTTTCTGGGAACTAAAAAAGAGGTTGACCACTACTCTGATACTCACTCTACCAAGTGAGATTGATGGCTTCGTGGTTTATACAGATGCTTCACGTAAGGGTTTGGGATCTGTTCTTATTCAACACAGCAAAGTTATGGCATATGCATCAAGACAATTGAAATACCATAAACTGAATTATCTTGCTCGAGAGATGGCCATTGTGGTGCATACATTGAGAATATGGCGACGTTATCTTTACGGAGATCAGTTTGAGGTACTCACTGATCACTAGACCCTGAAATACATATTATCATAAAAGTATCTCAATCTGAGACAGAGGGGCCAGGTGAAATTCTTAAAAGATTATGACTTTACTTTGAATTATCACCCAGACAAGGCAAATGTGGTGGATGATGCATGAGCAGGAAGCTTATGTGTTTACAGTTACACTTAAAGTGGAAAGATATGGAAGATGCTACTAAAGCCACACTACACGGTGAGAGGTCATGTCTAATGCGGTTGGCTATTCGATCTGCTCTGATTTATCGCATTATCCAGCCTCAGAATAAGGATCATGTTGTTCTTACTATGAAAGGCAAGCATGATGTATTGAAAGGTACATATGGAAGTATTCCGCTTCGCAGTAGGCTATGTGTGCTGAATGATGATGAGCTAAAAAAAAAATTATTGGCTGAAGCTCATAAATCCAAGTTCTTTATACATCCACGAAGCACAAAAATGTATCAAGATTTGAAGAAGAATTTCTGGTGGTCAGACATGAAAAAAGACATTATAGATTTTGTTTCCAGATATTTGACATGTCAACAAGTAAAGGCCGAACATCAGAGACATGCTTGTCCATTCCAATCAATGGAAATTCGATAATGGAAATGGAAGCATATTAGTATAGATTTCATTACTGGTTTGCCTAAGATTAAGAAGAAGCATGATATAATATTGGTGATTGTAGATCGGCTAACTAAGTCTACTGATTTTTTGGCCATTCTCAAGATCGAGTCATTGGAGAAGTTGACTAAATTGTATATAGATGAGATTATTCGACTCCATGGTCAGTTTCTATCATATCAAACAGGGATTCCAGATTCACTGCCCGAGTCTAGAAGAGTTTACAGGAAGCATTGGGCACACAATTGAAGTTTAGTTCTGCTTTTCATCCTCAGACTGATGGTGAGACTGAGAGGACTATACAGATGTTCGAGGACATGTTGAGAGCGTGCATCCTAGAATGGCAAGATAGCTAGGATGGTCAGTTGCCTCTGATTAAGTTTGCATATAATAACAGTCATCATTCTAGCATCAAGATGGCACCACATGAGGCACTATATGGCAGGCCCTGTAGATCGCCCATCTGTTGGCCAAAAATTGGTGAGAGGAGCTTATTAGGACCATAGATTGTGCAAGACTATCATGAGAAGATTGATACTATCAAAAAGTGGCTACTTATTGCTCTACTTATTGCTTAGAGCCGACAGAAAAGTTATGGAGACAATAGAAGGCGAGAGCTGACATTTGAAGTGGGAGATCATATGTTTCTAAAGGTGTCTCCTACTAAAAATATGATGCAGTTAGAGAAAAAGGACAAATCGAGTCCAAGATTCGTTCTGCCATTTGAGATTTTACAACGAGTTAGTGAGGTGGCGTATAAGTTGGCATTACCACCTGCACTGACCAATGTACATCCAGTACTTCATGTTTATATGCTCAGAAAGTACACATCAGATCCATCTCATGTAATCGAGTATAAGCCTTTGGATGTGCAAGAGGACCGATCCTATAAAGAGAAGCTGATTTGCATATTGGATCGTAAAGAGTAAGTACTTCGAACCAAGGAGATTCTGCTGATGAAGATTTTATGGCAAAACTATTGTACAAAGGAAGCTACTTGGGAGACAGAAGAAGACATGAAGAAGGAGTATCCATCTTTATTTGATAAGATATGCTTATTAAGATTTCAAAGATGAAATTTATTTAAGGAAGAGAGGATGTTGTATACTAGATCTCAAACCTATTAATTTGTTAATAGGCTAAGGTTAATTAATCCCAATTAGATTTAAATAAGTCTAATAAAGATAATTAATAGGCTAAAATGATTTAAATCTATTTAATATTTATTTAATAATATAATAATATATTTAGAATGGGTATGTCATTAGTTAGTCAAAATAAGTCCAATAAGTCCATTAGTGACCGAATTATGCAACTAGTTGATTTCCAACACTTGGTTAAATTTTAAGCTCTGAAAAATTATGAAACAACAGCGTATTGGAGATGCGATAACTTCATGCAAAAAATTCTAAAATTTGCATAGTGGACATAGTTGGAAAGAGGATAGAAAGGAATATAACTTTGTCTAAAGGATGTTTAGCTAATTCAGCCGTTAAAGGGGTTGAAATTGAGGACTTCTAGCTAAGGAAACCTGCTCTGTGCGAATATTTGGGTTCTTAGTTGCAAACAAACTCACTTTACTTGTTGGCCAAGACTCTATCTCTTGAAATCCGATCCTGCATTCAAGAGGAGTTGATGTTGGTTGTATTAGGAAGGGAAGGAACCATAAATAAGGCCTTAAGGTAATGTATAAACTCCTCTTACATGCAACCTCAATTCTAGGGTAAGTAACATGGTATTCTTCCTCAAGAACTAGAATTTTTTGGTTTAATCTTTTAGCGAGCTGATTCTAATGGATGAATTCTACTTTGGGTGATTAGAGAACGTGGAAAAGGCTCTATAACAGGAGGGATATGTGGCCAGAGCTTAAGGACTTTGTTAGAGAATATTAGTTATTCTTCCTTCAAAAGGTAGATGATAATAACTCATTAAATGAAATATTTTGTATTAATATAAAAAATAATAAATATTTTAATTTCAAAAGTCGTCAAAAGTATTTTCTGGAAACATGTTATTTAATATCAAGATCCAAAACCTACATTAGATCTTTGAATTATATGTCAAAATGTAAATTTTTTGAATTTGTCTAGAAAATCCAGTAGAAGCTGGTCAAGTCTGCCTTCTAGGATTATGGAAGGCGGTCAACTCTGCGGTCTAGGATTGTGGACGACAGTAAAGTCCGCCACCTATATCTCTATAAGGCGGTCAATCTGCCATCTAGAATTCTGGAAGGCAATAAAATATGTCTTCCCATCTGCTACACCTAAAATTTCGATTTGGAAATCCAAACGAACTTTGAATGATCATATCTCTTTCATCCGATGTCCAATTGATATGAAATTTTGACCGTTACTTTCTTTGATGAATTCTGTGTGCCTAAAAAATTTTACAAGTTTTTAAAATTTATTTTTGATTATTCTATTATTTACTTCATTGGTCAAAATCCACTCAAGTTCTTCATATGCAACCAAATGTCCTAAATCCTTCAAACAGTACCCGATTTTCTTAAAACTTTGTCTACATGTGTTATTTGACATATTTGGCATGTTCAGAAAGTTTAATAATTTGTTGAATATGTTTGCTATTTTTGGTCTTATTTATTATTTTTTAACTCTAAAAATTAATTTTATTAGTCGAAAATTATAATTCTTTGTCCGAAAAATCTGAGAAAATTTTAATAACATATTATTCTATCCAACAACCTATTTGGATCAGCTATACTCTAATTTTCTGTATACATGACCTATTTGACTTTTAAATAGTTATTTTATATGTAAAAGAAGCATATTTTAACTCATGATGTATGTATCATTTTTTCTATTAAATTTTTAGATCCATGATAAGTCTGAAAACTATGATAATATAATTATGTTATATATATATATATATATATAGACATTACCATCTTAAGAAAATTGGGGCTCATTCATTAAGTATTCGTAGATGAGTTCTACCTGTGGACAACGAAAAAATTCTGGTAATTGTTAATTTGTGATCAGTTATTCGGGTAGATCATGAAGCCCCGGCTATGCATGTGCTATGACCTTATCATACTTGCCTATATACTTTGGTATTTGTTTGTTCGGCTCTTTATGTGATAGTTGGATGTATATCTATTTGATATATCTAGATTTGATTTGTTTAGCACATAATTATGAAATATAATTTGTTATTTTAATCTCGCTTAGTTTGTTCTTTTGACATCTATGTTCGATTATTTTGATCTCAACTAATTTGATTAAGAATCCATATTCATTCTAATTAATTATTCTGATAATGTGAACTCTAATTTGATAAGCTACCATACCATGATAAATTTGTCGTATGTTCAATTCAATATGATTAGTTTGATATGTGATATGTTCTAATCATGGCTAGTAGACTTATTCAGTTAATAAGAATATGATCATGCCTTATATGCTATATGTTAAGTTCGATTTGTTCCTACTATTACAAAACACATGTCATTTGGTTAATTTATATTTGATCATGCATTTCTTATTTAGCTATATGTAGAATTATGAATGATATGTATATTTGATTTCATTACTTTTCAACTACTATATTATTAGCTTTGGGTGGGTTTGATTTACCTACTGAGTAGTTGTAGTTCTAAATCTTACTAACATTTCAAAGACTGAAAATGAAGAGTTAGCTGTGGAGGAAGGTTTGCTTAAGGAATTTGACTCAGACTCATTTGGAGGTTATATATGATTAGTCTTACTATTTTCTTAGACTTGATATAGTAGGGAGAGAGGATACATACTTTTATATTTCTTTCGTGAGTTGAGAGATTTTTTTTTGCTGCTTATTTGATGTAATTTGAGAATCCTAGTTATGACACTATAGTAGAATAGATTTGTTAATGGTAAATCACATGTTTATTGCTTGGTTATTTGTCTCTCATCATTCATCTTCGATTTGTGTGTTATTTGATTCCGTAGTTACATAACTTGAATTTGAAGTAAGTCCAAATGACTGAACCAGATCAGGGACGTAACACATAAATAATATGCTTAAACCTGAGGACAATCTTCAGGTCCCTGAGCCAATCAAAGTAGTGAGGACTTGTAAATCTATTGGCATCTAGTATGCCAAGAAGTAGGTTATTCGACTACATTATCACCTATAGGAAAAATAAATATAATTAGAAAAAATATAATTATTTAAGTTAAAACAAAATATGAATTTTTATCTAGTAATACTCCCACTAATTTTCAGTGGACTGTATAACCCTCAGACATACAAATTAGGAGATACTAATGGTCTTCTAGTGGGGATCAAAATCTCACTTATTCATATTGTGGTCTTGAAAATGGACACGATAAACCATTCTATGATAAGAGAGCAACCAACTCTTGGCACATGCAACTCCTTGCAATATATGATCATACTTCAACCCTTAGAATATTAGTAACCTAGGAAATGGGCACTGCAAACCACTAATTTCTAATTTGAGCGTTACCATCACTACACAATGAGCATAGATTACGATGCAATCCTTGGTATGAGCACAATAAGGCCACGCCATGACTCTACCCATTTACAAACATCATCATGCCATAATTTTAGTCTGTTATCAGATATCGCAGGTCTTGAAAATGAGCACAATGAAGCTGCTTCAATCTGAGTCTAGTCTTAAAAATATAATGATGGAAGGACACGCGGTGCATTCTTAACGACTGCACTATGGCTTAAAGTTTTGATAATCAGGGATTTTAATTACTTTTATCTTAGTCTCATCCTAGGTAATAGTAAGTAGATATATCAGATATATTTAGATATTTACTATACCTAGATAATAATTTGATTAAAAATCAAATAAATAAACCAGGCATCAACATACTTATTCCTTTTATGTGGTCATAGATAGCACAGTGATTGGACTGGAGCCATACAGTCAATCACACTATTTTTAATATAACACTTACATCAAAATAATCCCGCAGACACATAGGTGGGTGATCTCATCTCTTGGCCTTCTTGGTTTCACTTATGGATTATCCTCGCTCCTTGTTCGTCCATGACAATCAATTACAACAATATGATTTGATACGAAATGTCAAATGTCATAAGTATAACATAAAGCCTTATGGCGGAGTACATAGAAGGAGGGAGGTAGAAATATATTAGAATGATAGAGGGAGGGAGGAACGCAGGCCTCATTAATTAACAAATAATTAACCAACACATTCCATAAATAATATGCATCCACTTACGTCATCACATGATATGAAATTTAAAACTGCTTGTCCATGACCATAGTTGACTTTTAACCATCTACACATGAAGATGCGCATCACAAGTGGGTTAGAATTTTTCAAAAATAATATGCTTTTGGTTTTCATAAAACCATGATTCCATACAAATTTGTATAATTAGGAATTTTAAAAAATTTAGTTTTCTACCATATTTTTAATTCTAAATTTGAAAGCATTTAACACATCAACATGTGCAATCACATCCGAAAATAAATCCTAGATAAATTCCATGCATTAATCTAGAAGAATTCAAAATTTGAATTCATTATCTAACTCTTAGATAATATTATTCGCAAAACAACTTTGTTTTAATGAAATTAAAATTAAATCGATCTATTTGTAATGGGGCATTCAAAATGTAATCTGACTAATTTGAATTTTAAAATAAACTTTAAATTAAAATTAAAATTTTAAATGCCCCCATGAATTGGAAAAGGGGGGGCCTGAAAGCCTTAATGGGCATGGGCTGGCCAACCGGATTGGTCCAGCCAGGGCCAGGCTCGGCCCATGCGTGCACCCAAGGGGCAGCCTGGTCTAACATAGCCTAGCCCCTCCCCACTGCACAACTAGGGTAGAGCTCTAGCCGTGCACAGGGGGCACAATGCTGCCAGGGTGGGGGGTGGTGCCCAAGTCTATCCTGGTGGCACCGACGCCCCCTCCCGGTAAGTCCTGTGCCATTAGGCGGCGCCCCGGCCACTACCGATCACCCCGGCAGCGATGGTCAAGTGCCAACCCAATACCCTCCTCTTCGTCCCTTCCATCGCATGAAGGAGGAGCGAGGAAGAGGGGCATTGGCCCCGCCGCCCCTTGTTGCCCTCTCCAGGGCCAGCCAAGGGGCCAGTGGCAACTAACGGTGCCACCGATAGCCCAAGCATCCTCACAGCCCCTACATCCCCTTCTTCCCTTTCCTCGAAATCTGTAAAGAATGTCGCAAATTTGGAACGATTTCCAGTTCATTCTTTGTGAATAAACATTAAAAAAAAATGATTTTTCTGTTCCTAACCCAAAGCATGAATCACAAATAATGAACAAATCAAATTAAACACATGGAATATCTTCTAGAATTTGAATTCAGAAAGAACGAAGCAGACAATAGTGGAACCTGGCTTTGATACCACTATAAGGATTGGGTATGGATCACATGAACGTAGCGGAAACAACACATTAAAATTAAAATAACCCACCCTCAGTGATCTATTTCAAAGAAACAAGAATAAAAACGTTGATCGAATATCACCTTAAGCGAATTTGAATATGCATTCGTATTGTTTTGACGAAACGACACCGCTAGCCGCTCAAATGCCCAGCCTCCAGTGGTATCCACGCGATTCTCCTAGTGCGAGATCATCCTTGCTCTATAGTCCGGATCGGCACATTCGCTGACATTCTTGTGCCACTACTGTGCCCACGGCATGCGAGCAGTGGATTCCCAAGAGACGGGAGTCGAAGACAATGAAGCTGCGAAGTTCCCACAAAAGTTCCCAATTTAATATAAAATCCACTTAATGATCCCGAACTTAGAGTCTATATGTGTGTGACCCTCTAGACCCAAGTACCAATCTAATTGTTGACCTATTAAGCCCAATAACAACTTAGTGGCTCTTAGTAATTAATTAATATCACATATTTAATTAATTACTTAGCTGAATTATCAACTCATGATAAATGGCCAGATTGTTGATCAAGTTGGGTGTCAAGCAACACCTCATGATCCCAGAAGGTAATAAGTTTTGACAACCCGCTCAAAGAATCTTTTCGTCATTAGTTACCGTGTGGATTTAATCCTTCATTCCTACAATGCTCTTGAGTCAATCTAGGACATGGTGAACTATCAAACTCTAACCAATCGACTCACTTGGATTGGATGCCGCTAAACGATATCAGAAAACTCCTTCTCGGAGGCTTGGCTAAGGACTCGCTTGTATCTTATCTAGAGCATTTTCTCACTAATTATCGATAGTGAATGATCCCCTACTATACATATAATCACATTGGAAGGTCTTCCTCTGAACCCAATCATTTGACTCTTTAGGACCCTGTGGCTAAGAATCCATTAGCTAAGGTCAAAGCTAAGAAGTCTACCGACAAGGTGTCTTTGGTGCCTCAGTTCCAAAGACTATCCACACAACCTTGACGTTGGATCAAGCTGGTTGACAGTTAGGTAACTTACCATCCAGTAATCTAAGTCGGATCAGTTCAATGAATTCATTCACTAATGAGAACCTATAGATTCAATATAGTCTCTAAACAAGTGACTATGAGATCAGTCACCCTCATCATACGAGTTGGAGTA
This sequence comes from Zantedeschia hybrid cultivar, assembly GCA_030544215.1. Lineage (NCBI taxonomy): Eukaryota > Viridiplantae > Streptophyta > Magnoliopsida > Alismatales > Araceae > Zantedeschia > Zantedeschia hybrid cultivar. The sequence goes on from JARZZO010000011.1 coordinate 49,451,387, forward strand.
ACCTGCGCTAGTCTTATTGGATATCTGATATCTTTCTTAGATATCCTCCAACTATGAACAATTAAAAATGTGTGTTTATAAGTTGTCAGTCCCATTATTATGATCTCATCACAATCTAACAACTATTACCAACATTTACGGACTTCACTATGATACAAATAATGAAAAATAATTATACTAATAAATAAAGTTCGATTTAACATAATGAATATATTGCCATTATAAATAATTGAACAAGATTATATCTGATTGGCTTATAGGCTATACATAATACTAACATTAATTAAGAAGGGTGAGTCCAACCGCCTCAGCAAGCTCATAATCCAGAAGACCACAATATTGCTATACATCATATAATAAAGTGAAAAGGATGATAATCGTCTACTCATAAAGAACATTACTATCATATATATACATGCTTAAGTTCCTAAATATATTCTTTATTATCTAGTCATCATACATGTAACGACCCGCCACCCTATAATCGGAAACTCGATTACTAAATGGGTATCGTATCATTATCTATGGGTTCACATCCGGATCTCATACAACACGTCTGGAGAAGTAAGTGTTAAACAAGGCTAAATATAACAATCTCACGGACTTCAAGGAAAGTACTATCATATATATACATGCTTAAGTTCCTAAATATATTCTTTATTGTCTAGTCATCATACATGTAACGACCCGCCACCCTATAATCGGAAACTCGATTACTAAATGGGTATCGTATCATTATCTATGGGTTCACATCCGGATCTCATACAATACGTCTGGAGAAGTAAGTGTTAAACAAGGCTAAATATAACAATCTCACGGACTTCAAGGAAAGTACAAGTGCACAGGAAGTAAATTAATAATGTTCGTATATAGTCCAACAATAATTACATGGTCCAAAGAATTAAATATGTACAGGCAGAAGCAAAGTACAACAACATTGGGGCATACCCCGGAACCGAGATAGCTGCTGGCCCACACACCAAGGAGAACACCACACGCCAACACTCGCCGAGGGGTCCACACCTAAAACCGCAGGGAGTAAGCCACACCAGAATTGGGCTCAGTAGGGATCATCCGATCCCCGCCTCCCACACACACACACACACAAGTGCAGCAATATGAAAATGAAGGCAATATAATTAAAGCAATAAACATAGTTCCTAGATTCCGATATGAGACATATGCATCAGGCACAGTTCTAAGCAATTCAAGTAACCCAACTCAACACCACAGTTCGTAACCAAAGATCCGACTAAACACGCAAACCACACTGTCGACCATGTACAAACGGCGCCTCACAACACCACCAACACCCACGCCTGTCCATCCCTACGATGTTCCGGGCACCGTAGGGTGAGGCAGTGAGTCAAATTAGGACTAACTGGGACTAGTGAACCATCACCGTCCAGTTATGTGTGCACACAAGTAGTCTAGACCACTGTCCTATCGACCGGACTTCCCTCAACGTCAGGCCTAGGCGCTTCACGAGGGCCCTGGGGACCTACGAAACCCCTTCAAGCCGAAGCTATAGGGACTACCCGTAACCCTAACCTCCCAAGTCACGTCAGGCCAAAGGGCGAAGGGTACCATTCGTAACCTCGATATCTCAGGTTACATTAGGCCCAGTGGCGAAAGGGTAAACTCCAGCAGCACCACACCCGGCTCCACAGTAAGAAACACGTCGGAAACTATCACGACAAACTAGGAAAATACCGACCCGCTGGGACCAAACAACAACACCTCGGATAGCGTGCTGGCTACTCCAGCCTGACCGGCTCAAGGTGGTTTTGCTTACCCCAGCCATAAGTGAAACATTAACATGTACCCCTTCCACACCGGTACGGCAACAATGCCACATAGACACCGCGTCCCTCCCACACCGACACAAGGTGTCAAGCGCAAACCACAATCATTCTAACTCCACAATCACATAAGCACACGCGCACACAATCCGATTCTGATCATACAAAAATCCTCGGCCTCGATGTACAATTTCAAGCATGCATTTAATCGAACTATCTAACAATGTAATATATGTTAATAGCATGAAATAATGAGATTCTGTCTTGAATCGCGTCGCCCAAGGCTGACGTCATTCAAGACCCCTAAACTGGTTCATGTGAAAATTGGTCTCGGAAGATGGACTAAAACACGTCATCCCTGGAAGCCGCCCTTTGAATGGCGTCGCTATCCCTGAACGCCATTCAAAACTGCACTCTTTCCTCACAGAAACCGCTTCAGGGATAAATCTGGCCTAAATGGCGTCGTCCTATCCAGACGCCATTTAGAGCCCAATTCCTGGTTCGCTTACAATTTCTCCCCCAAATTACTCCAAAATGCCCCAAAGATAGGAAATGACGGGGAGAGTCCAATTTAGTACTTGGAACACACTAATTCCCATTTCATAAAAATGACCATTTTCATATAAAAGCCCCTTAAACATGCTCATTCTACCTAATTCTCCTCATACGTCGCTGTAGACACCGATTTTGGACCCCCCTTTTGGTCATAAACCCCCATCACCTTATCCATCTCATCAGATTTTCTCACAAAATTCAACCCACTAATAACTAGGCCCATTAACCAAATCCCGACTCTAGCCACCCTTTCGTGGAAGGCCAGCCAGTCCGCCTTCCACCGTCCTTCGAAGGCCAGCCAGTCTGCCTTCCACCACCCTTCGAAGGCCAGCCAATCTGCCTTCCACCACCCTTCGAAGGCCAGCCAGTCCGCCTTCCACCACCCTTCGAAGGCCACCCCTCGCCTTCCACCACCCTTCGAAGGCCAGCCAGCCCGCCTTCCACCACCCTTCGAAGGCCAACCGGTCCGCCTTCCACCGTCCTTCGAAGGCCAGCCAGCCCGCCTTCCACCGCCCTTCGAAGGCCACCCCTTGCCTTCCACCCCCCCCCCTTCGAAGGCCAACCGGGCCACCTTCCACCTCTCCGTGGAAGGCTAGCTACCTGGCCTTCCACGGGATTGGAAGGCATGTTGGCTGGCCGTCCACTCCTCTAACTACCACCTTGACCTCGTCTTCCCCACGATTTCCTCTACTCACCGCCCTCACCTCCGCTACTCCGATCACTCCCCACTCCGGCGACTACCGCGCGCACCACCTCCGATCCGTGACCACTTCCCATTGGCTCCAGGATGATTTACGGGGATTTAGACCCCTATTTTCTCCTATTTTCCCTTCACCTATTTAAACCCCCCCCATATCCTCTCGAGCAAGGGGGTTAAGGAGTTTATCTTTGGAGGGAAGGCTCGGAGGAGGAAGGCTCAGAGGAGGTTGGCAAGTGAGTCTGCTTTGAGGAGTCGAGCGGACAAGGAGTCAGAGAGCTTCAGGAGGGGCTTCAAGAGGAATCCTTCGCACTCCAAATGGGCTTGTCTTCTTAACCTTCTTTTACTTTTCTCCTCTTCACTTCATTGCATTCTCACTTTCCATCCATGCCGTAACATTCTACCTCTCTCACTCTTCTTTCCACTTTTAACATATCGCTTCACTTTTCACACACGAGCACCCCCATTTGCATGCATGCATGTTAAGATGACCTAGCAACCCTTACTCCCCCAGAGGTTTTAAACAAAAAACGAGAGGTGGGTGGCCATAACATATGGTCACCTTCCCTCCCCAAACACCCATCTGGTGCGTCTCCCTCCAATTCTAGTTAATTATATATTTTTATGGATAGATTCTACATGTCACAGTTCTAATCAGGTCATTTTTCCTCTCTTGTCTTATCTTGTCTTTTCAGGGATCCTTACCGCATTTCCGCGTGCAGACTGCCGAGCTCTCCTCCTCTGGCCGGTCGGAGGAAGAGAAGGAGAAACCACCATTTCCCGCTCCCTTAGAACGCGATCACTCTTACAATCCTGCGGAGCACAGGGACCGCAAGGTAATGCTCCTGGCGATCACACATCTTTATTTCTAACCCCCTTAAATCGCCGCAGTGCTAAGACGAACGGAGAAACCCTCGACCCAAAGCCCGCAGCAGCGGCGGGGGACGTTCCGGGCGCCTACAGTCACATGCTTCAAATAGGAAAATATGGATTAAAACAACCAAATCACGTATAAGGATCGTCCCCCTACCGGTCACTTGAACTCCTCCTAGCTTCGTGCCGCCGAACTGTCGCACCGCAAACCGCCGCCAGTACCGCCGTGGACGCCGTCGCTCCGCCGGGACGTCGGCTGCCACCCGGAGCATGAAGTGTCACGGAGGAGGTGGTGGTGGTAGTGGTGAGAGGTAGAGAGGTGTTAGAGTGGTGGAAGAGGAAGAAGGAGAAGGAGAAAAAGAAGGGGGAAAACGGAGAGGATCAGAAAGAGGGAAGAGAGAGAGTGAGAAGGAGAGAATGAGAGAAAGGAGGGAAGGTTCGGGGTGTAAATTGAAACAGGTTAAATCGCGTCGTCCTAGGCAGACGCCTTTCAGGTGACAAGACCGGGGCCGTACTCTCGCGACCCAAAACTGGGCCACGTGACACCGACGTGGCACACTCTAAAACGCGTCCTCCTCTCAGGACGCCGTTTGAATCGGGTCTCGCAAGCTCGACGCGATAAAGAACCTATGCCCCAGTCCCTACAAGGGCCCAAACCAAGGGGTCCGGCTCCGAAACCGACCCAATAACTATACCCGGAATCTCAATTCTTACAATACATGTGCAACTAATCAGCACAATCTGAAACATAAAACTTAAACAAGATCTATAACATGCATCTTCATTTTAACATGGTTTACCTAACATGATTACACATATCATCATCTTATCACTTTCATAACATAGGACAAGCAACCATAACATGGCATAGAGACATCATGATCATCATCGTCATCTTTACCCAATGTAAAACACACTAAGTCTTTAACTGTGTAGTCGGGGGATGCTTTGAAATCCCATCCAATTAGCATGCAAGCATATTTTCCAAGATTTAACATGTTGCCTCAAACTCATACATAACCTCATGGTCATTAACCAAACAGACATGGGAATCTAGAGATAGCGCCCACGGGATTCAAGAGGTACCTCCCGCTATGTAGCACTTTGGTCTTGAAGGAACAAGTGGTGGCTCTCATAGCATAGCACTTTGACCTATGTGACACTTTGGTCCTATACTACCAGCTGGTACATCCATATCATAACATCTTAAATACATCCATATCATAACATCTTAAATACATGCATGCATCATAATAAAGTGTATAACCGTACATGAGAGAACTTAAAACATGTAAAAAATATGGATTTACAGGTTCTTGATGGGTTCTATCTTTCTGTCCTAAAATGCGTCTAGTACAGTAGACACCTTCTAAAATATGCGTCCACCCTCCAAGATGTTTTTCACAACAACAATATAGATTTGACAAAATTCCATATTAAGTGAAAAATCTTCATTAATTTTCAAAAGCATAATTTAAGAATCTTGTTTAATAGATCATGTATGGTGGCAAATTAATCTTGATCTATATTTTGAAATCTATAATTATGAACATGCTTTTACCAGCTAATTAAAATCATAAATATTAACCATCGCATGATAAAAATAGAAATTAAAGAGCTTCTATTTAAGAGTTAATCGTTACAAACAGATTAGGAAAATAGATAATTGATTATAGTAGTTAATCGATTACATAGCTAATCAATTATCTGAATCTCGTCGCCATAACCGGACGCCTATCAGCTTAATCGATTAAACAAATAATCGATTACAACATATAATCGACTACAAACAATTAAGTATAGCATCTAATTAATTATAAGATAAGGCTAGTAACTGTTAGTATTAAGTGATCTGAAAGCCAATCCGATACTATGTATTATTCAGTTTATTAATTAATAATGGCATTAATTCATTGTGTGTAATTAGTTCGATCTATGTTTATTGTATCACGATGAAGTCCATGAACATGTGCAACAATTTTCGGATTATGATGAGATCATAATTACGGGACCGAAGACTTATAAACACATGTTCTTAATTGTTCCTAGTCGGAGGATGTTTGAAAAGGACATCAAACATCCGGATAGACTAGTACAAGTTTTTTCAGCTCATATGATGAGGGTGACTGATCCTATAAGTCACTTGTGTTGAGACACTATGCTGGACCTGTAGGTACTTATTGGGGAATGAGTTCACTGAACTGATCCGACCATGAATCGTTGGATGGTATATACCTCACTGTTAACCAGCTCGATTCTTTTGTCTCGGTTGCGTAGATAATTCTTGGACCTCAGACACTAAAGATACCTTGTTCGTACATCTTTGAGCTTTGACTTTGACTGACGAATCCCTAACCATGGGTTATCAATAAGTCAAATGATCGGGTTCAGAGAAATGCCCTTGAAGGTAATTGTGTGTTCAATATGGGATCATCCGCTCTCGGTATTATGAGAAAGAATGTTCCGAGAATGATGCATTTAAGTACCTAGCCAAGGCAGACTCTGTATCAAATAAAGAGTTATCCGATATAGATTAGCGACATTTGATTCAAGTGATTCGACTGGCTAGGGTTTAACAGTAAACCATACCCTAGATCGATTCGGGAATATTGCACGAATGAAAGATTATATCCGCACGCTAACCGATGACAGAAAGGTTCCAATAGAGGGTTGTGATAACCCCAATGCCATCCAGGATCACGCGATGTTGCTTGGCATCCAACGTGATCGGAAGCTCGTCCGATTACTGTGGGACATTAAATTTGGTTGATTAATTAATATAAGAATATTAATTAATCAATGGATCCGTAAAGAGTTACTGGCTTAATGGGCCATTAATTGGACTGGTATTTGGGCCTAGAAGGTCACACGTAAAAGGTTTTCAAGTCAATGGATAATTTGATGGGATTTCAGATAAGTGTGAGTTTTTAAGAAAAACTGCAAAAACACTTATTATAAAAGAACGGCCGCTAGGTCGAGGGCCAGCAACCCTGACCTAGCCGCCGCCCTCTCTCTCTCCTTGGCGCACCTCTCGAGGCTAGCCCCCTGAAGGATCTGCTCTAGCTCCCAACAGTTCCGCTTCTCGTTCGATGGGAGTTTCTGAATCCGCATGTCGCGGCGGATTACGCACAGCCAGACGGGATTTTGTGGACGCCGCATCAAGCGAGGAGGCGAGGACGATCCATCGCGAGGAGAACCGCATGGATACCGCTAAAGGCCAAGCACCTGTTAGGAATCACCTAGAACGCAACAGAAAAGTAAATCGATTCCTATGTATCGGTTGCTGGGATCGTAAAACGGACAATTTAAATTAAACGCGGGAAAAACGGTTCTTCACCTTTTGCGGGGTTTCGAGTCTCCCGTGGATTCGAACGATTCGGTAATCGCGCACGATCTCTAGAGGTATCCACACGAGCTCTCGATGCAGACGCGATTTCCTTCTTGGCTTGAGTACTTCGACCCGATCTCAAATCCATCATGCGCGGAGAGAGAGAGATCTATCTACTTCAAGAGAGAGAAGGAGAGAGAGAGAGGAGAGAGAAACTCCAAGAAGTGGTTGTGTACGTCCAACTCTTTCCACCCCTCCCCTTGGCCTCCTTATATAAGAAATAAGGATAAACACAAGGATTAATTTTCATGATTATCCAAGAACTTGGCCTTAGATAATTCTCCATTAAATATTCATGTTTATCCTGCGGTTTTTCACAAAAACCCAGATAACCATATTATGTAACATCTCTCACCGTCTAACAAGAACTCTTATGTGTGTGACCCTCCAGGCCCATATATCAGTCCGGTTTCAGGCCCATTAAATTTAGAACTAATTCTAAAGTTTAATGTTTATTAATTATTATTTAAACATCATATGTTAAATAATTAATTCAATAAATAAGTAGTTTATCATCCGATGATTAATCCACTTGACCTTCTGACCATGAACGGCACCAAATACTACCTCATGATCCCAGAAGATATAAGGGATATTGTTCCCTTTCTTTGAACCTTTCCGTCTGCAAATACCGTACAGATAAAATCCTTCACTCATCTAATGTCCCAATAACACAAGGGTATGGTTTTACAGTCAAACCCTCTATTGCATTATTTAGATGGATTCCAGTACTCAGTTAATTTATAGAAAGACATCTCTTTCAGTTGACCCTGGCCAGGGATTTCTGTGTACACATCTATAGGACATTCTCTCTCCAGTCTTATACCAAGAGTGAGTGATCCCTTGTTGTTCACTCAATTACCTTCGCAAGCTTTCCACTATATTTGAGAGACTGACTATCTTGGACTTAATGGTTAAAGTCCACAAGTCAGAGAATCAAGACACAATGGTCTACAAGCAAGGTATCATTGGTGACTCAGGTCAAAGGACTAACTGTGCTACTGCAACGATTGAATTCCCTGGTTGACTAATAGGTATAATTACCATCTAGAAATTCTTATTTGGGTATGTTCAGTGAACGCATTCTCTAATGAGCACCCACAAGTTTGTCTTAGTGTCACCACACGAGTGAATGTGAGATCATTCACCCTCATCACATGAGCAGACATAACTTGTGTCGATCTTATCGGATATTTATTGTCCATCTCAAATATCCTATGATCGAGAACTGTTTAAGACAAGTGACTAAGAATATTGATCTCACTATCATGATCTCATCAAGATTCAATATCCCATACATTTGTCTACAGACCTTCATTACGATAGTTAATTTGCGAGAACTATAAATGAAGAAATAATTGTCTTTATTAATAATCTGAACTAGAATGTACAATGATTGGCTTTGAGGCCACCCAATTCTATCATTCTCCCACTTGGACTATAGCCAATCACCCATGTGTCTAAGTCCCATAGACTTAAGATGACGTTCTAAATTGTTTTAAGACAATGGCTTAGTCAAGGGATCTGCTACATTATCTTCAGATGATACTTTCTCAACTACTACATCTCCTCGGGCGATAATCTCACAAATCAGATGAAATCGCCTCAGAATGTGCTTTGACTTCTGATGTGATCTTGGCTCCTTCGCTTGAGCTATTGCCTCATTGTTGTCATACAATAATGGAACAGGATCTGAAATGCTTGGAATTACTTCAAGTGCAGAAATGAACTTCTTCATCCAAACCGCCTCCTTGGCCGCTTCAGCTGCAACAATGTATTCTGCTTCGGTCGTCGAAGCTGCAGTTGTTTCTTATTTGGAACTTTTCTGACTTACTGCACCTCCATTTAATATGAACACAAATCCAAACATGAATTTGCTATTATCCATATCCGATTGGAAGCTCGAGTCAGTAAACCCTCGAAGTTCCAAGTCGTCTCCTCCATAGACGAGAAATAGATCCTTAGTCCTTCTTAAGTATCTAAGGATACATTTCACCGCCTTCCAGTGTTCCTCACCTAGATCAGCCTGATATCTACTAGTAACACTTAGTGGGTGTGCCACATCAGGCCTAGTACATAGCATTGCATACATGATAGATCCTATTGCCGAGGCATAAGGAACTCTATCCATGTATGCTTTCTCTTCAGGTGTCTTGGGAAACATTCCTTTAGAGAGATAAATTCCATATCTCATTGGAACGAGACCTCTCTTAAAATTTTCCATGCCAAACCTTTTGACTATAGTGTTTATGTACATGGATTGGGATAAACCAAGTATCTTTTTGGATCTATCTCTATAGATCCTTATTCCCAGAATGTAGGATGCCTCTCTGATAAAGTGTTAAATTGATCATTTAAGGGCAATCATATGCATCATACTCATGTTTTATCTGCAAAATAGCATGGAATGATAGATAATTGTGTACCAAGTCCAATGGTACCAATTTCGTCAAATTCTAACTTAAAAACATCGTCATTTCATGTGATTAAAAGAGTATAGCGCATTTGCGGTTTTTTGACAAAACCGAGACGAAATGAATAAATATGATGATATTTTTATGATAATGCGCTAATTTATATTTATTTTATGTGAACAGGACATGCCGATGATGCAGTGCAGCTGGTGGAGTTTCCGGAAATTTGGAGGAGGTCTAGTGTTCGGATTTCAACTAAAGCAGGGGTAAAAATGCAATTTGATGTCCTAATGTTGCTATGATTCCTTCTTTCTCTGGAGTTTCCCAAAATCCTCTATTTCCTTCCTTCTCTCTAATTTTCCAACCACATCCCTTCCTTTCTTTATTTTAAAATCCTCTCTCTCTCTTTTTAAAAGCTTCTCTCTCCAAATTCCGAATCCTCTTCCTTCTCCAGTTTCCTTTTTTCCCTCTCTTTCCCTCTCTCCCACCGCACAGTTTCCTCTCTTCTTCTCTATAAATTCCTTCCAACTCCTCCCTCCGGTTCAACCTCGACCCACAGCTTCTCTCCTCCTCTTTCTCTAGCCTTTAACCCTCCTTTTCCAACTCAACCCGGCAGTACCTCTCTTTCTCTCTCGGTTTCTCTCCTCCTCCGTCTCTGCTCTCTCTCGTTTTTGTTTTCACAGCAGTTCCACCTCCTCTCCCCGGTTATCTTTCTCTTCTTCTTCTTTTCCAACTCCTCTCCAGCACCCCTCTCTCTTTTCCGGTTCTCCCTCTTCTCGGTTTCTCTCTTTCTCTCGCTCTGTTCTCTCTCTCGATCTTCCCTCCACGCAGCACCAACGTCCTCCACCAGCAGATTCCCTCTCTCTTTCTCCTCCACACAACCTCCCTCCGCAGTCTCTCGCGGCCTCTCTCTCTGGTTCCTACGCACACCCCACACTGCACTCTCAGCTGCAACAACAGCCTCCACATCAAGCTTCCAAGCGAAGCCCTCCAGCATCCCCTCCTACACGAAGCCACCAGCATGCACGCTTGGTGAAGCAGCAGCCAGCCTCCTCCATGCATGCATGCGGTGAAGCCGGCACCAGCAACAGTCCACCACGCAGCCGGCTATGAGCATCCCGGCTCTCCCCTCCTGCAAGCTGAAGCTCTCCACACACACCAGCAGCTGCACGTCTACACACCCGATAGCTTCGGTGAAGCACCACCTGCACAAACACCCGCTGGTCCACTGCACCAACCAGCAAACCCAACGAAGCTGCCACTGTTGCTGTGTTCTTTCTTTATCCCCCCCACTAGCATAGTATTGGTTATTTAATTAGGGGTGGTTATTAGTTATTTGATGTTTAGGTATTGTTTAATTAGTTATTGGTTATTTGATTAGGGTTAGTTCTTGATTAGTTGTTGTTTAATTAGTTATTAGTTGTTTAATTAAGTTATTTGATTCATGATGATTAATAGTTTACACAATTAAACAATAGTTTGTTTTTGTTGTTATAATTTTTAGTTGTGCTTATTATTTTTTATATATGTGTTTGTGTTTAATTTCTGAAAAAGAAAAGAAAAAAAAGATTTGTCTAATTTAAGTAATTATATTTTTAGGTAACATTAGTTAATTTAGTTCTAGTTTAAATAAGTAATTAGTTTACTTAAAATCTCACTTATTTTTAGATTAACTAAAGTCCAAAGTTTTCAAAGTTAAAATTCTATCTCCCTGTGGATCGACTCGGACTCACTACTATTAATTTCCAAAATCTGATTTGAGTGAGTCGGATAAATTTAGATTGAACGTTTTCATGAGTGTTTAACGACGCACAATTTGGAACGATCACTCTCCCAAATCCTTCATAGAGAAGTTTTTGGATAACCAAATCTTTACTGATGATAACATTCCTACATCATTCCAAATGAGTAGAATGTCATCAATGTAAAGTACCAAAAAGGTAACTGCGCTTCCACTAGTCTTTTTGTATACACAAGGTTCATCTTCATTCTTAATGAAGTCATAAGATTTGATTGCTTCATCAAATCTTAAGTTCCAAGTTCGAGATGCCTGCTTTAATCCATAAATGGATCTTTGCAGCTTGCATACCTTATTTGAATGCTCTTTGGAAGTGAATCCTTCAGGTTGTATCATATACACCTCTTCTTGAAGGTTCCCGTTAAGGAATGTTGTTTTCACATCCATTTGCCATATTTCATAATCATAGAATAAAGCGATAGCAAGAAGTATTCTGATTGACTTAATCATGGCAACTAGAGAAAAAGTTTCGTCATAGTCAATGCCTTGCCTTTGATGATATCCTTTTGCTACCAGCCTTGTCTTGTACGTGTCAATATGTCAATCTGCCTCGATCTTTCTTTTAAAGATCCATTTACTACTAATAGATATTATACCTTCTGGCAGATTAACTAAGTTCCAAACTTGGTTGGCATACATGGACTGAATTTCTGAATTCATTGCCTCTTGCCATTTCTCTGAATCTTGACTATTTATGGCTTCTTGGTAGGTTTGAGGATCATCATCCTCATTTAAGTGCACTTTTGGTTTGCCATCATCAATATGTCCAACATATCTTTCAGGCTGCTTAGGCACTCTACCTAATCTGCGAACCTTTTGTGTATTATCTTGAACAAGTTTTTAAGTCAATGGCTTAGTAAATGAGCCAGTATTGATTTGTGAGTTTGGAATTTCTTCCAGTTCTATCTTGCTCCCACTGTCTTCTTTTGAAAGATATTCTTTCTCTAAGAAGACAGCTCTTTTTGCGACAAACACCCTTTAATCGTTGGGCTGATAGAAATAATATCCAAAAGTCTCTTTTGGATATCCCACAAATCTATACTTTTCTGTCCTGGAATCCAGTTTATTTGGATCATGTCTTTTGACATGTGCAGGACAACCCCAGACTCTAACATGCTTAAAGTCCGGTTTCTTCCCTTTCCATATCTCATATGGAGTGGAAGCTACTGACTTATTAGGAACTTTGTTCAATAGATATGCAGCAGTCAATAGTTCATATCCCCATAAAGAAATTGGAAGTTTAGCATAACACATCATTGATCGTACCATATCTAATAGAGTACGATTTCTCCTTTCCGATACACCATTTAATTGTGGTGTATAGGGACGAGTCCACTGAAACAGAATACCATTATTCTTAAGATATTGTGTGAATTCTGTACTTAAGTATTCACCCCCTCGATCTGATCGAAGAGTTTTGATACTCTTTCCAGTCTGGTTCTCAACTTCATTTTTAAACTCTTTAAATTTTTCAAGGACTTCTGACTTATATTTCATTAAATATATGCAGCCATATCTTGAGAAATCATATGTGAATGAAACGAAGTATGAGTAACCACCCATAGCATGAGTGGACATTAGATCACATACATCACTATGTATTAGTTCCAATAATTCCTTGGCTCTTTCTCCATGTCCTGAAAATGGAGCTTTGGTCATTTTTCCCATGAGACAAGCTTCACAAGTTTCAAATGATTCATAATCAAATGGATCAAGATATCCATTCTTTTGCAACTTAATGATCCTATTCTCATTTATATGACCGAACCTACAATGCCATAAGTATGATTTATTCACATAATTATCTATTCGTTCAAGAGACTTATTTACTAGACAAACATCATATGAAATATCAAGTAAATATAATCCATTCAATAAATATCCAGAAGCAAACAATTTGTCTCCTTGATAAATTGAACAACCTTTATTCTCAAGTTTCATAAAATATCCTTGTTTATCTAAACATGAAATAGATATGATATTCCTAATAATGGTTGGAACATAATAACAATCTATTAGTTCCAATGAGTCTCCTAACGGCATCTAAAGTCTTGCTGTCCCCACAGCTAACGCAGCAATTTTTGTTCTATTCCCAAGTCTCAGATCCACGTCTCCGCGATTCAATCTTCTTTTACTTGTTAGCACCTGCAAGTTATTGCAGATATAAGAAACACATCCAGTATCTAATACCCAAGATGTTGATTCTCTATAAGATAAGTTAAGATCAATCATGAGTATACCTGAAGCTTCACCAAGCTTCTCCTTGACTTTTTCTTCTAGATAAATCTTGCAGTTTCTCTTCCAGTGACCTTCTTTATGGCAGTGGAAACACTGACCTTTATCATTGACTTTAGCTTTGTCCTTTTGAACCACCGGTTTGCTTTTCACTGGCTTCTTTAGCTTACCTTTCTTAAAGGTTTGTCCAGCTTTTCTTTTCTTATTGGTCTTACCAACAAGCATTACATGTGGCTTATCTTTCTGGATAGTGCCTTTTGCTGTCTTCAACATGTTGAGCAGCTGATAAAGTGTTAAATTGATCATTTAAAGGCAATCAAACGCATCATACTCATGTTTTTATCTGTAAAATAGCATAAAATGATAGATAATTGCGTACCAAGTCCAACGGTACCAATTTCGTCAAATTCTGACTTAAAAACATCGTCATTTCATGTGATTAATGGAGTATAGCGCATTTGCGGTCTTTCGACAAAACCGAGACGAAATAAATAAATAAATGAGATAATATGCTAACTTGAATTTATTTTATGTAAACAGGGCATGAAGGAAGCCGTGGTGCAATGGTTCAGACTTTGCGGGCTTGTGGGAGGTCCGGAGTTCAAATCTCAACAAAATTGTCCATCTTTTTGAAAAATAAAAGGACGTAGGGGCAAACTGGTAATTTGCTCCTCATATTAGGGTTACCCTAACCCTTTACCAAGAAAACCCTAATTCTTAGCCGCCACCCTTCCCTTCTTTCCTTCTTATTTATCTATTTCTATTTTCTCTCCTTTATTTCCAAAACTCTCCCACACCTCTCTATGTTTTCCCAGCAGCCGACTCCTCCTCTCTCTCGATTTCCTTTCCCACGCCCCTCTTCCTCTCTATATTAACTTCTCAACCCCTCTAATTCGTCCGTCTCCTTCTGCAAAATTCTCTTCTCAGCAGCCCGCTAATTCCGAACCTCTCTCCACCTCTCAGCCTCTTACTCTCCAATTCCCTCTCTCTCTCAGATTCGCTCCCCTTCTCCTTCTCCAATTCCTCCCAGCCGCAACCTCTCCCCATAGCTCTCTCTCTCGTTCCCGCAGCCTCTCCTCTCCAGTCTTCTCTTCTTCTCTCTCGGTTTCTCTCTCTCTCTCCCTCTGTTCTCTCTCTCTCTCGATCTCTCCTCCTCTCAGCCGGCAACTTCCTCCTACCCTCCACGCCTTCCAGCCTACGGTGAAGCCCAACTAGCAGATCCACGTCCAAGCCGGCAAGCTCCTCCATGCATGCACGTTCACCGCACCAGCCGGCAAGCTTCTCCACGTAGCCAGCCTCCATCTACCACCTCCAACAACAGCACCTGCATGCACGGACGGCCTCCTCCAAGCTTCTCCATGCACCAGCACCAAGGTCTCCACACGCCGTCTGCACGTACCCGGAACCAGCTTCTAGCGCATGCACGTCCAGCTGCATCCAAGATCCTCCACGTGCTGCGGTGAAGCCAAGCAAGCACCTCCAACTCCCACAGCCAGCTACTCCTTCCCCTCCTCTGGTTCTCTTCCACGCACGCACCAGCTGTTGCTCTGCATGCCGGCAAGCCTTCCACGCACCTCCTCCCACGCGGCAGCAAAGCAGCGCACCATGCAGAAGCTCCACTAGCCAGCAGTTGTCAAGTGAACCAGCCTCCAGCATCCCTCCACAGCCAGCAGCACCAGCGCATGCATGCACCACAACTGGTCCATTGTGCCGCTCCCAACAGAAGCTTCTCCGAGCCCTATTTTCTGCATATGTTGTTTACTCTCTTTTTTTTCATTAATTATTTTTGTTAGTTTAGGTAAGTGTCATTACTGTTAAAAGGGTAGTAATTTATGAGAGTTTGTTCAACTTTTATTTAGTTAATACTTATTTCTTCATTACATTAGGGGTGTTTACTTGTTTACTTAGAATTAGTTTAGTTAATTAGATTTCTTTTTAATTTTAGTTAAGTAGCTTGTGTACGGTTTAATTAGGTAATTAACCATTTAGTATAACTAGTTAACTTAGGTTGTTGTTATTTTTAGAATAATTGAATTTTAAAGCATTAAAAATCCTAAACAATCGTCAATTTTTAGATTAATTAAATTCCAAAGTTTTCAAAGTTAAAAATTTAACTCCCTGTGGATCGACTTGGACTCACCATTATTAATTTTCAAAATTGAATTTGAGTGAGCCGAATAAATTTAGATTGAACGTTCTCATAAGTGTTTAACGATGCACAATTCGGAACGATCAGCAGCTCAGCCAGTGTAACTTCAATTTTGTTCATATTGAAGTTGATAATGAATTGTGAAAATGAATCTAGAAGGGACTATAGGATTAAGTCGATGCTTAGGTCATTGTTCATAACAAAGCCAAGTACTACAAGCCTCTCAATCCATTCTATCATCTTGAGCACATGAGTTTGCAGAGATGTGCCCTCGCTCATTCTGGTCCTGAACAGTTTCTTAGATATCTCATATCTTTCTGTTCTAGATTGTTTACCAAACAACTCTTGTAGGTGATTCAGAATGGAATTAGGTTCCATGTTATCATGCTGTCGTTGTAGTTCATTGTTCATTGAACCAAGTATATAACACTAGACTTTAATAGAGTCCTCCTTCCAATTTTCAAACATCATTAATTCATCCTCATTAGCATTTTCACCGGGTTGTTCTGGATCTGGTTGATCCAGGACATAGGCTAGTTTTTCACACCTAAGGACAATCTTCAGGCTGCATAACCAGTCAATGTAATTTGGTCCCGTGACTTTGTTTGCATCAAGTATGCAACGAAGGGGGTTAGGTGACGACATAGCGACCTACAAGAAAATATAATGAAAAATAAGCATATAGTTCTAAAATCATATTTAGGACTTTTAATCTAGATTTTTACTCCCACTATTTTTCGGCGATCTGTATGACCCTCTAATATACAGAACGGGAGATTCCGGTGATCTCCTAGTGAGGATTAGAATCCTTCGGGCATCATCCATATGATCTTGTTGTAGCACAACAAATCACATCAAGTGGTAGCACAACAAATCAAATGATTCAGTTAAGTTTATCCATCATTACTTAGATAACATGAATTCATAGTGCAGTCCTTGTGGTAACAGAACAAAACTACACTATTTGTCCATTTATCTTAATGACATCACATGTCATAGGCCTAGGTTAATTTCTAAATCAAATAGACCTTGTGGTAGCACAACAAATCCATTTGAAATAATTTATCCTTAGATCTATAATGATGGTGGGTTACGTGGATTATTCTGAATATCTCACGTTTACAACTTAAATTTTGAAAAGAGGGTTTTTTAAGTTGATTTATAAAAATCGTGCTATCAATAATATTTCGATTTGAAGTATCATAATACTTAATAGAAATATATATATAATAGCATATTCTACAGATATCACATATATGCAGAAAAATAAATAGGGATGATCATGGACTACTTAAGCTACTATGGAATCATCGGAGCCAAACAATGATCCATAATAAAATCCTAGTGTGAAAACAGCAACACCGGTTCCATTTGATGCGAGTCCTTCCTCCAAAGGTGTCTTCAGAAGATCCCGTCCTCTAAACTTAATCCGTAACATTTAAATACAAAATTTAGGACTCGCAGGTCCATAAATATACATTTTAAAATTATTAAGAAACCTTGATCTTATCAAGGGGAGTACAAACTTAGAGGAAGATAGAATGTACACTTGGATTAAGAGAGAGGAGGACACGCAGGTCCTATTGGAAATACCAAATAAAATATGCATCGCATCCATTCACATCAATCATCACATGATAAAACTAAGTCCATGATCATCCCACCATAAAACACATCTCATGCATCATAATTATCACATAATTACTGTTGGTATTACTCTTTATAAATATAAAATTATAATACCAATAGTTTTGAAATAACAATTATTCCAACATACACAATTTAATTAACTAAACTATTTAGTTAATTAAAAAGATGCTCAACCAATTTGAACAATAGAATAAAATCAAGTTATGCATAGTTATATTATAAAACTTAATTGATTATCAGGAAAGTAAATTATTATAAAACAATTCTAAAAAATTAACTATATCCTTTAATCAATTAAAACCCTTTGAATTAAATTAACAGTTATTAAACAGTTTAATAATTTGTTAATAAAATTAAGAATAATTAATAACAATTATTAATTATTCCCATAAAATTTAAATTTTAAAACAATTTTAAAATGGGCTAAAAAGGGTTAATAAAGGGGGTTTAATAGGGTTCAGGTACTCAGCTGGGTCGACCGGGTCCGGACCCAGTCCGGATCTGGCGTGGGTCACGCGGGTCCGGGCGGGCCGGCCTACGTGCCAGTCGCCCCCGCCGCCCGATTAGGGTTTCTAGCAGGGGGCGCCGCCTGGTTCGACCTCGACCGGCGGGGAAAAACCGGCGCCGGCCCAAGCGAACGGCGGCGGGGCTCCGTCCGATCCCATCGACGCTGTCTCACATCGCCGGCGGCCCTGAAGCATGTCGTCAGACGTGCATCTCCATCCTTGCAAACGCAGGGAATAACAGCGCCTGGTGCGCGAGCAGATAGGCGGGGAGGGAACCACCGCTGGCCTAGGCAGGGCCCGGGCAGGCTCCAGTCGGAGCTGCCGACGCCGGCAGACATCGTCAGCGCTCCCCTTAATCCCTGCATGTGCTCTAACATGGCCGGTTCATCTCGTTGCAGTTTGCATGCCCATAAACAAAAATAAAATTTGCCGCTCCCTGTGGCACAAGATGGGAAGCCTCGGTCCTAGCGCGAGATATATCTGGTCATACCAGATACTGGGATGAACCCAGGGACCATCCCTTTGGCTATCCTTTAAACAGTATTATTATCCCTCTTCATCGGGCATGCGAATGAAGTATTTACTATCCTGCAGCCTCCCAGCACATCTAATAAACCTTTGCGGCAGAGAATAATCTTAACAGCATCAGAGAAGCAAGAAAATTCTTATACATACTTGGTTTTCCCAAAATAGGGAAGAAAACAATGTTATGTAAGATCTGCCCCCATGGATATCTGGTATCAAGAACAACAGAGAAAACTAAATCCCTTTTTAAAACCGAAATCAAATCCCAATAATTTTCAACACTCTAAAAACTTGGGAACGATTCCCAGATATTTAAAGTAATTTTAGCCCAAGAACATGTACAATACATGTTCATCACGCATAACGAGAAATCCAGCATGCAAAACGATGTCGTTTTACGATCGAACCAGCAACCTGGCTCTGATACCACTGTTAGGAATCGCCTAGAACGCAGCAGAAAAGTAAATCGATTCCTATGTATCGATTGCTGGGATCGTAAAACGGACAATTTAAATTAAACGCGGGAAGAACGGTTCTTCACCTTTGCGGGGTTTCGAGTCTCCCGTGGATTTGAACGATTCGGTAATCGCGCACGCGTACGATCCCTAGAGGTATCCACACGAGCTCCCGATACAGACGCGATTTCCTTCTCGGCTTGAGTACTTCGACCCGATCTTAAATCCACCATGTGCGGAGAGAGAGAGATCTATCTACTTCAAGAGAGAGAAGGAGAGAGAGAGAGAGGAGAGAGAAACTCCAAGAAGTGGTTGTGTACGTCCAACTCTTTCCACTCCTCCCTTTGGCCTCCTTATATAAGAAATAAGGATAAACACAAGGATTAATTCTCATGATTATCCAAGAGCTTGGCCTTGGATAATTCTCCATGAAATATTCATGTTTATCTTGCGGTTTTTCACAAAAACCCAGATAACCATAATATTTAACATCTCTCACCGAGTAACGAGAACTCTTATGTGTGTGACCCTCCAGGCTCATATATCAGTCCGGTTTCAGGCCCATTAAACTTAGAACTAATTCTAAAGTTTAATGTTTATTAATTATTATTTACACATCATATGTTAAATAATTAATTCAATAAATAAATAGTTTATCATCCGATGATTAATCCACTTGACCTTATGACCATGAACAGCACCAAACAGTACCTCATGATCCCAGAAGATATAAGAGATATTGTTCCCTTTATTTGAACCTTTCCGTCTGCAGATACCGCACAGATAAAATCATTCACTCATCTAATGTCCCAATAACAGAAGGGTATGGTTTTACAGTCAAACCCTCTATCGCATTATTTAGATGGATTCCAGTACTCAGTTAATTTCTAGAAAGACATCTCTTTCAGTTGAGCCTGGCTAGAGATTTTTGTGTACACATTCATAGGACATTCTCTCTCCAGTCTTATACCAAGAGTGAGTGATCTCTTGTTGTTCACTCAATTACCTTCGCAAGCTTTCCACTGTATCTGAGAGACTGACTATCGTGGACTTAATGGTTAAAGTCCACAAGTCAGAGAATCAAGACACAATAGTCTACAAGCAAGGTATCATTGGTGACTCAGGTCAAAGGACCAACTGTGCTACTGCAACGATTGAATTCCCTAGTTGACTAATAGGTATAATTACCGTCCAGGAATTCTTATTTGGGTATGTTCAGTAAACTCATTATCTAATGAGCACCCACAAGTTTGTCTTAGTGTCACCACACGAGTGAATGTGAGATCATTCACCCTCATCACATGAGCAGACATAACTTGTGTCGATCTTATCGGATATTTAATGTCCATCTAAAATATCCTATGATTGAGAACTGTTTAAGACAAGTGACTAAGAATATTGATCTCACTATCATGATCTTATCATGATTCAATATCCCATATATTTGTTTACGGACCTTCATTATGATAGTTAATTTACGAGAACTATAAATGAAGAAATAATTACCTTTATTAATAATCTGAACTAAAATGTACAATGATTGGCTTTGAAGCCACCCAATTCTATCAGCACCTACGCGGCTTGCGGCATCGCTCCGACAAAACCGAAGAATGAATACGGATTCGAATCCGCACAAGGTAAATACGATTTACCACTTTAGTTTTTTGTTGATCGAAACGGGACGAATCCATTCTCGAATTAATTTTTCCGCTGTGTTTTTTGGACGGATCCGGACACACACAACCCAACAGTAACAACATGAAATCGATTACTACAAATAATCGATTACAAAGATAATCGATTACCTAAAAGGCGCCTATGAACCTCGACACCTATCAGCTTAATCAATTAAACAAATAATCGATTATGTTGAAACGCATCGACCCCTCTCTGACGCCTATCAGCGTAATCGATTACACAGCTAATTGATTATGCTGAAACGCGTCAAGCGCTGTGGACACCTCTCAACGCCAAAACTCAGATTCTTATATTATCACATAGTTCCATGATTTCATACAAAATTACAATTAGAACATTTGTACGGGCTTAAGAACATCATACTTCATCTTAACAATTCATAACTTTACATACTTATAGTAGATAGGAAAATAGTTTTACGAATAGATTTTTCTACTTAAAAATAATTATGAAATCATGGTTAATCATCATTTGCCTCAACTCCAAGAATTAAGAAGTCAAAGAAACTTGCCTAAGGCAAGGCAAGGACCTCCTCTCTCGCACGCTCACACCACCACGAAGGCCTCACGCGAAGCCCTCCACACATTACATGAAGAATTGCCTTGAACTACGCCCGCTTTCCCTCCTAGCTGCTTTGAATCTTCTCTCTAACTCTCTCTAGGGCTTAATGATGCACTCAACGGGTCTTGGCACGAAGGAGAACTATAAATAGGCTCTAAAGTCTAGATCCATTCGGAAACAACTCCCCACAAGTAGAAACTCTATGAATCTAACTTAAATTAAGCTACTGGGCTGAATTGTGTCAGCTCGATTGAATGCCTATCAACTCCCTATGACAAATGTCTAGATCAGGTGATGCCTATAGAGACTAGAATTCTACCTCGAAACGTTCTAAATCCACTAACGGGCGAATCTAGGGCTACTAATGGACTATGAACGGATCACTATCGGGTCAAACCTCATACTCTTAGATGGTTCTTAATCTAAAGGACTAATTCTGATTACTAGGCATTAAGTTTTGAAGCATTAAAACCTAAATACATTTGATATAGGGACACATCTCAAATTTACTATACTTATAAAGATCAAAATTTAAGAAACCGTTGATTTATTTTTGGCATTCTTCAAACGTGCTGCATGTTAGAAAGTTCCCCACACTCTCTAGAAATGTGTGTTATGTAGTTTTAGCGATCATGTGTTTCTTTCGACCCTATTGTCTTCTTAGGTAAGTGATGCATATCATTTCTGCCTACCACTGCCTCCTATAAGGGAAAAAAAAGTGGTGCACCTTAAAATAGGCAACCACAATTTCAAGATGGATGGAGCTCCCTCATCGACATTGGTAGGTGTCAACGTTACTAAGGGTGCGTTTGGTACCGATCGTCACACCAAAAAAAAAAAAAAAAAAAAATCTCAAAATCCCCTCTTCCAACATTTCTGTCGCGGCTGTACGCTTTTAACCCCCTCCCTGACATTTCAGCAGACTGCCATGGATAGGGGTGTCAACCGGCCGGACTTACGCTGGCCCGACCACAGCCTAGCCCGGCCCGTGGCTGGGCTTTATGATGATGGGTTTCCAGTCAAAATCATACCTTTTTTTCTTCATTTGAAGCTCGTTTGGTTGGTGCACCTTAAAATGCCTTAATATCTCAATTTTAAGTTCAACAATTTTAAAAGTAATAAAATAAAATCCCTAATTTTAAAGCCACTGGTTTTGAAATCATCGATTTTAGTGTACAATAGTTTTAGACTGAAAATCAAAATAAACTATAAGGAGAAATTTGGGGATCAACCGGTGCTGAAATACGGCAATTTACAACACTTCAGACATGTGAAAAAAAAACATAAAACGATTTACAACATATCAAATATATGAGAAACGGTATTTGACGGCTGTTTAGGACATTTTCAAGCATTCTACGACACACCAAATGACCTCTTAAGGAAAAAAGTTCACCACATCTCAATCTACAAATACATGTAAAAGAACACATATCTAAGATTGAACCAACACTCAAAATGAATTAGTTTGAACAAAATACACTTAATATTCATATTGTCTGCAAGCAATTCACCATATCTCAATTCCCGTAATAAATGAGTCTAACAGGTACAAAATTTCCGAACCAACAATATACAACCGTTCTTAAATATTTACATCTCCCAAAACAAAAGAAAATAATCTAATAAGCATGCTCATTGTGCCTCAGTCCAAAGTTTTGAATGAACTCCAAGGTGTTCAATGGCTTTCTTCATGACTTCATAGCCTCCATGCATGTGGACGTGGTACTACAAGTAAAGGAACAGAACCTAAAATTCAAAAGAAATATAAATGTACAATAAAGATGACCAACTAAATTTTTGGCAAATTTCTAGATTTACTGATTTTATGTATTTTCAACTCAGTCGTAGAGAATTGGATCCACCGACCTGACTCGAACGTTTGGTAAAAAGTTAAAATGATTCGTCCCTCCTTCCGAAAGTCATGTAAGCCCCCAAATGATTCTAACCCATAATCATAAAAATTTGCCACAATCCCAATGAGATCCAAAATTTAATCTACCCTGCCCCTATAGAATTGCATAACAATGCCTTGTTTACAAGTTCATCCATAGTCAAGCTTGGACGAGCGCGAACCACAATAAAACCAAGAATTTATCAAAGACCGAATGGCTTATTACTCCTCCACATTTGGCAAGAATAGGTCAAACGGTACAACATAAATATAAGGTTATCAAAAGTTTGAGGACAATCGGACAAACACATCTTAAAACAATGGAAAAAGCTAAACATAGTTACATAGCGACAAGAATGGGAACAAGATCGCCTCAAAGAGTACAGACATGAAAAAAGACACTTGAGAGCCATTTGACAAGTGATCTTAGGTTATCATTAGTGGGGTTTTGGCTTAAAGCTTTGTCAAAAAAAGGATGTTAGGGTGAAGGATGAAAAGGGATAAGAAAACGACTGGAATGATGAGAAGAGATGTAGACGAGTCCTGGGAGGAATAGCACACATTCGGAATCAGGTCGTATTCTGCCAAAGAAGTATGCCAACCAAAAAAGAATATAATAGCTCAAGAAATCTTTGGCTGGGATAAACAATGACATCATTTCACTTTCCAATAGATGCCTATAATTTTAGGGAGGGCTTTTATGAAACTGTATTCGCAAGCAGCCTAACCCACAACAGTAAATCTGGCACAAATATGGGGAGTGAGCTATCGGAGATTTGGAGAGTAAGACTCTCCGACTAGAAGCTGCAGCAAGGAGGAAGGGATGCTGTGTGAATGGATATAACTGGGAACGTGGAAGGTGGGATGCTGTGAGTCACATCACAGCTCCACAAAGGAGGAAGCCTCGTGCCAATGGCATCTTACTGGAGGATGAAAATGCTTATCGCAGATACACTCATAAGATTAAATTCAGAATCAATCATCATAGGGTTATAGAGCTGATATAACATCATATCCCCATTAAACTCTGACAGGAGATTCTAATCCCTGTAGCAAACAAACTCCTAATCCCCATGGTAAGGTGCTCTAAGAAACAAACTGAAATAAATTCTTCTGGTAATTATGAAGATATCAACCATATCTAGAAAATAATAAACTATTACTGAAATATCCCCTCCTATGAAATAAAATAAACTCATTTCTTCAGACATTTCTATGATTCAATAATGCTTACCATGCTCAGGTAGTCATCCTGACTGTGCTCCAACCGTGGATTCGATCTTCATCAATATGACTTCGTGAAAACGCTTGTTGGAAGACACTTAGTGCTGGAAGACACTCCACTGGAAGTGTGTCAGCGTAAGCAGACACAATTAGAGGTGGCAATGGGTCTGGTTAGGGTTGGGCCATTAGTGAAATTTAATCAAAGTTGTTAGACACGAATCCAAGCTGACCTGGACACTATATATATATATATATATATATATATATATATATATATATATATATATATAGAGAGAGAGAGAGAGAGAGAGTCTGGGTCAAGATGACAACCGAAACTCGATCCAATTCAAAACTCATTACCCTAACTAACTTTTCTAAAGGTCGATTAGGCAGCCTGGGTCAAGATGATGCAACCCGAACGCGATCCAATTCAGACTCATGACCCTAACCCACTTTTCTAAAGGTCGATTAGGTAGGCTGGGTCAAGACGACGCAACTCAAACTCGATCCAATTTCAAAATCCATGACCGTAACCCACTTTTCTAAAGGTCGGGTCAGGTCAGGCTAGATTTTGTCGGGCCTAACTACAATACAGAGAGAAAAAAACAATGATCATGCTGGGCGGAGAAAGACCACCTTATGTATATAAATAAAACATATAATAGACTAAAACAAATTGCATTTGTGCAAACAACTAAAAAACAAAAAATAGATGAAACCACCAAGTAAACCATTAGAGCACACTGGACTTGAAGAATTATATCTATTTGTTTTCTGGTATCCATAGTATCAGTGATGTTGGAAAGTTACCTTTGTAGAGTGTATAGCGTCGCGTCAGTGTAGAGCGGAAGCGTCCTCTTGTCGGTGCAGAGTGGCTACCAGAGTCGCTCGCAGAGTCCACGCGTCAAATTTCGGAAGTCTCGATGATTCTTCCAAAGGAGAGGAGAGAGAGAGAGAGAGAGAGAGAGAGGAGAGGGAGGAGTTTTGGGAGAGAAGAGGAGGAGGAGGAGAGTTCACGTAGGTGGGATTCTCTTCTCTATATGCTCTCATATATATAAGAAAACACTCCTCAAGAGTCCCCACGTAATGGGACTCAAACCTCCAAGTCTTTTTCCACCTTGAAAAAGAACTCCAATGTGGATGCTTATCCACTACACCTTCCATCACGTTTAACATCTCCCACTCATACACATAGGATATACCATAATTGCATCTCCTCTTATAACTCTACCTTTCATACAGGGAAATGGCATGTGCGATCAAACGAGAAGGATATGTAAGTGAGGAGTGTTATATTAAGTTATCACCATACTAACATAACACTGCAACTCCAAATTTCGTCTCATACCCCAAACCACAAGCTCACAGCAAGTTAAGGAGATCTGATCCTTCTGAGATCTCCATCTTAACCTCTCAAAAAAAAAAAAACTGTGTTTATGTTCTCATGATTATGTTGGACACATCCATCATAATCGCTGACCAGTAATGAGTCAGAATAATATCGGTGTAATACAAGTCGATTTTTCCTACGCTACACATGTTAATCTACTTCAACTTAACTGCTTTCCTAGACATGCTCTACTGGACCGCATGTATCATAGTCTTTGGAAAACATGATAAAGTAGCATCATCAAGCGTCCACATCATGACAAGATGCATAGTCCCAAAAGACATAATGAAAAAACAGAGGCTTCACATAGTGATGAAGTAGGGATCCATTCAGTTACTCCTTAGGCGGTCGAAACGATAGCACATACAATATGATCAGTATGTTATGGTGGAGTGAAGAGCAAGAATGGCCATGCTCATACACCATCTAAATCTGTAACCCTGCTCTCCACTAAGTGCATCCAGGTTGCCCATACGGCTCTCATCAAATTTAGCTATCTGCATCCAGGTTGCCCATACGGCTCTCATCAAATTTAGCTATCAACAAATTACATGGAAGAGTCAATGTCCGACTGTTTTCAATTGGTCTTATCTTAGCCACCTGCTAAGGCGATTTCGACTCTTATTACGCTCCCACTGAACGTAGAAAATATACACTCCCACTAAGTGCCAAGTCTACAGAGTCTTTCATTATGCTCGCTCTCATAGCGAGATGGCAATTGTCCGTGTGAGTGGACCGATCAAAACCTGGTGGCCAACACATTCACATTCACAAATATAAGTGTACTAATAATGCAAAGAAAAATACTCATATTTTATTGTAAAAAATGGTATCCAACAAAAACTACTAGACCCTTCTCAGTCCTAAACCTCCAACATGTTTGAGACACGCAATTCTCACAAGAGGTTTGGTGAAAAGATCTGCAAGCATCTCACTAGTAGAGATATATTTAAGGACCACCAACTCCTGTGCAATGATGTCTCTGATAAAGTTGTAACGAGTGTCAATATGCTTTGACTTTCCGTGATACTTGGGTCCCTCGTGTAGGCTATCGCGGCCATATTGTCGCAATACATCATAATAGAATCTCTTGCATGTGCTGTGACATCTAAGCTCACCAAGAATCGCCTCAACCAAATGGCTTCCTGGACTACAGCAGTGCAAGCAACGTACTCAGACTCCATCGTAGACAAGGAGACACATGTTTGCTTCTTGCTGCACCAAAAAATAGCTCCTCCTCCAAGTACGAATGCATATCCCGCAGTGGACTTGCGCTCATCTCTGTCAGCTGATCTATCGGCATCTGAGTATCCAGTCAATCTAAAGCTCCCACCATAATAGCACAGAGCGAGAGTCTCAGTACCTCGCAGATATCTAAAAATCTTTTTCACTGTTAGCCAATGCGTAGTTCCAGGATTACTTTGATATCTACTAACAATGCCAACTGCAAAGCAAATGTCGGGACGACTGCACATCATGGCATACATGAGGCAACCGACTGCATTGGCATAAGGGACATCCTTCTTTCGTTCTTTTTTTTCTTCTGTATTAGGATATTGATCAATGCTAAGAACTGAGCCCTTCTCCATTGGAATAACCACAGGCTTGGTTTTATGCATCCGGAAGCGCTCCAAGATTTTCTTGATGTAAGTCTCTTGAGACAAACTTAGAAGTTTCTTAGATCGATCCCTCTAGATCTTTACTCTTAGTAAATCAGCCTCACCTAAATCCTTCATCTCGAATGTGGAGGATAACCATTCTTGAGTGGTTTTGATTAACTCCATGTCATTCTCGGCTAGCAATATATCGTCAACATATAAAGAGAGAATGAGAATACTTTTTTTAACTCTCTTGACATAGACACAATGATCCTCTTTGGTCATTCTGAAGCCAATCAAAATGATTGATTGGTGGAACCGATAATACCACTGTCTAGACGACTACTTGAGACCATATATGGAACATTTCAGGCGGCATACTTTGCGCTCTAGTCCTTCAGCTTCAAAGCCCATAGGCTAAGCCATATAGATCTCTTCGTCTAATTCTTCATTGAGAAAAGCTGTCTTTACATCCATTTAGAATAATTCCCAGTCTAGATGTGCAACGATAGCCAGGATGAGGCGAATAAAGACAAATCTCACCACTAAGGAGAATGTCTATTCGTAGTCTATTCCCTCTAATTAGATATAGCCTTTCGCCACGAGTCGGACTATATACTTGTCAATTGACCCATCAACCTTACGCTTTGACTTTAAGAACCCACTTGTTCCCAATAGCTTTGCGTCCAGGTGGTAGATCAACTAACTCCCATACTTCGTTCTTAGTCATTGAATTCATTTCTTCCCTCATTACAGCTATCCACTTTTCTAAGTCAGGTGAAGTCATTACTTCCTCGTAGGATGCAGGCTCATCAGCATCCACAGAAGTACACATCAGTGATTATCCTTCAATCGTAAAACGACGTCGAGGGTATGTCCACATTGACTTCTACGAGGTAAAGCGTTAAGTGGTTCACTCCCACTGTCCATTGGAACACTCTCACTATCTTCAGCAACTTCTGGGATGAGACTAATTCCTCTCATGCCAGAAGACATAGCGTTCTCACCAGGATCTTATAACTCATATAGCTACATGTCCTGCCTGACCTCTCCTATAGATGGGTAATCTCCCTCAAAGAAGACTATATCTCGGACCTCTTTCTCAGTCATTCCTTCATCTGGATGTTTACCATACATTATATAGCCCTTAGATTGCACAGGATATCTTATGAACACTTGTTTGCTAGATCTAAATCCCAACTTCCCATACTTATGGGAAGTACTGTGAACATATCCAACTGATCCCCAAGGGTGTAAGTCCTCCAAGTAGGGCTTTTCGCCTTTCCATAGTTCGTAGGGAGTTGAAGGTCTTGACTTAGAAGGCGCTCAGTTCAGGATATAGGCAGTAGTCAATAGTGCATCGCCCCAGAAATTTATTGAGAGGTTAGCTTGCACCATCATCGACCAACCATCTCCATAAGAATATGATTCCTCCTCTCTACAACACCATTTTGTTGTGGAGTATAATGAATAGTAAGTTGTCTGCGAATTCCTTTCTCTTCACATAACTCTCTGAACTGATCTGAGAGATATTCTCTACCCCTATCAGTGCGAAGAGCCTTAATGCTCCTCTCTTTATCATTCTCTACCTCAGCCAGAAAACGCTTAAAACAAGTTAAGGCCTCTAAGCAATGGGTAAGAAGATACACTGAACTATAGCAAGAATAGTCATCTATAAAAGTGATAAAGTAGGATTCGTCATGACGTGCCCTCACATTTAAGGGTCCACATATGTCTAAGTGGATTAGCTCTAGTGGGCAAGAGGCCCTCTTGGCCTTCCCAAATGGCTTTCTGCAGGCTTTTCCTGCCAAACATGGCTTACAGACAGGGAGATTTACTTTAGTGAGAGACCCAATAGGCCTTCTCGAGCTAATCGGCTCATTCTCTCCTGTCCTATGTCTCCCAATCTTGCATGCCATGATACAGAATTAGAAACGATATCAGAAGAAGATGCGATTAATAAAATAGAATCATTACATAGAAAAAGTTGAAAGAATAACCTAAATAACCAAGACCATAAAGACTCTTATCATAATAAAGAGATACTGAGGTCCCTAAAAAGTTGAAAGAATAACCCAAACGTATAAGTGTTATAACTGAAAATAGATTACATCGAACATCAGGTACATAAAACACATCATGTAAAAGAAGAGTGCGTCCAGTTCGCATTTTCAGTTGTTGCGAGCCAACTCCAAGGACTTCTTCTTAAGCGCCATTCCCCATGGTGACATGTTGGCTACCATTTGGTATTCAACGATAATCTAAGTGTTAGTATTAGATGGCCTACGAGCCAATCTGATACTATGTATTATTCAGTTTATTAATTTAATGACAATAATTCATTGTGTATTTAATTCAATCTCTGTTTATCATATCGCGATGAAGTCCATGAACATGTGCAATGGTCTTCTGATTATGATGAGATCATAATTATAGAACTGAAGACTTATAAACATATGTTCTTAATTGTTCCTAGTCGGAGGATGCTTGAGAAGGACATCAAACATCCGGATAGACTAGTACAAGTTTCTTCAGCTCATGTGATCAGGGTGATTGATCCTATGAGTTACTTGTGTGGAGATGCTATGTTGGGCCTGTAGATGCTCATTGGTGAATGAGTTCACTGAACTGATCCAATCATGAATCGCTAGATGGTATCTACCTAACTGTTAACCAGCTTAATTCTTTTGTCACAATTGTGTGGATGGTCTTCGGATCTGAGACACCAATGATTAATGAATCCATATCCATAAGTTAGCTATAAGTTAAGTGATCGGGTTCAGGGAGATGCCCTCGAAGGTAACTATATGTTCAATACTGAATCATCCGCTCTCGGTAATAGGAGAAGGAATATTTCAGAAATGATGCGCTTAAGTCCTTGGCTAGGGCGGACACTATATCAGATAAGGAGTTATCTGTTATAGTTTTGCGGCATCTGATTCAAGTGAATCGACCGGCTAGGTTTTAACGGTAAACCATACCCTAGGTCGATTCGGGAACATTGTACAGATGAAGGACAATATCTGCGCGGTAACTGATGACGGAAAGGTTCCCATAGTGGGTTGCATAAACTATAATGCCTTCTAGGATCACGCGGTATTGCTTGGCACCTAACGTAATCGGAAGCCCGTCTGAATTTATTGTGGGACATTAAACTCGGCTAATTAATTAATATAAGGATATTAATTAAATTAGTATGTCCGTAAAGAGTTACTAGACTTAATGGGACATTAACTGGACTGGTATTTAGGCCTATAGGGTTACACGCAAAAGGTTTTCAAGTTCGGTGAATTTTTGACGAGGTTTCAGATAAGTGTGGGTTTTTCTAAAAAATTGCAAATCACTTATTATAAAAGTAATGTTTCTAGGTCAGGGGCCAACAACCCTGAACCCTGACCTAGCCGCCCCCCACTCTCTCCTCTCTCTCTATGGGCGCCGCCCACCTCTGGCCGGCCCCGGAGACTCCGCTCTGACTCCTACCTGCTTCGCCTCCCAGCCAACGGGAATTCTGAATCTGCATGTCGCGGAAGATTACATGCAGCCAAACATGATCCACAGATGCTACAGCGAGCGAGGAAGCGAGGATGATCCACCGAGAGGAAGACCGCGTAGGTACCGCTAAAGGCCGAACACCTGCGCGGCTTGCGGCATCACACCGACGGAACCGGTTGAATGCGGATTCGAATTCATACAAGGTAAATACGATTTTCCGTTTAAGGTTTTTGTAAATCAAAACGAGATGGATCCGATCCCAATTAATTTTATCCGCTGTATTTTGTTCGGATCCGGACACAGCGATCCTAACACTAAGAACCCGGCTCGCTTATGAGCTATGTGGCAGGTTGCTCCTGAGTCTACAATCTAATGAGAGACTGTATGAGCAATGAAAACATTAGAGCACACATAAATAGGATTTCTAGGGACAAAACAAACCTTCTTTGGCTCAGTGC
This sequence comes from Zantedeschia hybrid cultivar, assembly GCA_030544215.1. Classification (NCBI taxonomy): domain Eukaryota; kingdom Viridiplantae; phylum Streptophyta; class Magnoliopsida; order Alismatales; family Araceae; genus Zantedeschia; species Zantedeschia hybrid cultivar. Next base: position 49,482,749 of record JARZZO010000011.1, read on the forward strand.
AATCACTGACATAGTGTCTCATCTTCTGACAGTTAAGTACTTGACCTTGCTTAGATTTTTCTTTTCTGGCTTGTGATGCTTATCCTTTTAGTTATTTTGTTGTCCCCATTTCTTTTCAACCTTTTGCTGAAAATTGTTGTTCTTCTTGATCCAGTTTCGCCTGGGCCTCTTTGCCTTAGGCCTGTTTGCATCATCCACCAATGCTCTATGACGGGTCGCCTCTTTGTGCTCCACCTCTAAGTCTAGGTGACGTGAAACGTCACTATAAGTTTTGATGCTTTCATTGTAAGTAAACACCAGTTTGATATGCTCCCAAGAAGATCGGGAAGGGACCTCAGCACAGCAAGTATATGTTGCTCATCTGAGAGTTCAGTACCAGTTGTCTTCAATTCTCTGATCATCGAAGACATCACCCTCAGGTGCTCTGCCATAGAATGCTTTGGGTCCATCATTTACTGATTGAACTTCAAAGTTTAGGCCCTCAACCTCGTTGCTAATGTGCCTCCATATTGGAACTTCAATTGCTCCCACATTTCTTTGGCAGTTTTGTAACTCTCAAATTCTTTGATAAGGTCATTGAGTATGCAGCTCAACATAGTATAGCGCGCACTCCTATCCTTATTCAACCACTTATCATAAGCTTGCTTGTCACGATTGACTTGCGCAAGTGGTCCATCATTAGATGGTGGCAGCATCACGTTGGTCAAGGTCTCAAGTATCTCCTTCTCGTTCAGGAGATACTGAATTTTTCTGTGCCACATGTCGTAATTTCCGTCCTTTAATTTATCTTAACCAGATAACTCGTAATATAAACCTTTTGAAGCCATCGTTACCTTCTTCATTGCACAAGAAAAATAATTAGGCACTTAAAAATTCTTTTTTCTTAAAATCAATTGGTCATATAGTTTATTTTACATATGTCATTTCGAAAACTTTGTTAGGCTCGTAATCATCACCTTCATATATGTCACAAACTATATTTCCAATTAAAATAAGAGTGGAAAAAATAGAACATTAAGAGACTCATTCCCTAATTTTAAATCCACATGATTTACAAAAATATCAAACAGTTTGCTTTAAAATCCATGATAAGTATAGATAACACATTTCCTAAATATAGCATGCATCTACAAGAGGGATATACTGATCGCACTACTAAGCAAAAAATTGACTTTTAATGCTACCACATATCAATATATATTAAACATATACAGGCAATTCATTAATTATTAAAAAATAAATTACTCCCTCCCTTAAGTTATAACAAGTGTGTCTAATAATAACTAAAAAATTGCCAGATAGCCAGACAAAATACTGGCCACATTAATAGTCCAAAGTCTATAGCCCAATATTACATAGCTTAAATTGTACAACTCGGGAACCAATTCAGATCGGCCCCTTATAATTACAAAAAAAGTTCTCCCATATAAAGATAGGTCCTCCATGGTCTCCAACGAGTCCCTGAAAAAATATTTAGGGACACTGGCCATCCGTCTACACAATCACACGACTATGCAATTTCTATTAGATATTATGTAAATAATTATCCCCCCGTCATGGAAAAATTATTTATTTTAAATAGGAAAATTACAGGATATAATTGCATGAAATTTATCAGATCCGAGTAAAATATATTTAAACCCTTTTCGTAACTCTAAATAGATTTTTAAAGAACGAATCATTTGGTCAAAAACAAACAGGGATATATTAACAATTATCAAAAAATGTGTAACCCACAAGACAGAAATGCTCCTCTTCTTCCCCAAAACGCATGAACAATGATATGGGTATGAACAGTAAAAAAACGCATGAACAATGATATGGATATGAACAGTAAAGTAGGCATGAACAGTAAAAAAATGCATGAATAGTAATTTCTAGAGGAAACGCAGGGTGCGCAGCGCCCCGCGCGCGCAAGTGCGCGGTTGAGGGGCACTCTATGCGCGACGCGTGGGGCGCATGCTGCCCCGCTTGCAGACGCGCGTTGCACCATGTGCGCGAGCGCACGCCGCGCAGGGGCGCGCACTGCACCGCACGCGAGCGCACGCAGCACCACGCGTGCTACCCCACATAGGCGTGCAGTCGCCGTCGCCGGCCTTCGGCCGGACTGTCCGACGAATCTCCTTCGCTCTTGATACCAATGTTGAAAAGTTACCTTCGTAGCGTGTACAACGTCGCGTCGGTGTGGAGCAGAAGCGTCCTCTCGTTGATGCAGAGCAACTACTATAGCTCTCGAAATCTACGCACCAAATCTCGGAAGCCTCAGTGCTTCTTCCAAGGGAAAGAGAGAGAGGAGAGGGAGGAGTTTTGGAAGAGAAGAGGAGGAGGAGGAGAGTTCACATAGGTGGACTTGTCTTCTCTATATGCTCTTATATATATAAGAAAAGACTCAAGAGTCTCCACGTAATGGGACTCAAACCTCCAAATCATTTACCACCTTGGAAAAAAAAATCTAATGTAGATGCTTATCCACTACACCCTCCATCACGTTTAACAAGTGACAAGCACTTCTTCAGAAATGATAACATATCCAATGATCAACTATACAATCCCTCCTCCACTCATGTCAAAACTACACAAACTGTAAGTAAAAATTCTATGCAAAATTTACAGAGGTTAATGACAGTTTCAATTTTCCTATGCCTATACTTGAAGCAGAAAGTTGGACCAAAAGGTTGTTGTAGATACATACCTCCTATGGCTAATCCAATGTGCTTCAACTACTTACAATCTAGAACTGTCAATTTCTAGCCTCCACTAGCATTCTTTTAGTATCAGAACCAGCATTGCTAAAGCTGAAAAGCTTCATCTTCAAAAGAAACTATGGTTCCACCTCCTCTGTTCCCCTACTGCCTGCCACAACAGTATCATGATCTCTACCCGATGAAAGCAAAAACGTCTAATGGTGGATCCCCTCTGGATGCATCATGTTCAGCACTAACACATTAACAAGTCTCAAGTAACCTATATCCAGCATAAAAAAAACCTTGATTTTGACGTTCAACAACCTAAAGAAATAAAATTTCACCTTAGCTCAAAACCTCTTTTTTTAGCAGCTTCCAGGGTGGCAGTCTCATTTCCAATTGTCTTGGAAAGGTTAAAATAGGACTGCCACAACTGCAAAGAGAAAGGATAAGCCGACACAGCCTGTTGATGAAATGACTCTGAAATACCCTGAATTTCTAGATGACTCAAAATATTAGCAGCTTCTAACCAAACTGATTCTGGTGCAACAGGGGAAGATTGAAAAATGGATTTGGAAGAATTCCACAGTAAGTAGAGACTCTTGATAATCTTTCATAAGCAACTTCGTGGACGAATACACAACCCAAGCTGCTGGTTAGTGCATGTCATGGAATAGAAACTGTAAAATTAAAACCAAGATTCAGCAAGCATAAAGACAGAAATTTCTCCTTCCAACCTCTAGTAACATGAGCCGTTCACAAGATAATAATTCAACTGCCAGGGACTCCACTCCACAGGGGAAAACTTGAAGAGAGCAAGATATACACAGAAATGGGCCAGAGTTGAATTTTGGGAAGAAACTTTGCCCATTATCATATAAGCCTCCAAACCTAATAAAGCATTATGTTCTCTATTTAAGCAGCAGCTTACCTGTTGGCTGCTGGAGCCTGATCAACACAGGCAAGGACACCAAGTAATCCGTTGATGGTGGGCGTTGCGTCGAAGACCCTCTGATGCGAGGCCAGCTCCTTCGTCCGACAACCATGCGCTTCCTCAGCCCATGAACACTATCGGTTATCATTCCAGTAGTTATTTCGGTGGGCTACGGTCCATTTGTTTTCACATAAAATAGGTTACAAAAAAATAGAAATCGAAAATTATTTTACAATCACTTATTCGATAATACTTGAAGTTCAAGTCAACGGAAAACTTAATTCGTCGAGTCCTTCTTTTCTTGATTTTAACATTCATGGGATAAAATTGAATTTCTTTTTCTAAAAGAGCTGAAAATATTTTCATGAGCTGGAATGACGAATTTTGTTTTCCTTTATTTTATATGTATTTTCTTAAAAATTCTTTCGTACATAGACCCCAAGTACTTGTATGAAATGGAGACGAATTAAAAATGAATTAAATTTATATCAAACTGTGTCGTGGTGTAGTTGGTTATCACGTCAGTCTAATAACTAAATCTCCGGTTCGAGTACGGATGACGCCATTTTTGTTTTTTTCCGTTCACAGAACTACTGAAAACTTTTTCTTTGTGTCGCTTAAAAAACTACATTAACGTAAAATGTAAAAGAGCACTTTATTCCTCGCAGAAAATTTGAGACTCCGTCTCCTCACATTTTAACCGAACGTTTCTTCAGTCCTCGTGGTGCTGACTGGAGCTACGTAATTAAAGCAATATACTTGGTAATGAGTGTATGGACAAGATACTGAGTAATGAGTGTATGGATGACAGTACAAAAATTAAGTGGATATAGAGTAGAATACAAAAGCTCTGGAAGTATGTAATGACTGTTTGGATGACAATACAAAAAATTAGGTAGACGTAGAGTAGAATACAAAAGCTCTGGAAGTATGTAATGACTGTTTGGATGACAATACAAAAAATTAGGTAGACGTAGAGTAGAATACAAAAACTTTCGAAATATATGCAGTGGTCAAGAGTAAGGCAAAGATCCTGCAAAGGACCCGAGCAGGCCTGCAAACCTTGAGATTTCAATCTCCTAGTGATAGTAATTTGCTAAGCTAAGAAAACTCGGGTGAAGAACATGGCAACTAAAAACTAGCCTAGCAACATCTCAAATTTGATCTTCAGTTGTAATTAAAAAAAATATTTTCAGTGACAAAAATAAATGTGCATAAACAAAATAGGTTTGGGGAAATTTGTGGCTTTTTAAAAAAAATGGAAAACATGAAAGGTATGCAGAGAAATATAAATTTAAAATATAACAAGAACACAACCAACTTACTAAGTAAGAACATCCATCACATGTCTCTAATAAGAGAATACTCTTCCGCATCTCAATCCTCAAGAGATGAGATCCATTCTAAGAAAAGGAAAAACTAATTAGTAAGTTAACATGAAATATAAGTTTATAATATATTCATAAAGTTAATATACCTTCTAAATTAGCCTTCAACCAATCTTGAGAGCAAATCAAAGTCTCAACTGACTCTGGATTTAAAGAACTCCGATATTGGTCAATGATCCTTCCACTTGTGCTAAAAATAGATTCTGATGTAACAGTTGATGTTGGAATTTTCAAAATGTCTCGCGCCATGCTTGATAATGTTGGATATTTGATAGTGTTATCTTTCTACCAAACTAAGATAGTAAAACCCTTTAGAGTTCGAGCAACAACGCTTTCCTCCAAATATTGATCTGATTCATATTTAAAGTCTTCTAATAATACTTGTATGAAGGAATTGGTCAAAGCCACTCAAGATATCATCATCATCATTTGCCTCAGCTATCACATTCTCATTTTCTTAGATATGAAGGCTTCGTTCATTTGCATTTGACGAAGTAAAATAATACAAATAGGCATCGAAAAGATCGTACAAGCTTTGTCTAACATGAATAATATGTGATGGAGTATCAAAACCGTAAAGTTCCATAAAAGCACAAGTAACAAATATCATCTTATACCTAAGATCAAGCACTTTACCAATAGCAAACAGTTATGTTGAATATTATTTCTCTACCTAATACTTATCAAATTTTCCTTACATTTTTGCCACCATGTTACACACAAACTCATTTAAATTCCGTTGCTCAAGCTTCAATAACCTTTGAACATTACAAATCTCTAGCAAGGCTATGTTTGAAGTTAGTTCTTCAATTTTTGAAAAAGTATTCGTTGTATTGTAAAAAAAATTTTAAAACTTGTATATAAATTCAGCTTTGGACCAATCATCAACTGAAGAAGCACACAAAAAACTTGTATCCCATGTTTCTGATGCCGTGAAAGTCTTTTTATAAAATAGAGCAGCATCTAACATCATTCAAGTTGAATTCTACCTTGTTGGAGTGTCATTCAGAAGATCTTTCCTTTCACACAGTCCTACTTGTTGCACGATCTCATGAAATTTCTGTTTCCGTACTTGTAACGTTTTAACATATTTTATACTCACGAATATTGTGAATTGCATTATGTGCCTCATTCAAACTATCTTGAACAATTAAATTTAAGATATGAGCACAACATCTTATATGAAAAAACTTTCCTTCAAGCAAAAGCGATTGCTTCTCTACAAGATTGCTCTTAACCAATCTATTGAGAACATCATTAGCTGAAGAATTATCCAAAGCAAGACTAAAAATTTTACAATCAATTCCCCAATCCACAAGCGACTTTAGAAGAACCTTTGCAAGTGCAGCCCCAGTATATGGTGATTCTACCATTGAAAATTCAAGAATCCGCTTTTGCAATTTTCAATTAGTGTTCGCGAAATGAGATGTAACACACAAATATCTTAATGTATGATTTGAAGTCCATAGATCAATAGTGAGACTAACTTTCCCACATTCTTGACTTAAATAGTCCATCAGTTTCACTTTCTCTTCTTGATATAATTTATCACAATCAGCCTTGATAGTACTTCGCATCACATGAACAACTTCTAGATTAAGACTTCTACTATAATTTCTAAAAGCAACATGCTCAACAAATGTAAATGGGAGTTCTTGCATGATAATCATTTGTACTAACTGAAAGCGAGAAAATTCTTGATCAAACTTAAAGTTTAAAAGACAACATTGTTTTGAACAACGTAGATTACTAGTATCTAAAGTACGTTTGGGACATTGATTAAGATGTCGTGACATATGACTAGTCCCAATATTGTTAGAGCAAGCAAAAGAAGCATTACAATGGTTGCACAATGCTCTTTTAGTCCTATCTTCAAAAATCCTTTCGAAAAAATGGCATCATACTTTAAAAGACCGTTTCCAAGGTCGTTTAAAAGATGACCATGTTCCAAATTCAACTACATTCAAACTCGTACTCGATTCGGTAACATTTAAGCTCACATTGTCTTTCTCATTCACATTAGACATTTTTGAAAAACGTACGTATAAGAAATGCAGGAATATATATACATAAACATATACAGTAATTTTAAAGACATAAAATAGCTTAAAGTATATTTTCATACTCGATCAAGGTTATCTAATCCCCTTTAGATAGAAGGGAGTTGTTCCAACCTGCAATTTTTCTCCTTATTTTATCTACCATATGAAAAAATGATGCGCACTCATGCAATGGAGAGTAATTGGCCCTCCAAATATTTTGAGGGAATTCCATTGCAACTGGAAGGACTAAGATTGCCTACTAATTGCTTCTTGGATAGAGGAGCTCTCTTTGGCGGGATACAAAATAATCTGAGAGGGATTGAGATCAGGAACCATGTTGTAGGCTTGCAGCCCAACAAATTGGAATTAATGAGTGATTCACTATCTGTGATATAATGGATTAATGGTTTTCGGAAATGCCCCATCAATGCTTACTAGAGTTCATGAAATCAAGAGACTTAAAGAACTGACAAGTGAGATCAAGATTGACTACTTGAACATCTGACTAAACAATGAACATGCTAGTTTTCATAGAACTCCTGTAGTAGACATAACATCTGATCGACTGAACATTCAAGTTTTCGTGGAACTCCTGTAGACATATATAACATCTGGCTGAACAATTAACATGCTAGTTTCCATAGAGCTCCTGTAGTAGACATAACATCTGATCAAACTGAACATGCTAGTCGTCATGGAAGTCAAGTAGATATATAACATCTGACTGAACATATTAATTTGAATTTTATCATGTATGTTTCATTTGACTATGATTATAAATTGAGTAGATGTGTTGTTAACCCCTGCAACTCATGGAATCGTAGAGCACAAAAATTATTATAACATGGTCATTCATGTCATTGTTCAATTCTAACTTATAAGGCATGTATAATCTGAATGCAGGTCTAAGCAGCTATCGTACTAACCAAAAAAAAAAAACTTCTCCGATTATTTCTAACTTGGATTAGGGAAAACTAAAGTGCAGTCCACAAATAGCAAGTGAAAAAGAAAAAAAACAAGTTCTCCAATGATTTCTAACTTGAATCGACGACGATGGCACTCGCAGGGCCCGGCGCCGGAGACAACGAGGGGATCACCAGTGCCGACGGCGGACCTTGCCGGGTCGTGGCATCGATGGGGCCGATATCCGACAGCGGGGAGGAGGGGTTGCTGTGGAGGAGTACTCAGTGCTCACCGTTTTCACCACTAGAACCGAGGACATGGAGAGGAAGAGACGAAGAGGATCCCCATGGCCGCCATTAGAAGTGAGGACAGGGAGGAAGAGCTGAACGGAGTTGTGCTTGGTGCCGTTGCCCCCATTAGAAGCAGAACACATGCTCCTCCTATGAACGTGGAACCCTAACCGGCTAAGGCCAGCCCTCCCTCTTCCACTGTTCATCGTGGCCCCTTCCCAGCCTGCAACGTAGCTAGGGGAAACCCTAGCTGCGTCAGGCAGGGAAGGGGGGGTGGCCGGGCTGGGCTGGCCCTTGGGCCCGAGCCAACCCGATGCCTGACCCGGGCCAGGCTCGCCCCTTGGGGCGGGTCTGGGCCCAGTCCGGGGGCCGGCTGGACTTGGTCCAGTGACCGGACTGGGCCCGGTTCGCCAGGCCCCTTTAGCCCAATCCAATTTTTTTTTATTGTTGACCCATTAACCCCATATTAGTCTATTTAATGCCATTTTTAATTACAGAATTTAGTTTAAATTTAAAATGAGATTTTTTATTTAATTATATTATATTTTTTAATTGCTTATGTCCTATAAATAGATTGTGGGGTTATTAACTGTTTATTTAATCTAATTGTTGGATTAAAGGACATTAAAAGGGAGTTAATTTAATTGTTAAATTATTATTATTTTTTCTGTAAACTTAATTGTCATGGAATATTATAAATTTGTCACTTTAGAGTTTATAAACATTTAATGTAATGTACATTGATTGATTGTTTAAATTTTGATTTAAATTAGCATGAATATATTATTTTTTCGAAAAAATCAAATCCAATTTTCGTTTGGTCTTTGGTTTATGAAACCAAAATTAAATACTTTTGAAAAATTTTTATTAAGCCTTGTGATGTGCAAAACTTGAGTGGTTTGTTTAATTAAAACTCCTTGGTGGTCATAGATGAGCACTTTTGATTTAGCTTGTGGATGTGGATCTATAATATGTGATTGTGTGGTTTATTATCTGTTAATAAATAGAGGTCTACGAACCTCTCCCTCTCTCATATTTTATTGTGTCTCTACCTCCCTCCCTGATGTACTCGCCATAAGGCTTCCTCTTTTAAATTATCATGTATTGAGAATTTTATGATGTAATTTGATCGAGGCGGCTGAGCATAGAATGAGAATGATCCACAACTGCAATCAGATGGATATGAAGGAGTTCATTAAATCTATGTGCATACTCATGATATAAACTGTTATATTATGTACGTGTGTTTGATTGTCTGGCTCAAGTCAAACCGCAGTGTCATCCATGACCACACTAATGGCATGTATGTGATGTGTGTGTTTTCTTTTGATTACGAATCATATAACCTAGGTTATTAGTATGTATAATATATTCGATATATTTAACACTATCACCTAGGATGAGACAAAAGTAAATAAATAAAACATTCGTTACAAAATCTAAGCCGTAGCGCTAGTCATTGAGAATGCACCGCGTGGCTCTCCATCAATATAATTAATAGAACTTAATTAAGTAGTAGCATATACTATTGTGTTTACTCAAGATTTGCCATCGTCTGTTGAGAGGACTATTAATTATGGCATAAGATGCCTTTCGATAAGAATAGAGGAATGATATAGTTATCCACGTATTTACTCGGGAACTATATTTCTACTCTCCTCTATCATGTATTGATGGTAAAGCTTAGATCATGAATAATGGTCTACTGTGTTTACCTTGGATCATTAATAACCTGGGAGCCGAAATATGATCGGATATTGCAAGGAGTTGCAATTACCATGAGATGGTTGCTCTAAGATAATAGTATAATACTATGTGTTTATCCGAGGTTATATTGTGACTCCTGGAGATTCTGATCCCTACTAGGAGACTGTCGGCGTCTCCCGTTCTATATATGTGAAGGTTATACAGTCCGACGAAAATTAGTGGGAGTAAAACTAGATAAACAAAGTCCATGTCCTTTTGTTAAATTAATTGATTGAATATGTGCTAATTGTAATCTGATTATCTCCTGCAGGTTAAAATGTCACACCAGAACCCGTTGCGTGGCACACTTGATGTCAATCGTTTGACAGGCCCAAACTACTCAGACTGGCTCAGGAACATGAAGATTGTCCTCAGGTCTGAGCAGATTACTTATGTCCTGGATGATGAACCTCCTACTAAACTAGCATTAGATGCCCCAGAGGAGCACATGCTGACATATGAAAAATGGAAGGAAGATTCAACCATGGCCCAATGCTACATACTGGCTTCTATAAGTAATGAGTTGCAGAGGCAACATGAGGAGATGGATGCTAGATCCATCATGCTCCATTTGAAGGAGCTGTTTGGTGAGTAGAACAGGATCGAGAGATATGAGATATCTAAGAATCTGTTCAAGGCCCAAATGGCAGAGGGATCTTCAGTACAGACTCATGTGCTGAAGATGATTGAATGGGTAGAGTGGCTAGATGCTTTTGGGGTTCCACTCCCCAAAGAGATGCATACCAACCTTGTATTATCTTCACTTCCACAATCATATTCTCAGTTCATTGTAAACTTTAACATGAACAAATCCAGACCACTTTAGCAGAATTACTGAACATACTAAAGACTGCAGAGGGAAACCTTGTGAAGGATAAACCCTATGTTCTTATGGTTGGTAAGACCGGCAGGAAAAAACTAGCAGTCCAAGCCTTCAGGAAAGGCAAAGGCAAGAATCAGAAGAAGCCAAAAGTTGTCAAAAAGGATAAGGGCAAAAGTGCTGAGAAGGGTGAATGCTTCTACTGTCATCAAAAGGGGCACTGGAAGAGGAATTGTAAAGAATACCTCAAGGACAAGACTCAGGGAACTGTGAAGCAGCAGGACGCTTCAAGTATCTATATGATAGATGTAAACTTGTGAATTAGATATTATACATCATGGGTATTAGATACTAGATGTGTTTCTCATATCTATAATTATGTACAGGCACTGACAAGAAAATGTAAGCTGAGAATTTGCGAGGTGGAGCTGAGGCTAGGTAACGGCACAAGAGTTGCGGCGATCGTTGTAGGGACAGTGGAGCTCAAACTGCCATCCAGAGACACTTTTTCATTAGATGAATGTTATTATGTACCTAGCATAATAAGAAATATTATTTCTATTTCATGTCTAGATAGAATAGGATACAATTTACATGTTGGGAACAATTGTTGTTCAATTTATTTTAGAAATAAATTAATAGCCTCTGCTATATTGTCCAATGGATTGTATCTTTTAAATATGTCTCGTGAGAATTTAAACATCAGTTCTTTAACTAAAAGAAAAAGATAATAAAGCCTACTTATGGCATTGTAGGCTTGGTTACATTAGAGAAAACAGACTCCAAAGGTTGCATAAAGATGGATACTTAGATCCATTTGATTATGAATCATATGCGACCTGTGAGTCATGTTTGATAGGTAAAATGGCTAAATCTCCATTTACTGGAACTGGAGAACGAGCCATAGGTTTACTAGAGCTAATACATTCTGATGTATGTGGTCCTATGTCTACCCAAGTCATTGGTGGTTTCTCATACTTCATCGCATTCACTCATGATTACTCAAGATTCAGATTCATATACTTACTGAAGTATAAATCTGAAGCCTTTGAAAAATTCAGAGAATTTAGGAATGAAGTAGAAAAACAAACTGGAAAAGCATAAAAGCCATCCGATCTAATCGTGGTGGGAAATACTTGAGCACAGAATTCATTAAATACCTAAAGGATAATGATATCCTATCTCAGCTTACACCTCCTTATACACCTCAGATGAATGGTGTATCAAAAAGGAGGAATCGCATATTAATGGAAATGGTGCAATCCATGATAAGTATGTCCAAATTACTAGTGTCCTTATGGGGATATGCACTTAGCTCAGCTATGTATATTCTAAACAAGATACCTAGCAAATCTGTTGCAACCACTCTATATGAGATATGGAATGGAAAGAAACCAGACCTTAAATATGTTAAAGTCTAAGGATGTCATGCTCATGTTAAAAGACATGATGCAGATAAGCTGGTATCCAGAACTGACAAATACAGATTTGTGGGATATCCAAAAAAACTTATGGATATTACTTTTATCATCATGATGAACAAAAGGTGTTTGTAGCCAAGAGAGCTGTCTTTTTGGAAGAAGATTATATTCTCCAGAAGGACAGTGGGAGTAAAGTAACCTTGGAAGAAATTCCAAACTCACAAATTAGTAATGATTCATCTGATGAACTATCAGTTTCTGAACCTATTCAAATAAGTACACAAGAACCTCGTAAGTTAGAAAGAGTACCTAAACCACCAAAAAGATATGTGGGACATATTAATTTGGATGGTTCTAGAATACTCTATAATGAGGATGAGGATCCTAAGACTTACCAGGAGGCCATTGAAAGTCCAGAGGCCGGGAAATGACAAGAAGCAATGAATTCTGAGATTCAGTCCATACACATCAACCAAGTTTGGAACTTGGTTGACTTGCCCAAAAGTATAGTACCTATCGGTTGCAAATGGATCTTTAAAATAAAGATTGGTGCAGATGGACGAATTAAGACTTATAAGGCAAGGTTGGTGGCGAAGGGTTATCGTCAAAAGCAAGGCACTGACTATAACGAGACCTTCTCACCCATTGCCATGATTAAGTCTATTAGAATTCTTCTCGCCATTGCAGCATACCATAATTACGAAATATGGCAGATGGATGTAAAGATAGCTTTCCTTAATGGAAACCTTGAGGAAGAGGTGTATCTGATACAACCAGAGGACTTCACATCAAAGGAATTTTCAAATATGATATGTAAGTTGCAAAGGTCCATTTATGGACTGAAGCACGCTTCCCGAAACTGGAACATAAGGTTTGATGAGGCAATCAAATCTTATGGCTTCATTAAGAATGAAGATGAGCCTTGTGTGTACAAGAAAAACAGTGGTAGTGCAATCACATTTCTGGTTCTTTACGTTGACGACATCCTACTCATTGGGAATGATGTAGGGATAATGTCATAAGTAAAGATCTGACTATTCAAGAACTTCTCCATGAAGGATTTGGGGAAGGCATCTTACGTATTAGGAATACGAATCTATAGAGATAGACCAAAGAAGATGCTTACCTTAACCCAATCCATGTACATAGAAACCATTGTCAAAAGGTTTGGCATGGAAAATTCCAAGAGAGGTCTCATACCAATGAGACATGGAATTTATCTCTCCAAAGATCAGTCTCCCAAGACTTCTGAGGAGAGGGCAATGATGGAAACGATTCCCTATGCTTCAGCCATAAGTTCGATCATGTATGACATGCTATGTACTAGACCTGATGTTGCATATGCTCTAAGCGTTACGAGCAGACATCAGGCAAATCTAGGTGATGAACATTGGAAGGATGTAAAATGTATCCTTAAGTACTTGAGAAGAACTAAGGATATGTTTCTGGTCTATGGAGGAGGAGACTTAAAGCTGCAAGGATACACTGATTCGAGTTTTCAGTCTGATCCTGATGACCGCAAGTCGACATCAAGTTTGTCTTCACACTCAATGGGGGAGCAGTGAGCTGGAAACGTTCCAAGTAGGAAACTACTATTGATTCGACAACGGAAGCTGAATATATTGCTGCTGCTGAAGCCACCAATGAAGCTGTCTGGATGAAGAAATTCATCGATGATCTTGGTGTGGTGGAAAGCATCTCTGGTCCCGTCCTACAGGTGTGTGACAACAATGAGGCGATTGCTCAAGTGAAAGAGCCGTGGTCTCATCAGAAGTCGAAGCATATTCTGCGCGCTTTCATATAATCAGAGAGATTATAGCTCAAAGAGATGTCATAGTAGAGAGAGTTCCTTCAGCCGACAACATAGCAGATCCACTGACAAAGCCTTTGTCTCAAAATGTCTTTGAGCGTCACTTAGAGAATATGAGTAGTCTGTATAAAAGTGATTGGCTTTAGTCCAAGTGGGAGATTGTTAGTATTAGGTGGTCTAAAAGCCAATCTAATACTATGTATCATTCAGTTTATTAATATAATGGCATTAATTCATTGTGTATAATTAGTTCGATCTATGATTATCGTATCACGATGAAGTCCATGAACATATACAACAATCTTCGGATTATGATGAGATCATAATTACGGGATCGAAGACTTATAAACACATGTTCTCAATTATTCCTGGTCGGAGGATGTTTGAGATGGACATCAAACATCCGGATAGACTAGTACAGATTTCTTCAGCTCATATGATGAGGGTGATTGATCCTATAAGTCACTTATGTGGAGACACTATGCTGGACCTGTAGGTGCTCATTGAGGAATGAGTTCATTGAATTGATCCGACCTAGAATCGTTGGATGGTATATACCTCACTGTTAACCAACTCGATTCTTTTGTCTCGGTTGCGTAGATGATCTTTGAACCTGAGACACCAAAGATACCTTGTTGGTACGTCTCTAAGCTTTGACTTTGACTAACGAATCCTTAACCATAGGTTATCAATAAGTTAAATGATCGGGTTCAGAGAAATGCCCTCGAAGGCAATTCTGTGTTTAATAAGGGATCATCCGCTCTCGGTATTATGAGAGAGAATGTTCCAGGAATGATGCGCTTAAGTCCTTGGACAGGGCAGACACTGTATCAGATAAAGAGTTATCAGATATAGATTAGCGGCATCTGATTCAAGTGAATTGACTGGCTATGGTTTAACAGTAAACCATACCCTAGGTCAATTCGGGAACATTACACGGATGAAGAATTATATCCGCGCGCTAACCGATGATGGAAATGTTCCAATAGAGGGTTGCGATAACCCCAATGCCATTCAGGATCACGTGATGTTGCTTGACATCCAACGTGATCGGAAGCCTGTCCGAATTTACTGTAGGATATTAAATTCGGTTGATTAATTAATATAAGGATATTAATTAATTCAGTGGGTCTGTAAAGAGTTACTGGGCTTAATGGGCCATTAATTGGACTGGTAAAAGGGCCTAAAGGGTCACACACAAAAGCTTTTCAAGTCGATGGATAATTTGCTGAGATTTCGGATAAGTATGGGTTTTTATGAAAAATCGCAAATATACTTATTATAAAAGAATGGCTGCTAGGTCGGAGGCCAGCAACCCTGACCTAGGCGCCGCTCTCTCTCTCTCCACTCTCCTGGGCGCACATCTCGAGGCCAGCCCTCTGGAGGCTCTGCTTCTGCTCCCGACAGCTTCGCCTTCCGTCCGACGGGAGTTTTCGAATCCGTATGTCGTGGCGGATTACGCGTAACTAGACGGGATACACAAACGCCGCATCGTGCAAAGAGGCGAGGACGATCCATCGCGAGTTGAATCGCATGGATACCGCTAGAGGCCGGGCACCTGCCCGACTTGCGGCATTGCTCTGACGGAACTGGAGAACGAATGCAGATTTGAATCCGCGCAAGGTAAATAAGATTTACCGGTTTATTTTTGTTGATCAAAACAGGATAGATCCGATCCTGAACAATTATTTCTCCTGCGTTTTTTGTTAGATCTCGACACAGCGATCCCAACAACTAGGTGTTTCCACACACACTTCCCCTTATGACTTGGGATGTTGATAGTAGAAATGGAAACATCTCTTTTTGTTTCCTTGTCCAACCCATTCCCAGCATTCCCTTCAAATACATAGTTTTAACTTGAGGATTTTACATAAGAGTGTGCTCAACATGATGGAATCAACTTGATTTTGCCTAATCATGATTGAGCTACATCATTTGCACCCTTTTGCATGTACCGTGGTAAACCCCAGTCACATGACTCAAAGAATACACAAATCGATCAATTTGATCAGATAAGATAAGGAAGTGCCAAATTTACTCCAATGCTAGAAAGTGCCAAATTTACTCTTACACCATATGGGTGGATGATGTAGTCCAGGTGGTGTTGATGTGGCTTGAATCTAAAGATAATAAGAAACGAAAGGAAAAGAAGAGTTCGATAAGGAATCGGACACCATGTCAGTGAAATAAGTATAAATTTTCACTCAGGAGTCAGATTCATGTATAGGACCCTAATTTGGAGTCATGATTCCAAGGGATCAATGTGGTTTACCACTTGCGGTTACGGTGAATTATTCTTCAAGTCAAATTCTATCATTTACACAGTAAATGGATCAATTTTAGTAAATATTTGCCATTTTTTTATTGCCTTTTATGTAGAGATGGAGACAGCTAAGAATTGAATTGCGACAATGATTCTTTTGTAGAAGTTGCTTACAATCTAATCTTGTTTCATATGGCAGGTTTTTATTTTTTAGTAAAAATCAAAGATTTACATCTATTTATATGCATCCACTATGTATATACTACTTGAATAATTTTGTATTTTTCCAATTTATCTAAGAGCTATGAGTTTTGTCTCCTCCCACTTCTCTTCTTCCTATGTTCCCTTTCTTAACCTTGCACAACCAAGCGGTTGCTTTAGTGGGGCATACGGAGGCACATGCAAATGAACATAGAGGATCTCACCTCATCATGACTTTTGGAGGGTCTGCACTTCATGAATAATATACATTGACAATAGCCACAAGACACCTACCACACATGTTTTTCTTTGTATAACATGAAAACTTGAGTATGATTCAGCTGATGACAAGAAGAACAGACTCTTCATTGTTTAAGAAACAGTATTTTTCGGTTTTCCATTCGTAAACCTTATGACAAGTATTTACTCTATATAGAGACCCGACAACAATTATTACAGTTTCAGTTCCCCAGACATATTCTTCTTCTGTCTTTCACCCACATCCTTGCTCTTGGGCTGTCGAAGTTTTGTACATCACCAGCTGAAGCTCATGGACTCAAAGTTTTTCAACTAGCCTAGATGAACAAATATTTGCAACATCGCTGCGCATCTCTTTCGGGCCACTAGCGAAGACTCTGATGTTTGAACCATCCAATTCCAACAACATCTCTGAAAGCGCAGATGATACCCAACGTGAGTCTCAAACAAGCCTTACGGCTCTAGAAAAAGAGGACATGATTGTAAGTAAAGGACTTTGATGAACTCTGATATAATGTTATCTTGTTGAAATTAATGTGTCGTTTAGAAGAAGAATTGTCTTCAACTTTCCTTCTACGTTTTAATTTTCCTTTTTACATGACCTTAGGCAATACGTGATTAATTTTTAATATTAATACA
Source organism: Zantedeschia hybrid cultivar (assembly GCA_030544215.1). Lineage (NCBI taxonomy): Eukaryota > Viridiplantae > Streptophyta > Magnoliopsida > Alismatales > Araceae > Zantedeschia > Zantedeschia hybrid cultivar. The sequence continues at coordinate 49,500,148 of JARZZO010000011.1, forward strand.
AATTAATCAATATTTTGAAAAATCATTACCTACCTCTTACGCTAGAACTCCAAATTTGAAATCCGCCAAGAGATCTCGACTTCCAACGCAAAGCACTAATTCTTATCCATCTTTTTCGATCTTCAATGCTTCTAGAAGGTAGAAGAATCACAAAATTATAAGTTATCCTCAAGAACAATCTTCATCTTCTTCTCTTTCTTCAAGAACATGAACAAAACACCTACATTTCTCAATGTAGAATGGCGGTTAGATTTAATCACACCTCCAACCTCATATTTATAAAACTAACATACATCTTCTAATCCCAAACAACCTCAGCAGATTATCTTCAGATCGGATTAATCCTTCCTTTCGTGAACTATATACAATCCAACTCCAAATCGGACTCCTCTCTCGCAACTCTTCCTTCCCAAACTGAACACTCAATTTTTTGGCCTAGTAAACGACTAAACCAGCAAAAAAATGATCTTCTATAAAATCGTAGATCTCTTCGAGCTCTTTTCAATAGTATCAACCACGCTAAAATTCAAATTATACACTGAAAGTTATCACTAAAATGCTGACCTGATGTCCAGATATCCGAACCCAAAAAATTCTGTTAACTTAATAGGCTAAACTACCTATAAAACTAAGTTAATGGGCTTACTCTATTAACCATATTACACTCTATTTGATATTTTAATTATTATCATTATTTTTTATTTAAATATTATATATATTATTAGAAAAATACCATGTATTACATATACTTCTATCAAATGGTTTACTAGTCTAATTACAAATGGATTTGTTTAGGGATTTGGCATAAGCTTGTAGATTGAGCAAGACAGGTGTGCAATTGCTATGCACTTTATTTTAAGTGATTATTTCTTATCATCTAACTCACTTCTTTCAAATTAAAAGTTGATTTAACAAAATTTTATTACTTGGTCTATCAATTATTAATTTAAAATTTTCTGATGAGCCCCATTCAACCCTCCCATGATTGTCATTGAGTAGGCCATCATCCATTTTTTATTCGATAGGAATGAAACTAGGTGTTTCCACCCACACTTCCCCATATGACTTGGGATGTTGATAGTAAAAATGGAAACATCTCTTTTTATTTCCTTGTCCAACCCATTCCCAGATTCCCTTCAAATACATAGTTTTAACCTGGGGATTTTACATAAGAGTGTACTCAACATGATGGAATCAACTTGATTTGACCTAATCATGATTGAGCTACATCATTTGCACCCTTTTGCATGTACCGTGGTAAACCCCAGTCACATGACTCAAAGAATACATAAATCGATCAATTTGATAAGATAAGATAAGGAAGTACCAAATTTACTCCTATGCCAAAAAGTGTCAAATTTACTCTTACACCATATGGGTGGATGATGTAGTCCAGGTGGTGTTGATGTGGCTTGAATCTAAAGATAATAAGAAACAAAAGGAAAAGAAGAGTTCGATAAGGAATCGGACACCTTGTCAGTGAAATAGGTATAACTTTTCACTAAGGAGTCGGATTCGTACATAGGAGCCTAATTCGGAGTCATGATTTCCAAGAGATCGATGTGGTTTATCACTTGCGGTCACAGTGAATTATTCCTCAAGTCAAATTCCATCATTTCTACAGCGAATGGATCAATTTTAGTAAACACTTGCCATTTTTTGATAGCCTTTTATGTGGAGATGAAGAGAGCTTAGAATTTAATTGTGACAATGATTCTTTTGTAGAAGTTGCTTAGAATCTAATCTTGTTTCATATGGTAGGTTTTTTATTTTTTAGTAAAAATCAAAGATTCACATCTATTTTTAGGCATCCACTATGTATAGACTACTTGAATAATTTTGTATTTTTCTAATTTATCTAAGAGTTATGAGTTTTGTCTCCTCCCTCTTCTCTTCTTCCTGTGTTCCCTTTCTTAACCTTGTGCAACCAAGCGGTTGCTTTAGTGGGGCATACGGAGGCACATGCAAATGAATATAGAGGATCTCACCTCATCATGACTTTTGGAGGGTCTGCACTTCATGAATAATATACATTGATAATAGCCACAAGACACCTACCACACATGTTTTTCTTTGCATAACGTGAAAACCTTAGTATGATTCAGCTGATGACAAGAAGAGCAGACTCTTCATTGTTTAAGAAACAATATTTTTTGGTTTTCCATGGGTAAACCTTATGACAAGTATTTACTCTATACAGAGACCCAACAATAATTTATTACAGTTTCAGTTCCCCATACATATTCTTCTTCTATTTTTCACCCACATCCTTGCTCTTGGACTGTCGAAGTTTTGTACATCACCAGCTGAAGCTCATGGACTCGAAGTTTAAGTTTTCAGCCAGCCCAGATGAACAAATCTTTGCAACATCGTTGCGCATCTCTTTCGGGCCACTAGCGAAGACTCCGATGTTTGAACCATCCAATTCCAACAACATCTCTGAAAGTACAGATGATACCCAACGTGAGTATTAAACAAGCCTTACGGCTCAAGAAAAAGAGAGCATGATTGTAATCAAAGGACTTTGATGAACTCTGATGTAATGTTATCTTGTTGAAATTAATACATCGTTTAGAAGAAGAATTGTCTTCAACTTTCCTTCTATGTTTTAACATTCCTTTTTACATGACCTTAGGTAATACGTGATTGTGCCTCAGAGGATCCATCCCTTGTGCTTTTATAGCAATAGATAGTATGTATGACTTATATATAGTTCTTCCTTGTCGTAAAGAGGATAAACATATCTCACTTTCAAATCATACGTAGCTCCAAACTAGTGATGACACATAGGTATCTATAAAATAATTTGCATTTACAGATGACTTTGAAGTTAATGTCTACGGTACTTAAAAACCTAAGATCACACTTTTGTAAGTAGTGATCTTATTTGTCACTCTTTGATCTACACTTAGCATAAACTCACTGCACAAGAAATCACCGCCCTTCTTTTAAAAGGTCCCGAGTTCGATATATTTTTAAAAGAATATATCTGAGGTCAACCCTTAAACCTCAATCGGACGATCAAGATTGCACCATGGGATGAGGGGGACCCGGCCGCCTGTGGGCCGGGAATAAAGAAGGCCGCCCTACCCACATGAGAGAGCCGGCACGAGTTTGTGGACCCGCCTCACGATGATCTGCTTCGGAAGCGAAAGAGGTGAGACTGAGGAGAGAAAGTTGAGAAGGGCTTACTCTTGAGATCTGGCCGCGCGCCGAAATGCACGTTGGTAGAGTGCACAAGGGACTCATGCGGGACGCTCTCGAGCTCTCGGTCGGCGTTGTAGAACCAGGATCCCGGCGACGCTGCAGGAGTGGGGGCGTCCACGTTCTGGACCTGCCTGGTGTCGACGGAGGCCTCTCTCTTATTCCACAGGAAGGCCGCCGTGGCCGTCGCCGCTACGGAGCCACAGATGAGCAGCAGGTTCAGAAGCGCCTTCGCGGAGTACGAGTACACTTTGTTGGTGTTCTTGTCGATGGGGTAGATGTGGTAGCGGTTCATGACACCGAGCAGCACGAGGAAGGAAACGAATGAGGCCGAAATCACCACCCCAAGCCACAGCCAGCTGCGAGGGCCCAGCACAGCGGAGACCGGCAACTCTGCAGGCTGGGGTTTGAACCAAACCGTCCGGATGTGCTTCCTGCTGTGGTCTGCCGCGGGGGCTTTCTCCCTGGTGACGAAGGCGTCGATGTGCAGCTGCAGGCGGGAGATATCGGAGACGTCGCTGGACATGGGGAGAAGGAGGTCAAGCATGCTGAGGTCGGCAGAGGTCTTGAAGGCGCAGATGAGACGGATGCTCGGCGTGGGAGAGCTCCCGGCGGTTCTCCGGAAGATGAACTCCCGGAGTATAGAGATGAAGGGGGTGATGCCGCTGCCGCCGCTCACCAGTACCAGTGAATCGTAACTGCAATTAGTTGATCACATATATGTTTGAGTTAACTGACGGGTACCAAATTAACTTAGGGACAATAAAGAAAAGGAAACAAGGATAGAGGTTTTTAAAAAGAGAGAGTTTGTATATATGTCGGGCATGCCTACAACTATATATATAAGTGCGATTTATGTAGCCAATTGTCATAATGTGAGTTCAACTGGCCTAGGATTAGTATGTAACACAAATGTGTAAACAGTACATATTCGTGATTTGTCATGATCATTGCCACCACAAACCTTAGGAAATTATTTGAAACGGGACCGTAGGGTCCCTCCAGGGAGACTTCAAGCCGCTCGAGAGGGCTCGACGATAGCAGCTGGTACAGTCTCTGCGACCAGCTCCCTTCTTTCTTGATGACGATGCTCAGCTTGTCCGGCTCCAGGTTGCCGTTGGAGCTCACCGTGAACGGGTGCCATTGAAGTCTGGAGACGCTGGGGACATTGATGAAGACGATGCTCAAGGGGTTGTACTCCAAACCTACGTTTTGCCGTGGATAAAGGAAGAATTAATGTAAGATAAGCCTGGAGGATCAGTTGTCAATATATACCATGCCGCTCCGTTAATGGGCTCTACTGGAAGATGACCTACCTTGGCTCTTGGAGAAGTTAAGCTCGACAGTCTCTCCGGGGAGGAGGCGGGCGGAGACCAGTCGGACCCGCTGGCGTGACTGTAGGAAGCGCAGGAAGCGATCGAGTAGGAACAGGTAGACACCCGGGAGGATGAGGCAGAAGAAGGAGATGCCAACGTGCAGCAGGTAGAAGAGGAGGAAGAGGGCGTAGAGCTGGTGGGTGTAGAAGAAGACCTCGAACGCCTTTCGCCTCACGCGCGGGAAAGTCGTCGCCCACAGGGCTAAACCGCAGAGCAGCGCCAGTTCCCCGGCGACGTTCGACACGCCGGCCTTAGCCCATTCCAGCATCTGCAGGAGAAGACAAATAACAAGAGAGAGCACTCAGAGCGATGCCATGGCAGCGGTCTTCCCCTCTCCTCGTGTGCATGCATCTCGGAGATTGCAGAGAAATAAGAGGGAGGAGATGTTGTAGTGAGCAAGGATTGACATATATATACCGAGGAGAGGGAGTTGGTGGCGGCCCAGAAGATGACGTAGCACAGGCCATGGACGGTGAAGAGGACCATGACGGTGTGGCCGAGCCATATGTGGTACTTGATGCTGCCCTCCGAGGTGAGGCCGGCGAGCGGCAGAAGCGATGACCCCCGGGTGACGGGGAAAAAGAGGAAGGCGCAGCCGATGTTACCGAGCAGACCCAGCCGTAGGGCGGCGCTATCCAGCTTCGCTTGCCACCTGCCATGCCAAAACACACGACACCACATCCGCATTACATTACGCTGTTGTCTGCAACGTCAAGATTAATACCGTGGGGGTGTGGGCGCGCCAGGGAGGGCTTCTTCTTACACTTTTTCGCCTGCCTTGGCCGCCGACTGCGCGGTGATGCTGGAGAAGCTGACGGTCAAGTACGTGGAGAAGCACCAGACGAGGAGCGCGACGAACATGGCACAAAATGCCAGCTCCGTCCATGAGACGATGCCGAGGGGCCCCCTCACCAGCGCTGGCCTCTTCCACAAGGCGAGGCGTCCGGAACTCCCCCTTCGAGCACTGTTCGATGATCCGAATGCCGGCAGACAAGAGAGAGAGAATTAAAGCAACAGCATCAACATAATACAACTACGGTTGGAGAAAGTACGCCAGTGAAACCGGTATAAAAGTATATGTTTTGCATGGAAACGGCCAAATAATAGATACCTCTGCTTCTGGTTGCGGAGGCCCGCAAGATGTATGTAGATACATCCGAGCACCGAGATGAAGAGGATGGGGAACGTGTAGATCAGAATGTTTGTCCCTGCAGCAGGATATATATATTTATATAAAGAGAATCCGAATCACACAGAAGGAAGGCAGAACGTACGGCCTCTCCGCCATTAGATCGAGCTCTGTTTCGCGGTGCTGTTTTACTACCTACCTTGAGTTCCGAAGTATGTGGAGCTGGTGTCTGACCGGAGCTTGGGCTGCCATTCCTGTCTGTAGGTGTTGGTGGGTGCCACGACCCATATCATGAGCCAACCCAGGAACACCGCAGCCACAAGCAGCCTTATGGCAGCCGCGAGCTGCAGCTGGGTGCTCTTCCTTTCGGCCTCCTCACCCATCTCTTCTCTGCCCTGTCTCTCTCTAGTTGGCTATGCGGCCCTCTCCATCCTGTTTCTCTCTCTCTCTCTCTCTCTCCAACTTCTCCTCTCTCCTCGTTTTCCTATCCTTCTCCGGGCTGACTAGGGAAGATCTATGAAGGGATATATAAAGGGACATAGAAATGAAAGAGATGGCATGATTCTTGCGACCACATGGCGTCTTCCCTGCCCTACGCCCGCACACGGCCCCCCACTCCACGCCGTTCCTTGGAGTCCACCCCGCTCTCCGGCATGTGTGCGAGTTCTCTTCAAGCCCAGTATTCGGGGTCAACGCCTGTCATCTTCTTCACTGTGCGTGCTCTTGTACTCTATGTTGGGCTTTTTGGAGTTGAATTTGGGTGTTTCTTTTCTTTAGTTCGTTTAATAAATGTTGTAAGAGTGAGGGAGTTATATAAAGGGGAGAAAAGTTACAAGAAAAATTCCCATCCGTTGTAGAATTGAAGTAATTTTAAGAGGAGTTTATAACTTTGGTGTGTTAAATAAGTAACTTTCCGAGAGTTACACTTATATAAGGCCTATATAAAAGGGTCATTAGTATCCAAGTCCAAGACAAGACAAATCAAGAAAAGAAGAATTTATTTATCTGTTCCCACTCCTTGTCATATGTGAGTTATTAAGTGTGTTGGAGAGTTTTCTCTTTCAATTTTCCTTATATCCTTTTAAGATATCACTTAGTTTTGCATAACGTTAGGATACCTAGAGCCCAATTCCAAGTTATCGAAGCCCAACAAAGTAGTATCAGAGCCAAAAAGTTCCTCTACGTTATCCTTTAGTTGTCAAGATGGCGTCCAGTTTGGTGCAATCTCAAATTCTCAAACTGACGAAAGACAACTATGAGAATTGGTACATCCAATTCAAGGCTTTGTTCGGGTCACAAGATCTATTAGAGATTGTCTCTGACGAGTACGTGGAACCTATTCCTGAACAAGAGGTTGGTTACACCCCAGAGCAAAGAAGTGTTCTAAAGGACCCGCGGAAAAAGGATAAGAAGGCTTTGTTCTTATTTTACTAAGGGTTAGATGAAGCGACTTTTGAGAAGAATCGTTGAGGGAACATCGAGCAAGCAAGCCTAGAATATCCTAGGTACGATCTACAATGGTGTGGATCGATGAAGCGAATTCGCCTTCAAACTTTAAGGGCCGAATTTGAAGCTACTCGCATGAAGGAGGATGAAAGCATCTCCAACTATTATTCATGATTACTTGTAATTGTGTATCAAATGAAGCGGAATGACGAAAAATTCGAGGACGTTCACGTCATTGAGAAGATGCTTCGATCTCTCACATCGAAGTTCGAGCATGTGGTCATCGCCATCGAAGAATCCAAGGACTTGGAGGCTCTCTCGCTTGAAGAGCTTGTAGGATCGTTGCATGTTCATGAGCAACGAATTTAAAAGATGTCCCAGTCCACAATAGTTGAACATGCACTAGAGTCTAAATTGACTCTTGGTGATAAATGAAAAGACTATAGTGGAGTTAACTGTTAGTATTAGGTGGCCTACAAGCCAATCCGATACTATGTAATATTGAGTTTATTAATATAATGGCATAATTTTATTGTATAATTAAATCGATTCTTGGTTATCATATCATGATGAAGTCCATGAATATGTGTAATGGCCTTCGGATTATGATGAGATCATAATTACGGGACTGAAGACTTATAAACACATGTTCTTAATTGTTCCTAATCGGAGGATATTTGATAAAGACATCAAACATCCGAATAGACTAGTAAAGGTTTCTTCAGCTCATATAATGAAGGTGAATGATCTTATAAGTTACTTGTGTGGAGACACTATGTTGGACCTATAGGTGTTCATTGGCGAATAAATTCACTGAATTGATCCGACTATCAATCGCTGAATGGTAACTACCTAACTGTTAACCAGCTCGATTCTTTTGTCACAGTTGCATGGATAGTCCTTGGACCTGAGACACCAAGAATACCTTGTTAGTAATTCTCTGAGCTTTGACCTTGATTAATGAATCCCTAACCATGGGTTATCTATAAGTCAAGTGATCGGGTTTAGGGAGATGCCATCGAAGGTAATTGTGTGATCAATATAGGATCATCCGCTCTAGGTAATTGGAGAGAGAATGTTGCATAAATAATGCACTTAAGTCCCTTACCAGGGCGGACTCTGTATCAGATAAAGAGTTATCTCATATAAATTAACGGCATCAGATTCAAATGAATCGACCGGCTAGGGTTTAATAGCAAACCATACCCTAAGTCGATTAAGGAATATTGCATGGATGAAGGATTATATCCGCGTAGTAACCGATGACGGAAAGATTCCCATAGTGGGTTGCATAAATCCCAATGTCTTCCCGGATCATGCGGTATTGCTCGGCACCCAACGTGACCAAATGCCCGTCCGAATTTATTGTGGGACAACAAATTCGGCTGATTAATTAATATAAGAATATTAATTAATTTAATGGATCTGTAAAGAGTTACTGGACTTAATGGGCCATTAACTGGACTGGTATTGGGCCTAAAGGATCACACGTAAAAGGTTTTCAAGTCGGTGGATATTTTGATGGGGTTTCGGATAAGTGTGGGTTTTCTGAAAAATGACAAACCACTTATTACAAAAGTACTGCAGCTAGGTTGGGGGCCAGCAACTCTGACCTAGCTGCCGCCCTCCTCTCTCTCCTGGGTGCCACCCTCTGTGGCCGGCCCCCCGGAGGCTCAGCTCCGACTCCCGCCCGCTCCGCATCCCGTCTGATGAGAATTTTGATACCGCATGTCGCGGACGATTACGCGTACCCAGATGCAATCTGCGGACGCTGTACCGAGCGAGGAAGCGAGGACGATCCATCGAGAGGAAGACCACGTGGATACCGCTAGAGGCCGGGCACTTGCGCGGTTTGCAGCATCACACCGACGAAACCGGACAAACCGGATTGGAATCCATGCAAGGTAAAGTCCGTTTCTACTGTCTGAGTTTTTTGTATCTAAAACCGCACGGATCCATTTTATTTTCCGCTGCGTTTCCCTCAGATCGTACACAACGAACCCAACAATTGTATCAGAGCCAGGTTCCACTGTGTTCTTCATCGTTTTGGTCTCCGGATTGACACTTTTATAATTAATTCCATGCAATGTTTTGATTTTAATTGTATGAGCCATATTCATTAGATGAACACGGTTAACTAACAGTAATTTATTGGATTAAAATCAGATTTATTTTTTGTGCGTTTCATGTTCTTCGTCTGACGAAGAACGAGTGCGAATGGGCCCTTCTCCTTCTCCATCTTCCTGCTTGTTCGTTTGGGAAAGGGACCCCCCACTGGGCAGGGCACCGCCCCCTTCACCCTACACGCAGCTAAGAAATCCTAGCTACGTCGGGTGAAGGAGGCAGGCCCGCGCTAGACCGGGCCTGGTCGAACCCTGGCACCCGAGCCAGCGCGGCGCCCGACTCGAGCCAGGCCCGCCCCATGGGGCGGGTCTGGGTCCGAGCCACGCACCAGTTGGGCTTGGCCCAGTGGTCAGACCGGGCCCAGCCCGCCTGGGCCGGTTGACCCCTTTTGACATGGCTCATTAACCCCCTTTATTTCCCCTATTTCCTTATTTTTTGCCCTTTTTAAATACAGAATTTGATTTAAATTTAAAATGAGATTTTTATGATTAAATTAGATTCTGTTTTTATAATTGTTAAAGGCCAGCAAATAGATTTGTTTATTCTGGGGGTATTTAACAAATTGTTTTTAAATATTTTATTAGTCTAATTGTTAGATTATAGGATATTAAAGATAGTTAATTTAATTGTTAAATTAATTTCTTTGATGTCAATAATTTTAGCTTGCATGAAATATTATAAATCTGCAAATTTGGTGTTTTTACACATGTGATGTGATGTGACTGCTTTTTTAAATTTAATTTAAATTAGTATGCTTAAACAAAATAAACTTTTCGAAACTTTAAATCCAAATTTTGTTTGGTCCTTGGTTTATGAAACCAAATTATATATTTTCGAAAATTTTATCTCTTTAGCCATGTGATGTGAGGATTCATGTGTGATTTGTTTAATAAAAGAAATTACATGGTGGTCATGGATAAGCACATGATATATTTTCATGTGATGATGTGTGGATATGAATCGATGGTGTATATAGTTTATTAATTATTAATAAATAGAGGTCTGCGTACCTTTCCCTCTCTCATATTCAATTGTATTTCTATCTCCCTCCTTAATATACTCACCATAAGGCTTCTTTTAAATTACCATGTAAATTATGAATTTACTATGTAATTTGATCGGGGCAACCGAGCATGGAGCGATGACGATCCACAACTACAACCAAGAAGGAAATGAAGGAATTCATTTAGCCTATGAGTTTGTAGACTCATAATATAAATGTTATATTGTGTATGTGTGTGTGTTTGACTGTCTGGCTCAAGTCAAACCACAATGCTATCTATGACCACTGATCGCTCGAAATTATGTGTCGTTAAGCATATTCGAACATCAATCTTAAATTCTAATTCCCACATATAATTATTTGAAAATAACAAGTGGTGAAATCGGGTCGAATCTACAGGAAAATAAATTTTTAACTTTGAAAACTTTGAATTTTGGTTGAACAAGTTTAAATGATGTGAGAATTTAAAACTAAAGCCTAAGTTATCTAAGAAATTGAGCCACTGATGAATGTAAACCTAAACTTAGAATTAGAGGAATAATTAACTATTTGAAAGAAATTAATTTGCACGACTTGAATACCAATGAACATAATGAATTAATTAATTAAAACTACTTGAAACACATAAATCTAACTAAGTGAGTCTAATCCTAAGAACGAAACAAGCATAACTTAGAAAAGAAGGAGAGAGGGATAGATTAAAAAGAAAGTTAATAATAACAAACTCACACTTACTAACAATGGTTACAACAAAATTATGTAAAAAATTACAACCTGCATTTAGACTAAATACAGGGGAAGAAAAGCACAAACTCTAACAAATATAAGAAATAAAATAACTTAAAACTAAAAAACAGCGGCACTAGGAGGCATTGTGGGCGCAGTGAACCGGGGCTGCTGCAGGAGCCGCTGTGGGCGCTGTGGACCAGCAGCAGTAGGGGCTTGGAGGTGTGGCACACTACGGGAGCGGGCTTTGTACGGGCAGGCTCGTGGTGCGATGCACCACGCGCTCGATCGACGAGGGCGAACCGGGTCCTACTGCCACGTGGTGTACGTGCGGCTGGCAGCTTCAAGCGGGAGCGCGCGGGAGTGCTCCGCGTGGCGCCAGGGTCGCCGCCCAGTGGGCACGGGAGACGAGGGGTGGCGGCTAAGCGTTGCTGCCCTACTACGTAGCAGGCATGCCTGGCGCGGCGGTTGGCGTGTGGCAGTGGGCACCGCGTGGCATTTGGCAGCATACGGGTGTGGCAGCTAGTGTGCAGCAGTGGTGAGAGAGAGAGAGAGAGAGAGAGAGAGAGCTGTTGGCGCAGAGGGAGCCTGACATATATAGAGAGAGAGAGAGAGAGAGAAGTAAAGTGAGAGAAGGAGGAAAGGGTAGATACAGAAAGAAGGAGCAGGGAGAGAGAGTTGTTGGCGCAGAGGAGAGAGAGAGAGAGAGAGCAAAAGTGAGAGAGGAAGAGATGCGGCCCAAAACCCTAGGGAGAGCAGAAAATAAAAGCCAGAGAAAGCCCCCAAAGAAGGAAGAAGGGCCTTTTAAAAAGGGGAGAGAAAATTTAAAATAAAGAAAGGAGGGAAGGGGGGTGGCGGCTATCTCTTCTTTCCCCTCTTAGGTAAAAGACTAGGGCAACCTTTTTTAGAGTGGCAAATAACTATTTTGTCGCTGCTTTATTCTTTTTGCCAAAATGAAGGGTGTTTTTACTGAGATTCGAACATTGGACTTCCCACAAGTCGCCAGAGACTTAACCACTACACCACTGCCTTTTCATATCCTGTTCACACAAAAATAAATGTAAATTAGGATTTTATCGTGAATAATATTATATTTATGCTAAAATAAATTTATTTATTATCTCGATTTTTCCGAAAAACCGTAAATGCATCATACTCCATTATTCACATGAAATGACAATGTTTTTAACTCGAAATTTAATAAAATTGATACCGTTGGAATCGATACAAAATTATCTATCATCTCATACTATTTTACACATAAAACTATGATGTGTGCATTTGCCCTTTTTAATGATCAAAACTATTAACTTATCACACCCCTCAACTTACTCATTACTAGTCCCTTAGCAATACAAATAGAAGAAAAATTGGGACAACAATGAAATATCATGCTTCATTCGTAGTTATCTATTACAGACCAGCAAGCAATACGGTGATCTTTCATCACCATTGAAGCCCCAAATCCGATTCTTCATCCTCATGAAGAACACAACAAAAACCCCCAATAATAAATTCATTTTTCACATAGAAAACTTAAATTTAATATTTTAAGTTCATCCCATGAACAATTTTTAGGAGGAAAAACGACTTAATGCATGGAAACTATTTTAGAATAATAATTTTGCCGTTCTGAAACGGATTAGAGCAGAACCTGGCTCTGATACCACAGTTGGGATCCGAGCGGGATGCGAAGAACACAGGAGAAACAAACAAAAATTATCCCGCGCGGTGCCCGCAGATCTGCTTCGAAACGAAGAACGGTAAACCAAATTAACATCGGGAGCGATCGAATTACCGTGCATGGATTTGAATCTACGTCCGTGTCAGTTCCATCGAGGCGATGCCGCTAGCCACACAAGCGTCCGACCTCCAACGGTATCCATGCGATCCTCCACAGTGGTTCGTCCTCGCTCGCTCGTCTAGATCAGCATGCTCACTGAAGATCCCTTGCCGCAACAACCTCTGAAACCCCCGGATGATGAATTCCCGACTTTCCGGGATTGAGCGCAGCGGAGACAGAAGGTACCCGGCGCCCTGAGATCGGCGCCCAGAGGAGGAGGAGAGAGAAAGGGGGACGGCCAATAAGGGGAGACTCTAGAGCTTGGCCCAGGGTTTCTCAACAACCCATATTTATATTAAGTCAACGTGACTTTTCATAAAAATCGCCGAGTTAATATAAATCCCACTTAAATACCACCGACTGAGAATTTATTTGCGTGTGACCCTCTAGGCCCATTAACCAATCTAGTTTTCAGCCCGTTAAGTCCAATAATATTTTATTGACTTATTTGAATTAAGTAATATGTAATATTTAATTAATTACTTAATCGAATTAACATCTCATATAAATTCAGCCGGACTTTCGATCAAGTTGGATGCCAAGCAACACCGCATGATCTCGAAAGGTAATTGGGTTCAGCAACCCACTCATTGAACATGTCCGTCCACAGTTACCATGTGGCTATAATCCTTCATTCGTACAATGCTCTCAAGTCAACCTAGGGTATGGTCAAATTGTCAAACCCTAGATGGTCAAATCACTTGAATTAGATTCCGCTGTACAATATCTGAAAACACATTTTCTGATATTGTGTCTGCTCTAACTAGAGACTCCTGCGGATCTATTCTAGAGCATTCTCTCTCCAGTTACCTGAGAGCGAATGATCCTATGTTGAACACACAATCAACTTCGAAGGTCTTCCGTTGGACCCGATCCTTGACTATTAGAGATCCCATGGATAGGGATTCGTAGGTCAAGGTCTAAGCCCAGAAGTCCATTGACTAGATGTTATTGGTGTCTCAAGTCCAAAGATCAACTACGCCATTGTGACGATGAATCAAGCTGGTTGACAATCAGGAAAATTACCATTCGGCGATTCATATCGGATCAATTCAGTCAACTCATTCCCCAATGAGCACATACAGGTTCACCATAGTGTCTCCACACAAGTGACTAACGAGATCAGTCACCCTCATCATATGAGTTAGAATAACATGTACTAGTTTTACCGGATGTTTGATGTCCTTCTTAAATATCCTACGACTAGGAACAATTAAGAATATGTCTTTATAAGTCAACAGTCTCATTATTATGATCTCATCATAATCCGATGACTATTGCACACATTTATGGACTTCGTTATGCGCAATTATAAATATGCCAATCTACATAATTAAATAAATGTCATTTATTAATGAACTAGACTGTAATAGGTGCTTAATGATTGGCTTTGAGTACACAATCACTAGATATAGGTATCCTCAAAGCCAATCATTAGGCACCTATTATAATCTGGTTCATTAATAAATGACATTTATTTCATTATGTAGATTGGTGTATTTATGACTACGCATAATGAAGTCCTTGAATGTGTGCAATAGTCATCAGATTATAATAAGATCATTCTAATGATACCGATGACTTATAAACACATATTTTTAATTGCTCCTAGTCGTAGGATGTTTAAAGAGGACATCAAACATCCGGTAAGACTAGTACATGTTATTCCAACTCATATGATAAGGGTAACTGATCTTGTTAGTCACTTGTGTGGTGACACTATGGAGAACGTATAGGTGCTCATTGGGAATGAGTTCACTGAACTGATCTGATATGAATCGTCGAATGGTAATTTACCTAACTGTCAACTAGCTTGATTCATCGTCATAGTGGCGTGGTTGATCTTCGGACTTGAGACACCAAAGACACCTTGTCGGTGAACTTTTGGGCTTTAACCTTGGCTTACGAATCCCTATCCATGCGATTTCTAATAATCAAGGATCGGGTCGAGCGGAAGACCTTCGAAGGTGATTGTGTATTCAATAAATGATCGTTCACTCTCAGGTAACTAGAGAGAGAATGCTCTAGAATAGATCCGCAGGAGTCTCTGGCCAGAACAAACACAATATTAAAAAAGGTGTTTTCAGATATTGTACAGCAGAGTCCGATTCAAGTGAGTTGACCATCTAGGATTTGACAACTGACCATACCCTAGGTTAACTCGAGAGCATTGTGCAAACGAAAGATTATAGTCATACAGTAACTATGGACGGATATGTTCCATGAGTGGGTTGTTGAACCCCATTACCTTCCGAAATCATGCGGTGTTGATTGGCACCCAACTTAAGCAGAAGTCCGACCGAATTTATATGAGATGTTAATTTGATTAAATAATTAATTAAATATTAGATATTAATTAATTACTATAAGTCAATAAATAGTTATTGAACTTAACAGACTAAAAATCAGACTGGTTAATGGGCCTAGAGGGTCACACGCAACTGATTCTTAGTCAGAGGTACTTAAGTAAGAATTATACTAACTCAGGGACTTTTTGAAAAGTCGCGCCGATTTAATATATATACGCACTGTTGAGAAATCCTGGGCCAAGCTCTAGGAGCTCTCAAGGCTGATCATCCCCCTCTCTCTCTCCTCCTCCTCTAGGCCCCCCTCCCGGGGCGCCGGGTGCTGTCCCGTCTCCGCTGTGCACAATTTTCGAAGGTTGGGAATTCCCATTCGCGGGTTTTCGGACGGCGTTGCGGCGACGGATCTTCAGTGAACATGCTGATCTGGACGAGGGAGCGAGGACGAACCACCGCAGAGGATCACGCTGGAGACCAAACACTTGTGTGGCTAGTGGCAACGCCTCGATAGAACCGACACGGTCGCGGATTCAAATCCGCACAAGGTGATGCGATCACAACTTGTTTTTCTATTTCCTATTTTCGTTCCGAATCGGATCTGTGGGCATCGGGTGGGAATTTTAATTATATTTCTACTGCGTTCTTCGTGTCCCGCCCGGATCACAACAATGGTATCAGAGCCAGGTTCCGCTCTGATCCACTTTGGAATGCTAAAATTACTATTATAAAATTATTTCCATGCATTTAATTCATTTTCTCAAAGAAATTGTTCATAGGATGAACTTAAAATTTTTAATTTTATTTTTATATGTTAAAACGAAATTTGTTTTGGGGTTTTTCATCACGTTCTTCATAGAGATGAAGAATCGATTTGTGGGCTTCGAAATGGGTTCGATGGTGATCGATCACCATTGATGAGTTTGCTGGTACGACCAGCTATCTCTCCCTATCCCCGGAACATCCCTGTTGTACCTAGCGGCTGACGGTGGAGTCCCCTTTTCTCTGATTTTTCAAGAGTTGGAAAGGAGAACAAGGGGAAGGCCACGATTTCTTAACATGAAAACCGCCGATTTTGGGGGGCTACCAGCGGCAAGGGGCTTGCCGGCCGGGCATCACCAGTGTCGGGGAAGGAAGGGGGATGCAACCCCTGCAACTTCTGGTCGGCCATCGTGTTGTTGGCACCGGAGAAGAGCCAGAAAGAAGAGGGTCATCGAGCTGCCAATGACGCTGGGTGCAAAAACCCTAGCCTGGCGAGCCCAACGCTGAGGGGCCTGGACCGGCAGTCCCGAGCCGGCCCAACCGGCACCTGGACAGGGTCCAGGCGCGCTGGTCCCTTTAGCGCTAGGTCCAGCGTTGGCCCGAGCCCAAGCGTCCCATTGGGGCCTACCTAGCTTGGATCAGGCTGCCTGGACCAAGTCCAAGGCCCAGGCCCAATGGGCCAGCCCCTCTAAGCCAGGCCCATTAACCCCATTTAAGCCCTAAACCCTTTTAAAAATTTTAAACCCAAAAATCCCTTATTAAATATGAACCCCAAACCTATTTAACTTAAAATTTTAATTGGATTTAGTTTAAAAGATGTTTTAAACTTTAAATCTTATTTTGAGTTAAAGGAGGCTATTTAAAGATGTGATCTTTAAGTGGGGATTATTTTAAAAAGATATGATCTTCATTATTTTAAAAAGAGACGTTTAATAAGTGGTTATTAAATGTTCAGTTAACTCTTAATTAGATTTATTTAATTTCTTAATAATTGTTGTTATGAAATTATGTTTAGTTAATGATTAGAGGGGTTATTTAAGATGTGATCTTAAATTAAACTAAAAAATGTTGTTAATTTATTTTTAAGTTATGATCTTAAATATAATTAACAATTGTTGTTAGTTTAATTTTAATCGAGTGATTAGATGAATATAATTTCTTAACAATTGTTGTTATGAAATTTATTTTAATTAAGAACACTTAATAAAAGGTTATTAAGTGATTAATTAAGTATTTATAAATATTATAATAGGGTTAATTATTTCTTGAGAATAAACCTTAATAAAAGCTATTAAAGATTAATTAAGTCTTAATAATAATAATTATGATAATTAATTCATTTTCTCAAGGATCTCTTAATCAAAGTTTTTTTGAAGATCTACTCTACTTAAAAATGATCTTTTAATAAAAGTTACTAAGAGATTAAATAAAGTCTAATTGTTAGACTAATTTTAATTAGAAATGTTTTAATTAATATTTTTTAATAATCTTTATTGAGAAATATTATTTAATAAAGGGGTTTGTAATAAAGAGTTGATAAGTAATTAAAATTAGAATTATAAATTCTTTTATAAGAGTTATTAAGGAATTTTTAATTCAATCTAAATGTTAAATTATTTCACATTAATAATTGTTGTTAATGTGCTTTAAAATTAATCTAAGTGTTAGATTAATTAATTTAGAACTGTTCTAAATTATGAATGGAATATTTTAGAATTTTAATTTTAGCTTTGTATGCACATGTTGATATATTTTAATGCTTTAAATTAGATTTAAATACATGATAAGAAAATAAGATTTTTGAAATTCAAATTATCCAATTTTGATTGGTATCCAGGTTTTGAGAAAATCAAAATTATTATTTTTAAAAACTTTGGCCTTCATGTGATGTCTTTGATTATGTGTGGATGGTTAAAATTTGTGATGGTCATGGACATGCACTTAATTAATTTCATATTATGTGATGGTGTGTGATTATGTAGATTATTATGAAATGTGTGTGGGTAATTAAATGTTAATTAATGAGGCATGCGTGCCTCCCTCTCTCTCTCATTCCGATGTAATTCTATCTCCCTCCATTATTGTACTCGGCCATAAAGCTTTCTCTTACAATTAATATGTGTGTGAGAAATGTTTATAAATTTATTATTGTTTGTAATTGATCGCGCTGGCTAAGGAGATGCAAGGATGATCCACAAGTGCAACCAGGAAGGCGACAGGAGACGAGATCATGGTCAGTGCCTGTGTGTTTGCATGTTTTGATTATATAATTGTTATAAAGTTGTGGTGATTAATTGTATGGCTCCAGTTAATCATCATGCTATCCATGACCACATAATATATGGTTGATGCATGTTTTTCTTTTGATTATGAATCAATTGCTATTATCTATGTATAGTTAAATATATATGCGATATATTTCTAAACTATCACCTAGGAAGAGACCAAAATAAAAGTTATCTAAAGTTGTCGCTAAAGTCTGAGCCATAACGTGAGTAGTTGAGAACTTACTGTGTGGTCCTTCATCGCTATAGTCATAGGACTCAAATTACGTTAGGTAGGTTTGTTGTGCTACTATAAGGCCTGTCTAATTGTAAGGAGAGACTCTGATTATGGCATAAGATTCCTATTGATCAGAGTATAGGAACCATGTAGCCTTATTGTGCTATCCACAAGGGTTGCATGCAAATCTATGTCCGTCTCGTAATGGTGATAATACTTAGACCATAATTAATAGTTTGTTGTGTTATCCACAAACCCATTAAATCTATGGGGCCCAAAGCTATGATCATATGTTACAAAGAGTTGTAAGTCCCATGAGATGGATGCTCTTTAATTGTATTACAGTTTGTTGTGCTATCTACAAGACTGTACTATAAGTCATTGAGATTCTGATCCCTACTTGGAGACCATCAGAGTCTTCCATTCTGTATATCTTGAGGGTTATACAGTCCGTCGAAAAATAGTGGGAAATAATTCAAGATAAAAGACCATAATTGAATTATAAGAACCATTTGCCTAAATCACTTTATTTTCTCTTTGACATGTAATGTCGTCTATTAATCTAAGATTTGACATATTAGATGCCAATACTTTTCATATTCAGAGTGACTAGAAGACTCTGAAAATATCTTTAGGACCAAGTGATAAGTCACTATCCTTGTCAGATATCATGAAATCTCTTGCTTAGATAGTCCAAGGTAAAGAGGTATTCATAATATGTCTTTAAGAAAGGTAAAAAGGTAAGATCTTAAACGGTCGAACCCACACTTGAGAAGGATAAAGGCAAGTCAGCTAAAAGTGAGAAAGAACAATTCTCCCCCTGCAACAAATAAGGATATTGGTAAAAGCAAAAGAATATGAAACTCATAAGAAGTTTCGAGTATTCTTATTATCTACTTTTGCATGTCCACTGGAGAATTAACGTCTCCAATATAAGATATTAGAGATGATTCTCAGATCTGCAATAGTATGCAGACTTAGACAAGTAAAAGAAAATCGAAAAAAATAAAGTGTTGAGTTATTAGACTCAACAATAGTTCAAAAGATGCATATGTTATTGTTAGACAATAAATCTTTGTATATCTTTAAGAGACTAATATGAAACTAAATAATTGTTATTTAGTTCTATTAATTAACAAGAATTGTAAAAGTGAATAACATTTACTGAGAAGGAACAAGTGTTGTTCCATATGGTTTTAAAAATAAAATGAAAGATTTTAAAATCAGTCAATGCACTTTAGATTCTTGATGTGACATATCATGTGATGAATGTTCACAAGTCTCCTATAGAAAAGGACAAAGTGAATCCTGATTATCTATGGCATTGTACACTAGGTTGTGCAATAAGAAGTTATTGGAGCTTATACATACTGATGTAAATAGCCCAATATCTTCTTAAAGCCAAGGATAATTACTTCTATTGACTTACCTTAATAGTTTTTTCTTGAAAAGATTTAGCTGTGTGTACTTGCTGAAGTACTAGTTTAATGCATCTAAGAGATTAAGGAATAGAAGATCAAGATGAAGTGACTAAAAACAAAAAGTATTAGAATTCTTTAATTTGATCAAAGAAATTAATACTTAAGTACTAGATTCACATAAATCATTAAAAGGATAATTATATCCTCTCTCGATTAATCCTCATAGTATACCATAGCAATATGATATAATGAGGAATTGTATTTTATGGGATATGGTGCAATATATAATAGGATTTGCCTAATTCTTATATCCTTGTAAATATGAGTATTAACATTAGATGTCCATACTTTACACACGGTTCTAAATAAGTCGATGTGTCTATATAAGATATTGAAACAAGATAATTCATTTGAGATGTGAATTATAAATAAATCTAATTTTAACTATATTAAAATCAAGTTATATCCTAGTCTTTTGGAAAAAACATGATCCAAAGAAGTTGGATCCAAAAGAACAGGATGTAGTGTGAATTTGTGAAATGTCCAAAGAGTTTGGACATTACATTTATTGGCCAAACGATAATAGAATAATATTGTTCTAAAAGCTGTCTCCTATGAAGAGGGAATATGCCCTCAAAGAATGCAGTGGGAGCTGATAAAACTAGAAGGTGTTCCAGACCTACAAATTAACACAAGATTATAAGATAATCTTTATTTGTTTGAAACCATACATGACACACATAGGAGAGCTTTATAAGATTCTCTCAATGGTTAAAAAGATATGTTTGACATATCAGAGATATAGAGAAGAGCGGAAATATATGGATCATGATCCTAAATCTATGAGAAAGCTCTCTATTATAAATACAACTTTGAGATTGACAAGTATGTTAAGAATTCTAACATATAGTTCATAACACCTATTAAGTTCGGAACTTGATAGTATTGCTTTAGGGGTACTGTACCTATCAGAAGCAAGTAAATCTTCAGAATGAAGATTAGTACAAATTGACTAATTAAAATTTATGTGGCAAACTGAAAGAAATGGTCAAGGTTAAAGTGTTGACTTAGACAAGTTTTTCATCAGTAGTTACCATAATTAAGTTTATCAAAATTTTACTTGTCAAAACTACCTATCATAATGATGAGATAAAGGTAGTTGGATATTAAAAAGTATTCCCTCAATGTGATTGAGAAAAAGATGTATATGATACAATTTTAAAATTTTTAGAATATCTAGGAAACAAGTTTTGATTTCAAAGATCATTTTTGAATGATACTAAAGATTCCCAAAGTTGCAATAAGAGTTTTGACTCAATGATCTAACACTAAGTGATCATTAAGAATTATCACGAATTGTGTGTGTACAAGGAGAATAGTGGGAACACGGTCGCATTGGTAATGTTATGTGACAATAACATCAAAGTCATTAAAATGACATCAGGATGTTACTATCAGTAAAAGCATTATTAACTATGCATTCCTCCATAATAGATTTGGTTATAACATCCTATGTATTGGAAATACGAATCTATTAAAATAAATTGATGAGAATGTTATCTTAATATGTATGTCAAAATGTTTGACATAAATTCCATAGTAAGTCTCAACTGTTGAGATATGGAATTTATTTCTTTAGGGAAAGGTTCTCTGAAGGATACAAGAGATCCTTGATAGAAATAGTGAAGCACATCACTAAGTACTTGAGAAGTGCTAAGGATGCACTCCTGTATATGGAGAGGATGATTTGAAACCATGAGTCACATTAACTCAAATTTCAAGTTGATTTTATCTTTTAATCAGAAAGTAGTGGATTGGAAGAGTTTCAAGCTAAAAATCACTACTAACATGATTACAGTTGATACTGTTGCTAGAATAGTATGGAGTGGATTGGAAGGGTTCCAATCTAGAATTCGCTATTAAGATGACGACATAATCATGTGATACTGTTATTAGAACAATATAGATGAAAGAGTTCATCTCCGAACTAGATGTAGTTCAAAAAGGTCTCCGATCATGTTCCGTTGTTGTAGGACAACAGTGGGAGCGATCAATTTTATGGTCGAGCCATAGTCACATTAGAAGTTGTAGAACATTCTGAGGCTCTTTCACAAGTTATGAGACAAAGGATTAAGAGGAAATAACGTAATGGAAACATTCCATAGAAAATAGTTTAGCAGATCCCTGACCAAGCCCTAATCACAGACCTGATGTGATCATCACCTAGATTTGATGGAGATCAAATGGGAGGGTGATTGGCTTGAGTCCTAGTAGGAGATTGACGGATATAGGTGTCCCATAAGCCCATCATTAGGCACCTATTACAATCCAATTCATTAATAAATTACATTTATTTCATTATGTAGATTGGTATATTTATAAGTACGCACAATGAAGTCCTTGAATGTGTGCAATAGTCATCGGATTATGATGAGATCATAATAATGAGACCGATGACTTATAAACATATATTCTTAATTGTTTCTAATCGTAGGATATTTGAAGAGGACATCAAACATCTGGTAAAACTAGTACATATTATTCCAACTCATATGATGAGGGTGACTGATCTTGTTAGTCACTTGTGTGGGACACTATGGAGAACCTATAGGTGCTCATTAAGAATGAGTTTATTGAACTGATCCGATATGAATCACCAAATGGTAATTTATCTGATAGTCAACCGGCTTGATTCATCATCACAGTGGCGTGGTTAATCCTTGGACTTGAGATACCAAAGATACCTTGTCAGTGGACTTCTGGGCTTTGACCTTAGCTTATGAATCCCTTATCCACGGGATTTTTAATAATCAAGGATCGAGTTCAGTGGAAGACCTTCGAAGGTGATTCTGTGTTCAATAAAGGATCGTTCGCTCTCAAATAACTGGAGAGAAAATACTCTAGAATAGATCCGCAGGAGTCTCTAGCCAGAGTAGACACAATATCAGAAGAGGTGTTTTCAAATATTGTACAACGGAGTCTGATTCAGGTGAGTTGACTATCTAGGGTTTGATAGTTGTCCATACCCTAGGTTAACTCGAGAGCATTGTGCAAACGAAGGATTATAGCCACGCGGTAACTGTGGATAGATAGGTTCCATGAGTGGGTTGCTGAACCCCATTACCTTCCGGGATCATGCAGTGTTGCTTGCACCCAACTTGATCAAAAGTCCGACCGAATTTACATGAGATGTTGATTCGGTTAAGTAATTGATTAAATATTAAATATTAATTAATTATTATAAGTCGATAAATAGTTATTGGACTTAAAGGGCTAAAAACCGAACTGGTTAATGGGCTTAGAGGGTCACACACAAACTAATTCTCAGTCGGTGGTACTTAAGTGGGAATTATATTAACTCGGAGACTTTTGTGAAAAGTCGCGCTGACTTAATATATATACGTGCTGTTAAGAAACCCTGGGCCAAGCTCCAGGATCTCTAAAGGCTGGCCGTCCCCCCCTCTCTCTCCTCCTCCTCTGAGCGCCCCTCCCGGGGCACCTGGTGTTGTCCCGTCTCCGCCGCACGTAATTCCCGAACTTTTGGGAATTGCCATCCATGGGTTTTCGGATGTCGTTGCGGCGACGGATCTTCAACGAACGCGCTGATCTGAACGAGGGAGCAAGGATGAACCATCGTGAAGGATCGTGTGGATATCGCTATAGGCCGGACGCTTGTGTGGCTTGCGGCATCGCCTCGACAGAAACAACACGGTCACGAATTCTAATTCGCACAAGGTAACGTGATCACAACCTGTTTTTTTATTTTCGATTTTCGTTCTTAAACATATCTGTGGGCATCAGGCGGGAATTTTAATTCTGTTTCCGCTATATTATTCGCATCCCGTCTAGATCCCAACAATCAGTCATCCTCATCATATAAGTATGAGTAATATGTACTAGTCTAACCGGATATCTGATGTCCTTCTCAGATATCCTCCGATTATGAACAATTAAGAATATGTGTGTATATATGTAATCAATCTCATTAGTATGATCTCATTATAGTCTGATCACTATCGCACATATTCACGAACTTTATTATGAGACGATAATAGAACGAATTACACATAATGAAATAGTGTCATATTATTAATAAATGAACGAGATTATAAAGTGTCATATTGGCTTGTAGGCCACCTAAGACTAACAGATGACGAAGAGGTCCAAGAAGTCCTATAGGACATGAAAGAGCCAAACTCAGAAGCCAGAATGGACTCACCAGGTCTAGCATAGCAGATGAAGAATGCCAACAGAACTCCCCTTCCCCAACTTCGGAAGATAAGGCCAATGCTCAGGAACAT
Organism: Zantedeschia hybrid cultivar; assembly: GCA_030544215.1. Lineage (NCBI taxonomy): Eukaryota > Viridiplantae > Streptophyta > Magnoliopsida > Alismatales > Araceae > Zantedeschia > Zantedeschia hybrid cultivar. The sequence goes on from JARZZO010000011.1 coordinate 49,524,285, forward strand.
GCAGGAGGAGGGCTAAGGTTTCCTTTGAACCCCGTTTTTGTTAGGATCCGGGCGGGACGCAAACAACGCAGCGGAAACGACGAACAAAAATTATCCTGCCCAATGCCCACTGATTCGAATCGAAACGAAAAACTAAAATAAAAAATCGGGATGTAATCTGATTACCGTGTGCGTATTCGAATCCGCTTCCGTCTCGGTTCCGTCGAGGTGAAGCCGCGAGCCGCACAAGCGTCCGGCCTCCAGCAGTATCCACGCGATCCTCCACGATGGTTCGTCCTCGCTCCCTCGTCTGTATCAGCTCGCTCGCTGAAGATCCGTCGTTGCAACGATTGCCGAAAACCCACAGACGGGACTTCCCGACCTTCGGGAATCACGCGCGGCGGAGACGAAGATTGTCTCGGCACCTCGAATGGGGCGCCCAGAGAAGGAGGAGAGAGAAAGGAGGACGGCTAGCATGGGGAAACTTTGGAGCTTGGCCCAGGATTTCTCAACAGCGCGTATATATATATTAAGTCAGCGCGACTTTTCACAAAAGTCCCCGAGTTAATATAAATCCCACTTAAGTACCACAGACTGAGAATCTTATTGCGTGTGACCCTCTAGGCCCATTAACCAGTTTGGTTTTCAACCTGTTAAGTCCAATAACTAGTTATTGACTTATTATAATTAATTAATATCTAGATATTAACAAATTACCTAATCGAATTATCATCGCATGTAAATTCGGTCGGACTTCCGATCAAGTTGGGTGCCAAGCAACACCACATGATCCCGAAAGGTAATGGGGTTCAGCAACCCACTCATGGAATATGTCCGTCCACAGTTACCGCGTGGCTATAATCCTTCGTTCGCACAATACTCTCGAGTTAACCTAGGACATGGTCAACTGTCAAATCCTAAATAGTCAACTCACTTGAATCAGACTCCGCTGAACAATATCCGAAAACATCTTTTCTGATATTGTTTCCGCTCTGGCCAGAGACTCCTGCGGATCTATTCCAGAACATTCTCTCTCCAGTTACTTGAGAGTGAACGATCCTTTATTGAACACACAATCACCTTCGTAGGTCTTCCGCTGGACTCGATCCTTGACTATTAGAGATCCTGTGGATAGGGATTCATAGGTCTAGGTCAAAGTCCAGAAGTCTACCAACAAGGTGTCTTTGGTGTCTAAAGTCCAAGGATCAACCACGCCACTTGATGGATATAGGTGTCCTCTAAGCCAATCATAAGGTACCTATTTCAATCTGGTTCACTAACCAGTGGCATTAAATTCATTATGTAGATTGCCATATTTATAATTACGCATAATGAAGTCCATGAGTATGTGCAATAGTCATCAGATTATGATGAGATCATAATAATGAGACTGATGACTTATAAACACATATTCTTAATTGTTCCTAGTCGTAGGATGTTTGAGAAGGACATCAAAAGACTGGTACATGTTATTCCAGCTCATATGATGAGGGTGACTGATCTCGTTAGTTACTCGCGTGGAGACACAATGGTAAACCTGTAGGTGCTCATTGGGGAATGAGTTCACTGAAATGATCCGACATGAATCGTCGAATGGTAATTTACTTGACTGTCAATCGGCTTGATTCATCGTCACAGTGGCATGATTAATCTTTGGACTTGAGACACCAATGACACCTTGACGGTAGACTTCTGGACTTTGACCTTGACCTACGAATCCCTATCCACGAGATCTCTAAAAGTCAAGGATCGGGTCCAGCGGAAGACCTTCGAAGGTGATTGTATATTTAATAAAGGATTGTTCGCTCTCAGGTAACTGGAGAGAGAATGCTCTAGAATAAATCCGCAGGAGTCTATGGTCAGAGCAGAAACAGTATCAGAAAATAGGTTTTCGGATATTGTACAGCGGAGTCTGATTCAAGTGAGTTGATAATCTAGGGTTTGATAGTTGACCATACCCTAGGTTAACTCGAGAGCATTGTGTGAACGAAGGATTATAGCCATGCGGTAACTGTGGACAGACAGGTTCCATGAGTGGGTTGCTGAACCCCATTACCTTTTGAGATCATGCGGTGTTGCTTGGCACCCAACTTGATTGGAAGTCCGACTGAATTTACATGCGATGATAATTCGGCTAACTAATTAGTTAATATCTAGATATTAATTAATTACAATAAGTCAATAACTAGTTATTGGACTTAACGGGCTGAAAAATGGACTGGTTAATAGGCCTAGAGGGTCACATGCAATAAGATTCTCAGTCAGTGGTACTTAAGTAGGTTTTATATTAACTCGGGGACTTTTGTGAAAAGTCGCGCCGACTTAATATATATACGCGCTGTTGAGAAACTCTAGGCCAAGCTCCAAGATTTCCCCATGCTGGCCGTCACCCCCCCTTTCTCTCTCCTCCTCTGGCCGCACCATTCGAGGCACCGGGACTGTCTTTGTCTCCGCCGAGCATGATTCCCGAAAGTCGGGAATTCCCGTCGGTGGGTTTTTAGTAATCGTTGCGGCGACGGATCTTCAGCGAGCGAGCTGATACGGACGAGGGAGTGAGGACAAACCACTGCGGAGGATCGCGTGGATACCGCTGGAGGCCGGACACTTGTGCGGCTCGTAGTATCGCCTGGACCGAACCGAGATGGAAGCGGATTCGAATCCGCGCACGATAATCAGATTACAATTCGAATTTCGGTTTTAGTTTTTCGTTCTAAATCAGATCAATGGGCATCGGGCGGGATAATTTTATTCGTCGTTTCTGTTGCGTCTTCACGTCCCGCACGGATCCCAACAGTGGTATTAGAGCCAGGTTCCGCTTTGATCTGCTTTAGAACGACGAGGTTAATCTTCTAATATAATTTCCATGCTACGATAATTTTCTCTCGTGGAAATTGTTCACGGGATGAACGTATAATAATTAGATTATTTTTCTATAGAGAAAAACCAAAATTTTAGGGGTTTTCGTCGTGTTCTTCATGGAGATGAAGAGCCGTATTTGTGGGCTTCGTAGAAGTATTTCATGGTGATCGGACACCTCTATCCCCTCGCTGGTATGACCAGCTAACTCTCCCAGTTCCCCGATGTCCACTATGGTCGTCGGCAACCGGCGGTGGAGCCTCCCATCTCTCTATTTTCAAATGTTGGAAAAAAAAAAAGCGGAGGAAACCAAGGGACATAAACAATCCGAACCGGCGGTTTTTGGGGGCCACCGGCGGCATAGGGGGTCGCCGGCCGGTGATCACTGGCGCCGAGGATAAAGGGGGTACCCTCCCCCTGCGATTCAGGCCGGTTCCTGGCCGCTGGCGCCAACGGCGGCACCGCCATGAAGCCCTGAATTCTCAAGAAAACCCTAAAAGGAAGGGGTCGGGCGAAATGCTGCCTGGGCCCCCAAACCGGCCAGCCCCGTGCCGGCTCGATCGGGGGGGGCTTGGCGGCTCGGGCGCACCAGGTACCTGACCTAGCCCGGCCAGGATGCACCGAGCCCAGGTGCACCATGGCTCGAGCCAGGCCAGGTTCTGATGGACCTGAGCTCGAACCTTAATGGGCTTGGCCCATTTAAACCTAGCCTGATTCACCCCAAAACCCCTTTATTAATTAAAACCCCACCTCTATTAACTGAAAATTAAACTAAATAAAGTTTAAAATTTGTTTTAAACTTAAATTAACATTTTTTCAGTTAATCAAAGGTTAATTATTAAAGATGTGATCTTTAATGGGGAATTAATTTATTAAGATATGATCTTAATTTATTAATTAACAAGTGTTGTTACCGATTAATTAAGATATGATCTTAATAAAGGGGTTAAATTAAGATGTGATCTTAATCAATATTAACAAGAGTTGTTAATTGTTTTTAAGTTGTGACCTAAATATAATTAACAAATCTTGTTATTCATATAAAATGGGATCTTAATTAATTATTAAGAATTGTTGTTATTAATAATTAAGATAATAATTTTAATATTAATTAACAAGTGTTGTTAATTAATATTTAAGATATGATCTTGTAACTAATTAACAAATGTTGTTAATTATTTAAGTGATTAGATCACTATTATGGTCTTAAAATTAATTAACAAATGTTGTTAATTTTATTTTAATTAACTAAATAAATAATAATAATTTCTTAGCAATTGTTGTTAGAGAATTATTATAGTAATTTAGGGACACTCAATAATAGTTGTTAAGTGATTAATTAACTAATTATAATAGTTATAATTAAGTTAATTCTTGAGTAATAAACCTTAATAAAAGTTATTGAGAACTAATTAAGTCTTAATAATAGTTATTAAGATGATTAATCAGTTTACTCATGTATCCCTTAATTATTGTTTTATTGATCTAATCTACTTGAAATTGATCTTTTAATAAATGTTATTAAGAGATTAATTGAGTCTAATTGTTAGACTATTTTAATTAGAAATGTTCTAACTAATTTTTCTTAATAATTGTTATTGAGAAATGTCTTTTAATAAAAGTGGTTCTTAACAATTGGTTGTTAAGGAATTTTGATTTTATCTAAAATGTTAGATTGTTTCTCATTAATAATTGTTATTAATGTGATTTAAATATTTAATCTAAGTGTTAGATTATTAATTAATTTAGAATTGTTCTAAATACTGCGTGGAATATTTTAGAATTTTAATTTTAGCTTTGTTTGCATATGTTGATGTGTTTGATACTTTAAATTAGATTTATTACATGTTAGAAAATATGATTTTCGAAATTCAAGTTCATCCAATTTTGATTGGAACCCACGTTTAAGAAAACTAAAATTATTATATTTTCAAAATTTTAGCCTTCATGTGATGTGCTTTATCATATGTGGATGGTTAAAATTTGTGGTGGTCATGGACATGCACTTAGTTAATTTCATATCATGTGATGGGGTGTGATTATGTGGATTGTTATGGAATGTGATGTACATTAATTAAGTGTTAATTAATGAGGTCTGCGTGCCTCCCTCTCTATCTCATTCTATTGTAATTCTATCTCCTTCTATTATTGTACTCGGCCATAAGACTTTCTCTTACAATTTACTTCTATTTGAAATTGTTTCTAAATTAATGTTATTTGTAATTGATCGCGCCGGCCGAGGAGAAGCGAGGATGATCCACAAATGCAACCAAGAAGGCAACAGGAGATGAGATCACCAGTGGCTATGTGTTTTCATGTTTAGATTATATAATGTTATATAGTTTTGGTGATTAATTGTTTGGCTCCAGTTAATCACTGTGCTGTCCATGACCACATAATGAACATTTATGGTTGATGTATGCTTTTTTTAGTTTTTTATTATGAATAAATTGCTAATATCTAGGTATAGTTAAATATATACGATATATTTATAAACTATCACCTAGGATGAGACCAACTTAAAATAAACAAAACCTTCAACATAAAGTCTAAGCCGGAGCGTGAGTCATTGAGAATGTACTGCGTGGCTCTCCATCAATATAGTTCTTAGAACTTAATTTAGTGATGGCAGTTTCTATGTGTTTACTTGAGATCTGCCACTATTTGATGAAAGGACTATTAACTATGGCATCTTGATGCCTTGAGATTAGAATAGAGGAACAGTGTAGCTATCCTCGCGTTTATCCGGGAGTTGCATTCTTACTCTACTCTGTCACATATTGATGGTAAAGCTTAGACCAGGTATAATGGTCTACTATGTTTACCCGGGACCATTAAAAACCTGGGAGCCAAAATAAGATCGGATATTGAAAGGAGTTGCAATTACCATGAGATGGTTGCTCTAAGATAATGGTATTATACTATGTGTTCATCTGAGGTCATACTGTGATTCTTGGAGATTCTGATCCTCACTAGGAGACCGTCGGAGTCTTCCATTCTATATACCTGAAGGTTATACACTTCGTCGAAAAATAGTGAGAAATAATTCAAAATAAAATACCATAATTGAATTATAAGAACTATCTGCTTAAATCACGTTATTTACATCGCTCACTAAAATGTCGTCTATTCAAGATGTTGGCATATTGGATGCCAATACTTCTCATACTCAGACTGACTAGAAAACTCTAAAGAATGTCTTTAGGGATAAGTGAAAGTCATTATCCTAATCAGGTATCATGAATCCTCTTACTTGGATAGACCAAAGTGAAGAGGTACTCATAGTATGCCTTTTTGGAAGGCAATGGTTGTCATGAAATCTCTTATTTGGATAGACCAAGATGAAGAGATATATATGATGTGCCTTTGAGAAAGGCAAGTGGTAAGATTTTAAACGGTCGAATCCACACCTGAAAGGATGTAGGAAGGTCAGCTAAAATAGAGAAATAGCAGTTCTCCCACTGCAACTAATATAAGAATATTGGAAAAACGAATATGAAACTTAAAAGAAGTTTCATATATTCTTATTATCAACCTTTTACATATCTATTGGAGAATTAGCATCTCTAATATGAGATATTGGAAATAGTTCTCAGAGCTGCGATGGTATCCAGACTTAAACAAGTAAAAAGAAATCGAGAAAATGTAAGTGTTGAATTAGACTCAACAATTATTCATGATATTCATAGGTTACTATCAGACAGTAAATCTTTGTATATGAAACTGAATAATTGTTATTTAGTAGCATAAAATGTCAAGAATAACATTGATTGAGAAAGAACAATAGTTGTTCAAATAAGTCAATGCCCTATAGATTCTTAATGTGACATTTCATGTGATGAATGTTCACGAATCTCCTATAAAAATGAACTCTGTGAATCCTGATTATCTATGGTATTGTACACAGGGTTGTACGATAAGAAATTATTGGTGCTAATACATACTGATGTAAACAGCTCAATATCCTCATAAGGCCAAAGATAATCACTCCCATTGACTTACCTCATAGTTTACTCATAGAATGATTCGACTTTATGGACTTGCTGAAGTACAAGTCGAATGCATCTAAAAGATTGAGGTATAAGATCAAAATGAAGTATTAGAATTGTTTGATTTGATCAAAGAAATTAATACTTAGTATATGATTCACATAAATCATTAAAAGGATAATTGTATCCTCTCTCGATTGATCCTCATTGTACATCATAGTAATATGATAGAATAAGGAATTGCACCTTATTAAGATATGATGCAATACATAATAAGTTTTATCTAATTCTTATATCATTTTGAGCATGAGTATGAACATTAGATGTCCATACTTTACAGAGGTTCCAAATAAGTCAATGTGTGTCCATATAGGATATGGAAACCAAATAATTCATACGAGATGTGAATTATGAACAAACCTGATTTTAAAGTCAAGTTATACCGTGATGTGAATTTGTAAAATGTCTAAAGAGTTTGGACATTACATTTATTGGCCAGGCGATAATGAAATAATTATCGTCCTGAAAGTTGTCTTCTATGGAGAGGAATATATCCTCAGAGAAGACAGTGGGAGCTGATAAAACTAGAAGATGTTCTAGATTCACAAGTTAACATAAGATTATGAGATAATCTTTAAGTCGTTTGGAACCACTCATAACACACATCAGAGAGCTCAATAGATTTTTGAGATTCTCTCAGTGACTAGAAGGATATGTTTGACATATCTGATTTAGTAAGATGAGAGGAGTTCAAAAATAGATTATGATCTAAAATCTATGATAATGATGCTCTCTGTCATTACAACTTTGAGATTGATCAGTTTATTAAAATTCTACTTACCAATACTGCCTATCATATGATGAGATGATGACAGTTGGATATGAAAAGCGTTCTCTCAATGTGATTGAGGTAAAGATGTATATGATACACCTTTAAAGTTTTTAGAATGTCCAGGAAGCAAGTTATGATTTCAAAGATCATTTTGAATCAAACTGAAGCTTCCTAAGTTGTAATAAAAGTTTTGACTTAATGGTCAAATACTACGTGATCATTAAGAATGATCACAGATTATGTGTGTTCAAAAGGGATAGTGGGAGTACGGTCGTTTTAGTAATGCTTTATGATAATAATATCAAAGTCATTGAGAATGACATCGGGATGTTACTATCAGTAAAAGCATTATTAACCATACTTTCCTCCATAATAGGTTTAGTTATAATATCCCACGTATTAGAAATACGAATCTATTAAGATAGATCGATGGGGATATTATACTGACCTGTATGTCAAGATGTTTGACATAAATTTCATAATAAGTCTCAATTGTTGAGATATGGAATTTATTCCTTTAGGGAAACAGTTCCTTAAAGGATATATGAGTGAAATGCATCATTAAACATTTGAGAAGTGCTAAGGATGCACTCACGTATATGGAGAGGATGATTTGAAACTATGAGTTCACACTGACTCAAATTTCAAGTCAAATAATCAATTTAACCTTCTAGTAGAAAGGAATGGATTGGAAGGGTTCCAATCCAGAACTCGATATTAAGGTGACGACATAAATAAGTGATACTGTTATTCAAACAGTATGGATGAAAAAGGTTTATCCCTGAACTATATGTAGTTCTAAAAGGTCTCTGATAAAATCCCGTAGTTGTAGGACAACAGTGGGAGCGATCAATTGCGTGATCGAGCCATAGTCTCTTCAAAAGTTGCAGAACATTATAAGGCTCTTTCACAAGTTCAGAACAAAAGATTAAAAGGAAATAACGTAATGGAAATATTCTATCTATAGATAATTTAGCAGATCCCTGACCAAGTCTTAGTCACAGACTTTTTGTGAGCATCACTTAGATTTGATGGAGATCAAATGCGAAGGTGATTGGCTTGAGTTCAAGTGGGAGATTGATGGATATAAGTATCCTCTAAGCCAATCATAAGGCACCTATTTCAATCTGGTTCACTAACCAATGGCATTAAACTCATTATGTAGGTTGGCATATTTATAATTGCGCATAATAAAGTCCATAAATATGTGCAATAGTCATCAGATTATGATGAGATCATAATAATGAGACTGATGACTTATAAACACATATTCTTAATTGTTCCTAGTCGTAGGATGTTTGAGAAGGACATCAAACATCCGGTAAGACTAGTATAGGTTATTCCAGCTCATATGATGAGGGTGACTGATCTCGTTAGTTACTCGTGTGGAGACACAATGGTAAACCTGTAGGTGCTCATTGGGGAATGAGTTCACTGAAATGATCTGACATGAATCGCTGAATGGTAATTTACCTGACTGTCAATCGGCTTGATTCATCGTCACAGTGGCGTGGTTGATCATTGGACTTGAAACACCAAAGACACCTTGTCGGTAGACTTCTGGACTTAGACCTTGACCTACGAATCCCTATCCATGGGATCTCTAATAGTCAAGGATCGGGTCCAGTAGAATATTTTCGAAGGTGATTGTGTGTTCAATAAAGGATCGTTCGCTCTTAGGTAACTGGAGAGAGAATGCTCTAGAATAGATCCGCAGGAGTCTCTGGCTAGAGCAGAGACAGTATCAGAAAAGAGGTTTTCAGATATTGTACAGCGGAGTCTGATTCAAGTGAGTTGTTCATCTAGGGTTTGACAGTTGACCATACCCTAGGTTAACTCGAGAGCATTGTGCGAATGAAGGATTATAGCCACGCAGTAACTGTGGACGGACAGATTCCATGAGTGGGTTGCTGAACCCCATTATCTTCTGGGATCACGCGGTGTTGCTGGACACCCAACTTGATCGGAAGTCCGACCGAATTTACATACGATGATAATTCGGCTAAGTAATTAGTTAATATCTAGATATTAATTAATTACAATAAGTCAATAACTAGTTATTGGACTTAACGGGCTGAAAACTGGACTGGTTAATGGGCCTAGAGGGTCACACGCAATAAGATTCTCAGTCGGTGGTACTTAAGTGGGTTTTATATTAACTCGGGGACTTTTGTGAAAAGTCGCGCCGACTTAATATATATACGTGCTATTGAGAAACCCTGGGCCAAGCTCCAGGGTTTCCCCATGCTGGCCGTCACCCCCCTTTCTCTCTCCTCCTCTGGCCGCCCCGTTCAAGGTGCCGGGACTGTCTTCGTCTCCGCCGCGCATGATTCCTGAAAGTCGGGAATTCCCGTCGGCGGGTTTTCGGCAATCGTTGCGGCGACAGATCTTCAGCGAGCAAGTTGATACGGACGAGGGAGCGAGGACGAACCACAACGGAGGATCGTGTGGATACCGCTGGAGGTCGGACGCTTGTGCGGCTCGCGGCATCGTCTCGACGGAACCGAGACGGAAGCGAATTCGAATCCGCGCACGGTAATCAGATTACAACCCTGTTTTTTATTTTAGTTTTTCGTTCCGAATCGGATCAGCGGGCATCGGGCGGGATAATTTTGTTCGTCGTTTCCGCTACGTCTTCGCGTCCCGCACAGATCCCAACACTACTATGACTATGAATCAAGTCGGTTGACAGTTAGGTAAATTACCATTCGGCGATTCATGTCGGATCAGTTTAGTGAACTCATTTCCCAATGAGCACCTACAGGTTTACCATTATGTCTCCACACAAGTAACTAAAGAGATCAGTCACCTTCATCATATGAGCTGGAATAATCTGTATTAGTCTTATCGGATGTTTGATGTCTTTCTTAAACATCCTACGACTAGGAACAATTGAGAATATGTGTTTATAAGTTATCAGTCTCATTATTATGATCTCATCATAATCTGATGACTATTGCACATATTCATGGACTTCATTATGTGCAATTTTAAATATGCCAATCTATATAATGAATTTTATACCATTGTTTAGTGACCTAGATTGAAATAGGTGTCTTATGATTGACTTAAAAGATACCTATATCCATCAGTTTTTATAGGGGAAAAGGAACTGGGACCCCCACGCTCTTACTCGTTGGGAAGGCCGAAAGGCAACAAATGCCTCGCCGTGATGACTAATAAGACATGGCATCGAGATGTCCCTTCCATCCATGACATGGCATCGACCCATACAGAGGGTGGCACATGTACATCCGGTACACACTGTGCCATTCGTAGGAAAAGGGCAATAGGAGGACATCATCCTCTTCCTTAAATGGGCGTCCATTCACCGTATAGTTGACGCTCCATTTACAGCGCCCATTAGCCCCCGCAGGCCTTCCTTGGGGCGTACGCTACACGCCATCCTCACGCATGCAAGCGACAAATGTGAGATGGTGGCCTAGTGACGAGGGACGATTGGGTTTTGGCTCAATGAGGCCCAATAGTTAAAAGGCCAAAGGGCTTGCAGCCCACAGGCCGTCATGTCACGTGATGGCCTCACATGAACTTCTTCAAGCTCCTCAATGGGAAAATTAAAGGCCGGGACCCACAATAGGGGGCCCTAGTTCTTGAGAGAGCTAACTCTTGAAGGGGCCACTGCCTCAAACGATAGGCTTGGAGATTACTAGCATCTCGGAAGATGCTCCCAACTATCGAGAGAGCCAGACTCTAGGAAGTCTAGAGCCCCTACTTCGATTGGGCAAGGCAAAGCCCCCTAGGCTCGAAGATCGAGCAACTCTACTTCCCAAGACAGTCGAAGCTCTTGGGACAATTCAAATCCCCTTACTCCCGCCATCGGATAGGACTTATGGTTAAAACAACTTAATTGCCCACTCTGGGTAGGTCCCCATGATCTCCACCCCTCGTAAAGAGAGCAGATCGTGCCTTCCAGCCTGAGAGCCTACAACCCACTCAATCCAGAGGCTCAAATCGTAGAGCATCTAGTAACCATTATTAGACCACCCTCTAGGGCCTCATTGGAAGAAAAGTATAAGTATTCCAGCCTCTCTCCTGAGCAAGGTATGGTCTAACACGCAACTCTATACCTAGAGAACTCTATTCTTACAGTCTCCTTCTCCCGTAAGGATCTGACTTAAGCATCGGAAGATCGTTTCCCCACCTAGATGGGGGGCCCGTAAGTGCCTTTCTCATCTTACAAGTCTTTACCTGGTGTGTTCTCCTTTCTACAAATTATATCACGTAGCAAGGGGCCAGATCGGAGGGTTGTTAGAGCCGAACCAATTTTCGACCGCTACATTACCTTTTAAACATAAAGATAAAGATCTGCCCCATAAATAAAACTTTGCCTTACCATGCCCAACTAGGGATGTACATATATTCCGCTCATTTTCGAAGTTTAAAGATGACAAAAGGACGTAACTTAAAGGATAAGAAAAATTATCCATATTCAAAGAATTCTAGATAAAGTTAAGAATACATTTTTTTTTTCCTAAATTCAACTATCCGATTATAAGCCATCCATTTTTCTCCCACCCATATTAGTTCTCCTCACTCATTTATAAATCACATACCTACCTAAGTACACGTCTCATCATCTGAACCATTCTTTTAGCCCTCTTTCCCCAGTTTACTAGTCGGCAAAGATTATTTTCACATATATTATAAGTAGAAATTATAAGGACTACTTAACAAGAACCTATACATACTTATGTTTGGAAAATAAAGATTTCTTTGTTCCGTCTAAAAACAGCATAAGAATGTCTACGTTCACATATGATATTGATCGACTACTTAAATTTTATATTGTTATTTTTAATAATTTTAAAAGATAAGAATGTCTACGTTACTACGCCCCCTGACAGTACAAGTGAAAGAATAAAAAAACTTTTTTCATATTTTTTTAAGGTCCACTTACATGTTTTAGATGTTCATATAATTCGATTTTTGATAGAATATTTTAAAACAATGATGAAAATTTAAAAAATAAAAAATAAAATTATATGAACATCTAAGACATATTGAGGATTTTTTTAAAAAAAATTATTAATTTTATTTTTTCATTTTACATGCTGTCAGATAACGTAATAATGTCTTGTGCAGCAAGATTTTCTCATCGAAGAAAGAACTTTACATGGGAACCACCCAGACACGGAGAGCAGAGACTGAGACATGGTGAGAATATTAAGTAATGATGACGGTCAGCTGCTCTCCCTTGACCAAAAAAAAGGAAAAAAACTATGATCAGTTGCTACTAGTAGATGGTGACGGATTGTACTTGCCGGTGGTGGACGGAATGTGGGAAGGCGGGATGGGTCTTCATCCGTTGAACCACAGGAAAGAAATTTTCCGGAGCCGCTGTTGAGGGGTGGGGGGATTGGGGAAGGGAGAGAGCCTATCACGGGGAGGATGGGGGAATCTAAGAATGTGCACGAATCATGCACAGTTGCCCACTTGGGTGCGTCAAAAGCGAGGCCGTGCTATGGGTGCGCCCTGCAGACTGCAGTGGCGTGGCATCTCAGTCGCCGCCCGCGCCCTGAGGTGACGGCACCACCGCACGCAATGGGCCGGCGCGGCAAAACAGTGCTGCCTTTGCGAGAGCAAGAGAGGAAGAGAAGTGGAGGTAGCATGCGCTGGGCGTATGAAAACGTGTAGACGTGACATAGTTTGTGGGGGAAGAAAGGCGGCCACGGGAGCAGATGAGGTGTGCCGCCGGCGCGCACTCTGCGCGTGGCGGGACGTGACCGCTTGCGGGGGGCACGCATGAGCAAGCGCGCCACCCGCGTGCTGCTCGTGCCTTCCGCCACGGCGGGAGGGGCCCCACGGCGGCGGGTTGGGCTAGTAGCCCGTTCTTGTTGCTGGTTCACGAGTTTTGCGTGGGAAGGACGACTCCGGTTTCTGTGAGTGCAGGTGAGGAGGGGATTAAGTGCAAAGTGGAGGATGGAGGTTTTTAATGGAACCTTTCATGGGGATTGGAAAAAGTGGTATGCTAAACATTTTTTTAAAATCTTTTTTCTGTGCATTTATTGAATCTGATCCTCACCTGCACTTAGGGGATTCGGATTCAGGAAGGACACCGAAGTGGATCACTTGAGCTGATTTTAAAAATTGAATTCAATTATTTTAGGACTCATGCGTCTTAAAATGCATCAAACATATAAAAAGTACTGTAAATCTACGGTACTCCGCATACAAGCAAACACTGTTTGACGATGCTTTACGGCATTTAACTCCTTAATTTACAAAAAAAGCTTTTTTTACTCTTTAACCTCTATAAATTTTTAATATTAAAAAATCACCCTAATCGAATTATTTTATCAGAATCTCTCATATTAACCTTTAAATATTAACAAAACGCCGATGTAGTTAACAATCGGGGTGAAGGGCTTTCCACATCGCGGCCACTCGTCGGTTCGGGGGCACGCCGTCCACGACCCGTGCAGAATGTTGAAAGGGCTCGACAAAGTGATCCCGCTGAGGGAGGAGGAGGTGAGTATTAGGAAGCCCAAGGCCATGCGATCCAGTTGAGAGAGGAAGAAAAGGGAAAAAGGAGGGTTAAGCCTTAACCTAGGCTCCCCCACCACACTATATATTAAAAGATATTTAAGGATAAATCCCTCTAAGTTTCATTATTACAATATTCTCCCTCAAGATGAGACGAAGATATCATGAAGTCCCATCTTGCCTACTAACATAGAAAAAATAGAAGAACTAAATCCTTTAGTCAGGATGTCTACAACCTGACCAGATGACTGAACAAAAGGAATGCAGAGTTGACCATAATCAATCTTTTCCTTAATGAAATGACGGTCAATCTCGATGTGTTTGATTCTATCATGTTGTACCGGATTGTTAGCAATCTCAATTGCAGCCTTGCTGTCACAATACAACCGAAGAGGGGATCCATGCCACAACTGTAACTCTTGAAGTAATTTCTGTAACCATAGAAGTTCACATACACCCAATGCCATCGCCTTATATTCTGCCTCAGCTGTTGATCGGGCGACCACTGACTGTTTCTTGCTTCGCCAAGAAACTAAATTGCCCCCAACATAAATGCAATAGCCTGAAGTAGATCGTCTGTCATCCAGTGACCTAGCCCAGTCTGCATCAGCAAATCTCTCTATCTGAAAAACACTGTGTCGGGAAAATAACAGACCCTGACCTGGACATTCCTTCAGGTATCGCAAGACCCTGTAAGCACCATCCAAATGTCTCTCCCGTAGGTCATGCATATATTGGCTGAAAACACCGACTGCATATGCTATATCAAGCCGTGTGTGTGATAAATAAATTAGCCTCCCAACAAGTCTATGATATCTCCCCCTATCTACAGGCGCACCACCATCTGCGATTAAGTGATGGTTTGAGTCTATTGGGGCTTACATCCCAACATGCCAACTTCCAACAACAAATCGAGCACATACTTACGCTGAGATAGAAAAATATCTTTAGCTGATCTGGCAACTTCTATACCCAAGAAGTATCTCAGTGGGCCTAAGTTTTTCACCTCAAACACTTGCTTCAAGTTGGATTTTAACTGCTTAACTTCCAGGTGATCATCTCCTGTAACAATAATGTCATCAACATAGACAAGGAGGACAGTCCTCTTGCCTTCAGAATGCTTGTAAAATAATGTATGATCTGCATTACTCTGTCTATATCCCATATCCTTCACGGCTCTACTGAATCTGTCAAACCAGGCACGAGGAGACTGTTTGAGACCATACAGAGCATGCCTCAATTTGCATACTTTCCCAGTAGTTGTTTCATTATTAAACCCTAGTAGGACCTGCATATATACTTCCTCTTGTAAATCACCATGTAAAAAGGCATTCTTCACGTCCAGCTGATGTAACTCCCAACCAAAATTGGCTGCACAAGATATCAAAAGACGAACATAGTTCATCTTGGCCACAGGAGCAAATGTTTCATCATAATCCACTCCATATGTTTGAGTGTATCCTTTTGCAACCAACCGAGCTTTGTACCGCTCCACTTTACCTTCAGGTGTTTGTTTTACAGTAAATACCCATCTACACCCAACTGGACGCTTCCCAAGTGGTAGAGGAACTAACTCCCATGTTTGATTTTTGGCTAAAGCATTCATCTCCTCTGACATAGCCTCCCTCCACTTTGGATCTTCCATAGCAACCTGCCAAGTACTAGGGATGCAAATAGAGTCTAGTGTAGCTACAAAACACTGATAGGAAGGGGACACAGGCTCATATGACACATAATTAGCAATATCATAACGGTAACGGATAGGTAGAACAATAAGGCGAGTGCCCTTACACTGTGCAATAGGAAGATCAAGATCATGAATGAGTGGAGCAGGGGAAAGATTGTTACCGTTATGACTTGAAGAAGTGGATGGAGCTTCATTCAGGGAAGACACTTGGATGTTGGAAGGTGAATACACACAGGACTGGACTCTGCCCTCTTCTGCAGCTCCATACCTTTGCTTCCCTTGAAGATCACCATCACCACTGTCATCACTATCATCATACTTCCCCTGGCCACTGGGACCAACAGGGGTACTAAGAGAATCCCCTGGAAGAAGCAAAGGTGATGGTCCATCATTAGACTGGCTCAGTGCATAGTAGGCCTCATGCTCTCGAAAGGTAACATACATTGTGACCAAAAACCACCGCACAAGAGGATAATAACATTTGTAGCCTTTCTGAGTGGCAGAATAACCAACAAACACACACTTTACTGCACGAGGATCTAATTTGCCAACCAATGGCCTGTAATTCCGGGCAAAGCAGACACATCCAAATACCTTAGGAGGAACTACATAGCTGGTAGACCCCTTAAGGCACTGAAGGGGAGACACAAAAGCAAGAACCCTGAGAGGCATTCTATTGATTAGGTAGGCAGCAGTCAATACAACTTCTCCCCACAAGAACTTTGGAACATTCATGGTAAACAGTAAAGACCAGGTCACCTCCAACAAGTGTCTATTCTTCCTCTCAGCTACCACATTCTGAGCAGGAGTCACCTCAGTGGAAGGTCTTGTGGTAGTGAAGGCTTCATGCTTTTTCATCAACCGGCGAAGAGTCTGATACTCTTATGTAGACAACCTGAGTGTAGTGTCCTCAGTCTCCTCTGACAAATGAGCCTGTCCAGTTCGACGACCACGACCACGCCCACCAGCTTTACCACCACCACCACGACCACTACGAGCAGACTAACTGGGACGGCCATGCAGTTCCCAACAATATGCCTTGATGTGTCCAGGTTTTTTGCAATGATGGCACACCTTTTCTTCAGATGATTGCGGTTGAGATTTCACAGAAAGAGCCGACTTTGCAGGAGGAGTAGCAGCCAAGGAGACACGTCGCCTGGTTTCCTCACTTAAGACAGTAGAGAATGCCTACCCCAAAGTAGGAAGACCATCGCGAGCTAACAACTGAACACGAACGGATTCAAACTCTAAATTTAGGCCATACAGAAAATCTTGAACCCGTTCATGTTCCAGGTGCTTCTGGAATCCATCAACATCGACTGAGCAAGTAGGAACAAAAGTCCGATAGTGATCGGCCTCGGACCAAAGATGTTTTAATTCTGTAGCATACTCGATCACAGATAATTCTCCCTGGCGAAGTTCTCTCAATCGAGATCGGATCTCAAATGCTTATGTAGAATTCAACTTTTGAGAAAACATCTGGGATACTGCCACCCATACCTCATGTGCAGTCTCCAATAATTGTACGCTCCGAGCAACATTGGGAGCCATAGTATTCAACAGAAAGGCAAAGACGACCAAATTTTTCGTTTCCCATTTTGTCACACCAGAATCACCACAAGGAGGCTTCTTAGCCACACCAGTCAAGTATCCTTCCAAACCCCGTCCTTGCACAAGCAGACGGGTACTCCTGGCCCATGTTAGATATGTTGTTGGGCCATCAAGTTTAACTGCCACCTGCATGGCATTAATAAATGCGGTCTCCCTAACAGAAGTACCCGTAGCAGTGGCAGACTGCACTGCAGAGATCTACGCCGAAATCAGACGCCCAATCAGACCTTCAAGGTTTTGCATCATAATCGAGTCGGCCATGTCTACTCAAAGATCTCTCCAAAAAAAAAAGAGGTCCACAAAGGAGACCGCATGACACTGCTATGCTGCCAGTGTCAACAAACACACATCACAAAAATCACCAAGTCTAAAAAAAAGTTTAGACCCCAAAATCATGCCATCCAAGAAGGGTGAAAGGCCATACCAACGCTGCAGCGAGACGGGGAACACTGCGCAGCGTGAACCGTGCTTACACGTGAACAGGGCAAGCATACTCCGAGCATGTGGAGCATTGGTGCACGGCTGTACGGGTGTTGGGACACTGGTGCATGGGCGCTGCACGGGCACTGGCGCACGAGAAATGACTAGGAAGGGGTGCTGGCGCACAAGCGGCGCACGGCGGGGCGGCACACAGGCGGGCGCACAGCGCTAGACGCGCATGGCGCTGGATCGCGGGCGGGCGCGGGCGGTCTTGTGCGGCACCGGGACCCGCCTGGTGGTCGCCCAGGCGCCGGAGCCGCACGGCACGCTCCGGTGGGTGGTCGGCGACGGGGAGGAGCCGCCGGAGAGGCTCTGATACTAAGTTGAGAGAGGGAGAAAAGAGAAAAAGGAGGGTTAAGACTTAACCTAGGCTCCCCCACCACACTATAAATTAAAGGATATTTAGGATAAATCCCTCTAAGTTTCATTATTACAATAGATCCTAACAACGGGATGAAGGTCGCGAGCGGAGAAGGAGATCGACAACTTGACGAACTCATTAGTAGGATGATGTTGCCTAAGATAGCAGTGAAGGAGAAAAAGGAGATGGTGGAGAGGGAGGTAGGTGAAATATTTTTTCGTATATTCTTTATTTTAATCATCTGTTAATTACATAGATATTTTTGCTAATATTAAAGATAGTGAAATTTTTTGAGAAAATAATTCAAGAATTTTATATAATATCAAAAGTTTATAAGAGTTAAGAGTTGAAAATCCCTTAAACCAACTTCTCCTTTATGTGAGTGTTTGATATAATGTTTTAATTCTTTCAACAATTCAAAAAGTAGATACCTGATGTTGCCGAAACAATCACTGTCGGACTTCGGAAGAGGAATTCGAAAATCAGCAGGCGACCGAGAGCCTAGGGGGATCCGAGCCGAGAGAGAGTCAGGGACGCAGGCAAAAGGTTTTACAGGAAGAAAGAACCAGTCAGGAAGAGTCTCGGGTCTCAGCCTAGGGAAACCATTTCCGATGGTTAAGTTAGCTATAGACTTAATGAAAACTTTAGTATTAAGAGAGAGATGGAGACTTAATAACGTGTGTACCTTTTTGTCGTGAATAGTGTTCCTTTTATAATAAGGGATGAGTGTCCCTTTCTTGTGGCAGGCGATGTAGGACTATCTTTAGAAGTTTAAGATGAAATCTCAAGAATATCCCAAGTGCCAGTAGGCCAAAGGCCCATAAGTAGTTGATTAAGCCGGGTCGGATCCGTCTCGGCCCAATATGATCATCGGCCTCCGAGAACAAACGAATGGCGCTCGGCCCATTCTTGAATTAGGACTGGGCCCAGCTTCTGGGCCCAATTGGGTTTTTCCCTATTACATGGCCCCCTACTTTCGGCATGCTTCAGTAAGGTAAGATGTCGAGAGTACATTCGAATCCTTGCGGGAAAGTACTTGAAGGTGTCGATCTTCGGAAGAATACTTGAGAATGAGAGCAGTCACACTTAGCCAAGAGAATATGACTGAACCGTGCGAACTAAAGATGACTCTCATCCAAAACCGAGGAGTTGTGACCAATCCTCGCGAACAAAAGATGAGTCTTGTCCGAAACTGAGAGGTTGTTGTTGGGTTTTCTTGGTTTCTCCGGATCGCTCACGCAGCGGAAAAATAAAATATTTACAGCGATCCGTTCCCGTTTCGAAATCTAAAATACGATAATCGGATTATCGAAGTTCTCACCGTGTGCGGATTCGAATCCGCAGCCGTTCGGTTCCGTCGGTGTGACACCGCAAGCCGCGCAAGCGCCCGGCCTCTAGCGAAGTCCACGCGATCCTCCCTGCATCGGATATCCTCGAGTTCCTCGTTCTTCGCAGCCTACGAAGCCTCCGCCGTTTGCCGCAATGATCGCCGCAATGCGCGGACGATTTCCCGTCGAACGGGATTCGGAGAAGCGGCGGAGCAGATCTGGATCTACCTGGACGCCAGAGAAAGACAGAAACTGAGGAGGGGCGGCTAGGGTTAGCAGTAGCTTGGCCTGCTCAGCCCGTTCGCTATATTTTATACTAACCGCGCGGTTTTTCATAAAAAACCCCGGTTTGTATAAAACCTATTTATTTATCCATCGCCTTGAGAATCATGTGCGTGTGACCCTCTAGGCCCAAGTACCAGTCCAGTTAATGGCCCAACAACCCCAGTGACTCCTCACTGGCTTTATTAATTAATTAATAACCCTTTATTAATCAATTAATCAATCGAATTGATGTCACACATCGAATTCGACCGGGCCTCCGATCACGTTGGGTGCCAAGCAACACCGCGTGAACCCGGAAGGTATTTGGGGTTAAGTAACCCACTCTTGGAACCTTTCCGCCGATAGTTACCGCGTGGATATAATCCTTCATTCGTACAATGCTCTTGAGTCAACTCAGGACATGGCGAGCTGTCAAACCCTAACCGGTCGACTCACTTGGATTGGATGCCGCTGATGAATATCGGAAAACTCCTTTCCCGATATTATCGTCTGCCCTGGCCAGGGACTTTCGCGCATCCTTCCTAGAGCATTCTCTCTCTAAGTACCGAGAGCGAATGATTCCTTATTGACACACAATTCCCTTCGACGGTATTCCGCTGTACCCAATTCTTGGCGTATTAGAATCCCATGGCTAGAGATTCGTAAACCAAGGTCAAAGCACAGAAGTCCACCGCCAAGGTGTCCTTGGTGTCTCAGGTCCGAGGACCATCGGTGCAACTGCGACAATAGAATCAAGCTGGTTGACAGTGACGTACAATACCATCCAGCGATTCAATCGGATCAGTTCAGTGAACTCATTCTCCAATGAGCACCTACAGATTCGCCTTAGTGTCTCCACACAAGTGACTTATGAGATCAGTCACCCTAATCATATGAGCAGGAGTAATCTGTACTAGTCTAACCGGATATCCAATGTCCTTCTCGGATATCCTCCGACTAGGAAAAATTAAGAATATGTGTGTTTAAGTGATCAGTCTCATTAGTATGATCTCATCATAATCTGATCACTATAGCACATATTCACGGACTTCATTACGAAACGATAATTAATGCGATATACACATAATGAATATTATGCCATTTTGTTAATAAAATGAACGAGATTTACATAGTCAGATTGGCTTGTAGGCCACCTAAACTAACAATCTCCCACTTGGACTAAAGCCAATCACCTTTATACAATAAGCCCATAGACTCTAGGTGACACTCAAACATAATTTGAGCCAACGGCTTTGTCAGTGGATCTGCTACATTGTCGACGGATGGAACTCTTTCCACTACTACATCTCCTCTGGATATGATCTCTCTGATAAGGTTAAAGCGCCTCAGAATATGCTTCGATTTCTGATGGGATCGTGGCTCTTTCGCTTGCGTAATGGCTCCATTGTTGTCGCACAACAGTGGAACAGGCTCAGAGATGCTGGGAACTACGCCGAGGTCGGTGATGAATTTCTTCAACCACACTGCTTCCTTGGCGGCTTCAGCTGCAGTGATGTACTCAGCTTCAGTCGTCGAATCTGCAGTGATTACTTGCTTGGAACTCTTCCAGCACACTGCCCCTCCGTTCAATGTAAACACGATTCCAGATGTTGACTTGCTATCATCTGGATATGACTGGAAACTCGAGTCAGTAAAGCCTCGCAGTTTCAAGTCACCTCCTCCATAGACAAGAAATATATCCTTAGTTCTTCTCAAGTACTTAAGGATGCATTTCACTGCCTTCCAGTGCTCTTCGCCTGGATCAGCCTGAAATCTGCTCGTAACACTTAGAGCAAATGCAACATCAGGCCGTGTACATAGCATGGCATACATGATAGATCCTATGGCAGATGCATAGGGTATTCTATCCATGAATGCCCTCTCATCAGGAGTCTTAGGAGACTGCTCCTTTGACAGATTAATTCCATGTCTCATCGGTATGAAACCTCTTTTGGAATTTTCCATGCCAAACCTTTTGACTATGGTATCTATGTACAAGGATTGAGTCATTCCAAGCATCCTCTTTGATCTATCTCTATAGATCCGTATTCCTAATACGTAGGATGCTTCTCCCAAATCCTTCATAGAGAAGTTTTTCGACAGCCAGATCTTTACTGATGACATCATAGCTACATCATTCCCAATGAGTAGTATGTCATCTACGTAAAGAACTAGAAAAGTGACTACACTCCCACTGGTCTTCTTGTACACACAAGGCTCATCTTCATTCTTAATGAAGTCATAAGACTTGACTGCCTCGTCAAATCTTATGTTCCAGCTCCGGGAAGCCTGCTTCTGTCCATAAATGGACCTCTGAAGCTTGCACACTTTATCTGGAGATTCTTTGGATGTGAAACCTTCTGGTTGTATCATATACACCTCTTCCTCAAGGTTACCATTGAGGAAGGCAGTCTTCACATCCATCTGTCAGATTTCATAATCAAAATGTGCAGCAATGGCGAGCAGAACTCTGATCGACTTTATCATGGCAACTGGTGAGAAAGTCTCGTCATAGTCAATTCCTTGCCTTTGACGATATCCCTTTGCCACCAACCTTGCCTTATAAGTGTCGATCCGTCCATCAGCACTGATCTTTCTCTTAAAGATCCACTTGCAACCGATGGGTACAATACCCTCGGGCAAGTCTTCCAAGTTCCAAACTTGGTTGGTGTACATGGACTGGATTTCTGAGTTCATAGCTTCTCGCCATTTCCCGGCTTCTGGGCCTTGTATGACCTCTGTAGACACGCTAATTTTGACGTCATTTCGAGTAAATTTCATATCACACCATAATGCCTCAAAATGGTCTGATAATTAATCATTAATTAATTTTTATTAATCTTTTTAAGTGTCGGGTTTAACAGATGTGTTTAGGTTAATCAATTGAATTGATTTTAGCTCAAATTTGAGTTAAAATATGAAGAATTCTAAAAGACGTCGACCAACGTAGACGCCATTTAGACTTTATTCCTGTTTTAACGTTTAAATTTGAATTTTAATTAATTGATTTATTAACTAAAAGGCGTCTTGGACGGTCGACGCGTTTTAAGTTTCCTAAGTGATTTTAACTTCTCTTCCGGATGTTTATCCTTATCTTAATTAGTATAAAAGACGTCTACATATGTAGACGCGTTTTATCTAATAAAGATAAAGATAAGTTTTCCTGGATATTTATCCTTATCTTAATTAATCTAAAAGGCGTCAGCCAAGGTGGACGCGTTTTAGATAATTACAGATAAAGATGAATTAATCAGTATTTATCTGTCGGTTAAGATGGATAAATTCGGAGTTTTTTAAATGTTAATCGCGAACGCAAGAAATGCCTATAAATACCCTGCATGTTGAAAAGAAAAAAAGAGAGAGAACAGAATTAAGTTGAGTTGAGCCATAGCGTTATAGCGATTTGAAGATCGAAGCAACAACGTCGTAACGCCAGAGCGCTGCCATTCCCAGAAGTCGGCATCCTTTCAAGATCTTCATCCTTTCAAGAGCTTCAACCAACTGGGCATAAGTTTTTCATTACTGCATTTTTCATCTTCATTAGTTTCATTTTTCATATTCACTTCATGCAAACACACACCACAGCATAATCTTTCAAAAACCTACTTGATCTAAGGGGTTTCAAAGCCATTAAAAAAGTGAGTTTGCTGTTTAAATATGCTTAAAATCATGATTAGTTCAGATACTACTTCTATTTAAATTCTCATCATTAGTTCTTCATTTTTTGTTTTTTTTCTATCTCTGCTGCACTCAACAACAACAAGAGATCAAAAGGGGGAAATCAAGCATAACTTCTGGACGATCCTCAACCTCAAACTCAACAGCAAGAACAAAGAAGTAAAGAAAGGGCTCTCTTTCTTCAGCCGGCTGAGGAAGGGGAACCAAGGACTCAATCTTCCGCAGTTTGAAAGGTAGGCGATCATACTCTCTTTTGAAACTTTTAAGTTTCTGGCGATCACTGCACTTTAGTTGCTGTTTTTTTAATAGGTTAGTTTACACCTAAACAACATAGATATTTCATGTTAATCACACGGTCATTCTAAGCACCTACAGCTTTTTTGGCGATCACGATGGGACTTGGTCTCGCCATCTTTTAGTTTCCTTTTGTTCTTGCTATCATCATATCGGGCACCCACGGTGCACCACTTGTGTCTCTGGACACGTCCTCACCAATTGGTGAGTGTTTAGTTTAATTGATTTCCCTCGTGCACCACGTGCACACCCCAGTGGCAAGATCTTGCCTCCCCTTTGATTAGTTCAAAAAGCTGTTTTTTGTGATGAAATGCTGTGTGATTGCGTGATTTCTTAGTTGTTTAGATAGTAAATCATCCTGTTTAAAATCTGAAACTAAAAAAATCTTTGCATGAGTCGATTGTTTACTGCATTTTACCCTGTTTAAGGAGGATTCGACCCAGAAAATCCTTCTGGAAATCTGTTTCTGCGAACTAAAAAGCGTCCAGGAACAACGACGCGTTTCAAAACCGCGTCGTCACTCATAGACGCCTTTTAGCCTCCAGGCCTTCTCTGCTGTTTGCATCTCTTTCTGCGAAATAATTAAGTTCTGTGTTGAATAGCGTCGACCATAATAGACGCTATTCAGACAGTTTTTAGTTATTTTCCAGGCTTTCTCTGCTGTTTGCATCTGTTCTCTGCGAGAGAATTAAGTTCTGTTTTGAATAGCGTCGACCATAATCGACGCAATTCAGACAGTTTCTTAATTATTTTTCAGTTTCCAGATTTCTGTAGTTGAGTGCTAGCTACCCATTACTTTATTAAGCATTAGAGGCCATCCAGGTCGCAGGACATACGCATTGAGGCTAAAACCCTCCTTTTCTTAGGAACACATTTCTCGACGTCAGCAACTCTCTCTGATTGGGTTGGTCCCTTGATCAGACTAGAGAAGTTGACGTTGAGACCTCCATAAGTCCCCAAAATCAAGGTATTCCTCCTTGATCATCGGGCTGGTTGTACCAATTGAAGTCCCGGTTAGATTCTGAAAGCGTTGTGAGAGAGAACCCTAGAGAATAACGGTGGAAACTGAACTGAAACTAGGATCCTTCCCTGAGCGAAATTGTGGTTTAATCCAATTCAAATAATTCAACAAGGAATCCTAAAATCACGTTAAGCATCCACTTGTTTGATTAATCTCTGTACAACTTGTTTGATTAAATCTTTGAAAAGGGAATCTAACATCATGTTGCTACGATCAGGTAGGGACTTGAGTGTGGCTCCAGACGCCATGGTTAATTACGAGGGAGATGCTAATGCCCCTCGGAATTCTGAGTACAATTATGAGAGTGGGAGAGACGCTGATGCCTCCCGTAGTTCTATCCCCATTCCGTATCGTCTAGATGGGAATGTTCGGACACCTCTTTTGCCTCCACGTGATCAATATCCTGATCCTCTTCCGCATGAATATGCGATCCCTAATCCTGATCTTGAGGGGGACATGAATCAGAATGATCCCTTACCCTCCGATCCTATGGATCTCGTCAACGCTCTGGGAGTTCTTGCCTCCCGACTGGACCCTCAACAGTTCGAGGCCATCCAGTCTATTTTGAAGGGGAAGGCACCCATGCAGCCTGCTGAGCCGAACCCTATGGCTCCCCCTGTTGTTATTCAACAACCTCCTCCTCCTTATATCCATCAGGCCATGGAAGGCCTTCATCTTACTTCTCGGCCCACTGGGCCGCAACTCTCATCATCCAGACAACCGGCTAGACCGCAAACGCCTATTCATCAAAATGCCCTCGGGCATGGCGGAAGCTCTGCCGGACCTCATCCTTATTATCCTCCTTGTCCAACGTACTCTAGGCAGCAGGCCTATCAAGTACTTCCTCCTCCTCCTCCTCCTCAAGCAGATCTGACCACACAAACGCTGTTGGCCAAAATGGAGCGTATGGATGAGCAATTTAATAACCTCCAGAAAATGATGGGGGTCAAAGCTGTGCCAGAAATCAGTCTACCGAGTCTGCCAGTATTCCATCTGCCACCCTCTGAGATGCCAGTGTACCGAAAGTACAACGGTACTGGTAACCCCTTCACACATCTGAAGGAGTTCATGTATGAATCCTCTTTCTGGCAGAATGACAAGAGGTCGTTGGCCTTCTTGTTCAGGAGATCTCTAGAGGGACCAGCCCTCGAGTGGTTCTTTTCCCTGGAACCCTCAGAAGTAGAGGATTACGGTATCGTTTCACGCAAATTCATTCAACGATACCAGGACAGAATTGCACCCTCCTTGTCTATCACGGACCTCATTGCAGAAAAGATGAAACCTGATGAGGAGTTTGTCAGTTTTGCTGACAGGTGGCGGGGTCTGGCTGAAAAGGTGAAGGATCACTTGTCCGAGTCCGAACAAGTGAAAATGTTAATTTCTAATGCCACCCCCCAGTTCAAGCTGGTCCTCTCCTTGAACAACTTGACTAATATGGCAGAGCTCTATGAAAGAGCACGGTACTGCCAGAATGCTTTCAAGGACGCTACATTCTCTAGCGTCTTTGATCCTCATAGACCTAGCAGACCTCCGCCTCGGAAGCCTGCAGTGCCGAATTCTCCCAGCACAGGTCCGACTACTGAGGGCACGCTCTCTCATGAGCAAGTGAGTACCATGAACAATAACTCGCCCCAGTTCGTGAGGAGTCAGCAGCAGTACCAGAGGCCACAGCAGCAAGGGTACAGACAGCAGCAGAACCCCCAGTACCAACAACAGTATCAGCGGCCCCAGCAGCCGAATCAGAATCAGAACCAGCAACAGCTACAGCAACAGCCGCAACGGCAACAGCAGTATCAGAACCAGCAACAGCCACAGTACCAGCCGCGCGCACCGCCGGCGTACCACAATGTCCCTCCTCCTGGTGACTACAACCAGCAGAGGAGACCTCCAGGCCCGAAAAGGGCAGAATACCCGGCCCTCCCAGAATCCTTGGCGGATATCTTCAGTGCCTTAATGGCAGCCAATGCTCTAGTTTTGCCAAGGGAGAAGGCCGTCTGGCCTCAAAATGCCGATACATCCAGGTATTGCTACTTTCACAGGCAACCTGGGCATACCATCGACACCTGCTTCCAATTCAGAGATTACATTCATGATCTCAACGAGCAGGGCGGCATAGACTGGGAGGAAATGAAGAAATACATAACAGCCCTGAAGGCGAGAAGACCGCAGCAGCAACAGCAGCAGCAAGCAAGACCACCAGCACAAGCAGCAGCACCACCCAACATGGGCATAGTGCAGAATCCACTCCCGGAGCACCAGAATCAGAACCAGGTTGCTCCCATTCTAACGAACAGCCAGTCTGAGGCTGGTCGTGGGCAACAATGGAGGATAGAGGACTCTTCCTCTCTCTACTCAACAGGTCACGTTCAAAGTGCCGCAGAGCGATTACCACGCCGCACCATCCACATACCCAGACCACAACCCGTCACCATCACCCCCCTACCCACACCCACATATCATTCGCCCGCGTCCAATAACCCACTACCATTACCCACCTTCCTTAGACCCATTACGCCCCGCACTCCTACGCCTCCATCATATACCCCTCCGCAAACCAATAACGCACCCCTTTTACCATCAAGGCCATTATTACGCGTACCATTTCCTACTTCGCCCATTACCACTACCACCTACCCAGATATGCCCCAACCATCCAAACCGTTACTACGCGTACCCTTCCCCACTTCGCCAACCACCTACCCATCTACCATCCAACCATCTAGGCCTTTAATCCGCACCGCGCCATCACCACCTAACCCTACGCCATCACCATCTAACCCAACGCCACCAACGCATCAACCCTCCGCACCGCTTACGCCACCCGACTCTGCGGTACTCAAGGTGTCACCCGGATCCTCCACGGTCGAGGAACACGCGCTCCGGAGTGGGAGGATTTTCAACAAGGTCTTTCCTCAGTCCACAGTCAGAGACGGCCCATCGCAGCCAACTGAGGAAGCCCATAATGAAGAGAGTGCACCAGGCACTCAATACGACTTGTTGAAACATCTGGACAGAACACCGGCACGGATCACTGTACTGGAATTGATTAAAAGGTCCAAGATTCACCAAGAAGCTTTAATGGAATACCTACAGAAGGTGATGGTCAATGAAGACGTGCCGGTAGAGAAAATTGCAGCACTACTAGTTCCTCAGGGGGATCAGCCCTCAATTACATTCCACACATCGGAACTAGCACCGCCAGCCGCCAGAAGCATGGCTCTGAGCATCACGGTCAATATCTGCAAAAAGGCCGTGGATGCATGCCTGGTTGATACAGGGGCTTCAATTAATGTTTTACCTCCGAAGACCCTGGAGCTATGCGGTGTGCCCAAGGAGAAATGGCTGCCTAGCCCCATCTCAGTTACGGCATATGACAATTCTACCCGTTCCCCTCTGGGAATGGTTTATTTAAAGGTGGAGTTAGGTCCAGTAAGTCATGCAGAGGTCGAATTTCATATTCTAGAAATCGACCCTTCCATAAATGCCATTCTGGGACGTCCTTATATCAAAACTCTTGAGGCGATTCCTTCTACGAATCACCAATGCCTCAAATTCCCTTACAAAGGACGAATTATTAAAGTGACGAGCATGCCGATCCTTGCTGCTGCTCATACATTGAATATTAAATCTGCTGTTTTACCTGGCCGACAACCTTTTCTGTCGGTATTACAGGTCTACCGTCCAGTGGCTGATCCTTTGAAAGCCGCTACCATTTCTCCATATCCAATAGATGCTATCAAAAGGGGGAAGTGCATGAGTACCCCAGGATGGAGGATCATGATGAAGAACGGCTACAAGCCTGGGAAAGGTCTGGGCACACAATTGCAAGGCAGGACCACTCCTGTTAAAAATCATCGGGCAGCACCTGGAAGCAGTCTGGGCTATAGGCCGGGGAAATTGAAGCAAGACAGGGTTCAGCAAGAAGATGGTCAAAAAATCTTGGAAACAATGTCCACACCACTGAAAGAAGGCCGAGATCCCTTAGCATGGACTCTATATACACACTTTGTGAAAGGGCCCATACTTTGTCACGACAACATGGTGGTCATTACTTCCTGTTTTGACTTCCATGACATATATGGGAGGGATTTGGCCAGACATTGTTCCGAACTACTTACGTACCAATCCTTGGAGACTCTGCGGCCTATGAAAAGGAGGAAATTCCATGACCCTGAATGTGAATGGTACAGATGGTTCGACCTGAGGGACCTATACATAGCGCTGAACAGACTATTTCTGGAACCTGCAGAACCCAAGTGGCCACCGCAGATTGACGAGCTAATTGAGAGCCCTGGCACAATCTTTGACAAGCGGATACTGCTATCTGAACAAACTGATGAAGGGGAGCCAGATGACCCCTATGAAGCTGGTTATACAACAGATCTGCTCTGGAGGGGGACATATCCTTCACATGTCCTAATGCTCCATACTCTTTTTCGTACACTACTCTTGACCCCGACTTGGTCGCGGGTCATAATTGAAGATATTCCACGGGCCCCGCCCGTTATGATAACTCTGTCCCCTCGGGACTTTATTCCACAACCTCCTCTCGACCTAGAGAGGATGTATGATTTGATCTGGGACATATTGCTATATGATCCCCCTAATCCTCTGGCCTTGGTGCCGCTTCCTCCGTCCGATTCTCCTCCCATTTGTATTCACTCCTGCTTCATGTTTAATTCCTCGATGGTCCAAAAAAAAAACGCCAATTTTACAACAAATTCTTCCCAAATCATTATCGAGGAAACATCTTACTTGTCCGATTACGCCCCATCGCGCGGGTCCGTCGGTCAAGATTCTCTCCTAGATCTACTCTGTCCCTCCCCACGGGAGGATTCCCCTGTATTTCCACTTGTATCCCAGGATTTTCATCCTGCTTCATCTTCGTTAGGTTATGATAGTGAAATTAGGCAGGTTAGTCAGTTTAGTCAGTCTAGGAAGCCTAAGGGTAAGCAAATTCCAGAAAGATACCTCCAGGATTTGGCTGATAAATGTTCCTTTTGCTCTTTAATCCCTCAGCTTTTAGAAGATCCAATTCAGATGCCAGAAGATTGTACAGATGATGAGTCAGTCAATGATGGGTACGGGGTATATGAGTTAGTACATGAAAAGGACCCAATTGTTGAAGATGAGGAAGATGATGAGGACGCAGCTGAAGCATATGCCAGTGGAGTGAAGAGATTTGATGAACCCTCAGCTGCCGTCGAAGAGCCCACAAAAGAAATAAACTTAGGGACTGAAGACGAACCTAAGGTTGTCCTCGTCAGTAAAAATCTTTCTACAGAGGATGAGAAGGCAATGGTACAAGTGCTTAAGGATTATAAGGACACTTTCGCCTGGAGTTATGAGGATATGCCGGGGTTAGACTCATCTTTAGTTGAACACAGGTTAACATTAAAAGATGGAGCTAGTCCGGTCAAGCAAAAACTAAGGCGATTCCACCCGCAAATGGCTTTAAAGATGAAGGAAGAGGTCGACAAATTACACAAAGCCAAATTCATTAGAGTTGTCCTTTATCCACAATGGGTGGCCAATATAGTCCCGGTTATGAAAAAGGACGGGAAGGTCAGAATTTGCATTGACTTCCGCGATCTGAACCGGGCGTGTCCTAAAGATGATTTTCCATTGCCTCATATTGATGTACTCATCGATAACACTGCTGGCTATGAGACGTTATCATTTATGGATGGATTTTCAGGATACAATCAGATTAAGCTGGCAGAAGAGGATCAAGAGAAGACTTCATTCACTACACCTTGGGGAACATATTGTTATGTCGTCATGCCATTTGGATTGAAGAATGCTGGAGCCACTTATCAAAGGGCTATGATGGCAATATTTCATGACATGATGCATATAGATTTGGAAGTGTATGTGGATGATTTATTGGTTAAGTCTAAAACGAAGGCTGAGCATGCCAAAGTTTTGGCAAGGGTATTAGAGAGATCGAGAGAATATCAGTTGAAGTTGAACCCCAAAAAATGTGTATTCGGGGTATCTTCAGGAAAACTGCTTGGATTCATTGTCAGCAAACGGGGAATTGAGATCGATCCCAATAAGGCGAAGGCTATCAGAGAAATGCCACCTCCCAAAAACTTGAAAGAATTGAGAGGATTAATCGGGAGGTTACAATTTATTCGCCGTTTTGTCTCCCAGCACTCACAAAGGTGTAAGCCGTTTTACGAGCTTACCAAGCCAGGAGTCAAATTCAATTGGGACGATAAGTGTCAGGAAGCATTTGATGGATTAAAGGACTATTTGGCAAGTCCTCCTGTTTTGAGACCACCATCTTCAGGCAAACCATTGATACTTTATATTTCAGTCCTGGATGATGCAGTGGGGGCTGTCTTAGCACAAGAAGATGAAGAAGGAAAAGAGAGGGCAGCCTACTATCTCTCTAAACTTCTCAACCCCGCTGAACAGAGATATACGGCGATGGAGAAAACATGTGCAGCATTGGTCTGGGTTGTGCAGAAATTGAAGCATTATTTTCTGGCCCATGAAGTCCACCTCATCGCTAGGATGAATCCGATCAAATTCATTCTGGAGAAATCTGTTCTTACTGATAGGTTAGCGCGATGGCAAAGCTTTCTATCTCAATTCGATATCATTTACATTCAACAGAAAGCAATCAAGGGCTATGCCATAGCAGAACATCTCGCTCATCATCCCCTTCCTCGATTTGATCCAGTGCGATCAGAGTTTCCGGATGAGGAACTGATGTCCGTAAATCAAATCAGAGATGATATGTGGACTCTGCATTTTGACGGAGCTCTGAATTCTCATGGAAAGGGGATCGGAATCGTTCTGTTATCACCTGAAGGTGTCACCATTCCACAAGCCTTTCAGCTTGATTTTCCAGTCACCAACAACATAGCTGAATACGAGGCACTTCTTGCTGGTCTCGAGGCTGCTCATTTTCATGGTGCCACAAAACTCAGGATTGTGGGTGATAGCCAATTAATTCTTCGCCAAGTGCTGACCAAGTATCGAACTCTTGATCCCAAGCTTAAGCCATATCAAGAACTTACTTCTGCTTACTCGAAGCTTTTCACAAAATTGATCTTTGTCCATGTCCCTAGAAATCAAAACATCTTAGCTGACGCTCTAGCTTCACTTGCATCTTCCCTTGATTTTCCGATCAACAAGCAATCTGAATCAATCATAATTCATAGGCGTATTTCACCCGCCGTGAAAGATCCTTCATTTCTTAGAACTAAGGAGAAGTTGCTGAAGAAATTCAAAGATGGAAGTATCGTGGAGAAAAGAGAAATCATGTTGATGGAGCTGTTAGAAGAGATGGATGATGAACAGAAGCCATGGTATTATGAAATTGCAAAATATTGTGAAGATCAATCGTACCCTGAGGAAGCTACAACTGAGGAGAAAAGAGCTATCAGGAGAGTTGCTCAACGATACACCCTAGTTGGGGGAGCATTATATAAGAGAGGTTTTGATGGAGTTCTTCTGAGATGTCTAGACGAAGATGAGCTTTGGAAGGTTATGGAAGGAGCTCATAGTGGAGTTTGTGGTGGCCATGTCAATGGACAGATGCTAGCAAAGAAGATCCTTAGACAAGGATTTTATTGGCCAACCATGGAAGAAGATTGTGTAGGATATGTCCGTAGGTGTGCTAAGTGTCAACTTCACGCCGACAAAATTCATTCTCCTGCATCTTCACTCCATCCTGTTTCTTCCCCATGGCCTTTCTCCATGTGGGCTTTCGACATTATTGGACCTCTTGGTAACCCAGATTCCGGCATCAAGCAAAAATCTTTCATTCTCACGGCAACGGAATACTTCACCAAGTGGGCAGAAGCTGAAGCATACGTGGAGATCAAAGCATCAACCGTCTGCAAATTCGTCATGAAGAACATCATCACAAGATTCGGAATTCCAAGCACCATCGTCACCGACAACGGACCGCAGTTCGTGTCACAGGAATTGAAGAACCTCTGCAACAGGTACAAAATTGCATTGCATCATTCATCTCCTTATTATCCGCAAGGCAATGGTCAAGCAGAGGCAACTAATAAGACTTTGATAAAAATTATCAAAAAGACGTGTAAATCTAATAAATTCGCAGATTGGCCAGAAAAATTGGTTGAGGCTCTATGGGCCTACCGAACTTCAATCCGCACGCCCACTGGGCAGACTTCTTATTCCTTAGCATTTGGAATGGAGGCGGTAGTTCCATATGAGATCCTTATACCGTCATTAAGAGTACAATTGAACAAGGAATTCTCCATTGATGAACATCGTTCAGCACTTCTTGCTCAATTGGAACTTTTAGATGAGAAAAGATGGTCAGCTGCTAATCATGCAAAAGCCTATCAAAACAGATTAGCACGTTTTTATCAAAAGAAAGTCATTGAACGAAAGTTCAAAGTCGGTGAAATGGTCGTTAAAAGAATTTTTGTAAAACCTGGTGGTCCGCGTTCTAAGCTCCAACCCAACTGGGAAGGACCTTATGTTGTATCGCACGCTTATCCTGGTAATGCTTATCGTTTGGTTAATGCAGAAGGAGAAGAGCTAAATCATCCCTGGAATGGTTTACACCTTAAGAAATACTACCCTTAAGTTAAAGAGTCGATCAGTATGGTACAAAGACCAGTGGAATCAGAAAATTTATAAACTCAAATTTCTTTGTTAGTCTGAATAATTAACTTCAAACCCATTACTGCACACACTGACACGTTTGATTCGTGAATAACAAGAGATGCCAAGTCCTGAAGAATATCAAAAGCTTGACTAAAAGTATAAAGTACAAATCATTCCTTTTAAAGTAAAATTCTGTTTTACACTCGGCCCATGATGTCGAAACGAGGCTTAGAATAGATTACCAAGAATACCCGCCATCTTAGTAGGAGGCCGTCATAAAAAAATGGGGGAGATCCGTTCCAAAGCAAAGCAAAAAAAGAAAAGAATAAAAAAAAAAACAAGGCAAAAAGCCAAATTCAAATCAAAAGGCCATTACACTACAAACGTTACATCAAGGCCATGAAATGAAACAAAAGGGAATGCAAGGTCGATAAATACCCCGGAAAGAAAATGACCGAACCCCAACAGATATTAGGGTTGGAAAGGGACATCTTTTTAAGTCTCCGGAACCTTCTCATGGGCTTTCTAAATCTGTTCTTCTTTTCTTTCTAAAGAGGTGTACTTCAAGCTTAAAGGATGGCTTAGATTGACTAAGGGTCAAATCATCAAATGGGATCACGAATGGAAACACAAGTTCAAACACGATGGGTTTTAAGTTAAGTTGTTAAAGAACAATTTGGAAATTAAGTTAATAAATGAATATGATCTTTTGATCTAAGTACCATACTGGTCTTTTAGTCAAAAATTCAAAAAAAAAATACATATGTCAAAAATTCAAAAAAAATGTGTATATGCAAAAAATTCAAAAAAATTATATATGTCAAAATTCAAAAAAAATTGCATAGTCAAAATTCAAAAAAATTGCATAGTCAAAAATTCAAAAAAAATATACATTTTTCAAAATTCAAAAAAAAAATATATACATCTCAAAACCCAAACAAAAATGAATATTTCAAAATTCAAAAAAAAATGTATATGCAAAAATTCAAAAAAAAATACATATGTCAAAAATTCAAAAAAAAATGCATATGTCAAAAATTCAAAAAAAAAATCCAAAAAAATATATATGCAAAAATATTTCAATTAGCATTTGCTTGTGGCATTTAGTGTGTTTCATTCATTTTATTTTCGGTGAGCATACGTTTGCTTGTATGTTGCATTTTGCTTAAATCATGATTACTCTTATTACCTTTGTTAATAAAGGCTATGCCCCTTGACCATTTATTGAAGGAAAAGATTAATTGACCATTTATTTGGTCAGGCAAGGGGCAAAGCCTAAACAGATACTTAACCTGTTTGTTAAGTGATGTACAGAATACAAGACAAGCACAGGAACACAAGATTGAAGCCCAAAATTTTCATGTATTTCATTAGAAAGTGTTTTGTACATGATACATGAAAAGGAAAAGAAGTACAAAAGCCCTCAAGGCTGGCTCTCCCCTCCGCCCTCGTCCAACTGGCTCTGGGCCTCGTCAGGTGCATCCGGTGCTGGCCCTCGACTAGGAGGTGGAGGTGGCCCCATCGCACTCGGACCTGCCTGACCAGAAGACATGGCGACACTGGCTGTGAAGGCACTGGTTAGACCACGCTCATGGGCACGCTGCCGAGCTCGCTGATATCGCTCCTCCACCATCTTGCGCTCATGCTCCGCGACTGACAGCCGACCCTGAAGACTCTCCAGTCGAAGGCGGTCGCGATCTCTCTCCTCAGTCACAACCTCCAGGCGAATCTGGAGGCGTGCAAAATCTCCAGTGGAGAGATGCGCCACCTGCTCCTCTAGAGCCCGGATCCGCGCAGCATCAGCTTCGGCGCGAGCCGCTGCAGTACGGGCATGCTCCAGCTCCGCTTCAGCTCTCTGAAGGGCTTCCTGAAGCTCGGCAACCTGAATAAAAGTCGTTGTTAGTTGGCAATCAAGTAATTAAAATCAAATTCAGAAATGAGAAGTTGAAGAACTTACCCGAGCAGCACGATCCTCCTCCGCGAGAGAAGCCCGGTGGATGGCGGAGGCAAGCTGACTCTGGAGGTCAGTTAGAGCCGCATCATAGGAAGAAGAAGTGGATGATGAAGCTCCATGAGTAGGAGGAGCCGCCTGGGTGTAGACGGCTCGCTGCACCAAAAGAACACTGTCAGTGGTTAATCGCCAAAATAAATAATTAATTAAAACATGCATTCATATTCATTCATACATACCAGATCGAACAATTCTTTTTGGACTTGTTCTAGCTGGGCCTCCGCATCATGTAGGCGGGCCCGGAGGTCGATGATGACCGCATCGCGTGCATCCTGCAAGTCACGCATTCATACATTCATTCACCAACATAAATCAAGATAATAGTAAAATTAAAGACGCATGAATGCATACTTACATCGAGTGGTCGGAGGAGCCGAAGTTGATCGGCGTAATAGGCCCGGTAATGCTGGAGGTAGCCCTCGCTACTCTCCGCACGGGACTCCACCCGTACGCCGCGGCGGTGCCAATCCTCGTATTGCTCGGGGAATTTCGCACGCCAATCTGTGAGGGCTTGCTTGCCCCTCATGCTTCTCCCGACGTCCTCCGGGACCTCCTCGTCGATCCATTCCTGGTGGAGGCCCAGGGTCCTCATCACAAGCCGGAGGCGGAGAGGCTCAATTTCGTTGAGGCAATGTAGCCACATTTGCCTCCCGAACCTCCTCCTGCCAGCCGTCACCCACGGCTGACCCTCCTCGCCCATACCAAGGTACGGGCGCCAGATCACCTGCATATAGATTAGAT
Organism: Zantedeschia hybrid cultivar; assembly: GCA_030544215.1. NCBI lineage: Eukaryota > Viridiplantae > Streptophyta > Magnoliopsida > Alismatales > Araceae > Zantedeschia > Zantedeschia hybrid cultivar. The sequence goes on from JARZZO010000011.1 coordinate 49,560,522, forward strand.
GCATTCATATAAATAATTTGCATTTAAACAATAAAAGAATTGCATTTAATAAAATTTTTGAATAAGTTAAAAACTCACCAAAAGCTCTGGGTAGTCCAAGAACTGACGGCGGAGGGCCGTCAGCTGATGGTGCTGTGGAGCTGTGTCCACGATTGGCTGCCAACGGCAGGCCAAGGGGATGGCATCTGGACGAACGATCCTCGCTCTGCCGAGCGGGAAATAATAGTAGCTCCACACCTGTATTCATAAACATATAAGTTAGAACAAGCATCATATCATATTGCATATCATGAATAAATAATAAAACATTTAATACCTGGAGGAACGGCGAGAAGCCGCTGACAGTAGTCTCGCGGTCCGGAATGACCGCAGATAGATCTGCAAATAGGTGAGCCAGGAGGACCGCACCCCAGGCATACTCACCTAAGCTATCTAGGTCATCTAACAAATACAAAAATCTACAGTGGATATGGTCGCCCTTCGTACCGAAGAGCAACCGACCGAAGAAAAAGACAAGGAAGACCCTAAGCTGTCGGTCTACCTCATCTACCTGGCTAGGGTCCCTACAGTAGGTGGCAGAAGACGACTCTGCTAGCCTATCCCTAAACTCCTCCCGGGTCTCGTCAGACCGACGCCGGGGCTCATCTAATCCAAGGGCAGCCTCTACTTCTACCCTGGGAACCATCCTGGACTCCCTGCCCATGCTAGATACTTCTATCCCTAATAAGGCCTCTGCTAATCCTCGATAATCGGGGTAAGTCACCCCACTCACCGGTCGGCCCTCTACCCGGAGGCCAGTGATCCTGGCCACATCCTCTAGGGTGGGGACCATATGTCCCCACGGCATTAGGAAAGCCCGGCTTTCCGCATGCCAACGCTCCCTGAGCGCCTGTAACAAGACTAGATCGAGCCAAAATGGCTCGATGTCCAATATCTCACCGAACCCCATCTGGCGCAGGCGCACCTTCTGGAAGTCCGGGAGCCCTCTGTAAGCCCCTATAACTAGGTCCCAAGAGATCCTAGCCCTCATCACTCCCTGTAAATAAAAACAACAAAAAATAGGGTCAGTAATAAAAAAAACAGGAAAATTCACTTTCTGTTTTGAAAGGCGTCAGCATACACAGACGTGTTTCAAAACACGTCCACATAACTTGACGCAATTAAAAAATATTTTCTACCTATTTTAAAAATCCGAAATTTGTCTTAAAAGACGTCGACCAATGGCGACGCCTTTTGAAAGGCGTCACCTGGTCTGGACGCCTTTCAAGTCCAGATTTCGGGTTCTTGAAAAAAACCCCTTTCTTCCCCTCTTTTCCTTGCTCATTCAAACCACAGAAGACTTACCGTGTGGAGGTCGCCCTCCTCTTCCTCTTCCACCGCCATGGGCGCCGGTGGAGGGAGCTCTTCCTCCAAGAAGGCCGCCGCCTCGGCTAACGCCGCCGGCACCTCCTCGGGAACCTCTTCTTCTTGCCTTCGCCTCCTCTTGGCTAAGGTCTTCTTCTTCCCTGAACCCTCGCCGTGTTCCATGGCTTTAGAAGGAGTTTTGAGAGAGAGATCACTGGAGAAATCGCCGGAGCTCGGGTGGAGAGAAGGAATTTTTGAGAAAGTGAGGAAAAAAGGAGGGCCTTCGCGGGTCTGTAACGAAAAGGGTGAAAGGCGTCGACTCAGGAAGACGCGTTTCAGCGCGCATAAGTTGAGGCGGTAAAGGACAGCTGTTTGAATTGGTTGAAACACGTCTACATAGGTAGACGCGTTTCAGGTTCTGTGCAGAGCCGTACACAGGAAAATCATTAAAGGCGTCTTTGTTTCTAGACGCATTTCAGGGAATTAATCATGGAATTAATGGCAGAATCCTGGGAAAAGTAGGAGAGAGAGTTTAAAGGCGTCAGTATTAGTAGACGCGTTTTAAGCGTAAATCGGGTTTTTGAGGATTAAATTGAATTTCTGGAAAAGAATATAGTTTGAAAGGCGTCTTTCTGAGTGGACGCATTTTACATTTTTACAGAACCCGAACTGTTCAATTTTCAGGAAAAATCAGGTTTTCTCTAAAGGAAAAATCATGTGCACTTCACAGAAAGTTGAGGAAAGGTTTTGAGGCATGAAAAAAAACTTCTTTATTCAATAAAATCCTTTATTACATCATAAAAAAAAGAAAATTACATTCAAGGAAGGATTTCATGAAGACCTTTAAGATAAGGAGATTTCAATCCTTTATCTCTATCTTTAGAGGATCTTACACGGTAACTGAAGCCAAGATTCCATAGAGTAATAATGATTTGTATGGCTTCATAATCTTCGTCGGATTCCAAGTCGCGCTTCTTAATTGGAAGTGTAGGAGAGAATTCAGGGAACTCGCGACGGCCCAAGCTTAGTTGAGTAAGGCACCGGTGTGGATTGTATACCACAAACTCAGTGGCTCCGATTAACTTAAGGTCTGCTCCTGCTGCACGACGCACCCACACAGGTTTTCCAACCAGAGCAAGCGGAGACGAGTCGAATATGTCGGACGTCATGAGCTTTAAATACTCCCTCCAATCGGCTCGGGTCTTGAGTTTTGGAACCTTGTTAACCATGTACTCATTGAACTTTACAACATTAGCTATGCAATGAATTGGGCTATTCAAGAAAATTTGAGATGGATTCAAAGGCTTTTTTTTGCTGTGCTCAAACTTAAAGTGAAGTTCAACCCACAAGGCAAAGAGTAGCATGCATCCATACGGAGGACGGCCCACAGAAGCTGCAGAAAGCCCACTGTAGAGATATGCTAAGAGAGCGGTGCTAATGGATTTACCTTCGAAGATTGCGCATATAGCACTAACTTGGTCATCTTCTAAGATGTTATCCTGCGCAGAGAAGAACAAGGCACCGGCTAGGCATGTAACTAAGGCTTTTGTTACATCCTCCGCTTCATCCTCTCTTAGATCATCAATTTCATACAGCGTCCACTCGGCTAGCTTGGTGAGATTGATCCCCTTTTTAGTGAGACATCCTTTGGCCTCTGAAGGATCTTTCATGATAGATGTCAACAATTGTTGACCGGTGATTCTCTCCTTCATCAAAGCTATCTTCTCTTTGTTCTCTTTGGTCTTTGGGAGACCTAAAAGAAGTTCCGCCTCTTCCAAAAGAATTGTGCACTCGAAATCTTGAAAGAAGAACGTGTGAGTTTGGGGATGCCACCACTCGATCAAGGCACCCATAGCCGCCCAATCTACGTTCGCGCTCTTGTAATGCTTGGCAAGCACTACGAGACCTTGAAGATTCCACTTGGATATGAACACTTGCATGGAAAGCTTGATGCTTTTTGCAAGTTTACGGATCCAAGGTAAGGAGGTGAACTTCCTTGGGCCAGGAAATATGGGATAGTTCTGAAAGCCAAAAGAAAAACGAAGAACATGATGAGGAACATGAAGAACATGATGAAGAAAATTGACAAAGAAGTTGATTGAACTTACTTGGAGATTGGGATTTCTTCCATTGAGATGATTCTCCACCTCAGAAAACTGCTCCAAGGACATCTTCATCTTCTTGCTTGAAGAATTCATACTCCCTTTTTCGGAATTCCTCCTCTTTGAAGTTAGAAAACCTTGGAACCTTGAAGAAACCTTGAAGAAAACTCAACTTTGATCTTTGGATTGTAGTAGGATTACTTGAGAACGACCTAAGGGGGTTTATATAGACAACATTGCGATCCTAGGAAGACTTTTCCGGATTGGAAAAGGGATGTGCATTGATAGAGTTGGAATTCGAATAGAGGACAGCCAGAAACCTGTTTCTGTGAGTGAAAGGCGTCGAGTATAAAAGACGCGTTTTAACTTTAAACGGCGTCTGCTCGACACGACGCGTTTTAGCAATTCTGCTATTTTCCCGAAATCCTGTGATTCTAATGTTTAAATTGAATATTTGTTTGGAATTACTAATAATTTTGATTGCAGAAAATTCAAGAAAGCCCAAGTAAAGCTGGAAATATCAAGAAAATCCCATTGTGGGAGTCAAGAAGTCCCGACCGTGGTTAAAAAGACGGTTATTTCTATCCTTGTACTCTTTCCATGTAATTATTTGCATTTGCATTACTATATGTTAAATATTTATTAGAGTATATCAAGGACCTTGTGGTTTTGATGAAACTGGAATTTGAGTTCCCCTTCAACAAAAACAGTGATAATTCCAGAGGATTCTTAATCGCACGGATAGGCCGTTGGATTGTTGATTAGTGGGGACGATGGTTCCACTTTTGTGAAACGGTGCGTGGATAAACGAGCTTCGGCTTAGCACTGAATTACAAGAGTTGGTATCTTGACTCATTAATGATAATTTAACAATATTATCCTTGATTAATTTGTATTTTATTTGACTTTATATTTTTCTTTTAGCCCAGCATGCATCATGTAGGACTTTGAAATCATTGAAATAAGAATTAATTACTGATTAAGTTTCAGACCATTAATCAAATAATCTCAACATGATATGAAATATTCCATTCCGAATTGAGTATCTTGATTATCTTTGAGGTTCGCTTGAAGATATCCTTGGAATTCTATCCTTGATTGGATTCTTTATCCGATATTCTTATTTTCTTTTAAGATCCATCATAGCTGTAGCACGTCCACATTGGCTGGCAAACGCTCCCCATGATGAAACCTACAGTGTCTACGACCTGGGGTACTTCCCACTCCGAGGAGGTTGATCGACTTTATTTTATTTCCTTGTCTACTTCATCCAGACAGGATTAATTCCATTGATTTCCTTGAGCTATCTTCATTGATAATTTCGAGAAAAATTCCAGTCATGTGATGTTAAGAGCGTGTCTCATCACACCTTGGCATCACCTTTTCAGTACATTCCATTCCATTTCACTCCCTTGCAAAGACGATGCCAAGGTGAGGCAGCTGTAGACACGCTAATTTTGACGTCATTTCGAGTAAATTTCATATCACACCATAATGCCTCAAAATGGTCTGATAATTAATCATTAATTAATTTTTATTAATCTTTTTAAGTGTCGGGTTTAACAGATGTGTTTAGGTTAATCAATTAAATTGATTTTAGCTCAAATTTGAGTTAAAATATGAAGAATTCTAAAAGACGTCGACCAACGTAGACGCCATTTAGACTTTATTCCTGTTTTAACGTTTAAATTTGAATTTTAATTAATTGATTTATTAACTAAAAGGCGTCTTGGACGGTCGACGCGTTTTAAGTTTCCTAAGTGATTTTAACTTCTTTTCCGGATGTTTATCCTTATCTTAATTAGTATAAAAGACGTCTACATATGTAGACGCGTTTTATCTAATAAAGATAAAGATAAGTTTTCCCGGATATTTATCCTTATCTTAATTAATCTAAAAGGCGTCAGCCAAGGTGGACGCGTTTTAGATAATTACAGATAAAGATGAATTAATCAGTATTTATCTGTCGGTTAAGATGGATAAATTCGGAGTTTTTTAAATGTTAATCGCGAACGCAAGAAATGCCTATAAATACCCTGCATGTTGAAAAGAAAAAAAGAGAGAGAACAGAATTAAGTTGAGTTGAGCCATAGCGTTATAGCGATTTGAAGATCGAAGCAACAACGTCGTAACGCCAGAGCGCTGCCATTCCCAGAAGTCGGCATCCTTTCAAGATCTTCATCCTTTCAAGAGCTTCAACCAACTGGGCATAAGTTTTTCATTACTGCATTTTTCATCTTCATTAGTTTCATTTTTCATATTCACTTCATGCAAACACACACCACAGCATAATCTTTCAAAAACCTACTTGATCTAAGGGGTTTCAAAGCCATTAAAAAAGTGAGTTTGCTGTTTAAATATGCTTAAAATCATGATTAGTTCAGATACTACTTCTATTTAAATTCTCATCATTAGTTCTTCATTTTTTGTTTTTTTTCTATCTCTGCTGCACTCAACAACAACAAGAGATCAAAAGGGGGAAATCAAACATAACTTCTGGACGATCCTCAACCTCAAACTCAACAGCAAGAACAAAGAAGCAAAGAAAGGGCTCTCTTTCTTCAGCCGGCTGAGGAAGGGGAACCAAGGACTCAATCTTCCGCAGTTTGAAAGGTAGGCGATCATACTCTCTTTTGAAACTTTTAAGTTTCTGGCGATCACTGCACTTTAGTTGCTGTTTTTTTAATAGGTTAGTTTACACCTAAACAACATAGATATTTCATGTTAATCACACGGTCATTCTAAGCACCTACAACCTCCTGGTAGGTTTTAGGATCATCATCCTCATTATATTGTACCTTAGACTCACCTTCAGCGATATGTCCCACATATCGTTCGAGTAGTCTAGGTACTCTACCAGATCTACGAGGCTCATCTGTGTGTACGTGAACATATTTAGGAACTGATATCTCATCTGATGATAATGCAGATGTTTGGGGATCTGGAACCTCTTCCAATACTATTTTACTCCCACTGTTCTCCTGGATAAGGTATTCCTCTTCCAGGAAGACAGCTTTTCTGGCGACAAACACCTTTTGTTCACCAGGATGGTAAAAATAGTATCCAAAGGTTTCCTTTGGATATCCCACAAACCTGCATTTATCAGTTCGTGATTCCAGCTTGTCTGGATCATGCCTCTTTACATGAGCAGGACAACCCCAGACTTTAACATGTTTAAATTCTGGTTTCCTGTCTTTCCATATCTCATATGGAGTAGAGGCCACAGACTTGCTGGGAACTCTGTTAAGTAGGTATAATGCTGACTCTAGAGCATACCCCCAGAAGGACACTGGTAATCCCGAAAAGCTCATCATGGATCGCACCATGTCCAACAAGGTGCGATTCCTCCTTTCTGATACACCATTCATCTGTGGTGTATATGGAGGGGTCAACTGAGAAAGGATACCATTATCCTTTAAGAATTGTGTGAAATTAGTACTTAAGTATTCTCCTCCTCGATCTGATCGAAGAGCTTTAATACTCTTTCCTAATTGCTTCTCCACCTCATTCTTGAACTCCTTGAACTTCTCAAATGCTTCCGACTTGTACTTCATTAAGTACATATAGCCGAATCTTGAGAAATCATCGGTGAACGCGATGAAGTAAGAAAAGTCACCTTTGGCTTGAGTGGACATTGGACCACATACATCCGAATGTATTAGTTCCATAATATCCTTGGCACGTTCTCCATGTCCAGTAAATGGAGATTTTACCATCTTTCCCATAAGGCAGGATTCGCATGTTGCAAACGATTCACAATCGAATGTTGTTAAGTAACCATGCTTGTGCAACTTTTGCAACCTGCTTTTGCCAATGTGCCCAAGTCTATAATGCCACATGTAGGCCTGGTTCACACAATTCTTGCTCTTCTTAAGAGCATTATCAATTTGAAGATTGTAATAAGAAACATCTAATAGATATAGACCGTTGACTAAAGATGCTGAAGCTATTGATTTATTACTATAATAAATCGAACAACTTCTATTCTCAATAGTCAACCTATATCCTATCTTGTCCAAACAAGATATTGATATGATGTTCTTTATTATGCTAGGAACATAATAATAATCTTCTAATAGTAAGGTGTCTCTCGATGGAAGCTTGAGGTTTGCTGTCCCAACAGCAATCGCCGCAACTTTTGCGCCGTTTCCTAGCCTCAATTCCACCTCACCATGTCTCAGCTTACGCTTACTTGTCAGCATCTGTACATCATAACAGATATGAGAAGCACATCCGGTATCTAATACCCACGATGTGGAATCTCTAACTGATAAGTTGATATCTATCATATAGATATCTGAAGCTTCAGACAGCTTCACTCTTCCATGAGCTTTATCATGAAGGAACTCCTTGCAGTTCCTTTTCCAGTGACCATACTGCTTATAGTAGAAGCAGTCACCTTTCACTACTCTTTTACCTTTGTCCTTCGATCTTTTATCGTTAGCTATCATCTCTGCTTCAGGGGCATCCAATGCCAATTCAGCGGGAGGATCAGCTCTAGGGACAACGTCAATGTGCTCAGATCTGAAGACATTCTTCAGGTTTCTGAACCAATCTGAGTAGATCAGGTAAGTCAAAAGGGCATCAAGTATGCCACGGAGTGGGTTATTCGACGACATAATTCCCTACAGGAGATAAGTAAAATCTATTTAGCAGATGTTCAATTATTAAAGTTTAAAACAAGACATGGTCTTTTGTTCAAGTTTAACTCCCACTAATTTTCGACGGACTGTATAACCCTCAGTTATACAGAACGGGAGACGCCGACAGTCTCCTAGTGGGGATCAGAATCTCAATGACTTGCACTACAGCCTTGTGGATAGCACAACAAACTGTAATACAATCAAAGAGCACCCAACTCATGGGACTTGCAACTCTTTGCAATATCTGATCATAGCTTCGGTCCCCAGAGATTTAATGTCATTGTGGATAGTACAACAAACCATTAATCCTGGTCTAAGCTAACCATCATTACGCGACGAGCATAGATTTGCATGCAGCCCTTGTAGATAGCACGACAAAGCTACATGGTTCCTCTACCCCGATCTATAGGCATCTAATGCCATAGCCATAGTTTCTCATCCCAATTAAGCAGGCCTTGTGGATAGCACAACAAACCTGCCTAAAGTGATTCGAATCCTATGACTGTAACGATGGTGGACCACGCGGTAAGTTCTTAACTACTCACGTTACGGCTTAGAGTTTATCTGAGGATATTTAGATAACTTTTATCTTGGTCTCTCCTAGGTGATAGTATATAAATACCTCGTATATATTTACTAAATACTATAACCTGCTTTGATTCATAATCAAAAGAACAACAATGCATCTCATATATGTCATTAGTGTGGTCATGGATAGCACAGTGGGTTTGACTGGAGCCAACAGTCAAACGCACACACTATCTAATCATAACATTTACATTAGATATCCTGTAATTACATAGGCAAGTGATCTCCATCTTTTCGCCTTCCTAGTTGCAGTTGTGGATCGTCCTCGCTCCTTCCTCGATTGCCTCGATCATATTACATTTAAATTCTAGAATTTATAAGTAAATTGAAGAAGGCTTTATGGCGAGTACAAGAGAGAGAGGGAGGTAGAAATACATCAGAGTATGAGAGAGAGAGGTGCGCAGACCTCTATTTATTAACAATTAATAATCAAACATACATCCACGATCCACACAATCCATTCATCACATGAATAATAAATTAAGTGCATATCCATGACCACGATGTGTTTTAAACATCCACACATGATTCAGCGCATCACATGGCTAAAACAAATGAGTTTTCAAAATAAGTAATTTTGGCTTTCAAAAAACTGGGATCCAATCAAAATTGGTATTTGAATTTCGAAAAACTCATTTATTATCTTAACATGCAATTAAATCAAATTTAAAAGCAATAAACACACATCACATGCGCACACACTCCGAACTAATAATTTCATATTATTCCATGCAAATTAGAACATTTCTAATAATCTAACATTTAGATTAAACCCCATTAATAATCTAACAATTAGACTATTTTAAAGACTAATCTAACTCTTAGATTAATCCAATGAAGTCAATTAATAATTTAACAATTAAATTAATAATCAACTAAATTAATTATTAACTACTAATCTAATACTTAGATTAGCCAATTAATGTTAATTATTAATTTAACTCTTAAACTAATAATTAACACTAACTAATTAATAATTAATTAATCTAACTCTTAGATTAGATAATTAATTAATGTTAATGACTAATTTAACTCTTAAACTAGTAATTAACACAGATTAAATATTTAACCCCTAATCTAACTCTTAGATTAGTTAATTTAAAATCAATTATTAACTTAACACTTAAATTAATAATTAACTTTAATTAATTAATAATTACTAATCTAACTATTAGATTAGAAGATTAATGTTAATCATTAATTTAACCCTTAAATTAATAACTAACAATAATAAATAAAGATTACTAATTTAACACTTAAATTAGTCATTTAAGTCAATTATTAATTTAACAATTAAATTAACAACTAACTTAAATTAATAATTAACAATTAGATGTATTAATAATTAATAATCTAACAATTAGATTAATAATTATTAACCACTAATTTTAACTCTTAAAATTAGATATATTAAGGTCAATAATTAATTTAACACTTAAACTAATATTAACCTCAATTAATCCACAACTAATTGCTAACTAATAATAAATCCTTAATTGACATAATGATTCAAAATCATTAATAAAAGCCCAATTAATTTTAATTGAACAATGATTTTAATTTTTCAAAAAACTATTTTGATTTTAAAATTAAAATCTAATTCTAATTAATTAATGGGCTTAGGGTTTCAAATTGGGTTTAAAAAAGGAAAGAGAAAGAAAATGGGCCCAGCCCATTTAGGGGACCAGGTTCGAGCCAGTGGCTCGGCCTGGTTCGAACCAAGGTCGAACCCTGGCTCCTGGCTAGGGCCTACCTGGCCTAGCCCGGCCAAGCCAGGAGCCCAGCCGGCCCAGCCGGTTAGACCGGCTCGGGACCGGCCGGTTCACTCACCATCAACCCGACGCCCCCTTCCTTCCTGCAGAAACCCTAACCGGCGGCGGCTGGACTTGCAGGCGGTGCCGGCGGCCGCCCCGGCCCTGCCTGGCCCCGGCCGGCGATGCCCCGGCGCCGGCGACGTGCCCGGCGCCGGCAGGGCCGCCGGCGACCGGCGATGGGGAGCAGACCAAGCCCCAAAAACCAAAAAAAAAAATCTAGTTTTTCAGGTTTCGAAAACCCGAGTTTGGGCTCGATTTTCAGAACCTCCAAGGGCACTCCGGCGCCGATCTTGGTGACCGGTGGATAGAGGTAACTATCCTCTATGGATCTGGAGTCTCTGCCGGCCATCCCAACGCTTGGGAAGCTGATTGAAGCCGCCGTAAACTCTCCGTTCTTCGTCTCACGAAGAACACGAAAAACCCCCAAAATAATTTCGAAAAATTGAAAGAAAATAATCTGATTAACTATGTTCATCGCATGAACACGGATCCAACAATTAATCGAAGTTACAGCAAGGAATAACTCATGAAAAAATTAATTTAGAGATCCGAAACGGGACGAGAAACAGTGGAACCTGGCTCTGATACCACTGTTGGGTTTTCTCGGTTTCTCCGGATCGCTTACGCAGCGGAAAAATAAAATATTTACAGCGATCCGTTCCCGTTTCGAAATCTAAAATACGATAATCGGATTATCGAAGTTCTCACCGTGTGCGGATTTGAATCTGCAGCCGTTCAGTTCCGTCGGTGTGACACCACAAGCCGCGCAAGCGCCCGGCCTCTAGCGAAGTCCACGCGATCCTCCCCCGACGGATATCCTCGAGTTCCTCGTTCTTCGCAGCTCACGAAGCCTCCGCCGTTCGCCGCAATGATCACCGCAACGCGCGGACGATTTACCGTTGAACGGGATTCGGAGAAGCGGCGGAGCAGATCTGGATATGCCTGGACGCCAGAGAAAGACAGAAACTGAGGAGGGGCGGCTAGGGTTAGCAACAGCTTGGCCTGCTCAGCCCGTTCCCTATATTTTATACTAACCGCGCAGTTTTTCATAAAAACCCCCGGTTTGTATAAAACCCACTTATTTATCTATCGCCTTGAGAATCATGTGCGTGTGACCCTCTAGGCCCAAGTACTAGTCCATTTAATGGCCCAACAAGCCCAGTGACTCCTCACTGACTTTATTAATTAATTAATAACCCTTTATTAATCAATTAATCAATCGAATTGATGTCGCACATCGAATTCGACCGGGCCTCCGATCACGTTGGGTGCCAAGCAACACCGCGTGAACCCGGAAGGTATTTGGGGTTAAGTAACCCACTCTTGGAACCTTTCCGCCGACAGTTACTGCGTGGATATAATCCTTCATTCGTACAATGCTCTCGAGTCAACTCAGGACATGGCGAGCTGTCAAACCCTAATCGGTCGACTCACTTGGATTGGATGCCGCTGATGAATATCGGAAAACTCCTTTCCCGATATTATCGTCTGCCCTGGCCAGGGACTTTCGCGCATCCTTCCTAGAGCATTCTCTCTCTAAGTACCGAGAGCGAATGATTCTTTATTGACACACAATTCCCTTCGACGGTATTCCGCTATACCCAATTCTTGGCGTATTAGAATCCCATGGCTAGAGATTCGTAAACCAAGGTCAAAGCACAGAAGTCCACCGCCAAGGTGTCCTTGGTGTCTCAGGTCCGAGGACCATCGACGCAACTACGACAATAGAATCAAGCTGGTTGACAGTGAGGTACAATACCATCCAGCGATTCAGTCGGACCAGTTCAGTGAACTCATTCTCCAATAAGCACCTACAGATTCGCCTTAGTGTCTCCACACAAGTGACTTATGAGATCAGTCACCCTCATCATATGAGCAGGAGTAATCTGTACTAGTCTAACCGGATATCCGATGTCCTTCTCGGATATCCTCCGACTAGGAACGATTAAGAATATGTGTGTTTAAGTGATCAGTCTCATTAGTATGATCTCATCATAATCTGATCACTATAGCACATATTCACGGACTTCATTACGAAACGATAATTAATGCGATTTACACATAATGAATATTATGCCATTTTATTAATAAAATGAATGAGATTTACATAGTCAGATTGGCTTGTAGGCCACCTAAACTAACAGTTGTATCTAATCCTCGCAGACTAAAGATTACTCTCGTCCAAAGCCGAGGGATTCCTTGAATTGAAATTGGTGGCGCCAAGTGAAGGCGGCAATAATCTTGAATTTCCTACCGAGCAACTCGCCGTGCGGGAAATCCGAGACACGTGGCAAGCATCCGAGGTGGTGGCCGAAAGGTCTAAGGATCTCGACCGTTAATCGTTCAGATCCGAATTCCCGCCACTCGGCTTACTGCACAAAGATCTAGGACACGTGGCACACATCCGAGGTGGTTACCGAAAGGTCTGAGGATCTCAGTCGTTAATCATTCCGCTTCGAATTTGCCGCCAGTCGGGTCATCATTCGAAAAGACGGGACACGTAGCGGGCATCCGAGAGGGGGAGTACCGAAGGGTCTGATAATCTCGGCCGTCAATCGTCCTTCAGGCCCTCCTGGGGGTTCCTATAAATACCCCCCTCCAATCTACAGAGAAACTCTGTTTCTCGTCTTTTCCCTTGAAGTCTCGACAGCGGAGCGTGTCCAGAGTCTTCCCGAGAGCGTCTTGTCAACCAGGGGTGCCAGGACGCGCGTGTCTTGTCACTGGGGAGATTCAACCTGTCTGAGGGTAAGCCTTTGCCCCTCAGCCTTCGTTGTTTGATGTCCCTTAGTTCTCTCTTCTCGAGCAGTTCATCCTGCTCTTCTTCCAAATCGCCTCTTCTAGAGCTTTCGCTTACTTCCGTTTTTTCACATAATTCCTTTGCTTCCGATATGGCGGACGAGGCTGGTTCGGTTCCAATTGTTTCTCAGCCATCCGAGACCCAACCGGAACAAAGGGAGCATAGCTGCAGACTGGCCGAGCAGGTCTCGGATGTAGCTTCTTTCCTCTGTCGCGAAGCAGTGGAGGAGATGTGGGACCGATACTATATTCCCGATTGGATTCGGTTGATTAGAGATCGGGTGACAGTTCGGGCCAATACTTATCGTTATGGGTGTTTCTCTATCTATGACCATAGCTTTAAGGCAGGGTTTCGACTTCCCCTTCACCCTTTTATTATTGACCTTCTCCTTACTTATGGTCTCACTCCGTCTCAGTTCTTTCCGAACTCGTGACATACAGTATACGGGTACCTCCTCCTTTGTTCCATTCTGAACCTTACCCCTTCGGTGCCCATCTTCCGATATCTCTTCAAAATAAAACCCCAAGGAAAATCCTCTTGGTTTTACTTTACTACTCGATCCGGCTGGGCCATCTTTTTTGGGAAGCCCTCGTCCATTCACCATTGGAAGGAGGGATTCTTCTACGTTACTCTCCCAGAGGAGGAGGATAGTGTCTGGCCCTTCCCTATTAAGTAGGGGTCGCTACAAAGGAGGTTTTGGAGGCCCCGAAACTCAACGCCAAACAGTTGGCCGAGGCCCGAAAAATAATCGATTACTTGCCCGTAAATGTAAATGAACTCTTCTCGGATGAGGAAAGGCTGATAAGCATAGGGGCATGGTCGGATCCGGATAAGATGCCAATTTGAGAGGCCCCCTACTTGCCTTTCGGGCAAGAACAGGGAGGGCATGCCGAACGGCATGCCTCCGAGACTAGCTCGGCTCCTGGACTGCCTCGGTTCGTGAAGCGGTGGTTGTGACCAATGACTGTACTGAGACCGCTGTCCATGAACCATCCAGCGAAGAGGACACTACCGCTGGTGCCGAGGGTGAGTCGGTCTCGGATTGCTTCTATCCATCGGCCGTACTGATAACTTCTTGCTTATCAGTTGATTCTATTGCTTGTAGAAATGTCATCCGGTCTCGGTTCCCTCGTGTCCAAAATCCAGCAACGGGCCAAAAGACGCGCACCAAGTGTTGTTCCTTCGGCTCTGAGTACTACCTTACCGCCGGCCGAGCAGACCGCGGCCTCAGTGGAAGGCCGCGTCTTAGCGGCAGCCATGGAGAGGACTCGGGCAGATAAAGGGAAGGAAGTCTCTTACGGAGGCCTCACGGAGAAGTGAAAGAGAAAACATGACGGAGACCATGTTCACAATAACAAGAGGGCCGCGGTCGATAGGGACGCACCGCTCTCGGCGACTGCGCCGTTGGAGCCTTCTCACTATGATTCGGCGTCAGTAGGGGCTCCAGACTTGTCTTTTCCCTGTGGAGTGGCAGTGACGCGTATGTCTCGGGAGTATGCTCACGAGCCTTGGTGCCCAGACCTAGGCGTCTATGCAAACAAGACCCTGGATGACTCCAGGACTTGTATAAAGCTGGCCCAGGGCTACACTCTCCTGTTGACCCGAGATGAGCTCAGAACCCTCTGTACCGAGGGTCTCAGTGCAATGCGTGCGCTATCCAGTCCATGTAAGAATTCCTGACTCAGCTTCTTTTGGCTTAGTTCTCATCTATTTTTTTCTAATTGTTGTCTTCTTTTATTTTATTTTTTTTGCCGACTGTAGCTATCTCTGGAGCTCTCGCCCGCCGATATGCTCACATCCAAGAAAAGTTGCGCAACGTGGATAAGGTTGCAGGCCACTTGGCCACAGGCAAGGTTGCCTCGGTCAAGAGGGACTTGGAGGGAAACATCGACGCCCTCCTGGATGTGAATGCTCGGCTAGAGGCTGAGTTAACTAAATAGAAGGAATCGTCCCATCTAGCGGCTGAGGCCCAGGAAAGGGCCGAAAGGGAGTTGGAAAGGCTCCGCAAGGAATCCGAGGAGCTCCACAAGGAGTCCGAGAGTCTTCGCTTAGCTCTCGGACAGAAGATTGAAGCCTTGTCTCAGTTACAAGAGGAGCAAACGAAGGAAGAGAAGCAACATGCTAATGCTCTTGCTGCTGCTCAGGCCAAGGTTGAGGAAATGGAGAAAGCGGCCAACGATAGGACTCGCCTGGCCATCAAAGCGTTCAAGTCCAGCCCTGAGTTCGCCGAGATGCTCCTGGAAGCTGGGGCCGAGGCTGCTGCGTCAATCTTTGACCTTGGGCTGGCAGTTGCATAGGAAGCTTGTCCCGGAACGGATCTGACCGGCTTCGAGCTTCCGGAGAATCCACTGTGTACAGAACTCATGGAGTGGTGGAAAGGACTGAAGGCTGAGAAGTCCTCGGTAGCATCGAAAGTGATCCCATCTAATCCCGAGTGTAGTGGCACTCTAGGGACTCGAATGACTCCAGGCAATTTGATCCTTAGTTCCGATGGGGTGGAGCTAGTTCGATAATCTTATCTTTGTTTGTACCTCTGTAATCGGGACTACTTCGGCTGCTTTATGTACAGCCAATGTCCCTCCGTACTTCAAGACTTTTGGTTCCTGTTTTTGGAATATAAAGATCTTTTGTTCATAGGCTTGATTAGTTCGCATAAGTCTCGCCCGAAATACTGAAGTAATTGCCTTTTCATAATCTGCCTTTAGATGAAAATGTATTCGGCCTAATCTATCTGCGACAGACTAGTTTTTGAATACTGCTAGGGGTAAGGGCAAAGGTACATCCGGTAGTGTTTACTTAATAGAAATTCCCGATACTGTTTCGTATGACGGAAGTCGATATCTTATCGATCTGTGGAGATGTAGGAGAATCATGCCGCTCCCGATACACTTTTCATGGCCGAAACCACTCCCGGTACGGTTTATACAGACTTAAGAATAGTGCTGCTTCCGATACGGTTTGCATGGCCGAAGCAACTCTCGCTACAGTGCCGCTCCCGATACGGTTTGTATGGCTGAAGCCATTTCCGGTACAGTTTACACGGACTTAAGAATAGTGCCACTCCCAATACGGTTTGCATGGCTGAAGCCACTCCCAATACGGTTTACACAGACTTGAGAATAGTGCCAGACAGTGCTTCATAATTATGTGCTCAATTGATGCTCTTGTATTGGTCATGATATACATTTGGACTAAAGCCGAGAAGAGGTTTTATATAAAATAACGTCGAAGGCGTTCATGTTCCAGTTGCGAGGGAGAGGTTGACCCGAGAGGGTTTCCAGCCGATAAGCCCCTCATGGAATGACTTCCTTCACTCGGTAAGGCCCTTCCCAGTTGGGGGATAGCTTCCCTGCGGCTTCGGCATGTTTTGAGGCATGAGCATTCCGTAGCACTAGATCTCCAACTTTAAAGCTCTGAGGCTTCACTCGGGCATTATGATACTTTGCCATGCATTGCTGATATGCTACTACCCAGATGCTAGCCAAATCTCTCGTCTCTTCAATGAGATCAAGATGATCTTTCATGGCTTCGCCGTTGCTTTCTGTGTTGTATGCAAGGACCCTTGGAGAAAGTAGGCCGATCTCGACCGGGACGACCGCTTCCACTCCATAAGCCATTCGAAAAGGTGTTTCGCCGGTTGGGGCTCGGCTTGTTGTCCGATAGGCCCATAGCACACTCAACAATTCATCAACCTATCGTCCTTTAGCTTCGCCGAGATGGGTTTTCAACCCTTGTAAAATGCTTCAGTTAGTGACTTCGACTTGGCCATTCATCTGTGGATGGGCGATCGAGGTGAATTTATGCAAGATAAGCTTTTGCAGTTGTCCTTGAATCGACTGCTATCAAATTGCTTGCCATTGTTTGATATAATAGCCCGAGGGATACCATAGCGGCAAATGATAGATTTCTATACGAAATTCTAGGCATTATTATCAGTTATGGACGAGAGGGGTTCGACCTCGACTCACTTGGTAAAATAATTAATAGCTACAATAAGAAATTTCCTTTGGCTGGTGGCCATGGGAAATGGGCTGAGAATATCGATTCCCCACTGAGCGAAAGGCCAAGGATCTGATAGAGGTGTCAATATAGTAGTCGATTGATGGATCAGGGAGCTGAACCACTAACATTGGTCACAACGACGGACGAGACTGGCTGCGTCCTCCCGAAGGGTTGGCCACCAGTATCCTTGTCTCATGAGTTTATGGGCTAAGGCTTAGCCCCCTGCGTATGCTCCGTAGACTCCTTTGTGAACTTCCTAAAGGGCATAGTCAGCATTAATAGGGCCGAGACACCGGAGGAGTGGTCGGCCAAAGGATCTTTTATATAAGACTTCTTCTAGTATGAGGAATTGAGAAGAGCACAACCGGATACGTCTCGCCTCTTTATTTTCAGACAGGAGTTCCCCTCGGAGAATGAAGGCCAATATTGGAGTCGTCCAGGTCTCGTCTCTAGAAATGTCAGCTTGCATTACTTCAGAATGATGAATACTTGGTTTAGAGAGTTCCTCGACGAGAACCATTCGGCTCCCTCCCCTATCATGAGTAGAGGCCAGCCAAGAGAGGGCATCGGCCCGAGTATTTTCGGACCGAGGGATCTGCACAATATTAAAAGAACTGAATTCAGCAATGGTTCTTTTAGTTACCTGAAGATAGGATGCCATCAAAGTGTCTCGGGCCTTGTACTCCCCGGTAATCTGGCGGACAATTAGCTGGGAATCAGTGAATACCTCTATTTCAAGTGCGCTGAGCCTCCTTGCGGCCCGAAGGTCTGATATTAGAGCTTCATACTCGGCGGCATTATTGGTGGCCAGGAAGGTGAAGCGAAGGGCATATTCAGTGACGATCCCATCTGGAGATGCCAAGATCCATCTAACGCCGCTGACTAAAGAGCAAGCGGAACCGTCTACGTATAGTTGCCATTTATTGGTTTAAAGGGACGCAGAAGCCGAAGCACTTGTGGCTTCAAAATTTATTTATATGGGGATAGATGCTTCTACCCCTCTTGTTGGAGGAACCGAAGGCTCTTTGGAAGTTAATTCCGCGATGAAATCGGCCAATGCTTGTGCTTTGATCGTGGTCCGAGGCCCATAAGAAATCTCGAACTCTCCCAGCTCAATTGCCCATTTGGCTAGCCTTCCAGCTACCTTTAGCCAAGAGATAACCTGTCGTAAAGGTTGGTCAGTAAGTACCTTTATCAGATGCGCAAGGAAATAAGGCCAAAGCCTTCTTGCGGATGTGACTAAGGTCAAGGCCAGCTTCTCCAGAGCTGGATACCAAAGCTCTGCTCCATGAAGTGCTCGGCAGACATAATAGATGGGTTTCTAGATGTCGTCTTCCTCTCGAACAAGAACAACGCTTAAGGCTGCTTCGAATGCGGCAATATATATATATAACTGCTCCTTTTCAACAGGCTTTGAGAGGATAGGAACTTTAGAAAGATAAGCCTTGAGCTGATCGAAGGCTGATTGGCATTCGTCCGTCCATAAGAAGTTGTTCGTCTTCTTCAGCAGCTTGAAAAAGGGAAAACAACAATCTGCTGCCATTGACATGAAGCGGCTTAGGGTTGCAACTAGTCCGCTTAGACTTTGCACCTCTCGGACACTTGGTGGGGGACGCATTTGAAGGATGGCCGACACCTTCGCAGGATTAGCCTCCACCCCTCGGCGAGTGACCATATAACCGAGAAACTTCCTAGAGGCCACGCCGAAGGCGCATTTTGCAGGATTCAGCTTCAATTGGTATCTGCACAGTGTAGAGAAGGTCTCGGCCAAATCGGTCATATGGTTAGATGCCTCTCGGCTTTTTTACCAGCATATCGTCAATGTACACCTCCATGTTTCAGCTTAGCTGAGGGGCAAACATTTTGTTGACGAGGCGCTGATAAGTTACTCCCGCATTCTTCAGGCCGAAGGGCATTCGGGTGAAGCAGTATAAGCCAAGATCTGTTGTGAAGCTGATCTTATCTTCATCTTTCGGATGTATCTGGATCTGATGATACCCCGAATAGACGTCGAGGAAGCTGAGCAGTTCGTGGCCGGAAGTGACATCCACCATTTGATCTATCCGAGGTAGGGGAAAACTGTCCATCAGACAAGCCTTGTTAAGGTTAGTGAAATCCACGCACATCCGCTACTTACCGTCTTTTTTGGTTACCATGACTACATTGGCCACCCATTCAGGATGATGAACTTCCCAGAGGTGTCCTGCGTCCAAGCCTTTTTCTACTTCGGCTTGGATCCCATTCTCCGCTCCTGGTTGAAGGTTCACCACTTCTACTTGACCGGAGGATAACTTGGATCAACTTGTAGATGGTGCTTGGCGACCTCTAGATCGATCCCCAGCATGTCCGAGGAGGACCATGCGAAGACGTCGAGATTTTGCTTAAGGAAATCAACTAGTTCTTCGGCTTCGGCTTTTGCAAGACCGGAACCTATCAACAAGGTTCGGCCTTCATCTCCTGGGACTGGGATGGTTACAAGCTCTTCACCTGGGGAGGCCTCGACCGAAGATTCAATTAAAAGGGACTCGGCCATGACTTTGCCCTTCACCGAGATCATATAACAATGTCGGGCCGCTTCATGGTTCCCTTTAGCTTCGCCGACTCCATGGCTGGTGTAGAATTTCAGCTTCTAATGATAAGTTGAAGGCACAGTGCCTATCCCCCTATTCAGCCTTCGGCCGAAGATAGCATTGTAGGCCAAATCAACTTTTACGACTGCAAAGTCAGTCTCCACAGTTAACTGTATCGGAGCTGTCCCTAGGGTTACTGGCAATCGGATGATGCCTTCCACTCGGCAAGGAGCCCCATTAAACCCGAACAAAGGTCCACGATGAGCCTTCATATCGGCTTCGGTTAGGCCAAGTTTCAGGAAGCAGTCATAAAAAAGCACATTAGGTGCACTTCCATTATCAACAAAAATATGATGAACATCATAGTTTTTCATTACAGCACTAACGACAAGGGCGTCGTCGTGTGGGACTTGGATGTCTTCAAAATCATCTTTACCGAAAATGATATCTCCTGACGAGAGCACTTCGGCTCCATGTCAATTGCTGCTATGCCCGAAGACGTCTCGATGTGATGACGCCGGCAAGAAGCTTCTCCTGGCCCCCCGGATATTATCATGATGGAACCAGCACTGGGTCGCTGATGTAATGCCTCCGCCACAGGGGTAGCTTTCGGTGGAGGCACTTCCTTGGCTGGAGGTTGAGGCTACCTGGGTGCTGGCGGAGGGTCTCGGCCTTGAGGCTAATTAGGAGGCCGCACCTGATTATATTGTAGCAGACGCCCTTCTTGGATGAGGCGATCAATATCCTCCTATAGGTGACGACACTCGTTAGTTGAGTGTCCGGTCTCCCGATGGTACTCACAGTATTTCGGAGAGTCCCTTCGGCGAGGATCAGTCTTGATGCGATCTGGCTAGCGGAGCATGCCTTTTACTTCCATAAGCATTCGGGAGGGAGAAGCCGGTAGTGGCAGGTGCTGATGCTAAGGAGTCTGACGCCTCTCTCGGCCCCATTCTTCTTCCCTTATGTACCTCTTGCGGAAGGATTATTAGTCTTCGGTGCGCGGGCGTGCTGTTGGTAGAGTGGTGGACGATACAGACTCGGTCGTGCCCTTATTCTTGGATATCATCAACGCCTCCCAGTTGATGTACTTGTGATCTCGGGCCACTAGGTCTTGGAAGGTTAGGGGATGCCGCTTCCCTATAGAATTGAGAAGCCCTTGGTCCGCGCAGCTGCTAATTACGGTCGAAATTGCAATCGAACTATCCATGTTCAAAATTTGAGCTGCTTCGGTCTGAAACTTGGTGAAATAGCTCTAGAGTGTTTCGACTGGCTCCTGCCGAATGGCGAGCAGACAGGCCGAGGTCTTGCACTATCGAGTGGCATCATAGATTTGGTCAATGAACAATTGACCTAGTTGCACCAAAGAGTGAATGGAGTTTGAAACCAAAGTTTCAAACCAAGTAGAGGCAATTTTCTCTAAAGTGTGGGGAAAAAGTCGGCACCGAACTGCCTCAGGAACCCCTCGGACTCAAAGATAAGAATTGAATCTTTGAAAATGGCTAACGGGTCCGTCATGCCAACGTACAGAGGACCCTTCGGCAGCCTGAAGTTGGGAGGCACTTCTGTGGCCAGAATTCCAGGAGAGAAGGGGGTTTGCTCTAGAATTGCACTGGTCAGAGGCGCTCCGTAGGGCCGGGACACCATCTGCTGCATCTCCTTCCTCATCTCAGTTAACCTCCGGTCCAACTCTAGAGTTGTAGTTGTCATGGCAGCCAAACGCCCTTCGGCTCTGGTAGGATGGGTGCCGGACGAAGCGTTGTCCGGTTCAGTTGGCAGGTGATTGGTGTGTTGAACGTGGCCTTGTAGCCCATACGGTTCACTATGAGCCGAAACCCCTTCGGGTGGGTACGCCCGCGACAGCCCCGGGTACCCAGTTGAAAACTGTCCGACTGGGCAGTACTGTGGTTGGGGTGGTGCCGGCTTTGCTGGCTGATTCAACAGGCCCATGTGCTGGGCGATGGCCGAAACCATATCACGCAGTGGGGCCAAAGAGGTGACGGTAGCCGTGAGCGTAGCTACCTGTTGCGAGAGTTCCTCTACCTGGTCGCCCCTAGGAATGACGGGCTCAGGTACCGCCGAGAGGGTTGATCCCTGCAGAGGATTGGCTGGGACTCCTTCGGCATGAAGGAGTGATTGTGCAAGAATCACCCTCATCTCTATCTTGCCTTAGTCGGATCGTCTCGTCACTGGTCGATGAGACATGGCTGCTTCTTTCCCACATATGGCGCCAAGTGATGTTGTCGAGGCAATCACTATCAGACTCCGAAAGAGGAACCCAAAAACTAGCAGGCGACCGAGAGCCGAGGGGGATATGAGCCGAGAGAGAGTCGGGGACGTACGTAGAAGCTCCTATAGGAAGAAGGAACTAGTCAGGAAGGGTCCCGGGTCTCAGCCTAGGGGAACCCTCTCCGATGGTTAAGTTAGCAATAGGCTTAATGAAAACGGTAGTATTAAGAGAGAGATGGAGGCTTAATAGTGTGTGTACCTTTTCTTCGTGAATAGTGCTCCTTTTATAGTGGGGGGTGAGGGTTCCTTTCTTGTGGCAGGTAATCTAGGACTATCTTTAGAAGTTTGAGATGAAATCTCAATAATACCCCAAGTACTAGTAGGCCGAAGGCTCATAAGTAGTTGATTAAGTCGGGTTGGACCTGTTTCGGCCTAGTATGATCCTGGGCCATTGAGAACAGACGAATGGCGCTCGGCCCATTCTTGAATTGGGACTGGGCCCAGCTTCTGGGCCCAATTGGGTTTTCCCCCATCAATACCTAATTAAGCTTAATCCACTGAAAACTTTGGTTCAAGGATACGTTTAGATTTGAGCTCGGAGGTGTTCGAGTCTTTAGATCTAAGAGGACCCAGTTTCGCTAGCCCATTTGCTAGGTGGGCCAGCCCGCTAAGCACTGCCCTTGCTCACTACAAAAGTCTGATGGACCTTTTAATCAGTAGGCCCATGAACCTAGGCTCCAACAGGGAGCGCCCTAATCCGAGATGGACCCTGTTGCCCTGAGGGCATTAGGAAACTTTCTGCCGAAGGAATTCTCTTCCAGATCAACTCCAGAATAGATAAGAAAAAGTCAGAGTCCCGTTCTATACTGGGAACAGGCCTAACTTATCGTAATATGCTCCCCGTTTGAACTCAGCTACAGTCTCATATCTGTCCTTATGAAAGGAACCCCCTAATACCCTCAGAAAGGTACGTCCTACACTAGATCCTCTACCCTCTCTTTGTCCTTGCACTCTCTGACTTAGGCATCATAAGGGGTTCTCCCGAATCGCAACCGAGGTCTCTTCTGACCAAGAGTTTGTTTTGTAGAAGTGCGAGAAATTTCTGTGATCCAAGGACCGTTAACTGTCTGATTTAGAGTGGACGAATCTCTGACCCAACATCTTTTTGGCGCCGTCTGTGGGAAACTAACAAAAAGTCATGGTTAGAAGAAACAATCACCGCTCTCAGCGTGGTCTCCCAACTGACCCCCCTGTTCTTCCTCTTGTTGTCCCTCCGATCCCCCTTTCCATCACCGCGCCCACTGTTCTCCCTTCCATTCCCCTTACTATCCAAACCCCTGCTATTCAAGCCCCGGTGGTCCAAGCTAATAGAGCCCTGGTGCCAGCTGCCGCATCCGTCAGGGTCAGAGTCGGGAACCTACCTCCTCCATGAGATCTTCAATAATAAGGGCTCCCAAATGTAATAGCTCTATTATGACGATTTGAGGAGCGGCTTGACCATGTGGAGGGTCTTCGAGCAGGCGACCCTGAGCCGACGAATCCACAACAAGGCAATCCACAACAAGAGTTTTAGCTAGCTGCCCCCCTAGGTTCCCAAGCTTTGCTAGCGCCCCAAGAACCTCGCCTGGAAGAGCAACAACCAAGAGGTGCCAATCGACCCCCCAGGTAGGGTTGGCAATGAGCCAAGCCACTCAGGCTCGGCTTGGTTACGACTTGGTTCTGCTTGACTTGAAACCTGAAACGACCCAAGCTCAAGCCTAAGTTAAAGCTCAAATGGCTTAATGAACCGAGCTCAAGCTTACTATGGCTCGGCTTGTGGGCTCGTGAGCCGGCTCGATATATTTAATATATAATTTTTAATTGCTCAAATTATGTCAAATGGAAGTGTGTATCTCATCCTGTGTGAGTTTGGCTGTGTGACTGTCCAAATTTGAGTGGTTCGAGCTCGATACGAGCAAAGCTCGAGGCTAGAAAAAATGGGGCGAGCTGAGCTCGAGCCCAAATTTGAAGCTTGAACCGAGCTTGAGCTCGAGCTCGAGCCAACCTTCTTTGACCGGAGCCGAGCTTGAGCCACCCAAAGCTCGGCTTGGCTCGGCTCATTGCCAGCCCTACCCCTAGGCAAGCCGAGGGTGATCACAGAGGCGTTCAGAGAAGGGTCGACATCAGCACCGACGGTCCTCGACTTCATCCAACCATTCTACCTCAGCATCTTCAAAGCGCCACTCTTATCGCGGTCGGGGGAGAGGCTCCTCCCGAGGGAGGTTATCCCACCGATCGTTGGAATCCTCTACTTCCCAAAGTCGAGGGACTCATAGGAGTGATCGTCAACATCATAGGCACCCTCCAGCAAGATCGTGTTCGAAAGTTAGAAGAACGTATGGAAAGGCTGTTTTGACACGATTACAATGTCGGGCTGGACGACAGAGAAGGTGCCTAGTTACGTTTCACTAGGCGTGTGTTGAAGGCACCCCTTGATGGATAAAGGTGTCCTCAAAGCCAATCATAAGGCACCTATTACAATCTGGTTCACTAATAAATGGCATTTATTTCATTATGTACATTGACGTATTTATAATTACGCATAATGAAGTCTTTGAATGTGTGCAACAGTCATCGGCTTATGATGAGATCATAATAATGAGACCGATGACTTATAAACACATTCTTAATTGTTCCTAGTCGTAGGATGTTGTGATAAGGACATCAAACATCCAGTAAGACTAGTACAGGTTATTCCAACTCATATGATGAGGGTGACTGATCTCGTTAGTCACTTGTGTTGAGACACTACGGAGAACCTGCAGGTGCTCATTCGAGAATGAGTTCACTGAACTGATCCGATATGAATCACCAAATGGTAATTTACCTAACTGTCAACCGGCTTGATTCATCGTTACAGTGGCGTGGTACATCCTTAGATTTGAGACACCAAAGACATCTTGTTGGTAGACTTCTGGACTTTGACCTTAGCTTACGAATCCCTATCCACGGGATCACTAATAATCAAGGATCGGGTCCAGTGGAAGACCTTCGAAGATGATTGTTTGTTCAATAGAGGATCATTCGCTCTCAGGTAACGGGAGAGAGAATGCTCTAGAATAGATCAGTAGAAGTCTCTGGCCAGAGCGGTCACAATATCAGAAAAGGTGTTTACTAATATTGTACAATAGAGTCTGATTCAAGCGAGTTGACTATCTAGGGTTTGACAGTTGACCATACCCTAGGTCGACTCGAGAGCATTGTACGAATGAAGGATTATAGCCACGCAGTAATAGTGGACGGACAAGTTTCATGAGTGGGTTGTTGAACCCCATTTTCCGAGATCATGCGGTGTTGCTTGGCACCCAACTTGATCGGAAGTCCGACCAAATTTACATGAGATGTTAATTTGGTTAAGTAGTTAATTAAATATTAGATATTAATTAATTATTATAAGTTGATAAATAGTTATTAGACTTAACGGGCTGAAAACTGGACTGGTTAATGGGCCTAGAGGGTCACATGCAATTTGATTCTCGGTCAGTGGTACTTAAGTGGGAATTATATTAACTCTGGGACTTTTATGAAAAGTCGTGCTGACTTAATATATATACGGGTTGTTGAGAAACCCTGGGCCAAGCTCCAGAAGCTCTCAAGGCTGATCGTCCCCCTCTCTCTCCTTCTCCTCTAGGCACCCCTCTCAGGGCATCGGGTGCTTACCCGTCTCTGCCGCGCGCAATTCCCGAAAGTCGGGAACTCATTGTCCGCGAGATTCAGACGTCATTGCGGTGAGGGATCTTCAGCGAGCGTGCTGATCTGGACAAGGGAGCAAGGATGAATCACCGCGGAGGATCGCGTGGATACCGTTGGAGGCCGGACGCTTGTGCGGCTACCGGCATCGCCTCGACGGAACCGACAAGGTCGCGGATTCGAATCTGCGCATGGTGATGTGATCACAATCCAGTTTTTTGATTTACCGCTTTCGTTCCGAAATGGATCTGCGGGCATCAGGCGGGATTTTATTTTCTATTTCCGCTGTGTTCTTCGCGTCCCGCCCGGATCCCAACAGTAGTATCAGAGCCAGGTTCCGCTCTGATCCGTTTTGGGACGGTGAAATTATTATTCTAAAATTAATTTCTATGCATTAATTTGTTTTTCTCACACGAATATTGTTTATGAGATGAGCACATAAATTAGTTTTAATTTTTTGTGGAGAAAATTGATTGTTTTGGAGTTTTTCGTTTTATTCTTCATGTGGATGAATAACGGCTTCAAAGGATTTCTAATAGGGTTTTTAGGCCACCGCCAGCCGTCCTCGTCACCGTTGGTGTGACCGGTGGTTGGTGGCGAACTCGCCGGCCCCTATAGGGGCGGTGGTGATGCCCCCCCTTCCCTAATATTTTCAATAGTTGGAAAGAATAAAGGGGGAATGCCACGGTTTCAAACCGTGAACCGCGGTTATTGGTGGAGGGGGGGCTACCGGCGGCACAGGCACGCCAGCTGGCCACCGCCGGCGTCGGGGACGTTGAGGGGGAAACCCCCCCTGGAGCATCCAGCCACCCCAACTCCCTCTTGCCGGCGCCGAAGGAGGAACCTGCAAGGGGAGGCGTCGAGCAAGCGGCGACGACTATGGGCAAGAAGCACTAGCCCGGACGAGCCATGAAGAAGGAGTTGGACCGGGCAGTCCCATCCCAGCTCAACCGAGGGCCCAGACCCGACCCGGGCGAGCCAGATCTGGCTAGGCCAGGTAGCGCCTGGGCCCTGCCTAGTCCGAGCCAGGTCAGGTCTTGGCTGGACCCGAGCCCAGACCCTAAAGTCCCATTGAACCCCATCCCATTAACCCCATTTAAACCCCAAAACCCCTTATTAAAATGAACCCCAAATCCATTTAAGTTAAAAATTTAAATTATATCTAGTTTAAAATATGTTTTATACTTTAAATCTATTATTTTGAGTTAAAGGGGGTTAATTTTAGATGTGATCTTAAACATTATTAACAAATGTTGTTAAATTACTTTTAATTAAGTAATTAGTGGGGGTTATGTTTAAGATGTGATCTTAAATGTAATTAACAAATATTGTTAATTTACTTTTAATTAAGTTCTTAAAGGGGTTCTTTAAGATGTGATCTTAAAACTAATTAACAAATGTTGTTAATTTCATTTTTCTTAAGTGATTAGATATATAAATAAATAATTTCTTAGCAATTGTTGTTATGAAATTAATGTTTTAATTGAGGGACACTTAACAATAGTTATTAAGTGATCCATTAACTCTTTATGAAGATTACTAAAGAGTTAAATCATTTCTTGAGAATAAACCTTAATAAAAGTTATTATGGCTTTTAATTAACTCTTAATAACAGTTATTGAGTTAGTTAATTAAATTTCTCATGAATCTCTTAATTAAATTATTTAAGATCTAATCTACTTAAAAAGGGACTTTTTAGTAAGAGTTATTAAAAGGTTGGACCAAGTCTAATTGTTAGATTGTATTATTTAGAAATGTTCTAAATAAATGTTTCTTATCAATTGTTGTTGGGAAATATTATTTAATAAAATAACTTCTTAACAAATGGTTGTTGAGGTATTAAAATAAGAATTATAAATTACTTTGTATGATTTATTGAGGGATTTATAATATTATCTAAATGTTAGATTATTTCACATTGATAATTGTTGTTAATGTGATTTAAGATTAATCTAAGTGTTAGATTAATTAATTTAGAAGTATTCTAAATGATGCATGAAATATTTTAGAATTTTAATTTTAGCTTTATATGCACAAGTTGATATGTTTGATGCTTTAAATTAGATTTAAATGCATGATTAGAAAATAAGATTTTCGAAATTCAAATTATCCAATTTTGATTGGTCCCTAGGTTTTAAGAAAATCAAAATAATTATTTTTCAAAATTTTAGCCTTCATGTGATGTGTTTGATTATGTGTGGATGGTTAAAATTTGTAGTAGTTATAGACATACACTTAGTTAATTTCATATCATGTGATGGTGTGTGATTATATGGATCAACTTTGAATATGATAAGGGTTAATTAATTGTTAATTAATGAAGCCTCCGAGCCTCCCTCTCTCTCTCATTCCAATATAATTCTTTCTCCCGCTATTGTTGTACTTGGCCATAAGGCTTTCTCTTACAATTAATCTGTATTTGAAATAAGTTTCAAAATTCAATGTTATTTGTAATTGATCGCGCTGGCCGAGGAGAGGCGAGGATGATCCACAAGTGCAACCAAGAAGGCGATAGAAGATGAGATCACCAGTGCCTGTGTGTTTGCATGTTTAGAATAATATAATTGTTATATTTTTTGGTGATTAATTGTATGGCTCAAGTTAATCAACGTGTTGTCTATGACCACATAATGAACATGTATAGTTGATGCATGCTATTAGTTTTTTATTATGAATCAATTGTTATTATCTAGGTATAGTTAAATGTATTCAATATATTTATAAACTATCACCCCTAGGAAGAGACCAAGATAAAAGTTATAAAAAACCCTCAATAAAGTCTGTCTAATTGTAGCTGAGAACTTACTACGTAGTCCTTCATCGTTATAGTCCTAGGACTCAAATTACTTTAGACAGGTTTGTTGAGAAAACCACAAGGTCTGTCTAATTGTAAGGAGAGACTCTAGCTATGGCATAAGATGCCTTTTGATCAGGGTAGAGGAACCATGTTGCCTTGTTGTGCTATCCATAAAGGCTGCATGCAAATCTATGTCCGTCTCGTAACGATGGTAAAGTTTAGACCAAAATTAATAGTTTGTTGTGCTATCCACAAGGCCATTAAATCTCTAGGGACCAAAGCCATGGTCAGATATTGCAAGGAGTTGCAAGTCCCATGAAATGGGTGTTCTTTGATTGTATTACAGTTTATTGTGCTATCCACAAGGTTGTACTACAGGTCATTGAGATTCTAATCCCTGCTAGGAGGCCATCGGAGTCTTTCGTTCTATATATCTGAGGGTTATACAGTTTGTCAAAAAATAGTAGGAAATAATTCAATATAAAAGATCATAATTGAATTATAAGAACTATCTGTCTAAATCAATTTATTTTCTCAATTAACTAAAATGTCGTCTATTAATCCGAGATTTGGCATACTGGATGTCAATACTTCTCACATTCAGATTGGCTACTAGACTTTGAAGAATGTCTTCAGTACTGAGTGATAGCCACTATTCTAATCAGACATTATGAAATCTCTTACTTGGATAGACCAAGGAGAAGAGCTATTTATGGTATGCTTTTAAGTAAGGCAAGAGACAAGATCTTAAACGGTCGAACCCACACCTGAGAAGCATAAAGGCAAGTCAGCTGAAAGAGAGAAGGTGCAGTTCTCCCACTGCAACCAATAAGGATATTGGAAAGGGCAAAAAGAAGTTTCGGATATTCTTATTATCAACTTTTGCATGTCTATTGGAGAAATAACGTCTCTAATATGATATATTGGAAATGATTCTCAGATCTGCAGTAGTATGCAGACTCAGACAAGTAAAAGGTAATCGAGAAAATGAAAGAATTGACTTAGACTCAACAATAGTTCTAGAGATGCATAGGTTACTGTGAGACAGTAAATCTTTGTATATCTTTAGGAGACTAATATGAAATTAAATAATTGTTATTTAGTTCCATTAATTATCAAGAATTTTAAAAGTGAATAACATTGATTGAGAAGGAACAAGCGTCGTTCCATATGCTTTTAGAAATAAAATGAAAGATTTTAACACCAATTAATACATTATAGATTCTTGATGTGACATATCATGTGATGAATGTTCACAAGGCTCCTATAAAAAAGGACAGTGCGAATCATGATTATCTATGGCATTGTACACTAGGTTGTACAATAAAAAATTATTAGTGCTTATACATATTGATGTAAATAACCCAATATCTTCATAAGGTCAAAGATAATCACTTCTAATGACTTACCTTAATAGTTTCCTCTTCGAAAGACTCGGTTGTGTGTATAGAAGAACAAGATGAAGTAACTAATTAAAAAGAGTATTAGAATTCTTTGATTTGATCAAGAAAATTAATACTTGAGTACGGGATTCGCGCAAGTCATTAAAAGGATAATTGTATCATCTCTCGATTAATCTTTATTGTATATCATAGCAATATGATATAATGAGGAATCGTACTTTATTAGATATAGTGCTATATATAATAAGATTTGCCTAATTCTTATATCCTTGTATAAATGAGTATGAACATTAGATGTTCATACTTTACATATGGTTCCAAATAAATCAGTGTGTCCATATAAGATATGGAGATAAGATAATTCATATGAGATATGAATTATAAGAAAAACTTGATTTTAAGTATATTAAAGTCAAGTTATATCCTGGTCTTGTGAAAAAGATATGATCCAAAGAAGTTGGATCCAAAAGGACAAGATGTAGTGTAAATTTATGAGATGTCCAAAGAGTTTGGACATTACATTTATTAGCCAGGCGATAATGGAATAATTATTGTCCTGAAAGCTGTTTTCTATAAAGAAGAATATGTCCTCAGAGAAGATAGTGGGAGCTAATAAAACTAGAAGATGTTTTAGGCCCATAATTGATTATTAGATAATATTTGGATGTTTGGAACCGTTCATGACATACATTAGAGAGCTTCATAGAATTTTTGAGATTCTCTTAATAGATAAAAGGATATGTTTGACATATCAGAGATCGCAGAATGAGAGAAGTTCAAAGATGTGGATTGTGATCCAAAATCTATGAGGAAGCTCTCTATTATAATTACAACTTTGAAATTGACAAGAAAGTTAAGAATTCTAAGCCATAGTCCATAACACCTATTAAGTTCGGAATTTGATAGTATTGCTAGAAGGTATTGTACTTGTCAGAAGCAAGTAAATCTTCAGAATAAAGAATAATACAGATGGACTAATTAAAACTTATATAGCAAACTGAATGAAATGGTCGTGGTCAAAGTGTTGATTTGGACAAGTTATCTTTAGTGGTTACCATAAATAAGTTTATTAGAATTCTACTTGCCAATACAGCCTATCATAATGGTAAGATAAGGTAGTTGGATATTAAAAGCATTCGCTCAATGCGATTGAGGAAAAAGTGTACATGATACAACTTTAGAGCTTTTAGAATATCTAGGAAGTAAGTTATGATTTCAAAGATCATTTTGAATCACACTGAAGCTTCTCAAAGTTGGAATCAGAGTTTTGACCTAATGGTCAAACACTAAGTGATCATTAAGAATGACCACATATTGTGTGTGTACAAGGAGGACAGTGGGAGAACGGTCTCATTGGTTATGCTTTGTGATAATAACATCAAAGTCATTGGGAATGACATCAGGATGTTACCATCAGTAAAAGCATTATTATCCATGTACTTCTCCAGAATAGGTTCGGATGCAACATCCAGCGTATTGAGAATACGAATCTATTGAGATAGATCGATAAGGATGTTACCGTCAATAACATTAACCAGTATGTCAAAATGTTTGACATGATAAATTCTATAATTAGTCTCAATCGTTGAGACATGAAATTTATTTTTTTAAGGAAAGGTTCATTGAAGAATACAGGAGAACCTTAATAGTAGGTGTGAAACACATCACTAAGTACTTGAGAAGTCCTAAATAAGCACTCATGTATGATGGAGAGGATGATTTGATATTATGAGGTCACACTGACTCGAATTTCAACTCATACTTGGATTTTATCTTCTAATAAAAAAGCAGTAGATTGAAAGAGTTCTAAGCAAGAAATCGTTGCTTACATTATTATACCTAACTACTGTTGATAGAACAATATGTGTGGATTGGAAGGCTTCCAATCTAGAACTCGCTATTAAGATGATGACATAAACAAGTGATACTGTTATTGGAACAATATAGATGAAAGAGTTCATCCCTGAACTAGATGTAGTTCAAAAAAGGTCTCCGATCCCTTCCCGTTGTTATAAGACAACAGTAGAAGCGATCAATTTTGTGGTTGAGCCATAGTCTCATCAGAAGTTGTAAAAACATTTTGAGGCTCTTTCACAAGTTAAGAGATAAAGGACTAAGAAGAAATAACATAATAGAAATTATTCCATTTATGAATGATTTAGCAAATCCCCAACTGAGGCTTAGTCGCAGTCTTTATGTGAGCGTCACCTATATTTGATGGAGATCAAATGCAAAGGTGATTGGCTTGAGTCCAAGTGGGAGATTGAGGGATATAGGTGTCCTAAAAGCTAATCATAAGGCACCTATTGTAATCTGGTTCACTAATAAATGACATTTATTTCATTATGTAGATTGGCGTATTTATAATTACGCATAATGAAGTTCGTGAATGTATGCAACAGTCATCGGATTATGATGAGATCATAATAATGAGACCGATGACTTATAAACACATATTCTTAATTGTTCCTAGTCGTAGGATGTTGTGATAAGGACATCAAACATCCGGTAAGACTAGTACAGGTTATTCCAACTCATATGATGAGGGTGACTGATCGCATTAATCACTTGTGTTGAGATACTATGGAGAACCTGTAGGCGCTTATTAGGGAATGAGTTTACTGAACTGATCCGATATGAATCGCCGAATGGTTATTTACTTGACTGTCAACCGGCTTGATTCATCGTCACAGTGGCGTGATTGGTCCTTAGACTTGAGACACCAAAGACATCTTGTCGGTGGACTTCTGGACTTTGACCTTGGCTTACGAATCCCAATCCACAGGGATCACTAATAGTCAAGGATCGGATCCAGCGGAAGATCTTCGAAGGTGATTGTGTGTTCAATAGAGGATTATTCGCTCTCAGGTAATTGGGGAGAGAATGCTCTAGAATAGATCCGCAGGAGTCTCTAGCCAGAGCAGACACAATATTAGAAAAGGTGTTTACTAATATTGTACAGCGGAGTCGGATTCAAGCGAGTTGACTACCTAGGGTTTGACAGTTGACCATACCCTAGGTCGACTCGAGAGCATTGTACGAATGAAGGATTATAGCCACGCGATAACTGTGGACGGACAAGTTCCATGAATGGGTTGTTGAACCCCATTACCTTCCGGGATCATGCGGTGTTGTTTGGCACCCAACTTGATCAGAAGTCCGATCGAATTTACATGAGATGTTAATTCGGTTAAGTAATTAATTAAATATTAGATGTTAATTAATTACTATAAGTCGATAAATAATTATTAGAGTTAACGGGCTAAAAACCGGATTGGTTAATGGGCCTAGAGGGTCATACGCAATTTGATTCTCAATCGGTGGTAAAGTGGGAATTATATTAACTCGGGAACTTTTATAAAAAGTTGCACCGACTTAATATATATACGGGCTGTTAAGAAACCCTGGGCAAAGCTCTAGGAGCTGTCAAGTCTGGCCGTCCCCCTCTCTCTCTCCTCCTCCTCTGGGCGCCCCTCTCAAGGCCGGGTGCTTACCCGTCTTCGCCGCGCGCAATTCCCGAAAGTCGGGAATTCATCGTCCACGGGATTTGGATGTCGTTGCGGCGTGGGATCTTCCGCGAGTGTGCTGATCTGGACGAGGGAGCGAGGACGAACCACCGCGGAGGATCGCGTGGATACCGCTGGAGGCCGGACGCTTGTGCAGCTAGCGGCATCGCCTCGACGGAACCAACACGGTCGCAGATTTGAATCCGCGCACGGTGATGTGATCACAATCCGATTTTTCGACTTACCGCTTTCGTTTCGAAATGGATCTGCAGGCATCGGGCTAGGTTTTATTTTCTATTTCCGCTACGTTCTTCGCATCCTACCCGGATCCCAACACCCCTACCACACCGCTTTCGAATGTCGTCGTTGAAGAGGTACGATGGCACTTTGGATCTCGACGACCGTCTATAATCATTTGAAAGCACCTTCGACCTGCTGGATGTACCTAACGCGATTCGGTGTCCCGCCTTCCTCATGACCCTTAAAGGACTCGCCCGACGGTGGTTTGTTCAACCCAAATCAAGTTCCATTGTCAGCTTCTGAGAGTTGAGGAGAGCTTTCAGAAGCAACTTTGCAGTCAGTCAGTGTACGCCTGCCACGACTGGTATGCTATCTTCCATGAGGCAGGGGAAAGATGAAACCCTCCAGAAGTTCTGGACCCATTTCCATGAAGCGTCTATTAAAATCCCCAATTTGGACCAAGTCCAGAGAAAACATGAAGAAAAATCTTAAACTAACTCGGGGGAAGAGGCATTTTTATTGTAACACCGACGATCGACCGCCTAAGGGACAACATCGGGAGCTCCGTGAAGACCAATCTAAACATCCCGACTATAGGAGGGAAGAGAATTACACCCCTTTCAACATGCTGATCAACCGGATACTCTGGGAGATCAAGGATGAGGGATATCTCAAATCGCTGAGGAAGATCAAGCCTTCCCCGGGGGTAGAGAAGTCAAGGTGGTTATGTACCTATCACCATGAGTATGGGCACTTCACCTTGTAATGTCACGATCTCAAAAGAGAGAGGAAAAATCTCATCAAGAGGAGACACTTGAAGAAGTATGTTGCAAACCCAGAGCCTGATCAGTGGCGCTGTGATCGGTCCCCCTGCTGCCGAGCGCGACCCTCCAGTATAAGCCGAGAGTGTGATCCATGTTATATACAGAGGATCGCCTAGCAGAGGAGACAGCAACAAAAGGAGGCATAGCTACGCCTCCGAAACTCAAAGATAAGCTTGGGAGGTTGCCTCAACCTCCCACCTCCCCCTAACAAAGGAGCCGATCACATTTACAGAAGTAGACTTTAAGGGGCTGATACAACCTCGCAACAATACCCTGATGATAGAGCCCAAGATAGCCTACTTCAAGGTAAAGAGGGTGTTCATTGATAATGTCAGCTCTCTTGATATTATTTTTCTTGATTATTTTAAACAGATCAACCTGGATATGAGAAGATTGAGGAGGGTCCAAACACCAATATATGGCTTTAGCGGCCACCCTGTTATGGCCAAAGGCATCATTACTCTCCCTTTAACCTTGGGGATGCCACCAAAGGCTCTCATTTTGGAAGTAGAGTATACGGTGGTCGATGTACCATATGCATACAATGGCATACTGAGAAGGGACTCCTTGGGGAAGTTCTTTGCCGTGCCATCATCACGTCATTATAAGCTCATGTTCCCCACTCCCGACGGGATCGATGAGGAGTGGAGAAATCAGAATGTCTCTAGGAAGACGTACTTGGCCTCTACTAATGCTCAGCTAAAGAAGCCAGTCATGATTGTGAGGGAGGTCGTAGAAGATCCAGAGAGGTATGCACAACCGTCGGAAGAGCTGGATACCGTTAAAGTAAGACCAGTAGCCGACCAAGAGTTGAAGATAAGAGCTTCATTGTTCGAACAACATAAGCTTGAGTGCCAACAGTTCCTTTCTCAGAACCTAAATGTATTCCCCTGGGAGGAGGCCCCTTTACCAGGAGTACCTCCTGGGATTGTTGTGCACTCCTTTAGTCTAGATTCCAGCCATCCTCCAATGCAAAAGAGGAAGAGGCGACTTTCTCCAGATCGATAGGAGATAGTCAAGTAGCAAGTAAACCACCTCCTAAAGATACGAGTGGTCAGGCACGCCCAATACTCTGCCTGGGTCGCCAACGTAGTTTTGGTAAAAAAGGCAAATGGTAAGTGGCATATGTGTGTAGACTTCACTGACCTTAACAAAGCCACAACAAAAGATTGCTTCCCATTGTCCAACGTCGATTAGTTGATCGATGCGACTACTAGTCATGATCGCTTGAGCTTCCTCGATGCCTCCTTCGGCTACCATCATATACAGATGAATAAAGTAGATGAAGAGCACACCACATTCGTTTCCAAGATAGGATTATATTGCTACACTTGGATGCCCTTTGGGTTGAAGAATGCAGAGGTGACTTACCAAAGGCTGGTCAATAGAATGTTCGATTGGCTGATCGGATGAAACATGGAGGTCTATGTGGATGATATGCTGGTGAAGTCCATTAGAGCTGTCAACTACCTAGAAGATCTCATGAAAACCTTCGACACTCTAAGAAGGTATAATATGAAGTTGAACCCCATCAAATGTGCTTTTGGGGTTACGCCTGGAAAGTTCTTGTGTTTTATGATCACCCAAAGAGGAATTGAAGCCAACCCAGATAAAATTTCTGCCGTACTCCCCATGCATTCGCCGACCTACCTCAATGATGTCCAAAGGCTTATTGGAGGGCTAGCAACGTTGAGCATATTCCTTTTTCAAACTGCCGAGGGTAAGGAAAAACCCTCCTGACATACGAGGGAACATCACATGGTCGCCGGAATGCCAAAATGCATTTGAAGAGCTCAAAGACTACCTCAGGCATCCTCCGGTGCTTTCAAAACCAGCTGCAGGTGAACAACTTCTAACATACTTATCAGTAATGCCTTCCACTATTAGCTCTTTCCTTGTCAAGGAAGACGGTGGAAAGCATAGACCGATCTATTATGTTAGCAGAGTCCTCCAAGGCCCAGAGGTATGACATCAAGTGTGGAGAAAACTGCACCGGCCCTGGTGATGGTGGAAAGAAAGTTGCGGCCTTACTTCCAAGCCCATCCGATTGAAGTGGTAACTAATCGCCCCCTTCGTCAACTGCTCCAGTGACTAGATGCTTCCGGTCGCATGATAAAGTGGGCGATCGAGCTGTCAGAGTTCAAAATCACCTTCCGACCGAGGACATCTATCAAAGCCCAGAACCTTGCTGACTTTGTGCCAAAATGTACAGTGCCAGTGCAGGAATAGGCGATCGAGCTCGGCGAGGGACCTGTCTGGCAAATCTTCACAGATGAGTCGGCTCGAGTAGCAGGCTGCGGGGCCGGACTCATTTTGATACCCCCTGATTCCTAGGAGGGGGAGAGCCTCCAGTTGTCACTAAGGTTCTGTTTCAAGCTACCAACAATGAGGCGGAATAAAAAGCCCTAATTTCTAGGATCCATATGGCCAAGGGCTTAGGAGCAATGTAGATCCAAGCACACTCAAATATGCGGCTCCTGGTGAAGCAAGTCAAGGGAGAATACGAGGCAAAGGAACCTCCTATGAAGAAGTACAAGGATATGGTCCTCCAATCAGTCTCTTCCCTCGAGGGATTTGAAATCCTCTACATTCCAAGGGAGCAGAATCAGAGGGTAGATGAGGTAGCCAAGTTGGCTTCCTCAACCCAGCCGATCCGTCGGTCGATCTTTGTTGAAGAAGTTTTTAAGCCCGTAATCAGCTCGGCAGACTTGGCGGATGTCTCACAAATCAATTAAGAAGAAAATTAGATGACCCCTATCATTGAATATCTACGGAGAGGACGGCTACTTGCCGATCGGACCAACTCGAGGAGAATTAAGTAGCACGCGTGAAGACTTTTACCGAAGATCATTGACTACCGCTCTTCTCTGATGCCTAGGGCCGGCAGAGGCCTCCCAAGCTATTGCAGAAGTCCACGAAGGAATATGCGGCAGCCATGTCGGGCCACGTGTTCTAGCTTGAACTCTTCTTCTCCACGGCTACTGGTCGCCAACTGTTGCCTACGACTGCCTGGAATATGCGTGGAAGTGTATGGGTTGCCAAGTTAATGCCCCGATCCCCTATCTACCCACAAATGAACTCCAAAGTATTGTTGAGCCCTGCATGTTTGACATGTGGGTGGTTGACATCTTGGGGCCTTTTCCTAACACCACCGGACAACGACAGTTTGTGGTGGTCGTCATTGACTACTTCACCATATGGTCTGAGGCGGAAGCCTTGGCCAACATACGGGATGACACCGTATGGAAATTCTTCTTGCATAATGTCACCTTCAGGTTCGACATTCCTAGAGTGCTCGTCACGAACAACGGTGGCAGTTTACCAGCTTTCGGTTCGCCGACCGCTATAGAGATTTTAATCTACAACATCGGTTTTCCTCAGTGGCACATCCACAGGCCAATGGACTAGTAGAAAATGCAAACAAGGCTTGTTAGTCTTAGGTGGCTTACAAGCCAATATGACTTTGTATAATCTCATTCATTTATTAATAATATTACATTATTTTATTATGTGTAATTCATTTTATTATCGTTTCATAATAAAGTCTGTGATTATGCGCAATAGTGATCAGATTATGACGAGATCATACTAATGAGACTGATCACTTATACACACATATTCTTAATGGTTCATAGTTAAAGGATATCTGAGAAGGACATCAAATATCCGGTTAGACTAGTACATATTAGTCATGCTCATATGATGAGAGTGACTGATCTCATAGTCACTTGTGTGGAGACACTAAGGCAAATCTGTATTAGAGAATGAGTTCATTGAACTGATCCTATTGAAATGCAGGATGGTAATATACCTAATTGTCAACCAATTTGATTCTATTGTCGCAGTTGTGTAGATGGTCCTCGGACCTGAGACGTCAAGGACACCTTGTCGGTGCACTTCTGTACTTTGATTTTGGTTTACGGATTACTATTCACGGGATTTTAAACAGCCTATAGACATGCTAATGTTGACTTCATATTGAGAAAATTTCATGTCATAATTATAATGCCCCAAAATGGTCTGATTTTTTATTAGTAGTTAATTTTTATTGATTTTTTCGAGATTTCCATTGATTAATGTCGACCATAGCCGACGTCTTTTAGATTTCTAGCCAAAATCAATTCAGAATTAAATTCCTAAATCTAGATAGATATGACTGAATAATGTTGCCCATGGACGACGCCATTTAAGTTCCCTAATCTGTTTGGATTTTCGATTTGAATTCGAGTTAATTTCCTAATTATCTTAATGACGTCGCTCATGGGTGACGCCTTTTGGGTTTCCTAATTGTTTCTAGTTACTTTCGCGGATTTTCTTTCTATTTTGGTCCCTCTAATTAGCCAAATGGCATCCTTGGTGGGCAACGCAATTTAAGCACTTTCCTAATAAACTTGATTTGACCGAGATAATCCAATTTCAAAGGTTGGAAGGGTTGCAAATTCCTTTTATGCCTATCCAGGGCAAGTCTGGATGCATAGGAGAGCCCTTTGAAGACCCAAACGCTCTTAAAACCCTCTCTCTCTATATATATACCCTTTGGCCTTTGAAAAAGGTTGGCCATTGAATAATTGGAGCTCTCCCTCAAGGTATTTGAAAGCTCTCAAGAAGGAAAATGTAGATAGCAAGAGGAGCTCTTTCTTCTTCATCCTCTTCTTCCTTTGAAGCCTATTGAAGACCAAGGCTATGGAAGGGCCAACCACACTCATCCCCCTTGCTTTCTCTTACTAGTTTCTTTTTAGTTTTCATTGTTTTCATCCAGTTAGTTGACTGTTTTTCATAAGGTTTTGATCACATCACTCCATATTCACACACACACACCATAATTGCCATGCCTACATGAGATAGGGGTTTAAAAGACTAAAACAAGTGAGTTCTTCTTGTTTAGTTGCATGATAGATTTACTAGTTAGAATAGATAATATACTACTCAAAGTTCTAACCATCTTCTTTTACTTGTTTGCTTGATTTATTGCAAAGTTTGAAGAGAAGGACTGAATGCTTTGAAAGCTTAGAGAAAAAAAGGAGAAAACAATAAAAAACAAAAGTAAAGAACAAAGAGGCTCTTCTTTTTTGACCGGCCAAAGAAGATGAACAAAAGAACCCAATCTCTCCAAATCACAAGGTTAGT
The DNA here is from genome assembly GCA_030544215.1 of Zantedeschia hybrid cultivar. NCBI lineage: Eukaryota > Viridiplantae > Streptophyta > Magnoliopsida > Alismatales > Araceae > Zantedeschia > Zantedeschia hybrid cultivar. The sequence goes on from JARZZO010000011.1 coordinate 49,600,234, forward strand.
AAGTGATCAACTTATTTCTTTGAAGCCCTCGATTTTTGGCGATCACACTAGTTTTAAACTTGATTTATTCACCATATGAATGCATGATATCATAATAACAACACACACTTTTTGAGCACCACAGCTTTTTGGCGATCACGGTGGGACTTCTCTTGCCATTCTTTTTCTTTACTCTTGTTACTTTCCATTGGGCACCCTCGGTGCACCGTTTGTGTCCCTCGGGCACTATTGATGATTGATTGATTGGTTGATTATTTTTTTCCCTACGTGCACCACGTACACACCCCTTGTGGTAAAATTTTGCCCTCCCCATGATTGCCCTGATTTGTGGTTTGAAAAAAGAAGTATGCTAGTTTGATTGATATCATTGATGTTTGTATAAGTAGTTAATCTATTTGGACTGTGTTCTGCATGGTTAATTGATCTCTGTTTATCCTGTTGATTTGAGAGGGGAATGCCCTTGTTTTATTTGTTAGTTACTATTTTTCAGGCTTGAATAGCGTCATGACAGAACGACGTCTTTAGGAAAGACGTCGCCCTTACCCGACACCATTCAGCCTGCATATCCTGCTTTCCTTGCTGCCAGAGCCATTGTGACCAGAAAGCTACTGTCTTGAATAGCATCACGACCAGGTGACACGATTCAAGCAGTTTCTTTTCCAGCCATCAATTCTCGGATTTTTGATCATTATGGTTACTTATATTTATTTATTACATTACATTAGAGGCCATCCAGGCCGCAGGATATTAGCACTGGGGGTTCACTCCCCTTTCTATAGGAACACTCCTCTCGGCACTCTCACCTCTGTCTGACTGGGTCGGTCCCTCGGTCAGACTAGAGTGGTTAGTGTTGAGACCTCCGTAAGTTCCCAAAAGCAGAGAATTCCTCTTTGTTTATCGGGCTGGTTGTACCTTTGAAGTACCGAGTAGATTTTCATAACGTTGTGAGTGGAGCCATAGAATATAACGATGGAAAACTAAACTGAAGCTAGGAGCCTACCTATTGAGGGAAACTGTGCATAAAATTCAATTAAATCAACAATAAACTCCCAAAATAGCGTAAGCATTCACTTGGTTGTTAATATGTGCAAACTTGTTTGATTCTGGGATTAATTAAAATATCATGATGCTACACTTAGGTAGAACCGTCGGCATGGCTGCCTACGAACAAGAAAATCTGGTTAAATACGAGGGAGATGCTCATGCCTCTCAGATTTATGATCCTTCTTATTCTGAAGATGAGAGAGATGCTCATGCCTCTCATAACCCCAATCAGTTTCAAACCATACACGAGGGAGATGCTTATGCCCTTTAGACTTAAGTGCATTCCCATTATGATCAGTATCATCCGAATATGGGTGATCACTCCCGTGTTCATGTTATTTCCAGCCCCACTTTTGAAGATGCTTAGGACCAAGTTGGGCCTTCATCCACCCCTCCATATGATCTGGCAACTCTTATGGGAGCTTTGGCCACTCATGTGGATCCTCGACAGCTCGAGGCTATCCAATCTATTTTGAAAGGGAAGATCCCTTCACGTCCTTCTGAGCCAAACGCTCTGGTTCATCCTGTTATTCATCATCAGATTCCTACTCAGGCCATGGAAGGCCTTCGCATCTCCACTCCTCGGCCCATGGCCCCTCAGCAATCTAGCTTGAGATACCCAGTTAGACCATCAACTCCTACTTACCAGAATGCCTATGGATACGACGGGAATGCTGCCGAATCGCAACCTTATTGTCCTCCAGTTCCTAGTTATTCTAGGAGGCAGACCTTTCAACCACCACCACCACCTCAGCCAGCAGATCTGATCACTCAAACCCTGCTAACCAAGATTACTCAAATAGATGAGCAGTTCAAGGACTTTAAAAGAATGATGGATACTAAGACTGCGCCTGAAATATCTGTTCCTACTCTACCAGCCTTCCACCTTCTACCCTCTGAGATGCCAGTGTACAGGAAGTATAATGGCACGGGTAATCCCTTCATTCACCTCAAAGAATTCCTATTCAAATATTCATTCTGGCAGAATGACAAGAGGTCACTGGTCTTTCTATTCAGAAGATCATTGGAAGGGTCAACTTTGGAGTGATTTTTCTCATTGGATCCTAGTCAGGTTGAAGATTTCGACACAGTGTCGAGAAAGTTTTTGCAAAGGTTTAAAGACAGAGTTGCCCCAACCCTGTCCATTATAGACTTAGTGAACGAAAAAATGAAGCCTAACGAGGACATCGTAGTGTTCACTGATAAATGACGAGCAATGACTGAAAAGATAAGAGATCACCTGTCTGAGCAAGAGCAAGTAAAGATGATGATCGCAAATGCCACGTCACAGTATAAATTGGTCTTGACTTTGAACAAATTGACCAATATGGCAGATTTGTATGAGAGGGCGCGTTATGCCCAGAATGCCTTCAATGATTCCACGTTTTCCAGCATGTTCAATCCTCACCGTCCCAATAGGCCTCCTCTACGGAAGCCTAATATTCCCAATTCTTCCGCTATGGGTCCAACCACTGAAGGACCTTATCCCATGAGCAGGTCAGCATAATGAACAACAATCATGCTCAGATTGTAAGGAATCAGCTGCCACAGTACAATGTACAGAGGCCATCGAATCAGCAGGGCTATAGGCCACCTCCTCAGCAACCTCAGCAGCCAGTATACAACCAACCTCGACAGCAACCGAATTACAACCACGTTCCTCCCTCAAATGACTACTCCCAACAAAGGAAACCTCTTGGTCCTAGGAGAGCAGCTTACCCACCACTACCGAGACACTCTCCGATATTTTTCAATGCCCTCATAGCGGCAAATGCTCTGACAGTACCCAAGGAAAGAACCATTTGGCCCTAGAATGTTGATGCCTCTCACTATTGTGTATATCACCGACAGTCGGGGCACACTGTGGATAACTGTTTCCAGTTCAGAGACTACATCCATGATTTGAATGACCAAGGGGGCATAGATTGGGAAGAGATGAGAAAATTCATAGCTGCCTTGAAGGCAAGGAGACCACAACAACAACAACAATAGCCACAACAAGCTCAGAGATCACCAGTCCAGCAGGCGGCACCTCCGCCGAACATGGGGATAGTGCAAAACCCGCTGCCGGAACACCAGAATCAAATAGCCCCAATCCTCACGAACAGTCAATCTGAGGCAGACATGGGACAACAGTGGAGGGTCGAAGAATCCTCGTACATATATTCAACAGTCTATAGCCGGAATACTGCCGAACCACCACCACGCCACATTATCTGCAACCCTAGACCTTCATCAACCCCTTTGCAACCCATACCTAATACCCCCACTCCACCACCCACCATCCTCAAACCCATATCCACCACACCAAAACCATCACCGCTAAATAACCCACCACCCGTCTACGAACCCATCATACCATCAAAACCACTGTTACGCATTCCATTCCCTATGCCATCACCGAATTACCCCAATACCATACAACCCACCAAACCCCTTATCTGCATTGCACAATCACCCATCACACCAAACCAACCACTCATGCCATCCAAACCCCTCATCAACCCGATAGTCCTTAAGGCATCACCCATACCCTCCACTGTTGAACCTCAGATAATCCGGAGCGATAGGATCTTTAGCAAAGTATTCCCCCAGTCTATTCAGGAAGGTCCATCACAAGTAGTTGATGAGGTACAAAATGAAGAGAGTGCACCTGACACTCAATATGACTTGTTAAACAATCTGGACAAAACTCCTGTACGCATATCTATCCTCGAACTAATAAAGAGGTCCAAGACCCACCAAGAAGCTTTGATGGAGTACTTGCAAAGGGTTATAGTCAATGAAGACGTGTTGGTGGAGAAAATTACTACACTGTTGGTACCACAAGGTGATCAACCATCCATATCATTACATTCATCTGAGTTAGCACCCCTGGCAGCACAGGGTATGGCCTTAAGCATCACTGTTAACATCTGCAAGAGGGTTGTAGACGCCTGTTTGGTGGACACTAGAGCATCTATTAATGTTCTGCCACCAAGAACTATGGAGCTATGTGGAATTTCAAAGGAGAAGTGGCTACCTTCACCCATCTCAGTCACGGCCTATGACAACTCCACCCGTTCACCACCGTGCATGGTCTACTTGAAAGTGGAACTAGGCCATGTATGTCATCTTGAAGTTAAATTCCATATCCTTGAAATTGATCCTTCACTAAAGGGCATTTTTGGCCGTCCTTATATCAAATTGCTCGAGGGTATTCCATTGACTAACCATCAATGCCTCAAGTTCTCTTACAAAGGATGTGTCATCCAGGTCACTAGTATGCCCATTCTTGCTGCCACTAATTCCTTGAGCGTGAATCCCGTTCCTAATCCCTCCCACATTTAGAAACCCATTCTATATGTGCTAAAAACCTATCTTCCTTCAACAGATCCACTGAAGTCCACCTTACCTACCTCCTACCCGATTGATGCCATGAAACGGGGGAAGTTCATAAGTACCCCTGGCTGGAACATAATGATGAAGATTGGCTATCAGCCAGGGAAAGGTCTGGGCACTCAGCTTGTAACAACCCCCTGTCCGTCAGTTCAGTCATGCCGGCTTACTACGAACCGAAGGGACCCGTTAATAGCGGGAACAACTCGAACATGACTTACAGTTAAGGTTGAGCACTTTGCATGTAAATAAACAGAACATTTCATATAGATGTCATACACAGTGCATTATAGTACATCAAGTCCAGGGATACAATATGTAAGTTACATAGGGGCTGGACTTATAAAAATAACTTATGTTCAACTAAACTAAGCACGTATAGACTTCTCGGTTGCCCCAGGAAGGTCTTCTCCTAAAAGGGGGTTAAATAGTATGGATGAGTTTACCGACTCAGCAAGCACATGATACCACTACATGACTTATCATATATATAAACGTAAAAGACAACATGATATTACTACATAATCATGGCATGATAGAATATAATGTAACAAACTTTAACTAACATAGGGATCATGGCAAATCATGGCATGGTCAAGAGAGCATGGCGTAACATGGTATGTATAAGCATAAAGATTCATGGCATGGCATCATGGCGTGACTTGACTTAAACATGGCATGGCATGGCATGAGTATAAGCATAATAGAGGCATGACATAGCATCATGGCATGGTGAAAAGATCATGGAATAGCATGAAGTCATAAACATATATAACATACGGATAGCATGAATCTTTTCACTTATTTAACGGACATGCATCCAAACTACAACATGAGGAGGTTAGCATGACGTGCAGCCAGTGGTAAGGCAAATGCCCACTGGCGCTTCCACTGCGTAGCAGAGGGACCCACCCGTCCCACCTAGACCGGGAGAACCATACCCAGGATTACCCGTTTGCCTCGGGTTATGTCTTTTAATTATGTCTGCCTCACACGAATGCTTGTATGATTCGGACGCATGGACTCCTAAGGTGGCATTGTCCGTAGCATGTTCAATTTTAACATGAGAGACTTATAGGAATGGGGATTTAGGCATGGGTTGGGTGCTCATTTCGGCAGCATAACGGCTTAGTAGCATCTTGGTTGGGGGTTCATTTCGGCAGCATAATGGCTTAATAGCATCTTGGTTGGGGGTCAATTTCGATAGCATAACGACTTTGTAGCATCTTCTTAAATCTGTAGGATAATATATGTTTGAAAAACAGGCCATTCGAAATAGGAAACTAACCATGCAAAAAGAATCATGTACTTGCCTTTAAACTAGGAGCTCTCTTAGATACAGCAGTAATCCCTTCCTACACGTGTGAAGAATCCTACGAACAGCCCCCACTCCCGCTCTAAAATCTCTCTCTCTCTTACTCTCTTGGATGTGGGCAAGGAGGAAGGAGGGGAAGGTGGGAAGGAAGGGAATGGGATGGGGAGAAATGGGAGGACCATCCTCCTATTTATAGAAGGAGAGGGGAGGGTTAAAGGGGGGTTACTTGGGGGTTAGGTTAACTAGGGTTGGGTTACTTAAGGGTTAGGTTACTTGATGGTCAAGAAACTTGGTTAGATTAACTAGGATTAAGTCACTTGATGGTCAAGAAACCTTACCAATATCCTTTATCCTTTAGTGGTATCCTTTAGTACTTTTTTACTTTAATCCTTGTATTTTTTTATAATTGTATTTATACCCCTACTCAATAGTTTGTCACTGAATTTAACTTCTTTTTGGTGTTTTGAGGACACTTCCAGAGACCTTAAAAATTATACTTAAGACCTTCTAAAAATCATCAATCACATTATTAACCTCAAACTTTTGATAATTGTGTTTATACTTTTTCAGTATTAAAGAATATATCTTTTTTATAATTATGTATATGTTGGCATGTAACCGTAATATTGTAGGTCCTTACATCCTCTCCCCCTTAGACAAAATTCGTCCTCGAATTTTAAATCTAACTGAATAATTTACTTGATTATAGTGAGGAACTTACCGAAAAGATGTGGATACTTTCTCCTCATTTCTTCTTCCATTTCCCAAGTTGCTTCCTCTGTTGACTGGTTCCTCCATAAAACTTTCACTAAAGGGATTGTCTTGTTTCTGAGCTCTTTTGTCTTGAAGTCCAGGATTTGCAGTGGTTGTTCTTCATAGCTCAGATTTGGCTGGATCGGAAGCTCGCTATAGTTTATGACATGAGATGGATCATGAAGATATTTCTTGAGCATAGAGACATGGAAAATGTTGTGGACTCCTTCTAGAGCAGGTGGTAAGGCTAACTGATGTGCTGCATCTCCAATCTTCTGCAGAATTTCGAAAGGACCAATAGTGAGGTGCCAGCTTACTTTGTTTTCCAAATCTGACAATCCCTTTTGATGGGGAAACCTTTAGGAAAACATGATCTCTGACTTCAAAAGAAACATCTTTTCTTCTCCGATCAGCATAACTCTTTTGTCGGTTCTGTGCAGCTATCAATCTTTGACGGATAAGTTGGATGTTCTCTGTACTGGCCTATATAATATCCGGGCCTATCATTTTTCTCTCTCTAGACTCTTCCCAACATATAGGTGATCTACAGGGTCTCCCATATAGAGCTTCAAAAGGAGCCATTTTAATACTGGCATGGAAGCTATTGTTATAGGCAAACTCGACCAACGGTAGGTTTTTATCCCAATCTCCTTTCCAATCTAGACTACATGCTCTAAGCATATCTTCTAGTGTCTAGATAGTTCTTTCTGATTGGCCGTGAGTCTGAGGATGAAAGATAGTACTGAATTTTAATTGAGTGCCTAAAGCTTCCTAGAGACTCTTCCATATTCTAGAGGTAAATCTAGAATCTCTATCGGAGATAATTGACTTGGGAACCCCATGCAACTTAATAATGTTGTCTATATACAACTTGATCAAACTTTCTACTGATTGTGAAATTTTAATTGGCAAGAAATGGGCAGATTTTGTAAATCTATCTACTATTACCTATATGGCATCATGTCCTCGCGTTGTTCGGGGAAGACCCATGACAAAGTCCATAGTGATATGTTCCCATTTCCACTTTGGAATTTCTATCTTTTGCAGAAGTCCAAAGGGCCTTTAATGTTCTGCCTTAACCTGTTGACAAACTAGACATTTAGAAACAAAATCAGCAATATCTTTCTTCATCTAGAAAGTACGTTTCATGTCTTGGAACATATTGGTACTGCCAGGATGAATAGTGAACTTTGATTTCTGAGCTTCTGTCAAAAGTTCCTTTCTTAATTCTCGATCCTCTGGGACACATAATCTGCCTTGGAAATATATTACCCCACGATCATTTTCTTTAAATCTAGGCTTATCAGTCAGTTCTTTCAACTTAGGATCATTCTGTTGAGCTTCAGAATTCCTTTCTACAATGGCATATTGGATAGATAACTGAGATAAGGAGGCAATAACTTCCTCAATCATCTTCCAATCTCTGATCATCATCAACCGCTTCCTACTAAGAGTATCGACTACAATATTTGCCTTGCCTGGGTGGTAATTCAATTCAAAATCATAATCTTTTAAGAATTCTATCCAATGCCTCTGCCTAAGATTGAGCTCCTTCTGAGAGAAAATATATTTAAGGCTCTGATGGTCTGCAAAGACTTGAAATTGAAATCCATATAAATAATGCCTCCATATTTTGAGTGCATGAACCACTGCTGCTAATTCAAGATCATGGGTAGGATAATTTAGCTCATGATCCTTTAATTGGCGGGATGTATAAGCAATTACCCTACCATGCTGCATGAGCACACAACCAATACCTTGTCTTGAGGCATCAGTATAGATGACAAAACCTTCGATTCCACTAGGCAGGATAAGGACTGGAGCTGTAGTTAATCTTTTCTTTAGCTCCTGGAAACTCCTGTCACATTCTTCTGTCCACAAAAATTTTAACCCTTTCCAGGTTAGTTTAGTAAGAGGGGCTGCTAGAGTAGCAAACCCTTCTATAAAGCGTCGGTAGTATCCTGCTAAACCCAGGACACTTTGAACTTCAGTTGGGGTCTTGGGTGCTTTCCAACTAAGTACAGCTTGAATCTTGGCCTGATCAACAGCTACACCTTCTTTAGAAATAATATGACCAAGGAATTGAATTTGTCGTAACCAGAACTCACACTTGCTAAATTTGCCATATAGTTTGTGAGTTCTTAGAGTTTCCAGAATAATCTTTAGGTGTTCCTCATGTGCTTCCTCAGTTGGAGAATATATTAGGACATCATCTATAAATACTACTACAAAATGATCAAAGTACGGTTTCAATACCCGGTTCATTAAATCCATAAAAGCTGTAGGGGCATTGGTTAAACCAAAAGGCATGATTAGAAATTCATAGTGCCCGTACCTGGTTCGAAAAGCTATTTTGGGAATGTCTTCTTCTTTAATCCTCAACTGATGATATCCTGATCGAAGATCTATCTCTGAAAATATAGTAGCTGCTTGTAATTGATCAAATAGATCATCAATTCGCGGCAGTGGATACCGATTCTTGATAGTAACTTGATTCAGCTTCCGATAATCCACACAGAGCCGTAGAGATCCATCCTTCTCCCGAACAAATAAAAAATGAGCACCCCATGGAGACACACTAGGGCGAATAAATCCCTTGTCTAATAGTTCTTGAAGCTGCTTCTTTAATTCTGCCAACTCAGCAGGTGCCATACGATAGGGAACCTTAGAAATGGGTACTGTGCCTGGGAGAAGCTCAATTGAGAATTCGATCTCCCTCACTGGCGTAAGGCCTAGTAATTCATCAGGAAAAACATCCGGATATTCTCTAACTACCTCAATATCAGAGATAGAGAAGGCTTTCTTTTCTTTTGGGATAGAAACTACACTGACTAGGTAAGCAGTACAACCCTTGTCAATGTAGTAACATGTCTTAAGTGCTGAGATGATTTGCCTTCCAGGTTTGGGGAGTATAAGAGAAAACTCTTCTTCCCCTGGGATTCTAAAAAGAATCTTTTTCCTTCGGCAATCTAGCATAGCATGGTGTTGTTCTAACCAGTCCATCCCTAGAATAACGTCAAAGTCTTTCATCTTAAAGACATAATTGTGTGGAGAGTTGTCTACCTTCAATCTCTATTTTAAGATAGGTAATGTATTTATGGGATTGGAGAATTACCCAAGGGGTGAAAACGGTCATAAGGACTGGAGTTTCAACTAAATCTATCTTATCAGGTAATGACTGTATGAATTCTTCTGAAATGAAGGAATGCGTAGCACCAGTATCAAAAAGAACTCGAGCATAAGTATCGGCCATAAGAACCGTACCTTCAGTGATGTTCTCAACAGCCCCCATATCTTCCCGAGTCAAGGCAAAAACACGAGCTGGCGTTCGTGATTTGGCGGGAACCGTTTGCTGTACTGATGCTGGTGCTGGCATAGTAGTAGTTCTAACCTTGGGACAGTTCCTCATAATGTGTCCGGTCTCCCCACAACCAAAGCATCGGCCTGATCCCCTCAGACATTCACTACCTTCATGCCTTTTCCCACATTTTTGACACAAAGGATAAAAAGGAACTCGAGAAGATGGAGTAACAGTCATTACTGGCATCTTTGGGGACTCAGTCTTTCTCTTCTTGGGTATGGATGAGGATGCTTGCCTCTGCATAGAGGAAGATGCCTGTCTCTTGAGATCTACCTTACATTCTTCTAAATAAATCTCATGCTCAGCTTCTTGCCTGCACGCAGCTTCCACCACCTCTTCCATAGAGCTAAATTTGTGTGCAACCAGCTTAGTGCGTAATATAGGTTTTAGCCCCATCAGAAATTTTTGTAGCTTCCAACATTCATCAAGGCACATGTGAGGTGCGAATTTGACCAATTCAGAAAATCTAGCTTCATACTCCATAACTGACTTAGTGCCTTGGGTCAGGGATAGGAACTCCTGCATCATTTTATCTTGGATATGTTGTGGAAAGAACTTAGCCCTGAAGGCTGTCAAAAATTCTTCCCATGTCACCTCTCCTTCTCTTCCAGCAAACTTTGTACGGAGGGTAGAAGACCACCATGTGTCTGCCCGATCTTGTAGCATGTAACTTCCCAGATTTACTTTATCAGTATCTGGGCAACGGATGGCACGAAAGATCTTTTCGATCTCCCGTATCCAACTTTTAGCTATCAGGGGGTCGCTTTCCCCCTTAAAAATAGGAGGTCCCATCCTCTTAAATCGTTCCATAGCGACGGCTCCTGCCTGGTCTCCCTGGTCTACAGAGTTCTGGTGTTGTTGGGTAGCATGAAGAAATCCTTGGAAAATCTGGACAATGGCTCCCACATCTAGGGATGATGGTGGAGGAACAGGTGTAGTATTCTGGGACTCTAGACTGATCCTTCTAGCCCTAGGCATCCTCCCTCGTCTGTTAGTCGCCGTGACCTATAGGACAAGTTATAGGTTAGTCTGGGTTTACCTAAGTTTGGCATCCAAATTCTACTAATCCTGGACTTGTTGTACATGCTTTTAGTGCTCATCCTTAACCTTGCTCTGATACCACAAATTGTAACGACACCCTGTCGGTCGGTTCAGTCATGCCGAATTACTACGAACCGAAGGGACCCGTTAACAGCGGGAACAACCCGAACATGACTTACAGTTAAGGTTGAGCACTTTGCATGTAAATAAGCAAAACATTTCATATAGATGTCATACACAGTGCATTACAGTACATCAAGTCCAGGGATACAACATGTAAGTTACATAGGGGCTGGACTTACAAAAACAACCTCTGTTCAACTAAACTAAGCACATATAGACTTCTCGGTTGCCCCAGGAAGGTCTTCTCCTGAAACGGGGTTAAATAGTGTGGATGAGTTTACCGACTCAGCAAGCACATGATACCACTACATGGCTTATCATATATATAAACGTAAAAGGACAACATGATATTACTACATAATCATGTCATGATAGAATATAATATAAGAAACTTCAACTAACATAGGGATCATGGCAAATCATGGCATGGTCAAGAGAGCATGGCGTAACATGGTATGTATAAGTATAAAGATTCATGGCATGGCATCTTGGCGTGACTTGACTTAAACATGGCATGGCATGGCATGAGTATAAGCATAATAGAGGCATGACATGGCATCATGGCATGGTGAAAAGATCATGGAATAGCGTGAAGTCATAAACATATATAACATATGGATAACATGAATCTTTTCACTTATTTAACGGACATGCATCCAAACCACAACATGAGGAGGTTAGCATAACGTGTAGCCAGTGGTAAGGCAAATGCCCACTGGCGCTTCCACTGCGCAGCAGGGGGACCTACCCGTCCCACCTGGACCGGGAGAACCGTAGCCAGGATTTACCCGTTTGCCTCGAGTTACGTCTTTTAATTATGTCCGCCTCACACGGATGCTTGTATGATTCGGACGCATGGACTCCTAAGGTGGCATTGTCCGTAGCATGTTCGATTTTAACATGAGAGACTTATAGAAATGGGTATTTAGGCATGGGTTGGGTGTTCATTTCGGCAGCATAATGGCTTAGTAGCATCTTGGTTGGGGGTTCATTTCGGCATCATAACGGCTTAGTAGCATCTTGGTTGGGGGTCCATTTCGGCAGTATAACGGCTTAGTAGCATCTTCTTAAATTTGTAGGAAAATACATGTTTGAAAAATAGGCCATTCGAAATAAGAAAATAACCATGCAAAAGGAATCATGTACTTGTCTTTTAAACCAGGAGCTCTCTTGGACACAACAGTAACCCCTTCCTACACGTGTGAAGAATCCTGCGAACAACCCCCACTCCCGCTCTAAAATCTCTCTCTCTCTTTCTTTCTCTCTCTTACTCTTTTGGATGTGGGCAAGGAGGAAGGAGGGGAAGGTGGGAAGGAAGGGAATGGGATGGGGAGAAATGGGAGGACCACCCTCCTATTTATAGAAGGAGAGGGGAGGGTTAAAGGGGGGTTACTTGGGGGTTAGGTTAACTAGGGTTGGGTTACTTAAGGGTTAGGTTACTTGATGGTCAAGAAACTTGGTTAGATTAACTAGGGTTAAGTCACTTGATGGTCAAGAAACCTTACCAATATCCTTTATCCTTTAGTGGTATCCTTTAGTACTTTTTGACTTTAGTCCTTGTATTTTTTTATAATTGTATTTATACCCCTACTCAATAGTTTGTCACTGAATTTAACTTCTTTCTGGTGTTTTGAGGACACTTCCAGAGACCTTAAAAATTATACCTAAGACCTTCTAAAAATCATCAATCACATTATTAACCTCTAACTTTTCATAATTGAATTTATACTTTTTCGGTATTTACGAATATATCCTTTTTATAATTATGTACATGTTGGCATGTAACCGTAATCTTGTAGGTCCACTTACACAGCTGTAAGGAAGAACCAAGCCAGTTAAAGATGATAGAAGGGTACCTTGGAATGACCTGGGCTATAGGCCAGAGAAAGTGAGGCACAACATTGTACAACAGCAAGAAAGTGAAGATGGTCACAAGGAGTGGAAGACAATGGTGACCCCATGTAAGGAGAATCGGGACCCGTTGACCTGGACCGTATCTACACATTTTGTCAAAGGGCCCCTGATCCGACATGATAACGACAATACTGTGGTAATAACCTCCCACTTTGACATGCATGATATCTATGGGAGGGAATTGGCTAGGCATTGCACGCCACTGCTCACATACCAATCCTTGGAGGCTCTACGGCCTATGAAAAGGAGAAAGTTTCAGGACCCCGAATGTGAATGGTACAGGTGATTCGATACCTAGGATTTGTACGTAGCTTTAAACAAGTTGTTTTTGCATCCTTCCGAACCACAGTGGCCGTCGTTGATTGATGAGCTGATTGAGAGGCCTGGGGCCATTTATGACAAGAGAATCCTGCTGACCAAGGAAACAGATGAAGGGGAGCCAGATGACCCCTATGAAGCTGGGCTGACCACCGATCACCTCTGGAGAGCTACTTATCCATCTCACATCTTCACTCTCCACACTATGTTCTGCACCCTGCTGCTGACCCCGATATGGTCAAGGGTTATTACCGAAACATACCCCGGGCACCGTCAATTATCATTACTCTGTCCCCTCGAGAGTTCCTTCTTCGGATGCCTCTCGACCCTGAGAGGATCCACGATTTAATTTGTGACATCTTGTTATATGATCCCCCGAATCCTCTGGCCACGGTGCCTTTCTCTCCATTTTATTGTCCTTCTTTCCAGGTTCATTCTTGTTTTATGATAAACACTGAAAATCCTAACAAAAAAAAGTCAAATTTCAAGCCTCCTCCCATATCCTCGTTGAGGAAACCTCCTACTACTTGTCCGAATGTACCCCGTTGCATAGGTCATTCGGGCAAGATTCCCTCTTAAATCTACTCTGCCCCTCCTCTCAGGAGGATTCCCCTGTATGTCAACTTGTACTCTCTGATTTTTATCCTTCTTCGTCCTCCTTAGGTCAGGATAGGGAGTCTAGTTATAGAAAGTCTAGTGAAATTAGGCAGCTTAGAAAGTCTAGGAAATCTAAGGATAGGCAGATGCCAAATAGATACCTCCAGGAATTAGAGGATCCCATTCAGCTGCCGGAAGAATATGAGGTAGATGAGTTGGTTGATGATGGATATGGGGTGTATGAATTGATACATGAGAAATACCCCATCACCGAAGAAGAAGAAGAAGAGGATGCAGTTGAGGCATATGCTAGTGGAGTGAAAAGATTTTATGAACCCTCAGGTGTTGTAGAAGAACCAACCAAGGAGATCAATTTAGGAACTGAAAAAGAACCTAAGGTAGTCCTCATTAGTTAGAATCTTTCTAAATCAGATGAAAAGGCATTGGTTCGGGTTCTTAAAGATTATAAGGACACATTCGCCTGGAGCTATGAAGGCATGCCGGGGTTAGATTCTTCTCTAGTAGAGCACCGATTAACTCTGAAATATGGAGCTAACCCGGTTAAACAGAAATTAAGGCGATTCCACCCTCAAATGGGTTTGAAAATGAAGGAAGAGGTCGATAAGTTGCATAAATCCAAATTCATTAGAATTGTCCTCTATCCGCAATGGGTGGCTAATATAGTCCCGGTCATGAAGAAGGATGGGAAAGTCATGATCTGTATTAACTTTTGAGATTTGAATCAAGCGTGTCCTAAAGATGATTTCCCATTGCCTTACATAGATGTGCTGATTGACAACACAGCCAAATACGAGACTCTATCATTCATGGATGGCTTCTCAGGGTACAACCACATTCGCTTTGCAAAAGAAGACCAGGAGAAGACGTCGTTCAGTAAACCATAGGGTACATACTGTTATATAGTTATGCCATTTGGATTGAAGAATGCTGGAGGCACCTATCAAAGGGCAATGATGGCTATATTCTATGACATTATGCACATACATTTGGAGGTGTACGTGGATGACCTTCTAGTTAAGTCTAAGACAAGGGCTGACCATGCTGAAATCCTGGTAAAAGTTTTGGAAAGGTCAAGGGAGTACCAATTGAAGATGAATCCGAAGAAATGTGTGTTTGATGTCTCTTCAGGAAAGTTGTTAGGATTCATTATTAGCGAACGGGGTATTGAGATTGATTCCAACAAGGCCAAAGCCATCATTGAAATGCCACCTCCCAAGAATTTGAAAAAATTGAGAGGATTAATTAGGAGGTTGCAGTTTATTCACCATTTTGTCTCCCAGCACTCACAAAGGTGTAAGCCATTCTACGAGCTTACTAAGCCAGGAGTCAAATTTTATTGGGACGATAAGTGTTAGGAGGCATTTAATGGATTGAAGACGTATCTGGCAAGTCCTCCTATTTTGAGACCACCATCTCCGGACAAGCATTTAATCATATACATTTTTATCTTGGACGATGCAGTGGGGGATGTCCTAGCACAAGAGGATGAAGAAGGAAAAGAGAGGGCAACCTATTATCTCTCTAAACTTCTCAACCCCGCTGAGCAAAGGTATACGACTATGGAGAAGAGATGTGTAGCATTGGTATGGGTAGTTCAGAAGTTGAAGCATTATTTCTTGGCCCATGAAGTCTATCTAATCGCTAGGATGAATCCTATCAAATTCCTTCTTGAAAAATCTGTCATTACCGATCGATTAGCACGTTGGCAGAGCTTTCTATCCCAATTTGATATCATCTACATTCAGCAGAAAGAAATCAAAGGCTATGCCATAGTAGAACACCTTGCTCGTTACCCTCTTCCCATATTTGATCCAATCCAATCAGAGTTTCCGGATGAAGAACTGATGTCCATGAACAAAATCAAGGATGATATGTGGACTCTGCATTTTGAGAGAACTCTGAACTCTCATTATTTTCCATGAACAAAATCAAGGATGAAATGTCCATGACATTATTCTCCTATCACTTGAAAGTGTCACCATTCTCCAAGCCTTTCAGCTTGCTTTTCATGTTACAAATAACATAGCTGAATATGAGGCACTTGTTACTGGCCTCGAGGCCGCTCATCTCCATGGTGCCACCAAACTGCGGATTGTAGGTGATAGTCAATTGATTCTTCGCCAATTGCTCACCAAGTACCATACCCTTGATCCCAAATTCAAGCCATATCAGGAACTCACCTCAGCTTATTCTAAGCTTTTCACCAAACTAATCTTTGTTCATGTTCCTCGGAATGAGAACATATTAGCTGACGCTTTAGCTTCTCTCGTATCGTCCCTGAATTTCCCAATCAGCAAACATTCTGAATCAATCATTGTCCATAGGTGTCTCTCTCCTGCTGTAGAGGACCCTTCCTTTATTAGGATTAAGGAGAAGTTCCTGAAGAAGGTTAGGGATGGAGATATTGTTGAGAAGAGAGATCATGTTACTAGAACTGTAAGAAGAGATGGAAGATGAAGAGGAACCATAGTACTATGAAATTACAGAATATTGTGAAGATCAGTCATACCCTAAAGAAGCCACTACTGAGGAGAAAAGGACTATCATGAGGAATGCTCAAAAGTGCATGATCAATCACACATGTGCATCGTTAAACACTCGTGCAACCGTCAATTTAAATTAAACCAAACTCATTTACTTTAAGCATATGGCATGAAGCAAGTGGTGACCATGGGTCAAATCCACAGGGAGATCTCATATTTTAAAGTTGAAGTATTGAGTTTTTAGAGAAAAAAAATAAAGAAGAAAGAAGAGGGAGCGTGATGATTTGATAGAGAACAATTAAACTAGTCGGACTTACTACAAACTCACAAAAGTAGCACCTCTAAAATAGCATAGTTAGACTATCTACTGAACTAAGACTATACCTAAAATATTAAATAACAGAGGAATACAAAATTTGAGTGATGTCAACAGAAGAAAAGGAAAAAATCGTAGAAGAAAAAGATGGAGAAAATGCTACTTATTCCAAACAAACTACCATCAAATGAAATCATAACTTCATGAAATTTTACAAGGACATTTAACATAAAAAAATAATATGACTCTTAGAAGACAACTTTTATAAAAAATATTCTAAATGTTATGTAACACAGATAACTTAAAAACTAGAGAGAGAAAAGATAGAGAGAGAAAACTAGTGTTTGCAGCTATCGCAGCCCTTCGCGTGGATCCTTGGCAGCCCTAGAGTCCTTCCAGTGGTCAGTTGCAGTGCCTCAAGTCCACCTGCAGCCCCTAGCAGCCGCTGGTCTGAGAGAGATGCAGAGAGAGGGAGAATGAAAGCTAGAGAGAGAGATTGAAGGCCAAAGAGAGGGGGGGGAGGTTGCTATAGTACCACGGTATTGTATCTGCTACAGTACCAGTGGGTACTGTAGTATAGAGAAGGAGAGAAAAGAGAAAGTAAGAAGGAGGAGAGAAGAAGAATGAAAAATAAAGAAGGGTTCGGATCTTTTAAAAAGAGATGGAGAGAGCGAAAAGGAAAGGGTAAAAGAAGGCTGGCGGCTGCTCCTTGTGGCTTCCTTGGAGAAGAAGTTAGGGCATCTTTCTTATTGATTTTCTTACCTAAAATGTCCTTACATTTATCTCGTGCACAAAAATAAACGTTATTCCTGAGATTTGAACTTAGGTCACTCCAACGGGCACCAACTAGTCCAACCAACTGCGCCACATGTTCTTTATGTCCTATTCACACAAAATAATTTAAAATTAAATTTCTATGGTGAACAAAATCTCAATTATGTTCAAATAAAATTATTATATATCCCAACTTTGCTGAAAACCCACAAATGCGCAACACTCAGTTTTTTTTACATGAAATGACGACGTTTTTAACTCGGAATTCAACAAAATTGGTGTCGTTGGAAAGTACACAAAATTATCTATCATCACATGTAGTTTTGCACGTAAAATCATGAGTATAATATATAATTTTAATCAATTAATGTTAAAAAATATGTAATTATCACACTCCCCAACTTAATCATTGCTAGTCCCTTAGCAATGCAAATAGTGAAACATTAGGACTACAATGATCTTTAAAAGGTCATGCTTCATTTAAAAGTTATCTGTCACAAATAATCATATGATAGTCATTTAGTTAAGCTATAGTTCTCAATTTACTCACTACACTTGGGGTTCCGACAGGTGATTGTGCATAAAAATTGGCATGATTTAAAGTTCATTTCTACTCTTTTTAGTATATCATCGCCTTTACTGACCCTTGGGGTAAAACTACCTAAAGGAGAAAAGAGAAAAAGAAGTTTCCTAATCAGACGGTAAGGATCGCTTTTCAACTCTCACCCAACTCAACACTTTCAGGACTTGGTCTTAATTTGATATGAGAGACTTTTAAATTAGCGCGGCTTTTTTTTTATTTAATTGCGCTCTTTGCCTTTGAGACTGCGTACTTTTTGCCACTCTCTTTTATTTGCCTAAGGAGAGGTGCGTACTTTTTGCCACCTGCCTTCCTTTGGCTCTTCCAAAGTATTTTTGCTATTTGTCCTTTGGTTTACATGCTTACAACTGTCCCTTTTTGTTGACCTCCTCCTTAAGTGTTGAATGGTTTGGTCCCCTATTACGAATCCCCACCGTCCTTTCATTCCACCCAAAGAAAAAAATATAATAGGTAGTCCTACCCTTTAGGTTAATTCCAGCAATTTTACACTTTCAAGGTCTTCCACTCACCCTAAGTTGCCGTGTGTGTGTGAAAATCATCCATGTCGTGGCTCCTTATGGAGTGGGGAATATTTTCAACTTCTTAAGCTTTGTCTAACTGACTAACACAAAATTAATTTGTTTAGAGATCCCTTAATCAAGCATGATTATATGAAAGCTTAAGTGGGGTGTGAAAAGGAATTTTTGAAAAAATTTGAGCATTTTTATCTATGAAAAACATAAGCTTTCTTCAAAAGATTTAACAATCATGCACAAAATAGTTGCTCCCCCCAACTTAAATGACATTGCCCTCAATGGCATAAAAAATATGAAGGAGTTACGGTCAAAAGGAGTCAGGGAAGGAGAGATACAACCTGGGTGTCAACGATTTTTCATCAACTTTACGCCGAAGACAACTGCCACCTGAATTATTAAACCTATAAAGAAAATAAAAAAAATGACTTATTAAATTAACCTAACAACGTCGGGTTGCCTCCTAATAAGCGCTAAGTTTAACGTCTTCAGCCAGACATAATGTACACACTATCCAATGCCTACTAGCATAAATTTCAGTGCATGTATTTTGAAGTTTGTTGGTTGGAGTGCACTCAACATTGCATATAGCTGATGAGTCAGAGTGTTATCATTGAGGTTCAAGAGAAAATAATTTTTCAACATGGTCAATGGGATATTGGTTCTACTTGATTCATAGGCCATGTCAACCACGTACCCCGTTTCTTTTTCTTGATTAGACTTAATGATTTGATCCCCTAGAAAAATATCAGAAATTCCAAAGATGATAGAGCATTGATTCAACATCGGGGGTGATTTAGTGTCAAGGATGAGGAAGTCAACAGACATATGGCTCCTATCCACTTGAATGAGAGTATATTGGATTATGCTATGTGGCTGCTTAATGAATTGATCAATTGACTGTAGAGCAACCGACGTGGGCTTTAATTCGTGGAGTCCAAATTTTTCAAAGATAGAGATTGAGAACAGGTTCAGCTTGGTCCTAAGTTTCAATAAAATCCAGTAAAGAATGAGGTTTTTGATGCCGCAGGAATTAAGTAGGGCAACCCATTGGGTTTCTTTGGGAAAAGGGTTGTTGATGTGGACTAGGCCTAATAATTCCATTATCTCTTTTACTCGGTCCAACTTCTAGTGGCCAATGGGCCTCGATTCTTTGGCACTCGAGAAATGGATCATGGGTAGGTTAATATCTGAGCTCTCACTAGAATCCTTCTCGTCTCCTTCATCCCCCCCCAACTGACACTCAATGGGCTCTACTTGATGATTAGCCAAGTATATGGGTTCAATTTTCTCTTGATACAATTCCTCAAGATTATCCACTTTCTGATCCATTGGGAAGAAAAAATATTCAAGATCCAGACCAGCATGTGTATTTAATTCCTCTGTGAGAAATACAAAGTGTTCCAAATCCGGATGAATATCGAAAAGATCACTTATTTTCTCTTCCTTCTTTTCATCATTTACGCTCTCCTTCAGACTGACAGATGTGGTTATTGATATATCTTGTTGGTCAGTCTCAGGGTTCTCCATATTTCTGATTTGATTAGTGCTAGCATTTTCTATTTTCTCTTGATGTAACTCCTTAAGACTCTCTCTAATTTCAAGATCAGGCACGATGTGATCATTTTCGGGTTGAGAGATATCATGTTGAATTTGTGAATTGAATTGTTGGTCGAAATCAGGTGAAAGAGATTTCAGATTTTCAATGGACTTGCTAAGCACTGGATCTAAATCCATCCTCAAATTAGCTTCAGTTAAACAGTCTACTAAGGCCTGCATTCTACCAATAGTTTGTTGTTGGGCCAAGACCATTTGTTCAAGTTGCATAAATTGATCCTCCTGAGGATGTGGATAATTGGGCTGATAATCAAACTATGAAGAAGAAGAATATGTGGAATAATCTGATTGGAGGTAAGGTTGAGAAGAGCTTGTGGACAATGGATAATCAGAGTGTCCTTGATTGTGGGCCAAACCACTAGAGTATACTTGAAATTGGGTCCAATCTAAGAAGTTTTGGACAGGAAGACTTTGGACATGGGCCTGGTGATAGTCCCAACAGGAATTGGATTGGTCTCCCCATCCCGAATCATAAGTGTTTAGAGCTGGGTTGTAATTGGGTGTAGGACATTCCTGAATAATTTGAGCCTGACAAGGTGGTAATTGGAGAGCAGGTGGGCTATCATAATGGTCTTGGTGGGCCCAAATAGTGCATCTCTCCTAATAGGTATAAGATTGTGTGAGAGATGAGAAAGGCTCTGAGCCCAAAACTAGAAATTGATCAATCTTGTGGGCCAAGTTGTCTAGCTCATCTAATCTGTGAGCCAGATCCATATGGGATAGTGAAAGGAATGGTGTGATAGTATTAAAACATGGACCAAGAAAATAGTTCATTTAAGTCATCTCCATGTTGAAAATCGTTTTTTTTTTTTTTTTTTACAAACAAGTTAGCACACAATTATTCCTAAGACAACTATGGTTAAACTAACCTAAATGATGTGTTTCTCCCAAATTAATCTAGGCCTAATTTAAGTCCACCCTCACAATTATCAATCAGCCAGGTAAGAGGTGGGGTGGTGGGAGGCTCCCCCTACTTTCGTAGGGACCTAATTATAGAACCACCAACCCACTTAGGCATTTGCCATTTGACCCCTAATCTTAGACACCGATCTCCAAAAGTGATAGTGGGCTCAAGGTAGGTCTCAATCTCATTGTGAACCCTAGATTAAATTCCTACTCAACTTTAATGGGCTTGGGTTAGTGAAAGAGTGAAATGGATGGTTGTTTTTGGGTCAAGGAAGGGTGATGAAATCCCCACCTTATTTTGTTAATGGACTTACCCTTAAGATATTTTCAAGTGATGTGCACAACCAATTCACACAAAGAATTATATGCAACCATAGAAATGCATGAACATGGTTTAAGGAAGGTTAGAGATCTCACCATGTTCCTCGCAATCTTCAACAAAATGAAAATTCACTAAAAAGGAAATTGTCTACAAATGCAGTCTTAAATGATGCATGACCTAAATATGGACAATTTCTAATCTTAGAGTGAAGATTTTTATTGAGTTCAAATAATTTTTTTTTAAAAATTTAATGTCCCTATCTAACAAAAAGAGAAATGGTTTTTTTTTTTTTTTTTTGAAGCTTAAACATGCAAATTAGTTAAACAAGGAAGCTTAAATAAAATAACACAAAAGTAGAGATATGTACCTCATAAAATTGTGAAACTTTTACAGGAAGCCACTCTCTATTTTTATGATTTTCTAGATTTTTTTTCAAAATTTTCTGGTTTTCTAAAATAGTTTTCAATTTTTTTTGTTTTTCACCTATTTTCCACTATTTTATGATTTCCTGACTTTTGCACGTACCCCAAGGCATATCAAGAGCTAGAGACTTTCCAGAGACCCGTTTTTCTCATCTTATTTTTACAGATTTGTTTCAGATTTTTTTCGTATTTTTCTAGCACACAATTAAAAGATAATGTTAATCAAGATTGATATCATGCAAAAAAAAGAAAAAGAAAAAGAAAAAGGTGAAGATAGATGTATATACAAGAACACCCAAAGTTAATCAAAATAAAAAATACAGAAATCTCCCTCACAACGGCGCCAAAAATTGATCATCACACATGTGCGTCGTTAAACACTCGCGCAACCGTCGATTTAAATTAAACCAAACTCATTTACTTTAAGCATATGGCATGAAGCAAGTGTTGACCATCCACAGGGAGATCTCATATTTTAAAGTTGAAATATTGAGTTTTTAGGTAAAAAAAATAGAGAAGAAAGAAGAAGGAGCATGATGATTTGATAGAGAACAATTAAACTAGTCGGACTTGCTACAAACTCACAAAAGTAGCACCTCTAAACTAGCATAAGTAGACTATCTACTGATCTAAGACTATTCCTAAAATATTAAATAAAAGAGGAATACAAAATTTGAGTGATGTCAACAGAAGAAAAGGAAAGAACCATAGAAGAAAAAGATGGAGAAAATGCTACTTATTACAAACAAACTACCATCAAATGAAATCATAACTTCATGAAATTTTACAAAGACATTGAAAATGAAAAAATAATATGACTCTTAGAAGACAACTTTTACAAAAAATATTCACAATGTTATGTAATACAGATAACTTAAAAACTAGAGAGAGAAAAGAAAGAGAGAAAACTAATGTTTGCAGCCGTCGCAGTTCTTTGCGTGGATCCTTGACAGCCCTGGACTCCTTCCAGTGGTCAGTTCTAGTGCCTCAAGTCTACCTGCAGCCCCTAGCAGCTGCTGGTCTGAGAGAGATACAGAGAGAGAGAGAGAGAATGAAAGCTAGAGAGAGAGAGATTGAAGGTCAAAGAGAGGGGGGGGGGAGGTTGCTACACTACCACGGTACTGTAGCTGCTACAGTACCAGCGGGTACTGTAGCATAGAGAGGGAGAGAAAAGAGAAAGAAAGAAGGAGGAGAGAAGAAGAATGAAAAATAAAGAAGGGTTCGGATCTTTTAAAAAGAGAAGGAGAGAGAAAAAAAGAAAGGGTCACTCCAACGGGCACCAACTAGTCCAACCAACTGCGACACATATTCTTTATGTCCGATTCTCACAAAATAATTTAAAATTAAATTTCTGTGGTGAACAAAATCTCAATTATATTCAAATAAAATTATTATATATCCCGGCTTTGCCGAAAACCCACAAATGCGCTATACTTAGTTTTTTTCACATGAAACGACGATGTTTTTAACTCAGAATTCAACAAAATTGGTGTCGTTGGAAAGTGCACAAAATTATCTATCATAACATATAGTTTTGCATATAAAATCATGAGTGCAATGTATAATTTTAATCAATTAATGCTCAAAAATATGTAATTATCAGTACACCCTAGTTAGAGGGGAGTTATATAAACGTGGATTTGATGGTGTTCTTCTAAGATGTTTAGATGAAGATGAGCTTTGGAAGATCATGGAAGGAGCTCATGCTGGACTTTGTGGTGGCCATGTCAATGGACAAATGCTATCAAAGAAGATCCTTAGACAAGGATATTACTGGCCAACCATGGAAGAAGATTGTGTAGGATATGTCGCAGGTGTGTCAAGTGTCAACTTCACGCCGACAAAATCCATTCACCTGCATCTTCACTCCATCCTTTGTCCTTCCCATGGCCTTTCTCCATGTGGGCATTCAACATCATTGGTCCTCTTGGTGATCCCAACTCCTCTATCAAATAGAAATCTTTTATCCTCACGGTAACGGAGTACTTCACCAAATGGGCAGAAGTCGAAGCTTACAAGGAGATCAAAGCATCAACGGTTTACAAGTTCATCATGAAGAATATCGTCACTATATTTAGAATTTCGAGTACCATCGTCACCGACAATGGATCACAGTTCATCTCACAAGAGTTGAAGGATCTCTGGTATAAAATTGCATTCCATCATTCATCTCCATACTATCCGCAAGGCAATAGCCAAGCTGAGGCAACTAACAAAACCTTAATCAAAATCATAAAGAAAACATATAAGTCTAACAAATATATAGACTGACCATAAAAACTTGTTCAGGCTTTATGGGCCTACGGAATTTCAATCCACACTCCCACTGGGCAAAGCCCATATTCCTTAACGTTTGGAATGGAGGCGGTAGTTCCGTATGAGGTCCTTATCCCGTCATTAAAAGTACAATTGAATAAGGAGTTTTTCATTAATGAATAACGTTCTGCACTCCTCGCTTTTGTTATAAGTTCCGTATGTAGTCCACGTTCTAAACTCCAACCCAATTAGGAAGGACCTTATATTGTAAAAGATGATTTTCCTGGTAACGCCTACATATTAGTTAATGCAGAAGATCAAGAGCTATCTCATCTCTGGAACAGTTTGTATCTAAAAAAATACTACCCTTAGATCAAGTGTGTCGACCGGCATGGTGCAAAGACTAGTGGAGTTAGAAAATTTGAAATCCTAAATTCCCTCTTTAGTCTTTGATAGTCTAATTTAGGTGCATGATGCACACACAAACACGCTTTGTTCTTGGGTAACAAGAGATGTGAAGTCCAAAGAATGCTGACAAATTGACTAAGAGTGTAAAGTATAGCTCATTCTTGTTTTCTTTCCTTTTATTCTCGGCTCATGATGTCGGAACAAGGCCCGGGAAAGACTACTAAAAATACCCCCGTCTTAATAGGAGGCCATCAAAAAAAAAGGGGGGAAAAATCAAAAGATCCTCCCCAAAGATAAAAGCAAAAAGGCAAAAGCCAAAATACAAGAGGCCACAAAATCAAACATCAAATCAAAAGGCTAAATATTCGAATAGAAGGAAGCGCAAGGTCAAAAATACCCTACAAAGTGAAAATGACCAAACCCCAACAGACAATAAGGTAAAAGATGGACATCTTCCTGGGTCTCCAAAACCCTCTCGTGAGCATTCTGGACTATTTCTTCCCTTCTCTCTAAGGAGTGTACTCCAAGCTTAAGGAATGGCCTAAGCTGACTAAGGGTCAGACCATCAAATAGGATTATGGACACAAGCACAATAAAAGCACAATGAACCTAGATCAGGTTATTGAAGAATAATTAGGAAATTAAGATAACGAATAAGTAAGCTCTTTTGATCTAAGTACCATACTGGTCATTAGGTTAAGTCAGTATTTCAAAAAAATAAAATAAAAAAATAAATATTTCAAAACCACAAAAAAATGGATATTTCAAAACCTTACAAAAAAAATGGATATTTCAAAAGTACAAAAAAAAAAAAAGACATTTGAATATGTTGCAATTAACATCCACTTGTCACATCATATGTGCTACATTTTGTTTCCAGTTAGCATATGTGTGCTTGTATGTTGCATTTTTAATTATTGTCTTTTAATTATTTATTTTTCTCCTTCATTGTATAAAGGCTTTGCCCCTTGACCATTCTACAAAAAATAGGATCAAGTAGTCGGTTACTTAACCGGGAAAGGGGCTAAGCCAGAACAGACAGATTAACTTGTTTGTTCAAGTCATTTGCAGGGCACAGGGAGTTCAAGAGAGGAAACCTATGTCCGGAGCGGAGTCAGAGAAGAGTTTTTTCGGAAAATAAAAAATGGAGTTGGAATTTTAATAAGGTCCCATTGTGATCACTGAGTCACACCGTGACTAAAAAGACGATTATTTCTACCCTTGTATTCTTTTATGTAATGGATTTGCATCATCATCATTACTATATATTAAATATTTATTAGATTATATCAAGGTCCTTGTGGTTTTGATGAAACTGGAATTTGAGTTCTCCTTTATCAAAAATAGTGATAATTCTAGAGGATTTTTAATCGCACGGATAAACCGTTAGATTGTCAATTGATAGGGACGATGGTTCCGCTTTTGTGAAAAGGTACGTGGACAGACGAGCTTCAGCTTAACACTAAATTACAGGACTGGTGTCTTGATTTATCAATAATATTTTAACAATATTATACTTGATTAATTTATATTTTATTTCATTTTAATTTTTTTTTTAGTCCAGCATGCATCATATAGGACTTTGAAATCACTGTGGTAAGAATTAATTATTGATTAAATTTCAGATCATTGATCAAAAAAAATCCCAACGTGATATGAAATATTCCACTCTGAATTTAGTATCTCAATTATCTTTGAGGTTTTCTTGAAGATATCCTTGAAATTCCTTCTTCCGTGGGTTCTTTATCCCAAATTTCTTGTTTCATTTTAAGATCCATCATGGTTGAAGCACGTCCACATTGGCTAGCAATCGCTCTTCATGATGAGACATGTAGGGTTTGTGACCTAGGGTACTCTCCTCATGGAGGTTGATCGTCCTTATTTTATTTTCTTTGTCTATCTCATCTAGACAGAATTGATTCAATTAATCTCTTTAAGTCGCTTCGTTGATCATTTTGAGAAAGATTCCTCTCATGTGATGTTGAGAGCGTGCCTCATCACACCTTGGCATCACCTTTTCAGTTCATTTCACTCTATTTCACTCCCTTGCAAAGTCAATGTCAAGGTGGGGCAGCTATAGACACGCTAATTTTGACTTCATATTGAGCAAATTTCATATCATAATTAAAATGCCCTAAAATGGTCTGATTTTTAATCAGTAATTAATTTTTATTGAATTTTTTGAAATTTTCCTTGATTAACGTCGACCATGGCCGATGCCTTTTAAATTTCTAGTCGAATTCAATTCAGAATTAAATTCCCAAATCTGGATAGATATGACTGAATAACGTTGCCTATGGACGACGCCATTTAGGTTCCCTAATCTGTCTGAATTTTTGATTTAAATTCAAGTTAATTTTCTAATTATCTTAATGACGTCGCTCATGGGCAACACCTTTTAGGTTTCCTAATTATTTATGCTTTCCTTCACGGATTTTCTTTCTATTTTGGTCAATCTAATTAGCCAAATGGCGTCCCTGATGGGCAATGCGATTTAAGCACTTTCCTAATAAACTTGATTTGACCGAGATAATTTGGTTCCAGAGGTTGCAAATTCCTTTCATGCCTATCCAGGACAAGTCCAGATGCGTGGGAGAGCCCTTTGAAGATCCAAATACTCCCAAAACTCTCTCTATATATACATATACCCTTTGACCTTTGAAAAAGGTTGGCCATTGAAGAATTGGAGCTCTCCCTCAAGGTGTTTGAAGGCTCTCAAAAAGGAAAACGTAGATAGCAAGAGGAGCTCCTTTTTCTTCATCCTCTTCTTCCTTTGAAGTCCATTGAAGACCAAGGCTATGGAGGAGCCAACCACACTCATCCCCCTTGCTTTCTCTTTCTAGTTTCTTTTTAGTTTTCAATGTTTTCGTCCAGTTAGTTTACTGTTTTTCATAAGGTTTTCGTCACATCACTCCATATTCACGCACACACACCATAATTTTTATGCCGACATGAGATAGGGGTTTAAAAGACTAAAACAAATGATTTTTTCTTGTTTATTTGCATGATAGATTTACTAGTTAGAATATATAATACACCACACAAAGTTCTAACCATCTTCTTTTACTTGTTTGCTTGATTTATTGCAAGGTTTAGAAGGACTGAAGGCTTTGAAAGCTTGGAGAAAAAAAGGAGAAAACGATAAAAAACAAGTGTAAAGAACAAAGAGGCTCTTCTTTTTCGGCCGGCCGAAGAAGAGGAACAAAAGTATCCAATCTCTCCAAATCACAAGGTTAGTAAGCGATCAACTTATTCCTTTGAAGCCCTCGGTTTATGGCGATCAAACTAATTTTAAACTTGATTTATTCACCATATGAACGCATGATATCATGATAACACACACTTTTTAAGCACCACACAGCCATGGATCGTGTACAGTGGAATACCGTCGAAGGGAATTGAGTGTTCAATAAGGAATCATTCGCTCTCGGTATTCAGAGAGAATGCTCTAGGTAGGATGCGCAGGAGTCTTTGGCCAGGGCAGACAATAATATCAGGAAAGAAGTTTTTCGATATTGTACGGTAGCATCTGATCCACGCGAGTCGACTGGTTAGGGTTTAACGGTTCACCATATGAGTTGACTCGAGAGCATTGTGCGAATGAATGATTAAATCCAAGTGTCACTGTTGGCGAAAAGGCTCCAAAAGTGGGTTACTTAACCCCAATACCTTCTGGATTCACGCGATGTTGCTTGGCATCCAAATCCGAGGCCCGACCGAATTGTATATGCGACATTAATTCAGTTGATTAATTATAATATAAGTTATTAATTGATTAATAAAGTCAGTGAGGAGTCATTGGGCTCAGGCCATTAACTAGACTGGTAGTTGGGCCTAGAGGGTCACACGCAAAGGATTCTCTAGACGATGGATTAAAAGTGGGTTTTATACTTTTCTGGGATTTTTATGAAAAATCACGCGGTAAGTATAAAATATAGCGAGTGGGCAGAGCAGGCCACGCATCTGCTCAGCCCTGGCCACCTCGTCCTCTCTCCCTCTCTCTCTCTGGCGCCCTTGGTTGTCCCCCTCTCTAGGGTGTGCTTAGCCATCTTCTCTGACTCCTATGAGATGAGAATTCGACCGCACATTGCGGCGATCGTCGCAGCGAATGGCAGCTTGTTTGTGGACTATGAGGAACGAGGAATGTGAAGAAATCCATCATGAGGAGAATCGCGTGGACTTCGCTAGAGGCTGGGCGTATATGCGGCTGGTGGTGTCACACTGAAGGAACCGTTTGAATGCGAATTCGAATCCATGCAAGGTGATGTCTGATCACCCATTTTTCGATTTCTATTTATCAAAACGGACTGGGATCGCTATATTTTTATTTTATTTTATTCTGTTGCGTCCCCGATACCGAGAAACAAGAACCTTATAGTGGTATCAGAGTCAGGTTCCACTATTTCTCGTCTATTTTAATCTCTAAAATATATAGTTTTTAATTTTATTCCATGCTAGAATTTATTTTTCTGTTTGATTCGTGTTCATAAGATGAACACAGTGATGAGATCGAGTTTTTATTCTACAGAAAAATATTTTTTGGGGATTCATAGTGTTCTTCGTTGGACGAAGAACGCTTTGTTCATGGCGGGGCGTACGGATCCATGGAATGGATCCTTGCTTTCCAGTCACTGTTGGTCCCCTCCACATTGCCGGACTAGTTGCCTAGCGGCTATGGGGGGGCCGGCCGACTGGCCATGCCCTTCTTCTTCTTCTTCCTGCGATTTTGATCATGGGAAGGGGGGAAAAGCCCCACCAGAGCCCTTCTTGGGCCTACACCGGTCGTTGGACGACACTGGCACCATTGCCGTTGCCGGCAGACGAGCGTCGGTGCCAGCACTGGAAGAGGCCGGGGGGGGGGGGGGGCATCGAGTTCCTAAGAAGGGTGTAACTAAAAGAAGGGGGGTGAGCCCCAATGCAAATGACCTGTGGCCTGAATAGTCTCTAATGTAGTATAAAGTAAATATAGGTAACAAGGAGATCAAGGATCTGAGGACTAATGACCAAGAGATAAAACAGCTGGAATCGCGTCGCTGTTCACAAACGCTATTCAAGACAGTACGCTCTTCTGTTCACAGAACCTCAGGCAGCAACTGAGACAGGTAAAAGAGGCTAAAAGGCGTCCGGATGTATCAACGCGTTTTGAATCGCGTCGCCAAGCCTAGACGCTATTTGGAGCCTGAAAACACACAAGTGACAGTAAAAATAAGGGCAATTCCCTCTCAAGTTATCAAAATAAACAACAGTCAATTGATCATGCGAAACTCAATTTTAACAGGTTGATTATTATGCAAACAAACATGAATTCACTCAAACACACACTTCTTATCAAACTCACAACTTCCAACAAATCAAGAGAGGGCAAGATCTTGCCACAAAGGGTGTGCACGTGGGGATAAAGTAACCAATCACCAATCGGTGTAAACGTGCCCTAGGGACAAAGTCACAAGAAGGCAAGACAAAGTCCCACCGTAATCGCCAAAAAGCTGTGAGTGCTCAACTATGGTGTGTGAAAATCATAAATCTCATGTTCATATGGATAATAAACAAACTATAAAGATCGTGATTGCCAGAAACCGAGGGTTTCAATGATGAAAGATGATCTCTTACCTTTCAAGCTTTGGGAGATTGGAATTCATTTTGTTCCTTCTCTTTGGCCGACCAAAGAAAAAGCTTTCTTCTAATTTTCTCTTGCTTTTGTTATGGATTTCTTGACTTTTTTTTTCTTGTTTCTCCAAGTTTCTCTCCTTTCAAACCTTGCAAAAGAAAGTTAAACAAAGAAAAGAAAGAATATAGTTAGAGCTATGGAGTAGTGTAGTAACTATTCTATCAAATAAATTAAGCATGCAACTAAACTAAAATAACTCACTTTTTATGGCTCTTTAAACACCGAACATGAACATGGGTGTGGAAAGAATGATGTGGGTGTGTGTTAACATGAAGTGATGTGATGAAACTATGAAGAAAAATAGTCAAGAATCTATGAAAAACTAGAAAGTAGGATGGTTGGTTGATTGACCCCTTCAAAGCCTTGGTCTTTAAAAGCTTCAATAGAGAAAGAGAATGATAAAGAAGAAGCTCTTCCTTGCTGTCCACGTTCTCCTCCTTGAGAGCCTCCAAAAGTCTTGCTATGAACTCCAAATTCTTCAATTGCCAACTTTTTTCAAAGGTCCAAAGGATATTGTAGTTATAAGAAGTGATTCTAGGGTGGCCTTCAAAAGGACTCTCCCGCGGCTTCGGACTTGCCTTGGATGAGCATGGAGGGCTTTGAAGCCATCCCAACCTCGGAAATCGGATTATCTCGGCCAAATCATGTTTATCAGGAAACTCTCAAATCGCGTCGCCCAGACAGGAGTTCATTTGGCTAATTAAAACGGTCAAAATAGAAAGGAAATCTGAAAAAAAACCCGAAAAAGATTAAGAAACCTAAATCGAGTCTCCCTATAGCGACGTGCTTTAGATAATTAGATAGTTAATTCGAATTAAAAATCAAAAACCCAGACGGATTATGACCTAAATGGCGTCGTTCAAGGGTGACACTATTCGGTTAAATCTATCTGAATTTAGGAATTTAATTCCGAACTGATTTCTGCTAGGAATCTAAATGGCGTCGACCTAGAGCGACGCTAATCAACAAATTTTGATAAAAATCAATAAAAATTAATTAATGATTAAACATCAAACCATTTTGGGGCATTGTTATTGTGACATGAAATTTACTCAATATGAGGTCAAAATTAGTTTGTCTACAGCTGCCCCACCTTGGCATTGACTTTGCAAGGGAGTGGAATGAAATGGAATGTACTGAAAAGGTGATGCTAAGGTGTGATGAGACATGCTTTCAACATCATATGATGGAAATCTTTCTCAAAATAATCAGTGAAGTAACTCAAAGAGATCAATGGAAATCAATCATGTCTGGATGAGGTAGACAAAGGAAATAAAATAAAATCGATCAACCTCTACGATTAGGAAGTACCCTAGGTCACAAACCCTGCTGTGGACGCCCGAAGTGTTCCCTTCCGCAGGGGAGGACTCCGTCCGTCGCGCAACTGGGTGATAATGGGGTTAGAGTGTTATCGCCAGGAGTATTACCTTGAGGTCCCTATGCTCCGCAGGATAGGTGGATTGATTGTGTCTTGTTGGAGCGGGAGTTGTGGATTCCTCTTCTCTGCCTCCGGCCGGCCAAAGGGAGAGCGCTCGGTAGTCTGCGCGCGAACTGTGGTAAAAGCCCCTAAAAAGAAAAGACAAACAAAGAAAAGAAATAGTCCGATTAGAACTGCGATGTGTAAAATCTATCCATGCAAACAAATAACCAAACTAAAAATTGAAAGGAGATGCACCGGATGGGTGTTCTGGGAGGGAAGGTGACCATATGTTATGGCCACCCACCTCCCAATTTTTGTTTCGAACCTCTGTTAGAATGGGTTCTAGGATGCCCTAGGATGGTTGCATGCAGGAGGAGAAAAGTGTACGTGTGTGTGAATTGCGAAAATGAAAATGTTGTGGTGAATGGAGGATGCGGAGCATATTGAAAAGAAAAATGCAGTAAAGAAGAAAGTTAGAAGAACAAGCCCATGTGGAGGGGAATCCTCTGCTCACCATCTTCCAGTGTCTGTCCGCCAGAACCTCTGCTCACCTGAAGCATTCCAACGCAAACCTCTTCCACCTCCCAAAATCCTTAACTCCCAACTCTCCAAAAAAAAACCAACCCCCTTTCCCGAGAGGACCTAGGGGGTTTGAATAGGAGGGAAGAAAATAGGGAAATTAGGGGTCTAAATCCTCGTTAATCCCCAAGATCCAATAGGAAGTAGTCAAGGACTGAGGATCGTGGTTGCGGCAGTCACCGGTGCGGGGAGTGGTCGGAGTAGTGGGAGACGAGGGTTGTGAGTGGAGGAGAACGTGGGAGGACGAAGTCAAGCTGAAAGTAGGATTATGGACGACCAACCAAGTTGGCCTTCGGGGAAGGTGGAAGGCCACCAAGTTGGCCTTCCGCGAAAAGGTGGAAGGCGGCGCAGCTGTCCTTCGGGGAAGGTGGAAGGCCACCAAGTTGGCCTTCCGCGAAAAAGTAAAGGGACGAGTGTTAGTTAATGGGCTTGACTACTAATAGGCTGTAATGTGGTGTGTTAGGGTAATGAGTTAATGCTAATGGATTAAGATGATGACGAGCATTTTATAACCAAAAGGATGTCCAAAATCGGGTGTCTACAAATGCCCCTCTGGAACGCTTGTTTTGCGGTGGAACAGAGTGGAATGATAAATGGGCGTTCCGAAAATCAAACCTGATTTTGGACAGCCCAAAAAAGGGATGAGCTATGTCCAAGAGTAATATGCAAATGTGGTAAATGCATGAGAATTAGATATTTGGATTGCAAGGGTGATTAAGTAGGGGAACAAAGTCCAAATTAGACAATCACAATCCGTGGGACCCTCGGGTGCTGGAACCACGAGGCCTTGGCACACTAAGATACATGGCGATCTGACCCAAGGGAATCTTAAGCTGAGAAGGTGAGGGGGTGTGACTTGAAAAGGTCTCAGCACAACGGGCGCATGGCGGCCTAGCGCATCACATGATCGCCAAGTGAGAAAATCTTCAAGCACATATATTAAGAAAATGTAAAATCTTGCAATTCAAACAGCTAATAAATTAACATTTGCCAGAGTCACAAGTCACCAATGGGATAAGTAGAGTGATAAATCGTGGTCATTGCCCCTAGGACGAGGATGGATTTTCTTGTGGATGAAGCTTATGCAATGCATGCTGGTTTAAAAATTAGAAAACAAATTCCTAATGCAAACAGGAGGGATTTATTGGCCAATCGAGTAACTTGGGGAATATAGACTCCTCGTTGTTTTGTTTAAAGAGGAACTCAGAGTTTATACGCCCAAAGCTATTAGCCTCTTGTATCCTGAATTCCACTTGCCTCGCATTTCCTGTAGCAACAAGAACGCACGTCAGCGAAATTTTAGACAATCAATAATCTTAGCATTAGATATCAAACTGCAAGAAAGTAAAGGCTGGTTGCGAGTCGAAGCCGATGCGGAAGATATGGCCATTCTACTAATAGAATGCCAATCCGATATGGCTTCGACTCGAGAAAAAAAAATCACTCAATTCATTTATTCATATAGGGAAAAGTCAAGACCCTACACATATATGAACGGAAGGTGGCATCCTATACTAGGGGGGGTGGACGGCCAAGTGATACGTCTTCCAGGAGGTGGAATACAGAAAGGTGTGTTGATCGTTCCAAACTGTGCGTCATTAAACACTCATGAAAACGTTCAATCTAAATTTATCCGACTCATTTAAATCTAATTTTGAAAATTAATAATGATGAGTCCGAGTCGATCCATAGGGAGATAGAATTTTAATTTTGAAAACTTTGGAATTTAGTTAATTTAAAAATAAGTGAAAATTTAAATAAACTAATTACTTAATTAAACTAAAACGCAATTAACTAATGTTACCTAAAAATATAATTGCTTGAATTAAACAACTCTTTTTTTCTTCTTTTTTCAAAAATTAAACACAAACACATATAAAAAAATAAATAAACACAACTAGAAATTATAACAAAGACATTGAAATTTAACTATGTGTAACTTATTACTTATCTAAAAATTACGAAACAAATCACAACATTTATGGTTCACTATCATTAAACTTAAATAATCAAACATCAATAACTAACTAATCCTAATCAATCAAGTTAATACTACACTAATGGGGGAAAGGAAAGAACAGAATAACAACAATAATCTGTTGGGCTTTGTGGAAACTGCCGGCTGGTGTAGTGGAGCTTGATGCTTGTGCATGGAGGCGAGTGGGAGGAAGCTGCTGTGAACGCTGGCAGGTTGATGGTGCTGCTGTCGGCACGTGGAGAAGCAGAGGGGGCCGCTGCTGGCTGGCGCTGGTGAAGGCCAGGTTGCTGGCTATGCACGTGGCTTGCATGCAGGTGCCGTGTGGATCTTGCTAGCTGCTTCATGGGACAGGTACTGTTGCTGGAGGTGGTAGATGGAGGCCGGCGCTTGCAGCTGGTGCGTGGAAGAGCTTGCACAGGGACTGTTGGAGAGGAGGCGTGAACGGCTTCACCACATGGAGCTTGAAGGGGTTTGCAGGTGTTGCATGCAGGTGGAGGAAGCAGCTGCTAGCCGTGTGGGGGATGCTTGGAAGCTGCTGGTATGCGTGGAGGGCTTCAACCGGCTACGTGCATGCATGCTGGAAGAGCTGACCGGCTGCAAGCTTGCTGGAAGTTGCAGGGTGCGAGGAGAAGGCCTGCTTGCTTGCCGGCAACGTGGAGGGCTGTCGCTTGCTGGTGTTTGAGGATGCTGCTGAAGAGAGCTCACCGCAGGCTGGAAGGCGTGGAGGGTAGGAGGAAGTTGCCGGCTGAGAGGAGGAGAGATCGAGATAGAGAGAACAGAGGGAGAGAAAGAGAATCCGAGAGAGAGATAACCGGAGAGAGGGAGAGAAAAACCGAGAGAGAACAGAGACGGAGGAGGAAGAGAAAGAAAGAAACCGAGAAAGGAATAACCGGAGAGAGGGAAAGAAAAACCGAGAAGGGAGAGGGTTGAGATGCTGCGGGGTTGAGTTGGAAAAGGAGGAGGAAAAGATTGCGGGAAGGAAATTGGAGAGGAATAGGAATTGGAAGGAAAATTCGAGAGGAAGAAGAGAGGGTCGTGGGAGAATTTATAGAGAGGAAGAGAGAGTCGGAATTGGGGAAGGAAAGAGAGGGTTGCGGGGAGAGAGACGAATCCGAGGGAGAGAAGGAGGGCTGCGGGTTTGAAAAGGTTTCCTTTAAAAAGAGAGAGAGAGTTTTAAAATAAAGAAAGGAAGGGATGTGGTTGAGAAATTGGAAAGAAGGAAGGAAATAGAGGGTTTTGGGAAACTCCAGAGAAAGAAGGAATCAAAGCAATATTAGGACATCAAATTACATTTTTATCCCTGCTTTAGTTAAAATCCGAACATTAGACCTCCCCCAAATTTCCAGAAACTCCACCAACTGCACTGCATCATCCGCATGTCCTGTTCACATAAAATAAATATAAATTAGCACATTATCATAAAAATATCATCATATTGATTTATTTCGTCTCGGTTTTGTCGAAAAAAACCGCAAATGCGCTATACTCCTTAAATCACATGAAATGACGATGTTTTTAAGTCAGAATTTGACGAAATTGGTACCGTTGGACTTGGTACACAATTATATATCATTTCATGCTATTTTGCAGATAAAAACATGAGTATGATGCATAGGATTACCCTTAAATGATCAATTTAACACTTTATCATGTGCCTTCCATGGAAAGGGTGGAAGGCCAAAGATGATGCCTTCCACAAAGGCGGAAGGCCAAAAGGGGTGCCTTCCATGAGAAAGGTGGAAGGCCAAAGAGGATGCCTTCCACAAAGGTGGAAAGCCAAAATGTGTGCCTTCCTCAAAAGGGGTGTAACTCCAAGAGACGTGCCGTCCACAACAAAGTAGATGGGCATGCTTTTCGCTTTTCATGGAAGGTGGAAAGGTCCAAGGTTTATCCTTACGGCTTTATAAAAGAACAATCTGACAGCTTTCCTAATATTCCTCGAAACTTTCAATGGTAACTATTGCCTCCTTTTCCTCTCGTGCTGCCGCAAGGAACCCCAGGTTTCTCTCAGACATTGACGGCCATATCACCAATTTGCTCGCACATGAAAAGGTACCTCCTGTCCTTTCCCTTCTTTATAAAGGTTTGGCCGTTTCTTACTTCTCTTCATTTTGACTTGCAACCTACTCCTTGCTTCCTTGATGCAAGACATACCCAGAGGTATACATGGCTTTTTGATCTTATGTATGCTATCACATTAGACATGAGGGTGTTGATGCACCGGTAGAATCTGACTCATACAGTTGTGTTTACGAAGTGGCTTAACTATATGCATTGGCATTGGGAGAGTCTGGGTGCGCTGCTCGAATTGTGGCATCTGGAGACGCACACATTTATTTTCCGCGAATTCGAGGCCACCGTTTTGCTAGAAGAGGTGGAACTCATCTTTGGTTGGGGTAACTTAGCTGCTGGTGACCCCACTGATTTACCTGCTTGGGATGAAATCTTTGTTGAGATCATGTAGGACAAACGAGAAGTGTGCCGTATGAGCGACCAACAGGGGACTCTCATCGATCGTCCTACGCGCTGGTTGATCCAAGAAATCAAGCGCAGAATAATTGAACCGGAAAGGTTGATGCGAGGACTGTGATTCATCCTAGGAGGTACCTTATGGTTCCTGACTTCGGGCTCCGTGCTGGAGAGGGAATATGTGGGGGTACTGAGCTTGCTCTGGCGGGGGTGATCCATTGCCCCAGTGATTTTGGTGTATCTATATGGTGGTTTCAACAATATGTGCATGGGAAGGAACGTAAAGGGAAGTCTATTTACTCTTCAACTATGAGTGGAAATGCACTTGTGCTTTGATTTTGATGAATCAGTGACTACCACCTCCAAGATTTTTCAGCACTGTGCGTGGTACCCGGTGCGGTCGCTCTTGGGCCCCGAAGACCAAGTTAGATGCCTCACGGCCCATTTGAAGAAGAGAGATGACTGGCGTGATTATCTGAACTTCTTGGACCTGGAAAAGTTCATCTTTGTTCCAATGATCCTCAGAGACCTGGAATTCACGACAAGGGCTTCCAATGATCTTGAACTTTGGCTGGTCGGTCCTAATGAGTTAATTTTATATCAAGGTCATCACTTCCACCTTCAGATCGGAATTCCAAGACAACTACCACTTCCCGCCCTACATGATATGTTGATCATGCCGAGGCACACTGGGTTTGCGGGTGAAGCGAAGGCGACAGAACGACTCCGACGCATATGGCGCCGCCATTCTAGATTCACTAAGGCCCGGATTGATGTAGCATAAGCTCTGGAGGACGTAGATAAATATGTTAGTTTTTTTAAAGAATGTACGTCCTGCGGTGTCCGCTTTCTTCATGGGTCGCAGGGCCTTAGAATGATGTAATCATTATTGATCGATTTGAATAAAGAGAGTCTTTTTAATTGAAATTTGTTCCGGATTTGCCAATGCTACCATGAGGACAACCACAATTAAAACCGTCAAATGAGTCGGAAGGCACTGCACACTGGCGTTGATTTACGCAGGCAGCCGTTCGCCCGGCTGTGGGCTGGCGCGGCACTCCCATTTAAACCTTTACCCCCTTTTTTTCCTTCATTCGCCTCCCTCCTCCCATTTCTCTTCCGTTTCTCCCATGGCTCGCGTTCGCTTGCCCCGGTTCCTTAAGAGGCGCCGCGGGGATGACGAAGATGAAGGAGAGGCGGCGGCGACCGGCGGCGGCCAAGATGGAGGACATGGCGACTGCTGCAACGATTGTCGCGGGGGCGATCGTCGCCGCAGCGATGAGAGGGAGGAAGAAGAGGAAGGTGCGGAGGGGAGAGAAGAAGGAGAAGAAGATGAAGAGGAAGGTGAAGAGGGAAGAGGAGAAGGAGAAGAAGGTGAAGAGGAAGGTGAAGAGGGAAGAGGAGAAGGATAAGAAGATGAAGAGGAAGGTGAAAAGGGAAGAGGAGAAGGAGAAGAAGATGAAGAGGAGGGTGAAGAGGAAGATGGTGGCGAGGAAGAGGGAGAAGAAGGTGCAGAGGAGGGCGATAGAGGTGGCGATGAGGCACCTCCTAAGAAGAAGGTAAGAAATTCCGCTTTGTTTATTTTTAGGGGAGGATTAGATGGCTGGCTCGGCAGCCGCCCACCTAGGTGGACGGCCAGTGGTGTGGCCGCCCGCCTCGGCGGATGGCCAAGGCCGTGGCCGCCCGCTTCTTCGGACGGTCGAAGTCGTGGCCGTTCGTTCTAACAGGCGGTGCCGTGGCCACCCGTGGTCTGTCGCAAGACCAAAGTTTAAAAAAATGATTTCTTGTTTGTTTTGATGGATGTTTAGGGTCCCTAGAGAGTTCGTGGTAGGGTCTCGTAGGATTTTGTATGGGCCTGGTATCATGCTTTGCTAGATCCTCTCCGATTTCAGGGGGATGAGTTCGGATTTGGGCCACTCTTTCGGATTCGGCCATTCATGGTGGATGCAACATTTCTAGTGGCTCTGCGGGAGCGATGGGATGATCATTGCCGAGCTTTCATCATGCCGTGGGGGCACATGCTGCCCACACTGAAGGATGTGGCATATTTGACGGGCTTGCCGGTCATTGGTGATCCAGTGGTGGGTCCTGAACTCAGGGATTATCGGCATCTCGCAGATCAACTTCTAGGACAAGGATTCTATAGATTTCAAGGGGTACTAGCACATATCACCCTCGGCCATTTTGCATGATCAGTGGGGCTGAGCCGAGTGCGGCAGATGCTTGGTGAGGCACTCGGCGCGTTCGCCGAGAGGGTGGAGACGCTCCTGGACCTGGATGGCCGCTCCGATGAGCAGAACTTGCGGATCTTCCTCCTCTTCTTCTTCGGGAGATTGTTGTTTGCGACAGCTGCGGATAGAGTCAATTTGAAGTATATGCCGCTATTAGAGGACCTTCAAGCAGCAAAGAAGATGGCATGGGGGGCGGCAATGCTTGGCCATCTATTCTCTCACCTAGTGGGCTTTTGTCGAGGCTCAGGGAATCTTGGCGGGTTCACTCCTTTCCTCCAAGTAACTTTTCTTGGTCCTCGATCCCTCATATTTGCCAAATCCCTTACTGACTGCGTCGTGCAGATCTAGAGGTACACTCGCTTCCCCATCGGCCGTAGGACGATCTCTGCGGATCGTGAGGGATGGACTCCTCTCATGGCACAGTGGGAGGTGATTAGAGACCGTTGTCCCATCTTATACCACATGGAGGACATCCGTGCCCAACTCAACTCTTTTCCCTCTCACATGGTGAGTGATTTGTGTTAATGCCATCATCTCATTTGGACATGACTAACTTTATGCAAAATCAAGTTGTATGGATGCCTTATGCAGACGAGGATGTCAGCAGTCAACCATGGGTAGCGCAAGGCTTTTCCCAGTTCAAGAGGGAGGTGCCCCTGTTGTGCGTGAATATCTGTGATGGCCTCTTCGTCCGAATGGTGTACCGTACCTGGGGATGGTACCAACCTCTATTAGCATTACCGGATTATCCTGACATGAACCGCAGCCGCCGTCGATCGTCTACCATTGGTCAAGATTGGCAGGTGATCCGGCGAGCAGAGATTGAAGAATGGCGCCGCACAGGAGATGCCCTGATGGAGAACGAGACCTTGCAGGACAGTCGAGTGTACTTCGAGGATTATGTTAAACGATATGGGGATCACCTATACCTTAACGTTCGACGAGTAAGCCTCCATGACCCTTCTACTTCACCTATTTCTCTTTTGCTGACAAATTCTTGATTTCAACAGATGCCGAAGACTGAAGCAGTGCAGATTTTGAGGAATCAAAATGCCGGCCTGATCCTCCAGCTCAGTGATATGCATAGGCAAATTCAAGAGTTGGTGAGTGACCTTTGATTTGTATCTTCTTAGATGGACTGCCCCTTCTACTTAGATGGTGTCTGTGATGTAGAGGGGAATGGTAGCCAGCCAGGGGCAGTAAGGGGACCCTAGTGTAGGATCATCATCTCAGGGGTCAGCGGCCCCGGTAGATTGGGAGGTGCGGCTGCACGATGCCCTTCACCGTGTAGAGACCCGAGAGACAGACCTAGTATAGCAGGTAAGAATCGTTCTTCTGAGTGTTCCTTTAATTAAACTTGCCTCACTCTAAGTTTTTTTCTTGCAGCGCCAGGAGGATGAGGCTGCTTTAGCCAGGGCAACAGCAGCTGAGGTCCAGGCGAGGGAGCAGGAGATCATCAACCAACAGCTACGAGATTAGGTGCTCCACACTGAGGAGCAGGCGGCTCGAGTAGGGACAAGAGAGGGGTCCCATCCTGATGTGTATTGGGAGGGGATGATGGCTGGCCTGCGACAAGAACTCACAAGACTCAAGCGGAGGCGAGGGAGATTGATCTCAAGTATCGGACTCTGTGGGACCGGGTGATGAAGAAGGGAAGAGATCGAGTAGCGAGGTCTAGCGCTTAGAGTCCAGGAGCTCGTCCGCCCGTCCCTGCCCCATAGATTGGGTTGATGCCAGCTGGGAGTTCGGCCTTTAGAGACCTTGATTCTCTACTTGTTGAGGACGTATGGAGGACTTACCAAACTACTGGATCCTTTGGTTCCACGCCCCCGGTATCAGGTCATCACCGCGCCTGGGAAGACGATGCAGAAAGTCAAATGAGACATTCTTCTCATGGAGGAAGAGAAGATGAGGCCGAAGGGGAGAAGAGGGGTTGATTGTTGTCACAGGGGTATGCCCCTGTTTATGATGTGTGAATGCCAATATATTTTACTGTTGATCTTTTGGGCATTTCGGTCTTCTCTTCTTCATACTTGTATTTCCTGCATGCACAACATTTAAAGAGAAAACAATTAGTAGTATCCGTTTTCGGCCCTTTGCCCAAAAAAGAGCAACTATCTTTTCCCTAGCCTTCGCATAGGGTCAAGGGGCCGTGTCCTACTAACCAGACAAAAGGAAGAGTAATGATGCGATAATCAAAACATGCAAATACTGAGGGATATTAACAAATGAGGTGTGTGGTGTGAATGCTTTTAATGAATGAAAACATATTTTTGATTCCGACCCCCTGGTGACTGCCCATTCTTAGCCTAGTTGGATGATGAAAGGGAAATGCATACTCAACTTCCCAAGTATCCTAAGCACGCATCTAGGTTGATTTGGGCCTCTAGACTCCTCAAACTGACCTTGACTGGCTAAGACTCATATTGATGACAATACCGTCATGCCATACTTAGGCTCCCAGTTGCTTCCGACCACCAAGTTCGCCCAAAAAGTTTTCGAGGTAAATGATTTCCCCGACCTGAGTCTCTTTCCTCACAACCTAGAAGATATAAAGTGGAACACCTTGGAACCCTAACGGTCAACCGCCCGACGCTGACCCAGAATTAGATGTCGTCACACCTATAGGTGACGCGCTTGCATTAACCTAAGCCCGATGTTTTGAGGGTGCTCATCGAGATTATGGTTAAGAAATTGATTCACCATAAACACAGACATTATTCTTTACTCATTTTGGACTTCTGTGATCATGTGAGCATGTGATGATTTTTGAAAACAAACCACTTTAAAATGATATTCAATCTTTAGATAGCTATCTCATGTTAAACCTTGGGGGAGAAAAAGTGAAGAAATTTGAAGACAAACCTTCACAGGAGGATCGACAAAACCGTTTAAAAGATAGAGCTATGACAAAATAGATCCTTTTTCGACCTCTCAGATGTCCCTATTTACTTTTGATTTTTCAGGCCTTTGATGGATTTCATGGCCAGGCACGGTCACGACCAGGCTTTTTTGTACGATTGCTTGAACCCTTTTGATTTTTCTTGGCATTTTCAGGGTTATTTGCTTTTTACTTCTTATTCCGCCTACGGGGACACTACCCTCTTCACATGCTCTGGTCCTTTACATTTCATATTTGGGCCCATTTGAGGGGTTACATCTATCGAGTTGTCGGAGAACCGCAGCTTGCTGAGCTCGTCTGCTTAAGGGCGTCGACTGTCCTGATCAGTCGAGAGATGAAGAGCAAAGGTTGCAATTTGACAGTGTACTAAAGGCATTGAACTCATTTTAAGAAGGTTCACTTTGAAAAACGTGTAAATGTGTGCATCTCATAATGACCATAGAGATCCGTATGAAAGTAAAGCAGACACGTCCAAGGTTCTGGGGGACCATAGTCTTAAACAAATCTTAATGATAACCTAATCTATCATGCAACTAGACCTAGACAAGGGTTACATAGCAGTCACAAGACAGTTGGATTTTGTGTTTTTCTAATTTTTTTGTGATTTTCATTAAAGTATGTA
The DNA here is from genome assembly GCA_030544215.1 of Zantedeschia hybrid cultivar. Classification (NCBI taxonomy): domain Eukaryota; kingdom Viridiplantae; phylum Streptophyta; class Magnoliopsida; order Alismatales; family Araceae; genus Zantedeschia; species Zantedeschia hybrid cultivar. The sequence goes on from JARZZO010000011.1 coordinate 49,642,585, forward strand.
CATATTTACAAATATTTTTGGTGTTTTTCAGATATTCAATTTTTTTGAATTTTGAAATTTTTGATTTTTTTTGCATTTTTATGGGTAGAACTTCTTCAGATAGACTATATTCCAAGGGTGAGGCAATTCTTCTCCATTTTCATTGACTAAGCGATAGGCATTCCCTGAATATACCTCCTTAATTACAAATGGACCCTCCCAATTTTCTTGCAATTTGCTCTTGGGACCAGAAGCTTTAATCATTTTTCTTTTTACAACCATTTCCCCGATCTCAAATTTTCTTTTAAGAACCTTCTTTGCATAGAATCTTGCACTTCTATTTCTGTAAACCTGCGCATGGTTTGTCGTTATTAACACCTTCTCTCATCTAATAGTTCCAGTTGGGTTAGCATGGCTTCACGACGCTCAACATCGCTGATTTCTTGATCCAATTGCACTCTTAGTGAAGGAAGGAGGATCTCGTATGGGAGTACCGCATCCGTCCCGAAGTCAATGCATATGGTGTTTGTCCCATGGGTGTTCTGACAGAAGTACGATATGCCGAAAGAGCCTCAACCAAGCGAATAGTCCAGTCTATATAGTTATGAGATTTAGAAGCCCTTTTGATAATTCAGATGAGAGTTTTATTAATTGCTTCTGCTTGTCCATTTCCTTATGGGTAGTATGGCGAAGAATGATGCAAATTGATACCATACTTACTGCACATGTCGTGAAGCTCCTGGGAGACAAATTGTGGTCCATTGTCGGTGACAAAATCGCGCGGTGTCCCGAACCTGGCGAGAATGTTGCGCTTGATGAATTTAATCATTGTGGATGCTTTGATTTCTGCGAATGCTACAACTTCAGCCCATTTTGTGAAGTACTTAGTGGTAGTTAAGATGAAAGATTTTCTTTTTACTTCTTCTGATCGATCTTCTAAAGGTCCTATAACATCGAATGCCCACATGGCGAATGGCCATGGGGAAACAATGGGATGGAGGAAGGATGAAGGTGCATGGATTTTATCAGCATGTAGCTGACATTTTAGGCACCTTCGAACAAACATAGTGCAGTCTGCCACCATTGAAGGCTAGTAGTAAGATTTGAGAAGTTTTTGAGCTAGAGCGCGACCATTTACATGACCCCCGCATTCACTAGAATGAGTAGCTTTGAGGATCTGAGGAATTTCAGCATTATCTAGACTCCAAAGGAGTATTCCAGTGAAGGACCTTCTATAAAGTAACCCGCCTAGAATGATGTAGCGTTGGGACGCTCGGCGGATGGCCTTACGGTCTGAACCCGTAGCATAGGCCGGGAAAGTTCCATCTCGGAGGAAGTTTAGGATGTCGAAAAACCAAGGATTCCCATCGTTCCAGTCAGGAGTGAGTTCCTCAATAATGACAGAGACATGCGCAGATGGGAGAAGAAATTGTTGGAACCATGGGTCTCGAAAAGAGGGAGAATCTTGCTTCTGTACAGTGATGGTTTCTGAACTCCTAGTGAGGGATATTTCTAGAGCTGAGGACAAGGAAGCTAAGGCATCAGTTAGGATATTTTGTAATCTACGCATATGAACATAAGTGATCTTCCTAAACTGCCTAGTCAAAGAACTCACCAATTATTGATATGGCTTCAACTTGGGATCCCGGGTTTGGTACTTGCCCACGGTTTGGCGAAGGATTAACTGTGAGTCTCCAATAATTCTCAATTCTCTGACCTTGAGAGCCAATGCCAATTTTAAGCCATTTAGGAGGGCCTCATATTCTGTAACATTGTTTGTCACCGGGAAGGATAATTGGCAAGCATGCGGAATACTTACCCCTTCCGGAGATACGAGGACTGCTCCTACCCCACTGCCTTAAGAGTTGAGTGCCCCATCGAATTGGAGGACCTAGGATGGACTATCGTCTATCATCAGATTCAACTCCTTATCTGGGAATTCATCCTCGGTGGGTGAAAATTTAGGCAATGGTTGGTGAGCTAGGTGCTCAGCAATTGCTTGCCCTTGACAACCTTGTGATTTACGTAGGTGATATCAAATTGGTTCAAAAAGGTCTGCCATCGCACCAGCCTATCCTTTACAACTGGCCGCTCTAGCAAGCATTTTATCAGGTCCATTTTGGCTAGAAGTTTGACCTCGTGGGCAGGGAAATAGTACTTCAATTTCTACACTACCCAGACAACGGCTGCGCATGTTTTTTCCATAGTAGTATAACGTCTTTCAGCATCATTAAATAACTTGGAGAGGTAATATACCGCTCTATCCCTCTTCTCGTCGTCTAGTTGGACCAATACTGCTCCAGCTGATTCCTCACTGGTGGAGACATAAAGCAGTAAAGGCCGCCCCAAGATGAGAGCCATAAGAATTGGTGGGTTGAAGAGGTAACTCTTCAAGTCATCGAAGGCTTTTTGACACTTATCGCTCCAATTGAACTTTGCTCCTCCTTTCAATAAATCGTAAAAGGGTTTACATCTCAGAGAATGTTGAGATATGAACCATCTAATGAACTGTAGACGGCCAATGAGTCCCCTTACGTCCCTGACATTCCTAGGAAGTGGCATTTCCGTTTTCACCTTCACCTTGTCTGGGTCTACCTCAATCCCTCGTCTGCTTACCATGAACCCTAGTAATTTCCCTGAGGAGACACCGAACACACACTTCTTCGGGTTCATTTTTAGTCGGTGCTCTCCTGACCTCTGAATTACAGCTCTAAGGATTTGAGCATGCTCTTTCCTTGTCTTTGACTTTACTAGGATGTCATCTACATAAACCTCCATGTCAGTGTGAATCATGTCATGAAAGATTGCCATCATCGTCCTTTGGTAAGTGGCTCCAGCATTCTTAAGCCCAAACGGCATGACCATGTAACAATAGGTTCCCTATGGGGTTATGAAGGATGTCTTCTCTTGGTCTTCTTCAGCCAATCGGATTTGATTATATCTTGAAAAACCATCCACGAAGGACAACATTTCATACCCAGCAGTATTATTGACCAGCAAGCCTATGTGAGGAAGTGGGAAATCATCCTTCAGACAAGCCTGATTAAGGTTACGGAAGTCTATGCAGACCTTAACCCTTCCATCTTTCTTTGCCACGGGGACGATATTAGCTACCCACTTAGGATAGAGTACTACCAGAATGAACTTGGCCTTGTGTAATTTGTCAACCTTTTCTTTTACCTTTAGTGCTAATTCAAGCTGTAGTCATTGTAGACACGCTAATTTTGACCTCATATTAAGTAAATTTCATGTTATAATTATAATGCCCCAAAATGGTCTAATGTTTAATCTTTAATTAATTTTTATTAATTTTTCTCAAAATTTGTTGATAAGCGTCGCCCGTGGCCGACGCCATTTAGATTCCTAGCCGAAATTAGTTCGGAATTAAATTCCTAAATTCAGATAGATTTAATTGAATAGCGTCGCCTAAGGGAGGCACCTTTTAAGTCCTAATCCGTCTAGGTTTTTTATTTTTAATTCGAATTAATTTCCTAATTATCTGAAGCACGTCACCCTAGGGAGACGCGATTTAAGTTTCCTAATGTATTTCAGTTTCCCTTTCGGATTTTCTTTATATTTTGGCCGCTTTAATTAACCAAATGATTTGGCCGAGATAATCAGTTTTCCGAAGTTGGGAAGGTTGTTAATTCCTCCATGCTCATCCAAGGTAAGTCCGACTGCGGAGGAGAGTCCTATTGAAGCCCAAAACACCTCTAAACCTATTCTTATAAATGCAATACCCCTTAGACCTTTGAAAAAAGTTGACCATTGGTAATTTTGAAGTTCAAGGCAAGGTGTTTGGAGGCTCTAAAGGAGAAAAACATGGACAGCAAGAGAAGCTTCATCTAAGGCTTCTTCTTCCTCATCCTATTCATCCTTTGAATCTCTTGAAGGCCAAGGCTATGGAGGAGCCAACCAACCATCTTCTTTCCCTAATTTGTTTCTAGCTTTTCACTAATTTCATACAGTTTATTCATTGCTTTCCATAGTTCATCATCATCATCACTTCATGTTCACACATACACACATCATTATTTTCTAAAACTATATACATATTAAGGGTTTAAAGAACAACAATCAAGTGAGTAGATTAGTTTAATTGCATGTTTAAATTCCTTATTAGAATAGATACTACTCTACTTTAGTTCTAATTAGATTCTCTCTTGTCTAATCTTTTTTCAAGGTACAAAGAAGAAGAAAGAAGGGGAGCTAAAAGAATAACCATCAAAAGCAAGAACACATTAATAAAAGGGCTTTCTTTCTTTGGCCGGCCGAAGAGAGGGAATCAAGGACTCAATCTCCCGAATTTGAAAAGGTAAGCGATCAATCTTTCTTTTGAAACTTTACAGTTTCTGGCGATCACGTTTTCTTTAGTTTCCAATAGTTTTTATTCATCGTACAAACAACATGAAATTCATGAACATCACACACATGATTTGAAAACCTACAGCTATCTCAACTTTTGCTTCTTAGGTTTTGCGTCAGGTTTAAGGACTAGCCAGTGCTCCACCAGTTTTGTGTTTAATCCAGGCATTGTAGGTTCTCAAATTGTATGTGCTATCATCATGATATTATGTGTTGAATAATTAACAAATCTAATTAAATTTTGATCGCCAGAAACCAAAGGTTTCAAAAAGAATAAGTTGATCGCTTTACTCACCTTGTGAAAAACTGGGAGATTGGTTCTTTGTTCCCCTTCTTCGGCCGGCCGAAAAAGAAAAGCCTTTCCTTTTGTTTACTCTTGTTGTGCTTTTGATTTGTTCCTTTTCAATCTTCCTTTCAAACTTCCAAAAGCCTTCAAACCTTGATTTTAACTCTGAAACACCAATGGCCAACCTTTTTCAAAGGTCCCAAGGATTTTAACTCTAATGAGAGCCAGAGAGAGTTGGTAGGCCGACAGTTGAGGGTTTTCTTAGCTTTCTTGTTTGGTCGGTTGCTCTTCAGGACGTAGGGCGACCATATTCATTGTAGATTTTTAGGTTTGTTAGAGGATTTAGATAGGATCCATGAGTATGCTTGGAGTACGTCCCTCCTGGCCCACCTATTTGCCGATCTGTCCGCAGTCACACCAGACCGTGAGACCACCATCAGCGGCTTTGAGCCGTTTCTCCAAGTATAATTTATTTTAATTATTTCATTAATGCAAATGTATGCTTATGAAATGATGTTTCTAACATATATGCTTACTTGTGCAGGTTTGGAGTTATTTTTACTTCCCTTTGAGCCGAGTTAAGGCCATTCAGACTGAGGCGGTACTGCTCGTGCACCGGTGGCAGCCGGTTGTGGACATGGCTCCACAGCACCACCAACTGACGGCCCTCTGTCGTCAGTTCTTGGACTACCCCGAGCTACTGGTAAGTTATTTATTTAATGCAATTATGTTTATCTTCAATTAAATGCAATTTATTGATTGTGAATGCAACTAACTTAAATGCTTGCAGGTTATCTGGCGCCCATATTTGGGCATGGGCAAGGCGGGGCAGCCGTGGGTGACAGCCGGCGGAGCGAGATTCGGCAGGCAGATATGGGTGCACTGCCTAAACGAGATCGAGTTGCTGCACCTGCGGCTCGCCATAAGGACCTTGGGCCTCCACCAGGAATGGGTCCAGGAGGAGATCTCGGAAGGGATCAACAGATCGATGAGGGGGAAGCAGGCGCGCACGACTGGCGTGTCAAGTTCCATGACCAGTTCGACAACTGGCACCAAGGCGGTGTCCCAGTAGAGTTACACGCGGAGAGTAGTGAGGGCTACCTCCAGCAGTATCAGGTGCACTACGCTGCCCAGCTGCGATAGCTGCGCCCCCTTGACGTGTGTATGCTTTTATGCCTCTTGCATTTTATTATTATCTTCATTCAAATTTGTGAATGCATGAATGACATATGTATGTGCATGTGCAGGATGCACGAGATGCGACCATCGTCACCCTCCGGGCTCAAGTCCAGGATGCCTAGGCCCAGTTGGAGCAACTTCTAAAAGAGCTCCACAATCTGGTATGTATGAATGAATTATGATATGAATGAATTCTTTTATTACATGTTTTGACGCTTAGCCACTGATAGTGTTTTCCCTTTCGGTACAGCGTGCCACCTACACCCATGTGGCTCAGCCTTCCGCCTACATAGCCGGTGCCTCCTCTTCCGTCGCTCATTCTAATGCTGCCTTCTTCGACCTCCAGGCACAGCTGGCTCAGGCCATCCATCGGGCCTCTCTAGCTAAGGAGGATCGCGCCGTCCAAGTGAGTCTTCAACCTTGTCCTTTTGTTCTTTGAATTTGATCTTGATCCTTGGCTGACAACATCTTCTCTTGCAGGTTGCTAAGCTTCAGGAAGCCCTGGAGAGAGCTGAGGTAGAGTTGGAGCAGACCCGTGCTACAGCTACCCAAGCTTAGGCTGATGTTGCTCGCATCAGGGCTTTGGAGGAGCAGCTGGCACGCCTCTCCAATGACGACCTTCCTCGAGAGCTTACACGCCTCCAGACGCGTATGGAGATGCTTACCGAGGACTGGGAGTGCGAGCACGACGAGTGGCAATGGGCTGATGCTGAGGTGACCTCCCTCCGGGTTCAACTTGGGGTTGCCGAGCATGAGCGGCGCAGCGTGGAGGAGCGTTACCGCCGTGCCCGCCAGCGAGCTCAAGAGAGGATGCACGGGAGCACATTTATTACCAGCGTTGCCATATCATCTTGCCAAGCGGGACCGAGTGTGATGGGGCCACCAGCACCACCTAGCCGAGCGCCAACACTAGATACCCAAGATGAGGCCCAGAGCTAATATGATGAGGGCGCCGGGGAGAGCCAGCCCTGAGCGGCTATTGATGTATTTTCTTTTGAGTCCTGATGACGGGCTTTTATCTTAGTATGTATATGGAACTTGGATATATGAATGAAGCTTTTGGTACTTCTATTGTCTCCTTTAAATCTCCTCAAATACCTGCGTCCTGTGTGTGACTTGAACAAACAGGTTAAGCATCTATTCGGACTTAGCCCCTTGCCCGGTTAAGTAACCAGCTACTTGATCTTATCCTTGGTAGAAGGGTCAAGTGGCGAAGACTTTATTTAACGAAGGCAAATAAAGAGGATTAGAGGCAATAATTAAAATGCAACATACAAGCATGCAGATGCTCACTGAAAATTAAAGATATGCAGCATTCATGATCTAACAAGAAAATGCTAATTGAAATATTTTTGTTTTGCAATTAGCATTTTCGAAATATCTAAATCTTTGCAGTTTTTTTTTTCAAATATTCAAAAAAAATTGTGATTTTGAAATATTCAATTTTTTGTGGTTTTGAAACATTCAATTTTTTTGTGATTTTGAAATATTCAATTTTTCTTTTTTGATTTTGAAATATTCAATTTATTTTGTGGTTTTGAAATATTCAATTTTTTTGTGATTTTGAAATATTCAATTTTTTTGTGATTTTACAATATTCGACTAAACTAAGGACCAGTATGGTATTTGAATCAAAAGAGTATATACATTCATTAACTTAATTCCCAAATCATTCTTTAATCACCTAGTCCCAACTCATTGTGCTTGAATTAAGTTATGATCATGATCCAATTCGATGGTCTGACCCTTAGTCAACCTAGGCCATTCTTCAAGTTTGGAGTACGCCTCTTTTAGACGGAAAGGAAGAATTGGTCTAGAATGCCCGCAAGAGGGCTCCGGAGACCCAGAAAGATGTCCCTCCTTTACCCTATTATCTGTTGGGGTTCGGTCATTTTCACTTTTACAAGGTATTTAACGACCTTGCGCTCCCTTTTATTTGATTTTTATGGCCTTTTGATGTAACGTTTGTAATGTTGAGTGGCCTTCTGATTTTGTTAGCTTTTTACCTTCTACTTTTCTTTTGCTTTTCGTGATGTGGATCTCCCCTTTTTTTTTATGACGGCCTCCTACTAAGATGGCGAGTACTTTCAGTAGTCTATTCTAGGCCTCGTTCCGATATCGTAGGCCGAGAGTGAAAACATAAGTTTTGCTTAAAAAAAATGAGTTGTACTTTTCCACCCTTAGTCAAACTTTCGATGTTCTTTGGGCTTCGCATCTCTTGTTACTCACGAATGAAACGTGTTTGTGTGCAATAATGCGTTTGAGTAAGATTATCAAAGACTAACGAGGGAATTTGAATTTTTGAATTTTCAGACCCCACTGGTCCTTGCACCATGCTGATCAACTCTTTAACCTAAGGATAGTATTTCTTAAGATAGAGACCATTCCAGGGATGATTTAACTTTTGTCCTTCTGCATTAACTAAGCGATAGGCATTACCAGGAAAAGCATGCGAGATAACATAAGGACCTTCTCAATTAGGTTGGAGCTTAGAATGCGGACCACCAGGTTTTACAAAGATTCTTTTAACAACCATTTCACCAACTTTGAATTTTCGTTCAATGACTTTCTTTTGATAAAAACGTGCTAATCTGCGGCTAACCATCTTTTCTTGTCTAAGAGTTCCAACTGAGTGAGGAGTGCTGAACGGTGCTTATCAATGAAAAACTCCTTATTCAACTGTACTCTTAAGGACGGGATGAGGACTTCATATGGAACTACCGCCTCCATTCTGAATGTTAAAGAATACGGGGTCTGCCCAGTAGGCATGCGGATTGAAGTTCGGTATGCCCATAAAGCCTCCATTAATTTCTTTGGCCAATCAGAGAACTTATTGGATTTACATGTTTTCTTGATAATTTTTATCAAAGTCTTATTTGTTGCCTCTACTTGGCCATTGCCTTGCGGATAATAAGGAGATGAATAATGCAATGCAATTTTATACATATTGCAGAGGTCCTTTAGTTCTTGTGATATGAACTGCGGTCCATTGTCGGTGACGATGGTGCTTGGAATTCCGAATCTTATGATGATGTTCTTCATGATAAACTTACAGACTGTTGACGCTTTGACTTTCGTGTAAGCTTCGGCTTCTGCCCATTTGGTAAAGTATTCCGTTGCCGTGAGAATGAAGGATTTCTGCTTAATGCCGGAATCGGGATCACCGAGAGGTCCAATGATGTCGAAAGCCCATATGGAGAAAGGCCACGGGGAGGAAACGAGATGGAGTAAAGATGTGGGGGAATAGATCTTGTTGGCATGGAGTTGACACTTAGCACACCTACGGACATATCCTACACAATCTTCTTCCATGGCGGGCCAGTAGAATCCTTATCTAAAGATCTTCTTTGATAACATCTACCCATTAACATGGCCACCACAAACTCCAGCATGATCTCCTTCCATAACCTTCCAAAGCTCATCCTCCTCCAAGCATCTCAGAAGAACACCATCAAAACCTCGTTTATAAAGTGCTCCTCCAACTAGAGTGTATCTCTGAGCAACTCTCCTGATAGCCCTTTTCTCCTCAGCTGTGGCTTCTTCAGGGTACGATTGATCTTCATAATATTTGGCAATCTCAAAATACCATAGTTTCTCTTCATCTTCCATCTCTTCTTATAATTCCAATAGCATAATTTCTCGCTTCTCTACAATATCTCCATCTCTGACCTTCTTCAACAATTTCTCCTTAGTCCTAAGGAATGAAGGGTCTTTTACAGCGGGTGAAAGACGCCTATAAATGATGATTGATTCGGATTGTTTGTTGATCGGGAAATACAGGGATGATGAGAGAGAAGTTAGAGCATCAGCTAAAATGTTCTGATTTTGAGGAACATGGACGAAGATCAACTTGGTGTAAAGCTTGGCATAGGCAGAAGTGAGTTCTTGGTAAGGCTTGAGTTTATGATCATGATTTCGGTACTTTGTGAGCACTTCGCTAAGGATTAGCTGAGTATCACCTACAATCTTGAGCTTAGTGGCACCATGGAGATGAGCAGCCTCGAGACCGGCTAGAAAAGCCTCATATTCAGTAATGTTGTTGGTGACAGGAAAGTCAAGCAGAAAGGCTTGTGGAATGGTGACACCTTCAGATGATAGTAGAACGATGCCGATACCCTTACCATGAGAGTTCATAGCTCCGTCAAAAGGCAGAGTCCACATATCGTCTTTGATTCTATCTTTGGACATCAGTTCCTCATCCAAAAACTCTGATCGAACTGGATCAAAACAAGGAAGAGGGTGATGAACAAGATGTTCTGCGATGGCATAACCTTTGATTGCTTTTTGCTGAATATAGGTGATATCGAATTGAGATAGAAAGCTTTGCCAATGTGCTAATCGATCTGTGAGAACATATTTGTCGAGGAGGAATTTGATGGGATTCATCCTAGCGATGAGATGTACTTCATGAGCCAGGAAATAATGCTTCAATTTCTGAACAACCCAGACTAATGCAACACAAGTCTTCTCCATCACCGTGTATCTTTGTTCCGCGGGGTTGAGAAGTTTAGAGAGATAATAGGCTGCCCTTTCCTTCCCTTATTTAACCTCTTGTGCTAGGACATCCCCCACCACATCATCCAGGATAGAAATATATAGACTCAAAGGTTTGTCCGAGAGGATAGTCTCAAGACAGCAGGACTTGCTAGATATGTCTTCAAACCATCGAACGCCTCCTGACACTTATCGTCCCAATCAAACTTGACTCCCGGCTAAGTAAGCTCGTAAAACGGCTTGCACCTTTGTAAGTGCTGGGAGACAAAGTAGCAAATAAATTACAACCTCCCAATCAATCCTCTTAATTCTTTCAAATTTCGAAGAGCTGACATCTCTCTAATAGCCTTAGCCTTGTTGGAATCGATCTCAATGCCCCGTTTGCTCACGATGAATCCTAACAACTTCCCTGATGATACACCAAATACGTACTTCTTGGGATTCATCTTCAATTGATATTCTCTTGACCTTTCTAAAACTCTCGCCAATACCTTGGTCTTGAACTTCACTAACAGATCATCCACATACACTTCTAAATCAATGTGCATCATGTCATGGAATATAGCCATCATAGTCCTCTGATAAGTGGCTCCAGCATTCTTCAGTCTGAATGGCATAACAACATAACAATAAATGCCCCAAGGTGTAGTGAACGACATCTTCTCTTGGTCCTTCTCGGCCAAGCGAATCTGATTATACCCTGAGAATCCATCCATGAATGACAGTGTTTCATAACCAGCCGTGTTGTCGATGAGTACATCTATGTGAGGTAGTGGAAAATCGTCTTTACGGCATGCCCGGTTCAAATCTCGAAAGTCAATGCAAATCCTAACCTTCCCATCTTTTTTCATGACCAGGACTATATTTTCTACCCATTGCGGATAGAGGACAGCTCTAATAAATTTGGCTTTATGCAGCTTATCGACCTCTTCTTTCATTTTAAAAGCCATCTGAGGGCGGAATCGCCTCAATTTCTGTTTAACTAGGCTAGCTCCATCTTTCAATGTTAATCGGTGTTCCACTAAGGAAGAATCTAATCCCGACATATCCTCATAACTCCAGGCGAAAGTGTGCTTATAGTCTCTGAGAACTTGAACCACTACCTCTTCATCTATTTCAGAAAGATTTTTACTGATGAGGACAACCTTAGGTTCGTCTTCAGTTCCTAGATTAATCTCTTTGGTAAGCTCTTCTACGGTAGCTGAGGGTTCGTCAAATCTCTTCGCTCCACTAGCATACACCTCAGCCGTGTCCTCGTCAACTTCCTCATCTTCAGTAATTGGGTCTTTCTCGTGTAACAATTCATACACCCCATACACGTCATCAACTAATTCATCAACGTCACATTCTTCTAGCATCTAAATGGGATTCTCTAAAAGCTGAAGGATCTGAGAGCAAGAAAGGCATCTTAAGGCTAGATCTTGGAGGTATCTATCAGGAACTTGTCTACCCTTAGACTTCCTAGACTTCCTAACCTGACTAACTTCACTAGACTCCCTAACTTCATTAAATTGCCTACCGCTAGACTCACTATCCTGACCTAGTGAGGACAAATAAGGATAAAAATCAAAGGATACAGGATGTGATACAGGTGAATCCTCCCGAAAGGAGGGGCAAAGTAGATCTAGAAGAGAATCTTGCCCTAGTGACCCGCACGATGGGGTATATTCAGACAAGTAGTATGATGTTTCCCCAACGAGGATTTAAAAGGAAGGAGTTGCCATATTGGTGTTTTTTTTTTTGGAGATTATTGGAGTTGATCATAAAACAAGAGTGAATCTGGAAAGGAGGGGGATGAGGAGGTAACGGCACCAAGGCCAAAGGATTGGGGGGATCATATAATAATATATCCCATATCAGATCATAAATCCTCTCAAGGTCGAGAGGAATATGAGGAATCAGGTCCCGGAGGGACAAAGCAATAATGATGGGCGGGGCCCGAGGAATATCTTTAGTAATGACCCTCGACCAAGTTGGGGTCAGGAGCAGAGTGCGGAACAATGTATGGAGGGTGAAAACATGACGAGGATAAGTTCCCCTCCAGAGAAGATCAGTGGTGAATCTAGGCTGATAAGGGTCATCAGGCTCCCCTTCGTCTGTCTCTTCACTTAGCAAGATTCTTTTATCAAAGATGGCCCTAGGCCCTTCAATCAACTCATCTATCAGTGGTGGCCACTTTGGTTCTGAGGGATCAAGGAATAGCCTGTTCAGTGCAATGTATGGGTCCCATGTGTCGAACCAGCGGTACCACTCGCACTCTGGATCTTGAATCTTCCTCCTATTCATTGGCCGCAGAGCCTCTAGGGATTGGTAAGTCAACAGTGTTGGGTTTTCTCGGTTTCTCCGGATCACTCACGCAGCGGAAAATAAAATTTACAGCGATTCGTTTTCCCGTTTCGAAAAATCTAAAATCGATTATCGGATAATCGAAGTTCTCACCTTGTGCGGATTCGAATCCGCAACCGTTCTGTTCCGTCGGTGCGACACCGCAAGCCGCGCAAGCGCCCGGCCTCTAGCAAAGTCCACGCGATCCTCCCCGTGACGGATATCCTCAAGTTCCTCGTTCTTCGCAGCCCACGAAGCCTCCGCCGGTCGCCGTAATGATCGCCGCAACGCGCGGACGATTTCCCGTCGAACGGGATTCGGAGAAGCGGCGGAGTACATCTGGATCTGTCTGAACGCCAGAGAAAGACAGAAACTGAGGAGGGGCGGCTAGGGTTAGTAGCAGCTTGGCCTGTTCAGCCCGTTCGCTACGTTTTATACTAACCGCGCGGTTTTTCATAAAAACCCCCGGTTTATATAAAACCCACTTATTTATCCATCGCCTTGAGAATCATGTACGTGTGACCCTCTAGGCCCAAGTACCAGTCCAGTTAATGGCCCAACAAGCCTAGTGACTCCTCACTGGCTTTATTAATTAATTAATAACCCTTTATTAATCAATTAATCAATCGAATTGATGTCGCACATCGAATTCGACCGGGCCTCCGATCACGTTGGGTGCCAAGCAACACCGCGTGAACCCGGAAGGTATTTGGGGTTAAGTAACCCACTCTTGGAACCTTTCCGCCGACAGTTACCGCGTGGATATAATCCTTCATTCGTACAATGCTCTCGAGTCAACTCAGGGTATGGCGAGCTGTCAAACCCTAACCGGTCGACTCACTTGGATTGGATGCCGCTGATGAATATCGGAAAACTCCTTTCCCGATATTATCGTCCGCCCTGGCCAGGGACTTTCGCCCATCCATCCTAGAGCATTCTCTCTCTAAGTACCGAGAGCGAATGATTCCTTATTGACACACAATTCCCTTCGACGGTATTCCGCTGTACCCAATCCTTGGCGTATTAGAATCCCGTGGCTAGAGATTCGTAAACCAAGGTCAAAGCACAGAAGTCCACCGCCAAGGTGTCCTTGGTGTCTCAGGTCCGAGGACCATCCACGCAACTACGATAATAGAATCAAGCTGGTTGACAGTGAGGTACAATACCATCCAGTGATTCAGTCGGATCAGTTCAGTGAACTCATTCTCCAATGAGCACCTATAGATTCGCCTTAGTGTCTCCACACAAGTGACTTATGAGACCAGTAACTCTCATCATATGAGCAGGTGTAATCTGTACTAGTCTAACCGGATATCCGATGTCCTTGGATATCCTCCGACTAGGAACGATTAAGAATGTGTGTGTTTAAGTGATCAGTCTCATGAGTATGATCTCATCATAATCTGATCACTATAGCACATATCCACTGACTTCATTATGAAACGATAATTAATGCGATTTACATATAATGAATATTATGCCATTTTATTAATAAATGAACGAGATTTACATAGTCAGATTGGCTTGTAGGCCACTTAAAACAAACAATCTCCCACTTGGACTAAAGCCAATCACCTTTATACAATAAGCCTATAGACTCTAGGTGACGCTCAAACACAATTTGAGCCAACGGCTTTGTCAGTGGATCTGCTATATTGTCGACGGATGGAACTCTTTCCACTACTACATCTCCTCTGGATATGATCTCTCTGATAAGGTGAAAGCGCCTCAGAATATGCTTCGATTTCTGATGAGACCGCAGCTCTTTCGCTTGCGCAATTACTCCATTGTTGTCGCACAATAGTGGAACAGGCTCAGAGATGCTGGGAACGACGCCAAGGTCAGTGATGAATTTCTTCAACCACACTGCTTCCTTGGAGGCTTCAGCTGCAGCGATGTACTAAGCTTCAGTCGTCGAATCTGCAGTGGTTACTTACTTGGAACTATTCCAGCATACTGCCCCTCCGTTCAAAGTAAACACGAATCCAGATGTTGACTTGCTATCATCTGGATCTGACTAGAAACTAGAGTCCGTAAAGCCTCGTAGTTTCAAGTCACCTCCTCCATAGACAAGAAACATATCCTTAGTTCTTCTCAAGTACTTAAGGATACTTTTCACCGCCTTCCAGTGCTCTTCGCCTGGATCAGCCTGAAATATGCTCGTAACACTTAGAGAAAATGCAACATCAGGCCGTGTACATAGCATGGCATACATGATAGATCCTATGGTAGAGGCATAGGGTATTCTATCTATGAATGCCCTCTCATCAGGAGTCTTAGGACACTGCTCCTTTGAGAGAATAATTCCATGTCTCATCGGTATGAGACCTCTCTTGGAATTTTCCATGCCAAACCTTTTGACTATGGTGTCTATGTACAAGGATTGGGTCATTCCAAGCATCCTCTTTGATCTATCTCTATAGATCCGTATTCCCAATACGTAGGATGCTTCTCCCAAATCCCTCGTGGAGAAGTGTTTCGACAGCCAGATCTTTACTGATGACATCATAGCTACATCATTCCCAATGAGTAGTATGTCATCTACGTAAAGAACTAGAAAAGTGACTGCACTCCCACTGGTCTTCTTATACACACAAGGCTCATCTTCATTCTTAATGAAGTCGTAAGACTTGACAGCCTCGTCAAATCTTATGTTCCAGCTCCAGGAAGCCTGCTTCAGTCCATAAATGGACTTCTGAAGCTTGCACACTTTATCTAGAGATTCTTTGGATGTGAAACCTTCTGGTTGTATCATATACACCTCTTCCTCAAGGTTACCATTGAGGAAGGCAGTCTTCACATCCATCCGTCAGATTTCATAATCAAAATGTGCAGCAATGGCGAGTAGAACTCTGATCGACTTTATCATGGCAACTGGTGAGAAAGTCTCGTCATAGTCAATTCCTTGCCTTTGACGATATCCCTTTGCCACCAACCTTGCCTTATAAGTGTCGATCCGTCCATCAACACCGATCTTTCTCTTAAAGATCCACTTGCAACCAATGGGTACAATACCCTCGGGCAAGTCCTCCAAGTTCCAAACTTAGTTGGTGTACATGGACTGGATTTCTGAGTTCATGGCTTCTCGCCATTTCCCGGCTTCTGGGCCTTCTATGGCCTCCTGGTAGGTTTTCGGATCATCATCCTCATTATATTGTACCTTAGTCTTACCTTCAGCAATATGTCCCACATATCGTTTGGGTAGTCGAGGTACTCTACCAGATCTACGAGGCTCATCTGTGTGTACCTGAACAGATTCAAGAACTGATATCTCATCTGATGATAATGTAGCTGTTTGGAGATCTGGAACCTTTTCCAGTACTATTTTACTCCTACTGTCCTCCTGGAGAAGGTATTCCTCTTCCAAGAAGACAGCTTTCCTGACGCGAAACACCTTTTGTTCACCAGGATGGAAAAAATAGTATCCAAAGGTTTCCTTTGGATATCCCACAAACCTACATTTATCAGTTCGTGATTCCAGCTTGTCTGGATCATGCCTCTTTACATGAGCAGGACAACCCCAGACTTTAACGTGTTTAAATTCTGGTTTCCTTCCTTTCCATATCTCATATGGAGTAGAGGCCACAGACTTGCTGGGTACTCTGTTCAGTAGATATGCTGCTGACTCTAGAGCATACCCCTAGAGGGACACTGGTAATCCTGAAAAGCTCATCATGGATCGCACAGTGTCCAACAAGGTGCTATTCCTCCTTTCTGATACACCATTCATCTGGGGTGTATATGGAGGGGTCAGCTGAGAAATGATACCATTATCTTTTAAGAATTGTGTGAAATTAGTACTCAAGTATTCTCCTCCTCGATCTGATCGAAGAGTTTTAATACTCTTTCCTAATTGCTTCTCTACCTCATTCTTGAGCTCCTTGAACTTCTCAAATGCTTCCGACTTGTACTTCATTAAGTACACAAAGTCGAATCTTGAGAAGTCATCGGTGAACGTGATGAAGTAAGAAAAATCACCTTTGGCTTGGGTGGACATTGGACCACATACATCTAAATGTATTAGTTACAAAATGTCCTTGGCACGTTCTCCATATCCACTAAATGGAGATTTTGCCATCTTTCCCATAAGGCAAGATTCGCATGTTGCAAACGATTCAGAATCGAATGTTGTTAAGTAACCATGCTTGTGCAACTTTTGCAACCTGCTTTCGCCAATGTGCCCAAGTCTACAATGCCACATGTAGGATTGGTTCACACAATTCTTACTCTTCTTAAGAGCATTATCAATTTGAAGATTGTAATAAGAAACATCTAATAGATATAGATCGTTGACTAAAGATGCCGAAGCTATTGATTTATTACCACAATAAATCGAACAACTTCTATTCTCAATAGTCAACCTATATCCTATCTTGTCCAAACAAGATATTGATATGATGTTCTTTATTTTGCTAGGAACATAATAACAATCTTCTAATAGTAAGGCGTCTCCCGATGGAAGCCTGAGGTTTGCTGTCCCAACAGCAATCGCCACAACTTTTGCGCCGTTTCCTAGCCTCAATTCCACCTCGCCTTGTCTCAGCTTGCGCTTACTTGTCAGCATCTGTGCATCATGACAGATATGAGAAGTACATCCGGTATCCCATACCCAATATGTGGAATCTCTAACTGGCAAGTTGATATCTATCATATAGATATCTGATGCTTCAGACAGCTTCACTCTTCCATGAGCTTTATCATGAAAGAACTCATTGCAGTTGCTCTTCCAGAGACCATACTGCTTATAATAGAAGCAGTCACCCTTCACTACTCCTTTGCCTTTGTCCTTCGATCTTATATCATTAGCTATCATCTCTACTTCAGGGGCATCTAATGCCGATTTAGCAGGAGGATCAGCTCTAGGGATAAAGTCAATGTGCTCAGATCTGAAAACATTCTTCAGGTTTCTGAACCAATCCGAGTAGATCAGGTAAGTCAAAAGGGCATCAAGTATGCCACGGAGAGGGTTATTCGACGACATAATTCACTACAGGAGATAAGTAAAATCTATTTAGCAGATGTTCAATTATTAAAATTTAAAACAAGACATGGTCTTTTGTTCAAGTTTAACTCCCACTAATTTTCGACGGACTGTATAACCCTCAGTTATATAGAACGGGAGACGCCGACAGTCTCCTAGTGGGGATCAGAATCTCAATGACTTGCACTACAGCCTTGTGGATAGCACAACAAACTGTAATACAATCAGAGAGCACCCAACTCATGGGACTTGCAACTCCTTGCAATATCTAATCATAGCTTCGGTCCCCAGAGATTTAATGGCCTTGTGGACCACGCGGTAAGTTCTTAACTCTCACGTTACGGCTTAGAGTTTATTTAGATAACTTGTATCTTGGTCTCTCCTAAGTGATAGTATATAAATATATCGTATATATTTACTAAATACTATAACCTGCTTTGATTCATAATCAAAAGAAAAATAATGCATCACATACATGTCTTTAGTGTGGTCATGGATAGCACAGTGGGTTTGACTGGAGCCAACAGTCAAACACACACAATCTAACATAACATTTACATTAGATAAACCTGCAATCACATAGGCAAGAGATCTCCATCTTTTCGCCTTCCTGGTTGCAGCTGTGGATCGTCCTCGCTCCTTCCTCGGTTGCCTCGATCAGATTACATTAATTCTAGAATTTATAAGTAAATTGAAGAAGGCCTTATGGCGAGTACAAGAGAGAGAGAGAGGTAGAAATACATCGGAGTATGAGAGAGAGAGGTGCGCAGACCTCTATTTATTAACATTTAATAATCAAACATACATCCACGATCCACACAATCCATTCATCACATGAATAATAAATTAAATACATATCCATGACTACGGTGTGTTTTAAACATCCCACACATGATTCAGCGCATCACATGGCTAAAATAAATGAGTTTTCAAAATAAATAAGTTTTGGCTTTCAAAAAATTGGGATCTAATTAAAATTGGTATTTGAATTTCGAAAACTCATTTTATTAACTTAACATGCAATTAAATCAAAATTTAAAAGCAATAAACACACATCACATGCGCACACACTCCAAATTAATAATTCCAGATTATTCCATGCAAATTAGAACAATTCTAAAATAAAATAATCTAACACTTAGATCATACCACATTAATAATCTAACAATTAGACTATTAATATTATATACTAATATAACTCTTAGATCAGTAGATTAAACTTAATCATTAATTTAACACTTAAATTAATAATCAACTTTAATAAGTCATTAACTATTAACCTAACTCATGGACTAATCAAATAATTAATGTTAATAACTAATTTAACTCTTAAACTGGTAATTAACACAAATTATTCATTTAACCAGTAATCTAACTCTTAGATTATTAGATTAATATTAATTATTAGTTTAACACTTAAACTAATAACTAATAACTCCTAATTAAACCTTTATATTAGTTAATTAAAACTAATTATCAATTTAACATTTAAAATGATAATTAATTCCAGTTAACTAATAAATGCTAACGTAACACTTAAGTTAGACAATTAAAATTAATTATTAATTTAACATTTAAATTAATAACTAATTCCAATTATTAACAACACTTTGTTAATATTAATGAATCTAAATCATTAATGCCAAACAAAATGAAAATTGAATGATAATTTAAAATTCAAACTATTTTGAAACATTTAAATTAAAATTCAATTTAACTATTGAATTGGCAATAGGGTTTAATTAGGTATATTTGGGGATTTAATGGGCTAAAGGGGAGGAAAAAACAGAAACTGCCTCAGCCTACTAGTGGAGCCAGGGTTCGGCCCTGTGTCGAGCCAGGGCTCGACCCTGGCTCAGCCACCCAGACCAGCTGGGGTGGCCCGGTCCAACCGAACTGGTCAGGGGCCGGCGGTTCGCTCGAGTTCTTCCCCAACCCGACAGCCAGGGAGTTGCAGGAAACCCTAGGGTTCCTCCCCCCCCCCCCGGCGGCGCCGACGGCCGAACCCCCGGCCCTCCCGGGGGGCGCCGGCCCCACCGGCGATGCCCCCCGGCGCCGGCGGGTTCCCCAGCTCCGGTAACGCCGCTGGAGAGGGCCAAAGATGCAGCTGGCCGAACCCCATTAACATCCCCAAAAATCTGATTTTTCAGCGTAAAATCCGAATTAGGGCTTCATATTTGCAGCTCTCCAAGGCCACTCCGGCACCGGCAAATATGTCTGATGTGTAGTGGTGACTATCACCTAGATATCCGTGCATCCAGGCTGCCATCCCAACGCTTGGGAATCGCTTACGAAACCGCCGAAAACACCCCGTTCATCGTCCCACGAAGAACACAAAACCCCTAAATAAAATTCCGAAAATTGCAGAACATTAATCCAATTAATTTGTGTTCATCATATGACCACAGATCTTGCAAATAATCGAACATTCGGCATGGAATAAATCAAGAAAAATTAATTTTGGAATCCGAAACAGGACAAGAAACAGTGGAACCTGGCTCTGATACTACTGTTGGGTTTTCTCGGTTTCTCCGGATTGCTCACGCAGCGGAAAATAAAATTTACAGCGATCCGTTTTCCCATTTCGAAAAATCTAAAATCGATTATCGAATAATCGAAGTTCTCACCTTGTACGGATTCGAATCCGCAACCGTTCGGTTCTGTCGGTGCGACACCGCAAGCCGCGCAAGCGCCCGGCCTCTAGCAAAGTCCACGCGATCCTCCCTGCGACGGATATCCTCACGTTCCTCGTTCTTCATAGCCCACGAAGCCTCCGCCGGTCGCCGCAATGATCGCCGCAACGCGCGGACGATTTCCCGTCGAACGGGATTCAGAGAAGCGGCGGAGTAGATCTGGATCTGTCTGGACGCCAGAGAAAGACAGAAACTGAGGAGGGGTGGCTAGGGTTAGCAGCAGCTTGGCCTGCTCAGCCCGTTCGCTATGTTTTATACAAACCGCGCGATTTTTCATAAAAACCCCCGGTTTATATAAAACCCACTTATTTATCCATCGCCTTGAGAATCATGTGCGTGTGACCCTCTAGGCCCAAGTACCAGTCCAGTTAATGGCCCAACAAGCCCAGTGGCTCCTCACTGGCTTTATTAATTAATTAATAACCCTTTATTAATCAATTAATCAATCGAATTGATGTCGCACATCGAATTCGACCGGGCCTCCGATCACGTTGGGTGCCAAGCAACACCACGTGAACCCGGAAGGTATTTGGGGTTAAGTAACTCACTCTTGGAACCTTTCCGCCGACAGTTACCACGTGGATATAATCCTTCATTCGTACAATGCTCTCGAGTCAACTCAGGGTATGGCGAGCTGTCAAACCCTAACCGGTCGACTCACTTGGATTGGATGCCGCTGATGAATATCGGAAAAATCCTTTCTCGATATTATCGTCTGCCCTGGCAAGGGACTTTCGCGCATCCTTCCTAGAGCATTCTCTCTCTAAGTACCGAGAGCAAATGATTCCTTATTGACACACAATTCCCTTCGACGGTATTCCGCTGTACCTAATCCTTGGCATATTAGAATCCCGTGGCTAGAGATTCGTAAACCAAGGTCAAAGCACTGAAGTCCACTGCCAAGGTATCCTTGGTGTCTCAGGTCCGAGGACCATCCACGCAACTGCGACAATAGAATCAAGCTGGTTGACAGTGAAGTACAATACCATCCAGCGATTCAGTCGGATCAGTTCAGTGAACTCATTCTCCAATGAGCACCTACAGATTCGCCTTAGTGTCTCCACACAAGTGACTTATGAGACCAGTCACCCTCATCATATGAGCAGGAGTAATCTGTACTAGTCTAACCGGATATCCGATGTCCTTCTCAGATATCCTCCGACTAGGAACGATTAAAAATGTGTGTTTAAGTGATCAGTCTCATTAGTATGATCTCATCATAATCTGATCACTATAGCACATATCCACTGACTTCATTATGAAACGATAATTAATGCGATTTACACATAATGAATATTATGCCACTTTATTAATAAATGAACGAGATTTAGATAGTTAGATTGGCTTGTAGGCCACCTAAAACTAACAAGCAGTTCAGAACAATGCATGGCTAAGTCTCTCCCGTATATGTCATGTAGGTCAAAGTGCGAAGTAATTACCACCGTGTTATCATTGTCATGATTAATCACAGGTCCCTTAATAAAATGTGTACAAAGTGGGAAGTAATTACCACCATGTTATCATTGTCATGATTAATCATGGGTCCCTTAATAAAATGTGTATATAAGGTCTACATTAACAGATTCTGATTTTCTTTGCACAGGGTGGTCATTGTCTTCTAGATTTTCTGACTATCTTTATCTTCCTGCTGCTGAACAATGTGTCATCACACCTTCGCTGACCTATAGCCCAGACCATTACCAGGTGCTCTTTTGCTATCTTTGATAGCCCTGGTTCTGCCCTGCAGTTGTGTGCCCAGGCCTTTTCCAGGTTGGTAACCACCCTTTATCATGATGTCCCAACCAAGGGTACTCACGCACTTCCCCCCTTTCACAGCGTTGACTGGGCAAGGAACAGGTATAGTTGCTTTTAAAGGATCAACCGAAGGAAAAGAAACCTGTAATACCGATAAAATGGGTTGTCGGCCAGGTAGAAGAGTCGGTTTGATGTTCAAAGAATGAGTAGTAGCAAGGATTGGCATGCTCGTTACTTTAATAATCTGTCCCTTATAAGGAAACTTGAGGCATTGATGATTTGTAGAGGGTATGGCCTCAAGGGATTTGATGTAGGGACGTCCAAGGATGCCTTTTAAAGAGGGGTCAATCTCCAAGATGTGGAACTCGACCTCGGCATGACAAACGGGACCTTACTCTACCTTCAAGTAAACTATTCCCAGAGGGGAACGGGTAGAGTTGTCGTAGGCGGTGACAGAGATGGGTGAAGGAAACTACTTTTCCTTAGGTACACCACAGAATTCTAGGGTCTTCGGTGATAGTACATTAATAAAGGCCCCTATGTCAACCAGACATGCATCCACATCCTTTTTGCAAATGTTAACTGTAATGCTGAGTGCCATGCTCCTAGACATTGATGGTGCTAGTTCAAATTTGTCAAATGTTATGGAGGGTTGATCCCCCTGTGGAAATAGCAGTGCAGTTATCCTCTCTACTGGCACATCTTCACTGACCATCACTCTCTGCAGATATTCCATCAGAGCCTCTTGATGGATCTTGGATCTTTTGATCAGTTCTAGTATGGAAATGCGTGCCAGTGTTCTGTCCAACTGCTTCAGTAAGTCATACTGAGCGCCAGGTGCACTCTCTTCATTCTGAACTTCTTATGACGGTTGTGATGGGCTGTCTCTTATTGTGGACTGAGGGAAGACCTTATTGAAGATTCTCCCGCTCCGGAGCGTGTGCTGTTCAATATTGGAAGGTCGAAGTGAGATCTTAAGTATCGCCGTGTTGATGAGGGTTTAGAAAGGGTAATGGGTTCGTAACCGGGTGATGATGGGGGTTTGTTTGGTGGAGGTACTGGGACGCAGATGAGTGGTTTGGAAGGTTGTATGGTATTGGGGAGAATGGTTGATGTAGATGATGTGGGAAATAGTATGCATAGCAATGGTTTAGAAGGCATGAGGGACTCATGGTTGGGTTGCGGAGGGTTATTTGTGGAGACATGGTGGCGGAGGGGGTAATGGGTTTAAGTAAGATAGGTGGTGGAGTGGGTATATGGTAGGCGGGTGTTGGTATGGGAGTAACGATTATGGTTTCCGATTTCGGTATGCGGAGAATGCGACGATTGCTCGGTGGTACTCAGGATGTGGCCTGTTGAGTAGAGAGAGGAGGATTCCTCTTCCATTGTTGCCCCCTATTAGCCTCAGACTGACTATTAGTAAGAATTGGGTCGACCTGGTTTGATGCTCAGGCAACGGGTTCTGCACTATACCCATGTTTGGTGGTACTGTTGCCTGTGCTTGTGCTCTTTGCATCTGCTATTGCTGTTGCTGTGGCTGTTGTTGCTGTGATCTTCTTGCCTTTAGGGCAGCTATGTATTTTCTCATCTCCTCCCAGTCAATACCCCCCTGGTCATTGAGATCATGGATGTAGTCTCTGAATTGGAAACACGCATCCACTGTGTGCCTAGGTTGTCTATGGAAGACACAGTATATGGAGGCATCAGCATTTTGGGGCCATACGGTTTTCTCCTTAGGCAATACTAGAGCATTGGTTGCCATAAGGACGTTGAATATGTCTGCTAAAGAGTCCGAGAGTTGAGGATAAGACGCTCTTTTTGGGCCTGGAGGTTTTCTCTGCTGATTGGAATCGCCTACGGGGGGGGGGGGGGGGGGGGGGGAGGTACATTGTGGTATGCTGGCTGCTGACGTGGCTGGTTGAACGTCTACTGATAATGTTGCTGAGGCTGGTTATAGGTTGGCTGGTATGGTTGCTGTGGCAGCCTAAAGCCCTGCTGATTCTGCGGTATCTACTCTGTATACTGCGGCTGTTGTTGTTGATTCCTCATGGACTGCAGTTGGTTATTGATCATGGTGGTGATTTGTTCATGGGAGAGTGAACCCTCAGTAGTGGGACCCATGCTAGGAGAGTTTGGCATTGCAGACTTCCGAGGTGAAGGTTTGCTGGGTCTATGGGGATCAAAGATACTAGAGAAGGTTGAATCTTTGAAAGTGTTCTGGAAATAATGCTCCCTCCCATACAATTCCGCCACGCTAGCCAAGTTGTTCAATGTAAGGACTAGCTTGTACTGGGGGGTTGCATTGGCAATCATCATCTTCACTTGTTCTGATTCAGACATATGATCTTTTATCTTCTCTGCCATACCTCTCCATCTATCAGCATAGGTGATGAAGTCTTCGTCAGGCTTCATCTTTTCAGCCACCAGGTCAGTTATTGATATGGACGGTGCAATTCTGTCTTGGTATCACTGGATGAATTTCCTTGACACAATGTCATAATCCTCCACATCAGATGAATCCAATAAGAAAAACCACTCGATGGCTGGTCCCTCCAATGATTTCCTTAACAAGAATGCTAACGACCTTTTGTCGTTTTGCAAAAAGGAGGATTCATACATAAACTCCTTCAGGTGTGTGAAGGGGTTACCAGAACCATTGTACCTTCTATATACTGGCATTTTAGAAGGCGGCAAGTGAAATACTGGCAGACTGGGGAGGGTGATCTCAAGTACAGCCTTGACTCCCATCATCTTATTGAAACTGTTGAACTGCTCGTCCATACAATCCATCTTCGTGAGTAGAGCGTGAGTCATGGGATTAATTTGGGGAGGAGGAGTTGATGGAGCATGATAAGCTTGATTCTTGGAATAAGTGGGGCAAGGGGGGTAGTATGGTTGAGGTCCAGCAGCACTTCCACCATGCCCGAAGGCATTTTGGTATGTCGGCGTACGCGGTCTAGCCAGATATCTCAAGGAAGAAAATTGTGGCCCAGACAGCTGTGTGTTGTCTCCAAAAAATTGAACAAGAAGAAGAGCCTAAAGATCAACAAAGAAGGTCCAAATCAAAGAGAATTGAAAGGAATAACCGAGCCCATTCATTCAAGTAAGAAAGGTCCAAGCAATTTTTCAAAGAAAGCCCAAGTGAAGAAGAATTAATAGACAACAGTCAGGCCTATTTTGCAAGCCAAATGAATAAAAAAAGGGGCCACTCTAGGGCCCAAATGGTGAAGAAATTCAATGGCATAACCGGGCCCATTATCTCAAGCAAAGGAGGTCCAAACAATTTTTCAAAGAAGGCCCAAGTGAAGAAAAGTTAATGGACAGCAGTCATGCCCATTCTTGCAAGCCCAAAGTGTTAGTTTAGGTGGCCTACAAGCCAATCTAACAATGTAAATCTCGTTCATTATTAATAAAATGGCATAATATTCATTATGTGTAAATCGCGTTAATTATCGTTTCATAATGAAGTCCATGAATATGTGCTATGGTGATCAGATTATGATGAGATCATACTAATGAGACTGATCACTTAAACACACATATTCTTAATCGTTCCTAGTCAGAGGATATCCGAGAAGGACATCGGATATCCGGTTAGACTAGTACAGATTACTCCTGCTCATATGATGAGGGTGACTGGTCTCATAAGTCACTTGTGTGGAGACACTAAGGCGAATTTGTAGGTGCTCATTGGAGAATGAGTTCACTGAACTGATCCGACTGAATCGCTGGATGGTATTGTACCTCACTGTCAACCAGCTTGATTCAATTGTCGCAGTTGCGTGGATGGTCCTCGGACCTGAGACACCAAGGACACCTTGGCGGTGGACTTCTGTGCTTTGACCTTGGTTTACGAATCTCTAGCCACGGGATTCTAATACGCCAAGGATTGGGTGCAGCGGAATACCGTCGAAGGGAATTGTGTGTCAATAAGGAATCATTCGCTCTCGGTACTTAGAGAGAGAATGCTCTAGGAAGGATGCGCGGAAGTCCCTGGCCAGGGCGGACGATAATATCGGGAAAGGAGTTTTCCGATATTCATCAGCGGCATCCAATCCAAGTGAGTCGACCGGTTAGGGTTTGACAGCTCGCCATACCCTGAGTTGACTCGAGAGCATTGTACGAATGAAGGATTATATCCACGCGGTAACTGTCGACGGAAAGGTTCCAAGAGTGGGTTACTTAACCCCAAATACCTTCCGGGTTCACACGGTGTTGCTTGGCACCCAACGTGATCGGAGGCCCGGTCGAATTTGATGTGCGACATTAATTCGATTGATTAATTGATTAATAAAGGGTTATTAATTAATTAATAAAGCCAGTGAGGAGTCACTGGGCTTACTGCGCCATTAACTGGACTGGTACTTGGGCCTAGAGGGTCACACGCAAATGATTCTCAAGGCGATGGATAAATAAGTGGGTTTTATACAAACCGGGGGTTTTTGTGAAAAACCGCGCGGTTAGTATAAAACATAGCGAACGGGCTGAGCAGGCCAAGCTGCTGCTAACCCTAGCCGCCCCTCCTCAGTTTCTGTCTTCCTCTGGAGTCCAGGCAGATCCAGATCTGCTCCGCCGCTTCTCCGAATCCCGTTCGACGGGAAATCGTCCGCGCACTGCGGCGATCATTGCGGCGACCAGCGGAGGCTTCGCGGGCTGCGAAGAACGACGAACTCGAGGATATCCGTCGCGGGGAGGATCGCGTGGACTTCGCTAGAGGCCGGGCGCTTGCGCGGCTTGCGGTGTCGCACCGACGGAACCGAACGGCTGCGGATTCGAATCCGCACACGGTGAGAAAAGATAATCCCATTATCTAGTATTTTAGTTCTTCGAAACGGGAAACAGATCGCTGTAAAATTTTATTTTCCGCTGCGTGAGCGATCAGGAGAAACCGAGAAAACCCAACAGTGGTATCAGAGCCAGGTTCCACTGTTTCTCGTCCCGTTTCGGTTTCCGAAATTGATTTTTCTTGAGTTATTCCATGCGTTTAATCCGATCAAAATGACAGATTAGTGTTCATGAGATGAACACAAATAATTTGATTATTTTTCCGTGATTTTTCGAGATTATTTTGAGGGTTTTTCGTGTTCTTCATGAGACGAAGAACGGCGACTTTACGGCGGCTTGAATCGGCTTCCCAATCGTTGGGATGGCCGGCCGAGACTCCGGATCAACTGGTGATAGTCACCACTCAACATCTGGTATTTTTCCGGCGCTGGAATGGCCTTGGAGAGCCGCAAAAATCTAGCCCCAAATCGGATTTAAATCCTGCAAAACCAGAATTTTGGGGTGTTTTGAAGGGGCCTAAACCGTTGAAAAAGGGGTCTTGCCGGCGCCGGAGATCCCGCCGGCGCCGGGGCCGTCGCCGGCCGGGCCGGACGGCGCCGGGGCACCGGCCGCCGCAGGGCGGCGCCGCCGGGGGGGGGGGAACCCCCTAGGGTTTCTGCAACTCATGTTTCGGGTGTTGCAGAGAGGTAGGAGGGGCCGGCCCGACCGGTTCGACCGGCCGGGTCGAGCCTGGGCCGGGCCCGAGCCCTGGGCTCTGGTCCAGGCGAGCCTAGGCGCGCCTGGTTCGGGCCCAGGCGCGCCTGGCTCGAGCCCAGGCCCTGCTGGGCCCGGGCCAGCTTGGCCCTATTGGGCTGAGCCCTTCTTTGAACCCCATTTCCCACTAGACCCATTTAAACCCTAAATAAAACCCCTTTGACCCAATTAAATTCTAATTAGATTTTAAATTTAAAATTAAAATTGTTTTGAAATTAAATCTTTATCTAATTTTATTTTATTGGGTTATTAATGATTGTGAATCATTTTAATTACAATTAGATCTTAACTAATTATGGTTAATTATTAAGTTAAGTGTTAATTTAATAATTAACTGTAGTTATCTAATTTTAAGTGTTAAAATTGATGGTTAATAATTATTAATCTAAATGTTAGATTATTCGTTATTAAAACATCTAATTGTTAATTAATAATTAGAGTTAGTTATTAATTTAAGTGTTAAATTAATAGTTAATTCTAATTGACTAATTTAATTGTTAAATTAGTAATTATCAGTTAATTAGAGTTAATTGTTGATTTTAAGTGTTAAGATTAATGATTAATTTCAAGTTAACTAATCTAAGTGTTAGATGAAAATTATTAATTAATTAGT
The DNA here is from genome assembly GCA_030544215.1 of Zantedeschia hybrid cultivar. Taxonomy (NCBI): domain Eukaryota; kingdom Viridiplantae; phylum Streptophyta; class Magnoliopsida; order Alismatales; family Araceae; genus Zantedeschia; species Zantedeschia hybrid cultivar. Next base: position 49,670,793 of record JARZZO010000011.1, read on the forward strand.
GTTGATTAATAATTTAAATGTTAAATTGCTAATTAACATTAATCAACTAATCTAAGAGTTAGATTAGTAGTTAATTAATAATTACAGTTAATTAATAATTTAAGTGTTAAATTGTTAATTAATTTTGATGGATTGATCTAAGAGTTAGATTAATCTTTAATAGTCTAATTGTTAGATTATTAGTGGGGTTTAATCTAAGTGTTAGATTATTAGAAATGTTCTAATTTGCATGGAATAATCTGGAATTATTAATTCGGAGTGTATGCGCATGTGATGTGTGTTTATTGTTTTTAAATTTGATTTAATTGTATGTTAAGTTAATAAAATGAGTTTTCGAAATTCAAATACCAATTTTGATTGGATCCTAGCTTTTTGAAAGCCAAAACTTATTTATTTTGAAAAACTCATTTGTTTTTAGCCATGCGATGCGTTGAATCATGTGTGGGATGTTTAAAACACACCGTGGTCATGGATATGCACTTATTTAATTGTTCATGTGATGAATGATGGATTGTGTGGATCGTGGATGTATGATGTTTATTAATTGTTAATAAATAGAGGTCTGCGCACCTCTCTCTCTCATACTCCGATGTATTTCTACCTCCCTCTCTATCTTGTACTCGCCATAAGGCCTTCTTCATTTTTTACTTGTGAATTCTAGAATTTAAATGTAATATGATCGAGGCAACCGAGGAAAGAGCGAGGACGATCCACAGCTGCAACCAGGAAGGCGATAAGATGGACATCTCTTGCCTATATACTTGCAGGTTATCTAATATAATTGTTGTGTTAGATTGTGTGTGCGTTTGACTGTTGGCTCCAGTCAAACCCACTGTGCTATCCATGACCACACTAAAGACATAAATGAGATGCATTGTTGTTCTTTTGATTATGAATCAAAGCAGGTTATAGTACTTAATAAATATATACGATGTATTTATACACTATCACCTAGGAGAGACCAAGATAAAAGTTATCTAAATACCCTCAGATAAACTCTAAGCCGTAACGCGAGTAGTTGAGAACTTACCGCGTGGTCCACCATCGTTATAGTCATAGGATTCGAATCACTTTAGGCAGGTTTGTTGTGCTATCCACAAGGCCTGCTTAATTGGGAGGAGAAACTGTGGCTATGGCATTAGATGCCTATAGATCGGGGTAGAGGAACCTTGTAGCTTTGTTGTGCTATCCACAAGGGCTGCATGCAAATCTATGCTCGTCGCGTAATGATGGTTAGCTTAGACCAGAATTAGTGGTTTGTTGTGCTATCCACAAGGCCATTAAATCTCTGGGGACCGAAGCTATGATCAGATATTGCAAGGAGTTGCAAGTCCCATGAGTTGGGTGCTCTCTGATTGTATTACAGTTTGTTGTGCTATCCACAAGGCTGTAGTGCAAGTCATTGAGATTCTGATCCTCACTAGGAGACTGTCGGTGTCTCCCGTTCTGTATAACTGAGGGTTATACAGTCCGTCGAAAATTAGTGGGAGTTAAACTTGAACAAAAGACCATGTCTTGTTTTAAACTTTAATAATTGAACATCTGCTAAATAGATTTTACTTATCTCCTGTAGGGAATAATGTCGTCGAATAACTCACTCCGTGGCATACTTGATGCCGTTTTGACTTACCTGATCTACTCAGATTGGTTCAGAAGCCTGAAGAATATCTTCAGATCTGAACGCAATAACTTTGTCCCTGGAGCTGATCCTCCTGCTGAATCGGCGTTGGATGCCCCTGAAGCAGAGATGACAGCTAACGATAAAAGATTAAAGGACAAAGGTAAAAGAGTAGTGAAGGGTGACTGCTTCTATTATAAGCAGTATGATCACTGGAAGAGGAACTCAAAGGAGTTCCTTAACGATAAAGCTCATGGAAGAGTGAAGCTGTCTGAAGCTTCAGATATCTATATGATAGATATCAACTTGTCAGTTAGAGATTCCACATCTTGGGTATTAGATACCGGATGTGCTTCTCATATCTGCCATGATGTGCAGATGCTGACAAGTAAGCGCAAGCTGAGACAAGGTGAGGTGGAATTGAGGCTAGGAAACGGCGCAAAAGTTGCGGCGATTGCTGTTGGGACAGCAAACCTCAGGCTTCCATCGTGAGACACCTTACTATTGGAAGATTGTTATTATGTTCCTAGCATAATAAAGAACATCATATCAATATCTTGTTTGGACAAGATAGGATATAGGTTGACAATTGAGAATAGAAGTTGTTCGATTTATTATGGTAATAAATCAATAGCTTCGGCATCTTTAGTCAACGGTCTATATCTATTAGATGTTTCTCATTACAATCTTCATATTGATAATGCTCTTAAGAAGAGCGAGAATTGCGTGAACCAAGCCTACATGTGGCATTGTAGACTTGGGCACATTGGCGAAAGCAGGTTGCAAAAGTTGCACAAGCATGGTTATTTAACAGCATTCGATTATGAATCGTTTGCAACATGTGAATCCTGCCTTATGGGAAAGATGGCAAAATCTCCATTTAGTGGACATGGAGAACGTGCCAAAGACATTTTGGAACTAATACATTCAGATGTATGTGGTCCAATGTCTACCCAAGCCAAAGGTGGCTTTTCTTACTTCATTACGTTCACCGATGACTTCTCAAGATTCGGCTATGTGTACTTAATGAAGTACAAGTCGGAAGCATTTGAGAAGTTCAAGGAGTTCAAGAATGAAGTGGAAAAGCAGTTAGGAAAGAGTATTAAAGCTCTTCGATCAGATCGAGGAGGAGAATACTTGAGTACTAATTTCACACAATTCTTAAAGGATAATGGTATCCTTTCTCAGCTGACCCCTCCATATACGCCACAGATGAATGGTGTATCAGAAAGGAGGAATCGCACCTTGTTGGACATAGTGCGATCCATGATGAGCTTTTCGGGATTACCAGTGTCCCTCTGGGGGTATGCTCTAGAGTCAGCAACATACCTACTGAACAGAGTACCCAGCAAGTCTGTGACCTCTACTCCATATGAGATATGGAAAGGCAGGAAACCAGAATTTAAACATGTTAAAGTCTGGGGTTGTCCTGCTTATGTAAAGAGGTATGATCCAGACAAGCTGGAATCACGAACTGATAAATGCAGGTTTGTGGGATACCCAAAGGAAACCTTTGGATACTATTTTTACCATCTTGGTGAACAAAAGGTGTTTGTTGTCAGGAAAGCTGTCTTCCTGGAAGAGGAATACCTTCTCCAGGAGGACAGTGGGAGTAAAATAGTACTGGAAGAGGTTCCAGATCCCCAAACAGCTGCATTATCATCAGATGAGATATCAGTTCCTTAATCTGTTCAGGTACACACAGATGAGCCTCGTAGATCTGGTAGAGTACCCAGACTACCCGAACGATATGTGGGACATATTGCTGAAGGTGAGTCTAAGGTAGCATATAATGAGGATGATGATCCTAAAACCTATCAGGAGGCCATAGAAGGCTCAGAAGCCGGGAAATGGCGAGAAGCCATGAACTCAGAAATCCAGTCCATGTACACCAACCAAGTTTGGAACTTGGAGGACTTGCCCGAGGGTATTGTACCCATCGGTTGCAAGTGGATCTTTAAGAGAAAGATCGGTGCTGATGGACGGATCGACACTTATAAGGCAAGGTTGGTAGCAAAAGGATATCATCAAAGGCAAGGAATTGACTATGACGAGACTTTCTCACCAGTTGCCATGATAAAATCGATCAGAGTTCTGCTCGCCATTGCAGCACATTTTGATTATGAAATCTGGCAGATGGATGTGAAGACTGCCTTCCTCAATGGTAACCTTGAGGAAGAGGTGTATATGATACAACCAGAAGATTTCACATCCAAAGAATCTCCAGATAAAGTGTGCAAGCTTCAGATGTCCATTTATGGACTGAAGCAGGCTTCCCGGAGTTGGAACATAAGATTTGACGAGGCTGTCAAGTCTTATGACTTCATTAATAATGAAGATGAGCCTTGTGTGTACAAAAAGACTAGTGGGAGTGCAGTCACTTTTCTAGTTCTTTACGTAGATGACATATTACTCATTGGGAATGATGTAGCTATGATGTCATCAGTAAAGATCTGGATGTCGAAACACTTCTCCATGAAGGATTTGGGAGAAGCATCCTACGTATTGGGAATACGGATCTATAGAGATAGATCAAAGAGGATGCTTGGAATGACCCAATCCTTGTACATAGATACCATAGTCAAAAGGTTTGGCATGGAAAATTCCAAGAGAGGTTTCATACCGATGAGACATGGTATTAATCTCTCAAAGGAGCAGTCTCCTAAGACTCCTGATGAGAGGGCATTCATGGATAGAATACCCTATGCCTCTGCCATAGGATCTATCATGTATGCTATGCTATGTACACAGCCTGATGTTGTGTTTGCTCTAAGTGTTACGAGCAGATTTCAGGCTGATCCAGGCGAAGAGCACTGGAAGGCAGTGAAATGTATCCTTAAGTACTTGAGAAGAACTAAGGATATGTTTCTTGTCTATGGAGGAGGTGACTTGAAACTGTGAGGCTTTACTGACTCGAGTTTCCAGTCAGATCCAGATGATAGCAAGTCAACATCTAGATTCGTGTTTACATTGAACGGAGGGGCAGTGTGCTGGAAGAGTTCCAAACAAGTAACCACTGGAGATTCGACGACTAAAGCTGAGCACATCGCTGCAGCTGAAGCTTTCAAGGAAGCAGTGTGGTTGAAGAAATTCATCACCGACCTCGGCGTAGTTCCCAGCATCTCTGAGCCTGTTCCACTGTTGTGCGACAACAATGGAGCGATTGCGCAAGCGAAAGAGCCACGGTCTCATCAGAAATCGAAGCATATTCTGAGGCGCTTTCACCTTATCAGAGAGATCATATCCAGAGGAGATGTAGTAGTGGAAAGAGTTGCATCAGTCGACAATGTAGCAGATCCACTGACAAAGCCGTTGGCTCAAATTGTGTTTGAGCGTCACCTAGAGTCTATGGGCTTATTGTATAAAGGTGATTGGCTTTAGTCCAAGTGGGAGATTGTTAGTTTAGGTGGCCTACAAGCCAATCTAACAATGTAAATCTCGTTCATTATTAATAAAATGGCATAATATTCATTATGTGTAAATCGCGTTAATTATCGTTTCATAATGAAGTCCATGAATATGTGCTATGGTGATCAGATTATGATGAGATCATACTAATGAGACTGATCACTTAAACACACATATTCTTAATCGTTCCTAGTCAGAGGATATCCGAGAAGGACATCGGATATCCGGTTAGACTAGTACAGATTACTCCTGCTCATATGATGAGGGTGACTGGTCTCATAAGTCACTTGTGTGGAGACACTAAGGCGAATATGTAGGTGCTCATTGGAGAATGAGTTCACTGAACTGATCCGACTGAATCGCTGGATGGTATTGTACCTCACTGTCAACCAGCTTGATTCAATTGTCGCAGTTGCGTGGATGGTCCTCGGACCTGAGACACCAAGGGCACCTTGGCGGTGGACTTCTGTGCTTTGACCTTGGTTTACGAATCTCTAGCCACGGGATTCTAATACGCCAAGGATTGGGTGCAGCGGAATACCGTCGAAGGGAATTGTGTGTCAATAAGGAATCATTCGCTCTCGGTACTTAGAGAGAGAATGCTCTAGGAAGGATGCGCGGAAGTCCCTGGCCAGGGCGGACGATAATATCGGGAAAGGAGTTTTCCGATATTCATCAACGGCATCCAATCCAAGTGAGTCGACCGGTTAGGGTTTGACAGCTCGCCATACCCTGAGTTGACTCGAGAGCATTGTACGAATGAAGGATTATATCCACGCGGTAACTGTCGACGGAAAGGTTCCAAGAGTGGGTTACTTAACCCCAAATACCTTCCGGGTTCACGCGGTGTTGCTTGGCACCCAACGTGATCGGAGGCCCGGTCGAATTTGATGTGCGACATCAATTCGATTGATTAATTGATTAATAAAGGGTTATTAATTAATTAATAAAGCCAGTGAGGAGTCACTGGGCTTACTGGGCCATTAACTGGACTGGTACTTGGTCCTAGAGGGTCACACGCAAATGATTCTCAAGGCGATGGATAAATAAGTGGGTTTTATACAAACCGGGGGTTTTTGTGAAAAACCGTGCGGTTAGTATAAAACATAGCGAACGGGCTGAGCAGGCCAAGCTGCTGCTAACCCTAGCCGCCCCTCCTCAGTTTCTGTCTTCCTCTGGAGTCCAGGCAGATCCAGATCTGCTCCGCCGCTTCTCCGAATCCCGTTCGACGGGAAATCGTCCGCGCACTGCGGCGATCATTGCGGCGACCAGCGGAGGCTTCGCGGGCTGCGAAGAACGACGAACTCGAGGATATCCGTCGCGGGGAGGATCGCGTGGACTTCGCTAGAGGCCGGGCGCTTGCGCGGCTTGCGGTGTCGCACCGACGGAACCGAACGGCTGCGGATTCGAATCCGCACACGGTGAGAAAAGATAATCCCATTATCTAGTATTTTAGTTCTTCGAAACGGGAAACGGATCGCTGTAAAATTTTATTTTCCGCTGCGTGAGCGATCCGGAGAAACCGAGAAAACCCAACACAAAGAACTCATAAAGGGGTTACTTTCAGCCCAAATGATGAAGAAATCCAAGGGGGTAGGCCCGGGCCCATTGTCTCAAGCAAAAGAAGCCCAATAGGACCAATTTGGGCACAAAAAGTAAAGGCCAAAGCCCAATTTCGTGGCAGTCTCTAAAGGGCCCCAAATGGTCCCCCCCATGGCCTATTCTTATCCTTTTGGCCCATGTTCAAATCTGCCCAAATGAGGATAAGAAGAAAAGCAAGTGGTCCCCCCCTCAAGATTCTTCTAGAAGAGGGTAGGTGAAAAGCAAAAGAGAAGCCAATCATGATCTTCCAAGTGCTGTGGCCTCATTGGAGGGCTCTTAAGAGGAGTTTCTTATCCCTAATTTAAGGCTAATGGATGCCTAATCTACCCCCAAAAAGTAACCCAACTTTATCTATAAAAGAATCCCCATCTTCTACAAGAAAAAATTGGAGACAAAAATCCCAAAAAAGAGAAAAGAGAAGAAGAAAAGTGAGAGAGCTTGGAGGAGCACGTCTCCCTCCTCCTTCCCCTCCATTTCCTGCATCCCAAGAGAGAAAAAAAAGTTAGAGAAGAAGAGAAAAATAAAGGAAGAGTACTAGAGAAGAAGAGACCAAGATTGTAGGCTTCAAGAGCCATTCTCCCTTCTCATTCCCTCTCCAAGGTAGAGTGGGGGTGAAGAAGGGGTTTATTTCTGTCTCCTTGCTTTCTTATAATTTTAGTCTTTCCTTTTGATATTCATAGAAACTTCTATCTCCCCCTTGATGTTCATCCATAGTGATTGAAAGTAATGAAATGCAAAGTTTAGATTTCTTGTGTCTGTTTTATGAATCTGCTGGTTATCTTGCTTTTATGTCATTTTTTCCTTCATAAGGTATGTGTTTTTCGCGTGGGATGGTAGAGGGGCCTTTCTAGTTTATAGAAATGGTCACTTCAAGCCTTAGAACACCCTAAATATAGAGATACGACCCGAAATGTACTTTGCTGTCCAGATTTCCTGAAAACCAATTTTTCATTTATTTGTCTTCGATTTTGGGGTTTTTCAAGGTGGCTTGGCCTTCCATGACCCTTAGGAGCACATCCCCTCCATGGATGATGTTCCCCCAAAGTCAAACATCAAGAGAAATCCCCTAAGTTTCATATATATTAAGATCTAACTTTCTGTTTTCATGTTGGAATTGAATGGGTTTTGTTTGGACTTTTTCCTTTAATGGCTAAGGGTTTAGGTCCTAGAGGTTATTATGGAGGTTCCCTCACTAGTTGGGGATGAGCTTCTTTGGGTATAAACCCTCTAACATGGAGCCAAGAAGGAGAGATCCATGGAAAAGATAAAAAATATATCTAAGTTTCTCATATGTTCATATTCAAGTTTCCATGATATTTTCCTAAAGAAATGCATCTAAAATATATTTTAAATAAATATTTTAAGCCATGTACCTTTTATACTTTATTTTCCCATTTTTCACCAAAAATCCCGATTTTAGCCTGAGTCTGCGGTCTGTAGTGTTACAGTGTTGAGTCTGCGGCTACTGTTCATGAGTCTGCGCCTCCCTGCGTAGACTCAGCGCCAGTTGCAGGTTTTTTAGTCTACGCCTCTTTCAGCTTGGTTTTTGGGCTTGAGGTGATTCTTTGATCCTCCCCAAAGTTGTACAAAGGTTCCTTGGACCTAGGGTTGTCCTTTTGAGGCCCAATGAAGGTCCTAAATGGCTTGGACTTTGGGTTGTTAAGCCCTTAATGTTTCAACCGAAGTTTTGCCATATGCTTTAAGATTTTAAATATTTTCTGATGTTTTCCAAGGATGTCCCGATCTAAGGGTGCCAACAAGCCAATGTTGGGTAACCCATCAAGGACCCTCACACAAAAAACATCATTCTTGTGTTCCCATTTCTATGGGTTCATTTAGATGATATGTCCCGAAGTCCCAATGAGTTGGTGGAGTTCATTGCTCCCCAAATGGAGAAATGGAATGGGTGATTCCCTGTGGATAACCCTTTCATTTTAAAGGCATTAAGGGCACCCTTTGGGTGAGTGATTGGATGTTCGGCACGCCCCCCTTTATAGCCACCTCTATGGTTCATGGCCACATGTGATCCTGTAGGAAAATTGGTAGAGTTCCTTGCTCCCCAAATGTAGAGATGCTTTGGATTACCCCTTGTAAGTTTTTCTTACATCTTGAAGGCATTAAGGGCACCCCTTGGGGTGAGTGGTTGGATGCTTGGCATGCCCCCCCTTTACAGCCATCCCTATGGTCCATTAGCCATTATATATCCCTTTAAAGGAGTTGGTCTTTCGGGTCCCTTCATGCCATGATCCTTCATGAAGATCCTAAACCTTTGATTGGGTTTTCCTAATGAAAGGTTGAAATTCAACTTGGAATCATTATATTAAGTATTTTTCAATGCTTTATAAAGTGATCCAAGAAGAATGGGATAAACATGAAGAAATCATGTCATTTGAAGAAATCCACACAAGAACTACTCCTTGAAAAGACTTTATATAAGCATACTCAACTTCTGAGATTTCTCAGTGTTATCCTCCCCAAATTTGTGGTGGTTCTTGGATCACTTCAAGCTGAAAGAGGTATAAACCTGAAATTATGCTCAGATTTTGAGTCTGCGCACCTATAACCATGGAAATTCGATTGGGAATGGGGTACAATCTGTTTTTCTCCACTCCGGAGTTCACATTCTAACTTTAATGGTTGAAACTAACCACTTGATGGATTTAATTGCAGCTTGAACTGTGCAAGAAACTCAAAAAACCAATTTTCAGACTTGAGTCTGCGCCACTGTTCTGAGTCTGCGCACTCTTGTGCAGACTCAACTCAAAACTGTCAAAGATGCCTTGCATAGACTGATAGCCTCATTTATGGCTCAAATGATTCAAATAATTAAAGTTAATTCATTCCAAAAAAAAAAAAAAAAAGGTTTAAGATAGTCATCTTCTATTTTAAATAAACACAAAATTCCAAACTTAAGTTGAGTCTGCACACCTTTCATAAGCTCATTTCAAAAAAAAAAAAAAATCAACTAAACAATAAATAAAACTGCTCAAATCACTTGTAATCATATATCAAACACTCCATGTCATTTAAATAAACATCCATTTACCAAAAGGATCCAAATCCCTTCAGAATAAACAAAAATCACAAGTTCAACTGAGTCTGCGCACCCCTTGTGCAGACTCAAATCCATTTTTCTTGACTCCTTGATATTTGAACCTCCCCAACATTTTGAAAATCTTGGAATTCTCCTCAACCTCAGGAGATTCCATCTTTTTAAGAATCTTGCTCAAAATCCTCTTTAAACTTGAGTCTGCACATCAATCTCAAGGCCAAAACCTCATCTCTTGGCCCCTAAATCATGCCTGTAGCTCCGAATCTGTAAATCATCACCAAACAAAACATAAAATCAAGTTATCCCACCAAAAATCCAATAAAATAACTCATAAACAAAAAATCCACAGTTCAAACTTGAGTCTGCGCATCCTGGCGCAGACACAACACTGAAATTCACAAAAAATAAAAACTCAACTTCCCGACCACTAAAAGATGATCTATAACCCTCTAAAAATCATGTTTATTCTTATCTATCAGGAAATCAAATAAAAACATCAAGTTTTTCTTGAAAAAAATGTAAAAAACCCTTGAAAACAAATTGGTGACAAATGAGTCTGTGCTACCCTGCGCAGACCCAACCCTAAAATCCCAAAATTGACCTTTTTGACCTTAAATTCCCTCCAAATTAAACCCAAAAATTTACATAAAAAATTTATACTTTATATAAGTCAAAAACCTAAATAAAAACTTAAAATTCCTTTCACAAAAAATATAAAAAATGTTTAAACACTTTGATAAACAATGAGTCTGCGCTCTATAGCGCGTATTCAACCCTAAATTCTTAAAATCTAGCATTTTGGCCATTAAATTCTCATCAAATCAAATAAAAATCTTAAGAATAAATCCTATATTTTCTACAAATCAAAACCCAAACAAAAATGATAACCTTTTCCTTGAAATTATCTAAAAACCTGAAAAAATAGGCTTGTGACAAATGAGTCTGCGCTACCCAGTGCAGACTCAACCCCCAATTGGTAAAATCCAATATTTTCAAATTTAATTCCTTTAAAATTAAATAAAAAATTCTAAGATAAAATAAAATACTTCCTTTAAATCAAAAAATCAAATAATACTCAAATTTGCCCTTTTGCAAAACATAAAAAATACCTAAAAGAAATCTCATTTCAATTGAACTTGCATATCTTGCTTATCCTTCAAAAACTTATAAATTCAAAACATAAAAATTATAAATACTTGAAGCATTTTTTACTCAAACCAAATAAGAAAATATAAAAAACACTTTTCCATACCTCCCAAATCAAATCTAAAGTCTCTTCACTTCAAAACTGAGAAAACGCAATAAGAAATGTTTATTAGATCTCCTTGATAAAAAATGTCATCTGCTTCAATCAAAATACCATAAAAAAGATCTTCATTCCTCTCACAAATCAAAAATCAAAATAAATACAAGCATTCTCAATGGTAACAAATGAGTCTGCGCATCCTTGCGCAGACTCAACTTCATGTTCACTTCTAAACTTAAAAATTCAACAAATCTTCAATGCATCCCCATAAATCAATTCAAAAAATACTAAAAAATGTCTCTAATCATTATCCATCAATAAAAATCAATAAATCAAGTCTTGCGCAAACTCAACTCTAAACTAAAAAATGAGTTTTCTTCTCAAATAAAACTGAAATTCATTCATTTTAAAATACAATTTTGTATATATTACTTATATCATTTCAAAGGGTGTTATTCTAATCTTCCGACGATTAATCAAGGGTTTTCCTCTTTGGAGGATGTAATTAACGCTATTCCATTTATGGGTAGCGGGATCGGGTCGAGGAACTACGTAATCATCTGATTGAGTCAGGTAAAGCGCACAAACGCAAATCTAAATCCAAATCAAAAAATCAAGATCAAGTGTATTTTTCTCTAAAAAATGTACGATAATCTCTTTTGGCACGCCCGGTGGGACCTGTCCTCCCTTCATCTTCTCGTCAGAAGAATAAGGATAACACTCATTCTTTGAAGTTATTGATTATCTCTTTGTTGTATTATAGGAGACTCAATGGAATCGAAAGTTGTCTTCGGCCCTCTGGTGGTCGAGAACCATGCTCGCTATAACTACCTGGCGGTACCTGTGGCATTCGGGAGCTTCCCTCCCGTTATTGGTTTTCCAAATTTTCTCGAGGTGGTCTTCACGCAACCTGAGATTATGTCTGATATACCTCAAGCACAAGTAGTCAGCTGCTGCACTATTCACAGTCATGCTGCATCAGCTTCAAGACAATATCAGGGAAATATCCAAAAGGTCAGAATCCCCAGCTCAAATTCAATGGCATAACCGGGCCCATTATCTCAAGCAAAGGAGGTCCAAGCAATTTTTTAAAGAAGGCCCAAGTGAAGAAAAGTTAATGGACAGCAGTCATGCCCATTCTTGCAAGCCCAAAGAAGTCATAAAGGGGTTACTTTCAGCCCAAATGACGAAGAAATCCAAGGGGGCAGGCCCGGGCCCATTATCTCAAGCAAAAGAAGCCCAATAGGGCCAATTTGGGCTCAAAAAGTAATGGCCAAAGTCCAATTTCGTGGCAGCCTCTAAAGGACCCAAAATGGTCTCCCCCATGGCTTATTCTTACCCCTTTGGCCCACATTCAAATCTGCCCAAAGGAGGATAAGAAGAAAAGAAAGTGGTCCCCCCCTCAAGATTCTTCTAGAAGAGGATAGGTGAAAGGCAAAAAAAGAAGTCAATCATGATCCTCCAAGTGTTGTGGCCTCATTGGAGGGCTCTTAAGAGGAGTTTTTTATCCCTAATTTAAGACTAATGGATGCCTAATCTACCCCCAAAAGGTAACCCAACTTTATCTATAAAAGAATCCCCATCTTCTACAAGAAAAAGTTGGAGACAAAAATCCCAAAAAAGAGAAAAGAGAAGAAGAAAAGTGAGAGAGCTTGGAGGAGCACGTCTCCCTCCTCCTTCCCCTCCATTTCCTACATCCCAAGAGAGAAAAAAGAGTTAGAGAAGAAGAGAAAAAGAAAGGAAGAGTGCTAGAGAAAAAGAGAGCAAGAGTGTAGGCTTCAAGAGCCATTCTCCTTTCTCATCCCCTCTCCAAGATAAAGTGGGGGTGAAGAAGGAGTTTACTTCTGTCTCCTTGCTTTCTTATAATGTTAGTCTTTCCTTTTGAAATTCATAGAAACTTCTATCTTCCCCTTGATGTTCATCCATGGTGATTGAAAGCAATGAAATTGAAAGTTCAGATTTCCTGTGTTTGTTTTGTGAATTTGTTGGTTATCTTGCTTTTTTGTCATTTTTTCATTCATAAGGTATGTGTTTTTTGCATGGGGATGGTAGAAGGGCCTTTCTAGTTTATATAAATTGTCTCCTCAAGCCTTAGAACCCCCTAAATATGGAGATATGACCCGAAATGTGCTTTGCTGTCCAGATTTCCTTAAAACCGATTTCTCATTTATTTGTCTTCGGTTTTGGGGTTTTTCAAGGTGGCTTGGCCTTCCATGACCTTTAGGAGCACATCCCCTCCATGGATGATGTTCCCCCAAAGTCAAACATCAAGAAAAATCCCCTAAGTTTCATATATATTAAGATCTAAGTTTCTATTTTCATGTTGGAACCGAATGGGTTTTGTTTGGATTTTTTCCTTTAATGGCGAAGGGTTTAGGCCCTTGAGATTCTTAAGGAGGTTCCCTCACTAGTTGGGGATGAGCTTCTTTGGGTATAAACCCTCTAACATGGAGCCAAGAAGGAGAGATCTATGGAAAAGATAAAAAGTATATCTAAGTTTCTCATATGTTCATATTCAAGTTTTCATGATATTTTCATAAATAAATGCATCTAAAATATATTTTAAATAAATATTTTAAGCCTTGTACCTTTTATACTTTATTTTCCATCATTTGGGTTAGATTTAAACCCATTTTTCACCAAAAATCCAAATTTTAGCCTGAGTCTGCAATCTGCAGTGCTACAATGTTGAGTCTGCGGCTACTGTTCATGAGTCTGCGCCTCCCTGCGCAGACTCAGCGCCAGTTGCAGGTTTTTGAGTCTGCGCCTCTTTCAGCTTGGTTTTTGGGCTTGAGGTGATTCTATGATTCTCCCCCAAGTTGTCCAAAGGTTCTTTGGACCTAGGGCTGTCCTTTTGAGGCTCAATGAAGGTCCTAAATGGCTTGGACTTCGGGTCGTTAAGCCCTTAATGTTTTAACCGAAGTTTTGCCATATGCTTTAAGATTTTAAATGTTTTCCCATCTTTTCTAAGGATGTCCCGATCTAAGGGTGCCAACAATCTAATGTTGGATAACCCATCAAGGACCCTCACACAAAAAACATCATTCTTGTGTTCCCATTTCTATGGGTTCATTTAAATGATATGTCCCGAAGTCCCAATGAGTTGGTGGAATTCCTTGCTCCCCAAATATATAAATGGAATGGATGATTCCTTATGGATAACCCTTTCATTTTGAAGGCATTACGGGCACCCTTTGGGTGAGTGGTTGGATGCTCGGCACGCCCCCCTTTATAGCCACCTCCATGGTTCATGGCTACATGCGATCCTCTAGGAAAATTGGTGGAGTTCCTTACTCCCCAAATATAGAGATGCTTTGGATTACCCCTTGTGGGTTTTTCTTACATCTTGAAGGCATTAAGGGCACCCCTTGAGGTGAGTGGTGGGATGCTCGGCACGCCCCCCTTTACAGCCATCCTTATTGTCCATTAGCCATTACATATCTCTTTAAGGGAGTTGGTCCTTCGAGTCCCTTCATGTCATGATCCTTCATGAAGATCCTAAACCTTTGATTGGGTTTTCCTAATGAAAGGTTGAAATTCAACTTGAAATCATTATATTAATCATTTTTCAATGCTTTATAAAGTGATCCAAGAAAAATGGGATAAACATGAAGAAATTATGTCATTTGAAGAAATCCATACAAGAACTATTCCTTGAAAAGGCTTTATGTAGCCATACTCAACTTCTGAGATTTCTCAGTGTTATCCTCCCCAAATTTGTAGTGATTCTTGGATCACTTCAAGTTGAAAGAGGTATAAACCTGAAATTATGCTCAGATTTTGAGTCTGCGCACCTATAACCATGGAAATTCAATTGGGAATGCGGTACAATCTGTTTTTATCCACTCCGGAGTTCATATTATAACTTTAATGGTTGAATCTAACCTCTTGATGGATTTAATTGCAGCTTGAACTGTGCAGGAAACTCAAAAAACCAATTCTTAGACTTGAGTCTACGCCACTGTTCTGAGTCTGCGCACCCTTGCGTAGACTCAACTCAAAACTATCAAAGATGACTTGCATGGACTGATAGCCTCATTTATGGCTCAAATAATTCAAATAATTAAAGTTAATTCATTCAAAAAAAAAAAAAAAGGTTTAAGATAGCCATCTTCTATTTTAAATAAACACAAAATTCCAAACTTAAGTTAAGTCTGCACACCTTTCATAAGCTCATTTCAAATAAAAAATAAATCAACTAAAAAATAAATCAAACTGCTCAAATCACTTGTAATCATATATCAAACACTCCATGTCATTTAAATAAACATCCATTTACAAAAAGGACCCAAATCCCTTCAAAATAAACAAAAATAACAAGTTCAGCTGAGTCTGCGTACCCCTTGTGCAGACTCAAATCCATTTTTCTTGACTCCTTGATATTTGAAGCTCCCCAACATTTTGAAAATCTTGGAATTCCCCTCAACCTCAGGAGATTCCATCTTTTTAAGAATCTTGCTCAAAATCCTCTTTAAACTTGAGTCTACGCATCAATCTCAAGGCCAAAATCTCATCTCTTTGCCCCTAAATCATGCCTGCAGCTCCGAATCTGTAAATCATCACCAAACAAAACATAAAATCAAGTTATCCCACCAAAAATCCAATAAAATAACTCATAAACAAAAAATCCACAGTTCAGACTTGAGTCTGCGCATCCTGGTGCAGACTCAGCACTGAAATTCACAAAAAATAAAAAATCAACTTCCCGACCACTAAAAGATGATCTAAAACCCTCTAAAAATCATGTTTATTCTTATCTATCAAGAAATAAAATAAAAACATCAAGTTGTTCTTGAAAAAAATGCAAAAAATCCTTGAAAACAAATTGGTGACAAATGAGTCTGCGCTACCATGCGCAGACTCAACCCTGAAATCCCAAAATTGACCTTTGTGACCTTAAATTCTCTCCAAATTAAACCCAAAAATTTACATAAAAACTTTATACTTTATATAAGTCAAAAACCTAAATAAAAGCTTAAAATTCCTTTCACAAAACATATAAAAAATGTTTAAACACTTTGATAAACAATGAGTCTGCGCTCTATAGCGCAGATTCAACCATAAATTCTTAAAATCTGGTATTTTGGCCATTAAATTCCCATAAAATCAAATAAAAATCTTAAGAATAAACCCTATATTTTTCACAAATCAAAACCCAAACAAAAATGATAACTTTTTCCTTGAAATTACCTAAAAAACTGAAAAAATAGGCTTGTGACAAATGAGTCTGCGCTACTCAACCCCCAATTGGTAAAATCCAATCTTTTCAACTTTAATTCCTTTAAAATTAAATAAAAAATCCTAAGATAAAATAAAATACTTCCTATAAATCAAAAAATCAAATAATACTCAAATTTTCCCTTTTGCAAAACATAAAAAATACCTAAAAGAAATCTTATTTCAATTGAACTTGCATATCTTGCTTATCCTTCAAAAACTTATAAATTCAAAATATAAAAAGTATAAATCCTTGAAGCATTTTTTACTCAAACCAAATAAGAAAATATAAAAAACACTTTTCCATACCTCCCAAATCAAATCCAAAGTCTCTTCACTTCAAAACTGAAAAAACACAATAAGAAATGTTTATTAGATTTCCTTGATAAAAAATGTCATCTGCTTCAATCAAAATACCATAAAAAAGATCTTCATTCCTCTCACAAATCAAAAATCAAAATAAACACAAGCATTCTCATTGGTAACAAATGAGTCTGCGCATCCTTGCGCAGACTCAACTTCATGTTCACTTCCAAACTTAAAAATTCAACAAATCTTCAATGCATCCCCATAAATCAATTCAAAAAATACTAAAAAATGTCTCTAATCATTATCCATCAATAAAAATCAATAAATCAAGTCTTGCGCAGACTCAACTCTAAACTAAAAAATGAGTTTTCTTCTCAAATAAAAACTGAAATTCATTCATTTTTCGAATGCAATTTTGTATATCTTACTTATATCATTTCAAAGGGTGTTATTCTAATCTTCTGACGATTAATCAAGGGTTTTCCTCTTTGGAGGATGTAATTAACGCTATTCCATTTATGGGTAGCGGGATCGGATCAAAGAACTACGCAATCATCTGATTGAGTCAGGTAAAGTGCACAAACGCAAATCTAAATCCAAATCAAAAATTCAAGATCAAGTGCATTTTTCTCTAAAAAATGTACGACACCGTGGCATAGAAATACGAAGACCCTCCATGGCTTGATGAACAGAATGAATATGGTGAGGGGGAGGAACTTGACGAACGCAAGGGCGTCTTCCCCTTAAGAATGGACTGGATCGCCTCAAGTTGTTGAGAGTTCACGTGGGTAGCCAGAGCTCCCAAGACGGTAACCAGATCAGGAGGGTTGTTAGACGAAGGCTCAGCTCGATCTTGAGCCTCCTCATATGTAGGATTGGAGATTACATGCACATGAGGATGATTGGTACCAAGATCATACTAGTCATGGGTTAACTGACTCTGATGAGGGACATAAGTGTCTCCCTCGTATTCAGCGTAAAAGAAGCTGGAGTCACGGGGGGCATTAGCATTTCCTCCGTTCTCAGAATGGTAATCATAATTGCGAGGGGCATTAGCATCTCCCTCGTATTCAAACACATCTTCCTGCTCAATGGGAACCATGCCAAGAGTTCTACCTGATCGGAGCATCATGATATTATTCTTTTTTTGACAAAAATTCAAACAAGTTGTGCAAGGGATTAGCAAACAAGTAGATGGCTACGTTATCTTAAGATTCCTTGTTGAATTATTTGGATTTTTAAACACAACTTCACTCAATGGGGTAGGATCCTAGTATCAGTTTAGTTTTTCCACCGTTCTACTCTATGATTCTCTAACAACGGTATGAATGACTATCCAGGACTTTAATTGGTACAACCAACCCAATGAACAAATATGAATTCTCCGCTTTTGAGGACTTATGGAGGTCTTAACACAAACCACTCTAATCTGACTGAGGGACCGACCCAGTCAGAAAGAGGTGAGAATGGTAAGAAAGGTGTTCCTAAAAGATGGGTAAGCCCCGATGCAAATGACCTACGGCTTGGATGGCCTCTAATGCAGTATAGTAAATATAGGTAATTAACAAATGATCAAAAATCCAAGGACTAATGGCCAAAAGAAAAACTACCTGAAACGCGTCGATCTGAGTCGACGTTATTCAACACAGTTACTTCTGGTCACAGTGGCTCGGGCAACCAGACCTTCAGAATATGTAGGTTGAATGGCATCGTGCAAGGGCAACGTCCTTCCGAAAGACGTCGTTCTGCGTCGACGCTATTAAACCCCGAAAAGCAATAAACAGTAAAAATATCAAGGGCAATCCCCTCCCAACTTAACAGGATGAATAAAAAATCAAGTATTCTTGCGAAACAGTTTAAACAAATAAGTTAATCATGCAACACCATGGATATCAATTCAAATAAGACACACTCTCCAATACCACAACTCTAGGTAATCAAGGGGAGGCAAAATTTGCCAAAGGGGTGTGCATGAGGTGCACGTAGGGATAGAAATCAAACCAATTAACCAATCATCAAACGTCTCCGAGGAACACAAACGGTGCACCGAGGGTGCCCTATGGAAAGTAACAAGAGTAAAATAAAATGAATGGCAAGACAAGTCCCACTGTGATCGTCAAAAAGTTGTAGGTGCTCAAATTATGTGTGCTATCTCATGATATTATGTGTTGAATAATTAACAAATCTAATTAAATCGTAATCACCAAAAACCAAAGGTTTCAAAAAGAATAAGTTGAGCGCTTTACTCACCTTGTGAAAAATTAGGAGATTGGTTCTTTGTTCCCCTTCTTCGGCCAGCCGAAAAAGAAGAGCCTTTCTTTTTGTTTACTCTTGTTATACTTTTGATTTATTCCTTTTTAATCTTCCTTTCAAGCTTCCAAAAGCCTTCAAACCTTGATTTTAACTCTAAAACACCAATGGCCAACCTTTTTAAAAGGTCCCAAGGGTATGGTATATATAGAGTCTTCAATTAGGATTGTTTGGTCTTCAAAAGGGCTCTCCCGTGGCTCAAACTTGCTTTGGATAGACATGGAAGGAGTTGGAAACTCTTCCAAGTTCTAGAATCAGATTATCTCGGCCAAATCAAGCTTATCAGGAAAGTGCTTGAAACGCGTCGTAATCAAGAGATGCCATTTAGTTAATTAGGAGGGGCCAACATGGAAAGAAATTCGTGAAGGAAACTAGAAAACATTAGGAAAGCTAAAAGGCGTCGACCATGGTAGTCGTGATTTAGATAATTAAGAAACTAATTTGAAATTAAAATTTAGAAACACAGATGGATTAGGACTTAAACGACGTCGTCCATGGGCGACGTCATTAAGTTAATCCTGTTTGAATTTAGGAATTGAATTCCGAACTAATTTCTACTAGAAATCTAAATGGCGTCGACCATGGTTAACGTTAATTAACGAATTTCAAGAAAAATCAATAAAAATTAATTAATGATTAAAAATTAGACCATTCTGGGGCATTATAAGTGTGACATGAAATTTACTCAATTTGAAGTCAAAATTAGCGTGTCTATAGGCATATCCTTATATGACCAAGCAAACCCATCAAGATATTCTTGGAGTATGGTTGTTATGGACCTCTCTTCTTCTTGACTCAATTTGGCACTAATTAGCACTATCTTTGGATCCTTCTCAGTTCCGAAGTTGACTTCTTTAGTGGGTTTATTGACAGCTGACGAAGGCTCATCAAACCGCCTCATCCCACTCACAAATGGTTCGACCAAGTCATCGTCCTCTTCATCTTCACTAAGCTCAAACACTCCTAAGCCATCATTGCAAGATTCAACTTCCAAAAGTTTTATTGGCTCAAAGATCACCCCCAACTGAAGAAATTCATTGACTCCTTTCAAAATTTTACACATATTTGCAAACTCCTGGACTAAGAAAGTTGGAACTTGTTTATCCCTACAATTCTTAGATAAGGAGGAAGCTATCCTAATTCCTAAGCTACTATGTACATGACTCGGAGAATGAGTAAGGTTTGTCTCGGATGGGACAAGGCTGGATCCTTGGGACAAAGATTCAGTGATAGTAGGGTTGTCCTAACATGCGGGCTCCTCAAAGGTGACCACACATCTTCTGGTATGGGAATTGGATTTTTTTTTTGTGATCGTATGCTTCGAACATAAAACATTTAGGGGAATGTGCTACGACCGGTGCCGGGAGAATAAGGAAGGAAGGTGGGTGGAACAAGAAAGGGATAAACATAGTAGGTGCCGGTTTACCCTTGACCAGAAATACCCCATCCTATGGGATGTTTGGTTTATGAAACAATAACCTTGTGCCAAAGTCTCCTTCACTTTCTTCTTGAACTTCCTCGCTCTTTTCTTTCAGTTCATCTTGTATCTTGAGTAACTCCTGACTTCTCTTCACAAAATGGTCCATAAGAGACTGCTTTCCTGTTCTCTCAGCTGATTTAGTTGGCAAGTAGCCCAGTCCGAATCCCCCAATGATAGGATTTTCCGAAATAGGTTCTCGGATTCCCTGTTCCTCTTTGCCTAATCTAGAGCCTAAACTGTATCCATGAGTTGCCAACCTATACTAGGCCAGGGCCTAGGGTGGGAACTAACTGACGAAAGGATGGGTTCTTTGCCTTTTTTAGAGGTTATCATGGATGGAATTCGCTCAACTGTCACTGAGTCCAATGACTTGATATAGGGAGTGCTTTTGACTTTCACAATCTTCCCGTTGTACGGGAATTTGTAATACTGATGATTAATGGATGGTACCCCCAGGGTTTGATCGATCCACGGTCTCCCTAAAATGGCATTGTATATAGGCTTGACATCGAGGATGTAGAATTCCGAGATCATGGCCACTGGGCCAATCTCCAATTGGAGGAAGATCTTATTGTCGGCCAGTCTTTGAGAATTATCATAGGCCGAGACCATCATGGAGGTGGACTCAATCTTCTCTGGATCGATCCCTATCTTCTTGAGAGTCTTGAGAGGACACACATTGATTGAGGCTCCAATATCCAGTAGGATGGAGTCTACTGTGTGGCCATTGAGGGAGGCAGTTAGTCACAAGGGAAGGGATCAGCTCTCGGGGGGAGCTAGATCCTTATCCGAAAATGATATCATGGGCGCCTGAGTGACTGAGAGAATGGCGTTCGTGCCTCGTCCAATAGGAAGACCTCATTAACTGTGATTTGCTGTAGGAAATTGAACAATGTCTCCCTACGTGTAGAAGATCTTCGGATCAATTCTAGAGCTGAAATCTTGGCAAGAGTCTTTCCCAGGTGCTGGAGGATGTCATATTTGGATTAAGTAATCCCTCTAGTTGGAATTGAATTTTCTTGAGAATCCGATGGTTGACTTGGGGGAATGATGCGGTTTTTTAGTGTAACACTTATTGGACTTGGATCTGCTGCTTGATTTGATTTCAGAGGTGATTTTATTAGATTAAATTGGGTCACCAGGACTAACTTTGAGGTAGGACACAGGACAGACAGGGGAGATTCATTAGTTATGATTGAAGGGACTTGGACAAGAGTGACTGGCTTGATGTTGATTGATGGTTCCTTAGGTCGAATTAGGACCAATGGTTCATCTTTGAAGATTGTGGAGATTTCTAGTGTAGACTTTTCAGCCTCATTCAGCTGAGTAGGAACTTGGTGTTGTATCCCGGATCCTTCGTATTCTCAATATTGCTCCCTACGAACTATTCTTGGTTCCAGATCTTTGATCAAGGTGTTGACCTTTCCTTGGGAACTAGACAGATCTTGAACAGTTTGGTGGGAGGGTAATAGGTCCTTCAGAATCCGTAGTTCCTTATTAACCCTTAAAGTCTCAATTGCCCTTTTGATGTCCTCCCAGTTAATCCTACCTTCGTCATTCAGGTCATACACCCAATCCCTGAAGGTGAAGCAGTTGTTAATTGTGTGCCCTGGAATCTTGTGGTATGGACAGTACCTGGACGTGTCCATATTGCGCGGAACACCTTCACATTGTGGTGGGAGTAGGATAGCATTGCAAGCTAGGAAGGGATAAAAGATGTCTGCTAACGATTCTGGTAAAGGTGGGTATGATGTGCGTTTGGCCATGGGACGACTATAATTAGTCGGAGGAGAAACTGCTGAGTACTGCTTCTGATTGGGCTGTGTATCAGACCTAGGTTGAGAATTGGGGAACCTGGTTGGTTGTCCTAGCATGCTTACTTGCTCATTGATGGTGACTCCTTTTATGGTGGGAGTCGGTGTGGCTTTCTTGTTCCTATTCCTGTTCTCGAAGAATGAAGTTAAGGTGGAGTCTCGGATCTGTGATTGAATTACCCAAGCTTGATTATACAGTTGGGCGAACGTTTGAAGTTAGTTAAGCATGAGGATAGTTCGGAGCTGAGTAGCATTATTGACAAGCATAGTGACTGCCTGGGCTTCAGGGATGGTAACTTCTGCTCTAGAGGCCATAGCTCTCCACCTATTAGAAAAGTGGGTGAAGTCCTCGTCATACTTCATTTTTTCCATTACGAGATCAAATAAGGTGGGAGGTAAGGCTGTCATGTAGTTGAAATGGGTGACAAACCTTTCTAAGACCATATCAAAATTGGTTAGGTCTGTAGCGGGTAAAGAAGAAAACCATCTCAAAGCCTCTCCTTCTAGAGACTTCTGAAAGAAGTGAACAAGGAGGACTCTATCATAGAGCCATTGGTGGGAATCTGTGAGGAAACATGACAAATGATGATGTGGGTCGGTGGTACCATCGTATTTCCTATACTTGGGTATCTTGAATCCTGGTGAGAAGTAGGTTGAAAGGAGCTTACAATAGCTCGAGAGAGAATGAGGTTGCCTCAAGGTAAGATTTTAGGCCATGAGCTGGTGCACATAAGATTCGACCTCATTTTTGTAGATGAATTCCTTCTGCTTAGGAGGTGTGACCTAGTTGATGAAGTTAAAGGGGGCTATTGGGATTGGGATTGCTTGATTTGCCTGGGGTCGGCTAGAAGATCCTTGGAATTGAGTCTTCCGAGGAGTGGCTTCCTGAGTTTTGCCGCGGGAGACCAACTGAATGAGTTGATCGGGAGTGTACCATGATAATATGACAATGAGTTCTGGGTCTTCCCCCGGAGTTCGGAATGTCCTATTTGAAACTACAGGATCATCTTCCCCCTGGGAGGTGGATGATTCATTAGAATCCCTTCTCTTAAGCTCCTCCCTAGATGTCTGGAGGATGCTTATGAATGTCTGTTGTGGGTCTTCTTCAATTTCAAACAAAGGGTTGTGTGTGATGTCATTACAAAACTCGTCCATGTCATCATACACGGCATTAAAGTACATACGATTCATTATGAAACACAAATCCTACAAGATCTTATGTTCTGCTTCAAAGATTAATAGTGTATTATGAGAGTGTTGGTTTCTAACAAATCAAGTTCAACACTTTAGCGACCCTGCATTCTTTTCAGAAAATTGTTTCATTAAAATTCAATTAGGCGTCTTTTGGTTTTAAAATAATCCTCTCAGTGACGCCTATGTGTAGACAATTTCGAATGGCAAAACTTAATTTTCTCACTCAATCCCGGGACTATTAGGTGGTTTGGGTACAACCTGCTCGGCGGCTAAGTGGGAATCCTTGGCTCCTGGAGGCTCACGGAGGTTCCCAACAGAGTAAGACAAATCACACCCAAGTGGGAATCCTCGGTGGAGTGTCAGACACTGTGGGAGGGGTAATTAACAGTGTGATGCTGGCTCTTACTTAAAACCCCCACGGAGAATACCCTGAAGTCAGCCCAATCATAAACGAACAATTGGACACAACAACATCAGCAATTTAATTAAAGCAACAGGTCATTGAATCAACATGCAGAATAACCAGCCGAGAGGTTGCCCTTCTTGGGACATGGACGACCAAGAGGCTGGCCGTTCAGGGTACTGGACGGCCTAACTGATGGCCGTCCAGATGTCTGGACGGCCTGAGAGCTGGCTGTCCAGTAGCATGGACGGCAGGGTACTGGCTGCCCTAGGAGTTGGATGGCCTGGTAGTTGGCCGTCCAGGATCCTGGACGGCCTGACACACACTTGGCCGTCCGACAGAAGAGAACAAAGAGGAAAGCTTAAAGGGGCTTTTACCTTCTTACCTTTGTCGACATGCCCGCAGCGAGCAAACAGAGGTCCCACCGTGATCACCAGACGGCTATGGACGCCTGAAGTGTTCCCTTCCGCTGGGAAGGCCTCCGTCCGTCGCGCAACAGGGCGATAATGGGGTTAGAGTGTGATCGCCAGGAGCATTACCTTAAGGTCCCTGCTCCTCAGGATGGGTGGATTGATCGCGTCTTGTTGGAGCGCGGGTTGTGGATTCATCTTCTCTGCCTCCGGCCGGCCGAAGGGAGAGAGCTCGGTAGTCTGTACGCGAACTATGGTAAGAGCCCCTGAAAAGGAAAGACAAACAAAGAAAAGAAATAGTCCGATTAGAACTGCGATGTGTAAAATCTATCCATGCAAACAAATAACCAAACTAAAAATTAAAAGGGGACGCATCAGATGGGTGTTCGAGGAAGGAAGGTGACCATATGTTATGGCCATCCACCTCCCAATTTTTGTTTTGAACCTCTATTAGAATGGGTGCTAGGATGCCCTAGGATGGATGCGTGTAGGAGGAGAAAAGTGTACGTGTGTGTGAATTGTAAAAATGAAAATGTTGTAGTGAATGGAGGATAAGGAGCGTATTGAAAAGAAAAATACAGTAAAGAAGAAAGTTAGAAGAACAAGCCCATGTGGGGGGGAATCCTCCTGCTCGCCATCTTCCAGCGTCTGTCCGCTAAAACCTCTGCTCACCCGAAGCCTTCCAACGCAAACCTCTTCCACCTCCCAAAATCCTTAACTCCCAACTCTCTAAAAAAAAAACCAACCCCCTTTCCTAAGAGGACCTAGGGGGTTTAAATAGGGGGGAATAAAATAGGGAAATTAGGGGTCTAAATCCTCGTTAATCCCCAAGATCCATAAGGAAGTAGTCAAGGACTGAGGATCGTGGTTGCGGCAGTCGCCGGTACGGAGAGTGGTCGGAGTAATGGGAGACGAGGGTCATGAGTGGAGGAGAACGTGGGAGGATGAAGTCAAGCTGAAAGTGGGATTAAGGATGACCAACCCACTTGCCTTCCTCTTTCGTGGAAGGCCACCAAGTTGGCCTTCCTCGAAAAGGTGGAAGGTAACACAGCTGGCCTTCGGGGAAGGTGGAAGGCCACCAAGTTGGTGTTAGTCTTAGATGGCCTACAAGCCAATATGACTTTGTAATCTTGTTCATTTATTAATATAAATAGCATAATATGCATTATGTACAATTCGTATTGTTATCGTCTCATAATGAAGTCCGTAAATATGTGCGATAGTGATCTAATTATGATGAGATCATACTAATGAGACTGATCACTTAAACACACATATTCTTAATAGTTCCTAGTCGGAGGATATCTGAGAAGGACATCAAATATCCGGTTAGACTAGTACAGATTACTCCCGCTCATAAGATGAGGGTGACTGATCTCATAGTCACTTGTGTGGAGACACTAAGGTAAATCTGTAGGTGCTCATTAGAGAATGAGTTCACTGAATTGATCCGACTGAATTGCTGGATGGTATTGTACCTCACTGTCAACCAGCTTGATTCTATTGTCACAGTTGAGTGGATGGTCCTCAGACCTGAGACACCAAGGACACCTTGTCGGTGGACTTCTGTGCTTTGACCTTGGTTTATGAATCTCTAACCACAGGATTCTAAACAGCCAATGATCGGGTACACGGAATACCATCGAAGGGAATTGAGTGTCAATAAGGAATCATTCGCTCTAGATACTTAGAGAGAGAATGCTCTAGGAAGGATGCGGGCGGAAGTCCCTAGCCAGGGCGGACGATAATATCGGGAAAAAAGTTTTCCGATATTATTCGGCAGTATCCGATCCAAGTGAGTCGATCGGTTAGGGTTTGACGGTTTACCATACCCTGAGTTGACTTATTATATCCACACGGTAACTGTCGGCAGAAAGGTTCCAAGAGTGGGTTACTTAACCCCAATACCTTCCGGGTTCACGCGGTGTTGCTTGGCACCCAACGTAATCGGAGGCCCGATCGAATTCAATGTGCGACATTAATTCGATTGATTAATTAATTAATGAGTTATTAATTGATTAATCAAACTAGTGAGGAGTCACTGGGCTTATTGGGCCATTAATCGGACTGGTTATTGGGCCTAGAGGGTCACACGCAAATGATTCTCAAGGCGATGGATAAATAAGTGGGTTTTATATAAATCAGGGGTTTTTATAAAAAATTACGCGGTTAATGTAAAATGTAGCGAACGGGCTAAGCAGGCTAGGCCGCTGCTAACCCTAGCCGCACCCCTCCTCTCTTCTTCTCTCTCTCTCTGGCGCCCCAGACGAGTCCGGATCCTCGGATCTGCTCCGCCGCTTCTCCGACTCCCGTTCAATGGGAAATCGTCCGCGCGTTGCAGCAATCGTTGCGGCGAACAGCGGAGGCTTCGTGGGCTGCGAAGAACGAGGAACCGTGAGAATATCCACCACGAGGAGAATCGCATGGACTCCGCTAGAGGTTGAGCACTTACGCGGCTTGTAGTGTCACACAGATGGAACCAAACGGTTGCGGATTCGAATCCACACGCAGTAAGAATCCGATTATCTGATAATCGTTTTTAGTTTAATCGAAACGGGAAACGGATCGTAGATGATTTAATTGTATATTCCACTGTGCGAGCGATCCGGAGAAACGCGAGATCCCAATAGTGGTATCAGAGCCAGGTTCCACTGTTTTTTGTCCCGTTTCGATCTCTAAAATAATTTTTCCATGTTATTATTCCATGCAATTTTAATTTTACGCAAAGTTAATAATCATGTGATGATTAGTAAGATAAGATCGTTCTTTTTGTGTAAAAATTAAAATTAATTTTGTGGTTTTCGGAGTTCTTCATGTGATGAAGATCGGGCTTTATTGCGGCTTCGTTCAGGCCTCCCAAGTGTTGGGATGGAAGACCGGGACCCCGGTTGATGTGGGGACTGTCACCGGGCATCACTGGGCTCCTCATCGGCACCGGAGAGGGAGATGGACGAGCTGCAAACAACATATTATTCCTCCTTTCACTGTGTTGAAACCGGATTTGAAAGAGGGGCCAGCGGCTCCAAACACACCGCCGGCAAGCATGCTGGCGCAGAGGCCATCGCCGACAGGGCGGGGTGGTGCCGGGTGCTGGTCGCCGGCTGCCGCCGGCTCAGCCATGCCCCCCCGCGTCGGCAGCCGCACCAGCACCTGCCAATGGGGGTTAGGGTTTCGGGTGCTGCAGTAAAAAAGGGGGGGAGCGTCGGGTTGAGGGAAGCCTTTGGTCGGACCAGTCGGTCAGGCCAGGTTCTGGGAAGAACCGGGCCCCGCCTAAGGGGTGCCAGGGCCCGAGCCCTTAGCTGGGTGGCTCGAGCCTAGCCTGAGCCCTAGCTCAGCCAACTAGCTGAGCCCTTTTTCCCTTCTTTTTCAAATTTGAATCCCTGTACCCCACATGCCCATTTAATTAAATTAAATTGGATTTTAATTTAAAATTTAAAGTTGTTTTAAAATTTTGAATAATTAAGATTAACAATTAGTTGTTAATGAATTAAGTGTTAATTATTAATTTAAATGTTAGATTAATAATTAATATTAATTTATCTAATTCAAAAGTTAGATTAGAGGTGAATGATTATTAGTCTAAGTGTTAGATTATTAAATATTAATTTTCTAATTGTTAATTAATGAAAGTTAGTTATTAATTAAGTGTTAAATTAATAATTAATTCAATTAGTAATTTAAGTGTTAAATTAGCAGTTATTAATTAATTAGTGTTAATTATTATTTTAATAGTTAAATTAATGATTAACATTAATTAGCTAATCTAAAAGTTAGATTAACACTTTTTAGTTAATTAGAGTTAACTGTTAATTTAAGTGTTAAGCTAATGATTAATTTTAAATTAACTATTCTAAGAGTTAGAATTAGCATTTATTAATTAATTGATGTTAATTATTGGTTAAATTTTAAATTAATGATTAACATTAATTAACTAATCTAAGAGTTAGATTAGTAGTTAATAATTAATTATAGTTGATTAATAATTTAAGTGTTAAATTAATAATTAACTTAAATAGATTAATCTAAGAGTTAGATTGGTAATTAATTATTAATAGTCTAATTGTTAGATTATTAATATTGATTAATCTAATTGTTAGATTGTTTTAATTATTAGAAATGTTCTAATGGTATGGAATAATCTGGAATTATTAATTTGGAGTGTCTGCAGATGTGATGTGTGTTTTATGCTTTTAAATTTGATTTAATTGCATGCTTAAGTTATTAAAAGAGTTTTCGAAATTCAAAAGCCAATTTTGATTGGAACCTAGCTTTCTGAAAGCCAAAATTATTTAATTTTGAAAAACTCTTGTTTTAGCCATGTGATGAGCTTATCATGTGTGGATTGTTTAAAACATACCGTGGTCATAGATATGCACCTTTGAAGTATTCATGTGATGAATGGATTATATGGATCGTGGATATTTGTTAATTGTAAATAAATAGAGGTCTGCGTACCTCTCCCTATCTCATACTCTGATATACTTCTACTTCCCTCTCTCTTGTACTCGCCGTAAGACCTTCTTTTGTTTATATGTAAATTTAGATTTAAATGTAATCTGATCGAGGCAACCGAGAAAGGAGCGAAGACGATCCATAGATGCAACCAAGAAGGCGATGTGATGGAGATCATTTGCCTATGTGTTTGCAGGGTAGTCTAATATAAATGTTATGTTAGATTGTGTGTACATTTGGCTGTTAACTCCAGTCAAACCCACTGTGCTATCCATGACCACACTTGACATGTATGAGAAACATTGTTTTTATTTTTTATTATGAATTAAAGCAGGTATAGTATTTATTAAATATATATGATATATTTATATATTATCACCTAGGAGAGACTAAGATAAAAGTTATCTAAATACTTGCCAAAATTCTAAACCGTAATGTGAGTAGTTAAGAACTTACCGCGTGGTCCACCATCGTTATAGTCATAGGATTTGAATTACTTTAGACAAGTTTGTTGTACTACCACAAGACCTGTTTAATTGTAAGGAGAGACTGTGGCTATGGTATTAGATGCCTATTTGATCGAGGTAGAGGAACTATGTAGCTTTGTTGTACTATCCACAAGGGTTGCATGCAAATCTATGCTCGTTTCGTAATAATGGTTAGTTTCAACTAGAATTAGTGACTTGTTGTGCTATCCACTGTAGTCAAACTAATTTTGACCTCATATTGAGTAAATTTCATGTCACACTTATAATTCCTCAAAATGGTCCGATGTTTAAACATTAATTAATTTTTATTAATTTTTCTCGGAATTTGTTAATTAGTGTCTCCCTTGTACGACGTCATTTATATTCCTAGCCAAAATCAGCTCGAAATTAAATTTGTAAATTCATATAGATTTAACTGAATAGCGTCACCTAAGGGAGATGCCATTTAAGTCCTAATCCATCTGGGTTTCTGATTTTTAATTCGAATTAATTTCCTAATTATTTAAAGCATGTCGCCCTAGAGAGACGCAATTTAGGTTTCTTAATGTATTTCGGTTTCCTTTTCATATTTCCTTTCTATTTTGGCCACTTTAATTGGCCAAATGGCGTCCCGTCTGAACGATGCGATTTGACAGTTTCCTGATAAGCATGATTTGGCCGAGATAATTTAGTTTCCGAAGTTGGAAAGGTTGCTAACTCCTCCATGCTCGTCCAAGGTAAGTCCGACTGCGAGAGAGAGTCCTTTTGAAGCCCAAAACGCCCTTAAACTTATTCTTATAAATAGAACACCCTTTAGACCTTTGAAAAAGGTTGGCCATTGGTGATTTTGAAGCTCAAGGCAAGGTGTTTGAAGTCTCTAGAGGAGAAAAATGTGGACAACAAGAGAGGCTTCATCTAAAGCTTCTTCTTCCTCATCATTTTCATCCTTTGAAGTGTAGACACCGATTTTGGACCCCCCTTTTGGTCATGAACCCCATCCATTATTAGCCCATTACCACCAAACCCACCACCTTACCCATCTCATCCTTCAGCCCACTAAATAATCAGGCCCATTAACCAATCTCGATTCTAGCCACCTTCCATTGGAAGGCCAACCAGCCCGCTTTCCACCACCCTTGGAAGGCCAACCTGTCCGCCTTCCACCATCCTTCGAAGGCCAACCAGCTTGCCTTCCACCACCCTTCGAAGGCCAACCAGCTTTCCTTCCACCATCCTTCGAAGGCCAACCCCCTTGCCTTCCACCATCCTTCGAAGGCCAACCTGTCCGCCTTCCACCATCCTTCGAAGGCCAACCAGCTTGCCTTCTACCACCCTTCGAAGGCCAACCAGCCTACCTTCCACCACCCTTGGAAGGCCAACCTGCTTGCCTTCCACTACCATTGGAAAGCCACCCTTTGCCATCCACCACCCTTCAAAGGCCAATCGGGCCGCCTTCCACCTCTTCGTAGAAGGCCAGCTACCTGGCCTTCCACGAGATTGGAAGGCAAGATAGTTGGCCGTCCACTTTCCTAACTCCCATCTTGACCTCGTCTTCCCACGATCTCCTCCAGTCGCCACCCTCATCCCCACTACTCCAATCGCTCCCCACTCCGGCGACTGCCGCGTGCATGACCTCCGACTCTTGACCACTTTCCATTGGTTCTCTAATGATTTACGGGGATTTAGACCCCTATTTTCTCCTATTTTTCCTTCACCTATTTAAACCCTCCATGTCCCCTCGAGAGAGGGGGTTTGGAGGGTTGAAGGGGGGTTCAGAGGAAGTTGAAAGAGTTCAGAGTGGAAGGTTAGGTTGGTCGAGATTGGGAGAGGTTAGGTGGAGTTAAGCGGACAAGGAGTTGGAAAGCTTCCGGAAGAACCTCAAGCGGGAGAAAGCCTTAGCAGTCGACAAACCAGAGGGATCTTCCGCATTCCAAATGGGCTTGTTTTCTTAACTCCCTCCTTATTTTTCTCCTTTCCATTTCATTGCATTCCCACTCTCCATCCACTCCGTAGCATCATCTCCTCCTTTTACTCTTTTTTTCTTTTACCACATCACTTAACTTTTCACTATTATCACACATGAGTGTAGACGCCCGGAACATTCCCCGCCGCGGCTGCGGGCTTCGGGCGAGGGTTCCTCCGTTCGTCTTAGCACTGTGGCGATTCAAAAGGTGGTTAGAAATTAGAATGTGATCGCCAGGAGCATTACCTTTCGGTCCCTGTGCTCCGCAGGAGTGTGGAAGGTGATCGCGTGTTTTGTGGGAGCGGGAAATGCTGGTTCCTCCTTCTCTTCCTCCGGCCGGCCAGAGGAGGAGAGCCTGGTACTCTGCACGCGGAAATGTGGTAAGGATCCCTGGGAAGAAAAGACAAGACAGAAAACAACCCGATTAAAACTATAATATGCAGAATCTATCCATAAAAAATATAAAAACTAACTACAATTGGAGGGAGACGCACCGGATGGGTATTTGGGAGGGAAGGTGACCATATGTTATGGCCACCCACCTCCCGTTTTTTGTTTGAAACCTCTGGGGGTAAACGGTGCTAAGTCATCCTAAGATGCATGCATGCAGATAAGGTGCCTGTGTGTGAAAGGTGAAATGATGTGTTGAAAGTGAAAGAAGAGAAAATAGAAGAGGGTTAAGAAAACAAGCCCATTTGGAGTGCGAAGGATTCTTTTGAGACTCCTCCTGACCGCTTGCCAACCTCCTCTGAGCCTTCCCTCCAAGAAGCCACCTCTTAACCCCCATAAAATCCTTCCTTAACCTTTCCCCCCCCCCCCCCCCCCCCCCCCCCCCCCCCTGCTCGAGAGGATGTGGGGGGTTTAAATAGGTGAGGGGAAAAAGGGAGAAAACAGGGGTCTAAATCCCCATAAATCACCCTGGAGCCAATAGGAAGTGGTCAAGGGTCGGAGGTAGTGCGCGCGGCAGTCGCCGGAGTGGGGAGTGGACGGAGTAGTGGGGGACGAGGGCGGCGAGTAGAGGAGATCGTGGGGAAGACGGAGTCAAGGGGGTGGTTAAGGAGTGGACGGCCAGGCAACATGTCTTCTACTCCCGTGGTGGAAGCCCGGTTGGCCTTCGAAGGGTGGTGGAAGGCAAGGGGTGGCCTTCGAAGGGGGTGGAAGGCGGACTGGCTGGCCTTCCACAAAAAGGTGGTAAAAAGTGAGAAAGGTGTCCAAAAGGTGGAAGGCAAGGTGGTTGGCCTTCCAAGGAGGCAGAAGGCAAGGGGTGGCCTTCGAAGGGGGTGGAAGGCGGACTGGCTGGCCTTCCACAAAAAGGTGGTAAAAAGTGAAAAAGGTGGCCAAAAGGTGGAAGGCAAGGTGGCTGGCCTTCCAAGGGTGTAGAAGGCAAGGGGTGGCCTTCGAAGGGGGTGGAAGGCGGACTGGCTAGCCTTCCACGAAAAGGTGGCTAGAGTCGGGATTTGGTTAATGGGCCTAGTTGTTAGTGGGCTGAAATGGCTAAATGAGAGGATTTTGGTGATAAAGGGCTAATGATGGAGGGGATTTATGACCAAAGGGCTGGTCCAAAATCGGTGTCTACAAATGCCCCTCCGGGACACCTGTTTTGCAGTGGAGTGGAACGGAATGATAAATAGGTGTTACGGAAATCGAACCTGATTTTGGACAGCCCGGAGAAGGATGAGCTATATCCAAGGATGATATGCGAATACGGCAAATGCATGAAGGCTGGCTATTTGAGTTGCAAGAGTGGTTTAAGAAAAGGGACAGAGTTCAGTACTAGAGAATCACAGTCCGTGGGACCCTCGGGTGCTGGAACCGCGAGGCCTTGGCGTACCAGAATATAGCGATCTGGCCTAAGGGGATCTCGAGCATGAAAGGTGTAGGAGTGTGACTTGAAGAACTCTCGACACAACGGGCGCGCGGTGGCCTGGCGCATCATGGGATCGCCAAGTGAGAGAATCTCAAGCACACGTGTTGAAAAAAAAGGGGATGAGGTCTTGCAATTCAAAGGGCTAACAGACGTACAACTGCCAGACTCACAGATCAGCGATGGGTTAAGCAAAGTGATGAATGATGGTCATTGCCCCTAGGGCGAGGATGAGTGCTTATGCAAATGCATGCTGGGTTGAAATTTAAAAAAAACAAATTCCTAATGCAGTTCCTAGTGTAAACAGGAGGGGTTTATTGGCCAATCGAATAACTTAGGGAATATAGACTCCTCATTGTTTTGTTTAAAGAGGAACTCAGAGTCTATACGCCCGAAGCTATTAGCCTCATGTGCCCTCGATGCTACTTGCTTCAGGTTCCCTGCAGCTGCAACAACGCACATCAGTAAATGTAAATAATCAATGATCCACAATATCTTAATGACAAACTGCAAGGAAGCGAGGGGTGAA
The DNA here is from genome assembly GCA_030544215.1 of Zantedeschia hybrid cultivar. NCBI lineage: Eukaryota > Viridiplantae > Streptophyta > Magnoliopsida > Alismatales > Araceae > Zantedeschia > Zantedeschia hybrid cultivar. The sequence continues at coordinate 49,704,131 of JARZZO010000011.1, forward strand.
GGTCCCTGTCGAGTCGAAGCCAGCACGGAAGATATGGCCATTCTCAAAGTAGAATGCCAATACGGCTGCTTTTGGCTTCGACTCGACAGCAAAAGTGTCCACCTTTTGGACATAGAATCTTTTTCCTGTATGCACAAAAATGAAGGGGAAACAGTTAGTAGTATCTGTTTTCGGCCCCTTGCCCAAAATAGAGCAACTACCTTTTCCCTAGCCTTCGCATAGGGTCAAGGGGTCGTGTTCAACTAACCAGACAAAAGAGAGAGTATTGAAACTAATGCGACAAGTAAATATGCAAATGCTGGTGGATATTAACAAATGGGGTGTGTGATGAAAACATGTTTTTGATTCCGCCTGCCTGGTGACTACCCAAACTTAGGCTGGTTCAATGATGAAAGGGAAATGCACACTCAACTTCCCAGGTATCCTAAGCACGCATCTAGATTGATTTGGGCCTCTAGACTCCTCAAACTAACCTTGACCGGTTAAGACTCATACTGATGACAATACCGTCATGCCATGCTTAGGCTCCCAGCTGCTTCCGACCACCAAGTTTGCCCAAAAAGTTTTCGAGGTAAATAATTTGCCCGACCCGGGTCTCTTTCCTCACAATCTAGAAGGTATATGATGGAACACCTTGGAACCCTAACGGTCAACCGCACGACGCTGACCCGGAATCAGACGCCGTCGCACCGATTGGTGACGCGCATGCATTGACCTAAACCCGAAGTTTTCGAGAGTATACATTGAGATTATGGTTAAGAACTTAGTTCCCCAAAAACATCGACATTACTCTTCACCCATTTTGGACTCCTGTAATCATGTGAGCATGTGATGATTTTTGAAAAACGAACCATTTTAAAATGATATTCAGTCTTTAGATAGCTATCTGGTGTCAAACCTTGAGGGAGAAAAAGTGAAGAAATTTTGGAGACAAACTTCACAGGAGGATCGACAAAACCGTTAAAAGGGTGAGCTGTGACAAAACGGACCCCTTTTGACCTCTTAGATGCCCCTATTTTGACTTTTCAGGCCTTTGGTAGATTTCATGGCCAGGCACGGTCACGACCAGGCTTTTTTGTATGATTGCTTGAACCCCTTTTCTTTTTTTTTTTGTATTTCTTTTTTATGCTTTTGACATTTTTCAGGGTTATTTGATATTCTGCCTGCGGGGACACTGCCCTCTTCACGTGCTCTGGTCCTTTACATTTCATTTCTGGGCCCTTTTTTTGTTGAGGGGTTACATCTATCGGGTTTTTGAGGAACCGCAGTTTGCTGAGCTCGACCGTTTAAGGGCGTCAACTGTCCTGATCGGTCGAGAGACGAAGAGCAAAGGTTGCATTTGACAGTGCACTAAAGACTTGGAACTCATTTTAAACAGGTTCTCTTTGAAAAACGTGAAGGTGTGTGCATCTCAGAATAATCATAGGGATCCGTATGAAAATAAAGTAGACACGTCCAAGGTTCTGGTGGACCAAAGTCTTAGCCAAACCTTAATGTCAACCCAACTTATCATGCAACTAGACCTAGACAGGGGGTTACATGGCAGTCACCAGACAGTTGGATTTTGTGTCTTTTCTGATTTTGTTGTGATTTTCATTGAAGTATACACACATTTACAAATATTTTTGATGCCTTTTGGATATTCGATTTTTTTGAGATTTTGAAAATTTTGATTTTTTTGGCATTTAAAGAATAGAAATTTTAGATAGACTCCTATCCAAAGAAAAACATTTTTCAAATATTTACATTTATTTGCTAACTCATGAACTAGAAACAAAAGAACTTACTTACCTCTACAACTTGTAGATAAAGAGGATGCTATCCAATCCCCAAGCGATTATGCACAAGACTCTGAGGGTGAGTCAGACATGTTGCAAAGGTGGGTCCTTGAGACAGAGACCTAATGATGGCAGAATTGCCCCAGTATGTTGGCTCCTCATGGAAGTGAGACTTTTCCTCTTTTTGGGGGTCGTAGTCTCCAAGCATAAAACATTCAGGGGAATGTGCTACAACCAGTGATAGAAACCTGAGAAGGGAAAGTGTGTGAAATAGTAAGGGAATGAGAGCGGTGGGTACCTGTTCATTCCTCACTAAGGAGGCTCCTTCTTGTCGAGGGTTTGGTTCATAGAACAGCAGTTGTGTACCGAACTCTTCTGCATCTTCTCTTCGAACCTCATTGCTTGTTTCCTTCAACTCATCCTCAAGATAGTGTATCTTGAGTACCTCTTGACTTTCCTTCACAAAGTGATCCAAGAGACTCCATTTTCCTGATCCTTCAGTTGGTTTGGTTAGTATGTAACCCAGTTTGAATCTTCCACTGGTCGGATTTTCAAAGATAGGTTCTTGAATTCCCTGCTTTTCATTGCCTAACCCAGATCCCGAACTATACCCCATTTTGTCTATAAGCTACCTGTAGACACGCTAATTTTGACATCATTTTGAGTAAATTTCATATCATATAATAATGCCTCAGAATGGTCTGATATTTAATCATTGATTAATTTTTATTGATCTTTTTGAGTGTCGGGTTTAACAGACATGTTTAAGTTAATTAATTGAATTGATTTTAGTTCAAATTTCAGTAAAAATATGAAGGATTCTAAAAGACGTCTACCCATGTGGACGCCATTTAGACTTTATTCCTGTTTTAGCGTTTGAATTTGAATTTTAATTAATTGATTTATTAACTAAAAGGCGTCTATGAAGGTCGACGCGTTTTAGGTTTCCTAAGCTATTTTAACTTCCCTTCCGGATGTTTATCCTTATCTTAATTAGTGTAAAAGACGTCTACACATGTAGACGCGTTTTAACTAATAAAGATAAAGATAAGTTTTCCCGATATTTATCCTTATCTTAATTAATCTGAAAGGCGTCAGCCAAGGTGGACGCTTTTTAGACAATTACAGATAAAGATGAATTAATCAGTAATTATCTGTCGGTTAAAGTAGATAAATCCTAGATTTTTCTATGTTAATCGCGAACGTAGAGAAAGCCTATAAATACTTTGCATTTCGAAGAGTAAAAGGAGTTGAATTGAATTGAGTTGAGCCATAGCGTTATAGCGAGTTGAAGATCGAAGCAACAACGTCGGGACGCCGGAGCGCTGCTATTTCCAGAAGTCGGCATCCCTTTCAAGATCTTCATCCTTTCAAGGCTTCAAACCAATTGGGCATAAGTGTTTCAATTCTGCATTCATTTTACATCTTCATTTAGTTTCATTCTTCATATTCACTTCGTGCAACACACACCACTGCATCAATCTTCCACAACCTATTTGATTTAAGGGGTTTCAAAGCCAATTAAACAAGTGAGTTTGCTGTTTAAACATGCTTATCATGATCAGTTTTGATATTACTTCCACTTAAGTTCTCATCATCATTCTTCATTGCATTTTCTTTCTTTGTCTCTGCTGCACTCAACCACAACAACAAGAGAACAATCAAAAGGGGAAATCAAACACAACGCCAGAAAGACTTCTGGACGATCCTCAAACTCAGCAAGAACAAAAGAACAAAGAAATGGCTCTCTTTCTTCAGCCGGCTGAAGGAGGGGAACCAAGGACTCAATCTTCCGCGTTCAAACAGGTAGGCGATCATATCTCTTTTGAAACTTTTTAGTTAAAAGTTTCTGGCGATCACTGCACTTTAGTTGCTATTTTTAATAGGTTAGTTTACACTAAACAACATAGCATTTTCATGTTAATCACACGAGCATTTTCAGCACCTACAGCTCTTTTGGCGATCACGGTGGGACTTGGTCTCGCCATCTTTTAGTTTCTTTTTGTTCTTGCTATCATCATATCGGGCACCCACGGTGCACCATTTGTGTCTCTCGACACGTCCTCACCAATTGGTGAGTGTTTAGTTTAATTAATTTTCCTCGTGCACCACGTGCACACCCTAGTGGCAAGATCTTGCCCTCCCCTTGATTAGTTCAAAAAAAAGCTGTTTCTGTGATAAAAATGATGTGTGATTGAATGATTTCCTAGTTGTTTAGTTAGTAAATCATCATGTTTAAAATCTGAAACTAAAAATCTTTGCATGAGTCGATTGTTTACTGCTTTTTACCTTGTTTGAGGAGGATTCAACCCAGAAAATCCTCCTGTAAAACTGTTTCTGCAGACTGAAAAGCGTCCAGGAGCACTGACGCGTTTCAAAACCGCGTCAGCACACCCAGACGCCTTTCAGTCTTCAGACTTTCTCTGCTGTTTGCATCTGTTTCTGCGAAAAAATTAAGTTCTGTGTTGAATAGCGTCGACGACCATCGACGCGATTCAGGCAGTTTCTTAGTTATTTTTCAAATCTGTTTCTGTGAAAGAATTAAGTTCTGTTTTGAATAGCGTCGACTATCATCGACGCGATTCAGACAGTTTCTTAATTATTTTTCAGTTTCCAGATTTATGTGGTTAAGTGCTAGCTACCCATTATTTACTAAGCATTAGAGGCCGTCCAGGCCGTAGGGCATACGCATTGAGGCGAATACCCTCCTCTTCTTAGGAACACATTACTCGACGTCACCAACTCTCTCTGATTGGGTTGGTCCCTTGATCAGACTAGAGAAGTTGACGTTGAGACCTCCATAAGTCCCCAAAATCAAGGTATTCCTCCTTGATCATCGGGCTGGTTGTACCAATTGAAGTCCCGGCTAGATTCCGAAAGCGTTGTGAGAGAAAACCCTAGAGAATAACGGTGGAAACTGAACTAAAACTAGGATTCTTCCCTGAGCGAAATTGTGGTTTAATCCAATTCAAATAACTCAACAAGGAACCCTAAAATCACGTTAAGCATCCACTTGTTTGATTAATCTCTGCACAACTTGTTTGATTAAATCTTTGAAAAGGGAATCTGATATCATGTTGCTGCGATCAGGCAGGGATTTGAGTATGGCCCAAGACGCCATCATCAACTACGAGGGAGATGCTAATGCCCCTCGCGATTCAGGCTTCAACTATGAGAACGGGAGAGATGCTGATGCCTCCCGTAATTCTGTCCCCATTCCGGTTCGACATGATGGGAATGTCCGGACTCCTCTTTTCCATCCACAGGATCGATATTCTGATCTTCCCCCGCATGAATATGCGATCCCTAATCCTGATCTAGAGGGGGACATGAATCAGCATGATCCCTCATCATCCGATCCTGTGGATCTCGTCAATGCCCTGGGAGTTCTTGCCTCCCGACTGGATCCTCCCGATTGGATCCTCAGCAGTTCGAGGCGATCCAGTCTATTTTGAAGGGGAAGGCACCCGTGCAGCCTGCTGAGCCGAACCCTATGGCTCCCCCTGTTGTTACTCAACAACCTCCTCTTCCTCCTCCTTATATCCATCAGGCCATGGAAGGCCTTCATATCACTTCTCGGCCAGCTGGGCCGCAGCTTTCATCATCTAGGCAACCGGCAAGACCGCAAACGCCTATTTATCAAAATGACCTCGGGCATGGCGGAAGCTCTGCCGGACCTCCTCCTTATTATCCTCCATGTCCAACGTACTCAAGGCAGCAGGCCTATCAAGTACTTCCACCTCCTCCTCCTCCCCAAGCAGATCTGACCACGCAAGCGTTGCTGGCCAAGATGGAGCGCATGGATGAGCAGTTCAACAACCTCCAGAAGATGATGGGGGTTAAAACTGTGCCAGAAATCAATTTACCGAGCCTGCCAGTATTCCATCTGCCACCCTCTGAAATGCCAGTGTATCGGAAATATAACGGTACTGGTAACCCCTTCACACATCTGAAGGAGTTCATGTACGAATCCTCTTTCTGGCAGAATGATAAGAGGTCATTGGCTTTCTTGTTCAGGAGATCTCTAGAGGGACCAGCCCTCGAGTGGTTCTTTTCTTTGGAACCCTCCGAAGTAGAGGATTACGGTATCGTTTCACGCAAATTTATCCAACGATACCAGGACAGAGTTGCACCCTCCTTGTCTATCACGGACCTTATTGTAGAAAAGATGAAACCGGATGAGGAGTTTGTCAGTTTTGCTGACAGGTGGCGGGGCCTGGCTGAAAAGGTGAAGGATCACTTGTCCGAATCTGAACAAGTGAAAATGTTAATTTCTAACGCCACGCCCCAGTTCAAGCTAGTCCTCTCCTTGAACAACTTGACTAATATGGCAGAGCTCTATGAAAGAGCACGGTACTGCAAGAATGCCTTCAAGGACGCTACGTTCTCTAGCGTCTTTGATCCTCACAGACCTAGCAGGCCTCCACCTCGGAAGCCTGCAGTGCCGAATTCTCCCAGCACAGGTCCAACTACTGAGGGCACGCTCTCTCACGAGCAAGTCAGTACCATGAACAATAACTCGCCCCAGTTTGTGAGGAACCAGCAGCAGTACCAGAGGCCACCTCAGCCGAGCCAACAAGGGTATAGGCAGCAGCAGAACCCCCATTACCAACAGTTGTACCAGCGGCCCCAGCAGCCGAATCAGAACCAGCAACAGCTACAGCAACAGCTACAGCAACAGCTGTAACGGCAACAGCAGTACCAACAACCCCAACAGCAGCAGTATCAGCAGCAACAGCCACAGTACCAGCCGCGCGCACCGCCGGCGTACCACAATGTCCCTCCTCCTGGTGACTACAACCAGCAGAGAAGATCTCCAGGCCCGAAAAGGGCAGAATACCCAGCCCTCCCAGAATCCTTGGCGGATATCTTCAGTGCTTTAATGGTAGCCAATGCCTTAGTTTTGCCAAGGGAAAAGGCCGTCTGGCCTCAAAATGCCGATACGTCCAGGTATTGCTACTTCCATAGGCAACCTGGGCATACCATTGACACCTGCTTTCAATTCAGAGATTATATTCATGATCTCAATGAGCAGGGCGGCATAGACTGGGAGGAAATGAAAAAGTACATATCAGCCCTGAAGGCGAGGAGACCGCAGCAGCAGCAGCAGCAAGCAAGACCACCGGCACAAGCAGCAGCACCACCCAACATGGGCATAGTGCAGAATCCACTCCCGGAGCACCAGAACCAAAACCAGGTTGCTCCCATTTTGACGAACAGCCAGTCTGAGGTTGGTCGTGGGAAACAGTGGAAAGTAGAGGATTCTTCCTCTCTTTGTTCAACGGGCCACGTTCAAAGTACCGCAGAGCGACCACCACGCCGCACCATCCACATACCCAGACCACAACCCGTTACCATTACCCCGCTACCGACACCCACATATCACTCGCCCACACCCAATAATCCGCTACCACTACCCACTTTCCTTAGACCCATTACACCCCGCACCACTACACCTCCATCATATAACCCCACGCAAACCAACAACGCGCCCCTCCTACCATCTAGGCCATTACTACGCATACCATTTCCTACTTCACCCGCTACCACTACCACCTATCCAGATATGCCATTACCATCCAAACCGATATTACGCGTACCATTCCCCACTTCACCAACCACTTACCCATCCACCATCCAACCCTCTAGGCCTTTAATCTGCACCGCGCCATCACCACATAACCCCACGCCATCACCACATAACCCTACGCCATCACCTACCTACCAACCCGCTACGCCATCCGCGCCATCCAACCCTGCGGTACTTAAGGTGTCACCCGGATCCTCCACGGTTGAGGAACATGCGCTCCGAAGTGGTAGGATTTTCAATAAAGTCTTTCCTCAGTCTACGGTTAGAGACGGCCCATCACAGCCGACTGAGGAAGCCCATAATGAAGTGAGTGCACCAGGCACTCAATATGACTTGTTGAAACACCTGGATCGGACACCGGCACGGATCACTATACTAGAATTGATCAAAAGATCCAAGAGTCATCAAGAAGCTTTAATGCAATATCTGCAGAAGGTGATGGTCAATGAAGATGTGCCGGTAGAGAAGATTGCAGCACTACTAGTTCCTCAGGGGGATCAGCCCTCCATAACATTTCATACCTCGGAACTAGCACCGCCAGCAGCCAGAAGCATGGCTCTGAGTATCACGGTTAACATCTGTAAGAAGGCCGTGGATGTATGCCTGGTCGACACAGGGGCTTCGATCAATGTTTTACCTCCGAAGACCCTGGAGCTGTGCGGAGTGCCCAAAGAGAAATGGCTGCCCAGCCCCATCTCAGTAACAGCATATGACAATTCTACCCGTTCTCCTCTGGGAATGGTTTATTTAAAAGTGGAGCTGGGCCCTGTAAGTCATGCAGAGGTCGAATTTCACATCCTGAAAATCGACCCTTCTATAAATGCCATCTTGGGTCGTCCTTATATTAAAACTCTTGAGGCGATTCCCTCTACGAATCATCAATGCCTCAAATTTCCTTACAAAAGACGAATAATTAAAGTGACGAGCATGCCGATCCTTGCTGCTGCTCATACCTTGAACATTAAATCTGTTGTTTTACCTGGCCGACAACCTTTTCTGTCGATATTACAGGTCTACCGTCCAGTGGCTGATCCTCTGAAAGCCGCTACTATTTCTCCATACCCATTAGATGCTATCAAGAGGGGGAAGTGCATGAGTACCCCAGGATGGAGGATTATGATGAAGAACGGCTACGAGCCTGGGAAAGGTCTGGGCGCACAGTTGCAAGGCAGGACCACTCCTATTAAAAATCATCGAGCAGCACCTGGAAGTGGCCTGGGCTATAGGCCAATGAAACTAAAGCAAGATCTGGTTCAGAAAGTAGAAATCGAAGAAGGTCCGAAAATCTGGGAGGCAATGTCTACACCACCCAAAGAAGGCCGAGATCCCCTAACATGGACCCTGTGTACGCACTTCGTGAAAGGGCCCATACTTAGCTATGACAACACGGTAGTCATTACTTCCTGTTTTGACTTCCATGATATATATGGGAGGGACTTGGCCAGACATTGCTCTGAACTGCTTACGTACCAATCCTTGGAGACTCTGCGGCCTATGAAAAGGAGGAAATTTCATGATCCTGAATGTGAATGGTACAGGTGGTTCGATCTGAGGGACCTGTATATTGCACTGAACAGACTATTCCTGGATCCTGCAGAACCTAAGTGGCCGCCGCAGATTGATGAGCTAATTGAAAGCCCTGGTGCCATATTTGACAAGCGGATACTGCTATCTGAAGAAACCGATGAAGGAGAGCCAGATGACCCCTATGAAGCTGGTTACACAACAGATCTGCTCTGGAGGGGGACATATCCTTCACATGTCTTCATGCGCCATACTCTTTTTCGTACACTACTCTTGACCCCGACTTGGTCGCGGGTCATAATTGAAGATATCCCACGGGCTCCGCCCGTCATGATTACTCTGTCCCCTCGGGACATTATACTACAACCTCCTCTCGATCTAGAGAGGTTGTATAATCTGATCTGGGACATATTACTATATGATCCCCCTAATCCTCTGGCCTTGGTGCCACTTCCTCCGTCTGATTCTCCTCCCATTTGTATTCATTCCTGCTTTATGTTTAATTCTTTCATTGTCAAAAAAAAAAAAACGCCAATTTGGCAACAAATTCTTCCAAGATCCTCATTGAGGAAACATCTTACTTGTCCGATCGCACCCCGCCGCGCGGGTCCTTCGGTCAAGATTCTCTCTTAGATATACTCTGCCCCTCCCCTCGGGAGGATTCCCCTGTATTTCCATTTGTACCCCAGGATTTCTATCCTGCTTCATCTTCGTTAGGTTATGATAAAGAAGTTAGGCAGTCTAGTTTTAGTCAGATTAGTCAGGTTAGGAAGTCTAGGAAGCCTAAGGGTAGGCGAATTCCAGGTAGATACCTCCAGGACTTGGCTGATAAGTGCTCTTCTTGTTCTTTAATCCCTCAGCTTTTAGAAAATCCAATTCAAATGCCAGAAGATTGCATGGACGATGAGTCAGTCAATGATGGGTACGGAGTATATGAATTAGTGCATGAAAAGGACCCCATTGTTGAAGAAGAAGATGACGAGGACGCAGCTGAGGCATATGCCAGTGGAGTGAAGAGATTCGATGAACCCTCAGCTGCCGTAGAAGAGCCCACCAAAGAAATCAATTTAGGGACTGAAGACGAACCTAGGGTTGTCCTCGTCAGTAAAAATCTTTCTACAGAGGATGAGAAGGCAATGGTACAAGTACTTAAGGACTATAAGGACACTTTCGCCTGGAGTTATGAAGATATGCCGGGGTTAGACTCATCTTTAGTTGAACACAGGTTGACATTAAAGGAAGGAGCTAGCCCGGTCAAGCAGAAACTAAGGCGATTCCACCCACAAATGGTTCTAAAGATGAAGGAAGAGGTCGACAAATTGCATAAAGCTAAATTTATTAGAGTTGTCCTTTATCCACAATGGGTGGCCAATATAGTCCCGGTTATGAAGAAAGACGGAAAGGTCAGAATTTGCATTGACTTCCGCGATTTGAACCGGGCGTGTCCTAAAGATGATTTTCCATTGCCTCATATTGATGTACTCATCGATAATACTGCTGGCTATGAGATGTTATCATTTATGGACGGATTTTCAGGATATAATCAGATTAAGCTGGCGGAAGAGGATCAAGAGAAAACATCATTCACTACACCTTGGGGAACATACTGTTATGTTGTCATGCCATTTGGATTAAAGAATGCTGGAGCCACTTATCAGAGGGCTATGATGACAATATTTCATGACATGATGCACATAGATCTGGAAGTGTATGTGGATGACTTATTAGTTAAATCTAAAACAAAGGCTGAGCACGCCAAAGTTTTGGCAAGGGTATTAGAGAGATCGAGAGAATATCAGTTAAAGATGAACCCCAAGAAATGTGTATTCGGGGTATCTTCAGGGAAATTGCTTGGATTCATTGTCAGCAAACGGGGAATTGAGATCGATCCTAACAAGGCGAAGGCTATCAGAGAAATGCCACCTCCCAAAAACTTGAAAGAGTTGAGAGGATTAATCGGGAGGTTACAATTTATTCGCCGTTTTGTCTCCCAGCACTCACAAAGGTGTAAGCCGTTTTACGAGCTTACCAAGCCGGGAGTCAAATTCGATTGAGATGATAAGTGTCAGGAGGCATTCGATGGATTGAAGAACTATTTGGCAAGTCCTCCTGTTTTGAGACCACCATCTCCAGGCAAACCATTAATACTTTACATTTCAATCCTGGATGATGCAGTGGGGGCTATCCTAGCACAAGAAGATGAAGAAGGAAAAGAGAGGGCAGCCTATTATCTCTCTAAACTTCTCAACCCCGCTGAACAGAGGTACACGGCGATGGAGAAAACGTGTGCAGCATTGGTCTGGGTTGTGCAGAAATTGAAACATTATTTTCTAGCCCATGAAGTCCATCTCATCGCTAGGATGAATCCGATCAAATTCCTTCTGGAGAAATCTGTTCTTACTGATAGGTTAGCACGATGGCAAAGCTTTCTATCTCAATTCGATATCACTTATATTCAGCAGAAAGCAATCAAGGGCTATGCCATAGCAGAACATCTCGCTCATCATCCCCTTCCTAGATTTGATCCAGTGCGATCAGAGTTTCCGGATGAGAAACTGATGTCCGTAAATCAAATCAGAGATGATATGTGGACTCTGCATTTTGACGGAGCTCTGAATTCTCATGGAAAAGGGATCAGTATCGTTCTGTTATCACCTGAAGGTATCACCATTCCACAAGCCTTTCAGCTTGATTTTCCAGTCACCAACAATATAGCTGAATACGAGGCACTCCTTGCTGGTCTTGAGGCTGCTCATTTCCATGGTGCCACCAAACTCAGAATCGTAGGTGATAGCCAACTGATTCTTCGCCAAATGCTGACCAAGTATCGAACTCTCGATCCCAAGCTCAAGCCTTATCAAGAGCTTACTTCTGCTTATTCAAAGCTTTTCACGAAATTGATCTTTGTCCATGTCCCTAGGAATCAGAACATCTTAGCTGACGCTCTACCTTCACTTGCATCTTCTCTTGATTTTCCAATCAACAAACAATCTGAATCAATCATAGTTCATAGGCGTCTTTCACCCGCCGTGAAAGATCCTTTATTCCTTAGAACTAAGGAGAAGTTGCTGAAGAAAGTCAGAGACGGAGATATCATTGAAAAGAGAGAAATCATGTTGATGGAGCTGTTAGAAGAGATGGATGATGAACAGAAGCCATGGTATTATGAAATTGCAAAATATTGTGAAGATCAATCGTATCCCGAGGAAGCTACAACTGAGGAGAAGAGAGCTATCAGGAGAGTTGCTCAACGATATACCCTAGTTGGAGGAGCATTGTACAAAAGAGGTTTTGATGGAGTTCTTCTGAGATGTCTAGACGAAGATGGGCTTTGGAAGGTTATGGGAGGAGCTCATAGTGGAGTTTGTGGTGGTCATGTCAATGGACAGATGCTAGCAAAGAAGATCCTTAGACAAGGATTTTATTGGCCAACCATAGAAGAAGACTGTGTAGGATATGTTCGTAGGTGTGCTAAGTGTCAACTTCACGCCGACAAAATTCATTCTCCTGCATCTTCACTCCATCCTGTTTCTTCCCCATGGCCTTTCTCCATGTGGGCTTTCGACATTATTGGACCTCTTGGCAATCCAGATTCCGGCATCAAGCAAAAATCTTTCATTCTCACGGCAATGGAATACTTCACCAAGTGGGCAGAAGCTGAAGCGTACGTGGAGATCAAAGCATCAACCGTCTGCAAGTTCATCATGAAGAACATCATCACTCGATTTGAAATTCCAAGCACCATCGTCACCGACAACGGACCGCAGTTCGTGTCACAGGAACTGAAGGACCTCTGTAACAGGTATAAAATTGCATTGCATCATTCGCCTCCTTATTATCCGCAAGGCAATGGCCAAGCAGAGGCAACAAATAAGACTTTGATAAAAATCATCAAAAAGACGTGCAAATCTAACAAATTCGCAGACTGGCCAGAAAAATTGGTTGAGGCTCTATGGGCCTACCGAACTTCAATCCGCACACCTACTGGGCAAACTCCTTATTCCTTAACATTTGGAATGGAGGCGGTAGTTCCATATGAGATCCTCATACCGTCATTAAGAGTACAATTGAATAAGGAATCTTCCATTGATGAACATCGTTCAGCACTCCTTGCTCAATTGGAACTTTTAGACGAGAAAAGATGGTCAGCTGCTAATCATGCAAAAGTTTATCAAAACAGACTAGCACGTTTTTATCAAAAGAAAGTCATTGAACGTAAGTTCAAAGTCGGTGAAATGGTTGTTAAAAGAATTTTTGTAAAACCTGGTGGTCCGCGTTCTAAGCTCCAACCCAACTGGGAAGGACCTTATGTTGTATCGCACGCTTTTCCTGGTAATGCTTATCGTCTTGTTAATGCAGAAGGAGAAGAGCTAAATCATCCCTGGAATGGCTTACATCTTAAGAAATACTACCCTTAGGTTAAAGAGTCGATCAGCATGGTACAAAGACCAGTGGAATCAGAAAGTTTATAAACTCGAATTTCCTCATCAGTCTGGATAACTTAATTTCAAGCCCATTATTGCACACATTGACACGTTTGATTCGTGAATAACAAGAGATGACAAGGTCTAAAGGATATCGAAAGCTTGACCGAAAGTGTAAAGTACAAATCATTCTTTTTAAAGCAAAAAATTCTGTTTTAAACTCGGCCCATGATGTCGGAACGAGGCTTAGAATAGACTACCAAGAATACCCGCCATCTTAGTAGGAAGCCGTCATGAAAAAAATGGGGGAGATCCGTCCCGAAGCAGAAAGCAAAGAGAAGAAAAGAAAATAAGCAAAAGCAAAAGGCAAAAGCCAAATGTCAAATCAAAAGGCCATTACATTACAAACGTTACATCAAGACCATGAAATGAAATAAAAGGGAACGCAAGGTCAATAAATACCCCGGAAAGGAAATGACCGAACCCCAACGGATATTAGGGTAGGAAAGGGACATCTTTTTAAGTCTCCGGAACCTTCTCAAGGGCTTTCTAAACTTATTCTTCTTTTCTTTCTAAAGAGATGTACTCCAAACTTAAGGAATGGCTTACATTGACTAAGGGTCAAATCATCAAATGGGATCACGAATGGAAACACAAGTTCAAACACGATGGGTTTAAGTTAAATTGTTGAAGAATGATTTGGAAATTAAGTTAATAAATGAATATGATCTTTTGATCTAAGTACCATGCTGATCTTTTAGTCAAAAAAAAAAAAAAAAAAAAATGTATATGTCAAAACCCAAAAAAAAAATACATATGTCAAAATTCAAAAAAAATACATATGTCAAAATCCAACAAAAAAAATACATATGTCAAAATTCAAAAAAAAACATATATTTCAAAACCCCAAACAAAAATGAATATTTCAAAACAACAAAAATATTTCAATCAGCATTTGCTTGTTGCACTCAGTATGTTTCATTTCTTTTATTTTCAGCGAGCATCTGTTTGCTTGTATGTTGCATTTTGCTTTAGTTTAATTATTCTCATTACCTTTGTTGATAAAGGCTATGCCCCTTGACCCTTCTATCAAGGATAGGATCAAGTAGTCGGTTACTTAACCAGGCAAGGGGCTAAGCCTGAACAGATGCTTAACCTGTTTGTTCAAGTCATATACAGGACACAAGGCATGAAGAGAGTTAGAATTCGAGTAGAAGAACAAGCAGAAACCTGTTTCTGTGAGTAAAAGGCGTCGAGGAAATTCGAGAAAATTCAAATGAAGCTGAAAATGTCAAGAAGATCCCACTGTGGGAATTTATGAAGTCCTGACCGTGGCTAAAAAGACGGTTATTTCTACCCTTGTACTATTTAATTCATTCGCATTACTATATGATAAATATTTATTAGAGTATATCAAGGACCTTGTAGTTTTGATGAAACTGGAGTTTGAGTTCCCCTTCAACAAAAACAGTGATAATTCCAGAGGATTCTTAATCGCACGGATAGGCCGTTGGATTGTTAACTAGTGAGGACGATGGTTCCACTTTTGTGAAACGGTGCGTGGATAAACGAGCTTCGGCTTAGCACTGAATTAGAAGAATTAGTATCTTAACTCATTAATGACAATTTGACAATATTATCCTTGATTAATTTATATTTTATTTGACTTTATATTTTTCTTTTAGCCCAACATGCATCATGTAGGACTTTGAAATCATTGTGATAAAGATTAATTATTGATTAAGTTTCAGACTATTAATCAAACAATCTCAACATGATATGAAATATTCCATTCTGAATTGAATATCTTGATTATCTTTGAGGTTCGCTTGAAGATATCCTTGGAATTCTATCTTTTCTTGGATTCTTTATCCAATATTTCTTGTTTTCTCTTAAGATCCATCATGGCTGCAGCACGTCCACATTGGCTGGCAAACGCTCCCCATGATGAAACCTACAGTGTCTATGACCTGGGGTACTTCCCACTCCGAGGAGGTTGATCGACCTTATTTTATTTCCTTGTCTATCTCATCCAGACAGGATTGATTCCATTGATCTCATTGAGCTATTTTCATTGATGGTTTTGAGAAAAATTCCAATCATGTGATGTTGAGAGCGTGTCTCATCACACCTTGGCATCACCTTTTCAGTACATTCCATTTCATTTCACTCCCTTGCAAAGACGATGCCAAGGTGAGGCAGCTGTAGACACGCTAATTTTGACATCATTTTGAGTAAATTTCATATCATATAATAATGCCTCAGAATGGTCTGATATTTAATCATTGATTAATTTTTATTGATCTTTTTGAGTGTCGGGTTTAACAGACATGTTTAAGTTAATTAATTGAATTGATTTTAGTTCAAATTTCAGTAAAAATATGAAGGATTCTAAAAGACGTCTACCCATGTGGACGCCATTTAGACTTTATTCCTGTTTTAGCGTTTGAATTTGAATTTTAATTAATTGATTTATTAACTAAAAGGCGTCTGTGAAGGTCGACGCGTTTTAGGTTTCCTAAGCTATTTTAACTTCCCTTCCGGATGTTTATCCTTATCTTAATTAGTGTAAAAGACGTCTACACATGTAGACGCGTTTTAACTAATAAAGATAAAGATAAGTTTTCCCGATATTTATCATTATCTTAATTAATCTAAAAGACGTCAGCCAAGGTAGACGCTTTTTAGATAATTATAGATAAAGATGAATTAATCAGTAATTATCTGTCGGTTAAAGTAGATAAATCCTAGATTTTTCTATGTTAATCGCGAACGCAGAGAAAGCCTATAAATACTTTGCATTTCGAAGAGTAAAAGGAGTTGAATTGAATTGAGTTGAGCCATAGCGTTATAGCGAGTTGAAGATCGAAGCAACAACGTCGGGACGCCGGAGCGCTGCCATTTCCAGAAGTCGGCATCCCTTTCAAGATCTTCATCCTTTCAAGGCTTCAAACCAAATGGGCATAACTGTTTCAATTCTGCATTCATTTTACATCTTCATTTAGTTTCATTCTTCATATTCACTTCGTGCAACACACACCACTGCATCAATCTTCCACAACCTATTTGATTTAAGGGGTTTCAAAGCCAATTAAACAAGTGAGTTTGCTGTTTAAACATGCTTATCATGATCAGTTTTGATATTACTTCCACTTAAGTTCTCATCATCATTCTTCATTGCATTTTCTTTCTTTGTCTCTGCTGCACTCAACCACAACAACAAGAGAACAATCAAAAGGGGAAATCAAACACAACGCCAGAAAGACTTCTGGACGATCCTCAAACTCAGCAAGAACAAAAGAACAAAGAAAGGGCTCTCTTTCTTCAGCCGGCTGAAGGAGGGGAACCAAGGACTTAATCTTCCGCGTTCAAACAGGTAGGCGATCATATCTCTTTTGAAACTTTTTAGTTAAAAGTTTCTGGCGATCACTGCACTTTAGTTACTATTTTTAATAGGTTAGTTTACACTAAACAACATAGCATTTTCATGTTAATCACACGAGCATTTTCAGCACCTACACTGCCAACCTATGCTAGGCTGGGACTTGAGCTGAGAGTCAACCGATGATAGGATGAGCTCTGCCCCTTTTCCAAGAGTGATCATGGATAGAATTTGTTCAGTCGAGAGTGATCCCAAAGACTCAAGACAGGGAGTTCTCTGCATTTTGACAATCTTCCCATTGTATGGGAATTTATAGCACTGATGATTAGTGGAGTTCACTCCCAGGGTCTGGTCCATCCAAGGCCTTCTCAAAATGGCGTTGTATATGGGCTTGGCATTAAGGATGTAGAGTTTAAAGATCATGGCCACTGGCCCAATTTCCAGTTTCCCATTTGCTGGTCTTTGAGAATCGTCATAGGTTGAGACCATCATGGAAGTAGACTCAATCTTTTTTGGATCAATCTCTACTTTCTTGGGAGTCTTGAATGGACAGACATTGATTGATGCCCCAGTATCCAACAGGATGGAGTCCAATGAGTGACTCCTGAGTGTTGGGGTCAAGCATGAGGGAAGGGATTGGCATTCAGGGGGAGCTAGACTCTTATCTGTGAAGGATATGATAGGTGTCTGGGTGACTGAGAGAATGGCATTTGCGAGCCCCATGATAGGAAGATCTTCATTGAGTGTAATGCGCTGGAGGAATTCGAACAATGTCTCCCTGTGTGTAGGAGATCTCCCAATCAACTCTAGGACTGGCATCTTAGCAGGAGTTTTCCCTAGATGCTGTAGGATGTCATACTTAGACAGATCTGAATCCTCTTGAGAGTCCAAGGGTTGACTTGTTGGGGGAATGACACCAATCGGACTGGGGTCCACTTCTTGATCTGATTTTAGTGGTTGAACTGGTGGTGAATTCATCAGGAAGAATTGGGTTACCGGACCTGGCTTTGGTGTTGGACACAAGATGGATGGAGGAGGTTCTCTGATTGAGAATGAAGGAACTTGGACCAGAGTAACTGGGTTGATGGCTGTTGGTTGTTCCCTAGGTCGTATCAAGACCAAAGGTTTGTCTTGGATGATAGTGGAGACTCCTTGCAACGGCTCTCTAGGTTTGGTCATCCTAGCGGGGCACTCACGCCATATCCCAACCTCTTCATACTCCCAGTATTGTCCTCTGCGATCGACATTTGGTTCCAAATTTTTGACAAGGGTGCTCACCCTTTCTAAAGAGCTAGATGGATCTTGAGCTACCTGATGAGAGGGCGGAGGGCCCTTGACTTCCAAGGTTTCAGTAGCCTCTTTCATGTGCCCCCAATTGACCTTGGTACTAGAGAAAGGGGGAACTGCTGAATATGGTTTATGATTGGATTGGCTGTCTGATCTGGACATAGGACTGGGTGACCTAAAGGGTTTCCCCAAGGCACTCACTTGTTCATTGATTGTCACTCCCTCTATTGGTGGAATCCTCTTACTTCTGTTCTGATTTTCAAAAAAGGATGGCAAAGTGGAACTCCAGATCTGAGATTGAACTACCCGAGCTCGATTATAAAGTTGTGCGAATGTGTGAAATTCGCTCAGCATGAGAATAGCTCGAAGCTGCGGGGTAGCGTTGTTGACCAACATGGTGATAGCTTGAGATTCGGGGATTTCCACTTCCGCCCTAGAGGCCATTGCCCTCCACCTGTTGGCAAAGTACGTGAACTCCTCTTCAGGCTTCATCTTTTCCATCACAAGATCAAATAGGGTGGGAGGCATGGTTGTCATATGGCTAAACTGAGTGATGAATTTTTCAGAGACCATATCAAAATGGATTAGGTCAGTGGCGGGCAAGGAAGAAAACCATCTTAAGGCCTCACCTTCTAAGGATTTCTGGAACAGATGGACAAGGAGGACTCTGTCGTAGAGCCATTGATGGGAATCCATGAGGAAACCTGACAGGTGATCATGAGGGTCAGAGGTGCCATCATATTTCCTGTATTCGGGGGCTTTAAATCCTGGTGGAAAGTAGGCCGGAGGGAGCTTACAATAGCTCGAGAGAGAGTGCGGTTGTTTCAGGGTAAGTTTCTCGGCCATGAACTTACGCACATAGGTTTCAACCTCACTTTTGTAGATGAATTCCTCCTACTTGAGAGGAGGTGTAGTTGGAGAGGCTGGAATCGGCATGACTGGTGGAGCAACTGGAGTATGAATTAGCTGGTTAGTGCGGGTCTGAGCTCTGTTGGAAGATCCTTGGAAGTGAGTTCTCCGAGGAGTGGCATCTTGAGTTTTGCCATAAGAGGCCCACTGGATGAGTTGATGAGGGGTGTACCGTGATAACACGACAATAAGTTGCAGGTCCTCACTCGGGTTTTGGAAGGTTCTGTTGGAGATTATAGGGTCACTTTCTGAAGAGGAAGATTCATCCAAGTATCTTCCCTTAAGTTCCTCTCTTGGTGTTTGGATCATGCCCACAAATGTTTGTTGTGGATCCTCTTCAATCTCAAACAGAGGGTTGTGTGTGACATTGTTACCAAACTCATACATGTCACCATACACAGTGTTAACATACATTTGGTTCATTATGCAATACAAATCCTAAGAAATTTTATATTTCACCTGGAAGGTTAACTGTGTATTATGAGAGTCGGTTTCTAACAAATCAAGTTTAACCCTTAACGACCCTTCACTTTTCCAATATTTGTTCCGCCAACATTCAATTAAGTGTCTTCATATTTGAAATCATTCACTAATTTCTCACGCAAACCCAAGGTTCCTACAGGGTGGTTTCAGGTACAACCTGCTCGGCGGCTAAGAGGGAATCCCTGGCTCGCGGAGACTGACGGAGGTTCCCAACAGAATAAGACTAGTCGCACCCGAGTGGGAATCCTCAGGTGGAGAGTCAGATCCTACGGGAGAGGTAACTAGAAGTGTGATGCCGGCTCTTCCTTAAAACCCCTGCGGAGAACACCCCAAAAAACCCAAAAAGTTAACAAACAGCAGGTTAGAACATCTAACAATTCAACAGAACAGGTAGCAGCACATCATACATGAACAGTAGTAGTGAGCAGAAAAGGACAAAGAACCAACGAGAGGTCGACGGCCAGGGGTTGGCCGTCCAAGGGGTCGGACGGCCAGGTGCTGGCCGTCCAAGGGGGGATGTCGACGGCCAGGGCCTGGCCGTCCAACGAGTCGGACGGCCAGGTGCTGGCCGTCCAGTGGGAGGTCGACGGCCAGGGGCTGGCCGTCCAATAAGTCGGACGGCCAGGTGCTGGCCGTCCAGGGGCTCTGACGGCCAGGGGCTGGCCGTCCAGGGGTCAATGGCCGTCGGGGATCCTTACCTTCTTTTCCTATTCACCGCAACCCGTGCAGCGGGCTACAGAGGTCCCACCGTGATCGCCAGAGGGCTATAGGCCCCCGGAACGTTTCCCGCCGCGGCTGCGGGCTTCGGGCGAGGGTTCCTCCGTTCGTCTTAGCACTGTGGCGATTCAAAAGGGGGTTAGAAATTAGGATGTGATCGCCAGGAGCATTACCTTTCGGTCCCTGTGCTCCGCAGGAGTGTGGAAGGTGATCGCGCGTTTTGTGGGAGCGGGAAATGCTGGTTCCTCCTTCTCTTCCTCCGGCCGGCCAGAGGAGGAGAGCCTGGTACTCTACACGCGGAAATGTGGTAAGGATCCCTGGGAAGAAAAGACAAGACAGAAAACAACCCGATTAGAACTATAATATGCAGAATCTATCCATAAAAAATATAAAAACTAACTACAATTGGAGGGAGATGCACCGGATGGGTATTTGGGAGGGAAGGTGAGCATATGTTATGGCCACCCACCTCCCATTTTTTGTTTGAAACCTCTGGGGGTAAACGGTGCTAAGTCATCCTAAGATGCATGCATGCAGATAAGGTGCCCGTGTGTGAAAGGTGAAATGATGTGTTGAAAGTGAAAGAAGAGAAAATAGAAGAGGGTTAAGAAAACAAGCCCATTTGGAGTGCGAAGGATTCTTCTGAGACTCCTCCTGACCGCTTGCTAACCTCCTCTGAGCCTTCCCTCCAAGAAGCCACCTCTTAACCCCCAGAAAATCCTTCCTTAACCTTCCCCCCCCCCCTTGCTCGAGAGGATGTGGGGGGTTTAAATAGTGAGGGGAAAAAGGGAGAAAACAGGGGTCTAAATCCCCGTAAATCACCCTGGAGGCAATAGGAAGTGGTCAAGGGTCGGAGGTAGTGTGCGCGGCAGTCGCCGGAGTGGGGAGTGGTCGGAGTAGTGGAGGACGAGGGCGGCGAGTAGAGGAGATCGTGGGGAAGACGGAGTCAAAGGGGTGGTTAAGGAGTGGACGGCCAGGAAACATGCCTTCTACTCCCGTGGTGGAAGCCCGGTTGGCCTTCGAAGGGTGGTGGAAGGCAAGGGGTGGCCTTCGAAGGGGGTGGAAGGCGGACTGGCTGGCCTTCCACGAAAAGGTGGTAAAAAGTGAGAAAAGTGGCCAAAAGGTGGAAGGCAAGGTGGTTGGCCTTCCAAGGAGGTAGAAGGCAAGGGGTGGCCTTCGAAGGGGGTGGAAGGTGGACTGGCTGGCCTTCCACGAAAAGGTGGTAAAACGTGAAAAAGGTGGCCAAAAGGTGGAAGGCAAGGTGGCTGGCCTTCCAAGGGTGTAGAAGGCAAAGGGTGGCCTTCGAAGGGGGTGGAAGGCGGACTAGCTGGCCTTCCACGAAAGGTGGCTAGAGTCGGGATTTGGTTAATGGGCCTAGTTGTTAGTGGGCTGAAATGGCTAAATGAGGGGATTTTGGTGATAAAGGGCTAATGATGGAGGGGATTTATGACCAAAGGGCTGGTCCAAAATCGGTGTCTACAATGAGCACCCCCATCTGCATGCATGCATGTTAGGATGACCTAGCACCTTTTACCCTCCAGAGGTTTCAAACAAAAAACGGGAGGCGGGTGACCATAACATATGGTCACCTTCCCTCCCCAAACACCCATCCAGTGCGTCCCCTTTCAATTTTAGTTTATTTATAGATTTGCATGCATAAATTCTACATATCACAGTTTTAATCGGGTTATCTTCTTCTTTTGTCTTGTCTTTTCCTTTCAGGGACCCTTACCACATCTTTGCGTGCAGACTGCCGAGCTCTCCTCCTCTAGCCGGCCGGAGGAAGAGAAGAGGAATCCGTCGTCTCCCACTCCATCAGAACGCGATCACTCTCACCATCCTGCGGAGCACAGGGACCGTAAGGTAATGCTCCTGGCAATCACATACTTCAATTTATAATCCTCCCAAATCGCCGCAATGCTAAGACGAATGGAGAAGCCCTCGCAAGAAGCCCACAGCAGCGGCGGGGGATGTTCCGGGCGCCTACAGCCCTCTGGCGATCATGGTGGGACCTCTATAGCCCGCTACACGCATCGCGATCAAAGGTAAGAAGGTAAGGCCCTGATATATTTTATTTTTGATCTGGACGGTCTGTTGCTAGGCCGTTCAAGCTGCCAAACGGCCAAGCAGTTGGCCGTCCAACACCTTGGACGGCCACTTGCCTGGCCGTCGACGCCTCTGGACGGCCAGTACCCTGGCCGTCCTCTCTCTTGGACGGCCAACATACAGGCCGTCCACTCCATTGGACAGCGGGCCCCTTGGCCGTCATCCTCTACTTGACGGCCAACTGCTTGGCCGTCCTCTGCCTTTGATGGCCAAGCCTCTGGACGTCCTCTCTACTTTTATAGCCATTCTGTTAGCCGTTCATGTATGCTGTGCATGTATGCTGCCTGCTTCGTTGATTCGTTGTATGTTCTGACTCGTTAGTTGTTAAGTTTCTGGGTTTTTAAGGGTACTCTCCGCGGGGGTTTTAAGGAAGAGCCGGCATCACACCTCTAGTCACCTTTCCCACAGTATTTGACTCTCCACCTGAGGATTCCCACTCGGGTGTGACTAGTCTTATTCTGTTGGAAACCTCCGTGAGTCTTCGCGAGCCAGGGATTCCCACTTGGCCGCCGAGCAGGTTGTACCTAAAACCACCCGATAGGAACTCCGGGTTTGTGTGAGGAATTGATCCTGTCCATTCCCAATCATCCACCTATAGGCGTCACTGAGAGAATTCTTTCAAAATCACAGACACCTAACTAAACTTTGGTGGAACAAGTTTTGAAAGAAAAATCCAGGGTCGTTAAGGGTTTGAACTTGATTTGTTAGAAGCCAACACTCATAATACACTGTTAACCTTTCAAGTGAAATATAAAATCGTTTAGGATTTGTGTTTCATCATGAACCGAATGTATGTTAACACTGTGTATGATGACATGGATGAGCTTAGTAACAATGTCATGCACAACCCTCGGTTTGAGATTGAAGAAGATCCACAACAAACCTTCATAGGTATGCTCCAAGCATCCCGAGAAGGACTTCCGAGGAAAGATTCCGATGAATCTTTTACCTCGCAGGGAGAAGATGAGCCAGTAATTTCAAGTAGAACATTCCAAAATCCTGGGGAAGATCCGGAACTTATTGTTGTGTTATCACGTTATACCCCGATCAACTCATCCACTTAGTCTCCCGTGGAAAGATTCAGGATGCCACTCGTCGAAAAACTCAATTCCAAGGATCTTCTAGCCGACCCCAAGCTAATCAAACAATGCCAACTCAAACAATCCCATCTAATCTCATCAACTAGGTCACACCTCCCAAGCAGGAGGAGTTCATCTATAAGAATGAGGTTAAGACTTGTGTGCGGCAACTCATGGCCAAAAATCTCAACCGTAGGCAACCTCATTCCCTTTTGAGCTACTGTAAGCTCCTTCCGGCCTACTTTCTACCAGGATTCAAAGTACCTAAGTACAGGAAGTACGATGGTACTACTGACCCACACCATCACTTATCTGGGTTTCTCATGGATTCTCACCAGTGGCTCTTCGATAGAGTCCTCCTTGTCCACCTCTTTCAGAAGTCACTCGAGGGAGAGGCCTTGAGATGGTTTTCTTCTCTACCAGCCACTGACCTAATCAACTTTGATATGGTCTCTGAAAGATTCATTACCCACTTCAACCACATGGCAACCTTGCCCCCTACCTTGTTTGACCTTGTAATGGAAAAAATGAAGTCCGATGAAGACTTCACTCACTTTGCTAATAGGTGGAGAGCTATGGCTTCTAGAGCAGAGGTTGTCATCCCTGAAGCCCAAGCGGTCACCATGCTTGTTAACAACGCTACCCCTCAACTCCGAGCTATTCTCATGCTAAGCGAACTTCAAACATTCGCTCAGCTGTATAATCGAGCTAGGGTAGTTCAGTCTCAAATCCGAGACTCCACTCTGCCTTCGTTCTTTGAGAACAGAAATAGAAACAAGAAAGCCACACTGACTCCTACCACAGAAGGAGTCACCATCCATGAACAGGTCAGTATGCTAGCGCAGCCAACCAGGGCTCCCAATTCCCATCCTAAGTCTGACACTCAGCCCAATCAGAAATAATATTCAGTTGTTCCTCCCCCGACTAATTACAGTCGTCCTATGGCTAAGCGAGCATCATATCCGCCTCTGCCAGAATCATTGGCAGACATTTTTTATGGCTTGCTAGCCTATAATGCCATTCAACTCCCACCTCAAAGAGAAGGTTTTCCACGCAATGCAGATACGTCCAGGTATTGCCCCTACCATAGGGTCCCGGGACACACAATCTACAATTGCTTCACTTTTAGGGATTGGGTGTATGACTTGAATGATAAAGGTCGGATAAACTGGGAGGACATGAGAAAGGCTATTGATGCTTTGAAGGCTAAGAAGGAACTAGGAATTGTAAAAGACCCGTTACCTTCTCATCAAGTAGTTCAAGATCCCTCCAGTTCTCAAGGAAAGGTCAACACTTTGATCAAAGACTTGGAGCCCATAATAGTCTGCAGAGAACAATACTGGGAGTATGAAGGGTCTGGGATAAAACATCAAGATCCCACCTGGTCACGTGAGACTAAAGGAGTTACTCCATAAGTCTCTACGATCTCCCAAGACAAGCCTTTGGTCCTAATCCGACCTAAAGAGCGACCAGCAACCCTCAAGCCGGTCACCCTCATTCAGATCCCTCCGATCACAGCCGAGGGACCCACCTGGCAGTGCCTGCGGCGCCAAGGGAGGTTTTGATAGCTTCGGGCTCACTGCCGGCAAGCCTTCCGGCGACGGGGACGTCACCTGGCAGTGCCTGCGGCGCCAAGGCAAGTGGCCGCCGGCCGGGGCTGTCCCTCTTGCCGCCGGGCACCACCACCTGCAACAGCTTCTTAGGTTCGGGTTTTGCAGCACCCGTTTTGGAGCTGCATCGGGGCCACCGGCGCCGGAGCCGTTCTACGGCGCCGGAGGAGACGCCGGCGGAGCTAGGGCCGCCGGCCGCCGGGCGGATCTGCCCCGGCAACCCCCGCCGCCGCCATGAGATGTGCAGGTTAGGGTTTCGGGTGGAATGGAGGAGATGGCCCTGAACCGGCCTGGGGGGGGGCCCGGTCCCGCGCCGGTCGGACCGGCCCGGGCCCGGTCCAGGGCCTGGCCGAACCAGACTCGGACCAGGGGCACCCCTGGCTCGACCAGGGCCTGAACCCCATGGCTCAGCCCAAGTGGCTGAGCCCCATTCCTTTGATTTTCCTATTTTAAAACCCCATTTCTATTAAACCTTAGACCATTAAAATTTTAATTGAGAATTATATATTAATTATAAATTCAAAATTGTTTTGGAATATGAAATTATTATTTAATTCTTAATTTTAATTGGGCAATAATGATTATGAATCATTCAATTAACAAAGTGTTGTTAATAATTGGAATTGGTTATTAATTTAAATATTAAATTAATAATTAATTTTAATTGTCTAACTTAAGTGTTAAGTTAACATTCATTAGTTAACTGGAATTAATTATCATTTTAAATGTTAAATTGATAATTAGTTTTAATTAACTAATGTGAAGGTTTAATTAGGAGTTATTAGTTATTAGTTTAAGTGTTAAACTAATAATTAATATTAATCTAATAATCTAAGAGTTAGATTACTGGTTAAATGAAAAATTTGTGTTAATTACTAGTTTAAGAGTTAAATTAGTTATTAACATTAATTAATTAGTCTAAGAGTTAGATTAATTGTTAATAACTAATTAAAGTTGATTATTAATTTAAGTGTTAAATTAATGATTAATTTTAATTAGTTAATTTAAGAGTTAAATTAGTAAATAATAGTCTAATTGTTAGATTATTAATGGGGTTTCAATCTAATTGTTAGATTAATTATTAGAATTGTTCTAATTGGCATGGAATAATCTGGAATTATTAATTCGGAGTGTGTGCACATGTGATGTGTGTTTATTGCTTTTTAAATTGGATTTAATTGCATGTTAAAGTTAATTAAATGATTTTTCGAAATTCAAATACCAATTTTGATTGGATCCCAACTTTTTGAAAGCCAAAACTTATCTATTTTGAAAACTCATTTATTTTAACCATGTGATGCGCTGAATCATGTGTGGAATGTTTAAAACACACCGTGATCATGGATATGCACTTATTTAATTGTTCATGTGATGAATGATGGATTGTGTGGTTCGTGGATGTATGATGTTTATTAATTGTTAATAAATAGAGGTCTGCTCACCTCTCTCTCTCATACTCCGATGTATTTCTACCTCCCTCTCTCTCTTGTACTCGCCATAAGGCCTTCTTCAATTTACTTATAAATTCTAGAATTTAAATGTAATATGATCGAGGCAACCGAGGAAGGAGCGAGGACGATCCACAACTGCAACCAGGAAGGCGAAAAGATGGAGATCTCTTGCCTATGTGATTGCAGGATATCTAATGTAAATGTTATGATTAGAATGTGTGTGCGTTTGACTGTTGGCTCCAGTCAAACCCACTGTGCTATCTATGACCACACTAATGACATGTATGTGATGCATTGTTTATCTTTTGATTATGAATCAAAGCAGGTTATAGTATTTAGTAAATATATACGATATATTTATACTATCACCTAGGAGAGACCAAGATAAAAGTTATCTAAATACCCTCAGATAAACTCTAAGCTGTAACGCGAGTAGTTAAGAACTTACCACGTGGTCTACCATCGTTATAGTCATAGGATTCAAATCACTTTAGGCAGGTTTGTTGTGCTATCCACAAGGCCTGCTTAATTGGGAGGAGAAACTGTGGCTATGGCATTAGATGCCTATAGATCGGGGTAGAGGAACCATGTAGCTTTGTTGTGCTATCCACAAGGGCTGCATGCAAATCTATGCTCGTCGCGTAATGATGGTTAGCTTAGACCAGGATTAATGGTTTGTTGTGCTATCCACAAGGCCATTAAATCTCTGGGGACCGAAGCCATGATCAGATATTGCAAGGAGTTGCAAGTCCCATGAGTTGGGTGCTCTCTGATTGTATTACAGTTTGTTGTGCTATCCACAAGGCTGTAGTGCAAGTCATTGAGATTCTGATCCCCACTAGGAGACTGTCGGCGTCTCCCGTTCTGTATAACTGAGGGTTATACAGTCCGTCGAAAATTAGTGGGAGTTAAACTTGAACGAAAGACCATGTCTTGTTTTAATCTTTAAATAATTGAACATCTGCTAAATAGATTTTACTTATCTCTTGTAGGGAATTATGTCGTCGAACAACTCACTCCGTGGCATACTTGATGCCGTTTTGACTTACCTGATCTACTCAGATTGGTTCAGAAGCCTGAAGAATGTCTTCAGATCTGAACGCAATAACTTTGTCCCTGGAGCTGATCCTCCTGCTGAATCGGCATTAGATACTCCTGAAGCAGAGATGACAGCTAACGATAAAGGATCGAAGGACAAAGGTAAAAGAGTAGTGAAGGGTGACTGCTTCTATTATAAGCAGTATGGTCACTGGAAGAGGAACAGAAAGGAGTTCCTTCACGATAAAGCTCATGGAAGAGTGAAGCTGTCTGACGCTTCAGATATCTATATGATAGATATCAACTTATCAGTTAGAGATTCCACATCTTGGGTATTAGATACCGGATGTGCTTCTCATATCTGCCATGATGTGCAGATGCTGACAAGTAAGCGCAAGCTGAGACAAGGTGAGGTGGAATTGAGGCTAGAAAACGGCGCAAAAGTTGCGGCGATTGCTGTTGGGACAGCAAACCTCAGGCTTCCATCGGGAGACACCTTACTATTGGAAGATTGTTATTATGTTCCTAGCATAATAAAGAACATCATATCAATATCTTGTTTGGACAAGATAGGATATAGGTTGACGATTGAGAATAGAAGTTGTTCGATTTATTATGGTAATAAATCAATAGCTTCGGCATCTTTAGTCAACGGTCTATATCTATTAGATGTTTCTTATTACAATCTTCAAATTGATAATGCTCTTAAAAAGAGCAAGAATTGTGTGAATCAGGCCTACATGTGGCATTGTAAACTTGGGCACATTGGCGAAAGCAGGTTGCAAAAGTTGCACAAACATGGTTACTTAACAGCATTCGATTATGAATCGTTTGCAACATGTGAATCCTGCCATATGGGAAAGATGGCAAAATCTCCATTTAGTGGACATGGAGAACGTGCCAAGGACATTTTGGAACTAATACATTCGGATGTATGTGGTCCCATGTCCACCCAAGCCAAAGGTGGTTTTTCTTACTTCATCACGTTCACCGATGACTTCTCAAGATTCGGCTATGTGTACTTAATGAAGTACAAGTCGGAAGCATTTGAGAAATTCAAGGAGTATAAGAATGAGGTGGAGAAGCAGTTAGGAAAGAGTATTAAAGCTCTTCGATCAGATCGAGGAGGAGAATACTTGAGTACTAATTTCACACAATTCTTAAAGGATAATGGTATCCTTTCTCAGCTAACCCCTCCATATACACCACAGATGAATGGTGTATCAGAAAGGAGGAATCGCACCTTGTTGGACATGGTGCGATCCATGATGAGCTTTTCGGGATTACCAGTGTCCCTCTGGGGGTATGCTCTAGAGTCAGCAGCATACCTACTGAACAGAGTACCCAGTAAGTCTGTGGCCTCTACTCCATATGAGATATGGAAAGGCAGGAAACCAGAATTTAAACATGTTAAAGTCTGGGGTTGTCCTTCTCATGTAAAGAGGCATGATCCGGACAAGCTGAAATCACGAACTGATAAATGTAGGTTTGTGGGATATCCAAAGGAAACCTTTGGATACTATTTTTACCATCCTGATGAACAAAAGGTGGTTGTCGCCAGGAAAGCTGTCTTCCTGGAAGAGGAATACCTTCTCCAGGAGGACAGTGGGAGTAAAATAGTACTGGAAGAGGTTCCAGATCCCCAAACAGCTGCATTATCATCAGATGAGATATCAGTTCCTGAATCTGTTCAGGTACACACCGATGAGCCTCGTAGATCTGGTAGAGTACCTAGACTACCCGAACGATATGTGGGACATATCGCTGAAGATGAGTCTAAGGTACAATATAATAAGGATGATGATCCTAAAACCTACCAGGAGGCCATAGAAGGCCCAGAAACCGGGAAATGGCGAGAAGCCATGAACTCAGAAATCCAGTCCATGTACACCAACCAAGTTTGGAACTTGGAGGACTTGCCCGAGGGTATTGTACCCATCGGTTGCAAGTGGATCTTTAAAAGAAAGATTGGTGCTGATGGACGGATCGACACTTATAAGGTAAGGTTGGTGGCAAAGGGATATCGTCAAAGGCAAGGAATTGACTATGACGAGATTTTCTCACCAGTTGCCATGATAAAGTCGATCAGAGTTCTACTCGCCATTACTGCACATTTTGATTATGAAATCTGGCAGATGGATGTGAAGACTGCCTTCCTCAATGGTAATCTTGAGGAAGAGGTGTATATGATACAACCAGAAGGTTTCACATCTAAAGAATCTCCAGATAAAGTGTGCAAGCTTCAGAGGTCCATTTATGGACTGAAGCAGGCTTCCCGGAGCTGGAACATAAGATTTGACGAGGCTGTCAAGTCTTATGACTTCATTAAGAATGAAGATGATCCTTGTGTGTACAAGAAGACCAGTGGGAGTGCAGTCACTTTTCTAGTTCTTTACGTAGATGACATACTACTCATTGGGAATGATGTAGCTATGATGTCATCAGTAAAGGTCTGGCTGTCGAAAAACTTCTCCATGAAGGATTTGGGAGAAGCATCCTACGTATTGGGAATACGGATCTATAGAGATAGATCAAAGAGGATGCTTGGAATGACCCAATCCTTGTACATAGATACCATAGTCAAAAGGTTTGGCATGGAAAATTCCAAGAGAGGTCTCATACCGATGAGACATGGAATTAATCTCACAAAGGAGCAGTCTCCTAAGATTCCTAATGAGAGGGCATTCATGGATAGAATACCCTATGCCTCTGCCATAGGATCTATCATGTATGCCATGCTATGTACACGGCCTAATGTTGCATTTGCTCTAAGTGTTACGAGCAGATTTCAGGCTGATCCAGGCGAAGAGCACTGGAAGGCAGTGAAATGCATCCTTAAGTACTTGAGAAGAACTAAGGATATGTTTCTTGTCTATGGAGGAGGTGACTTGAAACTGCGAGGCTTTATTGACTCGAGTTTCCAGTCGGATCCAGATGATAGCAAGTCAACATCTGGATTCGTGTTTACATTGAACGGAGGGGCAGTGTTCTGGAAGAGTTCCAAGCAAGTAACCACTGCAGATTCGACGACTGAAGCTGAGTACATCGCTGCAGCTGAAGCCGCCAAAGAAGCAGTGTGGTTGAAGAAATTCATCACCGACCTCGGCGTAGTTCCCAGCATCTCTGAGCCTGTTCCTCTGTTGTGCGACAACAATGGAGCGATTGCGCAAGCGAAAGAGCCACGGTCTCATCAGAAATCGAAGCATATTCTGAGGCGCTTTCACCTTATCAGAGAGATCATATCCAGAGGAGATGTAGTAGTGGAAAGAGTTCCATCTGTCGACAATGTAGCAGATCCACTGACAAAGCCGTTGGCTCAAATTGTGTTTGAGCGTCACCTAGAGTCTATAGGCTTATTGTATAAAGGTGATTGGCTTTAGTCCAAGTGGGAGATTGTTAGTTTAGGTGGCCTACAAGCCAATCTAACAATGTAAATCTCGTTCACTATTAATAAAATGGTATAATATTCATTATGTGTAAATCGCGTGAATTATCGTTTCATAATGAAGTCCGTGAATATGTGCAATGGTGATCAGATTATGATGAGATCATACTAATGAGACTGATCACTTAAACACACATATTCTTAATCGTTCCTAGTCGGAGGATATCCGAGAAGGACATCGGATATCCGGTTAGACTAGAACAGATTACTCCTGCTCATATGATGAGGGTGACTGGTCTCATAAGTCACTTGTGTGGAGACACTAAGGCGAATCTGTAGGTGCTCATTGGAGAATGAGTTCACTGAACTGATCCGACTGAATCGCTGGATGGTATCGTACCTCACTGTCAACCAGCTTGATTCTATTGTCGTAGTTGCGTGGATGGTCCTTGGACCTGAGACATCAAGGACACCTTGGCGGTGGACTTATGTACTTTGACCTTGGTCTACGAATCTCTAGCCACGGGATTCTAATACGCCAAGGATTGGGTACAGCGGAATACCGTCGAAGGGAATTGTGTGTCAATAAGGAATCATTCACTCTCGGTACTTAGAGAGAGAATGCTCTAGGAAAGGATGCGCGGAAGTCCCTGGCCAGGGCGGACGATAATATCGGAAAAGGAGTTTTCCGATATTCATCAGCGGCATCCAATCCAAGTGAGTCGACCGGTTAGTGTTTGACAGCTCGCCATACCCTGAGTTGACTCGAGAGCATTGTACGAATGAAGGATTATATCCACGCGGTAACTGTCGACGGAAAGGTTCCAAGAGTGGGTTACTTAACCCCAAATACCTTCCGGGTTCACGCAGTGTTGCTTGGCACCCAACGTGATCGGAGGCCCGGTCGAATTCGATGTGCGACATCAATTCGATTGATTAATTGATTAATAAAGGGTTATTAATTAATTAATAAAGCCAGTGAGGAGTCACTGGGCTTACTGGGCCATTAACTGGACTGGTACTTGGGCCTAGAGGGTCACACGCAAATGATTCTCAAGGCGATGGATAAATAAGTGAGTTTTATACAAACCGGGGGTTTTTATGAAAAACCGCGCGGTTAGTATAAAACATAGCTAACGGGCTGAGCAGGCAAAGCTGCTGCTAACCCTAGCTGCCCCTCCTCATTTTATGTCTTCCTCTGGAGTCCAGGCAGATCCAGATCTGCTCCGCCGCTTCTCCGAATCCCGTTCGACGGGAAATCGTCCGCGCGCTGCGGCGATCATTGCGGCGACCAGCGGAGGCTTCGCGGGCTGCGAAGAACGACGAACTCGAGGATATCCGTCACGAGGAGGATCGCGTGGACTTCGCTAGAGGCCGGGCGCTTGCGCGGCTTGGGGTGTCACACCGACGGAACAGAACGGCTGTGAATTCGAATCGGCACACGGTGAGAACTTCGATAATCCGATTATCTCGTATTTTAGTCTCCGAAACGGGAACGGATCGCTATAAATAATTTTGTTTTTCCGCTGCGTGAGCGATCCGGAGAAACCGAGAAAACCCAACAGGTGGAACATCGGTTAATCCTCAAGCCTGATGCTAAACCCGTGAAATAAAAGTTGAGACAGCTACAACCGGAATTAGCACTTAAAGTAAAAAAAGAGGTTGACAAATTACACAAGGCCAAGTTCATTCGGGTAGTGCTCTATCCTAAGTGGGTAGCTAATATCGTCCCCGTGGCAAAAAAGGACGGAAAGGTTAGGGTTTGCATAGATTTTCGCAATCTCAATCAAGCTTGTCCAAATGATGATTTCCCACTTCCTCATATAGACTTGCTGGTTGATAACACGACTGGATTTTAAATATTATCCTTCATGGATGGTTTTTCATGATATAATCAAATCCGACTAGCTGAAGAAGACCAAGAGAAAACATCTTTTATAACCCCATGGGGAACTTATTGCTACATGGTCATGCCATTTGGACTTAAGAATGTTGGAGCCACCTACCAGAGGGCAATGATGGCGATCTTTCATGACATGATTCACATCGACATGGAGGTTTATGTGGATGATATCTTAGTGAAGTCTAAAACCAGGAAGGGACATGCTCAAGTTCTTAGGGCTGTAATGCAGAGGTCAAGAGAGCAACAACTGAAAATGAATCCAAAAAAGTGTGTATTCGGTGTTTCTTCTGGTAAATTGCTAGGGTTCATGGTAAGCAGAAGGAGGATTGAGGTCGATCCGGACAAAGTGAAGGCGATAGTGGAAATGCCCCCTCTTGAAAATGTCAGGGATATAAAGGGTCTCATCGGCCGTTTGCAATTCTGTGAGATGTAAACCCTTTTATGATTTATTGAAAGAAGGGGCAAAGTTTATTTGGAGTGATAAATGTCAAAAGGCCTTCGACGAATTGAAGAGCTATCTCCTCAATCCATCCGTCCTTATGGCTCCTATCCCGGGGTGGCCTTTATTGCTATATGTCTCCACCACTAAAGAATCGGCTGGAGTAGTATTGGCCCAACTTGACGACGAGAAGAAAGAAAGAGCAGTGTACTATCTCTCCAAGCTCTTCAACGATGCTGAAAAGCGATACACTGCCATAGAAAGGACATGTGCGGCCGTCGTCTGGGTAGTGCAGAAATTGAAGCACTACTTCCTCGCCCACGAGGTCAAACTCCTAGCAAGAATGGACCCGATCAGATATTTGCTAGAGCGGCCAGTTGTAACAGATAGGCTGGTGCGATGGCAGACCTTCTTGAACCAATTTGACATTACCTATGTAAATCAGAAGGCTGTAATGGGGCAAGCAATTGCCGAGCACCTAGCTCATACTCCGCTGCCTACATTTTCGCCCGCCCACGATGAATTCCCGGATGAGGAGTTGGGTCTAAGAGTGGATGACACCCCATCCTGGGTCCTTTACTTCGACGGGGCCCTTAATTCTCAAGGCAGTGGGATAGGAGTGGTCCTCATATCTCCGGAAAGGGTAAGTATTCCGCACGCTTGCCAACTCTCCTTCTCAGTGACCAACAATGTCGCTGAATATGAGGCTCTCCTAGCTGGCTTAAAATTGGCATTGGTCCTCAAAGTCCTGGAATTGAGAATAATTGGAGATTCCCAATTGATCCTCCGCCAAACCGTGGGCAAGTATCAAACCCGGGATCCGAAATTGAAGCCATATCAGGAGTTAGTGAGATCGCTAACTAGGCATTTCAGAAGGATTACCTATGTACATGTGCCTAGGTCTCAGAACATCTTAGCAGATGCCCTGGCCTCCCTGTCTTCAGCACTAGAAATTTCCATCACCAAAAGTTCAGCCACCATCACTCTACACAAGCAAGATTTGCCCTCCTTCCGGGACCCTTGGTTCCAACAATTCCTTCTCTCATCAGAGCATGTCTCTGCTATCACGGAAGAATTCACCCCCGATTGGGATGATGGGAATCCGTGGTATTTTGATATCATGAACTATCTTTGCGAGGGATCCTTCACATCTTATGCCACAACTTCTGACCGCAAGGCTATCCGCCGTGCGTCTCAACGCTACCTTATCTTAGGCGGACTTCTTTTCAAAAGATCCTTCAGCGGGGTGCTCCTTCGGTGTCTAGATGATGCCGAGATCCACCATGTCATAGAAGCAGCTCATGCAAGCGATTGTGGCAGTCATATCAATGGTCGTGCCTTAACTCAGAAGCTCCTCATGTCCTACTATTGGCCTTCAATAGAGGCTGATTGTTCCATATTTGTTCAGAGGTGCTTGAAATGTCAGTTACATGCTAACAAGATTCATGCACCTTCATCATCTCTCAAATCCGTCATTTCCCCTTGGCCCTTCGCCATGTGGGCATTCGACGTCATAGGACCTCTGGAGGATCGATCAGGCGAAATAAAAAGGAAGTCATTTATCTTAACTGCCACTGAGTATTTCACTAAATGGGCTGAAGCGGAAGCGTTTGTGGAAATCAAAGCATCCACGGTGGTGAAGTTCGTCAAACACAACATTCTCTCCAGGTTCAGGACACCGCGCGATCTCATCACCGACAATGGACCACAATTCATCTCCCAGGAGCTCCAGGACATGTGTAGTAAGTATGGCATTAATTTGCATCACTCTTCGCCTTACTATCCACAAGGAAATGGTCAAGCCGAAGCCACCAATAAGACCCTCATTCGAATCATCAAAAGAACTTGCAGATCTCACAATTATTCAGACTGGTCGGATCGCCTAGTCGAGGCTTTTTGGGCGTATCGCACTTCTGTCCGAACTCCCACCGGACAAACGCCTTATGCACTGACATTCGGAACAAATGCGGTACTTCCATATAAGATTCTCCTTCCTTCTCTAAGAGTGCAGTTGGATAATGGAATTAGCGACGCCGAACGTCGTAATGCCATGTTTTCCCAACTGGAACTATTAGATGAAAAAAGGATGATGGCGGCAAACCATGCTTAAGTTTACAGAAATAGAATTGCGAGATTCTATGCAAAGAAGGTTCTCGAAAGAAAATTTGAAATTGGGGAAATGATACTCAAGAGAAAAATGATCAAAATTCATGGTCCTAGGAGCAAGTTGCAAGAAAATTGGGAAGGTCCATTTGTAATCAAGGAGGCATACTCAGGTAATGCATACCGCCTAATCAATGGAAAAGGAGAGGAGTTACCCCATCCTTGGAATGGGGTGTATCTGAAGAAGTTTTACCCATAAAAAAAAAAAAAACAAAAACAAAAATCAAAATTTTCAAATTCCAAAAAAAAAAGATGGAATATTCCAAAAAGCAACCAAAATATTTGTAAATATGTGCATACCTCAACGAAAATGACAAAAAATTAGAAAAGACACAAAATCCAGCTGTCTGGTGACTGCCACGTAATCCCCTGTCTAGGTCTAGTTGCATGATAGATTGGGTTGACATTAAGGTTTGGCTAAGATTCTGGTCTACCAAAACCTTGGACGTGTCTACTTTACTTTTATACGGATCCCTATGATCATCCTGAAATGCACACACCTACACGTTTCCTCAAAGAGAACCTTTTCAAAATGAGTTCGAGGTCTTTAGTACACTATCAACTGCAACATTTGCTCTTCGTCCCTCGACCGATCAGGACAGTTGACGCCCTTAAACGGTCGAGCTCAGCAAACTGCGGTTCCTCAATAACCCGATAGATGTAACCCCTCAAATAGGCCCAAAAATGAAATGTAAAGGACCAGAGCACGTGAAGAGGGCAATGTCCCCGCAGGCAGAATATCAAATAACCCCGAAAAAACATCAAGAGAGGAAAAGAAATACAAAAAAAAAGGGGGGGGGGGGTTCAAGCAATCATACAAAAAAAGCCTGGTCGTGACCGTGCCTGGCCATGAAATCTACCAAAGGCCTGAAAAGTCAAAGTAGGGGCATCTAGGAGGTCAAAAGGGATCCGTTTTGTCATAGCTCGCCCTTTTAACAGTTTTGTCGATCCTCCTGTGAGGTTTGTCTCTAAAATTTCTTCACTTTTTCTCCCCCAAGGTTTAGCACGAGATAGCTATCTAAAGACCGAACATCATTTTAAAATGGTTCGTTTTTCAAAAATCATCATATGCTCACATGATCACAGAAGTCCAAAATGGGTGAAGAGTAATGTCAGTGTTTCTGGTGAACCAATTCCTTAACCATAATCTCAATGAGCACTCTCAAGACTTCGGGCTTAGGTCAATGCATGCGCGTCACCAATAGGTGCGACGGCGTCTGATTCCGGGTTAGCGTCGCGCGGTTGACCGTTAGGGTTCTAGGGTGTTCTATCTTATACCTTCCAGATTGTGAGGAAAGAGATCCGGATCGAGCAAATCATTTACCTCGAAAACTTTTT
Source organism: Zantedeschia hybrid cultivar (assembly GCA_030544215.1). Classification (NCBI taxonomy): domain Eukaryota; kingdom Viridiplantae; phylum Streptophyta; class Magnoliopsida; order Alismatales; family Araceae; genus Zantedeschia; species Zantedeschia hybrid cultivar. Next base: position 49,740,737 of record JARZZO010000011.1, read on the forward strand.
GGGCAAACTTGGTGGTCGAAAACAGCTGGGAGCCTAAGCATGGCATGACGGTATTGTCATCAGTATGAGTCTTAGCCGGTCAAGGTTAGTTTGAGGAGTCTAGAGGCCCAAATCAATTTAGATGTGTGCTTAGGATACCTGGGAAGTTGAGTGTGCATTTCCCTTTCGTCATTCAATCAGGCTGAGTTTGGGCAGTCACCAGGTGGTCGGAATCAAAAACATGCTTTCATTCATCACACACCCCACTTGTTAATATCCGCTAGCATTTGCATATTTTCTTGTCACATCGATTTCAATGCTCTTCTTTTGTCTGATTAGTAGGACACGGCCCCTTGACCCTATGCGAAGGCTAGGGAAAAGGTAGTTGCTCTTTTAAGCAAGGGGCCGAAAACTATTTCCCCTAATGTTGTGCATACAGGAAGAACAGGTATGAACAAAAATCAAAACAAGAAGTGCCCGGATACAAATAGTGAAATATGCAAGCATAACATAATGTTCATACATCACGATACAGGGGCATACCCCTATATCAGCCCTCAATCCCTTTTCCTTCCCTCCGCCTCATCCTCTCTCCTATCACGAGAGGAGTGTCTCATCTGACTCTCAGAATCGTCCTCCCGAGCACGGTGATGACCTGATGCCGGTCGCATAGACCCCGAAGAGCCAGTAGGTCGAAGTGCTCTCCATATGTCCTCAGCAAGGAGGGAGTCGAGGTCTCTAAAGATAGAGCTCCCAGCAGGCGCCTTGCCAGCCGATGGGGCAGGGATAGGAGGACGAGCTCCTGGACTCTGTGCACTAGATCTCGTGGCTCGTTCTCGCCCCTTCTTCATCACTCGGTCCCACAGTGTCCGGTACTTGAAATCAAGCTCCCTCACCTCTGTCTGCGACCTCGTCAGCTCCTCCCGCAAGCCGACTATCTTACCCTCCCAGTACACATCTGGGTGGGATCCTTCTCTTGCCCTGGCTCGAGTAGTCCGCTCCTCTAAGACCTGATCCCTCAACTGCTGATTGAGGCTCTCCAATTCCTGCGCCCTGGCTAAAGCGGCCTCCACCTCCTAGCGCTGCAAAGGAACTTAGGGTTAAGCAAGCTCAATCGGAATAACACAAGGGCGGAACAAGCCTCACCTGCTGTGCTAAGTCCGCCTCCCGGGCCTCCGCACGACGGAGGGCATCCTGCAACCTCGCCTCCCAATCAGCAGGGGCAGCTGGCCCCTAAGATGATGAGTCCGCGCCAGGATCTCCCCGCTGCCCGTGACGGGCTAGCGTTTCTCTCTGCATCACAAGAGTTTCACAAAATAAAAGGACAATTTCACACCCGAAACCAGAAATCAAACTTCTCACCAATTCTCCAATTTGGCGAAGCAAGTCACTCGTCTGCAGAACCAAAATCTCATTCTAATTCTTTAGAATCTGCACAGATTCGGTTTCGGGCATCTATTGCAGGAATACCACCAAGGTCAGTCAATAAGAAAAAGATTGGGTGAAATAGATTGAAGGGTTTAGAGTGACGCACCCGCCGCGCATCTAGAAACATACGGTCCGCGTACCGTCGGGCGTAATCCCCCAAGTATGTGTAACTATCTCGCAGGAATTTATCCTCCTGCAGGGCGTCCCCGGTGAGATACCATACTTCAATCTCAGCTCGCCTTACCACTCGCCAGTCCTGACCAATTGCAGAAGATCGGTGACGACCGCGGTTCATGTCAGGGTAGGTCGGAAAGGCAAGTAAAGGCTAATGCCATCCCCACATGCGGAAGGCCATCCGAACAAAAAAGTCATCACAGATATTCACACATAGCAAGGGCACTTCCTGCCGGAATTGGGAAAGACTCTGAGACACCCATGGATGATCAGCGAGGTCCTCCTCTGCATATGGCATCCACACCACCTGAATGAAGTGAAAAGTCAGACTTAATCATTGGTCAAGATGCACATATATCTTGAATCACTCACCATGTGAGGAGGAAATGTGTCGAGCTGGGCACGGATGTCCTCCACGCGGTACATCACGGGACGATAATCCCGGATCACTTCCCACCGCGCCGTAAGTGGAGTCCATCCCTCACGATCCGCAGAGACGGCCCCGCGGCCGATGGGAAAGCGGGTATAACCCCAGATCTACAAGGGACAACACAGTTAATATCAACCAACATAAGTGAGGAAGGACGGAGATCAACAATCAAGAAGAATTACCTGAAGAAAAGGCGTGAATCCGCCCAGATTGCCGGATCCCTGGCGATAGCTCACCAGGTAAGAAAAGAGGTGACCAAGCATCGCTGCTCCCCATGCCATCTTCTTCACTGCTTGGAGGTCCTCCAACAGCGGCAAATACTTCAAGTTAACCTTGTCTGAAGCTGTAGCAAATAGCAGCCTTCTGAAGAAGAACATGAGGAAGATCCGTAAATTCTCATCATCTGAGCGGCCATCCAAATCCAGTAAAGCCTCCACTCTCTCAGCAAAAGCCTCAAGAATCTCGCTCGACATCCGCCGTACCCGACTCAATCCCACAGATCGGGCGAAATGTCCGAGGGGTATGTGAGATAGTGCTCCTTGAACCCGATAGTACCCCTCACCTAGGAGTCGATCTGAGAGCTGCCTGTAATCCCTGAGCTCAGGACCCACTACCGGGTCACCAATGACCGGCAAGCCTGTCAAAAAGGAGACGTCCTCTAACGTGGGCAGCATGTGTCCCCAGGGCATGATGAAGACTCTGCATCTGTCATCCCAGCGCTCTCGCAGAGCCACCAAGAAGGGTGCATCCACCATGAATGGTCGGATCCGAAACAACGGCCCGAACCCAAACGTATCCACCTGGAAAAGGAGCCGATCGGGCAGCGCATGGTACCAGGCCCAAACCAACTCCCAAGAGACTCTGCCCCGGACTCTCTGTAGGCCCTGTAAATCCCAACAAGATTAAAGTTAGGGGCATGAATATACAAAAAAAAAATGTGTGTGAGCGGGGCCTCCACGCGACGCCCTAGCACATGCATGCATGCCTCCACGCACCCGCACGTAGCCAGCAACAGCCCCAAGCACACCTGCGCTTGTCTCCTTCCTACTTCCACCGCACTGCTGCAACTTGTTTTCTTAATATCATCTTTTACTTTGTTTTAACTTATTTTAATTTAGTTAAGTTAAGTTGTTATTGCTTATTATTTCTTGTTGCATAAAACTTGATTAGTTCAATATAGAAGTTATAGTATTTTTGCAATCTTTTGTTAATCTCTCTCTCTTCTCAATTTTGAATGTGGTTGTATTTGTGCTTTTAAAAATTAGATTAGTTAAATTTGTAAATTTAGTTTAATTTAATTAGGTAGTTAATTAATCAATTCAAATTCCCAACTTTTTAGATAATTAAAATCTAAAGTTTTCAAAATTAAAACTTTAACTCCCTGTGGATCGACTCGGACTCACCATTATTAATTTTCAAAATCTAATTTACATGAGCCGAATAAATTTAGATTGAACGTTCTTATGAGTGTTTAACGACACACAATTTGGAACGATCAATTTTTGGCGCCGTTGTCGGGGATTTAGATTTTTAATTTTGATTATCTTAGATTTAGTGTAATTAATCTTTAACTAACCTTATTTTTCTTATTTTTGCAGGTATATTGAAAAAAAAAAAAAAGTAAACGAAATCATGGTAAGTGTGTTCCAACTTTCTATGTTTTAATTTCCTTACTTTAGTTAGTTTCAATTTTTGTAGTTTCTAGTTTAGATAGGTTTCCATAACTAAAAAAAGAAACGAAAGAAGAACATCCAAATTTAAAAATCTTCATTTCCAGATTAGAAACCTTCCATGCTAGGCATTCATCATTCGAGGAAAGCATGATCTAGTTTCCTTTCACAGTTATTTCCATAAATTGTTGAAGATTGTGGGGGAAAGGTACGTGTTTCAATTTTAACAAGTCATTCATGATTGCATCAACACACCCTGCATTGATTTGCTTATTGCCTTGTATTACATTCAAAAAGACTTTAAGGGTAACAACTTTAACCACATAAGGTACGGATTTGATCACCCTTCCTTAGCCCACAAATCACCTTCCTTGCATTGGCATTTCCTAATCTAATTAAAAGCAAGTAGAAAGATAATCTAGGGTTTACACCGTGAGTGGTTTAAATTTCGGGTTGCCTCCACTTTTGGCAACGGTGTCTAGGCTAGAGGTTAAAAAGGCAAATGCCTAAGCGGGAAAGTGGTTCTCTAATTAGGTCCCTACAAAAGTAGGGGGAGCCTCCCACTACCCCACCTCTTACCTGGCCGTTGATTGATTGTGGTTGTTACTTGAGGTGGACTCCATTCACCTTGTAAGAAAATTCACATAGAGAATCTAGGTTAACACTAGATCATTAGGATAATTTGTTTGTCAAAATTATTTGCATTTAAAAAAAAAAAAACAAGAAATAGAAAACAAAATTCAAATCCATCCTCTCTCTCTCAGTCCTAGTGTATACAAGGTAGGAGATCTTAAAACCCTAACCTTCTAGGACCATTTGCTGAAATAGAAAGAATCCTACATCAAAGAAATCCAGCACAAGATCAAATGGTTGATAATCAGGACCCACCAAAGCAAATGAATGACTATTTCATTCCAAATCTATATCAACCTTCATCCTGTATTCATCTTCCTCAAAATCCAGCCAATCAATATGAAATTAAATCTGGCACCATTCAGATGCTCCCATCCTTTTATGGGAATACTAATGAAGATCCTTACAAGCATCTGGATGAATTTCTAGAAATCTGTTCCACGATGAAGATCCAGAATTTCACCGATGATGGCCTTAAGTTGACCTTATTTCCCTTTTCATTAAAGGATAAGGCTAAATATTGGTTGGGGACTATAAGAAGGCCCATTAGGACATGGGAAGAAATGTAGAAAGAATTTCTCAAGAAGTTCTATCCCATAGGACGAACCAATACCATGAGAAAGGCCATCACGAGTTTTACCTAAACCCCCAGGGAATTAATCCATGAATCTTAGGAAAGACTGAAAGAATTGCTTAGGAAATGCCCTCATCATGGGCTTTCAAAATGGCAAATTGTCCAAGCATTCTATGAAGGATTGTCTGAACAGTTCAGACAGATGGTAGATGCCTCATGTGGAGGGGCATTTATGATGAAAAATGAAGATGAGGCCTATGATCTTTTTGAGATGTTAAGTGAAAATTCCATCAATCATGCCTCATTATCATCTTATGAGAGGTATGTTGGGCCATCTAAACGGACTGGAATGTACGAACTTAAGGCCCGTAGAGAGCCCGAATCCAGAATGGACATAAATCTGATTAATCAGAAATTGGATAAGGTAGACATCTTGGCCAAGAAATTAGACCAACTCTTGGCCTTAAACAAGCAAGAGCCTACTTATCCAACACAATCTAGTCCATATGAAGGCCCATCTTCTGCCAATCATGATATTTGTACCTTATGCGCAAGTCCAACCCATCAAGTGAATGAATGCCCAACTGCAACCCAACTTCCACCATTCATTCAGGAACAAGTTCAGGCTGCCCAGGGATTCTCCAGGCCCAATAATGATCCATTCTCAAATACTTACAATCCTGGCTGGAGAAACCACCCTAATTTTTCTTGGAAGAATCAGCAGGCCCCACTACTAATGTCCAATCCTTCCATACATCAATCCCAAAAGCCACAGAATTCATTTCAACATCAATCTAATTTCTATGGAAATGTTTAGGCTAGGGGATCTCAGGCCCAATTCTCTCAACCGGCCCATTATCAATCATTCCAATCAGGTCAACCGGCCCATTATCAATCATTCCAATCAGGTCAACCGGCCCACTACCACTCATTCTAATTAGGTCAACCAACCCAATACCATCATCCACCCACTTACCAACAACCTCCTCAGCCCAACTTTGATGACAAATTTACTCAACTCCAACAACTGATTTTGACCTAGCAACAATCCATTTCTAAGTTGGAAAGTCAAATGGGCCAACTAGCTGAAGCTACAATGAGAAGAGAAGTGGCCAACTTCCTAGTCAACTCATTGCCAATCCAAGGAATCAACCTCCGGGTTTTCCACAGCAATCGGGCCTTTTACCTCAGCCTGGCCCATTACCACAACCTAAAGGGCCGCAATTTGAGAATGCTAAAGCCATTTTAGCCCTTAGGAGTGGGAAAAGTTTAGAAAACCCACATACAAATCGAGAGTTAGCCAAGGGTTCCACTGATGGGCCTCATGAAATTGAAAGTGAGAGTGAGGCTGAACCCAACATGGAGAAGTTGGAGGAGGATCTGAAAGGAAAAGGGAAGATAGATAAAGGCCCAAGTTCTTATCAACCTAGGGTGCCATTTCCTAATGCCTTGTTAGCTAAGCCCAATGCCAAGAAGAAACTGGCCCAGAATGAGGAATTGTTGGACTTATTCAAACAAGTTTAAATTAATATTCCACTCCTCGATGCCATCAAGCATATGCCAGCTTATGCTAAGTTCCTCAAGGAATTATGTACTCCACGAAGAGAATCTAAAATGGCACCCGAAAAGGTTCGGCTTTCAGAAGATGTAAGTGCGATTATGATGAATCACCTACCCAAGAAGTTGAAGGATCCTGGAGCACCATTGATCTCATGTGACTTAGGTGGAGTTACATTTGATAGAGCTTTATTGGATTTAGGTGCTAGTGTGAACCTCTTGCCAACAGCCATTTATGAGAAATTTGATATTGGGGAATTAAAGCCCACACCCATCATCTTTCAGTTGGCTGATAGGTCTGTGAAGACTCCACGGGGATTAATTCAGGATGTTATTGTGAAAGTTCATGATTGTTATTTTCCCGTGGATTTTCTTATTCTGGATATGGCGTTACCTGAGGAACTCATTCACACCCCAATCATCCTAGGTCGTCCATTCTTAGCCACTGCCAAAGCTAATATAAATTGTGAAACTGGCACAATGGACATTTCATTTGGAGGTCAAAAGGTCAAGATTAATGTCTTCAAAGCATCTCAATACCCAAATCATGAAGAAGAATGCCATACTATTGATATCTTGGATAATCTGGTTGAAGAAAATGAGATGTCCACATATGACCTTTTGGAGGAAGCCATCACTTTAAAGGACTCTCCTGGCCCATTAACATCTTGGCCCAAGGTTGAACCTTTACCAGCCTTACAATCTGAGCCTGCTCTGCCATCCTTAGAGGACCCTCCTAAGCTTGAACTCAAACCATTACCTGAGTCTCTCAAGTATATCTTTTTGGGCCCGGACCAAACTCTCATGGTCATCATTGCGGCAAATCTCACATCGCTGCAGGAGGCCCAATTAACCGAGGTCCTCAAAGACCACAAGGGTGCCATTAGATGGTCGGTGGCTGATTTAAAGGGAATTAGCCCGTCCATCTGCATGCATCACATCTATATGGAAGAGAATTCTAAGCCAAGTCGGGAGATGCAAAAGCGGCTTAATCCCAATATGAAAGAAGTGGTGAAGAAGGAAGTTGTGAAATGGCTGGATGCGGGTATCATTTACCCCATATCAGACAGTAAATGGGTCAGCCCAACCCAAGTGGTACCCAAGAAATCTGGATTAACGGTTATCAAGAATGATCATGGAGAAGAGGTACCCACTAGGCTCACCACGGGATGGAGAGTGTGCATTGATTACTGAAAGCTGAATCTCATGACTAAGAAGGATCACTTTCCACTCCCATTCATGGATCAGATTCTGGAAAAGTTATCGGGGCAGAAGTACTTTTGCTTCTTAGATGGGTACTCCGGGTACAATCAAGTGGCTATTTATCCGGAAGATCAAGAAAAGACCACCTTTACGTGCCCTTATGGCACGTTTGCTTTTAGGAGGATGCCATTCGGATTATGCAACGCACCAGCCACATTTCAACGGTGCATGATGGCTATATTCTCCGATATGGTGGGAGAATTCTTCGAAGTTTTCATGGATGATTTCTCAATCTTCGGGGATTCTTTTGAAAATTGCTTAGAAAATCTTAAACAGGTGCTAGCCAGATGCATTGACACCAATCTGATACTTAGCTGGGAAAAAAGCCATTTTATGGTTCGAGAGGGCATTGTTCTAGGCCACAATGTGTCTGAAAGGGGGATAGAGGTAGATAAAGCTAAGATCGATCTCATATACAATCTTCCTCCTCCTACCTCGGTCAAACAGATCCGTTCATTCCTTGGCCATGCTGGTTTCTATCGCCGGTTTATCCACAATTTCTCTCAAGTTGCCCAGCCTCTAACTCTTCTCCTAGCTAAGGATGTTCCTTTCCAAATGGATGAATCTTGCATCAAGGCATTCAATTCTCTGAAGGAATCTTTGACCAAAGCTCCGATTCTTCAATCTCCAGATTGGTCTTTACCCTTCGAAATCATGTGCGATGCCTCTGATTATGCTATCGGTGCGGTTTTGGGACAAAGAATCAACAAGTGTCCCGTGGTGATATATTATGCAAGTCGCACCCTTGCAGATGCTCAAATGAATTATACCACCACAGAAAAGGAATTATTAGTTGTGGTTTTTGCCCTAGAAAAATTCAGATCTTATCTTTTAGGGGCAAAAGTCATAATCTATTCTGACCACTCAGCTCTGAAATACCTGTTGACCAAGAAGGATGCAAAGCCTAGGCTTATTAGATGGATCTTACTCCTTCAGGAATTTGATTTGGAAATTCGGGATAAGAAAGGTTCTGAGATTGTGGTAGCTGACCACCTATCCCGAATTTTGATCTCCGAAAGTGCACCCATAACTGATTCATTTCCAGATGAGCATCTACTGGCCATTTCCCACACTGTTGCACCTTGGTATGCTCATATTGTCAATTACAAGGTGACTAATCAGCTTCCTGAAGGATGGACTAAAAGTGAGAAGGACAAATTCATTTCCCAGGAAAAGTATTATTTCTGGGAGGATCCTGAATTATTCAAATTATGTCCTGATCAAATCATTAGGCGATGTGTTCCTGAAGAAGAACAACAGAGTGTTCTCAACTTCTGCCATAATCTGGCTTGTGGGGGCCATTTTTTGGGAAAGAAAACTGCAGCCAAGGTCCTGCAAAGTGGTTTTTACTGGCCCACACTTTTCAAAGATGCCCATGAATTTAGCAAAACTTGCCTCCGATGTCAGGCTGTAGGAAAGATGGCGAAAAGGGATATGATGCCACTCAACCCAATCTTGGTGGTTAAAGTTTTTGATGTTTGGGGAATTGACTTTATGGGACCTTTTCCACCCTCTTTTGGACATAAATATATTCTGGTAGCGGTGGATTATGTCTCTAAGTGGATTGAAGCAGTAGCCACCCAAACCAATGATCATAAAGTGGTCATTAAATTCGTTCAGAAGAATATCTTTTCTCGGTTCGGGTGGCCTAAAGCTATCATAAGTGATGGGGGAACGCATTTCACGAATTACCAGTTTCAAGCTTTGCTTAAGAAATATGGGATTAATCACAAAGTAGCTACCCCTTATCATCTCCAAACCAGTGGCCAAGTGGAAGTTTTCAATAGAGAGATTAAGAATATTCTGCAAAAGTTTGTTAGGCCCGATAGAAAAGATTGGTCTGAAAGATTGGATGATACCTTATGGGCCTATCGGACCGCTTACAAAACTCCTATTGGCATGTCTCCTTATCGCCTGATTTTTGGAAAAGCGTGCCACCTTCCGGTGGAGTTGGAACATAAGGCTTATTGGGCCATTAAACAAGTCAATCTGGACCTAGCCCACACTGGTGCCCATCGCACCTTACAACTGAGTGAGCTAGATGAGTTGCACAATGAGGCCTATGAAAATTCAAAGATTTATAAAGCTAAAACTAAAGCTTTCCATGATAAACATATTGTGAGAAAATCTTTTCTTCCAAATTAAAAAGTTTGGCTATTTAACTCTAGGCTACGCTTATTTCCAGGAAAACTGAAATCCAGATGGGATGGACCATTCGTGGTTGTTAAAGCCTTCGATCATGGAGCCGTTAAAATTCTGAACCCCAAAAGTGGGGACACTTTCACCGTTAATGGTCAACGGTTGAAACCATTCATTGAAAATCTTCAAAATGCATCACCTGAATCCATAGAACTGAGTGATCCGCAATAACTGAACTTTCGTCTGGCTGAAGACGATAAACTTAGCGCTTGTTGGGAGGCAACCCAATATTTTACTTCAGTTTTTGTATTTCTTTTCCTTTTAGGTCCCTGAGCAGCAGTCGCCTGTGGTATGTCGCATCCTCTTCATCACAGGTTGTTTCTCTCCCTCACAATTCTCTTATGGCTGACATGTTTTTCATATCTTTTATGCCATTGAGGACAATGTCAATCAAGTTGGGGGGTGGGACAATCAATTTGATATGCAAATCTTTTGAAGAAAACTGATATCTTTCACTGAAACATGGGCAAAATTTTAAAATTTCTTTCAAAAATTTCTTTTCACATCCTATGAAAATTGCATGAAATCATGTTTCATTAAGTAAATCTTAAACAAATCAATTTTTGTTAGTCACATTGGTTACAGAGCCTTCAAAGTTTAAATATCTCACTTCAAAAAAATCCACGGCAGGATAATTTTCACACACACACGGCAACTTAAAATAAATGAAAGATCTTAAAAGTATAGAATTGTTGGAATTAACCTTAAGGATAAGACTACTTATTCTAATTTTTCTTTTTAGGTTGAACGAAAGAAATGTGTAGGATTCATAATAGGGGACTGTCCCACTCAGCACTCTAAAAGAGGCGGTCATTTAAAATGGACAGGTGAAAAAATTAGAAGGCGTTAAAAGAGCTAAAGGAAGGTAGGTGGCAAAAAGTACACACCTCCCCTCAGGCAATTCAAAGAGAGTGGCAAAAAGTACGCACTCTCAAAAGCAAAAGTACAATGAAATGAAAAAGCCACGCTAAAAAGTCCATCGTACCAGAAACATGACCAAGTCGTGAAAAGTGCTGAGTTGGGACGGGAACTGAAAAACGGTCATCACTAACTGATCGGGAAATCTTTTATTCTCTTCTCCTCCCCAGGTAGTCTTATCTAAAGGGTAGTAAAGGCAAGAATATACCGGAAAGGTCGGAAACGAGTTCTAAACATGTCAATTTTCATGCACAAATCACCTGTCGTGAATCAAAATATTGTGGGATATGAAAACTTTAGCTTAACCAATCGGCTACCACTTAAATTGTTTGTGATAGATACTACAAATGAAGCATGATAATTCATTGTTTGTCTTAACTTTTCCCTATTTGCATTGCTAAGGGACTAGCAATGAGTAAGTTGGGGGGTGTGATAAAGTGTTAAATTGATCATTTAAAGGCAATCATACGCATCACTCACGTTTTTATCTGTAAAATAGCATGAAATGATAGATAATTGCGTACCAAGTCCAACGGTACCAATTTCGTCAAATTCTGACTTAAAAACATCGTCATTTCATGTGACTAATGGAGTATAGCGCATTTACGATTTTTCGACGAAATCGAGATGAAATAAATAAATATAATGATTTTTTTTATGATAATATCCTAATTTATATTTATTCTATGTGAACAGGACATGCCGATGATGCAGTGCAGTTGGTGGAGTTTTCGGAAATTTGGAGAGGTCTAGTGTTTGAATCTCAATAAATTCGACTTCATTTTGTCCAAAAGATTAAAGCATGGGTAAAAACGTCATGTGATGCCCTAGTGTTGCCCTAATTCCATGGCCAAGAAGAACCCAAGAAGGGCCAGCCGCTTGCCTTTCTCCCACTTTCTTTTTTTTTTTCAAAAAAAAAAAACCTTCCTTCCCATCTCTTTAAAAGACTCCTCACGTACCCAAGACCCTTATATTCCTTCTTTCTCTCCAGTTTCCCGCAGCCTCTCCTCCTCCCTCTCCAGTTTCCTAGCCGCACTCCCCTCCTCTCTCTCCGATTTCTCTGTCTTCTCTCCACCTTATTCTTTCTCTCGCCCGCAGATTCCTCCTTGCTCTCTCGGTTCCTCTCTGTTTTCCACACCTCCCTTCCTCCCTCCTCTGCTCCCTCTCTCCGGTTTCCACCCTCTCTACCTCAGCCGCACCCTATTATTTTCTCTCCCTTATTCCTTCTCTCTCCCCTCCTCCGGTCCTCTCTCTCACCATCTCCCTCGCCTCTCTCTCTTCCTCCCTCTCAGCCTCTCCCAGTCCTCTCTCAGCACTCTCCTCCTCTCTCTCTGTTTCCCGCAATCTCTCTCTCTCTGCACCTTTTCCTACCTCTCTCTCTCCTCCTTCTCTCCCTGCCATCTCTTTCTCTCCCCCACGCTCTCTCTCTCCGGTCCGCTGCTCCAGCGCTGCCCAACGCTCGAGCCCATAGCACGCCTACGCGGCGACGTGCATGCACGTCCACGCGACTCGAGCACGCCAGCGCAGCATCCCTCGCATCGCACCGCCCAGGCACGTCCGGTGAAGCCTGAAGCCGGCCTCCACGTGAAGCCATGCATGCTTGAATCCCCCATGCGCAGCACCTCCACCAGCCATCAGCTCCACGCACCTTCACTCCAGCTCCTGCAAGCGCACCGACCAGCGAGCACCAGCACTCCACCAGCGCACCAAGCCAGCAGCTGCACGCGTTGCCCAACGCCCACGGGCTTGAAGCCGGTCTCCACGCGTCGCCCTAGCGCATGCATGCATGCCTCCACGCACCCACACGTAGCCAGCAACAGCCCCAAGCACACCTGCGCTTGTCTCCTTCCTACTTCCACCGCACTGCTGCAACTTGTTTTCTTAATATCATCTTTTACTTTGTTTTGACTTATTTTAATTTAGTTAAGTTAAGTTGTTATTGTTTATTATTTCTTGTTGCATAAAACTTGATTAGTTCAATATAGAAGTTATAGTATTTTTGCAATCTTTTGTTAATCTCTCTCTCTTCTCAATTTTGAATGTGGTTGTATTTGTGCTTTTAAAAATTAGATTAGTTAAATTTGTAAATTTAGTTTAATTTAATTAGGTAGTTAATTAATCAATTCAAATTCCCAACTTTTTAGACAATTAAAATCTAAAGTTTTCAAAATTAAAAATTTAACTCCCTGTGGATCGACTCGGACTCACCATTATTAATTTTCAAAATCTAATTTACATGAGCCGAATAAATTTAGATTGAACGTTCTTATCAGTGTTTAACGACATACAATTTGGAACGATCAGCCCTCCATATAGATGTGACAGAATTACCGGGGCAAGAGAATAACCTTTCCACAACAAGCTCAGCACACCCACATACTCTCTTTCTAGCACAAAGCCTGAAGTTGAAAACCACAAGACTCCCCCAAGGACTAGGCATAAGCCCCGCATCAGTCTCTCAGACTCGACCGTCTAGCGTTTAATTTCTCGGATCAACCAATGCGCAAGGCGATCAACAAGGATTCCTCGCTTGTCAGTCATGCGGCATACCTCCCGTTTGTCTTGCACTATATCAGCAAAGATTACCTCCCATGTAAGCAAAGCCGAGGGATCGCCAGTGGCTAGACCCTCCCAGCCATAAAGGATTCCTACCTCCTCCACCAGCACTGTCGCCTCAAACTCTCAAAACACGAACGTATGCGTCTCCGGATGCCACAGTTCAAGCAGTGCACCCAGCCCCTCCCAATGCCAGTGAATGGAGGTGATCCACTTCGCGAACACAATGGATCGGGTCAGATTCCACCGGCGCATATACACCCTCATGTCTAGGGTAATCACGTCTATCAGGGCCGCAAGCCATGCATACTTGCGAGTATGCCGAGTATCAGGGAATTTAGGAATAGGCTGCAAGACAACCAAAGGTCAAAAGAGAGAAGAGAGAGTCAAGGTAAATGGCATAAGAATTTGAGCATACCTGTCCATGAGCCAGTAGGTTGCTGAGATGGCCTTCAACGTCAGATAGAACCTGAGGTTCCCTAGCAGTCGCATGAGCAGAAGACAAGGCCATTTTCCCCACAGAAAGTTTGAGTTTTCGGAATGAAGCCTCGAGACAAATCTCCCCTTTTAAGGCCACAGGATAAACTACAAACTTTCCATGTTCCATAAAAGACGGAGGGCATGCATATCCATCTTTTCATGGACGGCATATCCCTTGGCCTTCCACCTTTTCATAAACGGCATATCCCTTGGCCTTCCACCTTTTCATAAACGGCATATCCCTTGGCCTTCCACCTTTTCGTAGAAGGCATGCTAGTTGGCCTTCCACCACTTTGGAAAAGGCTCACCCACGAAAAGGCATATTGCCCTTCTCCCCTTTCTACTTTGAGGAGGTAAATTCACCCCTAAGTTCAGGGGACCACTTTGCTTAACATCAACAAATTTATGGTTATTCCTGAAAATCGAGTCGAAGCCATATCAGATTGGCATTCCACCATTAGAATAGCCATATCTTCCATATCGGCTTCGACTCGAAACTAACCAATGGCTTCTCATCCTTTGCAGTTTAAATACTTAAATGATGTGATCATTGGATATATGAACTTTGCTAATGTGTGCTATTGCAGCTGCAGGAAATCTGAAGCAAGTAGGATCGAAGATACAGGAGACTAATAACTTTGGGCGTATAGACTCTGAGTTCCTCTCTAAACAAAACAATGAGGAGTCTATATTCCCCAAGTTATTCGATTGGCCAATAAATCCCTTCTGTTTGCATTAGGAATTTGTTTTCCAATTTTTAAACCAGCATGCATTTGCATGAGCATCCATCCTCGCCCTAGGGGCAATGGCCATAATTTATCACTCTGCTTAACCCATTGTTGATTTGTAAGTCTGGCAATTGTTTGTCTGTTAGCCCTTTGAATTGTAAGATCTCATCCTTTTCCAATTCGTGTGCTTGAGATTCTCTCACTTGGCGACCATATGATGCGTCAGGCCACCACACGCCCGTTGTGTCGAGACCTTTTCAAGTCACACTCCTCCATCTTTCATGCTTGAGATCCCCTTGGGCCAGATCGTTGCATCCTGGTGCGCTAAGGCCTTGTGGTTCCAGCACCCGAGGGTCCCACGGATTGTGATTCTCTAGTTTGAACTTTGTTCCCCTTCTTAATCACCCTTGCAATTCGAATAGCCAACTCTCATGCATTTGCCATGCTCTCATACCATCTTTGGATATAGCTCATCTCTTCTCTGGGCTGTCCAAAATCAGGTTCGATTTCCGGAACACCTATTTATCATTCCGCTCCACACCACCGCAAAACAGGTGCCCCGGAGGGGCATTTGTAGACACCGATTTGGGACACCCCTTTTTGTCATGAACCCCATCCATTATTAGCCCATCACCACCAAACCCACCACCTTAGCCATCTCATCCTTCAGCCCACTAAATAATCAGGCCCATTAACCAATCTCGATTCTAGCCACCTTCCCTTAGAAGGCCAACCAGCCCGCCTTCCACCACCCTTGGAAGGCCAACCAGCCCGCCTTCCACCACCCTTGGAAGGCCAACCTGTCCGCCTTCCACCATCCTTCGAAGGCCAACCTGCTTGCCTTCCACCACCCTTCGAAGGCCAACCAGCTTGCCTTCCACCATCCTTCGAAGGCCAACCCCCTTGCCTTCCACCATCCTTCGAAGGCCAACCCCCTTGCCTTCCACCATCCTTCGAAGGCCAACCAGCTTGCCTTCCACCACCCTTCGAAGGCCAACCAGTTGGCCTTCCACGACCCTTCGAAGGCCAACCTGCTTGCCTTCCACCACCCTTGGAAGGCCACCCCTTGCCTTCCACCACCTTTCGAAGGCCAACCGGGCCGCCTTCCACCTCTTCGTGGAAGGCCAGCTACCTGGCCTTCCACGGGATTGGAAGGCAAGATAGTTGGCCGTCCACTTCCCTAACTCCCATCTTGACCTCGTCTTCCCACAATCTCCTCCACTCGCCACCCTCATCCCCACTACTCCGATCGCTCCCCACTCTGGCGACTGCCGCGCGCATGACCTCCGACTCTTGACCACTTCCCATTGGTTTTCTAATGATTTACGGGGATTTAGACTCCTATTTTCTCCCATTTTCCCTTCACCTATTTAAACCATCCATGTCCCCTCGAGAGGGGGGGTTCGGAGGGTTGAAGGGGGTTCAGAGGAAGTTGAAAGAGTTCAAAGTGGAAGGTTAGGTTGGTTGAGATTGGGAGAGGTTAGGTGGAGTTAAGCGGGCAAGGAGTTGGAATGCTTCCAGAAGAACCTCAAGCGGGAGAAAGCCTTAGCAGTCGACAAACCAGAGGGATCTTCCGCATTCCAAATGGGCTTGTTTTCTTAACTCCCTCCTTATTTTTCTCCTTTCCATTTCATTGCATTCCCACTCTCCATCCACTCCGTAGCATCATCTCCTCCTTTTACTCTTTTTTTCTTTTACCACATCACTTTACTTTTCACTATTATCACACATGAGCACCCCCATCTGCATGCATGCATGTTAGGATGACCTAGCACCTTTTACCCTCCAGAGGTTTCAAACAAAAAACGGGAGGTGGGTGGCCATAACATATGGTCACCTTCCCTCCCCAAACACCCATCCGGTACGTCCCCTTTCAATTTTAGTTTATTTATAGATTTGCATGGATAGATTCTACATATCACAGTTCTAATCGGGTTATCTTCTTCTTTTGTCTTGTCTTTTCCTTTCAGGGACCCTTACCGCATCTTTGCGTGTAGACTGCCGAGCTGTCCTCCTCTGGCCGGCCGGAGGAAGAGAAGAGGAATCCGTCGTCTCCCCCTCCATCAGAACGCGATCACTCTCACCATCCTGCGGAGCACAGGGACCGTAAGGTAATGCTCCTGGCGATCACATACTTCAATTTCTAATCCTCTCAAATCGCCGCAGTGCTAAGACGAACGGAGAAGCCCTCGCAAGAAGCCCACAGCAGCAGCGGGGGACATTTCGGGCGCCTACAAGAAGCTCTTGAAAGCCAAGGCTACGGGGGAGCCAACCAACCATCTTCTTTTCCTAATTTCTTTCTAACTTTTCATTAATTTCATATAGTTTATTCATTGTTTTTCATACTTCATCATCATTATCATCACTTCATGTTCACACACACACATCATTATTTTTCAAACCCACATGCATATTAGGAGTTTAAAGAACAACAATCAAGTAAGTAGATTAGTTTAGTTGCATGTTTAAATTTCTTATTAGAATAGATACTACTTTACTCTAGTTCTAATTAGAATTTCTATTTTTGTTTAATCTTTCTTACAAGGTACGAAGAAGAAGAAAGAAGGAAATCCGAAGGTATGACCATCAAGAAATCAAAAGCAAGAACATCTTATAAAAATGGCTCTCTTTCTTTGGCCGGCCGAAAAGAGGGAATCAATGACTCAATCTCCCAAATTTGAAAAGGTAAGCAATCAATTTTTCTTTTGAAATTTTACAGTTTCTAGCGATCACGTTTTCTTTAGTTTTAATAATTTCACTATTCATATGAATAACTTGAAACTCATTAACATCACACACACGATTTGAGCACCTATAGCTTTTTGACGATCACGGTGGGACTTGGTCTAGCCGTCTTTTAATATTTGTTCTTGTTTTTTATCATCGGGTACCTACAGTGCACCACTTGTGTCCCTCAGGCACTCCTTTCACCAATTGGTGAGTTTAGTTACTTTAATCCTTACATGCACTACGTGCACACCCCTTTGTAGAAAGATCTTACCCTCCCGTGATTGAGTGGAAGTTGTGAGTGTGATAGGAAGTGTGTGGTAGATTGAGTTTATGTTTGTTTGCATGATAATAAATCTGTTTAACTTGAATTTGTATGATCAGTTAGATTTCTATTTATCTTGATAACTTGGAAGGGGATTGTCCTCAAAATTGCTCTATGTTTACAGTTTTTAGGCTCTGAATAGCGTCTAAACATAAAGACATGATTCAAACCGCATCACTGTGCCAAGACGTCATTCAGCCTCATATTCTTGTTGGCGCTGCTGCCTGAGTATCTGTTAACAGAAGAAGCTTCTGTCTTGAATAGCATCGATGAACAGCGACGCGATTCAAACAGTTCCTTCTTTTGCCCATCAGTCCTCAGATCATTGATTTCTCTGTTACCTATATTTATCTTATACTACATTAGAGGCCACCCAGGCCGTAGGTCATCTGCATTGGGGCTCACCTTTCTTAGTATCTTCACCTCTCTTTGACTGGGTCGGTCCCTCGGTCAGACTAGAGTGGTTGGTGTTAAGATCTCCGTAAGTCCCCAAAAACAAGGTATTCCTCCTTGTTCATTGGGCTGGTTGTACCAATTAAAGTCCTGGTTAGTTATTCATAATGTAGTGAGAGAATCCTAGAGTATAACGGTGGAAAAATTGAACTGAAACTAGGATCCCACCCCGTTGAGAGTACTTGTGTTTAACAATTCAAATAATTCAACAAAGAATCCTAAGATAACGTAACCATCCACTTGTTTACTAATTCTTTACACAATTTGTTTGAATCTTTGTCAAAATTAACATCATGATGCTCTGATCAGGTAGAACTCTCGGCATGGTTGCCATTGAACAAAAAGATGTGTTTGAATATAAGGGAGATGCTAATGCCCCTCGCAATTATGATTACCATTTTGAGAATGGGGGAGATGCTAATGCCCCCTACGACTCCAACTTCTTTTACGCTGAATACGAGGGAGACACTTACGTCCCCCAACAGGCTCAGTTTACCCATGGCCAGTATGATCCTGGTACTAATCATCCTCATGTGCATGTAATCTCCAATCCCACTTATGAGGAGGCTCAAGATCAAGCTGAACCTTCGTCTAACAATTCTCCTGATCTGGTTACCGTCTTGGGAGCTCTGTCTACCCACGTGAACTCTCAACAACTTGAGGCTATCCAGTCCATTCTAAAGGGGAAGACGCCCTTGCGTTCTAACGAACCGAATCCCTCGGTTCCCCCTGTTGTTCATCAAGTTCCTCCCCCTCGCCATATTCCCTTTGTTCATCAAGCCATGGAGGGTCTCTGTATTTCTATTCCCCGGCCATCTGGGCCACAACAATCTTCCTCGAGATACCCGGCCATACCGCATACACCAACTTATCAAAATACCTTCGGGTATGGCGGAAGCACTGCCGGACCTCAACCGTACTACCCCCCTTGCTCAAGTTACTCCAAGATGCAAGCCTATCATGCTCCATCACCTCCCCCTCCCCAGGTTGATCCCGTGACTTAGGCCTTACTCACGAAGATGGACCGCATGGACGAGCAGTTCAATAGTTTTAAGAATATGATGGGAGTCAAGGTTGTACCTGAGATCACCCTCCCCAATCTGCCAATATTTCACATGTCGCCTTCTAAGATGCCAGTGTATAGAAAGTATAATGGTTCTGGCAACCCCTTCACCCACCTGAAGGAGTTTATGTATGAGTCTTCCTTCTGGCAGAACGACAAGAAGTCGTAGGCATTCTTATTCAGAAAATCATTAGAAGGACCAGCCCTTGAGTGGTTTTTCTCGTTAGATTCATCTTATGTGGAAGACTATGAAGTTGTGTCAAGAAAATTCATCCAACGATACCAAGACAGAATTGCACCGTCCTTATCAATAACTGATTTAGTGGCTGAAAAGATGAAGCCCGATGAAGATCACATGTCTGAGTCAGAACAAGTGAAAATGATGATTGCCAACGCAACCTCCCAGTACAAACTAGTCCTCACGTTAAACAACTTGACTAGCATGGTGTAATTATATGAGAGGGCGCGTTATTGCCAGAACGCTTTCAAAGATTCAACCTTCTCTAGCATCTTTGACCCCCATAAACCCAGCAGACCTCCACCACGGAAGCCTGCCATGCCAAATTCTCCTAACATGGATCCCACTACTGAGGGCACACTCTCTCATGAACAAATCAGCACCAAGAACAATAACCAACCACAGTTCATGAGAAGCCAACAGCAACAGCCGTAGCATACAGGGCAGAGACCGCCGAATCAGCAGGGCTTTAGGCCGCCACAGCAACCATATCAGCCAGCCTATAACCAGCCTCAGCAACAGTATCAACAGACGTTCAACCAGCCACATCAGCAGCCAACATACCATAATGTCCCTCCCCCAGGCAACTACAATCAGTAGAGAAAACCTCCAGGTCCAAAGAGGGCATCCTATCCTTAGCTCCCGGAGTCTCTAGCAGACATATTCAACGCCCTTATGGCAGCCAATGCTTTGGTTTAGCCAAAGGAGAAAACAATCTGGCCCCAGAATGTTGATGCCTCCAGGTACTGTGTCTTCCATAGACAACCCGGGCATATAGTGGATGCGTGTTTCCAATTCATGGACTACATCCATAATCTCAATGAACAAGGGGGTATTGACTGGGAGGAGATGAGAAAATACATAGCCGCCCTGAAGGCAAGAAGATCACAGCCACTGCAGCAACAACAGTCACAGCAACAGCAACACCAAACATGGGTATAGTGCAGAACCCGCTGTCGGAGCATCAAAATCAGGTCGCCCCAATTCTTACTAATAGCCAATCTGAGGCTAATAGGGGGCAACAATGGAGGGAAGAGATCCCCTCTGTCTACTCAACAAATCAAACCCCGAGTACCGCCGAGCAATCACCTTGCCGCATTCTCTGCATAGCCAAACCAGAAACCATAACCGTTACTCCCATGCCGACACCCGCCTACCATAGAGCCACTCCACAACCTACCTTTCTTAAACCCATTACCCCCTCTGCTACCATGCTTCCACCAAATAACCCTCCGCAACCCAACCACGAACCCCTCATGCCTTCTAAACCATTGCTACGCATACCATTTCCCACATCATCTGCATCAACCATTTACCCTAATACCATACAATCCGCCAAGCCACTCATCCACGTTCTAGCACCTCCAACAAACAATCCCCACCATCACTCGTTTACAAACCCATTACCCTCCTAAACCCCTCATCAATACGGAGATACTTAAGATCTCACCTGGACCTAAAAATATTGAACATCATACATTCTGGAGCGGGAGAATCTTCAAAAAGGTCTTCCTTCAGTCCACAGTAAGAGATGGCCCGTCACAGCCGTCAGAAGAAATTCAGAATGAAGAGAGTGTACCTAGCACTCAGTATGACTTATTGAAGCAGCTAGACAGAACATCGGCACGCATTTCCATACTAAAACTGATCAAAAGATCTAAAATCCATCAAGAGGCTCTGATAGAATATCTGCAAAGAGTAATGGTCAGTGAAGATGTGCCGGTAGAAAAGATCGCAGCACTGCTAGTTCCACAAGGGGATCAGCCCTCTATAACATTACACACATCTGAACTAGCACCACCAGCAGCTAGGAGAATGGCGCTCAGCATTATAGTTAACATATGCAAGAAGGTTATGGATGCATGTCTGGTTGACACAGGGGCCTCTATTAATGTACTATCACCGAAGACCTTAGAATTACGTGGTATACCCAAGGAAAAGTGGTTGCTTTCCCCCATCTATGTTACCACCTACAACAACTCTACCCGTTCTCCTCTGGGAATGGTTTACTTGAAGGTAGAGTTAGGTCCCGTTTGTCATGCCGAGGTTGAGTTCCACATCTTGGAAATCGACCCCTCTTTAAAAGGCATCCTTGGTCGTCCTTACATTAAATCCCTTGAGGCCATACCCTTTACAAACCATCAACGCCTCAAGTTTCCTTATAAGAGACGGATTATTAAAGTAATGAGTATGCCGATCCTTGCTGCTGCTCACTCTTTGAATATCAAGCCAACTCCTTTACCTGGCCGACAACCCATTCTATCAGTATTACAGGTTTGTTTTCCCTCGACTAATCCTTTGAAAGCCACTATACCTGTTCCTTACCCAGTCGATGTTGTGAAAAGGGGGAAGTGCGTAAGTACCCCTGGTTGGGACATCATGATAAAGGGTGTTACCAACTTGGAAAGGACTTGGGCACACAAGTGCAAGGCAGAACCAGGCCTATCAAAGATAGCAGAAGAGCACCTGGTAATGGTCTGGGCTATTGGCCAGCGAAGGTGAGATGACACATTGTTCAGCAGTAGGAAGATAAAGATGGTCAGAAAATCTGGAAGACAATGACCACCCCGTGCAAAGAAAACTGGGATCCCTTAACTTGGACCCTATATACACACTTCATTAAGGGACGCGTGATTAGTCATGGCAATGATAACATAGTGGAAATCACTTCCCACTTTGACCTGCATGATATATATGGGAGAAATCTAGCTAGGCACTGTTCTGAACTGCTGACATAACAATCCTTAGAGGCTCTGCAGCCAGTGAAGAGGAGGAAGACTCAAGATCCATAGTGCGAATGGTACCGCTAGTTCGACACATAGGACCTATACATTGCACTGAACAGGCTGTTCCTTGATCCCTCAGAACCAAAGTGATCTTCGTTGATTGACGGGTTGTTTGAAGGGCCTGGACCTATTTTTGATAAGAGAATTTTGCTAAGTGAAGAGACTGACGAAGGAGAACCCGAAGACCCTTATCAGCCGAGATTCACCACTGATCTTCTCTGGAGGGGAACTTATCCCCGTCATGTTTTTACCCTTTATACATTTGTTCCGCACTCTGCTCCTGACCCCGACTTGGTCGAGGGTCATCACTAAAAACATTCCTCAGGCCTTGCCCATCATTATTACTCTGTCCCCTTGAGACCTGATGATAGAATTGGGTGGCCTCAAAACCAATCATTGTACATTCTTGTTCAAATTATTAATAAAGGCAATCATTTCTTCATTTATAGTTCTCGCAAATTAACTATCGTAATGAAGGTCCGTAGACATGTATGGGATATTGAATCATGATGAGATCATGATAGTGAGATCAATATCCTCAGTCACTTGTCTTAAACAGTTCTCGATCATAGGATATTTAAGATGGACATTAAATATCCGATAAGATCGACACAAGTTATGTCTGCTCATGTGATGAGGGTGAATGATCTCACATTCACTCGTGTGGTGACACTAAGACAAACTTGTGGGTGCTCATTAGAGAATGAGTTCACTGAACAGACCCAAATAAGAATTCCTGGATGGTAATTATACCTATTAGTCAACGAGGGAATTCAATCGTTACAGTAGCACAGTTGGTCCTTTGACCTGAGTCACCAATGATACCTTATTTGTGGACTATTGTATCTTGATTCTCTGACTTGTAGACTTTAACCATTAAGTCCACGATAGTCGGTATTTCAGATACAGTGGAAAGCTTGCGAAGGTAATTGAGTGAACAACAAGGGATCACTCACTCTTGGTATAAGACTGGAGAGAGAATGTCCTATGGATGTGTACACAGAAATCCCTGGCTAGGGTCAAATGAAAGAGATGTATTTCTAGATATTAACTGAGTACTAGAATCTATCTAAATAATGCGATAGAGGCTTTGACTATAATACCATACCCTTGCGTTATTGGGACATTGCATGAGTGAAGGATTTTATCTGTGCGGTATCTACAGACGGAAAGGTTCAATTAAAGGGAACAGTATCCCTTATATCTTCTGGGATCATGAGGTAGTGTTTGGTGCTGTTCATGATCAGAAGGCCAAGTGAATTAATCATCAGATGATAATTCACTTGTTTATTAAATTAATCATTTAACATATGATGTTTAAATGTTAATTAATAAATATTAAACTCTAGAATCAGTTCTAAGTTTAATGGGCCTGAAACTGAATTGATATATGGGCCTAGAGGGTCACACACATAAGATTCTCATCAGACGGTGAGAGACGTTAAATTTCATGCTTATCTGGGTTTTTATGAAAAGCCGCAGGATAAACATGAAGATTTAATGGAGAATTATCCAAGGCCAAACTCTTGGATAATCATGAGGATTAATCCTTGTGCTTATCCTTATTTCTATATAAGGAGGCCAAGGGGGAGGGGTAAAAAGTTAGTTGGACGAATTTTACACCCCAGATTCTCTATCTCCTCTCTCTCTCTCCTTCTCTCTCTCTTGGAGTAGATCTGTCTCTCTCCGCGCATGGTGGATTTGAGATCTGGTCGGAGCACTCAAGTCGAGGAGGAAATCGCGTCTGCAGCGGGAACTCGTGTGGATACTTCTAGAGATCGTGCGCGTGCGCGATTACCGAGTCAGAATCATCCACGGGAGATTCGAAACCCCGCAAAGGTGAAGAACTGTTCTTCCCGCGTTTTTTTTATTGTCCGTTTTACGATCCCAGCAGCCAATACATAGGAATCGTTTTTATTCTCCGCTACGTTCTTGGCGATTCCTTACAGTGGTATCAGAGCCAGGTTGCTGGTTCGATCGCAAAACGACATCGTTTTGCGTGATTTTCTCGTTATGCTTGAAGAACCCGTATTGTTCGTGTTCTTGTGTTTAATCCGATTAAAATGACGGAATAGTGTTCATACGATGAACACAAATGATTTGATTATTTTTCTGTGACTTTTCGGATTTTATTTGGGATTTTCGGAGTTCTTCGTGGGACGATGAACGGGGTGTTTTCGGCGGCTTCAATCGGCTTCCCAAGCGTTGGGATGGCCGGCCGAGACTCCGGATCCATAGAGGATAGTCACCTCTATCCACCGGTCACCAAGATCGGCGCCGGAGTGCCCTTGGAGGTCATGAAAATCGAGCCCAAACTCGGATTTAAAACCCTGCAAAAATCAGATTTTTAAGGGGTTTTTGGGCTTGGTTTTCTCCCCATTGTAGGCCGACGGCGGCCCTGCCGGCGCCAGACACGTCGCCGGCGCCGAGGGCACTGCCGGCGTGGCCGGCGCCGCCACCGGGGGGCTGGCCGCTGGCGCCCCAACGCCTCCAACCGCCGGCCTGTTCAGGTTTAGGGTTCCTGCAGGTTTCAGCTGGGAAGAAGATGGCGGGCCGCCGGTCCTGACCCGGTCGGACCGGGCGGGGGCCGGGCCGGACCCCCTGGCCGAGCCAGGGCTCGACCCTGGCCGAGGCAGGGCTTGGGTATGGCCGAGCCAGGGCCCGGGTCCGGGCCAATTGGCCCTAATGGGCTGGGCCCATTTTTTTTTTATAATTATTAAAATTGTTTTAATAACTGTTAAACCCCCTTTAAACCCATTATTAGCCCATTTTAGCCCTTTTTCAGCCCGTTTTAAAATTGTTTTAAAATAGAATAATTATAGGAATAATTAATAATTCTTATTAATTATTTTTATGATTATTAACAGTTTATTAAACTGTTTAATAACTGTTAATCTACTTAAAGGGCTTTATTGTTAATAGGGTATTGATTAATTATTTAAAATTGTTTTAGATAATTAATTTCCCTATCAAATCAATTAAGTATAAAAATGTTTTAAACTGATTTTATGCATAACTTGATTATATTTTACTGTTCAAATTGTTTGAATTAGTATTTAGATTAACTTAATAGTTTAGTTATTTCTTTCGTCAATAATGCTTTGAATATTATTGATAATGATGAAATAAATGTTATTTCGAAAACTTATTGGTATTATAATTTTATATTTATAAAATTTAATACCAAACTGCAATTATGTGATGATTGTGATGCATGTGATGTGTTTTATGGTGGGATGATCATGGACTTAGATTTTTCATGTGATGAATGATGTGGATGAATGCGATGCTTATTTCATTTGGTATTTTAAATAGGACCTGCGTATCCTCCTCTCTCTTAATCCAAATGTACTCTCTACCTTCCTATAAGATTGTACTCCCCTTGATAAGATCAAGGTTTCTTATTGCTTTAAATTTACATTTTTGGACCTGCGAGTCCTGAATTTCATATTTAAACGTTTCGGATTAAGCTTAAAGGACGGGATCTTCTGAAGACACCTTTGGAGGAAGGACTCGCATCAAATAGAACCAGTGTTGCTGTTTTCACATTAGGATCCTATTATGGATCATCGTTTGGCTCCGATGATTCCATAGTAGCTTTAGCAATCCATGATCATCCCTATTTAATTTTTCTGCATATATGTGATATTTGTGGACTATGCTATCATATATATATATTTCTATTAAGTATAATGATACTTCAAATCGAAATACTATTGATAGCACAATTTTTATAAATCAACTCAAAACCCTCTTTTAAAAATTTAAGTTGTAAACGTGAGATATTCAAAATAATCCACGTTACCCACCATCATTATAGATCTTAGGATAATTCTTATCTCAAATGGATTTGTTGTGCTACCATAAGGTCTATTTGATTTAGAAATTAACCTAGGTCTACGACATGTGATGTCATTAAGATAAATGGACAAATAGTGTAGTTTTGTTGTGCTACCACAAGGATTGCACTATGAATTCATGTTATCTAAGTAATGATGGATAAACTTAACTGAATCATTTGATTTGTTGTACTACCACAAGGTCATTCTGATTCAGGGGTTAAATCGATCGGATATTGCAAATGTTGCAATTGTCAAGAGTTGACTGCCTAAGGGACTTGATGTGATTTGTTGTGCTACCACAAGGTCACATGCATGTTGCCCGAAGGATTTTGATCCCTACTAGGAGATCACCGGAATCTCACGTTCTGTATATTAGAGGGTCATACAAATCGCCGAAAAATAGTGGGAGCCTAAATCTAGATTAAAAGTCCTAAATCAGATTTTAAGAACTATCTGCTCATTTTTAAATATATTTCCTTGTAGGTCGCTATGTCGTCACCTAACCCCCTTCGTTGCATACTTGATGCAAACAAACTCACGGGACCTAATTACATTGACTGGTTACGCAACCTGAAGATTGTCCTCAGGTGTGAAAAGCTAGCCTATGTCTTGGATCAACCAGATCCAGTACAACCCGGTGAAAATGCTAACGAGGATGAATTAATGATGTATGAAAATTGGAAGGAGGACTCTGTCAAAGTCTAGTGTTATATGCTTGGTTCAATGAACAATGAACTGCAACGACAGCATGATAACATGGAACCTAAGTCCATTCTGAATCACCTACAAGAGTTGTTTGGTGAACAATCCAGAACAGAAAGATATGAGATATCTAAGAAATTGTTCAGGACCAGAATGAGCGAGGGCACATCTGTGCAAACTCATGTGCTCAAAATGATAGAATGGATTGAGAGGCTTGCAGTGCTCGGCTTTGTTATGAACAATGACCTAAGCATTGACTTAATCCTACAGTCTCTTCCAGATTCATTTTCACAATTCATTATCAACTTCAATATGAACAAAATTGAAGTTACACTAGCTGAGCGGCTCAATATGTTGAAGACAGCAGAAGGCACTATCCAGAAAGATAAGCCAAATGTAATGCTTGTTGGTAAGACCAACAAGAAAAAAAAAGCTGGACAGACCTTTAAGAAAGGTAAGCCTAAGAAGCTAGTGAAAACCAAACCGGCGGTTCAAAAGGACAAAGCTAAAGTCAATGACAAAGGTCAGTGTTTCCACTGCCATAAAGAAGGTCACTGGAAGAGAAATTGCAAGATTTATCTAGCAGAAAAAGCAAAGGAGAAGCTTGGTGAAGCTTCAGGTATACTCATGATCGATCTTAACTTGTCTTATAGAGAATCAACATCTTGGGTATTAGATACTGGATGTGTTTCTCATATCTGCAATAACTTGAAGGTGTTAACAAGTAAAAGAAGATTGAACCGCGGAGACGTGGATCTGAGGCTCGGGAATGGAGCAAAAGTTGTTGCGTTAGCTGTAGGGACACCAAGACTTCAGATGCCGTCAGGAGACTCATTGGAACTAATAGATTGTTATTATGTTCCGACCATTATTAGGAATATCATATCTATTTCATGTTTAGATAAACAAGGATATTATATGAAACTTGAGAATAAAGGTTGCTCCATTTATCAAGGAGACAAATTGTTTGCTTCTGGATATTTATTGAATGGATTATATTTACTTGATATATCATATGTTGTTTGTCTAGTAAATAAGTCTATTGAACGAGAAGATAAGGATGTGAACAAATCGTACGTATGGCATTGTAGGCTAGGTCATATAAATGAGAACAGGATCATTAGGTTGCAAAAGAATGGATATCTTGATCCATTTGATTATGAATCATTTGCAACCTGTGAAGTTTGTCTCATGGGAAAAATGACCAAAGCTCCATTCTCAGGACATGCAGAAAGAGCTAAGGACTTATTGGAACTAATACATAGTGATGTATGTGGTCCAATGTCCACTCATGCTATGGGTGGTTACTCATACTTTGTTTCATTTACAAATGATTTCTCAAGATATGGCTATATATATTTAATGAAATATAAGTCAGAAGTCTTTGAGAAATTTAAAGAGTTTAAAAACGAAGTTGAGAACCAGACTGGAAAGAGTATCAAAACTCTTCGATCAGATCGAGGGGGTGAATACTTAAGTACAGATTTCACACAATATCTTAAGGATAATGGTATTTTGTCTCAGTGGACTCCTCCCTATACACCTCAGTTAAATGGTGTATCGGAAAGGAGAAATCGTACTCTATTAGATATGGTACGATCAATGATGAGTTATGCCAAACTTCCAATCTCTTTATGGGGATATGCACTATTGACTGCTGCATATCTGTTGAACAAAGTTCCGAGTAAGTCAGTACCTTCCACTCCATATGAGATATGGAAAGGAAAGAAACCAGACTTTAAGTATGTTAGAGTCTGGGGTTGTCCTGCACATGTCAAAAGACATGATCTAGACAAACTGGATTCCAGGACAGAGAAATGTAGATTTGTGGGATATCCAAAAGAGACTTTTGGATATTATTTCTATCAGCCCAGCGATCAAAGGGTGTTTGTCACAAAAAGAGCTGTCTTCTTAGAGAAAGAATATCTTTCAAAAGAAGATAGTGGGAGCAAGATAGAACTGGAAGAAATTCTAGACTCACAAATCAACACTAGTTCATCTACTGAACCATTGACTCAAGCACTTGTTCAAGATGATACACAAAAGGTTCGCAGATCAGGTAGAGTGCCTAAGCAGCCTGAAAGATATGTTGGACATATCGATGAAGGCGAACCAAAAGTGCACTTAAATGAGGATGATGATCTTCAAACCTACCTTGAAGCCATAAATAGTCATGAATCAGAAAAATGGCAAGAGGCAATGGATTCTGAAATTCAGTCCATGTATGCCAACCAAGTTTGGAACTTGGTTGATCTGCCAGAAGGTATAGTACCTATTGGCAGTAAATGGATCTTTAAAAGAAAGATCGAGGCAGATGGACAAATTGACACATACAAGGCAAGGCTTGTAGCAAAAGGATATCGTCAAAGGCAAGGTGTTGACTATGACGAAACCTTTTCTCCAGTTGCCATGATTAAGTCAATCAGAATACTTCTTGCTATCGCCGCATTCTATGATTATGAAATATGGCAAATGGATGTGAAAACAGCATTCCTTAACGGGAACCTTCAAGAAGAGGTGTATATGATACAACCTGAAGGATTCACTTCCAAAGAGCATTCAAGCAAGGTATGCAAGCTGCAAAGATCCATCTATGGATTAAAGCAGGCATCCCGAACTTGGAACTTAAGATTTGATGAAGCAATCAAATCTTATGACTTCATTAAGAATGAAGATGAACCTTGTGTATACAAAAAGACTAGTGGAAGCGCAATTACATTTTTAGTGCTTTACGTTGATGACATTCTACTTATTGGGAATGATGTAGGAATGTTGTCATCAGTAAAGACTTGGTTATCCAAAAACTTCTCCATGAAAGATTTGGGAGAAGCATCCTATATTCTGGGAATAAGGATCTATAGAGATAGGTCTAAAAGGATGCTTGGCTTATCCCAATCTATGTACATAGATACCATAGTCAAAAGGTTTGGCATGGAAAATTCCAAGAGAGGCCTCGTTCCAATGAGGCATGGAATTTATCTCTCTAAAGGAATGTCTCCCAAGACACCTGAAGAGAGAGTATACATGGATAGAGTTCCTTATGCCTCGGCAATAGGATCTATCATGTATGCAATGCTATGTACTAGGCTTGATGTGGCACACCCACTAAGTGTCACTAGTAGATATCAGGCTGATCTAGGTGAGGAACACTGGAAGGCGGTGAAATGCATCCTTAGATACTTAAGAAGAACTAAGGATCTATTTCTCGTCTATGGAGGAAACGACTTGGAACTTCGAGGGTTTACTAACTCGAGTTTCCAGTCAGATATGGATGATAGCAAATCCATGTCTGGATTTGTGTTCATGTTAAATGGAGGTGCAGTAAGTTGGAAAAGTTCCAAACAAGAAACAACTACAGATTCGACGACCGAAGCAGAATACATTGCTGCAGCTGAAGCGGCCAAGGAGGCGATTTGGATGAAGAAGTTCATCTCGGCACTTGGAGTAGTTCCAAGTATTTCAGATCATGTTCCATTATTGTGTGACAACAATGGGGCAATAGCTCAAGCGAAGGAACCAAGATCACATCAGAAGTCAAAGCACATTCTGAGACAATTTCATCTGATTCGTGAGATTATCGCCCCAGGATATATAGTAGTTGAGAAAGTCTCATCTGAAGATAATGTAGCAGATCCCTTGACTAAGCCATTGTCTCAAAACAATTTAGAACGTCACCTTAAGTCTATGGGACTTAAACACATGGGTGATTGGCTATAGTCCAAGTGGGAGAATGATAGAATTGGGTGGCCTCAAAGCCAATCATTGTACATTCTGATTCAAATTATTAATAAAGGCAATCATTTCTTCATTTATAGTTCTCGCAAATTAACTATCGTAATGAAGGTCTATAGACAAATGTATGGGATATTGAATCATGATGAGATCATGATAGTGAGATCAATATCCTCAGTCACTTGTCTTAAACAGTTCTCGATCATAGGATATTTAAGATGGACATTAAATATCCGATAAGATCGACACAAGTTATGTCTGCTCATGTGATGAGGGTGAATGATCTCACATTCACTCGTGTAGTGACACTAAGACAAACTTGTGGGTGCTCATTAGAGAATGAGTTCACTGAACAAACCCAAATAAGAATTCCTGGATGGTAATTATACCTATTAGTCAACCAGGGAATTCAATCGTTGCAGTAGCACAGTTGGTCCTTTGACCTGAGTCACCAATGATACCTTGTTTGTGGACCATTGTATCTTGATTCTCTGACTTGTGGACTTTAAACATTAAGTCCACGATAGTCGGTCTTTCAGATACAGTGGAAAGCTTGCGAAGGTAATTGAGTGAACAACAAGGGATCACTCACTCTTGGTATAAGACTAGAGAGATAATGTCCTATGGATGTGTACACAGAAATCCCTGGCCATGGTCAAATGAAAGAGATGTCTTTCTAGATATTAACTGAGTACTGGAATCCATCTAAATAATGTGATAGAGGGTTTGACTATAATACCATACCCTTGCGTTATTGGGACATTGCATGAGTGAAGGATTTTATCTGTGCGGTATCTGCAGACGGAAAGGTTCAATTAAAGGGAACAGTATCCCTTATATCTTCTGGGATCATGAGGTAGTGTTTGGTGCTGTTCATGATCAGAAGGCCAAGTGAATTAATCATCAGATGATAATTCACTTGTTTATTAAATTAATCATTTAACATATGATGTTTAAATGTTAATTAATAAATATTAAACTCTAGAATCAGTTCTAAGTTTAATGGGCCTGAAACCGAACTGATATATGGGCCTAGAGGGTCACACACAAAAGAGTTCTCGTCAGACGGTGAGAGACGTTAAATTTCATGCTTATCTGGGTTTTTATGAAAAGCCGCAGGATAAACATGAAGATTTAATGGAGAATTATCCAAGGCCAAACTCTTGAATAATCATGAGGATTAATCCTTGTGCTTATCCTTATTTCTATATAAGGAGGCCAAGGGGGAGGGGTAAAAAGTTAGTTGGACGAATTTTACACCCCAGATTCTCTATCTCCTCTCTCTCTCTCCTTCTCTCTCTCTTGGAGTAGATCTGTCTCTCTCCGCGCATGGTGGATTTGAGATCTGGTCGGAGCACTCAAGTCGAGGAGGAAATCGCGTCTGCAGCGGGAACTCGTGTGGATACCTCTAGAGATCGTGCGCGTGCGCGATTACCGAGTCGGAATCATCCACGGGAGATTCGAAACCCCGCAAAGGTGAAGAACCGTTCTTCCCGCATTTTTTTTATTGTCCGTTTTACGATCCCAGCAACCGATACATAGGAATCGTTTTTATTCTCCGCTGCATTCTTAGCGATTCCTTACACCTGATTCCTCAGATTCGTCTCTACCCCGAGAGGATCTATGATCTAATCTGGGACATACTATTGTATGATCTCCCTAATCCTTTGGCCTTGGTGCCGTTACCTTCTCATTCTCCTTCTTTACATATTCATTCATGTTTTATGATTAACACTCAAAATCTCCAAAAAAAAAAAAAACGCCAATTCGGCAACTTCCTCCTCCCAAATCCTTGTTGAGGAAACAACATATTACTTGTCCGAATATACCCCATCGTGCCAGTTACTCGGGCAAGATTCCCTTCTAGATCTACTTTGCCCTCCTCTCGGGACGATTCACCTGTATCACATCCTATATCCTTTGATTTTTATCCTTCTTCGTCCTCATTAGGTCAAGATAGTGAGTCTAGCAGTAGACAATTTAATGAAGTTAAGGAGTCTAGTGAAGTCAGTCAGGTTAGGAAGTCTAGGAAGTCCAAGGTAGACGAATTCCGAATAGATACCTCCAGGATTTAGCCTTAAGATGTCTTTCTTACTCTCAGATCCCTCAACTTTTAAAAAATCCCATTCAGACGCCAGAAGAATGTGATGTTGATAAGTTAGTCGAAGATGGGTATGGGGTGTATGAACTTCTACACGAGAAAGACCCCATTACTGAAGATGAGGAAGTTGACGAGGATGTGGTTGAGGCGTATGCTAGTGGAGTGAAGAGATTTGATGAACCCTCAACTGCCGTAGAAGAGTCTACCAAAGAGATTAATCTAGGAACTGAAGACGAACCTAAGGTTGTCCTCGCAATAAAAATCTTTCTGAAACAAATGAGGAGGCAGTGGTTCAAGTTCTCAGAGACTATAAGAACACTTTCGTCTACAGTTATAAAGATATACTGAGATTAGATTCTTCCTTTGTAGAACACCGACTAACATTGAAAGATGGAGCTAGCCCGATCAAACAAAAATTGAGGGGATTCCATCATCAGATAGCTTTGAAGATGAAGGAAGAGGTCGATAAGCTGCATAAAGCCAAATTTATTAGAGTTGTCCTCTATCTACAATGGGTGGCAAATATAGTCCCAGTTATGAAAAAGGATGGGAAGGTCAAGATTTGCATTGACTTCCGAGATTTGAACCGGACATGTCCTGAAGACAACTTTCCACTGCCTCATATAGACGTACTCATCGACAACACAGCTGGCTACGAAACACTCTCAGGTATAATCAGATTCGCTTGGCTAAAGTGGACTAAGAGAAGACATCGTTCACTATACCTTGGGGAAGTTATTGTTATGTTGTCATGCCATTTGGACTGAAGAATGTTGGAGCCACTTACCAAAGGGTTATGATGGCCATATTCCATGACATGATGCACATTGATTTAGAAGTGTATGTAGATGATCTGTTAGTGAAATCCAAGACTAAGGTTGAGCATGCTGAAGTGTTGGCGAGAGTTTTGAAAAGATCAAGAGAATATCAATTGAAGATGAATCCCAAAAAGTGCGTATTTGGTGTATCATCAGGAAAGTTGTTAGGATTCATCGTGAGTAAACGGAGCATTGAGATCGATCGCAATAAGGCTAAGGCTATTAGAGAAATGCCATCTCCCCGAAATTTGAAAGAATTAAAAGGATTGATCGGGAGGTTGCAATTTATTTGCCGCTTTGTCTCCCAGCACTCACAAAGGTATAAGCCGTTTTACGAGCTTACTAAGCCGAGAGTCAAGTTTGATTGCGACAATAAGTGTCAGGAGGCATTTGATGGATTGAAGACATACCTAGTAAGTCCTCCTGTCTTGAGACCACCATCTCCGGACAAACCATTGATATATTTCTGTCCTTGATGACGTAGTGGGGGTTGTCCTAGCACATGAGGATGATGAAGGAAAAGAGAGGGCAGCCTACAATCTCTCTAAGCTTCTCAACCCCGCGGAACAGAGATGCACAGCGATAGAGAAGCCCTGTGTTGTATTAGTATGGGTGGTTTAGAAGTTGAAATATTATTTCTTGGCCTATGAAGTCCATCTCATTGCGAGGATGAATCCCATCAAATTTCTCCTCGAGAAATCTATTCTCACAGATTGATTAGAACGATGGCAAAGCTTTCTATCTCAATTCGATATCATCTATACTCAGCAGAAAGCAATCAAAGGCTATGCTATCGCAAAACATCTTGCTCATCATCCTCTTCCTCGATTTGATCCAGTCCGATCGGAGTTTCCGGATGAGGAACTGATGTCCATAGACAGAATCAAAGACGATATGAGGACTCTGCATTTTGACGGAGCTCCGAACTCTCATGGTAAGGGTATCGGCATCGTTCTACTATCACCTGAAGGTGTCACCATTCCACAAGCCTTTCAGCTTGACTTTCATGTCACCAACAACATTGCTGCATATGAGGCACTTCTAGCCGGCCTCGAGGCTACTCATCTCCATGGTGCCACCAAGCTCAGAATTGTGGGTGATAGTTGTAGACATGCTAAATTTGACCTCATATTGAGTAAATCTCATGTCACAATTATGACGCCCCAAAATGGTCTAATGTTTAATCATTAACTAATTTTTATTGATTTTTCTCAGAATTTGTTAATTAGCGTCGCCCAAGCACGACGCCATTTAGATTCCTAGCCGAAATCAGTTCGGAATTAAATTTTCAAATTCAGATAGATTTAACTGAATAGCGTCGCCCTAGGGAGACGTTATTTAAGTCCTAATCCATCTGGGTTTGCGATTTTTAATCCGAATTAATTTCCTAGATTATCTAAAGCACATCGCCCACAGGAGACGCTATTTAGGTTTCCTAATATATTTTGCTTTCCTCTTTGGATTTATTTCTATTTTGGCCACTTTAATTAGACAAATGGCGTCCCGTCTAGACGACGCGATTTGCGAGTTTCCTGATAAACATGATTTGGCCAAGATAATTCGATTTCCGAAGTTGGGAAGGTTGCTACCTCCTCTATACTCGTCCAAGGTAAGTCCGACTGCGGGAAAGAGTCATTTTGAAGCCCTAAACACCCATAAACCTATTCTTATAAATACAACATCCCTTGGACCTTTGAAAGAGGTTGGCCATTGGTGATTTTGAAGCATGAAGAAAGGCGTTTGAAGGCTCTAGAGGAGCAAATGTGGACAACAAGAGAACCTTCATCCAAAGCTTCTTTTTCTTCATCCCTTTCATCCTTTGAAGCTTTTGAAGACGAAGGCTATGGAAGAGCCAACCAACCATCTTCTTTCCCTAATACTTTTTCTAGATTTTCATTAATTTCATATAGTTTATTCATTGTTTTTCTATAGTTCATCATCACCACTCCATGTTCACACATACACACTCATATTTTCATGCCTACATGCTTATAGGGGTTTAAAGAACAACAATCAAGTGAGTAGATTAGTTTAGTTGCATGTTTAAATTTCTTATTAGAATAGACACTACTCTACTCTAGTTCTAATTAAATTCTTTCTTTGTTTAATCTTTCTTACAAAGTACAAAGAAGAAGAAAGGGAGAGATTCAAAGGAACGATCATCAAGAAAATGAAAGCAAGAACATATTGATAAAAGGGCTCTCTTTTTTGGCGGACCAAAGGAAGAGAATCAAGGACTTAACATCTCCCAAATTTGAAAAGGTAAGCGATCAATCTTCCTTTGAAACTTTTACAGTTTCTGGTGATCACGTTTTCTGGAATTTTTAATAGTTTTACTATTCATATAAGCAACACAAAATCATGAATACCACACACCTAATTTGAGCACCCACAGTCTTTTGGCAATCACGGTGGGACTTGGTCTTGCCGTCTTTTTATTATTTGTTCTTGCTTTTATCATCGGGCACCCACGGTGCACCACTTGTGTCCCTCGGGCACTCCTTTCATCAATTGGTGAGTTTGGTTACTTTTATCCCTACGTGTACCATGTGCACATCCCATTGCAGCAAGATCTTGCCCTCCCTTGATTGATTGAAAGTTGTGAGTGTGATAGGAAGTATGTGGTTGAGTGAGTTTATGTTGTTTGCATGATAATAAGCCTATTTGACTTAGATTTGCATGATCAGTTAGATCTTTGTTTATCTTGATAATTTGAGAGAGGATTGTCCTAGAAATTGCTCTATGCTTACTGTTTTTAGGCCCTGAATAGCGTCTAGACAGGGAGATGCAATTAAAACCACATCGCCATGGCAAGACGCCATTCACCCTCATATTCTTGTTCCGCTGCTCCCTGAGGTTCTGTTAACAGAAGAAGCTTCTATCTTAAATAGCGTCAGTGAACAGCGACGCGATTCAAATAGTTCCTTCTTTTGCTCATCAGTCCTCAGATCTTTGATCTCTTTGTTACCTATATCTATCTTATACTACATTAGAGGCCATCCAAGCTGTAGGTCATCTGCATTGGGGTTCACCCCCCCATAGGAACACCTTTCTTAACATCTTCACCTCTCTCTAACTGGGTCGGTCCCTCGGTCAGACTAGAGTGGTTGGTGTTAAGACCTCTGTAAGTCCCCAAAAGCAAGGTATTCCTCCTTGTTCATCGGGCTGGTTGTACCAATTGAAGTCTTGGTTAGTCATTCATATTGTTGTGACAGTGTAGACACGCTAATTTTGACATCATTTTGAGTAAATTTCATGTCATATAATAATGCCTCAAAATGGTCTGATATTTAATCATTGAGTAATTTTTATTCTTTTTATGGATTAATTGTCTAAATGACATCGGTTAGATAGACATAATTTGAGTTTATTAATGAAATTCATTTTAACTCAGATTTTTAATCAAATATGAAAAATTCTAAAAGACGTCTACCTATGCAGACGTGTTTTAGGATTCCTAATGTGTTTCTGCTTCTTCTTCCCGATGTTTATCCTTATCTTAATTAAGCTAAAAGATGTCTCTCATGGGCAACGCGTTTTAGTTAATTACAGATAATGATGAATTAAGCTGTGTTTATCTATTTCTTGATCGGATTGGCTTCAAATTCTTTCATGTTAATCTGTAAGTAACCGCGGATGCGTGAACTTAAGCCTATAAATACCCAAGTCCCTGGCCATTAAAAAGTTAGTGATTAGAGTGATAATTAGTGATTATTAGAGCGACAATCTTTGAGAAAGACGACGTCCAAACGCTGAAGGATCGAGGCGCTGCTACTACTTCCAAGAGTCTTGAAGCAAGCTTCGTCCTCTCTTCGTCCTTTCTTCATCCATTCAAGAATCAAGGCTTTCCAGGGGCCATCCAACTCAGTTCTTCTTAATTAATATTCTCATATTTTCATCACGTTAGCATCATAATTTCATCACATCACTGCATGCAACAAACACTCACTAGCATTATTTTCCAATCCATGTGTTAAGGGGTTTCAAAGACCACAAACAAGTGAGTTCATTTGTTAAAGTTGCATGATTAGAATTATTATTAAAATAGATACTACTACTATTTGAGTTCTTATTGTTCTTTCCCTCTTTCTTTCTTTCTATTCTTTGTAAGGTACAAAGAAGATCAAAAAGAAGGAATCAACAAGAAAATCTGGACGATCCTTAAAGCCCAATCAATATTCAAAGCAAGAACAAAGTTAGAGGGGCTCTTTTTCTTCAGCCGGCTGAAGGAGGAGAATCAAGAACTTCAACATCTCCCACGTCCAAAACAAGTAAGCGATCAATCTTTGTCTTTTGAAACTTTTTAGTCAAAAGTTTCTGGCAATCACATAGTTTTTAATAGGTTTATTTGTCACATAATCAACAAAATTTTCATGATAATCACACATCACTATTTGAGCACTCACAGCTTTTTGGCGATCACGGTGGGACTTGGTCTCGCCATCTTTTAAATCTTTGTTCTTGCTTCATCAATCGGGCACCCACGGTGCACCACCTGTGTTCCTCGGACACGCCCTAACCGATCGGTGAGTTTTTAGTTTAATTGTTATCCCCACGTGCACCACGTGCACACCGTTGTGGCAAGATCTTGCCCTCCCTGTTTGATTGATTGAAGCGTTGTGATTGTGATAAGAAGCATGTGTGATTGATTGAATGTTTTAATTGTTTACATGATAAATCATCCTATTAAAAATTAAAAAACAGATTCGCATGAGCCGATTATTTATTGCTTTATCCTGCTAGTTTGAGAGGGAATTGACCCAAAAATTCCCTCTTAATTGTTGATTTTGCGACTTGAACAGCGTCCAGGAACAGGGAAGCGTTTATACCGCGTCGCCCTACCTAGACGCCTTTCAGGCAAAATTCCCTGATATCTGCTGCTTGAGCTTCTGCGACAAAATAAGGTTCTAGTTTGAATAGCGTCGAAGAACAGCAACGCGATTCAGGCAGTTTCTTGTTTTGTTCTTCAGTTCTCAGATTTCTGATTTGCTTGCTATTACCCATTACATATTAAGCATTAGAGGCCATCCCGGCCACAGGTCATACGCAGTAGGGCTAACACTCCCTTTTCTCATAGGAACACCTTTCTTAACGTCTTCACCTCTCTCTGATTGGGTCGGTCCCTCGATCAGACTAGAGTGGTTGGTGTTAAAGACCTCCGTAAGTCCCCAAAATCAAGGTATTCCTCCTTGTTCATCGGGCTGGTTGTACCAATCGAAGTCCTAGTTAGATTTTCATGTCGTTGTGAGAAAAAGCCTTAGAGTATAATGGTGGAAACTGAATTGAAACTAGGATCCTACCCGTTGAGTGAATTTGTGATTAACTGAATCCAAATAATCTAACAAAGAATCCCAAAACAACGTTAAGCATCCACTTGTTTGTCTAATCTCTACACAACTTGTCTGTAAATCTTTGTTGAAAAAAATCTAATACCATGTTGCTTCGATCTGGTAGGGATTTGAGCATGGCTTCAGATGCTCTAGTCAACTACGAGGGAGATGCTAATCCCCCTCTTGAATCTGATTATCACTATGAAAACGGGGGAGATGCTAATGCCCCCCATGATCCCCATTCTTATCCATTTCAACATGAGGGAAACCATCAAATCCCTCCTCCTTTTGCTCATGATCAACATAATTCTGGCACTAATCTTCCTCCGCATGTGCATGCGGTTTCTAATCCTGTCTTTGAGGGGGCCATGAACCCGAATGAGCCTTCATCTTCCAATCCTTCTGATCTAGTAACGCTCTGGGAGTTCTGGCCTCCCATTTGGATCCTCAACAACTCAAGGCAATCCAATCCATTTTAAAGGGGAAAACGTCCGTGCAGTCTACTGAACCGAATCCTTTGGTTCCCCCTACCATTCCTTAACCTCCTCCCCACCATACTTCTTTCATTCACCAGGCCATGGAAGGCCTTCAAGTTTCAACTTCTCGGCCAGTTGGGCCACAACTTTCCTCCTCAAGGCAACCGGCTAAGCCGCCCACGCCAACTTATCAAAATGCCCTCGGGCATGGCGGAAGCACTGCCGGACCTCAACCATATTGTCCCCCTTGCCCCACATACTCTAGGCAGCAGGCCTATCATGTACCACCACCACCTCCTCCCCAGGTTGATCCAACAACTCAAGCTCTGTTCGCGAAGATGGAGCGTATGGATGAACAGTTCAATAATTTTCAGAAAATGATGGGAGTTAAGGTTGCACATGAGATCAGTCTTCCGAGTCTAGCCGTGTTTCATTTGCCGCTCTCGGAAATGCCAGTATATAGAAAATACAATGGTACTGGTAACCCCTTCACCCATTTGAAGGAGTTCATATACGAGTCCTCCTTCTGACAGAACGACAAGAGGTCGTTGGCATTCCTGTTCAGGAAATCGTTAGAAGGGCCAGCCCTCGAGTGGTTCCTCTCATTGGAACCGTCTGAGGTGGAAGATTACGGTATCGTATCCCGAAAATTTATTCAATGATACCAGGACAGATTCGCACCGTCTCTGTCCATCATTGATCTAGTTGCTGAGAAGATGAAGCCCAATAAGGACTTCATCACATTTGCTGATAGATGGAGGAGCATGGCGGAGAAGATTAAGGATTATATGTCCGAATCTGAACAAGTCAAGATGCTGATTTCCAATGCCACCCCTCGATACAAATTGTTCCTAGCTTTGAACAACTTGACCAGTATGGCAGAACTTTACGAGAGAGCGCGTTACTGTCAGAACGCCTTCAAAGATGCCACTTTTTCCAATGTCTTTGATCCTTACCGACCCAGCAGACCTCCACCTCGGAAGCCTGTCGTGCCAAATCCTCCTAGCACAGGTCCGACCATTGAAGGCATGCTCTCTCATGAGCAGATCAGCACCGTGAACAACAATCAGCGTCAGTTCACAAGAAACCAGCAACCACCAAGCCAGCAGGGTTACAGACCTCCAAACCAGCAAGGTTATAGACCTCCGAACCAGTAGGGTTACAGACCCCAGCAGCCACAGTACCAGCAACAGCCCCCGAACCAGCAGTAGCATCAGCAGCCCCAGTACCAGCAGCAGAACCAACAGCAGTACCAGCCGCGCACCACCGGCATACCATAATGTACCTCCCCTAAATGATTACAACCAACAGAGGAAGCCTCCATGCCCTAAAAGGGCGACATATCCAGCACTCCCAGAATCTTTACTGGATGTTTTCAACGCTCTGATGGCAGCCAATGCCTTAGTTTTGCCCAGGGAAAAGACAATCTGGCCCCAGAATGTCGACGCTTCCAGGTATTGTGCCTTTCACAGGCAACCTGGACATACAATAGATACCTGCTTCCAATTCCTATCTTAACGATCAAGGAGGCATTGACTGAGAGGAGATGAGGAAGTACATATCTGCCTTGAAGGCAAGAAGACTTCAACAACAACAACAACAACAACAACAACAACAGCAACGACAGAGAGCGCCAGCATAGACGACAGCACCTCCAAACATGGGTATAGTGCAAAACCCACTTCCGGAGCACCAGCATCAAAATCAGATTGCCCCCATCCTGACGA
Source organism: Zantedeschia hybrid cultivar (assembly GCA_030544215.1). NCBI lineage: Eukaryota > Viridiplantae > Streptophyta > Magnoliopsida > Alismatales > Araceae > Zantedeschia > Zantedeschia hybrid cultivar. The sequence goes on from JARZZO010000011.1 coordinate 49,781,646, forward strand.
ATAGGTAGTCTGAGGCTAATTGAGGGCAGCAGTGGAAGATAGAGGACTCTTCCTCTATTTACTCAACAGGCCATCAACCGAGCACCGCTGACCAACCACCACGCCGCATTCTTAGCATACCCAAACCGCAACCCATTACCATTACACATGTACCAACACCCGCATACCTCCTACCCACACCCATTACACCATCCACCACCACGCTACCATTAAATAACCATCCGTAAGCCAATTATGTGCCCCTACTGCATTAAATAACCATCCAACCATCTAAACCCCTCATCCGCACCACGCCTCCACCAAACAACCCCACGCCATCACCTGTTTACCAATCCCCTACACCATCTAAACCAACCACCAAAATCGCGGTGCTCAAACTGTCACCTACACCTTCCACCATTGAGGAACACACGCTCCGGAGCGGGAGGATATTCAACAAGGTCTTTCCTTAGTCTACTGTCAGACAGCCCATCACAGCCATCAGAGGAAGCTAATAATGATGAGAGTGTACCAGGCACTCAATACGACCTGTTGAAATAGTTAGACAGAACACCGGTACGAATCTCCGTGCTTGAGTTGATCAAGAGATCCAAGACCCATCAGGAGGCTCTGATGGAGTATCTGCAAAAAAGTTATGGTCAACGAAGACATGCCGGTGGAAAAGATCACCACACTGTTAGTTCCTCAGGGGGATTAGCCCTCTATTACATTCCATACTTCGGAACTAGCACCACCAACAACCAGAAGCATGGCTTTGAGCATTACGGTCAACATCTGTAAGGAGGCCGTAGACGCATGCCTGGTTGACACAGGGGCCTCAATCAACGTTTTACCACCAAAGACCCTTGAATTGTGTGGTACCCAAGGAGAAGTGGTTGTCTTCCCCTATTTCTGTTATAGCTTATGACAATTCTACCTGTTCCCCTCTGGGAATGATTTATTTGAAGGTAGAATTAGGCCCTGTTTGTCATAACGAGGTCGAGTTCCACATCTTGGAAATCGATCCATCTTTGAAGGGTATCCTTGGCCGCCCTTACATTAAGTCCCTTGAGGCAATTCCTTCTACAAATCATCAGTGCCTCAAATTTCCATACAAGGGATGTATTATTAAAGTTATGAGCATGCCAATCCTTGCAGCTGCTCATTCCTTGAATATTAGGCCGACTCCTTTACATGGCCAACAACCTCTGTTGTCGGTATTACAGGTTTACCATCCTGTGGCTGATCCCTTGAAAACTACCACACTTAGTTCTTATCCAATTGATGCCATGAAGCGGGGAAAGTGCATGAGTACCCCTGGCTGGAAAATCATGATGAAAGGTGGCTATTAGTCTGGAAAGGGCCTGGGCACACAATTGCAGGGCAAAACTACGCCCATTAAAGACAGCCGAAGGACACCTGGTAATGGCCTGGGCTATAGGCCAAGAAGAGTCAGGCATGACATTGTGCAGCAAGAAGAAGATGAAGACGGCCACAAGGCCTGGGAAACAATGACCACATCATGTAAAGAAGGTTCGGATCCCCTAACATGGACACTGCATACACATTTTGTCAAGGGACCCATAATCAGTCATGATAATGATAACACGGTGCTAATCACTTCCCAGTTCGATCTGCATGACATCTATGGAAGGGACCTGGCTAGGCACTGCTCAAAATTGCTGACGTATCAGTCCTTGGAGGCTCTACGACTGATGAAAAGGAGGAAATTCTAAGATCTAGAGTGTGAATGGTACCGATGATTCGACTTGAGGGATCTGTACATTGTACTAAACAGATTATTTCTTGATCCCTCATAGCCAAAGTGGCCGCCGTTGATAGACGAGCTGATTGAAGGACCTGGCGCCATTTTCGACAAGAGAATTCTACTGTCTGAGGAAACATATGAAGGGGAGCCAGATGACCCCTATGAAGCTGGTCACACAACTGATTTTCTCTGGAGAGGAACCTATCCCTCTCGCATTTTCACACTTCACACTCTATTCCGTACTCTGCTTCTGACCCCGACTTGGTCGCGGGTCATCACTGAAGATATTCCATGGGCTCCGCCCATCATGATCACTCTATCCCCACGGGACCTCATCCCTCAACCCCCTCTCGATCTAGAGAGGATTTATGATTTAATCTAGGATAAACTACCGTATGATTTCCCCAATCCTTTGGCTTTGGTGCCGCTTCCTCCATCCCATTCTCCTCCTATTCATGTTCATTCTTGTTTCATGATTAATTCATCTTTTCTCAAAAAAAAAACGCCAATATAGCAACTTCCTTTTCTCAGATCCTCGTTGAGGAAACTTCCTACTTGTCCGATTGTATCCCATAGCGTGGGTCACTCGGGCAAGAATCTCTTCTAGACTTGCTTTGTCCCTCCCCTCGGGAGGATTCTCCTGTATTTCCTCATGTATCCTATAATTTTCATCCTTCTTCGTCTTCATTAGGTTAGGATAGGGAATCGAGTGAAGTTTGGGAATCTAGTTCTAGGCAGGTTAGTCAGGTTAGGAAGTCTAGGAAATCTAAAGGTAGAAGAATTCCAGATAGATACCTCCAGGATCAAGCATTTAAATTCCTTTCTTTCTCTATGATCCCTCAGCTGTTAGAGAATCCTATTCAGATGCCAGAAGATTGTGCAGATGATGAGACGGTCAATGATAGATATGGGGTGTATGAATTGATACACGAAAAAGACCCCATTATTGAAGATGAGGAAGATGACGAGAACGTGGCTGAGGCATATGCCAGTGGAGTGAAAAGATTTGATGAACCCTCAGCTGTCATAGAAGAGCCCACCAAAGAGATCAATCTAGGGACTGAAGACGAACCTGAGGTTGTCCTCGTCAGCAAAAATCTTTCTGAAATAGATGAGAAGGCAGTGGTCCAGGTTCTTAAAGATTATAAGGACACTTTCGCCTGGAGTTATGTGGATATGCCGGGGTTAGACTCATCACTAGTAGAACATCGATTGACATGAAAGGATGGAGCTAGCCCGGTTAAGCAGAAGTTAAGGCGATTCCACCCATAAATGGCTTTGAAGATGAAGGAAGAGGTCAATAAGCTGCATAAAGCCAAGTTCATTAGAGTTGTCCTTTATCCACAATGGGTGGGCAACATAGTCCCAGTTATGAAGAAGGATGGGAAAGTCAGAATCTGTATTGACTTCCGAGATTTGAACCGGGCATGTCCTAAAGGTGACTTTCCACTGCCTCACATTGATCTACTCATCGATAACACAGCTGGCTATGAAACTCTACCATTTATAGATGGATTCTCAGGATATAATCAGATTAAATTGGCAGAAGAAGATCAAGAAAAGACATCATTCACTACACCTTGGGGGACATATTGTTATGTTGTCGTGCCTTTTAGACCGAAGAACGCTGGATCCACTTATCAAAAGACTATGATGGCATTATTCCATGACATGATGCATATCGATCTAGAAGTGTATGTGGATGATTTGTTGGTGAAATCTAAGACTAAGACTGAGCATGCCAAAGTTCTGGCAAGAGTATTAAAAAGATCAAGAGAATATCAGTTAAAGATGAACCCCAAGAAATGTGTATTCGGGGTATCCTCAGGAAAATTACTTAGATTCATTGTCAGTAAACGGGGAATTGAGATCGATCCCAACAAGGCAAAAGCTATCAAAGAAATGCCACCTCCCAAGAACTTGAAAGAGTTAAGAGGATTAATCAGGAGGTTGCAGTTTATTCGCCGATTTGTCTCCCAACACTCACAAAGGTGTAAGCCGTTTTACGAGCTTAACAAGTCGTGAGCCAAATTCGATTGGGACGATAAGTGTCAGGAGGCATTTGATGGATTAAAGAATTACTTAGCAAGTCTTCCTGTTTTGAGACCAACATCAAAGGACAAACCTCTGATTCTATACATCTCTGTCTTGGATAATGCGGTGGGGGCTGTCCTAGCACAAGAGGATGAAGAAGGAAAGGAGAGGGCAGCCTACTATCTCTCTAAACTTATCAACCCCGCTGAACAAAGATACACAGCGATGGAGAAAACATGTGCAACACTTGTATGGGTGGTTCAGAAATTGAAGCATTACTTTCTAGCCCATGAAGTTCATCTCATCGCAAGGATGAATCTGATCAAGTTTCTTCTTGAGAAATCTGTCCTTACTAATAGGTTAGCATGATGGCAAAGCTTTCTATCCCAATTTGATATCACTTACATTCAGCAGAAAGCGATCAAGGGCTATGCCATCGCAGAACATCTTGCTCACCATCCCTTCCTCGTTTTGATCCAATCCAATCGGATTTTTCGGATGAGGAACTAATGTCCATAGACATAATCAAAGATGACATGTGGACTCTGTATTTTGACAGAGCTCTGAATTCCCACGGAAAGGGTATCGACATTGTTCTGTTATCACTTGAAGGTGTCACCATTCCACAAGCCTTTCAGCTTGACTTTCCAGTCACTAACAATATAGCTGAATACAAGGCACTCCTTGCTGGCCTCGAGGCTATTCATCTCCATGGTGCCACTAAACTCAGAATTGTGGGTGATAGCCAATTGATTCTTCACCAGGTGCTAACCAAATATCGAACTCTTGATCTTAAGCTTAAGCCTTATCAAGAACTCACTTATGCTTATGCTAAGCTTTTCACTAAATTGATCTTCATCCATGTTCCTCGGAATCAGAACATCTTAGCTTACTCTCTAGCTTCCCTCACATCTTTCCTCGATTTTCCAATCAGCAGACAATCCAAGTCGATCATTGTTCATAGGCGTCTTTCACCCGCCGTGAAAGACCCTTCATTCCTTAGGACTAAGGAGACGTTGCTGAAGAAAGTCAGAGATGGAGATATTGTGGAAATGTGAGAGATAATGTTATTGGAATTACAAGAAGAGATGAATGATGAAGAGAAACCATGGTACTATGAAATTGCCAAATATTGTGAAGATCAATCATATCCTGAAGAAGCCACAGCAGAAGAAAAGAGGCTATCAGGAGAGTTGCTCAAAAGTACACCCTAGTTGGAGGAGCACTTTATAAAAGAGATTTTAATAGAGTTCTTTTGAGATGTTTAGACGAGGATGAACTTTGGAAGATCATGGAAGGAGCTCATACTGGAGTTTGTGGTGGCCATGTTAATGGCAAATGTTAGCAAAGAAAATCTTTAGACAAGGATTCTACTGGCCAACCATATAAGAAGATTGTGTAGGATATGTCTGTAGGTGTGCCAAGTGTCAACTTCACGCCGAAAAAATCCATTCTCCTACATCTTCACTCCATCCTGTTTCCTCCCCATGGCCTTTCTCCATGTGGGCTTTCGATGTCATTGGACCCCTTGGCAATCCTGATTCCGAGCAGAAGTCCATTCTCACGGCAACGGAATACTTCACCAAGTGGGCGGAAGCCGAAGCATACACGAAAGTCAAAGCATCAACCGTCTGCAAGTTCATCATGAAGAACATCATCACAAAATTCGGAATTCCAAACACCATTGTCACCGACAATGGACCGCAGTTTATGTCACAAGAGCTGAAGGACCTTTGCAACAGATACAAAATTGCATTGCATCATTCATCTCCATATTATCTACAAGGCAATGGCCAAGCAGACACAACTAACAAGACTTTGATAAAAATCATCAAAAAGACGTGCAAGTTTAATAAATTCACAGATTGGCCAGAAAAGTTGATTAAGGCTCTATGGGCATACCGAACTTCAATCCGCACGCTCACTGGGCAGACTCCTTATTCCTTAACATTTGGAATGGAGGCGGTAGTTCCATACAAGATCCTCGTAACGTCATTAAGAGTACAATTGAATAAGGAATTCTCCATTAATGAGCATCGCTCAGTACTCCTCGCTCAATTGGAACTCTTAGACGAGAAAAGATGGTCAACTGCTAATCATGCAAGAGTATATCAAAATAGATTAGCACGTTTTTATCAAAAGAAAGTCATCGAACGTAAGTTCAAAGTTGGTGAAATGGTCGTCAAAAGAATCTTTGTAAAACCTGGTGGTCCGCGTTCTAAGATCCAACCCAATTGGGAAGGACCATATGTCATATCGCATGCTTTTCCTAGTAACGCTTACCGTCTAGTTAATGCAGAAGGGCAAGAGTTAACTCATCCCTGGAACGGTCTATATCTTAAGAAATATTACCCTTAGGTTTAAGAGTCGATCAGCATGGTGCAAAGACCAGTGGAATCAGAAAATTTAGAAACTCAAATTTCCTTATCAATCTGGATAATTTAATTCAAACACATTACTACACATACTGACACGTTTGATCCGTGAGTAACAAAAGATGAGAAGTCCAAAGGAATACCGAAAGCTTGACTAAGGGCGTAAAGTGCAAATCATTTTTTTAAAACAAAATTTCTATTTTTACACTCGGCCCACGATGTCGGAACGAGGCTTAGAATAGACTACCAAGAATATCCGCCATCTTAGTAGGAGGCCGTCATAAAAAAAAAGGGGGGGAGATCCGTCCCATAAAAAGAAAAAGAAAAAGCAAAAAGCAAAAGTCAAATATCAAATCAAAAGGCCATTACACTACAAATGTTACATCAAGGCCATGTAGTGAAATAAAAGGGAACGCAAGGTCGATAAATACCCTCGAAAGAAAATGACCGAACCCCAACATATATTAGGGTAAAAAAAGGACATCTTTTTGGGTCTCCGGAACCTTCTCGTGGGCTTTCTAAACAAATTCTTCATTTCTTTCTGAAGAGGCGTACTCCAAGCTTAAGGAACGGTCTAGATTGACTAAGGGTCAGACCATCGAATGGGATCATGAATGAAAACACAAATTCAAGCACGATGAGTCTAAGTTAGATTATTGAAGAACAATTTGGGAATTAAGTTAATAAATGAATATGTTCTTTTGATCTGGGTACCATGCTGGTCTTTTAGTTTGCACATTATTCTCAAAATACAAAAAAAATACATATTTCAAAATCAGAAAAAAAAATACATATTTCAAAATCAAAAAAAGTACATATTTCGAATCCAAAAAAAAAACACATATCCCAAAATTCAAAAAAAGTATATATTTCAAAATCCAAAAAAATAGATATTTCGAAAATCAAAAAAAAAATAGATATGTCAAAATCCAAAAAATATATATGTTCCAAAACCCAAACAAAATGAATATTTCAAAAATCAAAAATAGTTCAATTACCATCTGCTTGTAACATTTAATGTGCTTCATTCCTTTATTTTCAGCGAGCATCTGCATGCTTGTATGTTGCATCTTACTCCGTTATTTCCTTCAGTTCTATTATTATCATTACCTTTGTTTAATAAAGGCTATGTTCCTTGGCCTTTCTACCAAGGATAGGATCAAGTAGCCGGTTACTTAACCGGGCAAGGGGCTAAGCCTAAACAGATATTTAACCTGTTTGCTAAGTCATATACAGGGCACAGGAGTGTGAGTCAAAGACTAAGGCAAAAGAAGTGCGACAAAAGTTTCATTCGTATTTCAAAAGTTTCATATACATATGAAAAGTCCATCGACATCAGGACTCATAAAAAAAGAAGAAAAGTACATATAGTAGTCTTTTCCGGATTGGAGAAGGGATGTGCACGGAGAGAGTTGGAATCCGGATTGAACACAGCCAGAACCTGTTTTTGCGACTTAAATGGCGTCGTTGAACAGCGACGTGGTTTAACTGGACTTAATGGCGTCGGCTCGACACGACGTGTTTCAGGCTTTTCTGTTATTTGCCCGAAATTCAATGTTTATCTATACTTGATGCTTAATTAAAAACTTGCTTGAAATTACTAATGATTTCTGAGTGCAGAAGATTCAAAGAAATGATTACAAAGCTAAAAATTTCAAGAAGATCCCACTGTGGGAGTTTATGAGTCCCGACCATGGCTAAAAAGACGGTTATCTCTATCCCTTATATTCTTTCATGTAATTAGTTTGCATTAGCATTACTATATATTAAATATTTATTAGAGTATATCAAGGACCTTGTGGTTTTGATAAAACTGGAATTTGAGTTCCCCTTTAACAAAAACAATGATAATTCCAGAGAATTCTTAATCGCACGGATAGGCCGTTGGATTGTTAATTAGTGAGGATGATGGTTCTACTTTTGTGAAACGGTGCGTGGATAAACAAGCTTCGGCTTAGCACTGAATTGCAAGAATTTGCATCTTGACTCATTAATGATAATTTAACAATATTATCCTTGATTAATTTATATTTTATTTGATTTTATATTTTTCTTTTAGCCCAACATGCATCATGTAGGACTTTGATATAACAGTGATAAGAATTAATTATTGATTAAATTTCAGACCATTGATCAAATAATTTTCTAACATGATATGAAATATTCCATTCTGAATTGAGTATCTTGATTATCTTTGTGGTTCGCTTAAAGATATCCTTGAAATTCTATCCTTTCTTGGATATCTAACATTTCTTGTTTTCTTTCAAGATCCATCATAGTTACAGCACATCCACATTGGCTAGCAATCGTTGCCTATGATAAAACCTGCAGGGCTTGTGACCTAGGGTACTTCCCAACCGTGGAGGTTGATCGACCTTATTTTATTTCCTTGTCTATCTCATCCAGACAGGATTGATTCCATCAATATTATTGAGTTACCTTCATTGATGATTTTGAGAAAAATTCCAATCATGTGATGTTGAGAACATGTTTCATCACACCTTGGCATCACCTTTTCAATACATTCTATTTCATTTCACTCCCATGCAAAGATGATGCCAAGGTGAGGCAGTTATAGACACGCTAATTTTGACACCATTTTGAGTAAATTTCATATCATATAATAATGGCTCAAAATGGTCTGATATTTAATCATTAGTTAATTTTTATTATTTTTCTGGATTAATTGTCTAAATGACATCGGTTAGACAGACATAATTTGAGTTTATTAATGAAATTCATTTTAACTCAGATTTTTAATCAAATATGAAAAATTCTAAAAGACGTCTACCTATACAGACGTGTTTTAGGGTTTATTCTTATTTTAATTTTTAATCTGATTTTTAATTAATTTATTAATAAACTAAAAGACGTCTGCCGTGCACGACGCCATTTAGGTTTCCTAATGTGTTTCTGCTTCTTCTTCCCGATGTTTATCCTTATCTTAATTAAGCTAAAAGACGTCTCCCATGGGCGACGCATTTTAGTTAATTACAGATAATGATGAATTAAGCTGTGTTTATCTATTTCTTGATCGGATTAGCTTCAAATTCTTTCATGTTAATCTGTAAGTAACCGCGGATGCGTGAACTTAAACCTATAAATATCCAAGTCCTTGGCCATTAAAAAGTTAGTGATTAGAGTGATAATTAGTGATTATTAAAGCGATAATCTTTAAAAAAGACGACATCCAAACGCTGAACGATCGAGGCACTACTACTACTTCCAGGAGTCTTGAAGAAAACTTCGTCCTCTCTTCGTCCTTTCTTCATCCATTCAAGAATCAAGGCTTTTCAGGGGCCATCCAACTCAGTTCTTCTTAATTAATATTCTCATATTTTCATCACGTTAGCATCATAATTTCATCACATCACTCCATGCAACAAACACTCACTAGCATTATTTTCCAATCCATGTGTTAAGGGGTTTCAAAGACCACAAACAAGTGAGTTCATTTGTTAAAGTTGCATGATTAAAATTATTATTAGAATAGATGCTACCACTATTTGAATTCTTATTGCTCTTTCCCTCTTTCTTTCTTTCTATTCTTTGTAAGTACAAAGAAGATAACAAAGAAGGAATCAACAAGAAAATTTGGACGATCCTCAAAGCCCAATCAATATTCAAAGCAAGAACAAAGTTAGAAAGGCTCTTTTTCTTCAGCCAGCTGAAGGAGGAGAATCAAGAACTTCAACATCTTCCACGTCCAAAACAGGTAAGCGATCAATCTTTGTCTTTTGAAACTTTTTAGTCAAAAGTTTCTGGCGATCACATAGTTTTTAATAGGTTTATTTGTCACATAATCAACAAAATTTTCATAATAATCACACATCACTATTTAAGCACTCACAGAGATAACCATAAAGTATAACGGCGGAAAAACTAAACTAAAACTAGGATCCTACCCACTGAGTGAATTTGTGTTTAACAATCCAAATAATTCAACAAGGAATCCTAAGATAACGTAATCATCCACTTGTTTGCTAATCATCTGCACAACTTGTTTGAATCTTTGTCCAAAATTAATATATTGATGCTCCAATCAGGTAGAACTCTCGGCATGGTTGCCTTCGAACAAGAAGATGTGGTGGAGTACGAGGGAGATGCTCATGCCCCTCGGGTTTATGATCCGTCTTATTCAGAAGACGAGACAGATGCTTATAATTCCAATCAATTCCAAACTTTACACGGGGGAGAAGCTTCTGCCCCTCAATTTCAGATGGATTCAACTTATGATTAATATAATCAGGATATGGGCGATCATTCTCATGTTCATGTCATTTCCAACCCCGTCTTTGAAGGAGTCCTAGACCAAGCCGGACCCTCGTCCAATCATCCTTTTGATCTCGCTGCCCTCATGGGGGCTCTATCTAATCATGTAGATCCTCGTCAGTTTGACGCCATCCAATCTATTCTGAAAGGGAAAACCCCCTTACAGTCACCTGAATAAAATCCCTCGGTTCACCACTCTGTTTATCAAGCTCCTACTCGGGCCATGGAAGGCCTCCATATTTCTACCCCTCGGCCCACGAGTCATCAACAATCTAGTTCGCGGCATCTTGTCAGGCCGCAAACTCCACTCTATCAGAATGCCTTCGGGTAAGGTGGAACTACCGCCAGTCAACAACCTTACTGTCCTCACATCCCTGCTTATTCCAGGAGGCGGTCTTTCCAACAACCTCCACCTCCACCAGCAGATTTTGCTACTCAACTTCTACTTAATAAAATTTCTCAGATGGATGAGTGATTCAAGAGTTTTGAGAAGAAAATGGATAGTAAAACTGCTCCCAAACTCACTATTCTTGATCTGCCAGTCTTCCATCTCCTGCCTTCCGAAATGCCGATCTATAGAAAGTACAACGGCGCAGGCAATCCTTTTCTTCATATCAAGGAATTTCTGTATGAATCATCATTCTGGAAACATGATAAAAGAGCACTGGCTTTCCTCTTCAGGAGGTCATTGGAAGGGTCAGCTTTGGAATGGTTTTTCTCTCTGGACCCGAGTGAGGTAGAGAACTTCGACGTGGTGTCAAAGAAGTTCTTACAGAGATACAAAGACAGGGTGGCACGTACCCTGTCCATTACTGATCTGTTCAATGAAAAGATGAAGCCTGATGAAGACTTCATAGTGTTCGCCGACAAATGGCGAGGAATGGCTGAGAAAATAAGAGATCACTTGTTAGAACAAGAACTAGTGAAGATGATGGTTGCCAACGCCACTCCCCAGTATAAATTGGTATTGACACTGAATAATCTGACCACCGTGGCAGATCTGCACGAGAGGGCACGTTATGCTCAAAACGTGTTCAAGGATTCCACTTTTGCCAGTGTTTTTGACCCCCATAGACCCAGCAGACGTCCACCACGGAAGCCTGTAATGCCAAATTCTTCTAGCATGGGTCCCACTACTGAAGGGACACTCTCTCATGAACAAATCAACACTGTAAACAACAATCAACCGCAGTTCATGAGAAACCAACAGTAACAGCCACAGTATACAGGGCAGAGAATGCCAAATTAGCAGGGTTTCAGGCCGGATCAGCAGCCATACCAGCCAGCCTACAATCAGCCTAAGCAACAGTATCAATAGACATTTAATCAGTCACGTCAGCAGCCGGCATATCATAATATACCTCTACCGGGTGACTACAACCAACAGAGAAAACCACCAGGCCCAAAGAGGGCATCTTATCCTCCACTCCCATAATCCTTATTAAACATATTCAATGCCCTTATGGCAACCAATGCTTTGGTTTTGCCAAAAGAGAAAACAGTTTGGCCCCAGAATGCCGATGCCTCCTGGTACTGTGTCTTTCATACAGTAGATGCATGTTTCGAATTCAGGGACTACATCCATGATCTGAATGAGCAAGGGGGTATTGACTGGGAGGAGGTGAGAAAATATATAGCAACCTTAAAGGCGAAAAGACTACAACAGCAACAGCAACAACAACAACCACACCAGCAACAACAACAGATGCAAAGAGCACCAGCACAGGCAGCAGCGCCACCAAATATGGGTATAGTGCAGAACCCGTTGCCAGAGCATCAAAACCAGATCGCTACAATTCTTATTAATAGCCGGTCTGAGGCTAACAGGGGGCAACAATGGAAGGTAGAGGAATCATCCTCTGTTTACTCAACAGGCCATATCCCGAGTACTGCCGAGCAATCACCTCACCGCATTCTCCGCATACCCAAATTAGAAACCATAATCATTACTCTCATACCAACACCCGCCTACCATAGACCCACTCCATCGTCGACCTTCCTTAAACCCATCACTCACTCCGCTACCATATATCCACCAAATAACCCCCCACCACCCAACTATGAACCCCTTCTGCCATCCAAACCATTGCTCCGCATTCCCTTCCCCACATAACCTACACCAATCACCTATCCTAATACCATACTGCCTTCCAAACCACTCATCCGCATTCCAACACCTCCACCAAATAACCCATCATCATCCATATATAAACCCATTACCCCCTCCAAACCCCTCATTAACCTAGCAATACTTAAAATATCACCTTCCAATGATGATCAACATGCGCTCCGGAGTGGAAGAATTTTCAACAAAGTCTTTCCTCAATCCACAGTCAGAGACGGACCACCACATCCGCCAGAAGAAGTACATAATGAAGAGAGTGTACCTGGCACTCCATAAGATTTGTTGAAACACCTAGACAAAACACAGGCACACATCTCAGTGCTCGAGTTGATCAAAAGATCTAAAACCCACCAAGAAGCTTTAATTGAATACCTCAAAAGGGTTATGGTCAATGAGGGCGTGCCAGTAGAAAAGATAACTACATTATTAGTGCCACAGGGGGATCAGCCCTCCATCTCATTCCATACATCTGAGCTAGCTCCGCCAGCAGCCAGGAGCATGGCACTGAGCATTACAATCAACATCTATAAGAAGGCTGTGGATGCATGTCTGGTTGATACAGGGGCTTCCATCAATGTGTTATCACTAAAGACCTTAGAATTCTGCAGAGTACCTAGAGAGAAGTGGTTGTCTTCTCCCATATCTGTTACTGCTTACGACAACTCTACCCGTTCCCCTCTGGGAATGGTCTATTTGAAGGTGGAGTTAGGTCCCGTTTGTCATGCCGAAGTCGAGTTCCACATCTTGAAAATCGACCCCTCTTTGAAAGGCATCCTTGGACATCCTTACATCAAATCCCTTGAGGCAATTCCATCTACAAATCATCAATGCCTCAAATTTCCATACAAAGGACAGATCATTAAGGTGATGAGCATGCCAATTCTTGTTGCTGCTCATTCCTTGAACATAAAGCCGGATCCTTCCCTTGGCCGACAACCCATTCTATCAGTTTTATAGGTCCATCCTCCTTTGGCCGATCCTTGGAAAGCCACTATACTTGTTCCTTGTCCAGTCGATGCCATAAAAAGGGGAAAGTGTGTAAGTACCCTTGGCTGGGACATTATGATGAAAGGTGGTTACAAACCGGGAAAAGGCATGGGCACACAACTGCAGGGCAGAACCAAGCCTATCAAAGACAAAAGAAGGATACCTGGTAATGGTTCGGGCTACAGGCCAGTGAAGGTAAAACAGCAGATTGTTCAGCATCATGAAGACAAAGATGGACAGAAAGTCTGAAAAACAATGACCACCCCGTGTAAAGAAAATCGGGATCCCTAAACATGGACTCTATATACACATTTCATTAAGGAACCCGTGATTAATCATGACCATAATAACACGGTGGTAATCACTTCCCACTTTGACCTGCATGATGTTTATGGCAGGGACCTGGCCAGACACTGTTTTGAGTTGCTGACATATCGATCCTTAGAGGCTCTACGGCCGATGAAGAGGAGGAAGATCCAAGATCCGGAGTGCAAGTGGTACCGCTGGTTTGACACCTGCGACCTATACATTGCACTGAACAGGCTATTCCTTGATCCCTCAGAACCAAAGTGGTCCCCATTGATTGATGAGTTGTTTGAAGGGCCTGGAGCTATTTTTGACAAGAGAATCCTGCTAAATGAAGAGACAAACGAAGGAGAGCCGGATGATCCTTATCAGCCTGGATTCACCACTGATCTTATCTGGAGGGGAACTTACCCCCATCATATTTTTACCCCCCATACACTATTCCGCACTCTACTCTTGACCCCGACTTGGTCGAAGGTCATCACTGAAGATATTCCACGAGCTCTGCCCATCATGGTTACTCTGTCCCCCTGGGACCTAATTCCTCATATTCCTCTCGACCTCGAAAGGATCTATGATTTGATCTGGGACATACTGTTGTATGATTCCCCTAATCCTTTGGCCTTGGTACCGTTACCTCCATCTTCTCATTCTCCACCTCTTCATATTCATTCATGTTTCATGATTAATACTCAAAATCATCAACAACAACAAAAAAACGCCAATTTGGCAACCTCTTTCTCACACATCCTCGTTGAGAAAACTTCATATTACTTGTCCGATTATACCCCTTCGCGCGGGTCACTCGAGCAAGATTCCCTTCTAGATCTACTTTGCCCCTCCCCTCGAGAGGCTTCACTTGTATTCTCTCATGTATCCCTTGATTTTTATCCTTATTCGTCCTCCCTACGTCAGGATAGTGAGTCTAGTTCTAGGCAGATTAGTCATGGTAGGAAGTCTAGGAAGTCTAAGAGTAGACGAATTCCGAATAGATACCTCCAGGATCTAGACTTAAGATGCCTTTCTTGTTCTCAGATCCCTCAGCTTTTAAATAATCCCATTCAGATGCCAGAAGAATGTGAAATAGACGAGTTAGTCGATGATGGATATGGGGCGTATGAATTGCTACACGAGAAAGACCCGATTACTGAAGATGAGGAAGATGACAAAGACGCAGCGGAAGTGTATGCCAGTGGAGCGAAGAGATTTGATGAACCCTCAGCCACTGTAGAAGAGCCTACCAAAGAGATTAATCTAGGCACTAAAGACGAACCTAAGGTTGTCCTCGTTAGTAAAAGTCTTTCTGAATTAGATGAGGAGGCAGTGGTCCAAGTTCTCAGAGACTATAAGGATACTTTTGCCTGGAGTTATGAAGATATGTCGAGGTTAGATTCTTCCCTAGTGGAGCATTGATTAACATTGCAGGATGGAGCTAGCCCGGTTAAACAGAAATTGAGGCGATTCCACCTTCAAATGGCTTTGAAGATGAAGGAGAGGTCGATAAATTGCATAAAGCCAAATTTATTAAAGTTGTCCTCTATCCACAATGGGTGGCTAACATAGTCCTGGTTATAAAAAAAGATGGGAAGGTCAGAATCTGTATTGACTTTCGAGATTTGAACTGGGCATGTCCTAAAGATGATTTTCCACTGCCTCACATAGATGTACTTATCGATAACACAGCTGGTTATGAAACACTGTTAGTCATGGATGGATTCTCAGGGTATAATTAGATTCGCTTGGCAGAGGAAGATCAAGAGAAGATGTCGTTTACTACACCTTTGGGCACTTATTGCTATGTCCTTATGCCATTCGGACTGAAGAATGCTTATCAAAGGGCTATGAAGGTAATATTCCATGACATGATGCACATTGATTTAGAAGTGTATGTGGACGATTTGTTAGTGAAATCTAAAACCAAGGCTGAACATGCAGGAGTCTTGGCGAAAGTCCTGAAAAGATCAAGAGAATATCAATTGAAGATGAATCCCAAAAAGTATGTATTTGGTGTATCATCAGGGAAGTTGTTAGGATTCATCGTGAGCAAACGGGGCATTGAGATCGATCCCAACAAGGCCAAGGCTATCAGAGAGATGCCACCTCCCCGAAACTTGAAAGATTTGAGAGGATTAATCGGGAGGTTGCAGTTTATTCGCCGTTTTGTCTCCTAGCACTCACAAAGATGTAAGCCATTTTACGAGCTTACTAAGCCGGGAGTCAAGTTTGATTGGGACGATCAGTGTCAGGAGGCGTTCGATGGGTTGAAGACATATCTAGCAAGTCCTCCTGTCTTGAGACCACCATCTCCAGACAAACCTTTTATTCTTTATATTTATGTCCTAGATGATACAGTGGGGGCTGTCCTAGCACAAGAGGATGAAGAAGGGAAAGAAATGGCAGCCTATTATCTCTCTAAACTCTTCAACCCCGCGGAACAGAGATACACAGCGATGGAGAAGACCTGTGCTGCATTGGTTTGGGTAGTTCAGAAGTTGAAGCATTATTTTTTGGCTCATGAAGTCCATCTCATCACTAGGATGAATCCAATCAAGTTCCTCCTTGAGAAATCTGTCCTCACCGATCGATTAGCATGATGGCAAAGCTTTCTATCTCAATTTGATATCATCTACATTTAGCAGAAAGCAATCAAAGGCCATGCCATCGCTGAACATCTTGCTTATCACCTACTTCCTCGTTTTGATCCAGTCCGATCGGAATTTCCTGATGAGGAACTAATGTCCATTGACATAATCAAAGATGATATGTGGACTCTGCATTTTGACGGAGCTTTGAACTCTCATGGTAAGGGTATCGGCATTGTTCTGCTATCACCTGAAGGTGTCACTATTCCACAAGCCTTTCAGCTTGACTTCCTTGTCACCAACAATATTGCTAAATATGAGGCTCTCCTGGCTGGTCTCGAGGCCGCTCATCTCCATGGTGCCACCAAACTCAGGATTGTAGGTGATAGTCAGTTGATCCTTCGCCAAGTGCTCAATAAGTACCAAACTCTTGATCCTAAACTCAAGCCTTACTAAGAACTCACTTCTTCTTATGCTAAGCTTTTCACTAAACTGATCTTCGTCCATGTTCCTCGAAATCAGAATATCTTAGCCAACGCTCTAACTTCTCTTACATCATCCCTGAATTTCCCAATCAGCAAACAATCCGAAGCTATCATCGTCCATAGGCGTGTCTCACTCGCCATGAAAGACCCTTCATTCCTCAGGACTAAAGAAAAGTTGCTGAAGAAGGTCAGAGATGGAGATATCGTGGAGAAGCGAGAAATCATGCTATTGGAGTTGCAAGAAGAGATGGGAGATGAAGAGAAACCATGGTATTTTGAGATTGCCAAATACTGTGAAGATCAGTCGTATCCTGAAGACGCCACAGCTGAGGAGAAAAGGGCTATCAGGAGAGTTGCTCAGAGATACACTCTAGTTGGAGGAGCGCTTTACAAATGAGGATTTGACGGTGTTCTTCTGAGATGCTTGGACGAAGATGAACTTTGGAAAGTTATGGAAGGAGCTCATAATGGGGTCTGTGGTGGCCACGTTAATGGACAGATGTTATAAAAGAAGATCCTTAGATAAGAATTCTATTGGCCAACCATGGAAGAAGACTGTGTAGGGTATGTCCGTAGGTGTGTTAAGTGTCAACTTCATGCCGACAAGATCCATTCTCCTGCATCTTCACTCCATCCTGTTTCCTCCCCATGGCCTTTCTCCATGTGGGCTTTCGACATCATTAGACCTCTCGGTGATCCCAATTCCGGCATTAAGCAAAAATCTTTCATCATCACCGCGACGAAATACTTCACCAAGTGGGCAGAAGCCGAAGCTTACGCGGAAGTCAAAGTGTCTACAGTCTGCAAGTTTATCATGAAGAACATCATCACAAGATTCGGAGTTCCAAGCACCATCGTCACCAACAATGGACCACAGTTCATATCACAAGACCTAAAGGACCACTGCAACAGGTATAAAATTGCATTACAACATTCGTCCCCATATTATCCGCAAGGCAATGGCCAAGCATAGGCAACTAATAAGACTTTGATAAAAATCATCAAGAAGACGTACAAATCTAATAAATTCACAGACTGGCCAAAGAAACTAATGGAGGCTCTATGGGCAATCGAACTTCAATCCGCACGCCTACTGGGCAGACTCCGTATTCCTTAGTATTTGGAATAGAGGCGGTAGATCCATACGAAATTCTCATCCCGTCATTAAGAGTATAGTTGAACAAGGAGTTTTCCATTGATGAGCACCGCTCAACACTCCTAGCTCAATTGGAACTTTTAGACGAGAAAAGATGGTCAGCTGTCAATCATGTACAAGTATATCAAAACAGATTAGCACATTTTTATCAAAAGAAAGTCATTGAACGAAAGTTTAAAGTTGGTGAAATGGTTGTTAAAAGAATCTTTGTAAAACCTAGTGGTCCGCATTCTAAGTTCCAACTGTAAGGACTGAGGCTTTCGGATCCGGTTTTCGGGGTCGGACCCTGTAGTTCAGGCTCCAGCGGGGTAGAGACTCTGTGATGTTTCGCGTCTCGCGGGCTCGACGCGGTTTAAACGGCGTCCAGCGAGGTAGACGCGTTTTAGCTTGGGCCACGTCGGTGCCACGTGGACTGGCTTTGGGCCGCGAGAGTACGGCCCTGACATGTCGTCTGAACGGCGTTCGCGAGGGACGACGCCTTTCAAACTGCGACCCTGGGTTGTCAGTGTACGGCGCCAGTCTTGTCGTCTGAACGGTGTCTTGGATGGACGACGCATTTCAGACTACTGTCAGAGCGATTCAGAGTCCTGTCAGAGCGGCCGTCATGTCAACTGATAGGCGTCCGTACATGTCGACGCGTTTTAGCCGGTCTCTGGTTAACCCCGCGAGCCTTCCCTCTTTTCCTCATTTTCTTCCTTCTCTCTTTCTCTCCACCCTACCTCCGGCAACGCCCCTTTCCCCTCTTTTTTTCCTTCCACCACTTCGTCTTTCCCTCCAACTCCATCAACCACTTAGCTCTCGCCACTACCACCACCACTTCCTCCGCGGCGTCTACTCTCCGGACGGCGGCCGACGTCCCGGTGGAGTAAGGACGACCTCGGCGGTACCGGCGGCGGTGTGGGGCGAGACGGGCGGACAACTTGGAGCCTGGAGGAGTTCAAGTAACCGGTAGGGTGACGGTTCCCATAGTGTTGTGTTTTAAACCATGTTTCCCCCGTTTAAAGCATGTTATGGATCTTTGGTTTTGGGGTAGAATGAGCATGTTAGGGGCTTTTCTTTGATGGGAATGGGAGTTTCTATAGATGTGGATTCATGATGACTTGGTTTGCCCTCTTTCTCCTCTGTTTTTTGGGTTTTTGGGGGTGGAAAGGGAGCCCTCGGGCTCGAGACAGATCCTGGTTTCTGGCGCTAAAAGACGTCGTGCATGGACGACGCCTTTTAAAAGAGCGTCGGGCCATCACGACGCCTTTTAGACAGAAATCGTTCCATTAGGGCTCTGTCAGTTCGGGGATTTTGGCGTTGAAAGACGTCATGCCTGTACGACGCGATTTGGAATAGCGTCGGGACACCATGACGCCTTTTAAGGCAGAAATCTCCCGATTAAGGTTTTCTGTTAATTCTGGATTTTCCTGTTAATCGGCGTCTGAGGATGTCGACGCCTTTTAAAAGGCGGCTATCTGTAGCGACGCCTTTTAGGCCAGATTCTGAGGACAGTATTTCATGAACCAGTTTAGGGTACTTGAATGGCGTCGGCCTTGGGCGACGCGATTCAAGACAGAACCACACTAATCCATGCCAGTAAAATGTGTTTACACTGCTAGATAGTTGGTTATATGCATGCTTTAGTAGACTCGATAATGATGAACTCTTCGTGACCGTATGGCACTGCGTTGTATGTCGTGCGACCGTAGACTTCTTCCGTGACCGGATCGCACCGTGCCGTGTTTTATGTTTCGGTGGACCTAGAGTGACAGTTGTAGCGTTCTACACCCTGTGTCGGTGCGGAGGGACACAGCGCTGACGGGAGCAGTGGCGGGGTGACGCCTAGTGGAGAGGGTCACCTGGTGAACCCCGGGGTTAGCTAGCTTGTACCGGTGTCGGAGTGGTACCTTTTGGAGTGTCACTCGTGCTGGGGGAAGGAGTAACCACCTGAGCCAGTTGGGCTGGAGTAGCCAGCGTGCTATCCGAGGGGTTACTGTTTGGTCTCAGCGGGTCGGTGTTTGCTGGGGGAAGGAGTAACCACCGAGGTAGCCAGCATGCTATCCGAGGGGTTACTGTTTGGTCTCAGCGGGTCGGTGTTTCCCACTTTCGTTGTGTGGTTGACTCGTTTTGAGGATACGCTGATTACGGGATCCCTGATAAATTGGAATTATGCATGATAATTATACTTCGAATGCATGTGATTCACATTGAAATTTAGGTGTAGTAATTACTGCTTTACTTGGTTACTATATCTCCGCTGTACTTTGCACTTGTGGGTGTGTGTGTGGGCAGTGGGGATCGAAGGCTCCCTACTAAGTCTTCTCGTTGAGACTCACCCCTGCGGTTTTCAGGTGAGGACTCCTGACAGACTTAGCGAGGAGTGTGCGGCTGTGTGTTGAGCGCCGACGGCTGTTGTTCCGGGGTATGCCCCGATGTAGTTGTTATTTTATTCCTGGCCTGTATGTATAATCATTTCTATTCTGTTGGAGTATGTAATTATTTGCTGTATCGAGTCGCATTGTAATAACTTTTAAATTTCTGCATTTTCCTTTCAATTCAATGCAATGTGAATGTTTAGCTTAGTTTATTATTTATTTCCCAGACTTACTTAGATCCTAGTTTGGTTCCAAATTAATGATTCGGTACCTATTTAGTAATCGGATCTCCGATTATAGGGTGGCGGGTCGTTACACCAACCCTACTGAGAAGGACCTTATGTTATCTCGCACGCTTTTCCTGGTAACGCCTATCGTTTAGTTAATGCAGAAGGTCAAGAGTTAACTCATCTCTGGAATGGTTTATATCTGAAGAAGTACTACCCTTAGTTAATGAGTCAATCAGCATGGTGTAAGGACCAGTGGAGTCCGAAAATTTTAAAACTCAAATTCCCTTATTAATCTTTGATAATCTAATTCAAATGCATTATTGCACACAAACACGTTTGGTTCGTGAGTAACAAGAGATATGATGCCCGAGGAATACCGAAAGCTTAACCAAAAGTTAAAAAGTACAACTCATTCTTTTCAAAAGAAAACTTCTATTTTGCTCTCGGCCCATGATGTCGGAACGAGGCTTAGAATAGACTACTGAAAACTATTGAAAATACCCGCCATCTTAGTAGGAGGCCGTCATAAAAAATAAATAAAAAAATAAAAAAGGGAAGATCCGCCCCACACTCAAAAAAGCAAAAGAAAAAGCAAGGGCAAAAAAAGCCAACAGAAACAAAAGGCCGCTCAACATTACTAATGTTATCTCAAAAGGCCACAAAATCAAATGAAAAGGGAGCGCAAGGTCGTTAAATACCCCGTAAAAGTGAAAATGACCGAACCCAACGGATAATAAGGTAAAGGAAGGACATCTTTCTGAGTCTCCGGCACCCTCTCGCGAGCTTTCTAGACCAATTCTTCTCTTCATTCTAAAGAGATGTACTCCAAATTTGAGGAACGGCCAAGGTTGACTAAGGGTCAGACCATCGAATGGGATCACAATTACGAACATATTTCAAGCACAATGAATCTGGATTAGGCTATTAAAAAATGATCTGGGAATTAAGTTAACAAATGAATATACTCTTTTGATTCAAATACCATGCTGATCCTTAGATAAGTCAAATATTGTAACAAAACCACAAAGAAATTGAATATTTCAAAACCACAAAAAATTGAATATTTCAAAACTACAAAAAAAATTGAATATTGCAAAACTAAAAAAAATTGAATATTGCAAAATCACAAAAAAACTGGATATGGCAAAACCCCAAAAAAATTTGGATATTTCTAAAAATGCAATTGCAAACCAAAAATATTTCAATTAGCATTTGTTTGTCACATCACGTGTGTTGCATCTTTTTTTATTTGAGCATTTGCATACTTGTATGTTGCATTTTACTTCCCTTTAATTATCTTTATTTGCCTTCATTAAATAAAGGCTTCGCCCCTTGACCATTCTACGAAGGATAGCTGGTTACTTAACTAGGCAAGGGGCTAAGCCTGAACAGATATTTAATTTGTTTGTTCAAGCCGTGTGTAGGTATGAAGAGAAAGCCAATAGAGAAAAGTATAAAGGCAACTCAAGAAACTCCATTCATATATTAGAAGAGTTTGTTTACAAGATGAAAGTCCATCTGCAGGACTTCAAAATGAAAAGAAAAGTACATGATGGCAGCCATCATGGCTGACTCTCCCCCGCGCCCTCGTCCAACTGGCTCTGCGCCTCGTCCTGGACGTCTGGCCCACAAGTCGGTGGCGGTGGTGGTCCTATGATGCTCGGCCCAGCCTGGCCGGAGGATACTACTATACTGGTGGTGAAAGCACTCACCTGTCCTCGATCCAATGCCCGCTGCCGTGCACGCTGGTATCGAGCCTCTATACTCTAGCGCTCGTACTCCGCCATTGATAGCCGACCCTGGAGACTCTCCAATCGGGACCGTTTGTGATCCCTCTCCTTAGTCAAGATCTCCATTCGAACCTGGAATCTTGCAAGCTCGCGAGAAAGATCACCGGTGGAGAGCCTTGCCAACTATTCCTCCAGGTCAGCAACCTGGGCTACTGAACCACGGGCCTGTTCCAGCTCAGTATCTCTCTTTCCAAGAGCCACACAAAGCTGTTGGACCTACAGCAGAAGACATTGTCAGCCAGCTAATCAAGCAAGCAAAAGACAAGATGAAAGAAGCAAGTTGAAGATTTACCCAAGCAGCAGCATCCTCCTCAGCCTGAGTGGCTCGGCGAATGGCTAGGGCCAACTAGTTCCGCAAGTCAGCCATGGCAACCTCATGGACAGCATAAGAAGATGAAGTGCCAGCAGGAATAGAAGGAGTGGCCGCATAGGTGTAAGCAGCACGTTGTAACAAAAAGGAGACCACCATCAGTGTACAAGTGTCAAAACAGTTTAATAATAAAAGGAAGCATTCATAATGCATATGTCATTCAGGCATATCATACTTACCAGCTCATCCAACTCTTTTTGGACCTGCTCTAGTTGTACCTCAGCATCCTGGAGGTGACCTCAAAGAGTAAGGATAGTGGCTTCTCGTGCATCCTGCATATACATATCATCTCATGTCATGCATTCACAAATGTAAGCAAGATAATTAATAAAATAAAAGATGCATTCATAGCATACATATCATGATACTCACATCGAGAGGGCGGAGTAGTCAAAGATAAGCGGCGTAGTGAGTCTGGTACTGTTGAAGGTAAACATCGCTGCTCACCACTTGTGAAACCACCGGAACACCATACCTGAACCAGTCCTCGTGCTGGTCCCGGAACATCGCCCTCCAGTCAGCGCGGCGTATTTTCCCCTCATCGTCCTACCGATCCCCTCAGGGATCTCCTCCTCTACCCACTCCTGATGCAATCCTAAAGTCCTCATCACTAGCTTCAAGCATAGCAGGGCAATCTCGTTTAGGCAATGAACCCAAACTTGACGCCCAAATCAGCCTCGCCCTCGCTCCACCCATGGCTGTCCAGCATCATCCATACCCAGATATGGACGTCAGATAACCTGCATTCATATAGGTTAGTTGCATTGCATAATTAAACAAACAAATAAAAAACTAAATAAGCATTTAATAAAACATTTAAACATTCCATAAAAGATCCAATATTGAAAACATTCAATAAATAACCAAGTATTTAACTAAACCTCTAATCAAACATTTAATCAAAATATTTGACTAACATTCCATAAGATATTTAACTACTATAATCAACAGATTTCATTTAAACAAGCATGTTAAGTATTTAATAAAAGAGGGATTAAAAACTTACCAAAAGCTCCGGGTAATCGAGGAACTGACGGCGGAGGGCCGTCAGTTGATGGTGTTGCGGCGCTATGTCCACAACCGGACACCAGTGTCGGACAAGCAGAACTGCTGTTGGCTGCTTTGATGGCCTCACTCAGCCCAGAGGAAATAATAATAGCTCCACACCTGCATACAAGAACATATAGGTTAGAATCATCATAATGATATGCATCGCATGCATTATATCATAAACATTTAATGAAATAAACATAAAATGAACTAAATACCTGAAGGAATAGTGCGAAGCCGCTAATACTGGTCTCTCGATCAAGCGTGACAGTAGAAAGGTCAGTGAAAAGGTGGGCCAGAAGGGCCGCACCCCAGGCATACTCACCTAAGTGGTCTAAATTGGTAAGAAGGGTCAAGAAACGACAGTGGATATAATCTCCCTTGGTCCCGAAAAGGAGCCTACCAAAGAAGAAAACCAAGAACCTCCTAAGGTCCCTATCAGCACTAGCCCTATCACTCAGATCCTAGCAGTACACCTCACTAGACGCTCGGGCTACTCTCTCTCTGAACTTCTCCCTAGACTCATCCGTCTGCTACCTCAATTCTACTAATCCGAAAGATCTCTCTATAGCTACCCACACGAGGGTTCGAGACTCTCGGCCTTCCGGCCCCGTGCACTCTAAGTCTAATAGCTCTTGAGCAAACTCTCTATAATCGGGATGCGTGATCTCACTCATAGCCCGGCCATCCACCCGAAGGCTGGTGATCCTGCATATGTCCTTGAGACTGGGGACCATGCGTCTCTAGGGCATTAGAAATGCCCTGCTCTCGGCATGCCATCACTCCCTCAAGACCTGGAGCAGTACCAGGTCGATCCAAAATGGCTCGATCTCCAATATCTCCCGAAACCCCATCTCTACCAGTTGGGCCTTTTGAAAATCTGGGAGACCCCTACAGGCCGCCACCACTAGGTCCTAGGAGATCCTGGTGTTGGGTTCTCACGATTCTCCGAATCGCAAAAACACAGCGAAAAATAAAGATTAAAACATGTGATCCATTCTCGTTTCGAATAACTAAAATCGATAATCGGATTATCGATTCTTACCGTGCGCGGATTCTAGTCCGCAGCAGATCGGTTCCGTCGGTGTGACACCGCAAGCCACGCAAGTGCCTGGCCTCTAGAGGATTCCACGCGATCCTCCTCGCAGTGGATATCCTCACGTTCCTCGCTTGTTGCAGCCCTTGAATCGCTTGCCGTTTGCCACAACGACCGCCGCAACGCGTGGTCGATTTCCCGTCAGACGGGAGTTGGAGAAGCGGCGGAGCAGACCTGGAGATCAGAACCGGCCTGGGGAGCCAGAGAGAGAGAGGAATAAAGGAGGGGGCAGCTAGGGTTAGCAGTAGCCAGGCCTGCTCAACCCGTTCACTACATTTTATACTAACCGCGCAATTTTTTCATAAAAACCCCCGGTTAATATAAAACCCACTTATTTATCCATCGCCTTGAGAATCATTTGCGTGTAACCCTCTAGACCTAATAACCAGTCCGGTTAATGGCCCAATAAGCCCAGTGAGTCCTCACTGGCCTGATTAATCAATTAATAACTCATATTAATTAATTAATCAATCGAATCAATGTCGCACATCAAATTCGATCAGGCCTCCGATCACGTTGGGTGTCAAGCAACACCGCGTGAACCCGAAAAGTATCGGGGTTAAGTAACCCACTCTTGGAACCTTTCCGCCGACAGTTACCGTGTGGATATAGTCCTTCATTCGTACAATGCTCTCGAGTCAACTCAGGGTATGGTGTACTGTCAAACCCTAACCGGTCGACTCACTTGGATCGGATGCTGCCGAATAATATCAGAAAACTCTTTTCCCGATATTATCGTCCGCCGTGGCCAAGGACTTCCGCGCATCTTTCCTAGAGCATTATCTCTCTAAGTATTGAGAGCGAATGATTCCTTATTGACACTCAATTCCCTTCGACAGTATTCCGCTATACCCGATCCTTGGCTGTTCAGAATCTCGTAGTTAGAGATTCATAAACCAAGGTCAAAGCACAGAAGTCCACCGACAAAGTGTCCTTAGTGTCTAAAGTCCGAGGACCATCCACGCAACTGCGACAATAGAAGAAAGCTAGTTGACAGTGAGGTACAATACCATCCAGCGATTCAGTCGGATCAGTTCAGTGAACTCATTCTCTAATGAGTACCTACATATTCGTCTTAGTGTCTCCATACAAGTGATTATGAGATCAGTCACCCTCATCTTATGAGCGGGAGTAATCTATACTAATCTAACCGGATGTCCGATGTCCTTATCGGATATCCTCCGACTAGGAACTATTAAGAATATGTGTGTTTAAGTGATCAGTCTCACTAGTATGATCTCATCACAATCTGATCACTATCGCACATATTCACGGACTTCATTATAAGACGATAATAATACGAATTTACACATAATGAATAATACAATTATATTAATAAATGAACGAGATTACAAAGTCACATTGGCTTGTAGGCCACCTAAGACTAACACCTGGTCCTCATTGTCCCCTGCAATTGTCCAAATAATTCATCAAATTCATCGTCAGGGCATTAATAATCAATTTTTGAAACAATTATCATTTTTTTTTAATCGTGTCATGGTACATGGACGCGTTTCAAAAGGCGTCCCTATCCCCAGACACCTTTCACCACAGGTTTCGAGAACCTGTGGCCGGCCTCTTTCTTTCCCCACAAAATTGAAACTTAAGTATAAAAGAGAGTGTTTCGAGGTTTACCAAATGTGGGCCTGCCTCTTCGGCCGGTGCCGCCGCTTCCTTGCCCTCCTAAGCTGCGGGAGGGACTTCCTCGGCCTCCATGAAAGCCGCCGCCTCTATGAGCACCAATTCCTCGGTCGGCGTCATTTCCGGAGCTTCCTCCTCGCCCACCTAGACCACCTCGACGGCGATAACTCTCCGCCGCTTCCCGCTCACGCCGCTAGGTCCGCCGGATTCCATGGGATTGAGGGAGAGAGGATGAGAGCAAGAGCTAGAGATGGAGAAAGAGAGGGAGTTTGAGATTGGGAGAGAAGGTAGAGATGAGAGGGTGGCTGGAGAAGCTCGTCGAAATCAAGAGAGAGCGCCAGAACAGGAGGAGTTTGCCGCCGTCGCTAGAGAGGAGGAAGAAGAGAGGAAAGAGAAAGCCCAGGGAGAGAATGAGGAAGAAAGAGGCTCGAGCTCGCGAACCCCTGTTTGAATTCCTTAAATCGCGTCTTGGGACAATGACACCATTCGGTGGTGCACAAACTGAGGCGGCAACAGAAAATTTTTGAAATTTGTGAAACGCGTCCTTGGTGGGCGACGCCTTTTGGATTTTACCACCTCTTTAGGTCAAGGCCGTTCGCGGGAATTTTGAAAGAATTATTATTCGCGTCTTGTAAGGAAGACGCAATTCAGTGAATTAATTGCTGGAAATCTCTAGAAAATAGGAGAGAGAGAACTGAAAGGCGTCTTGCTGACCAGACGCTATTCTGAGCATTTAAGGATTAAATTCTTATATTTGGAAATTGATTAAGATTGAAAAGCGTCTCTCTGAGTCAATGCAATTTGAATTAACTGAAATCCGAACCTTTATATTTTAAGGAAAAATCACAGTTTCATTCAAGGAAAAATTACAGAAAAATTGCAAATATTAAGGAAGGATTTCTACTACATAAAGGAAGGATTCTTCATTGAAAATAAAATCAAAATACATCAAATTGGAAGATAAAGAATGAAGGGTTTCAAGGGCGGATTCTCTTAAGCTCCTTTACATATGATTTCCATAGTTCTTTATTGACTTCATAAGGAAGTTTTACATAGAGGGTGAAGCCAATGTTCCACAGAGTTGCAATAAGTTATGTCGCCCCAAAGTCTCCGTCAGTTCCCAATGCCCGCTTCTTAATTGGATAAAGAGTAGATATTTCTAGAAATTCATAGTGAGGCATACCAAGTTGAGGATGACAGCGATGTGGATTATAGAGAATGAACTCGGTCGCCCCGATCAGTCGGAGTTCTGTGACAGCACCACGGCGCACTCGAACCGCTTTTTTCCATGAGAGCAAGTGGCGTGGATTCAAATCCAGTTCTGGGCATAGTCTTGAAGTGAGCACGCCAATCAGCCCGAGTCTTGAGGTTGGGTGCTCGATTGGTCATGTTGTCGTTGAACTTCACTATGTTGGAGATAGGGAAGATGGGACTGTGCTGATATGTCTGAGATATCCTTGGAATTCTTCATTATGGTTGAACTTGAAGTGGAACTCCACCCATAGAGCTAAAAGAAGCATGATGCCATAAGGAGGTTGACATGTAGAAGCTGCAGAGAGCCCACTGTAGAGGTAGGCTAGAACCACTGTGCTAATTTTCTTTCCCTCAAAAATCTCATTGATTGCGCTAATTTGATCATCTTCTGGAATATTATCTTGGGCAGGGAATAGTAGAGCTCCAGCTAAGCAGGTGGTAAACGCCTTCATCACGTTCTCTGTGTCTTCATCCTTGAGATCTTCTATCTTCTTCAGAGTCCATTCGGCTAATTTCGCAAGATTAATTCCCTTCTTAGTAAGATAGCCTTGAACTTCTTTTGAACCCTTCATGATCGTTTCTAGCAATTGTTGACCCATGATTCTTTCCCTCATCAATATCATATCACTCAAATCAAGCTCATCATTGTTGACTTTGAACTTATGAAGGCCCAATAAGAGTTCAGCTTCTTCTAAGAGGATAGTAGCTTCGAATGTGACAAAAAGGAAGGTATGAGTTTGTAGATGCCACAATTCGGTCAAAGCGCCCATAGCAGCCCAATCCATGCTCGTGCTTTTGTAATGTTTGGCATGAATGATCAACCCTTAGATATGCCACTTGGAAATATAAGATTGCATAGAGAGATTGATCTTGTTAACAAGTTTTTGGACTTATAGAAGTGAAGAAAATCTTCTTGGACTGGAGAAGAAAGGATATCCCTAGATAAAGAAAAAAATTGGAATAGTTCTATCATGCTCGCGAAGAATTGGAATATGGAGAATATATAGAGAGTTACATAAAAAGAATTGATTAGAAGAGAGATTAGCTTACTTGTAAGTTAGGATCTCGCCCACTTAGATGGTCTTTTACTTCAGAAAGCTTTTCAATCGCCTTTCTCATCCTCTTGTTTGAAATAGAATCTTGTGAAGAATTCATCCCCCTTGAATTGATTTCCTTGATTTCTCCTTATTCTTCCCCTCTTTCTCTTGAGCTCTGGAGAGAATCCTTTATCTTTCCCTCTTGATTGCTTGTTGTAATGCTTTGATATGAAGAGAGGAAGGTTTTATAGAGTGATTTGCGAGATTGGAAAACCCTTTCCGAATTGGAAGAGGGATGTGCATTAAGGCAAATAGAGTTCGGATTGGAGTCAGAACAGAGAACTGTTTCTGTAAGTTAAATGGCGTCTGGACGGGATGACGTCATTTAAATGACGTCTGTGAATAGCAATGCCTTTTGATCAGGCAATTCAAGAAAGAGAAGATGAAGTTGAGAACTTCACTAAGGTCCCACTGTGGGAGTTCATGAGTCTCAAACGTGACTAAAAAGACGGTTATCTCTATCCTTATATTCATTTATGTAATTGATTAGCATCATCATTACTATATGATAAATATTTATTAGATATATTAAGGACCTTGTGGTTTTGATAAAACTGGAATTTGAGTTTCCCTCCAACAAAAACAGTGATAATTCCAGAGGATCGCACGGATAGGCCGTTAGATTGTTAATTGATGGGGACGATGGTTCCGCTTTTGTGAAACAGTGCGTGGATAAACGAGCTTCGACTTAGCACTGAATTACAGAATTGCTATCTTGACTCATCAATGACAGTTTAACAATATTATCCTTTATTAATTTATATTTTATTTTTATTTTTAGCCCAGCATGCATCATGTAAGACTTTAAAATTATTGTGATAAGAATTAATTATTGATTAAATTTCGGACCATTGTTCTAATAAATCTTAACGTGATATGAAATATTCCATTCTGAATTGACCTCAATTATCTTTGAAATTTTATTGAAAATATCTTTGGAATTCTATCCTTGATTGGACTCTTTACCCCAAATATTTCGTGTTTCTTTTAAGATCCATCATGGTTGTAGCACGTCCACATTGACTGCTAACCGCTCTCCATGATGAAACATACAAGGTTTGTGACCTAGGGTACTTCCTAATCGAGGAAGTTGATCAAACTTATTTTATTTCTTTGTCTCTTTCATCCAGACATGATTGATTCCATTGATCTCTTTGAGTTACTACACTGATAATTTTGAGAAAAAAAATCATATCATATGATGTTGAGAGCGTGTCTCATCACACCTTGGCACTAACTTTTTAGTTCATTCAATTCCATTTCACTCCCTTGCGAAGTCAATGCCAAGGTGGAGCAGCTGTAGACACGCTAATTTTGACCTCATATTGAGTAAATCTCATGTCACAATTATGACGCCCCAAAAACTAAGTGTGATTGCCAAAAAGCTTTTGACTAAAAAGCTTCAAAAGATAAAAAGATGATCGCTTACCTGTTTTGAAGTTGGGAGATTGTTGAATTCTTGATTCCTTCTCTTCAGCCGGCTGAAAAAAAAGAGCCCTTCTAATGCTTCTGTTCTTGCTTTGATTTGGTGAATTTGAGGATCTTTCTTTATGCTCCAATTCTTCTTTGAATGATGATCTCTACCTGATCTTCTTGATTTTTGTACCTTGCAAAGAAATAAAGAAAGAGAAAGGAAACTAATAAGAACTAATAGAGTGCAGAATCTATTCTAATTAGAATTTTAATCATGCAACTAAACAGAATCACTCACTTGTTTTGTAGTCTTTTAAAATCCCTTTAGCATGTGGGTTGGAAATTATGAATGTTGTGAGTGTGTGAATAGTATGAAGTGATCATTATGAAATAAATTTATGATACTAATGATGATGAAAACAAGTGGAAAGAATGAAATTGAATGGCCCCTGGAAGCCTTGGTCTTAAGAGGACAAAGAGGATGAAACTTGCTCCCCTTTGAAAGCTCTTGGAGCAGCGCTTCAATTCTTCTTCAACCTTTTTTCACTAACTTTTTATCACTAACTTTTTAATGACCAAGGACTTGGGTATTTATAGACTTGAATTCAAGACTCTCACGCGCATCCGCGGCCACTTATGGATTAACATGAAAGAATTTGGAGCTAATCCAACTGAGAAACAGATAAACACAGGCTAATTCATCATTATATGTAATTACCTAAAACGCGTCGTCCATGGGAGACGTCTTTTAGCTTATTTAAGATAAATATAAACTCAGGCAGAAGAAACCATTATCATTAGGAAATCTAAATGGCGTCGTTTTGTACAAATGTCTTTTATTTAATTAATAAATTAATTAAAAATCAAAATATGAATAAAACCCTAAACGGCGTCTTCAGAGGCCGACGTCTTTTAGGATAATTTTTATATTCGATTAAAAATATGAGTTAATAAACTTAAATGACATCTGTCTTGCCCGATGTTATTTAGACAATTAATCTAATAAAATAATAAAAATTAACCAATGATTAAATATCAAACCATTTTGGGATATTATTACATAATATGAAATTTACTCAAATTGATGTCAAAATTAACGTGTCTACAGTTGCCCTACCTTGGCATTGACTTTGCAAGGGGGTGAAATGAAATGAAATGTACTGAAAAGGTGATGCCAAAGTGTGATGGGACATGCTCTCAACATCATATGATGGGAATTTTTCTCAAAACGGTCAGTGAACGTAACTCAAAAGAATCAATGGAATCAATTATGTCTAGATGAGATAGACAAGGAAACAAAATAAGGTCGATCAACCACCGCGATTGGGAAGTACCCTAGGTCACAATCCTTGTTGGTTTCATCATGGGGAGCGGTTACCAGCCAATGTGGAAGTGCTGCAACCATGATAGATGTTAAAAGAAAACAAGAAATGTTGAGATAAAGAATCCAAACAAAGATAGAATTCTAAGGATATCTTCAAATGAACCTTAAAGATAATCAAGATATTCAATTCATAATAGAATATTTCATATCACATTGCGATTTATTTGATCAATGGTCTGAAATTTAATCAATAATTAATTCTTATTGCAGTGATTTCAAAGTCCTACATGATGCATGCTGGGCTAAAAAAAAAATATAAAATCAAATAAAATATAAATTAATCAAGAATAATATTGTTAAATTGTCATTAATGAGTCAAGATACCAATTCTGCAATCCAGTATTAAGCCAAAGCTCGTTTATTCATGCACCGTCTTACAAAAGCGAAACCATCGTCCTCGTTAATTAACAATCAACGGCCTATCTGTACGATTAAGCATTCTCTGGAATTATCACTATTTTTGTTAAAGGGGAACTCAAATTCCAGTTTCATCAAAACCACAAGGTCCTTGGTATATTCTAATAAATATTTATCATATAGTAATGATGATTATGAAATAATACAAGAATAGAGATAAAGATAACCGTCTTTTTAGCCCTGGTCAAGACTCATTATCTCCCACAATGAGACCTTCTTGAAATTTTCAACTTCATTGTCATTTCTTTGAATTTCCTGTACTCATAAATCATCAGTAATTTCAAGCAAATACTTAATTAAGCATCAAATATGGATAAACATGGAATTTTGGGTAAATAACAGAAAAAACCTTAAAACACGTCGTGTCGTCCCGACGCCATTATAGAGAATCAAATGAGGTCGTTGTTCATCGACGCTTTTTAAGTCGCAGAAACAGGTTTCTGCTCTGTTCAATCCGGACTCCAATTCTTTTCATGCATATCTCTTCTCCAATTTAAAAAAGACTCTTCAGAATCGCAAATCACTATTGATAGAGTTCTTTAACTTGTATTAAGGCAAATTCATACACAATCTAGAGACCAAAGTAAGAGATTCTCTCCAAATTTCAAGGAAAATCAAAGCTCAAGAACAAGATGGATACTTCAAGCAAAAGGATGAAGGAGACGCTTGAGAAGATTTCTAAGGTGAAAGATCATTTGAGCGGGAGAGATCCTAACGTACAAGTAAGTTAATCTCTCTTTTATTCAATTCTATTTCCATGTTCTTCATGTTCTTCATAAAAAATTTCTAAACTTTCTTCTTTTTTAGGAATATCCTTTCTTCCCCAGTCTAAGAAGATTCTCTTCCCTTCCTTGGATTCGTAAGCTTGCAAAAAACCTCACTATCTCCATGCAATCTTATGTTTCTAAGTGGAATATCCAAGGCTTAGTTGTCTATGCAAAACACTACAAAAGTTCGAACGTAGATTGGGCAATGATGGGAGCTCTGATTGAATTGTGGCATCCACAAATCTACACTTTTCTCTTTGCTGATTTAGAATTTACCATACTCCTTGAAGAGGCCGAACTCTTATTGGGCCTTCCTAAGATCAAACTGAACAATGATGAACTAATCCTAAACAAGATGGCACTTATGAGGAAAAAGATCACAGGTCAACAACTATTAATGAAGATTATGAATGATCCAAAGAAAGTTCAAGGATGCCTTACGAAGAAAGGGATTAACCTTGCAAACTTGGTAGAGTGGACCTTGTATAAGTTTGAGGAACTCAAAGAGGATGATACTAAGAACGTAATGAAAGTGTTCACCACATGCCTAGCTGGAGCTCTATTCTTTCTTGTCTAAGACAATATTCTGGAGGATGATCAAGTAAGTGCAATTTGTGGGATCTTTGAAGGAAAACAGATTGGCACAGCAATCCTAGCCTATCTCTACAGTGGGCTTTCTACAGCATCTATAGGTCAGTCTCCTCATGGTTGCATGCTTCTCTTTGCTCTGTGGGTGGAATTACATCTCAAGTTCGAGTACCATAGTAGAAATTCTGCAAGACCATCTCAAATATATCAAAATAGTCCAATCTTTCATATTTCCAATATCGTGAAGTTCAATGAAAGAATGATCAACCGAGTGCCCAAACTCAAGACTCGAGCTGATTGGCGAGCTTATCTGAAGACAATGCCATCCTACGGATTTGATTCTTCTCCACTTGCTCTTGTAGGGAAGACGATTCGAGTACACCGTGCAGCTGGGGCAGAGCTTCAACTGATCGGTGCAACTGAGTTCGTGTTGTATAATCCTCATCGCTGCTATACTCAACTTAACATGCCTCGTCATGAGTTCCCAAAGTTTTCCCACATCTCTCCAATCAAGAAGCGCGTATTGGAATCTAATGAAGATTTTGAAGCAACCGAGCTTATAGTTACATTGTGGAACATCAGCTTCATTCATCCTATAAAATCTTCACACGAAGCTCACAAAGGATTAGCATATCCATATGTAATGGGGCTTCAGGAAATTCTTCCTTGAAAGTTTTCATTTATCCCCTTGATGTAATAAAGAATTTATTTTTATTAAAAAATCAATCCCCAAAGTTTTATGATTTATTCGTAATAAACCATGATTTTTCCTTAAAATATGCTTTTGGGTGTAAATAGCATCGTCTCAGGAAGACACCTTTCAATCATAATTAATTTCTGAAATTACAAAGATCAATTCTTTAAAATGCCATATTATGTCTAAAACGCGTCCACATATGGAGACGCCTTTCAATTCTCTCTCTTACTTTTCCACAGAATTCTACCATTCATGTAATTAATCCACTGAAAAGTGTTGTGTAATATGGACGCGGTTAATCATTGTGTTTGGTACGGCTCTGACCAAAATTGGCGGTTTAATCTGAAACACGTCATGAAATGGAGACGCGGTTTACGGATTTCAAAATTCTGCTTTGCCGCCTCAGTTTATGTGCTTTGAATGGTGTCACCGTCCCTCTACGCGTTTTAAACTTTCCAAACAAAACCTGTGCCTGCTCGAGCCCTTTCTTCCTCATTCACCCTTGCTCTCTTCTCTCTCTTCGTTTTCCTCTTCCTCTCCGACAACTTTTGCTCCCTCTCCGGCAATCTTCTCCAACTCCAGCCATCCTCTCCGACTTCGGCCATCTCCTTCTTTCACTCATTCCCTCTCAACCTCTCCTTCAAACTGTCTCACTCGCTAGCTCTCTCCCCTTCTCTCAATCTGAGCTTCTCTCTTACCCGAGCTCCCTCTCTCTCTATTATCCTCTTGAAACCATGGAAAAGGGGCAATCAAGAAAGGTCGTCGTGAAACGACGACGGACATCGATCATGGTGACGGAGGAGGCTCCCGAAGCGGTGCCGGCCGACCTCGCGGTGGTGGCGGCATTCTTGGAAGAGGAGGAAGCTCCACTCGCGGTGGCAAGAGAAGAAGAAAAAGGGGAAGGCGTCCTCCACCTGGTAAGTTCTCTGTGGGATGATTTGGGCATGAGAATGAGTATGGGAAAGGGGCCTTTCAAAAGGTTCAACTTCGGGCTTGAATGGCGTCTAGTCCAGGTGACGCCTTTTAAAGGGCGTCGCCTAGGTCCGACGCCATTCAAATCAGTGATTTCTTTTTAATGAATAAGGAAAATTGGACTAAATGGCATCAAGACATGTGGACGCCTTTCAATGGACGTCCACCATGTCCGACGCCATTTAGTTATAATATTTTTATTTTTGAAAATTAATTTTTAATGCCTATTGACTGATGAAAATTTCTTGAATTATTTGCAGGGTACGATGAAGGCCAGGATATCGTGGGATCTGGTCATCAGTGCCTACCGAGGCCTACCCGACTTCCATACGGCGCGACTGCGCCGGATGGGGTTCGGCGAGATCCTAGATATTTAGCCCTTTTGGCTTGATTTGGTACTCGTGCAGGCGCTGCGAGAGAGGTGGGATGCAGAGAGTCGGGCGTTCCTGATGCCTTGGGGCCACATGGTCCCAAGTCTAGATGATGTAGTTAGGATCACCGGCCTTAGAGTAGAGGGTCGGGCAGTGAGTGGGGTGACCTACCCTGATTATTTAGGATTAGCATTGAGTCTCTTGGGGATAAAGATTTCCGGCGAGCTAGATAGAGAGTCTAGGACTATACCCATAGTAGATGTAGAAGCAGCCTTAGGGTTAGTGGATCCCCGACGTCGATGCGATGAGACCCGAAAGGCTTTCAGAGATAGATTGGCTAGGTCTTCCTCTGCCGTATATTGTAGGGATCCGAGTTAGGAGGAGGAGGTAGATAGGCAGCTTAGGGTTTTCTTAGTCTTTTTCTTTGGTCGGTTGCTCTTCGGTACGAAGGGCGACCATATCCACTGTAGATTCCTCTCCTTTTTAGATGACCTTGACCACCTTTATGAGTATGCTTGGGGAGCGGCCCTCTTGACCCACGTCTTTGCAGATTTGTCCGCGGTCACGCCGGACCGTGAGACCACCATCAGCGGCCTCACGCCATTTCTTCAAGTATAAGTCTTTTCAATTATTGTTTATCTTATGAAAATGATGTAATATGATGCTTTTCTAATCTATATGTTTATGTATGCAGGTGTGAACTTATTACTACTTCCCGCTCGGCCGAGCGAGGATTGTGAGGTCAAACGCTGTCCCGTTGGCTCGTCGCTGGCAGCCAATTGCGGACACGGCTCCTCAGCACCACCAGCTGATGGCCCTCCGCCGTCAGTTCTTAGATTATCCAAAGTTACTAGTAAGTTATCAATTGTCTATTTATTCAATTTTATTCATTAAATGCAATCTTTCACTTATTAAATGCAATTTATTTTTATGAATGTATCTAATTTATGTGCATGTAGATGATCTAGCACCCGTACATGGTCATGGATGAGGCAGGCCAGCCGTGGGTGACGGCTGGTCGGAGGCGGTTTGACAGGCAGATGTGGGTCCACTCCCTTAATGAGATCTAGCCACTCCATCTCTGCCTCGTGATGCGGACCCTAGGCCTCAACTAGTAGTGGATAGATGAGGAGGTACCAGAGGGAGTTGGACGATCGATGATGGGGAAGCAGGCCCTCACCGACTGGCGAGCTAAGTTCCCCGAGCAATATGAAAATTGGCATCGCCGAGGGGTGCGAGTGGAGTCCCATGCTGAGAGCAGCGCAACTTATCTTCAATAGTATTGGACACACTATGTCGATCAGGTGCTGCTCCTCCGTCCACTCGATGTAAGTATGCTTTTGTGCATCTTTCATTTTATTATTACTTTGATTTAAATTTGTGAACGAATGTATATGATATGCAGGATGCACGGGATGCAATGATCATTGACCTCCGGGCCCGCCTACAAGACGCAGAGGCCCAGCTAGAACAAGTTCAGAAAGAACTATTCGACCTGGTATGTATGCATGTCATGCTTGAATATTTTGATTAATTAATTTATTTTGACATTCAGCCACTAACAGTCGTTCTTTTGGTGCAGCGAGCCGTGTATACGTAGGCGGCTCCCCCTCCCCCCTTTGTTGGTGCTTCATCATCTTCCACGGCTGCTCATGAGGCTGTTCTTGCTTATCTTCGGGGTCAACTTGCTTTTGCCATCCACCGAGCCTCCCTTGCGGAAGAGGATCGCGCCTCCCGAGTAAGTTCTAACTTTTTGACTTCCATTATTGAATCTGATATTGATTGCTTGATTATCTTGGACTGATAATGTCTTCTCTTGTAGGTTGTTGAGCTCCAGGAAGCCCTTCAGAGGGCTGAGGCGGAGTTGGAGCAGTCCCGGGCTGCAGCTGCCCAGGCTCATACTGATGCTGCTCGCATCAGGGCTTTGGAGGAGGAGCTGGCACGCCTCTCCAGCAACGACCTCCCTCAAGAGCTTACACGCCTACAGACCCGTTTGGAGATGCTTGCTGAGGACTGCGAGCACGAGCGCGACGAGCGGCGATGAGCTAATGCTGAGGTGACCTCCCTCCGGGTCCAGCTTGGAGTTGCGGAGCATGAGCAACGCAGCGTGGAGGAGCGTTACCGACGTGCCCGCCAGCGAACGCAGGAAAGGGGGCACGTGAGTGAGTTCACCACGAGTGTTGCTATATCATCGGGCCAACCTGGACCAAGTCTGATGGGGCCACCACCACCACCGACTCGCGAGCCAGAGGGTCCTGATGAAGCTCAGAGCCAGGATGAGGGGGTCGGGGAGAGTCAGCCTTGACGGCTGTTATCATCTACTTTTCTTTTTCTTTTGTAAGTCCTGATGTTGATGGACTCTTCATCTTTTTACACATGTATATGAAACTTTTAAGATATAGATGAAATTTTTTTCGCACTTCTTCTGCCTTTGACTTTGACCTTCATACCTGTGTCCTGTACATGACTTGAACAAACAAGTTAAGCATCTGTTTAAACTTAGCCCCTTGCCCAGTTAAGTAATCGATTCTTTCCTTGGTAAAAGAGTCAAGGGGCAAAGCCTTTTTTAACAAAGGTAATGATAATCATCAAAAGAAATGGAGTTATGCAACATTCAAGCATGCAGATGCTTGCTGAAAATAAAAGGAATGAAACACACCAAATGCGACAAGCAGATGCTAATTGAAATATTTTTGTTTGGCTTTACAATTTGCAAAATATTTGATTTTTAGGATTTTGATTTTGAATTATTTCTTTTGCTTTGAAATATATATATATATATATATATATATATATATATATTGGATTTTGAAATATATATTCTTTTTTTAGATTTTGAAGTATATATATATATATAACTTTTTTGGATTTTGAAGTATCTATTTTTTTCGATTTTGACATATCTATTTTTTTTATATATCTTTATATATATATATATATATATATATATATATATATATATATATATATATATATATATATATATATATATCTATTTTTTTGGATTTTGACATATTTATTTTTTTTATTTTGACATATCTATTTTTTTTTATTTTAACATATCTATTTTTTTCGGATTTTTGAAATAATGTGCAAGCTAAAAGACCAGCATGGTACTTAGATCAAAAGAGCATATTCATTTATTAACCTAATTTCCAAATTGTTCTTTAATAATCTAACTTAGACTCATCGTGCTTGAGCTTGTGGTTTCGTTCGTGATCCCATTCGATGGTCTGACCCTTAGTCAATCTAGGCCGTTCCTTAAGCTTGGAGCACGCCTCTTTAGAAAGAAAAGAAGAATTTGTTTAGAAAGCCCACGAGAGGGTTCTGAAGACCCAGAAAGATGTCCCACCTTTATCCTAATATCTGTTGGGGTTCGGTCATCTTCTTTATGGGATATTTAACGACCTTGCGCTCCCTTTTCATTTTATTTCATGGTCTTAGTGTAACGTTTGTAATGTAACTGCCTTTTGATTTTGTATCGGCTTTTGCCTTGCTTTTCCTTTTCCTTTTTCAAGGGACAGATCTCCCCCTTTTTTTATGACGGCCTCCTACTAAGATGGCGGGTACTTTTGGCAATTTATTCTAAGTCTCGTTCCGACATCGTGGGCTGAGTGTAAAAATAGAATTTTTGTTTAAAAAGAATGATTTGCACTTTACATTTTTAGTCAAGCTTTCGGTATTCTTTCGGACTTTACATCTCTTGTTGCTCACGAATCAAACGTGTCAGTATGTGTAGGAATGTGCTTAAATTAAATTATCCAGGGTGATAAGGGAATTTGAATTTCTAAATTTTCTGATCCCACTAGTCTTTGCACTATGTTGATCGACTCTCTAACCTAAGGATAGTACTTCTTAAGATACAGACCATTCTAGGGGTGAGTTAATTTTTGACCTTTTGCATTAACTAAGTGATATGCGTTACCAAGAAAGGCATACAATATGACATATGGTCCTTCCCAATTGGGTTGGAGCTTAGAACGCGGACCACCAGGTTTTACAAAGATTCTTTTGACGACCATTTCACCAACTTTGAACTTACGTTGAATGACTTTCTTTTGATAAAAACGTGCTAATCTATTTTGATATACTCTTGCATGATTAGCAGCTGACCATCTTTTTTCGTCTAAGAGTTCCAACTGAGCAAGGAGTGCTGAACGATGCTCATCAATAGAGAATTCTTTATTCAATTGTACTCTTAATGACGGAATGAGGATCTCGTATGGAACTATCGCCTCCATTCCAAATGTTAAGGAATACAGAGTCTGCCTAGTGAGCGTGCGGATTGAAGTTCGGTATGCCTATAGAGCCTCAATCAGTTTCTCTAGCCAGTCTGTGAATTTATTATTAGATTTGCACGTCTTCTTGATAATTTTTATCAAAGTCTTATTAGTTGCCTCTGCTTGGCCATTGCCTTGCGGATAATATGGGGATGAATGATGCAATGCAATTTTATACCTGTTGCAAAAATTCTTTGATTCTTGTGAGATTAACTGCGGTCCATTATCGGTGACAATAGTGCTCGGAATTTCGAATCTGGTGATGATGTTCCTCATGATGAACTTGCAGACCGTTGATGCTTTGATCTCCGTGTATGCTTCAGCTTCCGCCCACTTGGTGAAGTATTCCGTTGCCGTGAGAATGAAAGATTTTTGCTTGGTGGCGGAATCAAGATTACCAAGGGGTCCAATGACGTTGAAAGCCCACATGGAGAAAGGCCATGGGGAGGAAACAGGATGGAGTGAAGATGTAGGGGAGTGGATCTTGTCGGCGTGGAGTTGACACTTAGCACACCTACAAACAAACCCTACACAATCTTCTTCTATGGTTGGCCAATAGAATCCTTATCTAAGGATCTTCTTTGATAACATTTGTCCGTTAACATAACCACCACAAACTCCAGTATGGGCTCCTTCCATGATCTTCCAAAGTTCATCCTCGTCTAAGCATCTCAAAAGAACTCCATCAAAATATTTTTTATAAAGCGCTCCTACAACTATAGTGTACCTCTGAGTAACTCTCCTGATAGCCCTTTTTTCCTCAGTTGTGGCTTCTTCAGGATACGATTGATCTTCACAGTATATGGCAATTTCATAGTACCATGATTTCTGTTCATCATCCATCTCTTCTAGTAACTCCATTAACATAATCTCTCGTTTCTCCACAATGTTTCCATCTCTGACCTTCTTCAGCAACTTCTCCTTAGTTCTAAGGAAGGAAGGGTCTTTCACGGTGGGTGAGAGACGCCTATGAACAATGATTGATTCGGATTGTCTACTGATTGGAAAATTAAGGAAAAATGCGAGAGAAGCTAAAGCGTCAGCTATGATGTTCTGATTTCAAGGAACATGGATAAAGATCAATTTAGTGAAAAGCTTGGCATAAGCTGAAGTAAGTTCTTGATAAGGCTTAAGTTTGGGATCAAGAGTTCGATATTTAGTGAACACTTGGCGAAGGATCAGTTGACTATCACTCACAATTTTGAGTTTGGTGGCACTATAGAGATAAGCAACCTCAAGACCGGCAAGGAGTGCCTCGTATTCAGCTATGTTGTTATTGACTGGAAAGTCAAGCTGAAAGGCTTGTGGAATGGTGACACCTTCAGGTGACAGCAGAACAATGCCAATACCCTTACCGTGGGAATTCAGAGCTTCGTCAAAATGCAGAGGCCACATATCATCTTTGATTCTGTCTATGGACATCAGTTCCTCATCTAAAAATTCTGATCGGACTGGATCAAAACAGGGAAGGGGATGATGAGCAAGATCTTCTGCTATGTCATAGCCTTTGATTGCTTTATGTTGAATGTAGATGATGTCAAATTGAGATAGAAAGCTTTGCCATCGTGCTAACCTATCAGTGAGGATGGATTTCTCAAGGAGAAACTTAATAGGATTCATTCTAGCGATGAGATGAACTTCATGAGCCAGAAAGTAATGCTTCAATTTTTGAACTACCCAGACCAATACTGCACATGTTTTCTCCACTACCGTGTATCTTTGTTCTGCAGGGTTGAGAAGCTTAGAGAGATAATAGGCTGCCCTCTCCTTTCCTTCTTCATCCTCTTCTCCTAAGACAACCCCCACTACATCATCCAGGACAGAAATATATAGAATCAAAGGTTTGTCTGGAGACAGTGGTCTTAAGACAGGAGGACTTGCTAAATAATTCTTCAATCCGTCAAATGCCTCCTGACACTTATCGTCCCAATCAAATTTGACTTCCGGCTTGGTAAGCTCGTAAAATGGCTTACACCTTTGTGAATGTTGGGAAACAAATCGACGAATAAACTGCAACCTCCCGATTAATCCTCTCAACTCTTTCAAGTTCTTGGGAGGTGGCATCTCTCTAATAGCCTTAGCCTTGTTGGGATCGATCTCAATGCCCCGTTTACTGACAATAAATCCCAATAATTTTCCCGATGATCCCCCGAATACACATTTTTTAGGATTCATCTTCAACTAATATTCTCTTGATCTTTCTAAAACTCTTGTCAAAACTTTGGCATGCTCAGCCTTAGTATTAGATTTTACTAACAAGTCATCCACATACACTTATAGATCAATATGCATCATGTCATGGAATATTGCCATCATATCCCTTTGATAAGTGGCCCCAGCATTCTTCAGTCCAAAAGGTATGACGACATTGTAGGCGCCCGGAACGTCCCCCGCCGCGGCTGCGGGCTTCGGGCGGTGGTTCCTCCATTCGTCTTAACACTGTGGCGATTTAAAGGGGGTTAGAAATTAGGATGTGATCGTCAGGAGCATTACCTTTCGGTCCCTATGCTCCGCAGGAGTGTAGGAAGTGATCGCGCATTATGTGGGAGCGGGAAATGCTGGTTCCTCTTTCTCTTCCTCCGGCCGGCCAGAGGAGGAGAGCCCGGCACTCTGCACGCGGAAATGTGGTAAGGATCCCTGGAAAGAAAAGACAGGACAGAAAATAACCCGATTAGAACTATAATATGAAGAATCTATCCATAAAAATATAAAAAACTAACTAGAATTGGAGGGAGACGCACCGGATGGGTGTTTGGGAGGGAAGGTGACCATATGTTATGGCCACCCACCTCCCGTTTT
Organism: Zantedeschia hybrid cultivar; assembly: GCA_030544215.1. Taxonomy (NCBI): domain Eukaryota; kingdom Viridiplantae; phylum Streptophyta; class Magnoliopsida; order Alismatales; family Araceae; genus Zantedeschia; species Zantedeschia hybrid cultivar. The sequence continues at coordinate 49,824,288 of JARZZO010000011.1, forward strand.
TTGTTTGAAACCTCTGGGCGTAAATAGGGATTGCTAAGTCATTCTAGGATGCATGCATGCAGATAAGTGCTCGTGTGTGAAAAGTGAAATGATGTGTTGAAGGTAAAAAGAGAGTGAAAGAGGGAGAATGTTACGGCATGGATGGAAATTGGAAATGCAATGAAGTGAAAAAGGTAAAAAGTAAAGAGAAGGTTAGGAAGACAAGCCCATTCGGAGTGACGTTCCTCCTGAAACAGCCCTCTGACTCTTTGCCCGCTCGACTCCTCAAAGCCGACCCGCTCCGAGGAAGAAACTCCTTCTTAATCCCCTTCCCAACCCCCTTGCTCGAGGGAACCTGGGGGGTTTAAATAGATGAAGGAAAAGGTAGGAGGAAATAGGGGTCTAAATCCCCGTAAATCAACCTTCAGCCAATAGGAAGTGGTCAAGGGTCGGAGGTGGTGCGCGCGGCAGTCGCCGGAGTGGGGAGTGATCGGAGTAGTGGGGACGTGGGCGGTGAGTAGAGGAGATCGTGGGGAAGACGAGGTCAAGGTGGTAGTTAGGGGAGTGGACGGCCAGCCAACTTGCCTTCCAATCCCGTGGTGGAAGGCGGCCCGGTTGGCCTTCGAAGGGGGTGGAAGGCAAGGGGTAGCCTTCGAAGGGTGGTGGAAGGCGGACTGGCTGGCCTTCGAAGGGTGGTGGAAGACGGACTGGCTGTGTAACGATCCGCCACCCTATAATCGGGGATCCGATTACTAAATGGGTACCGAATCATTAATTTGGAACCAAACCAGGATCTAAGTAAGTCTGGGAAATAAATAATAAACTAAGCTAAACATTCACATCGCATTGAATTGAAATGAAAGTGCAGGAATTAAAAATTATTACAATGCGACTCGATACAACAAATAATTACATACTCCAACAGAAAGGAAATAATCAAACATACAGGCCAGAATTAAAATAACAACTACGTCGGGGCATACCCCGGAATAACCGCTGACGGCGCTCAACACACGGCCGCACTCTCCTCGCTAGGTCTGTTGGGAGTCCTCACCTGAAAACCACAGGGGTGAGTCTCAAAGACAAGACTCAGTAGGGATCCTTCGATCCCCACTGCCCACGCACACACCCACAAGTGTAAAATACAGCCGATGGTAAAGTAACGAGCACAGTGGTAAGTACAATTCCTAATTTTCAACGTGAAATCACATGCAGTCGAAATGTATTAAACATGCATATTTCTAAACCAGACGACTAAGGTACCTACAACCGCCGTCTCGATAGAACACGCCAACCACGCAAACAACAGTGGGGAAAACCTCGACCCGCTGAGACCAAGCAGTAACCCCTCGGATAGCACTCTAGCTACTCCGGCCCCACTGGCTCAGGTGGTTACTCCTTCCCTCAGCATGAGTGACACTCCGAATGTACCACGCCCACACCGGTACTAGCTGACCCCCGGGTTCACCAGGTGACCCTCTCTCACTAGGCGTCACCCCGCCCACGCCCCCACCGGCGTTGTGCTCCACCCACACCAGCACAGGGTGATAAAGTGCTACAACTGTCACTCCAGATCCACAGTAACACAAAACCCAGCACAATACGATCCGGTCACGTGAAAAGTCCGCGATCGCATAACACATAACGTAATACCATCCGGTCATGAAGAATCCATCTCCACCGAGTACACTAAGGCATGCATTAATCAACTATCTAGCAGTATGAACACATTTTACTGGCATGAATTAGTGTAGTTCTGTCTTGAATCGCGTCGCCCAAGGCCGACGCCATTCAAGCTCCATGTACTGGTTTATATAAAACACTCGCCTCAGAATCTGGCCTAAAAGGCGTCGACACCAGTGGTCGCCTTTTAAAAGGCGTCAACATTCTCAGACGCCATTCAACACAGAAATCCAGAATTTACAGAAACCATTAACCAGGGGATTTCTGCCTTAAAAGGCGTCATGGTTACCCGACGCTATTCCGAATCGCGTCGTCCACTCATGACGTCTTTTAGTCCCAGAATTCCCGAACTGACAGAGCCTTAGTAAGACGATTCCTGCCTAAAAGGCGTCGTGATGCCCGACGCCCTTCAAAAAGGCGTCGTCCATACACGACGTCTTTCAACGCCAGGAACCAGGTCTGTCATGAGCCCGAGGGCTCCCCTTTTCAACCTCAAAAACCCCAAAATCACCCAAAACAGAGGAGAAAGAGGGGAAAATCCAACCGTCAGGAAACCACATTCATAGAAACCCCCCCCATTTATCAAGAACAGCTCCTAAACATGCTTGTTCTACCCCCCGAAATCATAGATCTAAAACATGCTTTAGGAGGGAGAATCATGATTTGAACATAGAACACAATGTGAATCGTCACCCTACAGGTTACTTGAACTCGTCACCCTACAGGTTACTTGAACTCCTCCAAGCTTCAAGCCGTCCACCCGACTCGCCCCACGCCGCCGCCGGTACCGCCGTGGTCGTCCTTACTCCACCGTGACATCGGCCGCCGTCCGGAGAGTAAAATGCCGCAGTGGAAGTAGAGGGGGTAGTGGTGGGAGCTAGGTATGGGATGGAGTGGAGGGAAAGATGAAATGGTAGAAGGAAAAGAGGGAGGAGAAGGGGCTGCCGCCGGGATCGCCGGAAGGGAGGAGAGAGAGAGAGAGAGAGAGAGAAGGAAGAAAATGAGGGAAAGAAGGAGGGCTCGCGGGGTTAACTAGAGACTGGCTAAAACACGTCGACACAGACGGACGCCTATCAGATGATGAGACGGCTGCCCTGACAGGACTCTGAAATGCGTCGTTCTATACAGACGCCGTTCAAGAGGCATGTCAGGGCCGTACTCTGACAAACCCAGAGTCGCAGTCTGAAAGGCGTCGTCCCATGCGGACGCCGTTCAGACGACACGACAGGGCCATACTCTCGCGGCCCAAAGCCAGCCCACGTGGCACCCACGTGGCAGAATCTAAAACGCGTCTGCAACGGTGGACGCCGTTTAAACCGCGTCTCGCAGGCTCGACGCGAAACATCACAGAATCTCTGCCCCACTGGAGCCTGAACTACAGGGTCCGACCCCGAAAACCGAATCCGAAAGCCTCAGTCCTTACATTCTCCCGCCCTTAAAAGAATTTCGCCCCCGAAATTATCCGTTAGAATTGATAAGGTCAAAAGTAGGGATACAAGTTCACAAGGAGACTTACGAAAAGAGGTAAGAAAACTGCTCCCGCATCTCATCTTCCCGCTCCCAGGTTGCTTCACCTCCGGAGCGATACTGCCAAATCACCTTGACCAAGGGCACCACCTTGTTCCGCAGGACCTGTTCTCTGCAATCCTCAATACGAACAGGAAACTCTGGAAAGGACAGGTCCTCAGCGACCTCCAACTCTGAAAAATCTAAAACATGGGACGGATCCTGAACATACTTTCTTAGCAAGGAAACATGGAACACATCGTGCACCCCTGCAAGACTGGGCGGCAAGGCCAGCTGATACGCGGTTTCCCCAATTCGAGCAAGAATGGGAAAAGGTCCAATATATCGCGGACTCAGCTTGCCTCGCTTCCCGAATCTCATCACACCCTTGGAGGGTGAGACTCAGAGAAACACGTGGTCCCCAACCTCAAACTCAAGCGGTCTCCGTCGGACGTCAGCATAACTCTTCTGCCTACTCTGAGCTACAGTCAACCTCTACCGAACTGTTCTGGCAATCTCAGTACACTGCTGTACTAACTCTGGTCCCGCTATCTGTCTTTCACCGATCTCGGACCAACACACCGGAGATCGACACGGTCGCCCATACAAAGCCTCGTAAGGCGCCATGCTGATACTGGAATGGTAACTGTTGTTGTAGGCAAACTCTACTGTGGACAAATGCTGCTCCCAAGAACCTCCCCAGTCTAAGCAACATGCCCTGAGCATATCCTCCAAGGTCTGAATGGTCCTCTCTGACTGTCCATCGGTCTCGGGATGGTAGGCCGAACTGAAAGCCAACTGAGTGCCCAAGGCCTTCTGAAAATTCTTCCAGAACCTGGAAGTAAACCTCGGATCTCGATCTGATACGATGGACAAGGGTACCCCGTGCAGAGAGATGATCCGATCAACAAACAACTTGGCCAGCTTGCCGACTGACCAGTCCTTCCTAATCGCTAGGAAGTGTGCCGACTTGGTCAGCCGATCTACGATGACCCAAATAGCGTCTCTCCTGCTTGGGGATGTAGGCAGTCCCATCACAAAGTCCGTAGTCACGTGCTCCCATTTCCATTCCGGAATCGGAAAGGGCTGCAACAATCCCCCAGGTCTCTGATGCTCGGCCTTAACCTGCTGACAAGTCATGCATCTAGCCACATACTCAGCCACATCTTTCTTCATACCAGGCTACCAGAAGTGCCTCCTCAAACAATGATACATCTTGGTTGTCCCGGGATGCACTGCATATCTCGAACGGTGCGCCTCATCAAGTACACACATGCGCACGTCCTCCTCGGTCGGAACATAAAGTCTACCTCTGAACCTGACAGTACCGTCATCCCACAACTCCACCTCTGACCTCTGGAGAATCTGTGGTAACTCAACATCTGCCCTCTGAGCCTCAATCACAGCATGATACACTGCTGGTCTCACAGTCAAGCTGACCAACACGGCTCTATCATCTTCACGTGGAACCCTAAAGGAAGATTCCACAACCTGCTCGAATAATTTCCATTCTTGAATCATAAGGTATGACATGACCGTCTTCCGACTCAAGGCGTCTGCCACTACATTCGCCTTGCCCGGATGATAAGAAAGGTCAAAGTCATAATCCTTAATGAACTCCATCCACCTTCGCTGTCTCAAATTCAGGTCTCTCTGAGTGAACACATACTTCAGGCTCTTGTGATCTGTAAAAACCTGGAATTTCTCTCCGTATAAGTAATGTCTCCAAATCTTAAGTGCAAATACCACAGCTGCCAGTTCCAAATCATCGGTAGGATAGTTTTCTTCATGCTTCTTCAGCTGCCGAGAAGCATAAGCCACTACTCTGCCATGCTGCATTAGAACTGCGCCCAAACCTAGACGGGACGCGTCTGAGTAAACCACAAACCCACCTGACCCAGATGGAAGCACCAACACTGGGGCTGACGTGAGGCGAGTTTTTAACTCAATGAAACTCCGCTCACAATCCTCGGTCCACATAAAACGAACTCCCTTTCGAGTCAACCTCGACAAGGGGGCCGCTATCGAAGAAAACCCCTGAACAAACCGCCTGTAATAACCGGCAAGCCCCAAGAAGCTCCTGATCTCAGTCACTGAAGTCGGCCTGCTCCAATCCATCACTGCCTCGATCTTGGCTGGATCCACTGCGATACCTTCACCAGAAATGACGTGCCCAAGGAAGTGCACCTCGTCTAGCCAAAACTCACACTTGCTAAACTTGGCGTAAAGTTGGTGCTCTCTCAGGGCCTGCAACACCACCCGAAGATGAGTGGCGTGCTCTTCCTCAGAAGAAGAATATATTAAAATATCATCAACAAATACTACCACAAACTGGTCCAGGTAGGTCCTGAAGACTCGGTTCATCAGATCCATAAAGGCTGCCGGAGCATTGGTCAAGCCGAAAGGCATAACCAAAAACTCATAATGTCCGTACCGAGTCCTAAAAGCCATCTTACTAACATCAACATCCTGGATCCTCATCTGATAATATCCAGATCTCAGGTCAATCTTGGAAAACACCTTCGCAGACTGCAGCTGATCCATTAAATCATCGATCCTTGGAAGTGGGTACTTATTCTTTATCGTAACCTGGTTCAGCTGCCTATAATCAATGCACAACCTCAGAGAACCATCTTTCTTCCTGACAAACAGAATTGGAGCACCCCATGGAGATGTACTAGGACGAATGAAACCCTTATCTAGCAACTCCTGTAACTGCGCTTTCAGCTCAGCGAGTTCGGCCGGGGCCATCCGATACGGGGCCTTAGACAAAGGCGCCGTACCCGGTGCAAGCTCGACAGTAAACTCGACCTCTCGTTGAGGGGGAAGGCTAGGCAGCTCCTCAGGAAACACATCTACGAAGTCACACACTACAAGCACCTCCCAAGGACTGGAACTCTCACGAACATCAGAAACAACAACAGAGGCAAGGAAGGCCTCACAACCACCAGCAAGCAACCTCCGAGCCTTAAAGGCAGAAATGAGAATACCTCGAGAAGAGAACCTAATACCTTGGAAATAAAAGGTCGGGATGTCCGGAATCGAGAAACGCACCCTCTTCCTGTGGCAGTCAACCTCAGCATAAAAGGCTTCCAACCAATCCATGCCCAGGATGATATCAAAGTCACGAATGGCAAGTACAACCAACTGGGCAGGTAGCTCATGACCCTCAATGGTCAAAGGAACATTCCTCCAACAATTATAAGACAACATGAAGTCTCCAGAAGGAACCTCTACCATCAATCCATCAGATAACTCATCAATGGGTGCAGAAAGAATATCTACGAACTGCTCAGAAATGAAAGAATGAGAAGCACCCGAATCGATCAACACATGTGCAGAGTTCCCAAGGACAGAAAGTGTACCTTCCACCAAGTTGGACGCACGAGCCTCCCTCCTGGTGATAGCTAGCACTCTCCCCTGGGTCCTCGACTTCTTCTGATCACCTGAACCCTGTCCCTGACCATGCCCCTGCGGGCACTGCCTCGCCAAATGGCCCTGCTGGCCGCAAGTGAAACACCTCCTCGGAAGAGTAGGACACTGAGTCTCGCCATGGGCACCACCACAGTGCTGGCAAACTGCCGGAAGCCTCTGAGCTGGCTCCTGCTGCGCACTAGACACTGACTAGCTCTGCTGACCCTGCCTGGGCCTGTTGCTACCGCTGCTGCCACTACTGCTGCCACCGCCTCGGAAGAATCTCCTGAATCGGGAGCCGAGTGACGACGATCCCGATCCGGACGAAGGGGCCGCTGCCGCTGCCTTACCCCTGCCACGAACTGGTCCCTGAGCAGTCAGTCCTCTCTCCCGGGCTGACTGGTTCTGCTGAGCCTCCACTGCTGCTGCACACCTAACCGCTGATGCCAAATCTGTACAACAGTGGGACGCCACGAAGTTCCTCAGACTGAGCCTCAGTCCGTCCACAAACCTCTCAGCACGACGCTCTTCGTCCCCAGATATGAAAGGCACAAACCTTCCGAGTGAAACAAACTTCGCCTGATACTCGAGTACTGTCATACTCCCCTGCGTCAGATCCATAAACTCCCTCTCCTTGGCCCTCTGGACATGCCTAGGGAAATACTGTGCATTGAACCCCTTAACAAAAGTCTCCCATGAAATTTCCCTAAGACTCCTGTCCTCATATGACAAACTCTTCAAGGTGGTCCATCAATTATAGGCGCTATCCTTCAGCATGAAGGTAGCCAACGGAGTCCTCTCCACTGCTACACAATCCATGGTATCAAAAGTCTTCTCTATCTCCCTAAGCCAATGAACGGCCTCATCAGGGTCGGGACGACCGGTGAAGTGAGGTGGTCTCAACTTCAGGAACCTCTCAAGTGTAGCTGTGGACCCTCCCCGAGCACTGGAACTCTCACTAGGGTCTCGAGTCTGGTATCTAGCCATAGTGTCCATCATAGCCTCCATAAACTGCTCTACACTCGGCCTCCCGGCCTCGGATCCACTAGGGACATCTCCCCGCTCTCGGATAACCGGCATCCTCTTCCTAGGAGCCATCTACTCGCCTACAGTCACAAAATCGAAAAGTTCTAATTAGAGTCCTAAAACCTATACTACCGCCGTGCCTGTACGGGATAATGTATTTATTTGCCGGACTCACGACATTTAACCTAGTTATTTATTTATTGCCAGACCGTATGCTCTGATACCAACTGTAACGACCCGCCACCCTATAATCGGGGATCCGATTACTAAATGGGTACCGAATCATTAATTTGGAACCAAACCAGGATCTAAGTAAGTCTGGGAAATAAATAATAAACTAAGCTAAACATTCACATCGCATTGAATTGAAATGAAAGTGCAGGAATTAAAAATTATTACAATGCGACTCGATACAACAAATAATTACATACTCCAACAGAAAGGAAATAATCAAACATACAGGCCAGAATTAAAATAACAACTACGTCGGGGCATACCCCAGAATAACCGCTGACGGCGCTCAACACACGACCACACTCTCCTCGCTAGGTCTGTTGGGAGTCCTCACCTGAAAACCGCAGGGGTGAGTCTCAAAGACAAGACTCAGTAGGGATCCTTCGATCCCCACTGCCCACGCACACACCCACAAGTGTAAAATACAGCCGATGGTAAAGTAACGAGCACAGTGGTAAGTACAATTCCTAATTTTCAACGTGAAATCACATGCAGTCGAAATGTATTAAACATGCATATTTCTAAACCAGACGACTAAGGTACCTATGTAAGGACTTAGGTTTCGGGTTCAGTTTTCGGGTCGGTTTCGGGCCGGATCCCCTGGTTTGGACCTTGAGGGGTCTTGAGAGTTTCTTCTGAATGACGTCTACACTTCACGACGCCTTTCAAACGGCGTCTTGATAGGTGGACGCCATTTAGATGTATTGCTGTTGTGCCACGTGGGCGCCACGTGGGCGGGTTTCGGGCCGCGAGACTATGGCCCATGTCTCGTCGTCTGAACGGCGTCCATGATGGACGATGCGATTCAGACTGCCACCCTGCGGTGTCAGTGTACGGTGCCTGACATATCAGCTGAACGGCGTCCATGGTGGTCGACGCGTTTCAGACAGCTGTCAGTACGGCCCGTCCTGTCATCTGATAGGCGTCTTTCTCGCTCGACGCATTTTAGGCAGTTTCTGATTGACCCCCGCGAGCCTCCCTTTCTTTCCCTCATTCTCACCCTCTCACTCTCTCTCCTCTCCCTCTCCGCCTCCTCCGATCCCTCTCTTCCCCTTTCCCATCCTCTTCTTCCTCTTCCACCACTCCAACGCCTCCCTACCTCTCACATCTGCCACCACCACTTCCTTCGCGGCGTTCCATTCTCCGGACGGCGGCCGACGTCCCGGCGGAGTGGTGACGTCCTCGGGGGTACCGGCGGCAGTCTGCGGTGCGGCGGTGCGGCGGTTCGGCGACACGGATCCAAGAGGAGTTCAAGTATCCGGTAGGGGGACGAACCTTGCATGTGTTGCTCGTGATTTTCCTTGGCGTGGCATGATGTGTTTTGGGGTAGAATGAGCATGTTTAGGGGGTTTTCTTGTGGGAATGGTCGTGCTTGTGAACGTGGATTTTTGTAGCATGATTGTGGTGGTTGAATTCCTCTTCCTCCCCCTTTCTGTTTTGGGGTATTTTCGGGGTATTTGGGGTTAAGGGAGAAACCCTCGGATCGAACCAGGGAACCAAGTTTCTGGCGCTAAACGGCGTCGTGCCTGGTCGACGCCTTTTAGAAGGACATCAGGGCAGTACGACGCCTTTTAGGACAGAAACCTCCCTGTTCGAGGTTTTACGAGTCAGGGGTCCTAGCGCTAAATGACGTCATGGATGGACGATGCCTTTTAGAAGGACGTCGGGCCATCATGACGCCATTTAGGCAGGAAATCACCTCGACTGAGGGTCTGTTAGTTCGGGGATTCTGGGACTAAAAGACGTCGTGGGAGGGCGACGCGATTCGTAAAAGCGTCGGGTAACCATGATGCCTTTTAAGGCAGAAATCCACTGATTAATGTTTTCTGGAATTCCTGGATTTTCGGTGTAAATGGCGTCTGAGGACGTCGACGCCTTTCAAAAGGCGACCGCTGGTGTCGACGCCTTTTAGGCCAGATTCCGTGGCTGGTGTTTTATGAACCAGTTTAGGGATCTTGAATGGCGTCGGCCTTGGGCGACGCGATTCAAGACAGAACAATACTAATTCATGCCAGTAAAATGTGTTCATACTGCTAGATAGTTGGTTAATGCATGCTTTAGTGCACTCGATAATGATGGATTCTTCATGACCGGATGACACTACGTTGTGTGTCGTGCGATCGCGGGCTTTTCACGTGACCGGATCGTACTGTGCCGGGTTTTGGTGTTTTGTGTTACTGTGGACCTGGAGTGACAGTGTAGCGCTTTATCACCCTGTGCTGGTGGGGGCGTGAGCACAGCACCGGTGGGGGCGTGGGCGGGGTGATGCCTAGTGAGAGAGGGTCACCTGGTGAACCCCGGGGTCAGCTAGTACCGGTGTCGGAGTGGTACATTCGGAGAGTCACTCATGCTGAGGGAAGGAGTAACCACCGGAGCCAGTTAGGCCGGAGTAGCTAGCGTGCTTTCCGAGGGGTTACTGTTTGGTCTCAGCGGGTCGGTGTTTCCTACTTTCAGTTGTGTGGATAGTGTTTTCCCCACTTACGGCTGTGTGGTTGGTGTTTCCCATTTTCGGAGGCGTGGTTGGCGTGTTTTGCCGAGAAGTGAGTTGTAGGCTCCTTGATAGAATGATTTTAGAGATATGCATGTTACGTTTCGAATGCACATGGTTCTTAATGAGATTTTAGGAGTAGCGTGTTACAGCTTTACTTGCCTTATCACCTGTATCTTTGCTACTGCACTTGTGGGTGTGTGTGTGGGAGGCGGGGGATCGGATGATCCCTACTGAGCCCAATTCTGGTGTGGCTCACTCCCTGCGTTTTCAGGTGTAGACCTTGTGGCGTGTGGCGGCTCGTGGTGTTCTCCTTGGTGTGCGGACCAGCAGCTATCTCAGTTCCCGGGGTATGCCCCGATGTTGTTGTACCTTATTTCTGCCTGTACTTAATTAATTTGTTGAACATGTAATTATTGTTGGACTGTGTACGGACATTATTACTTTACTTCCTGCGCACTACACCTCCTTGTAGTCCGTGTGAATGTTATATTTAATCTTGTTTAACGCTTACTCCTCCAGATGTGTGTATAAGATCCGGGTGTGAACCTTGAGTTAATGGGCCGACATCCATTTAGTGACCGGGTCTCCGGTCATAGGTTGTCGGGTCGTTACAACCTACAACCGCCGTCTCGATAGAACACGCCAACCACGCAAACAAAAGTGGGGAAAACCTCGACCCGCTGAGACCAAGCAGTAACCCCTCGGATAGCACTCTAGCTACTCCGGCCCCACTGGCTCAGGTGGTTACTCCTTCCCTCAGCATGAGTGACACTCCGAATGTACCACGCCCACACCGGTACTAGCTGACCCCGGGGTTCACCAGGTGACCCTCTCTCACTAGGCGTCACCCCGCCCACGCCCCCACCGGCGCTGTGCTCCACCCACACCAGCACAGGGTGATAAAGTGCTACAACTGTCACTCCAGGTCCACAGTAACACAAAACCCAGCACAATACGATCCGGTCACGTGAAAAGTCCGCGATCGCATAACACATAACGTAATACCATCCGGTCATGAAGAATCCATCTCCACCGAGTACACTAAGGCATGCATTAATCAACTATCTAGCAGTATGAACACATTTTACTGGCATGAATTAGTGTAGTTCTGTCTTGAATCGCGTCGCCCAAGGCCGACGCCATTCAAGCTCCATGTACTGGTTTATATAAAACACTCGCCTCAGAATCTGGCCTAAAAGGCGTCGACACCAGTGGTCGCCTTTTAAAAGGCGTCAACATCCTCAGACGCCATTCAACACAGAAATCCAGAATTTACAGAAACCATTAACCAGGGGATTTCTGCCTTAAAAGGCGTCATGGTTACCCGACGCTATTCCGAATCGCGTCGTCCACTCATGACGTCTTTTAGTCCCAGAATTCCCGAACTGACAGAGCCTTAGTAAGACGATTCCTGCCTAAAAGGCGTCGTGATGCCCGACGCCCTTCAAAAAGGCGTCGTCCATGCACGACGTCTTTCAACGCCAGGAACCAGGTCTGTCATGAGCCCGAGGGCTCCCCTTTTCAACCTCAAAAACCCCAAAATCACCCAAAACAGAGGAGAAAGAGGGGCAAATCCAACCGTCAGGAAACCACATTCATAGAAACCCCCCCCATTTATCAAGAACAGCTCCTAAACATGCTTGTTCTACCCCCCGGAATCATAGATCTAAAACATGCTTTAGGAGGGAGAATCATGATTTGAACATAGAACACAATGGGAATCGTCACCCTACATGTTACTTGAACTCCTCCAAGCTTCAAGCCGTCCACCCGACTCGCCCCACGCCGCCGCCGGTACCGCCGTGGTCGTCCTTACTCCACCGTGACATCGGCCGCCGTCCGGAGAGTAAAACGCCGCAGTGGAAGTAGAGGTGGTAGTGGTGGGAGCTAGGTATGGGATGGAGTGGAGGGAAAGATGAAATGGTGGAAGGAAAAGAGGGAGGAGAAGGGGCTGCCGCCGGGATCGCCGGAAGGGAGGAGAGAGAGAGAGAGAGAGAGAGGAGGAAGAAAATGAGGGAAAGAAGGAGGGCTCGCGGGGTTAACCAGAGACTGGCTAAAACGCGTCGACACAGACGGACGCCTATCAGATGATGAGACGGCTGCCCTGACAGGACTCTGAAACGCGTCGTTCTATACAGACGCCGTTCAGGAGGCATGTCAGGGCCGTACTCTGACAAACCCAGAGTCGCAGTCTGAAACGCGTCGTTCCATGCGGACGCCGTTCAGACGACACGACATGGCCGTACTCTCGCGGCCCAAAGCCAGCCCACGTGGCACCCACGTGGCAGAATCTAAAACGCGTCTGCAACGGTGGACGCCGTTTAAACCGCGTCGAGCCTGGCTCGACGCGAAACATCACAGAGTCTCTGCCCCACTGGAGCCTGAGCTACAGGGTCCGACCCCGAAAACCGAATCTGAAAGCCTCAGTCCTTACAGGCTGGCCTTCCACGAAAAAGTGGTAAAAAGTGAGAAAGTGGCCAAAAGGTGGAAGGCAAGGTGGTTGGCCTTCCAAGGGTGTAGAAGGCTAGGGGTGGCCTTCGAAGGGGGTGGAAGGCGGACTGGCTGGCCTTCCACGAAAATGTGGTAAAAAGTGAAAAAGGTGGCCAAAATATGGAAGGCAAGGTGGTTGGCCTTCCAAGGGTGTAGAAGGCAAGGGGTGGCCTTCGAAGGAGGTGGAAGGCGGACTGGCTGGCCTTCCACGAAAAGGTGACTAGAGTCAGGATTTGGTTAATGGGCCTAGTTGTTAGTGGGCTGAGATGGCTAAATGAGGGGATTTTGGTGATAAAGGGCTAATGATAGGGGGACTCACGACCAAAACGGTGGTCCAAAAGGGTGTCTACAAATGCCCCTCCGGGACACCTGTTTTGCAGTGGAGTGGAACGGAATGATAAATAGGTGTTCCGAAAATCGAAACTAATTTTGGACAGTCCGGAGAAGGATGAGCTATCCCCAAGGATGACATGCGAATGCGGCAAATGCATGAAGGCTGGCTATTTGAGTTGCAAGAGTGGTTTAGGAAAAGGAACAAAGTTCAGTACTAGAGAATCACAGTCCGTGGGACCCCCGGGTGCTGGAACCGCGAGGCCTTGGTGTACCAGAATATAACGATCTGGCCCAAGGGGATCTCGAGCATGAAAGGTGTAGGAGTGTGACTTGAAGAACTCTCAACACAACGGGCGCGCGGTGGCCTGGCGCATCATGGGATCGCCAAGTGAGAGAATCTCAAGCACACGTGCTGAAAAGAGGAAGAGGTCTTGCAATTCAAAGGGCTAACAGACGTACAACTGCCAGAATCACAAATCAGCGATGGGTTAAGCAGAGTGATGAATCATAGTCATTGCCCCTAGGGCGAGGATGAATGCTTATGCAAATGCATGCTGGTTTAACAAATTCCTAATGCAATTCCTAATGCAAACAGGAGGGGTTTATTGGCCAATCGAATAACTTAGAGAATATAGACTCCTCATTGTTTTGTTTAAAGAGGAACTCAGAGTCTATACGCCCGAAGTTATTAGCCTCCTGTGTCTTCAATCCTACTTGCTTCGGATTCCCTGCAACTGCAAGAACGCACATCAGTAAATGTAAATAATCAATGATCCACAATATCTTAATGACAAGCTGCAAGGAAACGAGGGACAAAGGTCCCTGTCGAGTCGAAGCCAGCACGGAAGATATGGCCATTCTCAAAGTAGAATGCCAATCCGGCTGCCTTCGGCTTCGACTCGACAGCAAAAGTGTCCACCTTTTGGACATAGAATCATTTTCTTGTATGCACAAAAATGAAGGGGAAACAGTTAGTAGTATCTGTTTTCGGCCCCTTGCCCAAAAGAGCAACTACCTTTTCCCTAGCCTTCGCATAGGGTCAAGGGGGCCGTGTTCAACTAACCAGACAAAAGGAAGAGTATTGAAACTAATGGGACAAGTAAATATGCAAATGCTGGTGGATATTAACAAATGAGGTGTGTGATGAAAACATGTTTTTGATTCCGCCTGCCTGGTGACTACTCAAACTTAGGCTGGTTGAATGATGAAAGGGAAATGCACACTCAACTTCCCAGGTATCCTAAGCACGCATCTAGATTGATTTGGGCCTCTAGACTCCTCAAACTAACCTTGACCGGTTAAGACTCATACTGATGACAGTACCGTCATGCCATGCTTAGGCTCCCAGCTGTTTCCGACCACCAAGTTTGCCCAAAAGTTTTCGAGGTAAATAATTTGCCCGACCCGGGTCTCTTTCCTCACAATCTAGGAGGTATATGATGGAACACCTTGGAACCCTAACGGTCAACCGCGCGACGCTGACCCGGAATCAGACGCCGTCGCACCGATTGGTGACGCGCATGCATTGACCTAAACCCGAAGTTTTCGAGAGTACACATTGAGATTATGGTTAAGAACTTAGTTCCCCAAAAACATCGACATTACTCTTCACCCATTTTGGACTCCTGTAATCATGTGAGCATGTGATGATTTTTGAAAAACGAACCATTTTAAAATGATATTCAGTCTTTAGATAGCTATCTGGTGTCAAACCTTGAGGGAGAAAAAGTGAAGAAATTTTGGAGACAAACTTCACAGGAGGATCGACAAAACCGTTAAAAGGGGGAGCTATGACAAAACAGACCCCTTTTGACCTCTTAGATGCCCCTATTTTGACTTTTCAGGCCTTTGGTAGATTTCATGGCCAGGCACGGTCACGACCAGGCTTTTTTGTATGATTGCTTGAACCCCTTTTCTTTTTTTTTTTGTATTTATTTTTTATGCTTTTGACATTTTTCAGGGTTATTTGATATTCCGCCTACGGGGACACTGCCCTCTTCACGTGCTCTGGTCCTTTACATTTCATTTCTGGGCCCTTTTTTTTTTTTTTTTTTTTTTTTTGAGGGGTTACATCTATCGGGTTTTTGAGGAACCGCAGTTTGCTGAGCTCGACCGTTTAAGGGCGTCAACTGTCCTGATCGGTCGAGAGACGAAGAGCAAAGGTTGCATTTGACAGTGCACTAAAGACTTGGAACTCATTTTAAACAGGTTCTCTTTGAAAAACGTGCAGGTGTGTGCATCTCATGATGAGCATAGGGATCCGTATGAAAGTAAAGTAGACACGTCCAAGGTTCTGGTGGACCAAAGTCTTAGCCAAACCTTAATGTCAACCCAACCTATCATGCAACTAGACCTAGACAGGGGGTTACATGGCAGTCACCAGACAGTTGGAAGTATGTACATATTTACAAATATTTTTCATGCCTTTTGGATATTCGATTTTTTTGAGATTTTGAAATTTTTGATTTTTTTTTTGCATTTAAAGAGTAGAAATTTTAGATAGACTCCTATCCAAAGAAAAACATTTTTCAAATATTTACACTTATTTGCTAACTCATGAACTAGAAACAAAAGAACTTACTTACCTCTACAACTTGTAGATAAAGAGGATGCTATCCAATCCCCAAGCGATTATGCACAAGACTCTGAGGGTGAGTCAAACATGTTGCGAAGATGGGTCCTTGAGGCAGAGACCCAATGATGGCAGAATTGCCCCAGTATGTTGGCTCCTCATGGAAGTGAGACTTTTCCTCTTTTTGGGGGTCGTAGTCTCCAAACATAAAACATTCAGGGGAATGTGCTACAACCGGTGATAGAAACCTGAGAAGGGAAAGTGTGTGAAATAGTAAGGGAATGAGAGCGGTGGGTACCTGTTCATCCCTCACTAAGGAGGCTCCTTCTTGTCGAGGGGTTGGTTCATAGAACAGCAGCTGTGTACCGAAATCTTCTGCCTCTTCTCTTTGAGCTTCATTGATCAACTCATCCTCAAGATAGTGTATCTTGAGTACCCCTTGATTTTCCTTCACAAAGTGATCCAAGAGAATTTTCTTGATCCTTCAGTTGGTTTGGTTAGTATGTAACCCAATTTGAATCCTCCAATGGTCGGATTTTCAAAGATAGGCTCTTGAATTCCCTGCTCCTCTTTGTCTAACCCAGATCCCGAACTATACCCCATTTTGTCCATAAGCTGCCAACCTACGCTAGGCTGGGACTTGAGCTGAGAGTCGATCGATGAAAGGATGGGCTCTGCCCCTTTTCCAGAAGTGATCATGGATGGAATTTGTTTAGTCGAGACTGAGTCCAAAGACTCAAGATAGGGGGTGCCCTTCATTTTGACAATCTTCCCATTGTATGGAAATTTATAGCACTGATGATTAGTGGAGGGCACTCCCAGGGTCTGGTCCATCCAAGGCCTTCTCAAAATGGCGTTGTATATGGACTTGACATCAAGGATGTAGAATTCAAAGATCGAGGCCACTGGACCAATTTCCAGGTTCCCATTTGAGACCATCATGGAAGTAGACTCAATCTTCTCTGGATCGATCCCTACTTTCTTGGGGGTCTTAGGTGGACAGACATTGATTGATGCCCCGGCATCCAACAGGATGGAGTCCAATGAGTGACCCTTGAGTGTTGCAGTTAAGCATGAGGGAAGGGATTGACATTCAGGGGGAGCTAGACCCTTATTTGTGAAGGATATGGTAGGTGTCTGGGTGACTGAGAGAATGGCATTTGTGAGCCCCCTGATAGGAAGATCTTCATTGCCTGTGATTCGTTGGAGGAACTTGAACAATGTCTCCCTATGTGTAAGAGATCTCCCAATCAACCCTAGGACCGAAATCTTGGCGGGAGTTCTCCCTAGATGTTGTAGGATGTCATACTTGGATTGAATGATCCTTTTTTAATTCTCTTGGGAGTCCAAGGGTTGACTTGTTGGGGGAATGATGCGATTTCTCAATGTAACATCAATCGGACTGGGGTCCACTGTCTGATCTGACTTTAGTGGTTGAACTGGTGGTGAATTCGTTAGGCAGAATTGGGTTACTGGACCCGGCTTTGGTGTTGGACACAAGATGGATAGACGAGGCTCTCTGATTGGAATTAAGGGAGCTTGGACCAGAGTGACCGGGTTGATGGCTGTTGGTTGTTCCCTAGGTCGTATGAAGACCAAAGGTTTGTCTTGGATGATAGTGGAGACTCCTTGCAACGGCTCTCTAGGTTTGGTCGTCCTAGTAGGGCACTCACGCCATATCCCAACCTCTTCATACTCCCAGTACTGTCCTCTGTGATCGACATTTGGTCCCAAATTTTTGTCAAGGGTGCTCACCCTTTCTAGAGAGCTAGATGGATCTTGGGCCACCTGATAAGAGGGCGGAGGGCCCTTGACTTCCAAGGTTTCAGCAGCCTCTTTCATGTGCCCCCAATTGATCTTGGCACTGGAGAAAGGGGGAACTGCTGAATATGGTTTCTGATTGGACTGGTTGTCTGATCTGGACATAGGACTGGGTGACCTAAAGGGCTGCCCCAAGGCACTCACTTGTTCATTGATTGTCACTCCCTCTATTGGTGGAATCCTCTTACTTATGTTCTGATTTTCAAAAAAGGATGGCAAAGTGGAACTCCAGATCTGAGATTGAACTACCCGAGCTCGATTATAAAGTTGTGCGAATGTGTGAAATTCGCTCAGCATGAGAATAGCTCGAAGCTGCGGGGTAGCGTTGTTGACCAACATGGTGATAGCTTGAGATTCGGGGATTTCCACTTCCGCCCTAGAGGCCATTGCCCTCCACCTGTTGGCAAAATACGTGAACTCCTCTTCAGGCTTCATCTTCTCCATCACAAGATCAAACAAGGTGGGAGGCATGGTTGTCATATAACTAAACTGAGTGATGAATTTTTCGGAGACCATATCAAAATTGATTAGGTCTATGGCGGGCAAGGAAGAAAACCATCTTAAGGCCTCACCTTCTAAGGATTTCTGGAACAGATGGACAAGGAGGACTCTGTCATAGAGCCATTGATGGGAATCCATGAGGAAACTTGACAGGTGATCATGAGGGTCAGAGGTGCCATCATATTTTCTGTACTCGGGGGCTTTGAATCCTGGTGGAAAGTAGGCCGGAGGGAGCTTGTAACAGCTCAGGAGAGAGTGCGGTTGTTTCAGGGTAAGTTTCTCGGCCATGAGCTTACGCATATAGGTTTCAACCTCACTTTTGTAAATGAATTCTTTCTGCTCGGGAGGAGGTGTAGTTGGAGAAACTGGAATCGGCATGACAGGTGGAGCAACTGGAGTAGGAGTTGATGCGGGTCTGAGCTCTGTTGGAAGATCCTTGGAGGTGAGTTCTCCGAGGAGTGGCATCTTGAGTTTTGCCACAGGAGACCCACTGGATGAGTTGATCAGGGGTGTACCGTGATAACACGGCAGTAAGTTCTGGATCCTCCCTCAGGTTTTGGAAGTTTCTATTGGAGATTACAAGGTCACTTTATGAAAAGGAAGATTCATCCGAGTATCTTGCCTTAAGTTCCTCTCTAGGTGTTTGGAACATGCCCACAAATGTTGGTTGTGGATCCTCTTCAATCTCGAACAGAGGGTTGTGTGTGACATTGTTACCAAACTCACACATGTCATCATACATAGTGTTAACATACGTTTGGTTCATTATGAAATACAAATCCTAAGAGATTTTATATTTCACTTAGAAGGTTAACAGTGTATTATGAGAATTGGTTTCTAACAAATCAAGTTCAAACCCTTAACGACCCTGGAATTTTTCTTTCAAAACATGTTCCACCAAGGTTTAATTAGGTGTCTTTAAATTTTGAAATGATTCTCTCAGTGACACCTATAGGTGGGTGATTGTGAATGGAAGGGTTTAATTAATCTCTCACACAAACCCAAGGTTCCTAGGGGGGGGGGGGGTTTCAGGTACAACTTGCTCAGCGGCCAAGTGGGAATCCCTGGCTCGCGGAGACTGACGGAGGTTCCCAACAGAATAAGACTAGTCGCACCCGAGTGGGAATCCTCAGGTGGAGAGTCAGATCCTGCGGGAGAGCTAACTAGAAGTGTGATGCCGGCTCTTCCTTAAAACCCCCGCGGAGAACACCCCAAAAAACTCAAAAAGTTACCAAACAGCAGGCCAGAACATCTAACAATTCAACAGAACAGGTAGCAGCACATCATACATAAACAGCAGTAGCGAGCAGAAAAAGACAAAGAACCAACGAGAAGTCGACGGCCAGGGGTTGGCCGTCCAAGGGGTCGGACGGCTAGGTGCTGGCCGTCCAAGAGGATGTCGACGGCCGTCCAATGGGTCGGACGGCTAGGTGCTGGCCGTCCAGTGGGAGGTTGACGGCCAGGGGCTGGCCGTCCAATGGGTCGGACAGCCAGGCGCTGGCCGTCCAATGGGGTGTCGACGGCCAAGTGCTGGCCGTCCAGGGGTTCTGACGGCCAGGAGCTGGCCGTCCAGGGGTCAGTGGCCGTCCGGGATCCTTACCTTCTTTTTCCTTTGATCACAACGCATGCAGTGGGCTACAGAGGTCCCACCATGATCGCTAGAGGGCTGTAGGCGCCCAGAACGTCCCCCGCCGCGGCTGCGGGCTTCGGGCGGTGGTTCCTCCGTTCGTCTTAGCACTGTGGAAATTTAAAGGAGGTTAGAAATTAGGATGTGATTGCCAGGAGCATTACCTTTCGGTCCCTGTGCTCCGCAGGAGTGTAGGAAGTGATCGCGCATTCTGTGGGAGCGGGAAATGCTGGTTCCTCTTTCTCTTCCTCCGGCCGGCCAGAGGAGGAGAGCCCGGCACTCTGCACGCGGAAATGTGGTAAGGATCCCTTGAAAGAAAAGTCAAGACAAAAAATAACCCGATTAGAACTATAATATGCAGAATCTATCCATAAAAATATAAAAAACTAACTAGAATTGGAGGGAGACGCACCGGATGGGTGTTTGGGAGGGAAGGTGACCATATGTTATGGCCACCCACCTCCCGTTTTTTGTTTAAAACCTCTGGGGGTAAATAGGGATTGCTAAGTCATTCTAGGATGCATGCATGCAGATAAGTGCTCGTGTGTGAAAAGTGAAATGATGTGTTGAAGGTAAAAAGAGAGTGAAAGAGGGAGAATGTTACGGCATGGATGGAAATTGGAAATGCAATGAAGTGAAAAAGGTAAAAAGTAAAGAGAAGGTTAGGAAGACAAGCCCATTCGGAGTGACGTTCCTCCTGAAACAGCCCTCTGACTCTTTGCCCGCTCGACTCCTCAAAGCCGACCCGCTCCGAGGAAGAAACTCCTTCTTAATCCCCTTCCCAACCCCCTTGCTCGAGGGAACCTGGGGGGTTTAAATAGATGAAGGAAAAGGTAGGAGGAAATAGGGGTCTAAATCCCCGTAAATCAACCTTCAGCCAATAGGAAGTGGTCAAGGGTCGGAGGTGGTGCGCGCGGCAGTCGCCGGAGTGGGGAGTGATCGGAGTAGTGGGGACGTGGGCGGTGAGTAGAGGAGATCGTGGGGAAGACGAGGTCAAGGTGGTAGTTAGGGGAGTGGACGGCCAGCCAACTTGCCTTCCAATCCCGTGGTGGAAGGCGGCCCGGTTGGCCTTCGAAGGGGGTGGAAGGCAAGGGGTAGCCTTCGAAGGGTGGTGGAAGGCGGATTGGCTGGCCTTCCACGAAAAAGTGATAAAAAGTGAGAAAGTGGCCAAAAGGTGGAAGGTAAGGTGGTTGGCCTTCCAAGGGTGTAGAAGGCTAGGGGTGGCCTTCGAAGGGGGTGGAAGGCGGACTGGCTGGCCTTCCACGAAAAGGTGGTAAAAAGTGAAAAAGGTGGCCAAAAGGTGGAAGGCAAGGTGGTTGGCCTTCCAAAGGTGTAGAAGGCAAGGGGTGGCCTTCGAAGGAGGTGGAAGGCGGACTGGTTGGCCTTCCACAAAAAGGTGGCTAGAGTCGGGATTTGGTTAATGGGCCTAGTTGTTAGTGGGCTGAGATGGCTAAATAAGGGGATTTTGGTGATAAAGGGCTAATGATGGGGGGACTCACGACCAAAAGGGTGGTCCAAAATCGGTGTCTACAGACATAACAATATGTTCTCCAAGGTGTAGTGAATGATGTTTTTTCTTGATCCTCTTCAGCAAGACGAATCTGATTATATCCTGAGAATCCATCCATAAATGACAATGTTTCATCTAGACACGCTAATTTTGATGTCATTTCGAGTAAATTTCATATCATATAATAATGCCTCATAATGGTCTGATAGTTAATCATTGATTAATTTTTATTGATCTTTTTGAGTGTCGGGTCAAACGGACATGTTTAAGTTAATCAATTAAATTGATTTTAACTTAAATTTCAGTTAAAATATGAACAAGTCTAAAAGACGTCTACCTGTATGGACGCCATTTATAGTTTATTCTTATTTTAGCGATTAAATTTGAATTTTAATCAGTTGATTAATTAACTAAAAACCGTCTGTAAGTCATGACGCGATTTAGGTTTCCTAGGTTATTTCTACTTCTCTTCCAGATGTTTATCCTTATCTTAATTAGTGTAAAAGACGTCTACACATGTAGACGCGTTTTAGCTAATACAGATAAAGATAAGTTTTCTCGGATGTTTATCCTTATCTTAATTAATCTGAAAGGCGTCTTCAGTGTCTGACGCGTTTTAGATAATTACAGATAAAGATAAATTAATCTGTATTTATCTGTTGGTTAAGATGGATAAATCCCAGATTTTTCCATGTAAATCCGCGGACGCAGAAGAAGCCTATAAATACCCTCCTTTTGAAAGGGGGTGATTGTAGACACCGATTTTGGACCACCCTTTTGGTCATAAACCCAATCCACCATTAGCCTATCATCACCAAAATCCCCTCATTTCAGCCATCTCAGCCCACTACCAGCCAGGCCCATCAACCAAATCCCGACCCTTTTCACCTTTTCGTGGAAGGCTACCCCCTTTGCCTTCCACCACCTTCGAAGGCCACCCCTTGCCTTCCACCACCTTCGAAGGCCACCCCTTGCCCTCCACCGCCTTCGAAGGCCACCCCCCGCCTTCCACCACCTTCGAAGGCCAGCCACCTCGCCTTCCACCTTTTTAGCCACCTTTTTCACTTTTTACCACATTTTCGTGGAAGGCCACCCCCCTTGCCTTCCACCTCCTTCGAAGGCCACCCCCCGCCTTCCACCACCTTCGAAGGCCAGCCACCTCGCCTTCCACCTTTTTAGCCACCTTTTTTCACTTTGTACCACCTTTTCGTGGAAGGCCAGCCCCCTTGCCTTCCACCTCCTTCGAAGGCCACCCCTTGCCTTCTGCCTCCTTCGAAGGCCACCCCTCGCCTTCCACTCCCTTCGAAGGCCAGCCGGGCCGCCTTCCACCACAAGAATGGAAGGCATGTCACCTGGCCGTCCATTCCTTAACCACCCCCTTGACCCCGTCTTCCCCACGATCTCCTCTACTCTCCGCCCTCGTCCCCCACTACTCCGACCACTCCCCACTCCGGCGACTGCCGCGTCCACTACCTCCAACCCTTGACCACTCCCTATTGGTTGAAGGGTGATTTACGGGGATTTAGACCCCTATTTTCTCTCCTTTGTTCCTTCGCCTATTTAAACCCCCCACATCCTCTCGAGCAAGGGGGGTTAAGCATTTTCTGGGGTTAAGAGGTGGCTTCTTGGAGGGAAGGCTCAGAGAAGGCTGGCAAGCGGGCAAAGAGTCAGAAGGCTGTTTCAGGAGGAACGTCACAACAAATGGGCTTGTCTTCCTAACCCTCTTTTACTTTTCACCTTTTTCACTTCATTGCATTTCCAAATTCTGTCCATGCCGTAACATTCTCCCTCTTTCACTCTCTTTTACCTTCAACACATCATTTCCTTTTCACACACGAGCACTTATCTGCATGCATGCATCCTAGGATGACTTAGCACCCTTTACCCCCAGAGGTTTCAAACAAAAATCGGGAGGTGGGTGGCCATAACATATGGTCACCTTCCCTCCCAAACACCCATCCGGTGCGTCTCCCTCTAATTTTAGTTAATTTTTATGTTTGCATGAACGGATCCTACATGTCACAGTTCTAATTGGGTTATTGTCTTTTCTTTGTCTGTCTTTTCTTTTCAGGGATCCTTACCACATTCATGCGTGCAGAGTACCGGGCTCTCCTCCTCTGGCCGGCCGGAGGAAGAGAAGGAGGAACCAGCATCTCCCGCTCCCACAGAACGCGATCACATCCTCACCCCCTGCGGAGCACAGGAACCGTAAGGTAATGCTCCTGGCGATCACACTTTATTTCTAACCCCCTTCAAATCGCCACAGTGCTAAGACGAACGGAGAGGAACCCTCGCCCGAAGCCCGCAGCCGCGGCGGGGGACGTTCCGGACGCCTACAGTGATAAGAAGAATAATAATAATAAATGAGTGATCAGTTAATGCTGAGCGTTAGTAATTGAAGATCGAAGCAACGACGTCCTAACGCCGAAGCGCTGCTGTTTCCAGAAGTCGACGTCCATTCTTCATCCAGTTCAAGGCTTCATCAATTCGGCATAAGTTTTTCAATTCGTTTCTTCATTTTTCATCTTCATTAATCTTGCATTCTTCATCATCACTCCATGCAACACACACAACACCATCATTTCCAAAACCTATTTGATTAAGGGGTTTCAAAAGCCATCCCAACAAGTAAGTTTGCTGTTTAGTTGCATGTTTAAAACTATGATTAGAATGGATACTACTTTTGCCTAAGTTCTCATCATTTCTTCATTTCTCTTTCTATATTTCTTGCAAGGAACAAAAGGAAGGAAATAACAAGCAAATCAAAGAACTCTGGACGATCCTCAAATTCAAACTCAACAGCAAGAACAAAAGAAGAGGAAGGGCTCTCTTTCTTCAGCCGGCTGAAGGAGGGGAATCAAGGGCTCAACATCTTCCGCGTTTCAACAGGTAGGCGATCAAAACCTTCTTTTGGAACTTTTAAGTCAAAAGTTTCTGGCGATCACTTCACGTAGTTTTTTTTTAATAGGTTTTATTTTGCACTTAAACAACATAGATTTTTCATGTTAATCACACAATCATTTTAAGCACTCACAGCTTTTTTGGCGATCACGGTGGGACTTGGTCTCGCCATCTTTTAGTTCTTTTGTTCTTGTTATCATCAATCGGGCACCCACGGTGCACCACTTGTGTCTCTCGACACGTCCTCACCAATTGGTGAGTGTTTTTAGTTTAGTTAATTTCCCACGTGCATCACGTGCACACCCCAGTGGCAAGATCTTGCCCTCCCCGTTGATTAGTTAAAAAAGCTGTTTTTGTTATGAAATGTTGAGTGATTGATTGATATCTTAATTGTTTAGTTGCTAAAATCATCCTGTTAAAATCTGAAACAAAAAAAAATCTTCCATGAACTGATTATTTGCTGTTTTTATCCTGTTTAAGGAGGAATCAACCCAGAAATTCCTTCTGGAAAACTGTTTCTGCGTCTTGAAAAGCGTCCAGGAACAGCGACGCCTTTCAAACTGCGTCGTTATACCCAGACGCCTTTCAGTCTTATTTCTCTGTTGTCTGCGATCCGAGCTTCTGTGAAAAATTAAGGTTCTGTTTGAAAGGCGTCGAGTACCCTCGACGCGATTCAGGCAGTTTCTTATTTTTCTTCAGTTCTCAGATTTTTGTGACCTGTGTGCTAATTACCCATTATGTATTAAGCATTAGAGGCCATCCAGGCTGCAGGTCATACGCATTGAGGCTAATACCTTCTTTTTCTTAGGAACACTCTACTTGACGTCATCAACTCTCTCTGATTGGGTTGGTCCCTTGATCAGACTAGAGAAGTTGGCGTTGAGGCCTCCATAAGTCCCCAAAATCAAGGTACTCCTCCTTGATCATCGGGCTGGTTGTACCAGTTGAAGTCCCGGTTAGATTCCATAAACGTTGTGAGAAAAAGCCATAGAAAATAACGGTGGATACTGAACTGAAACTAGGATCCTATCCCTTGAGCGAATTTGTGGTTTAATTAAATCCAAATAACTCAACAAGGAATCTTAAAATCACGCTAAACATCCACTTGTTTGTTTAAATCTCTGTGCAACTTGTTTGTCAATCCTTGAAAAAGGAATCTAACATCATACTGCTCCGATCGGGCAGGGATTTGAGTGTGGCTCCAGACGCCATGTTCAATTATGAGGGAGATGCTAATGCCCCTCGCGATTCTGATTACAACTATGAGAGCGGGAGAGATGCTGATGCCTCCCGTAATTCTGTCTCCATTCCGTTTCGACAAGATGGGAATGTCCAGACCCCTCTCTTTCATCCTCATAATCAATATTCTGATCCTCCCCCGCATGAGTATGCGATTCCCAATCCCATTCTCGAGGGAGACATGAATCAGAATGATCCCTCGTCCTCTGATCCTTCGGATCTCGTCAATGCTTTGGGAGTTCTTGCCTCCCGTCTGGACCCTCAGCAGTTCGAGGCGATCCAGTCTATTCTGAAGGGGAAGGCACCCACGCAGCCTGCTGAGCCGAACCCTGTGGCTCCCCCTGCTGTCCCTCAGCAACCTCTTATTCATCCTCCTTACATTCATCAGGCCATGGAAGGCCTCCATATCACTTCTCGGCCAGCTGGGCCGCAACTTTCATCTTCTAGGCAACCGGCTAGACCACTAACGCCTGCTTATCAAAATGCCCTCGGGCATGGCGGAAGCTCTGCCGGACCTCCTCTTTACTGTCCTCCTTGTCCGACGTACTCTAGGCAACAGGCCTATCAAGTATCTCCACCTCCTCCTCCTCCCCAGGCAGATCTGACAACGCAAGCGTTGCTAGCCAAAATGAAGCGCATGGATGAACAATTAAACAACCTCCAGAAGATAATAGGGGTCAAAGCTGCACCAGAGATCAATTTACCAAGCATGCCAGTGTTCCACCTACCACCTTCCGAGATGCCAGTGTACCGGAAGTACAACGGTACGGGTAACCCCTTCACACACTTGAAGGAGTTCATGTACGAATCATCCTTCTGGCAGAACGACAAGAGGTCGTTGGCCTTTTTGTTTAGGAGATCTTTAGAAGGACCAGCCCTCGAGTGGTTCTTTTCCTTGGAACCCTCCGAAGTAGAGGACTATGGTATCGTTTCTCGAAAATTCATTCAACGATACCAAGACAGAGTTGCACCTTCCATGTCCATCACTGACCTCATAGCAGAAAAGATGAAACCTGATGAAGAGTTTGTCAGTTTTGCCGACAGATGGCGAGGCTTGGCCGAGAAAGTAAAAGATCACTTGTCCGAGTCAGAGCAAGTGAAGATGTTGATTTCCAATGCCACGCCTCAGTTCAAACTCGTCCTCTCCCTGAACAATCTGACCAGCATGGCAGAGCTCTATGAAAGAGCACGGTACTGTCAGAATGCCTTCAAGGACGCTACGTTTTCTAACGTCTTTGATCCTCACAGACCTAGCAGGCCTCCGCCTCGGAAGCCTGCAGTGCCAAATGCTCCCAGCATAGGTCCAACTACTGAGGGCACGCTCTCTCATGAGCAAGTCAGCAGCATGAACAACAATTCGCCCCAGTTCGTGAGGAGTCAACAGCAGTACCAGAGGCCATCGCAGCCGAACCAGCAGGGGTATAGGCAGCAGCCGAACCCTCAATATCAGCAGCCCCAATATCAGCGGCCCCAGCAACCAAACCAGAACCTGCAACAGCCACAGCAGCCGCCACAACGGCAATTGCAGTACCAACAACCACAACAACAGCAGTACCAGCAGCAACAGCAGTATCAGCCGCGCGCACCGCCGGCATACCATAATGTCCCTCCACCTGCTGACTACAATCAGCAAAGAAGACCTCCAGGCCCAAAGAGGGCAGAATACCCAGTCCTCCCAGAATCTTTGGCAGACATTTTCAGTGCCCTAATGGCAGCTAATGCCTTAGTCTTGCCAAGAGAAAAGGCAGTTTGGCCTCAGAATGCCGACACGTCTAGGTATTGCTACTTCCATAGGCAACCTGGGCATACTATCGACACCTGCTTCCAGTTTAGAGATTACATTCATGATCTCAACGAGCAGGGCGGCATAGACTGGGAGGAGATGAAAAAGTACATATCAGCCCTGAAGGCAAGAAGACCACAGCAGCAGCAGCAGCAGCAAGCAAGACCACTAGCACAAGCAGCACCACCACCCAACATGGGCATAGTGCAGAACCCGCTCCCGGAGCACCAAAACTAAAACCAGGTTGCCCCTATCTTGATAAACAGCCAGTCTGAGGCTGACCGTGGGCAACAGTGGAGAATAGAGGACTCTTCCTCTCTTTATTCGACGGGTCATATTCCGAGTACCGCAGAACAACCACCGTGCCGCACCATCCACATACCCAGGCCACAACCCATTATCATCACCCCTCTACCGACACCCGCATATCACTCACCTGCACCCAATAATCCATTACCACCCCCCGCTTTCCTCAAGCCCATTACGCCCCACACTCCTACGCCTCCACCATATAACCCACCGCAAACCAATTACGCACCCCTCCTACCATCCAGACCGCTACTACGCGTACCATTTCCTACTTCACCCGCTACCATTACCGCCTACCTAGACACCATCCAACCATCCAGACCGCTATTACGCGTACCATTTCCCACTTCATCCACTCCAATCACCTACCCATCCACCATCCAACCGTCTAAACCTTTAATCCGCACCACGCCACCACCACCTAACCCCACGCCATCACCTACATATCAACACCCCGCATCACCTACACCACCCAACTCTGCAATACTCAAAGTGTCACCCGGATCCTCCACGGTTGAGGAACACGCGCTCCGAAGTGGAAGAATTTTCAACAAAGTATTTCCTCAGTCAACAGTTAGAGATGGCCCGTCACAACCGACTGAGGAAGCACACAACGAAGAGAGTGCACCAGGCACTCAATATGATTTGTTGAAACATCTGGACCGAACACCGGCACGGATCTCTATACTTGAACTGATCAAAAGATCGAAGAGTCACCAAGAAGCCTTGATGGAATATTTGCAGAAGGTGATGGTCAACGAGGACGTGCCGGTAGAAAAGATTACAGCACTATTAGTTCCTCAGGGGGATCAGCCCTCCATTACATTTCACACATCGGAACTAGCACCGCCAGCAGCCAGAAGCATGGCTCTAAGCATCACGGTCAACATATGCAAGAAGGCCGTAGATGCATGCCTGGTTAACACAGGGGCTTCGATCAATGTCCTACCTCCGAAGACCCTGGAGCTGTGCGGTGTGCCCAAGGAAAAATGGTTGCCTAGTCCCATCTCTGTGACAGCATATGACAATTCTACCCGTTCCCCTCTGGGAATGGTTTATTTGAAAGTAGAGTTAGGCCCTGTAAGTCATGCAGAGGTCGAATTTCACATTCTGGAAATCGACCCTTCTATAAATGCCATTTTGGGTCGTCCTTACATTAAAACTCTTGAGGCGATTCTCTCCACGAATCATCAATGCCTCAAATTTCCCTTTAAAGGACGAATTATTAAGGTGACGAGCATGCCGATCCTTTCTGTTGATCATACTTTGAATGTTAAATCTACTGCTTTACCTGGCCGACAACCTTTTCTGTCGGTATTACAGGTTTACCATCCAGTGGCTGATCCTCTGAAAGCTGCCACTATTTCTCCTTACCCGTTAAATGCCATAAAAAGGGGGAAGTGCATGAGTACCCCAGGATGGAGAATTATGATGAAGAACGGCTATAAGCCTGGGAGAGGTCTGGGCACACAATTACAAGGCAGGACCACTCCTGTTAAAGATCACCGAGCAGCACCTGGAAGCGGTCTGGGCTATAGGCCGAGAAAACTGAAACAAGACATCATTCAGCAAGCAGAGAACGAAGAAGGTCAGAAAGTCTGGGAGACAATGTCTACACCACCCAAGGAAGGCCGAGATCCCCTAACATGGACCCTGTATACACACTTTGTAAAGGGGCCCATAATTAGCCACGACAACACGGTGGTCATTACTTCGTGTTTTGACTTCCATGATATATATGGGAGAGATTTGGCCAGGCATTGCTCGGAACTACTTACGTACCAATCCTTGGAGGCTCTGCGGCCTATGAAAAGGAGAAAATTCCATGATCCTGAATGTGAATGGTACAGGTGGTTCGATCTAAGAGACCTCTACATTGCACTGAACAGATTATTTCTAGATCCGGCAGAACCCAAGTGGCCACTGCAGATTGATGAGCAGCTGATTGAAAGTCCCGGTGCTATCTTTGACAAGCGGATATTGCTATCGGAAGAGACCGATGAAGGGGAGCCAGATGACCCCTATGAAGCTGGTTACACCACAAATCTGCTCTGGAGGGGGACCTATCCTTCTCGTGTCGTTATGCTCCATACTCTGTTCCGCACATTGCTCCTGACCCCGACTTGGTTGCGGGTCATTATTGAAGATATTCTACGGGCTCCGCCCGTTATGATTACTCTGTCCCCTCGAGACCTTGTTCCACCACCGCCTCTCGATCTAAAGAGGATGTATGATTTGATCTGGGACATACTGCTGTATGATCCCCCTAATCCTCTGGCCTTGGTGCCACTCCCTCCATCTAATTCTCCTTCTATTTGTATTCATTCCTGTTTTATGCTTAACTCCTTCACTGTCCAAAAAAAAACGCCAATTTTACAACAAATTCTTCTCAAATCCTCATTGAGGAAACCTCTTACTTGTCCGATCGCACCCCATTGCGCAGGTCTTTCGGCCAAGATTCTCTTTTAGACCTACTCTGCCCCTCCCCTCAGGAGGATTCTCTTGTATTTCCACTTGTATCCCAAGATTTCCATCCTGCTTCATCTTCATTAGGTTATAATAGGGAGTTTAGTGAAGTTAGGCAGTCTAGTTCTAGGCAGGTTAGTCAGGTTAGGAAGTCTAGGAAGCCTAAGGGTAGGCGAATTCCAGATAGATACCTCCAGGACTTAGCTGATAGATGCTTTTCTTGCTCTTTAATCCCTCAGTTTTTAGAAAATCCAATTCAGATGCCAGAAGATTGTATGGACGATGAGTCAGTCAATGATGGGTATGGAGTGTATGAATTAGTGCATGGAAAAGACCCCATTATTGAAAATGAGGAAGATGACGAGGACGCAGCTGAGGCATATGCCAGTGGAGTGAAGAGATTCGATGAACCCTCAGCTGCCGTAGAAGAGCCCACCAAAGAAATCAATTTAGGGACTGAAAACGAACCTAAGGTTGTCCTCGTCAGCAAAAATCTTTCTACAGAGGATGAGAAGGCAATGGTACAAGTACTTAAGGACTATAAGGACACTTTCATTTGGAGTTATGAAGATATGCCGGGGTCAGACTCGTCTTTAGTTGAACATAGGTTGACATTAAAAGATGGAGCTAGCCCTGTCAAGCAGAAATTAAGGCGATTCCACCCACAAATGGCTCTAAGGATGAAGGAAGAGGTCGACAAATTGCATAAAGCCAAATTTATTAGAGTTGTCCTTTATCCACAATGGGTGGCCAACATAGTCCCGGTTATGAAGAAAGACGGGAAGGTCAGAATTTGCATTGACTTTCGCGATCTGAACCGGGCGTGTCCTAAAGATGATTTTCCATTGCCTCATATTGACGTACTCATTGATACCACCGCTGGCTATGAAACTTTATCGTTTATGGACTGATTTTCAGGGTACAATCAGATTAAGCTAGCAGAAGAAGATCAAGAGAAGACGTCATTCACTACACCTTGGGGAACATACTGCTATGTCGTCATGCCATTTGGATTGAAGAATGGTGGAGCCACTTATCAGAGGGCTATGATGGCGATATTTCATGACATGATGCACATAGATTTGGAAATGTATGTGGATGATTTATTGGTTAAATCTAAGACAAAGGCTGAGCATGCCAAAGTTTTGGCAAGGGTATTAGAGAGATCGAGAGAGTATCAGTTAAAGATGAACCCCAAGAAATGTGTATTTGAGGTATCTTCAGGAAAATTGCTTGGATTTATTGTCAGCAAACGGGGAATTGAGATTGATCCCAACAAGGCGAAGGTTATTAGAGAAATGCCACCTCCCAAAAACTTGAAAGAGTTGAAAGGATTAATCGGGAGGTTACAATTTATTCGCCGTTTTGTCTCCCAGCACTCACAAAGGTGTAAGCCGTTTTACGAGCTTACCAAGCCAGGAGTCAAATTCGATTGGGACGATAAGTGTCAGGAGGCATTCGATGAATTAAAGAATTATTTAGCAAGTCCTCCTGTTTTGAGACCACCATCTCCAGGCAAACCATTGATACTTTACATTTCAGTCCTGGATGATGCAGTGGGGGCTGTCATAGCACAAGAGGATGAAGAAGGAAAGGAGAGGGCAGCCTACTATCTCTCTAAACTTCTCAACCCCGCTGAACAGAGATATACGGCGATGGAGAAAACATGTGCAGCATTGGTCTGGGTTGTTCAGAAGTTGAAGCATTATTTTCTGGCCCATGAAGTCCATCTCATCGCTAGGATGAATCCGATCGAATTCCTTCTGGAGAAATCTGTTCTTACTGATAGGTTAGCGCGATGGCAAAGCTTTCTATCTCAATTTGATATCATTTACATTCAGCAGAAAGCGATCAAGGGCTATGCCATAGTAGAACATCTCGCTCATCATCCCCTTCCTCAATTTGATCCAGTGCGATCAGAGTTTCCGGATGAGGAACTGATGTCCGTAAATCAAATCAGAGATGATATGTGGACTCTGCATTTTGACGGAGCTCTGAATTCTCATGGAAAAGGGATCGGTATCGTTCTGTTATCACCTGAAGGTGTCACCATTCCACAAGCCTTTCAGCTTGATTTTCCAGTCACCAACAATATAGCTGAATACGAGGCACTCCTTGCTGGCCTCGAGGCTGCTCATTTCCATGGTGCCACTAAACTCAGGATTGTGGGTGATAGCCAACTGATTCTTCGCCAAGTGCTGACCAAGTATCGAACTCTTGATCCCAAGCTCAAGCCTTATCAAGAGCTTACTTCTGCTTACTCAAAGCTTTTCACGAAATTGATCTTCGTCCATGTCCCTAGGAATCAAAACATCTTAGCTGACGCTCTAGCTTCATTGGCATCTTCTCTTAATTTTCCAATCAGCAAGCAATCCGAATCAATCATAGTTCATAGGCGTCTCTCACCCGCCGTGAAAGACCCTTCATTTCTTAGAACTAAGGAGAAGTTGCTGAAGAAAGTCAGAGATGGAAGTATTGTGGAAAAGAGAGAAATCATGTTGATGGAGCTGTTAGAAGAAATGGATGATGAACAGAAGCCATGGTATTATGAAATTGCCAAATATTGTGAAGATCAATCATATCCTGAGGAAGCTACAACTGAGGAGAAGAGAGCTATCAGGAGAGTTGCTCAACGATACACCCTAGTTGGAGGAGCATTGTACAATAGAGGTTTTGATGGAGTTCTTCTGAGATGTCTAGACGAAGATGAGCTTTGGAAGGTTATGGAAGGAGCTCATAGTGGAGTTTGTGGTGGCCATGTCAATGGACAGATGTTAGCAAAGAAGATCTTTAGACAAGGATTTTACTGGCCAACCATGGAAGAAGACTGTGTAGGATATGTCCGTAGGTGTGCTAAGTGCCAACTTCACGCTGACAAAATCCATTCACCTGCATCTTCACTCCATCTTGTTTCTTCCCCATGGCCTTTCTTCATGTGGACTTTCGACATTATTGGACCTCTTGGTAATCCAGATTCCGGCATCAAGCAAAAATCTTTCATTCTCACGGCAACGGAATACTTCACCAAGTGGGCAAAAGCTGAAGCGTACGTGGAGATCAAAGCATCAACCGTCTGCAAGTTCATCATGAAGAACATCATCACCCGATTTGGAATTCCAAGCACCATCGTCACCGACAACGGACCGCAGTTCGTGTCACAGGAATTGAAGGACCTCTGCAACAGGTATAGAATTGCATTGCATCATTCCTCTCCTTATTATCCGCAAGGCAATGGCCAAGCAGAGGCAACTAATAAGACTTTGATAAAAATCATCAAAAAGACGTGCAAATCTAATAAATTCGCAGATTGGCCAGAAAAATTGGTTGAGGCTCTATGGGCCTACCGAACTTCAATCCGCACGCCTACTGGGCAAACCCCTTATTCCTTAACATTTGGAATGGAGGCGGTAGTCCCATATGAGATCCTCATACCGTCATTAAGAGTACAATTGAACAAGGAATTCTCCATTGATGAACATCGTTCAGCACTCCTTGCTCAATTGGAACTCTTAGACGAGAAATGATGGTCAGCTGCTAATCATGCAAAAGTTTATCAAAATAGACTGGCACGTTTTTATCAAAAGAAAGTCATTGAACGTAAGTTCAAAGTCGGTGAAATGGTCGTCAAAAGGATTTTTGTAAAACCTGGTGGTCCGCGTTCTAAGCTCCAACCCAACTGGGAAGGACCCTATGTTGTATCGTACGCTTTTCCTAGTAATGCTTATCGTCTTATTAATGCAAAAGGAGAAGAGCTAAATCATCCCTAGAATGGCTTACATCTTAAGAAATACTACCCTTAGGTTAAATAGTCGATCAGTATGGTACAAAGACCAGTGGAATCAGAAAATTTATAAACTCAAATTTCCTTATTAATCTAGATAATTTAATTCCAAACCCATTATTACACACACTGACACATTTGATTCGTGAGTAACAAGAGATGCCAAGTCCTAAGGAATACCGAAAGCTTGACTAAAAGTGTAAAGTACAAATCATTCTTTTAAATAAAAAAATCTGTTTTACACTGGGTTCATGATGTCGGGACGAGGCTTAGAATAGATTACCAAGAATACCCGCCATCTTAGCAGGAGGCCGTCATAAAAAAAATGGGGGAGATCCGTCCCAAAGAAAGAAGAAAAAGAATAGAAAAGCAAAAGGCAAAATCCAAATGTCAAATCAAAAGGTCATTACACTACAAACATTACATCAAGGCCATGAAATAAAATGAAAGGGAACGCAAGGTCGATAAATACCCCGGAAAGAAAATGACCGAACCCCAACGGATATTAGGGTAGGAAAGGAACATCTTTTTAGGTCTCCAGAACCTTCTCATGAGCTTTCTAAACTTATTCTTCCCTTCTTTCTAAAGAGGCGTGCTCTAAACTTAAGGAATGGCTTAGATTGACTAAGGGTCAAATCATCAAATGGGATCACAAATGTAAACACAAGTTCAAACACGATGGTTTTAAGTTAAGTTGTTAAAGAACAATTTGGGAATTAAGTTAATAAATGAATATGATCTTTTGATCTGAGTAGCATGCTGATCTTTTAGTCAAAAATCCAAAAAAAATGCATATGTCAAAAATTCAAAAAAAATACATATGTCGAAAATTCAAAAAAATACATATGTCAAAAATTAAAAAAAAATACATATGTCAAAAATTCAAAAAAAAAAACATACATGTTAAAATCCAAAAAAAATATCTATTTCAAAACCCAAACAAAAATGAATATTTCAAAACAACAAAAATATTTCAATTAGCATCTGCTTATTGCACTTGGTATGTCTCATTCCTTTTGTTTTCAGTGAGCATCTGTCTGCTTGCATGTTGCATTTTGCTTAAGTTCAATTACCTTTGTTAATAAAGGCTATGCCCCTTGACCATTTATTGAAGGAAAAAATTAATCGACCATTTATTTGGTCAGACAAGGGGCTAAGCCTAAATAGATACTTAACCTGTTTGTTAAGTGATGTACAGGATGCAAGACAGACACAGGGACACAAGATTGGAGCCCAAAAAAAAAAAAAAAATTATATGTATATCGTCAAAAGGTGTTTTGTACATGATACATAGAAGAAAAGAAAATACATGAGCCCTCAAGGTTGGCTCTCCCCTCCGCCCTCATCAAGCTGGCTCTGGGCCTCGTCAGGCGCATCCGGTGCTGGTCCTCGGCTGGGAGGTGGAGGTGGCCCCATCGCGCTCGGCCTTGCCTGGCCAGAAGACATGGCGACACTGGCAGTAAAAGCACTCGTCAAGCCACGCTCCTGGGCACACTGTCGAGCTCGCTGATACCGCTCCTCCACCATTTTGCGCTCGTGCTCAGCCACCGACAAGCGACCCTGCAGACTCTCCAGTCGAAGGCGGTCACGATCTCTCTCCTCGGTCACGACCTCCAGGCGAATCTGGAGACGTTCAAGATCTCCAGTGGAGAGATGGGCCACCTGCTCCTCCAGAGCACGGATCCGCACAGCATCAGCTTCTGCACGAGCAGCCGCAGCACAAGAACGCTCCAGCTCCGCTTCAGCCCTCTGAAGGGCTTCCTGAAGCTCAGCAACCTGAAGGAAAGTCATTGTTAGTTTAAGGCAATCAAGTAATCAAAATCAAAATTCAGAAGTCAAAGGAAGGAACTTACCCGAGCAGCGCGATCCTCCTCTGCGAGGGTAGCTCGGTGGATAGCGGAAGCGAGCTAGCTCTAGAGGTCGACCAGAGCAGCCTCGTGAGCAGCAGAAGAAGATGATGATGAAGCTCCGAAGGAAGGAGGAGCCGCCTGGGTGTAGACGGCTCGCTGCACCAAGAGATAACCGTCAGTGTTAATTGCCAAAACAATTAATTAATTAAAATATGCATTCATAAACATGCATACATACCAGGTCAAATAATTCTTTCTGGACCTGCTCTAGCTGGGCCTCCGCGTCATGTAGGCGGGCCCGGAGGTCGATGATGACCGCGTCACGTGCATCCTGCATATCACACATACATACATTCATTCACCAAACATAAATCAAGATAATAATAAAATTGAAAACGCATAAATGCATACTTACATCGAGTAGTCGAAGGAGCCGAAGCTGATCGGCGTAATGGGCCCGGTACTGCTGGAGGTAGGCCTCGCTACTCTCCACCCGCGACTCCACTCTGACACCCCGGCGATGCCAGTCTTCATATTGCTCCGGGAATTTTGCACGCCAATCGGTGAGGGCTTGCTTGCCCCTCATGCTCCTCCCGACTCCCTCCGGGACCTCCTCATCAATCCACTCCTGGTGGAGGCCCAGGGTCCTCATCACGAGACGGAGGCGGAGCGGCTCGATTTCGTTGAGGCAATGCACCCACATTTGCCTCCCGAACCGCCTCCTGCCAGCCGTCACCCACGGCTGACCCTCCTCGCCTATGCCCAAGTTCGGGCGCCAGATCACCTGCATATAGGTTAAGTGCATTCATATAAATAACTTGCATTTAATGAATAAAAGATTGCATTTAATAAAATTGAACAAGTTAAAGACTTACCAGTAGCTCGGGGTAGTCAAGGAACTGACGGCGGAGGGCCGTCAGCTGATGATGCTGAGGAGCGGTGTCCACAATTGGCTGCCAACGGCAGGCCAATGGAACAGCGCTAGGATGTGTAATCCTCGCTCTGCCGAGCGGGAAGTAATGATAGGTCCACACCTGCATTCATGAACATATAGGTTAGTAAAACATCATATCATATTGCATATCATAAACAAATAATAAAATAACTTAATACCTGAAGGAACGGCGAGAAGCCGCTGACGGTAGTCTCACGGTCCGACGTGACCGCAGACAGATCGGCGAAGAGGTGGGCTAGGAGGGCCGCACCCCATGCATACTCTCCCAAACTATCTAAATCATCTAACAAATAAAGGAACCTACAATGAATGTGGTCGCCCTTCGTACCGAAGAGCAACCGACCAAAAAAGAAAACTAGAAAGACTCTAAGCTGTCTATCTACCTCCTCCCCCTGACTAGGGTCACTACAGTATACAAGGGAGGATGACTCTGCTAGCCTATCCCTAAACTCCTCCCGGGTCTCGTTTAACCGACGTCGGGGCTCCTCTAATCCTAAGGCAGCCTCTACCTCCACCCTAGGGACCATCCTAGACTCTCTGCCTAGGCTGGATACCTCTATCCCTAACAACGCCTCTGCCAGTCCCTGGTAGTTGGGGTAAGTAACCCCACTCACCGGTCGGCCCTCTACCTTCAGGCCAGTGATCCTGGCCACATCCTCTAGGGTGGGGACCATATGTCCCCACGGCATTAGGAAAGTACGGCTTTCCGTATGCCACCTCTCCCGTAGCGCCTGCAGGAGGACCAAGTCGA
This sequence comes from Zantedeschia hybrid cultivar, assembly GCA_030544215.1. Classification (NCBI taxonomy): domain Eukaryota; kingdom Viridiplantae; phylum Streptophyta; class Magnoliopsida; order Alismatales; family Araceae; genus Zantedeschia; species Zantedeschia hybrid cultivar. Next base: position 49,861,510 of record JARZZO010000011.1, read on the forward strand.
GCCAAAATGGCTCGATATCCAAGACTTCACCGAATCCCATCCGGCGCAGGCGCACCTTCTGGAAGTCCAGGAGCCCCCGGTATGCCCCTATTACTAAGTCCCACGAGATTCTGGACCTCATCACTCCCTACAAATAAAAACATAAAAATAGGGTCAGTAATAAATAAAAACTGGAAAATCATTTCTGTTTTAAAAGGCGTCAGAACCTATGGACGTCTTTTGAAACACGTCAACAGGGACTGACGCAATTCACCTTCATTTTCTGTCTAATTAAAAATTCAGAATTTGGCATTGAAAGACGTCAGCCCAGTGTGACGCCTTTTGAATGGCGTCACCTGGTCTGGACGCCTTTCAACACCGGATTCCGGGTTCTTAAGAGAACCCCTTTTCCCCTCTTTCTCACCCCATTCAAACCATAGAGAGCTTACCGTGTGGAGGTCGCCCTCCTCTTCTTCTTCCATGGCTATAGGCGCCGGTGGAGGGATCTCTTCCTCCAAAAACGCCGCCGCCTCAGCTAGCGCCTCCGGCACCTCCTCTGGGACCTCCTCCTCGTGCCTCCGTCGTCTTTTGGCCAAAGCCTTCATCTTCCTAGAGCCCTCACCACGCTCCATAAGTCCGAAAAAGGGGAGTTTTGAGAGAGAGAAAGAGAGGAAGCTCGGAGATCGCCGGAGTTGAAGAGAGAGGAAATTTTTGAGAAAAGTAAGGAAGAAAGGGGGCCTTCGCGGGTCTGTAAACAGAAAAGCTAAAAGGCGTCGACTCAGATAGACGCGTTTTAGGACGCATAAGTTGAGGCGGCAAGGACAGCTGTTTGAAAATTAATTGAAAGGCGTCCACATGGGATGACGCATTTCAGATTACCGCCAATTCTGGTCAGAGCTGTATAGAGGATTATGATGAAAGGCGTATAAGTGTACAGACGCGTTTTAGGAGATTAATCACAGAATTAATGGCAGAATCCTGGGAAAAGTAGGAGAGAGAGTTGAAAGGTGTCTTGTCTAGTAGACGCGCTTTAAGTATAAATCAGGTTTTTGAGGATTAAATTGAATTTCTGGAAAATGAATTATGGTTTAAAGACGTCTTTCTGAGTGGACGCGTTTTACATTAACATAACCCAAAATATCAAATTTTCAGGAAAAATCCAATTTTGCTAAAAATCATGGGCATATCACATGAAGTTAAGGAAAGGATTTCAAGACATGAAAAATTGTTCTTATTTCAAGAAAATCTTTTATTACATCATAAAAAGAGAGAAAGATGACATTTAAGGAAGAATTTCATGAAGACCTTTGAGGTAAGGAAATTTCAATCCTCTATCTCTATCTTTAGAGGATTTTACACGGTAACTGAAGCCAAGGTTCCATAAAGTAGTGATGATTTCTATGACTTCATAATCTTCGTCGGATTCTAAGGCACACTTCTTGATCGGGGATGTAAAGGAGAACTCGGGGAATTCACAACGGCCCAAGCTAAGTTCAGTAAGGCACCGATGGGGATTGTATAACACGAACTCGGTGGCTCCAATCAACTTGAGATCCGCTCCCGATGTGCGGCGCACCCAAACAGGTTTTCCAACAAGAGCGAGTGGAGACGAGTCAAATATATCGGATGTCATGAGCTTCAGATACTCCCTCCAATCGGCCCGAGTCTTGAGTTTTGGAACCTTGTTGACCATGTGTTCATTGAACTTTACAATGTTGGCAATGCAGTGGATTGGACTATTCAAGTAAATTTGAGATGGTCTTGGAGGCATCTTCTTGGAATACTCAAACTTGAAATGAAGTTCAACCCATAAGGCAAAGAGTAGCATGCACCCATAGGGTGGACGACCCACAAATGCCGCAGAAAGCCCGCTATAAAGATATGCCAAGAATGCAGTGCTAATGGATTTACCTTCAAAGATGGCGCAAACGGTACTAACCTGGTCATCTTCTAAGATGTTGTCCTGCGCAGGAAAACAAGGCACCGGCAAGGCATGTGACGAAAGCTTTCGTCACATCCTCCGCTTCATCCTCCCTTAGATCATCAATCTCATATAGAGTCCACTCAGCGAGCTTTGCAAGATTGATCCCCTTGCTGGTAAGGCATCCTTTAGCCTCTGAAGGATCCTTCATGATCAATGTCAATAATTGTTGACCGGTGATTCTCTCTCTTGTTAAAGCCATCTTATCTTTGGTCTTTAGGAGACCCAATAGAAGCTCCGCCTCCTCCAAAAGGATCGTGCACTCGAAGTCTTGGAAGAAGAACGTATGAGTTTGGGGATGCCACCACTCAATCAAGGCACCCATAGCCGCCCAATCTACATTCGAACTCTTGTAGTGTTTGGCAAGCACCACTAATCCTTGAAGATTCCACTTGGATATGAAAACTTGCATGGAAAATTTAACACTTTTTGCAAGTTTGCGAATCCAAGGGAGGGAGGTGAATTTTCTCGGGACGGGAAACATGGGATAATTCTAGAAACAAAAGGAAGAACATGAAGAACAACGCGAAGAACATGAAGAACAAGAACAAATTGAAGGGAAGTTGATTTAACTTACTTGAAGATTGGGATCTCTTCCGTTGAGGTAATTCTCCATGTCGGAGATCTTCTCCAGCGACATCTTCATCCTCTTGTTTGAAGAATCCATATTCTTTTTCGGAGTTCTTCCTTCTTGAAGCTTGGAAACCTTGGAAACTTTGAAGAAACCTTGAAACCTTGAAAAAAAACTCAACCTAGGATCTTTGGATTATGGCAGGATTGCTTGGGAACAACCTAAGGGTGTTTATATAGAAGAAATTGCGATCCTAGGAAGACTTTTCCGGATTGGAAAAGGGATGTGCATTGGTGGAGTTGGAATCTGAGTAGAGAACAACCAGAAACCTGTTTCTGTGAGTAAAAGGTGTCAAGACGAATCACCGCGTTTTAATATTGAATGGCGTCTGCGCGCCATGACGCGTTTTTAGCTTTTCTGTGATTTACCCGAAATTTTGTGGTTTTTTATGTTTAAATTGAATATTTGTTTGGAATTATTAATAATTTTGATTGCAGGAAATTCAAGAAAACTTGAGTAAAGCTGGAAATATCAAGAAGATCCCACTGTGGGAATTTATGAAGTCCTGACCGTGGCTAAAAAGACGGTTATTTCTACCCTTGTACTATTTCATGTAAATCATTTGCATTATTATATGTTAAATATTTACTAGAGCATATCAAGGACCTTGTGGTTTTGATGAAACTGGAATTTGAGTTCCCCTACAACAAAAACAGTGATAATTCCAGAGGATTCTTAATCGCACAGATAGGCCGTTAGATTGTTAATTAGTGGGGACGATGGTTCCACTTTTGTGAAACGGTGCGTGGATAAACGAGCTTCAGCTTAGCACTGGATTACAAGAATTGGTATCTTGACTCATTAATGACAATTTAATAATATTATCTTTGATTAATTTATATTTTATTTGACTTTATATTTTTCTTTTAGCCCAACATGCATCATATAGGACTTTGAAATCATTGTGATAAGGATTAATTGCTGATTAAGTTTTAGACCATTAAATCAAATAATTTCAACATGATATAAAATATTCCATTCTGAATTAAGTATCTTGATTATCTTTGAGGTTCGCTTAAAGATATCCTTGGAATTCTATCCTTTCTTGGACTCTTTACCCAATATTTTTTGTTTTATTTTAAGATCCATCATGGCTGCAGCACGTCCACATTGGCTGGCAAACACTCCCCATGATGAAACCTACAGTGTCTACGACCTGGGGTACTTCCCACTCCGTGGAGGTTGATCAACTTTATTTTATTTCCTTGTCTACCTCATCCAGACAGGATTGATTCCATTGATTTCTTTGAACTATCTTCATTGATAATTTTGAGAAAAAATTCCAATCATGTGATGTTAAGAGCGTGTCTCATCACATCTTGGCATCACCTTTTCAGTACATTCCATTTCATTTAACTCCCTTGCAAAGACGATGCCAAGGTGAGGCAGCTGTAGACACGCTAATTTTGACGTCATTTCGAGTAAATTTCATATCATATAATAATGCCTCAGAATGGTCTGATAGTTAATCATTGATTAATTTTTATTGATCTTTTTGAGTGTCGGGTCAAACGGACATGTTTAAGTTAATCAATTAAATTGATTTTAACTCAAATTTCAGTTAAAATATGAACAAGTCTAAAAGACGTCTACCTGTATGGACGCCATTTATAGTTTATTATTATTTTAGCGATTAAATTTGAATTTTAATCAGTTGATTAATTAGCTAAAAAGCGTCTGTAAGTCATGACGCGATTTAGGTTTCCTAGGTTATTTCTACTTCTCTTCCGGATGTTTATCCTTATCTTAATTAGTGTAAAAGACGTCTACACATGTAGACGCGTTTTAGCTAATACAGATAAAAATAAGTTTTCTCGGATGTTTATCCTTATCTTAATTAATCTGAAAGGCGTCTTCAGTGTCTGACGCGTTTTAGATAATTACAGATAAAGATAAATTAATCTGTATTTATCTGTTGGTTAAGATAGATAAATCCCAGATTTTTCCATGTAAATCCGCGGACGCAGAAGAAGCCTATAAATACCCTCCTTTTGAAAGGGGGTGATAAGAAGAATAATAATAATAAATGAGTGATCAGTTAATGCTGAGCGTTAGTAATTGAAGATCGAAGCAACGACGTCCTAACGCCGAAGCGCTGTTGTTTCCAGAAGTCGACGTCCATTCTTCATCCAGTTCAAGGCTTCATCAATTCGGCATAAGTTTTTCAATTCGTTTCTTCATTTTTCATCTTCATTAATCTTGCATTCTTCATCATCACTCCATGCAACACACACAACACCATCATTTCCAAAACCTATTTGATTAAGGGGTTTCAAAAGCCATCCCAACAAGTAAGTTTGTTGTTTAGTTGCATGTTTAAAACTATGATTAGAATGGATACTACTTTTGCCTAAGTTCTCATCATTTCTTCATTTCTCTTTCTATATTTCTTGCAAGGAACAAAAGGAAGGAAATAACAAGCAAATCAAAGAATTCTGGACGATCCTCAAATTCAAACTCAACAGCAAGAACAAAAGAAGAGGAAGGGCTCTCTTTCTTCAGCCGGCTGAAGGAGGGGAATCAAGGGCTCAACATCTTCCGCGTTTCAATAGGTAGGCGATCAAAACCTTCTTTTGGAACTTTTAAGTCAAAAGTTTCTGGCGATCACTTCACGTATTTTATTTTTAATAGGTTTTATTTTGCACTTAAACAACATAGATTTTTCATGTTAATCACACAATCATTTTAAGCACTCACAGCTTTTTTGGCGATCACGGTGGGACTTGGTCTCGCCATCTTTTAGTTCTTTTGTTCTTGCTATCATCAATCGGGCACCCACGGTGCACCACTTGTGTCTCTCGACACGTCCTCACCAATTGGTGAGTGTTTTTAGTTTAGTTAATTTCCCACGTGCACACCCCAGTGGCAAGATCTTGCCCTCCCCGTTGATTAGTTAAAAAAGCTGTTTTTTGTCATGAAATGCTGAGTGATTGATTGATATCTTAGTTGTTTAGTTGCTAAAATCATCCTGTTAAAATCTGAAATAAAAAAAAATCTTCTATGAACTGATTATTTGCTGTTTTTATCCTATTTAAGGAGGAATCAACCCAGAAATTCCTTCTGGAAAACTGTTTCTGCGTCTTGAAAAGCGTCCAGGAACAATGACGCCTTTCAAACTGCGTCGTTATACCCAGACGCCTTTCAGTCTTATTTCTCTGCTGTCTGCGATCCGAGCTTCTGTGAAAAATTAAGGTTCTGTTTGAAAGGCGTCGAGTACCCTCGACGCGATTCAGGCAGTTTCTTATTTTTCTTCTGCTCCAAGCGAAGGTGTCCTTATAGTCTTTAAGAACTTGGACCACTACCTCCTCATCTGTTTCAGAAAGATTTTTACTGACGTCTATAGTTCTTAGATTAATCTCTTTGGTAGGCTCTTCTACGGCAGCTGAGGGTTCATCAAATCTTTTCACTCTACTGGCATACGCCTCAACTACATCCTCGTCATCTTCCTCATCTTCAGAAATGGGGTCTTTCTCGTGTATCAATTCATACACCCCATATCCATCATTGACCGACTCATCAACTTCACAATCTTCTGGCATCTAAATAGGATTCTCTAACAGCTGAGGGATCTGAGAACAAGAAAGGCATTTGAAAGCTAGATCCTGGAGGTATCTATTTGGGATTTGTCCACCCTTAGATTTCCTAAACTTCCTAACCTAATTAACCTGCCTAGAACTAGACTCCCTAACTTCACTAAACTCTCGATCCTGACCTAATGAGAACGAAGACAGACAAAAATCATGGGGTACATGAGGGAATATAAGAGAATCCTCCCTAGGGGAGAGGCAGTGTAGATCTAGAAGAGAATCTTGCCTGAATGACCCACGCGATGGTGTACAATCGGACAAGTATGAGGTTTCCTCAACGAATATTTGGAAGGAAGAAGTTGTCAAATTGGCGTTTTTTTTTGGAATTATTTGAATTTATCATAGAATAAGAATGGATATGAATGGGAGAAAAATGAGATGGAGGAAGTGGCACTAAGGCCAAAGGGTTAGGGGGATCATACAATAGTATGTCCCAGATTAAATCATAGATCCTCTCTAGATCGAGAAGAGGTTGGGGAATAAGGTCATGTGGGGACAGAGTAACCATAATGGGCGGAGCCCGTGGAATGTCTTCAGTGATGACCCGCGACCAAGTCGGGGTCAGGAGTAGGGTACGGAATAGAGTGTGGAGGGTGAAGATGCAAGAGGGATAGGTTCCTCTCCAGAGAAAATCAGTAGTGTAACCAATTTCATAGGGGTCATCTGGCTCCCCTTCACCTGTTTCCTTGGACAACAGAATTCTCTTATCAAAAATGGCGCCAGGCCCTTCAATCATCTCGTCTATCAGCGGCGGCCACTTCGGCTCCGAGGGATCAAGGAATAATCTGTTCAATGCAATGTACAGATCCCTCAAGTCGAACCACCGGTACCATTCACATTATGGATCTTGGAATTTTCTCCTTTTCATCTGCTGCAGAGCCTCCAAGGACTGGTACGTCAACAATTATGAACAATGTATGGCCAGGTCCCTCCCATATATGTCATGCAGGTCGAACTGGGAAGTGATTAGCACCGTGTTATCATTATCATCACTTATTACAGGCCCCTTGACAAAATGTGTATGCAGGGTCCATGTCAAGGGATCCCGGCCGAGTGGACATTGTTTCCTAGGCCTTCTAGCTGTCTTCATATTCTTGTTGTTGGATGATGTCATGCCTGACTCTTCTTGGCCTATAGCCCAGGACATTACCGGGTGCCCTTCGGCTATCTTGAACGGGCGTAGTTCTGCCCTGCAATTGTGTGCCCAGGCCCTTCCCAGAGTGATAGCCACCTTTCATCATAATTTTTCAACAAGGGGTATTCATGCACTTCCCCCGCTTCATGGCGTCAATTGGATATGGAACAAGTGTGGCGGCTTTCAAAGGATCTGCCAAAAGACGATAAATCTGTAATACTGACAACAGAGGTTGTTGTCTAGGTCAAGGGGTTGGCCTGATGTTCAAAGAATAAGTGGTAGCAAGAATTGGTATGCTCGTGACTTTGATAATGCGTCCCTTGTATGGAAATTTGAGGCATTGATGATTTGTAGAGGGTATTGCCTCAAGGGACTTAATGTAAGGGCGGCCAAGGATGCCCTTCAAAGATGGGTCGATTTCCAAGATGTGGAACTCGACCTCGGTATGACAAACATGGCCTAACTCTACCTTCAAATAAATCATTCCCAGAGGGGAGCAGCTAGAATTGTCATAGGCCGTAACAGAAATTGGGGAAGGCAGCCATTTCTCTCTGGGTATACCACACAGTTCAAGGGTCTTTGGTGATAGAACATTGATCGAAGCCCCTGTGTCAACTAGGCATGCATCTACGGCCTTCTTGCAGATGTTGACCGTAATGCTCAGAACCATGCTTCTGGCTGCTGGTGGTGCTAGTTCCGAAGTATGGAATGAAATAGAGAGCTAATCTCCCTGAGGAACTAACAGTGTAATGATCTTCTCCACCGGCACGTCTTCATTAACCATTACCTTATGCAGGTACTCCATCAGAGCTTCCTGATGGGTCTTGGATCTCTTGATCAATTCAAGCACGGAGATTCGTGGCGGTGTCCTGTCCAATTGTTTCAACAGGTCATACTGAGTGCTTGGTGCACTCTCATCATTATGTACTTCCTCTGGTGGCTGTGATGGGTCGTCTCTGACCGTAGACTGAGGAAAGACCTTGTTGAAGATCCTCCCGCTCCGGAGTGTATGTTGATCATCAATGGAAGGTCCAGGTGATAGTTTGAGCACCGCCGGTTTGGTGGGTGGTTCGGATAGGGTGACGGGTTGATAAACGGGTGGTGGCGTGAGGTTGTTTGGTGGAGACATGGTACGGATGAGGGGTTTGGAGGGTTGGATGGTGGAGGGGTAAGTGGTTGGTGCGGGTGAAGTGGGGAATGGTATACAGAGCAATGGTTTAGATGGTTGTATGGTACTAAGGTAAGTGGTTGTGGTAGGTGATGTGGGGAATGGTATGCAGAGTAATGGTTTAGATGGAATGAGGGGTGTGTAGTTGGCTTGCGAAGGGTAGTTTGATGGAGGCATGGTGACGGAGCGGGTAATGGGTTTAATAGTGACGGGTTTCGGTTTGGGTATGCGGAGAATGCGGCGTGGTGGTTGCTCGGCGGTGCTCGGGAGGTGGCCTGTTGAGTAGATAGAGGAAGAGTCCTCTACCTTCCACTGCTTCCCTCGGTTAGCCTCTGACTGGCTATTCGTCAAGATGGGGGCAATCCGATTCGGGTGTTGATGCTCTGGCAACGGGTTTTGTACTATACCCATATTCGGAGGTGTTGCCGCCTATGCTAGCGCTCTCTGTTGTTGTTGTTGTTGTTACTGTTGTGGTTGTTGTTGTTGTTGATGTTGTTGTTGTTGCTGCTGAGGTCTTCTTGCCTTCAAGGCGGATATGTATTTCATCATCTCCTCCTAGTCAATGCCTCCTTGTTTGTTGAGATCATGGATGTAATCTCATAACTGAAAACAGGCATCTACCGTATGCCCAAGTTGTCTATGAAAGACACAGTACCTAGAGGTATCGGCGTTTTGGGGTCAGATTGTTTTCTCTCTAGGCAAGACTAAAGCATTGGCTACCATCTGGGCATTAAAGATGTCCAATAGAGATTCTGAGAGTGCTGGATATGTTGCCCTTTTCGGGCCTGGAGGTTTCTTCTGCTGATTAAAATCACCTAAAAGAGGTACATTATGATATGCCGACGGTGCATGCAGCTGGTATTGTTGCTATAGAGGCTGGTACTGCTGCTGCTGTAGCTGCTGGTACTGCTGCTGCTGTGGCTGCTGGTACTGCTGCTACTGTGGCTGCTGGTACTACTGGTTCTGTGGTCTGTAACCTTCCTGGTTCGGTGGCCTTTGCCCTACATACTGTGGTGCTTGCTGGTTCCTCATGAACTGGGGCTGATTATTGTTCATAATGCTAACTTGCTCGTGGGAGAGTGTGCCCTCAGTTGTCGGACCCATGCTAGGAGAGTTTGGCACGGCAGGCTTTCGAGGTGGAGGTCTGCTGGGTCAGTGAGGATCAAAGACACTGGAGATGGTAGTATCCTTGAAGGCGTTATGGTAGTAACGCGCCCTCTCATAGAGTTCCGCCATGTTGGTAAGATTGTTCAATGTAAGGACCAACTTGTACTGGAGGGTGGCATTGGAGATCATCATTTTGACTTGTTCAGATTCGGACATATGATCCTTACTTTTCTCTGCCATACTCCTCCATCTATCAGCAAAGGCGATGAAGTCCTCATCGGACTTCATGTTCTCACCAACCAGATCAGTTATGGACAGAGATAGTGCGACTCTGTCTTGGTACTGTTGAATGAATTTCCTTGATACAATACCATAATCTTCCACCTCAGACGGTTCTAACAAGAAGAACCACTCGAGGGCTAGTCCCTCTAATGATCTTATGAACAGGAATGCCAACGACCTCTTGTTGTTCTGCCAGAAAGAGGATTCGTACATAAACTCCTTCAAGTGGGTGAAGGGGTTACCAATACCATTGTATTTCCTATACACTGGCATTTCTAAGGGTGGTAGGTGAAACACAGGTTGACTTGGAAGATTGATTTCAGGCGCGGCCTTAACTCCCATCATCTTCTGAAAATTGTTGAGCTGCTCATCCATGCGTTCCATCTTTGCGAGCGGGGCTTGAGTTGCCGGGTCAACTTAGGGAGGAGGTGGTGGTGGTACATGATAAGCCTGTTGCCTAGAATAAGCGAGGCAAGGTGGATAATAGGGTTATGGTCCGGCAGTGCTTTTGCCATGCCCGAGGGCATTTTGGTAAGTTGGCGTTGGCGGTCTGGCCGGTTGCCTTGAAGAGGACAATTGTGGTCCCGATAGCCGGGAGGATGAAACATGAAAGCCTTCCATGGCCTGATGAATAGGGGAAGTATGCTGGGGAGGAGGTTGAGGAACAACAGGGGGAACTATGGAATTCGGTTCGACGGAACTTAAGGGAATATTTCCCTTCAGAATGGATTGGATTGCCTCGAGCTGTTAAGGATCCAGATGGGAGGCCAGAACCCCTAGAACGGTAACTAGATCGGAGGGATTGGTGGATGAGGGTTCATTTGGGTCTATGGCTCCCTCGAAGATAGGATTGGACATCGCACGCACATGCGAAGGAAGATCAACGCCAGAATTGTATTGATCGTGGATGAAAGGAGGAGGGATATAGGGGTTTCCCTCATGCTCAGATAAGTAGGAATGAGGATCACGGGAGGCATTAGTATCTCCCCCGTTCTCAAGATGATAATCAGATTCATGAGGGGCATTAGCATCTCCCTCGTAATTAACCAGAGCATCTGAAGCCATGCTCAAATCTCTACCTGATCGAAGCAACATGGTATTAGATTTTTGGCAAATAATTCAGACAAGTTGTGCAAAGATTAGACAAACAAGTGGATGTTTATCGTTGATTCAAGATTCCTTGTTGGATTATTTGGATTCTTTTAACCACAAATTCACTCAATAGGTAGGATCCTAGTTTCAGTTTGGTTTCCACCATTATATTCTAAGGCTCTTTCTCACAACGATATGAAAATCTAACTAGGACTTCAATTGATACAACCAGCCCAATGAACAAGGAGGAATACCTTGATTTTGGGGACTTACGGAGGTCTTTAACATCAGCCACTCTAGTCTGATCGAGGGACCGACCCAATCAGAGAGAGGTGAAGACGTCAAGAAATGTGTTCCTATGAGAAGGGGGGGTTAGCCCCAGTGCGTATGACCTGTGGCCGGGATGGCCTCTAATGCTTAATACATAATGGGTAGATAGAAATCACATCAAAGATCTAAGGACTGATGAACAAAACAAAAATCTGGTTGAATCGCGTCACTGTAACCCGACGCTATTCGCAACAGAGCTTTATTTTATTCGCAGGACCTCAGGCAACAAACAGCAAGAATACCAGCCTAAATGGCATCGGGATATGGCGACGCGGTTCGAAAGCGCGTCGCTATTCATAGACGCTATTTAAAGCGCAAAAACAGCAAATTAGAAGGAATTTTTGGATCAATTCTCTCTTAAGTTATTAGGACAAAGTAGTAAATAATCAGCTCATGCAAATTTTAATTTTTAACAAGATGATTTATCATTCAAACCAAACAAAACTCAATCAATCACACACATTCATATCACAATCACAATACTTTCAAACAATTCACGGGGAGGACAAGATCTTTCCGCAAGGATGTGCACGTGGTGCACGTGAGAATAACAATTAAACTAAAAACTCACCGATCGGTGAGAACGTGCCCGAGGGACACAGGTGGTGCACTGTGGGTGCCCGATTGATAAAAGAAAGAACAAAAGAGTTTAAAAGACGGCGAGACCAAGTCCCACCGTGATCGCCAAAAAGCTATGAGTGCTCAAATTGTGATGTGTGAAATCATGAATTTTATGTTGATTATATGACAATGAAACCTATTAAAAACTAAGTGTGATCGCCATAAAGCTTTTGACTAAAAAGCTTCAAAAGATAAAAGGATGATCGCTTACCTGTTTTGAAGTTGGGAGATTGTTGAATTCTTGATTCCTTCTCTTCAGCCGGCTAAAGAAAAAGACCCCTTCTAGTGCTTCTGTTCTTGCTTTGATTTGGTGAATTTGAGGATCTTTCTTTCTGCTCCAATTCTTCTTTGGATGATGATCTCTACTTGAACTTCTTGATTTTTATATCTTGTAAAGAAATAAAGAAAGAGAAAGCAAACTAATAAGAACTAATGGAGTGCAGAATCTATTCTAATTAGAATTTTAATCATGCAACTAAATAGAATCACTCACTTGTTTTGTAGTCTTTTAAAATCCCTTTAGTATGTGGGTTGAAAATTATGAATGTTGTGAATGTGTGAATAGCATGAAGTGATGATTATGAAATGAATTTATGATACTAATGATGATGAAAACAAGTGGAAAGAATGAAATTGAATGGCCCTTGGAAGCCTTGGTCTTGAGAAGACGAAGAGGATGAAGCTTGCTCCCCTTTGAAAGCTCCCGGAATTCTTCACGCAGCGCTTCAATTCTTCTTTAACCTTTTTTCACTAACTTTTTAATGACCAAGGGCTTGGGTATTTATAGACTTGAATTCAAGACTCTCACGTGCATCCGCGGCCACTTATGGATTAACATGAAAGAATTTGGAGACAATCCAACCGAGAAACAGATAAACATACGCTAATTCATCATTATCTGTAATTACCTAAAACGCGTCGTCCATGGGAGACGTCTTTTAGCTTATTTAAGATAAAGATAAACTCAGGAAGAAGAAACTATTATCATTAGGAAATCTAAATGACGTGATTTTGTACAGACGTCTTTTAGTTAATTAATGAATTAATTAAAAATCAAAATATGAATAAAACCCTAAACGCATCTTCGGAGGCCGACGTAATTTAGGATGATTTTCATATTCGATTAAAATATGAGTTAATAAACTTAAATGACATCTGTCTTGCCCAATGTTATTTAGACAATTAATCCAGTAAAATAGTAAAAATTAATCAATGATTAAATATCAGACCATTTTGGGGCATTATTATATAATATGAAATTTACTCAAATTGATGTCAAAATTAGCGTGTCTACAGACGCGATTTGCGAGTTTCCTAATAAACATGATTTGGCCAAGATAATCTGATTTCCGAAGTTGGAAAGGTTGCTACCTCCTCCCTACTTGTCCAAGGTAAGTCTGACTGCAGGAGAGAGTCCTTTTGAAACCCTAAACACCCCTAAACCTATTCTTATAAATACAACACCCCTTGGACCTTTAAAAGAGGTTGGTCATTGGTGATTTTAAAGCTTGAAGCAAAGTGTTTGAAGGCTCTAGTGGAGAAAAACATGGACAACAAGAGAAGCTTCATCCAAAGCTTCTTTTTCTTCATCCTTTTCATCCTTTGAAGCTTTTGAAGACAAAGGCTATGGAGGATCCAACCAACCATCTTCTTTCTCTAATACCTTTTCTAAATTTTCATTAATTTTATATAGTTTATTCATTATTTTTCTATAGTTCATCATCACCACTCCATGTTCACACATACACACTCATATTTTCATGCCCACATGCTTATAGGGGTTTAAAGAACAACAATCAAGTGAGTAGATTAGTTTAGTTGCATATTTAAATTTCCTATTATAATAGATACTACTCTACTCTAGTTCTAATTAGATTCTTTCTTTGTTTAATCTTTCTTATAAGGTATAAAGAAGAAGAAAGGGAGAGATTCAAAAGAATCATCAAGAAAATGAAAGCAAGAACATATTGATAAAATGGCTCTCTTTCTTTGGCCGGCCAAAGGAAAGGAATCAAAGACTTAACATCTCCCAAATTTGAAAAGGTAAGCGATCAATTTTTCTTTGAAACTTCTACAGTTTCTAGCGATCACATTTTCTGGAGTTTTTACTAGTTTTACTATTCATATAAGTAACACAAAATCATGAATACCACACACCTAATTTGAGCACCTATAATAGTCAGCTAATCCTTCACTAAGTGCTCACCAAGTACCACACTCTTGATCCTAAACTCAAGCCTTTTCAAGAACTCACCTCTACTTATGCCAAACTTTTCACTAAATTGGTCTTCATCCATGTTCTTCGAAATTAGAACATCTTAGCCGACGTTCTAGCTTCTCTCGCATCATCTCTAAATTTTCCAATCAGCAAACAATCTGAGTCGATCATTCTCCATAGGCGTCTTTCACCCGCCGTGAAAGACCCTTCATTCCTTAGGACTAAAGAAAAGTTGCTGAAGAAGGTCAGAGATGGAGATATTGTGGAAAAGCAAAAAACCATGCTATTAGAATTGCAAGAAGAGATGGCAGATGAAGAGAAACCATGGTATTTCGAAATTGCCAAATACTGTGAAGATCAGTCGTATCCTAAAGAAGCCACAACTGAGGAGAAAAGGACTATCAGGAGAGTTGCTCAGAGATACACCCTAGTTGGAGGAGCGCTTTATAAACAAGGTTTTGACGGTGTTCTTCTGAGATGTTTAGATGAGGATGAGCTTTGGAAGGTTATAGAAGGAGCTCATGCGAGAATTTGTGGTGGCCATGTTAATGGACAGATATTATCAAAGAAGATCCTTAGACAATGATTCTACTGGCCAACTATGGAAGAAGACTGTGTAGGGTATCTTCGTAGGTGCGCTAAGTGTCAACTTCATGCCGACAAGATCCATTCCCCTGCATCTTCACTCCATCCTGTTTCCTCCCTATATCCTTTCTCCATGTGGGCTTTCGACATCATTGGACCTCTCGGTGATCCTAATTCTGGCATTAAGCAGAAATCCTTTATTCTTACGGCAACAGAATACTTCACCAAGTGGGTAAAAGCCGAAGCTTACGCGGAAGTCACAGTGTCAACAGTCTGCAAGTTTATTATGAAGAATATTATCACAAGATTTGGGATCCCAAGCACCATCGTCACTGACAATGGACCGCAGTTCATATCACAAGAGTTGAAGGACCTCTACAACAGGTATAAAATTGCATTGCATCATTCATCTCCTTATTATCCATAAGGCAATGGCCAAGCAGAAGCAACTAATAAGACTTTGATAAAAATCATTAAGAAAACGTGTAAATCCAATAAGTTCTCCGAGTGGCCAGAGAAATTAATGGACGCTTTATGGGCATACCGAACTTCAATTCGCACGCCCACTGGGCAGACTCCGTATTCCTTAACGTTCGGAATGGAGGTAGTAGTTTCATACGAAGTCCTCATCCCGTCCCTAATAGTACAGTTGAATAAGGAGTTTTCCATTGATGAGCACCGCTCAGCACTCCTGTCTCAATTAGAACTTTTAGACAAGAAAAGATAGTCAGACACTAATCATGCACGAGTATATCAGAACAGATTAGCACATTTTTATCAAAAGAAAGTGATTGAAAGAAAATTCAAAGTTGGTGAAATGGTTGTTAAAAGAATCTTTGTAAAACCAGGTGGTCCACGTTCTAAGCTCTAACCCAACTGGGAAGGTCCTTATGTTATCTCGTATGCTTTTCCTGGTAACGCCTATCGTTTAGTCAACGCAGAAGGGTAAGAGTTAACTCACCCCTAAAATGGTCTCTATCTTAAAAAGTACTACCCTTAGATTAAAGAGTCAATTAGCATGGTGCAAGGACCAGTGGGGTCTGAAAATTTGAAAACTCAAATTCCCTTGTTAGTCTTTGATAATCTATTTCAAACTCTTTATTGCACACACAAACACGTTTGGTTCGTGGGTAACAAGAGATGTGGAGCCCGAAGAACGCCGAAAGCTTGACTAAGAGTGTAAAGTACAACTCATTCTTTGTTTTAAAAGAAAACCTCTGTTTTTACTCTCGGCCCACGATGTTGGAACGAGGCTTAGAATAGACTACCGAATATACCCGCCATCTTAGTAGGAGGCCGTCATAAAAAAAAAAGGGGGAGATCCACCCCACGAAAGAAAAAGTAAAGGCAAAAAGCCAACAAAATCAAAAGGCCACTGAATATGATAAATGTTACACCAAAAGGGCACAAAATCAAATGAAAAGGGAGCGCAAGGTCGTTAAATACCCCGTAAAAGTGAAAATGACTGAACCCCAACAGATAATAGGGTAAAAGAGGGACATCTTCTGAGTCTCTGGAACCTTCTCACGGGCTTTCTAGACTAATTCTATCTTCCCTCCTAAAGAGGCGTACTCCAAACTTGAAGAACGGCCTAGGTTGACTAAGGATCAGACCATCAAATGGGATCACAATCATAAACACATTTCAAGCACAACGAGTCTGGATTAGGTTATTAAAGAATGATTAGGGAATCAAGTTGAAGAATAAGTAAACTCTTTTGATACGAGTACCATGATGTTTTCTTAACTTATTTAGTTGATGTCTTATTTCAAAACCACAAAAAATTTGAATATTTCAAAACTACGAAAAATTGAATATTTCAAAATTAAAAAAAAAAATTGAATATTTCAAAATCACAAAAGTTGAATATTTCAAAAGTACAAAAAAAATTCAATATGACAAAACCACAAAAAATTGGATATTCCGAAAATTGTAATTGCAAAACAAAAATATTTCAATTATCATTTGTTTGTCAAATCATAAATGTTGCATGTCTTTAGTTTTCAGTGAGCATTTGCCTGCTTGTATGTTGAATTGTCGTGAATTATTTACTTTTTATTATTTGCCTTCATTAAATAAAGGCTTTATCCCTTGACCCTTCTACCAAAGATAGGATCAAGTAGCCAGTTACTTAACTGGACAAGGGGCTAAGCCTAAACAGATATTTAATTTGTTTGTTCAAGCCATGCGCAGGTATGAAAAGGAAAGTCAATAAGAGGAAAGTACAAAGACAATTCAAGTATAAAGAAACTCCCTTCATATATCAAAAGAGTTTGTGTACAAGATGTAAGTCCATCCACAGGACTTCAAAAACAAAAGAAAGATACATCATGATAGCAGCCCTCACTGCTGACTCTCTCCTGCTCCCTCATCAAACTGACTTTGGGCATCATCTGGTCCGTCTAGCCCACGAGTCGGTGGCAGTGGTGGTCCCACAGTGCTCAACCCAGCCTGGCCAGAAGATACTGCTATGATCTCCGTGAAAGCACTAGCCTATCCTTGCTCCAGTGCCCGCTGCCGCGTGCGCTGGTAATGAGCCTCATGCTCTAGCGCTCATGCTCTGCAACTGACAAGCGGCCCTGAAGGCTCTCCAACCAGGACTGGTCACGATCCCTCTCCTCTGTCAAGACCTCCAGCCATATCTGGAGTCGTGCAAGCTCACGGGGGAGGTCGCCAGCAAAGAGCCTAGCGAGCTACTCCTCAAGCTCGGCGACATAGGAAGCCCTGGCCTGAGACTCCACTAAGTTAGCTTTTGCCTTCTCGATGGCATGATTGAGCTCTTTGACCTACAGCAGAAGACGTTATAAGTCACCTAATCAAGCAGATAGACTCATGCCAAAACAAAGAAGCAAGTTGAAGACTTACCCAGACAGCAAAATCACCCTCAGCCTGGGTAGCCCGGTGAATGACTAGGGCCAACTGACTCTGCAAGTCAGCGATGGCAGCCTCATGGACAGCGGAAGAAGATGGAGCGCCAGCAGGAGCAGAAGGGGTAGCTCCATGAGTGTAAGCGGCACGCTAAAACAAAAGAGGAGATCACCGTCAGTATGCCAGTGTCAAAATAATTTAATAATAATAAAAACATTCATTGTTTGTTCATAACATTCATGCATGATACACTTACCAGCTCATTCAACTCTTTCTGGACTTGTTCTAACTGGGCCTCGGCATCTTGGAGGTGGCCACGGAGGGTGATAATGGTGGCATCCCGCGCATCCTACATATTCATACCATACATGTCATACATTCACAAATATAAGCAAGATAATTAATAAAATAAAAGAAGCATTCATGTCATGCATATGCATCATACTTACATCGAAAGGACGGAGTAACTGGAGGTGGGCCACGTAATGGGTCCAGTAGCACTGAAGGTAAGCATCGCTGCTTACCACCTGCAACTCCACCGGAACCCCGTACCGATGCCAATCATCCCGCTGATCCGAGAATTTAGTGCCCCAATCAGTGCGGGCTTGCTTACCCCGCATAGTCCTCCCGATCCCCTCTGGGATCTCCTCCTCCACCCACTCCTGATGCAGCCCTAATATCCGCATCACCAGCTTCAGGCGCAGGAGGGGTATCTCGTTCATGCAGTGTAGCTACACCTGGCGCCCGAATCGGCCTCGCCCCTGCTCTACCCTGTAATGAATCGTCAAGAACGCAGCGGAAATAAATATGATTCCATTGGATCGGTTGCTGGGGTTGTAAAACGGATATTAAAACTAAGCGGGAAGAACAGTTCTTCACCTTTGCGGGGTTTCAAATCTCCCGTGGATGATGCCGACTCGTTAATCGCGCACACGCACGATCTCTAGAGGTATCCACACGAGTTCCCGCAGCAGACGCGATTTCCTCCTCGACTTGAGTGCTCCGACCAGATCTCAGATCCACCATGCGCGGAGAGAGACAAATCCACTCCAAGAGAGAGAGAAGGAGAGAGAGAGAGGAGAGAGAGAATCTGGGGAGTAAAATTCGTCCAACTCACTTTTTACCACTCCCCCTTGGCCCTCCTTATATAGAAATAAGGATAAGCACAACAGTTAATCCTCATGATTATCCAAGAGTTTGGCCTTGGATAATTCTCCATTAAATCTTCATGTTTATCCTGCAGCTTTTCACAAAAACCCAGATAAGCATGAAATTTAACATCTCTCACCGTCTGACGAGAACTCTTATGTGTGTGACCCTCTAGGCCCATATATCAGTCCGGTTGCAGGCCCATTAAACTTAGAACTGTTTCTTGAGTTTAATATTTATTAATTAACATTTAAACATCGCATGTTAAATGATTAATTTAATAAACAAGTAAATTATCATCCGATGATTAATTCACTTGGCCTTCTGATCATGAACAGCACCAAACACTACCTCATGATCCAGAAGATATAAGGGATACTGTTCCCTTCAATTGAACCTTTCCGTCTGCAGATACCGCACAGATATAATCCTTCACTCATGCAATGTCCCGATAACGCAAAGGTATGGTTTTATAGTCAAACCCTCTATCGCATTATCCAGATGGATTCTAGTACACAGTTAATATCTAAAAAGACATCTCTTTCATTTGACCCTGGCCAGGGATTTCTGTGTACACATCCATGGGACATTCTCTCTCCAGTCTTATACCAAGAGTGAGTGATCCCTTGTTGTTCACTCAATTACCTTCGCAAGCTTTCCACTGTATCTGAAAGACCGATTATGGTGGACTTAATGGTTAAAGCCCACGAGTCAGAGAATCAAGATACAATGGTCCACAAACAAGGTATCATTGGTGACTCAGGTCAAAGGACCAACTGTGCTACTGCAACGATTGAATTCCCTGGTTGACTAATAGGTATAATTACCATCCAGGAATTCTAATTTGGGTCTGTTCAGTGAACTCATTCTCTAATGAGCACCCACTTGTTTGTCTTAGTGTCACCACACGAGTGAATGTGAGATCATTCACCCTCATCATATGAGCAGACATAACTTGTGTCGATCTTATCGGATATTTAATGTCCATCTCAAATATCCTATGATCGAGAACTATTTAAGACAATTGCCTTAGGATATTGATCTCACTATCATGATCTCATCATGATTCAATATCCCATACATTTGTCTATGGACCTTCATTACGATAGTCGTTTGCGAGAACTATTAAATGAAGAAATAATTGCCTTTATTAATAATCTGAACTAGAATGTACAATGATTGGCTTTGAGGCCACCCAATTCTAACATTCTCCCACTTGGACTATAGCCAATCACCCATGTGTCTAAGTCCCATAGACTTAAGGTGACGTTCTAAATTGTTTTGAGACAATGGCTTAGTCAAGGGATCTGCTACATTATCTTCAGATGAGACTTTCTCAACTACTATATCTCCTCGGGCGATGATCTCACGAATCAGATGAAATCGTCTCAGAATGTGCTTTGACTTCTGATGTGATCTTGGCTCCTTCACTTGAGCTATTGCCCCATTGTTGTCACACAATAATGGAACAGGATCTGAAATGCTTGGAACTACTCCAAGCGCCGAGATGAACTTCTTCATCCAAACCGCCTCCTTGGCCGCTTCAGCTGCAGCAATGTATTCCGCTTCGGTCGTCGAATCTGCAGTTGTTTCCTGTTTGGAACTCTTCCAACTTACTGCACCTCCATTTAACATGAACACAAATCCAGACATGGATTTGCTGTCATCCATATCCGACTGGAAACTCGAGTCAGTAAATCCTCGAAGTTCCAAATCGTTTCCTCCATAAACGAGAAATATATCCTTAGTCCTTCTCAAGTATCTAAGGATACATTTCACCGCCTTCCAGTGTTCCTCACCTGGATCAGCCTGATATCTACTAGTGACACTTAATGGATGTGCCACATCAAGCCTAGTACATAGCATTGCATACATGATAGATCCTATTGCCGAGGCATAAGGAACTCTATCCATGTATGCTCTCTCTTCAGGTGTCTTGGGAGACATTTCTTTAGAGAGATAAATTCCATGCCTCATAGAAACGAGGCCTCTTTTGGAATTTTCCATGTCAAACCTTTTGACTATGGTATCTATATACATAGATTGGGATAATCCAAACATCCTTTTGGACCTATCTTTATAGATCCTTATTCCCAGAATATAGGATGCTTCTCCCAAATCTTTCATGGAGAAGTTTTTGGATAACCAAGCCTTTACCGATGACAACATTCCTACATCGTTCCCAATGAGTAGAATGTCATCAACATAAAGCACCAGAAAGGTAACTGCGCTCCCACTAACCTTTTTGTATACACAAGGTTCATCTTCATTCTTAATGAAGTCATAAGATTTGATTGATTCATCAAATCTTAAGTTCCAAGTTCGGGATGCCTGCTTTAATCCATAGATGGATCTTTGCAACTTGCATACCTTGCTTGAATGCTCTTTGGAAGTGAATCCTTCAGGTTGTATCATATACACCTCTTCTTGAAGGTTCCCGTTAAGGAATGCTGTTTTCACATCCATTTGCCATATTTCATAATCATATAATGCGGCGATAGCAAGAAGTATTCTGATTGACTTAATCATGGCAACTGGAGAAAAGGTTTCGTCATAGTCAACACCTTGCCTTTGACGATATCCTTTTGCTACAAGCCTTGCCTTGTATGTGTCAATTTGTCCATCTGCCCCGATCTTTCTTTTAAAGATCCATTTACTGCCAATAGGTACTATACCTTCTGGCAGATCAACCAAGTTCCAAACTTGGTTGGCATACATGAACTGAATTTCAGAATCCATTGCCTCTTGCCATTTTTCTGATTCATGACTATTTATGGCTTCAAGGTAGGTTTGAGGATCATCATCCTCATTTAAGTGCACCTTTGGTTTGCCTTCATCGATATGTCCAACATATCTTTCAGGCTGCTTAGGCACTCTACCTGATCTGCGAACCTTTTGTGTATCATCTTGAACAAGTTCTTAAGTCGATGGTTCAGTAGATGAACTAGTGTTGATTTGTGAGTCTAGAATTTCTTCCAGTTCTATCTTGCTCCCACTGTCTTCTTTTGAGAGATATTCTTTCTCTAAGAGGACAGCACTTTTTGCGACAAACACCCTTTGATCGCTGGGCTGATAGAAGTAATATCTAAAACTTTCTTTTGGATATCCCACAAATCTACATTTCTCTGTCCTGGAATCCAGTTTGTCTGCATCATGTCTTTTGACATGTGCAGGACAACCCCAGACTCTAACATGCTTAAAGTCTGGTTTCTTTCCTTTCCATATCTCATATGGAGTGGAAGGTACTGACTTACTCGGAACTTTGTTCAACAGATATGCAGCAGTCAATAGTGCATATCCCCATAAAGAGGTTGGAAGGTTAGCACTACTCATCATTGATCGTACCATATCTAATAGAGTACGATTTCTCCTTTCCGATACACCATTTAACTGAGGTGTATAGGGAGGAGTCCACTGAGACAAAATACCATTATCCTTAAGATATTCTGTGAATTCTATACTTAAGTATTCTCCCCCTAGATCTGATCGAAGAGTTTTAATACTCTTTCCAGTCTGGTTCTCAACTTCGTTTTTAAACTCTTTAAATTTCTCAAAGACTTCTGACTTATATTTCATTAAATATATGTAGCCATATCTTGAGAAATCATCTGTAAATGAAACAAAGTATGAGTAACCACCCATAGCATGAGTGGACATTGGACCACATACATCACTATGTATTAGTTCCAATAAGTCCTTAGCTCTTTCTCCATGTCCTGAGAATGGAACTTTGGTCATCTTTCCCATGAGACAAGCTTCACAGGTTGCAAATGATTCATAATCAAATGGATCAAGATATCCATTCTTTTGCAATCTTATGATCCTGTTCTCATTTATATGACCTATTCTACAATGCCATAGGTACGATTTATTCACATCCTTATCTAAGCGTTCAAGAGAATTATTTACCAGACAAACATCATATGAGATATCAAGTAAATATAATCCATTCAATAAATATCCGGAAGCAAACAATTTGTCTCCTTGATAAATTGAACAACCTTTATTCTCTAGCTTCATAGAATATCCTTGTCTATCTAAACATGAAATGGATATGATATTCCTAATAATGGTTGGAACATAATAACAATCTATCAGTTCCAAAGAGTCTCCTGACGGCATCTGAAGTCTTGCTGTCCCCACAGCTAACGCAGCAACTTTTGCTCCATTCCCGAGCCTCAGATCCACGTCTCCGCGGTTCAATCTTCTTTTACTTGTTAACACCTGCAAGTTATTACAGATATGAGAAACACATCCAGTATCTAATACCCAGGATGTTGATTCTCTATAAGACAAGTTAAGATCGATCATGAGAATACCTGAAGCTTCACCAAGCTTCTCCTTTGCTTTTTCTGCAAGATAAATCTTGCAGTTTCTCTTCCAATGACCTTCTTTATGGCAGTGGAAACACTGACCTTTATCATTGACTTTAGCTTTGTCCTTTTGTGCCGCCGGTTTGCTTTTCACTTGCTTCTTAGGCTTACCTTTCTTAAAGGTCTGTCCAGCTTTTCTTTTCTTGTTGGTCTTACCAACAAGCATTACATTTGGCTTATCTTTCTGGATAGTGCCTTCTGCTGTCTTCAACATGTTGAGCAGCTCAGCTAGTGAAACTTCAATTTTGTTCATATTGAAGTTGATAATGAATTGTGAAAATGAATCTGGAAGGGACAGTAGGATTAAGTCAATGCTCAGGTCATTGTTCATAACAAAGCCCAGCACAGCAAGCCTCTCAATCCACTCTATCATCTTGAGCACATGAGTTTGCACAGATATGCCCTCGCTCATTCTGGTCCTGAACAATTTCTTAGATATCTCATATCTTTCTGTTCTGGATTGTTCACCAAACAACTCTTGTAGGTGATTCAGAATGGTCTTAGGTTCCATGTTATCGTGTTGTCGCTGCAGTTCATTGTTCATTGAACCGAGCATATAACACTGGACCTTGACAGAGTCCTCCTTCCAATTTTCATACATCATTAATTCATCTTCGTTAGCATTATCACCGGGTTGCACTGGATCTGGTTGATCCAGGACATAGGCTAGTTTTTCGCACCTGAGGACAATCTTCAGGTTGCGTAACCAGTCAATGTAATTTGGTCCCGTGAGTTTGTTTGCATCGAGTATGCAACGGAGGGGGTTAGGTGACGACATAGCGACCTACAAGGAAATATATAAAATGAGCAGATAGTTCTTAAAATCAGATTTATGACTTTTAATCTAGATTTATGCTCCCATTATTTTTCGGCGATCTGTATTACCCTCTAAGATACAGAACGGGAGATTCCGGTGATCTCCTAGTGGGGATCAGAATCCTTCGGGCAACATGCATGTGACCTTGTGGTAGCACAACAAATCACATCAAGTCCCTTAGGCAGTCAACTCTTGACAGTTGCAACGTTTGCAATATCCGATCGATTTAACCCCTAAATCAGAATGACCTTGTGGTAGCACAACAAGTCAATTTGATTCAGTTAAGTTTATCCATCATTACTTAGATGACATGAATTCATAGTGCAATCCTTGTGGTAGCACAACAAAACTACACTATTTGTCCATTCATCTTAATGACATCACATGTCGTAGACCTAGTTTAATTTCTAAATCAAACAGACCTTGTGGTAGCACAACAAATCCGTTTGAGATAAGAATTATCCTAAGATCTATAATGATGGTGGGTTACGTGGATTATTCTGAATATCTCACGTTTACAACTTAAGTTTTAAAAGTGGGTTTTTGATTTTGATTTGTAAAAAATCGTGCTATCAATAGTATTTCAATTTGAAGTATCAATATACTAAATAGAAATATATATATGATAGCATAGTCCACAAATATCACATATATGCAGAAAAATTAAATGGGGATGATCATGGACTGCTAAAGCTACTATGGAGTCATCGGAGCCAAACGATGATCCATAATAAGATCCTAATGTGAAAATAGCAACGCTGGTTCCATTCGATGCGAGTCCTCCCTCCAGAGGTGTCTTCAGAAGATCCCATCCTCTAAACTTAATCCGATACATTTAAATACAAAATTCAGGACTCGCAGGTCCACAAATGTACATTTAAACACTTAGAAACCTTGATCTTATCAAGGGGAGTACAATCTTATAGGAAGGTAGAAAGTACACTTGGATTAAGAGAGAGGAGGACACGCAGGTCCTATTTAAAAATATCAAATGAAATAAGTATCGCATCCATTCACATCATTCATCACATGAAAATTCTAAGTCCATGATCATCCCACCATAAAACACATCACATGCATCACAATCATCACATAATTGCTATTTGGTATTAAATTTTATAAATATAAAATTATAATACCAATTAGTTTTCGAAATAACATTTATTTCAGCATTATCAATAATATTTATAACATTATTGACAAATAAACTAACTAAACTATTCAGTTAATCTAAATAATGATTCAAACAATTTGAACGGCAAAGTGTAATCAAGTTATGCATGAAATTAGTTTAAAACAATTTTAAACTGATTAAATTAACAGGAAAATTAATTATCTAAAACAATTTTAAATAATTAACTAACACCCATTAATTATAAAGCCCTTTAATAGACTAACAGTTATTAAACACTTTAATAAACTGTTAATAATCATAAAAATTAATTAATAACATTTATTAATTATTCTTATAATTTTTCTGTTTTAAACAATTTTAAAATAGGCTTAAATGGGCTAAAATTGGGTTTAAAGGGGTTAAACAGGCATTTAAAACAATTTTTAAAATTCAGAAAATGGGCCCAGCCCATTAAGGCCCAAAGGGCCCGGACCCAGGACCCTGGCTCAGCCAGGGTCGAACCCTGGCTCAGCCAGGGTCGAGTCCTGGCTCGGCCAGGGTGCCGCCCGGCCCCCGCCCGATCCGACCGGGTCGGGACCGGGCGGTCCGGCCCGTTTAGCCAGGTTCGACCAGCTCCCTTCTTCCCTAAACCTGCAACCCTAATAAGTGCAGGCCGGCGGCGGAAGAGGCGACGGCAGCGCCGCCAGGCGCCGGCGACGGCGCCACCAGGCACCGCCGGCGATGCCCCCACCTCCGGCGGTCAGCCCGGCACCGGTGGGGCAGCCGGCGGTGGCCAAATGGCCCTTGAATCGTGCCCTAAACTCCCCTTGAAAATCTGATTTTCCAGGTTTAAAAATCCGAGTTCGGGCTCGATTTTTAGCATCTCCAAGGGCACTCCGGTGCCGATCTCCATGCCTAATGAGAAGTGGTGACTATCACCAAGAGATCTAGGGATTCTTCCGGCCATCCCAACGCTTGGGATGCACATACGAAGCCGCCGAAGTACCCCGGTTCATCATCACATGACGAACTCCGAAAAACCCAAATAAAAATCCGAAAAATACAGAAAAATAATCAAATTGATCGTGATCATCATATGAACACTAATCTGTCATTTTTAATCGGATTAAACACAAGAACACGTACAATACGGGTTCTTCACGCATAACAAGAAAACACAAAACGGTGCCGTTTTACAACCGAACCAGCGGAACCTGGCTCTGATACCACTGTAATGAATCGCCAAGAACGCAGCGGAAATAAATATGATTCAATTGTATCGGTTGCTGGGGTTGTAAAACGGACATTAAAACTAAGCGGGAAGAACAGTTCTTCACCTTTGCGGGGTTTCGAATCTCCCGTGGATGATGCCGACTCGTTAATCGCGTACGGGCACGATCTCTAGAGGTATCCACACGAGTTCCCGCAGCAGACGCGATTTCCTCCTCGACTTGAGTGCTCTGACTAGATCTCAGATCCACCATGCGCGGAGAGAGACAGATCCACTCCAAGAGAGAGAGAAGGAGACAGAGAGAGTAGAGAGAGAATCTGGGGAGTAAAATTCGTCCAACTCACTTTTTACCACTCCCCCTTGGCCCTCCTTATATAGAAATAAGGATAAGCACAACAGTTAATCCTCATGATTATCCAAGAGTTTGGCCTTGGATAATTCTCCATTAAATCTTCATGTTTATCCTGCAGCTTTTCACAAAAATCCAAATAAGCATGAAATTTAACATCTCTCACCGTCTGACGAGAACTCTTATGTGTGTGACCCTTTAGGCCCATATATCAGTCCGGTTGCTGGCCCATTAAACTTAGAACTGTTTCTTGAGTTTAATATTTATTAATTAACATTTAAACATCGCATGTTAAATGATTAATTTAATAAACAAGTAAATTATCATCTGATGATTAATTCACTTGACCTTCTGATCATGAACAGCACCAAACACTACCTCATGATCCCAGAAGATATAAGGGATACTGTTCCCTTCAATTGAACCTTTCCGTCTGCAGATGCCGCACAGATATAATCCTTCACTCATGCAATGTCCCGATAACGCAAGGATATGGTTTTATAGTCAAACCCTCTATCGCATTATCCAGATGGATTCTAGTACACAGTTAATATCTAGAAAGACATCTCTTTCATTTGACCCTGGCCAGGGATTTCTGTGTACACATGCATGGGACATTCTCTCTCCAGTCTTATACCAAGAGTGAGTGATCCCTTGTTGTTCACTCAATTACCTTCGCAAGCTTTCCACTGTATCTGAAAGACCGATTATGGTGGACTTAATGGTTAAAGCCCACGAGTCAGAGAATCAAGATACAATGGTCCACAAACAAGGTATCATTGGTGACTCAGGTCAAAGGACCAACTGTGCTACTGCAACGATTGAATTCCCTGGTTGACTAATAGGTATAATTACCATCCAGGAATTCTAATTTGGGTCTGTTCAGTGAACTCATTCTCTAATGAGCACCCACTTGTTTGTCTTAGTGTCACCACACGAGTGAATGTGAGATCATTCACCCTCATCATATGAGCAGACATAACTTGTGTCGATCTTATCGGATATTTAATGTCCATCTCAAATATCCTATGATCGAGAACTATTTAAGACAATTGCCTTAGGATATTGATCTCACTATCATGATCTCATCATGATTCAATATCCCATACATTTGTCTATGGACCTTCATTACGATAGTCGTTTGCGAGAACTATTAAATGAAGAAATAATTGCCTTTATTAATAATCTGAACTAGAATGTACAATGATTGGCTTTGAGGCCACCCAATTCTAACATACCCAAGGCTGTCCTGCATCGTCCATATCGAGGTATGGACGCCAGATAACCTACATTCATATAAGTTAGTTACATTGCATTTCATATGAAAGCAATAATAAAAATCAATAAGTCAGGTTATTATAAATATTTATACAAACTAACATTTAAATCATCAATTAAATGGTCAATCAAGTATTTAACAAATGAATGATAATTTAATAAGTATCTAAAACGATTTAACAAAAACAATCTATTAATAATTAAGCATATGAACAACATTCTAATAAGACAAATAATCAAGCATTCTAATAAATGAAATATAATAATGGCAAGAAAATAATTCTAAAACTTACCAGAAGCTCTAGATAGTCGAGGAACTGACGGCGGAGGGTTGTCAGCTGGTGATGATGTGGCGCCGTGTCTACCACCGAACGCCAATGCCGGGCAAGCGGAACTGCCGCCGACTGTGCAAATGACCTCGCTCGGCCCAGCAGGAAATAATAATAGCTCCAGACCTGCATAAAATAACATATAGGTTAGAATCATCACGTGCATTGCATCATAAGCATTTAATGAAATGAACAAATTCAAAACAAGTTAAATACCTGAAAAAACGGCGCGAAGCCGCTAATGGTGGTCTCTCAGTCCGGCATAACCGCGGAGAGGTCGGTGAAGAGGTGAGCCAAAAGGGCCGCACCCTAGGCGTACTCACCTAGTCTATCTCAGTCTACAAGGAGACTCAGGAAATGACAATGGATGTAGTCGCCCTTCGTCCCGAAGAAAAGCCTACCAAAGAAAAAGACTAAGAACCTCCTAAGGTTCCTATCTGCTCTAGCCCTATCAGAGGGATCCTGGCAATATACCTCACTAGCTGCCTTGGCTAGTCTTCCTCTCAACTTAGCTCGGGACTCATCGGTCTACTGCCTAGGCTCCTCCAGTCTTAGGGATCTCTCTACCGCCATCCTGAGGAGAGTCCGAGACTCTCGACCCTCTATCCATGTCACATCTAATCCTAGCAACTCCTGAGCTAGTCTGCGATAATCGAGATACGTGATCCCGCTCACTGCCCGACCTTCTACCCGAAGGCCGGTGATCCTGCACACATCCTCCAAACTGGGGATCATATGTCCCCAGGGCATCAGAAATGCCCGGCTCTCAGCGTGCCACCTCTCCCTCAACACTTATAGCAACACTAAGTCTATCCAAAATAACTCTATCTCTAAGATCTCTCGGAATCCCATCTCCGCTAGTCGTGCCTTCTGAAAATCTGGGAGACCCCTATAAGCCACCACTACTAGGTCCCATGATATCTTGGTCCTCATTGTGCCCTACATTAAATAATAAAAAATTAATCAAAATATTAATAATCAATTTTATGATTTTTTTTGAATTATTCTCACCATTTTTGAACCGCGTCTTGGTCGTAGGACGCGTTTCAAAACGCACCCCTGTCCCCAGACGCCTTTCAGCCACAGGTTCGAGAACCTGCGGCCAAGTTCCCTCCCCCAAAAAATTGAAATTTTAATATTAGATAGAGTGTTTTGAGGCTTATCAAACGTGGACCGGCCTCCTCGGCCGGTGCCACTGCCGCCTCGCCCACTGGAACCTCGGGAGGAGCTTCCTCGGCTTCCATGAAAGCCGCCACCTTCGTGAGGGCTTGTGCCTCGCCCACCACTTCGGGAACTTCCTCCCCCGCTGCCACGTCTACGGTGCAGATGGCCATGACTCGGCATCGCTTCCCGCCTGCCCCGCTGGGTCAACTAGATTCCATGGTGAGGGGGGAGTGTGAGATGGATATGGAGAAAGAGAGGGAGTCTGATGGAGAAAGAGAGGGTAGAGATGAAAGAGGGTGGCCAAGGGAAGCTCGCCGGAGCTAGAGAGGATGTCGGAGCACCGCCAGAGGG
Source organism: Zantedeschia hybrid cultivar (assembly GCA_030544215.1). Taxonomy (NCBI): domain Eukaryota; kingdom Viridiplantae; phylum Streptophyta; class Magnoliopsida; order Alismatales; family Araceae; genus Zantedeschia; species Zantedeschia hybrid cultivar. Next base: position 49,891,249 of record JARZZO010000011.1, read on the forward strand.
GAAGAATGGCTGGAGGAGCTCGCCGTCGCCAGACAATAGGAAGGAGGGAGGTGAGAGAAGTGAGAGGAGAGAATGAGGAAGGAAGGGGCTCGGGCTCGCACGACCCTATTTGAATTCGTTGAATCGCGTCTTGGAACAACGACGCATTTGGTGGCGCACAAACTGAGGCGACAGTAGAAAATTTTTGAAATTTGTGAAACGCGTCCCTAATGGGCGACGCCTTTTGAATTTTACTGCCTCTTTTGTTCAAGGCCGTACCATGGAAAATCTGTAAGGATGCTTATTCGCCTCTCGGACTCTAGACGCTATTCAGGCAGTTACCGCCATAAAATCTCTGGAAAATAGGAGAGAGAAAGATAAAGGCGTCTCCCGAGCTTTTAATAGATTGAATTCTTATTTTGGAAAATTGAATTTAATGGAAAAGCGTCTCTCTAGGTCGACGCGATTTGAATTAAATAAGCCCGAACCTTGATGTTTTGAGAAAAAATCATCGTTTCACTCAAGGAAAAATTCAAGAAAAATTACATAATATTAAGGAATGATCTTGTTGCAATAAAGGAATAATTCTCATTGGAAATATATCAAATTCTTGAATAGAAAGATTGAGAGTTTTCAAGGTCGGATCTTCTTAAGCTCCTTTACATATGTTTTCCACAACTCTCGATTGGCTTCATGAGGAGTTTTTACACAACGGGTGAACCCGATGTTCCACAGAGTTGCAATGAGTTCTGTTGCCTCGAAATCTTCGTCAGTTCCTAAGGCCTTCCTTTTAATTGGAGAAAGAGAAGATATTTTTGGAAATTCATAGCAAGGCATACCAAGTTGAGGATGACAGCGATGTGGATTATAGAGAACGAACTCGATCGTCCCGATCAGTCGGAGCTCTGTGCCAACACCCCGACGCACACGAACTGCCTTCTCCATGAGAGCAAGTGGTGTGGATTCGAATCCAGTTCTGGGCATAGTCTTGAAGTAAGCGCGCCAGTCAGCTCTAGTCTTGAGGTTGGGCACTCGATTGGTCATGTTGTCGTTGAACTTCACTATGTTGGCAATATGGAAGATAGGATTGCGCTGATATGTTTAAGATATCCTTGGAACTTCCTCCTCGTTATGGTTGAATTCGAAGTGGAATTCCACCCATAGAGCTAAGAGTAGTATGCTACCACAAGGAGGATGACCTGTAGAAGGTGCAGAGAGTCCATTGTATAGATAGGCTAGAACTGTTGTGTTGATCTGCTTTCCTTCAAAATCCCATCAATCGCGCTTATCTGATCATCTTCTAGAATATTGTCTTGGGTAGGAAATAGTAGAGCTCCAACTAAGCATGTGGTGAATGCCTTCATCACATTCTCTGTTTCTTCATCCTTGAGATTTTCTATCTTCTTCAGAGTCTATTTAGCTAACTTTGTAAGATTGATCCCTTTTTTAGTAAGACAGCCTTGAATCTCCTTCGGATTCTTCATGATCTTCTCCAACAATTGTTGACCCGTGATTCTTTCCCTCATCAGCATCATATCACTCAAATCAAGCTCGTCATTGTTGACTTTGAACTTAGGAAGGCCCAATAAGAGTTCAGCTTCTTATAAGAGGATAGTGGCTTCGAACGTGGCAAAAAGAAAGGTATGAGTTTGTGGATGCCACAATTCAGTTAAAGCGCACATAGCAGCCCAATCTATACTTGTGCTTCTATAATGTTTGGCATGAATAATCAACCCTTGGATATGCCATTTGGAAATATAGGATTGCATGGAGAGATTAATCTTGTTGGCTAACTTTTGGATCCAAGGAAGTGAAGAAAATCATTTTGGAACGGAGAAGAAAGGATATCCCTAGATAAAAAGAATTGGAATAGTTTTATCTTGTCTATTGAAGATTGGGAACATAGAGAACATGTAGAGAGAATTGAAGAAAATAAGAGAATTTGATTAGAGAGAATAACTTACTTGTAAGTTAGGATCTCACCCACTTAGATGATCTTTCATTTCAGAAAGCTTTTCAATGACCTTCCTCATCATTTTGTTTGAAGAATCTTGTGAAGAATTCACCATCCTCCTCGAATAAATTGATGGATCTTCCTCTTTGATTTCTCCTTATTCTTCCCCGCTTGTTCTTTAGTTTTGGAGAGAATCATTTAGCCTTCTCTCTTGATTGCTTGTTGTAATATTTTGATGTGAAGAGAGGGAGGTTTTATAGAAGGATTTGTGAAGTTGGAAAGCCTTTTACGAATTGGAAGAGGGATGTGCATTGAAGAAAAGTAGAGTTCGGATTGGAGTGAGAACAGAGAACAATTTCTGTAAATTAAATGGCGTCTAGACGGGGCGACGTCATTCAAATGACGTCTGTGAACAGCGACGCCATTTGATGAATTTTATGAATTTCTATTATTTTTCCGAAATTCCATAATTGTTGATATTTAATGTTGTTTATTACTTTGCATGAATTTACTGATAAAATCTGCATGTAAAACATTCAAATAAATGAAAACGAAGCTGAAAATTTCAAGAAAGGTCCCACTCTGGGAGTTCACTGAGTCCCAACCGTAACTAAAAAGACGGTTATCTCTATCTTTGTATTTCTTCGTGTAATTGAGTTGCATTAGCATTACTATATGTTAAATACTTATTAGAGCATATCAAGGACGTTGTGGTTTTGATGAAACTGGAATTTAAGTTTCCCTTCAACAAAAACAGTGATAATTTCAGAGAATTCTTAATTGTACGGATAGGCCGTTAGATTGTTAATTGATGGGGACGATGGTTCCGCTTTTGTGAAACAGTGCGTGGATAAACGAGTTTCGGCTTAGCACTGGATTACAAGATTGATGTCTTGACTCGTCAATGACAGTTTAATAATAGTTCATTTTAATTTTTCATTTTAGCCCAACATGCATCATATAGGACTTTGAAATTATTGTGATGAGAATTAATTATTGATTAAGTTTCAGACAATTGTTCTAATAAATCCCAACGTGACATAAAATATTCCATTCTGAATTGATCTATAAATTATCTTTGAGGTTTTCTTGAAGATATCTTTAGAATTCTATCATTGCTTGGATTCTTTATCCCAAGTTTTCTTGTTTCCTTTTAAAGATCCATCATGGTTGTAGCACGTCCACATTGGCTGGTAACCGCTCTCCGTGATGAAACCTACAGGGTTTGTAACCTAGGGTACTTCCCAATCGTGGAAGTTGATCGACCTTATTTCCTTATCTCTTTGAGTTATTTCACTGATCATTTTGAGAAAGATTCTCATCTTATGATGTTGAGAGCGTGTCTCATCACACCTTGGCATCACCTTTTCAGTACGTTCCATCCAATTTCACTACCTTGCAAAGTCAATGCCAAGGTGGGGTAGCTATAAAGATGCTAATTTTGACCTCATATTAAGTAAATTTCATGTCACACTTATAATGTCCCAGAATGGTCTAATGTTTAATCATTAATTAATTTTTATTAATTTTTCTCGAAATTTGTTAATTAGTGTCTCCCTTGCACGATGCCATTTATATTCCTAGTCGAAATCAGTTCAAAATTAAATTTGTAAATTCAGATAGATTTAACTGAATAGCGTCGCCTAAGGGAGACGCCATTTAAGTCCTAATCCGTCTGGATTTTCGATTTTTAATTCGAATTAATTTCCTAATTATCTAAAGCATGTCGGCCTAGGGAGACGTGATTTAGGTTTCCTAATGTATTTTGGTTTCCTTTTCGGATTTCCTTTCTATTTTGGTCGCTTTAATTAGCCAAATAGCATCCCGTCTAAACGATGCGATTTGGAAGTTTCCTGATAAGCATGATTTGGTCGAGATAATCCGCTTTTCGAAGTTGAGAAGGTTGCTAACTCCTCCATGCTCGTCCAAGGTAAGTCCGACTGCGGGAGAGAGTCCTTTTGAAGCTCAAAATGCCCTTAAACCTATTCTTATCAATACAACACCCTTTGGACCTTTGAAAAAGGTTAGCCATTGGTGATTTTGAAGCTCAAGGCAAGGTGTTTGAAGGCTCTAGAGAAGAAAAATGTGGACAACAAGAGAGGCTTCATCTAAAGCTTCTTCTTCATCATCCTTTTCATCCTTTGAAGCTCTTGAAGGCCAAGGCTACGGAGGAGCCAAACAACCATCTACTTTCCCTAACTTCTTTCTAACTTTTCATTAATTTCATACAGTTTATTCATTATTTTTCATAGTTCATCATCATTATCATCACTTCATGTTCACACACACACATCATTATTTTTCAAACCCACATGCATATTAGGGGTTTAAATAACAACAATCAAATAAGTAGATTAGTTTAGTTGCATGTTTAAATTTCCTATTAGAATATATACTACTCTATTCTAGTTCTAATTAGAATTTCTACTTTTGTTTAATCTTTCTTACAAGGTACAAAGAAGAAGAAAGAAGGAAATCCAAAGGAATAACCACCAAGAAATCAAAAGCAAGAACATCTTATAAAAAAGGCTATCTTTCTTTCGCCGGCCGAAAAGAGGGAATCAAGGACTCAATCTCTTAAATTTGAAAAGGTAAGCGATCAATTTTTCTTTTGAAACTTTACAATTTCTGGCGATCACATTTTCTTTAGTTTTAATAGTTTTACTATTCATATTAATAACATGAAATTCATGAACATCACACACACGATTTGAGCACCTACATCCACAAGGCCATTAAATCTCTGGAGATCGAAGTAATGATCAAATATTGCAAGGAGTTGCAAGTCCCATGAGATGGGTGCTCTTAGATTGTTTTAAAGCTTTCTTGTGCTATCCACAAGATTGTACTGCAAGTCATTGAGTTTCTAATCCCCACTAAGAGACTGTCGGCGCCTCCCGTTCTGTATAGCTGAGGGTTATACAATCCATCGAAAATTAGTGGGAGTTAAAACTTGATCCAAAGACCATGTCTTGTTTTAAATTTTAATAAATTGAATATCTGATAAATAGATTTTATTCATCTCCTATAGGGAATATGTCGTCGAATAACCCACTCCGTGGCATACTTGATGTCAATCTTTTGACTAGCCCGAACAACTCGGTTTGGCTCAGAAACCAGAAGAGTGTCTTTAGATCTGAGCACATTGCCTATGTCTTTGGAGCTGATCCTCCTGCTGAATCGGCATTGGATACCCCTGAGGCAGAGATGATCGCGTATGATAAAAGGTCGAAGGACAAAGACAAAGCAGTAGTAAAGGATGGCTGCTTATACTGCATGCAGCAGGGTCATTGGAAGAGAAAATGCAAGGCGTGTAGTACTCAAAAAGAGTGTGTGTTCATCATGCTATCATGTGTTTACTATGATTAATAATATGAAAGAAATTGTGATCACCAGAAATCGAAGGTTTCAATGGAAAAGTGATCGCTTACCAATCTTGCAAATTGGGAGAGTGTGGGGTTCTTTTGTTCCTCTCTTTTGGCCGGCCGAAAGAAAAGAGCCTTCTCTTTCTTTACTCTTGTTCTTTGGGGGTGTTTCTCCTTCCGTCCAAACTCCAAGCTTTTAAGCCTTATCCTTTAAATCCTCCTTCCAACTTGCAAGAAAGATTGAAAACAAAAGAAAGCAAATAGAATAAAACTAAAGAGAGGTAGTATCTATTCTATCCAACAAAATTATCATGCAACTGAACAAAAGAACTCACCTGTTTCGTGTTCTTTTAAACCCCTAAAGGATGTGTAGGCATGGGAAAGATGAAGTAAATGTGTGTGATGAAGTGATGCAATGAAGAAATATATGAAAACAGAAATTTAAACTATATAAATCTTATCAAAATTCAATGGAAAAGATTGAGAAGAGAGGAAAATGATGGCCCCTCCATAGCCTTTGTCTTCAATGGGCTTCAAAAGGTGAAGAGGATGAAGAAGATAGAAGCTTCCCTTGCTGTCCACATTCTTCTTCTTGAGGGCCTTCAAAAAAACACCTTGTAGGAAGCTCCAAATTCTCCAATAACCAACCTCTTTCAAAGGCCAATGTCTATATGTATTTATAAGAAGTGATTCAAGGGTATTTTGGCCTTTAAAAGGACTCTCCCGTGGCTCGGACTTACCCTGGATGATCATAAAGGGAGTTGGAAACCCTTCCAACCTCCGGAATCGGATTATCTCGGCCAAATCATATTTATCAGGAAAATTTTAAAATGCGTCGTTCAAGGGGGACGTCTTTTAGTAGAAATAAATCTGAAAAAGGAAACCGAAAACAATTAGAAAACATAAAACACGTCATTCATGCGCGACGTGCTTTAGACAACTTAGGAAATTAACTAGAATTAGAAATCGTAAACCTAGGCGGATTAGGACCTAAACAGCGTCGACCACAGACGACGCTATTAAGTTAAATCCCCCTAAATTTAGTAATTTTAATTTCGAATTGATTTCTGCTAGGAATCCAAATGGCATCGACCATGCGCAACGTGATTAAACCAATCTCAAAAGAAAATCAATAAAAATTAATTAATGATTAAATATCATACTATTCTGGGGCATTATCGTTGTTACATGAAATTTACTCAATATGATGTCAAAATTAGCGTGTCTACAGCTGCCCCACCTTGGCATTGACTTTGCAAGGGAATGAAATGTACTGAAAAGGTGATGCCAATGTGTGATGAGACACGCTCTCAACATCACATGATGGTAATTTTTCTCAAAACGATCAGTGAAGATGACTCAAAGAAGTCAACGGAATCAATTCTGTCTGGATGAGGGAAACAAAGGAACAAAATAAGGTCGATCAACCTCCTCGATTGGGAAGTACCCTAGGTCACAAACCCTGCAAGTTTCATCATGGAGAGCAGTTACCATCCAATGTGGAAGTGCTGCAACCATGACGGATCTTAAAAGGAAACAAAAAATATTAGATGAGAATCCAAGAAAGGATGAAATTTCAAAGATATCTTCAAGCGAACCTCAAAGATAATCAAGATACTCAATTCAGAATGGAATATTTCATATCATGTCGATATTTATTTAGATCAATGGTCTGAAACTTAATCAAGAATTAATTCTTATCACGATTATTTCAAAGTCCTACATGATGCATGCTGGGATAAAGAAAAAAAATATAAAATGAAATAAAATATAAATTAATCAAGGATAATATTATTAAATCATCATCAATGAGTCAAGATACTAATTCTAGCAATTCAGTGCTAAGCCGAAGCTTGTTTATCCACGCACTGTTTCACAAAAGCGGAACCATCGTCTCCATCGATTAACAACCTAACGGCATGTCCGTGCGATTAAGAATTCTCTGGAATTATCACTGTTTTTGTTGGAGGGGAACTCAAATTCTAGTTTCATCAAAATCACAAGATCCTTGACGTACTCTAATAAATATTTAACATATAATAATGATGATGCAAATCAATCACATAATGGGATATAGGGATAGAGATAACTGTCTTTTTAGTCATGGTTGGGACTCATCACACTTCCACAGTGTGATCATGTTGAATTTCCAACTTCATTTTTCCTTCTTTAGGATGTTCCTGTACTTAGAATTTATCAGTAACTTAAAGCCAAATGATAAACATCCCCAAATAATCAGCAATTATGTAATTTAGGAAATTTTCATTTATGTACTAAATGACGTCATTCTGTTTGGACGTCTTTTGAAATACATCGTGTCGAGCCGACGTGTTTCACCTTACCGAAATAGCTCCCTTCTGACTCCAACCCGAACTCAGCTTTCCTTACTCCAATCCCTTCTCCACTTCGGAAAGGACCTTCTTCCCTTCGCAAATCACTCTATATAAACTTTTTCTCTTCTTATCAAAGCAAATCAACACCCAATCAAGAAGGAAAGGCAAGGAATTCTCTATCAAAGCTCAAGAACAAGGAGGAAATTAAGAGAAAAGCTCAATTCTATTCAAAAAAGGGATGGATTCTACTCAAAGCTCTTCAAATAAAAGGATGAGGAAAACCATTGAGAAGATTTCTGAAGTGAAGGATCACCTAAGTGGAAGAGATCCTAACTTAAAGGTAAGCTATTCTCCTTTTTAGAGTTAAATCCTCCTCTTTTTTATGTTCTTCTCATATTTTGTTTCATACTCCAAGTTAATGATAAGACTTATACCAATTTTCTTTATTTTCAAGGGTTATCCGTTCTTTCCTAGCCCAAGAAGATTCTCTTTTCTTCCATGGATTTCCAAATTAGTTGAAAAAGTTAATCTTTCTATGCAATCTTATATCACTAAGTGGCATATCCAAGGATTGGTAATCCATGCAAAACATTACAAGAGCACACACATGGACTGGACTGCAATGGGTGCATTGATCGAGCTATGGCATCCTCAAACCCACACTTTCCTCTTCTCCACGTTTAAAGTTACCATCTTGTTAGAAGAAACTGAATTTCTATTGGGTCTTTCTAAACTCAAGGTAAACAATGAAGAACCTAATGTGAGTGATATGATGTTCACAAGAGAGAAAATCACATGTCATCAATTCCTAGAGAAGATCATGGACAATCCAAAGGAAATTTGAGGTATCCTTGTTCAGAAGGGGATAAATCTGGCGAAGCTTGCTAAATGGACTTTGAAGAAGATAGAAGAAGTTAAGGATGAAGACATAGAGACCATGATGATTGCATTCACTACGTGCCTGGATGGAGTTTTGCTATTCCCTACCCAAGACAATATTCTTCAGGAAGATCAACTTGTCGCGATTAGTAGAATATTCAGGGGAAAGCAAATAAGTACGGCAGTTCTAGCTTATCTCTACAGCGGGCTCTCAGCAGCTTCCACTGGTCAACCTCCGTACGACAGCATGCTACTCTTGACTCTATGGATTGATCTGCATTTTAAGTTCAACCATAACAATGAAGCAGTTCCAAGGATATCTCAGCTTTATCAGCGTAGTCCCATTTTCCATATTGCCAACATTGTAAAGTTTGACAATAACATGACTAATCGAGTGCCCAATCTCAAAACTCGAGCTGATTGGCGTGCTTATTTCAAGACTATGTCACGAACTAGATTCGAATCAACACCACTCGCTCTCATGGAAAAGACGGTCAGAGTTCTCCGTAGTGCTGGTACAGAGCTTCGACTAATTGGTGCGACTGAGTTTGTCTTATACAATCCACACCACTGTCATCCTCAACTTGGTATGTCCCGCTATGAATTTCCAGAAATATCTCCTCTCTCACCAATTAAGAAGCGGGCACTAGGAACTGAGGAAGATTTTGAAGCGACTGAACTCATTGCAACTCTCTGGAATATCGAGTTCACCCATTGTATCAAACTTCCGTATGAAGCCAACAAGGAATTATGGAAATCCTATGTAAAAGAACTTTAGAAAATTCGACCTTGAAAGCTCTTCTCTATCATCCAGAATTTGATGTATTTGTTCTATTTTCAATAAAATATCGCTCCTATATTGCTTATAAAAAAAATCTTTCCTTAACATTATGCAATTTTTCAAGATTCTTCTCAAATAAAATCATGATTTTTCACCTATATATCAAGTTTTCGGGCTCATTAAGACAAATAGCGTCGACTCAGAAAGATGCTTTTCTCCGTAAAAATCAATTTTCAAAAATAAATATTTAACCCTTAAAAACCATGAATAGTGTCGTCCATGCACGACGCCTTTATAACCCTTAAAAACCATGAATAGTGTCGTCCATGCACGACGCCTTTATCATTCTCTCTCCTATTCTCCGAAAATTTCGAAGCAATAAATACTCTTAATCACGTCGTCCATGCGCGACGCCTTTATCATTCTCTCTCCTATTCTCCGAAAATTTCGAAGCAATAAATACTCTTAATCACGTCGTCCATGCGCAACGCCTTTATCTGATTTTCTCCACACTTACGCTGATTTTTCTGATATCTCGTGGTACGGCTCTGACTAACAAAGGCAGTAATGTCCAAAACACATCGACCATGCCCGACGCCTTTATCTAAAATTCAAAATTCGAACCGCCTACCTCAGCTTGTGTGCCACTGAATAGAGTCGTCCTGAGTTGATGCGATTTACGAATTTTGCACAAGGTTCGCGAGTCCGAGCCCCCCTCCTTCCTCACTCATCTCTTCCGTTTCTCTCTCTTCTCTCCCTCTTCTCCTCCAGCAACCCAAACTTCTCCGGCGATTCCAAGCTTCTCCAGCATCGGCGAACTTCCGGCAATCCCCCTCATCACTGGCCATCCCGCTCTCCCATTCCTTTTTCACTTCCGGGCCCCTACCCGCCATTTCCTCCTCTTCACTCGCACCATGGAACGAGGCGGCCCTAGCGGCAAGTGGCAGCGAGTTACTGCCATCCCCGAGCTCGAAGAGGGTGATGACGATGCTCTTCTCCCAACACAAGAGAAGATAGCGGAAGATTTACGAGAAGAGGTGGCTCTGCAAGCAGCCAAGGCATTCATGGAAGCAGAAGAAGCTCCTCCGACGGCGGAACTAGTAGCGGCACAACCCCAAGAAGCGGGTCCTTCGATGATAAGTTTCAAATCCCTCTTTTATAGCATTTTTGGGGTTAGTGGGGACCGAAAGGGGGATGCCACGGGTCTGGGGACCCATGGTTGAATGGCGTCGGAACCAAGTGACGCCATTCAAACGGCGTCGACTGTGGCCGACGCCATTCAAGGCATAGTTCATTTTCCTCATTAATTTCAAAATTGATTTTAATTGCCCATATAATGATTTTTTCTAATATTTTCTTGACAATTTGGCAGGGAACAATGAGGACTCGTATCTCCTAGGATCTTGTGATAGCAGCATATAGAGGACTCCTGGACTTCCAAAAGGCCCGACTTAGAGAGATAGGGTTCGGAGAACTACTAGATATAGAGCCATTCTGGCAGGACCTAGTCCTCCTTCAGGTGCTGAGGGAAAGGTGGGATCCATAATGCATGGCATTCCTGATGCGCTGGGGGCACATGGTCCCCAGTTTAGAGGATGTAGCTAGGATCACTAGCCTTCGAGTCGAGGGCCAAGCAGTTAGCGGGATTACTTATCCCGACTACCGTGATATGGCAGGGCGCCTCCTTAGTATGGATGTGTCCGGGCCATGGGGCGAGTCTAGGACTCTACACTGAGTAGAGGTAGAGGATGCCCTAGGATTAGATGACCCTAAGCAGGACCAAGGTGAGTCTAGAGAGGGTTTTATAGACATATTAGCTAGGTCAACTTCTGGTTCCTACTGTTAGGATGAGGGCCAGAGGGAGTTAGTGGACCGACATCTTAGACTCTTCTTAGTTTTCTTGTTCGGTCGGTTGCTCTTCGGGACGAAGGGTGACCAAATCCACTGTAGATTTCTCAGTTTGCTAGAGGATTTAGATAGGATTCACGAGTATGCCTAGGGTGCGGCCCTTCTGGCCTACCTCTTTGCCGATTTATCCGCGGTCACGCCAGACCGCGAGACCACCATCAGCGGCTTCGCGCCGTTTCTTCAGGTACCAATTCTTTTCATTATTTCATTAATGCAAATGTATGCTTATGAAATGATGTTTCTAACATGTATGTTTATTTATGCATATTTGGAGTTACTATTATTTCCCATTGGGCCGAGCTAAGGCCATCCAAACAGATGTAGTTCCATTAGCCCGCAAATGGCAACCAGTTGTGGACACAACTCCACAACATCATCAGCTAACGGCCCTCCACCGTCAATTCTTAGATTATCCTGAGCTCCTGGTAAGTTATTTCTTTAATATAATTCTGCTTATGTGAATTTAAATGTATTGATTTATGAATGCAACTAACTCAAATGCATGTAGGTTATTTGGCCCCCGTATCTGGGTATGGATGAGGAGGGACAGCCCTGGGTAATAGCGGGTAGGGCACGGTTCGGCAGTCAGGTATGGGTGCACTGCCTAAATGAGATTGAGTTATTGCACCTATGCCTGGCCATGAGGACCCTGGGCTTGCATCAAGAGTGGATCGAGGAGGAGATCCCGGAGGGGATAGGACGATCAATGAGGGGGAAGCATACACGTACTGATTGGAGGGTGAAGTTCGCAGAGCAGTACGACGACTGGCACCGCGGTTGGGTCTTGGTTCAGTCTTATGCGGAGGATAGTGATGTCTACCTCCAGCAATACCAGGTGCACTACACCGCTCAGCTCTGCCAGCTGTGCCCCCTCGATGTGAGTATGCTTTGATGCTTCTTTCATTTTGTCATTATCTTCATTTAGATTTGTGAATGCATGAATGACATGTGAAAATGCAGGATGCACAAGACGCCACGATCATTACCCTCCGTATTCGACTCCAGGACGCGGAAGCCCAGTTGGAACAAGTGCAGAAGGAACTCCTTGACCTGGTATGCATGCATGAATTATGACATGAATTTATTATTAATTAAACTGTTTTGATGCTTAGCCACTGACGACTTTCTTGATGCAGCGTGCCATCTACACCCATGCGGCCCAGCCTCTCTCAAACGCGGCCGACGCCTCTTCTTCTAGTGCTTCTCACGACGCCGCCATTGCCTCCCTCCAAGAGCAACTGGCCCAGGACATTCACCAGGCCTCCCTTGCATAGGAGGATCGAGCCTCCTGAGTAAGTTCTTGACCTAGACTTCTTTTGTTGAGCTAACTCTTTAATTGCCTGATTATCTTGAACTGACGATGCTTTCTCTTACAGGTTGCGAGCTTCAGGAAGCCCTTCAGAGGGATGAGGCTGACGCGGCTCGAGTGAGGGAATTGGAGGAGCAGGTGGCTCGTCTCTCCACTGTGGATCTTCCTCGAGAGCTTTCACGCCTCCAATCTCGGCTGGAGTTCATCACCGAGGAGCGAAAATGGGAACGGCAAGAGAGGCAGCGTATGGACGCCGAGATGTCTTCCCTCCGGGTCCAACTAGGTATTGTTGAGCATGAGCGACGTAGCATCGAGGAGCGATACCGACATGCTCGTCAACGGGCTCAAGAGCGTGGACTTGGGAGCACATTTACTGCCAGCATGGTTGTCTCTTCGGGCCAGGCTGGTCCGAGCATGATGGGCCCGCCACCGCCGCCGTCTAGAGCACTAGCACCAGATGTTCAGGATGAAGCCCAAAGTCAACTTGATGAGGGAGCTGGGGAGAGACAACCATGAGGACTGCTTCATGTATCTTCTTCTTTTGTGAGTCCTGATGATGTCGGACTCTCAGATGTATGCAATTTTTAACATTGCATCTTTTGTTCTTCAAATGTCTCCCTTTTACTCTTGACCTTCTTGTCTATCTGTAACCTGCACATGTCTTGGCCCCTTGTCCGGTTAACTAACCGAATTCTTGATCTCATCCTTGATAGATTGATCAAGGGGCAAAGCCTTTATTTAATGAAGGCAAAGAATAACTAAAAAGAGAAATGGAACTGTAAAAATGCAACAGGCAGGCATGCAAATGCTCGCTGAAAATGAAAGGAATGCAACACCCATGATGCAACAGACAGATGCAAATATCCGTTTTTTGTGGCTTTTGAAATATCCAATTTTTTTTGCTTTTGAAATATTCATAAAATTTTTATACTTTTGAAATATCCATTTTTTTTATTTTTGAAATATCCATTTTTTTTGTATTTTTGAAATATCTATTTTTTTTAATGTTTGAAATATCTATTTTTTTGAATTTTTTTAAAATATCCATTTTTTTTGTACTTTTGAAGTATCCACACTTATTCCTAAAGACTAACATGGCACTTGGATAAAAAGAGCTTACTATTTTGTTATCTTTAATTCCTAAACTATTCTTCAGTGTCCTAATCCAAACTCATCGTGCTCGAATTTTGCTCGTGATCGTGATCCCATTCGATGATCTGACCCTCAGTCGACCTAGGCTATTCCATGAACTTGGAGTACACCTCTTTAGAGAGAAGAGAAGAATTGGCCAAGAAGGTTCCAAAGACTCAAAAAGATATTCCTCCTTTACCCTAGTATCCGTTGGGATTCAGTCACTTTCACTTTGCGGGATATTTATCGACCTTGTGCTCCCTTCTATTTGCTTTCGTGGCCTTTTGGTGTAACATCCGTAGTGTAATGGCCTTCGTTTTTTTTTCGTATTTGCTTTTGCCTCTTATTTTGCTTTCGTGGTGCGGGTCTCCCCCTTTTTTTTTATGACGGCCTCCTACTAAGATGATGGGTATATTCAGTAGTCTATTCTAAGCCTCATTCCGACGTTGTGAGCCGAGATTAAAATAGAGATTTTGTTTGAAAAGAATGAATTGCACTTTACACTCTTGGTCAAGCTTTTGGTGTTCTTTGGGCTTCACATCTCTTGTTATTCACGAACTGAGCGTGTCAATGTGTGCATATGCGCCCAAATTAGACCATCAAAGACTAATGAGGGAATTTGGGTTTTCAAATTTTTAGACTCCACTGGTCCTTACGCCATGCTAGTCGACACAACCTATTCTAAGGATAGTATTTCTTGAGATACAAACCATTCCAAGGGTGAGATAATTCTTGACCTTCAACATTAACTAATCTGTAAGCATTACCAGGAAAAGCGTGAGAGATAACATAAGGACCTTCCCAATTGGGTTGGAGCTTAGAACGCGAATCACCAGATTTTATGAAAATTCTTTTAACTACCATTTCACCAACTTTAAACTTACGTTCAATGACTTTCTTTTGATAAAAACGTGCAAGTCTATTTTGATATACTCGTACGTGATCAGCTGCTGACCATCTTTTCTCATCTAAGAATTCCAGCTGAGCGAGGAGTGCAAAGCGATGCTCATCAATAGAAAATTCCTTGCTCATATGTACTCTTAATGATGGGATGAGGACTTCGTATGGAACTACCGTCTCCATTCCAATTGTCAAAGAATAAGGAGTCTGCCCAGTGGGTGTGCGGATTGAAGTTTGGTATGCCGATAGAGCCTCAATTAATTTTTATGGCCAATCTGAAAATTTATTAGACTTACACATTTTCTTGATAATTTTTATCAGAGTCTTGTTGGTTGCTTCTGCTTGGCCATTGTCTTGCGGATAATAAGGAGATGAATGATGCAATGCAATTTTATACCTGTTGCAGAGATCCTTTAACTCTTGTAAGATGAACTGCGGTCCATTATCGGTGACAATAGTGTTCGGAATTCCGAATATGGTGATGATGTTCATCATGATGAACTTGCAGACCGTTGATGCTTTGATCTCCATGTATACTTCAGCTTCCGCCCACTTGGTGAAGTATTCCGTTGCCGTGAGAATGAAAGATTTTTGCTTGGTGGCGGAATCAGGATTACCAAGAGGACCAATGATGTCGAATGCCCACATGGAGAAAGGACATGGGGATGAAACAAGATTGAGTGAAGATGTAGGAGAATGGATTTTATCGGCGTGAAGTTGACACTTAGCACACCTAAGGACACATCCTACACAATCTTCTTCTATAGTTGGCCAATAATATCCTTGTCTAAGGATTTTCTTTGATAGCATTTGTCCGTTAACATGGCCACCACAAACATCAGCATGAGCTCCTTCCATCATCTTTCAAAGCTCATCTTCATCCAGACATCTCAAAAGAACACCAACAAATCCACGTTTATATAAGGTTCCTCCAACTAAGGTGTACCTCTGAGCAACTCTCCTAATAGCCCTTTTTTCCTCAGTAGTGGCTTCTTCAAGGTATGACTAATCTTCACAGTACTTAGCAATCTCATAAAATAATGGTTTATCCTCATCTCCCATTTCTTCCTACCAATCCAACAACATAATTTCTCGCTTTTCTACAATATCCTCATCTCTAACCTTTTTCAGCAGTTTCTCTTTAACCTTAAGGAAAGAAGGGTCTTTTGCGACAGGAGAAAGACGCCTATGAACAATGATCGACTCAGATTGCCTGCTGATCGGGAAATTTAGAGAAGTTGCGAGAGAGGTTAAAGCGTCAGCTAGAATGTTCTGATTCCGAGGAACATGGACAAAGATTAGTTTGATAAAAAGCTTGGCATAAGCTGAAGTGAGTTCCTGATAGGGCTTAAGCTTGGGGTCAAGGGTGCGATACTTAGTAAGCACTTGGCGAAGAATTAGCTGACTATCACCCACAATTCTCAGTTTGGTGGCATCATGGAGATGAGCAGCCTCGAGGCCAGCAAGGAGAGCCTCATATTCTGCTATGTTGTTGGTGACATAGAAATCAAGCTGAAAGGCTTGGGGAATAGTAACACCTTTAGGTGATATAAGAACAATGTCGATGCCCTTACCATGAGAGTTCAGAGTTCCGTCAAAATGCAGAGCCCGCATATCATCATTGGTTCTGTCTATGGACATCAGTTCCTCATCCGGAAACTCCAATCGGACTAGATCAAATCAAGGAAGAGGGTGATGAGCAAGATGTTCTACTATGACATGGCCTTTAATTGCTTTCTGTTGAATGTAGATAATATCAAATTGGGATAGAAAGCTCTACCAACGTGCTAACCTATCAGTGAAGATGGATCTCTCAAGAAGAAACTTAACGGGATTCATTCTAATGATGAGATGAACTTCATGTGCCAAAAAACAATGCTCAGTTTCTGAACTACCCATACCAATACTGCACACGTTTTCTCCATCGCCGTATATCTCTGTTCAGCGGGATTGAGAAGTTTAGAAAGAAGTAGGCTGCCCTTTCCTTTCCTTCTTCATCTTCTTGTGCTAGGACAGCCCCTACCGCATCATCCAAGACAGAAATGTATAGAATTAAAGGTGTATCTAGAGACAGTGGTCTTAAGATAGGAGGACTTGCTAAATAATCTTTCAATCCATTAAATGTCTCCTGATACTTGTCGTCCCAATCAAACTTGACTCCCGGCTTAGTAAGCTCGTAGAATGGCTTACATCTTTGTGAATGCTGAGAGACAAAGCGGCGAATAAACTGCAACCTCCCGATCAATCCTCTTAATTCTTTCAAATTCTTGGGAGGTGGTATCTCTATGATTGCCTTTGCCTTGTTGGGATCGATCTCAATACCCCGTTTACTTACAATAAATTCCAATAATTTTCCTGATGATACTCCAAATACACACTTCTTGGGATTCATCTTCAACTGGTATTCTCTTGACCTCTCCAAAACCTTTGCCAGAACTCTTGCATGCTCAACTTTAGACTTGGATTTTACCAGCAGATCATCCACATACACTTCTAAGTCAATGTGCATCATGTCATAGAATATTGCCATCATGGCTCTCTGATAAGTGGCTCCAACATTTTTCAATCCAAATAGCATAACGACATAGCAATAAGTTCCCCAAGGTGTGGTGAATGATGTTTTCCCTTGATCTTCTTCTGCCAACTTAATATGATTATACCCTGAGAACCCATCCATAAATGACAATGTTTCATAGCCAGCCGTGTTGTCAATGAGTACACTGATGTGAGGCAGTGGGAAGTCATCTTTAGAACATGCCCGGTTCAAATATCAAAAGTCAATACAGATTCTGACCTTCCCATCCTTTTTCATAACCGGGACTATGTTGGCCACCCATTGCAGATAGAGGACAACTCTAATAAATTTGGCTTTATGTAATTTATCGACCTCTTCCTTCATTTTCAAAGCCATTTGAGGGTGGAATCGCCTCAATTTCTGTTTAACCGGGCTAGCTCCATCCTTCAATGTTAATCGGTGCTCCACTAGGGAAGAATCTAACCCCGACATATCTTCACAGCTACAGGCGAAAGTATCTTTATAGTCTCTGAGAACTTGGACCACTGCCCCCTCATCTACTTCAGAAAGACTTTTACTAATGAGGACAACCTTAGGTTCTTCGTCAGTGCCTAGATTAATCTCTTTGGTAGGCTCTTCTACAGCGGCTGAGAGTTCATAAAATCTCTTCGCTCCACTGGCATACGCCTCCGCTGCGTCCTAGTCATTTTCCTCATCTTCAGTAATAGGGTCTTTCTCATATAACAACTCATATACCCTGTACCCATCATCGACTAACTCATCAACTTCACATTCTTTTAGCATCTGAATGGGATCTTCTAACATCTGAGGGATCTGAGAGCAAGAAAGGCATCTTAAAGCTAGATCCTGGAGGTATCTATTCGGAACTCGTCTACCCTTAGACTTCCTAGACTCCCTAACCTGATTAACCTGCCTAGAACTAGACTCCCTAACTTCACTAAACTCCCTATCCTGACCTAATGAGGACGAAGAAGGATAAAAATCATAGGATACATGTGGTGATACAGGTGAATCCTCCCGAGAGGAGGGACATAGTAGATCTAGGAGAGAATCTTGCCCGAACGTCCCGTGCAATGGGGTACAGTCGGACAAATATGAAGTTTCCTCAATGAGGATTTGGGAGGAAGAAGTTGCCAAATTGGTGTGTTTTTTTTTTAGATTATTTGTGTTTATCATAAAGTAGGAATGGATATGAATAGGAGGAGAATGAAATGATGGAGGTAATGACACCAATGCCAAGGGATTGGGGGGTTCATACAATAGTATGTCCCAGATCAAATCGTAGATCCTCTCAAGATTGAGAAGAATATGAGGAATAAGGTCCTGTGGGGACAAAGTAACAATAATGGGCGGAGCCCGTGGGATGTCTTCAGTAATGACCCGCGACCAAGTCGGAGTCAGGAGTAGGGTGTGGAACATAGTGTGAAGGGTGAAGACATGAGGATAGGTTCCCTCCAGAGAAGATCAGTGGTGAATCCGGTTTCATAAGGGTCATCTGGCTCCCCTTCATCAGTTTCTTCAATCAGCAAAATCCTTTTATCAAAGATGGCCCCGGGCCTTCCAATTAATTCATCTATCAGTGGAGGCCACATTGATTCTGATGGATTTAAGAATAGCCTGTTCAGTGCAATATACATGCCCCATATATCAAACCAGCTGTACCACTCACATTCTGGATCTTGAGTCTTCCTCATTTTCATCAGCCGCAGAGACTCCAAGGACTGGTATGTCAACAATTGTGAACAATGTCTAACCAGTTCCTTCCCATATATATCATGCAGGTCAAAATGAGAGGTAATCACTATTGTATTGTCGTGGTCATGTTGAATCACGGGCCCTTTAACAAAATGAGTGGACAAGGTCCAAGTCAGGGGATCCCGATTTTCTTTGCAACGGGTAACCATTGTCTTCCATATCTTCTTACCATCTTCGCCTTCTTGTTGTTCAACAATATTATGCCTCACTTTCTCCAGCCTATAGCCTAGGCCGCTGCCAGATATGCTTCTTTCATCTATCACTGGTTTAGTTCTTCCTTGCAACCGGGTGCCCAGACCCTTTCCAAGTTGATATCCCACCTTCAGCATGATATTCTAGCCTAGGGTACTCATGGACCTCCCCCGCTTCATGGCATCGATTGGGTAAGATGTAGGCATGATATGCTTAAAGGGGTCTGCCGAAAGGATATAGGTTTGACATAAAGAGATGACTGGCCTTTGAGCGATCGGAAGGACTAGATTTGGACTTATATTCAGCGAGTGGGTTGCGGCAAGGATAGGCATACTAGTGACTTTGATGATACGTCCTTTGTAAGGGAACTTGAGGCATTGGTAATTCGTTGATAGAGTCGCCTCAAGTGATTTGATGTAAGGACGACCGAGTATGCCTTTCAGTGAAGAGTCGATCTCTTGAATATGAAATTCGACCTCAGCATGGCAAGCAGGGCCTAACTCTACCTTTAAATAGACCATGCCC
The DNA here is from genome assembly GCA_030544215.1 of Zantedeschia hybrid cultivar. NCBI lineage: Eukaryota > Viridiplantae > Streptophyta > Magnoliopsida > Alismatales > Araceae > Zantedeschia > Zantedeschia hybrid cultivar. The sequence goes on from JARZZO010000011.1 coordinate 49,910,796, forward strand.
AGAGGGAAACAGGTAGAGTTATCATAGGTTGTGACAGAAATGGGAGAAGGCAGTCATTTTTCTTTCGGGACTCTGCAGAGCTCCAGAGTTCTTGGTGGTAATACATTGATAGATGCCCCGATATCTACTAGACATGCATCCACAGCCTTTCTACATATGTTGACAGTTATACTTAACGCCAGGATCCTTGCTGCCAACGGTGCCAGTTCAGAAGTATGGAAGGATATAGAGGGCTGATCTCCTGGAGGAACCAACAATGCAGTGATCTTTTCTACTGGCACATCTTCACTGACTATTACCCTTTGTAGGTACTCCATCAGGATTTCTTGATGGACCTTGGATCTCTTGATCAGCTCTAGTATAGAAATGTGTGCCGGTGTTCTATCCAACTATTTCAACAAATCATAGTGAGTACCAGGTGTACTTTCTTCATTATGGACCTCTTCTATCGGCTGTGATGGGCCGTCTTGCACCGTAGACTAGGGGAACACCTTGTTGAATATTCGGCCGCTCCGGAGCGCATGTCCTTCAATAATGGAAGGTCAAGGCGTTATCTTGAGCACCGCCGTGTTGAGGAGTGGTCTGGAGGGTGTAATGGTTTGGTAAGCGGGTGTTGGTGGGTTATTTGATGGAGGTAAGGGAACTTGGATGAGTGGTTTGGAGCGTTGTAGGTGTGGATAAACGGGTGATGGTGATGGATTATTTAGTAGAGGTACTGTGAGGATAAGCGGTTTAGATGGTTGTATGGTACCGGGGTCAGTGGCTGCTGTAGGTGATGTAGGGAATGGTATACAAAAGAATGGTTTAGATGGCATGAGGGGTGTATAGTTGGTTTGCGGAGGGTTGTTTGGTAAAGATACGGTGGCGGAGGGTGTAATGGGTTTAATGGTGATGGGTTGTGGTTTGGGTATACAGAGGATGCGGCGAGGCGGTTGCTCGGCAGTGCTTGATACATGACTTGTTGAATAGATAGAGGAAGAATACTCTACTTTCCACTGTTGCCCTCTACTAGCCTCAGACTGGCTACTCGTCAAAATGGGGGCGATCTGGTTTTGATGTTCCGGCAGCGGGTTCTACACTATGCCCATATTCTGTGGTGCTGCTTGTTGTACCGGTACTCTCTAGATTGGCTGCTGCTACTGTGGTGGTTGTGGCTGCTGCTGTTGCTGCTGCGGTCTTCTCGTTTTTAAGGCGGCTATGTACTTCTTCATCTCCTCCCAATCAATCCCTTCTTGATCATTGAGATCATGAATGTGATCCCGAAAGTTAAAACAAGCATCTACTGTGTCTCCCGGTTGACGATGGAACACACAGTAACGGGACATGTCAACATTTGGTGGCCAAACGGCCCTTTCCTTCGGCAGCACTAAGGCGTTGGCTGCCATAAGGGCATTGAATATATCCGTGAGGGATTCTAGTAATTGGGGGTATGCCGACCTTTTGGGGCCAGGAGGTTTCCTCTGCTGTGTATAGTCATTAGGAGGAGGAACATGAGTATAATTCGGCTGCTGTCGAGGTGGATTGTATACTTGTTGAGGGGGGTGTTGCGGTGCTGACTGAAGCTGCTGAGTAGGAGGCCTGTAACCCTGTTGGTTTTGAGGCCTCGGTGACTGATATTGTTGCTGATTTACTCATAAACTGGGGCTAATTATTGTTCATCGTACTGACCTGTTCATGAGACAGCGTGCCCTCAATAGTTGGACCCATAGAAGAAGAGTTGGGGATAATAGACTTTCGAGGTGGAGGTCTATTGGGTCGATGAGGATCGAAGACACTAGCAAAGGTGGAGTCTTTGAACGCGTTCTGAGCATAACGCGCTCTTTCATGTAGATCTACCATGGTGGTCAAGTTGTTCAGTGTTAACACTAGCTTGTACCGCGGGGTGGCGTTGGCAACCATCATCTTTACCAGTTCTTGTTCGGACAGGTGATCTCTTATCTTTTCAGCCATCCCTTGCCACCTATCGGCGAACACTATGAAGTCTTCATCTGGCTTCATCTTCTCATTGAATAAGTCAGTAATTGACAAGGTAGGTGCCACCTTGTCTTTGTATCTTTGTAGGAACCTCTTTGACACCATGTTGAAGTTCTCTACCTCACTTGGGTCTAAAGAGAAGAACCACTCCAAGGCTGATCCCTCCAATGATCTTCTGAAGATGAAAGCCAATGCTTTTTTATCATGCTGCCAAAATGATGATTCATAAAGGAATTCTTTGATGTGAAGGAAAGGATTGCTTGTGCCGTTGTACTTTCTATAGACTGGCATTTCAAAAGGTAAGAGATGGAATATTGGCAAGTCAGGGATAGAGAATTCGGGAGCGGCCTTTTTGTCCATACAAGATTCTTGAACCGCTCATCCATCTGGGAAAGTTTATTAAGTAGGAGTTGGGTGGTAGAATCTACTGGTGGAGGTGGTGGCTGTTGAAAAGACTACCTCCGCGAATAAGCAGGGATGCGAGGACAGTGAGGTTGTGAACAGGCGGCATCCCCGCCGTGCCCGAAGGCATTCTGATAAATTGGGGTTTGCGGCTGACAGGATGCCGTGGACCAGATTGTTGAGGGCATGTGTGCCGAGGAGTGGAAATATGAAGGCCTTCCATGGCTTGAGTAGGAGCTTGATAAGTAGAAGGGTGAACCGAGGGACTTGGCTCAGAAGGATGCAGAGGAGTTTTCCCTTTTATAATGGATTGGACGGCGTCAAATTGACGAGGATCCACATGATTAGACAGAGCTCCCATGAGGGTAGCGAGGTCAAAAGGATGATTGGTAGAGGGCCCAGTTTGGTCTTGGGCTCTTTCAAAGGTAGGATTGAAGATGACATGGACACGGGACTGATCGCCCAAATCCGGATGGTATTGATCATAGATTGAATTATCCTAAAACTGAGGGGCATGAGCATCTCCCTCATATATGGTTTGGAATTCGTCAAGATAAACAAAGATATAGGCGTCTCTTTCATCTTCAGAATAAGATGCACCATGAACTAGAGGGGCATGAGCATCTCCCTCGTACTCGATCAGATCTTCTTGTTCAAAGGCAACCATACCGACGGTTCTACCTGAACGTAGCATTATTGTGTAGATATGACAATTATTTCAATCAAGTTGACACAGATCAACAACCAAGTAGATGCTTACACTGCTTTGAGAGTTACTTGTTGGATTAATCGGATTTTTAAACTCCAGTTCTCTTAGTGGGTAGGATCCTAATTTCAGTTCAATTTTCGCCGTTATGCTCTATAGCTTCGCTCACAACGGTATGAATAACTACTCAGGACTTCAAATGGTACAACCGGCCCGATGAATAAGGAGGAATTCCTTGCTTTTGGAGACTTATGGAGCTCTCAACACCAATCACTCTAGTCTGACCGAGGGACCGACCCAGTCAGAGAGAGGTGAGGGTGCTAAGAAGGGTGTTCCTAAAGAGGGGGGGTGAGCCCCGATGCAAATGACCTGTGGCCTAGATGGCCACTAATGTAATATAATAAGTATAAGTAATAGCAAATCATCAAAGAAACCGAGAACTAATGGCCAGAAGAGAGACTTTATGAAACGCGTCGACCTGAGTCGACGTTATTCAAGACAGTGACTTCTGTTTACAGTGGCTCGGGCAAACAAGGTATGCAGATTGAACGGCGTCGCTCAAGGTCGACGTCCTTACTAAAGACGTCGTTCTGTTATGACGCTATTTAGACCTGTAGAACAGCAAATAATCAAGGCAACAGGAGCATTCTCCTCTACAATCAACAGGATGAATAATAGATCAACTTCTCATACGACAATAGTTAAATATATAGGCTAATCATGGATATCAATTCAAAAAAAACACACTTTCCAATACTACTTCTCAAGGAAATCGAGGGAGGGCAAGATTTTGCCACAAGGGGATATGCACGAGGTGCACGTAGGGATAAGGATCAAATAGCCAACCAACAAACCATCACACGTGTCTAAGGGTCACAAGCGGTGCACCGAGGGTGCCCAAGGGAAATAACAAGAGTAAATAAAAAAGAAACGGCAAGACAAGTCCCACCGTGATCGCCAAAAAGCTGTAGTGCTCAAAAAGAGTGTGTGTTCATCATGTTATCATGTGTTTACTATGATTAATAATATGAAAGAAATTGTGATCGCCAGAAACCGAGGGCTTCAATGGAAAAGTGATCGCTTACTAACCTTGCAAATCAGGAGAGTGTGGGGTTCTTTTGTTCCTCTCTTTCAGCCGGCCGAAAGAAAAGAGCCTTCTCTTTCTTTACTCTTTCTCTTTGGGGGTGTTTCTCCTTCCGTCCAAACTCCAAGCTTTTAAACCTTATCCTTTAAATCCTCTTTCCAACTTGCAAGAAAGATTGAAAACAAAAGAAAGCAAATAGATTAAAACTAAAGAGAGGTAGTATCTATTCTATCCAACAAAATTATCATGCAACTGAACAAAAGAACTCACTTGTTTCGTGTTCTTTTAAACCCCTAAAGGATGTGTAGGCGTGGGAAAAATGAAGTAAATGTGTGTGATGAAGTGATGCAATGAAGAAATATATGAAAACAGAAATTTAAACTATATAAATCTTATCAAAATTCAATGGAAAAGCTTGAGAAGAGAGGAAAAGGATGGCCCCTCCATAGCCTTTGTCTTCAATGGGCTTCAAAAGATGAAGAGGACGAAGAAGATAGAAGCTTCCCTTTCTGTCTACGATCTTCTTCTTGAGGGCCTTCAAAAAAACACCTTGTAGGAAGCTCCAAATTCTCCAATAGCCAACCTCTTTCAAAGGCCAATGTCTATACGTATTTATAAGAAGTGATTCAAGGGTATTTTGGCCTTTAAAAGGACTCTCCCGTGGCTCAGACTTCCCTGGATGATCATGAAGGGAGTTGGAAACCCTTCCAACCTCTGGAATCAGATTATCTCGGCCAAATCATATTTATCAGGAAACTTTTAAAATGCGTCGTTCAAGGGGGACGTCTTTTAGTAGAAATAAATCTGAAAAAGGAAACCGAAAACAATTAGAAAACATAAAACACGTCGTTCATGCGCGACGTGCTTTAGACAACTTAGGAAATTAACTAGAATTAGAAATCGTAAACCTAGGCGGATTAGGACCTAAACAGCGTCGACCACGGACGACGCTATTAAGTTAAATCCTCCTAAATTTAGTAATTTTAATTCCGAATTGATTTCTGCTAGGAATCCAAATGGCGTCGACCATGCGCGACGTGATTAAACCAATCTCAAGAGAAAATCAATAAAAATTAATTAATGATTAAATATCAGACCATTTTGGGGTATTATCGTTGTGACATGAAATTTACTCAACATAATGTCAAAATTAACGTGTCTACAAGGAGTTCCTCAACGATAAAGCTCATAGAAAGGTAAAGCTGTCTGAAGCGTCATATATCTATATGATAGATGTCAACTTGTCAGTTAGAGATTACACATCTTGGTGTTAAATACCGCATGTGCTTCTCATATATGTCATGATGTGTAGATGCTTACAAGTAAGCACAAGCTGAGAAAGGGCGAGGTGGAACTTAGGCTAGGAAACGGCGCAAAAGTTGCGGCGGTTGTTGTTGGGACAGCAAACCTCAAGCTTCCATCCGGAGATGCCCTATCATTGGAAGATTGTTATTATGTTCCTAACATAATAAAGAACATCATATCAGTATCTTGTTTGGACAAGATAGGATATAGGTTGTCTATTGAGAATAGAAGTTGTTCGATTTATTATGGTAGTAAATCAATAGCTTAGATATCTTTAGTCAACGGTCTATATCTTTTAGATGTTTCTTATTACAATCTTCACATTGATAAAGCTCTTAAGAAGAGCAAAAATTATGTGAACCAAGTCCACATGTGGCATTGTAAACTTGAACACATTGGTGAAAGCAGGTTGCAAAAGTTGCATAAACATGGTTATTTAAATGCATTCGATTATGAATCGTTTGCGACCTGTGAGTCCTGCCGTATGGGAAAGATGGCAAAATCTCCATTTACTGGACATGGAGAATGTGCCAAAGACATTCTGGGATTAATACAGTCAGATGTACGTGGTCCCATGTCCACTCAAACCAAAGGTGGCTTCTCATTCTTCATCACGTTCACTGACGACTTTTCAAGATTCGGTTATGTGTACTTAATGAAGTACAAGTCGGAAGCATTTGAGAAGTTTAGGGAGTTCAAGAATGAGGTAGAAAAGTAGTTAGGAAAGAGCATTAAAGTTCTTCGATTAGATCGAAGAGGAGAATACTTGAGTACTGATTTCACACAATTCTTAAAGGATAATGGTATCCTTTCTCAGCTGACCCCTCCATATACACCGCAGATGAATGGTGTATCTGAAAAGAGGAATCGCATCTTGTTGGACATGGTGCGATCCATGATGAGCTTTTCGGTTTTACCAGTGTCCCTCTGGGGATATGCTCTAGAGTCAGCAGTATACTTTCTGAACAGAGCACCCAACAAGTCTGTGACCTCTACTCCATATGAGATATGGAAAGACAGGAAAGCAGAATTTAAACATGTTAAAGTCTGGAGTTGTCATGCTCATATAAAGAGGCATAATCTAAACAAGCTAGAACCACGAACTGATAAATGCAGGTTTGTGGGATATCCAAAGGAAATCTTTGGATACTACTTTTACCATCCTGTTAAACAAAAGATTTTTGTCGCCAGGAAAGTTGTCTTCTTTGAAGAGGAATACCTTCTCCAGGAGGACAGTGGGAGTAAAATAGTACTAGAAGAGCTTCCAGATCCCCAAACAGCTGCAATATCATCGGATGAGATATCAGTTCCGAAATCTGTTCAGGTACACACAGATGAGCCTCGTAGATTTGGTAGAGTACCTAGACTACCCGAACGATATGTGGGACATATCGTTGAAGGAGAGTCTAAGGTAGAATATAATGAGGATGATGATCTTAAAACCTACCAGGAGGCCATAGAAGGTCCAGAAGCTGGGAAATGGCGAGAAGCCATGAACTCAGAAATCCAGTCCATGTACATCAACCAACTTTGGAACTTGGAGGACTTGCCCGAGGGTATTGTACCCATCGGATGCAAGTGGATCTTTAAGAGAAAGATCGGTACTGATGGACGGATCAACACTTATAAGGTAAGATTAGTGGCAAAGGGATATCGTCAAAGACAAGGAATTGACTATAACGAGACTTTCTCACTAGTTGCCATGATAAAGTCGATCAGAGTTCTACTCGCCATAGCTACACACTACAATTACGAGATCTGGCAGATGGATGTGAAGACTGCCTTCCTCAACAGTAACCTTGAGGAAGAGGTGTATATGATACAACCAGAAGGTTTCACACCCAAAGAATTTCCAGATAGAGTGTGCAAGCTTCAGAGATCCATTTATGGACTGAAGCAAGCTTTCCAGAGTTGGAACATAAGATTTGACGAGGCTGTCAAGTCTTATGACTTCATTAAGAATGAAGATGAGCCTTGTGTGTACAAGAAGACTAGTGGGAGTGTAGTCACTTTCCTAGTTCTTTACGTTGATGACATACTACTCATTAAGAATGACGTAGCTATGATGTCATCGGTAAAGATCTAGTTGTCGAAAAACTTCTCCATGAAGGATTTGGGAGAAGCATCCTACGTATTGGGAATACAAATCTATAGAAATAGATCAAAGAGGATGCTTGGAATGACTCAATCTTTGTACATAGATACCATAGTCAAAAGGTTTGGCATGGAAAATTCTAACAGAGGTCTCACACCGATGAGACATGGAATTAATCTCTCAAAGGAGCAGTCTCCTAAGACTCCTGATGAGAGGGCATTCATAGATAGAGTACCCTATGCCTCTGCCATAGGATCTATCATATATGTCATGCTGTGTACACGGCCTGATGTGGCATATACTCTAAGTGTTACGAGCATATTTCAGGCTGATCCAGGCAAAGAGCACTGGAAGGCAGTAAAATGTATCCTAAAATACGTAAGAAGAACTAAAGATATGTTTCTTGTCTATAGAGGAGGTGACTTGAAACTGCGAGGCTATACTGACTCGAGTTTCCAGTCAGATCCAGATGATAGCAAGTCTACATCTAGATTTGTGTTTACTTTGAACGGAGGTGCAGTGTGCTAGAAGAGTTCCAAGCAAGTAACCACTGCAGATTCGACGAATAAAGCTGAGTACATCGCTGCAGCTGAAGCCGCCAAGGAAGCAGTGTGGTTGAAGAAATTCATCACCGACTTCGGCATAGTTCCCAGTGTCTCTAAACCTGTTCCGCTGTTGTGCGACAACAATGGACCTATTACACAAGCGAAAGAGCCGTGATCTCATCAGAAATTGAAGCATATTCTGAGGCACTTTCATCTTATCAGAGAAATCATATCCAGAGGAGATGTAGTGGTGGAAAGAGTTCCATCTGTCGACAATGTAGCAGATCCACTGACAAAGCCGTTGGCTCAAAATATGTTTAAGCGTCACCTAGAGTCTATAGGTTTAGTGCATAAAGGTGATTGGCTTTAGTCCAAATGGGAGATTGTTAGTCTTAGGTGGCCTACAAGCCAATATGACTTTGTAATCTCGTTAAATTATTAATATAAATAGCATAATATTCATTATGTGCAATTCGTATCGTTATCGTCTCATAATGAAGTCCGTAAATATGTGCGATAGTGATCAGATTATGATGAGATCATACCAATGAGACTTATCACTTAAACACATATATTCTTAATAGTTCCTAGTTGGAGGATATCTGAGAAGGACATCGGATATCCAGTTAGACTAGTACAGATTACTCTCGCTCATAAGATGAGGGTGATTGATTTGATAATCACTTGTATGGAGACACTAAGGTAAATCTGTAGGTGCTCATTAGAGAATGAGTTCACTGAACTGATCCAACTGAATCGCTGGATGGTTTATGAATCTCTAACCACGAGATTCTAAACAACCAAGGATCGGGTACAGCGGACTATCGTCGAAGGGAATTGAGTGTCAATAAGGAATCATTCGCTCTCGGTACTTAGAGAGAGAATGATCTAGGAAGGATGCGCGAAAGTCCCTGGCCAAGACGGACGATAATATTAGGAAAATAGTTTTCCAATATTATTCGGTAGCATCTGATCCAAGTAAGTCGATCGGTTAGGGTTCCTAAGTTGACTCGAGAGCATTATACGAATGAAAGATTATATCCACACGGTAACTGTCAGCGGAAAGGTTCCAAGAGTGGGTTACTTAACCCCAATACCTTCCGGGTTCACGCGGTCTTACTTGGCACCCAACGTGATCGGAGGCCCAATCGAATTCGATGTGCGACATTAATTCGATTGATTAATTAATTAATATGAGTTATTAATTGATTAACCAGGCCAGTAAGGAGTCACTGGACTTATTGGGCCATTAACCGAACTGATTATTGGGCCTAGAGGGTCACACGCAAATGATTCTCAAGGCGATAGATAAATAAATGGGTTTTATATAAACCGGGGGTTTTTATGAAAAACCACGCGATTCATATAAAATGTAGCGAACGGGCTGTGTAGGCCAGGCTACTACTAACCCTAGCCACACCCCTCCTCTCTTCCTCTCTCTCTCTAGCGCCCCATACGAGTCTAGATCCCCAGATCTGCTTTGCCGCTTCTCCAACTCCCGTTCGACGGGAAATCGTTGCAGCGATCATTGCGGCGAACGGCGGAGGCTTCGTGGGCTGCGAAGAACGATGAACTATGAGGATATCCACCATGAGGAGAATCGCGTGGACTCCGCTAGAGGTTGGGCGCTTGCGCAGCTTACAGTGTCACACCGACGGAACCGAATGGTTGCGGATTCGAATCCGCACGCGGTAAGAATCCAATTATCTAATAATCATTTTTAGTTTAATCGAAATGGGAAATGGATCGCAGATGATTTAATTTTACATTTCGCTGTGTGAGCGATCCGGAGAAACGCGAAATCCCAACAGTTGGCCTTCCGCGAAAAGGTGGAGGGCAGCGCTGGTGGCCTTCAGGGAAGGTGGAAGGCCACTATGCTGGCCTTCTGCGAAAAGGTGGTAGGCGGCGCAGCTGGCCTTTGGGGAAGGTGGAAGGCCACCAAGTTGGCCTTCTGTGAAAAAGTAAAGGGACGAGTGTTGGTTAATGGGCTTGACTACTAATGGGCTATAATGTGGTGGGCTAAGGTAATGAGTTAATGCTAATGTATTAAGATGATGACAAGCATTTTTTGACCAAAAGGATGTCCAAAATCGCGTGCCTACACCTGCAGGTTTCATCATGGAGAGCGATTATCAGCCAATGTGGAAGTAGTACAACCATGATAGTTCTTAAAAGGAAACAAGAAATAACTGGGATAAAACCTCCAAGCAATGATAGAATTCAAAGGATATCTTCAAGAAAACCTCAAAGATAATTGAGAGATCAATTCAGAATGGAATATTTCATATCACGTTGGAATTTATGTTGATCAATGGTCTGAAATTTAATCAAGAATTAATTCTTATCATAATGATTTCAAAGTCCTACATGATGCATGATGGGCTAAAAGGAAAATTAAAATGAAATAAAATATAAATTAATCAAGGATAATATTGTTAAACTGTCATTAATGAGTCAAGACACTAGTCTTGTGATTCAATGCTAAGCTGAAACTCGTTTCTCCACGCACCGTCTCACAAAAGCGGAACCATCGTCCCCATCAATCAACAACCTAACGGCTTATCCATATGATTAACAATTCTCTGGAATTATCACTGTTTTTGTTGAAGGGGAACTCAAATTCCAGTTTCATCAAAATCATTAGATCCTTAATATAATCAAATAAGTATTTACCATATAGTAATGATAATGCAAATCAATTACATAATGGAATACATGGATAGAGATAACCGTCTTTTTAGTCACGGCTGGAACTCAGTGAAACTCCCATAGTGAGACCTTTATTGAAATTTTCAACTCCATTTTTCTTTTCTTAAATTTCCTGCACTCAGAATTTGTCAGTAACTTCAAGCAAACGGATAATCAACATAAAATATCAGTAAATATGTAATTTTTGGAAAAGCGTCAGAATTCATAAAACTCATCAAATGGCGTCGTTGTTCACAGACATCATTTAAATGACGTCGCCCCGTCCAAACGCCATTTAACTTACAAAAACTGCTCCTCTTCTGACTTCAATCCGAACTCCACTTTCCTTACTTCAACTCCCTTTTCCAATTCGGAAAGGGCTTCCCAACTTCACAAATCACTCTATAATACCTCTCTCCTTTCAATTCAATTCAACACATCAAGCAATCAAGAGGGATAGCGAAAGAATTCTCTCTAAAACTCAAGAGAAAGAGGGGAAGAACAAGAAGAAATCAAGGAAAAAATCAAATCAATTCAAAGAGGATGAATTCTTCAAAGACTCTTCAAGCAAAAGGATGAGGAAGACGATTGAAAAGCTCTTTGAAGTAGAAGGTCATCTAAGCGGGCGAGATCCTAACTTACAAGTTATTTTCTCTCTAATCAAACTCCCTTCTTCTCTCTACATGTTCTCCAAATTCTTCATGGGCATGATAGAACTATTATAATTTCTTTTCTTTCTTTATCTAGGGATATCCTTTCTTCCCCGGTCCAAGACGATTTTCTTCTCTTCTATGGATCCAAAAGCTAGTTAACAAAATCAATCTCTCCATGCAATCATACATATCCAAGTGGCATATTCAATGATTGATCATCCATACCAAACATTACAAGAGCGCATGCATGGATTGGGCTGCAATGGGCCCTTTAGTCGAACTATGGCATCCTCAAACTCATAATTTTCTCTTCTCCACATTCGAAGCCACTATTCTCTTAGAAGAAGTTGAACTCTTATTGGGCCTTCCTAAGCTTAGGGTCAACAATGATGAATCTGATTTAATTGAAATGATACTCATGGGGGAAAAGATCAATAGTCATCAATTCTTGGATAAGATTATGAAGAATCCAAAATAAATTCAAGGTTGTCTTACTCAGAAAGGAATCAATCTTACAAAGCTGGCTAAATGGACCTTGAAAAGGATAGAAAATCTCCATGAAGAAGATATAGAGGATGTGATGATGGCATTCACTGTATGTTTAGCTGGAGCTCTATTGTTCCCTGCCAAAGATAATATTTTAGAAGATGATCAAATCAGCGCAATCAATGGGATCTTTGAAGGAAAGCAGATCAACATAGTAGTTCTAGCCTACCTCTATAGTGGGCTCTCTGCAGCTTCTACGGATCAATCTCCTTATGGCAATATGCTACTCTTAGCTCTATGGGTAGAAATCCACTTCAAATTCAACCATAATGAGGAAAAGGTTCCAAGAATATCCCAAATGTACCAGCGCAGTCCTATCTTCTATATTGCCAACATCGTGAAGTTCAACGACAACATGACCAATCGAGTGTCCAACCTCAAGACTCAAGCTGACTGGCGCACTTATTTCAAGATTATGCCAAGGACTGCATTCGAATCCACGCCACTTGCTCTCCTAGAAAAGACGGTTCGAGTGCGCCGTGGTACTGGCACAGAGCTCCGACTGATCTGGGCAACCGAGTTCGTTCTCTATAACCCACATCGCTGTCATCCTCAACTTGGTATGCCTCGCTATGAATTTCTAAAAATATCTTCTCTTTCTCTAATTAAGAAGCGTGCTTTAGGGACTGATGAAGACTTTGAGGCGACTGAGCTTATTACAACTTTATAGAACATCGGATTCACCCATTGTGTAAAAACTTCTCATGAAGCCAATTGAGAATTATGGAAAACATATGTAAAGGAGCTTAAGAAGATCTGACCTTGAAAGCTCTCAATCTCATCTTCCAACTTGATGTATTTTGCTTTACTTCAATGAGAAATTATTCTTTTATTGCAATAAATCATTCCTTAATGTTCTGCAATTCTGAATTTTTCTTTGAATAAAACTGTGTTTTTTTCTCAAAATATCAAGGTCCGGGCTTATTTAATTCAAATCGCGTCGACTTGAAGAGACGCGTTTAGGCCAAATTCGATTTTCAAACATAAATATTAAATCCTTTAGAAGCCCAAATCATGTCTGCCTTTGAAGACGCCTTTCCCTTTCTCTCTCCTATTTTCCAAAGATTTCCAACAATTAATCCATTGAATCGCGTCCTCCTTAAGAGACGCGTATCCCTGATTACTCCGTATTTCTGTGGTATGGTCCTAACCGAAAAAGGCGGTAAATTCCAAAAGGCGTCGCCCATGGGGGACGCGTTTAACAAATTTTAAAAAATTTCTCTTGCCGCCTCAGTTTGTGTGCCACTGAATCGCGTCGCTGTTCCCAGATGCGATTTAACAATTTCAAACAGGGGTCCGCGAGACCGAGCCCCTTTCTTCCTCATTCTTCTCTTGGGTTTATCTCTCCTACCTTCCTCTCCTTCTTCGGCGATCACCGGCGATGTCCCTCCTGTTCCGGCCATTTCTTTCACCTCCGGCGAGCTTCTCCGGCCTCTTTCTCACTCTTTCTCACTCACAAGCTCTCTCTCTCTCTCTTTCTCAAGCTCTTTCTCACTCTCTTGAGCTCTCCCTCTTCTACACGATCCTATGGAGCAAGGAGGACCAAGAGGGATTGGTAAACGTCGCTAAATCACTGCCATCGAAGTGGTGGAATTGCCCGAGGGTAAGGAAGTTCCCAAAACGGCCGAGGAAGCGGCGGCGGGACTCGCGGAGGTGGCGGCTTTTGTGGAGGCCGAAGAAGCACCACTCGTGGCTCAAGAGGACGAAGCGGCGGTGGCACTAGCCGAGGAAGCCGGTGCACATTTGATAAGCCTCAAAAAACCCTATTTTATACGTTAGATTTCAATTTTGGGGGGAAAGGGGAGCTCCGCCACAGGTTCTAGGAACCTGTGGTGAATGGCGTATGGGTACAGGGATGCCTTTTGAAATGTGTCAGCCTTGCCCGACGCCATTCAAAAAAGTTGGCTAATTGTCTTAAAAATTGATTATTAATATTCTGACAATGATTTTAATCAACTATCTGGACAATGCAGGGCACGATGAGGATCAGGATCTCATGGGACCTGGTGGTGGCTGCTTATATGGGTCTCCCGGACTTCCAAAAGGCACGACTAGCGGAGATGGGCTTTAGGGAGATCCTATAGATAGAACCATTCTGGATAGATCTAGTATTGCTACAGGTCCTTAGAGAGCGATGGCATGCTGAGAGTCGGGCATTTCTGATGCCCTGCGGACACATGATCCCCAGTCTCGAGGACGTCACTAGGATCACCGTCCTCCGTGTAGAAGGTCGGGCAGTTAGCGGGATCACATATCTCGATTACCGAGAGTTAACATTAGAGCTCTTAGGATTAGAGGTGACAGGGATTGAGGGTTGAGAGTCTCGGACTCTCCTAAGGACAACCGTCGAGAGATCCCTTGGATTAGTAGAGCTTAGGCAGCAGACAGATGAGTCTCGGGAGAAGTTGAGAGAGAGACTAGCTAGGGCGGCTAGTACAGTATACTGCCAGTATCCGAGTGATAGGGCTAGTGTAGATAGGGACCTTAGGAGATTTTTAGTGTTTTTCTTTGGTAGGCTTCTCTTCGGGACGAAGGACGACTACATCCACTGTCGTTTCCTGAGTCTCCTTTTTGATCTTGATAGGCTAGGCGAGTATGCCTGGGGTGCGACCCTTCTGGCCCACCTCTTCACTGATCTCTCTGCCGTCACACCAGACCGGGAGACCACCATCAGCGGCTTCGCGCCGTTCCTCCAGGTATTATCTTATTTCAAATATGTTCATTTCCTTAAATGCTTATGATGCAATGCATGTGGTCATGATGATTCTAACATGTATGTTCTTATATGTAGATCTGGTCATATTATTACTTCCCTCTAGGCCAAGCGAGGCCTTCTCTCCAGTCAGCGGCAGTACCGTTGGCCCGACGATGGCGTCCGACAGTGGACACGGCGCCACAGCTTCACCAACTGGTGAGTTTTAATTCTTTTCTTTCAATTATTAATTGTTTCATAATTTATTAGAATGTTTAAATATTTAATTAAACATTTTATTAGAATTAAATAAAATATTTTGTAGGATATTTTAATTGTTTTATTAAATACTTGTTAAATTAACATTTCTTTATGAAAATTTAAATTTATTTCTTAAACAAATTATTTAATATTTGATTAATGATTTAAATGTTAGATAATTTAAATGTTTATTATAACATGACTTGTTTAATGTTTTATTAATTGACTATGACATGACTTATTGATTTATTTATCATTATTTTCATATGAAATGCAATGCAACTAACCTATATGAATGCAGGTTATCTGGCGTCCGTACCTCGGTATGGACGATGCAGGTCAGCCATGGGTAGAGCAGGGGCGGGGTCGGTTCGGGTGCCAGTTGTGACTGCATTGCTTGAACGAGATAGCCCTCCAGCGCTTGAGGCTGGTGATGCAGACACTTGGGCTGCATCAAGAGTGGGTAGAGGAGGATATCCCGGAGGGGATCGGGAGGACCATGCGGGGCAAGCAAACCCGCACTGACTGGAGCACCAAGTTCTCGGATCAACGGGACGACTGGCACCGATATGGGATACCGGTAGAGTCACAGGCGGTGAGCAGCGATGCTTATCTTCAGCACTACCGGACCTACTATGTTGCCCACCTCCAGCTACTCCGTCCTTTCGATGTAAGTAACATAATGTGTATGACATGAATGCTTCTTTCATTTTATTAATTATCTTGCTTATATTTGTAAATGTATGACATGATATGGTATGAATATGCAGGATGCGTGGGATGCCACCATCATCACCCTCCGGAGCCACCTCTAGGATGCAGAGGCCCAGCTAGAGCAGGTGCAGAAATAACTTAATGAATTGGTAAGCATGATATGCATGAATTAAACATAAATGCTTCCTTTTATTAAATTGTTTTGACACTTGCACACTGATGGTGGTCTCCTCTATTACAGCATGCCGCTTATATCCACGCGGCTCCACCATCTGCCTCTACTGCCAGCACCTCATCTAGTGCCGCCCACGAGGCCACCATCACTGACTTGCGGAGTCAACTAGCCTCTGCCATTCGCCTGGCCACTCAGGCTGGGAGGATGCTACTGTTCGGGTAAGCTCTCGATCTCAACCTCTTCCTTCTTGTATTTGTAGTATTGATTGCTTGACTGACTGACAATATCCTCTGTGGTAGGTCCATGAGCTCTACGAAGTCTTGCAAAAGGCTGAAGTAGAGTTAGAGCAGACCCGGAGTGCACCGGTCCAGGCACAGACGGCCACTGCCCAGATCAGGGAGCTGGAGGAGCAACAGGTGAGGCTTTCCGTCGGGGACCTTCCTCAAGAGCTGTCACAACTCCAGTCACAGCTGGAGGTCATTCTAGAGGAACGGGACCGCGAGCACAAGGAGCGACGGCAGATGGATACGAAGATGACTTCGCTACGGGTCCAGTTGGGCATTACTGAGCACGAGCGTCGCAGTGTGGAAGAACGGTACTGGCGAGCACGTCAGCGGGCTTAAAAGTGGGGACACGGGAGCGCTTTCACCGCCAGTGTTGCCATATCTTCGAGCCAGGCTGGGTCAAGCTCAATGGGACCACCACCACCACTTTCCAGGATGCCAGAGGGACCAGATGAAGCATAGAGTCAATATGATGAAGGTGTAGGAGAGAGTCAGCCATAAGGGCTATTTTGTTGTATCTTCTTTTTTTTTTTTTTTTTGAAGTTCTGCTAATGGACTTCTCATCTTGTGCACAAAACTTTTGGCATATATGAATGGAGTCCTTTCAAACTTGATCTTTTGTTGACTTTTCCTTTTATACCTATGTCCTGTGCATGGCTTGACAAACATGTTAAATATCCGTTCTAGCTTAGCCCCTTGCCCAGTTAAGTAATTGGCTACTTGATCCTATCCTTGATAGAAGGGTCAAGGGACAAAGCCTTTATTTAATGACGGCGAAATAACTGAACTAAAGGGGAAATAAATGGTAAAATGTAACATACAAGCATGCAAATGCTCACTGAAAGTTAAAACGTGCAACACTCGTGATCTGGAAGACAAATGCTAATTGAAATATTTTTGTTTTGCAATTGTAATTTTTAAAATATCTAATTTTTTGTTTTGAAATATTCAATTTTTTTGTAGTTTTGAAATATTCAATTTTTTGTGGTTTTTAAATATTCATTTTTTTGTAATTTTCAAATATCCATTTTTTTATAATTTTCAAATATCCATTTTTTGTAATTTTCAAATATATCCATTTTTCCTAAAGACCAGCATGGTACATGGATCAAAAGAGCTTACTTATTCGTCATCTTAATTCCCTAATCATTCTTTAATAACCTAATCCGGGTTCATCGTGCTTTTATTGTGCTTATATCCTCGATCACATTTGATGATCCGACCCTCAATCGACTTAGACCATTCTTTAAGCTTAGAGTACGTTCCTTAGAGAGAAATGAAGAAATTGTCTAGAAAGCTCCCGAGAGGGTTCCAGAGACCCAGGAAGATGTCCATCCTTTGGGATTCACTCATTTTCACTTTGCAGGGTATTTTTGACCTTGCGGTCCCTTTCATTTGGATATTTGTGGCCTTTTGATTTGACATTTGTGGACTTTTGTACTTGATTTGGCTTTTGAATGGGTTGTACTTTTACATTCTCGGTCAAGCTATCAATTTTCCTTGGACTTCACATCTCTTGTTACTCAAGGACAAAGTGTGTTTGTGTGTGAATAATGCACATAAATTGGACTATCCAAGACTAACAAGAAAATTTGGGACTTCAAATTTTTTGTCTCCACTGGTCTTAGCACCATGCCGATCGACACTCCTAATTTAAGGGTAATATTTCTTAAGATACAAACCATTCCAGAGATGAGATAGTTCTTGACCTTCTGCATTGACGAGTTTGTAGGCATTACCAGGAAAAACATTTGAGATAACATAGGGTCCTTCCCAATTGGGTTGGAGTTTAGAACGTGGACTACCAGGTTATATGAAAATCCTTTTGACCACCATTTCACTAACTTTGAATTTACATTCAATGACCTTATTTTGATAAACATGTGCTAACCTATTTTGATATACTCATGAATGATTAGTCGCTGACCATCTTTTCTCGTCTAAGAGTTTCAATTGAACGAGGAGTGCAGAGCGATGCTCGTCAATGGAAAACTCCTTATTCAATTGTACTCTTAATGATGGGATGAGGATTTCGTATGGAACTACTGCCTCCATTCCAAATGTTAAGATATGGAGTCTGCCTAGTGGGCGTACGGATTAAAGTTCGGTATGCCCATAAAGCCTCAATCAATTTCTCTGGACAATCTGTGTATCGATTAGATTTGCACATTTTCTTGATGATTTTTATCAAGATCTTATTAGTTGCCTCTACTTGGCCATTGCCTTACGGGTAATAAAGAGATGAATGATGCAATGCAATTTTATACATGTTGCAGAGGTCCTTCAACTCTTGTGAGATGAACTACGGTCCATTGTCGGTGACGATGGTGCTTGGAATCCCGAACCTTGTGATGATATTCTTCATGATAAACTTGCAGACCGTTAATGCTTTGACTTCCGTGTAAGCTTCAGCTTCTGCCGACTTGGTGAAGTACTCCGTTGCAGTGAGAATGAAGGATTTATGCTTAATGCCAGAGTTGGGATCATCGAGAGGTCCAATGATATCGAAAGCCCACATGGAGAAAGTCCATGGGAGGAAACATGATGGAGTGAAGATGCGGAGGAATAGATCTTGTCAGCATGAAGTTGACACTTAGTACACCTACGGACAAACCCTACACAATCTTCTTCCATAGTCGGCCAATAATATTCTTTTCTAAGGATTTTTTTTTATAACATCTGTCCATTAACATGGCCACCACAAACTCCAGCATGAGCTCCTTCCATGATCTTCCAAAGCTCATATTCCCCTCCAACCAGGGTGTGTCTCAGAGCAATTCTCTTGATAGCCCTCTTCTCTTCAGTTGTGGCTTCTTCAGGGTAGGACTAATCTTCACAATATTTGGCAATCTTGTAGTACCATGGTTTCTCTTTATCTTCATCTCTTCTAGTAGCTCCAATAGTATGATTTCTCGCTTCTCGACAATATCTCCATCTCTGACCTTCTTCAGTAATTTCTCTTTAATCCTAAGAAAGGAAGGGTCCTCTACAGTAGGAGAGAGACGCCTATGAATAATGATTGATTCGGATTGTTTGCTGATTGGAAAATTTAGAGATGATGCGAGAGAAGCTAGAGCGTCAGCTAAGATGTTCTGATTCCGAGGAGTATGGACAAAGAACAGTTTGGTGAAAAGCTTGGCATAAGCTGAGGTCAATTCCTGATAAAGCTTGAGTTTGGGATCAAGGGTGCGATATTTGGTAAGCACTTGGCGAAGGATTAATTGACTATCACCTACCATCCGCAGTTTGGTGGCACCATATAAATGAGAGGCCTCGAGACCGGCAAGAAGAGCCTCATATTCAGCTATGTTATTGGTAACATGAAAAGCGAGCTGAAAGGCTTGTGGAATGGTAACACCTTCAGGTGATAGGAGAACAATGTCGATACCCTTACCATGAGACTTCAGAGCTATGTCAAAATGCAGAATCCACATGTCATCTTTGATTCTATTAATGGACATCAGTTCCTCATCCGGAAACTCCGATCGAACCGGATCAAATATGGGTAGAGGGTGATGAGCAAGGTGTTTTGCTATGGCATAGCCTTTGATTGCTTTCTGTTGAAAGTAGATGATATCAAACTGAGATAGAAAGCTCTGCCAACGTGTTAATTGATCTATAAGGACATATTTTTTAAGGCGGAACTTGATTGGATTCATCCTAGCGATGAGATGGACTTCATGGGCTAGGAAATAATGCTTCAGCTTTTGAACTACCCAGACCAATGCAGCATATGTTTTCTCCATCGTCGTATACCTCTGCTCAGTGGGGTTGAGAAGTTTAGAGAGATAATAGGTTGCCCTCTCCTTTCTTTCTTCATCCTCTTGTGCTAGGATAGCCCCTACCGAATCATCCAGGACAGAAATGTATAGAATTAAATGTTTGCCCGGAGATGGTGGTCCCAATACAGGAGGGCTCGCCAAGTATGTCTTTAACCCATCAAATGCCTCCTGGCACTTATCGTCCCATTCGAATTTGACTCCCGACTTAGTAAGCTCATAGAACGGCTTACACCTTTGTGAATACTGGGAGACAAAGCGGCGAATAAACTGCAACCTCCCGATTAATCCTCTCAACTCTTTCAAGTTCTTAGGAGGTGGCATTTCAATAATAGCCTTGTTGGAATCAATCTCAATGCCCCATTTACTGACAATGAACCCTAACAACTTCCCCGACGAGACACCAAATGCGCTCTTCTTTAGGTTCATCTTCAATTGATATTCTCTTGATCTTTCCAAAACCTTTGCCAGAATTTCAGTATACTCAGCTTTAGTCTTAGACTTCACTAGTAAGTCATCCACACACACTTCCAAATTTATATGCATCATATCATGGAATATAGCCATCATAGCCCTTTGATAAGTGGCTCCAGCATTCTTCAACCCAAATGGCATGACAACATAACAATATGTGCCCTATAGTGTAGTGAATGACGTCTTCTCTTGATCCTCTTCTGCCAACCTAATTTGATTGTATCGTGAAAAGCCATCCATAAATGACAGAGTCTCAATCCAGCTTTGTTATCAATCAGCACATCTATATGAGGCAGTGGAAAATCATCCTTAGGACATGCCCGGTTCAAATCTCGAAAGTCAATACAAATTCTGACTTTCCCATCTTCTTTTATGATTGGAACTATGTTAGCTACCCATTCTGGATAGATGACAACTCTAGTAAATTTGGCTTTATGCAGCTTATCGACCTCTTCCTTCATCTTCAAAGCCATTTGTGGGTAGAATCACCTTAATTTCTGTTTGACCGGGCTAGCTCCAGATTTCAATGTCAATAGATGCTCCACTATAGAAGAATCTAACCCCGACATATCCTCATAGCTCCAAGCGAAAGTGTCCGTAATCTCTAATAACTCGAACCAATGCATCTTCATCTGATATGGAAAGACTTTGACTAATGAAGACAATCCTAAGTTCTTCTTCGGTTCTTAGATTGATTTCCTTTGTTAGCTCTTCTACAGCAGCTGAGGGTTCATCAAATCTCTTCACTCCACTCGCATATGTCTCAGCTGCATCCTCATCTTCTTCTTCTTCTTTGGTGACGGGGTCTTTCTCATGTACCAATTCGTACACCCCATACCCGTCATCGACCAACTCATCTACCTCAGACTCTTCTAACAACTAGATTGGATTCTCTAATAGTTGAGGGTTTTGAGAGAATGGAGAGCACCTAGAAGCTATCTCCTGGAGGTATCGATTTGAAATTCTCTTACCCTTAGACTTTCTAGACTTCCTAATCTGACTAACTTCATTAGACTCCCTAACTTCATTAGACTGCCTACCATTAGACTCACTATCCTGACCTAGGGAGGACGAAGAATGATGAAAATCATTGGATACATGAGGAAATACAGGAGAATCCTCCCAAGAGGAGGGGCAGAGTATATCTAGAAGAGAATCCTGTCCTAGCGACCCACACGATAGGGTACATTCAGACAGATAGTAGGATGTTTCCTCAACGAGGATTCGAGAGGAAGAAGTTGCCAAATTGGCTTTTTTTTTTGGAATTTTGGGAATTAAGCATGAAACAAGAATGTATTTGAAAAGGAGGAGGATGTGATGGAGAAAACGACACCATTGCCAGGGGATTAGGGGGATCATATAATAATATGTCCCAGATCAGATCATGGATCCTCTCTAGATCAAAATGAATCCAAGGAAGAAGGTCTCGAGGAGATAGGGTGATGATGATGGGAGGAGCCCGAGGTGTATCTTCAGTGATGACCCTCGACCAAGTCGGAGTCAGGAGCACAGTACGAAATAGGGTGTAACGGGTGAAGACATGCGAGGGGTAAGTAGACCTCCGGAGATGATCTGTTGTTAAACCAGTTTCATAGGGGTCATCTGGCTCCCCTCTATCGATCTATTCACTTAGCATAACCTTTTTATCAAAAATGACGACAGGCCCTTCTATCAGCTCATCAATGAGTGGCGGCCACTGTGGTTCAAACGAATGCAAGAACAACATGTTCAGTGCTATGTAAAGGTCTAAAATATCAAACCACCTATACCACTCACACTCCAGATCTTGAATCCTTCTCCTTTTCATCAGCCGCAGAGCCTCCAATGACTTGTATGTCAGCAACTATGAGCAGTGTCTAGCCAGATCCCTCCCATATATGTCATGCAGTTCAAAATAGGAGGTTATCACCACTGTGTTGTCATGGTCATGATGAATTACGGGCCCCTTTACAAAGTGGGTAGACAAAGTCCAAGTCAGGGGGTCCCGATTTTTCTTACAGGGTGTCACCATTGTCTTCCATGTCTTCTGACCATCTTCGCTTTCTTGCTGTTCAACAATACCATGCCTTACCTTCTCCGGCCTATAGCCCAGACCGTTACCAGATATCCTTATGTTCTCTCTTATTGGCTTAATTTTTCTTTGCAGCTGAGTGCCCAGACCCTTTCCTAGTTGATATCCGATCTTCATCATGATGTTCCATCCAGGGGTACTCATAGACTGCCCCCGTTTCATAGCATCAATCGAGTAGGATAAGGGTATGATGGTTTTCAACAGATCTGCCAAAGGAAGGTATGTTTGTAACACAGAGATAATTGGTTGTTGAACGGGTGAAGGAATGGAAATTGGATTCACGTTCAACGAATGGGTTGTAGCAAGAATAAGCATACTAGTTACTTTGATAATGCGTCCTTTATAAGGGAACTTGAGGCATTGATGGTTTGTTGAGGGGATTGCCACGAGCAATTTGATGTAAGGACGACCGAGTATGTCTTTCAGTGAAGGGTCGATTTCAAAAATGTGGAATTCAACCTCAGCGTGGCAGACGGGGCCCAACTCCACCTTTAAATATATCATACCCAAAGGCTAACGGGTAGAGTTATCATAGGCAGTAATAGAGATGGGGGAAGGTAACCATTTCTCTTTTGGAATGCCGCAAAGTTCCAGAGTTCTTGGTGACAACACATTGATAGAAGCCATGTATCTACCAGACATGCATTCACAGCTCTCTTGCTGATGCTGACTGTAACTCAAGGCCATGCCCCTTGCTGCCAAGGGTGCTAACTCAAAAGAGTGGAAGGATATAGAGGGCTGATTCCCTTAAGGAACTAATAGAGCAGTAATCTTTTCTACCGGCACGTCTTCATTGACCATGACTTTCTGTAAATACTCCATCAGGACTTCCTGATGGGTCTTGGATCTTTTGATCAGCTCCAGTATAGAGATGCGTGCCGGTGTCCTGTCCAACTATTTCAACAAATCATACTGAGTGCCAAGTGCACTCTCTTCATTCTGAGGTTCTTCTGTTGACTGTGACGGGCCGTCTCGTGTAGTGGACTGAGGGAAAACCTTATTGAAAATGCGACCGCTCCGGCGCTCAATGATAGATGACGCAGGGGACGTCTTGAGTACTGTCGGGTTTATGAGGGGTTTAGATGGTGCAAAGTGTGTGGTGGAGGGTTGCTCATTATTGGTGGTGGTACTATTCGGATAAGAGGTTTGGATGGTGCGATGGGTTCATAAGTGGGAGGAGGGTTATTTGGGGGAGGTACTGCTACGCGGATGAGTGGTTTGGAGGGTTGTATGGCATTGGGGTAATGGTTTGATGGTGATGTGGGGAATGGAATACGAAGCGGCGGTTTTGATGGCATGGTAAGTTCATGGTTGAGTCGTGGAGGGTTGCGTGGTTGGGATTGTGTGATAGGTTTGAGGAAGGCGTGTATTGGTGTGGTGTAATGGTGATGGGTTGTGTCTTAGGTATGTGGTTGATACGGCGAGGCGGTTGCTCGACAATACTCTGACGATGACCTGTTGAGTAAATAGAAGAAGATTCCTCTACCTTCCACACTTGCCCTCTGTTAGCCTCATACTGACTATTGGTAAGAATTAGTGCGATTAGGGTTTGATGCTCCGGCAGCGAGTTTTGCACTATGCCCATATTATGTGGTGCTGCCTGCTAAACTGGTGCTCTTTGGATCGGTTGTTGCTGTTACTGCTGTTGTTGTGGCTGTTATTGCTGCTGTTGTGGTCTTCTCGCCTTCAAGGTGGCCATGAAGTCTTGGTTGTCCAAGACATTCTCCATGAAGGATTTGGGAGAAGCATCCTATGTGCTGGGCATAAGGATCTATCATGATAGATCAAAAAGGATGTTGGGAATGTCCCAATCCATGTACATAGATACTATACTCAGGAGATTCCAGTTAGAAAATTCCAAAAGAGGTCTCATTCCTATGAGACATGGAATTTACCTATCTAAGGGCATGGCCCCTAGAACACCTGAGGAAGTAGAGCACATGAGTCAAGTACCCTATGCCTCGGCAATATGGTCGATCATGTATGCCATGCTATGTACTCGCCCTGATGTGGCCAATGCTTTGAGCCTTACCAGCAGATATCAGAGTGATCCAGGCGAAAAGCATTGGAAAGCAGTGAAATGAATCCTTAAGTACTTGAGAAGAACTAAGGATCTTTTCTTGCTGTATGGAGGAAAAAAGGACTTGCAATTGAGAGCATATACAGACTCTAGTTTCCAGTTAGATTCGGATGATAGCAAATCCATGTATGGATTTGTATTCATGTTAAATGGAGAGGCAGTCAGTTGGATGAGTTCCAAGCAAGAAATGACTGCGGATTCAACGACAGAGGCAGAGTATATAGTTGTGGCTGAAGCTGCCAAGGAAGCGGTCTGGATGAAGAAATTCATCTCGGAACTTGACATCGTTCCCAGTATATCAGATCCCATCCCATTATTATGTGATAATAATGGGGCCATCGCGCAGGCGAAGGAACCTCAGTCTCACCAAAGGTCGAAGCATATTCTAAGGCGCTTCCACCTGATTCGGGAGATTGCTGCGAGGGGAGATGTGATGGTAGAGCATGTACCATTAGAAGACAATATTGCAGATCCACTGACTAAGCCTTTGTCGCAGATTGTGTTTGAGCGTCATCGAAAAAAGATGGGCCTCAAGACTATGGGCAATTGGCTGTAGTACAAGTGGGAGATTGTTAGTTTTGGGTGTCCTACAGACCAATTATGGGTCGTGTAGGCCTAATGTGTTATACAATCTTGTTCAATATAATTAAGTGGTAATTAGAACGTAAACTTGTAATCTGTGGATTGCTTTGCGTTGTCTCTGGGATATGTGGTTATAAAGTCAATTTCGAGATGAGATCTCGAATGTGAGTTTGCTTGTATATGGACACATACCTTAAATTGTTCCTGATTGGAGAGTAATCACTCTGGGACATTGATTACTTGTAAATCAACACGCATGATGTGTAAATGACCAATCTCACGGTCACAGATGCGGGGCACCAGCACATATGTGTGGGTGTTCATCCTGGGAGGATGTTCACTGAACTGATCCGCTAATGGATCTTCAGATGGTTAATTATACCTAATGTCAACTGAAGATCCATCTGTCTCAGTAGTATCATTGATCCTTTGACCTGAGACATTAATGTGGTCTTGCATGAGGATTGGTGTGGTTTAATGTTTGGTTAAGTGACTTTAACCATAAGTCATGAAACACTGAATTATTAGCTACATCGAGATACATGCGAAGACCGTTAATGGTCAAGAGGGGATCGCTCACTGTCAGGTATATCACAGACAGTTAATGAGTCATGACATGGACGCTCTACTAAATCCCTGGCTAGGGTGGTATCGGTTCGTTTGGAACGAGCGCAAAATTATTATGGAGGTCATGGTCAGACAACACGATCGCTAGTGGTTTGACATAACCATACCACACGATTGGATCGGACTCATAGAATGGGCGAGAGATTATAGCGATACGGTAACTGAAGACTTACGGGTGCCAGACAGGGAGAAGATGAACCCGGCATCCTCTGGGATCACGCGGATTTGCTTGACCCAACGCGATCAAAAAGGTCCGGAACAAATTAAATGGTTATTGGGAATAACCAGTTTAATTTACTTCTAATTAGATTAGAAGTTAATGGATCTTTAAACCATAGTGATAATGGGCCTAGAGGATCACACACAAATAACTCTTACAGAACGGAATATTATTATATAGAAAAATATACTAAAGCATTAAATTCTTTTGGGAAAAAAATTTATAAATGGCTTAAAAGTATATATGCAATAATATAAAGGGCATATAATATATATATATATATATATATATATATATATATATATATATATATTATTAGGCTTGTTTGATAAATAAGCTAATAATAATATATTGATATATAATATACCCTGGAGTTTACTTTAACTGCGGCAGTTAAAGATGGGTTTGGTTAAATGAGGCGGTTCAAGCTGCCGCCTTACCATTCTATAAATAACCTATGTTCTCCGACCCATAACCTAGCTAATGCTTTACCCATTCCAAAAGGTTGGCCGTCAAGTAAAAGTTGGAAGGGTTGGACTCTTGCCAACAGAGCTCTTGAGGCTAGTGGGTTTGTGCGGGTGTTGGATAAGGAGAGCTCCGTGGCTGCGTGGGTTGGTGTGGATTAAGCTCTAGAGGCCGGACGTTTGTGCGGCTTAAAGCTTCGAGGAGTTCGGCATCGATTTTCACAGGATAACTTATTCTGTGCAAGATGATAAATCTCATGTGATTTATTTAAGATCGTTTTTGTTGCATCAATCGGAGCCCGAACCGATTTGGGAAATCATTTTGTTTTATGTTCTTCCGCTGCTATGATTTCCCGGGGGTTACGATCGAACCCAACAATATGATGCCCTCTTTGGGCCTGGAGGCTTTCTCTGTTGATTGTAATCATTTGGAGGTGGCACATTATTGTACGTTGGTGGTTGACGAGACTAGTTGAAAGATGGTTGATACTGCTGTTGAGGTGGCCTAAAGCCCTACTGATTTGGTGGTCTCTGTTCAATGTATTGTGGATACTAATTTCTCATGAACTGAGGCTGATTATTATTCGCTGTGTTTATCTGTTCATGGGAGAGTGTGCCCTCGGTCATTGGACCCATGTTGGAAGTGTTTGGCATGGCAGGCTTCCGTGGTGGAGGTCTCTTGGGTCTATGTGGATCGAAGACACTAGAAAAGGTGGAGTCTAAATGCATTTTGGTCGTATCTAGCCCTCTCATATAAATCTGCCATGTTGGTCATATTATTCAATGTAAGGACCAACTTGTATTGAGGGGTTGCATTGGCAATCATCATCTTGACTTGCTCAGACTCAGATAAGTGATCTTTGATCTTTTCAGCTATGGCCCTCCATCTATCAGCAAATGTTATGAAGTCTTCATCAGACTTCATTTTCTCAGACACCATATCAGTTATAGACAATGATGGTGCTACCCTGTACTTGTATCGTTGGAGGAATTTCCATGACACAATGTCAAAATCCTCAACATCAGATGAGTCCAAGGAAAAGAATCCCTCGAAGGCTCCTCCCTTTAGCGATCTTCTGAATAAGAAAGCCAACGACCTTTTGTCACTCTGCCAGAATGATGACTCATACATGAACTCTGAGTGAAGGGATTACCATAGCCATTGTATTTCCTGTACACAGGCATCTCAAAGGGAGAAAGATGAAATACTGGCAAATTGGGGAGAGAAATCTCAGGTACAACCTTGACATCTATCATTTTTTAGAAGTTCTTAAACTGTTCATCGATCTGATTCATCTTGGTAAAGAGTGCCTGAGTTACTGGATCAACTGGTGGAGAAGGAGGTGGTGGAGCATGAAAAACTTGCCTTTCGAGAATAACTGGGGCAAGGAGGACAATATGGCTGAGATTCGGCAGCTTTCCCGTTATGCCCGAAGGCATTATGATAAGTAGGCGTCTGTGGTCTAGCCGGGTATCTCGAGGAGGATTGTTGTGGCCCAGGTGTCCGAGGAGTAGAGACATGAAGGCCTTCCATGGCCTGATGAACAGTTGGAATCTAACAAGTAGGAGGAACAGGGTGAACCACGGGGTTTGGTTCGGCAGAACATAAAGGCGCCTTCCTCTTAAGAATAGACTGGATGGCCTCAAGCTGTTGAAGATCCACGTAGGTAGCTAGAGGTCCCAGGACGATGACTAGATCTGGAGGATTAGTAGACAAAGGCTCAGCTTGGTCTTGAGCCTCCTCATAAGTGGGATTAGAAAGTGGGGATGATTGGTACGAGGAACATACTGGTCATAAGTAAAATGAGCCTGATGAGGGATATAGGTGCTTCCCTCATACTCAGTGTGAAAGAAGTTGGAATCATGGGGGGCATTAGCATCTCCCCCATTCTTAGAATGGTAATCATAATTATGAGGGGCATTGACATCTCCCTCGTACTCAAACACATCTTCTTGTTCGAAGGCGACCATGCTGACGGTCCTACCTGAACGTAATATCATGGTATTCAATTTTATCAGAGATTCAAATAAATTGCACAGGGATTAACAACCAAGTTGATGATTACACTGTTTTAGGATTCCTTATTGAATTTATTTGGATTTTAGGCACCGATTCCTTCAATGGGTAGGATCCTAGTTTCAGTTCAGTTTTCGTTGTTATACTCTATAGCTTCGCTCGCAACGGTATGAATGACTACTCGGGACTTCAAATGGTACAACCGGCCCAATGAACAAGGAGAAATTCCTTATTTTTTGGGACTTATGGAGGTCTTAACACAAACCACTCTAGTTTGACTGAGGGACTAACCCAGTCAGAGAGAGGTGAGAGTGCTAAGAAGGGTGTTCCTAAAAGAAGGGGGGTGAGCCCCCATGCAAATGACCTGTGGCCTAGATGGCCTCTAATGTAGTATCAAATAAATATAGGTAACAAGGAGATCAAGGATCTGAGGACTAATGACCAAGAGAGAAAACAGCTTAAATCGCTTCACTATTCACAGAAACTATTCAAGACAGTAAGCTCTTATGTTCACAGAACCTCAGGCAGCAGTCGAGACAAGTAAAAGAGGCTAAACATCATCTGGATGTACCGACACGTTTTGAATCACGTCACCAAGCCTAGACGCTATTTGGAGTCCGAAAATACACAAGTGACAATAAAAATAAGGGCAATCCCCTCTCAAGTTATCAAAATAAACAACAGTCAATTGATCATGTGAAAATCAATTTTAATAGGTTGATTATTATGCAAACAAATACGAATTCACTCAAACACACACTTCTTATCAAACTCACAACTTCCAACAAATCAAAAGAGGGCAAGATCTTTCCACAAAGGGTGTGCACGTGGTGCACGTGGGGATAAAGTAACCAATCACCAATCGGTGAAGACGTGTCCGAGGGACAAAGTCACAAGAAGGCAAGATGAAGTCCCACCGTAATCGCCAAAAAGCTGTGAGTGCTCAATTGTGGTGTGTGAAAATTATGAATCTTATGTTCATATAGATAATAAACAAACTATAAAGATCGTGATCGCCAGAAACCGAAGGTTTCAATGATAAAATATGATCACTTACCTTTCAAGCTTTGGGAGATTGGAATTCGTTTTGTTCCTTCTCTTTGGCCGATCAAAGAAAAAGAGCTTTCTTCTAATTTGCTCTTGCTTTTGTTATGGATTTCTTGACTTGTTTTTCTTGTTTCTCCAAGCTTCTCTCCTTTCAAACCTTGCAAAAGAAAGTTAAACAAAGAAAAGAAAGAATATGATTAGAACTATGGGGTAGTGTAGTAACTATTCTATCAATAAATTAAACATGCAACTAAACTAAAATAACTCACTTTTTATGGTTCTTTAAACACCGAACATGAACATGGGTGTGGAAAGAATGATGTGGGTGTATGTTAACATGAAGTGATGTGATGAAACTATGAAGAAAAATAGTCAAGAATCTATGAAAAACTAGAAAGTAGGATGGTTGGTTGATTGGCCCCTTCAAAACCTTGGTCTTCAAAAATTTCAATGGAGGAAGAGAATGATGAAGAAGAAGCTCTTCCTTACTACCCACGCTATCCTCCTTGAGAGCCTCCAAAAGCTTTGCTATGAACTCCAAATTCTTCAATTGCCAACCTTTTTCAAAGGTCCAAAGGGTATTGTATTTATAAGAATTGATTCTAAGGTGTTTTGGCCTTCAAAAGGACTCTCCCGCGGCTTCGGACTTGCCTTGGATGAGCATGGAGGAGTTTGAACCCTTCTCAACCTCAGAAACCGGATTATCTCGGCCAAATCATGTTTATCAGGAAACTCTCAAATCGCGTCGCCCAGACGGGACGCCATTTGGCTAATTAAAACGGCCAAAATAGAAAGGAAACCGAAAAAGATTAGGAAACCTAAATCGCGTCCCCCTATAGCGATGTGCTTTAAATAATTAGGAAATTAATTTGAATTAAAAATCAGAAATCCAGACGGATTATTACCTAAATGGCGTCGTCCAAGGGCGACGTTATTCAGTTAAATCTATCTGAATTTAGGAATTTAATTCTGAACTGATTTCTGCTAAGAATCTAAATGGCGATGGCCTAGGGCGACGCTAATCAACAAATTTTGATAAAAATCAATAAAAATTAATTAATGATTAAACATCAGACCATTTTAGGGCATTGTTATTGTGACATGAAATTTACTCAATATGAGGTCAAAATTAGTGTGTCTACAGACCTATGTGCTGAGGATGATTGAGTGGATTGAGAGGTTAGAAGCTATTCGTGTTCCTTTACCCAAGGAGATGCACACTGACCTCGTCCTTCCCTCACTCCCTGCATCATATGCACCGTTAATTGTTAACTTCAACATGAACAAGATACAACCTTCTTTAGTTGAGCTTCTAAATATGCTGATAACTGCAGAGGGCAACCTTGTGAAGGAAAAGCCCTATATCTTCTTAGTTGGTGAGACCAATAAGAGGAAGTAGTTGCCTTTAAGAAAGGCAAGAGCAAGAAGCAGAATAAGCCAAAGTCTATACCTAAGAAGGACAATGGCAAAGGAGTAGAAAAGGGTGACTGCTTCTACTGCAAGCAGAAGGATCATTGGAAGAAAAACTGCAAGGAGTATCTCAACGATAAAGCTCATGGAAAGATGAAGCTATCAGAAGCTTCAGATATCTATATGATAGATGTCAACTTGTCTGTAAAATATTCCACATCCTGGGTATTACATATTGAATGTGCTTCTCATGTCTACCATGATGTGCATATGCTGAAAAGTAAGCGTAAGTTGAGACAAGGCAAGGTGGATCTGAGGTTAGGAAACGCCGCAAAGGTTGTGGCAATTGCTGGAGGGACAACAAACATCAAGCTTCCATTAGGAGACATCTTATGTAAGGACTGAGGTTTCGGATTCGGTTATCGGGTCGGTTTCGGTGTCGAACCCCTTGGTTTGGGTCCTTGTGGGACGCGATTTAAGAGCCACGCTGGTGGGATGCATGGTCGGCATCGGGGTGCGTGTGTACGGCCTTGGTCTTGTCATCTGAATGGCATCGCACGTAGTCGACGCGATTCAGAGATCTGCCAGTGTACGACCCCGTCTTTTCGTCTGATTGGCATCGTCTAGGAACGACGCGTTTTAACGCGATTTGGTTTGACGCCCCGAGCCATCCCTCATTCTCTCCTTCTCACTCTCTCTCTCTCTTCCCTCTCTCCATCCCGTTTGTTTCCCCCTTCCCTTCCCCTTCCCCTTCTTCCTCTTCCACCACTCCAACACCCCTCTACTTCTCACCACTTTCTTCACCATCTCCACCGCGGCACTTCACTCTTCGGATGGCGGCCGACGTCCCGGCGGAGTTGCGGCGTCCACGGTGGTACCAGTGGCAATTTGCTGTGTGGCGGTTCGGCGGCAAGGAGTTAGAAGGAGTTGAAGTAACCGGTAGGGTGACGATCCTCATA
The DNA here is from genome assembly GCA_030544215.1 of Zantedeschia hybrid cultivar. NCBI lineage: Eukaryota > Viridiplantae > Streptophyta > Magnoliopsida > Alismatales > Araceae > Zantedeschia > Zantedeschia hybrid cultivar. The sequence continues at coordinate 49,942,650 of JARZZO010000011.1, forward strand.
CGTGTTTTGGTTATTTTTGTAAGGACTGAGGTTTCGGATCTAGTTATCGGGTCAGTTTCATTGTCGGATCCCCTTGGTTCGGGTCCTTCTGAGATTGGTGCATGAGCTCTTTATCGCGTCAAGCTTGCAAGACGCGATTTTGAGTGGCGTCGGCCTAAGGAGACACCATTTACAAGCCTTGCATGTGTGTTGCATGGGCGGGCGTTGGGACGCGTGTGTACGACCCCGGTCGTGTCGTCTGAATAGCGTTGCGCATGGTCGACACAATTCAAGAATCTGCTAGTGTATGACCCCGTCCTGTCATATGAATGGCGTCATCTAGAAACGACGCGATTTAGCGTGTTTCGATTTAACGTCCTGAGCCCTCCTTCCTTTCTCTCATTCTCTCCTTTCCTCTCTCTCTCTCTCCTCCCTCTGTCTGAACCCTTCGTTTCTCTTCCTCTTTCCCTCCTCTTCCTCTTCCACCGCTCCAATACCCTCCCACCTCTCACCACTACCACCACCATCTCCTCCGCGGCACCTTACTCTCCAGATGGCAGCTGACGTAACGGTGGACGGACGACGTCCACGGTGGTACCGGCGGCAACTTGCGGTGTAGTGGATCGACGGTAAGGAGCTAGGAGGAGTTCAAGTAACAGGTAAGGTGACTATCCTCACATGTAATCGATCGTTTTAAAATCATAATTTCCCACTTTGTAGCATGCTATGGTTATGTGGGAAGATTTTAGGTATAGAGTTGAGCATGTTCTAGGGGGTTATTTTGATGGAAAGGGCATTTTGGAAATAGGGTTGGCATGGTTAATGTGATTTATGATTTTCCCCCATCTCCTTTGTGTTATTTTGCTCATTTTTGGGAAGGGGTTTTCGTGTTGTGGCTCATGAGAGGTCGGAGGGAAGTTCTGGTTTCGGGCGTTAAATGGCGCCGGGCCAGGGCGACGCGATTTACAAAGCGTGTCGGCAATGGGCAACGCGATTTAGGCCTAGGTGCCCGAGGGCAATTTGTTTTTCGGGTGGTAAATGACGTCGCGACCAGGTGACGCCATTTAAATGGTGTCGACTATGGGCAACGCGATTTAGGCCCAGATCCCTCCCGAGGCCAGTTTCTGTGAGAACTAGTTTTACAGCTTTAAATGGTGTCGAGCTCAGACGACACGATTCAAGCCAGAGCCCCTTAATTTCCTACATTTAGCATGTGTGACTACTATGCAAAATGTCAATTAGATTCTTATATATAGTTAGACAACCATGTTAAATGCATGCTAGAAATCATACATTGGGAGTGAGGATTTTTATGTGATTGGAATTGCATTGTATTGTGTTTATACAATCGTGGACCTAAAGTGACAATTGTTAGTGATTTACACCCTATGTTGGTGTGAGAGTGACGCAGTGTCAGTATGGGAGTGACAAGGTGATGCCTAGTAGGTGAGGGTCACCTGGTGTACCCCGTGGTAATTGCTAGTACCAGTGTGGGAGTGGTACACTTCGGAGTGTCACTCGTAACTGGGAGGATGCAGAACTACCTAAAGTTAAACAGGCCGGAGTAGCCAGCGCGCTATCCGAAGAGTTGTTGTTCCATCCCAACGGGTCGGTGTTTTTCGCGTTCGGCTGTGTAGTTTGTGTGTTTAGCCGGAACGTTGGTTGTAAATTGCGGTGTTGAGTTGAGTTGTTTTAGAATTGTGCCTGTTGCATTTACAAATGCATGTATATCATATCTCTCAATGGAATCTTTGGGACTGTGGTTTCTTTTCTTTGACTTTCACCGTTGTGGATGTGCTTCTCTGCATTACTTATGTTTATCTGCCTATATCATTGTATTGTTGCAATTGTGTGTAGGGGGAGGGGGGAGGTGGGGATCGAAGGATCTCTACTGAGTCCATTCTAGTGTCTCACCCCCTGCGGTTTCAGGTGAGGGTTCTTGGTAGGTGTAGAGGCTATAGAGCTTCGTCTTGGATTGCGCGCCAGTAGCCACTGTTCCGGGATCTGTCCCGATGTAGTTGTTCTTTAATTTTCAGGCATATACGCATAATTACTCATTTTCAGTTGAGTTATGTAATTATTTGCTAAATCAAGTCGAATTGTAATAATTTTTAATTCCTGCACCTTCTTTACAATTCGATGTTATGTGGATTGTTTAGCTTAGTTTATCATTTATTTCCCAAACTTACTTAAGATCCTAGTTTGGTTCCTAATTTTAATGATTCGGTACCCATTTAGTAATCAGATCTTCGATTATAGGATGACAGGTCGTTACAATTTTAACCCATGTTTTCCCGCTTGGAAGCATACTATGGAGCTGTAAGGATTTTAGGTAGAATGAGCATGTTTATGAGGGCTTTTTATGGAAATGCTCGTTTTTATAAAAAGGGTATTGACGTGTTTTCAATTTGGTTATTTGGATTATCCCCCATCTTTTCTATTTGTGGCGTTCGGGGCGATTTGGGAGAGGAATCCCACGTTGTGGCTTGGTGAGGCCGAAAGTGTGTTCTGTTTTCGGGCGTTAAATGGCGTCGAGCTCAAGTGACGCCATTTAAATGGTGTCGACCATGGGCGACGCGATTTAGGCCAAAGTCCCTCATGTCCCGAGGCCAGTTTCTGTGGGAACCAATTTTAGGGCATTGAATGACGTCGGCCATGGGCGATACGATTTGTGAGTCGTGTCGGCCATGAGCGACACAATTCAAGCAAGAGCCCCATAATTCATGCAATTAACATGTATGTATATTGTTAGGCAATCCTGTTAAATGCGTGCTTGAAATCATATATTAAGGACAAGGATTTCTATATGATCGAAATCGCATTGTGTGTATTTATGCGATCGTCGACCTATAACGACTATGGTTTGTGTTTGACACCTTGTGTCAGTGTGGGAGTGACGCGGTGTTGGTGTGACAGTGACACTGTACCGGTGTGGGAGTGGTACATGTCGGTGTGTCACTTGTGGCTGGGAGGAGACTGAACCACCTAAGCCAGACATGCTGGAGTAGCCAGCGTACTATCCGAGGGGTTGATGTTCTGTCTTAGCTGGTGGGTATTTTTATGGTTTGTCATGACAGTTTTTTGTGCGTTTCTTACTGTGGAGTGGGGTGTGATGCTGCTAGAAGTGTACCCATTCGCCACTGGGCCTGATGTAACCTGAGACGTCAAGGTTACGGGTGTATAACCTTTCGCCCTTTGGCCTAATGTAATCCAAAAGGTTAGGGTTATGGGTTGTCCCTAGAGCTTCAGCTTGAGGGGGGTTTCGTCAGTCCCCAGGGCCCTCGTGTAGCGCATAGGCCAGGCATAGAGGGAAGTTCGGTAGATAGGACAGTGGTTTCGACTGCTTGTGTGTACACGTAACTGGGTGGTGGTGATTCACTAGTCCCAGTTAGTCCTAATTGGGCTCACTGCCTAACCGTACGGACAGGCGTGAGTGTTGGTTGTGTTGTGAGGCGTTGTTTGTATGCGTTCGGTTGTATGGTTTATGTGTTTTAGCCGGATCGTTGGTTGTGAACTGCGGTGTTGAGCTTGGTTGCTTTAGTTACTTTAGAGCTGTGCCTGTTGCATTTACAAATGTATGTATTTCATATCTTGAAATGGAATTTGGGAATCTTTGGAGCTATGTTGACCACCACTGGGTTTTCCCCTTTTACTCTCGCCATTGAGGTTGTAGCTTTACTGCTTTCGTTTACAGCTTCCCTTTACTTGTGCGGTTGCCTAATAGTGTTTCCGGGAGGTGGGCATCGGGTGATCCCTACTGAGCCCAATTCTGGTGTGGCTCACTCCCTAATTTTTAGGTGTGGACCTCTCGGCGAGCGTCGGCTTGTGGGTTTCTTCTTGGTGTGCGCACCAGCAACTATCTTGACTCCAGGGTATGCCCGATGTCGTTGTACATTTTCTTTTGCCTGTACATATTTAATTTCTATTGACCATGTAATTGTTATTGGACTGTATATAGACATTGATATTGTGCTTCATGTGCATTTGTACAATTCTGGTGGTCTATGAGATTATTATATTTAGCCGTGTTTAACGTTTACTTCTCCAGACGTGTTGTTTGAGATCCGGGTGTAAACCCGAAGATAATGGTTTGATACCCATTTAGTAATCGGGTCCCCGATTATAGGGTGGCGGGTCGTTACATCTTATGATTAGATGATTGTTATTAGGTATCTAGCATAATAAAGAGCATTATTTATATTTCTTATTTGGACAAGATTGGATATATATTGACTATTGAGAACAAAAGTTATTCGATTTATTATAATAATAAATTAATTGCTTTGACATCTTTAGTCAATGGTCTATATCTTTAAGATGTTTCTTACTATAGTCTCCATATTGATAATGCTCTTATGATAAGTAATAATTGTGTGAACCAAGCATGAATCTGGCATTCTAAACTTGGACACATTGGTGAAAGCAGGCTTCAAAAATTGCACAAACATGATTATTTAAATACATTCGATTATGGGAAAGTTGGCAAAGTCTCCATTTATTGGACATGGAGAACGTGCCAAGGACATCTTGGAACTAACACATTCGAATGTATGTGGTCCCATGTCCACCTAAGCCAAATGTGGCTTCTCATACTTCATCATGTTTACCGATGACTTTTCGAGATTCGGTTACATGTACTTAATGAAGTACAAGTCGGAAGCGTTTGAGAAGTTCAAGGAGTTCAAGAATGAAATAGAGAAGCAGACAGGAAAGCGTATTAAAGCTCTTCGACCCGATCGGAGAGGAAAATACTTGAGTACTAGTTTCATACAATTCTTAAAGGATAATGGTATCATTTCTCAACTGACTCCTCTCTATACACCACAGATGAATAGTGTATCTAAAAGGATGAATCGCACTTTATTAGACATGGTGCGATCTATGATGAGCTTTTTAGGTTTACCAGTATCCCTCTAGGAATATGCTTTAAAGTCAGCAATATACCTACTGAACAGAGTATCCAATAAGTCTGTGACCTCTACTCCATATAAGATATGGAAAGGTAGAAAACCAGAATTTAAACGTGTTAAAATTTGGAGTTGTCCTACTCATATAAAGAGGTATGATCCGAACAAGCTGGAATCAAGAACTAATAGATGCAAATTTGTGGGATATCCAAAGAAGACGTTTGGATACTATTTTTACCATCTTGGTGAACAAAAGGTGTTTGTGGCTAGGAAAGCTGTCTTCCTGAAAGAGGAATATCTTCTCTAAGAGTACAGTAGGAGTAAAATGGTACTAGAAGAAGTTCTAGATCTCCAAACAGCTATAATATCATCAGATGAGCTATTAGTTCTTGAATATGTTCAGGTACACACAGATGACCTTCGTAGATCTGGTAGAGTACCTAGAATATCCGAACGATATATGAGACATATCGCAAAAGGTAAGTCTAAGTTGGAATATAATGAGGATGATGATCTTAAATCTTACCAGGAGACCATTGAAGGCCCAGAAGTCAGGAAATGACGAGAAGCCATGAATTCTAAAATCCAGTCTATGTACACCAACCAAGTTTGGAACTTGAAGGACTTGTCCGAGAGTATTGTACCAATTGGGTGCAAATGGATCTTTAAGAGAAAGATCAGTGGAGATGGACGGATTGATACTTATTAGGCAAGATTGGTGACAAAGGGATATCGTCAAAGACAAGGAATTGACTATGACGAGACTTTCTCACCAGTTGCCATGATAAAATCGATCATAGTTCTTTTCACCATAGCTGCACACTACGGTTATGAGATCTGGTAGATGGATGTGAAGACTACCTTCCTCAACAGTAACCTTGTTATACCCCAGATCTGGTTCAATTTTTTTTTCAATTCGGAATCCGACCACGTAATCTCAGAACAAATTCCACCATAACAAATAGATATGAGAGCTAAACAATCATAAGACAATTTAAATAAATGTCATAACTATCAATTAATCCAAAGTATCTAAATATAGTCGATACCAAAGTTCACAAATTACAATATCTATCAATTTGTAAATAAATTCTCAATCTCACCGATAAAGAAAAATACATCAATCTCCCATTATCTCTACTACATCAAATCTAAGAAAGCTGTAAATTTTGAATCTAAATAACCTCCTGAAAATATCAAATGCCTCCATCAGAAGTCTCCTCAAATTTCATGTTCTCTTTCTCACTCTGAAAATGTTAATAGGATTTATGAGTATAATCACTCAGTAGGCTTCAAACCATCCACATGACTTACCATATAGTAAATTTTATAAATCACATTATACAAATATACTAAACATGATCTTACATAGTTCTACATATATCTCAAATAAGAACAAGATATAAAACATGGTCAGAGATAAGCTTATCAAATCAAATGTGTTTTCTAATAATACAAATAGATCAACTAACATATAGCATATATGGCATGATCGAACTCATATCAGACATATCAAATTATACTAGTCATAATCAGAACGTATCACATATCGAATAGAACATATCAAATTGTCAAGGCGTTACGTATCGCCGTCTCCTAAACACATCTCATATCAAATAGCAAATATTATGACGTAGTAGCTTATCAAATCAGATTCATATCATGGATCATATAGTTAAGACAGATTCATATGATTGCAAAGGGATAGCTAAACAGGATGATCAAAATATTCAAATGACTAAGCTAAATTCAAATGAACATATAGAGCAAAGATTTCATATTTATGTGCCAATCAAACAAATCAAATCATAATGGACATGCACCCAAACCACAACATAAGGAGCCAAACAAAATAAATACCAAAGCATCTAGGCAAATGATGCAAAAGTCTTGGTCACTACGCAGAACCGGGGAGTCTAAGTCCCATCCAATTCGAAACTGTCAGGGCATTACGTATCGTCGTCCCTTGGTTTTAACCGGCCGAAAATCAAGATTCCACATATTTGCTCTTGGATTCCAAACAAAATACCCTATCCAATATGGATGCTTATAATGGAATGGAGCCAAATATCTCCTTAAGATGGTAATGTCCAAGCAAAGTCAAATAATATGACACAATCAGATTAGTAGAGATCAAATGATGGCAAAAGATGAGCATAGATCTGAAAATTGTCTTATCAAATTGATACGTACATATAAGAGTTAAAGTATATACTTTTACATACAAAATAGCCACTTAGAGAGTCATCATGGTCATATATATGAAAAATTAGAGTAAAACTGATCAAAATAAGTTTTTAGACAGAAACGATAACCAAGAAAATTTTCTCAGAATTTTCGGAATAATAAACATATTTTTCGACCATTAAGACTAATTTTTAGAATTAAAGAAATTAACAAATAGACCGAATAATATCAAATAGATTCATAAAATTACTAAACTTGATGATCATGTCCAATAGATCATATGTAAAGTGTGGGCAAAGTTTCATTAATTTATAAATGTAGTTGATATGATTTTGGATTCTTACTTTGATTCCGGGAATCCGACTTAAATAGAATTTCATAAATCCAAACAGAGGACAAACTGAATAGCAAACAGAATCATAAAATTCTCAAACTTTTCAGAGAAGTCAAAGATAATATAACAAAGGTCTTCACAAAATTTGGCATGATTTGGATATGAATCAAGTAAGATATAAAATTCATAAGTTAGGATTTCAAAACTGTCAGGACATATTATATAGTCTGAGAAGAATATTACGGAATAAATATCAAACAAACTCTAAAAATTATGAAATTTATTGGTTACAAAGATAACATAAAAAATAAACTAATTTCTAAATTTCAATTTAATTGGACATCGTACCAAGGAGAACAAATACATGTAACTCATATGATCATAATTAGAAACAAAACAGATTGAACTGATAGATTACATAGACTGAGATAATAAATAGTAAAGAAGATCACAAAAATCTGAAACCTAATGATCATGAAGTAGACATATAAATAAAACTTCTTATTAATTTATTAGCTTTTAAAATCTTTGAAAAATAATATAATTTTTAATACAAAATAAATCATGTGTATAGTTATCTACCTACCTCTTAAAGAAAAATCGGCTCTTGACTCCCCTATGGTTCCTTACTATTTATCAATATCTTCTTCTTCCTCTAAACTCTTTTTCACATTCACTAAGCTCTTTCCCACGTTCTCTAAGTCTCCAATAACACAAAACATTGATTAGAGTTAAAGATTTAAAAGAAATAACTATGAACAACTCTATTCTCTCAATAACACCACATGAATTTACCTTGGAAGAAAACTGCATGCAATAGAACTTTAAGCATGACTCAAAAACTCTATTTATGTTTACTTATCCTCCTAATATAACCACCAACACCTCTTTTCTTTACTGGAGTCGAACTCTTACTCCCTATAATTTAATCTCAAAGTCAAAGTTACTTTCTAGTGCAAATCGGACTCTGCTCATGCTACCTACAGTTTTCTTTTTTGAAGACCTTTAAATTCAACCCCTTACACGTCCGAATTAAGAAAAACTTTCTTTTACAAAGTTTTCGAAATTTTTATTACCTTTCCAATACTTCTAACCTCACGATTGTTAGATATATATACAAAAAGATATGTCTATTTTACAAACATGCTATCACGAGTGCTCATAACTTAGAAATCTGGCAGATTTCATTTTGTCTAAAGATGTCCTAATTCCGACTAGTAAACGACTTATTTTAAATATATAGTCATCATAAAATTTCTAGATATTTGAGTCATCATTCTAATAAAAGTTTGTTTACTTAATTTAGAATTTTATGCACGAAGTTATACTTAAACTACTAGGACTATGTCAAGTAAATCTGTGTACAAAATCTAGTCTAAGTAAGATTCTAATTATGACTTTCTACCCATTAATTAGAATCTTAATTATATTCAAATTTATTATGTTTTAATTCTAATCAAAGTCAAATATGTTATACATAGTTTTTTAGGTCGTAGTTAACATTAATTGTACCATCTTTTGTTTCATAATTCAAATCCTAATCCGATTAAGATTTGTTCTCTATGGATAGCTTTTTCTAAAATTGATCTTTGATATTTTTTACTTTCAAAACATCTGAATTAGTAAAAGTAGTCTTCTACAAAGTTATAGATATTTTTATTCTCTTTTCAATGATATCAATTATGTATTAATCAAAATTTTCTATAAAAAATTATTATTATTTTACTATGTTGTTATCTAATACATCAACTCAGAATTTGAACTAAATTAGTAGGTTATTCTTAATAGTATAATTGAGCTATTAGATTTTCATAATTAGATTAATTTGACTAAATTAAGTTACTTAAATTCAATTATAAATTCTTATAATTAGTTAATTAGTCTAATTTAAATTTATTAATAGTTGTAAAAGTGCATGATATAATAATCTTGAGGAAGAGGTAAATATGATACAGCCATAGAGTTTCACATCAAAAGAATTTCCGTATAAAATGTACAAACTTCAGAGGTCTGTTTATAGACTGAAGCAGATTTTCCGAAGCTGGAATATAAGATTTGACGGGACTGTCAAGTCTTATAACTTCATTAAGAATGAAGATGAGTCTTCTGTGTACAAGAAGACTAGTGGGAGTGCAGTCACCTTCTTAGCTCTTTACGTAGATGACATTCTACTAATTGAGAATGATGTAGCTATGATGTCATCAGTAAAGATTTGACTGTCGAAAAATTTCTTCATGAATGATTTGGGAGAAGCATCCTACATATTAGAAATACAGATTTATAGAGATAGATCAAAGGGGATGCTTGGAATGACCAATTCTTATATATAGATATCATCGTAAAAATGTTTGACATGAAAAATTCTAAGAGACGTCTCATATCGATGAGATATATAATTTATATGTAAAAAGAGTAGTGTCTTAAGACTCCCAAAGAGAGGGCATTCATGTATAAGGCCTGATGTTACATATGTTCTAAGTGTTACGAGCAGATTTCAGGCGGATCAAATGAATAGCACTAGAAAATAGTAAAATATATCCTTAGATACTTGAGAATAACTAAGGATATGTTTCTTATCTATAAAAGATGTGACTTAAAACTGTAAGATTTTATTGACTCAAGTTTATAGTCAGATCCAGATGATAGCAAGTATACATCTGATTTTGTGTTTACCATAAACAGAGGCGTAATGGATTAGAAGAGTTCCAAACAGGAAACTAGTTAACAAATAGAAAAAGGGCTCAATTAATTGAATGAGTTAATCGATATGTACCAGAGTTGATCGATAGCAATATCATCTAAGTGGGCCTTTCCACTAGAGTTACTTGATAGAAGATCAATTAAGTGAGCCTATCCATCCACCATGTAATCGATTAATTGAGATAACTTAATCGAAGTCTCATAAGTTAGGGGAGACATAGGTCAAGCTAGTCGATGTCTATGGCAAGTTAATTGACTAACTGAGTCTGAGCACAGTTAACTCCTGAGATTTAATTAAGTCTCAGAATAATAAAAACTAAAATCCAATAAACATGATGAATGTACTCTAGGTAATCGATTAACATATTTGATTAACAACTCAAATAAAAATTGATTATTTTAAATTTAATATTTATCATGATCAAAATATGGGGATTCTACTAGAGAGGATCCAATGGTTCAACAATATGTAAAATTCTCGTTAACTTAGAGGTATATATGCAAAAATACCCAAATTGTTTGAACATATTTAGATAGAGAAATACATGCAGTAATGCTCATGCTTATTGCAAATCCACGTGGATTGCAATGTACCAAGACAAAAGTCTAACTGGCTTGATCGATGGCTGTCCAACTATCTGCCTAGGCGTGTATAGGCGGGGAGTGAGCGTTTCCCTTTTTTGTTTTATTTTAGCATTTTTTAGTTTTTTTATGAGCGTTGGATAAAAAATTTGAACATTACAACCAAGGAGGTTAGGTTATCTCCAAATTCGTTGTATATTTTATTTTAAAAAAACTTTTTAATGCATGTAAACCTAGACATACATAATTTTTTTTAAAAAATAAAATATACAATTAGCTCTCAACTGACCCAAGCTCCTTAATTGTACCGTCTGATTATTGATTCGATGGTTAAAAAAAAAAAATCGAGAACTAAAAATAGGCGCAAGCCCCGTCAACCATCCAATCAACCAAATTAGACTACTACAGTGGCACATTGCAGAAAATATTTCGCATTGGGTTAAAGTTCACTACATTTTATAAAGTCTGAATTTGAGAAAAGATTGGCACGAGGAAAAGATCTTAAGTTGGCAAAAAGTAGTGAAAGATATGTTATTTTTAATATATAAAATATAATTTTAAAATATAATATAAAAATCTAAGAATATATATTATAAAAATGAGTGAATTTATTTTAGAAACGTATATTGCTACAACCAATTAAAAAATTATTTTTTGAAATTTTTTTGAAGCTCCTATTATTCCGTGAATATTCGTACAATCTGATCTCCGATTAGATTAGCCAAAAAAAGGTGAAAAGTAAATAACCAAGTCAAGTCAGGCGATCAAAAATTAGATTGTACGGACATACAAGACATAATAGGAATTTTTAAAAAAATTATAAAATATAATTTTTAATTAAAAACACCGACCACCTGCCCGTGCAGCAAGTTGGACTCTTTAAGTTTACAAAGATTTTAAAGATCCTTTTAGAAAGAATCAAAATTTGTTCGCAAAAATAAATCAAGATGAAAAAGTGTAATTTAATTGTAATTTTTACACGAGGAGCGCGGCGTTACGGACAGTGTCAGGGTACTTTCCACAATAAGTAGGAGTCGGAGGCACATTGTGCGAATATACTCATTTACGGAAGGACATATACACAAGTCCCTTTTCTTTATCCCGACAAGTTACATATTTTGTCTTCACGTACACAATTAAAAACGTTAGAAGACGCGCTCGCAGTACTTTTCCTTTTCCCGTAACCCCAAAACCCTAGAGAGGGAGCTGCACTGCACCCCTCGCTCCCTTCACTCCATCCCCGTTCCTCACTTCTACCGCCACAGGAACCCCAACCGTGCCCGACCGAAGAGGGGCCACGCCACACCATGAGCTGCCTGCACGTCTCTTCCTCTTCATCCGCCAAGACCCTGTTCGTCGAGAGGGCGGCCTCCGCTCCCTTCCCGGTCACTCCCCGCGGGGGCGTCTTCTTCCTCGCGCCTCCCCGGAAGAACGCTCCGCCGTCGACCCTCGCGGCGGCTTCCGCTGCTGCCCGTGCCGGCGTCCCCGAGAGGTGGCCCAACGATGGCAAGGCCTTTCCCGAAACATGTATGACGCCGTAGCATGTTCTACGCTTGCTACTCCTCTATCTCCTCTTTTTCCCCTTCATTTTTTTTGCTTCAATTCTACAGTGCTCCATAAAGATAAAAACGTCTTTTTTTCTTTGTAAAATGAGTTACACAGTCCAAACTCCCCAAGTAATGATTGTAACCATATGAGTTCAGCTGCTGTGCAAGCAAGACTTTATATTCAAGTATTCAACTTCTCTAGTAGACTGTGCCGCAGGAGCATGCTTTTTGGAACTCTGAGATATTAAGTTCGGGCCAAGATATCATTTTCTTTCTCTTTTTTTGTTGTGGGCCTGTGGCAATGTAAATGTAAGGGGAACATTGTTTCATTACTAGAATGCCCTGTAAAGATGCTCCTTTCCTTCGTAAATGAGATTGTTAAAGAATAAAAGCATGCGTATGTGTGTTATTCCAGCTAGTATTGCATATAAATGCGCCAAGTCCTACTAGGATGTCCTTTATGATCAAAATCCACAGTAAAATGAATGGAATCTGATAAGAAGTGAGTGCAAATTGTGAAATCCTCCGGACTTATGTGACAAAGATACTATCTCTTTGTAGATCTCAGTTGAAGATAGTTGTGTGGTGGTTAAACTGGTGACAATTATACAAGGTGGGTGAGTAGCTATTCAGCTGATGACAGGTGTCCTATGATGATGAGGTTTCTCTCAAGATTTAGTGTTGTGTAATATAGTTCCATGGTTTCCTAGCTTTCACACAAACCTAGAATATTTAGAGGCTTGCATTATTGGGATGGTGGATAGTTTGCCGGTCCATCTGGCTGAGATGGAGGTCGAAGTGTAGTAGGGGTTGCTGAACATCAAGGATGAAGGTTTAGGAAACTGGATGAATGCAAATCATGATGTTCTGTGCATCCATGGAGATCAAAGTTGGCTTATTGAAGAACAAGCAGACATTTTCAGTGAAATGATCATTATGGACAGTCAATATAAGAACCTAGGTAGCAGTCCAGAAGGATCTGGTGCAGGGTACTGAACACATCGTAACCCCTGTGGGATGTGGAGGTTTGTTTGTAAATGTGGAGCTCTAAAGAAGGTGGATAGAACCATGACCATGCTGAAGTGTTTGGAGTTCGCTGGACTGCTAGTAGAAGTAAATGGGGAATCCACTGTGCCAGAATTGCTAAGAGTTCAGGTAGTGCCAACGTGGATTTTGGGTGAAAGTAAATGTCCATGTTCCTCAATCTGATCCCTAGTGATCAACTCAACTTACAAGGATGCAGTTCAGGCATACAAGATTTACACAGCCAGGAATGCAGGATAGGGGAAAAGTGAGAGCTTGAAGAAGGTGTAGGTGAGTTTGCCTGCCTATCTGATCACAACTTTGACATCTCCACCCTGGGTGCATCGTGGATCATGAGCAAGGAATTATGTTTGTGCCGCATGCGCTGATTGCTGAAGGTGGGTAGTGGGTGCCTCAGCAGGAATTTATCAAAATTCATACAGAAGCTAATGCCCTTGAACAAGTTGGGGTTTTCCTCAGGTCACAATTAACTCATAGGGACAAATGTTCAAAAACTCTTATAGGGACAAAGATGTAAAAAACAGCTTAGGTAGCATGGCAGAAGGCTATCAAAACCTTGCCTCTTAGGTTGCAGAAGGGACTCACAAGGAGTTAAAAAGGGATAGAAGGAGATATGTTTTCCCAGGGGTGTATCATCGTGGAAGGAGGAGAGGAAAGGGAGCAACCTTGACTTCACAGCTGGAACATCTTGCAGATCTGCTGCCAATGCTGGCACTGATGGAAGAGGCGGCAATCTTGGCGCAACTGGCACATATCACCCAATGAAGATGAGATGCCCTCACCATATTTCAGAGATGCAGGAGCGCATACAAAAAGGAGACTGGATTATGTCTGCAGTGTTCATCATCTTTTCCAGATAAGTGTGGTCAAAGCAGTGCTTTTATTCTAACACAGTCACGTGTTCCATCTGTCACCTGATGCAGTTAAAGAGGGCAATATTAGATTCCTTAATAGCAGTGCAAAGGAGGTCACAACGTCAAAGTTGGAGGATTTGGTGAAAGTATTGGCAACATTTCAGTTATCTCTAATTGGAGTAATGATGAAGTAACAGAAAGAGCAGCTATGTTGGGGTACAGGTGCAGAAAAAAGTTGGCCAATTCTGGGAATTGTCAGAAAGAAAACTCTGAAGGAAATGGTAAACAGATACGGAGAACTAAGAGAGCAGAGGAATTCAAAGCTTACTAAGGGCATCCTCTTTGGTATTTAGTGCAGGAAGAAGTGTAGTGCCAGAAGTCAGTAGGATCTGCATATAGGGACACGATCATCTGTTCTTGGAACATTCGAGGACGTCATGAAAAAGGTAAGCAAATGGCAATTAGAGATTTGATGAGGAGGAGGAAAACAAGCATAGTTTATCTGTAGGAGATGAACGTGGAACAGATGGGACATGCTTTAGTCAAAATGCTTACTGGGTTTAGAAATGTTGATTTTACATTCAGTAGGTCTAGGGGCCAGTTAATGCTTACTGAGTTTAGAAATGTTGATTTTACATTGAGGCAGTCATCCATTCTCCTGATCAGCCACGTCTAGGGGCCACTTGGGCGGAATTTTAGTGGCTTGGGACATAAAAGTGCGGCATGGAAGATTATTGGAAATTGGGCAGCATTCTGTAAGCAGTCAGTTTAGCAATCAGTCCGCCGATACTATCTGGATGTTGTCAGATGTATATAGTCCAAGTTACTGCATACATGGACAGATCTCGTGGACCGAAGTTAGTCGATGTTAGGGTAGGTACAAACTTCCATAGTTTGTATTGGGTTATTCTAATGAAGTCAGGGTGCCTTCTGTGATAAACAGAGGCAGGAAATTATCTATTGGCATGAAACAATTTCATAGGCAGATAGAGGACAGAGGTCTTAATAAGTATCACTTGACCAATCAAATGTATACCTGGTGCAACTTGAGAGAACCCATTCTATGTCCAAGATCGATAGTCTTTGGTAATGATAACTGGGAAATAATATTCTCCTAAGCTATAGTCTTTGGCCAGCTAACTATATCAGATAGCAGCTATCAGAAGATTGGGAGTGAAACTGAGATGTTTTAAGATTGAGATAAAAGAATGGGCCACTAAGTGGAGGAAGGGAAGGTATAAGAAGAAGAGAGATATACTGGTTGGCATTAAGAAATTGGAACCGTTGGAAATTATCTATTGGCATGAAACAATTTAATAGGCAGATAGAGGACAGAGGTCTTAATAAGTATCACTTGACCAATCAAATGTATACCTGGTGCAACTTGAGAGAGCCCCT
Organism: Zantedeschia hybrid cultivar; assembly: GCA_030544215.1. Taxonomy (NCBI): domain Eukaryota; kingdom Viridiplantae; phylum Streptophyta; class Magnoliopsida; order Alismatales; family Araceae; genus Zantedeschia; species Zantedeschia hybrid cultivar. Next base: position 49,958,182 of record JARZZO010000011.1, read on the forward strand.
GCTATGTCCAAGATCGATAGTCTTTAGTAATGATTACTGGAAAATAATATTCTCCTAAGCTATAGTCTTTGGCCAGCTTAGAACTATATCAGATAGCAGTTATCAGAAGATTGGGAGTGAAACTGAGATGTTTTAAGATTGAGATAAAAGAATGGACCACTAAGTGGAGTAAGGGAAGGTATAAGAAGAAGAGAGAGATACTGGTTGGCATTAAGAAATTGGAACTGTTGGAGGAAAGTACGGAGCTATATACACCCAAAAAAGGAGTTGGTGATTCTCAAAGCCGTTTATGTAGAATGGGTTTGGGAGGAGATCTGATGGAGATGAAAGTCCAGGATTCTTTGGCAGCAGTAAGGTGACAATAGTACATGTTTCTTTCATAAAGTAGCAAATGGCAACAGAAGAAGAAAATGCATTGCTTTCCTTAAGAAAGGAGACAATTGGATTGAGGAGGAAAATAAAATAGCTGAGGAAATTGTTCACTTTTATGGGAACTGTTTTCCTCAGTCAAGAGATAGTATCCCACCTGGACATACTAGAAGCACTCAAGGTATCCACTGAAACTTGCTGATTCTTTCCCGTGACATTGTGACATGGGAAAGAATAATGGTCTTTTCCCGTGAAATTATTGTATCATGTTATTGAAGGAAATCATAGTGCTTATCAGCTTTGGAAGTAGGGAAGGTTGATGGAGCTTTCATGTGGTTGATGTCCCAAAAAGGATTATTGCCAAGGTTTATAGGGAAAAAATGGTGCAGCAACAATGGTGTTAATTGTACCCTATGTGGAGAAGACAGTGAAGTTATGGACCATCTATCTTTTCAGTGCATGATCAGCCAGGAAGTGTGAGGACATATAACAAATTGACAGGGATCAACCTCACCTTTATGACCATGAAAGAAACATGTAATTTTTTGCACTCAAGCTCAAGATGGGGAATGTAATCGGTTGCAAGATTTTTCAATGGAAAATGGCATCAATTGCAGGATCCTTATTCTACTTCCTAATGCAGTCTGCTGGGGCATTTGGAAGGAGCACATTGATGGTATATTTTAGAGGAGTAAGAATATTCGTCTTAGTCATCTTTCTTGTCTCTATAGTTGAGATTTCATTTGAAAATTTCTATTGATACTTGGAGGGGGTTATTTGATTCTTGAGTAGCTGTATCTGATTCTTGAGTAGGTGATGTTTTAGAGGAACCTCTCCACTTAGGTAACTATTATTTGATTCAAAATAAAATTGTGGTGCAACTCACAAACTATTTTTTCCCCCCAAAAAAGTGTGGTGTAATATTATTGGAGTCAGTGGGTTGATCACATGTGTCTCCAACAGTCCAGTACTTGTTACTATTTTATTTTATTTTCTATTTGTGGAGAAGCTAGTTTAACTCATTGTTTCTGCTGTGTGTAGTTCTTTGCCCTTCTAGGTACTCCATGTCTTCTAACATTTGCATCTGTCTCCTTTCTTTGGTTGTTTGCCAAATTTCTGTGCAGCTGGAAAGCCATGGAAGACATCAGATGCCAGACTTGTGCTTGAGGATGGTTCCATATGGAGGGCCAAATCTTTTGGCACCTCTGGAACACAAGTTGGTGAAGTGGTGTTTAATACGTCTTTAACTGGGTAATTTTCATGGCGTACCTTCTCCTTTTTTTGGGGAAAAGCATACCACTGTTTTCAATGGGCAAAATATTTCATGTCAAAATAGTGCTTTGTAGTTGTCTAATTTGCCTTGGTATCCTTCTGAAATTCAATTTACATTTTTTTTGGTTCGGGATTGGGGTGAGAAGAGGGGCGCGACTGAGCTACAATTTTTTAAAATGAAGTACGTAGTACCTCACAATACATCTTAACGTGACTGTCTCTGCGGAGATCTTGAAGGCATCCACTCTCTCATCCGACCTGCATACCATCAGTCTCTATAGTAACCAAGCTTTTCCATTTATCCATTCTGTACATTAAAATGGAATCTCTGACTTTACTAAAAATAAAAATTATATTAATTAAGATGGACTTTGTCGCTCTTGATTATAGTAGATTGATGCCAAGGCTCATCTCTGAGAATGTATTATTTCCTACATACCAAACATCAGAAAACTTTTCATGGTGGCGGCGTGGCGCATCATCCGTATCTACATCTCTGCTTTCACTGGGTTGGACTTCCAGTCGGGGATAAATTTATGAAGTGCCGCTGTACCTGCGAGTAAGCTTCAGCAGTCTTCAAGAATCATGTCCAAAGAGTCTCGATCATACCATGTGTTTGCTTGCTTAAAATTTCCACAGATAATGCAAATATTCTTGATATCAGGTTTAAATACCATTAATGATCACTGATTCAACTTTTCAATATAATTAATTCTGATTTTGATGCGAATTTTCTTATTCCACACTTGCCTATGCAATGCCACTTCCTTCCTTCCCTCTGTAAGTAAGTACCTTTATTGCTGATGTCACTGAGAAGCTTCCCCTGGCCCTGGTTCCCGTCTTCACCTTCTTGTACCCCTTTTATCTGGATTTATGGTGATATTCTCTAGAATAATATAAGCAAGTTCTGAAATTATTATTGCGTCTATGTTTCATTGATGTTTCAGCAGAATTTCAGGTCTTATTATGGCATCATTTAGGAACCCTTATTTGGTGAGTTCCAATCATTGGAATCCAATATGGGTTCCCAAATGACCGAGGTTCTTCTCGCGCTCGGTTTTGGCAAAAGCTGAGAGAGAGAGAGAGAGAGAGAGAGAGAGAGATGTATGGAGTGGAGAGAGAAATCAAAAGCAAGAAAATGGGAGCTTTTGAAAAAGTAACCTAGATTCCAATGATTGGGTGTGTGGGAAATGACCAAAATGCCATTAGTTTTTTACACTTAAAGAAAAAGGATGGACATTTTGGTGAATGACATTTCAAATCCCACTTCTTACCTTCCAATGATTAGCAACCAAAATCTCTCTCCAATCATTACTTAAAAAGTGGATCTTAGACAAAATCTACTACCGCAATTGAGTTTCCAAATGATGCCTATGTTGTTAAGCCTGAATTTGCCATATTTTACTGTTATTCTAATTAGCATAGCATGTAATACTGTATAGATTTTCAGATCTTCCCCCAAAAACCTCTCCACCCGTGGATTTTCACATAGCTTTCTTAACTGACCATTGTGTACTTGAATTACTGTTGAGCAATTGGACAGATCTCTATCACATACAATATCCTTCTGAATAACTGACACATGATAGATATGCTGATATGTGCAGTCTTGAAAATCAGCAAGTGTCCTCCTAACAATACTTCTGTCTAAAATCACTCCTTAGAGGCACTTCACTATCAATCCTCAACCACTTCAAGAAAAGTGCCTTATTTGGCATATCAAAAGGTGTCAGCCCAGCTCCACCTCCTTGGGTGTTCATATATTCTTCCATCCTATAGAATGGACTCCCTTTTCTTTTGGTCCCTTGATGGGGATCCATGATCAACGCACCATGATGGAGTGCGTCTACCACCATCATAGTGCCGTTTCAGCTTCGTTGTGGCTTGGAGACTTGGAGACAGTTCAAAGCTCGTTTAATGCATAGTTTATTTTAGTCGAGTCCATAGACAGTTTGTTTGGCCCATTTAGAGCCCATTTAACATGTTTTTTTATTTTTCCTGAATTTTAGATGTGATTTTCTATTTTTCAGAGATTTTTAGTACGAATTTTTGCAATATTTATCAAGTTAAGTGCATTTTAGTCCATTATTATATAAGCATGTAAAGGAAAGGTCCCTAAACACTACACATAAGCATGTAATGTCTATTTTTAATTTATGGGTGAATTTTAGTGCGGATCTCAATTATTTTCTGGTGTTTTTCTCTGTGATGGAGAAGGTGACCCTAAGACGGGGTCGGAAAAACCTTGCGACGGAGTTGGGTGCGGCGCCCTAGCCGCCGGTGCGATGCTGGAGGAGGCCTCAACCACCATCTCATTCCCCATCAAATTTGGTATCAGAGCTAGGTTCGATCCCTACCCCATTGCAGCTCCATTGCTGCTCGTTGCCGCCATGCCATCCTCCTCTTTCTTTCCCCTCTCTCTCTCTCTCTGTGCTGCATATTCTTTTTCTCCCTCTGTTTTACTGTTCCGTAAACAGTAAACAGCAGGGGGGAAGGGAAGAAAAGCCACCTTCGCACTCTTTCTCCTGCCTCACCTTTCTCTCTCTCTCTCTCTCTTTCTACAGCCCCACAAAACCCCAGGTTACTGTTCACAGTGCTGAACAGTGCCGTCACCTTCCCCCTTCCGCCGCACCTCTTCTCTCTCTTCCATGATCTCTTTCTCTCTCCCGGTGCTGTTCTATCTCTATCTTGGTCCCTTTCTCTCTCTCCCTCACACCTCTCCCACTACCAATCTCTTTCTTGCTCGTGTGGAACCCAGGAGGAGGAAGAGGAAACCAGCCAGGGTCATGCAGCCCGCTGCCCCCTTCCTGCACCTCTGTCTCTCTCCCTTGTAGCGGAATGTCCACCCGCACCCCACGCGCAGGGTTTGCGTCCGCACCAGCGAGTCTGCACCTGCACCAGTGGGCCGATCCCACATGGGCCCCGCTGCGGTCCAGGTCCGCCCCAAACTGGTCCCTGTGGACCATGTTTCTAGTACCCAAGCCCCCCTTTACCTGCTATCCAATTCCACCCTGGTCCGAGCCAGGGTGCCCCCTGGTTTGCTAGGAAACTGAGCCAACCTGGTCCGTACCAGGGTCTGCCCTGGTCCAGCTAGGTCCATGGTGCTCCGAACCACTAAATTCATCAGGGCTGAGCCACGGTCTGCTATAGCGGACGGATGGTGCATTTGCAGTCCTTATCGCACCGCCATCATCGGGGGCTTATCTGTGCTCTGATTTGTGTGCTGTTTGCGTTGTTGGATTCTTCTCAACAAGGCCGACCGTGTTCTATGTGCCACTGCCACGACTGTGTCTGGTTTTGCGTGCCACCCTTGCACGTTTTTCGAGGACACTTTTAGACACATTTTGCGAGTCGAGGGCACTTTGGCTTCCTTACAGTGAGGCCGACCTCATGCAGCAACTTGTCTGCCAACAGTGCATCGTTTTGCATGCCACCCTTGTACGCCTTTTGGAGGAGACATTTGGGCTCTGATTTGCGTATTGATCGCACTGTTGGCTTCCTCATAGCGAGGCCAACCTCGTATTGCACCCGTCTACCAGTATCTTCTTGTTTTGCATGTTCGCCTCCAAGACTCGCCTTAGACGTAAGGCCACCTCCATGTTCTATTTTGCACGATGATTGCATCATTGGCATCCTTGCAGCAAGGCTGTCTCGTCCAGTATGTTGCTACCACTAGTGTGCATCATTTTGCGTCACTCTTGTACGCACTACGCGCGAACGTCTATTTGCATACCTCGAAGCCCACATCAGTTGTCTTGATTTGCGTGTCAACTTTCAAACAATTCTGACTATGTGGCACGTTTTCTGGGATGATGACCATAAGTTATTCGAGTCTGGGTTGGGTTTTCATTAAAGGATGACCTGATATGGATCAAGATAAAAATGACATTGAGAGCTATTGTGCTAGAATGATCGAACCAAAAGAGATAGTTTACAAGGATGACCTAGTGTTGATCGAGGAGTATGAAAGCCAAATGGAAGAGATATTTTATGAAGCCGATCCAACATTAGTAGATAAGTATTTTGAAGAGGTCGAGCCTAAGATGTTTGAAGCATGTGATGACATCCTCCCTGAATTAAGGCTAGATGCGAGTCCTAAAGTTTATTTTGAGTCCAGTTCCACATTCATGGCTTAGCAGAATGATCCAAAGAAGGAAGAGACAAACAAAGATATGGTTCATCAGTCAAAGATTGTTCAAGACACCATCGGCCAGCATGATTTTGACCACATCTGGAGCGACAACACTTTCCATATCTAGGTGAAATTGTCCTCTACATGGTGATCTCAGTGGCATCAGCTGTACGTCCTTGCTTTGCTGCTCTGATTGTCTCCTCGTGGATGTTGCTGCATTTCAAATCTTGAGGACGAGTTTTCTCGAACTGGGGGAGAATGATGGAGATCTAAGATCAATGCACCATGATGGAGTGCGTCTACTGCCATCAGAGAGCTGTTTCAACTTCGTTGTGGCTTGGAGATAGTTCAAAGCTCATTTAATGTGTAGTTTATTTTAAGTTGAGTCCATAGACAATTTGTTTGGCCCATTTGGAGCCCATTTAACATGTTTTCTATTTTTTTTTGAATTTTAGGTGTAGTTTTTTATTTTTAAAAGATTTTTAGTACAATTTTTGGCAATATTTATCAAGTTAAGGGTATTCTAGTCCATGATTGAGTTAGGGAGTTGGAAAGGTCCTGAAACACTATATATAAGCATGTAATGTTTCTTTTTAATTTATGGATGAATTTTAGTGTGGATTTTGATTATTTTTCGGTGTATCTCTGTGACGGAGAAATGACTTGAGATGGGGTCGAAAAAACCCTATGACGGGGTTGGGTGCGATGCCCTAGCCGCCGGTGGGACGTCGGAGGCCTCTACCACTGCTTCGTTCCCCATCATCCTTCCCCTCCAGAAGAAAAACAGCTCTTGCCATCTCCAATTTATGAAAAACATAAGCTTCTTGAATGTTGATAGTTAAAGCATATAGGTATGCTTGTGAGATGAGGATATCTTAGAGTGAATTCATCTGCCACCTGCTGTAAGAAATCTGCCCTTCCGGCTAGCAATTCTATCCCCAGATTAGGATGCAGTTTCATTCTGCAGTTCTCACACAACCATCTGACAGAATCAAAAAGTTGTTCCCAGGTCCTTAATTGAGAAAGCTTCCCAGTTTGAAGTTAGAACCCATAACTTGAGTGATCAATATCTTCTTTTTTCCTTTAGCAACCCATAATTTGAGTGATTATTATCTTCTTTTCCCTTTAGCACTTTCATTCCCACCAGCCACTTTTGAAGGAACAATTTTCATGCCAGTGACCCCTTTAGTAACTTGAGGATTCTCATATGAATTATGTTCTTCCAGAATGAGCTATATCACCATATTTTGAGTTGTATCACCATATTCCAAATGCATTACTTTCTCTTCACTTATACTAAGCTTTATTCCTTCAATCATCACACTTGCTCTAGTGATGGGGATCCAGGACTGTCGCACCGATATTGCCAATGCATTGCAAATGATGAAGCGGTACCAGAACAACAACAGCCCCTACTCGATGTGTCGAGTTCCTCCCCATTGGAGAGAATTGGTGAGGACGCTAGGGCTCGAGTCTGCTTTGACTCGGAGTATGTTTACTGCCATTGGAGGATTACACAGGCTTCCATTTGGCTCGGAGACAATCTGCATAATGCTTGAGTCATGGGTTGTTGGACGACAAATCTGTTGAGCATTTCTTTGGCCCATTTGGGGCCCGTTTGACTAGTTTTCCTTTTTTTTAGATATTTTCATGCGATTTTTGCATAATTTCTCGAGTCTATGGATATTTTACTCTAGAGAAATGTGCAGGGAGTCCAGTTATCGTTAGAGTTGAGGTGATCTCTATAAATGATGCTGTATGCTGTAAACTATTTTTAAATTAATGGTGAATTTTATTACGAATTTTGTATTTTATCTACTTCTCTGAGATAGAGAATCGAAACCCTGAGACGAGGTCAGGCGAGATGCTAGGGTATTTGCCACCACTGCGATCACTTCGCCGCTGCTGCTATCACCTCGCACCGCCATCTCTCTGCTTATCTTGCATCATCTAGCTTTCTCCCACATCATGCTATAAACTTGCTTGACGATCACAACTAACGAAGGAGATAAGAGATTTTTTGTCTACATCCTTCATCCTTTGGAGCTTCTACAGTGTCAGTACGATACTGAGAATCTTGCAGTTCCTTATCCATGATATCCATTACTTCCTCAATTTTGTTGGCTCTGGTACCCTCTAGACATGCCTTATTGACTATGTTCTAGTTTTCGAAGTCTATCTTCTGTGGATGAAGGCCGATTCTTCCAAACCAACTAACTTTCTGACAGCCTCATTAAGCCTTCTTACTGAAGTTCTGATTATGATTTTATAACTTCTTTGCAATTGAATAGTGGGTCTGTGTTCGGTCATAGACTCGGCCTTTTCCTCTTTGGTGTCAAGACCACAATGTTGAATCGAATCACTTGCACATGGGGACTCCTCTAAAATTCAGTTTGCTGTTTGTTGATACAGATAAATAATCTAAAATTTAAATACTGTATGAGATGAAGTTGTATAAGACATATCTTGTTTTAAACCATGTTCCTGTTTCCTTCCAAAAAGATGTTATTGTTATTTTTGAAGGTAAGGGAAAACAATTCAATTTTCTTTTTTTTGTCCTGGCCAAAGGTTATGTGATGGGTATCCAGATCTGCTGCTTTACAGTCGAAGGAGCACGTTAACCACCATCAGAGAACCGTTTCAGCTTCCTTGTGGCTTGGAGACCATTTAAGGCTCATTTGATGTGTAGTTTACTTTTTAAAAGAGTCCATAGATATTTTATTTAATCCATTTGGAGCCCGTTTAGCATGTTCTTTATTTTTTTCTGAATTTTAGATGTGATTTTTATTTTTATTTTTAGAGATTTTTAGTGCGAACTTTCGTAATAATTATCTAGTTAGGGAGTGTCTTAGTTTGTCTTGGAGTCGGACATTTTGAGTCACAAAGGTCCTTAAACATTACATATGTGGATGTGTGATCTCTTTTTTATTTATGGACTAATTTTAGTGTGAATTTCAAGTAATTATTAGTGTTCTCTCTACGATGGAGAAGACAATCCTGTGGTGGGGTCGAATTTGCTTGTGATGGGGCCGAGTGTGATGTCCTAGCCTCTAGTGCGACGCCAGAGGCCTCCTCATTGTTGGTGCGACACTGGTAGTCTCTCCAACCCCCTTCTCTCCCACTATTCCCTATCAATTTTTGTATCAGAGCCTAACTCTGATCCCCTCTGGTGCTTGCTGCTGCCCTTCTCTCTCCCTGTTGCGTCCTCTTTTCTTCCTCTTTTTTCTGTTTTGTGAACAATATCCAAAAAAAAAATAAATCCACTGTAGCCTTCTCTCCCCACAGCAGCACCCTTCTTCCCTCCCTATTTCTCTCTCTCTCTCTCTCTCTCTCTCTCTCTCTCTCTCTTTCTATTTATTTTTCTGCATGAACAGTAACAGCGGAAAAAAAGCCTCCACCACCCACAAACTTTTCTCTCTCTCTCTTGGTTCCTTCTCTCACTGTTTTCCCGTCTTCCATGCGTGTTGCTGTTGCTGCGGCCTTGCTACGGTGACCACCGGAGAGCTCCACTGCCCGCACCCCTCTTCTTCCCCCACCCTAGCCACCTTCTCTTTCCTTTAGTCTCCTCTCTCTCTCCCCGTTTTCACTGGCAGAACAAGAATAAGAAGAGCACAGGAAGGAGAGTAGTAGAAGAAGAAGAAGAGGAGGGAGGGGAGGAACCTGTCTCTGTTAGTGCTGCTGCTGCCAGCAGCACCAGCGGCCAGTGGCGCCACTTCCATGTGCCGTCATTGCGGCCGACATCTCTCTCCCTCATTCTCTATGTGTGTGTGTGTGAAGGTTGGAAAGGAGAAGGGAGAAAGAGAATAGTAATCGGGTTTGACCTGGTCTAGCACCAGGGTGTGAGCCCATCTTGCAGCCCTAACTCACCCATGGAATGTAGAATCGGCCGATCCCGATCCGGATCGGTCGATTCGGATCGGGATCGGCAGGTCCTGATTCGGCCGATTATCCCGGCCGATTCTGGACGATCCAAGCCGATTCCGGCCGATCCGATCCCGATTCGGATCGGGATCGGCGGGTCCCGATTCGAGGACCCGATCCGATCTGGAATTCCTTGAACTCACCTGGCCCGAGCCTGGTTATATTAAATGGGCCCGAGCCTCTGTGTGTCTGTGTGTGTTGGAAAGGAGAAGGGAGAAAGAGAATAGTAACCTAGTCAAACGCAGTTTGACTTGGTCTAGCCCCAAGGTGTGAGCCCATCTTGTAGCCCTAACTCATCTGGCCCGAGCCAGGTTATATCAAGTGGGTCCTAGCCTCTTTGGCCTTCTGCTTCGACCCAGATTTGCATCAGGTCCAGCCCTGGTCCAGCAGTGGTCCGAAACTTAGTCCCAGATTCGTGCATCCCCTGTTCTGTCTCTGTGTACCAGGGACCATTGCACTAGGTGGTGCAACAGAACCTGGTAGTGGATACCCCTTGCTCTAGGCTCTTTCGTCCTTCAATTTGCATGCTGTCTGCGCCGTTGGATTCGTCTCAGTGAGGCCGACTTCGTTCAAGCATTGTGTTGGCCTGACAGTGCCTCATTTTGCGTGCCCACCTCTTAGGTCCGTGTTAGACATCGAGAGTGCCCCATGCTTTATTTTACGTGTCGATCATGCTGAGGGTATTCTTGTAGTGAGGTGGACCTCGTCTAATACTTCGTCTCCCTACGGTGCATCGTCTTGCATGTTGCTAGTGTCATGAGCTCGCTGGGGTTCACTTTGTGCACCTATCGTACTGTTGGCTCCCTGGCAGTGAGGTTGACTTCGTCCTCTTGTTCGTCAGTCAGTAGTACATTTTGCGTGCCACTCCTACACGCATCCAATAGATGACTGTTCGCACATCTTAAGGCCTATGTCAGCCACCTTGATCTACATGTCACCTTCCACGTGCTTTCAACTTTACGGCACGCTTCTCGAGGAGGAATCTGACAGCACTTATCCTTGTCCTTTATGTCTTAGAAGCTATAGAGTCATCTAAATTTCAAACGGCGATGCAACTTCCTAATAAAAGGATAGTCCTGGTGATTTTTAATGCATCACAACAAGGTAATTTTGTCTCCCAAGTTGTTGGTTTACTTGCTGAGACGGGTGAAATTATTATCAAACTAGATTGTGTTTTTGTGGAGTTTCAAAAGCAGTTTAAGGGGTGCACTAGGTTAAAAGATATTCTATATTTTGAAGGAGTTTGGGCTGGGGTTAATCCTTCAAAGGACTTTCATATTATTGTGGAAAGAGACTGGTTGGAAGAGTGTCATGCCACTTTTGATTATGAGCAAGGTAGTTGCATCTCCAGCCAGCACACTTGAAGACTAAATTTCTTTCCAGATCCAATTTTATCTCTACTAGTGCACATGTCCAACTAGTGGCCCCAAAGCAGTGGATGCCCTCTGACGAGCCATTAGAGGTGGCAAAACTTGTGACACATGCCGGGCTCTTCATTCACAGCACAAGCGATGCGGATTCGTTGGTTTCTGAGGGTTGGGATCATGATCTGCTTATTTCATCTGATTTGGGTTTGATTTCAGAGCATATATTTGAAGCTGATTCATCGCCTGTGATTATTCCTATCCAGTTGGTTGCTTGGGATACTGCATTATTTGCTTAGTCGGGATTCCACTTGATATTTGATGATGTTTTTCAAGACAGAGTCATCATTGTTGGTTACTGATGGTTCATCTGGCATTGCTGCATGTGGTCGAATGCTTGGTGATTTGATATGATATGGTGTGATGTTGAGGCACAACTTCAACATTTTCAATGGCATTAGCCATGCTTCCTTTCATTGTTGATCTCATCATCTCCCATGGATATTGTCGGACTTCAAAACTCGAGGACACGTTTTTCGAACCGATGGAGAATGATGGGGATTCAGATCTGCTGCTTTGCACTTGAGGGAGCACATCTATCACCATCGGAGAGCCGTCTCAACTTCCTTGTGGCTTGGAGACAGTTTAAAGCCCATTTACTGCATAGTTTGTTCTTAAAGGAGTACATAGATATTTTATTTGGCCCATACATTTAGCATGTTTTCTATTTTTTTTTGAATTTAGGTGTTTTTTTTCCAGAGATTTTTAGTGTGAATTTTCACAATAATTATCTAGTTAGGGAGTGTCTTAGTTTGTTTTGGAGTTGGGTAGTTGAGTTTGAGTTGGAAAGCTCCTTAAACACTAGATATATAGATGTCTGATTTTTTTTATTTTATAATTTTATGAGTGAATTTTGATTAATTTCTGGTGTTCTCTCTGCTATGGAGAAGACGACCCTATGATAGGGTCAAATCTGTCTTACGACGGGGCCAAGTGTGATGCCCTAGCTGTCGGTGCGATGCTGGAAGCCTCCCCACTGCCGGTGGAATGCCGGTAGTCTCTTCAGCCTCCTCCCCTGCTGCCCCCTATCATCGTGCATAGTCCTTCATGTGGCTCTTAAGTCTTTAGCTTTGCTAGACTACATAAACTTTTCTCTTTATGGTTATCACTGTGATTGCAAGGATTCTTTTTTATGTAGAAAGATATGACCTGAACGATTTTATCCAGTACCTCAGGATCCAAGATTGTGATGTCTAGTGAAGGATTTTATATTTTATTTTACCCATAACTTTGTGGAAATGTGGCTTAAATATGTCAACCCAGCTATCAAGAAATCTGAATTTTTACGTTATACAACTTGAAAGATTTATCACTATATCATGGTCGAAGATTAATATTTGTTGAAGAGTTATATAGTTTATTTGCCCCATAACTTTGTGGAAATTTGGTTTAAATATATGATGGCAGGTATCAAGAAATCCTTACAGATCCTAGTTACGCTGGCCAATTTGTTCTAATGACGAATCCTCACATTGGCAATACTGGTGTTAATCCTGGTGTGCATGCAAAGCTGATATTAACAGAAATTTTATAGAATGATCCCCATTCGATCAGGTTTCTGATATTTGTAACTATTTTTTCTGTAGATGATGATGAATCCAATCAGTGCTTCCTTGCAGGTTTAGTAATCAGAAGCCTAAGTATTTGGTATGCTTATTTCTTATCGACCATTTATCACTGCTGAAAACATTGACCATTTACCTTATTACAGCTGAAAAGTCATTTTAATGGCCTGAAAAATTGTCTTTTCTTATTTTGTCTGTACTGTCCAATACTCATCAGCACATCGAACTGGCGATGCACAGAATCACTTGGTGATTACTTGGCAAAAAGAAATATCATGGGGATATGTAAGTGCAGTGTTGAACTACAATAGTGATTTCACTTTCTTTGCCTCATATTACAGTGAAATATTGTATGCAGTCTTTATGGAACAGATGATGTCGATACCCGTGCCATAACTCGTAGACTAAGAGAAGATGGTAGCCTCATAGGTGTGCTGAGCACTGAGGAATCCAGAACAGATGAGGAGCTCTTGGAGCTGTCCCGTAAATGGAAAATTGTTGGTAAGATTCACCTTTGCATTAAGAACTCTTCCTTTATCCTCTTAATTGTTGAGGGGAAGGAACCTCTACTCTTCCTACCTAAGTATACTACCTCTGTTTATTCTTAATAAAATTGATGGTGCAATCCATAACCTATGGAGAAAGATCTCTTTTGTTTTTTCCCTTTCTATTGTGAAATTTCTAGCAGGTCTAAATATAAGTTGTTTAGTTTTGGCTGAGTCCAGTCTCGGCTCATCTTCATGAAAGTAGCTAGATCTGAATTGGCCATTCTTTTAAAACATACAGCCCCAATTTTAATCATGTTTCAAATATTTGGATGCTTTATATATATATATATATATATATATATATATATATATATATACATACATACATACATACATTGTATATATATGTGTGGTTAACCTCCTTTTATTGCTCTAGCTAGATTGTTTACAGTTAAAACTTTAAACCATTAAACACCCTCTAGATTATGAGATGTCTTTTCTAAGTAAACACATTGGCAAGATGAATTTGGTATGCTGCTGTCCACTGTTGCTGCTGAAGTCACCAGCCAATGGTCACAATGGATGGCTGGTGGATGTGTAGGCTGATGGTGAGGTGAGGTGAGCAGGTGTGGACTGGTGAGTGTTGTGGGTTGATGATGTGAAGGTAAACAATGGCTGAGTTTTTAGTAGTAAAATGACTTGTAAATTATAGCCAACTGTTAATTTATGTAAGCTAAAAAAGGCTGTGAAACTTATAAAAGAGTTCTGCATATATACCCTACTTAGCAGTGGATTTCTGGAATTGTTGGTCTTATTTTTGCATTTGTTTTTCATGACCTCACTATGTTGCAATACTTGCAACAATGTGCCTACCGTCACCGTCCATCTACATTCTGTTAAAATACCTTATCTAACCCTGGTTAACTGTTAATGAGAACCTAAAGTATAAAGTCTAAAATACTCCTACTCTCTCTCTATATAGTGCAATATGCTGGACAGAGGACTTCTTTTCATAGGGATATTGTCATCCAAGTCTTAAATTTAATGGTTGAGGAAGGAATATTCATCACGAATTGACTAGAGGTTACCTGCTATGGTGTTTTTGACAACTTCAATTTAAGAAGGTTATCAAAATCAATTCTGCAAGTCAACTTCTAAGGGGACTATATTTACTTAAGTCCCAGCTTATAACTAATGGTCAGTAAGATATATAAATGTTAACTTTAAATTGTACATGAATGCAGAAAACCCTAATTACAACTTGTATATAAGCATGTATTCCAATGCTTTTTATTTGATTCCTTAATTGATGTATCTTTATGCTAAACCTTGAACATCTAAAACATATGTAATACAGTGCTAAAGTCAAACGGGCCAAACAAATGCTCGATGGACTCGTTGTCCGATAACCCATGACTCAAGCATCACGTAGACGGTCTTTGAGCCAAATGGAAGCCTATATGGTCCTTAGACGGCAGTAAACATGCTCTAGGTCAAAGTGGACTCAGAGTCCTGATGTCCTCACCAATCCTTCCCGACTAAAGGAGCTCGATCTCGTTGAGTAAGGGTTGTTGCCATTTTGGTACCGCTCTATCATGTGTATTTGTTGGCGATATTTGTGCATTGGTCTTAGATCCACATTATTCTCCCCCGGTTCGAGAAGATACGTTCTCGAGTTTTGTAGTGTTGGAAGATCATGATAGAAACTACGACAGATAAAAATGGCACCGGAATTCTCGAGCTAATGATCGCATGGAGGTGCATAGAGCAAGGAAGGTAGGATCGTGGATTGGGCACAGATTGGTCGGTCCGGGGCCGATCTGGATTGCAGATCTTGATCCGATCCAACCCAATCTGGAACAATGTGGGTCAGTGTTTATGTATTTTTAATTTTATACCTTTACGGTTTTGTATGTTTATATATAACTTGTTAAGGGTTTCTATATAATTTTACCAACTTTTCAAACCTTCCCCCCTTCCTAATGCTAATTCAACACAGCTATTGGCGGCTAGGGCGGAGGAAGAGGAGGAGGAGGAGGAGAAGAAGATAGGGATTGTCGGCGTCACATGGCAAGGAGGGCAGCGGTGATGACGGCAGCAACATTGTCAACGGCGTAGTGGAAGCGGCGGCGAGGTGGTGATGACAGGCGGTGTCAACAACGATGCAGCAGTGGCAGTGGCGAGGCAGCAATGGCAGCATCTTCTTCTTCCTTTTTGTTTCATTTTTGGGTTGGGGGTATGTGAGGGTTACGTGGGAGGGGAGGGTTATGTTTTTAAAGGGGGAAGGAAAGGGGACTCAGGGCTGAATGAGCGGATCGGTCCAATCCTGCACTGAACCGGATCAATCCATGCCAAGGATCGGCCGATCCAGCCTGATCCTTGGCCCAAATCGGGGGATTGGGATAGAAGATTTGATCGGATCGGGCCAAATCCGATCGGATTAGCTGATCTGATCTGATCCGATCCGATCTGTGCCGATCTTTCCTTCCTTGGCATAGAGTTCCGCTCTGTATGATCATCAAGTGCACACCACACTAGATCGAGAGCATGTTGTTTGGTGGCAAAGTCCACATCCATGACAATGATCAGTTGAATTTATAGGTCCAATGACTCCTTCAACAGAGAATCCTCTATCAAATGAAGATTGGCTACAACTGTGACTCTGGTCCCATATAGGCGACCCAAGCGGAGGGGGAGAGGCCACTATTACTACTGTGGCATGCAACATGTCAAAGGTCTACTAGCACATAGGATGAGGGCAAAGAGGATGGTGTTGCACTGCTGGTGGTGTCTAGAGTCTGGATCTACTATGGTGATCATCGAATTTGCAATTGGCTTTGCGATTCCACTTCCCTCTTTAGGCGGGGGCTTCTTTGCACTTGAAGTATGGGATCAGAAAATTAAATTTGCCCTTCAAGTGTGGCAATTGGAGAATGCAGCAATGGTGCACAATGATCAAGGTGGCATGCCATTTCTCCATCCATTTGCTGCCAAGTCTGGTGTACCAATCTTGTGTTGGAAGGGTGTTACACCATGCTTTGTCAGAGTGTGAAACTGTCTTGAACAGCCCATAGAATTCCACAAATACTCTAATTGCCATTCTGCACAATTTCTCTCATCTTGGGGAGTGAGTCAATGGTATCTTGTGAAATAAAACTTTCCTGCACTTCATTGTCAAACACAAGGGTGGCACGCTCCTTGTTGGGCAAGGGAACTCGTGGTAAAAATTGAAGAAAAGTCACTGTGCAGTCACCTAATATGTTGCTGATAATGATCGCCAGAGTGACAGGTAACCAGCTGACTGTCTATATAAAAGCAGCATGCCTCTTTGACAAACTGTCGAATGGGTGATGTGTAGTGCTGCATGGGAACTCGCTGTCTGATGTTGCCTTGCATCTCCAAATTGCAGGACTGGCTTGTGTTCGACGAAAATCGAGGGCTCAGCCCTGTCACCCTGGCTGGGGTTAACGAAGGAGGTGGGGCAATGGCTTGGGGACACTTGAACTAAGTGGAGAAAGAGGCTAGAGCCACTGTGATCCACAGATCTGGTCCAAGGGCGTTGCCGCAGTAGTTCAGGCTTGCTGTGGTAGCGTGTGAGGAGGCGTTGGCAATGGCAACACGTGGCCACACACTCAGATGTAGAAGGTCCAATTGATGATGTCGGGGACTGTCAAGTCAGCCTATGTGCTGGGCCTGGCATACAGATGTTGGAGATTGGGGTCTGCTAGGATATAACAGGTGGAGAGGAGGGAGTTGGGCAACATAGTGTGCCCTGAGGGGGCTCAAATTATGATGGATTCCGCACATGTGATGAGGGCGTACGAGCTGTCCTCTACAGGGAGCTCCTTATCGTAGATGGAGCTCAGAGAAGATTGGTCGGGAATGCACCTTTGAGGAGGAAGAAAGGGCGGAGTGGTGGTGGTCAGTCCACCCTTTTGGCATAGATGACAAAGCCAGCCTTGGTGCTGGTTTTTTGATGCCTATATGCGGATCGAAGGGGAGGATGGCTCGGTTGGCGTAGGCAACATGATTTTTTTTTTTTTTTTTCTTGGGGGTGGGGGGTGGGGGTGGCGGTGGGGAGGGGGGTTAGGAACCCCAACCCATGAGAACAAGTTGTATAACTTGGCTCTAATACCAAACTGATGTAGGATGAGCAGGCAGATGGCGGCCCGACTTGATGGGTAGTGGCGGTGGTGAGTGATGGTGGTGGTGGCAATACCCAGGTGTCTCATTTGACCCCATCTTAGGGTTTTTGGTTCTCCGTTTCAAAGAAGCAAAGAGAATACTCAAAATTCACAAGAAAAATTTACGATTAATTTAAAAAAAGGTTTACAACATCATTTACAGAGATCACTTCAACCCTTCCTAATTGGACTCCCTAAACATATCTCTGGACGTAAATGCCCTTAGACTCGAGAAATTGTGCGAAAATCGCATGAAAATACCTAAAAAATAGAAAGCGGCCAAACAAGCTGCAAATGGGCCAAAGGAATGCTCAACATACTTGTCGTCTGATAACCCATGATTCAAGCGTCATGCAGACTATCTCCAAGCCAAATGGAAACCTGTGTGGTCCTCTGATGAGCGGTAAACATGCTTTGGGTCAAAGTAGACTCTAGCCTTGGTGTCCTCAACCAGTAATGTTTTAAAAAAGTGGCATCACCAGAAAATAATGTCTAAATAGAGAATTATGAGACTTGTTTTGTTAATTGCTGGAAGCAATATTAATAGACTTATCTAATAAACTTTGTGTTAGCCTTGTCAATTTTTTTTGTTGCCTGCAATCTTCAATGTTCCTCTGAACTTGATATCTTTGCTGCATATTGCCAGTTCACTTATTTTTGATGTAATGAGAGAATTGATGATCCGTTAATGCCTGTGCAGGGGTTGATTTGATAAGTGGTGTATCTTGCAATGCTCCATACGAATGGAGTGAGAAAACGGATGTAGAATGGGAATTCAGCAAAGATTGTGACATTTCAGAGAAATTACATGTTAGTATAATATAATGTTATCTAATGTTGTGCTTTTGAACTGCAACTCCTTGCATCAATTAACTTTTCTTTGTATCTTTGTTGAAGGTCGTTGCATATGATTTTGGGATCAAACATAATATTCTGAGGCGAATAGCATCTTGCGGATGTAAAATTACAGTTGTACCATCAACATGGCCCGCTTCAGAAACTCTGAAGATGAAGCCTGATGGAGTTCTTTTTAGCAATGGCCCAGGGGATCCAGCTGCAGTCCCTTATGCAGTGCAAACGGTGAAAGAAATTGTTGGGAAGGTCCCAATTTTTGGAATTTGTATGGGTCATCAGTTGCTTGGCCAGGCATTGGGTGGTAAGACCTTTAAGATGAAATTTGGTCACCATGGAGGAAACCATCCTGTCTGCAACCTTCGGAATGGTCGTGTAGAGATCAGTGCTCAGGTTTTCCCCTATCCTACCTAGGCTTGGGATAATTTAGTAAGTTTCGGGTGCTTTACGTTATATGCCTGAAAGTGATAACTTCTAAAAATGACGAAGGGAGGATGTCTCATCTTTGTGATTTGCTGATCTTAGGTACTTCGGGCCCATTGGCATGGGGATTAGATTGATGTTTCCATTGACCACCTCCTACCAATTTGCTGATTAGATTGATGTTCCGTTGACCACCTCCTACCTATTTGCATTTTATAAAGCAGGCTTATTGTTTATGCTTTCCTTTTTTTCAAGAAAAAAGAATGTTATGTGGTTACATTTTGAGGCCATCTTATATATTCAAGAAAGAAAATAAACAAAATATTTAATCCTGAGAAATTTCTCCCCTTTGTGGATTAATTTGTGTCTTTGTTTTGCAGAACCACAACTATGCAGTGGATCCTGCATCACTCCCTGCTGGTGTGGAAGTAACACACACAAATCTGAATGACAACAGCTGTGCCGGTCTTGCCTGTCGAGAGTTGATGCTAATGTCTTTACAGTACCATCCTGAGGCATCCCCAGGGCCTCATGATTCAGATCCTGGTAACTACCCATAATTTATGAACAAAACATCATGTTCCTGAAAATATATGAATACCAATGAACTGCTGCCAGAATTCTTTTGCATTTTTGCATCAACCGTTGTGCATGAAACTAGAAAATGAGAGAGATGCTTCCCCACAGTTTTATTTGCCTGCTTTCTTTCTTTCTTCTCTCTCTCTCTCTTTTTTTTTTTTGCAAAACCAGTTCCTGACTTGTAATCATGTCCATTTTTTCCTAATGGGTGGCAGTGAAATCTTCTCACTTTCTGAATGTTTGTTTAGTCATCTGCTTTTTATTTTAGATGGATGTAATATATTGATTTTCAACATTTCTTTCCATTGTTTTCATTTGTTGAAAATCTACGAGATATTTGATTGCATTATTCCTTGAGCACCTGCATTCTTTGTCTTTCTCTACAAAGAAAACTAATGAAAGCCGACCTTGATGACTTGAAACGTAGATAAATTTACCTCTCATTTTGTGTCAGTGCATGTAATTTTTTCGTTCAAGCTTTAGTCTGTCTCTTTTGGTGGTTAGTGAAATCAGTTGGCCTCTGTCATATGGTTTGCCAAACACTCCTTGCTTTTTGATATCCCACTTAAGCCAATGCAATAGAATATTATCAGCTATGTTCATCTTGCATTTGCATGCTTGTCCATGTTCAGTTGTCATATTCACTTTGACCTTGGAAACCCTGGGTTGGGATTCTTACCTGCAAAACTGCAGTATAGGGTTCTAGAGATGGTTGGTTTTAGTGCTCATCAGCACTGTGCATTTGAGGTCTCTAAGAATGCCTTCCTTTTGTCAATCCAAAGACACTCCGATTCATCGAAAATTACACACGCCAAGTTTGCCGACTTTTTTCTTTTATTGGCAAGTCAGGCCCACCTCCTCTTAAACTTGTAATTGTGGACGAGTGCATCCAAACATCAGTTTCAGCACTGTCTGATGCGGTTTCAAGTTCCGTATTCCTCTGATAATCTGAATATTATTCCTGGGACTTGTTATCTTTGTTCTTGCAGTTTTTGGGGAATTCATTGAATTGATGAAGCTAGCCAAGCAGAATAAGTGAATCTTCGTGGCAGTTCAAATAAACAGATGTGACTGGTGTCCATTCCTCTTTAGCCCCGTTGATTCTGTTAGGATGCGGAGCAAAAACCAGAAAGAGGTACGACACAAGATTATTATGCGGATGTGGGTATTGTGAATGTTAGTGGGAGGATCAAGTCGTCGTTCCAGTCGCACTGGCCAGTTTCTTCTTTTTATGAGAAGCTATGTTAACTAAACGAGCAATAAACATATTCATTTCTAGTCTGGAAAAAATCATTAATATAATAATTTTCCTTTTAGCATTGTGGTGGTGCCATCAAGTAACCAACCATGCTCTTGGGATTGTATGGTATAAGCTTCTCGGTCTGTGAGCCTTTTCTTCCCTCAATTGTGCTGCTATACCAGATTCGTTTGGGCACTGATGCCATGGTATCACACTAGTGGTAGGCATTAGCATTTCTTTTGCGACGAATTTATCTGCCCACGAAAGAGATTGAAAGAAACAAGAGCTTTGGGATGTAGTGTTTTATTCATGTTTTTGTTTGGTAAACACTCGTTTTTATCTGCTTTATTCCTTTTACTTGAAGCCTCATGGTGATATCAAAGAAGGGGGACGGTGTAAGCTGCCCATGAAAGAGAGATTGACAAAAAAGCTTTGGGGTGTAGTGTTATTCATGTTGTTTGGTAGACACTGTTTTTATAAATCAGCTTTATTCCTTTTGCTTACAACCTCGTAGTGATGTTTGCAAGCTTCCCCAGGCCAACTATATCCCCCAAAATCTAGTCAGCAATAATAGTTGATGCCCTCTACTCTTTAGAACATTATCTAAGTACGTCCTAATTTCCAGGTCTTTGATAAGTGGGTGAAATAAGTGGTTATTTGGTCATAGGTGCTAAAACACTGTTTGCCATTGGAATATTTGAGGGTAGAATGTAGGGGTGTGCACAGGTTCGGTTCGGTTTGGTTTTGGAAGAATTTTTTTTAAATCGAACTGAACCGAACCGACTTGTTGCTTGAAACCGAACCAAATCGAACCGAAATATTTCTGTTCGGTTTGGTTCAAACCGAAGTTTTATATTTTACTTATATTAAATATATATATGTATGTATTTAATATTCAAATTAAATTTTAAAAATACATATTTATACTAAAATATTAAGATATTTATATATATAATGTTAATATAATATATCTATTTATTTAAAAATCGGTTTATTCGGTTTCACAAAGTTGTGAAATCAATCCGAACCGAATATGACCCTAAACCGAATCGAACCGAATCACTTGGTTCTGTTTGGTTTTTTCGGTTTGAACCAAATTATGCACAGCCCTAGTAGAATGTTCTGCTGGATAGTAAGATGGCTTTACTCTTCAAATAAAGGATAGGAGATCAGATGTTCTGCCTTCGTGTTAAAAGTTTCCGTTGTTTTGATTTATGAAGGCAAATAAATTTAGACTCTATTCATCTTTCCTTTGAATCAACTTGAAGGAAGAAATTTTAAAATTGTTTGGTAAAAAAAACATTACCCAAAGCTGGTCGTGGGTATTGAAACATGCACACTTTGTTGAAACAACTTATCCATTTTATCCTCTTTAACACTAGATTTTCTCAAACGTTGATCCATAGAACCTTTCAAAGAAAACGTTAATCTCGTTGATCTCATATATTTTGGGGTTATTTTTTTTATTGTAAAACTTTGTAAATCATCAGTTTCAAAACAAGTGAAATTTTCTTGTTTTAGAATCAATAAGTGTTTGTTTGGTTGTTTGTAAAATAAAATAAGAGTGATTCTTTAATCTTCTTATTTTGGTTCATAGTGGATCTTTGCAGTAGACCAAAACAGGGGAATTGGGCTATAGATGGGATTTTACCTTAAATTGTTTTACATCATTCTAAACAACTGAAAATATTATAAAATAGAACAATTGTTTTAAATTACATTGTTTTATGCTAAAAGAAACAACCCTTTTACCGAGTTTGAAACTTTTTTGTGAACACTTAGCGACAGAAGTGTTATATGCTTGAGAAGTAGGGATTTTACGCGCTTAAATTTCATGTGATGCTTGTCCAACATCAGCAACACTTTCAATTGAAAGTACCTTTTGAGTTTCGAGAGTTTTCAGCCAACATGAATGGGGGACACTACATCTTGGACACCCATATATACAGTTGCAACAATCTACAATCATTATAATTATCCTAGTTCAATACCTTTTTCTAATTGAAAATAAATGTCAAAGTAGTTTTCAAGTTAAAAAGAATACTGCCAAAGATGCATTTCTTTAACATCAAGCCCGCTTGGCATCAAGGTCAAGGATTTGGGACTTTCAAAGAGTGGACCTTGTCCAACTGCCTACGTAGGAGACGTTCTTGGAGTAGCATCAAGCACATTGAGTGTGAGTTCTTGTTGACATGCATGGCCTAGCTAAATGCTGAATTGGGTTTGAATTGAGGCTTACTATTTTTTTTGGTCAACAAAAGAGGAAGTCATTTCATTCAACAACTAAAGGAAAACAGTACATAGAAAGAAAATAAGGACAACCATACCCAAGTAGAGACAAAGAAAAACAGGTAGCCACATCCATGCTAACACCGTACCCAAACCCATGTTCCTGAAAATGGAACCAGACCCTCTGTTCTAATTCCCCTGTACTGCTCGGGTTTCAGTGTTTATGGTTAGCCCACTTGGATTAAAATGCCATCTCATTAAACTCAAAGAATAGAAACTCAGAAAAAAGGGAACCCGCAACCCTCCTCCCCACGGAAAACTGCCCATTTACGGTTCTCTCCCCCGTCCCTTCCTCTCCCGTCGCCGCCCAACGCCCTAGAGCTTCCTCTCTCATCTCCCCATCGGCAGCGAGTTCAGGCGGGCTCCCACGGAGGACCCTTGGGGCATCTCGGCTCCGGTGGCCAGTTCCGACAGGCGATCTCACACGGCTCTGAAACGGCGGCGCCACCAGGGACCTCATGTCCCAAAACCGGATCTTGCCTGAACTCGTTCTCCCCTTGTCTCTGGTTCGCCACTGCTAGACGTCGTTTGAACTTGGCACATGAAACATGCACACTTTGTTTGAAACAACTTATCCATTTTATCCTCTTAATACTGGCATATATGACAGGAATGATTGGACGTTGTGGATTTTCTCAAACGTTGATCTATAGAACGTTTCAAAGAAAACGTTAATACTGCTCGTGGATCTCATACATTTTGTGGTTGTTTGTTATTCTAAAACTTTGTAAATCACTGGTTTCAAAATCACCGGTTTTAAAACAAGTGAAATTTTCTTGTTTTAAAAACATGAAATATTTGTTTGGTTGTTTGTCAAATAAAATAAGAAGGGTGCTTCAATCTTCTTGTTTTAGTTTACAGTGGGTCTTTATTGTAAACCAAAACAAGGGAATTGAGTTATCAAGTGGGCAGACAAGGCCTAGACGGGCTTTTACCTTATATTGTTACACATCATTCTAAACAACTGAAAATATCGTAAAATAAAACAATTGTTTCAAATTACATTATTTTACGCTAGGGTTATTTGTTTTAGCGTAAAACAACGTAATTTGAAACAATTATTTCATTTTACAATATTTTCGACTGTTTGGAATGATGCAAAACAATGTAAAGTAAAATCCTTCTAGGCTTTGTCTGCCCACTTGACAACCCAATTCCCTTGTTTTGGTTTACAGCAAAGGCCCCACTGTAAACCAAAACAAGAAGATTGAAGCATCCCTTTTGTTTTATTTTACAAACAATTAAACAAATATTTTCTGATTCTAAAACAAGAAAATTTCACTTGTTTTGAAACCAGTGATTTTGAAACCGGTGATTAACAAAGTTTTACACTAAAACAAACAGCCCCTTAAAACAACCCTTTTACCGAGTTTGAAACATGTTTGTGATTCTCTCACTCTTTCACTCTCTCTCTAGTTCTCTTATTCTCTCATTCCCTTACTCTCTCTCGGTTCGATTCCTCACCCCCCCTAATGGAGCGTGGCGGTCCGAGTGGCCCGAGCGGCAAGCGGCAAAGGGTGAGAGCCGTGCCGGAATTAGAAGGAGATGAGGAGGATCTCCTCCCCACACAAGAGGAGATTCTAGGGGATGTGGCAGCCATCGCGGCGGCCAAGGCTTTTATAGAGGCGGAAGACGCCCCCCCGGAGGCGGCACTGGCGCTGGCTCAAGCTCAAGAGGCGGGACCTCCCATGGTGAGTTTTAAAACCCTCTTTTTATAGCTTTTAGTGGGAGAGAAACCGAAAAGGAGGGACGGCCGTTGAATGACGTCGAGACCAAGTGACGCCTTTCAAAAGGCGTCGACCAGGCCGGACGCCATTTAGGACAGTGGTCAGGGGCCCAAAAAATTAAAAATTGATTTTAATTACCTTTTAATTGATTTATCTAACTTTGTCTTTGACAATTGCAGGGCACAATAAGGGCCAGGATCTCGTGGGATATGGTAATCGCGGCATATAAGAGACTCCCAGACTTTCAGAAGGCTTGCATTAGATAGATGGGGTTCGGGAGATATTAGATATCGAGCCCTCCTGGCTCGATCTAGTCTTATTGCAGGTCCTACGAGAGAGGTGGGATCCGAAGAGCCGAGCATTTTTAATACCCTAGGGACATATGGTCCCTAGCTTGGAGGATATGACCAGGATCACTGGCCTCAGGGTAGAGGGTCGTGCGGTGAGTGGGATCACTCACCCCGACTATAGGGAGATGGCGAAGAGCCTTCTCGGTCTTGGAGTGTCAGGTGCATTAGGTAGAGAGTCTAGGACTCTGTACCGGGTAGATGTAGAGGATGCTCTAGGGTCAGTCGACCCTAGGCAGAGACAGGGTGAGTCTAGGGAGATGTTTAGGGATAGATTATCCAAGTCAGCTGCCGAGGTGTATTGTTGGGATGAGAGTCAGCGAGAGCTAGTAGATCGGCAACTTAGGATTTTTTTGGTCTTTTTCTTTGGGAAGTTGCTCTTTGAGACCAAGGGTAATCATATCCATTGTGGATTTTTAGGTCTCCTCGGAGATTTAGATAGGTTAGGTGAGTACTCCTAGGGTGCGGCCCTTCTGGCCCACCTCTTCACTCACTTGTCTGCGGTCACTCCGGACCACAAGACCACTGTCAGCGGCTTCGCGCCATTTCTTCAGGTACCTTATTTCATTTTCTTTATGTTTAAGTTTATGAAATGATTAAATGCATGATGATTTCTAACCTATATGCTTGTTTATGCAGATATGGTCTTATTACTATTTTCCCCTAAGCTGGGCGAAGCCCATTTGTCAGATGCAGTACCACTGGCTTGCAGGTGGCAACCGGTTGTTGACACGGCCCCACAGCATCACCAGCTGATGGCTCTCCGCCATCAGTTTCTCGACTATCCGAAGCTCTTGGTGAGTTTTTATTTGATGTTTATTCTTATTTATGCAATTAAATGCAATTGTTTATTTGATTATGAATGCAACTAACCTGTATGCATGTAGGTGATCTGGCGCCCCTATTTGGGCATGGGGGAAGCAGGACAGCCGTGGGTGACGGCTGGGCATGTGAGGTATGGTAGGTAGGTGTAGATGCACTGCCTCAACGAGATTGAGGTGCTCCACCTCCGCCTGGTGATGAGGACGTTGAGCCTCCACCAGAAGTGGATAAAAGAGGAGATTCCGAAGGGGATCGGGAGGATGATGAGAGGGAAGCATGCTCTCACCGACTGGCGGGCGAAATTCCTGGAGCAGCATACCGAATGGGAGCGTCGTGGAGTCCCGGTGGAGTCGCATTTGGAGAGTAGCGAGGCCTACCTCCACCAGTACCAGGTCCACTATGTTACCCATCTCCAACAGCTCCGTCCTCTTGATGCAAGTATGGTTATATGCTTCTTGCATTATTATTATTATCTTACTTATATTTGTGAATGAATGAATGACATGATATGATATGCAGGATGCGCGAGATGCGACCATCATCACCCTTTGGGCTCGACTCTAGGACGCGGAGGCCCAACTCAATCAAGTTTAAGAGGACCTCCACACTTTGGTATATATGCATGAATTCATTTTATTACTTAAATTGTTTTGACGCTTAACCACTGGTGGTGACCTTTTGGTACAGCATGCCGCTTACACACAGGCTGCCCAGCCTCCCACAGACATGGCTGGAGCCTCATCTTCGAGCACATATCACTATGCTGCCCTCGCTGACCTCCAGGAACAGCTGGCTCGAGCCATTCACCGTGTTTCCTTGGCGGAAGAGGACCGCGCCTCTCGAGTAAGTCTTGATCTTCAACCTCTCATTTCTTGAATAACTTCATCATGTACTTGCTTGCACTGACTGACTGTGTCTTCCCTTGATTGACAGGTTGCTAAGCTTCAGGAGGCCCTTCAGAAGACTGAGTCATGGCTTGAGCAAACACGGAACGTGGTAGCCCAGGCACGAGCGGACGCTGCTCAGATCCGGGAGTTGCAGAAGTAGTTGGCGCACCTCTCCACCGGCGACCTTCCTCGTGAGCTGGCACGACTCCAGATGCATCTAGAGGTTATTACCGAGGAGAGGGACCGAGAGCGTGGACGGCTTATGGTGGACCTCCAAACTCTACAGGGCCGTTTGTCCGTCGCTGAGCACGAGCGACAGAGCTTGGAAGAGAGATACCAGCGTGCTCGACAGAGAGCCCGCGAAGGCGGTCACGGGAGCGCGTTCACCACGAGCATCGCTGTGTCCTCTAGCCGAGCCGAGCCTAGCATGATGGGGCCACCGCCACCATCGTCTAGAGTGCCAGACGCATGAGATGAGGCTCAGAGCCAGCTTGATGAAGGCGTTGGGGAGAGCCAACCGTGAGGGGTTGACTGATGATGCTAACCATCCACCATTATGATCTTTCTTGTACTACTATCATACTGTTAGAGTCCGGCTAATGTACCTTTTGTCCTGATCTTCGGAAATGATGGACTTTAACACAGGTATACTTTTTTCCATATATATATGAAACACTTTTGTTATTTGACTATGAGTATGTTGTGCATTCTAGATGTCCTTTCCTTCGTGTGTACCTGGGACCAATACATAACTTGAACAAACAAGCTAAATATCCGTTCTAGCTTAGCCCTTTGTCCGGTTAAGTAACCGACTACTTGATCCTATCTTTGGTAGAAGGGTCAAGGAAAAAAGCCTTTATTAATGAAGGCAAAGTAAATTGGATAGGAAATTATTTAACTAATGCAACATACAAGCATAAAAATGCTCGCTGAAAATAAAGGATATAGCACACATGATGTGACAAATTGATGCTAACATATTAAAAAAAATAAAAATTATTTATAGTTTCGAAATATCCATTTTTTGGGTTTTGAAATATCTTTTTTTTTTTTGCTTTTGCTTTTGAAATATCTAATTTTTTTTTGCTTTTGAAATATCCATTTTTTTTATGATTTTGAAATATCCAATTTTTTTGTGATTTTGAAATATTAACTTAACCTAGAGACCAGCATGGTACGTAGATCAGAAGAGCTTACTTATTCGTTATCTTAATTCCCTAATTATTCTTCAATAATCTAATCTAGGTTCATTGTGTTTTTATTGTGCTTTTGTCTGTGATCCCATTTGATGATCTGACCCGCAGTCAACTTAAGCCATTCCTTAAGCTTGGAGTACGCCCCTTAGGGAGAAGGGAAGAAATGGTCCAGAAAGCTCACGAGAGGGTTCCGGAGACCTAGGAAGATGTCCATCCTCTACCATATTGTCCGTTGGGGTTCAGTCATTTTCACTTTGTGGGGTATTTTTGACCTTGTGCTCCCTTTTATTTGGATATTTGGCCTTTTTTATTTGACTTTGTGGCTTTTTGTATTTGGCTTATGCCTTTTGTTTTGCTTTTGGGGCGGATCTTTTGATTTTTCCCCCATTTTTTTATGACGGCCTCCTACTAAGACGGCGGATATTTTCAGTAGTCTATCATGAGCCTCGTTCCGACATCGTAAACCGAGAAAGAAAGAATGAGTTGCACCTTACACTCTTAGTCAGGCTGTAAGCCTTCCTTGGACTTTACATCTCTTGTTACTCAAGGACAAAGCGTGTTTGTGTGTGTGTAATTCCCCTAAATTAGACTATCAAAGACTAATGAGGGAATTTCGGACTTCAAATTTTTTGACTCCACTGGTCTTTGCACCATGCTAGTTGACACACCTATTTAACGGTAGTATTTCTTTAGATACAAACTATTCCAAGGATGAGATAGCTCTTGACCTTCTACATTACCAAGCCTATAAGCATTACTAGGAAAAATATTTTTTTACCACATAAGGACTTTCTTAGTTGGGTTGGAGCTTAGAACGAGGACCATCAGGTTTTACAAAAATTCTTTTTACTACCATTTCACCAACTTTGAACTTCCTTTCAATAACTTTCTTTTGGTAAAAATGTGCAAGTCTATTCTGATAAACTCGTGTATGGTTAGCAGTTGACCATCTTTTCTCGTTTAAGAATTCCAATTGAGTGAGGAGTGCAGAGCATTGTTTATCAACGGAAAACTCCTTGTTCAATTGTACTCTTAATGACGGGATGAGTGTTAGTTTAGGTGGCCTACAAGCCAATCTGACTATGTAAATCTCGTTCATTTTATTAATATAATGGCATAATATTCATTATGTGTAAATCGCATTAATTATCGTTTCATAATGAAGTCTGTGAATATGTGCTATAGTGATCAGATTATGATGAGATCATACTAATGAGACTGATCACTTAAACACACATATTCTTAATTGTTCCTAGTCGGAGGATATCCGAGAAGGACATCGGATATCCGGTTAGACTAGTACAGATTACTCCTGCTCATATGATGAGGGTGACTGATCTCATAAGTCACTTGTGTGGAGACACTAAGGCGAATCTGTAGGTGCTCATTGGAGAATGAGTTCACTGAACTGATCCGACTGAATCGCTGGATGGTATTGGACCTCACTGTCAACCAGCTTGATTCTATTGTCGCAGTTGCGTGGATGGTCCTCGGACCTGAGACACCAAGGACACCTTGTCGGTGGACTTCTGTGCTTTGACCTTGGTTTACGAATCCCTAGCCACGGGATTCTAATACGCCAAGGATTGGGTACAGCGGAATACCGTCGAAGGGAATTGTGTGTCAATAAGGAATTATTCGCTCTCGGTACTTAGAGAGAGAATGCTCTAGGAAGGATGCGCGAAAGTCTCTGGCCAGGGCGGACGATAATATCGGGAAAGGAGTTTTCCGATATTCATCAGCGGCATCCAATCCAAGTGAGTCGACCGGTTAGGGTTTGACAGCTCGCCATACCCTGAGTTGACTCGAGAGCATTGTACGAATGAAGGATTATATCCACGCGGTAACTGTCGGCGGAAAGGTTCCAAGAGTGGGTTACTTAACCCCAAATACCTTCCGGGTTCACGCGGTGTTGCTTGGCACCCAACGTGATCGGAGGCCCGGTCGAATTCGATGTGTGACATCAATTCGATTGATTAATTGATTAATAAAGGGTTATTAATTAATTAATAAAGCCAGTGAGGAGTCACTGGGCTTGTTGGGCCATTAACTGGACTCGTACTTGGGCCTAGAGGGTCACACGCACATGATTCTCAAGGTGATGGATAAATAAGTGGGTTTTATATAAACCGGGGGTTTTCATGAAAAACCGCGTAATTAGTATAAAACATAGCGAACGGGCTGAGCAGGCCAGGCTGCTGCTAACCCTAGCCGCCCCTCCTCAGTTTCTGTCTTTCTCTGGCGTCCAGGCAGATCCAGATCTGCTCCGCCGCTTCTCCGAATCCCGTTCGACGGAAAATCGTCCGCGCATTGCGGCGACTGACGGAGGCTTCGTGGGCTGCGAAGAATGAGGAACGTGAGGATATCCGTCGCGGGGAGGATCGCGTGGACTTCGCTAGAGGCCGGGCGCTTGCGCGGCTTGCGGTGTCGCACCGACGGAACCGAACGGTTGCGGATTCGAATCCGCACACGGTGAGAACTTCGATAATCTGATTATCGTACTTTAGATTTCGAAACGGGAACGGATCGCTGTAAATATTTTATTTTCCGCTGCGTGAGCGATCCGGAGAAAACGAGAAAACCCAACAATGAGGACCTCATATGGAACTACCGCCTCCATTCCACACGTTAAAGAATATGGGGTTTGCCTAGTGGGAGTGCGGATTGAAGTTCGGTATGCCCATAGAGCCTCAAAAAGTTTTTTCTGGCCAGTCTGTGTGTTTGTTAGACTTACATGTTTTCTTTATGATTTTGATCAAAGTTTTATTAGTTGTCCCTGCCTGGCCATTGCCTTGTGGATAATATGGAGGTAAATGTGATGGATATAGGTGTCCTCTGAGCGAATCATAAGTCACCTATTTCAATTTGGTTCACTAATAAATGGTATTAAATTCATTATGTAGATTGACATGTTTCTAATTGCGCATAATGAAGTCCATGAATGTGTGCAATAGTCATTGGATTATGATGAGATCATAATAATGAGACTGATGACTTATAAACACATATTCTTAATTGTTTCCTAGTTGTAGGATGTTTGAGAATGACATCAAACATCCGGTAAGACTAGTACAGGTTATTCCAACTCATATGATGAGGGTGACTGATCTTATTAGTTACTTGTGTGGAGACACAATGGTAAACCTGTAGGTGCTCATTGGGGAATAAGTTCACTGAACTGGTCCAACATGAATCACGGAATGGTAATTTACCTGACTGTCAATCGGCTTGATTCATCGTCACAGTGGCGTGGTTGATCCTTGGACTTGAGACGCCAAAGACACCTTGTCGGTGGACTTTTGGACTTTGACTTTGACCTACGAATCCTTATCCACGGGATCTCCAATAGTCAAGGATCGGGTCCAGCGGAAGACTTTCGAAGGTGATTGTGTGTTCAATAAAGGATCGTTCGCTCTCAAGTAACTGGAGAGAGAATGCTCTAGAATAGATCCGCAGGAGTCTCTGGCCAGAGCAGGAACAATATCATAAAAGATGTTTTCGGATATTATACAACAGAGTCTGATTCAAGTGAGCTGACCATCTAGGGTTTGACAGTTGACCATATCCTAGGTTAACTCGAGAGCATTGTGCGAACGAAAGATTATAGCCATGCGATAACTGTAGACGGAAAGGTTCCATAAGTGGGTTGTTGAACCCCATTACCTTCTGGGATCATGCGGTGTTGCTTGGCACCAAACTTGATCGGAAGTCCGATCGAATTTACATGAGATGTTAATTCGATTAGGTAATTAATTAAATATGAGATATTAATTAATTACAATAAGTCTATAACTAGTTATTGGACTTAACGGGTTGAAAACCGGACTGGTTAATGGGCCTAGAGGGTCACATGCAAATGGATTCTCAGTAAGTGGTGTTTAAGTGAGATTTATAATAAGTCGGAGACTTTTGTGAAAAGTCGCGCTGATTTAATATATATACGCGCTGTTGAGAAACCTTGGGCCAAGCTCCAGGGTTTCCCCATACTGGCCATCCCCCTTTTTCTCTCTCCTCCTCATCTGGGCACCCCGTTCGAGGCATCAGGACAGTCTCCATCTCCGCTGCGCGCAACTCCCGAAAGTCGGGAATTCCCGTCTGCGGATTTTTGGACATCGTTGCGGCGATGGATCTTCAGCGAGTGAGCTGATACGGACGACGGAGTGAGGACGAACAACTGCGAAAGATCTTGTGGATACTGCTAGAGGCTGGACGTTTGTGCGGCTCGTGGCATCGCTTCGACGGAATAGAGACAGAAGCGGATTCGAATCTGTGCACGGTAATCTGATTACACCCGATTTTCGGTTTAATGTTTTTTCTTCCAATTTGGATTAGTGGGCATCGGGCGGGATAATTATTTTTTTGATTGCTTCCGCTGCGTTTATCGTGCCCCGCCTGGATCGCAACAAAATGATGCAATGCAATTTTATACATGTTGCAAAGATGCTTCAATTCTTGTGAGATGAATTATGGTCCATTGTCGGTGATGATGATACTTGGAATTCTAAGTCTGGTGACGATGTTCTTCATAATGAAGAAGCAGACCATTGATGCTTTGATCTCCGCATAAACTTCGGCTTCTGCTCACTTGGTGAAGTACTCCATTGCCGTGAGAATGAAGGATTTCTGTTTAATTGAGGAGTTGGGATCACCAAGGAGACCAATGATGTCGAATGCCCACATAGAGAAAGGCCATGGGGAGGACAGAGGATGGAGTGAAGATGCAGGGGAATAGATTTTGTCGGCATGAAATTGACACTTAGCACACCTACAAACATACCCTACACAATCTTCTTCCATAGTTGGCCCATAATATCATTGTCTAAGGATTTTCTTTGATAACATATGTCCGTTGATATGACCACCACAAACTCCAGTATGAGCTCATTCCATGATCTTCCAAAGCTCATCTTCATCCAAGCATCTCTGAAGAACACTATCGAATTCCTCTTCTGTATAACTCTCCTCCAACTAGGGTGTATCTTTGAGCAATTCTCCTGATAGCCCTTTTCTCCTCAGTAGTGGCTTCTTCAGGGTAAGACAGATCTTCACAGTATTTTGCAATTTCATAGTATCATGGTTTATCTTCATCTTCTATCTCTTCTTATAATTCTAGCAATATGATTTTTCTCTTGTCCACAATATCTCAATCTCTAACCTTCTTCAGCAATTTCTCCTTAATCCTAAGAAAGAAAGGGTCCTCTACAGCAAGAGAGAGACGCCTATAGATAATGATTGATTCAAAATGTTTGCTGATTGGAAAATTAAGAGAAGATGCGAGACAAGCTGGAGCGTCAACTAGAATATTTTAATTCCAAGGAACATGGACAAAAATCAGTTTAGTGAAGAGCTTGGCATAAGCTGAGGTGAGTTCCTGATATGGCTTGAGTTTGGGATCAAGGGTACGATATTTGGTGAGCACTTGGCGAAGAATTAGCTGACTATCACCTACAATTCACAGCTTGATGGCACTATGAAAATGAGCGGCCTAAAGGCCGGCAAGAAGAGCCTCATACTCAGTTATGTTATTTGTAACATGCAAAGCAAGTTGAAAAGGCTTGGGGAATGTGACACCTTCTGGTTATAGGAGAACAATGCCAATACCCTTACCATGAGAGTTCAGATCTTTGTCAAAATGCAGAGCCCACATATCATCAGTGAGTTTGTTTATGGACATCAGTTCCTCATCCGGAAACTCCGATCAGACTGGATTAAAATGAGGAAAAGGGTGATGAGCAAGGTGTTCTGCTATGGCATAGCCTTTAATCGCTTTCTGCTGAACATAGGTGATGTCGAATTGAGAGATAAAGCTTTTCCAACGTGCTAATCTATTAGTGAAAACAGATTTCTCTAGAAGGAACTTAATGGGATTCATCCTAGTGATGAGGTGGACTTCATGGTCTAGAAAATAGTGTTTCAGCTTTTGAACTATCCATACCAATGCGGCACATGTCTTCTCCATCGCTGTATACCTTTGTTCAATGGGGTTGAGAAGTTTAGAGAGATAATAGGCTGCCCTCTCCTTGTTCATCTTCTTGTGCCAGGACAGCCCCCACCGAGTCATCCAGGACATAAATGTATAAGATCAAGTGTTTGCCCAGAGATGGTGGTCTCAAGATAGGAGGACTTGCCAGATACGTCTTCAATCCATCAAATGCCTCCTGACACTTATCGTCCCAATCAAATTTGACTCTTGGTTTAGTAAGCTCGTAGAACGGCCTACACTTTGTGAGTGTTGGGAGACAAAACGGCGAATAAATTGCAACCTCCCAATCAATTCTCTTAATTCTTTCAAATTCTTGAGAGGTGGCATTTCAATTATGGCTTTGGCCTTGTTGGGATCGATCTCAATACCCTGTGTATTGACAATGAATCCTAGCAATTTCCCTGACGAGACACCAAACACGCATTTCTTCGGATTCATCTTCAATTGATACTCCCTTGACCTTTCCAATACCTTTGCCAGGATTTCAGCATGATCAGCTTTAGTCTTAGACTTAAGTAGAAGGTCATCCACATACACTTCCAAATGTATATGTATCATATCATGAAATATAGCCATCATTGTCCTTTGATAAGCGGCTTTAGCATTCTTCAATCCAAATAGCATAACTACATAACAGTAAGTTCCTCATGATGTAGTAAACGATGTTTTTTCCTTATCTTTTTTTGCCAAACGAATCTGATTGTACCCTGAAAATCTATCCATGAATGATAGAGTCTCATATCCAACTGTGTTGTCAATGAACACATCTATATGAGGCAATGGGAAATCATCCTTAGGACATGCTTGGTTCAAATATCGAAAGTCAATGCAGATCTTGACTTTTCCATCCTTTTTTATTACTGGACTATATTGGCCACCCATTGAGGATAGAGGACGACTCTAATAAACTTGGCTTTCTATAACTTATCGACCTCTTCCTTCATTTTTAAAGTCATCTGTGGGTGGAATTGCCTCAATTTCTGTTTAACCGGATTAGCTCCAAATTTCAAAGTTAATCGGTGCTCCAGTAAAGAAGAATCTATCCCCGACAAATCTTCATAACTCCAGGTGAAAGTATCCTTGTAATCGAACCAAAGCCTCTTCGTCTGATTTGGGAAGATTCTGACAAATGAGGACCACCTTAGGTTCTTCTTCGATTCCTAGGTTGATTTTCTTAATTGGTTCTTCTACAGCAACTGAGGGTTCATCAAATCTCTTTACTCCACTTGCATATGCCTCAGCTGCGTCCTCATCTTCTTCAATGATGGGGTCTTTCTTATATAGCAGTTCATACACTAGCTCATCTATCTCACACTCTTCTGGCAGCTGAATGGGATCCTCTAACAGCTGAGGGATTCGATAGCATAGAAGGCATTTAGATGCTAACTCCTAGAGGTATCTATTTGGAATTTGTCTACCCTTAGACTTCCTAGACCTCCTAGACTGCCTAACTTCACTAGACTGCCTATAGCTTGACTCCCTATCCTGACCTAAGGAGGACAAAGAAGGATAAAATTCAGAAGATACATTATGAGATATAGGGCAAACCTCATGAGAGGAGGGATAGAGCAGGTCTAAGAGGGAATCTTTCTCGAGTGACCCATGCAACAGAGTACATTCGGCCAAGTAGTAAGAGGGCTCCTCAATGAGGATTTGAGAGGAGGTTGCGAAATTGACAGTTTTTTTTTGGAATTCAGTTATCATAAAGCATGAATGGATTTGGAAAGGTGGGGGAACATAAGATGGGAAAATGACACCACGGCCAGAGGATTCGAGGGATCATATAGCAGGATGTCCCAGATTAAATCACGGATCTTCTCGGGATCGAGAGGAATCCGGGGAAGGAAGTCCCGAGGGGACAAAGTAATGAGAATGGGCGGCGCCGAGGTATATCTTCAGTAATCATCCTGGACCAAGTCGGGGTCAGCTGCAGGGTTCGAAATAGAGTACGGAGAGTAAAGATTTGAGATAGATAGGTAGCTCTCCAGATATGATTGGTGGTCAAGCCAGTTTTATAAGGGTCATGTAGCTCCCCTTCATCTGTTTCATCAGTCAGCAGAATTCTCTTGTCGAAAATGGCCCCAGGCCCCGCAATTAAATCTTCAATCAATGGTGGTCACTTTGGTTCAGAAGGATGCAGAAACAACCTGTTCATAGCTATGTACAGATCCCACATGTCAAATCATCTGTACCATTCACATTCTGGGTCATGAAACTTTCTCTTTTTCATAGGCCGCAGAGCCTCCAAGGATTGGTATGTAAGAAGTGGCATACAGTGCCTAGCCAACTCCCTCCCATAAATGTCATGCAGGTCAAAATGGGAGGGGTTATCACCACAGTATTGTCATTATCATGCTAGATTACGGGACCCCTGACAAAGTGGGTAGACAACGTCCAAGTCAGCGGGTCCTGATTCTCCTTGCATGGCGTCACCATGGTCTTCCACACCTTGTGTGTAAGGATTAAGGTTACGGATCCGGTTATCGGGTCAGTTTCGGTGTCGGATCCCTTAGTTCAGGCTCTGACGCGGTTCAAACGGCGTCCAACAATGTGGACGTGTTTTAGGCTGTGCCATGTGGGCGCCACGTGGGCTGGCCTTAGGGCGTGAGAGTACGGCCCCGGTCATATCGTCTGAATGGCGTCTTGGATGGACGACGCCATTTAGAGTACGACCCTGGGTTGTCAGTGTACGGCCCGGTCATGTCATCTGAATGACGTCGGGCTTGCACGACGCATTTTACCCAGCTTCTGTTTGACCCCGCGAACCCTCCTTCCTTTCCCTCATTCTCTCCTTTCCTCTCTCTCTCCTCTTTCCCCTCCGAGCTCCGGCGAACCACCCACCTTCTCCTTGCTTTCCTCCCTCCATTCCATCTCTTCCTTCACTCCATCAACCTCCTAACTCCCACCACTACCACCACCATCTCCTCCGCGGCATTTTTCTCTCTGGACGGCGGCCGACGTCCCGGTGGAGTAATGG
This sequence comes from Zantedeschia hybrid cultivar, assembly GCA_030544215.1. Taxonomy (NCBI): domain Eukaryota; kingdom Viridiplantae; phylum Streptophyta; class Magnoliopsida; order Alismatales; family Araceae; genus Zantedeschia; species Zantedeschia hybrid cultivar. The sequence continues at coordinate 49,994,859 of JARZZO010000011.1, forward strand.
CGTCCACGTTGGTACCGGCGGCGGCGTGTGGCGAGGCAGGTTGGCGGCTTGGAACTAGGAGGAGTTCTGGTAACTGGTAGGGTGACGATCTCCGTTGTATTTCGTTTAAAAACCATGTTTTTCCCGCTTAGAGCATGTTTTGGGGTTCTCTTGGGGAGAAAATATTAAATGCATGTAATGAGAATTGGGTGTTTTAATGTGTATTTAGGTTCTTTTCCTCCTTCTCCACTCTGTTTATATTTTTACACGATTTGGAGGAGGAAATTCCACCCCGTGGATTGGGGGAAGGCGGAGGGAGAACCTGTCTGTGAAGGTTGAATGGCATCGGGGGACAGCGACGCCTTTTAGAAAGGCGGCTTCCACCCACAACGCGATTTGACCCAGATAACAGACTCTGTCTCTGGAACTGAATGGCATCCAGAAATAGCGACGCCATTTGAATGGCGTCATCCGTGAACGACACGTTTTAGGCCATCTTCCGAGACCAGATTTCACATGAACCAGTTTAGGAGTCTTGAATGACGTCGGCCTTGGGCGACGCGATTCAAGCCAGAATTTCATTAATCCATGCAATTAACATATGTTTACACTGTTAGATAGTTTAGTTAATTGCATGCGTAGAAATGTACTCGATGACATTGGATTCTATGCGATCGGATCACACCGTGTTATGTTTTGTGCGATCGTGGGCCTAGAGTGACAGTTGTTAGCGCTTAGGCACCCTGTGTCGGTGTGGGAGTGACACGGCGCCAGTGTGGGAGTGGCAGGGTGACGCCTAGAGAGAGGGTCACCTGGTGTACCCCGGGGTATAGTTAGTACCGCTGTGGGAGTGGTACATTCGCAGTGTCATTCGTGTTGTGGGAAGCAGAAACCACCTGGAACCTGTCGGGCCGGAGTAGCCAGTGTGCTATCTGAGGGGTTGCTGTTTGGTCTCAGTAGGTCGTTGTTTTCCGCGTTCGGCCATGTGACTTATGTGTTTCGTCGAGACGCGGGTTGTGGACTTGTGACGGAGTGGTTTTTAGAATTGTGTATGTTACCGTTTGAATGCATGCGTTTCATAACGAAATTGGAAAATGTATTTACTGCTTTAATTGCTTAAATTGTCTATATTTGTATTGTTATACTTGTGAGTGCGTAAGTGGGCGGTGGGGATCGAAGGATCTCTATTGAGTCTTTTCGATGAGACTCACCCCTGCGGTTTTTAGGTGAGGGTTCCAGGCAGGCGTAGCGATGAGAGTGTTGCTTTGGATCGCGCGCCAGCAACCGTTGTTCCGGGGTATGCCCCGATGTAGTTGTCATTTTATTTTCTGGCCTGTATGCTTAATTATTTCCTTTATGTTGGAGTATGTAATTATTTGCTGAGTCGAGTCGCATTGTAATAATTTTTAATTCCTGCATTTCCTTTCTAATTCAATGCGATGTGAATGTTTAGCTTAATTTATTATTTATTTTTCAGACTTATCAAGATCCTGGTTTCGCTCCAAATTAATGATTCGGTACCCATTTAGTAATCGGATCCCCGATTATAGGGTGGCGGGTCGTTACAGTTGGTATCAGAGCATTCGGTCTGGCAAATAAATGAATAACTAGGTTAAATATCATAATTACCGGCAAATAATTACATTATCCCGTACAGGCATGACGGTAGTGTAGGCTTTTAGGATTCTAATTAGAACTTTTCGATTTTTGTGATTATAGGCGATTAGATGGCTCCTAGGAAGAGGATGCCAATCATTAGAGAGCGGGGAGATGTCCCTAGTGGATCTGAGGCCGGTAGGCCGAGTATGGAGCGTTTTATGGAGGCTATGATGGACACGATGGCTAGCTACCAGACCCGAGACCCTAGTGAGAGTTCTAGTGCTCGGGGAGGGTCTTTAGCTACACTGGAGAGATTCCTGAAGCTGAAGCCGCCTCATTTTACCGGTCGTCCCGACCCTGATGAGGCTGTTCATTGGTTGAGGGAGATAGAAAAGACTTTTGATACTATGGATTGTGCGGCGGTTGAGAGGACTCCGTTGGCTACCTTTATGTTGAAGGACGATGCCTACGATTGGTGGACCACCTTGAAGAGTTTGTCATATGCGGATAGGAATCTCAGGGAGATTCTATGGGAGACATTCGTGAAGGAATTCAATGCTCAGTACTTCCCTAGGCATGTCCAGAGGGCCAAGGAGAGGGAATTTATGGAATTGACCCAGGGAAGCATGACAGTGCTTGAGTACTAGATGAAGTTTGTTTCACTTAGAAGGTTAGTGCCTTTTATCTTAGGAGATGAGGAGCGTCGGACTGAGATATTTGTAGATGGACTGAGGTCCAATTTGAGGAGTTTTGTGGCATCCCACTGTTGTACATATTTGGCATCGGCGGTTAGGTGTGCCGCGGCAGTAGAGGCACAGCATGAACAGTCAGCTCGAGAGAGGGGATTGACTACTCAGGGGCCAACTCATGGCAGAGGAAAGACAGCAGCAGCAGCAACTCCTTCGTTCGGATCAGGATCGTCTTCACTCGGCTCTAGATTCAGGAGGTTCTTTCGAGGAGGTAGCAGCAACAGCGGTAGTAACAGACCCAGACAGAGCCAGCAGAGTCAGTCGGTGTCCAGTGCTCAGTAGGAGGCAGCTCAGAGGCTTCCGGCAGCTTGTCGACATTGCAGTGGTACTTACGGTGGGACTCAGTGTCCTGCTTTTTCTGGAAGATGTTACACTTGTGGCCAGCATGGCCATTTGGCGAGGTATTGCCCGCAGGGGTATGGTCAGGGGCAGGGGCCGGGTGATCAGAAGAAGCCGAGGACCCAGGGGAGAGTTCTAGCTATCACCAAGAAGGAGGCTCGTGCGTCCAACTTGGTGGAACGTACACTTTCTGTCATTGGGAACTCTGCGCATGTGTTAATTGATTCGGGTGCTTCGCTTTCTTTTATTTCTGAGCAGTTCGTAGATATTCTTTCTGCACCCGTTGATGAGATGTCTAATGGATTAATGATAGAGGTTCCTTCTGGGGATTTCATGTTGTCTTATAATTGTTTGAGTGAGGTTCCCTTGACCATTGAGGACCATGAGTTATCTGCCCAGTTAGTTGTGCTTTCCATTCGCGACTTTGATGTCATCTTGGGCATGGACTGGTTGGAGGCTTATTATGCCGAGGTGGACTGCCACAGGAAGAGGGTGCGTTTCTCTATTCCGGACATCCCGACTTTCTACTTCCAAGGTATTAGGCTCTCTTCTCGTGGTATTCTTATTTCTGCCTTTAAGACCCAGAGATTGCTTGTTGGTGGCTGTGAGGCTTTCCTTTCCTCTGTTGTTTAGTTAATGTTAGTAGTAGTTCCAGTCCCTGGGAGGTGCCTGTAGTTTGTGATTTTGTTGATGTGTATCCTGAGGAGTTGCCTGGCCTTCCTCCTCAGCGAGAGGTTGAGTTTACCATTGAGCTTGCACCAGGTACGGTGCCATTGTCTAAGGCCCCGTATCGGATGGCTCCGACTGAACTCACTGAGTTGAAGGCGCAGTTGCAGGAATTACTGGATAAGGGTTTTATTCGTCCCATTACTTCTCCGTGGGGTGCTCCAGTTCTATTTGTCAGGAAGAAGGATGGTTCTCTGAGAGTGTGTATTGATTATAGACAGCTGAACCAGGTGACGATAAAGAACAAGTACCCACTTCTGAGGATCGATGATCTGATGGATCAGTTGCAGCCTGCGAAGGTGTTTTCAAAGATTGACTTGAGATCAGGATATTATCAGATGAGGATCCGTGAGGTTGATGTTAATAAAACGGCCTTTAGGACTTGGTATGGACATTATCAGTTTTTGGTTATACCTTTTGGTTTGACCAATGCTCCGGCGACTTTTATGGATTTGATGAACCGGGTCTTCAGGGCCTACCTGCATCGGTTTGTGGTGGTATTTGTAGATGATATTTTAGTATACTCTTCTTCTGAGGAAGAGCATACCACACATCTTCAGGCGGTATTGCAGGTTCTGAGAGAGCACCAACTCTATGCCAAGTTTAGTAAGTGTGAATTCTGACTAGATAAGGTGCACTTCCTAGGACATGTCATATCTGGTGATGGCATAGCAGTGGATCCAACCAAGATTGAGGCAGTAATTGGATTGGAGCAGACCTACAACAGTAACTGAGATCAGGAGCTTCTTGGGGTTAGCAGGATATTACAGACGGTTTGTCCAGGGTTTTTCTTCGATAGCAACTCCCTTGTCGAGGTTGACTCGTAAGGGAGTTCGTTTCGTATGGACCGAGGAATGTGAGTGGAGTTTCATTGAGTTGAAGAATCGCCTCACTTCGGCTCCAGTGCTGGTGCTTCCATCAGGTTCTGGTGGATTTGTGGTTTATTCAGATGCATCACGTCGAGGTTTGGGTGCGGTTCTGATGCAGCATGGTAAGGTTGTGGCCTATGCTTCTAGGCAGCTGAAGAAGAATGAGGAGAACTATCCCACTCATGACTTAGAGTTGACAGCTGTGGTTTTTGCACTGAAGATCTGGCGGCACTATTTGTATGCAGAGAAATTCCAGGTCTTTACCGATTACAAGAGCCTGAAGTATGTTTTTACGCAGAAGGATCTGAACTTGAGGCAGCGCAGGTGGATGGAATTTATCAAGGATTATGATCTTGACCTTTCTTATCATCCGGGCAAGGCAAATGTGGTGGCAGACGCCTTGAGTCAGAAGACGGTCGTGTCATATCTCATGGTTCAAGAATGGAGGTTATTTGAGCAGGTGGTGGAATCTTCCTTTAGGATTCCGCGAGAGGCTGACAGAGCCGTGTTGGCCAGTTTAACTGTGAGGCCAACAATGTACCATGCCGTAATCGAGGCTCAGAGGGCAGATGCAGAGCTACCGCAGGTTCTCCAGACACCAGAAGTGGAGTTGTGGGACGATGGTACAGTCAGATTTAGAGGCATACTCTATGTTCCAGCTGAGGAGGACGTGTGCAGGATTGTCCTGGATGAGGCGCACCGTTCCAGATATGCAGTGCATCCCGGAACGACTAAGATGTATCATTGTTTGAGGAGGCACTTTTGGTGGCCTGGTATGAAGAAGGATGTGGCTGATTATATGGCAAGGTGCCTGACTTGCCAGCAGGTTAACGCAGAACATCAGAGACCAACAGGTTTGTTGCAGCCATTGCCGATCCCAGAATGGAAATGAGAACACGTGACTATGGACTTTGTGATGGGATTACCTATGTCCCTTGGCATAAGAGATGCGATCTGGGTCATTGTTGATCGGTTGACCAAGTCGGCACACTTTCTGGCTATTAGGAAGGACTGGTCAGTCGGTAAGTTGGCTAAGTTATTTGTAGACCGGATCATCTCTCTGCACGGGGTGCCCTTATCCATCGTGTCAGACTGGGATCCGAGATTTACTTCTAGGTTATGGAAGAGTTTTCAGAAGGCCTTGGGCACGCAGTTTGTAAGGACTGAGGTTTCGGGTTCAGTGTTCGGGTTGGTTTCGGGCCGGATCCCCTGGATTAGGCCCTGAGGGGTCTCGAGATTTCTGACTGAATGACGTCAACACTGCTCGACACCTTTCAAAAGGCGTCAGGTTGTGTGGATGCCATTTACGTCTGTTGCTGTTGTGCCACGTGGGCGCCACATGGACGGGTTTCGGACCGCGAGAGTACGGCCCCTGTTTCGTCGTCTGAACGGCGTCCATGATGGACGACGCGATTCAGACTGCGACCCTGCGGTGTCAGTGTACGGTGCCTGACATGTCAGCTGAACGGCGTCCGTGGTGGTCGACGCGTTTCAGAGAGCTGTCAGTACGGCCCGTACTGTCATCTGATAGGCGTCTCTCTCGCTCGACGCGTTTTAGGCAGTTTCTGATTGACCCCGCGAGCCCTCCTTTCTTTCCCTCATTCTCACCCTTTCACTCTCTCTCCTCGCCCTCTCCGCCCTCTCCGACTCTCTTTTCCCCTTCCCTTCCTCTTCTTCCTCTTCCAATCACTCCATAGCCTCCTTACCTCTCACCTCTACCTCCACCACCTCCTTCGCGGCGTTCCCTTCTCCGGACGGCGGCCGACGTCCCGGCGGAGTGGCGACGTTCTCGGGGGTACCGGCGGCGGTCTGCGGTGCGGCGGTTCGGCGACACGGAGCCAGGAGGAGTTCAAGTAACCGGTAGGGGGACGAACCTTGCATGTGTTGCTCGTGTTTTCCTAGGCATGATATGACGTGTTTTGGGCTAGATTGAGCATGTTTAGGGGGGTGTTCGTGTGGGTATGACAGTGCTCGTGAATGTGGATTTGTAGCATACTTGTGGTGGATGAACTTCTTTTCCTCCCCTTCTGTTTTGGGGCTTTTTCGGGGTATTCGGGTTAAGGGAGAGACCCTCGGTTCGAACCAGGGAACCAGATTTCTGGCGCTAAACGGCGTCGTGCCTGGTCGACGCCTTTCAGAAGGACGTCAGGGCAGTACGACGCCTTTTAGACAGAAATCCCCCTGTTCGAGGTTTCAAGAGTTAGGGATTCTGGCGCTAAATGACGTCACGGATGGTCGACGCCTTTCAGAAGGACGTCGGGCCATCGTGACGCCATTTAGGCAGGAAATCACCTCGGCTGAGGCTCTGTCAGTTCGGGGATTCTGGGACTAAAAGACGTCATGGGTGGGCGACGCGGTTTGGAATAGCGTCGAGCCACCATGACGCCTTTTAAGGCAGAAATCCCTCGATTAATGTTTTCTGGAATTCCTGGATTTTCGGTGTAAACGGCGTCTGAGGATGTTGACGCCTTTTAAAAGGCGACCATTGGTGTCGACGCCTTTTAGGCCAGATTCTGAGGCCGGTATTTCATGAACCAGTTTAGGGTGCTTGAATGGCGTCGGCCTTGGGCGACGCGATTCAAGACGGAACCACACTAATCCATGCCAGTAAAATGTGTTTACCCTGCTAGATAGTCGGTTAATGCATGCCGTTAGAACACTCGATGTGATGAACTCTTCGTGACCGGATGGCACTGCGTTGTGTGTCGTGCGATCGTGGACTTCCTCCGTGACCGGATCGCACCGTGCCGTGTTTTCTGTTTCGGTGGACCTAGAGTGACAGTTGTAGCGTTCTACACCCTATGTCGGTGCGGAGGGACACAACGCTGACGGGAGCAGTGGCGGGGTGACGCCTAGTAGAGAGGGTCACCTGGTGAACCCCGGGGTTAGCTAGGTTGTACCGGTGTCGGAGTGGTACCTTTGGAGTGTCACTCGTGGTGGGGGAAGGAGTAACCACCTGAGCCAGTTGGGCCGGAGTAGCCAGCGTGCTATCCGAGGGGTTACTGTTTGGTCTCAGCGGGTCGGTGTTTGCTGGGGGAAGGAGTAGCCGCCAAGGTAGCCAGCGTGCTATCCGAGGGGTTACTGTTTGGTCTCAGCGGGTCGGTGTTTCCCACTTTCGGAGACGTGGTTGACGCGTTTTTCCGAGACGCGAGTTGTAGGTTCCGTGGTAGAATGATTTCTGAGATATGCATATTATATTCCAAATGCATGTGATTTATATCGAGAATTTAGGAGAACTGTGTTACAGCTTTACTTATCTTGTTCCCATGTATATGTGTAATTGCACTTGTGGGTGTGTGAGTGGGAGGCAAGGGATCGGATGATCCCTACTGAGCCCAGTTCTGGTGTGGCTCACTCCCTGCGGTTTTCAGGTGTGGACCTCGTGGCGAGTGGCGGCGCGTGGTGTTCTCTTTGGTGTACGGACCAGCAGCTATCTCAGTTTCCGGGGTATGCCCCGATGTTGTTGTACCTTACTTCTGCCTGTACTTAATTAATTTGTGGGACCATGTAATTATTGTTGGACTGTGGACGGACATTATTACTTTACTTCCTGCATACTGTACTTCCTTGTAGTCCGGGTGAATGTTATATTTAATCTTGTTTAATGCTTACTCCTCCAGATGTGTGTATAAGATCCGGGTGTGAGACCGTTGGATAATGATTCGACGCCCATTTAGTGATCGGGTCTCCGATCATAGGGTGGCGGGTCGTTACACAGTTAGCCTTTAGCTCGGCTTATCATCCAGAGATTGATGGACAGTCGGAGAGGACGATTCAGACACTGGAGGATATGCTCAGGGCATGTTGCTTAGACTGGGGAGGTTCTTGGGAGCAGCACTTATCTACAGTGGAGTTTGCCTACAACAACAGTTATCATTCTAGTATCGGCATGGCGCCTTATGAGGCATTGTATGGGCGGCCATGTCGATCCCTTGTGAATTGGTCTGAGATTGGTGAGAGGCATATGGCAGGGCCAGAGCTAGTACAGCAGTGTGCTGAGGTTGCCAGAGTGGTGCAGCAGCGGTTGACTACAACTCAGAGTAGACAGAAGAGTTATGCAGACATCCGTAGGAGACCGCTTGAGTTTGAGGTTGGGGACCACGTGTTTCTCCGAGTCTCACCCTCCAAGGGTGTAATGAGATTCGGGAAGCGAGGTAAGCTGAGTCCGCGATATGTTGGGCCCTTTCCTATGCTTGCTCGAATTGGGGAAATGGCGTATCAGCTAGCCTTGCCACCCAGTCTTGCAGGAGTGCACGATGTGTTCCATGTTTCTTTGCTGAGGAAATACGTTCAGGATCCATCTCATGTTTTGAACTTTTCAGAGTTGGAGGTCGCTGAGGATTTGTCCTTTCCAGAATTTCCTGTGCGTATTGAGGATCGCTGGGAATAGGTCCTTCAGAATAAGGTTGTTCCTCTAGTTAAGGTGATTTGGCAATATCGCTCCGGGGGCGAGGCGACCAGGGAACACGAGGATGAGATGCGGGAGCAGTTTTCCTACCTTTTCTCGTAAGTTCTCTTGTGAGCTTGTATCTTTATTGTTTCAATCTCATTAATTGTAGCAAGCAATTTCGGGACGAAATTCTTTTAAGGGGGGGAGAATGTAAGGATTGAGGTTACGGATCTGGTTATCGGGTCAGTTTCGATGTCGGATCCCTTAGTTCGGGCCCTGATGGGGCTGAGACATAGTTTCTTTTTCGCGTCGAGCTTGCTTGACGCGGTTCAAACGGCGTCCAGCAATGTGGACGTGTTTTAGGCTATGCCACATGGGCTAGCCTTGGGGCGCGAGAGTACGGCCCCGGTCATATCGTCTGAATGGCGTCTTGGATGGACGACGCCATTTAGAGTACGACCCTGGGTTGTCACTGTACGGCCCGGTCTTGTCATCTGAATGACGTCCAGCTTGCACGACGTGTTTTACCCAGCTTCTGTTTGACCCCGCGAATCCTCCTTCATTTCCCTCATTCTCTCCTTTCCTCTCTCTCTCCTCTTTCCCCTCCGAGCTTCGGCGAACCACCCACCTTCTCCTTGCTTTCCTCCCTCCATTCCATCTCTTCCTCCACTCCATCAACCTCCTAACTCCACCACTACCACCACCATCTCCTCCGCGGCATTTTTCTCTCCGGACGGCGGCCGACGTCCCGGTGGAGTAACGGCGTCCATGGTGGTACCGGCAGCGGCGTATTGGCGGCTTGGAACTAGGAGGAGTTCGAGTAACCGGTAGGGTGACGATCCCCCGTTGTATTTCGTTTAAAAACCATGTTTTTCCCGCTTGGAGCATGTTTTGGGGTTCTCTTGGGGAGAAAATATTAAATGCATGTAATAAGAATTGGGTGTTTTAACGGGTATTTAGGTTCTTCGCCTCCTTCTCCACTCTGTTTGTGTTTTTACACGATTTGGGGGAGAAAATTCCACCCCGTGGATTGGGGGAAGGCGGAGGGAGAACCTGTCTGTGAAGGTTGAATGGCGTCGAGGGACAGCGACGCCTTTTAGAAAGGCGGCTTCCACCCACAACGCGATTTGACCCAGATAACAGACTCTGTCTCTGGAACTGAATGGCGTCTAGAAATAGCGACGCCATTTGAATGGCGTCATCCGTGAACGACACGTTTTAGGCCATCTTCCGAGACCAGATTTCACATGAACCAGTTTAGGGGTCTTGAATGACGTCGGCCTTGGGCGACGCGATTCAAGCCAGAATTTCATTAATCCATGCAATTAACACATGTTTACACTGTTAGATAGTTTAGTTAATTGCATGCGTAGAAATGTACTCGATGACATTGGATTCTATGTGATCGGATCACACCGTGTTATGTTTTGTGCGATCTTGGGCCTAGAGTGACAGTTGTTAGCGCTTAGGCACCCTGTGTCGGTGTGGGAGTGGCACGGTGCCAGTGTGGGAGTGGCGGGGTGACGCCTAGAGAGAGGATCACCTGGTGTACCTCGGGGTATAGCTAGTACCGGTGTGGGAGTGGTACATTCGGAGTGTCACTCGTGCTGGGGGAAGCAGAAACTACCTGGGGCCTGTCGGGCCGGAGTAGCCAGCGCGCTATCCGAGGGGTTGCTGTTTGGTCTCAGCGGGTCGGTGTTTTCCGCGTTCGGCCATGTGACTTGTGTGTTTCGCCGAGATGCGGGTTGTAGACTTGTGACGGAGTGGTTTTTAGAATTGTGCATGTTACCGTTTGAATGTATGCGTTTCATAACAAAATTGGAAAATGTATTTACTACTTTAATTGCTTAAATTGTCTATATTTGTGTTGTTATACTTGTGAGTGCGTAAGTGGGCGGTGGGGATCGAAGGATCTCTACTGAGTCTTTTCGATGAGACTCACCCCTGTGGTTTTTCGGTGAGGGTTCCAGGCAGGCGTAGCGAGGAGAGTGTTGCTTTGGGTCGCGCGCCAGCAACCGTTGTTCCGGGGTATGCCCCGATGTAGTTGTCATTTTATTTTCTGGCCTGTATGCTTAATTATTTCCTTTATGTTGGAGTATGTAATTATTTGCTGAGTCGAGTCGCATTGTAATAATTTTTAATTCATGCATTTCCTTTCTAATTCAATACGATGTGAATGTTTAGCTTAGTTTATTATTTATTTTCCAGACTTATCAAGATCCTGGTTTGGCTCCAAATTAATGATTCGGTACCCATTTAGTAATCGGATCTCCGATTATAGGGTGGCAAGTCGTTACATTGTGACCATCTTCACTTTCCTCATGCTGTACAATATTGTGGCTCACTTTTTCTGGCTTGTATCCCAGACCGTTTCCTGATACCATTCTATCATCCCTGACTGATTTGATTCTTCCTTGTAACTACGTGCCCAGACCTTTCCCTGGCTAGTATCCAATTTTCATCATTATGTTCCATCCCGGGGTACTCATGGCACTGATCGGACAAGTAGTGGGTAAGGTAGACTTCAGTGAGTCGGCCAAAGGAAGATAAGTTTGCAGCAAAGATAGAATGGGTTTTTGAACGAGTGAAGGATTGGGGATTAGATTAACGTTCAACGAATGGATAACAGCAAGGATAACCATACTGGTGACCTTGATGACACACCCTTTGGATGGGAATTGGAGGCATTGGTGATTGGTCGATGGAATTGCCTCAAGCAATTTGATGTAGGGACGACCAAGAATGCCCTTTAGTGAAGGGTCTATTTCTAGGATATGGAATTCGACATCGAGATGACAAACATGGCCTAATTCTACTCTCAGGTAGACCATGCCCAGTAGTGATCGAGCGGAATTATCATATGCAGTGACAAAGATGGGTGATGGTAGCCACTTCTCCTTTGGTATACCACAGAGTTCTAGGGTGCTATGTGGTAACACATTGATTGACGCCTCAGTGTCTATTAAACAAGCGTCTATAGATCTTTTGCAAATATTGATAGTGAACTCAAGGCCATACCCCGTGCTACCAGGGGTACTAGTTCAGATGAATGGAATGATATGGATGGTTGCTCGCCTTGCGGTACCAGGAGTGCAGTAATCTTCTCGATTGGCACGTCTTCATTTACCATAACATTTACAGGTATTCCATTAAGGCTTCTTGGTGGGTCTTAGATCTCTTTATCAGTTCTAGTACGGAGATATGTGCCAGAGTTTTGTCCAGATGCTTCAGTATATCATACTGAGTGTCAGGTGCACTCTCTTCATTCTGAGCTTCTTCAGTCGGTTGTGATGGGCCATCTTGAATTGAAGACTGGGGGAACACTTTGTTGAAGATCCTGTGGCTCCGGAGCATCAGAGGTTGCGGCTTAACAGTGGAGGGTGTGGGCGATGTTTTAATGACTGTCGGGTTAATAAGGGGTTTAGATGGCATGAGCGGTTGGTTTGGGGTAGTGGGTGATTGTGCGATGCGGATGAGGGGTTTAGTGGGTTGTATGACATTATGGTAGCTTGGTGATGGAATGGGGAAAAGAATGCATAGTAGTGGCTTGGATGGCATGATTGGTTCATGGACGGGTGGAAAGTCATTTAGTGGTGATGGCCTCGGTGTAGTGGATATGGGTTTGAGGATGGCGTGTGGTGGAGTAGGGGTAGTAGGTATGGGTTGTGATGGAACGGGTGAGGGTCTAGGAATGCGGATGATGCGGAGGGGTGGTTGTACGTCATCATTTTGGCTATGGACTGTGGAGTAAATGGACGAGGATTCTTCTATCCTCCACTATTGCCTCCTATTTGCCTCAGATTGGCTATTTATGAGGATTGGAGTGAGCTGATTTGGGTGCTCCGGCAATGGATTTTGAACTATCCCCATGTTTGGCGGAGGTGCCGCCTGCTGGACCGGTGCTCTCTGAACCTGCTGTGGCTGTTGTTGTTGGTTGCTGTTGCTGAGGTCTCTTTGCCTTCAAGGGGATAATGAACTTCTGCATCTCTTCCCAATCAATACCTCCTTGATCATTCAAGTCATGAATGTTGTCTCTGAAATGGAAACAAGTGTCCATAGTGTTGTAGACATCGATTTTGGACCACCCTTTTGGTCATAAACCCAATCCATCATTAGCCCATCATCACCAAATCCCTCATCTTAGCCATCTCAGCCCACTAATAATTAGACCCATTAACCAAATCCCGACTCTAGCCACCTTTTTCGTCAAAGGCCAGCCAGCCCGCCGTCCACCATCCTTCGAAGGCCACCCCTTGCCTTCCACCACCCTTCGAAGGCCAGCCGGTCCGCCTTCCACCACCCTTCGAAGGCCAGCCAGCCCGCCTTCCACCATCCTTCGAAGGCCAGCCAGTCCGCCTTCCACCACCCTTCGAAGGCCACCCCATGCCTTCCACCACCCTTCGAAGGCCATCCCTTGCCTTCCACCCCCTTCGAAGGCCAACCGGGCCGCCTTCCACCACTTCGTGGAAGGCCAGCTACCTAGCCTTCCACGAGATTGGAAGGCAAGTTGGCTGACCGTCCACTCCCCTAACTACCACTTGACCTCGTCTTCCCCACGATCTCCTCTACTCGCCGCCCTCACCTCCACTACTCCGATCACTCCCCACTCCGGTGACTGCCGCGCGCACCACCTCCGACCCTTGACCACTTCCTATTGGCTCCAGGATGATTTACGGGGATTTAGACCCCTATTTTCTCCTATTTTCCCTTCACCTATTTAAACCCCCCCATGTCCACTCGAGGAGGGGGTTAAGAAGGAGGAGTTTTTTCTGGAGGGAACGTTCAGAGAAGGTTGGCAAGGGAGTCGGCCTTGAGGAGTCGAGCAGACAAGGAGTCAGCTTCAAGAGGAATCCTTCGCACCTCAAATGGGCTTGTCTTCTTAACCCTCTTTTACTTTTCTCCTCTTCATTTCATTGCATTCTCACTTTCCATCCATGCCGTAACATTCTCCCTCTCTCACTCTTCTGTCCACTTCTAATACAATACCTCACTTTTCACACACGAGCACTTATCTGCATGCATGCATCTTAGAATGACTTAGCAATCCTTATTTACCTCCAGAAGTTTCTAACAAAAAAACGGGAGGTGGGTGGCCATAACATATGGTCACCTTCCCTCCCCACCACTCATCCGGTGCGTCTCCCTCCGATTTTAATTAGTTTTTTGTATCTTCATAGATAGATTCTGCATATTATAGTTCTAATCGGGTCGTTTTTCTGTTTTGTCTTTTCTTTTCAGGGATCCTTACCACATTTCCGCGTGCAGACTGCCGGGCTCTCCTCCTCTGGCCGGCCGGAGGAAGAGAAGGAGAAACCACCATTTCCCGCTCCCTCAGAACACGATCACTCTACAATCCTGCGGAGCACAGGGACCGTAAGGTAATACTCCTGGAGATCACACCTTTATTTCTAATCCCCTTTAAATCGCCACAGTGCTGAGACGAACGGAGAAACCCTCGATCCGAAGCCCGTAGCAGCGGCGGGGGACATTCCGGGCGCCTACAGCCCTTTGGCGATCACGGTGGGACCCTTATAGCCCGCTGCACGCGTCGCGATCAAAGCCAAGAAGGTAAGGACCTGAGATATCCCACTTTGATTAAAAATAAAAAAACAAATGCTACCAAACGGCCAGGCGACTGGCCGTCCAGCACCCTGGACGGCCACCCTCCTAGCCGTCGCCGACCCTTGGACGGCCAGCCCCTGGCCGTCGGCCCCTTGGACGGCCAACCCCTGGCCGTCGGTTCCCCTAGACGGCGAACGACCAGGCCGTCCACTACATTGGACTGCCGGTCTCCTGGCCGCTGTCCCCAGCTTAACGGCCAAATTGTTGGCCGTCCACTGCCTTTGACGGTGAAGCTTCTGGCCGTCCTTCCTGCTTGCTGTTGCTGTTCATGTATGCTGTTCTGTTGATTTGCTATATGTTCTGACCTGCTGTTGTTAAAATTCTGGGTTTTCTGGGGTATTCTCCGCGGGGGTTTTGAGGAAGAGCCGGCATCACATCTTTAGTCACCTCTCCCGCAGGATCTGACTCTCCACTTGAGGATTCCCACTCGGGTGTAACTAGTCCTATTTTGTTGGGAACCTCCGTCAGTCTCCGCGAGCCAGGGATTCGCACTTGGCCGCCGAGCAGGTTGTACCTGAAACCACCCCATAGGAACCTCGGGTTTGTGTGAGAGATTAATTAAACCTTTCCATTCACAATTATCCACCTATAGGTGTCACTGAGAGAATTATTTCAAAATTTAAAGACACCTAATTAAACCTTGGTGGAACGAGTTTTGAAAAGTGAAGGGTCGTTAAGGGTTTAAACTTGATTTGTTAGAAACCAACTCTCATAATACATTGTTAACATTTCAAGTGAAATATAAAATCATTTAGGGTCTGTGTTTCATAATGAACCGAGTGTATGTTAACGCTGTGTATACATGGACGAGTTTGGTAGCAATGTTATACACAACCCTTTGTTCGAAATTGAAGAGGATCCCCAACAGACCTTCATAGGAATGCTCCAAGCATCTAGAGAAGGGCTTCAGAGGAAGGATTTTGATGAATCTTCTACCTCACAAGGAGAAGATGAGCTAGTAATTTCTAGTAGGAGATTACAAAACCCTGGAGAAGATCCGGAACTCATTACTGTGCTATCACGCTATACCCCGGATCAACTCATCCAGTTGGTTTCCCGTAGCAAAATTCAGGATGCCACTCCTCAGAAAACCCAATTCCAAGGATCTTCTAGCAGACTCCAGGCAAGTCAAGCTATGCCCACTCACACGATCCCATTTAATCCCATCAACTAGGTCACACCTCCCAAGCAGGAGGAGTTCATCTACAAGAATGAGGTTGAGACTTGTGTGCGGCAACTTATGGCCAAAAATCTCAGCCTTAGGCAACCTCATTCTCTTATGAGCTACTGCAAGCTCCCCCCAGCCTACTTTCCACCAGGGTTCAAAGTACCTAAGTACAGGAAGTATGATGGTACTACTGACCGACATCATCATTTATCCGGGTTTCTCATGGACTCCCACCAGTGGCTCTTCGATAGAGTCCTCCTTGTTCACCTTTTTCAGAAGTCTCTCGAGGGAGAGGCCTTGAGATGGTTCTCTTCTCTACCAGCCACTGACCTAATCAACTTTGATATGGTCTCTGAGAGATTTATTACCCACTTCAACTACATGGCAGCCTTGCCCCCTACCTTGTTTGATCTTGTAATGGAAAAAATGAAGTCCAATGAAGACTTCACTCACTTTGCTAATAAGTGGAGAGCTATGATTTCTAGAGCAGAGGTTGTTATCCCTGAAGCACAAGCAGTCACTATGCTTGTTAACAACGCTACCCCCAAGCTCCGAGCTATTCTCATTCTTAGCGAACTTCAAACATTTGCTCAGCTGTACAACCGAGCTAGGGTAGTTCAGTCCCAAATCTGAGACTCCACTCTGCCTTCGTTCTTTGAGAACAGAAACAGGAACAAGAAAACCACACCAGCTCCTACCACAGAAGGAGTTACCATCAATGAACAAGTCAGCATGCTAGCACAACCAACCAGGGTTTCCAATCCCCATTCTAAGTCTGACACTCAGCCCAATTAGAAGCAATATGCAGCTGTTCCTCCCCCGACTAATTACAGTCGTCCTATGGCTAAGCGAGCATCATATCCACCTCTGCCGGAATCATTGGCAGACATTTTTTATGCCTTGCTAGCTTGTAACGCCATTCAACTCCCACCTCAAACAGAAGGTGTCCCGCGCAATACGGACACGTCCAGGTATTGCCCCTACCATAGGATCACGGGACACACAATCTACAATTGCTTCACCTTCAGGGACTGGGTATTTGACTTGAACGATGAAGGGCGGATAAACTAGGAGGACATGAGAAAAGCCATTGAGGCTTTGAAGGCTAAGAAGGAACTGGGAATTGTGAAAGACCCGTTACCTTCTCATCAAGGGGTTCAAAATTCCTCTAGTTCTCAAGGAAAGGTCAACACTTTGATCAAAAACTTGGAGCCCGTAACAGTTCGCAGGGAACAATACTGGGAGTACGAAAGGTCTGGGATAAGACATCAAGATCCCACTTGGTCGCGTGAAACTAAAGGAGTTACTCCATAAGTCTCCACGCTGTCCCCTAACAAGCCTTTGGTCCTAATCCGGCCCAAAGAGCAACCGGCAACCCTCAAGCCGGTCACTCTCATTCAGATCCCTCCGATCACAGCCGAGGGGCCCACCCTATCTATCTTTTGTCCAACCAGGAACCAGGGTTCGATGACTAGCTTCAATCCCATTAGGTCACCATTGGAAGCAGATCCAATCTCGATAGGAGTAACACTCAGGAATCACATCATTCCTCCGAGCCAGCCCTTGGACTCTCAAGGTAATTCAATCCCTACCATGGGGAATGCCCAGTCTGAGTACGACATCCTCCAGCATTTAGAGAAGACCCCCGTTAAGATCTCTATCCTCGAGCTTATCCGGAAGTCTCCCACACACAGGGAGAGGTTGTTTAATTTCCTACAACAAATTACGGTCAATGAGGATCTTCCTAGTGGTGGGGTCACTAATGCTGTCCTCTCAGTTACTCAGACCCGCATGATCTCCTTCCCGGAAAAGGATCTAGCTCCCCCTGAGTGCCGATCCCTTCCTCTGTGCCTAACCGCCATTCTCAATGGTCATTCAGTAGACTACATTCTACTGGATACCGGTGCCTCTATCAATGTCTGTCCCCTTAAGACCCTCAAAAGGATAGGGATAGACCCAGAGAAGGTTGAGTCCACCTCTATGATGGTCTCAGCTTATGACAATTCCCAGAGACCAGCAGATGGAAAGATCTTCCTGCAACTAGAAATCGGCCCGGTATCCATGATTTAGGAATTCTACATCCTAGATGTTAAGCCCATCTACAATGCTATTCTAGGGAGACCATGGATGGACCAAACCTTAGGGGTCCTGTAAGGACTGAGATTTTGGGTTCAGTGTTCGGGTCGATTTCGGGCCAGATCCCCGGGATTAGGCCCTGAGGGGTCTCGAGATTTCTGACTGAATGACGTTAGCACTGCTCGACGCCTTTCAAAAGGCGTCAGGTTGTGTGGACGCCATTTACGTCCGTTGCTGTTGTGCCACGTGGGCGCCACGTGGACGGGTTTCGGAGCGCGAGAGTACGGCCCCTGTCTCGTCGTCTGAACGGCGTCCATGATGGACAACGCGATTCAGACTGCAACCCTGCGGTGTCAGTGTACGGTGCCTGACATGTCAGCTGAACGGCGTCCGTGGTGGTCGACGCGTTTCAGAGAGCTGTCAGTATGGCCCGTCCTGTCATCTGATAGGCGTCTGCCTCGATCGACGCGTTTTAGCTGGATTCAGATTGACCCCGCGAGCCTCCCCTTCTTTCCCTCATTCTCGCCTTCACTCTCTCTCTCCTCGCCCTCTCCGCCCTCTCCGACTCTCTTTTCCCCTTCCCTTCCTCTTCTTCCTCTTCCAATCACTCCATAGCCTCCTTACCTCTCACCTCTACCTCCACCACCTCCTTCGCGGCGTTCCCTTCTCCGGACGGCGGCCGACGTCCCGGCGGAGTGGCGGCGTCCTCGACGGTACCGGCGGCGGTCTGCGGTGCGGCGGGTCGGCGGCGAGGAGCTTGGAGGAGTTCAAGTAACCGGTAGGGGGACGAACCTTGCATGTGTTGCTCGTGTTTTCCTAGGCATGATATGACGTGTTTTGGGCTAGATTGAGCATGTTTAGGGGGTGTTCTTGTGGGTATGACCGTGCTCGTGAATGTGGATTTGTAGCATACTTGTGGTGGATGAACTTCTTTTCCTCCCCTTCTGTTTTGGGACTTTTTCGGGGTATTCGGGGTTAAGGGAGAAACCCTCGGATCGAACAAGGGAATCAGGTTTCTGGCGCTAAACGGCGTCGTGCCTGGTCGACGCCTTTCAGAAGGACGTCAGGGCAGTACGACGCCTTTTAGGACAGAAATCTCCCTGTTCGAGGTTTCAAGAGTTAGGGATTCTGGCACTAAATGACGTCACGGATGGTCGACGCCTTTCAGAAGGACGTCGGGCCATCGTGACGCCATTTAGGCAGGAAATCACCCCGACTGAGGGTCTGTCAGTTCGAGGATTCTGGGACTAAAAGACGTCATGGGTGGGCGACGCGGTTTGGAATAGCGTCGAGCCACCATGACGCCTTTTAGGGCAGAAATCCCTCCATTATGTTTTCTGGAATTCCTGGATTTTCGGTGTAAACGGCGTCTGAGGATGTTGACGCCTTTTAAAAGGCGACCACTGGTGTCGACGCCTTTTAGGCCAGATTCTGAGGCTGGTATTTCATGAACCAGTTTAGGGTTCTTGAATGGCATCGGCCTTGGGCGACGCGATTCAAGACAGAACCACACTAATCCATGCCCGTAAAATGTGTTTACACTGCTAGATAGTTGGTTAATGCATACTGTTAGTATACTCGATGTGATGAACTCTTCATGACCGGATGGCACTGCGTTGAGTGTCGTGCGACCGTGGACTTCTTCCGTGACCGGATCGCACTGTGCCGTGTTTTCTGTTTCGGTGGACCTAGAGTGACAGTTGTAGCGTTCTACACCCTGTGTCGGTGCGGAGGGACACAGCGCTGACGGGAGCAGTGGCGGGGTGACGCCTAGTAGAGAGGGTCACCTGGTGAACCCCGGGGTTAGCTAGCTTGTATCGGTGTCGGAGTGGTACTTTTGGAGTGTCACTCGTGGTGGGGGAAGGAGTAACCACCTAAGCCAGTTGGGCCGGAGTAGCCAGCGTACTATCCGAGGGGTTACTGTTTGGTCTCAGCGGGTCGGTGTTTGCTGGGGGAAGGAGTAGCCGCCAAGGTAGCCAGCGTGCTATCCGAGGGGTTACTGTTTGGTCTCAGCGGGTCGGTGTTTCCCACTTTCGGAGACGTAGTTGACGCGTTTTGCCGAGACGCGAGTTGTAGGTTCCTTGCTAGAAGGTTCCTTGCTAGAATGATTTCTGAGATATGCGTGTTATATTCCAAATGCATGTGATTTATATCGAAAATTTAGGAGAACTGTGTTACAACTTTACTTATCTTGTTCCCATGTACCTGTGTAATTGCACTTGTGGGTGTGTGAGTGGGAGGCAAGGGATCGGATGATCCCTACTGAGCCCAGTTCTGGTGTGGCTCACTCCCTGTGGTTTTCAGGTGCGGACCTCGTGGCGAGTGGCGGCACGTGGTGTTCTCCGTGGTGTACGGACAAGCAGCTATCTCAGTTCCGGGGTATGCCCCGATGTTGTTGTACTTTACTTCTGCCTGTACTTCTTTAATTGTTGGACCATGTAATTATTGTTGGACTGTGGACGGACATTATCACTTTACTTCCTGCATACTGTACTTCCTTGTAGTCCGTGTGAAATGTTATATTTAATCTTGTTTAATGCTTACTCCTCCAGATGTGTGTATAAGATCTGGGTGTGAGACTGTTGGATAATGATTCGACGCCCATTTAGTGATCGGGTCTCCGATCATAGGGTGGCGGGTCGTTACAATTGGTATCAGAGCTCAGTCTGGTCGAGTATGTGCTAAACTGGATTAGATATCGTAGTCCAACAATAAGTACGAGTCTGTACAGGCGATGGCTGCTGGTATAGATTGATAGGTTTTGACGTATTTGTGTTGATTTTTGCGTTCGTGGGGTAGTGAGGGCACCGAGGAAGAGAGTAGCGTTGGCTCGTGGTTCGAGAACAGACAATGTTAGCTCAGGTGCAGAAGGGCGTAATGCGAGTCGTTTCATGGAAGCCATGACTGGAGCTATGTCTAGATACCAGCAGGGAGTTGGTGGCGAGGGATCCAATTTTCGGGACTACCAGCCTACGATTTTGGAGCGGTTCTTGAGGTTGGAGACCCCTTCTTTCACGGGTCGACCAATCCTAGACGAGGCAGCTTTTTGGATTAAGGAAATGGAGAAGGCATTTGACATCCTTGAATGTGCCGAGAATGAGAAAACCTTGCTGACAACCTACTTATTGAAGGATAATGCATATGAGTGGTGGGCTACTACCAAGAAGGTGATGTTCGCAGATAGGCCTTTGAGAGAAATCCCTTGGGGGGTGTTTGTGAGAGAGTTTAGTGGACAGTACTTTTCAGGGCACGTCCGGAAGTCTAAGGAAAGGGAGTTTATGGAATTGGTGCAGAATGAGATGTCAGTTTCAGAATACCAAGCAAAGTTTGCGGCTCTTGAAGGATTCGTTCCACGTATATCCGAGCACGAGGAGTTTAGAGTAGAGAGATTTGTGGGTGGACTCCGGTATGATCTGAGGACAATGGTGGCATCCCAGTGTTGGAGAGATCTGGCGTCAGCAGCTCAATACGCAGTAGCGGTGGAGACTCAATTCCAGCAAATGGCGAGAGAATTGGAGCGATCGGCACGAGGGAAGCAGCAAGGTAAGGGCAAATCAACGGTCTTTTCGGCAGGCGGTTCGAGTTCCTTTGAATACAGGTCCCAAGAGATGTCCTGTGGTAAGAACAGAGATGGTTTGGCTCGGCAGATGCAGACCGTGGCTAGCAGGCAGCAGGGAGCGAGGCAGGTTGCGGCAGATCATTGTTCCCATTGTGGCGGTCATCATGGCAGTCGGACGTGTCCATTGGTAACTAGTGGTTGTTTTGGCTGCGGCAAGAGGGGGCATTTTTTGAGGAATTGTCCCTAGAGAGATAAGACAGGTGAGGAGCCGAGTGGTCAGTAGGAGCCCGGTACCTAGTATGGTGTTGTGTGTTCTTTCAGTGGAGGTCCGAGATGCTAGGTTACATGAGCACTCCTATCTTGTCTTAGTAGGTAGTGATTGTGAGCGTTATGACACTTTTTATGTATTATGCATGGTGGGGAATCTGTATTGTAAAATGTACTTTGTGAGGTTGTTATATGTAATGATGTTGGTTTATCAATTTTGGCAGAATCATGGAACATAATTGACTTAGTATTGACTTGATTGACCGATTATGTGTATGGAGTCCTGTGTAAGTATGTGATCGATGAGGGTATTGTAGTGGATACAGTTAGAACTGAGGTAGTGATGGATTGGATCAGGCCAACGACAGTAACGGAGACCGAGAGCTTCTTGGCATTGTAGGATTTTATCGACGGTTGGTCTAGAAGTTTTCTTCGATAGCGACCCCTATTTTGTCAGGGTTGTCTTGTAGAGGAGTTTGTTTCATGAGGACCGAGGAGTGTGAGCGGAGTTTTATCTAGTTGAAAAGCTCGCCTCACTTTGACTCCAATGTTGGTACTTCTATTAGGTTCCAGTGTAAGAGTGGTTTGTTCAGATACATCACATCGAAGTCTGGGGACGGTTCTGATGCAACTTGGTAAGATGGTGGCCTATGCCTATAGGTAGTTGAACAAGCTACGAGGGGAACCATCCATTCATGACTTGAGTAGGCGGCAGTGGTGTTTACGTTATAGATCCAGAGGCGTTATTTGTATGAAGAGGATTCACGCTGATTGTGGAATCCTCTTTCTGGGTTCCACGTGAGGCTGATAGAACCATGTTGGCCAGTTCAATCGTGAGTTGATGGTACAGTGGGGTTCAGAGGCTGACCCTGTGTTCCGGCCATGGAGGACGTGCGCAGATGTGTTTTTATGGACGCGCACTGTTCTAGATAAATAGTGCTTCCTGAATAAGTAAGTCGTATCATTGCTTGAGATGGTTCAATAGGAAGAAGGATGGGGTGGATTTTGTGGTTTGGTGCTTAAATTGTCGTCAGGTTAGGTTGAACATCAGAGTGCCGCAGCGGAAGCGTGGTTGCAGTCCTTGCCAATCCCGGTATGGGAACGGGAGCTCGTGACTTTGGGCTTATACTAGGATTGTTTTATCCCCTGATGGTGGGGGCATGATCTGGGTTATCATTGAGCAATTGATCAGGTCAGCACACATCCTGGCTATCAGGAAGGACTGGTCAGTCGGTAGGTTGACAGAGTTGTTGGTATGTCGGATCATTTCTTACTATTCGGTGTGCCTTTATCCATCACGTCGGACCGAGCTTTGAGATTTACTTCTTAGTTGTGGGAAGAGTTCTTGGAAGGCCTCGAATATGCGGTTAGCCTCAGCCCGGCCTATCATCCCGAGGCTGATGGGCGGTCTGAGAGGGCCATTTAGACTTTGGAGGTTTTGCTCGGGGCATGTGCCTAGACTGAGGAAGTTCTCGGGAGCAGCGTTTGTTTGCAGTGGAGTTTTGCGTATTATAACAGTTACTATTCTGGCGTTGGTATGGCACCTTATGAGGTTTTGTTTAGATGGCTATGTCGATCCCTTGTGATCTAGTCTGAGATTGGCAAGAGACAATTAGCAGGATCAGGGTTGGTAGAGCCAGCCTTGCCGTTCAATCTTGCGGGAGTGCATGATGCGTTTCGTGTTTCGTTGCAGAGGAATGTTTTGGATCCACCCCAGGTGTTAGAATTTGCAGAACTTGAGGTCGCTGAGGATTTGTCCTTTCCAGAGTGTCTAGTGCGTTTTGAGAATCACTAGTGACAGGTCCTCCGAATCAAAGTTGTACCTATAGACTGAGTATTTTGACAGTATCGCTCCGAGAGCGAGGTGACCTGGGGGCACGAGATTGAGATGCTGGGAAGCAGTTCCCTACCTTTTCTGGTAAGTTCCCGTGCGAGTTAGCAGTGGAGGCATTTCGCCCTCGTTGTTTGTAGCAGGCAATTTCGGGGACGAAATTCTTTTAAGGGGGGGAGAATGTAAGGACTGAGATTTCGGGTTCAGTGTTCGGGTCGGTTTCGGGCCGGATCCCCTGGATTAGGCCCTGAGGGGTCTCGAGATTTCTGACTGAATGACGTCAGCACTGCTCGACGCCTTTCAAAAGGCGTCAGGTTGTGTGGACGCCATTTACGTCTGTTGCTGTTGTGCCACGTGGGCGCCACGTGGACGGGTTTCGGAGCGCGAGAGTACGGCCCCTGTCTCGTCGTCTAAACGGCGTCCATGATGGACGACGCGATTCAGACTGCGACCTTGCGGTGTCAGCGTACGGTGCCTGACATGTCAGCTGAACGGCGTCCGTGGTGGTCGACGCGTTTTAGAGAGCTGTCAGTACGGCCCGTCCTGTCATCTGATAGGCGTCTGCCTCGATCGACGCGTTTTAGCTGGATTCAGATTGACCCCGCGAGCCTCCCCTTCTTTCTCTCATTCTCGCCTTCACTCTCTCTGTAACGACCCGCCATCCTATGACCGGAGACCCGGTTACTAAATGGATGTCGGCCCATTAACTGCGGGTTCACACCCGGATCTCACACAACACGTCTGGAGGAGTAAGCGTTAAACAAGGCTAAATATATCAATCTCACGGACTACAAAGGTAAATGAGTGCGCAGGAAGGAAAAATAACAATGTCCGTATACAGTCCAACAATAATTACATGTCCAACAATTAAATAAGTACAGGTAGAAGGAAGTACAACAACATCGGGGCATACCCCGGAACTAAGACAGCTGCTGGTTCGTACACCAAGAAGACACCACGCTTCCGCTCGCCACGAGGTCCACACCTGAAACCGCAGGGAGTGAGCCACACCAGAAATGGGCTCAGTAGGGATCATCCGATCCCCAGCCTCCCACTCACACACCCACAAGTGAAGCAACAGGAATATATATAACGATTAAGTAAAGCAGTAACCATAGCACCCAGATCCGATATGCAACGCACGATAAGCAGTGTAGCAAGAACACTTCTAAGTAACCCGAAGAACCCAACATAGAGTCACGTCTCACAACCGAAGTCCACAAGACGACCAAACCACACTGTCGACCGAAGTCAAACGTCGCCTCCCAACACTACCACCATTGCTCACGCCTGTCCACCCCTACAGTGTTCCGGGGCACTGTAGGGTGAGGCAGTGAGCCAAACTAGGACTAGCTAGACTCAGTGTACCGCCACGGCCAGCCACGTGTGCACACAAGCTGTCTAGACTACTGTCCTACCGTCCGGATTGCCTCCACGCTAGGCCTCAGCGCTTCAGGAGGGCCCTGGGGACAGGCGAACCCCCGTCAAGCCGAAGCTACAGGAACTACCCACAAACCCAACTCTCCCGGGCTGCGTCAGGCCAAAGGGCTACAGGTACCACTCGCAACCTTGATCAAAGGTCACATCAGGCCCAATGGCTAAAGGGTAAACCAACTCCCACCAGTAACACCACCAGCTCCACAGCAAGAAACACGCCAGAAGCTGTCACGACAACCAAGGGAAACCCCGACCCGCTGAGACCAAACAGCAACCCCTCGGATAGCACACCAGCTACTCCGGCCCGACAGGCTCAAGGTGGTTCTGCTCCCCTCAGCCAAAGGTAAAACACAACATGTACCACTCCTCCACCGGTACGGCACAATGCCTCACAGACACCATGACCCTGTCCCCATCGGTCCATGGTGACAAACGTAAACCACAGTTATTCCGATTCCATAACGCATAAGCACACACACGCACACACAATTTGATTCCATTCGCACAGTAAGCTCCAGTCTCAGCGTACAGTTAAAGCACACACACATAGATGATGAAATCCCATTCATGCAGAAGTCCTCAATCTCAGTATATAACTCAAAGCATGCATTTGAACCATCCCGTCGTGAAACATGTATTAAATAACCAGAGATAAGCATTCCTGTCTTGAATCGCGTCGACCGAGGTCGACGCCATTCAAGACCCTTAGACAGGTTTATTAAAGCCAGATTATCCTTAAAACGCGTCCACCAGTGAAGCCGCCGTTTAAAACGCGTCAGGGTCTCCAGACGCCATTCAACCCAGAAATCCCGATTGCAGAACCCTTAAACGGGGGCATTTCCTGCCTAAATGGCGTCATGATGGCTCGACGTCCTTCAGAAAGGCGTCGTCCATCCATGACGTCATTTAGCGCCAGAACCCCTAACTCAGGAAACCTTGAACAGGGAAGTTTCTGCCCTAAAACGCGTCGTACTGACCCGACGTCTGTTGGAAAGGCGTCGACCAGGCACGACGCCTTTTAGCGCCAGAAACCAGGTTTCCTGGTTCAACCCGAAGGTCTCCCCCTTGAACCCCAAGCACCCTGAAAAGCCCCAAAACCAAAAGGAGGAAGATGAGAACGTCAAGCACCACGATCATGCTATGAAACCACGTTCACAAACACCGCCATTCCCACAAGGAATCCCCCTAAACAAGCTCAATCTAACCCCAAACACGCCACATCACGCCAAGAAGCAAACGAGCACACATGCAAGGTTTCGTCCCCCTACCGGTTCTTGAACTCCTCCAAGCTCCTCGCCGCCGACCCGCCGCACCGCAGACCGCCGCCGGTACCCTCGAGGACGCCGCCACTCCGCCGGGACGTCGGCCGCCGTCCGGAGAAGGGAACGCCGCGAAGGAGGTGGTGGAGGTAGAGGTGAGCGGTAGGGAGGCTATGGAGTGATTGGAAGAGGGAGAAGAGGAAGGGAAGGGGAAGAAGAGGGTCGGAGAGGGTGAGGAGAGAGAGAGTGCAGGCGAGAATGAGGGAAAGAAGGGGAGGCTCGCGAAGTCAATCTGAATCCCGCTAAAACGCGTCGATCGAGGCAGACGCCTATCAGACGACAGGACAGGCCGTACTGACATCGCTCTGGCGCCGCACTCTGACATTGCAGAGGTCACAGTCTGAATCGCGTCGACCCACCTGGACGCCGTTCAGACGATGTGACCGGGGCCGTACTCTCGCGGCCCGAAACCCGCCCACGTGGCGCACACGTGGCACAACAACCTGCAGACCTAAATGGCTTCCGCACACCCTGACGCCTTTTGAAAGGCGTCGAGCAGGGCTGACGCCATTCAGTCAGAAATCTCAAGACCACTCCAGGGTCCAAACCAGGGGATCCGGTCCGAACCCGACCCGAAAACAGAACCCAAAATCTCAGTCCTTACACTCTCTCTCCTCGCCCTCTCCGCCCTCTCCGACTCTCTTTTCCCCTTCCCTTCCTCTTCTTCCTCTTCCAATCACTCCATAGCCTCCTTATCTCTCACCTCTACCTCCACCACCTCCTTCGCGGCGTTCCCTTCTCCAGATGGCGGCCGACGTCCCGGCGGAGTGGCGGCGTCCTCGACGGTACCGGCGGCGGTCTGCGGTGCGGCGGGTCGGCGGCGAGGAGCTTGGAGGAGTTCAAGTAACCGGTAGGGGGACGAACCTTGCATGTGTTGCTCGTGTTTTCCTAGGCATGATATGACGTGTTTTGGGCTAGATTGAGCATGTTTAGGGGGTGTTCTTGTGGGTATGACCGTGCTCGTGAATGTGGATTTGTAGCATACTTGTGGTGGATGAACTTCTTTTCCTCCCCTTCTGTTTTGGGGCTTTTTCGGGGTATTCGGGGTTAAGGGAGAAACCCTCGGATCGAACAAGGGAATCAGGTTTCTGGCGCTAAACGGCGTCGTGCCTGGTCGACGCCTTTCAGAAGGACGTCAGGGCAGTACGACGCCTTTTAGAACAGAAATCTCCCTGTTCGAGGTTTCAAGAGTTAGGGATTCTGGCACTAAATGACGTCACGGATGGTCGACGCCTTTCAGAAGGACGTCGGGCCATCGTGACGCCATTTAGGCAGGAAATCACCCCGACTGAGGGTCTGTCAGTTCGAGGATTCTGGGACTAAAAGACGTCATGGGTGGGCGACGCGGTTTGGAATAGCGTCGAGCCACCATGACGCCTGTTAGGGCAGAAATCCCTCCATTATGTTTTCTGGAATTCCTGGATTTTCGGTGTAAACGGCGTCTGAGGATGTTGACGCCTTTTAAAAGGCGACCACTGGTGTCGACGCCTTTTAGGCCAGATTCTGAGGCCGGTATTTCATGAACCAGTTTAGGGTTCTTGAATGGCATCGGCCTTGGGCGACGCGATTCAAGACAGAACCACACTAATCCATGCCCGTAAAATGTGTTTACACTGCTAGATAGTTGGTTAATGCATACTGTTAGTATACTCGATGTGATGAACTCTTCATGACCGGATGGCACTGCGTTGAGTGTCGTGCGACCGTGGACTTCTTCCGTGACCGGATCGCACTGTGCCGTGTTTTCTGTTTCGGTGGACCTAGAGTGACAGTTGTAGTGTTCTACACCCTGTGTCGGTGCGGAGGGACACAGCGTTGACGGGAGCAGTGGCGGGGTGACGCCTAGTAGAGAGGGTCACCTGGTGAACCCCGGGGTTAGCTAGCTTGTATCGGTGTCGGAGTGGTACTTTTGGAGTGTCACTCGTGGTGGGGGAAGGAGTAACCACCTGAGCCAGTTGGGCCGGAGTAGCCAGCGTACTATCCGAGGAGTTACTGTTTGGTCTCAGCGGGTCGGTGTTTGCTGGGGGAAGGAGTAGCCGCCAAGGTAGCCAGCGTGCTATCCGAGGGGTTACTGTTTGGTCTTAGCGGGTCGGTGTTTCCCACTTTCGGAGACGTGGTTGACGCGTTTTGCCGAGACGCGAGTTGTAGGTTCCTTGCTAGAAGGTTCCTTGCGAGAATGATTTCTGAGATATGCGTGTTATATTCCAAATGCATGTGATTTATATCGAGAATTTTGGAGAACTGTGTTACAGCTTTACTTATTTTGTTCCCATGTACCTGTGTAATTGCACTTGTGGGTGTGTGAGTGGGAGGCAAGGGATCGGATGATCCCTACTGAGCCCAGTTCTGGTGTGGCTCACTCCCTGCGGTTTTCAGGTGCGGACCTCGTGGCGAGTGGCGGCGCGTGGTGTTCTCCTTGGTGTACGGACCAACAGCTATCTCAGTTCCGGGGTATGCCCCGATGTTGTTGTACTTTACTTCTGCCTGTACTTCTTTAATTGTTGGACCATGTAATTATTGTTGGACTGTGGACGGACATTATCACTTTACTTCCTGCATACTGTACTTCCTTGTAGTTCGTGTGAAATGTTATACTTAATCTTGTTTAATGCTTACTCCTCCAGATGTGTGTATAAGATCCGGGTGTGAGACCGTTGGATAATGATTCGACGCCCATTTAGTGATCGGGTCTCCGATCATAGGGTGGCGGGTCGTTACAGGTCCCATCCACCAACCACCAGTGCTATAAGTTCCCGTATAACGGGAAGATTGTGAAGGTCAAAAGCACTCCCTACATTGAGTCATTGGACTCAGTGACAGCAGAACAAATTCCGTCCATGATAACTTCCAGGAAAGGCAAAGAACCTGTTCTTTCATCAGTGAATTCTCACCTAAGGCCTAGGTCTGGCATAGGTTGGCAGCTCATGAGTAAGATGGGATATAGCTCAGACTCCGGATTAGGGAAAGAAGAACAAGGCATTCGTGACCCCATCTCAGAGAACCCTGTCAGTGGGGGATGTGGCCTGGGTTATAAGTTTACTGAACCACCAAAAGAAGCAAAGGGATGGTCCCTCATGAATCACTTTGTAAGAAAGAAGCAGGAATTTCCCGGGATAGAGGAGGAAGTGCAAGAATATCATGAGGGTAGTCAAGAGGAAGACTTTGGCATATCATCCTTGTTTTGTGAATCAAGCAGCCCGCCGATAGGGCTTTTCTTGGCCAGGAATGAACCAACTCCGGCTACGTTTATTCCTTTCTTATTCCACCCACCTTCCGTCCCGATGCTCTCAGCTCCGATCAACGCCATTTCTTCTGAATGTTTCATGTTACAGGCGTTCGGTCACGAAAAAAAAAAAAGTTCAATTCCCATCCTGAGGGAGGGGAAATCACTTTCGAGGAGCTTGCGTGGTGGGGCGACCCCACCGTCATTGAATCTTTGTCCCAAGTGTCTACCCTTGTCCCTTCCGGGACAAAATTGACCCATTCTCCAGGACATGTACATAGCAGTTTAGGAATTAGGATAGCTTCCTCCCTGTCTAGAAATTGTAGGGCTAAGCAAGTTCCTTCATTCTTAGTTCAGGAATTAGCAAATAGGTGTAAAGCTCTGAAAAAGTCGGATAAGTTTCTTCAGATAGGAGTCATCCCCGAACCATTGGAGTTGGTGAAAGACGAGTCTTGCAGTGATGGTCTGGGAGTATTTGAGCTTAGTGAAGAGGAAGAGGTGGATGACTTGGTCGAACCACGTGTCAATGGGACGAGACGGTTTGATGAACCTTCATCAGCCATCGATGAACCCACTAAAGAAGTCAACCTTGGAACAGAGGAGGATCCGAAGATAGTGCTAATTAGTGCCCGTTTGAGTCCAGAAGAAGAAGGTCCATAATAGCCATACTCCAAGAACACCGTGATGGGTTCGCTTGGTCATACGAAGATATGCCCGGATTAAACACAGAACTGGTGGAACATCGGCTAATCCTCAAGCCTGATGCAAAACCCGTGAAACAAAAGCTTAGACGGCTACAACCGGAATTAGCACTTAAAGTAAAAGAAGAGGTTGACAAATTACACAAGGCCAAGTTCATCCGGGTAGTGCTCTATCCTAAGTGGGTGGCTAATATCATCCCCGTGGCAAAAAAGGACGGAAAGGTTAGGGTTTGCATAGACTTTCGCAACCTCAATCAAGCCTGCCCAAAGGATGATTTGCTGGTTGATAACACGGCTGGATTTGAGATGTTATCTTTCATGGATGGTTTTTCGGGATATAATCAGATCAGACTAGCTGAGGAAGATCAAGAGAAAACATCTTTCATAACTCCATGGAGAACTTATTGCTACATGGTCATGCCATTTGGGCTTAAGAATGCTGGAGCCACCTACCAGAGGGCTATGATGGCAATCTTTCATGACATGATTCACATTGACATGGAGGTTTATGTGGATGATATCTTGGTGAAGTCTAAAACCAGGAAGGGACATGCTCAAATCCTTAGGGCTGTAATGCAGAGGTCAAGGGAGCACCAACTGAAAATGAACCCAAAAAAGTGCGTATTTGGTGTTTCTTCTGAAAAATTGCTAGGGTTCATGATGAGCAGAAGAGGGATTGAGGTTGATCCAGACAAAGTGAAGGTGATAGTGGAAATGCCCCCACCTAAAAATTCTAGGGATATAAAGGGTCTCATCGGCCGTTTGCAATTCATCAAACGGTTCATATCTCAACATTCTGTAAGATGCAAACCCTTTTACGATCTATTGAAAGGAGGGGTAAAGTTTATTTGGAGCGATAAGTGTCAAAAGGCCTTCGACGAATTGAAGAGCTACCTCCTCAATCCACCAGTCCTTATGGCTCC
The DNA here is from genome assembly GCA_030544215.1 of Zantedeschia hybrid cultivar. Taxonomy (NCBI): domain Eukaryota; kingdom Viridiplantae; phylum Streptophyta; class Magnoliopsida; order Alismatales; family Araceae; genus Zantedeschia; species Zantedeschia hybrid cultivar. The sequence goes on from JARZZO010000011.1 coordinate 50,025,636, forward strand.
TATCCCGGGGCGGCCTTTATTGCTATACGTCTCCACCACTGAAGAATCAGCTGGAGCAATATTGGCCCAACTTGACGACGAGAAGAAAGAAAGAGCAGTGTACTATCTCTCCAAACTCTTTAACGATGCCGAAAAGCGATACACTGCCATGGAAAGGACATGTGCGGCCGTCGTCTGAGTAGTGCAGAAATTGAAGCACTATTTCCTCGCCCACGAGGTCAAACTTCTAGCAAGAATGGACTCGATCAAATATTTGCTAGAGCGGCCAGTTGTAACAGATAGGCTGGTGCGATGGCAGACCTTCTTGAACCAATTTGACATCACCTATGTAAATCAGAAGGCTGTGAAGGGGCAAGCAATTGCCGAACACCTAGCTCATCACCCATTGCCTACATTTTCACCCGTCAACGAGGAATTCCCGGATGAGGAGTTGGGTCTAATAGTGGATGATACTCCATCCTGGGTCCTTTATTTTGACGGGACACTTAATTCGCAAGGCAGTGGGATAGGGGTGGTCCTCGTATCTCCAGAAGGGGTAAGTATTCCGCACGCTTGCCAACTCTCCTTCTCAGTGACCAACAATGTCGCTGAATATGAGGCTCTCCTAGCTGGCTTAAAATTGGCGCTGGTTCTTAACGTCTTGGAGTTGAGGATAATTGGAGACTCTCAACTAATCCTTCGCCAAACCGTGGGCAAGTATCAAACTCGGGATTCAAAATTGAAGCCATATCAGAAGTTAGTGAAGTCGCTAACCAGGCATTTTAGAAGGATCACCTACGTACATGTGCCTAGGTCTTAGAATATCCTCGCACATGCTCTGGCCTCCCTATCTTCGGCATTAGAGATTCCTGTCACCAAAAGTTCAGCCTCCATCACTATGCACAAGCAAGACTCGCCTTCCTTCTGGGACCCCTGGTTCCAGCAGTTCCTCCGCCCATCTGAACATGTCTCTGCTATCACGGATGAACTCACCCCCGATTGGGATGATGGGAATCCATGGTATTTTGATACCATGAACTATCTCCGCGATGGGTCATTCCCATCTTATGCCACATCTTCTGACCGTAAGGCTATCCGCCGTGCATCTCAACGATACCTTATCTTAGGCGGTCGCCTTTTCAGAAGATCCTTCAGCGGAGTGCTTCTTTGGTGTCTAGATGATACCGAAATCTATCATCTCATGGAAGCAGCTCATGCCAGCGATTGTGGCGGTCATATCTATGGTCGTGTCTTAGCTCAGAAGCTCCTCATGTCCTATTATTGGCCTTCAATGGAGGCTGATTGTTCCATATTTGTTCAGAGGTGCTTGAAATGCCAGTTACATGCTAACAAGGTTCATGCACCTTCATCATCTCTCAAATCCGTCATTTCCCCGTGGCCCTTCGCTATGTGGGCATTCGACGTTATAGGACCTCTGGAGGATCGATCAGGCGAAATAAAAAGGAAATCATTTATCCTAACTGCCACTGAATATTTCACTAAATGGGCTGAAGCGGAAGCATTTGCGAAAATAAATGCATCCACGGTGGTGAAGTTCATCAAGCGCAACATCCTCGCCAGGTTCGGGACACCGCGCGATCTCATCACCGACAATGGACCACAATTTATCTCCCAAGTGCTCCAGGACATGTGCAGTAAGTATGGCATTAATTTGCACCATTCTTCGCCTTACTACCCACAAGGAAATGGTCAGGCTGAAGCCACCAATAAAACTCTCATTCGAATCATCAAAAGAACTTGCAGATCTCATAATTATTCAGACTGGCCAGATTGCCTAGTAGAAGCTCTTTGGGCGTACCGTACTTCTGTCCGAACCCCCACCGGACAAACACCTTATTCACTAACATTTGGAGCAGATGCGGTACTCCTATACGAGATTCTCCTCCCTTCTCTAAGAGTGCAGTTGGACAATGGAATTAGCGACGCCGAACGTCGTAAGGCCATGTTAACCCAACTAGAACTATTAGACGAAAAAAGGATGATGGCGGCAGACCATGCTCAAGTTTACAGAAATAGGATCGCAAGATTCTACGCAAAGAAGGTTCTCGAAAGAAAGTTCGAAATTGGGGAAATGGTACTCAAAAGAAAAATGACCAAAATTCCCGGTCCCAGGAGCAAGTTGCAAGAAAATTGGGAAGGTCCATTTGTAATCAAGGAGGCCTACTCAGGTAATGCATACCGCTTAATTAATGAAAAAGGAGAGGAGTTGCCCCACCCATGGAATGTAGTGTATCTGAAGAAGTTTTATCCATGAAAACACAAAAAAAAAATCAAAAATAAAAAATGTCAAAAAAATCGAATATCCAAAAAGCATCAAAAATATTTGTAAATATGTGCATACTCCAATGAAAATGACAGAAAATAAATAAAAAAAAAGACACAAAATCCAACTGTCTGGTGACTGCCATGTAACCCCCTGTCTAGGTCTAGTTGCATGATAGATTGGGTTAACATTAAGGTTTGGCTAAGACTTTGGTCCACCAGAACCTTAGACGTGTCTACTTTACTTTCATACGGATCCCTATGATCATTCTGAGATGCACACACTTACATGTTTTTTCAAAAGGGAACCTTCTTAAAATAAGTTCCAAGTCTTTAGCGTACTGTCAAAATGCAACCTTTGCTCTTCGTCTCTCGACTGATCAGGACAGTTGACGCCCTTAAACGGTCAAGCTCAGCAAATTACGGTTCCTCAACAACCCGATAGATGTAACCCCTCAAAAGGGCCCAAAATTGAAATGTAAAGGACCAGAGCACGTGAAGAGGGCAGTGTCCCCGCAGGCGGAATATCAAATAACCCCAAAAAATGTCAAGAGCGGAAAAGAAATACAAAAGAAAAGGGGGTTCAAGCAATCAGAAAAAAGCCTGGTCGTGACCGTGCCTGGCCATGAAATCTACCAAAGGCCTGAAAAGTCAAAATAGGGGCATGTAGGAGGTTAAAAGGGGTCCGTTTTGTCACAGTTCGTCCTTTTAACGGTTTTGTCAATCCTCCTGTGAGGTTTGTCTCAAAATTTCTTCGCTTTTTCCCCCTCAAGGTTTTAGCACAAGATAGCTATCTAAAGACCGAACATCATTTTAAAATGGTTCATTTTTCAAAAATCGTCACATGCTCACATGATCACAGGAGTCCAAAATAGGTGAAGAGTAATGTCGATGTTTCTGGTGAACTAATTTCTTAACCATAATCTCAATGTGTACTCTCGAAGACTTCGGGCTTAGGTCAATGCATGCGCGTCACCAATTGGTGCGACGGCGTCTGATTCCGGGTCAGCGTCGCGCGGTTGACCGTTAGGGTTCCAAGGTGTTCCATCATATACCTTCTAGATTGTGAGAAAAGAGACCCGGGTCGGACAAATTATTTACCTCAAAAACTTTTTGGGCAAACTTGGTGGTCGGAAGCAGCTGGGAGCCTAAGCATGGCATGACGGTATTGTCATCAGTATGAGTCTTAACCGGTCAAGGTTAGTTTGAGGAGTCTAGAGGCCCAAATCAATCTAGATGCGTGCTTAGGATACCTGGGAAGTTGAATGTGCATTTCCCTTTCATCATTCGACCAGGCTAAGTTTGGACAGTCACCAGGTAGGTGGAATATATATAAATAAAAAAATATATAAAAAAAAACGTGTTTTCATTCATCACACACTTCATTTGTTAATACCCACCAACATTTGCATATTTACTTGCCGCATTAGTTTCAATATTCTTCCATTTGTCTGGTTAGTAGGACACGGCCCCTTGACCCTATACGAAGGCTGGGGAAAAGGTAGTTGCTCTTTTGGGCAAGGGGCCGAAAACAGATACTACTAACGGTTTCCCCTGATGTTGTGCATGCAGGAATAACAGCTATGGGCAGAAAGTAGAAGAAGAAGTGCCCAGATATAAATAGTGAAATATGCAAGCATAACATCATAATCATTCATCACGACACAGGGGCATACCCCTGCATCAGCTCCCAATCCCTCTTCCTCTCAATCCCTCTTCCTTCCCTCCGCGTCATCATCTCTCCTATCTCGAGAGGGGTGCCTCATCTGGCTCTCAGCGTCATCCTCACGAGCACGGCGATGCCTTGACGCCGGTCGCATAGACCCCGATGAGCCAGTGGGTCGCAATACTCTCCACGCATCCTCGGCTAGAAGAGAGTCAAGGTCTCTGAAGACAGAGCTCCCAGCAGGTGCCTGGCCAGCTGACGGGGCAGGAATGGGGGGACGAGCTCCTGGACTATGTGTGCTGGATCTCGTAGCTCGCTCTCGCCCCTTCTTCATCACTCAGTCCCACAGGGTTCGGTACTTGAAATCAAGCTCCCGCACCTCTGTCTGCGACCTCGTTAGCTCCTCCCGTAAGCCAGCTATCTTAACCTCCCAGTACACGTCTGGGTGGGATCCTTCTCTCGCCCTGGCTCGAGCTGTCCGCTCCTCTAAGACCTGGTCTCTCAACTGCTGATTGAGGCTCTCCAACTCTTGTGCCCTGGCTAAGGCGGTCTCCACCTCCTGACGCTGCAAAGGAACTCAGGGTCAAACAAGCTCAATCACTATAACACAGGGGCAGAACAAGTCTCACCTACTGGGCCAAATCCACCTCTCGGGCCTCCGCACGACGGAGAGCGTCTTGCAGTCTCGCCTCCCAATCAGCAGGGGCAGCTGGCCCCTGGGATGATGAGCCCGCACCAGGATCCCCTCGCAGCCCGTGACGGGCTAGCGTCTCTCTCTGCATCACAAGGGTTTTTTCACAAAAATGAGATGGACAACCTCATACCCGAATTTAGAAATCAAACTTCTCACCAATTCCCTAATCTGGTGAAGCAGGTCACTCGTCTGCAGAACCAGAATCTCATTATGATTCTTTAGGATCTGCACGGCTTCAGTTTCAGGCATCTGTTGCATGAATATCACTAAGGTTAGTCCATGGAAAATTTGAGTGAAATAGATTGAAGGGTTTGATTGATGTACCCGCCGCGCATCCATAAACATGCAGTCTGAGTACCGCCGGGCATAATCCCTCATGTATCTGAAACTGTTTCGCAAGGATTTATCCTCCTGCAGGGCATCCCCGGTGCGGTGCCACACTTCAATCTCAGCCCGCCTCACCACTCGCCAATCCTGACCAATAGCATAAGATCGGCAACGACCGCGGTTCATATAAGGATAGGTTGGATAGGCGAGTAGAGGCTGATGCCATCCCCATGTGCGGTAGGCCATCCGGACAAAGAGGCCATCACAAATGTTCACGCACAGCAAGGGCACTTCCCGCTGGAACTGGGAGAGACTCTGGGACGCCCATGGATGATCGGCCAGGTCCTCCTCTGCATATGGCATCCATACCACCTAAATGTAACAAAGGGTCAGACCTAATCATTTGTTCAGATGCACATATACCTCAAATCACACACCATATGAGGAGGAAATGTGTCGAGCTGGGAGCGGATGTCCTCTACGCGGTACATCACGGGACGATAATCCCGGATCATTTCCCACCGCGCCATGAGAGGGGTCCATCCCTCACGGTCCGCAGAAACGGTCCCCCGGCCGATGTGTAACCCCAGATCTGCAAGGGACAACACAATCAGTGCCAATCAACATTAGTGAGGAAGGAGATCCACAACTAAGAGGATTACCTGAAGAAAAGGTGTGAATCCACCCAAGTTGCCAGAGCCCTAGCGGTAGCTCACCAGATGGGAGAAAAGGTGACCCAGCATCGCAGCTCCCCACGCCATCTTTTTCGCCGCTTGAAGGTCCTCCAACAGCGGCAGGTACTTCAGATTGACCTTATCTGAACCCGTGGCAAATAGCAGCCTCCCGAAGAGGAACAAGAGAAAAATCCGTAGGTTCTCGTCGTCCGAGCGGCCATCCAAGTCCAAGAGCGCCTCCACTCTCTCGGCAAAAGCCTCCAGAGTCTCGCTCGACATCCGCCGTACCCGGCTCAACCCCATAGACCGAGCGAAATGTCCGAGGGGTATGTGAGATAGTGCTCCTTGGACCCGGTAATGCCCCTCGCCCAGGAGTCGATCTGATAGCTGCCTGTAATCCCTGAGCTCGGGACCCACTACCGGATCACCAATAATCGGCAAGCCGGTCAAGAAAGAGACGTCCTCTAGTGTGGGCAGCATGTGTCCCCACGGCATGATGAAGGCCCTGCATCTGTCATCCCAGCGCTCCCGCAGAGCCACTAAGAAGGGCGCATCCACCATGAACGGTCGGATCCGGAACAACGGCCCGAACCCAAACGCGTCCACCTGGAAAAGGAGCCGATCGGGCAGCGCATGGTACCAGGCCCAGACCAACTCCCAAGAAACTCGGCCTCGGACTCTCTGTGGACCCTGAAAATCCCAACAAAATCAAAAGTTAGGGGCACGAGCATATATATAGAGATTTGGAGTAGGCGAGGCAGCAAGCCTCACTGTCCGTACAGGTGGACGGCGGAGCCCTCCGCCGTCCACACGGACGGGCGGCGGGGCCGCCCGCCGTCCGCACGGATAGGCGGCGGCTCCGCCTGACGTCCTCACCGTGGTTCCAAAATAGAAAAAGAACAAAAAAAAAAAAACTCACCTTCTTCTTCTTCTTCGGGGGCACCTCTCCGTTGCCGCCGCCTTCTCCATCACCTTCTCCTTCTCCTTCTTCTTCCTCTCCATCAGCTCCGTCATCCTCCTCTTCATCTTCCTCTGTTGCCTCCATCCTCCCTTCTTCTTCTTCTTCCTCTCCGGCGCGAAGCGACTCCTCCTCGTCGTCGCCGCCGCCGCCGCCGCCGCCGCCGCGGACGTCCACCTCGTCGCCGCCGCCGCCACTGGAGCTCGCTCCATCGCCACCGCCGGTCCTCCTCCTCCTAAGGGAGCGGGGAAGCCAAACTCTCGCCATGGATGGAAGGGTGGGAAAAATTTTGGAATCGGAGAAGAGGAAGAAAGGGGTAGGAGTGGAGAACAATAGAACCCAGGGCTTCTTAAAGCCATCCGCCGGCGTGGACGGCCAGCCGCCTGGCCGTCCGCCAGCGTGGACGGCCACGGCCGTGGGCGTCCCACGCGTCCGCCAATGTGGGCGGTTTGCTTACATCTTTGGAGGGGAATTTCCAAGAAAATAAAATTGGTATTATTCACTAAAATTTCAATGGATACATTATTCCAATGCTCTACGGCCCATGAAAAAGGCACATACAGCAAGTCGTACATTGGTTAAATAGTTCACATATCTTTTGAGTTCCTCTGAAGTCTTTGCTAGATCAAGACGGGCTTTTGTGAATCTGGAGTGATGGCGCCATGCACCTCGGAATCGCTCTATTGCTTGCGCCTCTCTCGCGTATCCTGTATGTCTCGGCACGATCAGTGTGTCATGCAAAGTGGGGAACGGTACCTGTCTGGGAACTCCGATCTGAAGATGGCAACGATGTCCTTGGTACACAGCTAATTCGTCAGGGCCAATTAGCCACAACTCACGCTCACGATAAGCTCTTGTGGTGAACTCCATATCTCGAAGGATCATCGGGACAAAGATAAATTTCTCTATGGGCAGGAAGTTCAGGTAATCACGCCAGTCGTCCCTCGTCTTGAGATGAGCCGTGAGACACCTGACTTGATCTTCGGGACCAAGAAGCGAGCGTGCAGGATACCATGCGCTGTGCTGAAAAATCCTAGAGGTGGAAGTCACTTTTTCATCAAAATCAAAGGATAAATGCATCTCCATCCATAATTGTAAGGTGAACAAGCTTCCCCTCACAGATCGCCCCATACTCATGTGGCTAAGCCCTCCATACAGGTGTGACAAGATCACTGGGGCGAGAGAATGGCCCCTCCACAACAAGCTCAGCACGCTCACATACTCCCTCTCTAGCACAGAGCCTGTAGTGGGAAACCATAAAACTCCCCCAAGAACTAGGCATAAGCCTCGCATCAGCCTCTCAGATTCGACTGTCTTGCGCTTAATCTCTCGAATCAACCAGTACGCAAGGCGATCGACGAGGATTCCTCGAATGTTAGTCATGCGGCATACCTCCCGTTTGTCCTGCACAATATCAACAAAGATTTCCTCCCATGCAGGCAAACCAGAGGGATCACCGGTGGCTAGGCCCTCCCAACCATAGAAGGTTTCTACCTCCTCCAGCAAAACTGTTGCCTCGAACTCTCGGAACACGAACGTGTGCGTCTCCGGATGCCACAGTTCGAGCAGCGCACCCAACCCCTCCCAGTGCCAGTGGATGAAAGCGAACCACTTTGCAAACACAATGGAACGGGTCAAATTCCACCGATGCATATATACCCTCATGCCTAGGGTAATCACGTCCAGTAGGGCCGCAAGCAATGCATACTTGCGAGTATGCCTAGCGTCAGGGAATTTGGGAAGAGGCTGCAGGACAACCAAAAGTCGAGAAAGAGAGGAGAGAGCCAAGGTAGACAACACAAAGGTTTGAGCATACCTGTCCGTGGGCCACCAGGTTGCTGAGGTGGCCTTCCACATCAGATAGGACTTGAGGCTCCATAGCAGTAGTGCGAGCAGAAGGTGAGGCCATCTTTCCGCAGATAGCTTGAGTTCTGGAAGAAAACCCCGCGACAACCCTCCCCTTTTAAGGCCACGGGATAATTACAAACTTTTCCACGTCCCATAAGAGATGGAAGGGCATGCATATCCTTTTCTTTTCCCCTCTTATGGACGGCATACCCCTTGGCCTTCCACCACTTCATGGAAGGCATGCTAGTTGGCCTTCCACCTTTTCGTAGAAGGCATGCCAGCTGGCCTTCTACCACTTTAGAAAAGGCCCATCCACGAGAAGGCAAAGTGCCCTTCTCCCTTCTCTACTTTGAGAAGGTAACCTCACCCCAGGGTCAATAGACCACCTTGCTCAATATCAACAAATTAATGGTTCTTCCTGGAATTCGAGTCGAAGCCATATCGGATTGGCATTCTACCAATAGAATAGCCATATCTTCCATACCGGCTTCGACTCGAAACTAAACATTTGCTTCTCATCCTCCTGCAGTTTAATGTTGTGATCATTGAATATGTGAACGTTGCTAATGTGTGTTTTTGCAGCTGCAGGAAATCTGAGGCAAGTATGACTGAAGACACAGGAGGCTAATAACTTCGGACGTATAGACTCTGAGTTCCTCTTTAAACAAAACAATGAGGAGTCTATATTCCCCCAAGTTATTCGATTGGCCAATAAATCCCTCCTGTTTGCATTAGGAATTTGTTTTTTTAATTTTAAACCAGCATGCATTGCATCATTCACCATTCCCGCCCTAGGGGTAATGACCATAATTTATCACTCTGCTTATCCCATCGCTGATCTGTGAGTTTGGCAATTGTCTGTCTGTTAGCCCTTTGAATTGCAAGATCTTATCCTTTTTCCAATAAGTGTGCTTGAGATTCTCTCACTTGGCGATCACATGATGCGCTAGGCCACCGCACGCCTGTTGTGTCGAGAGTTCTTCAAGTCACACTCCTACACCTTTCATGCTCGAGATCCCCTTGGGCCAGATCGTTGCATCTTGGTGCGCCAAGGCCTCGCGGTTCCAGCACCCGAGGGTCCCACGGACTGTGATTCTCTAGTTTGAACCTTGTTCCCCTTCTTAATCACCCTTGCAATCCAAATAGCCAACTCTCATTCATTTACCACATTCGCATATCATCCTTGGATATAGCTCATTCTTTCTTCGGGCTGTCCAAAATCTGGTTCGATTTCCGGAACACCTATTTATCATTCCGTTCCACTCCACTGCAAAACAGGTGTCCCGGAGGGGCATTTGTAGACACCGATTTCGGACCACCCTTTTGGTCATAAACCCCATCCATCATTAGCCCATCATCACCAAATCCCTCATCTTAGCCATCTCAGCCCACTAATAATTAGGCCCATTAACCAAATCCCGACTCTAGTCACCTTTTTCGTCGAAGGCCAGCCAGCCCGCCTTCCACCATCCTTCGAAGGCCACCCCTTGCCTTCCACCACCCTTCAAAGGCCAGTCAGTCCGCCTTCCACCACCCTTAGAAGGCCAGTCGGTCCGCCTTCCACCACCCTTCGAAGGTCAGCCAGCCCGCCTTCCACCATCCTTCGAAGGCCAGTCAGTCCGCCTTCCACCACCCTTCGAAGGCCACCCCTTGCCTTCCACCCCCTTCGAAGGCCAACCGGGCCGCCTTCCACCACTTCGTGGAAGGCCAGCTACCTGGCCTTCCACGAGATTGGAAGGCAAGTTGGCTGGCCGTCCACTCCCCTAACTACCACTTGACCTCGTCTTCCCCACGATCTCCTCTACTCGCCGCCCTCACCTCCACTACTCCGATCACTCCCCACTCCGGCGACTGCCGCGTGCACCACCTCCGACCCTTGACCACTTCCTATTGGCTCTAGGATGATTTACGAGGATTTAGACCCCTATTTTCTCCTATTTTCCCTTCACCTATTTAAACCCCCCCATGTCCACTCGAGGAGGGGGTTAAGAAGGAGAAGTTTTTTCTGGAGGGAACGTTCAGAGAAGGTTGGCAAGGGAGTCGGCCTTGAGGAGTCGAGCAGACAAGGAGTCAGCTTCAAGAGGAATCCTTCGCACCTCAAATGGGCTTGTCTTCTTAACCCTCTTTTACTTTTCTCCTTTTCATTTCATTGCATTCTACTTTCCATCCATGCCGTAACATTCTCCCTCTCTCACTCTTCTGTCCACTTCTAATACAGCACCTCACTTTTCACACACGAGCACTTATCTGCATGCATGCATCCTAGAATGACTTAGCAATCCTTATTTACCCCTAGAGGTTTCTAACAAAAAAACGGGAGGTGGGTGGCCATAACATATGGTCACCTTCCCTCCCCACCACTCATCCGGTGCGTCTCCCTCCGATTTTAATTAGTTTTTTGTATCTTCATGGATAGATTCTGCATATTATAATTCTAATCGGGTCGTTTTTCTGTCTTGTCTTTTCTTTTCAGGGTTCCTTACCACATTTCCGCGTGCAGACTGCCGGGCTCTCCTCCTCTGGCCGGCCGGAGGAAGAGAAGGAGAAACCATCATTTCCCGCTCCCTCAGAACGCGATCACTCTACAATCCTGTGGAGCACAGGGACCGTAAGGTAATGCTCCTGGCGATCACACCTTTATTTCTAACCCCCTTTAAATCGCCACAGTGCTGAGACGAATGGAGAAACCCTCGATCCGAAGCTCGCAGCAGCGGTGGGGGACGTTCCGGGCGCCTACAAGTGTGTCCAGTTTGACGATGGAACACACAATAACGGGAGGCATCAGCATTCTGCAGCCAGATAATTCTTTCTTTTGGTAACGACAGAGTATTTTCCCCTATGAGGGCATTGAATATGTCAGAGAGTGTCTCTAGCAATGGTGGGTAAGATGCCCTCTTGAGACCTAGAGGTTTCCTCCGCTGGGAGTAATCATTGGGTGGAGGAACCTGGTTATAACCTAGCTGCTGTCGACCTTGGTTGTAAGCTGACTGATAGGGTTGTTGAGGTGGCCTAAAGCCCTGCTAATTTGGTGGTCCCTGTCCACCGTACTATGATGACTGGTTCCTCATGAACTGAGCTTGATTGTTGTTCATTGTGCTGACTAGTTCATGAGACAGAGTGCTTTCTGTAGTTAGACCCGTGGTAGAAGAGTTGGGAATATTAGGCCTTCCTAGGTGGAGGCCTACTGGGTCTATGAGGATCAAACATGCTGGAGAACGTGGGATCCTTGAAAGTGTTCTGGGCATAGCGCGCCCTCTCATATAAATCAGCCATGTTGGTTAGGTTGTTCAATGTTAAGACCAATTTGTATTGTGGGGTGGCATTTGCTATCATCATTTTCACTTGCTCTAACTCTGACAGGTGATCTTTTACCTTCTCTGCCATAGTTCGCCATCTATCTGCAAAGACTACGAAGTTTTCATTGGGCTTCATTCTCTCAGCCACTAGATCTGTAATAGACAAGGACGGAGCAACTCTGTCCTTATATCTCTGCAGGAACCACCTGGTCATTGTATCAAAATCTTCAATGTCACTGGTGTGAGTGCTCAATTTGAGTGTGTGATTATCATGAATCATCTATTGTTTAATTACAATAAAAATAATTAAAAACTAACATGTGATCACCAGAAACTTTTGACTAAAAAGTTTCAAAAGAAATGTTTGATCGCTTAATTGTTTGAGACGTGGGAGATATGGATGTTCTTGATTCCCTCTCTTCAGCCGACTGAAGAAAGAGAGTCATTTTTGCTCTTGTTCTTACTTGATTTTGGGATCGTCCTTTTCGCTTCAGAATTTCTTATTTTCTTGATCTCCACTTTGATCCTTTGATGCTCCTTTGTACTTTACAAGAAAATGAAGAAAAGAAGGAGAAAAACTAATTAGAACTAAATAAAGATATCATCTATTCTAACAAGATTATTAATCATGCAATCAAAATAAGAAACTCACTTGTTTGATGTTTGTTTAAACCCCTATAGCGTGTGTAGGATTGGAAATATGAGTATGTGAGTGAGTGTGTGAAGAACATGAAGTGATATGAATATGAGGGTGAATAAGAAATTAATGGAAGAAAAGATTTAGATGGCCCCTTGAATTGATCTTGGAGGATGAAGAAAGGATGAAGAGGACGAAGCTTGTTGACCACGTTTTCCTCCTTCAAGAGCTCCTGGAAGTTGTTACGTAGCACTCCGATCCTTCAATGCTTAAGCCTTGATAAAGTGTTAAATTGATCATTTAAGGACAATCATATGCATCATACTCATGTTTTTACCTGTAAAATAGCATGAAATGATAGATAATTGCGTACCAAGTCCAACGGTACCAATTTCGTCAAATTCTGACTTAAAAACATCGTCATTTCATGTGATTAATGGAGTATAGCGCATTTGCGGTTTTTCGACAAAACCGAGACGAATTGAATAAATATAATGATATTTTTATGATAATGTGATAATTTATATTTATTTTATGTGAACAGGATATGCCGATGATGCAGTGCAGTTGGTGGAAATTTGGGGAGGTCTAGTATTCGGATTTCAATAAATTCGACTAAAGCATGGGTAAAAATGTAATTTGATGTCCTAATATTGCTCTGATTCCTTCTTTCTCTAGAGTTTCTCAAAACCCTCTATTTCCTTCCTTCTCTCCAATTTCCCAACCACATCCGTTCCTTTCTTTATTTTAAAACCCTCTCTCTCTTTTTAAAGGAACCTCTCCAAATCCGAATCCGGGTCCTTCTCCAAGCTTCTCCCACACGCTCTCTCTCTTCTCTCCCATATATTCCAACCTCCACAGCCGACTCCTCCTGTCACTACTATTCTTTCTCCAGATTTCCTCTCTCTCAGTTTTTCTCCTACATCCTCTCCCTCTTCTCTTCTAACCCAAATCTCCCGCAGCTCTCCGTCCCTCTTCTCTTCTCTCTCTTGGTTTCTCTCTTTCTCTCCCTCTGTTTTCTCTCTCTCGATTCCTCCTCTCCCGCAGCTTTTCTCTCTCTTTCTCCTACGCACAGTGCTCTCTCTCTAGGTTTTCTCCTCCACCCAGCCAGTTCTCTTTTTCTCTCTCTTCTATTCCTCTCTCCCGCAACCTCTCTCCAGCAACCCCCTCTACAGCTTCTCCCTCTCCACGGTTCTCTCTCTCCCCGGCGAGCTCTCCACGCACCGCCAGCCGGGTTTCTCTAGCACCGCCGGTCTCCTCCATGCACACCTGCACGTAGCCGACCTTCACGCATGCAGCAAAGCCCTCCAGCTCCACGCGTGCGCATGCATGCTCGGTGAAACCCGGTGTTCCTACACGCACCAGCAAAGCCCGGCAAGCTCCTCCACGCGCCTGAAGTTGCCAGCCGTCCAAGTACCGAAGCTTCTCCACGTGCATGCATGCCCGGCCAAGCAAGCTCCTCCACCGTCCAGCTTCACAACACTTGAAGCCTGCACCAGCAGCGGCCCCCTCCTGTTCTCCACGTCTCAGCTACGCAGTAGCCAGCTCTTCCAGCACCCCTTCAAGTTCCACGCAGCAGCAGTCAGCAGCACCAGTGGTCCACTGCACCACTTTCTCACCAGCGGCTCATTGCGCCGGCAAAACCCACAGCTGTTGTTATTCTGTTCATTCCCTTTCCCCATTAGTATAGTATTAGTTTATTTAATTAGGATTAGTTAGTTGTTATTTGATGTTTTGTTTATTTAGTTTAAGGATATTAAACCATTAAATTTTGTAATTTGTTTCATGATTTTTAGTTAATTAATAATTTACACAGTTTAATAACAGTTTCTTTGATATTTTTTTAGTTGTGCTTGTTTTCCTTATATGCTTGTGTTTAATTTTTGAAAAAGAACAAAAAAAGAATTTGTTTAGTTTACGCAATTATATTTTTAAGTAGCATTAGTTAATTGAGTTTTAGTTTAATTAAGTAATTAGTTCACTTAAATTCTCAACTTTTTAGACTAACTAAATTCTAAGGTTTTCAAAATTAAAATTTTATCTCCCTTTGGATCGACTCGGACTCACCATTATTAATTTTCAAAATTGAATTTGAGTAAGCCGAATAAATTTAGATTGAACGTTCTCATGAGTGTTTAACGACGCACAATTCGGAACGATCAATTTTTGGCACCGTTGCCGGGGACTTAGATTTTTAATTTTGATTATCTTGGATTTAGTGTAATTATTCTTTAGCTAACCTTATTTTTCTTATTTTTGCAGGTAAATTGAAAAAAAAAAAAAAGGAAAAGCGAAATCATGGTAAGTGTGTTCCAACTTTCTATGTTTCAATTTCCTGACTTTAGTTAGTTTCTATTTTTATAGTTTATAGTTTAGATAGGTTTCCATTAACTAAAAAAAAGAAACAAAAAGAAGAACATCCAAATTTAAAAATCTTCATTTACAAAATTAAAAACCTTCCATGCTAGGCATTCATCATTCTAGGAAAACATGAGCTAGTTTCCTTGCACAGTTATTTCCATAAATTGTTGAAGATTGCGGGGGAAAGGTACGTGTTTCAATTTTAGCAAGTCATTCATGATTGCATCAACACACCTTGCGTTGATTTGTTGCCTTGTATTGTATTCAAAAAGACTTTAAGGGCAGCAACTTTAACCACATAAGGTAGGGATTTGATCACCCTTCCTTAGCCCACAAATCACCTTTCTTGCATTGGCATTTCCTAATCCAATTAAAAGCAAGTCGAAAGAGAATCTAGGGTTTACACCGTGAGTGGTTTAAATTTCGGGTTGCCTCCATTTTTAACAGCGGTGTCTAGACTAGAGGTTAAAAAGGCAAACGTCTAAGCGGGAAAGTGGTTCTCTAATTAGGTCCCTACGAAAGTAGGGGGAGCCTCCCACTACCCCACCTCTTACCTGGCCGTTGACTGATTGTGGTTGTGACTTGAGGTGGACTCCATTCACCTTGTAAGAAAATTCACATAGACAGTCTAGGTTAACATTATACCATTAGGATAATTTGTTTGACAAAATTGTTTGCATTTAAAAAAAAAAAAAACAAGAAATATAAAACAAAAATCAAATCCATCCTCTCTCTATCAGTCCTAGTGTATGCAAGGTAGGAGATCTCAAAACCCTAACCTTCTAGGACCATTTGCTGAAATAGAAAGAATCCTACATCAAAGAAATCCACCACAAGATCCAATGGCTGATAATCAGGACCCACCAAAGCAAATGAAGGACTATTTCATTCCAAATCGATATCAACCTTCATCTTGTATTCATCTTCCTCAGAATCCAGCCAATCAATATGAAATTAAATCTAGCACCATTCAGATGCTCCCATCCTTTTATGGGAATACTAATGAAGATCCTTATAAGCATCTGGATGAATTTCTAGAAATCTGCTCCATGGTGAAGATCCAGAATTTCACCGATGATGGCCTTAAGTTGACCTTATTTCCCTTTTCATTAAAGGACAAGGCTAAATATTGGTTGGGAACTATAGGAAGGCCCATTAGGACATGGGAAGAAATGCAGAAAGAAGGATTGTCTGAACAGTTCAGACAGACGGTGGATGCCTCATGTGGAGGGGCTTTTATGATGAAAAATGAAGATGAGGCCTATGATCTTTTTGAGATGTTAAGTGAAAATTCCATCAATCATGCCTCATTATCATCTTATGAGAGGTCTGTTGGGCCATCTAAACGGACTGGAATGTATGAACTCAAGGCCCGTGGCGAGCCCGAATCCAGAATGGACATAAATTTGATTAATCAGAAATTGGATAAGGTAGACATCTTGGCCCAGAAACTAGACCAACTCTTGGCCTTAAACAAGCAAGAGCCTACCTACCCAACACAATCTAGTCCATATGAAGGCCCATCTTCTGCTAATCATGACATTTGTGCCTTATGCGCAAGTCCAACCCATCAAGTGAATGAATGCCCAACTGCAGCCCAACTTCCACCATTCATTCAAGAACAAGTTCAGGCTGCCCAGAGATTTTCCAGGCCCAATAATGACCCATTCTCCAACACTTACAATCTTGGCTGGAGAAACCACCCTAATTTCTCTTGAAAGAATCAGCAGGCCCCATTACCAATGTCCAATCCTCCCATGCATCAAGCCCAAAAGCCACATAATTCATTTCAACAGCAATCTAATTTCTATGGAAATGTTCAGGCTAGGGGATCTCAAGCCCAGTATCAATCAGGTCAACCGGCCTATTATCAATCATTCCAATCAGGTCAACCGGCCCACTACCATTCATTCCAATCTGGACAGCCAACCCAATACCATCCTCTACCCACTTACCAACAACCTCCTCAACCCAACTTTGATGACAAATTCACTCAACTCCAACAACTGATTTTGACCCAGCAACAATCCATTGCTAAGTTGGAAAGTCAAATGGGCCAACTAGTTGAGGCTACGATGAGAAGAGAAGTGGGTCAACTTCCTAGTCAACCCATTGCCAATCCAAGGAATCAACCTCCGGGTTTTCCATAGCAATCGGGCCTTTTACCTCAGCCTGGCCCGTTACCACAACCTAAAGGGCCACAATTAGAGAATGCTAAAGCCATTTCAGCCCTTAGGAGTGGGAGAAGTTTAGAAAAACCATATGCAGATGGAGAGTTAGCCAAAGGTTCCACTGATGGGCTTCATGAAATTGAAAGTGAGAGTGAGGTTGAACCCATCATGGAGAAGTTGGAGGAGGATCTGAAAGGAAAATGGAAAATAGATGAAGGCCCAAGTTCGTATCAACCTCGGGTGCCATTTCCAAATGCCTTGTTAGCTAAGCCCAATGCCAGGAAGAAACCGGCCCAGAACGAGAAATTGTTGGATTTGTTCAAACAAGTCCAAATTAATATTCCACTCCTCGATGCCATCAAGCATGTGCCAGCTTATGCTAAGTTTCTCAAGGAATTATGTACTCCACGAAGAGAATCTAGAATGGCACCCGAAAAGGTTCGGCTTTCAGAAGATGTAAGTGAGATTGTGATGAATCATCTTCCCAAGAAGTTGAAGGATCTTGGAGCACCTTTGATTTCATGTGACTTAGCTGGAGTTACATTAGATAGAGCTTTATTGGATCTAGGTGCTAGTGTGAATCTATTGCCAACAGCCATTTATGAGAAATTTGATATTGGAGAATTAAAGCCCACACCCATCATCTTGCAGTTGGCTGATAGGTCTGTAAAAACTCCACGGGGATTAATTGAGGATGTTATTGTGAAGGTTCATCATTGTTATTTTCCCGTGGATTTTCTTATTTTGGATATGGCATTACCTGAGGAACTCATTCATACTCCGATCATCCTAGGTCGTCCATTCTTAGCCACTGCCAAAACTAATATAAATTGTGAAACTGGCATAATGGACATTTCATTTGGGGGTCAAAAGGTCCAGATTAATGTCTTCAAAGCATCTCAATACCCAGATCATGAAGAAGAATGCCATACTATTGATATCTTGGATAATCTGGCTGAAGAAAATGAGATGTCCACATATGACCTTTTGGAGGAAGCCAATATTTTAAAGGATTCGCCCGGCCCATTAACATCTTGGCCCAAGGTTGAACCATTACCAGCTTTACAATCTGAGCCCGCTTTGCCATCTTTAGAGGACCCTCCTGAGCTTGAACTCAAACCATTACCTGAGTCTCTCAAGTATATCTTTTTGGGCCCGAACCAAACTCTCCCGGTCATCATTGCGGCAAATCTCACATCACCGCAGGAGGCCCAATTAACCGAGGTCCTCAAAGACCACAAGGGTGCCATTGGATGGTCGGTGGCAAATTTAAAGGGAATTAGCCCGTCCATTTTCATGCATCATATCTATATGGAAGCGAATTCTAAGCCCAGTCGGGAGATGCAAAGGCGGCTTAATCCCAATATGAAAGAAGTGGTGAAGAAGGAAGTTGTGAAATGGCTGGATGCGGGTATCATTTACCCAATATCAGACAGTAAATGGGTCAGCCCAACCCAAGTGGTACCCAACAAATCTGGATTAACGGTTATCAAGAATGATCATGGAGAAGAGTTACCCACTAGGCTCACCACGGGATGGAGAGTGTGTATTGATTACCGAAAGCTGAATCTCATAACTAAGAAGGATCACTTTCCACTCCCATTCATGGATCAGATTTTGGAAAAGTTATCGGGCCAGAAGTACTTCTGCTTCTTAGGTGGGTACTCCGGGTACAATCAAGTGGCTATTTACCCGAAAGATCAAGGAAAAACCATCTTTACGTGCCCTTATGGCACGTTTGCTTTTAGGAGAATGCCATTTGGATTATGCAACGCACCAGCCACATTTCAACGGTGCATGATGGCTATATTCTTCGATATGGTGGGAGAATTCCTCGAAGTTTTTATGGATGATTTCTTAATCTTCGGGGATTCTTTTGAAAATTGCTTGGAAAATCTTAAACAAGTGCTAGCAAGATGCATAGACACCAATCTGATACTTAGCTGGGAAAAGAGCCATTTTATGGTTCGAGAGGGCATTGTTCTAGGCCACATTGTGTCTGAAAGGGGGATAGATGTAGATAAAGCTAAGATCGATCTCATATCCAATCTCCCTCCTCCTACCTCGGTCAGACAGATCCGTTCATTCCTTGGCCATGCCGGTTTCTATCGCTGGTTTATCCACAATTTCTCTCAAATTGCCCGGCCTCTAACTCTTCTCCTAGCTAAGGATGTCCCTTTCCAAATGGATGAATCTTGCATCAAGGCATTCAATTCTCTGAAGGAATCTTTGACCAAAGCTCCGATTCTTCAATCTCCAGATTGGTCTTTACCCTTCGAAATCATGTGTGATGCCTCTGATTATGCTATCGATGCGATTTTGGGACAAAGAATCAACAAGTGTCCCGTGGTGATATATTATGCAAGTCGTACCCTTGCCGATGCTCAAATGAATTATACCACCACAGAAAAGGAATTATTAGCTATAGTTTCTGCCCTAGAAAAATTCAGATCTTATCTTTTAGGGGCAAAAGTCATAATCTATTCTGATCACTCAGCTCTGAAATACCTGTTGACCAAGAATGATGCAAAGCCTAGGCTTATTAGATGGATCTTACTCCTTCAGGAATTTGATTTGGAAATTCGAGATAAGAAGGGTTCTGAGAATGTGGTAGCTGACCACCTATCCCGAATTCTGATCTCTGAAAGTACACCAATCACTGATTCCTTTCCTGATGAGCATCTACTGACCATTTCTCACACTGTTGCACCTTGGTATGCTCATATTGTCAATTACAAGGTGGCTAATCAGCTTCCGAAAGGATGGACTAAAAGTGAAAAAGACAAATTCTTTTCTCAGGAAAAATATTATTTATGGGAGGATCCTGAATTATTCAAATTCTGTCCTGATCAAATCATTAGGCGATGTGTTCCTGAAGAAGAACAACAGAGTGTTCTCAACTTCTGCCATAATCTAGCTTGTGGGGGCCATTTCTCAGGAAAGAAAACTGCAGCCAAAGTCCTGCAAAGTGATTTTTACTGGCCCACACTTTTCAAAGATGACCATGAATTTAGCAAAACTTGCCTTCGATGTCAGGCCGTAGGAAATATGGTGAAAAGGGATATGATGCCACTGAACCCAATCTTGGTGGTTGAAGTCTTTGATGTTTGGGGAATTGACTTTATGGGACCTTTTCCACCCTCTTTTGGACATACATATATTTTTGTAGCGGTGGATTATGTCTTTAAGTAGATTGAAGCAGTAGCCACCCGAACCAATGATCATAAAGTGGTCATTAAATTCGTTCAGAAGAATATCTTTTCTTGGTTCGGATGGCCTAAAGCTATCATAAGTGATGGGGGAACGCATTTCACGAATTACCAGTTTCGAGCTTTTCTTAAGAAGTATGGGATTAATCACAAAGTAGCTACCCCTTATCATCCCCAAACCAGTGGCCAAGTGGAAGTTTCCAATAGAGAGATTAAGAATATTCTGCAAAAGTTCGTTAGGCCCGATAGAAAAGATTGGTCTGAAAGATTGGATGATGCCTTATGGGCCTATCGGACTGCTTATAAAACTCCTATTGGCATGTCTCCTTATCGCCTGGTTTTTGGAAAAGCGTGCCACCTTCCGATGGAATTGGAACATAGGGCTTATTGGGCCATCAAACAAGTCAATCTGGACCTAGCCCAAACTGGTTCCCACCGAACCTTACAACTGAGTGAGCTAGAAGAGTTGCGCAATGAGGCCTATGAAAACTCAAAGATTTATAAAGCCAAAACTAAAGCTTTCCATGATAAACATATTGTGAGAAAATCCTTTCTTCCAAATCAGAAAGTTTGGCTATTTAATTGTACGCTCCGCTTGTTTCCAGGAAAACTGAAATCCAGATGGGATGGACCCTTTGTGGTCGTTAAAGCCTTCGATCATGGAGCCGTTAAAATTCTGAATCCCAAGAGTGAGAACACTTTCACTGTTAATGGTCAACGGTTGAAACCATTCATTGAAAATCTTCAAAATGCACCACCTGAATCCATAGAACTGAGTGATCCACATTAACTGAACTTCCGTCTGGCTCAAGACGATAAACTTAGCGCTTGTTGGGAGGCAACCCAATATTTTACTTCAGTTTTTGTATTTCTTTTTAGGTCCTTGAGCAGCAGTCGCCGTGGGTATGTCGCATCCTCTTCATTACAGGTTGTTTCGCTCCTTCACAATTCTCTTCTGGCTGACATGTTTTTCATATATTTTATGCCATTGAGGACAATGTCAATCAAGTTGGGGGGTGGGAAAATCAATTTGATATGCATTTATTGGAAAATCTTTTGAAGAAAACTGATATCTTTCACTGAAAAATGTTCAAAAGTTTCTTTTCACATCCTATGAAAATTGCATGAAAATGATATTTCATTAAGTAAATTTTAAACAAATCAGTTTTTTTTGGTTGTCACATTGGTTAAAGAACCTTCAAAGTTTAAATATCCCACTTCACAAAAATCCACGGCAAGATGATTTTCACACACACACGGCCACTTTGAATAAATGAATGATCTTAAAAGTATAGAATTGCTGGAATTAACCTTAAGGATAAGACTACTTATTCTAATTTTTCTTTTGGGTTGAACGAAAGGAATGTGTAGGATTCGTAATAGGGGACTGTCCCACTCAGCACTCTAAAAGAGGCGGTCATTTAAAAATGGACAGCTGTAAACACTAAAGGCGATAGAAGGCATTAAAAGTGTTAAAGGAAAGAGAGTGGCAAAAAGTACGCACTCTCAAAAGCAAAAGTACAATGAAACGAAAAAGCCACGCTAAAAAGTCCATCGTACCAAAAACATGACCAAGTCGTGCAAAGTGCTGAGTTGGGACGGGAACTGAAAAACGGTCCTCACTGACTGATCGGGAAATCTTTTATTCTCTTCTCCTCCCCAGGTAGTCTTATCTAAAGGGTAGTAAAGGCAAGAATATACCAGAAAGGTCGGAAACGAGTTCTAAGCGTGCCAATTTTCATGCACAATCACCTGTCGTGAATCAAAATATTGTGGGATATGAAAACTTTAGCTTAACCAATCGACTACCACTTAAATTGATTGTGAAAGATACTACAAATGAAGCATGATAATTCATTGTTTGTCCTAACTTTTCCTTATTTGCATTGCTAAGGGACTAGCAATGAGTAAGTTGGGGGGTGTGATAAAGTGTTAAATTGATCATTTAAGGGCAATCATATGCATCATACTCATGTTTTTATCTGTAAAATAGCATGAAATGATAGATAATTACGTACCAAGTCCAACGGTACCAATTTCGTCAAATTCTGACTTAAAAACATCGTCATTTCATGTGATTAATGGAGTATAGCGCATTTGCGGTTTTTCGACAAAACCGAGACGAATTGAATAAATATAATGATATTTTTATGATAATGTGCTAATTTATATTTATTTTATGTGAACAGGATATGCCGATGATGCAGTGCAGCTGGTGGAGTTTCTGGAAATTTGGGGGAGGTCTAGTATTCGGATTTCAATAAATTCGACTAAAGTATGGGTAAAAATGTAATTTGATGTCCTAATATTGCTCTGATTCCTTCTTTCTCTGGAGTTTTCCAAAACCCTCTATTTCCTTCCTTCTCTCCAATTTCCCAACCACATCCGTTCCTTTCTTTATTTTAAAACCCTCTCTCTCTTTTTAAAGGAACCTCTCCAAATCCGAATCCGGGTCCTTCTCCAAGCTTCTCCCACACTCTCTCTCTCTTCTCTCCCATATATTCCAACCTCCACAGCCGACTCCTCCTGTCACTACTATTCTTTCTCCAGATTTCCTCTCTCTCGGTTTTTCTCCTACATCCTCTCCCTCTTCTCTTCTAACCCAAATCTCCCGCAGCTCTCCGTCCCTCTTCTCTTCTCTCTCTCGGTTTCTCTCTTTCTCTCCCTCTGTTTTCTCTTTCTCGATTCCTCCTCTCCCGCAGCTTTTCTCTCTCTTTCTCCCACGCACAGTGCTCTCTCTAGGTTTTCTCCTCCACCCAGCCAGTTCTCTTTTTCTCTCTCTTCTATTCCTCTCTCCCGCAACCTCTCTCCAGCAACCCCCTCCACAGCTTCTCCCTCTCCACGGTTCTCTCTCTCCCCGGCGAGCTCTCCACACGCCGCCAGCCGGGTTTCTCCAGCACCGCCGGTCTCCTCCATGCACACCTGCACGTAGCCGACCTTCACGCATGCAGCAAAGCCCTCCAGCTCCACGCGTGCGCATGCATGCTCGGTGAAACCCGGTGTTCCTACACGCACCAGCAAAGCCCGGCAAGCTCCTCCACGCGCCTGAAGTTGCCAGCCGTCCAAGTACCGAAGCTTCTCCACGTGCATGCATGCTCGGCCAAGCAAGCTCCTCCACCGTCCAGCTTCACAGCACTTGAAGCCTGCACCAGCAGCGGCCATCTCCTGTTCTCCACGTCTCAGCTACGCAGTAGCCAGCTCTTCCAGCACCCCTTCAAGTTCCACGCAGCAGCAGTCAGCAGCACCAGTGGTCCACTGCACCACTTTCTCACCAGCGGCTCATTGCGCCGGCAAAACCCACAGCTGTTGTTATTCTGTTCCTTCCCTTTCCCCATTAGTATAGTATTAGTTTATTTAATTAGGATTAGTTAGTGGCTATTTGATGTTTTGTTTATTTAGTTTAAGGATATTAAACCATTAAATTTTGTAATTTGTTTCATGATTTTTAGTTAATTAATAATTTACACAGTTTAATAACAGTTTCTTTGATATTTTTTTAGTTGTGCTTGTTTTCCTTATATGCTTGTGTTTAATTTTTGAAAAAGAAAAAAAAAAGAATTTGTTTAGTTTACGCAATTATATTTTTAAGTAGCATTAGTTAATTGAGTTTTAGTTTAATTAAGTAATTAGTTCACTTAAATTCTCAACTTTTTAGACTAACTAAATTCCAAGGTTTTCAAAATTAAAATTTTATCTCCCTATGGATCGACTCGGA
This sequence comes from Zantedeschia hybrid cultivar, assembly GCA_030544215.1. Classification (NCBI taxonomy): domain Eukaryota; kingdom Viridiplantae; phylum Streptophyta; class Magnoliopsida; order Alismatales; family Araceae; genus Zantedeschia; species Zantedeschia hybrid cultivar. Next base: position 50,049,454 of record JARZZO010000011.1, read on the forward strand.
CTCACCATTATTAATTTTCAAAATTGAATTTGAGTAAGCCGAATAAATTTAGATTGAACGTTCTCATGAGTGTTTAACGATGCACAATTCGGAACGATCAAGCTTCTTCAACTTCTTGAACCTCCTTCCAACCTTTTCGAACCTTTTTCGATGACCAAGGGCTTGGATTTATATAGAACTAATGTTAGGGCTCTTACGTGCCTCTACGGCCACTTATAGATCAACTTGAAAAAGTTTGAAGCCAATCAAAGTAAGGAAACAAGATAATCTCGGCCAAATCAGCATTATCTGTAATTAACTAAATCGCGTCGCCCGAGGGAGACGACTTTTAGCTAAATTAAAGCTAAGATAATGCGGAGAAGGAAACCGAAAGAAGTAGGAAACCTAAATGGCGTCAGGGTACCAAGACGTGTTTTAGTTAATTAGGAAATTAATTAAAAATCAAATTAGAAATCGAAATGAATTAGGAAACCTAAATGGCGTCCACCATGCGCGACGTCATTTAGTGAAATTTCATATTTCGATTAAGAATCTGAGTTAAAACCAATTTCATCTAATAACTTAAATAGCGTCGTGATATGCCAACGTCATTCAGACAATTAATCCATAAAATTTTAATAAAAATCAATTATTGATTAAACATCAGACCATTTTGGGACATTATTATATGATATGAAACTTACTCAATATGATGTCAAAATTAGCGTGTTTACAGTTGCCCCACCTTGATATTGACTTTGCAAGGGAGTGAAATGAAATGGAATGTACTGAAAAAGGTGATGCCAAGGTGTGATGAGACACGCTCTCAACATCATATGATAGAAATTTTTCTTAAAAACAATAAGTGAAGATAACTCAAAGAGATCAATGGAATCAATCATGTATGGATGAGGTAGACAAGGAAACAGAATAAGGTCGATCAACCTCTGCGATCGGGAAGTACCCTAGGTCACAAACCTTACAGGTTTCATCATGGGGAGCAGTTACCAGCCAATGTGGAAGTGTTGCAACTATGATAGATCTTAAAAGGAAACAAGAAAAATTTGAGATAAAGAATCTAAGAAAGGATAGAATTCCAAAGATATCTTCAAGAAAATGCTCAAAGATAATTAAGATACTCAATTTAGAATAGAATATTTCATGTCATGTAAGATTTATATGATCAATGGTTTAAAACTTAATCAATAATTAATTCTTATCACAATTATTACAAAGTCCTACATGATGCATGCTGGGCTAAAAGAAAAATATAAAATAAAATAAAATATAAATTAATCAAGGATAATATTGTTAAATTGTTATTAATGAGTCAAGATACCAATTCTGCAATTCAGTGCTAAGTCGAAGCTTGTTTGTCTACGCACCGTTTCACAAAAGTGGTACTATCATCCCCATCAATTAACAATCCAACGGCTTATCCATACGGTTAAGAATCCTTTGGAATTATCACAATTTTTGTTGAAGGGTAATTCAAATTCCAGTTTCATCAAAACTACAAGGTCCTTGATATATTCTAATAAATATTTAACATATAATAATGATGATGCAATCAATTACATAATGAAATACAATGATAGAGATAAAGATAACTGTCTTTTTAGCCACGGTTAGGACTCATGAATTCCCATAGTGGGATCTTTTTGAGGTTTTCAACTTCATTGACACTCCTTTGAATTTCCTGCACTCAGAAATCATCAGTAATTTCAAGCAAATTATGCAATTAAGAATCAAATATAGATAAACATGGAATTTCGGACAAATAACAGGAAAATCATGAAACGCGTCGTGTCGAGCCGACATCATTTGAATGACGTTGCTGATCAAAGATGTCTTTTAACCCAGAGAGATAGGTTTCCTGTGTTCAATCTGGAGTCCAATTCTCTTCAATAAATATCTCTTCTCCAATTCGGAAAAAGGCTTTTCAATGTCGCAAACCTCTATACATAAGCTTCCACAACTTATATCAAGACAAATCCATGCACAAACTAGGGATCAAAGCAATAGATTCTCTCCAAAACTCAAGATTTCAAAGTTTTGAGGAAAAAAAACTCAAGGAATTCAAGGAAAGAGATGGATTTTTCAAACAAGAGGGTGAGAAAAACACTTGAGAAGATTTCTGAGGTAAAGTATCATCTAAGCGGACGAGATCCTAACCTACAAGTAAGTCAATCTCTCTAACCTTCTAATCAAATCCTCTCATATTGTTCTTCATGTTCAGATAGAACTTTTTCAAATTATTCTTTTTTATTCATCTTAGGGATATCCTTTCTTCTCCGGTCCAAAAAGATTCTCTTCATTTCCTTGGATCTAAAAGCTTGTGAGCAAGATCAATATATCTATGCAATCATATATTTCCAAGTGGCATATCCAAGGATTAATCGTTCATGCCAAACACTATAAGAGCACAAGCATTGATTGGGCGGCTATGGGGGTTTTGATTGAGTTGTGGCATCCACAAACTCATACTTTTCTATTCACCACGTTTGAAGCCACCATCATTCTTAAAGAAGCTGAACTTTTATTAGGCCTTCCTAAACTCAAGATGAGCAATGATGAACCGTATTTGAATGATATGATGTTTATGAGGGACATAATCACTGGTCAACAATTGTTAGAAAAGATTATGAAGAGTTCAAAGAAAGTTCAAGGCTGTCTTATGAAGAAGGGAATTAATCTTACAAAATTAGCTGAATGGACTTTGAAAAAGATTGAAGATCTCAAGGATGAAGAAACATAAGCCATGATGAAGGCGTTCACCATATGCTTAGCTGGAGCTTTACTATTCCCTTCCTAAGATAATATCCTAGAAGATAATCAAGTGAATGCAATCAATGGGATCTTTGAAGGAAAGCCAATTAGCACGGCGGTCCTAGCTTACCTCTACAGTGGGCTCTCTGCAGCTTCTACGGGTCAGTCTCCTTTTGGTTGTATACTACTCTTTACACTGTGGGTTGAATTTCATTTCAAATTCTACCACAATTCCAAGGATATCTCAAATATATCAACAAAGTCCCATCTTCCACATCTCTAATATTGTGAAGTTGAACCACAACATGACTAATCGAGTGCCCAACTTCAAGACTCAAGCTGACTGGCGCACTTACTTGAAGACCATACTGAAAACCAGATTTGAATCCTCACCACTTGCTCTCATAAAGAAGGCGATTCGCGTGCGCCGTGGTGCTGGCACAGAGCTCCGACTGATCGGGGCTACTGAGTTCGTTCTATATAATCATCATCACTGCCATCCTCAACCTAGTATGCCACGCCATGAATTCCCAGAATTTTCCAATCTCTCTCAAATTAAGAAGCGTACATTGGAAACTGACGAAGATTATGAGGCGACTGAGCTCATTGCTACTCTGTGGAATATTAGCTTCACCTATCATGTAAAACCTTCTCATAAAGCCAATAGAGGACTGTCAGAAATATATGTAAATGAGCTTCAGAAAATTTGTCCTTGAAAGCTCTTCCTTATCTTCCATTTGATGTAATTTCAATTTTATTTTCAATGAAGAATCCATCCTTTATACCATAGAAATCAACCATTAATGTTCTGTGATTTATTCAAAATTTTTCCTTTACTAAAACCATGATTTTTCCTTAAAACATCAACCTTCGGATTTATTTAATGTAAATCGCGTCCACTTAGGAAGATGCCGTTCAACCTTCATTAATTTCCGAAATTGCAAAGATTAATTCCTTAAAACCCCATATTATACATAAAACGTGTTTGCCCTAGGAGGCGCCTTTCAAGTCTCTCTCCTATATTCCAAAAATTTATATCATTAAATTCCCCTTAAACGCATCTTGTATGTAAGACGTCATTAAATTCTCTCTCTTCGTTTTCCACATAATTCTGCCATTAATCATGTAATTAATCTACTGAAACGCGTCGTCGTAGGAGGACGCGTTTAATCATTATCCGTGGTACGGCTCTGACCAGAATTGGAAGTTTAATCTAAATGGCATCGTGATCTAGGGACGCGGTTCACACAATTTCAAAAATTCTGAATTGCTGCTTTAATTTATGTGCTTTGAACCGCGTCGCTGTCCAATGACGCGTTTTAACTTTCCTGAACAGAGCCTGCGCGAGCCCGACCCCTTTCTTCCTTATTCTCTTAAAACTCTATTCTCTCTCCTCCCGTGCTCTTGCTCTCTCTCCAGCGAACCTTGCGGATTCCGGCCATCCTCTCCACTTCTGGCCCTCTCTTCAACTCCGACGATCTTCTCCGGCAACCACCGACCATCCTCCTCTCTCTCTATCTCTCTCTCTCGGATCCCTCTTTTCCTCCTCATCCAAAAACCTTTCAAACCTCGCCATGGAGAAGGGGCAATCGAGCAAAGCCGTTGCGAAATGGCGACGAACTTCTCCTCTTGCGATCGTGGTAGCGGAGGAAGTCCCTGAAGCGGCGCCGGCCGATGAGAACCTTGCGGCGGTGACGGCTTTCTTGGACGAAGAAGAGGCTCCCCCCGCGGCGGCGGGTGAAGAAGAAGAGGCGGAGGGCGGCCCCCACCTGGTAAGCTTTCTGTAGATGTATTTTGTGTGGAAATTAGGCAAAGAAAGGGAGGTTAGAGGACCTCGGATCTGTGTGTTGAATGGTGTCGAGACCAGTTGACGCCTTTCAAAGAGCATCCTCCATGTCCGACGCCATTCAAACAAAGTATTTTTATTTTTAGTGCCCATTAATTGATGAAACTTGTTGAATTATTTGCAGGGGACAATGAGGGCCAGGATATCATGGGATTTGGTCATCGGTGCCTACCGTGGCCTGCCCGACTTCCAAAAGGTGCGGCTGCACCGGATGGGATTTGGAGAGATCCTGGATATCGAGCCCTTCTGGCTCGATTTGGTACTTCTACAGGCATTGTGTGAGCGATGGCATGCGGAGAGTCGGGCATTCCTAATGCCCTGGGGACATATGGTCCCTAGCCTAGAGGATGTGGCGACAATCACCGGCCTACACGTGGAGGGCCGGGCAGTGAGTGGGGCTACATACCTTGATTACCGTGGATTAGCGGAGAGTCTCCTTGGCATTGAGGTTTCCAGTTTAGAGAGGGAGTCTAGGCCCGTGCTTAGGGTAGAGGTAGAGGCAGCCTTAGGGTTAGAGGAGCCCATACGACGATCAAATGAAACCCGTAAGGCCTTTAGAGAAAGATTGGCTAGGTCAGCCTCCACAATGTATTGTAGTGATCCGAGTCAAGAGGAAGAGGTAGACAGGCAGCTCCGAGTCTTCCTAGTCTTTTTCTTTGGGTCGGTTACTCTTCGGCACGAAGGGTGACCATATACATTGTAGATTCCTGGGTCTGTTAGATGACCTAGACCATCTCCATGAGTATGCTTGGGGTGCGGCCCTCCTGGTCCACCTTTTTGCAGATCTTTCCGTGGTCACGCCGGACCACGAGACCACCATCAGCGGCTTCTCGCTGTTCCTTCAAGTACAAATCATTTCAATTATTGTTTATTTGTGCATATGAATGAAATGATGTTTTTCTAACTTATATGTGCATGTATGTAGGTGTGGAGTTATCTTTATTTTCCACTCGGCCGGGCGAGGATTGTGAGACCCGACGTTGTCCCGTTGGCCCGCCGATGGCAGCCAATTGTGGACACGACTCCCCAGTACCACCAGCTGACGGTCGTCCGCCGTTAGTTCCTTAATTATCCTGAGCTACTAGTGAGTTTCAATTTAATTGTCCATTTATTCAATTTTATTCATTAAATGCAATCTTTCATTTATTAAATACAATCTAACTTATATGTATGCAGGTGATATGGCGCCCTTACTTGGGCATGGGTGAGGCAGGCCAGCCGTGGGTGACCGCTGGTTGGAGGAGGTTCGGACCGCAGGTGTGAGTTCACTGCCTCAACGAGATCGAGCCGCTCCGCCTCCGCCTCGTGATGCGGACTCTCGGCCTCCACCAAGAGTGGGTAGATGAGGCGGTCCCGGAGGGTATCGAGCGTTCGATGAGGGGGAAGCAAGCCCTCACTGACTAGCAGGCGAAGTTCCCCGAGTAGTATGAAGATTGGCACCATCGAGGTGAGCAGTACCGGACACACTACGTCGATCAGCTATGGCTCCTCCGTCTGCTAGATGTAAGTATGCACTTATGCGTCTTTCATTTTGATTATTATCTTCTTTTAAATTTGTGAATGAATGTATGTATGTATGTTATGCAGGATGCGCGTGAGACGACCATCATCGACCTCCGGGCCCGCCTACAGGATGCGAAGGCGTAGCTCGAGCAAGTTCAGAAGGAGATGTTTGATCTGGTATGTATGAATGCATGTTTATGAATGTTTATTTTGATTAGTTATTTTATTTTGACGTTTAGCTGCTGACGGTTGTCCTCTTGGTGCAGCGTACTGTCTACACTCAGGCGGCTCCTCCTCCTTTTGCCGGGGCTTCATCATCTTCTGCCCCGTCCGCTGCTCATGAGGCTGCCTTTGCTGATCTTCAGAGTCAGCTTGCGTCTGCCATCCACCGGGCTTCCCAGGCTGAGGAGGATGCGATGGCTGGGGTAAGTCTTCAACTTGCTTTTCTTCACCTTTGCACAATGCATTTGCTTGTATTTGATTGGTTGATCAAACTGTGATAACTTTTGTTGCAGGTTCAGGAGCTTCAGCAAGCTCTCGAGCAGAGGGATGCCGAGCTAGCTCAAGCTTGGAGTTCGGTTGCCCGAGTGGCAGAGTTGGAGGCTCAGGTAGCGCGCCTCTCCACTGGCGATGTTGCACGACTCCAGATTCGTCTGGAGACCTTGACGGAGGAGAGGGACCGCGACTGGGGGCAGATGATGGCAGAGATCCAGCGGTTGTAGGATTGGATGGAGGGTCTCCAGGGTCGTCTTTCCGTGGTGGAGCACGAGCGCCGGAGCGTGGAAGAACGATATCAACGCGCTTGCCAGCGAGCGATAGATTGCGGCCAAGCGAGCGTCTTCACTGCGAGTGTCGCCATATCATCTAGCCAGGTAGGACCAAACGCCATGGGACCGCCACCGCCTCCGACTTGTGGGCCAGAGGGACCTGACGAGGCTCAGAGTCAGCTCGATGAGGGCACTGGGGAGAGTCAGCCTTGATGGTTGTTTATCATGTATTCTCTTTCTTTTGTGAGTCCTAATGTCGATGGTCTCAGACATGTGTACATGACACCTTTTAATGATATACATGAAACTTCTGTCTTCAGATTTGTGCTTTGTGTGGATCCTTCTTCAATCATGCCCTGTTCATCACTTAACAAACAAGTTAAGCATCTATTTAGGCTTAACCCCTTACCCAGTTAAGTAACTGATTACTTGATCCTATCCTTGGTGGAAGGGTCAAGGGGCGAAGCCTTTATTAATGAAGGTAAAAGAAATAATTGAAGGAAATAACAAAGTAAAATGCAACATGCAAGCAGGCAGATGCTCACTAGAAATAAAAGAAATGCAACATACATGATGTGACAAACATATACTAATTGAAATATTTTTGGCTTGCAATTACAATTGTGCTTTTGAAAGATCCATTTTTTTGTGCTTTTGAAACATTCAATTTTTTTTGTGCTTTTGAAATATTCATTTTTTTTGTACTTTTGCAATATTCATTTTTTTTTCTGCTTTTGAAATATTCATTTTTTTTTGTGCTTTTGATTTTTTTTTTTTTTTGTACTTTTGAAATATTCATTTTTTTTTGTGCTTTCGAATAAGACTTAAACTAAAAGACCAGCATAGTATTTAGATCAAAAGAGCATATTCATTTATTAACTTAATTTCCAAATTGTTCTTCAATAATCTAACTTAAAACTCATCGTGCTTGAGTTGTGTGCTTGTTCGTGATCCTATTCGATAGTCTGACCCTTAGTCGACCTAGGCCATTCCTTAAGTTTGGAGTACGCCTCTTTAGCAAGAAGAGAAGAATTTGTCTAGAAAGCCCGCAAGAGGGTTCTGGAGACCTAAAAAGATGTCCCTCCTTTACCTCTAATATATGTTGGGGTTCGGTCGTTTTCACTTTACGGGGTATTTATTGACCTTGCGCTTCTCTTTCTTTTGATTTTGTGGCCTTTTGGTGTAACGTTTGTAATGTGATGACCTTTGACTTTGTATTGGCTTTTTGCCTCTTTTCCTTTACTTTTGTGTAGCGGGTCTCCCCTTTTTTTTTTTTATGACGGCTTCCCTCTCCTTTAGAGAGATAGTAGGCTGCCCTCTCATTTCCTTCTTCATCCTCTTGTGCTAGGACAGTCCCCACCGTATCATCCAGGACAGAAATGTATAGTATCAATGGTTTGCCCGGAGATGGTGGTCTCAAAACAGGAGGACTTGCCAAATAATTCTTCAGTCCATCGAACGCCTCATGACACTTATCATCCCAATTGAATTTGACTCCTGGCTTGGTAAGCTCGTAGAACGGCTTACACCTTTATGAGTGCTAGGAGACAAAACGGCGAATAAACTGCAACCTTCCGATCAATCCTCTTAATTCTTTCAAGTTCTTGAGAGGTGGTATTTCTCTAATAGCCTTTGCCTTGTTGGGATCGATCTCAATTCCCTGTTTACTGACAATGAATCCAAGTAATTTTCCTGAGGATACCCCAAATACACATTTCTTAGGGTTCATCTTAAACTGATATTCTCTTGATCTTTCTAATACTCTTGCCAGAACTTTGGCATGCTCAGCCTTAGTCTTAGATTTCACCAACAAGTCATCCACATACACTTCTAGATCGATATGCATCATGTCGTGAAATATTGCCATCATAGTCCTCTGATAAGTGACTTCAGCATTCTTTAATCCAAAAGGCATGACGACATAACAATATGTCCCCCAAGGTGTAGCGAATGATGTCTTTTCTTGATCTTCTTCTGCCAATTTGACCTGATTATATCCCAAAAATCCATCTATAAATGATAGAATTTCATAGCCAGCTGTGTTATCGATGAGTATATCAATGTGAGGCAATGGAAAATCATCCTTAGGACACGTCCGGTTCAAATCTCGGAAGTCAATACGGATTCTGACATTTCCATCTTTCTTCATAACCGGGACTATGTTGGTCACCCATTGCGGATAGAGGACAACTCTAATGAATTTGACTTTATGTAACCTATTGACCTCTTCCTTCATCTTCAAAGCCATTTGTGGGTGGAATCGCCTTAACTTCTGTTTAACTGGGCTAGCTCCATCGTTTAATGTCAACCTGTGTTCTACTAGTGATGAGTCTAACCCCGGCATATCCTCATAACTCCAGGTGAAAGTGTCCTTATAATCCTTAAGAACTTGTACCATTGCCTTCTCATCCATTTCAGAAAGATTCTTGCTAACGAGGACAACCCTAGGTTCATCTTCAGTCCCTAGATTGATCTCTTTAGTGGGTTCTTCTACGGCAGCTGAAGGTTCATCGAATCTTTTTATTCCACTGGCATATGCCTCAGCCGTGTCCTTGTCATCTTCTTCATCTTCAACAATGGGGTCTTTTTCGTATATCAATTCATACACCCCATATCCATCATTAACTGACTCATCATCTACACAATATTCTGGCATCTAAATAGGATTATCTAATAGCTGAGGGATCATAGAGCAAGAAAGACATTTAAATGCTAAATCCTGGAGATATCTATCTGGAATTTGTTTACCCTTAGATTTTTTAAACTTCCTAACCTGATTAACCTACCTAGAACTAGACTCCCTAACTTCGCTAGACTCCCTATCTTGACCTAATGAGGACGAAGCAGAATGAAAATTATAGGATACAGGCGGAAATACAGGAGAATCCTCCCGATGGGAGGGGCATAGTAGATCTAGAAGAGAATCTTGACCGAATGACCTGCGCGATGGGGTACAATCGGACAAGTAGGAAGTTTCCTCAACGAGGATCTGAGAGAAATTTGTTGCCAAATTGGCATTCTTTTTTATAGAAAAGATGAATTAATCATAAAATAAGAATGGATATGGATAGGAGGAGAACAGGATGGAGGAAATGGCACCAAGGCCAAAGGATTGGAGGGATCATACAGTAGTATGTCCCAGATTAAATCATACATCCTCTCTAGATCGAGAGGAGGTTGAGGGATAAAGTCTCGTGGGGATAGGGTGATCATGATGGGCGGAGCCCGTGGAGTATTTTCAGTGATGACCCGCGACCAAGTCGGGGTCAGAAGCAGAGTGCGGAACAAGGTATGGAGTGTGAAAATGTAAGAGGGATAAGTCCCCCTCCAAAGAAGATCCATAGTATAACCAGCTTCATAGGGGTCATCTGGCTCCCCTTCATATGTTTCCTCATACAGTAGAATTCTTTTGTCAAAAATGTCACCGGGCCCTTTAATCAGCTCATCTATTTGTGGCGGCCACTTTGGTTCTGAAGGATCAAGAAATAGTCTATTCAATGCAATATACAGATCCCTTAAGTCAAACCATCTGTACCATTCACACTCAGGATCTTAGAACTTCCTCCTTTTCATTGGACACAGAGCCTCTAAGGACTAGTATGTGAGCTATTCTGAACAATGTCTGGCCAGGTCTCTTCTATATATGTCATGGAGACCAAAACAGGAAGTGATGACCACTGTGTTGTCATGACTGATCACGGGCCCCTTGACGAAATGTGTGTATAAGGTCCATGTTAAGGGGTTCCGACCTTCTTTGCATGGTATAGACATTGTCTCCCACACCTTCTGGCCATCTTCATTTTCTTCCTGTTGAGTAATGTCATGCTTTACTTTTCTTGGCCTATAGCCCAGGCCATTTCTAGGTGTCCTTCGGTTAACCTTGAGGGGTGTGGTTCTGCCTTGTAATTATGTGCCTAGGCCCTTTCCAGGCTGATAACCACCCTTCATCATTATTTTCCAACCAGGGGTACTCATGCACTTCCCCTGCTTTATGGTATCTAGTGGATAAGGAGTAAGAGTGGTGGCCTTTAGAGGATCAGGCACCGGATGGTAGACCTGTAATACCGACAGAAAAGGTTGTCAGTGAGGTGAAGAAGTTGGCTTGATATTCAAGGAATGAGCAGTAGCAAGGATTGGCATGCTCGTAACTTTAATGATTCGTCCTTTGTAGGGAAATTTGAGGCACTGATGATTCGTAGAGTGAATCGCCTCAAGGGTTTTAATGTAAGGACGGCCCAAAATAGCATTCAAGGAAGGATCAATTTCCAAGATGTGAAATTCGACCTCGACATGACATACAGGTCCTAACTCTACTTGTAAATAGATCATTCCAAGAGGGGAACGGGTGGAGTTATCATATGCTGTAACAGAAATGGGGCTAGGCAGCCATTTTTCCTTGGGTACACCACATAATTCAAGGGTCTTCAGAGGCAGGACATTAATTGAAGCCCCCGTGTTGACCAGACATGCATCTACGACCTTCTTACAGATATTGACCGTAATACTTAAAGCCATGCTTCTGGCTGCTGGTGGTGCTAGTTCCGAGGCATGAAATAAGATAGAGGGATGATCCCCCTGAGGAACTAGTAGTGGGGCGATCTTTTCTACCGGTACGTCTTCGTTGACCATCACTTTTTGTAAATACTCCATCAGAGCTTCATGATGGGTCTTCGATATTTTGATCAACTCAAGCACAGAAATTCGTGCCGGTGTTCTATCTAGTTGCTTCAGCAGGTCATATTGAGTGTCTAGTGCACTCTCATCGTTATGCGCTTCCTCTGGCGGTTGTGATGGGCCGTCTCTGACTGTTGATTGAGGAAAGACCTTATTGAAGATCCTCCCACTCCGGAGTGCAAGTTCTTCAGTTGTGGAAGGTCCGGACGACAGCTTGAGCACCGTAGGGTTAGTGGATGATGTGGATGGTGTGGAGGGTTGGTATGCGGGTGATGGCGTGGGGTTAGTTGGTGATGACATGGTACGGATGAGAGGCTTAGATGGTTGGATGGTGGAAGGGTAAGTGGTTGGTGTGGATGAAGTGGAGAATGGCATGCGGAGTAGTGGTTTAGATTGCTCTATGGTATCTGGGTAAGTGGTGGTGGCAATAGGTGATGTAGGGAATGGTATGCAGAGTAATGCAGAGTTTAGGTATATGGAGGGTGCGGCGTGGTGGTTGCTCAGTGGTGCTCGGAGTGTGACCCGTTGATTAAATATAGGAAGAGTCCTCTATCTTCCACTGTTGCCCTCGATTAGCCTCAGACCAGCTATTTGTCAAAATAGGGACAACTTGATTCTGGTGCTAGTGTTCCGGAAGTGGGTTTCGCATTATACCCATGTTTAGCGGTGCCGCTGCCTATGCCGGCGCTCTTCGTTGTCGTTGTTGTTGTTGTTGTTGTTGTTGTGGTCCTCTCGTCTTCAAGGCGGATATATAATTCTTCATTTCTTCCCAATCAATGCCTCCCTACTCGTTGAGATCATGAATATAATCTCGGAATTGGAAGTAGGTATCTATAGTGTGTCCAGGTTGTGTGTGGAAATAACAATACCTGGAGGTGTCGGCATTCTGGGGCCAAGCTGTTTTTTCTCTTGGCAGAACCAAAGCATTGGCTGCCATTAAAGCATTGATGATATCTGACAAGGATTCTGGAAGGACTGGATATTCTATCCTTTTCGGGCCTGGAGGCTTCCTCTGCTGATTATAATCAGCAGGAGGAGGCACATTGTGGTATGCCGGTGGTGCGCGTGGCTGGTACTGCTGCTGTTGTGGGGGCTGATACTGTAATTGCCGCTGTGGCTACTGTCGTGGCTACTGGTTCGACTGCTGTGGCCGCTGGTACTGTGGCTGTTGATACTGTGGATTTGGCTGCTGGGGTTGCTGATAATGTGGCTGCTGTTGTCTGTAACCCTGCTGGTTTAGAGGTCCATAGCCTTGTTGATTCGGAGGTCTGTAACCTTACTGGCTTGGAGGTTGTTGGGACTGATTGTTGTTCATGCTACTAACCTGCTCATGGGAGAGCGTTCCCTCAGTGGTTGGACCCATGCTAGGAGAATTTGGCACGGTTGGCTTCCGAGGTGGAGGCCTGCTAGGTCGGTGAGGATCAAAGACACTAGAGAAGGTAGCCTCCTTGAAAGCATTTTGACAATAACGCGCCCTTTCATAGAGCTCTGCCATGCTGGTCAAGTTGTTCAGGGCGAGGACTAGTTTAAACTAAGGTGTAGCATTGGAAATCAACATCTTTACTTGCTCAGACTCAGACAGATGATCTTTAACTTTTTCTGCCATGCCCATCCATCTATCAGCAAAACTGACAAATTCCTCGTCGGGCTTCATTTTTTCTGCTATCAAATCAGTACTGGACAGAGAGGTGCAACTCTATCCTGGTATCGTTGAATGAATTTTCGTGACACGATACCATAGTCCTCTACTTCAGATGGCTCTAAGGAAAAGAACCATTTGAGGGCTGGTCCCTCTAAGGATTTCCTAAACAAAAATGCTAACGACCTCTTGTTGTTCTGCCAGAAAAATGACCCGTACATGAACTCTTTCAAATGAGTGAAGGGGTTACTAATACCATTGTTTTTTCAGTACATTGGCATTTCGGAGGGCGGCAAATGGAACACGAGCAGACTTGGCAGGTTAATTTCAGGTGCAGCTTTAACTCCCATCATTTTCTGAAAATTATTGAACTGCTCATCCATACGCTCTTGGGAGGTGGAGGTACATGATAGGCCTGTTGCCTAGGGTATGTGGGGCAAGGGGGGCAATCGGGTTGAGGTCCGGCAGCGCTTCCACCTTGCCCGAAGGCATTTTGATACGTTGGCGTAGGCAGTCTAGCCGGTTGCCTCGAGGAGGACAATTGTGGCCCAACTGGCCGAGAAGTTGAAACCTGAAGGCCTTCTATGGCCTGATGAATGAATGAAGCATGATGGGGAGGTGGTTGAGGAATAACAGAGGGAGCCGCAGGATTCGGCTCGGCAGACTGCATGGACGTTTTCCCCTTCAAAATAGACTGGATTGCCTCGAGCTAGTGAGGATCCAGATGGGAGGCCAGAACTCCCTGGGCGTTGACCAGATCAGATGGATTGGAAGATGAGGGCTCATTCGGGTTCATGGCCCCCTCAAAGACAGGATTAGAAACCGCATGCACGTGCGGAGGAAGATCAGCACCAGAATAGTGTTGATCATGGACAAAAGGAGGAGGGACATGAAGGTTTCCCTCATATTCAGATGGATAAGAATGAGGATCATGGGGGGCATTAGCATCTCCCCCATTTTCATAGTGATAATTGGATTCAAGAGGGACATTAGCATCTCCGTCATAGTTGACCATAGCTCCCGAAGCCATGCTCAAATCCCTACATGATCGAAGTAACATGATGTCAGATTTTTTTCAAAGATTTGTAGACAAGTTGTACAGAGATTAAGCAAACAAGTGGATGTTTAACGTTATTATAGGATTCCTTGTTGGATTATTTGAATTCAGTTAATCACAAGTTTACTCAACGGGTAGGATTCTAGTTTCAATTCAATTTCCACTGTTATACTCTATGGCTTTCTCTCACAATGTTATAAAAATCTAACCAGGACTTCGATTAGTACAACCAGCCCAATGAACAAAGAGGAATATCTTGATTTTTGGGACTTACAGAGGTCTTTAACGCCAACCACTCTAGTCTGATCGAGGGATCGACCCAATCAGAGAGAGGTGACGACGTCAAGAAAAGTGTTCCTAAGAGAAAAGGGGGGTGTTAGCCCCAGTGCGTATGACCTGTGGCCGGGATGGCCTCTAATGCTTATTACGTAATGTGTAGTAGCAAGCAGATCAGAAATCTGAGAATTGAAGAAAAAAATAAGAAACTATTTGAATCGCGTCGCTGTTGGTCAACGCTATTCAAACATAACCTTATCTTTTCGCAGAATCTCAAGCAGCAACCAACAGAGAAAATTGTCTGAAAGGCGTCGAGTACGGACGATGCGTTATGAAACGCGTCACTGTTCCTAGACGCTTTTCAGGTCGCAGAATCAACAATTAAGGAGGAATTTCTGGATCGATTCCTCCTCAAACAAACAAGATGAAAGCAGTAAATAATCGGCTCATGCGATTTTTTTTATTTTTTTTTATTTTAACAGGATAATTTCATCCGATAAGCAACTAAAATATCAATCAATCACACAATCTTCTTATTACAACCACAACTTTCCAATCAATCAAACGGGGATGGCAAGATCTTGCCACAAGGGTGTGCACGCGGTGCACGTAGGAATAACAATTAAATTAAAAACTCACCGATTGGTGAAGGCGTGTCGAGAGACACAGATGGTGCACAGAGAGTGCGCGATTGATGAAAAGTAAGAACAAAGATTAAAAGATGGCGAGACCAAGTCCCACCGTAATCGCCAAAAAGCTGTGAGTGCTCAAATCAGGTGTGTGATTATCATGAGGATTATGTTGATTATGTGACAAATAAACCTATTAGAAAAAACTAAGTGAATGTGATCGTCAGAAACTTTTAACTAAAAAGTTCCAAAAGACAAAGATTGATCGCCTATCCGTTTTGGAATTGGGAGATGTTGGAGTCCTTGATTCCCCTCCTTCAGCCGGCTGAAGAAAGAGAGCCCTTCTGACTTTGTTCTTGCTTTGGATGCTTATGGGACTTTGAGGATCATCCAGCTTGATTCCCTTGTTGTTGATTCTCTTAATCTCCTTTTGTACTTTGCAAGAAACATGATGAAAGAAAATAATAAGAACTCAAGTAGAGGTAGTATCTATTTTAATGAAGATTCTGATCATGCAACTTGAACAAAGAACTTACTTGTTTGATAGTCTTTTAAACCCCTTTAAACATGGATTGAAAAATAATGCTAGTGAGTGTGTGAAGCATAGAGTGTTGTGATGAAATTGTGATGCCAATGTGATGAAAATATGAAGAAATCAACTAAGTTGGATGGCCCCTGGAAAGCCTTGGTTCTTAAATGGATCTTGAAAGGACGAAGAAGCGATGAAGAAAAGATGCTTCAGCTTTGTTGACTTCCTTTGAGGCTGTTCATATTTATCTAGGCTGTCTATTAGCTGTTGTAATTTTGACAGCGGATCTTTACCCTTAGGTAGAATTGGTATTAGTGTTTCTCTTTTTCTTCTTCTGTTGGTAACGCTCCTTACAGTACGAGGATCTACCCATTTCCATATACTGCTTGCTGGAGCAGGGTAACTTGAACTTGATTGGGACGTCTCCTACTGAGGAGAGGACACACATTGTTTTTTGCTTGAATTTACGGCTTTGACTGGCGTAGATAAAGCCATTTTGGACATATCGGATATCATATTATCCAAATTTGGTGGAGGGACGGGTTGAACATATGTCGGCCGTCGTAGAATACCTCCGTGAATATATACTTCTGATGATTTTTGCTTGATATGAGATCTTGGCTTCTTTTTGACTGTTTGCCACTAAGATGTTTGGAGTGGTTGAAGTACCAGTTGCTCATAAGTGGCTTGTGTACTTCTTTCTATAGTTTCTGAACTTAATGACTGGTAAATAGGAACTATATGATGAACATTTACAGATGCTACATTTGCTTTTGTCTATGCATGAGGCTGCGGAGGATCGACAAGATGATCCCCCATCTTCAGGACACCTTTCTAAATTAATTTTTCAACTGCATCTTTGAACACATAGCATTCTTCAATAGGATGTCCCATAATTTGGTGATATGGACAATAATTTGGATCATTAGATCTTTTGGCATCTTCTGGCCTCTTCGACTGTGGTAACACAATCTGATTATATTTTCGTGCCCATTCAAATAGAACATGAGTTTTGTCTTTGGGGAAGCTGTATGGCCTGTTCATTCTGTCTTTGAGAGAAGATAAGGCTCGGACTTCCTTCTCTCTATTGTTGTTGGTTTCGGCCTGTGTGACTGGACCTTTCTTTTGTTGCTCCGTGATGAACGTAGATAAATCTACTGTATTTGACTCACATGGAGCATTTCTTCTATCAAATTTTTCTTTGTTGTTGCTTGGTTCACTTCTGGATCGGCTTAAAAACTTTCAACTTCTGATACCACAGTATTTAATTTGTCAAAAGATTTGATTTCAATGGCTACCAGCCTTTCAAGGACTTCATTTTTCAGATTACTTTTGCATATCACCACTGCATCTTCTTGACATGGTGGTCTTTTGCATTTCATGCTAAGATTCCTCTACCTAGCAATGAATTTGGAAGCATTTTCATTGTTTTCTTGTTTCACAGTATATAGCTCTGCCAGAGTGATTTCTCTCTTCACCGGATAAAATCGGTCTTGAAATTGCTTCTGAAGGTCGGCCCACCCTACAACAGAACCAGGCCGAAGAGAATAATATCATTCAAATGCGAGTCCAGTTACTGAAGACCCGAAAAATTTCAGCATATAAGATTCATCAGTGGCTAGGTCTCCCATTGCCCCATTATAATATGCCAAATGTTCTTTTGGATTTCCTTGGCCATTGAATTTTTCAAACTTGGGCACTTTGGTCATTCCCAGCGGAAGCCTCTTCATAGCATGATGCACCGGATATGGTACTTTATACACATCATATACCTTGGAGGTACCTTCCACTCTTTCTGCCAACTTCATATCAATGAGCTGTTCTAGCATCAACCTTTGAGCCATAGCAGGATCTGCTGGATTTGGGAAGAAATTAACTCCCTGAACTTGGGAGGCTTGAAATGGCAAATTTGAGATCAAATTGTCTTGCAATACTGTTGTAGGAGCAGCTTGACTATTGGATTACTTGAATATATGCAGGTGTTTCATTCATAGGCATAGGCTTAGATGACTGCATAAATATATTTAGAAGATTTTGAGACGGAGGAGGTGGAACTAGAGGGTTAGCCACCCGAGGATAAGAAGAAGTTGAAGCACCTCCTTCTTTTCCAGCCCATCCTACCCTCTGTATTTGGGCATCTTTTTCTTTCAATTGCTTTTTCAACAACTCAATTTCTTGCAATAACAACTGAGTTATGCTTGGTTCTGCTTCTTTTTGTTGATTGATTTGCTGTGGAAGCTGCTGCTCTGCTGGTGCAGAAAGAGCTTCTCCTGATGCTTCAATGACATTTGCAGATAGCTCTGCTTCCTCATCAATGTTTTCCAATAGGGTAGGAAAATTTTGGGCAACTAGAGTTGCCGCTTGCATTCTTCGGGTAACTAGACCCGGCCTTGAGGCTAAATCTCTGAATTCTTTTGGATCTTCAGGGAGTACCCCATACTTGTTGATAGTATGACATGAATAAATCATCAGGCTTCCTTGGGTGAATTCTGCTGATCTCCTTGCGGAAGGAAGTTTCGACTACAGCCTTTGGAATACAGATGTTTTTGGAGGCTTTTTTGATTTTCCATTTTCATATCTTTCTCTTGACTTCTTTCTTTTTGGCAACTCAGCATGAGGCAGTTGTCTTTGAATTGGTTTCCATATTTGCCGCCTTTGTGACTGAAAGATTGGCTTTGATTTTTCTTGTGCATATTGATCTTCTTGATGTTTGGGCACCCAGATTTGTTTTGCTAGTGGCTCTTGACAATATTTCGTCCCATAATAATAAGCTGGTTTGGGGTTTCTTTCTTGCTTTTCCGACATCTGAATCTTAGCTTTTCCTTTTTCTTTTCTTTCATCTTTCATTCTTTCTCTGTCTATGTCTTTAAAGACCTGGAATGAGTTTTGAACTTGAATATTTGGAACCAGTCGGTCTTTGGAAGTATCAACTTTGTTGCCGTCTAGAAAGATTAGCAGGCTCCCAACAAGAATTGATTTTTTGGTCCTGGACCATTGTGCAGAGACTGCCTTTGATTTGAGCTGGGGATTTTGACCCTTTCGGATATTTCCCCAATATTGTCTTGAAGATGATGCAGCATGACTGTGAATAGTGCAACAGCTGACTACTTGCGCTTGGGGTTTATCAGATATAATCTCATATTGCATGAAGACCACCCCGAGAAAATTCGGAAAACCAATAATGGGAGGGAAGCTCCCGAATGCCACAGGTACTGCCAGGTAGCCATAGCGAGCATGGTTCTCGACCACCAGAGGGCTGAAGAGAACTTTCGATTCCATTGAGTCTCCTGTAATACAACAAAGAGATAATCAATAACTTCAAAGAGTGGGTGTTATCCTTATTCTTCCGACGAGAAGATAAAGGGAGGACAGGTCCCACCGGACGTGCCAAAAGAGATTGTCATACATTTTTTTAGGGAAAATGCACTTGATCTTGATTTTTTGATTTAGATTTAGATTTATGTTTGTGCGCTTTACCTGACTCAATCAGATGAATGCGTAGTTCTTTCACCCGATCCCGCTATCCATAAAAGGAATAGCGTTAATTACATCCTCCTAAGAGGAAAACCCTTGATTAATTGTCGGAAGAATAGAATAACACACTTTGAAATGATATAAGTAAGATATACAAGATTGCATTCGAAAAATAAATGAATTTCAGTTTTTATTTGAGAAGAAAGCTTATTTTTTAGTTTAAAGTTGAGTCTGCGCAAGACTTGATTTATTGATTTTTATTGATGGATGATGATGAGAGACATTTTTTAGTCTTTTTGGATTGATTTATGTGGATGCATTGAAGATTTGTTGATTTTTTTAAGTTTGGAAGTAAACATGAAGTTGAGTCTGCGCAAGGATGCGCAGACTCATTTGTTAACAATGAGAATGCTTGTATTTATTTTGATTTTTGATTTGTGAGAGGAATGAAGATCTTTTTTATGGTATTTTGATTGAAGTGGATGACATTTTTTATCAAGGGAGTATAATAAACATTTCTTATTGTATTTTTTCAAATTTGAAGTGAGGAGATTTTAGATTTGATTTGGATGGTATGGAAAAGTGTTTTTTATGTTTTCTTATTTGATTTGAGTGAAAGATGCTTCAAATACTTATGTTTTTTATGTTTTGAATTTACAAGTTTTGAAGGATAAGCATGATGTGCAAATTCAATTGAAATGAGATTTCTTTTAGGTATTTTTTATGTTTTGCAAAAGGGCGAATTAAGTTTTATTTGATTTTTTGATTTATAGAAAGTATTTTATCCTTATCTTGGGGTTTTTTATTTAATTTTAAAAGAATTAAGGTTGAAAAGTTTGGATTTTACCAATTGGGGGTTGAGTCTGCGCAGGGTAGCGCAAACTCGTTTGTCACAAGCTTATTTTTTCAATTTTTTAGGTAATTTCAAGGAGAAGAGTTATCATTTTTGTTTGGGTTTTGATTTGTGGAAAATATAGGGTTTAATCTTAAGATTTTGATTTGATTTGATGGGAATTTAATGGCCAAAAAATCAGATTTTAAGAATTTAGAGTTGAATCTGCGCTATAGAGCGCAGACTCGTTGTTTATCAAAGTGTTTAAACATTTTTTATATTTTTTGCAAAAGGATTTTTGAGCTTTTATTTAGGTTTTTGACTTATATAAAGTATAAAGTTTTTTATGTAAATTTTTGGATTTAATTTGGAAGGAATTTAGGGTCAAAAAGGCCAAATTTGGGATTTCAGGATTGAGTCTGCGCTGGGTAGCGCAGACTCATTTGTCACTAATGTGTTTTGAGTTATTTTTTGCATTTTTTCAAGAAAAACTTGGTGTTTTTATTTGATTTCCTGATAGATAAGGATAAACTTGATTTTTAGAGAGTTTTAGATCATCTTTAAGTGGTCGGGAAGTTGATTTTTTATTTTTTGTGAATTTCAATGTTGAGTCTGCGCCAGGATGCGCAGACTCAAGTCTGAACGGTGGATTTTTTGTTTATGAGTTGTTTTATTGGATTTTTGGTGGGATAACTTGATTTTATGTTTTTTTCTGTGATGATTTACAGATTTGGAGCTGCGGGCATGATTTGGGGGCCAAGAGATGAGGTTTTGGCATTGGGATTGATGCGCAGACTCAAGTTCAAAGAGGATTTTGAGCAAGATTCTTAAAAAGATGGAATCTCCTGAGGTTGAGGGGAATTCCAAGATTTTCAAAATGTTGGGGAGCTTCAAATATCAAGGAGTCAAGAAAAATGGATTTGAGTCTGCGCAAGGGGTGCGCATACTCAGCTGAACTTGTGATTTTTTATTTATTTTGAAAGGATTTGGAACCTTTTTGTAAATGGATGTTTATTTAAATGACATGGAGTGTTTGATATATGATTACAAGTGATTTGAGAAATTTTATTTATTGTTTAGTTGATTTTTTCATTTGAAATGAGCTTATGAAAGGTGTGCAGACTCAACTTAAGTTTGGAATTTTGTGTTTATTTAAAATAGAAGATGACTATCTTAAACCTTTTTTTTTTTGAATGAATTAACTATAATTATTTGAGTTATTTTAACCATAAATGAGGTTATCAGTCCATGCAAGGCATCTTTGACAGTTTTGAGTTGAGTCTGCGTAAGGGTTCGCAGACTCAGAACAGTGGCGCAGACTTAAGTCTGAAAACTGATTTTCCTACACAGTTCAAGATATAATTAAATCCATCAAGGGGTTAGTTTCAACCATTAAAGTTAGAATATGAAATTCGGAGTGAAGAAAAATAGATTGTACCCCATTCCCAATCGAATTTTCATAGTTATAGGTACGCAGACTCAAAATTTGAGCATAATTTCAAGTTTATACCTCTTTGAACTTGAAGTGATCCAAGAATCACCACAAATTTGGGAAGGATAACACTGAGAAATCTCAGAAGTTGAGTATGGCTACATAAAGCCTTCTCAAAGAGTAGTTCTTGTGTGGATTTCTTCAAATGACATGATTTCTTCATGTTTATCCCATTCTTCTTGGATCACTTTATAAAGCATTGAAAATGCTTAATATAATGATTCCAAGTTGAATTTAAACCTTTCATTAGGAAAACTCAATCAAAGGTTTAGGATCTTCATGAAGGATCATGGCATGAAGGGACCCGAAGGACCAACTCCCTTAAAGGGATATGTAATGGCTAATGGACCATAGGGATGGCTGTAAAGGGGGGTGTGCCGAGCATCCAACCACTCACCCAAAGGGTGCCCTTAATGCCTTCAAAATGTAAAAAAAACCCACAAGGGGTAATCCAAAGCATCTCTACATTTGGGGAGCAAGGAACTCCACCAATTTCCCTAGAGGATCACATGTAGCCATGAACCATGGAGGTGGCTATAAAGGGGGGCGTGCCGAGCATCCAACCACTCACCCAAAGGGTGCCCTTAATGTCTTCAAAATGAAAGGTTATCCACAGGGAATCACCCATTCCATTTCTACATTTGGGGAGCAAGGAACTCCACCAACCCATTGGGACTTCGGGACATATCATCTAAATGAACCCATAGAAATGGGAACACAAGAATGATGTTTTTTGTGTGAGGGCCCTTGATGAGTTCCCCAACATGAGATTGTTGGCACCCTTGGATCGGGACATTCTTGGAAAACATTTAAAATTTTAAAACATATAACAAGATTTCAGATTGAAACATTAAGGGCTTAATAACCCAAAGTCCAAGCCATTTAGGACCTTCATTGGGCCTCAAAAGGACAGCCCTAGGTCCAAGGAACCTTTGGACAACTTGCGCGAGGATCAAAGAATCACCTCAAGCCCAAAAACCTAGTTGAAAGAGGTGCAGACTTAAAAAACTGCAACTGGCGCTGACTCATGAACAATAGCTACAAACTCAACACTGTAGCACTGCAGACCGCAGACTTAGGCTAAAATCCGGATTTTTGGTAAAAAATGGGTTTAAATCTAACCCAAATGATGGAAAATAAAGTATAAAAGATACCAGACCTAAAATATTTATTTAAAATATATTTTAGATGCATTTCTTTAGGAAAATATCATGAAAACTTGAATATGAACATATGAGAAACTTAGGTATATTTTTATATTTTCCATGGATTTCTCTTTCTTGGCTCCATGTTAGAGGGTTTTTATTCAAAGAAGCTCATCCTCAACTAGTGAGGGAACCTCCTTGAGAACCTCTAGGGCCTAAACCCTTAGCCATTAAAGGAAAAAATCCAAACAAAACTCATTCGGTTCCAACATGAAAACAGAAACTCAAACTTTAATATATATGAAACTTAGGGGATTTCTCTTGATGTTTGGCCTTGGGGGAACATCATCCATAGAGGGTATGTGCTCCTAAGGGTCATGGAAGGCCAAGCCACCTTGAAAAACCCCAAAACCAAAGGCCAATAAATGAAAAATAAGTTTTCAGGAAATTTGGACAGCGAAGCACATTTCGGGTCATATCTCTATATTTAGGGGGTTCTAAGGCTTAAGGAGACCATTTATATAAACTAGAAAGGCCCCTCTACCATCAACACATGAAAAACACATACCTTATGAAGGAAAAAATAACATAAAAGCAAGATAACCAGCAGATTCACAAAACAGACACAGGAAATTTGAACTTTGCATTTCATTGCTTTCAATCACCATGGATGAACATCAAGGGAGAGATAGAAGTTTCTATAAATATCAAAATGAAAGAAAAATATTATAAGAAAGCAAGGAGACAGAAATAAACCCCTTCTTCACCTCCACTCTACCTTGGAGAGGGGATGAGAAGGGAGAATGGCTCTTGAAGCCTACAATCTTACTCTCTTCTTCTCTAGCACTCTTCCTTTCTTTTTCTCTTCTTCTCTAACTCTTTTTTCTCTCTTGGGATGCAGGAAATGGAGGGGAAGGAGGAGGGAGACGTGCTCCTCAAAGCTCTCTCATTTTTCTTCTTCTCTTTTCTCTTTTTTGGGATTTTTGTCTCCAACTTTTTCTTGTAGAAGATGGGGGTTCTTTTATAGATAAAGTTGGATTACTTTTAGAGGTAGATTAGGCATCCGTTAGCCTTAAATTAGGGATAAGAAACCCCTCTTAAGAGCCCTCCAATGAGGGCACAGCACTTGGAGGATCATGATTGGCTTTTCTTTTTGCTTTTCACCTACCTTCTTCTAGAAGAATCTTGAGGGGGGACCACTTGCTTTTCTTCTTATTCTCCTTTGAACAGATTTGAACATGGGCTAAAGGGGTAAGAATAGGCCATGGGACGGACCATTTGGGCCCTTTTAAAGGCTGCCACGAAATTGAGCTTTGGCCTTTACTTTTTGGACCCAAATTGGCCCTATTGGGCTTCTTTTGCTTGAGATAATGGGCCCGGACCTGCCCCCTTGGATTTCTTCATCATTTTGGCTGAAAGTAACCCCTTTTTGACTTCTTTGGGCTTGCAAGAATGGGCATGATTGCTGTCCATTAACTTTTCTTCACTTGTGCCTTCTTTGAAAAATTGCTTGGATCTCTTTTGCTTGAGATAACGGGCCCGATTGTGCCATTGGATTTCTTCACCATTTGGGCCCTAGACTGGCCCATTTTTAGATTCATTTGGCTTGCAAAATAGGCATGACTGTTGTCCATTAATTCTTCTTCACTTGGGCTTTCTTTGAAAAATTGCTTGGACCTTTCTTGCTTGAATTAATAGGCTCGGTTCTTCCTTTCAATTCTCTTTGATTTGGGCCTTCTTTGTTGATCTTTAGGCTCTTCTTCTTGTTCGATTTTTTGGTGACAACCGGGATTGTAAAAAAAAATTGTTGAACCGGGTCCGGTCCGGCCGCTGGACCGACCCCAGCCGGCGCCCGGACCAGACCCAGACCGCCCCAAATGGGCAGGTCTGGCCATGGGCCGGGCGCCGGGCTGGTTCGAGTCCAGGCCCGAGTCGGCCTGGACTCCATTTCCCTGCCACCCGACGCAGCTTGGTAACCCTAGCTGCGCAAGGGGGTGGGAGGGGGCGCCCCCGCCGCCGACCACCTGCCCAACAGGTGTTGGCCGGCGGCCCTGGCACCGTGAGCCCCTGGCCGGCGGCCAGGGACGCTGGCGACGGTTCTAGTAGCCTCCAAGGTCACCGAAAAAATCCCCCCCCCCTTTGTTTTTCTGTAAACCGAACCCCATAGTGGCCTTTGTTTTCAAATGAAAATAGGGAAGATTGAGGGGGTCTGGCCATCCTCCCATCGCCGATCTTGGGTCCTTCGGACCACCGACGACCCTGTGGAAGGATATCCATGCGCCGGCGAGCCATCCCCAACCTTTAGGGTGCCCGTAAATATGCCGACTCGAGCCATTCTTCGTCAGACGAAGAACACAATATAACCCAAATAAAATCCGATTTTAATCACAGTAATTTACAGTAAATTCACTGTGATCATCGCATGATCACAACACATGTAATTAAAATCTAAACTACGCATGGAATTAATTATAAACACATCAATTTGGAGATCGAAACGGCGAAAACATAGTGGAACCTGGCTCTGATACCACTGTTGGGATCGCTGTATCGAGATCCGACCGAAAAGCGCAGCAGAATAAAATTTCTCGGGATCGGATCCATCCCGTTTCGATCAACAAAAACAAGACCAGAGTAAATCGGATTTACCTTGCGCGGATTCGAATCCGCGTTCGTTTTTCGGTTCCGTCGGAGCGATGCTGCAAGCCGCGCAGTTGCCCGGCCTCTAGCGGTATCCACGTGGTTCTCCTTGCAATGGATCGTCCTCGGCTCCTCGCTCGATGCGGCGTTCGTGGATCCCGTCTGACTATGCGTAATCCGCCGCGACATGCGGATTCGGAATCTCCCGTTGGAACCACGATGTTCTGATTCCGAGGAACATAGATGAAGGTCAATTTAGTGAAAAGCTTGGCATAGGCGGAAATGAGTTCTTAATAAGGCTTAAGCTTGGGATCAAGAGTTCGGTATTTAGTGAGCGGCGGATTACGCACAGTCGCATGTCGCGTGTCACGGCGGATTACGCATAGTCAGACGCGTGCCAATGGCCAGACCCGCCCCTTTGGGGCGGTCTGGGCCTGGTCCGGGCACCGGCTGGGGTCGGTCCAGCGGCCGGACATGACCCGGTTCAACAATTTTTTTTAAAATCCCCTATTATTAACCCATTTTAATCCATATTAAATCATTTAATGACCTTTTAAATAACAAAATTTAAATTTAAAATTAAAATTGGATTTTAATTAAATTAAGATATGTTATTTTACTGTTAAAGGGCCAACAACTTTTTGGAATTATTTTTTAAGAATTGTTGTTAATTAAAGTTATTTAATCTAATTGGTAGATTAACTAGACATTAAAGAGAGTTAATTTAATTGTTAAATTAATTTTTAATGTCTGTAAAATTCACTAGCATGGAATGTTATAAATGTGTCTATTTGGAGTTTATGTGCATTTATTTTAATGTGCATTGGTTTGCTTATTTAAATTATGATTTAAATTAGCATGCTTAAACTGAAAAATCTTTTCGAAAATTCTAAATCCAAATTTTGTTTGGTCCCTGGTTTTATGAAACCAAAAATATTAAATATTTTTGAAAAACTTTATTTAGCCATGAGATGTGCACTACGTGTGTGGATTGTTTAATTAAAACATATGGTGGTCATAGATGAGCATTAATTTGTGGATGTGGAATCCGATTGTGTGGTTTATTATTTGTTAATAAATAGAGGTCTGCGAACCTCTCCCTGTCATATTCTATTGTGTTTCTACCTCCCTCCTTCATGTATTCGCCATAAGACTTCCTCTTTTAATTTATCATGTAATTATGAATTTATGATGTAATTTGACCGAGGTGGTTGCGCATGGAGCGAGGATGATCCACAACTGTAACCAAATTAATATGAAGGAGTTCATTGAATCGATGAGTTTGCAGACTCATGATATAAATTGTTATATTGTGTATGTGTGTTTGACTGTCTGGCTCGAGTCAAACCGCAGTGCCATGACCACACTAATGACATATATGTGATGCGTGTGTTTTAAATTTGTTAGGTTATTAGTATATATAATATATTCGATATATTTAATACTATCACCTAGGATGAGACCAAAGTAAATAAATAAAACCTTCGTCACAAATTCTCAGCCGTAACGCGAGTCGTTGAGAATGCACCGCATGGCTCTCCATCAATATGATTAATATGACTTAATTCAGTGGTGGCAGATACTATGTGTTTACCCGAGGTTTGCCATCGTATGTTGAGAGGACTATTGATCATGTCATTAGATGCCTATGGATAAGAGTAGAGGAACGATATAGTAACCCACATGTTTACTTGGGAAGTATATTTCTACTCTACTCTGTCACGTATTGGTGGTAAAGCTTAGACTGGGAATAATGGTCTATTGTGTTTTCCCGGGACCGTTAATAACCTGGGAGCCGAAGTATGATTGAATATTGGAAGGAGTTGCAATTATCATGAGATGATTGCTCTGAGATAATAGTATGATACTATGTGTTTACCCGATGTCATACTCTGATGCCTGGAGATTCTGATCCCCATTAGGAGACGGTCGGCGTCTCCCGTTCTGTATATCTGAAGGTTATACAGTCCGATGAAAATTAGTGGGAGTAAAACTAGATAAACAAAGTCCATATCTTGTTAATCTGAATACCTGCTAATTATGATTTGATTATCTCATATTGTAGACACGCTAATTTTGACATCATTTTAAGTAAATTTCATATCATATAATAATGCCTCAAAATGGTCTGATACTTAATCAGTAGTTAATTTTTATTAATCTTTCTGAATTAATTATCTAAATGTCATCGGTCAGATAGACATAATTTAAGTTTATTAAAGAAATTCATTTTAACTTAGATTTTTAATCAAATATGAAGAATTCTAAAAGAAGTCGACATATGCAGACGCCATTTAGAGTTCATTCTTATTTTCATTACTAATCTAATTTTTAATTAATTTATTAATAAACTAAAAGACGTCTGCCATGAACGACGCCATTTAAGCTTCCTAAGCTGTTTCTATCTCTTCTTCCAGATGTTTATCCTTATCTTAATTAGTCTAAAAGACGTCTCCCATGGGCGACGCGTTTTAGATAATTATAGATAATGATGAATTAATCTGTGTTTATCTGTTTCTTAATTGGATTAACTTCAAAAACTTTTCCATGTTAATCTTTAAGTAACCACGGATGCGTGAACTTAAGCCTATAAATACTCAACCCCTTGGTTATTAAAAGAGTTAGTGATGATAGCGATAATTGAGTAAAGAATCTTGGCGAAAGTGAAG
This sequence comes from Zantedeschia hybrid cultivar, assembly GCA_030544215.1. NCBI lineage: Eukaryota > Viridiplantae > Streptophyta > Magnoliopsida > Alismatales > Araceae > Zantedeschia > Zantedeschia hybrid cultivar. The sequence continues at coordinate 50,077,374 of JARZZO010000011.1, forward strand.
GAGACGACGTCGAAACGCTGAAAGATCGAGGTGCTGCTACTACTTCCAGGAATCTTGAAGCAAGCTTCATCCTTTCTTCATCGCTTCTTTGTCCTTTCAAGATCTATTCAAGAACCAAGGCTTTCCAAGGGCCATCCAACTTAGTTGATTTCTTCATATTTTCATCACATTGGCATCACAATTTCATCACATCACTCCATGCTTCACACACTCACTAGCATTATTTTTCAATCCATGTTTAAAGGGGTTTAAAAGACCATCAAACAAGTGAGTTTTTTTTTCAAGTTGCATGATCAGAATCTTCATTAGAATAGTTACTACCTCTGCTTGAGTTCTTATTATTTTCTTTCATCCTGTTTCTTGCAAGGTACAAAAGGAGATTAAGAGAATCAACAACAAGGGAATCAAGCTGGATGATCCTCAAAGTCCCATAAGCATCTAAAGAAAGAACAAAGTTAGAAGGGCTCTCTTTCTTCAGCCGGCTGAAGGAGGGGAATCAAGGACTCCAACATCTCCCAATTCTAAAACAGGTAGGCGATCAATCTTTGTCTTTTGGAACTTTTTAGTTAAAAGTTTCTGACGATCACATTCACTTAGTTTTTTTAATAGGTTTATTTGTCACATAATCAACATAATCCTCATGATAATCACACACCTGATTTGAGCACTCATCACTTTTTGGCGATCACGGTGGGACTTGGTCTCGCCATCTTTTAATCTTTGTTCTTGCTTTTCATCAATCGGGCACTCTCTATGCACCATTTGTGTCTCTCGACACGCCTTCACCGATCGGTGAGTTTTTAATTTAATTATTATTCCTACGTACACCACGTGCACACCCTTGTGGCAAGATCTTGCCCTCCCCGTTTGATTGATTGGAAAGTTGTGGTTGTAATAAGAAGATTGTGTGATTGATTGATATTTTAGTTGTTTATCTGATGAAATTATCCTGTAAAAAAAAAAAAAAAAAAAAAGGAATCGCATGAGCCGATTATTTACTACTTTCATCCTATTTGTTTGAGGAGGAATCGATCCTGAAATTCCTTCTTAATTGTTGATTATGCGACCTGAAAAGTGTCTAGGAACAACGACGCGTTTCATAGCGCGTCGTCCGTACTCGACGCCTTTCAGACAATTTTCTCTGCTGTTTGCTGCCTGAGATTCTGCGAAAAAATAAGGTTTTGTTTGAATAGCGTCGACCAACAGTGACGCGATTCAGGCAGTTTCATTGTTTTTTTCTTCAGTTCTCAGATTTCTAATCTGCTTACTACTACACATTACGTAATAAGTATTAGAGGCCATCCCGTTCACAGGTCATATGTACTGGGGCTAACACCCTCCTTTTCTCTTAGGAACACCTTTCTTGACGTCTTCACCTCTCTCTGATTGGGTCAGTCCCTCGATCAGACTAGGGTGGTTGTCGTTAAAGACCTCCATAAGTCCCCAAAATCAAGGTATTCCTCCTTGTTTATCGGGCTAGTTGTACCAATCAAAGTCCTGGTTAGATTTTTATAATGTTGTGAGAGAAAGCCATAGAGTATAACGGTGGAAATTAAATTGAAACTAGGATCCTCCCCGTTGAGTGAACTTGTGATTAACTGAATCCAAATAACCCAACACGGAATCCTAAAATAACGTTTAACATCTACTTGTTTGCTTAATCTCTGTACAGCTTGTCTACAAATCTTTGAAAAAAATCTGACATCATGTTACTTCGATCAGGTAGGGATTTGAGCATGGCTTCGGGAACTATGGTCAACTAAGAAGGAGATGCTAATGCCCCTCTTGAATCCAATTATCACTATGAAAATGGGGGAGATGCTAATGCCCCCCATGATCCTCATTCTTATCCATATGAACATGAGGGAAACCTTCATGTCCCTCCTCCTTTTGTCCATGATCAACACCATTTTGGTGTTGATCTTCCTCCGTACGTGCATGCGGTTTCTAATCCTGTCTTTGAGGGGGCCATGAACCCGAATGAGCCCTCATCTTCCAATCCATCTGATCTGGTCAACACCCTGGGAGTTCTGGCCTCCCATCTGGATCCTCACTAGCTCGAGGCAATCCAGTCTATTTTGAAGGGGAAGGCGTCCATGCAGTCTGCCGAGCCGAATCCTGCGGCTCCCTCTGTTATTCCTCAACCACCTCCCCATCATGCTTCATTCATTCATCAGGCCATGGAAGGCCTTCAGGTTTCAACTTCTCGGCCAGTTGGGCCACAATTGTCCTCCACGAGGCAACCGGCTAGACCGCCTACGCCAACGTATCAAAAAGCCCTTGGGCATGGCGGAAGCACTGCCGGACCTCAACCCTATTGCCCCCCTTGCCCCACATACTCTAGGCAACAGGCCTATCATGTACCTCCACCTCCCCCTCCTCCAGTCGATCCGACGACTCAAGCTCTGCTCGCGAAGATGGAGCGTATGGATGAGCAGTTCAATAATTTTCAGAAAATGATGGGAGTTATAGCTGCACCTGAAATTAACCTGCCAAGTTTGCCCATGTTCCATTTGCCGCCCTCCGAAATGCCAATGTACCGAAAAAACAACGGTACTGGTAACCCCTTCACTCATTTGAAGGAGTTCATGTACGAGTCATCTTTCTGGCAGAACGACAAGAGGTCGTAAGCATTTTTGTTCAGGAAATCCTTAGAGGGACCAGCCCTCGAATGGTTCTTTTCCTTAGATCCATCTAAAGTAGAGGACTATGGTATCGTGTCACGAAAATTCATTCAACGATACCAGGACAGAGTTGCACCCTCTCTGTCCATTATTGATTTGATAGCAGAAAAAATGAAGCCCGACGAGGAATTCGTCAGTTTTGTTGATAGATGGAGGGGTATGGCAGAAAAAGTTAAAGATCATCTGTCTGAGTCCGAGCAAGTAAAGATGTTGATTTCCAATGCTACACCTCAGTTTAAACTAGTCCTCACCCTGAACAACTTGACTAGCATGGCAGAGCTCTATGAAAGGGCGCGTTATTGTCAAAACGCTTTCAAGGACGCTACATTCTCTAGTGTTTTTGATCCTCACCGACCTAGCAGGCCTCCACCTCGGAAGCCAGCCGTGCCAAATTCTCCTAGAACGGGTCCAACCACTGAGGGCACGCTCTCCCATGAGCAGGTTAGTAGCATGAACAACAATCAGTCCCAACAACCTCCAAGCCAGTTATAGACTTCCGAATCAACAAGGCTATAGACCTCTGAACCAGCAGGGTTACAGACAACAACAGCCACAGTATCAGCAAGCCCAGCAGCCAAATCCACAATATCAACAACCACAGTACCAGCGACCACAGCAACCGAACCAGCAGCCACAACAGTAGCCACAGCAACAGCCACAACGGCAATTATAGTATCAGCCCCCACAACAGCAGCAGTACCAGCCGTGCGCACCGCCGACATACCACAATGTGCCTCCTCCTGCTGATTATAATCAGCAGAGGAAGCTTCCAGACCCAAAACGGGTAGAATATCCAGTCCTTTCAGAATCCTTGTCAGATATCTTCAATGCTTTAATGGCAGCCAATGCTTTGGTTCTGCCAAGAGAAAAAACAGCTTGCCCCCAGAATGCTGACACCTCCAGGTATTGTTATTTCCACACACAACCTAGACACACTATAGATACATGCTTCCAATTCCGAGATTATATTCATGATCTCAACGAGCAGGGAGGCATTAATTGGGAAGAAATGAAGAATTATATATCCTCCTTGAAGGTGAGAGGACCACAATAATAACAACAACAACAACAACAACCAAGAGCGGCGGCACAGGCAGCGGCACCGCCAAACATGGGTATAGTGCAGAACCCACTTCCGGAACACCAGCACCAGAATCAAGTTGCCCCTATTTTGACAAATAGCCGGACTGAGGCTAATCGAGGGAAACAGTTGAAGATAGAGGACTCTTCCTCTATTTATTCAACGGGTCACACTCTGAGCACCACTGAGCAACCACCACGCTGCACCCTCCATATACCTAAACCACAACCCGTTACCATCACGCCTATACCAACACCCGCATATCACTCACCCGCACCCATTAACCCATCACCACCGCCCGCTTTCCTCAAACCCATTACCCCCCACGCCACTACGCCTCCATTAAACAACCCCCTTCAAGCCAATTACACACCCCTCGTGCCATCTAGACCATTACTCCGCATACCATTCCCTACATCACCTACTGCCACCACCACTTACCCAGATACCATATAGCCATCTAAACCTCTACTCCGCATGCCATTCCCCACTTCATCTACACCAACCACTTACCCCTCCACCATCTGACCATCTAAGCCTCTCATCCGTACCATGTCATCACCAACTAACCCCACGCCATCACCCGCATACCAACCCTCCACACCATCCACATCATCCACTAACCCTACGGTGCTCAAGCTGTTGCCCGGCCCTTCTACAACTGAAGAACATGCACTCCAGAGTGGGAGGATCTTCAATAAGATTTTTTCTCAATCAATAGTCAGAGACGGCCCATCACAACCGCCAGAGGAAGCGCATAACGATGAGAGTGCACCAGGCACTCAATATGACCTGCTGAAGCAACTGGATAGGACACCGGCACGAATCTCTGTGCTTGAGTTGATCAAAAGATCGAAGACCCATCAGGAATCTCTGATGGAGTATCTGTCGTACATTTTTTAGGGAAAAAAATACACTTGATTTTGATTTTCTGATTTAGATTTTGAATTTATTATTTGTGCGCTTTACCTGACTCAATCAGATGAATGCGTAGTTCTTCGACCCGATCCCGCTACCCATAAATGGAATAGCGTTAATTACATCTTCCTAAGAGGAAAACCCTTGATTAATTGTCGGAAGAATAGAATAACACCCTTTGAAATGATATAAGTAAGATATACAAGATTGTATTTGACAAATAAATGAATTTCAGTTTTTTTATTTGAGAAGAAAAACTCATTTTTAGTTTTTGAGTTGAGTCTGCACAAGACTTAATTTATCGATTTTTATTGATGGATAATGATGAGAGACATTTTTTAGTCTTTTTGGACTGATTTATGTGGATGCATTGAAGATTTGTTTGAATTTTTTATGTTCGGGAGTGAACATGAAGTTGAGTCTGTGCAAGGATGCGCAGACTCATTTGTTAACAATGAGAATGCTTGTATTTATTTTGATTTTTGATCTGTGAGAGGAATGAAGACCTTTTTTATGGTATTTTGATTGAGGTGGATGACATTTTTTATCAAGGGAGTCTAATAAACATTTCTTATTGTGTTTTCAGATTTGAAGTAAAGAGACTTTGGATTTGATTTGGAAGGTATGAAAAAGTGTTTTTTATGTTTTCTTATTTGATTTGAGTGGAATATGCTTTAAATACTTATGCCTTTTATGTTTTGAATTTGTAGGTTTTTAGAGAATGAGCAAGGTTGAAGTGAGGCTTCTTTTAGGTATTTTTTATGTTTTGCAAAATGGCAAATTTGAGTTTTATTTGATTTTTTATTTATATAAAGTATTTTATTCTTATCTTAGGGTTTTTTATTTAATTTTAAAGGAATTAAGGTTGAAAATATTGAATTTTACCAATTAGGGGTTGAGTTTGCGCAAGGTAGCACAGACTCATTTGTCACAAGCTTATTTTTTCAATTTTTTAGATAATTTCAAAGAGAAGAGTTATCATTTTTGTTTGGGTTTTGATTTGTGGAAAATATAGGGTTTATTCTTAAAATTTTTATTTGATTTGATGGGAATTTAATGGCCAAAAAATCAGATTTTAAGAATTTAGAGTTGAATCTGCGCTATAGAGCGCAGACTCGTTGTTTATCAAAGTGTTTAAACATTTTTTATATTTTTTGCAAAAGGAGTTTCAAGATTTTATTTAGGTTTTTGACTTATATAAAGTATAAAGTTTTTTATGTAAATTTTTGGATTTAATTTGGAGGGAATTTAGGGTCAAAAAGGCCAAATTTGGGATTTCAGGGTTGAGTCTGCACTGGGTAGCGCAGACTCATTTGTCACTAATGTGTTTTGAGTTATTTTTTGCATTTTTTCAAGAACAACTTGGTGTTTTTATTTGATTTCCTGGTATATAAGAATAAACTTGATTTTTAGAGGGTTTTAGATCATCTTTTAGTGCTCGGGAAGTTGCTTTTTTATTTTTTGTGAAATTTTAGGGTTGAGTCTGCGCCAGGATGTGCAGACACAAGTCTGAAGTGTGGATTTTTTGTTTGTGAGTTATTTTATTGGATTTTTGGTGGGATAACTTGATTTTATACTTTGTTTGGTGATGATTTACAGATTTGGAGCTACGGGCATGATTTGGGGGCCAAGAGATGAGGTTTTGGCCTTGGGATTGATGCGCAGACTCAAGTTCAAAGAGGATTTTGAGTAGGATTCTTGAAAAGATGGAACCTCCTGAGGTTGAGGGGAATTCCAAGAGTTTCAAAGAGCTGTGGAGCTTCAAATATCAAGGAGACAATAAAAATGGATTTGAGTCTGCGCAAGGGGTGCGCAGACTCAGCTGAACTTGTGATTTTTGTTTATTTTGAAGGGATTTGGATCCTTTTTGTAAATGGATGTTTATTTGAATGAAATGAAGTGTTGATATATGATTGAGTGATTTAAGCAATTTGATTTATTGTTTAGTTGATTTTGTCATTTGAAATGAGCTTATGAAAGATGTGTAGACTCAACTTAAGTTTGGAACTTTGTGTTTATTTAAAATAGAAAATGGCTATCTCAAACCTTTTTTTGAATGAATTAAATTTAATTATTTGAGTTATTTGAACCATAAATGAGGATATCAATCCATGCAAGGTATCTTTGACAATTTTGAGTTGAGTTTGTGCAATTGTACGCAGACTCAGAACAGTGGCGTAGACTCAAGTCTGAAATTTCATTTTTGAATTTCCTGTACAGTTCAAGCTGCAATTAAATCCATCAAGGGGTTAGTTTCAACCATTAAAGTTAGAATATGAAATCTGGAGTGGAGAAAACCAGATTGTACCCCATTCCCAATTGAATTTCTAGGGTTATAGGTGCGTAGACTCAAAATCTGAGCATAATTTCAGGTTTATACCTCTTTCAACTTGAAGTGATCCAAGAATCACCACAAATTTGGGAAGGATAACACTGAGAAATCTCAGAAGTTGAGTATGGCTACATGATGCCTTTTCAAGGAGTGGTTCTTCTGTGGATTTCTTCAAATGACATGATTTCTTCATGTTTATCCCATTCTTCTTGGATCACTTTACAAAGCATTGAAAATGCTTAATATAATGATTCCAAGTTGAATTTCAACCTTTTATTAGGAAAACCCAATAAAAAAGTTTAAGATCTTCATGAAGGGTTATGGCATGAAGGGACCTAAAGGACCAACTCCCTTAAAGGGATATGTAATGGCTAATGGACCATAGGGATAGCTATAAAGGGGGGCGTGCCGAGCATCCAACCACTCGCCCAAAGGGTGCCCTTAATGCCTTCAAGATGTAAGAAAAACTCACAAGGGGTAATCCAAAGCATCTCTACATTTGGGGAGCAAGGAACTCCACCAATTTTCCTAGAGGATCACATGTAGCCATGAACCATGGAGGTGGCTATAAAGGGGGGCGTGCCGAGCATCCAACCACTCACCCAAAGGGTGCCCTTAATATCTTCAAAATGAAAGGTTATCCACAGGGAATCACCCATTCCATTTCTACATTTGGGGAGCAAGGAACTCCACCAACTCATTGGGACTTCGGGACATATCATCTAAATGAACCCATAGAAATGAGAACATAAGAATGATGTTTTTTGTGTGAGGGCTCTTGATGGGTTACCCAACATGAGATTGCTGGCACCCTTGGATAGGGACATCCTTGGAAAATATCGGAAAACACTTAAAATCTTAAAACATATGGGAAAACTTCGGTTTGAAACATTAAGGGCTTAACAACCCAAAGTCCAAGCCATTTAGGACCTTCATTGGGCCTCAAAGGGACAGCCCTAGGTCCAAGGAACATTTGGACAGCTTGGGGGAGGATCAAAGAATCACCTCAAGCCCAAAAACCAACTTGAAAGAGGCGCAGACTCAAAACTGCACACAGGCGCTGAGTCTGCGCAGGGAGGGGCAGACTCAAACACTGTAGCACCTGCAGGAGCAGACTCACGCTGAAACCCGGATTTTTGGTGAAAAATGGGTTTAAATCTAACCCAAATGATGGAAAATAAAGTATAAAAGGTACAAGGCCTAAAATATTTATTTAAAATAAATTTTAGATGCATTTCTTTAGGAAAATATCATGAAAACTTGAATATGAACAGTTGGGAAACTTAGGTATATTTTTTTTCTTTTCTATGGATCTTTCCTTCTTGGCTCCATGTTGGAGGGTTTATACCCAAGGAAGCTCATCCTCAACTAGTGAAGGAACCACCTTGAGAAACTCTAGGGCCTAAACCCTTAGCTATTAAAGGAAAAAGTCCTAACAAAACCCATTCGGTTCCAACATGAAAGCAGAAACCTAGATCTTTAATATATATGAAACTTAAGGGATTTTTCTTGATGTTTGGCCTCGGGGGAACATCATCCATGGAGGGGATATGCTCTTAAGGGTCATGGAAGGCCAAGCCACCTTGAAAAACCCCAAAACCAAAGACAAATAAATGAAAAATCAGTTTTCAGGAGATCTGGACAGCAAAGCACATTTCGGGTCATATCTTCATATTTAGGGGGTTTCAAGGCTTGAGGAGACCATTTATATAAACTATAAAGGCCCCTCTACCATCCCCATACAAAAAATACATACCTTATGAAGGAAAAAATAGCATAAAAGCAAAATAACCAGTAGATTCACAAAAATAGACTCAGAAAATCTGAACTTTGCATTTCATTGCTTTCAATCATCATGGATGAACATCAAGGGGGAGATAGAAGCTTCCATGAACATCAAAATGAAAGAAAAATGTTATAAGAAAGTAAGGAGACAGAAATAAACCCCTTCTTCACCTCCACTCTACCTTGGAGAGGGGATGAGAAGGGAGAATGGCTCTTGAAACCTACAATCTTGCTCTCTTCTTTTCTAGCAGTCTTCCCTTCTTTTCTCTTCTTCTCTAACTCTTTTTTCTCTCTTGGGATGCAGGAAATGGAGGGGAAGGAGGATTAAGATGTGCTCCTCCAAGCTCTCTCACTTTTCTTCTTCTCTTTTCTATTTTTTGGGATTTTTGTCTCCAACTTTTTCTTATAGAAGATGGGGATTCTTTTATAGATAAAGTTGGGTTACTGTTTGGAGGTTGATTAGGCATCTATTATCCTTAAATTAGGGATAAGAAACCCCTCTTAAGAGCCCTCCAATGAGGCCACAGCACTTAGAGGATCATGATTGACTTCTTTTTTTGTTTTTCACCTACCCTCTTCTAGAAGAATCTTGAGGGGGGGACCACTTGCTTTTCTTCTTATCCTCCTTTGGGCAGATTTGATCATAGACCAAAGGGGTAAGAATAGGCCATGGGGGGAACCATTTGGGCCCTTTTAAAGGCTGCCACGAAATTGGGCTTTGGCCTTCACTTTTTGGGCCCAAATTGGCCCTATTGGGTTTCTTTTGCTTGAGATAATGGGCCTGGGCCTGCCCCCTTGGATTTCTTCATCATTTGGGCTGAAAGTAACCCCTTTTTGACTTCTTTGGGCTTGCAAGAATGGGCATGATTACTGTCCATTAACTTTTCTTCACTTGGGCTTCTTTAAAAAAATTGCTTGGACCTCCTTTGCTTGAGATAATGGGCCCGGTTGTGCCATTGGATTTCTTCACCATTTGGGCCCTAGAGTGGCCTCTTTTTTTATTCATTTGGCTTGCAAAATAGGGATGACTACTATCCATTTACTCTTCTTCACTTGGAATTTCTTTGAAAAATTACTTGGACCTTTCTTGCTTGAATTAATAGGCTCGGTTCTTCGTTTCAATTCTCTTTGATTTGGGCCTTCTTTGTTGATCTTTAGGCTCTTCTTCTTGTTCAATTTTTTGGTGACAACAAATGCCCTCCACGCATACGGCTTACGTACGGAGACCGGATGCAATGAAGTGAGTTGTATGCATGGCCCATTGTCACGTACTTATCTCATTTGAGCGGCTCACGGTTCATGACCGGCCCCACTTATAAATCTTCATTCACCTATTAAGGACTTGTTTTGCTGGGACATGCTACAATCACTAGGATTCCTTATTGAATTTCTTTCTACGACCGACTCAGATCGGGTCTTGAGCTTCGGGCAACCATAAGTTAGTATACCCTTTGAGTCTGCGCCAGTCCATGTTTAATTTGGGCTTTAAACCGACCGGATTTCTTGAATTTAGAGGATGGGGCATGTGCCCTTTGAGTCTGCGCTGGTCTGGGCTTAAATTTGGCTCCAAACCCAGCCATATATATTGAGTTTGAGAGAAGCGGGCAGATCCCCTCGAGTCTGCGCCGGTTCAGTTCCACTTTGGCTTCGAACCGATTCGTGTATGTGAAGTTTGAAAGAGGGGGTATATGCCCTTGAGTCTGCGCCGGTTCAGGCCTTGGACCGGCCAGGGCTTCAAAAACTGGCCCGGTCGGTTATAAAAAGGGAAGGGGGCGGGATTCCTTTCACTGTTGCGTTGGGGGATTCCGATCGCCAGTCCGCCTCTTCCTCTTCTTCCGCTTGCCATCGCCGGTGGATGAAGCTGCCGGAGCCGCAGGAGCAGGCCGTTGCCGCTGCAGATCGCCGCCGCCACGCTTTTCCTCCCTCTTCCCGTCGTCGCCTGCGCCACAGTAGCTGTCGGGAATCGCCATTACCGACGAAAGCAGCCGCTGCCGCTGTCTGTGTGTTGGTCTTCCGCCGCTTGGGGGTGTAGACACCGATTTTGGACCACGCTTTTGGTCATGAACCCATCCATCATTAGCCCATCATCACCAAACCCATCATTTTATCCATCTCATTTAGCCCATCAGATTTTCTCACATAATTCAACCCACTAAATAATCAGGCCCATTAACCAATCCCGACTCTAGCCACCTTTTCGTGGAAGGCCAGCCAGTCCGCCTTCCACCACCCTTCGAAGGCCAGCCAGTCCGCTTTCCACCACCCTTCGAAGGCCAGCCGGTCCGCCTTCCACCACCCTTCGAAGGCCAGCCGGTCCGCCTTCCACCACCCTTCGAAGGCCAGCCAGTCAGCCTTCTACCACCCTTCGAAGGCCAACCTGTCCGCCTTCCACCACTCTTCGAAGGCCACCCCTTGCCTTCCACCACCCTTCGAAGGCCACCCCTTGCCTTCCACCCCCTTTGAAGGCCAACCAGGCCGCCTTCCACCTCTCCGTGGAAGGCCAGCTACCTGGCCTTCCATGGGATTGGAAGGCATGTTGGTTGGCCGTCCACTCCCCCAACTACCACCTTGACCTCGTCTTCCCCACGATCTCCTCTACTCGCCGCCCTCACCTCCACTACTCCGATCACTCCCCACTCCGGCAACTGCCGCACGCACCACCTCCGATCCTTGACCACTTCCCATTGGCTCCAGATTGATTTACGGGGATTTAGACCCCTATTTTCTCCTATTTTTCCTTCATCTATTTAAATACCCCATGTTCCCTCGAGCAAGGGGGTTGGAGGGGATTTTTTGGTTGGAAGGATTCAGAGGAAGTTGGCCAGAGAGGAGTCGAGCGGGCAAAGAGTCAAAGAGCTTCAGGAAGGGCTTCAAGAGGAATCCTTCGCACTCCAAATGGGCTTGTCTTCTTAACCCTCTTTTACTTTTTCACCTTTTTCACTTCATTGCATTTCCACTCTCCATCTAGTCCGTAACATTTCCCTCTCTCACTCTTCCTTCCACTTTCAACACATCACTTCACTTTTCACACACGAGCACCCTATCTGCATGCATGCATCTTAGGATGACTTAGCACCTTTTACCCCCAGAGGTTTCAAACAAAAATCGGGAGGTGGGTGGCCATAACATATGGTCACCTTCCCTCCCAAACACCCATCCGGTGCGTCTCCCTCCAATTCTAGTTAATTTTTATATTTTTCCTCTCTTGTCTTGTTTTTTCTTTTCAGAGGCTCTTACCAGATTCTGCGCGCGGACTACCGAGCTCTCCTCCTCTGGCCGGGCAGAGGAAGAGAAGGAGGAACCACCATCTCCCGCTCCCTCAGAACGCGATCACTCTACAATCCTGCGAAGCACAGGGACCGTAAGGTAAATGCTCCTGGCGATCACACCTTAATTTCTAACCCCCCTTTCCAAATCGCCGCAGTGCTAAGACGAACGGAGAAACCCCTCGACCCGAAGCCCGCAGCCGCGGCGGGGGACGTTCCGGGTGCCTACAGCCCTCTGGCGATCACGATGGGACACCTACTTGCTCGCTGCACGCATCACAACCAAAGGTAATAAGCTAAAAAACCCTTACAAGTTTCTATTTTGTTTTCTTTCTTTTTCTTTTTTTCCTGGACGGCCCACTTCCTGGCCGTCCAGAATCTGGACGGCCAGAGTCCTGGCCGTCCACCTGTCTAGACGGCCAGCCCCTAGGCCGTCCAGGTCTGTCTGGACGGCCAGCTCCTAGGCCGTCCAGATCTATGAACGGCCAGAGTCCTGGCCGTCCATCTTGGATGGCCAGCTCCTAGGCCGTCCAAGCCCCCTGGACGGCCAGCCTTCCGGCCGTCCAGCACCCTAGACGGCCAGCTTCTCGGCCGTCCGGTTCCTGGCCCCGCTGCCCTCCCTGCGATTCAAGCATGCTGTTATTCCATTATTATTGATTAATAGTTGCGTGTTCTGGTTGTGTTTACTGTTCTCCTGCTTGCTAACTTTTGGTCAGATTCAGGGCGGTCTGCGTGGGAGTTTTTAAGGAAGAGCCGGCATCACACTTCTAGTTACCTCTCCCACAGTGTTTGACTCTCCACCTGAGGATTCCCACTCGGGTGTGACTAGTCTTATTCTGTTGGGAACCTCCGTAAGTCTCCGCGAGCCAGAGATTCCCACTTGGCCGCCGAGCGGGTTGTACCTAAACCACTTAATAGGATCCCGGGTTTTGTGTGAGGAATTAATTGAGCCTTTCCATTCACAATCACTCACCTATAGGTGTCACTGAGAGAATTGTTTCAAAATTTAAGACACCTAACTAAACTCTGGTCGAACAAGTTTTGAAAAATCCCAAGGTTGTTAAGGGTTTGAACTTGATTTGTTAGAAACCAACACTCATAACGTACAGTTAACCATTCAAGTGAAATATAAAATCTCTTAGGATTTGTATTTCATAATGAACCAAATGTATGTTAACACTGTGTATGATGACATGTATGAGCTTGGTAACAATGTCACACACAACCCTCTGTTCGAGATTGAAGAGGATCCACAAACATTTGTGGGCATGTTCCAAACACCTAGAGAGGAACTTAAGGGAAGATACTTGGATGAATCTTCCTCTTCAGAAAGTGACCCTATAATCTCCAACAAAACCTTCCAAGACCCGAGTGAGGATCCGGAACTTATCGCCATGTTATCACGGTACACCCCTAATCAACTCATCCAGTGGGCCTCCCGTGGCAAAACTCAAGATGCCACTCCTCAGAGAATTCACTTCCAAGGATCTTCCAACAGAGCTCAGACCCGCACTAGCTAGCCAACTCCCACTCCAGTTGCTCCACCCGTCATGCCGATTCCAGTCTCTCAAACTACACCTCCTCCCAAGCAGGAGGAATTCATCTACAAGAGTGAGGTTGAAACCTATGTGCGTAAGCTCATGGCCGAGAAACCTACCCTGAAACAACCACACTCTCTCTTGAGCTATTGCAAGCTCCCTCCGGCCTACTTTCTACCAGGATTCAAAGCCCCCGAGTAAAGAAAATATGTTAGCACCTCTGACCCTCATGATCACCTGTCAGGTTTCCTCATGGATTCCCATCAATGTCTCTACGACAGAGTCCTCCTTGTCCATCTGTTCCAGAAATCCTTAGAAGGTGAGGCCTTAAGATGGTTTTCTTCCTTGCCCGCCACAGACCTAATCAATTTTGATATGGTCTCTGAAAAATTCATCACTCAGTTTAGTCATATGACAACCATGCCTCCCACCTTGTTTGATCTTGTGATGGAGAAGATGAAGCCTGAAGAGGAGTTCACGTATTTGGCCAACAGGTGGAGGGCAATGGCCTCTAGGGCAGAAGTGGCAATCCCCGAATCTCAAGCTATCACCATGCTAGTCAATAACGCTACCCCGCAGCTTCGAGCTATTCTCATGCTGAGCGAATTTCACACATTCGCACAACTTTATAATCGAGATCGGGTAGTTCAATCTCAGATCTGGAGTTCCACTTTGCCATCCTTCTTTGAAAATCAGAACAGAAATAAGAAGACTACACAAACTCCACCAATAGAGGGAGTGACAATCAATGAACAGGTGAGTGCCTTGGGGCAACCCTTTAGGTCACCCAATCCTTTGTCCAGATCAGATAACCAATCCAATCAGAAACCATATTCAGCAGTTCCCCCTTTCTCTAGCGCCAAGATCAATTGGGGGCACATGAAAGAGACTATTGAAACCTTGAAAGTCAAGGGCCCTCCGTCCTCTCATCAGGTAGCTCAAGATCCATCTAGCTCTCTAGAAAGGGTAAGCACCCTTGACAAAATTTTGGAACCAAATGTCGATTGCAGAGGACAATACTGGGAGTATGAAGAGGTTGGGATATGGCGTGAGTGCCCCACTAGGATGACCAAACCTAGAGAACCGTTGCAAGAAGTCTCTACTATTATCCAAGACAAACCTTTGGTCTTGATACGACCTAGGGAACAACCAATGGTCATCAACCCAGTCACTCAGGTCCAAGTTCCCTCAATTTCAATCAGAGAACCTCCTCTATCCATCTTGTGTCCAACACCAAAGCCAGGTCCGGTAACCCAATTCCGCCTAATGAATTCACCACCAGTTCAATCACTAAAATCAGATCAAGCAGTAGACCCCGGTCCGATTGGTGTTACACTGAGAAATCGCATCATTCCCCCAACGAGTCAACCCTTGGACTCCCAAGAGAATTCAAATCTGTCTAGGAGGAGTACTCAATCCAAGTATGACATCCTACAGCATCTAGGGAAAACCCCCACCAAGATGCCAGTCCTAGAGTTGATTAGGAGATCTCCTACACACAGGGAGACATTGTTCAAGTTCCTCTAGCGAATTACACTCAATGAAGATCTTCCTATCAGGGGACTCACAAATGCCATTCTCTCAGTCACCCAAACACCTACGATATCCTTCACAAATAAGGATCTGGCTCCCCCTGAATGCCAATCCCTTCCCTCATGCTTGACCCCAACACTCAAGGGTCACTCATTGGACTCCATCCTGTTGGATACCGGGGCATCAATCAATGTATGTCCACTCAAGACCCCAAGAAAGTAGGGATTGATCCCGAAAAGATTGAGTCTACTTCCATGATGGGCTCAAATGGGAAACTGGAAATTGGCCCAGTGGCCATAATCTTTAAATTCTACATCCTTAATGCCAAGACCATAAACAACGTCATTCTAGGAAGGCCTTGGATGGACCAAACCCTGGGAGTGCCCTCCACTAATCATCAGTGCTATAAATTCTCATACAATGGGAAGATTATCAAAATGCAGAGAACCCCCTATCTTGAGTCTTTGGGCTCAGTCTCGATTGAACAAATTCCATCCATGATCACTTCTGGAAAAGGGAAAGAGCCCATCCTTTCATCTGTTGACTCTCAGGCCAATCCCTGGCCTAATATAGGTTGGCAGCTTATGGACAAAATGGGATATAGTCCGGGAAGTGAGTTAGGCAAGGAAGATCAAGGAATTCAAGAGCCTATCTTTGAAAATCCGAGTATTGGGGGATTCAGATTTGGTTACCCACTAACCAAACCAACTGAGGAATCAAGAAAGTGGACTCTCTTGGATCACTTTGTGAAGGAAAATCAAGAGGTACTCAAGATACACTATCTTGAGGATGAGTTGAAGGAAACAAGCAATGAAGTTCAAAGAGAAGATGCAGAAGATTTCGGTACACAGCTGTTGTTCTATGAACCAACCACTCAACGAGAAGGAGCCTCCTTAGTGAGGGATGAACCGGTACCCACCGCTCTCATTCCCTTCCTATTTCACACACTTTCCCTTCTCAGGCTTCTATCACTGGTCGTAGCACATTCTCCTGAGTGTTTTATGCTTGGAGACTACGACCCCCAAAAGGAGAAAAAGTCTCACTCTCATGAGGAGCCAATATACTGGGGCAATTCTGCCCTCATTGGGTCTCTGTCTCAAGGACCCACCTTTGCAACATGTCTGACTCACTCTCTGAGTCTTGTGCATAATCGCTTAGGGATTGGATAGCTTCCTCTTTATCTACAAGTTGTAGAGGTAAGTAAGTTCTTTCATTTCTAGTTAGCAAATAAGTGTAAATATTTGAAAATTGTTGAAAAGCTTTCCTTTGGAGAGGAGTCTATCTAAAAAAATTATACCCTTTAAATGCACAAAAAAATCAAAAATTTTAAAATCTCAAAAAATCGAATATTCCAAAAAGCAACAAAAATATTTGTAAATATGTGCATACTTCAATGAAAATGACAAAAAATCAAAAAAGACACAAAATCCAACTGTCTGGTAACTGCTATGTAACCCCCTGTCTAGGTCTAGTTGCATGATAGATTGGGTTAACATTAAGGTTTGGGCTAAGGCTGTGGTTCACCAGAACCTTGAACGTGTCTACTTTACTTTCATACGGATCCTTATGATCATCATGAGATGCACACACTTACACGTTTTTTCAAAAGATAACCTTTTTAAAATGAGTTCAAAGTCTTTAGTGCATTGTCAAATGCAACCTTTGCTCTTCATCTCTCGACTGATCAGGACAGTCGACGCCCTTAAACGGCCGAGCTCAGCAAACTGCAGTTCCTCAACAACCCGATAGATGTAACCCCTAAAAAAAAAGGGCCCAAAAATGAAATGTAAATGACCAGAGCGCGTGAAGAGCGCAGTGTCCCCATAGGCGGAATATCAAATAACCCCGAAAAATGTCAAAAACATCAAAAAGAAATACAAAAAAAAGAAAAAGGGGTTCAAGCAATCATACAAAAAAGCCTGCTCGTGACCGTGCCTGGCCATGAAATCTACCAAAGGCCTGAAAAGTCAAAATAGGGGCATCTAGGAGGTCCAAAAGGGGTCCGTTTTGTCACAGCTCGTCCTTTTAACGGTTTTGTCGATCCTCCTGTGAGGTTTGTCTCAAAATTTCTTCACTTTTTCCCCCTCAAGGTTTTAGCACGAGATAGATATCTAAAGACCGAACATCATTTTAAAATGGTTCATTTTTCAAAAATCGTCACATGCTCACATGATCACAGGAGTCCAAAATGGGTGAAGAGTAATGTCAATGTTTCTGGTGAACCAATTCCTTAACCATAATCTCAATGAGCACTCTCAAAGACTTCGGGCTTAGGTCAATGCATGCGCGTCACCAATAGGTGCGACAGCGTCTGATTCCGGGTCAGCGTCCCGCGGTTGACCGTTAGGGTTCCAAGGTGTTCCATCTTATACCTTCTAGATTGTGAGGAAAGAGACCCGGGTCGGGCAAATCATTTACCTCGAAAACTTTTTGGGCAAACTTGGTGGTTGGAAGCAGCTGGGAGCCTAAGCATGGCATGACGGTATTGTCATCAGTATGAGTCTTAGCCGGTCAAGGTTAGTTTGAGGAGTCTAGAGGCCCAAATCAACCTAGATGCGTGCTTAGGATACCTAGGAAGTTGAGTGTGCATTTCCCTTTCATCATTCAACCAACCTAAGTTGGGCAGTCACCAGGTAGGCGGAATCAAAAACATGTTTTCATTTATCACACACCCCATTTGTTAATATCCACCAGCATTTGCATATTTACTTGTCGCATCAGTTTCAATGCTCTTCCTTTTGTCTGGTTAGTTGAACACGGCCCATTGACCCTATGCGAAGGCGAGGGAAAAGGTAGTTGTTCTTTTGGGCAAGGGGCCGAAAACAGACACTACTAACTGTTTTCCCCTCATTTTTGTGCATACAGAAAAAGGATTCTATGTCCAAAAGGTGGACACTTTTTGCTGTCGAGTCGAAGCCAAAAGTAGCCGGATTGGCATTCTACTTTGAGAATGGCCATATCTTCCGTGCTGGCTTCGACTCGACAGGGACCTTTGTCCCTCATTTCCTTGCAGCTTGTCATTGAAATATTGTCATCATTGATTATTTACATTTACTAATGTGCGTTCTTGCAGCTGAAGGGAATCTGAAGCAAGTAGGGTTGAAGACACAAGAGGCTAATAACTTCGGGCGTATAGACTCTGAGTTCCTCTTTAAACAAAACAATGAGGAGTCTATATTCCCCAAGTTATTCGATTAGCCAATAAATCCCTCTTGTTTGCATTAGGAATTTGTTTTCTAATTTTTAAACCAGCATGCATTGCATAAGCATCATCCACCATTCCCGCCCTAGAGGCAATGACCATAATTTACCACTCTGCTTAACCCATTGTTGATCTATGAGTATGGCGATCGTTCGTCTGTTAGCCCTTTGAATTGCAAGACCTCATCCTATTTTCCAATACGTGTGCTTGAGATGCTCTCACTTGGCGATCACATGATGCGCCAGGCCACCGCGCGCCCGTTGTGTCGAGACCATTTCAAGTCACACTCCTCCATCTTTCATGCTCGAGATCCCCTTGGGCCAGATCGCTGCATTCTGGTGCGCCAAGGCCTCGCGGTTCCAGCACCCGAGGGTCCCACGGATTGTGATTCTTCAATTTGAAATGTGTTCCTTTTCTTAACCACTCTTGCAACTCAAATAGCTAGATTTCATGCATTTGCCGCACTCTCATACCATCTTTGGATATAGCTCATCCCTTCTCTGGGCTGTCCAAAATCAGGTTCGATTTCCGGAACACCTATTTATCATTCCGTTCCACTCCACTGCAAAACAGGTGTCCCGGAGGGGCATTTGTAGACACCGATTTTGGACCACCCTTTTGGTCATGAACCCCATCCATCATTAGCCCATCATCACCAAACCCATCATTTTATCCATCTCATTTAGCCCATCAGATTTTCTCACATAATTCAACCCACTAAATAATCAGGCTCATTAACCAATCCCGACTCTAGCTACCTTTTCGTGGATGGCCAACCGGTCCGCCTTCCACCACCCTTTGAAGGCTAGCCAGTCCGCCTTCCACCACCCTTCGAAGGCCAGCCGATCCGCCTTCCACCACCCTTCGAAGTCCAGCCAATCCGCCTTCCACCACCCTTCGAAGGCCAACCTGTCCGCCTTCCACCACTCTTCGAAGGCCACCCCTTGCCTTCCACCCCCTTCGAAGGCTAACCGGGCCGCCTTCCACCTCTCTGTGGAAGGCCAGGCCTTCCACGGGATTGGAAGGCATGTTGGCTGGCCGTCCACTCCCCCAAATACCACCTTGACCTCGTCTTCCCCACGATCTCCTCTACTCGCCGCCCTCACCTCCACTACTCCGATCACTCCCCACTTCGACGACTGCCGCGCGCACCACCTCCGATCCTTGACCACTTCCCATTGGCTCCAGATTGATTTACGGGGATTTAGACCCCTATTTTCTCCTATTTTTCCTTCATCTATTTAAACACCCCATGTTCCCTCGAGCAAGGGGGTTGGAGGGGATTTTTCCTTCATCTATTTAAACACCCCATGCTGCTGCTGGAAAAGAGGTGCTGTCGCACCAGGATTTTCAGGTAAAAGGCGAAGCCTTTCTTTGGTTTGTTGGCCGGTGGGACTGGTTGTGTGTCGTTGGCCACCATGGATTTGGGCATGGGGATAATGAAGGAGGTCTCCTCTGCACTTGTATTCATCTTCTAACATTTTTTCTTTGTCTTCTTTTTGCAGGAAACCGACTCTGAGCTCGTCGATCTACAGTAGGTGCAGACTCATTACTGTAGCGATTGCAGGTCGGGTGGATCAGCGTCTTGCTGTTTGACTTTGGAAGTTCCCACGGGAGCAATCCCTGGGGCTGCGGCTTCAGTACTTAGTCCCGGTTGTAGCTCGGCTCCCGGGAAGTAGGTTACTGGAATGCCATTCCTACACCCCTCTGTCTTTGACATGGGTCTTCTTCTTATCAGAGCATCTAGGTCTATCCCGGATGGCTCTCGATAAAATTTTAACAGCCCTCCTTTAAGGGGAGATGCTGTCGAAATTTCGACATAATTTTCTTTTCGAGAAGGGCTTTTTTGCATTTGATTTTGACTTGTTGTCTCTTCTTTTTCAGTATAATGACTTCTCGAAGGAAAGACAGAGCTATGATGCCCGAGGCTATCTCTGAAGATGTGCCAATTTCTCCGACATGGTCTTCTGAATAGACTCCTACAATGGCTGAGGAGAGTGGGACTGTGATAAGTCCCTTTTACTTGACACCTGCAGCAGGTATAGATGAGGACAGTGAACTACAACAATTTTTTGAGGTTCCTGTATTGGACCATCCCTTTGCCGATGAATCAGATGGCAAGGTTGATGAGAGCAGACTTGTCTTTTCGGAAGGATTCTATAAATATAGACGGGACAAAGATTATCCAGTTCACTTTTCCAGTGATCAGCATTTGTACAACTTCTTGCTTGACTTCAAGGTCAATGGAGTACATTCTGAAAGGAGGGCTTTTTATGCTGAGGATGCCATTTTGAAATTTCGACACAACCTGAGGGGAACTGTAACCCATGGCGAATCTTTGTTCAAGCAGGGTTATGCTAGAGACATGCTCATGCCCAGTGGGACATCATGCGTCCTCAGGACAGCATTCTGACCCGCTCACCTTCATTTATTCCTGCCAAGTGGGGATATGACAGAGGTATCCCAAACTCGAAACAGAGGCAGCATGGGCTATTTCTTTCTCCATGTAAATGGGGATTCAGAGAAGAGCCATTGATTTTTGATTGTTTAGCCATGAGGTTTAGATTGAACGCAGCAATGGGCTGGTTTGGTGACTTGAAGCTTAAATCCGGCCACAGTTTCAGAGAATATTTTGTAGAGTACACTGATTATGTCTTGAAACATTACCATGATTTGCTGAGCCGAGTGGATCTTCTCGGTAGTGTGTATGCCGCTCGATTCCGATACTCGATCTTTAAAGGCCTTTGCTGTGGCATGATCGAGGTATTCATAAAGGAGTTCAATACCTTTTATACTCCGGAAGGAGAGACATCTCTGGATTTATGAACTTTACATCAGCTTTCTGGCTTGCCCATTTATGAAGAAATATACCATCCCGACATTGTCAAGGACAGAACAAACAGCAAGGGCCGTTATGTAACCTGGAGGTCTTACAGATTCCTCCTCAAGGCTTACATGATTTTGGCTTTTGGTGAAGAGTCTCTGAAAAAGTGATCTCGCAGAGAGAGGACATGGGTCCGAGGAATTGTCTGGCTCCGTTTCTTTCATAATGTTAACATTCGATATACAGACTTTCCTGGGCCTGGTGAGACTCCAGTGATAAAGTGTTAAATTGGTCATTTAAGGGCAACCATATGCATCATACTCATGTTTTTATCTGCAAAATAGCATGAAATGATAGATAATTGTGTAACAAGTCCAACGGTACCAATTTCATCAAATTCTGACTTAAAAACATCGTCATTTCATGTGATCAAAGGAGTGTAGCGCATTTGCGGTTTTTCGACAAAACCGAGATGAAATAAATAAATATGATGATATTTTTATGATAATGCGCTAAATTATATTTATTTGATGTGAACAGGACATGTCGAGGATGCAGTGTAGCTGGAGGAGTTTCCGGAAATTTGGGAGTGGTCCGGTGTGCGGATTTCAACTAAAACAGGGGTAAAAATACAAAGTGACTCCTTCCTTCGCTGGAGTTTCCTTAAACCCACTGTTTCCTTTTTCTCCCCAATTTTCCAAACTCCAGTCCGACTTCTTCTCCAGTTTCCTTCCCACGCCTATCTTCCTCCCTATATTAATCTATCCTCCCTTCCCACACACTCTCTCTCGGAGATTTCCTCTCTCTCTCAGATTTCCTCTCTCTCGTTTCTTTCCTCCACTCTCCGGAGCCCTCCTCCTCTCTTGCCAGCTCTTCTTTTCCGAATTCTATTCCTCTCCGTTTCGCCTTCTCCCGTAGCCTCTCAACCCCCCAGCTCTTCCTCCTCTCAAATTCCCTCTCTCTCTCTCTCATATATTTCCTCTCCCTCTCCCCGGTTTCCCAGCCGTTCTCAGCCGCTCTCTTCTCCTCCGTCTCTCTCTATCTTTTCTCTCCCGCAGCTTTCCCCTCTCGCAGAGTTTCTTTCTCTCTGTCGTCTCTCCCCCACGCTCTCTCGATTTCTCCCAGCACCTCCTGCAAGCGGCTGCACCTCCACGTCCGCTTGAATCCACCGACGACCTGCATGCACAGCAGCTTCCCTAACCGGCCACGCACCAGCTGAGCTTCCTCCAGCAGCCATGCATGTGTGTTGAAGCCCGAACCTACCGGCAACTCCACGCATCCAGCAGTAGCTTCACGATCTTCTCCAGCCAGTACCTGCATGCAACCCTTGAAGCCGGCATCCACCTCCACCGCACCTGCGCGAGGGAGCCGCACCACGAGCGCAACCAGCTGTTCATGCACGTCTGCTGAAGCCAAGCAAGCACCTGCGTGTTCCATGCACGTCCACGCACAGCGCTGCAAGCAAGCCGAGCGCCAGCAACCCTCCAAGCCCGAACCTGCCGGCAAGCTGCTCCTCCATGCGTTGCGGTGAAGCACTCCTCCTCCAGCTTCCCTCCTTGAGCCAGCAACCCTCCATGCACTTGCATGTTCTTCCACCTGCCATCAACCTGCCGCCATGCGTGGAGCCTGCATCGTCCACTGCGCCAGCACCTTGCCACTTGCTGTGCCGGCCTACCTGCCAGGAGCCTCTATTTGCTGCATAATTATTTCTTTCAATTATTAGTTAGTTGTTTAGTTAGATTTAATTATTTATTAAGATAGTATAACTAAGAATTTTGTAAGTTCATTTCGTTTTTTTTTTTAATGGGTTGTGTTTAAATTCTGAAAGTAGTTCACATAATTAGATATCAATTTTTTTGTCTTGGTTATTCTTAGCTAATTGAATTTTTGTCTAAATTAGGTAATTAATTGGTCAGTTTAAATCCTCATTTGTTTTAGATAATCAAAATCCAAAGTTTTCAAAATTAAAATTCTAACTCCCTGTGGATCGACTCGGACTCACCACTATCAATTTCCAAAATTTGATTTGAATGAGCCGGATAAATTTAGATTGAACGTTTTCATGTGTTTAACGACGCACAATTCGAAACGACCAATTTTTGGCGCCGTTGCCGGGGAGTTAGATTTTTAATTTTGATTATCTTGGATTTAGTGTAATTAGTCTCTAACTAACCTTATTTTTCTTATTTTTACAGGTAAATTGAAAAAAAAAGAAAAAAAGAAAAGGAAAGCGAAATCATGGTCAGTGTGTTCCAACTTTCTATGTTTCAATTTCCTTACTTTAGTTAGTTTCCTTTTTTGTAGTTTCTAGTTTAGATAGGTTTCCATTAACTAAAAAAAAAAAGAAACAAAAAGAGGAACATCCAAATTTAAAAACCTTCATTGCCAAGATTAGAAACTTTCCATTCTAGGCATTCATCATCCTAGGAAAGCATGAGTTAGTTTCCTTTCACAGTTATTTCCATAAATTGTTGAAGATTGCGGGGGAAAGGTACGTGTTTCAATTTTTAGCAAGTCATTCATGATTGCATCAACACACCTTGCATTGATTTGTTGCCTTGTATTGCATTCAAAACGACTCTAAGGGCAGCAACTTTAACCACATAAGGTAGGGATTTGATCACCCTTCCTTAGCCCACAAATCACTTTCCTTGCATTAGCATTTCCTAATCCAACTAAAAGCAAGTCGAAAGAGAATCTAGGGTTTACACCGTGAGTGGTTTAAATCTCGAGTTGCCTCCACTTTTGGAAACGGTGTCTAGGCTAGAGGTAAAAAGGCAAACGTCTAAGCGGGAAAGTGGTTCTCTAATTAGGTCCCTACGAAAGTAGGGGGAGCCTCCCACTACCCCACCTCTTACCTGGCCGTTGACTGATTGTGGTTGTGACTCGAGGTGGACTCCATTCACCTTGTAAGAAAATTCACATAGAGAGTCTAGGTTAACAATAGACCATTAGGATAATTTGTTTGTCAACATTTATTGCATTAAAAAAAAAAAAAAAAAAAACAAGAAATAGAAAACAAAATCCTCTCTCCATCAGTCCTAGTGCATGCAAGGTAGGAGATCTCAAAATCCTAACCTTCTAGGACCATTTGCTGAAATAGAAAGAATCCTACATCAAAGAAATCCACCACAAGATCCAATGGCTGATAATCAGGACCCACCAAAGCAAATGAAGGACTATTTCATTCCAAATCGATATCAACCTTCATCTTGTATTCATCTTCCTCAGAATCCAGCCAATCAATATGAAATCAAATCTAGCACCATTCAGATGCTCCCATCCTTTTATGGGAATACTAATGAAGATCCTTATAAGCATCTGGATGAATTTCTAGAAATTTGTTCGACGGTGAAAATCCAGAATTTCACTGATGATGGCCTCAAATTGACCTTATTTCCCTTTTCATTAAAGGACAAGGCTAAATATTGGTTGGGAACCATAGGAAGGCCCATTAGGACATGGGAAGAAATGCAGAAAGAATTTCTCAAGAAGTTCTATCCCATCGGACGGACCAATACTATGAGACGGGCCATCACCAGTTTTACCCAAACTCCCGGGGAATTGATCCATGAATCTTGGGAAAGACTGAAAGAATTGCTTAGAAAATGCCCTCATCATGGGCTTTCAAAATGGCAAATTGTCCAAGCATTCTATGAAGGATTGTCTGAACAGTTCAGACAGATGGTGGATGCTTCATGCGGAGGGGCATTTATGATGAAAAATGAAGATGAGGCCTATGATCTGTTTGAGATGTTAAGTGAAAATTCCATCAATCATGCCTCATTATCATCTTATGAAAGGTCTGTTGGGCCATCTAAACGGACTGGAATGTATGAACTTAAGGCCCACAGAGAGCCCGAATCTAGAATGGACATAAATCTGATTAATCAAAAATTGGATAAGGTAGACATCTTGGCCCAGAAACTAGACCAACTCTTGGCCTTAAACAAGCAAGAGCCTACTTACCCAACACAATCTAGTCCATATGAAGGCCCATCTTCTGCCAATCATGATATTTGTGCCTTATGCGCAAGTCCAACCCATCAAGTGAATGAATGCCCAACTGCGGCCCAACTTCTACCATTCATTCAAGAACAAGTTCAGGCTGCCCAAGGATTCTCCAGGCCCAATAATGACCCATTCTCAAATACTTACAATCCTGGCTGGAGAAATCACCCTAATTTCTCTTGGAAGAATCAGCAAGCCCCATTACCGATGTCCAATCCTCCCATGCATCAAGCCCAAAAGCCACATAATTCATTTCAACAACAATCTAATTTCTATGGAAATGTTCAGGCTAGGGGACCTCAAACCCAGTTTTCTCAACCGGCCCAGTATCAATCTGGTCAATCGGCCCAATATCAATCAGGTCAACCGGCCCACTACCACTCATTCCAATCAGGACAACCAACCCAATACCATCCTCCACCCACTTACCAGCAACCTCCTCAGCCCAACTTTGATGATAAATTCACTCAACTCCAACAACTGATTTTGACCCAGCAACAATCCATTGCTAAGTTGGAAAGTCAAATGGGCCAACTAGCTGAGGCCGCGATGAGAAGAGAAGTAGGCCAACTTCCTAGTCAACCCGTTGCCAATCCAAGGAATCAACCTCCAGGTTTTCCACAGCAATCGGGCCTTTTACCTCAGCCTGGCCCGGTACCACAGCCTAAAGGGCCACAATTTGAGAATGCTAAAGCCATTTCAGCCCTTAGGAGTGGGAGAAGTTTAGAAAAACCACATGCAGATGGAGAGTTAGCTAAAGGTTCCACTGATGGGCCTCAGGAAATTGAAAGTGAGAGTGAAGATGAACCCATCATAGAGAAGTTGGAGGAGGATCTGAAAGGAAAAGGGAAGATTGATGAAGGCCCGAGTTCTTCTAAACCTAGGGTGCCATTTCCTAATGCCTTGTTAGCTAAGCCCAATACCAGGAAGAAACTGGCCCAGAATGAGGAGTTGTTGGATTTGTTCAAACAAGTCCAAATTAATATTCCACTCCTCGATGCCATCAAGCATGTGCCAGCTTATGCTAAGTTTCTCAAGGACTTATGTACTCCACGAAGAGAATCTAGAATGGCACCCGAAAAGGTTCGGCTTTCTGAGGATGTTAGTGCAATTGTGATGAATCATTTACCCAAGAAGTTAAAGGATGCTGGAGCACCTCTAATTTCATGTGACTTAGCTGGAGTTACATTTGATAGAGCTTTATTGGATCTAGGTGCGAGTGTAAATCTATTGTCAACAGCCATTTATGAAAAATTTGATATTGGAGAATTAAAGCCCACACCCATCATCTTGCAGTTGCCTGATAGGTCTGTGAAAACTCCACGGGGATTAATTGAGGATGTTATCGTAAAGGTTCATGATTGTTATTTTCCCGTGGATTTTCTTATTCTAGATATGGCATTACCTGAGGAACTCATTCACACCCCGATCATCTTAGGTCGTCCATTCTTAGCCACTGCCAAAGCTAATATAAATTGTGAAACTGGCATAATGGACATTTCATTTGGGGGTCAAAAAGTCCAGATTAATGTCTTCAAAGCGTCTCAATATCCAGATCATGAAAAAGAATGCCATACTATTGATATCGTGGATAATCTGGTTGAAGAAAATGAGATGTCCACATATGACCTTTTGGAGGAAGCCAATACTTTAAAGAACTCCCCTGGCCCATTAACATCTTGGCCCAAGGTTGAACCTTTACCAGCCTTGCAGTCTGAACCCGCTTTGCCATCTTTAGAGGACCCTCCTGAGCTTGAACTCAAACCATTACCGGAGTCTCTCAAGTATATCTTTTTGGGTCCGGACCAAACTCTCTCGGTCATCATTGCGGCAAATCTCACATCGCCGCAGGAGGCCCAATTAACCGAGGTCCTCAAAGACCACAAAGGTGCTATTGGATGGTCGGTGGCCGATTTGAAAGGAATAAGTCCGTCCATTTGCATGCATCACATCTATATGGAAGAGAATTCTAAGCCCAGTCGGGAGATGCAAAGGCGGCTTAACCCTAATATGAAAGAAGTGGTGAAGAAGGAAGTTGTGAAATGGCTAGATGCGGGTATTATTTACCCAATATCAGACAGTAAATGGGTCAGTCCAACTCAAGTGGTACCCAAGAAATCTGGATTAACAATTATTAAGAATGATCATGGAGAAGAGGTACCCACTAGGCTCACCACGGGATGGAGAGTGTGTATTGATTACAGAAAGTTGAATCTCATGACTAAGAAGGACCACTTTCCACTCTCATTCATGGACCAGATTCTGGAAAAGTTATCGGGCCAGAAGTACTTCTGCTTCTTAGATGGGTACTCCGGGTACAATCAAGTGGCTATTTACCCGGAAGATCAAGAAAATACCACCTTCACGTGCCCTTATGGCACGTTTGCTTTTAGGAGAATGCCATTCGGATTATGCAACGCACCAGCCACATTTCAACGGTGCATGATGGCCATCTTCTCCGATATGGTGGGAGAATTCCTCGAAGTTTTCATGGATGATTTCTCAATCTTCGGGGACTCTTTTGAAAATTGTCTGGAAAATCTTAAACAGGTGCTAGCACGATGCATAGACACCAATCTGATTCTGAGCTGGGAAAAGAGCCATTTCATGGTTCGAGAGGGCATTGTTCTAGGCCATATTGTGTCTGAAAGGGGGATAGAAGTAGATAAAGCTAAGATCGATCTCATATCTAATCTTCCTCCTCCTACTTCAGTCAGACAGATCCGTTCATTCCTTGGCCATGCCGGTTTCTATCGCCGGTTTATCCACAATTTCTCTCAAATTGCCCGGCCCCTAACTCTTCTCTTAGCTAAGGATGTCCAGTTCCAAATGGATGAATCTTGCATCAAGGCATTTAATTCTCTGAAGGAATCTTTGACCAAAGCCCCGATTCTTCAATCTCCAGATTGGTCTTTACCCTTCGAAATCATGTGCGATGCCTCTGATTATGCTATCGGTGCAGTTTTGGGACAAAGAATCAACAAATGTCCCGTGGTGATATATTATGCAAGTCGCACCTTTGCAGATGCTCAAATGAATTATACCACCACAGAAAAGGAATTGTTGGTTGTGGTTTTT
This sequence comes from Zantedeschia hybrid cultivar, assembly GCA_030544215.1. Taxonomy (NCBI): domain Eukaryota; kingdom Viridiplantae; phylum Streptophyta; class Magnoliopsida; order Alismatales; family Araceae; genus Zantedeschia; species Zantedeschia hybrid cultivar. The sequence goes on from JARZZO010000011.1 coordinate 50,105,626, forward strand.
GCCCTAGAAAAATTTAGATCTTATCTTTTAGGGGCAAAAGTCATAATCTATTCTGATCACTCAGCTCTCAAATACCTGTTGACCAAGAAGGATGCAAAGCCTAGGCTTATTAGATGGATCTTACTCCTTCAGGAATTCGATTTGGAAATTCGGGATAAGAAAGGTTCTGAGAATGTGGTAGCTGACCACCTATCCCGAATTCCGATATCTGAAAGTACACCGATCACTGATTCCTTTCCTGATGAGCATCTACTGACCATTTCCCACACTATTGCACCTTGGTATGCTCACATTGTCAATTACAAGGTGACTAATCAGCTTCCGGAAGGATGGACCAAAAGTGAAAAGGACAAATTCTTTTCTCAGGAAAAATATTATTTCTAGGAGGATCCTGAATTATTCAAATTTTGTCCTGATCAAATCATTAGGCGATGTGTTCCCGAAGAAGAACAACAGAGTGTTCTTAACTTCTGCCATAATCTGGCCTGTGGGGGCCACTTCTCAGGAAAGAAAACTGCAGCCAAAGTCCTACAAAGTGGTTTTTACTGGCCCACACTTTTCAAAGATGCCCATGAATTTAGCAAAACTTGCCTCCGATGTCAGGCTGTAGGGAATATGGCGAAAAGAGATATGATGCCACTCAACCCAATCTTGGTGGTTGAAGTCTTTGATGTCTGGGGAATTGACTTTATGGGACCTTTTCCACCATCTTTTGGACATACATATATTCTGGTAGCGGTGGATTATGTCTCAAAATGGATTGAAGCAGTAGCCACCCGAATCAATGATCATAAAGTGGTCATTAAATTCGTTCAGAAGAATATCTTTTCTCGGTTCAGGTGGCCTAAAGCTATCATAAGTGATGGGGGAACACATTTCACAAATTACCAATTTCGGGCTTTACTTAAGAGATATGGGATTAATCACAAGGTAGCCACCCCCTATCATCCCCAAACTAGTGGCCAAGTGGAAGTTTCCAATAGAGAGATTAAGAACATTCTGCAAAAGTCCGTTAGGCCCGATAGAAAAGATTGGTCTGAAAGATTGGATGATGCTTTATGGGCCTATCGGACAGCTTACAAAACTCCTATTGGCATGTCTCCTTATCGCCTAGTTTTCGGAAAAGCGTGCCACCTTCCAGTGGAATTGGAACATAGGGCTTATTGGGCCATCAAACAAGTCAATCTAGACCTAGCCCAAGCCGGTTCCCACCGCACCTTACAACTGAGTGAGCTGGAAGAGTTGCGTAATGAGGCCTATGAAAATTCAAAGATCTATAAAGCCAAAACCAAAGCTTTTCATGATAAACATATTGTCAGAAAATCATTTCTTCCAAATCAGAAAGTTTGGCTATTTAATTCTAGGCTTCGCCTATTTCCTGGAAAACTGAAATCCAGATGGGATGGACCCTTCGTGGTCGTTAAAGCCTTCGATCATGGAGCCGTTAAAATTCTGAACCCCAAAAGTGGGAACACTTTTACTGTTAATGGTCAACGGTTGAAACCATTCATTGAAAATCTTCAAAATGAACCACCTGAATCTATAGAACTGAGTGATCCACACTAACTGAACTTCCGTCTGGCTGAAGACGATAAACTTAGCGCTTGTTGGGAGGCAACCCAATATTTTATTTCAGCTTTTGTATTTCTTTCCTTTTAGGTCCCTAAGCAGCAATCGCCGTGAGTATGTCGCCGCCTCGTCATTACAGGTTGTTTCGCTCCTTCACCAATTCTCTTCTGGCTGCATGTTTTTCATATCTTTTACGCCATTGAGGACAATGTCAATCAAGTTGGGGGGTGGGACAATCATATGCATTTATTGAAAATCTTTTGAAGAAAACTGATATCTTTCACTGAAAAATGGTCAAATTTTTTCACAAAAACTTCTTTTCACATCCTAGGAAAATTGCATGAAAATCATGTTTCATTAAGTAAATCTTAAACAAATCAGTTTTCTGTTAGTCACATCGGTTAAAGAGCCTTTAAAGTTCAAATATTCCACTTTACAAAAATCCACGGCGGGATGATTTTCACACACACACGGCAACTTAGAATAAATGGAAGATCTTAAAAGTATAGAATTGCTGGAATTAACCTCAAGGATAAGACTACTTATTCTAATTTTTCTTTTGGGTTGAACGAAAGGAATGTGTAGAATCCGTAATAGGGGACTGTCCCACTCAGCACTCTAAAAGAGGCGGTCATTTAAAATGGACAGCTGTAAACATTAAAGGCAAAAGAAGGCGATAAAAGAGCTAAAGGAAGGTAGGTGGCAAAAAGTACGCACCTCCCCTCAGGCAATTCAAAGAGAGTGGCAAAAAGTACGCACTCTCAAAAGCAAAAGTACAATAAAGAAACGCCGCGCTAAAAAGTCCATCGAACCAAAAATATGACCAAGTCATGAAAAGTGCTGAGTTGGGACGGAAACTGAAAAACGGTCCTCACTAACTGATCGGGAAATCTCGTATTCTCTTCTCCTCCCCAGGTAGTCTTATCTAAAGGGGAGTAAAGGCAAGAATATACCAGAAAGGTCGGAAACGAGTTCTAAGTGTGTCAAATTTCATGCACAATCACCTGTCTGAATCAAAATATTGTGGGATATGAAAACTTTTTAGCTCAACCAAACGGCTACCACTTAAATTGATTGTGAAAGATACTACAAATGAAGCATGATAATTCATTGTTTGTCCTAACTTTTCCTTATTTGCATTGCTAAGGGACTAGCAATGAGTAAGTTGGGGGGTGTGATAAAGTGTTAAATTGGTCATTTAAGGGCAACCATATGCATCATACTCATGTTTTTATCTGCAAAATAGTATGAAATGATAGATAATTGTGTAACAAGTCCAACGGTACCAATTTCATCAAATTCTGACTTAAAAACATCGTCATTTCATGTGATCAAAGGAGTGTAGCGCATTTGCGGTTTTTCGACAAAACCGAGATGAAATAAATAAATATGATGATATTTTTATGATAATGCGCTAAATTATATTTATTTGATGTGAACAGGACATGCCGAGGATGCAGTGCAGCTGGAGGAGTTTCCGGAAATTTGGGAGTGGTCCGGTGTGCGGATTTCAACTAAAACAGGGGTAAAAATACAAAGTGACTCCTTCCTTCGCTGGAGTTTCCTTAAACCCACTGTTTCCTTTTTCTCCCCAATTTTCCAAACTCCAGTCCGACTTCTTCTCCAGTTTCCTTCCCACGCCTATCTTCCTCCCTATATTAATCTATCCTCCCTTCCCACACACTCTCTCTCGGAGATTTCCTCTCTCTCTCAGATTTCCTCTCTCTCGTTTCTTTCCTCCACTCTCCGGAGCCCTCCTCCTCTCTTGCCAGCTCTTCTTTTCCAAATTCTATTCCTCTCCGTTTCGCCTTCTCCCGTAGCCTCTCAACCCCCCAGCTCTTCCTCCTCTCAAATTCCCTCTCTCTCTCTCTCATATATTTCCTCTCCCTCTCCCCGGTTTCCCAGCCGTTCTCAGCCGCTCTCTTCTCCTCCGTCTCTCTCTATCTTTTCTCTCCCGCAGCTTTCCCCTCTCGCAGAGTTTCTTTCTCTCTGTCGTCTCTCCCCCACGCTCTCTCGATTTCTCCCAGCACCTCCTGCAAGCGGCTGCACCTCCACGTTCGCTTGAATCCACCGACGACCTGCATGCACAGCAGCTTCCCTAACCGGCCACGCACCAACTGAGCTTCCTCCAGCAGCCATGCATGTGTGTTGAAGCCCGAACCTACCGGCAACTCCACGCATCCAGCAGCAGCTTCACGATCTTCTCCAGCCAGTACCTGCATGCAACCCTTGAAGCCGGCATCCACCTCCACCGCACCTGCGCGAGGGAGCCGCACCACGAGCGCAACCAGCTGTTCATGCACGTCTGCTGAAGCCAAGCAAGCACCTGCGTGTTCCATGCACGTCCACGCACAGTGCTGCAAGCAAGCCGAGCGCCAGCAACCCTCCAAGCCCGAACCTGCCGGCAAGCTGCTCCTCCATGCGTTGCGGTGAAGCACTCCTCCTCCAGCTTCCCTCCTCGAGCCAGCAACCCTCCATGCACTTGCATGTTCTTCCACCTGCCATCAACCTGCCGCCATGCGTGGAGCCTGCATCGTCCACTGCGCCAGCACCTTGCCACGTGCTGTGCCGGCCTACCTGCCAGGAGCCTCTATTTGCTGCATAATTATTTCTTTCAATTATTAGTTAGTTGTTTAGTTAGATTTAATTATTTATTAAGATAGTATAACTAAGAATTTTGTAAGTTCATTTCGTTTTTTTTTTTAATGGGTTGTGTTTAAATTCTGAAAGTAGTTCACAGAATTAGATATCAATTTTTTTGTCTTGGTTATTCTTAGCTAATTGAATTTTTGTCTAAATTAGGTAATTAATTGGTCAGTTTAAATCCTCATTTGTTTTAGATAATCAAAATCCAAAGTTTTCAAAATTAAAATTCTAACTCCCTGTGGATCGACTCGGACTCACCACTATCAATTTCCAAAATTTGATTTGAATGAGCCGGATAAATTTAGATTGAATGTTTTCATGTGTTTAACGACGCACAATTCGAAACGACCAATTTTTGGCGCCGTTGCTGGGGAGTTAGATTTTTAATTTTGATTATCTTGGATTTAGTGTAATTAGTCTCTAACTAACCTTATTTTTCTTATTTTTGCAGGTAAATTGAAAAAAAAAGAAAAAAAGAAAAGGAAAGCGAAATCATGGTCAGTGTGTTCCAACTTTCTATGTTTCAATTTCCTTACTTTAGTTAGTTTCCTTTTTTGTAGTTTCTAGTTTAGATAGGTTTCCATTAACTAAAAAAAAAAAGAAACAAAAAGAGGAACATCCAAATTTAAAAACCTTCATTGCCAAGATTAGAAACATTACATGCTAGGCATTCATCATCCTAGGAAAGCATGAGTTAGTTTCCTTTCACAGTTATTTCCATAAATTGTTGAAGATTGCGGGGGAAAGGTACGTGTTTCAATTTTTAGCAAGTCATTCATGATTGCATCAACACACCTTGCATTGATTTGTTGCCTTGTATTGCATTCAAAACGACTCTAAGGGCAGCAACTTTAACCACATAAGGTAGGGATTTGATCACCCTTCCTTAGCCCACAAATCACTTTCCTTGCATTAGCATTTCCTAATCCAACTAAAAGCAAGTCGAAAGAGAATCTAGGGTTTACACCGTGAGTGGTTTAAATCTCGAGTTGCCTCCACTTTTGGAAACGGTGTCTAGGCTAGAGGTAAAAAGGCAAACGTCTAAGCGGGAAAGTGGTTCTCTAATTAGGTCCCTACGAAAGTAGGGGGAGCCTCCCACTACCCCACCTCTTACCTGGCCGTTGACTGATTGTGGTTGTGACTCGAGGTGGACTCCATTCACCTTGTAAGAAAATTCACATAGAGAGTCTAGGTTAACAATAGACCATTAGGATAATTTGTTTGTCAACATTTATTGCATTAAAAAAAAAAAAAAAAAAAACAAGAAATAGAAAACAAAATCCTCTCTCCATCAGTCCTAGTGCATGCAAGGTAGGAGATCTCAAAATCCTAACCTTCTAGGACCATTTGCTGAAATAGAAAGAATCCTACATCAAAGAAATCCACCACAAGATCCAATGGCTGATAATCAGGACCCACCAAAGCAAATGAAGGACTATTTCATTCCAAATCGATATCAACCTTCATCTTGTATTCATCTTCCTCAGAATCCAGCCAATCAATATGAAATCAAATCTAGCACCATTCAGATGCTCCCATCCTTTTATGGGAATACTAATGAAGATCCTTATAAGCATCTGGATGAATTTCTAGAAATTTGTTCGACGGTGAAAATCCAGAATTTCACTGATGATGGCCTCAAATTGACCTTATTTCCCTTTTCATTAAAGGACAAGGCTAAATATTGGTTGGGAACCATAGGAAGGCCCATTAGGACATGGGAAGAAATGCAGAAAGAATTTCTCAAGAAGTTCTATCCCATCGGACGGACCAATACTATGAGACGGGCCATCACCAGTTTTACCCAAACTCCCGGGGAATTGATCCATGAATCTTGGGAAAGACTGAAAGAATTGCTTAGAAAATGCCCTCATCATGGGCTTTCAAAATGGCAAATTGTCCAAGCATTCTATGAAGGATTGTCTGAACAGTTCAGACAGATGGTGGATGCTTCATGCGGAGGGGCATTTATGATGAAAAATGAAGATGAGGCCTATGATCTGTTTGAGATGTTAAGTGAAAATTCCATCAATCATGCCTCATTATCATCTTATGAAAGGTCTGTTGGGCCATCTAAACGGACTGGAATGTATGAACTTAAGGCCCGCAGAGAGCCCGAATCTAGAATGGACATAAATCTGATTAATCAAAAATTGGATAAGGTAGACATCTTGGCCCAGAAACTAGACCAACTCTTGGCCTTAAACAAGCAAGAGCCTACTTACCCAACACAATCTAGTCCATATGAAGGCCCATCTTCTGCCAATCATGATATTTGTGCCTTATGCGCAAGTCCAACCCATCAAGTGAATGAATGCCCAACTACGGCCCAACTTCCACCATTCATTCAAGAACAAGTTCAGGCTGCCCAAGGATTCTCCAGGCCCAATAATGACCCATTCTCAAATACTTACAATCCTGGCTGGAGAAATCACCCTAATTTCTCTTGGAAGAATCAGCAAGCCCCATTACCGATGTCCAATCCTCCCATGCATCAAGCCCAAAAGCCACATAATTCATTTCAACAACAATCTAATTTCTATGGAAATGTTCAGGCTAGGGGACCTCAAACCCAGTTTTCTCAACCGGCCCAGTATCAATCTGGTCAATCGGCCCAATATCAATCAGGTCAACCGGCCCACTACCACTCATTCCAATCAGGACAACCAATCCAATACCATCCTCCACCCACTTACCAGCAACCTCCTCTGCCCAACTTTAATGATAAATTCACTCAACTCCAACAACTGATTTTGACCCAGCAACAATCCATTGCTAAGTTGTAAAGTCAAATGGGCCAACTAGCTGAGGCCGCGATGAGAAGAGAAGTAGGCCAACTTCCTAGTCAACCCGTTGCACTTCTTAGACGACAAGAATGCTGCTAAATATGCAGAGAGATGTGCAACTTATAAGGCTCGTCACAGAGATTCTTTACCCTTGATTGATCCAGAGTTGACAAGGCTGGATGCCGAAGAGCTGAAGGGGGCTTTCTTGAAGCAATTTAATATTTCTGTGACCTCTGAAGATTATCCCGATATCGATTTCCCGGAAGAGGAAGATATCAGTGGTAGAGATTCTCAGCAAGTTCCTAAGAGTCTCTCAGGCATTCAGAGATTTTATGTCCCGCACAAGGCAGAGAAGCCTGATTTTTACAAGGGCACCAGCTGGCTACTTGCCCTTTTGAAATACTGTGGTGTATCCTAGGATTCCACTGCGCAGGGTACGTTGGATGCAAAACTATCCGCTTCTTGGGATCATATAGATGGGTGGGGACTTGATGCTTTGCACTTGGGCATTTTGAGCGATAAAAAGCATTATGATCTCAGTGGCCTAGCTTCTCAAGCAAAGACGATGAATGATGTCATATATATTGTGAAGGAGGCTTCGCTCAGAGATAAGTCCTCCATATATGAATACTGGCCTTTATCAAATAGTTATGAAGGCGATTGCTGTAAGTATATGTACTTGTGTTTGACCTCTTTTCAGCTTAGTGCCTTGCCTCTGCTTATATAAATTGATTTCTTCTTTTGCATATTTCTGTAGTGCCTGCGGCCAAATATCTGACTCAGCAGCATCGGAGGGCAGTGGCTATTGCAAAGAGACCCTCTTTCTTTCCTCCTGTGCCTTCTAAAACATCAACCCCTGCATCCCCTGTGGAGGTCAGTGCTATAGGGAGGGCGGTTGCCGCTGCCAAAGAGACGCATACAAAGAAGAGACAAGAGCTTGCCCCTGAACCTCTTCCTCCTGTCAATTTGCCAGTGCTTGCTAAATTTGAAGCTTTTATAGCAAAGACTGCCAAGCGGGCGAGTGCCCTGATTTCTCCATCCCCAGCCAAAGGTGGTATGCACTATACTTTTGATTTATGCCTTTCAAAATTTTGACATTGATGATGAATAACTTCCTTTTGTTTCCTTTACAGGGAGGGTTAAGCAAGTTGCAAAAAAATTTCGCAAAGGGCCTAAAGAGTATGTCCCCCCCTGAAAAGATTGTTCTGCCCAAACGCCAATCCTTGAGATTATTGGCTCAGACAAGGAAAGAAGAAACTGATGATACTTCTTCCAGTGTAGAAGAAATAAGCGGCATTCCTCCTTCACCTTCTATTTATTCCCATACTACTAAACACATTAGTAGTGAAGCTTTGCTAGAGACAACTATCTGGTCGCCCCCGAGGGATCAAGGTAACCTTTCTGAGACTTATAGCAATAGTGATTTCATTTCACTACTGAATTTCTGACTTCGACCATATAGGTTTTGACGCAACTGAAGGCTTGATATCAAAGACGCATCAAGTTGAAACAGTGCAGTCTGCTATGGTAATTTCTCTTTACCACATTTTTTCTACTTTTTCCATCGTTTAAGCTTGACTTGTATATGTTTTGAATATCAGGCATCCCTGACTCATATGGAAAGGATGGAAATTCCTCATGTCCCGACTGAAAGGGACATGGATTTTGAAATATCAGCCTCCATGCCAGTTTCTTCTTCTGAAGAGGCAGAAGTTGTTTTTGCTGAAGATGCGGAACCAGAAGAAACTTCAATGGTTCCAACTGTCATAACTTCGACAGAGGTCATTACCTTCTCGGATATTAAGACTGTGGAACTTTCAGCTCCTGATCTTGCAGATATTATGGCTACTTCAGAGCATGGCGGGGTTGACTTGGGAACAAGTTCACCGAGTCAACAGTTGATAGTATCCCGTCCTGTCCCCTGTAGATTAAACTCTGCTGAACATATTCTTCGGCTTATTGATATTGTGACTCATATATGCACATCATCCCTTGTACAGATTTCTTCTGAGCCAATTACTTTAGCCGGACCTTCCGCCTTTATAGTTGCTCTGCTCGCAGCTAAATTTACAGAAAGTGACCTGCCCCCAGCCATATCAAGCACTGTAGCTGTCACATCTGCCCCTTCTATTATCGAACCTTCCTCCAGTTCAGTGTCTTCTTCTTCCCATCAAACGGTCATAGACTGGACTTCAGTGGATGAGTCTGTGCATATTGCTATCCCTTCTATTCCTGCTGGTTCAGGCATACAGGGTGTTGATGTGCTTGGCGCCAATATCAAGTTTTTATGACAAATTATACGCCGGCCGCCTAGTTCATCATATGATCTTCTTCACCAGTAAATTGAGAGCATGACTATTTAGATTCATCTAACAGAAGCTTCTTTGGATGAGTGGCTTCCTACTGCTTCTACTGCTTTGAAATTTTTTAAGCGTCAAGAATATATTCACTCAGTTATACAAGATCGACGCCAAGCTTTGTCTCTTCAGCGGCATGAATATACCTTGCAGATGCAGCCTGTTTCTCTTCAAATTTCACAACAACAAGCAGAAATAGCTAGCTTTGAACATAAAGAAGGCTTGTTGGTAGAAAATATTCAGTGCTTAGAGAATGAACTTGCTGCTACGAAAGCCGAACTGGAAACTTTAAGGAACAGTTTACACAGATGTCAAGATGATCTTCTGGTTTTCCAAGGCCTTCTTGAATCATTATCTAGTGAAGTATCGAAGCTGCAGACTGAAGAAGAAGCTCTTTTTGAATTGCATACTCAAGTTGGAGAAGGACTTCCTCTGCTGTCCATGTTACTCGAGGATCCATGATGTTGTTTATAACTGAACTTTATACTTGGGAAGGGTATTTTCTTTTTTGCTTTTCCATGTAAACTGGGATGGAAATCATTCCTTGTAAACTTTCGGCACATTATAAAGAGAATCTTGTATCATATCCCCCTTTCAATGAATGCCATGCTTGAATTTCTCTTTTTTTTATTCACTTTACCGACCCAAGTGCCCTTTCGGGTTTTCACCGGAGTCGGCCCCCTCTTGCTTTTGCCCATACGCCCTTTCGGGTTTTCACACGGCGGGGTTCCCGATTTTGCCTGTAGCGCCCTTTCGGGTTTTCACCACAGCCGAGTATACAACCCTTGTTTCCCTTGACCGCAGAAGGTACGATCGAGTCCGGCGAGGCATCTCTATTTTTAAGCCCCTTTTGATTTTTATCTCATTTTTTTTTATCCTTCTCTCCCCCTGTTGTAAATGAAGTAGAGTGAAGTATGCATCCATGGTAACTACAAAGCTAAAAAGAAAAGATTTTAAATGAAGATGACTTAACGATGTTTATTGGCTTCCATAACTAACAATGTTATGGGGATTATTGAAGCTTAAAAAGGAAGGACAGAGTGAGAGGGGCAATGAATACCTCAATCACTTGTTTATTGAAAATGGCACAAACCGTAAGGGTCTGAGCCTTTATTGGGGTGGCAAAGATCGTAAGGATCTTAACCACTATGCAGGGTGGCAATAGACCGGAAGGGTCTACGCCATGCAAATCCTAAGTACCAACGACGGACTCATAGGTTTTTGGTCGTGGTAACATAGGTATGATTTGAAATGCATGAACCCGGAATACTTCAAGCGGACTCATAGGTTTGTAGCCCGAAGTAGACAGGGGTGTTTGAATGATGCAAACCTAGATACCTAGGTCATGAGGACCCTAATTATCAATGACGGGCTTAAGGGCTTTTGGTCATGATAACTAGGGATGATTTTGAATGAATGAACCCTAACTACCACAGCAGACTCATAGGTTTGTAGCCGAGGTAGATAGGGAGTACGGAGTACTCTTCTCAGAGACCCAGTAATTTCGGAGATGGCAGAGTCACGAGGGATCCAGGCCATATGCCGGTGCGACGTAGTCGTTGAAGACCCCAGTCGACTTACTTTGCTTTGATTTGAATTTGCTTGATTGTTGACGGAGTACTCCTCTCGGAGACCCGGTCTTTCGGGGATGACGGAGTCACGAGGGACCTGGGCCAGCCACCGGTGCGACGTAGTCGTTGAAGACCCCGGTCGACTTACTTTGCTTTGATTTGAATTTGGGCTTATAATTGAATGGCGATGCTGAATGCATCAGGCCATCTTCTTTGTTTCGAACTTGCTTTGAACTTGGGCAGTAGAGTCTAGTAGGACCCACCCTGGCTTGTATTTGAATCTTGAACTTGAATTTAAGCTTGGATTTGTGCGGCGGGTCTTGTTGACTCAAGTCGATTTGAATTTGAACTTGAATGGCAGGGTCGAATGAGCCCGGGCCATCTTTCTTGTTTTATGCTTGGATGGCGGAATCCAGTAGGACACATGCCAATTTGCATTTGGATTTGATTTTGAACTTGAGCGGCAGAGTCTTGCTGACTTGGGCCGATTTGCATTTGAACTTGAGCCTGGATTTAGGCTTGGTTTTTTGCATTTGAACTTCAGTTGGGGCTTTGAATTTGTACTTTGAATGGCAGGATCGAATAAACCCAGGCCATTCTCTTGCTTTCAACTTTGCTTTACTCTTGGATTTTGAACTTGAATTTGAGCTTGAACTTAAGCAGCGGGTCCTGTTGACCCAGGCTGACTTATCTTGGATTTGTGCTTGCTCTTTAGCTGGAGCTTTGAACTTGCATTTGAGTTTGCATTTTGAACTCGAGCTTGATTTGAAGCTTTGAATTTGAACTAGAATTTGATCTTGAATTTAGGCGGCGGGTCTTGTTAACTCAGGCCGATTTGTACTTGGGTTTGGATTTAAACTTGAATTTTTAACTTGAGCTTCAATTTAAGCTGCGGGTCCTGTGGACTCAAGCCGATTTGCTTTTCAACTTCAGTTTACCCTTCAGGCGGAGCTCTGGATTTGAATTTGAATTTGAATTTGCTCCTTAAGTTGAAGTTTTGGTTCTTGAACTTTGAACTTGAATTATGAATTTGATTTTATGCTCGATTTTGAATTGGAGCTTTGAACTTGAGTGGCGAAGCCTTGCTGACCCAGGCTAGTCCCTGCTTGACTTTGAGCTTGTATTTGAATTTGTGCTTGAATTTGAGCTTGGATTTGAATTTGGACTTGAATGGCAAGGTCCAGCAGGACTCGGGCCATCTTCTCTATTTCTTTGTAGCTTCTTGCCCCCTGTTCATTGAAGAGACAAGGATGCAATACATATGCATGTTTATATCAAACAATTTCAGAATCAAAAAACATCATCGATTCAGATTGATTTGATTGGAAACTTCGACCGGTTATAAAACGGGAAGCGGGAAATGATTTATACTCCCACCGCACCAGGTTTGCCTCAGCACCATTGCCCAACTAGCGAGATAGTCGTGCCAACTTTTTTCTTTTTCTTTCTTTTTCAATGGCATTTCGTCATTGGCAACCCATGAGGTGCTTTGGAGCGGCTTCGTAAAGCCTTTTGGAGCCTCTTCAATGTCCTTGTCTCATATAGGCAGGTTAATTTTACCATGCCATTTAAGATTTATAGTCTTGGGAGAATACATCTCGAGAACTTGATGATTTCTTTTGACTGTCTTCATGGTGATCATATTCACACCGTAGACAGTACTTCATATATTTTTTCAACCTTCGCTTGGAAAGCACGGAGGTGGCGCATGATAGCGCTTCATATGTTTGCCATTTAAGGGAGGAAACTCTAAGGAATCGCCATGAACGCAGCGGAAATAAAAAATGATTCCATTGTATCGGTTGCTGGGGTCGTAAAACGGACATTAAAATCTAAGCGGGAAGAACAGTTCTTCACCTTTGCGGGGTTTCGAATCTCCCGTAGATGATGCCGACTCGGTAATCACGCACGCGCACGATCTCTAGAGGTATCCACACGAGTTCCCGCAGCAGACGCGATTTCCTCCTCGACTTGAGTGCTCCGACCAGATCTCAAATCCACCATGCGCGGAGAGAGACAGATCCACTCCAAGAGAGAGAGAAGGAGAGAGAGAGAGGAGAGAGAGAATCTGGGGTAAAAATTGTCCAACCAACTTTTTACCACTCCCCTTTGGCCCTCCTTATATAGAAATAAGGATAAGCACAACAATTAATCCTCATGATTATCCAAGAGTTTGGCCTTGGATAATTCTCCATTAAATCTTCATGTTTATCCTGCAGCTTTTCACAAAAACCCAGATAAGCATGAAATTTAACATCTCTCACCGTCTGACGAGAACTCTTATGTGTGTGACCCTCTAGGCCCATATATTTGTCCGGTTGCAGGCCCATTAAACTTAGAACTGTTTCTTGAGTTTAATATTTATTAATTAACATTTAAACATCATATGTTAAATGATTAATTTAATAAACAAGTGAATTATCATCTGATGATCAAATCACTTGGCCTTCTGATCATGAACAACACCAAACACTACCTCATGATCCCAGAAGATATAAGGGATATTGTTCCCTTCAATTGAACCTTTCTGTCTGCCGATACCGCACAGATATAATCCTTCACTCATGTAATGTCCCGATAACGCAAGGGTATGGTTTTATAGTCAAACCCTCTATCGCATTATCCAGATGGATTCTAGTACACAGTTAATATCTAGAAAGACATCTCTTTCATTTGACCATGGCCAGGGATTTCTGTGTACACATCCATGGGACATTATCTCTCCAGTCTTATACCAAGAGTGAGTGATCCCTTGTTGTTCACTCAATTACCTTCGCAAGCTTTCCACTGTATCTGAAATACCGATTATGGTGGACTTAATGGTTAAAGTCCACGAGTCAGAGAATCAAGATACAATGGTCCACAAACAAGGTATCATTGGTGACTCAGGTCAAAGGACCAACTGTGCTACTGCAACGATTGAATTCCCTGGTTGACTAATAGGTATAATTACCATCCAGGAATTCTTATTTGGGTCTGTTGAGTGAACTCATTCTCTAATGAGCACCCACTTGGTTGTCTTAGTGTCACCACACGAGTGAATGTGAGATCATTCACCCTCATCATATGAGCAGACATAACTTGTGTCGATCCTATCGGATATTTAATGTCCAACTCAAATATCCTATGATCGAGAACTATTTAAGACAATTGTCTTAGGATATTGATCTCACTATCATGATCTCATCATGATTCAATATCCCATACATTTGTCTATGGACCTTCATTACGATAGTCGTTTGCGAGAACTATTAAATAGAGAAATAATTGCCTTTATTAATAATCTGAACTAGAATGTACAATGAATGTGCTTTGACTTCTGATGTGATCTTGGCTCCTTCGCTTGAGCTATTGCCCCATTGTTGTCACACAATAATGGAACATGATCTGAAATGCTTGGAACTACTCCAAGCGCCGAGATGAACTTCTTCATCCAAACCGCCTCCTTGGACGCTTCAGCTGCAGCAATGTATTCTGCTTCGGTCGTCGAATCTGCAGTTGTTTCCTGTTTGGAACTCTTCCAACTTACTGCACCTCCATTTAACATGAACACAAATCCAGACATGGATTTGCTGTCATCCATATCCGACTGGAAACTCGAGTCAGTAAATCCTCGAAGTTCCAAGTCGTTTCCTCCATAAACGAGAAATAGATCCTTAGTCCTTCTCAAGTATCTAAGGATACATTTCACCGCCTTCCAGTGTTCCTCACCTGGATCAGCCTGATATCTACTAGTGACACTTAATGGATGTGCCACATCAAGCCTAGTACATAGCATTGCATACATGATAGATCCTATTGCCGAGGCATAAGGAACTCTATCCATGTATGCTCTCTCTTCAGGTGTCTTGGGAGACATTTCTTTAGAGAGATAAATTCCATGCCTCATAGGAACGAGGCCTCCCTAGGAATTTTCCATGCCAAACCTTTTAACTATGGTATCTATGTACATAGATTGGGATAAGCCAAGCATCCTTTTGGACCTATCTCTATAGATCCTTATTCCCAGAATATAGGATGCTTCTCCCAAATCTTTCATGGAGAAGTTTTTGGATAACCAAGCCTTTACTGATGACAACATTCCTACATCATTCCCAATTAGTAGAATGTCATCAACGTAAAGTACCAAAAAGGTAACTGCGCTCCCACTAGCCTTTTTGTATACACAAGGTTCATCTTCATTCTTAATGAAGTCATAAGATTTGATTGCTTCATCAAATCTTAAGTTCCAAGTTCGGGATGCTTGCTTTAATCCATAGATGGATCTTTGCAGCTTGCATACCTTGCTTGAATGCTCTTTGGAAGTGAATCCTTCAGGTTGTATCATATACACCTCTTCTTGAAGGTTCCCGTTAAGGAATGTTGTTTTCACATCCATTTGCTATATTTCATAATCATAGAATGCGGCGATAGCAAGAAGTATTCTGATTGACTTAATCATGGCAACTGGAGAAAAGGTTTCGTCATAGTCAACACCTTGCCTTTGATGATATCCTTTTGCTACAAGCCTTGCCTTGTATGTGTCAATTTGTCCATCTGCCCCGATCTTTCTTTTAAAGATCAATTTACTGCCAATAGGTACCATACCTTCTGGCAGATCAACCAAGTTCCAAACTTGGTTGACATACATGGACTGAATTTCAGAATCCATTGCCTCTTGCCATTTTTCTGATTCATGACTATTTATGACTTCAAGGTAGGTTTGAGGATCATCATCCTCATTTAAGTACACTTTTGGTTTGCCTTCATCGATATGTCCAACATATCTTTCAGGCTGCTTAGGCACTCTACCTGATCTGCGAACCTTTTGTGTATCATCTTGAACAAGTTCTTGAGTCAATGGTTCAGTGGATGAACCAGTGTTGATTTGTGAGTCTAGAATTTCTTCCAATTCTATCTTGCTCCCACTGTCTTCTTTTGAAAGATATTCTTTCTCTAAGAAGACAGCTCTTTTTGCGACAAACACCATTTGATCGCTGGGCTGATAGAAGTAATATCCAAAAGTCTCTTTTGGATATCCCACAAATCTACATTTCTCTGTCCTGGAATCCAGTTTGTCTGGATCATGTCTTTTGACATGTGCAGGACAACCCCAGACTCTAACATGCTTAAAGTCTGGTTTCTTTCCTTTCCATATCTCATATGGAGTGGAAGGTACTGACTTACTCGGAACTTTGTTCAACAGATATGCAGCAGTCAATAGTGCATATCCCCATAAAGAGGTTGGAAGGTTAGCATTACTCATCATTGATCGTACCATATCTAATAGAGTACGATTTCTCCTTTCCGATACACCATATAACTGAGGTGTATAGGGAGGAGTCCACTGAGACAAAATACCATTATCCTTAAGATATTATGTGAATTCTGTACTTAAGTATTCACCCCCTCGATCTGATCGAAGAGTTTTAATACTCTTTCCAGTCTGATTCTCAACTTCGTTTTTAAACTCTTTAAATTTCTCAAAGACTTCTGACTTATATTTCATTAAATATATGTAGCCATATCTTGAGAAATCATCTGTAAATGAAACGAAGTATGAGTAACCACCCATAGCATGAGTGGACATTGGACCACATACATCACTATATATTAGTTCCAATAAGTCCTTAGCTCTTTCTCCATGTCCTGAGAATGGAGCTTTGGTCATCTTTCCCATGAGACAAGCTTCACAGGTTGCAAATGATTCATAATCAAATGGATCAAGATATCCATTCTTTTGCAACCTTATGATCCTGTTCTCATTTATATGACCTAGCCTACAATGCCATAGGTACGATTTATTCACATCCTTATCTAAGCGTTCAAGAGAATTATTTACCAGACAAACATCATATGAAATATCAAGTAAATATAATCCATTCAATAAATACCCGGAAGCAAACAATTTGTCTCCTTGATAAATTGAACAATCTTTATTCTCTAGCTTCATAGAATATCCTTGTCTATCTAAACATGAAATAGATATGATATTCCTAATAATGGTTGGAACATAATAACAATCTATCAGTTCCAAAGAGTCTCCTGACGGCATCTGAAGTCTTGCTGTCCCTACACCTAACGCAGCAACTTTTGCTCCATTCCCGAGCCTCAGATCCACGTCTCCGCGGTTCAATCTTCTTTTACTTGTTAACACCTGCAAGTTATTGCAGATATGAGAAACACATCCAGTATCTAATACCCAGGATGTTGATTCTCTATAAGACAAGTTAAGATCGATCATGAGAATACATGAAGCTTCACCAAGCTTCTCCTTTGTTTTTTCTGCAAGATAAATCTTGCAGTTTCTCTTCCAATGACCTTCTTTATGGCAGTGGAAACACTGACCTTTATCATTGACTTTAGCTTTGTCCTTTTGTGCCGCCGGTTTACTTTTCACTAGCTTCTTAGGCTTACCATTCTTAAAGGTCTGTCCAGCTTTTCTTTTCTTGTTGGTCTTACCAACAAGCATTACATTTGGCTTATCTTTCTAGATAGTGCCTTCTGCTGTCTTCAACATGTTGAGCAGCTCAGCTAGTGAAACTTCAATTTTGTTCATATTGAAGTTGATAATGAATTGTGAAAACGAATCTGGAAGGGACTGTAGGATTAAGTCGATGCTTAGGTCATTGTTCATAACAAAGCCCAGCACAGCAAGCCTCTCAATCCACTCTATCATCTTGAGCACATGAGTTTGCACAAATGTGCCCTCGCTCATTCTGGTCCTGAACAATTTCTTAGATATCTCATATCTTTCTGTTCTGGATTGTTCACCAAACAACTCTTGTAGGTGATTCAGAATGGTCTTAGGTTCCATGTTATCATGCTGTCGCTGCAGTTCATTATTCATTGAACCGAGCATATAACACTGGACCTTGACAGAGTCCTCCTTCCAATTTTCAAACATCATTAATTCATCTTCGTTAGCATTATCACCGGGTTGCACTGGATCTGGTTGATCCAGGAGATAGGCTAGCTTTTCGCACCTGAGGACAATCTTCAGGTTGCGTAACCAGTCAATGTAATTTGGTCCCGTGAGTTTGTTTGCATCAAGTATGCAACGGAGGGGGTTTGGTGACGACATAGCGACCTACATGGAATATATAAAATGAGCAGATAGTTCTTAAAATCAGATTTAGGACTTTTAATCTAGATTTATGCTCCCACTATTTTTCGGCGATCTGTATGACCCTCTAATATACAGAACGGGAGATTCCGGTGATCTCCTAGTGGGGATCAGAATCCTTCGGGCAACATGCATGTGACCTTGTGGTAGCACAACAAATCACATGAAGTCCCTTAGGCAGTCAACTCTTGACAGTTGCAACGTTTGCAATATCCGATCGATTTAACCCCTGACTCAGAATGACTTTGTGGTAGCACAACAAATCAATTTGATTCAGTTAAGTTTATCCATCATTACTTAGATGACAATAATTCATAGTGCAATCCTTGTGGTAGCACAACAAAACTACACTATTTGTCCATTCATCTTAATGACATCACATGTCGTAGACCTAGTTTAATTTCTAAATCAAACAGACCTTGTGGTAGCACAACAAATATGTTTGAGATAAAAATTATCCTAAGATCTATAATGATGGTGGGTTACGTGGATTATTCTTAATATCTCACGTTTACAACTTAAATTTTAAAAGAAGGTTTTTTATTTTGATTTGTAAAAATCGTGCTATCAATAGTATTTCAATTTGAAGTATCAATATACTTAATAGAAATATATATATATGATAGCATGGTCCGAAAACATCACATATATGTAGAAAAATTAAATGGGGATGATCATGGACTGCTAAAGCTACTATGGAATCATCGGAGCAAAACGATGATCCATAATAGGATCCTAATGTGAAAACAGCAACACTGGTTCCATTTGATGCGAGTCCTTCCTCCAGAGGTGTCTTCAGAAGATCCCGTCCTCTTAGCTTAATCCAATACATTTAAATATGAAATTTAGGATTCACAGGTCCACAAATGTACATTTAAACAATTAGAAACCTTGATCTTATCAAGGGGAGTACAATCTTATAGGAAGGTAGAAAGTACACTTGGATTAAGAGAGAGGAGGACACGCAGGTCCTATTTAAAATACCAAATGAAATAAGCATCGCATCCATTCACATCATTCATCATATGAAAATACTAAGTCCATGATCATCCCACCATAAAACACATCACATGCATCACAATCATCACATAATTGTTGTTTGGTATTAAATTTTATAAATATAAAATTATAATACAAATTAGTTTTCGAAATAACATTTATTTCAGCATAATCAATAATATTCAAAACATTATTGACAAATTAACTAACTAAACCATTTAGTTATTCTAAATAATGATTCAAACAATTTGAACAGAAAAAGTAATCAAGTTATGCATGAAATCAGTTTAAAACAATTTTAAACTAATTAATTTAACAGGGAAATTAATTATCTAAAACAATTTTAAATAATTAACTAACACCCTATTAATAACAAAGCCCTTTAAGTAAATAACAGTTATTAAACACTTTAATAAGCTGTTAATAATCATAAAAATAATTAATAACAATTATTAATTATTCCTATAGTTATTCTGTTTTAAAACAATTTTAAAACCGGGCTTAAAAGGGCTAATAATGGGTTTAAAGGGGGTTAAACAGGCATTAAAAAACAATTTTAAAAAAAAAACAGAAAATGGGCCCAGCCCATTAGGGCCCAATGGCCCGGACCTAGGGCCCTGGCTCGGCCAGGGGGTCTGGCTCAGCCAGACCCGAGCCCTGGCTCGGCCAGGGTCGAACCCTGGCTCAGCCAGGGTCGAACCCTGGTCGAGCCAGGCACCGGACCTGGCCCAGCCAGGTCCAGGCCCAAGCCGGGTCCGGTCCGAACCGGCTCGGGACCGGCTGGCTCGGCAGATTCCTGCAACCCTAACCCTTGCCTTTTCTTGCAGAATCTGCGGCTGGGAGGATCCGGCGCCGCCGCCGGCCGGCCCCTGGCGACGATTCGCACCGGCCGGCGATGCCCCCGGCGCCGGCGGCGTGTCCGGCGCCGGCATGGCCGCCGGTGGGGCCCCGGAAGCAGTAACCCAAGCCCTTGAAAGTATCCCTTAAATCTGATTTTTCAGGGTAAAATCCGTATTAGGGCTTCAAATTTGTAGCTCTCCAAGGCCACTCCGGCGCTGGCAAATGTGTCTAATGTGTAGTGGTGACTATCACCTAATGATCCAGACCTCCGGGCCGCCATCCCAACACTTGGGATGCACGTACGAAGCCGTCGAAGTACCCCGGTTCATCATCACATGAAGAACTCCGAAAAACCTAAATAAAATCCGAAAAATTACAGAAAAATAATCAAATTGATTGTGATCATCATATGAACACTATTCTGTCAATTTTAATCGGATTAGACACAAGAACACGTACAATACGGGTTCTTAACGCATAACGAGAAAACAAGCAAAACGATGCCGTTTTACAACCGAACCAGCGAACCTGGCTCTGATACTACTGTAAGGACTCGCCAAGAACGCAGCGGAAATAAAAAATGATTCCATTGTATCGGTTGCTGGGGTCGTAAAACGGACATTAAAATCTAAGCGGGAAGAACAGTTCTTCACCTTTGCGGGGTTTCGAATCTCCCGTGGATGATGCCGACTCGGTAATCGCGCACGCGCACGATCTCTAGAGGTATCCACACGAGTTCCCGCAGCAGACGCGATTTCCTCCTCGACTTGAGTGCTCCGACCAGATCTCAAATCCACCATGCGCGGAGAGAGACAGATCCACTCCAAGAGAGAGAGAAGGAGAGAGAGAGAGGAGAGAGAGAATCTGGGGTAAAAATTGTCCAACCAACTTTTTACCACTCCCCTTTGGCCCTCCTTATATAGAAATAAGGATAAGCACAACAATTAATCCTCATGATTATCCAAGAGTTTGGCTTTGGATAATTCTCCATTAAATCTTCATGTTTATCCTGCAGCTTTTCACAAAAACCCAGATAAGCATGAAATTTAACATCTCTCACCGTCTGACGAGAACTCTTATGTGTGTGACCCTCTAGGCCCATATATCAGTCCGGTTGCAGGCCCATTAAACTTAGAACTGTTTCTTGAGTTTAATATTTATTAATTAACATTTAAACATCATATGTTAAATGATTAATTTAATAAACAAGTTAATTATCATCTGATGATCAAATCACTTGGCCTTCTGATCATGAACAGCACCAAACACTACCTCATGATCCCATAAAATATAAGGGATATTGTTCCCTTCAATAGAACCTTTCCGTCTGCCGATACCGCACAGATATAATCTTTCACTCATGCAACGTCCCGATAACGCAAGGGTATGGTTTTATAGTCAAACCCTCTATCACATTATCCAGATGGATTTTAGTACACAGTTAATATCTAGAAAGACATCTCTTTCATTTGACCATGGCCAGGGATTTCTGTGTGCACATCCATAGGACATTCTCTCTCCAGTCTTATACCAAGAGTGAGTGATCCCTTGTTGTTCACTCAATTACCTTCGCAAGCTTTCCACTGTATCTGAAAGACCGATTATGGTGGACTTAATGGTTAAAGCCCACGAGTCAGAGAATCAAGACACAATGGTCCACAAACAAGGTATCATTGGTGACTCAGGTCAAAGGACCAACTGTGCTACTGCAACGATTGAATTCCCTGGTTGACTAATAGGTATAATTACCATCCAGGAATTCTTATTTAGGTCTGTTGAGTGAACTCATTCTCTAATGAGCACCCACTTGTTTGTCTTAGTGTCACCACACGAGTGAATGTGAGATCATTCACCCACATCATATGAGCAGACATAACTTGTGTCAATCTTATCGGAGATTTAATGTCCAACTCAAATATCCTATGATCGAGAACTATTTAAGACAATTGCCTTAGGATATTGATCTCACTATCATGATCTCATCATGATTCAATATCCCATACATTTGTCTATGGACCTTCATTACGATAGTCGTTTGCGAAAACTATTAAATGAAGAAATAATTGCCTTTATTAATAATATGAACTAGAATGTACAATGATTGGCTTTGAGGCCACCCAATTCTAACAATCCACACGAGTTCCCGCAGCAGACGCGATTTCCTCCTCGACTTGAGTGCTCCGACCAGATCTCAAATCCACCATGCGCGGAGAGAGACAGATCCACTCCAAGAGAGAGAGAAGGAGAGAGAGAGAGGAGAGAGAGAATCTGGGGAGTAAAATTCGTCCAACTAACTTTTTACCCCTCCCCCTTGGCCCTCCTTATATAGAAATAAGGATAAGCACAAGAGTTAATCCTCATAATTATCCAAGAGTTTGACCTTGGATAATTCTCCATTAAATCTTCATGTTTATCCTGCAGCTTTTCACAAAAATCCAGATAAACATGAAATTTAACATCTCTCACCGTCTGATGAGAACTCTTATGTGTGTGACCCTCTAGGCCCATATATCAGTCCGGTTGCAGGCCCATTAAACTTAGAACTGTTTCTTGAGTTTAATATTTATTAATTAACATTTAAACATCATATGTTAAATGATTAATTTAATAAACAAGTGAATTATCATCTGATGATCAAATCACTTGGCCTTCTGATCATGAACAGCACCAAACACTACCTCATGATCCCATAAGATATAAGGGATATTGTTCCCTTTAATTGAACCTTTCCGTCTGCAGATACCGCACAGATATAATCCTTCACTCATGCAATGTCCCAATAACGCAAGGGTATGGTTTTATAGTCAAACCCTCTATCGCATTACCCAGATGGATTCTAGTACACAGTTAATATCTAGAAAGACATCTCTTTCATTTGACCATGGCCAGGGATTTCTGTGTACACATCCATAGGACATTATCTCTCCAGTCTTATACCAAGAGTGAGTGATCCCTTGTTGTTCACTCAATTACCTTCGCAAGCTTTCCACTGTATCTGAAATACCGATTATGGTGGACTTAATGGTTAAAGTCCACGAGTCAGAGAATCAAGATACAATGGTCCACAAACAAGGTATCATTGGTGACTCAGGTCAAAGGACCAACTGTGCTACTGCAACGATTGAATTCCCTGGTTGAGTAATAGGTATAATTACCATCCAGGAATTCTTATTTGGGTCTGTTCAGTGAACTCATTCTCTAATGAGCACCCACTTGTTTGTCTTAGTGTCACCACACAAGTGAATGTGAGATCATTCACCCTCATCACATGAGCAGACATAACTTGTGTCGATCTTATCGGATATTTAATGTCCATCTCAAATATCCTATGATCGAGAACTATTTAAGACAATTGCCTTAGGATATTGATCTCACTATCATGATCTCATCATGATTCAATATCCCATACATTTGTCTATGGACCTTCATTACGATAGTTAATTGCGAGAACTATTGAATGAAGAAATGATTGCCTTTATTAATAATCTGAACTAGAATGTACAAAGATTGGCTTTGAGGCCACCCAATTCTAACATTCTCCTACTTGGACTATAGCCAATCACCCATGTGTCTAAGTCCCATAGACTTAAGGTGACGTTCTAAATTGTTTTGAGACAATGGCTTAGTCAAGGGATCTGCTACATTATCTTCAGATGAGACTTTCTCAACTACTATATCTCCTCGGTCGATGATCTCACGAATCAGATGAAATCGTCTCAGAATGTGCTTTGACTTCTGATGTGATCTTGGCTCCTTCGCTTGAGCTATTGCCCCATTGTTGTCACACAATAATGGAACATGATCTGAAATGCTTGGAACTACTCCGAGTGTCGAGATGAACTTCTTCATCCAAACCGCCTCCTTGGCCGCTTCAGCTGCAGCAATGTATTCTGCTTCGGTCGTCGAATCTGCAGTTGTTTCCTGTTTGGAACTCTTCCAACTTACTGCACCTCCATTTAACATGAATACAAATCCAGACATGGATTTGCTGTCATCCATATCTGACTGGAAACTCGAGTCAGTAAATCCTCGAAGTTCCAAGTCGTTTCCTCCATAAACGAGAAATAGATCCTTAGTCCTTCTCAAGTATCTAAGGATACATTTCACCGCCTTCCAGTCTTCCTTACCTGGATCAGCCTGATATCTACTAGTGACACTTAGTGGGTGTGCCACATCAAGCCTAGTACATAGCATTGCATACATGATAGATCCTATTGCCGAGGCATAAGGAACTCTATCCATGTACGCACTCTCTTCAGGTGTCTTGGGAGACATTTCTTTAGAGAGATAAATTCCATGCCTCATTGGAACGAGGCCTCTCTCGGAATTTTCCATGCCAAACCTTTTGACTATGGTATCTATGTACATAGATTGGGACAAGCCAAGCATCCTTTTGGACCTATCTCTATAGATCCTTATTCCCAGAATATAGGATGCTTCTCCCAAATCTTTCATGGAGAAGTTTTTGGATAACCAAGTCTTTACCGATGATAACATTCCTACATCATTCCCAATTAGTAGAATGTCATCAACGTAAAGTACCAAAAAGGTAACTGCGCTCCCACTAACCATTTTGTATACACAAGGTTCATCTTCATTCTTAATGAAGTCATAAGATTTGATTGCTTCATCAAATCTTAAGTTCCAAGTTCGGGATGCCTGCTTTAATCCATAGATGGATCTTTGCAGCTTGCATACCTTGCTTGAATGCTCTTTGGAAGTGAATCCTTCAGGTTGTATTATATACACCTCTTCTTGAAGGTTCCCGTTAAGGAATGCTGTTTTCACATCCATTTGCCATATTTCATAATCATAGAATGCAGCGATAGCAAGAAGTATTCTGATTGACTTAATCATGGCAACTGGAGAAAAGGTTTCGTCATAGTCAATGCCTTGCCTTTGACGATATCCTTTCGCCACCAGCCTTGCCTTGTATGTGTCAATCTGTCCATCTACCCCGATCTTTCTTTTAAAGATCTATTTACTACCAATAGGTACTATACCTTATGGCAGATCAACCAAGTTCCAAACTTGGTTGGCATACATGGATTGAATTTCAGAATTCATAGCCTCATGCCATTTTTCTGATTCTTGACTATTTATGGCTTCAAGGTAGGTTTGAGGATCATCATCCTCATTTAAGTGTACTTTTGGTTTGCCATCATCGATATGTCCAACATATCTTTCAGGCTGCTTAGGCACTCTACCTGATCTGCGAACCTTTTGTGTATCGTCTTGAACAAGTTCTTGAGTCAATGGTTCAGTAGATGAACCAGTGTTGATTTGTGAGTCTAGAATTTCTTCCAGTTCTATCTTGCTCCCACTGTCTTCTTTTGAAAGATATTCTTTCTCTAAGAAGACAGCTCTTTTCGCGACAAACACCCTTTGATCGCTGGGCTGATAGAAGTAATATCCAAAAGTCTCTTTTGGATATCCCACAAATCTACATTTCTATGTCCTGGAATCCAGTTTGTCTGGATCATGTCTTTTGACATGTGCAAGACAACCCCAGACTCTAACATGCTTAAAGTCTGGTTTCTTTCCTTTCCATATCTCATATGGAGTGGAAGGTACTGACTTACTGTGAACTTTGTTAAACAGATATGTAGCAGTCAACAGTGCATATCCCCATAAAGAGATTGGAAGTTTGGCATAACTCATCATGGATCGTACCATATCTAATAGAGTACGATTTCTCCTTTCCGATACACCATTTAACTGAGGTGTATAGGGAGGAGTCTACTGAGACAAAATACTATTATCCTTAAGATATTATGTGAATTCTGTACTTAAGTATTCAACCCCTCGATCTGATCGAAGAGTTTTGATACTCTTTCCAGTCTGGTTCTCAACTTCGTTTTTAAACTCTTTAAATTTCTCAAAGACTTCTGACTTATATTTCATTAAATATATGTAGCCATATCTTGAGAAATCATCTGTAAATGAAACAAAGTATGAGTAACCACCCATAGCATGAGTGGACATTGGACCACATACATCACTATATATTAGTTCCAATAAGTCCTTAGCTCTTTCTCCATGTCCTGAGAATGGATCTTTGGTCATCTTTCCCATGAGACAAGCTTCACAGGTTGCAAATGATTCATAATCAAATGGATCAAGATATCCATTCTTTTGCAACCTTATGATCCTGTTCTCATTTATATGACCTAGCCTACAATGCCATAGGTACGATTTATTCACATCCTTATCTAAGCGTTCAAGAGAATTATTTACCAGACAAACATCATATGAAATATCAAGTAAATATAATCCATTCAATAAATACCCGGAAGCAAACAATTTGTCTCCTTGATAAATTGAACAATCTTTATTCTCTAGCTTCATAGAATATCCTTGTCTATCTAAACATGAAATAGATATGATATTCCTAATAATGGTTGGAACATAATAACAATCTATCAGTTCCAAAGAGTCTCCTGACGGCATCTGAAGTCTTGCTGTCCCCACAGCTAACGCAGCAACTTTTGCTCCATTCCCGAGCCTCAGATCCACGTCTCCGCGGTTCAATCTTCTTTTACTGGTTAACACCTGCAAGTTATTGCATATATGAGAAACACATCCAGTATCTAATACCCAGGATGTTGATTCTCTATAAGACAAGTTAAGATCGATCATGAGAATACCTGAAGCTTCACCAAGCTTCTCCTTTGCTTTTTCTGCAAGATAAATCTTGCAGTTTCTCTTCCAATGACCTTCTTTATGGCAGTGGAAACACTGACCTTTATCATTGACTTTAGCTTTGTCCTTTTGTGCCGCCGGTTTGCTTTTCACTAGTTTCTTAGGCTTACCATTCTTAAAGGTCTGTCCAGCTTTTCTTTTCTTGTTGGTCTTACCAACAAGCATTACATTTGGCTTATCTTTCTAGATAGTGCCTTCTGCTGTCTTCAACATGTTGAGCAGCTCAGCCAGTGAAACTTCAATTTTGTTCATATTGAAGTTGATAATGAATTGTGAAAACGAATCTGGAAGGGACTGTAGGATTAAGTCGATGCTTAGGTCATTGTTCATAACAAAGCCCAGCACAGCAAGCCTCTCAATCCACTCTATCATCTTGAGCACATGAGTTTGCACAGATGTGCCCTCGCTCATTCTGGTCCTGAACAATTTCTTAGATATCTCATATCTTTCTGTTCTGGATTGTTCACCAAATAACTCTTGTAGGTGATTCAGAATGGTCTTAGGTTCCATGTTATCATGTTGTCGCTGCAGTTCATTGTTCATTGAACCAAGCATATAACACTGGACCTTGACATAGTCCTCCTTCCAATTTTCAAACATCATTAATTCATCTTCGTTAGCATTATCACCGGGTTGCACTGGATCTGGTTGATCCAGGAGATAGGCTAGCTTTTCGCACCTGAGGACAATCTTCAGGTTGCGTAACCAGTCAATGTAATTTGGTCCCGTGAGTTTGTTTGCATCAAGTATGCAACGGAGGGGGTTTGGTGACGACATAGCGACCTACATGGAATATATAAAATGAGCAGATAGTTCTTAAAATCAGATTTAGGACTTTTAATCTAGATTTATGCTCCCACTATTTTTCGGTGATCTGTATGACCCTCTAATATACAGAACGGGAGATTCCGGTGATCTCCTAGTGGGGATCAGAATCCTTCGGGCAACATGCATGTGACCTTGTGGTAGCACAACAAATCACATCAAGTCCCTTAGGCAGTCAACTCTTGACAGTTGCAACATTTGCAATATCCGATCGATTTAACCCCTGAATCAGAATGACCTTGTGGTAGCACAACAAATCAATTTGATTCAGTTAAGTTTATCCATCATTACTTAGATGACATGAATTCATAGTGCAATCCTTGTGGTAGCACAACAAAACTACACTATTTAAAATACCAAATAAAATAAGCATCGCATTCATCCACATCATTCATCACATGAAAAATCTAAGTCCATGATCATCCCACTATAAAACACATCACATGCATCACAATCATCACATAATTGCAATTTGGTATTAATTTTTATAAATATAAAATTATAATACCATTTAGTTTTCGAAATAATATTTATTTCAGCATTATCAATAATATTCAAAACATTATTGACAAATTAACTAACTAAACCATTCAGTTAATCTAAATAATAATTCAAACAATTTGAACGGCAAAATGTAATCAAGTTATGCATGAAATCAGTTTAAAAAAATTTTAAACTAATTAATTTAACAGGGAAATTAATTATCTAAAATAATTTTAAATAATTAACTAACACCCTATTAAAAACAAAGCCCTTTAATTAAATAACAGTTATTAAACACTTTAATAAGCTGTTAATAATCATAAAAATAATTAATAACAATTATTAATTATTTCTATAATTTTTCTGTTTTAAAATAATTTTAAAACGGACTTAAATGAGCTTAATAATGGGTTTAATGGGGTTTAACAATTATTAAAACAATTTTAATAAACATAAAAATGGGCCCAGCCCATAAGGGTCAATTGGCCCGGACCCTGGCTCTGCCAGGGTCGAACCCTGGCTCGGCCAGGGGCCTTGGCTCGACCAGGGTCGAGCCCTGGCTCGGCCAAGGTTGAACCCTGGCTCGGCCAGGGTCGAACCCTGGCTCGGCCAGGGTCGAGCCCTGGCTCGAGCCAGGCACCGGACCTGGCCCAGCCAAGTCCAGGCCCTAGCCGGGTCCGGCCGAGCCGGTCCGAACCGGCTCGGGACCGGCCGGTTCGGTGGTTCCTACAACCCTAAACTCCAGCCTTTCTGCAGAACCTACGGCTAGAAGGAAGGGTGGCAGCGCCGCCGCCGGCCGGCGACCGGCGCCGCCAGGCCCCTGCCGGCGTTGCCCCGGCGCCGGCAAGGCCGCCGGCGGTGGCCAAATGGCCCTTGGATCGAGCCCTAAACTCCCCCTTAAAATCTGATTTTTCAGGTTTAAAAACCCGAGTTTGGGCTCGATTTTTAGGACCTCCAAGGGCACTCCGGCCCCGATCTTCATGCCCAATCCGTAGAGGTGACTATCACCAGGAGATCTGGACATCCTGGCCGCCATCCCAACACTTGGGAATCGCGTACGAAGCCGCTAAAGTACCCCGTTCGTCGTCCCACGAAGAACTCCGAAAAACCCAAATAAAATCCGAAAAATTACAGAAAAATAATCAAATTATTTGTGCTCATCATATGAACACGATTCTGTCATTTTAATCAGATTAAACACAAGAACACGTACAATACGGGTTCTTCACGCATAACGAGAAAAACACGCAAAACGGTGTCGTTTTACGACCGAACCAGCAACCTGGCTCTGATACCACTGTAAGGAATCGCCATGAACGCAGCGGAAATAAAAATGATTCCATTGTATCGGTTGCTGGGGTCGTAAAACGGACATTAAAATCTAAGCGGGAAGAACAGTTCTTCACCTTTGCGGGGTTTCGAATCTCCCGTGGATGATGCCGACTCGGTAATCGCGCATGCGCACGATCTCTAAAGGTATCCACACGAGTTCCCGCAGCAGACGCGATTTCCTCCTCGACTTGAGTGCTCCGACCAGATCTCAAATCCACCATGCGCGGAGAGAGACAGATCCACTCCAAGAGAGAGAGAAGGAGAGAGAGAGAGGAGAGAGAGAATCTGGGGAGTAAAATTCGTCCAACTAACTTTTTACCCCTCCCCCTTGGCCCTCCTTATATAGAAATAAGGATAAGCACAAGAGTTAATCCTCATGATTATCCAAGAGTTTGGCTTTGGATAATTCTCCATTAAATCTTCATGTTTATCCTGTAGCTTTTCACAAAAACCCAGATAAGCATGAAATTTAACATCTCTCACCGTCTGACGAGAACTCTTATGTGTGTGACCCTCTAGGCCCATATATCAGTCCGGTTGCAGGCCCATTAAACTTAGAATTGTTTCTTGAGTTTAATATTTATTAATTAACATTTAAACATCATATGTTAAATGATTAATTTAATAAATAAGTGAATTATCATATGATGATCAAATCACTTGGCCTTCTGATCATGAACAGCACCAAACACTACCTCATGATCCCAGAAGATATAAGGGATATTGTTCCCTTTAATTAAACCTTTCCGTCTGCAGATACCGCACAGATATAATCATTCACTCATGCAATGTCCCAATAACGCAAGGGTATGGTTTTATAGTCAAACCCTCTATCGCATTATCCAGATGGATTCTACTACACAGTTAATATCTAGAAAGACATCTCTTTCATTTGACCCTGGCCAGGGATTTTTGTGTACACATCCATGGGACATTCTCTCTCCAGTCTTATACCAAGAGTGAGTGATCCCTTGTTGTTCACTCAATTACCTTCGCAAGCTTTCCACTGTATCTGAAATACCGATTATGGTGGACTTAATGGTTAAAGTCCACAAGTCAGAGAATCAAGATACAATGGTCCACAAACAAGGTATCATTGGTGACTCAGGTCAAAGGACCAACTGTGCTACTGCAACAATTGAATTCCCTGGTTGACTAATAGGTATAATTACCATCCAGGAATTCTTATTTGGGTCTGTTCAGTGAACTCATTCTCTAATGAGCACCCACTTGTTTGTCTTAGTGTCACCACACGAGTGAATGTAAGATCAGTCACCCTCATCACATGAGCAGACATAACTTGTGTCGATCTTATCGGATATTTAATGTTCATTTCAAATATCCTATGATCGAGAACTATTTAAGACAATTGCCTTAGGATATTGATCTCACTATCATGATCTCATCATGATTCAATATCCCATACATTTGTCTATGGACCTTCATTACGATAGTTAATTGCGAGAACTATTAAATGAAGAAATGATTGCCTTTATTAATAATCTGAACTAAAATGTACAATGATTGGCTTTGAGGCCACCCAATTCTAACAGAAACTGTACTTCTCCCTTATGATTGGTGAGGGTATATGCTCCTCCTTCATAAACAGTTTTGACAACATAGGGGCCAACCCAATTACTGGTCAACTTCTCTTTTGGATTTGACGCCATGACTTCTCTTCTTTTGACCATAACTAGGTCTCCTTTCTTAAAGGCTCTTTCTTTGACTAGTTTATCAAATGCTCGAGTCATGCGAGCTTGATATATCTGGATATTTTGTTGGGCTCAAAGTCTGTCGCCTTCCAAGGCTAATAATTCCTCGAGCCGCCTTTCTGCATTTGATTGATTTCCTTTGATAAGCCCCTGCTCTAAGGCAATGCGCAAAGAGGGGACTTCTAATTCAATTGCTACGACTGCCTCTGACCCATACACTAAGGAATAGGGAGAACAGTCTGTTAGAGTTTTGTATATGATTCAGTAAGCCCATAATGCTTCATACATTCTTTCTTCCCAGTCTTTCTTAGTTGAATTGACTGTCTTTACTAGAAGGTTGCATAGAGTCTTGTTAAAGGCTTCTGCTAACTCATTGGCTTGTGGATTGTAGACTGTGGAGGTCCTCCAATCAATTTTGAATTTCGCAGCTAGCTTGTATATGATTTGATTTCGGAAGCACGTTCCATTATCTGAGATGATCCGACTGGGTGCACCATATCGGAACAACATATTTTGGCAAAGGAAGCTTTCAACGGCTGCCCCGGTGACTTCTCTTAATGCTGCTGCTTCGGCCCATCTGGAAAAATAATCCGTGGCGGCCAGAATATATTTAGCACCTCTTGAGGAGGGTATGAATGGACCGACAACGTCCATGCCCCATTCGGCAAAAGGCCATAATGGTGTTGTAGGGTGCAAGGGCATCGAAGGTTTTCTTGGAATTGGGCCATGTTCCTGGCATTTGTGACATGATTTGGCATATTGCGCACAATCATCGAACATTGTGGGCCAGTAGTAGCCCAATTGTTTGAGTTGATTTTTCATCATGGGGTCAGACTGGTGAGCACCAAAGACCCCAGCATGTATTTCCCTCAAAGCTTCAGCTATCTCTTTTGGTGATAGGCATCTGAGGAAAACTTTTCTTTTGCCATCATATGTCACTAGAAAGAGAGTGTCTCCTTTGTATTCATATGAATCCTTAATACGGATTAGTTTAGCACGCTTGATTCGGGTGCTTGGAAATATTTTATGTTTGAACCAGTCGAGAAGCATTTCCCTCCAATCAGGCTTATCGGCTTCTTCCACTGCATATACTTCTGTTTGCATTTATGTTTCTTCTTCCAACACAGTTGGTAACAATCTTCTGTTCTTGACCCATATTTCAAGGGACCCTTCTGGCGGCAGAGCTAGAGAACTTGCTAATTTAGCCAGAGCATCAGCTTGAGCATTTGCACTGCGGTTGATATGATTGATTTCAAAGAAATAGAATCTTTGTATCAGCTTGAGGGCCCTTTTGTGATAAGGAATCAACTCGGGCTTTTTGACGTCATATATTCCTTGGACTTGGTATATAATCAACATTGAGTCTCCATGGACTTGAATCATTTGAATGCCCATATCCAGAGCAACTTCCAGGCCAACTATCAAAGCTTCATATTCAGCTTCATTGTTGATGCATGGCTTAGTTAAGGAACACGAGGTATGCAGAACCTCGCCTTCTGGAGATATCAGGACAATGCATGTCCCGGTCTTTGTAGTGAATGTACCATCTTGTGCAATTGCTGAACGGGAGGCCCCGTCAAAATATAGCTGCCATATCTTTTGTTCTGTTTGGTTAGCTTCTAATGTTTCTTCATCTGGCAGGTCGATGACCAATGGTGAATCTTCCGGCACTGGATGTGCTGCAAAGAAGTCTGCAATAGCTTGACCTTTGAAGGCTTTCTGAGGGACATATTTAATGTCGAACTCCATGAGGAGGACTGCCCATTTGCCTAAACGACCTTTCAAGGCTGGTCGATTGAGGATATATTTGAGAGGATCAGCCCTAGAGATGAGTTGGATTTCATGTGATAGCATATAGTGCCTGAGTCTTTTAGCTGCAAAGACCAAGGCTAAGCATATCTTTTCGATAGGTGAGTACTAGAGTTCAACCCCGATTAACCTTCTGCTTAAGTAATATAGTACTTGCTCTTTGCCTTCTTCATTGTCTTGTGCCAGCATTGTCCCTAGAGAAGTCTCCTGAGCAGCGATATATAAGATTAATGACTGGCCTTTGATAGGTGCCCCCAGCACGGGTGGCGATGCAAGGTATTGCTTGATTTTTTCAAGCGCGTTTTGACATTCATCATTCCATATGAATGGGGCATCCTTCTTCACTAATTTGGAGAAGGGTTCACACCGCCCGGCTAGGTTGGATATGAACCTTCGAATGTATGCGAGCCGTCCTTGGAGGGACTGCAGCTCTTTGAGATTCTTTGGAGGCGGAAGCTCCTGGATAGCTTTGATTTTGGCTGGGTCTATTTCAATGCCCCTATATCTGACAATAAAGCCCAGAAATTTGCCACTTGAAACCCCGAAGGCACAGTTCATGGGGTTCATTTTCAAGTTGTATTGCCTCAGCCTTTCAAATATGGTGCAAAGATCTTGCATATGATCTTCCTTTTTCTTGGTTTTGACAACTAGGTCGTCAATATAACATTCAACTTGTTGATGAAGGAATTCATCAAATATCTTAGTCATTGCTCTTTGGTATGTTGCACCGGCGTTCTTGAGGCCGAAGGGCATTCTTTTATAGTGGAAGATTCCTTTAGGAGTTCTGAAGGCAGTATGGATCTTATCCCTGTCAGCCATCCATATTTGATTATATCCCGACGATCCATCCATAAAAGACAAAGCTTCATGTCCTGTGGTGGCATCGACCATGATTTTGATAACACGCACTGGGAAGTCATCATTTGGGCATGCTTTGTTTAGATCTCTGAAGTCTACACAGATTCTGATATGTCCATTATTCTTTTTGATTGGAACAATATTTGCCAACCATGTTGTATATTGATTTTCTTGTACGAAGCCAACATCAATTAACTTGTCGACTTCAGCATTGATTTTGTTTATCAGCTCCGGCCTCATTCTTCTCGGAGCTTATTTGATTGGCTCGATGGCTGGATCAATGGCCAGCTCATGTTGAGCTACTTCTGGATCTAACCCAGGCATTTCTTTATAGGACCAGGCAAAATAATCTTGGAATTCCTTCAGAAGCGAAATATATGCTTGCTGTTGTTCTTGACTAAGCAATGCACTTATATATGTTGGTCTTGGGTCTTCTTCAGAGCCCAAATTGATTTCAAGGAGTTCATCAACCGTAGCTTGCCCTCCATCTTCAAGTTCTGGAGGTGTTGGCTGGAGCTCCATTAGATCTTCTTCATTTACTTCCTCTTCAATTTCTGCTTCAATTTCGTTGACTTCTTGGTTAATTTCATTTGATTGATTTGCTCTGAAAATATTTGGGGCAGGATCTGCCTGTTGATTTTCTATAAGCTGAGTGAGCTCATCTTCCCTTTGACCCGTGTTAACATGAGGTTCAGGGGTGATAGGTGGATTTTCTTGTTCTTCTGGTATATTCTGAACCATATTGGAACTTGGGATATCATTTTCCTTGACTTCTGTGTATTGGATGTCTTCTTCTTCAAGATGTTTCCAGTATTGACATGCCAGAATAGGAGATTGATCAGCTTCTGGCTGGCTTTCTTGAATAGACTGACCCGTGGGCTGCTCTTCATCATAGTCATCATATATTGCTTGTGCAATTTCTGATATTTCTGGCAAAATAGATGTCATATTTACTGATAATTCAGGAGTTTCTTCTTCCGGCAAGGTATATCCCAAGCCTGGATATTGTGTATGTTGCATCAATGCTTTAGACATGTTAGGAGGGTACCATAGCTGTTGGAACCTGCTCCATTCCTTTTTTGTTTGATATAATGAAATTGACTGATCCTTAGCTAATTCCTCAGTATGCTTTGTCATGTCTGGGAGACCCATGATGTCAAGCCATAATTCTTCTTCTATATCGGGAATATAGCAATCTTTGTCTTCAGTAGCCGACTGCTCATCAGTTCTATAAAAGACTGTTTTATGTCCATCTTCGTGAGGAACCACGAATTTCTTCAAAGGCTCTACGAGCTGACATTCATACTCTTCCATAGGATGTATTAGTCCGACTGGGACCATGACTTCTATAGAGAGTACATCTTGTTGTTTGGCTATCTTTGCTGAAGGACTTTTCAGAATTGTAGCTTCTCTGTCTTCAAGACTGAGAGAGCCGATATTTGGTGGAGGAGGAAACCATTCCTTGCTCCGACTGGTATCAGGCTTTTTTGTTTCTTCTTTTTCCTCCAGGGGTAGAGGTATATAGAGATTGGCATCCATAAGATGGCATTCATGAACCTCAAAAGGCTCGAGATCAGCGAAGACCCGCTGTATTTGTCCTTCCCAGGGAAATTTGATGCATTGATGCAATGAGGAGGGCACCACAAAATATTGATGTATCCATGGCCGCCCAAGCAAAGCTTTATATGTGGTATCAGAATTTATGATATGGAAGAGGACTGTGAAGTGAAAGTCGCCGACGACCATTTCAAATTCAGCTGCCCCAATCGGTGTTTCTGACTTCTGGTTGAATCCAGCTATTTTGAAATCTTGCACTCTTCTTAGGTGCATATGAAAATGAAATTTCTGAAAAGTTCTGAGAGGCATGATACTGACAGCAGAGCCTTGATCAACCAGAATTCTATTGACAGATTGTCCATTTATCTTTCCTCTCATGTAGAGTGGCCAATTGTAGTCATTTGTAGGCAGCAACATATCATCTTCAGTGAAGGTGATGGAAGTCGTGAATGACTCATAGGGTATTTCTTGAATTTCTGCTGCATGGGCTTCATAAATTTGAGTTTTTACAGCTACAATGAGAGCCTTTCGCAATTCCTCACTGAGTGACAAAACTTCCCACACAGTAAATTTGGATGGCAACATTTTTAGTAAGCCGATGACTTTCTTTTCTGCTTTTTCATTATCATGAACTTCTAGAGAGACAACCTGAGGATCTTGTTCTTCAGACGGCTGCTGTTGGACTTGTTTATTTTTCTTTACAGGCTTTTGAACTATCATAAATTCATATAAAGAGGGTAACACCCCATTTTCTTGATCAAAATTTTCTGGATATAGCCCGAGCGGAGGCGAGATTTGAACATTTCTTTTTGACAAAGGCATGGATTCTATTCCTCTGAATTCTGGTTCTGGGATGACATATGGTATTTCCCCCTACAGCTGGATAATTTTTTGAGTGGTAGACAATGGAGGCTTCCATCCCCACTTTTTTCCAGAGCGGGTGACATGTTACTCATTTGGAGTTGATGTAGAGCTTTCCATCACTTCCATTTTTGGAGCAAGGAAGATTTCTTCCTCTTCATCATCTTCATTTTCATTTATTGTTGAGATTGTGTTGCAAGACATAACAGTGCAAATGCCTTCCTGCTCTTCTTTCCCATTTTCCTGATTATCATCAGTCTTCGGCTTTTTGACTTCATGTTCCCAGAATAGGGCTTCTTCATGTATTTGCTTCATTGTCATATTTTGTAGTTTCTCCAATGGGATATAATGCTTCAACTTTGTTGGCTTCCTTTGAGGTTGTTCATATTCATCCAGGCTGTCTATTAGCTTCTGCAATTTTAACAGCGGATCTTTACCCTTAGGTAGAATTGGTATTGGTGTTTCCCTTTTTCTTCTTCTATTGGTAACCCTCCTTACAGTACAAGGATCTACCCATTTCCATATACTACTTGCTGGAGCATGAGAACTTGATTGGGATGTCTCCTGCTGAGGGGAGGACACACATTGTTTTTTGCTTGAATTTGCGGCTTTGACCGGCGCAGATAAAGCCATTTTAGACATATCGGATATCATATTATCCAAATTTGGTGGAGGGACGGGTTGAACATATGTCGACCGTCATAGAATACCTCCGTGAGTATATACTTCTGATGATTTTTGCTTGATATGAGATCTTGGCTTCTTTTTTACTGTTTGCCACTGAGATGCTTGGAGTGGTTGAAGTACCAATTGCGCATAGGTGGCTTGTGTGCTTCTTTCTGTAGTTTCTGGCTTCCTTGGGTGAATTTTGCTGATCTCCTTGCGGAAGGAGGCTTCGGGTGCAGCCTTTGGAATGCAGATATTTTTTAAGACTTTTTCGACTCTTCATTTTCATATTTTTCTTTT
Source organism: Zantedeschia hybrid cultivar (assembly GCA_030544215.1). Taxonomy (NCBI): domain Eukaryota; kingdom Viridiplantae; phylum Streptophyta; class Magnoliopsida; order Alismatales; family Araceae; genus Zantedeschia; species Zantedeschia hybrid cultivar. Next base: position 50,142,604 of record JARZZO010000011.1, read on the forward strand.
GACTTCTTTCTTTTTGGCAACTCAGCATGAGGCAGCTGCCTTTAAATTGGTCTCCATATTTGCTGCCTTTGTGACTGAAAGAATGGCTTTGATTTTTCTTGTGCATATTGATCTTCTTGATGTTTGGGCACCCAGATTTGTTTTGCTGGTGGCTTTTGACAATATTTCGCCACATAACAATAAGCTGGTTTGGGGTTTCTTTATTGCTTTTCCGACATCTGAATCTTAGCTTTTCCTTTTTCTTTTCTTTCATTTTTCATTCTTTCTCTGTCCATGTCTTCAAAGACCTAGAATGAGTTTTGAACTGGAATATTTGGAACCAGTCGGTCTTTGGAAGTACCAACTTTGCTGCCGTCTAGAAAGATTCGCAGCCTCCCAACAAGAATTGATTTTTTGGTCCTGGACCATTGTGCAGAGACTGCCTTTGATTTGAGCTGGAGATTTTGACCCTTTCGGATATCTCCCCGATATTGTCTTGAAGATGATGCAACATGACTGTGAATAGTGCAGTAGTTGACTATTTGTGCTTGAGGTTTATCGGATATAATCTCAGGTTGCATGAAGACCACCCCGAGAAAATTCGGAAAACCAATAACAGGAGGGAAGCCCCCGAATGCCACAGGTACCGCCAGGTAGCCATAGCGAGCATGGTTCTCGACCACCAGAGGGCCGAAGGAAACTTTCGATTCCAGTGAGTCTCCTGTAATACAACAAAGAGATAATCAATAACTTCAAAGAATGGGTGTTATCCTTATTCTTCCAACGAGAAGATGAAGCGAGGACAGGTCCCACCGGGCGTAACAAAAGAGAATGTCGTATATTTTTTAGGGAAAAAAATGCACTTGATCTTGATTTTCTGATTTAGATTTTGAATTTATTATTTCTGCGCTTTACCTGACTCAATTAGATGAATGCATAGTTCTTCGACCCGATCCTGCTACCTATAAATGGAATAGCGTTAATTACATCCTCCTAAGAGGAAAACCCTTGATTAATCGTCGGAAGAATAGAATGACACCCTTTGAAATGATATAAGTAAGATATACAAGATTGCATTTGAAAAATAAATGAATTTCAGTTTTTTTATTTGAGAAGAAAAACTCATTTTTAGTTTTTGAGTTGAGTCTACACAAGACTTGATTTATTGATTTTTATTGATGGATAATGATGAGAGACATTTTTTAGTCTTTTTGGACTGATTTATGTGGATGCATTGAAGATTTGTTTGAGTTTTTTATGTTCAGGAGTGAACATGAAGTTGAGTCTGCGCAAGGATGCGCAGACTCATTTGTTAACAATGAGAATGCTTGTATTTATTTTCATTTTTGATTTGCGAGAGGAATGAAGATCTTTTTTATGGTATTTTGATTGAAGTTGATGACATTTTTTATCAAGGGAGTCTAATAAACATTTCTTATTGTGTTTTCAAATTTGAAGTAAAGAGACTTTGGATTTGATTTAGAAGGTATGAAAAAGTGTTTTTTATGTTTTCTTATTTGATTTAAGTGGAATATACTTTAAATACTTATGCCTTTTATGTTTTGAATTTGTAGGTTTTTAGAGAATGAGCAAGGTTGAAGTGAGGCTTCTTTTAAGTATTTTTTATGTTTTGCAAAAGAGCAAATTTGAGTTTTATTTGATTTTTATTTATAGAAAGTATTTTATTTTTATCTTAGAGTTTTTTATTTAATTTTAAAGGAATTAAGGTTGAAAATATTGGATTTTACCAATTAGGGGTTGAGTCTGCGCAGGGTAGCGCAGACTCATTTGTCACAAGCTTATTTTTTCAATTTTTTAGGTAATTTCAAGGAGAAGAGTTATCATTTTTGTTTGGGTTTTGATTTGTGGAAAATATAGGGTTTATTCTTAAGATTTTGATTTAATTTGATGGGAATTTAATGGCCAAAAAATCAGATTTTAAGAATTTAGAGTTGAATCTGCGGTATAGAGCGTAGACTCATTGTTTATCAAAGTGTTTAAACATTTTTTATATTTTTTGCAAAAGGAGTTTTAAGCTTTTATTTAGGTTTTTGACCTATATAAAGTATAAAGTTTTTTATGTAAATTTTTGGATTTAATTTGGAGGGAATTTAGGGTCAAAAAGGCCAAATTTGAGATTTCAGGTTTGAGTCTGCGCTGGGTAGCACAGACTCATTTGTCACCAATGTGTTTTGAGTTGTTTTTTGCATTTTTTTCAAGAACAACTTGGTGTTTTTATTTGATTTCCTGATATATAAGAATAAACTTGATTTTTAGAGGGTTTTAGATCATCTTTTAGTGCTCGGGAAGTTGCTTTTTTATTTTTTGTGAATTTCAGGGTTGAGTCTGCGCCAGGATGCGCAGACTCAAGTCTGAACTATGGATTTTTTGTTTGTGAGTTATTTTATTGGATTTTTGGTGGGATAACTTGATTTTATGTTTTGTTTGGTGATGATTTACAGATTTGGAATTGCGGGCATGATTTCGAGGCCAAGAGATGAGGTTTTGGCCTTGGGATTGATGCGCAGACTCAAGTTCAAAGAGGATTTTGAGCAAGATTCTTGAAAAGATGGAACCTCCTGAGGTTGAGGGGAATTCCAAGAGTTTCAAAGAGCTGGGGAGCTTCAAATATCAAGGAGACAAGAAAAATGGATTTGAGTCTGCGCAAGGGGTGCGTAGACTCAGCTGAACTTGTGATTTTTGTTTATTTTGAAGGGATTTGGATCCTTTTTGTAAATGGATGTTTATTTGAATGAAATGAAGTGTTTGATATATGATTGTGAGTGATTTAAGCAATTTGATTTATTGTTTAGTTGATTTTGTCATTTGAAAAGAGCTTATGAAAAGTGTGCATACTCAACTTAAGTTTAGAACATTGTGTTTATTTAAAATAGAAAATGGCTATCTCAAACCTTTTTTTGAATGAATTAAATTTAATTATTTGAGTTATTTGAACCATAAATGAGGATACCAATCCATGCAATGCAAGGCATCTTTGACAATTTTGAGTTGAGTCTGTGCAAGGGTGCACAGACTCATAACAGTGGCACAGACTCAAGTCTGAAATTTGATTTTTTAATTTCCTGCATAGTTCAAGCTGCAATTAAATCCATCAAGGGGTTAGTTTCAACCATTAAAGTTAGAATATGAAATCCGAAGTGGAGAAAAATAGATTATACCCCATTCCCAATTGAATTTCCATGGTTATAGGTGCGTAGACTCAAAATCTGAGCATAATTTCAGGTTTATATCTCTTTCAACTTAAAGTGATCTAAGAATCACCACAAATTTGGGGAGGATAACACTGAGAAATCTCAGAAGTTGAGTATGGCTACATAAAGCCTTTTCAAAGAGTAGTTCTTGTGTGGATTTCTTCAAATGACATGATTTCTTCATGTTTATCCCATTCTTCTTGGATCACTTTACAAAGCATTGAAAATACTTAATATAATGATTCCAAGTTGAATTTCAACCTTTTATTAGGAAAACCCAATAAAAATGTTTAAGATCTTCATGAAGGGTCATGACATGAAGGGACCAAAAGGACCAACTCCCTTAAAGGGATATGTAATGGCTAATAGACCATAGGGATGGCTATAAAGGGGGGCATGCCGAGCATCCAACCACTCACCCAAATGGTATCCTTAATGCCTTCAAGATGTAAGAAAAACCCACAAGGGGTAATCCAAAGCATCTCTCTATTTGGGGAGCAAGGAATTCCACCAATTTTCCTAGAGGATCACATGTAGCTATGAACCATAGAGGTGGCTATAAAAGGGGGGCGTGTCGAGCATCCAACCACTCACCCAAAAGGTGCCCTTAATGCCTTCAAAATGAAAGGGTTATCCACAGGGAATCACCCATTCTATTTCTACATTTGGGAAACAAGGAACTCCACCAACCGATTGGGACTTCGGGACATATCATCTAAATGAACCCATAGAAATTGGAACATAAGAATGATGTTTTTGTGTGAGGGCCCTTGATGGGTTACCTAACATGAGATTGCTGGCAACCTTTGATCGGGACATCCTTGGAAAATATCGGAAAACACTTAAAATCTTAAAACATATGGCAAAACTTCGGTTTGAAACATTAAGGGCTTAACAACCCAAAGTCCAAGCCATTTAGGACCTTCATTGGGCCTCAAAGGGACAGCCCTAGGTCCAAGGAACATTTGGACAGCTTGGGGGAGGATCAAAGAATCACCTCAAGCCCAAAAACCAACTTGAAAGAGGCGTAGACTCAAAACTGCACACAGGCGCTGAGTCTGCGCAGGGAGGCGCAGACTCAAACACTGTAGCACCTGCAGGCGCAGACTCACGCTGAAACCCGGATTTTTGGTGAAAAATGGGTTTAAATCTAACCCAAATGATGGAAAATAAAGTATAAAAGGTACATGGCCTAAAATATTTATTTAAAATATATTTTAGATGCATTTCTTTAGGAAAATATCATGAAAACTTGAATATGAACATATGGAAAACTTAGGTATATTTTTTATCTTTTCCATGGATCTTTCCTTCTTGGCTCCATGTTAGAGGGTTTATACCCAAGGAAGCTTATCCTCAACTAGTGAGGGAACCTCCTTGAAAACCTCTAGGGCCTAAACCCTTAGCTATTAAAGGAAAAAATCCAAACAAAACTCATTCGGTTCCAACATGAAAGTAGAAATCTAGATCTTTAATATATATGAAACTTACAGGATTCTCTTGATATTTGGCCTTGGGGGAACATCATCCATGGAGGGGATGTGCTCCTAAGGGTCATGGAAGGTCAAGCCACCTTGAAAAACCCCAAAACCAAAGACAAATAAATGAGAAATCAGTTTTCAGGAAATCTGGACAGCAAAGCACATTTCGGGTCATATCTCCATATTTAGGGGGTTTCAAGGCTTGAGGAGACCATTTCTATAAACTAGAAAGGCCCCTCTACCATCACCATACGAAAAACACATGCCTTATGAAGGAAAAAATAGCATAAAAGCAAGATAACCAGCAGATTCACAAAAACAGACTAAGAAAATATGAACATTGCATTTCATTGCTTTCAATCACCATGGATGAACATCAAGGGGGAGATAGAATCTTCCATGAACATCAAAATGAAAGAAAAACGTTATAAGAAAGCAAGGAGATAGAAATAAACCCCTTCTTCACCCCCACTCTACCTTGCAGAGGGGATGAGAAGGGATAATGGCTCTTGAAGCCTATAATCTTGCTCTCTTCTTTTCTAGCACTCTTCCTTTCTTTTCTCTTCTTCTCTAACTCTTTTTTCTCTCTTGGAATGCAGGAAATGGAGGGGAAGGAGGAGGGAGACGTGCTCCTCCAAGCTCTCTCACTTTTCTTCTTCTCTTTTCTATTTTTTGGGATTTTTGTCTCCAACTTTTTCTTGTAGAAGATGGGGGTTCTTTTATAGATAAAGTTGGGTTACTTTTTGGAGGTAGATTAGGCATCCATTAGCCTTAAATTAAGGATAAGAAACCCCTCTTAAGAGCCCTCAAATGAGGCCACAGCACTTGGAGGATTATGATTGGCTTCTCTTTTTACTTTTCACCTACCCTCCTCCAGAAGAATCTTCAGGGGGGGACTACTTGCTTTTCTTCTTATCCTTCTTTGGGCAGATTTGACCATAGGCCAAAGGGGTAAGAATAGGCCATGGGGGGAACCATTTGGGTCCTTTTAAAGGCTGCCATGAAATTGGGCTTTGGCTTTCACTTTTTGGGCCCAAATCGGCCCTATTCGGCTTCTTTTGCTTGAGATAATGGGCCCGAGCCTGTCCCCTTAGATTTCTTCATTATTTAGGCTGAAAGTAACTCCTTTTTGACTTCTTTGGGCTTGTAAGAATGGGCATGATTACTGTCCATTAACTTTTCTTCACTTGGGCTTCTTTAAAAAAATTGTTTGGACCTCCTTTGCTTGAGATAATGGGCCCGATTGTACCATTGAATTTCTTCACCATTTGGGTCATAGAGTAGCCCCTTTTTTTATTCATTTGGCTTGCAAAATAGACATGACTGCTGCCCATTTACTCTTCTTCACTTGGACTTTCTTTGAAAAATTACTTGGACCTTTCTTGCTTAAATTAATAGGCTCGGTTCTTCCTTTCAATTCTCTTTGATTTGGGCCTTCTTTGTTGATCTTTAGGCTCTTCTTCTTGTTCAATTTTTTGGTGACAACAGTATCTACAAAAAGCGATGGTCAACGAAGACGTGCCGGTAGAAAAGATCCCTGCACTACTAGTTCCTCAGGGGGATCAGCCCTTTATCTTATTTCATGCCTCGAAACTAGCACCACCAGCAGCCAGATGCATGGCTTTAAGTATTACAGTCAATATCTACAAGAAGGCCGTAGATGCATGTCTGGTCGACACAGGGGCTTCAATTAATGTCCTGCCTCCGAAGACCCTTGAATTGTGTGGTGTACCTAAGGAAAAATGGTTGTCTAGCCCCATTTCTGTTACAGCATATGTTAACTCCATCCATTCCGCTCTGGGAATGGTCTATTTAAAAATAGAGTTAGGCTCTATATGTCATGCCGAAGTCAAATTTCACATCTTGGAAATCGATCCTTCCTTGAATGCTATTTGGGCCTCCCACCTGGATCCTCACCAACTTGAGGCAATCCAATCCATTTTAAAAGGGAAGACGCCTGTACCGTCTACTGGGCCGAATGCTGTGGTCCCACCTATCATTCCTCAAACTCCTCCTCAGCACACTTCATTCATTCATCAGGCCATTGAAGGCCTTCAAGTTTCTATTTCTCGGCCAGTTGGGCCACAATTGTCCTCCTCGAGGCAACCGGTCAGGCCGCCGACGCCTACTTACCAAAATGCCCTCGGGCATGGTGGAAGCTCTGCTCGACCTCAACCCTATTGTCCCCCTTACCCCACATACTCTAGGCAACATGCCTATCATGTACCTCCACCTCCCCCTCCTCCAGTCGATCCATCGACTCCGGCTCTGCTCACAAAGATGGAGCATATGGATGACCAGTTCAATAATTTTTAGAAAATGATGTGACTTAAAGCTACACCTGAAATTAACTTGCCAAGTCTGCCCGTGTTCCATTTGCCGCTGATAAAGTGTTAAATTGATCATTTAAAGGCAATCATACGCATCATAATCACGTTTTTATCTGTAAAATAACATGAAATGATAGATAATTGCGTACCAAGTCCAACGGTACCAATTTCGTCAAATGCTGACTTAAAAACATCGTCATTTCATGTGATTAATGGAGTATAGCGCATTTGCGGTTTTTCGACAAAATTGAGATGAAATAAATAAATATAATGATATTTTTATGATAATGTGCTAATTTATATTTATTTCATGTGAACAGGACATGCCGATGATGCAGTGCAGCTGGTGGAGTTTTCGGAAATTTGGGGAGGTCTAGTGTTCGAATTTCGATAAATTCGACTTCATTGTGTCCAAAAGATTAAAGCAGGGGTAAAAACGTCATTTGAGGCCCTAGTGTTGCCCTAATTCCATGGCCAAGAAGGGCCAGCCGCCTTCCTAAAGCCCACTTTTTAAAAAAAAAAAAATGCATTCCTTCCCTTCTCTTTAAAAAGACCCTCTGATTCCTTCTTTCTCTCAAGTTTCCAAAACCCTCTATTTCCTTCCTTCTGTCCAGTTTCCCAACCGCAGCCCTTCTCCTTCTCCAGTTTCCTTCCCACGCCTCTCTTCCTCTCTATATTAGCCCCTCCCACTCGGTTTTCCGGGGGTTCTTCGGCTTCTCCTTTTCCAACCTCTCTCCTTCACCCGCCTCCTCTCTCTCGATTTTTTTTCCTGCAGCCGCCCTCCTCTTCTTCTCCTTTTCCAACTCCTCTCCAGCAGCCGTATCCCTCTCTTCTTCTCCTTTTCCAACCCCCTCCACAGCTCCTCTCTCTCGGTTCCTCCTCTCCCCCGACAGACTCTCCCTCTCTCTTTCTCCCACGCCTCTCTCTTCCTCCCTCTCTCTTCTCTTGTTTTTTTTTCTACAGCGTCTTCTCTTTCTCTCGGTTTTTCTTTCTCTCCCTTATTCCCTCTCTCTCCGGTAGACTCCCTCTCTCCCCATTTTCTCCTCGTCTTCTCAACCTCTCCCTCGCTGTCTCTCTCTCTATCTCCTCTCCACCGCACCTGCACGTACCCGGAACCAGCCGCCTGCAAGCTCCCACGTCCGGTGCACCCCCAGCACCGCCCCAGCAGCTCCGCGCGCCAGCAGCTTCACAGCACTTGCAGCACGCTCCCACGCGCCTGCAAGCAGCTGCGGTGAAGCTGGCCTCCTCCAGCAACAGCAAGCATGCATGCATTCCCGCAGCACCGCAACTGCAATCCCCCACGCGGCAAAGCTTCACAGCAGCTCCTCCACGCATGCACGCCTGCATCCAGCTTCTCCAGCAACGCCCACGTGCATGCCAGCAAGCTTCTCCACGCCTTCTTCCTAACAAGTCGACGCGTTGCCCAGCGACGTGCATGCAAGTCCAAGCGTTGCCCATGCACGAGCCAGCTGAAGATTGCAGCACCTGAAGCCTGCTGCACCTGAAGCCGCCGGTCCAACGCGCCTTCCACCTCGGTCCACTGCGCCACCTCCTCTCCAGCCCGGTCCATTGCGCCGGCAGTTCCAACAAAGCACCCACAGAAGCTGCTGTTGCTCTATTCTTTCTCTCCCCCATTAGTATAGTATTAGTTTAATTGTTTAGGATTAGTTAGTTATTATTTGATGTTTGATTGTTTAGTTTAAGGATATTAAATCATAAAGTTTGTAATTTGTTTCATGATTTTTAGATAATTAATGTTTTACACATAGTTAAGTCACGGTGTCTTTGTTATAATTTTTTTTAAGTTGTGCTTATTTTCTATATGAGATTGTGTTTAATTTTTTTTTTTTTAAAAAGGGGGATTTGTTTAATTTACGTAATTACATTTTTAGGTAACATTAGTTAATTGAGTTTTAGTTTAAATAAGTAATTAGTTCACTCAAATTTTCACCTATTTTTAGATAATTAAAAATCACAAGGTTTTCAAAATTGAGATCTTATTCCCTGTGGATCGACTCGGACTCACCATTATTAATTTTCAAAATCGAATTTAAATGAGCCGAATAAATTTAGATTGAACGTTCTTATGAGTGTTTAACGACGCACAATTTGGAACGATCAATTTTTGGCGCCGTTGCCGGGGAGTTAGATTTTTAATTTTGATTATCTTGGATTTAGTGTAATTAATCTTTAGTTAACCTTATTTTTCTTATTTTTGCAGGTATATTGAAAAAAGAAAAAAAAGGGGAAAGCGAAATCATAGTGAGTGTGTTCCAACTTTCTATGTTTCAATTTCCTTACTTTAGTTAGTTTCCATTTTTGTAGTTTTTAGTTTAGATAGGTTTCCATTAACTAAAAAAAAAGAAACAAAAGAAGAACATCCAAATTTAAAAATCTTCATTTCCAAGATTAGAAACCTTCCATGCTAGGCATTCATCATTCTAGGAAAACATGAGCTAGTTTCCTTGCACAATTATTTCCATAAATTGTTGAAGATTGCGGAGGAAAGGTACGTGTTTCAATTTTAGCAAGTCATTCATGATTGCATCAACACACCCTGCATTGATTTGATTATTGCCTTGTATTGCATTCAAAAAGACTTTAAGGGAAACAACTTTAACCACATAAGGTAGGGATTTGATCACCCTTCCTTAGCCCACAAATCACCTCCCTTGCATTGGCATTTCCTAATCCAATTAAAAGCAAGTCGAAAGAGAATCTAGGATTTACACCGTGAGTGGTTTAAATTTCGGATCGCCTCCACTTTTGGCAACGGTGTCTAGGCTAGAGGTTAAAAAGGCAAACGTCTAAGCGGGAAAGTGATTCTCTAATTAGGTCCCTACGAAAGTAGGGGGAGCCTCCCACTACCCCACCTCTTACCTGGCCGTTGATTGATTGTGGTTATGACTTGAGGTGGACTCCATTCACCTTATAAGAAAATTCACATAGAGAGTCTAAGTTAACATTAGATCATTAGGATAATTTGTTTGTCAAAATTGTTTGCATTTATAAAAAATAAAAAAAAATAAAAAAACAAGAAATAGAAAAACAAAATTCAAATCCATCCTCTCTCTATTAGTCCTAGTGTATGCAAGATAGGAGATCTCAAAACCCTAACCTTCTAGGACCATTTGCTGAAATAGAAAGAATCCTACATCAAAGAAATCCACCACATGATCAAATGGCTAATAATCAGGACCCACCAAAGCAAATGAAGGACTATTTTATTTCAAATCGATATCAACCTTCATCTTGTATTCATCTTCCTCAGAATCCAGCCAATCAATATGAAATTAAATCTAACACCATTCAGATGCTCCCATCCTTTTATGGGAATACTAATGAAGATCCTTATAAGTATCTGGATGAATTTCTAGAAATCTGTTCCACGGTGAAGATCCAAAATTTCACCGATGATGGCCTTAAGTTGACCTTATTTCCCTTTTCATTAAAGGACAAGGCTAAATATTGGTTGGGAACTATAGGAAGGCCCATTAGGACATGGGAAGAAATGCAGAAAGAATTTCTCAAGAAGTTCTATCCCATAGGGCGGACCAATACCATGAGAAGGGCCATCACGAGTTTTACCCAAACCCTTGGGGAATTGATCCATAAATCTTGGGAAAGACTGAAAGAATTGCTGAGGAAATGCCCTCATCATGGGCTTTCAAAATGACAAATTGTCCAAACATTCTATGAAGGATTGTCTGAACAGTTCAGACAGATGGTGGATGCCTCATGTGGAGGGGCATTTATGATGAAAAATGAAGATGAAGCCTATGATCTTTTTGAGATGTTAAGTGAAAATTCCATCAATCATGCCTCATTATCATCTTATGAGAGGTCGGTTGGGCCATCTAAACGGACTGGAATGTATGAACTTAAGGTCCGCGGAGAGCCCGAATCTAGAATGGACATAAATCTGATTAATCAGAAATTGGATAAGGTAGATATCTTGGCCCAGAAACTATACTATCTCTTGGCCTTAAACAAGCAAGAGCCTACTTACCCAACACAATTTAGTCCATATGAAGGCCCATCTTCTTCCAATCATGACATTTGTGCCTTATACGCAAGTCCAACCCATCAAGTGAATGAATGCCCAACTGCGGCCCAACTTCCACCTTTCATTCAAGAACAAGTTCAGGCTGCCCAGGGATTCTCCAGGCCCAATAATGATCCATTCTCAAATACTTACAATCCTGGCTGGAGAAACCACCCTAATTTCTCTTGGAAGAATCAGCAGGCCCCACTACCAATGTCCAATCCTCCCATGCATCAAGCCCAAAAGCCATAGAATTCATTTCAACAGCAATCTAATTTCTATGGAAATGTTCAGGCTAGGGGATCTCAAGCCCAATTTTCTCAACCGGCCCAGTATCAATCAGGTCAACCGGCCCATTATCAATCATTCCAATCAAGTCAACCAGCCCATTACCATTCATTCCAATCTGGACAACCAACCCAATACCATCCTCCACCCACTTACCAACAACCTCCTCAGCCCAACTTTGATGACAAATTCACTCAACTCCAACAACTGATTTTGACCCAGCAACAATCCATTGCTAAGTTGGAAAGTCAAATGGGCCAACTAGCTGAGGCTACGATGAGAAGAGAAGTGGGTCAACTTCCTAGTCAACCCATTGTCAATCCAAGGAATCAACCTCTGGGTTTTCCACAGCAATCGGGCCTGTTACCTCAGCCTGGCCCGTTACCACAACCTAAAGGGCCGCAATTTGAGAATGCTAAAGCCATTTCAGCCCTTAGGAGTGGGAGAAGTTTAGAACAACTACATGCAGATGGAGAGTTAGCCAAAGGTTCCACTGATGGGCCTCAGGAAATTGAAAGTGAGAGTGAAGCTGAACCCAACATGGAAAAGTTGGAGGAGGACCCGAAAGGAAAAGGGAAGATAGATGAAGGCCCAAGTTCTTATCAACCTAGGGTGCCATTTCCTCATGCCTTGTTAGCTAAGCCCAATGCCAGGAAGAAACTGGCCCAGAATGAGGAGTTGTTGGATTTATTCAAACAAGTCCATATTAATATTCCACTTCTCGATGCCATCAAGTATGTGCCAGCTTATGCTAAGTTTCTCAAGGAATTATGTACTCCACGAAGAGAATCTAGAATGGCACCCGAAAAGGTTTGGCTTTCAGAAGATGTTAATGCAATTGTGATGAATCATTTACCCAAGAAGTTAAAGGATCCTGGAGCACCTTTAATCTCATGTAACTTAGCTGGAGTTACATTTGATAGAGCTTTACTGGATTTAGGTGCTAGTGTGAACCTCTTGCCAACAGCCATTTATGAAAAATTTGATATTGGGGAATTAAAGCCCACACCCATCATCTTGCAGTTGGCTGATAGGTCTGTGAAAACTCCACGGGGATTAATTGAGGATGTTATTGTGAAGGTTTATGATTGCTATTTTTCCGTGGATTTTCTTATTCTGGATATGGCATTACCTGAAGAACTCATTCACACCCCGATCATCTTAGGTCGTCCATTCTTAGCCACTGCCAAAGCTAATATAAATTGTGAAACTGGCATAATGGACATTTCATTTGAGGGTCAAAAGGTCAAGATTAATGTCTTCAAAGCTTCTCAATACCCAGATCATGAAAAAGAATGCCATACTATTGATATCTTAGATAATCTGGTTGAAGAAAATGAGATGTTCACACATGACCTTTTAGAGGAAGCCAATATTTTAAAGGATTCGCCCGGCCCATTAACATCTTGGCCCAAGGTTGAACCTTTACCAGCCTTACAATCTGAGCCCGCTTTGCCATCCTTAGAGGACCCTCCTGAGCTTGAACTCAAACCATTACCTGAGTCTCTCAAGTATATCTTTTTGGGCTCGGACCAAACTCTCCCGGTCATCATTGCGGTAAATCTCACATCGCTGCAGGAGGCCTAATTAACCGAGGTCCTCAAAGACCACAAGGGTGCCATTGGATGGTCGGTAGCAGATTTGAAAGGAATAAGTCCGTCCATTTGCATGCATCATATCTATATGGAAAAGAATTCTAAGCCCAGTCGAGAGATGCAAAGGCGGCTTAATCCCAATATGAAAGAAGTGGTGAAGAAGGAAGTTGTGAAATGGCTGGATGCGGGTATCATTTACCCAATATTAGACAGTAAATGGATCAGCCCAACTCAAGTGGTACCCAAGAAATCTGGATTAACAGTTATCAAAAATGATCATGGAGAAGAGGTACCCACTAGACTCACCACGGGATGGAGAGTGTGCATTGATTACCGAAAGTTGAATCTCATGACTAAGAAGGATCACTTTCCACTCCCATTCATGGATCAGATTCTGGAAAAGTTATCGGGCCAGAAGTACTTTTGCGTCTTAGATGGGTACTCCGGGTACAATCAAGTGGCTATTTACCCGGAAGATCAAGAAAAGACCACCTTTACGTGCCCTTATGGCACGTTTGCTTTTAGGAGGATGCCATTTGGATTATGCAACGCAACAACCACATTTCAACGGTGCATGATGGCTATATTCTCCGATATGGTGGGAGAATTCCTCGAAGTTTTCATGGATGATTTCTCAATCTTCAGGGATTCTTTTGAAAATTGCTTGGAAAATCATAAACAGGTGCTAGCAAGATGCATTGACACCAATCTGATACTTAGCTGGGAAAAGAGCCATTTTATGGTTCGAGAGGGCATTGTTCTAGGCCACATTGTGTCTGAAAGGGGGATAGAGGTAGATAAAGCTAAGATCGATCTCATATCCAATCTTCCTCCTCCTACCTCGGTCAAGCAGATCCGTTCATTCCTTGGCCATGCCGGTTTCTATCGCCGGTTTATCCACAATTTCTCTCAAATTGTCCGGCCTCTAACTCTTCTCTTAGCTAAGGATGTCCCGTTCCAAATGGATGAATCTTGCATCAAGGCATTTAATTCTCTGAAGGAATCTTTGACCAAAGCCCCGATTCTTCAATCTCCAGATTGGTCTTTACCGTTCGAAATCATGTGTGATGCCTCTGATTATGCTATCGGTGCGGTTCTGGGACAAAGAATCAACAAGTGTCCCATGGTGATCTATTATGCAAGTCGCACCCTTGCAGATGCTAAAATGAATTATACCACCACAGAAAAGGAATTATTAGCTGTGGTCTTTGTCCTAGAAAAATTCAGATCTTATCTTTTAGAGGCAAAAGTCATAATCTATTCTGATCACTCAGCTCTGAAATATCGGTTGACCAAGAAGGATGCAAAGCCTAGACTTATTAGATGGATCTTACTCCTTCAGGAATTTGATTTGGAAATTCGGGATAAGAAAGGTTCTGAGAATGTGGTAGCTGACCACCTATCACGAATTCCGATCTCCGAAAATACACCAATCACTGATTCCTTTCCTGATGAGCATCTGCTGGCCATTTCTCACACTGTTGCACCTTGGTATGCTCATATTGTCAATTATAAAGTGACTAATCAGCTTCCGGAAGGATGGACTAAAAGTGAGAAGGACAAATTCTTTTCCCATGAAAAATATTATTTCTGGGAAGATCCTGAACTATTCAAATTCTGTCCTGATCAAATTATTAGGCGATGTGTTCGTGAAGAAGAACAAAAGAGTGTTCTCAACTTCTTGTAAGGAATCGCCTAGAACGCAGCGGAAAATAAAAACGATTCCTATTGTATCGGTTGCTGGGATCGTAAAACGGACATTAAAATAAATGCGAGAATAACGGTTCTTCACCTTTGCGGGGTTTCGAATCTCCCGTGGATGATGCCGACTCGGTAATCGCGCACGCGCACGATCTCTAGAGGTATCCACACGAGTTCCCGCAGCAGACACGATTTCCTCTTCGACTTGAGTGCTCCGACCAGATCTCAAATCCACCATGTGCGGAGAGAGACAGATCTACTCCAAGAGAGAGAGAAGGAGAGAGAGAGAGGAGACAGAGAATCTCGGGTGTAAAATTCGTCCAACCAACCTTTTTACCCCTCCCCTTTGGCCCTCCTTATATAGAAATAAGGATAAGCACAAGGATTAATCTTCATGATTATCCAAGAGTTTGACCTTGGATAATTCTCCATTAAATCTTCATGTTTATCTTGCGGCTTTTCATAAAAACCCAGATAAGCATAAAATTTAACGTCTCTCACCGTCTGACGAGAACTCTTATGTGTGTGACCCTCTAGGCCCATATATCAGTCCGGTTGCAGGCCCATTAAACTTAGAATTGTTTCTTGAGTTTAATATTTATTAATTAACATTTAAACATCATATGTTAAATGATTAATTTAATAAATAAGTGAATTATCATATGATGATCAAATCACTTGGCCTTCTGATCATGAACAGCACCAAACACTACCTCATGATCCCAGAAGATATAAGGGATATTGTTCCCTTTAATTAAACCTTTCCGTCTGCAGATACCGCACAGATATAATCATTCACTCATGCAATGTCCCAATAACGCAAGGGTATGGTTTTATAGTCAAACCCTCTATCGCATTATCCAGATGGATTCTACTACACAGTTAATATCTAGAAAGACATCTCTTTCATTTGACCCTGGCCAGGGATTTTTGTGTACACATCCATGGGACATTCTCTCTCCAGTCTTATACCAAGAGTGAGTGATCCCTTGTTGTTCACTCAATTACCTTCGCAAGCTTTCCACTGTATCTGAAATACCGATTATGGTGGACTTAATGGTTAAAGTCCACAAGTCAGAGAATCAAGATACAATGGTCCACAAACAAGGTATCATTGGTGACTCAGGTCAAAGGACCAACTGTGCTACTGCAACGATTGAATTCCCTGGTTGACTAATAGGTATAATTACCATCCATGAATTCTTATTTGGGTCTGTTCAGTGAACTCATTCTCTAATGAGCACCCACATGTTTGTCTTAATGTCACCACACGAGTGAATGTGAGATCATTCACCCTCATCACATGAGCAGACATAACTTGTGTCGATCTTATCGGATATTTAATGTCCATCTCAAATATCCTATGATCGAGAACTGTTTAAGACAATTGACTGAGGATATTGATCTCACTATCATGATCTCATCATGATTCAATATCCCATACATTTGTCTATGGAGCTTCATTACGATAGTTAATTTGCGAGAACTATAAATGAAAAAATGATTGCCTTTATTAATAATTTGAACTAGAATGTACAATGATTGGCTTTGAGGCCACCCAATTCTAACACTTCTGCCATAATCTGGCTTGTGGGCGCCATTTCTTAGGAAAGAAAACTGCAGCCAAGGTCCTGCAAAGTGGTTTTTACTGGCCCACACTTTTCAAAGATGCCCATGAATTTAGCAAAACTTGCCTCCGATGTCAGGCTGTAGGAAATCTGGCGAAAAGGGATATGATGCCACTCAACCCAATCTTGGTGGTTGAAGGCTTTGATGTTTGGGGAATTGACTTTATGGGACCTTTTCCACCTTCTTTTGGACATACATATATTCTGGTAGCAGTGGATTATGTCTCTAAGTGGATTGAAGCAGTAACCACCCGATCTAATGATCATAAAGTGGTCATTAAATTCGTTCAGAAGAATATCTTTTCTCGGTTAGAGTGGCCCAAAGCTATCATAAGTGATGGGGGAACGCATTTCACGAATTACCAGTTTTGAACTATGCTTAAGAAATATGGGATTAATCACAAAGTAGCTACCCCTTATCATTCCCAAACTAGTGGCCAAGTGGAAGTTTCCAATAGAGAGATTAAGAATATTCTGTAAAAATCCGTTAGGCCCGATAGAAAAGATTGGTCTGAAAGATTGGATGATGCCTTATGGGCCTATCGAACTTCTTACAAAACTCCTATTGGCATGTCTCCTTATCGCCTGGTTTTTGGAAAAGCATGCCACCTTCCGGTGGAATTGGAGCATAGGGCTTATTGGGCCATCAAACAAGTCAATTTGGACCTAGCCCAAGTTGGTTCCCACCGAACCTTACAACTGAGTGAGCTAGAAGAGTTGCGCAACGAGGCCTATGAAAATTCAAAGATTTATAAAGGCAAGACTAAAGCTTTTCATGATAAACATATTGTGAGAAAATCCTTTCTTCCAAATCAGAAAGTTTGGCTATTTAACTCTAGGCTCCGCTTATTTCCAGGAAAACTGAAATCCAGATGGGATGGACCCTTCGTGGTCATTAAAGCCTTCGATCATGGAGCTGTTAAAATTCTGAATCCCAAGAGTGGGAATACTTTTACTGTTAATGGTCAACGGTTGAAATCATTCATTGAAAATCTTCAAAATGCATCACCTGAATCCATAGAATTGAGTGATCTACAATAACTGAACGTCCGTCTAGCTGAAGACGATAAACTTAGTGCTTGTTGGGAGGCAACCCAATATTTTACGTCAGTTTTTGTATTTCTTTTTAGGTCCTTGAGCAGCAGTCGCTTTGGGTATGTCGCATCCTCGTCATCACAGGTTCTTTCTCTCCTTCACAATTCTCTTCTGGCTGACATATTTTTCATATCTTTTATGCCATTGAGGACAATGTCAATCAAGTTGGGAGGTAGGACAATCAATTTGATATGCAAATCTTTTGAAAAAAGCTGATATCTTTCACTGAAAAATGGTCAAATTTTTAAAAATTTCTTTCAAAAACTTCTTTTCACATCCTATGAAAATTGCATGAAAATCATGTTTCATTAAGTAAATCTTGAACAAATCAGTTTTTTTTTTTTTGTCACATTGGGTAAAGAACCTTCAAAGTTTAAATATCCCACTTCACAAAAAAATCCACGGCAGGATAATTTTCACACACACACGGCAACTTAGAATAAATGAAAGATCTTAAAAATATAGAATTGCTGGAATTAACCTTAAGGATAAGACTACTTATTCTAATTTTTCTTTTGGGTCGAAAGGAATGTGTAGGATTCGTAATAGGGGACTGTCCCACTCAGCACTCTAAAAGAGGCGGTCATTTAAAATGGACAGCTGTAAACACTAAAGACAATAAAATGTGTTAAAAGAGCTAAAGGAAGGTAGGTGGCAAAAAGTACGCACCTCTCCTCAAGCAATTCAAAGAGAGTGGTAAAAAGTACGTACTCTCAAAAGCAAAAGTACAATGAAATGAAAAAAAAAAAAAAAAGTCACGCTAAAAAGTCCATCGTACCAGAAATATGACCAAGTCGTGAAAAGTGCTGAGTTGGGACGGAAACTAAAAAACGGTCCTCACTGACTGATCGGGAAATCTTTTATTCTCTTCTCCTCCTCAGGAAGTCTTATCTAAAGGATAATAAAGGCAAGAATATACCAGAAAGGTCGGAAACGAGTTCTAAGCGTGTCAATTTTCATTCACAATCACCTGTCGTGAATCAAAATATTGTGGGATATGAAAATTTTAGCTTAACCAATCGGCTACCACTTAAATTGATTGTGAAAGATACTACAAATGAAGCATGATAATTCATTGTTTGTCCTAACTTTTCCTTATTTGCATTGCTAAGGGACTAGTAATGAGTAAGTTGGGGGGTGTGATAAAGTGTTAAATTGATCATTTAAAGGCAATCATACGCATCATACTCACGTTTTTATCTGTAAAATAGCATGAAATGATAGATAATTGTGTACCAAGTCCAACGGTACCAATTTCGTCAAATTCTGACTTAAAAACATCGTCATTTCATATGATTAATGGAGTATAGCGCATTTGCGATTTTTCGACAAAACTGAGACAAAATAAATAAATATAATGATATTTTTATGATAATGTGCTAATTTATATTTATTTCATGTGAACAGGACATGCCGATGATGCAGTGCAGCTGGTGGAGTTTTCGGAAATTTGGGGAGGTCTAGTGTTCTAATTTCGATAAATTCGACTTCATTGTGTCCAAAAGATTAAAGCAGGGGTAAAAATGTCATTTGAGGCCCTAATGTTGCCCTAATTCCATGGACAAGAAGGACCCAAGAAGGGCCATCCACCTTCCTAAAGCCCACTTTTTAAAAAATAAAAAATGCATTCCTTCCCTTCTCTTTAAAAAGACCTCTGATTCCTTCTTTCTCTCCAGTTTCCAAAACCCTCTATTTCCTTCCTTCTCTCCAGTTTCCCAACCGCAGCCCTTCTCCTTCTCCAATTTCCTTCCCACGCCTCTCTTCCTCTCTATATTAGCCTCTCCCACTCGGTTTTCCGGGGGTTCTTCGGCTTCTCCTTTTCCAACCTCTCTCCTTCACCCGCATCCTCTCTCTCGATTTCTTTTCCTGCAGCCGCCCTCCTCTTCTTCTCCTTTTCCAACTCCTCTCCAGCAGCCGTATCCCTCTCTTCTTCCCCTTTTCCAACCCCCTCCACAGCTCCTCTCTCTCGATTCCACCTCTCCCCCGGCAGACTCTCCCTCTCTCTTTCTCCCACGCCTCTCTCTTCCTCCCTCTCTCTTCTCTTGTTTTTTTTTCTACAGCGCCTTCTCTTTCTCTCGGTTTTTCTTTCTCTCCCTTATTCCCTCTCTCTCCGGCAGACTCCCTCTCTCCCCGTTTTCTCCTCGTCTTCTCAGCCTCTCCCTCGCTGTCTCTCTCTCTCTCTATCTCCTCTCCACCGCACCTGCACGTACCCGGAACCAGCCGCCTGCAAGCTCCCACGTCCGGTGCACCCCCAGCACCGCCCCAGCAGCTCCACGCGGCAATGCTTCCAGAGCAACATCCACGCCCCAGCAGCTTCACAGCACTTGAAGCATGCACCCACGCGCCTGCAAGCAGCTACGGTGAAGCCGGCCTCCTCCAGCAACAACACACATGCATGCATGCCCGCAGCACCGCAACTGCAATCCCCCACGCGGCAAAGCTTCACAGCAGCTCCTCCACGCATGCACGCCTGCATCCAGCTTCTCCAGCAACGCCCACGTGCATGCCGGCAAGCTTCTCCATGCCTTCTTCCCAACAAGTCCACGTGTTGCCCAATGACGTGCATGCAAGTCCAAGCGTTGCCCATGTACGAGCCAGCTGAAGAATGCAGCGCCTGAAGCCTGCTGCACCTAAAGCCGCCGGTCCAACGCGCCTTCCACCTCGGTCCACTGCGCCGCCTCCTCTCCAGCCCGATCCATTGCGCCGGCAGTTCCAACAAAGCACCCACAGAAGCTGTTGTTGCTCCGTTCTTTCTCTCCCCCATTAGTATAGTATTAGTTTAATTGTTTAGGATTAGTTAGTTATTATTTGATGTTTGATTATTTAGTTTAAGGATATTAAATCATAAAGTTTGTAATTTGTTTCATGATTTTTTGATAATTAATGTTTTACACATAGTTAAGTTACGGTGTCTTTGTTATAATTTTTTTTAGTTGTGCTTATTTTCTATATGCGATTGTGTTTATTTATTTTTTTTTTAAAAAGGGGGATTTGTTTAATTTACGTAATTACATTTTTAGGTAACATTAGTTAATTGAGTTTTAGTTTAAATAAGTAATTAGTTCACTCAAATTTTCACCTATTTTTAGATAACTAAAAATCACAAAGTTTTCAAAATTAAGATCTTATTCCCTGTGGATCGACTCGGACTCACCATTATTAATTTTCAAAATCGAATTTAAATGAGCCGAATAAATTTAGATTGAACGTTCTTATGAGTGTTTAACGACGCACAATTTGGAACGATCAGCCGCCCTCTGAAATGCCAGTGTACCAAAAATACAACGGTACTAGTAACCCCTTCACTCATTTGAAGGAGTTTATGTATGAGTCATCTTTCTGGCAAAACGACAAGAGGTCGTTGGCATTTTTGTTCAGGAAATCCTTGGAGGGACCAGCCCTCGAATGGTTCTTTTCCTTAGCGTCATCTGAAGTAGAGGACTCGGATATCGTATCACGAAAATTTATTCAATGATACCAGGATAGAGTTGCACCCTCTCTGTCCATTACTGATTTGATAGTAGAAAAAATGAAACCCGACGAGGAATTTGTCAGTTTTGCTGATAGATGGAGGGGCATGGCAAAAAAAGTCAAAGATCATCTGTCTGAGTTAGAGCAAGTAAAAATATTAATCTCCAACGCTACACCTCAGTTTAAGCTAGTCCTCGCCCTGAACAACTTGACCAGCATGGCAGAGCTCTATGAAAGGGCGCGTTATTGCCAAAATGCTTTCAAGGATGCTACATTCTCTAGTGTCTTTGACCCTCACCGACCTAGCAGGCCTCCACCTCAGAAGCCTGCCGTGCCAAATTCTCCTAGCACGGGTCCAACCACTGAGGGAACACTCTCCCATGAGCAGATTAGTACCATGAACAACAATCCGCCCCAATTCATGAGGAATCAGCAACCACAGTACCAGCGGCCACAGCAGCCAAACCAGCAGGGTTACAGACAGCAGCAACCGAACCCATAGTATCAGCAGCCTCAGTACCAGTGGCCTCAGCAGCCGAACCAGGAACCACCACAGCAGCCACAGCAGTAGCCACAACAGTAGTTACAGTATCAGCCCCCACAACAACAATAGTACCAGCCGCGCGCACCGCTAGCGTATCATAATGTACCTCCTCCTGTTGATTATAACCAACAGAGGAAGCCTCCAGGTCCGAAAAGGGCAGAATATCCTGTCCTTCCAGAATCCTTGACAGATATCTTCAATGCTTTAATGGCAGCCAATGCCTTGGTTTTGCCAAGAGAAAAAACAGTTTGGCCCCAAAATGCCGACACTTCCAAGTATTGTTATTTCCACAGACAACCTGGACACAACATAGATACCTGCTTCCAATTCTGAGATTATATTCATGATCTCAACGAGCAGGGAGGCACTGATTGAGAAGAAATGAAGAAGTATATATCCGCCTTGAAGGAGAGAAGACCACAAGAACAACAACCAAGAGCGCCGGCGCAAACAGCAGCGCCTCCAAACATGGGTATAGTGCAGAACCCACTCCCGGAGCACTAGAACCAGAATCAAGTTGCCCCCATTTTAACAAATAGCCGGTCTGAGGCTAATCGAGGACAACAGTGGAAGATAGAGGACTCTTCCTCTATTTATTCAACGCGTCACACTCCGAGCACCATAGAACAACCACCACGCCGTGACCTCCACATACCTAAACCACAACCTGTTACCATCACACCATTACTAACACCCGCATACCGTTTACCCACGCCCGCTTTCCTTAAACCCGTTACCACCCACGCCACCACACCTCCATCAAACAACTTACCGCAAGCTAATTGCGCACCTCTCATGCCATCCAAACCACTGCTCCGCATACCATTCCCTACATCACCTACCACCACCACCACTTACCCAAATACCATACAACCATCTAAACCATTACTCCGCGTACCATTCCCCACTTCATCCGCACCAACTAATTACCCCTCCACCATCCAACCATCTAAGCTTCTCATCCGTACCATGCCATCATCAACTAACCCCACGCCATCACCCGTATACCAAACCTCCGCACCATCCACACCCTCTACCAACCCTGCGGTGCTCAAGTTATCACTTGGCCCTTCCACTAGTGAAGAACATGCACTCCGGAGTGGGAGGATCTTCAATAAGGTCTTTCCTCAATCAACAGTCAGAGATGGCCCATCACAGCCGCCGGAGGAAGCGCATAATGATAAGAGTGCACCAGGCACTTAATATGACCTACTAAAGCAACTGGACAGAACACCGGCACTAATCTCTATGCTGGAGTTGATCAAGAGATCGAAGACCCATCAGGAAGCTCTGATAGAATATCTATAAAAACTGATGGTCAACGAAGACATGCCAGTAGAGAAGATCGCCGCACTACTAGTTCCTCAGGGGGATCAACCCTCTATCTTATTTCATGCCTCGGAACTAGCACCACCACCAGCCAGGAGCATGGCTCTGAATATTACGGTCAATATCCGCAAAAAGGCCGTAGATGCATGTCTGGTCGACACGGGGGCTTCAATTAATGTCCTGCCTCCGAAGACCCTTGAATTGTGTGGTGTACCTAAAGAAAAATGGTTGCCTAGCCCTATCTCTGTTACAGCATATGATAACTCCACCCGTTCCCCTCTGGGAATGGTCTATTTAAAAGTAGAGTTAGGCCCTATATGTCATGCCGAGGTCGAATTTCACATTTTGGAAATCGATCCTTCCTTGAAAGCTATTTTGGGTCGTCCTTATATTAAAACCCTTGCGGCGATTCCCTCTACGAATCATTAGTGCCTCTAATTTCCTTACAAAGGACGAATCATTAAAGTTACGAGCATGC
Source organism: Zantedeschia hybrid cultivar (assembly GCA_030544215.1). Lineage (NCBI taxonomy): Eukaryota > Viridiplantae > Streptophyta > Magnoliopsida > Alismatales > Araceae > Zantedeschia > Zantedeschia hybrid cultivar. The sequence goes on from JARZZO010000011.1 coordinate 50,165,780, forward strand.
TGATCCTTGCTACTGCTCACTCCTTGAATATCAAGCCAACTTCTTCACCTGGCCGACAACCTTTTCTATTGGTATTACAGGTCTACCGTCCGGTGGCTGATCCTTTAAAAGCCGCCACTCTTACTCCTTATCCACTGGATGCCATAAAGTGGGGGAAGTGCATGAATACCCCTGGTTGGAAAATAATGATGAAGGGTGGTTATCAGCTTGGAAATGGCCTAGGCACACAATTACAAGGCAGAACCACGCCCCTCAAGGTTAACCGAAGGACACCTGGAAATGGCTTGGGCTATAGGCCAAGAAAAGTGAAGCATGACATTACTCAGCAGGAAGAAAATGAAGACCGCCAGAAGGTGTGGGAGACAATATCTATACCATGCAAAGAAGGTCACGACACCTTAATATGGACCTTATACACACATTTCGTCAAGGGGCCCGTGATCAGTCATGACAACACTGTGGTCATCACTTCCTGTTTTGATCTCCATGACATATATGGAAGAGACCTAGCCAGACATTGTTCAAAATTGCTCACGTACCAGTCCTTGGAGGCTCTGCGGTCAATGAAAAGGAGGAAGTTCCAAGACCCTGAGTGTGAATGGTACAGATGGTTTGATTTAATGGATCTGTACGTTGCATTGAACAGACTATTTCTTGATCCTTCAGAACCAAAGTGGCCGCCACAAATAGATGAACTGATTGAAGGGCCTGGTGCCATTTTTGACAAAAGAATTTTGCTGTCTGAAAAAACAGATGAAGGGGAGCCAGATGACCCCTATGAAACTAGTTGTACCACGGATCTTCTTTGCAAGGGGACTTATCCCTCTTACATTTTCACACTCCATACCTTGTTCCGCACTCTGCTTCTGACCCCGACTTGGTCGCGGGTCATTGCTGAAGATATTCCACGGGCTCCGCCCATCATGATCACTCTGTCCCCATGGGACTTTATCCCTCAACCTCCTCTCGATCTAAAGAGGATTTATGATTTAATCTGGGACATACTACTGTATGATCCCCCCAATCCTTTGGCCTTGGTGCCACTTCCTCCATCCCATTCTCCTCCTATTCACCTGCATTCTTATTTTATGATTAATTCATCTTTTCTCCAAAAAAAAACGCCAATTTGGCAACAAATTTCTCCCAGATCCTCATTGAGGAAACTTCCTACTTGTCCGATTGTACCCCATCGTGCGGGTCATTCGGTCAAGATTCTCTTCTAGATCTACTCTGCATGTATCCTATAATTTTCATTCTGATTCGTCCTCATTAGGTCAGAGTAGGGAGTCTAGCGAAGTTAGGAAGTCTAGTTCTAGGCAGGTTAGTCAAGTTAGGAAGTCTAGAAAATCTAAGGGTAAACAAATTACATATAGATACCTCCAGGATTTAGCATTTCTTGCTCTATGATCCCTCAGCTATTAAAGAACCCTATTCAGATGCCAGAAGATTCTGTAGATGATGAGTTAGTTAATGATGGATATGGGGTGTATGAATTGATACAAGAAAAAGACCCCATTGTTGAAGATGAGGAAGATGACGAGGACGCGGCTGAGGCATATGCCAGTGGAGTAAAAAGATTCGATGAACCCTCAGCTGCCGTAGAAGAGCCCACCAAAAAGATCAATCTGGGGACTGAAGACAAACCTAAGGTTGTCCTCGTTAGCAAGAGTTTTTCTGAAAAGAATGAGAAGGCAATGGTACAAGTTCCTAAGGATTATAAGGACACTTTTGCCTGGAGTTATGAAGATATGCCGGGGTTAGACTCATCATTAGTGGAACATAGGTTGACATTAAAGGATGGAGCAAGTCCAGTTAAACAGAAGTTAAGGCGATTCCACCCACAAATGGCTTTGAAGATGAAGGAAGAGGTCGATAAGTTACATAAAGCCAAATTCATTAGAGTTGTCCTCTATCCACAATGGGTGGCCAACATAGTCCCGATTATGAAGAAAGATGGGAATGTCAGAATCTGTATTAACTTTCGAGATTTTAACCGGGCGTGTCCTAAGGATGATTTTCCATTGCCTCACATTGATGTACTCATCGATAATACTGCTGGCTTTGAAACTTTATCATTTATGGATGGATTCTCAGGATATAATCAGATTAAATTGGTAGAAGAAGATCAAGAAAAGACATCATTCACTACACCTTGGGGAGTATTAGAAAGATCAAGAGAATATCAGTTAAAAATGAACCCTAAGAAATGTGTATTCGGGGTATCCTCAGGAAAATTACTTGGATTCATTGTCAATAAACGGGAAATTGAGATCGATCCCAACAAGGCAAAAGCTATTAGAGAAATGCCACCTCCCAAGAACTTGAAAGAGTTAAGAGGATTGATCGGGAGGTTGCAGTTTATTCGTCGATTTGTCTCCCAACACTCACAAAGGTGTAAGCCGTTCTACGAGCTTACCAAGCCGGGAGTCAAATTCAATTGGGACGATAAGTGTCAGGAGGCATTTGATGGATTAAAGAATTATTTGGCAAGTCCTCTTGTCGGACCCGCTGACCCGCGCCGGATCCAGACCGGGTCCGGACCCGATCGACCCAGTGGCCTACCCGAATCCCTTTTAACCCCATTTTTTAACCCCTTTTAGCCCATTTTAAACCCTTTTTAGCCCATTTTAAAATTGTTTTAAAATATAAATTTTATAGGGATAATTAATAACTATTATTAATTATTCTTATTATTATTAACAGATTATTAAACTGTTTAATGACTGTTAATTCATTTAAAGGGTTTTATTGATAATAGGGTATTGGTTAATTATTTAAAAAAAAATTAGATAATTAACTTCCCTATTAAATCAATTAAGTTTAAAATTGTTTTAAACTCATTTTATGCATAACTTGATTTTATTTAACTGTTCAAAATGTTTGAATAAGTATTTAGATTAACTGAATGGTTTAGTTATTTCATTAGTCAATAATGTTTTGAATATTATTGATAATATTGAAATAAATGTTATTTCGAAAAGTTATTGGTATTATAATTTTATACTTATAAAATTTAATACTAACTGTAATTATGTGATAATTGTGATGCATGTGATGTGTTTTATGGTGGGATGATCATGGACTTAGTATTATCATGTGATGATTGATGTGAATGAATGCGATGCATATTTCATTTGGTATTTTAAATAGGACCTGCGTGTCCTCCTCTCTCTTAATCCAAATGTACTCTCTACCTTCCTATAAGATTGTACTCCCCTTGATAGGATCAAGGTTTCTTATTATTTAAATGTACATTTATGGACCTGCGAGTCCTAAATTTCATATTTAAATGTCACGGATTAAGTTTAGAGGACGGGATCTTCTGAAGACACCTCTGGAGGAAGGACTCGCATCAAATGGAACCAGTGTTGCTGTTTTCACATTAAGATTCTATTATGGATCATCATTTGGCTCCGATGATTCCATAGTAGCTTAAGCAGTCCATGATTATCCCTATTTATTTTTCTGCATATATGTGATATTTGTGGACTATGCTATCATATATATATTTCTATTAAGTATTATGATACTTCAAATCGAAATACTATTGATAGCACGATTTTTATAAATCAACTCAAAAACCCTCTTTTAAAATTTAAGTTGTGCCGATCTGTCTTCCCTCAAAGATCTCATAGATTGCACTAACTTGATCATCTTCAAGTATGTATTCTTGGGCAGGAAAGAACAAAGCTCCAGTTAGGCACGTGGTGAAAGCTTTCATCACGTTCTCAGTGTCATCCTCTCTAAGATCTTCAATCTCGTACAAAGTCCACTCTGCTAGCTTTGCAAGATTGATTCCTTTCTTGGTGAGGCATCCTTTAACTTCTTTTGGATCCTTCATGATTTTCATCAACAATTGTTGACATGTGATCTTTTCTCTCATCAAAGCCATCTTATTCAGGATAAGTTCATCACCGGTCAACTTGATTTTAGGAAGGCCCAATAGGAGTTCAACTTCTTCTAGAAGAATAGTGCATTCAAATTCAGGAAAAAGGAAAGTATGGGTTTGAGGATGCCATAACTCAATCAAAGCACCCATAGTCGCCCGATCCACGTTTGAACTCTTGTTGTGCTTTGCATGGACTACTAGACCTTGGATGTTTCACTTAGAAACAAAAGATTGCATAGAAATAGTGATACTTTTAGCAAGCCTACGGATCTAAGGGAGAGATGCGAATTTTCTTAGGCCGGAAAACAAAGGATATGCCTAGAAAATAGAAGATAGAATTGCTATGAAGAACATGAAGGAAATTGAAGAAGAGGGATTGAAGGAAAAGAGGTTTTTACTTAGAGGTCAGGATCTCTTCCACTTAGATGATCTTTCATGTTGCAGAGCTTCTCGAGCGTCTTCTTCACCCGCTTGTTTGAAGAATCCATCTTGTTTTTGAAGCTTTTCCTTCTTGAAACCTTGAAAACCTTGAAAATCCTTAAACTCTGAAGAAAATCCCTTGTTTCAATCTCTATATTTGTGTTGGAATTACCTTAATACAAGTTAATGGAGTTTATATAGAGGGATTTGCGATTCTAAAGAGACTTTTCTGAATTGGAGAAGGGATGAGCATAGACAGAGTTGGAATCCGGGTAAAACACAACCAGAACCTGTTTCTGCGACTCAAAGGCGTCGTTGAACAGCGACGCGTTTTTGTTAATATTAATGGCGTCGGCGCGACACGACGTGTTTTATGGTTTTCTGTTATTTGCCCGAAATTCGATGTTTATCCATATTTCGATATTTTGATGATACACTTGCTTGAAGTTACTGATGATTTTTAAGTGCAGAAAATTCAGGAAAATCCAAATGAAGTTGGAAAATATCAAGAAGATCCCACTGTGGGAATTTATAAGTCCCGACCGTGGCTAAAAAGACGGTTATCTCTATCCTTGTATTATTTCATGTAATTAATTTGCATATTTATTAGACTATATCAAGGACCTTGTGGTTTTGATGAAACTGGAATTTGAGTTCCCCTTCAACAAAAACAGTGATAATTCGAGAGAATTCTTAATCGCACGGATAGGCCGTTTGATTGTTAATTAGTGAGGACGATAGTTCCATTTTTGTAAAACAGTGCATGGATAAACGAGCTTCGGCTTAACACTGAATTACAAGAATTGGTATCTTGACTCATTAATGACAATTTAACAATATTATCCTTAATTAATTTATATTTTATTTGACTTTATATTTTTCTTTTAGCCTAGCATGCATCATGTAGGACTTTGATATTATTGTAATAAAACTTAATTATTGATTAAGTTTCAGACTATTGATCAAATAATTCCAACATGATATGAAATATTCCATTCTGAATTGAGTATCTTGATTATCTTTGAGGTTCGCTTGAAGATATCCTTAGAATTCTATCTTTTCTTAGATTCTCTATCCAATATTTCTTGTTTCCTTTTAAGATCCATCATGGCTGCAGCACGTCCACATTGGCTGGCAATCGCTCCCCATGATGAAACCTGCAGTGTCTATGACCTGGGTACTTCGGTTGATCGACCTTATTTTATTTCCTTGTATATTTCATCCAGACATGATCGATTTCATTAATCTCCTTGAGTTATCTTCATTAATGATTTTGAAAAAAATTCCAATCATGTGATGTTAAGAGCGTGTCTCATCACACCTTGGCATCACCTTTTCAGTGCATTCCATTTCATTTAACTCCCTTGCAAAGACGATGCTAAGGTGAGGCAACTGTAGACACGCTAATTTCGACATCATTTTAAGTAAATTTCATATCATATAATAATGACTCAAAATGGTCTGATATTTAATCATTAGTTAATTTTTATTAATCTTTCTGAATTAGTTATCTAAATGTCATCGATCAGACAGACATAATTTAAGTTTATTAAATAAATTCATTTTAACTCTGATTTTTAATCAAATATAAAGAATTCTAAAAGACGTCGACATATGCAGACGCCATTTAGAGTTCATTCTTATTTTGATTATTAATCTGATTTTTAATTTATTTATTAATAAACTAGAAGACGTCTGCCATGAATGACGCCATTTAGGTTTCCTAAGCTGTTTCTATCTCTTCTTCCGAATGTTTATCCTTATCTTAATTAGTCTAAAAGACGTCTCCCATAGGCAACACGTTTTAGATAATTACAGATAATGATGAATTAATATGTGTTTATCTGTTTCTTAATTGGATTAACTTCAAAAACTTTTTCATGTTAATCTTTAAGTAACCACGGATGCGTGAACTTAAGCCTATAAATACCCAACCCATTGGTCATTAAAAGAGTTAGTGATGATAACGATAATTGAGTGAAAATTGAGTAAAGAATCTTGACAAAAGTGAAGGAGACGACGTCCAAACGCTGAAGGATCGAGGTGCTGCTACTACTTCCAAGAATCTTAAAGCAAGCTTCATCCTTTTTTCATCGCTTCTTCGTCCTTTCAAGATCCATTCAAGAACCAAGGCTTTCCAGGGGCCATCCAACTTAGTTGATTTCTTCATATTTTCATCACATTGGCATCACAATTTCATCACATCACTCCATGCTTCACACACTCACTAGCATTATTTTTGAATCCATGTTTAAAGGGGTTTAAAAGACCATCAAACAAGTGAGTTCTTTGTTCAAGTTGCATGATCAGAATCTTCATTAGAATAGATACTACCTCTGCTTAAGTTCTTATTGTTTTCTTTCATCATGTTTCTTGCAAGGTACAAAAGGAGATTAAGAGAATCAACAACAAGGGAATCAAGTTGGATGATCCTCAAAGTCCCATAAGCATCCAAAGCAAGAACAAAGTCAGAAGGGCTCTCTTTCTTCAGCTGGCTAAAGGAGGGGAATCAAGGACTCCAACATCTCCCAATTCCAAAACAGGTAGGTTATCAATCTTTGTCTTTTGCAACTTTTTAGTTAAAAGTTTCTGGCAATCACATTCACTTAGTTTTTTTAATAGGTTTATTTATCACATAATCGATATAATCCTCATGATAATCACACACCTGATTTGAGAACTCACACCTGTAGGCTAGAATGTCGCACCATAACCCGTTGCGAGGCATACTCGATGCCAACCGATTGACAGGCACCAACTACTCGGACTGGCTTAGGAACTTGAAGATTGTCCTCAAGTCTGAGCAGATTGCCTATGTCTTAGATAATGAACCTCCTACTGAACCAGCATTAGATGCCCCAGAGGAGGAAATGATTGCATATGAAAAGTGGAAGGAAGACTCCACCATGACCCAATACTACATGTTAGCCTCTATGAGCAATGAGTTGTGGAGGCAACATGAGGAGATGGATGCTAGATCCATCATACTCCATTTGAATGAGCTGTTTGGTGAGTAGACCAGAATCGAACGATAAGAGATATCTAAGAATCTATTCAAGGCTCAAATGGCAGAGGGAACTTCAGTACAGACTCATGCACTGAAGATGATAGAATGGATGGAGAGGCTGGATGCTCTTAGGGTTACACTTCCCAAGGAGATGCATACTGACCTCGTATTATCTTTCCTTCCATAATCTTATGCTCAGTTCATTGTTAACTTTAACATGAATAAGATCCAGACCACTTTAGCTGAGCTACTGAACATGTTGAAGACTGCAGAGGGGAACCTTGTGAAGGATAAACCCCAAATCCTCATGGTTGGTAAGACCAACAGAAAGAGACTTGCAGTCCAAGCCTTTCGAAAAGGTAAGAACAAGATTCAGAGAAAGCAAAAGGTTGTCAAAAAAGACAAAGGCAAGAGTACTGAGAAAGGTGATTGCTTCTATTGTCACCAGAAGGGCCACTGGAAGAGGAATTGCAAGGAATACCTCAAAGACAAAGCTCAAGGAACTGTGAAGTAGCAAGACGCTTCAGGTATCTATATGATAGATGTAAACTTGTTAATAAGAGATTGTACATTATGGGTATTAGATACTGGATGTGTATCTTATATCTGCAATTCTGTGTAGGCACTGGCAAGAAGACGTAAGTTGAGGACCGGCGAGGTGGAGCTGAGGCTAGGTAACGGCACAAGAGTTGCGGCGATCGCTGTGGGGACAGTGAAGCTCAAGCTACCATCCGAAGACACATTTTCATTAGATGAATGTTATTATGTACCTAGCATAATAAGAAATATTATTTATATTTCATGTTTAGATAGAATTAGATACAATTTAAATTTTGGGAACAATAGTTGTTCAATTTATTTTAGAAATAAATTAATAGCTTCTGCTATCTTGTCCAATGATTTGTATCTATTAAATGTGTCTCATGAAAATTTACACATCGGCTCTTTAATTAAAAGAAGTAAATATGAAATGAACAAAGCCTACTTATGGCATTGTAGGCTTGGCCACATTCGTTAAAACAGACTCCAAAGGATGCATAAAGATGGATACTTAGATCCATTTGATTATGAATCATATGCAACCTGTGAGTCATGTTTAATGGGTAAAATGGTTAAGTCTCTATTTAGTGGAACTGGAGAACGAGCCAAAGACATATTGGAACTTATACATTCAGATGCATGTGGTCCTATGTCTACCCAAGCCATTGGTGGTTTCTCATACTTCATTACATTCACTGATGACTACTCAAGGTTTGGATACATATACTTATTGAAGTATAAATATGAAGCCTTTGAGAAATTCAGAGAATTTAAGAATGAAGTAGAGAAACAATCTGGAAAGAGTATAAAAACCATCCGATCCGAGCAGGCTGGTGAATACTTGAGTACATAGTTCATTAAATACTTAAAAGATAATGGTATCCTTTTTCAGCTTACACCTCAGATGAATGGTGTATCATAAAGGAGAAATCGCACATTAATGAAAATGGTACGATCTATGATGAGCATGTCCAAATTACCAGTGTCCTTATGGGGATATGCACTTAGCTCGGCTATATATATCCTGAACAAGGTACCCAGTAAATCTGTTGAAACCACTCCATATGAGATATGGAATGGAAGGAAACTAGACCTTAAACATGTTTAAGTCTGGAGATGTCCTGCTCATGTTAAAAGACATGAAGCAAATAAGCTAGAGTCCAAAACTGACAAATGCAGATTTGTGGGATATCCAAAGAAAACTTATGAATATTACTTTTATCATCCTGGCGAACAAAAGGTATTTGTGGCAAGGAGAGCTGTCTTTCTGGAAGAAGATTATATTCTCTAGATGGACAGTGGGAGTAAAGTAACTCTGGAAGAAATTCCAGACCCACAAACTGGTAATGGTTCATCAGATGAACTGTCAGTTTCTGAACATGTTCAAAATAATACATAGGAACCTCGTAGGTCTAAAAGAGCACCTAAACCACTAGAAAGATATGTGGGACATATTAATTTGGATGGTTCAAAGATACTCTATAATGAGGATGATGATCCTAAGACTTACCAGGAGGCCATTGAAAGACCAGAGGCCGGGAAATGGCGGGAAGCTATGAATTCTAAAATACAGTCCATGTACATCAACCAAGTTTGGAACTTAGAAGATTTACCCGATAGTATAGTACCTATCAGCTGCAAATGGATCTTTAAAAGAAAGATCGGTGCACATAGACGTATTGAGACTTATAAATCAAGATTAGTGGCGAAAGGCTATCGTCAAAGACAAGGTGTTGACTATGGCGAAACCTTTTCACCCGTTGCCATGATTAAGTCCATCAGAATTCTTCTCGCCATTACTGCCTACCATGATTATGAAATCTGACAGATGGATGTGAACACTGCTTTCCTCAATGGAAACCTTGAGGAAAAAGTGTATATGATACAAGCAGAAGGATTCACATCCAAAGAATCTCCAGACATGGTATGCAAGTTGTAGAGGTCCATTTATGGATTGAAGCAAGCTTCCCGAAGCTGGAACATAAGATTTGATGAGGCGATCAAATCTTATGGCTTCATTAAGAATGAAGATGAGCCATGTGTGTACACGAAAAACAGTGGGTGCGCAATCACATTTCTAATTCTTTACGTTGACGACATCCTACTCATTGGGAATGATGTCATCGGTAAAGATTTGGCTGTCAAAGAACTTCTCCATGAAGGATTTGGGAGAAGCATCTTACGTATTAGGAATACAGATCTTTAGAGATAGATCAAAGAAGATGCTTGCTTTAACCCAATCCATGTACATATAAACCATTGTCAAAAGGTTTGGCATGGAAAATTCCAAGAGAGGTTTCATACCGATGAGACATGGAATTTCACTTCTTAAAGGTCACTGTCCCAAGACACCTGAAGAGAGGGTTGTGATGGGTAAGGTCCCCTATGCTTCTGCCATAGGCTCCATCATGTATGCCTTGCTATGTACTAGACCTAATATAGCATATACTCTAAGTATTACGAGCAGACATCAGGCAGATCCAGGTGATGAAGACTGGAAGGCTATGAAATGCATCCTTAAGTACTTGAGAAGAACTAAGGATCTATTTCTAGTCTATGGAGGAGGAGACTTAAAGCTGCAAGGATACACTGACTCAAGTTTTCAGTCTGATCCTGATGACAGCAAGTCAACATCAGGTTTTATTTTCACACTCAACGAGGGAGCAGTGAGCTAGAAAAGTTCCAAGCAGGAAACCACTTTTGATTCGACAACGAAAACCGAGTATATTGCTGCTGTTGAAGCCGCCAAGGAAGCTATATGGATGAAGAAATTCATCGGCGATCTTGGTGTGGTGGAAAGCATATCTGGTCCCGTCCCACTACTATGTGACAACAATGCGGCGATTGCTCAAGCGAAAGTGCCGAGGTCTCATCAGAAGTCGAAGCACATTCTGCGGCGCTTTCATCTGATCAGAGAGATTATAGCTCGAGGAGATGTCGTAGTGGAAAGAGTTCCTTCAGCTGACAACATAGTATATCCACTGACAAAGCCTTTGTCTCAAATTGTATTTGAGCGTCACTTAGAGAATATGGGTATTCTGTATAAAAGTGATTGGCTTTAGTCCAAGTGGGAGATTGTTAGTATTAGGTGGTCTCAAAACCAATCCGATACTATGTATTATGTTCAGATTATTAATATAATGGCATTTTTCATTTTGTATCTTTTTGAGCATTGCTTATCGAATCACGATGAAGTCCATGAACATGTGCATTAGTCTTCGAATTATGATGAGATCATAATTACGGGATCGAAGGTTTATAAACACATGTTCTTAATTGTTCCTAGTCATATGATGTTTGAGAAGGACATCAAACATCCGGATATACTAGTATAGGTTTCTTCAGCTCATATGACGAGGGTGACTGATCCTATAAGTCACTTGTGTGGAGACACTATGCTGGACCTATAGGTGCTCATTGGCGAATGAGTTCATTGAACTGATCCGACTATGAATCACTGGATGGTAAACACCTCACTGTTAACCAGCTTGATTCTTTTGTCACGGTTGCGTAGATGATCCTTGGACCTGAGACGCCAAAGATATCTTGTTGGTAGGTTTCTGAACTTTGACCATGACTAACGAATCCCTAACCATGGGTTGTCAATGAGTAAAGTGAACGGGTTCAAGGAAATGCCCTCGAAGGTAATTGTGTGTTCAATACGGGATCATCCGCTCTCGGTAGTTTGAGAGAGAATGTTCCGGAAATGATGCGCTTAAGTCCCTGGCCAGGGCGAACTCTGTATCAGATAAAGAGTTATCCGATAAAGATTAGCGGCATCGGATTCAAGTGAATCGACCGGCTAGGGTTTAACCGTAAGCCATACCCTAGGTCGATTTGGGAACATTGCACGGATGAAGGATTTTATCTGCGCGCTAACCGATGACGGAAAGGTTCCAATAGAGCGTTGCGATAACCCCAATGCCATCTAGGATCATGCGATGTTGCTTGGCATCCAATGTGATCGGAAGCCCGTCCGAATTTATTGTGGGACATTAAATTCGGCCGATTAATTAAACATAAGGATATTTATTAATTCAGTGGGTCCGTAAAGAGTTACCGGGCTTAATGGGCCATTAACTGGACTGGTATTTGTGCCTAGAGGGTCACACGCAAAAGGTTTTCAACTCGATGGATAATCCGACAAGATTTCGGATAAGTTTGGATTTTTATGAAAAACTGCAAATAGGTTTATATAAAAGAACGAATGCTAGGTCGAGGGCCAGCAACCTTAACCTAGCCGCCGTCTTCTTTCTCCTTCCTCTCTACTGGGCGTACGACACGAGGCGGCCATCTGGAAGCTCCGCATCGACTCTCGACTGCTCCACCTTCCGTCCGATGGGAGATTCTGAATCCACATGCCGCGGCAGATTACGCGTAGCCAGATGAGATCCACAAATGCCGCATCGAGCGAGGAGGCGAGGACGATCCATCGCGAGGAGAACCGCGTGGATACTGCTAGAGGCCAGGCAACTGCACAGCTTGCGGCATCGCTCCGACGGAACCGAAAAACGAACGCGGATTTGAATCTGTGCAAGGTAAATCCGATTTACTCCGGTCTTGTTTTTGTTGATCGAAACGGGATGGATCCGATCCTGAGAAATTTTATTCCGCTGCGTTTTTCGGTCGGATCTCGACACAACGATCCCAACAAGTTTCTCATCTGGAAACTCCGATCGGACTGCATCAAAACGAGGAAATGGGTGATGAGCAAGATGTTCTGCTATAGCGTAGCCTTTGATCGCTTTATGCTGAATGTAGATGATGTCAAATTGAGATAGAAAGCTCTGCCAACATGCTAACCTATCAATGAGGATGGATTTCTCAAGAAGAAACTTAATGGGATTCATCCTAGCGATGAGATGGACTTCGTAGGCCAGAAAATAGTGCTTCAATTTCTAAACTATCCATACAAGCACTGCACATGTTTTCTCGATCGTTGTGTATCTTTATTCTGCAGGGTTGAGAAGTTTGGAGAGATAATAGGCTGCCCTCTCCTTTCTTTCTTCATCTTCTTGTGCTAGGACAGCCCCCACCGCATCATCCAGGACATAAATATATAGAATCAAAGGTTTGTCTGGAGATGGGTGTCTCAAGACAGAAGGACTTGCCAAATATGTCTTCAATCCATCAAATGCCACATGATACTTATCATCCCAATCAAACTTGACTCCTGGCCTGGTAAGCTCGTAAAACGGCTTACACCTTTGTGAATGTTGGGAGACAAATCGGCGAATAAACTGCAACCTCCCGATCAATCCTCTTAACTCTTTCAAGTTCTTGGGAGGTGGCATTTCTCTGATAGCCTTTGCCTTGTTGGAATCGATCTCAATGTCTCATTTACTTACAATAAATCCCAATAATTTTCCTGATGATACACCGAATACGCAGTTCTTGGGATTCATCTTCAATTGATATTCTCTTGATCTCTTAAGAACTCTTGCCAAAACTCTGGCATGTTCAGCCATAGTCTTAGATTTCACTAACAGATCATCCACATACACTTCTAAATCAATGTGCATCATGTCATGGAATATTGCCATCATAGCCCTTTGATAAGTGGATCAAGCATTTTTCAATCCAAAAGGCATGACGACATAACAATATGTTCCCCAAGGTGTGGTGAATGACGTTTTCTCTTGATCATCTTCCGCCAACTTAATCTGATTATACCTTGAGAATCCATCCATAAATGACAATGTTTCATAGCTAGCCGTGTTGTCAATGAGTACGTCTATGTAAGGCAGTGGAAAGTCATCTTTAGGATATGTCCGGTTCAAATCTCGAAGGTCAATGCAAATCCTGACCTTCCCATCCTTTTTCATGACCGGGACTATATTTTCCACCCATTGCGGATAGAGGACAACTCTAATGAATTTGGCCTTATGCAGCTTATCGACCTCTTCCATCATTTTCAAAGCCATCTGGGGGTGGAATCACCTTAATTTCTATTTAACCGGACTAGCTCCATCTTTCAATGTCAATCGATGTTCTACTAAGGAAGAATCTAATCCCGACATATCTTCATAACTCCATACGAAAGTGTCCTTATAGTCTTTGAGAACTTGGACTACTGCCTCTTCATTTGCTTCAGAAATATTTTTCCTGACGAGGACAACCTTAGGCTTGTCTTTAGTTCTTAGATTAATTTCTTTGGTAGGCTCTTCTACGGCGGCTGAGGGTCTATCGAATCTCTTCACTCCACTGGAATACACCTCAGCTCCGTCCTTGTCATCTTCAGTAATGGGGTCTTTCTCGTGTATCAATTCATACACCCCATATCCATTATTGACTAACTCATCAACTTCACATTCTTCTGGTATCTGAATGGGATTTTCTAACAGTTGAGGGATCTGAGAATAAGAAAGGCATCTTAAAGCTAGATCTTGGAGGTATCTACCCGGAATTCGCCTACCCTTAGGCTTCCTAGACTTCCTAACGTGACAAACCTGCCTAGAACTAGACTCCCTACAACTAGACTCTCTATCCTGACCTAGTGAGGACGAAGAAGGATAAAAATCATGGGATACATGAAGTGATACAGGTGAATCCTTCCGAGAGGAGGGACAGAGTAGATCTAGGAAAGAATCTTGTCCGAACGACCCGCGCAATGGGGTATAGTCAAACAAGTATGATGTTTCCTCAACAAGGATTTGGGAGGAAGAAGTTGCCAAATTGGCGTTTTTTCTTTGTGAATTATCTATGTTTATCATAAAGCAGGAATGGATATGAATAGGGGGAGAATGAAATGTTGGAGGTGATGGCACCAGGGCCAAAGGATTAGGGGGATCATACAATAGTATGTCTCAGATCAAATCGTAGATCCTCTCAAGATCGAGAGGAATCTGAGGAATAAGGTCCTGTGGAGACAAAGTAACAATAATGGGCGAAGCTCGTGGGATGTCTTCAGTAATGACCCGCGACCAAGTCGGGGTTAGGAGTAGGGTATGGAACAGAGTGTGGTGGATGAAAGCATGAGAGGGATAGGTTCCCCTCCAGAGAAGATCAGTGGTGAATCCGAGTCATCTGGCTCCCCTTTATCAGCTTCTTCATTTAACAGGATTCTTTTGTCAAAAATGGCGCCAGGCCCTTCAATCAGTTCATCTATCAGTGACGGCAACTTCGATTTCTAGGGATCAAGGAATAATCTGTTCAGTGATATGTACAGATCCCTTAGGTCGAACCACCGATACCATTCACAGTCCATATCTTGAAATTTTCTCCTTTTCATCGGCCGCAGAGCCTCCAAGGACTGATATGTCAGTAACTCATAACAGTGTCTGGCCACATCTCTCCCATATATATCATGTAGATCGAAGTAGGAAGTGATCACCACCGTGTTATCATCAACATGATTAATCGCAGGTCCCTTGATGAAGTGTGTATATAGAGTCCAAGTCAAGGGATTCCGATTTTCCTTAAACGGTGTGGCCATTGCCTCCTATATCTTCTGGCCATTTTCATCTTTGTGCCGCTGTACGATGTAAGGATTGAGATTTCGGATCCAATCATTGGGTCAATTTCGGTATCGAACCCCTTGGTTTGAACCCTTATGGGGCTGGGGCATAGGTTCTTTATCGCGTTGAGCTTGCGAGACACGGTTCAAACGGCGTCCTATTAGGGGGACGCGTTTTAGAGTGTGCCACATAGGTGACACGTGGGTGCCACGTGGGCCAGTTTTGGGCCGCGAGAGTACGGCCCCGGCCTTGTCGTCTGAATGGCATCGGTAATGGGCGATGCGTTTTAGCTAGTTTCGATTTAACCCCGCGAACCCTCCCTCCTTTTCCTCATTTCTCTCATCTTCTTCTCTCTCCTCCCTCTCTCCGATCACTTCGTTCTCCTTTCCACTTCTCCTCCCTTTCCTCTCACTCCACTCCATAAACCCCCCCCCCCCCCAACTTCCACCACTACCACCACCATTTCCTCCGCGGCGTATTGCTCTCCGGACGGCGGTCGATGTCCCGGTGGAGTAATGGCGTCTACGGCGATACTGGCGGCGGCTTGTGGCATGGCGGTTCGGCGGCTTGGAGCTCAGAGGAGTTCAAGTAACCGATAGGGTGACGATCTCCATTGTGTTTTGATTAAAACCATGTTTTTCCTGCTTTATAGCATGTTTAGAAAATTTTCGGGGTGAAAATAGTCACTTTATAAATTGAGGAATGGTAGGTTTTAACGGGTATTTAGATTCTCCTCCTCCTTCCCTATTTTGGTACGTTTTTATGCAATTTAGGGGAAGAAATTCCACTTCTAGTACTCGGGTAGGCTGGGGGAACTTGTTTGAGAACGCTAAATGGCGTCTTGCGACAGCGACGCCATTCTAAATGGCGGCTGCCTCCCAAGACGCGATTTAGCCCAGTTCATCCCGAGCCCTGATTCTGTTTCTATCGTGAATGGCAACTAGAGATAGTGACGCCTTTTAAAAGGTGACTACCTTGCACGACGCGATTTATGCCATCTTCTGAGGCCAAGTTTTACATGAACTAATTTAGGAGTCTTGAATGACGTCAGCCACGGGCGACGCGATTCAAGACAGAACTTCATTAATCCATGTAATTAACATGTGTTTACATTGTTAGATAGTTTGGTTAAAATGCATGCTTAAAACCATACTTCGAAGTCGAGGATTTCTACGTGATCGGATCGCACTGTGACGTGTTTTGTGCGATCATGGACCTAGAGTGACAGTTGTTAGCGCTTAGGTACCTTGTGTCGGTGTGGGAGTGACACAGCGCTGGTGTGGTAGTGGTGGGGTGACGCCTAGAGAGAGGGTCACCTGGTGTATCCCGGGATATAGCTAGTACCGGTGTGGGAGTGGTACATTCGGAGTGTCACTCGTGCTGGGAGAAGTAGAACCACCTTGAGCCGGTCAGGCCGGAGTAGCCAGCGCGCTATCCAAGGGGTTGTTGTTTGGTCTCAGCGGGTCGGTGTTTTCCGCGTTCGGTAGTGTGGTTTGTGTGTTTAACCGAGACGCTAGTTGTGGACTCCATGGTGGAGTGGTTTTAGAGTTGTGTTTACTGCTTTATTTATTTGAATTGCCTATATTCGTGTTGTTGCACTTGTGGGTGCATGAGTGGGTGGTGGGGATCGAAGGATCCCTACTGAGTCTATTTCGATGAGACTCACCCCCTGCGGTTTACAGGTGAGGGTTCCAAGCAGGCGTAGTGTGGAGGGATTTGTCTCGGGTTGCACGCCAGCAACCATCATTTCGGGGTATGCCCCGATGTAGTTGTTATTTTCCTTTCAGGCCTGTATGCTTAATTACTTCATTTCAGTTGGAATATGTAATTATTTGCTGAGTCAAGTTGAATTGTAATAATTTTTAATTCATGCACTTCCTTTACAATTCAATTTAATGTGGATGTTTAGCTTAGTTTATCATTTATTTCCCAGACTTATTGAGATCTTGGTTTGGCTCCAAATTTTAATGATTCAGTATACATTTAGTAATCGGATCCACGATTATAGGGTGGCGGGTCGTTACATACGATGTCATGCCTTACTCTTCTTGACCTATAGCCCAAGCCATTACTAGGTGCTCTTCGGTTATCTTCAACGGGCGTAGTTCTGCCCTATAATTTTGTGCCCAGGCCTTTTTCTGGTTGATAATCGCCTTTCATCATGATGTTCCAGCCAAGGGTACTCATGCACTTCCCCCGCTTTACAACATCGACTGGATATGGATCAAGTGTAGTGGCTCTTAAAGGATCAGCCAAGGGAGAATAGACCTGTAATACCGACAGACTGGGTTGTCGGCCAAGTGAGGGAATTGGTGTGATGTTCAAGGAATGAGCAGCAGTATGGATCGACATGTTCGTGACTTTGATGATCCATCCTTTGTATGGAAACATAAGGCATTGATGATTAGTTGATGAAATTGCCTCAAGAGACTTGATGTACGGACAGCTAATGATGCCTTTTAATGAAGGGTCGATTTCCAAGATGTGCAATTCAACCTCAGCATGACAAACGGGGCCTAACTCTACTTTCAAGTAAACCATTCCCAGAGGGGAACGAGTAGAGTTGTCATAGGATGTAACAAAGATAGGAGAAGGCAACCACTTTTCTCTGGGTATGCCACAAGATTCTAGAGTTTTTGGTGACAATACATTTATGGAAGCCCCAGTATCAACTAGACAAACATCTATAGCCTTTTTACATATGTTAACTGTAATGCTTAGGGTCATACCCCTGGCTACGGGTGGTGCTAGTTCTTATGTATGAAATGTTATAGAGGGTTGATCCCCCTATGGAACTAGCAGTGTAGTTATTTTCTCTACTGGCACGTCATCATTGACCATTACTTTTTGCAAGTACTCCATCAAGGTTTCTTGATAGGTCTTCGATGTAACGACCCGCCATCCTATGACCGGAGACCCGGTCACTAAATGGATATCGGCCCATTAACTGCGGGTTCACACCCGGATCTGACACAACACGTCTGGAGGAGTAAGCGTTAAACAAGGCTAAATATATCAATCTCACGGACTACAAAGGTAAACGAGTGCGCAGGAAGGAAAAATAACAATGTCCGTATACAGTCCAACAATAATTACATGTCCAACAATTAAATAAGTACAGGCAGAAGGGAGTACAACAACATCGGGGCATACCCCTGAACAAAGACAGCTGCTGGCCCGCACACCAGGAAGACACCACGCTTCCGCTCGCCTCGAGGTCCACACCTGAAACCGCAGGGAGTGAGCCGCACCAGAAATGGGCTCAGTAGGGATCATCCGATCCCCTGCCTCCCACTCACACACCCACAAGTGTAACAACAGGAATATATGGCAATTAAGTAAAGCAGTAAACACAGCACTCGACCTGATATGAAACATACGACAAACAGTGTAGCAAGAACCGTTCTAAGCAACCCGAAGAACCCAACACAAAGTCACGTCTCATAGCCAAAGTCCACAAAGCGACTAAACCACACTGTCGACCGAAGTCAACGTCGCCTCCCAACACCGCCACCACTACTCACGCCTATCCACCCTACAGTGTTCCGGGGCACTGTAGGGTGAGGCAGTGAGTCAAACTAGGACTAGCTGAAACCAGTGTACCGCCACTGCCAGCTACGTGTGCACACAAGCAGTCTAGACTACTGTCCTACCGTCCGGATTGCCTCCACGCTAGGCCTCAGCGCTTCAGGAGGGCCCTGGGGACCGGCGAACCCCCGTCAAGCCGAAGCTACAGGAACTACCCACAAACCCAACTCTCCCGGGCTGCGTCAGGCCAAAGGGCTAAAGGTACCACTCGTAACCTTGATCAAAGGTCACATCAGGCCCGATGGCTAAAGGGTAAACCAACTCCCACCAGTAACACCACCAGCTCCACAGTAAGAAACACGCCAGAAGCTGTCACGACAACCAAGGGAAACCCCGACCCGCTGAGACCAAACAGCAACCCCTCGGATAGCACACCAGCTACTCCGGCCCGACGGGCTCAAGGTGGTTCTGCTTCTCTCAGCCAAGGGTAAAACACAACATGCTCCACTTCACAGACACCATGGCCCTTCTCCCATCGGCCCATGGTGACAAACGTAAACCACAGTTAACCCGATCCACATTCGTATAACACAACCACACATATAACATGATTCCATTCGTACAGTAAACCTCAGTCTCAATATACAACCCAAATCATGCATTTGAACCATCCCACCGTGAAACATACATGAAATAATAGGATTTAAGCATTCCTGTCTTGAATCGCGTCGACCGAGGTCGACGCCATTCAAGACCCTCAGACAGGTTTATTAAAAGCCAGATTATCCATTAAAACGCGTCCACCAGTGAAGCCGCCGTTTAAAAACGCGTCAGGGTCGCCAGACGCCATTCAACCCAGAAATCCAGATTGCAGAACCCTTAAACGGGGGCATTTCCTGCCTAAATGGCGTCATGATGGCTCGACGTCCTTCAGAAAGGCGTCGTCCATCCATGACGTCATTTAGCGCCAGAACTCCTAACTCAGGAAACCTTGAACATGGAAGTTTCTGCCCTAAAACGCGTCGTACTGACCCGACGTCTGTTGGAAAGGCATCGACCAGACACGACGCCATTTAGCGCCAGAAACCAGGTTTCCTGGTTCAACCCGAGGGTCTCACCCTTGAACCCCAAGCACCTCGAAAAGCCCCAAAACCAAAAGGGGGAAGATGAGAACGTCAAGTACCACGATCATGCTATGAAACCACATCCACAAACACCGCCATTCCCACAAGGAATCCCCCTAAACATGCTCAATCTAACCCCAAACACGGCACATCACGCCAAGAAGCAAACGAGCACACATGCAAGGTTTCGTCCCCCTACCGGTTCTTGAACTCCTCCAAGCTCCTCGCCGCCGGTACGCCGCACCGCAGACCGCCGCCGGTACCCTCGAAGACGCCGCCACTCCGCCGGGACGTCGGCCGCCGTCCGGAGAAGGGAACGCCGCGAAGGAGGTGGTGGAGGTAGAGGTGAGCGGTAGGGAGGCTATGGAGTGATTGGAAGAGGAAGAAGAGGAAGGAAAGGGGAAGAAGAGAGTCGGAGAGGGCGGAGAGGGTGAGGAGAGAGAGAGTGCAGGCGAGAATGAGGGAAAGAAGGGGAGGCTCGCGAAGTCAATCTGAATCCCGCTAAAACGCGTCGATCGAGGCAGACGCCTATCAGACGACAGGACAGGCCGTACTGACAACACTCTGGCGCCGCACTCTGACATCGCAGAGGTCACAGTCTGAATCGCGTCGACCCACCTGGACGCCGTTCAGACGATGTGACCGGGGCCGTACCCTCGCGGCCCGAAACCCGCCCACGTGGCGCACACGTGGCACAACAGCCAGCAGACCTAAATGGCGTCCACACAACCTGACGCCTTTTGAAAGGCATCGAGCAGTGCTGACGCCATTCAGTCAGTAATCTCAAGACCCTCCTCAGGGTCCAAACCAGGGGATTCGGCCCGAACCCGACCCGAATACTGAACCCGAAATCTCAGTCCTTACAATCTCCCCCCCTTAAAAGAATTTCGTCCTCGAAATTTGCAACCGCTCAACGCTCAACTCGGCTAACCATCACATGTCGGCACACCGGTTACAACAATCATTCTCACCAATCATACCCACAGAGCTCCACAGAAGTAGCCAAACAAATTCACGCCAAGCTAACCAAGATTCCCAATTCTGACAAAAGCTGATAAATCAACATAACCACACACTAGCAAGGCACATATTACAAAACCGATTCTCTACCAAACCCAAATACATACAAGTGCCTCAAGAGTTCACAACCACCTCAGAAAAAGACAAGATAAAAGTGCTCTCCTAGCACAACCTCTCGGATCTCCACAAGGAGACGCGACTCCAATCACACCTCGAACACCCACTAACCGCTCGGTCCCTGACCTGCCTGGTTCTTCTGGGGACAATTCCTCGCGAGATGTCCCTTCCGACCACAAGCGAAACAGCTACCAGTGATCAAGGGACATATCATGTTGCCATGAAACCTACCACAACGGGGACAACGGTCTGCAGCGTCCCGCCTCGCCTCCTGCTGCCAGCCGACCTCTGTCTCCATCTGCTGAACCGAACCATGTCTAGATATCAGCAGGGAGATGGAAGTGAGGGGCCTAGTTCCCGAGGTGGCCAATCCACGGTGGTGGAACGGTTCTTGAAGCTGAAGCCCCCTTCTTTCACGGGTCAACTTGTTCCAGATGCGGCAGCTCAGTGGGTTAAGGTGGTGGAGAAGGTGTTTGATGTCCTAGAATGTGCTGAGAGTGACAAGACCTTGTTGGCAACCTACTTGCTGAAGGGCGATGCTTATGATTGGTGGGTTACCATCAAGGGGTTGATGTTTCCAGATAGGCCTTTGAGGGAGATTCCTTGGGAAGGCTTCGTGAGAGAGTTTAGTGGACAGTACTTTCCGAGGCACGTTCGTAGGGCCAAGGAAAGGGAGTTTATGGAATTGGTACAGGATGATATGTCGGTTCTAGAGTACCAGATGAAGTTTGTAGCTCTGGGGAGGTTTGCTCCACACATATCTGAGCGTGAGGATCTTAGAACGGAGAAATTTGTGGATGGGCTTCGGCACGATCTGAGAGAGTTTGTGGCGGCCCACTGTTGTAAGGATTTGGCATCAGCGGTTCAGTGCGCGGCAGCAGTGGAGATGCAGTTCCAACACGCGGCAAAGGAATCGGAGCATTCAGCACAGGGGAAGCAGCATAGCAGGGACAGATCGGCAGCCTTTTCGTCAGATGATCCGAGTTCCTTTGAGGTCGAGTTCCAGGAGGTACCTTGTGACGAGGATGAGGATGGTTCGGTTCAGCAGATGGAGACAGAGGTCGGCTGGTAGCAGGAGGCGAGGCGGGACGCTGCAGACCGTTGTCCCCGTTGTGGCAGGTTTCATGGCAACATGATATGTCCCTTGATCACTGGTAGCTGTTTCGCTTGTGGTCGGAAGGGACATCTCGCGAGGAATTGTCCCCAGAAGAACCAGGCAGGTCAGGGACCGAGCGGTTAGTGGGTGTTCGAGGTGTGATTGGAGTCGCGTCTCCTTGTGGAGATCCGAGAGGTTGTGCTAGGAGAGCACTTTTATCTTGTCTTTTTCTGAGGTGGTTGTGAACTCTTGAGGCACTTGTATGTATTTGGGTTTGGTAGAGAATCGGTTTTGTAATATGTGCCTTGCTAGTGTGTGGTTATGTTGATTTATCAGCTTTTGTCAGAATTGGGAATCTTGGTTAGCTTGGCGTGAATTTGTTTGGCTACTTCTGTGGAGCTCTGTGGGTATGATTGGTGAGAATGATTGTTGTAACCGGTGTGCCGGCATGTGATGGTTAGCCGAGTTGAGCGTTGAGCGGTTGCAAATTTCGAGGACGAAATTCTTTTAAGGGGGGGAGATTGT
The DNA here is from genome assembly GCA_030544215.1 of Zantedeschia hybrid cultivar. Lineage (NCBI taxonomy): Eukaryota > Viridiplantae > Streptophyta > Magnoliopsida > Alismatales > Araceae > Zantedeschia > Zantedeschia hybrid cultivar. Next base: position 50,188,503 of record JARZZO010000011.1, read on the forward strand.
AAGGACTGAGATTTCGGGTTCAGTATTCGGGTCGGGTTCGGGCCGAATCCCCTGGTTTGGACCCTGAGGAGGGTCTTGAGATTACTGACTGAATGGCGTCAGCACTGCTCGATGCCTTTCAAAAGGCGTCAGGTTGTGTGGACGCCATTTAGGTCTGCTGGCTGTTGTGCCACGTGTGCGCCACGTGGGCGGGTTTCGGGCCGCGAGGGTACGGCCCCGGTCACATCGTCTGAACGGCGTCCAGGTGGGTCGACGCGATTCAGACTGTGACCTCTGCGATGTCAGAGTGCGGCGCCAGAGTGTTGTCAGTACGGCCTGTCCTGTTGTCTAATAGGCGTCTGCCTCGATCGACGCGTTTTAGCGGGATTCAGATTGACTTCGCGAGCCTCCCCTTCTTTCCCTCATTCTCGCCTGCACTCTCTCTCTCCTCACCCTCTCCGCCCTCTCCGACTTTCTTCTTCCCCTTTCCTTCCTCTTCTTCCTCTTCCAATCACTCCATAGCCTCCCTACCGCTCACCTCTACCTCCACCACCTCCTTCGCGGCGTTCCCTTCTCCGGACGGCGGCCGACGTCCCGGCGGAGTGGCGGCGTCTTCGAGGGTACCGGCGGCGGTCTGCGGTGCGGCGTACCGGCGGCGAGGAGCTTGGAGGAGTTCAAGAACCGGTAGGGGGACGAAACCTTGCATGTGTGCTCGTTTGCTTCTTGGCGTGATGTGCCGTGTTTGGGGTTAGATTGAGCATGTTTAGGGGGATTCCTTGTGGGAATGGCGGTGTTTGTGGATGTGGTTTCATAGCATGATCGTGGTACTTGACGTTCTCATCTTCCCCCTTTTGGTTTTGGGGCTTTTCGAGGTGCTTGGGGTTCAAGGGTGAGACCCTCGGGTTGAACCAGGAAACCTGGTTTCTGGCGCTAAATGGCGTCGTGTCTGGTCGATGCCTTTCCAACAGACGTCGGGTCAGTACGACGCGTTTTAGGGCAGAAACTTCCATGTTCAAGGTTTCCTGAGTTAGGAGTTCTGGCGCTAAATGACGTCATGGATGGACGACGCCTTTCTGAAGGACGTCGAGCCATCATGACGCCATTTAGGCAGGAAATGCCCCCGTTTAAGGGTTCTGCAATCTGGATTTCTGGGTTGAATGGCGTCTGGCGACCCTGACGCGTTTTTAAACGGCGGCTTCACTGGTGGACGCGTTTTAATGGATAATCTGGCTTTTAATAAACCTGTCTGAGGGTCTTGAATGGCGTCGACCTCGGTCGACGCGATTCAAGACAGGAATGCTTAAATCCTATTATTTCATGTATGTTTCACGGTGGGATGGTTCAAATGCATGATTTGGGTTGTATATTGAGACTGAGGTTTACTGTACGAATGGAATCATGTTATATGTGTGGTTGTGTTATACGAATGTGGATCGGGTTAACTGTGGTTTACGTTTGTCACCATGGGCCGATGGGAGAAGGGCCATGGTGTCTGTGAAGTGGAGCATGTTGTGTTTTACCCTTGGCTGAGAGAAGCAGAACCACCTTGAGCCCGTCGGGCCGGAGTAGCTGGTGTGCTATCCGAGGGGTTGCTGTTTGGTCTCAGCGGGTCGGGGTTTCCCTTGGTTGTCGTGACAGCTTCTGGCGTGTTTCTTACTGTGGAGCTGGTGGTGTTACTGGTGGGAGTTGGTTTACCCTTTAGCCATCGGGCCTGATGTGACCTTTGATCAAGGTTACGAGTGGTACCTTTAGCCCTTTGGCCTGACGCAGCCCGGGAGAGTTGGGTTTGTGGGTAGTTCCTGTAGCTTCGGCTTGACGGGGGTTCGCCGGTCCCCAGGGCCCTCCTGAAGCGCTGAGGCCTAGCGTGGAGGCAATCCGGACGGTAGGACAGTAGTCTAGACTGCTTGTGTGCACACGTAGCTGGCAGTGGCGGTACACTGGTTTCAGCTAGTCCTAGTTTGACTCACTGCCTCACCCTACAGTGCCCCGGAACACTGTAGGGTGGATAGGCGTGAGTAGTGGTGGCGGTGTTGGGAGGCGACGTTGACTTCGGTCGACAGTGTGGTTTAGTCGCTTTGTGGACTTTGGCTATGAGACGTGACTTTGTGTTGGGTTCTTCGGGTTGCTTAGAACGGTTCTTGCTACACTGTTTGTCGTATGTTTCATATCAGGTCGAGTGCTGTGTTTACTGCTTTACTTAATTGCCATATATTCCTGTTGTTACACTTGTGGGTGTGTGAGTGGGAGGCAGGGGATCGGATGATCCCTACTGAGCCCATTTCTGGTGCGGCTCACTCCCTGCGGTTTCAGGTGTGGACCTCGAGGCGAGCGGAAGCGTGGTGTCTTCCTGGTGTGCGGGCCAGCAGCTGTCTTTGTTCAGGGGTATGCCCCGATGTTGTTGTACTCCCTTCTGCCTGTACTTATTTAATTGTTGGACATGTAATTATTGTTGGACTGTATACGGACATTGTTATTTTTCCTTCCTGCACACTCGTTTACCTTTGTAGTCCGTGAGATTGATATATTTAGCCTTGTTTAACGCTTACTCCTCCAGACGTGTTGTGTGAGATCCGGGTGTGAACCCGCAGTTAATGGGCCGACATCCATTTAGTGACCGGGTCTCCGGTCATAGGATGGCGGGTCGTTACATTCGATCTTTTGATCAGTTCGAGCACGGAGTTCCTTGCCGGTGTTCTGTCTAGTTGCTTCAACAAGTCATATTGAGTGCCTAGTGCACTCTCTTCATTCTGTACTTCCTCTGGCGGCTGTGATGGGCCGTCTCTAACTGTGGATTAAGGAAAAACTTTATTGTAGATTCTCCCGCTCCGGAGCATATGTTCTTCAATAGTGGAAGGACCAGGTGTTATCTTAAGCACCAACGGTTTGATGAGTGGTCTGGAGGGTGTAATGGGTTGGTAAACAGGTGATAGAGAATTATTTGGTGGACGCATCATGCGTATGAGCGGTTTGGAGGGTTGTATGGGTGGATAAACGGGTGATGGTGGGGGATTATTTGGTGGAGGTAATGTGCAGATAAGGGGTTTCGAGGGTTATATGGTACTGGGATAAGTGGTTGTAGGCGAGGTAGGGAATGGTATTCATAGCAATGGTTTAGATGGCATGAGGGGTGTATAGTTGGTTTGCGGAGGGTTGCTTGGTGAAGGTATGGTGGCGGAGGGGGTAATGGGTTTAATGGTGATGGGTTACGGTTTGTGTTGGATTTTTCTCGGTTTCTCCGGATCGCTCACGCAGCGGAAACTAAAAAAAATACAGCGATCCGTTCCCATTTCGAAATCTAAAATACGATAATCGGATTATCGAAGTTCTCACCGTGTGCGGATTCGAATCCGCAGCCGTTCAGTTCCGTCGGTGCGACACCGCAAGCCGCGCAAGTGCCCGGCCTCTAACGAAGTCCACGCGATCCTCCCCACGACGGATATCCTCGAGTTCCTCGTTCTTCGCAGCCCAAGAAGCCTCCGTCGGTCGCCGCAATGATCGCCGCAACGTGCGGACGATTTTCCGTCGAACGGGATTCGGAGAAGGGGCGGAGCAGATCTGGATCTACCTGGACACCAGAGAAAGACAGAAACTGAGGAGGGGCAGCTAGGGTTAGCAACAGCTTGGCCTGCTCAGCCCGTTCTCTATGTTTTATACTAACCGCGCGGTTTTTCATAAAAACCCCCGGTTTATATAAAACCCACTTATTTATCCATCGCCTTGAGAATCATGTACGTGTGACCCTCTAGGCCTAAGTACCAGTCCAGTTAATGGCCCAACAAGCCCAGTGACTCCTCAATGGATTTATTAATTAATTAATAACCCTTTATTAATCAATTAATCAATCGAATTAATGTCGCACATCGAATTCGACCGGGCCTCCGATCACGTTGGGTGCCAAGCAACATCACGTGAACCCAGAAAGTATTTGGGGTTAAGTAACCCACTCTTGGAACCTTTCCGCCGACAGTTACCGCGTGGATATAATCCTTCATTCGTACAATGCTCTCGAGTCAACTCAGGGTATGGCAAGCTGTCAAACCCTAACCGGTCGACTCATTTGGATTGGATGCCGCTGATGAATATCGGAAAACTCCTTTTCCGATATTATTGTCCGCACTGGCCAGGGACTTTCGCGCATCCTTCCTAGAGCATTCTCTCTCTGAAAACCGAGAGTGAATGATTCCTTATTGACACACAATTCCCTTCGACGGTATTCCGTTGTACCCAATCCTTGGCGTATTAGAATCCCGTGGCTAGAGATTCGTTAACCAAGGTCAAAGCACAGAAGTCCATCGACAAGGTGTCCTTGGTGTCTCAGGTCCGAGGACCATCCACGCAACTGCGACAATAGAATCAAGCTGGTTGACAGTGAGGTACAATACCATCCAGCGATTCAGTCGGATCAGTTCAGTGAACTCATTCTCTAATGAGCACCTACAGATTCTCCTTAGTGTCTCCACACAAGTGACTTATGAGACCAGTCACCCTCATCATATGAGCAAGAGTAATCTGTACTAGTCTAACCAGATATCCGATGTCCTTCTCGGATATCCTCCGACTAGGAACGATTAAGAATATGTGTGTTTAAGTGATCAGTCTCATTAGTATGATCTCATCATAATCTGATCACTATAGCACATATTCACGGACTTCATTATGAAACGAGAATTAATGCGATTTACACATAATGAATATTATGCCATTATATTAATAAACGAACGAGATTTACATAGTCAGATTGTCTTGTAGGCCACCTAAACTAACAATCTCCCACTTGGACTAAAGCCAATCACCTTTATACAATAAGCCCATAGACTCTAGGTGACGCTCAAACACAATTTGAGCCAACAGCTCTGTCAGTGGATCTGCTATATTGTCGACGGATGGAACTCTTTCCACTACTACATCTCCTCTAGATATGATCTCTCTGATAAGGTGAAAGCGCCTCAGAATATGCTTCGATTTCTGATGAGACCGTGGCTCTTTCGCTTGCGCAATTGCTCCATTGTTGTCGCACAACAGTGGAACAGGCTCAGAGATGCTGGGAACTACGCCGAGGTCGGTGATGAATTTCTTCAACCACACTGCTTTCTTGGCGGCTTCAGCTGCAGCGATGTACTCAGCTTCAGTCGTCGAATCTGCAGTGGTTACTTGCTTGGAACTCTTCCAGCACACTGCCCCTCCGTTCAATGTAAACACAAATCCAGATGTTGACTTGCTATCATCTTGATCTGATTGGAAACTCGAGTCAGTAAAGCCTCGCAGTTTCAAGTCACCTCCTCCATAGACAAGAAACATATCCTTAGTTCTTCTCAAGTACTTAAGGATGCATTTCACTGCCTTCCAGTGCTCTTCGCCTGGATCAGCCTGAAATCTGCTCGTAACACTTAGAGCAAATGCAACATCAGGCCGTGTACATAGCATGGCATACATGATAGATCCTATGGAAGATGCAGAGGGTATTCTATCCATGAATGCCCTCTCATCAGGAGTCTTAGGAGACTGCTCCTTTGAGAGATTAATTCCATTTCTCATCGGTATGAAACCTCTCTTGGAATTTTCCATGCCAAACCTTTTGACTGTGGTATCTATGTACAAGGATTGGGTCATTCCAAGCATCCTCTTTGATCTATCTCTATAGATCCGTATTCCTAATACGTAGGATGCTTCTCCCAAATCTTTCATGGAGAAGTTTTTCGACAGCCAGATCTTTACTGATGACATCATAGCTACATCATTCCCAATGAGTAGTATGTCATCTACGTAAAGAACTAGAAAAGTGACTGCACTCCCACTGGTCTTCTTGTACACACAAGGCTCATCTTCATTCTTAATGAAGTCATAAGACTTGACAGCCTCGTCAAATCTTATGTTCCAGCTCCGGGAAGCCTGCTTCAGTCCATAAATGGACCTCTGAAGCTTGCACACTTTATCTGGAGATTCTTTGGATGTGAAACCTTCTGGTTGTATCATATACACCTCCTCCTCAAGCTTACCATTGAGGAAGGCAGTCTTCACATCCATTTATCATATTTCATAATCAAAATGTGCAGCAATGGCGAGCAGAACTCTGATCGACTTTATCATGGCAACTGGTGAGAAAGTCTCGTCATAGTCAATTCCTTGCCTTTGATGATTGCCTTATAAGTGTCGATCCGTCCATCAGCACCGATCTTTCTCTTAAAGATCCACTTGCAACCGATGGGTACAATACCTTCGGGCAAGTCCTCCAAGTTCCAAACTTGGTTGATGTACATGGACTGGATTTCTGAGTTCATGGCTTCTCGCCATTTCCCGGCTTCTTGGCCTTCTATAGCCTCCTGGTAGGTTTTAGGTTCATCATCCTCATTATATTCTACCTTAGACTCACCTTCAGTGATATGTCCCACATATCATTCTGGCAGTCTAGGTAATCTACCAGATCTACGAGGCTCATGTGTGTGTACCTGAACAGATTTAGGAACTGATATCTCATCTGATGATAATGCAGCTGTTTGGGCATCTGGAACCTCTTCCAGTACTATTTTACTCCCACTGTTCTCCTGGAGAAGGTATTCCTTTTTCAGGAAGACAGCTTTCCTGGCGACAAACACCTTTTGTTCACCAGGATGGTAAAAATAGTATCCAAAGGTTTCCTTTGGATATCCCACAAACCTGCATTTATCAGTTCGTGATTCCAGCTTGTCTGGATCATACCTCTTTACATGAGCAGGACAACTCCAGACTTTAACATATTTAAATTCTGATTTCTTGCCTTTCCATATCTCATATGGAGTAGAGGCCACAGACTTGCTGGATACTCTGTTCAGTAGGTATGCTGCTGACTCTAGAGCATAACCCCAGAGGGACACTGGTAATCTCGAAAAGCTCATCATAGATCGCACCATGTCCAACAAGGTGCGATTCCTCCTTTCTGATACACCATTCATCTGTGGTGTATATGGAGGAGTCAGCTGAGAAAGGATACCATTATCCTTTAAGAATTGTGTGAAATTAGTACTTAAGTATTCTCCTCCTCGATCTGATCGAAGAGCTTTAATACTCTTTCCTAATTGCTTCTCCACCTCATTCTTGAACTTCTCAAATGCTTCCGACTTGTATTTCATTAAGTACACATAGCCGAATCTTGAGAAGTCATCAGTGAACGTGATGAAGTATGAAAAGCCACCTTTGGCTTAGGTAGACATGGGACCACATACATCCGAATGTATTAGTTCCAGAATATCCTTGGCACGTTCTCCATGTCCAGTAAATGGAGATTTTGCCATCTTTCCCATAAGGCAGAATTCGCATGTTGCAAATGATTCATAATCGAATGTTGTTAAATAACCATGCTTGTGCAACTTTTGCAACCTGCTTTCGCCAATGTGCCCAAGTCTACAATGCCAGATGTAGGCTTGGTTCACACAATTCTTGTTCTTCTTAAGAGCTTTGTCAATCTAAAGATTGTAATGAAAAACATCTAATAGATATAGACCATTGACTAAAGATGCTGAAGCTATTGATTTATTACCATAATAAATCGAACAACTTCTATTCTCAATAGTCAACCTATATCCTATCTTGTCCAAACAAGATATTGATATGATGTTCTTTATTATGCTAGGAACATAATAACAATCTTTCAATAGTAAGGTGTCTCCCGATGGAAGCCTGAGGTTTGCTGTCCCAACAGCAATCGCCGCAACTTTTGCGCCGTTTCCTAGCCTCAATTCCACCTCACTTTGTCTCAGCTTGCGCTTACTTGTCAGCATCTGCACATCATGGCAGATATGAAATGCACATCCGATATCTAATACCCAAGATGTGGAATCTCTAACTGATAAGTTGATATCTATCATATAGATATCTGAAGCTTCATACAGCTTCACTCTTCCATGAGCTTTATCATGAAGGAACTCCTTGCAGTTCCTCTTCCAGTGACCATACTGCTTATAGTAGAAACAGTCACCCTTCACTACTCTTTTGCCTTTGTCCTTCGATCTTTTATCGTTAGCTATCATCTTTGCTTCAGGGGCATCCAATGCCGATTCAGCAGGAAGATCAGCTCCAGGGACAAAGTTATTGTGCTCAGATCTGAAGACATTCTTCAGGTTCTGAACCAATCCGAGTAGATCAGGTAAGTCAAAAGGGCATCAAGTATGCCACGGAGTGGGTTATTCGACGACATAATTCCCTACAAGAGATAAGTAAAATCTATTTAGCAGATGTTCAATTATTAAAATTTAAAACAAGAGATGGTCTTTTGTTCAAGTTTAACTCCCACTAATTTTCGACGGACTGTATAACCCTCAGTTATACAGAACGGGAGACGCCGACAGTCTCCTAGTGGGGATCAGAATCTCAATGACTTGCACTACAGCCTTGTGGATAGCACAACAAACTGTAATACAATCAGAGAGCACCCAACTCATGGGACTTGCAACTCCTTGCAATATCTGATCATAGCTTCGGTCCCCAGAGATTTAATGGCCTTGTGGATAGCACAACAAACCATTAATCCTGGTCTAAACTAACCATCATTACGTGACGAGCATAGATTTGCATGCAGCCCTTGTGGATAGCACAACAAAACTACATGGTTCCTCTACCCCGATCTATAGGCTTCTAATGCCATAGCCACAGTTTCTCCTTCCAATTAAGCAAGCCTTGTGGATAGCACAACAAACCTGCCTAAAGTGATTCGAATCCTATGACTATAACGATGATGGACCACGCGGTAAGTTCTTAACTACTCGCGTTACGGCTTAGAATTTATCTGAGGGTATTTAGATAACTTTTATCTTGGTCTCTCCTAGGTGATAGTATATAAATACATCGTATATATTTACTAAATACTATAACCTGCTTTGATTCATAATCAAAAGAAATCAATGCATCTCATACATGTCATTAGTGTGGTCATGGATAGCACAGTGGGTTTGACTGGAGCCAACAGTCAAACGCACACACAATCTAATCATAACATTTACATTAAATATCCTTCAATCACATACGCAAGTGATCTCCATCTTTTCGCCTTCCTGGTTGCAGCCGTAGATCGCCCTCGCTCCTTCCTCGGTTGCCTCAATCAGATTACAATAAATTCTAGAATTTATAAGTAAATTGAAGAAGGCCTTATGGCGAGTACAAGAGAGAGAGGGGGTAGAAATACATCGGAGTATGAAAGAGAGAGGTGCGCAGACCTCTATTTATTAACAATTAATAATCAAACATACATCCACGATCCACACAATCCATTCATCATATGAATAATAAATTAAGTGCATATCCATAACCACGGTGTGTTTTAAACATCCCACACATGATTCAGCGCATCACATGGCTAAAACAAATGAGTTTTCAAAATAAATAATTTTGGCTTTCAAAAAACTGGGATCCAATCAAAATTGGTATTTGAATTTCGAAAAACTCATTTATTATCTTAACATGCAATTAAATCAAATTTAAAAACAATAAACACACATCACATACGCACACACTCCGAATTAATAATTTCAGATTATTCCATGCAAATTAGAACATTTCTAATAATCTAACACTTAGATTAAACCACATTAATAATCTAACAATTAGACTATTTTAAAGACTAATCTAACTCTTAGATTAATCCAATGAAGTCAATTAATAATTTAACAATTAAATTAATAATCAACCAAATCAATTATTAACTACTAATCTAACACTTAGATTAGCCAATTAATGTTAATTATTAATTTAACTCTTAAACCAATAATTAACACTAACTAATTAATAATTAATTAATCTAACTCTTAGACTAGTCCAACTAAGTTAATTAATAATTTAACACTTAAATTATTAATTAACTCTAATTATTAATTAACTACTAATCTAACTCTTAGATTAATTAATTTAAAATCAATTATTAACTTAACACTTAAATTAATAATTAACTTTATTTAATTAATAATTACTAATCAAATAATTAATGTTAATAACTAATTTAACTCTTGAACTAGTAATTAACACAAATTATTCATTTGACCAGTAATCTAACTCTTAGATTATTAGATTAAAGTTATCATTAATTTAACTATTAAATTAAAGACTAACAGTAATTAATCAAGGACTACTAATTTAACATTTAAATCACTCATTTAAGTTAATTATTAATTTAACAATTAAATCAATAACTAACTCAAACTAATAATTAACAATTAGATGTATTAATAATTAATAATCTAACAATTAGATTAAAAATTATTAATTACTAATTTTAACCCTTAAAATTAGATAAATTGAGGTCAATAATTAATTTAACACTTAAACTAACATTAACCTCAACTAATCCACAACTAACTGCTAATTAATAAATCCTTAATTAAGTTAATGATTCAAAATCATTAATTAAACCCAATTAAATAAAATTGAACAGTAATTTAAATTATTCAAAAAAAACTTTTGAAATTTAAATTAAATTCAAATTTTATTCATATTTAATGGGCAATTGGGTATTTAATGGGGTTAAATTGGGTAAAACTGATAAACTGGCTCAGCCACATGGGCTGAGCCAAATGGCTCGGGCCTGTGCTGAGCCAGGGCCCGGGCCTGGCTCAGCCGCCCAGGCCAGCCGGGGCGGCCCGGCCCAACCGGACCGGCCTAAGGCGCCGGCCCGACCGGTTTCTCCTCCAACCAGTAGCCTGACGCCCAAATCTGCAGGAAGCCCTAAACGCTGTAGCAGGCCGGCGGCGGTGGAGTTGCAGGCGGCGCCGGCGGCACAGGCCCCGGTCGGCGGTGCCCCCGGCTCCGGCAACGTGCCCGGCGCCGGCAGGGCCGCCGGCGGTGGCCAAAACCACATCCGGCCGAGCCCCAAAATATCCCCAAAAATCTGATTTTGCAGGGTTTTAAATCCTATTTGGGGCTCAATTTTGTAGCTCTTCAAGGCCACCAAGGCGCCGGCTATCATGCCCGGTGTTTAGTGGTGACTATCACCAAGAGATCCGGACATTCGGGCCGCCATCCCAACGCTTGGGAATCGCGTACGAAGCCGCCGAAAACACCCCGTTCATCATCCCACGAAGAACTCCGAAAATCCCAAATAAAATCCGAAAAATCACAGAAAAATAATCAAATTATTTGTGTTCATCTTATGAACACTATTCCGTCATTTTAATCGGATTAAACGCATGGAATAACACAAGAAAAATTAATTTCGGAAACCGAAACGGGACGAGAAACAGTGGAACCTGGCTCTAATACCACTGTTAGGTTTTTCTCGGTTTCTCCGGATCGCTCATGCAGCGGAAACTAAAAAAAATATAGCGATCCGTTCCCGTTTCTAAATATAAAATACGATAATCGGATTATCGAAGTTCTCACCGTGTGCGGATTCGAATCCGCAGCCGTTTGGTTCTGTCGGTGCGACACCGCAAGCCGCGCAAGCGCCCGGCCTCTAGCGAAGTCCACGCGATCCTCCCCACGACGGATATCCTCGAGTTCCTCGTTCTTCGCAGCCCACGAAGCGTCCGCCGGTCACCGCAATGATCACCGCAACGCGCGGACGATTTCCCGTCGAACGGGATTCGGAGAAGCGGCGGAACAGATCTGGATCTGCCTGGACGCCAGAGAAAGACAGAAACTGAGGAGGGGCGGCTAGGGTTAGCAGAAGCTTGGCCTGCTCAGCCCGTTCGCTATGTTTTATACTAACCGCGCGGTTTTTCATAAAAACCCCCGGTTTATATAAAACCCACTTATTTATCCATCGCCTTGAGAATCATGTGCGTGTGACCCTCTAGGCCCAAGTACCAGTCCAGTTAATGGCCCAACAAGCCCAGTGACTCCTCACTGGCTTTATTAATTAATTAATAACCCTTTATTAATCAATTAATCAATCGAATTGATGTCGCACATCGAATTCGACCGGGCCTCCGATCACGTTGGGTGCCAAGCAACACCGCGTGAACCCGGAAGGTATTTGGGGTTAAGTAACCCACTCTTGGAACCTTTCCGCCGACAGTTATCGCGTGGATATAATCCTTCATTCGTACAATGCTCTCGAGTCAACTCAGGATATGGCGAGCTGTCAAACCCTAACCGGTCGACTCACTTGGATTGGATGCCGCTGATGAATATCGGAAAACTCCTTTTCCGATATTATCGTCCGCCCTGGCCAGGGACTTTCGTGCATCCTTCCTAGAGCATTCTCTCTCTGAATACTGAGAGCAAATGATTCCTTATTGACACACAATTCCCTTCGACGGTATTCCTTTGTACCCAATCCTTGGCGTATTAGAATCCCGTGGCTAGAGATTCGTTAACCAAGGTCAAAGCACAGAAGTCCACCGACAAGGTGTCCTTGGTGTCTCAGGTCCGAGGACCATCCACGCAACTGCGACAATAGAATCAAGCTGGTTGACAGTGAGGTACAATACCATCCAGCGATTCAGTCGGATCAGTTCAGTGAACTCATTCTCCAATGAGCACCTACAGATTCGCCTTAGTGTCTCCACACAAGTGACTTATGAGACCAGTCACCCTCATCATATGAGCAAGAGTAATCTGTACTAGTCTAACCAGATATCCGATGTCCTTCTCGGATATCCTCCGACTAGGAACGATTAAGAATATGTGTGTTTAAGTGATCAGTCTCATTAGTATGATCTCATCATAATCTGATCACTATAGCACATATTCACGGACTTCATTATGAAACGAGAATTAATGCGATTTACACATAATGAATATTATGCCATTATATTAATAAACGAACGAGATTCACATAGTCAGATTCGCTTGTAGGCCACCTAAACTAACAGTTTGGGTATGCGGATGATACGGCGAGGCAGTTGCTCGGCGATGCTTGGCATATGACCTGTTGAATAGACAGAGGAAGAGTCCTCTACCTTCCACTGTTGTCCCCTGTTAGCCTCAGACTGGCTATTTGTCAAGATAGGGGCGATCTGGTTTTGGTGTTGATGCTCCGGCAGCATGTTCTATACTATACCCATATGTGTTGCTGTTGCTGCCTGTGCTTGTGCACTCTGTTGCTACTGCTATTGTTGCTGCGGGTGTTGTTGAGGTTGATGTTGCTGTTGTTGCTGCTGAGGTCTTCTTGTCTTCAAAGCGGCTATATATTTTCTCATTTCTTCCCAGTCAATGCCCTCTTGTTCATTGAGATCATAGATGTAGTCCCGGAGTTGAAAACATACATCCACCGTATGCCCAGGTTGTCTGTAGAAGACACAATACCTAGAGGCATCGGCATTATGGGGCCAGACAGTTTTCTCCCTAGGCAGAACCAATGCATTGGCTGCCATAAGGGCATTGAAGATGTCTAGGAGAGACTCCGGGAGAGCAGGGTATGATGCCCTCTTCGGGCCTGGAGGCTTTCTCAGCTGATTGTAGTCGCCTGGAGGAGGTACATTGTGATATGCTGGAGGTGGACAAGGCTGATACTGCTACTGTGGCTGGTATTGCTGTTGCGGCTAATTGTAGGTTGTCTGGTACTGCTGCTGAGGTGGCCTATAGCCCTGCTGGTTCGGCGGTCTTTGCCATGCGTACTGCGGCTGCTGCTGATTTCTCATGAACTGGGGCTGGTTGTTGTTTACAGTACTGACTTGTTCATGGGAGAGCGTACCCTCAGTTGTCGGACCCACGCTAGGAGAGTTTGGCATGGCAGGCTTCCAAGGTGGAGGTCTGCTGGGTCGGTGAGGGTCAAAGACGCTATAGAAGGTAGTGTCTTTAAAGGCATTTTGCAGTAACGTGCCCTCTTATAGAGTTCTGCCATGCTAGTCAAGTTGTTCAGTGTGAGGACTAGCTTATCTGGGGTGTAGTATTAGAAATCATCATCTTCGCTTGTTCAGATTCAGATAGATGGTCTTTGATTTTCTCTACCATTCCCCTCCATCTATCAGCAAAATTGATGAAGTCCTCATCAGGCTTCATCTTCTCAGCCACTAAGTCAGTTATAGACAGAGACAGTGCAAGTTGGTCCTGATATCTTTGGATGAATTTTCTTCACACAATACCATAGTCTTCCACCTCAAATGGCTCCAAAGAGAAGAACCACTCGAGGGCTGGCCCCTCTAATGATTTCCTGAACAAGAAGGCCAATGACCTCTTATCATTCTGCCAATAGGAAGATTCGTACATGAACTCCTTCAAGTGGATGAAGGGGTTACCAAAACCGTTGTACTTACTATATACTGACATCTCAGAAGGTGGCAAGTGAAATACCGGCAGACTAGGAAGAGTGATCTCAGGCATAGCCTTGAATCCCATCATCTTCTGGAAATTGTTGAACTGCTCATCTATGTGTTCCATATTTGTGAGCAGGTCTTGAGTAACTGGATCGACTCGGGGAGGAGGTGGTGGTGGATCATGATAAGCTTGCCGCCTGGAATAAGTGGGGCAAGGTGGATAGTAAGGTTGAGGTCCGGCAGCGCTTCCGCCATGCCCGAACGCATTTTGGTAAGTTGGCATTGACGGTCTGGCCGGATGCCTCAAAGAAGATAATTGCGGCCCAGATGGCTGGGAGGTTGAAACATGAAGGCCTTCCATAACCTGATGAATAGAAGAAGCATGGTGGAGAGGAGGTTGAGGAACAACAGGGGGAACCGCGGGATTCGGTTCAGCAGAACGTAAGGACGTATTCCCCTTTATGATGGATTGGATTGCCTCGAGCTGTTGAGGATCCACATGGGAGGCCAGAGCTCCCAGGACGGTAACCAGATCGGGTGGATTGGCGGATGAGGGCTCAGCTGGATCTTGAGCTCCCTCAAAAGCGGGATTGGAAATCACATGGATATGAGGACGATCAGTACTAGGGTTGTACTAGCCATGAGAAAAGTGGGCCTGACCTTGAGGGGCATGAGCATCTCCCTTATACTCAGGATGATAGGAATCAGTATTACGGAGGGCATTAGCATCTCCTCCGTTCTCTGAGTAGTGATCGAATTCCTGAGTGGCATTAGCATCTCCCTCGTATTCGACGATGGCATCCTGCTCGTAAGCAGCCATACCCACAGATTTACCTAATCGAAGCATCATGGTATTAGATTTTTAGCAATCAAGTTCAAACAAGTTGCGTAAGAGATTAAGCAAACAAGTGGATGTTTACGTTGTCTTAGGATTCCTTGTTAAATTACTTGGATTTTTACACCAATTTTCTCAACAGGTAAGATCATAGTTTCAGTTCAGTTTCCACCGTTATACTCTATGGTTCTTTCTCACAACGATATGAATATCTAACTAAGACTTCAATTGGTACAACCAGCCCGATGAACAAGAAGGAATTCCTTACTTTTGGGGACTTATGGAGGTCTTAACACCAACCACTCTAGTCTGATCAAGGGGCCAACCCAATCAGAGAGAGGTGAGGATGTCAAGAAGGTGTTCCTATAAGGGGGGGGTGTTATCCCCAGTGCAAATGACCTACGGCCTGGATGGCCTCTAATGTATGATAAGATAAATATAAGTAATAATCAAACCAAGAATCTGAGGTCTAATGACCAAAAGAAGAAACTGTTTGAATCGCATCGCTGTTCACCGACGTTATTCAAGCCAATAGCTTCTTCTGTTCACAGAAGCTCAGGCAACACACAGACAGGGAAAAGTGCCTAAATGGCGTCTGTATCGGGCGACGCGTTTCGGAAACGCGTCACTGTTCCAAAACGCTATTCAGGTTGCAGAAACAGTAAACAGAAAGCAAAAATTAAGGGCAATCCCTCCCAGGTTATCAAGGTAAAGCAGTAACTAGCAAATCATGCGAATTCAGTTTTTAACAAGGTTATTTATTATGCAAACAAACAAAATACACTTAATCACACACCTTCCTATCACAATCACAACTCCTTAAACAATCAAATGGGGGGGCAAAATCTTGCCACAAGGGATGTGCAGATAGTGCACGTTGGGATGAACATAACCAAACTCACCAATTGATGAAAAACATGCCCGAGGGACACAAGTGGTGCACCGTGGGTGTCCGATGATAAAAGCAAGAACAAAATATTTAAAAGACGGCAAGACCAAGTCCCACCGTGATCGCCAAAAAGCTATGAGTTCTCAATTTGAGTGTATGATTATCATGAACCATGTATTATTTAATGATAATAAAAACAATTAATAACTAACATGTGATCGCCATAAACTTTTAACTAAAAAGTTTCAAAAGAAATGTTTGATCGCTTACCTGTTTGAGACGTGGGAGATATGGATGTTCTTGATTCCCTCTCTTCAGCTGGCTGAAGAAAGAGAGTCCTTTTTACTCTTGTTCTTGCTTGATTTGGGGATCGTCCTTTTCGCTCCAGAATTTCTTCTTTTCTTGATATCCACTTTGATCCTTTGATGCTCTTTTGTATTTTGCAAGAAAATGAAGAAAAGAAGGAGAAAAACTAATTAGAACTAATAAAGATAGCATCTATTCTAACAAGATTATTAATCATACAATCAAAATAAGAAACTCACTTGTTTGATGTTTGTTTAAACCCCTATAGCATGTGTGGGATTGGAAATATGAGTATGTAAGTGAGTGTGTGAAGAACATGAAGTGATATGAATATGTTGATGAATATGATGGTGAATAAGAAATTAATGGAAGAAAAGATTTAAATGGCCCCTTGAATAGATCTTAGAGGATGAAGAAAGGATGAAGAGGACGAAGCTTGTTGACCACGTTTTCCTCCTTCAAGAGCTCCTGGAAGCCGTTACGTAGCGCTCCGATCCTTCAATGCTTAAGCCTCTTCAACTTCTTGAACCTCCTTCCAACCTTTTCGAACCTTTTTCAAACCTTTTTCGAACCTTTTTCGATGACCAAGGGTTTGGATTTATATAGAATTAATGTTAGGGCTCTCACGCGCCTCCGCGACCACTTATGGATTAACTTGAAAGAGTTTGAAGTCAATCCAACTAAGAAAACAAGATAATCTCGGCCAAATCATCATTATCTGTAATTAACTAAATCCCGTCGCCCGAGGGAGATGTCTTTTAGCTAAATTAAAGCTAATGATAATGCGGAGGAGGAAACCAAAAGAAGTAGGAAACCTAAATGGCGTCGGGGTACCAAGACATGTTTTAGTTAATTATGAAATTAATTAAAAATCAAATTAGAAATCGAAATGAATTAGGAAACCTAAATGGGGTCCACCATGCGCGACGTCATTTAGTGAAATTTCGTATTTCGATTAAGAATCTGAGTTAAAACTAATTTCATCTAATAACTTAAATAGCGTCGCGATATGCTGACGTCATTCAGATAATTAATCCATAAATTTTAATAAAAATCAATTATTGATTAAACATCAGACCATTTTGAGGCATTATTATATGATATGAAATTTACTCAATATGATGTCAAAATTAGCGTGTCTACAACTGGGGTCCAGTGAGAAAAACCATTTCAAAACTTACCCTTCCAATGACCTTCTAAACAAGAAGGCCAGCGCTCTCTTATCAGTCTGCTAGAATGAGGACTCGTATAAGAATTCCTTAAGATGAATGAGTGGATTACCGGAGCTGCTATACTTCCTGTAAACTGGCATTTCAGAGGGTAAGAGGTGGAAGACTAGAAGGGTTGGGACAGAGACCTTAGGAGCAGCCTTTGTATCAATCGTTCTTCTAAAATGCTTGAACTGCTTATCCATTTGATTAATCTTGGTGAACATGGCTTGAGTAATAGGATCTGTTGATTGGGGTGATGGAGCTTGGAACGTCTGCCTCCTAGAGTAGCTAGGACTAGGAGGACAATATGGTTGTGAACCGGCAGCATTTCCGCTGTGCCCAAAGGCATTCTAATAAGTGGGAGTTGGCAGTCTAACCGGATACCGAGAACTGGATTGCTGGGGGCCAATGGGCCAAGGAGTAGAAATTCGGAGGCCTTCCATGGCCTAAGTGGGACTTTGATGAATAGGGGGAACCGGGATGTTCGGTTCAAAAGAACGTAGAGGGGTCTTCCCTTTTAGTATAGATTGGATAGCCTCAAGCTGCTGAGGATCCACATGGGTAGCCAGAGCTCCCATAACAGTAACCAGATCAGGGGGATGTGTGGATGAAGGCTCAGCTTGATCTTGAGCTTCTTCAAAGGTAGGGTTAGAGATAACTTGAACATGAGAACGATCAATATTAGGATTGTACTAATCGTATGTGAAATTGACATGACCTTGAGGGGCATAAGCGTCTCCCTCGTATCCAGTTTGGAACTGATTGGGATTGCGAGGGGCATGAGCATCTCCCTCGTCTTCAGAATAGGATGGATCATAGCTTTGAGGGGCATGAGCATCTCCCTCATACTCAAACAGGATATCTTGCTCGTAAGCAGCCATACCGACGGTCCTACCTGAACGTAGCATCATGGTGTTTGATTAATCAAAGATTCAAACAAGTTGCACAAAGATTAATAAACAAGTGGATGTTAGTTGTTTTAGGATTCCTCGTGAAGTTAAAAAAATAATTTTTTAAAGATTGATTCACTCAACAGGAAGGATCCTAATTTCAATGTAGTTTTCTGTCGTTTTCCTCTATGGCTCCACTCACAACGATTTCAATGTCTACCCAAGACTTCAAAGGTACAACCAGCCCGATGAGTAAAGATGAATTCTTCACTTTTGGAGACTTACGGAAGTCCCGACACTAACCACTCTAGTCTGACCGATGGACCAACCCCAGTCAGAGAAAGGTGAGAGCGCCTAGAAAGGTGTTCCTAAAAGGGGAGCGAACTCCCAATGATGATGTCATGTGGCCGAGCTGGCCTCTAATGCAATAAATATAAGTATAATAATCAAATCAAATCAAGAATCCGAGAACCAATGGTCGAAGGTTACCCGGCTTGAATGGCGTCACCTGGTGTCGACGCTATTCAAGACAGTAAACCTACTGTCAGCAATATCTCGGGCAGCAGGACAAATAGCCTAAAAGGCGTTGAGCCTGGGCGACGTCGTTTAAATGGCATCGCTTGGTCTCAACGCGATTCAAGCTCCATAAATAGGAAGATAGAAGAGAACAACAGGGGCACTCCCCTCTCAAACCAACAAGGTATAACAGAAATCGTATAACAGAAACCAATTATCATGTGGAACAGAGTCTAAAAGAGATAATTTATCATGCAAACATCAAAGATATCAATTCAAACAAACATACTTCTCAAACCACAAGCTTAGGCAATCATGGGAGGACAAAATCTTGTCACTAAGGATGTGCACGAGGTGCACGTGAGGAGAAATCAAGCCAATGAACCAATCATCAAACGTGTCCGAAGGACATAAAGAACGCACAGGAGGGTACTAAACGGTGCACACGAGGGTGCCCAATAGAAATAAACAAGAGTAAAATAAAAAGAACGGCAAGATAAATCCCACCGTGATCGCCAAAAAACTATAGTACTCAAAATTGTGTCATGCTCTCAACGATACCATGTTTTTATATAATAAACAAATCAAATAAACTAAGTCTGTGATAGCCAAAAATTGAGGGCTTCAAAGGAAAAAGTGATCGCTTACTAACCTTGTAAATTTGGGCGGATTGTGGTTCCTTTGTTCTCATTATTTGGCTGGCAAAAGAAAAAGAGCCCATTTTCCTTTTACTCTTGTTTTGTATTCTTTTTTTCCTTCAAACTTCAAACCTTCAAACCTTCTCTCCTTTTTCAAACCTTGCAAAAGAAATCAAACAAAAGAGAAAGAAAAGATTATTAGAGCTATAGGTAGTGTAGTATCTATTCTATCTATCAAATCAACATAAACTAACTAGAAAAACTCACTTGTTTGTGATCTTTTTAAACCCCTAACATATATATAGGTATGTAAGAATATGATGTGAGTGTGTGAAACATGAAGTGATGTGATAAAAATTCTAATGAAAACAGTGAAGAAACTAGATGGAAATCTATCTAAATTAGATGAGAAAGAAGAAGAAATGAAAATAGATTGGCCCCTCCATACCCTTGTTCTTCAAAGCTTCAAAGAGATGAAGATGGATGAAGAAGAAGGAGCTCGAAAGCCTTCCCACGTTTTCTGTAGAGAGAGCTTCCTTTCACCTTGCTATGGACTCCAAAACATATATTTTTCAACCCTTTTTCAAAGGCCAATGGGTACATGTATATATAGATAGTGATTTGAAGGCAATTTGGCTTTCAATGGTCTCTCCCACAGATCCCGAACTTGCCTAGATAGGTTTCCAAGAATTTGAGACCCTTCCAACCTCGGGAATTGGATAATCTCGGCCAAATCAGGTTTACCAAGAAAGTGCTTAAAAAGCATCGTCCATCCGCGACGTCATTTGACTAATTAGAGGGGCCAAAATTGAAAGAAAATTCGGAATGGAATCCGAAAATAATTAGGAAACCTAAAAGGCGTCGTCCATGAGCGACGTTTTTAAGATAATTAGGAAATTAATTCGAATTTAAATCGAAAATCTAAACGGATTAGGGAACCTAAACGGCGTTGTACATGGGCGACGTCATTCAGTTAAATCTATCAGAATTTAGGAATTTAAGTCCGATTTGATTTCAGCTAGAAATCTAAAAGGCGTCGGCCATAGTCGACGTTAATTAACGAAAATCTCAAAAAATCAATAAAAATTAATGAATGATTAAAAATCAGACTATTTCGGGATATTATAATTATGACACGAAGTTTACACAACATGAAGTCAAAATTAGCGTGTCTATATCCCCATGATGAGGATCCTGCGCCAAGATCCCCTTGCCCTCCTTGGCGAGCCTACATTCCCTTGTGCTTTATATACCATTTACATGCGAAAGAACATTTCATTCACCTTCTACAGAAACAGAATTCAAAGTTCAACATCACTTACCAACTCCTAAATCTGCCTACACAGATCTGCAATCTCATGAATCAAGGTCTCGTTTTGATTTCTAAAAACCCACATCGCTTCTGACTCCGACATCTATTAAATCATAATCAGGGTTTGGTTAAAAGTAAAGTAGAAGGAAATAATTGAAATTAAGGATCCAGAGTCACTCACTTGTCGGACGTCGAGATGTAACTGATTTGCATATCACCTAACATAGTCCTCCATGTAAGCACGGCTATCCCGCATCATCTTATCCTCTCTTATGGCATCGACTTGGCGATGCCACACCATTCTCTCATCCGCCTTATTGCCCACCAATTCTGAGCAATCCCGGTCGATCGGCGGCACGCAGTTCATGGCGGGGAAATCTAGTAGAACCGACAGAGGTTGCCCCATGTGCGGAAGGCCGTCTGCATGTAGTGAGAGTCGCAGATGTTCACACACAATAGGGTAACTT
Organism: Zantedeschia hybrid cultivar; assembly: GCA_030544215.1. Taxonomy (NCBI): domain Eukaryota; kingdom Viridiplantae; phylum Streptophyta; class Magnoliopsida; order Alismatales; family Araceae; genus Zantedeschia; species Zantedeschia hybrid cultivar. Next base: position 50,209,705 of record JARZZO010000011.1, read on the forward strand.
CCCGCTGGAATTGGGGAAGACTCCTCGCTATCCAGGGCTGGTTATCAATGACCTCGTCTACATAAGGAGTCAACACAACCTGATCGAGTAAAAAAGTTAGATTTATCATCAACAGGGGCATGTTAAGAGAGACAAGAGCTTGTTGTAAGTCACTCACCATGTGGGGAGGGAATGAGTCAATCGGGCCGCGGATCTCCTCGAGGCGGCGGGTGACGGAGCACAGGTCCTTGTTCACTTTCAACCGTGCCATCAACGGTGTCAAGCCCTCACGACCCGCAGGGATCATGCCTCAGCCGAAGGGGAAATGAGTGTAACCCCAGACCTGCATGAAAGGGAAGAATACAGTCAGTGAATAAATCCAATGAGCAAAGGAGCTAAGGGTCAAAAGAAGGTTACCTGTAGAAAACAAGTGAACCCACCAAGGTTCCCAGATCCACGGCGGAAGCCCACTAGGTGAGAGAAGAGGTGACCAAGCATCATCGCCCCCCAGGCCATCTTCTTTGCTGCTCCGAGGTCCTTCAGTAGCAGCATGTACTTCAAGTTTACTCTGTCCAAGGATGTCGCAAACAGCAGTCTCCCAAAGAAGAAAAGAAGGAAGATCCGCACGATCTGCTCGTCAGCCCAATTACCCAGGTCGATGAGGGTCGCCACCCGTCCTGCAAACGCCTTGAGTGACTCACTAGCCATCCTGTAAGGACTGAGGTTTCGGGTTCTGTATTCGGGTCGGGTTCAGGCCAGATCCCTTGGTTTGGACCCTGTGGGGTCTTGAGATTCCTGGCTGAATGGCGTCAGCACTGCTCGACGCCTTTCAAAAGGCGTCAGGTTGTGTGGACGCCATTTAGGTCTGCAGGTTGTTGTGCCACGTGTGCGCCACGTGGGCAGGTTTCGGGCCGCGAGAGTACGGCCCCGGTCACATCGTCTGAACGGCGTCCAGGTTGGCCGACGCAATTCAGACTGTGACCTCTGCAATGTTAGGGTGCGGCGCCAGAGCGTTGTCAGTACGGCCTGTCCTGTCGTCTGAACGGCGTCCACGGTGGGCGACGCGTTTCAGACCGCTGTCAGTACGGCCGTCCTGTCAGACTGATAGGCGTCTACCTCGGTCGACGCGTTTTAGCTGGATTCAGATTGACCCCGCGAGCCTCCCCTTCTTTCCCTCATTCTCGCCTTCACTTTCTCTCTCTCTTCGCCCTCTCTGCCCTCTCCGACTCTCTTTTCCCCTTCCCTTCCTCTTCTTCCTCTTCCAATCACTCCATAGCCTCCTTACCTCTCACCTCTACCTCCACCACCTCCCTCGCGGCGTTCCCTTCTCCGGACGCCGGTCGACGTCCCGGCGGAGTGGCGGCGTCCTCGAGGGTACCGGCGGCGGTCTGCGGTGCAGCGGGTCGGCGGCGAGGAGCTTGGAGGAGTTCAAGAACCGGTAGGGGGACGAACCTTGCATGTGTTACTCGTGTTTTCTTTGGCATGACATGACGTGTTTGGGCTAGATTGAGCATGTTTAGGGGGGTTTTCTTGTGGGAATGGCTGTGCTTGTGATCGTGGATTTGTAGTATGCTTGTGGTGGTTGAATTCCTCTTCCTCCCCGTCTTGTTTTGGGGATTTTCGGGGTGTTTAAGGTTAAGGGAGAAACCCTCGGTTCGAAACAGGGAACCAGGTTTCTGGCGCTAAACGGCGTCGTGCCTGGTCGACGCCTTTTAGAAGGGCGTCAGGGCAGTACGACGCCTTTTAGGGCAGAAACCTCCCTGTTCGAGATTCTTCAAGATAGGGGTTCTGGCACTAAATGACGTCATGGATGGACGACGCCTTTCAGAAGGGCGTCGGGACATCATGACGCCATTTAGACAGGAAAATCATCCCGAGTGAGGGTCTGTTAATCTGGAATTTCAGTGTGAATGGCGTATGTGGACCTGGACGCGTTTTAATAGGCGACTCCCTATGACGACGCGTTTCAAGGAATAATCTAGCTTTAATGAACCTGTCTGAGGGACTTGAATGGCGTCGACCTCGGTCGACGCGATTCAAGACAGAACTGCTTAACTCTGGTTATTTAATACATGTTTCACGGCGGGATGGTTCAAATGCATGCTTTGAGTTGTATACTGAGACTGAGGACTTCTGCGTGAATGGAATTACATCATCTATGTGTGTGTGTGTGTTTATGCGATTAGGGATTCGGACTGACTGTGGTTTCCGATTGTCACCATGGGCCGGTGGGAAAAGGGCCATGGTGTCCGTGAGGCATTGTGCTGTACAGGTGGGAGAAGGGGTACATGTTGTGTTTTACCTTTGGCTGAGGGAAGCAGGATCGCCTTGAGCCCGACGGGCCGGAGTAGCCGGTGTGCTATCCGAGGGATCGTTGTTTGTCCTCAGCGGGTCGGGGTTTCCCGGTTTGTCGTCGCAGCTTCCGGCGCGTTCTTGCTGTGGAGCTGGTTGTGGTACTGTTGGAGTTGTTTTACCCCTGTAGCCACTGGGCCTGATGTGACCTTTGATCAAGGTTACGAGTGGTACCCTTAGCCCTTTGGCCTGACGCAGCCCGGGAGGTTAGGGTTGTGGGTAGTTTCTGTAGCTTCGGCTTGACGGGGGTTCGCCGGTCCCCAGGGCCCTCCTGAAGCGCTGAGGCCTAGCGTGGAGGCAATCCGGACGGTAGGACAGTAGTCTAGACTGCTTGTGTGCACACGTAGCTGGCAGTGGCGGTACACTAGTTCCAGCTAGTCCTAGTTTGACTCACTGCCTCACCCTACAGTGCCCCGGAACACTGTAGGGGTGGACAGGCGTGAGCAGTGGTGGAAGTGTTGGGAGGCGACGTTTGACTTCGGTCGACAGTGTGGTTCAGTCGCTTCGTGGACTTTGGCTGTGAGACGTGACTCTGTGTTGGGTTCTTCAGGTTACTTAGAATGGTTCTTGCTACACTGCTTATCGTACGTTTCACATCAGAGTTGGGTGCTATGTTTACTGCTTTACTTAAATCGCCATATATTCCTGTTGTTACACTTGTGGGTATGTGAGTGGGAGGCAGGGGATCGGATGATCCCTACTGAGCCCGTTTCTGGTGTGGCTCACTCCCTGCGGTTTCAGGTGTGGACCTCGTGGCGAGCGGAAGCGTGGTGTCTTCTTGGTGTTCGGACCAGCAGCTGTCTTAGTTCCGGGGTATGCCCCGATGTTGTTGTACCTTCCTTCTGCCTGTACTTATTTAATTGTTGGACATGTAATTATTGTTGGACTGTATACGGACATTGTTATTTTCCTTCCTGCGCACTCGTTTACCTTTGTCGTCCGTGTGATTGTCATATTTAGCCTTGTTTAGCACTTACTCCTCCAGATGTGTTGTGTGAGATCCAGGTGTGAACCCGTAGTTAATGGGCCGACATCCATTTAGTGACCGGGTCTCCGGTCATAGGATGGCGGGTTGTTACATATGGTATCAGAGCCCAGTCTGGTCGGGTATGTGATAAACTAAGTTAGATATTATAGTCCAACAATAAGTACGAGTCTGTACAGGCGATGGCTGCTGGTATAGATTGATAGGTTTTGACGTGTTTTGGTTCGATTTTCGTGTTTGTGGGGTAGCGATGGCGCCGAGGAGGAGAGTTCCGTTGGCTCATGATTCGAGAGCAGATGGTGGTGGTCCGAGGGCAGAAGGTCATAATGTGGATCGTTTTATGGAAGCTATGATTGGGGCGATGTCTAGATACCAGCAGGGAGCTGGAAGTGAGGGGTCCAGTTCCCGAGGTAGCCAATCCACGGTGGTGGAGCGGTTCTTGAAGCTGAAGCCCCCTTCTTTCACGGGTCAACCTGTTCCAGATGCGGCAGCTCAGTGGATTAAGGAAGTGGAGAAGGTGTTTGATGTTCTAGAATGTGCGGAGAGTGACAAGACCTTGTTGGCAACCTACTTGCTGAAGGGCGATGCGTATGATTGGTAGGTTACCATCAAGGGGTTGATGTTTCCAGATAGGCCTTTGAGAGAGATTCCCTGGGAAGGCTTCGTGAGAGAGTTTAGTGGACAGTACTTTCCGAGGCACGTTCGTAGGGCCAAGGAAAGGGAGTTTATGGAATTGGTACAGGATGGTATGTCAGTTCTAGAGTATCAGATGAAATTTGTAGCTCTGGGAAGATTCGCTCCACACATATCTGAGCGTGAGGATCTTAGGACGGAGAAATTTGTGGATGGACTTCGGCATGGTCTGAGGGAGTTTGTGGCAGCCCGTTGTTGTGAAGATCTGGCGTCAGCGGTTCAGTGCGCGGCAGCAGTGGAGATGCAGTTCCAACATACGGCGAAGGAATCGGAACATTCAGTACAAGGGAAGCAGCAGAGCAGGGATAGATCAGCGGTCTTTTCGTCAGGTGGTCCGAGTTCCTTTGAGGTCGAGTTCCAGGAGGTACCTTGTGACGAGGATGAGGATGGTTCGGTTCAGCAGATGCAGACAGAGGTCAGCTGGCAGAAGGAGGCGAGGCGGGACACTGCGGATCGTTGTCCCCGATGTAGCAGGTTTCATGGCAACCGGATATGTCCCTTGATCACTGGTAGCTGTTTCGCCTGTGGTCGGAAGGGACATCTCGCGAGGAATTGTCCCCAGAAGAACCAGGCAGGCCGGGAGCCGAGCGGTTAGTGAGTGTTCGAGGCATGATTGGAGTCGCGTCTCTTTGTGGAGGTCCGAAAGGTTGTGCTAGAAGAGCACTTTTATCTTATCTTTTTCAGAGGTGGTTGTGAACTCGTGTGGCACTTGTATGTATTGGGTTTGGTGGAGAAATCGGTTTTGTAGTATGTGCCTTGCTAGTGTGTGGATATTTTAATCTATCAGCTTTTGTCAGAATTGAGAATCTTAGTTAGCTTGACGTGAATGTGTTGGAACCCTGTGTGGGTGATTGGTGAGAATGATTGTTGTAATTGGTGTGTGTCGGCATGTGATGGTTAGCCGAGTTGAGCGTTGAGCGGTTACAAATTTCGTGGACGAAATTCTTTTAAGGGGGGGAGAATGTAAGGACTGAGGTTTCGGGTTCTGTATTCGGGTCGGGTTCGGGCCGGATCCCTTGGTTTGGACCCTGTGGGGTCTTGAGATTCCTGGCTGAATGGCGTCAGCACTGCTCGACGCCTTTCAAAAGGCGTCAGGTTGTGTGGACGCCATTTAGGTCTACAGGTTGTTGTGCCACGTGTGCGCCACGTGGGCGGGTTTCGGGCCGCGAGAGTACGGCCCCGGTCACATCGTCTGAACGGCGTCCAGGTTGGCCGACGCGATTCAGACTGTGACCTCTGCGATGTCAGGGTGCGGCGCCAGAGCGTTGTCAGTACGGCCTGTCCTGTCGTTTGAACGGCGTCCACGGTGGGCGACGCGTTTCAGACCGCTGTCAGTACGGCCGTCCTGTCAGACTGATAGGCGTCTACCTCGGTCGACGCGTTTTAGCTGGATTCAGATTGACCCCGCGAGCCTCCCCTTCTTTCCCTCATTCTCGCCTTCACTCTCTCTCTCTCTTCGCCCTCTCTGCCCTCTCCGACTCTCTTTTCCCCTTCCCTTCCTCTTCTTCCTCTTCCAATCACTCCATAGCCTCCTTACCTCTCACCTCTACCTCCACCACCTACTTCGCGACGTTCCCTTCTCCGGACGGCGGCCGACGTTCCGGCGGAGTTGCGGCGTCCTCGAGGGTACCGGCGGCGGTCTGCGGTGCGGCGGGTCGGCGGCGAGGAGCTTGGAGGAGTTCAAGAACCGGTAGGGGGACGAACCTTGCATGTGTTACTCGTGTTTTCTTTGGCATGACATGACGTGTTTGGGCTAGATTGAGCATGTTTAGGGGGGTTTCTTTGTGGGAATGGCTGTGCTTGTGATCGTAGATTTGTAGTATGCTTGTGGTGGTTGAATTCCTCTTCCTCCCCTTCTTGTTTTGGGGCTTTTCGGGGTGTTTGGGGTTAAGGGAGAAACCCTCGGTGCGAAACAGGGAACCAGGTTTCTGGCGCTAAACGGCGTCGTGCCTGGTCGACGCCTTTTAGAAGGGCGTCAGGGCAGTACGACGCCTTTTAGGGCAGAAACCTCCCTGTTCGAGATTCCGCAAGATAGGGGTTCTGGCACTAAATGACGTCATGGATGGACGACGCCTTTCAGAAGGGCGTCGGGACATCATGACGCCATTTAGACAGGAAAATCACCCCGAGTGAGGGTCTGTTAATCTGGAATTTCAGTGTGAATGGCGTCTGTGGACCTGGACGCGTTTTAATAGGCGACTCCCTATGACGACGCGTTTCAAGGAATAATCTAGCTTTAATGAACCTGTCTGAGGGACTTGAATGGCGTCGACCTCGGTCGACGGGATTCAAGACAGAACTGCTTAACTCTGGTTATTTAATACATGTTTCACGGCGGGATGGTTCAAATGCATGCTTTGAGTTGTATACTGAGACTGAGGACTTCTGCGTGAATGGAATTACATCATCTGTGGTGTGTGTGTTTATGCGATTAGGGATTCGGACTGACTGTGGTTTCCGATTGTCACCATGGGCCGGTGGGAGAAGGGCCATGGTGTCCGTGAGGCATTGTGCCGTACCGGTGGGAGAAGGGGTACATGTTGTGTTTTACCTTTGGCTGAGGGAAGCAGGATCGCCTTGAGCCCGACGGGCCGGAGTAGCCGGTGTGCTATCCGAGGGATCGCTGTTTGTCCTCAGCGGGTCGGGGTTTCCCGGTTTGTCGTCGCAGCTTCCGGCGCGTTTCTTGTTGTGGAGCTGGTTGTGGTACTGTTGGAGTTGTTTTACCCCTGTAGCCACTGGGCCTGATGTGACCTTTGATCAAGGTTACGAGTGGTACCCTTACCCCTTTGGCCTGACGCAGCCCGGGAGGTTAGGGTTGTGGGTAGTTCCTGTAGCTTCGGCTTGACGGGGGTTCGCCGGTCCCAAGGGCCCTCCTGAAGCGCTGAGGCCTAGCGTGGAGGCAATCCGGACGGTAGGACAGTAGTCTAGACTCCTTGTGTGCACACGTAGCTGGCAGTGGCGGTACACTGGTTCCAGCTAGTCCTAGTTTGACTCACTGCCTCACCCTACAGTGCCCCGGAACGCTGTAGGAGTGGACAGGCGTGAGCAGTGGTGGTAGTGTTGGGAGGCGACGTTTGACTTCGGTCGACAGTGTGGTTCAGTCGCTTCGTGGACTTTGGCTGTGAGACGTGACTCTGTGTTGGGTTCTTCGGGTTACTTAGAATGGTTCTTGCTACACTGCTTATCGTACGTTTCACATCAGAGTTGGGTGCTATGTTTACTGCTTTACTTAAATTGCCATATATTCCTGTTGTTACACTTGTGGGTATGTGAGTGGGAGGCTGGGGATCGGATGATCCCTACTGAGCCCATTTCTGGTGTGGCTCACTCCCTGCGGTTTTAGGTGTGGACCTCGTGGCGAGCGAAAGCGTGGTGTCTTCTTGTTGTTCGGACCAGCAGCTGTCTTAGTTCCGAGGTATGCCCCGATGTTGTTGTACCTTCCTTCTGCCTGTACTTATTTAATTGTTGGACATGTAATTATTGTTGGACTGTATACGGACATTGTTATTTTTCTTCCTGCGCACTCGTTTACCTTTGTCGTCCGTGTGATTGTCATATTCAACCTTGTTTAGCACTTACTCCTCCAGATGTGTTGTGTGAGATCCGGATGTGAACCCGTAGTTAATGGGCCGACATCCATTTAGTGACCGGGTCTCCGGTCATAGGATGGCGGGTCGTTACATATGGTATCAGAGCCCAGTCTGGTCAGGTATGTGATAAACTAGGTTAGGTATTATAGTCCAACAATAAGTACGAGTCTGTACAGGCGATGGCTGCTAGTATAGATTGATAGGTTTTGACGTGTTTTGGTTCGATTTTCGTGTTTGTGGGGTAGCGATGGCACCGAAGAGGAGAGTTCCGTTGGCTCGTGATTCGAGAGCAAATGGTGGTGGTCCGAGGGCAGAAGGTCATAATGTGGATCGTTTTATGGAAGCTATGATTGGGGCGATGTCTAGATACCAGCAGGGAGCTGGAAGTGAGGGGTCCAGTTCCCGAGGTAGCCAATCCACGGTGGTGGAGCGGTTCTTGAAGCTGAAGCCCCCTTCTTTTACGGGTCAACCTGTTCCAGATGCGGCAGCTCAGTGGATTAAAGAAGTGGAGAAGGTGCTTGATGTTCTAGAATGTGCGGAGAGTGACAAGACCTTGTTGGCAACCTACTTGCTGAAGGGCGATGCGTATGATTGGTGGGTTACCATCAAGGGGTTGATGTTTCCAGATAGGCCTTTGAGAGAGATTCCCTGGGAAGGCTTCGTGAGAGAGTTTAGTGGACAGTACTTTCCGAGGCACGTTCGTAGGGCCAAGGAAAGCGAGTTTATGGAATTGGTACAGGATGGTATGTCAGTTCTAGAGTATCAGATGAAATTTGTAGCTCTGGGAAGATTCGCTCCACACATATCTGAGCGTGAGGATCTTAGGACGGAGAAATTTGTGGATGGACTTCGGCATGGTCTGAGGGAGTTTGTGGCAGCCCGTTGTTGTGAAGATCTGGCGTCCGCGGTTCAGTGCGCGGCAGCAGTGGAGATGCAGTTCCAACATACGGCGAAGGAAACGAAACATTCAGCACAAGGGAAGCAGCAGAGCAGGGATAGATCAGCGGTCTTTTCGTCAGGTGGTCCGAGGTCCTTTGAGGTCGAGTTCCAGGAGGTACCTTGTGACGAGGATGAGGATGGTTCGGTTCAGCAGATGCAGACAGAGGTCAGCTGGAAGCAGGAGGCGAGGCGGAACACTGCGGATCGTTGTCCCCGATGTAGCAGGTTTCATGGCAACCGGATATGTCCCTTGATCACTCGTAGCTGTTTCGCCTGTGGTCGGAAGGGACATCTCGCGAGGAATTGTCCCCAGAAGAACCAGGCAGGCCGGGAGCCGAGCGGTTAGTGAGTGTTCGAGGCGTGATTGGAGTCGCGTCTCTTTGTGGAGGTCCGAAAGGTTGTACTAGAAGAGCACTTTTATCTTATCTTTTTCAGAGGTAGTTGTGAACTCGTGTGGCACTTGTATGTATTGGGTTTGGTGGAGAAATCGGTTTTGTAGTATGTGCCTTGCTAGTGTGTGGATATTTTAATCTATCAGCTTTTGTCAGAATTGAGAATCTTAGTTAGCTTGACGTGAATGTGTTGGAACCCTGTGTGGGTGATTGGTGAGAATGATTGTTGTAATTGGTGTGTGTCGGCATGTGATGGTTAGCCGAGTTGAGCGTTGAGCGGTTACAAATTTCGTGGACGAAATTCTTTTAAGGGGGGGAGAATGTAAGGACTGAGGTTTCGGGTTCTGTATTCGGGTCGGGTTCGGGCCGGATCCCTTGGTTCGTACCCTGTGGGGTCTTGAGATTCCTGGCTGAATGGCGTCAGCACTGCTCGACGCCTTTCAAAAGGCGTCAGGTTGTGTGGACGCCATTTAGGTCTGCAGGTTGTTGTGCCACGTGTGCGCCACGTGGGCGGGTTTCGGGCCGCGAGAGTACGGCCCCGGTCACATCGTCTGAACGGCGTCCAAGTTGGCCGACGCGATTCAGACTGTGACCTCTGCGATGTTAGGGTGCGGCGCCAGAGCGTTGTCAGTACGGCCTGTCCTGTCGTCTGAACGGCGTCCACGGTGGGCGACGCGTTTCAGACCGCTGTCAGTACGGCCGTCCTGTCAGACTGATAGGCGTCTACCTCGGTCGACGCGTTTTAGCTGGATTCAGATTGACCCCGCGAGCCTCCCCTTCTTTCCCTCATTCTCGCCTTCACTCTCTCTCTCTCTCTTCGCCCTCTCTGCCCTCTCCGACTCTCTTTTCCCCTTCCCTTCCTCTTCTTCCTCTTCCAATCACTCCATAGCCTCCTTACCTCTCACCTCTACCTCCACCACCTCCTTCGCGGCGTTCCCTTCTCCGGACGGCGGCCGACGTCCCGACGGAGTTGCGGCGTCCTCGAGGGTACCGGCGGCGGTCTGCGGTGCGGCGGGTCGGCGGCGAGGAGCTTGGAGGAGTTCAAGAACCGGTAGGGGGACGAACCTTGCATGTGTTACTCGTGTTTTCTTTGGCATGACATGACGTGTTTGGGCTAGATTGAGCATGTTTAGGGGGGTTTCTTTGTGGGAATGGCTGTGCTTGTGATCGTGGATTTGTAGTATGCTTGTGGTGGTTGAATTCCTCTTCCTCCCCTTCTTGTTTTGGTGCTTTTCGGGTTGTTTGGGGTTAAGGGAGAAACCCTCGGTTAGAAACAGGGAACCAGGTTTCTGGCGCTAAACGGCGTCGTGCCTGGTCGACGCCTTTTAGAAGGGCGTCAGGGCAGTACGACGCCTTTTAGGGCAGAAACCTCCCTGTTCGAGATTCCGCAAGATAGGGGTTCTGGCACTAAATGACGTCATGGATGGACGACGTCTTTCAGAAGGGCGTCGGGACATTATGACGCCATTTAGACAGGAAAATCACCCCGAGTGAGGGTCTGTTAATCTGGAATTTCAGTGTGAATGGCGTATGTGGACCTGGACGCGTTTTAATAGGCGACTCCCTATGACGACGCGTTTCAAGGAATAATCTAGCTTTAATGAACCTATCTGAGGGACTTGAATGGCGTCGACCTCTGTCGACGCGATTCAAGACAGAACTGCTTAACTCTGGTTATTTAATACATGTTTCACGGCGGGATGGTTCAAATGCATGCTTTGAGTTGTATACTGAGACGGAGGACTTCTGCGTGAATGGAATTACATCATCTGTATGTGTGTGTGTTTATGCGATTAGGGATTCGGACTGACTGTGGTTTCCGATTGGCACCATGGGCCGGTGGGAGAAGGGCCATGGTGTCCGTGAGGCATTGTGCCGTATCGGTGGGAGAAGGGGTACATGTTGTGTTTTACCTTTGGCTGAGGGAAGCAGGATCGCCTTGAGCCCGACGGGCCGGAGTAGCCGGTGTGCTATCCGAGGGATCGCTGTTTGTCCTCAGCGGGTCGGGGTTTGCCGTGGCAGCTTCCGGCGCATTTCTTGTTGTGGAGCTGGTTGTGGTACTGTTGGAGTTGTTTTACCCCTGTAGCCACTGGGCCTGATGTGACCTTTGATCAAGGTTACGAGTGGTACCCTTAGCCCTTTGGCCTGACGCAGCCCGGGAGGTTAGGGTTGTGGGTAGTTCCTGTAGCTTCGGCTTGACGGGGGTTCGCCGGTCCCCAGGGCCCTCCTGAAGCGCTGAGGCCTAGCGTGGAGGCAATCCGGACGGTAGGACAGTAGTCTAGACTGCTTGTGTGCACACGTAGCTGGCAGTGGCGGTACACTGGTTCCAGCTAGTCCTAGTTTGACTCACTGCCTCACCCTACAGTGCCCCGGAACACTGTAGGGGTGGACAGGCGTGAGCAGTGGTGGTAGTGTTGGGAGGCGACGTTTGACTTCGGTCGACAGTGTGGTTCAGTCGCTTCGTGGACTTTGGCTGTGAGACGTGACTCTGTGTTGGGTTCTTCGGGTTACTTAGAATGGTTCTTGCTACACTGCTTATCGTACGTTTCACATCAGAGTTGGGTGCTATGTTTACTGCTTTACTTAAATTGCCATATATTCCTGTTGTTACACTTGTAGGTATGTGAGTGGGAGGCAGGGGATCGGATGATCCCTACTGAGCCCATTTCTGGTGTGGCTCACTCCCTGCGGTTTCAGGTGTGGACCTCGTGGCGAGCGGAAGCGTGGTGTCTTCTTGTTGTTCGGACCAGCAGCTGTCTTAGTTCCGGGGTATGCCCCGATGTTGTTGCACCTTCCTTCTGCCTGTACTTATTTAATTGTTGGACATGTAATTATTGTTGGACTGTATACGGACATTGTTATTTTCCTTCCTGCGCACTCGTTTACCTTTGTCGTCCGTGTGATTGTCATATTTAGCCTTGTTTAGCACTTACTCCTCCAGATGTGTTGTGTGAGATCCGGGTGTGAACCCGTAGTTAATGGGCCGACATCCATTTAGTGACCGGGTCTCCGGTCATAGGATGGCGGGTCGTTACACATCCACTGCACATGGTTGAGTCCCACTGATCGTGCGAAGTGACCGAGCGAAATGTGAGATAACACTCCCTGAGCCTGGTAGAACCCTCTACCTAGGAGTTGATCCACCAGCTGTCGGTAATCCCTAAGCTCTGCCCCGACCACTGGATCTCCAGTAATGAGCAGCCCAGTCAGGAAGGCCACATCCTCAAGTGTAGGCAGCATGTGCCCCCAGGGCATGATGAAGGCTCGGAAGCTATCATCCAATCATTCCCGTATAGCCACCAGGAATGGTGCATCCATTATGAACGGTTGGATCCAGAAGAGTGGCTCGAACCCAAACTCGTCGATCTAGGACCTAAGTCTGTCTGGTAGGGCATGATACCAGGCCCACACAAAGTCCCATGAGGCTCTTCCTAGGACTTTTGTGGGACCTTGCACATAAGAAAACACCAGAAAATAAGGTCAGAACAAAATATTCACAAGTTAGCAAAAGTCAGCTCTGGAAAGGCCACCCATCACCCCTGGTCCGGACGGCGGGATGACCCGCTGTCCACTGTCCCGGATGGCGGTTCACCCGCCATCCTCGGTCCCAGGTGGTGGGATGAACCGTCGTCCACATCCCGGACGGCGGTTCACCCCGTCGTCCTCGGTCCCGGACAATGGGATGAACCGCCGTCCACGTCCCGGATGGCGATTCACCCCACCGTCCTCGGTTCTGGACGGCGGGATGAGCCGCCGACTACGGACCACCGCCCTGTTAGTATTAGATGGTCTCAAAGCCAATCCGATATTGTGTACATATTCATATTATTAATAAATGGCAATAATTCATTGTGTGTAATTATTTCGATCTGTGTTTATCGTATAACGATGAAGTCCATGAACATGTACAATAGTCTTCGGATTATGATGAGATCATAATTACGGGACCGAAAACTTATAAACACATGGTCTTAATTGTTCCTAGTCATAGGATGTTTGAGATAGGACATCGAACATCCGGATAGACTAGTATAGGTTACTTCAGCTCATATGATGAGGGTGACTGATCCCATAAGTCACTTGTGTGGAGACACTATGCTGAACCTATAGGTGCTCATTGGTGAATGAGTTCACTGAACTGATCCGACTATGAATCGCTGGATGGTAATCACCTCACTGTTAACCAGCTCGATTCAATTGTCACGGTTGCGTGGATGATCCTTGGACCTGAGACTCCAAGGATACCTTGTTGGTAGGTTTCTGAGCTTTGACCTTGACGAACGAATCCCTAACCATGGGATATCAATAAGTCAAGCGATCGGGTTCAGGGAAATGCCCTCGAAGGTAATTGTGTGTTCAATACGGGATCATCTGCTCTCGATTGTTTGAGAGAGAATGTTCCGGGAATGATGCGCTTAAAGTCCCTGGCTAGGGCGGACTCTGTAATCGATAAGGAGTTATCGGATTCATATTAGCGGCATCTGATTCAAGTGAATCGACCAAATAGGGTTTAATAGTAAACCATGCCCTAGGTCGATTCGGGAACATTGTACGGATGAAGGATTATATCCGCGCGCTAACCGATGACAGAAAGGTTCCAATAGAGGGTTGCGATAACCCCAGTGCCATCCAGGATCACGCGATGTTGCTTGGCATCCAACGTGATCGGCAGTCCGTCCGAATTTATTGTGGGACATTAAATTCGGCTGATTAATTGAATATAAGGATATTAATTAAGTCAGTGGGTCAGTAAAGGGTTACTGGACTTAATGGGCTATTAACTGGACTGGTATTTGGGCCTAGAGGGTCACACGCAAATGGTTTTCAAGTCGATGGATAATCCGACAGGATTTCGGATAAGTCTGGGTTTTTATGAAAAACCGCAAACTGACTTCTTATAAAAGAACGGATTCTACGTCCGGGGCCAACAACCCTGACCTAGCCGTCATTCGTTCTTCCCACTTTCTCTCTCCTCTGGGCGTGCGGTTCCCAACTACTCCACCTTCTGTTCGACGGGGATTCCGAATCCGCATGTCGCGGCGGATTACGCGCAGTCAGACGGGATCTTCGAACGCCGCAGCGAGCGAGGAAGCGTGGACGATCCATCGCGAGGAGAACCGCGTGGATACCGCTAGAGGTCAGGCATCTGCGCGACTTGCGGCATCGCTCCGACGGAACCGGAAAACGAACGCGGATTCGAATCCGCGCAAGGTGAACTCGATTTTCCCAGCTTTATTTTAACGATTGAAACGGGACGGATCCGATCCCGAACTTATTATTCCGCTGCGTTTTTCGGTCGGATCCCGACACAGCGATCCCAACACGCCCCCATACAAAAAGAATTTTCAAAACAAATTTTATTTGCTTACCTTCACTTTCGAAGGTGTTGTTGTTGCCTCCTCTTCTGCTTCTTCTTCTCCATCTCCATCTCCTTCTTCTTCTTCATCCTCTCCCTCTTCTTCTTCTTCTCCTTCCTCGTCTACTTCCTCCTCTCCTTCTTTGACTTGTTCGTCCTCCACATCATCACCGCCACCCTCGCCACAGGCGTCCTCGTCGCCGGCCACCACCTCATCGTCTCCTCTCCTCTCCTAAGGAACCGAGGGAGCTGCACGCTCACCATCGAGATTGGAGGAGGAAGATAAGAAGCAAAGGGTGAGGGAGAGATTAGGAGCGTGGAAGGCTTAGGGGTGTGGTGAAGAAAGGGAAGTTGAATGAAGGAGGAAAGGAACGATCAACCTTTTAAAAGGCTCGGGGGGCGGTGGACGGCACGCCACATGGCCATCCACGACATGGATACTCACATGCATGGCCCGTCCACGTCGCGGATGGCCTGCACGCCACTTGGCCGTCCACGACATGGATGGTCACATGCGTGGCCGTTTACGTCGCGGATGGCCGCATGTGGCCGTCCACACGTCGTGGACGGCCGGCCATACAGCCATCCGCAACGCGGACGGCCACGCTTATTGTCGTCCACATGTTGTGGACGGCCTGATCTATGGCTGTCCATAGCAGTGGACGGCTATGTTCCTTTTGGTCGCTTCTCCTCCTGTGTAACGACCCGCCACCCTATAATCGGGGATCCGATTACTAAATGGGTACCGACTCATTAATTTGGAACCAAACCAGGATCTAGATAAGTCTGAAAAATAAATAATAAACTAAGCTAAACATTCACATCGCATTGAATTGAAAAGGAAGTGCAAGAATTAAAAATTATTACAATGCGACTTGATTCAGCAAATAATTACATACTCCAACTGAAAAAAAAATAGTTAAGCATATAGGCCAGAAAATAAAATGACAACTATATCGGGGCATACCCCGGAACAACGGCTGTTGGTGCGCAACCCAAAGCAACACTCTCCTCGCTACGCCTGCCTGGAACCCTCACCTGAAAACCGCAGGGGTGAGTCTCGTCGAAAAGACTCAGTAGGGATCCTTCGATCCCCACCACCCACCCATGCACCCACAAGTGTAGCAACGCAATTATAAATAATTTAATCAAGTAAAGCAGTAAACATAACTCCTAGATTTCGATATAAAACACATGCATTCGAAATATAACATGCACAATTCTGAAACCATTCTACCACGGAGCCCACAACCAGCGTCTCAGTGAAACACGCCAACCACACGGCCGAACGCGAGAAACACCGACCCGCTGAGACCAAACAACAACCCCTCGGATAGCGCGCTGGCTACTCCGGCCCGACAGGCTCCAGGTGGTTCTGCTTCCCCCACACGAGTGACACTCCGAATGTACCACTCCCACACCAGTACTAGCTATACCCCGGGGTACACCAAGTGACCCTCTCTCTAGGCGTCACCCCGCCACTCCCACACCGGCGCCGTGTCACTCCCACACCGACACAGGGTGCCAAGCCCTAACAACTGTCACTCTAGGCCCACGACCGTACAAAACGCAACACGGTGCGATCCGATCACATGGAACCCATCGTCATCGAGTACATTTTTAAGCATGCAATTAACTAAACTATCTAACAATGTAAACACGTGTTAATTGCAGGGATTAATGGAATTCTGGCTTGAATCGCGTTGCCCAACGCCGACGTCATTCAAGCTTCCTAAACTGGTTCATAGAAAAACTGGCATCGGAAAATGGCCTAAAAGGCGTCGTTCACGGAGGACGCCATTAAAATGGCGTCGTTGTCCCTGGACGCCATTCAGTTCTTGAGACAGAGTCTGTTATCAGGATCAAATCGCGTCGTGGGTGGAAGTCGCCTTTCTAAAAGGCGTCGCTGTCCCCCGACACCATTCAACCTTCACAGACAGGTTCTCCCTCCGCCTTCCCCCAATCCACGGGGTGGAATTTCCTCCCCCCCAAATCGTGTAAAAATACGAACAAAGTGGAGAAGGAGGAGAAGAACCTAAATACCCATTAGAACACCCAAATTCTCATTACATACATTTAATATTTTCACCCCAATAAAACCCCTAAACCTGCTCCAAAGCGGGAAAAACATCATTTTTAAATGAAATACAACAGGGATCGTCACCCTACCGGTTACTCGAACTCCTCCTAGCTCCAAGCCGCCAACCCGCCTCGCCCCACGCCGCCGCCAGTACCGCCGTGGACGCCGTTACTCCACCAGGACGTCGGCTGTCGTCCGGAGAGAAGTGCGCCGCGGAGGAAGTGGTGGTGGTAGTAGAGGAAGTTGGTAGGTTAATGGAGTGGAGGGAGAGGAGGAAAGAGGAGAGGAAGGCAAGGAGAAGGGGAGGTGGTTTGCCGGAGCTCGGAGGGAAAAGAGGACAGAGAGAGAGGAAAGGATAGAATGAGAGAAAGGAGGGAGGGTTCGCGGGGTCAAACAGAAGCTGGGTAAAACGCGTCGTTCAAGCCCGACGTCATTCAGACGACAAGACCAGGCCGTACACTGACAAACCAGGGTCGTACTCTAA
This sequence comes from Zantedeschia hybrid cultivar, assembly GCA_030544215.1. NCBI lineage: Eukaryota > Viridiplantae > Streptophyta > Magnoliopsida > Alismatales > Araceae > Zantedeschia > Zantedeschia hybrid cultivar. The sequence goes on from JARZZO010000011.1 coordinate 50,226,555, forward strand.
ATGGCATCGTCCATCCAAGACGTCATTCAGACGATATGACCGGGGCCGTACTCTCGCACCCCAAGGCCAGCCCACGTGGCACAGCCTAAAACACGTCCACATAGCTGGACGCCGTTTGAACCACGTTGAGCAAGCTCGACGCGAAAAAGAAACTAAGTCTCAGCCCCACCAGGGCTCAAACTAAGGGATCCGACCCCGAAACTAACCCCATAACCGGATCTGAAACCTCAATCCTTACATCCTGGCTCTTGTACCAACAAGTCATACATAAAGCTTCATTTCATCATATATCACATTCAAAGAACAAAGCAAATAATTCCTTTTATTCATTATCAAAATGTTTACATCATTCTAAGGCCCTACGACCCATGTAAAAAGAAGAAACAACAGGATGAACATTCTCTAAATATTTTACATATTTTTCCATGTCCTCTGAAGCTTTCGCTACATCAATCTTGGCCTTAGTGAATTTGGAATGACAGTGCCATGCACATTGGAATCGCTCCATCGCCTTCACTTCCTTAGCATACCCAATGTGCCTCGGCACAATCAACATCTCGTGCAAAGAAGGAAGTGGGATCTTCCTCGGAACACCAATCTGCAAGTGGCAACGATGGCCTTGGTACAAGGCTAGCTCGTTAGTCCCCGCCAACCAGAGTTCACGCTTATTTGAAGCACGTGTTGTGAATTCCATGCCTCTAAGAATCAATGGAACAAAAATAAATTTCTCCTAGTCGAGGAAGTTCAGGTGGTTGCACCAGTCATCCCTCGTCTTCAGGTGAGCCGTAAGGCATTTGACTTGATCTTCAAGGCCCAGGAGTGACCTTGCAGGATACTACACGCTATGCTGAAAAATCCTGTAAGCTGTAGTCACCGTCTCATCAAAACCAAAACTCAAGTTCATTTCCACCCACAACTGAAGAATAAGCAGACTTCCTTTAACGCTTCCTCCCATGCACATGCAGTTAAGACCGTTGTACAAATGTGCCAAGATCATTGGGGCAATGGATCATCCCTGCCAGAGTAGGTTAAACACACCCACATACTCCCTTTCCAACACCGAACCTAAAGTTGGGAACCACAGGGTACTACCGAGGACCAAACACAGTCCTCGCATCAATCTTTCTGGCTATATTCTCCTACACTAGATCTCTTGAATTAGCCATCATGCAAGGCGGTCTATGAGAATCCCATGCTTGTCGCTCATCCGACACACCTCTCGCTTGTCTTGCATGATTTCAGCAAAGACCTCATCCCAAGCAGGCAAGTCGGTAGGATCACCAACGGCAAGGCTACTCCAGCCAAAAATAAGCTCCACCTCTTCTAGCAATACAGTGTCCTCGAACTCACGGAAGATGAATGTGTGCATCTCTGGATGCCACAGTTCGAGTAGTGCACCCGAACTCTCCCAATTCCAATGCATGTAGTTGAGCCGCTTCGCAAACACAACCGTGTGGGTTAAATTCCACTGGTGCATGAAGACCCTCATGTCCAGTGAAGCCGCAGTCATAAGGTCAGAAAGCCATGCATACCTTCATGTATGTCTCACGTCAGGGAAACGCAGGAGAGGCTACAAGTCAAAAAAAGTAAAAAAGAAATGAGAGAAAAGAAATCAAAGATCTGAGAAAAAAGAAAAATGGAAGGACCTTGGTTTACCATTCCGTGAGCCAGCAAATTGCTGAGGTGGCCGTCAAAATCTGAAAGAACCCCAGGATTCCTTATGGCGGCACGGGAAGAAGAAGAAGCTGCCATGTCAACCCCAATAGAAGAAAGGCTTCGGGAAATTGAAAGAATTGCTCTCGAGTTGACCTTTTATGAAGCCGCAAACCAGAAGGATATACTTAGTGTTGGGTTCATTGTGTCCGGATCCGAACAATACGTAGCGGATAAAATAAAATTGGGATCGGATCCGTCCCGCTTCGATTTACAAAAACTTAAACGGTAAATCGGATTTACCTTGCGCGGAATCCGCAATCAACCGGTTCCGTCGGTGTGATGCCACAAGCCGCGCAGGTGCCTAGCCCCTAGCGGTATCCATGCGGTCTTCCTCTCGGTGAATTGTCCTCGCTTCCTCGCTTGTAGCAGTGTCTGCAGATCCCGTCTGGCTGCGCATAATCCTCCGCGACATGCGGATTCAGAATTCCCGTCGGACGGGAGGCGGAGTAGGCAGGACTCGAAACAGAGTCTCCGGGGCCAGCCAGAGATGGGGGGCACAGAGAGAGAGAGAGAAGAGAGAGAGGGGGGTGGCTAGGTCAAGGTTGTTGGCCCCTAACCTAGTAGCATTACCTTTATAATAAGTGATTTGCAATTTTTCAGAAAAACCCACACTTATCCGAAACCACGTCAAAATATCCACCAACTTGAAAACCTTTTGCATGTGACCCTCTAGGCCCAAATACCAGTCCAGTTAATGGCCCATTAAGTCCAGTAACTCATTAAGGACCACTGATTTAATTAATATGTTTATATTAATTAATCAGCCGAATTTAATGTCCCACAATAAATTCGGACGGGCTTCCGATCACGTTGGGTGACAAGCAACACCGCGTGATCCCGGAAGGCATTGGGGTTTATGCAACCCACTATGGGAACATGTCCATCATCAGTTACCGTGCAGATATAATCTTTCATCCGTACAATGTTCCCGAATCGACCTAAGGTATGGTTTACTGTTAAACCCTAGCCGATCGATTCACTCGAATCAGATGCCGCTAATCTATATCAGATAACTCTTTATCTAATATAGAGTCCGCCCTGGACAGGGACTTAACCGCATCATTTTTGGAATATCCTCTCTCCTATTACCGAGAGCGGATAATTCTGCATTGAACACACAATTACCTTCGAGGGCATCTCCCTGAACCTGATCACTTGACTTATAGATAACCTATGGTTAGGGATTCGTTAATCAAGGTCAAAGTTTAGAGACCTACCAATAAGGTATCCTGAGTGTTTCAGGTCCAAGGACTATCCATACAACCGTAACAAAAGAATGGAACTGGTTAACAATTAGATAGATACCATCCAACGATTCTAGGTCGGATCAATTCAGTGAACTCATTCATCAATGAGTACCTACAAGTCCACTATAGTGTCTCCACACAAGTGACTTATAGGATCAGTTCTGAAGAAACATGTACTAGTCTATATGGATGTTTAATGTCCTTCTCGAACATCCTTCGACTAGAAACAATTAAGAACATGTGTTTATAAGTCTTCAGTCCCATAATTATGATCTCATTATAATTAGAAGACCATTGCACATGTTCATGGACTTCATTGTGATACGATAAACAAAGATCGATTTAATTACACAATGAATTTATGCCATTATATTGATAAACTAAATAATACGCAATATCGGATTGGCTTTCGGGCCACCTAATACTAACACTTAGGAGTCTCCCACTTTCCCTGGGAAGCGGAAGGTGTACTCATCCACCTTTTCGTAGAAGGCACACTCTTCCGCCTTCCACCTTTTGTGGAAGGCAGAATCTTGTGCCTTCTACCCTTTATGGAAGGCAGGCTCTTGTGCCTTCTACTCTTTGTAGAAGGCGGACTCTTGTGCCTTCTACCCTCGGTGGAAGGCAGACTCTTGTGCCTTCTACTCTTTGTGGAAGGCGGACTCTTGTGCCTTCTAGCCTCGGTGGAAGGCAGACTCTTGTGCCTTCTACCCTTTGTGTAAGGCGGGCTCTTGTGCCTCTTACTCTTTGTGGAAGGCGGACTCTTGTGTCTTCTACCCTTTATAGAAGGCAGACTCTTGTACCTTCTACCTTTTGTGGAAGGCAGACTCTCCCGCCTTCCACCAAGAGAGGGAGGTAAGGTTGTTTGCTCTATATGAACAATGAAAAATTCGGAAAATGTCCTCATGAAAGGTAAAGTTCTCTCTTTAACTGAGTCGAAGCCAAGGTAGTCGGATCGGCATTCTACTATGAGAATAGCCATATCTTCCGCACATGCTTCGACTCGAAACAAGCCTTTGCTTCTTATTTTCTTGCAGTCTGTCATTTGAATATTGATGATTGTGGATTATTTACATTGACTGATGTGCGTTCTTGCAGCTGCAGGGAATTCAAAACAAGTAGAGTTGAAGACACGGAGGCTAATAGCTTTGGACATATAGACTCTGAGTTCCTCTTTAAACAAAACAATGAGGCGTCTATGTTCTCTAAGTTATTTGATTGGCCAAAAAATTCCTCCTATTTGCATTTAGATTAGGAATTTATTTTTAATTTTAAACCAGCATGCATACCATGAGCATCATTCACCAGAAAAATCCATTTCAAATCCACCCTGGGGGCATTGGCCATGATTTGTCACTATGTTCACTCCATTGGTGATCCATGATTTTGGCTATGTGTTCGCTTGTTAGTTCTTTGAATTGCAAGATCCTGTCCCTTCCTAATTCTTGTGCTTGAGATTCTCTCACTTGCCGATCATGTGATGCGCCATGCCATCATGTGCCCATTGTGTTGAGACTTAAAGTAATTTCAAGTCACACCCCTTCATCTTCCCTGCTTGAGATCCCCTTGGGCCAGATCGCTATGCTCCCTAGTGCGCCAAGGCCTCGCAGTTCTAATACCCGAGGGTCCCACGAATTGTGATTCTCTGGTATGGATTTTTCTCTTCCTAATCACCCTTACAATCCAAATAGCTAATTTTCGTGCATTGATCACGTTCATGTATCATCCTCGGGTGTAGCACATCCCTCTCCAAGTTGTCCACAAATCAGGTTCTATTTATGGACCACCCATTTCTCATTCCACTGCAAAACGGGCGTCCTAGAGGGGCATTTGTAAACACCCGATTTTGGACACCCTTTGATCATAAAACCTATATCACCACCAGAATTTGTCACATTTCCCCACCGAATTCAGCCCATTAGATAACCAAGCACATTCACCAATCACCCCCTTCCACTTTTGTGGAAGGCGGACTTTGCTGCCTTCCACCTTTTGTGGAAGGTGGGCTTAGCTGCCTTCCACTTTTGTGGAAGGCGGACTTTGCTGCCTTCCACAAAAGTGGAAGGCAGATTTGTTTGTCTTCCACCCTCCCACATTCTCCTTGACCTCGTCCTCCTACATTCTCCTCCAGTTGCGACCCTCACCTCCACTACTCCGACCACTCCCACTCCAGCGACTGCCGCAGCCACGATCCCTTGCCCTTAATTGTTTCCTATTGGCTCTTGAGGATTAACGGGGATTTAGACCCCTGATTTTCTCTATTTTATTCTCTCCTATTTAAACCCTCTAACTCCTCTCGGGGAGGAGGTTGGTTGGTGAAGTTGGAGAGATTTGAGGTTCCAGTCTGGTGAAAGCTTTGGCAGACATAGGCTAGAAGTTGGCGAGTTAGAGGAGACAAGGAGGAGTCCTCTGCATTCCTAATGGGCTTGTTTCCCTAACTCTCTCCTTCTTTTACTTTTTACCTCATTTTCATTCACCCGTCTTAGGATCATTTCCCTCCTTTTTTTTCCTTTTCTTTTAGACCACCATACATCCACTACCATTATCATACACGAGCACTTTGCCTACATGCATGCATTTCACAATGACCTAACATCCTTCAAAACAGAGGTTCCTTTTTAAAAACGGGAGGTGGGTGGCCATAATCCACAGTTACCTCCCCTCCTTAAACACCAATCCGGTGCGCCCCTTTCCAATTTCTGTTTACCTAAAGTATGTATGATTAGACTCTACACCTCGCAGTTCTTATTAGGTTTTTGTTTTTTCTTGCTTACTTGTCTTTTCTTCTCAGGGGCTCTTATCACTATTCGCACGTGGACAACCGAGTTCTCTCCCTCTAGCCGGCTGGAGGTAGAGAAGAGGAACCCATCATCCCCCGCGTCAACAAGTCGCGATCAACTTTTTCATCCTGCAGAGTATAGGAACCCAAGGTAATGCTCCTGGCGATCACACATTGATTGCTCACTAAATTGCCTCTGTTGAGTACAGAACCGGGAGGAAAGCCAAGTGGGAAGAGAGGCCACCCTCCGGGCGTCCATAGTGGTAAGTCACATGGAGGTACTGAATGCTGGTATGCTACGGGAAAATGTTTTAACGGTGGACATAAGGGACATTTAGCTAGGAATTATCCCAATTAGGAGCAGAGGTAGTAGCCACGACAACAACAGAGAGCCCAAGTCCGAGTAAATGGATTAACCAGGAATGATGCTCAAAGTACTTTTATTGTAGCTGAAGGTATTATTCTTATTGATGCTACATATGCAAAAGTTTTATTTGATCTTGGTGCTACACATTTATTTGTTCTATTGAAGTTTACTGAATTATTCTAAGATAGACAACCTATAGAAATAAGAGAGTTATCTATTGTCATATCAGTAAGAGAAATAGCTAGAGCTACTTGTGTTATTCATAGGATTAATATGAAAATTTTGAAAAGAGCGATGCCAGCATGTGTTTATCTACTAGGCATGCAAGAGTTTGATGTAATATTGGACATGAATTGGTTGGATAAAAATTTTGCACTCTTATATTGTAAAATAAAGAAGTTAAATTTTCAAAAACTTGAGGAGCATATATTCATTTATCAGTGTCCAAGGCCTCAGTGCAACAAATTAGAAGTTTTAGCTATTAAGGCCATAAAATGGTTAATGAATGGATGTGATGGGTACTTAGCTTGTGTGGTGACCGTACCAACTAGAAGTTGCAAGTTAATACCCACTAATATTGATGAGGTTAGTGAGTTCTTGGATGTGTTTCCAGATGATCTTCTAAGTCTACCACCACCTAGAGAGGTGGAGTTTATTATTGAGCTTCTTTCAGAGACTTTATCTACTTCTAAGGCACCTTATATGATAGCCCCAGTAGAGCTTATTGAGCTGAAAAAGTAATTATAGGAACTATTAGATAAGAGATTCATTTGTCCTAGTATATCCCCATGAGGAGCACCTATATTGCTTATAAGGAAGAAGGATGGGTCCCTTAGATTATGTATTGATTACAAAAAATTGAACCAATTAACAATGAAGAATAAGTACCCATTACTAAGAATAGATGATCTATTTAATCAGCTCCAATCAACCAAGGTATTCTCCAAATTTGACTTAGATCTGGGTATCATCAGTTGAAAATAAGAGAGGAGGATGTACTCAAGACTGTCTTTAGAATAAGGTATGTGCATTATGAATTTCTAGTTATGTCCTTTGATCTGACCAATGCATCAGTAGCATTTATGTACCTAATGAATAGAGTTTTTCAACCATTTTTGGATAGATTTATAGTAGTCTTTATTGATAATTGTTGGTGTATTCTTCTTCTATAGAAATCAATCAAGAGCATTTGAGGATGGTGCTAGAAACTTTGAAGAAGCACTAGCTATATGTTAAATTTAGCAAATGTTAATTCTTGTTAGACAGAGTGTAATTTTTGGGACATGCTATTTCTGAAAATAAAGGTCTCTATTAATCCAGGAAAGGTAGAGGCAATTTTATAGTAGGAAAGGTCAAGAGATGTAGGTGAAATCAAGAACTTTTTAGGACTGACATATTACAATAGAAGATTTATTTTCTCATCAATTGCAGTTCTTTTAACCAAGTTAACAAGGAAAGTAGTTTCATTCATACCGAGGAGTGTGAACAAAACTTTGCTGAGTTGAAGACTCGTCTCACTTCGGCTCCAGTTCTAGTGCTTCCATCTGGTTCAGGTGGATTTATGGTTTACTCAGATGCATCTCGTCGGGGTTTGGGTGTGGTCTAGATGCAGTACGGAAGGGTTGTGGCCTATGCTTCTAGGATGTTGAAGAGGCATGAGGAGAACTACCCCACTCACGATTTGGAATTGGCGGCTGTTGTGTTTGCATTAAAGAATTGGAGGAACTATCTATATGGGGAGAAGTTTCAGGTCTTCACTGATCATAAGAACCTGAAGTATGTGTTCACACAGAAGGATCTAAACTTGAGGCAACGCAGGTGGATGGAATTCATAAAGGACTATGATCTCGACCTTTCTTATCATCCGGACAAGGCTAACGTCGTGGCGGACGCCTTGAGTTGGAAAACGATCGTGTCATATCTCATGATTCGAGAGTGGAAGTTGTATGAGCAGGTTTTGGAATCTTCCTTCAGGGTTCCCCGAGAGGCTGGCAGAGTCGTATTGGCTAGTTTGACTATGAGACCCGCGGTGTACCATTCAGTGATTGAAACTCAGAGGGTAGATTCGAAGTTGCCACATATTCTTTAGACATCAAAGGTGGAGCTGTGGGACGATGGCACAGTCAGGTTTCGAGGTAGGCTTTATGTTCTGGTAGAGGAGGAGGTGCGCAAAAGTGTTCAGGATGAGGCGCATCGTTCTAGATATGCAGTGCATCTTGGAATGACCAAGATGTATCAATGTCTGAGGGAGCACTTTTAGTGGCTTGGTATGAAGAAGGATGTGACTGAGTATGTGGCGAGGTGCCTGATTTGTCAGTAGGTTAAGGCAGAGCATTAGAGGTCGGGAGGTTTGTTGTAGCCACTGTCGATCCCAGAGAGGAAATGGGAACATGTGACTATGGATTTCGTGATGGGATTACCTGTGTCACCCAGAAAGAGAGATGCGATCTGGGTGATTGTTGATTGATTGACCAAGTCAGCTCACTTTCTAGCTATTAGGAAGGAGTGGTCGGTCGGCAAGTTGGCTAGACTGTTTGTGGACCGGATTGTATCTCTGCATGGGGTACCCTTGTCCATTGTGTCGGATCGGGATCCGAGGTTCACTTCGGGGTTTTGGAGGAGTTTCCAGAAGGCTTTGGGTACCCAGTTGGCTTTCAGCTCGGCTTACCATCCCGAGATTGATGTATAGTCGGAGAGGACTACTCAGACGCTGGAGGATATGCAGTGCGGGCAGCCATATCGGTCTCCATTGAATTGGTCTTCTGAGATCGGTGAGAGACAGATAGCAGGGCCAGAGATGGTATAGCAGTGCGCAGAGGTTGCCAGAGTGGTGCAGCAGAGGTTGACTGCAGCTCAATGCAAGTATAAGAGTTATGCTGATGTTCGTAGGAGACTGCTTGAGTTTGAGGTTGGACACCACGTGTTTCTCCGAGTCACACCCTCCAACGGCGTAATAAGATTTGGGAAGCAAGGCAAGCTGAGTCCATGATTTATTGGGCCTTTTCTCATTCTTGCTCAAGTTGGGGAAACAGCATATTAGCTAGCCTTGCCACCTAGTCTTGCGGGAGTCTACGATATATTCCATGTTTCAATGTTGAGGAAGTATGTACAGGATATGTCTTATGTTTTGGACTTTTAGAGTTAGAAGTCTCGGAGAAGTTGTCTTTCCAGAGTACCAAGTACATGTTGCAGATCGTTGGGAGCAGGTCCTTCAGAACAAGGTTTCTCCCCCTAGTGAAGGTGATTTGGCAACATCGCTCCGAAGGCGAGGCGACTTGGGAGCGAGAAGATGAGATGCGGGAACAGTTTCCCTACCTTTTCCAGTAAGTTCTCTTGTGAGCTTGTAGTGTCTTTTTCGTTTGACGCTACTTCAGCTATGGTAATTTCAAGGATGAAATTTTCTTGAGGGGGGAGGATGTAAGGTCTGAGATTTTGTTTATTTATTGGGTCAGTTTCGGTGTCGGACCCCTTGGTTTGGGCCCTTGTGGGTCTGGTGTATGGTGTGCCGCATGGGTGGGCATTAGTGCACGTGTGTACGGCCCCGATCGTGTCGTCTAAATGGCATCTTGCATGGACGACCCAATTTAGACAACTGCCAGTGTACGACCCATGTCCTGTCGCCTGTACTGCATCGTTTAGGGATGATGCGATTCAAGCTGGTCGGACTTGACGCCTCGGGCCCTCCCTCCTTTTGTTAGGTTCGCTGTGTCAAACCGAACAAACGCAGCGAAAATTAAAAATTTCGCATCCATGTCGTTTCGGATACAAAGACAGATAGTAAAATCGTATTTTACCTTGCGCGGATTCGAATCCACATTCTTCTGGTTCCATCGGTGTGATGCCGCAAGCCATGCAGGTGCCCGGCCTCTAACGGTATCAACGCGGTCTTCCTCTCGATGGATCGTCCTCGCTACCACGCTCGTTACAACATTCACGAATCCCGTCTAGCTGTGTGTAATCCTCCGCGACATGCGGTATTAGAATTCCCGTCGAACAGGATGCGAAGCAAGCGGGAGTTGGAGCGAAGCCTCTGGGGAGGGCGGCCTCTAAAGGGAGCGCCCATGAGAGAGAGAGGAGAGAGAGGGGGACGGCTAGGTCTGCTCCGGGTTGCTTGCCCCAGTGCGTGAAGCGGTTCTTTTATAATAAGTGGCTTTATGGTTTTTCAGAAAAACCCACACTTCTCTTAAACCCCGTCAAGATATCCATTGACTTGAAAATCATTTGCGTGTGACCCTCTAGGCCCAAATACCAGTCCAGTTAATGGCCCATTAAGTCCAATAACCCTTTGTGGACCCATTGAATTAATTAATATCCTTATATTAATTAATCAGTCAAATTTAATGTCTCACAATAAATTCGGACGGGCTTCCGATCGCATTGGGTGCCAAGCAACACCGCGTGATCTCGGAAGGCATTGGGGTTTATGCAACCCACTATGGAAACCTTTCCGTCATCGGTTACCGTGCGGATATAATCCTTCATCCGTACAATGTTCCCAAATCGACCTAGGATAAGGTTTACTGTTAAACCCTAGCCGGTCGATTCACTTGAATCATATGCTGTTAATCTATATCAGATAACTCTTTATCTGATACAGAGTCCGCCCTGCCCAGGGACTTAAGCAAATCATTTCTGAAACATTCTCTCTTCTATTACTGAGAGCGGATGATCCCGTATTGATCACACAATTACCTTCGAGGGCATCTCCATGAACCCGATCACTTGACTTATAGATAACCCATGGTTAGGGATTCGTTAATCAAGGTCAAAGTTCAGAGACCTACCAACAAGGTATCCTGGATGTTTCAGGTCCAAGGACCATCCACGCAACCGTGACAAAAGAATTAAGCTGGTTTATAGTTAGGTAGATACCATCCAACGATTCTAAGTCAGATCAGTTCAGTGAACTCATTCATCAATGAGCACCTACAGGTCCACTATAGTGTCTCCACACAAATGACTTATAGGATCAGTCACCCTCATCATATGAGCTGAAGAAACATGCACTAGTCTATTCGGATGTTTGATGTCATTTTCAAATATCTTCCGACTATGAACAATTAAGAACATGAGTTTATAAGCCTTTGGTCCTATAATTATGATCTCATCATAATCCGAATAGTATTGCACAAGTTCATGGACTTCATCGTGATACGATAAACATAGATCGAGTTAAATACACAATGAATTATTGCCATTAAATTAATAAACTGAATAATACACAGTATCGGATTGGCTTGCAGGCCACCTAATGTAGAGACGCTAATTCTGGCTTCATATAGAGTAAATTTTATGTCACAATTATAATACCCCGAAATGGTTTGATGTTTAATCATTAATTATTATTATTTTTATTTTTCAAGATTTTCGCTGATTAATGTCGACCATGGTCGACGCCATTTAGATTTCTAGTAGAAATAAGTTCGGAATTAAAATCTTAAATTCAAATAGATTTAATTGAATAACGTCGCCTATGGACAACGCCTTTTAGTTCCTAATCCGTCTGGATTTCCGATTTTAAATTCGAATTAATTTCCTAATTATCTAAAGCACGTCGCTCATGGACAATGCCTTTTAAGTTTCCTAATGTTTTTCGGATTCCTTTGCGGATTTTCTTTCTATTTTGGCCCCTTTAATTAGCCAAATGGCGTCTCTGATGGACGACGTGATTCAAGCACTTTGCTGATAACTTTGATTTGGCCGAGATAATCCGGTTCCTGAGGTTGGAAGGGTTTCCAACTATTAGATGCTCATCCAAGGCAATCCGGAGGCCGTGGGAGAGGTTTTTGAAGGCTTCTATATATACATATGTACATTGGCCTTTGAAAAAGGTTAGCCATTGGAGAATTTGGAGTTCAAGGCAAGATTTTTGGCAGCTTTCAAGGAGGAAAACATGGACAACAAGAGGAGATTCATCTTCTTCATCCTCTTCATCCCTTGAAGCTAATTGAAGACCAAGGCTATAGAGGGGCCAACCATACTCATCCCTCTCATTTCTTCTTTTTAGTTCTTTCATTAATTTGATTAGATTCCATCTAGTTTGTTTCCTGTTTTTTTTTTTTAGTTCTTCATCACATCACTCCATCATACACACACTCATATCATATCTCCATACCTACATGAGATAGGGGTTTAAAGAAACATAAAAAGTGAGTTCTTCTTGTTTAGTTTCATGTTGGATTTGATTATTAGAATAGATTCTACAATATAATAAGCTCTAATCCATCTTTTCCTTTATTTGTTTGTCTCTTTTGCAAGGGTTGAAGAAAAGAAAAGAAGGCTTTAGAAAGCTTGAAGAAAAAAGAAGAAAAATACAAAAACAAGAGTAAAAGAACAAAAAGAGGCTCTTCTTTTTCGGTCGGCCGAAAAAGAGGAACAAAGAACCCAATTTCTCCCAGTTGCATGGTTAGTAAAGCGATCAAATTTTCTCCTTTGAAGCCCTTGGTTTCTGGCGATCACACTTAGTTTAAATTAGATTTGTTATTCATATGAATGCATGATATCGATTGATAGCACAACAGTTTTTTTGAGCACCACACCTAATACTAACAATCTCCCACTTAGACTAAAGTCAATCACTCTTATACAAAATACCCATATTCTCTAAGTAACAGTCAAATACATTTTGAGACAAAGGCTTCGTCAGTAGATCTACTATGTTGTCGACTGAGGAAACTCTTTCGACCACGACATCTCCTCGACCTATAATCTCTCTGATCAGGTGAAAGCGCCGCAGAATGTGCTTCAACTTCTGATGAGACCTCAGCTCTTTCGCTTGAGAAATCGCCCTATTGTTGTCACACAACTGTGGGACGGGACCAGAGATGCTATCCACCACACCAAGATCGTCGATGAATTTTTTCATCCATATTGCTTCATTGGCAGCTTCAGCAGTAGCAATGTACTCAGCTTCTTTTGTCGAATCAGCAGTGGTTTTTCGTTTTGAACTTTTCCAGCTCATTGCTCCCCCGTTAAGTGTAAAAACAAATCCTGATGTTGACTTGCTGTCATCCGGATTAGACTGAAAACTCGAGTCAGTATATCCTTGCAACTTTAAATCTCCTTCTCCATAGACTAGAAACATATCCTTAGTTCTTCTCAATTACTTAAGGATACATTTCATAGCTGTAAGGATTGAGATTTCGGATCCGGTTATCGGGTCAGGTTCAGTATCGGACCCCTTGGTTTGGGCCCTTGTGGGCCTAGGGCATGGGCTCTTTATCTCGTCGAGCTTGCGAGACACAATCTTGAACGGCGTCGGCCTAGGGAGACACCATTTAGGAGCCATGCGGGGATGCTACGTGGGCGAGCGTTGGAGCGCTAGTGTATGGCCCCGGTATGATCGTTAGAAAGGCGTATTACATGACCAACGCCATTTAAAGATCTACCAATGTACGACCCACGTCATGTCGTCTGAATGGCGTCGTCTGGGAACGACGCGATTTAGGCTAGTTTCAGTTGACGCTCCAAAGCCCTCCCTCCTTTCCCTTATTTTCTCCATTCCTCTCTCTCTCCTCCCCCTCCGCTCCAAACGGCTCCGACCCCCCTTCCCTTCATCTCCTCATCCCTCCTCTTCCTCTACTCCATCAACCCCCCCCTATCTCTCACTACTACTACGACCATCTCCTCAGTGGCACTTTGCTCTCCGGACGGCGGCCGATGTCGCGGTGGAGTGACGACATCCATGGTGGTACCACGGCAGCTTGCGGTGTAGCGGAGCAGGGCTGAAGCTAGGAGGAGTTCAAGTAACTGGTAGCGTGAAATCTTCGTTGTGTTTTGTTTAAAATCATGATTTTTCCACTTTGAAGCATGCAAAGTGTGTGGATATTTTCGAGTAGAAAGTATGTTTTAAGGGGTTTTTTATGAAAATAGGCATTTTTATGAATTGGTTATTAGACTTCTCCCCTTATCTCCTTTGCATTTTTTGAGTGTTTTGGGGGAGAAGAGGGGCCCTCGGTTTGGCTCGGTGGAATGAAGTTTCGGGCATAAAAGGCGTCCACTCAGGCCAACGCTATTTAAGATAGGCATCGACCTGAGTCGACGCGATTTACGACCCATTTATCTAGTTCTCGAGACCAGTGTGGGATAAAGAGCTGAATCGCGTCGGCCATGGGCGACGCCATTCAGGCCAATATCCCTGGTCCCTGTGGCTCTGTGAAAACTGAACCAGTTTAAGGGTCTTGAATGACGTCGGCCACGGGCAACGCGATTCAAGACAGAACCCTATTAATTCATGCAATTAACAAGTGTATACATTTTTAGGTAATTTGGTTAAATGCATGTTCAAAACCATACTTCGAGAACGAGGGTTTTTACGTAACCGGATCGCACTGTGTTGTGTTTTGTGCGATCATGGGCCTAGAGTGACAGTTGTTAGCGCTTAGGCACCCTATGTCGGTGTGGGAGTGACACAGCACCGGTGTGGGAGTGGTGGGGTGACGCCTAAAGAGAGGGTTGTTAGTTTTAGGTGGCCTACAAGCCAATATGACTTTGTAATCTCGTTCATTTATTAATATATAATGGCAATATATTCATTATGTATAATTCGCATTTATTGTCGTCTTATAATAAAGTCCATAAATATGTGCGATAGTGATCAGATTATGATGAGATCATATTAATGAGACTGATCACTTAAACACAGATATTCTTAATTGTTCCCAGTCGATAGATATCTGAGAAGGACATCGGATATCCGGTTAGACTAGTACAGATTACTCCTGCTTATAAGATGAGGGTGACTGATGTTATAGTCACTTGTATGGAGACACTAAGGAGAATCTATAGGTGCTCATTAGAGAATGAGTTCACTGAACTGATCCGACTGAATCGCTGGATGGTATTGTACCTCACTGTCAACCAACTAGATTCTATTGTCGCAGTTACGTGGATGGTCCTCGGACCTGAGACACCGAGGACACCTTGTCGGTGGACTTCTGTGCTTTGACCTTGGTTTATGAATCTCTAACCACAGGATCCTAAACAGCCAAGGATCGGGTACAGCGGAATACTGTCGAAGGGAATTGTGTGTTAATAAGGAATCATTCACTCTCAGCACTTAGAGAGAGAATGCTCGAGGAAGGATGTGCGGAAGTCCCTGGCCAGGGCGGACGATAATATCAGGAAAGGAGTTTTCCAATATTATACGACAACATCCAATCCAAGTGAGTCGACCAATTAGGGTTTGACAGTACACCATACCCTGAGTTGACTCGAGAGCATTGTACGAATGAAGGATTATATCCGTGCGGTAACTGTCGGCGGAAAGGTTCCAAAAGTGGGTTACTTAACCCCGATACCTTCTGGGTTCACAAGGCGATAGATAAATAAGTGGGTTTTATATAAACCGGGTTTTTATGAAAAACCGCGCGGTTAATAAAAAATGTAGTGAACGGGCTGAGCAGGCCAAGCTGCTGCTAACCCTAGCCGCCCCTCCTCTCCTTCTCTCTCTCTCTGGCGACCCAGAAAAATCTGGATCCCCAGATCTGTTCCGCCGCTTCTCCAACTCCCGTTCGATGGGAAATCGTCTACGCGTTGCAGCGATCGTTACGGAGAACGACGGACGCTTCGTGGGCGGCGAAGAACGAGAAACGTGAGGATATCCACCGCGAGGAGGATCGCATGGACTCCGCTAGAGGCCGGGCGCTTGCGCAGCTTGCAGTGTCACACCGACAGAACCAAACGGTTGCGAATTCGAATCCGCACGCGGTAAGAATCCGATTATCCGATAATCCGATTTTTAGTATTTTTCGAAACGGGAATGGATTTCCGTTTTAATTTTATTTCCGCTGCGTGGGAGATCCGGAGAAACACGAGAACCCAACAGTGGTATCAGAGCCAAGTTCCACTGTTTCTCGTCCCGTTACGGGTTTCGAAGTTAATATTTCATACGTTATTCCATGCACGAGTTCGATTAATTGCTAGATCCGAATCCATGCGATGAATATCATATAATAAGATTATTATTATTCTGCAATTTTTCAAAATTTATTTGGGTTTTTTCGTGTTCTTCGTGGGACGAAGAAAGAAGGGCGTTTCGATGTTGTTCGGACTTCCCAAGCATTGGGAAGGGTTGGCCGGCACCCTGGATCCTTAGGGAAGGATCGCTGGTCATCCCTGGCCTCGTTGTCGGTGCCGGAGAGGACACTAGAGGTGGCCGGATTGAAGGGCTTCCCTTCTTCTTCCTTTATTTCCATGAGCTTGAAAAACCAGATTTTAAAGGGGTTATACTTGTTGTTGGCTCGCCCTTGGGTGAATTGGTTCACCGCCGGCCACCGCTGACTTTTCCTGCCTAGACCGCCACCACCTACAACCTGCAACTGTTGTTGATGCAAGGAACAAGGTGGGCATCGGGTTAGGGGAGTTCTGAGGGCTCTTCCAGCAGCCGTTCTGGAGCTGCATCGGGGGCTGCCGGTGTCGGGGCCCTCGACGGCGCCAGAGGCGATGCCGGCGGGGCCGGGGCGCCGGCCGACCCCTCCTGCTTCCCCCGCCATGAAAACCTGCGGTTGCAGGTTAGGGTTTCGTTGGTGGGGGAGGCGGTTTGAGGAGGATTTGGTTCGGACGAACCGGGGCTGGAGCGGTTGGACCGGTCGGCTCATGGCCGAACTAGACCCAGACCAGGGGAGGTGCATGGGCCCAAGCCCCCGGCTGGGTGGTTCGAGCCGAGCCCTAGCTCAGCCTATTGGCTTAGCCCACTTTCCATTAACCCCAAAATAGTTAATTAAACTCAATTGCCCATTTAATAATTAAATTGAATTTTAATTTAAAATTCAAAAATATTTTTGAAATATTTAAATTATTATTCAATTTTAATTTTATTTGGCATTAATGATTTCGAATCATTTATATTAACAAAGTGTTGTTAAAAATTAGAATTAGTTATTATTTAAATGTTAAATTAATAATTAATTTTTTTTATCTAATTTAAGTGTTAAGTTAGTGATCATTAGTTAACTAGAATTAATTATTAGTTTAAGTTTTAAATTGATAATTAATTTTAATTAACTAATATATTGGTTTAAGAAGAAGTTATTAATTATTGATTTAAGAGTTAAATTAATAATTAATATTAATCCAATAATATAAGAGTTAGATTAGTAGTTAATAATTAATTTATGTTAATTATTAGTTTAAGAGTTAAATTAATGATTAACATTTATTAATTAACTAGTCTAAGAGTTAGATTTGTAATTAAATAACTAATTAGAGTTGATTATTAATTTAAGTGTTAAATTATTAATTAATTTTAATTTAATGATTAATCTAAATGTTAGATTGATTTAATTATTAGAAATGTTCTAATTTGCATGGAATAATCTGGAATTATTAATTTGGAGTGTGTGCACATGTGATGTGTGTTTTGATGCTTTTAAATTTGATTTAATTGCATGCTTAAGTTATTAAAAAAGTTTTCGAAATTCAAAAGCCAATTTTGATTGGAACCCAGCTTTTTGAAAGCCAAAATTATTTAATTTTGAAAAATACTTTTGTTTTGGCCATGTGATGAGCTTATCTTGTGTGGATTGTTTAAAACACACTGTGGTCATGGATATGCATTTTTAATTATTCATGTGATGAATGATGTGGGTGTGGATCGTTGATGAATGATAGATGTTTATTAATTGTTAATAAATAGAGGTCTGTGTACCTCTCCCTCTCTCATACTCCGATGTACTTCTACCTCCCTCTCTCTTCTATTCGTCATAAGGCGTTCTTCGACTTACATGTAATTCTAGAATTATTGTAATATGATTGAAGCAACAGAGGAAGGAGCAAGGATGATCCACAGATGCAACCAGGAAGGCGATGTGATGGAGATCCTTTGCCTATGTGTTTGCAGGATAGTCTAATGTAAATGTTGTGTTAGATTGTGTGTGCGTTTGACTGTTGGCTCCAGTCAAACCCACTGTGCTATCCATGACCATACTAGACATGTATGAGATGCATTGTTTTTATGTTTGATTATGAATCAAAGCAGGTATAGTATTTATTAAATATATACGATATATTTACGCTATCACCTAGAAGAAACCAAGATAAAAGTTATCTAAATACCCTCGTCTAAACTCTAAGTCGTAAAGTGAGTAGTTAAGAACTTACCACGTGGTCCACCATCGTTATAGTCATAGGATTCGAATCACTTTAGGCAGGTTTATTGTGTTACCACAAGGCATGTTCAATTGTAAGGAGAGATTGTGGCTATGGCATTAGATGCCTATTTGATCAGGGTAGAGGAACTATGTAGCTTTGTTGTGCTATCCACAAGGGCTGCAAGTAAATCTATGCTCATCTCGTAACAATGGTTAACTTAGTCCAGAATTAGTGGCTTGTTGTGCTATCCACAAGGCCATTAAATCTTTAGGGACCGAAGCTAAGATCGGATATTGCAAAGAGTTGCAAGTCCCATGAGATGGGTGCTCTTTGATTGTTTTACGGCTTTCTTGTGCAATCCACAAGGTTGTACTGCAAGTCATTGAGATTATGATTCCCACAATGAGACTGTCGACGTCTCCCATTTTGTATAACTGAGAGTTATACAGTTTGTCGAAAATTAGTGGGAGTTAAAACTTGATCAAAAGACCATGTCTTGTTTTAAAAGTTAATAATTGAATATATGTTGAATAGATTTTATCTATCTCCTGTAGGAAATAATGTCGTCAAATAACCCACTCTGTGGCATACTTGATGCCCTTTTGAGTAACCTAATCTACTCAGATTGGCTCAGAAACTTGAAGAATGTCTTCAAATCTGAATAGATTGCCTACGCCCTTGATGTTGATCTTCATGTTGAATCGGCATTAGATGCCCCTGAAGCATAGATGATAGCGTACGATAATAGATCGAAGGATAAAGGAAAAGGAGTAGTAAAGGGTGATTGCTTCTACTGTAAGCAGAATAGTCATTGGAAGAGGAACTGCAACAAGTTCCTCAACGATAAAGCTTATGGAAAGGTGAAGCTATCAGAAGCTTCAGATATCTATATGATAGATATCAACTTGTCAGTTAGAGATTCCACATCTTGGGTATTAGATACCGAATGTGTTTCTCATATCTATCATGATGTGCAGATGCTGACAAGTAAGCGCAAGCTAAGAAAAGACGAGGTGGAATTAAGGCTAGGAAACGGCGCCAAAGTTGCGGCGATTGTCGTAGGGACAGCAAACCTCAAGGTTCCATCGGGAGATGACTTATCATTAGAAGATTGCTATTATGTATTAGTCTTAGGTGGCCTACAAGCCAATCTGACTTTGTAATCTCATTCACATTTATTAATATAATGGCATAATATTCATTGTATGTAAATCGTATTAATTATCGTCTCATAGTGAAGTCCGTGAATATGTACGATAGTTATCAGATTTTGATGATATCATACTAATGAGATTGATTATTTAAACACACATATTCTTAATCGTTCCTAGTCGGAGGGTATCCGAGAAAGACATCGGATATCCGGTTAGACTAGTACATATTACTCCTGCTTATATGATGAGGGTGACTGATCTCATAAGTCACTTGTGTGGAGACACTAAGGCGAATCTGTAGGTGCTCATTGGAGAATGAGTTCACTGAACTGATCCGACTGAATCGCTGGATGGTATTGTACCTCACTGTCAACCAGCTTGATTCTATTGTCGCAGTTGCGTGGATGGTCCTCGGACCTGAGACACCAAGGACACCTTGTCGGTGGACTTCTGTGCTTTAACCTTGATTTACGAATCTCTAGCCACGGGATTCTAATACGCCAAGGATTGAGTACAGCGGAATACCGTCGAAGGGAATTGTGTGTCAATAAGGAATCATTCGCTCTTGGTACTTAGAGAGAGAATGCTCTAGGAAGGATGTGCGGAAGTCTCTGGCTAGGGCGGACGATAATATTGGGAAAGGAGTTCTCCGATATTCATCAGCGGCATCCAATCCAAGTGAGTCGACCGGTTAGGGTTTGACAGCTCGCCATACCCTGAGTTGACTCGAGAGCATTGTACGAATGAAGGATTATATCCACGCGGTAACTGTCGGCGGAAAGGTTCCAAGAGTGGGTTACTTAACCCCAATACCTTCCGGGTTCACGCGGTGTTGCTTGGCACCCAACGTGATCGGAGGCCCGGTCGAATTCGATGTGCGACATTGACTCGTCTGATTAATTAATTAATAAAGAGTTATTAATTGATTAATAAAGCCAGTAAGGAGTTATTGGGCTTATTGGGCTATTGACCGGACTGGTAATTGGGCCTAGAGGGTCACATGCAAATGATTCTCAGGGCGATGGATAAATAAGTTGGTTTTATATAAATCGGAGGTTTTTATGAAAAACTGCGCGGTTAGTATAAAATGTAGCGAACAGGCTTAGCAAGCCAAGCTGCTGCTAACTCTAGCCGCCCCCTCCTCTGTTTCTCTCTCTCTCTGGCCCCCCAGGCCAGATCCGGATCCCCAGATCTGCACCGCCGCTTCTCCGACTCCCGTTTGACGGGAAATCGTCCGCTCGTTGCGACGATCGTTGCGGCGACAGGCGGAGGCTTCATGGCTGGGAAGAACGAGGAAAGTGAGGATATCCGTCGCGAGGAGGATCACGTGGGCTCTGCTAGAGGCCGGGCGCTTGCGCGGCTTGCGGTGTCGCACCGACGGAACCGAACGGTTGCGGATTCGAATCCGCACACGGTAAGACTTCGATAATCCGATTATGGTAATTTTAGTTTTTTCGAAACGGGAACGGATCTCCATTTTATTTTATTTCCATTGTGCGGGAGATCCGGAGAAACCCGAAAATCCAACATTATGTTCTTAGCATAATAAAGAAC
This sequence comes from Zantedeschia hybrid cultivar, assembly GCA_030544215.1. Classification (NCBI taxonomy): domain Eukaryota; kingdom Viridiplantae; phylum Streptophyta; class Magnoliopsida; order Alismatales; family Araceae; genus Zantedeschia; species Zantedeschia hybrid cultivar. Next base: position 50,247,462 of record JARZZO010000011.1, read on the forward strand.
ATCATATTAGTATCTTGTTTGGACAAGATAGGATATAGGTTAACTATTGAGAATAGAAACTGTTCGATTTATTATGGTAATAAATCAATAGCTTCGGCATCTTTAGTCAACAGTCTATATCTCTTAGATATTTCTAATTACAATCTTCATATTGATAAAGCTCTTAAGAAGAGCAAGAATTGTGTAAACCAAGCCTACATGTGGCATTGTAGACTTGGGCACATTGGTGAAAGCAGGTTGCAAAAGTTGCACAAACATAGATAGTTGAATGCATTCGATTATGAATCGTTTGCGACATGTGAGTCCTGCCTTATGGGAAAAATGGCAAAATCTTCATTTACTGGACATGGAGAACGTGCCAAAGACATTCTGGAACTAATACATTCGGATGTATGTGGTCCCATGTCCACCCAAGCCAAAGGTGGCTACTCATACTTCATCACGTTCACCGATGACTTCTCAAGATTCGGCTATGTGTACTTAATGAAGTACAAGTCGGAAGCATTTGAAAAGTTCAAGGAGTTCAAGAATGAGGTAGAGAAGCAGTTAGGAAAGAGTATTAAAGCTCTTCGATCAGATCAGGGAGGAGAATACTTGAGTACTAATTTCACACAATTCTTAAAGGATAATGGTATCCTTTCTCAGCTGACCCCTCCATATACACCATTGATGAATGGTGTATCATAAAGGAGTAATCGCACCTTGTTGGATATGGTACGATCCATGATGAGCTTTTGGAAATTACCAGTGTCCCTCTGGGGGTATGCTCTAGAGTCAGTAGCATACCTACTGATCAGAGTACCTAGCAAATCTGTGACATCTACTCCATACGAGATATAGAAAGATAAAAAACTAGAATTTAAACATGTTAAAGTCTGGGGTTATCCTGCTCATGTAAAGAGGCATGATCCAGACAAGCTAGAATCACGAACTGATAAATGTAGGTTTATGGGATATCTAAAGGAAACCTTTGGATACTACTTTTACCATTATTGTGAACAAAAGATGTTTGTCGCCAGGAAGGCTATCTTCTTGGAAGAATAATACCTTCTCCGGGAGGACAGTGTGAGTAAAATAGTACTGGAAGAGGTTTAAGATCTCCAAACAGCTGCAATATCATCGGATGAGATATTAGTTCCTGAATCTATTCAGGTACACACAGATGAGCCTCGTAGATCTGGTAGATTACCTAGACTACCCGAACGATATGTGGGACATATCGCTGAAGGAGAGTCTAAGGTAGAAATATAGTGAGGATGATGATCCTAAAACCTACCAAAAGGCCATAAAAGGCCCAGGAGCCGGGAAATGGCGAGAAGCCATGAACATAAAAATCCAGTCCATGTACACCAACCAAGTTTGGAACTTGAAAGACTTGCTCGAGGACATTGTACCCATCGGATGTAAGTTGATCTTTAAGAGAAAGATCGGTATTGATGGACGGATCGACACTTATAAGGAAAGATTGGTGGCAAAAGGATATCGTCAAATGCAAGGAATTGACTATGACGAGACTTTCTCACCAGTTGCCATGATAAAGTTGATCCGAGTTCTACTCGCCATTGCTGCACACCTCGATTACGAGATTTGACAGATGGATGTGAAGACTGCTTTCCTCAATTGTAATATTGAGGAAGAGGTGTATATGATACAACCAGAAGGTTTCACATCTAAGGAATCTCCAGATAAAGTGTGCAAGCTTCAAAGGTCCATTTATGGACTGAAGCAACCTTCTTGGAGCTGGAACATAAGATTTGACGAGGCTGTCAAGTCTTATGACTTCATTAAGAATGAACATGAGCCTTGTGTGTACAACAAGACCCGTGGGACTGCAGTCACTTTTCTAGTTCTTTATGTAGATGACATACTACTCATAGGGAATGACGTAGCTATGATGTCATCGGTAAATATATGGTTGTCGAAAAACTTCTCCATGAAGGATTTGGGAGAAGATCCTATGTATTAGGAATACGGATCTATAGAGATAGATCAAAGAGGATGCTTGGAATGACCCAATCCTTGTACATAGATACCATAGTCAAAAGGTTTGGCATGAAAAATTCCAAGAGATGTCTCATACCGATGAGACATGGAATTAATCTCTCAAAGGAACAGTCTCCTAACACTCCTAATGAGAGGGCATTCATGGATAGAGTACCCTATGCCTCTGCCATAGGATCTATCATGTATGCCATGCTATGTACACGGCCTGATGTTGCATTTACTCTAAGTGTTACGAGCAGATTTCAGGCTGATCCAAGCGAAGAGCACTGAAAGGCAGTGAAATATATCCTTAAGTACTTAAGAATAACTAAGGATATGTTTCTGGTCTACGGAGGAGATGACTTGAAACTACGAGGCTTTACAAACTCGAGTTTCCAGTCAAATCCAGATGATAGTAAGTCTACATCTGGATTTGTGTTTACTTTGAACGGAGGCGTAGTGTGCTGGAAGAGTTCCAAGCAAGCAACCACTGCAGATTCGACGACTGAAGCTGAGTACATCACTGCAGCTGAAGCCGCCAAGGAAGCAGTGTGGTTGAATAAATTCATCACCGACCTCGGCGTAGTTTCCAGCATCTCTGAACCGATTTTGTTGTTGTACGACAACAATGGAGCCATTGTACAAGCGAAAGAGCCGCAGTCTCATCAGAAATCGAAGCATATTCTGAGGCACTTTCATCTTATCAGAGAGATCATATCAAGAGGAGATGTAGTGGTGGAAAGAGTTCCATCTGTCGACAATGTAGCAGATCCACTAACAAAGCCGTTGTCTCAAATTGTGTTTGAGCGTCACCTAGAGTCTATAGGCTTACTGTATAAAGGTGAATGGCTTTAGTCCAAGTGGGAGATTGTTAGTTTTAGGTGGCCTACAAGCCAATATGACTTTGTAATCTCGTTCATTTATTAATATATAATGGCAATATATTCATTATGTATAATTCACATTAATTGTCGTCTCATAATAAAGTATATAAATATGTGCGATAGTAATCAGATTATGATGAGATCATACTAATAAGACTGATCACTTAGACACACATATTCTTAATTGTTCCCAGTCGGAGGATATCCGAGAAGGACATCGGATATCCGGTTAGACTAGTACAGATTACTTCCACTCATAAGATGAGGGTGACTGATCTCATAGTCACTTGTGTGGAGACACTAAGGCGAATCTATAGGTGCTCATTAGAGAATGAGTTCACTGAACTGATCCCACTGAATCGTTGGATGGTATTGTACCTCACTGTCAACCAACTAGATTCTATTGTCGCAGTTGCGTGGATGGTCCTCGGACTTGAGACACCAAGGACACCTTGTCGGTGGACTTTTGTGCTTTGACCTTGGTTTATGAATCTCTAACCACAGGATTATAAACAGCCATGGATCGGGTACAACGGAATACCGTCGAAGGGAATTATGTGTCAATAAGAAATCATTCGCTCTCAGTACTTAGAGAGAGAATGCTCGAGGAAGGATGTGCGGAAGTCCCTGGCCAGGGCGGACGATAATATCGGGAAAGGAGTTTTCCAATATGATACGGCAGCATCCGATCCAAGTGAGTCGACCAGTTAGGGTTTGATAGTACACCATACCCTAAGTTGACTCAAGAGCATTGTACGAATGAAGGATTATATCCACGCGATAACTGTCGGCGGAAAGGTTCCAAAAGTGGGTTACTTAACCCCGATACCTTCTGGGTTCACACGGTGTTGCTTGGCACCTAACGTGATCGTAGGTCCGATCGAATTTGATGTGCGACATTGATTCAATTGATTAATATGAGTTATTAATTGATTAATCAGGCCAGTGAAGAGTCACTAAGCTTATTGGGCCATTAACCGGACTGATTATTGGGCCTAGAGGGTCACACGCAAATGATTCTCAAGGCGATGGATAAATAAGTGGGTTTTATATAAATCGGAGATTTTATGAAAAACCACGCAGTTAATATGAAATGTAGCGAATGGGCTGAGCAGGCCAAGCTGCTGCTAACCCTAGCCGCCCCTCCTCTCTTTCTCTCTCTCTGGCGGCCTAGACGAATCTGGATCCCCGGATCTGCTCCGTCGCTTCTCCGACTCCCGTCCGACGGGAAATCGTCCGCGTATTGCGGCGATCGTTGCGGCGAACGACGGAGGCTTCATGGGCTGCGAAAAATGATAAACGTGAGGATATCCACCGCGAGGTGGATTGCGTGGACTCCGCTAAAGGCCGGGCGCTTGCGCGGCTTGCAGTGTCACATCGACAGAACCAAATGGTTGCGGATTCGAATCCGCACGCGGTAAGAATCTGATTATCCGATAATCCGGTTTTTAGTATTTTTTGAAACGGGAACGGATCTCCGTTTTAATTTTATTTCCACTGCGTGGGAGATCCGGAGAAACACGAGAACCCAACAAGGGTCACCTAGTGTACCCCGGGGTATAGCTAGTACTAGTGTGGGAGTGGTACACTGCAAAGTGTCACTCATGGCTGGAAGGAGGCAGAACCACTTAGAGCTAGACAGGCCGGAGGAGCCAGTATACTATCCGAGGGATTGCTGCTCCGTCCCAGTGGGTCGGTGTTTTTCCGTGTTCGGCTGCGTGGTTTGTGTGTTTTGCAGGAACGCTGGTTGTGGACTCTGGTGTTGAGTCGAATGGATTTAGAGTTATGCCTATTACGTCTTCAAACGCAAGTGTTTCATATCGAAATTTGGGAACTGTGTTTACTGCTTTACTTATTTAATTGCCTATTAGTGTTGTTGTACTTGTGGGTGCATGAGTGGGTGGTAGAGATTGGAGGATACCTACTGAGTCCATTTTAATGAGACTTACCCTCGCGGTTTTCAAATGAGGGTTCCAGGCATGCGTAGCGTGGAGGGTTTCGTCTCGAATTGCGCGCCAGCAGCCACTGTTCCAAGATATGTCCCGATGTAGTTGTTATTTCCTTTTCAGGCATGTACATTTAATTATTTCTTTTTAGTTAGAATATGTAATTATTTGCTGAGTCGAGTCGAGTTGTAATAATTTTTAATTCCTGCACTTCCTTTACAATTTGATGTGATGTGGAATGTTTAGCTTAGTTTATCATTTATTTCCCAGACTTATCGAGATCCTAGTTTGGCTCCAAATTTTAATGATTCGGTACCCATTTAGTAATCCAATCCCCGATTATAGGGTGGCGGGTTGTTACAATAGTCTTCCAATGTTCATCACATAGATCTGCCTGATGTCTACTTATAACACTTAAAATATATGCAACATCAGGTCTAGTACATAGCATGGCGTACATGATGGAACCTATGGCTGATGCATAGGCAATTTTATCCATCATTGCCCTCTCTTCAGGGGTCTTTGGAGACTGACCTTTGGAGAGATAAATTCCATGTCTCATTGGTATGAGACCTCTCTTGGAATTTTCCATGCCAAACATTTTGACAATGGTTTCTATGTACATAGATTGGGTTAAAGCAAACATCTTCCTTGATCTATCTCTATAGATCTGTATTCCTAATACATAAGATGCTTCTCCCATCCAAACCTTTACTTATGACATCATCCCTACATCACTCCCAATGAGTAGGATGTCGCAACGTAAAGGACTAGAAATGTGATTGCGCTCCCACTATTTTTCTTATACATACAAGGCCCATCTTCATTCTTAATGAAGCCATAAGATTTGATCGCTTCGTCAAACCTTATGTTCCAGTTTCTGGAAGCTTGCTTCAGTCTATAAATGGACCTTTGCAACTTGCATACCATCTCTAGAGATTCCTTTGATGTGAAGTCCTCTGGTTGTATCATATACACTTCTTCCTCAAGGTTTCCATTGAGGAAGGCCGTCTTCACATCCATCTGCCATATTTCATAATCATGGTACGCTGCAATAGCGAGAAGAATTCTGATAGACTTAATCATGGCAACGGGCGAGAAGGTCTCGTCATAGTCAATATCTTGTCTTTGATGAAATCATTTCGCCACTAATCTTTCCTTATAAGTCTCAATTCGTCCATCTGCACCGATCTTTTTTTTAAAGATCCACTTGCAACCGATGGGCACTATACCTTCGGGCAAGTCTACCAAGTTCCAAACTCGGTTAATGTATATGGACTGAATTTTAGAATTCATGGCTTCTCGCCATTTTTCGGCCTCTGGACTTTCAATGGCCTCCTGGTAAGTCTGAGGATCATCATCCTCATTATAGATTATCCTAGAACCATCCAAATTTATATGTCCTCGTATATTTCGGATGGTTTAGGTACTCTTTCAGACCTACGGGGTTCTTGTGTACTTTCTTGAACAGGTTTAGAAACTGACAGGTCATCTGATGAACCACTGACAGTTAATGGGTCTAGAATTTCTTCCAGAGTTACTTTACTCACACTATCCTTTTGAAGAATATAATCTTCTTCCAAAAAGACAGTTGTCTAGGCTACAAACACATTTTGTTCACCAGGATGACAAAAGTAATATCTGTAAATTTCCTTCGGATATCCCATAAATCTGCATTTGTCAGTTTTGGACTCCAGCTTATCTGCATAATGTCTTTTGACATGAGCAGGACATCCCCAAACTTTAACATGTTTAAGGTCTAGTTTCCTTCCATTCCATATCTCATATGGAGTGGATACAATAGATTTGTTGGGTACCTTATTCAGGATATACATAGTCAAGCTAAATGCATATCCCCATAAGGACATTGGTAATTTGGACATACTCATCATCGATCGCACCATTTCCATTAAAGTGCAATTCCTCCTTTCTGCTACACAATTCATTTGAGATGTATAAGGAGGTGTAAGCTAAAAAAGGATACCATTATCCTTTAAATATTTCGTGAACTCTGTACTCAAGTATTCCCCACCATGATCAGATTGGATGGCTTTGATGTTCTTTCTAGTTTGTTTCTCTACTTCATTCTTAAATTCTTTGAATTTCTCAAAAGCTTCTGATTTATACTTCAATAAGTATACGAAGCTATACCTTGAGAAATCATCATTGAATGTAATGAAATATGAGAAATCACCAATCGGTTGGGTTGATATAGGATCACATACATCAGAATGTATTAGTTCCAGTATGTCTCTGGCTCGTTCTCCAGTTCCAGTAAATGGAGATTTAGTCATTCTCCCCATCAAACACAACTCACAAGTTGCATATGATTCATAATCAAATGGATCTAAGTATCTATTTTTATGCAGCCTTTAGAGTCTGTTTTTACCAATGTGACCAAGCCTACAATGTCATAGGTAGGCTTTGTTCACTTCATACTTATTTCTTTTAGTTAAAGAACCGATATAAAAATTATTGTGAGACACATTCAATAAGTACAATCCATTGGATACGGAAGCAGAAGCTATTAATTTATTTCTGAAATAAATTGAACAACAATTGTTCCCAATAGATAAAGTGTACCCAATTCTATCTAAACATGAAATAGAAATGATATTTCTTATTATGCTAGGTACATAATAACATTCATCAAATGAAAAAGTGCCCCCATATGGTAGCTTGAGCTTCACTGTCCCCACAGCCATCGCCGCAACTCTTGCCCTATTACCTAGCTTCAGCTCCACCTCGCCGGTCCTCAGCTTACGCCTTCTTGTCAATGCCTGCACAGAATTGCAGATATGAGAAACACATTTAGTATCTAATACACATGATGTATAATCTCTAATTGATAAGTTTACATCTATCATATAGATACCTGAAGCGTCTTGCTACTTCATAGTTCCTTGAGCCTTGTCCTTGAGGTATTCTTTGCAATTCCTCTTTCAGTAGCCCTTTTGATGACAGTAGAAGCATTCATCCTTCTTGACAACTTTCGGCTTTTCCTGATTCTTGCATTTACCTATCCAAAAGGCTTGGACTGCTAGTCTTTTTAGGCTGGTCCTACCAACCATATGGACTTGGGATTTTTCCTTCACAAGATTCCCCTCTGCAGTCTTCAGCATAATCCGTAATTCAGCCAAAGTTGTCTGGATATTGTTCATGTTAAAATTAATTATGAACTGAGCATATGATTGTAGAAGTGAAGATAACACAAGGTCTGTATGCATCTCTTTGGAAAGTGGGACCCCAAGAGTATCCAGCCTCTCCACCCATTCAATTATCTTAAGCACACGAGTTTGTACTGAGATCCCTCTGCCATCTGAGCCTTGAACAGATTCTTAGATATCTCATATCTTTCAATTATGCTCTGCAAACCAAATAGCTCCTTCAAATGGAGCATGATGGATCTAACATCCATCTTTTCATGCTGCCTTTGCAGCTCATTGCTCATAGAGGCTAGCATATAGCATTGGGCCATGGTGGAATCTTCTTTCCATTTCTCATATGTCAGAATGTCCTCCTCCGGGGCATCTAATATTGGTTCAGTAGGAGGTTTTACATCTAGGACATAAGCAACTTGCTCAGACCTGAGGACAATATTCAGGTTCTTGAGCCAGCCTGAGTAGTTTGGGCCTGTCAAACGATTGGCATCCAGTATGCCACGCAACGCGTTATGGTGCGACATCTTAGCCTACAGGAGATAATAAATTTCAATTAACAGAAATTCAGTTATTAATTTGAAAAACAAGATTTGGACTTTATAATCAAGTTTTACTCCCACTAATTTTCGTCGAACTGTATAATCTTCAGATATACAGAACGGGAGATGCTGACTGTCTTCAAGTGGGGACCAGAATATCTAAGTATTACAATATGACCTTGGGTAAACACAAAGTATCATACTGCTATCTTAGAGCAACATCTCATGGTAATTTCAACTCCTTGCAATATCCAATCTTATTTCGACTCCCAGGTTATTAATGGTCCCGACTAAACATAGTAGACCATTATACCCGGTCTAAACTTTACCATCAATACGCGATAGAGTAGAGTAGAAATATAGCTCCTAGATAAACACGAGGATAGCTACATCGTTCCTCTACTCCTATCTTAAGGCATCTGATGCCATAATTAATAGTTCTCTCATCAGATGATGGCAAATCTTTGGTAAACATGTAGAAAATGTCATCACTGAATTAAGTTCTAAAAACTATATTGATACAGAGCTACGCGGTGCATTTTCAATGATTCACGCTGCGGCTTAGACTTTATTACGAAGGTTTTATTTTATTTGTCTTAGTCTCATCTTAGGTGATAGTATTTAAATATATCGCATATATTATATGTACTAATAATCTAGGTAATTTGATTTGTAATAAAAAGAAATAAACACGCATCGTATACATGTCATGGTGTGGTCATAGATAGCACTGTGGTTTGACTTAAGCTAGATAGTCAAACACACACGCATACACAATACAACAATTATATTATGAGCTCTATGCTCAGTCGCCTCGATCAAATTACATTACAAATTCATAATTTACATGATAATTTAAAAGAAGCCTTATGGAGAGTACATGAAGGAGGGAGGTAGAGATATAATGGAATATGAGAAAGGGAGAGGTACGCAGACCTCTATTTATTAACAATTAATAATCTATACATTCACACATACCATCGATCTACATCCATGCATCATCACATGAAAATTATCGAGTGTTTATCCATGACCACCGTGTTATTTTATTAAACAAACCACACATGAATTAGCACAACACATGGCTAAATAAATGAATTTTTGAAAATAAATAATTTAGTTTCATAAACTAGGGACCAAACAAAATTTGTATTTGAATTTTTGAAAAAAAATTATTTTTTTTAAACATGATAATTTAAATCAAATTTAAATAAGTAATCATAACACATCATATGCACAAACCAACCAAATAGATTCGATCTTTTAATATTCCATGCCATTAATACAGTTGAAATTAATGTAATTAATCTAAAAATTAAATTAATAAACATTAATATCAACTAATCTAACAATTAGATCATTAAATATTTAACGAATTTGTCAATTAAATTTAGATTCTAAATCTAAATGGGCCAAATATCATAAAACAAAAATTAATCAAAATTTAAAATCATATTTTAAAATTTTGAATTATGTAGAAAACATTTTTTTTAATTTAATTGGGCCAGAAAAGGAGGGGAAAAATGGGCCTGGTCCAATGGACCAATCGGGTCCAATAGGGTCCGGCATTGGGCCAGCCCAGCCAGCATTTGCTGGTTTAATGGGCAGGCCCGGTTCGGCTCGGCCCAGCAGAGGGGGGGGGGGGGGGGGGGGAGCCGCCCCCTTCCTGCGCGGAACTAGGGAACCCCTAGCTGCGCGCAGCAAGGGAGGCGGCTGCCATTGGCCTCCTGCCCAGCGGGGCCACAACAGGGCCCCGGCGACGGTGCCAGTGGTCCCTAGTCGGCCGGCGGTGCCCGTCCTTCCCCCTTTCTCTGCATGTAACTGAACCCCCCCTATATTAACCCACAATAAGAAGAAGGTGCAGGGAGGGGCGACCGACTGCCTTGTCCAGCACTGGCCAGCAAGCTGGCAGTGGCCGGCGACCCCCGGGGGAGGATCCAAGGCGCCGGCAAGCCACCTCCAACGTTTGGGGTGCCCGTGGGGATCTTTTTCACACACCCGTTCTTCTTCCCACGAAGAACACAAAAATTCCCAAAATTAAATTTTTTCTTGTCAGAATTAAAATCTAATTACGCGTGTTCATCAGATGAATAGCGTTCTAACAATAAAATTTAATTAACAGCATGGAATATATTAAAGAACGGTCGATTTGGGGTCCAAAACGGCAACGAACGAAGTGTAACCTGGCTTTGATACCACTATTAGGTTCGTTGTATTGAATCCGAACAAACGGAGCAGAAATTAAAAATTTCGAATCCATGCCGTTTCAGATACAAAGACATATAGTAAAATCGTATTTTACCTTACGCAGATTCAAATCCGCGTTCGTCCGGTTCCGTCGGTGTGATGCTGCAAGCGACGCACGTGCCCGACCTCTAGTGGTATGCACGCGGTCTTCCCCTCGATGGATCGTCATCGCTTCCTCGCTCATTACAACGTTCGCGGATCCCATCTAGCTGTGCGTAATCCTCTGCGACATGCGGTATCAGAATTCCCGTCGGATGGGATGTAGAGCAGGCGAGAGTCAGAGCGGAGCCTCCGGGGGGGCCGGCCTCTGAAGGGGCGCCCAGGAGAGAGAGAGGAGAGAGAGGGCGGTGGCTAGGTCTGCTCCGGGTTGCTGGCCCCAGTGCGTGAAGTGGTTCTTTTATAATGAGTGGCTTTGCGGTTTTTTAGAAAAACCCACACTTATCCGAAACCTCGTCAAGATATCCATCAACTTGAAAACCATTTGCGTGTGACCCTCTAGGCCCAAATACCAGTCCAGTTAATGGCCCATTAACTCCAGTAACAATTTACGGACCCACTGAATTAATTAATATCCTTATATTAATTAATCAGCCAACTTTAATGTCACATAATAAATTCGGACGGGCTTTCGATCCCGTTGGGTGCCAAACAACACCGCGTGATCCCGGAAGGCATTGGGGTTTATGCAACTCACTATAGGAACCTTTCTGTCATCAATTACCACGCGGATATAATCCTTCACCCGTGCAATGTTCCTGAATCGACCTAGGATAAAGTTTACCGTTAAACCCTAGTCATTTGATTCACTTGAATCATATGCCGCTAATGTATATCAGATAACTCTTTATCTGATAAAGAGTCCGCCCTGGCCAGGGACTTAAGCGCATCATTTATGAAACATTCTCTCTCCTATTACTGAGAGCATATGATCCTGTATTGATCACACAATTACCTTCGAGGGAATCTCCCTAAATCTGATCACTTGACTTATAGATAACCCATGATTAGGGATTTGTTAATCAAGGTCAAAGTTCAGAGACCTATCAATAAGGTATCTTGGGTGTTTCAGGTCCAAGGACCATCCATGCAACCGTGACAAAAGAATCGAACTGGTTAACAGTTAGGTAGATACCATCCAGCGATTATAGGTCGGATCAGTTCAGTGAACTCATTCATCAATGAGCACCTACAGGTCCACTATAGTGTCTCCACACAAGTGATTTATAGGATCAGGCACCCTCATCATATGAGCTGAAGAAACATGTACTAGTCTATCCGGATGTTTGATGTCCTTCTCATACATCTTCCGACTAGGAATAATTAAGAACATGAGTTTATAAGTCTTTGGTTCCGTAATTATGATATTATCATAAACTAAATATTATTACACATGTTCATGGACTTCATCGTGATACGATAAACATAGATCAAATTAAATACACAATGAATTATTGCCATTAAATTAATAAACTGAATAATACTTAGTACCGGATTGGCTTGCGGGCCACCTCATACTAACACCTTTCTCCCATTCTCTCCTTCTCACTCTCTCTCTCTTCCCTCTCTCCGATTCCCTTCCCCTTCTCCCTTCCTTTCCTCTTTCCCCTCTTCCTCTTCCACCACTCCAACACCCCCTACCTCTCACCACTACTACCACCATCTCCTTCGCGGCTCTTCACTCTCCAGACGATGGCCGACATCTCGGTGGGGTGACGGTGTCCATGATGGTATCGGCAACGACTTATGGTGTAGCGGATCGTCCATGATAGAATATCCTATGCCTCTGCCATAGGATCTATCATGTATGCCATGCTATGTACACGGCCTGATGTTGCATTTACTCTAAGTGTTACGAGCAGATTTCAGGCTGATCCAGGCGAAGAGCATTGGAAGGCAGTGAAATGTATCCTTAAGTACTTAAGCAGAATTAAGGATATATTTCTTGTCTATGGAGGAGGGGACTTGAAACTGCGAGGCTTTACTGACTCAAGTTTCCAGTCGGATCCAGATGATAGCAAGTCTACATCTGGATTCGTGTTTACTTTGAACGGAGGCGCAGTGTGCTGGAAGAGTTCCAAGCTAGCAACCACTGCAGATTTGACGACTAAAGCTGAGCACATCGCTGCAGCTGAAGCTTTCAAGAAAGTAGTGTGGTTGAAGAAGTTCATCACCAACCTTGACATAGTTCCCTGTATCCTTGATCATGTTCCGCTGTTGTGCGACAACAATGGGACTATTGCACAAGTGAAAGAGCCGCGGTCTCATCAGAAATCGAAAAATATTTTGAGGCGCTTTCATCTTATCAGAGAGATCATATCGAGAGGAGATGTAGTAGTGGAAAGAGTTCCATCCGTCGACAATGTAGCAGATCCACTGACAAAGCCATTGGCTCAAATTGTGTTTGAGCATCACCTAAAGTCTATAGGCTTATTGTATAAGGGTGATTGGCTTTAGTCCAAGTGGGAGATTGTTAGTTTTAGGTGGCCTACAAGCCAATCTGACTATGTAAATCTCGTTCATTTATTAATATAATGGCATAATATTCATTATGTGTAAATCGTATTAATTATCGTTTCATAATGAAGTCCGTGGATATGTACTATAATGATCAGATTATGATGAGATCATACTAATGAGACTGATCACTTAAACACATATATTCTTAACCGTTCCTAGTCGGACGATATCCGAAAAGGACATCGGATATCCGGTTAGACTAGTACAGATTACTCATGCTCATATGATGAGGGTGACTGATCTCATAAGTCACTTGTGTGGAGACACTAAGGCGAATCTGTAGGTGCTCATTGGAGAATGAGTTCACTGAACTGATCCGACTGAATCGCTGGATGGTATTGTACCTCACTGTCAACCAGCTTGATTCTATTGTCGCAGTTGCGTGGATGGTCCTCGGACCTGAGACACCAAGGACACCTTGTCGGTGGACTTCTGTGCTTTAACCTTGATTTACGAATCTCTAGCCACGGGATTCTAATACGCCAAGGATTGAGTACAGCGGAATACCGTCGAAGGGAATTGTGTGTCAATAAGGAATCATTCGCTCTTGGTACTTAGAGAGAGAATGCTCTAGGAAGGATGTGCGGAAGTCTCTGGCTAGGGCGGACGATAATATTGGGAAAGGAGTTCTCCGATATTCATCAGCGGCATCCAATCCAAGTGAGTCGACCGGTTAGGGTTTGACAGCTCGCCATACCCTGAGTTGACTCGAGAGCATTGTACGAATGAAGGATTATATCCACGCGGTAACTGTCGGCGGAAAGGTTCCAAGAGTGGGTTACTTAACCCCAATACCTTCCGGGTTCACGCGGTGTTGCTTGGCACCCAACGTGATCGGAGGCCCGGTCGAATTCGATGTGCGACATCAATTCGATTGATTAATTAATTAATAAAAAGGTTATTAATTGATTAATAAAGCCAATGAGGAGTCACTGAACTTGTTGGGCCATTAACTGGACTGGTACTTGGGCCTAGAGGGTCACACGCAAATGATTCTCAAGGCGATGGATAAATAAGTGGGTTTTATACAAACCGAGGGTTTTTATGAAAAATCACGCGGTTAGTATAAAACATAGCGAACGGGCTGAGCAGGCCAAGCTGTTGCTAACCCTAGCCGCCCCTCCTCTGTGTCTCTCTCTCTCTCTGGCGTCCAGACATACCCAGATCTGCTCCGCCGCTTTTTCCGAATCCTGTTCGACGGGAAATCGTCCGCGCGTTGCGGCGATCGTTGCGGCGACCGGTGGAGGTTTCGTGGGCTGCAAAGAATGAGGAACGTGAGGATATCCGTCGCGAGGAGGATCGCGTGGACTTCGCTAGAGGCCGGACGCTTGCGCGGCTTGCGGTGTCACACCGACGGAACCGAACGGTTGCGGATTCAAATCCGCACACGGTGAGAATCGATTATCCGATAATCGTAGTTTTTAGTTTTTCGAAACTGGAGTGGATCGCTGTTTTAATATTTTATTTTCCGCTGCGTGAGCAATCCGGAGAAACCCGAGAAATCCCAACAGTGGTATCAGAGCCAGGTTCCACTGTTTCTCGTCCCGTTTTGGCCTCCGAATTAATTTTTCCTTGAATTTATTCCATGCTTTAAAACTCGAATTTTGCTGAATCTGTGTTCATGAGATGAACACAAAAATAATCGGATTATTATTCTGCAATTTTTGAATTTTATTTGGGGTTTTCATGTTCTTCATAAGACGAAGAACGACGGGGTTTATACGACTTTGTTCGGGTTTTTCCCATGTGATGGGAAGATGGTTGTGAGTCCTGGTGTGACCAGGGACACCACCAATCGCCTTAGGCACCTGTTGCCGGCGTCGGAGGAGGAGGATGGACAACACCTGGACGGCCATCTTCTTCCCTTTAGGTTTTATAAAACCACAAAACCAGAAATTTTGGGGAATATTGGGCCTCGGACTGCGTCTCTTAGAGGTCCTCGCCGGCGCCGGAGGGGCCCGCCGGCGCTGGGGGTTTCACCGGCGTGACTGGCCGGCACCATAGGCCCGGCCGCCGGGCAGCGCGGCACTAGCCTGCCGCCGGCCTCCCACCTGGAAACCCTAAAAACCCTTTTTAGGGTTTCTTGCAAATGCTCAAAGGGGCGTCGGGTGGGGGGGAGCCGGTCCAAGGCTAGGCCGGACTGGTTGAGCCGGGCAGGGGCGCTGGTCTGGCAAGGATTGGCCTGGCTGGGCCTAGCCATGAGCCATGGGTCAGCCTGGTTCGACCAGGTCCGAACCCTGGCTCATGTTATTAGGCTGGGCCCTATTAATTTCTGCCCATTTAAACCCTAAACCCTTAATCACCTATTACCCTCTTATTAATTAAAATTTGGATCAGAATTTAAAATTTGAAATTGTTTTAAATTTTAAATTAGAGTTCATATTTAGTTAATTATTAAATTAATGATTTATGAATCACTTTAATTAACATTTAGTTGTTAGTTGATTAATATTAATTGTTAGTTTAATGGTTAAACTAATAATTAATTTTAATAAAACTAATTTAATAGTTAAATTAGTAATTAATAATTATTAGTCTAACAGTTAGATTACTAATTATTATTTCAACTAATTGTTAATTAATATGTAAGTTAATTGTTAATTTAAGAGTTAAATTAATAATTAACTTAGATAACTAATTTAAATGTTAAATTGGTAGTCCTTAATTAATTATTGTTAGTCATTAATTTAATAGTTAAATTAATGATAACTTTAATTATTTAATCTAAGAGTTAGATTAATTGATTATTAATTACTTAGTGTTAATTATTAGTTTACAAGTTAAATTGATAATTAACATTAATTGACTAATCTAAATGTTAGGTTAGTAGTTAATAATTAATTTGGTTGATTATTAATTTAAGTGTTAAATTATTAATTAACTTTGTTGGATTAATCTAAGAGTTAGATTAGTCTTTAAAATAGTCTAATTGTTAGATTATTAATGCGGTTTAATCTAAGTGTTAGATTATTAGAAATGTTCTAATTTGCATGGAATAATCTGGAATTATTAATTTAGAGTGTGTGCGCATATGATGTGTGTTTAATGTTTTTAAATTTTGATTTAATTGCATGTTAAGTTAATAAAATGAGTTTTCGAAATTCAAATACCAATTTTGATTGGATCCCATACTTTTTGAAAGCCAAAATTATATATTTTGAAAACTCTTTTATTTTAGCCATGTGATGTGCTGAATCATGTGTGGATGTTTAAAACACACCGTGGTCATGGATATGCACTTATTTATGTGATGAATGATGTGTTTGTGTGGATCGTAGATGAATGATGGATGTTTATTAATTGTTAATAAATAGAGATCTGCGTATCTCTCCCTCTCTCATTCTCTGATGTATTTCTACCTCCCTCACTCTTGTACTCGCCATAAGGCCTTCTTCAATTTACCTGTAAATTCTAGAATTTATTGTAATATGATCGAGGCAACCGAGGAAGGAGCGAGGACGATCTACAGTTGCAACCAGGAAGGCGAAAAGATGAAGATCCTTTGCCTATGTGTTTGCAGATTTATCTAATGTAAATGTTATGTTAGATTGTGTGTGCGTTTGACTATTGGCTCCAGTCAAACCCACTATACTATCCATGACCACACTAGACATGTATGTGATGCATTGTTTTTCTTTTGATTATGAATCAAAGCAGGTTTTAGTATTTAGTAAATATATACGATATATTTATATACTATCACCTAGGAGAGACCAAGATAAAAGTTATCTAAATACCCTCATCTAAACTCTAAGCCGTAACGCAAGTAGTTAAGAACTTACCGCGTGGTCCACCATCGTTATAGTCATAGGATTCGAATCACTTTAGGCATGTTTGTTGTGCTATCCACAAGGCATGTTTAATTGGGAGGAGAAACTGTGGCTATGGCATTAGATGCCTATATGATCGGGGTAGAGGAACCATGTAGCTTTGTTGTGCTATCCACAAGGTTGTAGTGCAAGTCATTGAGATTTTGATCCCCACTAGGAGACTGTCAGCGTCTCCCGTTCTGTATAACTGAGGGTTATACAGTCCGTCGAAAATTAGTGGGAGTTAAACTTGAACAAAAGACCATGTCTTGTTCTAAATTTTAATAATTGAACATCTGCTAAATAGATTTTACCTGTCTCCTGTAGGGAATTATGTCGTTGAATAACCCACTCCGTGGCATACTTGATGCCTTTTTTTTTTTTTTACTTACATGATCTACTCGGATTGGTTCAGAAACCTGAAGAATGTCTTCAGATATGAGCACAATAACTTTGTCCCTGGAGCTGATCCTCCTGCTGAATCGGCATTGGATGCCCCTGAAGCAGAGATGATAACTAACGATAAAAGATCGAAGGACAAAGACAAAAGAGTAGTAAAGGGTGACTGCTTCTACTATAAGCAGCATGGTCACTGGAAGAGGAACTGTAAGGAGTTCCTCAACGATAAAACTCATAGGAAGGTGAAGCTATATGAAGCTTCAGATATCTATATGATAGATATCAACTTGTCAGTTAGAGATTCCACATCTTGGGTATTGGATACCGGATGTGCTTCTCATATCTGTCATGATGCACATATACTGACAAGCAAGCGCAAGCTGAGACAAGGCGAGGTGGAATTGAGGCTAGGAAACGGCGCAAAAGTTGCGGCGATTGTTGTTGGGACAGCAAACCTCATGCTCCATCAGGAGACGCCTTAATATTAGAAGATTGTTATTATGTTCCTAACATAATAAAGAATATCATATCAATATCTTGTTTGGACAAGATGGGATATAGGTTGACTATTGAAAATAGAAGTTGTTCGATTTATTATGGTAATAAATCAATAACTTCAGCATCTTTAGTCAACGATCTATATCTGTTAGATGTTTCTTATTACAATCTTCAAATTAATAATGCTCTTAAGAAGAGCAAGAATTGTGTGAACCAAGCCTACATGTGGCATTGTAGACTTGGGCACATTGACGAAAGCAGGTTGCAAAAGTTGCACAAGTATGGTTACTTAACAGCATTCGATTATGAATCGTTTGCAACATGCGAATCCTGCCTTATGGGAAAGATGGCAAAATCTCCATTGACTGGACATGGAAAATGTGCCAAGGATATTCTGGAACTAATACATTCGGATGTATGTGGTCCCATGTCCACCCAAGCCAAAGGTGGCTACTCATACTTCATCACGTTCACCGATGACTTCTCAAGATTCGACTATGTGTACTTAATGAAGTACAAGTCGGAAGCATTTGAAAAGTTCAAGGAGTTCAAGAATGAGGTAGAGAAGCAGTTAGGAAAGAGTATTAAAGCTCTTCGATCAGATTGATGAGGAGAATACTTGAGTACTAATTTCACACAATTCTTAAAGGATAATGGTATCCTTTCTTAGCTAACCCCTCTATATACACCACATATGAATTGTGTATCAGAGAGGAGGAATCGCACCTTGTTAGACATGATATGATCCATGATGAGCTTTTCGGAATTACCAGTGTCCCTCTGGGGGTATGCTCTAGAGTCAGCAGCATACCTACTAAACAGAGTACCCAGTAAGTCTGTGGCCTCTACTCCATATGAGATATGGAAAGGCAGGAAATCAGAATTTAAACATGTTAAAGTCTGGAGTTGTCCTGCTCATGTAAAGAGGCATGATCTAGACAAGCTGGAATCACGAACTGATAAATGTAGGTTTGTGGGATATCCAAAGGAAACCTTTGGATACTATTTTTACCATCCTGGTGAACAAAAGGTGTTTGTCGCCAGAAAAGTTGTCTTCCTGGAAAAGGAATACCTTCTCCAGGAGAACAGTGAGAGTAAAATAGTACTGGAAGAGGTTCCAGATGCCCAAACAGCTGCATTATCATCAGATGAGATATCAGTTCCTGAATATGTTCAGGTACACACACATGAGCCTCGTAGATCTGGTAGATTACCTAGACTGCCAGAATGATATGTGGGACATATCGCTGAAGGTGAGTCTAAGGTAGAATATAATGAGGATGATGAACCTAAAACCTACCAGGAGGCCATAGAAGGCCCAGAAGTCGGTAAATGGAGAGAAGCCATAAACTCAGAAATACAGTCCATGTATACCAACCAAGTTTGGAACTTGGAGGACTTGCCCGAGGGTATTGTACTCATCGGTTGCAAGTGGATCTTTAAGAGAAAGATCGGTGCTGATGGACGGATCGACACTTATAAGGCAAGGTTGGTGGCAAAGGGATATCGTCAAAGGCAAGGAATTGACTATGACGAGACTTTCTCACTAGTTGCCATGATAAAGTCGATCAGAGTTCTACTCGCCATTGCTGCACATTTTGATTATGAAATCTGGTAGATGGATGTGAAGACTGCCTTCCTCAATAGTAACCTTGAGAAAGAGGTGTATATGATACAACCAGAAGGTTTCACATCCAAAGAATCTCCAGATAAAGTGTGCAAGCTTCAGAGGTCCATTTGTGGACTGAAGCAAGCTTCCCGGAGCTGGAATAAAAGATTTGACGAGACTGTCAAGTCTTATGACTTTATTAAGAATGAAGATGAGCCTTGTGTGTACAAGAAGACCAGTGGAAGTGCAGTCACTTTTCTAGTTATTTACGTAGATGACATATTACTCATTGGGAATGATGTAGCTATGATGTCATCAGTAAAGATCTGGCTGTTGAAAAACTTCTCCATGAAGGATTTGGGAGAAGCATCCTATGTATTGGGAATACGGATCTATAGAGATAGATCAAAGAGGATGCTTGGAATGACTCAATCCCTGTACATAGATACCATAGTCAAAAGGTTTGGCATGGAAAATTCCAAGAGAAGTTTCATACTGATGAGACATGGGATTAGTCTCTCAAAGGAGCAGTCTCCTAAGACTCCTAATGCGAGGGCGTTCATGGATAGAATACCCTATGCCTCTGCCATAGGATCTATCATGTATGCCATGCTATGTACACGACCTGATGTTGCATTTTCTCTAAGTGTTACGAGCGGATTTCAAGCTGATCCAGGCGAAGAGCACTGGAAGGCAGTGAAATGTATCCTTAAGTACTTGAGAAGAACTAAGGATATATTTCTTGTCTATGGAGGAGGTGACTTGAAACTGCGAGGCTTTACTGACTCGAGTTTCCAGTCGGATCCAGATGATAGCAAGTCTACATCTGGATTCGTGTTTACTTTGAACGGAGGTGCAGTGTGCTAGAAGAGTTCCAAGCAAGTAACCACTGCAGATTCAACGACTGAAGCTGAGTACATCGCTGCAGCTGAAGCCGCCAAGAAAGCAGTGTGGTTGAAGAAATTCATCACCGACCTCAGTACATAATAAAGCTCAAATCGGTCTATGGAATGGGCAAAAAATGGGTGTCTACAGTTGCCCCTCCGTGGCATCCTCTTTGCAGGGGAGCATGGCGGACTGATAAGTGGATGATACGAACACTACACCCAATTTTGGACCACTCCACCTGAGATGGAACCTGCTAAAAATCTGACAACAATGGCGATGCAAGCTAAGAATGATGAAGGGAAAGAGTTGTGTACTTATAAACTACAACCCAGGAGGTCCTCTGGCAATTGCCGCGAGTCTCTGACACAGAATGGGATGCATGTCCGGTCGAAGGAATTTAAGGGATGACAATCAAAGGCGGGGAAGGTGCATTCCAAGACTTAATCAAAACATTGTGCAGACGATAAAAGATTCCAACATTGGGTGATTAAAGTACAGGGCGATAGGGCCCTACTCTCCTCTGCAATGGTATGCTGAAAGAATGGATGATGCGTGTTGGGTTTAAAATAAAAAACCTATCGAATGCAAGACACTAGAAGATTTATTCTAGGCTGTTCAAATAACTTAAACCTCATAAATCCATCATCATTTTTGTTAAAGGGGAACTCCGGATTTATATACCTTAAGTTATTAGCCTCCAGTTTTTCTAAACTAATGCAGACTCTTTAATCTTCTTCTTCCTGTGAAATCAGATGTTAGAATCATTATATCAACAATAAAGTAAGAAGCACACATTTTTCTAATTGTTTCTAATTTTTACAATTTTTCTAAAATATTTTGTCAGAAGGCCAAATTGGTGGCCGTCTGATGCATCAGAAGGCCATATATCTGTCCATCTGATGGTTCCATCAGAAAGCCAGACTGGTGGCCGTCTGAAGCATCAGAAGGCCATTGACCTGGCCGTCTAATGGTTTTATACCATTTTTTTTTGCTTTTTCTTTTATTGTGGGACTCTGGTGCATGGGAGTACATCTATATCCGCATCTTGGTATAAAATAAGTGCGAGAAAGTTTGGATGTGACCCTTCCAACCTCTCATGGCGTCCTCTTCTTCCTCCAAAAAGCTACCTTTGGGCTTCATGCTTCGCACGCCTGATGTTTTGACCGAGATCGAGGGTCATCTTAGCAACCGCGTGGCTCGTGGCCAGGTATGCACACGTAAGATCACTTCCTTTATTCTTCCTTATTCTCCTCTTGAAGTACTTTCCCTTTTTCAGGCAGTGCTGCGGTTGCCTGGCCCATGCCATGAAATCCATTATACTTGGTTGGTCACTTTAATGCATTGCATTACCATTGACATGAAGACTTTCATGCTTCCATGGCACCTCATCTGCTTGGTAGTTTTTGCCAAGCACCTCAATAAGATGTGGTGAAGTTGGGATGCATTAGGAGCACTTCTGGAATTATGGCACCCGTACACACATACTTTCATTTTTTCAGAATTTGAGGCAACAATATTGGTGGAAGAAGTGAAGTTATTGTTTGGATGGGAAGACTTGGAGGAAGGTGACATGCGCGGGCTACCATCTTGGGATGAGATTTTGAATGACATAGTCCAAGATGAGGCAGTGGTCGGATCAATGTCTAGCTAACGGGGAATTTAACTCAACCGATTGGCCAAGTGGATTGTTGATAAAGGGAGGCCCCGGGAAGTAGATGCTGAGTAGTTGATGTAGGGCCTAAGCCTCTGCCTTGGTGGGACCTTACTTTTTCCTTCTTCTCGTGATGTCCTCCCTTATGATCATGTTGGAGTGATTACTTTGCTTTGGCGGAGCTATTCTGTAGCCCGCGCTCTTGTGGCTCATCTGTACAACGGATTGAGCAGTATGTGCATGGGCGGGAAGCCTCAAGGGAGCCTCTTTTTGTTGCAACTGTGGATGGAGATGCATTTGAAATTTGATTTTTCATTGGAACCACAGAATGAATCTCGCATTTTTCGTCGCAGTGCTATGTTTCCTGCGAGATCGATGTTTGGTCCTGAAGACATAGTAAAGAATTTGACAGGTCATCTGAAAACTCGGGACGATTGGCAGGATCATCTGAATTTCATGAATGCCGAAGATTTTATTTTTATTCCCATGATACCCCGCAACACAATCTTTCAAGTACGTGCACGCAAGAAACATGAACTCTGGCTTGTTGGTGCAACAGAAACAATGTTATATCAGGCTCATCACTGCCATCTCCAGTATGGATTTCCTTGTCAAACTCCTCATTCAGCCTTGACCGATGACATGATCCTCCATTGGATCTTGGGTTTTGAAGAAGATGCCAAGCTCTTAAGAAATTTACGAAAGTATTGGCGCAAATATTCAATTGGATGTAAAGGTACTATAGACGTGCAAGAGGATTATGTTAGGATTCTGGGATACATAAAATATCTCAAGACGATACGTCCAGTAATCCCCTCTTATTTCACCTGGAGGCGTCCAACTGAATTAGATTGATGTAATCTCTCTTTTTTTCTTTAAGGAATAAATGTACGGGCTTGCCCCATAGTTTAAGATGAATAAAACAATCATTTTGAGTTGTCCCGTGATTTTCATTCTTCTCTTTTCCTCTTTTTTTTTTTTTTGGGGGGGGGGGGGGGGGGTAAAATTGATTGGTGAGAAGAAACCAGATGGCCAGGGATATGGCCGTCTGATACAGACAGCCAGCATCCAGGCCGTCTAGTCCAGACGGCCAGACAGCTGGCCGTCTGATATTCAGACAGCCACACTGATGGTGGTCTGAACTATTCAGACGGCCAGCTTTCTAGCCGTCTGACCCTTCAGATGGACAGAAAGCTAGCCGTCTGAAGAGGCAGTGGGTATAAAAAACCCCCTTTTCCTCAACCCTTCTCATTTTCAAAATCTTCTTGCTATAACCCCCCTCCCAGTCACCTAGCTTTTCTCAAGATGAATAGGCGATTCAAACAGTGTGTTCGACGTATCCGACGATTATCTACCCGTTACAACCCAGAGGAGGATGATATCCAACCTCCGAATCCAGGTTCGGAGGATGATTACGCGATGGGGGAACATGAGAGGAGCTTCCACGGCCCGAGTGACGATGCCCCAAAGAATGAAGAAATTGGTGGAGCTGATGAGCATGCAGGCAACGAGGAAGATACTGCCGACAACGGCGGCAATGATGATGCCGTGGAAGATGAAGGTGACACGGAGGTCAACGGGGAGACGAGATCAACTTCGGATTCACGACAGGTACCCCCTCTCTTTAAAAAAAAAAAAAATGTTCAGAAGGCTACCTTTGTAGCCGTTTGTCTTCAGACGGCCATCGCGGTGGCTGTCTGACTCCAGATGGCCATCGCAATGGCCGTCTCTTTCCTGACGGCCACCGAGGTCCAGACGGCCATCGAGGTGGCCGTCTGGCTGGCCATCTGGTCTCCTTCTTAGGCCTCCGGTCTCTGGTCTCTAGTGTCTAACAAGTAGATATTCTTTTTTGATAATTTTGCAAGGTCCAGGACGAATTCGAAGCCAAGTTTCATGGGACCTTGTCTGGACATGGTACAATGTTCTGCCAGTGCGCCAACAACAACGTATTGATGCAATGGGATTTGAGGCCCTGCTCTCCGTCCGCCCATTCTGGATAGATGCGAGTTATATTGAGGCTTTACGAGAGCAATGGGATGAGGATTGTCGGGCCTTTATCATGCCGTGGGGACATATGATTCCCACCCTAGAAGATGTTGGATATATCACGGGTCTTAGAGTTCATGGAAATCCAGTAGTGGGAGAGGAAAGAGCCGACCACCGCGCAATTATACATGAACTGCTGGGAGCCGACTTTGTGAGAGCCCAAGGTCCAGTGACATCCATAACCTTAGGCCGGCTTCCTGAGGTGGTTGGTCTTGGCGGCTTGCGACGGGGTCCATCAGATGACCTCAACGACCTTCAGGAGCGAGTTTATGAGCGTGCTACTTTCGGCAGTCGCTCAGAAGATCAAGAGATTCGTCTTTTCTTGTTGTTCTCCTTTGGACGTCTCTTATTTGCTGCCACAGCGGATCGGATCAATTGCAAATTCTTGCTGCTCTTGACTTATTTAGATGCAGTGGGGACTTTCGCGTGGGGCGCGGCTATGTTGGCCCACCTCTTTGCCCATCTTCCTCTTTATACAGATCACTCTACCAGTATGGGCGGCTTTACCCCTTCTCTTCAGGTTTCTTTTCTCAGACTCATTCCCATACTTCTCGTGTTATTAGCTCCTGACATTTTTCCATCCTTGTAGATTTGGAGTTATCATCACATGCCTCCGGACCGTACTCAGCTTTCATGGGACCACTACAGTTCTGTGCCTCTACTGTGTCGATGGGACATACCTACTAATAGACGCCCTCTGACTGGCCAAGTGGAAGAATTTCGGGGCTTTCTAGATAACTTCCCGCATCATCAGGTATTTCCTTTTGAACTCAAACTCAATTCTCATTTCTATCTTATCCCTTCTTGATGATTCATATAGGTTCAGTGGACTCCATACACAGATGAGGTTGATGATGATCAACCGTGGGTTGTTGAGGGGAGACCTCTATTCAATCGAAAAATTTGGTTGCATTGCATCAATGTGGTGGAGCCTCTTCATCTACAGCTAGTGATGAGGACCTTAGACTGGCATCAAGATCGGGTGGAGATTCCCTCAATGGGACCTGCCGGTCGCTCTCATAGGAAGTCCAAGAGTCGAAATCAAGATTGGGTACGCATTCACGAAGAGACAATTCAAGCTTGGAGGAGGGGTGGAGTTCGACTCCGCCATGTTTGCGGCCTTTAGGATAGTTCCGTGTATTTGGATGACTTCTCCCGCCATTACGCTCGCCAGCTCAAGCTAGATTCTCGTGTGGTGAGTATTTTGACTATTAATTTCGGGTTATTTCCTTCGAGATTGTGGTTCAGTATTTATGTGTGCATATGCCAGTAAACCAAGCGGTTCGTCAATTAGAGAACCAGCTTTCCACAGTTGAATTCGAGAATTCTCAACTTCGGGAGCAGATTCGTACCATAGTACATTTCTGCACCTTTTCTTTTGATCTGACTGCTTTTCCTAATCATTCTTCACCATCTTACAGGAGGCAGAATTGCGGCGTTTTCGGGCTACTGGTGGTGGAAGCGGGGCTAGCTCTTCTCATGCCCCTGCTTCTTCCTCAGACTTGGAGCAACGTTTGAAGGAGGCCATAGCCCTTGCCGCTGCTAGAGAGACGGAACTTGCCCAAGAAGTGAGTTTGCTTGAATTCTTTTGATCTTTTGTCATGAATAGTGATTTGACATGTGGACCTGATCATGATCCAAAGGGTGGAGTTGGAGAGGGCACTAGAGCAATCTTCTTCATATGCGACCCAAGTAGAACAACTAACGCGACGCCTAGAGACCATGGGCGACATCACTATGCCTGGACGCTTATTTATAGCAGAGTCCAAGGTGAAGGAATTGGAGAAAGAATTGCTGGATGCTCGGGAGAAGCTTTTCACCATAAAGGGCAAATATGAAATGATCATAGATCAACTTTCTATGAAGGGTCGCGAGCTCCGAACAGGTCGCGTGTCCCATTCACGCGCTGGAGGTCCAGTCCACCCTCCTCATCCAGGTGGCCAGGCTTATTCTGGGTACCCGCCGTACTCAGGTACTCAGATCCCTTCTGCTTATCCGTCAGCTCCTCCCACTTATCCGACTGCTCCTTCTACTTACCCGATTGCTCCTTCTACTTATTTGACTGCTCCTTCCACTCATCCTTCTGCTCCTTCCACTTATCCTTCTATGTCTTTTGTTCCACCTGCAGTTCCTCCTGCCCAGCCGACTTATTCGAGTGGTTCTACTTTTGATGATTTTGACTTTTTTGTCGATTTACAGGCTGGATTTGAGTTTCCTTTCTCTTTCCTTGATCACTCTTTCCATTCTCAATCCCCAGCCCCAAGTCAGAGACGTCATCGAGAGGATAGTAGTTGCAGTCGCCAACGATCGCCGTTCCCATATGAAGGAGCAGGAGATAGTGGTAGAGGTCTTTATTGTGAGCTTAGAATGATGTGAGTTTGCAGCTTCATGGGTATGTCCCTAATGATGTTGTTTGGTGTAGGGGTATGCCTCTGATGATGATGTTGTATTCATGACTTTTGTGGTTGCCACTGAACTTGCTTTTCTTCATACCTGTTCCTGCACAACACCACTGAGAAAGAATGTTATTTTCATAGTTTATTTTAACCTCTTGCTCAAAAAGATGAATACCATTCTAGGCTTGGCGACGAGTCAAGGGGCTTTGTCTTATTAAACAGACATAAGGAAATAAAGAAATATGCGACATGCAATCATGCATATGCAACTTGTATGTACAAAATGACAAGCCTTCATACAGATGAATATGTTTTTTTTTTGGATTTTGAAATGTGTGATTGTTTTTTGGATTTTGAAATATGTGATTTTTTTATTATTTTGAAATATGTGATTTTTTTTTTATTTTGAAATATTTAAATTTTTTTGGATTTTGAAATATGTAATTTTTTTTGGATTTTAAAATATGTGATTTTTTTTTTAAAGTCTATTCTAATATGACTCACTCCTTGTGTTTTCAGGTACGGATTTCCGATAGGCGTAAGAGTTGTGGATTCCGTCTCGAATTGCGCACCAGCAACCACTTTTCGAGAGTATACCTCGGTGTAATTGTACTTTTATTTCTGGCCTGTACGTCCTATTATTTCATTTCAGTCGTATTTATTTGATGAATCGAGTCGGATTGTAATAATTTTATTTTCTGCACTTTTACTTTATAGTTTGATGATGTATGAAATGTTTAGTTCAATTTATCATTTATTTCTTAAACTTATCTGAGATCCTAGTTTATCACATAATTTTAATAGTTCGATATACATTTATTAATCAGATCTCCGATTATAAGATAATGGGTCGTTACAAGGAGAGCAGACGTGAGAAAGGACCATGGGGCGACAATGATAGATGGGGTAATTTAGTCATTTTCTCTTATCTTTGTTATTTTTTAATTAGAATAGAGAATGTTCTAACGATAGCCAATCGATCTTAATCTTAGTGACGTTTATGATATTATAGTCATACAAGAAAGGTGCAGATGATATTATGTAAATAAGAATGATATTTTTGATATTTTGTAAATAAAGATATATGCAAAATTAACCCTTATATTAATTTAATTGACATCCAACTCAAGAAGAGCACGGAGGCGGAGTTGTTTGTTCGGTATTCCCAACTAGAATAGACGAAGGTCAAGGACCCACCGTTAACTGTATCGTCATTCGTGATCCGCGGCAACAACGTGCCACTGAATAAGAATTTTTCTCTTTCTTGTTTCTGGGTCCTCGGCGTTTCGGAATTGGGAGGAGGAAGTTTAGGGTGGGTGGAGAGTGGTGTACATATGATATTATGTAAATAAGAATGATATTTTTGATATTTTGTAAATAAAGATAATTTATACAAAATTAACCCTTATATTAATTTAACGGACAGCCAACTTAAGAAAAGCACGCAGGCGGAGTTGTTTGTTATTCGGAATTACTTATCCGAAATAACATATACTAAAATAAGGGGTATTTCGGTTTGATAGTTTTATGGGGTCTACTGAGCCTCAATTTAATTGCAGAATAGGTTAATTCAGAATTACTTATCCGAAATAGCATATACTAGAAGAAGAGATGATTAGCTTTGATAATTCTGTGGGACCCACTGGCAGAATAAGAAGGATAAGCAATTCTTGGGTCTAGAGTCGAATTGCTTATTCTCCTTATTCTCCGAATAGGCTATTTGGCACAGGTATAAGCCATTCCGTTTGTCAAAACTAAATTAAGTTTATTCTCCCTTTATTCTTTCTTATTCTTTTCCTATTTTTCAATCAAAGTGGCGCTGATAGAATAAGAAGAATAAATAATTTTTAGGTCTAAGATAGAATGACTTATTCTCCTTATTCTGGTATAAGTAATTCTGACGCGGTATAAATCATTCCGTTTATCAAATTAGAATTAGTCTTATTCTAAGAATAAGAAGTCTTATTCTTTTCTTATTCTCCGATCAAAATGACGCAACTAGAATAGAGAAGGTCAAGGACTGCACCGTTAACTGTGTCGTCATTCGTGATCCGCGGCAATGATTTTGTGATTCACACAATTGATACCAACATGTGACATCAGATATATGAC
Organism: Zantedeschia hybrid cultivar; assembly: GCA_030544215.1. NCBI lineage: Eukaryota > Viridiplantae > Streptophyta > Magnoliopsida > Alismatales > Araceae > Zantedeschia > Zantedeschia hybrid cultivar. The sequence goes on from JARZZO010000011.1 coordinate 50,276,147, forward strand.
ATAAATTTTAAGATATTGACACAAATTTCTCTTTCTTTTTTTTGGGACCTCCTTTTGGCGTTCCGGAATTGGGTCACAGGCTGGGAGGTGGTTTGCTTGGCTGCTTCTTTCTTTCTTCCCGCTTCCGGCTCGTCTTCCTTTCTTCTTCCTTGCGCGGCCGATGCGGTGACGACCCGCGTGCCGCCGCCATGGCCTCCCCGTTCCTCCCCTTCTCCTCCTCCTCCTCCGAGGGCGAAGCCGCGGCGGCGGAGCGCCGGCTGCTGGAGGCGGAGGAGCGGCTGCGCGAGGCGATCGAGGAGCTGAACCGCCACCACCATCGCGGCGGCGGCGGCGGCGGCGGCGACGGCCCCGCCTGCGACCACGCCGGGGAGTCCTGCGCCGCGCACGCCCTCGGCAACCTCTGCCAGAGCTTCCTGCTCTCCTACGGCGTCCGGGTAGGGATCGGCATCCTCCTGCGCGCCTTCAAGCTGGCGCGCCGCCGGTCCTACTCCTCCCTCCTCGATCTGAAGGTGCCCCCGGTCTCTTTGTTTCTTCTCTTGTTTTTTATCGGACGTGGAGATGGCGATCGGTGTTGTTTTCGGGGGGTGTGGGTTCCCCTTCCCCTTACGGCATTGATAGAAACCCTTTGCATTCCTTGTGTTGTGAAGAGTAGAATTGGTGTTTATGTTATGGTGTTGTTCGGTGCGCTGTAAATAAAATGCACTGCAGTATTTAATCTTTTGCCTTTTAGGATCGTCACTTCAAATTGACAACTCAAACTGAAAAAAGGAAAATGAATGGCAAATCAATCGACTGTATTTTAAAAGGCCAAGTATTTGCATCATACCAACTGTCGGCCAAACGCCAAAAAATGATGTTTTTCGGTATCTTACATTATTTTACAGCACACCAAACAACACCTCTATATATATGCTGCTAGTATTATTAGTAACAAGCAGATTTATGTTACGGAAGGTATTGGCTGAAGCAGGACTATTAGGTTCGATTTGAGGTATATTTTAGGAAACATCAATGGCGGTACAACAAATCGCCTCAGTGAAGCTGGTCTCATTTCTGCACGCCCTTTTATCACTGAGATCTAGAACGTGCCATGGCATCGATCGTTCTTCTTGTGATAAACTTTTTTGACTGTATAAGCTGCTGATTTTTCATCGAAAATAAAGAATTTCCTTCAGAGTTTGGATTGTTCATTTATGGTCAAAATGTGAAGGCTTAATGATTCCTTATTGGAACCTTGTGTGAAGTGGGGAGCACTTGGTTATTGCCTCAATAGTGAGTGACGGCTTTGATGATGGGTGCTTCGAGGCATCAGTAGTAGAAAAGAGGACAAAGGAACTATAGACTTGTTTAACAAGTCTACTTTGTCTCATGTGATAGAAAGAACAGGGAAAACATTCATCTCTAAGTTACAAGCAAAATACTTATGTTCTGACGATCATTTGTGTTCCTCATCAGTTGATTATAATGAGAAATCTTCCATGCAAGATTTCACAGTAGCATATGACATGAATTACATTAAAATTTTACTCTGTTGAGCACAATAGTGCGCCATTTAGTGTGGACTTATTCCCTTGGAAATTGCATGATTGACGGTTTTCATGTGAGGGAACTAATTAATCCACAATCATTTCAAGGGCCTTGTGCACAATATTTTCTAATAATTACTTTATGATTAAATCTTTTGAGGCAAGCCAAAAGCTTTTTACTGGAAGCAGTTAGCCAGTGACATTATGGAGGTGGATATGTACCTTTGTAACGCTACATCATTTGATGTCTTTGTGCAGCTACTTGTCTCAGAAAAGGACTTGATAGTGAGAGAGGAAGCATGTCGAATTGGGTTGCTTTTTGGTGGTTTTACTGGATCTTACCATGCTCTTAGATGTTTCTTGAGAAAATTTCGAAAGAAGGAGACACCCTTTAATGCGTAAGTGCAGCAATTACTCTGCAACTTGGTCTAATTTGTTTTCAATCATTTGTTCAACTGCATTACTGATATGTAGCATTAGATTGGTAAAATTAGTTGAAGTTCTCAAAGCTTTAAAATAGGTTATCCTTGTGCACTAATTATAGCAGAGTTTTGTCTATTGCACCAGTAAGTTGTTTCAGATGCTAATGACATCTGTTATTATATCAATCATTGATTGCAAGTCATGCTTCTGATGGATTTAACATGTGCATGTACCTTGAACGTGGCATAATCTGAAAACCTGGCATAGGGACATGAACTTTCAAGATATATCTGCCCTATCCATATGTTATGATGCATGTCTGAAAGTCGAAACAGTGGAAGCTTATAATACAAATATAAAATATGATATTAACCAAAAACCAAATTTTATCATTCGTGTGTAGTTCACTAAAAATTTGAAAGAACATATTAAAAAACTGTAAGTGGATAAACAACATGCTTTCCTGAATGGACGACTTGTACTAGTCAAGAGTCCCTTCCAATCCTCATCGTGGATGTTGACATAGATGGTTGGCTTCTTTCTCTGCTTTGTGCTATGAAATGGCTTGTATACTATTGAAGCATGATTCCTCATCCATATTTATGACTTAGTTGAAGGCCGTGATGGAGCAGAATTTTAGCAGGTTCAGTTGCAGGACTGTCTATATTGGCATTAGATGACTCAAGTAGGAGGCGCACACTTGCCTTGTATCTGGCTGCCAGGCTTGCTCAGGTAATAAATAGGATTATGGTGTGGCTTTTGTGTACTAGTTATGATATACTTTAATTCCCATGGTTTATGTGTTTGACTCTTTTGATCCTTCTGCTCATCTCTACAGTGTGCATACAATTCTGCAAAGTCCAAAAATAAGTTTCACCTGTGGGGAAGCCATTGGAGCCATGGGGATTCTTTGCTATTTGCTTTCTCATGTGCCCAGGTGACTAGTTCTGGTGTTATGAACTTTGTGCCTCTTTAGAGAAATAAGTTATATTTGCAAAATTAGCTTTTTCCTACAATTCTCATACTTTTGTATATTCTTTTAATATAATGCTCTGAAATTTGAAAGTTATATGCATTGTTAGTGTATGAATCATCCTTATGACTGGGACTTGTGCGCATAAATGTGTTAGGATAGCAGAATAGCCAATTGATTTTCCCTAAGTGCTGTTGTTCCGTGGGTGGTTTAAGGGATAATGGTAACTTATGGTGAAACAACAAATTCACCTGAAAGAAATTGCTATATGGTTAGAGGTGCAGGGTAAAGTACATTTCATAGATGAAGGTTTTCTCGGCTTCATTATTCTTATACAGAAGATCTTTTCCCTAAGAATGGTATTTTCTATTCATTCTGATTTAAACATCTTTCATGTCCTACCATTCCTAGAAGTGGTATTCATCCTCGCTGTGCTCATCATACCATGAAGGTCCCCAACCTGTTTCAGATATATGTTTGATAACCCGTGGAAGTAAGAAAATAAAGCATCAGAAAGGATAAAAATATATCCGTACATACTAATGTATTGAGAAATATTACGGATCGACTGTGTAGGTGTGCTGTGCACAAAGTGTATGAGTCTGCCACAAGTCGGGTACCTATCTATCAAGGGGGGTCCTCTTTAGAAGGATCTACACCTGAAAGGTCTCTTGACCCTCCAAACACCTGAAGTGAAAGGGTACCAAGTTCCCTCATCTACAGCCATGGACTAGGCAGACTTAATAGAGAAGCCCCTTCTTTGACCCACCTCCAAGTCCACTTTTTTTTGAATAAAAGTGGATTGTATTACCAATTTTATTGATAAATAAATAGAGAAGGTAGAATCATCAGAGGAAGGAGTAGAGGTTCCTCCAATCCTCAAAGAAACAACAAAAACTCTACATTTTGGTTCATGTTCTAGCTGGTAACTCTGCAGCAAATGAAGTATATGCACTGTCATTCAGCTCCTCACCTCTTACGTGTCTTCTAAAAGAAGAGCTCCAGCTATAGTTGTCAAGGCGGTAAGCGACCCAAGGCGTACTTGAGGTCTTCGAGCGCCTAAGCACTCAGGCGCCTGCCTAGTCATCTGGTTGATAAGAATATATTTAATGGTATACGAATATGACTTAGTATAGAAAAATACAAGAAAATAACACTAATATGACATGAATGAAAACTGATAGGTCTTCTATTGGATTGAAGTATCAAAATGAAATATGTGACTGAAAAATAATTATAAAAATGATATTTCATAATAAAAGATACTAACCCAGATGTTTGTCAACTTATTCTTCCAAACTCTACAATATAATGCTTACAACAAGAATATATATGATGCAATTTAAAACACATAATAAATTATTATCACAAAAAATGAGGTTTTATAATAAAATAATATTAATTGGATGAAATATAAAATGAGAGAGTGAGCGCCTAAAAACGGGTCAGCGGGTATGATACGGGTGCCTTAGGGTGCATTTTGGTCCATGGAATGGTGGCCCAACACCTAGCGGATGGAATTCCGCCTTGGCACCTAGGCGACGCCTAGGTGTCCGCCTTAACAACAATGGCTTCAGCAACAATGGGCAACTATGCGCCCAAAACTGACTGGCAATTGCAGTAGGATCACGAGCAATGGCAACATGGATGGCTGTACCGGTATCGGTACTGGCATCGGAAGGTACCAGTACCAAGGTGTACCAACTCGGTCCGAGTCAGATCGGATCGCCCGGTCCGCTTGGAAACTGGACGGTCCGATCCGATTCCGAGCCCCGACCCAGTGGTCCTGGCCCGGGATCGCTTGGATGGGGTTGGGTCAGCCGGATCGGGTGACCCGGGCCTGGGTCGGACCGGTCCGGCTGATCCTACCCCCCAACGGCTACTTCCGAACTAGCCGTTGGGGTAACCGTTGGGAACACATTCAAATGGGTTCCCAACGGCTAGAAGGGGGTTCTAAGCTCCTTCAAGTCCCTATAAAACCCCCTCCTACCATTCTCTCCCTCATTCACACAAATTCTCATTTATCTCTCTCTCTCTAAGCTCTCATACTCTCTCAAAGACTTAAACTTAAAGCTCTCTTGCTCTCCAAAGCTCTCTAAAGGACGGACAGACGGACTACATCAATTTTTTTTCATCATTTTATGATTTTTGTCTCTTTAATATTTCTGTTTTTTTACGTTTTTATTATTTTCTCTCTCTCTCGCTAACTTTTTAATCTCTTTTCAACATATATCTCTCTCTATTTTTTATCTCTTTATTATTTGTTTTTCCTCTAACATATATCTCTTTCTCCTACTTTTTCATCTCTAAATTTCTCTCTTTTTTTTTTTCTCTCTCTCTAATTTTCTTTCTCTCTCTAACCATTTTTTTTTGTATCTATTTATTTTTATCGCACTTTAGTTTTTCTCTCTAACCTTTTTTTGTCTCTGTAGCTTTCTTTCTCATTGTCTCTCACTCTCCCTCGAGGTATGATATGATATCTCACTATGTTTTTTCTTATTTCTCACCATTTCTCTCTCTGTAATTATCTCTTTCCTTATTAATATATTTTTTTCTTTTTAAAGATGTCGACTTCTGAGCATAATGATGCCACATCTGTCACCTCTTGTGGTGACCCGGGATGGAACCACTGCACCGTCGTGGACATGGCTTCACGCAAGGTCAAATGCAACTACTGCAGTCGGATTATTTCGGGTAGAGTTTTTCATCTAAAGCAACATATTGGGGGTGCTAAAGGAGAAGTGAAGGCTTGTACTGCTGCACCACTAGAGGTAAAAACTCAATTCAAAAATTACCTACAACAAAGAGAGATGGAAAAAGGAACAGCATCAATGATGAGAGGCCAAATTAGGGAGGAAATGACACGACCCTCAGGTCAAGGTATTCATATTCACCCTCCGGGAGATAGATCTCAGACATAGATCCTATCAGAAGGAGGTCCACTGCATTTGAAGACTTTTCTCGAGGTATTCTTTGATTTAAAAATTTCAATTAGTTATTTACACTTCATCTTGGTTAAATTAGTTTCAAATCATCTATTTTAATTTTAAGATGATATACGTCGAGCTATGGACGAAAGTAGAAGATCTTTTGCTGAGGAGAATGTGTATAGACGCACCGGTCGACACGTTGGGCAAGGGAGTGGATCCGGACAGGGATCCAACGAGGAGGAAATTTATGACTTGACTAAGGATAATGACCCTAAAGTGGGTTCTATAGATGCTTTCCTAACAAGACGGAGAGATAGACAACCATCAATCACAACTGCTATGAAGAATATGAAGTTATGCAAGGAGAAGATTGGCTGTGCTGTTTCGAGATGGTTTGTTTATAACAGTGTACCTGCCAATGCTGCGAAGGGTCTTTATTGGGAGGACATGATTGAGACTATTGGAGATGTGGGTAAGGGTATTCCTAGACTAACCCCCAAGGAGATATACAACACTTACCTTCCTCAAGAGGTAAGTGATCTCCAAGAGTATATCAAGTCGTTCGAACGAATTTGGGATGAAAGAGGTTGCACAATAATGACAGATGGCTGGACAGGTGAGTACATTGAATTAGTTTAACATATTTAGAATATTAGCTTAATAGATTATATTTTTTAGTTAATTTAGACATTCTCTAATATCTATAACATTATTTGAATATGAATTACGAGAAGTATGATTAACTTCCTTATATACTGTTAAGCTGGGATTGTATTTTGGAAGTCCGTAGATGCTAGTGGAAAGGTAAAGAATGCTGAATATCTTTTCAAGTTAATTTATGACATTGTGGAGCAGGTGGGGGAAGATTGGATTGTACAAGTTGTAACAGATAATGCAACTTCATATAAAGCTGCTGGCCATATGTTAATGGAGAAGAGGTCACATCTATATTGACTTCCTTGCTCTGTTCACTCCCTAGATTTGATGCTAGAAGCTATTGAGAAAGATGTAAAAATTACTGAGACAGTGAAGTCAGCCCAATTCATCACATCCTATATCTACAACCATAACTATGTGCTCACGTTGATGCGTGAACACACTGGACAGAGGGAGTTACTACGGCCTGGGGTAACTCGTTTCGCCTCTACGTACATTTCTTTGGAGAGTATACAGTCACAAAAATGCCCCTTGAAGCATATGATTTCAAGTAAAGGATAGGAGGATTGGATGACAAGGTACGCAAAGCGTGATGCTAGAGACAAGAGGAAGCAGGTTGAGGACTTGATTGAGAGCGAGGAGTATTGGAAGGATATAAAGATGATCTTGAGTGTAGTTGAACCTCTTGTGTGGGTTCTGAGGATGGTGGATGGAGATAAGAAGGTCACAATGGGATATTTATATGAAGCTCTGGACCGTGCGAAAGAAGACATTGCCGGGGCCAACAAAAATACATACAGAAAGTTGTGGGATATCATAGATGCAAGATGGGATAGGACACTCCACCATGATTTGCATGCGGCAGGTAACAAAATAAGTCATTCCATATTACTTCGCCATTTTATTTCCTATAAGTTTTATTTTCTTTTTAATTTTGTTTTCAATTCCTTAGGTCATTTCCTCAACCCGAGATACCAATATAGCTCTGCTACTCAAAATGCGCCCAATGATGAAGAAGTACTCCGTGGGACTCAAAATGTAATTCGACGTTTGTTACATGATCATGATCGAGCTATCATAGCATGTAACAAAATGCATCACTATAGGCTCCAGACATTACATTTTGGTACTCATCGTGTTCAACGGGCAGTCATGTTGCTTTCATCAGGTATTAGAATTTTACATAGAATTAATACTTTCACGAAATTGTTATCATGTCTAGGCTTTACAATGCTAATTGTTAGTTCGACATGGAATTATAGTTGATTAGTGGATGGATCATAGGAAGGCTCCAGGTTATGAAGATCTTGCTTATGTTGCCATCCGTGTATTGAGCCAAACCACTTCCTCTACTGACTGTGAGAGGAACTAGTCTACATTTAGCTTGATACACACCAAGTAAAGGAACCGATTAAACTCAGCGAGATTGGAGTAATTGGTCTTTTGCCACTACAACATGCGCTTGAAATTAAAGAATCTTCAAAAAAATTCAAGAGAACCAAAGAGAAGAAGAACGATGGAGAGATGAAGTTGCTGGAAGACCGGTGCAAGCAGAACAACAAGTTGATGAACCAATCGATTTGGACGAGATTTTTGAGGAGCAAAATCCACTGAATGCATGGGTGGATGTAAGGAATATTTTGGGTCTATCAGAATTTGATCCAAACGATCGGTTATGGGTAGAAGGACAATTAGATGGTGTCCCCTTGTTCGTTGAGTTTCAACTTCTACCTCCTTCAAAACGGCAAAAGAAATCCACCCCACAAAGTTCAGGTAAGGATAAAGGTAAAGAGCAACTAATCCTGTTGATATTGTAGATTTCGAAAATGTACAAGAAGAGGAGTCAGACGAGACACTAGAGCCGAATGACAAAGTCGTTTACCAAACTTCAGACGACTCTACTTCGGCAACGAGTACCCCTGACGATGACGATGTTGATCCGCATGGAACTCAAGGTGGATCCTTGCAACATCCGTCATCTCGAAGACGTGGATCAAGTCAACATGGTGAAGCTCCGCCAATGATTTTCACAGGGGAGCAACAATTTACACATGCTACGCAGGATGATGCCACTCTAGTAGGTTGGCTAAGGACACATCAATAATAGATAAAGGCAAAGGGAAGTAACAACAAGAGTTCTTAAGGAGAGTAAGAGAAACATCCTCTCAAGAGCATTTGTCTGATGCATCCTCTCAAGTTCCATTAGAGGGTTATTGTAACGACCCGTCCTTAATCGGGGATCCGATTACTAAATGGGTATCGAATCATTAAATTTGGAGCCAAACCAGAATCTCGATAAGTCTGAGAAATAAATGATAAACTAAGCTAAACATCCACATCACATTGAATTGTGAAAGAAGTGTAGAAATTAAAAATTATTACAATTCGACTTGACTTAGCAAATAATTACATATTCCAACAGAAAAGAAATAATTAAGCGTACATGTTAGAAAAGAAAATAACAACTATATCGGGGCATACCCCGGAACAACGGCTGCTAGCACGCAACCCAAGGCAACACTCTCCTCGCTACGCCTGCCTGGAACTCTCACCTGAAAACCGCAGGGGATGAGTCTCATCGAAAAAGACTCAGTAGGGATCCTTCGATCCCCACCACCCACTCACGCACCCACAAGTATAACAACACAAATATAGGCAATTTAAATAGATAAAGCAGTAAACACAACTCCTAGATTTCGATATAAAACATATGCATTCATAACAGTAACATGCACGACTCTGAAACGACTCTACTACGGAGTCCACAACTAGCGTCTTGGTTAAACACACAAACCACGCGGCCAAACGCGGAAAACACTGATCCGCTGAGACTAAACAACAACCCCTCGGATAGCGCGTTGGCTACTCCGACCTGACAGGTTCCAGGTGGTTTTGTTTCCCTCAGTACGAGTGACACTCCGAATGTATCACTCCTACATCGGTACTAGCTATACCCTGGGGTACACCGGGTGACCCTCTCTCTAGGCGTCACCCTACCACTCCCACACCGGTGCTATGTCACTCCCATATCGACACATGGTGCCTAAGCGCTAACAACTGTCACTCTAGGTTCACGATCGCATAAAACGCAACACGGTGCGATCCGATCATGTAGAAATCATCGTCCTTGAGTATGTTTTCAAACATACATTTATCTAAACTATCTAACAATGTAAACACATGTTAATTACATGCTTTAATGAGATTATGTCTTGAATCGCTCGCCTATGACCGACGTCATTCAAGACCCCTAAACTGGTTCATGCGAAAACTGGCCTCGGAAGATGACCTAAAACGCGTCGTGTAAGGTGGTCACCTTTTAAAAGGCGTCGCTGACCCTAGTCGCCTAATCACGACAAAAATAGAATCAGGCCTCCGGGTGATCTGAACTAAATCGCGTTGTTCAAAGAAGTCGCCATTTGAATGGCATCGCTGTCTCTGGACACTATTCAATCCAGAGACATAGTTTGTTCTCTGGGATAAATCGCGTCGTAGGTGGAAGTCGTCTTTTAAATGGCGTCGTTGACCCCAGACGCCATTTAACCTTCACAGACAGGTTTTTCCTCCGCCTTCTCCCAATTCATAAGGTGGGATTTTCTCCCCCAAATTGCACAAAAACGTCGAAAAATAGGGGAGTAGGAGGAGAACCCAAATACCCAATAAAAATCCACCATTTATATTTTTGTGATATTAACATTTTCACTCCGAAAATTCCTTAAACATGCTTGAAAGTGGGAAAACATAGTTGTAAACAAAACATTGTGAGGATCGTCACCCTATCGGTTACTCGAACTCCTCTGAGCTCTAAGCCGTTGAATCGCCACGCCACGAGCCGCCGCCGGTAACGCCGTGGACGCCGTTACTCCATCGGGACGTCGGCCGCCGTTCAGAGAGAAATACGCCGCGGAGGAAATGATGGTGGTAGTGGTAGAAGCTAGGAGGTTGATGGAGTGGAGGGAGAGGAGGAAAGGAAGAAGAAGGGGGAAAATGGCGCCAGAGGTTCGGAGAGAAAGAGGAGGAGAAAGAAAGAAGTGGAGAGAATGAGGGAAAGGCGGGAGGGTTCGCAGGGTCAAACTGAAACTAGATAAAACGTGTCGTCTAAGACCGACGTCATTCAGACGACAAGACGGGTTGTACACTGACATATCAGGGTCGTACCTTGAATGGCGTTGTCCATATAAGACGTCATTCAGACGATAAGACCGGGGCCGTACTGCCGCGGTCCAACATCAGCCCATGTGGTGTCCACGTGGCACAACCTAAAACGCGTCCACCTAACCGGACGTCGTTTGAACCGCATCGAGAATACAAGCCCCAGTCCCACAAAAGCCCAAACCAAGAGATCCAACCACGAAACTGACCCGATAACCGGATCCGAAACCTCAATCCTTATAGTTATAGTCCTTATGGATATCTAGGTACATATTATCAACATCCACCACCTTATGATGCATCGAGTTACTTAGGAGGATATACTACTTATCCTCCAACTTCAGATGCTTCCTCTTATCAATCCTCAACCTCAGAAGGATCTTATCATAGGCCAGAGACACAAGGATGGATACTGGTGACAATAGTCTACCCATTCACAGATTAGTATAACCGGTTTGTACAGGAATATGAACAATACTACCAAGCTTATATGTCTTGGGCCGATTATGTGCAACATTTGTATAACACCTACAATGTAAGGCTAGAATAAATGTATGTCTACTTGTTTTGTCACTTTGTGTTTATTTTATTTTATTTACTATCATAGTATCATGTAATACTTAGTGGTAAGATTTTATGTCCTCCCCCCCCTCCATGTATTGTATTCAAGTTTTTTTTCAAAGTTAATAAAATTTTAAGAGCTCATCCGAGGTCCTAGATAAGTTTCGGATAAATATATTTTTTTCTGATTTTTTGGACCTGTTTTTCTATTTTTCCCTATTTTTCTTTTATTTTTTTCTTTTTTAAAAATTGGATCGGCCAGACTGGTCCGGGATCGGATCGGCCGATCCATTCGGTCAGGATCGGATCGATCCGAGTCCGATCCCCAAGTTGGCCTACCTTGACCGGTACTGATACGTACCGGTATTGGTATCGGCCGATACTGGTTTAAAATGGCTAAAAAAATTGCAAAAATAAAAAATAATAAGAAAAATAAAAAAAAAATAGATATGTGTTGAATGTGACAAAAGTGGATTAAGGTAAAGAAGTACGCATAATGCTTGCTAAATGACTATTTTGATACATATTAAACATGAAAAATATTCTGCTAATGTGGTAAACATTTACAAATAATAAATGTTAATGAAATCAAACAATCCTTATCCATGAAAAACAGAAATGAGCATACTAATATAGATAATAACCTGTAGAACCTTCTGATTCATCCTTCGTATGTTGCTGGTATCTATAATAACATTGCAACATATGTTCCATATATTTACTATAACTAAACAATAATGCAGCCAAGTCATGTATCCCTCTTTGAATCCCTTTTGGAGTATACACTTGTTGACTTGTTAAAATTTCAGAATCAGGATGCAAAGAAGCACTTTGAGGGTAAGAAGAAGATCCTGACTCATAACTGCTACTAGGTGGATAGAATTGAAAGCTTGCATACTCCGCTCGATCTCCCCAGCTATACATGCTTGCTTTTCGTTGGCCACCTCTATAACCTGACTGCTGTCCATACTGACCTTGTGAATCATAATCTTTTTGACTTTAACTCTGTCATCTCCTAGGGTCAATCTGCAAGGAGAAAGTAAGCGCATATACTCCGCCACTAGTAGTAGCATCTGCAGCTGCACCAGCATCATCACTAGGAGACTGTGTGCCATCATCATCATCATCATAATCAATAATCAACTTCCTCTTGACCTTGCTTGATTTTTTGCTTTGTGATGTCTCTTGTTGGCTTTCCCTTCCTGGCATTCTTACTAGATCTTTTTTCAGTCGATTGAATACTCCTTTTTCCTGGTGGTGTATGTCTTACATAGATTTACTTCATCTCATCAATCGTGGGGTCGTTTCTAGCAGCCAGATTAGCCCTCTCAAGTGTGAATGTACGCTAGATTAGCCCTCTCAAGTGTGGATGTACTTCTTCTCAAGAATGATGGTGGTCCAACCATTCTAGGAGTGATTGGCTTGCTATCTGATTCTGAGTGTCTAGCAGGCTCAAGCTCAGTATCAGGTACAAACAAAGGCACATGCTCTCTCTGACTTGATGCTTATCTGAAGGAGGTGGATCTTCTTTTTGCCTTTTTAATATTCTTAATTCTGGATCTCTAGCAACAACTCCATCTAATATGTTCTCTGCCAATTCTGTATCATCATGATCAAAAATTGGTTCATCAACAGTTGCTGACATTTCAACCCAAGTCTGCAAGGGATTCTCATCATCAAATAATTTATCCATATCAATTTGGCGAACAACATCTTTTGCTTGTCCTGCAGTTCATTTCTCTTTCAATATTTGTCTCAATTGGATGTTTTTGATTCTCAATCTTATGTTCTAATGGCGGTATACCAGTTTCTCCAATCATTCAACCTTTAACTAGTTACGAATTTTTGAGTGTATAAGGCTGAATGTGTCCCAATTGCTTTCACATTGGCTTGCTAATGTCGTATGACTCAAAACTCTTACTACAACGGAAGTTAAAAGATTATAGCACCTGTCTCTGTTGTTTACCAGTATCCACCACTCAGCTGTTCCACAGTTTAAAAAAAAAAAAGAAAGAAAGAATCAATATGTGTTCTTCTTTCTTATGATTGCACATATGACTAATAATGTAATCATTAAGTATACCTGGGTTCACTTTCTTTACGACAATTTGCACCTGGTCCTCATTATATGTCTCGAACCTTAGTCTATACGTCTCTATCTACAAAGATAGAATGAAGAATTAATATAATTAATGGAATATTAAAAATACAAGTAATTAATTATATGTTAAAGTCACTTCTTCGTATAGTTGATAAACACCTGTCTCTCTACTTCAATTCTATCTTCTATCGTCCTCGACAAGTGTGCGATCACATTAAGTGTACCTTGGATCATCTCTCTATGAATGTGTACTTGACGACTGTACATTACTCGGGGATTTATAAAATAACCTGCATTTAGATAGATGGATTAGTAAATAATAATTTACTGAATAATGTGTGATTTAACGGTACGAGACTTCACTTACCAGCTGCATGTAAGTCATTTATGTAATGTACTTTCCCATATGATATTAATAATCTCCCACTACTTGATATAACTATTGGAAAATACTTTCTTGATGTGCATATCAGCAATATCAATTGCCTCGTATAAATATTCCATGTAATTCTTATCATCTTCATCCACTAATTTTAAGATTTGTACGAGGGGTTCCACTAACAAGAGATAAGTGTGCACACTGCTCCAAATTTTTTTGTTATCCATAATTTTTTCTGCTTCCAAATGTTCACATTTAGCTTCAGAAGAGTTATTTTGCATATACTCCAATAACTCCTTATCATACATAAAACCCATGATCTCATTTCTGAATTTGTAAAAGATTCTAAGGAAATGAATTAGATGCAAATCTTATAGGCCTCGCATGGATGAGATCTCGGCATCTACTTGTTTTCTGAACATGTTTAAGATCCTAGGATGGCCATAAATATATTGTGTAATTTTTTATGTTCTCTTTATTATCTTATTTGTCTCCGGATCCTTGTCAATATCTTTAAGCATCAAGTTCAGACTATGCGCTGCACATGAGACCCAATAAAGGTGTTTGTGTTTTTCATTAACTTCTTCCCTACAACCTTATAACTTAGTTCATTATTAGTGACTACTTGGACAACATTTTTCTCTTCAATTTCTTGCACCATCTGATCCATCAAACAAAACAAATATTTGATATTTTTTGAATAGTTTGATGCATCAATATATTTCCTAAAAACTGTTCATTCAGTGTAATAAACTAGAAAATTAATCATGAACTTTTTCGTGGTACGAATCCAACCATCGTACATAATTGTGCATCTTCTCTCCTTCTATATAATTTTAAAGTTTTCAACTCACTATTTAAGCTCCTCATATTCTTCATCAAGTCTACGTTCATATATGTCTCGATGTGTGGCGACTTTTAACCTAGGACCATAATCTCCTATGGCGTCAACAAAGGTTGAAAATAAGGAGACTGAGTAGCATGTGAGGGAACACTTGTATGCAAAAACTATTTGCAAATGATCTTAAAAGCATGTCCTGCCGTTTCAGCTGACTTTTTTACTCTTCTCAATATTTGTTTGATTTTTGGCTGATTAGAACTTTGCCTTCTAAAAAGATAACTGTCCGTAGGACCCACTTGATGTATATCATATCATGTTCTATCATGAGATTGAGACATAGAACTCTGGCCACTATGTTGAGTTGTGCCTGTTCTTGATGGCTCGTAACCTCTTCTTCGGACTTCGTCTTCGGCAAGGTGCCACAAACTCTCTCTTCTAGCTGCAGCCATCTCGTGATCTAAATCATCATCACTAGAGTCAACAGTCTGCTCAACTCTCTGCCTCTCACGTAGAGAAATGCCACTGACTGCAATATACAATCCTTTGGCTTTTTTATTTTTTCTACTTGAAATCTCCTCTTAAAGTTCAACCTCCTCTTCATTCCTTTGTTCCTTTTTAGCTTTCCGTCCATGCAACAATGCACGCATCTCGCTGGACACTGGTTGGAGACAGACGGTACACCTCGTGACCTGTTCCGAAATCCATGCTAAATGTTCTTTTCCTTTAGTCACTCCACCACTCATCTCTTTGCCACAATATTTACATTTCACTCTCCTCTTTGCAGCATCAACCAAGGTTATATGGGTCCACCTTGGGTCATGTTCTTGTTGTCTCTCACTGGATTGCTGATGTTCAACTATGATCCTACAACAAGAAAGAAAAAAATAGAAACATATATAAGTACAATTGGCATCATGCTTCTACTCTAAAGTATGCAATGAAGTTTATTTAGGTTTCAATTGATGTTTAATTAAGGTAATTAGATAAAAATTTTAATTTTTAACTACTAATTAGGGTCAAACTTGAGAGTTTTTTATAATTAATGTTCAATCAACTAATTGACAGTATGCTCGTGTCCTAAAGTTTGCAATGAAGTTTAATTAGGCTTCAATTGATATTTAACTAAGGTAATTAGACAAAAACTCAAATAATTAACCACTAATTAGGGTCAAAATTAGAATTTTTCCCTAATTAACCTTCAATCAATGCAATTGACAGCATGCTTTTACTTTAAGATATGCAATAAAACTTAATTAGACTTCAATTGATGTTTGATTAACATAATTAGATAAAATTCTTAATTTTTAAGCGTTAATTAGGGTCAAAATTAAGATTTTTCTCTAATTAACATTCAGTCAACACAATTAATTGTATGTTTCTACTCTAAAGTATGCAATGAAACTTAATTAGGCTTCAATTGAGGTTTAATTAAAGTAATTAGATAAAAGTCCCAATTTTTAATCACTAATTATGGTCAAAATTGAGATTTTTCTCTAATTAACGTTTAATCAACCTAATTGGCAGAATGTTCCTGTTCTAAAGAATGCAATAAAACTTAATTAGACTTCAATTGATATTTAATTAAGGTAATTAGACAAAAGTCACAATAATTAACTACTAATTAGGATTAGAATTTGAGTTTTTTCCTAATTAACCTTCAATCAACGCAATTGACAGCATGCTCCTACTTCAAAATATGTAAGAAAGCTTAATTAGACTTCAATTAATGTTTAATTAACGTAATTAGACAAAAATCCTAATTTTTAATCGCTAATTAGAGTTAAAATTATGATTTTTTTTTAATTAACGTTCAATCAACACAATTGACCATATCTCCTACTTTAAAGTATGCAATGGAGTTTAATTAGGTTTCAATTAATATTTAATTAAAGTAATTGGACAAAAAATTTAATTTTTAACTGCTAATTATGGTAATTTTACTAAGAAAATAAACGTAAATAATCTAATAACACTTAACAACTCAAAAATAACATTAATATTTTAAAAAATATATATATACTTTCTTCTTTTCCTTTTTTTCTTCCACTCAAAACCTCCCCGGCAATGACGGCAGCGTGCTGCAGTGGCGGCAGGTGGCGGTGGCTTCTCCTCCTTCCCCTCCCTCACTTCCCCTCAGTCCTGTAGGCACCTCCCTCTCACAAATCTATTTCTGTGAGAGGGGAAAGTGAATGTGTACCGGTTCGGTACCGTCCCGGTTTCGGGTGTATCAGCTGATACCGGGCTGATATGCTTGAAACTGGACCGGTACTGGTCGGCACAAGGTATTTTTTTTCTTTTTAAATGGGTATCTGCCATTTTACCTGGTATCGGAACTGGTCCCAGTCGATACGTATCGACCTATACGTATCGGTACCGGCCGATACTGCCAACCATGAATGGCAAATAATCTTAGGATAGTAGTAGAAGGAGATGCAGAGTACACCAACTATCAAACCAAAAGAGACTGGTCCTGCCACCTCCGACCTTGATTTGGGAAGCAGCAAGAAATGTACGAGCACAAAAGGAAATGCCCTTCCATACCCAAGATACATTATAGTTGGTTGAGAGAGACACATCCTACAATCTAGAATGACCATAGTATTTATGAGAGATGACTTCCCACCATAGGCCTGAATTAGTAGTCACGAGCTTCTACAACCACTTGATAAGAAAAGCCAAGTTAAAGCAGCTGATATTCTTCACCCAATCCCCCATTTTCCTTATTCCTGTACACTTTTCCTCAGCTAACATCATACCCACCCTTCTTAGGTCTCCATTATGTGCCAAAAGAATCTAGCTTGAATGGATTTAGTCTTTTAACAACAACGCTAAGAATCTTGAAGACCAACAAAAAATAGACAGGAAGATTGTCAAGGACTGATCTACACCCCCATAGGAGAGAACTCTTCCTTTCCACCAAGCCAGCTTATTCTCAAAAGCTTTGCACAATCTTGTTCCAATCCTTGCTCAAAAGGGCTCCAAGAGTAAGAGGCATCCCAAAATAGGAGATGGGGAATTCACCTCTTAGGCAACCACCGGTCCCTAATATCGAACTAGCTCTCCTTAGTTCCCTCTCTCCCATATTGATGCCAATAAGTTGACTCTTACTAAAAATTAGCCTATAGACTTGTCAACTTCTCTAGAGGCTCCAACATGAGTTTAGCTACAAAAAGTTGTCCTATCATCATCTGAGGAAAAAGGATCATGTCATGGCATATTGGAAGTGGGAGATATGCATCCCTTGTTGAGTAACCACTCTCCTATATGTTGCTCAAGATGTGTGCCACCAAAATGAATAGTAGTGGCGACATTGGATCGCCCTGATGAAGCCCTCTCCCATTATAGAAGAAGGGAGTAGGTTGTCCATTAGTGAGCACAACAGAGGTGGTTGAGACAGTCTATAACCCAAGACGCAATGTGTCACTGGAACCCATCTTCCTCATGACTTGGAATAAGCAACCCCAGCTGATCCTATCATATGCTTTCTCAAAGTCCAATTTTAACACTAACCCCTTTCTATGATGCAGTTTCATAGAATGCAGACGCTCGCATGCCACAAGGAGATTCTCCTAGATATGTCTATCTTTGATGAATGCACCTTGGTAACAATTGACCAATCTGTCCACAGCTTTCTCCAATATAGAAGCCAACACCTTGGTAGTAATCTTGTAGATCCTGTTCAGTAAACTGATCAGCCTGTAGCCTCTCAAGCAGTTAATAACTTAATACCCTCCTTTTCGGGGAAATTCGAATAGTGGCTCAAGGATGTTTGACTTGACAATGTCCCAACAATGTTGAAATTCCACTAGTTACTGGAGGCACGGTTCGCAGAATTGGGACGAGAACCGGAACCGGTCAAAACTGGCCGGTTCAAATTGAATCGGGAACCGCTGGTCCAATCCAGTACTGCCGGTTCTGGTTTTAACCTGCCAGTTCTGCAAACCATGACCAGAGGACATTGGAGGCTATTACTTATAACAACTATCTAATCAAGATCGTTCATATAGTGAGGATATATAAAGTAAATATGTTCCCGTGAAGGTTAGGCATGACATTTTTTTCATATAGGAAGGGTATGTATGCAAACAACCGTGGTTAAGATCATGTTACATCTGATCTTTTAAGAGCTTTTCCTTTTTACAGGTATGCATATATGGAAACAAGAATATGCATATTTTTCCTTTTATATGCATGTAGGTACATAGTGCATAGTGGACCTAACAAACACACACCCCTCGGCACACAACCCCCCCCAAACAACAACAACAGCAGTCTCCTCTTCCCATATTTTCATGCCTTACACTCAGGCTGTCATCTTTTCTTTATTGTTTCCCATTACTTCTATCGTGTCCTATCTTGTCTTGGCCTAAAATCTAATTGGATTTCTTTTGTTAGCACAGGAGAATTATTGACTGATAATGCTGTCTCTTGCTATTTCAGGTCATGTATGCCTTTGTAATGCGGCCTGAAAGCTTGCCTAGATCATACCAAGACTTCATTTTAAAGACTGGACCAGTTGCAGAGCCAGTGTATAAGTTTGTACGGGACAGCTGTAGAGGTTGTGCCATGGATCTTGCTTCTGTGTCTGCTTACTTGTCAGATAAAAAGGAGTCCAGCTATATAAACCTGGCGGAACACCCATCCATAATCCCTTGCTCTATCATTCATCCAGACAAAAGTTCTTGTCTGGCTCATAATGCTTTTGCAACATCGGCAACTTTCAAGAAAACTTTTCCACTTTATTTCTCACTGACATTTGTTCCCTTTGTTGTTCTCCATCTAAATAAGGTACTGCACAGATTTAATTCTCATCTTTGGTTTAAGTGATGAATCTATTGATCCTTGTTAATACATGTATCTCAGAGAATCTTTATACCTGAAAAAGTTTCCATGACATTAGGTATCTTGCTGTTTATATGGTTACTGTCATGAAGATTTTGTTTTGGTTGCTGAGGTTATCACATTCATAATCTACTGTGTTAGTCCATGATGACTATTCACACTGAGCCACTTTTAGCTGATACGTGGACTTTGAATTCTACTTAGTTTGCATTTAAATTGTGGAAGTTAATTCAATTAGAATGTGTCGAAACAAATGTTTGTTCTATTTGTTGTGATCGTAAGTCAGATGCAAGTTGTTTTACCATGTTTGAAAGAAGTGTGTGAAAATTTGAGTTTGCAAATAATAATTTTGGATACTTAGAGTAAACATCATCATGGTCAAATAAACCTTGTCATCTTGGGTTGAGCCAATGAAGGCTTGAAGGATTTGGCCACGACAGAGGTGTTCTTAGATGGAAGTTGGTCTGTGAAATGTTCTAGGAGGGTTACGAACTGGCAGGTAGACTTTCTTTCTGGTTGTGCAATTTAAACTCATCCAGCCAAGGAGCCACCCCAAGGGTAATGAATGATGAGGATCTAGAGTTAGGAACAACCATCTTTTAGATTGTGCAATTTAAGCTCATGTAATCCCCTTTGGGGCAACTATTAGCCAGAGTGCAAATTGCAGATAAGAATTTTGGCTGATCAAGCCAACATCTTTTGTTTATTTATTATTTTTATACGTGTATATTCATGCATACATGTACACATTCATAAAAAATACATACATTCATATAACACATATACATGCAAATTTGCAGTCACGCATGCATATACTTGCATGCATTTATAGTTATGATACATGCATGTCCTGCTCTCCATCCTGATTGCTTTTAGAATTTTAGGCTGGTAAAGACTAATAGGAAGAAGATTCGTGGTGGAATTTGAGATCTCTTAGCAGTTTTGGGTAGGGTGTGCACTATTTGGTTCAAACTGAAAGACCAAACCAAACAAGTCAATTTGGTTTAATTTGGTTTGGATTGAAAGTGAAAAAAGATTCATCTGGTTTGAAATCATTCGGTTCCAAAACTTTAGAAATCAAATCAAACTGAATAAACTTCCATGAGATAAAAGAGTTATAAAGTTATATATATGATTTTCAAAATTAGAAATATTTGATTCTAATTTTAGAAAGATTTGATCACTATTTCTATCATTTTGATGAACTTTTTTGGAAGGTGACCAAATAGGCCACAAATTCATTGAAAATAACTATCTATGATTTAATTTTAACAATTTAATAGTTAATTTATTTAACAAATTCATTGAAAATAACTTTTTTGTGGCCTATTTGGAAGGTGACCAAATAGGCCACAAATTCATTGAAAATAACTATCTATGATTTAATTTTAACAATTTAATAGTTAATTTATTTATTTTATTTCTAAGAAAGGTTTACACATTATATGCCCATTAAATGTCCAAACTGAATTACAAGTCAAGCTAAACTGAAATATTTTGGTTTGGTTTGAATTGACCTGAAAGGATTTCGGTTCAGTTTGGCTTCTTTAAAATTCTCTCAAAAATCGAACTAGGCGAAACCAAACCAAACCATGAACAGCCCTAGTTAACTTTTGGGGGAACATGATGAGTGCACAAAGTTTTAAGGTACCAACTTTTGGACGGTGGGATGGGGTGAGAGGATGCATGGCGATTTGGAAAAACGAGCTAATCAATTTAATGGCAACTCGTATAACAGCTTAGCAAATGTATAGGCGCCCGTTAACATTGGGGATTGCTTGATCTGGTGGATACTGTGGAATGAGTTCACATTCAGTCCTATAGTCAAGCAGATATGTTGGTGAGGTGTGCATGATTAACCATGGTTGCACGAAAATGTGCTGTAAGGAGGAAAATGCATTTCCTAGGGAACACGAACACATTTGACAAATGAATTTGATTCGTCTTGAAAATGTACGGCAGTGTACTTCCAAAAAGAAAATGTACAGCAACGTGAAAGAATGAATGTGTGACAACACTTTCATGACAGGAGTGAGTAGATGCCGGATAAGAGGAAGAAGTAAGAAGGAAGTAAAGGCAGGGAGAAGGGATAAAGAAACTAGATGGGTGCAGGTGATAATGAACATGAAATGATTCTATGCAATGGTGGCAATGGCAACATGTGGACCCGTGTGTTGCAGTAGCAATATGGGATCAGGCAGCAGAGATATCCCCTTGCCATTTCCTTGTCCACCACTTTTGAGTGACCTGAATGGGCAGGTTAGACTTTGGAATTTAAAACATTCAGAAATCAATCTTCATGAGACAAGTACACACAGACAAAAAAAAAATCCTTTTTTAGTGTGATATTACATTAATGTCCTCAACATTATAGAAATATCAAAAAACATCGAGGAAAAGTATAAAAAGTTACAAAAATGCAAACATGCAGTTAGATGTATGGATATTTTATCAAAGTTTAAACACTTTGGTAAGTAAAATAATATTTCCAAGAAATCCCTTAAATATCAAAATAAATCTTCGCCACCATCTTCATCAACATCTCGTAAAGCAGCAAATGAATTGGAAACCCTTGCCTGACCTACCACGTTCCTTAATTCATCCTTGGCATTACTTCCATACCAAGGTTAGCACGGTTGATGATATCAGCCCAAGTGAGGATTAATTCGTTCTTGATAGTCATTTCTTTAATCAGTGAATAGGAGCAATGTAGGCGGAAACAGGGGAAGAGGTCAGATTAATTTTGAAGATCTAACTATAAAATATGGACAATTGACTTATTCATACTTTTGTAATTAGCAGCCATGCTTTTTGGTGGTCTGCATGGATGGCAGTATCGGTACCGGTATAAAATGGCCAGAAAAAATCAGAAAAAAATCAAGAAAAAAATGTTTAATTTAAGTAATTAGACAAAAGCTCTAATTTTTAACTGCTAATTAGGGTCAAAATTGGGTGGTCTATTTTACTAAGAAAACAAATGTAAATAATCTAATAATCAGTAACAATTCAAAAATAATATAAAGATTTAAAATATATATCATACCTTCTTCTATTCCTTTTTTTCGTCCACCCAAAACGGCTAAAACGTCTCCGGCAGCAGGTGGCAGCGGTGGCGAGCAGCGGCGACAGGTGGCGGCGGCGATAGCTTCCCCTCCTTCCCCTGAATCCCCTCCAAAATGGCAGCACCCCTCTCACAAATCTGTTTCTGTGAGAGGGGAAAGTGATCACGGGTACTGGTCGGTACCGGCCTGATTTCGGACGTACCGGCCGGTACCGAACTGGTACAGTATTTTTTTTTTATAAATTTTTAATCGGTACCAGCCAATTGAGGTAGTACCGGTACCGGTGCCGGCCGGTACATACCAGTACCGGTCTGGGATGTATTTGGGAAATAGGCAGAGAAGGTGGACTATAGGTGGTCAGCAATAATGTGAAAGTAATAATTATGTGTGCGAGGCAGGCGATCTTGCACATTCATGCATGTTAGAACCCGGGCATGATTTATATTGCATCCTTTCACAGTAATATTGGGATATTAGGTTGACATTAATTGAGGGGAATAAATTTGCAGGAAGATTTTTACTTGGAAACTGCATGCAATTGCAACCTGAGTTGCCAATTTTAGATGAATGTAATCCAAGTACTGTTTGGGATTAGCCCTTGTGAAGATTGTGGCCTACAGTTCTGGATGGTTTGCCATTCCCATATATCTGAGAGAAATAATACACTTTTTCTCATGTTTCTGGTTCTCATGCATTCCTCACAAATCTTCACTGAATTCTTTTTTCTCTCTGTCACATTCCTGCAATTTGGTGGCTATATGGGGAAGATTAGTGGTTAGAAACAATATACAACCCACTGACAATGTGTATGTTTTGTTTATGCAGTTAACCGTTCTTTTCACTGCTTGTTTTTATTGGCTTTATATTCAAATTTACGTAACACTACAATGTTTCAAATGATATTTGTTGAAGTTGTTAGGTGTAAAGTTTGGTTTATCTGTGGTACACTTATGTGGGAAAAGTAAACCCAATGTTGGTTGAGATAGTCCACAAATTTCACTTTTTGGGTTGAACAGTTTTGGTCTATGAGCTATGAAGTTGAGGCTTCAATATTTAAATCATCAAATAAAAAAATTCTCCAAAATTCGAACCTTTGCTTTTTGTTGGATTGGGTCGTTGTTTCTACTCTTACATGTTTTTTCTTTGAAAGTGGATGGTACAACAGGTATTATAAAATATCAAAAATAGAGAGCATGTACAGTGTAAGGAAGAGAAAAAAGGAAACACCAATCACCCCATTACAAAAAACAACAAAAGAGTTGCCGTCCATCAGCTTTCTCCCAAGGAAACAAAAGTGGAGGAAGTGAAACAGCAGCACCGAAGTGGTGCACCTCTCAATGATCGCCCAAAAGAGAAAAACATGGGGCCTACTCAACCTCCAAAGGACAAAAGCAGTAGCCCACTCCCTAACTGATTGACACACAAACTTAAGAGCAGACTCGGGGTAGAAGCTTCTTTGCAGAAGAATGTGGCATGCAGAACCAACCACCAAACTTTTGCATCCACTCTCCTAACTGGATGAGAAGCCCAGAAAAGCAGCATAGCTTCAATAGAATCTACTGCCTCCAACCCACTGTGATGGATATGAAGCCTACGACACGAAGACTCCCACACCTGATGGGCAAAGTCACAAGCAATGAAGAGATGGAATAAAGTCTCCTCCTCCTCTCCACAAAGGCAACAAGTAGTAGGGAAGCCATCTATGAACCTGGCAAGCCTGTCACAAGTGGGTAATCTGCCTAGGGTGATCCTCCACGTAAGAATTTTGATCTTCAAAGGGCTTTTAGTGGCCCAAACTACCCTTGAATAAGGAGAGTGCAGTCCCCCATCTGCAATCAACTGATATGCCGACTTCACTGAGAAGGACCCAGATGATGCCAAGTTCCAGCAAAGAGAATCTGGAAAATCCGGGAGAAGAGAATACTCTTGGAGAATGGAAAGAAGCCCTCCCAACTACTCCATCTCTAGGTCCCTCATGTCTCTTCTGAAACAAGGCATCCAGCTTCCCTCCCTGCCAGCTGAGGAACTCCCAAAAACCTGAGCCATGACTGCTTCAGGATGTGATGCAGTGGTGAATAAAACTTGAAATCTAGCAGCAAGGGAGACATATCCACACCATCTATCAAGCCAAAAGAGTGTCTTTTCACCATTACCAATGACAATATGCAAAGAAAAGGTGTCGAAGATTTGACATGTTATATTGCAAAAAAAAAGCTGTGGAAGATTTGACGGAAAAGGGAAGTCATTTGATGCAATGAAATAGAGGATGGAAATAGACTGAAAGCAAACCTGGTAAGAGATTCATTTAATGAAAGCCAAACATCTCAATGGAAATGGGCCCCATTGTGAGTTGTTGAGTAGACTTTTGTCTTACTTAAACTGAGGATTTAACATTTTATTATGACATATAAAAGCTCTCCAAAAATTATGGTTTTGCTTTCACTGGCTTATTATTTTTACCCCTCTCAACATCTTTTATCTAATAATTCTGACGCTTTAGGTTGTATGATGCAACAAATTATGGGTTTTGGAGGGAAAAGGGAAAGCATTCAAGGTTGAATATCATGATCATCAATTCCACAGTGCTTTAGTTGTTACTCTGTGGTTGTCTAGATCCAAAAGTATCAAGGAACTATGAGGCTTTGAGACTTGCTGCCATCCTGATAACAGCCCTTTACATGATTGTACGAGGTACCTGAGCGTGGTAACTTTAGACAGGATAGGCTCTGGCAGAGGTCTGAGCTTGGTTGGCAGGTAGAAAACCACTTTGTTGGTGGCAAAATTTAAAGTAATGCATCAGGGAGCAATACCCAAACATTTGATGAAAAAGTATAGATGAAGAGGGAAAGTATAAAGTCAGATATTTGTGACCCCTGTCAGCATAGTCAAACAAACATGTGGATTGAAAATTTGAAATATTCCAGATGGCTGTTGATATATATAAAGAAAAAGTGGAGGATGGATGATGGAGGGAAGTTGTGTTACCGCCTACTAATCTTTCTCAGCTGCTCCTCGTGCATTGGGGAATAAGCAAAGTTACTTTTAGCCACCTAGTTTAATCTCACCCATAAGTTTGGGAGCCACTGGAACATCTACAGGAGCATGATATAGAAAGTGGATACGTTGAGGTGGGTATGAGGTAACAGATTGTTCTCTGTCTGCTCTGCTTGTAAGCTCATCCATGATGGAGGAACCTGGTTCCCTTTTACCAAGCAAGTTTTGGACCCCAAGAAGCCCCCTTAAGATGCAAACTCTCATCTGGAGGATATGTCATGGTAGACTGCTGGCGTGATTTGTGGACAATGTTAACTCCACTTGCTGCCTCTGGGGGGAATATGATAATCCATTGACAGCCTTCTCTTGACATGCTCTTTCTCCTTGTAGGTTTGGGAGCAGAGTTTTGTCAGATTAAACGTTGTCCATCACAAACCATGTGCTTGGACAGCTTCCTTCTGGTTGGCATTGGAGATGGGACATTAAGGAAGACCAGAGGGCTTGGTGGCTGATTCTACATGCTATTCTATGAGCAATTTGGAGATGGGACATTAAGGGAAGACCACAAAGTGTGTTGGCTGATTTTACATGCTATTCCATGTGCAATTTGGGGTGAAAAGAACACAGGGATCTTCAGAAGGGAGATCAAGATGGCAGTCAGGATGCCCTCCACATGTGATCAGGTCTGGAAGTGGGCTTTTTTTCACTAGCAATGTAAATGAGACTCATTCTCTTTTTTGTTCCATTTGGGTAGAGGATGAGGTTTACACCGTCATGGTGGTTTTATATAGACCATAGAGGCATTTTTGGGAGCATTCACATCATACACATGTAAATTCCCTTTCTCCATGTATTAGGCAAGGATAAGAGAGAAAAAGTGTCGTGATCTTAACCAAGTTAGGTGCATCAAGGATAGTGAAGGAGATGTATTGGTGAAAGATGAGGACATCAGAGAAAGATAGAGAAGCTATTTTGACAATCTTTTTAATGATAATCATAATAGAAACATAGTGGGCATAGAATGTGCAACAAAGCATAATGTGAACTATATACTAGGAGGATTAGATTTTCGGAAGTTAAAGAAGCATTGAAGAGGATGAAAGTAGGTAAAGCGTATGGCCCTGATGGAATTCCTATTGAAGTGTGGAAATGTTTAGAAGATGTTGGAGTGGAATGGTTGACCCGACTGTTTAACAAGATCGTAGTATTAAAGAAAATGCCAGATGAATGAAGGAAGAGCACTTTTGTACCTATTTTTAAAAACAAAGGAGACATCCATGATTGCTCAAATTATAGATGAATTAAGCTCATGAGTCATACTATGAAGCTGTGGGAGAGAGTTGTGGAACATCGTTTACGTTCTGACACAACTATTTCGGCCAATCAATTCGATTTTATGCCTGGTTGATCAACTATGGAAGCTATCTTTCTTATCAGGAGCTTGATAGAGAAATATAGAGATTTGAAGAAAGATCTATATATCGTTCATCGATTTGGAGAAGGCTTATGATAGAGTTCCAAGAGATGTCTTATGGTGGGTGTTGGAACGCAAGAGAGTATCTACTAGGTATATACAAGTATTAAAAGATATGTATGAAGGAGCAACTACTAGTGTCCGTACGGTCGGAGGGGAAACAAGAGATTTTCCTATTTCTATTGGAGTGCATCAAGGATCAACAATAAGTCCTTACCTTTTCGCATTAGTTATAGATGATTTAACAAAAGATATACAAGAGGACATTCCGTGGTGTATGTTGTTTGCGGATGATATTGTATTGATAGATGAGACGCAAGAGGGAGTTAATAGAAAACTAGAGCTTTGGAGGAGCACCTTAGAGTCTAAGGGTTTCAACTTAAGTAGAACTAAGACATAATACATGCATTGTAAGTTTAGTGAAGGTCGAAGAGGCGAAAATGAGGAAGTTAACTTGGATGGGATGTCAATACCCCAAATCACCAATTTCAAATATCTTGGTTCGATCCTCCAAGAAGACGGAGGGTATGATGAGGATGTTAGCCATAGGATTAAAACATGATGGTTGAAGTGGAGACTTGCCACGAGAGTTTTGTGTGACCGTAAGATTCCAATGAAACTGAAAGGAAAATTCTACCGTACGGCGATAAGACCTGCAATGTTATATGGTAGCGAGTGTTGGGCGATGAAGGGACAACATGTCTCCAAGATGAGTGTTGCCGAGATGAGAATGTTAAGGTGAATGTGCGGGCATACCAGACTAGATAAAATTCGTAATGAGTATATTAGAGAAAAGGTATGAGTGGTACCAATTGAGGATAAATTGAGAGAATGGAGACTGAGATGGTTTGGGCATGTTAGGCGCAGACCTAGAGAGGCTCCAGTTAGAAAAGTGGAGCATATTAGGATAGAGGAGGGGAAGAAAAGAAGGGGTAGACCTAGATTAAGTTGGAAGAGGGTAGTACAATATGATTTGGAAGCTTTAAATCTTTCAGAAGAGGTAACCTAAAATCGTCTAGAGTAGAAACAGAGAATCCATATAGCCGGTCCCAATTATTTGGGATTAAGGCTTCGTTGAGTTGAGTTGTGGTTACATCCACGTTCCAAAAGATTAAAAAAATCAGCCATCAGTTTTCTCAAATGGGTTGATTGCACAGATCGCATAGATTCCCTTGTTAGTTATTAGCGTGCAATCTTCTAAGAATCACAATTGCATCACTCTGTTAGAATATCTTGAGAATCTTTCCCCAGTTAGTAACTATCTGAAAAGAAATCAGTATATTTATTTCCTTGTATTAGTCAGAGGATGAGAATACAATTGCTAATGGTCAAATGACTCTCCTTATAAAAGAAAATACATATTGTCAACATGAGAGAAATGTTCTCTGCAACATGTTTTGCTATTTGAAGTTATGGTGGCCTTGACTAGATTTGGTTAGGTTAAAAAAGAAAACTCCAGGATGTAGTGATGGAAGCTGCACATTTTTCACATTCAAGGAGGCATGTATGCAAATGCATTTATTGAATGGCATTTTTGAAGTGTGACTTTAGCATAGAGGGGAGGAGACTCGAGATGGTGAGAGAGGGAGAAAGGGAGAAGGAGGGCGAGCAAGAACAATGGAGAGTGGGAGAAGGAGGGTGATGGTGAGATAGGGAGTAAGGGTGAAGGAGGGCGAGTGAGAGAGGGAGAGAGGGTGAAGGTGAGCAATCGATGGTGATGCTTTGAAGGCGTTGATGATAGTAGGTGCGCTAAAGATGGAGGTCAGGAGAGTGGTTTGGGGATGAGGAGCAAAGTATTCAGCAAGCCAACTCCTCATGATTGCCATTTTTTGGTGCCTAGAGAAGGATCATGTGGCTGCAGCATGTTGCAATGCTCTAGTCTGCTGGAAGTGCAGGAGATCGGGCCACCAAAGCTTCTCTTGTTCTGAAGAATTTCACCATGTTAAGCCTGCAGTAGATGAATCTAGCACATTTGGGGAGAAATATGAGATGATGCATGGTCCATCTGTTGAAGTTCCCTGGTTCTGTAGTTATTCCAAGAATTCAATGGCTTGTACCAGGAGTTCGATCGGTGAAGTTACTGAAGGTTGTTTTCAGAAAGGGAGGAGGGCAATATTAACAGGAAGTTTCTTTTTTTGAATGATTGTGATAATGAGAAAATACAAGAAAAGGACTCCTATATTGGGATTCAAATTTACGGTAAAATAGGGCAGTTCTGGAAAGTTTGTAATGAAGTTGAGTGACATCCAATTGTGTCTACCCTCGAACAGAGGGGTCAGAGAGAATTGAAGAACCTGCATATAGAAGTCCAATATAGGCATGGTTGGCAGTATCAGCCTATACCGGTATGTATCGGCCGATTCGTATCGGCGGGTACCGATACGATACTTCGGGGGAGTCCGACACCACTCATTTGCATTAAAAAAACAAAGACTTATATCAGCCAATACTGGGATGGTGCCAGCTCAATATGCCCGATACCGGTATCCACATGTATCAATATTGGTACCCACCGATACCGGTATCGATAATGTTACTACCATTTTTGAATACAAGTGTAAAAGTACATGGTGATTTGGAAGCTGCAGGTAGGAGGGAATTGAAAAATAGAGCATGATTCTGCTGTCATGGAATATTCGTGGCTTTCATGATATAGGAAAGCAACTTGTAGTAAGAGATGTTATCATAAGGAAGTTTGTGGAGATTGTTTGTTTGCAAGAAACTAAATTCGAAGAAGCTAATGTGCAATTAGCTAAAGCAGTGACATGATTTACTGATGCTGATTTCATATTTAGAAGAGCTTGTGGTACTTCAGGAGGTATTCTTATTGCATGGGATAAAATATAGAAGTGATGGGCAGGTTCTCTATTAGAGGTAGGATAGTATTCTGTAACAGTGAAGCTTTGTGGTGTAAAAGCACAGAACACATGGATGTTAATAGGGGTACATGGTCCGTAGCAGGTTAGAAATCAACAGGCACTTTAGGAGGAGTTGACTCAATGTAAGCAGAAGTTTATGTGGCCCTGGTGTGTTGTTGGATATTTTAATCAAGTTTGGAAGCCTAGTGAAAGGAACAGTGGAAGTAGGTTCAACAGAGGCATGCAGCTGTTCAATTCGTGGATTGAGATGTATAGTCTAATAGAACTTCAAATAATCAATCAGATGGTAACATGGTCAAATGTGCGGGAGGTTCCTTCTATGTCCAAAATTGATAGAATTTTTTGTGGAGGACAGTTGGGAGGTGTGGGAATGATAAATATAAAATATAAAGAGTTAATATTTTTAATATGAAAATTCGTTTGATTTGTGACTCACAAATGAAGAGTCAAATTAAGCCTAGGACTTCAAGGTGAATCTCGGGTATAATATTGAATCAAGCGTGTGGATTTGTATTTGGAACCCTCTCCATCGACTTCTAACGATATTAATTACACCAGTAAAATTTCCGAAAACCTTTGATTAACCCCTTAGTTGTGATATTGAAACTAATCATGTACTAAATGAAGTTTGTGCAGAATTGATAAATAACAGAACACACAAGAGTGACAATAATGAATAAATGAATAGATCATTCATCAATCAGAAGTTTTGTAGATTACAATGATGCCTCTCATAATGAAGGCATTGCAATATAACCAAATTCCTATTATAATGATCGGATTATTACATCATGAATTATAAACTCGTGGTCAGAAATTTGACCAATTGCGTCTAAACCATTACTGGACATTCAGGATCATTTCCCAATGTGATCAAACACATCATATTTAAACTACCACATGCAATCGAAGTGAATGATTTGTTAAAATGATATTAACAGTCATGATAGATGAAATTAGATTGTACATGTGTGTTAACGGATGTGATTAGTACGATCAACTCATTCGATATGTATTAACGAATATGGTCGGACCATTGGATTAGACCGTTGGACTTGTGATAACCGGCA
Organism: Zantedeschia hybrid cultivar; assembly: GCA_030544215.1. Classification (NCBI taxonomy): domain Eukaryota; kingdom Viridiplantae; phylum Streptophyta; class Magnoliopsida; order Alismatales; family Araceae; genus Zantedeschia; species Zantedeschia hybrid cultivar. The sequence continues at coordinate 50,307,011 of JARZZO010000011.1, forward strand.
CAATTGATGCAAATCAGACCATTGGATTTGTGGCGGTAGTCTTGATCGATATGATCGGACCGTTGAATTTGTGATAACGGATCTCATCGACGCGATCAGATTGTTGGATTTATGATAACGGCCTTGATTGGTACAATTAGACTATTGGATTTATTAATGGTCTTGATTGACACAATTGGACCATCGAATTTATGATGACGGACCTGATAGGCATGATCAGACCATTGGATTTATGATAACAGACCTGATCGGCATATGCGGACCGTTGGATTTATGATAACGGACCTCATCAATACGATCGGACCATTGAAGTATGATAACTGACTTGGTCGATGCGATCTGACTGTTAAATTTGTGACAACGGATCTAATTGACACAGTCGCACTGTTGGATTTATGATATCAGACTTGATCCACACGATCAGACCGTTAGATTTATGGTAACAAACCTCATCAACATGATTAGACCATTGGATTTATGGTAACAAACTTGACTGACATGATCCGACCGTTGGATTATGGTAGCAAACTTGATTGACACTATTCGACCGTTGGATTTGTGGTAACGAACTTGATTGACACTTTTGGACCGTTGGATTTATGATTCAGTCGACATCACTAAGATCTAACTGTTGGATTGATGCCTACGATCGAGATCGTTAAGATCCGATTGTTGGATTTGAGATTATGATTGAGATCACCAAGATTTAACTGTTGTATCGATATCTACGATTGAGATCATTAAGATCCAGTTGTTGGATTTGGGATCCTGGTTGAGATTACTAAGATCCAATTGTTGGGTCGTTATCTACTATCGAGATCATTAAGATCTGGTCATTGGATTTGAGATCTGGTCAATATCATTAAGATCCAACCATCAGATTGATGTCTACATTTGAGATCGTTAAGATTTGACCGTTGGATTTGAGATTCTGATTAAGATCACTATGATCCAATTGTTGGATTAATATCTACGATCAAGATTATTAAGATCCGACCGTTGCATTTGAGATTTGGTCAATATCACTAAGATCCAACCGTCGGATTGATGTCTATGGTTGAGATCACTAAGATCCTGAATTTGGGTTTTTGATTGAGATCCTTTAGATCCAAGCATTCAATTGATATCTATGTTCGAGATCATTAAGATCCGACTATTGAATTTGAGATCCAGTCGATATCACTAAGATTCGATTGTCGGATTGATGTCTATGGTTGATATCATTAAAATCAAACTATTGGATTTGAGATTCTAGTTGAGATCATTTAGATTCAGTCGTTGGATTAATATCTATGATCGAGATCATTAAGATACGACCGTTGGATTTCTGGTCGATATCACTAAGATTTGATTCTTGGATTTATGTCTACGGTCCATTAAGATCCAACCATTGAATTTGAGATTTTGGTTGAGATCACTAAGATCCAACCATTGTATTGATATCCACGATCGAGATCATTGACATTTGACCGTTGGATTGATTTATCGATCATGTAGACATAATCAGATTACTAGATTAATTTTTAACAATCTAGATTGATGTGATCCGATCACCTGATCGATTTTGATGATTGATATAATCCGATTCTCAGATCAAGTTTAATGTCATGATCAAAGTGATCAAGGTGTTGCATCTAATCAGATCAATATGTGACTAACAATAACTTAGTCTTTGACTTAGTTTATGTCACAACAGTAAATGACTGTTTGGAACCTAACCTAGCCGTCTCTCCTATCGGATTATGATTTAAAAATCCTGTCGTTTTGGGTCTTTTTGTTTTTATCTGGAGAAATATAGGTTGATTTTATTTATTTTATTTCTTGGACTATGAGAGCTTGGGATTAGCCCTCAGGGAGTCCGGGACTTCGGATCAGGCGAAGATCCGAATATATGACCTCTCTCCACTAACCTCAGTCAGTGTTAATTACGTCAAGCAACCGCTCGACAACCCTTGATTAACCGTCCGTTGATGCCTTATAACATGCAACACTACTACTATAGGCAGCACATGTATATGAAGATATGTTTTAGGTTAAGCTCTTGGCCTCACCCAAGTTTAGGAAGGGTTTATAATTGATTGGGGAACTTTTTAAGAGATTTTAGATTGACTCCGAGTTATCTGGATTGATTCAAAGTATTTTAGACCCATAAGGGTATTTTTGTAATTATGCCAAGTTAGAGGGTATAGGGGTATTATGGTCACTTTAGTGTGTGAAATGAGTTTTAATGATTTAGGAAGGTTTCAAAACCTTAGGAGGTATTTAGAGTTATTTCAAGTGTGTTTGGATTGTAAGGGTATTTTGGTAATTTTACCCGAATTGGATTTCTAGACTTAAGTCTATTTTTATATTTTTTTGAGATTTTTATTTATTTTTATCATACTGAGGGTATTTTGATAATTTTATCCATCTTATTAAGGTTTGGAGGGTATTTTGGGCATAAAAGAGGTTTTGATATTTTTTAAGAATTTTCTGTGATTTTTACAGATTTTTATCATGGGTGAGGGTATTTTTATAATTTTATTAAGTTTTAGGAGCATTTTGGTCATTTAAAAAATTTTATATGTTTTCAGATTTAGTTCTCTGTTTTTTACTGAATTTTACTTATTTTTATTAATTAATTAGATTTATGAAGGATATTTAAGTTATATTTTTGGGTTTATGTAATTTTCAGATTTGGTTTCCTGATTTTTGGTGAGTATTACTGGTTTTTACAGAATTTTTCTGATTTTTATATTCATTTTACTGATTTTAAATAATTTTTACAGATTTTATTAATTAATTAAGCATGGGGGGTATTTAAGTCATTTTATAATTTAAGTATATTATTTTATGTCTCAATGTTTCATTATTGAGTTTTGATTATGAGTTTAAGATTAGTTATGTATGGGATGAGGCCAATGATATTTTAGAATATTTAATTATATATTTATGTATTTTAATTAATTATTAAACTAATTAATTATGTATGTGAAAATATAATAACATATTGTTACTTAAGCAGTAGATTCATGAACACACATGCACACATATATGCTCAAAGAACAAATATTGGCATTTCATTCATTATTTCGGCATAATTCCGTCTTATAAAACGGCGATTTTACGATATAAATTCGGCAGATCTTCCCCTTAGGAATAAACCTTAGGAAGAGAGCCATCCGAGATGAAAAATATCCTCCAAACGCAGCAAACCCGTGTAAGAGCACCGGGTTTGGTCTTCAAATGGACAGAGTTTTCTCTAGGAAATTTTGGGCCAAATGGGTATGCCTTCTTCTTACCCCTTGGAGGGTATTTATAGGCCATGGGGGCCTCAACCGGTGGGGGGTACCCACCGTTGGATCTTGAGGTGGGGGGTGCCACTGGAATTCTTTGAGGTGGGGGGGTACCTACTGGAATTCTTTGAGGTGGGGGGTACCCACCGGTAACAAATGAGAGAGAGAGAGAGAGAGTGAGAGATAGGTTAGAGAGGAGGGGGGGGGGGGGCACCCCCACCGGTTGGGAACCGGTGGGGGGTGCCACCGGTTGGACCCCCCCCACCGGTTTAGGCAACCGGTGGGGGGGGCTTCCCCCTTCCCTCCTTTTTCTTTTAAAGAGGGTCCAACACCGGTACTGCCAACCATGCTTGCTCACATATTATGGAGTGAATGTAGAACCTTTTAGTGGCTTAATTCAGCCGAAGAAGCTTGCCTACATAATGGAATTTGTTCTTTTCCTGTCATATTGAAAAGTTCTTTTTGCCCTCTCTGTTATGCAGTTTATGGAGAATCCATCTCGTACATTTTGGAATGCTATTAAGGGAGCTATTCGCTCTACATCTTTCCTGTCTGCTTTTGTTGGAACCTTCCAGGTAGCTCTTTTCCCCTTTTTCAATTGTTCATTTTAGGCATAATGTCACTTTTCTAATGGTGATCTTTTTGGTGATGCAAGGCTGTCATATGTATACACAGAAAAGTGGCATCAAAGGACCATAAACTTTTGTATTGGCTTGCTGGAGGAATAGCTGGTCTCTCTGTTCTCTTGGAAAAAAAGGCCAGAAGAGCGGAACTGGCATTATATGTTCTTCCTAGAGCGGGAGAGTCTTTATGGTATATCTTAGTAAATCGTCGTTTGCTTCCAGATATAAAAAATGCAGAGGTACAATTTTTCCAAATTTTCAGTGAATTTTTTGAGCATTTGATAGCCAGTATTGAGCACCTGGAACCTCTCTCTGTCTTCCTAGTTGGAGTCCTATGGAATGGGCATGCCATCAAATATATGTTAACTCAGCAATAGTAGGTCTGACCGTTAAAGTGTAACATTTGCACATCATGCGTGTTAGTTCTTGTAACTCACCTATACTAAGATTTACATGGCCTCAAGACTGTGAGACATATTAGCCAATGGGTGAACATAAATGATATAGAACTACATATAAATGATTGTAAATGGCAATATCCATACCACCATAAGTAGACATCACATTTGATCTTCCTCAATGTCATCCATAATGCATATATGTTAGATTGATGTATGGGAAATTAAAAAAATATGATCACAAACAATCATAAAGCAGCATTAACAAAGATTTAATGATTGGTTGGATCAGTTTTCAATCGACTATAATGATGTAATCTTTGGCTGTCTGACCTAGTCCCAACACCACTGAGGAATTCTTAATTGGTTTTGGCTCCCAGCTTGGGTATGCCCGATCACCATTCGGATCAACTGATCCACGTTAAAATATTTATAAAGAAAAACATTTTATAAACATTTTTACAAATGTAAACTTCCAACTCCTCACCCACTATCCTAATATTGTTCACATTTCATGGCTACTAGAGAGAATAGGAAAAAAAAAGAGGAAGACGAGAAGAGAAGAAAGGAGGAGAAAGGGTGATTGTGTCTAGGTGTTGCCAAAGCTGGTGTGAAATTTTTGGCATGTCCTGGTACAGTTGCTTATCCTCTTCCACTTCCTCTTCTTCTTGGTAAGGTGATGACCTTCTTTTCTTCTTCATGCCAGCTAATGTCAATGGCGGCGGTGGGGCTGTTGGTAGCTACTATGGCTGGAACATTCCTTTCAAAAGGGGGGGATGGGGTGTACAAACCCAAAAGCTTTTTCCTAAAGAGAAATGGGACTGGACTAGCCCAATCCAATGTAATCACCTTTGCACACGCACACACACATGCACACACACACACACACACTCTCTCTCTCTCTCTCTCACACACACACACACACACACACACGCATGCACTCACACCCTACCTCAATTTCTTTAAGTTCGCTGCCTATACCGCAATTTCTTAAAATTCTCTGCCTTGTGTTATACCCTTGCTATGCCTCTCTCTCTCTCTCTCACACACACACACACACACGCAGACGCACACACACACTCTCTCACACACACACACATGCACTCACACCCTACCTCAATTTCTTTAAGTTTGCTGACTCTCTCACACACACACACATGCACTCACACCCTACCTCAATTTCTTTAAGTTTGCTGCCTATACCTCAATTTCTTAAAATTCTCTGCCTTGTGTTATACCCTTGCTATGCCTCTCTCTCTCTCTCTCACACACACACACACTTGTGCTTGCGCTTAGAGATGGGATTGCTGATCTGCAAATGCTTTGCGTCCTGCCCTTATTCGACCATATTGCCCCCAACCGTCATTCCACACCCCCCCAACACCCCCCCCAAACAAAAAAAAGCTCATTGGACTGCAATGCCTTGTCCTCACACCCTAGTTGGACTTTATGCATACATACATATACAATCACACCTCAATTTCTTAAAATTTGCTGCCTTGTGTTATACCCTTGCTATTCCTCTTTCTCTCTTACAGCTCACGACTGGACTGCAGTGCCTTGCCCTCACCTTTTGGGGGTTTAAACCCGTTAGTTCGTGATCAAAACTAAAACCCCAAGGGATGGGAATAACCCTAAGGGCTAATTGCAGAAATTCTCCATTTTCTGATTATTTTTAATAATTTTAAAAGTAATTGTTACACGCACTCATTTACATTCATGACGGATAGTCAAGTTCAAACTCCCAAGGAGTTGCAACAACCTTATGGGTAATTGAATGTTTAAATTTTTTTGATGATTTTATGTATTTTTTGAACATGGGGATGCACGAGATTTGGGGTGGGGTGCGTCTATACTAGATGCGCGCTGGGTGCATTTTATCTTTGCCTATATAGGAGTGCTGTTGTGCGTTTGCTATATAAACCGCACACACTGTTTCGACCCCTTCCTCGTGTTTAAGAAAAAATAAAAATCACAATAAATTTTGAACATTCAACTCTCCCCCCAAAATTATTTTCAACTTTTTTGACTTTAAATTTCACTGTTGGATTGTGAGGCTTTCAATCTAGGCCGTCCGATTTCACATGCGTAAGTTGGTGATGAATACTAAAACCCTAATGGATGTGAACAACCTTAGGGGCTAATCTGACTAATTTCCTATTTTTGACTATTTTTCATGATTTTTGGAAATCGAAATTTGTATATGCTTGATGGACGGCTAAGATCAACTTTCAAGATCGGACAATGATCGGACAGTCAAAATAAAGCCCAAAAGAATAGAAACAATCCTAAAGGGTTTGTTGAATATTTAAAATTTAAAAAAAAATTATATTTTTTTACGTATTTAATTTTCTCCATCCGATCAACAAAATCAGTTGTAGCCATCTAATCAAGTATGTTGTTATTTGAGGATTAAAACTAAAATGTCAAGGATGGGATCAACCCTAAGGGCTGATCTAACGAATTTCCTATTTTTTTGACTATTTTTCAACATTTTTGGATGTTTTTTGATGTACACTCGATCGGACAGCTAAGATTGATCGTCAAGATTGGATAATGAAAATTAAAGCTCTGAGATGGCAACAACCCTATGGGACTATTTTAATATTTAAAATTTTATAAAAATTTTTATTTTTTTGAACATGGGGAGGGTGGGTTTTTTTTTTGGGGTGGGGGTGGGGGTGGGGGGTGGGGGGGCATCACACCTCAATTTCTTAAAATTTGCTGCCTTGTGTTCAATGTTTTAAAAACGCCTAGGCAGAGTGAGTCGGCCGACCCCCTTACTGCCTAGGTGGCGAGGCGGCCGCCTCAAATCCAAGGCAGTTATTTTTTTGGACCATTTTTATTTGAATTTCATATATGTCTTCTACTAATTGATAATACTATTAACCACATACATCTCATATTAACTTATATAAGGATCATAGTACCTAATTCAATTATAAATCTTAATTTGCTAAAAGTTAGTGAGTACACTTTGAAGAATAATATAATATTAAACATGAGAGCTATTATGCTACCATCTATAAAAAAGCATGAGAGCATCCTCGTAGTCTCCATGTAGCTGCAGCCAGTTCTCACAGTTGTTGCAGTATGCATTATGTCAAACAAAGAACATAAAGAGCCATGTCCTACATAGAGACGAACCGAACCTTGCATTGTGGCCCAATGAGATGTATCAGTTTTCAAGTCCCCGAGTCATGCCACCCCCCCCCCCCCCCCCATATGACCAACCTTGCCAGAAGGACCTTTTTCTGGCAATTTCTGGCAAGAAACTTTATGCTGTGATCTTCATTGGCAAGTACCTTGATGAAGTATATGTCACTTTATATGTGTGCAGAATTTGTAGTCCCATAAAAGAAGCTAGGTGGATTGACTAGATGTCTAAGCAATTCCTCTAAAACTACATGCAACGCAAGATTACTGCTTGCACAGGTTCCTATGCAAACGTATTAAAAAAACCAACATACTAAGATAAGAACCTGCTGAGCACATCAACAATTCTTAAATGCACATTACCAATTTTCAAAGCCACATATGAGTTATTGGTAGGGGTGTAAAGGTCTTTTAACAAGAGGAGAAGACGTCCAACTAAAATCTCATAAAAGAAGATGAGTCGGTTTCCGCCTAGGCGGTAATGGGGTGCGAGCCGACTAGGCGGCCCGCCTAATCGTCTAGGCAGCGGACTTTTAAATCACTGCTTGTGTTATACCCTTGCTGTGCCCCCTCCCTCTCTCTCTCTCTCTCTCTTTCTTTCTCTTTTGCTAAGAGATGGGCTTGCTGATCTCCCAATGCTTTGCCCCCTGCCCTCTGGACCATACTGCCCCACTGTCATGCCTCCCCCCTCTCTCTCTCGCCCACACATGCTCATTGGACTCCAGTGTGTTGCCTTCAGAGCCTTTTTGGACATTGTTCCCCCTTGTCATTCCCTCTATCTTTATCTCTCTTAGTCACACTTACCCCAATTTGTCCTGCTTTCATGCTAAACTGTGTTCTGTTTACCGGACTATGCCGTCCTCTATCGTGCCTCATTGGATTGTGGAACCCCTGTAGATTGTAGAACCCCATTAGACTGTTCTGTCAGACAATGATCTGATGCACATGCTCTATGTTTGTTAACTCTGTGTAGCAGATGTCTCTCGGTTTTGTCATTTTAGGATTTTAAAGCTCCTTTCAAACTGTTCTTTTCCCTGCAACCTCTCATATGTTTGGCGAGGAGATCTGCAGGCTAGTGAGATTGTCTGGTTAGAAGCAACAGCAAAGACAAACGGGGTGTGAAGAAATTTACCCATAGACCCTCATAACGAGAAATGGGCACTTACGTCATTTCACTCTAGTGAACAATGACTGACATACCCTATTAGGAACAACAGTGGTACTGATTAAGCTTGGTGAGATTACTGGCAGATACAAGAACTCAAGGGCAATTTTGTCTAGAAGTCAGCAAGGTCTGGGAGGAATTGATTGAAAACCAGGCTGCCCAGATGGTGGAAGGGTTGCTTGGGGAGTTTGAGGGACCTTCAAGGGTTTTAGAGCAAAGGCAGAGCAAGATAAGGGAAAGGAGAAGGGGTGATGTATCCTCGGCAAGTGAGGAGGAAGCCTAGATTGACAAACTGAAAATGACATTGGGTGGGCAGCGGGGGGCCACTTTTGAGTTGAATTCCTGCATGTATTAGGTCATGAGGAGGTTTCTTTAAAGGACCCAAGGCTGGGCAAAGAAAACGAGGAGTATGATGCCTGGAAGGCCAATCACCAGTTTCCTATTCCAATCTTGGCAACAGATAAGGAAGATTCTGCACCACATGGGACTCCAATATTGGCTTTACCAATGGGGTTGTGACTACTGTCAAAATTCTCTTCTCTCTTTTCAATCCCTCAGCCATCCTACAGGGGAATTCCCTATCCAATACTTAGAGATGCCCCTGGGTCTTGGGTCCCTGAAGTGCAAGGATTGGGTTGTCATTATTCATAGGTCTGAGAAGAGATTGGCAGTGTGGAAAGGTAGACTTCTCTCTTATGGAGGTCGTCTGACTTTGTGCAAATAGTTGCTAGACAGCCTTCCCACATATTTCCTATCCATCTTCAGGGTCCCTAGGTCTATTATTGCAGAGTTGAATTCTCTGCAAGCCAGGTTTTTTTGGCATGGTGGGGAGATCCTAAGAAGGGAGGTTATGCTGTCTCTTGGAGGCAGGTGTGTAGGAGTAAGGAGAATGGGGGTTTGGGGTTGAAGGACATCCACTGCTTTAACTTCGCTTTCCTCACCAAGTGGCTGCGGAAATTGGTCACTACTGAGTCCGGTTTATGGTGGGATGTTATCAGTCAGAAGTATATCCTTGCCCACTCTATACAGAGTCTCTCCAGTGTGGAAGGGCATGCTCAGTTGTTCGGATATCCTTCAGGCAGGTTCCCACATCAAGGCTGGCGATTGGAGCAAACGACACCAAGTGTGGACATCAGTCACTACAGACTCTCTTCTCGAGACTTTATGCCATTGCTTGTGACCCTCTTACAGATACATGCCACCTCTTTGATACTGATGTTCCTCATCTGTGTTGGAGACCCTGCCTTCAGAAGACTCTTGGGAGATGAGGAACTTGGAGATTTGGTGGCTTTGCTTGGCTTGTTAGAGGATTGCTAGCTAGTTTCCGACTCCCAGGACCAGTGGCATTGGAGATGGGATACTCAAGGCCGCTTCTCTGTTATATCTGCTTACTCTATGCTTGTGGATGGGGGTACCCGATTTCCCTTCTTTGTGGCAGTTTGGAAGGTCAAGACCCTACCAAGGTGCAGATCTTGATCTGGAGGTCTTCCCTGGATAGACTTCTGACTTGCGATAGGCTGTCTAGCCACTTGCCTGATTTCCCTTGTGTGCTTTGGTGTGGATTGGAGGAGGAATCGAGAGACCACCTATTTGTTGCTTGCTTTTCGCCTTAGAAGTTTGGCATTTGATAGGAGAGAAGGTGCAAATTGCCGACATATCTGCACACTCTATCAATCACCTTCTCAACTCGTGGGAGAGACCCTGGCCTCACAAGGGTGATCGTATCATTGGTGGCTGATCGTCCATGCAACTATCTGGGCTTTATGGATGGAGCAGAACAATAGAGTTTTTAGGAGGGAGGCTAAGTCCTTAGATCACATATTCCCTTTTATTGGGGTTAAAAGTCAAAGAATGGGCGAATGTTGGTGTTCGATCGAGCAATCCAATTCTATTTTGTTTGGTTGGCTACGAGAGAACTGAGGGTTTCACCTTCTTGGTGATTTTGTATAGGAAGATTTTTGTTTTTGTACCTTCCTCCTTTGTACTCCTTACCTTTTGGTTATAATATTGTGGTACTATCTGTTTTCCAAAAGAAAAAAAAAAAGCCTCAGCCATCCGGTGGAGGGTAATGAATGAAGTGTTGGGTAGAGAAGGAGAAGGGAGAGTTTGTGTGGAAAATTTATTAGATAAGCAGCTTAAGTGAGGAGAAACTAACCAAGTGGACAGATTTGGGAATTGATCAGAAACAGCAGGATACCACGAACCTAGACTAGGGTCTATGTGGAAGAAATGCAGGGGCATTTCTCAGAGATGATTATTTTGAGCTGAAACATGATGGAATTTATATAAGAAAGGTCAAGGGCAGTCAGAGAAATGATATAGAAACATAGGTTGGAATTTGCTTGTCTGCAGGAAATGAAGATGAGCTTCTGTCCAGGTTTGACTCTCATAAGTATTAGAGCAGGAAGACTTGAAGAATGCAAATAAAGAAACTGCTGGTTCTTCAGGAAACATCGTCATACTATGGGATGATAAGAAATGCAGGTGCTGTATCCTGGAAGGGGTGCCTTTTTCCTTACCCATAGAGTTGATTTGGATGTTCCTTGGAGTCTACAGAGCCAAAAAAGCCAGAGATGGGTGCGTTATGTGGTCAAAACTGGAAGGCTATGATGTTTCAATGGGAACTTTAGTATTATAAAAAAATTGCAGTGAAAGTACTTGAGGTGGCAGGTTCAGCATGGATGAAGCAATTCAGTTCCTTGATCCAGCAATAAGGGACTGTTGAGATATCATTGGTTAATCAAATGTCTACTTGAGGCAAGATGGGGAGCTCTTCTATTTATAAAAAATCATGCTATTAAAAACTAGCTGGTTTGGACTGGAACTGGTTGGACCTGCCCAGTTTAGCCTGGTTTGGGTTGAATGAATCAGCTGGTTCCAACCTAAAGTAATGAAAAAATGTTCGAATAAGCTTTGATCCAGCCTGAGCTGGCCTGAATTTTTAACATTTTTATCACAATTTTGAGATTTTTAAATACTCATTAACATTTTATCAACTTGTCAACATTTTTATCAAGTATTGTATTGAAGCCTGAAATTCCTTGGCTGACTCGGTACATCATGTACTGGAACCAGAACTGGCCCTTGCCAATTCCATTTCTGAAGCTAGTTTCCTAACCATGATTGAAATTGGACAGATTCTAGTCGTCGGTTAATAGCAGTCCAAAGTATGGTTTGCCATATGGTACTGGATCATGCCGATTTGTTCGAATCAACTCATATTTGGGTGAGTCCTATCCATTAGCATGCATCGAGTTGAACCGGATTGTGCCGGCTCATACATGCATAATGAGTTGCTTTAGATTGAGGTTTTTTTTCATTTGATAAGTAAAATTACACTTTTTATATCAGTTAGTTAGTTATATTCCTCTAAAATGTAGCTTAAACTCATTATTTTTTAACAAACTCATTGGCCCGACTTGCGCAACTCGTGCCAGTTGGACTGGTATTGTAGCGTATTTGGGAAGATACGATCTAGTACAGATAAGTGATGTGGCAAACCTTGGTCCAAATATCCTTTAACAAGCGTAATGGATCAGCCTAAAATGGTCTTGGACTATAAAACCTTGAGTTTGTTGTTCAGAACACAGATCCAAGAAGTATATCCTTTCAGGCTGGAAATGATATGGCTAGATGAGTAGTGCAGGGATCTGATTCAGAGAACTTGGTGGGTAGCGGAGGTCAGAGGCAGAACTACAAGGCTACAACTGTGGTCAAAAGGAAACTACAGATCTTAAATCAGAAAACTAAAGAATGGAAGAAAAGGTGGTAGAAAAGAAAAATGACAAAAAGAAGAGGATATGATGAGTAGGATTCATTATCTAGACAGATTGGAAGAGAGCAGACATTTATAAGATAGATTGGTTGAAGTGGAGAAGTATGTTTGGAACATATTTTGCCATATTGTACCAGATCATGTCAACTTATACAGGTCAACTCGTATCTGGGCGAGTTTGCTACTTTGAGATGTATGGACTCCTTGATATGCATTGGAGTTTTTTTCTTATTAAATAAACTTTTTTTTTCTAATTTGATAAGTAATTGAAGTTTTTTTCTCCAATTGGTGAATAATTGGACTTTTTTTTCTCCAATTTAATAGGTAGTTTACACTTTTATATTGATTAGTAGGGTACATTTCTCCTAAATTTCACTTAAAGTCGTTATCTTCAATAAACCGCTTGGGTTAAAACTTTATTTATGTCATAATTATTCATAAAATTAAATAATCTGGAAAAAAACCAAAATAAGCTTTGAATCGGCCTGACTTGTGTGAATTAATAACATAAAAGTATAATTATACTATAACTATTCATAAAAGTAAAGGATCTGCAAAAAAAATGGCCTGGTTCAGCTATACTCGCGCAACTCTTGCGAGTCGGACCGAGTTGGATCGGATCCAGCTCGTATTTGTCGGATCCCGATCCAGTCTGGAATCTGGATAAATGACAGCAAACCTTCGTTTGGAATTCTATGTGATCACAGGTCCCTTGAAGCTCAAAGTCTTATGGAACTGCTGGAAGACCTGCTATTTGGGGCTAAGTCTTGGGAGCGAGGAAAGAGGGCATACGAAATATGAGTGTAGCAGAGATGAGGATGTTGAGATGGATGTAGGAAAAGACTAGAAAGGATAAGATTTTGGAGGCTTGGGTCATGGATGCTGGTCCAATTGGTGTTAAGGAAAATAGGGTTAGATGGTTTGCTCATGTGCTCTGTCCCCATGTTTGATGCCGGTTTGAGAGTGTTGTCAGAATCAAATGGAGGATGGAAAAGGAATTCAGGGAAGACCTAAGTGAGATGGTGGGACATATTAAGAAAAAGGCAGATTTCATAGGTTTAGCTACAACTATAGCACTGGATAGGTTAAAGTGGTGAGACAGGATTCATGTCGCCAGCCCAAATTAATGCGATAGGGCTCTGATGATGATGATGATGATGTTAAGTGAAAACTCCTCTCAAGATTATATATTTCATGTGGCTGGTATTTGCTAGAAGAATCACTACTAAATATGTATGAAATGCCCACTGTGGTACAGATGAGGATGATGTTAATCACTTAATGGTGGGCCGCATAGTTAGTCAAGGAGTATGTAGCATAATCAGCTCCTTGGCAAACCTCAAACCTCGATTCAAAATGGTCTTTTCTTTAACAAGTCCGCTCATGGGAAAGGAAAATGCCTAGGATATGTATCCTGCTTATGGTCCCTCATACAGTCTGCTGATATAATATGCTTGGAAAGAAGTTTCGGTATATACAGAGGTCATAGAATCTATTCTTTTGAAAGTGTATAGTACCACAATTTGATAAAGTGGAAATGGTGAAGGGTACAAGTAGAGGTCATTGAATCTGTGTATAGAACATCTGTGAGCAGGACTCAAAACCGATTTTTGGTGCAAATCAATCTTGCGAGGAGTCGTTTGATTTCCCACCAACTATATTGATATTAATTCACTCATAAATTTATGTAATGGTACATGTATGGCTTCTTGGTTTAAGGTATGGTGAGGAGGTAGTATGCCAACAATAATAATAACAATGATACTGGTAATTGTGGGGTTGAACAATGAGACTGGTGATGGTGGGGTTGAAGTACAGTAATAGTGATGGCACTTATAAACTGTATGATAACAGATGCTAATGTTAACAATGGCAAAAGCTGAGACACAACTGTGGATGTTAACAGTAACAATAGCGATAATCTAAGTGATGCTTCATTCAGAGATGCAGAACTCTTATGTAATCTCCAAGAGCCTTCAATGAAGCAACCTGATTTTGTGATTTCTGTTAAGGCTCCTTTTTAGGGGTCTGTCTGTTCTTACAGCTTTATTTTCTGCAATGAAAATGTGACCATTTGGTCACTCCCCCCCCCCACCGGGAAAAAAAAAAAAAAAACAGCAACAATAACAGTGAGCTAAGGTATGCTAGTATTCTTATCACTCATCTTAATCTTTTTATGCCTAATGGTCCCTAAAACTAAGTGATGATGCTGGTTATATTATGGTTCCCCCTCTTTTTCTTTGTATTAGCTTGATAACTTGCTCTTTTATTGGGTTTCAATTCATATTACTATTTTCCTATTTCCATAGCATATGCATACTTCATTCAATTAATAGTAAAATATCAGGGTGTGATGAAGATTATGCACGGATAAGAAAAGAACACATCCAGAATGTATGTGTGAGAATGTTGAGATGGATGGGCAGTAAGACCAAGGGTAAGATTTGGAACGAGATGCGTGCAAACTTTGGTGTGGCACTAGCTGACATTAAGCTTATGAAAAATAGGCTTTAGATGGTTTGGACATTTGTACCATCCTCTAAGTTCACTGGCTAGAAGGTGCTTCCGATTCAAGTGGAAGAAGAAAAATGACACGGAGAGATCTCAAAATAGATGGTTTCACATAGTAAGAGAAGAGATGATGTCCTTATATTTAACCAAAAATATAGCTTTAGATCGATGAAAGTGGCGGTATAGGATTCATGTAGCTGAGCCCCAAATAAATGGGATAAGGCTCTATTGCTGCTGCTGCTGCTGAAGATCATGACGAAGATTATGCAGTCAAAAAGCAAAATGGTTAGTGATGTCCTCGTATGCGACTTTCTATTGTCCTTGTTGGCTTAGTGAGATGTTTGGCGAGTTTACAGCTCGGGTCACTGGTGACATAGGGCTCGATCTTCGGTTCGTGGCTTTACCATTTACTCTCGGTGTTCAAAAAAAAAAAGATCTCTTATGTTGATTGTTCTCGTGATTGCTTTCTATTTTACTGTTTTCAATTGAATGCATGGAAAAGAAATCAAGTACATTTGTATGCATTCTCACCACATGGCCTCCTATCTTGGCAGGTGCCACTGTTCTGTTTGTGCATGGGAGGAATCATGTACTATTTAGAACATGAACCTGACACCATGGCACCATTCCTTCGGGGTCTGATCCGCCGCTTCCTTGCAAGTAGAATAACCAATCCAAGTCCATCTTTCAACTCAAATTCATCTTACTCCTACTTACAATCACTTGATGCCATTGATAAACCAAAATTGCAAGCAACTCAGGAGAAGACAACTGCATCATCACGGAAGTACAACCTTGAATCATTCTCAGGGCTATGAGGTACTCTATATGTTATTCACATTTGATCAGAAGGCTCTGAGCAGGCAATAAGGGGCTCCCTTTATTTTTTTTCCTTTTTTGCCAATTTAGTTCGCATTACTTGGTTTTCATTCTTTTGATGGCTTGAAGGAAATCTGGTTTATTCATCAAAATAGGGTTTATAGTGCTGTGCAATGGCTCATTGTGCATTGCAAAACTGTGAGATGATGAGACTGGCAAAGTCTGCTTAGTGGTGTCATAATCTGATGCAGTTAAGTTAGTAAATGGAAGTGAATAGGAAACTTTTCCTGCTAGTAGAAAGTTGGTCTTGATTTTTTTTTTATTTATAAAATTTATGGAGATAAATGTGTAGGTCACCATGTTCAATCTCTTATGGCCAACGGTTGGCAAATACTTGATAAAAGTGTACAAAGGAAAAATTACAGAGGAGAAAATAGAAACATTAGAAGAAATGAGAAAACCAGAGATTGTAGGAACAGAAAAAAAGTCCACCCCCTAGCTTGAGTTGAACCATGCCCGGACCGGCCAATGGGTCAGAAAAGCGGTGGTTAGAATTTAGTCCACTTTTTTTTATTAACCCCAATATCTTTTTTTTTTGGTTAAAAAAAATTGGATAATGGTTTCTGGATTGGCACGTACAACCAGTGAAACTCCCTCATGATCATTCGAGTGCCGCTGAGGATTGCAGGATAAAATCTGTAGGGACAAAAGGCCAGAAGGATGGGCGTCCAAGCTGGCCGACTACTGACTTCATTTATAGAAACAATTGCCTTTTATTAGAAAGCTGAGTGGGCATAATTCGTGAAACTCGGGCGTTTGGCTTGCAGTGGTTTCTAAATTTCCTTGCTTAACATAGTTCTCTTATTTTTGGGTATCTAAAAACACCTAGAGAATTTGTATATATAAAAGAACTATATGAAAACCACATATGCTATCACCTCTTTGTTGTCGGACAATTTTACAACCACAATGGGGGTTTCTGTAAAGCGTGTAAAGTTTTAAGGAGTTCGATATATGATTTCTTTTTGTATTAAACAATACCTAAAATTGATATTTAAATGCAACATATGACTTCTTTTTATGTAAGGCAATTTTATGCTTCGAACCTTCTTTTTTCAGGGTAATAGGAATTATGCCCTTCGTTCAAAAATTATATGCTTTTTTTTTTCCCTTTCTACCGTGACTACATTGATTTCTGCTCCCTCAGATAGTTCTTAAGGTCTTGATCATTTCGTGGTGGGTGACCAAAGATATCTTTTTAAAGAACAATACTTATTACACCATATACGGTTTAGAAAGGTTGATGTAGATTTCAACATTTCATTTCTTTCCACTATCTGTCACACTTTTTTTTCACCTTTTGAGTGGAAATAAAGAGAAGTTGCAATTTTTCTGATAACATTGATTGTTGTTCTTTTCCTTTTATCACCTTTTGAAAATGATTTAAAACTTTTTTCACGTTACTCCACCCACTTGCCAGTTTATCACTTTGAATGTAAATTTGTCACTTTGAAACGTAAAAATATCACTTTTAAACGTATTTTTATCATTTTTAAGTGTAATAAAAATTACTTCCTATATAGTTCAGTTTTAATACTTATAATGTAAATTTGTCACTTTTGAACGTATTTTTATCATTTCGTATGTAGTTTAATCTTATCAATTTTTACACAATTTTCTCATTTCCTAATGTAGGGTTATCACTTCCAAGTGATAATTTTGTTTGGAAGCGATAAGTTTGTATAAAAAGTGATGAAATTACTTATAAAGTGATAAATTGAATCACATAAGGAGTGATAAAATTATGTTTGGAAGTAATAAAAATGAACTACGTAGGAAAAATGATAAATTGTGATTTGAAAGTGATAAAAATATGTTTGGAACTGATATTTTTACGTTTGAAAATGATATAATTTGGAAATGATAAACTGTAAAGTGACCAAGCTTGATTTTGTGTTCTTAAAAGGTGAATGAGAAAGGATATTAATAAATGCTGTCCAAAAGTCACATGTTCTTTGTCTGTCCACTCACAAAGATTCAAAAGGTTAGAAGAAAATGAGACGTGATAGAAAGAGGTGAAGTGTTGCAATCTACGTCTGTCTTTGTACACTACATATAGTGTAGTAAATATTACTCTTTTTTAAAACAAAATAATTGATTGCTGCTTTTGCTATGCGGAAATCTGACGAGACGCTTCGGTTTTTCTTTCTTCTCGAGACATTATTGGTATTACCCATATGTTCCATTTATGACACATGTAGGTTGTGAACCTATTAGGAGGGTAAACAGAGATGCTGAAACCGAAAAAAACAGAGATGCTAAAGTGATACGAATGTCAAAAAACCAGATGCACGTGGCATCGCTGTTACAAGCATTTACTGATGCTTGACATTTAATGATGGAATTTAAATAATAAATCAAACTTGATGATGTCTTTGTAGGGCTTTGTCTAACGTCTGATATTTGAGTCTCTGTAGTATTTTGTTAAGTGAAAAACAAATTTTAACATAAATAATCATGTCAAGAAAGTACATGTATTATCATCCAAGTGTACCTATTACTCTAGTGGCAGTTCATCTCATGCTTAGTGTAGCTAAGCCTCTTATATTTCTTGTGCATATGTTGGTCAAGAAGTCATTTTGGAATTATATTTCAAATAAGTCAAACAATATTGGGGTGAGATTCTCTTGTCATGCTTGGCAATTCTAATGCATTCTACAGAGTTTAGGTAAGTTCATTATACCCATTAAGCTTATTAGGTTCGGCAGCTTCGGCCCATTATGTAAGTTAGCTCACTGTTCACAAATCAGTTAGATAGTCTTAGGGCACGTTTGTTAAATGCTAATGCCCTTTTGAATTTTGGAGAAAAGCTAATAGATTCTCCTAGAATCTAAAAACTTTTGGATATTGGCTAAATTTGGATAAGGGTGTGAGAAGGCATGCGAGAATGCATTGTAAATTTCAAGGAGTTTTAAACACTCGAAAAGGTGCACTTGATTGAATGGCTATGGTTGTTTGTGTTGATTAGACGATGAAAATTAAACCCAAGGGGTGGGAACCAACTTAAAGGGAGGTATTTGAATATTTTAAACTTTTTGATGATATATGCATATGCTTTTTTGACATTGGGATTTGTGGGGGAACTTAGATGCACCCCAGGGTGAGTTATATCCGGCTCCTATATACGTGTATACACTCTCTAATAGTGGGAGCAATCCTAAAGGGCCTATCCACACTGTCCGATTTTTGATTGGGTGGTTAAAAGATTAAAAAAGGAGGTTCACACCTCCACACGATCGACATGATGAATACACTATATATAGGTGTGAGAATTCTTCTATGAATCAACTAGAGGGTAATTGTGGGAAAGAGAGCTTTTCATCTTTTGAGGGAGCAATTTTTAGAGAGGGCTTGTTGCATTTGAGGAGAGCTTTACTAACATAAAGCTACTTCTCAAGGAAGCAAGAGGATGAAGGTAGAACTTAGGAGGAAGGGGAGGAAGAGGAGAAAGGAAGAATCAACTAGAGGAAGTTAGAACCCTAGAAGAGGATCTTTTGCACAAGACGCAGCCAGATTATAAATCTAACCATAATTAGTTTGTAAATTTATATTTCCTTCTTGCTTTAACACTACGAGTGAACTATATTTGATCATTGGACCTGTTAAGTTTGAAGTTTGCTTCATGAATCTCATGAATTTGACCAAGTTTGGGATGATATGTATTGGAAATGGTTAATTAAATGGGTTTAGTTTCTTCAACCTGGTAGGATGGTTGATTGAAAGTCAATCAATTCTCTGAGAACGATTGACTGATTTATGCTAGTTGACTCAATTTTGGCTGATTTGGCTATGGTATTCTTCTAGTTGGACAAATATTTTGATATTCAGATATTTTATCATTTGGGATATGATGTTACATACATCTATCATATTAAAATTTTATTTAAAATTATTTATCATTGTTTGATATTTGAAATTTTGAAAAAAATATTTTCTTACTCAAAGTTTGACAAAAATATGATTATTATTCTAAAAATGATGGAATCTGATCTATGACCTTTAGACATGATTAATATAAACATCTGACACTTGATTTAATCACCAATGAACTTCTAGTTTGCTCTACACTAGCACTGTAATACAACAAATATAAAGCATATTTCGCATTATTCGACTTTGCTGTGTTTAGCATCATCCAAACACCCGACTCCAGATGCTGCTCAATAGATAATAGATTTTCTTATTTGAATTTGATTTTATTAGATAATATTTGAATTTGAATAATATTTGATTATCTAATCGTTTGAATTTAACTTGTAACTTATAATTTGTAAGTTTTAGCACCATAAACATACTATAGATCAATAAACATTCAAGTTATAAATATTTAGAAAAATTTTAAGCCACTAAAAGATCCATAAATATATGTTAGATAATCACAATAACATCTCTTGAACAATTTGTCTACATAGGTAATTGACGCTAGCGCGACGCACAGGGATGCCGAGTTGGGTGATGGAAGAGTTGGTTGGATGAGTCAGGTCCGAACCGTAAACGGGTCCAGAGAATGAGCTAGTCGGAGACGAAAAAAAGGGGGGGGGGGTGTTCCTGCACACACCAAGACGAGTTGTCAAGTAGGGCCTCGGGTCCTTTTCTTGGGTAAATCCCCTTTGACACCCAAGTTAGTGGAAGTCAAATCCCCTCCGAGGCCTTTATGGCATACCTTTCCTAAGGCACTAGATCCCTTTCTTTATAGAAAGGGAGGTAGGTGGGTAGTAAAGTCCTAGTTGATATAGGATTAAAGAGGGCATTTACTGTAGCGGTAACAACCGTTTTCACCTGCTTCCTACTGTGGCCACCGTGTGCCCCATGGGCCGATTGGATCAAGCCCAATTCGGGCCCCCTCGTGGGCCGACTTGAAGAGGACTTAGGGGAAAATCCCCTCATCATTGGCCCCCTACTCCCTGGCGATTCGAGAGTGGAGTGGAGCAATTAGATCGAGGTGGCTTTGTTAGAGAATTGGCGAGGTTGTCGTCTGGCTACTTTCTTTTTGTGAAGGACTTGAGCATCAAAGCTTTGGCCGGTCCCTTGGAACAACTTGGCAAGAGGCCCGAGTCGGGGGAGTTGCGCCATGCTTGTACGGCCAGGGGCCGACTCCATTTATTGAATTGGTCCCTACGTCGTAGGTTCTACAAAGGCCGCGTCAGTCAAGATGTCAAGTCCGTTTGAGGTTGGCGCGCCGAGTGCGCACCCTTGGGTGAGAGGCACTCATCCGATGGTCTGGACCATGGTTGGCCTCCCACAGGTGTAATTAATGTTCCTCCCATTAGGGAGTCGGGCTGTATACCGAGTCCGTCCGAAGTCAGCCATTGACTTACAACTCAAGTGACCTCGATACTTGGACCGACTCGGTTAGAGGCTGAAGATCTTTGTTGACTCGGTCGAGCTAGTGCACATCTTGATACCATCCTCTTCGAACCTTACATGAGTTAGGCCGGGGCTCCCAATTCATTGTAGGGTCAGTTGAAACGGTGCTTCCTTGGTAGAGGAACGAGCTGGCTTGAGCCGGACTGAATCAAGCTGAGCCAAACGGAGCCGCCAGGTCACGGCTTGAAACAATAATGTGAGCAGAAGTTGAAACATCCAGAAGGTGCTTCCATCTTGAAATTCAAATCGCCTATACGCGGGGCATGGGAGTCGAGACGTGAGGCACTAGGCATGATCCTGTAGCTGCCGCGCGATGAACCGGTGAGAATCAGGGCTATTTAAATCAAGTGTCCAGCCTAAGGGTACCCTATAAATAACAGTGGGCCTATTTCGGGGGTCCATTTCCACTTGTACGGTCTGACGGAGTGAGAGCGAAGCGAGCGGAGTGAGCTGAGGAGCCCAAGTGCATCCCATCTAAGAGGAATCAAGAAGGTCTAGTTGAGGGGCTCGAGCACTAAAGTTGCTAGAGGGTAAGCCTCTGCTCCATCCTGTGCCTTTACCCGTTAGATCTCCCTTCCCTCTGATTCTTGGTCGAGCAACACCTCCTGTTCGATTGACCATATTGAGGCCCCCGCCTCCTATAGCATTTCCACATGCTTTAGCTCTGGTTCTTTTTCAGCGATGTCTGGGAACTACGTCTCTCAGCCTTCTCAACCTTCTACTCTACCTCCCCTTCCCAGAACCGAGGACTCTGCTGCTCAACAGGTCAATCTTCATGAGCTGAAAGGTCAATCAGATGTACCTTTCATTGACTGCCTTCCATCCATCCTTTCTCGAGACAATATTTTGACATTCTAGGACCGGTATAGCCTCCCAAAGTGGGTTCTCCTCCTCCGACCCCTCAACCACGAGCGTGAGTACATGCCAAGAGACATTTATTTTACCATCTAAGAGGAGAGTTTGAAAGCCTCCGACTCCCTCTTCATCCTTCCATAGTTGAACTCTTGAACTTCTGTGGTCTCGCTCCGTCCCACTTCTTCCCCAACTCCTAGTAGATCATTTATGATTTTATCTCCTGGTGCTCTGAGCTTGATATCGAGCCTGACCTCACCACCTTTCGCTCCATTTTTTTTCAATTAAACGAGCTGAGTGGACCCCCTAATTTTGCTTCTCGGCCCATTCATCTGAGGTGAGTGTCTTCTCCAAGAAGTCATCGTCCATTCATCATTGGACAGAGGCGTATGCCTTCTTAGGTTTGGAGGAAGGAGAAGCCGGAGCCTGGCCGTTCCCAACATCTTAGGGAACATTGGACATGGAGTAGAAGAAGGTGCCAAATTTTGACCGAGAGGAGGAGGCGGTGGTAAAGATCAAGAAGGTTGTTGGGGTGGGCTTGGTGAATGTGAACGACTTGCTTAAGGACAAAGAGCGGTTGGTGGCGTGCGGAGCCTGGCCTGGCCTAGAAAATCCACTCGAGCAGCCGTCTTCGTATGCCCCCGTAGCCAGTCGGGGGCCTCAAGAGTTAGTCCAAGCCAGTCAGGTGCCGCAGTCAGTCCACTCCTAGGGCGAAGGTGGTGACCTGGGGTCGGCCCAGTAGAGCCTCAGCGGCATGCGCCCCCCGAGGGGGCTAAGTCACAAGGCCGACTGTGCCGATTAAGGAGAGGGCGTCACCCGCCGAGAGCTTCAGAGCTGGCGCCCTTGGGTGAATCCGTGGAGTCTGAGACCGCTATGGCTGAAGCGGTGGTTTCCCTAGTTGAGGAGGCTTGACATCCCCAGGATGCCCAATGAGTTGGCTGAAGCTGCGGATGCCAAGGGTAAGTTGGTCTCGATTATCTACCACTCTCGGTATTGATTGATGTTTTGCTTATCTTCCTTCATACTTGTAGGAATGGCGTACTTGATGGCCCGATTGCTTGACAAGAAGGCGTAATCTGTTGAGCCACAATTACAATCACGGCCCTGACTCCATAGACGGCCTCTCTGATGGCCAAGTGGGTGGAGGGCTACACAGCCGGCGCACATATGAAGGCAGAGAAGAAGGGAAAGAATAGACGGCAGGGCGACAAAGATCCACCGTCAGAGCAAGGCACCGCGTACAGGCAACATGCCTCCTTCAGAGGGGGCTACTCTATTTTCGAGGCCCCCCTTTGAGTCATGGGACCCTGTAGGGCAGCTAGGCAAGCCTCGACGTGGACTCAGACAAGAGGGTGTAGGGGCATCGGCCTTGGCAGTCAGTGGTTTCGCTGAGTGGCCTTTTGGCTTGGGCACCAGTGCGTCCAAGTCATATGAGTACAAACCATGGAGGCCCGAGTGCCAAGTGTTCCAGGATGACTAACTGGACAACGTGCTGACATGCCCCTAACTTGCACATGCAATGACCATCCCGACTGCTCGGGATGAACTCACCCCCCTCCTACTGGAAGGGCTCAGCCTTGATGTCGTGAAGCACGCGGTGATCGTAAGTCTGCCTCCCTCCTTTCGCCATTCTGCTCTAGACCATACTTGAGGATTCGTGCCACTAGGCTTTTGATTTTGGTGTTTGCAGTTGTCCGTCTGCTCTGCCGTCCTCCGTCTTGTTAGTATTAGGTGGCCTGCAAGCCAATCGATTATTATGTATTATCTTATTCGATTATTAATAAAATTGGCTCAAATTCATTATGTGTAATTTGACTTTAATTATCGTTTTGTGATGAAATCCTTGAATATGTGTGATGGTCTTCGGATTATGATGAGATCATAATTATGAGACTGAAGACTTGTAAACAATGTTCTTAATTGTTCCTAGTCGGAGAATGTTTGAGAAGAACATCAAAATCCGATTAGACTAGTACAAGTCACATGAGCTCATGTGATGAAGGTGACTGATCCTATAAGTCACTTGTGTGGAGACACTATGTTAGACCTGTAGGTGCTCATTGGCGAATGAGTTCACTGAACTGATCCGACCTTGAATCGTTGGATGGTAATTTACCTAATTATTAACCAACTTGATTTAATGTTATGGTTGCGTGATTGGTCTTTGAACCTAAGACACCAAGGACATCTTGTTGGTAGATTTTTGAGCGTTGACCTTGACTAACGAATTCCTAATCATGGGATCTCAATAAGTTAAGTGATCGGGTTAAGAAAAATTGTAAGGACTCACAAATAAATTATACTTATATGAAAAGTTTACTTATAATTTTAGGAACTTTATGGCACACTTAAATGGTAATAAGTTTCGTAAATACATAAAAAGTATAAATACAATTACGAAAAGTTCATGTCGTATGATGCAATGGATGATTTTTATAGGGTCTTAAGTGAAAATTTTAAAGTTTCTAGATGTATCCTCAAATAGCTAAAAAGGGGTTAAATTCAGTGAAGAAGTATTGAATGAGTGTATAAAGTTAATTATAGAAAATATAGGACTAAAATGTAATAAGTACAGATTATTGGTAAAGGATAAGGATACAAGTAAGGATTACTGGTAAGGTAAAGGATAAATATACTGGTAAGGTTTCTTAACCCTTAAGTAAGGATACTAGTAAAGGATAAGAATACTGGTAAGGTTTTTTAGCCCTTAAGCAACCTCCATGACACCTCACTAGACACATGTCCCAATCTAGGAGAATCTTATCTTAAAGGGACACATGTCCCAATCCAAGTGGTCCCTATCAGGGACACTTGTCCGCATCTTAAGGCTTGCCCACCTCTTTAAATAGGAGGGTTTGCCTTCCCATTCCATTCCATCCTCTTCTTCTCCAACAGAAGGAAGAGAAAGAGAGAGAGAGAGAGGAAGAGAGAAAGAGAGAGAGGGAGAGTTAGGAGAAGTTTAGAGAGCTTTAGAGAAAGAGAGAATTCTTAGCGCCAGTTTGAGACGCCTTGGAGGGCGGCGCAAGGAGGCTCCTGCTGTGCCTAAGCAAGCTTCTGGTTAAAGGCAAGTACATGGTCCTTTATGTATGGTTATTTTCCTACCACAAATGTCCTATTTTCAAAATATATTTTCCTACAAATTTAAGTATATACTACTAAGCCAATATGCTGTGAAAATGACATAAGAACCTATATGAACACCTAACCCATGCCTAAACTCCGTTCTATAAGTCTTCCATATTAAAATCGAACAAACTTACGGACAGTGCCACCTTAGGAGTCCATGCGTCCGAATCATACAAGCATCCTTATGAGACGGACATTAAGTTAAAAGATGCATGAAACCCGAGGCAAATGGGTAAAATCCTGATTACGGTTCTCCCGGTCCAGGTGGGATGGGTGGATCCCCCTGCTGCGTAGTAAAAGTGCCAGTAGACATTTGCCTTACCACTGGCTACATGTCATATTAAACCTCTCTATGTTGTGGTTTGGATATATGTTCGTTAAATAAGTGATAAGATTTATACTGTTCCTATACCATATATTCATGATTCATGACTTCATACTATGCCATGATCTTTTAACCATGCCATGCTATGCTATGATCTTTTATGTTATACTCACACCATGCCATGATGCTATGCCATGATCCTTTATGTTTATACTCATGCCATGCCATGCCATGCCATGATTCTTTATGTTTAGCTGAAGCTTGTTATGTTATATTATATCATGACATGATTATATGGTATTATCATGTTTCTTTTATGTTTGTATACGATAAAACATGTAGTGGTATCATGTGCTTACTGAGTCGATAAACTCACCCATACTATTTAAACCCTCTTACAGGAAAGGACCTTCCCATGGCAGTCGAGGACTTTCTACAGTCTTAGTCTAGTTAAGCAGAGATTTGTTTTGTAAGTCCAGTCCCTATGTAAATATACAAGTCATACTCTTGGACTTGATGTACTAGAATGTATTATACATGACATCAATATAAAGGGTTTTGCGACTCATGACTGATCGCCCGTTTACATGTGAAGTGCTCGTTCTTAACTACAATACATGTTCGGGTTGTTCCCCCTGTCAACGGGTCCCTTCGGATCGAAGTACGTCGACATGACCGAACCGGCCGACAGGGGGTCGTTACAGTTTGTGGTATTAGGGTAAGGTAAAGGATGAGCACTAAAAGCATGTACCACAAGTCCAGGAGTGTTAGATCTAGAAGGCCAGACCTAGCTAAACTCAGACTAACCTATGACTTGTCCTATAGGTTATGGCGACTAACGGATGAGGGAGGACACATAGGGCCGGAAGGACCAGTCCAGAGCCCCTGAATACTACACCTGTTCCTTCACCACCACCCATGGATGTAGGAGCCTTTATGCAGATTTTTCTCAGATTCCTCCACGCTACCCAACAACAGCAGAGCTCTATAGATCAAGGAAGTCAGGCAAGAAGCATCGCCATGGAGCGGTTTAAGAAGATGGGGCCGCCTGTCTTTAATCGGGGAGAGTGACCCCCTAATTGCCGAAAGTTGGATTCAGGAGATCGAAAAGATCTTTCGTGCCATATGTTGCCCAGATATTGATAAAGTAAATCTTGGAAGTTATGTAATACAGGATCGGGCAGACACATGGTGGTCTTCTACACTCCGCACGAAGTTTGCCGGAAGAGAATGGGAGGTAACGTGGGAAGAATTTTTGACAGCCTTCAGGGTCAAGTTCTTTCCACAACATATTCACGACAAAATGATGCAGGAGTTCATGTCCCTTACCCAAGGCACTATATCAGTTATGGAGTATGAGGCCAGATTTTTTGAGTTGGCAAAATTTGCACCCCATATGTGCCTTGATGGGGGGTAGAAACTACAAAAAATTCTGATGGGGCTAAAAACCCATATTACACAACAAGCTAGTTGCACACAAATTTAGTTCTATGGAAGAGGTAGTGGAAGCTACGTGTAGGCAAGAAGGCGAGCACGAGATTTACTTAGAAGAATGTAAGGTACGTCTTAAGAGGCAGACATCTTCCTTTATACCCAAGAAGAGAAAGGTTGAGCTTCCGAAGATGCCAGTAATGACTACTATTCCATCCCCTCGAGCTCCCTCTTACCCTCTGTGTCAGAAATGTGGAAAAAGACATGAAGGTACTGAATGTTTGAGAGGATCTGGTTGATGTTTTGGTTGTGGGGAGACCGGAAATATTATGAAGGACTGTCCCAAGGTTAGAACCACTCCTATGCGAGCACTAGCATCAGTACAGCAAACAGTTCCCACTAAATCACGAACGCCAGCCCGTGTTTTTTCTTTGACTCGGGAAGACATGGGAGCTGTTGAGAACGTCACTGAAAGTACGGTCCTTATAGCTGATACTTATGCTCTAGTTCTTTTTGATACTGGTGCTACATATTCATTTATTTCAGAAGAATTCATACAGTCATTACCTGACAAGGTAGATCTAGTTGAAACTCTAGTTCTTATGACTGTTTTCACTCCTGGAGGAGTTCTCCAGTCCCAAAAGTGCATTACTTCTCTTAAGGTAGAGATCGAAGGTAGGCGACTCTTCACTCAATTACATGTGCTTAAGATGAAAGACTTTGATGTCATTCTAGGGATGAATTGGTTAGAACAATACCATGCTATGCTTAATTGTCGAAGGAAAAAGATTCTTTTTAGCATTCCAGGAGAAGAAGAGTTCTCTCTTAAGCTCCCCAAACGTGGAAAATAAATCATCTCAATACTTAAAGCACGACGCTACATTGATAAAGGTTGTTCAGCTTACTTAGTCAACGTAGTTTCTATCCCAAAAGAAAAGAAAGCACTCTCTATCTCTGACATTTGAAGTAGTTAGAGAATATCCAGATGTCTTTCCAGATGAATTGCCAGGCCTGCCGCCAATAAGGGAGATCGAATTCTCAAATGAGCTTCTCCCAGGCACAGTGCCCATCTTTAAGATTCCTTATCGTATGGCACCTGCTGAGTTGTCAAAATTAAAGAAGCAGCTTCAAGAATTATTAGATAAGAGGTTTATTCACCCTAGTGTATCTCCATAGGGTGCTCCTGTTCTATTTGATAGGAAGAAGGGTGGATCTTTGTGGCTCTGTGTAGATTATGGAAAGTTGAATCAAGTTACTATCAATAATCGATATCCTCTACCGTGAATTGATGATCTATTTGATCAATTACAAGGTGCCACCGTATTTTCAAAGATAGATCTTTGATCATGATATCATCAATTAAGGATTAAAGAAAAAGACATTCCCAAAACAACATTTTGAACCAAGTATGGGCACTATGAATTTCTAGTCACGCCTTTTGGTTTAACTAATACCCCTACAACTTTCATGGATTTAATGAATTGGGTGTTCAAACCGTACTTGGATCATTTTGTAGTAGTATTTATAGATGTTGTTCTGATATACTCTCATACTGAGGAAGCACACCAGGAACACCTGAAGATTATTATGGAAACTCTCAAAACTCACAAACTATATGCCAAATTCAACAAGTGTGAGTTCTGGTTACAACAAATTCAATTCCTTGGCCATATTATTTCTAAAGAAAGTGTAGTTATTGATCCGGCCAAGATTCATGCTATACTTCATTGGGAAGCACCCAAGACTCCAACTGAAGTTCGGAGTTTCTTGGTCTAGTTGGATACTCCCGACGCTTTATAGAAGGGTTTGCTACTCTAGTAGCCCCTCTTACTAAGTTAACTCGGAAAGGGGTAAGATTTTTGTGGACAGAAGAATGTGAAAGGAGCTTCCAGGAGCTAAAGAAAAGATTAACTACAGCTCCAGTCCTTGCCCTACCTAGTGGAACTGAACTTTTTGTCATTTATATTGATGCCTTAAGACAAGATATCGATTGTGTGCTTATGCAGCATGATAAGGTAATTACTTATTCATCCCACCAACTAAAGGATCATGAGTTAAATTATCCCACCCATGATTTAGAATTAGCAGCAGTAGTTCATGCATTCAAAATATGGAGGCATTATTTATATGGAGTGAAATTTCAAGTCTTCACAGATTACTAGAGCCTTAATTATATTTTCTCTCAGAAAGAGCTCAATCTTAGACAGAGACGTTGGGTAGAATTCCTAAAAGATTATGATTTTGAATTGAATTATCACCTAGGCAAGGCAAATATTGTGGCTAATGCCCTCAGTAGGAAGCGACTGATGATGATCAGAGATTGGAAGATGATTGAGAAAGTTATTGCCTCCTTATCTCAGTTATCCATCCAATTGCCATTATGGATAAGATCTCTGAAGCTCAACAAAATGACCTTAAGTTAGAAGAACTGACTAATAAGTCTGTATTTAAAACAAATGATCATGAGGTTATATATTTCCAAAACATATTATGCGTACCAGAGGACCAAGAATTAAGAAAGGAACTTTTGACCGAAGCCCCTAAGTCAAGGTTCACTATTCATCCTGGAAGTACTAAGATGTTCCAAGATATGAAACATACCTTCTGGTGGCCAGGTATGAAGAAATATATTGTTGATTTTGTTTCTAAATGCCTAGTCTGTCAGCAGGTTAAGGCAGAATATCAAAGACCCTTTGGACTACTTCAAAAGATAGAAATTTCAGAGTGAAAATTGGAACATATCACTATGGACTTTATCATGGGTCTACCTCGATCAACATGTGGACATGATGCCATCTGGGTAATCGTGGACAAATTCACAAAATCTACCAATTTCTTGCCAATTTAGATTAAACAATCAGTAGAAAGTTTGATCAAGCTATATATAGACAATTTTGCATAGGGTTCCCAAGTCAATTATCTCCGACAAACTCTAGATTCACCTCCAGAATATGGAAGAGTCTCCAGGAAGCTTTAGGCACTCAATTAAAGTTCAATATTGCCTT
Organism: Zantedeschia hybrid cultivar; assembly: GCA_030544215.1. Taxonomy (NCBI): domain Eukaryota; kingdom Viridiplantae; phylum Streptophyta; class Magnoliopsida; order Alismatales; family Araceae; genus Zantedeschia; species Zantedeschia hybrid cultivar. The sequence goes on from JARZZO010000011.1 coordinate 50,336,899, forward strand.
TCATCCTCAAACCTATGGTCAGTCAGAAAGAACTATCCAAACTATAGAAGATATACTGAGAGCATGTAATCTGGATTGGAGAGGAGATTGGGATAAAAACTTACTGTTGGTCGAATTTGCCTATAACAATAGCTTCCATGCCAGTATTCAAATGGCTCCTTTTGAAGCTCTATATGGAAGGCCCTGCAGATCACTTGTATGTTGGGAAGAGTCCGGAGAAAGACAACAGATAGGACCAGACATTGTGCAGGCCAGTACAGAGAACATTAAACTTATCCATCAAAGGTTTATAGCTGCATAAAATCGGCAAAAGAGTTATACCGATCAGAGGAGAAAATATGTCTCTTTTGAAGCCGGGGACCATATTTTTCTGAAGGTTTCCCCATCAAAAGGAGTTGTTAGATTCAGAAAGCGAAGCAAGTTGGCACCCTCCTATATTGGTCCATTTGAAATGCTGCAGAAGGTTGGAAATGTAGCATACCAGCTAGCTTTACCATCTGCCCTAGAAAGAGTTCACAACATCTTCCATGTCTCCATGCTCAAGAAATATCTTCATGACCCATTCCATGTCATAGATTATGGCGACCTTCAGATCCAGCCAAATCTTAGTTATGAAGAGCAACCAGTGCAAACTTTGGACTTCAAGACAAAGGAGCTTAGAAATAAGAAAATTCCCTTGGTAAAAATCCTATAGAGGAATAAGTCAACAGAGGAAGCTACTTGGGAAGTTGAAGAAGAAATGAAAAGAAAGTACCCACATCTTTTCAGTAAGATCCTTACTATATTCAGGCAATTTATTAATTTAGATTTAAAATTCGAGGATGAATTTTGTTTAAAGGGGACAGGATGTAAGGACCACAAATATATTATACCTATACGAAAAGTTTACATATAATTTTAAGAACTTTATGGCACACTTAGATGGTAATAAGTTTCGTAAATACTTAAAAAGTATAAATACAATTATAAAAAGTTCATATCTTATGATGCAATGGATGATTTTTATAGGGTCTTAAGTGAAAATTTTAAAGTTTCTAGATGTATCCTCAAATAGCTAAAAAGGGGTTAAATTCGGTGAAGAAGTATTTGTTGGGTTCGGTCGAAACCCACGGAAAATCGTTCGCAGTGAAAGAACGAAAATAAAAACGAGTTTCTTATCTAGTTCGAGTTCCGATTGATGCAACAAAAACGATCTAAAAATCATACACATATTTTCACCTTGCGTAGAACACGTTGTTCTACAATGATCGATGTCGAACTTTTCGAAGTTACGAGCCGCACAAGCGTACGGCCTCTAGAGCTAATCCACACGAACTCTATGCAGCAACAACGTCCTCCTTCTCAAACCCGCACAACACAAATCCCTGCCTCAAGCCCTCTGGCAAGAGTCCAACTCTTGCAAATGATTGACGGCAACGTTTGGAATGGTTAATTAGGTTACGGGTTGGAGAATACGGGTTTATTTATAGGATCAATTGAGGCGGCAGCTTGAACCGCCCATTTCAACCAATCCCTATTTTAACTGCCTCAACTAAACGGTTAAAGTAAACCTAAGGTTATATTATATATCAATATATTATTATTAGCTTATTTATCAAATAAGCCTAATAATATATATGTTATATATATGCCATTTATATTATTGTATATATACTTTTAAGCCATTTATAGATCTTTTCCTAAAAGAATGTAATGCTTTAGTATATTTGTCCATACAATAATATTCCGTTCTACAAGAGTTATTTGTGTGTGATCCTCTAGGCCCATTATTGCTTTGGTTTAAAGATCCATTAATTTTTAATCTGATTAGAAGCAAATTAAACCGGTTATTCCCAATAACCGTTTAATTTGATCCGAACCTTTTGATCACATTGGGTCAAGCAAATCCGCGTGATCCCAGAGGACGCTGGGTTCATTTCCACTCTATCTGGCACCTGTCAGTCTTCAGTTACCGTATCGCTATAATCTCTCGCTCATTCTATGAGTCTGATATGATTGTGTAGTATGGTTATGTCAAACTATTAGTAATCGTGTCGTCGGACCATGACCTCTTTAATAACTTCAAGTTCGTTCCAAATGAACCGATACCACCCTGGCCAGGGTTTATTGGAGCATCCATGTCATGACCCATTAACTGTCCGAGATATACCTGACAGTGAGCGATCCTTTCTTGACCATTAACGGTCTTCGCATGTATTCCGATGTGACTAAAAATTTGCTGTTTCATAACTTATGGTTAAAGTCACTTAACCAAACATTAAACCATACCAGTCGTCACGCAAGATCCCATTAATGTCTCAGGTCAAAGGATCAGCAATACTATTAAGACAGATGGATCTTCAGTTGACATTAGGTATAATTAACCATCTGAAGATCCATCAGCGAATTAGCTTAGTGAACATCCTCCCAGGATGAACACCTACACATATGTGCTGGTGCCCCGAACCTGTGACCGTGAGATTGGTCATCAATATGTCATGCGTGCTGATTTACGAGTAATCAATGTCCCAGAGTGATTACTCTCCAATCAGGAACAATTTAAGTTATGTGTCCTTGTACAGTCAAACTTACATTCGAGATCCCATCTCAAAATTGACTTTACAACCACATATCCTAGGAACAACGCAAAGTAATCCACATGTTACAAGTTTACGCTCTAATTACCACTTAATTATATTGAACAAGATTGTACAACACATTAGCCTATACAACCCAAAATTGGCCTGTAGGACACCCAAACACCAACAATCTCCCACTTGTAGTACAACCAATTGCCCACAGTCTTGAGGGCCATCTTATTCCGATGACGCTCAAACACAATCTATGACAAAGGCTTAGTGGATTTGCAATATTGTCTTCTGATGGTATACGCTCTACCACTACATCTCCCTATGCATCAATCTCCTGAATCAGGTGGAAGCACCTCAAAATGTGCTTCGACCTTTGGTGAGACCGAGGTTCCTTCGCCTGGGTAATGGCCCCATTATTATGTGATAATAATGAGATGGGAACCGATATGCTGGGAACTATGTCAAGTTTGGAGATGAATTTCTTCATCAAGACTGCTTCTTTGGCAGCTTCAGCCGCAGCTATATACTTTGCCTCCATCGTTAAATCTGTAGTCATTTCTTACTTGGAACTCTTCTAACTGATTGCCCCACCGTTTAACATGAATACAAATCCATACATAGATTTGCTATCATCAGAATCTGATTGGAAACTAGAGTCTATATATACTCTCAGTTGCAAGTCCTCTTCTTCTCCATATAGCAAGAAAAGATCCTTAGTTTTTCTCAAGTACTTAAGGATGTATTTCACTGCTTTCCAGTATTCCTCGCCTGGATCACTCTGATATCTACTGGTAATGCTCAAAGCATTAGTCACATCAAGTCGAATACATAGCATGACATTCATAATCGACCCTATTGCCGAGGTATAGGGTGCCCGACTCATGTGCTCTACTTCCTCAGGTGTTCTAGGGGCCATGCCCTTAGATAGGTAAATTCCATGTCTCATAAGAATGAGACCTCTTTTGGAATTTTTCAACTTGAATCTCTTGAGTATAGTATCTATCTACATGGATTGGGACAATCCCAACATCCTTTTTGATCTATCACGATAGATTCTAATGTCCAACACATAAGATGCTTCTCCCAAATCCTTTATGGAGAATGTCTTAGACAACCAAGACTTTGTTGATGTCAGCATCCTTACATCATTCCCAATGAGTAAGATGTCATCAACATAGAGAACTAAGAAGGTCATTGAGCACCTACTGACCTTCTTGTAAACACAGGATTCGTCTTCATTCTGAATGAAGTCGAATTTGATAGCCTCATCAAATCTCAAATTTCAACTTCAAGATGCTTGCTTCAATCTATAAATGGATTTCTGAAGCTTGCATACCTTATTGGGATACTGCTTAGATGTGAATCTATCTGGTTGTACTATGTACACCTCTTCTGACAAGTTTATGTTAAGAAAAGTTGTCTTCACATCTATCTGTCAAATCTCATAATCTAGGTATGCGGCAATGTCAAGGAGGATTCTAATTGACTTTATCATTACCATTGGTGAAAAAGTTTCGTCATAGTCAATTCCTTGTCTTTGATGATACCCCTTTGCCACCAGTCGAGTTTTATAAGTGTCAATCTTTCCATCTGCTCCGATCTTCCTTTTGAAGATCCATTTGCAGCCGATAAGGACCTTCCCTTCAGGTATGTTAACCAAGTTCCAAATTTGATTGGTATACATGGACAAGATTTCCGAATCCATAGCCTCCTTCCATTTCTCGGAGTCAGAATTACGAATTGCCTCCTGATAGGATTGTGGATCATTATCCTCATTTTTTTGTACCTTAGACGAACTGTCAGTGACATGTCCAACATATCTCTCAAGTTCTCTAGGTACCCTACCAGATCTTCGTAATGTCTGTGTTTCAGGGTGAGCAAGTTCCAAATGTGACATCTCATCCAATGAGACTGTGTCTCCAGTTTGTAGTTCATGGACATCGTCCAGTTCTATCTGGCTCCCACTGTCTTTCTGGAGGAGATATTCCTTCTCCAAGAATACAACTCTCTTGGCCACTAGGACACTTTACTCAGAAGGGTGATAGAAATTTTATCTAAAAGTCTCTTTTGGATATCCCACAAACCTACACTTGTCGATTATCGACTCTAGCTTATATGCGTCATTCCTTTTCATATGGGCAGGACACCCCCAAACTTTAATGTGATTAAAGTTTGGTTTCCTTCCCTTCCATATCTCATATTGTGTGGTAGGAACTGACTTACTTGAAACCCTATTCAACAAGTAGGCTGATGTCTCTAAGGTATACCCTATAGAGACAAAGGTAATCCTGATAAGGATTTCATGAAACGGACCATGTCCAACAAGGTCCTATTTCTCCTTTTAGATACACCGTTATGTTGTGGTATATACGATGGGGTCCACTGAGAAATTATTCCATTGTCCTTCAGGTAAGAAGTGAATTCAAGACTTAAGTATTCACCTCTTCGATCCGATCGAAGAGTTTTGATATTCTTACCAGTCTACTTCATTCTTATATTCTATAAACTTCTCAAAGACTTGCGATTTATATCTCAATAAATACACATAGCCGTACCTAGAGAAGTCATCAATAAAAGAGATGAAATAAAGATATCCTCCTTTTGCATCTATTGACATGGGTCCATATACATCCGTTTGTATGAGTTCAAGAAGGTCAGCAGCCTTCTCACCATGTCCACTAAAAGGAGCTTTGGTCATTTTCCCTGTAAGACACGACTCATAGATATCAAATGATTTGAATTCGAATAAATTCAAATATCCATTTGATCATAGGTGAGAAATCATCTTCTCTCCTACATGACCAAGTCTATAATGCCAAAGATATGTAAGATTCACTTCTTCTGTCTTAGCATTGAAAACCTTCATTCAGAGTTCCCTTGTAATTCCTTTTCCAGTGACCAATCTGTCCACACCGAAAATATTTACTTTCTTTTTCATCCTTCTTGCCCTTGACCTTGCCTACCTTGGTGATCTAATTACCCTTGGTTTGTTTCTTTCCTTTCTTGTTATTCGATGTCTGGGTGACCTTCCTTTTCTTATTGGTCCGACCAACAATCATTACAAAAGATGGTTTCTCCTTCTGCATGGTCCCTTCAGTACTCTTTAACATGTTTAGGAGTTCTGGTAAAGAAACATCAATCCTATTCATGTTAAAATTCATGATGAAGGGAGAAAAGGACTTGGACAATGATTGGAGAATGAGATCAATGCTAAGTTCAAGGTCCAACATGAATCATAGTCCATTGAGTCTCTCTATCCACTCCATCATTTTCAGTATATGAGCCTGTACTGAAGCACCCTTAGACATCCTAGTCTTGAAAAGCTTCCTGGAGATCTCATACCTCTCTATCCTACCCTACTCCCCAAAGAGCTGGCGTAGTTGGAGAAATAGAGTTCTACAATCAATCTTTTAAAATTGCCTCTGTAGTTCGAGAGCCGTAGAGGCCAATATGTAACACTGTGCAAGGGAAGAATCCTCCGACCATTTTGCATAATTTAACTGATCACCCTCCTCGGCATCAATAGGAGGCTCAGGTTGAATTGTGTCCAACACGTACATAATCTTTTCGACTGTTAAGATAATTTGCATATTACGTAGTCAATCTTGATAATTAGGTCTAGTCAATTTGTTCGCATCCAAGATGCTACGGAGGGGATTTGACAACGACATGGTTATTTGGATGAAAAATAAAAGACAATATTTTAGCATGCGTCCAAGGTTCTAACTTAGATATGATTTTCTATCTTAGTTAGCTCCATTATTTTGCGTCGAACTATATGACCCTCAATCATATAGAACGGGAGATCACGACGATCATCCTAGTGGGTCGGAATCCCAATAAGACTGAGGTGCGACCTTGTGGAAAGCACAACAAATTACATCCCATCACTTGGGCAGTCAACAGCACTTGCATCCAATGCAATATCCGACTTTCGGTCTCCGAGCAGTCATCCCCTTATGGAAAGCACAACAAAGGATACTCTCAGTTAGATCGCACCACCATTACTACACAACAATGAGCTCGTGACCCGACCCTTGTGGAAAGTACAACAATGCCTAGTTCAGTCCCTCATACCATTGAAGCAAAGCTATAGGACAGAGATCCTGTCACCAAATCATAAACTTTGTGGAAAGCACAACAAATCCATCAGATAATGGCATTCAGTCACCCTATAATAGTGGAGGGCCACGACGGCTCCTAGAGCCACGTTTACAGATCTAATATTTAATAAAGAGGGAATTTTGCTTTCATCTTGGTCTCACCTTAATTGGCAGAATAAATATATTCGAGCTATATATTTACTGTACCTAGTAATTGCTTAAAGTAAATGCATTCAATGTAAATAAATAAGCCTGGGTGATCATGGACTCTAAATTAAAGCTACACTGATATCCAGCCTACTTCCCAAGTAACAGGATCATCCTCGCAGTTCATCTTCCGTGTCTTCAAGCTCCATCCACAGCATTAATTACATAAATTACACGGCTCGCAGGCCGGAAAATGAATTACATGCCAATAATTTCCAGAAGCCCTTAGGGCGAGTACATTCATCGGAGGAAGATAAAATTACATTGAGAATTAAATAGAGAGAGAATGGAGGCTCGCAGGCCTCAAACGAACAGAGCTAATTTCTAAGTCCATGATCACCCACCATTCCACACACAATCACATTAATCAAACAAGGATTATTTTGAAAATAATCCTTACATTTGGATTAAAAACATGAGTTGTGCATACGAGAAATTTTGGTCATGTTTAGTTTTGAAAAACTTATGTGTTATATTCAAAAGTAATCAAATAGAGACCAAATGACATCACAGTAACATCCATACACAGAATCATTCCATACATATAAGAGGATGCATACATGAAATTATAATTAAATTCAATCAAACACGATAATTAAGACAATCATGAAATTTAAATTCAAATTAATCATCCAATAATTAAACTAAATATAATGAAATTTAATTAAATGATCATCTCCAATTATCCTTCATTAAAATTCACAATTTGAATCTTTGAAAATTATCCAATAATTTTGGAAATCCAAAAATTTGAATTTTAATGATAATCCTCTTTAAAATTCAAAATTCGAATTTAACAATTATCTAATACTTAAAAATTCAAAAATTCTGAATTTATACGTAGTCTTCAATTAATCTCAAAATTTACGTGATAATTGCCATATTAATTAAAATCCAATTTAGTTAATCTATTTTCGACAATTTTCTTAATTTTGAGAAAAAATTTAATTTTTCGGACCAGTGCAGTGCGTTGCACGCCACTGCAGGAGAGAGCACTAGAGCAGTGCGCCGCGCGGGTCGGAGCAATGCGCCCATTAGTGGGAAAAAATGGCAACAAACCAGCCTTTAAATAATTAAAAAACTAATTTGGACGGCTGGTCCATGTGCCGTCCACATGGTGTGCCGTCCACACCATGTGGATAGCACCCACTCATGCCGTTTATTTTTCGTAAATTTTCCGAACGGCCTATCCTTTTGCCGTCCTCATGAACGACCCCTCCAAGTGCCGTTCACATGGCCGTGGACGGAGGCCTAGCTTGTCGTCCATAGCCTGACGGCGGTCCATCCAGCCATCTATGTTCCCACAGTCTCCGAAAAATTAATTTTTCAAGTCTAAAATTAAAATAAAATTGAAGAACACAGAATAATTCGAACATGATGTTAAAATAGAGACCGTTCTTCCCAGTCGCATTAATAGGAGCCTAAACCTAGCTTTGATACCACTGTTGGGTCGGTCGAAACCCCCGAGAAATCGTTCGCAGTGGAAGAACGAAAATAAAAACAATTTCCCCAACCAGTTCGGGTTCCGATTGATGCAACAAAAGCGATCTAAAAATCATACACATATTTTCACCTTCCATAGAACATATTGTTCTACAATGATCGATGCTGAACTTCTCAAAGCTACGAGCCGCACAAGCGTACGGCCTCTAGAGCTAATCCACACGAACTCTCTGCAGTAATGTGGTCCTCCTTCTCAAACCCGCACAACACAAATCCCTGCCTCAAGCCCTATGGCAAGAGTCCAACTCTTGCAAGTGCTTGACGACAACCTTTGGAATGATTAATTAGGTTATGGGTTGGAGAATATAGGTTTATTTATAGGATCGATTGAGGCGGTAGCTTGAACCGCCCATTTCAACTAATCCCTGTTTTAACCACCTCGACAAAAAAGTAACGGTCATTAAAGTAAACCGAAAGGTATATTATATATCAATATATTATTATTAACTTATTTATCAAATAAGACTAATAATATATATATTATATATATGCCCTTTATATTATTATATATATATTTTTAAGCCATTTACATATTCTTTTCCCAAAAGAATTTAATGTTTTAGTATATTTGTCCACACAATAATATTCCGTTCTGCAAGAGTTATTTGTGTGTGATCCTCTAGACCCATTATCGCTTTGGTTTAAAGATTCATTAACTTCTAATATAATTAGAAGTAAATTAAACAGGTTATTCCCAATAACCGTTTAATTTGATCCGGACCTTTTGATCACGTTGGGTCAAGCAAATTTGCGTGATCCCAGAAGTCGCCAGGTTCATCTTCACCATGTCTGGCACCTATCAGTTTTCAGTAACCGTATCGCTATAATCCCTTGCTCATTCTATGAGTTCGATAAGATAGTGTGGTATGGTTATGTCAAACCATTAGTGATCGTGACGTCTGACCATGACCTCTTTAATAACTTCAAGTTCTTTCCAAACGAACCGATACCACCCTGGCCAGGGGTTTATTGGAGCATCCATGTCATGACCTATTAACTGTCCAGGATATACTTGATAGGGAACGATCCCCTCTTAACTATTAACGGTCTTAGCATGTATTCCGATGTGGCTAAAAATTTGCTGTTTCATAACTTATGGTTAAAGTCACTTAACCAAACATTAAACCATACCAGTCGTCACGCAAGATCCCATTAATGTCGCAGGTCAAAGGATCAGCAATACTATTAAGAGAGATGGATCTTCAGTTGACATTAGGTATAATTAACCATTTGAAGATCCATCAGCGAATTAGCTTAGTGAACATCCTCCCAGGATGAACACCCACACATATGTGTTGGTGCCCCGCACTTGTGACCATGAGATTGGTTATCTACACATCATGCGTGTTGATTTATGAGTAATCAATGTCCTAGAGTGATTACTCTCCAATCGGGAACAGTTTAAGGTATGTGTCCATGTACAATCAAACTCACATTCAAAGTCCCATCTCAAAATTGACTTTACAATTACATATCTTAGGGACAACGCAAAGCAATCCATAGATTACAAGTTTACGCTCTAATTACCACTTAATTATATTGAACAAGATTGTACAACACATTAGCCTACATGGCCCAAAATTGGCCTGTAGGACACCCAAACACCAACAATCTCCCACTTGTAGTACAACCAATTGCCCACAGTCTTGAGGGCCATCTTATTCCGATGACGCTCAAACACAATCTATGACAAAGACTTAGTGGATTTGCAATATTGTCTTCTGATGGTATACGCTCTACCACTACATCTCCCTGTGCATCAATCTCCTGAATCAGGTGGAAGCACCTCATTGTTGGCAATGGCGGCTGGGAGTGGGAAGGCTTCACGCAGCGCCAAGTGGCGCATCTGTGCGGTGCAGCAGACGAGGTGAGGGGTGCGTGGCGCGCTGGCCGCGTTCGCCCATGGCACGGGTGACGATGCCCGGTGCCCCGGCATTCGCAGGGCCGACGTGTGGCGCTGTGGGCCCAGGAAAGCTGTTGCGGCTTGTGTAGTTGTTGACGCGTGGCGGCGGTGGTGCTTCGGCCGAGAGAGGGCGCTGGAGAAGAGAGAAGAAAGAGAATAGAAGAGAGAGAGATGTGTAGGGAGAGAGAGAGGAGTCTGAGAGAGAGACATTGCAGGGAAAATAAAGAAAAGCTTTTAAAACTGTCAGAGATGGAGAGAAAAATTTGTAGAAAGAGAGAGGAAGAGGGGGAGAGAGAGACTCGGTTAAGGGGTGTGTAGAAGAATTGAAAGAATGCCAAAGATCCTCCTTTTTTCTCCCCCCTTTCTTGGTTTTATAGAAGAGAGCCAAATTTTGAATTTCGAAAAGATAATAAATAGGCTATTAAGCTCCCCCTTGATTAGGGGCTCCTCTTTAAAAACCGTGAATATTTATTTTGAAATTTGAATTTAGAGAGAGATATTTGATTTTGATTTTTGAAATTTAGATTTTGAATAATAAATGTTATTTTCAAAATTTGAATTTGAAATTCAAAATTTAAAAATAGTAATATTATTTTTTTGAAATTTGAATTTAGAGAGAGATATTTGATTTTGATTTTTGAAATTTAGATTTTGAATAATAAATGTTATTTTCAAAATTTGAATTTGAAATTCAAAATTTAAATTATTTTTTTGAAATTTGAATTTCAAAATTTCCTTCTCTCTTTCTCTTAGTTGGCATGTGGGCCCCTTTTGAAGAGAAAAAATACAATCTTGTTCCTTCCGGGATTCAAAACCTGGTCACTTCATTGAAATCAAGGTGGTTTGACCTCTCTACCATCTGCTTGCTTATCTCCTTATTCACATAAAATAACAATTAAGTTCATGCGGCAAACAATAAATTATTCAAATGCAGATTAAATAATTGTCGAGAAGCTCTTATTAAGAATGAAATTGTCACACTCACTTATTCCATGAAATAATGATATTTGAAATTCAAAATTTACGAAATTAATATTTTTGAAAGCATAATGGATTTATCTATCATTCTATGTGGTTTTGTTCATACAATTGACAGTATAGTGTGTAAATTTCATCTATTATTTATCTAAAAATGTATATTTATCATATCCCCGAACTTAATCATTGCTAGTCCCTTAGCAATGAAATTATCGAAAAATTTAGACTACCATGATTAGTAACAAGAATCAAACTTCATTTTAAAGGATATCTATTGCAAATGGTAGGTAATTTGAATTAAATTTTTTATTTTCTCGCCCACTATATTTGGAATCAGGACAAGTGATTGTGCATATCATTTGAGGTGCTTGGAGTTCATTTCTATCATGTTTGGTATATGACCTTTGGTGAAGAACTACCCAAGGGAGAGAAAGAAAAAGAGATCTCTAGATTAGTTGGCTAGGCCCGCTTTTCGGTTCTCGCACTGACTCAACACTTTTTAGGATTTGGTCTTATATTTAAAGACTTATTTATTTAGCGCGATTACTTTTTTTCATTTGGTTGCGCTTTGAGAGTGCGTACTTTTTGCCACCCTCTTTATTTCGCCTGAGGGGAGGGTGCGTACTTTTTGCCACTGTCCTTCCTTTGGCTCTTTTGAAGCATATTTATTCTTTATCATTTGATTTTGATGCTTCTAATTACCCCTTTTTCGAGATGACCGCCTCCTCAGAGTGTTGAGTAGATTGATCTCCTATTACAAATCCTATCCTCCCTTTCGTTTGACCTAAAAAATAAAAACAGAATGGATAATACTACACTTCAGGTCAGCTCCAGTTGCTCTACACTTTCAGGATCTTCCACTCTTTTCAAGTTACCGTGTGTGTGTGAAAATCATCCTGCCGTGACTCTTTATGGAGAGGGGGGCTAATTTAAACTTTTACTCAACTTCCTAACTCAATATTGATTTGTTTAAGACATCGTAAACGAAGCATGATGGATAAGAATCTCCGTTGGAGTGTGAAAATGAAGAAATTTTTGAAAAAAATTGGTCATTTCTTAAAGATTGTTCATCATGTACAATGATTCTCCACCCCCCCCAACTTGAGTGACATTATCCTCAATGGTATAGTAAGGAAAAGAATTATTTAACATGAAATCCATAATAAGGAAAGATACAACCTGAGGTATGGGAGAGGCTTCTCCATGTACACCAAGGTGGATGATCTTTGTTTCCTAAAAAGGGAAGAAAAGAATTAGAATAAAAATGAGAAGATTGGGTTGCCTCCTAATAAGCGTTAAGTTTAACATCTTCAGCCAGACGAAAGCATGTTTATTATGGATCACTCAGCTGTATGGATTCCAATGGACAATTTTGAAGACTTTCAATGTAAGGTTTTAAGTGTTGCCCATTAATAGTAAAGGTCTGTCCATTTTTTGGATCCATGATCTTGACCGCACCATGGTCAAAAGCTTTAATTATAAAGAATGGCCCATCCCATCTTGATTTTAATTTCCCAGAAAATAAACGCAACCTAGAGTTAAATAGCCAGACTTTTTGGTTATGATGGAAATATTTCCTCACAATGTGTTTGTCATGAAAAACTTTAGTCTTGGCTTTATAGATTTTTGAATTCTCATAGGCTTCATTGCACATTTCATCTAATTCACTCAATTGTAAGGTTCTATGTGAACCGACTTGGGTTAGGTCAAGGTTGACTTGTTTGATAGCCCAATATTCTATGTATTCTAATTTCACTAGGAGATGGCAAGTTTTTCCAAATACTAGTCTATATGGTGACATGCCAATAGGAGTTTTGTATGCAGTCCGATAAGCCCACAAAGTATCATCTAACCTTTTGGACCAATTTTTTCTATCGGGCCTAACAGACTTTTGCAAAATATTTTTTTATTTCTCTATTGGATGTTTCCACTTGGCCACTAGTTTGGGGATGGTAAGGGGTAGCAAGCTTATAAATAATCCTATATCTTTTTAGCAATGCTCGAAATTGGGAATGAGTGAGAACCCCCATCATTAATGATAGCCTTGGGCCATCCGAACCTAGAAAAGATGTTCTTCTGAACAAATTTCATTACCACCTTATGATCATTCGTTCGGGTGGCTATTGCTTCAATATATTTAGAAACATAATCCACTGCCACCAAGATGTATTCGTATCCAAAGGATGGTAGAAAAGTGCCCATGAAATCTATTCCCCAAACATCAAAAATTTCAACCACTAGGATTGGATTGAGTGGCATCATATCTCTTTTGGCCATGTTCCCAACAGTTTGACATCTTAAGCACGTTTTACTGAACTCATATGCATCCTTGAAAAGTGTGAACCAATAGAAACCGCCTTGTAGAACTTTTGTTGCGGTTTTCTTTTCTGAGAAATGGCCTCCACAAGTAAGGTTGTGGCAAAAGTTTAAGACACTTTGTTGTTCTTCTTCAGGGACACATCTACGAATGATTTGATCTGGATAAATTTTAAAGAGTTCAGAGTCTTCCCAGAAATAATACTTTTCTTGAGAGAAGAATTTATCTTTTTCATTTCTTGTCTATCATTGAGGAAGTTGGCTGGTCACCATAAAATTCACAATATGTACATACCATGGTGGTGAAGTGTGAGAAATGGCCAATAGATGTTCATTAGGGAATGAATCTTTCATTGGTTCATTATCTGAAATCATGATTCGGGAGAGATGGTCAGCTGCCACATTCTTGGAGGAGTAGGATCCACCTGATTAATCTTGGTTTGGCATCTTTCTTGGTTAACAAATATTTCAATGCCGAGTGATCAGAATAAATTATCACTTTTGTCCCCAAAAGGTCGGAACGAAATTTTTTCAGGGCAAAAACGACAGGTAACAATTCCTTCTCTGTGGTGGTATAGTTCATCTAAGCATCAACAAGTGTACGACTTGTATAATAAATCACCACGGGCTTTTTATTGATTCTTTGTCCCAGTATTTTCCCCATAGCATAATCAGAAGCATCGCACATTATTTCAAAGGCAAAGACCAATCAGGAGATTGAAGAATGGTAGCCTTGGTCAGAGCCTCCTTTAAAGATTTGAATGCCTCTAAGCATCGTTCATCAAGATGGAATGGGACATCTTTAGCTAAGAGAAGGGTTAATGGTCGAGCAATCTGAGAGAAGTTCTTAATGAACCGGCGATAGAAGCCGGTATGGCCTAGAATGGATCGAATTTGCTTTACTGAGGTAGGTGGAGGGAGATTGGAAATTAGGCTAACCTTAGCTTTGTCCACCTCAATACTTCTTCCAAAAACTATATGATCCAAAACTATGCCCTCTTTTGCCATGAAATGACTCTTCTCCCAACTTAGAACCAAATTGGTCTCTATGCATCTTCTAAGTACTTTTTTAAAATTTTCCAGACAAATCTCAAATGAGTCCCCAAATATTGAAAAATCATCCATAAATACTTCGAGGAACTCTCCCACCATGTCCGAAAAGATTGCCAACATGCATCTTTGGAACGTTGTTGGTACATTACATAGTCCAAATGGCATTCTTCGGAAAACAAATGTGCCATATGGTTAGATGAATGTGGTCTTTTCTTGATCTTCTGGGTAAATAGCCACTTGATTGTAGCCTGAATACCCATCTAAAAAGCAAAAATATTTCTGACCCGCTAGTTTTTTCAAAATCTGATCAATAAACAGGAGTGGGAAATGATCTTTCTTTGTCATTGTATTCAGTTTTCTGTAATCGATACAAACTCTCCACTCTGTGGTCAGCTTAGTGGGCGTTTCTTCACCTTTATTATTTCTCACCACAATTAATCTAGACTTCTTTGATACCACTTGGGTTTGGGCTTACCCACTTACTATCAGATATTGAGTATATAATATCCGTATCTAACCATTTCACCACTTTTTTCTTGACCACTTCCATCATGATGGGATTCAATTGTTTTTGCATATCTCTACTAGGCTTAGCATTATCTTCTAGATAAATGTGATGCATGCATGTGGTTGGACTTATTTCTTTCAAATTAGCTACATACCACCCTATGGCTTCTTTGTGAGTTTGGAGGACTTCAATGAGTTGTTCCTCCTGGGTAGAGTTAAGATCAGCTGCTATGATCACAGGCAGGGTTTCGGACGGGCCCAAAAAGACATATTTGAGGGAGTCCGGTAAAGGTTTAAGTTCCAACTGAGGATGGACCTAGAGGGATGGGGGAGTAGGTTCTGGATTGAGTTTAGGTAGAGGTTCAACCTTATTGGGCTGCCAGGCCTTCTTACTCAAACCAGATGTGGACATTAGCTTCTCTACTTCTTCAAATTAGGTCAAAGGGGATGTTTCTAAGATGTTATCAATTGCATCAATTGCGAAGCAATCTTCCCCATCTTGCATATGTCTAGATGCCTTGAAAATATTAAGAGATATTTTGTGATCCCCAAAGGAAATATCCATCAACCCCGACTTGCAGTCAATGATAGCATTAGCAGTAACTAGAAAAGGACGGCCCAATATAATCGAAATATTTTTCAAATGTTGAACGGGCTCCATATCAAGGATGACAAAATCAACTGGGAAGTAACAAGTGTCGATCCTGACAATGACATCTTCCACTATTCCTCTCAGTGTTCTAAGAGATCTATTAGCAAGCTGCAGGATCACTGAAGTCGTTTTCAATTCTCCTATCCCAAATTTTTCATAAACTGAAGTGGGCAATAGATTCACACTTACCCCAAGGTCCAATAATGCCTTATCAAATGTGGTTCTTTCAATGACACAAGAGATAAGTGGAGTTCTAGGATCTTTCATCTTCTTAGGTATTTGGTTAAGCATAATGGTGCTCACCTCTTCAGACAAAAATATTTTCTTAGGAACTATTTTCGGTTCTCTCTTATGAGTACATAGTTCCTTTAGAAATTTCGCATAAGGTGGCACATGTTGGATTGCATCTACCAGAGGTATGTTAATGTGAACTTGTTTAAATAAGTCCATTAACTCTTCATTTCTGGTCTGGATTTGATGTTTTCTTTTCTCCTTGACATTCTCTAGAGCTTGTGGAAAAGAGATTTTTGGTTTATAATTCTCTGGATTTTCCTTAATTTTTCTTTTTTCTCGAATGAGATTGGGTTCTTCACTCTCTTCTTCTTCTTCAATCTGTTCAGGATTGGGCTGACTAGATCCTTGACTTGGGTAAGGATCTGACAAAATTTTACCACTTCTTAAGGCCAAAATTGCTTTCGCATTTTCTAACTGTGGGCCTCTTGGTGGATTTGGGCCTATTTGCAGTTGGGCCTGAGGATTAGGTAGAAGTGGTTGGTGTTGGAAACTTGGAAGATAGTTTCGTGGGTTTGCGATGGGTTGGCTAGGTAATGGGCCCACTTCTCTCCTCATGGTTGTATCAGCCATTTGGCTCAATTGGACTTCTAATTTTGAAATTGATTGTTGTTGGGAGATGACCAATTGTTGCAATTGTTGTTGTTGTTGGTTCATGAGTAATTGTTGCAGCATATTGAACTTTTCATCATTTTGATTTGGTGGCTGAGAACGTGGAATTTGATATGAAGGTTGAGAGAACATGTTTTGATTATTATTAAGCTGAAAATAAGGAGCTTGGGATTGGGATTGGATAAATTGACCCTTATTGAAGGTTTGATTTGGATAATAATTCTGTTGGTGGGCCATGTTATGAAAGTTTTGTGTTTGTAGGTTTGGAGCTTGGGCTTGTTGAGGTTTCCATGATAACTTTGGGTGATTTTTCTAGCACGGGTTGTAGGTGTTAGAATATAGATCATGATTGGGCTTTGAGTAATCTTGGGCTGCTTAGACTTGTTCTTGGATGAAGGGTGGTAATTGGGCTGCCGTAGGACACTCACTGATATGGTGAGTTGGGCTAGCACAAAGACTATAGGCTTCCTGATAAGATGGGGAAGGTTCTGAGTATGGTCTTGATGGTGATTGGATATTAGATTTTTGATTGTTCGAAGCTATAACTTGGACTAACTTTTGGGCCATTAGATCCAGTTTACTCATTTGTTGGGCTAGAAGGTCCACTTTGTCTAACTTTTAGGTTAGTGCATTGATATCCATCTTAAAATCAAATTCTCCTCGGTTTCTGATTTCATAAACTCCAGTCCGTTTGGATGCTCCAACTAATCTTTCATATGATGAAAGTGAGACTTGATTTATTGAATTCTCGCTTAGCATTTCAAACAAATCGTATGCCTCTTCCTCACTTTGGCTTATGAATGCTTCTCTAAAAGATGCATCCACCATTTGTCTATATTGTGCATCTAAACCTTCATAAAATGCCTGCACAATTTGCCATCTAGATAGTCCATAATGTGGATATTTCCTAAGCAATTCTTTCAATCTTTCCCATGACTCATGGATTTGTTCACCAGGTAATTGTGAAAAGCCAGTTATGGCCCGTCTCATGGTATTGGTTCTTCCTATAGGATAGAATTTCTTCAAGAACTCTTATTACATTTCAGGCCAGGTTCTAATGGGCTTCCCTATTGAACCGAGCCAGTATTTGACCTTGTCCTTAAGAGAGAAAGTAAATAGGGTTAGACGCAGGGCATCTTCCGTGAAATGTTGGATTTTCATGGTATAACAGATCTTAAAGAACTCATCCAAATGTTTATATGGATCTTCATTAGTATTCTTATAGAAAGATGGGAGCATTTGGATGGTATTGGGCTTGATCTCATAATGGCTTGCATGGGTATTGGGCAATTGAATACAAGATGAAGGGTTATAGTCTTGAGGAATGAAATATTCCTTCATCTGTTTCGGCATTTCTTGATTATTTCCAGTCATTTGATGTTGAAGATGACTTTGATGACTTAGGTATCTCTCAATTTCTTGAATGAGATTTATAATTTATGGATTTTGAGATCTTCTACTTAGCATACACTGGACGAAGAGAGAGAAGAGGATTTGTTTTTGTTTTTATTTTTATTTATTTTTATTTTTTATGCAATGACAAACAAGTGAAAAACAATTAACCTAATTACCTAAGTGCAATCTAGACCAAAAGATGATTTTTCCCACAAAGCAACTAGAATTCGTTGTGAATCACACCCACAAAAGATCAACGGCTAGGTAAGAGGTGGGGTAGTGGGAGGTTTCCCCTACTTTCGTAGGGACCTAATTAAACAACCATTTTCCCGCTTAGGCGTTTGCCTTTGCAACCTCTAGCCTAGACACCGGTGTCCAAAGTGGAAGCAAATTCACAACTTGGTCCAATCACAGTGTGAACCTTAGGTTCAATTGCTATTTTGATTTTATTAGGCTTGGGAAATGCAAGATGAAATGTTGGTGGTTTGTGGGCCAAAGAAGGGTGATGAAATCCCCACCTTATCTTGTTATGAAGATGCCTTTAAGTTATTTTATCAATGAAATACTCACCACAATTCAATCAAGTTTGGTTTATTCCAAAATAAGAGAACAATGCATGATCATGTTATTGGCAAAAATGGAGAGAAACTCACCTTGCTTCCCGCACTCTTCAACATAAAGTAAAATGACAAAAATTTTAAAACTAATGCTCTCCTAATGATGCATATCCTAAAATATGATGGTTTGATTTATAATCTTGAAATGATTTTTTTTTAAAATTAATGGATTCTATCACAATTCTAACAAAATCTGAAAATAAAAATAAAATAAATGATAAGTTGGAACAAACTCACCAACTAGGAGTTTTCCTTTCCTTTTTCATTTCTTTTAAGTACCTGCAAGAAAATAAAATCAATGTGAATATGGATTTACACAAATGAGCCCAAAATTATCAAAATTAAGAATCTAAGTCCCTCGCAACGACGCCAAAAATTGATGCTCTTTTAAATGCCATCGTTAAAACACAAATAACATCAATCTTAATTTCCGAATCTCAATAAAAATAACAAAGTAATACTTGGTTGAGACCGAGTCGATCCACGGAGAAATAGAATTTTTAACTTTGAAAATCTTGAGTTTTAATTGAAAATCAAAGGATGTGAAATGTTTGGTGCCAAAGAAACTTTGAAATTTAAAATTAGCAAGCTAGTTCAATATTAAAATACCTAAATATCTAAAATCACTAATAAAATGTAGAAATTATCACCCAAACACAACCTAAAACATTCCTTCAATTTAACTAAGTTTATTGATTTCTAAAAAGATTATTATGAAGATTGAACACACAAAACTGTCATTAAACAGAAATTAAAATTACAATAACTTTGAGAACTACAAAATGTTATTTATAGACTTACAAGTTAACTAATAAAAGCAAATAACACTAAAAAAGAAAACAATGCAAACAGTAAAGAGCCTGGCTCAGGTGGCTTCTATGGAGGGGTTGGTGCAATGAGCCGGGCGGGGCTCGTGGCAGCCGCTGGGCGCATAGGCATGTTGGACAGGGCCTGGACGGCGGAGGACGCAACACAACAGGCGAGGCGCAGGGGCGCGACAGACGAGGTACGAGGCGCGTGCTTGGCGATGGCGGCTGGGAGTGGGAAGGTTTCACGCAGTGCCACGTGGCGCGTTTGTGCGGTGCAGCAGACGAGGCGAGGGGTACGTGACGCGCTGGCCGCGTTCGCCCTCGGCAGGAGCGACGATGCCTGGTACCCCGGTGTTCACAGGGCCGACGCGTGGCGCTGCGGGCCCAAGAAGCTGCTGTGGCGCATGCAGTTGTTGACGCGTGGCAGTGGCGGTTGTTCGGCCGAGAGAGGGGACTAGAGACGAGAGAAGAAAGAGAATAGAAGAGAGAGAGATGTGTAGGGAGAGAGAGAGGAGTATGAGAGAGAGAGGTTGCAGAGAAAATAAAGAAAAGCTTTTTAAAACTGTCAGAGAGGGAGAGAGAAAAATTTGTAGAAAGAGAGAGGAAGAGGGGGAGAGAGAGATTCAGTTAAGGGGTGCGTAGAAGAATTGAAAGAATGCCAAAGATCCTCCTTTTTCCTCTCCCCTTGGTTTTATAGAAAAGAGCCAAATTTTGAATTTCAAAAAGATAATAAATAGGCTATTAAGCTCCCCCTTGATTATGGGCTCCTCTTTAAAAACCATGAATGTTTATTTTGAAATTTGAATTTAGAGAGAGATATTTGATTTTGATTTTTGAAATTTAGATTTTGAATAATAAATGTTATTTTTGATATTTGAATTTTGAAATTCAAATTTTAAAAATAATAAATATTATTTTTTTGAAATTTGAATTTCGAAATTTCCTTCTCTCTCTCTCTTAGTTGGCATGTGGGCCCCTTTTGAAGAACAAAAATACAATCTTGTTCCTTCCGGAATTTAAACCTTGGTGACTTCATTGAAATCAAGGTGGTCTGACCACTCTACCATCTACTTGCTCATGTCCTATATTCACATAAAATAACAATTATGTTCATGCGGCAATCAATAAATTATTCAAATGCAAATTAAATAATTACCGAGAAGCTCTTATTAAGAATGAAATTGTCATACTCACTTAATCTATGAAATGATGATATTTGAAATTCAAATTTTACAAAATTAATATTTTTGAAAGCATAATGGATTTATCGATCATTCCATGTGATTTTGTTCATACAATTGACAGTATAGTGTGTAAATTTCATCTATTATTTATCTAAAAATGTGTACTTATCACATGATCCTTTCTCCATGGTTATTTTCCTACCACAAATGTCCTATTTTCAAAATATATTTTCCTACAAATATAAGTATATGCTACTAAGCCAACATGCTGTCAAAATGACATAAGAACCTATATGAACACCCAACCTATGCCTAAACCCTGCTCTATAAGTCTTCCATGTTAAAATCGAACAAGCTTACAGACAGTGCCATCTTAGGAGTCTATGCGTCCGAATCATACAAGCATTCTTATGAGGCGGACGTTAAGTTAAAAGACACATGAAACCCGAGGCAAAAGGGTAAAATCCTGGCTATAGTTCTTCCGGTCTAGGTGGGACGGGTGGGTCCCCTTGTTGAACAGTGGAAGCACCAGTGAACATTT
Organism: Zantedeschia hybrid cultivar; assembly: GCA_030544215.1. NCBI lineage: Eukaryota > Viridiplantae > Streptophyta > Magnoliopsida > Alismatales > Araceae > Zantedeschia > Zantedeschia hybrid cultivar. The sequence goes on from JARZZO010000011.1 coordinate 50,358,140, forward strand.
GCGTTACCGCTGGCTGCATGTCATGTTAAACCTCCTCATGTTGTGGTTTGGATGCATGTCTGTTAAATAAGTGATAAGATTTATGCTATTCTTATACCATATATTCATGATCCATGACTTCATACTATGTCATGATCTTTTAACCATGCCATGCTATATTGTGATCTTTTATATTATACTCACGCCATACCATGATGTTATACCATGATCCTTTATGTTTATACTCACGCCATGCCATGCTATGCCATGATCCTTTATGTTTAGCTGAAGCTTGCTATGTTATATTTTATCATGACATGATTATATGATATTATCATTTTTTTTTTATGTTTATATATGATAAACCACGTAATGGTATCATGTGCTTGTTGAGTCGATAAACTCACCCATGCTATTTAAATCCTCTTCCAGGAGAGGAGCTTCCCAAGGCAGTCGAAGAATCTCTACAGCTTAGTCTAGTTAAACAGAGCTTTGCTTTGTAAGTCAAATCCCTATGTAAATATACAAGTCGTACTCCTGGACTTGATGTACTATAATGTGTTATACATGATATCAATGTAAAGGGTTTTGCGACTCATTACTGATCGCCCGTTTACATGCGAAGTGCTCATTCTTAACTACAATATATGTTCGGGTTGTTCCCGCTATCAACGGGTCCCTTTGAATCGAAGCACGTCGACATTTCCGTACCAGCCGACAGGGGGTTGTTATAGAAATAGTCTCGAAGGTGATTGTATGGTCAATATGGGATCATCCGCTCTCAGTGAAAGGAGAGAGAATTTTCTGGGAGTGATGCGCTTAAGTCCCTAGCCAGGGCGGACACTTTATTAGATAAAGAGTCATCTGATATAGTTTAGTGGCATCTGATTCAAGTGAATCGACCGGCTAGGGTTTAACAGTTAACCATCTCCTAGGTCGATTTTGGAACATTGCATGGATGAAGAATTATATTCACGCGGTAACTGATGATAGAAAGGTTCCATTAGTGGATTGCAGAACTCCAATGCCTTCCAGATTCGCACAGTGTTGCTTGGCACCCAACGTGATCGGAGGATCGTCCGAATTTAATGTGCGTCATTAAATTCGGCTAATTAATTAATATATAGATATTAATTAATTTGGTGAGTTAGTAAAGAGTTGTTGAACTTAATGGGCCATTAACTGGAATAATATTTGGGTCTAGAAGGTCACACATAAAAGATCTTCAGTTGAAGAGTCCAAAAATGGGTTTATATTAAGTTTGGGTATTTTTGAAAAACCGCGCGAATTGCTTAATATGAAAGACCACTGCTAGGTCAGAGGCTAAGCACTCTGACCTAGCAGCGCCCCCCCCCTCTCCTCTCTTTGGATGTCCCACTCTAAAGGGGGCGCCCCTTCCGATCTTCTCTCCGCCTTCCGCTTGCAGCGCTTCCCGTCTGACGAGAGATTATGTACACTTGTCGCGGAGGATTATGCAAAGCCAGATGGGATTTGCGGACGCTGCACTGAGCGAGGAAGCGAGGACGATCTGTCGCGGGGACGATCGCGTAGATACTGTTAGAGGCTGAGGATCTGCACGGCTTGCGGCATCACACTGACAGAACCAATTGAACGCGGATTTGAATCCATGCAAGGTGTATCCGTTCATCGCATTTTTTGTTTTGTTTATTAAAACGGTATGGGATTATTTATTTTAATTTTCACTGCGCTCTTCGATCTTGTCGAGAGATCCTTAAAGTGTTATCAGAACCAGGTTCCACTGTGTTTTTTATAGTTTCAATAAACAAAAATTGCGCCGGATTCGAATCCGCGCCAGAGAGGGCAGCCGACAGTGACTAGCTGGCCAACTCCCTTCTTCTTCCTCTCAACCTGCAACAGAAAACAAATGGGCAAGGGGAGGGGGCCAGCGCCCTTCCGGGTGTCGCCGGCGAGCTAGACGGCACTGGGGCCATCGCCAGACTGTCCGGCGATGGATCGGCAGCCGCCCGGTGCCGGTGCTGCTGCCGAAAGGTGAACCCACCACCTTAGGCTAGGCTTCTTGCTGGGTAGGGCGCCGCCAAGGGGGAGGGAGGGGGTGAACTTCACGCGGGGCTCGACCTTGTGGGGTTGGCCTGGCCTGGACCAGGGTCCAAGCCTACCCTAGGGCATTCCCAGACCAGGCGGCCCCTTTACGGGGCGCTAGGGTCCAAGCCTGGGCTCGGCCCTGGTCTAGACCCAGGGCTCAGCCTTGGCCCGAGCCCAGGGTTCAGTTAGGTTGAGCCCTGGCTCAGCTAGTGCTTGAGCCAGCCCGGGCCGAAATAAGCCCTGGGCCCAATTAAATTAAAAACTGGATCTTAATTTTAAAATTTTAAAATTGTTTTGAAACATAAAATTTTATTCAATTTATTTAATTAGGATTTAAATGATTTTGAATTGTTTAATTAACATATTAGTTTAAGAGTTAAATTAACGATTAACTCTAATTGCACGATTTAAGAGTTAGATTAACAGTTAATAATCAATAGTCTAATTGTTAGATTGCTAATTATTGATTAATCTAAATATTGGATTAATCTTAAATTATTAGGAGTGTTCTAATTAGTATGGAATATTCTTGAAATTATTAATTTGGAGTGTATGCACATAAGGTGTGTGATTATTATTTTTAAATGTGATTTAATTGCTTGTTTAACTAATTAAATGCTTTTCGAAAATCTCAATATGCAATTTTAATTGGTCCTTGATTTTATGAAACTAAAATTATTTATTTTCGAAAAACTTTTATTTAGCCTTGTGATGAGCTCTTCCATGTGTAGATTGGATACTAAAATAAACCGTGGTCATGGATATGTACTGATGAATGGATGTACTTCACGTGATGATGTATGTATATAGATCATGGTGGGATGTGATGGATAATTTATTAATTGTTAATAAATGGGGGTCTGCGTTCCTCTCCCTCTCACTCTTCCAATGTAATTCTACCTCCCTCCTATAATGCATTCGCCATAAGGTATTCTTATATATACAAATTGTAAATTCATAATATTGTATCTTTAATTTCAATTGTAAATTGATCGAGGCCATGGTGACTGGAGTGAGGATGATCCACAACTGCAACAAGGAAGGATTTTAAAGGAGTTCAGATTGCCTATGTGATTGTAGACCATTTAATATAATTCTTATGTTGAATGTTGGTGTGTTTGACTGTATGGCTCAAGTCAAACCATTGTGTTATCCATGACCACACGTTTACATGTATGTGATGCATGCTTTTATTTGATTATGAATCAAATGTCTATGTTATGTATATCATAAATATATGTGATATATTTATATACTAACCTAGGATGAGACCAAACTAAAATAATCAAAACCTTCAATTTAAATTCTAAGCCGGAACGTGAGTCATTGAGAATGTACTGCGTATCTCTCTATCATTACAGTTTTTAGGATTTGATTCAATGCTGGCAGTTTCTTGTATTTCCTCGAGATCTATCACTGTCTGATGAAGGAACTAAGAACTATGGCATTATGATCTTCAGTACTGACCCATGTGCTAAAGAGGATTGAGTGGAGTGAAAGGCCGGATGCTCTTGGGGTCTCACTTCCCAAGCAGATACATACTAATCTTGTTCTTGTTTCTCTTCCACTATTATATGCTCAATTCATTATTAACTTTAATATGAATAAGGTCCAAGCATATTTGGCTGAGCTATTGAATATGCTGAAAACTGCAGAGAGCAACCTTGTGAAGGAAAAGTCCCAAGTCCTCATAGTTGGTAAAACCAATAGAAAGATAAAGACAGTCCAAGCCTTTAAGAAAGGCAAAGGAAACAAGCAAGATAAGCCAAAGATTACAAAGAAGGACAAAGGAAAAGGAGTGGAAAAGGGTGATTGCTTCTACTGTCATCAAAAGGGCCACTAGAAGAGGAATTGTAATGAATATCTTAAGGACAAGGCTCAAGGAAAGATGAAGCAGTCTAGATGCCTATTGTGACAGGCCCTAATTACTTCGAATGGCTTAGTAACCTGAAGATTGTCCTCAGGTCTGAGTAGATTGTCTACGTCCGGGATAATGATCCTCCTGCTGAACCGATATTAGATGTTCCTGAAGCGGAGATCATAACATATGAGAAATAGAAAGAAGACTCCACCATGGCCCAATGCTACATACTTGCCCCGATGAGCAATGAGTTGCAGAGGCAGCATGAAGAGATGGATGTAAGATCCATCATACTCCATTTGAAGGAGCTATTGGTGAGCAGCGTAGAATCGAAAGATATGAAATATCAAAATATCTATACAGGCCTCAGATGGCAGATGGATCTTCAGTACATACCCATGTACTGAAGATGATTGAGTGGATCGAAAGGCTGGATGCTCTTGAGGTCTCACTTCCCAAGGAGATGCATACTGACCTTGTTCTTACTTCTCTTCCACTATCATATGCTCAATTCATTGTTAACTTTAACATGAATAAGATCCAAGCATTTTTGGCTGAGCTATTGAATATGTTAAAAACTGTAGAGGGCAAACTTTGTGAAGGAAAAGCCCCAAGTCCTCATGGTTGGTAAGACCAATAGAAAGAGGAAGGCAGTCTAAGCCTTTAAGAAAGACAATGACAAGAAACAGGATAAGCCACTGGAAGAGGAATTGCAAAAAATACCTCAAAGATAAGGCTCAAGAAAAGGTGAAGTAGCAAGACGCTTCAGGTATCTATATAATAGATAAAAATTTGCTAATTAGATATTATACATCATGGGTATTAGATAGTAGATGTATTTCTTATATCTGCAATAACATGCAGGTGCTGATAAAAAGGCGTAAGTTGAAGACTGGCGAGGTGGAGTTGAGGTTAGGTAACGGCACAAGAGTTGCAGCATAGAGAATAATGAATCTTAAGCTACTATATGAAGACTCTTTATCATTAGATGATTACTATTATATACCTAGCATAATAAGGAACATCATATCTATTTCGTGTTTAGAGCTCTTAAGAAGAGCAAGTGTGAAGTGAATAGAGCCCACTTATAACATTGCAGGCTTAGCCACATTGGAGAAAACAGACTCCAAAAGTTGTATAAAGACGAATATTTAGATTCATTTGATTTTGAATCATATGCAGTTTGTGAGTCAGGCTAAATCTCTATTTACTAGAAGTGGAGAAAGAGCTACGGACATCATGGAACGAATACATTCTGATGTATGTGGTCCTATGTCTACTCAGGCCATTGATGACTTCTCCTATTTCATTACATTCACTGATGATTTCTCAAGGTATAACTTTGTGTAGTTGATGAAGTACAAATCAAAAGCCTTTGAGAAATTCAGAAAATTCAAGAATGAAGTAGAGAAACAAATTGGAAAGAGTATCAAAACTATCCGATCGAATCGAGGTGGGAAATATTTAAGTACATAGTTCACATAGTACCTAAAGGATAATGGTATCTTCTCTCAGCTTACACCTCCTTATACACCTTAGATGAATAGTGTATCAGAAAGGAGGAATCACACATTAATGAAAATGGTTTATTTAATGATGAGCATGTTTAGATTACTAGTATCCCTGTAGGGATATGCACTTATCTCTGCTGTATATATCCTGAACAGAGTACCTAGTAAATCTGTTGAATTCACTCTATATGAGATATAGAAAGAAAGGAAACTAGACCTTAAGCATGTTAAAGTCTAAGGATGTCCTGCTTATGTTAAAAGACATGATTCAGATAAATTGGAGTTCAGAATTGATAAGTGCAGATTTGTCGAGTATCCAAAGGAAAACTACGGTTACTACTTTTATTATTCTGGCAAATAAAAGGTGTTTATCATCCGGAGAGCTGTCTTCTTCGTAGAAGACTATATTCTCCAAAAGGACAGTAGGAGTAAAGTAATTATGGAAGAAGTTCCAGACCCATAGACTTTCACAGGTTCATCAGATGAACCTTCGATTTTTGAACCTATTCAAACATACACACAGGAACTTCAAAGGTCTGTTAGAGTACCTAAGCAACCCGAGAGATATGTAGGACATATCAGTGAGAATGATTCTAAGACACTCTATAATGAAGATGATGATCCCAAGACTTACTAGGAGGACATTGAGAGTCAAGAGGCTAGGAAATGGCTAGAAGCCATGAACCCTGAAATTCAGTTCATGTACACCAACCAAGTTTGGAACTTGGTAGCCTTGCCTGAGGGTATAGTACCTATCCGGTGCAAGTAGATCTTTAAGAGAAAGATCGGTGTAAATGGACATATTGAGACTTATAAGGCAAGGTTGATGGTGAAGGGTTATCGTCAAAGACAAAGTGTTAGCTATGACGAGACCCTCTCACCAGTTGTCTGATTAAGTCTATCAGAGTACTTCTCGCCATTGCAGCATATCATGACTATGAGATCTGGTAGATGGACGTGAAGACAACTTTTCTCACTGGAAACCTTGAGGAAGATGTGTATATGATACAACCAGAAGGCTTCACTTCTAAACAGTCTCCAGATATGGTATGTAAATTGCAAATGTCTATTTATAGACTGAAGCAAGCTTCTTGAAGCTGGAATATAAGGTTTGATGAGGCCATCAAATCTTATGACTTTATTAAGAATGAAGATAAGCCTTGTATGTATGTATAAGAAAACCAGTGGGAGTGCAATCACCTTCTTAGTCTTTTATGTTGACTACATCCTACTCATTGGAAATGATGTAGGGATGATGTCATCAGTAAAGGTATGGTTGTCTAAGAACTTCTCCATGAAGAATTTGGGAGAAGTATCTTACGTATTGAGAATATGGATCTATAGAGATAGATAAAAGAAGATACTTGCTTTAATCCAATCTATGTACGTAGACTCCATTGCCAAAAGGTTTGATATGAAAAATTCCAAAAGAGGTCTCATACTGATGAGATATGGAATTTATCTTTGTACAGGTCAGTCGCCTAAGACCCTTGGAGAGAGGGCATTAATGGATAAAATCCCTTATGCGTCAGCTATAGGTTTCATTATGTATGACATACTATATACTAGGCCTGATGTAGCATATGCTCTAAATGTTACGAGCAGATATCAGACATATCCAAATGATGAACACTAGAAGGCTGTAAAATGTATCCTTAAGTACTTGAGAAGAACTAAGGATATTCTCTCGCCAAAACCTCCAATGAAGACGACCCCTGCCTCCTATGTGAAATCCGACTTCTCAACTTCTCTCCGAAGGCAACTAGGGCATCATCCATTGGTCCATGGAAAAGACTATGCGTATTTATTAGTTTTTTCCTCACTTTTGTACTGCTATATGTTGGCCGGTGCCGTCCATTGGATCTCCATCTCCACAGGGATTTTTCGTGTAACGCCTCCCCCTCTATGGGCTATGTTCTCTTTTTTTCGTCTACTGCTTATGTACCTTTCTCATTTTAAATGAATGGCAGCTATCATTTTATGACAAAAAAAAAAATCATTGCCAAACTTGATGTTTAGCTTCTCCTTCACCCAACACTGATCTAACCTAACTCTAATACACCTTTGTTGTAGATAATGGCAACACGAGAGATGAAGAAGGTGAACTTTGTTCCTCTCTACAGGATCGTGACGTTCATGTTTGAATTTTGGTGGTGTGTATTCACTCTAATTGGTTGGAACTTAAGCTGATGTCACAAACATATGCAGTTTTTTGTTTTAAGTTAGTAACAAGACTTCGACACCATCTAAATTTTAACTTGAAATGTTCGTCTGCTGATTGAACTTATCATGCTTGAATGAGAGGTTAAGCGTTGCTAGCATTGATATTTCTTTATATTTGTAGTGCACCATCATGCCAATATATTTGTCTTGTCTGCTCTGAAGTTTTATGTATTGTTCGGAGAATTACAAATATTTTTGTGCAAAATATAACAAGTTTGCGCACGCAAATTCACAAGAGAGCGTGCCCCTGAGATGTGCACCAAGCCGATCTTTATTTTTATATCATTTTGTTTCTCTCACTCTTTCATTATGTTTTCTTACTTCTACTTTTGTGGCACATTGCCCAATATGGATGCCTATTCTTCCCAATGGAACAAGACACATCATGATACTATTTCCATTTTTTTCCAATGGGTGTGATTGATGGTAGATAACATAATCAATCAGTCAATCAGATAGGACGGGTGACTTTATTCTTTAACTTTTTAAGGTTACAAGTTCAGGTCAATTGAGAATCTAACAATTTTCCCAATTGTTCAGTTAAAGGTGTGGTCTAGATTATGTCCTTTATTATGTATGATTATTTCTTCCAAAAATTGACTTGCACCTAGAGTTATTGACTAACTAGATGGAAGCGTAGGTTGTGTAGAGCAATCTCTCTATTGGGAGGAAACTATTAAGTTTTATTTGAATTTGAACCACAGTCTCCTGTATATATATATACATACCTGTCAATTGAATCAAATTTTTTTTTAAAAGAAAAAAACATAATCAATGCTGCAAGACAGTATACCTAAGATTGCTAAGAGATAAATCCACAGGACATCAGGCAAGCTTGTGCGTCAATAATGATGTACTGCTCCATACTGGGCCTTGCAACATGTATTTTGCTTTTGCTGGCTACGTACTTGTTTGTTTAAGTTACCAGATGCGAACTTTTAAACTTGTTTGCATCATTGCATCATGTGCAGTGCAGTGTTAGATTGTGAGAATGGCTTGGATCGTGCAAGTGTTGGATCTCTTCTTTTTTTTTTCCCTTTATCGTCTAATCTTACGGATGCCGCGTTGAGATGAACCTTTAGCTTGGTAAATTGTTTCTTTTTTTAAAATAAAAAAGTGCAAAGCTGAGAGCCAGTGCAGGCCACAACAGTGCTGCAAGCATTATTCATAATTTAAATGCTTGTTCCGCTATTTTGATGGATAATGAAAAATGAGTGTCAAGGCAGTCCAGCAAGTATTACTCAATTTAAAGAGTAATACTTATTGCATCGCATGTGGTGCAGCACAGGGTGCAGCCAAAATATATGTGTATTTCAAAAAAATTTGAAGGTTGAGTCCATCATGTCCGACATATGCACAAATCCGATCTCCAATTGGATGACCTGAAATTCTAAAAAGAAAACAAGCCTCATTTTATTGGGCTCGGCCCATTCAAAATATTTATTTTATTGTTCATTGATTTTTGATTGTTTATTTTGGAAATTTTTAGTTGTCCAATCAAAGATTAAATTATATGAATATGTTGGACATGATAGAAAAAAAGATTTAAAAAAGCTCTATTTTTTAAAATGCACCCCATGCAGTACAGCAACACCGCATGTGTTGCTCTAGTTTAAATGCTTCTTCCACTATTCCAAAGGATAACGGAAAATGAGCTTCATCCAAGAGTACATATTGCGTTTTGGCAACTCCTTGGACCCTCGGGGGGACTTCACCTCGTGCAGCTGCCTCTTTAATACGTGTGAATCATGAACTGATGCATATGGTTAAGATTAAAACGTCTATGTAATCTTCGACTAGAATGTAGGGCACCAATTTTATAAATAGAGAATAAATTGCTGCACTGTCACGCGTTACTACGCTGTTTGACCGGTGCAGCCAAGGAAAGAAAAAATTCAAAAAGACCCGACCCACCCTATCTGACTGTACAATCTGATGTTGGATCGGACGACTTGAAAAAAAGATGAAAAATTAAAAATCGACCCCAAATGAATAGTAAAGAAAAAAGATGAAAAATTACTATTTAGTTGGAGTCGATTTTTTATTTTTCATCTTTTTTGGGATAGTCTGATCCAAGATCGGATTGTACTGTGTTGCATCGCCAGGCAGCGTAATAACACCGAGCAGTGCAGCAAGTTGGTCTCTTATAAATATTAGAATGTCAACATGTTTCTTTTGGACAATGATGACCATCTAATTTGAATACATCTTTTGGACAATGATGACCATCTAATTTGAAGATTTGAAGTCAAGATTAACCGTGCCTTCAAGTGCATCCAAGCACCAAGTCTTCCCACTTTAACAGCAGAATAAGGGAAGAATAAAGCACCTTATTCCACGATTAAGGCTAATTCTACTTTGATATGGGAAATTAATTATACTTGTCAAAGTGAATAAGAAGAATAAACAATTCCACCTAAGACCCAAGAATTACTTATTCTGCCTATTCCACCGATGAGTCCCACACCACTGTCAAAGTGAAACGCCCTTGGCCCTTGATTCCGATATAAGTAATCCAGTATAAGTAATTCCGAATAACTCATTATGTTATCAAAAGAAAGATTATAAGAGAATAACTTGTTGCACCGACAACCCGTCTTATGCCAATTGTTGGTGTTTTTTAATTTTTTTTTAACACATTTTTTAATTTTATAGGTGGGTCTCAGTGCGACCTATATATTCATACAATTCGATCTTCAATCTGATAACACAATAAAAGTTGAAAAATAAAAAATTACCCCCAAATGAACAGTAGAAAATAGTAGGGCACTTGAGATCGATCTTTGACTCTTCATCTTTTTTTTTTAGGTTGTCCAATCCGATATGGGATTGTACTGAATACATGTAGGGCCCACCTAAAAATTCAAAAAATAAATTTTTAAAATTAAAAATACTGACAGCGGAAATAATACTGGTCGCCGATGCAGCGACTTATTCTCAACTTTTAATATCACCTAATCTTTAGATCAGACAACAGAAACAAAAATGTAATATGGATCGTTGGGAGAGTTACTTGCGCATAGATCATTCTTTATAAGTCACATACAAAAAAATCCAAGAAAAGGGAATAGAATGCAGAATAATTAGTAGATTTAACAAACCAGAAAGTCCAGCGGCAGAGCCCTATCTTTCACCGAGGGGATTTTTTTTGCGAGTTCTTTTAAAATATATCATCTTTGATGGTATTCCCTCAAAATCTGAAATTTATTTATAACCTCTCACAGCTCAAGTTATTTGCTGGATTCCTCAGATACTAGAAATAACTTCTTCAGAGTTTTAGAAAATATCCTAAAAAAGGATGGGTTTGATGTCCATTACAAGGGACTGGCCATGGCTGCCTGAGATTAGTTACTGACAGAGCCGGTCATAATTACAGAGAAAAAGGACCAATAGGTCACTAAGTGAAGAGGTGCAAAGTTGCAGCAGGAGACCATAAAACAATTAGCTGGTGTACATGCTACATATTATAACATGAATTTTTTTATTTGCCTTGTGTCAGAACTTGCACAAGCCTCATTAAAATAAATCAAGTACAAGGAATTCAATTATGCTAAAATGCTCAAACCATGGGTTTGGACTGGTAAGAAACATTCATAATTAGATCGCTCTACGTACGTATTCCTGCATCATAATCTCTAGGGATGACAGGAGAAGCATTTAAGAAAACTGAAAGCATAATTTGCAAATAAAAGTGACTAGCTCAACAGTTTCTAAAACAATTATCCAGCAGTGAGTAGCCCAAAGATAGTGGAATCACGAGTGAACTGGTAAAAAAGCCTGCGTGCACAACACCAATAAGAAGATGATATATATATATATATATATATATATATATATATATCACGAGTGAACTGGTAAAAAAGCCCGTGTGCACAACACCAATAAGAAGAAGATACTAATTGACCAGTTTCAGGCACCAAAATGTTATATGCACCCTGCATAGGAGCCGTTTAGGAAAGGAAGGGAAGGAGGAGCCAAAATTTTTCGCTTGAATTGCAAAGATAAGCAACTGGAATCACAAAACACCATCTCGTAATGCACACTGACACTGTCTCCTTGTACAACCCCCGTTTCCACACGCACTGCATAGTACATGACTATCTGGTAACAAAGTATATGCTCATGGAAACATAATACATAGTCTGATTCTACATACAAGGACCATATCTAAAAGCAGCAGGCCAGGTCCAAATGGAGTTAAATAGAATTACATCTGACTGCCAATCTGAATACGAAATGTAATAAGATTAGTTAAAAATATGTAAGAAACATTAGCACAAAAAAAACCCACTAGCATTCTCAAGCCAGTAAGATACCTGCCACAAATAACATCCAAGATCATATCCGCCAGTAGCCATCACTGAACTTGCTCTTTAATCGCCAATAAAATCCATTTTATATGTGATTGAGAGAATAGGTAATATATCATTAGTTCTTAATGAAGGCTGTTACCTGTTTCTGAAACTGGTACAGGATGATAATGATGAAGAACACCAGCTGCAGGAAGGAATCCTCTAGGAACATTTTCAGCATATATCCGAGCCTCAAAGGCATGACCTGTTTCCAAGTTTAAAGATAATAACATGCATAAGTATTGCTTCGGCAATTACATAAGCGAATAAGATGGGGACAGAAATGCATAATGAGTTATAGTCCCAGATGGGATAACCCATGTTTCTTGACCTTAATGCCATCAAAGCAGACACATCCAATCAATGGATGAGAAAAAGCCCAAGCTATATAGTCTAATCAAATGGTTGACCTAATAATGAAGGAAAGAAAACACTGACAACAAAAAATGAACAATAGCTATTTACCAGCATCATACTAATACCTAACCAGACCAAAGGACATCCTTCTAACTATTTCAGCCATGAAAGTTACAAAATTCCTTTACTAACCAAGGTAGTCATTGCAGTAATCAAGACGGAAATGCGATGATAATATATTTCATAAACTGGTTCATTATAGGATTCTATTAACAATGCAAACACAATAGATTCTTATGAGAACAAGTGTGACATAATAACCAGAAAATTATGTTACGGCATAAATATTCTGATTGACATACTCGTCCTAAGAATTGGCATTGTTATTGTAGTGTATATTTGTAATTCTTCACCCAGGATGGTCTCCCCACCTTGCAGAAAAGTGAACAAAGTCGAGGCCCTGTCACTTGCTAAACAAAATGATAGCATGCGAAGTTTTTGTCTTGGTAATTAATAATTATGGGATATTTCTTCTTTGTCACTATTCAACTAGCTAGAGAGGACATGGAGCGAGGGGTGGAACTTGTGCCAGGACAACCCATGACCAAACACAACCCAATTTTGTCTTGGTGTTAATGATTTTACATAGTTTCTTGCTTGCTATTATTGCCTTTCGACTGCATAGGGATAATTTGCCAGGGGTGCAACTTGGACTGGACCACAGGGCCAGCACATGACCAAATCCAGCCCGGCCCAATTTTCACTAAGTTACCTAAGGGGTTAGTCAGGCTGAGTTGGCCTTGGGCCAAAAACTACAGCCACCCAAATTCAGGTTGACCTCAGCCTAGCATGTTGGCCCAATTGCTACTATATCCAGTCATGCATGCTCAGCTTTGGTCTATTTGGTTGCTTAGCATCCAAGCAACTCAGGGAATATTTCACTTCCCAGTTCAACTTAGCATGATTGCCAAGGCTGATTCGAGAACTCCTATATGGATTTGAGTGCCCCCAATGGACTATGGGTTTTTTCAGTGAGAAAATATTTTGGAATTTGAATTTTTGATACACCACAGAAATTTATGATATTTGACGTTGATTATACCCCTGATCAACTGTATTTGCCACCATACCTAACATGCACGCAACTAAGAAATAACAACCATACCTCATACAATATACATATATATATGTGTGTGTGTGTGTGTGTGGAGAGAGAGAGAGAGAGAGAGAGAGAGAGGAGTGAGGACTCTCTTTTTTGTTTTAGAGAAAAAAATAGTAATTTATTACTTATGTTAACAACATTTGAGCATATTCTTAGAATATCCTCACTCCTCACAATAGTTGTCTGGTAGGTATCATTAGAGGTTTTCAATTTCCCAGATGAACAAGAAAGCATGAAGCATTCACCTCCTCATTACAAAAAGCCTTAGCCCCCTCCCTAACAGATTGACTCAAAAAGACGTAAATTCTCTCCAGAGATGCAGCTTCCTTGTGGAAAATCCCAGAATTCTGACCACACTGCTCAAATGTAGAGGAGGGCGGGTGTCGTTTTCAACGGTCGGGCTTGGCAAAAATCAAGGCCAGACCCACTGAAAAATAGCAGGTCCATGCACCCATGTCCAGCCCAATCCCAGAATTTTGACAACACTGCTCAAATGTCAGGAAAAGGGGGAAGGGGGTGGGGTTGTTTCCAACGGTCAGGCTCGGCAAAAATCAAGGCCAGACCCACTAAAAAATAGCAGGCCCATGAGCCCATGCCCAGTTCAAGCCCACTTTCTAAGAGTCTTACCTAGGCCCCACACATGCCTTTATAATCCCGCTCCTGGGCTTGGGCTGAGGCTAGAAAATATTTTCTCCCCAGAGACTAAAATATGTAAGATATTTAGTTCACACACGTGCAATATCGGCCGATATGTATCGGTATCGGTGGGTACCGGTAGACACCCAGTGAAACACCGATACTAGTCCATTTGTATTTAAAAATTTCAAAAAAACTTTTATTGGCCGGTACTATTGGGCCAAAATTTACCAGTACCGGCCGATACTCCCGATACCAATACTGGTATGTATCGGTATCGGCACCCCCCGATACTGGTACTGCCATCCTTGCATGCGAATAGCCTTAATAATACTACAAGATTAATCCTTGGCAAATATCATGGAAAAAAAACTCTGCATGAGAAAAAAAAGCTGGTGCATTTAACTGAAACAGAAAATTGCGTCACCAAAATGACAAAGTTATAACTTAGCAAACCATGACAATGAAATAAATAATGCTCTCTTCATGTAGGCAACTTACCTTTTAAGGGAACTTGTGACTGAGTCAAAGGTAGAGGTTCTCCATTGGCAACATGGATCTGCCACTCCACAAGATCTGGGCCAACAATCATCTCTGTCACAGGATGTTCAACCATGGAAATTTTTAAGAGAAATGACCCAGATCAGACTAGAGGTCAAACATACACTCGTTTTGTTCGATAATATGCAATTTCCATGTATAAAGAGTGACAATCTCCAATTAAGGAGTTGCAGAAAAAGAAATAACTGACAATGCACATAATTACACAATAATATAAAAGTACACTAAGTTGAGGAAGAATAGAATTAGCACCTGAAGACGAGTATTCATCTCCATGAAGTAAAATTGGCCTGAACCAGTATCCCCTATAAATTCCACGGTGCCAGCATTGTGCTAAGCAACAACCTTGTCAGATGTTCAACAGCAAAGAGAGGCAACTGAATCAGTGAGGATGCAATCAGGTGGAATCAAATGCATAAAGTGTTAAGACGTAACCAAAATGAAGGATTACTACAATTATCAGGTTAAGAAAAGTATCACCTTAACTAGAAGAACAATTTGTCAGTATGCTCAACCGTGGCACACTGGCAACATAAGAAAGAGAATACGGGAAACAATGTTTCAACACTGGGAAGTAAAAAAATCATTAAATCCTAAAAAGTACATGATTTTTTCTCGTGGAAGGTACCACTTGTATTATAAAATTAAAAAATGGAAAACATATACAAGTGAAGAGAGGACAACAACAAAAGTTCCCCTATACAAAACATCGAGAAGGTGTGAATCTCTATGTTCTGCCCCCAAGAAGAGCAAAAAGGGTAGAGTTACACCCATCCACATTACAAGTGACCCAAGCCCACTCTTTGATTCTCTCACAAACCAATGAAGAGACCCTTAACCGTTGTAGTGGTCTCTCCTAAAAATTCTACCATGACATTCATTCCATAGGGACCAAATTGTTGCATGCCGGACCAGCCACCATAGAAAATGGTCTTCTTTGCGAAGCCAATGCCTTTCCAATGAACAAAAGAGCTCTTCTACTGAATCCCAATGACCGGTCCCAAACAAGTACATGATACATAATAGATTGAAGAAAAATGAAATGAAGAGAAACTAATACATCGTGAAAATGTATTAGAAATAAAAGAGGTTAGACTAAAATAATTTCCTGGAAAGTGCATCTACAAATCCCGGTCAGAAAGACACCATGCCATCTTAGAATACTGTGCCAGGTTAAGGATATATTAGAAAAGATGAAAGTCACAAACTGCTTTAGTTTGCACCTTTAATAGCAAAGGTGATACAGGTGATTTTTTTTTCAAATTCTATTTCATTTATTGGGAGTCTAATAATTCACCACATGATGGTCCTCTGTCGCTTTCACATTAGGATCTTCATAAGAATTTGCTTCCACTGGTGTCAAATCTCCTAATGGTTCCTTTATGGATGATGAAAACTGATGAAGATGTGGACGCCTGAAAGCACATAATTAAGCATGTTTTTCTCTTTCCATGCAGCCAAGATTGTCCATGGAAGGAGAAAAACCTGACCATGGGCTAGGAACATTTCCTTTACATATCAGACTCTTCCATCCCCCTTGTGCAGCCAATATTAATGTTCATGGGCTAGTAGAAATTTTCCTTTAATCCTCTTCCCTTAACGAAAACTGAATAGTTCTTTTCAACCGATTCCTCCTAACTTCTGTTACTTTGTTGAAAGGATTCTAAAGAATATTGTACGAGATGAGACTTATGGACCGTTATCTCGCAGTTGTTCATCACTTCATACTTTTAGATTTAGAACTCCAACAGTATAATTAGTATAACCTAGTCTCTCACATCCTTCGATCACACTTCATGGACGTTCTATTTTTTAACCATGCTTGTTATTACCCTTAATAATATCTTGGAAATCATGACAAGAGAAAGGAGAAAAGCTGATAGGCCAGAAGATTTCTCATGGACAAATCGAAATCAGCAGCTTTAACCTCTTCTCCATCACGTAATCAATTAGATTTGACTGACCTTCTATAGGAGTGTGCTTTGATGCATCCTTCAATCTGATCAGGTTCCCATCTTCTACATAAAGCAGGCCAATAGTATCTTCAATCCAGCCATCCGTGTCGATGAATCTTGAGATTGAATTCTTCCCTCTTCTAACATCGGAAACCTTATGAAGGCAACTTGTCTTCTAGTTTCTCTCTTTAATCTACAATGTCCTCGATTTCTGACTCCTCCATGCACTCTGGGATTGTTAGAAGCTAGCAGGCCTCTCTGTCTCTTGCACATGCTACTCTAGGATTATAGGAGCAAGCAGGTCAGAGCAATATCTGCAACCATGGCAGTTAGGATGTTTTTGTCTCTCTTGGTCTCCCCTGATCTCTTATGCTGCTCCAAGAACAGTGGAGTAAGCAGGTCAAAGCAACATCAGCAGCAAGAGGCAAGTAGGGTATCTTGTTTCATCTTCACCTCGCTTGCCCAGTATTCACAAGTTCTTAAGCCCTGTTCATAACCAAGCCAAGTTTGAATCTAATTTAAGATCGTAAACATGCTTGTTGACGATTTTTCATTATTTAAGGATATAACTATTATTTCATAATTTAAAATTTAAAAAGTAAATTAGTTTTATCATCCGAGTCCCTAACAAGGCCCACTAAGAGCGGGCTGGCCATATATGAAGGCCAGCTATTTCTGGTTCCTTCTAGGATAGGAGGTTGTAGGGTATAGCCTGAGAAAAGCATGAAGGGCAAGAGGGGTGGCTCTACAGAAGACCAATCCCTCCTTGATGGTTAAGCTGGGAATCCCAACTACTTTGGTTGGCCTGACAGGCTCCAAGCACATGGCTTGAGCTGTTTACAGAATCGTATGGGCTCGTTTATGCCTTCCATCAGTTCGTATGGGCTCATTTATTACGGGCTCATTTATTGATGAGTTCACACCCATCGAGTATCCAAACAAGCTGAGTTCAAGACTTCAAATGGGCATTGTTGAACAAAAAAATTTCAGATTCCCCTACACTAGGGTTTTTACTCTAAACCCATGTGTATGTATGTATGCATGCAAAAGAAAAATTAGGGCTTATCCCAAAACATAGCCACTAGGGTTTGTAACTGCAATATGATGCATGCAAAACATACTAACATGCATGAGATGTGTGTATGTACAAGAGATGAAAGAAGAGAGGCCAAAATATACCTTTGGACAGCAACAAACGCAGCCACCCAATGCTGCAACAAAAGAAAATTCAGAACAAGAAGCAGGGGGACAGCACGCCAGCAGCAAGAGAGAGAGAGGGGGAGGCAGCACCAGCAGCAAGAGAGAGAGAGAGAGAGGGAGGCAGCACCAGCAGCACAGAAAGAGAGGGAGGACAGCACAGCAGCAGCAAGGAGGAAGAGAGAGAGCACCGGCCGGCCGAACCACCCCCACCGGTGGTGGGGAGTCAAAAAGGAAAAAAAAAAAAAAAAGAGGGAGAGATAGGGGCAAGGAAAGGGGGGCCGGCACCCCCCACCCCCAACCAGTGGCACTCACCGGTGGGGGACCCACTGGTGGCACCCGCGGTCCCCCCTTCTCTCTCTCTTTCTCTCTCCCCTCCCCATCCCTATCCGAACCTCCCACAGGTTGCTTATGTGACACCGGTGGCCATACCTCCCACGGTGGCACCCTCCTCTTGGCCTATAAAATGCCCCCCAAGGCCCCCATCACAAACACATGCACAGAGCTAAAAAAAAAGAGAAGGGAAGGCTCTCCTAGAAGATTTCTGCAGAAAAAAAAATAGAAAAAGAGACTCTGTCGGAAGATTTTTTTTACGTGGAAATAAAAAGGACAATGATAGTTTTACTTTATGTTTATTATTGTAATGTTGTGAACAATAATAAAATAAAGTGAGTTTATTTCTATCGGTGAAATAGCCCCTATTTGTGCTTGGTTTACTCTTATTGGTAGAGTAGCCATAATTTTAATGGTTCATTCTCAATAGAATGACCATGTGATTATTGGTTCTCTTATTGGTAGAGTAACTACACACCACATGAATCATTTCATTAAAGTGATCATTATCTATTGGTTTCTCTAATAATTTATCGGTTTACTTTTATTGATAGAGTAGCCATAATTTTGGTGGTTCATTCTTAATAAAATGGCCATGTGGTCATTGATTCTCTCTTATTGGCAGAGCGGCCATATGGCATAGATCATTTCATTAAGGTGACCAACATTGTGTGATGTGCTTCAATTAAAAATCTGCATATTGTTGTTGCCTCATATTCTATAACTGCGGTTCGTTCATATTGGTTGAATGGCCAATTCATTTTGGTTCCTTTATATTGGTTGAAGGACCATAAAGGAATATCCTTAAGCAGGTGATGGCCTTCATGCCTCATTAATTAGGGATATCATTTATGTCCTCCATCCTCTAAAATGAACTAAAAGAGGGGATATCATGCCCAAAGAATTGTTAAAGGATACTTAAAGGATATCTTTAATTATGTCACCTTCTTTAAAGGGTCCTAATGAAATTTATGTCCAAAAGACCAATCTTCTTGGCACTCTTAAAGATTCTAAGTCCTCGTGTCCTTATGAGAAATTAAAAATCCTTAAGTATCCTTTAAAGGATCCTTATGAATTCTTTTAAATAAATAAAAAAAGAGGAAATCTCATTGCATGCATCGCACCAAGGCAACCTACTTTATTCATACTTTATTCATGGGCCTTAATGGACGGTTAATCAAGGGTTGCCAATTAATAGCTGGTGTAATTAACACTGACCAAAGTAAGTGGGGAGAGGTTAAGAACATGGATCTACGCTTGATCCAGAATCTTAGACTTGAGGATTAATTCCAAACTCTCAAAGTCTATATTGAAAAAGAAGAAGAAGAAGAGAGAAGAACATGTTTTTCAAAACTCCGAAATTCTCTTTTAAACCAAAAGTTTTCTTTTCAAAAAAATTTCAATTTTTTTTTCAAGAATAAAAAATAACGAAATCATTCCCATAGATTTGGCGCGCCTGGTAGGACCTCTCCTTCCCTTCATCTATCCGTCTAATAAGTCTCCTGTCAGGACAAGCCTAACGTTGCCCTGTCTAGTGCAGGTGCGAGGAAATTTAATTCAAATGGCAGCTAAGGTCACCTACAGTCCTCTAGTAGTGGCTATCCATGTTCAGTAGGGGTACTTGACTACGCCGACCTATTTCGGTGATTTTCCAGTGGTGGTTGGATCCCCCTACTTCCTAGGGGTGGTTGCTGCACCGAAGCCTACTCTGGTAAAGAAGATAACAACAGGGCGCGCTTCCCACACCCAGAAGAAGTGCAACAACAGCAGACCTGGTTGGGTCTATGCCGTCAATGCCATTCATATTGTACCAACCTCCTCTTCCAACAGGAGGCCAAGGAAGCATAAGATAGCAAGTCGTCCATCACGGGAAAGACGATCCTGGTCGGTAATCTCCGCATCCGTCTGGATGGTGGGGAGCTCATAATACCCACGATCCGCTATGTTCCATCGATTAATGTCCAGAACTAATTTGGGATACTCCCGAAGGTCTGCCAAGATAAGGCAGCCTTCAAGAAAAAGACAAGAACCCCAAGAGCTCCTAATCAGTGGGAGCAAAAGATCCAAGCAAGAGCCCCGAGCCAGTCGGAGCAAAGGTATCAAAAGAAGGCAAGCATGCCACCAAGAAGAAGCAATCTTGTGGAAGACATGAATGTCCATCTAAAACAAATATGGGTGGCTAAAGAGGAAGCCCGAAAGATTCGTCAAGCTAGGGTTAGCTTAGCCAAGCAACAACCTCAAAAGTTCGAAGAGTCAGTGAGGCAAATTATCAAAGAAGACTTCCGACCTCGTTCTCTATGAGGTCAGAAAAGGAAAGGGACCTACAAGGCTAAGAAGCAACTACAACAACCAAACAAACTAAGGACTTCGGTCTTCGCAAGACTGGGGAAACCTCCCCTGCAAGTTTCAAAGAGGAGAAGGGTCACGCAAGTGCCTGAAGACGGCATTCGAGTATACATCTGTTATGCCTCAAGTACCAGTAATAGGCAAACCTTATTGCCTGAAGACCTAGCTGAGCTTTCCAACATAGCTCAGTGGGATGGGCCTCTAACGCGGCAAATGAAGCAAACAACCCCAAAATGACGGTGTTGTTGCCGTAAAAGGTGAAGATGAAGACGGGCTGAATGGCTATGAACTGGGTCGCGGCAAGAGCAAGCAACCCAAAGTCAGCCTCAGACTATAGAAGAAATGAGGCTGAAAAATCAACAGCGTAAGACCTTCCTATTACGGTCTTAGGAACTGTTGGGCCTCATGCAAAAGCTAGAAGATCAACAAAGAACAATGCATATGAATGGGCCTCCCCCAAGGGTAGTTCCTATTACGGTCATGATCAGGCCTCAAGCACCGGGAGTCAACTTCACCCCAAATGAAGTGGCGAAAAATCGGGATGAAGGACCAAAACATAATGCCCAGCAGTCTAACGCCTCTGCAGAAGATGTCACGGTGTCCCAAAAACATATGATCGAGCAGATAGTAGAAGCTAAAATTGTAGAGCAGGGTGACGGGATAAGCATCTTTGACCTGTACAAAGTGCCATTCCTGGTCCACCACTTGTTCAAGAAGCTGCCTCTCACTCATGTGAAGCACCTTTAGTTCACAAGATATGATGGAGAAGGATCTGCCCAGGAGCATATCGCCTACTATATGAGCGATTTGGGAGAATTGGCCATGGAAGAAGCATACCTGCTTAAGTCTTCTCGACCTCTTTGACAGGCACAACATTTCAATGGTATGCTAAAGTGAAGCCCAATTCCATCAGTAATTGGGCGGAAATGCAGAAGAAGTTTCTAGACCACTTTAAGGTGTCAGAGCGAAAGGTGACCATCACTGAGTTGGTGGCATTAAAGTAGAGCAAGAATGAATTTGCCATTGATTATATCAAGAAGTGGCGGAATCTCAGCATGAAGTGCGACAACCCGCCAGTGTATGAGGATGCAGTAAAGCTCTGCAAAAGAGGCCTAAAGTCGGAGATCAATGAGAAGCTGATCGAGGCGAGTATTAGAAACTTTGATCAGCTAAACAACATTGTGTCGAAGATTGAGATGTTCTTTACGGATAATCCGATAGTGATGTTCAACAAGGGGAAGGTTCCCAGAGAGCGGACCTCTAATATGAAAGAAGTTAATATTGTCGACTTTGCCTCGACAGTAGAAAAGACCGTGGGCATGCCCAATGCAAGCGCCTCCACATCTAATGCTAAGGGCGGCGACAGAGTTTCATCCGTGTCTCTCGGTGAGAAGATGAAGAGGCCGTACTCCTTCACCAGGGAGCACACTAAGAAGTTGTTCGACACTTGTGTTCGAGCGGATCTATTGGCACTTCCGGAGCCAAAGAGGACAGCCAAAGTCACGAAGACGAATGAGCCTAATTACTATGTGTATCACTACATGCTGGGACATGTGGTGGAAGATTGTTGTCTATGCAAGGATGAAATTGAGAAGCTCATCCAAGAAGGGGTCATAGAAATGTGATATATTTTGTGAGTCCACCCCAACCACACTAGAAGCCAAGGCAGGCTTTTGCAGTAAATGTGATTCACATAAATGAAGACTCATCCTGGGGTGACCCATAAGAAGACATGGAGTCCTCTCCGGAGTGAGAGGCCATACCCACCTATACCTAGGCAATGCTGACTTATACACCGGCGACACCTCCATTTGAGGATCCTACCAGGGGAATGCTAGAAGAAATTCAAATCAGCCTGGGACAGTTGTTCTGACAACAGGCAGTCTTGGTAGACAGGGTGGAAGGACTCTCAAAGTAGCTGGCCAAGGTCCTGATAGAGAAGAGGGCTAGTCGATCCATTTCGACTGAGAAGTCGAGCTCGGAACAGTAATGCAGAAAAGACAAACATGTGATTGATCTGCATAAGGAGCCAGAAGCACAATATAAGAAGCGGAGGTTTCCCAGAAGAAAAAGATGCAATCACTGCAACGGTGAATCTAAAGACATCCGGATGATTGAAGAAACCCCGCGAGGGAGGCAAATCACGGGTAAAGAGAAAGGAGGGATAAGAATCAAAAGCAACATGTCCCTTAAGAAAGAGTATTCCTTCCCGAAGGAAAAGACTCGGGAGCTTCAAATTATGCATGAATCAAAAAGTGATGGCTCTGCCTAAGCCTAAGAAGCAAGACGAGTCACATGAAGAAGACATACCCCAGTATTGCCCATATCACTGCTCTGATGGTCACTCAATTGAGTAGTGCATTACATTTAAAGATGAAGTGGAGAAGCTAATCCGAAGTGGCAGGATAGATATGGGGAGATATTTGGTGAATTCTACGCGGCCTCATAGCCGAAGTGTTAATACATATACGACAAATGTGTTACATGTGAATGCGGGGGGGCAAAAGGAAAATACCGGTTGAAGGGAAGGATAACGCTGAGCTAAAAAAAGTTCCTCTATATTAGTATCGAGGAATGGTCCTGGATAGGCCTGTCACTCCTCGGACCAAAGCGGCGGTCACAAGAGAGATGTAACAGTGAAGCCTAAAACAGCAGCAAGAAGCCATGAAGGAAAAAGAAGCAAAGGCAAATTCCTCTAGCAGTAATCTAAAACTGGTATTTGGAGAATACCAGATGTTGCCAGATGTGGTTATGGAGTAAGCCATCAAGGCCACCTTTGAGCGCAACCAACCAGAAAAACAATGGACTTCAGTCCAGAAGAAGAAGGAGCAGGGTTCCATAATGAAGATGGAGAAAGGAAAAGCCTCTGTTCCCGTGCTTTCGCCGCAGAAAATGCCAGCTCAGTCCCGTCTCATCAAGGAGGCGGCTAGAAAGAAACGGCAAGAAAAGAACAGGAAAAAGAATGAAAAAAGAAAACTAAAAAAGAAAGAAGCTCAGACTAATGCTACGGACATGCCGAAGCAAGAAATGACACCCCTACATAAGCTTATTCATGAGTTGGAAGAATATGCGCCAAGTCGTTCGGTGAAAAGGGTGCCATTAGACGAAATATATACCTAGAGAAGAAATTGAGAAGAAGTCCCGCCTGAAGTGTTGGTTGTTACAGCTTCACCAATACATGTGGAACACAGGGAAAGAAGCTTTCTGCAATGATGATGAAGTTGTTGCCTTCTGGGAGGGAGAAGTGACTGTAGAAGGCTAGAAAAATAATTTGAGTCATTCTCCTGCAATATGACCTATGTACAATTTCAAGCTGGAAGTGGCCTTATTGATGATGAGATCAGGTGTGTTTCACCCAGATCCAGAAGACCCCTAGCGACGTACCAAAGAAGTAACTTGCACAGTCGAGGAAGAGGCTGAGGCAGCAATGGCGATCATGATAAAGGCAAGAATGTTGCAGATCAAGAAAGAGTGATACACTTCAGGGGAGAAATCCCGAAGTCAATCCCTGAGCCATAAGTGAGGGGGGATGTCTACTTTTACCCGTATCAGATAAAGAGGCAGGTCCTGCAGAAAGTCCTGAAGAGGCGGGTCGAGGAAGAGGCTGAGGCAGCAATGGCGATCATGATAAAGGCAAGAATGTTGCAGATCAAGAAAGAGTGATACACTTCAGGGGAGAAATCCCGAAGTCAATCCCTGAGCCATAAGTGAGGGGGGATGTCTACTTTTACCCGTATCAGATAAAGAGGCAGGTCCTGCAGAAAGTCCTGAAGAGGCGGGTCCCATAATAAATCCCGAAGAAGCAAGTCCTGCAGTGCTGCCTGACACCGCAAAAGACATAGAAGCCTTGGCCGGTATGTTCGATGAAGGCCTGAGGGTTGATGCCCAGGAAAAGGAGACGCTGACTGAGGAAGCTGCAAAAGAATCAAGACAACAAAATGCATTGAGCGAGACTCTAAAAAGTACAGCCAAAATACTGCTAACTATTGAAAAGGCTTGTACAAGAGCAGATCAACAGGTTCTACAGACAATGAAGAGAATGCCGGTAGGTCTTAGTATTTGGGAAGCCATCTCCCTAAATAAAGAGCTAAAAGAAGCGCTCATCATTGTCCTGCAAGATCTAGAAGCCTATGAAGTCCATATTGCTGAGGTTCAGGCTGAATTATACACCGTGTACGAAGCTACAGTGATCTTCACTGACGAAGATATGTTGCTGCCCTGTCCCTGTCATAATAGGCCATTGTACATAAAAGGCCAGATCAACGGGCGAGAGATAGATCGGATCTTGATAGATTCGAGGTCTACCATCAATATTATGATGCTCAAGACTTTTTAGGCTTTATACCTCATGCCTTATATGAAGAAGGTACAAGGGGTTACCATATCAGGCTTCAACCAAAATGCTGAAGAGGCTTTGGGGCGAGTCGATGTTGAGTTGACTTTATATAGTTGGGAGACCTATGTGTCATTCCTTATTGTCGACTCAAATACATCTTTTAAGATCACCTAGGGAGGCCTTGGCTACAAACTGGGTTGTTCCATCGACCCTACATCAGTGCATCAAGTATACTAAAGATGGCAAGCAATATCGGATCTTTGCTGATCGGGAGCCATTCAAAGCCTATGATTGCCACCACGCCGATGCGTGGTTATATTTTAACAAGAATATGGACTTGACGACTGGTGAAGCCTGTGGCAAAGGAAAGTAGGTGGTGAAGGAGTCCTCTGATGAACAAGGGGGCATAACTATAAATGAAGCCAAAGCTGAAAAGTTCCGACGGAAGTTGAAGGCCCTCGCTAAGTATAGGAAGCCCGTCATCAATTTATAAGCGAACTTCATCAGCACAGGGGTGGAGGCAAGTGTTTGCATGACTCCCAACTTAATGAAGCTAGTCTGCCAACAAGAAGTTCATACAATGGAGGAGCTGAAAACCTTCATCGTGTCCTACAAAGACAATCAGCGAATTGTCTTCTATAAGGGAGACTTGGCTCCCGAAAATTTTCCAAAGGACGATTTTGGGTTGAAAGTTCATCAATTGGAAGTTGAATAAGAAATCCCAGAATTGGAAGATATGCCTCAATACGTCAAAAAGATGTGTTAACATCAGAAGATCCCATACTAGCAAAGTACAATCAAGAGTAAATTCTTCCAAGAGATGTGGTATCCAGCTGAAGTGAGGGGGCAACCTCCCTTCTCGAAGCAAGACTGGAGAGGTTTAGGCTACGGACGATGTCGTAGTCCCTCAGTCCACTATGCAGTTAATATGGTGAGCCTATCATCAAAACAAAAGGGGAAATCTCAGAAGCAAGGGTTGACAGCCCAAAAGAAGAGCCTTTGCAGTTAGGCTCTCCGGCAGGGTCTAGTTCTATAAAAGAAGAGTCAACATGGCATGAAATATATGCTGCCGATACTGACGAAGAAGAAGACTTTGTAGATGTTCATCCAACTCCCCGAGAAATGGAAGACAGCGGGCAAGCCACAGTCGATGAATTGAAAGAAATCAACTTGGGTGGACCAGGAGATCCACGCCCAATCTTCCTCAATGCATTGTTGATTGAGGAAGAAAAATAGGCATATACAAAATTACTATTAGAGTACATGGATTGTTTTGCTTGGAATTACAAAGAAATGCCTAGCCTGGATCCCTCAGTGGCAGAACATGAGCTGTCCATCATGCCTGATGTTAAGCCTGTGAAGTAACCCCAAAAGCGAATGCGCCTAAAATTGGTAGTGAAGGTAAATGCAGAAGTCGACAAGATGTAAGAAGTTGACTTCATTGAAGAATGTATCTATCCAGTATGGTTGGCCAATATTGTACCAGTAAAGAAGAAGAATGGGCAAGTTCGAGTCTGCATCGACTTTTGAGACTTGAATAAAGCATGCCTTAAAGATGACTTTCCACTACCAATCATAGAAATGACGATGGATGTCACTATAGGCTTCGAAGCTATGTTCTTCATGGATGGTCATTGGGTTATAATCAAATTACGATGGCCGTCAAAGTCAAGAATTTTACAGCCTTCCGAACTCCTAAGGGTATATTCAATTACAAGCGCATGCCCTTTGGGCTAAAGAATGCTAGTGCCACTTATCAGAGGGCCATGACAAAGACATTTGATGAAATGCTCCATGACCTGGTCGAGTGCTATGTTGACGACTTAATCGTGAAATCTGAAAGAAAAGAAGACCATTTGTCAGATCTTCAGAAGGTGTTCGAAAGACTCTGGCAATATCAATTGAAGATGAATCCCTTGAAGTGTGCCTTTGGTGTGTCCAATGGCAAGTTCCTTAGATTTGTGGTCAGATACCGAGGCCTTAAAATCGAACCCAATAAAATCAAAGCCAACTGGGAGTTGCCTCCTCTTAAGAATCTGACTGAGCTTATATCTCTGCAAGGCAGGTTAGCCTACATCAGAAGGTTTATCTCCAACCTGTCTTGAAGATGTCAACCTTTCTCGAAACTAACAAAGAAGGAGGCACCTTTTGTATGGGACGAAGAGTGCCAACTGGCCCTGGACAAGATCAAGGATTATCTCCTCAATCCCTAGTACTGGGGGCACCAGTACACGGCAAGCCCCTAATCCTGTACACTGCAGCCATGGATGCTTCACTGGGGGCACTGCTCGCCCAAGAAAATGAAGGCGGGAAAGAGCAGCCTTTATATTACCTCAGTAGAATGCTGATCGGTCTTGAGCATTGATACTCTCCTATGGAGAAAATGTGCTTAGCCTTAGTGTTTGCTGTGAAGAAGCTGAGGCACTATCTTCTGGCGCACAAGGTTCAGCTAATATCACGGTATGATCCATTGAAGTTCCTCTTCAAGCAGTCCGATTTGTCAGGAAGACTGGGGAAGTGGGCCTTACTCCTCATGGAGTTTAACATCACATTCGTGCCTCAAAAGGCGATAAAGGGACAAGGTATGACCGAATTCCTGGCAGCTCATCCCATCCCCGAAGATTCTCCTCTGAGCAACGAATTGTCGGATGAAGAAGTGTTGCCGGCACAAGAAGCAGTAGAAGTGCAGCAAGCAGAAATAAAAAGTTGGTAGTTATATTTTGATGGAGCATCAAGAATTGTCACAGGGCCTGAAGACACATCAACAACCCAGGTTGGGGCATGGCTTGTCCTTGTAACTCCTGAAGGCGGTGTGATACACCATTTGTGTGCACTCATAGAAGCATTGGCAAACAATAAAGCATAATATGAAGCTCTGATAGTGGGACTAGAAGTTACCCTAAAAATTAGTATCCAGTGCATCCAGGTACATGGAGACTTTCTCCATGTCGTCAGACAGGTCCTCTGGATCTTCGAAGTCAGAAAGACAGAATTGATGGCCTATCATGCTGCTGCTATAAGGCTAAGTGAAAGGTTTTATACTTTCCAAATAGAACATGTCAAAAGGGGATAGAATGCTCAAGTCGATACCCTCACCAAATTAGCCTTCGCTTTGAAGCTGCCACCAGCAAGTGAGGCTGAAATCCTTGTGATAATAGGAGACTCTTTCCGAGTTCCCTAAACAAATAGGATGGCCTAACACTGTTCGAAGTCAACATTGTTGAAGAAAATGAGGCAGAAGAAGAAGACTGATGGATTCCCATCATTATGGCTTCAAAATGATAAAGCTAAAAGGGTACGACTGCTACGTTGGGTAGTATCCTACAGGCTAATTGGCGGAATCCTATATCAGCTAGTCCTTGAAGACAAAAATTGGAATCCTCTTAAGGTGTCTTTCACCAAAGGAGGCGCAGAAGATAATGACGGAAGTTCACTCTGGAGTCTGCGGAGCGCACTAATCTGGCTTGAAAATGAAGATCAATATCAAAATCAAAGGTTTCTTTTGGCTGACAATGTATGCAGATTGTGAGAAAATGACCAAGAGTTGTCCTCAATACCAAGCTTTTGGGCCAATCGCTAAAAGGCCTCCAAATCAGTTACGTTCACAGCCCCTACATGGCCTTTAGCCTATTGGGGTATGGATGTGGTAAGCCTACTCTCACCTTCATTAAGAGGGTGTAAATATACTCTAGCCATTACAGAATACTTCACGTACTGGGCAGAAGCCGTCCCGCTCAAGGAAGTCACAGGTGAAATAGTGTCACGCTTTGTCCGGCACAACATTATATACATGTTTGGGACACCCAGTCGAATCACTTTAGATGGCGCCCAACTATGGCACCACATTCAATAATCAAACAATCTACAAGATGGCGGCTAAATTCCACATTGAGTGGAATGCATCTTGAATCTACTACCCTCAAGC
Source organism: Zantedeschia hybrid cultivar (assembly GCA_030544215.1). Lineage (NCBI taxonomy): Eukaryota > Viridiplantae > Streptophyta > Magnoliopsida > Alismatales > Araceae > Zantedeschia > Zantedeschia hybrid cultivar. The sequence goes on from JARZZO010000011.1 coordinate 50,386,938, forward strand.
CAATGCCATGGGTGAAGCCTTCAAGAAGACACTTTGCAAGCTGTTGGTGAAGATCAACGAAGGATATAAGTGAAATTGGGATGAAAAGATGCATACTATGGGCCTACCGCACAATCTACAAGACCCTTACGGGCTGCTCGCCATATTCCCTAGTTTATAAGGCAGAGGCAGTAGTTCAAATTGAAATTGAATTAGCTTTTTATAGGGTGGTTTTGCATTATGAGTGGCAAGAAAGCGACTTGAATGAAGCACAAAGGCACTATAAGGACCTGGCAGACCTTGAAGGCAAAAGATTGGTGGCTTATCAACGTCTGCAAGTCTATCAGGCCCGGATGTCTAGGACTTTTGACAAATTAGTGAAGGAAAGAATATTTAAAAAAGCTAACCTTGTTATGGTCTAGCAAAAGGACGTGATGGCATCCCGTCCTAAGAACAAGTTTAAGCCTAATTGGATAGGACCCTTAATAGTCAGTAAAGTATATGAAGGTGACACCTATAAATTAATTGAACGGACGCCATATGAAGCTGTATTATGCCCCGAAGCATGGATTGTCTGGAAATACACAACTAAAGAAGTCTTTAAGAAAAGGGGGGGGGGCTTAAAAACAAGATGCCTCGATAGACTTGATTGGTCTTCTAAAAAAAAAAAAAAAAAAAAGGAAGCCAGTTAAGGGTAAAAAGGTCTTAAAACCAACTGAGGTAAGAACCCACAAGGGAGCCTCAGGCAAAAATGGAAAACCCTGCTGTGTGAAAACTCTCAAGGGCGCACATGCAAAAGTTAAGAAGGGGCTAGCTTTGGCGAAAATCTGTGAGGGCGCTAAGTAAGGTTTGCCATATCATACCAGATCGGGCCGACTCGTACGAGTCGACTCGGATTTGGGCTGACCCGATGCACTGGTACGGTCGGCTCGCCCGATTCAGTTTGAACCGCGTCCGGATCGCATCGACTCGGCTTGTATCGGGCCGGATCGCACTGTCTCGCAGTGAACCGGTGCGATCCGGCTCGATACAAGTCGAGTCAATGCGATCCGGCATGAGACGACCCGATACGCTAAGATCCGATACGATGCGGCCCTTTAAACCCCAAAAACTGTCAGCAACGTTACTGTTCGGACAGAAACGCACCAAACGAAGGAGCCAAACCCTTCCCCCCTCTTCTTGCTTCCATTTCTCTTGGTGGTTTTGTGAGATCCAAGCATTTTTCAAGCTTTGAAGTTGATTTTCTTGGAAAGGCAAGGGGTTTTCTAGCTCTTTGGAATGCTTTCATCCAGTTTCAACAAGGTAAGACTCCGAACCCTAAGTTTTTTTTTTCATCTTCTTTTCTTGTTTCTTGATGTTGTTTAGGGTATTAAAAAATGAAGAGGTAGATCTATTGTCTCTTTGTAAATTTGACATGAAAAAATCTAGATTTGTTCAAATTTGAATTAGATTTTTATTAAATATAAAAAATACAGAAAAAATAAAAATAAATAAATAAATGATCTATTTATGTGATGATGGGCATAGATCTATGAGTTTCACATGTTTACTTAAAATTTCATTCAAAATCTTAAGTTATGAAAATTAATGTATTAATGTGATCATTAAAATATGAAAGAAAATTTAAAATGTAAAATAATTTATAAATTGTCTACTCTATATTCTAGAGTAAAAAATTATTAGATTTAAATCTATATTTTAACTTGTATGTTTTTAGGTATAAAATTTTTAGTTTGAAATCTTATTTTTAAGTAATTAAATTAATTAATGGTATAATATATTAGTACTGAATAATCTTTAAATGTGTTGCTTATATACAAATGGGGTTCGGTGTGATCTTTAATCGACATTTTTGGGTGTTTTGGGGAGGAGAGGGACCCCCGGTTTTGGCTCGGTAGAGGTCGGTTTCAGGCGTTAAATGGCGTCGAAACCAGGTGACGCCATTTAGAATGGAGTCGACCATCGTCGTCGCTATTTAACAACCCATTTTTCCAGTTCCTGAGGCTAGCGCAGGGTAAAGAGCTGAATGACGTCGGCTACAGGCGACGCCATTCAGGCAAGTATCCCTGGGTCCCAGCACCTGTAAGTAATTGAATCTGTTTGGGGTCTTGAATGACGTCGGCCACGGGCAACGCGATTCAAGATAGTGCCCCGTTAATTCCTGAAATTTTCAGGTGCGTATCTTGTTAGATAAAGTGGTTAATTGCATGCTTGGAATCATACGTTGGGACGTGGATTTCTATGTCACTGGATCGCACTATGTTGTGTTTTGTGCGATTGTGGACCTAGAGTGACAGTTGTTAGCGCTTAGGCACCCTGCGTTGGTATCAAGGGGAGGGAGGGAGGAGTGTAGTGCTAGTGTGGGTGTGGCAGGGTGACGCTAACTAGAGAGGGTTATCATGTGTACCCCAGGGTATAGCTAGTACCGGTGTTGGAGTGGTACATTTGAAGTGTCACTCGCAGTTGGGAGGAGGCAAAACCGCTTAGACCTAGACAGACCGGAGTAGCCAGCGCGCTATCCGAGGGGTTGCTACTCTGTCTCAGCGGGTCGGTGTTTTCCCGCGTTTGGCTGCGTGGTTTGTGTTTTTAGTCGAGACGCTGGTTGTGGATTCTGGTGTTAAGTTTGGTTGCTTGAGTTACTTTGGAGTTGCGTATGTTGCATTTGCGAATGCATGTGTTTACTACTATTGGGACTCATCCCGTTTACTCTCGCCGTTGGTGGAGGTAGTTTTACTACCTTTGTTTATAGTTTCCTTTATATCTACGGTTACTTGGTAGTGTTTTCGGGAGGTGGGGATCGTATGATCCCTACTGAGCCCATTTCTGTATGGCTTACTCCCTAACGTTTCAGGTGTGGACCTTTTAGCGAGCGTTAGCGTGTGACATTCTTCCTGGTGTGCGTGCCAATAGCTATCTTAGTTCCGGGGGATGCCCTGATGTTGTTGTACCTTTTTCCTTTACCTGTACATATTTAATTTCTGTGGACCTTGTAATTATTGTTGGACTGTATATAGACATTGATATTAAGCGCCTTGCGCATTTGTACTTTTCTTGTGGTCCGTGAGATTATTTTATTTAGCCGTGTTTAGCATTTACTTCTCCAGACGTGTTGTTGAGATCCGAGTGTGAACCCGAAGGTGATGGTCCGATACCCATTTAGTAATCGGGTCTCCGATTATAGGGTGCCAAGTCGTTACATTAAAGATAGAAACCAAAGGAAAAGAAAGAATGTATTACCTTGACTGAAAGAAGATTCATCAAAGTTCAAGTTGCTGCTAAGAAGATATTGCCAGACTTACCGCAATTTGATGCCTTCTACTTACGAGGAACTACAAATCTTATGCTAAAGTTAAACCAAAAGAGGAGTATGAACGTGTCAACTTACATGAATTTTTTTTTATTGAAGTCCGAGCTATTGCTAAGATATTGTTGCGTAAGGACTGGAAATCTTATCTATGTTAAAGTTAGAAACATCGATGCTTCTTCCTAAACAAAACCATATACGGGCTTAGTCGCAGAATGAGGCTACTATAAGTATATTATAAACTTAGAATATTAATTACTTGCATTGTTAAATATTACTCTACTCTTATATTAGAGTTTTAATTGAAGAGTTACTCAGACCTCAAATAAGGCACCTTGCATGATAAACTATTACTTTAAATGTATTTTGTTTTTTCCATTGAGAATTACTGAATGCTCTATGTAGCCACTCTCTAATATGGATTTTCCTGCCACTGTTATTGCTCCATGTGAAAGCAGGTCCTTGAACCCCAGATCCAAAAGGGTAGCATCATGAACAAAACCCCATAATTTAGAGATGTGATAGGACTTTACAAAATTGCCACCTTGTTCATCATCTTCACAGAGAATTGCTTTCATGTCCCCTATCAAGATAATAGGCATATTTACAGTGCTGATGAAGTTATAAACTTCAATGCAAAAAGGGATACATTCGGCTAGTCTAGGTGGGCCATATACACAAACGAGCATCAAGTTTTATTTAGGTGGAAATTCATGAATCTCAACTACAATCTAGTGAGTAGAAGATTTCAAGATAGTAATATGCAAATCATTGTTCCACCACAGCCATAGTCCTCCAAACCTTCCTCTAGCCTTAACAACATGAAAATCTGTGATGTTATTGAGGAGGAAGAAATTCAAGGCTTTTATGTTATGAGCTTTTGTTTCAGCAAGGAAAATAACATCCGGCATGGTAGAGTGGAGGAGTTGGTTTAGGAAGGAGATTGTTGCGGCTCCCCTTACTCCATGACAGTTCCAGGACAGCATCTTCATTGGTTCCTTGGCAGCCTATCAATGTCAGCTGCCAAAACCTGTATTGGACGGGTTACTTCGGTATCATTTGGTGATATCTGGGTCGGGTCATATGGGTTCAAAGTAGTTGGTTTGGAAGTAAGGCGCTTAGGATAAATCTTCCTCTAGATGGTGACAGTTTTTGAGGAAGGAGGAGGAGTTGATTCTTGGGGAATGGTGGGAGAGGATTCAAGGCGGGTTATTGATAGCCAGTAGTGGGGTTCGAGGCTTTTTGGAATTCAAAAGATGGTCTATGGTATTGAGGGGTTTCTTTTCTTAAAGGAGGATTGGGCTTGGCAGTCTTGATAAAGGGAGGGTGGGGTATCTTGAAGTTGGAGGACATAGCACATATGCAAAGCATGGGTTGACATAGCTGTAATGGAGGTGATGTTATTAGGTAGGGGGCTATTCGATGGGGATTCTGGAGGTGAGGGGGGAATTCAAATTCGAGGATGAGGGCAGTAGGTAGGTAGGGAGTGGGCTTTTTCTATAAGAGTAGCTAGGGACTTGATGGGTGGCAGGTAAGTGGTACTTTGGGGTGGTTGAAAGAAATGGCTAGACGTGAAGAAGGGGTATGCTGGGGCGATGTTTAAGGCAATTCAGTACCTGGTTCATGGGAGAGTGTTCTTTTGGCACCTTCCTTATCCCCAATTAAGTTGGTTCATGGATAGACGGGAAGAAGGGTATGCTGGGATGTTTGAGGCAATTCAGTACCTGGTTCATGGAAGAGTTTTCTTTTGGCACCTTCCTTCGCCAGATAAGTTGGCTTTATGACTCAATTGATTCAATTCTTAGTCAACTTGAGAACCTGCCTCCATTACTTCCTATGATCTTTGTAACCTCTTCTGTTGAGGGGAGAATATTGAAGCTTTCAACCAATCCCTGTACTGGAATTTAATCAGACTCTCCATTTTAACTTTAAGCTGGGGGGTTGTTACATTGTTAATATGGCTTCTTATTTCTAACAAATAAACACATCTATTGGAAGAGTGACCAATCTTTCCACAAAAATGACAGAACGTTGGGAGCCTTTCATATGCAACATCCAACTGCCTTATAGGATCACCAGCTAGCCGAACGTTAACTGAGGATTTGAGTGGGAGATTGGTATCAATTGCAACCTTCGCCCTAGCATAAACACTCCATGTGTCTATTACACCCTTTACTGGCTGCTGAACTTCTCCCAGTTGCTCTGCAATCTTACAGACAGTGCTAGGAACAAGAAATTCATATGGGATATCATATATTCTAACCCAAAAATCTGCCTTAGATAGATTATACTCTGAAGGTGCCATACTTGGTCTCTTTATTTATATTAAGATGAGGTCATTAATGTAGAACCAGGGCCCCCATTTACAAATTTTCTCAACATCTTCTAGATATGTTAATTTTAGTAGGAACATATCATTAGGATGCATTTAGGGGGTAGGATTATGAGAACCAGACTAAACTTCCATCTTTCAATGGTAGTCGGATCAGGATCTGCTTCAACCACAACATCATTTTGATCTTTGGACATGAGAGACAGAAACTTTACCAAAATTTCTGTTTCCTGAGGTTCGTACTACCTTCTACCTGGATTTCTGGCTCCCCCATGCTGGGCAGCAGAACAATAAAGCAGGGGACCTAGCAAGAGACAGAAGTGGTGTGTGTGTGTTTTTTTTTTTTTTGGGGGGGGGGGGGGGAGGGATGACTGGGAAATGCTAGTCGATAGGCACACAGCAGATGGAGAGGAGATTTTTTTTTTTTTTTTTTTTTTTTTTTGGGGGGGGGGGGGTAGTAATGGAGGTTTTTAAGAGAGAGGAGGAGGGATCAGAGGAGCCTAACGGCTTATGAAAATGGTTAGGAGATGTACCTAGGTGTTAATAGGTCTCGTGCACTGTGGTGATTGGAGGAGAAGATCAATGTCTATGTTGCATACTTGGAAATCTCCAAGCCCCATGGCTTCAGCACCGTCTTTCTGCCAGAGCTATCAACATTATAAATATGAGAGAATAAGGTGAGCCAAAGAGGAAAGCAAAGAAGATCATGGGGGGAGGAGGGAATAAAAGAACATAGAAAGGGACAAGAGCTAGCAGGATATAAAGATTCTGGTGACACAGGGAACAGAAAAGCAAACAGGTTCCGACTAAGCTCCAGGAAGCCAACCGAAGGTTCCAAGAGAGAGGCCTCTGAATGTTACCCAACTGTTATTCTTAAGAAATCCAAAACATACAAGTAGATGAGATATGAAAAGGTTATTGTATTTGGGGCTTTCTTTAATAACTCAGATTGTTTATTAGACAATGATGCCGTGCTTATGTTGGAATAAGAGATCTTTTTGCTTTGATAATCTAACAGTATTCTACTTAACCTTTTTACTTGAATTGTTTATTCTAATTTATTATAAAATAAGGAATATTTAACTTAATAATGAACATCTGCAACCAAAGTAAATAAACTTGGACAACCAGAAAAGTCTTAATATCAATAAAAGTTTTGCATGCCAAAACCTAAAGGCAGTCCGTCAATGGTAGAGGTCTGATGGCCAAATGGCAATTGGTACGGCCCGCAGGGATGCCGATGGACAGCTATCCGAACAAATAAGAAGTCTACTCCTATCTTTTCCTATATATCCTTATAAAAAATACATAGGTAAAAATTAAATTATCAAATAACTTACTTGTCTAATGTGTATTCCATTGTAATAAAAGCTATGTAATTCAATTATAAGATAATTAAAGATCTATTGTTTTAACAAAATCACTGAAAGTGACAAAGAGACTCTCTCCATTGCACATGCGATGGATGTGAACACTTCTTTAAGAACAATGAGCACCCAAAAGTTGCTTGTCAATTATTGAAACCAGTGTACTTTAATGTGGGCATGTGATTATGTTACATAAGAAGTAATGAGAATCATAAAATATAATAAAGGTTAAGAATATTGATATTAATAAGATATATGAAGGGAATAAACAGATAAATAGATAAAAGGACTTTAAAATAGATCTATTCACATCCTTTAAAGGATAGATAAGTTGATAAATGAGTATCCTTTTTAATCCCTAGTTGGGGAAGCTTCATCCCGTGTTTGCCCAAAACATAGACAAAATACTCACCCTGGGGTGAAGAAGATTGTTTTCTTCTTTAATTGCTGATGGGTCTCGCATCTTTTTATAAAGTTTTTTTTAAAATTTTTCAGTTCTTACATTCAATATTTCATATTAGTCTATTCAAGCTTCGTATTTACTTTAAACTCCTACAACCATGTCCACCTAATCCTCCTATGAGCAGGGGTATACAGAGATCCCAAAGATCTCATCTTCTCGATTTCTCTGTCTCTTGAATACCAATTAAGCACTAGAAAGATAGATTCACCTAGAAAAATTAAAAACATAAAATTTACTATAAGTTATGTTGTAACTTTGCCATTCTTTCCTCTTTCAAAAGATTAAGCTTTTCTTTCTGTTGATGAGTGTGGCATTTTTGTTCAATCTTTTCTTTTATTAGTAATTCCAATCCACATAGAGCTACCAGTGCACCATATGACGGCATAGCTGAACTTCTGTTTGCAACAAATGGAAAAAAATGCATAATTATTCCCCCGCTTTCTTGTACACACTTGATCGTTTGGACAACCTAGGTTGCACGGATCATGCCCAAAAGCAATGATGGAGGCAATGGATGGTAAAGGAAACATCAATTTATTCATTATGTCGCTGGAAAAATCCTCACCTATACAAACTACATCTCCAAAGACCAAAAACATTGACAAATGTTGTTGACTTGAAAGATTTAAGGGGAAATAATTATGGCAGCAGCTGCTGTAGTATCCTAGGCAAATACTAGGAAGGAGAAATGTAATCTGTAGGTAAGTAATATGAATAGTGTTCATATCCCTTTTCTTTTAAGCAGACAATAACCGATATTCATTAAAGCCAAGAAATCGGGATGTAAATAAGTGTATCTCCACAGAAGTCTCACCAGAGAAAAAATGAAATCCCACCCAAGGATACTATGCTTCCATATATGAATAAGATGATAGACGAGTCTAGACTCTCTCCACGCAAGACGGCAGTCCACCCAACTATCAATTACAAAAGAATCCCACCTCCTCCTCCTAAGTCACACAGGATCTGTTAAAGGGTACTGGCAGCATCATTCAAGCCACACTTTCTGGAAAATCTTCCCATATAGAGTGGGAAAAATAACCTGCCACAGCAAAGGATCCATGGCCCCTGCCTACCATTTAAAAGCTAATAAACTGTCGTAATCTCGTCTATTAACTGAACAACCCCAGTCACAACTGAATAGTCAAACATTGATGTTATCCAAAGTTCCAAACTAAGACTTAACCATCAGAGGGGTGGAAGGACACCATAAAATTGGAAACCAAGTCCACCCCTACCCCCCCCCCCCCCACCCCACCCCACCCACAATCAGCCATCAACTTGTAGGCAGAGCTCCCTGCAAATGTGCCATCCCTCTCTCACCTGTGCCTCCAAACATCAGTCATCTGGGATGTGGGACCAAAGTTCTCTGACAAGAGTGGTAACTCCCCTGCCTGTTGATGCAGGACGACACTAAAACCACCTAGAATTGCATGAGCACAGTATATGGATTTGACCACAGAGAATATCTTTAACCAACAAATATCCTTTTGTAAATACACTGTCAATTTCAATCACATTTGTGGTGGGGCTGAACAATTACCCATCAATAATACGGTGCGCTAGATGCACCCAACTGCAAGTGCAACAACTTTGGAGGATAGAATCCCAGAATTAAAGATATAAATCTATTACGGGAAGTGGACCAGGTTGGCAAGCCTGAACTATTTGACAGAATTCGGTAATTATGCCAAGGATTTATTGAGCATTGATTTCAGTCTATCCTTCTACAATTGTCTCGCTCTCTTGGACTGTTTGGATTCACAACACAGCAGTGTGTTGAACGAGACAGCATTCCTGGTCAATATTGTCTGGTTCCGGTTTGGTATTGGGAAATGCAGGTAGAATGGCTCTCAAAAAAGAGTGTTGGGATAACATGCAATAATTTGGTTTAAGCTTTAAGGAAACTGTAGGTGGTCATCATTGTAGGTTCACGTGGATAGAAACACATGTAACAGAACTGTTGATGGCCATCATAGTGGGTTCATGTGGGTGGAAACTGAACGCAAGAGACTAAGTTCAGATCGTAGTTGTCAACCCATCCCGGTCCCCATCCCATTTTCCAACTGGGATGGGACATCCCAGTGTCCCGGACAATTCCGGTGTCCCGTCCCAGATTTTTTTCTCATACATATTCCAATAAAAAATATAGAACATAGGTATGCCATAAAGAATAGCAAAATAAACATATCACAGAGAAATAACACAAAATTAACGCAATAAAAGGGTTTAGGATGACTTTATGGGTATATAGAGGAGTGTATTTCTCAAGTGGAACTCCAAACAAAGGCTTACAAGTAGCTTAAGGAATTTGAAAAATCTCAGGCTAAAATATAATTCTAGTTGGGACAAGCTGCGACATACCAAGACAAGCCAGGACAGACCGCGACACTAACTGGGACAAACAAAAAACTATCCCGTCCCATTTTCTCACTGGGACGGAACGTCCCGGCCAATTCTGGACGGGACAAGATGGGATTGACAACTGTGGTTCAGATACAAGTCAGAAAATCACATACGCATAAGAACGGCATTTCATGGAGTTGAAACTTGGGTTCAGAATGGATAACCAAATCAATCGGGATTTGCTGATTTCAGCTAAATTTAAATCTCAAATTTGATCATTCAGTTCCATCAAACCACATGTTGAATTCTAAGTTGGACTGGCCGATTCTAAGGATTTCAAGAACCATGCATAGATACACCTAAGCTGAAAAGAATGAAAAACAATGATGCTGTCTTATATACTCACTAAAAGTTTCTTGATGCTCAGACTTAACCATGAATGAGCCTCTAACCATGCATAGGCCTGAGGTGATCCTCATCCTGGATCATGAGCAAGCCCAACTCGGCAACTCCAGACGATGCAGAAAAAGAAAGGCAGAAAGAAGACAAAGCTAGAGAAAAAGGACAGAAAAAAGAAAAAAAAATGAGACAGCATGAGAGAGAATTCAAAGGAAAAGCAAGCAAATGAAAAACTTAGGATTTTGAGGTGGTAGTTTGCAGCTTTCTCCTTCTTTTCCTTCTTTGCTCTGTCAGATTCAGCTCTGTGATAGCATTTCTTGGAACAAGGATTGGCTATTTCTCAGAACTAGGAACCTGAAAAGAGAGAAGGCGAGCATGAACCAAACAAGAGATATCCTACTTTAGATCATTGCTTAAGTTTTTGTGATGGTTGGTGCCAAGAAGTTCCCAATAATTGATCAAGAAAAGACATCAAATTTTTCATTTCAATTTACCTAATGTGACAACCACTTTAATGGAAATAACAAAAGCATGATGTGATGAAAGTTATACAGCTTTCTTTTTTTCCCTGGCAAAATGGAAGTTATAATCAAAAGTTGGATAAGAAAAAGCATTAATGCACCTTAGCAGCATCTTCAGAACTGTTCTTCACAGGCATGTAGGCAAGCCACATGTCGCCCAAAAAAGGGAAACCAAGTCGCCAAGAATGAAAATCAGAAGTATAGGAGAGTGAAGGAATATGACGAGCAGGCAGCCAAAAAAATGCAGATATCTTTCTTAGCCAAAAAATCATGCTACAATGTCAACAAGAAAACCATAAAAGAAAATAACATGTAGACAGGAGGTTGTGTGCATTATGCATCATGGCAGATTGATCAGATCCATATAGGATTTTAATGACAACGTAAGAATGGCAAGTTGATATCTATATTCAGATTCAGAGGATGGCTATATTCTTCAAGTTGAAATGTAATTAACTTATCAAGCAAAAGTATAGACAAACAACAGTAAGAAAATCTGTGATTAATATATCAGGCCACTTAGCAATGGGAGCAAAGGAGCAGCAGTTAATAACTATAATGAGTCCAATATGTAGAATGTTGTTTCTTCTGAAAGCTAGCTTCAAACTGGGAAGGGCCCTACCGAGTAAGGAAAGGGGGGGGCATCCCAACCCACGCACATGGAATGCGGAAAGGCTTCAACATTATTATAAGTAGTTTAATGATGAATGTAAATCGTCCGTTGAGGTACATATCTTCTCGAAAACACTCACAGAGGGCCTAAGTAATGCAATGTCGGTGTTACAAAATCACTCTGTTAGTACTTAGCCGTGTAAATCGACTCACCTACGGGATGGAGTCGGGAGCGATCCTTGGCCGTGCAAACCTACTCCCCTATAGGAGGGAGTCAAGAGCAGGCTTTAGCATGCAAACTGACTCCCCTGTAGGAAGGAATCGGGAACGGTAAGGTTGAAATGACAGTGCGAATGAGAATATGGTGGTTAAATCGTACAATCCAACTCCTTTACGGGGAGAGTCGGGAGCGACATTGAGTCGTCACTGTCATCATTAAGATTCACTGCTAATATAACGTTACTCTACCGTGCTAGCCGACTCCCCTATGGAGGGATTTGAAAACGATTCTTCGCAGCAAAAGCCGATATAAGGCAATCTACTGAAATGGGAAAACTGAAGGATAAAAGGTTGACTTCATTTGCAAAAAAGGGCCTTCAACCCATTTAGAAAAGGTTTACGGCCTTAAGTCCAGACGCTTATAAGAGAGAGAGAGAGAGAGAGAGAGAGAGAGAGAGAGAAGTGCAGAGCTAGAAGTGTTACAAGCTCGAGCCATAGTAGCCCAAACATCAGCAACTTTGGCCGCTTCAACGTCGTCACCCCCATCAGAGTTCATTAAGGAAGCTAGCCAGACTTGAAGGGGATGAGGGGATGTCGCCAACGTGAGGCCCAAGTTGAAGGCCATTTTGACCGACTGGGCCCAGAAATCAAGTAGAGAGTAGAGCCTCAGAGTATTAGGGGCCAGCTTTGAAGAGCTCGACGACATTCTTTGCCTCCTTCCGAGCTCGACTGGCTCTTCCGTTGCTTTATTTGCCCTCGTTTGCTCCTCGAACATACCGCTTCAAAGCCCACCCTTAGCTTTAGGGTTGTTTCTTCCTTCTCCTTCAAGGCGCCTTCAAGAGCCACCACCTTATAGTCCACCGCCTCCCTCTCTGCTTTGGCCTTCTTGTGAAGCTCTGATTTCTAAAGCACCTCCTTCCCTATCTTCGAGTTAATGGCTAAGAGGGCCTTGACATGCTCTTCGAGGCGATGCTTTACAACCCCCACTTTAGCCGCAGAAAAGTAGTCAGACACTTGGTCAACGTCCTTGAGCCACTCCCTAATGTGTGCGTAGCAATGGACGAGGGCGGCGCTGAGGGAAGCAAAATGCAACGGAAAGACGAGTCAGATTGACTAACCAAGTCGGCTCAAAATGAACAAAGAATGGACGAGAGTTCACCATCACCGCATGGCGCACACAATACGTTGCAAGCCCTCAGGAGGGAATGGATTGGAGCTCATCCTGAACGCTCCGGAGAGTCATCCATTGCGCCAGTTTGACACAAGTTGCCGAGTCCTCAAGAGAGTCATTAACAAAAACCCCTAAGTCAAGGCGTCATGGCTCATGGCCATACTTGTAGGTCATATGTCCCCGCGGCCTGGCCCTGAAGGGGAAGGAGACGGAGGTGCCGACGGCTGAACCCAACTCGGCTCCTTCTGACAAGCCTTCACGACCGACAGGGAGGCTGCTTAGTTAGTATGGCAGCTCAGAAGCCCGCCCTCTTCAACTTCTTGGCAGACTTCCTCTCTTCATACCGCTTCAATTTCTCCGCCCTCTCATAGACAAAAGTCTTGGCAACCCTCTTCATTTGGGCCTCTACAGTGGCTGCAACGGCTCGACCTTCGAGGGAGGCAACAGTCGCAGGCACCTGTTGCGGAGCCATCACGCGTACCTTGTTAAAATAGCTGTTGATCCCGAGACCGACTTACCCTCGACATATCACCAACGATCGCCGCCTCGTTTGATAGCCTTTCTATGTCTGTGACCTTGATGGCTGGAGGCACTACTGCCATTGTTGTCTCAGGGTCCTCGTTGGCAGTTGAGTCATGAGGTAGATAAGGCGACTGTTAGGCTAGTAGGTTCTCGAGGTTTGGCTAAGCCACGGATCGCACCAACACCATTACATCCCTCAACAAGTTAGAGATGTTTGTCGACCCTGAGGACGTGATTCAGAGCACCTTTGCTTACTCCGTTGCGGCGAGGGTAGGGGTGTCGGCCGAACCGGGGCCCAAGGTTGCGAGGTTGTTCAGAAAGGCCAAACGGCTCTCAGCCACTCCTTCCTACCAATGAAGATGAAGCCCTCTTTCCAAGCGTAGATGGACAACAGCCTCCCTGTAAGGATGCTTCCCCCAATCGTATGGTGAAGTAATACTAGGGAGATTTGCTACTCTGCTTGATCGAAAAAATATAACGGAAGGAGAGGAGGTCGAGGATTACCTCCAACCAATGACAGAGGGCGAGGAAAGCGTAGATAGTCTAGTAGGAATTTAGGAAGAATTGAGAAGGGGTGAGATCGTAAAAGTTGAGAAGGCCAAAGATGAAAGTGTAGGAGGGAAGAGGCCAGCCTGGAGGCTTTGTTCATATGCGGCCAAACACCTCGGCCGAGGCTAGTCAGCTCACTCAAACAACCATGGTTTCCAGAGTTGGATCCACGACCGAATGTTGAAGTGATCCTAGAACTCTTGAATGAGTTCTCGAGGCAAAGTGAAGGCTACATCGATGACCAGGTTGGTCGACCGATGACTCGGTCCAGTAAGGGCCGCCCGCTGCGAGTGGGCCTGATCAATGCCTCCAACTGGAGGATGCAAAAAGGGGGGGCGTTGTCTGTCATCGCATAAAACAAGTGGAAAGGGAAGCGGCGTCTGCCTACAAAGGATTGAAGACAGAGCAAAACAAATTGCTCGATACAAGTGAGAAGAAAAGGGACACTAAAGGGTAAAAGATGAGACAAAAAAGAAGGCTCACCTCTTGGCGCACCAAGTACCTGCTCCTCAACAAGGCTCGCTTAAGAACCTTGGAGAAGTTCGCGCACTCATACCCTTACGAACAGGGTTCGCGCTACTCTCCTTCCTCACCACCAAAGCTCGTACAAATGTGGGCCCCCACAGATTTAGGGGCCTATTAATAGGGGACCCTTGGGGCGTCCTCGACAAATTAATGGTGTCTGATGAAGTGCCCCTTAAAACGGCAGCAACGCCTTAACTCCCACGCCCAAAGGCGGTAATTTTTAATTTTTTTGCAACCTCAAAAATTCCTCGATCTTTGTGCCCAAGAAGAAGCAACGGTTCACACCCCTTGACTTGGCTCGACCAGTGCATCTGACTCGGATACGTCGCCGTACAGGCGCAACGCGTTAACCCACTCGACGCGACACCTACTTTTATTCGGCCCGGCACGCAACTCGTCCCCGACAAGTCATACTGGCCGAACATCGGCTCCCTTTGTTGCAGTAAGCCCTCGACGGGGCCAATGTGATCCCAGCCACTACAAGTCCACTCCCGACGTACCGTGCCGCCGATGCCTCAAGAGTCGGGGGCCACTGATGAGGAGGATAATAAATGGAGCTGGTCCAGCCCGATCCACGTAGCCACCGGGCCATGAAGGCCTTATTTAGCAACCGACCTAAAGAGGGCCCAATACTCCGTAGCTAATGTTGGCAAAGAGGAGGAACCCTCATTAATAGTCCCACATCGGCTGCAGCTTTAAAGCCCTTATACCCTTCTTTATAAAAAGAGGACCCCTCATGCCAAAAAGAGGTAATTAGGAATATCCATGACTTTTTCTCTTCACTCTGACCACCCAGTCTACTCCCACGTGGTACACACTGACTTGAGCGTCGGAGGGGCCCACCTGGGACAAGGCCAGGGGCCCCACTGAGGTGGTGTGTTAAGTGCGCAAGTTTGAACCGACTCGCCCTTGGCTTAGCCCTCCAGCTTGGACGACGACTCCTCAGACCATACCGGTATTAGGATCCATCCTAGGCCTCGCCACTGCTAAATGCCCACATGTAAAATGGCTAATTATATACGTCCATTCTTATATATTTTTTATTTGGCATTTCTTGTTTTCAGTCAGGGTTCGTGCGAATTCTTCACTTACTAGTAATAATGGCTAAGATTTCTTAAAGATTACTCAAAGTGTACTCTGACAAGCCCTTCAAGAGATAATAACTACAAAGGCACTCAAAAAACGTCATAAGGAAGTGGAGTTGCTACGTCAACAAGAAGTATAGCTAGTTCAAAGTATGGAGTTGTTTTATTGGCAGCAAGTACAATTAACGAAACTTGTAGAGCAACTAGAAAGAAAGTTATCAACGGCCTTGAATGAGAAGGACGACAAAAAGCAATGATTACAAGATATCCCTTTATTGATTGATCTCTCGAGAAGTTTTGAGCTAATAAATCTAATCGATTTCGATACAAAAGGTACTTCTTAGGTAATACTAGATGCTCCAAGTCATGTTGAAAATCTCATGGACCAAGATTGGTTGACATCTAGCCAATGTGCTAGTCTTATAATAGAACATAAAGTCATGGTCCCTAGCAGAGAGGAAGGATTTGAAACCCGAAATAAAGAGGGTTGTGTTGACAAAAAAGATGTCAATTGTAACATGAAAATTGTCTCTTATAACCTGTCGATGGAGGTCCAGACGATACAACTTGTTGAAAAACATATTGAAAAAAAGGGTAGCAAATCATTGTCACAAAGACTTTAGACACCTTACTTTTAAGGACTCACAAATAAATTATACCTATATGAAAAATTTACTTATAATTTTAGAAACTTTATGATACAATCAGATGGTAATAAGTTTTACCAATATATACATAATTATGAAAAAGGGTATATTCGTAAATACTTGAAAAGTATAAATGCAATTATGAAAAGTTCATGTCTTATGATGAAAATTTTAAAGTTTCTAGATGTATCCTCAAATAGCTAAAAAGAGGTTAAATTCGATGAAGAAATATTGAATAAGGGTATAAAGCTAATTATAGAAAAATGTAGGACTAAAATGTAATAAGCACAAGTTATTGGTAAAGGATAAGGATACAAATAATGATTATTGGTGAGGCAAACGATAAGTATATTGGTAAGGTTTCTTAGCCTTTAAGTAAGGATACTAGTCAGGTTTTTTAGCCCTTAAACAACCTTTATGCCACCTTACTAGACACATGTCCCAATCTAGGTGAACCTTATCCTAAAGGGACACATGTCCCAATCCAAGTGATCCCTATCAGGGACACTTGTCCCGATCTTAAGGCTTGCCCACCTCTTTAAATAGGAGGGTTTGCCCTCCCATTACATTCCATCCTCTTCTTCTCCAACACAAGGAAGAGAAAGAGAGAGAGAGGGAGAGTTATGGAGAAGTTTAGAGAGCTTTAGAGAAAGAGAGAATTCTTAGCGCCAGTTCGAGATGCCTTAGAGGGTGGCAAGAGGAGGCTCTTGCCGTGCCTAAGCAAGCTTCTGATTAAAGGCAAGTACATAGTCCTTTCTCCATAGTTATTTTGTTACCACAAATGTCTTGTTTTCAAAATATATTTTCCTACAAAAGTAAGTATATACTACTAAGCCAACATATTGCCAAAATGACATAAGAACCCATATGAACACCTAACCCATGCCTAAACCCATTCCATAAGTCTTCCATGTTAAAATCGAACAAGCTTACGAACAGTACCACCTTAGTAGTCCATGTGTCCGAATCATACAAACATCCTTATAAGGCGGACATTAAGTTAAAAGATGCATGGAACCCGAGGCAAACGGGTAAAATCCTGGCTACTCCCGGTCAAGGTGGGATAGGTGGATCCTCCTACTGCGCAGTGGAAGCGCCTCATATTAAAGCTCCTTACCGTTGGCTGCATATCATGTTAAAGCTCCTCATATTGTGGTTTGGATGTATGTACGTCAAATAAATGATAAGATTTATATTATTCCTATACCATATCTTCATAACTTCGTGCTATGCCATGATCTTTTAACCATGTCATAATGCTATGCCATGATCTTTTATGTTTATACTCACACCATGTCATGATGCTATGCCATAATTCTTTATGCTTACACTAACGACATGCCATGTTATGCCATGATCCTTTACGTTTAGTTGAAGCTTGCTATGTTATATTCTATCATGACATGATTATATGATGTTATCATGCTTTTTTTTATGTTTAAATATGATAAACCATGTAGTGATATCATGTGCTTGCTGAGTCGATAAACTTACCCATACTATTTAAACCCCCTTTTAGGAGAGGACCTTCCCAAGGCAGCCGATGAGTCTCTACAGTCTTAGTCTAGGTAAAAAAGCCTTGTTTTGTAAGTCCAGTTCGTATGTAAATATACAAGTCGTACTCTTGGACTTGATGTACTACAACTATTATACGTGACATCAATATAAAGGGTTTTACCACTCATGATTGATCGCATGTTTACATATGAAGTGCTCATTATTAACTACAATACATATTCGGGTTGTTCCCGTTGTCAACGAGTCCCTTCAGATCATAGTACGTCGACATGACCAAACTGGCCGACAGGGGATCGTTATACTACTCATTCCCAAAAGATAAAACAAAAGAGATATTCAAGGTTGTTCAAAGTAAAGGCCTTATAAAATTACCCGAGTCTAAGGGGTAAAGGGGCATAGAAAGTGGGACAAGGCGAAGAACCTTAATTATTGCCCTTATTATAAACTATAGGGGCATGGCGTTGAAGATTGTTTCATCTTCAAAGATGTTGTGGAAGAATTGATCCAACAAGATTGATTAAACATATTGCATTATTTAGTTAGCCCTCCATAACCACATTTTGGATTGGAGAAGGAAAGGGGGCATTGTTGAATTCTCATCCCCGATAAAGCCTGCATCTATGAACCTTTGGTGGGGTTCACAGATGCCAAATTTTCCTCCACCAGGGATATGCCTATTTCATGGTCCAAGGAGCCTTTAAATTTAAGTCAACAATGTTAAAAAAACTAGACTTGTTGTGAATGGCTCAAATGTTGCACGCAAAGCTCCTTTGAAGAGGCTACAATTGTAAAAGAATAAGTCTCTTTTATCTTACAAACACAAAGGGAATGGCCCACAAATATGAGTCCTTGTCATGGGGTTAGCCCTTAATAATTCTCTACAAAGGAGGGCATTGCCATTAATGGTGTAGGGGGGAAGGTCCCTACCAAAAGAAAAGGCAATGCCAACAAAATAAAGATTGAGATATTCATCCAAAATCTCAATATGTTCTTATAAAAAGTATGTATGCTTGTAGGGTACCTATCAATTTAAAGGAATTTATAGCCTATTGAATGATGAGTTTGTGCTTTTGTCTGCCCTCAAAGCATACTTGTCTTATGAGAGGATGATCCATACTACTAAAACCTTTTGGTTGAATCTTTCCAAGTAACTTCCAATGGTGCATATATTAAACTATCAATCCTTGGTATCCAATCACTAAATTTTGGGTGTTAAACCTAAGCCTTGTTATTAAACTACCAATCTTTGGTATCAAACCACCAACTTATGGTATTAAACCTCATACTTCGGTGTTAAACCCCAATTCTTGGTATCAAATCACCAAAGGTTAGGATAAAACCACAAATGTTGGTACTAAACCACAAACCTCGGTATCAAACCATCAAGTTTTGAGTTTTGGTATTAAACCTCATGCCTTGGTACTAAACCACCAATAGTTGGTATTAGACTACTATTCTTTGGTACAAAACCGCATACTTTGGTACTAAACCGCAAACTTTGGTATCAAACCTTCAAACTTTGATGTTAAATCAATCTTTGGTACTAAACAACCAATTGTTGGTATTAAATTACCAATCTTTGGTACGAAACCGCATACTTTAGTACTAAACCGCAAACTTTGGTATCAAACCATCAAGCTTTGATGCTAAAACAATCTTTGGTACTAAAGAACCAATAGTTGGTATTAAACTACCAATCTTTTTTACGAAACTGCGTACTTTAGTACTAAACCGCCAAGTATTAAAACTTATAGCTTGGTATCAAACCACCAAGTTTTGGTATTAAACCTAAAGTTGCTACTTGTCAAGCTTTTATAGCTGTACACATGTTGAGATGATCAGCATTTCATCTAATCAAGCTGATGATGCTCTGTAACTACTAATGAAGCTTTAACTCTTCAAGTTGTTGAGATTTTTAGAACTACACATATGCATTGCATCCTTGAAGAGTGAAAGTGGTTGTTTATTGTTAGCCCCCAGTCACAAACAAACTCCACCTACCAAGCTATTTAATAGCAAGTTGTTTATGTTGGCAAATTCCAAGCTTTAACTTGAAATCATTGTGGGGGATTAATTTGAAGCTCTGAGTGTCTCGAACGAGTTTATAGCACAGCTCATGAGGCATAAAGAACGAGGATTATAAACCCTCCATATATCATTATGTTGATTGACATGCAAATTACAAGTATACAAGGAAATTCCAAGTTGCTTCAACAATTAAGGGGTCAAGTCCACATGAAGCATGGAATTAGATAGCGATGCTAGAATATATACGGGTTGCATGCCATCGACTTCATCTCTAGTGCACAGTCAGTAGAGGGCATTTATTGAAACAAAAAGAAGAAGAAGAGAGAAAAGAGGTAGAAAGCACCAAGAGTGGCTTGCAGCAGCAGCACATAAGCAAGCAAGCAAGAGTAGGCTGCATCAGCAGAAGCAGAAACAGAAGCAAGTGCAGTAGCAAAACTCCCAACAGGAGCAAGCCACAGCAGCAGAAGCACCAGCAGAGGTAGGCGGCACCAACAAAAACTCCCAACAGGAGCAAGCGACAGCAGTAAGAACAAAAGGAGGAGGGGCCAGCCCTTTTTGCATACAATTTTTTCTTAAAAAAAAAAAAAGATAAGCAGAGAGGGAGGAGTCTACCCCCAGGAGGACTCTCCACCCTCACTGGGTGGAAAAGTCCCACCCGGTGAGGGTAGGGGTGGCACCGCCTCCTCCTCTCTTTCTAACTGTCCTAGGGCAGTTAATTAATTATGAGAAAAAAGAAGAAGAGGGAGGAAGGAATCCTACTATAAGTAGGACCCTTCACCCTCATCGGGTCGGAGGTGAGGGTTGCATCCTACTCCTCTTTCTTAGCTATCCAAGGGCAGCTGTAAAAAAGAGGGAGAGAGAAGAAGAAGAAACTAAAAAAAAAGAAAGAGAGAGGAAGACAAGATCTCTAAGGATCCACCTGGCGAGGGTGGATGGCCTGTGCCCTTCCTTCCTTCCGACTGTCCGTAGGACAGCTATAAAAATGCAGGGGTTTTTAAATAAAAAATCCATATTTTATCATTTCAAGGCTTAGATGAATGAAATAATGAACATAATCAATGGGTTTTTTACATAAAATTCCCCACATACGTTCACCAGGTCCTCTTCTAACCGCAGCCCGGTGAGGGTGGAGGAGAATTTTAACCCACATGTAACTTGCAGCCCGATGAGGGTATATAGGCGCCTCTTAACCATAGCCCAATGAACGTGGAGCTAAGACTTGGTAAAACTTCGTGCGCGAAGACTTAACCGCAGCCTGGTGAGGGTGAGTCTTCACTCAAATTTTCTTGTGCGGGAAGCAAGCGTAACCTCCACCTAGTGGAGGTGAATCCTTGGCCTTCTAACTGCCTCTATGGGAGGCTATAAATATCCCCCTAGCGGCTCCCATTTGGGGGAGTGCAACGAAGGGTCAAGGTGAGAGTTTCCTTGTACGAAGGACTCTCCCCTCTGAGTGGTAGGCTCCGACCCCACTCTTCTTTTTGTTGAGTACTAGGTTGCGTTCATATACTCTTACTTTGGGTTCTAAACTTTGTCTTAAACCCATATTTGTTATAACATATCATCATGTCTTGGGTTATAGGTCGTGTCTTAACCTATAACTATTAAGACATGACGTCCTATTATGTCATTGGTTATAACATAATGATATGTTATGACATGAGAACTACAGTATGATAGTACATTCATCATGACATGAGAACTACAATATGTCGATCATACTAATCATACAATTTTGATTATGTTGACCATATGTAGTTAATCACATATGTGAACTATATCCCATGGTTTGACCATATACAGTTGATTACATATATGAACCATATAATTGGATTATTCAATCACATCCATTAATACCGATCAAGTCATTAACACCGATCAAGTGACTTGATCATTCTAATTAAATCCATAAACACCAATGTACTGGTCTGACTGATTTGATTGGCCCATTAATATGATACCAACAGTCGGATTGTATCTGATTAGGTCCATTATCCAAATTCGATGATATGGTCTCATCGATCAGATCCGTCATTAAAATCCAATGGTTCGAACAGGTCCATTAATCATAATCCAACGCTCGGATATTCATGATATCGAGTGATTCTTCAATCCAACAGTCGGATCTTCACGATCTTGACCGGATTTTCAATCCGACGATCGGATCTCCACAATATCGATTGAATCTTAAGTCCAACGGTCGGATCTTCATGATCTTGATCGGATCTCAAATTCGACGGTCAGATCTTTACAATATTGACCGAATCTTAAGTCCAACGGTCAGATCTTCACGATCTTGACTGGATGTCAAATCCGATGGTCGAATCTTCACAATATCGATTGAACCGTAAGTCCAATGCTCGGATCTTTACGATCTTGACTTGATCTCAAATCCGAAAGTCAGATCTCCACAATATCATCCAAATCTTAAGTCGAACGGTCAAATCTTTATGATCTTGATAGAATCTCAAAATTGAATGATCAGATCTTTACAATCTTGATCTGATCTCAAATTCGACGGTCGAATCTTCAGATATCAATTGAATCTTAAATCCAATGGCCGGATCTTCACGAACTCAACCGGATCTTAAAATCTAATGGTCAGATCTTAACGATATCAACCGTAAACCTTAATCTAACAGTCTGATCTCAACGATAGACTCAAATCTAATAGTCTGATCTTAGTGATCTTATCCATAAACTCATTTTAACGGTCTGATCCTCTTGATCTCAACCGTAAACTTAGATTCAACGCCATGATCCTTTTGATCTCAACCATGAACCTCAATCCAACGGTTTAATCTTTTTTATCTCAACCGTAAACTTCAATCTAACGATCTGATATTTTTACCTCAACCGTAAACTTCAAATTTAAAGGTCTGATTGCATCGACCAAGACCGCTAACACAAGTCTAATGGTTTGATTACATTAATCATAACCATAGACACGAATTTGACGGTCTAATTATCCCAATCGAGACTGTGATTGTAAGATCGATGATCCAAATATCAGTCGTGAGCACAAATCTGTCACATTGGTTGTTGCAATTACATATGTAATCACTTATGTAATAATCTGATCCTAATAATCAGAATTATAGTCGCATGAATGCTCCATTCCCTAAAATGTATTTTGTTTTTCATTTTCAAACACAATAAACTAACTTAAATATGCAACATAATCCCCTTCCCTTAATCTTTCCTTCCTTTCCTAATCTCTTTCTTTCCTTGTCTCATCTAGGTATTCTCATGAATTCAACTTCTTGATTAGCTGTCGTAAAATCACATACTTCGGCTTTAGTTGACTTATATAGGATTTATTTATTAAAATTATGATATTGCTTAGCAAACACAAACTTAAGAACACACTAGCTTACTCTCTCATTCGTGCTTATAAGATAGCATACTACGATACATCGAGAAAACACAGATAAGAGTCAACTAATGTGGTAAACTTCTTCCGAAACCAATCAATCAGCAAGACTTAATGTGCAGCTTAGTGCACGGTCCCAACTGACAACTGGTTAATAAGAACTATAAATCTCCACTTTGCTTAAAACCAGAAACACTAGTGCTTCACCCTCAAGAAATTACAAAGAGTCTAGCCGCGTAGTAAGCCCAGTCTAGTCATGTAGTGTCCCCAGTCCTAGAAGGCAAACTTACATATATCCTTCGCAAAAACACAAACAACCTTATTGCATTATATATTCTAGGCCCATAATATTAATTCCCTATATTATTAAACTATTAGTCGAGTTTTTCGTTTAAATTTTATTCAAACAATCCAACTATTCTACTTTATTATAAAAATTAAGATATAATTGATAAGAAGATAACTCTTTGGTCCTATAACTAATCAGAAACTCAAAACCAAAGTAGCAAAAATTTATCACCCTACCTGAATGTAGATTCATCGAAGTCTGAGTTTCTGCTGAGATTTTGTCAAGCAGTCCCCAATTTAATGGCCCAACTACTTCATAAAAATTGCAAAGCTTACCTATGTTAAAGTTAGAAACCAGAGGAGCAGAAATGTATCACCTTACCTGAAAGAAGATTCATTAAAGTCTGATTTGCTGTTGAGATTATTGTCGCGCTGCCCCCGATTTGATGCCTCCAACTACCTACTAAAAAACTGCAAATCTTTTCTATGTTAAAGTTAGAAACTTAATGAGGAGTAAGAATGTATCACCTAACCTAAAAGGAGATTCTTCGAAGTCTGAGTTGCTGCTAAGATATTGTCGAGTTGCCCCCAAATTGATGCCTCATATTTACTAGTAACTACAAATTTTATGTTAAAGGGGGAGCATGAATGTATCAACTTACCTAAATGGACATTCATCGATGAATGATTTGCTGCTAAGATATTATCAAGTTGCCCCCAATTTGATGGCTCCAACTAAGGGTGGCCACGAGCTGAGCTGAGCCGAGCTACAACTCGCTCGAGCTCGACTTGACCAAGATAATTTGAGCTCGAGCTCGAGCCTATCTGAGCTCATTTTATGGCCTCCAACTCGGCTCACTAGCAAAGGAACTCAGCTCGAATTTGGCTCGAGCTCGGATCGTTAGAATACTTTTAAGTTAATTCAACCAATAAACTAAGTTCACCCATCTAGAAACAACCGAATCATTAAGCTTGGGAAGGTACAATAGAGGGAGGCTTGAGATTTAAAGAGAAAGTAGGGTGAAGTTTTTGTAAAGTAATCGATATCAGACCAAAAAGGCCCGACTATGGATGCCACTTGGGGGGGGGGAGGGGATGTGTAGGGAAAGGAGCTCCCGTTGGGATGTACCAACACTTTACCAACACACTCGAGGTGGGCTTGGAGCCTTTGAGGTCCCCTGCTGCAAAGTCCATCTTCTCCTGTATGCCAGGGAACCACACCGTGTAGCAACCCCTACTTCCCCCCCATGGGCTCGCCTACGACCATCCTCGTCCACCACCTAGCATTGTGCCCATATCCTACGATCTACCAAAGCGAGCGGGGAGTTTCACCATCGACGTAGTCGGCCAGGAGGTGGTCATAGACGACGAAGTAGCATCATGCCTTAAACATGGTGCGAACAACCTTGGCCTCATACTAAGCCCCCTGGAAGCCCTCGTCATCCCAACTTACCTCCACTTCATCGCCATTGGAGAACCTCGTTACCCTCTCTTCCGCTTCCCCCACCCCCACACATCGTCAGAGCTGCATAAAGCTTTAGACAAGCAACAATGATGGGACCTTGGTGGTAGGTGCATCTGGTAGAAGCTTGATTATTTCATCACTACTTATAATAATCCTGTTTAAAACTTATGTAGACATTTAGTAGGCTAGGGCCTGTGAGGCAATGTTAGTATGGTGGGCTTATAAGGGTTGGCTTATCTTTGGTTGTAGAAGTTTGACATAGAATAAATAAACTAATAAAATATTTTTACCTCGAGCCAGCTCGCGAGCCGGGGTGCCAAGCTGGGTCAAGGTCGAGCTTGACTCATTTGATCATACAAGCCAACATTAGAGCTCGGGCATGGTTCAATTGATTAAATGAGCTGAGCCGAACTGAGAGCCTGACTCAAGCTGAGCTCAACTAGCTTACGAGCAGTTAGGCTTATAGCCACCGTTAGCTCGAACCACTTATTAAAAACTGCAAATGCTATCTATGTTAAAGTTAGAAAACAAAGGAGGAGCAGGAAATTATTACCTTACTTAAAAGGAGATTTATTGAAGTCCAAGTTGTTGCTGAGATATTGCCGAGCTGCCTCCAATTTGATGCCTTCTACTTACTAGGAACTACAAATCTTATGTCAGTCCGAAACCGAAGGAGAAGGAATGTATCACGTTACCTAAAAGGAGATTCAACGAAGTTCGAGTTGTTGTTAAGATATTGTCGAGCTGCCCCCAATTTGATGCTTCCTACTTGCTAGGAACTACAAGTCTTATGCTAAAGTTAGAAACCAAAGGAGAAGCATGAATGTAGCGCCTTACCTAAAAAGAGTTCAAAATTTGAGTTGCTGCTAAGATATTATTGAGCTCCCGCCAATTTGATGCCTCCAACTACTTACGAGGAGAAGGAATATATCACCTTACTTAAAAGGAGATTCATCAAAGTTCAAGTTGCTGTTGAGATATTGTCCAACTACTCCCAATTTGATGCCTTCTACTTACTAAGACTACAAATCTTATATGCTAAAATTAAAAACTAAAGGAGGAGCATGAATGTATCAGCTTACCTAAACAGA
Source organism: Zantedeschia hybrid cultivar (assembly GCA_030544215.1). NCBI lineage: Eukaryota > Viridiplantae > Streptophyta > Magnoliopsida > Alismatales > Araceae > Zantedeschia > Zantedeschia hybrid cultivar. Next base: position 50,412,739 of record JARZZO010000011.1, read on the forward strand.
GATTTATATCTTTTTACGAGGAGAAGGAATATATCACCTTACTTGAAAGGAGATTCATCAAAGTTCAAGTTGCTGCTAAGATATTGTCCAACTACTCCCAATTTGATGCCTTCTACTTACTAAGACTACAAATCTTATATGCTAAAATTAGAAACTAAAGGAGGAGCATGAATGTATCAGCTTACCTAAAAAGAGATTTATTAAAGTCCAAGCTACTGCTAAGATATTGTCAAGTTGCTCGATTTGATGCCTCTAACTATGTACTAAGAATTGTAAATCTTATCTATGTTAAAATTAGAAACATTGATGCTTCTCCCTAAATAAAATCATAAAGGGCTTAGTCCTAGAAGGAGGCTATTATATTCCAAACTTAGAATATATATTAAATACATTGTTAAACTATCACTCCACTCTTATATCAGAATTTTAATCAAAGATACTCATACCTCAAATACGACACCTTGCATGTGATGAACTATTACTTCAATGTATTTTGTTTTTCAATTAGAACCAGATAAAATTTGAGTATATTGCCAATACAAAAAGTTAAACCATCACTCTAGTTTTATATTAGAATTTCAATCAAACACTTAATTATCATGAATTGCAGAATCGGCTGAACCCAATCCGGATCGGCTAATTCAAATCGAGATCGTCCCCCGTCGGTCTGATTCTGGGGGGAAGTCATCGTCCCCCGCTTCCCCTGACTTTCACTGGGAACGTCCTGGGTTGGTCAAAATCGGTTGGGATCAGTTAGGATCGATCCATTACATCAAATAAGGCACCTTGCATGATGATCCATTATCTCAAATGTATTTTATTTTTCATTTTCAAAAACAATAAACTAACTTAAACATTCAAAATAATCCCCTTCCCCTAATCTTTCCTTCCTTTCCTAATCTCTTTCTTTTCTTATCTCATCTAGGTATTCTTATGAATTCAGCTTCTCGATCAGTGATCGTAAAATCATATATATCATGTTTGGTCATTGTTTGAATTTGAGTTACCTTAATGTATATTTATTTATTTAAATTATGATATTACTTAGCAAACAAACTTAAGAACGCACTGACTCTATACTGTCATGCATGCCCTATTTTCTTATAACACTGCATGTCTACATCAAGAAAACACTAACAAGATTCAAATTTAGTACGCAGTCCCGACTGGCAACTACTAACCAAGAACCATAAATCTCCTCTTTGCCTAAAACATGAAACACTACCCTCAAGAAATCATAAAGAGTCTAGTCATGCAGTGTGCCCAGTATTGTGAACTAAACTAATTGTGGCTTCAAAAGGGTTCCATAATAAGGCTATTCAAATAACATGAGATCCAATGTTCATCATTTCAAGGTAAACATTCTTTCATAAGGATAACATTTATTAAGTAGTTCTTTAAGTGCCTCAATTTTCTTAGGACTTTCTATGCATCTTGTTGATTCTTAACTTGTATGCGTATGCCACTTATTGTCACCATAGTCATAAAATGTAGAGACATGAGAATTAGAATTTTAATCTAGTAAACTTATGTATATCCTACACAAAAACACAATCAACCTTATTGCATTATAGGCCCACAATATTAATTCCCTATATTGTTAAACTATTGGTGTACTATTTCGTTCAAATTTTTAATCAAACACTATAATCATTCTAGTTTATTATAAAAATTCACATCTAAATTGACAAGAAGATAATTCCATGATATCAGAAACTTAAAACCAAAGGAGTAGAAACTACTTCCTAAAAACAGTAAATCTTATCTATATTAAAGTTAGAAATCAAAAGAGCAAGAATGTGTCACCTTACCGAAAGGAGATTCATCGAACTCTAAGTTGTTGCTGAGATATTATTGAGCTGTCGTGAATTGATGCCTCCAACTACTTATTAAAGCTTGCGAATGTTTTTTACGTTAAAGTTAGAAGCTTAAGGAGGAGAAAGAATGTATCACCTTACCTGAAAAGAGATCCTTCGAAGTATGAGTTGCTATTGAGATATTGTCAATCCTCCACCAAATTGATGCCTCTAACTTACTAGGAACTACATATTTTATTATGTTAGAAACTAAAGGAGGAGCATAAATGTATCACCTTACATGAAAGTTGGGGCCTGTCCGACAGTGTTGGTATGGTAGGCTTATCAAGGTTGGTTTCCCTTCGACTATAGAAGTTTGACATAAATATACAAATTAATTAAATATTTTTACCTCGAGCCAAATAGCGACCCAACTAAGCCAAGCTGGGGCAAGCTCGAGCTTGGCTCGTTTGATCAGACAAGCCTAAATTACAGCTTGCGCTTGGTTCGATTGAGCTAAGCCGGGCAGAGCTTGATTCGAGCCGAGCTCGATTAGCTCATAAGCAACTCAACTCGTGGCCATCCTTAGCTGCAACTACTCATTAAAAATTGCAAATATTATATATGTTAAAGTTAGAAACTAGAGAACGAGCATGAATTTATCACCTTACTTGAAAGGAGATTTATTTAAGTCCAAGTTGTTGGGGAGCTATGGTCGAGTTGTCCCCAATTTTATGCCTTCTATTTACTAGCATATACAAATCTTATGTTAAAGTGGGAAACCAAAGGAGGAGAAGGAATGTATCACTTAACCTGAAGGGAGATTCATTGGAGTCCGAGTTGCTAATGGGATATTGTCGAGTTGCCCCCAATTCAATGCTTCCAACTTATTAGGAACTACAAATCTTATGTTAAAGTTAGAAACCAAAAGACAAGTAGGAATGTATCAGCTTACCTAAAAGGAGATTCGTCGAAATTCAAGCTACTGCTAAGATATTCTGAGCTACCCCCTATTGATGTCTCTAGCTAGTTACCAAAAATTACAAACCTTATCTATGTTAAAGATAGAAACCAAAGGAGGAGAAGAAATGTATCACCTTACCTGAAAGGAGATTCATTGAAGTTCAAGTTGATGCTAAAATATTGTCGAACTACCCCCAATTTGATGCCTTCTACTTACTAGGAACTACAAATCATATGTTAAGTTAGAAATCAAAGCAGGAGTATGAATGTATAACATTACCTGGAAAGAGGTTCATCGAAGTTCGAGTTGATGCGAAGATATTGTCAAATTACCCTCAATTTGATGCCTCTAACTATGCACTAACAAATGCAAATCTTATTTACGTTAAAGGTAGAAAAATTGATGCTTCTCCCTAAACGAAACTATAGAGGGCTTAGTCCCAAAATGAGGCTACTATATTCTAAACTAAGAATATCAAGTACCTACATTGTTAAACTATTACTTCTTGTATAGTCCCCTTCCCCTAATCTTTCCTTCCTCTCCTAATCTCTTTCTTTCCCTATCTCATCTAGGTATTCCTATGAATTCAACTTTTCGATCAACAATCGTAAAATCATATATTTTGCTTTTAAGTCATTATATGAATTTTAGTTGCCGTAATGTATATTTATTTTATTTAAATTATGATATTGCTTAGCAACTACAAACTTAAGAAGACATTAACTCTACTTCGTCATTCGTGCCCTATTTTCTTATAAGATAGCATGCTATGATACATCGAGGAAAGACAAATAAGAGTCAATTAATGTGGTAAATCCTTATCGTAAATCAATCTATCGGCAATAGTTGATGTGCAATCTTAATGCGCGGTCCCGACCGGCAATTGCTTACTAAGAATCACAAAATCTCCCCTTTGCCTAAAACTAGAAACACTAGTACTTCACCATAAAAAAATCATAAAGAATCTAGTCATGCAGTGTACCCAATACTGTGAACTAAACTAATTATGGCTTCATAATAAGAGCATTTGAATAACATGAGATCTAGTGATCATCATTTCAAGGCAATCATTCTTTCATAAGGATAACATTTGTTAATCAATTCTTTATATGGTTCAATTTCTCAAGACTTTCTCTGCATCTTGTTGATTCTTAACTCATATGCGTATGCCATTTATCGCCATATTGCATTAAAATGTAAAGACATGAGAGTTACGATTTTAATTTGTCAAACTTATGTATATCCTATGCAAAAACACAATCAACCTAATTGCACATATATTCTCGGCCAACCATAACAATTCCCTATATTATTAGACTATCAGTCTACTTTTTCATTTAAATTTTAACCAAACAATATGTAGTTTATTATAGAAATTAACATTTAAACTGATAAGAAGATAATTATTTGATATTAGAAACTCTAAACCAAAGGAGCATAAATGTATAACCTTTTTTGAAAGGAGATTCATCGAAGTCCAAGTTATAGTTGAGATTTTGCCAAACTAGCCCCAATTACTTCTTAAAAATTGCAAATATTATCTACGTAAAAGTTAGAAACTAAAAGGGCAGGAATGTAGCACCTTACTTGAAAGGAGATTCATCAAAGTATGGGTTGTTGCTGAGATATTGTCGAGCTGCTCCCGATTTGATGCCTCCAACTACTTACTAAAACCTACAAATCTTTTCTATGTTAAAGTTAGAAATCTAAGGAGGAGCACAATGTATCACCTTACCTGAAAGGAGATTCTTTGAAGTCTAAATTGTTGTTGAGATATTGTCGAGCTCCCCCGAAATTGATTTTTTCGACTTACTAGGAATGACAAATCTCATGCTAAAGTTAGAAACCAAAGGAGGAGCATAAATATATCACCTTACGTGAAAGGAGATTCATTAAAGAATGATTTGCTGCAAAGATACCGTCGAACTGCCCCAACTTGATGGCTTCAACTTGCTCGATATCGACTAGACCAAGATTAAGCACGAGCTCGAGCTCGAGCCCATTCTGAGCCCATTTTGTGGGAGAGCTCGGCTCGCCAATAAAGGAACTCGACTCATTAGAACACTTTTAAGTTAACTCAACCAATAAATTGAGTTCACCCAACTAGAAACAATCACATCGTTAAACTTCGGAAGGTGCAATAAAGAGAGGCTTAAGATTTAAAGAGAAAATGGGGTGAAGTTTTTGTAAAGTAACCGATGTTGGACTAAAAAAGGCCCAACTATGAATCCCACCTGGGGGTGTTCAGGGAAAGGAGGCTCGCCGACGTGCTCCCATCGGGTTGGACCCATAAGTAATCGACCCACTTGAAATGGGCTCGGAGCCTTACAGGTCTGCCACTGCGAACTTCATCTTCTCCCACAAGCTAGGGAAGCACACCGTGTAGTAGCCCCCCCCCCCCCCCAGTGGGCTCGGCTACCTCCACCCCGTACACCACCCAGCGTTGCCCCAGCCTACTAGGCCTCTACAGGATGGTGCGGTGCAAACGGCCTACCACGACAAGGGGGTAGTGCTGCCTTGTACTCAGCGATCTCCAAGAGCGGGCGGGGGTCCCGAGATTTGCCGTCGGTGTGGTGAACCAGGAGGTAATCATAGATGACAGAGTAGCAACATGTTTTGGACATTGTGTGCACAACCTTGGCTTTATATCGGGCCCCTTGGAACTTTGGAAGCCCATGTCATCCCAGCTTACCTCCACTTCATCGCCATTGGAGAACCTCATTACCCTTTATCTCTCTCTTTCCCCACCCCTTCGCCAGAGGTGCAGAAAGCTTTTGACAAGCGACAATGATGGGACCTTGGTGGTAAGTGCACCTGGGAGTTCCTCCCGTACATGTACGAGGAACCTGGAGTTCTAGAAGTTTGATTTGCGACCAGAAGCTTGATTATTTTATCGCTGCACATAATAATCATGTTCAAAAATTATGTAAATGTTCAGTAAGCTGGGGCCTATGAGGTGGTATTGGCATGGTGGGCTTATGAGGGTTGGTTTACCTTTGGTTGTGGAAGTTTGACAAAGAATATACAAATTAATTAAATATTTTTACCTCAAGCCAGCACGCGAGCCGGCCCATCTGAGCTGGGTCAAGCTCGTACTTGGCTCATTTGATCAGATGAGCCAAAATTAGAGCTCGAACTTGGTTCGATTGATTAAATGAGCTGAGCCTGACTTAAGCCGAGCTCAAGTAGCTCGTAAACACTCAACTCCTGGCCACCCTTTGCCCCAATTGCTTATTAAAATTGCAAAAGTTATCTATGTTAAACTTAGAAATCAGAGAAGCAGCAGGAGTCTATCACCGTACATGAAAATGACATTTATTAAAGTCCAAGTTGTTGTTGTGATATTGTAGAGCTGCCCCAAATTTGATGCCTTCTACTTACTAGGAACTACAAATCATATGTTAAAGTCGGACACCAAATAAGGAGAAGGAATGTATCACCTTACTTGAAAGGAGATTGATTGAAGTCTGAGTTGCTGTTGATATATTGTCGACCCGCCCGCAATTTGATGCTTCCTACTTACTAGGAACTACGAATCTTAACCAAAGGAGAAGCAAGAATGTGTCACCTTACCTAAAAGGAGATTCGTCAAAATCCAAGTTGCAGCTAAGATATATTTCCGAGCTATCACCAATTTGATGCCTCTAGCTACCTACTAAAAAATACAAATCTTATATATGTTAAAAGTTAGAAACCAAAGGAGGAGCATGAATGTATCACAATACCTAAAAAAAGATTCATCCAAGTCAAAGCTGCTGCTAAAATATTGTCTTGTTCCCCTCCCACTAACTTAAACATTCAATATAATCCCCTTCCCCTAAACTTTCCTTCCTCTCCTAATCTCTTTCTTTGCCTATCCCATCTAGGTATTCCCAAGAATTCTAACTTCTTGATCAGCGTCGAAAAATCATATGTTTCCCTTTTAGATCATTGTATTAATTTTAGTTGCCTTCATGTAGATTTATTTATTTAAACTATGATATTGCTAAGCAAACACAAACTTAAGAACACGCTGACTCTACTCTGTCATTTGTGCCCCATTTTCTTATAAGAGCGCTATTACAATACATTAAGAAAACAGAGACAAAAGTCAACTAATGTGGTAAAACTTCTATCGTAAAGCAATAGATCAACAAGACTTGATGTGCATACTTAGTGCACAGTCCCGACTGACAACTACTTACCAAGAACCACAAATCTCCGTTTTGCCTAAAACCAAAAACACCGGTGCTTTACCCTCAAGAAATCATAAACAGTCTAGTCATACAATGTGCCAGTACTATAAACTAAACTAATTTTCACTTCAAAAGGTTTCCATAATAAGAGTATTCAAATAACATGAGATCTAGTGTTCACCATTTCAAGGCAATCGTTCTTCCATAAGGATAAATTTATTAAGCAGCTCTTTATATGGCTCAGTTTTCTTAGGACTTTCTCTGCATCTTGTTGATTCTTAACTCGTATGCATATGCCATTTATTGTCACCATAGTTTTAGAATGTAAAGACATGAGAATTACAATTTTAGTCTGGCAAACATGTGTATATCCTCCGCAACAACACCATCAACCTTATTGCATTATATATTCTAGGCCTACCATATTAACTCTTTATATTATTAAATTATCAGTCCATGTTTTCGTTTACATTTTAACCAAACAATCTGATCGTTCAAGTTAACTATAAAATTTAACATCTAAATTGATAAGAAGATAATTCCTTGATCTTATAACTGATCAGAAAGTCAAAACCTAAGGAGCAAAAAGGTATCACCTTACCTAAAATGAGATTTATCGAAGTCCGAGTTGTTGTTGAGATTTTGTCAAGTTGCCCCCAATTTAATGGCCCTAACTACTTCTTAAAAACTGCAAATCTTGTCTACGTTAAAGTTAGAACCCAAAGGAGAAGGAATGTGTCACCTTACCGAAAGAAGATTCATCGAAGTCTGAGTTGCTATAGAGATATTGCAAAGCTGCCCCAATTTGATGCCTCCAACTACTTAATGGCCCTAACTACTTCTTAAAAACTGCAAATCTTGTCTACGTTAAAGTTAGAACCCAAAGGAGAAGGAATGTGTCACCTTACCGAAAGAAGATTCATCAAAGTCTGAGTTGCTATAGAGATATTGTCAAGCTGCCCCAATTTGATGCCTCCAACTACTTAGTACATGCAAATTTGTTCTATGTTAAAGTTAGAAACCTGAGGAGGAGTAAAAATGTATCACCCTACTAGAAAGGAGATTCTTTAAAGTCTGAGTTGCTGTTGAGATATTATCGAGCTGCCCCCAAATTGATGCCTCGAACTTACTAGGAACTATAAATTTTATGTTAAAATTAGAACCCAAAGGAGGAGCAGAAATGCATCACCTCACTTGAAAGGAGATTCATCGAAGAACGATTTGCTGCTAAGATATAGTCGAGCTACCCACAATTTGATGGCTCCAACTAGGGGTGGCCACAAGCCAAGCAGAGTCGAGCTTTAACGCGCTCAAGCTTGACTCAACCAAGATTGTTCGAGCTCGAGCTTGAGCTCGAGCCTACCCCGAGCCTACCCCCAGCTCCTTTTGTGGGCTCAAGCTCGACTCACCAAGAAAGGAACTCAGCTCGAACTTGGCTCGAGGTTTGCTCATTACAATGCTTTTAAGTTCACTCAGCCAATAAACTGACTTCATATAGCCAAAAACAGTTGAATTGCTAAGCTTGGAAGGGTGAAGTAGAGGGATGAATCAGATTTATAGAGAAAGTAGGGTGAGGGTTTTGCAAAGTAATGGATGCCAGACTAAAAAGGCCCAATTGTGAATAGGCTCGAAGGTGTGCTCCCGTCAGGATGACATGTCATTGACCCACCAAGGTGGGCATGGAGCCTAGGAGTCCCCTTCCGCGAACTTCGTCTTCTCTAGTAGGCTACGGAGCACACCGTGCAACAACCCCCACTTCCCCCCGGTGGGCTCGACTATCAGCACCCCCGTCTTCCACCCAACATTGTGCCAACCTAACAGGCCTCTACGAGCTGGTGCAGCGCAAACAGCTTGCTACGGTAAGGGGTGGTGTTGCACGTGCTTGTACACCGTAATCTACCAAAGAAGGCACCATCGGCATGGTCGGCCGAAAGGTGGTCGTAGACGATGGAGCAGCAATAGATCCTAGACATGGTGCAAACAACTTTCACCTCATACCAGGCCCCTTGGAAGCCCTCGTCGTCCTAGCTCTCCTCCACATCATCACCATTGGAGAACCTTGTTGCCCTCTCTCTCTCCCGCCACTTCATTAGAGGTGTAAAGAGCTTTAGACATGCGACAATGATGGGACCTTAGTGGTGGGTACATGTGTAAGGGTCACAAATAAATTATACCTATATGAAAAGATTACTTATAATTTTAGGAACTTTATGGTACAATTGGATGGTAATAAGTTTCACTGACATATACATAATTATGAAAATGGGTATATTCATAAATATTATAAATGCAATTATGAAAAGTTCATGTCTTATGATGCAATAGATGATTTTTATAGGGTCTTAAGTGCAATTTTAAAGGTTTCTAGATGTATCTTCAAATAGCGAAAAATGGGTTAAATTCGGTGAAGAAGTATTGAATGAGGGTATAAAGCTAATTATAGAAATATATAGGACTAAAATATAATAAGTACATGTTATTGGTAAATAATAATGATACAAATAAGGATTACTGGTAAGGTAAAAGGATAAGGATATTGGTAAGGTTTATTAACCCTTAAGTAAGGATACTGGTAAAAGATAAGGATACTGGTAAGGTTTCTTAGTCTTTAAGCAACCTCCATGCCACCTCACTAGAAACTTGTCATATATCCAAGCAAAGCTTATCCTAAAGGGACACATGTCCCCATCTTAAGGCTTGCCCACCTCTATAAATAGGAGGGTTTGCCCTCCCATTCCATTCCATCCTCTTCTTCTCCAACGCAAGGAAGAGAGAGAGAGAGAGAGAGAGTTAATGAGAAGTGTAGAGAGTTCTTAGCGCCAGTTCGAAATGCCTTGGAGGGTGGCGTGAGGAGGCTTGGAGAGCGGCGCAAGGAGGTTCCTGTCATGCCTAAGCAAGCTTTTGATTAAAGGTAAGTAAATGGTCCTTTCTTCATAGTTATTTTCCTACCATAAACACCCTATTTTCAAAATATATATTTTACTACAAATTTAAGTATATGCTACTAAGCCAACAAGTTATTAAAATGACATAAGAGCCTATATGAACACCCAACCCATGCCTAAACCCCGTTCTATAAGTCTCCCATGTTAAAATCAAACAAGCTTACAGACAGTGCCACCTTAGGAGTCCATACATCCGAATCATACAAGCATCCTTATGAGGCGGACATTAAGTTAAAAGACACATGAAATCTAAGGCAAACAGGTAAAATCTTGGCTACGGTTCTCCCACTCCAGGTGGGACGGGTAGGTCCCCCTGCTGCACAGTGGAAGTCCCAGTGGACATTTGCCTTACCGCTAGCTGCATGTCATGTTCAACCTCCTCATGTTCTAGTTTGGATGCATGTCCGTTAAATAAGTGATAAGATTTATGCTATTCTTGTACCATATATTCATGATCCATGACTTCATGCTATGCCATGATTTTTTAACCATGCCATGTTATACCATAATCTTTTATGTTTATACTCACGCCATGCCATGATGCTTTGCCATGATCCTTACGTTTATATTCACGCCATGCCATGCTATGCCATGATCCTTTATGTTTAGCTGAAGCTTCCTATGTTATATTCTATCATGGCATGATTATATGATGTTACCATGTTTCTTTTTATGTTTATATATGATAAGCCATATAGTGGTATCATGTGCTTGCTGAGTCGATAAACTCACCCATGCTATTTAAACGCCCTTTTAGGAGAGGACCTTTCCAAGGTAGTTGAGGAATCTCTACAGCCTTAGTTTTAATTAAGTAGAGCCTTGTTTTGTAAGTCCAGTCCCTATGTAAATATACAAGCCGTACTCTTAGACTTGATGTACTACAATGTATTATACGTGACATCAATATAAAAGGTTTTGCGACTCATGACTAATCGTCTGTTTACATGCGAAGTGCTCATTCTTAACTACAATACATGTTCGGGTTGTTCCTACTGTCAACGGGTCCCTTCGGATCAAAGTACGTCGACATGACCAAACATGCCGACAGGGGGTCATTACAACATGTGAGACCTTAGAGTTCCTATAATAACCCCAAGGAAAAGGAGTAAACACTTCTTAGTAAATTTCACTAATACTCCTGAAAGAAAGGCATTTGATATTACGATAGAAAGTATTAGAGGTATGTATGTAAATATAACAAAAATATATATACAATTATAACTTTATAGGGTGTAAAAATAGTTGGTAGAAAACTATAGATGTTTATGAAACGTTGTGATGTTTATTGGGCTTGATTTAATGGGCTGTAGGATAGGGTTTTAAATGCCTTGTTATAAGTGAGGTTTGAGGCTCTTACTGAGCCTCATTAGTGGGCAAACTTAGGCCCATTAAGAGGAGGACATATATGTCCCCTTTCTCGAAGCTTCCCACCTCTTTAGAGGAGGTGGAGCTTGAAACAAAGCCCCACAGGGGCTGCACGTGCCAAACATCCAGCTACAGGAGGAGAGAGAGAGAGAGAGAGAGAGAGAGAAAGAGAAAGAAAGAGAGAGGGGGGCCTGCTATGGTGAGAAAAAAAAGAGCGGGAGGGACTTGCGACAGTGACGTACAATGCATGCTACAGTAGAACGTGCTACAATAGGATGCATGTTGTGGTCTTAGGATCTTTTTTGGGCTACCAAGAGAAGGTAGGAGACTTAAACCTTGCCCTTCTTTATGCGCCTCGGTTATTTTATGTTTTAGTTATTTCTCTCCCACATTTAGGTGGGATAAACAAGGGGATGTTGTCCAATTTTCTTCATGTAAAGGATGCCATTTAGTGTGTGGTCCTGGCCGGTGATTACTTATCAAGAACCACAAATCTCATCTCTGCCTAAAACCAAAAACATTGGTCATATTGTGTGGCCAGTACTATAAAAACTCTATCATTTTACGAGGGTTACATGATAAGAATATTCCAAAATTCAGTGTTCGTCAATCCAAGGCAATCATTCTTTCATAAGGATAACAATTTATCAAAGAATTCTTTCTGTGACTTACGTTTCTTAGAACTTTTTCTTCATCTCGTTGATTCTTAAGTCAGGGGTGTGTGCATCTTACAATGTATCCTAAAGCCATGAGAATTACATTTTTAACCTTGCAAAATTGTTTCTTTCCTTTACACAATCCAAACAAGCCTTATTGCATTATATTTTGTAAACTTATAGTTTGAACATGGAAGAGAAACAGATTCAGATCAGAAATACGCAAAGGCAAGGAAAATCTGCCCCAAAACTCAAATGCAGAATTGCTCAAAAGAAATTAGAAAGATAACTTCTGACTATATTTCAGAAAGCATTCAATGTAGGTTTATTTAACATTTCCATTCAACCAAAAAGAGCTTCAAATAATATTGTTGGAAGGAATGACTAATCAAATTTTTTTATTCCTACAGCTTTTTCATTCAACAGTATGTGCTCCAGGAAGGGGTTCAAAACAGTCGTTAATTGATAATCTGACGTGGTGATGAAAAATGTTTATATGCATCTGGTTTTAGTCAGACAACAGCCATGACTTTTTGAATAAGAAATGATGCTAACTAGATGGAAGATACCATATTAACCAATAAATAGAAAAATACAAAGAAATAGGATTTAAATATCAATAGTCGTCTGAGCTAATGATTTGCCCTTGAGGACAACTACTGCATGTCTATGGAAATCATGCACCATGGTTTCTTTCACTTACATTTTTAATCTTGCAAAATTGTTTCTTTCCTTTACACAACTCAAACAAGCCTTATTGCATTATATGTTCTAAACTTATAGTTTGAACATGGAAGAGAAATAGATTCAGATTCAGAAACAGGCAAAGGCAAGGAAAATCTGCCCAAAACTCAAATGCAGAATTTCTCAAAAAGAAATTAGAAAGATAATTTCTGACTATATTTCAGAAAGCTGAAATGCACGTTTATTTAACATTTCCATTCAACCAAAAAGTGCTTCAAGTAACATTGTTGGAAGGGATGGCTAATCAAATTTTCCTATCCCTTCAAGGCTTTTGTCAGTTTATGTGCTTTAAGAACACAATTTCTAACCTGCATACATAAGAGAAAATCCCTATAGTTTTTTCATTCAGCAGTATGTGTTCTAGCAAGGGGTTCAAAACAGTCATTAATTGATAATCTGATGTGGTGATGAAAAATGTTTATATGTATGAAGTTGTAGTCAGACAACAATCATGGCTTTCTGAATAAGAAATGCTACTAACTAGATGGCAGTGACAAGATTTAGATGTGCGGAATTTGTATTTAGAAGAGTTGAAGGCTACTCTAGAGGAATTTTGGTGGTGTAGAATGCAGAGGTTATTAAAGCAGATTTTTTAACAATTGGAGACTTCGACTCACCAAGAAAGGAACTCAGCTCGAACTCGGCTCAAAGTCCGCTTGTCAGAACGCTTTTAAGTTCACTCAGCCAATAACCTGAGTTCATGAAGCCAGAAATAGTTGAATCGCTAAGCTTGGGAAGGTGCAGTAGAAGGAGGCATCAGATTTAAAGAGAAAGTGGGGTGAGGGTTTTGCAAAGTAATGGATGCCTGACTAAAAAGGCCCAATTGTGAATGGGCTCGCAGGTGTGCTCCCTTCGCGATGGACCCACATGTCATTGACCCACTCAAGGTGGGTTGGTGCCTAGGGGGTCCCCTGCCGCGAACTTCGTCTTCTTCGGTGGGCTAGGGAAGCACACCGTATAGCAACCCCCACTTCCCCCCGGTGGGCTCGACTACCACCACCGTTGTCCACCACCTAGCGTTGTGCAAACCTACTAGGCCTCCAAAAGCCGGTGCGGTGCAAACGACTTGCTACGGCGAGGGGGTGGTCTTGCACGTACTCGTACGCCATAATCTACCAAAGAAGGCGCCATCGGATGGTCGGCCAAGAGGTGGTCATAGACGATGGAATAGCAGCAGGTCCTAGACATGGTGCGAACAACTTTGGCCTCGTACCAGGCCCCTTGGAAGCCCTTGTCCTCCCAGCTCACCTCCACATCATCACCATTGGAGAACCTTGTTGCCCTCTCTCTCTCTCCCCACCACTTCATCAGAGGTGCAAAGAGATTTGGACAGGTGACAATGACGGGACCTCGGTGGTGGGTACATGTGAGACCTTAGAGTTCTTATAAGAACCCCAAGGAAAAGGAGTAAACACTTCTTAGTAAATTTCACAAATACTCCTTAAAGAAAGGCATTTGATATTCCGATAGAAAGTATTAAGGGTATGCATGCATATATAACAAAAGTATATATACAATTATAACTTTGTAGGGTGTAAAAATAGTTGGTAGAAAAGTATGGTTGTTTATGAAATGTTGTAATGTTTATTGGGCTTGAATTAATGGGCCATAGGATAGAGTTTTAAATGCCCTGTTATAAGTGAGTTTTGAGGCTCTTATTGGGCCTCATTAGTGGGCAAACTTAGGCCCATTAGGAGGGGGACATATATGTTCCCTTTCCTGAAGCTTCCCACCTCTCTAGAGGAGATGGAGCTTAAAACAAAGCCCCACAGGGGCTGGACGTGCCAAACGTTCAGCTACAGGAGGGGAGAGAGAGAGAGAGAGAGAGAGAAAGAGAAAGAAAGAGAGAGGGGGGGCCTGCTACAGTGAGAAAAAAGAGAGTGGGAGGGACTTCCGATGCTGACGTACAGTGCATGCTACAGTAAAACGTACTACAATAGGCTGCAGGTGGTGGTCTTAGGATCTTTTTAGGATACCAAGAGAAGGTAGGAGACTTAAACCCTGCCCTTCTCTATGTGCCTCGGTTATTTTATGTTTTAGTTATTTTTCTCCTACGTTCAGGTGGGATAAATAGGGGGGATGTTGTCCAATTCCCTTCGTGTAAAGGATGCCATTTAGGGTGTGTTATGAGTCTATGTATGTTTGATGGGAGGTTTCTCTAATGCACTGGTTCAGAGATTTTTATGTTAACTGTGGACAGTTTTCATGTCCTTTAGAGGCTGGTTTGTGAGTGACATTATCCCCTCTATTGGACAGGTTTTGTGAATGGATTTTTGTATCAATCATGGGCAGGTTTACATTTTATTTGTGGACAAGTTTGCATATCATTTGGGTGCAAGTTTTCAAGTGGTATTATGTCCAAAAAAAAAATATACCCTCTAATTGAGGCTTGAAGTGGAACCATGCATTGTCTATAACTGTGAGGGTTTGTGAGAGTATCTTGGGTTGCATTTTCTGAACCTTATTGGGTTGGATATTGTGCAGAGATGGATGTGTCTGAGAAGATTTAATTTCTGTTTTTATAGTTCATGGCTGAACAGTCCATGTCATATGTGTCAACATTTAATCGATTACTTTAGCTGGGGAATGTCATGTACACATATATATGCAGTGTTATACTCTTAGTGTTACTAAGAGGATGTGTATATGTGAGGGTGTGACTGTGAGGATGTGCGTGTGCATAAAGGTGTGGCTGTGAGGATGTGTGAGGATGTAATTATAAGGGTTTGACTGTGGGGATGTGAAGAATTGTCGGGCATGTATAACTTTAGTTCCTGAACTGCACTATGCTGCTTGGACTGCACTGTGCTGCCCACAATTATTTTAAGAACAAAAAAGGAGTTGGTCCAATAATTTTATTTATATTTATTTCTGTCCAGGATGTGTTTATGAAAGCAATGATCAGATTTTTGAGCAAATTTACCTTGTGTGCTGAGTTTATGCTATGTGTCCAGTGGCTACTTGCTTAAGTTACAAATATGCAGTGTAACACCTAAGTAAACTGCATGTATGGCATTTATCAAATGAACATAGAGAGGGTATGATAGTCATGTGCATTTATTACTCCAGATGTATGCCATGATAAGTATAGGGTTTAAGGGGCCATTCCATACTATGTGGATAAGGGTGTGCTTGCATGATTCATGTCTATCTAGTATCTAATTGTAGGTTGTTTATAATTGTTCCTTATGCTACCTAAACAGTACAATATAACTGGCAACTGTATAACCGTACAACTGTTACAATCGTTTGACCGTATAACTGTAGAGCTATCTTATTTACATGAGTATATGGTTGTGTGACTGTCTTAACTATAAGACTATATGACTGTACGACTGTATGACTATAAGACTGTGAGAACTATACTATGTGTATGTTGTGGTTGTTTACAACAAAGCGACACATCGCACTAGTTGTGTTTCCCCTTTATGACTGGGACCCTTGTCAGGGTAAGGTCGGAGAGTTTGCCCAATTATAAGACTGTGAGATATGTTAGGATCTTAGACATCCTTATAACTGGGATATATGAGTCCAGTCTCAACTTACTTGACTATGACAATAAGAGATACAAGTTGTATACACACATAGTTGGTCTCTGGACTTCACGATTTTACAAGCCGTCGAGGCCGATTAGTCCTACCAGCTTACCTCATTATAGAGCCGAATTGGGTCAAGCTTGAGTTTGACTTGTTTGATTAAACGAGCCTAAATTGGAGCTCAGGCTTGGTACAATTGATTAAATGAGTCGAGCCTAACTCGAGCAAAGCTCGAGTAACTCGCGAGCAGCTCGGCTCGTGACCTCCTTATCTCCAACTACTTATTAAAAATAAAAAATGTTATCTATGTTAAAGTTAGAAACCAGAGGAGAAGCAGGAATGTATCACCTTACTTAAAAGTTGAAAGGAGATTTACTGAAGTCCAAGTTGTTGTTGACATATTGTCGAGCTGCCCCCATTTTGACATCTTCTTCTTACTAGGAACTACAAATCTTATATTAAAGTTGGAAATCAAAAGAGGAGAAGGAATTTATCACCTTACCTGAAAGAAGATTCATTAAAGTCTGAGGTGCTACTAAGTTGAGCTGCCCCCAATTTGGTGCTTCGTACTTATTAAGAACTACAAATCTTATGCTAAAGTTAGAAAGAAAAAAGAAGCAGGAATGTATCTCACCTTGCCTAAAAGAAGATTCATCAAAATCCAAGCTACTGCTAAGATATTGCCGAATTACCCATATTTTGATGCCTACAACTATCTATTAAAAACTACAAATTTTATCTATGTTAAAGATAGAAATCAAAAGAAAAGAAAGAATGTATCACCTTACCTGAAATCAAGGTTCGCCAACTCGTAGATCCGGATCGGATCGGGTTTTGCTAGATATGAGTCGGATCCGATCTGACTCGAACCGACTCGGGCCAACTCGCACGAGTCCGGACTGATTCAAGCCAATGCAGGCTAGTTTTTTTTGACAAATATCTCGTTTTTTTTTTTAATAGTTACCTGGTTATAAACATCATACTTTACGTCCATCGTTACTGTGAATGATTATAAGTCGCATTTATGAAAAATACTCTAATTTAATGGATTCAAATTTGTAAAAAAAAAAATCTAAGATACTAATTGAGAGTATTCTAGAGATCTCCATTTGTAAAAGAAAGTGGTATACCACATCTCATAGAAAGTTAGAAACGTCAAATCTCAATTAACAAAACAAAGTATTACACCTAGACTAAAGAAAGTGGATCACACTTAATCGAGTCGGATCGCACCAACTCGAGCCAAATCGTGATTGACTTGCACCGGATCGTAGTGACTCGTATTCGTATCGTACAATCTAGCACGAGTTAGTCCGATACAGTGCGAGACGGCTCGATCCAGAAGCATCCCAGCTTGACTCGTACGATCCACCTGTGCTAGCGACTCGGGATTGTCCAGATAAGAGTCGACTCGTACGAGTCGGCCCGATCCAGTACAATACGACAAACCTTGCGTGAAAGCGAGGTGCTACTGAGATGAGTTGCCTCCAATTTAATGCTTCATACTTACTAGAAACTACAAATCTTATGCTAAAGATAGAAACAAATAAGAAGCAGGAATGTGTCTCACGATTCTTACTTTGCCTAAAAGCAGATTCATCAAAGTCCGAGCTATTACTAAGATATTGCCGAGCTCCCCCCATTTTGATGCCTACAACTACCTACTAAAAACTACAAATTTTATCTATGTTAAAGATAGAAACCAAAGGAAAAGAAAGACGTATTACCTTACTCTCCAATGCGTACGACTGTACTAATGGTATTGGTGACCTTATCGCTTTTAGCATGTTTACTGTTGAGAAAACAAGACTAGTCATGCATTTTTGGTTCGTAGAGAAAGGATGGATTCAGAGAGAATCCTATATGAGCCAACCGACTCATTGCTGCTCTTTTTCGTGTTTGTTTTGTTTTATGTGGGTGGCAGGGTCACGAGGTGTAGGTGGTGGTGGCAGCTAAAGTCGTGGGAAGATTGGCCATCAAAGCGCTACTGTCAGTATTATAGTTGTACTTGTTGTGAAGGTCTCTCATTTTAGGATATGTAGATTGGACCAGCTATGTACAATATAATGGAATCAATGGATATATCTGTTATGTGTGAAATCCTGTGCATTTTAGTTACTATTTATCTTGTACAAATTCCATCTATGTTAAGGATAGAAACCAAAGGAAAAGAAAGAATGTATCACCTTACTCTTTCAATGCATACGGCTGTGCCTATAGTGTTGGTGACCCTATCGCTTTTAGCATGTTTACTGTTGAGAAAACAAGACATGTCATGCATTTTTGATTCGTAGAGAAAGGATGGATTCAGAGAGGATCCTATGTGAGCCAAGTGACTCATTACCTCTCTTTTTCATGTTCGTTTTGTTTTATGTGGGTGGCAGGGTCACGAGGTACAGGTGATGGTGGCAGCTAAAGTCGTAGGAAGCAATTGGCCATGAAGACGCTACTATCAGTAGTATAGTTGTACTTGTAGTGAAATAGTCTCTCATTTTCGGATTTAGAATGTTTATAATTAAGTTAGTTAGAACTCTTGAGATGTAATTTGGATATGTTTAAACATCTTAAACAAGTATTGTAATTTATAGTTTATTATTAGTGGATAAATTTGTGGTTATGATGGTTGATTCATGGTGTTATGGATATATGTATGTGCTCACTCTGGAATAAATGTACATTTGGTTGTTCCCACTGTGGCGCACCTACTGGTTCGAAATAAGTCGGCATGACTGAACCGAGTCGGCAGGGCGTTACAACTACCTACTAAAAACTGCAATTTTATCTATATAAAAGATAGAAACCAAAGGAAAAGAAAGAATCTATCACCTTACTCTTCCAATGCGTATGACTGTACCAGTGGTGTTGGTGACTCTATCGCTTTTAGCATGTTTACTGTTGAGAAAACACGACTATATGTTAAGTGTTTTATATTAAGTGTTTTAACTATATTATGTTTTATGACTATTTACGCCCATGCAGATACAGTTCATAGTTCACTTCATCAGTAGATCATGTACATTAATTCTAGCGATGCATTTATTATTCGTAGAGAAAGAAAGGATTCAGAGAGGATCCTATATAAGCCAAGTGATTCACTACCGCCCTTTTTTGTGTTCGTTTTGTTTTATGGGGGTGGCGGGGTCATAAGGTGTAGGTGGTGGTGACAGCTAGAGTCGTGGGAAGCAATTGGCCATCGAGACACTACTGTCAGTATTATAGTTGTACTTGTTGTGAAGTAGTCTCTCATTTTTGGGATATATACTATCGACCAGCTATGTACAATACAATGGAATCAATGGATATATCTATTATGTGTGAAATCCTGGGGATTTTAATTACTATTTATCTTGTACGGTTATATCCTTCACTTGTACAGATTCTCAACCCAACATAACCGTAAGTGGGGTTTCTAGTATAGGCCCTCACAGTACACCTGGGAGTTCCTCCCGCGTACACGTTAGGAATCTGGAGTTCCATAAGTTTAGTTCAAGATCAAAACCAAGATTGTTTTATCGGTGCTCATAATAATCTTGTTCAAACCTTATATAAACGTTTACTAGGTTGGGGCCTATAAGGGGGTATTGACATGGTGGGCTTATGAGGGTTGGTTTACCTTTAGCTATAGAAGTTTGACATATAATATATAAATTAATTAGATACTTCTACTTCGAGTTAGCTAGCGAGCCAGTCCGAGCCAAGTTGGGTCAAGCTCGAGCTTGGCTCGTTTGATTAGACGAGCCTAAATTAGAGCTCATGCTTGGTACGATTGATTAAATGAGCCTGACTCGAGCAAAGCTCGAGTAACTCGCGAGCAGCTCCGCTCGTGGCCTCCTTAGCTCTAATGACTTATTAAAAATCGCAAATGTTATCTATGTTAAAGTTAGAAATTAGAGGAGGAGCAGGAATGTATCACCTTACTTGAAAGTTGAAAGGAGATCTTACTGAAGTCCAAGTTGCTGTTGACATATTGTCGAGCTGCCCCATTCGACGCCTTCTTGTTACTAGGAACTACAAATCTTATGTTAAAGTTGGAAACCGAAAGAGGGGAGAGAAGAAATATATCACCTTACCTGAAAGGAGATTCGTCAAAGTCCGAGGTGCTACTGAGATGAGCGGCCTCCAATTTGATGCTTCGTACTTACTAGAAAATACAAATCTTATGCTAAAGTTAGAAACAAAATAAGAAGCAAGAATGTATTGCACCTTGCCTAAAAGGAGATTCATCAAAATCTGAGCTAGTGCTAAGATATTGCCGAGCTACCCCCATTTTGACGCCTATAACTACCTACTAAAAAACTACAAATTTTATCTATGTTAAAGATAGAAACCAAAGGAAAAGAAAGAATGTATCATCTTGCCTGAAAGAAGATTCATCAAAGTTCAAGTTGTTGCTAAGAAGATATTGTCGGACTTCCCGAATTTGATGCCTTCTACTTACGAAGAACTACAAATCTTATACTAAAGTTAGAAACCAAAACAGGAGTTTGAACGTGTCATCTTACATGAAAAAAAAAATTATCGAAGTCCGAGCTATTGCTAAGATATTGTTGACTAAGAACTTGAAATCTTATCCATGTTAAAGTTAGAAACATCGATGGTTCTTCCTACAACAAGGTTCGCGCTACTCTCCTTCCTCACCACCCACGCTCGTACAAATACGGGCCCCCACAGATTTAGGGGCCTATTAATAGGGGACCCTTGGGGCGTCCTCGACAAATTAATAGTGTCTAATGAAGTGCCTTTTAAAACAGCAGCAATGCCTCGACTCCCACGCCCAAAGGCGGTAATTTTTAATTTTTTCGAACCTCAAAAATTCCTCGATCTTTATGCCCAGGAAAAAGTGACGCTTCACGCCCCTCGACTTGGTTCGACCATTACATCTGACTCGAATACATCGCCGTGCAGGGGTGACACCTTAACCCACCCGACGCGGCACCTGCTTTGATTCGGCCTGGAACGCAACTCGTCCTCAACGAGTCATACTGGCCGGACATCGGCTACCTTTGTTGCAATAAGCCCTCAGCGGGGCCAATGTTATCCCAGCCACTACAAGTCTACTCCCGACACGCCGCGCCGTCGATGCCCAAGAGTCGGGGACAGTGATGAGAAGGATAATAAATGGAGCCGGTCCAGTCCGTTCTATGTAGCCATCGGGCCATGAAGGCCTTATTTAGCAGTTGACCTAAAGAGGGCCCAATGCTCTGCAACTAAAGTTGGCAAAGATGAGGAACCCTTATTAATAGTCCCACGTCAGCTGCAACTTTAAAGCCCTCATACCCTTTTTTATAAAAAGAGGACTCATCGTGCCAAAAGAGTGGGAATATCCATGAATTTTTCTCTTCACTCTAACCACCCAGTCTACTCCCTCCGCTTGGTACACACTGACTTGAGCGTCGGAGGGGCCCACTTGGGACAAGACTACGGGCCATGGATGGCAGTACCGGCCGATACCGGTACCGGTACCCGATACCTGTAAAGGGTATCGGCCGATACTGGGCCGGTACCGGCCGGTACGTACCGGTACCGGTACCCACCGATACGAGTACCGGTACTGCCATCCCTGCTACGGGCCCCACTGACGTGGTGTGTTAAATGCGCAAGTTTGAACCGACTCACCCCCGGCTTAGCCCTGGCTACATTACAACTATTATGTCTCAGTCTTCTCAAAGCAAGAAGATAAAAGGAGATATAAGAACAAAAAGAAACAAAAGAAAAAGAGCTTGAAGGCAATGAATGAAGGTCTTCATGTACTTCATGAGGGTGAACTGAGAATGTCGGTCTTCGACTGTTTGGGTGTGCCAACTCGTCCACCAATGAAGAATAAGAGAGTTGTCCAAATGAATGGTGATTCAAGGAAGATCTTTAGTTGCTATACTTCCAGCGGCAATAATCGTCAAGGAATTCCGGATCGGATCGGGTCCCCGAATCGGGACCCGCCGATCCCGATCCAACTCGGATCGGATCCGCCGAGTCGGCCGATCCAGATGAAGTCTGGCCAATCCGACTCGGCCAGATTAAAAAATAATAAAAAATTAAAAAAAGTCAGAAAAATCAGGAAAAAATAAAAAAAAATCAGAAAAAATTACATACATATTATTCAATTGATGTACAATAAGAATGAATGCAATTCATGTACATCCATAAAAAACCCTAAACCCTAAAACCTTAAACCCTAAACCCTAAACCCTAAAACCTTAAACCCTAAAACCTTAAACCCTAAAACCCTAAACCCTAAACCCTAAACCCTAAAGCCTAAAGCCTAAACCCTTAACCTTAAACCCTTAACCCTTAACCCTTAACCCTTAAACCCTTAAACCCTTAAACCCTAAAACCCTAAACCCTAAACCCTAAACCCTAAACCCTAAACCCTAAAACCCTAAAACCTAAACCCTAAACCCTAAAACCCTAAAACCCTAAAACCCTAAACCCTAAACCCTTAAACCCTAAAACCCTAAAACCCTAAACCCTAAAACCCTAAAACCCTAAACCTTAAACCCTAAACCCCTGAAACCCTAAAACCCTAAACCCTAAACCCCTAAACCCCTAAACCTTAAGGGGGGGATCGGGACCGGCCCGAACCGAACTAGATCGGGTCCGGACCGGCCGATCTGGCCGGTCCGGCCCCGATTTGGTCCGGTTCGGGCCGATTTCGGCCGTTTTTTTTTTTTTTTTCAAATCGGTGGGGGGGAACAGTGAAATCCCCCCTGAATCGGATCGGAACCCGCCGATTCCGCAATCCATGATAATCGTAGTTCAACATTGTCGAAAGATCCTCATAAAGTAGCCAATATTGCATATAGGCCATGAACCGCAACTATGTAGAATAAGCCATAGAGTGGCAATAGAGAAGGAACATGTTGTTTGAGCCACATCAAGATAATGTAGGGGATAATCTAGAAGAACAGAGAGAGCATAATGGGCTTTGAAGACCATGAAAATGGTTAGGACGAAGTACATTAGCAAAATCAACATTGGAAAAATCCGACATCTGGACTGTGCCATAAAGATTTAATTCAAAAAAATCAGGCCCTAAAAGCTCTCTTACAAAGTTTCATGCAAAGTTGGGATACAAGAATAAGCGCGCCCCCAACAACTCTAGAAAGGATGGTTCACGGTGAAAATGCACCAATTACAATAATGGTCTGAGTGTTGACCAATGATGTAATTCTAGCTCTAAAAAATTTGCCTAATTTTTTTTCAAGGGAGTTAAATAATAATATTCAATAGTCACATGCACCTACAGGGGAAGCTACACCAATCTCACAAAAGGCCATAATAAATCATAGACGATAAAATAACTGAACGAGATGAAAGGATGGCTACCCTAAAATTCCAAAAGTTTACAAGGTTTGATAGGAATGGGCCACCCTAAGAACAGTTGGCTTGTTATACCATAGAGTTGGGGGAGCTAGCAACAAATGAATCAAATATGTTAAGGTATCTTGCAACCTTATTGACGGGTGTCATTTTTCAGTGGTACTCCAAACTTAAGCCAATTCTATTGTCAATTAGGATGCATGTAAAAGAAGTTCCTTGATAAATTTTGAATGATAGAACATAAAGTCATACTCGTAGAACTCATTTCCATTAAACAAAACAAAGAGAAATCTGGCCTAGACTTTATCAAACGGTGGTGTGACCTGAGCATAAAGTGTGACAATCCACCACCCCATGAAGATGCAACGAAACTATGTAAAAGAGGACTTAAACAAAAAATTAGTGAGAAATTAATAGGAGCAAATATCAGAACAGTTTGATCATCTCAACAAGATTGTCGTACTCCCCTCGATTTGATGCCTCCAACTATGTACTAAGAACTACAAATCTTATCTATGTTTTTGTTTAAGGAGCTCTTATATTCTAAACTTAGAATATCAATTACCTACACTGAATTTTAATCAAAGAGTTACTTAGACTGCAAATAAGGCACCTAGCATTATGAACTATTACTTCAAATGTATTTTGTTTTTCATTTGGAACCAAATAATGTTCTAGTATATTGCCAAAACAAAAAGTTAAACTATCACTTTAGTTTTATATAAGAATTTCAATCAAACACTTAACTATACATCAAATAAGGCACCTTGCATGATGATCCATTACCTCAAATGTATTTTGTTTTTCATTTTCAAACACAATAAACTAACTTAAACATTCAATATAATCCCCTTCATTTAATCTTTCCTTCATCTCCTAATCTCTTTATTTCCTTATCTCATCTAGGTATTCCCAGGAATTCTAACTTCTCGATCGTAAAATCATATGTTTCTCTTTTAGGTCATTGTATGAATTTTAGTTGCCTTCATGTAGATTTATTTATTTAAAGTATGATATTGATAAGCAAACACAAACTTAAGAACACGTTGACTCTACTCTGTCATTTGTGCCCCATTTTCTTATAAGACCGCTATTACAATACATTAATAAAACATAGACAAAAGTCAACTAATGTGGTAAAACTTGTATCGTAAACCAATCGACCAACAAGACTTGATGTGCAAACTTAGTGCACAGTCCTGACTGGCAACTGCTTACCAAGAACCACAAATCTCCTCTTTGCGTTAAACCAAAAATGCCAGTGCTTTATCCTCAAGAAATCATAAATAGTCTAGTCATACAGTGTACCCAGTACTATAAACTAAACTAATTATCACTTCAAAAGTTTCCATAATAAGAGTATGTGAATAACACGAGATCCAATGTTCACCATTTCAAGGCAATCGTTCTTCCATAAGGATAAATTTATTAAGAAGCACTTTATGTGGCTCAATTTTCTCAGGACTTTCTCTGCATCTTGATGATTCTTAACTCGTATGCGTATGTCATTCATTGTAACCATAGTCTTAGAATGTAAAGACATGAGAATGACAATTTTAGTCTGGCAAACATGTGTATATCCTACGCAGCAACAGAATCAACCTTATTGCATTATATATTCTAGGCTCACCATATTAACTCTATATTATGAAACTATCAGTCCACATTTTCGTTTACATTTTAATCAACTAATCATTCAAGTTAACAATAAAAATCAATATCTAAATTGTTAGAAGATAATTCCTTGATCTTATAATTGATCAGAAAGTCAAAACCTAAAACTTAAGGAGCAAAAATGTATCACCTTACCTAAAATGAGATTCATCGAAGTCTGAGTTGTTATTGAGATTTTGTCTGAGTTGCCCCCAATTTAATGGCCCCAACTACTTCCTAAAAACTGCAAATCTAGTCTATGTTAAAGTTAGAACCCAAAGGAGCAGGAATGTGTCACCTTACAGAAAGGAGATTCATCGAAGTCTAAGTTGCTACATAATATTGTCGAGCTGCCCCAATTTGATGCCCCCAACTGCTTCTTACATGCAAATCTGTTCTACGTTAAAGTTAGAAACCTAAGGAGGAGTAAGAATGTATCCCCCTGCTCGAAAGGAGATTCTTTAAAGTATGAGTTGCTGATGAGATACTATTGAGCTGCCCCCTAATTGATGCCTCCAACTTATTAGGAATTGCAAATCTTATGTTAAAATTAGAACCCAAAAGAGGAGCTGAAATGCATCACCTTACCTGAATCGTTAAGCCAATAAACTGAGTTCATATAGCCAAAACAGTTGAATCGCTAAGCTTGGAAAGGTGCAGTAGAGGGAGGCATCAGATTTAAAGAGAAAGTATGGTGAGGGTTTTGCAAAGTAATGGATGCCAGACTAAAAAGGCCTAATTGTGAATAGGCTCGCAAATGTGCTCCCATCGGGATGACATGTCATCAACCCACTCGAGGTGGGCTTGGAGCCTAGGAATCCCCTGTCGCAAACTTCGTCTTCACCAACAGGCTACGGAAGCACACCGTGTAATAACCCCCACTTCCCCAAGGTTGGGTCGACTACCAGCACCCAATTTAATGGCCCTAACTACTTCTTAAAAACTGCAAATATTGTCTATGTTAAAGTTAGAACCCAAAGCAGTAGGAATGTGTCACCTTACTCAAAGGAGATTCACTGAAGTCTGAGCTGCTACAGATATATTGTCGAGCTGCCCCAATTTGATGCCTCCAACTACTTATTACATGCAAATATGTTCTATGTTAAAGTTAGAAACATAAGGAGGAGTAAGAACATATCACCCTGCTCGAAAGTAGATACTTTAAAGTCTGAGTTGCTGTTGAGATACTATTGAGCTGCCCCCAAATTGATGCATCCAACTTACTAGGAACTACAAATCTTATGTTAAAATTAGAACCCAAAAGTGGAGCAGAAATGCATTACATGCAAATATTTTCTATGTTAAAGTTAGAAACATAAGGAGGAGTAAGAACATATCACCCTGCTCGAAAGTAGATACTTTAAAGTCTGAGTTGCTGTTGAGATACTATTGAGCTTCCCCCCAAATTGATGCCTCCAACTTACTAGGAACTACAAATCTTATGTTAAAATTAGAACCCAAAAGTGGAGCAGAAATGTATCACCTTCCCTGAAAGGAGATTCATGGAAGAACGATTTGCTGCTAAGATTTAGTCGAGCTACCCATAATTTGATGTCTCCAACTAGGGGTGGCCACAAGCCAAGTAGAGCAGAGCTTTAACTCGCTCAAGCTTGACTCAACCAAGATTGTTCGAGCTCGAGCCCGAGCCTACCCCTAGCTCCATTTGTGGGCTCGAGCTCGACTCGCCAAGAAAGGAACTCAACACGAACTCGGCTCGAGGTCTACTCGTTAGAACGCTTTAAGTACACTCAGCCAATAAACTGAGTTCATATAGCCAAAATAGTTGAATCGCTAAGCTTGGAAAGGTACAGTAGAGGGAGGCATCAGATTTAAACAGAAAGTAGGGTGAAGGTTTTGCAAAGTAATGGATGCCAGACTAAAAAGGCACAATTGTGAATAGGCTTGCAGGTGTGCTCCCATTAGGATGACATGTCATCGACACACTCAAGGTGGGTTTGGAGCCTAGGAGTCCCTTGTCGTGAACTTTGTCTTCGCCAGTAGGCTACGGAAGCACACCGTGTAATAACCACCACTTCCCCAAGGTGGGGTCGACTACCAGCACCCAATTTAATGGCCCCAACTACTTCTTAAAAACTGCAAATTTTGTCTATGTTAAAGTTAGAACCCAAAGGAGTGGGAATGTGTCACCTTACTCAAAGGAGATTCACCGAAGTCTGAGCTGCTGCAGGGATATTGTCGAGCTGCCCCAATTTGATGCCTCAAGCTACTTATTACATGCAAATCTATGCTATGTTAAAGTTAGAAACCTAAAGAGGAGTAAGAATATATCACCTTACTCGAAAGTAGATTCTTTAAAGTATGAGTTGCTGTTGAGATACTATCGAGCTGCCCCCAAATTGATGCCTTCAACTTAGTCGGAACTACAAATCTTATGTTAAAATTAGAACCCAAAAGAAAAGTAGAAATGCATCACCTTACCTAAAAGGAGATTCATCGAAGAACAATTTGCTGCTAAAATATAGTCAAGCTACCCATAATTTGATGGCTCCAACTAGGGGTGACCACAAGCCAAGCAGAGCAGAGCTTTAACTCGCTCAAGCTTGACTCAACCAAGATTGTACGAGTTCAAGCCCGAGCCTACCCCTAGCCCACCCCCAGCTCCTTTTGTAGGCTCGAGCTCGACTCGCCAAGAAAGGAACTCAGCTCGAACTCGGCTTGAGGTCTACTCATGAGAACACTTTTAAGTTCACTCAACCAATAAACTAAGTTAATATAGCAAAAAATAGTTGAATTCCTAAGCTTGGAAAGGTGCAGTAGAGGGAGGCAACAAATTTAAAGAGAAAGGGGGGTGAGGGTCATGCCAGACTAAAAAGGCCCAATTGTGAATAGGCTTGCAGGTGTGCTTTGGTCGGGATGACATGTCATTGACCCACTCAAGGTGGGCTTGGAGCTTAGGAGTCCCCTGCCACAAACTTCGTCTTCTCCAGTACGCTACGGAAGCACACCGTGTAACAACCCCCACTTCCCCCCAGTGGGCTCGACTACCAGCTGATGGGAATCCAAGAAGTGGAGAAACCGAGTCCAAGACCTATTTTGTATTTTGTTTGGCCCACTAGAGGCCCAATTAGTGTATTTTCTTGTTTTAGTTCTGTTTGAGTCTTTTTCTTTGAATAAGGGTCATTTTGGTCCTTTAGTATTAGGATTTCTTTCGAGGAGTCTATATATTGTCATTTTGGTCATTTTTGAATTCCTAAGCTTGGAAAGGTGCAGTAGAGGGAGGCATCAAATTTAAAGAGAAAGGGGGGTGAGGGTCATGCCAGACTAAAAAGGCCCAATTGTGAATAGGCTTGCAGGTGTGCTTTGGTCGGGATGACATGTCATTGACCCACTCAAGGTGGGCTTGGAGCTTAGGAGTCCCCTGCCACAAACTTCGTCTTCTCCAGTACGCTACGGAAGCACACCGTGTAACAACCCCCACTTCCCCCCAGTGGGCTCGATTACCAGCTGATGGGAATCCAAGAAGTGGAGAAACCGAGTCCAAGACCTATTTTGTATTTTGTTTGGCCCACTAGAGGCCCAATTAGTGTATTTTCTTGTTTTAGTTCTGTTTGAGTCTTTTTCTTTGAATAAGGGTCATTTTGGTCCTTTAGTATTAGGGTTTCTTTCGAGGAGTCTATATATTGTCCTGTATCCCCTCGTGGGAAAGTATTGAAGAAGAATTTTGAATGAGAGCAGCCGCTGCGTTTTCTCCCAAGATGGGATGGGAACCTGTGCCCTAGCCGCCTTCTTCTCCAACCCCCTTTCTTCTTCCTTCTTCGGCTTCTACCCCCTTGCTGTCCCGCATCAAATTGGTATCAGAGCCCAATTTCGGTCCCCCACCATGCCACCCCGCTGCCTCCCTCCCCTACAAAACCCTCAGGTGTTGTTCACGCACTATTCCGTGAACAGTGCCCTACCACCTTACGCCCACAGTCGCCTCTCTCTCTCCCTTCCCCGATCCATTTCTCTCTTGCTTTCAGCCACTGTGACAAAAGTAGAAGAAGAGAAGAGGCCGTGAGATCAACCTGCATCGCCATTGGCACCGTGTGCAGGAGCCTCTGTCCCCGCCGTCTTCGCCTGCCGCTGAAGTTGGTCTCGCCGTTGGAACCCTCTGTCGTCGGCGACATCGCCGCCTTCCACTAACGTCATCGTTGTCGCTGGGCTTCGCTGAAACTACCACCATCATCATTGGCTTCTGCTGACCCCGCAGACGCCGCCGTCGGATCCCATTAACGCAAGGCTCATCACCTCTGCCGGGATATCGCCGTCGCATGCGGCCCTCTGGGTCCTCCTCCGGGCCCGCACCATCACCGTCTGCTCGCCGGAGTCCCGATCTCTGCTCTGGAGGGCCGAGAAGGCAACACCGTGGCTTCCTTTGGGCCTCTGTCGAAGGAAGAACGTCGTCAGTTCCAGCTCTCCTCCGCCGTTATAGCTGCCGTCGCCAGCTCCCAAGAGCCCCGCAACCGTTGACGCCGCCACCGGACACCACTGCTGACGCCGCTGCCGGACACCACCGCTGCAGGAGACGTCGCCGTCTCCCACCACCGGCGCCGTCGCAGCCGCCCTCCGCCGGTCCCGCTGGCGCCAGCGCCGTCGCCGCCACCGTTTCCCCCCCCCCCCCCCCCCTTTCGGCATTATCGGTCGCCGTCACCTCCCTCTTCCCCATCCTCCCGCTCGTTCCGTCTCTCTCTGTGTTAGGGTTGGTGGAGGAGGGGGGGTTGGAGAAGACGACCCCACGTATCGGGTCGATCCGTTGAAGCCCACCGGATCCAAACCCGTTAGGGGGATCCAATGACTTAAGCTATCGGTTCAACCGAACCGGTTCAACCACCTTCCCCTTCCTTTTCAAAGTGTACCGGTCCAGGTAAGGGTTGGTTCAACCGGGGCCTTTAAGGTGGTCCGAACCAATTGGGACCATTTAGCCAGAACCAGGACTCCACCCCGATCAGCACCGGGTCCAAACTAGGACACACCCAGGTCCGCTACAGTGCACAAGAGGTGTACTAGGAGTTCTTATCGCACTGCCAGCGCCCGGGGGCTCGTCCGTGCTCCGATTTGTGCGCCGCTTGTGCCGTTGGGATAGTATCGGCGAGGCCGACCTCGTTGTACGTTCCGCCCGACAATAGTGTCTCGTTTTACGTGTCACACTTGTACGCTTTACGAGGACACTTGGGCTTGCCATTCGAGGTTGTTCCAGACTCTGATTCGCATGCCGTCGGTGTTATTGGGTTCGTCTTAATGAGGCCAACTCAGATCCAGTGCGCTGTATCCCAGATTCGTCTCGTTTTGCGTACCATTTCTGCACACATACCGAGGACCCATATCGCGCATCTCGAGGTCTGCGTCAGCCGCCTCGACTTGTGTGCCAGCATCCCAGCGTATCGATTTCGCAGCAGCTAGTGCCCGATTTACCTCGTTTTGCGTGCCACTTTTACACGCATACTGAGGTTGGTGATTTGAGCTCCGTTTCTTGCGCCGATCGTACCGTTGGCATCCTTGTAGCGAGGCGGACCTTGTCCATCATTTCTTTAGCTAGTGATGCATTGATCTACACGTCATCTGCTCTTGTAGGACTGATTTAACTTTACAAGTCATAATCCTAGGTACGTTTTCTCACCATGGATTTTAGTTTTGAGGTGAATCTACCCAATTCTGTGAAAGCTAGGGTGTATCTTGAGGCAATTTCATTCGGCAATGTTATTTCACAATGTATTGTGGATTATATCTCCCAAACGGACTACGATATCTCCGGAGACCGAGTCTATGTGCCATTTTTCCATCTCTTAAAGGACAAAAGTATTTCTCGATCCGTCAGGTATTATGATGACGCATGGTGCAAGATTACACCACATGGGTCATATATCAATTTGGGTAGAGAATGGATGGACGAGCGAAAAGTTGTGGTTGATCCTACTGGACGAGATTGTCTTATACGACCCGAGGGATATCCGGCATCCATTCGTATTCTCAATGTCACTTATCACCGGTTACAACAGAAGTATTTGGCTTGTGTCGCTAAAGTGGCACCACCACCGGTTACTGGTTGGGATCACAACCTATTCATTGCTTCTGGACTGCATATGATCACTGATACAGTGTTCGAGGTTGATGTCTCACGTATAGTTGACAGCTGGGATTACGCATTGTTTAGACGGTCAGGATTGAATCGTCTCTCTGAAGATGTGTTTAGCTATGGTCTACTTGATACTGCATTAAATCATATTGTCTCATGGGATCAGGAATTATTTGTTGAAGCATGCTTATATCTTATTGCTGATGATGTTTTTGCTGACTCAAAACCTCATCCAACACTTACTGAGAGTGTGATGATAGCACCCTACACGATGGCCCGCATGATTTGCTACAGTCTCCAGTGGACATGATATGGCAAGCCTTTTATGATTCACGTGCAGCAGATCAGTTTGTGATTGTTGATATGATTCTCTGCTTGAAGATTCCCCCAGATGATCCAGTCGTCCGCATATTTATTCTAGCACACTTTAAAATTCGAGGACGAATTTTTTCGAACTAGGGGAGAATGATGGGAATCCAGGAAGTGGAGAAACCGAGTCCAAGACCTATTTTGTATTTTGTTTGGCCCACTAGAGGCCCAATTAGTGTATTTTCTTGTTTTAGTTCTGTTTTAGTCTTTTTCTTTGAATAAGGGTCATTTTGGTCCTTTAGTATTAGGGTTTCTTTCGAAGAGTCTACATATTGTCCTGTATCCCCTCGTGGGAAAGTATTGAAGAAGAATTTTGAATAAGAGCAGCCGCTGCGTTTTCTCCCGAGATGGGATGGGAACCTATGCCCTAGCCGCCTTCTTCTCCATCCCCCTCTCTTCTTCCTTCTTCGGCTTCTACCCCCTTGCTGTCCCGCATCACTAGCACCCCCGTCCATCACCTAGCATTGTGCCAACCTAACAGGCCTCTACGAGCTGGTGTGGCGCAAACAACTTGCTACGGTGAGGGGCGGTGCTGCACGTGCTCGTACGCCGTAATCTACCAAAGAAGGGGCCATCGGCATGGTCGGCCAAGAGGTGGTCGTAAATGATGGAGTAGCAGCAGGTCCTAGACATGGTGCGAACAAGTTTTGCCTCATACTAGGTCCCTTAGAAGCCCTCGTCATCTTAGCTCACCGCCACATCATCACCATTGGAGAACCTTGTTGCCCTCTCTCTCTCTCTCCCCACCACTTCATCACAGGTGCAAAGAGCTTTGGACAAGCGACAACGATGGGACCTTAGTGGTGGGTACATATGAGACCTTAGAGTTCCTATAAGAATGCCAAGGAAAAGGTGTAAACACTTCATAGTAAATTTTACTAATACTCCTTAAAGAAAGGCATTTGATATTCCAATAGAAAGTATTAGGGGTATGTATGTAAATATAGCAAAAGTATATATACAATTATAACTTTATAGGGTGTAAAAATAGTTGGTAGAAAAGTGTGGATGTCTACGAGATGTTGTGACGTTTATTGGGCTTGATTTAGTGGGCTATTGGATAGGGTTTTAAATGCCCTGTTATAAGTGAGGTTTGAGGCTCTTACTGGGCCTCATTAATGGGCGAACTTAGGCCCATTAGGAGGGGGACAAATATGTCCCCTTTCTTGAAGCTTCCCGCTCTTTAGAGGAGGTGGAGCATAAAACGAACCCCACAAGGGCTGGATGTGCCAAACGTCCAGCTACAAGAGGGGGGGGAGACAGAGAGAGGGGGGGCCTGCTACAGTGAGAAAAAGAGAGCGAGAGGGACTTGTGACAGTGACGTACAGTGCATGCTACAGTAGAATGTGCTACAACAGAGTGCAGGTGGTGGTTTTAGGATCTTCTTTGGGCTACCAAGAGAACGTAGGAGACTTAAACCTTGCCCTTCTCTATGTGCCTCGGTTATTTTATGTTTTAGTTATTTTTCTCCCACGTTTGGGTGGGATAAGTAGGGAGATGTTGTCCAATTTCCATGATGTAAAGGATGCCATTTAGTGTGCGGCCCTGCCCGGTGATTACTTACCAAGAACAACAAATCTCATCTCTGCCTAAATCCAGAAACACTGGTCATACTGTGTGGCCAGTACTATAAAAACTCTGGTTACATGATAAGAATATTAAAAAATTAATAGTGTTCAACATTTTAAGACAATCATTCTTTAATAAGGATAACAATTTATTAAAGAATTCTTTCCGTGACTTACGTTTCTTAGAACTTTTTCTTCATTTTGTTGATTCTTAAGTTAGGGGTGTGTGTGTCTTACAATGTATCATAAAGCCATGAGAATTACCAAACCTTATTGCATTATATGTTCTAAACTTATAGTTTGAACATGGAAACAGAAACAGATTCAGATCAGAAATAGGCAAAGACAAGGAAAATCTGCCCAAAAACTCAAATGAAAAATTGCTCAAAAGAAATTAAAAAGATAACTTCTGACTATATCTCAGAAAGCATTCAATGCAGGTTTATTTCACATTTCCATTCAACCAAAAAGTGCTTCAAGTAATACTATTGGAAGGGATGACTAATCAAATTTTCTTATCCCCTCAAGGCTTTTGTCAGTTTATGTGCTTTAAGAACACAATTTCTAACCTACAAACATAAGAGAAGATCCATATAGTTTTTTCATTCAACAGTATGTGTTCCAGGAAGGGGTTCAAAACAGTCATTAATTGATAATCTGATGTGGTGATGAAAAATGTTTATATGCATGAAGTTGTAGTCTGACAACAATCATGGCTTTCTTAAAAAGAAATCCTACTAACTAGATGGCAGATACCATATTAACCAATAAATAGAAAAATACAAAGAAATAGGATTGAAATATCAATAGTTATCTGACCTAATGTTTTGTCCTAGAGGACAACTACTGCATGTCTATGGAAAACTTGTACAAGTCCTCCATGGTAACTTATTATCCACATCAGCATTCTCCGGGCAACCATCAGGAAGAATTCTGTAATCCTGAAGTGATGGTAGATGAGAAGAGAATGAATCTAGGTTCTTGTGAATAAACATCAGAAAACAGTAGAACCTCTTCGATTACTGAATAAGGAGATTTTTACATATGAATTAAGAGAAAAAAAGTTAAGCCTTCCTCTCTACTATAAGCCTAGATGCTGACTAAACATACAAATGAAGGGACCGCTGCTTAACTGCAAGGAAAATCAGGAGACAAAGTATACCATATAAAGGCACTTCACCAGACTACCACAGAATCCCATCCCTCAAAAGTCATTTGTTAATGGCTATTTGAACCTCAATAGCTAGACTGCTCAATCATCAAAGAGTGGGTCTGAGCAAGCCCACTTGATGCATGTTTTGTTAAAAAAAAACCATTATGTTCATCTTGAGAGATTCGACAAGGACAAGTTAGCCCATGCCTATTATGGAGATAAATAAAAAATACATAAGAGATTCTTTTCGAAAAAAATACATAAGAAATAAATTATGATATGTAGCCTATATGCAACGTTCACATATTAAGTTACCATTACATAGACGAAGACATAATTATATGTTTTATACACATGCATCCTGTCCATTACATGAAGATCAAGGGCCTCTAAAATAGAAGAATAGAATTTACCACTGAACATAAATAAAGACCAAAAGCTCATGCCCTAGAACAGTGGGCTCCAGACAACATTGGACCTGGCCTTTCTAGTAAGCTTGAACAAGAATTCAACAGGCCAAGCCTGTCACCAACCAATCAAAGCCCCTAGGCACAAAAGGATGGTTCTTACAATAGGGCTTCATACCCTTCATTCAACATGTTGGCTGCATAACATGGCTGTGACCTTCTCAACATCCAAAGGAGTGAAGGACAGAAATCATCGATAACTTGGTATTTCAAAGTGGGGCAAGAATGGATTGTCAATAGGATGATTAAATCAAATTCTCAATGACTAAAAGGATAATTGAAGAAGAATCAAAATAAAAAAAATGAATAACTTTTCCTCGGACTACCACAGAAACATCCACAATCCACACCCTCCTCCCCCCACCCAAAAAAAGGAATTGTAAGTCATTTCACAATCCCTCAATACCCTTTCAGAAAAAGTTCTAGTTATATCCTGAAATCAGACAAGAAAGCAAATTAAGAAACAAGCCTCAGGCTATCTACAAACGTGAAATCTTTGAAATCCTTTCATTCACATTTTCATATTCTTACAAAGCAAATTCAAGCCACACGTCCAAAACAGGAAGAGAACCAGAATAAGAAGAAAATGAGGTGAAAGTTCATAAGACCCGGTAACCTTGGACATTATGTACGGAGCGTGTCTTCATTGCTAGATTTCATTAACAAAAGCCAAGTGCCTAAAAGGATTTTCTACTTGGAAAAAAATTGTCCTGTTCATCTTGAGAGATTCGACAAGGACAAGTTAGCCCATGCCTGAAACCCTGATAAATAAAGAATACATAAGAGATTCTTTTCGAAAAAAATACATGAGATAAATTATGATATAGCCTATATGGAATGTTCATATATTAAGCTACGATTACATAGACGAAGACATAATTATATGTTTTACACACTGATGCATACTAAATATGTCCCTTACATGAAGATCAAGTTCCTATAAAATAGAAGAATATAATTTACTTAACACAAATTGAGCCCAAAAAAGCTTATGCCCTAGAATAGTGGGCTCTAGACAACCTTGGACCTAGCCTTTCTAGGAAGCTTGAACGAATTTCAATACGCCAAGCCTCTGACCAACCAATCTAAGCGCCTAGGCACAAAAGGATGTTATCAGGATAGGTCTTCATAACCTTCTCAACATCCAAAGGACAAAAATCACCTATAACTTGGGAAGTTAAAATGGAATGAGAATAGATTGTAAATAGGATGATCAAATCAAATTCTCAATGACTAAAAAGATAATTGAGGAAGAATCCAAAATAAAAAAAATGAATAACTTTTCCTTGGACTACTATAGAAACATCCACAATCCATACAACCCCCCCCCCTAAAAAAAAAGGAACGGCAAGTCATTTCACAATTCCTCAATACCATTTTAGAAAAACTTCTAGCGATATCTTGAAATTAGAAAAGGAAGTAGATTAAGGGTCCGTTTGGAAGGTCATAAAAGGCCCCACAGGAGCAGCTTTTTGGGAAAATTTCCCCAGTCGTGGGAAGCAATTGGCCATCAAGACGCTCTATCAGTATTATAGTTATACTTGTTTTGAAATAGTCTCTCATTTTTTGGATATGTACATTGAACCAGCTATGTACAATACAATGGAATCAATGGATAATCTGTTATGTGTAAAATCCTGGGCATTTTAATTACTATTTATCTTGTACGGTTATATCCTTCACTCTACTTGTACAGATTCTCAAACCGACATAACCAGTGGGGGTGTTAGTGTGGACCCTCACAGTACACCTGTGAGTTCCTCCCACGTGCATGCTAGGAACCTAGAGTTCTATAAGTTTAGTTCAGGATCGGAAGCCTGATTGTTTTATTTGTGCTCATAATGATCTTGTTCAAACCTTGTGTAAATGTTTAGTAGGTGGGGGCCTGTGAGGGGGTGTTGGCATGGTGGGCCTATGAGGGTTGGTTTACCTTTGGCTATAGAAGTTTGACATAGAATATATAAATTAATTCGATGCTTATACTTCGAGTCAGCTCGCGAGCCAGCCGAGCCGAGTTGGGTCAAGTTCAAGCTTGGCTCGTTTGATTAGATGATCCTAAATAAGAGTTAGGCTTGGTACGATTTATTAAATGAGTCGAGCCTAAATCGAGCATAGCTCGAGTAACTCGTGAGCAGCTCAGCTCGTAGCCTCCCTAGTTCCAATTACTTATTAAAAATTGCAAATGTTATCTATATTAAAGTTAGAACCCAGAGGAGGAGCAAGAATGTATCACCTTACTTGAAAATTGAAAGGAGATTTACTGAAGTCCAAGTTGTTGTTGACATATTGTCGAGCTGCCCCCATTTTGACGCCTTCTTCTTACTAGGAACCACAAATCTTATATTAAAGTTGGAAACCAAAGAGGAGAAGGAATTTATCACCTTACCTAAAAGGAGATTCATCAAAGTCCGAGGTGCTACTGAGATAAGCAGCCCCCAATTTGATGTTTCGTACTTACTAGAAACTACAAATCCTATGCTAAAGTTAGAAACAAAATAAGAAGCGGGAATGCATTTCACCTTACCTAAAAGAAGATTCATCAAAATCCGAGCTATTGCTGAGATATTGGCGAGCTACCCCCATTTTAATGCTACAACTACCTACTAAAAACAACAATATTTTATCTATGTTAAACATAGAAACCAAAGGAAAAGAAAGAATGCATCACCTTACCTGAAAGCGAGGTGCTATTAAGATGAGCTACCCCCAATTTGATGCTTCGTACTTACTAGAAACTACAAATCTTATCGTAAAGTTAGAAATGAAATAAGAAGCAGGAATGTATCTCACCTTGCCTAAAAGGAGATTCATCAAAATCCGAGTTATTGCTAAGATATTGCCGAGCTCCCCCTATTTTGATGCCTACATCTACCTACTAAAAACTACAAATGTTATCTATATTAAAGATAGAAACCAAAGGAAAAGAAAGAATGAATCACCCAACTCTTCCAATGCGTACGACTGTACCAGTGGTGTTGGTGACTCTATCGCTTTTAACATGTTTACTGTTGAGAAAACAAGACCATATGTTAAGTGTCATATGCTAAGTGTTTTAACTATATTATGTTTCATGACTATTCATGTCCATGCAGGTACAGTTCATAGTTCACTTCATAAGTAGATCATGTATATTGAGTCTAGTCATACATTTTTTATTCGTAGAGAAAGGAAGGATTTAGGGAGGATCCTATATAAACTAAGTGATTCACTGCCGCCCTTTTTCATATTCGTTTTGTTCAATGTTTTGTTTTAGTTTTCATGATAATTATTTGATATCAGAAACTCAGAACCAAAGGAGCAGAAATGTATCACCATTCTTGAAAGTAGATTTATTGAAGTCCAAGTTGTAGCTGAGATTTTGCGGAACTAGCCCCAATTGCTTCTTAAAAACTGCAAATGTTATCTATGTAAAAGTTAGAAACTAAAGGGACAGGAATGTATCACCTTCCTCGAAAGGAGATTCATCAAAGTCTGAGTTGTTACTGAGATATTGTCGAGTTGCTCCGGATTTGATGCCTCTAACTACTTTCTAAAACCTGCAAACTATGTTAAAGTTAGAAATTTAAGGAGGAGCTAGAATGTATCACCTTACCTGAAAGAAGATTCTTCGAAGTATGAATTGTTGCTAAGATATTGTCGAGTTGCCCCCCCAAATTGATTCTTTCAACTTACTATGAATGACAAATCTTATGCTA
This sequence comes from Zantedeschia hybrid cultivar, assembly GCA_030544215.1. NCBI lineage: Eukaryota > Viridiplantae > Streptophyta > Magnoliopsida > Alismatales > Araceae > Zantedeschia > Zantedeschia hybrid cultivar. Next base: position 50,451,215 of record JARZZO010000011.1, read on the forward strand.
AAGTTAGAAACCAAAGGAGGAGCATAAATGTATCACCTTACGTGAAAGGAGATTCATTAAAGAATGATTGGCTGCAAAGATACTGTCGAACTGCCCCTAACTTGATGGCTTCAACTTGCTCGAGATCGACTAGACAAAGATTAAGTATGAGCTCAAGCCCATTCTGAGCTCATTTTGTGGGAGAGCTTGGCTCGCCAATAAAGGAACTCAACTCGAACTCGACTCGTTAGAATACTTTTAAGTTAACTCATCTAATAAACTGAGTTCACCCAACCAGAAACAATCACATCGCTGAGCTTGGGAAGGTGTAGTAGAGAGAGGCTTAAGATTTAAAGAGAAAATGGGGTGAAGTTTTTATAAAGTAACCGATGTTGGACTAAAAAGGCCCAACTATGAATCCCACCCGAGGGGTGTGCAGGGAAAGGAGGCTCGCCGACGCATGCCCGTCAGGATGGATCTACAAGTAATCGACCCACTTGAAGTGGGCTTGGAGCCTTAGAGGTCCACCACCGCGAACTTCATCTTCTCCCACAAGCTAGGGAAGCACACCGTGTAGCATCCCCCATACCCCTCAGTGGGCTCAGCTACCACCACCCCCGTCCACCACCTAGTATTATGCCTGCCGACAAGGCCTCTACAGGATGGTGTAGTGCAAACCGCCCACCATAACAAGGGGTTAGTACTGCACGTACATGTACGCAGCGATCTCTAAGAGAGGACGGGGCTCCCGAGTTTCGCCATCGGTATGGTCAATCAGGAGGTAGTCACAGATGATAGATAGCAGTACGTCTTGGACATTGTGCGAACAACCTTGGCCTTGTACCAGGCCCCTTGGAAGCCCATGTCATCCCAGCTCACCCCCACTTCATCCCAATTGGAGAATCTCATTACCCTCTATCCCACCCTCTTTCCCTACCAATTCGCCAGAGGTGCAAAAAGCTTTTGACAAGCGACAGTGATGGGACCTTGGTGGTAGGTGCACCTGGGAGTTCCTCCTGCACACGCACGAGGAACCTGGAGTTCTAGAAGTTTGATTTGGGACCGGAAGCTTGTTTGTTTTATCGTTGCTCATAATAATCTTGTCCAAAAATTATGTAAATGTCCAGTAAGATGGGGCCTATGAGGTGGCGTTGGCATGGTGGGCTTATGAGTAGGGTTGCAACTCGGGTCGAGTTAGGTCGGGTTGAGGTCAACCCTAATCCAACCTATGTAAGAAACCCCTCAACCTTAACCCAACCCAGCCCAACCCTCAACCCAACCTCCTCAACCCTAACCCAACCCATCTAACGATCTCCCAACCCAACCCAACCTTCATTGGGTTGGGCCGGGTTGAGTCGGGTTAATTCTTTAACAATCTATATTTTTATCATTTTTTTCTTACTATCAGAATTCCATGTACAAAGATATAAATAAATTTAACTATCTACCATAACAAAGCAATAAAAAAAAAGTTAACTATATACCGTAACAAAGGAAGAAAAAAAGAAGGTACAAACATAATTACATGAATACTACTACTTGGGAACATCTTTACTCATTTTGTAAAATAAATCTTTTTCAATGGTATAAAGTTAAAATAGAATATACTCTACTGATCTAAGTTAACATTATATATATTAATCTCGGGTTCTGGTTAGGTCGGGTTGATTGACCCTCAACCCAACCTAACCCATTCAAGGTCGGATTGAAAAATTCCTCAACCCTAACCCGACCCAACCCTAACTTGATTGGGTTCAACCCGACCCAACCGTCGGGCTGGCCCATTCGGGTTCGAGTTGACCCACCCAAAGTTGCAGCCGTACTTATGAGGGTTGGTTTACCTTTGCTTGTGGAAGTTTGACAAAGAATATGCAAATTCATTAAATATTTTTACCTCAAGCTGGCTTGCGAGCCGTCCCATCTGAGCTGGGTCAAGCTCGAGTTTGGATCATTTCATCAGATGAGCCTAAATTAGAGCTCGGACTTGGTTCGATTGATTAAATGAGCTGAGCCTGACTTAAGCCGACTCAAGTAGCACGTGAACACTCGACTCCTGGCCACCCCTAGCCCCAATTGCTTATTAAAATTGCAAAACTTACGTATGTTAAACTTAGAAACTAGAGAAACAACACGAGTTTATCACCGCACATGAAAAGGAGATTTTTTGAAGTCTAAAGTTGTTGTTGCGATATTGTAGAGCTGCCCCCAATTTGATGCCTTCTACTTACTAGGAACTACAAATCTTATGTTAAAGTCAGATACCAAATAAGGAGAAGGAATGTATCACCTTACCTGAAAGGAGATTGATCGAAGTCTGAGTTTCTGTTGAGATATTGTCAAACCACCCCCAATTTGATGCTTCCTACTTACTAGGAACTACGAATCTTAAGTTAAAGTTGGAAACCAAAGGAGAAGTAAGAATGTGTCACCTTACCTAAAAGGAGATTCTTATAAAATCGCTTTTACAGTACATCAAGAAAACACGGACAAAAGTCAACTAATGTGGTAAAACTTCTAACCAATCGATCAACAAGACTTGATGTGCAAACTTAGTGCACAGTCCCAACTGGCAACTACTTACCAAGAACCACAAATCTCTTCCTTAACTAAAACCAAAAACATCAGTGCTTTACCCTCGAGAAATCATAAACAGTCTAGTCATACAGTGTGCCCAATACTATAAACTAAACTAATTATCACTTCAAAAGGTTTCCATAATAAGAGTATTTGAATAACATGAGATCCAGCATTCACCATTTCAAGGCAATCGTTCTTCCATAAGGATAAATTTATTAAGAAGCTCTTTATGTGGCTAAATTTTCTCAGCACTTTCTCTGCATCTTGATGATTCTTAACTCGTACGCGTAAATATATAAGAATTACAATTTTTGTCTCGCAAATATGTGTATATACTCTAGGCCCACCGTATTAACTCTCTATATTATTAAACTATCAGTCTATGTTTTCGTTTACATTTTAATCAAACCATCTAATCATTTAAGTTAACTATATAAGAAGATAATTCCTTGATCTTATAATCAGAAAGTCAAAACCTAAGAAGCAAAAATGTATCACCTTACCTAAAATGAGATTCACCGAAGTCCGGGTTGTTGTTGAGATTTTGTCGAGTTGCCCCCAATTTAATGTCCCCAACTAATTCCTAAAGTAGCAAATCTTGTCTATGAGCAAGAATGTGTCACCTTACCGTAAGGAGATTCATCAAAGTTTAAGTTACTACAGAGATATTGTCGAGGTGTCCGAATTTGATGCCTCCAACTACTTATTACATGCAAATCTGTTCTACGTTAAAGTTAGAAATCTAAGGAGGAGTAAGAATGTATCATCTTACTACTTGAAAGGGGATTCGTTAAAGTCTGACATGGTGTTGAGATAATATTGAGTTGCCCCAAATTGATGCCTCCAACTTACTAGGAACTATAAATCTTATGTTAAAATTAGAACCCAAAAGAGGAGAAGAAATGCATCACCTTACTTGAAAGGAGATTCATCGAAGAACAATTTCCTGCTAAGATATAGTCGAGACCCACAATTTGACGGCTCCAACCAGGGGTGGCTACAAGCCAAGTAGAGCCGAGCTTTAACTCGCTCAAGCTTGACTCAACCAAGATTGTTCGAGCTCGTGCTCGAGCTCGAGCCTACCCCGAGTGTACCCCCAGCTCCTTTTGTGGGATCGAGCTCGAGCCTACCCCGAGTGTACCCCCAGCTCCTTTTGTGGGCTCGAGCTCGACTTGCCAAAAAAGGAACTTAGCCCAAACTTGGCTTGAGGTCTACTCGTTAGAACACTTTTAAGTTCACCCAGTTAATACACTGAGTTTATATAGCCAAAACAATTGAATCACTAAGCTTAGAAAGGTGCAGTAGAGGGAGGCATCAGATTTTGCAAAGTAATGGATGCCAAACTAAAAAGGCCCAATTGTGAATAGGCTCGCAGGTGTGCTCCCGTCGGGATGACATGTCATCGACCCACTCAGGGTGGGCTTGGAGCCTATGAGTCCCCTGCCTTGAGCTTCGTCTTCTCCAGTAGGCTATGGAAGCACACTGTGTAACAACCCCCACTTCCCCCTGGTGGGCTCGACTACCAGCACCCCCGTCCACCACCCAGCATTGTGCCGACCTAACAGGCCTCTACGAGTTGGTGCGGCGCAAACAACTTGTTACGATGAGGGGCGGTGTTGCACGTACTCGTACATGGTAATCTACATAAGAAGGCGCCATCGGCATGGTCAGTCGAAAGGTGGTCGTAGACGATGGACTAGCAGCAGGCTCTAAACATGGTGCGAACAACTTTCGCCTCGTACCAGGCCCTTTGGAAGCCCTCGTCGTCCTAGCTTACGTCCATATCATCACCATTGGAGAGCCTTGTTGTCCTCTCTGTCTCTCCCCACTACTTCATCAGAGGTGCAAAGAGCTTTGGACAGGCGACAATGATGCGACCTTAGTGGTGGGTACATGTGAGACCTTAAGGTTCCTATAAGAACCCCAAGGAAAAGGAGTAAACACTTCTTAGTAAGTTTCACTAATACTCAAAGAAAGGCATTTGATATTCGAATAGAAAGTATTAGGGGTATACATGAAAATATTGCAAAATTATATATACAATTATAACTTTATAGGGTGTAAAAATAGTTGGTAGAAAAGTATGGATATTTATGAAACGTTGTGATGTTTATTGGGCTTGATTTAATGGGCTGTAGGATAGGGTTTTAAATGCCCATAGGGTTTTAATAGCCCTGCTATAAGTGAGGTTTGAGGCTTTTCCTAGGCCTCATTAGTAGGAAAACTTAGGCCCATTAGGAGGGGGACATATATGTCCCCTTTCTTGAAGCTTCCCACCTCTTTACAGGAGGTGGAGCTTAAAACAAAAACCCCCAAGGGCTGGACATGCAAAACGTCCAGCTACAAGAGGAGAGAGAGAAAGAGAGTGAGAAAGAGAAAGAAAGAGAGAGGGGAGCCTGCTACAGTGAGAAAAAGAGAGCGGGAGGGACTTGTGACAGTGACGTACAGTGCATGCTACAGTGGAACGTACTACAACAGGATGCAAGTGGTGGTCGTAAGATCTTTTTTGGGCTACCAAGAGAAGGTAGGAAACTTAAACCTTGCCCTTCTCTATGTGCCTTGGTTATTTTATGTTTTAGTTACTTTTCTCCCACTTTTAGGTGGTATAAACAGGGAGATGTCCTATTTCCTTCGTGTAAAGAATATTTAGTGTGCGGTCCTGGCCGGCGATTACTTACCAAGAATCACAAATCTCATCTCTGCCAAAAACCAGAAACATTGGTCATATTGTGTGGCCAGTACTATAAGAACTATTACCATTTTACGAGGGTCACATGATAAGAATATTAAAAAATTCACACTGTTCATCATTTCAAGGTAATCATTCTTTCATAAGGATAACAATTTATCAAAGAACTCTTTCTTGTTGGTTCTTAAGTCAGGAGTGTGTGTGTCTTGCAATGTATCCTAAAGCCATGAGAATTACATTTTTAATCTTGCAAAATTGTTTCTTTCCTTTACACAATCCAAACAACCCTTAATGCATTATATGTTCTAAACTTATAGTTTGAACATGGAAGAGAACAACTCAGAAATAGGCAAAAGGCAAGGAAAATCTGCACAAAAACTCAAATGCAGAATTACTCAAAAAATTAGAAAGATAACTTTTGACTATATTTCATAAAGCAAATTCAAGCCACACCTCGAAAACAGGCAGAGAACCGGAATAAGAAGAAAATGAGGTGAAAGTTCATAAGACCCGGTAACCATGGACATTATGATTTTCTACTTGGAAAAAAATTGTTCTGTTCATCTTGAGAGATTCGACAAGGACAAGTTAGCCCATGCCTGAAACCCTAATAAATAAAGATACATAAGAGATTCTTTTTGAAAAAAATACATGAGATAAATTATCATATAGCCTATATGGAATGTTCATATATTAAGCTACAATTACATAGACGAAGACATAATTATATGTTTTACACACTGACGGATACTAAATATGTCTCTTACATGAAAATCAAGGTCCTCTAAAATAGAAGAATATAATTTACTTAAGACAAATTGAGCCCAAAAAAGCTTATGCTCGAGAACAGTGGGCTCTGGACAACCATGGACCTAGCCTTTCTAGTAAGCTTGAACACAAATTTCAATAGGCCAAGCCCGTGACCAACCAATCAAAGTGCCTAGCCACAAAAGGATGCTATCAGAATAGGGCTGCCTAACCTTCTCAACATCTACAGGGGTTGGACGTGCCAAACATCCAGCTACAAGAGGAGAGAGAGAGAGAGAGAGAGAGAGGGGCCTGCCACAATGAGAAAAAGAGAGCGGGAGGGACTTGCGACAGTGACGTACAGTGCCGGCTACAGTAGAACGTACTACAACAAGATGCAGATGATGGTCTTAGGATCTTTTTTGGGCTACCAAGAGAAGGTAGGAGACTTAAACCTTGCCCTTCTCTATGTGCCTCGGTTATTTTATGTTTTAGTTATTTTTCTACCGCGTTTATATGGGATAAACAGGGAGATGTTGTCCAATTTCCTTCATGTAAAGGATGCCATTTAGTGTGCGGTCTTGGCCGGCGATTACTTACCAAGAAACAACAAATCTCATCTCTGCCTAAAACCAGAAATGCTGGTCATACTATGTGGCCAGTACTATAAAAACTCTGGTTACATGATAAGAATATTAAAAAATTCAAAGTGTTCATCATTTCAAGGCAATCATTCTTTCATATGGATAACAATTTATCAAAGAATTCTTTCTGTGACTTACGCTTTTTATACCTTTTTCGTCATCTTGTTGATTCTTATGTCAGGGGTGTGTGTGTCTTACAATGTATCCTAAAGCCATGAAACCCTGATAAATAAAGAATAAATAAGAGATTCTTTACATAAGAGATAAATTATGATATAGCCTACATGGAATGTTCATTTATTAAGCTACAATTACATAGACAAAGACATAATTATATGTTTTACACACTGACGCATACTAAATATGTCCCTTATATGAAGATCAACGTCCTCTAAAATAGAAGAATATAATTTACTTAACACAAACTAAGCCCAAGAAAGTTTTATGCCCTAGAACAGTGGGCTACAGCCTTGGACCTATCCTTTCTAGTAAGCTGTAAGCTTGAACATGAATTTCAATAGGCCAAGCCTGTGACCAGCCAATCAAAGCGCCTAGGCACAAAAGGTTGTTATCAGGATACGGATTCATAACCTTCTCAACATCCAAAGGACAGAAATCGCCTATACCTTGGGAAGTTAAAATGGAATGAGAATGAATCGTAAATAGGATGATCAAATCAAATTCTCAATGACTAAAAAGATAATTGTGGAAGAATCCAAAATAAAAGAATGAATAACTTTTCCTTGGATTACGACATAAACATCCACAATCCATACACCCCCCCCCCCAAAGAAAAAGGAACTGCAAGTCATTTCACAATTCCTCAATACCATTTCAGAAAAAGTTCTAGCTATATCTTGAAATCAGACAAGGAAGCAGATTAAGGGTCCGTTTCGAAGGCCGTAAAAGGCCTCACAGGAGCAGCTTTTTGGGAAAACTTCCCCAGTCATCAGAAGCAATTGGCCATCAAGACGCTACTGTCAGTATTATAGTTGTACTCGTTGTGAAATAGTCTCTCATTTTTGGGATATGTACATTGGACCAGCTATGTACAATACAATGGAATCAATGGATATATTTGTTATGTGTGAAATCCTGGGAATTTTGATTACTATTTATCTTGTACGGTTATATCCTTCATCCTACTTGTACAAACTCTCAAACCGACATAACCAGTGAGGGTGCTAGTGTGGAGCCTCAAAGTACACATGTGAGTTCCTCCCGCGCACATGCTAGGAACCTAGAGTTCTATAAGTTTAGTTCAAGATCGGAAGCCTGATTGTTTTATATGTGCTCATAGTAATCTTATTCAGACCTTATGAAAATGTTTAGTTGGTTGGGGCCGATGAGTAGGTGTTGGCATGGTGGGCTTATGAGGGTTGGTTTACCTTTGGCTATAGAAGTTTGATAGAGAATAGATAAATTAATTAGATACTTATACTTCAAGTCAACTCGCGAGCAAGCTGAGCTGAGTTGGGTTAAGTTCGAGCTTGGCTCGTTTAATTAGACGAGCCTAAATTAGAACTTAGGCTTGGTACGATTTATTAAATGAGTCGAGCCTGACTCGAGCAGAGCTCGAGTAACTCGTGAGCAGCTCGGCTCGTGGCCTCCCTAGCTCCAATTACTTATTAAAAATTGCAAATGTTATCTATGTTAAAGTTAAAGACCAGAGGAGGAGCATGAATGTATCACCTTACTTGAAAGTTGAAAGGAGATTTACTGAAGTCCAAGTTGTTGTTGACATATTGTCGAGCTGCCCCCATTTTGACGCCTTCTTCTTACTAGGGACCACAAATCGTATATTAAAGGTGGAAACCAAAAGAGGAGAAAGCATTTATCACCTTACCTGAGAGGAGATTCATCAAAGCCCGAGGTGCTATTGAGATGAGCTACGCCCAATTTCATGTTTCGTACTTATGCTAAAGTTAGAAACAAAATAAGAACCAGGACTGTATCTCACCTTACCTAAAAGGAGATTCATCAAAATCCAAGCTATTGCTAAGATATTGCTGAGCTACCCCCATTTTGATGCTACAACTACCTACTAAAAACAACAACATTTTATCGATGTTAAACATAGAAAGAATGTATTAGAAATGTACCTCACTGTACAGTTTCATACTTACTAGAAACTACAAATCTTATGCTAAAGTTAGAGACAAAATAAGAAGCAAGAATGTACCTCACTGTACATGAAAAGGATATTTATTGAAGTCCAAGTTGTTGTTACGATATTGTAAAGTTTCCCCCAATTTGATGCCTTCTACTTACTAGGAACTACAAGCCAACCAAGAAAACATAAGAAACTGTCAAGCCAACCAAGAAAACAACGACCCGCTAGGACACAACAACCCCTCAGATAACGCGCTAGCTACTTCGGCCTGTCTAGCTCTAGGTGGTTCTGCCTCTTCCCAGCCACGAGTGACACTCCGAAGTGTGCCACTCCCACACCGATACTAGCCATTACCCCAAGCTACACTAGGTAACCCTCTTCTACCAGGCGTTACCTTGTCACTCCCACACTAACATTGCATTACTCCTACACCGACATAGGATATCAAACGCTAACAACTGTCACTCTAGATCCACGGTTGCATAAACAAAACACAATGTGATCTCGATAACATGGAAATCCCCGCCCCGATGTGATTTCAAACATGCAAATTAAAAGATCTTCTAACAATATACAAGAATTTAATTAACATAATGTATAATAATCACACATGTTAAATGCAGGAAACATGGGGCTCTGTCTTGAATCGCGTTGACTCAGGTCGACGCCTTTCAACGGCCTTAAAATTGGTTTTCCTCACTCTTAGGCCTCGGGACCCTAGGATACTGGCTTGAATCACGTCACCATGGCCGACGTCATTTAGCGCCTTATACCACTCTCTGGCCTCGGGACCCTGGGGCACGGGCCGCAATTCGCGTCGACTTAGGGTGACGCTTTTCAAATCGCGTCGCCCAGAGTGGACGCATTTTACACCCGAAATCAAGCTTCCCTCCGGCCTCTACTGAGCCACAACACGGGGTCCCTTCCCCAAAAAAATGCATGCAAAAAACAAAATGGAGATAGGGGAAATTGCAAACCGAAACAAACATACTACTCCTATTTCAAAAGTATCATTTTCAATCAAAAACTCCCTAGAACATGCTCAATTCTACCAAAAATCCCTTACACACCCATAGCATGCTCTAAAGTGGAAAATCATAGATTAAAACATTCTAAACACATGTGAGGATTGTCACCCTACCGGTTACTTGAACTCTTCCTATCTCCTCGTTGTCGAACTGCCACACCGCAAGCCGTCGCCGGTACCACCGTGGACGCCGTCACCCCACCGAGACATCGGCCGCCGTCTGGAGAATGAAGAAGCCGCGATGGAGATGGAGGTGGAAGTGGTAAGAGGTGGTAAATGGGGAAATGGAGTGGAGGAAGAGGAAGAGGGAGAGATGGAGACGGAGAGAGGGAAGAGAGAGAGTAGGGAGAGAATGAGAGAAATCACTTATAACTTGGGAAGTTAAAATGGAATGAGAATGGATTGTAAATAGGATGATCAAATCAAATTCTCAATGACTAAAAAGATAATTGAGGAAGAATCCAAAATAAAAAAAATGAATAACCTCTCCTTGGACTACTATAGAAACATCTATAATCCATACACTCCTCCCCAAAAAAAAGGAACTACAAGTCATTTCACAATTCCTCAATACCATTTCAAAAAAAGTTCTAGCTATATATTTAAATCAGACAAGGAAGCAAGTTAAGGGTCCATTTTGAAGGTCGTAAAAGGCCCCACAGGAGTAGCTTTTTGGGAAAACTTCCCTAGTAAAGATTATTTCTTACATGTAAGAGCTCAGTCAACGTAAAATGAGCTTCATTGACTACGTTGGAATCTTGATTTTGGCATCCAACGGGTGAGAACGGAGGCAATTTTCCTGGCAACTGAGTGTTGGATTTTCTTCTCACCCAATCCAATGGATACACCATAAAGCTTTTAGATTTTTTTGCTTTTCAGTCTTTATAATCTTTTAATGTTTTTATAAACCCCTGTAGTCTTTATATTTCCAATTAGTTCTTATGACCACTTAGAATATCCTTAAAAAGTCTCTCAAACTATATATACCTTTGAAAACTAGCATATTTACATCTATACCCCTAACTCTTATGCATTACATAAAGGGTTTATACTTGCACCGCAAGTTGCTGCAACGCATGGAGTGTAGCACAATTTTTTTATTTTTTATTTTTCTTTTTATAATAGACCCCATCATTTCCGACATGCTCATATAACCTGATCTTCGTCGAAAGATTCAAATTTTTTAAAAAAATAAACAAATAAAAAATTAAATTGCTACTACAATCCCCCGATCTAACATGTGCAGGCTACATCGCACTGCACGCAGTGCAGAAGTATAACTCTTGTATGATCAAAATACTCCCAAAAAACTTAGAAGCATTGAGGTTATACTGTCTGTTAAAATGTCGTGAGTTTCAATCGAATATGCTAGAAAGGTTTCATAAATTCTTGTAAAGTCTGAGACATATATGTAAAATTCTAATGAATTTAAAGGTATATATGTAAAAATATCTCAAATCCTTTTTGCATATTTGGTTGAAGTTTACGACATTTTGACCCAGTGGTACAACTATAATACTTTTGATATTTTCAGGATATTTCATAGAATATATAGGAGTTGGGACCATAGCCATAAATATGCGAGTTTTTAGGGGTACATAAGCAAAAAAATCTCTAAGGAAATATCAAGATTCCAGGAGTGTACGAGGAATATTGAAATATTATAGGGACTGAGAAATAAAAAACTAAAAATTCTTTATGAGCAAACAAATAGATGAAATTGTTTTCAAGAAAATATTTTTGGAGACATAAACAAAAGAAAACATTTTCGAGAAAACATTTTCATAAGTACCAAATATTGAATTATGCTTTCATTTTCCTTGTAAATTTGTTTCCTTGGAAAAGTTTTTCCACCCAAAAAAGTTTTACATGCAACCAAACAGACCCTAAGAAACAAACCTCAGGCTACCTAAAATGTGAAATCTTTGAAAAAAGACAGAGAACCGGAATAAGAAGAAAATGAGGTGACAGTTCATAAGACCCGGTAGCCATGGACATTGTGTACGGAGCATGTCTTCATTCCTAGATTTTCATTACAAAGAACAAGTGCCTAAAAGGATTTTCTACTTGGATGGCTAGTTGTATGTTTATTCAATAATAAACATTCTCCTCTTATCCATTTTTTCACCATTTATAATATCCATATTCGAACAGATGCATGATGACTATTCTAACAGAAGAGTTGATGTTTATCTTGATGTCTAAAGATTATTTCTTTTCACTTCTCTCATCTTCATGTGAAAATTGTGATTCTTGTTGCAGACAAAATAAACTCAACTTCTAACCGCATCAAGACTTTCAGCTTCTACAATTAGCTTAACCACATCATTGTAGGAACATGAAATTTAGGGACAATGTCATACTATTTGAAATATATATAGAAAAAAAAATCAACGCTCAGGTTATAGCGTCGCAAAATTGCAAAAACAAATGTGAGGATCTACCTGAAGAAAGACATGAGGAAAAAGAAATAAAGTACACATCTACGCACGTTAATCGAAAAAAAGCTTTTGTGCCTAGATCATTATCATAGGAATAGAACAAAGTACTTGTTATCCATCCCTAAGGCCACAAAGGTTTGCTTAGATTTAGCCAAATGTTCCCCCCTGTTGAAACAGATTTCTTTTGCACAGATAGTGAAAAGTCCACAGGATGATATCTCAACTATACCACTAGGTATAGCAAGAATAGGAGGCCTTGGTCTAACGAGTAGAGATGGGCAGAGCGGAGAGGCGATGGGTAGAGCGGGATGGGGATAGCGGAGGCATGGGAGTGTTGTGGTCCAGAGAGTAGAGCAGGAAAAGAAAGATCAGAGGGAGTGTTTCTTGGGGAGATGCTTCACGTGTTTAGAGAAAGATCATCGGGATGATGAATGTTGTAATACCCTGGTATGTTGGAGATGCAGGGGTGTGGGGCATGAGTTATTCATGCAGGCAGAAAACTTTATTAGAAAGGGATGTTCAAAAAAGATCTATAGCAGATGAAGGAGATATAGAGGTGGATCCTGTAGGGGAAGAAACACAGGTGATGAGCAGGTCTACATATTCTGTAGAGGTCCCATGGTTCAAGGACTGCCAGAGTAACTTGAAACATTTAAATTAAGATGTGAAGGCCATCAATAACATCTGTCATCAGGAGCTTATCGATACCTTAAAGAAAAAGTGGCCAAAGGTGAGTAGTTGGAGTTTATGCAGAGTTGACGAGAAGCAAGTGATGATGTATTGCCCATCGCAAGAAATTTACGATATGATACTTGTAGAGGAAACGATGGAACAGAGAGTATGTTGCAAATGTCTTGGGGAAGAAGTCGACTGAGTCACTAAGTCAACCAACAGGATCGATCCAATACATAGTTACTGAGTCAGATCAGGTTTCTGAGCCACAAACAATGGACTGCTTTGTATCAAACCCGTTATGTGTTGATGTTAATGCAAATGATAGTAATGCCCTGGCAAAAATTAAGTTGGATGTGAAGAGAGATAGGGGCGAAACTGTCAAGGATGTCGAAGAAACCGATATATTATGGAGATCTGCTATACAAACCCTAGCCTCACAAATCGCAGTAGGGTTGAGGGAGGAGAAAGCTAAGAGGCGGCAGAAATGGAAGGAGTTCGTGTATAAGAGAAGGAAGGAAGGGAAGGATGGGGTCTTACAATGGCTCCCAGCAGTGGAAGGAAGGAGGAATCTGTTGGCGATCTATTCGCACGAAGCAGAGGAAGGTAGCGACTGCGGCAGAGGGGAAGCCAGCTCATTCCCGAAGTCGACTTGCATCCACTTGCTGCTTTGCCAGGTATGCCCCAAAACTGAGCAGGGCCCAAACCAAATTCCTAATATCCTTTGCCACCTTCTCAGATCGTCAACTACAATAGTATTCCTATTATGGAGGGGCACATTCCAAAAAGCTTAAAAGATGGAAATGAGTATGTTTATTAGAAGGGTGGAATGATCAAGAGATTGTAGAGAAAGCATCAGATTTGGGTATACAGCTAAATGTCAAGGTGGGTCAATTCAGAAAAATATGGAGCGGGAAAAATGAAGATTGTAGAAAGTCAAAGCGAGCCAGAGAGAGTTGAAGAGTTGTTAAAGGGTACGACGTTGAAGGGTTCGAATGAAGAGTGCCAATCAGGTAAATCTTTCGTACTGTTCAAGCAAGGGTTTAAAGATCAAGTATGCTATTACGGAATATTAGAGGCATGTTTGTTTGGGACCTGACCTAGGCATGTCTCTCCTATTCGGATTATTTGAGAAAATCTATTTTATTTTTGTTTTTATCTAGAGAAATATAGGTCGGTTTTATGTATTTTATTTATTGGACTATGAGAGCTTGGGATTAGCCCTCAGGGAATCCGGGACTTCGGATCAGGCGAAGATCCGAGTATATGACCTCTCTCCACTGACCTCAGTCAGTGTTAATTACATCAAGCAACCGCTCGACAACCTTTGATTAACCGTCTGTTGATGCCCTTATAACATGCAACACTACTACTACAGGCAGCACATGCATATGAAGGTATATTTTAGGTTAAGCTCTTGGCCTCACCTAAGTTTAGGATGGGTTTATATGATTTTGGATTGATTCCAAGTTATCTGGATTAATTCCAAGTATATTGGATTGACTCCAAGTATTTTAGATCCATAAGGGTATTTTTGTAATTATGCCAAGTTGGAGGGTATAGGGGTATTATTGTCACTTTAGGTTTTTTAACATTTTAGGGAGACTTGAAAACCCTTAGGATGTATTTTAGGATCATTTTAGACATAATTAAGTTATAGGGGTATTTTGGTAACTTTACCTGAATTGGATTTATTAGACTTGGAGTCTATTTTTATATTTTTTCTGAGATTTTTATTTATTTTTTTATCATATTGAGGGTATTTTGGTAATTTTATCCATTTTATTGAGGTTTGGAGGGTATTTTGGGCATAGGAGAGATTTTGATATTTTCAAGAATTTTCTGTGACTTTTACAGATTTTTATCATGTTTGAGGGTATTTTTGTAATTTGTATTAAGTTCTAGAGGCATTTTAGTCATTTCAGAATTTTATATGTTTTCAGATTTGGTTCTCTGTTTTTTACTGGTTTTTTACTGAATTTTACTGATTTTTTTATTAATTTTGCTGATTTTTATTAATTAATTAGATATATGAAGGATATTTAAGTCATATTTTTGGGTTTATGTAATTTCCGGATTTAGTTTTCTGATTTTTACTGAGTATTACTGGTTTTTACAGAATTTTTCTGATTTTTATATCCATTTTACTGATTTTAAATAATTTTCGCAGATTTTATTAATTAATTAAGCATGGAGGTATTTAAGTCATTTTTAACTTAAGTATATTATTTTATGAGTCGAAGTTTCATTATTGAGTTTTAATTATGAGTCTAGATTTAATTATGTATGGGATGAGGCCAAGGGTATTTTAAAATATTTAATTATGTATTTATATATTTTTAATTAGTTATTAAATTAATTAATTATACATGTGAAAATATAATAACATAGTGTTACTTAAGTAGTAGATTCATGAACACACATGCACACACATATGCTCAAAGAACAAATAGTGGCATTTCATTCATTATTTCGACATAATCCCGTCTTATAAAACGGCGATTTTACAATATAAATTCGGCAGACCTTCCCCTTAGGAATAAACCTTAGGAAGAGAGCCCTCCGAGAAAATATCTCCTCCAAACGCAGCAAACCCGGGCAAGAGCACCGGATTTGATCTTCAAATTGGCAGAGTTTCCCCTAGGGAATTTTGGGCCAAGTGGGTATGGGGCTTCTTCTTACCCCTTGGGGGGTATTTATAAGCTTCAAAGCCTTAACCGGTGGGGGTACCCACCGGAATGCTTGAGGTGGGGGGTACCCACCGGTTGGCTTCTCTCTCCTCCCTCTTCTTTTTTTTATTTAATAAGGGTGAGAGGAGAGAGTGGGAGAGAGCATTAAAAAAAGGAGAGAGAGAGAGAAGGAGGGGGGAACCGGTTGGCACCCCCACCGGTTCCAACCGGAGGAGGGGGTGCCACCGGATGGACCCCCCACCGGTTGGGAACCGGTGGGGGGTTTCCCCACCGGTTTTGGGAAACCGGTGGGGGGGTTCCCCTCCCCATTTCTTCCTTCTTTTTCTGCTTTTGGGGCTCATTAATGAGCCTTAGTTTTCAGATTTTGGGGGTTTAGCCAATGTGAAAAGGGTTTAGACCCATTAAATCCAGATTTGGCTCCATGTGAAAGGGGGTTTTAGGATGAGTATTAAATGGGGTTCACATGGGATTCTTAACCCATGTGTGAATGGGGTTAAGACTCCCCATTAACTCCCTCCATCCTAATTAATCCCCCCCCCCTTTTTCTTTGAATTTTAAAATGGGAGAGAAGGGAGGGATCCTCCTCCCCCCCCACCAGTTTCCCTCTTGGAACCGGTGGGGGGGGTTCCCCAACCGGTGGGGGGGCTTCTCCCCCTCCCTTTTGCTTTAAAAAAATGGTTCCAACAAGGCATGAATAAGAAGATTAAACAGTTAGCTATTAGAGAGTCAGTGAGAAGCAGGAATATCGACATTATTTGTATTCAAGAAACCAAGGTGGAGGATATGTGAGAATGTGGTCAAACCAGTCACAGGATTTAGATGTGCGGAATTTGTATTTAGAAGAGCCGAAGGCTACTCTGGAGGAATTTTGGCGGTGTTGAATGCAGAGGTTACTAAAGCAGATTTTTTCACAACGACCCGCCAAGAAAGGAACTCAGCTCGAACTCGGCTCGTTAGTCCTACCAACTTGCCTCATTATGGAGCCGAGTTGGGTGAAGCTCGAGCTTGGCTCGTTTGATTAGAAAAGACTAAATTGGAGCTCAGGCTTGGTACAATTGATTAAATGAGTCGAGCCTTACTCGAGCAAAGCTCGAGTAACTCGCAAGCAACTCAACTCGTGGCCTCCCTAGCTCCAACTACTTATTAAAAATCAAAAATATTATCCATGTTAAGGTTAGAAACTAGAGGAGCAGGAATGTATCACCTTACTTAAAAGCTGAAAGGAGATTTACCGAAATCCAAGTTGTTGCTGACATATTGTCAAGCTACCCCCATTTTGACATCTTCTTCTTACTAGGAACTATAAATCTTATGTTAAAGTTGGAAATCAAAAGAGGAGACAGAATGTATCATCTTACCTGAAAGGAGATTCATCAAAGTCTGAGGTGCTACCGAGATGAGCTGCCCCCAATTTGATGCTTCGTACTTACTAGGAACTACAAATATTATGCTAAAGTTAGAAAGAAAATAAGCAGGAACGTATTTCACCTTGCCTAAAAGGAGATTCATCAAAATCCGAGCTATTGCAAAGATATTGCCGAACTACCCCCATTTTGACGCCTACAACTACCTAGTAAAAACTACAAATTTTATCTATGTAAAAGATAGAAACCAAAGGAAAAGAAAGAATGTATCACCTTATCTGAAAGTGAGGTTCTACTGAGATGAGTTGCCCCAATTTGATGCTTCGTACTTACTAGATGCTACAAATCTTATGCTAAAGATAGAAACAAAATAAGAAACAGGAATGTATCTAACGATTGTCACCTTGCCTAAAAGGAGATTCATCCAAATCCGAGCTATTGCTAAGACATTGCCGAGCTCCCCTTATTTTGATGCATATAACTCCCTGCTAAAAAATTACAACGTTATCGATGTTAAAGATAAAAACCAAAGGAAAGGAAATAATGTATCACCTTACTCTTCCAATGCGTACAACTGTACGAATGGTGTTGGTGAACCTATCGCTTTTAGCATGTTTATGGTTGAGAAAATAAGACTAGTCAAGCATTCTTAATTCCTAGAGAAAGCATGGATTCATAGAGGATCCTATATGGGCCAAATGACCCATTGCCGCTCTTTTTCAAATTTGTTTTGTTTTATGTGGGTGGCAAGGCAACGAAGTGCAGGTGGTGGTGGCAGCTAAAGTCGTGGGACGCAATTGGCCATTAAGATGCTACTGTCAGTATTATAGTTGTACTTGTTGTGAAATAGTCTCTCATTCTTGGGATATGTACATTGGACCAGCTATATACGATACAATGGAATCAATGGATATATATGTTGTGTGAAATCCGGGGCATTTTAATTACGATTTATCTTGTACGGTTATATCCTTCACTCTACTGGTACAGATTCTGAAACCGACATAATCAGTGGGGGTTCTAGTGTAGGCCTTCCCAGTACACCTGTGAGTTCCTCCCGGGTACATGCTAGGAACCTAGAGTTCTATAAGTTTAGTTCAAGATTGGAAGCCTGATTGTTTTATCTGTGCTCATAGTAATCTTGTTCAAACCTTATGTAAATGTTTAGTAGGCTGGGGCCTATGAGGGGGTGTTGGCATGGTGGGCTTATGAGGGTTGGTTTACCCTTGGCTGTAGAAGTTTGACATAGAATATATAAATTAATTAGATACTTATACTTCGAGTTATCTCGCGAGCCGGCCAAGCCGAGTTGGGTCAAGTTCGAGCTTGGCTCGTTTGATTAGACGAGCCGTGGCCTCCCTAGCTCCAATTAATTATTAAAAATCACAAATGTTATCTATGTCAAAGTTAGAAACCAGAGGAAAAGCAAGAATGCATAACGTTACTTGAAAGTTTAAAGGAGATTTACTGAAGTCCAAGTTGTTGTTGACATATTATCGAGCTACCCCCATTTTGATGCCTTCTTCTTATTAGGAACTATGAATCTTATATTAAAGTTGGAAACCAAAAGAGGAGAAGGAATTTATCACCTTACCTGAATGGAGATTCATCAAAGTCCGAGGTGCTACTGAGATGAGTTACGCCCAATTTGATGCTTCGTACTTACTAGAAACTACAAATCTTATGCTAAAGTTAGAAACAAAATAAGAAGCAGGAATATATCTCACTTTACCTAAAAGGAGATTCATTAAAATCCGAGCAATTGCTAAGATATTGCCGAGCTACCCCCATTTTGATACTACAACTACCTACTAAAAACAACAAATTTTATCTATGTTAAAGATAGAAACCAAAGGAAAAGAAAGAATGTATCACATTACCTGAAAGCGATGAGCTACCACCAATTTGATGCTTCGTACTTATTAGAAACTACAAATCTTATGCAAAAGTTAGAAACAAAATAAGAAGCAGGAATGTATCTTACCTTGTATAAAAGCATATTCATCAAAATCCAAGCTATTGCTAAGATATTGCCGAGCTCCCCCTATTTTGATGCATACAACTACCTACTAAAAACTACAAATTTTATCTATATTAAAGATAGAAACCAAAGGGAAAGAAAGAATGTGTCACCTTACTCTTCAAATGCGTACGACTGTGCCAGTGGTGTTGGTGACTCTATCGCTTTTAGCATGTTTACTGTTGAGACACCAAGACTATATGTTAAGTGTTTTAATTATATTATGTTTCATGTCTATTTACGTCCAAGCGAACTTCATCTTCTTCCACAAGCTAAGGAAGCACACTGTGTAGCAGTCCCCACACCCCTCTGTGGGCTCAGCTGCCACAACCGCCGTTCACCACCTAGCCTTATGCCAACCTACTAGGCCTCTACAGGATGGTGTGGCGCAAACGGCCCACCAGGACAAGGGGGTAGTGCTGCACGTACCTATACAGAGCGATCTCTAAGAGCAGGCGGGGCTCCCGAGTTTCACCGTCGGTGTGGTCAGCCAGGAGGTAGTCGTACATGACAGAGTAGCAGCAGGTCTAGGACATTGTGCGAACAACCTTGGCCTTGTACGAGGCCCCTTGGAACTTTGGAAGCCCATGTCATCCCAGCTCACCCCTACTTCGTCACTATTGGAGAACCTCATTACCCTATATCTGTCCCTCTTTACCCACCACTTCGCTAGAGGTGCAGAAAGCTTTTAACAAGCGGCAGTGATGGGACCTTAGTGATAGGTGCACCTAGGAGTTCCTCCCGTACATGCACGAGGAACCTGCAGTTCTAGAAGTTTGATTCGAGACCGAAAGCTTGATTGTTTTATCACTGCTAATAATAATCATGTCCAAAAATTATGTAAATGTTCAGTAAGCTGGGGCCTATAAGGTGGTGTTGGCATGGTGGGCTTATGAGGGATGGTTTACCTTCGGTTGTAGAAGTTTGAAAAAGAATATGCAAATTAATTAAATATTTTTACCTCAAGCCGGCTTGCGAGCCGTCCCATCCAAGCTGGGTCAAGCTCGAGTTTGGCTCATTTGATCAGATGAACCTAAATTAGAGCTCGGACTTGGTTCGGTTGATTAAATGAGCTGAGCCTGACTTAAGCCGAGCTCAAGTAGCTTGTGAACACTAGACTCCAAGCCACCCCTAGCCCCAATTGCTTATTTAAATTGCAAATCTTATTTATGTTAAACTTAGAAACTAGAGAAGCAGTAGGAGTTTATCACCGTACATGAAAAGGAGATTTATTGAAATCCAAGTTGTTGTTGCGATATTGTAGAGCTACCCCCAATTTGATGCCTTCTACTTACTATGAACTACAAATATTATCTTAAAACCAGATACCAAATAAGGAGAAGGAATGTATCACCTTACTTGAAAGGAGATTGATCGAAGTCTGAATTGCTGTTGAGATATTGTCGAACCGCCTCCAATTTGATGCTTCCTACTTACTAGGAACTATGAATCTTAAGTTAAAGAAAGAAACCAAAGGAGAAGCAAGAATGTGTCACCTAACCTAAAAGGAGATTCGTCAAAATCCAAGTTGCAACTAAGATATTGCCGAGCTACCTACCAAGAAATACAAATCTTATATATGTTAAAAGTTAGAAACCGAAGGAGGAGCATGAACGTATCATACTTAAAAAAAAAGATTCATCCAAGTCTGAGTTGCTGCTAAAATATTGTCGTTTTCCCCTCGATTTAATGCCTCCAACTATGTACTAAGAACTACAAATCTTATCTATGGTTTTGTTTAGGGAGCTACTATATTCTAAATTTAGAATACCAATTACCTACAGTGAATTTTAATCAAAGAGTTACTTAGACTGCAAATAAGGCACCTTGCATGATTAACTATTACTTCAAATGTATCTTGTTTTTCATTTGGAACCAAATAACATTCTAATATATTTTCAAAACAAAAAGTTAAACTATCACTTTAGTTTTATATAAGAATTTCAATCAAACACTTAACTATACATTAAATAAGGCACCTTGTATGATGATCCATTACCTCAAATGTATTTTGCTTTTCATTTTCAAACACAATAAACTAACTTAAACATTCAATATAATCCCTTTCCCCTAATCTTTCCTTCCTCTCATAATCTCTTTCTTTCCCTAAAGAATCTATTGATTCTCCCCCAATTGGTTGGGTCGTAGGTGCAATGATTTACCTCACGGGCAAGGTCTCTGGTTCAAGTCCAGGATGGCCCAGCGGCGCCAGGGAAAAGAATAGAAGAAGCATCTGACTCCTCCATGCATACTCCACTTGGCTCGGGGGGATATAGCTCAATTGGTAGAACTCCGCTCTTGCAATTGGGTCGTTGCGATTACGAATTGGATGTCTAATTGTCCAGGCAGTAATGATAGTATCTTATACCTGAACCAGTGGCTCACTTTTTCTAAGTAATGGGGAAGAGGACTGAAACATTCCATTGAAAGACCCTACTGAGACAAAGATGGGCTGTCAAGAACGTAGAGGAGGTAGGATGGGTAGTTTTATAAGTTTGGCCAGTAATCTTTTCATTTTCAAACACAATAAACTAACTTAAACATTCAATATAATCCCCTTCCCTTAATCTTTCCTTCCTCTCATAATCTCTTTGTTTCCTTATGTTATCTAGGTATTCCTAGGAATTCTAACTTCTCGATCAACGATCATAAAATCATATGTTTCTCTTTTAGGTCATTGTATGAATTTTTGTTGCCTTCATATAGAATTATTTATTTAAACTATGATATTGCTAAGCAAACACAAACTTAAGAACATGCTAACCCTACTCTGTCATTTGTGCCCCATTTTCTTATAAGACCGCTTTTACAGTACATCAAGAAAACACAAACAAAAGTCAACTAATAAGCTAAAACTTCTATCGAAAACCAATCGACCAACAAGACTTGATGTGCAAACTTAGTGCACAGTCCCAACTGTCAATTGCTTACCAAGAACCACAAATCTCCTCTTTGCCTTAAACCAAAAACACCAGTGCTTTACCCTCAAGAAATCATAAACAGTCTAGTCATACAATGTGCCAGTACTATAAACTAAACTAATTATCACTTCAAAAGGTTTCCATAATAAGACTATTCGAATAACATGAGATCCAGTATTCACCATTTCAAGGCAATCGTTCTTCCATAAGGATAAATTTATTAAGAAGCTCTTTATGTGGCTCAATTTTCTCAGGACTTTCTCTACATCTTGATGATTCTTAACTCGTATGTGTATGCCATTTATTGTCACCATAGTCTTAGAATGTAAAGACATGAGAATTACAATTTTAGTCTGGTAAATATGTGTATATCCTACGCAACAACACAATCAACCTTATTGCATTATATTCTAGGCCCACCATATTAACTCTATATTATTAAACTATCAGTCTACGTTTTCGTTTACATTTTAATCAAACAATCTATTCATTCAGGTTAATATAAGAAGATAATTCCTTGATCTTATAATCAGAAAGTCAAAACCTAAGGAGCAAAAATGTATTACCTTTCCTAAAATTAGATTCATCGAAGTCCGAGTTGTTGAGATTTTGTCGAGTTGCCCTCAATTTAATGGCCCCAACTACTTCCTAAAAATTGCAAATCTTGTCTATATTAAAGTTAGAACCTAAAGGAGCAGTAATGTGTCACCTAACCGAAAGGAGATTCATCGAAGTCTGAGTTGCTATAGAGATATAGTCGAGCTGCCCCAATTTGATGCCTCCAACCACTTATTACATGCAAATATGTTCCATATTAAAGTTAGAAACCTAAGGAGGAATAAGAATGTATCACCCTACTACTTGAAAGGAGATTCTTTAAAGTCTGAGTTATTGTTGAGATACTCTTGAGTTGCCCCCCAATTGATGCCTCCAACTTACTAGGAACTACAAATCTTATGTTAAAATTAGAACCCAAAAGAGTAGCAGAAATGCATAACCATACCTGAAAGATATAGTCGAGCTACCCACAATTTGATGGCTCTAACTAGGGGTTGCTACAAGCCAAGTATAGCCGAGCTTTAGCTCACTCAAGCTTGACTCAACCAAGACTGTTCAAGCTCGAATCCGAGCCTACCCCCAGGTCCTTTTGTGGGCTCGAGCTCATCTCGCCAAGAAAGGAACATAGCTCGAACTCGGCTCGAGGTCTACTCGTTAGAACGCTTTTAAGTTCACTCAGCTAATAAACTGAGTTTATACAGCCAAAAATAGTTGAATCGCTAATCTTGGAAAGGTGCAGTAGAGGGAGGCATCATATTTAAAGAGAAGGTAGGGTAAGGGTTTTGCAAAGTAATGGATGCCAGACTAAAAAGGCCCAATTGTGAGGTGTGCTCCCGTCAGGTTGACATGTCATCAACCCACTCAAAATGGGCTTGGAGCCTAAGAGTCCATTGTCGTAAACTTCGTCTTCTCCAGTAGGCGATGGAAGCACACCGTGTAATAACCCCCACTTCCCCCCGATGGGCTCGACTACCAGCACCCCCGTCCGCCACCAGCATTGTGCCAACCTAACAGGCCTCTACGAATTGGTTCGGCACAAACAGCTTGCTACGGTGAGGGGCGGTGTTGCACATGCTTATACGTCATAATCTACAAAAGAAGGCACCATCAGCATGGTCGGTCGAGAGGAGGTCGTAGATGATGGAGTAGCAGCAGGTTCTAGACATGGTGCGAACAACTTTCACCTCGTATCAGGCCCCTTGGAAGCCCTCATCGTCCTAGCTCACCTCCACATCATCACCATTGGAGAACCTTGTTGCCTTCTCTCTCTCTCCCCACTACTTCATCAGAGATGCAAACAACTTTAGACAGGCGACAATGATAAGACCTTAATGGTAGGCACATTGGAGACCTTAGAGTCCCTATAAGAACCCCAAGGAAAAGGAGTAAACACTTCTTAGAAAATTTCATTAATACTCCTCAAAGAACGGCATTTGATATTCCAATAGAAAGTATTAGGGTTATATATGTAAATATAGCAAAAGTATATATACAATTATAAATTTATAAGGTATAAAAATAGTTGGTATATGGATGTTTATGAAACGTTGTGACGTTTATTAGGGTTGATTTAATGGGCTTAGGATAGGGTTTTAAATGCCCTGTTATAAGTGAGGTTTGAGGCTCTTATTGGGCCTCATTACTAGGCAAACTTAGGCCCATTAAGAGGGGGACAGATATGTCCTCTTTCTTGAAGCTTCCCACCTCTTTAGAGGAGGTGGAGCTTAAAACAAAGCCCCACAGGGGCTGGACGTTCCAAACGTCCAACTACAAGAGGAGAGAGAGAGAGAGAGAAAGAGAAAGAAAGAAAGAGAGGGGGGCTGCTACAGTGAGAAAAAGAGATTTACAGTGACGTATAGTGCATGCTACAGTGGAACGTACTACAACAGGATGCAGGTGGTGGTCTTAGGATCTTCTTTGGGCTACCAAGAGAAGGTAGGAGACTTAAGCCTTGCCCTTCTCTATGTGCCACGGTTATTTTATGTTTTAGTGATTTTTCTCCCACATTTAGGTGGGATAAACAAGGAGACATTGTCCAATTTCCTTCGTGTAAAGGATGCCATTTAGTGTGTGGTCCTAGCCGGCGATTACTTACCAAGAACCACAAATCTCATCTCTGCCAAAAACCAAAAACATTGGTCATACTATGTGGCCAGTACTATAAAAACTCTATCATTTTACGAGGGTCAAATGATAAGTATATTCAAAAATTCAGTGTTCATCATTTCAAGGCAATCGTTCTTTCATAAGGATAACAATTTATCAAAGAATTCTGTTCGTGACTTAATGTTTCTTAGAACTTTTTCTTCATCTTGTTCATTCTTAAGTCAGGGGTGTGTGTGTCTTACAATGTATCCTAAAGCCATGAGAAGTCTTACAATGTGGAACGTTCATATATTAAGCTACAATTACATAGACAAAGACATAATTATATGTTTTACACACTGACGCATACTAAATATGTCCCTTACAAGAAGATCAAGGTCCTCTAAAATAAAAGAATATAATTTACTTAACACAAATTGAGCCCAAAAAAGCTTATGCCCTAGAACAGTAGGCTCCAGACAACCTTGGACCTAGCCTTTCTAGTAAGTTTGAATAGGAATTTCAATAGGCCAAGCTTGTGACCAACTAATCAAAGCGCCTGGCACAAAAGGATGTTACCAGGATAGGGTTTTATAACCTTCTCAACATCCACAGGGGCTGGACGTGCCAAACGTCCAGCTACAAGAGGAGAGAGAGAGAGGGAGGTGGGGGGGGGCCTGCTACAATGAGAAAAAGAGAGTGGGAGGGACTTGCGACAGTGATATGCATGCTACAGTAAAACGTGCTCCAACAAGATGCAGGTGGTGGTCTTAGGATCTTTTTTGGGCTACCAAGAGAAGGTAGGAGACTTAAACCTTGCCCTTCTCTACGTACCTCGATTATTTTATGTTTTAGTTATTTTTCTCCCACGTTTAGGTGGGATAAACAAGGAGATGTTGTCCAATTTCCTTCGTGTAAAGGATGCCATTTAATGTGCGGTCCTCTACAATGATGAGGCTATCTAAAGAATCCTCAACTTGGTCTTAAAAGTCAATGTCAAGAACCGTATACAAGAAGAATGTTTCATCAAGTCAAGAATAAACGGAAATTAGCAAACCATGGGCTAGCATAGTTTACCACAATTTTTTTTGGCTTGTTCTGCAAGATATAACCTGTTATAGATAAACATAGAAGTTTCTTTCACAAATCTCCCTGATACTGAAATCTTTGCCAAAACTATCAAAAACCCAATTCATAGCAACTCAAGATATTGAGATGAGAAAATCATTTATTTTTGTGCTTAAAGAGAGAAATACAAGATAGAAACATGTTTATGTGTTTGTTTACTCAAAGAGTAATAGAAAATAAAACATTGCCCATTTCTTCAATATTAGTGCAGAACAAGCAAAACAAGTACTAACGTCGGCAATGTGACAGCCTATTGATTACTTTAATCATGACTCAAAGGAGGGGGAAAATGACTTGTATGGGACATTATTACCAATCTATGAAAAGTACAATTTCAGCCAAAGCCAATGAACAAGTGACCATCAAAGGGAATGGAGAAAGCAGCACAAACTTAAAGATGGCAAAGAGATTCAAATCCCCAACAAACTTTTCCACTGTCAAATGTACGAAACATCTACCTGTTTATTCCACCTAAACTCATGAATCAATTGTTTTCAGTCTTCGTTTTGTTCCCAGTTGACGGGGGCTTGAGATCCCACAAGAGTAGTCAACATGTGGATGTGAGTCATGTATATTATCCCAATGTAGTGTCCTGGCATCTCCTATGTGAATTATGCATGCGTAGAGTGCAGCCCCATGCCCATCTCGTTGTGTTATTTACACAGTTGCCAAGGGGGAAAGGCATCCCGAGGATTAAGGTCCCTTTGCGCTTAGGCGCCAGCCTAAGTGGCACTTAGGCCATGGATTGCGGAATCGGCGGGTTCTGAGCCGATTTGGGGGGGAATTTACTGTTCCCCCCACCGATTTAAAAAAAAAAAAAAAAAAACGAAAAGAAATCGGCCCGAACCGGACCAAATCGGGGCCGGACCGGCCAGATCGGCCGGTCCGGACCCGATTTGGTCCGGTTCGGGCCGGTCCGGACCCGATTTGGTCCGGTTCGGGCCGGTCCGGACCCGATTTGGTCCGGTTCGGGCCGGTCCCGATCTCTGGATCGAGAACTAGGCGCCAGCAGCGTTTCTGCTGCTGGCGCCCGGCCCTTCCCCACTCCCCAGCCCCTACCCAGCTCGCCGCCGGCCCCCCCGCCGCCGCCGGCCCTCTCTCTCTTTTCTTTTTTTTTTTGAGATATCGAGCAAAAGGAGGGGATTTTCATCCCGTCATCGTCGGCCGGCCATCTGGGAGCCGCCGCCGCCGCTGTGGTCGCCGTCACCGCCGCCCTCGACGTCGGATTTTTTGTTTGCATTCCGACCCGAGTTTAGGTATATTTCGAATTAATTTTTTAAAATTCTAAAAAAAATAGAAATGATGTATGATTGTGTTTATTGTGTAGATCTCTTAATATTTAGGTTGAAAAAAATTTTAGCATGTTGATTAGACAAATTCTCAAAATTAGCCCTAGTTATGGGTTAAAAATTGGGGCTTTTGTATGATTAGTGTGATTAAGGTTCAATTGAGTGTGCCAACCACTCAATTGAACTTATTAGGACATAAATGTGTATTTTTTTACATTAATTGCATGTTATTATCGTTAATTAGTTAAAATTAGCCCTAATTAGGGGTTAAAAATTGGGGCTTTTGTATGATTAGTGTGATTAAAGTTCAATTGAGTGTGCCAACCACTCAATTGAACTTGTTAGGACATAAATGTGTATTTTTTTGCATTAATTGCATGTTATTAGCGTTAATTAGTTAAAATTAACCGTAATTAGAGGTTAAAAATTGGGGCTTTTATATGATTAGCGTGATTAAGGTTCAATTGAGTGTGCCAACCACTCAATTGAACTTGTTAGGACATAAATGTGCATTTTTTTGTATTAATTGCATGTTATTAGCATTAATTAGTTAAAATTAACCCTAATTAGGGGTTAAAAATTGGGGCTTTTATATGATTAGCGTGATTAAGGTTCAATTGAGTGTGGCAAACACTCAATTGAACTTGTTAGGACATAAATGTGCATTTTTTTGTATTAATTGCCTGTTATTAGCGTTAATTAGTTAAAATTAACCTTAATTAAGTGTTAAAAATTGGGGCTTTTGTATGATTAGTGTGATTAAGGTTCACTTGAATTTGCCAACCACTCAATTGAACTTGTTAGAACCTGATCGCATTTTTGTGTTTTTATGTTATGCAGGAATATGACAGAACAGGATGTGGAGCAACATGGTGCTGATCCTGGTTGGTAGCATTGCACACTAGTGGACAGTGTTAGGAGGAGGGTTAAATGCAACTGGTGTGGAAAGGAGATGGGTGGTGGCATCTATCGCCTAAAAAATCATCTTGCTGGCATATCAGGAGATGTTAGTAGATGTGAGTCAGTCCCGCTGGCCTTGAAGAAGGAAATGAGGGCTTATATGATGGGTAAAAAGGCACACAAAGATTTATCATCTCAACAACACATGGATTTGCAAGATGAGATATCATGGCACCAAAGACGAAGGGATTGCAGTCTACCTGTTCAGCGCCCGATCAATTCAGATGATGATGATGAGGAGGAGGAGGATGAGGAGGATCCAGATGACCCTGATGCAGAGTACACCAGAGCTGTTCGTGCCAGTTTGCGGACAAATAGAGAAGATGAGGACCGGCGAAGAGGCATAGGATCATCAGGTGGATCAATGCCTACTGCTTCTCAGCCTGGGATATTCGTTCCTAGGGGTTCTTCTGGTCGCAGGACTGCTAGTTCTATATTGAGTTGTGGACGGACATCAGATGTGGCACGCGGTCCTATGGCCCAATTTTTGTACAGATCAAGGTCTGCCAGACAGCCTGGAATCAAGCAAGCATTAAAAGGAGTCAAGGCATCAGCAAAAAATGCCTTGAAAGGAATTGTGAAATGGTTTTTACATGCAGGTGTGCCAGCACATGCCGCATCTAGTCCATATTTTCAGACGATGGTGGATGCAATTGCAGATGCTGGACCTGGTGTAAAGGCCCCCACAGCTCGCTACATTTATGATGTTGGGCTTGAAGAAGAGTATAATGACTTGAAAGTATGGGTCGACAACTTCAAAAATGTGTGGAGGGAGCGTGGTTGTACCATCATGTGTGATGGTTGGACATGGACCATAAGAAGATCCATGATTAATTTTCTTGTGTATTGCAGCGAGGGCACTATTTTTTTGAAGTCTGTGGATGCCTCAAACAGAATAAAGAATGCTAATTATTTGTACAGGCTAATGGATGACGTGGTGGAGGAAATTGGTGAAGAAAATGTTGTGCAGATAGTCACTGACAACGAAGCAAGTTATAAAGCATCCGGTAATTTGTTGATGCAGAAGAGACACCATTTGTACTGGGTGCCTTGTGCAGCACATTCTATTGACTTGATGATGGAGGACATAGGTAGAGATCCTTTTGTTGCTGAGGTGGTACAACATGCTCAGATGATCACGGGATTTATTTATAGTCACAACAGGATCTTACATATGATGAGAGAACATACAGGTGGACGGGATCTTCTTCGTGCTAGCCCTACTAGATTTGCATCCAACTTCATTTCTTTAGAGAGCCTGAGTAAATACAAGCATCAGTTGGTCCAGTTAGTCCACTCTGACGAGTTTCTGGCACATATAGGGACACTGAGAGCCGATGCTAGAGAAGTTGCCTTGGCAGTGCAATCGCTAGTTGGGGATAGAAGTTTTTGGGATAAGGTTTCGCGCTATCTGAAAGTGGTTGAGCCTCTGGTACGTGTTCTGAAGTTAGTTGATGGAGATGACAAAAATGACATGGGATATTTGTATGAGGCCATGGATAGAGCAAAGGAGCAATTGAGCGAAAGCCTTCCTACTTCTCATGACAAATGGTAGAGGATCATCGATAATAGATGGGAGTCGACTCTTCATCATGATCTTCATGCTGCTGGTTAATTCTTCATCTATTTAAGTTGATTTTATGTTATTAATTTTGTTCACATTTAATTTTATAACTAATTAATATTCAATTTATATGCAGGATATTTTTTCAACCCAAGGTATCAGTATAGTGAGAGCGTACATAATGACGGAGAGGTCCTTCGAGGCACAACTAACGTGATTACTAGAATATCAAGGAATACGAATGAAAGGATAGATGCCTTAGCAGAGGTAACGTACAAAGTAGGAGTTTATGAAAATGCATGCGTCTATCATTAACTTATGTTATTTATATTTATTTTGTAGATGGAGAGATTTAAATTGAAGATTGGCATTTATGGAGATGATGACGTCAGGGCTGCAGTAACGAGGACAACTCCAGGTGAATTACATAATAAATAGTCAAATATTAAATTTAATGATGCTACCAATCTACAATGTAGACTCTACATATGATTATTGATATCGTCGTCTTCTTTTTTTTTTTGAACAGCTGAATGGTGGATCCATATTAATTACAGACAAGCTGCCACAAATCCTTTGGCGTATGTTGCAGTGCGAGTACTCAGTCAAACCACTTCTTCCAATCAATGGGAAAGAAACTGGAGTACATTCAGTCTCATTCACACGAAGGTTCGTAACAGATTGGGGGTTTCTAGGCTGGAGAAGTTGGTGTACTATCACTACAACATGCATCTAAAAATCAGGCAGATTTAGGAAAGAGAGAGGCTTGAAAGACAGAGATTCATGGAGTTTGCTGGCAGACCAGTTGATGAGCCTGTACATCATATTGATATTGATGAACTGTTAGATGAAGAACACCCACTGCATTCTTGGGTGGAGAGCAGAGCAGCCAGAGATGCACAGCCTGAGTTTAATCCTCATGATCGGAGTTGGGCAGAAGGTGAATTAGATGCAGTAGTTGCTCGAGATCCTGAATTTCAGACAACACAAGAAGGAGGTGCACTAGTTCTTCAGAGGCGCCGAAAGTCAGCCACACTAGAAGACACTGCTAGAACTTCTGCCTCTCAGCCAGCACTCAGGAGATCAGCTACTTAGGTGGATCCACAAAGAAGAAAGGAGAAAGAGCCAGCGGGACCTTCATTGCAGTCATCGAGCAGTAAAAAGAGAAAACAATCAAAAGGAAAGTCTAAACAACGAGTGGACCCATCAAAAGGAGAAGAAGGGACAGTTCAGCAGACTGGAGAGACACCTGAGGACACCCCAACTTTACCATCTCACTTGGCCAGCATGTACGAGGCAGAAAGACAAACCTACAGGCGTAGAAGAAGGCGATTGAGGAAAACAAGCCAAGTGCGGAGTGATGACTCCATTGATGATGATGATGATGATCATGATGATGGAGATGGTGATCGTGATGGCGCTACTGTTGCTGGACTATCAGGAGGTTCTGCACTTGGGAGCAGTTACACAGGATACGATGATTACTCCGCACCTCCGAGTCATTCTGAAGGAACTCAAGGTCAGAGACAAGGACAACAAAGGGGATTTGAAGGCCAACAGAGACAGGCAGGATGTGATCAAGGAATTCCGGCTCTGGTCGGGACCGGGAATCGGGACCCGGCGATCCCGACCCGACCCGATCTGGATCGGCCGAGTCGGCCGATCCAGACTCAGTCCGGCCGGTCCGACTCGGCCGGATTTTTAAAAAAAAAAAAAAATCAGAAAAAATAGAAAAAATTAGAAAAAAATAAGGAAAAAATCAGAAAAAATTACATACATATTATTCAATTGATGTACAATAAGAACGAATGCAATTCATGTACATCCATAAAAAATAAACATTAAAGACAACTAACTAACTAATAATTTTCGTTGTGCATTAATTAAAAAAGATATTGTTGTTGAAAAATACCTTAGAAAGATCACATTTGTGATCCTTCATCATCCGGTTCATAAGTTTGAGCACGCGGGACATAATCTGCCGGTGCATATCCATAGCCAAACAAGGAACTAGCGAGGTCTTCGAATCCTCTTTGAATACCTCTAGGTGTGTAAGCTTGTTGGCTTGAACTTTCTCCTGATTGTATTGGAGGGACAAAAATGCCGTACTGTATAGGTGGAGGTCCAGAGTACCCTTCAGTAGTGCTGCTGATGTCTGAATATGGCAGTGTAGGGGGATGAAAAATGGGCGGATAAGAAGGTGCATCTTCCCATGGTGGCCAATCACATCCTGCCTGTCTCTGTTGGCCTTCAAATCCCCTTTCTTGTCCTTGTCTCTGACTTTGAGTTCCTTCAAAATGACTCGGAGGTGCGGAGTAATCATCGTATCCTGTGTAACTACTCCCAAGTGCAGAACCTCCTGATAGTCCAGCAGCAGCAGCGCCATCACCATCACCATCTCCATCATCATCATCATCATCATCATCAGTGGAGTCATCACTCCGCACTTGGTTTGTTTTCCTCAATCGCCTTCTTCTACGCCTGTAGGTTTGCCTTTCTGCCTCGTACATGTTGGCCAAGTGAGGTGGTAAAGCTGGGGTGTCCTCAGGTGTCTCTCCAGTCTGCTGAACTGTCCCTTCTTCTCCTTTTGATGGGTCCACTCGTTGTTTAGACTTTCCTTTCGATTGTTTTCTCTTTTTGCTGCTCGATGACTGCAATGAAGGTCTCGCTGGCTCTTTCTCCTTTCTTCTTTGTGGATCCACCTGAGTAGCTGATCTCCTGAGTGCTGGCTGAGAGGCAGAAGTTCTAGCAGTGTCTTCTAGTGTGGCTGACGTTCGGCGCCTCTGCAGAAGTAGTGCACCTCCTTCTTGTGTTGTCTGAAATTCAGGATCTCGAGCAACTACTGCATCTAATTCACCTTCTGCCCAACTCCGATCCTGAGGATTAAACTCAGGCTGTGCATCTCTGGCTGCTCTGCTCTCCACCCAAGAATGCAGTGGGTGTTCTTCATCTAACAGTTCATCAATATCAATATGATGTACAGGCTCATCAACTGGTCTGCCAGCAAACTCCATGAATCTCTGTCTTTCAAGCCTCTGTCTTTCCTGAATCTGCCTGATTTTTAGACGCATGTTGTAGTGACAGTACACCAACTTCTCCAGCCTAGAAACCCCCAATCTGTTACGAACCTTCGTGTGAATGAGACTGAATGTACTCCAGTTTCTTTCACATTGACTGGAAGAAGTGGTTTGACTGAGTACTCGCACTGCAACATACGCCAAAGGATTTGTGGCAGCTTGTCTGTAATTAATCTGGATCCACCATTCAGCTGTTCAAAAAAAAAGAAGACGACGATATCAATAATCATAAATGCCAATCATTAAATTTAATATTTGACTATTTATTATGTAATTCACCTGGAGTTGTCCTCGTTACTGCAGCCCTGACGTCATCATCTCCATAAATGCCAATCTGCAATTTAAATCTCTCCATCTACAAAATAAATATAAATAACATAAGTTAATGATAGACGCATGCATTTTCATAAACTCCTACTCTGTACGGTACCTCTGCTAAGGCATCTATCTTTTCGTTCGTATTCCTTGATATTATAGTAATCACATTAGTTGTGCCTCGAAGGACCTCTCCGTCATTATGTACGCTCTCACTATACTGATACCTTAGGTTGAAAAAATATCCTGCATATAAATTGAATTTTAATTAGATATAAAATTAAATGTGAACAAAATTAATAACATAAAATCAACTTAAATAGATGAAGAATTAACCAGCAGCATGAAGATCATGATGAAGAGTCGACTCCCATCTATTATCGATGATCCTCCACCATTTGTCATGAGAAGTAGGAAGGCTTTCGCTCAATTGCTCCTTTGCTCTATCCATGGCCTCATACAAATATCCTATGTCATTTTTGTCATCTCCATCAACTAACCTCAGAACACGTACCAGAGGCTCAACCACTTTCAGATAGCGCGAAACCTTATCTCAAAAACTTCTATCCCCAACTAGCGATTGCACTGCCAAGGCAACTTCTCTAGCATCGGCTCTCAGTGTCCCTATATGTGCCAGAAACTCGTCAGAGTGGACTAACTGGGCCAACTGATGCTTGTATTTACTCAGGCTCTCTAAAGAAATGAAGTTGGATGCAAATCTAGTAGGGCTAGCACGAAGAAGATCCCGTCCACCTGTATGTTCTCTCATCATATGTAAGATCCTGTTGTGACTATAAATAAATCCCGTGATCATCTGAGCATGTTGTACCACCTCAGCAACAAAAGGATCTCTACCTATGTCCTCCATCATCAAGTCAATAGAATGTGCTGCACAAGGCACCCAGTGCAAATGGTGTCTCTTCTGCATCAACAAATTACCGGCTGCTTTATAACTTGCTTCGTTGTCAGTGACTATCTGCACAACATTTTCTTCACCAATTTCCTCCACCACGTCATCCATTAGCCTGTACAAATAATTAGCATTCTTTATTCTGTTTGAGGCATCCACAGACTTCAAAAAAATAGTGCCCTCGCTGCAATACACAAGAAAATTAATCATGGATCTTCTTGTGGTCCATGTCCAACCATCACACATGATGGTACAACCACGCTCCCTCCACACATTTTTGAAGTTGTCGACCCATACCTTCAAGTCATTATACTCTTCTTCAAGCCCAACATCATAAATGTAGCGAGCTGTGGGGGCCTTTACACCAGGTCCAGCATCTGCAATTGCATTCACCATCGTCTGAAAATATGGACTAGATGCGGCATGTGCTGGCACACCTGCATGTAAAAACCATTTCACAATTCCTTTCAAGGCATTTTTTGCTGATGCCTTGACTCCTTTTAATGCATGCTTGATTCCAGGCTGTCTGGCAGACCTTGATCTGTACAAAAATTGGTCCATAGGACCGCGTGCCACATCTGATGTCCGTCCACAACTCAATATAGAACTAGTAGTCCTGCGACCAGAAGAACCGCTAGGAACGAATATCCCAGGCTGAGAAGCAGCAGGCATTGATCCACCTGATGATCCTATGCCTCTTCGCCGGTCCTCATCTTCTCTATTTGTCCGCAAACTGGCACGAACAGCTCTGGTGTACTCTGCATCAGGGTCATCTGGATCCTCCTCATCCTCCTCCTCCTCATCATCATCATCTAAATTGATCGGGCGCTGAACAGGTAGACTGCAATCCCTTCGTCTTTGGTGCCATGATATCTCATCTTGCAAATCCATGTGTTGTTGAGATGATAAATCTTTGTGTGCCTTTTTACCCATCATATAAGCCCTCATTTCCTTCTTCAAGGCCAGCGGGACTGACTCACATCTACTGACATCTCCTGATATGCCAGCAAGATGATTTTTTAGGCGATAGATGCCACCACCCATCTCCTTTCCACACCAGTTGCATTTAACCCTCCTCCTAACACTGTCCACTAGTGTGCAATGCTACCAACCAGGATCAGCACCATGTTGCTCCACATCCTGTTCTGCCATATTCCTGCATAACATAAAAACACAAAAATGCAATCAGGTTCTAACAAGTTCAATAGAGTGGTTGGCAAACTCAAGTGAACCTTAATCACACTAATCATACAAAAGCCCCAATTTTTAACACTTAATTAAGGTTAATTTTAACTAATTAACGCTAATAACAGGCAATTAATACAAAAAATGCACATTTATGTCCTAACAAGTTCAATTGAGTGTTTGCCACACTCAATTGAACCTTAATCACGCTAATCATATAAAAGCCCCAATTTTTAACCCCTAATTAGGGTTAATTTTAACTAATTAATGCTAATAACATGCAATTAATACAAAAAAATGCACATTTATGTCCTAACAAGTTCAATTGAGTGGTTGGCACACTCAATTGAACCTTAATCACGCTAATCATATAAAAACCCCAATTTTTAACCTCTAATTACGGTTAATTTTAACTAATTAACGCTAATAACATGCAATTAATGCAAAAAAATACACATTTATGTCCTAACAAGTTCAATTGAGTGGTTGGCACACTCAATTGAACTTTAATCACACTAATCATACAAAAGCCCCAATTTTTAACCCCTAATTAGGGCTAATTTTAACTAATTAACGATAATAACATGCAATTAATGTAAAAAAATACACATTTATGTCCTAATAAGTTCAATTGAGTGGTTGGCACACTCAATTGAACCTTAATCACACTAATCATACAAAAGCCCCAATTTTTAACCTATAACTAGGGCTAATTTTGAGAATTTGTCTAATCAACATGCTAAAATTTTTTTCAACCTAAATATTAAGAGATCTACACAATCATACATCATTTCTAATTTTTTTAGAATTTTAAAAAATTAATTCAAAATATACCTAAACTCGGATCGGAATGCGAACAAAAAATCCGACGTCGAGGGCGGCGGTGACGGCGACCACAGCGGCGGTGGCGGCTCCCGGACGGCCGGCCGACGATGACGGGATGAAAATCCCCTCCTTTTGCTCGATATCTAAAAAAAAAATAGAAAAGAGAGAGAAAAAGAGAGAGAGAGAGAGAGAGGGCCGGCGGCGGCAGGCCGGCAGCGGACGGCCGGCGGCGGCGGGGGGGCTGGCGGCGAGCCGGGGAGGGGCTGGGGGCTGGGGAAGGGCCGGGCGCCAGCAGCAGAAACGCTGCTGGCGTCTGGTTCCCGATCCCCCCTTGAGGGGGAGATCGGGACCGGCCCGAACCGGACCAGATCGGGCCGATTTCTGCCATTTTTTTTTAAAAAAAAAAAATCGGTGGGGGGAACAGTAATTTCCCCCCCAACTCGGCTCGGAACCCGCCGATTCCGACTCGAATCGGCCGATTCGAGTCGGAATCGGCCGATTCCGCAATCCATGGATGTGATTGGCCACCATGGGAAGATGCACCTTCTTATCCGCCCATTTTTCATCCCCCTACACTGCCATATTCAGACATCAGCAGCACTACTGAAGGGTACTCTGGACCTCCACCTATACAGTGCGACATTTTTGTCCCTCCAATACAATCAGGAGAAAGTTCAAGCCAACAAGCTTACACACCTAGAGGTATTCAAAGAGGATTCGAAGACCTCGCTAGTTCCTTGTTTGGCTATAGATATGCACCATACATGTCGGCAGATTATGGCCCGCCTGCTCAAACTTATGAACCAGATGATGAAGGATCACAAATGTGATCTTTCTAAGGTATTTTTCAATAACAATGTCTTTTTTAATTAATGCACAACAAAAATTATTAATGTGACTCTTTAATGTTTATTTTTTATGGATGTACATGAATTGCATTCATTCTTATTGTACATCAATTGAATAATATGTATGTAATTTTTTCTGATTTATTTTTATTTTTTTTTATTTTTTCTGATTTTTTCTATTTTTTTCTATTTTTTCTGATTTTTTTTTTTAAAAAAAAATCCGGCCGAGTCGGACCGGCCGGACTGAGTCTGGATCGGCCGACTCGGCCGATCCAAATCGGGTAGGGTCGGGATCGCCGGGTCCCGATTCCCGGTCCTGACCCGACCCGAAATTCCTTGACTTAGGCAGCACCTACATAATCAAGAGGTGGGGGGAAGTGGGAAAGGGAGAGGTACCTAGGACAGGAAGACAAAACACTTGAAGAGAAGGGAGAAGAAAGGGCGGACATAGAGAAAACTTAGGAAAGGTAAAAGGATGCTAATAGCCACGATGGTTTCCAAGTTTGTGGACACAAGTAGGGCTTGTTGTCTTGTTGTGGCCATCATAGTAAAAGGACAATGTATAGGAGTGCCTCATTATTGACGTCGATATTTATTCACCAAGGAGAAATAATGCCAAAGAAGACAAGGAAGACAAAATAATGAACAAGATGAGATGATAGGATATCAAAACCTAGGGCCAGTCATTCATAAAACCCTATTTATATCACGATTGGGTCCCAATGGACCCAATTAGATTGGCTCATGAAGTAGCCTAGGCATGCTAGGTGCTCCTAAGCATTGCCTAGGCATGGTTTTTTTCAAGGCCTAATAAGGTGTTTAACTGCTTTGGCCTTGAAAATAAGCCTTATCACCTAAACAATGCCTAGGCTTCAAGTAGGCGTAAGCCTTGACAACTATGGTTATTCATCATCCAAGTAGAAAAAAAGAAACACTTTATCTAGAGCATTGATAAGTTGTTCAAACTGTAAGTTGCTTTTTGATGGTGATCATTCCCCATTCATGCATCAAAAGAATTTCCAAGTATAAAAGCTCATCAATCACCAAGCCTCAAACTTTGTCGTAGGACAAGAAAGTGGACCAATTAGTAGCATTGAGAGACAAGTGAATGTAATTTCAATTGTGCTAATGGGTTGTGAATACTCTGATGGGATTGTAAACTTTTAAGGATTTGGATTTCTATGACAAAGATGTATAGTGTTCAGATTAGACAATACTAGAATGCTCATCATTAGGTTGTCAACTTTTAAGTAGCTGGGTTTCACTTGCACTATTGGGTTGTGAATTTTCTGATTGGATTGTCAACTTTTAAGTATTAAAGTTTCAATTGCACAAATGGGTCGTGAATCTTCTGATTGAATTGTCAACTTTTAAATATTTGGATTTACATGACAGAGATGTACGGTGTTTAGACAGAATGGATGGTGTTTAGACGACACCACCTAATTGTATAGTGTTAAATTTTTTATTGACTTTAATTGATTGTTCAAGAGTTCTAATTCTTATACTTGATTTACTCCAAAAGAAATATTCTGATTGATTCATATTAGTATATTACTAAGAACACTCATCATTATTCGCTGAATCATCATTATATTAATTTGTAATTGATGCTGTTACTATCACTAGAAACATGCCACTGACTGTTCACTACATTTACCTACATGGTTGCTCCGAAGAAGTGTTTACCATACCTGATTAGCAGCTGAAACATATAAATTTATTATGAATTATTATGTTAAATTGAACCTCAATAAAAAATGCAGTTCTAACATTTTTCCACATTTTTAGAATTTAGATAACCTCAACATAGCACATGCACAATAGGCATGCGAGGCAACCGTGGCTCACCTCAGCCATACCTAGGTATTTAAGGCAATGTCTTTTCCCGCCTAGATCACTGGGAAGAGGGAAATGGGAGGAGGAAATTAAAGAACAAATCCAAGAATGACATGCAAGGTTCTGAGAACCATGGACCAACTTGCAGAAAGCATGTATCTAATTAATGGATGACTTAAAAAGTCACGAGGAATAAGAATATGCAGTAGCATGTAACAGGAAAGGGCTTTATACATTATGAACAGAGGCTTAGACATCAGCAAGTAATCAAAGCATGCATTAGACATAATCAAAAGAGGTACTATTTAAAAGGCAGACAAAGGCCACAATCTATGTAAAACAAGAATAGCATCAAGTCGTAGCAGCACATATCCTATCCAAATAACAAAGAGGAAGAAATATCAACTTATGACAAACAGCACATTGCCCTAAAAAAACATTCAAACAATAAACCAAGATAGCATGTATGGTATATTGATTAACAGCATGAGTGAGAGAGAGAGAGAGGTGAGTGAGGCAAGGCAAGGCAAGGTGAGGTGCAGCATTTTCAGATTGCCTCAATTCACCCCGTCGCCTAGGCATGTGAACAAAACAAACACCTTCACTAACATAGATGATTTTTTTTTTAAGGCAGCAAAAGCCACATTCATTCATTGAAATTATCAGAAAAAGAGTTCAAGGGTAGAAGAAAGGGAAAGGGAAACATAATAATTGTCTACCAAGACAGTAGACATTGCAAGAATCACAAGAACCACATAAAACCCCCTTCCCAAAAAGGGAACACATTACAACTCACATCAATACGCTCAAAGAAAGACAGTTTTCCACTGGACAATTTTTGAAAGAGTTGCAGATTCTGAAATCTTATGCCCAAATCTTCTAATGAACCATTCTTGTATGAAGTAAATACAGTTTCCAATAATCCCTGCTGGGCAAGAGAACTGGTTGCCGAAAATTCTGAGGTTCCTCTCTCTTCAAATGGCCCATAGCATTGCTGATAGAAGGGATTCCCACAAACAAAAATCCTGCTGGTTGGGACACATCTGATTCCAATTTGCCATAAGGCTTTCTACCGAATTGGAGCAGCTTGGAGGACTGCCTAAAATTCTGAAAAAAGCCTTCCAGATTACATCCATTATACCACTATTAATAAAAAGATGGTCAACAGTTTCTTCAAACATCCCACAAAATGAACATATTCTTTTGTCTAGAGTTAAGAACCTGAGCTTGTCCCCCGTAGGTAATCTGCCCCATGCTATTTTCCACAAAAAAATCCTAATCTTGATGGGAAGAGATTTCTTCCACACCTGAGAATCCCAGCTGACCTTAACCCCTCCTGAGTTCAGAACTTTGGTTGTAGAATTGACAGAAAACTTTCCTCTTGGATCCCATCTCCAACTTTTGACATCTTCTCTCTCATTCATCTCTCGGAAGTCTTGAAGCAGCATATTGAGTTGCAGGAACTCCCTCTCTTCTTCATAGAGAAAATTTATGCAAAATCTGAAGTCCCAGACAAATCCTTGAGGTGAGTAAGTTCGGACATCACTTATAGTAGAATTCTTATCTACTGAAATGCTGTATAGATTTGGAAATCTATCTTTTAAAGTCCTTCCCTCCTTCCAAGCATCTTCCCAGAATTTTGCAGTTCGGCCATTACCCACATTTATGTAAGTAGAGCAATTGTAAAGATCCAAGTTATGTAGTATATTCTTCCAAACATTTGAAACAGAGCCAATGAGCTGAAAGCTACCAATCCATAGATCCTTATGAGAAAAATATTTACTTCTAATAATTCTGGCCCATATACGCTGAACTTCCCTTTCAAGCCTCCACATCCATTTTACCAAAAGAGCTTTATTGAAGTTTTGAATTGGTGTTAAACATACTCCCCCTTCCTCTGTACTCTTGCATACAAATTTCCATCCAATGTGATTCCCACCCTTTACTTCCAGGTGTTTACCCTTCTAAAAGAAAGCTGCTCTTATAGACTCCAATTTCATACACACCATCTTAGGCACTTCAAAAATGGATAAATAATAAATAGACAAACTAGAGAGCTCTGATTTGGACAAAACCCATCTTCCTCCTACTGAAAGAAGGGTCCCTTTCCAGCCTTGAAGTTTACTCTCAAATTTCCTAATCAAGGGGTTCCAATCACAATTATTAAGCTTCCTGTCAGAAAGAGGTAATCCCAAATATGTAATAGGGAAGGTAATTGACTGCACATTGATCATATTTGATAAACCAGCCATCTTATCTTCTAAAACATTAATACCCACCATTTCACTTTTTGAGAAATTGATTTTAAGTCCAGTCACCGCTTCAAGAATCTTCAGCAAAATCTTCAAATTAATCATCTTCTCTTCCTTTGTTGATGAAAATATAATCGTGTCATCAGCATATTGAAGGTGAGTAACCTCCTTATCCATCCTTCTAACTTTGATATCCTCAATAATGTGACAATCTCTTGCTTTATTCCACATGGTACTCATAACCTGTCCCACTATAATGAAGAGAAGAGGTGAAAGGGGATCGCCTTGCCTAAGTCCTCTTGAGCTACCAAAGTAGCCAAATGCGACTCCATTGATTAAAATGGAGAATTTCGTTGTCCCAATGCAACTTGCTATCCATTGTGTCTATTTCCTTTTAAACCCTATCAGTTGCATAACTCTTAACAAACAATTCCAGTTTATTCTGTCAAAAGCCTTTTCAAAATCAATCTTACACACAACAACCTCCTTTTTTCTACTCTTCTTATCATGAATATTCATATGCATCCATAAAACTATCAAGAATGAAACGGCCCTAAATGAAAGCTGCTTGATTGGAGTCGACCACACTACTGATCACTAGCTTGAGTCTAGTTACCAAAGCTTTTGTGATGATCTTGTAGCTGCCATTAAGTAAACAAATAGGCCTAAAATCCCCTAACCCTTTTGCACTGTCCTTCTTAGGAATAAGGACTATGAATGTAGAATTAAGAGATTTAATCTTCCAAGGCCTCCTTTCGAATTCTCTTACAGCTGCCATAATATCTCCCTTAATAACTTCCCAGAAATGTTGGTAGAACCCAATTGAGAACCCATCTGGTCCTGGAGAACATCCATACTAAAAACTGCAGCCTTAATTTCTTCCTCAGAAAAAGGTCTAATAAGACTGTTTAAAGAAGAGGAGGTGTGGAGACCTTGGATCAACTCTAATATGTTCAAGCAGATCTCAGATCATGAGGCAACTCCTCAAAGAAAATTAATGCAGCTGCTCCATACTCTTGTTCCTCAGATAATATATGATTGTCAACCTTCAAGGACTCTATCAAGATTCTCCTCTTTTTACCACTAGCCATCGTACGGAAATAGGAAGTATTTTTGTCTCCCTCCTTTAACTACAGTTCCTTAGCTCTCTGCTTCCACTTGATTTCTTTCCTTAAGGACCAATCAAGATAATGCTGCTTTTTATAGTCCCATTGTTGGATTTCCTCTCTAGATAACAAATCTTGGTCATATTTGGCTTGAAAACCTTCAATCTCCTTGAGCAATTCTTTCCGGATCCTTGTTGCTGCTCCAAAAAAAATTTCACTCCATTTGTTTAGTTTTTGTTTCAACCATTTAATTTTAGAAGCCAGATTATAACAAGCATTTGAATGAAGAGGGGCTTCCTTCCACCATATAGAGACAAGATCAAATAAGTCTTCATGTTTCAGCCAGGCCAATTCAAATCTAAATAATATGTCTCTACTCCTATTCTTTCCAACAAAAAATAATAAAGGAGTATGATCCGAGAGAACTCTAGGTAACCCTTTCAGAGAAAAACTGTTAAATTTATGCTGCCACTGAGGAGTAATGAAAATTCTATCAATTTTTGACTTGGTCCTGACATTAGACCAAGTATATGTCACTGCTGTGGAATCCACTTAAATAAGACTGCAAGTATTCACCCAATCTCCAAAGGCATCCATTTCAAAAGTCCAAGCCAGTTGATTTTCTCTTTCTCCTGGGAATCTAACAGCATTAAAGTCCCCTCCCACTCACCATGCCTCTGCACTTGTATGTTGCAAGTCTCTTAATTTATCAAAAAAACCCATTTTAGCTTGCATATACTGAGGCCCATACACACCTGTGAAATGTCCAAAAAATATAGTTACTTTTCAACTTGAAATCAATGGAGATACAATAATTACCCACTCTAGAATTGCACCACTGAAGTACATTCTCATCCCATAATATTAGAATTCCCCATGCAGACCATCAGCTGGTTTTGTTGCCCATCCTGTAAGTCTATTACCTCCTATTCTTTTAATAAGTTCTACATCTTTTTCTACTCCCTTTGTTTCTTGCAAACACATAATTTGTACCTTGTTAAATTGTATCATTGTTCTAACTTCCCTGCCTTTCACATTTCCATTCAGGCCTTTAACATTCCAGCTGACAATGTTCATGAATAATGAGAATTCTTACCCTTCTCATAACCTTTTCTAGGCCTAAGATTCAAACTACACATTGTTTTGAAGGAAAGTCAATTCCCTGTTGCCTATCTTCACTCCACTGCTATTGCCTCTTCTGCTCGATCTAATAGAGAGGTTCATATCTCTTCGGATCTTCCGCAGGAATTTCCTAACCACATCCTCTTTACCAGGGAAAGAGATACCAACCAAACCCCCGATTATTTTAATAGTATCATCAGACCACTCCAAGTTCTCCCTAGGATTTAAGACTGTGAGGGGAAAATAATCATATGAGGGAACTATTCCAACCACTAAAGTTGTATTTCCATCTGTCATGACCTTATTCAGAGTCTCTGAATGTCCTGACATAGTATCTTGGCCAAAAACTGTCAGTGCCAGCCCTTTATTCTTGTGTTGTTCGTTCCAAGTTCTTCTATCAAGTTTTCTAGGGTCCTTAAAATAGAACTCCTCTGATACTAACCAGCCACCGATCCTCTGCAACCCTCAATACCGGCCGGAAGAAGCTACAAAGAAGAGCCAATACACCAGACCGCTCCCTCCTTTCCGACTGGGGAGCTTCCAGCTGAAGCGAAGATGGATGGGAGGAGAGTAGACCGTGCTACAATCCTCGGAGACACCGGCTCAAAACCGCCAACCAGCGAACCAGAAACGAGCATATCGGGTGAGGAAGAAGGGTCCGATCGGGTCATAATCGGGT
Source organism: Zantedeschia hybrid cultivar (assembly GCA_030544215.1). Taxonomy (NCBI): domain Eukaryota; kingdom Viridiplantae; phylum Streptophyta; class Magnoliopsida; order Alismatales; family Araceae; genus Zantedeschia; species Zantedeschia hybrid cultivar. The sequence continues at coordinate 50,494,841 of JARZZO010000011.1, forward strand.
GTGACTTACCCGATATGACCCTTGATTGAGGCCTGTCTAACTTACCCGATACGACCCTGGATGGAGGCCCGTCTGACTTACCCACTAAGATCTCTCCTGAGAGACCCGAAAGCATACCCGCTAGGACCGAACTGGCCCGAGCATGTTCATCTTCCCAGTCTGACAGTGACGCCTTTCCTGCTAGCCTCCTCCTCCAATGAGAGCTTCCTTCCTCCGCGTGGAGGAGCAAATCATCCACTGCCCAACCTGCCACCCCTGCCTCGAGCATCGCCACATCCTCGAGAAGATTGCCCGCCATACACATTAACCTAGATTCTTCAATAGCAGGAGCGACCCCCAAAATAGACTGCCGCAAATCTTCTTCAAGAAAGATCTCGGTAGTATCTCTGCTAGTACACCGAGTCTGAACCCCTGAGCTCGCAAGAACACCCTGAGTCAAACTCGGGATAGACTTCTCACCAGAGAGATCCTAATCAATGGCCTTCACCTCCCTAGTTCTCTCCTGTTCAGAGCGATTTCCCTCCCCTGTACTTCGAAAACCCTATTGCATAGGGAAATGTCTGGCTTGGCGGTGACTAGGCTCCCTTTAGGTTGAGCCTCAAATGATTCAGTGGTGTCTACCACTATTAAACCCATTGAATCCCTCTCTTCTCCCTCCTTATATAACGGTTGAGTTAACTCAGCTCTACTTGCTCTGTAATTTTCGTATTCTGCCACCACCTCTGCCCAAGTCCATTCTGATGATGAATTTTCTGAAGCCAACAAATGCTCTGAATCCTCCTCTTCTGGTAGAATAGTAACCCAAAAGAATTTACCTTCCACCAAGATTTTGACTCTGGAAGGGACTTCCAACAGGCAGTCAACTTCGATCAAAATTCTGGCGAATCTGAACTGCTTCCCTCCCCTAGAACTGACATCTACTTTTCTAAGAATGGCAAATTTAAAAACTATTGCTTGAAAAGAAGTGGCGTTCCAAAGATGCAAAGGGATCCCCAACAACCTAACCCAGAGTAGTTTCCCTTGTTGAGCTAGTTCCGACGCCACCTCCAGACTCCATTCAGAACATCGGATCTTCAGGTCTTATGTAATGAATTCTTTGAGGGCAATGACCTCCTTCCAAGCAGAATCTTCAACTTGGACCAGAAAAGACTTCGATGAAAATTCCTTGCACCATAAATCTTTCACCAGAGACCAACGACGGTGAAGAAGTAGAATCAAGCTATTAATGGAGACTATATCACGAACCTTACTGAAGGAAGCTTCTAATAGAGAGAGGACTACATAGCCTTCCAGGAATTTCTTGGCCTTGGCAGCTTCCTGCGACCAAGGAATGGCAATAGGTTCTTGACCTAGATACATCGAAGGAGACCACCCCTTCTTCTCAACCGGGCGAGGAGTAGGATCCGGCTTCTTAACTGGGTCAAAAACGATCCCCTATTTTGGGACCTTCCTCTTACAATATCTTCTTCTATAACCCTCTCCCCCACATTCTAAACACCAGACATTCTTCTTACAATAACTCGCCCAGTGGCCTTTACTAAGACATCTGATGCAGACGTCCCTCTCCATCAGGAGAGATGGTGGAGACGAATTAGCAGAAGGCTTCAAAGCCAGCTTCCCCCTTCTCCTTCTAATATAAGTCCATCCACCTTTTACTTCGCTCTCCCTCCTTTCGCTCATCTTACCATTAATAGAGACATAGTCAGTACATTACTAACATAGATGATAGATCTTCTGACCAGTGAGATTTTATAATACATTATTATATTCAAATTAACCCCTTGATTCTCTTGTAAAAAATTGAGGCTTTATATGTAGCTCATTGAATGTTACTTTTCTATGGAAATAGCTCATTGAATATTATTTTACATTTTCATAGGAGAGATAGGGCAGAATGAAACTATTGGAGCAACAAGAATGAGATAGCTACAAAGGAATGCAATGAAACCATCAATGCTACAGCAGCATGTGAATCAAGGTTCAGTCGCATAAGTGCAGCTGATGCAAATTTATGATGGTGCATCCACCCCTCAGCTTTTATTTTCTTTCATTAGCCAGAGGAACTAATCCTCAGCTTTTGTGGATGTACTTCCTCTATTTAGTTCAATAAAATTGGTGGTACACCAGAATTCCTTTCAAAAAAGACTGTCCGTTGAAAGTGAAGATGCCACTAGTGATGAAGCACAATTCCACGGCATATGGGCTGGCATCAGAAGAAGGAAGGTTTCCAACTTATTGGTCAAACAGGCAGCTTGTTATTCATTTGAAGTTGATCCAGGAGCAGCAGATTCAACAGGAGAGCAAAGCAATGGTATGGGAAGGAATTGCCATTCTTCAAACCCAATTCCTAGTACAAATATTGAACCATCTCATTCAATATATGTACTAGGAATTGGGATTAAAGAATGGCAATTCCTAGTATAATGGCCGGCTCTCTCACACTGCACAGAACCATGGACCAAATATATTGGTTCGTTCTCCACCAACATAGCAAAGGTTGCAGAAAAGATAACAAACGATGGAGCAGGATATATAAGGGTCAAATCCTAAACATGAGACGAAGATTAACTAGGAATGATTCTTTGATCACGAGCACATGTTACATGAAAATGAAGTAATGAAAAGAAAAAGAAAATGAACTATTTCACTTATAGGCTACATATGTCACCAACAAAGGCAAGGTCCATTTGCTTGCACAAGGCTGATCGCTGATGACAATGATGATGATGATGATGGAGCAGCCTTGAGATGGTCACCTAATGATGATGGAGTTGCAGATATGCAAGAGCGGAAACTACACCATTTGATCTTGGATCAAGGTCTAGGAAGGCATCTCAGCCAATGAAGGGACAGAATGCATAGGAAATAGAGGAGACAGACATCATAATCATGCAAGTAGCGGATGACATTCACATGGATTTGGCACATGGAAATATTATCATGGTCATAATCAACGATTGTACTAAAAATCAGCTGATCCAGATAGGAAGCAGCCCGAACTACAGATAAGAATAGGTCATAACCTGTCCAGCTCCAATGGAATTAAATGGTCAGAACCGACCAAAACTGGCTTCGGAATCAGAATCAGATCCGGAGCCGATAGGGGCTGGTCCAGTTCCAACATCTGGTTTTTAATTCCGAGAGTAGTGGGGTACCTGAAGCACTATTGGTGGCTGAAGTTCTACTTATGAGGATTATGCCTACATTTTACTAGCTTTAGCAAGGGCCTGAGGTGTCTCTGGAGGATTCAAGGTAATATCAACCACTAATTAAAATGCAGTAACCAGATTTGAGTGTCACAAATTGAGCATATTATGGAGAGTACCATTACCATTACAATCTAAAAGAAGTCTCATTTGCACATTACCCCAACAATGTACCATGTGAGAAATCATTCCCATGTTACTGGCGTGTATAATTTCTTTTAAAGTGTTTGTGTTCATACTTGTAATGTGGTCTCCTTATCTGAGTTTAGCAACTTTCTTGTGAAGTGTGGAATAAATAATACAATGAGTCCTGATTACATTGGAAATTCTTGTGTCTTGTTTTTCTTAGTTTACCCTTCCCCTTGCTATTCATCATTTTATATTTGTCCTAGAAGATGGGACAAGGCTTTGACGATGATGATGTACATTTGTCCGAGATTTTCTTCTCATCTTGTACCACAAAGAAAAATAAATGGCTATAAACTACAAATGCAGAACAAACAAACTCAAAAAAAAAAACTCTGAAAAAAAACATCCATCTGCACTATGAGAGTACTAACAGCAAACAACAAACCGTATTCAATTTCTTGGATTTGCCTCTTCATTGTCTTTGTTGATAGAACTCTGCATTGTGCTTTTCAGTTGTATCCTTCAAAATAAACAATGTTTTTTTAGAGAAAATCAGACTGTACCACTAATTTTAATAAAAATAAAGAGAAGTAGTACAATCAAGCAAGACATGAGAAATTCCTATCTAAAGGAAAAAAAAAATAAAGCACAAAATCCATCAAAACTTTAAAAACAAGATAACTCTCTAGCCCAGTCCCTAGCTGCCACCCCCATAATGTGATGACTCCAATTATTCAAAAACTAAATGACCAACAATACAATTTTCTCAATGTAAATTTTACTTCCCTAAAGACGGTTCCATTCCTTTAATTCCAAATACTCCAGCAAATAGCATGTGGTAGAATATGCAGGATCTTCCTCCTAGTGCCCTTTGCAGTTTGAGCTTCAGTTGAGAAAAATACTCCCACATCTCTTGTAGAGTATTGAAAGATGGATAAATTGTGAAAATTCTACCCATCAGCTTCCAAATTTCTCTACTAATATGGCAGCTAGTAAACATATGGTCGATGTCTTCTTTATGAACACCACACAGCACACGAAGAATATCATTGTCCTTGCACCATTTGCTTCTATAAACTTTGGTGATAATGCTTCTCTTTAAGACCAGCCACAAAAAGGTCTGAACCTTAAGAGGCGATTTCACCTTCCACACATCATCATAATGTTGGAAAGCAGGCTGCATTCCTTCCAACAATTTATAGAAAGACTTAACAGAAAAATTACCTGATTTTCTGCCCACAAAATCTGGTCTTGTTGATTCACTTCCCTGAGGAGATTCTAGCACGTGGAGACGCTCTTTAATGGAACTTAAGCTTTAGCTGGTCGTAACCAAGAAACCACCGGTTTTGCATGGTGGGGTGGGAATGCCAGACACATCAATTTGTCAAGTAAACTGAAGACAAAAGCTGGAGCAATGACAAATACTGTGTTTCTTCAGTTTCTGTTTGGCCTCTTCTCAGCTATAAGAACCACTGCACATTACCATTTTCTATCTGATAACTATCATTGACACAAGTATCCTTTTTATTGCCTAAAAGGAGATTCATCAAAATCCGAGTTATTGCTAAGATATTGCGCTCCCCCTATTTTGATGCCCATATATACCCACTAAAAACTACAAATTTTATCTATATTAAACATAGAAACCAAAGGAAAAGAAAGAATGTATCACCTTACTCTTCCAATGCGTATGACTGTACCAGTGGTGTTGGTGACTCTATCGCTTTTAGCATGTTTACTGTTGGAAACCAAGACTATATGTTAAGTGTCTTATGTTTAGTGTTTTAACTATATTATGTTTCATGACCATTTACGTCCATGCGGATACAGTTCATAGTTCACTTCATAAGTATATCATATATATTGAGTCTAGCCATGCACTTTAGATGCGTAGAGAAAGGAAGGATTTAGTGAGGATCCTATATAAGACAAGTGATTCACTACCGCCCTTTTTCATATTCGTTTTGTTTCATGTTTTGTTTTAGTTTTATGATAATTATTTGATATCAGAAACTCAAAACCAAAGGAGCAGAAATGTATCACCTTTCTTGAAAATAGATTTATCGAAGTCCAAGTTGTAGCTGAGATTTTGCGGAACTAGCCCCAATTGCTTCTTAAAAACTGCAAATGTTATCTACGTAAAAGTTAGAAACTAAAGGGGCAGGAATGTATCACCTTACTTGAAAGGAGATTCATCGAAGTCTGAGTTGTTACTGAGATATTGTCGACTTGCTCCCGATTTGATGCCTCCAATTATTTAAAACCTACAAATCTTTTCTATGTTAAAGTTAGAAATCTAAGGAGGAGCAAGAATGTATCACCATACCTGAAAGGAGATTCTTCGAAGTCTGAATTGCTGCTGAGATATTGTCGAGCTGCCCCCAAATTGATTCTTTCGACTTACCAGGAATGACAAATCTTATGCTTTTAGAAACCAAAGGAGGAGCAGAAATGTATCACCTTACGTGAAAGGAGATTCATTAAACAATGATTTGCTGCAAAGATACTATCGAACTACTACCAACTTGATGACTTCAACTTGCTCGAGATCGACTAGACCAAGATTAAGCACGAGCTAAAGCGTGAGCCCATTTTGGGCTCATTTTGTAGGAGAGCTTGGCTCGCCAATAAAGGAACTCAACTCGAACTCGATTCGTTAGAACCCTTTTAAGTTAACTCAGCCAATAAACTGAGTTCACCAACTTAGAAACAATCACATCGCTGAGCTTGGGAAGGTGCAGTAGAGAGAGGCTTAAGATTTAAAGAGAAAATGGGGTGAAGTTTTTGTAACGTAACCAATGTTGGACTAGAAAGACCCAACTGTGAATCCCACCTGGGGTGTGCAGAGAAAGGAGGCTCGCCAACGCGCTCCCGTCAGGATGGACCTACATGTAATCAACCCACTTGAAGTGTGCTTGGAGCCTTAGAGGTTCGCCGCCGCGAACTTCATCCTCTCCCGCAAGCTAGGGAAGCACACCGTATAGCAACTCCCACACCCCTCAGTGGGCTCGGCTACCACCACCCTCGTCCACCACCCAGCGTTGTGCCAACCTACTAGGCCTCTACAGGATGGTGTGTCGTAAACGGCCCACCACGACAAGGGGGTAGTGCTGCACGTACCTGTACGCAGTGATCTCCAAGAGCGGGCGGGGCTCCCAAGTTTCACCGTCGGTGTGGTCAGGCAGGAGGCAGTCGTAGATGACAAAGTAGCAGCAGGTCTTGGACATTGTGCGAACAACCTTGGCCTTGTACCAAGCCCCTGGGAACTTTAGAAGCCCATGTCATCCGAGCTCACTCCCACTTCGTCGCCATTGGAGAACCTCATTACCCTTTATCTCTCTCTCTTTCCCTACATCTTAACCAGAGGTGTAGAAAGCTTTTGACAAGCGACAGTGATGGGACCTTGGTGTTAGGTGCACCTGGGAGTTCCCCCCGCACACGCATGAGGAACCTTGAGTTCTAGAAGTTTGATAAGTCCAGAAGCTTGATTGTTTTATCGATGCTCATAATAATCATATTAAAAAATTATGTAAATGTTCAGTAAGTTAGGGCCTATGAGGTGGTGTTGGCATGGTGGGCTTATGAGGGTTGGTTTACCTTTGGTTGTGGTAGTTTGACAAAGAATATACAAATTAATTAAATATTTTTACCTTATGCCAGCTCTCCAGCCGTCCCATCCGAGCCGGGGCTAGCTCGAGTTTGCCTCATTTGATCAGATGAGCCTAAATTAGAGACCAGACTTGGTTCGATTAATTAAATGAGCAGAGCCTAACTTAAGTCGAGCTCAAGTAGCTCGTGAACACTCGACTCCTGGCCACCCTTAGCCCCAATTGCTTATTAAAATTGCAAATCTTATCTATGTTAAACTTAGAAACCAAAGAAGCAGCAGGAGTTTATCACCATACATGAACATGATATTTATTGAAGTCCAAGTTGTTGTTGCGATATCGTAGAGTTCCCCTAATTTGATGCCTTCTACTTACTAGGAACTACAAGCCAACCAGGAAAACACAAGAAATTGTCAAGCCAACCAGGAAAACACCGACCCGCTGAGATAGAGCAGCAACCCCTCTGATAGCGCGCTGGCTACTCCGACATGTCTAGCTCTACGTGGTTCTGCTTCCTCCCAGCCACGAGTGACACTCTGAAGTGTACCACTCCCACACCGGTACTAGTTATTACCCCGAGCTAGGTGACCCTCACCTACTAGGTGCTACCATGTCACTCCCACACCGACATAAGATGTCAAGTGCTAACAACTGTCACTCTAGATCCACGGTCGCATAAACATAACACAATGTGATCTCGATCACATGGAAATCCCTGCCCCGATGTACGATTTCAAAAATGCACATAACAATATCTTCTAACAATATAAAAGAATTTAATTGACATAATTTATAATAATCACACATGTTAAATGTAGGAAATATGTTGTTGTCTTGAATCACGTTGACTCAAGTCAACACCTTTCAACGGCCTTAAAATTGATTTTCCTCACTCTCAGGCTTCGGGACCTTGGGGTACTGGCCTGAATAGCGTCGCCCATGGACGACGTCATTCAACGCCATATCCCACTCTCTGGCCTTGGTACCCTGGGCACGGGCCGCAATTTACGTCGACTCAGGGTAACGCCTTTTAAATCGCATCCCCTTGAGTAGACGTGTTCCACACCCGAAATTGAGCTCCCCTCCGGCCTTCACCGAGCCACAACATGGGGTCCCTTCCCTCCTAAAACGCCTGAAAAAAACAAAATGGAGATAAGGAAAATCCACAAACCGAAACAAACATACTACTCCCATTTCAAAAATATCCTTTTCAATCAAAAATTCCTTAGAACATGCTAAATTCTCCCCAAAATCATAGATTAAAACATTCTAAACACATGTGAGCATCGTCACCCTACCAGTTACTTGAACTCCTCCTATCTCCTCGTTGCTGAACCGCCACACCGCAAGCTACCGCCAGTACCACCGTAGACGCCGTCACCCCACTGAGACGTCGGCCGCCGTCCGAAAAGTGAAGAAGTCACGATGGAGATGGAGGTAGAAGTGTTGAAAGGTGGTAGAGGGGGAAATAGGGTCAGAGAGACGGAGAGAGGGAAGAGAGAGTGAGAATGAGAGAAGGAGGGATGGCTCGGGGCGTCAACCCCGACCGAACTGAATCGCGTCGTCCCAAGATGACGCGGTTCAGAAGACAAAATAGGGTCGTACACTAACAAATGTTTGAATCGCGTCGACCATATACGACGCCATTCAGACGAAAAGACCGGGCCCGTGCACCGCACCCTTACGCACGACCACACAGCACACCAACATGGCTCCTAGATCACGTCCCCCACAGCCGATGCCTTTCAAAAGCGTCGACACCGAAACCGACCCGATAACTTAATATGAAACCTCAATCCTTACATAACGTTCATATAGACGAAGACGTAATTATATGTTTTACACACTGACGCATACTAAATATGTCCCTTACATGAAGATCAAGGTCCTCTAAAATAGAAGAATATAATTTACTTAACACAAATTGAGGCCAAAAAAGCTTATGCCTTAGAACAGTGGGCTCCAAACAACCTTGTACCTAGTTTTCTAGTAAGCTTGAACACAAATTTTAATAGGCCAAGCCTATGACCAACCAATCAAAGCACCTAGGCACAAAAGGATGTTATCAGGATAGGGATTCATAACCTTCTCAACATCCATAGGGGCTGGACGAGCCAAATGTCTGGGTACAAGAGGAGAGAGAGAGAGAAAGAGAAAGAAAGAGAGAGGAGGCCTTCTACAATGAGAAAAAGAGAACGGGAGGGGCTTGTGATAATGACGTATAGTGTATGTTACAATAGAATGTACTACAACATGACACTGGTGGTGGTCTTAGGATCTTTTATGGGCTACCAAGTGAAGGTAGGAGACTTAAACCTTGCCCTTCTCTATGTGCCTCGGTTATTCTACAACAGGATGCAGGTGGTGGTCTTAGGATCTTTTTTGGGCTACCAAGAGAAGGTAGGAGACTTAAACCTTGCCCTTCTCTATGTGCCTCGGTTATTTTGTTTTAGTTATTTTTCTCCTACTTATAGGTGGGATAAACAGGGAGATGTTGTCAAATCTCCTTCGTGTAAAGGATGCCACTTTGTGTGCGGTCCTGGCCGGCGATTACTTACCAAGAACAACAAATCTCATCTCTGCCTAAACCAGAAACATTGGTCATACTGTGAGGCCAATACTATAAAAACTCTGGTTACATGATAAGAATATTCAAAAATTCAAAGTGTTCATCATTTCAAGGCAATCATTCTTTCATATGGATCACAATTTATCAAAGAATTCTTTCCGTGACTTATGTTTCTTAGAACTTTTTCTTCATCTTGTTGATTCATCTTGTGTCTTACAATGTATGCTAAAGCCATGAGAATTACATTTTAATCTTGCAAAATTGTTTCTTTCCTTTACACAATCCAAACAAGCCATATTGCATTATATGTTCTAAACTTATAGTTTGAACATGGAAGAGAAACATATTCAGATCAGAAATAGGCGAAGGCAAGGAAAATCTGCCCAAAAACTCAAATGCAGAATTGCTGAAAGGAAATTAGAAAGACCACTTCTGACTATATTTCAGCAAGCATTCAATGTAGGTTTATTTAACATTTCCATTAACCAAAAAGAGCTTCAAATAATATTGTTGGAAGGGTTGACTAATCAAATTTTCTTATACCTACAGCTTTTTCATTCGACAGTATGTGTTCCAGGAAGGGGTTCAAAACAGTCATTAATGGATAATCTGATGTGGTGATGAAACATGTTTGTATGCATCCGGTCATAGTCAGACAACAGCCAAGACTTTTTGAATAAGAAATGCTAGTAACTAGATGGCAGATACCATATTAACTAATAAACAGAAAACTACAAAGAAATAGGATTTAAATATCAATAGTCGTCTGACGTAATGTTTTGCCCTTGAGGACAACTACTGCATGTCTATGGAAATCATGTACCATGGTTTCTTTCCTTTACATTTTTAATCTTGCAAATTTACAAGAGGAGAGAGAGAGAGAAAGAGAAAGAAAGAGAGAGGAGGCCTTCTACAATGAGAAAAAGAGAACGGGAGGGGCTTGTGATAATGACGTATAGTGTATGTTACAATAGAATGTACTACAACATGACACTGGTGGTGGTCTTAGGATCTTTTATGGGCTACCAAGTGAAGGTAGGAGACTTAAACCTTGCCCTTCTCTATGTGCCTCGGTTATTCTACAACAGGATGCAGGTGGTGGTCTTAGGATCTTTTTTGGGCTACCAAGAGAAGGTAGGAGACTTAAACCTTGCCCTTCTCTATGTGCCTCGGTTATTTTGTTTTAGTTATTTTTCTCCTACTTATAGGTGGGATAAACAGGGAGATGTTGTCAAATCTCCTTCGTGTAAAGGATGCCACTTTGTGTGCGGTCCTGGCCGGCGATTACTTACCAAGAACAACAAATCTCATCTCTGCCTAAACCAGAAACATTGGTCATACTGTGAGGCCAATACTATAAAAACTCTGGTTACATGATAAGAATATTCAAAAATTCAAAGTGTTCATCATTTCAAGGCAATCATTCTTTCATATGGATCACAATTTATCAAAGAATTCTTTCCGTGACTTATGTTTCTTAGAACTTTTTCTTCATCTTGTTGATTCATCTTGTGTCTTACAATGTATGCTAAAGCCATGAGAATTACATTTTAATCTTGCAAAATTGTTTCTTTCCTTTACACAATCCAAACAAGCCATATTGCATTATATGTTCTAAACTTATAGTTTGAACATGGAAGAGAAACATATTCAGATCAGAAATAGGCGAAGGCAAGGAAAATCTGCCCAAAAACTCAAATGCAGAATTGCTGAAAGGAAATTAGAAAGACCACTTCTGACTATATTTCAGCAAGCATTCAATGTAGGTTTATTTAACATTTCCATTAACCAAAAAGAGCTTCAAATAATATTGTTGGAAGGGTTGACTAATCAAATTTTCTTATACCTACAGCTTTTTCATTCGACAGTATGTGTTCCAGGAAGGGGTTCAAAACAGTCATTAATGGATAATCTGATGTGGTGATGAAACATGTTTGTATGCATCCGGTCATAGTCAGACAACAGCCAAGACTTTTTGAATAAGAAATGCTAGTAACTAGATGGCAGATACCATATTAACTAATAAACAGAAAACTACAAAGAAATAGGATTTAAATATCAATAGTCGTCTGACGTAATGTTTTGCCCTTGAGGACAACTACTGCATGTCTATGGAAATCATGTACCATGGTTTCTTTCCTTTACATTTTTAATCTTGCAAATTTACAAGAGGAGAGAGAGAGAGAAAGAGAAAGAAAGAGAGAGGAGGCCTTCTACAATGAGAAAAAGAGAACGGGAGGGGCTTGTGATAATGACGTATAGTGTATGTTACAATAGAATGTACTACAACATGACACTGGTGGTGGTCTTAGGATCTTTTATGGGCTACCAAGTGAAGGTAGGAGACTTAAACCTTGCCCTTCTCTATGTGCCTCGGTTATTCTACAACAGGATGCAGGTGGTGGTCTTAGGATCTTTTTTGGGCTACCAAGAGAAGGTAGGAGACTTAAACCTTGCCCTTCTCTATGTGCCTCGGTTATTTTGTTTTAGTTATTTTTCTCCTACTTATAGGTGGGATAAACAGGGAGATGTTGTCAAATCTCCTTCGTGTAAAGGATGCCACTTTGTGTGCGGTCCTGGCCGGCGATTACTTACCAAGAACAACAAATCTCATCTCTGCCTAAACCAGAAACATTGGTCATACTGTGAGGCCAATACTATAAAAACTCTGGTTACATGATAAGAATATTCAAAAATTCAAAGTGTTCATCATTTCAAGGCAATCATTCTTTCATATGGATCACAATTTATCAAAGAATTCTTTCCGTGACTTATGTTTCTTAGAACTTTTTCTTCATCTTGTTGATTCATCTTGTGTCTTACAATGTATGCTAAAGCCATGAGAATTACATTTTAATCTTGCAAAATTGTTTCTTTCCTTTACACAATCCAAACAAGCCATATTGCATTATATGTTCTAAACTTATAGTTTGAACATGGAAGAGAAACATATTCAGATCAGAAATAGGCGAAGGCAAGGAAAATCTGCCCAAAAACTCAAATGCAGAATTGCTGAAAGGAAATTAGAAAGACCACTTCTGACTATATTTCAGCAAGCATTCAATGTAGGTTTATTTAACATTTCCATTAACCAAAAAGAGCTTCAAATAATATTGTTGGAAGGGTTGACTAATCAAATTTTCTTATACCTACAGCTTTTTCATTCGACAGTATGTGTTCCAGGAAGGGGTTCAAAACAGTCATTAATGGATAATCTGATGTGGTGATGAAACATGTTTGTATGCATCCGGTCATAGTCAGACAACAGCCAAGACTTTTTGAATAAGAAATGCTAGTAACTAGATGGCAGATACCATATTAACTAATAAACAGAAAACTACAAAGAAATAGGATTTAAATATCAATAGTCGTCTGACGTAATGTTTTGCCCTTGAGGACAACTACTGCATGTCTATGGAAATCATGTACCATGGTTTCTTTCCTTTACATTTTTAATCTTGCAAATTTACAAGAGGAGAGAGAGAGAGAAAGAGAAAGAAAGAGAGAGGAGGCCTTCTACAATGAGAAAAAGAGAACGGGAGGGGCTTGTGATAATGACGTATAGTGTATGTTACAATAGAATGTACTACAACATGACACTGGTGGTGGTCTTAGGATCTTTTATGGGCTACCAAGTGAAGGTAGGAGACTTAAACCTTGCCCTTCTCTATGTGCCTCGGTTATTCTACAACAGGATGCAGGTGGTGGTCTTAGGATCTTTTTTGGGCTACCAAGAGAAGGTAGGAGACTTAAACCTTGCCCTTCTCTATGTGCCTCGGTTATTTTGTTTTAGTTATTTTTCTCCTACTTATAGGTGGGATAAACAGGGAGATGTTGTCAAATCTCCTTCGTGTAAAGGATGCCACTTTGTGTGCGGTCCTGGCCGGCGATTACTTACCAAGAACAACAAATCTCATCTCTGCCTAAACCAGAAACATTGGTCATACTGTGAGGCCAATACTATAAAAACTCTGGTTACATGATAAGAATATTCAAAAATTCAAAGTGTTCATCATTTCAAGGCAATCATTCTTTCATATGGATCACAATTTATCAAAGAATTCTTTCCGTGACTTATGTTTCTTAGAACTTTTTCTTCATCTTGTTGATTCATCTTGTGTCTTACAATGTATGCTAAAGCCATGAGAATTACATTTTAATCTTGCAAAATTGTTTCTTTCCTTTACACAATCCAAACAAGCCATATTGCATTATATGTTCTAAACTTATAGTTTGAACATGGAAGAGAAACATATTCAGATCAGAAATAGGCGAAGGCAAGGAAAATCTGCCCAAAAACTCAAATGCAGAATTGCTGAAAGGAAATTAGAAAGACCACTTCTGACTATATTTCAGCAAGCATTCAATGTAGGTTTATTTAACATTTCCATTAACCAAAAAGAGCTTCAAATAATATTGTTGGAAGGGTTGACTAATCAAATTTTCTTATACCTACAGCTTTTTCATTCGACAGTATGTGTTCCAGGAAGGGGTTCAAAACAGTCATTAATGGATAATCTGATGTGGTGATGAAACATGTTTGTATGCATCCGGTCATAGTCAGACAACAGCCAAGACTTTTTGAATAAGAAATGCTAGTAACTAGATGGCAGATACCATATTAACTAATAAACAGAAAACTACAAAGAAATAGGATTTAAATATCAATAGTCGTCTGACGTAATGTTTTGCCCTTGAGGACAACTACTGCATGTCTATGGAAATCATGTACCATGGTTTCTTTCCTTTACATTTTTAATCTTGCAAATTTACAAGAGGAGAGAGAGAGAGAAAGAGAAAGAAAGAGAGAGGAGGCCTTCTACAATGAGAAAAAGAGAACGGGAGGGGCTTGTGATAATGACGTATAGTGTATGTTACAATAGAATGTACTACAACATGACACTGGTGGTGGTCTTAGGATCTTTTATGGGCTACCAAGTGAAGGTAGGAGACTTAAACCTTGCCCTTCTCTATGTGCCTCGGTTATTCTACAACAGGATGCAGGTGGTGGTCTTAGGATCTTTTTTGGGCTACCAAGAGAAGGTAGGAGACTTAAACCTTGCCCTTCTCTATGTGCCTCGGTTATTTTGTTTTAGTTATTTTTCTCCTACTTATAGGTGGGATAAACAGGGAGATGTTGTCAAATCTCCTTCGTGTAAAGGATGCCACTTTGTGTGCGGTCCTGGCCGGCGATTACTTACCAAGAACAACAAATCTCATCTCTGCCTAAACCAGAAACATTGGTCATACTGTGAGGCCAATACTATAAAAACTCTGGTTACATGATAAGAATATTCAAAAATTCAAAGTGTTCATCATTTCAAGGCAATCATTCTTTCATATGGATCACAATTTATCAAAGAATTCTTTCCGTGACTTATGTTTCTTAGAACTTTTTCTTCATCTTGTTGATTCATCTTGTGTCTTACAATGTATGCTAAAGCCATGAGAATTACATTTTAATCTTGCAAAATTGTTTCTTTCCTTTACACAATCCAAACAAGCCATATTGCATTATATGTTCTAAACTTATAGTTTGAACATGGAAGAGAAACATATTCAGATCAGAAATAGGCGAAGGCAAGGAAAATCTGCCCAAAAACTCAAATGCAGAATTGCTGAAAGGAAATTAGAAAGACCACTTCTGACTATATTTCAGCAAGCATTCAATGTAGGTTTATTTAACATTTCCATTAACCAAAAAGAGCTTCAAATAATATTGTTGGAAGGGTTGACTAATCAAATTTTCTTATACCTACAGCTTTTTCATTCGACAGTATGTGTTCCAGGAAGGGGTTCAAAACAGTCATTAATGGATAATCTGATGTGGTGATGAAACATGTTTGTATGCATCCGGTCATAGTCAGACAACAGCCAAGACTTTTTGAATAAGAAATGCTAGTAACTAGATGGCAGATACCATATTAACTAATAAACAGAAAACTACAAAGAAATAGGATTTAAATATCAATAGTCGTCTGACGTAATGTTTTGCCCTTGAGGACAACTACTGCATGTCTATGGAAATCATGTACCATGGTTTCTTTCCTTTACATTTTTAATCTTGCAAATTTGTTTCTTTCCTTTACACAACACAAACAAGCCTTATTGCATTATATGTTCTAAACTTATAGTTTGAACATGGAAGAGAAATAGATTCAGATTCAGAAACAGGCAAAGGCAAGGAAAATCTGCCCAAAAACTCAAATGCAGAATTGCTTAAAAAGAAATTAGAAAAATAACTTCTGACTATATTTCAGAAAGCATTCAATGCAGGTTTATTTAACATTTCCATTCAACCAAAAAGTGCTTCAAGTAATATTGTTGGAAGGGATGCCTAATCAAATTTTATTATCCCTTAAGAACACAATTTCTAACCTGCATACATAAGGGAAAATCCATATAGTTTTTTCATTCAACAGTATGTGTTACAGGAAGGAGTTCAAAACAGTCATTAATTGATAATCTGATGTGGTGATGAAAAATGTTTATATGCATGAAGTTGTAGTCAGACAACAATCATGGCTTTCTGAAAAAGAAATCCTACTAACTAGATGGCAGATACCATATTAACCAATAAATAGAAAACTACAAAGAAATAGGATTTAAATATCAATACTTGTCTGACCTAATGTTTTGTCCTAGAGGACAACTACTGCATGTCTATGGAAATCCTGTATAAGTCCTCCATGGTAACTTATTATCCACATCAGCATTCTCCCGGCAACCATCATGAAGAATTCTGTAATCCTGAAGTGATGGTAGATGAGAATAGAATGAATCTAGGTTCTTGTGAATAAACATCAGAAAACAGTAGAACCTCTTCGATTACTGAGTAAGGAAATTTTTTATCTGAATTAAGAGAAAAAAAGTTAGCTTTCCTCTCTACTATAAGCCTAGCTGCTGACTAAACATAAAAATGGAGGGACCGCTGCTTAACACCAAGGAAAATCAGGAAACAAAGTATACCATATAAAGAGACTTCACCGGACTACCACAAAATCCCATCCCTCAAAAGCCATTTGTTAATGGCTATTTGAACCTCAATAGCCAGCCTGCCCAATCATCAACAAGTGGGTCTGAGCAAGCCCACTTGAGGCATGTTTTGTAAAAAAAGTAAAACATTTTGTTCATCTTGAGAGATTCGACAAGGAGAAGTTAGCCCATGCCTGATATTGAGATAAATAAAAAATACGTAAGAGATTCTTTTCGAAAAAAATGCATAAGAAATAAATTATGATATGTAGCCTATATGAAACATTCACATATTAACTTACCATTACATAGACGAAGACATAATTATATGTTTTATACACATGCATACTGTCCAATACATGAAGATCAAGGGCCTCTAAAATAGAAAAAGAGAATTTACCACTGAACATAAATTAAGACCAAAAGCTCATGCCCTAGAACAGTGGGCTCCAGACAACCTTGGACCTGGCCTTTCTAGTAAGCTTGAACAAGAATTCAACAGGCCAAGCCTCTGATCAACCAATCAAAACCCCTAGGGCAGTAAAGGATGGTTCTTACAATAGGGCTTCATACCCTTCATTCAACATGTTGGCTGCATAACATGGCTGTGACCTTCTCAACATCCAAATGACAGAAATTATCGATAACTTGGGATTTCAAAGTGGGGTAAGAATGGATTGTAAAATAGGATGATTAAATCAAATTCTCAATGACAAAAGATAATTGAGGAAGAATCCAAAATTTAAAGAATACATAAGAGATTATTTTCAAAAAAAATATATAAGAGATAAATTATGATATAGCCTATAGGGAATATTCATATATTAAGCCACAATTACACAGACGAGGACATAATTATATGTTTTAGACATTGACACATACTAAATATGTCCCTTACATGAAGATCGAGGTCCTCTAAAATAGAAGAGTATAATTTACTTAACACAAGTTGAGCCCAAAAAAGCTTATGTCCTAGAACGGTGGGCTCTAGACAACCTTGGACCTAGCCTTTCTAGTAAGCTTGAACACGAATTTCAATAGGCCAAGTCTGTGACCCACCAATCAAAGCGCCTAGGCACAAAAGGATGTTATCAGGATAGGGCTTCATAACCTTCTCAACATCCAAACGACAAAAAACACCTATAACTTGGGAAGTTAAAATGGAATGATAATGGACTGTAAATAGGATGATCAAATCAAATTCTCAATGACTAAAAAGATAATTAAGGAAGAATCCAAAATAAAAAAATGAATAACTTTTCCTTGGACTACTACAGAAAAATCCACAATCCATACACCGCCCCCCCCAAAAAAAAGGAACTGCCAGTCATTTCACAATTCCTCAATACCATTTCAGAAAAAGTTCTAGCTACATCTTGAAATCAGACAATGAAGCAGATTAAGGGTCCGTTTGCAGAGCTCGAGTAACTCGTGAGCAGCTTGGCTCGTGGCCTCCCTAGCTCCAATTACTTATTAAAAATTGCAAATGTTTTCTATGTTAAAATTATAAACCAGAGGAGTAAGAATGTATCACCTTACTTGAAAGTTGAAAGGAGATTTACTGTAGTCCAAGTTGTTGTTGACATATTGTCAAGCTGTCCCCATTTTAACACCTTCTTACTAGGAACTACAAATCTTATATTGAAGTTGGAAACCAAACGAGGAGAAGGAATTTATCACCTTACCTGAAAGGAGATTCATCAAAGTTCGAGCTGCTACTGAGATGTCTATTGCGCTTGATTTAATGGGCTGTAGGATAGAGTTTTAAATGCCCTGTTATAAGTGAGGTTTGAGGCACTTATTGGGCCTCATTAGTGGGCAAACTTAGGCCCATTAGGAGGGGGACAAATATGTCCCCTTTCTTGAAGCTTCCCACCTCTCTAGAGGAGGTGGAGCTTAAAACAAAGCCCCACAGGGGTTGGAGGTGCCAAACGTCCAGCTATAGGAGGAGAGAGAGAGAGAGAGAAAGAGAGAGAAAGAGAAAGAAAGAGAGAGGGGGGGCCTGCTACAGTGAGAAAAAGAGAGCGGGACGGACTTGCGACAGTGACGTACAGTGCATGCTATAGTAGAACGTCCTACAACAGGCTGCAGGTGGTGGTCTTAGGATCTTTTTGGGGCTACCAAGAGAAGGTAGGAGACTTAAACCGTACCCTTCTCTACGTGCCTCGGTTATTTTATGTTTTAGTTATTTTTCTCCCACATTTAGGTGGGATAAACAGGGGGGATGTTGTCCAATTTCCTTCGTGTAAAGGATGCCATTTAGGGTGTGTTATGAGTACTTGAATGAAGGTCAAGTGATCACCTGTGTAGTTAGAGTCTATGCATGTTTGATGGGAGGTTTCTCTAATGCACTGGTTCACAGATTTTTATGTTAACTGTGGACAGTTTTCATGACCTTTAGAGGCTGGTTTGTGAGTGACATTATCCCCTCTATTGGACAGGTTTTGTGAATAGATTTTTGTATCAATTGTGGGTAGGTTTACATATTATTTGTGGACAGGTTTGCGTATCATTTGGGTGCAGGTTTTCAAGTGGTATTATACCCTCTAATTGAGGCTTGAAGTGGGACCATGCATTGTCTATAACTGTGAGGGTTTGTGAGAGTATCTTGAGGTGCATTTTCTGAACCTTATTCGGTTGCATACTGTGCAGAGATGGATGTGTCTGAGAAGATTTATTTTTTGTTTTTATAGTTCATGGCTGAACAGTCCATGTCATATGTGTCAACATTTAATCGATTACTCTAGTTGGGGATTGTCATGTACACATATATATGCAGTGTTATACTCTTACTATTACTGTAAGGATGTGTATATGTGAGGGTGTGATTGTGACGATGTGCGTGTGCATAAAGGTGTGGCTGTGAAGATGTGTGTGTGTGTGAGGATGTAATTATAGGGTTTGACTGTGGGGATGTGAAGAATTGTCGAGTGTGTGTAACTTTAGTTCCTAAACTGCACTATGTTGCTTGAACTGCACTATGCTGCCCACGATTATTTTAAAAACAAAAAAGGAGGAGGTCCAATAATTTTATTTATATTTATTTCTATCCAGGATGTGTTTATGAAAGTAATGATCAGATTTTTGAGCAAATTTACCTTGTGTGGCTGAGTGTATCCTATATGTGTCTAATAGCTAATTGCTTAAGTTACAAATATGCACTATAACACCTAAGTGCACTGCACGTATGGCATTTATCAAATGAACATAGAGAAGGTATTATAGTCATGTGCATTTATTACTCCAGATGTATGACATGATAAGTATAGGATTTAAGGGACAAATGCATACTGTGTGGATAAGGGTGGGCTTGTATGATACATGTCTGTCTAGTATCTAATTGTGTGTTGTTTATAATTGTTCCTTATGCCACGTGAACAGTACAATATAACTGGCAACTGTATAATCGTACAGCTGTTACAATCTTTTGACCGTATAACTGTGCAGTTATCTTATTTACATGAGTATACGACTGTGTGACTGTCTTAACTATAAGACTATATGTAAGGATTGAGGTTTTCGGATCCAGTTATCAGGTCAGTTTTCGGGGTCGGATCTCTTAGTACAAGCCCTAATGGGGCTGAGACTCAGTTTTGTATCGCGTCGAGCCAGGCTCGACGCGGTTTAAACGGCGTCCAGCAATGTAGACGCGTTTTAGGCTGTGCCACGTGGGCGCCACCTGGGCTGGCCTTGGGTCGCGAAAGTACGGCCCCGGTCATATCGTCTGAATGGCGTCTTGGATGGACGACGCCTTCCAGAGTACGACCCTGGCTTGTTAGTGTACGGCTCGGTCTTGTCATCTGAAAGACGTCGGGCATGCACGACGCGTTTTACCCAGCTTCTGGTTGACCCCGCGAACCCTCTTTCCTTTCCCTCATTTCCTCCTCCCTCTTCTCTCTCCTCTCTTCCTCCGGCGAGCAGGCGGCTCCTTTTCCCCCCTCCTTCCTTTTCCTCCCACCATTTTATCTCTCCCTCCACTCCATCGACCTCCTAACTCCCACCACTACCACCACCATCTCCTCCGCGGCGTTTTTCTCTCCGAACGGCGGCCGACGTCCCGGTGGAGTAACGGCGTCTACGGCGGTACCGGCGGCGGCGTGGGGCGAGGCGGGTAGGCGGCTTGAAACTTGGAGGAGTTCAAGTAACCGGTAGGGTGACGATCCCCGTGGTGTTTCAACTTAAAATCATGTTTGTTTTCCTGCTTTCAAGCATGTTTTGGGAACTTCTGGGGTAAAATGCTAATTGCATGTATGGAAAAATTGTGGGATTTAATAGTAGTTAGGTTCTCCTCCTTCCCCTTTATGTTTTACGGCCTTTTTGTACGTTTTGGGGGAGAAATCCCACCTTGTGGATTGGGGGAATGGGGGAGAGAACCTGTCTGTCGGGCCTAAATGGCGTCGAGGGAAAGCGACGCCTTTTAGAAAGGTGGCTCCCACCTACGACGCGATTTAGCCTAATAACAGACCATGTTTCTGGACTGATGAGCGTCCAGGAACAGCGACGCCTTTCAAAAGGCGACTTGCGTGGGCGACGCGTTTTAAGTGAAATCGTCCCGTAGCCTGTCCCTGCTTCTGTCGCTATCAGGCGACAAGGGACAGCGACACCTTTCAAAAGGCGGCGACATGTGACGACGCGTTTTAGGCCATTTCCGAGGCCATATTTCACATGAACCAGTTTAGGAGGCTTGAATGGCATCGGCCTTGGGCGACGCGATTCAAGACAGAACCACATTAATTCATGCTGTTAACATATCTTCACACTGTTAGATAGTTTGGTTAATTGCATGTTTAAAATCGTACTTGAGGATGAGGATTTTTACGTAGTCGGATCGCACTGTGTTGTGTTTTTGTGCGACCGTAGACCTAGAGTGACAGTTGTAACACTTGTCACCCTGTGTCGGTGTGGGAGGGACACAGCGCTGGTGTGGGAGTGGTGGGGTGATGCCTAGAGAGAGGGTCACCTGGTGTACCCCAGGGTTAGCTAGTACCGGTGTAGGAGTGGTACCTGTGGAGTGTCACTCGTGCTGGGGGAAGCAGAAACCACCTAGAGCTAGTTGGGCCGGAGTAGCTAGTGTGCTATCCAAGGGGTTACTGTTTGGTCTCAACGAGTCGGTGTTTCCCGCGTTCGGCTGTGTGGTTGACGTGTTTTGCCGAAACGCTAGTTGTAGGCTCCCTGGTAGAATGGTTTCAGAGTTGTGTATGTTATATCTCGAATGCATGTGTTTTATATCGAAATTTAGGAATTATGTTACATTTTTACTTGCTTATTCTACCTGTATATGTGTTACTGCACTTGTGGGTGCGTGAGTGGGCGGTGGGGATCGAAGGATCCCTACTGAGTCTTTTCGTTGAGACTCACCCCTGCGGTTTTCAGGTTAGGATTTCAGGCAGGCTTAGCGAGAAGAGTGCTACTTTGGGGTGCGCGCCAACAGCCATTGTTCCGGGGTATGCCCCGACGTAGTTGTTATTTTATTTTCTAGCATGTACGCTTAATTATTTCTTTTTAGTTGGAGTATGTAATTATTTGCTATGTCGAGTCGCATTGTAATAATTTTTAATTCTTGCACTTCCTTTTCAATTCAATGCGATGTGAATGTTTAGCTTAGTTTATTATTTATTTCCCAGACTTATCTAGATCCTGGTTCGGCTCCAAATTAATGATTCGGTACCCATTTAGTAATCGGATCTCCGATCATAGGGTGGCGGGTCGTTACACTTATGACTGTATGACTATAAGACTGTGAGATATATACGGTGTATGTTGTGGTTATTTAAGACAAAGCGACACCTCGCACTAGTTGTGTTTCCCCTTTATAACTGAGACCCTTGTCACGATAAGGATCAGAGAGCTTGCCCAACTATAAGATTGGGAGGTATGTCAAGACCTTGGACAATCTTATAACTAGGAGATACGAGTCCAGTCTCAGCTTACCTGACTATGACAGTAAGAGATACTAGCTTGTGTACACACATAGTTGGTCTCTGGACTTCACGATTTTACGAGCCGTCGAGGCCGATTAGTCCTACCAACTTGCCTCATTGTGGAGCCGAGTTGGGTCAAGCTCGAGCTTGGCTCGTTTGATTAGACGAGCCTAAATTGGAGCTCAAGCTTGGTACAATTGATTAAATTAGTCGAGCCTGACTCAGGCAAAGCTCGAGTAACTCGTGAGCAGCTCGGCTTGTGGCCTCCCTAGCTCCGACTACTTATTAAAAATCGAAAATATTATCTATGTTAAAGTTAGAAACCAGAGGAGGAGGAGGAATGTATCACCTTACTTAAAAGTTGAGAGGAGATTTACCGAAGTCCAGGTTGTTATTGACATATTGTCGAGCTGCCCCCATTTTGACATCTTCTTCTTACTAGGAACTACAAATCTTATGTTAAAGTTAGAAACCAAAAGAGGAGACAGAATGTATCATCTTACATGAAAGGAGATTCATCAAAGTTTGAGGTGCTACTGAGATGAGCTGCCCCCAATTTGATGCTTCGTACTTACTAGGAACTACAAATCTTATGCGAAAGTTAGAAACAAAACAAGAAGCCGGAACGTATCTCACCTTGCATAAAAGGAGATTCATCAAAATCCGAGCTATTGCTAAGATATTGCCGAACTACCCCCATTTTGATGCCTACAACTACTTAGTTAAAAACTACAAATTTTATCTATGTAAAAGATAGAAACCAAAGGAAAAGAAAGAATGTATCACCTTACCTGAAAGTGAGGTTCTACTGAGATGAGCTGCCCCCAATCTGATGCGTCGTACTTTTTAGAAACTACAAATCTTATACTGGATCATGAGCAAGCCCCACTCCAGACGATCCAGAAAAAGAAAGGCAGAAAGAAGACAAAGCTAGAGAAAAGGGCATAAAAAAGAAAACAAAATGACACAGCATGACAGAGAATTCAAAGGAAAAGCAAGCAAATGAAAAACTTAGGATTTTTGAGGTGGTAGTTTGCAGCTTTCTCCTTCTTTTCCTCCTTTGCTCTGTCAGGTTCAGCTCTACGATAACATTTCTTGGAACTACAATTGGCTATTTCTCAGAACTAGGAACCTGAATAGAGAGAAGGCGAGCACGAATGAAACAAGAGATATCCTACTTTAGATCAATGCTTAAGTTTTTGTGATGGTTGGTGCCAAGAAGTTCCCAATAATTGATGAAGAAAAGACATCAAAATTTTCATTTCAATTTACCTAATGTTAAAGTGTGAACAACCACTTTAATGGAAATAAAAAAAGCATAATGTAATGAAAGTTATACAGCTTTCTTTTCTTCCCTGGCAAAATGGAAGTTACAATCAAATGTTGGATAAGAAAAAACATTAATGCACCTTAGCAGCATCTTCAGAACTGTTCTTCACAGGCATGTAGGCAACCCACATGTCGATGACCCAAAGAAGGGAAACCAAGTCTCCAAGAATGAAAATCAGAAGTACAAGAGAGTAAAGGAATATGACGAGCAGGCAGCAAAATGCAGATATCTTACTTGGGCAAAAAATCATGCTACAATGTCAATAAGAAAATCATAAAAGAAAAGAACATGTAGACAGAAGGTTGTGTGCATTATGCATCATGGCAGATCGATCAGATCTATATAGGATTTTAATGACAACGTAAGAATGGCAAGTTGATATCTTTATTCAGATTCAGAGGATGGCTACATTCTTCAAGTTGAAATGTAATTAACTTACCAAGAAAAAGTATAGACAAACAACAGTAAGAAAATTTGTGATTAATATCAGGCCACTTAGCAATGGCAGCAAAGGAGCAGCAGTTAAGAACTATAATGAATCCAGTATGTTGAATGTTGTTTCTTCTGAAAGTGGATTGTATCACACATCTATTCAATTGGACAAAGAAGACACATAAGTAAATAAAAGAGGCTGTACCCCAGCCCCAAAAAATCAGCTTCCACATACATTAAACCCATCACCATAGTTGTCAAGGCGGTCAACCAAGGCATGCTTGGGGTCCCCAAGCACCTAATCGCTTAGGCGCCCACCTACATGTACACTTCATAATAATATATTTATATCACACAAATTTACACTAGTTTAACATTAACATGAAAAATATGAAGACGACATTAACACATTGTGCATTTGTGCTGCGCACACAGTGCACTTGTGTGCAGAATAGTGCACTGTGTGTGAGAGGCAGAGGGGGAGGGGAAGGAAGAAGGGGGGGTTGTTTGAGGGATATATGTATATAATCACATTAATTTAACATTGACATGAAAAGTATGAAGATAATAACAGTAATATGACATTAACATTCTCGGCACTATGCTGCTCATACAGTGCACTGTGTGTCAGAGGTGGAAGGTTGGGAGGGGAAGGAAGAAAAACAAAAAAAAAAGGTGGGGGTAGGGGGGAGAGAGAGGGAGAGAGAACTTACTCTGGAGAAGATGCTTACCTAAACTTCACGGCAGCGGCAGCTTGGTGGCGGTCAATGGCCGGCGGCAGCTCCACAGCAACAGTGGAGGGGAGAAATCCTTCGGCGGCTGGAAGTGGAACACCAGGGGGAATGGGGACGGGGGTAGGGCAAATGAGGGGTTGGGGGGGTTAGGCTTGGGTTTAGGTTAGACTTAAATGATCCTAATGGAGCCAGACTAGGCGAGCACCTTGGACAACTAGGCTGCTTCAACAAGCGCCTTAGACACTTTTCCACATAAATAAAAAATGGGCAGTGGGCCAACAAACTACCCAATATTCTCTGGGCCTACGGCACCATCAACCAGACGGTAACGAGCAAAACCCCCTTTTATATGGCCTACGGGGTTAAAGTCTTATCCTCATCGAGATTAAAGCCCCATCAAATCAAATCTTATACAATACGAAGGATTGGTGGATCGATTGTACCTTATTGGCGAGACAAGAGACTTTGCGCAAATCTGACTCGCAGCATATCAGCAGAGGATGGCGTGATACACGCCCGAATAAAGCCTCAAAACATTGAAGCCAGCGACTTAGTGCTCGGAGATGCTTGCACCTACAGCCCAACCGATGCCTCTAAGAAGCTAGCTTCAAACTGGGAAGGGCCCTAACGAATAAGAAAAGTTGTTCGTTAACGCATATATCTTTTTGAAACAATAAGGGGGCCATCCCATCCCACACGCATGGAATGCAGAATGGCTTCAACGTTATTATATGTAGTTTAATGATGAATGTAAATCGTCCGTTGAGGTACATATCTTCTCGAAACACTCAAAGGGCCTAAGTAATGCAATGTCGGTGTTACAAAATCACTCTACTGGTACTTAGCCGTGTAAATCGACTCACCTATGGGATGGACTCGGGAGCAACCCTTGGCCGTGCAAACCTACTCCCCTATAGGAGGGAGTCAATAGCAGCCTTTAGCATGCAAACTGTGTAAGGATTGAGGTTTTCGGATCCGGGTATCGGGTCAGTTTTCGGGGTCGATCCCGTAGTTCAGGCCCTGATGGGGCTGCGACTCAATTCTGTATCGCGTCGAGCCAGGCTCGACGCGGTTTAAACGACGTCCAGCAATGTAGACGCGTTTTAGACTGTGCCACGTGGACGCCACGTGGGCTGGCCTTGGGTCGCGAGAGTACGGCCCCGATCATATCGTCTGAATGGCGTCTTGGATGGACGACGCCATTCAGAGTACAACCCTGGCTTGTCAGTGTACGGCAATGCAATGTCGGTGTTACAAAATCACTCTAATGGTACTTAGCCGTATAAATCGACTCACCTATGGGATGGACTCAGGAGCGACCCTTGGCCGTGCAAACCTACTCCCCTATAGGAGGGAGTCAATAGCAGCCTTTAGCATGCAAACTGTGTAAGGATTGAGGTTTTCGGATCCGGGTATCGGGTCAGTTTTCGGGGTCGATCCCGTAGTTCAGGCCCTGATGGGGCTGAGACTCAATTCTGTATCGCGTCGAGCCAGGCTCGACGCGGTTTAAACGACGTCCAGCAATGTAGACGCGTTTTAGACTGTGACACGTGGGTGCCACGTGGGCTGGCCTTGGGTCGCGAGAGTACGGCCCCGGTCATATCGTCTGAATGACGTCTTGGATGGACGACGCCATTCAGAGTACGACCCTGGTTTGTCAGTGTACGGCCCAGTCTTGTCATCTGAAAGACGTCGGGCGTACACGACGCATTTTACCCAGTTTCTGGTTACCTCGCGAACCCTCCTTCCTTTTCCTCATTTCTTCCTTCCTTCTCTCTCTCCTCCCTTCCTCCGGCGACTCAGGCGACGCCTCCTCTCCCTCCTTTTCCTCCCACCATTTCGTCTCCCCCTCCACTCCATCGACCTCCTAACTCCCACCACTACCACCACCACCTCCTCCACGGCGTTTTCTCTCCGAACGGCGGCCGACGTCCCGGTGGAGTAACGACGTCCTCGGCGGTACCGGCGGTGGCGTGGGGCGAGACGGGTGGGCGGCTTGGAGCTTGGAGGAGTTCGAGTAACCGGTGGGGTGACGATTCCTATTGTATTTCATTAAAAAGCATGTTTAGGAGTGTTTTTTAGGTGAAAATGTTAAATGCATGAGATGAGAAATTGGGTGTTTTAATGGGTAGTTAGGTTCTCCTCCTTTTCTCCCTAAGTTTCATTGTCTTTTCGTTCGTTTTAGGGGAGAAATCCCAATTTGTGGATTGGGGGAAACGGAGGGAAGAACCTGTCTGTCTGGACTAAATGGCGTCGAGGGACAGGGACGCCTTTTAGAAAGGCGGCTCCCATCCACGACGCGATTTAGCCCAATAACAGACCCTGTCCCGGGACTGATAAGCGTCCAGGGACAGCGACGCCTTTCAAAAGGCGACTTGCGTGAACGACGCATTTTAGTGGAAATCACCCCGTAGCCTGTCCCTGCTTCTGTCGCTGTCAGGCGACGAGGGACAACGACGCCTTTCAAAAGGCGACTGCATGTGACGACGCATTTTAGGCCATTTTCGAGGCCAAGTTTTTATGAACTAGTTTAGGAGGCTTGAATGGTGTCGGCTTTGGACGACGCGATTCAAGACAGAACACATTAATTCATGTTATTAATATGTGTTACATTGTTAGATAGTTTGGTTAATTGCATGATTGTAATCGTACTCGAGGATGAGGATTCCTGTGTGACCGGATCGCACCGTGTTGTGTTTCGTGCGACCGTGGGCCTAAAGTGACAGTTGTAGCGCTTTATCACCCTGTGTTGGTGTGGGTGGAACACAGTGCCGGTGTGGGTGTGGCGGGGTGATGCCTAGTGAGAGAGGATCACCTGGTGAACCCCGGGGTTAGCTAGTACCGGTGTGGGTATGGTACCTGTGAAGTGTCACTCGTGCTGAGAGAAGTAGTAACCACCTAGAGCATGTTAGGTCGGAGTAGCTAGCATGTTATCCGAGGGGTTACTACTTGGTCTCAGCGGGTCGGTGTTTCCCACCTTTGTTTGTGTGGTTGGCGTGTTTTGCCGAGACGTTGGTTGTGGGGTCCCTAGTGGAATGGTTTTAGAATTATGCATGTTATATTTCGAATGCATGTGGTTCATATCGAAATTTAGGAGTAGTAATTATTGCTTTACTTGCTTACTTTACCTTCAGCTGTGTTTTTGCACTTGTGGGTGTGTGAGTGGGCAGTGGGGATCGAAGGATCCCTAGTGAGTCTTTTCGTTGAGACTCACCCCTGCGGTTTTCAGGTGAGGGTTCCAGGCAGGCTTAGCGAGGAGAGTACCGCTTTGAGTTGCGCGTCAGCGGCTGTTGTTCCGGGGTATGCCCCGACGTAGTTGTTATTTTATTTCTGGCTTGTATGCTTAATTATTTCTTTTCAGTTGGAATATGTAATTATTTGCTGTGTCGAGTCGCATTGTAATAACTTTTAATTCTTGCACTTTCTTTTTTAATTCAATGCGATGTGAATGTTTAGCTTAGTTTATTGTTTATTTCCCAGACTTACCTAGATCCTGGTTTGGTTCCAAATTAATGATTCGGTACCCATTTAGTAATCGGATCCCCGATTATAGGGTAGCGGGTCGTTACAAACTGACTCCCCTGCAGGAAGGAATCGGGAACAGTAAGGTTGAAATGACAGCACAAATGAGAATATAGTGGTTAAATCGTACAATCCAACTCCTCTACGGGAGGGAGTCAGGAGCGACATGAGTCGTTGTCATCATTAGGATTCACTGCTAACATAACGTTATTCTACCGTACTATCTGACGCCCCTATGGAGGGATTCAAAAACGATTCTTCGCAACAAAAGTCGATACCGGGCAATCTACTTAAATGGGAAAACTGTAGGATAAAAGGTTAACTTCATTTTCAAAGAAAGAAGGGCCTTCAACCCATTTACAAAAGGTTTACAGCCTTAAGTCTTAGATGCTTATAAAAGACACAAAGAGAGAGAGAGAGAGAAGTGCGGAGCCAGAAGTGCCACAGGCTCAGGCCTCAGTCTGGCCGCCTTGACGTCATTACCCCCATTAGAGTTCATTAGGGAAGCACCAGGCATAGCCGAACTTGAAGGGGATGAGGGGATGTCTCTAGCGTAAGGCCCAAGTTGAAGGCCATTTTAACCGACTGGCCCAGAAATCGAGTAGAGAGTAGAGCCTCAGAGTATTAGGGGCCAGCTTTGAAGAGCTCGACGGCATTCTTTGCCTCCTCCCGATCTCGACTGGCTCTTCCGTTGCTTTATTCGCCCCCGTCTGCTCCTCAGACAAGCCGCTTCAAAGCCCACCCTTAATTTTAGGATGGTTTCTTCCTTCTCCTTCAAGGCGCCTTCGAGAGCCGCCACCTTATAGTCCACCACCTCCCTCTCCGCTTTGGCCTTCTTATGAAGCTCCGATTGCTAAAGCACCTTGTTCCCCATCTTCAAGTTAATGGCTAAGAGGGCATCGACATGCTCTTCGAGGCCATGCTTTAGAACCCCCACTTTAGCCGCGGCAAAGTGGTCAGACACTTGGTCGACGTCCTCGAGCCACTCCCTAATGTGTGCGTAGCGACGGACGAGGGTGGCGCTAAGGGAAGCAGAATGCAACGGAAAGACGACTAAGATTGACTAACCAAGTCGACTCAAAATGAACAAAGAATGGACGAGAGTTCACCATCACCACGTGGTGCACACAATGCGTTGCAAGCCCTCAGGAGGGGATGGATTGGAGTTCGCCCCAAACAATCCGGACAGTCATCCCTTACAAGCCCTCAGGAGGGGATGGATTGGTCTCTCTCTCTCTCTCTCAACCCCTTGCAGCCTCCTTCCCCCCTATTTATAGAAGGGTTAGGGAGGTGGTAAGGGGGGTGTTAAGGCGGTGGGGAAGGTCCCCCCCCCCTTAGTGGGGGCGGTGGTCCCCTTTGGGCCTAAAGGAAGCTCATGAGGCATAAAGAACGAGGATTATAAACCCTCCATATATCATTATGCTGATTGACATGCAAATTACAAGTATACAAGGAAATTCCAAGTTGCCTCCACAATTAAGGGGTCAAGTCCATGTGAAGCATGGAATTAGATAACGATGCTAGAATATACACGGGTTGCATGCCATCGACTTTGTCTCTAACGCACAGCCAGTGGAGGGCATTTGTTGAAACAAAAAAAAAGAGAGAGAGAGAGAGAAAAGACGTAGAAAGCACCAAGAGTGGCTTGCAGCAGCAGTAGAGAAGCAAGCAAGCAAGAGTAGTAGCAGGTGCAGTAGCAAAACTCCCAATAGGAGCAGGCCACAGCAGCAGAAGCACCAGCAGAGGTAGGCAGCACCAACAAAAACTCCCAACAGGAGCAAGCGACAGCGGTAAGAGCAAAAGGAGGAGGGGCCAGCCCTTTTTGCATATAATTTTTTTAAAAAAAAAGCGATAAGCATAAAGGGAGGAGTCCACCCCCGGGTGGACTCTCCACCCTCACTGGGTGGAAAAGTCCTACCCGATAAGGGTAGGGGACACGCTTGCACCGTCTCCTC
Source organism: Zantedeschia hybrid cultivar (assembly GCA_030544215.1). Lineage (NCBI taxonomy): Eukaryota > Viridiplantae > Streptophyta > Magnoliopsida > Alismatales > Araceae > Zantedeschia > Zantedeschia hybrid cultivar. The sequence goes on from JARZZO010000011.1 coordinate 50,525,222, forward strand.
CTCTTTTTCTAACTGTCCTAGGACAGTTAATTAATTAAGAGAAAAAAGAAGAAGAGGGAAGAAGGAATCCTACTATAAGTAGGACCCTTCACCCTCACCAGGTGGGAGGTGAGGGTTGCGTCCTCCTCCCCTTTCTTAGTTGTCCAAGGACAGTTGTAAAAAAGAGAGAGAGAATAAGAAGAAGAAGAAATAAAAAAAAGAAAGAGAGAGGCGGACTAGATCTCCTAAGATCCACCTGGTGTGGACGGCCTGTGCCCTTCCTTCCGACTATCCATAGGACAGCTATAAAAATGGGGGTAGGTTTTTTAAATAAAAGATCCTTATTTTATCATTTTAAGACTTAGATTAACGAAATAATGAACATAATCAATGGGTTTTTTACACAAAATTCCCCACATACCTTCACTAGGTCCTCTTCTAACTGCAGCCCGGTGAGGGTGGACGAGAATTTTAACCCCACATGTAACTTGCAGCCCCATGAGGCTATATAGGAGCCTTTTAACCATAGCTCAGTAAGCGTGGAGCTAAGACTTGGTAAAACTTTACGCGCGAAGACTTAACCACAGCCCGATGAGGGTGGGTCTTCACTCAAATTTTCTTGCGCGGGAAGCAAGCGTAACCTCCACCCAGTGGAGGTAAACCCTTGGCCTTCTAACTGCCTCTATGGGAGGCTATAAATATCCCCCTAGCAGGTCCCATTTAGGGGAGCGCAACAAAGGGTCAAGGTAAGAGTTTCCTTATATGAAGGACTCTCCCCTCTGAGTGGTAGGCTCTGACCCCACTCTTCTTTTTCTTGAGTACCAGGTTGTGTTCCTATAAATATCCCCCTAGCGGGTCCCATTTAGGGGAGCGCAACAAAGGGTCAAGGTGAGAGTTTCCTTATATGAAGGACTCTCCCCTCTGAGTGGTAGGCTCTGGCCCCACTCTTCTTTTTCTTGAGTACCAGGTTGTGTTCCTATACTCTTACTTTGGGTTCTAAACTTTGTCTTAAACCCATGTTTGTTATAACATATCACCATGTCTTGGGTTATAAGTCATGTCTTAACCTATAACTATTAAGACATGACGTCCTATTATGTCTTTGGTTATAACATAATGATATATCATGATTAATATGTTATGACATGAGAACTACAATATGATAGTACATTCATCATGACATGAGAACTACAATATGTCGATCATACTAATCATATAATCTCGATTATGTTGACCATATGTAGTTAATCACATATGTGAACTATATCCCATAGTTTGACAATATACAGTTGATCACATATATGAACCATATAATTGGATTATTCAATCACATCCATTAACACCGATCAAGTGACTTGATCATTCTAACTAAATCCGTAAACACCAATGTAATGGTCTGGTCGATTTTATAGGCCCATTAATATGATACCAACGGTCGGATTGTATCCGATTGATCCATTATCCAAATTAGATGATATGATATCATCGATCAGATCCGTTATTAAAATACAACGGTCTGATCTCATTGAACATGTCCATTATCATAATCCAATGCTCGGATATTCATGATATCGAGTGAATCTTCAATCCAACAATCGGATCTTCATGATCTTGACTGGATTTTCAATCCGACGATCGGATCTCCACAATATCGATCGAATCTTAAGTCCAACGGTCGGATCTTCATGATCTTGATCGGATCTCAAATTCGACGGTCAGATCTTTACAATATTGACCGATTCTTAAGTCCAATGGTCAGATCTTAACTGGATGTCAAATCCGATGGTCGAATCTTCACAATATCGATTAAACCGTAAGTCCAATGCTCGGATCTTTACAATCTTGACTTGATCTCAAATCCGAAGGTTAGATATCCACGATATCGATCAAATTTTAAGTCCAACGGTCAGATCTTCATGATCTTAACCGAATCTCAAAATCCAACAATCAGATCTTTACAATCTCGATCGGATCTCAAATTCGACGGTCGAATCTTCAGGATATCAACTGAATCTTAAATCCAATGGCCGAATCTTCACGATCTCAACTAGATCTCAAAATCTAATGGTCGAATCTTAACGATATCAACCGTAAACCTTAAGCTAACAGTCTGATCTCAATGATCTCAACTGTAGACTCAAATCTAATAGTCTGATCTTAGTGATCTTAACCATAAACTCAATTAAATGGTTTGAGCTTTATGATCTCAACCGTAAACTTGAAGTCAACGGCATGATCCTTTTGATCTCAACCATGAACCTCAATCTAACGGTTTAATTTTTTTTATCTCAACTGTAAACTTCAATCCAATGAACTTATCTTTTTTACCTCAATTGCAAACTTCAATCTACAGTCTGACATTTTTTATCTCAACCTTAAACTTAAATTCAATAGTCTAATCCTTTTGATCTCAACCATAAACTTAAATTTAATAGTTTAATCTTTTTTGGTCTCAAGTGTAAATTTAAATTCAACAGTCTGATTCTTTTGATCTCAATGGTAAACTTAAATTCAAAAGTTCGATCTTTTTGATATCAACCGTAAACCTCATTCAATCCAACGATCCAATCTTTTTTATCTCAACCGTTAACTTAAATTTAACGATCTGATGTTTTTGATCTCAACCGTTAGTTTCAATCCAACGGTCTGATTTTTTTGATCTCAAACGTAAGCTTTAATCCACCGATTTGATCTTTTTTATTTCAACCGTAAGCTTTAATCCAACGGTCTGATCTTTTTAATCTCAACAATAAACTTTAATCCAACGGTCTGATCTTTTTTATCTCAACCGTTAACTATTCAACAGTGTGATCTTTTTTATCTCAACCGTAAACTTCAATCCGATTGTCTGATCTTTTTGATCTCAATCGTGAACTTAAATTCAATGGTTTGATCTCATTGATCTTGAATAAGCTTAAATCCAACAGTTTGATCTTAGTGATCTCAATTGTGGATGCAAATTCAACGGTCTAATCTTAGCGATCTCAACCATCTACTCAAATTTAAAGGTCTGATTTTGTCGACCAAGACCGCTAACACAAGTCTAATGGTTTGATTACATTGATCGTAACCATAACACGAATTTGACGGTCTAATTATCCCAATCGAGACTGTGATTGTAAGATCGATGATCCAAATATCACTCGTGAGCACAAATTTGTCACGTTAGTTGTTGCAATTACATATGTAATCATTCATGTAATAATATGATCCTGATAATCAGAATTATAGTCGCATGTAATGCTCCTAAGGGAGGAGAAGAAATAAATCACCTTACCTGAAAGGAGATTCATCGAAGTGCGAGTTGCTATGACCTTTTGTCGAGCTGCCCCCAATTTGATGCTTCTTACTTACAAAGAACTACAAATCTTATGCTAAAGTTATAAATCAAAAGTGGAGCAGGAATTTATTACCTTACCTGAAAGTATAATCATCAAGATCTGAGTTGTTGCCTAGATATTCTCGAGCAGTCCCCGATTTGATGCCACCAACTACTTACTAAAAACGACAAATCTTTTATGTTAAAGTTAGAAATAAAAAAAAGAGTAGGTTATCACCTTACTGGAAAGTAGATTCATCGAAGTCCAATTTGTAGCTATGATACTATCGAGTTGCTCCCTAATTTGATGGCTCCAACTACCTATTTAACACTACAAATATTATGTACATTAAAGTCATAAAGTAAAGTAGAAGTAGGAATCTATAACCCTTCCTAAAAGGAGATTCATCAATGTCCGAGTTGCTTTTGACATATTGTTGAGTTGCCCCAAATATGATGTCTTATACTTGGAACTACAAATCCTATGGTAAAGTTAGAGAAACAAAAAGGAGGAGAATGAATGTATCATTTGTCCTAAAAAGAGATTCATCAAAGTCGCAGTTGTTGTTGAGATATTGTCGAGCTACCCCCAATTTGATCCCTCCTACTTACTAAGAATTGTAAATCTTATTATGTTAAAGTTAGAAGCCGAATGAGAAGCGGGAATGTATCACCTTTCCTGAAAGGAGATTCATCGAAATTAGAGTTGTTGCTGAGATATTGTTGAACTGTCCCCAGTTGGACGCCTTCAACTTACTAGAAACTACAAATCTTGGTAAAGCTAGAAACTGGACGAAGAGCATGAATGTATCACCTTACTTGATAGGAGATTCATCGAAGTCCGAGTTACTGCTAAGATACTGTTGGCCCGCCCCCAATTTGATGCCTCCTACTTACTAGGAACTAAAAATATCATGTTAAAGTTAGAAACCAAAGGAGAAGTAGGAATACATCACCTTACCTAAAAGGAGATCCATCGAAATCTGAGCTGTTGTTAAGATATTGTTAAGCTACCCCCAATTTGATACCTCCATCTACCTACTAAAAATTGCAAATCTTATCTATATTAAATTAAAGATAGAAAACAAAAGATGAGGAGGATTGTATCAACTTACCCAAAGGGAGATTCATTGAAGTTCGAGTTGCTACAGAGATATTGTCAAATTGTCCCCAATTTGAGGCCTTCTACTTACTTGGAACTATAAATCTTAGGGTAAAGTTAGAAATCGAAAGAGGAGTATGAATGTATCACCTTACTTGATTGGAGATTTATTGAAGTCCAAACTACTGCTAAGATATTACTGAGTTTTCCTCGATTTGATGCCTCCAACTATGTAATAACAACTGCAAATCCTATCTTTGTTGAAGTTAGAAACATTGATACTTCTCCTCCCTAAACAAAACCATAGAGGGCTTAGTTACAAAATGAGGCTACTATATTCTAAACTTAGAATATCAATTGCTACATTGTTAAACTAAGAATATCAATTATCTACACTGTCAAGCTATCACTCTACTCTTTTATTAGAATTTTAATCAAAGAGTTACTCAGACCTCATCAAATAAGGCACTTACATGATGATCCAATTACCTCAAATGTATTTTATTTTTTATTTTCAAACAAAATAAACTAACTTAAACATTCAACATAATCCCCTTCCCCTAATCTTTCCTTCCTTTCCTAATCTCTTTCTTTCCTTGTCTCATCTAGGTATTCTCATGAATTCAACTTCTCGATTGGTGATCGTAAAATCATATACTTCAGCTTTAGTGACTTATATAGGAATTTATTTATTAAAATTATGATATTGCTTAGCAAACACAAACTTAAGAACACATTGGCTTACTCTATCATTCGTATCCTATTTTCTTATAAGACAGCATACTACGATACATCGATAAAACACAGATAAGAGTCAACTAATGTGGTAAAACTTCTATCGAAACCAATCAATCGGCAAGACTTAATGTGCAGACTTAGTGCGCGGTCCCGACCAACAACTGCTTAATAAGAACCATAAATCTCCACTTTGCCTAAAACCAGAAACACTAGTGCTTCACCTTCAAGAAGTCATAAAGAGTCTAGCCGTGTAGTGTGCCCAGTCCTAGAATGCAAACTTACATATATCCTTCGCAAAAACATAAACAACCTTATTGCATTATATATTTTAGGCCTATAATATTAATTCCCTATATTATTAAACTATCAGTCGAGTTTTTCGTTTAAATTTTATTCAAACAATCCAACTATTCTACTTTATTATAAAAATTAAGATATAATTGATAAGAAGATAATTCTTTGGTCCTATAACTAATCAGAAACTCAAAACCAAAGTAGCAAAAATGTATCACCCTACTTGAAAGCAGATTCATCGAAGTCTGAGTTGTTGCTGAGATTTTGTCGAGTTGTCCCCAATTTAATGGTCCAACTACTTCATAAAAATTGCAAGTCTTACCTATGTTAAAGTTAGAAACCAGAGGAGCAAAAATGTATCACCTTACCAAAAAGAAGATTCATCAAAGTCTGAATTGTTGTCGAGATTATTGTCGAGCTGCCCCTGATTTGATGCTCCAAATACCTACTAAAAACCTGCAAATCTTTTCTATGTTAAAGTTAGAAACCTAATAAGGAGTAAGAATGTATCACCTAACCTGAAAGGAGATTCTTCGAAGTATGAGTTGCTGTTGAGATATTGTCGAGTTGCCCCCAAATTGATGCCTCCTATTTAATAGTAACTACAAATTTTATGTTAAAGAGGGAACAGGAATGTATCAACTTACCTAAACGGATATTCATCGAAGAACGATTTGTTGCTAAGATATTATCAAGCTGCCCCCAATTTGATGGCTCCAACTAAGAGTGCCCACGAGCTAAGTTGAGTCGAGCTACAACTCGCTCGAGCTCAACTTGACCAAGATAATTTGGGCTTGAGCTCGAGTCTATCCGAGCTTATTTTATGGGCTCCAACTCGACTCACTAGCAAAGGAACTCAGCTCAAATTTGGCTCGAGCTCGGAACACTTCTAAGTTAACTCAACCAATAAACTAAGTTCACCCAGCCAGAAACAACCGAATCATTGAGCTTGGGAAGGTACAATAGAGGGAGATTTGAGATTTAAAGAGAAAGTGGGGTGAAGTTTTTGTAAAGTAACCGATATCGGACTAAAAAGGCCCAACTATGAATGCCACCTGGGGGGGGGGGGGGGGGGTGCAGGGAAAGGAGGCTCGCCGGCGTGCTCCTGTCGAGATAGACCAACACTTTACCGACATACTCGAGGTGGGCTTGGAGTCTTTGAGGTTCCTTGCCGCAAAGTCCCTCTTCTCTTGTACACCAGGGAAGCACACCTGTAGCAACCCCTACTTCCCCTCGATGGGCTCGCCTACGACCATCCTTGTCCACCACCTAGCATTGTGCCCGCCTACCAGGCCTCCACTTGTTGGTGCAGTGCAAATTGCATGCCACGGCAAATGGGTGGTGTTGCGTGTGCCCGTACGTTGTGATCTCCCAGAGCAAGCAGGGCTCTTGAGTTTTGCCATCGACGTGGTCGGCCAGGAGGTGGTCATAGACGACGAAGTAGCATCATGTCCTAAACATGGTGTAAAGAACCTTAGCCTCGTACTAAGCCCCCTGGAAGCCCTCGTCATCCCAACTCACCTCCACTTCATCGCCATTGGAGAACCTCGTTACCTCTTTTCCTCTCCCCCCACCTCCACACATCGCCAGAGCTGCATAAAGCTTTAGACAAGCAACAGTGATGGGACCTTGGTGATAGGTGCATCTGGTAGAAGCCTGATTATTTTATTACTGCTCATATAATCCTGTTTAAAACTTATATAGACATTTAGTAGGCTAGGGCCTATGAGGCAATGTTGGTATGGTAGGCCTATAAAAGTTGGCTTATCTTTGGTTGTAGAAGTTTGACATAGAATAAATAAATTAATAAAATATTTTTACCTCGAGCCAGCTCGCGAGCCGGTAAGCCAAGCTGGGTCAACCTCGAGCTTGGCTCGTTTGGTCATACAAGCCTAAATTAGAGCTCGGGCATGGTTCAATTAATTAAATGAGCCGAGCCAAACTGAGAGCCTGACTCAAGCTGAGCTCAACTAGCTCACGAGTAGTTATGCTCGTGGCCACCCTTAGCTCGAACCACTTATTAAAAATTGCAAATGCTATCTATGTTAAAGTTAAAAACCAAAGGAGGAGCAGGAACTTATCACCTTACTTAAAAGGAGATTTATTGAAGTCCAAGTTGTTGTTGACATATTGTTGAGCTGCCCCGAATTTGATGCCTTCTACTTACTAGGAACAACAAATCTTATTTTAAAGTTCGAAACCAAAGGAGGAGAAGGAATGTATCACATTACTTGAAAGGAGATTAAACGAAGTTCGAGTTGATGTTGAGATATTGTCTAGCTGCCCCCAATTTGATGCTTCCGTAAGTACAAGTCCAATATTAAAGTTAGAAACCAAAGAAGAAGAATGAATGTAAGCACCTTACCTAAAAGGAGATTTATCGAAATCCGAGTTGTTGCTAAGATATTATTGAGCTCCCCCCAATTTGATGCCTCTAACTAGTTATGAGGATAAGGAATATATCACCTTACCTGAAACGAGATTCATCAAAGTTCAAGTTACTGCTGAGATATTGTCCAACTGCTCCCAATTTGACGCCTTCTACTTACTAAGACTACAAATCTTATATGTTAAAATTAGAAACTGAAGGAGGAGCATGAATGTATCAGTTTACCTAAAAAGAGATTCATCAAAGTCCAAGCCACTGCTAAGATATTGTCGAGTTGCTCAATTTGATGCCTCTAACATGTACTAAGAATTGCAAATCTTATCCATGTTAAAGTTAGAAACATTGATGCTTCTCCCTAAGTAAAATCATAAAGGGCTTAATCCCAGAAGGAGGCTATTATATTCGAAACTTAGAATATCAATTAAATACACGGTTAAACTATCACTTTACTCTTGTATTAGAATTTTAATCAAAGAGTTACTCATACCTCAAATACGGTACCTTGCATGTGATGAACTATTACTTCAATGTATTTTGTTTTTCAATTAGAACCAGATAAAATTCGAATATATTGCCAAAATAAAAAGTTAAACTATCACTCTAGTTTTTAGAATCCAATATGTTGAATGTTGTTTCTTCTGAAAGTGGATTGTATCACACATCTATTCAATTGGACAAAGAAGACACATAAGTAAATAAAAGAGGTTGTACCCCAGCCCCAAAAAATCAGCTTCCACATACATTAAACCCATCACCATAGTTGTCAAGGCGGTCAACCAAGGCATGCTTGGGGTCCCCAAGCACCTAATCGCTTAGGCGCCCACCTACATGTACACTTCATAATAATATATTTATATCACACAAATTTACACTAGTTTAACATTAACATGAAAAATATGAAGACGACATTAACACATTGTGCATTGTGCTGCGCAGACAGTACACAATGCACTGTGTGTAAGAGGTAGAGGGGGAGGTTGGGAGGGGAAGGAAGAAGGGGGGGTATTCTCATAAATTCAACTTCTTGATCAGCGATCGTAAAATCATATATATCGCTTTTAGGTCATTGTTTGAATTTTTAGTTACCTTAATGTATATTTATTTATTTAAATTATGATATTACTTAACAAATAAACTTAAGAACGCACTGACTCTACTATGTCATTCATGCCTATATCAAGAAAACATAGACAAGATTCAAATGTAGTGCGCAGTCCCGACCAGCAACTACTTACCAAGAACCACAAATCTCCTCTTTGCCTAAAACATGAAACACTAGCACTTCACCCTCAAGAAATCATAAAGAGTCTAGTCATGCACTGTGCCCAGTACTGTGAACTAAACTAATTATGGCTTTAAAAGGGTTCCATAATAAGGCTATTCAAATAACATGAGATCCAATGCTCATCATTTCAAGGCAAGCATTCTTTCATAAGGATAACATTTATTAACAGTTCTTTAAGTGACTCAATTTTCTCAGGACTTTCTATGCATCTTGTTGATTCTTAACTCGTATGTGTATGCCACTTATTGTCACCATAGTCATAGAATGTAAAGACATGAGAATTAGAATTTTAATATGGCAAACGTATGTATATTCTATGCAAAAACACAGTCAACCTTATTGCATTATAAGCCCACAATATTAATTCCCTATATTGTTAAACTATATGTATACTTTTTTGTTCGAATTTTTAATCAAACACTATAATCATTCTAGTTTATTATAAAAATTCACATCTAAATTGATAAGAAGATAATTCCATAATATCCGAAACTCAAAACCAAAGGAGTAGAAACTACTTCCTAAAAACAACAAATCTTATATATGTTAAAGTTAGAAATCAAAAGGGCAGGAATGTGTCGCCTTACCGAAAGGAGATTCATCGAACTCTAAGCTGTTGCTGAGATATTATCGAGCTGCCCTAAATTGATGCCTCCAACTACTTACTAAAGCTTGCAAATCTTTTTCACGTTAAAGTTAGAAACCTAAGGAGGAGAAAGAATATATCACCTTACCTGAAAAGAGATCCTTCGAAGACTGAGTTGCTATTAAGACAATGTGGGCCAGTCCAAGTTGATGCAACTTAGGGGTTCGGCCATGAACTGACCCTGCCCAAGTCCCATCCATGGTGTCAATTATCCTAACTGAAAGCACTGGGATATTCACTACATGGCCGTCCCAAACCTGCACATCTTGTAAAGAAGAGAATATAATTCATTGAATCAATAAAAGAACAAAAATTAGCTTGGCACCAAATGCAAAAACGTAACTTTGCACGTTCTCTACAACGCTAAAGAATCCTCAACTTGGTCTTAAAAGTCAACGTCAAGAACGGTATACAAGAAGAATGTTTCATCAAGTCAAGAATAAACGGAAATTAGTAAACCACGCGCTGGCATAGTTTACCACAAATTTTTTTGGCTTGTTCTGCAAGATATAACCTTTTATAGATAAACATAGAAGTTTCTTTCACAAATCTCCCTGATCCTGAAATCTTTGCCAAAACTATCAAAAACCCAATTCATAACAACTCGAGAAATTGAGATGAGAAAATCATTTATTTTTGTGCTTACTGAGAGCAATACAAGATAGAAACATATTGATGTGTTTTTTTACTCAAAGAGCAATAGAAAATAAAACATTGCCCATTTCTTCAATATTAGTGCAGAACAAACAAAACAAGTACTAACGTCCGCAATGTGACAGCCTATTGAGTACTTTAATCATGATTCAAAGGAGGGGGGAAATGACTTGTATGGGACATTATTAGCAATCTATGAAAAGTACACAAGTGACCGTCAAAGGGAGTGGAGAAGCAGCACAAACTTAAAGATAGCAAAAAGATTTACATTCCCCAATGAACTTTTCCACTGTTAAATGTACGAAACATCAACCTGTTTATTCCACCTAAACTCATGAATCAATTGTTTTCAGTCTTGGTTTTGCTCCCAGTTGACGGGGGCTTGAGATCCCACAAGAGTAGTCAACATGTGGATGTGAGTCATGTATATTATCCCAATGTAGTGTTCTGGCATCTCGTATGTGAATTATGCATGCGCAGAGTGCAGTCCCATGTCCATCTCGCTGTGTTATTCACACAGTTGCCAAGGGGGCAAAGCATCCCAAGGAATGCTTAAGGTCCCTTTGTGCTTAGGCGCCAGCCTAGGTGGCACTTAGGCAGCACCTACATAATCAAAAGGTGGGGGGAAGTGGGAAAGGGAGAGATACTCACAGACAGGAAGACAAAACACTTGAAGAGAAGGGGGAAGAAAGGGCGGACACATAGAAAACTTAGGAAAGGTAAGAGGATGCTTTCCAAGTTTGTGGTCACAAGTAGGGCTTGTTGCCTTGTTGTGGCCATCATAGTGAGAGGACAACGTATAGGAGTGCCTCATTGTTGACGTCAATATTTATTCGCCAAGGAGGGATAATGCCAAAGAAGACAAGGAAGACAAAATAATGAAACAGATGAGAGGATAGGATATCAAAACCTAAGGCCAGTCATTCGTATAACCATATTTATATCACGACTGGGTCCCAATGGACCCAATTAGATTGGCTCATGAAGTAGCCAAGGCATTGCCTAGGCATGCTAGGTGCTCCTAAGCATTGCCTAGGCGTGGTTTTTTTCAAGGCCCAATAAGGTGTTTAACTGCCTTGGCCTTGAAAATAAGCCTTATCACCTAAAAAGTGCCTAGGCTTCAAGTAGGCGTAAGCCTTGACAACTATGGTTATTCATCATCCAAGTAGAAAAAAAAAAAAAAAAAGAACACTTTATCCAAAGCATTGATAAGTTGTTCAAACTGTAAGTTGCTTTTTGATGGTGATCATTCCCCATTCATGCATCAAAAGAATTTCCAGGTATAAAAAACTCATCAATCACCAATCCTCAAACTCCGTCGTAGAACAAGAAAGTGGACCAGTTAGTAGCATTGAGAGGCAAGTGAATGTAATTTCAATTGTGCTAATGGGTTGTGAATACTCTGATGGGATTGTCAACTTTTAAGGATTTGGATTTCTATGACAAAGATGTATAGTGTTCATTAGACAACACTAGAATGCTCATCATTAGGTTGTCAACTTTTAAGTAGTTGGGTTTCACTTGCACTAATGGGTTGAGAATTTTCTGATGGATTGTCAACTTTTAAGTATTTGGGTTTCAATTGCACAAATGGGTTGTGAATCTCCTGATTGGATAGTCAACTTTTAAATATTTGAATTTATATGACAGAGATGTACGGTGTTTAGACAGAATGGATGGTGTTTAGACGACACCACCTAATTGTATGGTGTTAAATTTTTTATAGACTTTAATTGATTGTTCAAGAGTTCTAATTCTTATACTTGATTTATTCCAAAAGAAATATTCTGATTGATTACTATTGCTAGGATTCATATTACTAAGAAACACTCATCATCATTCGCTGAATTATCATTATATTAATTTGTAATTGATGCTATTACTATCACTAGAAACATGCCACTGACTTGACTGTTCACTACATTTAGCTACATGGTTGCTCATACTTGATTACTAGCTGAAACATATAAATTTATTATGAATTATTATTTTAAAACTGAACCTCAATAAAAAATGCAGTTCTAACATTTTCCACCTTTTTAGAATTTAGATAACCTTAACATAGCACATGCACAATAGGCATGTGAGGCAACAGTGGCTCACCTCTGCCATACCTAGGCATTTAAGGCAATGTCTTTTCCCTCCTAGGTCACTGGGAAGAGGGAAATGGGAGGAGGAAATTAAAGAACAAATCCCAGAATGACATGCAAGGTTCTGAGAGCCATGGACCAACTTGCAGAAAGCATGTATCTAATTAATGGATGGCTTAAAAAGTCACGAGCAAAGGAATATGCAGTAGCATGTAACAGGAAAGGGCTTTATACATTATGAACAGAGGCTTAGACATCAGCAAGTAATCAAAGCATGCATTAGACATAATCAAAAGAGGTACTATATAAAAGGCAGAAAAAGGCCACAATCTATGTAAAACAAGAATAGCATCAAGTCATAGCAGCACATATCCTATCCAGATAACAAAGAGGAAGAAATATCAACTTATGACAAACAGCACATTGCCCTAAAAAAACATTCAAACAATAAACCAAGATAGCATGTATGCTAACAGCATGAATGAGAGAGAGAGGTGAGTCAGACAAGGCAAAGTGAGATGCAGCATTTTCAGATTGCCTCAATTCACCTCGTCACCTAGGCATGTGAACAAAAAAACACCTTCACTAACATAGATGATAGATCTTCTGACCAGTGGGATTTCATAATACATTATTATCTTCAAATTAACCCCTTGATTCTCTTGTAAAAAATTGAGGCTTTATATGTAGCTCATTGAATGTTATTTTTCTATGGAAATAGCTCATTGAATATTATTTTACATTTTCATAGGAGAGCTAGGGCAGAATGAAACTATTGGAGCAACAAGAATGAGATAGCTACAAAGTTATAGCAGCACATATCCTATCCAGATAACAAAGAGGAAGAAATATCAACTTATGACAAACACATTGCCCTAAAAAAACATTCAAACAATAAACCAAGATAGCATGTATGCTAACAGCATGAATGAGAGAGAGAGGTGAGTCAGACAAGGCAAAGTGAGATGCAGCATTTTCAGATTGCCTCAATTCACCTCGTCACCTAGGCATGTGAACAAAAAAACACCTTCACTAACATAGATGATAGATCTTCTGACCAGTGAGATTTCATAATACATTATTATCTTCAAATTAACCCCTTGATTCTCTTGTAAAAAATTGAGGCTTTATATGTAGCTCATTGAATGTTATTTTTCTATGGAAATAGCTCATTGAATATTATTTTACATTTTCATAGGAGAGCTGGGGCAGAATGAAACTATTGGAGCAACAAGAATGAGATAGCTACAAAGGAATGCAATGAAACAAACCGTCAATGCTACAGCAGTCGCATAAGTGCAGCTAAAGAGAATTTATGATGGTGCATCCTCCCCTCAGCTATTATTTTCTCTCATTAGCCAGAGGAACCAATCCTCAGCTTTTGTGGATGTACTTCCTCTATTTACTTCAATAAAATTGGTGGTACACCAGAATTCCTTTCAAAAAAGACTGTCCGTTGAAAGTGAAGATGCCACTAGTGATGAAGCACAATTCCAGGGCATGTGGGCTGGCATCAGAAGAAGGAAGGTTTCCAACTTATTGGTCAAACAGGCAGCTTGCTATTCATTTGAAGTCAGGAGCAGTAGATTCAACAGGAGAGCAAATCAATGGTATGGGAAGGAATTGCCATTCTTCAATCCCAATTCCTAGTACAAATATTGAACAGAGTTATGTGGCTGGCTCTCTCACACTGCACAGAACCATGGACCAAAAGTATTGGTTCGTTCTCCACCAACATAGCAAAGGTTACAGAAAAGATAACAAACGATGGAGCAGGATATATAAGGGCCAAATCCTAAACATTGGACAAAGATTACCTAGGAATGAACTATTTCACTTATAGGCTACATATGTCACCAACAAAGGCAAGGTCCATTTGCTTGTACAAGGCTGATTGCTGATGACAATGATGATGATGATGATGATGATGATGGAGCAGCCTTGAGATGGTCACCTAATGATGATGGAGTTGCAGATATGCAAGAGCGGAATAATGACTGGAAAAGGGCTTACTACACCATTTGATCTAGGATCAAGGTCTAGGATGGCATGTTAGCCAATGAAGGGACAGAATGCATAGGAAATAGAGGAGACAGACATCATAATCGTGCAAGTAGCGGATGACATTCGCATGGATTTGGCACATGGAAATATTATCATGGTCATAATCAACGATTGTACTAAAAATCAGCTGATCCAGATAGGAAGCAGCCGAACCACAGATCAGAATAGGTCATAACCTGTCCAGCTCCAATGGAATTAAATGGTCAGAACCGACCAAAACTGGCTTTGGAATCAGAATCAGATCCGGAACCGATAGGGGCTGGTCCAGTTCCAACATCAGGTTTTTTATTCCGAGAGTAGTAGGGTACCTAAACCACTATTGGTGACTGAAGTTCTACTTATGAGGAATATGCCTACATTTTACTAGCTTTAGCAAAGACCTGAGGTGTCTCTGGAGGATTCAAGGTAATATCAACCACTAATTAAAATGCAGTAACCAGATTTGAGTGTCGCAAATCGAGCATATTATGGAGAGCACCATTACCATTACAATCTAAAGGAAGTCTCATTTGCACATTACCCCAAGAATGTACCATGTGAGAAATCACTGGCGTGTATAATTTCTTTAAAGTGTTTGTGTTCATACTTGTAATGTGGTCTCTATATCTGAGTTTAGCAACTTTCTTGTGAAGTGTGGATTAAATAATACAATGAGTCCTGATTATACATTAGAAATTCTAGTGTCATGTTTTTCTTAGTTTACCCTTCCCCTTATTATTCATCATTTTATATTTGTCCTAGAAGATGGGACAAGGCTTTGACGATGATGATGATGATTATATTTGTCCTAGCTTTTCTTCTCATCTTGTACCTCAAAGAAAAATAAATGGCTATAAACTACAAAAGCGAAACAAACAAAACTCAAAGAAAGAAAAAACTCTGAAAAAAAACATCCATCTGCACTATGAGAGTACTAACAATAAACAACAAACCGTATTCAATTTCTTGGATTTGCCACTTCATTGTCTTTGTTGATAGAACTCCTCTGCATTGTGCTTCTCAGTTGTATCCTTCAATAAACATTGTTTTTTTTTAGAGAAAATCAGACTGTACCGCTAATTTTAATAAAAATAAAGAGAAGTAATACAATCAAGCAAGACATGAGAGATTCCTATCTTAAGGAAAAAAATAAAGCACAAACTCCATCACAAATTTTCCATGGAAGTGTAGCTGGTCAAGAGATGAACATTGATTGTCCAACCAATGCATGGTTCTGATGAACATAGGAGAAGGTAGGCAACATACGAGCTCTCTAGGACAAGCACCACCATGTAGCTATTTCCTGAAAACAATATAAGGACACTACCACCGTTAGAAAGAGAAAAAAACTGAAAGCCCAATAATTTATGCAATACCAAGAAAGTTCATGTCGGATAAATATGGAATATAGGCCAAACCTTGTTTAACAGTGCCATTTATTAGCATTTACTATAGCTCAATTAGGAATGAGAAGGCAATGCTGAGGATCCAGGAAAGGTAATCCAAGTACCCACACCCCCACCCCCACCCCACCCGAGCCAACATGGGCAAGCCCAAGTTCAGCAAACCTCAGCCCAAATTTGATTTATGGCAGTCCAAATTTGCGTTGACCAATTTAGACAATGTGGGCCAGTCCAAGTTGATGCAACATAGGGGTTGGGCCATGATGCAACTTAGGGGTTGGGCCATGAACTGACCCTGCCCAAGTCCCATCCATGGTGTCAATTTTCCTGACTGAAAGCACTGGGATATTCACTACATGGCTGTCCCAAACCTGCGCATCTTGTAAAGAAGATAATATAATTCATTGAATCAATAAAAGAACAAAAATTAGCTTGGCACCAAATGCAAAACGTAACTTTGCACGTTCTCTACAATGCTAAAGAATCCTCAACTTGGTCTTAAAAGTCAATGTCAAGAACGGTATACAAGAAGAATGTTTCATCAAGTCAAGAATAAACAGGAATTAGCAAACCACGGGCTGGCATAGTTGACCACAAATTTTTTTGGCTTGTTCTGCAAGATATAACCTGTTATAGATAAACATAGAAGTTTCTTTCACAAATCTCCCTGATCCTGAAAATCTTTGCCAAAACTATCAAAAACCCAATTCATAACAACTCAAGAAATTGAGATGAGAAAATCATTTATTTTTGTGCTTACTGAGAGCAATACAAGATAGAAACATATTGATGTGTTTTTTTACTCAAAGAGCAATAGAAAATAAAACATTGCCCTGTTTCATCAAGTCAAGAATAAACGGGAATTAGCAAACCACGGGCTGGCATAGTTGACCACAATTTTTTTTGGCTTCTTCTGCAAGATATAACCTGTTATAGATAAACATAGAAGTTTCTTTCACAAATCTCCCTGATCCTGAAATCTAAAAAACCCAATTCATAACAACTCAAGAAATTGAGATGAGAAAATCATTTATTTTTGTGCTTACTGAGAGCAATACAAGATAGAAACATATTGATGTGTTCTTTTACTCAAAGAGCAATAGAAAATAAAACATTGCCCATTTCTTCAATATTAGTGCAGAACAAGCAAAACAAGTACTAACGTCCGCAATGTGACAGCCTATTGAGTACTTTAATCATGACTCAAAGGAGGGGGAAAATGACTTGTATGGGACATTATTACCAATCTATGAAAAGTACAATTTCAGCCAAAGCCAACGAACAAGTGACCTCAAAGGGAGTGGAGAAGCAGCACACACTTAAAGATAGCAAAGAGAATCACATTCCCGAACGAACTTTTTCACTGTTAAATGTAACATCTACCTGTTTATTCCACCTAAACTCATGAATCAGTTGTTTTCAGTCTTGGTTTTGCTCCCAGTTGACGGGGCTTGAGATCCCACAAGAGTAGTCAACATGTAGATGTGAGTCATGCAGATTATCCCAATGTAGTGTTCTGGCATCTCGTATGTGAATTATGCATGCGCAGAGTGCAGTCCCATGCCCATCTCGCTGTATTATTCACACAGTTGTCAAGGGGGCAAGGCATCCCAAGGAATGCTTGAGGTCCCTTTGCGCTTAGGCGCCAGCCTAAGTGGCGCTTAGGCAGCACCTACATAATCAAGAGGTGGGGGGAAGTGGGAAAGGGAGAGGTACTCACGGACAGGAAGACAAAACACTTGAAGAGAAGGAAGAAGAAAGGGTGGACACAGAGAAAACTTAGGAAAGGTAAGAGGATGCTAATAGTCATGATGGTTTCCAAGTTTGTGGACACAAGTAGGGCTTGTTGCCTTGTTGTGGCCATCATTGTAAGAGGACAACGTATAGGAGTGCCTCATTGTTGACGTCGATATTTATTCGCCGAGGAGGGATAATGCCAAAGAAGACAAGGAAGACAAAATAATGAAAAAGATGAGATGATAGGATATCAAAACCTAGGGCCAGTCATTCGTATAACCCTATTTATATCACGACTGGGTCCCAATGGACCCAATTAGATTGGCTCATGAAGTAGCCTAGGCATTGCCTAGGCACGCTAGGTGCTCCTAAGCATTGTCTAGGCATGGTTTTTTCAAGGCCTAATAAGGTGTTTAACTGCCTTGGCCTTGAAAATAAGCCTTATCACCTAAACAGTGCCTAGGCTTCAAGTAGGCGTAAGCCTTGACAACTATGGTTATTCATCATCCAAGTAGAAAAAAAAAAGAACACTTTATCCAACGCATTGATAAGTTGTTCAAACTGTAAGTTGCTTTTTGATGGTGATCATTCCCCATTCATGCATGAAAAGAATTTCCAAGTATAAAAAACTCATCAATCACCAATCCTCAAACTCCGTCGTAGAACAAGAAAGTGGACCAGTTAGTAGCATTGAGAGGCAAGTGAATGTAATTTCAATTGCGCTAATGGGTTGTGAATACTCTGATGGGATTGTCAACTTTTAAGGATTTGGATTTCTATGACAAAGATGTATAGTGTGCAGATTAGACAACACTAGAATGCTCATCATTAGGTTGTCAACTTTTAAGTAGTTGGGTTTCACTTGCACTAATGGGTTGTGAATTTTCTGATTGGATTGTCAACTTTTAAGTATTTGGGTTTCAATTGCACAAATGGGTCGTGAATCTTTCTGATTGGACTGTCAACTTTTAAATATTTGGATTTATATGACAACAGAATGGATGGTGTTTAGACGACACCACCTAAACAAATCTGAGTAGAACTGTACACTACTTCTGCTGGTATAGCATTAGGCTCCTCAATCCAATTCTCACCTTTCTTAAGCATATATATGTCTCCTTTTTAAAATCATCTTAGCTGGAAAGACAGAGAGCTTTTTTTCATTTGGAAACACCAGTTTTGTCAATGATTCCAATGAGTGGAATCTATTTCAGAAGTGTTTCCAAATGGAGCACGTGTATTGCTGTTAATAAATGCCCTAGTATTGCTTCTACCCATGATCATCTACTTGGAATTGAAGGATACATAGAAAAAGATGAAGACAAGGATTTTGAAGAGTGGCCAGGAGGAGATGGTTCCATGTCAGTTAACATCATAACTGGAACATTCGAGGATCAAAACAGACAGTCATTACTAAGATCAACAGCATGCATCACACAATGCACAAGGCTATGGAAGAAGACTATCTTATATGATACAATAGGCTCCACGTTGGTACAAGAGAAAGGAAGCATCATTCTGAAAAACTCCATGCAATGGCCAGCATACCTGAGATATTTGCAGTTTTCAAGCCTGACATCTTGATAAATTTGGCAGACGATTCTTACATTTTGCCAAGCCTAGCAGACTTGGTATGAGGATATCAGCAGTGGAATTCATCTGATTTTGACCTGAAAAAAAAAAAAGAAAACATTGCACAGTTTGTTAAAACAAGGAAAAGAAGATAGGGATCAGCAAAAGTCAATAGAAAATAGATCAAAGGACAAGGAGTTTCTTAGAGATGGGTAGGGCTGAATCTTATTAGAGAACTTTATTTTATACTCAAATGAATATGTACAATCACCAGTAAAGTAATACAGAAGTAGTCGCCTGATATGCCACAAAGGCATGCATGTCAAACGACAGCTCGCCGGCTAGGCATGCAACAACTGCAAACCTAATGACTCTCTTCCGGGAGGGAAAAAGACAAACGTCAACAGTGACATTGACAAAATTGGCAAAATAATGGTGAGATGTTCTTTGAACAAGACATATAATATTGGCACTTTTTGAGATTCTCTCCCCATTTATCCACATCTCTCTCTCTCTCTCCCTCTTTTTATCTCTTTCTCCTTCTTGCCCACATCTCTCCCTCACCCCCCCTTCTCATGACGCTCCTCCCTCTTCTCTCCATTGATGCTTGCACACACACACACACAGAAATGGGAGTGGGGAATACATAAAAGAAAGAGAAGTATGGAGAGAGAGAACTCCCATACGTCTCTTTCTCCACTGCATCTTGCACACACACACAGAAGGGAATCGAGAAGATAGAAAAGAAAGAGAAGTATGTAGAAAGAGAGTACCGACCGCGCCAGCATCAACTTAAAATTTCAAATTACGATTTCGCTCTCCTTCTACCCCCCACCACCCTCTCCGGCGTTCCCCTCGCCCTCCGACGCCCTCCTCACCCCCCCCCCCCCGGCCGCACCCTTCTCCCCCATTCGCAGAAGGATGGAAAGGGCACGGAGGAGGGCACTGGAGGGGGGTGTGGAGGGCGGAAGGGGGAAAATGCTGCGAGGGGAAGGAGAAGGGGCTGGTCGCAGGGAGGAAAACAAGAACCCAAGAAGCGATCGAGTAATCGCTCCGTGCGACTAAAAAAGCTCCTCCATCACACGATCCAGCGCCGCCTCCAGAATGCCAAACCGGGCGCTCCCCCCATCCCCTTCCAGCGTTCCCCTCCCCCTCCGGCGCCCCCCTCCCCGCCACTGTAGGGGAATGCGGGAAGAGGGGGAGGTCTGCGAGGAGGAGGAGGAAGGACTGGACGAAGGAACACTATGACGTTCTCCCCCCCCCACCCCCGGCGCCCTCCTCCCCGCCGGCTGAACCCTTATCCCCCATTACCAGGAAGAGGGGAAGGGCGCGGCCGGCGGGGAAGGAGGGCGCCGGAGGGACGGAACGCCGAAGAGGAGGAGGTAGGAAGAGGAGAGGATGCGAGCGGAAGGAGGAGGGGCTGGTCGAAGGGAGCGATCAGCGCTCCCCCACACTAGGACGTTTCCCTCCCCCCCCTCCTGCGTTCCCCACCCCCTCCGGCACCCTCCTCCCAGCAGGCCGAACCCTTCTCCCCCACTGGAAGGAGGAGAAGGACGCGGTCAGCAGGGAGAAAAGCGCCGAAGGGGGAGGAGAATGCCGGAGGGGGGGTGCAGGGGGTGGTCGCAAGGAGGGATCAAGAATGCTAGAAGCGATCGAATAATGGCTCCAGGTGTCTAAAAGACTCCCTCGCACGATCCATCACCGCCTGCACACGGTTAACCTCCTCGCTCCCCCGAGAAAACAGTTGGAACTCAAACCGGGACGGCTGCGTTGGCGGCGGGGTGGACGAGGACGGCTGCCTCCGCCGTGGGGTGGATGAGGACGGCTGCCTCGGCCGGAGGATGGACGAGGAGGACCGCCTCGGCCGCGGGGTAGACGAGGACGGCTGCGACGTTGCCGGTGGCCGCACCGGTGCCGGCGTGGACGACTCGGCCCGGGTGGAGGAGGGCCTCAGCCTGACGGTGACCAGCGACCGGCAGAGAGGGCAGGTGGGCTTCCGGCAGAGCCATTGGTCGACGCAGTCGAGGTGAAAGATGGTTGCAGCCGGGGAGCGCCCGCACGAGGTCCCCCTTCTCGAGCGGACTCTGGCACACGACGCAGTCGTCGGCGTCCTTCCTCCATGCGGAGTAGGGGAAGCTGGGCAGGGAGGCTAGCTCCCGGGGCCCGAGCCCAGCGCGACCGGCCATGCTGCTGGCGGAGATGAAAGCCGAGGAATTTTCTGACCGTTAAACCCCCCTCCCCTTTCTTTTTCCTTACTCCAACATTTTCGAATTTCGAAATAATCAGAGCCTCCCCTCCGGTTCTTCGTCGTCCTCCACTCCGGTTCATATCTCCTCCGGTACGGTTCACACGTTCATTGGTCTGGACACCGGTTCATATTCTTATACCTCGGTTTGGTTACTTGTTGGGTTAAATCAGATGGATTTATAAAATTTTCTGTTTTATCAAGTTGGGGTTAAATACTTTCGCCCAAGGTTTAATTACCTTTAGTTTTGCTTGCGAATACAAATTCAGCCAACCTATATTACATGGTAGGCTTTTTGCCTCACACAATAAAGCTCGTATCCTGTGAATTATCATATTTGTATGTATACTTGTAATTTTTATAGATAGTTATAAACTAGCAAAAAAGGAGAAATTTTAATAATTAATTAAAAACTTTAATGATTTCAAGGTTGAATAAATTTGTGTATTTCTTATACATATCAACAATGATCTGCACAACTCTTAATTAATCATTGTATGCCTTAGATTTTCTTTTTCCAAATGCATTGTTCTCCAAACAAATTAAAAATATAGGTAATCATTCATGGCAAAAATATCAGTAACTCGAAGCATAGTGTGCATAGCTTATATTAAGATGGTGATAGCTACTAAATGAATGTTAACAATTAAATCACTACTCATGCTGTGACATAGACAAAAGCACATTCTAACAAATAATCATAACAATATATAGTCAAGTAATTATCATGTGATTTTTTTGTATATAAAACTTCTAACAAAATCATATATCCGAGGTGCAAAAAAAGGAAGGAAAAAAAGGACATAAGTTACCTATATTTTTAATTTGCTTGGAGAACAATGCATTTGGAAAAATAAAATCTAAGGCATACAATGATTAAAGAATACATCCAAAGTAACAATTGTAGGGACATAAATATTATGAAAACAAAATCTTGAATATTTTAGGTAAGCCCTAATGTAACATTTGATGTCACCATGGGAAAGAAACATTGAAATTTCTTTTGCATGATGAAGAAAAAGGTTGTTGCATAATAATATTAGGATAACTAGAGTTGGATCAAGATGACCAAAGCGAAGTCAAAGTTGGAGCTAAAAGGTAATCTTCAACCAAGATTATATTGCCAAAAGCTTTCACAAATATCATGATGCGTGGAGATCATAAAATCTTCCGTTGTAGTCTATGCCTTTCTTTGGCAAGTCATCATGACTATGCAACTTTAAATGAAGTGCAAACAAAAAAAAATACAAATTTATAAACGGGATAGAATATAGTACATATGACAACAAATCAAAGTTTAAACATTTAAGACAAAAGTTATAACAAACTAAGTGAACACCTATTAATAACATATCTGGGTCTATGAAGCACATGCTATTTAGAAAAAAAAGTTCAACATACGAAGTGAACATTCTTTAATAACATATCTAGGTCTAAGAAGCACATTCTATTTTGAAAAAAAACGAACAAACTTATATTGATTAACACTAAACATATTAGATTCATATCTTACCATAGTTTTTGTATTTATAACAACTATCACGATAAGATGGGCTTATAAATGTGAGATGTGATAAAGCCAGATTCACCGATATTCGCTTTTCAATTATTTTAGAAACACAAACTCCACCCCTCTACCCTCAACCTCAATCCTAGCCACTAGGAAACAGAATGTTGGTGTGGTGTGGATTTAGTAATCAAGGAATTAAAATGAAAAGGAATATGACCAATTAGATTAAATAATCAAGAAATTAAAAGGAAAAAAATATTACTAATGATTTTGAAAAACAAAAGCATGCTAGCAACATTATCAGAGAATTTTACAAGAATTCTTAAATTGTGTTTTCTATCTCTTCTTTAGCCTCTCTTCCCAGTTCATTCAAAGACTTTTCGGAAGTTCAACACATACCCTCAACCTTACTAGAGATGAAAAAAGAAAATCATATTATATAGAAGCCCCACAACAATAAGTAAATCTAAAGAAGATAGGATAGTTTAGTTGGACAACAATCAGTGATATAATCATTCACAAATAATTTGACAATATTGGACAACACAATTTCTCAAAAAAAGAACAATATCGAATAAGTTCACAAACTTCTTATTTTGATTGGTGAGATTAATCCAACGGTATAATAAGTTCACAAACATATTACATGCATGATTGTCAAAAACTAACAAAGACCGATCATAATCATTTTCCTCTCCCTTTCAAGGAGATGACTATTCTATTGTTTATTACGAAGTAACGACTTTGAACGTAAAAAGATTGTCTATATAAAGATAATAAGACTCCATACAAACAACCCTGCGCTACGCATGCTGCATGCTTCAGAGTCGGGGAGAGGAATTGTGTTTTTGGTTTATCTAGGTAGGTGTCCTGGTCTCTGCTTGCAGCCACGTTGGCGGAAGCCATGTCTTTTGTGGTCCACACCTCCCTACGCATACATCACCAGTCCTCCTTGAACTACCATTGAATGGCTTAGTGACTTAATGATAGAATTGGACAGATGTGATCAAGATTGTGAAAAAGGCCTGGAACAAGTCATTAGAAAGATTAATAGACACATAATAAATATGAATAGACCATGAAACAAGACATATGAATACGTATTGAATGATTTCAAGAGCTATGAATGACTCCCACTTTGCCATATCATGGATGACTAGTTATGAATGAAAAAGAATGGAAGTGCAAGGACTGAAGTTTAGGATCCGGTTATTGGGTCGGCTTCGGTGTCAAACCCCTTAGTTTGAGCCCTTGTGGGGCTGGAGTATGGGCTCTTTTTCGCGTTGAACTTGCGAGATGCGATTTTGAACAGCGTCGGCCTTAGGAGATGCCATTTAGGAGCTTTGCAAGGATGCCGCGTGGACGGGCATGGGGGCGTGGGTGTACGGCCCCAGTCGTGTCGTCTGAATGACGTCTTGCATCGACAACGCGATTCATACATCTGCCAGTGTACAACCTCATCCTGTCGTCTGATTGGCGTCGTTCTAGAACGACGCGTTTTAACGAGTTTCGATTGACGCTCGAAAGCCCTCTCTCCTTTCCCTCATTCTCTCCACTCCTCTCTCTCTCCTCCCCCTCCTATCCGAACGGCTCCGACCCCCTCCTTCCGTTCCTCTCCCCATTCCTCCTCTTCCTCCACTCCATCAACCTCCTACCCCTCACCACTACCACCACCATCTCCTCCGCGGCGCATTGCTCTTCAGACGGCAGCCGACGTCCTGGTAGAGCGACTGCGTCCACGACGGTACCAACGGCTACTCGTGGCGTGGCAGTTCGGCGGCTATGAGCAAGGAGGAGTTCAAGTAAACCGATAGGGTGACGATCATCGCGGTGTTTTGCTTAAAACCATGTTTTCCCTACTTTGGAGCATGTTTAGGGGTTTCTTGGGGGTGAAAATGCTCGTCTTATAAAATGAGGAACGATAGGTTTTAAAATGGTTATTTGGATTCTCCTCCCCCTTCTCTATTTTTGGGTGTTTTAGGGCAGTTTTAGGAGGAGGAAATCTTGTTTGTGGCTCGGGGGAGACCGCAGGAAAATCCAGCTTCGGGCGCTAAATGGCGTCAGACGAGGGCGATGCCATTTAAAAATAGTGGCGATTATGGGCGACGCGATTTAGGCCCAGATGCAAGAGGGCAGTTCATTTTTTGGGTGGTAAATGACGTTGTGACCAGGTGACGCCATTTAAATGGTGTCTACCATGGGCGACGTGATTTAGGCCTATCTCCCGAGGCCAATTTTCCGGTGAACCAGTTTATGGGTCTTGAATGACGTCGGTCATGGGCGACGCGATTCAAGACAGAACCCCATTAATTCGTGTAATTAACATGTGTTTACATTGTTAGATAGTTTGGTTAAATGTATGCTTGAAAACGTACTTCGAGAACGAAGATTTTTACGTGATCATATCGGACTGTATTGCGTTTTGTGCGATTGTGGACCTAGAGTGATAGTTGTTAGCGCTTAGGCATCCTGTGTCGGTGTGGGAGTGACACAACGCCGGTGTGGGAGTGGTGGGGTGACGCCTAGAGAGAGGGTCACCTGGTGTACCCCGGGATATAATTAGTACCGGTGTGGGAGTTGTACATTCGGAGTGTCACTCGTAGTTGGGGGAAGTAGAACCACCTAGAGCTAGCCATGCCGGAGTAGCCAATGAGCTATCCGAGGAGTTGCTGTTTGGTCCCAGCGGATCGGTGTTTTTCGCGTTCGGCTGTGTGGTTTGTGTGTTTAGCCGAGACGCTAGTTGTGGACTCCGTGGTGAAGTGGTTTCAGAGTTGTGCATGTTGCATTTACAAATGTATGTATTTTATATCGGAATTTGAGAATGTTTGGGAGTTGTGTTTACTGCTTTACTTATTTAATTGCCTATATTTGTGTTGTTGCACTTGTGGGTGCGTGAGTGGGTGGTGAGGATCGGAGGATCCCTACTGAATCAATTTCGGTGAGACCCACCCCTGCGGTTTTCAGGTGAGGGTTCCAGACAGGCGTAGCGTAGTGGGTTTTGTCTCAGGTTGCGCACCCGTAGCCACTGTTCCAGGGTATACTCCGATGTAGTTGTTATTTTCTTTTTAGGCCTGTATGCTTAATTATTTCTTTTCAGTTGGAATATGTAATTATTTGCTGAGTCGAGTCGAATTGTAATAATTTTTAATTCCTGCACTTGTTAGGTTCGCTGTGTTGAAATCCGTTCTTAAAAAACGCAGCGGAAATTAATTTTGGAATGGATCCGTCCCGTTTCGCACAACAAAATAAACTGGCAAATCTAATTTACCTTGTGCGGATTCAAATCCGCGTTCGTTCTTCGGTTCTGTCGGAGCGATGCCGCAAGCCGTATAGGTGCCCGGCTTCTAGCGGTATCCACGCGGTTCTCCTCGCGATGGATCGTCATTGCCTCCTCGCTCGATGCGGCGTTCGTGGATCCTGTCTGGCTACGCGTAATTCACTGCGACATGCAGATTCGAAAACTCCCGTCGGACGGAAGGCGGAGTTGTCGGGAGCCGAAGTGGAGCCTCCAGATGGTTGCCTCATGTTGTGTGCCCAAGAGAGAGGACATAGAAAGAAGGCAGCGACTAGGTCAGGGTTGTTGGCCCTCGACCTAGCAGCCGTTCTTTTATAATAAGTATGTTTGTGGTTTTTCATAAAAACCCATACTTATCCGAAATCCCGTCAGATTATCCATCGTCTTGAAAACCTTTTGCGTGTGACCCTCTTGGCCTAAATACCAGTCCAGTTAATGGCCCATTAAGCCCAGTAACTCTTTACAGACCCACTGAATTAATTAATATCTTTATATTAATTAATCAGCCGAATTTAATGTCCCACAGTAAATTCGGATGGACTTCCGATCACGTTGGATGCCAAACAACATCGCGTGATCCTGGATGGCATTGAGGTTATCGCAACCCTCTATTGGAACCTTTGCGTCATCGATTAGCGCACGGATATAATCCTTCATCCGTGCAATGTTCCCAAATCGACCTAGGGTATGGTATACTATTAAACCCTAGCCAGTCGATTCACTTGAATCAGATGCCACTAATCTATATCGGATAACCCTTTATCTAATACAGTGTCCGCCCTGGCCAGGGACTTAAGCGCATCATTCCCAAAACATTCTCTCTCATAATACCGAGAGCGGATGATCCCATATTGAACACACAATTACTTTCGAGGGCATTTCTCTGAACCCGATCTTTTGACTTATTGATAACCCATAGTTAGGGATTCGTTAGTCAAAGTCAAAGCTCAGAGACGTACTAACAAGGTATCTTTGGTGTCTTAGGTCCAAGGATTATCTACGCAACCGAGACAAAAGAATCGAGCTGGTTAACAGTAAGGTATATGTTAGAATTGGGTGGCCTCAAAGCCAATCATTGTACATTCTAGTTCAGATTATTAATAAAGGCTATCATTTCTTCATTTAATAGTTCTCGCAATTAACTATCGTAATGAAGATCCATAGACAAATGTATGGGATATTGAATCATGATGAGATCATGATAGTGAGATCAATATCCTAAGGCAATTGTCTTAAATAGTTCTCGATCATAGGATATTTGAGATGGACATTAAATATCCGATAAGATCGACACAAGTTATGTCTGCTCATATGATGAGGGTGAATGATCTCACATTCACTCGTGTGGTGACACTAAGACAAACAAGTGGGTGCTCATTAGAGAATGAGTTCACTGAACAGACCCAAATAAGAATTCCTGGATGGTAATTATACCTATTAGTCAACCAGGGAATTCAATCGTTGCAGTAGCACAGTTGGTCCTTTGACCTGAGTCACCAATGATACCTTGTTTGTGGACCATTGTATCTTGATTCTCTGACTCGTGGACTTTAACCATTAAGTCCACTATAATCGGTTTTTCATATACAGTGGAAAGCTTGCGAAGGTAATTGAATGAACAACAAGGGATCACTCACTCTTGGTATAAGACTGGAGAGAGAATGTCCTATGGATGTGTACACAGAAATCCCTGGCCAGGGTCAAATGAAAGAGATGTCTTTCTAGATATTAACTGTGTACTAGAATCCATCTGGATAATGCGAATAGAGGGTTTGACTATAAAACCATACCCTTACGTTATTGGGACATTGCATGAGTGAAGGATTATATCTGTGCAGTATCGGCAGACGGAAAGGTTCAATTGAAGGGAACAGTATCCCTTATATCTTCTCGGATCATGAGGTAGTGTTTGGTGTTGTTCATGATCAGAAGGCCAAGTGATTTGATCATCAGATGATAATTCACTTGTTTATTAAATTAATCATTTAACATATGAAGTTTAAATGTTAATTAATAAATATTAAACTCAAGAAACAGTTCTAAGTTTAATGGGCCTGCAACCGGACTGATATATGGGCCTAGAGGGTCACACACATAAGAGTTCTCGTCAGACGGTGAGAGATGTTAAATTTCATGCTTATCTGGGTTTTTGTGAAAAGCTGCAGGATAAACATGAAGATTTAATGGAGAATTATCCAAGGCCAAACTCTTGGATAATCATGAGAATTAACTCTTGTGCTTATCCTTATTTCTATATAAGGAGGGCCAAGGGGGAGGGGTAAAAAGTTGGTTGGACGAATTTTAACCCCAGATTCTCTATCTCCTCTCTCTCTCTCTCCTTCTCTCTCTCTTGGAGTGGATCTGTCTCTCTCCGCGCATGGTGGATCTGAGATCTGGTCGGAGCACTCAAGCCGAGGAGGAAATCGCGTCTGCTGCGGGAACTCGTGTGGATACCTCTAGAGATCGTGCGCGTGCGCGATTACCGAGTCGGCATCATCCACGGGAGATTCGAAACCCCGCAAAGGTGAAGAACTGTTCTTCCCGCTTAGATTTTAATGTCCGTTTTACGACCCCAGCAACCGATACAATGGAATCATTTTTATTTCCGCTGCGTTTATGGCGATACTTTACAGTATATACCATGCAACGATTCTAGGTCGAATCAATTCAGTGAACTCATTCCCCAATGAGCATCTACAGGTCCAGCATAGTGTCTTCACACAAGTGACTTATAGGATCAATCATCCTCATCATATGACCTAAAGAAACCTGCACTAGTCTATCCGGATGTTTGATGTCCATCTCAAGCATTATCTGACTAAGAATAATTAAGAACATGTGTTTATAAGTCTTCGGTCTTGTAATTATGATCTCATCATAATTCGAAGATTGTTGCACATGTTCATGGACTTCATTGTGATATGATAACCATAGATCGAACTAATTACACACAATGAAATAATGCCATTATCTTAATAAACTGAATGATACATAGTATTGGATTGGCTTTCAGACCACCTAATACTAACAACACTTCCTTTACAATTCGATGTAACATGGAATGTTTAGCTTAGTTTATCATTTATTTCTCAGACTTATCGAGATCCTGGCTTGGCTCCAATTTTTAATGATTCGGTACCCATTTAGTAATCGGATCCTCGATTATAGGGTGGCGGGTCGTTACAGTTGGTATGAGAGCATTCGGTCTGGCAAATAGATGAATAACTAGGTTAAATATCGTAATTTTAGCAAATAATTACATTATCCCATACATGTACGGAGGTAGTGTAGGTTTTGAGTTCTAATTAGAAATTTTCGATTCTTGTGACTGTAGGCGATTAGATGGCTCTTAGGAAGAGAGTGCCAGTTATTAGGGAGTAGGAAAATGTTCCTAGTGGGTCTGAGGTCGATAGGCCGAATATGGAGCGTTTTATGGAGGCTATAATGGACACGATGACTAGATATCAGACTCAAGACCCTAGTAAGAGTTCTAGTACTCGGAGAGGGTCTTCAAGTGCTCTGGAGAGATTCCTTAAGCTGAAGCCGCCTCATTTTACCGGTCATCCCAATCCTGATGAGGCTATTCATTGGCTGAAGGAGTTAGAAAAGACTTTCGATACCATGGTGATGGATATAGGTGTCCTTTAAGCTAATCATAAGGTACCTATTTCAATCTGGTTCACTAATAAATGTCATTAAATTCATTATGTAGATTGGCATATTTGTAATTGCGCATAATAAAGTCCATGAATGTATATAATAGTCATCGGATTATGATGAGATCATAATAATGATATTGATGACTGATAAACACATATTCTTAATTGTTCCTAGTTGTAGGATATTTGAGAAGGACATCAAACATCCAGTAAGACTAGTACATGTTATTTCAGCTCATATGATGAGAGTGACTGATCTCGTTAGTTACTTGTGTGGAGATACAATGGTAAACCTGTAGGTGCTCATTAGGGAATGAGTTCACTGAACTGATCCGACATGAATCGCCAAATGGTAATTTACCTGACTGTCAATCGGTTTGATTCTTCGTCACAGTGGCGTGGTTGATCCTTCGACTTGAGACACCAAAGACACCTTGTCGGTAGATTTCTGGACTTTGACATTGACTTACGAATCCCTATCCAAAGGATCTCTAATAGTCAAGAATCGGGTCCAGCGGAAGACCTTCGAAGGTAATTGTGTGTTCAATAAAGGATCGTTCGCTCTCAGGTAACTGGAGAGAGAATGCTTTAGAATAGATCTGCAAGATTCTCCGGCTAGAGCAGAAACAATATCAGAAAAGATGTTTTCGGATATTGTATAGTGGAGTCTGATTCAAGTGAGTTGACCATACTCTAGGTTAATTCGAGAGCATTGTGCGAACTAAGGATTATAACCACGTGATAACTGTGGACGGACAGGTTCCATGAGTGGGTTGCTGAATCCCATTATCTTCCGGGATCATGCGGTGTTGCTTGCAACCAACTTGATCGGAGGTCCGACCGAATTTACATGAGATGTTAATTCGGTTAAGTAATTAGTTAATATCTAGATATTAATTAATTACAATAAGTCAATAACTAGTTATTGAACGTAATGGGCTAAAAGTCGGGCTGGTTAATGGGCCTAGAGGGTCACACGCAAAAAGATTCTTAGTCGGTGGTGTTTTAGTGGGATTTATATTAATTCGGGGACTTTTGTGAAAAGTCACGACAACTTAATATATACGCGCTGTTGAGAAACCATGGGCTAAGTTCTAGGGTTTCCCCATACTGGCTGTCCCCTCCATTCTCTCTCCTCCTCCTCTGGGCACCCCGTTCGAGGTGCCAAGACAGTTTCTGTCTCTACCGCGCGCGATTCCCGAAAGTCAGGAATTCTCGTCCGTGGGTTTTTCGGACATCGTTGCGGTGATGGATCTTCAGCGAGCAAGCTGATACGGACGAGGGAGTAAGGACGAACCACCGCGGAGGATCGCGTGGATACCGCGGGAGGCCGGACGCTTGTGCGGCACGCGGCATCACCTCGACGGAACCGAGATGGAAGCGGATTCGAATCCGCGCAAGGTAATCATATTACATCCTGATTTTCGGTTTATGCTTTTCGTTCCGAAACGGATCTGCAGACATCGGGCGGGAGTTTATTTTTGTTTCCGCTGCGTTCTTCGTGTCCCGCCTGGATCCCAACAGTGGTATCAAGCCAGGTTCCGCTCTGATCCGTTTCGGGACAGCAAAATTAGGATTCTAAAATATATTCCATGTTATATTTATGTTTCTCGCGCAAGAAATCCTTCATGAAATAGACATACGATGTTCTATTTAATTTTTTGTGGGGAAAAATTCAATTTTTAATGGGATTTTTCGAAGTGTTCTTCATAGAGATGAAGAACCGTTTTTGTGGGCTTCGAAGTGGTTTTCCTGGTGCTCAAACACCACTATTAACTCGCTGGTATGACCAATAATCCCACTGGATAGGTTAAATGCACATGTTTCTACAACTTGGGCATTGTCAGGAACTAATACAGTACTAATGGAATAAGCTTCTTTAGACTTTGATATGACGGGGCCTCTGTCTCCAACCTATCCAAGAGCAAAATCATCACTTTCCTAATTTTCTATCTTGTCTTAAGCAATGATGTTACTTCAGGGTGATGCGTGTGAGAGGAGGCGGATGTGCAATAATCTATCATATTGAGGTCTAAAGAATCTTGTTTCCAGTATTAAATAGATAGGCTTTGGAGTCGTCTCTCTCACATCCAATACGGCCTCCTATTTTGGAGCTCCTAAGATTTACAAATGATGCAGTCGAGGGGTGCTCATGAGTCAGTTTGGGATGAAGAGGCCCAAATCAGAAGAGAGAGAATGGACCTAGATGAGTGTGTCCTGATTTGCGAAACATACGAGGCCAGTCGAAACCCCGAGTGTGATCTCGAAGTAAACTCCTCTGATGCTCAAGTCAAGCACATGACAAAAAGGTGTAAGATAGAGAATCTTTGATCGAGTGTGAATTAGCTCCTGTGGCTGTTGTTTTCAGCAACCTTGTAGTCTATTATCTACAGTGAGATAATAGGCACCACATCCAAGTTCAAAAGATCTCATTCCAATGTTAAAATACTGTGCATATAAACTTCAGAGTAGGCCCTCTCTCCCAAGACCGGCTCATCCGGAGCTCTTAAAACTGATCTTCTACAGAAGAAAAGACTTTGAAACAACAATCCAACCACAAAATCCTTTTTTAAAGTTCAGATCTTTTGCATCAAGTCCCATTTGCAGATTGCGCCCTTAAGCATGCCATGGGCAAAAACAAACAGTTTGTGGAAGAAAGATACACAGTGCACTGTTTCCTCCCCTTTGTGAAAATAACAGGCCAACAGCCTTGAAGCTTCCATGCAAGTCCCCTTTGACACCATAGATGTTGGTTCTCAAAGGAATCGGGCGTTTTTAGTACGGTTTGGCGTTTCCCTTGGACTTCTAGATTTTGGTTTAGCTAATAAATCTCTAATCATGAGATCTTAGTTAGTTAAGTGATTGGATCCAGCAGAATATCATTGAAGATGATTGTGTGGTTAATATAAGATCATTCACTCTTGATAATTAAAGAGAGAATACTCTACGGAGTGATGTCTAGAAGTCTCTGGTCAAGATAGGACAAAATATCAGAAAATGTGTTTTCTGATGATGCTTTGAGACATCCAATCCTTATAAGTGAACATATTAGAGTTTGATAGTTAAGCATACCCTTTGTTTACTTGAGAGCATCATAAGAATGAAGGAATATAACTATGTAGGTTCCTTTAATGGATTGTTGAACCCCAATTCTTTCTGCAATCTTACAGTGTTGCTTGGCACCCATTTTGATTGAAAGCCTGATTGATTATGATGAAATGATAAATCAATTAAATATTTATTTAATATTGGATGTTAAATAAATTACTTTAGGTCAATTAATGATTATTGGGCTTATCAGGTTCTAAACTAGACTGACACTTAGGCCTAGAGGGTCACACGCATAAAGTTCTCGATTGATGGATATTAAGTAAAAATTTATATTAATTTGAAAACTTTTATGAAAAGTTGGATTGAACTAGTATAAATATATGTTAGAGAATAACCCTGGGCTAAGCTTCAGGGTTTCCTAAAGACCCGGCCATCCCCTCGTCTCTCTCTCCTATGGCTGGTCCCCTTAGTGAGGGGCTCCCCCGTTGTCTCTCTCGTCTGCTTCAATTTTTGCCAGTTGGAGACTCAGCCTGCATACCGTGGGTACCGTCAAAAAGAAGAAGAATCGGCGATTGCATTGAAGAGTGCGATCTTTATTTTATCTTAAGAAAATAAAGATTTTTCTCTTTGTAATAATTTAATATTCTTTATCAGTTATTGCAATCTTCATATTTTTCTAAAACCTCTACAATCTTTGGACTCTCCTCAAAGAGTCCTTCTAGAAGAATTTTTTGTGGAGGCTTGAGAGACCTTTAAGAGACATTTTAAATCATTGAAAAGACTAATATGGAATACAAATATTACAAGGATTAATAAATAATATTGAATGATTGTAGGAACCGCAAAGTAAGAAAACTTAATAAATAAATAAATGGCTCACCTACGTCATACTATTCACTGTACATAACTGGGGATTCGATTGAATTTGGTACAATACATCTCCCTCTGAATATATACATATAATTAAATATCGCTTGACATACATCTCAGCATTTTCTTTCTTTCTCATTCATGTCAAGGAATATTATTATTATTGTACACAATTCTTTTTACCACCTTTTCCGCCACATTTTATTTAATTAAAAATTCTCATTAAATGTAGTAATTATAACATAATTTGTGTTGAAAATAATTTTAATAAAAAGTTGATCTGATCAAATGATCAATAACTTCTAATAAGTTTGTAAGAAATAGAGTGGCAAAAAGTGTGACATAACGACATTTTTCATGGACCCGAATCTTCTTGGGCAGGCCCTCTGGCCGTATCTTCGTCCAAAGCATGGCGTCTCTGCGTCTTGCATCTCTTTGTACAGCAGATACAGGCAGCCATGCGGTAACTGGCAGAGGGAGGGGAGGCGTATATGTGGAAGAGCAGCCTTCAACAAGCACATCCAACCCTACCATTTAGTGAACCAGACGTGGTGGCCATGTAGATGAAACACATATTAAGAAAGAGAACAGATCTTCTCGGTACGTATTTGGACATGAGTCCAACAGTATTGAGAAGATGACCTATGTATTTGCAAAAATTTTAGATTATATAAAATATGTTTTTGCAATATTTGACCCCCTCTCCCTCTTAGTACTGTTAGACTCCTGTCCAAACATGTACTAGGAGGATCTGCTCTTAAAAAAGAAATGGCTCGTCTAAAACACACAAGTTCTGTTCTCATCACCAGCCCTGCTAATTACGGGCTGAATGGGAACAGAGTAGTTCTGTCCATCAGAAACTCATGTACATTTGATGGGTAAGAGCACAGCATATATAGTTCTGTTCCTACCACCAACTCTGCTAGATCCAAATTAAGACAGGAGAAATTACAGTATGAGTGGAAACACATTATATTAAGGCTCATCCATCAAAAGCACAAAATAGACGTCAAGAGAATTTTTTTTTTTTTTTTTTTTTTTCCATCCATGTGAATTGGCTCTAAAAACAGAGAAATGGCTAAAATGATATAAATGCTCAGGCTATTACATCTGGGGTGTGAAGGAGGAGTCTGTTTTATTAATTAAAAAGCAGACAAATTAATCAAAGCGTCCAGATAAATAAGCTAAACCAATGAAGGGATCGATACTGCAATCGAATCGAACGAATTCCAGCCTAAAGAATGTTAGAAAAATAGGATGAAAGAAATTTTCTCCTTTCGTTTCAATTACAAGTAGAAGACAACATGCATGCTTCTTAATTAATTAGGCTTCCCAGCCTCTCAAAAGCGTAGCACGCGCGACACGGTTAACTCCCAAGGTGAATGCGCCCATCCGAAGGTTGCAGCTGTGAGTTCCACACATCTCTTTGATGTTTTTGAATGCATTCCTCATGTATCTTTGGAGCTCTGCGTTCACCTTCTCTTCTTCCCACATGAAACCTTGGATATTCTGCAGAAGTACATATGTAAACAACACATTTTTTGGTTTATGGTTTGTGGTTTATACACACTACCAAACAAGAACTATTAATAGGCACCAACATCTTGGGGTTGTTTGTTTTAGTGTAAAACTTTGTAAATCAACGGTTTCAAAATCAATGGTTTCAAAACAAGGGAAATTTTCTTGTTTTAGAATCAAGAAATATTGTTTGATTGTTTGTAAAATAAAATAAGAGGGATGCTTCAATCTTTTTGTTTTAATTTATAGTGGACTTTTACTATAAATCAAAACAAAGAAATTAGGCTGTCAAGTGAGCAGATAAGACCCAGATAAGATTTTTCTTTATATTATTTTACATCATTCCAAACAACTGAAAACACTGTAAAATGAAACAATTGTTTTAAATTATACTATTTTACGCTAAAACAAACAGGCCTCTAGTCGAAATTTCATACCTGAACCCACTCGAAGTAGCTCACAGTTACGCCACCCGCATTTGTGTAGATATCAGGCAATATAATAACACCTTTCTTAGACAAAATCTGTGTACGTGGTAAAGTGGAAGGACCAAGCATGATAAGAGACCTGATCAAGGATACAAATTCCAGTTAGGTGGGGTTTTCAACTCTAACGTTTACCTCATCTGCTTCAGGATCAGTGGGATGGTTTGCAGCTTCTACAATAAACTTGGCCTTCACACCAGCGGCATTCTCCCTTCAATGGAATAGAAGTCCTTAATTAGTCAGCTAGATTCATAAGCCAGGTTATAAACGCACGCCTGGTTGTTTAAATTAGAGAACAGTTAATCCTGTTCGATTTCCTGACCACCATGATATATACTTAAAAGAAGATTAAACAGCTGTTTCTTTGAGATTGAAAAAAAAAAAGTGATGAGACAGTCAAGTAGCTAGATGATAAATAAAAGTAATAAAGTGGGAAAAACAGCAAAGGAATCCATGGATCATAAAGAAAAATGATAATTCCAACAAAGCAGAAAACTAAGGAGTTTTAAATGATGAGAAAATGAACAAATGAAAGGGGTGTAGTAATTAATGATTGAGAACCTGTTGAGAACTCCACCCAAGGCGCAAGGGACAAGGACATCACATTCATGCACAAGCAACTCATCTGGATCCATGGCAGTTGCTCCATGGAAATCCTTGAGAAGGCCACCTTGAGCCCTGTGTCTGAGCAATGCAGGGATATCTATGCCACCAGGGTTTTTGATTGCACCGGATATGTCACTCAGTGCAATGATCCTTCCACCGCTCTCATGAAAGAGCTGTGCTGCCCATGAACCAACATTACCAAAACCCTGAGGGAATCATGAGATTTAATTAAGAGTCACCGCTATATATAGTTTTAGCAACGCAAAAGGCCATATATATGCATCTTAATCTCCAGATACAACACAGAGAAATTAAGGTAAGAAAAGTGATTCAGTGAGTTCGAGCGCACCATGCCGGTCGACCACCACAGTTAGAAGATTTTTTTCACTTATAGTCCTTCGTAAACAAAATAGAAGAAGTAAAATAAAAAAAAGTCTTCTTATGGTGGCGCTCGACCGCATGATGCAGTTGAACGAACCCATTGAATCGAACCATGCAGTCGAGCCTACTGAATCGGACCTACCTCTTAAGGTAAAATAACTTATCAGAGTTACCTGGATAATGAAGGTCATTCCAGAAATAGACTTTCCATACTCTGCTAACAATGCCTCTGTGGCATAAACAACTCCTCTTCCAGTAGCAGCTTCCCTGCCTAATGATCCACCAAGATCCTAAACACCAATTGAAACAAGGAATAATTTATTTAATTTACAGACAATTAACTGAATAAAGGTAGAAGGTGATCAGTTGGAAGTGCTTACGATTGGCTTTCCTGTGACAATAGCTGGTGAATGTCCATGGAACTTGGAATATTCATCTAGAATCCATGCCATCGTCTGGCCAAAAGAATAGATACATAAAGGAAACTTCATGACCCAAGAAC
Source organism: Zantedeschia hybrid cultivar (assembly GCA_030544215.1). Classification (NCBI taxonomy): domain Eukaryota; kingdom Viridiplantae; phylum Streptophyta; class Magnoliopsida; order Alismatales; family Araceae; genus Zantedeschia; species Zantedeschia hybrid cultivar. The sequence continues at coordinate 50,562,595 of JARZZO010000011.1, forward strand.
ACTTCGCTAGTGTCTACTTATTGCCATGCTATATATATATCTTTGGAAAAATATAACAACACTGTTATATAGTGATATGTCGCTACTCAGTACTCTGCTTAGTTATTATATATATCTTGGGAAAACTAGCTAACGAAGACTACCTGTGAATTGGTTCCCATGTCAGGGGCAGGAACATCGGTATGAATCCCAATGAGGTCATGGATCTTTTGAATAAAAACGCGTGTAAGGCGTTCCAACTCACTGGTGCTCAGATCACCAGGAGAACACCCAATTCCACCCTTTGCACCGCCATATGGTATATTTGCTACAGCAGTCTTCCATGTCATAAGTTGAGCCAGAGCATTCACCTCATCAGGATCAACCTTGTAGAAAAGAAAATAGAGAAAAAAAAAAAATCAGAGAAAGGTGTCAGGCTGTCGGCAGAGCAGACTAATTAAGCTTGATATCTGATCCACAAATTTGCAACTTGACACATGTGAAGGACATGGAACAAGATACCAAGAAGGAATTTTTATTTTTTAACCTCTGAAATTATAGTATATTTATAAATAAGCCCTTCTATTTAAACTATACACAAATAAACGGTCACCGATTCGCATGCAAACTTTGATCTGCGGATAATTTAAAGGAGAGCATGCAACACGTGATTAATTAGCGGTTTTGGATCTAATATAAGTATAAGAAGGAAGCGGGCCCCGGTCCACATCAAGCAGTGAAGGGGTGGAGTTGCTGTTTCTAATTGGGGGCAAGCAGCTGGGCGTCCAAATCAAGATATATATGCATTAAATGCACCGAAATTAATTCCTTAATTAATTAGGGATTCCATCCAGCTGCCCTTATCGATAGGATAATCTAAACGAGACGGGAAACCTTCCCTTTTTTTCCTTTACTGGGCAATGTGGATGCATTTCATTGGTTCTTGTTTTAAGTATCCTATGAACTCCACCGGGTAAATTTGTAGAAAACACCTTCTATCACTGCTTTTCCTTTTAAGTGGGTAAAGAAAAAGAGGAAAGTTTCTCGTGTCCTTAACATTCCTCTAATTTATACGTTGTTAGAATGGATTGAGATCGTTTGCTCTATTTTTTCTATATTATTTGTATTCTACTCATTTTGATTAGTCTAAAATTTTTAAAAATTAAAAACTTTTTTCTTTTTTTAGGTTCCACTTTCCTCTCATTACAATAATAAATCAATAAGATGAAGTGGAGCGTCAATGATATAAAAAAAAAATGGAATAGACGATCTCAATCCTACTAAAATGCCCTCAACCCCGGCAGATCACCAACACAACAGATATGTAAGAGATCAAGTAATGCACAGAAAAAAGAAAAAGCTGTAGAATATATATTATCCTGATATTTAATTCCTGCAGCACCCAAACTGTTGAGTACCATGGCCATTAATTATAACAGTAGATGTATGTAATACCGCGGATGCATCCAAAGAATGATCAGACTCGTTGTTGCCCCCATCCTCTTCGATCACATTCACAGGTAGGTCATACGTACGTACGTACGTACACACTAGTATGCACTAGTATGTATGTATATATAACTCTATATATACAAGAAGAAAACAAGATTAATGATCTCGATGGAAGGTATATAGGATCAGCGATGATGGACCTCGGAGTGATAGCGGATGCCGCCTTTCATGGGGCCGCGGGCGTTGTCGTGCTGCACCCTGAACCCAACGTACGACACCAGCGTCCCGTCGTCCCTGGGGATGGTGCACTCCACCTGTGCATGCATGCGTTAAGACTTGTTTGTTCTTGTTGTTGTTACAAGTACATTTTTCTCACAAGCAAAACAACAACAACAGCAGATGAACAACTAACAGAAGAAGAGACGTATCTAGTATAGACATAGATTTTAACAACAATTACCTTGATTTCGCGGAAGGGGATGAGGAGGCTCTTCTCCAGCTTGGAGTCGAGGCCCAGGAGGCGGGCGGCGTTGCGGAAGTTGCGGCTGGTGGCCACCAGTGCGTTCATGGCTGCTGATTCTGGCGGTGGCAGGGTGTGGACTGAGGGGCCGGGGAGAAGACGCGACGGCACCCACGCAGGAAGAGGAAGGGATCTGTATCTTACTCTATATGTATATATATATGAGCAGAAGTGGCTTCTGGTCGAGATATTGGTCGGTCTCTGCAGAGATTGTATATATATATATGATGATGATGATGAAGATCTTACCGCGCGTATCTATCTGTATATCTATGTAGATAAATTAATGGATATATATATATATATATATAGATAGATAGAAATTGAGAGAGCTGAGAGAGATATGTATATGGTTGCAGTAGCACTGGGAGGAAGGAGAGATAGGTAATTAAAGTAGAGTATGTATTTATGGGGAGGGAGAGACTTTGAGGGGGAACAGGAAAAGCGCATGCGTTCCATGCTTTCAGGAAGGGGGAGGAAAGCTGGCGAGGCGGACGACCAACAACTGCATGTGATGCGCGCGAGTTTTGCCGGAGTTTCTGTTTCTGTTGGATGGACAAGTAAGGTGGTGTTTGATAGCACTCAAGTCAGTCTGTTGTACAAAATCTCTTTTTTATGTCTAATTTGGTGAAAGGAAGGTTTTGAAAATTATTCGGATTTTATGTCATATTTAATAAACTTTCGATTCTCAAATCTGCATGTCTACATTTTCTTTCCCTCTAATGGGTCACATGGTTTCTTCAGATGGACGGACAGATCGAGAATACAATTTTGCGTCTAAAAATAAATAATATATTCTTGAATTAAAAATTAACTGTAATTTAAGATACGAGATGATGAATCAGATGTTTAATCAAACAGTCTAAAAACATGAAATATCTGATCGCTTTAGAAGTTAGACATAATAAGAAGGAAAGTGGTTTTGAAACTTTTGCATTTGACATTTACTTTCGACACCACACACATAACACATATAGCACAAATGAGATTCACAAATTTTATTATGCATTTGCCATTCATTCATCTTGAAATTTGTGTTACGTGTGTGGTGTCAAATGTGGAGTCAAATGTAAAAGTTACAAAATCGTTTTCCTATTAAGAATGATTAAACAGGACCTTAGTAACTAATCTAATCACATCTCACTCTCTCTCTCTCTTACTAATCCTTTCTTTCTTTTTTTCTCTCTCTCTTTCTGTATCTGTGTGGCGTGGAACAAGAAGATGCCGATGCCATTCCGCATCCAACGGCCGAAAACAAGGACGGTTTTCTTGCGGGCGTGGTTTAGCAAGGCAAACAAGGAGGAGCCACGTCTTGAAGGTGGATGCGTCTCCCACTAGTGTTCCTTCTCCCCCCTTAGTAACGGAACCAACAAAAAAAAAGAAAAAAAACCTGTATCAACTTTGCCAAATGCAACATGTACAATCAGCATCTTCTTTTTGTTCATCTTACTTTATAATATTTACTATTATTAGACGTACATTTCTCTTTTGTCACAGGAAAATAATTATTTTTGTTTGTCACATGAGAATGGTCTATATGTAATTTTAATGTCTTTAACTTACATTAGACTTTCAGATAAGAATAGAGATCCTCTACATCTAAGTTTAGATTGAACTCAATTAATAAAGAGAGGAAAAAGTTTCAAAAAAACTCCTTCATATAGTACTTTTCTTATTCATGAGGAGAGATTTTTATGAAAGACTCTATAATTTTCTCTCTGCATTGAGTTCAATCCATACATGTACTAAGAGGAACTGCACTCTATAGGCAAACGTGACAAAATAGTGATATTATTGAACTGTTTTTTCTTGTACATGGGTCAAGGATGTCGGCGTTTGATCGATCAAAATATTAAATGACAAGTAATACTTGCTGCAATGCCCTTCTAACTGCAATAAGGACATGACAGTGAATAAATAAAATAATTCATTTTAATTTTTTTTAGGTCAGATCCGATGTGTCTTATCTGTCTGTATAATGAAATGCTCTATCGGACGATTTAAATTTTTTAAAAAAATTAAAAACTACTATTGAGTTCGATCCTGTCCCATTAAGCATTGCATTGTCTGCAGATTGGATTATCCATTGTAATCTCCAATTACAGTTAAGAGGCATTGTAACAAGCATTATTCTTAAATAATTAAATAAACGACAGAAATAGTTCAGCGTAACGTAGGTCTTCCTCGCAAGAAAATATTTATCCACATGTACATGAATTGGTAACACGATATTCTAATTTTATACCGTCCTGTCTTGTAAAGGGCCAGCTCACACGATATAATATTAAATCTAGCAGGGTGAGAATAATTCTAAGGAAGTTAATTTTTTTGTCTCATCTTTTGATCAGACAGTTAAAAATTTTTAAAAATAAAATATTTTTTTAAAAAATTCTATGTCTACTATTTTTTATTTATTTTTATTTTTTAATCATCCGATAAAAAATTGGACAATATGAATGACTATCTTATTGCCCTCGCACCATAGATTTGTAGAAAAGAATATAAAAAAAATATTATCTATTGTAGCAGTTGTCTAATCTAATACACTTACACCCAAACGATGTAACAAGTATAATTCATAAAAAGGTTTTTACACACATGTCCCTATAACATTTTAATATTACAAATAAATCCGCTTAATCCGACTATTTATATATAAACTCTCAAATGTTTATTAAAAAAGCACGCGCTGTCAGGGCTGTAACGTAGCCGTTAAGAGAGCATTAACCAACGTTGCGTCAAGTTTACTCTCACCTTGGTTACCCATCTACCCTCCCCTCCCCTCACGGTGGCAGCCAGCCAGAGTAGGTGGTACTATAGTGGCCACAACGGCTTGAACTCGACTCCTACCGATCACCGGCCGCCCTTGCTACGGAGGTGGATGAGGAGGGCGATGTCGCCACCGAGGGACTCGGTGTAGAAGAAGCAGGGGAGGGACGGGGAAAAGCAGGCTCGAAGATGTAGACGGAGCCTGAGACGACGGCTTGATTGAGCACGAGGGATGCCATTCTCCCGGTTGATATCTACCTGGTCACGCCGGCGGAGTCGTCCGAGTACGCCCTCCTACGGCAGCATTCCCTCGCCCATGCCTCCATCCTCGCACTCGACGCCGAGTGGAAGCTTGCCTCCTGCTGCCGGGGCGACGCTGACAGCGGGAGAGAGGCCGCCTTCGCGCCAATATCCTCTCGGTCGTTCCTAGGGTGACACTCCTACCGAGAGGCGCTCGATCCAGTGGGGGAGGCGGCCAGCGACCACCCGGAGCTGTCGATCTGTCCTCCCCGTCATTCCCAGGGTGACACTCCAGATCGCTTGCCGAGAGGTGCCCGATCCAGTGGGGGAGGTGGATTCGATATTAGAGTGTAGTATGGATTCACTGCGAAATTAGTTGAAAGGTTTTCCACCCAAGACACCAACCAAGGCTCTATGATATTTCTCAGTTGTTGCAGGTCCCTTCTCCTCCCACAAGACCAACAAATTTTAATTAGTGTGAGGCAAGTCATATATATAGTTTGGAGTATTGACTAATTTTCTATCTCGATAAATTGAATTGAACATTTGTTCCAAAATTAATGTAATGCCAAAAATATTTGCCACGGAAAATACTTATCGTAAAACCTCCCAGAGTATTGCACATGAAGGTGCTATTTGAAAACGTGATCTTTTGTGGCGACATTTGTTGTTACTAATAGAAGTGATGTAACCGAGACAATCGCGGTCAGACTCCAGACGCGGAATCTGAAAACTAGTAGGCAACCGGAAGTCGAGAGGATCCGAGACTGAGAAGGGGTCGGAGACGAAGGCGGAAGCTCCTACAGGAAGAAATCAGTCAGGAAGGGTCTCGGGTCTCGACCTAGGATAACTCCCTCCGATGGTTAAGTTAATGAATGGCTTAGTGAAAACTTTAGTATTAAGAGAGAGATGGAGGCTTAATAGCATATCTTTTATGATGTGAATAGTATTCCTTTTATAGTGGAAAGATGAGGGTTCCTTTATTGTGGTAGGCGATGTAGGACTATTCATAGGGGTTGAGATGAAATCCCGAGAATACTCCAGGTGTTAATGGATGGATAGCCCGTACCCTGTCGGCTGATTGGGTCGAACCTGTCTCGGCCCAGTAGGCTCTCGGGTCCCCAGAGCTTAACGAGCACCACCAGGCCCATAGTCGAGTTGAGACTCGGCCCAACATCGGTGCCCGATTGCCGCTCGGCCCATTCTCGAATTGGACCTCGGCCCAGTATCAGGACCCAGTTGGATTTTGCCCCATCACATGGCCCCCTACTATCGGTATACTTTAGGAGATAAAATGCCGAGAATACACGCGGGCACTCACAGAGGAAGAGTACTTGAGTGCGAATCATAACTATTCAAAAAATACCTGGAAGAGGGGCGAACATTTGTAGCCGAGAGAAAGTGACCTATGGTCTCGACCTAAGGGAAGTACTCGACCTTAGCCAAGAGAAAGTAACCAATGGTCTCGGCCTAAGGGAGTCCCAATCGTCATTTCGAAAAGATGGGAAGTCAATTCCTGAAGACAATAAATTTGAATCTCCCGCCGACAGGTACTTCGTACGAAGAGCCGGGACACGTGCGTTATTCACGGCAGAAACCGAAAGGTTGCTCAATCGTGACCGTTATTCTTGATTTTTATCAGTCGCTGTCGGTGCGCTATTCGAAGGATTGTGACATGTGACGTTCATCCGAGGCAGTAGCCAAAAAGGTCTGAGGATCTCGACCATTGATCGTTCTGATCCGAATTTCTACTACTCGGCTCGCTGTACGAAGATCTGGGACATGTGGCACGCATCCGAGGTGGCAGCTGAACGGTCTGAGGATCTCGGCCGTTGATCTTTCTGATCCTAATTCCCACCACTCGGCTTGCTGTACGAAGATCCGGGGCACGTGAAACGCATCCGAGGTGGTAGCCAAAAGGTTTGAGCATCTCGGCCGTCGATCATCTCGTTTCGAATTTGCTGCTATTCGACTCATCATTCGAAAGGACGAGACACGTGGCGTGCATCCAAGAGGGGTAGTACTGAAAGGTCTCGTAATCTCGGCTATTGATCGTCCACCAGGCCTCCCTGGAGGCCCCTATAAATACCCCCTCGCATTCTCCAGGAGAACTTTGTTTCTCCCTTCTCTCTTGGAGGTCTCGATATCAGAGTGTGTCCAGAGTCCTCCTAAGAGCGTCTTGTCAAACTGTGGCATTAGGATGAGCACGTCTTGTTGGTGGGGAGAATCATCTTGTCTGAGGGTAATCCTTTGTTCTTTGGCCTTTGTTGTTTGATATCCCTTAGCTCTTCTCTCTTCTCGAGTAGTTCATCTTGCTCTTCTTCCAAGCTGTGCCCTCCAGAGCTTTTGCTCACTTCAATCTTTTCCCTTAACTCATTTGCTTCTGTCATGGTGGACGAGGCCGCCTCGATTCCCATAGCTTCCCAACCCCTCGAGACCCAACTGGAACAAGGGGCCACAGTCGTAGACCGGCCGAGCAAGTCTTGGATGTCTCTTCTTTCCTTTGCCGAGAGGCAGTTGAAGAGATGTGGGATCGATATGACATTTCCGACTGGATTCGTCTGATTAGGCCTCAGGAGAATGATCGGGCCAACACTTATCACTCGGGGTGTTTTTTCATTTACGACCATAGCTTTAAGGTAGGGTTTTGGCTTCTACTTCACCCTTTCATTATAGATCTTCTCCTTGTTTACGGTCTCGCTCCGTCTTAGTTTTTTCCGAACTCGTGGCGGATAGTCTATGAGTACCTACTTCTCTGCTCCATTCTAAAGCTCGCCCCTTCGGTATCCATCTTCCTGTTAGTCTTAGGTGGCCTACGAGCCAATATGACTTTGTAATTTCGTTCATTTATTAATATAATGGCATAATATTCATTGTGTGTAAATCGTTCTAATTATCGTCTCATAATGAAGTCCGTGAATATGTGTGATAGTGATCAGATTATGATGAGATCATACTAGTGAGACTGATCACTTAAACACACATATTCTTAATTGTTCCTAGTCAGAGGATATCCGAGAAGGACATCGGATATCCGGTTAGACTAGTACAGATTACTCTTGCTCATGCGATGAGGGTGATTGATCTCATAGTCACTTGTGTGGAGATACTAAGGCGAATCTGTAGGTGCTCATTGGAGAATGAGTTCACTGAACTGATTCGACTGAATCGCTAGATGGTATTGTACCTCACTGTCAACCAGCTTGATTCTATTGTCACAGTTGCGAGGATGATTCGAGGACCTGAGACACCAAGGACACTTTGTCGGTAGACTTCTGTGCATTGACCTTGGTTTATGAATCTCTAACCACGGGATTCTAAACAGCCAAGGATCGGATACAGCGGAATACCGTCAAAGGGAATTGAGTGTCAATAAGGAATCATTCGCTCTCGGTACGATGAGAGAGAATGCTCTAGGAAGGATGTGCGAAAGTCCCTAGCCAGGGTGGACAATAATATCGGAAAGGAGTTTTCCGATATTCATCAGCGACATCCAATCCAAGTGAGTTGACCGGTTAGGGTTGGACAACACGCCATATCCTGAGTTGACTCGAGAGCATTGTACGAATGAAGGATTATATCCACGCAGTAACTGTCGACGGAAAGGTTCCAATAGTGGGTTACTTAATCCCAATATCTTCCGGGTTCATGCGGTGTTGCTTGACACCTAACGTGATCGGAGGCTCGATCGAATTCGATGTGCGACATTGATTCGGTTGATTAATTACTTAATAAAGAGTTATTAATTGATTAATAAAGTCAGTGATGAGTCACTAGGCTTATTGGGCTATTAACCGGACTGGTAATTGGTCCTAGAGGGTCACACACAAATGATTCTCATGGCAATAGATAAATAAATGGATTTTATATAAACTGGGGGTTTTTATGAAAAACTGCGCAGTTAGTATAAAATATAGCGAACGGCCTGAGCAGGCCAAGTTGCTGCTAACCCTAGCTGCCCCCTCCTCTGTTTCTCTCTCTCTTTGGCGCCCCAGGCCAGATCTGGATCCTCGGATGTGCTCCGCTGCTTTTCCGACTCCCGTTCGATGGGAAATCGTCCGCACATTGCGGCGATCGTTGCGGCGACCGGCATAGGTTTCGTGGTTGTGAAGAATGAGGAACGTGAGGATATCCGTCGCGAGGAAGATCGCGTGGACTCCGCTAGAGGCCGAGCGCTTGCGCGGCTTGCGGTGTCGTACCGACGGAATCGAACGGTTGCGGATTCGAATCCGCACACGGTAAGAACCGATTATCCGATATTCCGACTTTTAGATTTTTCGAAACGGGAACGAATCTCCGTTTTTATTTTATTTCCGCTGCGCAGGAGATCCGGAGAAAACTGAGAACCCAATAGTGGTATCAGAGCAAGGTTCCACTGTTTCTCGTCCTGTTTCGGATTTCGAAATTATTTTTTCCATGAATTTATTCCATGTACATGTTCGATTAATTGTTGGATCTGTGTACATACGATGTACACAGTTAATTGGATTATTTTTCCTACAATTTTTGAAATTTATTTTAGGGGTTTTCGCGTTCTTTGTCCGACGAAGAACGACGGGTTTCGAGCGCACTTTGCGGCTTCTTTCGGGCAACCCTAATTGTTGGGGAGGTGGGCCGACACCCCAGATCATCCTGGGGATGTCGCCTGTCACCACCGGGCCTGCTGTCGGGGCCCGATTGGCCTTGAAGGGCTGCAAATTGAGGTCCTCTCATCATCTTCTTCAAGGTTTTGTAAAACCAGAAAATAAGAAAACTAAATTTAAATGGAGGAGGATGGAAGGCTCGGGCAAGGGGCCTTGCTCACCGCTGAGGGTTGCTGGCGTCGGAGCATCATCGGCGAACCGGGGCGGAGCCGGGGCCGGCCGCCGCCGGCGCCGGAAGTTCCCCACCCGCCGCCATGGAACCTGCCACATGGCTAGGGTTTGATTAGGGTGGGGTGGATAGGGGCTGGACCAGTGTGGGGGGCCCGGTCCCGAGCCGGTCGGACCGGCCAAGGTCGGGTCCAGGGCCTGGTCGAACCAGGCCCACACCAGGCGCCCACAATGGGCGCCTGGTCCGAGCCCTAGCTCGGCCAGGGCCCGAGCACAGGGCTCAGCCCAAGCAACTAGGTCATCCCCAACCTTATTTTTTCCAATTTTAAACATTTTAATCCCCTATTGCCAATTTAAAATTGAATTAAAATTTGATTTTAATTTTAAAAGGTTTAAAAGTGTTTTGAAATTTAAATTGGGCTTATTAATGATTTTTGAATCATTTAGATTAACATTTAGTTATTAATTTATTAATGTTAATTGTTAGTTTAAATGTTAAATTAATAATTAATCTTAATTAAACTAATTTAAGAGTTAAGTTAGTTATTAATAATTATTAGTCTAACTGTTAGATCATTAATTATTATTTCAACTAATTGTTAATTAATTTGTAAGTTAGTTATTAATTTAAATGTTAAATCAATAATTAACTTAAATGACTAATTTAAATGTTAAATTAGTAGTCCTTAATTAATTATTGTTAGTCATTAATTTAATAGTTAAATTAATGATAACTTTAATTATCTAATCTAAGAGTTAGATTAATTAATTATTAATCAGTTAGTGTTAATTATTGGTTTAAGAGTTAAATTAATTATTAACATTAACTGACTAATCTAAGTGTTTGGTTAGTAGTTAAAAATTAATTATGGTTGATTATTAATTTAAGTGTTAAATTATTAATTAACTTTGATGGACTAGTCTAAGAGTTAGATTAGTTATTAATAGTCTAACTGTTAGATTGTTAATGTGGTTTAATATAAGTGTTAGATTGTTTAATTATTAGAATTGTTTTAATGGCATGGAATAATCTGGAATTATTAATTTGGAGTGTGTGTACATATGATGTGTGGTTTTGATGCTTTTATATTTGATTTAATTACATGCTTAAGTTATTAAAAGAGTTTTCGAAATTCAAATGTCAATTTTGATTGGATCCTAGTTTTTTGAAAGTCAATATTATATATTTTGAAAACTCTTTTGTTTTAGCCATGTGATGCGCTTATCATGTGTGGAATGTTTAAAACACACCGTGGTCATGGATATGCACTTATTTAATTATTCATGTGATGAATGATGTGTGTGGATCGTGGATGTTTGAATTATGGATATTTATTAATTATTAATAAATAGAAGTCTGCATACCTCTCTCTCTCTCAAACTCCAATGTACTTCTACTTCCCTCTCTCTTGTACTCGCCATAAGGCCTTCTTCTGTTTACATGTAAATTTAGATTTGAATGTAATATGATCGAGGCAACCGAAGAAGGAGCGAGGACGATCCACAGCTGCAACCAGGAAGGCGACAAGATGAAGATCCTTTGCCTATGCGTTTGCAGGTTTCTCTAATGTAAATGTTATATTAGAATTGTGTATGCGTTTGACTGTTGGCTCTAGTCAAACTCACTGTGCTATTCATGACCATACTTGACATGTATGAAATACATTGTTTTCTTTTGATTATGAATCAAAGCAGATATATTATTTAGTAAATATATACGATATATTTATATACTATCACCTAGGAGAGACCAAGATAAAAGTTATCTAAATATCCTCATTTTAATTCTAAACCGTAACGCGAGTAGTTAAGAACTTACCGCGTGGTCCACCATCATTATAGTCATAGGATTCGAATCACTTTAGGCAGGTTTGTTGTGTTACCACAAGGCCTGTTTAATTGTGAGGAGAGACTGTGGCTATGACATTAGATGCCTATATGATCGGGGTAGAGGAACCATGTAGCTTTGTTGTGCTATCCACAAGGGCTGCATGCAAATCTATGCTCGTCGCGTAACGATGGTTAGCTTAGACCAGAATTAGTGGTTTGTTGTGCTATCCACAAGGCCATAAATCTCTGAGGACCGAAGCTATGATCATATATTGCAAGGAGTTACAAGTCCCATGAGATGGGTGCACTTTGATTTTGTTACAGTTTGTTGTGCTATCCACAAGGTTGTACTACAAGTCATTGAGATTCTGATCCCCACTAGGAGACTGCCGGCGTCTCCCGTTCTGTATAATTGAGGGTTATACAGTCCGTCAAAAATTAGTAGGAGTTAAAACTTGAACAAAAGATCATGTCTTGTTTTAAATTTTAATAATTGAACATCTGCTAAATAGATTTTATTCATTTCCTATAGGGAATTATATCGTCGTATAACCTACTCCGTGGCATACTTGATGCCCTTTTGACTTACCTGATCTACTCGGATTGGCTCAGACACTTGAATAATGTCTTCAGATCTGAGCAGATTGCCTACGCCCTTGATGCTGATCCTCCTGCTGAATCGGCATTAGATGTCTCTGAAGCAGAGATGATAGCTAACGATAAAAGATCGAAAGACAAAGGCAAAAGAGTAGTAAAGGGTGACTGTTTCTACTATAAGCAGAATGGTCGCTGGAAGAGGAACTGCAAGAAGTTCCTCAAAGATAAAGCTCATGGAAAGGTGAAGCTGTCTGAAACTTCAGATATCTATATGATAGATATCAATTTGTCAGTTAAAGATTCCACATCTTGGGTATTCGATACCAGATCTGCTTCTCATATCTGCCATGATATGCAGATGCTGACAAGTAAGCGTAAGCTGAGAAAAGGCGAGGTGGAATTGAGGTTAGGAAACGGCGCAAAAGTTGCGGCGATTACTGTAGGGACAACAAACCTCAGGGTTCCATCGGGAGACGTCTTATTATTGGACGATTGTTATTATGTTCCAAACATAATAAAGAACATCATATCAGTATCTAGTTTGGACAAGATGAGATATAGGTTGTCTATTGAGAATAGAAGTTGTTCGATTTATTATGGTAATAAATCAATAGCTTTGGCATGTTTAGTCAACGGTCTGTATCTGTTAGATGTTTCTTACTACAATCTTCACATTGATAATGCTTTTAAGAAGAGCAAGCATTGTGTGAACCAAGCCTACATGTGGCATTGTAGACTTGGTCATATTGGTGAAAGCAGGCTGCAAAAGTTGCACCGACATGGTTATTTAACAACATTCGATTATGAATCGTTTGCAACATGTGAATCCTGCCTTATGGGAAAAATGACAAAATCTCCATTTACTGGACATGGAGAACGTGCCAAGGACATTTTGGAACTAATACATTCGGATGTATGTGGTCCCATGTCCATCCAAGCCAAAGGTGGCTTCTCATACTTCATCACGTTCACCGACGACTTCTCAAGATTCGGCTATGTGTACTTAATGAAGTACAAGTCGGAAGCATTTGAGAAGTTCAAGGAGTTCAAGAACGAGGTAGAGAAGCAGTTAGGAAAGAGTATTAAAGCTCTTCGATCAGATCGAGGAGGAGAATACTTGAGTACTAATTTCACACAATTCTTAAAGGATAATGGTATCCTTTCTCAGCTTACCCCTCTATATACACCACAGATGAATGGTGTTTCAGAAAAGAGAAATCGCACCTTGCTGGACATGGTACGATCCATGATGAGCTTTTTGGGATTACTAGTGTCCCTCTGGGGTATGCTCTTGAGTCAGCAGCATACCTACTGAACAGAGTACCCAGCAAGTCTGTGGCCTCTACTCCATATGAGATATAGAAAGGCAAGAAACCAGAATTTAAACATGTTAAAGTCTGGGGTTGTCCTGCTCATGTAAATAGGCATGATCCAGACAAGCTAGAATCACGAACTGATAAATGTAAGTTTGTGGGATATCCAAAGGAAACCTTTGGATACTATTTTTACCATCCTGGTGAACAAAAGGTGTTTGTCGCCAGGAAAGCTGTCTTTCTGCAAGTCTACATATGGATTTGTGTTTACATGAAACGAAGGCACAGTGTGCTGGAAGAGTTCCAAGCAAGCAACCACTGCAGATTCGACGACTGAAGCTGAGTACATCGCTGCAACTGAAGCCGCCAAGGAAGCAGTGTGGTTGAAGAAATTCATCACCGACCTTGGCGTAGTTCCTAGTATCTCTGAACCTGTTTTGCTGTTGTGCGACAACAATGGAGCGATTGCGCAAGCGAAAGAGCCGCGGTCTTATCATAAATGAAGCATATTCTGAGGTGCTTTCATCTTATCAGAGAGTTCATATCCAAGGGAGATGTAGTGGTGGAAAGAGTTCCATCTGTTGACAATGTAGCAGATCCACTGACAAAGCTGTTGGCTCAAATTGTGTTTGAACGTCACCTAGAGTCTATAGGTTTGCTGTATAAAGGTGATTGGCTTTACTCCAAGTGGGAGATTGTTAGTCTTAGGTGGCCTACAAGCCAATATGACTTTGTAATCTTGTTCATTTATTAATATAATGGCATAATATTTATTGTGTGTAAATCGTACTAATTATCGTCTCATAATGAAGTCCGTGAATATGTGCGATAGTGATTAGATTATGATGAGATCATACTAGTGAGACTGATCACTTAAACACACATATTCTAAATCGTTTATAGTCGGAGGATATACGAGAAGGACTTCGGATATCCGGTTAGACTAGTACAAATTACTCCTGCGCATGCGATGAGGGTGACTGATCTTATAGTCACTTGTGTGGAGACATTAAGGTGAATCTGTAGGTGCTCATTGGAGAATGAGTTCACTGAACTGATCCGACTGAATCGCTGGATGGTATTGTACCTCATTGTCAACCAGCTTGATTCTATTGTCACAGTTGTATGGATGGTCCGAGGACTTGAGACACCAAAGACACCTTGTCGGTGGACTTCTGTGCTTTGACCTTGGTTTATGAATCTCTAATCACGGGATTTAAACAGCCAAGGATCGGGTACAGTGGAATACCGTTGAAGGGACTTGAGTGTCAATAAGGAATCATTCGCTCTCGGTACGGTGAGAGAGAATGCTCTAGGAAGGATGCGTGAAAGTCCCTGGCCAGGGCGGACGATAATATCGGGGAAGGAGTTTTTCGATATTCATCAGCGGCATCTAATCCCACTTAGTTGACCGGTTAGGGTTTGACAGCACGCCATACCCTGAGTTGACTCGAGAGCATTGTACAAATGAAGGATTATGTCCACGCGGTAACTGTCGGCGGAAAGGTTTCAAGAGTGGATTATTTAACCCCGATACCTTTCGGGTTCACGCAGTGTTGCTTGGCACCCAACATGATCGGAGGCCCGACCGAATTCGATGTGCGACATTGATTCGGTTGATTAATTAATTAATAAAGAGTTATTAATTGATTAATAAAGCCAGTGAGGAGTCACTGGGCTTATTGGGCTATTAATCAGACTGGTAATTGGGCCTAGAGGGTCACACGTAAATGATTCTCAAGGCGATGGATAAATAAGTGGGTTTTATATAAACCGGGGGTTTTTATGAAAAACCGCGCGGTTAGTATAAAATATAGCCAACGGGCTGAGCAGGCCAAGCTGCTGCTAACCCTAGCCGCCCCCTCCTTTGTTTCTCTCTCTCTCTGGCGCCCCAGGCTAGATCTGGATCCCCGGATCTGCTCCGCCGCTTCTCCGACTCCCGTTCGACAGGAAATCGTCCGCGTGTTGCAGCGATCGTTGCGGCGGTTTCGTGGCTGCGAAGAACGAGGAACGTGAGGATATCTGTCGCGAGGAGGATCGCGTGGACTCTGCTAGAGGCCAGGCGCTTGCGCGGCTTGCAGTGTCGCACCGACGAAACCGAACGGTTGCGGATTCGAATCCGCACACGGTAAGAACCGATTATCCGATAATCCAATTTTTAGATTTTTCGAAAAAGAACGGATCTCCATTTTTATTTTATTTCTGTTGCGCGGGAGATCCGGAGAAAACCGAGAACCCAACACTTCCGATATCTCTTCAAAATAAAACCCCAAGGGAATTCCTCTTGGTTCTGCTTCACCACCCGGTCTGGCCGGGCAATCTTTTCCGGGAAGCCCTCGTCCATTCATCACTGGAAGGAGGGGTTCTTCTATGTTACCCTCCTGGAGGAGGACGATAGCGTTTGACCCTTTCCCATTAAGTGGGGATCGCTGCCGAAGGAGGTTTCGGAGGCTCCGAAACTTAGCGCTCAACAGCTGACCGAGGTCCGGACAATAATCGATTACTCACCCGTAGACGTGGACGAACTTTTCTTGGATGAAGAAAGGTTGATAAGTATAGGGGCGTGGCTGGATCCGGATGATATGCTGGTCCGAGAGGCTCCGTACTAACCCCTCGGGCGAGAATGGGGAGAGCGTGCCAAACGACGCGCCTCCGAGGCTAGCCTGGCCCCTGAGATTGCGTCGGTTCGTGAAGCGATGGTTGTGGCTGATGACTCTGCTGAGACCACTGTTCATGAACTGTCCAGCGATCAGGACATCGCTGCCGGTGCCGAGGGTGAGTCGGCTTCGGATCGTTTTCTTTTCATCGGCAATATTGACAACTTTTCGCTTATCATTTTTTTTCTCTGTGTGCAGAAATGTCGTCCGGTCTCAGTTCACTGGTATCCAAGATCTGGCAACGCGCCAGGAATCCTTCAGCGCCGACTGTCATCCCTTCGGCGCCCAGTACCATGTCGCCGCCCGCTGAGTAGACCACAACATCTATAGAAGGCCGCGCCTCTGCCACTGCCATGGAACAAAGCCATGCGGGCAAGGGCAAGGAAGTCGTCCATAGAGGTGGCCGCACTGAGAAGCGCAGAAGGAAGAACGACTAGGAGCAAGCTCGCGATACTAAGAGGATGGCAGCCAAGAGGGAAGCGCCGCTCTCGGCGGCGGCACCGATTGAACCGACATATCATGACTCGGCGTTGATAGGGATGACGGACCTATCCTACCCTTGTGGCGCTGCCGGGACGCACATGTCTTGGGAGTATGCCCATGAACCTTGGTGCCCGGACCTAGGTGTATTTGCAAACGAGACCCTGGACTACTCTTGGACTTGCATCAAATTGGCCCAAGGTTACACTCTCCCCATGACCCGAGACGAGCTCAGAACCCTCTCTACTGAGGGACTCACAACGCAATGCGTGCGCTAGGCGGTTCCCATAAGAATACCTGACTTAGTTACTCCCGGCTTAGTTCTCATCTATTTTTTCTAATTGTTTCGTCTTCTATAGACTGCAGCTATTTCTAGGGCTCTTGCTTGCCGATAGGCTCAAGTCTGGGAAAAGCTGCGGTACATGGATAAGGCTGCATACCACCTAAGGTTGCCTCGGTCAAGAGGGACCTGGAGGGAAATATTGATGCCCTCTTGGATGTCAATGCTCGACTGGGAACTGAGTTTAATAAACAGAAGGAAGCGGCTCGTCTGGCGGCTGAGGCCCAGGAGCGCGCCGAGATGGAGTCCGAAGGACTCTGCAAGGAGTTGGAGCAGCTCCGCAAGGAGTTTGAGAGCCTCCGATTGACCCTCGGCTGAAAGACTGAAGCCTTTAGCCAGCCTCAGGAGGAGTACGCCGAGGAGGGTAAGCGGCATGCCGATGCTCTTGCTGCTGCTCAGGCTAAGGTTGAAGAGGTGGAAAAGGCGGCTGAAGACAGGACGCGCTTGGCTATCGAGGCATTCAAGTCCAGCCCCGAATTTGCCGAGATGCTCTTGGAGGCAGGTGCCGAGGTTGCCGCTTCCAGCTTCGATCTTGGGCTGGCGGTTGCTTAAAAGGCTTGCCCCGGAACTGATCTGACCAGCTTCAAACTCCCAGAGGAGCCACTCTGTACCGAACACATGGAGTGGTGGAAAAAGCTGAAGTCTGAGAGGTCCTTGGGAGCACCGGAAACGGTCACGTCTAGTCCCGAGCGCGAAGAAATGCCAAAGACTCCCTTGACTCCGGGAAACTCTCTTCTTAGTTTGACAGGGAGGAGTTAGCTGAATAGTCTCCCCTTATCTTTTTTTGTATTTTAGGAAACTGGGACCATTTCAGCTACTTCATGTACAACCAATGCCCTTTTGTTACTTCGGGACTTTTGGCTCCCGCTTTTGAAATATAAGAATCTTTTGTTCATGTTTGTCTGCGAAGAAGTCCGTATGTGCCTCGTCTGAAAATACTTATGTAATTGCTTTTTCCCTCTCGAATGATAATTAAACCTGCTTTCTGTTGATACATTTGGCCGAAACTGTCCATGATAGACTAGTTTTTAAGAACGCCACTACACTCACTCGGACTTAGGATTGTGCCGCTCCCGATACGTTTTGTATGGCCGAAGCCACTCCTGGTACGGTTTACACGGACTTTAGAATTGTGCCACTCCCGATACGGTTTGCATGGCCGAAGCCACTCCCGGTACGTTTTACACGGACTTTAGAATTGTGCCGCTTCCAATACGGTTTACATGGCCAAAGCTACTCCCGGTATAGTTTACACGGACTTTAGAATTGTGCTGCTTCCGATACAATTTGCATAGCCGAAGCCACTTCTAGTACGGTTTATACGGACTTACGATAGCTCCCGACTTAATGCTTCGGATTTGTATGCTTAACTGGTGCCTTTGTATTCATGGTTTACATTCGGACAAAATCTGAGGGGGAATTTTTACATGAAGTAACGACAAAGGCGTTCTACATTCCAAGTGCGAGGAAGAGGTTGGCCCGCAAGGGTTTCCAGCCGATATGCCCCTCGCCGAATGACTTCCTTCACTCTGTATGGCCCTTCCTAGTTAGGGGCTAGCTTCCCTGCGGCTTTGGCAAGTTTTGAGGCGTGAGCATTCCATAGCACTAGATCTCCGGCTTTAAAGTTTCGAGGCTTTACTCGGGCATTATGATACTTGGCCATGAGTTGTTGATATGCAGCAAGCAGGATGCGGGCAAGGTCTCTCGTCTCTTCGACGAGATCAAGATGGTCTTTTATGGCTTCGTCGTTGCTTTCTGGACTGTATGAAAGGACCCTCGGAGAAGGTCGGCCAATCTTGACCGGGATGACAGCTTTGACTCCGTAGGCCATTCGGAAAGGAGTTTCCCCAGTTGGGGCTCAACTCGCTGTCCGATAGGCTCACAACACACTCGATAGTTCTTCCACCCATCGGCCTTTGGCTTCGCCGAGGCGAGTTTTTAGCCCTTGTAAAATGCTGCGATTAGTGACTTCGGCTTGACCATTCGTCTGGGGATGGGCTACCAAGGTGAACTTATGTAAGATGCCGAAGCCTTTGCAGTTGTCCTTGAACTGGCTGCTATCAAATTGCTTGCCATTGTCTGATATGATAACCCGAGGGATTCCATAACGGCAAATGATAGATTTCCATTTAAAATTTCAGGCATTATTGTCAGTTATAGACGCAAGGGGCTCGGCTTCTGTTCACTTGGTGAAATAATTAACAGCAACAATAAGAAATTTCCTCTGGCCCGTGGCCATAGGAAATGGGCCGAGAATACCAATCCCCCATTGAGCGAAAGACCATGGATCTGATAAAGGCATCAATATAGTAGCTGACTGATCGATGAGGGAGTTAAACCGTTGGCATTGGTCACAGCGGCGGACAAGGCTAGCTGTGTCCTCCCGGAGGGTTGGCCACTAGTAGCCTTGCCTTAAAAGTTTGTGGGCCAAGGCTCGGCCCCCTGCGTGCGCTTTGCAGACCCCTTCATGAGCTTCTGGTAGGGCATAATCGGCTTCAATAGGGCCAAGACATCGGAGAAGTGGTTGGCCGAAAGATATTTTGTATAAAATTCCTTCCATCATGAGGAATTGGGAAGCACGTAGCCGAATACGCCTCGCCTCTCTTTCTTCGGATGGGAGCTCCCCTCGGAGAGTATAGGCCAGTATAGGAGTCATCAATGTCTCCTCTTCCGAGATATCAATTTGCATAACCTCCTCGAACCGATGGATGCTTGGTACCAAGATTTCTTCTACGAGAACCATTCGTCCTCCCCCTCCATCATAAGTGGAGGCCAGCCAAGAGAGGGCATCGGCCCGAGTATTTTTGGACCGAGGGATCTGCATAATACTGAAAAAGGTGAACTCAGTTATGATGTTCTTGGTTACTTGTAAATAGGATGCCATCAAGGCATCCCGGGCCTCCCTACTCCCTAGTAATTTGACTGACGATTAACTGGGATTCGCTGAAGGCTTCCAACTCGAGCGCACCAAGTTTCCTTGTGGCCTGAAGGCTTGATATTAAAGCTTCATACTCGGCCGTATTGTTGGTGGCAAGGAAGGCAAAGTGGAGAGCATACTCCACGACTATCCCATCTGGAGATGGTAGGATCCATCCGGTGCCGCTTCCCGAAGAGCACGCGGATCCGTCTGCGTATAGTCGCTATTTGTTGGTTGAACCATCCGTTGGAGCCGAAGTGCTTGCGACTTCTGAACTTGTCTGTACGGGGACAAATGCTTCGCTTTCTTTTGCTAATGGAGCCAGAGGTTCCTCGAAAGTCAACTTCGCAATGAAATCAGCCAGTGCTTGTGCTTTGATCACAATTTGAGGCCCATAAGTGATGTTGAATTCCCCCAGCTCTATAGCCCACTTAGCTAATCTCCCAGATACCTCTGGTTGAGAGAGAACCTGCTGCAAAGGTTGGTTAGTAAGTACCTTTACGGGATGTGCAAGGAAGTAAGGCCGAAGCCTTCTTGCGGACGTGACTAAGGCCAGGACCAGCTTCTCCAAAACTGGGTATCGAAGCTCTGCTAACGTGAAGTGCTCGACGGATGTAGTAGACGGGCTTTTGCACACTGTCTTCCTTTCGGACAAGAACAACACTTAGAGCTGCTTCAGATGTGGCAAGATATATGAACAATTGCTTTCCTTCGACGGGCTTCGACAAGATGGGAACTTCAGCAAGATAGGCCTTGAGCTGGTCGAAGGCCAATTGACATTCATCTGTCCATACGAAGTTGTTCATCTTTTTCAGCTACTTGAAGAAGGGAAAGCAACGATTTGCCGCCCTTGACATGAAGTGGCTCAGGGCCGCTACTCGTCCGCTCAGTCTCTGCACTTCCTGGACATTTGTTGGGGGGCGGATTTGGAGTATGGCCGACACCTTCGCGGGATTCGCCTCTACCCCTCGGGGAGTGACCATATAACTGAGGAATTTCCCGGAGGCCACGTCGAAGGCACATTTTGCAGGATTCAGCTTCATGCGATATCTGTGCAGTGTAGAGAAGGTTTCGACCAAATGGTTAGAGGCGACTCGACTTTTCACTAGCATATCATCAATATACACCTCCATGTTTCGGCCTAGCTGGAGGGTGAACATTTTGTTGACGAGACGTTGGTAAGTCACTTCTGCATTCTTCAAGCCGAAGGGCATTCGGTGAAATAGTACAAGCCGAGACCAGTAGTGAAACTGGTCTTCTCTTCATCTTCCGGATGCATCTGGTGTTCGTTTTAGGTGGCGTACAAGCCAATATGACTATGTAAATCTCGTTCATTTATTAATATAATGGCATAATATTCATTATGTGTAAATCGCATTAATTATCGTTTCATAATTAAGTCCGTGAATATGTGCTATAGTGATCAGATTATGATGAGATCATACTAATGAGACTGATCACTTAAACACACATATTCTTAATCGTTCCTAGTCGGAGGATATCCGAGAAGGACATCGGATATCCGGTTAGACTAGTACAGATTACTCCTGCTCATATGATGAGGGTGATTGATCTCATAAGTCACTTGTGTGGAGACACTAAGGCGAATCTGTAGGTGCTCATTGGAGAATGAGTTCACTGAACTGATCCGACTGAATCGCTGGATGGTATTGTACCTCACTGTCAACCAGCTTGATTCTATTGTCGCAGTTGCGTAGATGGTCCTCGGACCTGAGACACCAAGGACACCTTGTCGGTGGACTTCTGTGCTTTGACCTTGGTTTACGAATCTCTAGCCACGGGATTCTAATACGCCAAGGATTGGGTACAACGGAATACCGTCGAAGGGAATTGTGTGTCAATAAGGAATCATTCGCTCTAGGTACTTAGAGAGAGAATGCTCTAGGAAGGATGGGCGGAAGTCCCTGGCCAGGGTGGACGATAATATCGGGAAAGGAGTTTTCCGATATTCATCAGCGACATCCAATCCAAGTGAGTCGACCGGTTAGGATTTGACAGCTCGCCATACCCTGAGTTGACTCGAGAGCATTGTATGAATGAAGGATTATATCCACGCAGTAACTGTCGGTGGAAAGGTTCCAAGAGTGGGTTACTTAACCCCAATACCTTCCGGGTTCACGCGGTGTTGCTTGGCACCCAACGTGATCGGAGGCCCGGTCGAATTTGATGTGCGACATCAATTCGATTGATTAATTAATTAATAAAGGATTATTAATTGATTAATAAAGCCAGTGAGGAGTCACTGGCTTGTTGGGCCATTAACTGGACTGGTACTTGGGCCTAGAGGGTCACACGCACATGATTCTCAAGGCGATGGATAAATAAGTGGGTTTTATACATACCGGGGGTTTATATGAAAAACCGCACGGTTAGTATAAAACATAGCGAATGGGCTGAGCAGGCCAAGCTGCTGCTAACCCTAGCCGCCCCTCCTCTGTTTCTCTCTCTCTTTGGCGTCCAGACAGATCTAGATCTGCTCCGCCGCTTCTCCAAATCCCATTCGACGGAAAATCGTCCGCGCGTTGCGACGATCGTTGCGGCGACCGGCGGAGGTTTTGTGGGCTGCGAAGAACGAGGAACGTGAGGATATCCGTCGCGAGGAGGATCACGTGGACTTCGCTAGAGGCCGGGCGCTTGCGCGGCTTGCAGTGTTGCACCGACGGAACCGAACGGTTGCGGATTCGAATCCGCACACGGTGAGAACTTCGTTTATCCGATAATCCATTTTTGTTTTTCGAAACGGGAAAATGGATCGCTGTTTTATTTTATTTTCCGCTGCGTGAGCGATCCGGAGAAAGCCGAGAAATCCAACAGTAGTATCAGAGCCAGGTTCCACTGTTTTTCGTCCCGTTTCGAGTTCCGAAATTAATTTTTCCTTGAATTAATCCATGCACGAGTTATGTTAATTGCAGATCTGTGTTCATACGATGACCATAAAATAATTGTGATTATGTGATTTTCGGATTTATAAGGTATATTTTTTCGTATTCTTCGTGTGATGAAGAACGGGGTTCCAACCGGCACGGTTTTGAAAATCTGGGTGGCCTACAATGATGATTGGGTCATCCTTAAGAATCCTAGATTTTGGTAGGTTACTGTGGGTATCCTTGCCGGCACCGGAGTGGCCTTGAGGGGTTGCCAACAATGGCCTCAACCTGCATCTTCTTCCACCTTTGTTTCTATAGAAAAACCAACAAATCTGGGGGTGAAAGAAGGGGCCGAGCCGGCCTTGTTGAGCCTCTCCGGCAGGCTTGCCGGCGTCAGGAGGCACACCGGCATCGGAACAGTCGCCGGCTAGGGCCGGGCTGCCGGCCACCGGCGTGGGCCGCCGGCCTCTGGAACTCTTCCTCCTGCCGCCTTAGAGTTCCTACAAGGATATTAGGGCGTCGGATTGTTGCAGGTGGGAAGAACAGGGGGGCCGGCCCGACCGGTTCGACCGACCGGGTCCCGGCTAGACCTTGGCTCGGACCAGGGCGCCTCGGGTCCGAGCCCCTGCCCTAGCCAAGGCTCGAGCCTGGCTCGAACCAGGTGCCCTACTGGCTGGGCCCTGGCCAGTATTAAATCCCTGATTAAACCCTTATAAACCCCAATGAGCCCATTTAAAAGTTAGATAAAATTTGATTTTAATTTTAAAATGCAAAATTGTTTTGAAATTTAAAGTTATTATTAAATTTTATTTAATTGGGCTTTCATTAATGATTTTGAAACATTAAGTCAATTAAGAGATTATTAACTAGCAATTAGTTGTTAATTAATTAGGGTTAATATTAATTTAAATGTTAAATTGATTATTAACCTTAATTTAACTAATTTAAATGTTAAATTAGTTATTAATAGTTATTGGTCTAATTGTTAGATGATTAACTATTATTTCATCTAATTGTTAATTAATATTTGAGTTAATTATTAATTTAATTGTTAAATTAATAATTAATTTAGATGACTAATTTAAATGTTAAATTAGTAATCCCTAATTAATTATTGTTGTTATTAATTTAATAGTTAAATTAATAATAACTTTAATTATTTAATCTAAGAGTTAGATTAATTAATTATTAATTACTTAGTGTTAATTATTAGTTTAAAAGTTAAATTAATAATTAACATTAATTGACTAATCTAAATGTTAGGTTAGTAGTTAATAATTAATATGGTTGATTATTACTTTAAATGTTAAATTATTAATTAACTTTGTTGGATTAATCTAAGAGTTAGATTAGTCTTTAAATAGTCTAATTGTTAGATTATTAATGGGGTTTAATCCAAGTGTTAGATTATTAGAATTGTTCTAATTTGCATGGAATAATCTGGAATTATTAATTTGGAGTGTGTGCGCATGTGATGTGTGTTTAATGCTTTTAAATTTTGATTTAATTGCATGTTAAGTTAATAAAATAGGTTTTTCGAAATTCAAATAACAATTTTGATTGGATCCCATGTTTTTTGAAAGCCAAAATTATATATTTTGAAAGTTCTTTTATTTTAGCCATGTGATGCGCTGAATCATGTGTGGATGTTTAAAACACACCGTGGTCATGGATATGCACTTATTTAATTGTTCATGTGATGAATGATGTGTTTGTGTGGATTGTGGATGAATGATGGATGTTTATTAATTGTTAATAAATAGAGATCTGCGTATCTCTCCCTCTCTCATTCTCTGATGTACTTCTACCTCCCTCTCTCTTTTACTCGCCATAAAGCTCTCTTCTAATTACATGTAATTCTAGAATTAATGTAATATGATCGAGGCAACCGAGGAAGGAGCGAGGACGATCCACAGCTGCAACCAAGAAGGCGAAAAGATGGAGATCTCTTGCCTATGTGTTTGCTAGATATCTAATATAATTGTTGTGTTAGATTGTGTGTGCGTTTGACTGTTGGCTCTAGTCAAACCCACTGTGCTATCCATGACCACAGTAATGACATGTATGAAATGCATTATTTTCTTTTGATTATGAATCAAAGCAGATATAGTATTTACTAAATATATACGATATATTTTTATACTAACACCTAGGAGAGACCAAGATAAAAGTTATCTAAATACCCTCAGATAAACTCTAAGCCGTAACGCGAGTAGTTAAGAACTTACCGTGTCGTCCACCATCGTTATAGTCATAGGATTCGAATCACTTTAGACAGGTTTATTGTGTTATCCACAAGGCCTGCTTAATTGGGAGGAGAAACTGTGGCTATGGCATTAGATGCCTATATGATCGGGGTAGAGGAACCATGTAGCTTTGTTGTGCTATCTACAAGGGCTGCATGCAAATCTATGCTCGTCGCGTAACGATGGTTAGCTTAGACCAGAATTAATGGTTTGTTGTGCTATCCACAAGGCCATTAAATCTCTGGGGACCGAAGCCATGATCAGATATTGCAAGGAGTTGCAAGTCCCATGAGTTGGGTGCTCTCTGATTGTATTACAGTTTGTTGTGCTATCCACAAGGCAGTAGTGCAAGTCATTGATATTCTGATCTCTACTAGGAGACTGTCGGTGTCTCCCGTTCTGTATAACTGAGGGTTATACAGTCCGTCGAAAATTAGTGGGAGTTAAACTTGAACAAAAGACCATGTCTTGTTTTAAATTTTTAATAATTGAACATCTGCTAAATAGATTTTACTTAGCTCCTGTAGGGAATTATGTCGTCGAATAACCCACTCCGTGGCATACTTATTGCCCTTTTGACTTACCTGATCTACTCGGATTGGTTCAGAAACCTGAAGAATGTCTTCAGATCTGAGCACATTAACTTTGTCCTTGGAGCTGATCCTCCTGCTGAATCGGCATTGGATGCCCCTGAAGCAGAGATGATAGCTAACGAGAAAAGATCGACGGACAAAGGCAAAAGGGTAGTGAAGGGTGACTGCTTCTACTATAAGCAGTATGGTCACTAGAAGGGGAACTGCAAAGAGTTCCTTAACGATAAAGCTCATAGAAAGGTGAAGTTGTCAGAAGCTTCAGATATCTATATGATAGATATCAACTTGTCAGTTAGAGATTCCACATCTTGGGTATTAGATACCGGATGTGCTTCTCATATATGTCATGATGCACAGATGCTGATAAGTAAGCGCAAGCTGAGACAAGGCGAGGTGGAATTGAGGCTAGGAAACGGCGTAAAAGTTGCGGCGATTGCTGTTGGGACAGCAAACCTCAGGCTTCTATCAGGAGACGCCTTACTTTTAGAAGATTGTTATTATGTTCCTAGCATAATAAAGAACATCATATCAATATCTTGTTTGGATAAGATAGGATATAGGTTGACTATTGATAATAGAAGTTGTTCGATTTATTATGGTAATAAATCTATAGCTTCAGCATCTTTAGTCAACGGTTTATATCTCTTAGATATTTCTTATTACAATCTTCAAATTGATAATGCTCTTAAGAAGAACAAGAATTGTGTGAACCAAGCCTACATGTGGCATTGTAGACTTGGGCACATTGGCGAAAGCTGGTTGCAAAAGTTGCACAAGCATGGTTACTTAACAGCATTCGATTATGAATCGTTTGCAACATGCGAATCCTGCCTTATGGGAAAGATGGCAAAATGTCCATTTACTGGACATGGAGAACGTGCCAAGGACATTCTGGAACTAATACAT
Source organism: Zantedeschia hybrid cultivar (assembly GCA_030544215.1). NCBI lineage: Eukaryota > Viridiplantae > Streptophyta > Magnoliopsida > Alismatales > Araceae > Zantedeschia > Zantedeschia hybrid cultivar. The sequence goes on from JARZZO010000011.1 coordinate 50,589,133, forward strand.
TTGGATGTATGTGGTCCCATGTCCACCCAAGCCAAAGGTGGCTTTTCATACTTCATCACGTTCACCGATGACTTCTCAAGATTCGACTATGTGTACTTAATGAAGTACAAGTCGGAAGCATTTGAGAAGTTCAAGGAGTTCAAGAATGAGGTAGAGAAGCAGTTAGGAAAGATTATTAAAGCTCTTCGATCAGATCGAGGAGGAGAATACTTGAGTACTAATTTCACACAATTCTTAAAGGATAATGGTATCCTTTCTCAGCTAACCCCTTCATATACACCACAGATGAATGGTGTATCAAAAAGGAGGAATCGCACCTTGTTGGACATGGTGCGATCCATGATGAGCTTTTCAGAATTACCAGTGTCCCTCTAGGGGTATGCTCTAGAGTCAGCAACATACCTACTGAACAGAATACCCAGCAAGTCTGTGGCCTCTACTCCATATGAGATATGGAAAGGCAGGAAACTAGAATTTAAACATGTTAAAGTATGGGGTCGCCCTGCTCATGTAAAGAGGCATGATCCAGACAAGCTGGAATCACGAACTGATAAATGCAGGTTTGTGGGATATCCAAAGGAAACCTTTGGATAGTATTTTTTACCATCCTGGTGAACAAAAGGTGTTTGTCGCCAAGAAAGCTGTCTTCCTAGAAGAGGAATACCTTCTCCAGGAGAACAGTGGGAGTAAAATAGTACTGGAAGAGGTTCCAGATCCTCAAACAGCTGCATTATCATCAGATGAGTGTAGGTGCTTAGAATGACAGTGTGATTAACATGAAAAATCTATGTTGTTTAGGTGCAAAATAAACCTATTAAAAACAGCAACTACGTGAAGTGATCGCCAGAAACTTTTGACTTAAAAGTTTCAAAAGAAGTTTTGATCGCCTACCTGTTTAAACGCGGCAGATATTGAGTCCTTGATTCCCCTCCTTCAGCCGGCTGAAGAAAGAGAGCCATTTCTTTGTTCTTTGTTCTTGCTGTTGAATTTGAAGTTGAGGATCGTCCAGAGTTCTTGTGATTTTGCTTGATTTCCTTCCTTGATTCTCCTTATGTTTTGTGCAGAAAGTATAGAAAGAGAAATAAAGAGATGATGAGAACTTAAGCAAAAACAGTATCCATTCTAATCATAGTTTTAAACATGCAACTAAACATAGAACTTACTTGTTATGATGACTTTTGAAACCCCTTGATCAAATAGGTTTTAAAAAGAAATGATATTGTGGTGTGTGTTGCATGAAGTGAATGATGAAGAATGCAAGATTAATGAAGATGTAAAATGAAAATGCAGAAATGAAACACTTATGCCGACTGGATGAAGCCTTGAATTGGATGAAGAATAGACACCAACTTCTGGAAACAGCAGCGCTTCAGCGTTTGGACGTTGCTACTTCGATCTTCAACTCGCTATTGCTCAATTAACTCAAGATTACGCTTTTTTTTTTTTACTCTTCGACATGTAAGGTATTTATAGACTTTTTCTGCGTCCGTGATTAACATAGAAAAACTTCGGATTTATCCATCTTAAGTGACAGATAAATACTGATTAATTCATCTTTATCTGTAATTATCTAAAACGCGTCCACTATGGCTGACGCCTTTCAGATTAATTAAGATAAGGATAAACATCCGGAAAACTTATCTTTATCTTTATTAGCTAAAACGCGTCTACGTGTATAGACGTCTTTTACACTAATTAAGATAAGGATAAACATCCGGAAGAGAAGTAAAAATAGCCTAGGAAACCTAAAACGCGTCAAGTCTCACATACGCTTTTTAGTTAATTAATCAACTGATTAAAATTCAAATTTAAACGTTAAAATAAGAATAAACTGTAAATGGCGTCCACATGAGTCGACGTCTTTTAAACCTCTTCATATTTTAACTGAAATTTGAGTTAAAATCAATTCAATTTATTAACTTAAACATGTCTGTTAAACCCGACACTTAAAAAAGATCAATAAAAATTAATCAATGATTAAATATCAGACCATTCTGAGGCATTATTATATGATATGAAATTTACTCGAAATGACGTCAAAATTAGCGTGTCTACAACTACCTCACCTTGGCATCGTCTTTGCAAGGGAGTGAAATGAAATGAAATGTACTAAAAAGGTGATGCCAAGGTGTGATGAGACACGCTCTTAACATCACATGATTGGAATTTTTCTCGAAATTATCAATGAAGATAGCTTAAGGAGATCAATGGAATCAATCCTGTCTGGATGAGGTAAACAAAGAAATAAAATAAAGTCGATCAACCTCTTCGGAGTGGGAAGTACCCCAGGTCGTAGACACTGTAGGTTTAATCATGGGGAGCATTTGCCAGCCAATGTGGACGTGCTGCAGCCATGATGGATCTTAAAAGAAAACAAGAATATTGGATAAAGAATCCAAGAAGGGATATAATTCCAAGGATATATTCAAGCGAACTTCAAAGATAATCAAGATACTCAATTCAGAATGGAATATTTCATATCATGTTAAAATTATTTGATTAATGGTCTGAAACTTAATCAATAATTAATCCTTATCACAATGATTTCAAAGTCCTATATGATGCATGCTGGGCTAAAAGAAAAATATAAAGTCAAATAAAATATAAATTAATCAAGGATAATATTGTTAAATTGTCATTAATGAGTCAAGATACTAATTCTTGTAATTCAGTGCTAAGCCGAAGCTCATTTATCCACGTACTGTTTCACAAAAGTGGAACCATCGTCCTCACTAATTAACAATTCAACGGCCTATCCGTGCGATTAAGAATTCTCTGGAATTATCATTGTTTTTTGTTGAAGGGGAACTCAAATTCCAGTTTCATCAAAACAACAAGGTCCTTGATATACTCTAATAAATACTTATCATATAGTAATGCAAATGCAAAATAATTACATGACCGGAGTACAAGGGTAGAGATAACCGTCTTTTTAGCCTCGGTCGAGACTTCTTAACTCCCTCAGTGGGATCTTCTTGATATTTCCAGCTTCATTTGAATCTTCTGATTTTCATAATTGTTGAAACGCGTCGTGTCGCGCCGACGCCATTCAATGTTAAAACGCGGCGGTGTTCCTCGACGCCTTTTTCTCGCAGAAACAGGTTCTGACTGTTCTTCTATTCGAATTCCAACTATCTTCATGCCTTGTGTTCTATATATGACTTAACAAACAGGTTAAGCATCTGTTTAGGTTTAGCCCCTTACCTGGTTAAGTAACCGACTACTTGATCATATCCTTGGTAGAAGGGTCAAGGGGATGGCCTTTATTAACAAAGGTAATCAAACTATAAGCAAACTTAAGCAAAATGCGACATGCAAGCACACAAATGCTTACTGAAAATAAAAGGAATGAAACATACTAAATGCCACAAGCAAATGCTAATTGAAATATTTTTGTTGTTTTGAAATATTCATTTTTGTTTGGGTTTTGAAATATATGCCTTTTTTTCGAATTTCGACATATATATTTTTTTTGAATTTTTGACATATGTATTTTTTTTTGGAATTTTTTGACATATGTATTTTTTTGACATATGTATTTTTTTTGGATTTTTGACATATATATTTTTTTTGAATTTTTGACATATGTATTTTTTTGAATTTTTGACATATGTATTTTTGGATTTTTTACATATGTATTTTTGGATTTTTGACATATGTATTTTTGGATTTTTGACATATATATATTTTTTTGAATTTTTGACATATGTATTTTTTTGGAAATTTGACTAAAAGATCAGCATGGTACTTAGATCAAAAGATCATATTCATTTATTAACTTAATTTCCAAATTGTTCTTTAACAACTTAACTTAAACCCATCGTGTTTGAATTTGTGTTTCCATTCGTGATCTCATTTGATGATTCGATCCTTAGTCAATCTAAGCCATTCCTTAAGTTTGGAGTACATCTCTTTAGAAAGAAAAGAAGAATAAGTTTAGAAAGCACATGAGAAGGTTCCGGAGACTTAAAAAGATGTTCCTTTCCTACCCTAATATCCGTTGGGGTTTGGTCATTTCATTCCGGGGTATTTATCGACCTTGCATTCCCTTTCATTTCATTCCATGGCCTTGATGTAATGTTTGTAACGTAATGGCCTTTTTGATTTGACATTTGGATTTTGCCTTTTTGCTTTTGCTTTTTCTATTCTTTTCTTTTTTTTCTTTACTTTGGGATGGATCTCCCCCTTTTTTTTATGACGGCCTCCTACTAAGATGGTGGGTATTCTTGGTAGTCTATTCTAAGCCTCGTTCCGACATTATGGGCCGAGTATAAAACAGATTTTTTTTGCTTTTTAAAATGAATGATTTGTACTTTACACTTTCGGTCAAGCTTTCGATATTCTTTAGGACTTGACATCTCTTATTACTCACGAATCAAACGTGTCAGTGTGTGTAGTAATGTATTTGAAGTTAAGTTATCCAGACTAACAAAGAAATTCGAGTTTATAAACTTTCTGATTCCACTGGTCTTTGTACCATACTGATCGACTCTTTAACCTAAGGGTAGTATTTCTTAAGATGTAAGCCATTCTAGGGATGATTTAGCTCTTCTCCTTCTGCATTAACAAGACGATAAGCATTACCAGGAAAAGCGTGCGATACAACATAAGGTCCTTCCCAGTTGGGTTGGAGCTTAGAACGCGGACCACCAGGTTTTACAAAAATCCTTTTGGCGACCATTTCACCGATTTTGAACTTACGTTCAATGACTTTCTTTTGATAAAAACGTGCTCGTCTATTTTGATAAACTTTTGCATGATTAGCAGCTGACCATCTTTTCTCGTCTAAAAGTTCCAATTGAGCAAGGAGTGCTGAACGATGTTCATCAATGGAAAATTCCTTACTCAATTGTACTCTCAATGACGGTATGAGGATCTCATATGGAACTACCGCCTCCATTCCAAATGTTAAGGAATAAGGAGTTTGCCCAGTGGGCGTGCGGATTAAAGTTCGGTAGGCCCATAGAGCCTCAACCAATTTTTCTGGCCAGTCTGCAAATTTATTAGATTTGCACGTCTTTTTGATGATTTTTATCAAAGTCTTATTTGTTGCCTCTGCTTGGCCATTGCCTTGCGGATAATAAGGAGATGAATGATGCAATGCAATTTTGTACCTGTTGCAGAGGTCCTTCAATTCTTGTGACACGAATTGCGGTCCGTTGTCGGTGACGATGGTGCTTGGAATTCCAAATCGGGTGATGATGTTCTTCATGATGAATTTGCAGACAGTTGATGCTTTGATCTCCACGTACGCTTCAGCTTCTGCCCACTTGGTGAAGTATTCCGTTGCCGTGAGAATGAAAGATTTTTGCTTGATGCCGGAATCTGGATTACCAAGGGGTCCAATAATGTCGAAAGCCCACATGGAGAAAGACCATGGGGAGGAAACAGGATGGAGTGAAGATGCAGGAGAATGAATTTTGTCGGCGTGAAGTTGACACTTAGCACACCTACGGACATATCCTACACAGTCTTCTTCCATGGTTGGCCAATAAAATCCTTGTCTAAGGATCTTCTTTGCTAGCATCTGTCCATTGACATGGCCACCACAAACTCCACTATGAGCTCCTTCCATAACCTTCCAAAGCTCATCTTCGTCTAGACATCTCAGAAGAACTCCATCAAAACCTCTCTTGTACAATGCTCCTCCAACTAGGGTGTATCGTTGAGCAATTCTCCTGATAGCTCTCTTCTTCTCAGTTGTAGCTTCCTCAGGATACGATTGATCTTCACAATATTTTGCAATTTCATAATACCATGGCTTCTGTTTATCATCCATCTCTTCTAACAGCTCCATCAACATAATTTCTCTCTTTTCAATGATATCTCCGTCTCTGACTTTCTTCAGCAACTTCTTCTTAATTCTAAGAAATGAAGGGTCTTTCACGGCGGGTGAAAGACGCCTATGAATTATGATTGATTCGGATTGTTTGCTGATTGGAAAATTAAGAGAAGATGCTAATGAAGCTAGAGCGTCAGCTAAGATGTTCTGATTCCTAGGGACATGGACAAAGATCAATTTCGTGAAAAGCTTTGAGTAAGCAGAAGTAAGTTCTTGATAAGGCTTGAGCTTGGGGTCAAGAGTTCGATACTTGGTCAGCACTTGGCGAAGAATTAATTGGCTATCAGCCACAATCCTAAGTTTGGTGGCACCATGGAAATGAGTAGCCTCGAGGCCAGCAAGAAGTGCCTCGTATTCAGCTATATTGTTTGTGACTGGAAAATCAAGCTGAAAGGCTTGTGGAATGGTGACACCTTCAGGTGATAACATAACGATACCGATCCCCTTTCCATGAGAATTCAGAGCTCCGTCAAAATGCAGAGTCCACATATCATCTCTGATTTGATTTACGGACATCAGTTCCTCATCCGGAAACTCTGATCGCACTGGGTCAAATCGGGGAAGGGGATGATGAGCGAGATGTTCTGCTATGGCATAGCCCTTGATCGCTTTCTGCTGAATATAAATGATATCGAATTGAGATAGAAAGCTTTGCCATCGCGCTAACCTATCAGTAAGGACATATTTCTCCAGAAGGAATTTGATCGGATTCATCCTAGCGATGAGATGGACTGCATGGGCCAAAAAATAATGCTTCAATTTCTGAACAACCCAAACCAATGCTGCACAAGTTTTCTCCATCGCCGTATATCTCTGTTCAGCGGGGTTGAGAAGTTTAGAGAGATAGTAGGCTGCCCTCTCTTTTCCTTCTTCATCCTCTTGTGCTAGGACAGCCCCCACTGCATCATCCAGAACTGAAATATAAAGTATCAATGGTTTGCCTGGAGATGGTGGTCTCAAAACAGGAGGACTTGCTAAATAATTCTTTAATCCATCGAATGCCTCCTGACACTTATCGTCCCAATCAAATTTGACTCCCGGCTTGGTAAGCTCGTAGAACGGCTTACACCTTTGTGAGTGCTGGGAGACAAAGCGGCGAATAAATTGCAACCTCCCAATTAATCCTCTTAATTCTTTCAAGTTTTTGGGAGGTGGCATTTCTTTGATAGCCTTCGCCTTATTGGGATCGATCTCAATTCCCCGTTTGCTGACAATGAATCCAAGCAATTTTCCTGAAGATACCCTGAATACACATTTCTTGGGGTTCATCTTTAACTGATATTCTCTCGATCTCTCTAATACCCTTGCCAAAACTTTGGCGTGCTCAGCCTTTGTCTTAGATGTAACCAATAAATCATCCACATACACTTCCAGATCTATGTGCATCATGTCATGAAATATTGCCATCATAGCCCTTTGATAAGTGGCTCCAGCATTCTTTAATCCAAATGGCATGACGACATAACAGTATGTTTCCCAAGGTGTAGTGAATGACGTTTTCTCTTGATCCTCTTCTGCCAGCTTAATCTGATTGTACCCTAAAAATCCGTCCATAAACGATAGAGTTTCATAGCCAGCGGTATTATCAATGAGTACATCAATATGAGGCAATGGAAAATCATCTTTAGGACACGCCCGGTTCAGATCGCGGAAGTCAATGCAAATTCTGACCTGCCCGTCCTTCTTCATAACCGGGACTATGTTAGCCACCCATTGTAGATAAAGGACAACTCTAATAAATTTGGCTTTATGCAATTTATCGACCTCTTCCTTCATCTTTAGAGCCATTTGTGGGTGGAATCACCTTAATTTCTGCTTGACAGGGCTAGCTCCATCCTTTAACGTCAATCTGTGTTCAACTAAAGATGAGTCTAACCCTGGCATATCTTCATAACTCCAGGCGAAAGTGTCCTTATAGTCCTTAAGTACTTGTACCATTGCCTTCTCATCTTCTGTAGAAAGATTTTTGCTGACGAGGACAACCTTAGGTTCGTCTTCAGTCCCTAAATTGATTTCTTTGGTGGGCTCTTCTACGGCAGTTGAGGGTTCATCGAATCTCTTCACTCCACTGGCATATGCCTCAGCTGCGTCCTCGTCATCTTCCTCATTTTCAATAATGGGGTCTTTTTCATGCACTAACTCATATACCTCGTACCCATCATTGACTGACTCATCATTCATACAGTCTTCTGGCATCTGAATTAGATTTTCTAAAAACTGAGGGATTAAAGAGCAAGAAAAGCATCTATCAACTAAGTCCTGGAGGTATCTATCTGGAATTCGCCTACCCTTAGGCTTCCTAGACTTCCTAACCTGACTAAAACTAGACTGCCTAACTTCACTAAACTCCCTATTATAACCTAATGAAGATGAAGCAGGATGGAAATCCTGGGATACAAGTGGAAATACAAGAGAATCCTCCCGAGGGGAGGTGCAGAGTAGATCTAAGAGAGAATCTTGACAGAAGGACCCGCGCGACGGGGTGCGATCGGACAAGTAAGATGTTTCCTCGATGAGGATATGAGAAGAATTTGTTGTAAAATTGGCATTTTTTTTTGGATATCAGAGGAATTAAACATGAAACAGGAATGAATACAGATAGAAGGAGAATCAGATGGAGGAAGTGGTACCAAGGCCAGGGGATTAGGGGGATCATATAGCAATATGTCCCAAATCAAATCATATATTCTCTCTAAATCGAGAGGAGGTTGTGGAATAAGGTCCCGAGGGGACAGAGTAATCATAACGGGCGGAGCCCGCGGAATATCTTCAATAATGACCCGCGACTAAGTCGGGGTCAAGAGCAGTGTGCGAAATAGAGTATGGTGCATGAAGACATGTGAAGGATATGTCCCCCTCCAGAGCAGATCTGTAGTGTAACCAGCTTCATAGGGGTCATCTGGCTCCCCTTCGTCGGTCTCTTCAGACAGCAATATCCGCTTATCAAAGATGGTACTAGGGCTTTCAATCAGCTCATCAATTTGTGGCGGCCACTTGGATTCTACAGGATCTAGGAACAATCTGTTCAGTGCAATGTAAAGGTCTCTCAGATCGAACCACCTGTACCATTCGCATTCAGGATCATGAAATTTTCTCCTTTTCATAGGCCGCAGAGCCTCCAAGGATTGGTACGTAAGTAATTCTGAGCAATGCCTGGCCAAGTCCCTCCCATATATGTCATGGAAGTCAAAACACGAAGTAATGACCACCGTGTTGTCGTGGCTAAGTATAGGCCCCTTCACAAAGTGTGTATACAGGGTCCATGTTAGGGGATCTCGGCCTTCCTTGGGTGGTGTAGACATTGTCTCCCAGATTTTTTGACCTTCTTCAATCTCTGCTTGTTGAACCAGATCTTGCTTCAGTCTTCTTGGCCTGTAGCCCAGACCACTTCCAGGTGCTGCTCGATGATCTTTAACAGGAGTGGTCCTGCCTTGCAACTGTGTGCCCAGACCTTTCCCAGGCTCATAGCCGTTCTTCATCATAATTCTCCATCCTGGGGTACTCATGCACTTCCCCCTTTTTATGGCATCTAACGGGTATGGAGAATAGTGGCGGCTTTCAGAGGATCAGCCACTGGACGGTAGACCTGTAATACCGACAGAAAAGGTTGTCGGCCAGGTAAAGCAGTAGATTTAACATTCAAGGTATGAGCAGCAGAAAGGATCGGCATGCTCGTTACTTTAATAATTTGTCCTTTGAAAGGGAATTTGAGACATTGGTGATTCGTAGAGAGAATCGCCTCAAGAGTTTTAATATAAGGACGACCCAAAATGGCATTTATAGAAGAGTCGATTTCTAGGATGTGAAATTCGACCTCTGCATGACTTACAGGGCCTAGCTCCACTTTCAAATAAACCATTCCCAGAGGGGAACATGTAGAATTGTCATATGCTGTCACAGAGATGGAGCTAGGCAACCATTTTTCTTTGGGCACACCGCACAGCTCCAGGGTCTTCGGAGGTAAAACATTGATCGAAGCCCCTGTATCTACCAGGCATGCATCCACGGCCTTCTTGCAGATGTTGACCGTGATGCTCGGAGCCATGCTTCTGGCTGCTGGCGGTGCTAGTTCCGATGTGTGAAATGTAATGGAGGGTTGATCCCCCTAAGGAACTAGTAGTGCTGCAATTTTTTCTACCGGCACGTCCTCGTTGACCATCACCTTATGTAGATATTCCATTAAGGCTTCTTGGTGACTCTTCGATCTCTTGATCAGTTCAAGTATGGAGATCCGTGCCGGCGTCCGATCCAAATGTTTCAACAAATCATATTGAGTGCCTGGTGCACTCTCTTCATTATGGGCTTCCTCAGTCGGCTGTGATGGGCCGTCTCTAACTGTGGACTGAGGGAAGACTTTGTTGAAAATCCTTCCACTTCGGAGCGCATGTTCCTCAACCGTGGAGGATCCGGGTGACACCTTAAGTACCGCAGGGTTGGATGGTGCGGATGATGTAGGTGATGGCGTAGGGTTAGATGGTGATGGCGCGGTGTGGATTAAAGGCCTAGAGGGTTGGATGGTGGATGGGTAAGTGGTTGGTGAAGTGGGGAATGGCACGCGTAATCGCGGTTTGGATGGTAAGGGGGGTATCTGGGTAAGCGGTAGTGGTAGCGGGTGAAGTAGGAAATGGTATGCGGAGTAATGGCCTGGATGGTAGGAGGTGCGCGTAGTTGGTTTGCGGTGGGTTATATGATGGAGGCGTAGGAGTGTGGGGCGTAATGGGCTTGAGGAAGGCGGGTAGTGGTAATGGGTTATTGGGTGCGGGTGAGTGATATGTGGGTGTCGGTAGAGGGGTGATGGTAATGGGTTGTGGCCTGGGTATGTGGAGGGTACGACGTGGCGGTCGTTCTACGGTACTTGGAATATGACCCGTCGAATAAAGAGAGGAAGAGTCCTCTATTCTCCACTGTTGCCCACGGTCAGCCTCAGACTGGCTGCTTGTCAAGATAGGGGCAACTTGGTTTTGGTTCTGATGCTCCGGGAGCGGATTCTGCACTATGCCCATGTTGGGTGGTGGTGCTGCTTGTGCCGGTGGTCTTGCTTGCTGCTGTTGTGGTCTTCTCGCCTTCAGGGCTGATATATACCTTTTCATCTCCTCCCAGTCTATGCCGCCCTGCTCGTTGAGATCATGAATGTAATCTCTAAATTGGAAGCAGGTGTCGATGGTATGCCCAGGTTGCCTATGGAAATAGCAATACCTGGACGTGTCGGCATTTTGAGGCCAGACGGCCTTTTTCCTTGGCAAAACTAAGGCATTAGCTGCCATTAGAGCACTGAAGATATCTGCCAAGGATTCTGGAAGGGCTGGGTATTCTGCCCTCTTCGGGCCTGGAGGTCTCCTCTGCTGGTTATAGTCAGCAGGAGGAGGGACATTATGGTACGCCGGCAGTGCGTGCGGCTGATATTGCTGCTATTGTTGCTGATATTGCTGTTGTTGGGGTTGCTGGTACTGTTGTTGCCGTTGCGGCGGCTACTGTAGTTGTTGCTGTTGCTGGTTCTGGTTCGGCTGCTGGGGCCGTTGATATTGTTGTTGATAATGGGGGTTTTGCTGCTGCTTGTACCCCTGTTGGTTCGGCTGCGGTGGCCTCTGGTACTGCTGCTGGTTCCTCACGAACTGGGGCGAATTATTGTTCATGCTACTGACTTGCTCATGAGAGAGCGTGCCCTCAGTAGTCGGACCTATGCTAGGAGAGTTTGGCACTGCAGGCTTCCGAGGTGGAGGCCTACTAGGTCTGTGAGGATCAAAGACGCTAGAGAACGTAGCGTCCTTGAAGGCATTCTGGCAGTACCGTGCTCTTTCATAGAGCTCGGCCATGTTGGTCAGATTGTTCAAGGAGAGGGCTAGCTTGAACTGGGGCGTGGCGTTGGAAATTAACATCTTCACTTGCTCAGATTCGGACAAGTGATCCTTCACCTTTTCAGCCAGGCCCCGCCACCTGTCAGCAAAACTGACAAACTCCTCATCAGGTTTCATCTTTTCTGCAATGAGGTCAGTGATGGACAAGGAGGGTGCAACTCTGTCCTGGTATCGTTGGATAAATTTGCGTGAAACGATACCGTAATCCTCTACTTCGGAGGGTTCCAGAGAAAAGAACCACTCGAGGGCTGGTCCCTCTAGAGACCTCCTGAACAAAAAGGCCAACGACCTCTTGTCGTTCTGCCAGAAAGACGATTCGTACATAAACTCCTTCAGATGTGTGAAGGGGTTACCAGTACCGTTGTACTTCCGGTATATAGGCATCTCAGAGGGTGGTAGGTGGAATACCGGCAGGCTCGGCAAATTGATCTCTGGCGCAGCTTTAACCCCCATCATCTTCTGGAGGTTATTAAATTGCTCATCCATGTGCTCCATTTTGGCCAACAACGCTTGCGTGGTCAGATCTGCCTGGGGAGGAGGAGGAGGCGGAGGTACTTGATAGGCATGCTGCCTAGAGTACGTTGGACAGGGGGGACAATAAAGAGGAGGTCCGGCAAAGCTTCCGCCATGCCCGAGGGCATTTTGATAAGCAGGCGTTTGCGGTCTAGCCGGTTGCCTAGAGGATGAAAGCTGCGGCCCAGCTGGCCGAGAAGTGACATGAAGGCCTTCCATGGCCTGATGGATGTAAGGAGGGTGAAGAGGAGGTTGTTAAGCAACAACAGGGGGAGCCACAGGGTTCGGCTCAGCAGGCTGCACGGGTGCCTTCCCCTTCAGAATAGAATGGATCGCCTCGAACTGCTGAGGGTCCAGACGGGAGGCAAGAACTCCCAAAGCGTTGACGAGATCCACAGGATCAGAGGATGAGGGATCATTCTGATTCATGTCCCCCTCAAGATCGGGATTAGGAATCGCATATTCATGCGGGGGAAGATCATGATATCGATCATGGGGATGAAAGAGAGGGGTCCGGACGTTCCCATCATGTCGAAGCGGAACGGGGACGGAATTACGGGAGGCATCAGCATCTCTCCCGCTCTCATAGTTGTAATCAGAATCCCGAGGGGCATTAGCATCTCCCTCGTAATTGACCATGGCGTCTGGAGCCATACTCAAGTCCCTGCTTGATCGCAGCAGCATGATGTTAGATTCTTTTTTCAAAGATTTGACAAACAAGTTGCACAGAGATTAATCAAACAAGTGGATGCTTAACGTGATTTTAAGGTTCCTTGTTGAGTTATTTGAATTGGATTAAACCACAAATTCGCTCAGGGAAAGGATCCTAGTTTCAGTTCAATTTCCACCGTTATTCTCTAGGGCTTTCTCTCACAACGCTTTTGGAATCTAGCCGGGACTTCAATTGGTACAACCAGCCCGATGATCAAGGAGGAATACCTTGATTTTGGGGACTTATGGAGGTCTTAACGTCAACTTCTCTAGTCTGATCAAGGGACCAACCCAATCAGAGAGAGTTGCTGACGTCAAGTAGTGTGTTCCTAAGAAAAGGAGGGTATTCGCCTCAATGCGTATGTCCTACGGCCTGGATGGCCTCTAATGCTTAATAATAATGGGTAGCTAGCACTCAAGCCACAAAAATCTGAGAACTGAAAAATAACTAAGAAACTGTCTGAATCGCGTCGATGGTAGTCGACGCTATTCAAAATAGAACCTTAATTTTTCGCAGAAACAGATGCAGACAGTAGAGAAAATATGAAGACTGAAAGGCGTTTGGGGGTGTTGACGCGGTTTGAAACGCGTCAGTGCTCCTAGACGCTTTTCAGTTTGCAGAAACAGTTTTGCAGGAGGATTTTCTGGGTTGAATCCTCCTCAAACAGGGTAAAAGCAGTAAATAATCAACTCATGCAGATTTTTTTTAGTTCCAGATTTTAACAGAATGATTTACTAACTAAACAACTAAAAAATCAATCCATCACACATCATTTTCATCACAAAAACATATTTTTAAACTAATCAAGGGGAGGGCAAGATCTTGCCACTGGGGTGTGCACGTGGTGCACGAGGGAAATTAACTAAACTAAAACACTCACCAATTGGTGAGGACGTGTCGAGAGACACAAGTGGTGCACCGTGGGTGCCCGATTGATGATAGCAAGAACAAAAAACTAAAAGATGGCGAGACCAAGTCCCACCATGATCGCCAAAAAAGCTGTAGGTGCTTAGAATGACAGTGTGATTAACATGAAAAATCTATGTTGTTTAGGTGCAAAATAAACCTATTAAAAACAGCAACTACGTGAAGTGATCGCCAGAAACTTTTGACTTAAAAGTTTCAAAAGAAGTTTTGATCGCCTACCTGTTTAAACGCGGAAGATATTGAGTCCTTGATTCCCCTCCTTCAGCCGGCTAAAGAAAGAGAGCCCTTTCTTTGTTCTTTGTTCTTGCTGTTGAATTTGAAGTTGAGGATCGTCCAGAGTTCTTGTGATTTTGCTTGATTTCCTTCCTTGATTCTCCTTATGTTGAGTGCAGAAAGTATAGAAAGAGAAATAAAGAGATGATGAGAACTTAAGCAAAAACAGTATTCATTCTAATCATAGTTTTAAACATGCAACTAAACATAGAACTTACTTGTTAGGATGGCTTTTGAAACCCCTTGATCAAATAGGTTTGAAAAAGAAATGATATTGTGGTGTGTGTTGCATGAAGTGAATGCTGAAGAATGCAAGATTAATGAAGATGTAAAATGAAAATGCAGAAATGAAACACTTATGCCGACTGGATGAAGCCTTGAATTGGATGAAGAATAGACGCCGACTTCTGGAAACAGCAGCGCTTCGGCGTTTGGACGTTGCTACTTCGATCTTCAACTCGCTATTGCTCAATTAACTCAAGATTACGCTTTTTTTTTTTTACTCTTCGACATGTAAGGTATTTATAGACTTTTTCTGCGTCCGTGATTAACATAGAAAAACTTCGGATTTATCCATCTTAACTGACAGATAAATACTGATTAATTCATCTTTATCTGTAATTATCTAAAACGCGTCCACTATGGCTGACGCCTTTCAGATTAATTAAGATAAGGATAAACATCCGGGAAACTTATCTTTATCTTTATTAGCTAAAACGCGTCTACGTGTATAGACGTCTTTTACACTAATTAAGATAAGGATAAACATCCGGAAGAGAAGTAGAAATAGCCTAGGAAACCTAAAACGCCTCAAGTCTCACAGACGCTTTTTAGTTAATTAATCAACTGATTAAAATTCAAATTTAAACGTTAAAATAAGAATAAACTGTAAATGGCGTCCACATGAGTCGACGTCTTTTAAACCTCTTCATATTTTAACTGAAATTTGAGTTAAAATCAATTCAATTTATTAACTTAAACATGTCTGTTAAACCCGACACTTAAAAAAGATCAATAAAAATTAATCAATGATTAAATATCAGACCATTCTGAGGCATTATTATATGATATGAAATTTACTCGAAATGACGTCAAAATTAGCGTGTCTACAATGAGATATCAGTTCATGAATCTGTTCAAGTACACACACATGAGCCTCGTAGATCTGGTAGATTACCTAGACTACCCGAACGATATGTGGGACATATCGCTGAAGGTGAGTCTAATGAGGATGATGATCCTAAAACCTACTAGGAGGCCATAGAAGGCCCAGAAGCAGAGAAATGGCGAGAAGCCATGAACTCAGAAATCCAGTCCATGTACACCAACCAAGTTTGGAACTTGGAGGACTTGCCCGAGGGTATTGTACCCATCGGTTGCAAGTGGATCTTTAAGATAAAGATCGGTGCTGATGGACGGATCGACACTTATAAGGCAAGGTTGGTGGCAAAGGGATATCGTCAAAGGTAAGGAATTGACTATGACGAGACTTTTTCACCAGTTGCCATGATAAAGTCGATCAGAGTTCTGCTCGCCATTGCTGCACATTTTGATTATGAAATCTGGCAGATGGATGTGAAGACTGCCTTCCTCAATGGTAACCTTGAGGAGGAGGTGTATATGATACAACTAGAAGGTTTCCCATCCAAAGAATCTCCAGATAAAGTGTGCAAGCTTCAGAGGTCCATTTATAGACTGAAGCAGGCTTCCCAGAGCTGGAACATAAGATTTGACAAAGCTGTCAAGTCATATGACTTTATTAAGAATGAAGATGAGCCTTGTGTGTACATGAAGACCAGTGGGAGTGCAGTCACTTTTCTAGTTCTTTACGTAGATGACATACTACTCATTAGGAATGATGTAGCTATGATGTCATCAGTAAAGATCTGGCTATCGAAAAACTTCTCCATGAAGGATTTGGGAGAAGCATCCTACGTGTTGGGAATACGGATCTATAGAGATAGATTAAAGAGGATGCTTGGAATGACCCAATCCTTGTACATAGATACCATAGTCAAAAGGTTTGGCATGGAAAATTCCAAGAGAGGTCTCATACCGATGAGACATGGAATTAATCTCTCAAAGGAGCAGTCTCCTAAGACTCCTAATGAGAGGGCATTCATAGATAGAATACCCTATGTGTTAGGATCGCTGTGTCGGGATCCGATCCTAAAAAGCAGCGGAATAAAATTTTCGGGACCGGATCTGGCCCGGTTCGGTCGTTAAAATAAAACC
Source organism: Zantedeschia hybrid cultivar (assembly GCA_030544215.1). NCBI lineage: Eukaryota > Viridiplantae > Streptophyta > Magnoliopsida > Alismatales > Araceae > Zantedeschia > Zantedeschia hybrid cultivar. The sequence continues at coordinate 50,605,490 of JARZZO010000011.1, forward strand.
GGTGTAAATCGATTTACCTTGCGCAGATTCGAATCCGCGTCCGTTTTCCTGTTCCGTCGGAGCGATGCCGCAAGTCGCGCAGATGCCCGACCTCTAGCGGTATCCACGCGGTTCTCCTCGCGATGGATCGTCCTCGCTTCCTCGCTCGTTGCGGCGTTCGTCCATCCCGTCTGACTGCGCGGAATTCGCCGCGACATGCGGATTCGAAATCCCCGTCGGACGGAAGGTGGAGCAGTTGGGAACCGCACGCCCAGAAGAGAGAGAAAGTGGGGAAGAACGAATGACGGTTAGGTCAGGGTTGCTGGCCCCGGACGTAGAATCCGTTCTTTTATGAGAAGTATGTTTGCAGTTTTTCATAAAAACCCAGACTTATCCGAAATCCTGTCGGATTATCCATCGACTTGAAAACCATTTGCGTGTGACCCTCTAGGCCCAAATACCAGTCCAGTTAATAGCCCATTAAGTCCAGTAACCCTTTACTGACCCACTGAATTAATTAATATCCTTATATTCAATTAATCACCCGAATTTAATGTCCCACAATAAATTCGGACGGACTGCCGATCACGTTGGATGCCAAGCAACATCGCGTGATCCTGGATGGCACTAGGGTTATCGCAACCCTCTATTGGAACCTTTCTGTCATCGGTTAGCGCGCGGATATAATCCTTCATCCGTACAATGTTCCCGAATCGACCTAGGGCATGGTTTACTGTTAAACCCTATTTGGTCGATTCACTTGAATCAGATGCCGCTAATCTGAATCCGATAACTCCTTATCGATTACAGAGTCCGCCCTGGCCAGGGACTTTAAGCGCATCATTCTCGGGACATTCTCTCTCAAACTACCGAGAGCGGATGATCCCGTATTGAACACACAATTACCTTCGAGGGCATTTCTCTGAACCCGATCGCTTGACTTATTGATATCCCATGGTTAGGGATTCGTTCGTCAAGGTCAAAGCTCAGAAACCTACCAACAAGGTATCCTTGGAGTCTCAGGTCCAAGGATCATCCACGCAACCGTGACAATTGAATCGAGCTGGTTAACAGTGAGGTGATTACCATCCAGCGATTCATAGTCGGATCAGTTCAGTGAACTCATTCACCAATGAGCACCTATAGGTCCAGCATAGTGTCTCCACACAAGTGACTTATGGGATCAGTCACCCTCATCATATGAGCTGAAGTAACCTATACTAGTCTATCCGGATGTTCGATGTCCTATCTCAAACATCCTATGACTAGGAACAATTAAGAACATGTGTTTATAAATCTTCGGTCCCGTAATTATGATTTCATCATAATCCGAAGACTGTTGCACATGTTCATGGACTTCATTGTGATACGATAAACACAGATCGAATTAATTACACACAATGAATTATTGCCATTTATTAATAATCTGAATAAGTACATAGTATCGGATTGGCTTTGAGACCATCTAATACTAATAATCTCCCACTTGGACTAAAGCCAATCACCTTTATACAGAATACCCATATTCTCTATGTGACGCTCAAAAACATTTTGAGACAAAGGCTTTGTAAGTGGATTTGCTATGTTGTCGGCTGAGGGAACCCTTTCCACCACGACATCTCCTCGAACTATAATTTCTCTGATCAGATGAAAGCGCCGCAGAATGTGCTTCGACTTCTGATGAGACCTCGGCTCTTTCGCTTGAGCAATCACCCCATTGTTGTCACACAGCAGTGGGACGGGACCAGATATACTTTCCACCACACCAAGATCGCCGATGAATTTCTTCATCCATACAGCTTCCTTGGCGGCTTCAGCAGCAGCAATATACTCGGCTTCCGTTGTCGAATCAGCAGTGGTTTCCTGCTTGGAACTTTTCCAGCTCACTGCTCCCCCGTTGAGTGTGAAAATAAAACCTGATGTTGAGTTGCTGTCGTCAGGATCAGACTGAAAACTCGAGTCAGTATATCCTTGCAGCTTTATGTCACCTCCTCCATAGACTAGAAATAGATCCTTAGTCCTTCTCAAGTACTTAAGGATGCATTTCACAGCCTTCCAGTATTCATCACTTGGATCTGCCTGATGCCTACTCGTAACACTTAGAGCATATGCTACATCAGGTCTGGTACACAGCATGGCATACATGATGGACCCTATGGCAGAAGCATAGGGGATTTTATCCATCACTGCCCTCTCTTCAGGTGTCTTTGGAGACTGGCCTTTAGAAAGTGAAATTCCATGTCTCATCGGTATGAGACCTCTCTTGGAATTTTCCATGCCAAACCTTTTGACAATGGTTTCTATGTACATGGATTGGGTTAAAGCTAGCATCTTCTTTGATCTATCTCTATAGATCCGTATTCCCAATACGTAAGATGCTTCTCCCAAATCCTTCATGGAGAAGTTCTTTGACAGCCATATCTTTACTGATGACATCATTCCTACATTATTCCCAATGAGTAAGATGTCGTCAACGTAAAGAACCAGAAATGTGATTGCGCTCCCACTGGTTTTCTTGTATACACAGAGCTCATCTTCATTCTTAATGAAGCCATAAGATTTGATTGCCTCATCAAATCTTATGTTCCAGCTTCGGGAAGCTTGCTTCAGTCCATAAATGGACCTTTGCAACTTGCATACCATGTCTGGAGATTCTTTGGATATGAATCCTTCTGGTTGTATCATATACACTTCCTCCTCAAGGTTTCCATTGAGGAAGGCAGTATTCACATCCATCTGCCAGATTTCATAATCATGGTAGGTTACAATGGCGAGAAGAATTCTGATGGACTTAATCATAGCAACGGGTGAAAAGGTTTCGTCATAGTCAACACCTTGTCTTTGACGATAGTCTTTTGCCACTAATCTTGCTTTATAAGTCTCAATACGTCCATCTGCACCGATATTTCTTTTAAAGATCCATTTGCAGCCGATAGGTACTATACTATCGGGTAAATCCACCAAGTTCCAAACTTGGTTGATGTACAGGGACTGTATTTCAGAATTCATGGCTTCCCGCCATTTCCCGGCCTCTGGACTTTCAATGGCCTCCTGGTATGTCTTAGGATCATCATCCTCATTATAGAGTATCCTTGAACCATCCAAATTAATATGTCCCACGTATCTTTCTGGTGGTTTAGGTACTCTTTCAGACCTACGAGGTTCCTGTGTATCATTTTGAACAGGTTTAGAAACTGACGGTTCATCTAATGAACCATTGCCAGTTTGTGGGTCTGGAATTTCTTCCAGAATTACTTTACTCCCACTGTCATTCTGGAGAATATAATCTTCTTCCAGAAAGACAGCTCTCCTGGCCACAAATACCTTTTGTTTGCCAGGATGATCAAAGTAATATCCATAAGTTTCCTTTGGATATTCCACAAATCTGCATTTGTCAGTTCTGGATTCCAGCTTATCTGCGTCATGTCTTTTAACATGAGCAGGACATCCCCAGACTTTAACATGTTTAAGGTCTGGTTTTCTTCCATTCCATATCTCATATGGAGTGGTCTCAACAGATTTGCTGGGTACCTTGTTCAGGATATACATAGCCGAACTAAGTACATATCCCCATAAGGACACTGGTAATTTGGACATGCTCATTATGGATCGCACCATTTCCATTAATGTGCGATTTCTCCTTTCTGATACACCATTCATCTGAGGTGTATAAAGAGGTGTAAGCTGAGAAAGGATACCATTATCCTTTAAGTATTTAATGAACTCAGTACTCAAGTATTCATCACCCCGATCAGATCGGATAGTTTTTATACTCTTTCTTGTTTGTTTTTCTACTTCATTCTTAAATTCTCTGAATTTCTCAAAGGCTTCAGATTTATAGTTCAATAAGTATACATATCCAAACCTTGAGTAATCATCAGTGAATGTAATGAAGTATGAGAAACCACCAATGGCTTGGGTTGACATAGGACCACATACATCTGAATGTATGAGTTCTAATGTCTTTGGCTTGCTCTCCAATTCCACTAAATGGAGACTTAGCCATTTTACCCATTAAACATGACTCATAGGTTGCATATGATTCATAATCAAATGGATCCAAATATCCATCTTTATGCAACCTTTGGAGTCTGTTTTCACCAATGTGTCCAAGCCTACAATGCCACAAGTAGGCTTTGTTCATTTCATACTTACTTTTTTTAATTGAAGAACCGATATGTAAATTATCATGAGACACATTCAATAGATACAATCCATTGGACAAAATAGCAGAAGTTATTAATTTATTTCCGAAATAAATTGAACAACTATTGTTCCCAAAATTTAAATTATATCCAATTCTATCTAAACATGAAATAGAAATGATGTTCCTTATTATGCTAGGTACATAATAATATTCATTTAATAAAAATGTGTCTCCGGATGGTAGCTTGAGCTTCACTGTCCCCACAGCGATCGTCGCAACTCTTGCGCCGTTACCTAGTCTCAGCTCCACCTTGCCGGTCCTCAGCTTACGCCTTCTTGTCAGTGCCTGCACAGAATTGCAGATATGAGATACACATCCAGTATCTAATACCCATGATGTACTATCTTTTATTGACAAGTTTACATCTATCATATAGATACCTGAAGCGTCCTACTTCTTCACAGTTCCTTGAGGTATTCTTTGCAATTCCTCTTCCAATGCCCTTTCTGGTGACAGTAGAAGCAATCACCTTTCTCAGCACTTTTACCTTTGTCTTTCTTGGTGACCTTTGCTTTTCTCTGAACCTTGTTCTTATTCTTTCGAAAAGCTTGGACTGGAAGTCTTTTTCTGTTGGTCTTACCAACCATTAGGTCTTAGGGTTTATCCTTCACAAGGTTCCCCTCAGCAGTTTTCAACATGTTCAGCAGTTCAGCTAAGGTGGCCTGGATCTTGTTCATGTTAAAATTAACGATGAACTGAGCATATGATGGTGGAAGTGAAGACAACACGAGGTCTGTGTGCATCTCCTTGGGAAGTGTAATCCCAAGAGCATCCAGCCTCTCTACCCACTCAATCATCTTCAGCACGTGATTCTGTACTGAAGTTCTCTCTGCCATCTGAGCCTTGAACAGATTCTTCGATATCTCATATCGTTCGATTCTGCTCTGCTCACCAAATAGCTCCTTCAAATGGAGCATGATGGATCTAGCATCCATCTCTTCATGTTACCTCTGCAACTCATTCCTCGTAAAGGCTAATATGTAGCACTGGGCCATGGTGGAATCTTCCTTCCATTTTTCATACGCTATCATTTCCTCCTCTGGAACATCTAATGCTGGTTCAGCAGGAGGTTCAGTATCTAAGATGTAGGCAATCTGCTCAGACCTGAGGACTATCTTCAGGTTTCTGAGCCAGTCTGAGTAATTGGTGCCTGTCAAACGGTTGGCATCAAGTACGCCTCGCAACGACTTATGGTGCGACATTCTTGCCTAAAGAAGATGATCAATTGATAATTAGCAGATATTCATATTAATTAAAATAAGATATGGTCTTTTATTATCTAGTTTTCCTCCCACTAATTTTCGACGGACTGTATAACCTTCAGATATACAGAACGGGAGATGCCGACTGTCTCCTAATGGGGATCAAAATCTCCAAGCATCATAGTATGACCTCGGGTAAACACATAGTATCATACCGCTATCTCAGAGCAATCATCTCATGATAATTGCAACTCCTTGCAATATCCGATCATACTTCGGCTCCCAAGTTTAATGGTCCCGGGTAAATACAGTAGACCATTATCCCCGGTCTAAGCTTTACCATCAATACGTGACAGAGTAAAGTAGAAATATAGTTCCCGGGTAAACACGTGGATAACTATATCGTTCCTCTACTCTTATCCAAAGGCATCTAATGCCATGATCAACAGTCCTCTCAACAGACAATGGCAGACCTCGGGTAAACACATAGTATCTGCCATGACTGAATTAAGTTCCATTGATCATATTGATGGAGAGCCACGCGGTACATTCTCAATGACTCGCGCTACGGCTTAGAATTTGTAACGAAGGTTTTACTTATTTAGTTTGGTCTCATCCTAGGTGATAGTATTAAATATATCGAATATATTATAAATACTAATAACCTAGCAAATATTAAGCACACGCATCACATACATGTCATTAGTGTGGTCATGGATGGCACTGCGGTTTGACTTGAGCCAGACAGTTAAACGCACACACATACACAATATAACAACTTATATCATGAGTCTGCAAACCCATGGATTCAATGAACTCCTTCATTTTCATCTGGTCAGCAGTTGTGGATCATCCTCGCTCCGCGCACACCCGCCTCGATCAAATTACATCATAATTCTCAATTACACGATAATTTAAATGAGGAAGCCTTATGGTGATTACATCAAGGAGGAAGGTAGAAGTACAATGGAATATGAGAGGGAGAGGTTCGCAGACCTCTATTTAATAATAAACAATAAACCACACAGTCACATTCCACATCCACAATTATTTCTCGTCCATGACCACCATGTGTTTTAGTTAAACAAACCACACATGAATTGCGCATCAAATGGCTAAATAAAATTTTCGAAAATAACTTAAAATTTCAGGTTTCATAAAACCAGGGACCAAACAAAATTTTGGACAATTTGGAATTTTCAAATGATTTTACAGTTTAAACATGCTAATTTAAATCAAATTCAAACAAGCAGTTAATAACACATCAAATATGCACAAGATCTAAAATTAATGGCTTCAGAAATATTCTATGCTCAATTTGAACAATTCAAATATTTATGGGCATATTTAACAATTAAATATAATAATTAATCTAACAACTTAGATTAATAATTTGAATTAACAACATTTGTTAATTCCTTGTGAAAATTCATAATCCAATCATTATGGCCCAAAAATTAATAATTTAAAAATTTATTATTAAAATCACATTTTAATAATAAAATGAAATTAAATTAATTTTAACGGCCCCCAAAGAATTTAAAATAATTAAATGGGGAAAGGGGTCTAAAGGGCTCAGCCCTACTGCGCCCTGGCTCGGGCCGCCTGGCACGAGCCAGGGTCCAGCCGGGCCAGGTCCGGTCGGTGGCTAGGGAAACCCTAGCCGCCCGGCCGAACCGCCTGAGGGTTCCCTGCACAGCAGGGAACCCAACGGCGCCGCCCCCCCCTTTGGGGTCTTCTCCGGCGCTGATCCCGGCGTTGGCCGGGCACCGCGCCTTGCCGCCGGCGAAGCCCTTTGCTCCGGCGAGGTCCGGCGACCGGCGGTGGCCTTGGAAGTGCTCCGGAAAGGGGTTTATTTGCCTCCCCTTTTCCTCCAAAAAACACTGTTTTGCAGGTTTCTCAAACCCGTGGGGAGGAAGAAGAAGGTCCATGGCCGTTCTTCCACGGCTTCCCATGCCACCAACAACTCGACCAGGGTCAGTGGGCATGATTTACAGTGATTAGAACCCCTTAAAATCCATCTTTATGAATCCGACCATATCAAAAATACCCCGTTCTTCGTCCAACGAAGAACACGACGAAAAACCCCCAAAGATAAAATTTTCTTCAGATTTAAATCGCGATCTCATCGCATTAATCATCTAATGATTATAAATCTTTCAAGAACATAAATTTAAGAATGGAATAAATTCAAAAACCATAAATTTTAGAGACCGAAACGGCGAAAACACAGTGGAACCTGGCTCTAATACCACTGTTGGGATCATTGTGTCGGGATCCGATCCTAAAACGCAGCGGAATAAAATTTTCGGGACCGGATCTGTCCCGTTTCGGTTGTAAAAATAAAACCGGTGTAAATCGATTTACCTTGCGCGGATTCGAATCCGCGTCCGTTTTCCGGTTCCGTCGGAACGATGCCGCAAGTCGCGCAGATGCCCGACCTCTAGCGGTATCCACGCGGTTCTCCTCGCGATGGATCGTCCTCGCTTCCTCGCTCGCTGCGGTGTTCGTAGATCCTGTCTGACTGCGCGTAATCCGCCGCGACATGCGGATTCGGAATCCCCGTCGGACGGAAGGTGGAGCAATTGGGAACCGCATGCCCAGAAGAGAGAGAAAGTGGGGAAGAACGAATGACGGCTAGGTGAAGGTTGCTGGCCCCGGACGTAGAATCCGTTCTTTTATAAGAAGTATGTTTGCGGTTTTTCATAAAAACCTAGACTTATCCGAAATCCTGTCGGATTATCCATCGACTTGAAAACCATTTGCGTGTGACCCTCTAGGCCCAAATACCAGTCCAGTTAATAGCCCATTAAGTCCAGTAACCCTTTACTGACCCACTGAATTAATTAATATCCTTATATTCAATTAATCAGCCGAATTTAATGTCCCACAATAAATTCAGACGGACTGCCGATCACGTTGGATGCCAAGCAACATCTCGTAATCCTGGATGGTACTGGGGTTATCGCAACCCTCTATTGGAACCTTTCTGTCATCGGTTAGCGCGCGGATATAATCCTTCATCCGTACAATGTTCCCGAATCGACCTAGGGCATGGTTTACTGTTAAACCCTATTTAGTCGATTCACTTGAATCAGATGCCGCTAATCTGAATCCGATAACTCCTTATCGATTACAGAGTCCGCCCTGGCCAGGGACTTTAAGCGCATCATTCTCGGGACATTCTCTCTCAAACTACCGAGAGTGGATGATCCCATATTGAACACACAATTACCTTCGAGGGCATTTCTCTGAACCCGATCGCTTGACTTATTGATAACCCATAGTTAGGGATTCGTTCGTCAAGGTCAAAGCTCAGGAACCTACCAACAAGATATCTTTGGAGTCTCAGGTCCAAGGATCATCCACGCAACCGTGACAAATGAATCAAGCTGGTTAACAGTGGGGTGATTACCATCCAACGATTGATAGTCGGATCAGTTCAGTGAACTCATTCACCAATGAGCACCTATAGGTCCAGCATAGTGTCTCCACACAAGTGACTTATGGGATCAGTCACCCTCATCATATGAGCTGAAGTAACCTATACTAGTCTATCCGGATGTTCGATGTCCTATCTCAAACATCTTATGACTAGGAACAGTTAAGAACATGTGTTTATAAGTCTTCGGTCCCGTAATTATGATCTCATCATAATCCGAAGACTGTTGCACATGTTCATGGACTTCATCGTGATACGATAAACACAGATCGAATTAATTACACACAATGAATTATTGCCATTTATTAATAATCTGAATAAGTACATAGTATCGGATTGGCTTTGAGACCATCTAATACTAACACTATGCCTCTGCCATAGGATCTATCATGTATGCCATGCTATGTACACTGCCTGATGTTGCATTTGCTCTAAGTGTTACGAGCAGATTTTATGCTGATTCAGGCGAAGAGCACTGGAAGGCAGTGAAATGCATCCTTAAGTACTTGAGAAGAACTAAGGATATGTTTCTTGTCTATGGAGGAGGTGACTTGAAACTGCGAGACTTTACTGACTCGAGTTTCCACTCGGATTCAGATGATAGCAAGTCTACATCTGGATTCGTGTTTACATTGAACGGAGATGCAGTGTGCTGGAAGAGTTCCAAGCAAGTAACCACTACAGATTCGACGACTGAAGCGGAGTACATCGCTGTAGCTGAAGCTGCCAAGTAAGCAGTGTGGTTGAAGAAATTCATCACCGACCTCAGCGTAGTTCCCAGCATCTTTGAACCTGTTCCACTGTTGTGCGACAACAATGGAGCAATTGCGCAAGCGAAAGTGCCGCGGTCTCATCAGAAATCGAAGCATATTCTTAGGCGCTTTCACCTTATCAGAGAGATCATATCCAGAGGAGATGTAGTAGTGGAAAGAGTTCCATCCGTCGACAATGTAGCAGATCCACTAACAAAGCCGTTGGCTCAAATTGTATTTGAGCGTCACCTAGAGTCTATAGGCTTATTGTATAAAGGTGATTGGCTTTAGTCCAAGTGGGAGATTGTTAGTTTTAGGTGACCTACAAGCCAATCTGACTATGTAAATCTCGTTCATTTATTAATATAATGGCATAATATTCATTATGTGTAAATCGCATTAATTATCGTTTCATAATGAAGTCCGTGAATATGTGCTATAGTGATCAGATTATGATGAGATCATACTAATGAGACTGATCACTTAAACACACATATTCTTAATCATTCATAGTCGGAGGATACCCGAGAAGGACATCGGATATCCGGTTAGACTAGTACAGATTACTCCTGCTCATATGATGAGGGTGATTGATCTCATAAGTCACTTGTGTGGAGACACTAAGGCGAATCTGTAGGTGCTCATTGGAGAATGAGTTCACTGAACTGATCCGACTGAATCGCTGGATGGTATTGTACTTCACTGTCAACCAGCTTGATTCTATTGTCGCAGTTGCGTGGATGGTCCTCAGACCTGAGACACCAAGGACACCTTGTCGGTGGACTTCTGTGCTTTGACCTTGGTTTACGAATCTCTAGCCACGGGATTCTAATACGCCAAGGATTGGGTACAGCGGAATACCGTCAAAGGGAATTGTGTGTCAATAAGGAATCATTTGCTCTCGGTACTTAGAGAGAGAATGCTCTAGGAAGGATGCGCGGAAGTCCCTGGCCAGGGCGGACGATAATATCGGGAAAGGAGTTTTTCGATATTCATCAGCGGCATCCAATCCAAGTGAGTCGACCGGTTAGGGTTTGACAACTCGTCATATCCTGAGTTGACTCGAGAGTATTATACGAATGAAGGATTATATCCACGCGGTAACTGTCGGCGGAAAGGTTCCAAGAGTGGGTTACTTAACCCCAATACCTTCCGGGTTCACGCGGTGTTGCTTGGCACCCAACGTGATCGGAGGCCCGGTCGAATTTGATGTGCGACATCATTTCGATTGATTAATTAATTAATAAAGAGTTATTAATTGATTAATAAAGCCAGTGAGGAGTCACTGAGCTTGTTGGGCCATTAACTGGACTGGTACTTGGGCCTAGAGGGTCACACGCACATGATTCTCAAGGCGATGGATAAATAAGTGGGTTTTATACATACCGGGGGTTTTTATGAAAAATTGCGCGGTTAGTATAAAACATAGCGAACGGGCTGAGCAGGCCAAGATGTTGCTAACCCTAGCCGCCCCTCCTCTGTTTCTCTCTCTCTCTGGCGTCCAGACCGATCTAGATCTGCTCCGCCGCTTCTCCGAATCCCGTTCGACGGGAAATTGTCTGTGCGTTGCGGCGACCGGCGGAGGTTTCGTGGGCTGTGAAGAACGAGGAACGTGAGGATATCCGTTGCGAGGAGGATCGCGTGGACTTCGCTAGAGGCCGGGCGCTTGCGCGGCTTGCGGTGTCGCACCGACGGAACCGAACGGTTGCGGATTCGAATCCGCATACGGTGAGAACTTCGATTATCCGATAATCCATTTTTGTTTTTTGAAACGGGAAAATGGATCGCTGTTTTATTTTATTTTCGGCTGTGTGAGCGATCCGGAGAAACCCGAGAAATCCAACATCTGGATCTGATGATCCCTCGAGTAGGCGTTGAGGAAGTTGAGCAGCTCGTGGCCGGAAGTGGCATCCACCATTTGATCTATCCGAGGCAGGGGAAACTGTCCATCGCACAAGCCTGGTTGAGACTAGAGAAATCTACACACATTCGCCACTTGCCGTCCTTCTTGGGCGCCATCACCACATTGGCAACCCATGCAGGATGATGAACCTCTCGGAGATGTCCTGGGTCCAGGCCTTTCTACACTTCGGCTTGGATCGTCATTCTTCGCCCCTGGTTGAAGGTTCGTTGCTTCTGCTTGACCTGAGGGTAGCTCGGATCAGCATGTAGGCGGTGCTCGGCTACTTCTAGGTCGACTCTCGTCATGTTCGAGGGAGACCATGCAAAGACATCAAGATTTTCCTTCAGAAAATCAATCAACCCTTCGGCTTCAGCTTTCGTAAGACCGAAACCTATCAACAAGGTTCGACCTTCACCCCCCGGGACGGGGATGGTGACTAGTTCCTCGCCCGGCAAAGCATCGGCCGAAGATTCAATTGAAAGGGACTCGGCTGTGGCCTTGCCCTTCACTGAGATCATGTAACATTGTCGGGCTGACTCCTAGCTCCCTTTACCTTCGCCAACTCCATGGTTGGTGTGTAATTTTAACTTCTAATGGTAAGACGAAGGCACAAGACCTATTCCTCCAATTAGCCTTCGGCCGAAGATGGCATTATAGGCTAAATCAACTTTTACGACTGCAAAAGTCGGTCTCCACAGTTAATTGTTCCGGTGTTGTACTGAGGGTCATAGGAAGTCGGAAGATGCCTTCCACTCGGCATGGGGATCCATTAAAGCCAAACAAAGGACCACGGTGAGCCTTACATTGGCCTCAGTTAGGCCGAGTTTCAAGAAACAATCATAAAAAAGCACATTCGGTACACTCCCATTATCAACAAAGATACGATGGACATCATAATTTTTCTTTACAGCGCTTACGATGAGGGCATCATCGTGCAGGACTTGGATATCTTTAAGATCGGCCTCATTGAACATAATGTCCTCCCGCCGGGAGCGGTTCGGCTCACCACCTACTGCCGCTACAGCCGAAGACATCTCGGCACGTTGACGCCGGCAGGGTGTTTCTCCTGACCCCTAGATATTGCTTCGGCTCACCACCTACTGCCGCTACAGGGGTGGCTTTTGGCAGAGGTCCCTCTCTGGCTGGGGGTTGAGGTTGCTTGGGCGCCGCTAGAGGGTCTCAACCCTGAGGCTGATGAGGAGGTCGTACCCGGTTGTATCGTGGCAGGCGCCCTTCTAGGATGAGGTGGTCGATCTCCTCCCAAAGGTGACGACACTCGTCTGCAGAGTGTCCCGTCTCCCGATGGCACTCGCAATATTTTCGGGAATCCCTTCGGCGAGGGTTGGTCTTGATGCGTTCCGGCCGGCAGCGCATGCCTTTCACCTCCATAAGCAGCCAGGAGGGTGGAGCCGGCAATGGCATATGTTGATGTTGAGGTGGCCAACGCCTCTCTCGGCCCTATTCTTCTTCTCTCCTGAATCTCTTCTGGGAAGTTTCAAGGTCTTCAGCGCGCGGGCATGCTGCTGGTAGAGAGGCGGCCGATACATATTCGATGGCACCCTTGCCCTTGGACATCATCAATGCCTCTTGGTTGATGTATTTATGTCTCGGGCCACCAGGTCTTGGAAGGTTAGAGGATGCCACTTCCGGATGGAACTGAGAAGCCCTTCGTCCATGCAGCCATTGATCACGGCCGGAACCACAATGGAGCTATCCAGATTCGGAATCTGAGTTGCTTCGGTCTGAAACCTGGTGAAGTAATCCTAGAGAGTTTCGGTTGGCTCCTACCGGATGGCAAGCAGACTGGCCGAGGTCTTGCACTGTGGAGTGGCGTCATAGAACTAGTCAATGAATAATTGGGCCAATTGTACCAAGGAATGAATAGATTTAGGGGCTAAGGTTTCAAACCAGGTGGAAGCAATTTTTTCAAGGGTGAGGGGGAAAAGTCGACAGCGAATTGCCTCAGGAACCCCTCAGACTGAAAGATAAGAATTGAATCTTTGAAAATGGCTGACGGGGTCCGTCATGCCATCATATAGAGGACCCTTTGGCAGTTTGAAGTTGGAAGGCAGTTCTGTGGCCAGAATGTCAGGAGAAAAAGGGGTTTGTTCCAGAATGGCACTGGCCAGGGGTGCTCCATATGGCTGTGATACCATTTGTTGCATCTCCGGTCCAGTTCCGGAGTTGTGGTGGTTGTAGCAGCCGAGTGTCCCTCAGCTCCTGTTAAATGAGTGTCGGACGAGGCATTGTCCGGCTCTGTCGGCAAGTGACTGTTATGCGAAACATGGCCTTGTGGCCCATACGGCTCGCCGTGAGCCGAGACTCCTTCGGAAGGACACATCCGTGAGGGCCCCGAATGCCCAGTTGAAAACTGACTGGTTGGGCAGTACTACGGCTGGGGTGGCGCCGGCCTTGTTGGCTGATTCAGCAGATCTATGTGCCGGGTGATGGTCTAGACCATATCGCGCAGTGGGGCTAAGGAAGTAACGATAGCTGTGAGAGTAGCTACCTGTTGCGAGAGTTCAGCCACCCGATCGTACCTAGGAACAACGGGGTCTAGTACCGCCGGGAGGATTGATCCCTATAGTAGATTGGCCGGGATTCCTTCGGCATGATGGCGTGATTGGGCAGGAGTCACCCTTATCTCCGTCTTGTCTTGGTCGGATTGTCCCCTCGTTACTGGTCGATGAGACTTTCCTACATACGACACCAAGTGATGCAGTCGAGGCAATCACAGTCAGACTCCGGATGCGGAATCCGAAAACTAGCAGGCGACCGGAAGCTGAGGGGATCTGAGACCGAGAAGGAGTCAGAGACAAATGCGGAAGCTTCTAAAGGAAGAAACCAGTCAGGAAGGGTCCTGGGTCTCAGCCCAGGGGAACCCCCTCCTATGGTTAAGTCAGTGAATGGCTTAGTGAAAACTTTGGTATTAAGAGAGAGATGGAGGTTTAATAGCGACCTTTTATGATGTGAATAGTATTCCTTGTGTAGTGGAAAGATGAGGGTTCCTTGTTGTGGCAGACGATGTAGGACTACTCATAGGGGTTGAGATGAAATCCCGAGAATACCCCAGGTGTTAATGGATGGATAGCCCGTACCCTGTCGACTGATTGGGCCGAACTTGTCTCGGCCCAATAGGCTCTCGGGCCCCCAGGGCTTAACGAGCGTCGCCAGGCCCATCGTCGAGTTGAGACTCAGCCCAGCATCGGTGCCCGATTGCCGCTCGGCCCATTCGTGAATTGGGCCTCGGCCTAGTATCAGGGCTCGGTTGGATTCTGCCCCATCAAGAAGTAAAGTAGTCACTGGAAAAAAAAAAAAAATGGAAACATTACATGTCGCAGCAATATAACTTGTTGTTTAAGATAGGTTTCAGGGTTGACATTGCACTATTCACTATAAAAGATCTTTTATTGCACGAATAGCTACGATCAGTGGCGGACGCAGAAATTTTGTACAATGGAGTCACTCGGACATTCGGTCATAAGCATGGCTAGATCAGTGGGGTCTTGGACTAGGTCATATGGGGGTCCCTAATTGGGCTAGGAGGGTCTTGGGGTGGGTCAGTGGAGTCTCGGGTTAGACTGCTTTGTATTGAGGTGAATGTGGTTTGACAAAATTCAGTGGAGTCTCAAGGCCCCAATGAATGAATGCTGGATCTACCATTGGGTAGGGTCACAATCGGTTTTTCATGGAGATATATATTTGTCGTCACGCTACGCGATATAAAGTTTTAGACAAATAAAAAAAAGTCACCATATAAAGTCTTATGTAGTGACAATTATCGCCGTCAAAGGTTGACAAGATCAAAAGTAATTAAAGATAATAGAAAATATTATGCAGAAATATTTGTTGCCACAAGTCAATATATAAAGAATGATGCAGTGACAAAAGATCGCTGAATAAAGTTATATAAGGCAATTATTAAAAGTCAGTAAGAAAATAATTAAAAGATGTAATTTGAAAATATTATATATAATAATAATATGTGTCCCCATAAAAGGTCATGTGGCAAACATTGTCGCTGTATAGATCATTAGATGGTGACTTTTATCGCCTTATAAAAATGACAAAAAAAATGAAAAACATATTACTAAAGATATATATTTTAAAGATATCTGTAAGTTACACACATACTTCTCATTCTTGTAACAACTAGCATCGTTTATATTCTATTTTTATATTTGTAGAATTATTAATTTAACTAAAAACTTTCAATAAAATTTCAAAGTGAATTGCCTGGACTGTGCTGCGTTTGTGACTCCCGGTCTGGTAACTTTAGCACTCATTAAAAGTTTCAAATGAATGCAACACTGTTACACTGCACCTTATACTTTGCTCGAACCGCCTAAATTCTGTCTCTACGGGAGAAACTATGTAGCCAGAAATTATAAATTTATGAGGCAGCCGGTTCAATTGTCTATTTTTTTTTTTTTTAAAAAAAAAAAATCTTGACCTAAGAGCTCACTCCAACTCAGCATCTGCACAATTCCTTCTCAGATCTGACGTCAGGAATTCGAATCATACAGCAGTGCAATCCGTGAGCTCGAGTTTGGGCTGCAGGATGTCCATTTTAAATGGCAGCCCAAGGAAGGAAAGTAAATATTTTTGACAAATATTTACTGCACCACTTAGGGTACAATAACTTTCATGCCGTATGCATCCTCTAATCGTGAAACGTCACTTAGCACCCCCCAAGTACCCCCTGCAATATCATAATAGCTCCTGACGCACACTAATGTCAGCTTACATGAGCGCTACATAAAAAGAAAAAAATTACTTTCGTTCTAAATTTTGGAGAACATATATGCACTTTGAAGAGCATGTACAAAGTTTGGAGAGCATGTGCCTCACAGAGCACGTTCATGCTCTTGAGAGCGCAAATATGTTCCCAAAATTCAGGACAAAAACAATATTTTTCTTTATAAGAGGCGCCTATATGAGCTAATATGAAGCTGCTGAAAGATATGTTGGGGGGGGAGGCGCCAAGTGACGTTTTATGATGAGAAGGTGCATTCCACATTAAATGGTGCAGCAAATATTTCTCAAAATTTCTTAAATTTCATGAGTTACGGACCCACTTAAATCTAGCAAGTCAGAGTCATTCTTGTTGAATGGGTCAGGCTATGACTCGTGCCCCACATTTATTTCAGATACTCGTTCTGTTTGTTTGCAACCTTTACTCACGGGCGGGGAGGCGGTCCTAAAACATTGTATAGATTCCACCTAATAACTTTAATTAGATACAATAATGAAGAGATTGAGAATTAAAATGAGGAAATTTTAACTATTTTTGAATATTTTCAGAAACTATTTCCATTAAAGGTATGGGAATAAAAAATAAGACAAAATTGGAAATTAATAACATTCGCTGATGGCGTTGGAATTGACATCGAAAACATAATTTTATTATCGGAATTGAAAATGAAAACATGTCTCTGGTTCCATATTCTCTTTGTTTACAGCCGTATGTTTCGCTCAGTCAAGTATTGAGATTTAACATACGAATATCTAAACATTAGATTTAAAGTATCGGTGTATCAAATGCCACCTCAGCTTGGCTAAATATGGATAGGAAAAGATAGATGTTGGAGTCGTGAACAAAGAGGGTGGAAGACAGACTTAATTTGTCGGAAGGCAAGAAATAAAACACGGCCAGAGTGAGAGAGAGATCCAAGCAGCCTAAGCTGCCGACAAAACCCCCATCAAAAACCTTCTTAAAAGGAGAAGAGATCCTTTAAGTTAAGAAGAAAAATAAAAGGAGAGAGATGAGATGAGATGTACGATGGGAGGAGGCTTGTTCCTCCCCCTGCCGGCCGGGATGAGGACGCTAGGCTGTGAGAAAGGAGTAACTGAGCTCTCACCAACTTCGCCGCTTCCCCCTCAAGAGGAGTACATAGTGCTGTTCTCTAATTCTCAAGGATAGAAGAGGAGCGCTATGGAGGGTGGTACCATTAGAGAGGAGATTCTTTTTGTACATGTTTGGACTTGAGTTCAGCGGTACTGAAATGAAAAGAAGAGTCAAACATTGTAAACAATTCTTCCATATGATCTCAAAATTTGACACATACTTGACTCCAATCTAAACACGTACTAAGAGGATCTTTTCTCTAGCATTAATAACCTTTCAGCTGACGTGTTTTGTAACATGTTGGGTTGGGTAAACACTAGAGAACAATCGCTAAGCTTTGAATAGGCCGGTGCTGGCTTTACCTGCTTTTTTATCTCTATTCCATCTTTTTCTTTTTTTCTCTTTTTTAATTAGGGTGAAGAAAGCGCTAGGGTTTTGTTCCCCACAAGGAACGGCTCTTTGCTTCCCTTTCGACCAATCCAATGAAGTCTGCCAGCAACCATCATTCCCTCCGTCTCTCGTCTGCAACTACGATGTCAAACGGAGACACCAAATCCATGCACCCACCCTTTAAAAACTCTCTCTCTCTCTCTCTCTCTCTCTCTCTCTCTCTCTACACACCAAAAGTGTGATAGTCCCCCTACTATCCACCTGTCTCTCTATATCTATATCTATCTTTCTACTTGTATGCCTATATCTACCTATCTACCCATTCCTCTCTCTCTCTCTCTCTTTCTCTTTCTCTCTCTCTCTCTCAGGTCTACTGTGTTTGATTTGATATATGCATGATCCAAGCTGAGTTTCCACTGGAAGGCGCCCATGCGACGTGGAGAGAAGCCTGTGCTTATTTCAATCTATGTGATGGGGCCAAGCAGAAGGTCTTCTTCCCAGCACGGTTATCATGTTGCTCGCCGGAGGACAAGTAACGCCAAGGGCTGTGGGGGTGGCGGCTACGACCGGAAGGCCGAGCTTCTCCTCTACTCGCAGAAGCTGAGGGCACTTGCACGCTCTCAACCTCAGCCGGCAGGCAGGCCACGCCCTTCTTCACAACATCATGAAAAGAAGGTAGCTGATCCATCACCCTTAGCTAGGATATGTAGTTTGGATTGCTGAGAAAACAGAGAAATAAGTTCTATACAATATAATTTCAAAAACAAAAAGTGAAATGAAAACTAAAACTCCATTTTAGTTGGATATTGCTACATCCGTTTGATTAGCTCCATCACACTACGGTGCTAAAAGGCTACATTTGGGTAACTCGTACTGTATCAAAACGAATCTGAGTCGGTGTGAGTCGATTGAGTCTGTATAATTTGAAAGAATTTTTTCATGTGACTCGTCCGAATCAACACGAGTCGACTCGACTCGTACCAGATCACGAAAGATCCGAGTAGATCTGACTCTTTAAATTGGCAAACCTTGCTCCTATCAATTCACATTTAAGTGTTGCATAAGAGGCATATATAGAGAGAATTTTATGATGTATAAGAAGCATAGAAGTTGTAACGTTTTAACTTGGAAACAGAAGTTGAAGCTCCCAATTGCAAACAAAATAAATGGGATGGAATAGAGAGTTACCGCCCGGTCATGAATGCGAAAATACGATTTGACGACTAGAATAGTTGGAAGGTAAATATTTCATCAAAGGGTAGGATGATCAAATAGCTTTTTTCCAGGGCTCCTCTCAAGTAAAGAGAAAAAAAAGTTGGACACCTCAACCTCGTGTTCAAAATTTTCTACTACTTTTTGTCAAATTAAAAAATTAATGTCCAACTTCGGAAGAACCTACCATAGAGGGATATTATTTCCTACATTCATTTTGTGTATGTGTGGGGTTGGGGGGATCTACTTTGCTTCAAATCCAGATGTTATAGAAAAAGATCTGAAATAAAATAAACATAAAAGATATAATATTCTACGCCAACTCAAGTAACTGCTTAATTGAATCCTTAATTTGCAAAATCATCGATCTTTCCATTGCCTTAATTGTTTACAAATAATTTGTTAGAAGTATTTTATTTTTTGTATGAATTATTATAAAAGTCAACGCATTAAATTGGGCCAGTCCGTTTTCAACCCAACTTGATCTAAATTTAATTAATGTCAATTCAAATTTAACTAAACCTAATTTATATAATTTGGATCAACCCAATTTACTTTAATATAAATTGAGTTGGACTGGACCCGATTGACACCCATAAGTCTGACCTTCCATTGCTTTCAACAAAATTGTGACAGATTACGCCCGTGGAGTGCAAGCGTAAGAGCTCGAGAATTCTGACCACCGTCAGCAATTGCAAGAGGGTACTGCAAGAGAAGAAGGAAGACAGAAATAAAAGGAAGATAATCCAAAGAATAGGCGACAAGGTGAATGCCATTGCTAGAAGATTGACCGTAAGCAAGGCTACTTGTTCTTATAATCACCAACCACTACTCATCCATCTTTTATCTAATTATTCAATTTCTAATGCAGGCGAATAGGAAACGGTTTGTTTCAAAGCTTCTTAGGCCACTGCCGAGACAAAGATCATGAATGGTTTGTATATGCAATATAGGACCCACTTGCGTTTTTTCCCACGAAATGGACAATGAACAGGACAGTTTTCCAATGCTGGTGTTGTAGATTAAGGAAATTTTACTTCTGATTGGCAGTAAATAATTAGGCCTCCACCAAGTACAATTTCGTCTAGATTTTCCAATCGACACATCCAGCGGCAGAAAAATTATGGAAAGATTAAGGTCGGGAAACTCTAAATTTCCTGCCCCGGGCGGTCCGAATCCGTTGGAGCTTGGCCGGAGTTTAATCCCTCTGGTTTAAAGGCGTTGAATGCCCAAGGAATGAAGAGGGACAACCGTTTTTAGTCTCTACCGGCCACAACATTTACTCTCCCAACTATTCCCTTCTATAAATAAATGGAGTTCAACACCATGAAAGGATACGTCAGAAAGGCCCCAATTAATACACTTTCTCTCTCTCTCTCTCACTTCCTCTCTTTCGTCCCATTCTTCTTGTCATCATCTGACTTGAGCGTCGAAGGGACTTATCCTGAAAAGTCATCAGACCCCCTTTAATGCCATGTCTCTTCGATGCAGGAGACTAGAGCCTTTCAATTAGGTAAGCATACTACTCCAACTCTTATGACTGTCCGACTCTCAGCTCTTCTGGACCGAACCTTGCTCCAACCGGCCTCTCGATCGCCCGATTTAGCACCCTGTATGCCTTGGTAGTGTCACTTGGTGCCGTCTGTAGGAACGACGTAGGCCATGGCACACCAGGATTTGGTCACTAGGAATCGCGTAGGATAGTTGGACTTTGCTAACGACGTCCTGACTGTCTCCACTGTCCAGTTGAGGAACGGCTCAGACGTTGTCACTTCCTCTGTCCAGCTGCTTAAGGTTGCTTCGATATCCCCAGCTACTCCAAAGACTTCTTTGGTGCAAGTCGACCGGGTAGAGGAGTTGGCCCAATAGGTGGCCCATCTCTCGGCCACGATCGGTACTGTGGCGCCACTACATGATATGGTCATGGCCATTGCACAATACATGGGGTTACTCGGATTGTAGGCTAGGCCATCTCAGCAGCCATAGCTGCCATACTAGCCTGCCTATTAGTACTACCCTCCAGCCGGGGGCCATTCGTCGGGCCTGTCGGTCCGTCCTCACGGGGCGCCCCCTTGGAGGGAACCTGGGCACTTGGAGGCTATCGGGACAGAGGAGTACGCGGTCTATCTGAGCCCCAAGTCGAACTTGTGGGGGGGATCCCAACAACCATAGATAAGCGCCACGGAAGCAAACCAGTCGTCGTCCGGTACTCAGCCGACCTGGGACCGAGGGTGCTCGGCAGCTTCCGCCACTTTGACCCCCGACCTAGAGTGCCGTCTAGCTGACCTCTGGAAGTAGATGCAGTGGCTGGTCAGTCGTCCTAGTTAGTCGCCAATTCTATCTTGGAGAAGACCCCATTCTCTACCCGCATCGCGGCCATTCAGGTCCCCAACAATGTCAAGTTGCCGAAGGGACCACTGTATGACGGGATGATCGATCATGCTGCCCACTTTGAGTGGTTTAACTCGTACCTCTTGGGCATGGGGGTGCCTTTACAGGTCTGTTGCCGACTATTTCCCCTCACTTTAGGGAAAGCAGCGACAACTTGGTTCTAGTTGCTAGCGTTTGGATCTATTAGCTCTTTGGAGCAACTTGGCGAACTCTTCATTGATCAATTCTATGATGCAAGTCGCCAGCTCAAGAACTCGACCAGTCGCTTGCCATCAAGTAGGCACTGGGCGAGACATTGAGAGATTAATTCACTTTGTTCAAGGCCAAGGTCACACATATCACAAATCCAGATCATTCCCTCGCTATTTCCATGTTGATCAATGGTTCGATGGATATAGTGCTGGTTAGCTCGTTCGGGAAGGAATATTCGTCGACCTTTTAGGATCTTGTTGCCCACATCCACAAGTACATCAGTTGGGAGGCCCTCCTACTTACGAAAGTTGTCCCCAAGTCAACAGAAGTCCCCTCACCTCCTGAGTAGTGGAGGCATGATGACTTCAGGCAGCCAGGCAAGAGGCCCTCAGCCACCCAGCCAAGAATGAAGACAAACTCAATTGACACCTCAGCCACCCTTGTTCCTCCCGCTTCTGGCTTCGCCTTCATAGATATTGATGCAGATTAAGGGGAGGAACTTGCTTCATCAGCCGCTTAAGATGAAGAGTAATTTGCAGGGGAAGGAATATAATAAGTACTACTAATTCTATAAAGAGTGCAGACACGCGACAGACAACTACCGACATCTCCACCAGGAGATTGAGCGCTTGATCCACGAAGGCCTCCTCCTACAGTATGCGTCGATGCATCAGCAGGTTGCGCCACGTGCCCCCTCCTAACAACAGTCGAGAGGCCCGCATGGTTGGCACAGGCTCCCATCGGGAGCGCCTCCCACTAGCGGCCGATCATTGGATCAATTATGATGATCTTAGGAGGGCCCAGAGAATGTTAGAGCTACCGAGTGGCATCTGTTCAACTGGAGGGAGCCGATGCGAAGCGACCTCGGCTAGATGAAGCTGACACCTTCTCTGATGAAGATTTGCAAGGGGTTCAAAGCCCCCATGATGGCAGCCTAGCTAGTAATAGGGGGTCGTTATCCATAATTATGATGTACATTGTATCTTAGTAGATGAGGGAAGTGCTCCCAATGTTCTATTTTATGATTGTTTTGCGAAACTTAGATTGATTGACTCGGACATGAGGCCTCACCGAGGCCCTCTGTTTAGATCAACGGGATGCCGACTAAGGTAGAAGGCATCGTTTGCCTGCTTGTTACCTTAGGAACAACACCCAAGTAGTTAACTCTGCAGACTGACTTCAGTGAAGGTCGAATCGGCCTACAACACCATATTGTGTCATCAATTAGTTAGCCGCATCGATGCTGTCCCTTCTGCCCACTACCAGAAAATGAAATTCTGGACTGAGTATGGAGTCCAGAAGGCTCAAGGTGATCAAGAGTCGGCGCACTCTTGCTACACGATATCCACCAAGGGAAAATAGTTGTTGAGTCCTTAGTAATAGAATCATTTGTTGATCCCTCCTCGGGACTTACTTAAAGTCTTGATGTATGCAGGAGAAGGACAAGTGCTGATGATCAGGTCCTATCTCCCAATGCCCGAGGCTAGGGAGTTGATCGATTTTTTGAAAGCCAACATCGACGTCTTCGCATGGGCACCCACCGGCATGCTGGGAATCGACCCAAGCATGGCCGTTCACTGCCTCTATGTAGATCCCGCTCGGCCTCTAGTAAAGTAGAGGAGACATGCCTTTAAGCTTAAGCATCGGATGGCTATTCAGGCTGAGGTGTAGAAAGGACTCGATGCGTCTAGGAGGTTCATTATCTCAAGTGGTTGGCCAATGTGGTGCTAGTACCGAAGAAAGATGGCAGGTGGACGATGTGTGTGGACTTCACCGACTTGAACAAAGCCTATTTGATGGGTAGCTTTCCGTTGCCATGGACCGACCAACTAGTTGATGCCACCTTTGGCCACAAGCTCCTTAGTTTCCTCAACGCATATTCCGAATATCACCAGATTAGAATGCACCTAGATGATGAAAACAAGATGAGCTTCACCATTGACCTGGGTCTCTACTGCTATACCAGAATGCCCTTCGGATTGAGGAACGCCGGTGCTACATATCAGTGGCTTGTCAACAAGGTCTACAAGCCCTAACTCGGGCAGAATATAGAAGTCTACATCGACGACATACTGGTAAAAAGTCCCCAAGCTTCTAACCACCTGGCCGATTTGGCCGAGACGTTTGATACTTTACACAGGTAGCGAATGAAGGTTAACCCCACCAAGTGTGCCTTCGGAGTTTCCTCCGATAAGTTTTGCGTCTATTTGTTGGCTCGGTACGGCATGGAGGCCAACCTAAATAAAGTCGAGGCTGTTCGTGCTATGTAGCTATCGACTACTCTTCGTGTAACGACCCGCCACCTTATAATCGGGGATCCGATTACTAAATGGGCACTGAATCATTAATTTGGAGCCAAACCAGGATCTTGATAAGTCTGGGAAATAAATAATAAACTAAGCTAAACATTCACATCGCATTGAATTAAAAGGAAGTGCAAGAATTAAAAATTATTACAATGCGACTCGACTCAGCAAATAATTACGTACTCCAACTGAAAGGAAATAATTAAGTATACATGCCATAAAATAAAATAACAACTACATCGGGGCATACCCTGGAACAACAGCTACTGGCGCGCGACCCAGAGCAACACTCTCCTCGCTACGCCTGCTTGGAACCCTCACCTGAAAACCGTAAGGGTGAGTTTCATAGAAAAGACTCAGTAGGGATCCTTCGATCCCCACCGTCCACTCACGCACCCACAAGTGCAGCAACACAATTATAGATAATTTAAGCAAGTAAAGCAGTAAAACACAATTCCTAGATTCAATATAAAACACATGCATTCGAAATATAACATGCACAATTCTGAAACCATTCTACCACGGAGCCCACAACCAGCGTCTCGACAAAACACGCCAATCACAAGACCGAACGCGGGAAACACTGACCCGCTGAGACCAAACAGCAACCCCTTGGATAGCGTGCTGGCTACTCTGGCCTGACAGGCTAGGTGGTTCTGCTTCCCCCAGCACGAGTGACACTCCGAATGTACCACTCCCACACCGGTACTAGCTATACCCCGGGATACATCAGGTGACCCTCTCTCTAGGCGTCACTCCGCCACTCCCACACCGGCGCCGTGTCACTCCCATACTGACACAGGGTGCCTAAGCGCTAATAATTGTCACTCTAGGCCCATGATAGCACAAAATACAACACGGTGCGATCCGATCACATAGAATCCATCGTTATCGAGTATATTTCTAAATATGCAATTAACTAAACTATCTAATAATGTAAACACGTGTTAATTGCAGGGATTAATGGAATTCTGGCTTGAATCGCGTCGCCCAAGGCCGACATCATTCAAGCTTCCTAAACTGGTTTATATAAAAACTCGCCCCGGAAAATGGCCTAAAACGCGTCGAGTAAGGAAGTCGCCGTTCAAAAAGGCATCGCTGTCCCTAGACGCTCATCAGTCCAGAGACAGAGTCTGTTATTTGGGCTAAATCGCGTCGTGGGTGGTAGTCGCCTTTCTAAAAGACGTCGTTGTCCCCCGACGCCATTTAACCATCACAGACATGTTCTTCCTTTGCTATCTCCCAATCCACGGGGTGGGATTTCCTCTCCCAAATCGTGTAAAAACACAAAAAAAAGTGGAGAAGGAGGAGAAGAACCTAAATACTTATTAAAACACCCAAATTCTCATTACATGCAATTAGTATTTTCGCCCTAAGAAAACCCCTAAACATTCTCCAAAGCGGGAAAAAATATGGTTTTTAAACGAAATATAACGGGGATCGTCACCCTACCAGTTTCTCGAACTCCTCTTAGGTCCAAGTCGCCAACTCGCCTCGCCACACGCCGCCGCCGGTACTGCCGTGGACACCGTTACTCCACCGGGACGTCAGCCGCCGTCCGGAAAGAAATGCGCCGCGGAGGAAGTGGTGGTGGTAGTGGAGGAAGTTAGGAGGTTATTGGAGTGGAGGGAGAGAAGAAATGAAGGGAGGAAAGCAAGGAGAGGGGGAAGGGATTCGCCGGAGGTCGGAGGGAGGAGAGGAGAGAGGAGAGAAAGGAGAGAATGAGGGAAATGAGGGAGGGTTCGCGGGGTCAACAGAAGCTGGGAAAAATACGTCATCCAAGTCCGACGTCATTCAGATGACAAGATTGGGCCGTACTCTGACAAAGCAGGGTCGTACTCTAAATGGCATCGTCTATACAAGACGCCATTCAGATGATAAGAGCGGGGATGTACTCTCGCTCCCCAAGGCCAGCCCACGTGGCACAGCCTAAAACATGTCCACATTGATGGACGCCGTTTAAACCGCGTCGAGCTTGAAAATTAAGTCTCAGCCCCACCAGAGTCCAAACTAAGGAATCCGACCCCGAAAACTGACCCGATAACCGAATCCGAAACCTCAATCCTTACACTTCGGGTGGTCTAGAAGCTGAGCGATCGAGTCGTGCCACTCAACCGCTTCATGTCCAGGGCAACCGACTGCTTTCCCTTTTTCAAATTGTTGAAAAAGGCTGAAGCGTTCCGGTGGATGAGTGTCAATGCGCCTTTGACAAATTGAAGGAGTACTTGGCCCAGGTCCCGGTCTTGTCGAAGCCTTTCTAGGGTGAGACTTTGCCCCTCTATCTTATGTGTTTGACTCAGCCATTAGCTTAGTATTTGTCTGGGAGGAATACAGAGTGCAAGGTGCAGAGCTCTACGGAGTGCAAGGTGCAGAGCTCTGCCACTCGATGTTGGAGAAGTTGGAGTTGGCCTTAATCAGCACCGCCAGATGGCTTCACTCTTACTACCTCGCACATATGATCAAGGTGTTGACCAGTCACCCCTTGAGGCAGATCTTGGCTCTACCCAAGGTATCCGGCCAAGTCGCCAAGTAGGCAGTTGAGCGAGGCAACTTTGATGTCACCTTTGGGCCCTGAACTGCCATCAAAGGATAGGCACTTACAGATTTCATAGTGGAGCTCACTGCTTCTGACTCCCCAGCACCAGCTCAGGAGCGAAGGGGCACAGGGACTAGGGCTAGAGGATCGGATCCAGCTCCTACCTCTTTCAAACCGCATTGGAACTTCACGTGGATGGTTCTTCGTGTTTGGCAGGGAGTGGAGAGGAGTGGTGTCTCCCCTGAAGTCCATCAGACTGAGTACCCACTCTATTTTGGCTTCACAACATCTAATAATATAGCCAAGTACGTGACACTCCTCTCGAGCATTCGAGCTGCGCACCACCTGGGAGTCCTTGTGCTATGTACCTTCAGTGACTTGAAGCTCGTTGTTAACCAGGTCCCTGGTGAATATGAGGCCAACAACTCGACGATGGCGGCCTACCTAAAGCTGATCAAGAAGGCCATCGTACGGCTGGATGCCTTTAGTATCGCCTGCATGCCCCGAGCGGAGAACGCTCAAGTAGACGCTTTGTCTCGCCTCCCATCTACCTTAGGAGACGGCCTACGACAAAGGGTGATGGTCGAGGAGCTATCACAATCCAACATCGAAGTGCGCGAATCGTCATGTAGGTCCTTAAGCCCGATGCTTCATCTTGGGTCCTTAAGCTTGACGCTTCATCCTGGGTGGGGTCATTTTATTTGTACCTCTTGCGGGGGGAGCTCCCTGGAGATGCGAAGGAGGCTCGCAAGATTCGGCTCCAGTCGGCGTGCCTCACCCTCGTTGACGGCGTCTTGTACAAATGCTCCTTTGACCGACTACTGCTTAGGTGCCTCGCAGAGGAGGAGGTCGACTATGCCCTCTAAGAGGTCCACAAGGGAGTCTGCAGTGGGTTCGTCGGTGGCCACAACATTTACTCTCCCTCCCAACTACCCCTTCTATAAATAAAGGAGGTCCAGAACCATGAAAGGGTATATCAGGAAGGTAGCATTTAATAGACTTTCTCTCTCTCACTCCCTCTCTTTTGTCCCATTCTTCTTGTCATCATCTGACTTGAGCATTAGAGGGGCTTACCTGGAAAAGTCACCTGAGCCCCCTTTAACGTCGTGTCTCTTCGGTACTGGAGACTAGGGCCATTCAATTCAGCAAGCCTACTGCTCCAACTCCTCTGACCGTTTGACTCTCAGCTCTCCCACACCGAACTCTACTCCAACCGGCCTCTCAGCTACCTGGTGCACCTCGGCAACATCAAGGTCCAAACGAAAATTCATAATCCCCAACTTATCATAACATAATATTGATACTTGCTTTGAGAATTTTTTTTTAGCGTTCAAGATCATCTTGGGTGGCAGTGACGATCTTTTTACTTGGCAAGATGGTTGTTTTGCTATTCCGAATAGTCGTTCTTGTAGTTGTAATTGGAAGATGAAAAAAAAAAAAAAATCTTATTTACACAATTCAACCTTGATCCTTGGGTTTTGCTCATGTGTGTTTATGTAAAGTCTATATCAATTGATCATTGGGTCAATTATGATGATCTTAGGAGGGCCCAGATAACGTTAGAGCTACCTAGTGGCATCTGTCCAACTGGAGGGAGCTGATGCGAAGCGACCTCGGCTAGATGAAGCTGTCACCTTCTTTGATGAAGATTTGCAAGGGGTTCAAAGCCCCTACGATGGCAACCTAGCTAGTAATAGGGGGTCGTTATCCATAATTATGATGTACATTGTATCTTAGTAGATGAGGGAAGTGCTCCCAATGTTCTATTTTATGATTGTTTTGCGAAACTTAGATTGATTGACTCGGACATGAGGCCTCACCGAGGCCCTCTGTTTAGATCAACGGGATGCCGACTAAGGTAGAAGGCATCGTTTGCCTGCTTGTTACCTTAGGAACAACACCCAAGTAGTTAACTCTGCAGACTGACTTCAGTGAAGGTCGAATCGGCCTACAACACCATATTGTGTCATCAATTAGTTAGCCGCATCGATGCTGTCCCTTCTGCCCACTACCAGAAAATGAAATTCTGGACTGAGTATGGAGTCCAGAAGGCTCAAGGTGATCAAGAGTCGGCGCACTCTTGCTACACGATATCCACCAAGTGTTGATGATCAGGTCCTATCTCCCGACACCCGAGGCTAGGGAGTTAATCGATTTTTTGAAATCCAACATTGACGTCTTCGCATGGGCACCCACCGACATGCCGGGAATTGACCCAAGCATGGCCGTCCACTGCCTCCATGTAGATCCCGCTCGGCCTCTAGGAAAGTAGAGGAGACATGCCTTTAAGCTTAAGCATTGGATGGCTATTCAGGCTGAGGTGTAGAAAGGACTCGATGCGTCTGGGAGGTTCATTATCCCGAGTGGTTGGCCAATGTGGTGCTAGTACCGAAGAAAGATGGCAGGTGGAGGATGTGTGTAGACTTCACCGACTTGAACAAAGCCTATTCGATGGATAGCTTTCCGTTGCCATGGACCGACCAACTAGTGGATGCCACCTCTGGCCACGAGCTCCTCAGCTTCCTCAACGCATACTCCGAATATCACCATATTAGAATGCACCTAGATGGTGAAGACAAGATGAGCTTCACCACTTACCTGGGTTTCTACTGCTATACCAGAATGCCCTTCGGATTGAAGAACGCCGGTGCTACATATCAGTGGCTCGTCAACAAGGTCTACAAGCCCCAGCTCGGGCAGAATATGGAAGTCTACATGGACGACATACTGGTAAAAAGTTCCCAAGCTTCTAACCACCTGGACGATTTGGCTGAGATGTTTGATACTTTACACAGGTACTGAATGAGGCTTAACCCCACCAAGTGTGCCTTCGGAGTTTCCTCCGACAAGTTTCTCGGCTATCTGGTGGCTTGGCACGGCATGGAGGCCAACCTAAATAAAGTCGAGGCTGTTCGTGCTATGAAGCTATCGACTACTCTTCGGGTGGTCCAGAAGCTGAGCGATCGAGTTGCGCCACTCAACCGCTTCATATCCAGGGCAACCGACCGCTGCTTTCCCTTTTTCAAATTGTTGAAAAAGGCTAAAGCGTTCCAGTGGACAGATGAGTGTCAATGTGCCTTTGACAAATTGAAGGAGTACTTGGCCTAGGTCCCGGTCTTGTTAAAGCCTTTGCAGGGGGAGACTTTGTCCCTCTATCTTGCTGCGTTTGACTCTGCCATCAGCTTAGTATTAGTTTGGGCGGAATACGGAGTGCAAAAGCTAGTTTATTACACTAGTCGGGCACTGCAAGGTGCAGAGCTCTGCTACCCGACGTTGGAGAAGTTGGAATTGGCCTTAATGAGCACCGCTAGATGGCTTCACTCCTACTACCTCGCACATCTCATCAAGGTGTTGACCGGTCACCCCTTGAGGCAGATCTTGGCTCTACCCAAGGTATCCGGCCGAGTGGCTAAGTAGGCGGTTGAGTGAGACAAGTTTGATGTCATCTTTGGGCCCTGAATTGCCATCAAAGGATAGGCACTTGCAGATTTCGTAGTGGAGCTCACTGCTTCTGACTCCCCAGCACCAACTCAGGAGCCAAGGGGTAAAAGGACTAGGGCTAGGGGATCGGATCTAGCCCCTACCTCTTTCAAACCACATTGGGAACTTCATGTGGATGGTTCTTCGTGTTTGGCAGGGAGTGGAGCGGAGTGGATTCTGGTCTCCCCTAAAGTCTATCAGACTGAGTACCCACTCTATTTTGGCTTCACAACATCTAATAATATAGCCAAGTATGAGAGCATTCGAGCTGCGCGCCACCTGGGAGTCCTTGCATAATGCACCTTCAGCAACTTGAAGCTCGTCGTTAACTAGGTCCTTGGTGAATATGAGGCCTACAACCCAACGATGGCGGCCTACCTAAAGCTGATCAAGGAGGCCATCGTACGGCTGGAAGCCTTTAGTATCGCCTGCATGCCCCGAGCGGAGAACGCTCGAGTAGACGCTTTGTCTCGCCTCCCATCTACCTTAGGAGACGACCCACGCCAAAGGGTGATGGTCGAGGAGCTATCACGATCCAGCATCGAAGTGCCCGAATCGTCATGTAGGTCCTTGAGCCCGATGCTTCATCCTGGGTCCTTGAGCTTGACACTTCATCCTGGGTGGCGTCATTTTATTTGTACCTCTTGCGGAGGGAGCTCCCTGGAGATGCGAAGGAGGATTGCAAGATTCGGCTCCAGTCGGCGCGCCTCACCCTCGTCGACAATGTCTTGTACAAATGCTCCTTTGACCGACTACTGCTTAGGTGCCTCGTAGAGGAGGAGGCCGACTATGCCCTCTAAGAGGTCCACAAGGGAGCCTATAGTGGGTTCGTCGGTGGCCACAACATTTACTTTCCCAACTACCCCTTCTATAAATAAAGGAGGTCCAACACCATGAAAGGGTATATCAGGAAGGTAGCATTTAATAGACTTTCTCTCTCTCTCACTCCCTCTCTTTTGTCCCATTCTTCTTGTCAGCATCTGACTTGAGCGTTAGAGGGGCTTATCTGGAAAAGTCACCTGGGCCCCCTTTAACGTCGTGTCTCTTTGGTACAGGAGACTAGGGCCATTCAATTCAGCAAGCCTATTGCTCCAACTCCTCCGATCGTCTGACTCTCACCTCTCCCAGACCGAACTCTACTCCAAGCGGTCTCTCAGCTACCTGGTTCAGCACCTCGTGCGCCTCGGTAACGTCATAGTCCAAACGAAAATTCATAATCCCCATCTTATCATAACATAATATTGATACTTGCTTTGAGAATTTTTTTTCTAGCGTTCAAGATCATCATGGGTGGCAGTGACGATCTATTTACGTGGCAAGATGGTTGTTTTGCTATTCCTAATAGTCGTTCTTGTAGTTGTAACTGGAAGATGAAAAATAATAATAATCTTATTTACACAATTCAACCTTGATCCTTGGGTTTTGCTCATGTATGTTTATGTAAAGTCTATATCAATTGATTTTCTGCCCTGAAATCATCATTTCGTTGCCATCCCCTTAAAAAGTCTTTTCTACTTTTGAAACCTCCATGATTACCGTCAATCTCCATCTCTCTAACTCACACTTAAGCGGGTGTCGAACTCAGCTATAATGGCAATCATACACCCAAAGATACGAAGATAAAATTTCTTATTAGGATTCAAAAGGATAGATTGTAGCTTATAATATTTCATCACAGTATTAGAGGATATTTTAGAATATTTTTACAGCAGCTACTCAAAAAAGTATGATTGTAACTTTTATATGAAGTTTAGGGATTTGGTAGTTGATATGATGATTTCAGGGGTATTACACATAAAATTTTAAGAGTCATCAGCAAAAGATTCTTAATTCTTCGGTTGAGGTATGCTGAAATAACATATAACATATAGAGGGTTAATCGTATCCACTCCATTCTTAAGGATGTTTTGAAAAGCACCACTCCAAGTAATGTGATTTTACATGTACATAAGGTAGTTTCATAGATCAGTCCTAAAGTCTAATATCATTTAAAATTTCTGTCTAATCCGAAGTTTATCAAATAACTTCCCATAATCTTTTGTCATTCTACAATGTACTTGCAATTCTGGAATCAAGTTAAGCCTGGAATTGACGAATGCCCTAAAAAGATAATAATGTTTATTAGTGTCATTTAGAAATCTAAATGGGGCGTAGCCAAGTGGTAAGGCAATGGGTTTTGATCCCGGTATGAATTAATAGAACATTAAATTATCATTAATATAAACGAGAATTAAAAAAGTTACTCTTTTGTCAATATCCTTTTACCCAAGAGAAAAAAAAAAAAAAACATGAGAGAGAGAAGAAAAAGTATGGGACAGACAATGCGATGGGCCCCTTCCCCTTAGGCATAAGTTCCCCTTCCCCTTGCCCATTTGTTTTTTTTTGTGTGTGTGTGTGTGTGAGAGAGAGAGAGAGAGAGACCTTTATATCATATAAGAGTAGCTCAGTGATCATTTCTGATGAGTAGAAAGGAATGATTTTTATCATACATGAGTAATTTTGTCATTCCTGATGAGTAAAAAGAATAATTCTTGTTAGACGTCCATTGACTATGAGGAATGGTTACGAAGAGTTTATCTTATAACAATGAAATAATTCATAAAAGTCCTTCACAAAAATGTAGAAAATATATTCAACAAGTTAAGTACTTACGCTCCCTAAGATTACTCTAAAGATATTCCATCTCTCCATCCTATGGTAACTTTACGTATAAAAAATGGTTTTTTGAGTTATCCTGATATTGGTTAAACGAATGTTGCTTTAATCACAGTTAACATGTGTCAACTATGTCTCTTAAGTTTAAGGATATGTACCTCATTCCAAGTAAGTGTCTCCAAAAGGGAGGAAAGGGAAGAAATTTTTTTTTTTTTAAAGGAGCACAAGGACAACTAGCATTTTCTCAAGAAAATGTCCATAGAAGTGGGCCAAGGCTGAAATTCTTGTAGCCCAAAAACTGCAACCAAACTCGGTGCAGCCTCTGTTCGATGAAGTAGCTCTGACCAATACTGATTGGCCCATCAAGAGCAAGATACATACATGCCTTCATGCAAGATGTGTGCCTCTTCATATCATTTTCCTTATGAATCAAGGGTACAAGCCAAGATTCGACAATGCTCTACACATAAAATGATAGAAAGCAATAATAGCTTACTCTATTTACCATCGCATTTGTCACTCTCAACTTGTTTATGCGATCTTGAGATTAGATTGACGCGACAAAGCCAAACTTAAGTTCAACATTCCTAACTTGTTATTTTCTGAATTTTTGACAAGAAGTGACAAATATGGTTATAAAAAGAATGGCAATGCATCACCTTCAATTAGCTTTAGTTGTAGCATCTAGAGAAGTCATTTTGTTCACCAATTCTTAATTGTTGTCACACTGCTAAATCCGGTTCAATCCTCTGACTCGCATTATAGTCAAGTCACCTAACATCGAGATCAACTCAAGAAACAAATTGAACATGAGAGATAACAACCATAAGGTCGTTTAAATAAATAATTACAAGATGAATAGAACTCGTGCTTTCCTTGTGGTTCT
This sequence comes from Zantedeschia hybrid cultivar, assembly GCA_030544215.1. NCBI lineage: Eukaryota > Viridiplantae > Streptophyta > Magnoliopsida > Alismatales > Araceae > Zantedeschia > Zantedeschia hybrid cultivar. The sequence continues at coordinate 50,638,871 of JARZZO010000011.1, forward strand.
AGACAATTTTATGGAAAAACTCGAGGTTCTTTGTGGGAATTGAGTTTCCAAATACATCAAATTACCTTTGAAGAATCTTAAAGCAATAAGAAGATATAGAATTACAAACTTATTCATTCTTAACATAGTCATCACCTACCCTTTGGAGAAAGATTGACTCTTTGGGCCTTAGGACCAGGTTCTCCAAAAAATTCCCTACGATCCCTTTAGCCTCAAATGCTTCCTCCACATCCTTTAGACTATTTGGAATAAGAGCATGGGGTAAGGACATGGCCCACATGTGCGCTCTCCACCACACCCCCCCCCCCCCCCCCCCCCCCCAACCCCGCGCGCGCGCGCACACACACACACACACACAAACTCAAAAACTCACCTCTCAAGAAGTCCAATGACAACTATGGTTTGCTACACAAATTGGAGGCTCTTGTATAGTGTCCTTCCACTTTTCAAACCCCACAAAACCTCTCGCTACCTTCCTTAGTCAGAGTTTCCTTTGGAGAAGCTTTCTCTCCATTGGAACATTCAAATCCAACAAGTGGTCAGACTCCTTCCCACAAAAAAAACCTTTTATACTTTTATTATTGATTTTTTTGACCTCTTAAATGCCCAAGTCATTGGGCTATCTAGATTTGTTTAATTTGGGCTAACAGGCCTAGTTAAAAGGGAAATTACTAGGTTTAATTAAGATCAAGGGTATAATGATTGCTAACGTAATCAGTGCCTCTTCTAAGCACTATAGTGAACTACAAGTTGCTTTAAGTAAAGAAATCAAGTGTTCAATAGTTATTGGAAAATCAAACTCTTTCGAATGAAATGACTACTTCATTCTACTAAACTGAAAATTTAAATTGTATAATTCTCTCAAGAACTTACTACACCATTCTATTAAGCTGAAAATCAAATAACTAAATTTAATCTAAAATAGTGGAGATCTCTAGTCCCCTCAAAGTTCATCATATCCATATGCACCTCACCTGATTAGACTCAATGCTAAATCTTCTAAGGCAAAGTTGAGTTCATTAGAACTTAACAAGCATTAGAACACTGCACATGATTTACCACAATAAACTTTGCAAAGTCAAATTATAATATATATATAATATGATGATTGAATAATTCTAGCACATAAGATATGAGGAGCATACACAAATCATACCTTACAAATCTTATCAAATAGAGCATAGCTCATATCATTGTTTGTCTTATGTTATCGGATCATGTTGACTCGCACAAGTCAACTCATATTTGGGTTAGTCTGGTGTGTTGGGACGCATAGAATCATCAATCTACAATTTACCTATTTGCACTCAATGTGACTCTACTGGATCGTAGTGACTGGTACTGGATCGTACGAGTCACACACAGTCAGTTGCGAACTAGCACACACATTGCAAGCCGGCTCCACCCCAACGATCCAGCCAAAGATGGTATGATAAGATGTGATCTGCATCAAATCGCCTGTAAAGAGGGGAAGAAAACCTTGTGTACATTTTTGCGCAAATAGACACTTCCTCCAGACAGACTAGACCCTTCCTCCTTCTCCCTTCTTCCTTGTCTTTTCATTTTTTTTATTTGGGGGTTTGGATCCAAGGTGTGGGGATTTTTTTCCTTTGAGGAGAAGAAGGTTGTAGAGCGTCACAATCAGTTTGAACAAAACCCTTGAAAGGCAAGGTATAGTTTTCATGCAAACCCAAAGGATCCCTAGTAAATCCCTTTTTTTTTATTATTTTGGTCTTTATCATGTTATAAGAAGATGTAAAATGGGTTAATCTATCATTTCCACTTGCTTACAACATGTAAAAGCCATGATTTGAATGGATTTGAGGGTTTTGGGGAAGATAATAAAAAATATAGAAAAAATGAAGAAAATCTAAAAATAAGAATATTTAAAAATCTAAAAACCAAGCATGGAATGAATCATAGACATAGATCAATACTGTTTACTTCATTTCATGCGATCATTTCATGTGATCATGCTTAAAATCTAATCAGGCTGAATGTTTTAATAGTTAAGATTTAGAATATTGAACAATGTGTACCAAACATTTAATAAATTAATAGATAAAATATAAAATATTATTAAATTGTACTTTACACCTAAGTAGCCAAAGTTGCTTAATATTATGCTTATTATATAGAAATTAATGTAAGACATAGATCATATAGTTTTTATGTTTCTTATATGTTGTACTCTGCAAGAAGATGGCTGCCCCACATCTAGAGTCAAGAGATATTGGATGGCTTCATGGGACCATAGTTGACAGGAAGAGGCATAAGTTTAGATGCAATTGTTGTTAGTTTGAAGGAAAAAGAGGTGGTGTATCTCACCTCAAAAACTATCTTCTAGGAGGTCGTGCAATAGGCTACAATGAACTACATGGCTGAAAAAGTGTTCTTAGGGAGGTGAGGATTATGATGGCCTACTATTTGAAAAGTCTAAAAATACTATGCATAATGAAGAATGTAGAAAAAAAAGCAGTTAAACATATTATCTCCAGAGTTGATAGATGAGAAGAAGAAGATGATGAGAATGTGGCATTGATTGATGATGATGACGATGTGAAGGGGCTATAGAGCATTGAGGCCTACTTTTCACGTATTCGATAAGTTATATAGCATAGTAGGGTTCAGTCTTGGGAGAGGGAAGAGATGAGCTCTCAAAAGGATCACTTTTGTTTCCTAGGCTATGGGCTAACCCAGAGGAGGGAGATTGGGTAAATGAAAATTCTAATTACACAATAGGTATAGTAGATAAAAACTAACACAATAGGAGATGAGAGACATAGAGCAATCACACAAGAATACCAAGATTTTTGTACCGGTGAGGTCCCCAGACCTAGGTCTAGTCTCCAAGCAATCTCTTGGGAGTTACACTAGCTTAATAGCCATGAATATGTATAATAGATATTAAATTATGATGATATCATAATAATATGATTAATATCCTATAAACACATATTCGTAATTGTTCATAGTCAAAGAATATTTGAGAATGACATCAAATATACAGTTAGACTAGTACATGTTATTCTTGCTCATAAGATGCGGGTGATTGGTCTCATAGTCACTTGTATGAAGACACTAAGGCAAACCTGTAGTGCTTATTGGTGAATGAGTTCACTAAATTAATTGGACATGAATCATTGGATGGTAAATTACTCAATTGTCAACCGGTTTGATTTATTGTCATAATAGCATGGTTGGTCCTTTGACTTGAAACACCAAAGATACCTTATCGGTGGACTTCTAAATTTTGACCTTAACTTATAGATCTCTAAGGTGATTGCGTGGTTAATACGGAATCATTCACTCTTAAGGCCTGTTTGTTTTATGAATGTGGCATTCCATATTTCTTATTCCCATATCTCTTATTTAAGGAACAAGAAGAATTTACTTTGGGTGGAATAAATAGTTCAACGGAATAAGTGATTCCTGCCTTTTAGGTAGAATGATTTATTCCACTTATTCTAGGAATAATACATCTGCGTCAAGTATAACGCATCCATGCTCTCAAAGCGAATAAGTCGCATAACCCATTGAATGCTAGGGAATGATGTCCAGGAGTCCCTAGCTAGAGTAGGACAATATATAAAAAAAGGTCTTTTTTGATAAAGCTTTGTGGCATATAATCTAAGTAAGTAAACTAATTAGGGTTAGATAGTTGATCATACCCTAGGTTCACTTGAGAGCATTAGTATGAGTGAAGGATTATAGCCACGTAGTAATCGAGAACGGAAAGGCTTTTTGAGTGGGTTATTGAACCCCATTGCTTTTCAAGATTATGAGGTGTTGCTTGGCACCCAACGTGATTGGAAGCTTGGTCGATTATTATCAGATGATATATTGAATAAGTAATTATTAATATGAGATACTAAATTAATTACTTTACATCAGTAAATGGGTTATTGGGCTTATTGGGCTCAAAACTGGACTGACACTTGGGCCTAAAGAGTCACATGCATAAAAAATTTCAGTCGATGGTATTAACATAAAGACTTCTATAAAAGGTCACCTAAATTAATATCAATATGTCAAGAGAGAACCCTAGGCCACGCTCCAGGGTTTCCCCAATGCACTAGACATCCCCCTCCTCTCTCCCTCTATTGACCACCCTCCTCGATAGGGGCGCCCCCTTCTCTCTCCTCGCTCATCTTATTTTTCGCTTGTCGAACCTACCACCCACATGCCGCAGGCACCATTGCGTAGGAGACATACCAGTGATCACGCCAAACCTATTAAGGGATTGAAGACAAACCATCAACTAGATAATCGCATGGATATCACTAGAGGCTGGGCACCATGTACTAGTGGTGTCGCTCCTACATAACCAAACGAATGCCGATTCAAATTTGTGCAAGGTAATATTTGGATCACCGAATCTATTTATTTTAGTCAAAATGGATCAGGAACGATGAGGAAGATTTTAAATGCCATTGCGTACTCGTTTTAAATTATGTTTTTCGATCTCCCCGTCCGATCCTTATAGTGGTATCAGAGCAAGGTTGCTGCTTTGATCCAATTCGTTCATCTAAATAGTATTCTTGATATTTTCTATGCTAAAATCATTTTTTTTAGTTTATTCATGTGATTTCATGTGATGAAGTGTGGCAGATATCCCAAAATCTTGTAGAATGGTGGTCTACAATTGTTTTGCAGCCTCTTGGGATGGTGTCTAGATTGTCTAAGGTGATCTTGAGAGGGCGTCGGGCATTAGCCAGGCCTCCAATGGGGACGGCAACACTGATGGTAGTGCCCCTTGAAAGGGGGCTGTTGTGGCTAGCACCAACCAGCAACCTCATGGGGGCACAGGCTGACCACCGACGCCAGTGTCAGGGTTGGCACTGGCTAGCTGCGCTGGTTGTAAGGATTGCATGGGGAGAAGAAACGAGATATTACAGAATGATTACACAGTAGAAATTAAAACTTTCTTGTGATATCCTGATCCGTTTATGAGGACTAGAAGGAGGGCATAATTACTCTTCACCTTGCGTGGAGTCGAATCTGCGACCGAAGCTTGATAACATCCGAGTGATGCTGCTAGCCGCACAGGTGCCCAGCCTCCAACAGTATCTATGCGGTTCTCCTATTGAGAGATCGTCCTCGCTTTGTCTCTATTTGGATCTATCTAATCCCTTACCCTTTTCCTCGTGACAGGTGCTCGTAGCATGCGAGCGACGCCTCGATCTACGTAAGATCAGAGGCAGAAAAGAGAGAGGAAGGGGGCGCCATTCTCCAAGGGGGACGACCAAGAGAGAGAGAGAGGAGGGGAACATCCAGGTCTGGGAAACTATGGAACTTGACCTAAGATTTCTTTATAATGTATATGTATATTAATCTCTGGCGACTTTTCATAAAAGTCCCTAAGTTAATATAAATACTGACTTAATATGCATCGACCAAGAACCTTATGCGTGTGACCCTTTAGGCCTAAGTGTCAGTCCATTTTTTAGCCTAATAAGCCTAGTAATCCCTTACTGTCTTAAAGTAATTTATTTAATAGCTCATATTAAATAATTACTTAATCGATCTATCATCTCATGATAATTGATCGGGCTTCTGATCATGTTGGGTGCCAACCAATACCACATGATCCTGGAAGACATTGGGGTTCAACAACCTGCTCAAGGAACCTTTCTGTCATCAGTTACTACGTAGTTATAATCCTTTATTTGTACAATGTTCTCGAGTCAACCTAAGGTATGGTCAACTGTCAAATCCAAACCGATTGACTCACTTAGATTATATGCTACCATATGATATCAAAAAAACTCTTTTTTCGATATAGTCTTTGCCTTGGCCAGGGACTCCTGTGCATCTTATCTAAAGCATGCTCTCTCTAATTACCGAGAGCGAATGATCCCATATTGAATACTTAATCACCTTCAAAGGTATTCTACTGGATCCGATCACTTGACTGTTTAGGACTCCATAGTTAGAGATCCATTAGCCATGGTTAAAGTCCAAAATCGACCTACATGGTGTCCTTGGTGTCTCAGGTCCAAGGACCTATTGTTGTTTAAGGGAACTCTTTCCACTATGATATCTCCTCTAGTGACAATCTCTCTACACTGGTGAAAGCGCCTCAGAATGTGCTTCGACTTTTGATGAGACTGCACTCTTTCTCTTAAACAATCACCTTATTGTTGTACACAACAGTGGGATAGGGTCAGAGATGCGTGGAACTACGCCAAGATCAGTGATAAACTTCTTTTTCTATACTGATTACTTGGCAACTTCAACTGTAGCAATGTGCTAAGCTTCTGTCATTGAATCTGCAGTGGTTTCTTGCTTGGAACTCCTCCAACTCACTATCCCATCATTCAACGTGAACACAAATCTGGAGGTAGCCTTGCTATCATCTGAATTTAACTAGATGCTCAAGTCAGTGTAACCTCGCAGGTTCAAGTCACCTCCTCTATAGACCAAAAAAACATCCTTAGCCATCTCAAGTATTTAAGAATGTATTTTACGGCCTTCCAGTGTGCCTCACTTAGATCTACTTGATGTCTGCTCGTAACACTCAAAGTACATGCTACATCAAGCCTTGTATATAACATCGCATATATGATAGATCCTTTGGAAAAGGCATAAGATACTTTATCCATCAATGCCCTTTCTTTAGGAATCTTAGGTGACTGATCTTTAGAGAGATAAATTCCATGCCTTATCAATATGAGACCTCTCTTGAAATTTTTCATGTCAAATCTTTTGACAACAGTGTCTATATACATGGATTAGGTCATGCCAAGCATCCTCTTTGATCTATCTCTATAGATCCGTATTATCAATACGTATGATACTTCTCCTAAATCCATCATAAAGAAGTTCTTTGATAGTCATGCCTTTGCAGATGATAACATTACTACATAATTTCTAATGAGTGGGATGTTATCAATGTAAAGTACCAGAAAAGTGATTACTCTTCCACTAGTCTTCTTATACATACAAGGCTTATCTTTACTCTTAATGAAGTCATAAGACTTGATAGCCTCATTAAATTTTATGTTCTAGCTCTGAGACGCCTACTTCAGTCTATAGATGGATCTCTGAAGCTTGCAAACTTTTTTTAGAAACTCCTTAGATGCAAAACCATTAGGTTGTATCATATTCACCTCTTCCTTAAGATTTTCATTGAGAAAGGCTATTTTTACATCCATTTGCTAGATCTCACAATCGTGGTGTGTGGCGATACCGAGCAAAATTTTGATCAACTTTATCATAGCAACTGGTAAGAAAATTTCGTCATAGTCAATTTCTTGTCTTTGACGATAACCCTTTCCATTAACCTTGACTTATAAGCGTCTATCCATCCATTTGCACCAATCTTTCTCTTAAAGATCTACTTGCATCTTATAGGAACATGTTACGTCTCATATTAGCTTTTTTTTTTTTTTTTCAACTCGAAGTCCAATTGTATAAGTTCGAAATAAATTATATCATAACAAATAGATATGAGAGCTAAACAACTATAAGGCGACTTAATAAATGTTATAACCATCAATGAATCTAAAATATCCAAACATAGCCAATACCAAAGTTCATAAATTACAATATGCATCAATTTGTATATGAATTATCAATCTCACCAAATAAAGAAAAATATATCAATGTCTCATTATCCCTACTACATCAAATCTAAGAAAGCCGTAAATTTAAACTATATAACCTCCTGAAGAAGTCAAATTCCTCTATCAGAAGTCTCTTCAAATTTTATATTCTCTTTCTCAGACTTTGAAAATGTTAATAGGATTTATGAACCACTCAGTAGGCTTCAGATCATCCACATGACTTAACATATAGTAAATTTTACAAATCACATTATGCAATTGTACTAAACATGATCTTACACAGTTCTACATATAGTTCAAATAAGAACATGATATAAAACATGGTCATATATAAGCTTATCAAATCAAATGTGTTTTCTAATTATATAAATAGATCAAATAACGTATAGCATATGGCATGATCGAACTCATATCAGACAAATCAAATTTTACTAGCTATGATCAAGAACGTACTACATATCGAACAAAACATATCAAATTATCAGGATATTACGTATCGCCGTCCCCTGAACTTATCACATATCAAATAACAAATATCATAGTGTAGTAGCTTATCAAATCAGATTCATATCATAGATTATATAGTTAAGATAGATTCATATGATTACAAAGAAATAGCTAATCAGGATGATCAAATGATTCAAATGACTAAACTAAATTCAAATGAATATATAGAATAAAGATTTCATATTTATGTGTCAATCAAACAAATTAAATCATATCATAACGGACATATATCCAAACTACAACATAAGGAGCCGAACAAAATAAATACCAAAGTATTCAGGCAAATGATGCAAAGGTCTTGGTTACTGTACAGAATCGCGGAGTCTAAGTCCCACCCAATTCCAAACCTCCAGGACGTTACATATCGTGGCCCACTGGTTTAGCCGACTGGAAATCAAGATTCCATCTGTTTGCTCTCAGGTCCAAACAAAATACCCTGTCCAATATGGATGCTTATAATGGAATCGGGTCAAATATTTCCTTAAGTTGGCAATGTCCAAGTAAATTCATATAAGTATGACACAATCATATAACAGAGATTAAATGATGATAAAGGATGAACATAGATTTGAAATTTAAATTATCAAAGTGTTACATATAGGTATAAGTCAAAATACAATCTTTTAGATACAAAATAGTCGCTTATAAAGTCATCATGATCATATAGATGGATAATCAAAGTAAAGCTAATTAGAATATGTTATTGGATATAAACGAAAGCCAAAGGAATTTTCTTAGAATTTCGGAATAACTTTTCAAGTCATAGTTAACTTTAATTATACCATCATTTATTTCTTAATTTAAATCCTAGTCCAATTAAGACTTGTTTTCTATGGGAAGTCCTTTTTAAAATTAATCATCGATATTTTTTGACCTCTAAAATATCAAAATTAGTAAAAATGATATTATACAAAGTTATAGAGCATTTTATGCTCTTCCAATGATATCAGTCACGCCTTAATCTGAATTTTTTATAGAATGTTTTATTATTTTACTATTCTAATGTCTAATGCATCAAATTCAGAATTTTAACTAAATTAGTAAGCTATTTTTAGTAGTATAATAAGACTAATAGGCTATCATGATTGGGTTAATTGGACTAAACTAATTTACTTAAACTCACTGATAGACTCTTATAATTAATTAATAAGTCTAACTTAAATTAATTGAATTTATTAATGAATTGTAAAAATACAAGGTATAACATCCTCTCCTCCTTAAAGAAATTTTGTCTATGAAATTTGATAAATTTTAACAATTTATTTTTATATTACTAGATTACTCATACTGATTTCTAAGGCCATAGAATAAGATTAACGGATTACTCAATCAAGATCAGATTACTACGATAAATAGATCTATCTTTGAAGAACATTTGTAATGAAATTAATATGCACCTTTGATTTAATGTATCTATAAACTTGAGATCCAATCTAGTTAATCAACCTAATTAATCGATAGATAAACTTATCATGACATAGATAAGGACATAGGATGGAAAAAGATTAATAACTAACTAATTCTCATATAGTTGAGTATGTACTCAAATAATTAGGATACATATCATGATCATAGCAACCTCATCGTGATTTATAATTAGTCCTCAAAATTATTTAGAACATCATAAGAGTATGTCAATTAACTTCTATCCGCATTTTCAACTTAAGATAAGTGAGTCCTAACCTCACAGTATATTATTACAGAATCATCTATACTTCAGACAATCATAATATTTTAAAAATCTAATGGAAACTATGAGTCATCGATGTTCTACTTATAATTTGCTAGCTTTAAGAAGATAGATCTAATCCCCAATCAAGATAATGTATTTAACTCTCAAATACCCGTCACATATCTACTCTTCTAACTAATTTGCAGATTTTATATACTTAACAAATTTACTCATCATAAAACTAGAAGTAATCCATATTGGAAGTTAGGTACAAGGCCTAAAGGATCACTTTGAAAGGATTATATACATGTCCACAAGTGTCTTCATAATATTCTAACAAATCAAGAGAATCCATCTATAGTGTAGTACGATATAAAATGAACTTATATCCCATCTACTCTCTGTATCTTCTTGTAAAAGTATTAATAATCAAAGGATCAGTAGTGATAGTATGATTTTAGTTACTCATCCTACAAGTATATTTAAGATCATCAACCCTCAACTAAACATATGTCATAGACTTAAATAGAAATCACTTATAAAATTGAAAGATGTCCCAAAAAAACATTAACTTATCCTAACATTTTAAAGTGTTAATCAATCCTTTCTAGTTTCTGAGCAACACAAGTGAATGTAATAAATTGACAATGCTAATTAAATCTATGAATGTATGTTGTGGATAAGGCATCCCCTAATACTAATTATCAAAGAATCAGGGGTACAATAGGTCAATTTTTAATGATGTAATAAACCTAATGGAAAGATGTAAGTGGGCAGCACATATACATCTTATAGTTGGCTCTCCCCCTTAGAATGATGAAATTTAGTCCTCTTAATCTCCTTCTAAGCAAAGAACTCCCTATATATAAGACTAATTGTTAGAGCTAGCTAAACACGACATCTACAATCACCTACCCCAAATTTCTTCTCCAAAACTTGAAAGTAGACATTACCTTAATTGCAAATCTAAACCCAAGATTATACTAATCTTAAACTTCATCATATTCCTTAAGATCAATTAGTATGGCTTAAGATCATATGGTTGTGGATGCTTAAACTCTCATAATTGTTCTGATATCATATTGTTACGCTCTGAATCCAGTTTATTTTTTTTTCAACCTGGAGTCCGACTGCATAATCTCGAAATAATTTCTGTCATAACAATCAGATATGAGTGGTAAACAATCACAAGGCGATTTAAATAAATGTTATAACCATTAATTAATTCCAAATATCCAAACATAGTTAATATCAAAGTTTATAAATTACAATATGCATCAATTTTTATATAAATTCTTAATCTCATCGAATAAAGAAAAATACATCAATCTTTCATTATTCCTACTACGTCAAATCTAAGAAAGCTGTGAATTTAAATCTATATAACCTCTCAAAGATGTCAAATGTCTCAATCAGAAGTCTCCTTAAATTTCAGCTTCTTTTTCTCAGACTCTCAAAATGTTAATAGGGTTTATGAGTTCAATCACTCAGTAGGTTTCAAACCATCCACATGACTTAACATAAAGTAAATTTTATAAATTATATTATACAATTACAGTAAATATGATCTTATATAGTTTTACATACAACTGAAATAAAAATATGATACAAAATATGGTTAGATATAAACTTATCAAATCAAATATGTTTTCTAATAGCATGAATGGATCAACTAACATATAGCATATATAGCATGATCGAACTCATATCAGACATATCAAATTCTACCAGGCAAGATCAGAAACTTATTACATATTGAATAGAACATATCAAATTGTTAGGACGTTGCGTATCACCGTCATCTTAGCATATCACATATTAAATAGAAAATATCATGGCATAATAGCTTATCAAATCAGATTCATATAATGGATCATATGGTTAAGATAGATTCATATAATTTCAAAGAAATAGCTAATCAGAATGATCAAATAATTCAAATGACTATACTGAATTCAAATGAACATATGGAGCAAAGATTTTAAATTTATGTGTCAATCAAACAAATCAAATCATATCATAACGGATATGCACCCAAACTATAACATAAGGAGCCAAATAAAACAAATACCAAAGCATCGAGACAATTGATGTAAAAGTTTTGGTTATTGCGCAAAACCAGAGAGTCTAAGTTTTACCCAACTCTAAATTGCCAGGACGTTATGTATCACGTCTCCTAGTTTAGCCGACCAGAAATGAGGATTCCATCGATTTGCTCTCGGGTCCAAACAAAATACCCTATCTAATATGGATGCTTATAATGGAATCAGGTCAGATATCTCCTAAAGTTGGTAATGTCCAAACATAGTCATATAAATATGGTACAATCATATAACAGAGATCAAATGATGATAAAGGATGAACATAGATTTGAAATTTAAATTATCAAAGTGCTACTTATAAGTATAAGTCAAAATACATTCTTTTAGATATAAAATAGTCACTTATAGAGTCATCATGATCATATAGATGGATAATCAGAGTAAACCTGATCAAAATATATTGCTGGATATAAACGATAGTCAGATAATTTTTTTTTGAATTTTCAGAATAGAATATATTAAGCATAGTAAAAGTTCAATTTCTACAATCCAGATTTTTCTGCAACTCTTATGATAGCAGAGTAACCTTCAAATTTTTATGATTTTATTTTCTATATAAAACTTATGAAAATTTTATGATATAACTGTAACATGATTGGATATCTCCATAAAAATCCGCATAAATTTTCATATTCATATGATAATACTTCTAGGTCACGAAAAAGACTGTGATTTTCAGATACAGTTTTCTGAGTTCATTTAGTAGCATGTTATAACATGAATTTTAGAGATTTATATGTTTCACAAAATAATCTGAAATTTTTATGACCTAATACTCATACTAGTATAAATCTTCAGAAAAAGGTTCATGAATTTTTATGTTCATACGATGATGCTTTCATGTTAGGTAACATGATATAATTTGTAGATGTAGTTTTCAGACTTCATTTGATAGAATGTTAGAAAGTGAATTTTAGTAATTTAAATATTTCACAAAATAATCTGAAATTTTTATGACATAATAGTCATACTAATATACATCTTCATAAAAAGTTTTATGAATTCGTATATTCATATGGTGATGCTTCTATGTCGGGTAATATGATATAATTTATAGATATAGTTTTCAGATTTCATTTGATAGCATGTTATAACGTGAATTTTAATAATTTATATGTTTTACAGAATGATCTAAAATTTTTATTAAATAATAGTATCATTATTATACATATTTATAAAAAGTTTCAAGAATTTTAATGTTCATATGATAATGGTTCTTAGTATGTGTAACAGTGTTCATACTCCACTTTGACATTTCATTAACTCAGGGATAGTACCCTGATGTTTGATTTTCTGCTATCTTTGTGGAAAACCATTTGAGGCCAAATTTTTCCAGGATGTATCTAATGTGAATGAGTATAATATGTGAAATTTTTAGGATTTTTTGATGTACTTTTATTTATTAATAAAATCAGTGTTTTAAATGTGGACAGATTACTTCTGTAGGAGATTTGTGATTTACTTATATGTGTTGTCTGAGTTTATAACAAGTTGTATTTAAATTCATCTTAGAACTTGATTTATTTATGTTTTTAATTATGATTTCGAGGTATTCTTAGTTTATGAATTCCTGAAAACAAAATCTCTAAAGTGGGTTAGTCATTTTCTTATGTATATGTTGTTGTAACTACATAAATATTTAGTTTGTTATCATAATGTTAATAAATCTTGCTGATCGGACATAGCCACTAAATGAGTAATGTTCTGGGGAAATGGTGGTAACATCCCCACCAGGACCCATTTATTGTGGGGCTGCATGCTACACCTATAAAGTTGGGAGCCACCTCCAGAACCCATTAGCTTTGTTACTCGGAGGCCGCGGGTAGAAACCTTTGTTAAGGTGGGGTGACGACCCTCGGGGTAGCGCTACGCCCATGACTTAGCTCTGTACGTGCCAAGGAGCTCAGTTTCTGTGTTCTGTTTCTGGCCCATAGTGGCGGTTGGATGTGTGTCCGGGCATTTCTATAATAAGTGAGGACTTATGGTCTGAAAAATAAAAATTATATCTCGTGTAATGCCCGGACACACATCCAGCCGCCACTATGAGCCAGAAACAGAACACAGAAACTGAGCTCCTAGGCACGTACAGAGCTAAGTCATGGGCGTAGCGCTACCCCGAGGGTCGTCACTCCACCTTAACAAAGGATTTCTACCCACGGCCCCCGGGTAACAGAGCTAATGAGTTCTAGAGGTGGCTCCCACATTTTTACGTGTAGCATGCAACCCCATAATAAATGGGTCCTGGTGGGGATGTTACCACCATTTCCCCGTAACAATACTCATTTAGCGGCTATGTCCGATCGGCAAGATTTATTAACATTATGAGAACAAACTTAATATTTATGTAGCTACAACAACATATACATAAGAAAATGACAAACCACTTTAGAGATTTTGTTTTCATGAATTCATAAACTAAGAATATCTCAAAATCATAATTAAAAAGATAAATAAATCATGTTCAAAGATGAATTTAAATAAAACTTGTTATAAACTCAGACAACACATATAAATAAATAACAAATCTCCAACAGAAGTAATCTGTCAACAATCAAAACACTGATTTTATTAACACATAAAAGTGCTTCCAATAATCCTAAAAATTTCACACATTGTACTAATTCATATTAGGTACATCCTGTAAAAATTTGGGCTCAAATGGTTATCCACATAGCTGGCATAAAATCAAACATCAGGGTACTATCCCTGAGTTACTGAAATGTCAGAGTGGAGTATGAATCCTGTTACACATACTAGGAACCATTACCATATGAAGATTAAAATTCTTGAAACTTTTTATAGAGATGTATAATAATGAAACTTTTATGTAATAAAAATTTTAGATCATTCTGTAAAACATATAAATTACTAAAATTCACGTTCTATCATGCTATCAAATGAAATCTGAAAACTGTATGCCCGGACACACATCCAACCGCAACTATGAGCCAGAAACAGAACACAGAAACTGAGCTCCTAGACACATATAGAACTAAGTCATGGGCGTAACGCTATCCTGAGGGTCGTCACCCCACCTTAACAAAGGATTTCTACCCGCGGCCCCCGAGTAACAGAGCTAATAGGTTCTGGAGGTGGCTCCCACCTTTTTAGGTGTAGCACGCAACCCTACAATAAATGGGTCCTGGTGGGGATGTTACCATCATTTCCCCAGAACAATACTCATTTAGCGGGTATGTCCGATCGGCAAGATTTATTAACATTATGAGAACAAACTTAATATTTATGTAGCTACAACAATATATACATAAGAAAATGGCTAACCACCTTAGAGATTTTGTTTTCAGGAATTCATAAACTAAGGATACCTCAAAATCATAATTAAAAAGATAAATAAATCATGTTCTAAGATGAATTTAAATACAACTTGTTATAAACTCAGACAACACATATAAGTAAATCACAAATCCCCTACAGAAGTAATCTGTCCACATTTAAAACACTGATTTTATTAACATAGAAAAGTACTTCCCAAAATCCTAAAAATTTCACATATTGTACTAAATCATATTAGGTACATCCTGTAAAATTTTTATCTCAAATGACTTTCTACAAAGATAGCAGAAAATCAAATATCAGGGTACTATCCCTGAGTTACTGAAATGTCCGAGTGGAGTATGAACCCTATTATACATACCAGGAAATATTATCATATGAATATTAAAATTGTTGAAACTTTTTATAAAGATGTATAATAATTATACTATTATGTAATAAAAATTTTAGATCATTATGTAAAACATATAAATTACTAAAATTCACGTTCTAACATGCTATCAAATGAAATCTGAAAACTATATCTACAAATTGTACCATATTACCCTACATGGAAGCATCACCATAAGAATATGAAAATTCATAAAACCTTTTCTGAAGATGTATATTAGTATGAATATTACGTCATAAAAATTTCAGATTATTTTGTGAAATATGTAAATTACTAAAATTTACGTTCTAACATTCTATCAAATAAAGTCCGAAAACTACATCTATAAATTATATCCTGTTACCTGACCTGAAAGCATCATCATATGAACATAAAATTTTATGAAAAGTTTTATAAAGATTTACACTAGTATGTGTATTAGGTCAAAAAAATTTCATATTATTTTGTAAAACATATAAATCACTAAAATTCATGTTCTAACATATTATCAAATGAACTCAGAAAACTGTATCTGAAAATCACAGTCCTTTTCATGACCTCGAAATATTCCCATATGAATATGAAAATTTATGCCGATTTTATGGAGATGTCCAATCATGTTATGGTTATGTCATAATAAAAATTTCATAAGTTTTTTATAGAAAATAAAATCATAAAAATTTGAAGGTTACCCCACTGTCATAAGTGTTCCAGAAAAATCTGGGTTGCAGAAATTTAATCTCTACTATGCTTAATATATTCTAGGATTTAAAAAATTTAAATCCCTACATCATTCAACTATTCCACACTTAAGAACTTCATAAGAACATTTAATTTGAAGATATAAAAGAAAAATATTACAGATTTATTTATTTCTTATGATTAACTAAGCTAAACTCTTATGAAACTAGCACCCATGCAACCTACCTTCTTTAAGAACACCAAGAACACTTCAAAAACACCAAGCACACTTCAAGATGGCCTCCCAAATCCTTCTCTTGCTGCTCCCACGTTTTGGTGCAGAGAATATGCCAAACCAAGACCAAAACCCAAGTTAAGGTCCCTTAAATAGGATGGGTTTAGTTAGTTTTACCATGGTTACATAAATGACTTTAAAATTTATTAATTCTAACCATCCAAGTTACATTAACTTAACCATCCCACTAACAATAACCATGGTTAATACTAACTTTGACCAACCCACTAACTTTAACTAAGGTTAAACTAACTTAACTATTCCACTAACTTTAACTAAGGTTAAAACTAATTATGACCACTCCACTATCTAATATACTACTAATATTTCTAGGATAAGCACTAACTAATAAAATACAAATTTCTAACCATAGGTTTTAAGTTTCTACTATATAAAATAATTATTCATCAAATGGTCTTCCTACTTTTAATAATTGTATAGTTACCCATAATCTCCAATTAATCATTCTAATCTAAATCCGATTATGATTTACACTAGGTTTTCTATCACAATTGATCATATCTAATTATGTTATGGGATTTAACCAACCAAGTTTAAAATTTGTGTATATCTTAACATACATAATCTATTAGATCAAAATTAATTAATAACATAATTATGCTAATTATATGCTAATAATCGAATGTTACATATTCTAATATCATGCCAACTGTGAATAAAGCTACACAAGCTTATCAATAGATGAACAAGACCAGAATACAGACCATAATACAGAATTTAAGATTATTAAGTTGATTTACTGAAATGACATATAGATTGCAAGATATAATTTTTATTTTTCAGACCATAAGTTCTCACTTATTATAGAAATGCCCGAACACACATCCAACCGTCACTATGAACCAGAAACAGAACACAGAAACTAAGCTCCTAGGCACGTACAAAGCTAAGTCATGGGCGTAGTGCTATCCCGAGGGTCGTCACCCCACCTTAACAAAGGATTTCTACCCGCGGCCCCCGGGTAACAGAGCTAGTGGGTTCTAGAGGTGGCTCCCACCTTCATAGGTGTAGCACGCAGCCCCACAATAATGGGTCCTGGTGGGGATGTTACCACTTTTTCTCCAGAACAATACTCATTTAGCGGCTATGTCCGATCGGCAAGATTTATTAACAATATGAGAACAAACTTAATATTTAGGTAGCTACAATAACATATACATAAGAAAATGACTAACCTCTTTAGAGATTATGTTTTCAGGAATTCATAAACTAAGAATACTTTAAAATCATAATTAAAAAGATAAATAAATCATGTTCTAAGATGAATTTAAATACAACTTATTATGAACTCAGACAACACATATAAGTAAATCACAAATCTCCTACGGAAGTAATCTATCTACATTTAAAACACTGATTTTATTAACATAAAAAAGTACATCCAAAAATCTTGAAAATTTCACATATTGTACTAATTCATATTAGGTACGTCCTGTAAAAATTTGGGCTCAAATAGCTTTTCACATAGATAGCAGAAAATCAAACATTAGAGTACTATCCCTGAGTTACTGAAATGTCAGAGTGGGGTTTGAACCCTGTTACACATAGTAAGAACCATTATCATATGAATATTAAAATTCTTGAAACTTTTTATAAAGATTTATAATAATGATAATATTATGTAATAAAAAATTTATATCATTCTGTAAAATATATAAATTACTAAAATTCACGTTCTAACATGCTATCAAATGAAATATGAAAACTGTATCTACAAATTATACCATATTACCCGACATGGAAGCATCACCATAAGAATATACAAATTCATAAAACTTTTTATAAAGATGTATATTAGTATGAATATAATATCTTAAAATTTTTATATTATTTTGTAAAATATATAAATTACTAAAATTCACATTCTAACATTCTATCAGATGAAGTCTGAAAACTACATCTACAAATTATATCCTGTTACATGACCTGAAAGCTATCATCATATGAACATAAAAATTCATGAAACTTTCTCTGAAGATTTATACTAGTATGAGTATTATTTTATAAAAATTTCAGATTATTTTATAAAACATATAAATTACTAAAATTCATGTTCTAACATGTTATCAAATGAACTCAGAAAACTGTATCTGAAAATCACAGTCCTTTTCATGACCTAGAAGTATTCCCATATGAATATGAAAATTTATTCTGATTTTTATGAACATGTCCAATCATGTAATAGTTGTGTCATAAAAATTTCATAAGTTTTAAATATAAAATAAAATCATAAAAATTTGATAGTTATCCTGCTATCATAAGAGTTGCAGAAAAATCTGGGTTGCAGAAATTTAACTTCTACTATGCTTAATCTATTCTAGGCTTTTTAAAATTTAAATACCTATATAATTCAACTATTTCACACCTAAGAACTTCACAAAAACATATAATTTGAATATATATATAAAAAAATTACAGATTTATTGATTTCCTATGATTAACTATGCTAAACTCTAATGAAATTAGCACCCATGTAACCTACCTTCTTTAAGAACACTTCAAGAACACTTCAAGATGGCCTCCCAAATCCTTTCCTTGCTGCTCCCATGTATTGGTGCAGAGCATATGCCAAACCATGTCCAAAACCCAAGTTAAGGTCCCTTAAATAGGATGGGTTTAATTAGTTTTACCATGGTTACTTAAATGACTTTAAAATTTATTAATTCTAACAATCCAAGTTACATTAACTTAACCATCCCACTAACACTAACCATGGTTAATACTAACTTTGACCAACCCACAAACTTTAACCAAGGTTAAACTAACTTAACTATTCCACTAACTTTAACTAAGGTTAAAACTAATTGTGACCACCCCACTATCTAATATAATACTAATATTTATAGGATAAGCACTAACTAATAAAATACAAATTTCTAACCATGGGTTTTTGGTTTCTACTACATAAAATAGTTACTCATCAAATGGTCTTCCTACTTTTAATAATTGCATATTTACCCTTAATCTCCAATTAATCATTAATCTAAATCCGATTATGATTTACACTAAGTTTTCTATCACAATTGATCATATCTAATTATTTTACGGGACTTAACCAACCAAGTTTAAACTTTGTGCATATTTTAACATACATAATCTATTAGCTCAAAATTAATTAATAACACAATTATTCTAATTACATGCTAATAATCGATTGTTACAAATTCTCTCCTCCTTAAAATAATTTTGTCCTCAAAATTAAAATATTCTCACCTGAATAGTTCTGGATACTTTGCCTGCATCTTCTCCTCCAATTCCCAAGTAGCCTCTTCCATTGAGCGATGACGCCATAACACCTTGACCATGGGAATGTTCTTTGACCTTAATTCTTATACCTTTCGATCCAGAATACAAATAGGTTCTTCTTCAAATGTCCAATCTGCTTTAATTTCCAATGCAGTGTGATCAATAATATGAGCTAGGTCATACACATACTTTCTTAGCATTGATAAATGAAAAACATCATGAACTCCAGCAAACTCAGGTGGCAACGCTAATTGGTAAGCTACTCTGCCCACCCGAGCCGAAATCTGAAATGGCCCGAGTTTTTCTGGGTATTATACATGGTCATATCCTGACAATCTCCATTTGAGGCACTGTATGGTCGGCCTTGTAGATCCCCACTATGTTGGCATGAGGATAGTGATGATAGATTGGTGGGGCCAGAAGCAATTCAGGATTGCACTGAGAAGATCAAGACCATCAGGGAGCGGTTAGTAGTAGCTCAGAACTGACAAATGCAATTTGCTAATAACCGGAGGAGAGATCTAGAGTTTGCAGAGGGTGATCATGTATTCTTAAAAGTCTCTCCTACTAGAGGTGTGATTCGATTTGGTAAACGTAGGAAGTTGAACCTACGTTACATCGGGCCATTTCAGATTTCGGCTTGGGTGGGCAAAGTAGCTTACCAGTTAGCGTTTCCACCTGAGTTTGCTGGAGTTCATGATGTTTTTCATGTATTAATGTTGAGAAAGTATGTGTATGACCCAGCTCATATTATTGATCACACGGTATTAGAAATTAAAGCAGATTGGACATTTAAAGAAGAACCTATTCGTATTCTGGATCAAAAGGTACATGAATTAAGGTCAAAGAGAATTCCCATGGTCAAGGTGTTATGGCGTCATCACTCAATGGAAGAGGCTACCTTGGAATTGGAGGAGAAGATGCAGGCAAAGTATAAAGAACTATTCAGGTGAGGATATTTCAATTTTGAGGACAAAATTATTTTAAGGAGGAGAGAATATGTAACATTCGATTATTAGCATATAATTAGCATAATTGTATTATTAATTAATTTTGAGCTAATAGATTTTGTATGTTAAGATATGTACAAAGATTAAATTTGGTTGGTTAAATCCCATAAAATAATTAGATATGATCAATTATGATAGAAAACTTAGTGTAAATCATAATCGGATTTAGATTAAAATGATTAATTGGAGATTAAGGGTAAGTATGCAATTATTAAAAGTAGGATGACTATTTGATGAATAATTATTTCATATAGTAGAAAACTAAAACCTATGGTTAGACATTTGTATTTTATTAGTTAGTGCTTATCCTAAAAATATTAGTATTATATTAGATAGTAGGGTGGTCATAATTAGTTTTAACCTTAGTTAAAGTTAGTGGAATGGTTAAGTTAGTTTAACCTTGGTTAAAGTTAGTGGGTTGGTCAAAGTTAGTATTAACAATGGTTAGTGTTAGTGGGATGGTTAAGTTAATGTAACTTGGATAGTTAGAATTAATAAATTTTAAAGTCATTTAAGTAACCATGGTAAAACTAACTAAACCCATCCTATTTAAGGGACCTTAACTTGGGTTTTGGACTTGGTTTGGCATATGCTCTGCACCAAAACGTGGGAGCAGCAAGGAAAAGATTTGGGAGTCCATCTTGAAGTGTTCTTGAAGTGTTCTTGGTATTCTTGAAGAAGGTAGGTTGCATGGGTGCTAGTTTCATAAGAGTTTAGCTTAGTTAATCATAAGAAATAAATAAATCTGTAATATATTTTTTGGTATATTCAAATTATATGTTCTTGTGAATTTATTAAGTGTGAAATAGTTGAATGATGTTGGGATTTAAATTTTTAAAATCCTATAATATATTAAGTATGCTAGAACGTGAATTTGTAGATACAGTTTTCAGATTTCATTTGATAGCATGCTAGAACGTGAATTTTAGTAATTTATATGTTATACAGAATGATATAAAATTTTTATTACATAATAATTTCATTATTATACATCTCTATAAAAAGTTTCAAGAATTTTAATGTTCATATGATAATGGTTCCTAGTATGTGTAACAGGGTTCATACTCCACTCTGACATTTCAGTAACTTAGGGATAGTACCCTGATGTGTGATTTTCTGCTATGTATGTGGAAAACCATTTGAGCCCAAATTTTTACAGGATGTACCTAATATAAATGAGTACAATATGTGAAATTGTCAGAATTTGTGGAAGTACTTTTTTATGTTAATAAAATCAGTGTTTTAAATGTGGATAGATTACTTCTGTAGTAGATTTGTGATTTACTTATATGTGTTGTCTGAGTTTATAACAAGTTGTATTTAATTTCATCTTAGAACATGATTTATTTATCTTTTTAATTATGATTTTGAGGTATTCTTAGTTTATGAATTCTTGAAAACAAAATCTCTAAAGTGGTTAGTCATTTTCTTATGTATATGTTGTTGTAGCTACATAAATATTAAGTTTGTTCTCATAATGTTAATAAAAATGCCGATCGGACATAGCCGCTAAATGAGTATTGTTATGGGGAAATGGTGGTAACATCCCCACCAGGACCCATTTATTGTGGGGCTGCGTGTTACACCTATAAAGGTGGGAGCTATCTCCAGAACCCATTAGCTTTGTTACCCAGGGGCCGCGAGTAGAAATCCTTTGTTAAGGTGGGGTGACGACCCTCGGGGTAGCGCTACGCCTATGACTTAGCTCTGTACGTGCCTAGGAGCTCAGTTTCTGTATTATGTTTCTGGCTCATAGTGGCGGTTGGACGTGTGTCCGGGCATTTCTATAATAAGTGAGAACTTATAGTCTAATAAACAAATTTTATATCTTGCAGTCTATATGTCATTTCTGTAAATCAACTTAATAATCTTAAGTTCTGTATTCTGTTCTGTACTCTGGCTATGTTCATATATTGACAAGCTTGTGTAGCTTTGATTATGAGTTGGCATGATATTATGAATCATGTATTTCAATTTCCTTATTGGCATACAATTCTGATACACATATGTATTATGTGATAGTTTTGTTTTCTGTTAGGTTTAATGTTCTTATGAAATGTACATATTCTGTTTCAATTATTTGGATGGCAAATTCTTATGAAGGCAGCCTTATCTGCCTACTGAGTTACCTTGTCTTTGGTACTCACGCCTACTTTTCAGGTGATCGGACAGAAGGAGAAGCAGAGTGAGCTTGAGGTGGGGTCACTCAGGGTTCGTATAAGACGACATCTCCTTTTGGGCGAACCTAGAGGATTGAACCATGTAGATATTTATGCTTTTGTTTTTGTTGGAATGTATAATGGAGATCCTGACATGTAAAAATGACAATCTACTATGCAGCGCTTTGGTATAATGTTATGAATGGTGGAATTTCTTTAGTATTTAGATTTCTCTTACAAATTTTTATACTACGCTTCCATTTGAAACATAGTATCCTCCCAATTATCTGTTTTGAGAAGTCTTTTTCCCTTGTTGCGCTGTGGCCAATCTCTATAATTACCTTGTATATTATGGATTACCAAGCCGGGGCGTGATAGATTATGGTATCAGAGCTTAATTGGGATTCTACTGTGTTTCACCCACCATTCGGAGATTATAACCCAGGATCTTTACATGAAAAGTTACTTCAAATAAATGGTCCAAGTTTAGTTTCAATGTGTGCTTAATATTATTTGTTTTTCTGGCTATTATAGATACATGGCTGGAAGAGAGTCAAGGCGAAATAACAAGCGACCCACTAGGATGAATCCCTTGGATGGGAATGGAGAGGCTTAGGGATCTGGAGGCGGTGACCCACTGGGTGCAGCAACTGGAGGATATGGAGATTTCCTACAGACTTTTCAATGCTTGGCACAGGCCATGCAGGCCCAACCCAGGACCCATGCTTAGATGCAGAAGCAGTTGTTGGTGATGGCTGCAGCCCAACCAGAGCATTCAGACAGATTGGCGGGTGCTACTTTGATGGAGAAATTTCACTGTATGAATCCACCCTCCTTTAAGGGGGAGAGTCGCCCTAAGGCAGCTGAGAGGTGGATCAGGGAAATGGAGAAAATCCTTGATGCCATTCAATGTGATGATGGAGACAAGATTGTCCTTGGTACATTCATGCTCCAAGAGCGAGCAGATGAGTGGTGGCAGGCAACCAAGAGGACATTATTTGCAGGACAAGCTGATATTGGTTGGGAAGATTTTCTCAAGGTGTTTAGGGCAAAGTTTTTTTCCTGATCATGTGCAAGATCAGTGGAGCTGGAATTTCTAAATTTTCAGCAAGGTTCGATGACAGTGGTACAATATGAGGCACGCTTTACTGAGTTAGCCAAGTATGCACATCACTTATGCACAGATGAGAAGAGGAGTACCAAGAAGTTCGTTCGCGGGCTTCGAGGTCCTATTCGAGATTGTGTGTCTTTGTTTGATCATGAGATAATTGCAACTACCTATCGTGTTGCATGCATTGCAGAAGGCAACATTGAAGCTATGCAAAAGAATCAGAGGGTGCATCAGCACGGCAAGGAGCAACCATGGAGATTCCAAAGAGATCAGAAGAAGAAGTTTAAGATTGCCCCAAGAACAGTGCCACCTATTCCAGCCATTCCACGAAGGGATCTTCCGATATGTAGTTATTGTGGCGTCAGACATGATGGACTTTGTCGGAAGATGTCAGGCAAGTATTTTCATTGTGGTGTTGTAGACAATATGGTGAAGAATTGTCCAAAGCCAATGAGAGCTGATGGGCCAAGGGTGCCAGCTAGAGTTTATAATCTCACCATAGATGATGTAGAAAATTCTGGAGCAACAGCAGGAGGTATAGTTTTGATTGCAGATTCATATGCTCGTGTTTTATTTGATCCAGGTGCTACGATTCTTTTATATCTAGAAGATTTGCTGTTGTTCTACATAAGTTTTATCCTATTTATGATGTGGAGTCTTTACCTGTTAGTACCCTTATGGGTGAGGGCAGTACTTCTCAAATCATACCTGATGTAGATGTGGTGATTCAGAAGAGATGCATGCCAGCCAATCCCTATCTCCTAGATATGAATGACTTTGATGTTATTCTAGGGATGGATAGGCTCGAACATAATTATGCTATGATGGATTGTCGGTCTAAGAAGGTAGTATTTCACATTCCAGGAGAGAGAGAGTTTTGTTTTCAATGCCCTAAACATGCACTTACTAAGATTGTTGTGTCGGCAATGAAAACCGAGAAGTGGTTGATGCGAGGTTGTCAAGGTTATCTCATTAGTGTGGTAACTCATCCCAAGTCTGAGGCATCAAGAACTATTGCTGATATTGAGGTGGTTCGTGAGTTTTCTGATGTCTTCCCTGATGAGCTTCCAGGATTACCTCCTTCTCGGGAGACCGAGTTCACTATTGAACTGATGCCTGGCACAAAACCTATCTCTAAGGCTTCCTATAGAATGGCACCGGCTGAATTGATGGAGTTGAAGAAGCAATTGCAAGACTTATTGGCAAAGGGTTTCATTAGTCCGAGTGTGTCTCCATAGGGAGCCCCAGTTTTATTTGTCAAGAAGAAGGATGGTACTTTAAGGTTGTATGTTGATTATAGGAAGCTCAACCAAGCTACAGTTAAGAATAAATACCCATTACTAAGGATAGATGATTTATTTGACCAACTGCAATCGGCTCAAGTTTTCTCTAAGATTGACCTTCGGACAGGGTATCATCAGCTAAGGATCCGGAATGAGGATGTACCAAAGACAGCTTTCAGGACAAGATATGGACACTATGAGTTTTTAGTGATGCCTTTTGGACTCACTAATGCACCAGCAGCCTTTATAGATATGATGAATCGTGTTTTCAAGCCCTATCTCGATGAGTTTGTTGTTGTGTTTATAGATGATGTACTAGTGTATTCTTCAAGTACAGAAGTCCATAAGGAACAATTGAGGGTAGTTCTCCAAACTCTTCGAGAGCACCAGTTGTTTGCAAAGTTTAGTAAATGTGAATTTTGGCTTGACAAGGTTAAGTTTTTAGGACATGTGATTTCTAAAGATGGTATTGCAGTTGATCCTGAGAAGGTGAAGGCTGTACTTGATTGGGAGACTCCAAGAACCCCAACAGAAATCAGAAGTTTTCTTGGTTTGGCAGGTTATTATCGCAAGTTCATTGAGGGATTCTCGAAGATTGTGGCACCAATGACTAAGTTGACAAGAAAAGGGGTTAAGTTTGTATGGACCGACCCTTGTGAGAGTAGCTCACGCCCCGGCCCGGTAATCCATAATATACAAGGTAATTATAGAGATTGGCCACAGCGCAACAGGGGAAAAAGACCTCTCAAAACAGATAATTGGGAGGATACTATGTTTCAAATGGAAGCGTAGTATAAAAATTTATAAGAGAAATCTAAATACTAAAGAAATTCCACCATTCATAACATTATACCAAAGCGCTGCATAGTAGATTGTCATTTTTACATGTCAGGATCTCCATTATATATTCCAACAAAAACAAAAGCATAAGTATCTACATGGTTCAATCCTCTAGGTTCGCCCAAAAGGAGATGTCGTCTTATGCGAACCCTGAGTGACCCCACCTCAAGCTCACTCTGCTTCTCCTTCTGTCCGATCACCTGAAAAGTAGGCGTGAGTACCAAAGAAATGGTAACTCAGTAGGCAGATGAGGCTGCCTTCATAAGAATTTGCCATCCAAATAATTGAAGCAGAATATGTACATTTGAATAAGAACATTAAACCTAACAGAAAACAAAGCTATCACATAATACATATGTGCATCAGAATTGTATGCCAATAAGAAAATTGAAATACATGATTCATAATATCATGCCAACTCTAAATCAAAGCTACACAAGTTGTTCAATATATGAACATGGCTAGAATATAGAACAGAATATAGAACAGAATACAGAACTTAAGATTATTAAGTTGATTTATTGAAATGACATATAGATTGCAAGAGATAAAATTTGTTTTTCAGACCATAGGTTCTCACTTATTAAAGAAATGCTCGGACACACATCCAACTGCCACTATGAGCCGGAAATAGAACACAGAAATTGTGCTCCTAGGCACGTACAGAGCTAAGTCATGGGCGTAGCGTTACTCCGAGGGTCGTCACCCCACCTTCACAAAGGATTTCTACCTGCGGCCCCCAGGTAACAGAACTAATGGGTTCTGGAGGTGGCTCCCACCTTTTTAAGTGTAGCATGCAGCCCCATAATAAATGGGTCCGGGTGGGGATGTTGCCACCATTTCCCCAGAACTATACTCATATAGCGGCTATGTCCGATCGGCAAGATTTATTAACATTATGAGAACAAACTCAATATTTATGTAGCTACAACAACATATACATAAGAAAATGACTAACCACTTTAGAGATTTTATTTTCAGGAATTCATAAACTAATAATACCTCAAAATCATAATTAAAAAGATAAATAAATCATGTTCTAAGATGAATTAAAATACAACTTGTTATAAACTCAGACAACACATATAAGTAAATCACAAATCTCCTACGGAAGTAATCTGTCTACATTTAAAACACTGATTTTATTAATATATAAAATTACTTCCAAAAATCCTGAAAATTTCGCACATTGTACTAAATCACATTAGGTACATCCTGTAAAAATTTGGACTCAAATGGTTGTCCACAAAGATAGCAGAAAATCAAACATCTGGGTACTATCCCTGAGTTACTGAAATGTCAGAGTGGAGTATGAACCATGTTACACATACCAGGAACCATTATCATATGAACATTAAAATTATTTAAACATTTTATAAAGATGTATAATAATGAATATATTATGTAATAAAAATTTTAGATCATTATGTAAAACATATAAATTACTAAAATTCATGTTCTAACATACTATCAAATGAAATCTGAAAACTGTATCTACAAATTATACCATATTACCAGACATGAAAGTATCACCATAAGAGTATAAAAATTCATAAAACTTTTTCTGAAGATTTATATTAGTATGAATATTATTTCATAAAAATTTTAGATTATTTTGTGAAATATGTAAATTACTAAAATTCACGTTCTAACATTCTATCAAATAAAGTCGAAAACTACATCTACAAATTATATCCTATTACCTGACCTGAAAGCATCATCATATGAACATCAAAATTCATGAAACGTTTTTTGAATATTTATACTAGTATGAGTATTAGGTCATAAAAATTTCAGATTATTTTGTGAAACATATAAATCACTAAAATTCATGTTCTAACATGCTATTAAATGAACTCAGAAAACTGTATCTAAAAATCATAGCCTTTTTTATGACCTAGAAGTATAATAATATGAATATGAAAATTTATGCCGATTTTTTGGGAGATGTCAAATCATGTCATAGTTATGTAAAAACAATTTCATAAGTTTTCTGTACAAAATAAAATCATAAAAATTTGAAGGTTACTCTGCTGTCATAAGAGTGAGAAAAAAATCTGGGTTGCAGAAATTTAACTTTTACTATGCTTAATATATTCTAGGATTTTAAAATTTTAAATCCCTATATCAATTAACTATTTCACACTTAAGAACTTCACAAGAATATATAATTTGAAGATATAAAAAATATATATTACAGATTTATTTATTTCTTATGATTAACTAGGCTAAACTCTTATGAAACTAGCACCCATGCAACCTACCTTCTTCAAGAACACCAAGAACACTTCAAAAATATCAAGAACACTTCAAGATGGCCTCCCAAATCCTTTCCTTGCTGCTCCCACATTTTGGTGCAGAGCATATGCCAAACCAAGTCCAAAACCCAAGTTAAGTTCCCTTAAATAGGATGGGTTTAGTTAGTTTTAGCATGGTTACTTAAATGACTTTAAAATTTATTAATTCTAACCATCCAAGTTACATTAACTTAACCATCCCACTAACACTAGCCATGGTTAATACTAACTTTGACCAACCCACTAACTTTAACCAAGGTTAAACTAACTTAACTATTCCACTAACTTTAACTAAGGTTAAAACTAATTATGACCACCCCACTATCTAATATAATACTAATATTTTTAGGATAAGCACTAACTAATAAAATACAAATTTCTAACCATAGGTTTTAAGTTTCTACTACATAAAATAATTATTCATCAAATGGTCTTCCTACTTTTAATAATTACATACTTACCCGTAATCTTTAATTTATCATTCTATCTAAATCCGATTATGATTTATACTAAGTTTTCTATCACAATTGATCATATCTAATTATTTTATGGGACTTAACCAACCAAGTTTAAACTTTGTGCATATTTTAACATACATAATCTATTAGCTCAAAATTAATTAATAACACAATTATCCTAATTACATGCTAATAATCGGTTGTTACAAATTCTCTCCTCCTTAAAATAATTTTGTCTTCAAAATTGAAATATTCTCACCTGAATAGTTCTGGATACTTTGCCTGCATCTTTTCTTCCAATTCCCAAGTAGCCTCTTCCATTGAGTGATGACGCCATAACACCTTGACCATGGGAATGCTCTTTGACCTTAATTCTTGCACCTTTCAATCCAAAATACAAATAGGTTCTTCTTCAAATGTCCAATCTGCTTTAATTTCTAATGCATTGTGATCAATAACATGAGCTGGGTCATGCACATACTTTCTCAACATTGATATATGAAAAACATCGTGAACTCCAGCAAACTCAGGTGGCAACGCTAACTGGTAAGCTACTCTGCCCACCCGAGCCAAATCTGAAATGGCCCGATGTAACGTGGGTTCAGCTTCTCACGTTTACCAAATTGAATCACAGCTCTAGTAGGAGAGACTTTTAAGAATACATGATCACCTTCTGCAAACTCTAGATCTCTCCTCCGGTTATTAGCATATTGCATTTGTCGGTTCTGAGCTACTAATAACCGCTGCCTGATGGTCTTGATCTTCTCAGTGCAATCTTGAATTGCTTCTGGCCCCACTAATCTATCATCATTATCCCCATTCCAACATAGTGGGGATCTACAAGGCCGACCATAGAGTGCCTCAAATGGAGCCATACCTATACTGGAATGGTAACTATTATTATAGGCAAATTCTACCAAAGCTAAGTGTCGGTCCCAACTGTCCTTCCAATCAAGACTACATGCTCTAAGCATATCCTCCAATGTTTGAATGGTTCGTTCTGATTGACCATCTGTCTGAGGATGAAATGCTGAACTAAATCTCAATTGAGTTCCCAAAGCTGATTGCATGCTCTTCCAAACTCGTGATGTGAATCTTGAATCTCTATCAGATACAATGGTCTTGGGAATTCCATGGAGCTTTACAATCTCATCAATGTACAACTGTGTCAAGCTCTTTGCATGCTGGGATTGTTTAATCGGTAGAAAATAAGCTGATTTAGTAAGTCGATCAACCACTACCCAAATAGCATCATGCTGCCTTCTAGTTCGCGGCATACCTACAACAAAATCCATGGTCAAGTCCTCCCACTTCCACTGTGGGATCTCCAAAGGTTGCAAATAACCTGCTGGCTTTTGATGCTCAGCCTTAACTTGCTGGCATGTGAGATATCTAGATACAAACTCTGCGACATCCCTCTTCATGCCAACGCACCAGAAACTTCTCTTTAAATCTTGGTGAATGAATGACCAACTGACCTACAAATATGTTGGACCTGCCTTGCATCATTCTTGGATCAAACCTTGCCACCTCCGCTAGATTCCTCCACATTCTTCTCAACTGTACTGATATCAATTTCTTCCTACTAAGGGCATCTGCCACCACATTTGCTTTACCTGGATGATACTGAAGGGAGAACTCATAGTCTTTAAGGATGCATGCCAGCCAATCTCTACCTCCTAGATATGAATGACTTTGATGTTATTCTAGGGATGGATTGGCTCGAACATTATTATGCTATGATGGATTGTCGGTCTAAGAAGGTAGTATTTCATATTCCAGGAGAGAGGGAGTTTTGTTTTCAATGCCCTAAACATGCACTTACTAAGATTGTTGTGGCGGCAATGAAAACTGAGAAGTGGTTGATGCAAGGTTGTCAGGGTTATCTCATTAGTGTGGTGACTCATCCCAAGGCTGAGGCATCAAGAACTATTGATGATATTGAGGTGGTTCGTGAGTTTTCTGATGTCTTGCTAAATGAGCTTCCAGGATTACCTCCTTCTCAGGAGACCGAGTTCACTATTGAACTGATGCTTGGCACAGAACCTATCTCTAAGGCTTCCTATAGGATGACACCGGCTGAATTGATGGAGTTGAAGAAGCAATTGCAAGACTTATTGGCAAAGGGTTTCATTTATCCGAGTGTGTCTCCAAGGGGAGCGCCAATTTTATTTGTCAGGAAGAAGGATGGTACCTTAAGGTTGTGTGTTCATTACAGGAAGCTCAACCAAGCTACAGTTAAGAATAAATACCCACTACCAAGGATAGATGATCTATTTGACCAACTGCAATCGGCTCAAGTTTTCTCTAAGATTGACTTTCGGACAGGGTATCATTAGCTAAGGATCCGGAATGAGGATGTACCAAAGACAGCTTTCAGGACGAGATATGGACACTATGAGTTTTTAGTGATGCCTTTCGGACTCACTAATGCACCAGCAACCTTTATGGATATGATGAATCGTGTTTTCAAGTCCTATCTCGATGAGTTTGTTGTTGTGTTTATAGATGATGTACTAGTGTATTCTTCAAGTACAGAAGTCCATAAGAAACATTTAAGGATAGTTCTTCAAACTCTTTGAGAGCACCAATTGTTTGCAGGTTATTATCGTAAGTTCATTGAAGGATTCTCGAAGATTGCGTCACCAATGACTAAGTTGACAAGAAAAGGGGTTAAGTTTGTATGGACCGATGCTTGTGAGAGTAGCTTTCAAGAGCTAAAGAGGAAATTGACATGTGCTCCAGTCCTTACATTGCCTAAGGGGACAGGTGGCTATGTTGTCTATACTGATGCATCTCGGCAAGGACTTGGGTGCGTATTGATGTAGAACGGGAAGGTCATAGCCTATACTTCCCGTCAGTTAAAAGAGAATGAGTTGAACTACCCCACACATGATTTGGAACTTGCAGCGGTAGTCCATGCCTTGAAAATCTGGCGGCATTACTTATATGGAGAATCTTTTGAAGTCTTTACAGATCACCAAAGTTTGAAGTACCTTTTCTCTCAGAAAGAGCTAAATTTAAGGCAGAGAAGATGGTTAGAGTTCTTTAAAGACTATGAGTTCTCCCTTCAGTATCATCTAGGTAAAGCAAATGTGGTGGCAGATGCCCTTAGTAGGAAGAAATTGATGTCAGTACAGTTGAGAAGAATGTGGAGGAATCTAGCGGAGGTGGCAAGGTTTGATCCAAGAATGATGCAAGGCAGGTCCAACATATTTGTGGGTCAGTTGGTCATTCATTCAGCTCTTGTGGATAGAATTGTGGCAGCACAAAAAAATGATCAGCAAATATAGGATTTGATTGGAAAGCCAAATGTCACTCAAAGAGCTGATGGGGTAGTGATTTTCAAGGGCAGAATGATAGTTCCTACTATGTTGAGGCATGAAGTACTAGACGAGGCTCACAGATCTAAGTACACTATTCACCCTGGTAGTACCAAGATGCACCAAGATTTAAAGAGAAATTTCTGGTGGGTTGGCATGAAGAGGGATGTCGCAGAGTTTGTATCTAGATGTCTCACATGCCAGCAAGTTAAGGCTGAGCATCAAAAGCCAGCATGTTATTTGCAGCCTTTGGAGATCCCACAGTGGAAGTGGGAGGACTTGACCATGGACTTTGTTGTAGGTATGCCGCGAACTAGAAGGCAGCATGATGCTATTTGGGTAGTGGTTGATTGACTTACTAAATCAGCTCATTTTCTAAACAGTCCCAACATGTAAAGAGCTTGACACAGTTGTACATTGATGAGATTGTAAAGCTCCATGGAATTCCCAAGACCATTGCATCTGATAGAGATTCAAGATTCACATCACGAGTTTGGAAGAGTTTGCAATCAGCTTTAGAAACTCAATTGAGACTCCTCAAACGGATGGTCAATCAGAACGAACCATTCAAACATTGGAAGATATGCTTAGAGCATGTAGTCTTGATTGGAAGGACAGTTGGGACCGACACTTAGCTTTGGTAAAATTTGCCTATAATAATAGTTACTATTCCAGTATAGGTATGGGTCCATTTGAGGCACTGTATGGTCAACCTTGTAGATCCCCACTATGTTGGAATGAGGATAATGATGATAGATTAGTGGGGCCAGAAGCAATTCAGGATTGCACTGAGAAGATCAAGACCATCAGGGAGCAGTTAGTAGTAGCTCAGAGCTGACAAATGCAATATGCTAATAACCGGAGGAGAGATCTAGAGTTTGCAGAGGGTGATCATGTATTCTTAAAAGTCTCTCCTACTAGAGGTGTGATTCGATTTGGTAAACGTGGGAAGTTGAACCCACGTTATATCGGGCCATTTCAGATTTTGGCTCGGGTGGGTAGAGTAGCTTACCAGTTAGCGTTGCCACCTGAGTTTGCTGGAGTTCATGATGTTTTTCATGTATCAATGTTGAGAAAGTATGTGTATGACCCAGCTCATATTTTTGATCACACTGCATTGGAAATTAAAGCAGATTGGACATTTGAAGAAGAACCTATTCGTATGCTGGATTGAAAGGTGCAAGAATTAAGGTCAAAGAGCATTCCCATGGTCAAGGTGTTATGGCGTCATCACTCAATGGAAGAGGCAATTTGGGAATTGGAGGAGAACATGCAGGCAAAGTATCAAGAACTATTCAGGTGAGAATATTTCAATTTTGAGGACAAAATTATTTTAAGGAGGAGATAATTTGTAACAACCGATTATTAGCATGTAATTAGGATAATTGTGTTATTAATTAATTTTGAGCTAATAGATTATGTATGTTAAAATATGCACAAAGTTTAAACTTGGTTGGTTAAGTCCCATAAAATAATTGGATATGATCAATTATGATAGAAAACTTCGTGTAAATCATAATCGGTTTTAGATTAGAATGATTAATTGGAGATTAAGGGTAAGTATGCAATTATTAAAAGTAGGTAGACCATTTGATGAATAATTATTTTATGTAGTAGAAACTTAAAACCTATGGTTAGAAATTTGTATTTTATTAGTTAGTGCTTATCCTAGAAATATTAGTATTATATTAGATAGTGGGGTGGTCATAATTAGTTTTAACCTTAGTTAAAGTTAGTGGAATAGTTAAGTTAGTTTAACCTTGGTTAGAGTTAGTGGGTTGGTCAAAGTTAGTATTAACCATGGTTAGTGTTAGTGGGATGGTTAAGTTAATGTAACTTGGATGGTTAGAATTAATAAATTTTAAAATCATTTAAGTAACCATGGTAAAACTAACTAAACCCATCCTATTTAAGGGACCTTAACTTGGGTTTCGGACTTAGTTTGGTATATTCTCTGCACCAAATCGTGGGAGCAGCAAGGGAAGGATTTGGGAGGCCATCTTGAAGTGTTCTTGGTGTTCTTGAAGTGTTCTTGAAGATGGTAAGTTGCATGGGTGCTAGTTTCATAAGAGTTTAGCTTAGTTAATCATAAGAAATAAATAAATATGTAATATATATTTTTTATATCTTCAAATTATATTTTATTGTGAAGTTCTTAAGTGTGAAATAGTTGAATGATGTAGGGATTTAAAATTTTAAAATCCTAAAATATATTAAGCATAGTAAAAGTTAAATTTCTGCAACTTAGATTTTTCTGTAACTCTTATGACAGTAGAGTAACCTTCAAATTTTTATGATTTTATTTTGTATATAAAACTTATGAAATTTTTATGACATAACTATGACATGATTGGACATATCCAGAAAAATCGGCATAAATTTTCATATTCATATGATAATACTTCTAGGTCATGAAAAAGACTGTGATTTTCATATACCGTTTTCTGAGTTCATTTAATAGCATGTTAGAACATGAATTTTAGTGATTTATATGTTTCACAAAATAATCTGAAATTTTTATGACCTAATACTCATACTAGTGTTAATCTTCAGAAAACGTTTCATGAATTTTTATGTTCATATGATGATGCTTTCAGGTCAGGTAACAAGATATAATTTGTAGATGTAGTTTTCGGACTTTATTTGATAGAATGTTAGAACGTGAATTTTAGTAATTTACATATTTTACAAAATAATATGAAATTTTTATGACATAATATTCATACTAATATACATATTCATAAAAAGTTTTATGAATTTGTATATTCATATGGTGATACTTTCAATGTTTGGTAATATGGTATAATTTCTAGATACAGTTTTCAGATTTCATTTGATAGCATGTTAGAACGTGACTTTTAGTAATTTATATGTTTTACAGAATGATCTAAAATTTTTATTATATAATAGATTCATTATTATAAAATTTTACAAAAAGTTTCAAGAATTTTAATGTTCATATGATATTGGTTCCTGATATGTGTAACAGGGTTCATACTCCACTCTGATATTTCAGTAACTCAATAACTCAGGGACAGTACCCTGATGTTTGATTTTCTGCTATCTTTGTGGAAAACCATTTGAGCCCAACTTTTTACAGGATGTACCTAATGTGAGTTAGTACAATATGTGAAATTTTAAATATTTTTGGAAGTACTTTTATTTGTTAATAAAATCAGTGTTTTAAATGTGGACAGATTACTTCTATAGGAGATTTGTGATTTACTTATGTATTGTTTGAATTTATAACAAGTTGTATTTAAATTCATCTTAGAACATGATTTATTTATCTTTTTAATTATGATTTTGATGTATTCTTAGTTTATGAATTCCTGAAAACAAAATCTCTAAAGAGATTAGTCATGTTCTTATGTATATGTTGTTGTAGCTACATAAATATTAAGTTTGTTCTCATATTGTTAATAAATCTTACCGATCGGACATAGCCGCTAAATGAGTATTGTTCTGGGGAAATGGTGGTAGCTTCTCCACCAGGACCCATTTATTATGGGGCTACATGCTACACCTAAAAAGGTGGGAGCCACCTCCAGAACCCATTAGCTCTGTTATCTGGGGGCCGCAGGTAGAAATCCTTTGTGAAGGTGGGGTGACGACCCCATGACTTAGCTCTGTACGTGCCTAGGAGCTCAGTTTCTGTGTTATGTTTCTGGCTCATAGTGGCGGTTGGATGTGTGTCCGGGCATTTCTTTAATAAGTGAGAACCTATGGTCTGAAAAACAAATTTTATCTCTTGCAATCTATATGTCATTTCAATAAATCAACTTAATAATCTTAAGTTATGTATTCTGTTCTGTATTTTGGTCATGTTCATATATTGACAAACTTGTGTAGCTTTGATTTAGATTTGGCATGATATTATGAATCATGTATTTCAATTTTCTTATTGACATACAATTCTAATGCACATATGTATTATGTGATAGTTTTGTTTTCTGTTAGGTTTAATGTTCTTATGCAAATGTACATATTCTGCTTCAATTATTTGGATGGCAAATTCTTATGAAGGCAGCCTCATCTGTCTACTGAGTTACCATTTCTTTGGTACTCACGCCTGCTTTTCAGGTGATCGGACAGAAGGAGAAGTAGAGTGAGCTTGAGATGGAGTCACTCACGGTTCGAATAAGACGCCATCTTTTTTTGGGCGAATCTAGAGGATTGAACCATATATATATATTTATGCTTTTGTTTTTGTTGGAATGTACAATGAAGATCCTGACATGTATAAATGATAATCTACTATGCAGCGCTTTGGTATAATGTTGTGAATGGTGGAACTTCCTTAGTATTTGGATTTCTCTTACAAATTTTTATACTACGCTTCCATTTGAAACAAAGTATCCTCCCAATTATCTGTTCTGAGGGGTCTTTTCCCCCTATTGCGCTTTGGCCATCTTTGTAATTATTTTGTATATTATACAAGTTGTATTTAAATTCATCTTAGAACATGATTTATTTATCTTTTTAATTATGATTTTGAGGTATTCTTAGTTTATGAATTCCTGAAAAGAAAATCTCTAAAGAGGTTAGTCATTTTATTATGTATATGTTGTTGTAGCTACATAAATATTAAGTTTGTTCTCATATTGTTAATAAATCTTGCCGATCGGACATAGCCGCTAAATGAGTATTGTTCTGGGGAAATTGTGGTAGCATCCCCACCAGGACCTCTTGAAAATTTCACATATTGTACTAAATCACATTAGGTACATCGTGTAAAATTTTGGGCTCAAATGGCTTTCTACAAAGATAGCAGAAAATCAAACATCAGGGTACTATCCCTGAGTTACTGAAATGTCATAGTGGAGTATGAACCCTGTTACACATATTAAGAACCATTATCATATGAACATTAAAATTCTTGAAACTTTTTATAAAGATGTATAATAATGATATTATTATGTAATAAAAATTTTAGACCATTCTATAAAACATATAAATTACTAAAATTCACGTTCTAACATGCTATCAAATGAAATGTGAAAACTGTATCTACAAATTATACCATATTACCCGACATGGAAGCATCACCATAAGAATATACAAATTCATAAAACTTTTTTTGAAGATGTATATTTGTATGACTATTATGTCATAAAAATTTCAGATTATTTTGTGAAATATGTAAATTACTAAAATTCACGTTCTAACATTCTATCAAATAAAGTCCGAAAACTACATCTACAAATTATGTCCTGTTACCTGACTTGAAAGCATCATCATATTATATTATGGCTTATGGCTTCCTATAAGACAGCACCAGCTGAATTGATGGAGTTAAAGAAGCAATTGCAAAACTTATTGGCAAAGGGTTTCATTTGTCCGAGTGTGTCTCCATGGGGATCCCCAGTTTTATTTGTTAGGAAGAAGGATGATACCTTAAGGTTGTGTGTGGATTACAGGAAGCTTAACCAAGCTACAGTTAAGAATAAATACCCATTACCAAGGATAAATGATCTATTTGACCAACTGTAATCAGCTCAAGTTTTCTCTAAGATTGACCTTCGGACAGGGTATCATCAGCTAAGGATCCGGAATGAGGATGTACCAAAGACTGTCTTTAGGACGAGATATGGACACTATGAGTTTTTAGTGATGCTTTTCGGACTCACTAATGCACCAGCAACCTTTATGGATATGATGAATCGTGTTTTCAAATCCTATCTCGATGAGTTTGTTGTTGTGTTTATAGATGATGTACTAGTGTATTCTTCAAGTACAGAAGTCCATAAGAAACATTTAAGGATAGTTCCTCAAACTCTTCGAGAGCACCAATTGTTTGCAAAGTTTAATAAATGTGAATTTTGGCTTGACAAGGTTAAGTTTTTAGGACACGTGATTTCTAAAGATGGTATTGCAGTTGATCCTGAGAAGGTGAAGGCTGTACTTGACTGGGAGACTCCAAGAACCCCCACAAAAATTAGAGGCTTTCTTGGTTTGGCAGGTTATTATTATAAGTTCATTGAAGGATTCTCGAAGATTGCATCATCAATGACTAAGTTGACAAGAAAAGAGGTTAAGTTTGTATGGACCAATGCTTGTCAGAGTAGCTTTCAAGAGTTGAAGAGGAAATTGACATGTGCTCCAGTCCTTACATTGCATAAGGGGACAGGTGGCTATGTTGTCTATACTGATGCATCCCGGCAAAGACTTGGGTGCGTATTGACGCAGAACGGGAAGGTCATAGCCTATGCTTCCCGTCAGTTAAAAGAGAATGAGTTGAACTACCCCACACATGATTTGGAACTTGCAGCGGTAGTCCATGCCTTGAAGATTTGGCGGCATTACTTATATGGAGAATCTTTTGAAGTCTTTACAGATCACCAAAGTTTGAAGTACCTTTTCTCTCAAAAAGAGTTAAATTTAAGGCAGAGAAGATGGTTAGAGTTCCATAAAGACTATGAGTTTTTGATGGATATAGGTGTCCTCTAAGCCAATCAGAAGACACATATTTCAATCTGGTTCACTAATAAATGACATTAAATTCATTATGTAGATTGGCATATTTAAAATTGCACATAATGAAGTCCATGAATATGTGCAACAGTCATCAGATTATGATGAGATGATAATAATGAGACTGATGACTTATAAACACATATTCTTAATTGTTCCTAGTCGTAGGATATTTGAGAAGGACATCAAACATCTGGTAAGACTAGTACAAGTTATTCCAACTCATATGATGAGGGTGACTGATCTCATTAGTTACTCGTGTGGAGACACAATGGTAAACCTGTAGGTGCTCATTGGGGAATGAGTTCACTGAACTGATCCGACATGAATCGCCGAATGGTAATTTACCTGACTGTCAATCGGCTTGATTCATCGTTACAGTGGCGTGGTTGATCCTTGGACTTGAGACACCAAAGACACCTTGTCGGTGGATTTCTGGACTTTGACCTTGACCTACGAAACACTATCTATAGGATCTCTAATAGTCAAGGATCGGGTCCAGCGGAAGACCTTCGAAGTTGATTGTGTATTCAATAAAGGATCGTTCGCTCTCAGGTAACTGGAGAGAGAATGCTCTAGAATAGATCCACAGGAGTTTCTAGCCAGAGCAGAAACAATATCAGAAAAATAGGTTTTCGGATATTGTAAAGCGGAGTCTGATTCAAGTGAGTTGACAATCTAGGGTTTGATAGTTGACCATAACCTAGGTTAACTCGAGAGCATTGTGCGAACGAAGGATTATAGCTACGTGGTAACTGTGGACGGACAGGTTCCATGAGTGGGTTGCTGAACCCCATTGCCTTCCGGGATCATGCGGTGTTGTTTGACACCCAACTTAATCAGAAGTCCGACCGAATTTACATGCGATGTTAATTCGGTTAAGTAATTAGTTAATATCTAGATATTAATTAATTACTATAAGTCAATAACTAGTTATTGGACTTAACGGGCTGAAAACCGGACTAGTAAATGGTCCTAGAGGGTCACACGCAATAAGATTCTCAGTCAGTGGTACATAAGTGGGATTTATATTAACTCGGGGACTTTTGTGAAAAGTCGCGCCGGCTTAATATATATACGCGCTGTTGAGAAACCCTGGGCCAAGCTCTAAGATTTCCCTTGCTGGCCGTCATCCCCCCTTTCTCTCTCCTCCTCTGGGTGCACCGTTCGAGGCGCCGAGACTGTCTCCGTATCCGCCGCGCGTAATTCCCGAAAGTCGGGAATTCTCGTCGGCGGGTTTTTGGCAATCGTTGCGGCGACGGATCTTCAGCGAGCGAGCTGATACGGACGAGGGATCGAGGACGAACCACCGCGGAGGATCGCGTGGATACCGCTGGAGGCCGGACGCTTGTGCGGCTCGCGGCATCACCTCGACGGAACCGAGACAGAAGCGGATTCAAATCCGCGCACGGTAATCGGATTACTTCTCGTTGTTTTCGGTTTTAGTTTTTCGTTCCGAATCGGATCAGCGGGTATCGGGCGGGATTTATTTTGTTCGTCGTTTCCGCTGCGTTCTTGGCGTCCCGCCCGGATCCCAACAGTAGTATCAGAGCCAGGTTCCGCTCTGATCCGCTTCGGGACGACGAAAATTATTGTTCTAAAATTATTTCCATGCGATGATTTGTTATTCTCTGAGAAATTGTTCATGTGATGAACATTAAATATTAGATTTAATTTTTCTATGAAGAAAACGAAATTAATTTTGGGGTTTTTCGTCGTGTTCTTCATAATGATGAAGAACCGAATTTTGTGGTCCTCGAAGTACCTTCGATGGAGTTTGGCCACCTCCATGGTGAGGACTGGTATGGCCGGCAGCCTCTGCAAACCCCCTTTGACCTCTGCTAGGCAGTGGAATCGGAGGAGAACTCCCCTTTCTCTTTGATTAATGTTGGAAGTAAAAGGGGAGAAAAACCAAAAGGGGGCATATCCAGTCCAAACCGGCACCTTTGGGGGGCCACCGGCGGCTAAGGGGACCGCCGACTGCCGGCGCTGGGGACGAAGGGGGTACCCCCCCCTTGCAGGTTCCGGCCGGGCTCGCCTCCAGCGCCGGCGGCGCCGCCGCTTAGATGACCTGCAAAAGGGGTTTGAAACCCTAGCAAGAGGCCGGTCGAACCAGGCGCCGGCTGCCTGGACCGGCCGGCCCCGCACCGGCTGAACCGGGGGGTGCTGGGCACAGGGCTAGGCGCGCCAGGCGCCCAGCCAGGCTGGGCTAGGTCCGGGCCAGACCCGAGCCAGAAGCCTCCCTGGCTCGAGCCAGCGGCCTGGCCCGAGCCCTAGCCCAGGGCCTAATGGGCCATGCCCATTTAAACCCCTTAACCCAGCCCATTTAACCCCTATTTCCCATGACCCTTTTATTATTATAAACCCCACCCATTTAAATTGAATAACATAATTAATTTTTTGTTTAAAACAATTTTAAAATTAAATTTCTTATTTCAGTTAAATGGGTTTGTTAATATTTGATCTTAATGATAGGTTAATTTATTAAGATATGATCTCAATTTATTAACCAACAAATGTTGTTACAAATTGTTAGGATTATGATTTAGGATTTGATCTTAAATAAAGGGGCATTAATTATTTAAGATATGATCTTAATTTAATTAACAATTGCTGTTAATTTAATATATTTGATATGAGTGATTTAAAGGGGGTTAATTAAGATGAGATCTTAATTTAGTTATTAACAATTGTTGTTAATATCTTTTCATTAAATGATAAAGGAGTTTTATTTTAAGATGTGATCTTGAACAAAATTAACATGATTTGTTGATTTACCTTTAATTAAAGTAATTAAAGGGGTTAATATTTAAGATTTTGATCTTAACTTATAATTAACAAGTGTTGTTAATCTGATTAAGTTATGACTTTAAAATTAATCAGCAAATGATGTTAATTATTTAAGTGATTAGATTGTTTTAATTTCTTAGTAATTATTGTTATGAAATTAAGTATTTGATTAAGGGACACTTAATAAAAGTTATTAAGTGTTTTATTAACTTTTAATAATAGTTAAAGAGTTAATTGTTTCGTGAGAATTAACCTTAATATAAGTTATTGAGGATTAATTAAAGCTTACTAATAGTTATTAAGCTAATTAATATTCTCAAGGATCCCTCAATTAAATTTTGAAGATCTAATCTACTTAATAATATAATCTTTTAATAAATGTTATTAAGAGATTTTTTAAGTCTAGTTGTTAGACTATTTTAATTAGAAATGTTGTAATTATTATTTCTTAATAATTGTTATTGAGAAATATGCTTTAAATAAAGGGGTTTATTAACAAGGAGTTGTTAAGGGGTTAATAATTTGAGTTGAAAATTCTGTTATAAATGTTATTTAGGAATTTTTAATTCTTTCTAAATGTTAGATTGTTTCACATTAATAATTGTTATTAATGTGAATTAAAATTAATCTAAGTGTTAGATTAATTTATTTAGAAATGTTCTAAATTATGCATGGGATATTCTAGAATTTTAATTTTAGCTTTGTGTGCACATGTTGATGTGTTTAATGCTTTAAATTAGATTTATTGCATGTTAGAAAATAAGATTTTCGAAAATTCAAATTATCCAATTTTGATTAGTACCCAAGTTTTAAGAAAACCAAAATTATTATATTTTCAAAAAAATTAGCCTTCATGTGATGTGTTTTATCATGTGTGGATGGT
Organism: Zantedeschia hybrid cultivar; assembly: GCA_030544215.1. Lineage (NCBI taxonomy): Eukaryota > Viridiplantae > Streptophyta > Magnoliopsida > Alismatales > Araceae > Zantedeschia > Zantedeschia hybrid cultivar. The sequence continues at coordinate 50,681,255 of JARZZO010000011.1, forward strand.
TAAAATTTGTGGTGGTCATGGACATGCACTTAGTTAAATTTCATATCATGTGATGGTGTGTGATTTTGTGGATTGTTATGGAATATGATGTTCATTAATTAAGTGTTAATTAATGAGGCTTACGTGCCTCCTTCTCTTTCATTCCATTGTAATTCTATCTCCCTCCATTATTGTACTCGGCCATAAGGCTTTCTCTTACAATTTATTTGTATTTGAAATTGTTTCAAAATTAATATTATTTGTAATTGATCGCGCCGGCCGAGGAAAGGCGAGGATGATCCACAAATGCAACTAGGAAAGAGACAGGAGATGAGATCACCAGAGGCTATGTGTTTGCATGTTTAGATTATATAAATGTTATATAGTTTTGGTGATTAATTGTATGGCTCCAGTTAATCACCGTGCTGTCCATGACCACATAATGAACATGTATGGATGATGCATGCTTTTAGTTATTGATTATGAATCGATTGCTAATATCTAGATATAGTTAAATATATTCGATATATTTATAAACTATCACCTAGGATGAGACCATCTTAACATAAACAAAACCTTCAACATAAAGTCTAAGCCGGAGCGTGAGTCATTGAGAATGTACCGCGTGGCTCTCCATCAATATAGTTCTTAGAACTTGATTAAGTGATGACAGTTTCTACGTGTTTACCCGAGATCTGCCACCATCTGATGAAAGGACTATTAGCTATGGCATCTTGATGCCTTGAGATTGGAATAGAGGAATGGTGTAGCTATCATCGCGTTTACCCGGGAGCTGCATTTTTACTCTACTCTGTCACGTATTGATGGTAAAACTTAGACTAGGTATAATGGTCTACTGTGTTTACCCGGGACCATTAAAGACCTGGGAGCCGAAATAAGATCGGATATTGCAAGGAGTTGCAATTATCATGAGATGGTTGCTCTAAGATAATGGTATGATACAATGTGTTTACCAGAGATCATACTGTGATTCTTGGAGATTCTGATCCTCACTAGGAGACCGTCGGAGTCTTCCGTTCTGTATACTTGAAGGTTATACAGTCCGTCGAAAAATTGTGGGAAATAATTCAAGATAAAAGACCATAATTGAATTATAAGAACTATCTGCTTAAATCACGTTATTTCCTTCGATTCACTAAAATGTCGTCTATTCGAGAAGTTGGCATATTGGATGGAAATACTTCTCATACTCAGACTGACTAGAAAACTCTGAAGAATGTCTTCAGGGCCGAGTGAAAGTCACTATCCTAATCAGGTATCATGAATCCTTTTACTTGGATAGACCAAGGTGAAGAGGTACTCATGGTATGCTTTTTTGAAAGGCTTAATCATTGTCATGAAATCTCTTATTTGGATAGACCAAGATGAAGAGATATTTATGATGTGCCTTTGAGAAAGGCAAGTAGTAAGATTTTAAACGATCGAATACACACCTGAAAAAGGATAAAAGAAAGTCAGCTGAGATAGAGAAATAACAGTTCTCCCACTGCAACCAATATAAGGATACTGGTAAAGACAAATCAAATATGGAACTTGAAAGAAGTTTCATATATTCTTATTAATCAACTTTTTCATGTCTATTGGAGAATTAGCATATCCAATATGAGATATTGGAAATGATTCTCAGAGCTACGATAGTGTGCAAACTTAGACAAGTAAAAGGAAATCGAGAAAATGCAAGTGTTGAGTTCGACTCAACTATTGTTCATGATATTCATAGGATACTGTTAGACAGTAAATATTTGTATATCTATAGGAGTCAAATATGAAACTGAATAACTATTATTTAGTTGCATATCAAGAATAATATTGATTGAGAAAGAATAATAGTTGTTCGAATCAGTCAATGTACTACAAATTCTTGATGTGACATTTCATGTGATGAACATTCACAAGTCTCCTATGGAAATGAATTATGTGAATCTTGATTATCTATGGTATTGTACATAGGGTTGTACAATAAGAAATTATTGATGCTGATGCATATGGATATAAACAGGTCAAAGGCCAAAGATAATCACTACTATTGACTTACCTTATAGTTCACTCTTGGAATGATTCGACTATATGTACTTACTGAAGTACAAGACGAATACATCTGAGAGATTAAGGTATAAGATCAATATGAAGTATTAGAATTTTTGATTTGATCAAAGAAACTAATACTTAGATATATGATTCACATAAATCATTAAGAGGATAATTGTATCCTCGCTCGATTGATCCTCATTGTGCATCATAGTAATATGATAGAATGAGGAATTGCACCTTATTAGGATATGGTGCAATATATAATAAGATTTGCCTAATTCTTATCCTTTTGAACATGAGTATGAACACTAGATGTCCATACTTTAAAGATGGTTCCAAATAAGTCAGTGTGTGTCCATATAAGATATGGAAACCAAATAATTCATATGAGATGTGAATTATGAACAAACATGTTTTTAGTCAGGTATTATTGTGATGTGAATTTGTGAATGTCTAAAGAGTTTAGACACTACAATTATTGGCCAAGCGATAATGAAATAGTTTTCGTCCTGAAAGCTATCTTCTATGAAGAGGAATATATTCTCAGAGAAGACAGTGGGAGCTGATAAACTAAAAAATGTTCTAGATTCACAAATTAACATAAGATTATTAGATAATTTTTAGTTGTTTGGAATCACTCATGACACACATCAGAGAGCTTCATAGATTTTTTGAGATTCTCTCAGTGACTAAAAGGATATGTTTGACATATATGATTCAGCAAGGTGAGAAGAGCTCAAAATAGATTATGATCTAAAATATATGATAATGATGCTCTCTGTAATTATAACTTTGAGATTGATAAGTTTATTAGAATTCTACTTATCTATACTGCCAATCATGAGATGATGACAGTTGGATATTAAAAGCGCTCTCTCAATGTGATTGAGGTAAAGATGTATATGATATACCTTTAAATCTTTTAAAATGTTCAGGAAGCAAGTTATGATTTCAAAGATCATTTTGAATCAAACTGAAGCTTCCTAAGTTGTAATAAAAGTTTTGACTTAATGGTCAAATACTATGTGATCATTAAGAATGATCACGGACTGTGTGTGTTCAAAGAGGACAGTGGGAGTACGGTCGCTTTAGTAATGCTTTACGATAATAACATCAAAGTCATTAAGAATGACTTCGGGATGTTACTATTAGTGAAAGCATTGTTAACCATGGTTTCCTCCATAATGGATTTAGTTATAATATCCCACGTATTGGAAATAAGAATCTATTAAGATAGATTGGTGGGGATATTATATTGACCTGTATGACAAGATGTTTGACATAAATTTCATAACAAGTCTCAATTGTTGAGATATGGAATTTATTCCTTTAAAGAAAAGGTTCCTTAAAGGATACAAGAGTGAAATGCATTATTAAGCGCTTGAGAAGTGTTAAGGATGCATTCACGTATATGGAGATGATGATTTGAAACTATGAGGTTACACTGACTCAAATTTAAAGTCAAATAATAGATTCAACCTTTTAGTAGAAAGGAATGGATCGGAAGAGTTCTAATCCAGAACTCGATATTAAGGAGACGACATAATCAAGTGATACTGTTATTAGAATAGTATGGACGAAAAGGTTCATCCCTGAACTAGATGTAGTTCTAAAAGGTCTCTGATAAAATCTCGTTGTTGTTGGACAACAATGGGAGCGATCAATTGTGTGATCGAGCCATGGTCTCATCATAAGTTGCAGAACATTATGAAGTTCTTTCACAGGTTCAGAGACAAAAGATTAAGAGGAAATAATGTAATGGAAAATGTTCCATCTGTAGATAATTTAGCAGATCCCTGACCAAGTCTTAGTCACAGACTTTTTGTGAGCATCACCTAGATTTGATGGAGATCAAATGCGAAGGTGATTGGCTTGAGTCCAAGTGGGAGATTGATGGATATAGGTGTCCTCTAAGCCAATCATAAGGCACCTATTTCAATATGGTTCACTAATAAATGACATTAAATTCATTATGTAGATTGGAATATTTATAATTGCGCATAATGAAGTTCATGAATATGTACAATAGTCATCAGATTATGATGAGATCATAATAATGAGACTGATGACTTATAAACACATATTCTTAATTGTTCCTAGTCGTAGGATGTTTGAGAAGGACATCAAACATCCGGTAAGACTAGTATAGGTTATTCCAACTCATATGATGAGAGTGACTGATCTCATTAGTTATTCGTGTGGAGACACAATGGTAAACCTGTAGGTGCTCATTGGGGAATGAGTTCACTGAACTGATCCGACATGAATCGCCGAATGGTAATTTACCTGACTGTCAATCGGCTTGATTCATCGTCACAGTGGCGTGGTTGATCCTTGGACTTGAGACACCAAAGACACCATGTCGGTGGACTTCTGGACTTTGACCTTGACCTACGAATCCCTATCTACGGGATCTGTAATAGTCAAGGATCGGGTCCAGCGGAAGACCTTCGAAGGTGATTGTGTGTTCAATAAAGGATCGTTCGCTCTCAGGTAACTGGAGAGAGAATGGTCTAGAATAGATCCGCAGGAGTCTCTGGTCAGATCAGAAACAATATCAGAAAAATAGGTTTTCGGATATTGTAAAGTGGAGTCTGATTCAAGTGAGTTGACAATCTAGGGTTTGACAGTTGACCATAACCTAGGTTAACTCGAGAGCATTGTGCGAACGAAGGATTATAGCCACGTGGTAACTATAGACGGACAGGTTCCAAGAGTGGGTTGCTGAACCCCATTACCTTCCGGGATCATGCGGTGTTGCTTGGCACCCAACTTGATCAGAAGTCCGACCGAATTTACATGCGATGATAATTCGGTTGAGTAATTAGTTAATATATAGATATTAATTAATTACAATAAGTCAATAACTAGTTATTGGACTTAACGGGCTGAAAACTAGACTGGTAAATGGGCCTAGAGGGTCACACGCAATAAGATTCTCAGTCGGTGGTACATAAGTGGGATTTATATTAACTCGGGGACTTTTGTGAAAAGTCGCGCCGACTTAATATATATACGCGCTGTTGAGAAACCCTGGGCAAGCTCCAAGATTTCCCTTGCTGGCCGTCATCCCCCCTTTCTCTCTCCTCTGGGCGCACCGTTCGAGGCACCGAAACTGTCTCTGTCTCTGCTGCACGTAATTCCCGAAAGTCGGGAATTCCCGTCGGCGGGGTTTCGGCAATCGTTGCGGCGACGGATCTTCAGCGAGCGAGCTGATACGGACGAGGGATCGAGGACGAACCACCGCGGAGGATCGCGTGGATACCGCTGGAGGCCGGACGCTTGTGCGGCTCGCGGCATCACCTCGACGGAACCGAGACGGAAGCGGATTTGAATCCGCGCACGGTAATCAGATTAGTTCTCATTGTTTTCGATTTTAGTTTTTCGTTCCGAATCGGATCAGCGGGTATTGGGCGGGATTTATTTTGTTCGACGTTTCTGTTGCGTTCTTCGCGTCCCGCCCGGATCCCAACAGTTCTCCCTTCAGTATCATCCAGGTAAAGAAAATGTGGTGGCATATGCCCTTAGTAGGAAGAAATTGATGTCAGTACAGTTGAGAAGAATGTGGAGGAATCTAGAGGAGGTGGCAAGGTTTGATCCAAGAATGATGCAAGGCAGGTCCAACATATTTGTGGGTCAGTTGGTCATTCATTTAGCTCTTGTGGATAGAATTGTGGTAGCACAGATAAATGAGCAGCAAATACAGGATTTGATTGGGAAGCCAAATGTCACTCAAAGAGCTGATGAGACAGTGATTTTCAAGGGCAGAATGATAGTTCCTACTATGTTGACGCATGAAGCACTAGACGAGGCTCACAAATCTAAATACATTATTCACCCTGGTAGTACCAAGATGCACCAAGATTTAAAGATAAGTTTCTGGTGGGTTGGCATGAAGAGGGATGTCGCAAAGTTTGTATCTAGATGTCTCACATGCCAGCAAGTTAAGGCTGAGCATCAAAAGCCAGCATGTTATTTGCAACCTTTGGAGATCCCACAGTGGAAGTGGGAGGACTTGACCATGGATTTTGTTGTAGGTATGCCGCGAACTAGAAGGCAGCATGATGCTATTTGGGTAGTGGTTGATCGACTTACTAAATCAGCTTATTTTCTACCGATTAAACAATCCCAGCATGCAAAGAGCTTGACACAGTTGTACATTGATGAGATTGTAAAGCTCCATGGAATTCCCAAGACCATTGTATCTGATAGAGATTCAAGATTCACATCACGAGTTTGGAAGAGCATGCAATCAGCTTTGGGAACTCAATTGAGATTTAGTTCAGCATTTCATCCTCAGACAGATGGTCAATCAGAACGAACCATTCAAACATTGGAGGATATGCTTAGAGCATGTAGTCTTGATTGGAAGGACAGTTGGGACCGACACTTAGCTTTGGTAGAATTTGCCTATAATAATAGTTACCATTCCAGTATAGGTATGGCTCCATTTGAGGCACTCTATGGTCGGCCTTGTAGATCCCCACTATGTTGGAATGGGGATAATGATGATAGATTAGTGGGGCCAGAAGCAATTCAAGATTGAACTGAGAAGATCAAGACCATCAGGCAGCGGTTATTAGTAGCTCAGAACCGACAAATGCAATATGCTAATAACCGGAGGAGAGATCTAGAGTTTGCAGAAGGTGATCATGTATTCTTAAAAGTCTCTCCTACTAGAGGTGTGATTCGATTTGGTAAATGTGGGAAGTTGAACCCACGTTACATTGGGCCATTTTAGATTTTGGCTCAGGTGGGCAGAGTAGCTTACCAGTTAGCGTTGCCACCTGAGTTTGCTGGAGTTCATGATGTTTTTCATGTATCAATGTTGAGAAAGTATGTGTATGGCCCAGCTCATGTTATTGATCACACTGTGACGCGGAACGTCGGCAAGACGGTGGGTCGAAGGCGGGAGAGACGATACGAACACGGGCCTCACGCCCACGGCCTCTCGCTCGAACCTCTCTCAGGCAACCTCCGTGGAGGGACGAGCTCTCATCTCACACTATGAGGAGAGGGAGAACATAATAACACAAAGCTTTCATTCATTATAGCATGCCTACAAGGGAAGAGATGATCCCTTTATATAGGGAAGGGCATCTCTTGGTCAAGACAAGAATGATCTCATTAAAAAAGAAATACCAAACATGTCCTAGGGGCAGGATGTAAGGACTGAGGCTTTCGGATTCGGTTTTCGGGGTCGGACCCTGTAGTTCAGGCTCCAGTGGGGCAGAGACTCTGTGATGTTTTGCGTCGAGCGGGCTCGACGCGGTTTAAACGGCGTCCACCGTTGCAGACGCGTTTTAGGTTCTGCCACGTGGGGCCACGTGGGCTGGCTTTGGGCCGCGAGAGTACGGCCCTGTCGTGTCGTCTGAACGGCGTCCGCATGGGACGACGCCTTTCAAACTGCGACTCTGGGATTGTCAGAGTACGGCCCTGACATGTCTCCTGAACGGCGTCTGTATAGAACGACGTATTTCAGAGTCCTGTCAGAGCAGCCGTCACATCACCTGATAGGCGTCCGTCTATGTCGACGCGTTTTAACTAGTCTCTTATTAACCCCGCGAGCCCTCCTTCTTTCCCTCATTTTCTTCCTCCTCTCTTTCTCTCCTCCCTTCCGGCGATCCCGGCGGCAGCCCCTTCTCCTCCCTCTTTTCCTTCCACCATTTCATCTTTCCCTCCACTCCATCCCATACCTAGCTTCCACCACTACCACCTCCACTTCCACTGCGGCGTTTTACTCTCCGGACGGCGGCCGACGTCACGGTGGAGTAAAGACGACCACGGCGGTACCGGCGGCGGCGTGGGGCGAGTCGGGTGGACGGCTTGAAGCTTAGAGGAGTTCAAGTAACCAGTAGGGTGACGAGTGCCATTGTGTTCTATGTTCAAATCATGACTCTTCCTCCTAAAGCATGTTTTAGATCTATGATTCCGGGGGGTAGAACAAGCATGTTTAGGAGCTCTTCTTGATAAAAAGGGGGATTTCTATGAATGTGGTTTCCTGATGGTTGGATTCGCCCATCTTTCTCCTCTGTTTTGGGTGATTTTGGGGTTTTTGGGATTGAAAAGGGGAGCCCTCGGGCTCATGACAGACCTGGTTCCTGACGTTGAAAGACGTCGTGCATGGATGACGCCTTTTTGAAGGGCGTCGGGCCATCATGACGCCTTTGAGGCAGGAATCGTCTTACTAAGGCTCTGTCAGTTCGGGAATTCTGAGACTAAAAGACGTCATGGGTGGACGACGCGATTCGGAATAGCGTCGGGTAACTATGACGCCTTTTAAGGCAGAAATCCCCTGGTTAATGGTTTCTGTAAATTCTGGATTTCTGTGTTGAATGGCGTCTGAGGATGTTGACGCCTTTTAAAAGGCGACCACTGGTGTCGACGCCTTTTAGGCCAGATTATGAGGCCAGAGTTTTATATAAACCAGTACATGGGGCTTGAATGGCGTCGGCCTTGGGCGACGCGATTCAAGACAGAACCACACTAATTCATGCCAGTAAAACGTATTCATACTGCTAGATAGTTGGTTAGTGCATGCCTTAGTGTACTCGGTAGAGATGGATTCTTCATGACCGGATGGTATTACGTTATGTGTTATGCGATCGCGGACTTTTCACGTGACCGGATCGTACTGTGCTGGGTTTTGTGTTACTGTGGACCTGGAGTGACAGTTGTAGCACTTTATCACCCTGTGCTAGTGTGGGTGGAGCACAGCGCCGGTGGGGGCGTGGGCGGGATGACGCCTAGTGAGAAAGGCGAGTAGATGGCTCCTAGGAAGAGGATGCCGGTTATCCGAGAGCGGGGAGATGTCCCTAGTGGATCCGAGGCCGGGAGGCCGAGTGTAGAGCAGTTTATGGAGGCTATGATGGACACTATGGCTAGATACCAGACTCGAGACCCTAGTGAGAGTTCCAGTGCTCGGGGAGGGTCCACAGCTACACTTGAGAGGTTCCTGAAGTTGAGGCCACCTCACTTCACCGGTCGTCCTGACCCTGATGAGGCCGTTCACTAGCTTAGGGAGATAGAGAAGACTTTTGATACCATGGATTGTGCAGCAGTGGAGAGGACTCCGTTGGCTACCTTCATGCTGAAGGATAGAGCCTATGATTGGTGGACCACCTTGAAGAGTTTGTCATATGAGGACAGGAGTCTTAGGGAAATTTCATGGGAGACTTTTGTTAAGGAGTTCAATGCACAGTATTTCCCTAGGCATGTCCAGAGGGCCAAGGAGAGGGAATTTATGGATCTGACGCAGGGGAGCATGACAGTACTCGAGTATCAGGCGAAGTTTGTTTCACTCGGAAGGTTTGTGCCTTTCATATCTGGGGACGAGGAGCGTCGTACTGAGAGGTTTGTGGACAGACTGAGGCTCAGTCTGAGGAACTTCGTGGCATCCCACTGTTGTACAGATTTGGCATCAGCGGTTAGGTGTGCAGCAGCAGTGGAGGCTCAGCAGAACCAGTCAGCCCGGGAGAGAGGACTGACTGCTCAGGGACCAGTTCGTGGCAGGGGTAAGGCAGCGGCAGCGGCCCCTTCGTCCGGATTGGGATCGTCGTCACTCGGCTCCCGATTCAGGAGATTCTTCCGAGGCGGTGGCAGCAGTAGTGGCAGCAGCGGTAGCAACAGGCCCAGGCAGGGTCAGCAGAGCCAGTCAGTGTCCAGTGCGCAGCAGGAGCCAGCTCAGAGGCTTCCGGCAGTTTGCCAGCACTGTGGTGGTGCCCATGGCGGGACTCAGTGTCCTACTCTTCCGAGGAGGTGTTTCACTTGCGGCCAGCAGGGCCATTTGGCGAGGCAGTGCCCGCAGGGACAGGGTTCAGGTGATCAGAAGAAGCCGAGGACCCAGGGGAGAGTTCTAGCTATCACCAGGAGGGAGGCTCGCGCGTCCAACTTGGTGGAAGGTACACTTTCTGTCCTTGGGAACTCTGCACATGTGTTGATCGATTCGGGTGCTTCGCATTCTTTTATTTCTGAGCAGTTCATAGATATTCTTTCTGCACCCGTTGATGAGTTATCTGATGGATTGATGGTAGAGGTTCCTTCTGGAGACTTCATGTTATCTTATAATTGTTTGAGGAATGTTCCTTTGACCATTGAGGGTCATGAGCTACCTGCCCAGTTGGTTGTACTTGCCATTCGTGACTTTGATATCATCCTGGGCATGGATTGGTTGGAAGCCTTTTATGCTGAGGTGGATTGCCACAGGAAGAGGGTGCGTTTCTCGATTTCGGACATCCCGATCTTCTATTTCCAAGGTATTAGGTTCTCTTCTCGAGGTATTCTCATTTCTGCCTTTAAGGCTCGGAGGTTGCTTGCTGGTGGTTGTGAGGCCTTCCTTGGCTCTGTTGTTGTTTTTGATATCCGTGAGAGTTCCAGTCCTTGGGAGGTGCCTGTAGTGTGTGACTTCGTAGATGTGTTTCCTGAGGAGTTGCCTGGCCTTCCTCCTCAGCGAGAGGTCGAGTTTACTATCGAGCTTGCACCGGGTACGACGCCTTTGTCTAAAGCCCCGTATCGGATGGCCTCGGCCGAACTCGCTGAGTTGAAAGCGCAGCTGCAGGAGTTGCTGGATAAGGGTTTCATTCGTCCCAGTACATCTCCATGGGGTGCTCCAGTTCTGTTTGTCAGGAAGAAGGATGGTTCTCTGAGGTTGTGCATTGATTATAGGCAGCTGAACCAGGTTACGATAAAGAATAAGTACCCACTTCCAAGGATCGATGATTTGATGGATCAGCTGCAGTCTGCGATGGTGTTTTCCAAGATTGACCTAAGATCTGGATATTATCAGATGAGGATCCGGGATGTTGATGTTAGTAAGACGGCTTTTAGGACTCGGTATGGACATTATGAGTTTTTGGTTATGCCTTTCGGCTTGACCAATGCTCCGGCAGCCTTTATGGATCTGATGAACCGAGTCTTCAGGACCTACCTGGACCAGTTTGTGGTAGTATTTGTTGATGATATTTTAATATATTCTTCTTCTGAGGAAGAGCACGCCACTCATCTTCAGGTGGTGTTGCAGGCCCTGAGAGAGCACCAACTTTACGCCAAGTTTAGCAAGTGTGAGTTTTGGCTAGACGAGGTGCACTTCCTTGGGCACGTCATTTCTGGTAAAGGTATCGCAGTGGATCCAGCCAAGATCGAGGCAGTGATGGATTGGAGCAGGCCAACTTCAATGACTGAGATCAGGAGCTTCTTGGGGCTTGCTGGTTATTACAGGCGGTTTGTTCAGGGGTTTTCTTCGATAGCGGCCCCCTTGTCGAGGTTGACTCGAAAGGGAGTTCGTTTTGTGTGGACCGAGGATTGTGAGAGGAGTTTCATTGAGTTAAAAACTCGCCTCACGTCAGCCCCAGTGTTGGTGCTTCCATCTGGGTCAGGAGGGTTTGTGGTTTACTCAGACGCGTCCCGCCGAGGTTTGGGCGCAGTTCTAATGCAGCATGGCAGAGTAGTGGCTTATGCTTCTCGGCAGCTGAAGAAACATGAAGAGAACTATCCTACTCATGATTTGGAACTAGCAGCTGTGGTATTTGCACTTAAGATTTGGAGACATTACTTATACGGAGAGAAATTCCAGGTTTTTACAGATCACAAGAGCCTGAAGTATGTGTTCACTCAGAGAGACCTGAATTTGAGACAACGAAGGTGGATGGAGTTCATTAAGGATTATGACTTTGACCTTTCTTATCATCCGGGCAAGGCGAATGTAGTGGCAGACGCCTTGAGTCGGAAGATGGTCATGTCATACCTTATGATTCAAGAATGGAAATTATTCGAGCAGGTTGTGGAATCTTCCTTTAGGGTTCCACGTGAAGATGATAGAGCCGTGTTGGTCAGCTTGACTGTGAGACCAGCAGTGTATCATGCTGTGATTGAGGCTCAGAGGGCAGATGTTGAGTTACCACAGATTCTCCAGAGGTTAGAGGTGGAGTTGTGGGATGACGGTACTGTCAGGTTCAGAGGTAGACTTTATGTTCCGACCGAGGAGGACGTGCGCAGGTGTGTACTTGATGAGGCGCACCGTTCGAGATATGCAGTGCATCTCGGGACAACCAAGATGTATCATTGTTTGAGGAGGCACTTCTGGTGGCCTGGTATGAAGAAAGATGTGGCTGAGTATGTGGCTAGATGCATGACTTGTCAGCAGGTTAAGGCCGAGCATCAGAGACCTGGGGGATTGTTGCAGCCCTTGCCGATTCCGGAATGGAAATGGGAGCACGTGACTATGGACTTTGTGATGGGACTGCCTACATCCCCTAGCAGGAGAGACGCTATCTGGGTCATCGTAGATCGACTGACCAAGTCGGCACACTTCCTAGCGATTAGGAAGGACTGGTCAGTCGGCAAGCTGGCCAAGTTGTTTGTAGATCGGATCATCTCCCTGCACGGGGTACCTTTGTCCATCGTATCAGATCGAGATCCGAGGTTTACTTCCAGGTTCTGGAAGAGTTTTCAGAAGGCCTTGGGCACTCAGTTGGCTTTCAGTTCGGCCTACCATCCCGAGACTGATGGACAGTCGGAGAGGACCATTCAGACCTTGGAGGATATGCTCAGGGCATGTTGCTTAGACTGGGGAGGTTCTTGGGAGCAGCATTTGTCCACAGTAGAGTTTGCCTACAACAACAGTTACCATTCCAGTATCGGCATGGCGCCTTACGAGGCTTTGTATGGGCGACCATGTCGATCTCCGGTGTGTTGGTCTGAGATCGGTGAAAGACAGATAGCGGGACCAGAGTTAGTACAACAGTGTTCTGAGATTGCCAGGACAGTTCGGCAGAGGTTGACCGCAGCTCAGAGTAGGCAGAAGAGTTATGCTGACGTCCGACGGAGACCGCTTGAGTTTGAGGTTGGGGACCACGTGTTTCTTCGAGTCTCACCCTCCAAGGGTGTGATGAGATTCGGGAAGCGAGGCAAGCTGAGTCCGCGATATATTGGACCTTTTCCCATTCTTGCTCGAATTGGGGAAACCGCGTATCAGCTGGCCTTGCCGCCCAGTCTTGCAGGGGTGCACGATGTGTTCCATGTTTCCTTGCTGAGAAAGTATGTTCAGGATCCGTCCCATGTTTTAGATATTTCAGAGTTGGAGGTCGCTGAGGACTTGTCCTTTCCAGAGTTTCCTGTTCGTATTGAGGATCGCAGAGAACAGGTCCTGCGGAACAAGGTTGTGTCCTTGGTCAAGGTGATTTGGCAGTATCGCTCCGGAGGTGAGGCAACCTGGGAGCGGGAAGATGAGATGCGGGAGCAGTTCCCTTACCTCTTTTCGTAAGTCTCCTTGTGAACTTGTATCCCTACTTTTGACCTTATTAATTCTAGCAGATAATTTCGGGGGCGAAATTCTTTTAAGGGGGGGAGAATGTAAGGACTGAGGCTTTCGGATTCGGTTTTCGGGGTCGGACCCTGTAGTTCAGGCTCTAGTGGGGCAGAGACTCTGTGATGTTTCGCGTCGAGCGGGCTCGACGCGGTTTAAACGGCGTCCACCGTTGCAGACGCGTTTTAGGTTCTGCCACGTAGGTGCCACGTGGGCTGGCTTTGGGCCGCGAGAGTACGGCCCTGTCGTGTCGTCTGAACGGCGTCCGCATGGGACGACGCCTTTCAGACTGCGACTCTAGGATTGTCAGAGTACGGCCCTGACATGTCTCCTGAACGGCGTCTGTATAGAACGACGCATTTCAGAGTCCTGTCAGAGCAGCCGTCACATCACCTGATAGGCGTCCGTCTATGTCGACGCGTTTTAACCAGTCTCTGGTTAACCCCGCGAGCCCTCCTTCTTTCCCTCATTTTCTTCCTCCTCTCTTTCTCTCCTCCCTTCCGGCGATCCCGGCGGCAGCCCCTTCTCCTCCCTCTTTTCCTTCCACCATTTCATCTTTCCCTCCACTCCATCCCATACCTAGCTTCCACCACTACCACCTCCACTTCCACTGCGGCGTTTTACTCTCCGGACGGCGGCCGACGTCACGGTGGAGTAAGGACGACCACGGCGGTACCGGCGGCGGCGTGGGGCGAGTCGGGTGGACGGCTTGAAGCTTGGAGGAGTTCAAGTAACCAGTAGGGTGACGAGTCTCATTGTGTTCTATGTTCAAATCATGACTCTTCCTCCTAAAGCATGTTTTAGATCTATGATTCCGGGGGGTAGAACAAGTATGTTTAGGAGCTCTTCTTGATAAAAAGGGGGATTTCTATGAATGTGGTTTCCTGATAGTTGGATTCGCCCCTCTTTCTCCTCTGTTTTGGGTGATTTTGGGGTTTTTGGGATTGAAAAGGGGAGCCCTCGGGCTCATGACAGACCTGGTTCCTGGCGTTGAAAGACGTCGTGCATGGACGACGCCTTTTTGAAGGGCGTCGGGCCATCATGACGCCTTTTAGGCAGGAATCGTCTTACTAAGGCTCTGTCAGTTCGGGAATTCTGGGACTAAAAGACGTCATGGGTGGACGACGCGATTCGGAATAGCGTCGGGTAACCATGACGCCTTTTAAGGTAGAAATCCCCTGGTTAATGGTTTCTGTAAATTCTGGATTTCTGTGTTGAATGGCGTTTGAGGATGTTGACGCCTTTTAAAAGGCGACCATTGGTGTCGACGCCTTTTAGGCCAGATTATGAGGCCAGTGTTTTATATAAACCAGTACATGGGGCTTGAATGGCGTCGGCCTTGGGCGACGCGATTCAAGACAGAACCACACTAATTCATGCCAGTAAAACGTGTTCATACTGCTAGATAGTTGGTTAGTGCATGCCTTAGTGTACTCGGTAGAGATGGATTCTTCATGACCGGATGGTATTACGTTATGTGTTATGCGATCGCGGACTTTTCACGTGACCGGATCGTACTGTGCTGGGTTTTGTGTTACTGTGGACCTGGAGTGACAGTTGTAGCACTTTATCACCCTGTGCTGGTGTGGGTGGAGCACAGCGCCGGTGGGGGCGTGGGCGGGATGACGCCTAGTGAGAAAGGGTCACCTGGTGAACCCCGGGGTCAGCTAGTACCGGTGTGGGTGTGGTACTTTCGGAGTGTCACTCATGCTGAGGGAAGGAGTAACCACCTGAGCCAGTTGTGCCGGAGTAGCTAGAGTACTATCCGAGGGGTTACTGCTTGGTCTCAGCGGGTCGAGGTTTTCCCACTGTCGTTTGCGTGGTTGGCGTGTTCTATCGAGACGGCGGTTGTAGGTTCCCTAGTCGTCTGGTTTAGAAATATGCATGTTTAATACATTTCGACTGCATGTGATTTCACGTTGAAAATTAGGAATTGCACTTACCACTGTGCTTGTTACTTTACCGTCGGCTGTATTTTACACTTGTGGGTGTGTGCGTGGGCAGTGGGGATCGAAGGATCCCGACTGAGTCTTGTCTTTGAGACTCACCCCTGCGGTTTTCAAGTGAGGACTGCCAGCAGACCTAGCGAGGAGAGTGCGGTCGTGTGTTGAGCGCCGTCAGCGGTTATTCCGGGGTATGCCCCGACGTAGTTGTTATTTTATTTCTGGCCTGTATGTTTAATTATTTCCTTTATGTTGGAGTATGTAATTATTTGCTGTATCGAGTCGTATTGTAATAATTTTTAATTCCTGCACTTTCATTTCAATTCAATGCGATGTGAATGTTTAGCTTAGTTTATTATTTATTTCCCAGACTTACTTAGATCCTGGTTTGGTTCCAAATTAATGATTCGGTACCCATTTAGTAATCAGATCCCCGATTATAGGGTGGCGGGTCGTTACACAGGAAATGACCGAAATAGCCCTTAAGGCTAGACTAAAATAAAAATGCATAACTAGACTCGATCCTAGATAAGGAGCTTGTCGCCAAGCCACAAAGACGTCTGCGTAGCACGTGCTCGATGTCTGCTCTTCTGCTATTCGGTGTCCCCACCAACTCTCTTGGGGTGCTGGGAACTCGACCCCGTCGAGTAAGGGTCCACGCCGCTCTGGTAGCGCTCGAGCAGGTCTGGATCGAGGAGTTGTAAGTCCTCTCGGCTGATCTACGTGTCTTCGGATGGTGGCCGATCTCGCCAGCAAACAAGGAAGCGCTGATACTCCCTGCTCCTGGTGGTGATTACCTGTTCATCCAGTATTCGCTCAATTTGCTCACACTGTGCAGGGGGTGGAGCTGGTGGACACTCCGTAGGGGGGTCACTCTCAATGGATGGCAAAGGCCCAAATGGATCACTAGGAATTGCTGTAGGCTCCTTGTAAGCTACAAGGTCTGCCACGTTAAATGTGGGACTAATCCCATAGTATGTCGGTAAGTCCACAACATAAGCATTCGACCCGATCCTTTTTAGGATCCGGAATGGGCCAGCACCGTGGGCTTGCAGCTTTTTAACGACCCCTGAGGGGAATCGTTCAGGCCGCATCCTGACCATGACAAGGTCACCCTCCTGAAATTCCTGCACTCGTCGGTGTGCATCAACCAATCTTTTGTAGAGCTGGTTGCTCTCATCAATTTGCTTGCTAATGTGCTTGTGTAGGTCCTGAATATGTTGGGCAAATGACTCAGCCGACTCGAAGATGCGAGCATGCAAGGGAAGGGGAATGAGATCCACAGGCTGGTTAGGCTTGTATCCATGCACGACTTCAAAAGGGCTCATCCCAGTGGTCTTATTGACTGAACTATTATAGGAGAACTCAGCTCGGGGCAAGATCGAATCCCATGTCCCTGTTTGCTCCCCTACTAAGCACCTCAAAAGGTTCCCTAAGTTTTTGTTGACCACCTCAGTTTGGCCATCAGTTTGAGGGTGATAGGCAGTAGAAAACTTGAGTAGGGTGCCTACTCGGTGCCAAAGGGTCTTCCAAAAGTAGCTGGTAAATCTCACATCCCTATATAAGACTATGGTCTTGGGAAGACCATGTAAACGAACAACCTCATCAAAGAAAAGACAAACCATCCTAGATGGGTCTAAAGTTTTGGAGCAAGGGATGAAGTGGGCCATTTTCGAGAACCGATCAACCACTACGAAGATGGAGTCATGCTTACGAGGGCTTCGTGGTAGTCTAAGCACAAAATCCATACTCACGTCCTGCCAAGGACGATCAGGGACGGGAAGGGGAGTGTAGAGGCCAGTGTTCTGGCGTTTTTGCTTGGCAGTGGTGCAAGTACGGCACTGGGCCACTAAACGAGCTACATCGCGCTTTAGGCTTGGCCAATAGAATCGGCTTTCAACAGCCTCAATGGTTTTGTTTCGACCAAAGTGCCCACCTAGACCGTCCGCATGTACCTCCCAAATTAAAAATTCGCGAACAGAGGTGCGTGGCACACAAAGCTGCTGACTTCTAAATAAGTATCCGTTCTGTAGGAGATACTCACTCTTACCCTTAGAGGATCCGGCTTTAAGCGTGGTATAAATCTCTCCAAAATCAAGACATCCCTCATACAATTCTTTGAGTTTATCAAACCCAGTCACCTCAACACTCATGATGGAAAGAAGGGATACTCGTCGACTGAGGGCATCTGCAACCCTATTCTCGACTCCCGCCTTGTGCTTTAGCACGAAAGTGTAGGCTTG
Source organism: Zantedeschia hybrid cultivar (assembly GCA_030544215.1). Classification (NCBI taxonomy): domain Eukaryota; kingdom Viridiplantae; phylum Streptophyta; class Magnoliopsida; order Alismatales; family Araceae; genus Zantedeschia; species Zantedeschia hybrid cultivar. The sequence goes on from JARZZO010000011.1 coordinate 50,698,774, forward strand.
CAAGAACTCTACCCATCGACCATGCCTAGGATTCAGCTTTTTTTGGGAGCTGAGGAAGCGGAGTGCCTCATGATCAGAGTACAAGACAAATTCCTGCGGCAACAAATAATGCCGCCAATAGCGAAGAGCCTGGACCACGGCATAGAACTCTTTATCATAAGTTGAATATTTCAGCTTAGCATCAGCTAGCTTCTCACTAAAATACGCCACAGGGTGCCCTTCTTGACTTAACACTCCTCCTATACCGACCCCAGAGGCGTCACAAGAGACCTCAAAGACTTTGGAGAAATTGGGAAGGTGAAGTATGGGGGCCTGTGTGATTCGATTCTTGACCTCTGTGAAGCCTTTGGAAGCGGCCTTCGTCCACTCAAAAGGTTCCTTACGGATGCAATCCGTAATTGGGGCCATCACAGTGCTGAATCCTCTAATGAATTGCCTATAGAGAGATGCTAGTCCGTGGAAACTGCAAACATCATGGATGCTCATAGGCTGGGGCCACTCAACGATCGCCTTGACCTTTTCAGGGTCGGCGAAAACTCCCCTATGTGATACTATGAAGCCTAAGATGGTTACTTGATTAGTAAAAAATGCGAACTTCTTAGGATTTGCATACAAGCTCTCTTTTCTCAGCACTTCGCACACCTGACAGAGCTGGCCCAAGTGGTCCTCCCTAGTCCTACTGTAAATGAGAATGTCGTCGAAGTAGACAACAACAAAGGAGCCCATGAAGGGTCGGAGGACCTGAGTCATCAGCCTCATGAAGGTGCTGGGGGCATTTGATAGCCCAAAAGGCATGACGAGCCACTCGTAAAGACCATCCTTGGTCTTAAAAGCAGTCTTCCACTCATCCCCTGACCGGATGCGGACCTGATGGTATCCACTCTTTAGGTCAATCTTGGAGAAGATGGTGGCTCCAGCCATCATGTCAAGCATGTCGTCAAGTCGGGGAATGGGGAACCTATATTTCACAGTGATTCTATTGATGGCGCGGCTGTCAAAACACATCCGCCAGGTGCCATCCTTTTTGGGGGTCAGGAGGGCTAGCACAGCACAAGGGCTGGTGCTGATTCGCAAAAAACCCTTCCCAATGAGCTCCTCGACCTGCTTCTGTAGTTCCGCGTGCTCGGTGGGATTTAAATGATAGTGAGGCAGGTTGGGCAAGGTGGACCCAGGGACGAAATCAATAGCGTGTTGTATGTCACGCATGGGCGGCAGATGATTCGGAAGATCCTCGGGGAAGACATCATGATACCTGTGCAAGACGATTTCCACTTCCTCAACTCGTGGAGTGGAGTAACCTTCAGATGGATTACTCATGACGACAGCCCAAACCGGGGCTCCCTCGGCAACCTCGCCCTCAAATGCACTTGCTTTGATTATATGAAGGGATACCCTCGCTTTTGACTTTACGACTAGTTCTGGGTTGGGTGGGTTGGATGGGGAAGGAACAAGTGGGGAGGGGTTAGGTGAAGGTGTGGAAGGTGAATTTTCCCGAGATGGGATCTCCCCCTTGGCGGGGTTGTTAGGTGGGGAGGGATGCAAGAGAATCTTCCTGCCATTGTGTTTGAAGACACAAATGTTGGCCTTGCCAAGTAGGGTAGCATCGTCATCATAGATCCATGGCCTACCCAAGATGATGCTTCCTACTTCCATGGGAAGGACATCACACCAAATCGGCTTCTGATAGGATTGAAACTCAAGGGGTACCAGGCAGCGGGTCCTGATGGGTAATGATGAGGCATTAATCCACGAGACTTGATATGGCTCAGGGTGAGTCTCAGGATCCAGGCCTAAACGAGAGACACAATCAGTGGAAATTGCGTTGATACAACTTCCACTATCAATTATGATCTTGCATGGCTGGTCGGCTATCCTAATGTAGGTGTGGAAGATGGAGGTTCGACGCCAGTCCTCCTCTTTGGTCTGTGTGAGGATGCATCTCACCACACCAAGCCTAGTGTCTCCGTATGAGTCCACAATGCCCTCGATCCTGGCGTACCCCCTATGCACACACCTTAGGGTGGCACCATTCTCCTCAAATTCCTTAGCTAAGGCTGGGTCAGGTATGTACTTCTCCTCTTCTTCATGAGTGGAGGGCTCAATTAGGAGGGCCCTGGTGGGACACTGACTGGCATAGTGGCCAACCCCATGGCACCGAAAGCAGTGATTACGAGAGCTCCCTGCCTATTGGCTATCTCTGCTAGTTAGTCCGGTCCCTCTATCATCTCTCCTCTCAGCCCGTGGGATGGTGGAAGCCTGAGCCGAGGTAGTTGGAGGTAGGGGTGAGGGAGGGCTTGGGGTGGTGGCAGTAGGGACCCTTGCAGAAGTGACGGGAGTAGTTCCGGATCGCTCGGGGAAATGCATGTGGTGATTAGTAGCCCCTCGGGAGTCAGGTTGCCGGAAGATGGGGGGTCTAGTGGGCTTTTGAAACTGTTCCACATCCAAGGCGATATGATAGGCATGTTCTAGTGTGATCACCTCATGTAGGAATAGCTCACATTGGATGCTCTCATGCAACCCTGCCCGAAACCTCGATAAGGTGACCCTACTATCTTCGCCAACGCCACACCTGAGACAATAGTCATCAAATTCAGCTATGTACTCAGACACCGTCCGGCCGTCTTGAGTCAACTTCTGCCACTGGTCTAGGAGGCGCTGCTCATAAGATGGAGGTACATATTTCTCCCGTAATTTCTCTCTTATCTCCTCCCATGTGGAGAGAGGTCTCAGCCGCCTTGCAGCATGAAGATGCTCCACGTTGAGCCAGTAGGTTTTGGCTCGACCCACAAGCCTCGTAGAAGCAAGGCTCACCTTCCTCTCTTCACTCATGGTATACCAGGTAAAGTACTGGCTCATCCCTGCCTCCCAGTCAAGATAGGCCTTGGGGTCTAGGGTACCATCAAAAATCGGAGCATCTACCCTCACACTTCGGAGGATATGATCATCAATGTCGGGGTGATCCCTAGGCCATCTATCAAACGGTCCACGCTCTCGGCCACGCTCATAGGCATTCCTAACCCGTGGTGGGTTGGGGATATCATGTTCGCCTCTCTCACCCACACCCCTATACCCATGCGGAACCCTCTTAAAGCGTCTGGGGTCTTGCTCATGGTAAGGCTCATCCCCTCGAACCCTGTAAGGGTCGGGAACCCATTCATATTCATCAAAATAATATCGGGGGCCTCTCGCAAAGGGTGCGTGGTCCCTCCTATAGTTGTAGGCCTCCCCTCGTACCCGTGGTGGGTCGGGGAATGGGTCGTATTTGTCATACTCACCATAGCCTCGGGGAACTCTATCGCATGGCACATGATTTTGTCCACGGTCATGGACACCCATCCCATCCCGACGTAGGTCGGGATATCGTTCTTGGGCTAACCCGTCGTCGAACTCTACTCTCCTTCACGGCGCTCGCTCCGGAGGCGCGCGATTGGGCTCATGTTCAAGGACATCCTCCTGACCCTGGGGTGGGTTGGGGGCCCTAACTGGCCCTCCTTAGCAGTTATCTAGGTGATCACACAATCCCGCACGTTCCTCCGCCTCTTGGGGTCTATCTAAAGGATTCTCTAGATTATTCACTCGTCCTACCACGACTCTCATAGACTCCCCCAGGGTAGTGAGCCTCTCGTCCACATGTTGGGTTAGTCGCCCAAACTGATCGGTTATGTCTTGCAAAGATTTGCCCAAGAGGGTCTCTATGGTGTCTACAAGTGTGGGATCCATGACGGGATTGTGCTGAGATGCGGGACGGGACGAGTGATTTTTATGGGCTGACATGCAAGGCTTGATAGGTTAGCAAGGTGAGGAGTTCCTAGACTTGTAGCAAGCAAATTAGATGCAAGATTGATGTCCTCACTCAGTGAACAAGAAGCTCAAGACGTGAACTCATAGTGGTGAAGGGTGTTGAGCACCCGCGGCGTCAGCCCACTAAGTGTGTGGGACGAATTGAGATAGTTGTGAAGCTACCGACAGGTGTAAGGCTTGTCCACACTTGGCGTGCCGACCTTGCGCTGATTGGAGCACTAGGTTTCGCAGACACTCTCTCACTGCCACAGCAATAATCACTCAGTGTGGTGGAACGCTCTCTCACTCCGGCGCTATGCAATTGATGCAAATACTAAATGAACAGATAATATTGGAGCAGGGTTCAGCACTTACCTAGCCGGCCTGCAATACCGACTTCGACCGGAGACTAGGGAGAGCGGGGATGTGCGGAACACCCACGCAGTGTCGGTGTCGCTTCAGAACCTGTGTACAACGGTCCTACGCCTCACGCAGGAGGGAAATAAATAATTAATTACATGCCATAATCCTATTCCCCATGCAAGAGGACAAATCAGCCACAAATCTCCACGCAGGGAGAATAGTCTATATAAAATAACTTTCAATTCTCTTAGAAGGCCTGTCCAAATGATGGCATAGCAGATCCCCTTGGAAGCACAACCAAGATCTCCTCAGCCTTGCAGGCACGTAGAGTGCTAGACTGGCTAAATCCTCCTCGTGCATGTAGAGTCCTATAAATATTTAGGTTGCGTAACCCACCAAGATCATTGGTGCATGCACGTTACAACACTATTGGGAGCGGAGACGTCGCCTGGGTTTGACTCGGGAACAGCAACGGCGCCATGGGTGTTTGGGCCACGTACGGGGCATGGCCTCCTCCTGTTGGACGTTTTGGTGCGGACCATTGCACCAGGCATAGCAGGGGCTTCAGCTGGGTACGGTGGGCCTCGGGCTAGGGAGAGAGGGGTACGCGGCACGTTTCCCGCGTTCACGAAGGGCACGGGCGACGATGTCGCCGTGGCCTCCTTCTTCTCCAGGGGCGGTAGTAGCTGGAGGCTCTAGGTGTGGCCACCGGGGCTTGCAGTGGAGACCAGTCCGCCGGTTGGGTCGCCGTCCGCGAGGATCTTGCCGGCGGGGAGCAAGGTGGAGAAGGGGGGATGCGGCGACGCTCGGCCGTCTGGTGTTCACGCCGGTCGGTGGTGCGAGCGTGACCAGCTGTGCCTTCCTCTTCCTTGCGCCGGCAGGAACGCTAACAGCAACGGTAGCGGCTCAAGGGGGACTGCACGGGCGTCGAGGGTAGCTTAGGATTCCAGTTGGCGACGAGCCAGGTGATGTGAGCAGGTGGTCCGAGGACTGCTGGACGGTGGGCTGGTGACCTGAAAACGGGCAGGGTCCGATCGGTCCGTGCTCGCGCAGCTCGGCGGTGTTCCCAGGCTCCTTAATCCGCTGGGGCCGTGCCAATGTTGCCGTCGTTGGCGTGCTTCCGGGGGGGGGGAGAAGCGGTGCAGAGATTGGGAGGATGATGAAGGAGGGGGTGTAGAAGAGAGGGGAGGGTTACAAGTGTCAGGCGGTGCTGGAGTGAAGGCCGAGCGTCGGAGGTGGCCCCTGGCATCGAAGCCGCCCCACTCACCGTCTAGAAGAGAGAGAGGGAAGGATGGGTTGAGGAGAGAGGACAGGTGGTGAGTGGGTGGCCTGTGGGAGATGGTAGATGGGGGAAGTAGAGAAAAATGGGGGTGGTGGTGGGATACGTGTATTGGCTCTGTCGGGTGGGGCGTTGCCGCAGCTGGTTGTGGGTGACGGTGGGTGGTGCAGGAACAACAATAGAGAGGAAGAAAAATAGCGGAGGGTGGATCGTGGTGGTGCTTACGGACGGTGGTCAGTCGGTGGTGGAAGGGGCAGGAGATTAATGGAGAGGGAGAAGGAAAGAGGAGAACGGACGGTGGCAGGTGGGTGGTGGAGGGTGTGTATGAAGAGGAGGTGGTTGGCGCGCCTACCAGTTGCTGCCGCTGGTGGTGGTGCTACCGGTGCACGTTGGTGGGTGGTGGTGGCAACACGCGGAGTCAAGGATCCTGAGGCCGTGAAGACGTCCTCAAGGTTTGCTCTGATACCACTTTGACGCGGAACGTCGGCAAGACGGTGGGTCGAAGGTGGGAGAGACGATACGAACACGGACCTCACGCCCACAGCCTTTCGCCTGAACCTCTCTCAGGCGACCTCCGTGGAGGGATGAGCTCTCATCTCACACTATGAGGAGAGGGAGAACACAATAACACAAAGCTTTCATTCATTCTAGCATGCCTACAAGGGAAGAGATGATCTCTTTATATAGGGAAGGGCATCTCTTGGTCAAGACAAGAATGACCTCATTAAAAAAGAAATACCAAACATGTCCTAGGGGCAGGAAATGACCGAAATAGCCCTTAAGGCTAGTCTAAAATAAAAATGCATAACTAGACTCGATCCTAGATAAGGAGCTTGTCGTCAAGCCACAAAGACGTCTGCGTAGCACGTGCTCGATGTCTGCTCTTCTGCTGTTCGGTGTCTCCACCACTCTGCATTGAAAATTAAAGCAGATTGGACATTTGAAGAAGAACCTATTCGTATTCTGGATTGAAAGGTGCAATAATTAAGGTCAAAGAGCATTCCCATGGTCAAGGTGTTATAGCGTCATCACTCAATGGAAGAGGCTACTTGGGAATTGGAGGAGAAGATACAGGCAAAATATCCAGAACTATTCAGGTGAGAATATTTCAATTTGAGGACAAAATTATTTTAGGGAGGAAAGAATTTATAACAACCGATTATTAACATGTAATTAGGATAATTGTGTTATTAATTAATTTTGAGCTAATAGATTATGTATGTTAAAATATGCACAAAGTTTAAACTTGGTTGGTTAAGTCCCATAAAATATTTAGATATGATCAATTGTGATAGAAAACTTAGTGTAAATCATAATCGGATTTAGATTAGAATGATTAATTGGAGATTAAGGGTAAGTATGCAATTATTAAAAGTAGGAAGACTATTTGATGAATAATTATTTTATGTAGTAGAAACCTAAAACCTATGGTTAGAAATTTGTATTTTATTAGTTAGTGCTTATCCTAGAAATATTAGTATTATATTAGATAGTGGGGTGGTCATAATTAGTTTTAACCTTAGTTAAAGTTAGTGGAATAGTTTAGTTAGTTTAACCTTGGTTAAAGTTAGTGGGTTGGTCAAAGTTAGTGTTAACCATGGTTAGTGTTAGTGGGATGGTTAAGTTAATGTAACTTGAATGGTTAGAATTAATAAATTTTAAAGTCATTTAAGTAACCATGGTAAAACTAACTAAACCCATCCTATTTAAGGGACCTTAACTTGGGTTTTGGACTTGGTTTGGCATATGCTCTGCACCAAAATGTGGGAGCAACAAGGAAATGATTTGGTAGGCCATCTTGAAGTGTTCTTGGTGTTCTTGAAGTGTTGTTGGTGTTCTTAAAAAAGGTAGGTTGCATGGGTGCTAATTTGATAAGAGTTTAGCATAGTTAATCATAGGAAATCAATAAATATGTAATATATTTTTTTATATCTTCGAATTATATGTTCTTGTTAAGTTCTTAGGTGTGAAATAGTTGAATTATATAAGGATTTAAATTTTAAAAAGCCTAGAATAGATTAAAGCATAGTAGAAGTTAAATTTCTGCAACCCAGATTTTTCTGCAACTCTTATGATAGCAGGGTAACCTTCAAATTTTTATGATTTTATTTTATATAGAAAACTTATGAAATTTTTATGACATAACTATGACATGATTTCACATCTCCAAAAATTAGAATAAATTTTCATATTCATATGGTAATACTTATAGGTCATGAAAATGACTCTAATTTTCATATACAGTTTTCTGAGCACATTTGATAGCATGTTAGAACATGAATTTTAGTAATTTACATGTTTTACAAAATAATCTGAAATTTTTACGAACTAATACTCATACTAGTATAAATATTTATAAAAATATTCATGAATTTTTATGTTCATATGATGATGCTTTCAGGTCAGGTAACAGGATATAATTTGTAGATGTAGTTTTTAGACTTCATTTGATAGAATGTTAGTACGTGAATTTTAGTAATTTATATATTTTACAAAATAATCTAAAATTTTTATGATATAATATTAATACTAATATACATCGCTAATTTTTTTTTTATGAATTTTTATATTCTTATGGTGATGCTTCCATGTCGAGTAATATGGTATAATTTGTAGATACAGTTTTCAGATTTCATTTGATAGCATTTTAGAACGTGAATGTTAGTAATTTATATGTTTTACAGAATGATCTAAAATTTTTATTACATAATAGTATCATTATTATACATATTTAAAAAAAAATTCAAGAATTTTAATGTTCATATGATAATGGTTCTTAGTATGTGTAACAGGGTTCATACTCCACTCTGACATTTCAGTAACTCAGGGATAGTACCCTGATGTTTGATTTTCTGCTATCTTTGTGGAAAGACATTTGAGCCCAAACTTTTAAAGGATGTACCTAATGTGATTTAGTACAATATATAAAATTTTCAAGATTTATGGAAGTACTTTTATTTGTTAATAAAATCAGTGTTTTAAATGTGGACATATTACTTTTATAGGAGATTTGTGATTTACCTATGTGTTGTTTGAGTTTATAACAAGCTGTATTTAAATTCATCTTAGAACATGATTTATTTATTTTTTAATTATGATTCTGAGGTATTCTTAGTTTATGAATTCCTGAAAATAAAATATCTAAAGAGGTTAGTCATTTTCTTATGTATATGTTGTTGTAGCTATATAAATATTAAGTTTGTTCTGATATTGTTAATAAATCTTGCCAATCGGACATAGCCGCTAAATGAGTATTGCTCTGCGGAAATGGTCATAACAGCTTCACCAGGACCCATTTATTATGGGGCTGCATGCTACACCTAAAAAGGTGGGAGCCACCTCCAGAACCTATTAGCTCTGTTACTCGGGGGTCGCAGGTAGAAATCCTTTGTTAAGGTGGGGTGACGACCCTCGGGATAGCGCTACGCCTATGAGTTAGCTCTGTACGTGCCTAGGAGCTCAGTTTTTGTGTTCTGTTTCTGGCTTATAGTGGCGGTTGGATGTGTGTCCGGGCATTTCTTTAATAAGTGAGAACCTATGGTCTAAAAGACAAATTTTATATGTATAATGAAGATCCTGACATGTAAAAATGACAATCTACTATGCAACGCTTTGGTATAATGTTGTGAATGGTGGAACTTCCTTAGTATTTAGATTTCTCTTACAAATTTTTATACTACGCTTCCATTTGAAACATAGTATCCTCCGAATTATCTGTTCTGAGGAGTCTTTTCCCCTTGTTGCGCTTTGGCCATCTCTGTAATTATTTTGTATATTATGGATTACCGGGCCGGGGCGTGACATTATGGTATCTGATAGAGATTCAAGATTAAATAGTCCTTACATTTTCTACTGATTAAACAGTCCCAACATGTAGAGAGCTTGGCACAGTTGTACATTGATGAGATTGTAAAGCTCCATGGAATTCCCAAGACCATTGTATCTGATAGAGATTCAAGATTCACGTCACGAGTTTGAAAGAGCATGCAATCAGCTTTGGGAACTCAATTAAGATTTAGTTCAACATTTCATCCTCAAACGGATGGTCAATTAAAACAGACCATTCAAACATTGGAAGATATGCTTAGAAGTGTTCTTGTTAGATTTTCAGGTCATGAAAAGGACTGTGATTTTCAGATACAATTTTTCTGAGTTCATTTGATAGCATGTTAGAACATGAATTTTAGTCATTTATATGTTTTAAAAAATAATATGAAATTTTTATGACCTAATACTCATACTAGTATAAATCTTTAGAAAAAGGTTCATGAATTTTTATGTTCATATGATGATGCTTTCAGGTCAGGTAACAGGCTATAATTTGTAGATGTAGTTTTCGGACTTTATTTGATAGAATGTTAGAACGTGAATTTTATTAATTTACATATTTCACAAAATAATATGAAATTTTTATGACATAATAGTCATACTAATATACATCTTCAGAAAAAGTTTTATGAATTTGTATATTCATATGGTGATTCTTCTATGTCGGGTAATATGGTACAATTTGTAGATACAGTTTTCAGATTTCATTTGATAACATGTTAGAACATGAATTTTAGTAATTTATATGTTTTACAAAATGATCTAAATTTTTTTATTACATAATAGTATCATTATTATACATCTTTATAAAAAGTTTCAAGAATTTTAATGTTCATATGATAATGGTTCTTAGTATGTGTAACAGGATTCATACTCCACTCTGATATTTCAGTAACTCAAAGATAGTACCCTGATGTTTGATTTTCTGCTATCTTTGTGGAAAGCCATTTGATCCCAAAATTTTACAGGATGTACCTAATGTGATTTAGTACAATATATGAAATTTTAAATATTTTTGGAAGTAATTTTATCTGTTAATAAAATCAATGTTTTAAATGTGGACTGATTACTTTTATAGGAGATTTGTGATTTACTTATGTGTTGTTTGAGTTTATAACAAGTTGTACTTAAATTCATCTTAGAACATGATTTATTTATCTTTTTAATTATTATTTTGAGGTATTTTTAGTTTATGAGTTCCTAAAAACAAAATCTCTAAAGTGGTTAGTTATTTTCTTATGTATATGTTGTTGTAGCTACATAAATATTAAGTTTGTTCTCATAATGTTAATAAATCTTGCCGATCAGACATAGCCACTATATGAGTATAGTTCTGGGGAAATGGTGGCAACATCCCCACCAGGACCCATTTATTATGGGGTTGCGTGCTACACCTAAAAAGGTGGGACCCACCTCCAGAACCCATTAGTTCTATTATCCGGGGGCCGCGAGTAGAAATCCTTTGTTAAGGTGGGGTGACGACCCTCGGGGTAGTGCTACGCCCATGACTTAGCTCTGTACGTGCCTAGGAGCTCAGTTTATGTGTTCTGTTTCTGGCTCATAGTAGCGGTTAGATGTGTGTCCGGGCATTTCTATAATAAGTGAGAACTTATGGTCTGAAAAATAAAAATTATATCTCGCAATCTATATGTCATTTCAGTAAATGAACTTATTAATCTTAAGTTCTGTATTATGTTCTATATTCTGGCTCTGTTCGTATATTGATAAGCTTGTGTAGCTTTGTTCATAGTTGGCATGATATTATGAATCATGTATCTCAATTTCCATATTGGCATAAAATTTTGATGCACATATGTATTATGTGTTAGTTTTGTTTTCTGTTATGTTTGATATTCTTATGCAATATATATATTCTGCTTCAATTATTTGGATGGCAAATTCTTATGAAAGGCAGCCTCATCTGCCTACTGAGTTACCATTTCTTTGGTACTCATGCCTACTTTTCAGGTGATTGGACATAAGGAGAAGCAGAGTGAGCTTGAGGTGGGGTCACTCAGGGTTTGCATAAGATGACATCTTTTTTAGGCGAATCTAGAGGATTGAACTATGTATATACTTATGCTATTATTTTTGTTGGAATGTATAGTGAAGATCCTGACATGTAAAAATGGCAATATATGCAACCCTTTGGTATAATGTTGTAAATGGTGGAACTTCCTTAGTATTCAGATTTCTCTTACAAATTTTTATACTACGCTTCCATTTGAAACATAGTATCCTCCCAATTATATGTTCTGAGGGGTCTTTTCCCCCTGTTGCGTTTTGGCTATCTCTGTAATTATTTTGTATATTATGGATTACCGGGTATATTATGGATTACCAGGCCGGGGCGTGACAACTATATTTTTCGGCCATCAAAACTAATTTTCAAAGCTGAAAAATTAACAAATAGGCCGAATATTATAAAAAAAAATCAGAAAATTGGTAAACATGGAGAACATGTCAAATACATTATATTTAAAGTGTGGACAAAATTTTATCAATTTTTGGATTAGTTTGATATGATTTTGGACTTCGGCTTCGATTCTGAAAATCTGAATAGCAAAATGAGTCATAAAATTTTAAAACTATACAGAAAAGTAAATAATAATATAACAAAGGTCTCCACAAAATTAGACATGATTTAAACATGAAACTAGTGAGATTTAAGATTCACAAGTTGAGATTTCAAAACTGTCAGGACATATTATATAATTTGAGAAGAATATTACGAAATAAATATCAAAAGAACTCATAAGAGTATGAAATTTATTGGATATAAATATAACATGAAAAGTAGGCGTTTGACAAAATTTCAACTCAATTAAACGATAAGGGAGAACAAATATCTGTAACTCAGATGATTATAGTTGAAAACAAAACAGATTGAATAGACATATTGCGTATGCTGAGATAATAATCATCGAATGAATGGTAAATCAAATCACAAAAAATTGAAACTTGATGACCGTGAAGTAAACATATAGATAAAACTTCTTACCAATTAATTATCTTTTTAAAATATTTAAAAATAATATAATTTTTAATACAAAATAGATCACGTTTAGAGTTATCCACCTATCTCTTGAAGAAATATTAGTTCTTAGTTCTCCTATAGCTTCCTTGCTATCTATCTATACTTCCTTACTCTTCTAAACACTTTTTCATATTATTTAAACTATTTTCCACCTTCTTTAAGCCTCTAAGAACACATAATATTGATTAGAATCAAACCCTAAAAGAAATAGCTATGAATTAATTCTATTCTCTCAAGAACACCACATGAACTTATCCTTGGAAGAGAACTGTGTGCAATAGCGCTTATGCACGAATCCAAAGCTTTATTTACACTTATTTCTATTCCTAGTGTAATTACTAAGACCCCATTTCTTTGTTGGAGTCGAACTCCAACTCCTCATGATTTAATCTCCAAGTCAAAGTTCCTTCCTAGTGTAAATCGGACTCTGTTCACGCCACCCGCATTTTTTTTTTCTAAACTTCTTTAAATTCGGCATCTTAAATGTTTGAATTAGGAAAAATTCTCTTCTACAACATTTTAAAACTTTTTATTATCTTTCTAATGCCACCAATATCACTATTTTTGGACATTTGTATAAAACATTATGCTATTTTACTGACTTGCTGTCCTGAGTACTCCGAACTCAGAAATCTAGTAGATTTCTTTCCTATCCAAACATGTCTTGATTTTGAATAGTAAATGACTTATTTTAAATATATAGTCTTCATAAAACTTCTATGATTTTTAGTTATCTTTCAAATATAAGTTGTCTTACTTAATTTAAAATTTTATATACAAGTTAAGCTTAAAATACCAAGACTATACCAAGTAAATTTGTGTACAAAATCCTAGTTCAAGTAAGATTCCAATCATGAATTTCTACCTACTAATTAGAATCTTAATCATACTGAAATTTATTTTATGATACTATTAATCCAAGTCAAATATGTCATACATAACTTTTCAGGTCGTGGTTAATTTTAATTATATCATTTTTTATTTCCTAATTCAAATCTTAGTTCGATTAGGACTTATTTTCTATGGGCAGCCCTTTCTAATATTGATTATCGATTTTTTTACTCCAAAACACAAAATTAATAAAAATGATCTTTTACAAAGTCATAGAGCTTTTTATGCTCTTTCTAATAATACCAAGCACACTTTAATCTGAAATTTTTATAGAAAGTTATCATTATTTTACTAGGTTGTTGTCTAATATATCAAAGTCAGAGTTTTAATTAAATTAGTGGGCTATTCTTAGTAGTATAGTTGGACTAATGTGTTTTCATAATTAGGTTAATTGGACTAAACCAATTTACTTAAACTTACTAATAGATTGTCATAATTAATTAATGGGTGTAATTTAAATTAATTGAATTGTAAAAATACAGGATATAACAGTATAATACCCTCAGGCAAATCCTTCAAATTCCAAACTTGATCAATGTAGATGGATTGTATCTTAAAGTTCATTGCTTCTCGTTATTTCTTAGCATTTGGGTCTCTCAATGGCCTCTGATAGGTCTTTGGACCATCATCCTTACGGTAGGGTATTCTTGAGTCACCCTCACTGATATGTCCAATACATCTTTCAGGTTGTCTCGGTACCCTAGTAGACCTACATGTTTCTTGTGCATGCTCTTAAACAAGTTATGGAACCACAGGATTATTTGATGAGCCCGTTGTTGACTATGGATCTGCAACATCTTCCAGAATTACTTAGTCTTACTGTCTTCTTGGATGAGGTATTCTTCTTCCAAGAATACAGCTCTGCTGGCGACAAAGATGGTAAAAATAGTACCCAAAGGTTTGTTTTGGGTATCTTACAAATTTGTATATGTGGATCAGTGATTCCAGTTTGTCTTGATCATGTCTCCTAATGGGGGGAGGATGGCTCCAGACTTTAACATGTTTAAAGTCAGGCTTCCTATCCTTTCATATCTCATATAGAGTGAAAGTGACAGACTTACTAGGAATCTTATTTAGTAGATACGTTGCTGACTCTAGCGCGTAATCCCAAAGAGGTACTGGTAATATGAAAAATGTTTTGATTGAACACACCATGTCCAACAAGATAAGGTTCCTCCTTTTAGATACACTATTCATTGGAGGCATATAAGGAGTCGTTCACTGAGAAAGGATACCATTATCCTTCAAGAATTGTGTGAACTTTGTATTTAAGTATTCTCTTTCTCGATCTGATCAAAGAATTTTAATACTATTGTTGGTTTGCTTCTCCATTTCATTCTTAAATTTCTCAAAAGCTTCTGACTTGTACTTTATTAAGTACATATAGCCAAATTTAGAGAAGTCATCTATAAATGTGATGAAGTATGAGAAGCCACCTTTAGCTTAGGTATATATTAGACTACTTAGATCAGAATGTATTAGTTCCAATAAGTCTTTGGATCTTTCTCCATATCCTGTAAATGTAGACTTAACTAATTTATCCATCAAATCAGACTCACAAATAGCAAATGATTCATAATCGAATAGATCTAAATATCCATCTTTATGCGATTTCTAAAGTCTATTCTCGCCAATGCATCCGAGCCTACAATGACACAGATAAGCGTAGTTCATACTATTCTTGCTCCTTTTAGGAGCTCTATCAAGGTGAAGAGAATCATAACAAACATCCAACATATACAATCTATTAACTAAATTTACTAAAGTAATAAGTTTATTACTATAATAAACTAAATAGCTATTGTTCTCAAAGGTTAATTTGTATCCTACTCTATCAAAATAAGAAACAAAAATAATGATCTTTATTATGCTAGGAACATAATAACAGTAAGATAATATGATTCTCTGTCTAGATGGAAGCTTGAAGTCCATTGTCCCGACAACGAGTGTTGAAACCTTTGTACCATTTCTTAGCCTCAAGTCCACATCGCTTTTGCTCAGCTTCCTCTTACTTGTCAGTACATCTACATCATTGTAGATATGAGAAGCACATACAGTATCCAATATCCAAGATGTAGAATATATGAGAGACAAGTATATATCTATCATAAAGATACCTAAAGCTTCTTTAAGCTTCGTCATTTCCTGAGGTTTTTATTTTGAGGTACTCCTTGTGGTTTCTCTTCTCGTGACCCTCTTGGTGGCAGTGGAAGCATTCACCAATCTCTACTCCTTTGCCTTTATCCTTCTTGGCAGCTGGCTTCTGCTTGTTCTACTTCTTCTCTTTGCCTTTCTTAAAGACTTGGATTGCTCCTCTTCTTCATGTCTCTATTAACCATGAGAACAATGAGCTTTTCCTTCTGAAGGTTGCCCTCAGTAGTCTTCAACATATAAAGTAGCTTTGTCAGTGTCGCCTGAATTTTGTTCATGTTAAAATTAGCAAGGAACTGAGAATATGAATCTAGAAGTAAGCTGTAGACAAGGCCGGTGGTCATTTCCTTAGGTAGGTCTATCCCGAGTACAGCCAACCTTTCAATGCACTCAATCTTCTTTAACACATGAGTTTGTACTGAAGATCCATCTGCCATGCGAGCTCCGAACAAGTTTTTAGATATTGCATATCTTTCAACCTTACTCTGTTCTTCAAAGAGCTCCTTCAAGTGGAGTAGGATGGATCTGGCATCCATCTTTTCATGTTGCCTTTGCAACTTGTTGCTCATAGAGGCTAACATACAACATTAGGACATGGTGGAATCCTCCTTCAACTTCTCATGTGTAATCATATCTCCTTTAGGGTTATCTCATGCCGATTTAGGCGGGACCTCATCCTCTAGAACATATGTGATCTTCTCAGACCTGTGAACAGTCTTCAAGTTCTTAAGCCAGTCAGAGTAGTTAGGGCTTTTCAATATGTTAGCATCTAGTATGTTAGGAAGTGGGTTGTTTGACGACATTCTCGCCTACAAGAGAAATATAAATAAAGTTAACAAATATTCAATATTAAAGTTAAAACAAGATATGGATTTTTATCTAGTTTAACTCCCACTAATTTTTAACAGACTGTACAACCCTCTGATGCACAGAATTGGTGCCGCTGACGGTCTCCTAGTATGGATTATAATCTCACTGACTCATAATGTGCTTTTGTAGATAGCACAACAAACCACACCATGATCAGAGAGCAATCAACTTTTGACATTTGTAACTCTTTGGTATATTTGATCAGACTTTAACCCCCAAAATATTAATGGCATTGTGGATAGCACAACAAACCATTAATATCTGGTTTACGTATTGCCATCATTACTTAAGATGCAGCCCTTGTGGATAGCATAACAAGACTACACCGTACCTCTATCCCGTTTAAGACATCGACATGCCATAGCTTTAATCTTGTCCTTAGAATTTGTTAGGTCATGTTGTAGGGGCCGTTACCTTTGGGGACTTAATTGGCCCATGATCCACTCTCTTTGATTGAGGGGATTGTAGGATATTGGGCAAGAAGGGATCTCCTTGTGATCGGAGAGAGCAAATCGTGCGGAGCTACCTTACATGAACGGTTATGCCGTTAACTTGCAAGACCCACCTGATGGCAGGCAAGAGTTATGGGTCGACCCTGGGGGACCTTCAATCTCTCGGACAGTCGGGAGGAGGCGACCTTAGAGTCCAGGCTCCTGGCCTCCCCTCAGACATGTCACAGACCTTTGATTACCGAGAGGGTAGGCTCCTCTTAGCTTTTGGTGATATGACTGAGACACTGCAGTGTCTTGAGGGTTGTCGACTGATGTGTTGGTGTAACGACCCCCTGATAGCCGGTTCGGTCATACCGACGTACTTCGAACCGCAAGGACCCGTTGACAGCGGGAACAACCTGATCATGTATTTGTAGCTAAGGAGCACATCGCATGTAAATAAATAGTTGATTGATCATGAGTTACCAAATTCTTTATATTGATGTCATATACAGTACATCGCAGTACCTCAAGTCCAGGGATACAACTTGTAAGTTTACATGGGGACTGGATTTACAAAAACCAAGCTCGGCTCAACTAAACTAAGGTCGTAGAGATTTCTCGATTGCTCCGGGAAGGGGGTTAAATAGTATGGGTGAGTTTACCGACTCAGCAAGCACATGATACCATTATATAGCTTATCATATATAAACATAAAAAGAGATATGATAATACTATCTAATCATGTCATGATAGAATAAAACATAGCAAGCTTCAGCGAACATAAGGATCATGGTTCATGGCAAAACATATAAGATCATGGTATGGCACCATAGCGTGGCATCATAGCATGGCGTGAGTATCATAAAGATCATGGCTTAGCATGGCATGGTTGAAAGATCATGGCGTACCATAGCATGGCGTGAGTATAAACATAAAGATCATGGATTAATATCATGGCGTGACTTGACTTGATCATGGCATAGCATCATGACATGGCATAAGTACAAGCATAACAAGGGCATGACATAGCATTATGGCATGATTAAAAGAACATGGTATAGCATGAAGTCATACATCATAAACATATATATAGCATACAAACAACATAAATCTTTTCACTTATTTAATGGACATACATCCAAACCACAACATGAGGAGGTTTAACATGACATGCAGCCAGCGGTAAGGCAAATGCCCACTGGCGCTTCCACTGCACAACAGAGAGACCCACCCATCCCACCTGGACCGGTAGAACCGTAGCCAAGATTTTACCCGTTTTGCCTCAGGTTGTGTCTTTTAACTTAATATCCGTTTCACAAGGATGCTTGTATGATTCGGACGCATGGACTCCTAAGGTGGCACTGTCCATAAGCATGTTCGATTTTAACATGGGAGACTTGTAGCATGGGATTTAGGTATGGGTTGAGTGTCCATTTAGGCTCTTATGTCATTTTGATAGCATGTTGGCTTAGTAACCTATACTTAGATTTGTAGGAAAATGTATGTTTGAAAACATGCCATTTGCGATAGGAAACTAACCATGGAGATAGGACCATGTACTTGCCTTTAAACCAGGATCTTGCTTAGGCACAATAGAAGCCTCCTTCCGTCACCCTCCAGGGCAGCTCGAACTGGCGGTAAGACTTCTTCTCCCGAGCTCTCTCTTTTTCTCTTTCTCTGTACCTCTCTTTCTCTCTCACTCTATCTCTCTATAGGTGTGGGTGAAGGAGGAATGAGAAGAGATGGGGGAGATGGGAGGGCTACCCCCGTATTTAAAGGGGTGGGTATGGATTAAAATGGGGACATGTGTTTAGGACATGTGTCCCTTTAAGGTGAGTTTCGCTTGAATTTGGGACATGTGTCCAATAATGTAGCATAGATTTATCGGGGGCTAGTAAATCTTATCAATTTTATTATTCTTCAGTATTTTTACATTTTAGTCCCTATATTTTCAATAATTAGCTTTATATTCTCATTCAACACCTCTTCACCGAATTTAACCCCCTTTTTTAGGGATTCGAGGACATATCTAGAGGCTTTAAAATTTTTTCTTAAGACCCTATGAAGATCATCTATTGCATTATAAGATATGAACTTTTCATAATTGCATTTATAGTTTTTTGGTATTTGCGGATATATCTTTTTTCATAATTATGTACATGTTGGCATATAATTGAAATTTTGTTGGTCCTTACATCCTCTCCCCCTTAAATAAAATTCGTCCTCGAATTTTAAATCTAATTGAATAAATTGTTGAATATGGTGAGGATCTTACCGAAAAGATGTGGGTACTTGCTCCTCATTTCTTCTTCCGTTTCTCAGGTTGCTTCCTCTGTTGACTGGTTTCTCCATAGAACTTTCACTAAAAGAATTGTCTTATTTATGAGCTCCTTTATCTTGAAGTCCAAGATTTGCACGGGCTGTTCTTCATAACTCAGATTTGACTAGATCTGGAGCTCACCATAAACTATGACATGGGATGGGTCATGAAGATATTTCTTGAGTATGAAGACATGAAAGATGTTGTGAACTCCTTCTAGAGCAGGCGGTAGGGCTAGTTGGTACGCTGCATCTCCAACCTTCTACAGAATTTCAAATGGACAAATATAGCAGGGTGCTAGCTTGCTTTGCTTTCCAAATCTGACAACTCCTTTTGATGGGGAAACCTTCAGAAACACATGGTCTCCGAATTCAAAAGAAACATCTTTTCTCCTCTGATCGACATAGCTCTTTTGTCGATTTGGTGCAGCTATCAACCTTTGATGGATAAATTGAAGTTCTCTGTGTTGGCCTGCACAATATCTGGTCCTATCATTTGTCTCTTTCCGGACTCTTCCCAACATATAGGTGATCTGTAGGATCTCCCATATAGAGTTTCAAAAGGAGCTATTTTAATACTGGCAGGGAAGCTATTATTATAGGCAAATTTGACCAACGGTAAGTTTTTATCTCAATCTCCTCTCCAATTTAGACTACAAGCTCTCAGCATATCTTCTAAAGTCTGGATAGTTCTTTCTGTCTGACCATTGGTCTGAAGATGAAAGGTAGTACTGAACTTTAATTGAGTGCCTAAAGTTTCCTGGAGACTCTTCCATATTCTAAAGGTGAATCTAGAGTATCTGTCAGAGACAATTGACTTGGGAATCCCATGTAGCTTAATGATATTGTCTATATGTAGCTTGATCAAACTTTCTACTCATTGGTTAATCTTTATTGACAAGAAATGGGCATATTTTATGAATATATCCACGATTACCCAAATGGCTTCATGTCCGTGTGCTGATCGGGGAAGACCCACAATAAAGTCCATAGTGATATGTTTCCTTTTTCCCTCTGGAATTTCTATCTTTTAAAGTAGTCCAAAAGGTCTCTGATGTTCTGTCTTAACCTGTTGACAAACTAGGCATTTAGAAACAAAATTAGTAATATCTTTCTTCATACATGGCCACCAAAAGATACGCTTCATGTCTTGGAACATCTTGGTACTTTCAAGATGAATAGTGAACTTTGACCTATGAGCTTCGGTCAAAAGTTTCTTTCTCGATTCATGGTCCTATGGAACGCATAATCTGCCTTAGAAATATATAACGCCATGATCATTTGTTTTAAATCCAGACTTATTAGTCAGTTCTTACAACTTAAGATCATTTTGTTGAGCTTCAAAAATCTTTTTCACAATGGTAGATTGGATGGATAACTGACATAAGGAGGCAATAACTTCCTCAATCATCTTCCATTCTCTAATCATCATTAGCCGCTTCCTGCTGAGAGCATCGGCTATAATATTTGCCTTACTTGGGTGATAATTCAATTCAAAATCATAATCTTTTAAGAATTCTATCTAATGACTCTGTCTAAGATTGAGCTCTTTCTGAGAGAAAATATATTTAAGGCTCTGATGATGTAAGGATTGAAGTTTCAGATCCAGTTATTGGATCAGTTTCGGTGTCGGACCCCTTGATTTGGACCCTTGAGGGGCTGAGAGCATAGGTTCTTTATCGCGTCGAGCTTGCTCACCGCGGTTCAAACAGCGTCTTGTTTGGAAGACGCGTTTTAGAGTGTGCTACATCGGTGCCACGTAGGCGCCATGTGGACCAGTTTCGGGCCGCGAGAGTACGGCCTTGGTCTTGTCACTGGAATGACGTCAGTATTGGACGACGCGTTTAGCTAGGTTTGGTTTAAACCCACGAACCCTCCCTCCTTTCCCTCATTTCTTTCATTTTCTTCTATCTCCTCCCTCTCTCCGAACACTTCGCTCTCCCTTCCCCCTTCTCCTTCCTTTCCTCTCCCTC
The DNA here is from genome assembly GCA_030544215.1 of Zantedeschia hybrid cultivar. Classification (NCBI taxonomy): domain Eukaryota; kingdom Viridiplantae; phylum Streptophyta; class Magnoliopsida; order Alismatales; family Araceae; genus Zantedeschia; species Zantedeschia hybrid cultivar. The sequence continues at coordinate 50,719,699 of JARZZO010000011.1, forward strand.
CACTCCATCAAACCCCCTCCCTAATTTCCATCGCTACCACCACCATTTCCTCCGCGGCGTATTGCTCTCCGGATGGCGGCCGACATCTCGGTAGAGTAACGGCATCTACGGTAGTACCGGCGACAGTTTGTGGCGGGGCGGTCTAGCGGCTTGAAGCTCAGAGGAGTTCAAGTAATTGGTAGGGTGACGATCTCCATTGTATTTTGACTAAAACCACGTTTTTCCTTCTTTAGAGCATGTTTAGGAGATTTTCGGGAAGAAATTCCACTTTTTATACTCGGAAGGCTGGGGGCAACCTGTTAGCGAATGTTAAATGGCGTCTTGGGACAGAGACACCGTTTTGAATAGCGGCTACCTCCCACGACGCGATTTAGTCTGGATCACCCCGATGCCTAATTCTGTTTCTGTCATGATTAGGCGACTAGAGATAGCGACACCTTTTAAAGGGTGACTACCTTACACGACGCATTTTAGGCCATCTTCCGAGGCCAGTTTTCGCATGAACCAGTTTAGGGGTCTTGAATGACGTCGGCCTTGGGCGACGCGATTCAAGACAGAATCTTATTAAAGCATGCAATTAACATGTGTTTACATTGTTAGATAGTTTGGATAAATACATGTTTGAAAACATACTCGAGGACGATGATTTCTACATGATCGGATCGCACCATGTTGCGTTTTGTGCGATCGTGGACCTAGAGTGACAGTTGTTAGCGCTTAGGCACCCTGTGTCGGTGTGGGAGTGACACGGCGCCAGTGTGGGAGCGGTGGGGTGACACCTAGAGAGAGGGTCACCTGGTGTACCCCAGGGTATAGCTAGTATCGGTGTGGGAGTGGTACATTCGGAGTGTCACTCGTGCTGGGGGAAGCAGAACTACCTTGAGCCAGGTCAGGCCGGAGTAGCTAGTACGTTATCCGAGCGGTTGCTGTTTGGTCTCAGCGGGTCGGTGTTTTCCGCATTCGGCTGCATGGTTTGCGTGTTTAGCCGAGACGTTGGTTGTGGACTCCGTGGTAGAGTGGTTTCAGAGTTGTGTTTACTGCTTTTTTTATTTAAATTGCCTTTATTCATGTTGTTGCACTTGTGGGTGCGTGAGTGGGTGGTGGGGATCGAAGGATCCCTACTGAGTCTATTTCGATGAGACTCACCCCCTGTAGTTTTCAAGTGAGGGTTCCAAGCAGGCGTAGCGAGGAGGGTTTTGTCTCGGGTTGCGCGCTAGCAGCCATCATTCCGGAATATGTCCCAATGTAGTTGTTATTTCTTTTCAGGCCTGTACGCTTAATTACTTCTTTTTAGTTGGAATATGTAATTATTTACTGAGTCAAGTTGAATTGTAATAATTTTTAATTCCTACACTTCCTTTACAATTCAATGTGATGTGGATGTTTAGCTTAGTTTATCATTTATTTTCCAGACTTATCGAGATCCTGGTTTGGCTCCAAATTCTAATGATTCGGTACCCATTTAGTAATCGGATCCCCGATTATAGGGTGGCAGGTCGTTACAGATGATCTGTGAACACTTAAAATTGGACTTCATATAAATAATGCCTCCATATTTTGAGTGAATGAACTACTGCTACTAATTCAAGATCATGGATGGGATAATTTAGCTTATGATCCTTTAGTTGGCGAGATACATAAGTAATTACCTTACCATGCTGCATGAGCACACAACTGATACCTTGTCTTGAGGCATCAATATAGATGACAAAACCTTCGGTTCCACTAGGTAGGGTAAGGACTAGAGCTGTAGTTAATCTTTTCTTTAGTTCCTGGAAGCTCCTTTCACATTCTTCTATCTACAAAAATCTTATCACTTTTCGGGTTAGCTTAGTAAGAGGGGCTGCTAGAGTAGCAAACCCTTCTATAAAGCGTCGATAGTATCTAGTTAGACTTAGAAAACTCCGAACTTCAGTTGGAGTCTTAGGTGCTTCCCAATTAAGTATAGCTTGAATCTTGACTGGATCAACAACTACACCTTCTTTAGAAATAATATAGCCAAGAAATTGAATTTGTCGTAACCAGAACTCACACTTGCTAAATTTGACATATAGTTTGTGAGTTCTGAGAGTTTCTAGAATAATTTTCAGGTGTTTCTTATGTGTTTCCTCAGTAGGAGAATATATCAGGACATCATCTATAAATATTACTACAAAATGATCCAAGTACGATTTGAATATCCGGTTCATTAAATCCATAAAAGCTGCAGGGGCATTGTTTAAACCAAAAGCCATGACTATAAATTCATAGTACCCGTACTTGGTTCGAAATACTATTTTGGGAATATCTTCTTCTTTAATGCTTACTTGATGATATCCTGATCAAAGATCTATCTTTGAAAATATAGTAGCTTCTTATAATTGATCAAATAGATCATTAATTCACGGCTGTAGATACCGATTCTTGATAGTAACTTGATTCAACTTCCGATAATTTACACAGAGCCGCAATGATCCTTCCTTCTTTCTAATAAATAAAATAGGAGCATCCCATGGAGACACACTAGGACAAATAAATCTCTTGTCTAATAATTCTTGAAGCTGCTTCTTTAATTCTCCTAGCTCAGTAGGTGCCATAAGATAAGAAATCTTAGAGATGGGCACTGTGCCTATGAGAAGCTCAATTGAGAATTCGATCTCCCTTATTGGCGGCAGGCCTGACAATTCCTATGGAAAGATATCTGGATATTCTCTAACTACTTTAATGTCAGAGATAGAGAAGGTTTTCTTTTCTTTTGAGATAGAAACTACACTGACTAAGTAAGATGAACAACCTTTGTCAATGCAATATCGTGCTTTAAGTGTTGAGATGATTTATTTTCCAAGTTTGGGGAGTTTAAGAGAGAACTCTTCTTTCCCTGGAATTCTAAAAAGAATCTTTTTCATTCGGCAATCAAGCATAGCATAGTGATGTTCTAGCCAATCCATCCCTAGAATGATATCAAAGTCTTTCATCTTAAGTACATATAATTGAGTGGAGAGTCGTCTACCTTCGATCTCTACCTTAAGAGAGATAATGAACCTTTGGGATTGGAGAACTCCTCCAAGGGTGAAAACAGTCACAAGAACTAGAGTTTCAACTAGATCTACTTGGTCAAGTAATGACTGTATGAATTCTTCTGAAATAAAGGAATGCATAGCACCACTATCAAATAGAACTCGAGCATAAGTATCGTCTATGAGAACCATACATTCAGTGACATTCTTAATAGGCCCCATATCTTCTCGAGTCAAAGCAAAGACACAAGCTGGCGTTCGTGATTTGGTGGGAACTGTTTGCTGCGTTGATGCTGGTGCTGGCATAGGAGTGGTTCTAACCTTGGGACAGTCTTTCATAATGTGTCTGGTCTCCCCACAACCAAAGCATCGACTAGATCCCCTCAGACATTCAATACCATCATGTCTTTTTCCACATTTCTGACACAGAGGGTAATAGGGAACTCGAGCAGGTGGAATAGTAGTCATTATTGGCATCCTTGGAAGCTCGGTTTTTCTCTTCTTGGGCATAGATGAAGATGCCTACTTCTTGAGATCTGCCTTACATTCTTCTAAATAAATCTCGTGCTCAGCTTCTTGCCTGCACGCAGCTTCCACTACCTCTTCCGTAGAACTAAATTTGTGTGCAACTAGCTTGGTGCGTAATATGGGTTTTAGTCCCATCAAATTTTTTTGAAGTTTCCACCGTCATCAAGGCACATATGAGGTGTGAATTTTACCAACTCAGAAAATTTGGCTTCATACTCCATGACTGATATAGTGCCTTGGGTTATGGACAGGAACTCCTGCATCATTTTGTCTTGAATATGTTGTGGAAAAAACTTGGCCCTAAAGGCTGTCAAAAATTCTTCTCACATTACCTCTCCTTCTCTTCCGACAAACTTTGTGCGGAGGGTAGAAGACCACAATGTGTCCGCCCGATCTTGTAACATGTAACTTCTCAAATTTACTTTATCAGTTTATGGGCAACATATGGCACATAACATCTTTTTGATATCCCGAATCCAACTTTCGGCAATCAGGGGGTCGCTCTCCCCCTTAAAAATAGGCGGCCCCATCTTCTTAAACCTAATCTACAAAGTTCTACTATTGTTGGGTAGTGTGGAGAAATCTTTGAAAAATATGTATAATGGATCCCACATCTAGGGATGATGGTGAAGGAACATGTGTAGCATTCTGGGGCTCTGGATTGACCCTTTTGGCCCTATGTGTCTTCCCTCGTCTATTATTCGCCATTACCTATAGGACAAGTCATAGGTTAGTCTGAGTTTAACTAAGTCTAGCCTCCTAGTTCTATGACTCCTGGGCTTGTTGTACATGCCTTTAGTGCTTATACTTAACCTTGCTCTGATACAACAAATTGTAATGACCCTATGATGGCCGGTTCAGTTATACCGATGTACTTCAAACCGCAGGGACCCATTGACAGCGGGAACAATCCGATCACGTATTGTAGTTAAGGTTGAGCACATCACATGTAAATAAACATGCAATTGATCGTGAGTCGCAAAATTCTTTATATTGATGTCATATACAGTACATCGCAGTACATCAAGTCTAGAGATACAACTTGTAAGTTTACATGGGGACTAGACTTATAAAAACCATGCTTGGCTCAACTAAACTAAGGTTGTAGAGATTCCTCGATTGTCTCGAGAAGGTCCTCTCCTGAAAGGGGGTTAAATAGTATAGGTGAGTTTATTGACTCAGCAAGCACATGATACTACTACATGGTTTATCATATATAAACATAAAAAGCGACATGATAATACTATCTAATCATGTCATGATAGAATAAAACATAGCAAGCTTCAGCTAGCATAAGGATCATGGCTCATAGCAAAATATATAAGATCATGGCATGGCACCATAGCATGGCATCATAGCATGGCATGAGTATCATAAAGATCATGGCATAATATGGCATGGTTGAAAGATCATGACGTAACATGGCATGGCGTGAGTATAAACATAAAGATCATGAATTAACATCATGGTGTAGCTTGACTGGATCATAGCATAGCATCATGACATGGCATAAGTACAAGCATAATAGTGGCATGGCATAGCATTATGACATGATTAAAAGATCATGGTATAGTATGAAGTCATACACCATAAATATATATATAGCTTACGAACATCATGAATCTTTCCACTTATTTAACAGACATGCATCCAAACCACAATATGAGGAGGTTTAACATAAATGCAGCCAGCGGTAAGGTAAATGCCTACTAGCGCTTCTACTACACAATAGGGGGACCCACCCGTCCCACCTGGACCGGGAGAACCGTAGTCAGTATTTTACCCGTTTGCCTCGGATTGCGTCTTTTAACTTAATGTTTACCTCTCAAGGATACTTGTATGATTCGTACGAGGTGACACTATCCGTAAGCATGTTCGATTTTAACATGGAAGACTTATAGCATGAGATTTAGGTATGGGTTGGGTGTCCATTTAGGTTCTTATGTCATTTTGACACCATGTTGACTTAGTAGCTTATACTTACATTTGTAGGAAAATATATGTTTGAAAACATGCCATTTACGATAGGAAATTAACCATGGAGACATAACCATATACTTGCCTTTAAATTAAAAGGTTGCATAGGTACAGTAGAAGCCTCCTTCCGTCACCCTCTGGGGCGGCTCGAACTGGCAGTAAGACTTCTTCTCTCGAACTCTCTTTTTTTTCTCTTTCTCTCTTTCTCTGTACCTCTCTTTCTCTCTTTCTCTCTCACTCTATCTCTCTATAGGCGTGGGTGAAGGAGGAATGAGAAGAGATGGGAGAGATGGGAGGGCTACCCCGTATTTAAAGGGGTGGGTATGGCTTAAAATGGGGACATGTGTTTAGGACATGTGTCCCTTTAAGGTGAGTTTAGCTTGAATTTGGGACATGTGTCCAATGATGTGGCATAGATTTATTGGGGACTAATAAATCTTATCAAGTTTCTTATTCTTTAGTATTTTTATATTTTAGTCTCTATATTTTCTATAATTGACTTTATATTCTCATTCAACACCTCTTCACCGAATTTAACCCCCTTTTTTAGTGATTCGATGATATATCTAGAGGCCTTAAAGGTTTTTCTTAAGACCCTATGAACATCATTTATTACATTATAATACATGAAATTTTCATAATTGAATTTATACTTTTTCAACATTTGCAAATATAGCCTTTTTCCTAATTATGTATATGTTGGCATGTTATTATAATTTTGTAGGTCCTTACAGTTGGTCTTCCACTCCTGGTGTTTCCGAGGCTTGAGTCCATGCACTCCAAGTTCCTATCTTTGGCCTATCAATCAAAATATCGAGAGAGCCTATGTGGTATCCTCGTACAAGTTCTTGCTGACTGCGGGCCTTTGGGCTTCTTGACTAAATGGGCCTGATTGAGCCGAATTCCGATCATCCCTCATTAAATTATTAGATCATCAAAGCACCAAGTGTTTACTCCTAAGCACGTGAACCAAAACATTACAATCTTTACACTTTCCATCTGGAAGAATACAAGGAAAAATAAAGTATAACTCTTTACAAAAAGAAAATGATAAATGGAAGCCTCAACTCTTACATAGGATGCTAGCAAGTGACCGATCAGTGTTGCTCTTGAAAGAGTGTGCAAAAGAAGGCTGAGTGCTTGAATGAGAGCCTTACGTCTTCCATGGGTGCTGAAAAGATTGTTTGAAGCTTGGGGTAGGCTCCCATTTATGGAAGAATCAAAACTACCTTGGCTCCCAAGTGGTAAAAAACGTCTATTTTTCTGAAGTAGGAGGAGGCATTTTGTGGTGAGACAGGTGAATCACGACCGTCCATTTTCTGTAAGCTTGGCATTTCTTATGTTCTAGCTCAGTGGTACAAGAGAGAGGGACCACGACACTCGTCAAGTTGATTCAAGCTTTCTTGGGTCAAGTTGACCTTCTCATTTCTACCTCTGGCATCCTGTATGTTGACCTCACTGGCCTTGAACAATTTTTTTGTCGAGAAAATTCTTAATGCACATCATATAGCATATCTTGTGGAGAAATGTCTTTGTCCGTGTGGAGAAATGTCTCACCCACTTAATCGTAAATTGGTAAAAGCCACTTAACTTCACATTTATTTAGTATATAAGATAGGTAGTAGTAGTGTCTACTAAGATGATGTGCACTAAGTATCTCTTATTTGTGTTAACACTTTTGTCACCCTGTTAAATTGTGCTGGCTCGTCAAAAGTGTGGTTCGATAATACCGATGGAGAGGAACAGAATTCAGTCACGTGATCCCACTGACCTCGGCACCAGGCCAGGCAACTTAGAAATGCACAGTTGCCCATACTATGGTTATAACCTTGTTTGTTTTATATTTTCTATTTCTAGATGGATATGTTACGTCCACCTCTTGTACCCATGACTATATATATATATAAGTAAAGGAGGGCATGTTTGGATGCAACTTATGTAAATGCGGATGGGGTTATGGTAAACATGTTTATGATAAACACATTTTGTTGCCACTTACGTTTGGTTGTCATGCGTAACACGACTGAGTTTATCATAAACTATATTTGGCCGAAAACTGATAAAGTTGGATAAATAAGTTATGGTTACCATGGTAAGATTACTACCGCATCCTTTTCTCCTTCTCACTTATGTTCCCTCCTTACATCATTTGTCTTTTTCTTTGGGTTAATATTTCTCTTTAATGCTATTTCAGTCGATTTTTAAGTGACTTTCAAAAAATGTGAAATATCATTAAAGTAAATAAACATATATCTGAATGAGAAGTCAAAAGTAGTTTATGGCATAGTTCCTTACAAACTTCCTTTAAACAAAAATGAAAAGAGAATTCTAACTAAACTCTTTGCTGATAAGCAGACCAAAGTGCTTCTGAGGTACTTTTCCTTAATATTTCTCTCGTCTCCTTTTCTTGTGAAGTAAAATACGTATTTGCTTCTTTATCATCACATGCTCGTTTATTTCTTCTATGAGTATATTATTCTTGATTTTGTAACAATAAAAAGTGATGATGTGACGCCACATGTAATTATGAATGATGCAACATGCCATAACAATTTTAGTTCATTTTTAAAATGAATATGTTGGCGTGCATTTTAAGATAGGAAAACAGGCTTTCAATATTCCAAAGCCTCGCTCCACTGTGTTATGCAATGGAGTATGTCTGTGATTATATATATCCTTTAGATCATGATAAGATCGAACACTCCGATATTGCTTCAAATTATACCGATCCAACTGTTATGGTACCAAAAAATTAATATTATAATAATAAATAAGTAACAACATCCAACACCCACATATGCAAACAAAGGTCAAAGGTTACAACACCCAAGACATTTTAAGAAATTGGACGCTTGCGATTATAAATCTAGTTTGATCACATTTCTTCACCATGGCATCAATGTGTGTCCCATCTAATTAAAGACCCAATATAATTCTGAAAAAAGAGATTTAAGACTTCTATTTTACTATTCAAAATAAATAAGAAATATTTTTTTATCAAAAAGTTACATTGCTTTGAAGAATAGATAAGATCTTGTGTCATGATGAATGTGTAATTATACAAATTCCTCCCGTAATGCAACTATTGCATTTAATACTTTGTCAAAATATTGACTTGTGGTTTCTCCAGAATATCGATATTCATGTTGTGCAGTATGACTAAGGACATTATGGCCAATAATATATAAAAATATTGTCAATTATTCTTCTTTTCTTGTATGAAGTGAGACCTTATGATGCAACATAATAGGTTCTGCATGGTTCCTGTGTAAGAGGCTGAAATGCATCTTAGGACCCTTAGCCTATTATACTAATTTCGGCCATATTTTTTCTGTAAAAAACATAGTTAATTTAAACAAACATAATTCTTTATGATTTGAAATAAGTTAGGAAGTCATGACGTCCCTCACATGTCAGTAGTAAATTACAGGACAATTAAATACGAACATTAATAGATAATTAATAGGCACACTCAGACGATTCAACAGGAGATCAACATGCTAATCAGGGTTGTGAATTTAGGAGTTTAATAGAAAAATCAAGATACGAAGCTGAAATGTGTGAAGCCTGACTGTATGCGACCTGTAGAACACGTCCACTATGTATGATGCGTATTAATCCAATTCGATAGATTTATAGATTATTGCATGAAATCAAATCAAGCCAATATCTACTCATGGTCTAGCGCATCAAACATTACTTGTGGAGTTACCACATAGTACATATAGTATATAAGCAAATACCTAGAAAATATATTTTATACATAGAAAATAGGTGTAGAAAAGGGGTTAAGTATCACTTACCTTCACCAAAGAACTAAGAAAACCGATGAAGCCCAAGACAGTCTTCCCTCTACCATCATGACCCAACCTCACGAAGAGCTTCCTATAAAGTCCTCCACAAACCGCACACAAAACCCTCGAATTCTTAGAGGTGTGCACGGTTTGGTTCGGTTCTGTTTTGGAGAAAATTTCTCCAAACCGAACCGAACCGAATTGTCACTTGAAATCGAACTGAACCGAATATTTCGGTTCGGCTCGATTCAAACCGAAATTTTATATTTTATTCACATTAAATGTATATATATAGATTTAATGTTAAAATTAAAATTTAAAAATACATATTTATACATAAATATGTATATGATACTAAAATATTAAAATATTTATATATATAATGTTAATGTAAGATATCTATTTATTTAAAAATCACAGTATTAGGTTTTTCGGTTCGATTCGATTTCACAACTTTGTGAAACATAACCGAATCGAACATGACCTCAAATTGAACCGAACCGAATCACTTGGCTCGGTTCGGTTTTTCAATTTGAACCGCATTATGCACAGCCCTACGAATTCTCACTAAAACACTCACAAACTCTCTTAATCTCTCTCTAGGACAAAGGGATGCACTAAGGGGCCTTGGGGTTGAAGGGTTCTATATGTACACTGCAAGGGTCGAGTTCCATGCGGAAAGAAATTCTCTATGGAAGGAATCAATCGAGTCCCGCTAAAACTGGCTACTGTCTTGAAACATGTCAGCCCGACAAGATACCTTCTAAAACTCCTAGTTAAGTTGCTACTGGGCCAACTAATCCTTCAGGGTGACGCCTCTTACAACCAACCCTAGGGTTCTCTCTGGCCTACACTAGGTTCACTAATGAGCTGATCTAAGACTACTAATGGGCTATTAATGGATCAGAAGTTACACTTCGAGACAACAAAACACATTTACTCATGTTCCTAGTCGTCCTGACATGAGAATGCTAGGCACAAAATGGATTTAAAAGATGAAAATAAAAGCTAATTGTCCTTTTGATTGGCTTAAGGCTCACAACATTGCAAAAGGGTTTTAACCAGACTGTTGGCCTTGATATTACATAAGCTTTTTCTTTGGTCATTAAGCCTGGCACGATCCACTTGGTTCTCCCTTTGGCTCTCATGAATAATTGGCTCCTTGGGCAATTGGATGTAAAAAAGTAATTTTCTGCTGGCCTACTAGATAAACCTGTCTATGTTAAGCAGCCACTTGGTTTTCAAGATCTCAAGCATCCTCAACATGTGTGCCGCCTGAACAAAGCTGGCCTCCAGCAAGCACCCATCAATGGTTCAATAGATTTAGTAGTTGTTTGCTCTCCTTGGATTTCATTTGTAGCACTGCTGACCCTCTCTATTTGTCTACCACCTTCATGGTCGCATTATAGTTCTTCTTCTATATGTGGATGACATCCTTTTGACGGATGATGATGCTTCAGTGCTCCCTCGGTTCACCTCTATATTGGGAAATGTGTTGCTATCAAAGAGCTCAGTTTACTCCAATTATTTCCCAGTATGGATGTTCAGCATATCAAGGTTTACTTCTATCACAGTCTCATTATGCGTGCTCTAATATCCTTAAATGTGCCAACTTGGTGACGTGCAACTCCATCGCCGCTCCCATGCATGGCTGTCTGACCTGGTGCATTATCTGCACAGTTGTATCATGATCCTCACCAATATTGGAGTCTTGCTAGTTTTAGTCTTAGGTGGCCTACAAGCTAATATGACTTTGTAAATTCGTTCATTTATTAATAAGATGGCAAGATATTCATTATGTATAATTCGCATTAATTATCATTTCATAATAAAATCTTTGAATATGTGCAATAGTGATCAGATTATGATGAGATCATATTAATGAGATTGATCACTTAAACACACATATTCTTAATAGTTCCTAGTCAGAGGATATCCGAGAAGGATATCGGATGTCCAGATAGACTAATATATATTACCCCCGCTCATAAGATGAGAGTGACTGATCTTATAGCCACTTGTATGGAGACACTAAGATGAATCTGTAGGTGCTCATTAGAGAATGAGTTCACTGAACTGATCCGACTGAATCGCTTGATGGTATAGTACCTCACTGTCAACTAGCTTGATTCTATTGTCACAGTTGCGTGGATGGTCCTCAAACCTGAGACATCAAGGACACCTTGTCGATGGACTTCTGTGCTTTGACCTTGGTTTATGAATCTTTAACCACGGGATTCTAAACAGCCAAGGATTGGATATAGCGGAATACTGTCGAAGGGAATTGAGTGTCAATAAGGAATCATTCGCTCTCGGTACTTAGAGAGAGAATGCTCTAGGAATGATGCGCGGAAGTCCCTAGTCAGGGCAGACGATAATATCGGGATAGGAGTTTTCTAATATTATACGGCAGCATCCGATCCAAGTGAGTCGACCGGTTAGGGTTTGACAATACACCATACCCTGAGTTGACTCGAGAACATTATGCGAATGAAGGACTATATCCACGTGGTAACTGTCGGCGGAAAGGTTCCAAGAGTGGGTTACTTAACCCCGATACCTTTCGGTTTCACGTGGTGTTGCTTGGCACCCAACGTGATCGGAGGCCCGATCGAATTTGATGTGCGACATTGATTTGATTGATTAATTAATTAATGAGTTATTAATTGATTAATTAGGCCAGTGAGGAGTCACTGGGCTTATTGGGCCATTAGTCGGACTGGTTATTGGGCCTAGAGGGTCACACGCAAATGATTATCAAGGCGATGGATAAATAAGTGGGTTTTATATAAACCGGGGGTTTTTATGAAAAACTGTATGGTTAATATAAAATGTAGCGAATGGGCTGAGCAGGTCAGGCTGTTGCTAACCCTAGCCGCCCCCGCCTTTCTTCCTCTCTCTCTCTGGCGCACCAGATGAGACCGAATTCTCGGATCTACTCCGCCGCTTCTTCGACTCCCGTTTGACGGGAAATCGTTCGCGCGATGCGGCGATCGTTGCGGTGAACGGCGGAGGCATCGTGGGTTGCGAAGAACGAGGAACGTGAGGATATCCACCGCGACAAAGATCGCGTGGACTCCGCTAAAGGTCGGACGCTTGCGCGGCTTGCGGTGTCACACCGATGGAACCGAACGGTTGCGGATTCGAATCCGTACGCAATAAGAATTCGATAATCCGATTATCGTTTTTGTTAAGCAAAACGGGAACGGATTGCAATATTTAATCTTTATTTTCCGCTGCGTTTTGCGATCTGGAGAAACACAAGATCCCAACAGTGGTATCAAAGTCAGGTTCCACTGTTCCTCGTCTCGTTTCGATATCCAAAATAATTATTCTATGGTTTATCCATGCTTAAAACTCGATTTTTGCTAGATCTGTGTTCATGAGATGAACACAAATAATCAGATTATTATTCTGCAAATTTTGTATTTTTCTGGGGTTTAATTTTGTTCTTCGTTAAACGAAGAACCAGAGTTTGTAGCGACTTCGTTCGGCCTTCCCAAGTGTTGGGATGGAGGACCGGGTCCCCGGATCGTCTGGTAAAGGTCACCGGTCATCACTGGACTCCTCGCCGGCGCCGAAGTGGGCGGTCTAGCGGTGAACGGCCGTCCCTAACTCCTTCCTTCTCCACGGTTTGGAAAAACCAGAAATATCAAAAGAGGGAGGAGTTCGGCCAATAGCAATGGGCACCGCCGGCTACCCAACTAGCGCCGGGGTTGTCGCCGGCGTTGGGCCGACGCCGGCAGGGCTGGGCGGCGCCGACCGCGGGCGGCTCTGCCGTGCCCCCCCCCCCCGGCCACCACTTGCAACCTGCATCAAAGGGGTTTAGGGTTTCGGGTATGGGTGGGGAAGAAAGGGGAAAGGAGATGGACCGGCGGTCCCGAGCTGGTCGAACCAGCCGGGCCGGGTCCAGGGCCTGACCGGGGAGGCCCGAGCCAGGCGCCTGCCTGGTCTGAGCCTTGGCTCGGCCAGGGCCCGAGCCCAAATGGCTCAACCCAAGTGGCTGAGCCCTATTCTTTTTCCCTATTTTTAAAACCTAATTAAACCCCATAAGCCCAATTGAAAAATTATTGGATTTTAATTCTAAGATTTAAAAATTGTTTTGAATATTGATTTATTTTTTAATTTTAATTTTAATTGGGCAATAATGATTATGAATCATTAGAATTAACAAATTGTTGTTAAATAATTAAAGTTAGTTATTAATTTAAGTGTTAAATTAATAATTAATCTTAATTGACTAATTTAAGTGTTAAATTAGTATCTATTAGTTAACTGGAGTTAATTGTTAATTTAAGTGTTAAATTGATAATTACCTTTAATTAACTAATCTAATAGTTTAATTATAAGTTATTAATTAATTGGTGTTAATTATTAGTTTAAGAGTTAAATTAGTAATTAACATTAATAAACTAATCTAAGAGTTAGATTAGTAGTTAATAATTAATTAATGTTAATTATTAGTTTAAGAGTTAAATTAATAATTAACGTTAATAAACTAATCTAAGAGTTAGATTAGTAGTTAATAATTAATTTATGTTAATTATTAGTTTAAGAGTTAAATTAGTGATTCACATTAATTAATTAATCTAAGAGTTAGATTAAAGGTTAATAACTAATTAGAGTTGATTATTAATTTAAGCGTTAGATTAGCAATTAACTTTAATGGACTAGTCTAAGAGTTAGATTAGTTATTAATTATTAATAGTCTAATTGTTAGATTATTAATATGTTTTAATATAAATGTTAGATTGTTTAATTATTAGAAATATTCTAATTTTCATGGAGTAATATGGAATTATTAATTTGGAGTGTGTGCACATGAGATGTGTGTTTTATGCTTTTGAATTTGATTTAATTGCATGATTAAGTTATTAAAAGAGTTTTCGAAATTCAGAAACTAATTTTGATTGGAACCCAGCTTTCAGAAAGCCAAAATTATTTAACTTTGAAACTCTTTTATTTAACCATGTGATGAGCTTATCATGTGTGGAATGTTTAAAACACAATTGGTCATGGATGTGCACTTGTATAATTATTCATGTGATGAATGATTGTGTTTGAATGAGTAATTTTATTAATTGTTAATAAATAGAGGTCTGCGTACCTCTCTCTCTCTCTTTCATACTCTGATGTACTTCTACCTCCCTCTCTCTTGTACTCGCCATGAGACCTTTTTCAATTTACATGTAAATTTAGAATTTAATTGTAATCTGATCGAGGCAACCGAGGAATGAGCGAGGACGATCCACTGCTGCAACCAGGAAGGCGATACGATAGAGATCATTTGCCTTGATGTTTGCATGATGATCTAATGTAATAGTTGTTATGTTGTTCGTGCCTGGATCCGACCGAAAACGCAGCGGAATGATTTTTCGGGATCAGATCTGTCCCATTTCGATTAACAAAATAAATCGGGAATCTGATTTACCTTGCGCGGATTCGAATCCGCGTTCGTTCTCCGGTTCCTTCGGAGCGATGCCGCAAGCTGCGCAAGTGCCCGGCCTCTAGCAGTATCCATGCGGTTCTCCTCGCGATGGATCGTCCTCGCCTCCTCGCTCGATGCGACGTTCGTGGATCCCGTCTGGCTGTGCGTAATCCGTCGCGACATGCGGATTCGGAAACTCCTGTCGGATGAAGGCGGAGCTATCGGGAGCCGAAGCGGAGCCTCTAGATGGCCGCCTCGTATCGTGCGCCCAGTAGAGAGGAGAGAGAAAGTATGTGGCGGCTAAGTTAGGGTTGCTGGCCCCCGACGTAGCAGCCGTTCTTTTATAATAAGCCTGTTTGCGATTTTTCATAAAAATCCAGACTTATCCAAACTCCTATCGGATTATCCATCGACTTGAAAACCTTTTGCGTGTAACCCTCTAGGCCCAAATACTAGTCCAGTTAATGGCCCATTAAGCCAAGTAACTCTTTACGGACCCACTGAATTAATTAATATTCTTATATTAATTAATCAACTGAATTTAATATCCCACGGTAAATTCGGACAGGCGTCCGATCACGTTAGATGCCAAGCAACATCACGTGATCTTAGATGGCATTGGGGTTATCACAACCCTCTATTGGAACCTTTCCGTCATCGGTTAGCACGCGGATATAATCTTTCATCTGTGCAATGTTCCCGAATCAACCTAGGGTATGGTTTACTGTTAAACCCTAGCCGCTCGATTCACTTGAATCGGATGCCGCTAATCTGTATCGGATAACTCTTTATCTGATATAGTGTCCGACCTGGCCATGGACTTAAGCGCATCATTCCCGGAACATTCTCTCTCATAATACCGAGAGCGGATGATCCCATATTGAACACACAATTACCTTCGAAGGCATTTCTTTGAACCCGATCATTTGACTTATTGATAACCCATGGTTAGGGATTCGTTAGTCAAAGTCAAAGCTCAGAGACATACCAACAAGGTAACTTTGGTGTCTCAGGTCCAAGGATCATCTACACAACCGTGATAAAAGAATCGAGCTGGTTAATAGTGAGGTATATACCATCCAGCGATTCATGGTCGGATCAGTTCAGTGAACTCATTCCCCAATGAGCACCTACAGGTCCAGCATAGTGTCTCCACACAAGTGACTTATAGGATCAGTCACCCTCATCATATGAGCTGAAGAAACCTACACTTGTCTATCCGGATGTTTGATGTCCATCTTAAACATCCTCCGACTAAGAACAATTAAGAACATGTGTTTATAAGTCTTCGGTTCCTTAATTATGATCTCATCATAATCCAAAGACTATTGCACATGTTCATGGACTTCATTGTGATACGATTAATATTGATCAAACTAATTACACACAATGAATTAATGTCATTTATTAATAAACTGAGTTAGTACATAGTATCAGATTGGCTTTGAGACCATCTAATACTAACAATAGTTGTAAGGAGTGAGGTTTCGGGTTCAATATTCGGGTCGGGTTCGGGCCGGATCCTTTGGTTTGGACCCTGAGGGGTCTTGAGAATTTTGACTGAATGACGTCTACACTGGGTGACGCCTTTCAAACGGCGTCTTGCTTGGTGGACGCCATTTAAGTCTGCTTGCTGTTATGCCACGTAGACGCCACGTGGACGGGTTTCGGGCCACGAGAGTACGGCCCCTGTCTTGTCGTCTGAACGGCGTCCAGGATGGACGACGCCATTCAAACTGCGACCCTGCGATGTCAGTGTACGGTGCCGGTCCTGTCATCTGAACGGCGTCCGTGGTGAGCGACGCGTTTCAGAGTGCTGTCAGTACGGTCCGTCCTGTCATCTGATAGGCGTCTGTCTCGGTCGACGCTTTTTAGCCAGTTTAGGATTGACCTCGCGAGCCTCCCCTTCTTTCCCTCATTCTCGCCTTCACTCTCTCTCTTCGCCCTCTCCGCCCTCTCCGACTCTCCCTTCCCCTCCCCTTTCCCCTTCTTCCTCTTCCACCACTCCAACACCTCCCTACCTCTCACCTCTACCACCACCACTTCCTTCGCGGCGTGGCATTCTCCAGACGGCGGCCGACGTTCCGGTGGAGTGGCGACGTCCTCGGGGGTACCGGCGGCGGTCTGCGGTGCGACGGGTCGGCGGCACGGAGCCTGGAGGAGTTCAAGAACCGGTAGGGGGACGAACCTTGCATGGATTGTAGTTATCTTGCTCGTGATTTCCATGGAGGAGCATGATGTATTTGGGATAGAATGAGCATGTTAAGGGGGTTTTCTTGTGGGAATAGCCGTGTTCGTGAACATGGATTTGTGGGATACTCGTGGTAGTTCGGTTTCCCCTTTTCTTCCTCTTATGTTTTGGGCATTTCGGGGCATTTGGGGGTAAGGGGGAGACCTTCGGGTTGAATCATGGAACCAGGTTTCTTGCGCTAAATGACGTCGAGCCTGGACGACGCCATTTCGAAAGGCAACGGGCCAGCTCGACGCCATTTAGGCAGAAACCTCCCTGTTTGCAGTTCCGTGAGTTTGGGGTTCTGGCGCTAAATGACGTCATGCCTGGACGACGCCATTTAGAATGGCGACGGGCCAGCATGATGCCATTTAGGCAGAAAATCACCCCGACTGAGGTTTCTGCAATTTCGGACTTTGGTGTGATTGGCGTCTGAGGACGCTGACGCCTTTTAAAGGGCGGCTTCCCAGGACGACGCGTTTTAAGGCATTATCTAAGGTCGGGTTTAAATGAACCAGTTTGAGAGGCTTGAATGGCGTCGGCCTCGGGCGACGCGATTCAAGGCAGAACATCATCAGCTCTTGTTATTAATACATGTTTCACTGTTAAATGGTTCAGATGCATGCTTTAAGTTGTACATTGAGACTGAGGATTTCTGCGTGAATGGAATTACATCATCTATGTGTGCGTGTGCTTATGCGGATATGGAATTGGAACAGCTGTGGTTTACGTTGTCACCTTGTGCCGAAGGGGTAGGGCCTTGGTGTTTGTGAGGCATTGTTGCCAGTACCGGTGGGGAGGTGGTACATGTTGTGTTTTCACCTATGGCTGAGGGAAGCAGAACCACCTTGAGCCCGTCGGGCCGGAGTAGCCGGTACGCTATCCGAGGGGTTGCTGTTTGGTCTCAGCGGGTCGGGGTTTCCCTGTTTGTCGTGTCAACTTCTGGCGCGTTTCTTGCTGTGGATCTGGTTGTGGTACTGTTGGAGTTGTTTTACCCCTTAGCCACTGGGCCTGATGTGACCTGTGATCAAGGTTACGAGTGGTACCCTTCGCCCTTTGGCCTAATGCAGCCCGGGAGGTTAGTGTTGTGGGTAGTTCCTATAGCTTCGGCTTGACGGGGGTTTCGCCGGTCCCCAGGGCCCTCCTGAAGCGCCGAGGCCTGGCGTGGAGGAAGTCCGGTCGGTAGGACAGTAGTCTAGACTGCTTGTGTGCACACGTAGCTGGGTAGTGGTGGTTCACTAGTCCCAGTTAGTCCTAGCTTGTCTCACTGCCTCACCCTACGTTGCCCCGGAACACTGTAGGGGCGGACAGGCGTGAGTGTTGGTGGTGTTGTGAGGCGACGTTTGACTTCGGTCGACAGTGTGGTTTGGTCGCTTCGTTGGACCTTGGTTATGAGTTGTGGCATTGTGTTGGGTTATTCGGTTTACTTAGAACTGTTCCTGCTACACTGCTTATGCGTACGTTTCATATCAGGTTTGGGAGCTATGTTTACTACTTTGTTTAAATTGCCATATATTTGTATTATTGCACTTGTGGGTGTGTGAGTGGGAGGCGGGGGATCGGATGATCCCTACTGAGCCCAATTCTGGTGTGGCTCACTCCCTGCGGTTTCAGGTGTGGACCTCGTGGCGTGTGGCGGCGTGTGGCGGCGTGTGGTGTCTCCTTGGTGTGCGGACTAGCAGCTATCTCAGTTCCGGGGTATGCCCCGATGTTGTTGTACTTTACTTCTGCCTGTACTTGTTTAATTTGTTGGACCATGTAATTATTGTTGGACTGTATACGGACATTGTTAATCTCCTTCCTGCGCACTTGTACTTTCCTTGTAGTCCGTGAGATTGTTATATTTAGCCTTGTTTAACGCTTACTCCTCCAGATGTGTTGTGTGAGATCCGGGTGTGAACCCGCAGTTAATGGGCCGACATCTATTTAGTGATCGGGTCTCCGGTCATAGGATCGCGGGTTGTTACAGATGGTATCAGAGCTCAATCTGGTCGAGTATGTGGTAAACTGGGTTAGATATTATAGTCCAACAATAAGTACAACTCTGTACAGGCGATGGCTGCTGGTGTAGATTGGTAGGTTTTGACGTGTTTTGGTTCAATTTTCGTGTCTGGGGTAGTGATGGCACCGAAGAGGAGAGTTCCGTTGGGTCGTGGTTCGAGAGCAGATGATGGCAGTTCGAGGGCAGAAGGTCATAATGTGGATCGTTTCATAGAAGCTATGATTGGGGCTATGTCTAGATACCAGTAGGGAGATGGAAGTGAAGGGTCCAATTCTCGTGGTGGCCAGTCCATGGTGATGGAGCGGTTCTTGAAGTTGAAGCCCCCTTCTTTCACGGGTCAACCGGTTCTAGACGCGGCGACTCATTGGATTAAAGAAGTGGAGAAGGCATTTGATGTTCTTGAATGTGCTGAGAATGACAAGACCTTGTTGGCAACCTACTTGCTGAAGGATGATGCTTATGATTGGTGGGTTACCATCAAGGGGATGATGTTTCCAGATAGGTCCTTGAGAGAGATCTCTTGGGAAGACTTTGTGAGAGAGTTTAGTGGACAGTACTTTCCGAGGCACGTTCGGAGGGCCAAGGAAAGGGAGTCTATGGAATTGGTGCAGGATGACATGTCAGTTCTAGAATATCAGATGAAATTTGTAGCTCTGGGAAGATTTGCTCCACACATATCTGAACATGAGGAACGTAGGACGGAGAAATTTGTGGATGGACTTCGGCATGATCTGAGGGAATTTGTGGCAGCTCATTGCTGTAAGGATCTGGCGTCAGCAGTTCGGTGCGCGGCAGCGGTGGAGACTCAGTTCCAACACATGGCGAAGGAGTCAGAGGCAAGGACAGATCAGCGGTCTTTTCGTCAGGCGGTTCGAGTTCTTTTGAGCTCGAGTTCCAAGAGGTGCCTTGTGATGAGGATGAAGATGGTTCGGTTCAGCAGATGCAGACGGAGGTCAGTAGGCAACAGGAAGCAAGGCGGGATGCTGCAGACCGTTGTCCCCATTGTGGCAGGTATCATGGCAATCGAATATGTCCATTGATCACTGGTAGCTGTTTTGGCTGTGGTAGGAAGGGACATCACGCGAGGAACTGTCCCCAGAAGAATAAGGCAGGTCAGGAGCCAAGTGGTCAGTAGGAGCCCTGGACTTTGAGTGGTGTTTCATCTCTTAGTGGAGGTCCGAGATGTTGGGCTAGATGAGCACTTTTACCTTGTCCTTTCAATAGTGGTTGTGAATTCTTGTGACACTTTTATGTACTTGGGCATGGCGGAGAATCAGTTTTGTAATATGCGCCCTGCTAATGTATGGTTATTTCGATCTATCAACTTTTTGTCAGAACTGAGAATCTTGGTTAGCTTGGTGTGGATTTGATTGGCTAGTTATGTGGAGCCCAGTGTGTGTGAACGGTGAGAATGACTGTTGTGATCTGTGTTGCCGGCATGTGATGGTTAGCCGAGATTATCGTGTGAGCGGTTGCAATTTCGAGAACGAAATTCTTTTAAGGGGGGGAGAATGTAAGGACTGAGGTTTCGGGTTCAATATTCGGGTCGGGTTCGGGCCGGATCCCCTGGTTTGGACCCTAAGGGGTCTTGAGAATTTTGATTGAATGACGTCTACACTGGGCGACACCTTTCAAACGGCGTCTTGCTTGGTGGATGCCATTTAAGTCTACTTACTGTTATGCCACGTGGGCGCCACGTGGACGGGTTTCCGGCCGCGAGAGTACGGCCCCTGTCTTGTCGTCTGAACGGCGTCCAGGATGGACGACGCCATTCAGACTGCGACCCTGCGATGTCAGTGTACGGTGCCGGTCCTGTCATCTGAACGGCGTCCGTGGTGAGCGACGCGTTTCCGAGCGCTGTCAGTACGGCCCGTCCTGTCATCTGATAGGCGTCTGTCTCGGTCGACGCGTTTTAGCCAGTTTCGGATTGACCTCGCGAGCCTCCCCTTCTTTCCCTCATTCTCGCCTTCACTCTCTCTCTTCGCCCTCTCCGCCCTCTCCGACTCTCCCTTCCCCTCCCCTTTCCCCTTCTTCCTCTTCCACCACTCCAACACCTCCCTACCTCTCACCTCTACCACCACCACTTCCTTCGCGGCGTGGCATTCTCCAGACGGCGGCCGACGTTCCGGTGGAGTGGCGACGTCCTCGGGGGTACCGGCGGCGGTCTGCGGTGCGACGGGTCGGCGGCACGGAGCCTGGAGGAGTTCAAGAACCGGTAGGGGGACGAACCTTGCATGGATTGTAGTTATCTTGCTCGTGATTTCCATGGCGGAGCATGATGTATTTGGGATAGAATGAGCATGTTAAGGGGGTTTTCTTGTGGGAATAACCGTGTTCATGAACGTGGATTTGTGGGATACTCGTGGTAGTTTGGTTTCCCCTTTTCTTCCTCTTCTGTTTTGGGCATTTCGGGGCTTTTGGGGGTAAGGGGGAGACCCTCAGGTTGAATCATGGAACCAAGTTTCTGGCGCTAAATGACGTCGAGCCTGGACGACGCCATTTCGAAAGGCGACGGGCCAACTCGACGCCATTTAGGCAGAAACCTCTCTGTTTGCGGTTCCGTGAGTTTGGGGTTCTGGCGCTAAATGACGTCATGCCTGGACGACGCCATTTAGAATGGCGACGGGCCAGCATGACGCCATTTAGGTAGAAAATCACCCCGACTGAGGTTTCTGCAATTTCGGACTCTAGTGTGATTGGCGTCTGAGGACGCTGACGCCTTTTAAAGGGCGGCTTCTCAGGACAACACGTTTTAAGGCATTATCTAAGGTCGGGTTTAAATGAACCAGTTTGAGAGGCTTGAATGGCGTCGGCCTCGGGCGACGCGATTCAAGGCAAAACATCATCAGCTCTTATTATTAATACATGTTTCACTGTTAAATGGTTCAGATGCATGCTTTAAGTTGTACATTGAGACTGAGGATTTCTGCGTGAATGGAATTACATCATCTATGTGTGCGTGTGCTTATGCGGATATGGAATTGGAACAGCTGTGGTTTTCGTTGTCACCTTGTGCCGAAGGGGTAGGGCCTTGGTGTCTGTGAGGCATTGTTGCCAGTACCGGTGGGGAGGTGGTACATGTTGTGTTTTCACCTATGGATGAGGGAAGCAGAACCACCTTGAGCCCGTCGGGCCGGAGTAGTCGGTGCGCTATCCGAGGGGTTGCTATTTGGTCTCAGCAGGTCGGGGTTTCCCTGTTTGTCGTGGCAGCTTCCGGCGCGTTTCTTGTTGTGGAGCTGGTTGTGGTACTGTTGGAGTTGTTTTACCCCTTAGCCACTAGGCCTGATGTGACCTGTGATCAAGGTTACGAGTGGTACCCTTCGCCCTTTGGCCTGACACAGCCCGGGAGGTTAGGGTTGTGGGTAGTTCCTATAGCTTCGGCTTGACGGGGGTTTCGTCGGTCCCCAAGGCCCTCCTGAAGCGCCGAGGCCTGGCGTGGAGGAAGTCCGGTCGGTAGGACAGTAGTCTAGACTGCTTGTGTGCACACGTAGCTGGGCAGTGGTGGTTCACTAGTCCCAGTTAGTCCTAGCTTGTCTCACTGCCTCACCCTACGTTGCCCCGGAACACTGTAGGGGCGGTCAGGCGTGAGTATTGGTGGTGTTGTGAGGCGACGTTTGACTTCGGTCGACAGTGTGGTTTGGTCGTTTCGTTGGACCTTGGTTATGAGTTGTGGCATTGTGTTAGGTTATTCGGTTTACTTAGAACTATTCCTGCTACACTGCTTATGCGTACGTTTCATATCAGGTTTGGGAGCTATGTTTACTGCTTTGTTTAAATTGCCGTATATTTGTATTATTGCACTTACGGGTGTGTGAGTGGGAGGCGGGGGATCGGATGATCCCTACTGAGCCCAATTCTGGTGTGGCTCACTCCCTGCGGTTTCAGGTGTGGACCTCGTGGCGTGTGGCGGCGTGTGGCGGCGTGTGGTGTCTCCTTGGTGTGTGGACCAGCAGCTATCTCAGTTCCGGGGTATGCCCCGATGTTGTTGTACTTTACTTCTGCCTATACTTATTTAATTTGTTGGACCATGTAATTATTGTTGGACTGTATACGGACATTGTTAATCTCCTTCCTGCGCACTTGTACTTTCCTTGTAGTCCGTGAGATTGTTATATTTAGCCTTGTTTAACGCTTACTCCTCCAGATGTGTTGTGTGAGATCCGAGTGTGAACCCGCAGTTAATGGGCCGACATCCATTTAGTGATCGGGTCTCCGGTCATAGGATGGCGGGTTGTTACAATAGTTATGTTAGATTTTGTGTGCGTTTGACTGTTGGCTCCAGTCAAACCCGCAGTGATATCCATGACCACACTAGACATGTATGAGATGCATTGTTTTAATTTTGATTATGAATCAAAACAGGTATAGTATTTATTAAATATATACGATATATTTATATACTATCACGTAGGAGAGATCAAGATAAAAGTATACGATATATATTTATATTTATATACCCTCGTCTAAACTCTAAGCCGTAACGTGAGTAGTTAAGAACTAACCGCGTGGTCTACCATCATTATAGTCATAGGATTCGAATCACTTTAAGTAGGTTTATTGTGTTATCACAAGACTTGTCTAATTGTGAGGAGAGACTACGGGTATGGCATTAGATGCCTATTTGATCGGGGTAGAGGAACAATGTAGCTTTGTTGTGCTATCCACAAGGGCTGCATGCAAATCTATGCTTGTTGCATAACGATGGTTAGCTTAGACTAGAATTAGTGGCTTGTTGTGCTATTCACAAGGCCATTAAATCTCTGGGAACCGAAGATATGATCGGATATTGCAAGGAGTTACAAATCCCATGAGATGGGTGCTCTTTGATTGTATTACAGTTTTTTGTGCTATCCACAAGGCTATATTGTAAGTCATTGAGATTCTGATCCCCACTAGGAGACTGTCGGCTGTAGGTGCTTAGAATGACCGTGTGATTAACATGAAATATCTATGTTGTTTAGTGTAAACTAACCTATTAAAAACAGCAACTAAAGTGCAGTGATCGCCAGAAACTTTTAACTTAAAAGTTTCAAAAGAGATATGATCGCCTACCTTTCAAAACGCGGAAGATTGAGTCCTTGGTTCCCCTTCCTCAGCCGGCTGAAGAAAGAGAGCCCTTTCTTTGCTTCTTTGTTCTTGCTATTGAATTTGAAGTTGAGGATCGTCCAGAAGTTGTGCTTGCTTTCCCCCTTTTGATCTCTTGTTGTTGTTGTTGCAGCAGAGACAAAGACAGAAAAACGAAGAAACAATGATGAGAATTTAAGTAGAAGCAATATCTGAACTAATCGTGATGTTAAACATATTTAAAACAGCAAACTCACTTGTTTAATGGCTTTGAAACCCCTTAAATCAAGTAGGTTTTTGAAAGATTATGCTGTGGTGTGTGTTTGCATGAAGTGAATATGAAGAATGAAATTAATGAAGATGAAAAATGCTAATGCAGTAATGAAAAACTTATGCCCAATCGGTTGAAGCTTTGAAAGGATGAAGATCTTGAAAGGGACGCCGACTTCTGGAAATGGCAGCGCTCCGGCGTTACAACGTTGTTGCTTCAATCTTCAACTCGCTATAACGCTATGGCTCAACTCAATTCAATTCTCTTCTCTTTTTTTCTTTTTTTTTCTTTCTTCAACATGCAGGGTATTTATAGGCATTTCTTGCGTTCGAGATTAACATTAGAAAAATTCCGAGATTTATCCATCTTAACCGACAGATAAATACTGATTAATTCATCTTTATCTGTAATTATCTAAAACGCGTCCACCTTGGCTGACGCCTTTCAGATTAATTAAGATAAGGATAAATATCCGGGAAAACTTATCTTTATCTTTATTAGGTAAAACGCGTCCCCCTGTGTAGACGTCTTTTAGCCTAATTAAGATAAGGATAAACATCCGGAAGAGAAGTAGAAATAGTCTAGGAAACCTAAAACGCATCGACATTCCCAGATGCCTTTTAGTTAATTAATTAATTAATTAAAATTCAAATTTAAACGTTAAAACAGGAATAAACTCTAAATGGCGTCCACTTGGGTCGACGTCTTTTATAATTCTTCATATTTTAACTCAAAATTGAATTAAAACCAATTCAATTGATTAACTTAAAACACATCTGTTAAACCCGACACTTAAAAAGATTAATAAAAATTAATTAATGATTAAATATCAGACCATTTCGAGGCATTATTGTATGATATGAAATTTACTCGAAATGATGTCAAAATTAGCGTGTCTACAGCTGCCTCACCTTGGCATCGTCTTTGCAAGGGAGTGAAATGGAATGGAATGTACTGAAAAGGTGATGCCAAGGTGTGATGAGACACGCTCTTAACATCACATGATTAGAATTTTTCTCAAAATTATCAACGAAGATAGTTCAAGGAGATCAATGGAATAAATCATGTCTGGATGAAGTAGACAAGGAAATAAAATAAGGTCGATCAACCTCCTCGGAGTGGGAAGTACCCCAGGTCGTAGACACTGTAGGTTTCATCATGGGGAGCGTTTGCCGGCCAATGTGGACGTGCTACAGCCATGATGGATCTTAAAAGAAAACAAGAATATCGGATAAAGAATCCAAGAAAGGATAGAATTCCAAGGATATCTTCAAGCGAATCTCAAAGATAATCAAGATACTCAATTCGGAATGGAATATTTCATATCATGTTGAAATTATTTGATTAATGGTCTGAAATTTAATCAGTAATTAATTCTTATCACAATGATTTCAAAGTCCTACATGATGCATGCTGGACTAAAAGAAAAATATAAAGTCAAATAAAATATAAATCAATCAAGGATAATATTGTTAAATTGTTATTAATGAGTCAAGACACCAATTCTTGTAATCCAGTGCTAAGCCGAAGCTCGTTTATCCACGCACCGTTTCACAAAAGTGGAACCATCGTCCTCACTAATTAACAATCCAACGGCCTATCCGTGCGATTAAGAATTCTCTGGAATTATCACTGTTTTTGTTGTAGGGGAACTCAAATTCCAGTTTCATCAAAACCACAAGGTCCTTGATACACTCTAATAAATATTTAATATATAGTAATGCGAATGCTTTACATAGAAGAGTACAAGGATAGAAATAACCGTCTTTTTAGCCACAGTCGGGACTTGAATTCCACAGTGAGATCTTCTTGACATTTCCAGCTTTGCTCAGGCTTTCTTGAATTTTCTGCAATCAAAATTATTAGTAATTCCAAACAAATATTCAATTTAAACATTAAAATCCACAGAATTTCGGGAAAATCATATAAAAACTAAAACGCGTCGTGTCGCGCAGACGCCATTCAACTTTGAAACGCGTCAGGTATCCTAGACGCCTTTTACTCACAGAAACATGTTTCTGGTTGTTCTCTACCCGAACTCCAACTCTATCATGCCTTGTGTCCTGTATATGACTTGAACAAATAGGTTAAGCATCTATTCAGGCTTAGCCCCTTGCCTGGTTAAGTAACCGACTACTTGATCCTATCCTTGATAGAAGGGTCAAGGGGCATAGCCTTTATTAACAAAGGTAATGAGAATAATCAAACTTAAGCAAAATGCAACATGCAAGCAAACAGATGCTCACTGAAAATAAAAGGAGTGAAACACATTAAATGCAAAAAGCAAATGCTAATTGAAATATTTTTTGTGGTTTTGAAATATTCATTTTTGTTTGGGTTTTGAAATATGTATTTTTTTTAGATTTTGAAAAATGTACATTTTTTTGAATTTTTTTTTTTTTTTGAATTTTGGACTATGCAATTTTTTTGAATTTTTGACATATGCAATTTTTGAATTTTTGACTATGCAATTTTTTTTTGAATTTTTGACATATGCAATTTTTGAATTTTTGACTATGCAAATTTTTTGAATTTTGACATATACATTTTTTTTTTGAATTTTTTGACATATGTAATTTTTTTTTATTTTTGACATATGTAATTTTTTTGATTTTTGACTATGTAATTTTTTTGATTTTTGACTATGTAATTTTTTTGAATTTTTGACTAAAAGACCAGTATGGTACTTAGATCAAAAGATCATATTCATTTATTAACTTAATTTCCAAATTATTCTTTAACAACTTAACTTAAAACCCATCGTGTTTGAACTTGTGTTTCCATTCATGATCCCATTTGATGATTTGACCCTTAGTCAATCTAAGCCATTCCTTAAGCTTGAAATACACCTCTTTAGAAAGAAAAGAAGAATAGATTTAGAAAGCCCATGAGAAGGTTCCGGAGACCTAAAAAGATGTTCCTTTCCAACCCTAATATCTGTTGGGGTTCGGTCATTTTCTTTCCGGGGTATTTATCGACCTTGCGTTCCCTTTTGTTTCATTTCATGGCCTTGATGTAACGTTTGTAGTGTATTGGCCTTTTGATTTTGAATTTTGCCTTTTCCTTTTTTTTTTCTATTCTTTTCTTTCTTTGCTTTGCTTTGGAACGGATCTCCCCCATTTTTTTTATGACGGCCTCCTACTAAGATGGCGGGTATTCTTGGTAGTCTATTTTAAGTCTCGTTCCGACACCATGGGCCGAGCGTAAAACAGAATTTTACTTTAAAAGGAATGATTTGTACTTTACACTCTCAGTCAAGCTTTTGATATTCTTAAGGACTTGGCATCTTTTGTTACTCACGAATCAAACGTGTCAGTGTGTGCAGTAATAGGTTTGAAGTTAATCATTCAGACTAACAAAGAAATTTGAGTTTATAAATTTTCTGATTCCTCTGGTCTTTGTACCATACCGATCGACTCTTTAACCTAAGGGTAGTATTTCTTAAGATGTAGACCATTCCAAGGATGATTTAGCTCTTCTCCTTCTGCATTAACAAGACGATAAGCATTACCAGGAAAAGCGTGCGATACAACATAAGGTCCTTCCCAATTGGGTTGGAGCTTAGAACGCGGACCACCAGGTTTTACAAAAATTCTTTTAACGACCATTTCACCGACTTTGAACTTTCGTTCAATGACTTTCTTTTGATAAAAACGTGCTAATCTGTTTTGATAAACTTTCGCATGATTAGCAGCTGACCATCTTTTCTCGTCTAAAAGTTCCAATTGAGCAAGAAGTGCTGAACGATGTTCATCAATGGAAAATTCCTTGTTCAATTGTACTCTTAGCGACGGTATAAGGATCTCATATGGAACTACCGCCTCCATTCCAAATGTTAAGGAATAAGGAGTCTGTCCAGTGGGCGTGCGGATTGAAGTTCGGTAGGCCCATAGAGCCTCAACCAATTTCTCTGGCCAATCTGCGAATTTGTTAGATTTACACGTCTTTTTGATAATTTTTATCAAAGTCTTATTAGTTGCCTCTGCTTGGCCATTGCCTTGCGGATAATAAGGAGATGAATGATGCAATGCAATTTTGTACCTGTTGCAGAGGTCCTTCAATTCTTGTGACACGAACTGCGGTCCGTTGTCGGTGACGATGGTACTTGGAATTCTGAATCTTGTGATGATGTTCTTCATGATGAATTTGCAGACGGTTGGTGCTTTGATCTCCACGTACGCTTCAGCTTCTGCCCACTTGGTGAAGTATTCCGTTGCCGTGAGAATGAAAGATTTTTGCTTGATGTCGGAATCTGGGTTACCAAGAGGTCCAATAATGTTGAAAGCCCACATGGAGAAAGGCCATGGGGAGGAAACATGATGGAGTGAAGATGCAGGAGAATGAATTTTGTCGGCGTGAAGTTGACACTTGGCACACCTACGGACATATCCTACACAGTCTTCTTCCATGGTTGGCCAATAAAATCCTTGTCTAAGGATCTTCTTTGCTAGCATCTGTCCATTGACATGGCCACCACAAACTCCACTATGAGCTCCTTCCATAACCTTCCAAAGCTCATCTTCGTCTAGACATCTCAGAAGAACTCCATCAAAACCTCTTTTGTATAATGCTCCCCCAACTAGGGTGTATCGTTGAGCAACTCTCCTGATAGCTCTCTTCTCCTCAGTTGTAGCTTCTTCAGGATACGATTGATCTTCACAATATTTTGCAATTTCATAATACCATGGCTTCTGTTCATCATCCATCTCTTCTAACAGCTCCATCAACATGATTTCTCTTTTCTCCACAATACTTCCATCTTTGAATTTCTTCAGCAACTTCTCCTTAGTTCTAAGAAATGAAGGATCTTTCACGGCGGGTGAAAGACGCCTATGAACTATGATTGATTCAGATTGCTTGCTGATAGGAAAATCAAGGGAAGATGCAAGTGAAGCTAGAGCGTCAGCTAAGATGTTTTGATTTCTAGGGACATGGACAAAGATCAATTTTGTGAAAAGCTTTGAATAAGCAGAAGTAAGTTCTTGATATGGCTTAAGCTTGGGATCAAGAGTTCGATACTTGGTCAGCACTTGGCGAAGAATTAGTTGGCTATCACCTACAATCCTGAGTTTGGTGGCACCATAAAAATGAGCAGCTTCGAGACCAGCAAGAAGTGCCTCGTATTCAGCTATGTTGTTGGTGACTGGAAAGTCAAGCTGAAAGGCTTGTGGAATGGTGACACCTTCAGGTGATAACAGAACGATTCCGATCCCCTTTCCATGAGAATTCAGAGCTCCGTCTAAATGCAGAGTCCACATATCATCTCTGATTTGATTTACGGACATCAGTTCCTCATCCGGAAACTCTGATCGCACTGGATCAAATCGAGGAAGAGGATGATGAGCGAGATGTTCTGCTATGGCATAGCCCTTGATTGCTTTCTGTTGAATGTAAATGATATCGAATTGGGATAGAAAGCTTTGCCATCGCGCTAACCTATCAGTAAGAACAGATTTCTCCAGAAGGAATTTGATCGGATTCATCCTAGCGATGAGATGGACTTCATGGGCGAGAAAATAATGCTTCAATTTCTGCACAACCCAAACTAATGCTGCACATGTTTTCTCCATCGCCGTGTATCTCTGTTCAGCGGGGTTGAGAAGTTTAGAGAGATAGTAGGCTGCCCTCTCTTTTCCTTCTTCATCCTCTTGTGCTAGGACAGCCCCCACTGCATCATCCAGGACAGAAATATAAAGTATCAATGGTTTGCCTGGAGATGGTGGTCTCAAAACAGGAGGACTTGCCAAATAGTCCTTTAGTCCATCAAATGCCTCTTGACACTTATCGTCCCAATTGAATTTGACTCCTGGCTTGGTAAGCTCGTAAAACGGCTTACACCTTTGTGAGTGCTGGGAGACAAAACGGCAAATAAATTGTAACCTCCCGATTAATCCTCTTAACTCTTTCAAGTTTTTGGGAGGTGGCATTTCTCTGATAGCCTTCGCCTTATTGGGATCGATCTCAATTCCCCGTTTGCTGACAATGAATCCAAGCAATTTCCCTGAAGATACCCCGAATACACATTTCTTAGGGTTCATCTTCAACTGATACTCTCTTGATCTCTCTAATACCCTTGCCAAAACTTTGGCATGCTCAGCCTTCGTTTTAGACTTAACCAATAAGTCATCCACATACACTTCCAAATCTATATGCATCATGTCATGAAATATTGCCATCATAGCCCTTTGATAAGTGGCTCCAGCATTCTTCAATCCAAATGGCATGACGACATAACAATATGTTCCCCAAGGTGTAGTGAATGAAGTCTTCTCTTGATCCTCTTCTGCCAGCTTAATCTGGTTGTATCCTGAAAATCCATCCATAAACGATAATGTCTCATAGCCAGCAGTGTTATCGATGAGTACATCAATATGAGGCAATGGAAAATCGTCTTTAGGACACGCCCGGTTCAGATCGCGGAAGTCAATGCAAATTCTGACCTTCCCGTCTTTTTTCATAACCGGGACTATGTTGGACACCCATTATGGATAAAGGACAACTCTAATGAATTTGGCTTTGTGTAATTTATCGACTTCTTCCTTCATCTTTAAAGCCATTTGTGGGTGGAATCGCCTTAATTTCTGCTTGACCGGATTAGCTCCATCCTTTAATGTTAACCTGTGTTCAACTAAAGATTAGTCTAACCCCGGCATATCCTCGTAACTCCAGGCGAAAGTGTCCTTATAATCCTTAAGCACTTGTACCATTGCCTTCTCATCCTCTGTAGAAAGATTTTTACTGACGAGGACAACCTTAGGTTCGTCTTCAGTCCCTAAGTTTATTTCTTTGGTGGGCTCTTCTACGGCAGCGGAAGGTTCATCAAATCTCTTCACTCCACTGGCATATGCCTCAGCTGCGTCCTCATCATCTTCCTCATCTTCAACAATGGGGTCCTTTTCATGTACTAACTCATATACCCCGTACCCATCATTGACTGACTCATCATCTGTACAATCTTCTGGCATCTGAATTGGATCTTCTAAAAACTGAGGGATTAAAGAGCAAAAGGAACATTTATCAGCCAAATCCTGGAGGTATCTTTCTGGAATTTGCCTACCCTTAGGCTTCCTAGACTTCCTAACCTGACTAACCTGCCTAAAACTGGACTCCCTAACTTCACTAAACTGCCTATCATAACCTAATGAAGATGAAGCAGGATGAAAATCCTGGGATACAGGTGGAAATACAGGGGAATCCTCCCGTGGGGAGGGACAGAGTAGATCTAGGAGAGAATCTTGACCGATGGACCCGCGCGATGGGGTGTAATCGGACAAGTAAGATGTTTCCTCGATGAGGATTTGGGAAGAATTTGTTGCCAAATTGGCGTTTTTTTTTGGACCATCGAGGAGTTAAACATAAAGCCAGAATGGATGCAAATGGAAGGAAGATCAAACGGAGGAAGCGGCACCAAGGCCAAAGGATTAGGGGGATCATATAGCAATATGTCCCAGATTAGATCATACATCCTCTCTAGGTCAAGAGGAGGTTGTGGAATAAAGTCCCGAGGGGACAGAGTAATCATAATGGGCGGAGCCCGTGGAATATCTTCAATTATGACCCGCGACCAAGTCGGGGTCAAGAGTAGTGTACGAAAAAGAGTATGGAGCATTAGGACATGTGAAGAATATGTCCCCCTCCAGAGCAGATCTGTTGTATAACCAGCTTCATAGGGGTCATCTGGCTCCCCTTCATCAGTTTGTTCGGACAGCAGTATCCGCTTGTCAAAGATTGCGCCAGGGCTCTCAATTAGCTAGTCGATCTGCGGTGGCCATTTGGGTTCTGCAGGATCCAGAAATAGTCTGTTGAGTGCTATGTATAGGTCCCTCAGGTCGAACCATCTGTACCATTCACATTCGGGATCATGAAATTTCCTCCTTTTCATAGGCTGCAGAGCCTCCAAGGATTGGTACGTAGGTAGTTCGGAACAATGTCTGGCCAAATCCCTCCCATATATGTCATGGAAGTCAAAACATGAAGTAATGACCACCGTGTTGTCGTGACTAAGTATGGGCCCTTTCACAAAGTGTGTATATAGAGTCCATGTTAAGGGATCTCGGCCTTCTTTCAGTGGTGTGGACATTGTTTCCAAGATTTCTTGACCGTCTTCGGTTTCTGCTTTCTGAACCAGATCTTGCTTTAGCTTCATTGGTCTATAGCCCAGACCGCTTCCAGGTACTGCCCGATGATCTTTAACAGGAGTGGTCCTGCCTTGCAACTGTGTGCCCAGACCTTTCCCAGGCTCGTAGCCGTTCTTCATCATAATCCTCCATCCTGGGGTACTCATGTACTTCCCCCTTTTGATAGCATCTAATGGATATGGAGAAATGGTAGCGGCTTTCAAAGGATCAGCCACTGGACGGTAGACCTGTAATACTGACAGAAAAGGTTGTCGGCCAGGTAAAACAGCAGACTTAATATTCAATGTATGTGCAGCAGCAAGGATCGGCATGCTCGTCACTTTAATAATTCGTCCTTTGTAAGGGAATTTGAGGCATTGGTGATTCGTAGAAGGAATCGCCTCAAGAGTTTTGATATAAGGACGTCCCAGAATGACATTTATGGAAGGGTCGATTTCTAGAATATGAAATTCGACCTCTGCATGACTTACTGGACCTAGCTCCACCTTTAAATAAACCATTCCCAGAGGGGAACGGGTAGAATTGTCATATGCCGTAACTGAGATGGGGCTAGGCAGCCATTTCTCCTTGGGCACACCGCATAGCTCCAGGGTCTTCGGAGGTAAAACGTTAATTGAAGCCCCTGTATCAACCAGGCATGCATCCACGGCCTTCTTGCAGATATTGACCGTGATGCTCAGAGCCATGCTTCTAGCGGCTGGCGGTGCTAGTTCCGATGTGTGGAATGTAATTGAGGGCTGATCCCCCTGAGGAACTAGTAGTGCTGCAATTTTCTCTACCGGCACGTCTTCGTTAACCATCACCTTCTGTAGGTATTCCATTAAGGCTTCTTGGTGAATCTTGGACCTTTTAATCAATTCAAGCACAGTGATCCGTGCCGGTGTTCTGTCCAGATGTTTCAACAAGTCATATTGAGTGCCTGATGCACTCTCTTCATTATGGGCTTCCTCAGTCGGCTGTGATGGGCCGTCTCTGACTATGGACTGAGGAAAGACCTTGTTGAAAATCCTTCCACTCCGGAGCGCATGTTCCTCGACCGTGGAGGATCCGGGTGACACCTTGAGTACCGCAGAGTCGGGTGGCGTAAGCGGTGCGGAGGGTTGATGCGTAGGTGGTGGCGTTGGGTTAGGTGGTGATGGCGCGGTGTGGATTAAAGGCCTAGAGGGTTGGATGGTAGATGGGTACGTGGTTGGTGAAGTGGGGAATGGTACGCGTAATAGTGGTCTGGATGGTTGGGGCATATCTGGGTAGGTGGTAGTAGTAATGGGTGAAGTAGGAAATGGTACGCGTAATAATGGCCTAGATGGTAGGAGGGGCGCGTTATTGGTTTGCGGAGGGGTATATGATGGAGGCGTAGGAGTGCGGGGCGTAATGGGTCTAAGGAAGGTGGGTAGTGATAGTGGGTTATTGGGTGAGGACGAGTGATATGTGGGTGTGGGTAGAGGGGTGATGGTGACGGGTTGTGGTCTGGGTATGTGGATGGTGCGGCGTGGTAGTCGCTCTGCGGTACTTTGAATGTGACCCGTTGAATAAAGAGAGGAAGAGTCCTCTATCCTCCATTGTTGCCCACGACCAGCCTCAGACTGGCTGTTCGTTAGAATGGGAGCAACCTGGTTCTGGTTCTGGTGCTCCGAGAGTGGATTCTGCACTATGCCCATGTTGGGTGGTGCTGCTGCTTGTGCCGGTGGTCTTGCTTGCTGCTGCTGCTGCTGCTGCGGTCTCCTCGCCTTCAGGGCTGATATATATTTCTTCATTTCCTCCCAGTCTATGCCGCCCTGCTCATTGAGATCATGAATATAATCTCTGAATTGGAAGCAGGTGTCAATGGTATGCCCAGGTTGCCTATGGAAGTAGCAATGCCTGGACGTATCGGCATTTTGAGGCCAGACGGTTTTTTCCCTTGGCAAAACTAAGGCGTTAGCCGCCATTAAAGCACTGAATATATCGGCCAAGGATTCTGGGAGAGCCGGGTATTCTGCCCTCTTCGGGCCTGGGGGTCTTCTCTGCTGGTTGTAGTCACCAGGAGGAGGGACATTGTGGTACGCCGGCGGTGCGCGCGGCTGGTACTGTGGCTGTTGCTGGTTCTGATACTGCTGCTGCTGGGGTTGTTGGTACTGCTGTTGCCGTTGCGGCTGTTGCTGTAGCTGTTGCTGGTTCTGATTCTGATTCGGCTGCTGGGGCCGCTGATACTGTTGTTGGTACTGGGGGTTCTGCTGCTGTCTGTACCCTTGCTGCTGTGGCCTCTGGTACTGCTGCTGACTCCTCACGAACTGGGGCGAGTTATTGTTCATGGTACTCACTTGCTCATGAGAGAGCGTGCCTTCAGTAGTCGGACCTGTGCTGGAAGAGTTCGGCACTGCAGGCTTCCGAGGCGGAGGCCTGCTAGGTCTATGAGGATCAAAGACGCTAGAGAATGTAGCGTCCTTGAAAGCATTCTGGCAGTACCGTGCTCTTTCATAGAGCTCTGCCATGTTAGTCAAATTGTTCAAGGAGAGGACGAGCTTGAACTGGGGGGTGGCATTAGAAATTAACATTTTCACTTGTTCGGACTCGGACAAGTGATCCTTCACCTTTTCAGCCAGACCCCGCCACCTGTCAGCAAAACTGACAAACTCCTCATCAGGTTTCATCTTTTCTGCAATGAGGTCCGTGATGGAATACTGGCATCTCAGAGGGTGGCAGATGGAATACTGGCAGACTCGGTAGACTGATCTCTGGCACAGCTTTGACCCCCATCATTTTCTGGAGGTTATTAAATTGCTCATCCATACGCTCCATTTTGGCCAGCAGCGTTTGTGTGGTCAGATCTGCCTGGAGAGGAGGAGGAGGAGGAGGTACTTGGTAGGCCTGCTGCCTAGAGTACGTTGGGCAGGGTGGACAATAGAGGGGAGGTCCGGCAGAGCTTCCGCCATGCCCGAGGGCATTTTGATAAGCAGGCGTTTGCGGTCTAGCCGGTTGCCTAGATGATGAGAGCTGCGGCCCAGCTGGCCGAGAAGTAATATGAAGGCCCTCAACGGCCTGATGGATATAAGGAGGAGGAAAAGAAGGTTGCTGAGGAACAGCAGGGGGAGCCACAGGGTTCGGCTCGGCAGGCTGCATGGGTGCCTTCCCCTTCAAAATAGATTGGATCGCCTCGAACTGCTGAGGGTCCAGTCGGGAGGCAAGAACTCCCAGAGCATTGATGAGATCCGTAGGATCAGAGGATGAGGGATCATTCTGATTCATGTCCCCCTCAAGATCAGGATTAGGGATCGCATATTCATGCGGAAGAGGATCAGGATATTGATCACGTGGAGGCAAAAGAGGTGTCCGAACATTCCCATCTAGACGACATGGAATGGGGATAGAACTACGGGAGGCATCAACATCTCTCCCACTCTCATAGTTGTATTCAGAATCCCGAGGGGCATTAGCATCTCCCTCGTAATTAACCATGGCGTCTGGAGCCACACTCAAGTCCCTACCTGATCGTAGCAACATGATGTTAGATTCTTTTTCAAAGATTTAATCAAACAAGTTGTACAGAGATTAATCAAACAAGTGGATGCTTAACGCGATTTTAGGATTCCTTGTTGAGTTATTTGAATTGGATTAAACCACAATTTCGCTCAGGGAAAGGATCCTAGTTTCAGTTCAATTTCCACCGTTATTCTCTAAGGCTCTCTCTCACAACGCTTTCAGAATCTAACCAGGACTTCAATTGGTACAACCAGCCCGATGATCAAGGAGGAATACCTTGATTTTGGGGACTTATGGAGGTCTCAACGTCAACTTCTCTAGTCTGATCAAGGGACCAACCCAATCAGAGAGAGTTGCTGACGTCGAGTAATGTGTTCCTAAGAAGAGGAGGGTATTAGCCTCAATGCGTATGTCCTGCGGCCTGGATGGCCTCTAATGCTTAGTAAGTAATGGGTAGCTAGCACTCAAAACACAAAAATCTGGAAACTGAAAAAAATTAAGAAACTGTCTGAATCGCGTCGATGGTAGTCGACGCTATTCAAAACAGAACTTAATTTTTCGTAGAAGCAGATGCAGCCAGCAGAGAAACTGTGAAGCCTGAAAGGCGTCTAGGGGTGTTGACGCGGTTTTGAAACGCGTCAGCGATCCTGGACGCTTTTCAGTTCGCAGAAACAATTTTCCAGGAGGATTTTCTGGGTTGAATCCTCCTCAAACGAGATAAAAAAGCAGTAAACAATCGACTCATGCAAAATTTTTAGTTCCAGATTTTAAACAGGATGATTTACTAACTAAACAACTAGAAAAACAATCAATCACACATCATTTTTATCACAAAAACAGCTTTTTGAATTAATCAAGGGGAGGGCAAGATCTTGCCACTGGGGTGTGCACGTGGTGCACGAGGAAAATTAATTAAACTAAACACTCACCAATTGGTGAGGATGTGTCCAGAGACACAAATGGTGCACCGTGGGTGCCCGATATGATGATAGCAAGAACAAAAAGAAACTAAAAGATGGCGAGACCAAGTCCCACCGTGATCGCCAAAAAAAGCTGTAGGTGCTTAGAATGACCGTGTGATTAACATGAAATATCTATGTTGTTTAGTGTAAACTAACCTATTAAAAACAGCAACTAAAGTGCAGTGATCGCCAGAAACTTTTAACTTAAAAGTTTCAAAAGAGATATGATCGCCTACCTTTCAAAATGCGGAAGATTGAGTCCTTGGTTCCCCTTCCTCAGCCGGCTGAAGAAAGAGAGCCCTTTCTTTGCTTCTTTGTTCTTACTATTGAATTTGAGGTTGAGGATCGTCCAGAAGTTGTGCTTGCTTTCCCCCTTTTGATCTCTTGTTGTTGTTGTTGCAGCAGAGACAAAGACAGAAAAACGAAGAAACAATGATGAGAATTTAAGTAGAAGCAATATCTGAACTAATCGTGATGTTAAACATATTTAAAACAGCAAACTCACTTGTTTAATGGCTTTGAAACCCCTTAAATCAAGTAGATTTTTGAAAGATTATGCTGTGGTGTGTGTTTGCATGAAGTGAATATGAAGAATGAAATTAATGAAGATGAAAAATGCTAATGCAGTAATGAAAAACGTATGCCCAATCGGTTGAAGCTTTGAAAGGATGAAGATCTTGAAAGGGACGCCGACTTCTGGAAATGGCAGCGCTCCGGCGTTACGACGTTGTTGCTTCAATCTTCAACTCGTTATAACGCTATGGCTCAACTCAATTCAATTCTCTTCTCTTTTTTTCTTTTTTTTTCTTTCTTCAACATGCAGGGTATTTATAGGCATTTCTTGCGTTCGAGATTAACATTAGAAAAATTCCGAGATTTATCCATCTTAACCGACAGATAAATACTGATTAATTCATCTTTATCTGTAATTATCTAAAACGCGTCCACCTTGGCTGACGCCTTTCAGATTAATTAAGATAAGGATAAATATCCGGGAAAACTTATCTTTATCTTTATTAGGTAAAACGCGTCCCCCTGTGTAGACGTCTTTTAGCCTAATTAAGATAAGGATAAACATCCGGAAGAGAAATAGAAATAGCCTAGGAAACCTAAAACGCATCGACATTCCCAGACGCCTTTTAGTTAATTAATTAATTAATTAAAATTCAAATTTAAACGTTAAAACAGGAATAAACTCTAAATGGCGTCCACTTGGGTCGACGTCTTTTATAATTCTTCATATTTTAACTCAAAATTGAATTAAAACCAATTCAATTGATTAACTTAAAACACATCTGTTAAACCCGACACTTAAAAAGATTAATAAAAATTAATTAATGATTAAATATCAGACCATTTCGAGGCATTATTGTATGATATGAAATTTACTCGAAATGATGTCAAAATTAGCGTGTCTACATCGGCGTCTCCTGGTCTGTATAGTTGAGGGTTATACAGTCCGTCGAAAATTAGTGGGAGTTAAACTTGATTAAAAGTCCATATCATGTTTTAAATTTAATAACTGAACATCTGCTAAATAGATTTTATTCATCTCCTGTAGGGAATTATATCGTCAAATAACCAACTCCGTGGCATACTTGATGCCAAACATTTGACTAGCCTGAACTACTTGGATTGGCTCAAAAACCTAAAGAATGTCTTCAGATCTGAGCAGATTGCCTACGTCCTTCATACTGATCCTCCTGTTGAATCGGCATTAGACGCCCTTGAGGTAGAGATGATAGCTAATGATAAAAGATCGAAGGACAAAAGTAAAGGAGTAGTAAAAGGTGACTGCTTCTACTGTAAGTAAAATGGTCACTGGAAGAGGAACTGCAAGGAGTTCCTCAACGATAAAGCTCATGGAAAGGTGAAGCTATCAGAAGCTTCAGATATCTATATGATAGATATCAACTTGTCAGTTAGAGATTCCACATCTTGGGTATTAGATACTAGATGTACTTCTCATATCTGCCATGATGTGCATATGCTGACAAGTAAGCGCAAGTTGAGAAAAGGTGAGGTGGAACTGAGGCTAGGAAACGGCGCAAAAGTTGCGGCAGTTGCTGTTAGGAAAGCAAACTTCAGACTTCCATTGGGAGATGCCTTATCATTGGAAGATTGTTATTATATTCCTAGTATAATAAAGAACATCATATCAGTATCTTGTTTGGACAAGATAGGATATAGGTTGTCTATTGAGAATAGAAGGTGTTCGATTTATTATGCTAATAAATCAATAGCGTCAGCATCCTTAGTCAACGCTCTATATCTTTTAAATGTTTCTTATTTAATAAAACTCTTAAGAAGAGCAAGAATTGTGTGAACACCAAGTCTACATGTGGCATTGTAGACTTAGACATATTGGTAAAAGCAGGCTGCAAAAGTTGCACAAAGATGGATATTTGAATGCATTCGATTATGAATAGTTTGCGACATGTGAGTCCTGCCTTATGGGAAAAATGGCAAAATCTCCATTTACTGGACATGGAGAACGTGCCAAAGACATTATGGGATTAATACATTCAGATGTATGTGGTCCCGTATCCACCCAACCCAAAGGTGACTTTTCATACTTCATCACATTCATCGATGACTTCTCAAGATTCGACTATGTGTACTTAATGAAGTACAAGTCGGAAGCATTTAGGAAGTTTAGGGAGTTCAAGAATGAGGTAGAGAAGCAATTAGGAAAAAGTATTAAAGCCCTTCGATCAGATCGAGGAGGAGAATACTTGAGTACTAATTTCACAAAATTCTTAAAGGATAATGGTATCCTTCCTCAGCTGACCCCTCCATATACACCACAGATGAATGGTGTATCTGAAAGGAGGAATCGCACCTTATTAGACATGGTGCGATCCATGATGAGCTTTTCGGGATTACTGTCCCTCTGGGGGTATGCTCTAGAGTCAGCAGCATACCTACTGAACAGAGTATCCAGCAAGTCTGTGGCCTCTACTCCATATAAGATATGGTAAGGCAGGAAACTAGAATTTAAACATGTTAAAGTCTGAGGTTGTCCTGCTCATGTAAAGAGGCATGATCCATATAAGTTGGAATCACGAACTGATAAATGTAGGCTTGTGGGATATCCAAAGGAAACCTTTGGATAGTATTTTTATCATCCTGGTGAACAAAAGGTGTTTGTCGCTAGGAAAGCTGTCTTCCTAGAAGAGGAATACCTTCTCCAGGAGAACAGTGGGAGTAAAATAGTACTAGAAGAGGTTCCAGATTCCCAAACAGCTGCAATATCATCGGATGAGATATCAGTTCCTGAATCTATTCAGGTACACACAGATGAGTCTCGTAGATCTAGTAGAGTACCTAGACTACCCGAACGATATATAGGACATATCGCTGAAGGAGAGTCTAAGGTAGAATATAATGAGGATGATGATCCTAAAACCTACCAAGAGGCCATAAAAGGCCCAGAAGCCGAGAAATGGTGAGAAGCCATGAACTCAGAAATGCAATCCATGTACACCAACCAAGTTTAAAACATAGAGGACTTGCCCGAGGGTATTGTACCCATCGAATGCAAGTGGATCTTTAAGAGAAAGATCGATGCTGATTGACGGATCGACACTTGTAAGGCAAGATTGGTGGCAAAGGGATATCGTCAAAGGCAAGGAATTGACTATGACGAAACTTTTTCACCAATAGCCATGATAAAGTCGATCAGAGTTCTACTCGCCATAGCTGCACACTATGATTACGAGATCTGGCAGATGGATGTGAAGACTGCCTTTCTCAACGGTAACATAAGGTTTCACATCCAAGGAATTTCCAGATAAAGTGTGCAAGTTTCAAAGGTCCATTTACGGACTGAAGCAAGCTTTCCGGAACTGGAACATAAGATTTGACGAGACTGTCAAATTTTATGTCTTCATTAATAATGAAGATGAGCCTTGTGTATACAAGAAGACTAGTGGGAGCGCAGTCACCTTCTTAGTTCTTTTAGTAGGCGACATACTACTCATTGGAAATGATGTAGCTATAATGCCATCGGTAAATATCTGACTGTCGAAAAACTTCTCCATGAAGGATTTGGGAGAAGCATCCTACGTATTGGGAATACGAATCTATAGAGATAGATCAAAAAGGATGTTTGGAATGACCCAATCCTTATACATAAATACCATAGTCAAAAGGTTTGACATGAAAAATTTCAAGAGAGGTCTCATACCGATGAGACATGGAATTAATCTCTCAAAGGAACAGTCTCCTAAGACTCCTAATGAGAGGACATTCATAGATAGAGTACCCTATGCCTCTGCCATAGGATCTATTATGTATGCCATACTATGTACACGGCCTGATGTTGCATATGCTCTAAGTGTTACTAGTAGATTTTAGGCTGATCTAGGAAAAGAGCACTGGAAGGCAGTGAAATGTATCTTTAAGTACATAAGAAGAACTAAGGATATGTTTATGGTCTACGGAAGAGATGACTTGAAACTGATAGGCTTTACTGACTCGAGTTTCCAGTCAGATCTAGATGATAGCAAGTCCACATATGGATTTGTGTTTACTTTGAACGGAGGCGCAGTGTGCTGGAAGAGTTCCAAGCAAGCAACCACTGCAGATTTGACGACTGAAGCTGAGTACATCGCTGCAGCTGAACCCGCCAAAGAAGCAGTGGGGTTGAAGAAATTCATCACCGACCTTGGCGTAGTTCCCAACATCTCTGAACCTATTCCGCTGTTGTGTGACAACAATGGAGCCATTGCGCAAGCAAAAGAGCCGCAGTCTCATCAGAAATCAAAACATATTCTGAGGCACTTTCATCTAATCAGAGAAATCATATCCAGAGGAGATGGAGTGGTGGAAAGAGTTCTATCTATCGACAATGTAGCAGATCCACTGACAAAACCGTTGGCTTAAATTGTATTTGAGCATCACCTAGAGTCTATAGGCTTACTGTATAAAGGTGATTGGCTTTAGTTCAAGTGGGAGATTGTTAATCTTAGGTGACCTACAAGCCAATATGACTTTGTAATCTCGTTCATTTATTAATAAGATGGCAATATATTCATTATGTATAATTCACATTAATTATCGTTTCATAATGAAGTCCGTGAATATGTGCGATAGTGATCATATTATGATGAGATCATACTAATGAGAATGATCACTTAAACACACATATTCTTAATAGTTCCTAGTCGGAGGATATTCGAGAAGGACATCGGATATCCAGATTGACTAGTACAGATTACTCCCGCTCATAAGATGAGGGTGACTGATCTCATAGCCACTTGTGTGGAGACATTATGACGAATCTGTAGGTGCTCATTAGAGAATGAGTTCACTGAACTTATCCGACTGAATTGCTGGATGGTACCTCATTGTCAACTAGCTTCATTCTATTATTGCAGTTGCGTGGATGGTTCTCGGACCTGAGACACTAACGACACCTTGTCGGTGGACTTTTG
Organism: Zantedeschia hybrid cultivar; assembly: GCA_030544215.1. NCBI lineage: Eukaryota > Viridiplantae > Streptophyta > Magnoliopsida > Alismatales > Araceae > Zantedeschia > Zantedeschia hybrid cultivar. The sequence continues at coordinate 50,761,986 of JARZZO010000011.1, forward strand.
TGCTTTGATCTTGATTTATGAATCTCTAATCACGGGATTATAAATAGCCAATGATCGGGTACAGCGGAATACCGTCGAAGGGAATTGAGTGTCAATAAGGAATCATTCGCTCTCGGTACTTAGAGAGAGAATGCTCTAGGAAGGATGCGCGGAAGTCCCCGGCTAGGGCGGACGATAATACCTTGAGTTGACTTGAGAGCATTGTGCGAATGAAGGACTATATCCACGTGATAACTGTCAGCAAAAAGGTTCTAAGAGTGGGTTACTTAACCTCGATACCTTCCGAGTGCACGCAGTGTTGCTTGGCACCCAACGTGATCGGAGGCCCGATCGAATTTGATGTGCGACATTGATTCGATTGATTAATTAATTAATATGAGTTATTAATTGATTAATCAGGCCAGTAAGGAGTCACTGGGCTTATTGGGCCATTAACCAGACTGGTTATTGGACTTAGAGGGTTACACGCAAATGATTCTCAAGGCGACGGATAAATAAGTAGGTTTTATATAAACTGGGGATTTTTATGAAAAACTACGCAGTTAATATAAAATGTAGCGAACGGGCTGAGCAGGTCAGGCTGCTGCTAACCCTAGCCACCCCCTCCTCTCTTCCTCTCTCTCTCTAGCGCCCCAGACGAGCCCGGATTCCCGGATCTACTCCGCCGCTTCTTCGACTCCCGTTCGACGGGAAATCGTCCGCGCGATGCGGCGATCGTTGCGGCGAACGGTGGAAGCATCGTGGGCTGCAAAGAACGAGGAACGTGAGGATATCCTCCGCGAGGAGGATCGCGTGGACTCCGCTAGAGGCCAGGCACTTGCGCGGCTTGTGGTGTCACACCGATGGAACCGAACGGTTGCGGATTCGAATCCGCACGTGGTAAGAATTCGATAATCCAATTATCGTTTTTGTTAAGCGAAATGGGAACAGATCACAATATTTAATCTTTATTTTTCGTTGCGTTTTGCGATCCGGAGAAACACGAGATCCCAACAGCCAGTGCCCTCCAATATCTTACTTTCCCTCAGTCAGATGTCAATGGCACCTCCTCTTATGGCGTGCAACTCTGCTCCAACTCATCCATGGATCTTTATGCCTTTTAGGAGTGGGTGAACTATCCTACAACTCCAGATGTTCCATACAAGGATGTTGCACCTTCCTTGGTAACAACTGTATCACATGGTGTGCCAAGAAGCAGCATATTGTTTCTTGTTCCAGGGTAGAAACCGAATATAGATCCATGGCTTCTGCTATTGTTGAACTCGTGTGGATTCAACACTTTCTACATGATCTAGAACTTCCCTCAAAAAACTCTCACACCCATTTTGTGATAACTTGAGTGCTCTGTATATGACACTGCACAAAGCACATGGAATTGAATTATCATTTTGTTCTTGGGAAAGTTACTCAAAAAGCTCTCATCACTTACTACATTCCAGCTCATGCGCAAATTGTTGATCAGTTTACAAAGCTACTGTTAGCACGAGATCTTTTCCTTGGTTTTCATTGAAAACTTGGCCTTCGCCTCTGCTCCAAGCCATGCTAATGGGGGACTGATAGAGATGAACATGATTCAGTTGTGGAATCCCACTAATCTTGGCACCAGGCGAGGCAACCCCGCAATGCATAGTTGCCCATCCTATTGTTGTAACCTTCTCTGTTTTATATTTTTCATTTCTTGATGGATCTATTAGAATATTGCCTCGGAAGGCATTGTCGAGCTTCCTCCATTCACAAGTTTTCTTTTAATAGAAAACAACTAACGAATTTGCTTGGCCTTTGTTCTTTGCCTATATGACTTCTTGGTTAATCCTAATGCCATAATCTTTGACATTCAGATGTTTTCTTGGTGTTTAACTCTCCAACCTTTCCAAATAATTCTCTATCCTTTCAAACTTGGGGTTTAGGATTTTAGTATCACTAAGGTCAAACTTGGGGTATAATGCTTTATTACTTTTTGTATTGGAGACAGTTCGCACATACGACCCAATCGTGTAGCAGTCAGAAATTGGTCAGGCGACGATGACTGTCTGATCAGATCTTCTATCTACTCGACAGAATTTGTAAGACCAGAAACACCCATAGTAGAGCCTGCAAGAGGAAGAAGAGACGTCAGAGGGTCCCCCGTTTTCTTAGAGAGTAAGACCTTCCGATGCCTAAGTCAGGTTCTAGAGAAGAGGAAAAACTCTCTAGGATTCAATGTAGTATTGGACATACCTCTTTCAGGAGAGGGCCACGGATATGTATAATCCTTACCTTATATGGCATCATGGGGGCCATTGCCTCGTCTTAGCAAGGGTCAGTCTCAACTGACTCAGCAAGCTCATAATCCACAGCTTTGATTACATTCATATACATAAGAAAGACATTGTAAACTTTCATTCGTGCGAGAACAATAGTATCATATATATATGCTTAAGATCCTAAACAAGATTTTTATAATCTAGTCATACTATATACATACTAATCTTGCATATTTTCACGATTCGTATACATATGGCATGCTACATAACAAAATACATTATAACATTGTTCATATTCATTTCACATTATGCATACACATCAACTTATCACTTGATTATTTGAGAGATGCATCTAAAACCACAACATAAGGAAGCCTTATTCTTATTCTTGTTCTTAACCTAATGGTATGATAGATATAGGTGGCCTCTAAGCCAATCACGAGGCACCTAGTTCAATCTTGTTCAATAATAAATGGTATATACATTTCATTATGTAGATTGGCGTATTTATTATTATGGCACATAATGAAGTCTATGAATGTGTGCAACGGTCATCGGATTATGATGAGATCATAATAATGAGATCGATGACCTATAAACACATATTGTGAATTGTTCATAGTCGTAGGATGTTTGAAGAGGACATCAAACATCCGGTAAGACTAATACAGGTTATTCCAGCTCATATAATGAGGGTGACTGATCTCGTTAGTCACATGTGTGGAGACACAATGGTGAACCTGTAGGTGCTCATTGGGGAATGAGTTCACTGAACTGATCCGATATGAATCGCCGAATGATAATTTACCTGACTGTCAACTGGCTTGATTCATCGTCACAGTGATGTGGTTGGTCCTTGGACTTGAGTACCAAAGACACCTTGTCGGTGGACTTCTGGGCTTTGACCTTGGCTTACGAATCCCTAGCTACGGGATTTCTAATAGTCAAGCATCGGGTCCAGCAGAAGACCTTCGAAGGTGATTGTGTGTTCAATAGAGAATCGTTCACTCTCAAGTAACTGGAGAGAGAACGCTCTAGAATAGATCCGCAGGAGTCTCTGGCCAGAGTAGACACAATATCAGAAAAGTTGTTTTCGGATATTGTACAGCGGAGTCTGATTTAAGTGAGTTGACCATCTAGGGTTTGACAATTGACTATACCCTAGGTTAACTCGAGAGCATTGTGCGAACGAAGGATTATAGCCATGCGGTAACTGTGGACGGACAGGTTCTATGAGCGGGTTGCTGAACCCCATTACCTTCCGAGATCATGCGGTGTTGCTTGACACCCAACTTGATCGAAAGTCCGACCAAATTTTACATAACATGTTAATTCGGTTAAGTAATTAATTAATATCTAGATATTAATTAATCACAATAAATCAATAACTAGTTATTAGACTTAACGTGCTGAAAACTGGACTGGTTAATAGGCCTAGAGGGTCACACACAAGCAGATTCTCAATCGGTGGTACTTAAGTGGAATTTATATTAAGTCGGGGATTTTTGTGAAAAATCATGCCGACTTAATATATATATACGCGCTGTTGAGAAACCCTAGGCCAAGCTCCAGGAGCTCTCAAGGCTGGCCGTCCCCCTTTCTCTCTCCTCCTCCTCTGGGCGCCCTGTTCGAGGCACAGGGAGACTTCCATCTCCGCCGTATGCGTTTCCTAAGAGTCGGGAATTCCTGTCCGGATGATCCGAACATAGTTGCGGCGAGGATTCTTCAGCGAACGAGTTGATTTGGACGAGAGATTGAGGATGAATCACCACGGAGGATTGAGTGGATACTGCTGGAGGCCGGACACTTGTACGGCCAGCGGCATCGCCTTGACGGAACCGTAACGGTCGCAAATTCGAATCCGCGCAAGGTAATGAGATCACAACCCGGTTTTTGGTTTTCGTTTTTCGTTCCGAATCAAATCTGCGGGCATCGTGCGGGGATTTTTAATGTTGCTTCCGCTGCATTCGTCGCGCCCCGTCCGGATCCTAACATGGTAAGGCAACACCAACTAAGTCTTTAGCTAGGTAGTCGGGGGACTCTCTCAAATCCCACCCAAGGTCGGTGTGTCCATACGTAGACACACTTATAGAAATTTAGGCTATTGCCCTTGGACTTCTTACATCATTATAGTCTTTCCCCACAAGGATGCTTTCATGGGTGCGACAATTCTTATTCTCTTAAGGTGGCGTTGTCCATCATCATAACATTTTATTTCATTCATGCATATCATCTGTGTAGTGTCACATTTAACACTACATAAATCAGGATACTCATGATGCAACATAATAGGTTCTTCACGGTTCCTGTGTAAGAGTCTGAAATGCATCTTAGGACCCTTAGCCTATTATACTAATTTTGGCCATATTTTAATTTTTTAAAAAATATAGTTAGTTTAAACAAACATAATTCTTTATGATTTGAAATAAGTTAGGAAGTCATGACATGTCTCACATGTCAGTAGTAAATTATCGGATTAAATAGGAACATTAAGAGATAATTAATAGGCTCACTCAGATGATTAAACAGAACATCAACAGGCTAATAAAGGTTTGTGAACTTAGGAGTTTAACAGGAAAGTCAAGATACGAAGCTGAAATGTGTGAAGCCTAACTATATGTGACCGGTAGAACACGTCCCCTTGTGTATTATGCGTATTAACCCAATTCCATAGATTTATAGATTATTGCATGAAATCAAACCAAACCAATATCACTCATATTTTAGCACATCAAACATTACTTGTAGAGTTACCACATATCATAGTACATATAGTATATAAGAAAATACCTAGAAAATATATTTTATATAGAACATAGGTGTAGAAAAGGGGTTAAGTATCACTTGCCTTCACCAAAGAACTAAGAAACCCGATGAAGCCCAAGGTAGTCTTCCCTCTACCATCATGACTAACCTCACAAAGAGCTTCCTACAAAGTCCTCCACAAGCCGCACACAAAACCCTCGAATTCTTAGGAGTGTGCACGGTTCGGTTCGGTTCGGTTTTGGAAGAAAATTTTCCAAATCGAACAAAACTGAATTGTCATTTGAAACCTAACCGAGCCGAATATTTCGGTTCGATTCGATTCAAACCAAAATTCTATATTTTTTTCACATTAAATGTACATATATGTATTTACTATTAAAATTAAATTTAAAAATACATATTTGTTAATATATATATATATTGTTAATATGAAATATCTATTTATTTAAAAATCAATTTATTAGATTTTCGGTTCGATTTGATTTCACAACTTTGTGAAACCAAACCGAATCACTTGGTTTGGTTCGATTTTTTTGGTTTAAACCGAATTATGCACAGCCCTACGAATTCTTACTAAAACAGTCACAAACTCTTTCTTAATCTCTCTCTAGGATAAAGGGATGCACCAAAGGGCCTAGTGGTTGAAGGGTTCTATATGTAGAGTGCAAGGGTCGAGTTCCATGCGGAAAGAAATTCTCTATAGAAGGAATCAATCGACCGCTAAAATTGGGCTACTGTCTTGCAACATGTCAGCCTGACCAGATACCTTCTAAAGCTCCTAGTTAAGTTGCTACTGGACCAACTAATCCTTCAAAATGCATCAGCCATGGGTGACGCCTCTTAAAGCCAACCCTAGGGTTCTCTCTAGCTTGTACTAGGTCCACTAATGAGCTAATCTAAGGCTACTAATGGGCTATTAATGGACCAGAAGCTACACTTTGAGACAACATAACACATTTACTCTTGTTCCCAATTGTCATGACATGAGAATGCTTGGCACAAAATGGATTTAAAAGACCAAAACCAAAGCTGATTGTTCTCTTGATTGGCGGAAGTCTCACAACATTGCCAAAAGGTTTTAACCAGACTGTTGGCCTTGATTTTACATAAACTTTTTCTTTGGTCATTAAGCCTGGCACGATCCACTTGGTTATCCCTTGGGCTCTCATGAATAATTGGCTCCTTGGGCAATTGGATGTAAAAAAGTAATTTTCTGCATGGCCTACTAGATAAACCTATCTATGTTCAGTAGCCACCTAGTTTTCAAGATCCCAAGCATCCTCCACATGTGTGCCGCCTGAACAAAGCTTTATATGGCCTCCAGCAAGCACCCATCAATGGTTCAATAGATTTAGTAGTTCTTTGCTCTCCTTGGATTTCATTTGTAGCGCTGCTGACCCTCTCTAGTTATTTGTCTACCACCTTCATGGTCGCATTATTGTTTTTCTTCTATATGTGGATGACATCCTTTTGACGGATGATGATGCTTCAGTGCTCTCTCGGTTCACCTCTATATTGGGAAATGTGTTGCTACCAAAGAGCTCAGTTTACTTTAGTCATTTCTCTGTATGGGTGTTCAGCATATCAGCCAATGTTTACTTCTATCTCAGTCTCATTATACGTGCTCTATCCTTCAATGTGCCAACATGGTGACGTGCAACTCCACCGCCGCTCCCATGCATGGCTGTCTGACCTGGTGCATTATCTACAGAGTTGTATCATGATCCTCACCAATATTGGAGTCTTGCTAGTGCCCTCCAATATCTTACTTTCCCTCAGTCAGATGTCACTTACAATGTAAACTATGTTTGCCAATTTATGCATGCTCCAACAGTTGGGATTTTTCAGCTTCTAAAGAACCTTACACTATATCAATGGCACCTCCTCTTATCTCTGCTTCAATTCACCCATGGATCTTTATGCCTTTTAGGAGTGGGCGAACTATCCCACAACTCCAGATGTTCCATATTAGCATATTGCACCTTCCTGGGTAACAACTGTATCACATGGTGTGCAAAGAAGTAGCACACTGTCGCTTGTTCCAGTGCAGAAGCCGAATATAGATCCATGGCTTCTGCTATTGTTGAACTTGTTTGGATTCAATACTTTCTGCAAGATCTAGAGCTTCTCTCAAGAAGCTCCCACACCCATTTTGTGATAACTTGAGTGTTCTGTATATGACATTGAATAAAGCACATCGAATTGAATTATCATTTTGTTCTTGGAAAGTTACTCAAAAAGCTCTCATCAGTCGCTATGTTCCAGCTCATGCTCAAATTGCTGATCAGTTTACGAAGCTACTGTTAGCACGAGATCCTTTCCTAGGTTTTCATTGCAAACTTGGCCTTCACCTCTTCTCCAAGCCATGCTTAAAGGGGAAGTGATAGAGATGAACATGATTCAGTTGCAGGATCCCACTAATATTGGCACCTAGCGAGGCAACCTCGCAATGCATAGTTGCCCATCCTATTGTTGTAACCTTCTCTATTTTATATTTTTCATTTCTTTATGGATCATAATATTTCCTCGGAAGGCATTGTTGAGCTTCCTCCATTTTCTCAATTTTTCTTTTCAGGGTTGTTTGTTTTAGCATAAAACAGCGTAATTTGAAACAATTGTTTCATTTTACAGTATTTTTAGTTGTTTGGAATGATGTAAAATAATGTAAAGTAAAATCTTGTCCGGGCCTTGTCTGCCCACTTGACAGCCCAATTCCCTTGTTTTGGTTTACAGCAAAGGCCCACTGTCAACCAAAACAAGAAGATTGAAGCATCCCTCTTGTTTTATTTTATAAACAACCAAACAAACATTTCATCATTCTAAAACAAAAAAAATTCCCTTGTTTTGAAACCAGTGATTTTGAAACTGATGATTTACAAAGTTTTACACTAAAACAAACAACCCCTTAATACAAGTCCACCAACAAATTTGCTTGGCCTTTGTTGTTTCCCTATATGACTTCTTCTTTAATCCTAAGGCCATAATCTTTGACATTCAGATGTTTTCTTGGTGTTTAGCTCCCCAACTTTTCCAAATCATTATCTATCCTTTCAAACTTGGGGTTTAAGATTTTAGTATCACTAAGGTCAAACTTGGGGTACAATGCTTTATTACTTTTTGTATTCGGGTGCTAATAATGTAGAAGTATGGATACAATAGCAATTGTTGTCATCTATTCAGTGTTAGCCTTCTTAAATAATGACTTAAAAGGTATTTTTCTTATTATAAAATGTCATAAAATTCTTCACAATAATTTAAAAGAAGTATAAGGGAATTTTTGGTGTTCCTTCCAATTAAAAATATTTTTAGACTTTCATAAATTTTGGTCCATATATTTCAAGAGGGTATTAAAGCTTGAAAACTACTTAACAAAATTTTGGATTACTAGATTCGAGAAAATTAGATTATTGGCAACAAGATACATTAATATGTGTGTCAAAAATAAGCGAGATCAATTCCTGTCTAATATATTATCTTCTATGTTTGATATAAATGTCAAAATTAATTTTCAAATAAAATTTTTGCCAAATGCTTCTTTGATGCAAAACTCCAAATGTGGTTGCCGCGTCAAAGTACTATTACATAGGACCAGTCTTGATTGAACTCTTGATACTTCCTTAAATTTATTCTTATTGTTTAAATCTTTGATGAATTGTTCTCAGTTACTATCAGATTTTGCATGGCAGATCTCCTTTGGGGTGATAACTCGATTATTACAATGAAATCAATTCATATGCTATTTTTGACCAACTTTCATCTTTGCTCTTGTCAAACATATTCAAGAGAGTACATGACTCTGGGAGGAATGACTCCTTCTATGCTAGGTGGGGGCTCCCACCTACCTTTGCGAGCCTCCGACGGAAGCCTCACCGGTGCGCTGATAGAATCATTCGTCGTCCTAATGATGAATGTTGGGTGGGGGGAGAATCTAGGGTGGACTCCCCATTGTTAGTTTTAGGTGGCCTATAAGCCAATCTGACTATGTAAATCTCATTCATTTATTAATATAATGGCATAATATTCATTATGTGTAAATCGCATTAATTATTGTTTCATAATGAAGTCCGTGAATATGTGCTATAATGATCAGATTATAATGAGATCATACTAATGAGACTGATCACTTAAACACACATATTTTTAATCATTCCTAGTCGGAGGATATCTGAGAAGGACATTGGATATCCGGTTATACTAGTACAGATTACTCCTGCTCATATGATGAGGGTGACTGATCTCATAAGTCACTTGTGTGGAGACACTAAGGCGAATCTGTAGGTGCTCATTGGAGAATGAGTTCACTGAACTGATCCAACTGAATCGCTGGATGGTATTGTACCTCACTGTTAACCAGCTTGATTCTATTGTCGCAGTTGCGTGGATGGTCCTCGGACCTGAGACACCAAGGACACCTTGTCGGTGGACTTCTGTGCTTTGACCTTGGTTTACAAATCTCTAGCCACGGGATTCTAAAACGCCAAGGATTAGGTACAGAAGAATACCGTCGAAGGGAATTGTGTGTCAATAAGGAATCATTCGCTCTCGGTACTTAGAGAGAGAATGCTCTAGGAAGGATAAGCGGAAGTCCCTAGCCAGGGCGGACGATAATATCGGGAAAGGAGTTTTCCGATATTTATCAGCGGCATCCAATCCAAGTGAGTCGACCGGTTAGGGTTTGACAGCACACCATACCCTGAGTTGACTCGAGAGCATTGTACGAATGAAGGATTATATCCACGCGGTAACTGTCGGCGGAAAGGTTCCAAGAGTGGGTTACTTAACCCCGATACCTTCCGGGTTCACGTGGTGTTGCTTGGCACCCAACGTGATCAGAGGACCGGTCGAATTCAATGTGCGACATCAATTCGATTGATTAATTAATTAATAAAGAGTTATTAATTGATTAATAAAGCCAGTAAGGAGTCACTGGGCTTGTTGGGCCATTAACTGGACTAGTAATTGGGCCTAGAGGGTCACACGCAAATGATTCTCAAGGCGATGGATAAATAAGTGGGTTTTATACAAACCGGGGATTTTTATGAAAAACTGCGCAGTTAGTATAAAACATCGTGAACGGGCTGAGCAGGCCAAGCTGCTGCTAACCCTAGCCGCCCCTCCTCTGTTTCTCTCTCTCTCTAGCATCCAGACAGATCCAGAACTGCTCCGCCGCTTCTCCGAATCTCGTTCGACGGGAAATCGTCCGCGCGTTGCGGCGATCGGCAGAGGTTTCGTGGGCTGCGAAGAATGAGGAACGTGAGAATATCCGTCGCGAGGAGGATCGCGTGGACTTAGCTAGAGGCCAGGCGCTTGCGCGGCTTGCGGTGTCGCACCGACGGAACCGAACGGTTGCGGATTCGAATCCGCACACGGTGAGAATCGATAATCCGATTATCATGTTTTTCTGATTTTCGAAACGGGAACGGATCTCTATTTTTATTTTATTTCTTGCTGCGCGTGAGATCCGGAGAAACCCGAGAACCCAACAGTGGTATCAGAGCCAGGTTCCACTGTTTCTCGTCCCGTTTCGGTCTCCGATTTAGTGATTCCATGTATTATTCCATGTGCGAATTCAATTTTATTGCTGGATCTATGTTCATACGATGAACACAATATTAATTAGATTAATTCTAATCTTGCAAAATTTGAATTTTATTTAGGTTTTTTCGTGTTCTTCATGTGATGAAGAACTAGGAATGGTGGTTTTAATCAGGTGTCCCCAAGTGATGTGGAAGTGGCCGGGGATCCTGGTATGACCAGGGATCTCCCGGTCATCGTCGACACCAGTGGGCCTGGGCCGGAGCAGCTGGGGAGGTGGCCGGTTAAAGGGAATCTCCCTTCTTCTTCCTCCATCTTCACGGTTGCAACAGATCCAGAAAACCAATTTTTTGGAGGCCAGTTTGCAATGGGCTTCTCCGGCGAACCCTCCGGGGCCGGGCACGTCGCCGGCTGGGCCGGATGGAACCATACTGCCGGCCACTGGCCGCCACTGCTCGCCCTCCGCCGCCGGGCAACACCTTCCTCAACCTGCAACCCGTTTAGGGTTTCTGCAGGCGTCGGGTTCGTTTGGGGAAGACGAGCGGTTCCGCGCCGGTCCAATCGGTTGGACCGGCCCACTAGGGCGCCCAGACCGGGCTTGGCCCCCCTCGTGAGCCAGGATGGCTCTGGCTGAGCCAGGAAGGACCTGGCTCGGACCCTGGGCGAGCCTAGGCTCGAACCCAGGCTCGAACCAGATGCCAGTTGAACCAGGATGGCTGGGCCATTTTCTGGTTTTCATTCCTAACCCTAATTAAGCCCCTAATTAGCCCGTTTAAAATATCATTAACAATTGGATTTCAATTTTTATATTTAAAATGTTTAAAAATTTAAATTGTTGTCCAATATTATTTTATTGGGGATTAATGATCATGTTGATTATTAATTGTTAATCTCTATTAGTATGATCATTGATTAATCAATTAGAGTTTATTATTAGATTTAAGTGTTAAACTAATAATTAACTTTGATTTAACTAATTTAACTATTAAATTAGTGATTAATATCTAATAATCTAAATGTTAGATTATTAATTATTTATACATCTAATTGTTAATTTAAGTGTTAAGTTAACAATTAATTAACTAATCTAATTGTTAGATTATAATTATTAATTAATTAATGTTGATTAATAATTTAAGTGTTAAATTACTAATTAACATTAATTAACTAATTTAATAGTTAAATTAGTAGTTAATTAATTAGAGTTAATTAATAATTTAAGTGTTAAATTGTTAATTAACTTTGATGGACTAGTCTAAGAGTTAGATTAGTTATTAATAGTCTAATTGTTAGATTATTAATGGGATTTTAAATCTAATTGTTAGATTGATTATTAGAATTGTTCTAATTTGTATGAAATAATCTGGAATTATTAATTCGGAGTGTGTGCACATGTGATGTGTGTTTATTGCTTTTAAATTTTGATCTAATTGCATGTTAAGTTAATAAATGAGTTTTTCGAAATTCAAATACCAATTTTGATTGGATCCCAGCTTTTTGAAAGCCAAAATTATTTATTTTGAAAACTCTTTTATTTTAGCCATGTGATGCGCTATATCTTGTATGGATGTTTAAAACACACCATGGTCATGGATATGCACTTAATTAATTATTCATGTGATGAATGGATTGTATGGATCGTAGATGTATGATTGTTTATTAATTGTTAATAAATAGAGGTCTACGTACCTCTCTCTCTCTCTCATACTCCGATGTACTTCTACCTCCCTCTCTCTTGTACTCGCCATAAGGCCTTCTTCAATTTACTTATAATTCTAGAATTATTGTAATATGATCGAGTCAACCGAGGAAGGAGCGATGACGATCCACAGCTGCAACCAGGAAGGCGAAAATATAGAGATCTCTTGCATATGTGTTTGCGGGTTTTCTAATATAATTGTTGTGCTAGATTGTGTGCGCGTTTGACTGTTGGCTTCAGTCAAACCCACTGTGCTATCCATGACCACACTAGACATGTATGTGATGCAATGTTTTCTTTTGATTATGAATGAAAGCAGGTATAGTATTTAATAAATATATACGATATATTTATATACTATCACCTACGAGAGACCAAGATAAAAGTTATCTAAATACCCTCAGATAAACTCTAAGCTGTAACGCGAGTAGTTAAGAACTTACCGCGTAGTCCACCATCGTTATAGTCATAGGATTCGAATCACTTTAGGCAGGTTTGTTGTGCTATCCACAAGACCTGCTTAATTGGGAGGAGAAACTGTGGCTATGGCATTAGATGCCTATATGATCGGGGTAGAGGAACCATGTAGCTTTGTTGTGCTATCCACAAGAGTTGCATGCAAATCTATGCTCGTCGCGTAACGATGGTTAGCTTAGACCAGAAATAGTGGTTTGTTGTGCTATCCACAAGGCCAATAAATCTCTGGGGACCGAAGCTATGATCAGATATTGCAAGGAGTTGCAAGTCCCATGAGTTGGGTGCTCTTTGATTGTATTACAGTTTGTTGTGCTATCCACAAGGCTGTAGTGCAAGTCATTGAGATTCTGATCCCCACTAGAAGACTGTCGGCGTCTCCCGTTCTGTATAACTGAGGGTTATATGTTGGGATCCGGGCGGGACGCGAAGAATGCAGCGGAAACGAAGAACAAAATTTATCCCGCCCGATGCCCGCTGATCCGATTCCGAACGAAAACCACAAACCGAAAACTACGAGAAGTAATCCGATTACCATGCGCGGATTCGAATCCGCTTCCGTCTCGGTTCCGTCAAGGCGATGCCGCAAGCCGCACAAGCGTCCGGCCTCCAGCGGTATCCACGCGATCCTCCGCGGTGATTCGTCCTCGATCCCTCGTCCGTTACAGCTCGCTCGCTGAAGATCCGTCGCCGCAACGGTTGAGGAAATCCCGCCGACGGGAATTCTCGACTTTCGGGAATCACACGCGGCGGAGACGGAAGCTGTTCTGTCGCGTCGAACGGGATGCCCAGAGGAGGAGAGAGAAAGGGGGGATGACGGCCAGCAAGGGAAATCCTGGAGCTTGGCCCAGGGTTTCTCAACAGCGTGTATATATATTAAGTCGGCGCGACTTTTTCACAAAAGTCCCCGAGTTAATATAAATCCCACTTATGTACCACCGACTGAGAATCTTATTGCATGTGACCCTCTAGGCCCATTTACCAGTCTAGTTTTCAGCCCGTTAAGTCCAATAACTAGTTATTGACTTATTGTAATTAATTAATATCTATATATTAACTAATTACTCAACCGAATTATCATCGCATGTAAATTCGGTCGGACTTCTGATCAAGTTGGGTGCCAAGCAACACCGCATGATCCCGGAAGGTAATGGGGTTCAGCAACCCACTCATGGAACCTGTCCGTCCACAGTTATCACGTGGCTATAATCCTTCGTTCGCACAATACTCTCGAGTTAACCTAGGGTATGGTCAACTGTCAAACCCTAGATGGTCAACTCACTTGAATCAGACTCCGCTGTACAATATCCGAAAACCACTTTTCTGATATTGTTTCTGCTCTGGCCAGAGACTCCTGCGGATCTACTCTAGAGCATTCTCTCTCCAGTTACCTGAGAGCGAACGATCCTCTATTGAACACACAATCACCTTCGAAGGTCTTCCGCTGGACCCGATCTTTGACTATTTGAGATCCCGTGGATAGGGATTCGTAGGTCAAGGTCAAAGTCCAGAAGTCCACCAACAAAGTGTCTTTGGTGTCTCAAGTCCAAGGATCAACCACGCTACTGTGACGATGAATCAAGCCGATTGACAGTCAGGTAAATTACCATTCGGCGATTCATGTCGGATCAGTTCAGTGAACTCATTCTCCAATGAACACCTACAGGTTTACCATTGTGTCTCCACACTAGTAACTAACGAGATCAGTCACCCTCATCATATGAGCTGGAATAACCTATACTAGTCTAACCGGATGTTTGATGTCCTTCTCAAACATCCTACGACTAGGAACAATTAAGAATATGTGTTTATAAGTCATCAGTCTCATTATTATAATCTCATCATAATCTGATGACTATTGTACATATTCATGGACTTCATTATGCGTAAATATAAATATGCCAATCTACATAATGAATTTAATGCCATTTATTAGTGAACCAGATTGAAATAGGTGCCTTATGATTGGCTTAGAGGACACCTATATCCATCAATCTCCCACTTGGACTCAAGCCAATCACTTTCGCATTTGATCTCCATCAAATCTAGGTGATGCTCACAGAAAGTCTGTGACTAAGACTTGGTCAGGGATCTGCTAAATTATCTACAGATGCAATATTTCCATTACGTTATTTCCTCTTAATTCTTTGTCTTTGAACCTGTGAAAGAGCCTCAGAATGTTCTGTAACTTCTGAAGAGACCATGGCTCGATCACACAATTCATTTCTCCCACTATTGTCCCACAACAACGAGATTTAATCAGATACCTTTTAGAACTACATCTAGTTCAGGGATGAACCTTTTCATCCATACTGTTCCAATAACAGTATCACTTGTTTATGTCGTCATCTTAATATCGAGTTCTGGATTGGAACCATTCCAATCCATTCCTTTCTACCAGAAGGTTGAATCCATTATTTGACTTGAAATTTGAGTCAGTGTGACCTCATAGTTTCAAATCATCCTCTCCATATACGTGAATGCACCCTTAGCACTTCTCAAGCGCTTAATGATGCATTTCACTCCTGTATCCTTTAAGGACTTTCTTTAAAGGAATAAATTCCATATCTCAACAATTGATATTTGTTATGAAATTTATGCCAAACTCTTTAGACATTCACAATTCACATCACGATAATACCTGACTTTTAAATCAGGTTTATTCATAATTCACATCTCATATGAATTATTTGGTTTCCATATCTTATATAGACACACACTGACTAATTTGGAACCATCTTTAAAGTATGGACATCTAATATTCATACTTATGTTCAAAAGGACAAGAATTAGGCAAATCTTATTATGTATTGCACCATATCTTAATAAGGTGCAATTCTTCATTCTATCATATTTCTATGATGCACAATGAGGATTAATCGAGCGAGGATACAATTATCCTCTTAATGATATGTGTAAATCATATACTTAAGTACTAGTTTCTTTGATCAAATCAAAAATTCTAATACTTCATATTGATCTTATACCTTAATCTCTCAGATGCATTCAACTTGTACTTTAATAAGTACATACAGTCGAATCATTCCAAGAGTGAACTATAAGGTAAGTCAATAGCAGTGATTATCTTTGGCCTTGGAGCTGGTTACATCAATATGCATCAGCATCAATGATTTCTTATTGTACAACCATATGTATAATACCATAGATAATCAGGACTCACACAGTTCATTTCTATAGGAGACTAGTGAACATTCATCACATGAAATGTCACTTTAAGAATCTATAGTACATTGACTGATTCGAACAACTATTATTCTTTTCAATCAATGTTATTCTTAATTTCTTATGCAACTAAATAACAGTTATTCAGTTTCATATTAGACTCCTATAGATATACAAAGATTTACTGTCAGACAGCAACCTATGAATATCATGAACAATAGTTGAGTCCAACTCAACACTTACATTTTCTCGATTTCCTTTTGCTTATCTAAGTCTGCACACTATCGCAGCTCTGAGAATCATTTCCAATATCTCATATTGGATACGCTAATTCTCCAATAGACATGCAAAAGACGATAATAAGAATACATGAAACTTCTTTCAAGTTCCATATTCTTTTTGCATTTACCAATATCCTTATATTGGTTGCAGTGGGAGAACTACTACTTCTCTATCTCGGCTGACTTTTCTTTATCCTTTTAAGTGTGGGTTTGACCGTTTAAAGTCTTACCACTTACCTTTCTCAAAGGCACATCATAAATATCTCTTCATCTTGGTCTATCCACATAAGAGATTTCATGATAATCATTGCCTTTCATTAAGGCATACCATGAGTACCTCTTCACCTTGGTCTATCCAAGTAAGAGGATACATGATATCTGATTAGGATAGTGACTTTCACTTGGCCCTGAAGACATTCTTCAGAGTTTTCTAGTCAGTCTGAGTATAAGAAGTATTGGCATCCAATATGCCAACTACTCGAATAGACGACATATTAGTGATCGAAGGAAATAACGTGATTTAAGCAGATAGTTCTGATAATTCAATTATGGTCTTTTGTCTTGAATTATTTCCCACTATTTTTCGACGGACTGTATAACCTTCAGGTATACAGAACGGAAGACTCCGACGGTCTTCTAGTGAGGATCAGAATCTCCAAGAATCACAGTATGACCTCGGGTAAACACATAGTATCATACCATTATCTTAGAGCAACCATCTCATGGTAATTGCAACTCCTTGCAATATCCGATCTTATTTCGGCTCCCAGGTCTTTAATGGTCCCGGGTAAACACAGTAGACCATTATACCTGGTCTAAGCTTTACCATCAATACGCGACAGAGTAGAGTAAGAATGCAGCTCCCGGGTAAACGCGAGGATAGCTATACCGTTCCTCTATTCTAATCTCAAGGCATCATAATGCCATAGTTAATAGTCCTTTCATCATATGGTGGCAGATCTCGGGTAAACACGTAGTATCTGTCATCACTGAATCAAGTTCTAAGAACTATATTGATGGAGAGCCACGCGGTACATTCTCAATGACTCGCGCTCCGGCTTAGACTTTATGTTGAAGGTTTTGTTTATATTAAGTTGGTTTCATCCTAGGTAATAGTTTATAAATATATCGAATATATATTTAACTATACCTAGATATTAGCAATCGATTCATAATCAATAACTTAAAGGCATGCATCATCCATACATGTTCATTATGTGGTCATGGACAGCATGGTGATTAACTAGAGCCAAACAATTAATCACAAAAACTATATAACAATTATATAATTTAAACATGCAAACACATAGCCACTGGTGATCTCATCTCCTGTCGCCTTCCTAGTTGTATTTGTGGATCATCCTCGCCTCTCCTCGGTCGGCGTGATCAATTACAAATATTATATACTTTGAAACAATTTCAAATACAAATAAATTGTAAGAGAAAGCCTTATGGCCGAGTACAATAATAGAGGGAGATAGAATTACAATGGAATGGAGAGAGGGAGGCACACAAGCCTCATTAATTAACATTTAATTAATAAACATTCACATTCCATAACAATCCACAAAATAACACACCATCATATGATATGAAATTTAACTAAGTGCATGTCCATGACCACCACAAATTTTAACCATCCACACATGATAAAACACATCACATGAAAGCTAAAATTTTGAAATTATAATAATTTTGGCTTTCTCAAAACCTGGGTTCCAATCAAAATTGGATCATTTGAATTTTCGAAAATCTTATTTTCTAACATGCAATAAATCTAATTTAAAGCATTAAACACATCAACATGCGCACATAAAGCTAAAATTAAAATTCTAAAATATTCCATGCATAATTTAGAACATTTCTAAATTAATTAATCTAACACTTAGATTAATATTAATTCACATTGATAACAATTATTAATGTAAAACAATCTAACATTTAGAAAGAATTAGAAATTCCTAAATAACATTTATAAAAGAATTTCCAACTTAAATTATTAACCCCTTAACAACTCCTTGTTAAAACCCCTCAATCAAAACATATTTCTCAATAACAATTATTAAGAAATAATAATTAGAACATTTCTAATTAAAATAGTCTAACAATTAGACTCAATCCTAACTTTTAATAACTTTTATTAAAAAGTCAATATTTCAAGTAGATTAGATCCACAATAAAGTTTAATTAAGAGATTTATGAGAATAATGATTAACTATCTCAATAACAATTATTAAGAGTGAATTAAATACCTTAATAACCTGTTTATTAAGGAGTATTCTCAAAAGTTAATTAATCACCTAATAACTCTTATTAAGTGTCTCCTAATTAAATCAATAATTTCATAACAACATTTGTTAAGAAATTAATATATATTTATCTAATCACTTAACTAGAGTTCAATTAACAACAATTTTTAATATTATTCAAGATCATAGCTTAAAAATAAATTAATAACACTTATTAATTTAATTTAAGAACACATCTTAAATAATTCCTCTAACTATTTAATTAAAAGGATTTAACAACACTTGTTAATTAATTAAGATCATATCTTAACATTTTAAACCCCTTTAACATTTATTAAAAAGATATTAACAACGATTGTTAATAACTAAATTAAGATCTCACCTTAATTAACCCCCTTTTAAACTTAAAATAATTAATTTAATGTTTAAAATAATTTTAAACATTATTAATTTCAATGTCAAGTTAAATAGGATGGGGTTTTTAATTAAATAAGGGGTTTTTGGGGTTAATTGGGCCAAAATTGACTTAATTGGGCCCAATCAGGGCTTAATGGGCCCCCTTGGCTCGAGCCAATGCAGCCAAGGCCGAACCTGGCTCGTCTGGCTCGAGCCAGGGGGCACTTGGCTCGGGCCAGATGGCCCTGGGCTCAGCCAGGTGGGCTGGGGAAGCCAGGCCCAGCCCCTGGTCCGGTCTGGCTCGAGCCAGGCAGGGCCCTGGCTCGGGCGACCTGGCCGAGCCAGGTCGGGGCCTGGTGCGCCCGGGCCAGGCCTAGGCCGCCCGGCCGAATCGGATCGGACCGGCTCGGGGCCGGCCGGTCCAGGCCCAGCTGCAGCAGGTTCGACCAGTTCTGTTTTTAGGGTTTTTCAGCCTGTTTGAGGCCTGTTTTGGGCGCCGGCGCCGCCGCCGCCGGCCGCGAGGGTGGCCGGAATTTGAAGAGGGATGTCACCACTTCCATTTACCCTGTCGGTGGTGGCCGGACGGCGACTCCTTCGCCGCCGGTGAACCTCCAAAGTTGGAGATTTGTGCAGTTTCGCAGATTTCAGCTTTTTCCACAATCCTTTTCAACTCTTGAAAATTATGGGAAGAAAAGCTCAACCGGCCTCCATGGAAATTTTCCGGGGATGGCGAGGGGTAGCTGGTCATACCAGCAAACCCACAGAGATGGTCCAACCATCATTAATCCCCTTTTGAAGCCCACAAATCCGGTTCTTCATCACCATGAAGAACGCGACGAAACTCTCAAAAAATTTCGTTTTTCGCACAGAAAAATTAAATTCGAAATTCTAAGTTCATCCCATGAACAATATCTATGAGGAAAAACGAATTTATGCATGAAATAATTTAGAATAATAATTTTATCGTTCCGGAGCGGATCAGAGCAGAACCTGGCTCTGATACCACTGTTGGGATCCGGGCGGGACGCGAAGAACGCAGCGGAAACGAAGAACAAAATTTATCCCGCCCGATGCCTGCTGATCCGATTCGGAACGAAAACCACAAACCGAAAACTACGAGAAGTAATCCGATTACCATGCGCGGATTCGAATCCGCTTCCGTCTCGGTTCCGTCGAGGCGATGCCGCAAGCCGCACAAGCGTCCGGCCTCCAGCGGTATCCACGCGATCCTCCGCGGTGGTTCGTCCTCGATCTCTCGTCCGTTACAGCTCGCTCGCTGAAGATCCGTCGCCGCAACGGTTGCGGAAATCCCGCCGACGGGAATTCCCGACTTTCGGGAATCACACGCGGCGGAGACGGAAGCTGTTCTGTCGCGTCGAATGGGACGCCCAGAGGAGAGAGAAAGGGGGGATGACGGCCAGCAAGGGAAATCCTGGAGCTTGGCCCAGGGTTTCTCAACAGCGTGTATATATATTAAGTCGGCGCGACTTTTTCACAAAAGTCCCCGAGTTAATATAAATCCCACTTATGTACCACCGACTGAGAATCTTATTGCGTGTGACCCTCTAGGCCCATTTACCAGTCTAGTTTTCAGCCCGTTAAGTCCAATAACTAGTTATTGACTTATTGTAATTAATTAATATCTATATATTAACTAATTACTCAACCGAATTATCATCGCATGTAAATTCGGTCGGACTTCTGATCAAGTTGGGTGCCAAGCAACATCGCATGATCCCGGAAGGTAATGGGCTTCAGCAACCCACTCATGGAACCTATCCGTCCACAGTTACCACGTGGCTATAATCCTTCGTTCGCACAATACTCTCGTGTTAACCTAGGGTATGGTCAACTGTCAAACCCTAGATGGTCAACTCACTTGAATCAGACTCCGCTGTACAATATCCGAAAACCACTTTTCTGATATTGTTTCTGCTCTGGCCAGAGACTCATGCGGATCTACTCTAGAGCATTCTCTCTCCAGTTACCTGAGAGCGAACGATCCTCTATTGAACACACAATCACCTTCGAAGGTCTTCCGCTGGACCCGATCCTTGACTATTTGAGATCCCGTGGATAGGGATTCGTAGGTCAAGGTCAAAGTCCAGAAGTCCACCGACAAGGTGTCTTTGGTGTCTCAAGTCCAAGGATCAACCACGCTACTATGACGATGAATCAAGCCGATTGACAGTCAGGTAAATTACCATTCGGCGATTCATGTCGGATCAGTTCAGTGAACTCATTCTACAATGAGCATCTACAGGTTTACCATTGTGTCTCCACACTAGTAACTAACGAGATCAGTCACCCTCATCATATGAGCTGGAATAACCTATACTAGTCTAACCGGATGTTTGATGTCATTCTCAAACATCCTACGACTAGGAACAATTAAGAATATGTGTTTATAAGTCATCAGTCTCATTATTATGATCTCATCATAATCTGATGACTATTGCACATATTCATGGACTTCATTATGCGTAAATATAAATATGCCAATCTACATAATGAATTTAATGCCATTTATTAGTGAACCAGATTGAAATAGGTGCCTTATGATTGGCTTAGAGGACACCTATATCCATCAATACAGTCCGTCGAAAATTAGTGGGAGTTAAATTTGAACAAAAGACCATGCCTTGTTTTAATTTTTAATAATTGAATAAACCACTCCGCGGCATACTTGATGTCCTTTTGACTTACCTCATCTACTCGGATGGGTTCAGAAACCTGAAGAATGTCTTCAAATCTGAGCACATTGACTTTGTCCCTGGAGCTGATCCTCCTGCTGAATCGGCATTGGATGCCCCTGAAGCAGAGATGATAGCTAGAGATAAAAGATCAAAGGACAAAGACAAAAGAGTAGTAAAAGGTGACTGCTTCTACTGTAAGCAGAATGGTCACTAGAAGAGGAACTGCAAGGAATTCCTCAACGATAAAGCTCATGGAAAGGTGAAACTGTCTGAAGCTTCAGATATATATATGATAGATATCAACTTGTCAGTTAGAGATTCCACATATTGGGTATTAGATACCGAATGTGCTTCTCATATCTGCCATGATCTGTAGATGCTGACAAGTAAGCGCAAGCTGAGACAAGGTGAGGTGGAATTGAGGCTAGGAAACGACGCAAAAGCTGCGACGATTGCTGTTGGGACAGCAAACCTCAGGCTTCCATCAGGAGACGCCTTACTATTAGAAGATTGTTATTATGTTCCTAGTATAATACAAAACATCATATCAATATCTTGTTTGGACAAGATAGGATATAGGTTGACTATTGAGAATAGAAGTTGTTCGATTTATTATGGTAATAAATCAATAGCTTCGGCATCTTTGGTCAACGGTCTATATCTCTTAGATGTTTCTTATTACAATCTTCAAATTGATAATGCTCTTAAGAAGAGCAAGGATTATGTGAACCAAGCCTATATGTGGCATTGTAGACTTGGGCACATTGGCGAAAGCATGTTGCAAAAGTTGCACAAGTATGGTTACTTAACAGCATTCGATTATGAATCGTTTGCAACATGTGAATCCTGCCTTATGGGAAAGATGGCAAAATCTCCATTTACTGGACATGGAGAACGTGCCAAGGACATTCTAGAACTAATACATTCGGATGTATGTGGTCCTATGTCCACCCACGCCAAAGGTGGCTTTTCATACTTCATCACGTTCATCGATGACTTCTCAAGATTCGACTATGTGTACTTAATGAAGTACAAGTCGGAAGCATTTGAGAAGTTCAAGGAGTTCAAGAATGAGGTAGAAAAGCAGTTAGGAAAGAGTATTAAAGCTCTTCAATCAGATCGAGGAGGAGAATACTTGAGTACTAATTTCATACAATTCTTAAAGGATAATGGTATCCTTTCTCAGCTAACCCCTCCATATACACCACAGATGAATGGTGTATCCGAAAGGAGGAATCGCACCTTGTTGGACATGGTGCGATCTATGATGAGCTTTTCGGGATTACCAGTGTCCCTCTGGGGGTATGCTCTAGAGTCAGCAGCATACCTACTGAACAGAGTACCCAGCAAGTCTGTGGCCTCTACTCCATATGAGATATGGAAAGGCAGGAAACCAGAATTTAAACATGTTAAAGTCTGGGGTTGTCCTGCTCATGTAAAGAGGTATGATCCAGACAAACTGGAATCACGAACTGATAAATGCAGGTTTGTGGGATATTCAAAGGAAACCTTTGGATACTATTTTTACCATCCTGGTGAACAAAAAGTGTTTGTCGCCAAGAAAGCTATCTTCTTGGAAAATGAATACCTTCTCCAGGAGGACAGTGGGAGTAAAATAGTACTGGAAGAGATTCCAGATCCCCAAACAGCTGTATTATCATCAGATGAGATATCAGTTCCTGAATCTGTTCAGGTACACATACATTAGCCTCGTAGATCTGGTAGAGTACCTAGACTGCTAGAACGATATGTGGGACATATCGCTGAAGGTGTGTCTAAGGTAGAATATAATGAGGATGATGATCCTAAAATCTACCAGGAGGCCATAGAAGGCCCAGAAGTCGGGAAATGGCGAGAATCCATGAACTCAGAAATCTAGTCCATGTACACCAACCAAGTTTGGAACTTGGAGGACTTGCCCGAGGGTATTGTACCCATCGGTTGCAAGTGGATCTTTAAGAGAAAGATCGGTGCTGATGGACGGATCGACACTTATAAGGCAAGATTGGGGGCAAAGGGATATCGCCAAAGACAAGGAATTGACTATGACGAGACTTTCTCACCAGTTGTCATGATAAAGTCGATCAGAGTTCTACTCGCCATTGCTGCACATTTTGATTATGAAATCTGGCAGATAGATGTAAACATTGCCTTCCTCAATGGTAACCTTGAGGAAGAGGTGTATATGATACAACTATAAGGTTTCACATCCAAAGAATCTCCAGATAAAATGTGCAAGCTTCAGAGGTCCATTTATGGACTGAAGCAGACTTCCCGGAGCTGGAACATAAGATTTGACGAGGTTGCCAAGTCTTACAACTTCATTAAGAATGAAGATGAGCCTTGTGTATACAATAAGACCAATGGGAGTGCAATCACCTTCTTAGTTCTTTACGTAGATGACATACTACTCATTGGGAATGATGTAGCTGTGATGTCATCAGTAAAGATCTGGCTGTCGAAAAATTTCTCCATGAAGGATTTGGGAGAAGCATCCTACATATTGGGAATACGGATCTATAGAGATAGAGCAAAGAGGATGCTTGGAATGACTCAATCCTTGTACATATATACCATAGTCAAAAGGTTTGGCATGGAAAATTCCAAGAGAGGTCTCATACCGATGAGACATGGATTAGTCTCTCAATGGAGCAGTCTCCTAAGACTCCTAATGAGAGGGCATTCATGGATAGAATACCCTATGCCTCTGCCATAGGATCTATCATGTATGCCATACTATGTACACGGCCTGATGTTGCATTTGCTCTAAGTGTTACGAGCAGATTTCAGGCTGATCCAGGCGAAGAGCACTGGAAGGCAGTGAAATGTATCCTTAAGTACTTGAGAAGAACTAAGGATATATTTCTTGTCTATAGAGGAGGTGACTTGAAATTGCGAGGCTTTACTTACTCGAGTTTCCAGTCAGATCCAGATAATAGCAAGTCTATATCTGGATTCGTGTTTACTTGAACGGAAGCGCAGTGTGCTGGAAGAGTTCCAAGCAAGTAACCGCTGCAGATTCGACGACTGAACCAGAGTACATTGCTGCAGCTGAAGCCGCCAAGGAAGCAGTGTGGTTGAAGAAATTCATCACCGACCTCGGCGTAGTTCCCAGTATCTCTGAACCAATTCCACTATTGTGCGACAACAATGGAGCGATTGCGCAAGCGAAAGAGCCGCGGTCTCATCAGAAATCGAAGCATATTCTGACGCGCTTTCACCTTATCAGAGAGATCATATCCAGAGGAGATGTAGTAGTGGAAAGAGTTCCATCCGTCGACAATGTAACAGATCCACTGACAAAGCCGTTGGCTCAAATTGTGTTTGAGCGTCACCTAGAGTCTATAGGCTTATTGTATAAAGGTGATTGGCTTTAGTCCAAGTGGGAGATTGTTAGTTTTAGGTGGCCTATAAGCCAATCTCACTATGTAAATCTCGTTCATTTATTAATATAATGGCATAATATTCATTATGTGTAAATCGCAATAATTATCGTTTCATAATGAAGTCCGTGAATATGCGCTATAGTGATCAGATTATGATGAGATCATACTAATGAGACTGATCACTTAAACACACATATTCTTAATCGTTCCTAGTCGGAGGATATCTGAGAAGAACATCGGATATCCGGTTAGACTAGTACAAATTACTCATGCTCATATGATGAGCGTGACTGATCTCATAAGTCACTTGTGTGGAGACACTAAGGCGAATCTATAGGTGCTCATTGGAGAATGAGTTCACTGAACTGATCCGACTGAATCGCTGGATGGTATTGTACCTTACTGTCAATCAGCTTGATTCTATTGTCGCAGTTGCGTGGATGGTCCTCGGACCTAAGACACCAAGGACACCTTGTCGGTGGACTTCTGTGCTTTGACCTTGGTTTACGAATCTTTAGCCACGGGATTCTAAAACGCCAAGGATTGGGTACAGCAGAATACCGTCGAAGAAAATTGTGTGTCAATAAGGAATCATTCGCTCTCGGTACTTAGAGAGAAGATGCTCTAGGAAGGATGCGCGGAAGTCCCTGGCCAGGGCGGACGATAATATCGAGAAAGGAGTTTTCCGATATTTATCAGCGGCATCCAATCCAAGTGAGTCGACCGGTTAGGGTTTGACAGCACACCATACCCTGAGTTGACTCGAGAGCATTGTACAAATGAAGGATTATATCCACGCGGTAACTGTCGGCGGAAAGGTTCCAAGAGTGGGTTACTTAACCCCGATACCTTCCGGGTTCACGCGGTGTTGCTTGGCACCCAACGTGGTCGGAGGCCCGGTCGAATTCGATGTGCAATATCGATTCGATTGATTAATTAATTAATAAAGGGTTATTAATTGATTAATAAAGCCAGTAAGGAGTCACTGGGCTTGTTGGGCCATTAACTGGACTGGTAATTGGGCCTAGAGTGTCACACGCAAATGATTCTCAAGGCGATGGATAAATAAGTGGGTTTTATACAAACCGGGGGTTTTTATGAAAAATCGCGCAGTTAGTATAAAACATAGCGAACGGGCTAAGCAGGCCAAGCTGCTGCTAACCCTAGCCGCCCCTCCTCTGTTTCTCTCTCTCTCTGGCATCCAGACAGATCCAGATCTGCTCCGCCGCTTCTCCGAATCCTGTTCGACGGGAAATCGTCCGCGCGTTGCGGCGATCGTTGCGGCGACCGACAGAGGTTTCGTGGGCTGCGAAGAACGAGGAACGTGAGGATATCCGTTGCGAGGAGGATCGCGTGGACTTCGCTAGAGGCCGGGCGCTTGCGCGGCTTAAGGTGTTGCACCGACGGAGCCGAACGGTTGCGGATTCGAATCCGCACACGGTGAGAATCGATAATCCGATTATCGTGTTTTTCTGATTTTCGAAACGGGAACGGATCTCCGTTTTTATTTTATTTTTTGCTGCACGTGAGATCCGGAGAAACCCGAGAACCCAACACCCACACCCCACTCCCACCACCTTTGGGTGCACCATCTTCATTCCTCTCTTTCATTGACCCCTCTCCGTCACCTTCTCTCCCATCCTCTGCCATTTCTTTCCTCTCGAGGTTCCCTTTGTAGTGTTGGCCTTTTTGTTTCCATGCCCATTCACCCCGCATTATTTTCCCACCCCCTCCTCTACCCCATCCACCTCTTCTCTTGTTTTGCAGGACCGAAGACCCTATT
The DNA here is from genome assembly GCA_030544215.1 of Zantedeschia hybrid cultivar. NCBI lineage: Eukaryota > Viridiplantae > Streptophyta > Magnoliopsida > Alismatales > Araceae > Zantedeschia > Zantedeschia hybrid cultivar. Next base: position 50,788,677 of record JARZZO010000011.1, read on the forward strand.
TGGGGCTTTGTTTGGTGTCCCCTCGGTTGCCCCTCTTTGGCTCCCACTTCCTCTTCCTCCAACTTCTTCTATTTTGTCCTTCCTCCTCCTTCCCTTCTCTCCATATTAGCCCTTGTCCTTATTAGTTCTGTGTATGGCCTACAAGCCAATCAAACTTACACTTGTTCATTTATTAATGGCAACAAATATTCATTATATGTAAATAACTCTATTTATATTAATTGTATCATAGTGAAGTCTATGAATGTATGCAATGATTGTCAGAGTGTGATTAGATCGCAATAATATGTGGAATATTATTAATTGTTCCTTGTCAGTGGATATTCGAGAAGGACATCGGACATCAAGTTAAACTAGTACATGATGCTCTAGTCCATATGATGAGGGTGACTGGTCTCATAGTCACTTGTGTGGAGACACTATGTTGAACCTATAGGTTCTCATTGGAGAATCACTTCATTGAACTAATCCAACATGCATCATTGTATGGTAAGTTACGTGATTGTCAACTAGCTTGATCCATCGTCGCAATAGTGTGGTGGTCCTCGGACCTAAGACAACAAAGACTCCTTGTTGGTGGACTTCTAGGCTTTGACCATGGCTTATGAATCTCTATCTACGGAATCCTAATCAGTCATGTGATTGGGCTAGTGGAAGACCTTCGAAGGTGATTGTGTGTCAATAAGAAATCATTCGCTCTCAATAATTAGAGAGAGAATGCTCTACATTAAATGCGTGGAAGTCTTGGTTAAGGTGGACTCATTCATGCCTAGTGGGTTAATCAGTTAGGGTTTGACAATTAACTATGTCCTAAGTTAATTCGGGAGAATTGTATGGATGAAGTACCAAATCCACACGGTAACTGTGGACGGACAGGTTCTAAGAGCAGATTACGGAACTCCATCACCTTCCAAGATCATGCCGTGTTGCTTGGCATCCAACATGATCGGAGACCATGACCATTACCGTGAGACGATAATTCGGTTTAGTAATTAATTGAATATTAGATATTAATTAATTATAATAAGCTAATAAGAAGTTATTGGGCTTATTGGACAGAACTGGCGTTTAGGCCTAGAGGGTCACACGCAAAAAGGTTCTCGGTTCGAGATATTTTAGTGGGTTTTATATTAACCGGGATTTTTTTTATAGAAAATTGCCAAAATTAATACAAAAGATAGTGAAGAGGGTTGCCTTGGGCCAAGCTCCAGAGCAGCCCTAGCCGTCCCCCTCTCTTTCTCTCTCTCTCTGCGCTCTGGGTCCCCCCGCCCCCTAAGGAGGCTCTCCGGGCTCCATCCTCTCCGTTTCACGATTCCCGCTCGCCGAGATTTCTTCGTCGGCATGTCACGACAATCGTTGCAGATTCAGAAGCACAGCACGGCTGTCGATTCGAGTGAGGATATGAGGGCGATTCCGCAATAGGAAGACCGCGTAGATACCGCTAGAAGCCAGGCACCTACGAGGCTGCGACATCGCTCGTTTAGAACAAAATGAACACGGATTTGAATCCGCGCAAGGTGATTATCGAATCGCCATTTTGTGGTTTATTTGTCGAAACGGATCAGTGACGATGGGATAGAAAAAAATTAATTATTAGTTTTCTCTGCGTTCTTCGCACCTCACCTATTCCTTACAGTAGTATCAGAGCCAAATTCCACTGTCGTCCATTTCAGATCACTAAAATAATTTTTCTAAACTCTATTCCATGCTTTGATTCAATTTTCTCTTAGAATTTTGTTCATGGGATGAACACACAATTTTATATAAATTTTTTCACTTAAAAAATTATTTTTTTGGGATTTTTGGGGCGTTCTTTATGCGATGAGGAAGGGCATCAAAGGTTGCTTCCCAGGAACACCGCTGGCCACAATCGGCATTGTTGATGTGACCGACTATGACCGCTGGCCCTAGCATCCCCGTCCAGGCCATCCCCTTCCCCACCCCTTCGTCTCATGCGATGAGGACGGTGGAGGGAAGGGGGTGCCGGCCAAGCACGCTGGAGGCATCGCTGGTGTCTCTGATGTCGCCGATCGACCTTGCTGGCCCTGGTGGGGACGGTGAGGTGGGTAAGAAGTGCCGTCTCGAGCACCCCCCCCCCCCCCCCCCCTGCAGAGTGCAACGGTGGCTAGGGTTTCCCCTAGCCGCTGCCCTGTGCAGGGCGCCAAGGTGGGGGAGGCCCGGCCAAAGCCCATTGGGCCTAGCCTAGCTTGGCCCGTAGGGCGTGGGCTGAGCTAGACCGGCCCTGGGCCGACCTAGCCCATTCTCTTCCCCTTTTAATTAGGCCCATTAAAATGTTTTTAAATTTAATTTTTATTTTTAAAATTATTTCAAAATAAAATTTTATTTAAATCTTTAATTAGTAAGGTCTTTTAAATTAAAGATGTCTAAAATTAACATTATTAATCTAAGTGTTAGATTAATAATTAATGACTTATTGGTTAATCTAATTGTTAGATTAATGTCATCTTTATTTAGAATTGTTCTAAATGGCATGGAATATTTTTAGAAATTTTATTTTAGTGAGTGTGCACATGTGATGTGTTGCTAAATGCTTTATAATATAGGATTTAAAGCATGCTAGAAAATTCAAATTTATTCTCAATTTTGATTGGAATTTGATTTTATGAAAATTAAAATTAAATTATTTTTAAAAATTTAATTTCTAGCCCACTGTAATGCGCACCTTCTTGTGTTGATGCTTAAAAGTTAACCGTGGTCATGGATATGCACGTATATTTGTATCATGTGATGATGTGGAATGCTGTGGATACGTGATTTGTGATGAGTTTGGTTAATTATTAATTAAATTGGCTTGCATGCCATGCCTCTCTCGCACTATAATGTAATTCTATCTTCCTCCTATGGTTTACTCTGCTGCAAGGCATTCTATCACAAATATGTACATTTTATTTATGTATTTCATTCAATTATTATAATTGATCGTGATGGAAGAGCAAGGAGGGAGGATGATCCACAGATGCAACAGTGAAGGACAAGGAGATGTGATCCCCTGCCTAATGCTTACAACATTTGATGTAAATGTTATATTAATGTTTTTGTGTGATTGACCATACGATTCTGGTTAAATCACCATGTTATCTACGACCACACTAAATGAACATGTATGTTTAATACATAGCTTGTTAGTTTGATTATGAATCAAATTATTATCTATGTATAGATAAATATATGTGATATATTTATAATCTATTACCTAGGATGAGATCAACTTAAAATTTTAATCAAATCCCTCATTTAAATAATACTTAAGCCGTAGCGCATTACTTAAGAACTAATCGCGTGGCCCATCTATCATTATAGTTTTAGATGCTTAGATCCAGATTATACAGGTTTGTTGTGCTATCCACAAGATATGTCTCTCTATTTTTAGGACTAGAACTATAGCATGTTGATGCCTGACCACGGGGTAGAGGACGGTGTTACTAGTAGCATCCAAATCTATTGCTATAACGTAATGATGGTAATGCTTAAAATGTAAGTTAGTAGTTTATTGTGCTATCCACAAAACCACTAAATTTATGGGGGTCAAATAATGATTAGATATTACAAGGAGTTGCAAGTGCCAAGAGTTGGCTGCTCTTTCATCTTAGTACGATTTGTTGTGCTATCCATAAAACTGCATCATGAGTCGTTGAGATTCTGCAAAAATATCGCCACATAATCCACTCCATGGCATACTTGATGCCAACAAGCTTACAGGCCAAAACTACTCTGATTGGCTCAAGAATCTCAAGATTGTCTTAAGATCTGAGCAAATTGCCTATGTCTTAGAGAGTGAGATGCTGCCTGAGTCGGCATTGGATGCCACTGAAGATGACATGATTGTGTATACAAAATGGAAAGAGGTCTCTAATCTTGTCCAATGCTCTATGTTGGTCTCAATGAGTAATAACTTATAGAGGCAACACGAAAACATGGATGCCAGATACATCCTTCTTCACTTGAAGGAACTGTTTCAGGAGTAGAGTAGGGTTAAGAGACATGAGATATCTAAATCTCTATTTAAGGCTCAGATGGTAGAGGGATCTTCAGTACAGACGCATGTATTGAAGATGATAGGGTGGATAGAGCGATTGGAGGCTCTTGGGGTGTCTTTACCCAAAGAGATGCATACTGACCTTGTCTTAGCCTCACTTCCAACTTCATACTATCAATTCGTAGTGAACTTCAACATGAATAAGATTCAAGCGATCTTAGCTAAGCTACTTAATGTGCTGAAGACCGCTGATGATAAACCTTATGAAGGAAAAGCCCACTATTCTCTTAGTTGGTAAGACCAACAAAAAGAGAAAAGTTGTCCAACCCTTTAAGAAAGGCAAGAAAAAGCAGCAGTCTAAGAAGAAGCTCACTCCTAAGAAAGACAAATGAGCAAAAAAGGACGAGTGCTTCTACTGTCATCAGAAGGGACACTAGAAAAGATACTGCAAGAAGTACCTAGATGACGAAGGTCAAGGAAAGGTGAAGCTTGGAGAAGCTTCAGGTATCTATCTGATAGACACATACTTGTCCATTAGAGATTCCACGTCATGGGTATTAAATATTGGATGTACATCTCATATCTGTAATTCTCTGCAGGTGCTGATAAATAGAAAAAAATTGAGTAGGGGCATGATGGAATTGAGTCTAGGAAATGGCACAAAGGTTGCGGCGATCGCTATAAGGACAATGGACCAAATCTAGATTTACTAGACGTAGAGAAAGGTCCAAAGGGATATTGAAACTGATACATTCTAATGTATGCGGTACATTGTTGACCCAAACCAGAGGTGGCTACTCTTACTTCATAACATTCAGTGATGACTTATCAAGATTCGGCTATGTGTACCTAATGAAGTATAAGTCATAAGCATTTGAAAAGTTCAAGAAATTTAAGATGAAGTGGAGAAGCAGACTGGAAAGAGTATTAAAACTCTTTGATCAAGTCAAGAAGGAGAATACTTAAGTACAGAATTCACACAGTTCTTGAAGGATAATGGTATCTTTTCTCAGTGGACTCGTCCTTATACACCTCAGTTGAATGGTGTATCTGAAAGGAGGAATTGCACCTTATTGGATATAGTGCGATCCATGATGAACTTTGCACAGTTACCTATATCCTTATAGAGATACGCACTGGAGTTTGCAACATATTAATTGAATAGGATTCCAAGTAAACCAGTCACTTCCACACTATATGAGATATGGAAGGGCAGGAAACCACACTTTAAACATGTTAGGGTATGGGGATGTCCTGCTCATGTGAAGAGATATTATGTTGATAAATTGGAATCAAGGACTGAAAGATGCAAGTTTGCGGGTTATCGAAAAGAAACTTATGGATACTACTTTTGTCATTCTAGCGAACAAGAGGTGTTTGTTGCCATAAAATCTATCTTAGAAGAGGAATACCTTATCCAGAAAGACAATAGGAGTAAAGTAGCTCTAGAAGATGTTCTAGACTCACATACAATAGAAGGCACATCAAATGAGCCATCAGTTCCTGAACCTATTCAAGAACATGCAACTGAGCCTCGTAGGTCTGCTAGGATGCCTAGACAACCTGAAAGGTATGTGGGACATATCAGTCAAAGTACATATGTGGCATCCTATTGTGAGGATGATGATCTCAAGACTCACCAGGAGGTCATTGAAAGTCCTGACATAGGCAAATGGCAAGAAGTTACGAACTCTGACATACAGTCCATGTACACCACCCAAGTTTGGAACTTGAAAGACTTGCATGAAGGTATTGTACATGTCGGATGCAAGTGGGCCTTTAAGAGAAAGATCAGTGCAGATGGACGAATCGACACTTATAAGGAAAATTTGGCGGCAAAGGGATATCATTAAAGACAAGGAATTGACTATAACGAGACTTTTTCATCAGTTGCCATGATAAAATCGATTAGAGACCACACTATAATAATGAGATTTGACAAATAGATGTGAAGACTATCTAAAAATCTTATGACTTTATTAAGAATGAAGATGAGCCGTGTGTGTACAAGAAGGCCAGTAGGAGTGCAGTTACTTTTCTTGTACTTTATGTTCATGACATCCTACTCATTGGGAATGATGTAGCGATATTATGTTCAATGAAAGTATGGCTGTCTAAAAACTTTTTCATGAAAGACTTAAGAGAGGCATCCTACTTATTAGAAATACTGATCTATAGGGATAGATAAAAAATGATGATCGGTTGACCCAATCCTTGTACATAGACACCATTGTCAAAATATTTGACATGGAGAATTCCAAAAGAGGTCTCATACTGATGAGACTTGAAATTTATCTCTTTAAGGAGCAAACACCTAAGTATCTAGAAGAGAGAATATTGATGGACAAAGTACCCTATGTATCTGCCATAAGTTCCATCATGTATACCATGCTATGTACTAGGCCTGATGTAGTGTATGCTCTAAGTGTTATGAGCAGATATCAGGCAAATCTAAGTGAAGAACACTGGAAGGCTATGAAATATATCCTCAAGTATTTGAGAATAACTAAAGATTTATTTCTAGTCTATGGAGGAGTTGACTTGAAATTGGGAGGATACACTGACTTGAATTTCCAATCTGACCCAGATGATAGCAAGTCCACTTCTGGATTCATATTCACTTTGAACAGAAGTGCAGTGAGCTAGAAAAGTTCCAAGTAAGAAAACACTGCAGATTCAACGATTGAGGCAGAATACATTGCTGCAGTGGAAGCGGCCAAGGAGACAGTCTGGATGAATAAGTTCATCACCTGCCTTGACGTAGTTCCTACCATATCTGATCCTGTCCCCTTGATGTGTGACAACAATGGGGAGATTGCACAAGCGAAAGATCCATGGTCTCATTAGAAGTTGAAGCACATTCTGAGACGTTTTCACTTGATCAGAGAGATTATCGCCAGAGGACATGTATCAGTAGAAATAGTTCCATCAGCCGACAACATTGCAGACCTACTAACGAAGCCTTGGTCTTAGATTGTATTTAAGCGTCACCTACATTGTATGGGGATACAACATAGGGGTGATTGGCTTTAGTCTAAGTGGGAGATTGTTAGTTCTGTGTATGGCCTATAAGCCAATCAGACTTATACTTGTTCATTTATTAATGGCAATAGATATTCATTATGTATAATCGCCTCTTTTTATATTAATTATATCATAATGAAGTCCATGAATGTATGCAATGATTGTCAGATTGTATGAGATCGCAATAATAAGTCTGACAATCTATAAACATGCATTCTTAATTATTCCTAGTCAATGGATATCCGAGAAGGAGATCGGACATCCGGTTAGACTAGTACAGGTTGCTCAAGTTCATATGATGAGGGTGACTAGTCTCATAGTTGCTTGTGTGAAGACACTATGTTGAACATGTAGGTGTTTATTGAGGAATGAGTTCACTAAACTGATCCGACATGGATCGCTGGATGGTAAGTTACTTGATTGTCAACCAGTTTGATCCATTATTACAGTAGCATAGATGGTGCTTGGACCTGAGACAACAAAGACTCCTTGTCGGTAGACTTCTGGACTTTGACCATGGCTTATAGATCTCTATCAATGGGATTCTAATTAGTCATGTGATCGGACTTATAAGAAGACATTTGAAGGCGATTGTGTGTCAATAAGGAATCATTTGCTCTCAATAATTAGAGAGAAAATGCTCCAGATTAAATGCGTGGAAGTCCTTGGCCAGGGCAGACTCAATATCAGGAAAGGAATTTTCTGATATTGGAGAAGCGTGCATTCATGCTGAGTTAGTTAACCAGTTAGGGTTTGACAATTAACCATGCCTTAGGTTAACTCGGGAGCATTGTACGGATAAAGGATTAAATCCATGCGGTAACTGTGGACAAACAAGGTCTAAGAGTGGGTTACGAAATCCCATCGCCTTCCGAGATCATGCGGTGTTACTTGGCACCCAACATGATCGGAGACCAAGACCATTATCGTAAGACGATAAGTCAGTTTATTAGTTAATTGAATCTTAGATATTAATTAATTACAATAAGTCAAAAAGAGTTATTGGGCTTATTAGGTCAAAAATCGGACTCGCGTTTGGACCTAGAGGGTCATACGCAAAAAGGTTTTCCATTCGGTATATTTATGTGGATTTTATATTAGCCAGTGATTTTTATGAAAAATCGTTGGAATTAATATAAAAAATAGCGAAGAGGGTTGTCCTGGACCAAGCTCCAAAGCAGCCTTAGCTGCCCCCCTCTCTCTCTCTCTCTTTGTTCTCTAGGCGCCTCCCCCTAAGGAGGCTCTTCAGGCTTCATCTTATCCACTTCGCGATTCCTGCTCACCAGGATTTCTTCGTCCAAATGCCATGACGATCGTTGTGGGTTCAGAAGCACAACATGGCTACTGATTTGAGCAAGGAGACAAGGACGATTCCGCAATAGGAAGACCGCGTAGATACTGGTAGAGGCTAAACGTTTATGCAGCTGGCGACATCGCTCGTTCCGAACAAAACGAATATGGATTCCACGTAAGGTGATTATCGAATCATCGTTTTGTGGTTTATTTGTCGAAATGGATAGGTGAGGGTGGAATAGAAAAAAAATTATTATTAGTTTCCACCTCGTTCTTCGTGCCCCACTCGATCCTTATAGTCCTTTTATTATACTAGGTAGTTTATGGCCCTCCTTTCTTTGTACCTACCTCTTTGTGCTTATCTAGATCTTGAGTTTGCCTCATGGGCCTCTCTTTATCTTGCCTCTTGTCCATTCTAGAGGTTGCCATCAACATCATTAGGGTTCCATCCCCTTTCTTGTGGATGTTGGACGTGTGCAAGTTTTGGTGTTCGTCCGACTTGAGAGATACAGTTCCATCCGGTTGCTCCTTACGGAAGTTACTGTGTTGAATCCCTCTCGACGTTTCTTAGAAGCTTAATGTCTTGGAGCTTTACCCTAACCTCCTCGCCAGAGGTTGTTTTCCTGAGCACATCATCAATTGCAAAGCTGTTGCTTCTACCTTGTAATTCACAGTCCATTGTGCCGCTTTGGGCCTGCGTCATTAGATGGTGCTGTGTGCACAGCGTTGTACCCTTCAGTATGGTCCTGCAATTGGTAGTTTGATGTGTCAGCACCTTTTATTGTAGCTTGTGGGCTAGATGTGCTTTTGTGTTCTCTGGGGCATGGTCTTGTACTATATGTTCCTGTGGGAGGCCTTTTCTACTGTCTTCTTGTTTGTGCTCATCTCAAGGGTTAACTTAATATAAATACTTTCTTCTTGTCCTCCCAAAAAAACAGGAGTACAAGACTCCAACTACAACTATAGGGAGCACAAACTTTAGTCCTTTATTGTTTAAGGGTGGTTATTTTAATTCTTTCCCTTATCGTTGTGAGGAAAGTAGAAGAGCAATTACTGTGGGAGTTGAAACTGACAACCGCTTCCAGTCCGAACATCCTATGAGAAGTGAATTAAGAATTTCTTGACAGGGTTTACATACTTAAATTAATTGAAAAATAGTAGCCAATGACCATTCACATGGATGGTTTAGTATAGTAAGGCCTTGTTTGATAAAAGCTTAAGGCTACTATCTAAAATCTATTATTCACCTCTAACATCTTATCAAGACACAAAAAGTACAAAAAGAATTAAGAGGTGTTAAATATGTTTATTTTATTACAATCCTTTTAATTATGTATAATAACAATTAAATAAAAGAGAGGCTATAAGCCTATTACCTGTCAAGGGGAGAGAGAGAGAGAAAGAGAGACCTCCCACCCAGAAAGGCCCTAGATTTGGCATTCGAATTTGGTAGAGCTTCTTCCACTTGGGGGTAGCATGGCTCTGAATTTGGCGCTCAATGGAGAAGGGAGTGCCTTTGGCAGCGGAGCTGAGGAAGACAACAACAGATTTGGGGACAAGGAGAAGGGCCGCAGATATGGGGATTGGAAGAGCTGATCTTGGTGTCACGGAGGTGGCGAGGGTCCTTTAGTGGTGGAAGCGGTGGGATCTCTCCTCCATCCTGGCAGCGCCATCAACTAGGCTCCTCACCTTCTCCTTCATGGCAAGATGATGAGAGAGAGGGGAGGGAGTAGAATTTGTCTTTCCACCCAAAGAAAGAGTGAGAGAGAGAAGGGGAAAGGGGAAGAAAGAATGGAGAGGAAAGGCAAAAGCCATCTAAACAAGTCTGTAAAAGAAAAAAGTTGCCCTTCGGTCACTTAAATTTTCAGTGGACTTTTAGGTGAAAGTGTTAAGACTATAATTAAGTTTTACCAAACGATCTGAATTATATGATGTCTTACCAATTCACGCATAAGAAGTTCAATAAGATACCAAATGCAACCAAGTCAAAATGTGGAACACAACCAGCCAGATGAACCAGACCCAAAACTAATTTCTTCCTAACCGAAGTGAATAGGATACGAATTGCAAACCCATAAAGATATGTTAAAAAGCAGATCTTTTTTTTTTAATATATACCTGAAAACTAACATACTTGTGTCCATATACCTAACTCCCATGTATTGTATGAAATATCCTTAAGAATCTCAAAAATGTTGCAATTATATCCCTCCGTCAAAGTGTTGTAGACTCCGACTGAATATGCTAGAAAATTTCTATAAATCTTGGTAGTCAGGAGCATATGTGCAAAATTCTAGTGAATAGGGATATATATATATGTAAAAGCATCTAATTTTTTTGGCATATTCAACAGTATTTAACGGCATTTTGACATACGGTTATAACGGCAACACTTCCATGATTTTCAGGGGTATTTTATACAATATATGGATTGGTATATATGCAAAAACCCTAAAAACATAACTGCATCCTTGTTTTTCCCACGGGTTTCAGAAAGAAACAAACCACAGGATTGTCACGTATCGTTTACACTCAAGTTGACTAAGAAAGATGGAAATAAGACTTGCTTGAAGGCATTTGACAGAGATGAGTATAAAGGAGTTTGACATCCAAGAATTAAAGATGCAATCATGCAGATCATGTTCACAAAGATGTAGTTAACCACATACTCGATAAACTGTCTGATATTAAGAACATGGTTTTCCCTGGAAGAAAGAAGAAACCAGAAAAGAAATGGAAATGAGTGGTCAAAGAACTTCTATTCAAGCTCATACTGAAACAGCGGTTAGGAAGCTCTTTCCGGTGAAACAAACTTGTCTATAAGTAGATATCCAATTCCTAAACAGATTAATTAACCTTTTTCTGCCTATTATTACACAACAGGGAATGAGATAGCCAGAGTTGAAAACAGTGGAGTTCATACAGAGACGACCTCATGCGGAATGCTGTTTGACGGGGTAAAATTTTTGCTAAAACATAAAAGCTAAATACAAGAGAATTTACAGGCCCTTCAGTCTTCGCTGCCGAGTGTATTCCCAAAGTGCAATGGCACCACTAACATGAACATTTAGAGACCTGATAACGCCAAGCTGAGGAATTTCCAGACAGGCATCCAAACAGTGGATTATATCCACAGGAATTCCCTCCTTTTCACGGCCCAGAACCAGAACCTGGAAAACAGATGAAGTCAATGCCAGCAATTCTTTTGCAGTTAAATGCTGCTCTCACATAATTGTTAAAACTTATACCAACCGTTTTCTTTGGAAAGGAGTACTGGTCGAGAGGGATACTATTTGCAGTCTGCTCTAAACCCAAAATAGAGAAGCCCTCACACTTTTTCTTCTCCAAAAAGGCTTTCATGCTGCACACTGGGACCTCCATGATGGGAACCCACTTGTCAGCTGTCACACTGCAGAAACATGTAAGGGAAACAAGGCATGATGAGGCATGGTCAAGATATGTACTATCAAGTCAAAAGTATACAAACACCGGCTGATTGCATCAGCACCCATGATAACTAAAATTGGCAGTAATGTAAATTAAGAATAAAAATCATTGGTAATGTAACCTAAGAGACTTGTGAAAGAAACAGTACATCATCTGACAACATACAAGTACAAATATCATGTTAAATAGGCATTAAGAGGAAGAAACATATACTGATCAGATTGTGAATCAGCCAGAAACTGATATATGAAATGTCTTGTAGTATCTTGATATCAACTACACTTCTACTACCTATGTTGGTTTGGTTTAGTGTATAACATATTGGATGATGGCCCACTGACAGGCAAAATGGTTTCGGTGAATTTTTCTCTCTCTAACAGGGTGCAGGTATTTGAATACAACTTTCACGTTAACTTCCATTCAACTTCAACTCCAGTTGAACCTAGGTCAACTCTCATCTTCTCTAATTCTATAAACAATACATGGAGCAAACTTGGCACCCATCTCCCACTTGCAAGTCCATATGATGCCATAGTATCAAGACCATCAGTTAAAAGGCATTCATTGGCCACTAACTCTCAATCAATAATAATAAGCATTATTAAACCTGCCAACACAGAACTATTGTTACTTCTTGTGGAAATATTATTTCACATTTTAAGAACATTCTCCACTTGCTCAGTTATAAGAACCAATATGGCAACATCAGGCATGAACCTGGTATAATGCATGGGAATAATCACATCCTCCATGATCCATCCACCCTTCCATTCTCAGAAACTGTAACACTTTTGTTTGTGCGTCTAGATGCGGGACCTGACCTGGCTATCTTCTCTTATCGGATCTAGGGGATCCTATCGTTTTTTGGTTTTATTTGGAGAAATATAGGTCAGTTTTATTTGTTTTATTTATTGGACTATGAGAACTTGGGATTAGCCCTCAGGGAGTCCGGAACTTCGGATCATGCGAATATCCGAGTATATAACCTCTCTCAATTGACCTCGGTCAGTGTTAATTACGTCGAGCAACCACTCGACAACCCTTGATTAACCGTCCGTATGATGCCCTTGAAAGCATCTATACTACCACCCAACATGCATGCAAATGAAAGATATTTTTTAAATCCTTGGTCTCACCCAAGTCTTTTTAGAATATTCGGATTTGTTCCAAGGCTTTTAAGTATTTATGATTCATTGTTTTCGGGTATCTAAAACCTTTAAGGTTGAAGTCTTTTTAGGTCTCCAATATCTCATTTAAGATTTGAAAACCCTTAGGGTATATTTTAAAATTGTTTTGAACAAACTTATGCTACAGGGGTATTTTAGTAATTTTTTCTCGAATCGAGTTTATTTAGACTTAGGATCCATATTGGGATTTTCATCATATTAGGAGCATCTTAGTGATTTTTACCCTTCTTATTAGGTCTCGGAGGGTATTTTGGATATAGGAGTCATCTTTTTTATTTTTAGGATTCATCTTATGATTTTTGCATATTTTTATCATATAGGAGGGGCATTTTAGTGATTTGGTTAAGTTCTGGAAGCATTTTGGTTATTTCAGAATTTGTATATTTCAGATTTATCTTCTTTCTGTTTTTTTAACTGTTTTTTTTTTCTGATTTTTTGACCAATTCTTATATTTATTATGTTAATTTCTTAGGTGGATAAATATCTTTTATGGACAAATATTTTAATTATTAATTTTCTGTTTTTTTACTGATTTTATTAAGTATCACTACATTTTATGATTTTATTTATGGATTTTTACTAATTATTGCACTTTTCAGTAATTAATTAAGATTATTAATTAATTTTCAGAGAAAATTAATTAGTTTATTTTCATGTTTAGATTTTAATTATCCCTCCCATGTTTAGGAATGATACCAAAATTAGCTTATGAGGATTCATAGATTTTAATCAGATTTTTAAAGTAATTAGGAAATTAATTATATGTATTAAAATAAATAATACATGATATTAATTATTTAAACTTATGACACACACACATGCATACAATTTGACATAAAAGAATCCTTTCATTATTTCGGCAGAGTTCCGCCTTATAAAGAAGGCTTTTACAACAAACAAATCGGCAGGGCTTCCTTTTAGGAAGAACCTTAAGAAGAGAACCTTCCGGGATGAGAAAATCCTCCAAAACGCAGCAAACCCAAGCAAAGACACCAAGTTTGGTCTTCAACGCAGCAAAATCTCTCCTTAGAATTTTCCCACTTTAGACTATATGAAGTGGGGTGTGTGTGTCTTTGCAATTGAGGGCCTTGGGCCCTATTTATAGGTTTCAATTTGGATCCGGCGGGGGGTGCCACCGGGGAAGCCCACGGTGGGGGATACCCACCGGTTTGCCTCTCTCCCCTCTTCTTTTCTTTTCTTTTTTTTATTTAAGAAGGGAGAGAGAAGAGAAATAGTGAGAGAGTGGGGGGGGGGTGTCCGATGGGTACCCCCACCGGTTCCAACCGGTGGGGGGAGCCACCGATTTGGACCCCCCACCGGTTTTGAGTAACCGGTGGGGGTGCTCCCCTTCCCCCTCCTTTTGCTCTCTTGCTTTTTTGCTCTTAATGAGCCTTTGCCCATTAATTCTCCCCTTGGCCAAGTGTAAATGGGGGTTAAGATCTCTTTTGGTGGAGAATTAATGAGGGTTTAGTGGGATTCTTAACTAGGTGCGGTTTAAGAACTCATTAACTCCCCCCCTAATTAATCACCCCCCCCCTCTTTATTTTTTATTTTGAATTTTAAAAGAGAGAGGGAGGGAATCCCCCCCCCCACCGGTTCGTCCCCTCTCTCTCCTCCCACCCTCTTCTTTATTTAAATAAAGGGAGAGAGAGAGAGGGGACCACTTGGCCTCCTTTCTATTTTGGGAAATTTGGGGATTTTTCTTCTCTTTGGCTTTTGGAGAATTCTTTCCTCTTTGGACTACAGATTTGTGAGTCCTGTGGGACTATTTTTTTGGGTCCATTTGGACTTCTTATTGGGCCTTCATATCGGGTCCTTTATTGGGCTTCATATTGGGCCTACACATCTTGCTATTAGGCCTCCATTGGGGCTGTTTTTGGGCCTATTTTGAGACTGTTTTAAGCCCATTTCGAGACTGTTTTGAGCCCCCATTTCGCAGCATTGGGAGTATTTTTGTTGCTGCATTTTGGGGCCCCCTATTAGGTCCATTTATTGAAGCCATCAAGCCGCTCAAGGGGCCGCATATAGGAGCAATTCCGGGGTTGTTTTAGGCTTCTTGCAGGAGCCCTGATCAAGGTATCTTGGCCTAGGTATACCTTTTACTCCATTGCCTTCCTAATGCGTGCATATAGGCCTATGTATTCGCATGCATATAGGAAAGGTCTTCATTTAACATGGACCTCCATATCATTAGTGCATGCTTGTTTATTTCTCCATCATTTCTACATAGCATAGGCTCATGTTAATATGCACATATGCCATGCCATGCATATTTTCCATAACATAAACTCACATCATTGTGAGTATATGCCATGCATATATATATTTTGTGTCGCACAATCATGTGCATATGCATGCTTTGAACAACGTCATTGCGCATGAAAATTTTTCGGGTCAACAACTTCACTCTAAAATCCCTCTCTTCGATGTGTGTAGAAATAGTTGAGGGTTTTTATGCTATTTTTCCCTTAATGGTTTGCCGTCTTTACTTACAGTTTTGTCCCTCTGTTAGCGTACCCACTGGTCGGTCACTTAACCAGGGGTATTTTAGTCTTTATCTCTTGTATTATATTTGCCCTAAGGTTATTAATATAGAAGGGTGGCTGCGGCTGGGTGGATTGATGAAGGAACCAGAACCGCAGCATCCTCCTCTTCTCTGGACACTTTTGAGTGTCTCTCCTCCCTCTTCTTAATCTACGATGTGAAACCTGGTGACCTTGGATTCAAGCAAAAAGTTCATGAATGTTTCAGAAGGTGACCAAAAGGCCACAACTCATTAATGCAAGAAAGAAAAAGGGACACAAGAAACTGGCACGGCAGATTCCACGAGGTCACAAAAACCTCTACCAGACCCCATTACACCCAGGCCCCCAATTATAAAACATTCCTCTTCAGATGAAAAGATTGGCTAATAAAACAAAATCATGAGACTTCATTCCATTCCTACAAAAATTCAATTCATGTAGAAAGTGAACACAGTTCTTGAATACCCTTGATTCATCTAAAGTCGTGTCTGAAAATTCTGCTATTATACTCTCTCCAAATTGCCCATAGGATTGCAGGTAGGCTTGTGTTGAACCAAAAAATTTAAATACACAAACACATATAGGCGCATGTTATGTGTGTGCAAAGAAAAAAAAAGGGGAGGAATTGTATACCTCAAAGCTGCAAAAGACAGTCCTCTAATGCAGCGAAATCTGCAAGAATCAGCTCCAACAGCGAGAAAGAACCTCTAATAGCAGCAGCAATCAACTCCAACAGTAGCAAGGCACCAACTGCAGCAGCAACAAACACCAACTGCCAGCCGCCGGCCACCTGGGACAGCAGGGGCGCCAGGGAGCAAAACCGCACCACAGAGGGAGAGAAAGAGAGGACGGCCAGCCCTAATGTCCTCCCAACAGTCCTCTATTTTAAGGGAAATAGAGAGACAAGGGATAAACACAAAAAAGGGAAGAGAAAAGATTAGAGATAAATACCAAAAAAAAAAAAAAAAATCTCTATCCACTCTCCTACCCAGCCCCATCTCTATCCTCTCTCCCATCCTTATCCTCATCCAGCCCCCACTCTCTCATCTCTATCCCTCTGCTGGCCGGCCCTATCCTGCACCCCCACCGGCGACTAGGTAGCACCGGTGGGGGGTGCCACCGGTCCTCCCATGGCCCCCCTACCGGCTGCCCCAGCAGCCTATAAAAAGGGCCCATGGCCTCCAACAGCAGGCCCCTCCTCCTGGCACGCAGAAAACCCAAAAGCCCCCGCCCCCCCCCCCCCCCCCCCCCCCCGCTCCAGCCTCCGGAGAAACATCAAAAAAAGAAAGGAAGAGAAAGGAGGCTCGCCAGATTTTTTGAAGGCTTGTAAATTTTCTGTTTTTGGGGGAAGAAAATAAAATAGTATGGTTCATCCATATTGGTTGGATGGCCACACAATTTATGCTAGTTAATTTATGTATTCTTACGTGTTTTAATAAAATTTGGTTTATTCATATTGGTTGGATCGCCATATGTTCTTGTTAATTAACTTACCACTTTTAATAAAATTAGATTCATCCATATCGGTTGGATGGCCAAAACTGTCTAAAAAAAATAAATAAGAATAAAAAAATCTGGTTCATCTTTATCTGTGGGATGACCAAAGCTCCATATATAAATAAGTGGTTCATTTTAAATAAAATGACCACATGATCATATGGTTTTCTTTTATTGATAGAGCGGCCATATAATCTATGGATCATTATGTTAAGAATAAACCAAACTGCATGATGTTTGATAGTTTAATAACTACTGCATGTTAATAATCTGGTTCATCCATATTGGTTGGATGACCAAAATCTTGTTAAAAAATAATAAAAATCTGGTTCATTCTTATCAATTGAATGACCAAAGTTTTGTGGTTCTCTTCTATCAGTGGATTGACCGCTTTATTTATGATTCACTCTTATCGGTAGAGTGACCAAAGGTTATGATTATTGGTTCATCCCTATCAATGGGAAGACCATTGGCTGTTATGGTTTTGTCCTATTGATGGGCCGGCTACGAAGTCATGGTTAACCCATTCATAGAAAAATTAATAAAAATAATTCTTTGTTCATTTTTTATCGATGGGGTAACAATCAATTCAAGTGGTTCTTTCCAAGTGGTGGATAGACAATTAAACTATGGTTCATTCATATTGGTTGAATGGCTTTAAAAAAAAAATGGTGGTTCCTTCATATTGGTTGAAGGACCATTAAGGGATATTCTTGAACATGTGTTGGCCCTCAAGCCCCATTATTTAAGGACATCCTTTAAACAGTCTACAAAAGAATTTAAAAATCCTTTAAGTATCCTTTAAAGGATATTTCATGAATAAAAGAACAAAAAATGATCATGTTCGCACTCAATTATGCTTATTTCCTACTTTCTTTACAAGCTTTATTGGATGGTTAATCAAAGGTTTCCAATCGATGATTGATATAATTAACACTGACCAAGGTCAGTAGGGAGAGGTCAAGAATACGGATTCATGATCGAACCAGAAGTAGTTTAGGCTTTGAGGATTAATCCTAGATCCTCTAAGTCTACCTAAAAGAAAAGGGTACATGTTTTCAAACTAAAAATTCTCTTTTCAAAATAAAAATCCCTTTCTTAAAAGGATCCAATAAAAAATAAGACTTCTACAAAGATTTTCAAATCCAAAAAGATTTTTTTTTTTAAATCAAAGGATTTAAAAAAAAAAGGAAGTCTCACAGCTTGTAACCCAGATACCATTTTCCTGCCCCCGTAAATTGAGCTCCTTCCAATCTTCCATTAAGAGTCTGATTTCCTTCCTCTTATTTATTATGAAGTATGAACATGCAATAAGCTTAAGAAC
This sequence comes from Zantedeschia hybrid cultivar, assembly GCA_030544215.1. Classification (NCBI taxonomy): domain Eukaryota; kingdom Viridiplantae; phylum Streptophyta; class Magnoliopsida; order Alismatales; family Araceae; genus Zantedeschia; species Zantedeschia hybrid cultivar. Next base: position 50,806,971 of record JARZZO010000011.1, read on the forward strand.
AAATTTGAAATATAGCATTTCATTTATATTAACATCATGACATTTATCCATAGTCACCAGCTCATCCCACCAATCTAATGTGTGCTTGAACAAGTTTTAAGGGTTCTTTTCTGACTGTTGGTTTGACACAAACATCCTTTCAGTTGTGCTGAGACCTCACCAAATGTATCTACAAGTTGTTACCTTCTCGTAGAAAGTGCCCAAAATTCCCAACTGAGTCATTTGTCTGCAAGTTGAAGTCAAAATGTGGGACATGTTAAAGCAACATAAAAATATAATTTTTTTTTTTTTTTGGAGGACAGGTTGTTTGTCAGGTTTCCCTAGCTGGAGAGGGGGGGAGGGGGGGGGGGGGGGGGGGGGGGGGGGGTTAGAAATAATGTGGTGAGTTGTCTGCGCACAAGAAGGGAGCCAGAATTCATGCTTCATGAATGCCTGCAAAATTTGGGTAAGCAGGATGTGAGTGGAAGTGGGAATCAAACCTGTGCCCTCCCCCCACCTGGGGGATGATAGTGTCCATCGAGCTATAGCTTGGGACATAAGAAGAAAGATAATGAATTCGTGAAATATCCTCTTTAGAAATAAGATAGCATCATGGGCATTAAGCTGGTTATGCCTAGCAACAAAGGCAAATATGATTAAATTTCAAAAACTCGGGAACGCAACTCAAATTTCCCAATTGATAGATGTTTGCTAATCTCTCAAAATTTCACCTTATTTTTCTAACCTGAATCCCATCATCCACCTCTTAATATTAAAAAGGATTCCCATTTAGCCTATCCATCAAAGAAAAATTGTAACACCCATAAACTTATATACATATTAGATTAATATTATTATTAATTAGATTGATGTAAAACTACTGTTCTAAAGTCATTTAGCTTATGGTGTTTAAGTGAAGTAAATTATCCAAATATTAATGGCTAACCAATAGGTGTGTTCATCTAGAAGATTCTAGGCTCGGTAGTCAAAGGTGAGAGGTGAGTGAGGCGACGAGGGGTTTGCCTTACCCTTAAGTGCCTAAGCGAGCATGTAGGCATTTGAGGTGACCACTCATAAATCATTGTAAAGAAAGAAAATGACCATAGTACGAGAATAAAAAAGTCCAAGCTAATGATATGCAAAATCTTGAGAAACGCTAATCATATAAAGCACTCATATGAATAGTGGATGGTCTTAGGAAACTAAAAATAAGAAAAATGTGGGAACATGTAAGATAAAAGGGGCATTGGATATTGTTGAAAGATGCATTAGCCACTTTGAAAATATTAAAAATATAGGAATCAGAAAATGCAGTATCATAAAATTAAAAAAGGTATAGACATTTGGAGACGACATAGGCAAGTGCCAAGGTAAGTGAGCTGAACATAAGGTGAGGCGAGGCATTATTGGTTTGCCTCCCCTACTTCATCACCTAAGTGGGCAAGGTGATCGCCTTTGATATCATACTTCTAGGTTATTCTAAAAAGTGTGCTTTACTTTTTCAGCCCTTACAATCTTTCAACATCTTATATTAGTCCTTGCAATTTTCACATTTATCTTAAACCCCCCACAATCTTGAACCCACCTTAAAAAGCCCCACCAATTAGCAATTGTTAGAAAAGGGAGTATTCACGAAATATTCCTTCCGATGAAAATCAAAAGAAGAGGGAGGAAGAGGAGAAGAGAAGCGATGATGGGAAAGAGATGCATCGGGAACGAACTTGCAGTTCCAAACTAAACTGCCGCGGGCCCTATTTCCTCTATTTTATTAGGTCAACTCCTTTAAATTTTTATCGGGCAAGACTATCCTTGAGAAAAAAACAAACCAAATAAACAAATACAATATAACAAAATCACAAGGATCAAAAGGTCCTTGCTAATTTTACCCTCAAGTTGAGCATAGATATCATGCATGCTTAGCTTGCTCAAACTGGAGACAAATCAAGCCACAATCAGCTCATTGGTGAAGACATTCGCCACTTGATCTTGTGATTTGACATAGGATAGACAAATCTCCATGAATCGAACCTCTCCCTAATGAAATGACAATCAATCTCTACATGGTTAGTTCTTGCTGTTTGTATGGAGTTGTTGGCAACATTGAAGGCAGCCCTATGAACATAATACAGTCTCACTGGAAGATGGACTTAAACCCCAAGATCCTGTAGGAGTTTCAGCCACAACACTGCTGGAACACTATAAGCCATAACCCTATACGCAGCCTCGTCACTTGATCTAGCACAAACTGTTTACTTCTTGCTCCCCCACGCCGCTATATTTTCACCTAGGAACATACAATGGCCTGTTATAGATCTATCATTGCGTGAACCAACCCAATCAACATCTGAATAGCTTTCAACATTCAAATGCCTAGTTCTAAAAAATAAGATATTTTTGCAACAAATGCAAAGGTTTCAGCGTAATCCACACTATGTCTGAGTGAAACCCTCTGCAACTAGCCTCAGAGTTATACTTGATGGTACAAAGCCCCTTAGAGCCCACAACCAATTCACATGTAATACTTTTATGAAGAACTATCATTTCTTCATGCATTGCCAATACCCACTTAGGGTCTTTCATAGCCTTTTGGAAGGAACTAGGAATATGATAGAAAAAATAGTAAATGGGAAAGAATAGTAAGAAGGAGAGAGATGAAAGTAGCAAACATGGTCAGAAATAGGGCATCAGTACACTATCTAGTTCCCTTATCGAGAGCTACAGGAAGGTCAGAAGTTGAAGTTTGTTCACTTAAAGAAGTAATAGGCAGAAGCTCATTTGAAGGACTAAGATCGTAACATTCTCCTTGAAGGGCTAATCGGTAGGAGGCTTCCTCTTCTGCCATGTATCTTGAGAGTCTGAGACTAAGTGTGAGGTTCTTGCACAATTACTTCATTAGTAGTACCAACCAGGGATGGGGTAGAAGATGAATAAGTAGTATCACCATGGGAGACAAGGGAAGTATCAAGGGCAAAGGAGGATCAAAGCCCCAGTAATTTTCTCCCCTTGGGAATGAGATCAGGAAGAGAAATATGACTCGTTCAAAAAATGTGACATCTTTCCAGACGTACTTCCTCCCAAGTTTAGGGTCAAAACATTTGTACCCTTTTTGAGTGGAAGAGTACCTCAAGAAAATGCCACAAAAAATACAAGGATCAAGTCTAGTGGCTATAGTAACAAGACTATGAATAAAAGTAAAACACAAATAGCCACAAACACGAGGATGTATAGAGAACAACATCCCAATAGGACACAAGACCCAAAGAGGAACTCGATAGCCCAAGCTCTTAGATGGCATGCAATTAATGACGTAGGAAATAATAATAACACCCCAAAATTTCTTAGGGAGGTAATGATGCAAGAGAAGAGCACAAAACATATCTAACAAGTGCTGATTCTTCCTCTCAGCCATACCATTTTGTTGTGATGTATAGGGACAAGAGGACTCGACAATGATTTCTGCATCTTCCATAAAAACATTAAGTTTTCTCTCAAAATATTCTCGTGCATTATCAGCCATAAAGATTTTAAGACTATCAAATTGATTTTCAATCATCTTACAGAACACTTGAACAAGTTGAGGAACTTCCTCATGTTATTTCATAAGAAAATCTAACAATAGTGAGAGTAATCGACTATGAAACTTATAAAATAGTGATGGCCATCTATAGAAGCAACATAAGAATGCACAAGTTGGAACAGAAAAGGACTCCTTTCTATTTAATCAAGAAAAGTGGTTCAACAATGCTTAGCAAGTTAACAGACTTGAAACTGAAGAGATTCAACTTTTATAGCAAGGAACTTCTTAGGTAATAAGACTAGAAGAGACCTAAGAGACACACGATCGAGGTGATTGTACCACAAATGAATGTGTTCTTGGTTTATACTACTATGGATGCATGACTAAAGGGACACATGTCCTCTAGGCACAAATTGATAGAGGCCACCCAACTCACAATCACTCCGAATCGGTTCTTGAATTTTCAGGTCCTGGAAACACAATAAGTTAGAATAAAGGTCAAGTCTTGGTAATGCTACTTATAGAAAGGAGAGTAATGAACAGAGAAGGAACATGGAGAGCATATGATAGGATCAAGTATAGTAATTCAGCTGAATGTACCCTTTCTGGCTACAATAGGATAAGTACCATCAGAAATGGTTACTTGTCCTGTCCAGACCATAAGGAGTAAGCAGTGAAAGGAGGACTAACAGTTGGATGGTCTATAGATTCTATGTCAATGATCTAGCATACAGACAGAGAGGTAGTAGTGGCACTAAGGGCCATCCTGGTAGTACTCGATGAAGAAGCAAAGGCATAATGGGTAAAGGCACCAAATTATGAAAGAACCCATTGTAGACAGTCAATGTCAGAAAGTGACCGTGTAGTCATCTAGGAAGAAGTGGAACCTCCTTCTGTGGAAGAGGATGGAGGGGCACCAAAAGATTAAGAGATGGCAGCATTGCCCTTGTCTGATGGTACTCCCTTCCTTGTCCTGAACTTCTGAGGCTTCCTGTCTTGATAGAGTTCCTAGCAAAACTCTACTTTGCAGTTCTCTCCTACAATGAGTACAAAGTCTCCAGTGGGTTGTATTTCCTGTCCACCCTGGTTTGTGTTGCTGGCCAGCACTATAAATTTGCCTACACCCTGAGTGTGAGTCAAGGCAGAACTCCCAGTCGTCACTTGTCTCCTCCCTTCTTCATTGACCACCTTAGAGTTCACCTCCTCTAGAATAGGAAGTGAGTCGGCATTAAGGATTTTACCTTTCAGGATCTCAAAATTAGAGTTGAGGCCAGCAATCAACTGGAAGATTTTGGTCTCTTTAACATGCTTCATACATTGTTTCTGATCATTGGTACAAGCTCACTCATAGGCACTATAATAATCCAATTCCTACCACATAATGTATAGTTCACTGAAAAAGGAGGTGACAGTGATGCTACCTTGTTTGAGAGCTGGATCTCATTGTTCAGTTGATAGGTACGTGCAACATTTCTTCATTGCTCTCCAACAACTGCCACATCTCATGTACAGTCACTGTATATATAATTATATGCTGGATCCAGGGACTGATGGAGTTGAGGATCCAACCCATCATGAGGTTATTTTCCAAGTCGCAAGTGGAGCACTTGGAATCACCCTCTACTGGTTTTTTGCTGGACCCATCAATGTACCCAGTTTTCCCCCATCCTTCAAGGAAGATACCAGTGAAAATAGACAAAAATCTGTAGCTTGTCCCGTTCAACTTCACTGTGGACATCTGCAGGGACTGATTCTTGTAGCTGCCTAGGTACAGTATCAACAAAGAGATCCTTCCAGCTGGAAAGAAGGAAAATGAACAAGAAAAGAGATAGAAGAAGCTGCACCAAGTGGGAGCCCTGTTATGGTGACGGTGACTCTTGGCCACCAAGGAGAAGAAGCTGAAATTCAGCAGATGGATTTCGAAACCCCATAAGACACCCTTACTCTTGGCCACCAAGGAGAAGAAGCTGCAATTCAGAAGACGGGTGTCGAAACCCAGAAGACATCCTAATTGGGAACAATCCCTAGAGAGGTAGAAGAAGGTGCAGGTGCCCAGCAGGTCCCCGCTTTGGAAGAAGTAATCTCCCCCTCAATCAGATCACTCTAGTACCACGATGAAAAAAAGAGGAGGGAGGAAGATAGAGAAGCACCAGTGGATACACAGGTAAGGAATTTGCAGCTCCAAACACAACTGCAAATGAGTGGAAGTTATCTGGTTGTCAGTTCTGAGTTGGAAAGTGTGTTATTGTTGCCCCATCATATTACAATAGAAACTACTATGATAAGAAACAAAAATAAAAATATTTTGGTTTTCATTAACATAGAATGATGAACATAATTTAAAACCCTCAATGAAAACATGAATAGAACTAAATATATGAACAGATGACTTAAGAAAGACCCATAGGACCAACCAAAAGAAACAATATGATCTATAGTTTGTTCCTCCATTTATGTTCAACAGTTCAATATTCTCCTGTCTCAAGGGTATTCCTAAATCTGAATGGAAACACCGTTCTTTGTTGATATAAGTAAATATGCATTGACTTCTTTAATCACAAGACCTCAAACAAATGCCTAAACCTCTGTGAGGGACAGCTATACTAATGAGGCATAAACCTAACATCAAACAATTCCCTTTAAGAGAGCAGGTTACTTGTTTATTAGCAATAATCTCAACTCCTTGTTGGGAAATGCATTCTTGATTAAAAATTAAGAGTAGGCATCACTCAATGAAAATAAGCAATCAACCTCCTCATTCAAGCAGATTACATCAAACTGAAGGATGAAATGGAAGAAATACACGGCCTACGTGAATATAACCAGAATGAATTTTTATCCATATTTCGACAAATATTCAATGCATGGAAAACATTTCATTTTCTATGCAGGAAAGAATTTACAACAATAAATCTGATGCTATGCATACATATTGATGACCAAAAAATTTTGAGTCTCACCTAATAAGCTGAAACTGTTTATCATGCAGAACATTTGCATCAGCAATGGCCAAACCAGCTGCTCTGAAAACCTGAGAATCAACATAATAACAACTAGGAATGATGGAATATTGTTAAGAAGCAAATTTAATCCAAACACAAATACGTAATATTATTTGTTGGTACATAGAGGCAGACCTCACACGTCCTTGCTAACCCAGCAAGATTAGGTATACGATCAAGCAACGATGCCACAAGGATGAACTGTTGTCGACTTGATCTTAATCTCCCCATAGCATCATTTCTTGATTGCAGAGCTGAACTAAAAAGCTGGTCTTCCTTCTCAATTTCTGGTTCATCGGAAACCACAGAAGCAGAACTTGGTATATAAGCAATATATTATCCACTTGTTTGAGGTAGGTTCAACCTAAAGTGTACATCAAATCCAATAATATGACATGCACAGTATTTGGATGCATGCTTGTTAAGGAAGATGATTTCTCATCCACTTGCATAAATATTTCATTCTATGCACGCATACATGTCAAGGAAGTTTCATCCATTCTCCTCCCAGGGGAAAAAAGGATGGAAGAAAAGAAATTAAAATCACGACCAGCTTTGTTGTCAGATTCAGAGCATTTACCTTCAATGGTACTTTCATTCATTCAAAAAACTAGAAAATCTTTGACATCTCACGATCATTTGATTGCATGCTTGAGGCATATTGACATTTGCTAAATTTTGGTATATTGCCGACCATATGTTTGGAAGCACAATTAAGAACCCGAACATATGATTCAATGATAAAAACATAAGTAATGACAACTTCAGGGACTTCAAATATTCAGATGATATGTGCCAATGAACCAAGATTGTTGTGCTTAAAACTAGATTGGGCTGGCTATCCCGAAGGAAAACAGGCCTGACCTTAGGCCCATACATACGGTGAGTGCATAAATGGAAAATGCTTCCCATGACCAGGATTGCAGAATAAGATCGGCTCTTTGGATTGGCTGGGCTTGATACGATCCTGACGGGAATCTGAATCAGCTTAGAATCAGTGATTTTGGACTAATGCAAGTTGATCTCCATTTTTCCCCATCCTTTGTACATTTGGAGGAGGGATTTGATTTCCCCCTTGAAATCAGATCAGCAGTGGCTGATCACGAATTGGATTGGAACTGGCCAATCCTGCAAACCATGGCCCATGAAGAAATGTATATACATGAGTACATAACATTTCAAAATCCTAACAGAATAAATCGACAAATCTCATTCATGCTGTCACACTCTTGCTTCATCCACCAATAATCACCCAACCTCAGTACGCCTCCATGCAAAAATACTTAAGATACACAACATTTCAACGCCCAAACAACACAAAAAGATCAACCCATTCCCAATAATGCTGTCGCTCTGTTGCCACTATCTTGCTTCTCATTCATCCAACAGACATCACCCATTCTGCTAACCTTTCCACCCACATTCCCATGCCTTCACTCAAGGAATTCCGGATCGGATCGGCCGAGTCGGCCGATCCAGATGAAGTCTGGCCAGTCCGACTCGGCCAGATTAAAAAATAATAAAAAATTAAAAAAAAACAGAAAAAACCAGGAAAAAATAAAAAACAAATCAGAAAAAATTGCATACATATTATTCAATTGATGTACAATAAGAATGAATGCAATTCATGTACATCCATAAAAAACCCTAAACCCTAAAACCCTAAAACCCTAAACCCTAAACCCTAAACCCTAAACCCTAAAACCCTAAAACCCTAAACCTTAAACCCTAAACCCTAAAACCCTAAACCCTAAACCATAAACCCTAAACCCTAAACCCTTAACCGTTAACCCTTAACCCTTAAACCCTAAAACCCTAAACCCTAAACCCTAAACCCTTAACCCTAAACCCTAAACCCTTAACCATAAAACCCTAAACCCTAAACCCTAAACCCCTAAACCCTTAAACCTTAAGGGGGGGATCGGGACCGGCCCGAACCGGACTAGATCGGGTCCGGACCGGCCGATCTGGCCGGTACGGCCCCGATTTGGTCCGGTTCGGACCGATTTCGGCCGTTTTTTTTTTTTTTTCAAATTGGTGGGGGGGAACAGTGAAATCCCCCCCGAATCGGATCGGAACCAGCCGATTCCGCAATCCATGACTTCACTCCCTTATCTTCATAATCTGAAGAACCCCACCTCAGCATTCCCAGTCTTTCTCCATCTCCTAGTTGCTTCAACTAGTCTTTAGTCCTGTGATCAAACTTGGGAAAATTTTCAGCTCTCCGGCAGGCTCTAGTTCCGGTCTAAAGAGTGTGTCTAGGATCCAGTTCACTTGGTGTCCCTATTGCATTTGGGCCTAACTATAAACTTAAAACGAAAAGGGTGAGTCAGACAGAGAATATTTGGGTTATAGCTAAGATTGGACTTGACCATTCAAATAAAATATGAGGCGGTATGTGAGAAAGCAGATATGAACCTACACGCCTATTGGAAGTGCACACCATGGACACAGAATGCTGGTCTAACCATGCTAAGCTTGATTTATATGAAAGTGAAAGCTTAGGAATCAGAAAATTTTTCAGTAGGGAGACTGATGTGGCAATGAATATTGTAGCCTATTTGGATCATGGAATTTCGGCACGGATTGGGACCCACCAATCCCGATCCAAATTGGGATCGGATTGACCGGAATCAGCTGAAATTGGCCAGAATTGACCAGGATCGGCCGATTCCGGCCGGATCGGGACCCGCCGATTCCGATCCGAATCGACTGATTCGGATCGGGATTGGCCGATTTTGCATTCCATGATTTGGATAGAAGTCATTACATCATTACAAAAAGGTAAATGAGCAGTGTCTTAGAGATTATACCCTATGCTAGTTGGATCATTCACTTGAGAATTACAAAATCTAATTAAGGATACCATTCCAGCGCAAAGCAACGGGTTTAGCTCACAACGCTGGCAAGATGTCCATTGTGCACGACCTGTAATAAAAAGTTATCGTCCAGGTGTTTTAACCATTTTAGTGATTGTTTATTTCTTTTAAGGTGGTTTTTTTAAGTGTCTTGTTGGCAAATGAGGAACTTCACATCAATCCATCAATTGTACTACCTCTACTTCAAGGAAGGAATAATCGGAGATCGGGCACAAATATGATCTGATCCTAGACCAATCTGGGCCAATCCAGTCCTTTCCTCCGATTTCTTTAAAATAATGGCTAAAAAATAAAAAAAAGGTGAAAATTTTGTAATAAATGGGAAAAAGGTTTCCTTTACCCGAATCTAGGATCTCGAGTAAGCCCTTGGGATTTTATTAATTGGCAAAGAAGCTTGAATACATGGTGTGGGGAGGGCATAAAACCTTACCCCTAATTATTACATGATAGCAAAAAAAAATCTAAAATCAAAATAAAATAAAAAAATCATCTGTATACTTGCATTTATTGTAGCCTTATATTGTAAGAGCATTACAAATGCTGCACATAGCTTTATCAAGACATATAAGCTTGGTACACATTCTTGTTATTCATGCAGAAACCAGTTATACTCATTTGTGATGCCATAAATGACTGTCACCAACATCCATCCTTTGGTGGGTCTTAGGTTCATGGCAACCATGACAGATTACTCCTCGTTATGAAAAGGTTTATAGGACTCACTCTAGGGTCATCATCCCAATTTAGGTCATAAATTTCCTCCTCATTGGATCCTTATCTAGACTTACTTCCTTGCCCAACATACTGATCTGTGCACCTGTAAAATTCCCCTTCGGTGAAGGATCTTCTACTCTTCCATGGCACATTGAATCTTTTTTTTTTTAAGTGGATGGTACCACTAAATTGTATTAATAAAAGAAAGTATACAAGTATGTATATAATGATGTCTACAAAATGTAAAGAAGAAAGGACACCAAAGTTATCAAGGGGATAAGGCAACCCAAGGCGTACTTGGGGTCCCCAAGTGCTTAAGCGCTTAGGCATCCGCCTAGGCATAGCCTAGATGACTAGTTGATAATAATATATTGAATATTACACTAATATGACATTGATATAAAAAATACAAGAAAATAACATTAATATGACATTAATATGAAAATTGATATCTCGTATGTTGCATTAAAGTATCAAAATTAAATATATGACTGAAAAATGATTATAAAAATGATATTTCATAATAAAAAATAACTAACCAGATGTTTGTCAACTTATTCTTCCAAAATATGCAACATAATGCTTACAACAACAATATATATGATGCAATAATGTAAAATTTTATCAATTCCTCAGGGCTTATCACTTTACCTTGTCCTTTACTCTTCATGTGCCTTCTATTTCCATTAATTTATTCTCTATCAGCAGCATTACAAAACAACAACATGGTTCTGTAACCTTTTTCCCTGATCATTGTGTTTTCTAAGATTTAAAGACCAAGAAAATGATTAGGACTGGCCGTGAAGTAGGAGGTCATTACTATCATGAGCCTGGAGTGACCATTGCCTTGAAGTTTATGACTCAAGGTCAGGAAAGGCGAATTCAAGACATTTATTCGTGGCATTGTTGTTTAAGGCATCAATCTTTTAGGTCATTAAGAGTCTTGTTTCTTGATTTGTTTGCAAATGTTTCTTTTGAGGCTCTTCAATGTGAAGTCTATCAACTGTCTAAACATTATAGAACTCATTTTTCATATTCAATAAATAAAAGTTCTTTTCCATTTGATATTGTTCACTCTGATGTGTAGGGTCCTTCTCCTGTGACATCTTTATTAGCTTTATTGATGACTACTCCCATTGTACTTGGATTTTATTTGATGAAAGCCAAAGATGAGGTTCCACGTATGTTAAAAACCTATTGTAAGATGGTTGAGACCCAATTCCACAAAAAGGTGAAAATTTTTCGGTCTGATAATGCATGTGAATACTCTGGAAGTCCCTGAACATCTTTCTTGAGAATGCGGGCATTCTCCATGAATCTTCATGTGCCTATACCCCCCAACAGAATGGGGTGACTGAACAAAAGAATCAACATCTCCTTGAGACTGCTCGTACTTTTTGGGATGATGTTGTGCTGGCAGCAAGTTACATCATAAATCGAATGCCATCCAAGGTCCTAGGAGACAAGTGTCCTCTCTCTCTTCTCTTCCCGGCTACACCCTTGTTTCATCTTGTACCCCGAGTTTTGGGATGTCCCTACTTTGTTTATGTTCTCGGGCCCAATACTTCAAAACTTGAGCCTCCGGACGGGGAGTTTTTCTTGGCTACTCTACATGTCAAAAGGGGTACAAATGTTTTGATCCTCTTACTAAGAAATGGTATGTCCTAAAGGACGTCACCTTTTTTGAGTATGAGCCCTATTATCCATCCTGGTCTGGTCCTCAACGGGAGAATAACAGTCCTTCCTTTGCCCTCTTGAAACTGTGTCACCTATTGTTTCCTCACCTGCCCTACCAGATGCTACAGAGAAAACTTCAGATAGTAGTCTACATCATCTCAAGGAAATGATCACTTACAGGCGAAGAAGACATGAGCAGGGACCTTCTACTAATCGGTTGGCTCACTCTGAAGCTCAAGTCCTAGTTTCAATGGAGAATATAGCCCCTATTCTTGTGCCTTAAGTCTCTTTAGATGTTAATGAACTAGATCTTCCTATTGCTGTCCGAAAGGGTGTTAAAGCTTGCATGCAACACCCTATTTCTAACCATGTTTCTTACTCTCTTTTATCTCCCACATATCATGATTTTGTGTCAAAACTCTATTCATGCAATACCATCTTCCTATCATGAAGCTGTAAGAGATCTAAAATGGATCAAAGCAATGGATGAAGAGATGGATGCTCTCAACATGAATGCTACGTGGGAGTTGGTAAATTCTCCAAAGGGGAAGATTCTTGTTGGATCAAAATGGGTTTAAACCATTAAGCACAACTCAGATGGTGAAGTATTAAGATACAAAGCCGGACTTGTTGCCAAGGGGTTTACTCAAGCCTATGGCATTCATGGATGTCACCAATCAGGAGGCTCTCAACATGCAATAATGTAAAAGGCACATTATTACTCAAGCCTATGGCATTGATTATTTGGAGAAATTTGCTTCAGTTGCAAAATTGAAGTCTATAAGGGTAATCCTTTCATTTGCTACTCATTTCTCTTGGTCCTTGTATTAGTTGCATGTTAAAAATGCCTTCCTGAATGGTGACATACATGAAGAAGTCTATATGTTACCTCCACCAGGAGTTGATATGAAGGGAAAGGCTTGCAAACTCAAGAAGGTTCTATATGTGCTAAAACAATCTCTTAGGGCCTGGTTTGATAGACTTCGCAAGGCTATGATTAAGTTTGGGTTCAACAGGACAATGCTGATTACACACTATTTGTTAAGTGGAAAGATGGACAACTCATTGTACTCCTAGTAGATGTTGATGATATGATTGTCACAAGTGATGATGAAGCTGAAATTAAGCAATTAAAACCCAAGCTAGCTAATGAATTTGAGATTAAGGACCTTGGGATCTTGAGATGCTTTATTGGGATTGAAGTTGCTCGATCTCAAGAAGGAATCTATATTTGTCAAAGGAAGTAGGTGCTCGATTTACTCAGGGAGACGGGAAAACTAGGTAGCAGACCAGCATCTACTCCTATAGAGGTAAACCATGATCTTACCAATCCTGGTGGAGAGGAACTTATAATACAAGAAAACGGAGTTTGCCAAAGATTAGTTGAAAAATTGCTCTACTTATCCTTGACCAGGCCTGATATTACCTACACTGTTAACGTGGTGAGTCAATACATGCATGCTCCAAAACTGTACATATGAGGGCTGTTGACAGAATTTTGAGATACTAGAAATCATGTCTAGGAAAAGGGTTACTATTCAAGAAAGGCGATAAACTGAGGATTGAGTGCTATTCAGATGCACATTAGGTTGGCTCTCGAGATGATAGATCAACCTCTAGATATTGTACTTTTTTGAGGGGGCAATTTGGTGACTTGGAGAAGTAAGAAACAGAATGTTTGTGCTAGATCCAGTGTTGAGACAGAGTACAGGGCTATGCCTATGGACTCGTAGAACTGTTGTGGCTAAAACTTTTGTTGGAAGATCTTGGAGTAAAAGTGGAATTATCCCTGAAGGCTGAAATTGTACTGTGATAAATAAAGCAGCCATAAACATTGCAAATAATCTAGTGCAGCATGATCGAACTAAACATATGGAGATTGATCATCACTTTATTCGGGAAAGGCTTGATTCAGGAGAGTTGTGCTTACTATAAGTTAAGTCTGCAGAACAGCTTGCTGATGTGTTCACCAAGGCTATACCTCAAACTATCTTTGCCTCTACACTTGGCAAATTGAACATGCTTGATATCTATGCTCCACTTGATGCGGAAGCTCAGATGGGTTAGGAATTGCATCAAACAGTGGGTCAAGAAGACATTTGGAATAATTTCTATACAAAGACAGCAGATATTGCAGAACATTGAAGAGCTGGAAATTAAAGGGGAACATTGTTCTTTATCCATGGCAAAGGATCAGCTTTTGAGAGCTTATAAGAAACAATATAATGGAGAGCTTCTTAAGGAAGAAATCAGATGGAAACAAAGATTTAAAGAGCATTAGTTAAGAGAAGGGGATAAAAACTCAGCTTATTTCCATGCAGTGGCAAGTGCAAAAAAGAGATCTCTGAAAATTGAGCATATCAAAGTGGGTAACGAGGTGGTTGATAAAAAGGACATCCAAGATAGATTTATCAGCTTTTATGAAGAACTCTTTAAGGAGGACGCTAAATGAGACCTCATCTAGAAGATGGAACTCTTCCAAACATTGATGCCAATGAAGCTGAAGCTCTGTGTGTGCCTTTTCAAGAGCAAGGAGTTACGGATGCAGTTTTTAATATGAACCCCAACAAATCCCCTGGACCCGATGGCTTCTCATTAGGATTCTATCAATTTTTTGTGAATTAATTAAGGATGACTTAATGAGAGTTATGGCAGAATTTCAAGAGAGGCCCTACAGTGTTAAAGTTTTAACTCCACTCACACAGTGCTTATTCCTAAAACAGAGGGAGCTGAAAGTTTAACTGAAATCAGGCCTATTAGTTTGCTGAATGGCTGCTATAAAATTATCACAAAATTTTTGGCATCTAGACTTAAAAGGGTCCTTGGGCAGCTAGTGGGGAAGAACCAGTCAGCTTTTATGGAGGGGAGCTTCATATTAGATAATTATATGACAGCCTATGAAGCTATACATTTTCAGAAGCAGAGAAACAGAAGAGGGGTAATCTTGAAGTTGGATTTTGAGAAGGCGTATGATAGAGTTAGCTGGAAGTGTATTGAGAAAACCCTTTATCTCATGGGCTTCAAACAGAAATGGATTTCTTGGGTTATGAGCTGCATCACTTCGTCTAGATTCTCTATCCTAGTTAATGGAGAACGGTGTGGGTATTTCAGCAGTTCCATAGGGTTGAGGCAGGGGGACCCAATATCTCCATTACTTTTTCTCTTGATTGGACAAATTTTGAGTACAATGTGGGATAAGGCTGCTGAATTGAGTCTAGTTGAAGGTTTTTGTATTGGAAGAAGTAGAATGCATCTTACTCATTTGTAGTTTGTCGATGATACCCTGATCTTCTCTACGGATGAGGAAAATGTTATGAATATCAAGAGATTACTTCTTATTGAAGCTATCACAGGCCTCAAGATTAATCTGGAGAAGTCTGAGGTAAATTGGTATCAATTTGCCACAGAACAAATTATTGGACATAGCTACAGCCTTGGATTGTACTTGGTCTCAATTTCCCATTAAATGTTTAGGTCTTCCATTCACAGATGGTGCTGTTAAACTGAGTAGCTGGGATTTGATAATCAAGAAGTTTGATTCTATTTTGGAGGAGTGGAAAGGGAAGCTTCTTTCAGCTGGTGGTCAAATGGATCCTTTCTAAGACTGTCCTTTCTTCTCTGGCCATCTACTGTCTATCCATCTTCAAAATGGCCATCAAAATTGTGAGAAAGAAGCTGCTAAAAGCCCTTTCTTTTGGTCGGGAGAGAAAAGAGAAAAGAAAGGACTTCATTTGATCAAATGGGATTTTGTTTGTAGGAGTAAAGGGCAAGGGGGGGCTGGTCTTATGAGATTGGAAACTTTTAACAAAGCTTTGTTGGCTAAATGGCTATGAAGGCTTGGGGAAGAGCTGGATTCATTGTGGGCAGTCATTATCAGGGATAAGTATTATTTTCAGAACAGCAGGTGGGATCTTGTGCCATCAACCACATATAATCTATCACCTATTTGGATACAGATTGTCAAATCTGCAGATATACTGGCACTTTCAATCTCTTTCCAATTAGGTAATGGCAAGCTTAGCAGGTTTTGGATGGATAAGTGGTGCTCTGAAAGGTCTCTGGATGTGCTGTATAGAAACTTGTTAAATATAGTGATCAATAGACAAGCTTCAGTGGCACAAGTTGTTAACAGGATACAGACTGGTCAGTGGAATCGTATACTAAGAAGGGATCCTGCTGATGTGGAATTGGAAGAGCTGAATAAACTACTTAGTTCTCTTAGTCAGATTCATCTATCAAACTCTTAGCAGGATAGAAGAGTTTGGAGATGGAATGGAAATGGGAAATTTTCAGTCAAATCACTGGTGCAAGTGCTTAATGATGGAGGATGCAGAGTCTGGTGGAAACATCTGGTTTGGTCAAATTCTCTTCCTAATAAAATCAAAATCTTCCTGTGGAAAATTGTGTGGAATAGACTGCCGACCAGCATAAGGATTAAGCAGATATTTCATATTCAACATGCAACATGTATGTTCTGTGCAATTCAGGAGGAAGATCTCAATCACTTGTTTTGCCATTGTGGTATCATTAATGTATTATGGAGGACCTTCTTTAAAGTGTTGGAGATTAGGTGGGTTGAACGGGCATCTGTTCTGGACTCGCTTACTTGGTGGAATGATATTAGACCATTGTCAGTTCAGAAGGAGATATGGAACTTATTTTGTCCTGCAGTGCTATGGGGAATTTGTTTCAAAAGAAATAAAAGGAAATTCAGAGGAGAATAGAACAGTATTTTTGATATTCTGAGGAGGGCTATTATTTCCGTTGAGCAGTGGAGTAAAACAGCAGATATTTCCACTACAGATATATCTGATGTACTGGAGAAGGCGTATCGATGGAAGAATCTAATCAAGTGATGGTTTTTCTACCTGCTTCTCTTCTACTACCTTCATAAGACAGAGTCTAGAACCTCTGTCATTCTTGGAGTTTTTCCATCCGTGGCTGTTTTTTGGTTCTTTGTGGTTTTTATCTTTTGTGATCTTCTTTCTTTGATGTATTATGTAACCTCTCCCTCTATTATTCAATGAATTGTGCCATTTTTCACTTTTCAAAAAAACTATTATTGACTACAACTTGCAAAATTGTCAATTAGGTCAACCACAAAAAAAAAAAATAACAATATAGCCAAACGGCTATTCATCTGAATATCTAATTTTTGGCACAAAATGTTTAATGATCATGCTTATCACTTAGGATGAAGGACCATCGGTCAGCTACCTTATCTTCATGTTCCTATCTTCTTTCTTAAAAGGCGTACATTTGAGATACTCTTCCCTTCGGTTCCGGGATCGTTGACACTGTGATGGACCTTCATTTGAAGCTTTTGTCATCATATGAATGGTGAGTTACCATCTGATCAGACATGAATATTAACAACTTTCTTTGTGCATGATGTTTCTTTTTAACACGAAATATCACTACTGAATAGAGCTTTGATATTTAACCACTTCTTTCTTTTCTTTGAAAAGAAAAAGTGGGACATACCACCAAAATTTTTAACAGTAACCACACATATCCAATTATTGTGCACATCAATAATAGAGCATTCCATTCCTTTCATTTTGATTTGAGACATTTGCAAAGATATAACCGATCACAATATCCCCAGTTGCTTTGGTCCAGGGTCCAAGTATAGTCAGAGAAGCTTGTTGCAATATAAAATCAGAATAAATATCGTTCCATCACTAAGGAAATTTTACTCAGAAGCTTTCATAATGAAATCTGAGAGTCCTTGAGTACCTGACAAAATTGTTGGAAAATGTTCCTCAGATGACAAACCAGCAGCACCAGAGTACAGTGGCTGGTTCTGACCATCATTGAGTGTAACCTTCTTTTGGAAATCCAGCCGGATATCTCCAGTCATTTTTAGACTGTCTCCATTGCATTCTAGTGAGTTTTGCACCTTGTGATCAGTTTCCACTTCCAGGCTCTCATTCTTTATTGTCATGACATCCTTTGCCATGGAATACCTTAGATCTTCCCTCACATCCTAAAAAGTAGATAGTCAGATATCAATAATGTAAGGTGAAGAAAAGAGGGAGGGGTTATTCTGCTTACATTTAAGAAGGTGATCACTTGCTCCATGAGTGTCATTGGAACACATTCAAACTCAGATCCCTACAATATAGAAAGTCCATTTAGGCTCCTATAACAATTTCTTTCTGCCAAAAACAAATACAACATGGAAAATTATAATTACAAATATATACAAAAAATGGTCAAGGATTGCACCACCAATTTTATTAGGATAAAATGAGGTAGTAAAATAAAAAACAGAGAGAGATGTTCTTCTCACAACCACACCTAACCTCTCAAGAAAAATAGAATAAGACTATAGCTTATTGATTTCCCTCTCCCAAGTCTTAGAAAGATATATTAAGAATGTACATACTCATATTATAAAAGAAAGGAAGGGCTCGAACATGCATTCTACACATAGCATTTACTTCCATGGAAGATGCATCTGTTATGCTCCAAATGCTCCCACAGATTGCATGAAGGACCACCCCATCAATTTACTCCTGTTAGACTTTCCCAGTTGCATCTTAATGTTATGAAATGTCCCCTACATCTCTTTAACATACTTGAATGTAAGCTACAAATGTAGAAGCTTACCAAAGATCCATCGAACCCCCTTGCTGAAATCATAATTGTTAAACAGATGAACTACATCTCCATTCTCTGCACAACATAAAGAACAGATGACTTAGCAGCAGCCAGCATTCAACTTCCTTCTGTAAACTCTGGTGATGCATCTTCTTTCAAAGAGTAGTCACATAAAAGCTCACACCTTTAAAGTGATTTAACCTACTATATTATATTTCCGATAGTTACCCATCTTGTCTTCAACTACCTTATACAAGTTTTATTGAGAATGTACCATTCTATAGTTGCAGGGAGCAGTCATGGGAGAGGTAATGGAAACGAGATGAGGGCAGGGGCTCATCTAGTTTAGCATTCAAGTTTCGCTTGGGAGTAGGAGTGGAAATGGGGAGCAGGACCTGCTTGATGGCAAAATGAGTGAATCCTGCTACTAAGTGACATTCACTACCGCAAACGACCTGGTTCTGTCTGTCTGGGGTGATTGGCACCCCATTCAACAGTTCCCAGCAGAGAGCAATATTGACTTCCCATTCTTTATTCTTTAAGCCCCCTTCTCAGAACAATTCTCCTTCAAGTAGTGCTGAATACAATAGTGTAACAATCACAAACAGTTCACCATACATCAACTGTCAATTGAAAAGTGTTTGGATATCTATTCTTTAAATAGATGTTTCCAATCCACTTGTCCCTCTAAAAGGTGTTTTCCTCATTCCCAATCCTGAGTTTGGTGTCCATTTCTATACATTTTGTTGATCTTAGAACCCCAAAATTGGGAACATGAGGAAAAGATTTTCTCTGTGCCAAAAAATTGGGGACATGAGGAAAAAAATTTCCTCTATGGAAGAAGCATCCATTATAGGTGGTACAATGTTTGGTCTAAAATTCCACAAATTATCCTCGTCATTCAACAGCACCCACAGCCCTTTCCCAATTAACGCTAGATTCATATAGTGCAGGTTCTTCACTCCCAGCCTTCCCTTCTTTACTTGTCTTCAGACCCGTCTTCCAGTCTGATCATTTGTAATACCTCCCCAAAGAAATCTTCTGCATATATAGACACAAAATTCTGAGAAATGGATGACAAAACTGAATCTAATAGGGTGTTTCTTCCTCCCAGAGACAAGATCCTAGCTTTCCAAGTTGCAAGCCTTTTCCTCATTTTTCAAAACAATAGACTTCCAGTCAGCTATCCTAATATGCATACCATGTACAGGTAATCCCAGATATTGGATTGGAAGTTTGTCCATCTTACAACCCATAAAGTCTGCACACTCCTTAATTTTGTTCTCTTCCATATTGATCCCTCTGAAAAAGCTGCCATGCTAGCATAATTTCCACTAATACCCCTCTGAAAATGCTCTAAACCTGATCGCTTTCATTATGGGGTGTTTGCATTCTCAACATTTCTCTAGAAAATAGAGAATCATGGGAAATGTTTCCCCGAAAAATAAAAAAACACGGGAAGTAGAATCACAAGAAATATTGCCCTGGGTGAAGGTGAGGAAGTAAACCTCAGGGAAAAAGGTAATATTCTGAGAATATGGAGATTATTTCCCCAACTAACTTTTAATCACGTTTCCAAATTTGTGGAAGTTAGTTGGGAAAGATTCCCTGGCGAATCTTTTGAGAATGCAAAAATCCCCTCAATGTTTCCAAATTGCAATCTCTTCCTTCCTCTGGTCTGCCTTTAAATATACACCCCCTGCTTCACTTTGACTCTCTGCCAGCTCAGTGGGAAGAACATGCACCACCATGTCCAGTTCAATTGGGATTGGTGCATGCGCCAGCTTCTTCTCCACCTGGCCCAGGTGTTGAAGTCATCGATGCTGAGTCACCCAAATGGGATCAGTATCTTCAACCTCTCAGCATCATCATGCCAATCATGTAATGCTCCATATGACTTATACACCTGCACTACATTATGACCATTCTGTTCTTTGAATCTCTAACAAGGGTTCCTCAATGTATATGGAAACCCAAAAAATTTTCCCAGTCCAGTGGATCTTTAATGTATCCGTGATTACTTCTCTGACAGCAACCTCTACCAACTCTCCAGTAAACTTCACAATTTTTCCACATTTACGTGCTACTATCCACATCTCACAACAGCCGAAGGTGGGTACAATAAATCTGAAAACTTCCACATCCCAACAGGGGTACAGGATGCCGGCCCCTCAGTTGACACTTGACACCAATAGGACTTATCTTTGGTTGTCTTGAGATCCAACTTACAACTTCCATTTTGACCATTTGACTGCTATACCTTGATGACATAGTCTTCTTGGTGCAGGAGTCTGTTACATATAGTCTTTGATGAGCAAAAACAGAGCTTAAGTATCATCGATTTTGCAGACCCTACGATCCTGGACCTCCGGCATGGCCAGCATCAACAATTAATGCAGATTTATCAAATCAAGGTTTCCTGGAGAGACTGATCCTATCGAGCTCCTGCTGAGGAATCTGATGTTCCTGCGAGACATTGGAAAGCATGGGACTTGTACAGTCAGCCACTTAACTCTGTCTTCCTCCTTTGGTGTGATGACTTCCCTGTTAGGATCTATCACCATTCATTATCTCCGTCTCCAGGCAAGAGAAGCTCCAATCCACCAACTTTCTGTGCTTCCATCAATCCACTGCTCTCCTACAAACAGAAGCTAGGTGGCCGACTTCCAAGCAATGGAAGCACTGCTTTCTGGACAGGAAGCTCAGATTATCCCTTCTGATCTCTGATTCCCTCCAATACCCACTTCCTGACTTGGTTATCTGCTCTTCACCATCTTCCACCCATTAACTTGATGTTCCCAAACTCTGCCAGCCACTTGTTTTGGTATCTCATCCAAGGAATGATCCCCTTTGTGCCTCCTCTTCCCTCTCTTCGCCTTTCCTCCAAACTCATCACACTCCTCATGGGCCATGGCAGGTACATATGCATACATTCATTCACACATATCACCACATACACACATTATATATATATGTAGAGTAGACACAAGGGCAGACAGATAGACACAGATGGAAATTTTAACAAAAAAGACAAACTTCTGCAAAAGATCCATGAAAAGAAATATTAACCAAGTACAAACCTCATTTCTCGCACTAAATATTCCAGTTGGTCGAGCTGCACTCCTTGGATTAAAAGAAGTGAGAAACCTTTCCATAGATGCTCTTAATCTGGAAAAAAATGTGAATGATATTAGTGCAATGTGGGCTAGAAAGACTCTCCAATGTAATACCGTCCAATGTTTCGCTGTTCTTGATAGAGTATTTGATTTTATCTCATGCTCGTTCTTGGAATCCAGTCACGACCCTAAAATTGTAGTTCTTGACCTGAAGATTGGCACACTAAAGCCTCTTAATTGTTCCATCAGAATTCTCCAAAATTGACATGAATATAAGGTGCCACTTATGAGATTTGGTCAGAACATTATTGAATTTATTAGTTATTTGTTTTCTGAAAGTGTCCATATTAATATACGGTTAGAGCATCTAATTCAAAAGCAAATGATTAAGATTAGAGCAGCCCACTTACAAGGCAGATTGACAGCCTAATCCTCGTCAATTAAAGACTCCAACAAACCGCCTCATGTGTAGCTGAATATTAGGCTTTGAAATGAGAACAGCTTAAGGATGTTAAAGAAAAATTGGGAAGTAGGATAACAGTTTCTATGAGATTAACCATGGATCAGCACCACTATCTGCTCTTGATTGCTAGCTACAGTACCATGATAGCATCAAATTCAAAACCGGCATTTGCTTCCAAGTCAACTTCATAGCTTATCCTTTTATATGCAAGACTTTTAAAACAAGAGTAATACTTGCTCCAATGCCCCTGCGTGCTGCACGCAGGGGCATTGCAGTGGGTAGGAGTTTTTTTTTTTTTCTAGGTCGACTCCGAAGCATGGAAGGCAGGATCGGCCGATCCCGATCTGGATTGGCCGATTCGGATCGGGATCGGCCGGTGCCGATCCGGCCGGAATAGGCCAATCCTGGCCAATTTGGGCCACTTTTGGTCGATCTGAGGCCGATCCGGATCGGGAACGGTGGGTCCCGATCCGGCAGGCCGATCCGATCTGGAATTCCCTGCTCCAAAGTGCCCTAACCATCCGTACAGTGCAATGTCCGATTGGACGACCCAAAATAATCTGAAAAATAAAAAACGAAGCTCCAATGAACGGTAATGCCAGATCGGACGACCCAAAAAAATCTGAAAAATCAAAAAATATTGGAGCTCGGTCTTTTATTTTTCAGATTTTTTTGGGTCGTCCGATCGGGAATTGCACTGTACAGACGGTTAGGGCACTTCGGAGCCGACCTAGAAAAAAAAATGGTTTACCCACTGCAATTCCCTGCGTGCAGCACGCAGGGGCATTGCAGCAAGTATTACTCTTAAAACAAATGCTACTTTCCCATTCATATGTGGAAGATATTAGCTGGGAGGAGAATAAATTGGGTCACTAAGGTGATATGGGCTATTAATCATAGTGGAATATATGGTTATTCAAAATGGAGTAATGGCTTAAGGCAATTAATGAACAAATCATATTCCCGGTAGTCTCAATAAATAACAGGCACAAATATGTGATACATGCTTCGAAAATACAAAGCACAGGAAATGTCCAGACATTTTTTTTTTGGCATAGTGAGCTAGCACCACCCTTGTGGAGTTGATGAAGCAATTGAACAAAGCCATCTGTGACACATACATAGACTTATATTTCTGGTAGACTAGATAAGAACTAGGCACAAATACAACATACATGATTTAAAAATATAGAGCGCCACCCATGTCAGGCCATCTTTTTGCATGGTGGGGGTTAGCATCCTTCTGGAATTACTTTGGCTCAACTTAAATACATAAGGTGAAGCCAAAAAATCCCCAATTAATCCCTTTCCAGAATGGTGTTACATATAGTACACTTGAGGATGTGAGGTAAAAGCAGCATAGCAATAACATGGACAAGTCTTGGAAAGTGACTTTATAGCATAGTAGTCAATCCCATCCCGTCCCAGCTTGTCCCGGCCGAGACGTCCCGTCCCAGTGAGAAAATGGGACGGGACAGTTTCTGGTCTGTCCCAGTATGTGTCCCGGCCCATCCCGGCCTGCCCCGGTCTGATTGATAAGATTATAAGAAAATTCTTATGGGCAGGATGTAAATATGAAAAATGAAGAATCCCCTTAAGCAAATGGGAGAAAGCTTGTATGTCTCCCGAAAATGGAGGATTGGGTGTTAAAAGCCTGAGACTGATGAATAATTCATTGTTGGGCAAATGGCTGTGGAATTTGATCTCCCATGATCAGACACTGGAAGAAAATCATACAGCAGAAATATTTTATGTTTCTTCGTAAATAACTTGTGTCTCCACATGGATAATCAATGTCATACCAGTCCAATATGGAAAGGGATTTTGTCAGTTACAGATTGAGTACAAGATAGTATTACAATCAAAAGTAGCAATGGGTAGAAGACATTGTTCTGGTTTGATACATGGGCTGGTAACTTCAGATTGAAGGACAAGTTGAACAGTATTTTTCTCGTAACAGCTGATAAATAGTGCACAGTCCAACACCATTATCTCATGAACAGGGAGACCATTCAATGGCATATCACTACCAGGAGAGGGTTGAAGGTTTCTCTCTTACAACTTTTACAGAAAGTCAAAACTGAATATTAGTAACCAAACAAACTTCTGTGGTCCAGAAATAATAGCTGTTTCTCAGAGAAGTCTCTTTACCATATCATGGAGGGGCAAATACCAGTTTATCGAAGATTTCCAGATGTATGGAAGGTCAAAAGTCCTATGAAGGTCCGTGCTTTTATCTGGCTGGCATATGAAAACAGGATTGTCGCAAAGATATGTCAGCGAAAGTCGAACCCTATAGATGACTCAGTGCGCAGTTTCTATTGTACAGCAGATGAAGATGTTGATCATTTGTTAATGCAGTGTGATCTCAGTGGGAAAGTATGGAGGATAATCAGCAAACTCACAGGATTTTCATTCACATTTAATTCCATTGAAGAGATGTCTGATTTTTGCCAAAATCAAAGAATCAAGCTTCACAAAGGCAGCAAGAAGAGGCTTTCTCAAGCTAACTCCACATGGCATCTTTTGGACTATATGGAAGGAGCAGAATGACACATATTCAGGGGAAATAAACCTTAACTGTGAGTGTCTGTGTGTGGGGATGCGAGGGGACTTTAAGCCCTCACACTTTAATTTGCCTTTTCTGTTTCATTTCAGTTTAGACTTTGAAAGATTAGAATGAGCCCTCAGGGAGTCTAAGATTTTGGATCAAGCAAATGGATCCATTGATTTGACCTCTCGCCACTGACCTTGGTCAATGTTAATTACATCAATCAAATGATTGACCACCCTTGATTAACTGTTTATAAATAGAAATCACACACTGGCACATTGTAGGCTTAACCTTACAAAAGTAACTTTGAAACAAGTCACTTATATTCTTTTAAATAGTTTTGCATCCTTAAAGGATACTTAACAGACTTGTCATTATGACGTGCATACAAATTCTTTTTGGGAATCCCTAAAGGATCCTTAAATGATACACATTTATAATATTCCTCTCACAATCCTAAAGGATGCTTAGAGGGTTTGCACCATATAGCAATAGTATCTTCTTGTTAATCCTTAAAGGATAGGTAAAGGATGTGTATTTGCATAGCATGCTGTGACATCTCTTTTAGAATCCCTTAAAGGATACCTAAAGGGTATGTGTCAATGAAGTTATTTCTCGGAAGGCTTAAAGGATGTGATCAAGGCGAATCACTCTTTAAGTCTCTTTTAGCACATGTCATTGAACCATGATAAGTCATTGTGTTTATTAGACCCAAGGGAGTATCCTTTAAGAATCCAATAAAGGATTAATTGGACCAACTAAATCATAAGCTCAATAATTTGGCAAATCTTCATTGAATATCTGATCTACAAAGTACATCAATCAAGATTTAATTTGATTAGTGGGACATGTGGCCATCAAGATAACATCATTAACTCAAAAGAATATGAGTTATTACATAAATGATCACTCAACGAATATGAGTGAATCCCCTAAGTCTAAAATAATAATCTTCTTGCCTTGAAAAGGATTGGACATATACAAGGAATTTTTCAAAGCCTTCACGATGCGTGGATCTCCATCCTCTTGCAGGCTTGCAGCAGCCCCCTTGAGGGGTTTTTATAGGGTAGAGGAAGAGGCCAACCGGTATTGGGGGGTGTAGGGCACCCCCCATCGGTGGCTTTTGGCTCTAATTTTTTTTTGAATTTTAACATAGAGAGGAGAGAGAGATAGATACAAGAGTAAGAGAGATGGAGAAGAGTGTAAGATATGCAACCGGTCCTCTTTCTTTATTCTTCTTTTCTTTTTCTTCCTTCTCCCTTTTTGTTTTTTTTTCCCTTTCTTCTTCTTTTTTCCCTTTTTAAAAGTCAACCCCCCACTGGTGGGGAAGCAACCGGTGGGGGGGTGGCTACCTGTGGGACCCCCCCACCAGTATCCCCCTCTCTCTTCTCTTTTCTTTTTCTTCTTTCCTTTCTTCCTTCCTTTTTTTTCTTTTAATGGGCTTCCAAAATTACACTGCACCAACCGATGGGAGGTATGGCAAGAACTGGTGGGGGGAGGAGACCGGTGGGACCCCCCACCACTTTCTCTTCTCTCCTTCTCTATCGCACACTATCCCCTTCTCCTTTTTTCTATTTTCTCTCTCTCCTGCACCTTATCTCTCTCCCAGTCTTTTTCTCTTTCTCCTTGGTCTGCGATGCCCCTGTTCTATGTGCACATAATAGGGACCACCGGCCCCCTCTAGGGTTGCCACCGGTTCTACTATTGGGTGTTGCTACTACAGTACTTTGTTGCTACTGCATTGCTGTCCTGTTTGGTGTTACGGCTGCTAGGTGTTGATGTTACTGTCATGCTTTTGTTTGTTGGAATTAGGGTGTCCTATAAGCCAATTACATTAGATGTGATGGACTAAATTCCAATAATTCTCATTCACTAATAAAATGGCAATATAATTATTATGCGATCGTGTATATAAATAATTATTATAATGAAGTCCTTAGACTTATGCAATATGGACTAAATCACAATAAGATTGTGATAATGAGATTAATCCATTCTAAACACAAGTCTTAAATATTCTCAGTCATAGGACATCTGAGATGGGCATCAGATATCCAAATAGATTGATATGTCTTATGCCTACTCATATGATGAAGGTGATTGATCTCATAATCACTTGTGTGGTGACACGAAGGCAAAGATACTGGTGCTCATTCTGGAATGAGTTTACTGAATTGATCCATGTTAGAATTCTTGGATGGTCACTATACCTATCTATCAACCAGGATATTCTACGTCACAATGGCACAGTAGGATAACCAAAGAGGCCTTGCATGAGGATTGTTGTCTCCTAACTCTGGGTTAAAAGTTCTTAACCATTAGGACCTGAACACCCAAGTGATCGATTTCAGTAGAATGCATGCGAAGGGAATTGAGTAGTCAATAAGGAATCATTTACTCTCGTTATAATTGGAGAGATAATGTTGTTGAAAGATTATTGTTGTTGGGTAACTATTGATGGAAAGGTTCCAAAGTGAGTATATCACCCTAAATATCTTCTGGAGTCATGAGGTGTTGCACGGTGATATTCATGATCAGAAGGTCCACATGAAATGATCGTCATTCCATTTACCTGAAGGTTTAATTATTTATCATGAGACAAGTAAATAATTAGCAACAATGTTAATAAATTAACTGGATTAAGTTTATAAGAGTTATAAACTTAATGGGCCTGCAACCAAACTGATGTTTGGGGCCTAGAAGATCACACACATAAGGGCATTAGTCAGTTTGGATGTGAGAGTTAATTTTATGTTCTCATAGATTTTTATGAAAAACTGCAGAGAGAATATAAAACATAGTGAGGGGCGAACCCTGGCCATATGCAATGTTGCAGCCGTCACACTCTCTCCCTCTCCTCTCCTCAATTTGGGTGCCCCCTTCGGTGCTCGTGCTTTCTCTCCTCCGCTTCTCCAATGGTGGAAGAAGAAGAATACGTCGTCAATGTCGCGGAGAAAACCCTGCTGCGTTGGTGTTGGTGTGGATACTGCTAGAGGCCAAATGCTTGGACGGCTCGTATAGCCACGAGATCTTTGCATCGAATTTTGGGAGATTTCTCTAGCCCGCAAAGGTGAAAGATCGAATCTTTCTCATAGTTTTTTGTTTTAACGGCAAGAACACGTTCTGATCGCATTTACTCGTTCCTTTATTCTTCCACTACGTCGAACGAGTTTCTTACATTGTTGCTATGCTGCAGCTGCTGTTCGTGGGCTGCTCTTGTTGCTGCTATTACTGTTTTTGTTGACTGCTGCTGGTGACCTTATTGTTGACCAGCATGTGTCCTTGGAGGGAGGCCTATTCTAAGGTTAGAAAAACCTAGATCCCACCTTTATTTCCGTTAGCACATATTCTATGCACCTTGATTTCCTTGAGGTAACATATTGTTAAACACTCTGTTACTCGTTTATTGTTTACTTGGTGCCAATTTCTCCTTCATTTCCCAGTATCTGATGGAGAAACATCGTTAAATCTCTGTCATATGCTTGACATTTTATTTTTTGTGCAGGAGGAACCTCTCCTCCTCCCATTTGATTGTACTTCCTCTATGTATTTATCAATAAAATTGGTGGTAAAATCCACTCTTATATTCCAAAAAAAGAAGCCACCCTATTTCCACACTTATTCTTTCTTGGTATTCCATAGCACCAATAGAAATAAGGAATGAATTAGTGGATTTAAAAAAATAATGGAAGGTACCTTGCACAATCAACATTTCCTGCCAAATAAGATTTCAGCTCCTCAAAGCATTTCTTCTCAAGTGGTACAAGTTCAAGATCATTTGGCTCCAGCACAGGCATCAATTTGCAAAGCACATGGTAAACTAATAGCTGCAGCAAATTTATAAAACATAGAATGATGGCATCTGCACAAAATATTTGGGGAACTAAACTGAAGTCTGAAGTACAACACATGCAGTTACCTGAGTAAATCCACGTAGACTATGGTGATGAGATGTTAATAAGGGGATTATAGGAGGAAGTAAAACATTCAAATGCTTTAACTGAAGAGGCACTCCACCAGCATGGAGGATTACATTAGCTGCTATGAAGACATATGAAGACAGAGCCTGCATCCACACCTTCAGGTCATTTCATCAAAGAAAACAGGAATATAAGCAATTCAAAAATACCTTTACCTGGGGTCGAACATTATAGTCATGAAAGATAGCCAAAAGCTGTTCCTCAACCTGAGAAATGAGAGAAATGTAAAAGTGGATAAGCTGTCAGCTTGTAATATTTCGTGCAAAAATATTGTAATACCATTAGCGGAAAGGACAACACACATGTAAGATGAAAGATATTCCAGATTACAGTTAGTAGAAAGGACATTGACGCAGCAATAAAACTGGATATCTACCATAACAGTAAACAAGCGGTAAATGTGAAGAATCACTGAATAGTGATGCATTAGGAACACAGGTAGAAAAGCCATCAAGAATACTATCATAGAAGGTAAAGGAGAGGGAGCTACTACGACTAATGTGGTTATAGAAATAGATTCACATGGAAAAAGAGAAAGAATTAAATCCAAGGTAGGCCAACTTGTGGGTCGGACTCGGATCGGTCCGGTCCTGACCGAGTCAAGGATGGCAGTACCGGTACCGGTACCGGTATCGGTGGGTACCAGTACCGGTAGGTACCGGCCGGTACCGGCCCAGTACCGGTCCGGTACCGGCCGATACTGGTACGTACCGACCGGTACTGCCAACCATGTGACCAAGTGGATCGGCCGATCCGACCCGATCCCGGACCGGTCCGGAGCGAGCCGGACCGGTCTGGCCGATCCAATTTTAAAAAAGGGAAAAAATAGAAGAAAATAGGGAAAATTAGAAAAACAAGTCCAAAAAATAAGAAAAATTTTCAAAAAATCAGAAAAAATTATATTTACCCAAAACTTATCTAGGATCTTGGGTAAGCCCTTGAATTTTTATTAACTTTGAAAAAAACTTGAATACAATACATGGGGGGGATATAAAACCTTACCCCTAAGTATTACATGATAGTAAAAAAAAAACACACACACAAAGTGACAGAACAAGTAGACATACATTTATTCTAGCCTTACATTGTAGGTGCTATACAAATGTTGCACATAATCGGCCCAAGACATATAAGCTTGGTAGCATTATTCATATTCCTGTACAAACTGGTTATACTCATCTGTGAATGGGTAGATTATTGTCACCGGTATCCATCCTCGTGTCTTTGGTTCTGAGGTTGAGGATTGATAAGAGGAAGCATCTGAAGTTGGAGGATAAGTGGGATATCCTCCTAAGTAATTCAATACATCATAGGGTGGTGGATGTTGATAATATGTACCTGGATATCCATAAGGACTATAACCCTCTAATGGAACTTGAGAGGATGCATCAGACGAATGTTCTTGAGAGGATTTTCTCTTTGGGAACTATTGTTGTTGTTTCCCTTTGCCTTTATCTGTTGCTGATGTGTCCTTAGCCAACCTACTTGTGTGGTCATCATCCTGCGTAGCATGCGTAAATTCTTGCTCCCCTGTGAAAATCATTGGAGGAGCTTCACCATGTTGACTTGATCCACGTCCTCGAGATGACCGTTGTTGCAAGGATCCACCTTGACTTCCATGTGGATCATCATCGTCATCGTCAGGGGTAGTCGTTGCCGAAGTAGAGTCGTCTGAAGTTTGGTAAACGAATTTGTCGCTCGGCTCTGGTGTCTCGTCTGACTCATCTTCTTGTACAGTTTCTAAATCTGCAATATCAACATGAGTTCTTTTACCTTTACCCTTACCTGAACATTGTGGGATGGATTTCTTTTGCCGTTTTGAAGGAGGTGGAAGTTGAAACTCAACGGACTAGGGGACACCATCTAATTGTCCTTCTACCCATGACCGATCGTTTGGATCAAATTCTGATGGACCCAAAACATTCCTTGCATCCACCCATGCATTCAGTGGGTTCTGCTCCTCAAATATCTCATCCAGATCGATTGGTTCCTCAACTTGTTGTTCTGCTTGCACCATCTCTCCATCATTCTTCTTCTCTTTGGTTCTCTTGAATTTTGTGAAGATTCTTTAATATCAAACGCATGTTGTAGTGGCAAAAGACCAATTGCTCCAATCTCGCTGAGCTTAATCGGTTCCTTTGCTTGGTGTGTATCAAGCTAAATGTAGACCAGTTCCTCTCACAGACAGAAGAGGAGGAGGTTTGGCTCAATACACGGATAGCAACATAAGCAAGATCTTCATAACCTGGAGCCTTTCCATGATCCATCCACCAATCAGCTGTAATTCCATAATGATCCAACTAACAATTAGCATTGTAATTTGTAAAGCCTAGGCATGATAACAATTTCGTGAAAGTATTAGTTATGTGTATAATTCTAAATACCAGGTGAAAGCAACATGACTGCCCGTTGAGCACGATGAGTACCAAAATATAATGTCTGAAGCCTATAGTGATGCATTTTGTTGCATGCTATGATAGCTCGATCCTCATCATGTAACAAACGCCGAATTACATTTTGAGTTCCACGGAATACTTCTTCATCATTAGGCGCATTTTGAGTAGCAGAGCTATATTGGTATCTTGGGTTGAAGAAATGACCAAAAGAATTGAAAAAAAAATTAAAAAGGAAATAAAACTTATAAGAAATAAAATGGCAACCAATATAGATTGACTTATTTTGTTACCTGCCACATGCAAGTCATGGTGGAGTGTCATATCCCATCTTGCATCTATGATATCCCACCACTTTTTGTATGTATTTTTGTTGGCCCTAGCAATGTCTTCCTTTGTACGGTCCATAGATTCATATAAATACCCCATTGTGGCCTTCTTATCTCCATCCACCATCCTCAGAACCCGCACAAGAGGTTCAACTACGCTCAAGATCATCTTTATATCCTTCTAATACTCCCGGCTCTCAATCAAGTCCTCAACCTGCTTCCCCTTGTCTCTAGCATCACGTTTCGCGTGCCTTGTCATCCAATCCTCCCATCCTTTACTTCAAATCATTTGCTTCAAGGGACATTTTTGTGACTGTATACTCTCCAAGGAAATATATATGGAGGCGAAACGAGTTACCCCAGGACGTAGTAACTCCCTCTGTCTAGTGTGTTCACACATCAATGTGAGTACATAGTTATGGTTGTAGATATAGGATGTGATGAATTGGGTTGACTTCACTGTTTCAATATTTTTTACATCTTTCCCAATATCTTCTAGCATTAAATCTAGGGAATGAGCAGAGCAAGGAAGCCAATATAGATGTGGCCTCTTCTCCATTAACATATGGCCAGCAGCTTTATATGAAGCTGCATTATCTATTACAACTTGTACAACCCGATCTTATCCCACCTGCTCCACAATGTCATCAATTAACTTGAAAAGATATTCAGCATTCTTTACCTTTCAACTCATGGATTGCGGAATCGGCCGATTCTGATTCGAATCGGAATCGGCGGGTTCCGAGCCGATTTGGGGGGGAATTTACTGTTCCCCCCACCGATTTTTTTTTTAAAAAAAAAACGGGAAGAAATAGGCCCGAACCGGACCAAATCGGGGCCGGACCGGCCAGATCGGCCGGTCCGGACCCGATCTGGTCCGGTTCGGGCCGGTCCCGATCTCCCCCTTAAAGGGGGATCGGGAACCAGGCGCCAGTAGCCGAAACGCTGCTGGCGCCCCCCTTCCCCAGCCCTTCCCCACTCCCCAACCCCTCCTTGGCTCGCCGCCGGCCCTCTCTCTCTCTCTCTCTCTCTTTTTCTCTCTCTTTTCTTTTTTTTTTTGAGATATCGAGCAAAAGGAGGGGATTTTCATCCCGTCATCGTCGGCTGGCCGTCCGGGAGCCGCCGCCGCTGCTGTGGTCGCCGTCACCGCCGCCCTCGACGTCGGATTTTTTGTTCGCATTCAGATCAGAGTTTAGGTATATTTTGAATTAATTTTTTAAAATTCTAAAAAAATTAGAAATGATGTATGATTGTGTATATTGTGTAGATCTTTTAATATTTATGTTGAAAAAAAATTTAGCATGTTGATTAGACAAAATTCTCAAAATTAGCCCTAATTAGGGGTTAAAAATTAGGGCTTTTGTATGATTAGTGTAATTAAAGTTCAATTGAGTGTGCCAACCACTCAATTGAACTTGTTAGGACATAAATGTGCATTTTTTTGCATTAATTGCATGTCATTAGCGTTAATTAGTTAAAATTAGTCCTAATTAGGGGTTAAAAATTAGGGCTTTTGTATGATTAGTATAATTAAGGTTCAATTGAGTGTGCCAACCACTCAATCGAACTTGTTAGGACATAAATGTGTATTTTTTTACATTAATTGCCTGTTATTAGCGTTAATTAGTTAAAATTAACCCTAATTAGGGGTTAAAAATTAGGACTTTTATATGATTAGCGTGATTAAGGTTCAATTGAGTGTGCCAACCACTCAATTGAACTTGTTAGCACATAAATGTGCATTTTTTTGCATTAATTGCCTGTTATTAGCGTTAATTAGTTAAAATTAACCCTAATTAAGTGTTAAAAATTGGGGCTTTTGTATGATTAGTGTGATTAAGGTTCAATTGAGTCTGCCAACCACTCAATTGAACTTGTTAGAACCTGATTGCATTTTTGTGTTTTTATGTTATGCAGGAATATGGCAGAACAGGATGTGGAGCAACATGGTGCTGATCTTGGTTGGCAGCATTGCACACTAGTGGACAGTGTTAGGAGGAGGGTCAAATGCAACTGGTGTGGGAAGGAGATGGGTGGTGGCATCTATCGCCTAAAAAATCATCTTGCTGGCATATCAGGAGATGTCAGTAGATGTGAGTCAGTCCCGCTGGACTTGAAGAAGGAAATGAGGACTTATATGATGGGTAAAAAGGCATACAAAGATTTATCATCTCAACAACACATGGATTTGCAAGATGAGATATCAGGGCACCAGAGACGAAAGGATTACAGTCTACCTGTTCAACGCCCGATCAATTTAGATGATGATGAGGAGGAGGAGGAGGATGAGGAGGATCCAGATGACTCTGATGCAGAGTACACCAGAGCTGTTCGTGCCAGTTTGCGGACAAATAGAGAAGATGAGGACCGGCGAAGAGGCATAGGATCATCAGGTGGATCAGTGTCTGCTGCTTCTCAGCCTGGGAGATTCGTTCCTATTGAGTTGTGGACGGACATCAGATGTGGCACGCGGTCCTATGGACCAATTTATGTACAGATCAAGGTCTGCCAGACAGCCTGGAATCAAGCAAGCATTAAAAGGAGTCAAGGCATCAGCAAAAAATGCCTTAAAAGGAATTGTGAAATGGTTTTTACATGCAGGTGTGCCAGCACATGCAGCATCTAGTCCATATTTTCAGACGATGGTGGATGCAATTGTAGATGCTGGACCTGGTGTAAAGGCCCCCACACCTCGCTACATTTATGATGTTGGGCTTGAAGAAGAGTATAATGACTTGAAGATATGGGTCGACAACTTCAAAAATGTGTGGAGGGAGCGTGGTTGTACCATCATGTGTGATGGTTGGACAGGGACCACAAGAAGATCCATGATTAATTTCCTTGTGTATTGCAGCGAGGGTACTATTTTTTTGAAGTCTGTTGATGCCTCAAACAGAATAAAGAATGCTGATTATTTGTACAGGCTAATGGATGACGTGGTAGAGGAAATTGGTGAAGAAAATGTTGTGCAGATAGTCACTGACAACGAAGCAAGCTATAAAGCAGCCGATAATTTGTTGATGCAGAAGAGACACCATTTGTACTAGGTGCCTTGTACAACACATTCTATTGACTTGATGACGGAGGACATAGGTAAAGATCCTTTTGTTGCTGAGGTGGTACAACATGCTCAGATGATCACGGGATTTATTTATAGTCACAACATGATCTTACATATGATGAGAGAACATACAGGTGGACGGGATCTTCTTTGTGCTGGCCCTACTAGATTTGCATCCAACTTTATTTCTTTAGAGAGCCTGAGTAAATACAAGCATCAGTTGGCCCAGTTAGTCCACTCTGACGAGTTTCTGGCACATATAGAGACACTGAGAGCCGATGCTAGAGAAGTTGCATTGGCAGTGCAATCGCTAGTTGGGGAGAGAAGTTTTTGGGATAAGGTTTCTCGCTATTTGAAAGTGGTTGAGCCTCTGGTACGTGTTCTGAGGTTAGTTGATGGTGATGACAAAAATGACATGGGATATTTGTATGAGGCCATGGATAGAGCAAAGGAGCAATTGAGCAAAAGCCTTCCTACTTCTCATGACAAATGGTGGAGGATCATCGATAATAGATGGGAGTCGACTCTTCATCATGATCTTTATGATGCTGGTTAATTCTTCATCTATTTAAGTTGATTTTATGTTATTAATTTTTTTCACATTTAATTTTATAACTAATTAATATTCAATTTATATGCAGGATATTTTTTCAACCCAAGGTATCAGTATAGTGAGAGCGTGCATAATGACGGAGAGGTCCTTCGAGGCACAACTAACGTGATTACTAGAATATCAAGGAATACGAATAAAAAGATAGATGCCTTAGCAGAGGTAACGTACAAAGTAGAAGTTTATGAAAATGCATACGTCTATCATTAACTTATGTTATTTATATTTATTTTGTAGATGGAGAGATTTAAATTGAAGATTGGCATTTATGGAGATGATGACGTCAGGGCTGCAGTAACGAGGACAACTCCAGGTGAATTACATAATAAATAGTCAAATATTAAATTTAATGATGCTACCAGTCTACAATGTAGACTCCACATATGATTATTGATATCGTTGTCTTCTTTTTTTTTTTGAACAGCTGAATGGTGGATCCAGATTAATTACAGACAAGCTGCCACAAATCCTTTGGCGTATGTTGCAGTGCGAGTACTCAGTCAAACCACTTCTTCCAGTCAATGTGAAAGAAACTGGAGTACATTCAGTCTCATTCACACGAAGGTTCGTAACAGATTTGGGGTTTCTAGGCTGGAGAAGTTGGTGTACTGTCACTACAACATGCGTCTAAAAATCAGGCAGATTCAGGAAAGACAGAGGCTTGAAAGACAGAGATTCATGGAGTTTGCTGGCAGACCAGTTGATGAGCCTGTACATCATATTGATATTAATGAACTGTTAGATGAAGAACACCTACTGCATTCTTGGGTGGAGAGCAGAGCAGCCAGAGATGCACAGCCTGAGTTTGATCCTCAGGATCGGAGTTGGGCAGAAGGTGAATTAGATGCAATAGTTGCTCGAGATCCTGAATTTCAAACAACACAAGAAGGAGGTGCACTAGTTCTTCAGAGGCGCCGAAAGTCAGCCACACTAGAAGACACTGCTAGAACTTTTGCCTCTCAGCCAGCACTCAGGAGATCAACTACTCAGGTGGATCCACAAAGAAGAAAGGAGAAAGAGCCAACGAGACCTTCATTGCAGTCATCGAGCAGCAAAAAGAGAAAACAATCAAAAGGAAAGTCTAAACAACGAGTGGACCCATCAAAAGGAGAAGAAGGGACAATTCAGCAGACTGGAGAGACACCTGAGGACACCCCAACTTTACCACCTCACTTGGCCAGCATGTACGAGGCAGAAAGACAAACCTACAGGCGTAGAAGAAGGCGATTGAGGAAAACAAGCCAAGTGCGGAGTGATGACTCCACTGATAATGATGATGATGATGGAGATGGTGATGGCGCTACTGTTGCTGGACTATCAGAAGGTTCTGCACTTAGGAGCAGTTACATAGGATACGATGATTACTCCGCACCTCCGAGTCATTCTGAAGGAACTCAAGGTCAGAGACAAGGACAACAAAGGGGATTTAAGGGCCAACAGAGACAGGCAGGATGTGATTGGCCACCATGGGAAGATGCACCTTCTTATCCGCCCATTTTTCATCCCCCTACACTGCCATATTCAGACATCAGCAGCACTACTGAAGGGTACTCTGGACCTTCACCTATACAGTACGGCATTTTTGTCCCTCCAATACAATCAGGAGAAAGTTCAAGCCAACAAGCTTACACACCTAGAGGTATTCAAAGAGGATTCGAAGACCTCGCTAGTTTCTTGTTTGGCTATGGATATGCACCATACATGTCGGCAGATTATGGCCCGCCTGCTCAAACTTATGAACCGGATGATGAAGGATCACAAATGTGATCTTTCTAAGGTATTTTTCAACAACAATGTCTTTTTTAATTAATGCACAACAACAATTATTAATGTGACTCTTTAATGTTTATTTTTTATAGATGTACATGAATTGCATTCATTCTTATTGTACATCAATTGAATAATATGTATGTAATTTTTTCTGATTTTTTTTAATTTTTTCTGATTTTTTCCTTATTTTTTCTAATTTTTTCTATTTTTTCTGATTTTTTTTTTAAAAAAAAATCCGGCCGAGTCGGACCGGCCGGACTGAGTCTGGATCGGCCGACTCGGCCGATCCAGATCGGATCAGGTCGGGATCGCTGGGTCCCGATTCCCGGTCCCGACCCGACCCGGAATTCGTTGTTTCCACTAGCATCTACGGACTTCCAAATTACAGTCCCAGCTTGACAGTATATAAGGAAGTTAATCATACTTCTTCTCGTAATTCCTATTCAAATAATGTTATAAATATTAGAGAATGTCTAAATTAACTAAAGAATATAATCTGTTAATCTAAGATTCTAAATATGTTAAACTAATTCAATGTACTCACCTGTCCAGCCATCTGTCATTATTGTGCAACCTCTTTCATCCCAAATTCGCTCGATCGACTTGATATACTCTTGGAGATCACTTACCTCTTAAGGAAGATAAGTGTTGTATATCTCCTTGGGGGTTGGTCCAAGAATACCCTTACCCACATCTCTAATAGTCTCAATCATGTCCTCCCAATAAGGACCCATTGCAGCATTGGTAGGTACACTGTTATAAACAAACCATCTCGAAACAGCACGGCCAATCTTCTTCTTGCATACTTTCAGGTTCTTCATAGCAGTTGTGATTGATGGTTGTCCATCTCTCCGTCTTGTTAGGAAAGCATCTATAGGACCCACTCTAGGATCATTGTCCCTAGTCAAGTCATGAATTTCCTCCTCGTTGGATCCATGTCCGAATCCACTCCCTTGCCCAACGTGTCAACCGGTGCGTCCATACACATCCTCATCAGCAAAAGATCTTCTGCTTTCGTTCATGGCTCGACGTATATCATCTTTAAATTAAAATAGATGATTAGACTAATTTAATCGAGATGAAGTATAAACAAGTAAATAATTAATTGAAAATTTTAAATCAAAGAATACCTCGAGAAAAGTCTTCAAATGCAGTGGATCTCCTTCTGGTAGGGTCTATGTCTCCCTCCCGAGATCTATCTCCCGGAGGGTAAATATGAATACCTTGACCTGAGGGCCGTGTCATTTCCTCCCTAATTTGGCCTCTCATCGTTAATGCTACTCTTTTTTCCAACTCTCTTTGTCGTAGGTAATTTTTTAATTGATTTTTTACCTCTAGTGGTGCAGCAATACAAGCCTTCACTTCTCCTTTGACCTCCCCAATATGTTGCTTTAGACGAAAAACTCCACCCGAAATAATCCGACTGCAGTAGTTGCATTTGACCTTGCGTGAAGCTATGTCCACGACGGTGCAGTGGTTCCATCTCGGGTCACCACGAGAGGTGACAGATGTGGCCTCATTATGCTCAGAAGTCGACATCTTTAAAAATAAAAAATATATTAATTGGGAAAGAGATAATTAGTAATTACATAAAGAGAAATGGTGAGAAATAAGAAAAAAACATAGAGAAAGAGAGTGAGATTTCATATCATACATCGAGGGAGAGTGAGACAATGAGAAAGAAAGCTACAGAGACAAAAAGAGGTTAGAGAGAAAAATTAAAATGCAATAAAAATAATATGATGAAAAAAATTTGATGTAGTCCGTCCGTCCGTCCTTTAGAGTTTAGAACTCTAGAGAGCTTTAGAAGTTTGGAGATAAAGAAGTTAAGAGAGCTTTGAGTCTTTGAGAGAGTATGAGAGCTTATAAAGAGAGAGAAGTTTTAGAGAGAGAGAGAAATGAGAATTTGTGTGAATGAGGGAGAGAAGGGTAGGAGGGGGTTTTATAGGGACTTAGAGGGGCTTAGAAGCCCCTTCTAATCGTTGGGAACCCATTCAAATGGGTTCCCAACGGCTACCCCAACGGCTAGTTCGGAACTAGCCGTTGGGGGCCCGGGTCAGCCGGACCGGTCCCCGGCCGACCCAACCCGATACCAGCGATCCCGGGCCGGGGTCGCTGGGTCGGGGCTCGGGGTCGGTTCGGACCGCCCGGTTTTCGAGCGGACCGGGCGATCCGATCCGATCCGGACCGACCCGGCCTACCATGATTAAATCTTTGACCATATGACAGCCAATGTAGAAACAAAATAGGGTAATTGAACTAGGATGGGGATAAAGAAATATTACTATGCCTATGCAACATTCTCTCTCTCTCTCTCTCTCTCTCTGTCTCTCTGTATGTGTGCGTGTATATATATATAGTGTGTGTATGTGTGTTGTAGAGGAGACTTGAGGGGCATTTATGTCCTTTTATATTTCTTTATGTTTTATTTTATCTTTTCTTATGGTGCATCCTGTTTCTTTACTTTGCCGGGGGTATTTCTGTCCGCGTACTTTGTTTGGTGGTTGCCCTAGTTAATGTAAGTCTTGGGAGAGGCTGACAGTCAGTGTGTGGGACTCTGTTCTGAATGCAGTCATCTTCTTGGTGTTCTTCCATATTCTTTCCTCTCTCTCTATTCTGTGCGATCCTAGATTTAAATGGTATCAGAGCCGCACAGAGCAGGAGCATTAGAAGCAGCATCCGCAGGAGATCAAGTACCCTTTTCTAGGGTTTCCAAGAAGTTCTTCACAGGCCGGTCCATGCTGCAATCACCTTCTCTCTCCATCTAGGGTTTGGTGGCCGGTTGCCACTGTACCTTTCTCTTGGTGGTTGTGTACCCACCACACCAACCGGAGGCAGGAGGTGCACCTGTTGAGGGTGGTTCTTGAGACCGGTCAAGTCTTCTCTTTTTTTTTATTCATTTTCACAACACTTCCTCTGCTCAGTGGTGCTGTTCTTTGAGCAGTGGGGTTGTCTTGGCATCGTTGGAGCAGTTTCTTCTTTGAGGGGGAGCAGACTTGAGTCCTTTCCTCACCTCTGATGCAACGCCTAGAGGTCTTGATGGGGTTGCTAGAGTCAAGAGTTCCTCAACTTTCTCATCCAGAACATCACCCTTCGCAGATCACTCCTATCAAGTTTAACAAAAATAATTCTGTTGCGTGATCCGCCTCCACCAAGATGTATTGGAGGAAAAAGAAAATCTGGTATATCAATGGTACGATTGAGAAACCAGATGCACTTGGTAATCAATTCGAGGACTGGACTGAAGTAAATAGCTTCGTTAATGACTTGGATGGTTAACTCTGTGGAAGATGCCCAACACAAGCTGATTATGAGAAAAGAGACAGCTCGAGATATGTGTTTTTGGAAAAAATGTACGGCAAAAAGAAGATTGCTGTCCGGGTTTGCCAGTTACAAAATCTCATCCATGGGACAAAGCAAGGCACTATGTCTGTGACTGATTATTTCACCACATTACAGACTTTTTGGGAAGAACTTGATTATTATGATGCCAGTGATTGGGATACTCCTGTAGATCATAAACAGCACTTGCAATTTATTCAAAAAGGAAGAGTTTTGAAGTTCCTTGGAGGGTTGAATCCTGAGTGGGAACTGTTAAGGGGACATTTTGAACGAAATTTTAGTTTGACCTTTGGAGGAAGTCTATCAACGAATGTTGATTGAGGGGAATCGGAGGGAAGCTATGCTTTCTGATGTTTTAGTCCCCGTGGGCCATACCTTGACAAATCATTCTGCGCTTGCCAGCAACATGCCTAAAGGGAAGTCATTACCTCGAAGTGCTATTACTGAAGATGGTTCAAAGGTTAGGAACTGTACTCACTGTGGCAGAGTTAATCACCTTGTTGATACCTGTTTGGAACTATACCCTGGCAAGAAGCCTCCGAAATTCAGATCCAAGAAAAGGAAACAACAAAATAAAGGGGCTGCCACTGCAGCTCAAGCATCCTCTACCGATGGTAGTTCTTCTACTCCTACAGTGTCTGGTCTCCCCAGTCTTTCCTCTAGTGCCATTACTCACCTAAGAAGATTCTTTCACGGCTTGATCCTTCTGCTCTTGCTGCTACATCCGTGGATAAGTCTGAAAATGGTGGGACAGCACTTAGTGTTGCTGCCTAGTCGCCTGGTGCCACTTGGGTCATAGGTTCTGGAGTTACTGATCATATGACCAGTTACTCGAGTTTCTTCTCCTCCTATTCTCTTTCTTCTGGACAAGATAATGTGAGGGTAGCTGATGGTACTCGCTCTACCATTGCCGGTAAGGGTACTATCAAGCTAGACAATCACTTATCCTTGACCTTTACCTTGCA
Organism: Zantedeschia hybrid cultivar; assembly: GCA_030544215.1. Classification (NCBI taxonomy): domain Eukaryota; kingdom Viridiplantae; phylum Streptophyta; class Magnoliopsida; order Alismatales; family Araceae; genus Zantedeschia; species Zantedeschia hybrid cultivar. Next base: position 50,847,928 of record JARZZO010000011.1, read on the forward strand.
TGTTCCTTCACTCTCGATCAATCTTTTGTTTGCTAGTAGTCTAACCAAGTCCCTTAATTGTTCTATAACCTTTTTTCTTCTGATCATTGTATTTTCTAGGACTCGAAGACCAGGCGGATGATTGGGAGTGGTCTTGAGGAAAGGGAGCTCTATCACCTTACACCACAAAGCAGTAAAGCTCTTCAGTCTACCATGAATAGCTGTCCTACTTGTGCAATAAAGGTGATCCACCTCTGGCATTCTCGTTTAGGGCATCTTTCCTTTAGATCCTTGAAAATTCTGTTCCCTTCATTGTTTACCTCAGTTAAACTGGAGTCTCTTCACTGTTCAGTATGCCAGTTGGCAAAGCATTTTTTTTTTTTGGAAGGTGCAGTTGGCAAAGCATTGTAGAACAAAATTTTCAGATTTATTAAAAAAAGAGCACTGCTCCATTTGATTTGGTTCATTCTGATGTTTGGGGCACATCCCCTGCCTGCCTATTCATGGTCATCGCTATTTCATAACATTTATTGATGATTTTTTTCTATGCAGTTAGGTACTTGTTGAAATCCAGAGAGGAAGTGCCTCAGGCTGTTCAAGTTTTTTCCAAAATGGAGTAGACACAATTTGAAAAAAAATCAAAATATTCAGATCAACAATGCAAAACAATGGTGTGGCTAAAAATTCTGCTACAAGTGGCATAACACCACATCTTCCTATGAGGCTCTATTGTAACAATAAAGCATCAATAAATATTGCAAATAATCCTGTAATACATGGTTGGACCAAACATATAGAGATTGATAGACACTTCATCAAAGAAAAGTTAGATTCTGGGGAATGGGGTCTACCTTATATTTGGTCTAAAGATCAAGTGGCTGACAACTTGCCCAAAGGATTGGCTAAAGAAGACTACGAAGTGTGTCTAAGCAAGCTGGCATGAAAGGTATCGATACTCAACTTGAGGGAGAGTGTAAAGGAGACTGAGGGGCATTTATGTCCATTTCTATTTCTTTATGTTTTATTTTGTCTTTTCACATCGTGCGTCCTAGTTCTTTACTTAACCCTTTGTAGTCAAAGGCGAGTTAGGTGTTCGCCTAGGCGACAAGGCGACGCGAGGCGATGATAACTCGCCTCGCTTTGGGCTGAGTCGCCTAGGCGAACGCGGTAAATGCCTCAAGCATTTAGGCGCTCGCCTCCACGCACCTCGAGCGCCTCCGTCGCCAGCTCGCCTCAACTCGATCCGTTCGCCATGCACCTGGCCCATTTGGCCCAGCCCAAAGGACCCAATGCCCGGGCTATAAAATTGAACCTTTAACCCCCCCTCCCTCGTCCTGATCTATTACGAATCCTAACACCCGCACAAAGCTTCCTCGTCCTCCCGCCCTTCACAGTCGCTGGTCGTTAGGGTCGTGGCTAGTAGCTTCACAGTCCCTCCCCGACAACAACGACGGCACAACCCTCTGGCGTCGGCTCCGACGACGGTGCATCACTCCGGCGACAACGAAGCACTCCGACGACGGGGATTTTAGGTAAGTCCTCTCTCCCTGTCTCCCAATCCCCTCTCTGTCTCTCTCCATGTCTCACCCCTCCCCCGACCCTCTCTGTCTCCCTCCTTGTCTCCCTCCCCTCCCCTCCCCTCTCCCCCCTCTCAAGCTTTCATTCTCTTTCTCTCTCTCCCAATCTCCTGACCCTGTCTCTCTCTGTCCCTCTCCTTATCTCCTCCAACTACGGTGTGTCTTTCGTGGACACCGGCGGTCATCTTCACGAGGTAAGCCTCTCTATCTCTCTCTCTCTCTCTCTCTCTCTCTCTCTCTCTATATATATATATATATATATATATATATACATATATATATATTGCACTCCCCCCCCCAACTGCACTCTCTCTCTCTCTTCCCCCCCCTGCATTGTGTATGAAGTTACAGAGGTCTCCCTTAGCCTCTGTAACTTCAACATGCAGAGGGCAACCCCTCTCTCTCATACGGCCCGACCCCCCCCCCCTCTCCCTCTCTCTCTCTTAGTGGCACGTCTTAATGAAACATGCACTGCACAGGGCCGAATCCCCCTCCTACCCCCCTCTACAGTCATTTTGTTAGGCTTTTTTTATGTATTTTTGACATATTTAATAATATAATTATATACCTGAATTTTTTTATATTTTTTAAATAAATATCGCCTCTAACGCCTAGGCCATCGCCTAGGCATTTGAGGCTAAGGCGACCCCCCCATTGCCTTGGTCGCCTCACGCCTCTAACTACATAGACTTAACCAGGTGCATTTCTGTCCATGTTTGTTTGGTGGTTGCCCTAGTTAATATAAGTCTTGGGAGAGGTTGACGGTCAGTGTGTGGGACTATGCTCTGACCACAGTCATTTTCTTGGTGTTTCCCATATTCTTTTATCTCTCTCTATTCTGTGCGATCCTAGATTTACATGTGTAAACCGTGTGGAAGTTCTGATGTCTGCTGTGTGTGGGCTGTGTCTGGGTTGCTGTGAGACACACCTACCCATCAATTCCAAGTGAGTTGGAGTCAAGGTGTTGCAATGTACTTCTAGAGGATTTCACACTATATTGGATGTTAGGCTCTATTTTGATTTACTTAGTGTAATCGGTTTAGAACTATTTGCATTAAGAGTTTTTTTTCAGATAAAAACATTTGCCGAGCTGAGGGTAAAACTTTTTAAAAAAAGGATCACACACCCACGCAATCCGAGCCGTGGCGCTTCACCACATGCATGCAGCAAGTACTTTTCTTTAAAATTTGGTTTGACGATTACAATTTTTACAATTTTAATGTTTTGCCATTTCATCTACACATAAAGTAAAGAATTAAGGGATCAGTGCTAACCCTTGAGATAATGGTATATTAATGGGAAACTCAGAGCCTGACGAGAGATAGCTTTCATAGTACCAAAACCCCTCCACACATATCCTAAACTGCATCAATATACCCTTGAGATAATATTTTCTCCTTTGAAGAAAACGAAGTTGACTGTCATGGTAACATATGCCTTCTCTTAGTAGATCTTTCCCCATCTCTTTATATCTCTCCATCATAAGAAGATGCTTTTGTAGTTTTACTTGGCATGAATCCAAACTAATTTTTTGAAACGGTAGTGACTTAATATGAAGACAGCTTTTGTAGTAGATTTACTTGAATCAAAACTGTCTTTTTAAATGCTAGTCACAAGCTGCAAGACATTTCTCTACTACTCTTTCCCAGACCTTCATAATGTGACTTGTAAGTTTAATAGCATGACAATTAATGCAATTCTGTAATTCCCCCTGTTTTTTAAGAAAAGAATCACAATGCATTTCCTTTAATTATCTGTCACTCTTCTCTCTATTAAAATCTTATTAAAAAAATTTAGCCAATCACTTAATACAAACATCACCTACAATTCTTCAAGCTCCAATACCATATGTTGTCCAATACAAGGTTCTTACTCACCATTGTCCTTTTTTAAAGCATCCTAAACTTTGAAGCTTTAATCCATCGAAGTAATGATAATTATTTGGCCTAATTGCCTACTAGTATGTTCAAATGACAGACCACAAAAAGTCATCCTCATTTGAGAATTTCTCAAAATAGGTGCAACAGTTTTCTTTGATCTCAAAATCTTTAACTGCAACTCTTTGAATGAAAAGTTGCTTTAGCCGCCTTCCCCCCCAAAAAATACTATTTGACCCTCATTCCTCTTTTTATGTTTCGATAAACTGCTGGTACAGTCCACTACTTTAAAAGAAACCTTTTGACCCTCACCTAAGGCACCTGCCATCAGTTAAATCTTTGCTCTTTTTGTATCTTTAAGTTTAAATATATCTTTTTCACCCTTCAAAGTACCTACTCTATGATACAAGCCTTCAAATACCTTCAATTTAGCATCATTAACTCTTTTCTTAGTATCTTTTACAATTTTGCAATCTTTTAAGGTTCAATCACTCTAATGCTTTTGTAATGCTTTAAAGAATTCTCATTTTTCAATAGCCTTTTAGATTTCATTCAATCCACCACAAGTCTCTTTTCTTGACATTGATGCAGAGGTAAGAACGGCTTCATCCACAAATGGACTTTGCCGGTGCACTGTACAATGAAGTCAACCAGGCGGAAGATGATTATTTAATGTACTAGAGTCCTTTTGATTATTATTGTGTATTTTTTCTTTTTTAAGATTGATTCGCATTTATTCCTGGGTCCAAAAAGATTTGCATTTATATCTGGGTCCATCTTGTTACGCAGACTATTTTTGTTGTTGTTTTTTTATTTTTATAAGGTATGCTTGCACGCTAGGCATTTAGTTCCCTTTAAAAGGGACCCTTGAGAACTAATGTGGCATTATTGAATGAAATGAAAAAGATGAAGAGTCTTCTTTGGGAGAAACCATAACTATTGCCTCCTGAGAAGGTTACCCTGTGAGAGAGAGGGCAAGAGGCCCTTATTACCAGCTGTGGCCTCCTCTTGTCTTCTCCTGGGAAGCCGCACCAGCCCGCCCTTTCTTCTTTCTCATTCTATCTTCCTCTTCTCCCCTCTTATTTTAACGGCTTTGCTCCCCATCTACTCATAGCAAGCCCATAATCACCAAGGTCCATTGGGATCTGTGTCCTTCTCCACCCTCCCTTCTTCTAGTTAAATTTCTACCACCATGGATATCTACATCCATCTGCTTCTCTATTAGTTCTTCTCAATCTCACTCCCATTCATTCCCCCTCCCAAAGTCCACACAGTTGGTGCCTCCACCAAGATGCACTAATGGGCATCATCACCTGTGCCTAGGCGGAGCTCTGTCCTCACATACCTGCAGGCCCCCAGCACCTCTATGCCCTGACTAGCATCCTTGCCATCCTTGTATGCTCGTGGTCACTACCCTCTACTTATACGGCACCACATGCGACACTCTGTCCAGTGGTCTCACAGCCTCATGGGTCGTACCTTTGTGGCCTTGTACGCATCGTCCTGCCATGCTTCTAGACACATTTTAAGTCATGGTGACCTCATTGGTCGTACCAAAGGTGGCTGGTGATCTCGTTGGCATCAGCATCCCCCTACGTCGTCGTCGTCGTCGTCGTCAACCACGCCAGGCCGAAGTGATCTCGCATCTGAATTGAAGCCTACGGCACTGTTTTGCATCAAATTTGGTATCAGAGCCAGAATATCAGTTCGTTCTTACAAAGCTAGGCCCTAAATAATTTTAGTATCAAGCTCCCCCCTATGTTTCAGAACATAGTCTGTTTGCCAAGTGAGAAACTTTTCACCCTGAGATTAGACTCACTTCAGTCTCGCAATTTTGTTCCCCAAGCCCTTGTGGATTTATATCTCCTACGAGAGAGACTCACTTCAGTCTCACAATCATGTTTCCTTGGAGTTTCACATGAAATGTAAGGGGCACAAGTAGTTTGGAGATACTATGCTGGTGGAGCTTGGGTTGAGGTTCATCCTTCAAAAGAATTTTACATTATTATAGGATATGAGCTTGAAGCCATGGCCGGTTCCAAGTCCGGATGAGAAAGGAGGACGGTTTGCATTAGGTTGACAGCTAGTACTTAATAAAGTTTGTCACAACCCAATCATGAATCCTGAACTAATATTTTGTACTAGTGCTAGGGTGTTCCCCGGAAGCAACGTGTTACATCGGCCTCCGAGTGTAATGAGAAGTGAGCAAGGGATTGCTAGGACGTTCCCCAGAAGCGGCGTGTTACATCGGCCCCTAAGTGTAATGAGAAGTAAGCAAGGGATTGTTAGGGCGTTCCCCAGAACCGACACGCCGCAATGGCACCCGGTTGCAGCGACAAATGGACAAGGGTTCTTGTGTATTGGACAAACACAAGTAAAGAAGTTAGTACATAAGAATAAAAATAATAATAAAATTCGCTTAGCTATGTGGAATATAGGAACTCTAACCGGTAAAAGTTTAGAGTTAGTTAAACTTATGAGAGATGGGAGAGTCAACATAGCTTGTCTACAAGAAATTAGATGAAAAGATTGTAAAACTAAAGAAATTGAAAACTTTGATATGTTGGCAAAAGTAATAATAGAAATGGTTTAGCCGTTATCATAGATAAAGAGTTAAAAGATAAAGTTGTAGAAGTTAAAAGGGAGGGGAGATAGACTCATACTAGTTAAACTTGTAGTAGGTGAAAAAGTTTTAAACATAATTAGTGCTTATGCACCTCAAATAGGATTAGAAGAGAGTGTTAAAAAACAATTCTGAGAGAATTTGGATAAGATAATCCAAGATATCCCTAATGGTGAAAGGACTTTTGTTGGGAGAAACTTAAATGGCCATATAGGAAAAAATAATAGTGACTACAACAGGGTTCATAAAGGCTTTGATTTTGGTGATAGAAATGGCATAAGTGATCCCATCTTAACTTTGCCATTGCATATGATCTAATAGTTGTAAATACTTGTTTCAAAACGAAAGATGAACATTTAATAACGTATAAAAGTAGAACGCATAAAAGTCAAATCGATTATTTTCTTATTAAAAAAGTTGATTGATCATTATGTGAAGATTGTAAAGTCATAGCTAAGGAGAGTCTAGCCCCTCAACATAGGACTTAGTGATGGATGTTTATATTCAAAAGTGAAAGAGAAATGATGCAATGAATAGTTGCTCTAAAATTAAATGGTGGAACTTAAAAAGAGAGAATATAGATGTCCTTAATAGGTGCCTATTAAAAGAAAATATATGAGATTCTGAGGAAGAAATTAACATAATATAGAACAGAATAGCTAATTGTATAAAAAGAGTAGCTAAAGAATTCTTAGGTGAATCTAAAAGTAAAAGAGTCCTTAAAAAAGAGACATGGTGGTGGAATACTGAAATTCAAAACTCTATTAACAATAAGCGAGAATGTTTTAAAGCGTGACAAAGGAGTAAAAATGATCAGACATTAAAAGATTACAAAATTATAAGAACAAACACTAAGAAAATAGTTAGTGAAGCTAAGATTAAGGCTTTTGAGGAACTACATCATAAGTTGGGAACTCGAGAAGATGAAAAAGATATCTTTAGACTTGCAAAACAAAGAGACAAAAGGAGTAAAGATCTTAATCATATTAGATGTATTAAGAGCGAGGATGGTAGAGTTCTAGTAAAGGTTGTAAGATTAAGGAGAGATGGAGTGCTTATTTTAAGAAATTGTTAAATGAAAAACAATTCAGAGGCTATCCTTGTGAAGAAACTAATGACTCCAACGAATAAATTAATTATCATTACATTCGACAGATTAGATCTTCAGAAGTTGAAAATACTCTTAAAAAGATAAGAGTGGGTAGGGCACTTGGACTAGATGGGATACGTATCAAAGTTTGAAAAACTATAGGTAATATAGGTATTAAGTGGCTAACCGGACTTTTCCATAAGATTTTAAAAGAAAAAAGAATGCCGGATGATTAGAGAAAAAATATTGTGGTTCCCTTCATCAAAATAAAGGGATATTCAAAATTACAATAATTATCGTGGAATTAAACTTATGAGCCACACTATGAAACTTTGGGAGAGTAGTAGATAAGCGTCTCAAGAATGTTACTAGTGTTTTAGAAAATTAATTTGGATTCATGCTCAATAGATCTACTACAGAAGCTAGTTTCTTGTTGAGACAATTGATGGTGAAATATAGAGAGACGAGGAAAGATTTATACATAGTTTTCATAGATTTAGAGAAAGCTTATAAACGTGTACCTAGGGAGCTAATTTGGTAGACTTTCGAGAATGAGGGAGTATCGAAAGGTTATATCCACGTGATTAGAGATATGTATGAGAGGGCCTATACTAGCATAAGGTCTATTGCCAGAGAGACGTCTGAGTTCCCTGTTATTATTGGACTACATCAACGGCTAACTTTAAGTCCTTATCTCTTTACTTTAATTATGGATGTAGTTACTAAACACTTATATGATGACATCCCTTAGTGTATGTTATTTGTAGATGATATTATTCTGATTGAAGAGAATATTAAGAATTTGAATGATAAATTAGAACAATAGAGGTCTGCTTTAAAATCCAAAGGTTTTAGGATTAGTCGAGCAAAGACAGAATACATGAAATATAATTTCAGTAATAGAAATGTTGATCAAATAGATTTAGTCACTATCGAAGGTCAAATTGTTTCTAAAAGTAGCAACTTTCGATATTTAGGATCTATTACTCAAGATAATGGAGAGATCCAAGAAGATGTCACTCATAGAGTCAAGGCAGGTTGGTTGAAGTGGAGAAGTGCATCTAGAGTCCTTTGTGATTAGTGGGTCCCTTTAAAACTTAAAGGTAAGTTTTATAAGACAACTGTAAGACCTACTATGTTATATAGTTATGAATGTTGGGCTACAAGAAAGGATCATATGAAAAAATTATGTGTTGCTGAGATGAGGACGTTAAGGTGGCTATGTAGTAAGATTAGAAAAGATAAAATTAGAAATGAATATATACGTAAGGATTTAGGTGTAGCTCCTATTGACGTTAAACTTAGAGAGAATAGGTTGCGGTGGTTTGTTTATATACATCGTCGTCCAAGTTTAGCACCAGTAAAGAGATGATAAAATTAGAGTAGAGGAAGGTAGAAGACATCGAAGAAGACCTAGGATGAGATGATTTGATGTTGTTAAAAAGGACATGACATTACTACTTGTTATCTCAAGTTTGGCATTTGATAGATTAAGATGACAGGATAGGATTCATGTAGTCGACCTCAAATAGATGGGATAAGGCTTTGATGATGATGATAGGATACGAGTGAATGGAAGAATGACATACTACCATGGATACTAGATAGTCTAGTTGCATCCTACAACCACCACACTAGAACGGAAAATTTTTCTTTTCTAATTCACATCATGTTTCTACTAGTGTCAAGCAAATACTACCAGAGCAGACGACCATACGTGGAGAGCCAATAGAAATTGCAACCATTAGTCAAGGTGACCCTACATATAATGAGCCTACAGTTAAGGTTGTTTGGAATGCTACATTGTTTGTCCAATCAGGACTTAACTTGATATTTGATGAAGTATTTGAAGCAAGTTAATCATTGACAGGCACTGATGACTCTAACATTGTTACATGGGATTTGACACTTATGATTGGCGTAGGTTAGGATCTACATTTTGAGCATCTGTTTGTGATCAAGAAGATCCCATGTACTCTCTCCCTGAGACAAGGGTAAATTTTAACATGGATTAAAGTGTCTTTGATATGATCAAGTGTGCTGTTGAGACACTCTCAGTGTCCACTCAAGCCTCTCCTATGGCTATCCCTAAGGATTCATTAGTGTTGGATTGTCTTGTTGCTCACATACCTACAGTGTGGATACCCTAACATCTCAAAACTCAAGACGAGTTTTTTTGAACCGAGGGCAATCGATAAAGAGACAAGATCAACGTCTTTAACAAATGGAGTTTGTTGGTGCACCATATGATTAAGTTGATTTGGTAGAAGATGATCGTTAGACATAGCAAAGTACTTTAATTATTATTATGTCTTTTCCTTTTTAAGGATATATTTGCATTTATTTGGGCCCATCTTGTTACGCAAGCTATTTTTATAATTTTTATTTTAGAGGGTATGTTGCAAACTAGTTATTTTGTTCCCCCATAAAAGGGACCTTTGATAACTAATATGGCATTATTGAATGAAATGAAAAAAATGAAGAGGCTTCTTTAGTGGAAACCCTAACTTTGGCCTCATGCATGTGAGAGGGAGAGTAAGAGGTCCATGTTACCAGCCACTCCCTCCTCTTGTTTTCTCTTAAGAACAACCTACCCTGCCTTCTTCCATATCATGTCTTCTTCTTCTCCTTTTCTTCTTATTTTAATTGCTTTGCTCTCCTCCCACTTAAAGGAAGCTAACAACCATCAAGGTCCATTGGAATCTATGTTCTCTTCCACCTTCCTTCTCTTTTATCTTTGACCACCATGAATATATGCACCTGTCCTCTCCTCTTTTAGTTCTTTTTCTTTATCCCCCTCCCATTCGTTCCCCTTCGCAAGTCCACAAATTAGCTGTTGTAACATCTAGCATCTTAATAGATCCGTTATGGGTCCATTAGTCCCTCGGCAGGACCATTAGTAGAGTTAATTTTCAAATTTATTGGTTATTCTATGATTTTTCTGAAATTCTACTAAGTTTCTAAAATGTGTCGTCCTGAGCGAACACGATTCAACTCAGTTGAATCACGTCTGGTCGAGCTGACGTGATTCATGGCTTTTTGAGTCCGTCCCATGACCGTCTCTCTCTTCTCCGAACGCAGTAGGAGTCCACTTGAGAATCAGTTAAAAGCCTTGTATGCACACCCCAAGTCCCTTTTAGTTGCTCCAAGCCTTAGCAAACCCTAGAGGGAGAGTTAGAAAGATCTTTTGAGAGAGAATGGGTGCGACACAGTGCTTCTTTACGGAGGATGCGAGGACAATCCCCGCATCAAAAAGATAACTCGGTGAGTGTGGTGGAAGCGTACCACCTTGTCGGAGGTGGTTTTCTTTGAGTTAGTTGCGCCGAGTCGAGGCAAATGATGGCGAACAATAAAAAACATAGTACTCTTGCATATCTAAAATCCTAGTTTCAAAATTTCAATATATTTTGCTATCTACCATAGAGTATATGATACATGGCTACGTATGAGATGTTTTCGAACATTGTAGATAATGTAAAGACCTCTTCTTTCTTCTTCTTTTCTTCTCCTTCTGGTTTTCTGGAACCCTAATCGCACGGGTGAAATGCGTCCATATAGACCGACGCGATTTACGAATCACGTCGGCTATGCACAATGCGATTTACGTACAGATTTGTAAATTGCATGTTATTTCCATGATTTATCCATGCTAAAATGACGAATATGATTATGTGATGATTAACCATGCATGTAGAAAGTAATTATTTTCTGTTTAAATTTATGTCATGATAATGATATTATTATAGAGAAACTATACTAAGATATTCATGTTATGAAAGTAGTTAATTCTTAATTATTTCTGTAACAAATTCATGAATATATATAGACCACAATGCGTCTGTTACAACATGTTTAGTGAAAATTCATGCTTGTTCATAGTTTTTTGCAATAATTATGTTTTATTGAAAAATTTGTAAAAGATGGACTAACTGACTTGTTTCATGTTATTGACGAGTTAATTCCCTATTATTTTTATGCTTTGTTTCATGTGATTACTACCTGTTATGCATTAGAGTATATTCTACATTTGACATAATAGTTCAGGCATGCATATGTGTTAATCTAAGATGTTAAACTGCAAGTGGATGCACCAAGCTAGTGATGGGGGTCCTAAATGCCACGTGGACCAAAGTGTTATATTGTGAGGGCATCTCTTTATTCCCTCGAGACCAAAGTGTCACATAGGAGGAGCCATCTCTTGATTCCATGGGAGCTTCCTCTAGATTCCCTCATTCACTTCATTAATGACTAAGGGGCTTAAGTATAATACCCAATGCAATAGGTTAAATGTGTAAAGTGTGTATAAATGATATCCCGATGGGATCTGAGGGCGTCCCCCGACTGCGCAACCGAAGATCTAGACTCTAGTTGATTTATCATAACCACTAAGTAAAGAAGAAGAAGAAAAAGTACCCGATATTATTGTATAGTTGCTTATCCTATATTAAAGTGATATGTATGATCACTTATGATGTTTAAAGATGAAAAATTAAGTTATATTTTAGAAGTTAATGCATATTTTAATGTCATGATATATGTTAAAATTACATGATATTATTCATGCATAACATGTCCATGTGAATTAATAATCATGCTAGTTGGCCCATATGCCTATTCCATGTTAATGCATGATTATATATACATGTTTAGTTGTTATAATTAAGTCATATTTCATATGTTAACATGCTACCATGCTCATGTTTATGTAAACAGGCCATGTGTAATTCCTGTATGTTATTTATGATATCATCTGTAATATCAATGAAGTATGCTAGGCTGAAAAAATTTGATCTATATGCTAGAATTAATGCCATGTTTAGATAAAGATGTATGCAAGTTCTTTTATGTTACATATATGCAAAACCTATGTTTTTGTGGATTCTGAGCTTGCTGAATTCTATGTAACTCACCATTACTCACTAATGTTTTTCAGAGGACCGTGAGAAGGAAGTTGAGCCTGTAGATTATAAGAATAGATCATAAGCTCAAGACTATATTAGTAGGTGTTTGTTCGCTTATTTTCAGTCTCATAGATTAGCAAGAGATGTATAAGTTAATTTTATTTCAACACATGATGTACTTTTCTTTTATTAGACTTTTAAAGATCCTAGATATTATAATAGTTGCTTAATTCAATTTATATAGTTTAGTGATTTGGTTAGTTTTCCTTGTGGCCATGAAGGTTATGTTATTATTTTATGTATTGTCTTATGCTTATACTCTTCATTGCCGATGTACGATGTTTGGGTTGTTCACGCTGTGACAACCTCGAATCGACGGTTCGCAGTAAGTTGGTATGACCGAATCAAGCTGGCAAAGCGGGGGCGTTAGCACTACCCCCACCAGGATGCGCTCACGGGCATCGTTACCTATACCCAAGTGAAGCCCTGTCCTCGTACGAATGTGAACCCCCAACACCTTTGCACCCAAACTGGATATCTGTGTGAGGGCCCACACAAGCATCCTCATCTACAATTATGCCAATTTGGGGAATCTATACGAATAAAATGAAATAAATAACCATAAAAGACAAATAATAAGTACCCAGGATTTCACTCACAACAAATGTATTCATTTCTTCTGTAGTAATGTACATAACTTTCCGCAGTAATGTACACAGTGATTTTTGGGTGAAGATAAAGCTTATTGTACAACTTATTGAGCCATTATATGAGGTCACGCGCTATGTGGATGGAGATCGGTAATCAAACTTAGGCTTGATGTATGTCAAATTGGAGGCTGCAAAGAGGAAGATACCTATAATCTCAAGAAAATATGCAGCAAAATTTTTGAAGATTATAAAAGGAGGTGGGACTTCCAAATGGATAGAGAGTTACATATGGCAGGTGAAAAATTTACATCTCATGACCTTTGGTGATAATTTTTACTTTTTTAGTGATGTTTGATGGGTGACACACTTTTATTACAGCGTATTATCTCCATCCAACATTTCAATACGCCCATACATTAGGGTACAATGATGACTTGATTGTAACCGTGACAATGGTGGTCAACTGACTTGTGGATGATCAGAATGCAACAATGGACACAATTAATGAAGTAGGGTGATCAATCTATTCTTATTTCATTTCTGTGTGTCTGCTATGCAACAGTCCTAATAATGTTATTAATTACATAAATGAAAATCTTTCAGAAGGCAATGGAGACCTCTGTAGAGCCATCAACTATAGCTGGCCGTGAGAGATTTGATACTGGTATAAAAAAATTGTTTAAAGAAGAGTTCTGTCTTTCTATTTTTCATATCTTGATAGAGACTTCTATTATTTATTTTGTAACTGACTAGTAGTTAGATTTTGATAAGTCTGCACCAAAGTTAAGAAAGATAGCCATCAAAATCTTGTCACAGACTTTTTCCTCCAATCGATGTGAGCGAAATTGGTCTACCTTTGCACTCATACATACAAAGATTAAGAATCGCTTGTCACACATCTGATTAGACAAGCTTATGTATGTCCACTATAGTATGAGGCTAAGGATTGAACGTTTGCAGCATGATGCAAAGAAGGGAGAGGGTGATTATGATCCCATTGATCTTAGTTACTATCGAGATGGTGAAGATCCTATGGTTGCTTAGGTTGCCAAAACAACAAATCGTGGAGAGTCAGAACTTGATAAGACATTAGATCCAAATGAGGGCCCTCGTCCTAACACCTTGTCAATAGAAATATCAGTAGCAATAGGCCAGGGCGGAGACCATGGTGATGAATATATTGTTGGACAAGGTCATGATCAGAAACATGCATAAGATCATGATCATGAGGTTGACTTAGAGGCTGATGATGATGATCAGTTGGTCACAAGGGGCAGGAGCGGAGTAGCTCAAGATGATGATGCAGAGTGGAAGTGGCTAATGCAGAGTCCAACACCTCAGCGTCCTCCATTTGTACCTTCACGTCAGCGTCCTCGAGTTGCACCTGCACCTCGGTATCTATCCAGACCTCAGCTTGCATAGAGTGGAGCTGCACAACAAAAGCTTTATAGTCAGACTTCATATCATTCTAGTGTACGCCCTCCAACATGCCTCCCAATTGGTGTAGTCCAGAAGAAAGCAGGTGGCAAAGAAGTAAGTTCAAAGGGAAAAAAGGGATGGAGTAGCATAAAGTCGCAGATGTCAAAGGTGTTGGGAGGATCCAAAAAGGGCAAGAAAAAGAAGGATGCCATCCCAGATGATTCATTTGACATTGCAGACTTAGATACATTAGATCTTAATGATCAAGATAAGACACTATCTCCTTCTGATACTAGAGTCTCAGAGAGTGGATCTGATTCATCAGCTGGAGATGACACAGATGATGATGACGAGGGGGGTGATAGGGGTCTTAGTGAGGGTGTTGTTGGTGGTGGTCATGGTCCTGGTGTTAGCTATACTAGTGAGGGTGGTCCTGGTGCTAGCCATACTAGTAGGGGTAGGGGAGGTAGGGTCATTTTTACTGGGGAGCAGGACTTCATGTACGCTACTCAAGATACTAACCATGGAGCTCATGAGCCAGATGACCGTATGAGGCACTACCTCGTGCTCTGATAAAGGTTCCATATCATCGGAAAGGGCAACATGTAGACATGCCAGATCAGATGCGCGCTGACTCATCCTCAGATGATGAGCATTCTTATGATCTTGAGCCTGGCACCATCATATATGAGTACGGGTTGCACAACATGACGAGAGAGTTTGATGGGCTGAGCACACAAGATGAAAGAAGCTCAGGTATGGGACAATATAGTTCTGAGGCATCCAACTCTTATCGGCGGCCACAAATAATATATGAGAGTACATCGTCTTATAGTGGTGATTATTCGGTCTCAGGATACCAGCAACCGACATTAGTTTCATATGGATATTCTACTTCCGATGCATATTCATATGGTGGTTACAGCTACAGTTTAGACATAACTTATGTTCCTGTAGTACCACGGCCAAGAACGTACACACCGAGTGATGTTACATATCAGCAGTACTCAGCAGATTATCATGAGAGATTTAGCTCCTATATGGCTTGGAGCCAATATCAGGACTATTTGTTGTCCAACTATTAGGTTCACTTACTAGGAGATACTCCGACGGGGACTTAGAGCTATGGCATGCCTACATAGTATCCATATTGGGGCCATTAATAGTATTTCATTCTTTACTTTTATTGTATTCTTAAACTCTTAATGTCTTTGTCTTATATTAATATGGTTCAATAGTTCAAATGAAGATCATCTCGTTAAATTATTTTATAAATTCTTCTTTTGCAGATGCCACGTAAGCGACGTCATCCCGCATGGGACCACGGGTATACAGTCCTAAGAGATCGATAGATGCATTATCTTTACTGTGGACACCTTGTTAGTAGGATCCATCGTTTCTCGGAGCATCTTGCGGGGATCTGTAGAGATAGCATCCCATGTCCTTCAGTCCCTCGTGATGTCTGTGTACAGTTCTAGAGATTTTTGAGGCAGGAGGCGGCATCATTTAGCACAAGACCTAGATAGTCGACAATCAGGCCACCTACATCGTTGACTCGCCCATCATCATCTACGTCGACTGGAGGATCTACGGCAGAGATTGTGGATGTTGTAAGAGCATTCTTTTCTGAGTTTCATGTTCCATCTACTGTTGTCCACACACCATTATTTGTTCAAATTGTTACATGTACTCAAAGACAGCCACATGTCCCACCTCCTACCCAGATTAAGTTTGATTTTAGTGGAGAGGATGAGGGATCTTTTGTACTATATATGTCATGTATATTATTATCTCTGAAACTTATGAATTTTCAGTGATGCTTGAAAATTTATATTTTATCCTTCTATTAGACTTGGTGTGTCACTTTCTTTTGCAAATTGATATTTCTTATATTAAATTCTTCTTAATTAGTATCTTAGGATATCATTTTTACATAATTAAATATACAAAATTGATATATTCCTCTTAAATGTGACTCATAATCATTTACCGTAACAAAAACATTAAGTAGAGTTTATAAAAGTACATATTCATGTCAATGACTTAAAGAGAACTGGCCTAAACCGGGCCGACTCATGCCAATCGGCCCTAGTCGGGTTGATCCGGATCAGATCCGACTCGTATCTGGCTGGACCGATCCAATACGGATCCACGATACGTCGAACCATGCTTGATGATATGTTTGGAGCAGGTTCATCATTGACAGCACTAGTAACCCACTTAGCGCTGTTGCATAAGATCAGACACTCATGACTGACATAGGTTTGGACCTATTTTCTGAGCACCTATTTGAGATCCAGAAAGTCCCATAGTGCTCTCTCCCTAATGCGGGCGTAAAGTTTAGCATGGATCAGATTGTCTTTGATATAATCTGCTTGTGATGTTGAGACACGCTCTTAATGTCCACTCAAGCTGCTCACAATGGCTATCCGTAAGGATTCATTGGTGTTGTATGGTCCTGTCACTCTCATACCTTCAGTGTGGATAGTCCAACATTTAAAAACTGGAGGACGAGCTTTTTTCAAACCGGGGGCAAATGAGACAGAGTTAAGATTGGCGTCGTCAACAAATGGACTTTACCGGTGCATCATATGATGAAGTTGACTTAGCATAAGATTATTGTTAGGCATACTAGATTCCTTTTACTTATTATTATGTATTTTTCCTTTTTCTTAGGATAGATTCACATTTATTTTAGGTCCATCTTGTTACACAGGGAATTCTTATTACTTCTATTTTTTACAGGGTATGTCCGCAAACTAGTTATCTTGTTCCCTTTATAAAAGGACACTTGAGAACTAATGTGGCATTGTTGAATGAAATGAGAGTGGGGCAGAAGATATGGTCATAATGCACCTGTCAAATCCTAAAACTATCCTCCTAGTTGGGGATTTCTCACTGCTGCCTCCATGCTGGGTCAGAGTCTTACATATTTTCAGAAGCATTCTATCTCCGATTAAAAGAGTACCTATGAACAGAAAAAAAAAAAAGTAGGGCAGTGTGGGAAGTGTAAACAGTGGGTTTTATTTTTTGTTCGAATACAAGTGCATTGGAATGTTCTATGATATATGGTAAATAAACCATGTGGACCCAGTCAACTGCACTTTACACTATTCTGAGCATTGAATGTACATGTTATTTTCATTATTTGTTAGAATAGTTCACAAGAATAATATCAAGTGCATTGATTTGGTGTGCTTGCATTATACATCATCCTCTACTACATTCTCCCATCCCGTTGTGAGTAGCATTGTGTTTTCATTGTTACAACAGAAAGTCCCCTATCAGTAATTGACAGAATATTGACTGTTCGTTTTGTCAAGAAAGAAAAACTGAAGGTATATACAACAATAGATAGATACATGGATCTTACCAGAGAAGGAAATTTTAAGTAGATTTGGATTGCAAATATTTCTAGATATTGGCGCACAGCAGGCAAATTGTTTCTCTACAAGGAAAAATGAAGAAAGTATATTGCAACACCTTGTTAGCATTGGAACATATTATGGAACAAGAATTGATGCAACGTAACAAAACTACCAATGAAAAATGAGATACATTTTCCCGAGTTACATACAGAAATATTCTAACAATATTCCTAAAAACCGGTCCTCACATGAGCAGAAACTAAAACATTGGCAAAAGATTGAGTTGAACTCATCCTGATAAGATCACTTTCCAATAATGTTTCTTGTATGGCAGAAGACAAGAATGTAACTACATGCATGCTTTGTATGACATAACCAGGTTTCAGTGCTGCCCTACTAGATTGCAAGTGGGAGGATGATGCAGGCTCTGCACTTATGGCTCCCTTATATGGTGCTCCAGGGAGACGATGCAGCCTTTTTGCATGACCTCAAGGCTCAACATGGCCCCTTGTACGCTACACAGGGGAGATGATGGAACCTTTGCACGGCATCATTGGTGTTATCATAATAGCCTTCATGTATGGTATACTTGTGGCTTTAAATAGATTCATAAGGCTCATCATGTCCTTTTAAGTCGCATGCACATGCACCATGAATTGACAGGGCATCACCATTTTTGCATACCTGGAGCGCCGTGCAGTTTGGCAGATTCTGCCATGAGTAGGTCAGGTGTGTTCGAGCAAAGAAGATCTACAGTCAGATTAGAGGTCCTCTTGTTCATCTTCGGGCCCATCGTCTGGCAGATCCCAACTTATCTTTGAACTGGATAACCAGATTGGACTAGGTCAGGGGTTCTTTCCCTCTTTTAGCTCCTTTGACACAGTCTGATGTTATTGACCGGTTCACTCTTCTCCTAGACCAGCCCTCCCATCTCGAAGTCATCTCCTGCGTCGTGATGATGTTCCCGTGGCGAGGATGCTTCCTATACAGTCTCAGAGGGTAGAGGAAGGTTCACTTTGGTGCCCAAGGCTTGTCCCTCCTTCAAGCGGTCCTAGTATACACTTCTTCCTTTGAGGAGCATCCAGCACCAAGATTTGGGTATATGCGGAGGCCCTGCCTTCAAAGAATAGAGAATCCATAGTTTTTATGGATTCTTCCTTGGACGACCATGCAAGATCCATGGAGGACAGTGTCATTGTATTACCGTTTGGGCCTATCACATTAAGTCCTCTTCCTCTGTCATCCTTCTTCCCACTGACCTTGGCTCTGAAGATTTTTCTTCCCACTACTTGGATGGGTCTTCAAGTATCACCCCTCTTCCCCTTATGTTGTTGTGAGAAGGAAAGAGCTCTCTCTTTTTGTTGATGCTCACAGAAACCACTCTTCAACTGTCCAGTTGTTATATGAGTCTTATGAGGAACGAATTGATGACTTCATTAGGCATGCTAGATCATTTGTGGGTATCCCTATAAGGGTAGGGAGGAGACCCTCAGGAGCTTCTTAAGAAGATCTAGAAGGCTCATCAATCTTTAGCTTTCCGCCAAAAAGAGAGTGGTGAGGACACCCGAGCCACTATCCGGTTTCACCCGAATTATGTCTACCGTCGTCGGAGAGTTGTCCCGGCGTCCCTTTGGCTTGGAGACGAAGCAAGGCCCACTTGATGAATGGAGATACATTTTATTTGATTTTATTAGGCCCATTTATGGCCCAATATGTGATTTTCTATTTTTTTGGATTTTTAGGTGCGATTTTCGCACTAATTAAGGGCTAGTGGATAGAGATGGGTTTAGAGATAAGATCGGATGGATTGTTAGAGTTGGGTAGGAGTCCAGAGAAGGAGTCTATATATATATATATATATATATATATATATATATATATATATATATATATATCATTATAAGTTTATTTCAGAGAATTAATGGAATGAATATTTGTGAAAACTACCTGAGTTTCCTGTGATCGGATCTCTGAGACGGAGACCCTCCTCCCTTCCTTGGTGCGACATCGAGTATCCTCCACCCTTTGCGGTGCGACGCCAGAGAGGTCCTATCCTGCCTGCGACTCCGGCAAGTATCTTCCCACCCCGCCCCTTTCTCCTTCCTCCGATCCCTCTCTCTTTCTCCCTTAATTTGAGTCCCAGCAGTACAGATTAGAAGAAGAAGAAAAGGAGGAAGAAGAGGACAGCGGAGAGGAGCCAGCGGCCTCCTACAGCCGTCGCCGACACCCGCCGGCGCTATTGCCGCCACTGCCGGCCCCGCCGGCACCCGGGGGATCGACCCTTGCCCCAGCCGCCTCTACTGCCACCGCCGCCATCGTCCGTCGCAGGCGTTGCCGCTGTTGTCGCCTTCCACCAGCACCGCCGGAGCCGGCGCCATCGTCACCACTGGCCGTCTGCCCCACCGCCGCCTTCGCCGCCCCGCCTCCCTTCTAGTTTGGTTTGGGGTAGAGGAGAGGGAAACATGGAACAAAAAAGCAGGGTGGGAAGAAAAGGCTCGTGCTTTTTAGCTAAACTCGGTCAAACCAGGTTTGAGCCAGTCCCCTCGAGCCTATTGTGAATCTGGTCCAAGCCAGATCAGGACACAATGGATCCATTCTTATTGAATCAAGCCAATTCCTCTACTTGGTTCAACCAGGACCGGTGGTCTGAACCACCTGCTCTCAAGTCTGAGCCAAGGTCCTATTTGGTCCGAGCCAGGGTCCTATCTAGGTCCGTTGCTGGGTGCCAGGCGGTACAATGAGAGTCGTTAGCGTACATATCGAGGTCATACGTTCGCGCATCCTAAGGTCCACTTCAGGTGCCTCGATTTGCGTGCCAACACCCAGACGCCACTAATTTCACGACACACTTCCTGACGCATCTCCTCAGCAACGTACATGCCGTAGGTGACCCGTTAACTGTCATGTTTACTATGCCAGATTATTTTTATTACTTAATTATAGCCTTTCACCTCCCTACGAGGAGTGGGCCTATATTTTTGTACTTGGAAGGTGGTACACGTGCACCGGGTGGTCTTCTCCTATGCACCAGTGTGAAGGTATATGCAGTCCCTTCTACCACAGCTTTACTTGTATAGTATTTGCTTCTATCTATTATTATATTGCTTGCTAATAATCCCTACCACCGCTAGTGAGCCCGTTAGTTTCATTAGCCTTCACGCTTCAGAGAGGTAATGGAAAAGATGTAGTGAGAGAGAACTACTTGTATCCAGATCAATAGCATACTAGCTGGAGACAGGACCAGATGTTTGAGCAGTGGGGGTGATATACACTCTAACAAATGATCTTCATCACTTAGAACATCAGAGGCCTCAATGGTAGCTCCAAAATCAGGGCAATCAGAGACTGGGTCATGTAACGTAGGGTGGATTTGTTGTTTATTGAGCAAATAAAAATGGAAAAGCTAGATGACTTGTTAGCTTCTTCTACTATTAAAGATGTAGAGGTAGCTTTCAAAGCCACCCATAAAGCCAGAGGTATGGCATTTTTCTTTTGTGGAATGTTGATATGATGGTCTTTAGTGTGTCAGTGTTGGATTTTTCCACTTCAACAACTTTCATAAACAAAAAACGTGGATTTCTACGGAACTTCTTGGGAGTCTATGGGCCTACTTTTGAGGTCCTTTTTTCTTGCAAGCAATGTTTTAAAAATGTCTAGGCGGAGTGAGTCGGTCGTCCCCCTTTCTGCCTAGGCGGCCGCCTCAAATCCGTGGCCCATTTTTATTTGAATTTCTTATATATGTCCTCTACTAATTAATAATACTATTAACTATATGCATCTCATATTAACTTATATAAGGATTATAGTACCTAATTCAAATTTTTTTGAAGAAATTGTGGTATGTACCACTAATTTTATTAAATAAAGAGAGGTAGTACATCCAAAGTTGAGGTTAGGAGAGATTCCGAACCCTTAAAACAACAGCAGCAACTACTACATCATTGGAAAAGAAGAAACTGAAAACTCTTACAGCACTTGGATAAATTTCGACCAGTCACCCTGAGAAATACACAATAAATCTGCCCCACTGATAGATAAAACCTGCAGCTTGGAAGCAAATGTTCTCAACATAGAATTTCCTCCCTCTGAAAATGCTATCGTTTTGCTAAAAATTAGTTTGCTAAAAGTTAGTAACTACACTTTGAAGAATAATATAGTATTACACATAGAGCTACTATGCTGGCATCTACAAACAAACACGAAAGCATCATCTTAGTCTCCATGTAGCTGCAGCCAGTCCTCACAGTTGTTGCAGTATGCATTATGGCAAACGAAGAACATAAAGAGCCATGTCCTATGTAGAGACGAACTGAACCTTGCATCGTGGCCCTCGTAGGCATCCTACATGAATGAGATGTATCTCTACGAAGCACAATTTACAAAGCCATATATGAGTTATTGGCAGGGGTATAAAGCTCTTTTAACGAGAGGAGAAGATGTCCAACTAAAATCTCACAAAAGAAGACAAGTCAATTTCTGCCTAGGCGAGAATGGGGTGCAAGCTAACTAGACGGCCCGCCTAATCATCTAGGCGGCCGACTTTTAAATCACTGCTTCCAGGAACTTAAACTCTATCAATGGCAGTTACTCTCTGGTGAGGACACCCGCGCTCATGCCCGATTCGACCCGACCCGCGTCTACAGACGGAGGAGGACGTCCGCGGCGATTCCAGCCTCGTTATGGCTCGATGACGATGCATTTGAAGGCTGATGTGTTTTATATGGTTATGGAGCATTAGACACTGTTGTAAGGCCCATTATGAGGCCCAGTTTTCCATTATTTAATTACTCTGTATTTTCTGTTCGAATTTTGAGTATTTTGTAGTGGGAGGGTCAGTTTTGTCATTGAGGTTATTAGGGCTTCATTAGGGTTAATTTTTCCTATTTATATTCTTGTAAACCTCGCTTTGAGGTAATGATGATTGAATAGAGAAAGAAATTCTTGCAGCCGCCAAAGGAGCGTACGTGCAACCTCGGTGGAAACCGGGTGTTGTCTTCTCCCTGTCCTCTTCCCCTCCGTCTTCGTCTTCTTCTTCTACGCCTTCTTCTTCTTCTCCTTCTTCCACTCTCCCTCCCCACGAACCTGCAACACACCGGCGTCTGGAAGCCACCTCCGCAGGGCTGTCCGGTTTTCCTCCCATCCCCCGTCGATCCCCGGCGAGCCCCGCTGCCCTTCCCGCAGGTACTCGCCGTCGGTCCGCGAGTTCCCTCCCCACCGCCGGCTCCACCGCACGCCAGGCCGGAGGACCCTTCCCTGCGGCTCCCGCCGACGCCGCAGGCTCCGAAGAGCCCCCTCCGCGAGCTCAGCCCTGCAACCCAGGTCGGGCGGGCCTCCCGCGAGCCCTGCCCCGCAATCCCGGAGCCGAGCCGGCTACTCCCGCACCCCGGCGACTCTCCCCGCCGCCGCAGGCCTCGGAAGCTCTTCCCCGCAGGCCGCCGATCACCGCAGGGTCCGGAATCTCCTCCCGCCGGCTTCCCCTCCTGCCTGTTCCGCCCAGGCCGGCACGGCACCCCGTGGCTTGCCACGCGTTCGCAGGGCCCTTCCCCGACACCCATCCCTGCGTAGGTGATCCCCTCCCGCAGGAGCCTTCCCCGCACGAGCCCGCGATGCGCAGGCGGCGATTCCCAGACGAACCCTCTGACCGCCACACGCGGGTCAGAGCCCTTCCGCCGCACGCAGGCCGGATGGACCAGCTCCGCGAGCCCCCTCCCTTCCCACACGCAGGGCCTGGTCGGCTCCTTCCCGCAAGCACTTCCGCCTCATTGTAGCCCGCCCAAGCAGCCTCCCGCGAGCTACGTGGTGCTCGACGCCGTCCACGTCGGGCTCCCACTCATCCTCGACCGTCGGGTTCCGCCGCAAGTGCCTGGTCTGGGCTATTACAGCGCGTGTATCTCGGCGTTTCTGTCACAGCAGACAGAATATAGACGTTCGAGGCCCGAGGAGTGCTTATTCAAGACCCAGGAGGGTGTACGGGATCGCAGCGAAGGCTATGGGAACACATCATCGAATTCGGAACCCCACTCGACAGTGGGACGGTTAGCAATGATCTAATCCCTCCCGTTCGCTTGGTCGTACTTTATATGGTTAAATCTTGTTCCCGTGCCAGTGAGTTAGGATACCTAGCTACTTATTTGATAATTGTTGCCGAATTGTAAGTGTAAGATCCGTTCCTAGGCATTAAATTGAGCATATTGGCTGCGTTGATGCTGCCCTAGCCGTGTGGTAGTTCTCACTACGCCGGTCCTGTTATTTTTATCACTGAGAGTGGGTGATACTCGAGTTGCGTGTGACTTACATTGCGTAGTTATCATCATGAAAATATGGAAACTCGATGAATATTTGCCGTGCCCGTACACTACATTTGCTGATTTCGGATCGTGACACTAGTTCGGACTCGTTTCGGTTGTCGTCCCGCGTCAGTTTTGGTATCAGAGCCAGGTTTGGCTAGGGCATATTTGCTGCATTTTCATCTGTTTATTTTATTCATCATGTTAGTTTAGCGTGTCTTCATCTATTTAGTGTCTTATTTAGCTCAGTTGATCCATATCATGCATCGTTTAGGTGTCAGTTGATATTCGTTGTCTCTCTGCCTGCCTTACATGTCCACTCGTAGCAGTCCGATTTTCCACATGTCTGCACCTGCGTCAGGTTCGCAGGCGGGGTCCCCATATGTTTTTGATTTAGCCACGATGATTAGTCAGCTCGCGCAGCGTATGGATATGTGGGACCAGCGCCAGGGGAATGGGGGAGGTTCGAAATGCTCTGGTGAGAACCGAGTTGATGAGTCTGAGCGTACGATTCAAGACCTAGCCGGTCTCAGGGGTGCTCCAAGGGTTCTTGCCCATGCCCCAGTTCCCCGTCACCTGGGACATCCTGTTCCGGCCGTCCATGTTCCTTATGTTGAGGCCCTTCCGAGGGCTGATCCTGTTGACGATCGGCGTCTTGCCGATGACGGGGTTGATTATGATCTACGTGATGAGTTGATAGACCAGGTTGTTGCGCGTAGACATTTGAGACATCATAGGCAGTGTGAGAGGTTTGAGGGCGCCGATCAGAGACGCGCGAGGCGTCAGGTGGATGGGATTGATCGTTATGATCACTGGGATCTTTGTGACCGTGATGATCGGCTAGAGCGACGCAGTCAGGACGTGCGATTCGATCGACACGATCGGGAGGATCGACACGACCGCCGTGATCGAGCTGACCGAGCTGAGCGATATGATCGAGGTGATCGGTATGATCGGTACGCCCGTGGGGTTCAGCCTGAGTTTGGTGAGGCGCCTAGACGCCATCGACGTCCGAGGGATCGGGATGATCTGGACGATCGGGATGATTTTGAGGAAGAGCGGAGGCCCCATCACGTCCCGATGGACCTGGATGACCGTCTTGCCGCTCGTACGGATGCTCCCACTTTTGACGGGTCCTTGGACCCGAAATTTTATCTTGATTGGGAGGCCGGCATGAACCGCTACTTCGATTGGATGGGTATGACTGACGCTCGGCGAGCTCGGTTCGCTATGATGAAATTGACAGGCCAGGCTCAGACCTATTGGTCGAATGTCTAGGACCTTCTTGAGCAGCGTCGGCATGATCCCATTGAGTCGTGGGAAGACATGAAGGTTAAGTTGAGAGAGAAATACCTTCCCCCGACTTATCGCCACCGCCTCATTGATAGATGGCAGAGCATCTCTCAGGGTACTCGCACTGTTTCTGAGTACATTGCCGAGTTTGATGAGTACCTGATGAGATGTGGAGCTCGAGAGGAGAGCGCGTTGACTCTTTCCCGCTTTCGGAAGGGTCTACGTCGTGTGTATCAGCAGGAACTGTTCCGTCAGCATGTGACGACCATCGAGCACGCCTATCAGGTCGTGAGAGAGATGGAGCAGTTTGAGCTTGAGGTGGATTCACCCCCGCGTACTCGGCCGCCCTACCAGCGTCCCATTGATCAGCGCGCCACCCCGGGAGTGCCACAGAGAGCTCCCGCCTTCAGGCCTGCTGACCCCAGTCGTCAGGACTCCCCCTCTCGCCCTCGTTTTCCCAGAGAGACCCGGCGCCCACCTTACCGGCCCCCCCTGTTCGTCCCCCTGTGGGAACCCCGCCACCTAGGCGGGAGGATAAGGGGAAGGCCCCTGTTAGAGGAGAGTCCTCCCAAGAGGGCGGATCCCGTATTCGGTGTTACAATTGTCAGGGATTTGGGCATTTCAAGTCTCAGTGTCCGTCTAGGACCATGGTTATGGGAGAGGTGGACCCAGAGGAGTACCAGCCCGCGTTGCAGTCTGTGAGTTATGAGGCTGGAGATGAGATGGCAGATGATTTTCACTCTGAAGGTAAGATCGTGGGTTGCATCCAGGCTCAGTTTCTATGGGATGGTGATAGTGAGGAGCATCTTAGTGAGGATAGGATTGGCGTGGTTAGATGCATCTTGACCCAGCCGAAGGTGTGTGATGATTGGCGCCGCACTACTATCTTTCACACCTACTACCGTGTTGATGGCAAGGTATGCAAGGTAATCCTATAATCTACACCTTTAATTGATTTGGCCTTAGAGGCAGACCTAATTGATTAGTAATAGCTATTATAAAAAGGAAATAAGAGGTTCTCTAATCGATTTTAATCTAAACAGATGACTAATTTTATCACTGTTAATCGATTAACGATACAAACATAGTCAAAGTTTCAGTAGGCCTTTAATCGAAAGGACCAAGAACTACTGAAATTGACCAAGTCTCGGACATTATATATTCAGACAGTGAATCTGTTAGTGATAATCAATTAATTTAGTCATTTAACTCATGCTAAAATATTACTGATTTCTAACATTTTCATTATATGTTATCACCAAAATATGAGGATTAAATAAAGACAATAATTGGCTTAACACTGAGGTGTTAAGTAGAACAATTAAAGTGATTAGAAGATTATCTCATTCATAGGATGATTGGATAGATACTGAGAGAGAGTTAATTCATTATTCAATTTCAACTTATTTATATGCTAGTACTCTAGTATAATGATTAATGAATGCATTTTTTACCTAATTTATACTTTTTTATTTTCTTAATTTGAACAGGTGAATGGTGGATTCAAA
This sequence comes from Zantedeschia hybrid cultivar, assembly GCA_030544215.1. Lineage (NCBI taxonomy): Eukaryota > Viridiplantae > Streptophyta > Magnoliopsida > Alismatales > Araceae > Zantedeschia > Zantedeschia hybrid cultivar. The sequence goes on from JARZZO010000011.1 coordinate 50,874,500, forward strand.
TCAATTATAGAGATGGAGGGAAGAATACATTAACTTATGTGGCTATAAGAGTTCTTAGCCAAACCACTTCAACTAGCCTATGTGAAAGAAATTGGAACACCTTCAATCTTACTCACATAAACAATTGAAACAAACTGAAGGCAGATAGGCTACAAAAGTTAGCGAATTGTCATTACAATATGAGGATGAGGCTAAGGAATATCATAATTAGACAAAAATTGCAACTAAAGAGAACATTAGAAGTGGCAGGTCAAATAATCCGAGGTCTACAAGATGATGTCGTGGGTCAAATTGATGTAGATGAACTCTTTGAGGAGGAATATCCACTTCATGCTTGGGTGGATGTCATAAGAGAGTTGGATAAACCTTTATTTAATCATGATGACCACAGTTGAGTTGAAGGAGAATTGGATGAAGGTGAGCAACGAGATCCTTAATTTAAAGCTCTTACTTTAAAGAGTTCTAGAACATCAACATATGGCTCAGGACATGAAAAGCCTCAATTGCAAAGGTCAACAACTGTAGTTGACAATTGGTCCCAAAGATCTAATGTGCCTCAGCATGAACTTCAAAGGTCAGCATCTGCAATTGAACATTGAGTCACAACGGCATGAAGATCTACTCTTGCACACTTATTCATGAACCCTTCGATCGAAGCACAAGGAGAAAGAAGTTCATAAGCAACAACAACAACAGTAACAGTAGCAGCAACAACAAAAGAAGAAGAAGAAGACAATGAAATGTTCACAAGTTGTTAGGAGTGATGATAGTACCTAGGCTCCTAGTGATGAGGATGACGATAATGATGATCATGATGATGATGATGAAATAGGAGCTACAACTGAAGCTACTAGACAACTAGGTTTTGAATCAGAGACACCTAGATATCGGATATCCACTAGATTCATTGCCATCAAGAGGTATGAGTGAGAACCAACAACATAGAGGAGGTAGATATGGTGCGGGAGATCAAGGCCATCATTAGCATGGATCATATGAATGGGGAGGACATGGTTATGGCTTAACTTTTCATCATCCCCACCTTGATCCTTCTTACTCAAACTCTACTAGTAGAGATGTTGGTCTCTCGTTTTCTTGTGGAGTTCTTTATCAATCTGAGCGAACAATTTTCTAGAAGTAGCTCTAGCCACCAAGCACCAATTGCACAATCTCCAAGAGGGTTATATGGTGGTTTTCAAGATATGGCTTCATCTTTATTTGGTTATAGCTATGTAGCATATCCTAGAGGTGACTTCGAAGATGATGATGATGAATCTTGTTCTTCTCATTATCCTATTAATTTCATGGTATGTAATTTGAACTTTTTTATCATTTATCCTAGTAGTAATGTAATGGGACACATATTTGATCATTTATTTCAGTTATGAGTTTAATTTGGAATCACAAATTAATCACTATCAATCCAAATCAAATGTAATTCCATTAGATTTGACTGTTCATATGTTATTTTCACTTCTATAGTTTCTTTTTTAATTGTTTGATTTTTTTTCTTTTTTTTTTCTTTTTTCGGATTTTTCTTTGTTTTTTTCTTTTAAAATTAAAAAAATTGGATCAATCCAATTATCAGCATTTTCCGAATGGATCGACCGATTCGACCGATCTAATCTGGATCTGGAACCGATCAACACTGGGTGATTCCCAGTCCCGATCTAATTCCAAATACCTTGTACCGGACGTGCCATCTGTAGGAGACGTAAGGGAGATCGGACCCTCGCGCTACAAAATTTTAATGATCTTTGTCTTTGGATCAATTGTATGGATCCGTTGTCTCTTACCTCTTCCCACTGACCTCGATCAGTCTTAATGACATCGATCAAATGATCAACTACCCTTAATTAACCATATGGTGATCCCCTTTAAATGAAATCATGCACTAAAATAATACAAATTACGATTTTGATTCAGTTGATTGGACCATGGCTCATTATGAAAAGGAACTATGACGAAATTCATTTATGTCCTTTTAGGTACCCTTGTATCCTTAAAGGATGCACATTAACATAATGAGTGTATTAAGTTCCTTTCGAAACCCCTAAAGGATAATCCATTCTCCAGTAAATATCCTTTAAGGCATGATCTTTTAATGGGACTTAATGAACCATACCAACATCCTTAATGAACCATACCAACATCCCATTAAGTATCCTTTTACTTAAGGGATGTTAGTAGGACTACTTAGGAGTCACTAAGAGGCCCTTAGATTCGATAAGTATCCTTTTAAAAAATGTCTCTTAATAGTCATAATGAACTAAACCAATAATCCTTTAAGTATCCTTTAACCTAAAGGATATTAATAAGTTCAATTAGAATCCATTAAGAATCAAGGATAATGTGGCACATTAAGTACGATTAAGTGTCCTTTAATATAATTCCTTAATAGTTTCTAAGCGAAACATACTTATGACACATTAAATATCCTTTAGTCTAATGGGTTTTTAGTAGGTTAACATAGTATCTATTAAGGATCCAAAAATGATCCATTAAAGGTCTACTTTAATTGGACACGCTCAAACAAGACCTAATATGCTTTATTAAAAAGGTCCAATACGATTTCTTATTCAATATTCAATATGAGTCGATGATCCATTAAAGATGGTCCAATTAAATGTCCTTTTAATAATTTCAATGAATCCATAAGTTCCAATTAAACAAAAGTTGGACAAAGATCAACATGATAAAGTTCAACAAAGTCTATCACTTAATTTGATTTTTGGAACATGTTAACCACTTAATCAAAAATTACAATGTATAAGACTCAACAAAATATGAGTCATTGTAAAAAATGCAAGCTCAAGAAAGCATGAGCTAGCACAAAAGATCACTGAAGAAGGCATTAGTGTATCATCCTAAATCTAAAAAGAATTCATCAAGCTCAAGAAAGCATGAGCTTGGCCTTGCCTTGAAGGAAGCTTGCTTTTCTCTTTGCACAAAGGGTATGTCAGGTGGCAACCCCCACCGATGGCTTTCTCACCAAAGTTTTTTGAATTTTGTTAGAGAGAGAGAGAGAAATCAAATGAAAGAGAGAGAGAGAAGGGCTTGGCCCTCTCTCTTGCTGAGGGGATGGGGAGCCACCGGGTGGCACCCCCCTCCACCAGCCTCTCTCTCCTCTTCCTTTCTATTTTTACTTCCTATTTTATTTCTTCTTTTCTCCTTTTTTTATAGAGAACACCCCCTACTAGTGGGGGTTGCAGGCAGGTGCAAGTGGAACGGGGAGGAGGGGGATGACCGGTGCCCCCCCCTAGTAAGTCCTCTCTCTTCTTTCTCTCTCCTCTTTCCCTCTCTTATATTTCTTTTTTTTTATTTTTTTTAAAGAAACCCCTACTAGTGGGGGCATTAAATGGAACCAATGGAGGGGAAAGACCGGTGGGACCCCCCTGGTGCCTCTCACCCTCATCTCTCTTCTTTCTCTTCCTACCTTCTTTTCTTTTTCTCTAATTTATTTTGTTTCCCAAAATCCCCCCCCACTAGCGAGGGGTTTAGGAGAAACCAGTTTTTAGGGGAATCCGGTGGGACCCCCACTGATTTCCCTCTCTCTCTCTCTATCGCACACTTTCTCTCTCTCTTTTGAACTTTCTCTCTCCCAGCGCCGCCTATTGGACTCTTTCTCTTCAGCTCTTTTTCTATCTTTATCTCTCTTTCCCTCTATCTCTTTCTGTTTCGAATGTGTACTCTTTCTTGTTGGCGCCGCCCGCCTTCTCTCTTTGGGCTGCACACAAGAGGGGAAATATTCTCTCTCTCTCTCTCTCTCTCTCTCTCTCTCTCTCTCTCCTGCGCCTCTTCTTCTTCTGTTTTCTTCTTTTCTTTTCAATTTTCTTTTTTTGGTTGTTGTTGTTGTTGCAGGCTGCTGATGGTGTTGCTACTCCTGTTACCTTGACGCTGCTGGTGAGGCTTGGTACTGCCCCTTCTGATGGTGTTGTTGATGTTGATGCAGGCTGCTGTTGCTGCTTGGTGCTTGTCGGGTGGAATCTCTATCAGGTAACCCCCCACCCTTGTTTATTTTATTTCTTGTTCTTATTTTTTGTACCAACAGAAACCAATCCAAATATCTTTCCTATGCTTGGACCTGCCTGTTCATTCTTAAAATTGTTACCTGCCCTCACCAAACCTTGTGACAACAGACAAGCATTAAAGGAACTATGATCAAAAACACCTCTTGATAGGCCTCTTTTCTTACTTGGCCAAAGGAACTTTTGATTCCAAATCATCATCCACTAAACAGGCACTTCCGTTCCACCACTCCAGTGACCTAACTTTAATTTTTTAGATCATATTGATGATAGGGAAATAAGCCCAAGGTATATTATCGGAGCATGATATTATCATAATCAACATTCTCTTTAGGAACTGCATTTCCTGCTTCAACACAGCTCATACCACCACTATCATGTCATAGTTAACAATCAAGGGACTTAAGTAACATCTATAGAACAATTTACTTTAAACAGAAACATCTACAGGAGAATTCTTTTGTCACCTTTGTGAAGAGAATAACATCACCACATGTTACAGCTTACAACCCTACCTTCTGAAGCAAAGGTATGGAACCCATGGATTTCTGCTTGTTGGGTCCTTCCCTGCATGACTCAGCTATAAGCACTAGCATAAAAATATATTGGTCCCCTTCTCCCAGACGTCTCATATTGTGAAACACTGAAACTCATCACATTCGGACAAAAGATCAACAAAGATAGACATCTTTCTCTGCTTGATCTCTTATGTTCTAGTCACCTGACTATCTCCAAGTAAGGGATCTAATAGTCCTCCTCCTTCCAAATTTCAAACCCACACCATGAATCAAGGCTATGCTTGTCCTCTCTCTTCAAATAGTTGATGTCACACACAAAGATATGAAACTCATTCCACTATTTCACAACATCCTTCACCTCAAAATCAGTTGACGACACTTTCACATCCTGATTAGAGCTACAAGCCTAGCAGGCCAACTGGAAAATCAGGTCAATTGGGCCTGGCCTAAGAGAGGTTGGTTTGGGTTCCGGAGGATCACTTGCTCAAAACAAGTCCATCCCATGTCAGACCAGGTTGACTCCTCTGGTCAAACCAGCTCTAGTAGAACCAAAGTGATAATTTAAAGTTGAAGTTCAAATTATAACCTACAAATTTTACCCAAAATGCTCATAAATCACAGTTCATAAAGTAATGGACATCAGCATGTGCATAAATAAATTCATAAAGTCATTGAGATGCAGCACACAGAGGACATAAGGGCAACTCCTTACATATAGGCACACATGCATTATGGATGAAACTTGCTTAACAATGTCCTGGTCAACAAAACGAGACAATACACATATCATCTGCCAAGCACGAACTTTGCGCCTATGGACCTGAACAAACAAGGGAACAAATTCAAATGCTCGCAGGCATAAGAACATACAACTATTTTTGAAAAGAACAATTGAAGGCAGAGAGGAAAAAAAATGACACATCCAAGCAAGTACTTACGCCACTGTATTTTTTGTACAGCTCCTTTGCTAGATCTTTATCAGTAACCTATTTCAGTGATATGATGGAACTATTTTAGAACATCACATTTAACTATGTAAGTCAAAAATGCTTAAGACTCAGAGAAAGGAAGTACAAGTGCAAGTGGCAAACAAAGGATAACCCAATGGAAAGGATGAGCTAACCAACTCACCAGTCTTCAACAGAAAATGGCACTTAGAGGAAAGAAAAATAAAATAAATCTGCCAATGATCTAGATACGAAACTAACACCTTCATCCAGAGAGAGTAATTTTATGATGTATTGACGATGGAGCACAGTTCTCACCATCTTTGGCCAAGGCCAGTTTAAAATGTGCACTACTGTAATATGCATGCAACAGTTCAGGATGGGAAGTAATAGAGAAAAATCGTGGACAAGTGTAAAATATCTTTGGCAAAAATGATACAAATACATCTTGAGATTCATAAATTTCTTTATATCAAAACTAAGTGAATTCATACAAGGGACAGAGCCATGTCAAGCAAAAGAAAACATGGAAATGCCTCTCCTGACATTGAAGTTGTAAAAGTTGGAAGAATAAAATGGTAGGAAAGAACATGTGAGAAGAACCAAAGGCCAGGAAGTCTCTTACAGTAATTACTGAACCTTAGAATTCAATTATTATGCGACCTATAGAGCACTCCAAGAAACACCATTCTGATGGAAAAGGTCCAGTCTTGATCATTGCATTGCCCCAGAGAGTCTAAATGCATTATAAAACTCAACTTGATGTTCATAAAGCCACTCCTCAATGTACTCATTTTTATTTCCAAGTGGATTTTTGCACAAAAGATTGCACCAGGAACAGTTATGGTCTGATTAACTTGTAATAATCAGCACATGTTGCAGCATCAGACACATAAGCCACACATGTTTATTAGGAAACCCAAATACCTAACTTCCAGCAAACCATAAGCAGGCATGTGGAGACTTACATGATGGAAACTGTACTCGGATACCCACAAAGGGCTAATCTGTCAGATCAAGCAAGCAACAAAGAAGCTGCAATCATTCACACCAAGTGAGAACCTTTTGTGGAAAGCAAGGATCACAGAACCAGGACTAGGAACCGGCCAGTTCCTGTTTTACTGGACTGGTTTCAACCAGTCCTGAAATACCTATAAGACAATTCATTTGAAAAAGAAAAGATAAAATGTAAAAAAATTGAAAAAATCAAAACTTAGCAATTTCTAAAGCATAAATCGAGAGAGGACATCCAGCCCAACCTGACCTGTCCCAGCCAGTGCCCCAGCACATCCTGGTTTGTCCTGGCCTGTCCCAGCCCATCCTGGCCATCCTGGCCTGTCCCGGCTTGTCCCAGCCAGAAATTTACATTCTGGCCTAAGATTGTCTAAGCTCCGTAAGCTGTCTGTAAACTTATTTTGGGGGGTTCATTTGACAAATATACTATTTTATAACCCACAAACCCATTATAAATGCTTTTATTTCATTAGTTTGTGGTATTTCCATGTGATATGCTTATTATGATATTGTTTGTTGCATATATATGTTTTATATTAGTTGGAATATATGGGAAAATCTTTGGGATACGACACGGGAATTGCCCAGGACACCAGCATGTCCCATGCAATAGAAAAACAGGATGGGGGCAGAGACAGGATTGACAACCATAGTTATAACAGCTCGCTGTACTCTATAGCCAGAAAAAGATCTCTAAGCATTTGGATATTTGTAAAATACCTCAAGTAACTTGAGAACAGGTTGAATGCAATGTCTCTTTGAGACATGAATGATTATGATGAAAATCTAATTTGAGTAACTTGTGAAGAGAAAGGTTTTTTTGGATGATAAATGCATTTGTAAAGTTCGTGATTTTTCTTGTGAAGTGTTTGAATAATATCATACATATCATAGCTAACGGGATATATGCAAATACATACCCTACAGGGAGTTATCTGCAAATGCAGAATCTGTTAGGGGTTATGCAAATATGTATCATATAAGGGGTTATCTCAAATATAAAATCTTTTAGGAGGTTATTTGCAAAAACCCCTTTAAAGCACTTAACTGTAAATCCACAAAATCCATACCCACAAAATAGATAGTAACTATTTTCAGTTTTGGACATGTAAGAAAAAAGGAAAAAAACCATGGCATGTAAGAGACAAAGGGTATTGGACATTATTAAAAGAGACGAATATGAGGCGAGGCGAGGCGTTCTTGGCCCACCTCGACCTACTTCATTGCCTAGGCGAGCGACGCGATCGCCTTTGATAACATAGGGTGAAGGTGATGGGAGAGGGGGAGGGTAGAAGAAGAAGAAGACGCCAGGAAGAAGGAGGGAGGGGAAGGGGACGAGGGCTTCACGCCCTCCCACAGAGTCCCATCACGGGGTCGACACACACACACTACACAACCACTAATGGAACCTTCTATTCCTTACCTTTTTCTGTCCACCCCCAAAACGAGATATGTACAAGTATATATAAAGAGCTCCATGGAGTGCCCTAGAAAAGAAAAGACAAGAATGCCTCAACATCTCAAAATGGGGAAAAAAAACGTACAGGAAATAGCAGAAAAATGAAAAGGTCTGAATGGGCCTCAAATGGGCCGAATACATATCCAAAAAAATGGCAAAATGGCAAAATGTAACTCAGTCCAAAAACGTGTCCTAACCAAGCGAAAGTGAAGCTGGAGTCGAGGTCGATGTCCTTCGATGGCGGTACACATGAGCCGGGTCGAATCAGATACGGGCTCTGGTATCCTCACCAATCCTCTCCGGCTGGGAGGAACTCGACCCCGTCAAGTGAGGGTTACACCCGCTCAGGTACCGCTCAAAAAGGTCCGGGTCGATTTGCTGAGGCTCCTCACGTGTGACCCATATGTCCTCGATCATCGGCTGTCCTCTCGAATGGCCTAGGTAGCGTTGGTATGCCACATCTATAGAAGTAACAACCTGCTTATCCAATATATGGTTAATGTGCTCTCGCCGTACTAGAACGGAAGCTGTAGGTGGACGCTTATAGGTGGGGTCACTCTCAAGGGGAGGAGAAGGCTCAAATGGGTCACTTGGTATCACTGCCGGATCCCAGTAGGCTACCAAAGCTGAGACGTTGAAAGTGATACTGATGCCGTAGTCCAGGGGAAGATCCACCACATACGCATTCGGTCCGACCGGTTTCAACACTTAGAACGGGCTGGCTCCTCGAGCTTGCAACTTCTTCACGGCCCCAGATGGGAACCATTCAGGTCTGACCCTGATCATGACATAATCGCCCTCTTGGAACTCAAGTGGTCACCGATGCGCATCTGCCAACTCTTTGTTGCGTTCATTAGTGATCTCAATATGGTGACGGACACTATCATGCAAACTCCTGATGTGATGGGCAAGCTACTCAGCTAACTCTAAAGTACGGGACTAAATGGGCAGTAGAACTAGATCAATAGGTTCTCTAAGTCTATAGCCAGAAACAATCTCGAATGGACACATACAAGTAGACCTATTGACAGAACTATTGTATGCAAACTCTACGTGCCATAAGACCTGATCCCAGCTAGGGATATGCTCCCCAATCAGACAATGCAAAAGATCACCCAGACTCCTATTGACTACCTAAATCTGACCATCTGTCTGGGGTGATAAGCAGTGGAAAATTTGAGTTTGGTTCTCATCAGATGCCAAAGGGTCTTCCAGAAACAACTAACAAATCGAACATCCCTGTCTGAGACAATAGTTTCAGGTAGTCCATGCAATCGAACCATACCCTTAAAGAAGGGCTACTTTAGACGCATCAGAAGTCTTTGAGAAAGGAACAAAATGTGCCATTTTGAAAAACTGATCGACAACAACCAAGATATAGTCGGGCCTTCGAACCGTGCGCGGCAGGCCTAAGACAAAATCCAGGTTAGCATCCTGCCACGGACGATCAGGCACGGGGAGTGGGGAGTACAAACCGGTATTTTGCTTCCTTTACTTTGTCGTAGCGCACATATGACACGGAGCCACGATACAAGCGACATCGCGCTTCAAGCTCGGCCAGAAGAACCAGAACTCAATAAGATCAATGGACTTGTTCCGGCCGAAGTGACCGGCTAGACCACCCGCATAAACCTCCCAGATCAGCAAATCATATACTGAAGTCTACGGGATGCACAATCTCAACCTACGAAAAATGTAACCCTCCTGAAGAATGTAAACCTTAATCACACTAATCATACAAAAGCCCTAATTTTTAACCCTTAATTATGGTTAATTTTCACTAATTAACGCTAATAACATGTACTTAATGCAAAAAAAAATGCACATCTATGTCCTAACAAGTTCAATTGAGTGGTTGGCACACTTAATTGAACCTTAATCACATTAATCATACAAAAGTCCCAATTTTTAAGTCCTAATTAGGGCTAATTTTGAGAATTTTGTCTAAACAACATGCTAAAAATTTTTCAACCTAAATATTAATAGATCTACACAATATACACAATCATACATCATTTATAATTTTTTTAGAATTTTAAAAAAATAATTCAAAATATACCTAAACTCGGATCGGGATGCGAAAAGAAAATCCGACGTCGAGGGCGGCGGTGACGGCGACCACAGCAGCGGCGGCAGCTCCCGGACGACCGGCCGACGATGACGGGATGAAAACCCCCTCCTTTTGGTCGATATCTCAAAGAAAACTAGAAAAGAGACAGAAAGAGAGAGAGAGAGAGAGGAAAGAGAGGCGGACGCCGGACGGCCGGCGGCAAGCGGCGGCGGTCGCCGGGGGAGGGGGAGCCGGGGAGGGGCTGGAGGAAGGGGGGCGCCAGCAACAGAAACGTTGCTGGCGCCTGGCTCCCGATCCCTAAGGGGGGGATCGGGACCGGCCCGAACCGGACCAGATCGGGTCCGGACCGGCCGATCTGGCCGGTCCGGCCCCGATTTGGTACGGTTCGGGCCGATTTCGGCCGTTTTTATTTTTTATTTTTTAAAATCGGTGGGGGGGAATAGTAAATTCCCCCCCAAATCGGATCGGGACCCGCCGATTCCGCAATCCATGCCATGGGCAGAATGTCATACCAAATCTGATCCATTTATGGGTGGAAATGTAATGAAATGAGGCACTCGTTCGAATCGGAGTAGACATAGAGTTTACACATGACATACGGGAGGGGAGAGAATGATCAACATAAATCAACCCAAGGCACTCAACAGCCTTCGTAGAGATGGCATTGATGCAACTCCCGCTATGAATGATCACCTTACACACCTTATCACTGACGCGATAATAGGTGTGAAAGATGGAAATGTGGCCCCAATCATCACTCCCTCGAGGCTGAGCCAAAGTACAATGGACCACAATTAGCCTACCTTCATCAGGCAGATTGTCAATATTCTCCACTCTGAAATACTCGGTCCAAATGCAGCCGACCGTATCATCCTCCTCCGACTAAAACTCGGCAGCTAAATCAGCTCCAACCTCATATCTCACATCTGCATCACAGGAAGTGAAGGCTCCTCAAGATCAATGCCCTTAATAGCTAGAGACCTCTTAGGGCACTGAGAGGCATAGTGACCCAACTCCTGACCCCGATAGTATCGCCCACGAGAACCGCCATCGTATGACAGAAAACTAACAGTCGAGGCCTTACCCTTATCCTCCCGCCTATCAGGTGGGGCACCAATCAGGGGACGTGTAGGAGGTAAAGGTAAAGCAGGAGCCGGATATCTTTGCGGCAAAAATTAGGGCCTGGGCGGAGGTGGAGGAACCTGGTGGCTAGGCTCCATCAAAAGGTGTATTGAACCCCTCTATTGGGCTACGACGCGATACGTGGATCAAAAGGATGCTAGTAAAGCGAACTAGCACGCGGGGGCGAAGCCATCTCCAACTCGAACTATTCAATCTCGCGCACGACCTGATAAGTATGCTCAATGGTCGTCACATGTTGACGGAATAGCTCATGTTGATAAACATGACGCAGGCCTCTCCGAAAGTGGGAAAGAGTCAGCGCACCCTCCTTTCGAGCGCCACATCTCATTAGGTACTCATCAAACTCAGCAATGTACTCTGAAACAAATCGAGTCCCTTAAGTGAGGTTCTACCACCTATCAATGAGACGATGTTGGTAAGTCAGGGGAGGGTACTTCTCGCGAAGCAACACCTTCATGCCTTCCCATGACTCAATGGGCTCTTGGCACCTCCGCTCGCGTAGAGCCATAACGTTAGACCAGTAGGTCTGAGCTTGGCCTATCAGCTTCATCAAAGCGAAGCGAGTTTGGCACTCATCGGACATACCCATCCAATCAAAATAGCAGTTCATGCTAGGCTTGCTAGCCTCCCAATCCAGATATACCTTCGGGTCTAGGGACCCGTCAAAGTTGGCAGCCTCAATACGAGCAGTCCGGAGATCATCCTAGTCGCCCAGGTTATGGTGGAAATAAGGCCGCCGCTCATCATAGCCAAACCCATCTCCAAGGTATCTATGACACCTCCGACCATCTCCAAATTTGTCCCGATCATCCCGATTTCTCGGGTAAAGGGGACGCCCCTGATCATACTCAAAACTCGCTCTACTAAATCGACAAAATCGATCATCACGGCCAAATCAATCACCCCAATCATAACGAACAAAGCGGTCATACCGATCGAACCGGCCATCCCGATCATGGCGCTCATACCTACCACCCCGATCATAGCAGTCACCCTGATGCCACTTACGCCTCCTCTCATAACCCCAATCCTGACCATCCATTCTGTCATGCCCATGGATTGCGGAATCGGCGGGTTCCGATCCGATTCGGGGGGGATTTCACTATTCCCCCCCCCCCCCACCGATTTTTTTTTTTAAAAAAAAAAGGTGTAAATCGGTCAGTGCCCTTCCCCCCTTCCCCCAACCCCTCCCCCTCCCCCGGCCACCGCTGCCACTCGCCGCCGACCCCCTCCCCACCCCCCACCCCCCGCCGTAGCCGGCCGTCTGCTGCCATCTTCTTCTCTCTTCTCTCTCTCTCTCTCTCTCTCTCTCTCTCTCTCTCTTTTTATTTGAGATCTCGACTGAAAGAAGGGGATTTTCACCCCGCCATCGCCAACCGGCCGTCCGGGAGCCACCGCTGCTGCTGTTGTCGCCGTCACTGCCGCTGTCGACGTCGGATTTTGTTTCTGCATCCCGATCTAAGTTTAGGTATATTTCGATCTTTTTTTTTTAAATTATCAAAAAATTAGAAGTGATGTATGATTGTGTACATTGTGTAGATCTATTAATATTTAGATTCAAAAAAAATTTAGCATGTTGATTAGACAAAATCCCCAAAATTAACCCTAATTAGGAGTTAAAAATTAGGGCTTTTGTATAATTAGTGTAATTAGGGTTCAATTGAGTATGCCAATCACTCAATTGAACAAATTAGAATCTAATTGTACATTTTTTTGCATTAATTGCTCATTGTTAGTACTAATTTCTCATAATTAACTTTAATTAAGGGTTAATAATTAGGTCTTTAATGTATATTTTTTATGGATGTACATGAATTGCATTCATTTTTATTGTAAATTCATTGAATATGTATACAATTTTTCCTGATTTATTTTATTTTTTTCTAATTTTTTCTGATTTTTTTTAATTTTTTAATCTGGCCGAGTCGAACTGGCCAGACTTCATCTGAATCTGCCGACTCGGCCGATCCAATCCGGGTCGGATCGGGATCGGCAAGTCCCGATTCGGGGACCCGATCCGATCCGAAATTCCTTGGTCATGCCTCCTACTCTTACGTGCATCAAACTGGTCGACTTAACCCATCTCATCGATAAAATCATCATCCAGCCCCTGATCCTCATCTCGCCAGTCAAAAGTAGGATCGGCTCTAATAGGTAAAACGCATAGGAGGTGGGTTCACCGGAGGCGGCGGAGGGTGCACGGGGTACTAGGTCGGGGCTGGGTTCAGGTCTTGGCAGTCTGCCACCCACACTGGACCTGGCCCGGACGCTGTCCCGGAGGAGTGGGATCGAAATCCGCAAGTATGTCCTACACAGTCCTAAGCGACTCTCCAAAACGTCCAAAACACTCATTAAGGCGATGGTCCAACTGATCCATCTGGCGCATGAGCTGCTGAACATCTCTGTCATCTCAAAGACCGTGGGAGAATCAGTGTGTGATCCTGACATCGATGGAGCTACGAAAGTCGACACTGCTACCTATGGTCATATGTAGTAAAGTGACAAACCAAAAGCTACCACATAACTCAGATGCAACTACCCACCAGAGGTCAAGTGGCACAACAAAGTAAGTGCAACTGAATGACACTAACAATGGTGATGCAAAACAATGTGCATATATGGTAAGACTCGCTAAATTGGCACTAAAACAGCATGATGGAAATCAAGGACAGTAAAAGGCAACAAAACATCCGCTCTAAATGATGCTCAGATGACAACAAAACAACTAAAATACATGCTATAAATGATGGCCAAATAGCAAAAATATGGAATATGATGAACACCTACTAAGAAGGGTTTGAATGTCTACACATATCGAGATCGGCCATTAACACAACCAAGGGTAGCATATAGGCACAAATAGTCACCATCGTCTAGAAGAACAATCATGTAATAACAAGAAGTAACTAACTCCGAAGTCGACCTCGTAATGAGGAAACGTGCTGGAACGCAGGTAGTAAGGACTACCACGGGTCTAAGGTAGCAGCAATAACATCAACAATACAACTCAGAGCTGCCGGATCGGTAGCTCTCAATCTCAAAAACAAGCAATAAAGTACTAAATGATATAATCAAGCTAGACGTCGTAAACTCGTACCAGCACGGCAGCAAATTCGACTATATATAGAACAAGCTAGCTGTGATAAAGGGGCTAACCAACTAACCTGCCTACTGTGAGAGTGGGGTACGAAAATCAATGCAACTTTAGGACAGCACCATACTGAATATGAGTCGTCCTTGCTGACACGAGCCTAATGGTGTGATCGGTGCAAGAAACAGAGCATAAATCGACGACCTCGATACACGACTACGTGTACAAAAGTGATACGTAAAATGATGCACAATCGGGGCAGACATATACTAAAACTGGATGGGCCTCACTGAGACGAGACCAACGCCGCTGACAGTATGCAAATCGGAGCCCTAACGGATCCAAGACGAGGGTGGTGCACTAAGGGCTCCGGGTGCACTGCGCCAGACCCAGCCTAGTCTAGGTTTGGACCTAGCTGCACCTTGGCTCGGTCCTGGCCTGAACCAGGTGGACCTATTAGAGAGCCTAGTTCAGACCAAGATACTAAGTTGACGTGGACCAGCTTCCCACGAACCAAGTGTGAACCAGGCGCGAACCTGGCTTCATACAAAGGGTTCGGGCCCTGAGGTGAACCCGGTCAAACCGGGTTGAACGGGTGGGGTTTAAAGGGGGCCCAGCTTTTTCAATTACCTCCTCTAACCCTAACGCACTGGTGCGTAGAGAGAGGGAAGGCAGCACAGTAGAGTCTCAGGCAGCGGACGACACCGATGGGGGCGGGCGTTGGCAGTGACGGCACGGTGGGTGCCCGCAACGGCGACGACGATGCCGCCGACAGCACCAGCTGAAGGAGACGACCATGACCTTGATGGCGATGACGATTGCAACTTTGATGGGACCGGGCCATGACCCTGACGGGGCATTGGATAAAGGAGACTACAACGATGGGAAGCATTGCCGACTTCTCTGGCAGCCTCAAAGACACGCAAGGAGGGGCGATGCAGTGGAGGGGGTTTTGGGGAAGATGAGGACAAAGGTGGTGACAAGGGAGATGAGAAGCGGGGACGGGAGGGATCGGGCTTGGGCTCTGATACCAGAAGCTGAGGAGGGACAGAGATAGGGACTGGATGAGGGCACAGAGGCTAGGGGTGAAGGTGATGGGAGAGGGGGAGGGTAGAAGAAGAGGAAGATGTTGGGAAGGAGGGAGGGGAAGGGGACGAGGGCTTCACGCCCTTCCCACAGCATGGATTGCAAAATCGGCCGATCCCGATCCAATTTGTTGGGGGGGGGGGGAATCACTGCTCCTCCATTGATTTAAAAAATAAAAAATAAAACTAAGGTATCGAGCTGTATCGGGTCCGAACTGGCCGATCAAGCCGATCCGAGCCCGACACGTCCCAATACGGGCACTCCCGAATCCCCCCTTAAAGGGGGATCGGGAGCCAGCCAACCATTGTTCCTGCTGATGCTGTTGTCCCCAGCAGCCTTCCCCTCCCCTAACCCTTCGCCCGGTCACCGCCGCCACTCGACGTCGGCTTGTCGCCGCCATCTTCTCTCTCCTCTCTCACTCTCTCTCTCTTTCTCTCTCTCTCTCTCTCTTTCTTTGAGATCTCGACCAAAAGAAGGGGGTTTTCACCCCGTCGTCGCCGGCCGACCGGCCGGCAGCCACCGCCACCGTTGTTGTCTCCGTCAAAGTCAAAAAAAAAAATTCGCATCCCAATCCGAGTTAAGGTATATTTCGATCTAAATTTTTTTAAAATTCTTCAAAAATTAGAAATGACATATCGAGTGTAGATCTATTAATATTTAGCTTTAAAAAAATTAGCATGTTGATTAGACAAAATCCCCAAAATTAACCCTAATTAGGGATTAAAAATTGGAACTTTTGTATGATTAGTATAATTAGGGTTCAATTGAGTGTGTCAAACACTCAATTGAACTTAATAGAACTTAATTGAACAGATTTCTAGATTAATTGCTCGTCATTAGTACTAATTTCTCAAAAGTAATCTTAATTAGAGGTTAAAAATTAGGACTTTTGTATGATTAGTATAATTAGGGTTCAATTGAATGTGCCAAACACTTAATTGAACTTATTAGAACCTAATTACACAGATTTGTAGATTAATTGCTCGTCATTAGTACTAATTTCTCAAAATTAACCTTAATTAGTAGTTAAAAATTAAAACTTTTGTATGATTAGTGTAATTAGGGTTAAATTGAGTGTGCCAAACATTCAATTGAAATTATTAGAACCTGATTGTATATATTTTTGCATTAATTGTATGTTATTAGCGTTATTTTTAAAAAATTAATTGCAATTAAGAGTTAAAAATTGGGGCTTTTATATGATTAATGTAATTACGGTTCAATTGAGTGTGTCAAGCACTCAATTGAACTTATTACAATTTGATTGCATAGATTTGTACATTAATTGTAAGTTATTAGCATTAATTTTTTAAAATTAACCCTAATTAAAGGTTAAAAATTAGGACTTTTGTATGATTAGTGTGATTAGGGTTCAATTGAGTGTGTCAAGCACTCAATTGAACTTATTACGATCTGATTACATAGATTTGTACATTAATTGCATGTTATTAGCGTTCAATTTTAAAATTAACTCTAATTAAGGGTTAAAAATTGGGACTTTTGTATGATTAGTGTGATTAGGGTTCAATTGAGTGTATCAAACACTCAATTGAACGTATTACAATCTGATTGCATAGATTTATGCATTAATTGCATATTATTAACGTTATTTTTTTACAAATTTACTCTAATTAAGGATTAAAAATTGGAGTTTTTGTATGATTAGTGTAATTAGGGTTCAATTAAGTGTGCCATACACTCAATTGAACTTATCACAATCTGATTGCATAAATTTGTGCATTAATTGCACATAATTAGTGCTACTTAAATTTATGTGTCCTTTTATGTTATACAGGAATATGTCAGAGTAAGAACATCATGAACAGGATGTGGAGCAGCAGGGTGCTTATTCTGGTTGGCAGCATTGCACACTACTGGACAATAGGCAGAGGAGGGTCAAATGCAACTGGTCTGGAAAGAAGATAGGTGGAGACGTGTATTGCCTAAAAAGTCATATTGTTGGCATAACAGGAGACGTCAGCAGATGTAAGTCAGTTCCGTTGAATTTAAAGAAGGAAATGAGGGTTTATATGCTGGGTAAGAAAGTCCAAAAAGATTTATCATCTCAACAACACATGGATCTGCAAGATGAGATATCAGGGCGCCAGAGACGAAGGGATTACAATCTACCTATTCAGCGGCCGATCAATTTAGATGATAATGAGGAGGAGGAGGATGAGGAGGATCCAGATGACCCTGATGCAGAGTACACCAGAGTTGTTCGTGCCAGTATGCAGACAAATAGAGAAGATGAGGACCGACTAAGAGGCATAGGAACATCAGTAGGATCAGTGCCTACTGGTTCTCAGCCTGAGAGACTCGTTCCTAAGGGCTTTTCTGCTCGTAGGATTGCTACTTATGTGTTAGGTTGTGGATAGACGTCAGATGTAGCACGCGGTCCTATGGACCAATTTTTGTATAGATCAAAGTCTGCCAGAGGGCCTAGAATCAAGCAAGCATTGAAAGAAGTCAAAACCTCAACAAAAAATGCATTGAAATAAATTGTGAAGTGGTTTTTACATACAGGTGTGCCAGCACATACCAAGGTTTGTCGTATCGCGGATCCGGATCGGATCGGGTTCTTGCAGATACGAGTCAGATACGATCCGACTTGGGCGACTCGGGCCGACTCAAACAAGTCGGTCCGGTTCAAGCCGGTTCATTTTTTTTTATTTTTTTTTTGAAGAGAAATCTTTAGTTTATTAACATAAATATACAATTTTATAAATTCTACTAGATGTTTTTATTATGGTAAATGACTATGAGTCACATTTAACAAGAAAACATCAATTTCATACATTTAATTATGTAAAAAAGATATCCTAGGTCCCTAGCATACAAAGTAAGAAGAATTTGAATACAAGAAATATCAATCTGCAAAAGAAAGTTCCTTGGACCACTCTTCCCAATAGGTATCTTGGACCATTCTTCTTATTGTAGTTATCATCAACCCTTGTCTATTTTCCATGCTCCCTAGGAAACATATAAGGGTCAACATCCTCAACAGGAGTGCTTGATTTGTGCTTCTGAGGCCGAGCTGTAGGTGCTGGTCCAGTAGTAAAATAAGAGGATACACTCCTCCTACGTTTAGCCTGCCCCCTAGAAGAACTCCCACCAGCACCTGATGATCCACCAACACCCTGCTGAGCTCTCATAAATTCTCTCTCCCGATGCTCATGCCTACTGAGCTACTAAGCTCCAACACTCGCCGAGTACGTGGAGAAGGAAGCTCACGTCCATGTACCTCCTGAACGTCATCATCGCCATCAGACTCAGTCCAGCCTCCTTCTTCATCATTCTCCCCTCCACCTGCAACTCCATAAATCATGCGTTCTTCCCTCTCTTTATCTACAACCTTCTTTGAGCGCACTTCCTTCAAACTTTTCAAGTATTGAGTCATCTACGTCCTAACCTCCCCAACAACATCTTTACAACCAACCACTTCATTATACCCAACAAGTTTTCCTCCTGCAAGGTGCTTCAATCGAGAAACACCACCGCCATGTCCTATAAACTGACAGTAATTGCACTTGAACTTGTGCCTACTGCCATCAACCATGCTCCCATGCTGTCATCCGATGTCTCCAGACCCTCAACAAGGGGGTGGGGCAGCCATCTAATGACAACAAATAAAAGAGAAATAAGAACAAATAAATACATTAAATAACAAGAATAGTATAAAAGCATAACTTTGTGTATTAAATAAATATCAAATAATATATTATGAAAATAAATAAATTATTAATATATACTTAACAAATTACATAAATTACAAATATTAATTCAACATATTAATAAAAGCATAACTTAAAGTGAATGAAGAACATAAATATAAGTTGTGGACATGTCCAAAATTTATATACAAGTATCACATTTAAACATTATTAAGTAATAATATATAATACCATTAACTAATATAATTACTTAAAAATAAGATTTCAAACTAAAATATTTATACTTAAAACATACAAGTTAAAACATAGATCTAAATCTAATCAATTTTTACTTCTAGAATATAGAGTAGACAATTTATAAATTAATTTATATTTTAAATTTTATTTCATATTTTAATAATCACATTAATACATTAATCTTCATAACTTAGCATTTTGAATGAAATTTTATGCAAACATGTGAAACTCATAAATCTATGCCCATCATCACATAAATATATCATTTATTTATTTTTTTGATTTTTTCTGTATTTTTTTGTTATTTAATAAAAATCTACCTCAAATTTGAACAAATCTAGATTTTTTCATGTCAATTTTACAAAGAGACAATAGATCTACCTCTTCTTCATCTCTTAATATCCTAAACAACATCAAACAACAAGAAAAGAAGATGAAAAACAATTGAAACCGGATAAAACGTTCACAATAGATAGAAAACTCCTTTCCTTTCCAACAAAATCAACTACAAACCTTCAAAAACGCTTGGATCTCCCAAAAACACCAAGAGAAATGGAAGTAAGAAGAGGGGGGAAGGGTTTGGAAGGGTGCGACTCCTGCGTCTGGTGCGTTTCTGTCCAAACAGAAACGCAACGGATAGTTTTAGGGGTTTTAAGCCCTGCATCGTATCGGGCCGGATCTGAGCGACTCGACTTGTATTGGGCCAGATCACACCGGTTTGGGATCGCACCGGTTTGCTGCGAGACGGTGTGATCCAGCACGATACAAGCCGAGTCGATGGCGGTTCAAAGCGACTCGGGCGAGCCGACCGTGCCAGCGCATCGGGTCCGCCCAGATCCGAGTCGACTCATACGATCCGGCACGATCCGGTACGATACGGCTAACCTTGGCACATACAAAATTCAATCCATATTTTCAGACGAGGTGGATGCAATTGCAGATGCTGGGCTTGGTGTAAAAGCCCCTACACCTCGCTACATTTATGATGTTAGGCTCGAAGAAGAGTATAATGAGTTGAAGGTATGGGTCGACAACTTCAAAAATGTGTGGAAGGAGCATAGTTATACCATCATGTGTGATGGTTGGACAGGAACCACAAGGAGATCCATGATTAATTTCCTAGAGTATTGAAGCGAGGGCAGCACTATTTTTTTGAAGTTTGTAGATGCCTCAAATAAAATAAAGAATGTTGATTATTGTACAGGATAATGGATGACGTGGTAGAGAAAATTGGTGAAGAAAATGTTGTGCAGATAGTCACTGACAACGAAGCAAGTTACAAAGCAGCTGGTAAATTATTGATGTAGAAGAATAACCATTTATACTGAGTGTCTTGTGCAGCACATTCCCTTGACTTGATGATAGAGGACATAGGCAAAGACCCTTTTACTGCTAAGGTGGTACAACATGCTCAGATGATCACGGAATTTATTTATAGTTACAATAGGATTCTACATATGATGAGAGAGCATACAAGTGGACGGGATCTTCTTCGTACTGGTCCTACTAGATTTGCATCCAACTTCATCTCTTTAGAGAGCCTGATGAAGTACAAGCATTAGTTAGCCCAATTAGTCCAATCTGACGATTTTCTGGCACATATAAGGACACTGAGGGCCAATGTTAGGATGTTGCCTTGGCAGTAAAATCGCTAGTTGGGAAAAAGTTTTTGGGATAATGTTTCTCGCTGTATGAAAGTGGTTGAGCTGCTGATACATGTCTGAGGTTGGTTGGTGGAGATGACAAAAACGATATAGGATATTTATATGAGGCCATGGATAAAGCAAAGGAGCACTTGAGGGAAGCCATCCTACAACTTTTGAAAAATGGTGGAGGATCATCGATGATAGATGGGAGTCGACTCTCCATTATGATCTTCATGATGTTAGTTAATTCTTCATCTTTTCTACTTGATTTTATTTGATTAAATTTAATGACATTTATTTTGATAACTAATGAACTACTAAATGAAGAACACTCATTGCATTCTTGGGTACACAGCAGAGCAGCCAGAGATGCACAACTTGAGTTTGATCCTCAGGATCAGAGTTAGGCGGAAGGTGATGGAGTAGTTACTCAACATCCTGAATTTCAAGCAACAGAAGAAGGAGGTGCACCTCTTCTTCAGAGGCGTCGAAAGTCAACCACACTACCAGACACTGCTAGAACTTCTGCCTCTGAGCCAGCACTCAAGAGATCAGCTACTCAGATCTACATAGAAGAAAGGAGAAAGAGCCAGTGAGACCTTCATTGCAATCATCTAGCATTAAAAAGAAAAAACAATCAAAAGGAAAGTCTAAACAACGAGTAGACCCATCGGAAGAAGAACAAAGGGGATACACAATAGAGTTCAGCAAACTGGAGAGACACTTGAGGACACCCCAACTTTACCACCTTATTTGGTCAGCATGTACGAGGCAGAGAGACAAACCTACAGACGTAAAAGAAGGCGGTTGAGGAAAACAAGCCAAGTGGGGAGTGATGCTCCACTAAGGATGATGATGATGGAGATGGTGATGGTGATGTTGTTGTTGCTGCTGTTGGACTATCAGGCATGGATTGCGGAATCGACCGATTCCGATTCGAATCGGCCGATTTGAATCGGAATCGGCGGGTCCCAATTCGATTCGGGGGGGATTTCACTGTTCCTCCCCACCGATTTAAATAATAATAATAATAATAATGTGAATCAGTTCAAATCAGGCCAAATCGGGTCTGGACCGGCCGATCTGGCCGGTCCTGTCCGATTTGCCCCGATTCGGATCCCCCCTTAAGGGGGCCGATCCAGCCAGCAGCAGCAACGTTTCTACTGCTGCTGGCCTTCCCCCCTTCCCACAACCCCTCCCCCTCCCCCGGCCACCACCGCCTCCACTTGCTGTCGCCGGCAACTTGACCCCCAAAACAAGCTATAGCTTGGAAAATCTCAAGTAGAATAGGCTAGGGACAAAGCCTTTTTATCTGGAAAGATCCAAAATAGGCTCCGTCCAAAAAAAAAGTTGCCATTGGCTTCAAACATTGGAAGGAAAATATACACAGATGATCATCAATATATAAGACAAAAAGAGAATAACCAACAACCACAATAGATACAGAACCATCAAAGCATAAACAAGTTGTTGATGTACATTGCCATGCTATGAATGGCTACCATCTGCCGTTCTCTGCACTCCCCCCATTAGATCTCTCCCAGCCACTTCCCTCGCCAGAACTATGTGCTCCACCGTGAGGCTTTTCTTGACTCCAAACATCTCTCTACTGAAATGAACCACTACGATTGCCCTAGCAACCAGGCTCGTCAGCTTTATCGGAATTAGTCTTTGGAGTCCAAGCTTGATCCTCATTAGACATTGCTCCTTTGGTTGACACAGATGTGGAATTTCATGCTTTTGCAGAGTCACTGTCAAACCCCTTCGATTTGTTCGAATTGTCCGGCCCTTGGGACACTTGTCCACTTGCTTTTTTAGAGGAAACATCATCACTCTTCCGGACATCAGACCCTTAGTTGTCTTTAATGTATAATTTTTATGGATGTACATGAATTCCATTCATTTTTATTGTACATTCATTGAATCATATATATATACATTTTTTCTGATTTTTTCCTGATTTTTCCTGATTTATTTTGTTTTTTTCTGATTTTTTTATTTTTTTAATCCGGCTGAGTCGGACCGGCCAGACTTCATCTGGATCGGCCGACTCGGCCGATCCGATCCAAGTCGGATCGGGATCGCCGGGTCCCGATTCGGGGACCCGATCCGACCCGGAATTTCTTGCTAGCAGGAGGTTCTAGACATAAGAACAATTACACAGGATATAAAGATTACTCCGCACCTCGGAGTCATTCTGGAGAAACTCAAGGCCAAAGACAAGGACAATAAGGGGGATTTAAAGGCCAACAGAGACAGATAGGATATGATTGGCCCCCATAGGAAGATACATCTTCTTATCTGCCTATTTTTCACCCCCCTATACTGTCGTATTCAAACATCAGCAACAACACTGAGGGGTAATCTGGACCTCCACCTATCTAGTATGGCATTTATGTCCCTCCAGTACAATCAGGGGAAAGTTCAAGTCAGCAAGCTTACACATCTCGAGGTATTCAAAGGGGATTCAAAGACCTCGCTAGTTCCTTATTTAGCTATAGATATCCAACACATATGTCGGCAGATTATGGCCCGCAACTCAAATTTATGAGCCGGATGATGAAGGATCACAAATGTGATCTTTCTAAGATATTTTTTATTAATTTCATGTGAAATACTTCATAATGTCTTTTTTTAATTAGTGCGCAATAATAATTATTAGCAAATTATTTATCTTTAATGTTTATTTTTTATGGATGTACATGAATTGCATTCATTTTATTTTACATTCATTGAATAATATCTATACAATTTTTATGATTTTTTTCTGATTTTTCTCATTTTTTAATTAGTTTTTAATCGGGCAGATCCAGACTGGCCAGACTTCAACAGGATCGGCCCAGATCGGATCAGATCAGGATCGGCAGGTCCCGATCCGGAGACCCAATCCGACCCAGAATTCCTTGCCCCACAGAGCCCCATCATGGGGTCGACACACACACTGCACAACCACTTTTGGAACCTTCTATTCCTTACCTTTTTCTGTCCACCCCCAAAACAAGGTATGTACATGTATATATAGAGGGCTCCATAAAGTACCCTAGAAAAGAAAAGACAAGAACACCCCTACATCTCAAAATGAGAAACAAAACGTAAAGGAAATAGCAGAAAAATAAAAAGGTTTAAATGGACCTAAAATGAACCAAATACATGTCCAAAAAAATGGCAAAATGTACCTCGGTCCAAAAATGTATCCTCGCCAAGCCAAAGTGAAGCTAGGGTCGAGGTTGATGTCCTCCGACGGTAGTATACGTGAGCCGGGTCAAATCGGGTATGGGCTCTGGTGTCCTCTCCAACATCTCTGATCCATCTCTCTTCATCATCTTCTATTTTTCCCATAAAACCAACAATGTAAAAAAAAAGCCCGACAACACATGATGTTGATGTTGTTGTTTCTTGGGAAAATTACGGAAAAGGGCACAAAAAACTTTCAAAATGTCCAATAGGGGCACTATAAGTTGAAAATGTCTAAAAGAAGCATTCCTTCAAAAAGTTTGTACCTGACCGGAGCAAACGTCATAGTTAACATACTATCCAAAATTTCATTAATTGTTTTACATATAAATTTTCCAACTCTATATCCACAATTTCACATAATATAGAACATATAAATATAGACTTCAAGAGTGCACCTTTTAAATATATTGAACTTACAGTGCCCTTATTGGACAGTTTGAAATTTTTTGTGCTCTCTTCAGTAAAATTTTCACTTGTTTCTTTCACTTCATTCCTTCCCCCCCTGCTGCAGAAAATACTCATGCACACCTGCCTATCCCTTTTCTTTATAATAAAAAGAGACATCAGCCTTCTCCCTTATCTTCATCTTCAGCCTCCTATCATCTTCTTTCCTCCAACTTTTGCTAAACTTAACACTAAAGTGCCAAAGATGGGGAAAAAACATACATGCACCTGTGTGCACATGCATGCGCGCGCGTGCACACACACAGAGAGACTGGTTCATTCTTCGCCTGAACCCTAGAGCTGCAGCTACCTTTCCTTCTTTCTCCCTTTTCCATCACCCACCTACCATCCCAACTATCTTCTGAAAATGAACTCAAACCCCAGTCCTAAACCTAGAATACCCCTCACTATAAACTAAACAAACTTGTTCCCATCTTCTCTGTCCAATTTACTTACCAGGATATTGCTTTCTTAGATAAATCCTTGCTCAGAAAAGGCCCTTCCATTTTATTGATTACAACCATACTCAACAGAATATGAAACATATCCTATCATTCGTCAATTTAATTGTGAACAGTAATTTAATCCTGTTCACCAATGGAGCCAACGTAATAGGCAGATAATCTATATCATTCGTCAGCAGCTCAAAAGCAATATGTCTTCACCTAAATTTATTATCTGGACAATTTAGCCCTTATCCATCCTGCATCACATAGTTTGAAACCGTTAGAGAGGGGAAGTAACCAGCTTTCTGGGAAGAATGGAGCTAACCTCCCAAAAACATATTCATTATTTACAGATCATAAACAACCATTCAAAGATTAAGCACACAAAGGATTGGATGTTCAAAAGTTAACATTGTTTGGACATTTTTATGATAGTCTTGTGTCCATACCGCAGAATCAAGAAGCTCTAATAGAAACATCTTCCCAGCCAGAAGGGCAGATTGGGCATCAATGTTTTCCTTCTGGTCACTGTTTGCATCAGCCAAATCAGCAAGCTTGTCAAAGAGCACAGCGACGGCTACACGTGCATACATCTCTGTATTGATAAACACCTACAAGAAAATGTATTATTGACTGGTAAGAAACAAGATACGCCGCAACGTATATGTGGAAAGAAAACAAAAGAATTGTTTGCAAAGAAACACTGCAGAAATTTTAGTTATAATTCAAGGGTGACATATACAAACAATAGAGATACTTATCAACGACTAGTTCTGAGTCATTTCTAACATCTTAAAGGTACTTGAATCTACAAAGCATGGAATGCAGAATTGTCCGATCCAGATCGGAATCGGACGATTCTGATCAGGATCGCCGCACAGCGATTCAAGTTAATTGGCTAAATGCCCCAAAAAAAGGCCGAATCGGTCCCGTATCGGGCCGGAATCAGGCAATCCATCCGATCCAAACTGATATGGGCCCAAGATGAGCAATCCAGTCAAAAGGGGGATTTTAAGCCCCCTTTCTCCCCGCTGTCTGCTGCATTTTCACAGCAAACAGCAGGGAGAGAAGGGGAGCTGCCCCCGCCACCAGCCCACCGCCCAGGCCCAGTCGCCGCCATCAACCGCTGCCACCGGCCGGAATCCGTCAAGACCTCAATTTTTCCTTCTTGCAAAGAAGAAAAGAGAGAGGTTTTTCTAAAGAGAAAAAGAAAGGAAACAAGATCTTCAAAGGTGGAAGCTTAAGGAAAGATGGAAGAGGAGAAGAAAGAAGCTCTGTAGAGTAGTTTAGAGGGAAGTTCTTCAAGATCCATCCTTCTCAAAATCAAGGTTAAAACAAATTATTTTTTATTTTTAAATTTTAAACAAAAATTAAAAATGGATAGTTGTATTTAAATGCTTTATTAATGTACTGGATACATTATTGAAGATCTATATACATGAAATTGAAAAGAATATGTGAAATCCCTAATTTTTACCTAAATTAGGGTTTAAAATTTGGGACTTTTCATTAACTGATGTAACTAAATCTCAATTAAACATGTAAATCAGTCAATTGCATCAATTGATGCATGATTGGACATTCATGTGCATTTAATTTTATATTATGTTGAAATCCCTAATTTTTACCTAAACTAAGATTTCAAAATTGAGATTTTTTTATTAATTGATGTAGTTAAACCTTAATTAAACAAGTAAAATCAGTTAATTGCATCAATTGATGCATGATTGCACATTCATATGCCATTAATTTTGAGATGAAATCCCAATTGTTACCTAGATTAGGATTTAAAAATTGGGACTTTTCATTAATTGATGTAAATCATTAATTGCATCAATTGGTGCACGATTGCACATGCATATACATTTAAATTTTACATTTAGGATGAAATCCCTAATTTTTACCTAAATTAGGATTTAAAAATTAGGAATTTCATTAATTGATACAATTAAACCTCAATTTAACATGTAAATAGTCAATTACATCAACTGATGCATGATTGCACATTCAGCTACATTTAATTTTATATTTAAGATGAGATCCCCATTTTTTACCTAAATTAGGATTTAAAATTAGAGCTTTTCATTAATTGATGCAATTAAACTTCAAATAAACATGTAAATCAGTCAATTGCATCAATTGATGCATAATTGCACATTCATGTACATTTAATTTTACATTTAAATTAATGTCTGATTTTTATCCTAATCACTTAATTTACATTTGTGCTTTTTTGTAAGATTATGACAGAGAAGCAATCTAGGCCTCAGGGTTGAGTAGGACCATAGAGAATTGATTGATCCAGTAAGGTAAAGAGTGAAGTGTAAGTGGTGTAAAAAGGAGATGAATAGAGGTGTATTTCATTTAAAGCAAAACATTGGAGGGTTGATAGGAGAAGTAAAATCTTGTGAGGTTTGTCCTAAGGAGTTCAAAGATCAAATAAGGGCATACATGACAGGGAAAAAAGTTATTAAAGATTTCATAATTGTGTACTAACTTGAGCTACAAAAAAAACTCTCTGGTCATCTGAGCAGAAGAGAGACTAACTTACACATTCATCTTGAAAGACCAATTGAATTTGAATCTAATAATCATGATCATGATGATGATCATGATGAAGATGATAAGTACTGTGTTGCCAGACGCAAGAGTCTTTGCACAACTGCAAAGGAAGAAGAATGAAGAAGATCATATACAATGGTGCAGGAGAGAATCAGGCTCTAACAGGGCTAGGGAATCTCTTCCAAGAAGCACTTCTATAGCTCATAGTGCAACAGAAATTTTGGATTGCAGCGGCAACATATCTGATATTCATGATCCAATACGAGGTCCAATGGATCATTTTTTTTATAGAAAGCAAAGTGCCAAGCAAAACACCATAACACAAACAATAAGAGAGGTGAAAGTTATTGCACGGGCTGCAAGTGATACCATCAAAAATATCGTGAAGTGAATTTTACATGCAAGTATTCCTACACATACAGCACATGTCTATATTTTTGAACTATGAAGCAGATCCAGGGTTAAAGACTCCTACAACATGAGACATCTATGGAATTGGACTTGATGGAGAACTTGCTAAATTTAAAGAAGGGATTGAAAGCTTTAAGATTGTTTGGAAAAGAAAAAAAAAAGATATTGCACCCTTATGTGTGATGGGTGGATAGGCACGACAAAGAAATCTATGATTAATTTCTTTATTTATTACACAAAGGGAACAGTTTTTATGAAATCAATTGATCCTTCTAATAATATCAAGAATATAGAATATTTGTTCATATTGATAGATGAAATAGAGAAAATTGGTAAAGAAAATGTTGTCCAGATTGTCACTGATAATGAAGCTAGTTATAAGGCATGTGAAAAAAAAAAGAGGAAAAAACAGAGTATTTATATTGGGTTCCTTGTGCTGCACATTCCTTAAATTTGTTAATAGAAGACATTGGTAAGGACCCTTTTCTTGCTGATCTAATTGCTCAGGCATAAATAATTACTAGTTTCATTTACAGTCATAACAAGATCCTAAACATGATGAGGATTCACACTGATGAGTAAGATCTGCTCCATACTGTTCCGACTAGATTTGCTTCAAACTTCATATCTCTACAAAATTTAAACAAATATAAGTATCAATTGGCAACATTGATCAACAGTCTGGACTATTTGACTCATATTGGTATATTGCGGAGGAGTGTAGGAATATTGGATATAATGTAAATCATCTCATTAGTGATCACAAGTTTTAGGACAAAGTGTCATATTACTTAAGATTAACACAGTTTCTTATATGATAGATGGAGATGATAAAAAACATATGGGATACTTATATGATGCAAAGGATAGAACAAAGTTGAAAATGAAGGAAAAGCACCCCAATGTATATCAAAAGTACTGACGCATTATTGATAGTAGATGGGACACAACTCTTCATCATGAGTTTCATGCCGCCGATTAGTGCCATAAATACACATAATTATACTTTATATATTTTTTAATTAATTTGATATTAAGTTATTAACACTTATTCACCATACTTGCAGGGTATTATTTTAATCATCGATAACAATATGGCAAAGATGCATGGAATGATGGAGAAGTCCATTGTCAATGTCATGCAACGATTATTGAGGAATGAGGATGATAGGATTGATGCTTAATTAGAGTGAGTATTGAGTACTGACTATTGTGTTGAGTTTTATATTTTAAATTTTAAAAATGATTCATGGATAGAGATTTGATTGATGATATGAATGTACCCTATAGATAGAGAGGTACAAGTTGAAGATAAGTACATATGGACATCCTGAAATACAATATCCTGTAGAGAGGATAAGTCCAGGCTAACTACATACAGTTTGAAATTTTCTATTTTTTACTTTTTAAATGAAAATAATTTAAATCATTTTTCTTTTTCTTTTTAATAGTGGAGTGGGGGATTCAAATCAACTATCGGTATGCTGGAAAAAAATCCATTGGTTTATGTCGTTGTTAAAGTGTTGAACCAAACAATTGCATTTAGTAAATGTGAAAGAAATTGGAATACATTCAGCCTCATTTTCATGAAGATCAAAAACAAACTGGGAGTTTCTAAGCTAAAGAACTTGGTCTACTACCACTAAAATAAGCGCCTAAGGATAAAAATTATCAAGGATAGATAGAAACTTCTAGAGAAAAGATAAATGCAAGTAGCGGGGCACTTTGCACAATCTGTACAAGCTGATGTTGAAGGACAGATAGATGTGGATGAGCTTCTAGAAGAAGAGCATCCTTTACATGCTTGGGTAGAGACTAGAGCACAGATTGATCAACCTATGTTTAATCATGAAGAAGGAGCTTAGGCGGAAGCAGAATTAGATGGAGTAGAAGCTCGAGATCCTGAACATTGACTTTCAAAAAGGCCAAAGGAGGGAGCATCTTATAATTCTACAACTTAACTTGTAGCACTACAACTACATCAACATTCTAAGAGATTGCTAGAGACTCCTCGATCTCAACCAGCAGTTAGAAAGTCAACTTCACAAGTGGAACATTAAAAAGAGAAGGAGGAGAGCTCACAAGAAAATAGCAGGTTAAGGAATGTTTATTCACGTGAATGTCGTGGAGGGCATTTTTAACATGAACATAGTGACAGTGATAGTAGAACTAGACGATTGAATAGACATTCTAGTGTCATTAGAAATGATGACACTAAACAACCTCCTAGTGATGACGATGGCGTTAATGTTGGAACAACTTGAGCTACTACTGGTACATGTTCCATAGCACTTTCAATCTCCTTGAAAATTGGGACTTATTATCAATAGCAAGACAGACAAACTTAAAGAGGAGAAGAAGATCAAGGACAAGGAGGAGGATATGAAGGCCAACTATCAAGCTATACTTGATTGGAGATATAGATATGGCTCTTGTTACCCATCTCAACTTCAATCATCTCACTCAGATGTTAGTAGCATAAGCGAGGGAGCTTAAAGAGGACAACAATGGGTGTATGGATATGGCATATACTATATTGCTCCACCTGCATATTCTAAAAATACTTCAAGTCAACAACCATTAACATCTCCTAGAGGACTACAAAGAGGTGTTCATGACATAATTGCATCAGTATTTGACTGTCAAATTAGCCTCAGTATGGATATGGCAAGCCTCACCAGGATGACGACAAGTCCTCTTCATCACATTATCCATATTGAAGGTATATAATATATCCATACTTGTTTTTCATCATTTAATGTCTAAGAACATATATTTGTATGATTCATGGATTGTCAAAACCTTTACTCAAAGGTGTTTTCAATTGATTTGTATGTGTAGTTTTTTTTTCATTTTCTCTGATTTTTATTTTTAAAATTTTTTAATTTTTTTCTATTTTTAAATTATTTTTTGATATTTTTAATAGGACTGATCCATAATCAGTTTCCTTCTATTGAATCAAACAGGATCGGCCGATCCGGATCAAATTGGATCAGGATAGACACCGAGACTAGCCGATCCTGGAATCCGATCCAATTAAGAATTCCATGATACAATGAGGGTAGTTATGACCTCTGAATACTTAGCATGTGCATTTACACAAAGTGCAGTTCAGCAATGAGTATTACAGATTTTATGCCGCTTTATTCCAAACCTCCCGAAATATTCAGCCTTACTATTTTCTTTGGGGAAACTGACCAAAAGGCCACAGTTCAAAAAAAAATAACATACTCATACACATTCATGCAACTCGAGAGAATAACTCTATCCTGACATAGAAGTACTTCCATTGGTTGTCCAACTCTTCCACATTTGCCTTACCTTATTAGTCTATTCCATTCATGCATTTAGACAGAATTTCCTTTTCTAGTCCTAGAAAGGTGAAAATTACACTCAAATAGATAACTAAGTAGCTCTCAGTTATACCATGTAGATGTCAAAATTCATTCCCGAGTATCTAGCCACAATGCCTATAACAAATCAAAGATTGCAGAATCGAATTGACTCTTGGGGTTGACTGGGCTCGATATGATCCAGAGTGGAATCAGAATCAGATTAGAACCAGGGCAAGGGCAGCCATCTTTGGGCTAATTCTAGCCGATCCAAGTCGATCTCCATTTTTCCCACATCTTAAATTATGAGGCAGATCGGATTCCCCCCTTGAACAGATTGACATAGGCTGATGCTGATCCAAATCACCTGAATTAGATCAGAATTCACGGATCCTACAAACCATGATAACAAGACAGGTAGATTCATCATCTATATCTCCTTCCTTAATCTCACTTAATTAAATCCCTTCTGTTCTGCATTCAGTTTATCAAGATGAGTTAAAAAGATTGAATGGTTGTTTTCATATTGTGTCTATGATGCCACACTTAATAATAAGGGGATCTATATTTTCCTTTAAGCTTAGAAGCAGGTTCACTCATTATTCCATCATTCAACTCCCGAAAGTGCTCCCAATCATGCTGCCAAAAGAAATATGAATGGTAAAGTAAAAGTTACCCTGCTCCTATCTCATTTCCAATCCCACGACTGCTCCAACATCTATGCCTTGAAGTTGTACAGAGAACACACACAGTCGCTTAATGTAAGACTTGAAAACATCACACAGTCACATGTTGTGATCCTTTCCTGGCAATTTTCTGCAAATAGCTGAAACAACCTCCAAGTCTCCACCATCCCATGCCTCGTTCCTTTGGATTTATGCTGGCTTTATCAAGGATAGAAGTGGTTTTCCAAGCAATCCTCTGCAAATAGCTGAAACTTCCTCCAAGTAATGGATCCAAGCCCACTTTCATAGCCCAATAGATTTTCTCCCTCCCTATGTGGGACTAAACCAGTTCATCCCCCAACCTAAACCCCAGAAATTAGTAGCTTCATGCCTTGAAGGTTCTTTAATAGCACATCTTTTGCTCAACATCCTTTTCTACAGGTAGCCATCTCCTACTACATGGCTCGTGACTAGGTAACTGTAGGTCCACCAGCATCCATTTGAGTTGTCCCAAATCAGCTCATGTCATACTTCCCTAGTCCCACTTTGATAGCATACTGTCATGACCAAATCCAACCCTTACGAAGTATCATCCGCTTTATGCTAAACATGCACAATGTTGTCTCCAAAAGGTTGCCTTATAGGCTATGGATCAATGCCTTATTTATATAGCCCAGTAGCTTTCCTCCCTCTCCAGTATGGGACCTAATCACCTATTCTGATTCATCCCTATCCTAATCCCTAGAGACATTTGTAAGTCAATGCCATAGCAGATCCACAGTAGCATGTTTTCGCCCCTCCACCCAGGTAGGCCTTTCCAAGGGGCAGCCATTTTATACTGCCTGGCTCATGACTGAGTCTCCACAAGTCATGACATGATCCAGCCCTTATGATGTTTTGCCCGCTTTGGGCCCAGTCTCCCACAGTTTTTTCTCAAATGGAGCCTCAGGTATAATAGATCCAAGCCCCAGTTACATAACCTAGTAACTTTTTCTCACTTTCAATGTGAGAATAATCTGGTTCACCCTAACCCAACCCCTAAATACAGCAGTAGCTCCAAACCGTGGCACTTCGAGACATACACATTTTGCCCCTATGCCACGTACCCTTCCCTACTACCCAACTCATGACTCAATCACTACATTATGTGACCTCAGTCCATTGTAATGTCTCCTCATCAATAAATCCACTCCGGTCATCTTCTCACTTGCTGACAGAAGAAAAAAGGCAAGAAATGCTGATTTGGGTTAGCATTTAACAAGAAGGATAGTATGAAGTATGAACTAGGAACAAAATAAAAAGATCTTGTCTGTTGACCACATGAAGATCAATGCTGATAAGGAGTCACTGTGTGCATATTCCCGACAAAGACATCTTCCTGTTCTGCTACTGAGATGCCCAAGAGTGACAACTATGATGGTTCATTTGGAAGTACACTTGATGGGGCTTAGGGGTGAAGGTGATAGTGCTGCTACACAATGTTGGTCATACCCAGGGATCGATATGACTTGAATTCTCTGAAATTGAGTCGTATTGGTGCAACAGTACGATTCAGTCCAACTCGCATGAGATATAAGAGTTAAGCTGATTCAACCCAATTTCTTGTGAAATTTTACTTTGTTTTACACTATTCAATTTTACAAATGGTTATCAAATAAATAAATTTATAATGCGGGTGTTCTAGTAATGACATATCTTGAATCAAATTCAGGAGATTTCTACCTTATTAATGATTATGAAAGTGTAATAATTTACCAAGGAAACATCTCTTTACATGTAAATGAAATGAAAACAAACAAAACATGTTTTGCCAATTTCATGAAATTCTAAACTAATTACATTTGGTGTCTGCCAATTTCGGCCATCTTCACCAGACCCATTAGAAGAAATAAAGAGGCCTACAAAAGGTCCATCAAAAACAGAACACTATATCAAAGTGTCTCAGGCAGATCCTTGCATATCAAGTCGGATTATACAATATCCTCGAAGCTAGGTGGATCTAAAGACAGCCAGAGAAAGATAGTTTTGATTATAATGACGATGATTATGATCACGGGGAGTGTGTGTGTGTGTGTGTGTGTGTGAGAGAGAGAGAGAGAGAGAGAGAGAGAGTGTACTGTTTTTTGTACACCCCATTGTTGCACTACAGCAAATAGTTTCATTTGTCTACTTCCTATAAAATGTTATGATCTTTTTTAGTTACATGTCTTTTTTCTTCACTATAATAACAATGTTTTACATAAGTTGTTAGTGGTTCATGAAGATTACTTATGATTTACTATGTGTTCCCAATTTGAATTTATGTGACAATATTTTAAACTAGGCAATCTAATACAAAACATATCTACAGGGTGTCAGCCAGACTTGTGTGACTTGCATGAGCCATAGTGATATACAGTAGTACAACTCAGTTTTCCAAGGATTTGGTCCAATACATGGCAATATGTTGATAATCCTTGATGACTAGCACTTTTCTTTTCATACAGACCCTAAACTACTCTTAATTGTATGTCATGAGTACTTTCACTTTTGCTTATGAAACTTTGTGCCAAATGCCAACAACTCCCTCACTCCCCCAAACAAAAGGGGAAAAAAAAAGAAACCTAATGATAATGAACATGAAGCTCTACAAGAAAATATATCGAAGTTTTCCCCAGTTAAACGTATAGTTAACAATGTTTCTAAAAGATCAGTGTCCAAAACTCTACAAGAAAATATGTCGAAGTTTTCCCCAATTCAAGGTATAGTTAACAATGTTTCTAAAAGAACAATGTCCAAAAGCTCCAAACTAATTAACCAAGTTACTTCACATAATCCCCTAAGTGCTTGCACAAAGCAACATAGGAAACCACAGGTCCCAAGTCACAACTAGGGCTGTTCAAAATTTGGTTTGAACCGAAAACCCAAACCGAACGGAGTGATTCGGTTCGGTTCAGTTTCAAGTGCTTCGGTTAACTTTGGTTTCATAAATATGCGAAACCAAACGGAACCAAAAAATCCGAATTAATATGAATATATACTTTATATTAATTAAATAAATATATTAATATCTTAGTGTCATATGTATACATTTATATGCAAATATGTGTCATATTTATATTTTATATACACATATTTTATTTTAATTTCAATTATAAACACATATATATACATTTAATATGACACATGATGGAAGACTCAGTTTGAACCAAACCGAAACGAAATATATTTCAGCTGGGATTGGTTCAGTTCGGTTTGAGAATATTGTGCCCAAAACCGAACTGAACTGAACCGTGAACAACCCTTGTCACAAGACTCACAACTTGCATTTAATGTTTCTAGCAAAATGTAGTACTTCATGATGTCTGACAGCTTACATTATATTTGCACAAAAGAGACATTCTTTAATACGGGTATCAATGAAGTTCCATTCCTTACGCCTTTTTCATGGCAAATGTTCAAAGAAGTTTGTACTCCAAACTATTAATGCTGCCATCTTCAACTCTACTGCTAAATTATCATGCCCATAGTTCTTGAGTTGAGCACAAAAACAACACCCACAAATCTTCAGTTATTCATTCCATATGGCTTCATCTTATTCCCGCTTAAAGCCAAAGCTGTGCGGACCAGTCCTCTTCAAAGAGATTGCCAACTTGATGAGACTTTTTAGTTCTACGTATTACTTTTGTCTTCTTCCCAATAAGCAGACAAAAAACTTTGCTCGTTATGTGACTTTGCTTTCTAGGTAACAACCTTGACCATGAAGAAATAAGGCATAATATATTTCACAGCTTATGTGCATTGTGTAGGAAATTGGACATCCATAGCCAGCATCATATAAATTCAAAGTGATTATAAATGGTCAGTAGCTCTTACCTCAGCCAACTCAGCATCTGGGCATTTAGACAACATTGAAACTTCTAGCATTGCCTCCTGATTTTCAGATAGTTCAGCTTCAAAATCCTCATCAAAGGCCACTGCAAAGAAAAATTTTGCACATCATAATACAAGTTAAAAGGCCAAAAAAAAAAAGTGAATAAGCAAAATCCAGTGAATTTTTTATTTAGAAAGATATTTTAGCACAGGGCACAGTAGGAAAAGGTCAATATACCAGAACCATAAAGAGAAAGCAACATTAACTCTTTTATGTAATATTTGACAGTCATGGGATTGGAGAGCCATAACCCTGTTAGATGCAGGGCTGCAAGGCGAATAGTACGTGGGCTTTTAGTGCCTTCTTCAAGAACTTTTTCGATAAACTGCAAAAGAATAACCGTTGGTTAGTTGTTTATGAATGCCAGATAGATGAGGGAAGGAAGAGAGAGGTTTGGGAGTGCAGAGACAAATGAAGTGCAGCAGAAGTAGCAAAACAGTGAAGCGCAGGAGAACTAACAAACGAACATCCAAATATAAAGCAGTTAGCAGGCATCCAAATACAAATGTGAAGCATAATGTCAGCACCAAACAGAGCTGGCAAATTCCAGTCACTTGGAATTTAATTGGTCACTGTCGCCATAATCATGTAATTAATTTCATCCACAGATCCCAAAATATTGGGGTCTGATGGTATATAATTGAGAGAGAAGGCCACATTAAAAAAGTCACATGAATAGGTGTCAAAACCAACGTAATCAGTCTAAACAGGAGACACTTCAAGTAAATGGGTATCTGTGGTTAAAACATTTTACATCATTTTCAATGATATTACGTATCAGCAAGAGTATCAGAAAGATTTGGCGTATGGGAGACAGCAAAAGTATCCGCAAGAAACGAATGGTGCAAACATATTACAACATAAGCCAAGAAAACAGAGGGAATTTCTTCTGAAAGAAGCAACTTCATACTCACCCATTTTAAAGGGCCCTGCTTACTGCAGCTTATCTCATGCATTCTTAAATCACTAAATACTGAAGGATGCAAGACAGATGACAGAAGTGCAGCAATTGGTGCAATCCTACGCTTGTTGCAGCTAAGATGTAGTACCCAAGAAGACTGCACCAGCTGCATCATCATCTGCCAAAACAATAAATAAATAAATATTACATAACCGGATGCAAAATAATTTAAAAGATTCACAAGGGAATTTGGTAAACATGTACAAAGCTATTTTCCAAGTATATTGCTTGTTCACCAATTCTATACTTCTCAATTCGTATGAAAAAGAACACAAATGATAAATGACCAAAATCCGAAAAAGGAATGAGGATACTCTTGCAGAAGTTTATTATTCTGTTGCTTCATTCAACCCAAAGGAAAGTTCACATGCTTAGCATATAAGAAAGAATGATGATTGGGCATATGAAAGAGAACTCTCTCTCTCTCTCTCTCTCTCTCTCTCTCTCTCTCTCTCTCTCTCTATATATATATATATATATATATATATATATATAACACAGAGCATTGGGTGGTGAGGGGTTGCCGGAGACTAGGGAAGCCAGTGCAGAGGTCAGGGAAGTACACTGTCGAGGTTTAAGAGTTTGCCTAGGGGTTAGTGTTAAGGCTACTGGAGATGGGAAGGGGCTGCCAAACATAAGGGAGGCCACCAGAGACCAAGGATGCCACCACCAAAGTTGGGAGTTCAACAAGGCACTAGGGATAAGGCTTGCATTACAAGGTGGTAGTACTGGAAATAAAGGAGGTGAAGAGCGAAGTTACAATCAGCCAACATTGATACTCTGAGGCTGAATGGTCTGAATGGGCTGGGCGAAATCAAGCTATTGCAGTTGAGGCAAGGTAGAGCATGCAACATGCAAAGCTACTTGAGTCAAGCACCTGGACAATCAAGGAAATTACAGTTATCACCTAGACTACATGGGCAAAAGTGAGGTGACTTACCATCTCCCCACCTAACCTCATCACCTAGGCGATCACATCGATCGCGTTTGACAACAGAGTGATATCCACACCCCCATTGCCACTGATCCTAGAGAATTTGCAGCACGCAATATAAGAAACTCATTCAATTATATTATATATATTTACCAAAAGTTATCAATTATATAGAATTACATATATTATCAAAATATGTTTAAGATATAAATAAAAAATATATACCCTTTGGCTGGCCAGCATAAATTAAAGATGATGCACCGGGCAATGCCAGCCAGGAGAGCAAGGGAGCCCAGGGGGTGCCTTTATGGGAATTCCCATCCCCTTGCTTTATAAACTTCCCATTGGGGGAAGGGATGTAGGCCAAGATGATCAGGAGGCAAGGGGAGGGGGCATACCTACAAAGGGCACCCAAACCACCAGGGCCACCACCTACCTTGCCACTCCAATCAAGCTTGAGATGCATGTGCGCCCAATGGGTGGACAACATAAGTTAAAATATATTAGCTCATAGTTAATTGATCTTAGCCTAGTTAAAAAACTGAACCAAAGAAAAAAACGCTTCAGTTCGGTTCAGTTACGTCATTATGTTCGGTTTGGAATTTTTTTCTCCAAAACTCTAAACCAAAAAACTCAACTCAACTCAACGAAGTCTTAATCCCAAATAATTGGGGTCGGCTATATGGATTCTCTGTTTCCACTCTAAACGATTTTGGGCTACCTCTTCTGAAAGGTTTAAAGCTTCCAAATCATATTGTACTACCCTCTTCCAATTTAATCTAGGTCTACCCCTTCTTTTCTTCCCCTCCTCTATACTAATATGCTCCACTTTTCTAACTTGAGCCTCCCTAGGCGTATGCCTAACATGCCCAAACCATCTCAGTCTCCCTT
Organism: Zantedeschia hybrid cultivar; assembly: GCA_030544215.1. Taxonomy (NCBI): domain Eukaryota; kingdom Viridiplantae; phylum Streptophyta; class Magnoliopsida; order Alismatales; family Araceae; genus Zantedeschia; species Zantedeschia hybrid cultivar. The sequence continues at coordinate 50,913,210 of JARZZO010000011.1, forward strand.
CTCTCAATTTATCCTCAATTGGTACCACTCCTACCTTTTCTCTAATATACTCATTACGAATTTTATCTAGCCTAGTATGCCCGCACATCCACCTTAACATTCTCATCTCGGCAACACTCATCTTGGAGACATGTTGCCCCTTCATCGCCCAACACTCGTTACCATATAACATTGCAGATCTTATCGTCGTACGGTATAACATTGCAGGTCTTATCACCGTACGGTATAACATTACAGGTCTTATCGAAGTTGAAAGGAAAATAGATCTTGCGGTCACACAAGACTCCCGTGGCAAGTCTCCACTTCAACCATCCTGCTTTAATCATATGGCTAACATCCTCATCGCACCCTCTGTCTTCTTGAAGGATCGAACCAAAGTGAACAAAAAATTGCTTCAGTTTGGTTCAATTCTATCATTGTGTTCAGTTTGGAGAAAATTTCTCCAAAACCAAAGAGTGCATAGTGCCACCTAATTCTCTATTCAAAAGCAGGGTGTACCGGATTGGATCAGATTGGCCAAACTGGTCCAATCCTATGCAGTCAGAGGCATAAGTGACCAAGGTGACTGGGGAGTCGCCTTAGCCTCAAACACCTAGAATAGACATTTTATTAAAAAAATCGAGAAATTCAAAAAAACATCAAATGTGTAGACATACCATTAAATATGTCAAAAACACATGTAAAAATCTAACAAAATTCCATATATAATGCACACTTACCTCATCTACAAACAATGGATATTGTAGAAAATAGAGAAGGGAGGAGGAAGAGAGGCGAGGCAATGGACAACAACAAGAGGGCTGCGGCAATACAAAACCAGGCCGCCCCTCACATCTATAGGTATTAGGGTTACAAACATTGGACAAGGACATAAATACCCCTTATTCCAATAAAGACATAATAAACCCCATAAACCCACACAAAAAGAGAGAAAAAAACAAGAGAGAACTAACATAATGACCGAGTTACCCTTGACTACACTCCCCCTCAAGCTGAGCATAGATATCAGACATGCACAACTTGGACAAAAGAGAGGCAAAAAGATCCTTAGACAGCCCATTAGTAAAGACATCAGAGAGTTGATCAGCAGAGCGAACATAAGAGAGACATTTTCCCGGAATCCAACTTCTTGCGAACGAAGTGACGATCAACCTCAATGTGCTTTGTTCGATCATGTTGAACCGGGTTATCAACGATGTTGATGGCAACCTTATTGTCACCATACAGGCGCATAGGTGTGTGAACTTGAACCCCAAGGTCTTGAAGAAAAAGCTTAAGCAACAACATTTCTGTAACAACGTGTGTCATGGCTCGATAATCAGCTTTAGCATTGGAACGAGCATACAGAGTTTCTTTCTTGCTTCGCCAAGTGACAAGGTTTCCACCGACCAGTGGTTGACCGTCTATCATCACGAGAACCTACCCAATCAGCATCATTAAAAGCATCAATATTCACGTACAGGGCCTTAGTGTACAATAGGCCTCTGCCAAAATAGGACTTGATATAGTGCAGGATTCTCTCCATAGCATGCATATGTAGAGACCGACGAGCATACATGAACTGACTGACAATGCTAACATCATAGGCAATGTCTGGTCGAGTGAGAGATAAGTACAAAAATTTCCCAACAAGGCACTGGTAGGAACCTTTATCGGACTCAGACAAGAGTTCTCCCATCGACTCAGACATCCCATGATTGGTCTCTATAGGAGTAGAGGCTGATTTACATCCAAGCTTTCCAGTTTCTTGCAGCAAATCAAGGGCATATTTCCTTTGGCAAATGTAGAGACCATGATGGGACTTGGCCACCTCAATGCCAAGCAAGTACTTTAACTCCCTAAGATCCTTGATATCAAACTCATGTGCCAAAATGTAAGGACTGAGGTTTTCGGATCCGGTTTTCGGGGTCGGACCCTATAGTTCAGCAGTGTGTTGGTCCGAGATTGGTGAGAGGCAGATAACAGGGCCAGAGTTAGTTCAACAGTGTGCTGAGGTTGCCAAGATAGTACGACAGAGACTGATCGCAGCTCAGAACAGGCAGAAGAGTTATGCTGATATCCAGAGGAGACCGCTTGAGTTTGAGATTGGAGACCACGTGTTTCTCCGAGTCTCACCCTCCAAGGGTGTGATGAGATTCGGGAAGCGAGGCAAGCTGAGTCCGCGATATATTGGGCATTTTCCCATTCTTGCTCGAATTGGGGAAACCGCGTATCAGCTGGCCTTGCCGCCCAGTCTTGCAGGGGTGCACGATGTGTTCCATGTTTCTTTGCGGAGGAGATATGTTCAGGATCCATCCCATGTTTTAGATTTTTCAGAGTTGGAGATCGCTGAGGACTTGTCCTTTCCAGAGTTTCCAGTTCGTATTGAGGATCGCAGAGAACAGGTCCTTCGGAACAAGATTGTGCCTTTGGTTAAGGTGATTTGGCAGTACCGCTCCGGGGGCGAGGCAACCTGGGAGCGTGAGGACGAGATGCGGGAGCAGTTTTCTTACCTTTTCTCGTAAGTTCTCTTGTGAGCTTGTATCTCTATGTTTCAACCTCGTTAATTCTAGCAGGCAATTTCGGAGGCGAAATTCTTTTAAGGGGGGGAGAATGTAAGGACTGAAGTTTTCGGATCCGATTTTCGGGGTCGGACCCTGTAGTTCAGACCCTTATGGGGCTGAGACTCTGTTCTGTTTCGCGTCTCGCGGGCTCGACGCGGTTTAAACGGCGTCCAGCATTGCAAACGCATTTTAGATTGTGCCACGTGGGTGCCACGTGGGCTGGCTTTGGGCCGCGAGAGTACGGCCCTGTCGTGTCGTCTGAACGGCATCCGCGAGGGACGACGCCTTTCAGACTGCGACCCTGGGCTGTCAGTGTACGGCGCCAGTCTTGTCGCCTGAACGGCGTCTTGGATGGACGACGCATTTCAGAGTTCTGTCAAAGCGGCCTGACATGTCGACTGATAGGCGTCCGTACAGCTCGACGCGTTTTAGACAGTTTCTGGTTACCCCGCGAACCTTCCCTCCTTTTCCTCATTCTCACCCTCACACTCTCTCTCCTCACCCTCTCCACCCTCCGACTCTCCCCACTCTTCCCCTTCCCTTTCCCCTTCTTCCTCTTCCACCACTCCACCACCTCTCCACCTCTCACCACTGCCACCACCACTCTCTTCGCGACGTTCCATTCTCCGGACAGCGGCCGACGTTCCGGCGGAGTGGCGGCGTCCTCGGAGTACCGGCGGCGGTTTGCGGTGCGACGGTTTGGCGGCGGAGCCAAGAGGAGTTCAAGAATCGGTAGGGTGACGATTCCCGTTGTGTTTTATTTTAAAACCATGTTCTCCCGCTTGAAACATGTTACGGATTTATGGTTTTTGGGTAGAATGAGCATGTTAGGGGCTTTTTCTTGATGGGAATGGGAGTTTCTGTGAATGTGGATTTGTGATGGTTTAACTTGCCCCTCTTCCCCCTCTGTTTTGTGTGATTTTGGGGCTCTTGGGGATCAAAAAGGGGGACCCTCGGGTTGAACTGCGGAACCGGGTTTCTGGCGCAAAAAGACTTCGTACCTGGACGACGCCATTTAGAATGGCGACGGGCCAGTACGACGCCTTTTTAGACAGAAATCTTCCTGTTTGAGGTTCTGTCCGTCTGGGTTTCTGGCGTTAAATGACGTCGTACCTGGACGACGCCATTTAGAATGGCGACGGGCGAGTACGACGCCATTTAAGTAGAAATCACCCTGATTAAGGATTCTGCAAGTTTCAGTTTCAGATGTGAATGGCGTCTGAGGACAGCGACGCTTTTTAAAAAGGCAGCTTCCCAGGACGATGCGTTTTACGCCAGGTTCTGAGGCCGAGATTTCATGAACCAGTTTAGGATGCTTGAATAGCGTCGGCCTTGGGCGACGCGATTCACAACAGAACCACACTAATCCATGCCAGTAAAATGTATTTACACTATTAGATAGTCGGTTAAATGCATGCCTTAAATCTACTCGATAATGATGGATTCTTCGTGACCGGATCACACTGTACCGTGTTTTGTGTTACTGTGGACCTAGAGTGATAGTTGTAGTGCTTTATCACCCTGTGCTGGTGTGGGTGGAGCACAGCGCCGGTGGGAGCAGTGGCGGGGTGACACCTAGTGAGAGAGGGTCACCTGGTAAACCCCGGGGTTAGCTTGTACCGGTGTCGGAGTGGTACCTGTAGAGTGTCACTCGTGCTGGGGGAAGGAGTAACCACCTGAGCCAGTTAGGCCGGAGCAGCCAGCGTGCTATCCGAGGGGTTACTGTTTCGTCTCAGCGGGTCGGTGTTTCCCACTTTCGTTGTGTGGTTGACGTGTTTTGAGGATATGCTGGTTAAGGGCAAGGAATTCCAGATCGGATCGGGTCCCCGAATCGGGACCCGCCGATCCCGATCCGACTCGGATCGGATCGGCCGAGTCGGCCGATCCAGATGAAGTCTGGCCAATCCGACTCGGCCAGATTAAAAAATAATAAAAAATTAAAAAAAAATCAGAAAAAATCAGGAAAAAAAATCAGAAAAAATTACATACATATTATTCAATTGATGTACAATAAGAATGAATGCAATTCATGTACATCCATAAAAAATCCTAAACCCTAAAACCCTAAAACCTAAACCTTAAACCCTAAAACCCTAAAACCCTAAAACCCTAAACCCTAAACCCTAAACCCTAAAACCCTAAAACCCTAAACCCTAAACCCTAAACCATAAAGCCTTAACCCTTAACCCTTAACCCTTAACCCTTAAACCCTTAAACACTAAACCCTAAAACCCTAAAACCCTAAACCTTAAACCCTAAACCCTAAACCCTTAACCCTAAAACCCTAAAACCCTAAAACCTAAACCCTAAACCCTAAACCCTAAAACCCTAAAACCCTAAACCCCTAAACCCCTAAACCCTTAAACCTTAAGGGTGGGATCGGGACCGGCCCGAACCGGACCAGATCGGGTCCAGACCGGCCGATCTGGCCGGTCCGGCCCCGATTTGGTCCGGTTCAGGCCGATTTCGGCCGTTTTTTTTTTTTTTTTCAAATCGGTGGGGGGGAACAGTGAAATCCCCCCCGAATCGGATCGGAATCGGCCGATTCCGCAATCCATGGTTACGGGTTCCCTGGTAAATTGGAATTATGCATGTTAAATATACTTCGAATGCATGTGATTCATATAGAGATTTAGGTGTAGTAATTACTGCTTTACTTGGTTACTGTACCTCTAGCTGTACTTTGCACTTGTGAGTGTGTGAGTGGGCAGTGGAGATCGAAGGATCCCTACTGAGTCTTTTGTTGAGACTCACCCCTGCGGTTTTCAAATGAGGACTCCAGGCAGACTTAGCGAAGGGTGTGCTGCTGTGTGTCGCGCGCCGTCAGTTGTTCTGGGGTATGCCCCGACGTAGTTGTTATCTTTATTTCTGGCCTGTATGCTTAATTATTTCTTTTCTGTTAGAGTATGTAACTATTTGTTGTATCGAGTCGCATTGTAATAACTTTTAATCCCTGCATTTTCCTTTCAATTCAATGCGATGTGAATGTTTAGCTTAGTTTATTGTTTATTTCCCAGACTTACTTAGATCCTGATTTGGTTCCAAATTAACGATTCGGTACCCATTTAGTAATCGGATCCCCGATTATAGGGTAGCGGGTCGTTACACAAACTGTCTTTAAGCTTTTGTATCTCTGTAGTATGATCTTCGGTCACATAAGAAGAGCCACCACTCAACCATCCACCTACTTGGTCAAGAGAGTATGATATGAGTTGCCCTGTTGGTAACCAAGCCGAACCATAGCAATTTCAAATCTGTCAAACCAAGTCCTTGGGGGTTATTTTAATCCATACAGTACCTTGTTCATTCTACATACTTTTCTCCTGGCATCAAGTCTAAGTGGGGGCTATATATACACTTCTCCCTATAAGTCACTATTGAGGAAAGCATTTTTAACATCCAATTGATGAAGCTCCTAAGAGAACTGGAAAGCAAGAGCGAACACAACTCTCACATATTTCAGCTTGTCCATAGGAGCGAACGTCTCCATATAATCCATACTATAAGTTTGGATAAAGTGATTTGCGACAAGTCTAGCCTTATACCTCTGAACAATGCCATCAGAATGATACTTAATGGTGTACACCTATTTGGACCCAACCAAACTCTTCCCTAGAGACAAGTTCACCAACTCCCAGGTATTATTTTTCTCAAGGGCTTGCATCTCCTCCTCCATGGCTTGTACCCACTTTGGATCCTTAATAACTTCAGTAAAAGAGTTAGGAACATGCTAGGTAGAAATAATAGACAAAAACGAACAATAGGATGGCGAGAGACGAGAGTAAGAGACATAATGAGAAATGAGGTGCTTGGTACAAACTTTCGTCCCTTTTCGAACAGCAATAGGTAGGTCTAAATCCACATGTATAGTAAGGGAGAAGGCCAAAATTAGACCTGAAATTTCAGCAAGTTCCTGAGATGGTACATCCGCGGGAGGCCCATTATTGTGCCATATATACCTGGAGTAAGTCGGAGTATCTGATGGAGGCTTCTCAGGTGGTCCAGATGCAGCAACAGTCGCATCAGTAACAAGAGGCAAGAGGAAAGGGAACAAATTCATGAGAAGGATCACAACAGGAAATAGGAGCATCCTCCCCCTTACTAGAGGACTGAGGGGTAAAATAAGACTGATTCAAAGAAAGTGACATCTTTGAGGACATACTTTCTCCTTGTTTTGGGGTCAAAGCATTTGTGCCCTTTCTGAGTGGGAGAATAACTCAAAAAGATGTCACGGACAATATGAGGGTCTAGTTTAGAACCAAGACTCAAAAAGCGAATGAAGCACAAACAACCAAAGACACGAGGCTCCATGACAAACAATGGATGATCAGGACATAGTACCCAAATAGGAGACATGTAGTCCAGTGTCCTAAAAGGCATACAGTTGATAACATAGGAGGCAGTTAGGATAGCATCACCCCAAAAAAATTTAGGCAATTGACGTTACAAAAGAAGAGTTTGAGAGGTCTCAAGTAAGTGTTTGTTTTTCCTTTCAGCCACCCCATTTTGTTGGCGTGAATAAGCACATGAGGATTCATGAATGATTCTCTAATCTTCCATAAATATATTAAGGATCCTCTCAAAATACTCATTTGCATTGTCTGATCTAAACACCTTAACCAGCCGTTCAAATTGGTTCTCAACTATTTTGCAAAACACTTGAGTGATTAGAAGTACTTCTTCCCGAGATTTCATGAGATAGATCCAACAACAATGAGAAAAATCGTCAATAAAACTAATGAAATAACGAAGACCATCTACAGAAGGAATAGGAGATGGGCCCCAAACATCAAAGTGAACAAGTTGGAAGGGAAATGTGCTCTTATTCATAGAAATTGAAAAGTTGATTCTACGATATTTGGTAAGTTGACACACTTGACCTGGAGAGTGTCAACTTTTATTGACTTGAACAAAGAAGGAAACAAGACTTGTAAAAACCTAAAAAACAAGTGCCCTAGACGACTATGCCACCAGTGGATCACTTAAAGTTTCTGGTTCATGCCACCATCAACACTGGATTGAAATGCAGCCCTACTACACGACTCCAAATGATATAGGTCTCCCACTTTACAACCAGTCACAATCATCTGCTTGTATTTCAAACCCTAAAAAACACAATGTGTAGGAAAAAAAGGTTACTGAACAGTGAAGTGATTTAATCAAGCTGCTAGCAGATAAAAGGTTAATGGGTAAGGTAAGAACATGAAGGACAGAGGATAGAGGCATGTCATCATTAAGACTCATAAAACCTTTACTTGTCACTATAATACGGGTACCGTCTGTAATGGTGACTTTCTCTAGTCCAGAACTCAAGAAATACCAAGTAAAGATAGAAGAGGTACCAGTCATGTGATCTGTAGCTCCTGAGTCAATGACCCTAGGACTACAAGAGGAAGCAGACTGAGTGACACTCAAAGCCGCTTATGCAATACCTGATGTGGAAGGTGTGGTGGCTGATGGAGACGTTCCAAACTAAGAGAGGATCTGTTGAAGATGTAGAATATCACTTGAGGAGAGTGCAAATACCTAAGAAGTAGTTAACCCAACAATTAGAGAGGAGTTGGATGGATCATCTGGGCTTTGATTGATGGTTACATTACTCTTTACCTGCTGTCCACTCTTTGAATTCCTAAATTTGAATGGCTTCTTGTCAGAGTAAAGGTCCCAACACTTGTCAACATTGTGATTGTCCGTCCCACAGTGTAAACAATGTCACCCAGCCTTTCCTTTCTCCTTTCCCTAACCACTATCACCCTTTACGGTCTTAGAAAATGTGCTAGCCAACACAAAGGACTCTACCAAATCTCGACCACCAACTATTACAGTGCCTCCACTCATAGCCTTCTTCCGCCCCTCTTATCTCAACACCTTCTGGTACACTTGTTCAAGAGATGGCAGGGGGTCAATACTGAGTATGTGAGCCTTTAAGCTCTTATATTCTAAGGTGAGACCAGCAAGGTACTTGAAGATTCGATTTCGTTCCACATGTTGCAAATAAACCTTCTGATCTTCAGTACAAGCCCAACTTTGGCAAAGTAGTAGTCTAATTCCTCCCACTTACTTTTTAGTAGCCCAAAGTAAGTGGTAACGCCAACACTACCATATTTCAAGTCCTATATATCAGTTGTCAACTGATATATGCAAGAGACATCCTGCTTCTTGCTATACATCATATTCAGATTATCCCACATCTCCCTTATTGTCCTCTTCATCATAATCAATTATTGGATCTTAGAACTCACGGAGTTGAGGACTCAACCCATAACAAGGTTATTCTTATGTTTACACCCGGCATAGGTAGGGTCATCATATGCTGGTTCGTTGATTCTGCCATCAATATAGCATGTCTTTCCTCGTCCTCCAAGGAAGATCCTTGTAGAGACAAATCACATACGATAATTAGTCTATGTTAACTTTACGGTAGTCATCTGTAGGGCAAGGAGATGACATTCTATGGGTGGAAGACTAGCATGACACATCATGGAGGAATTAACCTCATAAGAATCAGCACCACTGCTCGTTGTTGAATCTATGACTGGAAGAAGACAACCACACGTAGCTGTCATAATGGTGAAGGCAACTCCCGACACTCGAGACAGACTTGTGAAGGTGGAAACCCTAGAAGAACAGGGCAATTGTCGCCTTCTCCACCAAAACTAGGACTTCGCATGCAAGTGCAAGGGGCCGGCCTGCCCTCCTCACCAAAATACTACAACAACTGCAGCAACTAGGAGGAAAGGAAGAGTTGGCCTGCTCTTCTCAGTAAAATAGGCACACCGAAAACACAGGAAGGAGGAGCCGATGGCAACGGCAGGTAAGAAAGAGAGGGTCGGTCTATCCCCAAGCCTCAATCGGTCAAGTCCCCTGCACTTGAGGGGTGCACCAGTGACAAACGCCTTGAGGAATAGGGCACCATCATGCAAGAACAATGCCGCCCTGCACAAAAGCCCTAGTAGGGGCACCGAACAATGCCCTTAAAGGTGCCGACATGTCTTCTTTCACTACAATAGGTGACCGATGGCCAAAGAAAGCAAAGGCAACACCAGCCCTAGTTTGGGTGTTGGACAACAAGAAGAAGAGGAATGGCCCCTTCTCCAACTTCGTTTACTTCCTCTAGAGCCTTCCCTACTTTGATACCATTTAGAAAATAGAGAAGAAGGGAGGAGGAAGAGAGGAGAGGCAATGGACAACAACAAGAGGGTTGCGGCAATACGAAACCAAGCCGCCCCTTACATCACTTATATATTATAGGTATCAGGGTTACAAAGATTAGACAAGGCCATAAATCCCCCTTGTTCCAATAAAGACATAAACCCACACAAAAAGAGAGAAAAAAAGAGAGAACAAACATAATGACCAAGTTACCCTTGACTATAGATACTAAGGGGAAAAAATAAGAAAGAGAGGGGAAGAACCTCAATTGCCTATTGCCCTTCTCTATCCAGGCTCACTTCCCACCTACGGCACATTAAAAGTAAAGGTTGAGATGCTTCTCTTAATAGACAGACAAACAAATAGAGAGATAGTCTCTCTCTCTCTCAATCTCTCTCTCTTTATGTGTGCATGCGCGTGTCTTTATGTATGCATGTACGTGTGTGTATGTGTGTGTGTGTGTGTAAGAGAGAGAGAGAGGGGGAGATCGAGAGTGAACAAAAGAAACTCTCTAGTATGTCTGTCTCCCTGTAACTGCACAGAGGGGGGGGGGGGAGAGAGATAGGGGTCAGAGAGCCCTCCATACATTGCAAGAGAGAGAGAGAGAGAGAAAGAGAGAGAGAGAGAGGAGGGCTTTATACCTTGTAAAATAGGGGAAGAGAAGGCTTTGGCTCTATGCATGTGTTCACTTGCGATTTGAGCCTTTTATGTCAGTGCGAGAAAGAGAAAGTACATTGAGGGGTCATCAGAGCAGAGCCGAAGTATAGTTAGCCAGAGAAGATGGGTGTATTAAGCAATTTGTGTATTTAATTAATCCCCCTGCTTGGTGATAACGTACAATGAAAATATCAGAAATCAGTAATATTGTAGCTTGAGTTAAAAGACAGAATCAATTGATTAGTCACGGACAGATTTAGTACATGAACACTCCATGTTATGGGACTTAGTCGATTTCAATAGCTCTTTGACCTTTTCGATTAAAGACTAACTGAAATTTTGATTAGACACCTATTGCTAATCGAGTAGCAGTGAAAATATTAACAAATCGATAAAAACTTCAAATCAATTACAGAACAATCTTTTTCTTTTGTAATCACTATTGTTGTCAATGTCGCTAATCAATTAAGACTCTTAGTTAACTTAAGTCTCATTTCGATTACTATTAACCTTCAATTGATTTATTTGTCTTGAACCGAATCGATTATCAATGTATTTAAGATATCGATTAACATTATAACTTTGGCATTCGATTAACATTGTGCTCTCAACAATCGATTAACGATGAGTTCATGCTTCGATTAGCGTGTATATGTTTAACAGATTAAGTGCTATTCTCGAATCGATTTATTAGATGTTCTTGACTCCGATTACTCTAATCTGTCAAATCGATTAACTTGTAGTTTCAAATCGATTTACTAGACATTATTTTAATCGATTAACTGTATCTCTGCAAATCGATTAGATGCATGCCTCTCATTCGAATATTAGTTGTACATTAATTGATTTGCCACCTAAATGAGACTTCGATTACCTTTACTTGTTTAATCGATTGTGAGCTTGCTTTTAATCGATTTTGTGCCTGCATTTTGATCTAAGTTATGTGCACCTGTCTAATCAATTAATGTGTTAATCATGACAACGATAACTCTAATCGATTACCAACTTATTTTTTAGCCGATTATGCTTGACTTATTTGCATTCTTTTAATCAATTATATGAGCGACTTGAACAGCGATTAAGTGTCTTTGGGCTTCAATTAACAAACTTTGTGAATCAATTAACTGCAATAGATTATTTACTTAATCTTAACTGATTCAGGAGGTTCCTTTGTCCAACACTATTGATCTCCCTGTTCTGACGGTCATATATGCCTACAACATGTTAGACATGTGCATGCGTCCATTTTTATGCATTTTTTCACAAATACATTATCACTCACCTATCCTCTGGTTGGTAGATCATATGGAAACTTTCTATTTTCGGATTGTCAACAAGGTTAGCCGAGATACTTACGTATTGCTTGGGAAGGAAAAGGTAACTGCTCTTAAAACCTTCCAACTGAAAACGACAAGGCCTGCCCAAGCACTCTCTCAACAGATGCAACCTAGTTAATGTTAGACTCACAACAAAAACCATTAGATTCAACAGGAAGGTGTGTGACAATAGGCAAATTCAAATTTGCCTATATAATGAAGACCTGAGCCAACTGAGTAGAATAGACACGAAAATTGTGCCAAAACACTGCTTCTTCGCACACCAAAAGATTTGTCTTCAAGAGCTGAGAGAAAAAGAGCTAGAGAAGAACCCAAAAGCTTGAGAATTCCATTCTTTTGTGCACTAGAGGCTCTTGGGGATTCTTCAACTGCTCAAGACCCGTGTTTTCTATTTTTCTAAATTCGTGTCTTGATCTTATTGTGTTCATTTGTGAACACTTGCCTATTGAAAGGCACTCTCATTGCATTTACTATTTATGTTCTTGGTTTCCTCTTCCTAGTTTGTTAAAAGAGAAGGCATGCGTGATGCATGTGCAGGATGGTGTTTCCTCTTTAGTGTGTTGAAGAGAAGACCAACAGTAGCCTGGTGTAGTTTGTAGTGTTGATAACCAACAATGGGTTTGTATCTTGTGTTAGCGGAACTCCAAAGAGGTTGCTTGGGGACTAGATGTAGGTCTGGATAGACCGAACTAGTATAAATTCCTTGTGCATCTTGTGTGATTGTTCTTTGTTTCCTTCCCTTACTTTGTGATTGTAATTAACTTCTATTTAGCTCTACATTTACTTTTTGACAACCCATCCACCCCGCCTCTGGGTTCTCTATAGCCTGGGCAACAGGGTAGCAAGGATGGCAGTACCGGTACCGGTACCGGTATCGGTGGGTACCGGTACCGGTACGTACCGGTCTGGTACCGGCCGGTATCGGCCCGGTACCGGTCGGTACCGGCCCAATACCAGTCCGGTACAGGCCGATACCGGCCCGGTACCGGTCGGTACCCAGGGTACCGGTGCCGGCCGATACCGGTACGTACCGGCCGGTACGTACCGGTATCGGCCGGTACGTACCGGTATCGGCCGGTACTGCCAACCATGCAGGGTAGGGTTCGCCAAAGTCTTCTATTGCCAAAGAAGGCTCTATGTAATGAGCCGACATTGTGGAAGAGAACCTTTGTCCCACCGATGACGGGGTCTTCCATCACTGCCATTGCCAGAGATGCAGAGAAGGGTGTAAGGGTCGTAAAGAAGTGGAGCAGAGTGGCGGGATTATAGGCATATTTATATTATCCAGTCATAGTAAGTGCACCACAAAAGTTTTTTTTATATATATTTTGGCTAAGACGGACCGGCAATGCCCTACATGTCCCTATCTCTAATTGGACGACACAAAAAATTTAAAAATCAAAAACTGTTATTAAGTTTGGTGGCCTATTAATGACATTTTTTTCCTGTTCATGAGGACCCAAATTTTTTAAATATTTTCTGAGTCATCTGCTCAGAGATTAGGTATATTGAAAAAAATTGTAGTGCACTTGCTGCACTCAAAGTTTACCCACTCGAATCTGACAGATGCAAGTCAGATCCGATCTGACACAAGTCGACTCGGTGAACTAACACAGGTCATGCGAGTTGGGTGATTCAGGCCATTTTTTTTTGTTTTTTTAGTTTAAGTTCATGTAATGTTAATAGTCCAAACTAGGCTTATCTCCTACACTCCCCCTCGAGCTGACATAGATGTCTTTAATGCCCAGCTTGCCCAAAATTGATGTGAAAGTTTTCTTCATAACACCTTTCATGAAGATGTCCGCAATCTGATCACCAAATCAGATGTAGAGTAGGCAAAGCTCTCCAAAATCAAGTCTTACACGAATAAAATGCTAATCAATCTTGATGTGTTTGGTTCTGTCATGCTGCACAGGGTTGTAGGCGATGTTGATCACAACCTTATTATCACAATATAGCTCTAGAGGAAGCTCAATATATAGACTGAGATCTTGTACAAAAGCTTCAAACTCTTGACCAAGGCCAGCCAAGAATTTGAACACCCTAGTTCACTGAACATACTTTAGGTGCTTCTTTTGGTCCTCAATACAAGACCAGTCATCAACTGCATAGTAGTCCAGCTCTTCTCATTTGCTTTGCTAAGTGCCAAAGTAGGTGGTAACAGACAAACTTCCCCGCTTTAGGTCATGAATTTTGTTTGTCAATTGATAAACACGGACAACATCCTGTTTGTCCAAACAACTCCTCAAGGAGTGTCCACATCTCTCTCACAGACATGCATCGAAGGATCGTTTGTTGGATTTCAGGCTCAACATAGTTAAGTATCCAAGACACTACAATAATATTTTCCAAGTGCCACTTTTCATATCCTGAAACAAGACTCGGCTTCCATATTTTGCCATTGATGTAACCACGCTTGCACTGCCTGGCAATATTTATTTATGCAGCTACAAACCACACCATATAATTGTGTTCAGTCAACTTCATTGGTGTGATTTGGAGGGTGATATTGTTATGGAGGTTGGTATTATCACTCCCCACGTTTATGTTAAGTGTGTCTGCAGGTTTGGTTGACTTCCATCATCTCCATGAAGCAAGGTATACAGGACACAGTTCTGACAAACCTTTTGAAGCAGCCTCTCTAGAAACATACTTTTTCTACTTCTTTTGAATTTGTCCTTTTTCAATGGGAAAAAATAAAGGTAGATCACAAAATTATGCAGAAGTACATAGTAGATGCTATCAGCAGAATCCCTAAAAAGACCTTCACGCTGTGTTTCAAGTACCAGCACGTGGATCCTTTCTTGAAACAGCCTGCAACATTTGCAGAGCAGTTTCTCCTTTTTTTTTTCAAGTAAAATGTGGATTGCACCAACTTTATTGGCAAATAAATATTAGCAGCATAATCATGGAAAAGATAGGAGACATTCCTGTCTTACAACAGAAAAAAAAATCTCTGGCTAGGTCTGAGCTGAAACAATGGAAGACATCAATGGACTCATTGCCATGCTTTTGTTTCCAATATTTGACAATCTTACCATTAGTAATCCTCTCAAAGAGGGAAAGGGCATCATTTCTCTCGTGGCAGCACATCCTAAAAGTTAGTAACTATCAAGACCGACCGTATTGAGAACACAAGAAATGTATAACAATTTGGGGGTGCAAATCAACAAAAAAAAAAACATAAACATGCAGGTGAGTTTTACCTCCATGTCCATTCCATTATACACAGAAACTGCTGAACACAATCTTCCAGGGCAGAAAAGACCAATAATAGATCTGAGTGATCTCAGCAAGGGCAACACAGAAGTTTCACCAGCATTCTCCAAGCTGCAAATGTACTTTGTGAATCATCAAGGAACTAGCTAAAACCACATTCAATTTCTAAATGGTAAGAATGACAAAATATATATAACTCATGTTTCCAGGAATGTAAAAGAAATCATTAAAAAAAAGTTACTGCCAAACTGGGCACTAATAAGTGATAAAACAAAAAAGTTTAGAGCAAGGAATTCCGGCACGGATCAGGACCCGCTGATCCAGATCCAAATCGGGCTTGGCCGATTCCGGCCGGATCGGGACCTGCCAATCCCGATCCCGATCCGGATCCGGATCCACCGATCCCGATCCAGATCCGATTCTAATTTCCATGGTTTAGAAAAATATCAAGGAGTTGAAAAAAATGACACAAATTCTTCCAAAATCTAAAGAAAGGCCTCCTTTTGGCAAAATATTACGAAATAGAACCAGAAATCGAAAGAAAATAAGACGTCAGGAATGGCACATGGGCATTGTCAAGTTCTATTATCCCAGGATGCCATCAATCCTATGAAACACCAAACCGCATTTTTTATAAATATAAGAAAGACACTACACGGCATTCCCAACTCTGAATTCCAATGTGCCATAAAAAACACACAGCATTCAATGCTACCCTTTTATGTGTGACATTAAAAAAAACAACACAGCATTCAACACTACATTCTTCTCTTGAATTTTCCCTGAAAATCAGAGATATATAAAATACTCAATATGTATTAAAAAATGGACCAGATCAACTATCACACAAGATTTGGAACAGGAACTCCAACCATCACTTCAACAATGGCTATCAAATTACCCGTCACAGGCAATCATAGATGTAGAAGACTTGCAACAACATATTCAAACTGGTGAATCCAAACATTTCAGAAAAACAGTTTCACGCAGTGTAAGGCAAACGCATGAATTTCACCTTAGTTCACTGACTTTGGGGTTGGGGCCTAATCCTCAGTGTAAAATGCATATAAAAAAGAAATCAATTATTTTGCCAACTGACCGAGGATAAAACTTATTAAAATAACCTATGATGCCATTAAGCCTATCTTATAACATAAACTTAAACAAAGATGAATAAAAATTTAACAGTGTTTGTGTAAGAAGCATTATAACAGACAATAGGACCTATCATAAAGATTTAAGGCATAAAAGTTTTCACTCCAGTAACAGACCAGAGGAACTATTCCAAGTATTTTAGAGACAAAGGCTTCACTCCAGAAGGAGGGGAGGAAGAGAAGAAAATGCTTAAAACAAAAGGCAGATTCCATATCGCCCATCATCAACACCACTAATGCCATCACCCTTACCCCACCCCAGCCTTCTCCTCCTTTCTCCACCTTTTTCCCAACTAGTAGGGCTACATAGGAGGTACAAGGTAAAATGGAGATGAAAATTTCAAAAAACGTCAACATCAGAAAAACAACTGGGATTGAATCCTCGGTTATAATTGAAATTAATTATGATCTGCCATCGTAATTGTAGAATAAGTCATTTTTCAAGTTTCTTGGGATCAGCCCTACAACCAAAAATCAGTCAGTTGCCCTTTTGATTCATATCAGGATTGGACCTTTGCTTATTCAGCACCCGATCCCAGCCGATTCCGGCCGATCCGATCCCGATCTGGATTGGAATCGGCGGGTCCCGATTCGGGGACCCGATCCGACCCGAAATTCCTTGCCAGATTGTGCATACCAATAAAGATGTTAAAACTCCCATCCCAATACACAAGTCACATGAAACGCTGATGACACATTGTGAATATTTTGGTTATTATTCAACAAAATGGATGTTCTTTAAGAACCCACTAAAATAAATAGGGGTACCTATGCAATTAGAAAGAAAGCTAGGGTCTAAATAAATAAAAAATCATAAAAGACTATCGGACTTTAAGTTATAAATTTTAAGGGACCACTAATGGGTTTTTAGTAGATTGCTATTGGGCTAAATTTAAGGGTTAATGGGCCTTAAGATATAATGTTAATGGACTGTTAATGAGCTGAACTGAGCCTGAGTTTTTGGGCTTTTAATGGGCTTTAATGGGTCTATTCTAGGGTTGTCATTAGGCCTTCAAATTTGGATTTTTATCGGCCTATGTTAATGGGTTTAAATGGACCTGTGGTTATGATTTAGTGGGCCTGTTTAATAGACTGCCCAGGGGGGCCGATAGGGAGGCAACCGCCTCTCTCCATCCCCATGCACAACCGCCTCTTACCCCTATATAAGGGGGGCAGGAAGGCCGCTTGGCCAGCTAGGGTGGGGGAAAGGGAGAGGCGGTAAGAGGAGGAGATAAGGGAGAGAGCTGGGGAAAGAGAGGGGAGGGAGGAGAGAGGGGCAGACTGAGAGAGTTAAAGGCGGTGGAAAGAGTGATAAAGAGAGACTGTTAGAGAGAGAAAGAGAGGAAGAACATTAAAGGAGAAAAAAAGAGCAAGGTAGAGAAGGAATTTGAGAGTAAGGTAGGAGAAGAAATTGAAGAGGGGAGTGAGAAGAATAAGAAGAGTGAGTGAGTTCTTGAAGAACACTTGAAGATAGGCAGGAAATCAAGGCAAGGAGGGCTGCCGCAGGTTTTCTCCATGTGGAGGCATCGGCTCCTCTCATCGAGGGCGGAGGAGCCTTCTCATACTAGGGTTTTCACACCAAAAGGTAAGGTGATACACCCTTTGTTTATTCCCTTTTGTTTTGGGATTTTGGGATATTATGAAGGGTTAAATTTCATGGAAAATAAGAAGAAACTATGTCAAAACATTTATGTTTTAAGAAACTATTAAAGGGGGCTGAAAGTACATAAAAGAACATGTTTCTTATGATTGTTTCTAACAGTTATTCCCTGTTTTTAATAAAAACTAGAGTAGACAGATTTTCATATGCTTCAAAACTATTGGATGGAGCTTAGCTATTTATGTGAAAGAATATGATGCTAGTGATTTACGAAGAGGATATAAAGTTAGTCTAACTCATGAAAAATCAAGAAAAGAACGTAGTTTGTTCATGATACATGTTTCATTTTGGCATGTTTATACTGTTTTAAATATTGTTCTATTAGAATGAATGCTAAATTTTACCCAGTGCCACATGTTGAAAAGAACACAAAGGATTCACGTAAACCCCACATGAACCACATGTTGGATCGTTCTCCAACTCGGAGAACCATCATATAAGGAATCTGATTTACATGTTTAGAACTAAAGATGCATGTCAGATTGCTGTATGAAATGAAAAGAGTTGGAGCCTCAAAGCTTCATATGTTATTTATCTTTATATTATTCCTACTCTAACATGAAATATGAAAGCACATAATGATGATGATGACCCCAAGGAGGCAAAAGAACAAGAACAAAAACACTAGGAGGCACACTCTAGTGCACTCCCTATGAAAGAACTCATTAAATAAGTTTAAGGCAAGAAAGCCTTAAATGGATGAAGATTCTCACAACATTTTTACTTTTTAAGAAAGGAAGTGACATCACTTCATTAGTAAGAAAGGTCCACAACATATGTTCCCCTGGAGATAGGAGTATGCTCGGGTCAAACTCATACAAGATGTGTGGTGTCGAGACACGGAACATCCCCTCTTTTCTTACGGTTCTAGAGTTCAAGTTTGGGATCTTGACATAGGCAAAGGACAGTGATCCTACTTAAGTGCACTCGTAGACTGTGGCATAGACGTTGTAGCATTAGACAGGGAGTAGACTGCAAACCCAACTTAGCTTTTTTTTTTGCCTCATCCAATGGGTTTCCGAAAACCTATTAGGGCGAATAGGTGAAGGCCGAGAGGTCAGTCAAGAGACCGCCTGTTCAGCCTACGACTGCTAATAAGTGGTTATCCCCGTCACTTCATGTCAAAGGATAAGTCACCCCGTCGGCAAGACTAACCAACTATGAACCCCAAAGAACAATTTATGATAAGAACCAATGAACAACTCATCCCTAAGGCCCTATGACGATGACTTTCCATAAGTGCTTTGATATCTTCTATTATTAACAATAATTATCACTATTTATTAAAGGAAGAGAACATGAAATATGAATCATTTGAAAAGAGTAAGAAAAAGTATACATGTTTTGATCTTGTTAATTCTTTCGCCCCAGTTTCACATTGTCTTTACAATAAATGCATTCCATGCCAGTTTAAGAATTATTTCATGAGTGTCACACGTAAATTAATTACCTTACATATTAACTAAGAATAAAAAGAAATAGTTTCTATTAGAGAGATGAGAGAATAGGGTGGTGAGTGAATGTTATCCTGATTGGGATGTAAATGATCCCTACTGAGCTCTCTTTACGAGTTCACATAAAAATTATAAAATATATTTTTTAGGAACGGGAGGACAAGATGGACCCAATGTATAATTGAAACATTCCAGGTATGGCAAATTTATTTAATTTCTTGGGATGTGTATTTTATTTAACTTCTATTTCTGTTATATAATAGACATGACTTCTTTCTTACAGTTTTACATTAATGTCCCTTATTATTCCATTTTAAAATTGTGCACCTACCAGAGATCTATACGAGGGACCATTACATGTGCATAACTGGGATGGTTTATTTTTGCCCACGGGAAGGTAACTAGAATAATGTTGACACCGGCATTCAAACATATATCAAATTCTGACATTAATAGGAACACAAGGTTAGTTAATTTCACACTATATATCACAAATTAAATATAACAAAATAGAATGGCAAACCTTTCAACAATGTCACTTAAGATAACTCTCAGAGCAGAATCTGAGTAGAAAGTATAGGCAGTGCTTTGTTGAGCTCCACTTTCAATCACATTGTATGGAATGGAGAGCAATGAGTCTAAACAAAGCCACTGAATTAATAGAAATTAGTCAAATGTCTTATATATCTAGTATGGAAAATACAAAAAAATCCTTGAAACTTCTTATCTATCTAGCATGAAGATACAGAAAATTCCTTATTCATCATAAGAAAAACTTAACATTAAGTAAGAAAGTGGACCCATTAGATAACATAAATATCAGCAACCTTCCAGTTCATTAACACAGATCGCCGACTTCGTGTTAAAATTCCCTCAGCAAGGAGATTGTTGATACTCTGAAGAAAATTAAGAAGAAAAGGATCTAACAGTGGTTTCTCTTGTGTGTTTGGAAATTTGGACCCATTGAAGGCTACCACAAACTCAAGAGCCAATGGGGAGAAAGCCGTAGATAATGCTTTCAAAACACATGCTAAAGCTTCATAGGCTGCCAAATGAATTTCTGCGCCAGCCTGCACTAGGACATCGCCAAATGAGTTACAATGTACGACTGTGAATCATTCATCAAAGAACATGATCCTCAAATACCATTACAGTACACAGAATTAAACAGGCATAGTAAACAAATAGAACAGATATACCTCAGAAGCATTTGTTGAAAAAAGAATAACTTTCCAGGAGAAATTCCATAGGAATGCAAATGAGGAACTAAGCCAAACATCCTTTTCAACCTGCGTAGTCCATGATATGATGCAGGCCACTGCCTTCATGGACAAAATCTGTTCAACCATGAATTACAAAGATGATATTAAGGATAGAAAGAGGATTGAAAAATGGTCCAAGTATAAATAAAGCCAAAGAAGAGAACATTAAAACAAGTAACAACAGTAATCTGCTATAAAATCAAAAAAGAATATGACTAGAAAAGGCTTGCAATGAACACTATGCAACAGGAAAGTTATCAACGTAAGAATGCTTACGTTCCAGCAAAACCTAATACTGGTACTATTAGTGAATATATTTATGATAAACCATGTAAATGAAACTGGCACAGTAAAATACAGGAAACAATTCAGGAACAGGAAAGATTTTAAAAAGTGAATAGTGAATGACAGAATTCATATCTGGTGAATTTTTCAGGATGGAAGACAGAAATAATTCTACATCCAATTTTGCCTTAATTCATCACAAAATGTAGAGATAACCACTGCAAGGTGAAAATATTTCCAGTAATAGTGAATGTAAGATCCAAAAGAAAAGAGAATATATTGTCTTTTAGAAGGCAGATAGCAAGCTCCAGAAGAGAACAAAAATGTGGATCTAATGCAGCAACTATAAATATTTTAGTTGAACAAACAAGATTACAGAATAACAAGGAATAAGAATATATACCTTAGTGACATACAAGCATTTTTGTAGATTCTTAAAGAGAAACAATAGAATTAAATCAGTTAATGTAGACAAAACCTTTTATTTTTCAATTACACAGATTCACCCATGTCAATTACCACATATGCCAATGACATTACCAGAGCATTTAATGTTTAAAAAGTGAAGTGAGAAAGATTGGTCCATGGAACATTAAATCTCAGAAACAGTAAAATGGACGCTAAGGACTGGGCTACATAACTGGATCCCAAGGACTGAGCTAAAAGGACCAAAAACAGTTGGAGAAACATTCAACAAAGGCAACATGAAAAGACCAATGCCCTCTGCCAAAAGGTAGGAGCAACAAATGGCAACAATTATATCCTGTGTAAGGACTACACAGGGAGAAGCAGACCACATTATGCGTATACCTTTTCATTTATAAAATACCTTTTTTATATTTTAAACTAGATTGAAATCATTGGATCGCTTCCGTTGGTCGGCCATTCCAGCCAATCTGATCCGATCTAGATTGGGAATGGCGATACCTGATCTGGTAGCCCGATGGCCCAGGACTAATCCTGAATTCCGTGTACCCAATTGAACCATGGTGAACCCACCACCACATGTGGGTCCACAAGTGAAGGGAAATGGGACCACCTGGCAAATTTCTATAGGTACCTATATAAGACTTGAATCTCTCTATATTAAAGAGGTACACACTAAATTTCTCTATATAAAAATGGTTCCCAAACAAACCAAAAACCTCCTATCTTTCAAAATCTCCTCTCCCATGAGCGAAGGAATGGGCACCTAAAAACCAGCCTCCATCATATCCTTAAAGACACTGAAGGAACCAGTGAGAGAAAAGCTGCATTACTGGTCCGGGTTAAGCATCGAGAACTTACATACCTCTTTGGTTGCGTGGAACTTATCTGCCAGATACCCCACATGTTATGAGACAGAGAAAGATAAAGACTCAATAGTGCCATGAGGATGCTGGGGAGTGAACAGAAATGGAAGAGAAGCCAGGGGGATTGAGAACCTTCAGTTCTGGACGAGAAGGGGATTTGGAGGTCCTAGCCCCCCTCTTAGGGCTAGTTCTAGACATTTCTAGGGCATTTGAAGCAATCTAAGTAGAATAAGATTCAGAATAAAGAAAAACAGTGAAAGATTCAGAAAGAGTCAAGAGAAGCAGGATGTTGATAGTCCAAAGATTCAGAAAGAGTCAAGAGAAGCAGGATGTTGATAGTCCAGCCCGAGGAGCAAGATTACAAAGGAGGGAGAATAAGATGCCAGTGAGGAAGAATTGTTTGGCGAAGAAGGAATGAAAAAAGGAGCCCAAAAAGAAGGTATCAAGCACTCACCAAGGCTGTAAGCACCCTGTGAACCAAAAGCACCATGAAAAGGAAGATGGCGGAAGCTTAAAGGGTCGCCACTACAATGTTGGAGATGAAGAAGATGAGGTTGTAACAGAAGTGAGAGGGAGGTTGAGCCTCTGTGCCTTATAAAGATTTGGCAAAGGAAATCGCACCAGACCCTATACATAAGGGTGTTCAAGTGTCAGTTTCGTTTGGTCTATAAGAATTTTTTGTAGACTCTCCTCAACGGCAGTCCCATAATTTTTGTCAATAATGACGGCAAGTCATGCAATCTACAGGCCATTCACCTCAGCTGATACTCTTGGCGAATGTCCCATGGGCTGCACTTTGTTGGGGAAAGTTTTTCATGGAAATCTCTGGAAAGGAAAGATATAAGAGGCCTTCCCCCAAATCTCTGAGAAAACACAGAAAAAGGTCTCAGAAAAGGGGAAAAAAGAAAAATCACAGTTCAGGAACAAAAAAATAGACCCCCCGAGGGCCCCCCTTGCTGCCATAGGCAGCATACCGTTGGGGAGCTACCACCCACTAGGGTTGAGGGGTCTGCCACCCTGTTGAAACAGATTTTTGTTTAGAAAAAAAAAAGAAGAAGAAAACAAAAGAAAAGAAAGAGAGGGAGGCTGCGACTAGAGAAAGGAGAACAAGAAGAGAGAGAGAGGCAGCAGTCAGGAAGAAGGCCACCGCTGGCCTTCCCCCCCCCCCCTACCGGTCCCTTATTAGACCCCCACCGGTGGTGGGGGGGTAAAAAAAAAGAAACACAGAAAAAAAAATAGAAAGAAAAGGAAAAAGAGGGCCACCGACAAGGCCCTACATACACGTTCAGAGCAAAAAAAAAACAAAGAAAGGGAAGGCTCTATTAAAAAGTTTCGGCAGAAAAAGAAGAAGAGAAGAAGACTCCTTGTGGAGGATATTTGTGCGTAGACATAAAAGGACAAGGAATATTTTTTTGTTGTTATCATTGTAATATTGTAACAGGAAAAAATATAAAACGAGTTTATTTCCATTGGTGAAATAGCCCTTATTTCCTACTTGGTTTACTCTTATTGGTAGAGTAACTGATCTTTATTGGTTCAGTCTTAATAGAATGACCATGTGCTTATCGGTTCTCTCTTATTGGTAGAGCAGCCGTACACCACATGAATCATTTTACTAAAGTAACCATTATTTATTGGTTTCTCTAAAGTACCCTTTGTTTACTCTTATTGGTAGAGTAACCATTATTTATTGGTTCATTCTTAATAGAATGACCATGTGGTTATCGGTTCTCTCTTATTGATAGAACGACCATATAACCCACGGATTATTTTATTAAGGTAACCTGCATTGTGTAAAGTGCTTCAATCAACGAAAGTACCTTATTATTGCCTCATGTCCTAATATTTGTGGTTCGTTCATATTAGTTGAACAACCAACTTGTTTTGGTTCCTTCATATTGATTGAAGGACCATTAGGGAATATCCTTAAATATGTGGTAGCCTTCATTCCCCATTAATTAAGGATGTTCTTTATGTCCTTCATCCTCTTAAGTGAACCTAAGAAAAGGAGGGATATGCTCTCCAAAGAATCTCTTATCCCTTTAAAGGATACTTAAAGGATACCTCTGATCATTTAATCTTCTTTAAAGGGTCTTAATGAAGGTTGTGTCCAAAAGACCGATTTTCTTAGCACTCTTAAAGACCCTAAGTCCACATGTCCTAATCAGAATTTAAGAGTCCCTTAAGTATCCTTTAAAGGATCCTTGTAAATTTTCTCAAATAGAAGGAACAGAATCTAGTTTGCATGCATCACACCAAAACAACTTCTTTTATTCCTATTTTATTAATAGGCCTTAATGGAGAGTTAATCATGGGTTGCCAGTTAATGACTGGCATAATTAACACTAATCGAGGTCAATAGGGAGAGATCAAGAACATAGATCCACGTTTGATCCAAAATTTTAGACTTAAAGATTAACCCTATGTTCTCAAAGTCTACATTAAAAAAAAGGAAAAGATAAGCCTATGTTTTCAAAACTCCAAGAATTCTCTTTTAAATCAAAGTTCTCTTTTCAAAATTCAAATTCTTTTAAATCAAAATCATTTTGAAAAATCGAAGTCTCACACACCCATAATGAGTAGCAGACCCCTAAGGTTGTCGCGCCTCCGGATCTGCATCGCAACATGCCTGTGATGGATCCCTGATGTTTCTATTGATGTTCCTGCAAAAACTCTCATAAAAGAGTGAGTAATAGGAGAAGGATTGGGCTCCACACTTGCATGCTTGGTCAAATCAAATGCTTCTATGGGGATACACCCCAATTCGTTGCCACCTCATCAATCATCATGCTTCATCACCAACATGTGGACCGACCAATCCACAAGTATGGGAGCTTGAACCAATGAGATACGTTCACGTCAGCAATGCCAATGGCCAATAAAGAGCTGCCACTTGGCAGCATCCAATTGGCTGATTATCCTATTGTTGGGATCCGGGCGGGGCACAACGAACGCAGCAGAAGCAAGAAAATACACGCCCGATACCCGCTGACCGATTCGGAACGAAAAACTAAAACCAAAAATCAAGAAGTGATCGAATCACCTTGTACGGATTCGAATCCGCAACCGTTTCGGTTCCATCGAAGCGATGCCGCTAGCCGCACAAGCGTCCGGCCTCCAGCGGTATCCACGCGATCCTCCGCGGTAGTTCGTCCTCGATCTCTCGTCCAGATGCTCGCTCGCCGAAGAATCCTAGCCGCAACCATGTCCGGATCATCAGGACGGGAATTTTCGACTCTCGGAAAACGCGCGCGGCAAAGACAGGAAGTCTCCTGACGCCTCGAACGGGACGCCCAGAGGAAAAGGAGAGAAAGAAGGGGACGGCCAGCCTTGAGAGCTCCTGGAGCTTAACCCAGGGTTTCTCAACAGCGCGTATATATATTAAGTCGGCGCGACTTTTCACAAAAGTCTCCGAGTTAATATAAATCTCACTTAAGTACCACCGATTGAGAATTTGTTTGCGTGTAACCCTCTAGGCCCATTAACCAGTCCGATTTTCAGCCCGTTAAGTCCAATAAATAGTTATTGACTTATTGTGATTAATTAATATCTAGATATTAATTAATTACTTAACCGAATTAACATCTCATGTAAAATTCGATTGGACTTCCGATCAAGTTGGGTGTCAAGCAACAACGCATGATCCCGGAAAGTAATGGGGTTCAGCAGCCCACTCGTGGAACCTGTCCGTCCACAGTTACTGCGTGACTATAATTCTTCGTTCGCACAATCCTCTCGAGTTAACCTAGGATATGGTCAACTATCAAATCCTAGATGGTCAACTCACTTGAATCAGATTCCGCTGTACAATATTCAAAAACACATTTTCTGATATTGTGTCTGCTCTGGCCAGAGACTTCTGCGGATCTATTCTAAAGCATTCTCTCTCCAGTTATCTGAGAGCGAACGATCCTCTATTGAACACACAATCACCTTCGAAGGTCTTCCACTAGACCCAATCCTTGACTATTAAAAATCCCGTGATTAGGGATTCGTAAGCTAAAGTCAAAGCCCAGAAGTCCACCGACAAGGTGTCTTTGGTGTCTTAAGTCCAACAATCAACCACGCCACTGTGACGATGAATTAAGACGATTGACAGTCAGGTAAATTAATATTCGGTGATTCAAATCGGATCAGTTCAGTAAACTCATTCCCCAATGAGCACCTATAGGTTCACCATTGTGTCTCCACACATATGACTAACGAGATCAGTCACTCTCATTATATGAACTGGAAAAACCTGTACTAGTCTTACCGGATGTTTCATGTCCTCTTCAAACATCCTACAACTAGGAACAATTCAGAATATCTGTTTATAGGTCATTGGTCTCATTATTATAATCTCATCATAATCCGATGACCGATGCACACATTCATGGACTTCATTATGTGACTTAATAATAAACACGCCACTCTACATAATGAAATATATATGCCATTTATTATTGAACTAAATTGAAACAGGTGTCTCGTGATTGGCTTAAAGGCCACCAATATCTATCACCCATGTCCAAGCCTAGTTTACAAATGATTTTAAGGGATTATCAACCCAAAAATATATAAATGTAATACAAAAGGTGCCTTAAGGCGGGTATATTAGTTATTAAAGAAGGGAGATACAAATACATTTGAAGTTGGAGGGGGAGAGAAGGTCAACAGGTTCCGAAAATAATTCACACCATCATCACAACCATTCCATAATCATCACACATCATCACATGATATTAAGATCCATTAAGTGTTGCACATGATCATCCAGATCAAAAATCTCATCATTCACCACGTGAACAAAACACCAACAAGTTTATTTTCTTAAAATAAACCAATTTTGGCTAAAACATGCTAGGACTGTCACACCAAAAAGGGCTATTTGGAATTTTTCAAAAAAAATCCAATTTAACCGTTAAATTTAACGTGCAATAAAACATGTCAACATGAATTTCAGATTACTTTCAGATCTTATATAAAGCAATAAAACACATCAACATGTGCAACAACAAATCTGAAATTCAAATAGTTAATTTCTATGCATACTGATAACATTATAGAACCATTCCATAATGATTAAATCTAACAACTTAGATTATTAAGTTGTGATTCGATAATTAAATGAGAAGCCTTTTCTAAGTTAATGAGAAATGAACCTTTAAATATCCTTAAACCCTTTAAATGGTCCGCAATCCAATAATCCCAATAACATACGATTTATTAAATGCCATTTATTAAATCATATGATTCCTAAGTCCCGACTCGATGGATCATCCTCGATTCTCCAATTGGATCCTCCTGATCTCTAGTTTTCCTTTTCTTTGAGGCGCTCAAGGTGTGCAATGTGGAGCAGGTGATGAAGCGGAGAATGGGGCACACTACGCTTGGGGCCGGCCAAAGCAGAGAGAGGAAGGAGGGGACAACCAAGTCTTTGGAAAACCTGAAGTTGGAGCCAGTGCTTCACTCTAACTAATATTTATATTAATCATGGAATTTTTCATAGAAACCTTCATAGTCAATATCTCCACTTAAATCCAATCGACTAAGAACTTTATATATATGACCCTATAAGCCCATATGTCAATCTAGTTTCGAGCACGATAAGCCTAGTAACATGTTACAAGCTTAATAAAGTTAACTCGTTAACTTACACTCAACTCAACTCAACTCAACCAAGCCTTAATCCCTAATTAATTAGGGTTGGCTATATGGATTCTCTATCTCCACTCTAAACGAATTTGGGTTACCTTTTCTGAAAGATTTAAAGCCTCCAAATCATGTTGTACTACCCTCTGCCAAGTTAATCTAGATCTATCCCTTCCTCTCTCCTAATATGTTCCACTTTTCTAATTGGAGCCTCCTTAGGTCTACACCTAACATACACAAATCATCTCAATCTCCCTTCTCTCAATTTCTCCTCAATTGATACCACTCCCACCTTTTCTCTAATATAGTCATTATGAATTTTATCTAGCTTAGTATGTCCGTTACATCCACCTTAATCTAATCTCGGCAACACTCATCTTGGAGACATGTTGCCCTTTCATCGCCCAACACTTGCTACCATACAACATTGCAAGTCTTATCGCCGTACAGTAGAATTTTTCTTTCAACTTCGTTAAGATCTTATGGTCAGACATGACTCTCATAGCAAGTCTCCACCTCATCCATCATGTTTTAATCCTATGGCTAACATCCTCCTTGCACCCTCCATCTTCTTAGAGGATCGAACCAAGATATTTGAAATGGGTACTTTGGGATATTGCCATCCCATCCAAGTTAACTCCCTTCTTTTCGCCTATCCGACCTTCACTAAACTTATAATGCATGTATTCTATCTTAATTCTACTTAACCTGAAACTCTTAGATTCTAAGGTGCTCCTCTAACACTCTAGTTTTCTATTAACTCCCTCTTACGTCTCATCTATCAACACAATATCATCCGCAAACATCATACACCACGGAATGTCCTCTTGTATATCATTTGTTAAATCATCTATAACTAATGTGAAAAGATAAGGACTTACTGTTGATTATTGATGCACTCCAACTGAAATAGGGATGTTTCCCCTCCAGCCGTACAGACGCTAGTAGTTGCTCCTTCATATTTATCTTTTAATACTTATATGTACCTAGTAGATACCCTCTTGCATTCCAACACCCACCACAAGACAACTCGTTAACTTAAACTTAACTATTTTGATATCCTACATCTAATTCATTAGGACTTATTCATCACATGATTAATCTAGTTGGACTTTCGATCACAGACGGTACTAAGCAACATCTCATGATTCCATAAGATAAAGGAGTAGGCAACTTGTAAGACTCAAGAAGTTTTATTAAAAAACTCCTTAGAGAAAGTTCATTGATATACCCATAAAGAATGTTAAGGGTATATAAGTAAATGGTGATAAAATATATATACAAATATAAATTAATAAGGTGCAGGAACGATTGATAGAAAAAGTAAAATTTGTGGGCCTCATTTAATGGGCCTTAGTGGATTCAAGGGAGATCTATTAAACCATTGTATATAGGGGTTTAGAATGTCCTATTATAAATGTGGTTAGTTCTTATTGGGTCTATTAGTGGGTCTTCTAATAAAAATAGAGGGGGACACTTGTCCTTCCTCTTGAACCTTCTCCACTTCCTCTTGAAGCTTTTCTCTAGCCCCAAAGGGATAGAACATGGGAATAAGAAGGGAGAGAGAGAGAGAGAGAAAAAGGAGAAAGAGAAAGGGAGAGCCAATTGTAGGGGGGAGAGAAAGAGAGAGAGAGAGGGCTACTTGCTACAGTTCGCTATAGTAAGTGTATAGTGTGTACAGAGAGGTAGCATGAGAGAGGTGTGCGGAGAGTGGAGAGGGAGAGAGGAGAGTGAGAAAGGAGTAAGGAGAGTCCTTGGAGGAGCTGATGAAGGGAGGAAGATGGTCTGGACCACTGTCCAAGCGAGGAGCATCCATAGACAATTTCGTGGGTTGAAAGTTTCATCTAGCCTTCCAGTGGGCAAGGATATTTGTATCCGTTGCCTTTGCAAGGGTCATCATGCCGTAAATAACAGAGACAATGTTCGATGTCTACTATGCAAAGGAGTTGGTCATAGGAGGAATAAGTGCCCTGGCCTTCAGCAATCTGCCAGATCCATAGTGGGGGGAGCCAGAGAAGTGATTAAAGAACGGTCTGTTAATCCAAGCTTGCAGTCATCCTCTTCCAAGATTATTCCCGGAGTCTTGGAGCTACCTTGGTCGCCTGAGGTAGCACCGGCTCGATCCTATCTGGACCAGTGTGTAGTGGTCTCATTTCATGAAGATATGCTTCGGCCAGTAGTAGAGTGCGAGGAGATAAAAGCATATCTGAAGATTCTCTGGCCGCAAGTTTGTAACTGGAGTATCCGAAGATTGGGGAAGTTTTCCTTCCTAGTTTACGCTGACCTGGAGTCTTGGAAGTATTCAGCTTGCTCTAAGGGAAGCGTCGTTTTGAAGGAGGGAGGTGCTCTTTCCTTCTCGCCTTGGAAAGTCGAAGTGGGAACTTTGCCAGTGGTTTATGTAACTAAAGTATGGTGTAATCTTTATGGGATTCCTCTGCATCTGTGGAACATTGCCTCCTTCCAAGCCATATGTTCAAGGTTTGGAAGATTAAGAGAAGTAGATGGGGAAGGTCTCAAGGGGGTTGACATTTCGGCAGCCCGAGTTAAAGTAGTTGTTGATCAGGTGGGGGATGTTCAAGAGAAATTAAAGATTGCAATGGGGGGTGGAGTTTTCTGGGTCTCTATTTCGATGGAAGATTTTGGCGTTGATCGATCTGCTGAGAAGGAATGGACGTAGGCTGAGGTTGCATCTGAATACAGGAAATTTAGGAGAAACAGAGGTAGGGGAGTTAGAACAGGGGAGCCGGAAGCACTTGCTTCGCTAACCCAGGGAGATGGTGGTTCGGACTCAGAGCGAGTTGGCTTTTCTCAGAACTCAGCCGATTCGAGTAACAGGGAGACGAAGAGTCAAAATGGGGCAGGAGCTGGCCTAGGAATTCTTACCTGCGGGGTTCCGAGATCGCATGGAGAAAAGGGACTCCTCGGGGCGATACCAGAAGCCGTTGTATGCAGGAAAGAGAAAATGTTAAGTGTTGGGAAGGAACACAACATCTTTAATGAGGTGGGGGAGCCAATGCGGAGTACATCCAAGAAGAATGTGAAGGAAGACAGATATGGGAGGGAAGGCGATAGGCTATCGAGTGAGGAAGATACACAGTACTGGGTAACCAGTAAGGAGGAACCGATTTATGGTAAGGACCCGATGCGGTGGGATCCGGTTGTCTCGGATCTTAACTTATCCCTGAACCAGGTTTCCATGGTATCGGTTCAGTCACCATGGGCTTCGTCTGGACCGGTTCAAATTGACAAACCGGAATTGAACCGTCGTCTTCCTCGCTTCGATTTTGGTTCAGTCACAGGGTTTCAAAGGAACGATGTCGACTTCTTCGGAGCTTTTGCTCCCAGGACTGAAGCTCAGGACATCTTCCCACCTGAGTATGGGGACATCCTAAGGACTGGAGGGAAGCTGAGGGTGAAGGAAGATAGACCTGAGATGAACAGTCGACAGAGGAACATTATTAGCAAGGATGCAGAGACTGGACAGAGCAGTGAAAGGTTGGATGGGATTTTGCAGAAGATTGATATGCCATCTGATACGGTTGGGCCTCAAGATGATCTGACAGGTATTTGTTGCAGTATAACAGTGAAGGATGGGTTCGGTCAGAATGAGCTAAATCGTGTGGACTGTGAAAACAGAGAAGAATTACAGCAGGATAAGGAAACAGGTTTTCGGTGGCTAGAGGCTGAACAGTATCACCCAGGGTCTGACTAGCAACAAAATGTGGAGGAGGATAGTGAACATGGTCATAATCAGTGTTTGCAGATCATCCCGTATGACGGGGGTATAGAACCTTTGGCCGTTAAACAGCTCTATGATACCGAGGCGTAGACAAAGGAAATTATCTTTTTTAGCCAGCGTATAGGGATATCTTTCCTGGGCAGAGAGGACATGATGCTGAGTTTGCTTAAGAAAATGTGAAGAAATGAAAAGCTGCAATATTCTGTCAAGAAAAGGGGTATGGGTGGAGGCCTCAAGATAGGTAAGAGGGAGGCAGAATTTGTGAAGAGTAATGTTCTTGTGGACAGTCTTCGAGGAAAGAAGTCTAAGGAGGGAGGGCTACATATCATACTTCATGAACCTGATATCATGGAATATTAGGGGTCATAATGGGGCCCCCAAAGTCAGAGCTGTGAAGGACCTTGTTCTCTCCCTTCACTTGGACTGCATTTGTTTACAAGAGACAAAGATGTCCAGTTTTGACAACTTTTCTTTATCAAGACTGGGTGGTCCACTTCTAGATAAAATGGCATTCCTGCCAGCTGAAGGTTTAAGAGGTGGACAGGTTATATTGTGGAATGGGAATAAATTTGAGGGTAATGTCTGTGATGTGGGTAGTTTTAGCATATCAATGGCCTTCACCTGGAAGTGTAGAAGAGGTCACAATAGCAGATGGATTATCTCTTCAGTGTATGGGCCACATTCCGATCAGCAAAGAGAATTGTTTTTTCAAGAGCTATATAGACTATACTCTCTCTTTCCTGAAGCTTGGTGCATTGTAGGGGATTTTCATTGCGTAAGATACCTTTGGGAAAGGTCTGGTGCGCAGAAATGGAGCAAGGACATGGTCATGCTGAACCAATGGATTATAGATTTTAATCTAATGGATCTAGATATCCCCAACAGAAAATTTACTTGGTCTAATCTCCAGCAGAAGTGTACACAATTGAGGATTGATAGAATTTTGATATCCCCGGATTGGTTCAAATTTTTTCCATTATCACACGTTAAAGGATTGTGCAGGGCTGTTTCGGATCATATACCCCTACAACTTATGGTGGAAGACAAGCATAGAAAGATAAGAATATTCATATACGAACTTAAGTGGCAAAGGGAACAAGGCTTCAAAGAAATGATCAACAATTGGTGGCTGGAATTTACAGAGTATGGTTCAGCAATTTACATATTTCAGAGAAAATTGAAAAGGATAAGGGCAGGTTTGAAACAGTGGGCCAAACTGAAATATGGGAAGGCATTGGAGGAGAGACAGGTGTTGAAGAATAAAATTGAAGATCTAAAGCTAAAAAGTGAGGATATGGAGCTCTCTTCTGTTGAAATGCAGGAGCTC
Source organism: Zantedeschia hybrid cultivar (assembly GCA_030544215.1). Taxonomy (NCBI): domain Eukaryota; kingdom Viridiplantae; phylum Streptophyta; class Magnoliopsida; order Alismatales; family Araceae; genus Zantedeschia; species Zantedeschia hybrid cultivar. The sequence continues at coordinate 50,945,925 of JARZZO010000011.1, forward strand.
AAAGACTTGAAGAAAATGTTCAATGAAGAATTATTTAAGGAGGAAATCAAGTGGAGATAGAGAACAAAGGAACATTGGCTAAAAGAAGGTGATCAAAACACATCTTTTTTCCATGCTATGGCCAGTGCTAAAAAGAGGTTTTTGACTATTGATCATGTGAGAGAAAATGAGAAAGTGATTGAAGAACCGAATGAGATTAAGAGGAGGTTTATTTATTTCTTTCAGAAATTGTTTTTGGAAGACTTTCCCTCGAGGCCTCATTTGGAAGATGGTATACTTCCAAAGCTAGATGCTTCTGATGCTGAAGATCTCTCCAAGCCTTTTACTGTAAAAGAAGTCAAAGATGCAATTTTTAGCATGGACCCCAATAAGGCTCCGGGTCCTGATGGGATGTCTATTGGATTTTATCAATTTTGTTGGGATATAATTAAAGATGATATGCTCAATGTCGTTCAAGAGTTCTTTGATAGCCCAGATAAAATCAAGGCCTTCAACTCCACTTTCATTGTCCTTATTCCAAAAATTGAAGGTGCTGAAAGTATGGGGGATTTCCGTCCTATTAGCTTGCTCAATGGGTGCTATAAAATCATTACCAAGATTTTGGCTACCCGGCTCAAAAAAGTGATTCACAAGATTGTGGGGATTAACCAATCAGCTTTCATGCAAGGAAGATACATATTGGATAATTTTATGGCAGCTTCTGAAGCTATTCACCATTACAAGTGCAGGAACAAGAGTGGTGTCATCCTCAAACTGGACGTTGAAAAAGCCTATGACAGAATAAGCTGGGATTGTCTTCAAAAAACTATGATTCTTATGGGTTTTAATGACTTATGGATCAAATGGGTGATGAGTTGTATATCTTCAGCTTCATTTTCTGTTATGGTGAATGGAGAACCATGCAGTTATTTTAAGAGTTCCAGAGGCCTTAGGCAGGGAGATCCTATATCTCCATTGCTATTTCTGTTAATTGGGCAGATTTTAAGCTTTATGTGGGAGAAAGTTGTTGAACAAGAATTCATTGAAGGGTTCACCATTGGTAGAAGCAATATTATGTTATCGCATCTTCAGTTTGCAGATGATACCTTGTTGTTTTCATCTGGAAGTCATGAGAAAATCAAGAACATCAAAAATCTGCTGATTTTGGTGGAAGCTTTAACAGGCTTGAGAATTAATTTTGAAAAATCAGAAATTGTGGGGATACATCTGCCACATAACAGATTGCAAGAAATTGCTGAAACTTTGCAATGCAGAATTTGTTCTTTCCCAATCAAATACCTCGGTTTGCCCTTGTCAGATGGGGCAATTAGAGCTAGGGATTGGGATGTGCTGATTAAAAGATTTGAGGATCATTTGGAAGGGTGGAAAGGTAGATATCTCTCTGATGGAGGGAGATTGATCCTGTCTAAAGTTGTCTTCTCTTCTTTGGCCATTTACTTTGCTTCCATTTTTAGAATTCCATGGTCAGTGGAGAAGACCATTGAATCAATCAGAAGTTCTTTTTTTTTGTCAGGAGGTACAAAGGGAAAGAAAGGTGTTCATCTAATTAAGTGGAGCAATGTATGCAAAAGTAAGGATCAAGGAGGTATTGGTCTATGTGGAGTTGCCACCTTCAACCAAGCTTTGCTTATGAAATGGTTGTGGAGAAGGGGAGAGTGTTCAAAGACTTTGTGGGCTACTATTATTAAGGAGCTCTATTATTGTGTTGACAATAAATGGACTTTTTATCCCTCAAGAACCTATAACTTGTCCCCGATTTGGAAGAATATTGTGAAGAATGCAGAATTCATGGAGAGATCTTGTGGTATACAGGTTGGTAATGGATGTGATACCTTGTTCTGGAAAGATAAATGGTGCTCCAATATTGCTCTCTTCTCTCGATTTAGTAATTTATTCAACATTGCTCAGCACAAGGAGGCCTCGGTGGCAGAGGTTTTGTCCCATCATGGCTCAGGAAATTTGAATATGCATCTGAGAAGGTATCTAACTGATGAAGAGGTTATTGAGATTTCTCATTTAATACATCTTACTGCCAGCACTAGATTATGCCATGAGAGGAAAGATAGGAGAGTTTGGAAATGGAATTCCAAGGGTCAGTTTTCAGTTAAATCTGCGGTTCAAATCTTAAATGATGGAGGATGCAGAGTTTGGTGGAAGGAGTTAGTGTGGTCTAATTACCTGCCCAACAAGATTAAAATTTTTCTTTGGAAGGTGGCATGGTATAGACTCTTGACTGGAAAGAGGGCTAAAATGATACACATTCCAGGAAATCATTTATGCAGTTATTGTGCTACTTTTCAGCAGGACCAAGATCATTTGCTATTGAACTGTGGTATTGTGAGGATACTGTGGAAGACTTTATGCATATTATTTGGTATTCCATGGGTGGATCATACTTCAGTTTTGGACCTGATTTCGTGGTGGTCAGGGGCCTGTCCTACTCCAAGTCAGAAGCAATTATGGTTTTTCTTTTGTCCGGCTTTGCTTTGGACTATTTGGTGTGAAAGAAACAGGAGGAAATTCAGTGATCAATTTAGTAGTGCTTTTAAACTATTTAAGATCACATTCAATTAGGTGGAGGAGTGGGGTAAAGCAGTAAATATTCTCAACAAAGATAGTTCGGGTTTATTGAATAAGGCTCGGCAGTGAAGGAGTTTGTTGTGTTGAGGTCTTAGTGTTAGTTGTTTGCTTTATTTTCTTGATAAATCAGACCCATTGTATCTGAGTTTTGTTTTATTTTCTGTTGTGTTCATGACTTGGTTAGAGGCTTGTTCTACCAAGTCTGATCTGTGTTCTCTGGGTTCCCTTGTACTTCCCTTTCTGGTTATCAATTGAATTGTGACTTTCAGTCACCTTCTAAAAAAAAGTGTATAGTGTGTACACAGTATGACAGCTATTTTTTTTAAGGCTTAAAACAGTGGCTTTGGGGCTCTTTTGGGTTTGTTACGAAGGTAGGAGATCTACTTCTTGTCCTTCTCTATGTGCCTATGGTTTTCTTCATTTTTTGGGTCTTTTTATTAGGATTTTACCTCCCTAAATAGGAAGCATGCTACCAAAGTTTTATGAGGATGAGTGTGTGAGATTGTGGCTGTGAGAGCATGTGTGTGTATGTGTGAACATGTGCAGCAGGTGTGTATGGCTGTGGGGTCATATGCGAGGGTGTGTATGATATAAGACATGTATATGTGCCTATATATGCATGTGACTACAAAAGCACAAGCATATGTGTGTGTGTGGTTGTGTATATATGTGTAGCAAGGGGTGTGTGTGTGTGTGTGTGTGTGCAGCAGGGTGTGTGTGTGTGTGTGGTTGTGGATATATGTGCAGCAGGGTGTGTGCGTGTGTATGTATGTGCAGCAGGGTGTGTATGTGTATGCATGTACAGCAGGGTGTGTATGTGTATGTGTGTGTGCGCGTGCGCAGCTGTATGTATGTGTATGTGTAGTGGGGGGATGTGTGAAGATGCATGTATGTGTGTAAAGATGTATGTGTGTGTGCAGCTGTGTGGAGAGGATATGGATGTATTTGTGAAGTGTATGTGCGTGCAACTGTGTGGAGGGGTGTAAGTGTGTGTTTAAGAGGTGTATGAGAGTGTATGTGTGTGTGTGTGTGTGTGTGTATTTGTGAAGAGGTGTATGTGTGCAGTGTATGGACTATTGTTTCTAATAGTTATTTTAGATAATTTGGGTCTAATACTCCTTTGGTAAATCAAATCGGTATCCCTATTGCATAGAGGTTTACCTCCACCTTGTACTAAAGAGTAATATATAAGGTCTTGTCCATTAAAGTGATTTCATGAATTGTTATCCCTTATTTCATTCTTTTATTAAGTGCATGTCATGAGGCATAGATTGCATTGACGCACACAGACATGTAGCTTATCTTTATAACTGTGGAATATACCTGCATATAATGGCAAAAATTGCATATAACTATTGAGCATTACTGTATATCTAAAATAAGCACCAATTGTAGTCATAAATATATGACTATATAATTGTTTCATTGATTGACTGTAAGATTATGACCACGGTTCTTACTGTGATTGTGGAACTATTATGGTTATTTTAGGCAGAACGACACCTCACTCTAGTTGTTATGTTCCCATTACTGTGGACCCTTGTCAAGGCAAGGGTCGGGAAGTCAAACCTTTTATTGTGGAGGTACATCAAGACCTCAAGCAGCCTTTACTGTGGAGATACAAGTCTAATCTCGACTTACCTCACTAGGAATGTAAGAAAGAGTTACTCACTTGTGTACACACGTGGTCTGTCTTTGGATTTCACGGTTTACTGGTTTAGCTAGCCATCGAGGCCAATTAGTCCAACCAACCTGCCTTACCTATTGTGGAACTAGCACCCTATAGGGTGGATAGGTAGGTAGACTGTATTATTCTAGTGTTGTTGGTGACCTTGTTGCTGGTAGCCCTTTACTGTTGAGAAATCAGACTATATGTTAAATATTTTAGACATATTTATGATTCATCGTATGACGGTCTTAAACTATGTGATTGGGTCTTTTCCAGCAGTTCACTGTAACGTGTCTATTGTAGAAGCATTGTTTCATTGTTCATGTATATGTAAATTTATGTACAGTATTTCTTTATCAGTTTAAATCTTGCATCTCGAACCGTAGAGAATGGCATAAAGCAGGAAGGATCCTATGAGCCATGGGACTTACTGCCACCCTTTTTCTTATTTGTTTTGTTTCATGTAAGTGGCAGGGTCTCAAGTTGGAGGTGGTGACTGCTAGAGGCGTGGTGGCAGTTGGCCATTAAAAGATCACTGTCAATATTATAGTTGTGTTTTTGTTTGATAATCTCTATTTTTGGGACATGCACTTTGGAAAGCTATGTTCATTACTGTGGAAGAAATGAATACAGTTATTGTGAGTGAAATCTTGAGTACTTAGTTATTATTTGTCTTGTGTAGTTATTTTCTTCATTTCATTCGTACGGATTCCCCAAATTGACCTAACTGTAGGTAAGGGTGCTTGTGTGGGCCCTTACACAACTTATTAAGGATCCCTTCTATCCTCAGTTCTTACATGGATCTAGCCCTTCACTCACATAATGCCCTTAAGCAAACATAAGGTACTTGATTGTCAAACCCTAATTTGGTTAGCTCAGATGGATTGATTACCCTTTAACGAGTATCATCAGTAAACTTTGTTTCTAATGTACTCTCTTACCCTGGCCAGGTACTTCACGAATATCATTTCGTAGGACATTCTCTCTCTAACTAAACTGTGAGTGAATAATTCCTTGTTGAGCACACAATCACCCTTAAAGTTGTCCCATTGAATTTGAATACTTTAACCATCACGTCCTCTTGGTTAAAGACCTTTAACTCCAGAATCAACGCACAGTAGCCTATCAACAAGGTGTCTTTGGTATCTCAAGTTTAAGGACCAACCATATTATCGTAACGAAGAATATCTTAATTGATAGCTAGATATAATGGCCATCCAAGGATTCTAAATCAGATCAATTCAGTGAATTCATTCACTAATGAGCACCTAAACGCTTACCTTATTGTCTTCATATAAGTGACTATAAGATCAGTCACTTTACGTAAGCAAGTATAACATATACTAGTCTTATTGGATAGTTGATGTCCTTTCTCAAATATCATCTGACTAGGAACAGTTTAGGATATAATGTTTAAAGAAGATTGATCTCATGTTTATAATGTTTTATCATGATCCAATCTTCATTGCACATATCCTAGCACTTTATTATGATGTGATAAATTAGTATAAGAAACAATGAATAAAAGTGCCTATTTATAAATATAAATAATCTGAACAAGTACATAGATGTCAAATGATTAGCTTGACAGACACCTATTGCTAATGTTGCTAGGAGGTGAATAGTGCACCTTGATAAACATGCCATACATATTTACACTAATTAAAACTACTCAACTCATTCTTTCAAATTTAGCGATGCTACACAATATCGAGGTTCAACTCTCCGTCGATAACGGCACCCCTGACAATGCCTCATGTTGTGTGCTACATCGATGAATAGTACCTCGAGATGCTTGTCATGTGTGATCTTGTCCAAATGAACAAATGATATGTGCCGATAAGGCACAACCCTAATCGGGGTTTGGCGAAGCTGACAGATGCATGAATAGTGCACAGTGATAAGCATGTTGTATCCCTTTCTTCAAATAAACAAATTAAATCATGTCTAAACATTGATCAAACTCTTTAAGAGAGATCTGATCAGGCCCATCAGGGCCAGGGCCTACATGCGATATATGAATAGTGCCAATGAGTAGTGTTAGCAAAATAATACTATGAATGCTTCTTATGAATAGTACCATAAATAGTACTTATGAATGATATTATGCATAATACCCTCTTAAAATGTAGGGGGCCGGTGGGGCCCATGAAGTGTACCACATTACACTTTCAAAATACTTCACCCTTGCAATGCAATCTCAACTCAACATCAATTTGACATACACAAAATGGCTAAGGCTAAAAGTCTTGATGCAAATGCGATATCTGCAAGAAATGAGCAAAGAAATTGCAATACATAGCACCATTCAGATGTGGAACACTATTCGAAAGAAATCAAAGGGTTTTCTTGTCGTAGTAAGATGTAATTAACCCCAATCTATAGCCCGATGGAAAGTCCAAATTCAAGAACCCAAATAATGCTTTCAATGGATAAGTCAATAATAGTCATCAAATTTTCCATGTCCTCGCGGTGATGACTTAGTATCAGCATCTCAATATTCATCTTGGCCCTTGGGACATAATGTCTTCCCACCATCCAAATCAAATACAACATCCAACAAATGGTGGAAACTCACAATTCCCCTTAAACGAAAGAAACCAAGTCAAACAAATAAGTCAATCAAAAATGACTTACAACAAGCATCCATTAAGTGAAAGCATTCATGTTGCTGATGTTTCAAAAAAGAACCATTACTAACATTTTACAGGAAGAAGTGCTGCAACAATGGTGAGATTTCATGTACCCTTTGTGATGAAGACAATGAGGTTGTGGACCACCCTTTTCTCTAGGTGCAAGGTTAGCAAAGAAGTATGAAGGATTTTCAGTCACATGTCAAGGATCAATCTCAGCTTTATGACTGTACAAGAGATGTGGAGCTGCTGCTTTTTTTTTTTTTGAAGGTGACTAAAAAGTCACATTTCATTGAAAAAGTTGAAAACATACAATAAGGAAGCCCTCGGAAGGGCCAGAAACAAAAACAAAGCAACACAAAGATCCACAAAGATTACTCTACCAACATAGGAAGTAAGTAGAACCCATAGGCAACGACCCAAAAAACCAAGTGATACCCATGGCTTCAAAAAGATCATATTATTAGGGTCTTCCACTGATTTGCCGCAAGGAACACATTGTGGTTGTTGCACAGATTGATGCTCACAGCATTTCCCCAATCTCTCGCCAAAAAGATAGCCCTTCTAAGAATATCGAACGGACTGCTGAAATCATCCTTGAATTTTCTCTTATTCCTTTCACCCCATATAGCCCACATCATAGCTGGTAGGAATAAGAACCAATTTTTTTTATCTAGAGGTGGTTTAATGATATCTAACCTATTCCTCATCAGATCTGAAACATTCTGAGGTTCGAACCAGGTCAATTTAACAGCAAAGCAAAGAGTTTGACACAAAGCATTCACTATACCACGATTGCATAATAGGTGGTCAATATCTTCTTCGCAGATTCCACAAAAAGAGCATTTGGAATTCTAGATTTTGAATATCTTCTTGATTCTGGAACTGGTTGGAAGTCTCCTAATAGCCACTTTCCATAAAAACAAATTGATCTTGCTAGGTAACAACGTGGACCAAACAATAGGTTTCCACCAGACTCTGCAGCCTCCATCAGAGATGATTTTGACAAGAGAGTTAACTGAAAATCTGCCACGGTTCCCCCTTATCCAAATCCTAGAATCTTCCTAATTAGGCAAGCTTCTAATATGACTGATGAGTTCCAGCATGCTGACCAATTGATCAAATTCAGTCTCAGTTGGATTCCTTCTCAACCTGATATTCCAGTGATCTCTGTCTAAAGGGGAAAAAATCTGAGCAATTGATTTCCTTTTATCAATTGCAATATGGTACAGCTCTTTGAATTGCTCTGCGAATGCAGTGTCTGAACACCATTTATCCTCCCAAAAGCAAATGGATTCTCCATTACCCAATTGTAGACTGATCCCGGGAGCTATAAGGTCCACTGTGCTCAGAATATTCTTCCAAATGTAAGACAGATTGCAAGTCCTTGGGAGGACAAAGGTCCAAGGAAGGGAAGAAGGATAATATTCTTCCTTGATTACCTTTACCCAGAGAGCATCCCTTTCGATTCCAAATCTCCACAACCACTTGGCTAGGAGAGCCTTGTTAAAAGCCCCAATTTTAGTTAAGCCAACACCACCTTGATCTTTACTTAAATAAACCTTATTCCAGCTTACTAAATGAAGGCCTTTCTTATCTCCTTTACCACTTCTCCAAAAGAAAGAGCTTCTCCTGGCTTCTATTAATCTATCAACTGTCTTAGGAATTTTAAAGATGAAGAGATGATAAGTAGCTAGCGTGGACAGGATGGTCTTGGAAAGGATCCATTTACCCCCTGCAGAGAGAAGTTTGGCTTTCCATCCTTCAAGTCTATGATCAAATTTCTTAACAATACCATCCCAATCCCTCACCTTCACAGGCTCATCAGTTAATGGCAAATCCAAATATTTAATTGGGATTTGGGTCAGGTTACAATGAAGAATATCAGCAAATTCCATAATCTGTCCTCTTCCATGTTGACACCACCCAATTCTGATTTCTGAAAGTTAATCTTGAGACCTGTAATGACTTCAGTCCAAAGCAACAAATAATTGATGTTGTGGATCATTCCTTCATCACCAGCTGTAAATAGCAACGTATCGTCTGCAAATTGCAGATGAGTCAATTGGAGACCATTCCTACCAACAGAAAAACCCTCGACCAAACCTTCTATGGTAGCTTTCACCCATAAGGATGACAAAACCTGACCAACAATCAAGAACAGCAGAGGTGAGATGGGATCACTCTGCCTTAAGCCTCTAGAGCTATCAAAATACCCACATGGCTCCCTATTTACTAGGATAGAAAATCGTGGAGTAGAGACACACTGCATAATCCAACTAATCCATTTACTGCTGAAACCCATTATCCGAAGAGTGTTGTAAACACAGGACCAGCTGAACCTATCGAATGCTTTTTCAAAATCCAGCTTGCGAATTACCCCTTCTTTCTTTCTCTGCTTTTTATTATGAACAAGTTTGTGAGCAGTCAACACATTGTCTAGAACAAATTTACCCTCCATGAAAGCTGACTGATTCTGACCCACAACCTTACCGATCACCTTCTTGAACCTGGTAGCCAAGATTTAGTGATGACCTTATAGCACCTATTCAATAAGCTAATGGGCCTATATTCAGAAACTTTCTCAGCTCCTTCACACTTAGGAATTAAGATTACATGAGTGGAATTGAAGACTCTTATGGATGAGGGATTGTCTTGAAATTCCTTAACAACCTTCATGAAGTCCTCCTTGATGAGCTCCCAAAATTGTTCATAAAAACCTAAAGAGAAGCCATTGGGCCCAGGTGACTTATTGGCACACATGTTAAAAACCGCTTCCTTGACTTCATCTTCCTCAAATAAACTGCATAACCACTCAGCTGCTTCTGAATCAATTTGAGGAAGGATCCCCTCCTCCAAGTGTGGCCTCCAGGAGGTGTCTTCTTAAAAAGATCTTTGTAATAAGAAATGAATGCCTCTTGAATCTCAGCCTTATTATCAAAGATTTTATCATCAACTCTCACTTGTTGGATTTGAAGGGACCTCTTCTTAGCACTGGCTACATCATGGAAAAATTTGGTGTTCTTATCTCCCTCTCTCAACCATTGTTCCTTAGCCCTTTGTTTCCACTTAATCTCTTCTTTGAGTAAAAATTCCTTATATTCCTCCCTATAAATGTTGAGATCAACCAATTCCTCAGCTGATAGGGTCTGATTATCCATTTTAACTTCTAATCCATCAAGTTTATGAAGGATTTGCTTTCTTGTTACAGCTGCCTGTCCGAGAGAATGAGAACTCCACTGTTTGATACAATTCCTGACCCACTTAAGTTTTTTAGAGAAGATTTTCCAAGCTGAATCTGATTCAGATATAGGAACTCCACTCCACCATATAGAGACCATCTCCTTGAAGTGTAGATGAGAATGCCAAGCCAATTCATACCTGAAAATCCTTGCTTTTTAGGATGTGGAACTTCTTATCAAGCTCAAGATGCGGAAAGATATCAAATGCAAGATCCTTCTTAATGCAAGATCCTTCTCTTACCTCCAAACACAATTTACTGGAATATCTGGAAGGAATGCAATGACATTCGGTGCAATATTTCATAGAGATAAAAAAGGAACATAAAGAAGCTTTAAACATCGACAACGTAGTTAGTGTACACAAATATAAAGAAATCTATAGAAACATACAGCTTGCAGCAGAGAAGTCGCCACAAGCAAAGGCAAACGCCGCTGGCTGGGCCCCCCAAGTTTTCCCTTGACACAAGAAGGCAAGTCTGTATCCTTCCCCATAGGAGCAGACCAAAATACTGAACACACTGAATTTGCAAATGGCATGAGATTGTCCTGTAATAGAAATATATGCTATATCAATGTCTGGTTTTCAGCTTGAACAATACTCGTAGTAGAGAATGCTGAGTAAGATAGGAGAGGAGAATCTTCAATACTACATACCACAATAAACAGGAATGTGTTTTTAAACCTCTTAAAAACGACCATAGCTGCAGTCAGGGGTAACTCTCCAAGAATATTATTCATGCCAACTTCAAACTCAGAACTGGATCCAGAACAGCATTTGTACTTGTCCAAAAGAATCTGAAGTTCCTCAACCAAGTGTATTACAAGGAGTAGAAACTTAGGAGGAAACCATTCTAGAGAGCTTTCAAATGTAGAAATGGCGCTCCCAAAGTCCTGGATTACCTGTAATTAAACAGATAATAAATAATGAACATACAATGTAAATGCATAAACTCAAAAAAAAAAAACACCAACCTAATGCAAGTCATGAACCAACCTAATGGCTGCCCCGAAATAAGGAAATAGTAACAGAATTAAAAAGGAAATACTAACACAAAAAATAATTATTCTTTAATTTTAAAGCACCAATATTATGTAGAAAACATTTATTGATGCAAAAAGCATGGCCTTAACTCTAAATTTTCTAGTTGCTTTCTCCATCATAATATCAATTTATTAGTATCCTGATCCAAGCTTGTGCTACCATTGATCAAACACAAATTAACATAATAGAAGGCAGAGACATCAACAAGGAGAAAAAGAGGAGGTAACATAAAAGAATTATTCAAAATAATTCCATATGATCATTAATTGTCATGAACTTATGATGATGCATAAGAACAAGGTATATTATTCAATGAAAATGGGCAAGGAATTCATGAAATTTTGCCATGAATACCAAACAAATATGCCTTTACCCCAAAAATGTCACCTAAACTTCCCAAAGGAAAAGCAAAAAAGAATGAAGATCATTTCATGGATCCGTCTTAAAAGTGATTCAGATAGAGCAGCAACACCATAATTACAAGAAAACTTACCTCACCCAGTCCAAATAACATAAGACTGATATTTCAAGAACCGTCCTCAAGAGTAATAGTTAGGATATTTGTTGATAATGAATGGGATTCTCTGTTTCCTTCATCAAGAGTAACAGCACTCCAGAACTATCTCTGATCACAGTCGCTGATCGTAAATTGCTGTGATAGTTCATCTAAGGGAGATTTCAAGGTTTTAACAAATAACTTTGTAAAGCATCTCGTACATGCAGAAAACCCCATGTAAAGATGCATATATCTAAAAAAGTGAACATATAACTAAAGTATACATGCAGAACCTCCCTACCATCATCTACCATCACTCATACCACAAACAAATATAGGTTTATTTTAGAATAAAAGTTTAGGGGGGTTTATACAGACATAATGCAGGGAGTTGTTTGCATATACAAGATTCCTTAGGGGGGTATTTGTGAAAAACCATAAAAATAAATTGAGACAGGAGAAATACAACAGGAAGAATGGAATTGTGGAAAAGCTACAGAAGCTAGAAAAGGGAAAAGAAATTATTAGGTTAACTAAAAAAGAATGACTTGAAAACACAATATACAAATGGCTTCAAAAGTAAGAGTGTAACGACCCGATCTAATTGTAAGGTATTGTCTGCTTTGGGCCAAGCCCATACAGCTTTGTCCTCAAAAGATAACTTACAAGTTATGGATCCAAATCCCACATATATGGCTGAGCAACTTTTTTCATTTTCCAATGTTCGACTAATATGGTTTATTCTTACCCCAGCCCTCAGACAAAGTGGTGGCTCTACATCGTAACATTATGTATCATTGTCCTATGGGTAGCTGCGGACAACAAATTTCTTAACAAAAAAAAAGAAAGAGATATGAACAGTGTTGCTACATTACTACTACAGTAAAAAGGGTATGAACAGTGTTGTTACAGTACATTGTCGCGTGAACAGTGCCCAAATCCCCTCAAAATCAGAAAATAAAAAAAAAACTAAAAAAAAAATCCCAAAATCAGAAAATTGAGGGTCAAAAAAATAATAAAAAACCCCCCATCCCATGTTGCCCGGGGGCAAGCCCAAAGGGGCCTGCCGCCCCTTGTGGGCGGCAGACTCCTTTGGGCCTGCTGCCCCTTGTAGGCGGCAGACTTGGACCTCTGGGTCTGCCGCCCACAAGGGGTGGTAGACCCAAGTTTGGGTCTGCTGCCCCTTGTGGGCGGCAGAGCCCAATAAGGGGCTGCTGCCCCCTTGCTCTGCCGCCCACTCATGGCAGCATACCCACAGGCTGCGACGTACATAAAAAAATATTTTTTTGAGTTCAAGTGGGCCCCACACATGCCCACATGCTCCAATGAAGAAGCGCCACACGGATCTTCATCTTCTCGTCATCGCCGCCACATCATCACCTCGTCATTGCCAAATGGACCAATCACACGGCTGAGGACGTGGACCAATGGAGCTTCGCCAACTAGGCATAGCCCGCCTCCAAGGGCCAATTGTAAGCTACCACTTGGCGGTCCCCTATTGGTCAAAATTTCTATAAATAGCCCCTACCCTCTACCTTGTATAAGTGATTGAAAGTTGTTGGAAGTTGGTTGAAAGTGGTGGATTATAAGAAAATCCCTCGCCTCTCATTCCCAAGGCACAAGACAATGCCTCCAGGTTTGGGCGGCATGATCCTTAACCATGCCGCCATACCTTAGCGGTGTGGCTATGATTCTTAACCACGCCGCCACGTGGCAGTGTGGTTACGATCATCAACCATGCCGCCAAGTCGTGGCGGCCTAACCCGGGATCATGTCGTCCAGTGCCTGCGAATCATATGATCAAGTTATAATTGTTGAAGCCTCGCCGCCTCACTGCCACTCCGTTGCGCAAGTGATGTGTCGACGAGTGATGTTGAAGCCTCGCCGCCTCACTGTCACTCCAGTGTGCAAGTGATGTGTCAACGAGTGATGTTGAAGCCTCGTCGCCTCACTGCCACTCCGATGCGCAAGTGATGTGTCGACGAGTGATGCTAAAGTCCTGCCGCCTCACTGCCACTCCGTTGTGCAAGTGATGTGTCGTCGAGTGATGTCGAAGCCTCGCCGTTCCGCTGCCACTCCGGTGCGCTAGCAGTGTGTCGTCGAGTGATAATAAAAGCTTGTCAGCCCGTCGCTACCTCCATGTATAACGACGAGTTATCGAGTGATAATCAGAGCCTCGTCATTTACCAATACCATTGGATCAAAATATTTGCTGAGAACACCTAATGTATATACCATTAACAACTTACTATCTCTCGGATCCAATGACAGATTGGAGGCCATGGAATCACACTTTCAAAAGAATTGTTGAAGTTTCAGAGGAAGAAAGAACAAGAGGAAGAGAAGAAAACGGGATGAAAGGGGATGTGCGCAGCCATGCGTAGCCTGGGCTCCCCTTCCCTCCTCTTTTATTCATTAGGGTAATTACTAGATACAAAGCAATGACTAAAATGCTCCACCTAACAAGGCCAAACGGAAAGAATAACTGCCCTACAGATTTTAACACACGAACAAATAACAAAGGAATAAAATGCCCTCTCATCATAGGCTGTGAGTCATGGTTTGTCGTATCGTACTGGATCGTTCTGAATTGTATTAGTCAACTCGTATCTAGGCTGACCCATGGATGGTAGTTTCAGCCGGTACCGGTACGTACCGGCAGGTATGTTACACCCATTAAGGGCCGGTACCATAAAAATAAAAATAAATAAATAAATAAATAAAAACAATAAACACTGTATCGGGCCGGTACCGGCCCGGTACGCCCGTGTTTCACTTTCCCCTCTCACAGAAACAGATATGTAAGAGGGGAAGTTCGTTCTTGGCAAGGAGAGGAAGGAGCCATTGCCGCCACCGCCATCGCCAGCCGCCGGAGACGTTTTCACTCTTTGCCGGAGACGTTTTCACCGTTTTGGGTGGAATAAAAAAATAAGGTATGATATATATTTTAAATGTAATGATTATTTTTTAGTTGGTAAGTAATTCTTAGATTGTTTATGTTCATTTTCTTAGTAAAATAGACAACCACCAATTTTGACCCTAATTAGCAGTTAAAAATTGGGGCTTTTGTCTAATTACTTAAATTAAATATCAATTGAAGTCTAATTAAGCTTCATTGAATGTTTTAAAGTAGGAGTGTGCTGTGAATTGCGTTGATTGACGGTTAATTAGGGACAATCCCCAATTTTGACCCTAATTAGCGGTTAAAAATTAGGGATTTTGTCTAATTACTTAAATTAAACATCAATTGAAGCCTAATTAAACTTCATTGCATGTTTTAAAGTAGGAGTGTACTGTAAATTGCGTTGATCGACGATTAATTAGGAAAAATCCCCAATTTTAACCCTAATTAATAGTTAAAAATTAGGACTTTTGTCTAATTACTTAAATTAAACATCAATTGAAGTCTAATTAAGCTTCATTGCATGTTTTAAAGTAGGAGTGTGCTGTGAATTGCGTTGATCGACGGTTAATTAGGGAAAATCTCCAATTTTGACCTCAATTAGCGATTAAAAATTAGGACTTTTATATAATTACTTAAACTAAACATCAATTGAAGCATAATTAAGCTTCATTGCATGTTTTAAAGTAGGAGTGTGCTGTGAATTGCGTTGATCGATGGTTAATTAGGGAAAATCTCCATTTTTGACCCTAATTAGAAGTTAAAAATTAGGGCTTTTGTCTAATTACTTAAATTAAACCTCAATTGAAGCCTAATTAAGCTTCATTGCATGTTTTAAGGTAGGTGTGCTGTTAATTGCATTGATGGACGGTTAATTAGGAAAAATCCTCAATTTTGACCCTAATTAGCAGTTAAAAATTGGGACTTTGTCTAATTACTTAAATTAAACCTCAATTGAAGTCTAATTAAGCTCCATTGCATGTTTTAAAATAGGAGCATAATGCCAAATGTTCTTATATTTGTTTCTACTTTTTTTTTTCTTGTTGTAGGAACAAGAGCAAGACCCAGGGTGGGCCCATATCACCTTAGTTAATACTGCAAAGAGGAGAGTGAAATGCAAATATTGTGGCAAAGAGATGGGTGGTGAAATCACTCGAGGGAAAGAACATTTAGCAGGAAAGACAGGACAGATGACAAGGTGTACTGTCTATCCCCGACAAGTTGCCAACGAGATGCGTGAATTGTTACGTGGCCGAAAAGCACAAAAAGAGCAAAAGAATGAAGAGGAGGTTGAACTCCAAGACGAGATTTCAGGTAGACATAATACAAAAGGCAAATGGATGTATACTGGGGCCAGTGGCATTTCTATACGTGAGAGGCAAAGGGCTGAACAAATTGTAGACTCTAGTGGTGATGATGATGATGAAGATCATGAGATGGCTACAGCTAGAAGAGAGAGTTTGTGGCATCAACAAAAAGACGAAGCCCGAAGGAGAGATGATGGACCATCAACAAGAGGCACAAGTCCAGCTAGAGGCCAAGTGGGTCCTATGGACAGTTATCTTTTTAGAAGACAGTTCTACTCAGCCAAAAATCAAGCAAGCAATGAGAGGAGTAAAAAAGTCAGCTGAAGCGGCAGGACATGCTTTTAAAAGCATCTGCAAATGGTTTTTGCATGCAGATGTTCCCTCACATGTTGCTCAGTCTTCTTATTTTCAGCCTATGATTGATACAATAGCAGATCATGGTCGTGGGTTCAAAGCCCCCACACGTCGAAACATATATGGACGTGGGCTTGATGGAGAATACGAGGAACTTCAACAGTGGGTTGAAAGTTTTGAGGCAGTATGGAAGGAGAGAAGATGCACAATTATGTGCGATGGCTGGACTGGTACCACTAAGAAGTCCATGATTAATTTTCTTGTTTATTGTACTGTAGGGACAGTTTTTATGAAATCTGTTGATGCATCAAACTATTCGAAGAACGCCAAATATTTATTTGGTTTGATGGATCAGATGGTACAGAAAATTGAAGAGGAAAATGTTGTCTAGGTGGTTACCGATAATGAACCAAGTTATAAAGCTGCAGGGAAGAAGTTAATGGACAAGCGCAAACATCTTTATTGGGTCCCATGTGCAGCGCATAGTCTGGACTTGATGCTTGAAGATATTGGTAAGGACCCGACTGTCAGCAAGACAGTAAAGAGAGCACAAAGAATTACCCAATTCATTTATGGTCATCCTAGGATCTTAAACATGTTCAGAGAAAAAACATATGGAGGCCAAGATCTCATCCGTACGGGGCCTACAAGATTTGCATCTAATTTTATTTCTTTAGAATCGTTGCACAAATTCAGGAATGAGATCAAGGGATTTATGTTCAATAAGGAGTTCTTGGAGTATATGCGGACCACCTCCAATGAATCTAAATGTAAACATTTGGAAGTGGGAAAAATCATAGAGAATAAAAAATTTTAGAGTAATATGCAGACTTATCTTCAGTTGGTGAAACCTCTCGTACAGGTCTTAAAATTGGTGGATGGAGATGATAAGAATTACATGGGATATTTGTACGAGGTAATTGACATTACTAAGGTGCGCATCAAGAATGCATTTTCCAACACTTATATGAAGTAATGGGACCTTATTGATGTCAGATGGGAAAGCACATTACACCACGACTTACATGCAGCTGGTAAGTGAAGTCTTATACTGTTACATAGGAGATTATTTATTAAATTGACATTAGTAATTTTTCACCTAAATGCAGGTTATTTTTTAAATCCTCGAGTAATGTACAGTCGTCAAGTGCACATTGATGGAGAGGTGATCCAAGGCACACTAAATGTGATTGCACACTTGTCGAGGACAATAGAAGATAGAATTGAGACAAAAAGACAGGTGTTTATCTCATATATGAATAATTGACTTTAAAATTTATCTAATTACTTGTATTTTGAAGAGTCCATGAATTATATTAATTGTTAATTCCATCTTTGTAGAGGGAGACTTATAGGCTAAGGCTGGAGACATAATAAAGACTCTATGCAAATTGTCGTAAAGAAAGTGAGCCCAGGTATACTTAGTGATTGTATTGTTGTCATATCTGCATAAGAAACTCGAACATACATTGATTAATTTTTTTTGTTTTTTTTACTGATGGCACAACTGAATGGTGGATAATGGTGTACAACAGAGATAGATGTTATAATCCACTGGCTTCCGTTGCAGTGAGGGTTTTGAGTCAGACGACATCGGCAAGCCAATGTAAAAGAAACTGGAGCACGTTCAGCCTTATACACTCAAAAATTTGTAACCGGTTAAAGGCTGAACGATTGGACAAATTGGTGTACTACCATTATAATATGAGATTAAGGATCAAAAACATCCGATTGAGACAACAATTGAGGGAGAAACGAGCTGCAGGGCACGCAGAAGATGTTGTTGGCAAAATTGATGCGGAAGAGTTATTTGATGATGATAATCCCTTGCATACTTGGGTTGAGATACAAGCAACTGTCGATCAGCCAGTTTTTGATCCCGATGATATAGAATGGGCAGAGGGCATACTTGATGGAACTGTTGCTAGAGATCCAGAATTAAGAACCTCAAAAAGACAAAAATAAAATCCACCTCCTCCTTCACGTGAGCATCAGAGTCAGACTGAGTATGTACCTTTATTTGCACCTGATACTGAGCTTGGGCCTACTAGACTCTCAGAATCAGATAGTAGGCCAGTCACTCTTAGAATAGTTGGGCCACCATCATTCTTGAGAAGGAGTACATTTATACTTGAGAGGACTAATCTGGCTGCCAGAGACGATCCTGCGATTGATGAGATGAAGCAAATTTATGTGAGACATACACCACGAGGAAAAGGATTATTGGATCGGGTCAACTTGCAAAAGGATCTAGAAAGAAACAAAGCCAGCAAAAATAGGCATCACAAAAGAAAAAATCAAGTAATGTCAAGAGAAAGTTAATTGTTGATTATGATCAAGATGATGATGATGATGATGATGGGACACAGTCTCCTAGTGATGATGCTGGTGCAGCTGCAGGTGCTACTACCGAGGGCGGAGTGTATGCACCTTCTTTCTCTTTGCATATTGACACAGGAAGATGACAAAATGAAAGTTAAGGAGATTATGATTCACAAAGTCAGTATGGACAGCAGTCAGGTTATGGTGGTGGCCAACAAGAAGTAGGCATGTATAACTGGGGAGATCGAGTAGAGTATGAAGGCTTTCAATTCCATCCACCCAGTAGCAGTTATGGGTCAGGGTCTTCTTCTTATCCTCATGCTGCTTCTTTGCATCATGATTCTGGAATTTCATCAAGTCAACAAGCGTATACTCTAAGAGAGATTCAAAGAGGGATGCACGACTTGGCTGCATCATTGTTTAGTTATGGTGAATATAGGGAACATATGCAACCTTATTATGAATACCAACAACAGCAACCAGATGATGAATCAAAAGGATCTACAGGTTATTATTCATATTAGTATACTCACTCATGTTTTTCATAGGTAAGGATTGTTTGATTTCGTTAACATTTATTATTTGTAAATGTTTAGTATATTAGCATAATTTTTTTCATGTTTAATATGTATGAAAATAGTCATTTATTATGTCTTACATGTACTTCTTTGTCTTAACCCACCTTTGTCACACTCAACACATAGCTAATTAATTGTTTATATTTTTCTGATTTTTTCTGATTTTTTTTATTTTTTCTGATTTTTTTCCCTTTTTTCTAATTTTTTGGGGCCCTTTTAAGCCCGTACCGGTCGTACCGGCCGATACCGATACCAGCCAGCACCAGTACCGATACCGGTACCGGTACCGGTACTGCCATCCTTGGGCTGACCCAATCTGTTGGCATGCTTGGATCGGCCAATTCGAGTTGGACCGACTGGGGATCGAGCCAGCTCATGTTTGATCGCACGATACGGGCTCGAGCTGCTACGTATCGGATCCGACTCGTGCCTGATCGCACGATACTCGGTTGTCCATATAATTTTTCTAGCAAGGACCACATCTCAAAAGTTGTGGATGCATACATAATCAGATGTTAAATGTCTGGACTCACAGAGTTAATAATCCATCCCATGACAAGGTTGTTATCAACGTCCTAAGAGGCCCGCTTTGGATCTATGTGAAGGGAAGCAGCAACATAACCATCAATATAACCTAATTTTCCTTTGCCGCAAGAAAAATACAGGCAAAAATCTCCCAGAGACGATAATTTGAAGCATTCAATTTAACTATGGTCATTTGAGGAGAATGATGATCAAGTTTCTCAGGGTGAAGAGATGAAATCACTGGAGAAACTACAACTTAAGATGCCATTGGAGCAGAAGTGGAATTCGAGACGGTAGACATCATGATTATTACAAGAAGTATCAATCACGATGAGGACCAAGAAAGCAATAGTTGCAAACAGGTGTCGGAGACTACCGACCACCAAGAGAAAAAGAAGGTGCACCTAATAAGAAGTTCCCAGAAGCCCGGAAACCACCCAAATAGCAACCACCCCCCTTAGGAGGACAAACCAAGCAGAGTGGAATCACCGCAAAGCGATTCCCGAGAGAGGAGGAGGGGTGCGGTGGGCTTCAAACCGATCCCTGATTTGAATAGGGGATCACAGCAATACTAGGGCTCGGAGACGATGCATCTGATGCCGGAAACCCACAGGAACCATGCTGTGGGATCGCTCTGATACCATGTTGAAGTTTCAGAGGAAGAAAAAACGTGAAGAAGATAAGAAAATGGGATGAGAGGGGATGTGCACAGCCATGCATAGCCTACGGCTCCCCTTCCCTCCTCTTTTATTCATTAGGGCAATTACTAGATACAAAGCAATGACTAAAATGCCCCTCCTAACAGGACCGAACAGAAAGAATAACTGCCCTACAGATTTTAACACATGAACAAATAAAAATAAAAAAGACTAAAATGCCCTCTCATCATAGGCTGCCACTATAAGAATCAATACAAGATGATTCTGACATAACATGCCCTGATACATTATGCTAATGTAAAGAGTATGAACTTCCAGAGGAATCCACAAGAGTAGGAAATTTGACCGAATGAATTTATAATGCAGAAAAGCATACATCATGATTATAATAAGAGCATAAAAAGACAAACCTGGTGTATAGGTTCCAAATGTTGCTCCCCTGTGATTACAAGGAAAAACACCCTTACCCATCTTTGCACTTCAAAGCCCCACGCATTCAAATCCTCATCATCAAACGAAATAAATGCATCAGTTGAAACTTGATGTTTCATAAAGCTTGTAGGAAAGTCCAAAAGGTTCCTCAAGGTGGCTTGCCCACTATCAAAAGAACTAGGAAGACATCCACTGCCACCACCGTGTAACCACTGTTGCACTTTCTTTCTCAAAGCACCTTCAAAGTAAAATCAAGGAAATCAAAAGCCAGCTTGGGGATCACAAAATAACTTTAATAGCAAATAAAACAAGATATTCAGACTCAAATGAAGACCATGTTTAGAACAGAAAATTACTCAGAGGTTGAAGATAGATGCAAGCATAAAAGAAAAGATGTATATTACAAGATATGAAACCAAAGGGCAAGATATGAAACCAAAGGGTGAATGAAAGGAGCTTTGTGCCTCTTCATCATTACAGTTAGGTTTTCAGAGCTCTTTTTAGAGAATTGAAGACAGTTTCTTGATCATACAGCTGCAGACATAAGCAACAGGAAAAAACTTGCACATGACCAGAACCATCTGAGGTCATGATGTAAATACATACATGCCACCAAGACCTCCTCACAACACTTATAAATCAGGCTTCTTACACTAAAAAACTTGGAAGGCGTAAGGGGAAAGGCACCAAGCATATTTAAAAAGGTCTATGAACATACAGAACATAGACGTTCTTGAGCATAATTTTACTTATACTTTGTGCTTGAACATAATTTTATTTTTACTTTTGGCCTTTATTTATCCTTTCTGAAATCCAAGTTCGAGCTTTCCACCTTCCATGAAGGAGGGTGTCACCTTAGTACAAAGAACCCCAGAATAATTTTATTTTGTACCACCAATTTTAAAAAGACGAAATAGAGATAGTACAAACAGAAAAAGGAGGAATGCATCCTCCAAAACCTACTGACATGCTCCCATCATACATAAACAAAGTAATCAAGAAAAAGCAAATCACAAGGCTAGCTGATAACAGTCCAATGTATGGAATCAACTCGGAAAATTTTGACATCCTCCTGATGTCCTCCAGAAATATGAGCACTCCAAGACACCTTGAAGTCCTTTAATAGGTTGAACTCATTGACATATAGGAAACCACACTAAAGGGCTCTGGGTTGTTAGAGATCTCTTCCCTCCTCAACTGTTGCATCATTCTTGACTGGCTCACTCCTCAAGCTACAATCACCAACCGAAGCCGATCCTGAAGCCTCTACCACAGTACCACTTGGTTCTTCCCAGACATTCTTAACTAGACAACTTTTCCACTCAGCTCAAAGCCTATTTGTCCATTCATTACTATAATCACTTCTAAGGTTGACCGAAACATTTGACAGTTCTTCCCAAATGCCAGCAGTAAACTTCCCCGGACTAGCATCTTGATCTTCTAAGTCTTGTGTCCCTCCACAAAAGACATGTCAACTCAAGCTGCAGATGGAAGTGGAGAGATGGAAGGCAGTGAACCGAAAGGAATATACAGACAGACCTTTTCAACATCTGCTTTCAGATCCAACAAAGATCCATCACTCCATGCCTCCTCAAGCTCACCACACATTCACCTTGAGTCACCTTCCAATGGAGCCCATCGATAACCTGGAAACCATAGATCATGTGGTGAAAGACCAGATGCACCTTCACTAGTTCTTCATCTAACTTATCATTGGAGGCAAACATTCAAAAGTGATGAACACGACAAGGGAAGTAAGGTGAATGCAGAGAATGATGAAAGCCACACAGAAATTCCTGGTGTCATTAAGCAGCATTCTCCCATAGAATTCCCTGCTAAGTCTGGACAGTGCCATGACACATGGAAGATGTGCTGGTCAAGGAGGTTTGGCATACAGCAACTTGTAGAAAGCAACATCCAGATATCAACCCAAACAGGGAATGGAGGCCAGACGTCAAAAGTAATATCCGTTTTTGCTGCTTGTGTAAGGTTCATTGAGTGTCTTCATGTAAAACTGCTTTGATTTGCTGAAGTGTAAACCCATATGACACAGCTTTCTTTGGAAACACCAGATTTATACAGTCAATCAAGAGGGAGACAGAAATTCTGATCGGACACAGGTGTAACCCTTGAGATGCAGACAACAGGAGTTGACAGTGGAGACCCTGGTTCCCTCACTGTAGTCCGAATCTACAGTTCATACAGGGTTTGCCTAGTAGGATCATGGAAGTCCGGCACGGATCGGATCAGCCGGCCAGATCGGGATCGGCTGATTCTGCATTCCATGAGTAGGATCCACATAGAGAGGGGTGTTGGATAGGACAGAACTTCTTCAAGCATTGAAACATTCGTGGCCTGCAGAACAACGTTGGAAGATTAGTGCACAGGAAACTCATAGAGCTCTTGTTTTCTTCTCCTATGCAAACATCAAATATCAAGCCATCAGTAAACCGTTTACTCATCTTCATGGTAAACATGTAAATTGGACAGAATGGAATGATTGGATCCCTATGAAGGTAGCAACGATGAGTTCCTATATCTGATATCGCATTGTTGCTGACCCCTTAAGGGGAACACTCGATCCCCCCCATGGAATGTGAAAACAATAAAAAGATGGAAACAAATAAAATAAGGCCATGTCAGCCCTGAATCAAACAGAATTGCCGAGAACTGGTCATACCAGCCTGCATCAAGCCGATATGGACTGATCCAATCGAATGTGTCCTGGGTCACCCAATCTAGGCCAGTGTAGCCTGCAAGCTAGGGTTTTAATCAATTTTATTCTATGAAAAATTACTGAAAAGGCACGAAAACTTTGTAAGTCAATAGGGACACTATAAGTTTAAAATGTCTAGTATTAGTCTGTTTTTATTATTTTCTGTGTCTAAGATAGGAATCTATCCTATCTTGACTTGATTGTACTGCTTCTACTTATTCTTCAATAAAATTAGTAGTGCAATCTGATTTTATTTCCCAAAAAAAAGTCTAAAATGTTTAAACGAAGCACTCCTCTTAAAGCATATATCCCTAATTCATATTCTTCTAACATACTACCCAAATTCCCTGGATCATTTACAAGTAGATTGTTCTAAATTTCACTAATTATAAGAATTTTACTATCTTAAACTAATAAGCAAAATCAATTTATGAATAACTAGCAGTAGGAGTATGATTATTCTATGCATTCAAATGAATAAAAATTCAAAAATAACGTTTGCTTACTGTTTGTACATAATTTTTCTCTTATTAATTATAAAATTTTGGGAGCCTCCTCTAAATTAAAAGAATGACTTTTCTTAATATTTTCTAGTATTAGGATCCTTTTTGGTATTTTTTTAAAAAAATCACCATCAATCTTAAGAATAAATAGAGGGGGTACAATCAAAAGGGAGGAGAGGTTCCTCCAACTCTTACAAAATAAAATCAAGAAAAATCAGAGGTTTAACAAGTTTTCTCCAATCAGCCATTGGAATTTTCAGGAGAAAATGACACCAAAAAAATAACAAATGAATAACATGCAAGCAAACATTCTTAATATATGATTTACTTCCTTTGAAGATGTTATCATCCCTATGAAGATCCTTTTTGGTAATTAAAGCATAATAAGCGTCACATTTGGATATTTTGTGATTAAGAGTATAAAAGTTACCAAAATCATTTCTAGATATGAAGGAATGATGCCTCCGCCGCCTGTAGCCTCAGAGGCGAACAGAGTGCCTCTAGGCTCCGACGGTCGACCTTCTTTTTGTTCATTCCCTGGTGAAGCTGGCCGTCCCACTTATCACCCTCCTGGCCTTGGCAAACCCAAGATCTATTTTCGATGTCCCCAACAGGGACATCTCGCTTGAGTTTGCTCCTCTCCAATGCAATGTTTGTCGTGCGGCGGTATGGGGCATATCCGTCGCGTCTGTGATAGGGGAAGATATCTTTCGCTAAAGTGGTCTCCAGGAAGCAGTCCTATGGCAAGGGCCGTAAGCAAGGAATTCCGGATCGGATCGGGTCCCCGAATCGGGACCCGTCGATCCAGATCCGAATCGGGATCGGATCGGCCGGAATCGGCCTGGATCGGCCGAATCGGCCGATCCGAATCGGGATCGGCCGATTCTGCATTCCATGGCCGTAAGAGTACCCAGGAGCCTTCGATCTCTTACATCCCTCGACTGGCGTCGGAAGACCTCCTCCTCAATTGGCAAGCATCAAGAGATGCGTCTGGATCCTCTTGATAGTGGGGTGCCAAAGTATTCCTCTTCTTAGGTCCCTGTTATGCGTTTAAAGGTGAGATCCAGAAGGAGTGGGAGTTTTTAGACATTGGTGAGTGCTTCTTTGGCGTTGCTCCCTCCAAACAGGTGGCCTACGGCCTTATCCACATTCAAGTCTTCGCAGGGGAGGGTTTCACAATACATGTTCTCATATGGGAGCTGGATTTCGGCTCTTATATAGATCCCAGAGCCCTCAAGTTGAAGGTTTGTATGGTGGGTATTCTTCTAATTCTTTGTCATGGTCCAACTATGCAACTGGTTGCGCGGGACTTCGAGCGGCGGGAGGAGGGTAGCTTGGAGAAGGGTAGCCTATCGGTCATCTGCAAAGGGGAGCTTCTCTGCGTGGAAGATCCCTCTCTGTCTATAGCCGGGAAAACATTCTGGCAAGGCATGTTCTCCTTGTTGGAGAAATTCTCATTCCCATCTCTATCAGTGTTCTGGAGTGGCCACTACCGATGTTCCCTTAGGGTTTTCTGGCATCCAAAGGGAGAAGGAAGATAAACAGGAAAGGCAAGGGGGTCCTGGCAAATCTTGATTGGCCCTTTTGAATTTCAAAGGGGTCGAACAGGGTTCGGGCAGGTTGGTTCTTATAGCCACTAAACAAGGAAGATAGGCGATCCTGGAACCAGTTAGGTGTTCTAACTATACTCATTCCCTACTCAATCCCAAGGCCCGAGACTTACCCGCCCTTGCTATTCTACTGGGACCCACACAATGACCCGAGCCTCAATGTCTTCTTCATTCTTGATCCTATAAGGTCACTCTGACAACCTCCCGATCTTACTCAGCCCCTACCTGCCTCTATATTGGTTGTAGAGCCTTCAAGTGAGTGTGCTGCCATCAAGGCCTCATGCACCCACTATGATGGGGGAGATAGGATGGGATTCTAACACCAGCCACTCAGGATGGGGTCTTACGTAAAGGGACCACTTTGGGACTCAAGTGGGGGAAGAATCACGAGGGGGCTTCCCATCCCAAACATTTATGCAGTGCAAGAGTTACTTGTCGCACCCTCTGGGTCTCCCTCTTGTTTATCTCCATCCTTTGTTCATGGCAGTTGGCACCAAAAGAGCGAACAAATGGGCCTTATGGTTGCCGCAGGGATGATGGGAAGAGAGACATGGTGACTGTAAACCCCAGGGATGATGGGGCTAAGATGGATTCTTCTTCCTTGCAGGGGGAACTAGAGAAGGAGGTGGTTGAGGAGATCATCTCCAGAGTGGAGAAGATGATGGAGGCACAAGCTAAGGAGGTGACAGCAAGCAAAGGGGTATCCTTCGAGGGTGTTAAAAAAGATATACATTCAGTTTTCTTTAGGCTCCAGAAAAGATGGTAGATGGGCATTGCTAGGGGTGAAAAGGGGGGGAAGTCATATAGAAGAGAGGGGAAGGGTGAAGCTAATAAAGAAGAGAGAAGAGTATGATGCTTTTGGTTGCTAATGAAGATTGTATCACGAAATATTAGACGGTTAAGAGGACAAGAGAAGAGGGTTGTACTTAGGGATCTGGTTAGGAGGTATAAAATTGATGTTTTTTGCATTCAGGAGACAAAGTCGGAGGAAGCGGCAAAGAAACTTTGGAGGGATTTTGGTGGAGCTAGACTTGCCAAAGGGGTGGTCTCCCATGTTGTGGGTAGGTCAAGTGATATCTTAGTCTTATAGAATGAGTATGATGTTGAAGAGGTGGGTAGGCATGTAGGAAGACATGCCATCTCAATCGCCTTTAAGAGCATTGAGGATTGGGTTGTATGGCCTCCAAGGGGAGGAGGAGAAACTTTTGTTTGATGAGCTCAGTTCTTAGCACTCTCAAACTTGTAGACCTTGGTGTTTGGCGAGAGATTTCAATGCGATTGCTTCTCAAGATGAGAGGTCATAAGGAACCTTCAACTTGGGGCCCATAGAGGACTTCATTGAATTTATTCAACATATGGCTTTAATCAATGTCTATACGGACAATGCCTTCTTCACGTGGTTTAACCTCAAAGCGAGTCATACATGTTCTAGATTGGACAAGTTATTGGTATATGTTGATAGGGAGGGTATTTCCCTAATATACTGGTTTCCTGTCTTCAGTAATTGATTTCCAATTATAAGCCCATCCTCTTACGCTCCAGTTATCACTTCCGCCGGAAACCTCTATTTAGGATGGAACGGTATTAGTTTAAAGAGGAGGGCTTCTTGGACATTGTCTCTCAAGCCTGGAGGTCGTGCTAGGTGCAAGGTGCAGCTATGGGGACAATGGTCAGTAACCTTAGGGTTGTGGCCCATACTTTTACTATGTAGGAGGGTAGTAGAAAGTTAATGGGGAAGGAGGCCAAGGATAGGATTTTGGACCAACTTCATGGTCTTGATGTTCTTGAGGAGGCAAGTTTGTTTGATGAAAAAGATAGGGTAATAATAGACAAGCTTAAAGTAGATTTCTATGATACTTTAGCTAAAGACGAGATATATTAAAAACAGAGATCTAGGGACATATGGATCAAAGAAAGAGATAGAAATTAGAAACACTGCCTATTTCCATAAGATAGCATCTGGAAGAAGAAGGAAGAATTACATTAGCCGCTTGAAAGTTAATGAGCAGACCTTATCTCACAGGGATGAGTTGGTCATACACATCACATCCTTTATTCCCATCTATTCTTTAAGGAGGATCTGACTAGGCCCACCTTTTCTAAAGATATCCTCCGCACTTTGTCAATTGACAAGAGCCTCGATCTCTATACCTTTTACCGCAGATGAATTCGAGTCTATAGTCTTCTCCTTACTTGGGAATAAGGCCCCCAGCCTGATGGTTTCCTGTTGTTTTTTCAACACTATTGGGAAGTGGTTCATTCTCTAACCTTTTAGGATGTGTTGGAGTTCTAGGAGGGAAAGGCTTACCTTAGAGACATCAACAAGACCTTCATTGCCCCCATCCCTAAAAGGCAGGGGAGGGCTGCTCTAATGGACTACAGAACGATTAGTTTGCTGAATGGGGTTTATAAGATCATATTTAAAATGCTATCCATCATATTGGAGAGAGTTATAGAGAAATTGGTTAATGCTAATCAAACTGCCTTTATCAGAGGAAGGCAAATCTATGAGGACTTTCTTGTAGCACACGAATGTTTGCATGATATGAAACAACATAAACAAAGTGATTTTGTTCTCAAGCTTTATTTTGGGTGAATTGGAAATGTCTCTTTTCTTTTCAAGATGGGATTTGTGTTGGGCAATTTATGCCTACATGTTGAGCAATCCACGTCTATATGTTGTTCCCATATTTTGATGATAACAAACAATGAAAATATTAGAATAAGCACCATTTACATTCCCCTTGATAGCTGAATAGAAATGTGATTTTATACTGTCAGATTCACGGATAGTTGTTATGTTCTGGACTTGGTCGATTTTAACAACTCTATGATCCTTCAATTATAGACTTAACTGATAAATCGATTAAGTCTCCATTATTAACCGATTAGCAATTTGAGTTCTATAATCCTATGATTTTAAACTTAACTGATAAATCGATTAAGCATCTATTGCTAATCAGTGAACCGATCAGTTTCAAGTATTGTCTAAGCTTAATCAATTTGGCGTTTATTTGATTTCATCGATTATGTACGAAGTCTCGATCAATCTGTGACTTTACTTAGTCGGTTATGTGTCTAAATAGTCACTTCGATTGAAGAATTAAAAAGTTCCATATCAATTATTGTTACTAAATTCTATTTGATTACCGTCAAGTTATTCACCTCGAGTCAAGTTTAAATCTAACTTTGATTAACGTTTAAGCGACAACATCAATTACTTCTATAACGTTAATCGAAACTCAACTTAGAGCTGTGTTTTATGTTTTAATCAAAATAGCACTTCAAGTTTCTCGATTAGCATTTTGAAATTTCTTTCGATTACTGATATAATGCTAATCGAAATTTCACTTTCGGACTTCACGTAACGCTGTAAGTTTAACTTCGATTATCGACATATTTCTAATCGATTACCTGACTATAATCAATTATCAATTTTTATACTTTGATCATTGATAAATCAATTGTACGAATAAATTTCAACTTCGACTGCAGTTAGAGCTCTAATCGATTAAGTGAGTCTTCACTTCGATTATTGCCAAATAACTAATCGATTAGCTCCAACAACTGCATAATTGATTATTATGTTTTCACTTCGATTTTTGTTATCAAAAAATCGACTAGACTGTTTTAAGCAATGCTGCAATTACAGATTTAATCGATTAATGTTTCAACTCTTTATTCCGATTATTATAATATGATTAATCGATTATCCTAATATTCAAAACATCGATTATCCTTTTGGATTAATCGATTGATGTGCTTAGTTTAATCGATTTTGAAATTTGAATTGAATTTAAATTTACTTTATGATCTCAAATCGATTAACCATGACTTAACTATGCATCCAATTGATTTGCTTAAACAACTACTATTCAAATTGAAAAGGCTCTCTATGCACTTTTTCTCCAATAAATCTCGTGACCTATCAGAATAGATATGACAGTACCTTTTGTTGAACAGTGTGCAAACGATTCTTTTCATTATGTACCGTCCATGTGAGAGGATGTTTGCATTTAATTCTTGACATATTTTATGAATTGTTCTGCATCTTATAATCTTTTTAAATGGATTTCGTACTACACTAATAGACTAGGCAGAAAAAGCATGGTTGCTTTTTAGTGTAACTCTTGTTGTACCAACCAATCTAAAGTTGTACCTGAATATTATCGATTGTAGGCACCTGGTCAATAAGAAGCTTCTGGACAATAGGAATACTCTTGTTTATCTGAAGAGATTTAAACGTTAGACTCAATGGAAAACCTTCATCGAACAAATCAAAACTTGATGTCTAATGGACCCTATTTTGCTGTCTAACGGAAAATTTTTGAAGACAGCATATATGTCCTGCACTTTGAAGTTTCAACAGACAAGGCAGATAGATACAGAGAGCCACAACAAGCGAAGAACATAACTGTAGAATACAGAGAGATTCAAATGAAAAGAGAGAGCTCTACTGAAAAAGAAGGCTTCCACTGGTACATCTGAAAGAGCCTTCTTCACATTCAAGAGACAACCTAAGAAAGAAAGCTTCAAGTTCATTGCGCATCACCAACTCTCGAGCCGTCAGCAAGATCAAGCACTGCATCTTTTATTTAAAGCTTTTTAGTGTTAATCTGTGCTTCTGTGTTATATTGTATATCAGCCTACCAAGAGGCATTTCTGTACTCAATTTAACATTACATGTGTTGTAATTCCTCTTCCTGGCTGTGGAAAAGAAGACATGACTGGTGTGCAAGGTATGTTGTCCCCTTTGTTGAAAGGGAAGACCTGCCTGACGTGCAGGGTGTGTTGTTCCCCTTTGTTGAAAATGAAGACTTACATAGTCAGAGGTGAGAGGCGAGCGAGGCAACCAGGGTTTGCCTCAGCCTCAAACGATGTGTTCTCCCATAAATCACCATGAAAGAAGAAAATGACAATATAAGTAAAATAAAGAAAACATCTAAAATAATCATATGTAAAATTTTAAGAAGCACTGGTCATGTCCAATATGTAATGTCCTAAGACCATCTACTATTCATATAAGTAAAACTATGGTAGCATATAAGAGAAAAAGGGTATTGGACATTGTTAAAAGAAGCACTAGCGACTTTGAAATAATTAAGAATAAGAAAAAGTAACGTCACATAATTGAAAAAGAAACAAACATTTGGTATATCACAACTACGTGCCAAGGTGAATGAGGCGAACATAAGGCGAGGCGAGGAATTTTGGCTCGCCTCAACCTTCTTCATTGCCTAGGCGAGCGAGGCGATCGCTTTTGATAATAGAGGAGAAGACTTGCCTGGTGTGCAGGGTGTTGTTCCCCTTTGTTGAAAGAAAAGACATGCTTGACGTGCAGGGTGTTAGTGATCACTGGCAAGAGGTTTGTACCTTTCAGAGTAGAAATCCCAAAAGGTTGCTTGGGGACTGGATGTAGGTCTAGAAAGACCGAACCAGTATAAATCTATGTGTTCATTGTATGTTTATTCCTTGTTTCTCCCACCTTCTGTCTAATTAGATTCAATTTTTCACTTTACTCAAGTTAATATTTATTTAATTTTTTAGAAACCCATTCACTCCCCCCTGTGGGTTATACATAGTTGGGCAACACTTTGGTGACAAATGCGTCTCCTAGATTGGAGCTTGTATGACTTCAGCCTCCCTTGCTATTCTCATTAGTGAGGAGCCTACTCCTTCTTTTCCTTCTGGGAGAGGGCTGAGACAAGGAGATCCCATGTCCCCTCTTTTGTTTCTTCTAGTGGCTCAGATCCTTAGTGGTATGTAGGGTAGTGCAGAGGCTTCGAGTCTCAATCTCAGGTTTCTACGTTGGCATCTGAGCTAACCAGTTACCCACTTGCAGTATGCAGATGATACCATCATTTTACTTTCTTGAGGGGCAGACAGGTTATGACTATGAGCAAGGATGGCAATCTCGGTATCGGTATCGGTATCGGCCGTATCGGCCGGTACCAGCCAATAAAAAATTAATAAAATTTTTCTTATTATTTTTACTACAAAGACCGGTATCGGCCGATCTGGGGGGTATCGGTACCGGTACCGGCCGATACCGGTACGTACCGGCCGATACGTACCGGTATCGGCCGATACTGCCAACCATGACTATGAGGCTAATCCTTGAGTTTCTAAATGAGATTTCTGGGTTAAGGGTGAACTTTCAAAAGAGTATCGCTTTTGGCATCAACATTTCTGATTTGGCTCTGAGGAGAGTTGCTACTATTCTAGGTTGCTAGGTTAGGTCTTTCCCTATCACATATTTGGGTCTCCCTCTCTCTCTGAGACCCATTAGATGCAGTGACTGGTCTCCTATTGTTGACAGATTTCACTCTTGGCTGGCAGGTTGGAAGGGCAGATTTCTATCCTATGGAGGACAATGACACTGTGCAAAGCAGTTCTTGATAGTCTGCAGATCTATTTCCTTTCTATCTTCAGAATCCCTAGGTCTGTAGCTAGGCAACTTGAAGGCATTCATAGCATATTATTTCGGGAAGGTGTCTCTGAGACTTCTAGGGGAGCAGTGCATAAGGTGTACTGGAGGAGAGTTTACAAGAGCAAGTCAGCAAACAGAATGGAGGACTTGGTATCAAAGATATCCGAGACTTCAATTTGGCTCTACCATCCAAATGGCTTTAGAAGCTTGGCACCAATCATTCTAGGTTGTGGCTTGATGTGATTAAGGAGAAATACTATTCTAAAGGAAGAGTTTGGGATTTCTACCCTCAGGCGGATTACAAGGTCTGTCATGTTTAAAGGGGATAGTACAGGCTGCAGTCCTCATTCGTGCTACGTCTCTATTTCTGTTGGTGATGACGAGTCTGATAAGTGGTGTACCTCGTCTCCTCTATCCCTTATTTATCCCAAACTATTCTCCATTGTTGCCCACCCTAGAGCTCAGTTAGTGCAAAGTGCAATTGGTGGACAGAGGTGTATGGACCCCTATTTTTAGAAGGAACCTGAAAGAAGAGGAGATTCAGGATTTGGCAACGCTGTTGTAGACTCTTCAGGGTTTTGTGGTTGACGTTTCTCAACCGGATTCCTTACGCTAGTGTTGGGATGACAGGGGGATTTTTTCTGTCAAAATGGCTTATAGCTTAATTGCAAATGGACAAACACGATAACCCTTCTTTCGTCAGATCTGGGTGCCTAAGTCCCCCTTGAAGGTCAAGATTTTGGTTTGGACGGTTACTATTAGGAGGCTTCCCACCATAGGTAGGCTGATTTGCTTTGGCTGTAATGTGCCATCTATATGTTGCCTCTATAGAGAGAACATTGAGCGCATTGATCATCTTTTTGTGGGCTGCAATTTCACTAGGGAGGTGTGGATTGCCATTTTTGATAAGCTACACTTATATAAGACTTTGGATAACTCGATAGCTGATTTCATCTAGCATTGGTCTTACCCCTTCCTCAAAGGGAGATCGTATTTTGTGGTGGCTCATTCTTCATGGAGTATTTTGTGGTGGCTCATTCTTTACGATACTTTTTGGGCCATTTAGTTAGAAAGGCACAAAAGAATCTTCAACAAGGAGGCATCCTCCTCAGCAAGAGTTGTCCTTTATCTTAAGTAGGGTGAGGGATTGGATGAGGGTGTAGTGTAAAGATCTTATTGTTACTTCCTCCTTTTTTGTTCATTTGAAGGATGCATATTAATTCATCATCTTGGTGTTTTCTAGACTGAGATTTTTTAGAGCCTTTTATTTTCCTTTATTTGTATGTTTTTCTCTTTTAATGCAACTCAATGGTACCATCCACTTTCAAAAAACAAAAGGGTATAAAAGTTATTTTATATACATTTAGATTATAACAAATCATTTTTAAAAATATTGGAGGGAGTTTTGGATAGTATGTTAGAAAAAAAAAAAACATTTTTTGTCCCTTTCCAATATGAACTTTAGAAGGGGTACCCCTCTTAGATATTTTGACCCCTATTATATATTTTGAAAAAATTTGTGTCCGTTTTGGTAATTTGCCCTTTATTCTGCTGAATTTGGTTGTTATGTGTGATATTCATTTTTTTCTAATTTTTCTTGATTTCCTTGATTTTTTCAATTTTCTTTTTTTATTAAAAAACTAATTTTTCTAACTCATTCAAGGATCAGCCTTTTCCCTTTAGATCGGCCAATCTGGCTAATTTGATCCCGCTCTGGATCAGATCAAGACCTCTCAATCTCCGGCCCCAATTCGATAATGTGTTCCTTGCTCATTATAGACTTCGAATCACCCAGGAACAACTGATTCAGGTGAGTAGGAATGTTCAGACTCAGCCTCTTCCTTCCTAGACCCACTGCATCGTCCTTTGTCACTTTGAATTTCTTATGCGGCATAACCTAACTAAATGTCCAATCACCGTCTTCCTCCACCTTAACATGATTGGTGCCTCCTTGATGAGTCTTACCCAAAAACAACTGTATCGTTATCTGATTCCACTTCCTTATCCCTACAAAATCACCTGTCTATTTCCTTTATCTAAGTCCTCTTCCTTGTCCTTATCCATTCCACTGTATTCTTTCCTAATTTGTTCTCACTTCTCACAGATATTGCCAGCTTTCTCTCACTTGGATAGCAGGTCCACCATAGCAGGTGCAAAATGGGCCCATCACCATAAAATGTCTCCTCAAAAGTATGGGATAATCTGTGGTCTCTTGATAAGTGTAGTCAAGTGAAAAGGATAAGTGTATTTAATTGTATTAGAATTGATGCACAGTGATGAGTGAACAAGCCACCACCCCAACACATTTCCAAGGGAAGTGGGATGGTATGAGGAGTAATTGACTTTTTGGTTGGCTAATTTCTTAAGGTTAATTATTACTTTTCAACAGCTAGCCAGGGATATGGGTTTGCATGTTCCTTCATATGCCCCATTAGCTGAGGCGACTCTTCTCATTTTGCCTAAATTAAGGGTTAATACTTTTATGTTTTTAATTGAGGTTAGTTGATGTTCCCGAAGCAACAGACATTCTACCTTTCTTACATGAACGTTGGCACCACATATTCTATAACAACCTATGTTAAATATTATCCCACCGAAATAGACAGATATAAACAAACAGACAACATTCGAATAGGTAATTAAAAAAGACATGAGGATCAAAGACAGAAGGAAAAAAAATGCAGCTGTCAAAAAAAACTTTTCCTATAGTCTCACCACCAAATTCGATGAATTCCTTCGGCAACAACGAAAGAAAATGCAACACCATTTCAAGAGGCATGCAACAGGTGCATATCACAGAAGATGCAGCATCCAGAACCCTCTCACATGCTGAATGTCATGAAAAATCAATGATCATTAAATAATCCCCTTTACAATAAGTGCAATAATTTTTATAACTTTATTTGAGTTCTAATAATGGTATAAAAAATGCATA
The DNA here is from genome assembly GCA_030544215.1 of Zantedeschia hybrid cultivar. Lineage (NCBI taxonomy): Eukaryota > Viridiplantae > Streptophyta > Magnoliopsida > Alismatales > Araceae > Zantedeschia > Zantedeschia hybrid cultivar. The sequence goes on from JARZZO010000011.1 coordinate 50,980,860, forward strand.
TAGCTTGAAGTTCAGGAACCTTGAAGGCGATAATTTGGATTGAAGTGTTGTTTACTTCTCTCAATAATTATCCCAAGAGCATCCAGGAGCTCTGAACTTCTGTAGTACATATGCCCTTTATGAAGTTCTACTTTCACGTCAAATGACCACTGCTCATAATGTTGGGTATCACCCTCATGATGAGCCTTAGTTCCACAGGCAGCTGAAGAAAGGCAAAAGGCAAAAGCCATCAATCCAGGCCGCCCAAGTGTTTCTTCCCGTACAAGAGAGGCTAAGCTACAGATGAACTCTAGACGTTCACTGAAACAAAAATGTGTACAAAGAGTCAGCATTATTCTAGTGCGATCATCAACTAAAGAATCTGAATACTTCTATGTTAGAGTCTTTTGTGCTGGGACCTATCAAATCCATCAAAGGGGATTACAGATATCAATAAAGATCTATGAAATACAAATAAATGGCATTAGAAAAAAAATGTCATGCCCAACAATTAGCAAAAGGAATTAACTGAATGTCAGGCTCAGTCCAATCTGCCATGATATGTATTCAATGATTTTAATGAGGTTAGACAGCCTTCAGATAGAGACAAAGGTGGTAAGGTTTCCAAAGTTATTAAACGGTTTAATGGATCGAGAACAGTGACTGATGGAAATCTCTGTTTCTGATCAAAAGTATACATGGAGTAATGATTAGGATGTTCCCTCTATTGCAAAGATTGATAGGCTTTTGGATGGACTGCATCCGGAAATCTTTCTTTCCTTTTGCTAAGGTAACAGAACATTCTCGGACAGTTTCCAATCATAATGCCCTGCTGGTAGATTGTGCAGATGGAAGTAAACACAACAACCCTTTTCAGATTTGAAAAAAATCTGGAGATCCTCTACTCTACTTTTCCTACACCATTTGTACTCCACTCAATCTGATTGGTCTAGGATCTTTAGAAAATAGGAAACTTCCTCTTTTTCAGGCCCCACTTCTCCCTGCCTGAATAGATGAACTTTCCTATTTTCTAAGGATCCTAGACCAATCAGATTGAGTGGAGTACAAATGGTATAGGAAAAGAGTAGAGGATGGCGCAAAAAGTTTAGCCTTGAAGGTCTGACAATTGGAGAAGGAGCTACAGAACAAAACTGAATTGTTCAGGAAAATACAGTAGTCAGAGAAAATTCAAGAAAGCACTTTGCTAAGTGAGCAGCAACAGAGAGATTGGACCATGTTTAAAGTCCAGTTTGCTGACTGGACTAGGGACATAGAGGTGGGGTGGAAACAGAGGTCCAGAATATTATGGTTTCAAGAAGGGGAGAATAACACTTCTTTCTTCCATAAAGTTGCTAATAGAAGGAGGTCACTGCTGAAGAAGGATGGTTGGTTGATGGAAGAATGCCAAATAGCAGAAAAAATTAATTTCTTCTGCACTTACATTATTCCATCAGAGAAGAGATTGTATCCATTTGGGTAAATACAGAGGCCATTAAATTATCAACAGATGATTATCTAAATTCACAAAGAATGGTGACTGAGGAGGAGGTAAAGAAGGCCGTTTTGAGCTTCGGAGGGGATAAGGCCGCAAGACCAAATGGCTCTCCTATCTTATTCCATCAAAAGTTTTGGAGCATTATTAAAGATGTAGGAGCTGCTCATCAGTTCTTTAATGAAGGGAGAGGCGGCAAGCACATTAATGAAACCTTTTTAGTTCATTCACCTAAAAAGGAAGAGGTAATGGAGATGAAGGATTTACATAAAGTCTTCTTAATGGGTCTTATCAGACAATTTCCAAGGTTTTGGCTACAAGGCTTGGCAATGTGTTACTGAAATTGATGGTGGATTATTCATCCGGATTTATCCATGGAAGGCAATTAAAAGATGCTTTCTTGTTGCCTCATGAAGCCTTCTCGTTTCCATCAAGAAAGGAAGGGAAAACTTGCTTGCAAGTTGGATTTCAATAAAGCTTATGACCGTGTTTTTGGAGTGTCCGTCTCTGTGGAACATTATGAAAGGCCACAGTTTTCAAGATAACTGGATCTAATAGTAAGAGAATCTGTTGGTACTGCAAACCTCTCCATAATTGTTAATGGGAAAGTATTTGGTTACTTTGCTAGCTCAAAGGGTCTCCAACAAGGACATCCTTTGTCTCCTCTCTTGTTTGTGGTTGTTGCTAATATGTTGAGCAAAATGTATGCTATTGCTGAAGATCACAATTGGTCTAAACGAGATCAAATTATTAACACTCTCACATGAATATCGGTATCGGTACCAGTACTGGTGGGTACCGATACCAATACATATCGGTATCGGTATCAGCCGTATCGGCCGGTACCGGCCAATAAAAAATTAATAAAGATATTTCATTATTTTTTTAACTACAAAGACCGGTATCGGCCGATTCACGAGGTACCGGTACCGGTCCGGGCCGATACCGATACGTATATCGGCCGATACTGTCAACCATAATATCCCACTTGCAGTTGGAAGATGACACACTGTTTTTCCTTGAAGGCAGGAAGGAACAGGTGATTTACTGGTATTTATTCTGAAGTATTTTGAACCTTATTCAGGTTTGAAAATTAACTATGACAGAAGCTCAATCCTAGGCATATATGGAAGATGATGGGACAAAGGACTGTGCAATGATCATGGGATATAAAATTAGTTCCTTACCTATCCAGTACTGGGACTGCCTCTCCATTATAGACAATTGAGAACATTGGAATTGGAACCCTTAATTCAAAGAATTGAAGGGAGATTATCAATATGGTAAGCCAGGAACTTGTCAATGTGTGGAAGAATTACATTACTGAGTTCAGTCCTTAAAAGCATGCTAATCCATTTCCCTGCAGTTTTAGATTACCAGAAACAGTGAGGCAGAAAATTGATAAAGTCAGAAGATTTTGTGGCATGGTTACAATGACAATAACAAGGATATTAAGTTGGACAAATGTGGAAAAGTGTGCAAATCATGTAAACATGGAGGATTGATAAATAAAGCACTGCTAGGACGATGGCTGTGGGACTTAATCACACAAGATGAGATTCTTTGGGGGCTGTACCCAGTGCACGAGGCTCCCACCACTTGTGGGGTCTGGGGAAGGGTCGATGTACATAGTCTTACCCCTGCTAAGCAGAGAGGCTGTTTCCTTGGTTCAAACCCGTGACCTCCAGGTCACAAACGGGGCAACTTAACAAGATGAGATTCTTTGGAAGAAGGTTATTCAGCAAAAACACTAACATTTACAACAGGTTTTATCTACTCTTGAAAATCATTCTTGTCTGAGCCCCATTTGGAGAGGTATTTTATGTCAGTCAGTCAGTAGATTGAACAAGGAATATTTACGAGCGTTGGAAACAGGGAACATACGCTTTCTTGGTATGACAAATGGACTGACAATGTTTATCTGAAAGATGAATTTCCTCACATTTTTCAATTAGACAGATAAACTGCAGAAAGTGAAGGATTGCTATTTGATAGATGGGACAATTGTACAATGGTGCATTGGTTATTTGGTTTGTACTAAGAGAAAGAACAGGAGTATCTTTCTCTGTTGGCAATATTATATGATATATAGGTTCACATAAATCAGAAAGCTAACCTTGTTTGGCCTAAAGACGGGTGTTTTTTTTTTCCTGTGAAATCTTTATATCAGCTTAACAACCTATGAAGAGTCAGTTATCTGCCTACCAAATGTAAAGATGCGTGGAACGTGAAGACCCCCTCAAAGTTTGAGCATTTGTGTGGCCGATTACCCATTTGTAAATTGTAGAGTTGTGCAGAATTTTCTTCATAATCTTTATAACTTTGTGGACACTTTGTTATTTCTTCACAGCTGATTGGTGGTTGAACTATGGGATATCTGCATTAAGATTGAGAGATATAACCATCAAAGTCTTATCACAGATATCCTCCTCCAGCAGATATAAGTGAGAATGATCCACCTTTGCACTTATACACACAAAGATCAGGAACTGCTTGTCACTATCTGATTGGACAAACTTATCTATGTCCACTACAACAAGAGGTCGAGGACTAGAAATTTGCAGATGGATGCAAAGAAGGGGGAAGGTGATTATGATCCCACTAGCTTAGTTACCTATGAGATGATGAAGATCCGACGGTTTCTTGGGATGCCAAGGCAACAACAGATCATAATGAGATTGAGCTTGATGAGGCAGATCCTGATGAACCCCTCGTCCTAACACCTTCTTGGTAGCAAAAGTATCAACCGGCTCAAAAGCAAGAACATGATGATGATGATGAAGTTGACTTGGAGGCAAACAACATTGTGGGTGAATATACATCTAGAGACACAAACACTAGAGATGATGATGCAGAGTGGGAGAGGCTAATGCAGCATCCTCCAAATTCATCTCAGCCTACATGCCCTCCAATTGTATATCACCTTTCGCATCCTCCAGGTGTATCTCAGCTTCCCCCACCCTCCAGCTGCACCTCAGGCTCCACGTCATCCAAGTGCATCTCAACTTGCATCTCAGTGTGGACGTTCTCTAGTTGTACAGCCTTCAGTTTAATCTTCATGTCATTCAGCTTCATATGCTCCAGCACGTCTCCCAACTAGTGTGACTCAAAAAGGAAAATCATCAACTTCACATATAGGAAAAAGGGATGGTCTATCATAAAGTTCCAGAAGGTCAAAAGTGTTAGGAGGATCTAAAAAGAGCAAGAGGCAAGTTCCAGGAGATCTACTTGACATTATAGATTTGGAGACACTGGATCCTATTATAGAGATAGAGACATCTTCACCTTCTGATACAAGAGTGAAAATGCTTCATCAGGTTCAGGTAGCACTGATGATGGGGTTGGGAGCAATTACGGTGGTCGTACTGGTGTTGGTGGTCGTGGTAGTGGTGGCTAGGGATGCAAATGGTAACCGATAACCCAATTATTCGACCAACCGTCAACTTATAGGTCAGTTAATGTATAGTCTTTCTAAAACGATATGTATAATGGATAAGGTAATGGATGCAATTTACCGAACACATATGGTACACTGAAGATCCGATTATCCGACCGAGTATTACCTTATAGGACAACTAACAGATAGTCTTTCTAAACCGATAACATAACGGATAGGGTCACTGATCTACCTTGGATCCGCACTGAAATCCGACCCATTCGCATCCCTAGTGGTGGCAGCGACGTCAATGGTGGCAGCGTAGTGATGGTGGTGGTGGTGGTTGTGGTGATGATGATCTTGATGGTGGTGGTAGTCATGGTAATCGTAATGGTGGTGGCTGCAGCGCCGGTGACTGTGGTGGTAGTGGTGATGGTAGTGGAGGTTGCATGATTTTCTTATTGAGCAACACTTCACACATGCTACTTAAGATGAAGACCGTGGTGCTCCTCAGAGAGTCAAAAGACTATCTCAAGCTCTAGTCAAGGTTCCGTATCGTTGAAAGGGGCACCAGGGGAAAAGACACCAAGGTTCGCCGTATCATACCGGATCAGGCCGACTCGTACAAGTCGACTCATATCTTGGCCGACCCGATCTACTGGCACGCTCGGATCAAACGATCCGGCTTGGACCGTCACCACATCGCGCGGACCTGAGCCGTATCGGGTCCGACTCATGCCGGATCACACGATGCGGGCTCGAGCCGCTACAATCCAGTGCGAGCCGATTGTGGTTCGTCTTGAGTTAGCGCGATCCGACCCGAGTCGGACCCGATACATGTGGATCCGATATGATACGCCCTAGAGCTCCCTTTTTCCTATCTGTTGCATTTTTTTTTGGACAGAAACACAGCAAACGAAGCACCCGCACCCTTCCAGCCCTTCCCCCCTCTTCTTTCTAATTTTCTTAGTATTTTTTGGAGATCCAAGGGATTGTCAAGCTTTGGAGGTGATTTTGTTGGAGAAGGGGTTTTCAAGCTTTAAGGACCATTTTCATCCGGTTTGAAAAAGGTAAGCATCCGAACCTTAAAATTTTTTTACTTTTATCTTCTTTTCTTGTTGTTTGATGTTGTTTAGGGTATTAAAACATGAAGAATAGGTAGACATATTGTTTCTTTGTAATTTTGACATTAAAAAAATTAAGATTTGACCAAGTTTGAGGTTGATTTATAGATTTCTATTAAATATTAAAAAATATAGAAAAAAATAAATGACTATTTATGTGATGATGGGCATAGATCTGACTTTCACATGTTTGGTTAAATTTTAATTCAAAATCCTAGGGTATGGGGAATAATTTATTAATATGATTATTAAATTATTACATAAATTTTAAAATATGAAATATTTTTATAAATTCTCCACTCTAGAACTAAAACTATTTATATAAACATGTAAGACAACATGATTAGACCTATGTTTTAACTTTTAAATGTAAAATTTTTAGTTTTAAATATTATTTTTAAGTAATTACATTAATTAATTGTATAATATATTATTACTTTTTTTTTAAAATAGCATACTTATATACAAATTTTGGACATGCCTCAACTTACATTTGTGTTCTTCATGCACATTAAATTTAAACTCGATTCAATTAATATTTGTAATTTATTTAATTTATTAAAATTATTTTAATAATTTACTTTAATTTTTAAAAAAAAAAATAAAAAATAGTAAAAATTCTTTTCATGTAAGAAAAATTCTAATAGCACTTCAAGTCATGCTTTTCTAAATATGTCCAATTAATATTTGTAATTTATTTAATTTTGTAAGTGTATTTTAATAATTTGTTTAAAATAAATTTTAAATTAAAAATAATAAAAAATCTTTTAATGTGAGGATAATTTTAACAGCATTTCAAGTCATACTTTTTTTAGTTGTTATTTAATGTATTTTTTGTTGTTATTTTTCTTTTATTTGTTGTAACTAGATGACCGCCCCATCCTCTCGTCAAGAGTCCGGAGACATCGGATGGTAGTATGGGACCATGGTTGATGGCAATAGGCACAAGTTCAAGTGCAACTATTGTCAGTTTATAGGACAAAGCGGTGGTGTTTCTCGATTGAAGAGGCACCCTACAGGAGAAAAAATAATTGGATATAATGAAGTCATTGGACGTAAAAATATTCCCAAGGAGGTCAGGACCCAAATGGCTCAACACTTAAAAAGTCTGAAGGAAGTGCACTTAAAGAATGATGCAGACAAAGAGAGGGAAGAACACATGATCTACAGAGTTGCCGGTAGGGGAGGTGATGATGAAGAAGGAGGCTGGACTGAGTCTGATGATGATGATGATGTTCATGAAGTACATGGACGTGAGCCTCCTTCTCCATATACTCGACGAGTGTTAGAGCTCAGTAGACATAAGTATCGAGAGAGAGAATTTATGAGAGCTTAGGGGATTCGCTTTCAAGGGGTAGAACAGGGTGTTGGTGGATCATTAGGTGCTGGTAGGAACTCCTCCAGAGGGCAGGCTCAACTTAGGAGGAATATATCCTCCTATTTCACTAGTGGACCAGTACCTCCAGGTTGGGCTCAGAAATACAAGTTAGGCACTCCTGTTGAGGAGGTTGACCCTTATATGTTTCCTAGAGAGCATGAAAAACAAACAAGAGTTGATAATAGCTATAAGAAGAGTAGTCCACGGTATAAATTGGGAAGGGTTGTTGCAAATTTTTGCATCATACAAACATCTCTTTTAATGCAGCAAACAGCCCTTACTATTCCAATATGATCCATAAAGCACAAACTCAAATATTACATGTTACACCCCCCACTCTAAAAGAACTGGCAAGGAAATATCTTGATGATGAGGTCAAGGAGATCAAACAGTACATTGATTCATTCAAGAAAAAGTGGGAGAAGTAATGGCTAGTCAGGGATCATTAAAAAATGTCTTATTAATTTTCTTGTGGACTGCGACAGACAAGTATTCCATCATACTGTGAATGCATCAAATCAGATACACAACCATGAATACATTTTGCAACTCATAGATAGTATTGTGGAGAAAATTGGTGAGAAGTACGTTGTCCAAGTGGTGATAGATAATGGCTCCACGTATAAGAAGGCAGGAGATGAGCAAATGTTCCGCAGACCTCATTTGTTCTAAACCCCATGTGCAGCCCATTATATAGATTTGATGCACAAAGAAATTGGACAGCTATATGCTATCAAGAAGAATGTTGTCAAGGCACATAAGATTACATGATATATCTACAATCATTATTATGTATTGAGACTGATGAGGGATCATATACATGGTGAGTTGTTAAGGCCTGCCATCACAAGATTCGCCGCCGACTTCATTGTCTTGTAGAGTATGTTGAAACATGAAGCAGGCCTGAAACAAATATTTGTTGCGACAAATGAGGGAAAGAAGATTGAAGGTTTGGTGAACAATAGTGATTTTTGGTGAAGATAAAGCTTATCGTACAGCTTATTCAACCATTATACAAGGTCTTGCGCTGCGTGGATGGCGATTGAACACCAACCTTAGAGTTGGTGTATGCCAAACTGAAGGCTGCAAAGAGGAAAATACCTACAATCTCAAGAAAGTATACAGAAGAATTTTTGAAGATTATAGAAAGGAGGTGGGACTTCTAGATGGGCAGAGAGTTGCATATGACAGGTGAAAAATTTACATTTCATGACCTTTGGTGATAATTTTTACTTTTTTAGTGATGCTTGATGGGTGACACACTTTTATTACAGCGTATTATCTCTATCTGTCATTTCAGTACACCTATGCATTGACGTACAATAATGACTTGATTGCAGCCGTGACAATGGTAGTCAACCGACTTGTGGATGATCCGAATCTAGCAGTGAAGGCAATTAATGAAGTAGGGTGGTCAATTTATTCTTATTTCATTTCTTTGTGTTTGTTATGCAAGGGTCCTAATAATGTTATTAATTACGCAGATGAAAATCTTTCGGGAGACAACAGGGACCTTTGCAAAGCCATCAACTATAGCTGGCCGTAAGAGATCTGATGCTGGTATTAAAAAAAAATTTGTTTAAAGAAGAGTTCCATATACTTGTCTTTCTATTTTTCATTTCTTGATAAAAACTTCCATTATTTGTTTTGTAGCTGACTGATGGTTGAATTTTGGCAAGTCTGCACTAAGATTGAAAGAGAAAGCCATCAAGATCTTGTCACAGACTTCTTCCTCCAGTGGATGTAAGCGGAATTGGTCTACCTTTGCACTTATATATACAAAGATCAAGAATCGCTTGTCACACATCCGATTAGACAAACTTGTGTATGTCCACTATAATATGAGGCTGAGGAGTAAACATTTGCAACATTATGCAAAGAAGGGAGAGGGTGATTATGATCCCACTGATCTTAGTTACTTTCGAGATGATGAGGATTCTATGGTTGCTTGGGTTGCCAGAACAACAGATCGTAGGGAACTAAAACTTGATGAGACATTAGATCCTAATGAGAGCCCTCATCCTGACACCTTGGCAACAGAAGTATCAGCAACAGTAGGCCATGGCAGAAACCATGATGACGAATATATTGTTGGACAAGGTCGTAATTAAGAGCATGCATAAGGTCATGATCAAGAGGTTGACTTAAAGGCTAATGATGATTATGATGATGATGATAATCAGTTGGTCAGTTGGCAGCAAGAGCAAAGTAACTCGGGATGATGATGTAGAGTGGGAGCGGCTAATGCAAGGTCCTGCACCTCAGTGTCTTCCATTTGCACCTGCACCTCAGTGTCTTCCATTTACACCTACACCTCAGTGTCCTCCAGTTGCACCTGTACCTCGGTATCCATCTAGATCTCAGCCTGTACAGAATAGAGATGCACAGCGACAGCTTTCTAGTCAAAGTTCACGTCATTCCAGTGTACGCCCTCCAACACGCATCCCAGCTGGTGTAGTCCAAAAGCAATGTGGCAAAAAAGTAAGTTCAAAAGAGAAGAAAGGATAGAGTAGTATAAAGTCTCATATGTCAAAGGTGTTAGGAGGATCCAAAAAAGACAAGAAGAAGAACGATGCAGTCCCAAATGATCCACTTGACATGGCAGACTTAGATACACTAGATCCTAATGATCAAGTGTCTCATCTCTTTCTAGTAGTAGAGTCTAAGAGAGTGGATCTGATTCATCAATTGGAGATGACACAGATGATGGTGACAAGGGGGGTGGTGGGGGTAGTGGTGAGGGTGTTGTTGGTGGTGGTCGTGATCCTGGTGTCAACCATGCTAGTAGGGGTGGTGATGGTGCTAGCCATACTAGTGAGGTAGTGAGAGGTAGGATCATTTTTATTGCGGAGCAGAACTTCATGCACGCTACTCAAGATAATGACCATAGAGCTCGTGAGGCAGGTGACCGTATGGAAGCACTACTTCGGACTCTGATAAAGGTTCCATATCGTCGGAGAGGGCAGTAGGTAGACATGCCAAATGCGTACTAATTCATCTTTAGATGATGAGCGCTATTATGATCCTGAACCTGGCACCATCATATATGAGTACGGGTTACACAACATGATGAGAGAGTTTGATAGGTTGAGCACACAAAATGAGAGAAGCTCAGGTGTAGGACAGTATAGTTTTGATGCATCTAACTCTTATCGGCCTCCACAGATAGGATATGAGAATACATAGTCTTATAGTGGTGATCATTCGGTCTCAGATACCAACAGCCGACATTGATTTCATATAGATATTCTACTTCATATGCATATCCATATAATGGTTACAGTTATGGTGAAGGCGTACCTTATGTTCCTGCAGTACCACGGCAAAAAACGTATACACCGAGTGATGAGACATATCAGCAATATTCAGTAGATTATCATAAGAGATATAGTTCCTATATGACTTTGAGCCAACATCAGGACTATGTGTTGTCCAACTATCATGTTCAATTACTATAAGATACTCCGACGGGGACTTATAACTACGGCATGCCTACACAATATCTATATTGGGGCCATTATTGGTATTTCATTCTTTACTTTTATTGTAGTCTTAAACTCTTAATGTCTTTGTCTTATATTAATATGGTTTAATAGTTCAAATGAAGATCATATTGCTAAATTATTATATCAATTCTTCTTTTGTAGATGCCACGTGAGTGACGTCATCTGGTATGAGACTATGAGCACACAGTTCCAGGAGATCGACGGATCCATTATCTTTACTGTGGACACCTTGTTAGCGGGATCCATCGTTTTTCGGAGCATCTTGCGAGGATACGCAGAGATAACATCCCATGTCCTTCAGTCCCTCGTGATGTCTGTGTATAGTTCCAGAGGTTTCTGAGGCGCGAGGAGGCATCATCTAGCACAGGACCTAGACAGCCGACAGCCAGGCCACCTATATCGTTGACTCGTCTATCGTCATCTACGTCGACTGGAGGATCTAGGACGGAGATTATAGATATTGTGTAAGCATTCTTTTCAAAGTTTCATTTTCCATCTACTGCTATCCACACAGCATCATTTGTTCAAATTATTAGATGTATTCAGAGATAGCCACATGTCCCACTTCCTACCCAGATTAAGTTAGACTTTGGTAGAGACAATGAGGGGCCTTTTGTTTCTTCTCATAACTTTGATGAGGATGATTGAGTTATTTCATCACTCATATACTACATATATCATGTATATTATTATCTCTGATAAATGAGTTTTCAATATTGATGCTTGAAAATTTACATTTGATCCTTTTATGAGATTTAGTGTGTCACTTTCTTTTGCAAATTGATGTTTCTTGTATTAAATTTCTCTTAATTAGCATGCTAGGATATCATTTTTATATAGTTAAATGCGTGAAATTGATGTTTTCCTCTTAAATGTAACTCATAATCATTTATCATAATAAAAACATCAAGTAGAGTTTATAAAAGTCTAATTTCTTTCCAAAAAAAATCTTGAATAGGCATGAACCGGCCCGACTCGTATGAGTCGGCCCGAGTCGGGCCGATCCGGATCGGATCCGACTCGTATCTGGCCGGACCCGATCCGATCCGGATCTACGATACGGCAAACCTTGATATACACTAACTCTCATCATATAATAAGTGTTATGATAATCTGAGCCTGGCACCATAATGTATGAGTATCGGTTGCACACCCCTACAGGAGACCTTAATAGGATGGGCACACATGCTAGTAGAAGCTTAGCTTCTGCACATTATAGCTCGGATGAATCAAACCCCTATCGATTGCCATACACATGATATGAGAGTACAGCTTCCAAAGGCTATGATGATGATCATTCGGTCTCAAGCTACCAGCAGTCCATAAGCACCGCATATGGATAACCTACTTCAAGTGGATATGCATATGGTGGTCATGGATATAGTGCTGTAGCGTATCTTCCACTTTCATCGTCGCAGCCATTGGTGACTAGGAGAGGTTTGGAAGGTCAACTCTTCGATTAAAGTTAAAGCTTTCATGTGGCTGATGTTCCAAAAAAAGACTTATCACGACGGTTTATCGGAAAAAATGGGCACCAAATACACAATTGGTATGCTCCTTCAGTGGGGTACACGATGAGGATGTGGACCATATTGCCATTAAATGTTAAGTCAGCAGAGAAGTCTGGAGAATTGTGGCTTTGCTTGCAATTTCCAGGTTCATTTTAATAATACAGATGAAATCTGGAATTTTTTAAGAACCTGTCAGCTGTTTGGGACTATAGCACTCAGAGCAAAGTTCTACTTATTCTTCCCCACACAGTTTGTTGCAGAATATGGCAATAGAGGAATGACTGTTTATTCCAAGGAAGCAAAGTGTACTGAAAACATATGTATCCAAGCAGCCACTTTCCTCTATCAACGGAGCAGGTTTCTTCTTGGAATTTCAGCTGATCATTGGGCCCAAGCGATAAGGACTCTCTAACCAGAAGTCTTGTGTCTTCATCATTTACTTGGTTTTTATTTGAGTTTATTGTTCTAGGGAGAGGAACCTCTCCTCTCCCTGAGAGGATTTACTGCCTCTACTTATTTTAATAAAATTGGTGTTATATACCACAATTTTCTTTAAAAAAATTATTTGGTTTTTACTTGAGTTTATTGTTCTAGGGAGAGAAACTTATCTTCTCCCTGACCAGATATACTGCCTCTATTTATTTTAATAAAATTGATGGTACATACCACAATTTTCTTCAAAAAAAATGAGGAACATCTCCTGTTCCCCTTTTGAGTATACTTTCTCTGTTTATTTTTAAATAAAATCAGTAGCACAATCCATACCTTCATTCGGGAAAAAACATAAAAGGAGCCATAAGCAGAATTCTGTTGATAGTCAACACATCGAACTCGAGAATCCAGGGAAAGCATAACTTGCAATAGACATGCATATAACAGAAAGGATACTTATTCCTTATAACACGATATGTTCTAATAACTCAGTACCTCACAGAAAGCTCCCTGGAATATTGACAAAAAAATCTCGTTGCACCTTGTATTGTTTTAGAAGTGTAGACTCCCCCTACACCTGAAACAATCATAAAAATTTCATGGTTGAAGAAAAATCTTATGGATGTTGAATCATTCAAATACCACTGAAATATTAAAGTAAAAAAAAAACATATAGAAACAGGAAATCCTTTGTTGGTGTGGCCATATGAAAAGATCCACATACGAAATGCAACAATGTGGTCAGCCGGAAAGCTCAGATCACGGTTTAGAAGTTTTGTAGATGGTCATATAGATAGTATCATGAGTATAGGACGTCATAGCATATCTTGAAGGTCACGGAAACAAATGGATATGAAAAATCATTGGTAATAATTGGCAAACTAGAAATCACCTTATTTGCTTGTTACGGTCTCCCCATTAACTTTAAAACACTGTATACAACAAGTCAGCAAAAGTAGCTGAGAACCAAGGTATAAATACAGCAGATCAAGATTTATACATGACATCAGCTGCAATCTTTGGATCAACAAAGCAGCTAGGTATTCACATGTTGCAAGGCTTCCCCAGCCAGGAGGTTGTGTCCCACATCGACCGTCACAGGTTCTGCACACATCATATGTTTATAGGGATCCTGTTGTCCATATTGGCCTTGTTTAAAAGAATTCACCCAGACTCGAACAAATATGTAGAAAAGCTCTCTCTCTCTCTCTCTCTCTCTCTCTCTCTAGAGAGAGAGAGAGTGAAAATGTGACTGAAAGAAGCAGGTGGAACAGAAACAAGGGGAATGTGGTAACACAAACATAGTGTGGTTTGCAGAATCAGCCAATCCTGATCTAGATTGGCCGGTTTTTTATTAGAATTAGGCAATGTCAATCCAATTTCAATGGGGGGAATCCAATCTCCACTTTAACTGAAAAGGAAAAAAGAAAAACTGAGCTTTAACTGGTCAAAATTGGTCCGAAATCAGTCAATTCCAAGCCAACACTGACCACAATTCAGACCAAATTGGACCTGACCAGTCCCAGGACCCTTACTTGATTCTGAAATCCTTGATACACAGGCATTGGTCCTCATAAACCCTTCCATTCTCTTATCAGGTTCCAAAAAGTCTTATATGCTCCTGTACAAAGGAGGCCAGCCAGAAAATCAGAAGATAGCGAAGATTAAGAAAACAAAGATAAAATAAGACAAAGGTGCTGTTGGTCGTTTCCCAATGGCCAACATTGGCTACTTGGCGGAACTAGCTGTTGAAGCCAAAATCGGATCAATCTAGACCAATCTCGCCCAATTCTTTGCCAAATCGGAGAAATCCTATTCCTACTTGCATCGGAAATCATTATGTATCATCATCATCATCATCAAAGCCTTATCCCATCATCGGAAATCATTCTGTACACTTGCATATATATCAGGTCATTTCCTCGGTGTTCAATAGCGAAGTTTTTGTTATTTCCCTCCTCCAATGATTAACACAGCCACATGACCAAAGTTGACAATATGGCCAATGAAAGTTGTAAATTGCATTAAGGCCCCCCCATCCAAAATGCATATGGCAAACAAGCACCAGCTCCATTAGAAGCCTAACCGCAAAGCATAAAAGTTGACCAAACCAATAGGGGTTAGCAGCAAAACTCACCAAAATCTCTGTGGTGAACAACATCATTCAAGCCCAATATGAATGGACCAATTATGAAACTTTTAGGCACAAGTTTTGCATAAGGCGTCTGAATATCCCAATCCATGTCCAGAAAGGACTGCATTATCAGGCATCGAACTGCAGTATATACATTGACATATGGACAAGTGTTAGAAGAGCTATATTGATTTTACAAGAGAAATAGTCACTCAAAAATCAAAATTTCAAGTCATGACAGACCTCACTCAATTGGAATGCAATGCAAACAAACACCAGCATACCTTGAGGATTTTCATGAAAAAGGCCACGCTCCCATAAGATTGCTAACCAGCAGAACATCCCATCTAATGATTCCATCTGCTTTTCATAAAATCTTCCCACAATATTCTTAGTAATATTGCCACATGGACCAGATTGAAAGAACAAAGACATCTGAAAAAATAGTACATCACTGATTAAAATCGCCATGATTTCTCTACCCAATGGGGTAAAGCAAAACTTTTTTTTTCTGAAAGTGGATAGAGGAGGATAAGGCTAGTTCTACTGAGAGTAGATCAAAGACCTTCCTAAAGAAGACAAGAAAGAATCACAAGGTGAATCCCTTGCATAGCTTGGCTTCATAAGAAGTGGGCTTTCAGACATAGCATGCAGAATCAGCCGATTCCGGATCAGCCAATTCGGATCGAGATCGGTGGGTCCCGATCCGGCCGGCTGATTCCAACCGATTTCAGCCGATTCTGGCTGATCCGAATCGCGGGTCCCAATCTGGCCTCCCGATCCATGCTGGAATTCCATTGTATTTTGTATACAATACTTTCAGATGATGCCTACTCAGCTGCCCCTGCCTTGAACCAATTTTTCATGCATTTTATAGTTCTTCTAAAGATATCAAAGAACTGTGATATAATCTTCTCCAAATTTTCTGCGGTTCCTTTCAGCCCATATGGCCCACATCATGGCAGGGAACAATACATAACATTCTTTTTTATCTGATTCATTTGGCATATGCAGTTTTCCACCACTTCATGAGCTCATGGATGTTCTCAAAGTTCTGTCATTGAACTCCTATGTTCTGCATAAAATCTTCCCCTGAACATTAACTATAACACACACCCACACAAAACTGATGGTCAATTATCTCCTCCTAGGTACCACAGAATATGCAGTTTCGTTTGTCACTCCAAAAACAAGCATTAACTCCAGTATCACTTAATTCAGATACAGACAATCATAAATACATCAGTATTGGTACTAAAGCTGAATCTTAGTAGTGTGCATCTACTAAAAAGCAAGATGGATGAGATGACCCAAACTATGTCCCCATTGCAATAACCTTGACTATCCCCCTACTCTATTGTTGTAGCACTGGTGAACATCTCTTTATCAGTTATCCAAAATGAAAGAGAAAGGAAACGAATGCAAGAAAAGGAAGCACAATTTGATACATTTCAGAGGAGACACACTTTCCAGCAACTGCGGATGAGATGACTCAAATAATATCTCTATTACAATATTCTTAACATACACCTTTACAATGTTATAGCATTATGAATATGTCTTTGTAACAAGGTTTGCAGAACCGGGACCGGAACCAGGAAAGAACCAGCCAAACCGGGACAAAACTGGCCGAAACCGGCCGGTTCAAATTGGATTGGGAACCGCCGGTTCCAATCCGGTTCTGCTGGTTCCAGTTTGAAGCCGATCTGATTCTGCCGGTTCCAGTTTGAATCAGCTGGTTCTGCAAACCATGCTTTGTAACTCATTCTAAAAAGAATCCGTACATGTCAATCCCCTGAAGATAAATTGCACCATGGTGCACTTAGTATCTAGCAACCCTATGTAGCTCATAGATGATAACCTGGGACTTCTAGACCTTTTGATGACCAGACAGTCTATTCAACTCGCTTTTTCTTGAATCTTGGCAACAAAACTGAGAAGACTAATCATATCACGGAACAGATGAAGTTTAGTAACTGACCTGGTGTGTCCAAGCTGCTTCGACTAAGTGTGTGCCATATTCTTCAAGCATGTCATACAAAAGAAAGAATGCTTTCCACCTATCCAAGCCATCAACATTTAACCTACATATTTCACCAACATGCATGGACCTGGCTTCCTCATCAGCCCACTTTTCCCTCCTGGTCATGCCAGAACGTGATAAAATGTTATCTTGATCGATAGCAGCTGCAAGATTCTTGACAGTGTGCTCTGAATTAAAATATAAGGATTGACTACTATCAGATGCCATTTGATAGGAGTCACATGATAATTTCTTCAGAATATACAATGAATGCTTCCTCACAGAGGCATCTTTATCAACCTAACACAAAGAAATTCCCTGGAAAATTAGAAATGAAGAACTTAAAGCCTACCAAGATGATGGATGACAAAACAATTGTACAAAAAGTGTATACCAGGCCTCTGCGGATTTCCTCCCAAAATTTATCTTCTGCTCTTATGTCATACCCTTCATCAAACACTGTTCTACCTAAATCCCCTTCAGCAATAGAGACAGAGAAATACAATGAGAGCAAGCAATATGCATCTACTCGCTCTAAATGCCCAAGAGAAAACATAGTGATGCACCTCTCCCATATATTTCTGAAGAAACGGGCCCTGAATAATCAAACGCACACAATTAAAAACCTGTTTAACACTTTTAGCAGTCAAGGAAAACAATGAATTACTACCACCTACACCACAAGATAGGGAAGCAGAATCATATTTCACCTAGAAAATGAGTGAGCCACTCCATTTACCAAGACTTCAAATGAGGGAAGTACAGCCAATGCCCCAAGGATTTCTGGGAACAAGAGCTGAATAGCACAAGATCGATGCTCCAAACATTGCAAAAGCATGTCAACAGCCATAAGAGACAGATCCCAGGTCAAATTTTGTGCAAAATCCTCCGAAGACCTGATTCCAACCATTAGCTCTACCTCTTCGTGGGCGGTCTTCCCCAAGGGACCTCTTAATCTAAGGGCAGAGTCCAGCAAACAACCCAAGAGATGGCACGCGACCGTTAGAGGCAAAGAACCAACTTCTCTCAACTCAATGTTCCCCCACTGACAAACAGCCAATTCCTTGTGCTGGGTCATCCCCAGAGAGAGACCCACCGACCTCAAACATGCCGGAACCAGTGTCGATTCCATGAGCTCCCAAGACTGGGTGGCAGTCACAGCATCGCAAAGAAAATCTTCAAACTAAAAACAGGACGACTTACCATTAGAGAAAAGCATAACTCAAACACAGACAAGTAGAGACCAATCAAAAGACAAGATCTTTGTTTACCTGGTTCAGCAATTCCCTAGCATCCGGACTAGTTGCACCAAGCAGAGGCACCAAACCCCTCCAGACGAAGAATCTAAAAGCATCAGCAGAAACGCCTGCATCCAACATCGACACACTTGAATCGAGAGACAAACATAAATTGCTGCATGCGCATTCCAACGAAATAGACACTAACCAGGATTCTTGACCAGGTGAAACAGAGCGGCCGTGTAAGAGACCAAAAAGCTAGATTGAGAAAGGTCCACCACCTTTGAGTTGCCCACCTTCCGAAGACCCTACAGGTCAACAGGTCATTAGCGACAGGATTCAGGAAGCAAAGTTATGTGGAGGCTCCCACTTCACACATACCTCGGTCGGCTCAGGGAAGGCATTAAGGAGAGAAAAGAAGAGCTCGGAAGGAGAGAGAACCGCGGAGGCCAGGACGCAATCAATGACGGCCGGCACTGCCGCCGGTGGGACTAGGGCGAAGCTCCTCGTGAGAGACGCGACGTGGGAGGAGGCGGCGGCGGGGTCGTTGTCCAGTGCCGACGCCATGTTCGACCTTTGATCTCACTGAAAGAAATGAGAAAGAAAAAAGGAGGGAAAAACTGGCGCCAGCCGCCCACGTCCGTGAGGTTTCTCTTGGCTTGGCCGTTCGTTTGTTTAAATAGTCTCCACTCCCCCACCCCAGTGACTTGGTTCCGAGCCGGTTGGACGTTGTTGTGACCTTGACTACGAAGTTAAGTGACGAAGGTGGCCATGTCAGTTCGTCCACTCACAATGCACAATCCTCTGTAGTTGGGCCATGTGGCTAACTTAGCCAACTTGACGAACTGATATGGCCACCTTCATAATATTTAGATTGACAAATGTCATTTTTGATTGACAAATATATATTACGATTGACAAATACAGTTTTCGATTGACAAATACGATTTTAAATTGACAAATGCACTTTTCGGTTGACAAATACAAATTTCGATTAACAAACATAATTTTGGTTGACAAATACATATTTAGATTGACAAATACAATTTTTGATTGACAAATACAAATTTCGATTGACAAATACGGTTTTAGATTGACAAATGCAGTTTTTGATTGACAAATACAGATTTCGATTGACAAATATAATTTTAATTGACAAATACATATTTAGACTGACAAATATAATTTTTAATTGACAAATACAATTTTCGATTGACAAAATACATGTATTTGTCAATTGGAAACTGTATTTGTCAATCGAAAACTGCATTTGTCAATTGAAAATCGTATTTTTCAATCGAAACTATATTTGTCAATCGAAAACTATATTTGTCAATCGTCATATGTATTTGTCAATCGAAAATGGTATTTGTCAATCCAAATATTATAGAGGTGGTCATGTCAGCTTGTCCAGTTCGCTAAGTTAACCACGTGGCCCAACCACAAAAGGTTGTGCAGTGTGACTGGACTTGCTGCACAACCAGCAAATATTACTCAGTGACGAAATATATAACTATTTTTATTAATAAAATAATCTTATTAACTAAAGAATAATGCTTGATGCACAACCGGGTGTGCAGCAACGTCCACTCACACTGCACAACTTGGTGCGGTTGGACCACGTGGCGTTGAAGGCCAGCTGGGAACGCTAACATCAGCACGTCTGATGTGCCAACGCTGACATCAGCACGTCCGCTGCGCCAATCGGCTGCCCCGACCCGCCCCCGTCAAATCCCTCACCGTAAGCGCCATGTAATGAGTATCTCGTCTTGTCCGTTTGAAATTTACGTTCCATTTGAACATTTTCTACCCAAAATGCCCTTTTCCCACCCATCACCATCTACGCGGGAAACAACGAAGCCAGAGAAGCAGGAAAAAACGAGCCCGGTAGCAGAGGAGAGTGGAGGAGGGAAGCGGCTGGAAGCGGACGAGAGCAGAGGAAGCAGAGGTGAAGCGGTGGCGGACGTGAACATGCGGCGCTGAAGCGGCCTGGCTTGAAGCGAAGCGACGGTGAAGCAGGCGGCCAGAAGCGGACGTGAACCTGCAGCACTGAAACGGCCCGAAACGGAGGAGAGCGGAGGTGAAGCGGTGGCGGTGAAGTGGGCGACCAGAAGCGGAGGGGCGGCTGGAAGCGGAGGTGAAGCGGGCGGCAGTAACAACTGGGTATTTCTCCTTCACTTTTTTCCTTTATTTCCTGTCTCTCTCATGCCCACTTCCCAACCTCCTCTCTCTCATGCCCTTTCTTCCTCTATCATCTTTTTCTCCCACACTGGATTTCCTTCCAACGGCCACTATCCTCAGATAATTTCATTTGTTCGTGTGAGGTCCCCCCTCCTATCTCGTACCGGTCGTCAAGCGGCAACCCTATCTCCTGGTCGGCAGTTTGAGCAACAGCCTGCAAGTAGGGGCTTTAGTAGCGACGACCACGAGAGCCAGTCAAATTACCTAGTCTCTCTCCTGTATACCTGCAAGAAGGAGCCCACTGGAGCACGAATCAAGGTGAGTGGCAATGTCAATGTTCCTCAATCATATTTAATTTTTGTCAATCATTGGTCTTCCTCATGTACCACAGTTTTGCAGAAAATTTCATAGTAAGTATGGCAAAAAAGAAGGGGATAGCAGTGATCCCTCCAAAGGGGAAGAAAGTCGTTCGCAAGAAGGCTATTACCGAGCAGAGGATGGCCACTCCTGAAACTAGCCGACCAAAGTCCACATCCACCACGTCAGGTAGGAACTGAAATAAATTTTTTTTTTTCTCCTTTCTTGCCACTTGGTAAATTTCATCTCAAATGTCATTATCTCTTCTACTAGTATCATTGCGAAGTCATATTTTGCTTTTTGATTTTCTATATATTATTCTTTGTAATTTTTTACTCCTAGATCTCCTAAACCTACCTCTCTGCATGTTCCTTCGTTTTCAATAGATCCGTTCATCTACTTCCACATTTTCCTTTCTTCTTGTCACTGTTCGAGAGGTTAGCATTAGGGAAGCCCATTGAGTTCCAAAGTAGACAGTAAAATAAAAAATAAACTTTTGTTAAAAGGGGAAAAAATAAGAAAGAACAAATAGGACATACAAGTTCACAACAAATCTTATACATTTTCCAATGACATACGAACTGAGCCTCAGCACACATCTAACTTAGACAAGCTCCCCAATGTATGATCAATTTACCGCAAAAGACAGAGTTTACTAAGGATATTCATGTCGTCATAAATCAATTTTAGTCTCAAAACTTGTGATCACCATTCTTAATAAATGCTTGTGCATCCTACATGACTCATCGTCTCTCTCCTGCACATCACCTGACCTGCCTCTATTTCCTCTCAAACCTCCACCAGTCAACATCCTCCCCACCTCACCTTACATGACTCTGCCTGATGCTAACAAAGACCTTGACTACAATACAGGCCTCCTCTTGTTTAACTTACAATGTGGCACTGTAAAGTTATTTATTTCTTCTACGTTGTCTCACTATTGTCAATGTCAACCTGAACTTGTCATTCTTAATATGTATTTGTGGATATTAACTTGGATATGTCAATGAAAATCTATAATTGTCAATCTTAATCTGCGTGTGTGAATGTTTACTTGTATTCGTTCATAAAAACCTTTATTTGTTAATGTTAACATGTATTTGTGAATTAAACTTGAGTTTGTCAATATTAATTGGATTTGTCAATGTTAACATGTCAACAATTTTTTGATAACTTTTATATTTTGTCTGTGTGAACATTAACTTCTATTTGTCCATCATACTCTTTATTTGTCAATCTTAATTTGTGGATGTTGACATTATCTGTGTCCAATCCACCCTATGGTCACCTATCATAAGCATATTACTTGCCTCTCTCCCTGATTTAATTTCACATTGTCTAACATTCCTGACAACCATATGGTAAAGTGGTTTTTTTTTTTTTTAAAGAATAAACAAATGATATGTGAGAGACCTATCACCCAAGAAAGAAAATATGACATCTATTTTGTCCAACCCACCTTGTGGCCACCTATCATAAGCATATTAGATGTCTCTTCCCCTGATTTAATTTCACATTATCTAATATTCCTGACAACCACATGGTGAAGAGGTTTTTTTTTATTTTTTTTTAACAATCCAAAAATGATAGGTCAGATATCTATCCCCCAAGAAAGAAAAATTTACATCTGTTATTTCTAACCTACCGTGTGCCCACCTATCATAAGCATATTACTTGCCCCTCCCCCTGATTTAATTTTACATTGTCTAATATTGCTGACAACCACATGTTGAAGAGCTTTTTCTTTTTTTTAACAATAAAAAATTGATAGGTGAGATACCTATCACCCAAGAAAGAAAAAATTACATTTATTTTTTCCAAACCACCCTGTGCCCACCTACCATAAGCATATTACTTGCATGTCCCCCTAATTTAATTTCACATTGTCTAATATTCCTGACAACCACATGGTGAAGAGGTTTAATTTTTTTTTTTTAACAATCCAAAAATGATAGGTCAGATACCTATCCTCCAAGAAAGGAAAAAATTACATGTGTTATTTCTAACTTACCCTATGCCCACCTATTATAAGAATATTACTTGTCCCTTCCCCTGATTTAATTTCACATTGTTTTTTTTTAACAATAAAAAATTGATAGGTGACCTATCACCCAAGAAAGAAAAAATTACATTTATACTTTGCAAACCACCCTGTGCCATATTGGACACTAGGACACAACATAAGTCTTGGATATACATGTTCATGCTTCATTTACGGTTTCAAATGACCACTTCATTTTTTTCAAATACTTGTTTAAACATTAAGTAAGATTCAATAAACTTATTAATATCATATTCATCATTTCTACATTTTGGACAAGTTTCAATTGATCATACTCTTCTATATGGATGTGTACGTACAAATATACTCAACTTTGTATATCTCTTGTATTGTCATGTTTTCTTTTTAAAATTATCTTGTACCCAGTTACATGTTTGTATAAACACAGAATATCCATGTCTATGGCCCACAAATCATGTGGGTAAGGTAATACCTATGAACAACTTGACAAAGGATAAGCAGTAATCTTGAGAACAGCTTGCATAGTTTATATCAAAAAAGGAAGTTTGCTCACAATGTTGTGGATTGCACTGCCAGTTTTATTTCAACAATACACTCCCTCTTAAATTGGTCATCAATCTTGGCCATTTCTCGTGCATGTTGAATGTGCACCTTCAATGATGCCATTAAGTTTAGAATGGTTTTCAACTTGAGGCCATATTCTTTCAACAAGGTCAATGGGAAAATGATGTTATCTCTGCTATGTTGTAGCCAAAAAATTTTAGGAGAGAACATACATATTCTTTGGGCCAAAAAGAATTGGTAGAAAGCAATTTCAGTATTCATTCTTCAGGTAGCCAGTGGTTTGGGAGATTATAGTATTGTTGTGCCATCTTTGGATAGCTGGTTTATGGGTAAGATGTAAGGATGACTTTTGATTTCAAAATTTTCTTTTCTTATCTTTGTGATGGCTACTGCTTGCCATATTGGTACAGTGCATGATAAACTATGAGATTTTGAAGAAAGATTAATTTGTTTACCTTAAACAAAGGCTAGACATGGGAAGGACATGGGAAAATTAATTTGTCCTTTCCATTTCTATGGCACACTTCCAATAGTCTTATTTTGCTTAATAGTGGAATGACGTGGGAAGGAACTAATCGGTACACTCTTGTGATTACCATTACTTTCTTTGGATAATTGGTTCTCGTACTATCCTTCCACCCTGTGTGCAGACACACCTTCTTCCATTGAGTATGATTTGCTGCACAATCATGTTGTACACCGGCAGTCAGTATTAGGCCACAGTAAATAATTTTGCAATTTATTTTTTATACATTTTGGTGCCTCATAAATTACCGTATTCTTTTCATCACCTCTTTGTAGTTTTTTATATTTTCATTTGGTTCTCAAATTGTTGCATAGTTCATTTTTTTAAAACATGATTGTACACATGGAATGGATGTTGCACTTAGTTAACAGCTAGTGCACATGGTTCTAAGTTCTAATTCCCTTCAAAAACTTGTAATTGTTAACTTGTAATAATCCACAACAACATTTATTTGTCAATCTTATCTCGTATTTGTGAGTGAAAACTGAGATTTGTCAACTGAACCCAAACTCTATGAAGCAAATATTCTATTTGTCATTTAAGTTCTCTATTTGTAAACTATGTTGTTGTTTCCTTATAGTATTTCGTTCATGATATTTAGGACTAATTATTTGTTCATTGGTAATACAGGTGGACGAGAACAAATTTTCCTAGCCCGATGCTCCTTAACAACATATGTGGATGACCGCGATCCATTGGGGTTTAGAGATTGCTACAGCAGTTTGATGTGCCAAACTCCATTTGAGCCATTCATTGACAACCAACCTCCCACATCATTCCCTTTTTATTTCTTGGAGGAAATAATAGATACATTTTAGGGAGGGTGTGACTTCGTCCTTGGTACAACGGTGGTCACATTCTCCCCTCAAGATGTGGCATTGATTTTGGGAGTACCATGCTTAGGCTTTGATGTGCACCATTATGGTTCAAAAGATCAGTCTTCCCGACTTCGGGAACGTTTTGGCGAAAAGGTAGTGTTCGACAGAAAGACCATACGAGATCTAATTCACAGTCTCGTAGGCTTCGATCATGAGGTAGATGTAGCCGACACAGTTCGGCTGTGGATACTCCTACTTTTCTCTACATTTTTATGTTCGGTAACTCAGCATAGATGCCCCTGTCAGCTGTTGCATTATTTGGATGACCTACAGTCACTTAGTAAATACTCCTGAGCAGTGGCATTTCATCAAGTCATCCTTTACAAATTTGATGTCTTGGTACGTGCAATATAGGACAAGAGGAGTGGCACAAAAACTATAGGAAAGAGAAGGCGTGGGGAAGGTGAACCAACAGGGAATATATTCTTGGATGGTTGTTCTGCTGCCTTAGCTGTATGTATTCTATTCGTTTTACTATTCTTTGTATTTGATGACATGTCATTTTACATATCATATAGTATATTTTTAACTCACTTTGCACGTATTTGTAGGTGTGATTTCTGGAGCATACCTACATCCGACAACCACTAAACAGGTCTGCACTTCTCCGTTTATTTAGGTGGTCATCCATGAATGTACAAAAGTTTACATGGACAATAGCCACCTTGAGAACAAATCAGGTAATATTCACCTATGAAATGCGCCCAAATCCACATGCATTGATGTTTTTTTTTTCTTAGTAACAACGTGATCTCAATATTTTCAAACAGGTTGTTGAGAAATTGGAGGTGGAGCCCGTTGAAAGGTGGCTCCTTGGGATGGGGGAAGAAAGCAGAAGGGTGGAGCCAGCCACCTCTAATGCCATCGAGACATTGACGCGCCAAGTTACCGCGCTTGTTGACATGGTCAAATGTTTGGATGACAAGCAGGCAAGGGAGCTGATGAAGGTTCGAAAACAAATGGATGCCCGATTTGATCGTTTGGAGAGCAAAGTTGATGCTCTTTTGGCAGAAGTAAGGGCTTCAAGTCATGAACATGGGCAGGGGGAGGTGCCTACAATGGGTGCTACAGTTGAGGAGGAGGGAGAGCATGCAAGGATACATGGAGTTGAAGAGGAAGGGGACCTCCATGATGGGACTACATGCGTTGGTACGGAATCGGGAGAGCACCTTCATGAACAGTTGGAAGCATCGGCTAAGGTTGAGCAGAAGGGAAAAACTAAACCTTTGCGTATCTTTAAGAAGAAGAGGACTGCTGGACCCAAGAGGGTTATGGACTGTTAGAAAGTTTGTTTACTCATTTTCTTCTTATTGTGATTCATGTGTACTCTAATGCAGGCATCTATGAAGAAGGAGGAATATGAATTTTGTGGGAAGGGTCTTTTAGGAGCGAACGATGAGGCAGTCATTCACACCTTCTTATCATCCAACATGACCGAGTAAGTAAATGTGTCTATGTTTACTACATTCATCTACTTTGGAAAAAAAAAAGTAAACACTTGAGAAAAAGTTTAGTAGTGACAAGAGAAAAATAAATAATAAAGATGAAAAAAAAACATGGAAGGAAATCTCTTTTTTCACGTTTCATGTACATTCTCTCCAAAACTCTAGGGGAACTTTAGGAGTCACAAAAGATTACTCAAGTCTTCTTACTTTGAGTGGCCGGAGCTATCCCTCCATTGCCTCTTCTTGTTTAGGAATAGTGCTGCATAGTGGGATATGGGCTTCCATAGTGATAGATGCATGTATGCTAGAAGCAAAAACCAACATAGTAGGATATGGGCTTGCATGTTGAACTAGTTTTGGGGGGAAAGAAAGGAAGGGAGGAAAATGGTGGAAATCCTAGAGATTCAGCAACATTTAGAGAATTTTTTGCAAGTCTTAGAGGAGATTTGCACTTTTGTGGGAATTTAACAAAAAAGAGCAGAAGATGGACCATTCAAAATCTAGAAGAAGGGGTTCCCTGAACACATCCGTAGGCTTTTTTCCCTTTTCTTTTCTCTCTGTTTCATAGAATCAACACTCCATTCAGACGAAAAGGAAAAGGGAAAGGGGAAGGGAAGAGATTAAGAAGACTTGAGGAATTTTAAAGACTTTGCCTACCCTTTTGATTATTTCCTCTTGCCCTCCTCCCCCATTTATTTCGCTTGTTGTTGGTGTAGGCTAAAGTGGTAAAGAGAGAAAAAGAAGGGCATCATAAATACCTTCAATGGTGGTTGACTCTGTGTGTTTTTTACTAGATTGTCCGATTAAAAAAAGGGGCCTCTTGCTTCTCTCTTTTAATGTCAGTGCTTGTAATATGAAATTTCTAAACTGATTTTGTTCTAGGAGTGTCATACAAGTTTTTTTTTTTTTTTGGCATAGGCTGCTTCATTAGACAATGTTAACCTTTTTTGTCAAACATGGAGATGAAAATGGTTTGGGAAAGAGAACACCAGAAAATAGTTGGCAGTTGTTTTGGAAAGATGTTTATATTGGAAAGTTTAATGTTGCTACGGTCATATTCTGTTGTCTTCTTTAATGGAAGTTATGAAGTTCTATAAGAATGCTCTCTGTTACTATATTTTTAAATTGTCTTCCTTACTGCTTTTGATTATTTTTGTACTTTTTTCTCTTCATATCCATCAGCTTTTTCATAGAGAAAAGCTTGCATTTCATCCTATTCTGTGATCTTTGTCTTTGACTCTTTACAGTTTTCTTTTAGTACAGCTATGTCAGTTCAAAGCTTCATAGCTTCATACATGGACATTGTTCATAGCAAGCATTATCCCTAGAGGATAATCATTCATCTCTCCACCCTCCATCCCTGAGACATCTAGGCCCACTCAGTCATCTACCAAACACAACGGACTAATTTTTTGTCTATTCCCCATTGCATATGAGAATTAGTAGTTTGAAACTTCCTTCACTAGAGCTGTAACTTACTGAAATTTTCCTTTCATTTCAAGTAGAAGAGTAAAATATATTTTACATATGTGTCCATTCTCCTTTGCATGTGTTTTATGTATGTGTATGTGTTTACATTCTGCCTTCATGTTGTCGGTGAACATGTTGTCTTGAGTACTACATGGGATGCCAATTTGACAAGAGTACACGTGTGCCATTTATTATCTAGACAATGACACACGATGATGTAAGTATTATATGTTAACATTGACAATTGCTAGTAAATTAATATTAGATTCATTCATATAAGACACGTACATATAAACCTTTGCAGGTGATTGATTATGATGTCGATAGGATCAAACAAAGGCAATTACAGTTTCCTGATAGTTACAAAGCATGGGGCTATTTGTCTACCATTCATAGAAATAAGGTAGATATTATTAAAAGAACACGACGGCCAAAGCAGAATACCTTATGAAGCTATTTAAGGAGTTCAGCACGGATGAGGCCTTAGGAAAAGTTGACTTTCTTTTCTTTGTGTTGCACTCCTCAAACCATTGGCATCTGCTTGCGCTTGATACACAGAAGAAGTACTTTATATCATATAATTCTATCAAGGGAGATGCGTTACATAATGGCATAGCACGGTCTTGGGTAATGAAGTATTTGACTTATTAATTTGTGACTACATTCCTTTTTAGTATTATTTGTATGACATCTCCTTGATTGTCTTTGCAGGTTCTCATCATCAAAAAGTACTTCCAACTCGCCGGTGTGCAAAGTGTAATAAAAAATTGGAAATTGGAGTTTAACGAGTCTTGCGCATCTCAGCCCTCTGATAGTTTGGATTGCACGTTGTATATGGTGAAGTTCATAGCGGCATTGACAATAAGGAGTACAACACCTCAGATGGATATCACTGCAGACTATATCGCACGATTGAGGGGATAGTTGGCGGTCGACATGGTGACCATGGACGCTCAATGAACAGCCTTCAATTGGATGTATTTGAATTGGTTATCTTGTAAGAACTTTGTACATCATTTTGTCACTCAGACTTATGTTACTCTCAGGGGTATGCCCGATGACGTTGTTATATTTTCAGGGGTATGCCCCGGTGACGTTGTGATATTTTCAGGAGTATGCATCGGTGACCTTGTAAATGATTCACTTTAATATTTTCTACCTTGTGTTGTTGTGTTGCTCATGGGTCTTGCAAGTTTGTGTCTGTGAAAAGAAACCTGTGTTTGTGATGTTACAAATACTTTTTATGTCTCTGTGATTCAGATTACAATTAACAAATATAAGTTAACATTGAAAATTACAGGTAAGCATTCTCAAATATAGAGGTAATATTGACAAATTAATGTATGCACCCAGGGGATAATATTGACAAATACAGGTTGCTCATGGTCTTGCAAACTTGTGTATGTGATTAGTTTATGTGTAAAGAAAGTCTGTGATGTTACATATACTTTTTATGTCTCTGTGATTCAGGTTATAATTGACAAATACATGTTAACATTGAAAATTACAAGTAAGCATTCTCAAATATAGAGATAACATTGACAAATTAATGTATGCACCTAGAGGATAATATTAACAAATACAGGTTTCTCATGGGTCTTGCAAGTTTGTGTCTGTGATTAGTTTCTGTGAAAAGAAACCTGTGTCTGTGATGTTACAGATACTTTTTATATCTCTATGATTCAGGTTACAATTGACAAATACATGTTAACTTTGAAAATTATAGATAAGTATTCTCAAATACAGAGATAATATTGACAAATTAATGTATGTACCCAGAAGATAATATTGACAAATACAGGTTAACATTGAAAAATACAGGTAAGTATTCACAAATACCGGGTAAGATTGACAAATTAATGTAGGTATTGAGAGGATAAGATTGACAAATACACGTTAGCATTGAAAAGTACATGCAAGTATTGACAAATACCAGGTAAGAATGACAAATTAATGTACGCATTGAGAGGATAACATTGACAAATACACGTTTACACTGTCAAATATGAACTAAGACATTAATCATTATGGCCCTTTACTTCTCAATGTTACTCCGTGATTGTCAATTTCATCTTGCATTTGTCAGTAATAATTTGTATTTCTCAATGTAAATGAAAACAATGTAAATTTGTGTTTATCAATATCCGACAACATTTGTCCGTGTTACTCTCTATTTATTAAAACAAATTTGTATTTTTCAATGTTATCTTCTACTAGTCAATGTTACTTTGCGTTTGTCAATCCTACTCGGGTTTGTCAATGTCAGTCTATACTAGTGAATATTAGTTTGTCTTTGTTAGTCTTACCTACCATTTATCACTTTTACTCTCTATTTATCAATAAAAACACCATATTTGTCAATGTTAGTTGACAATGTAAAGGTTGCCAATATTATCCTTTACTTGTCAATATTAGACCGTATTTGTCAATGGAATACCATATTTGTCAATCACACGTAGTATTTGTAAATGTAAATTTTGTCAATGTTAGTCAATGTTCGTCAAGATTAACCTGCATTGGTCAATGTTAGTCTGTACTACTCGATCTTACTTTGTGTTTGTCACTATTACTCTCTATTTGTTAATAAAAATGCTATATTTGTCAATGTTAGTTGTGAATGTAAAGGTTGCTAATATTATTCTTTATTTATCAATATTAGTCTGCATGTATCAATGGAATCTCATTTTTGTCAATCATATGCTGCATTTATAAATGTAAATCTTTGGCAATTCTACTATATGTTTGTCAAGATCACTATGCAGTTGTCAATGTGAGTCTGTACTAGTCGATCTTAGTTTGTATTTGTCAATCTTACCTACAATTTGTAACTATTACTCTCTATTTATCAATATAAACGTCATATTTGTCAGTCTTAGTTGCCAATGTAAAGGTTGCGGATATTATCCTTTATTTCTCAATGTTAGTCCGTATTGGTCAATGGTAACTTATATTTGTTAATCATAGGCTGCATTTGTAAATGTAAACGTTTGTTAGTGTCATACTATATTTGTCAATGCTAGTCTATTTTGGTCAAGATTAACCTGCATTTGTCAATGTTAGTCTGTACTAGTCGATCTTATTTTGTGTTTGTTGATCTTACCTGGAATTTATCACCATTACTCTTTATTTATCAATATAAACGCGGTATTTATCAATCTTAGTTGCTACTGTAAGGTTTACTAAAATTATCATTTACTTGCCAATATTAGTCAGTATTGGTTGATGTAATCCCATATTTGTCAATCATAGGCTGCATTTGTAAATGCAAATGTTTCTTAGTGTCATACTCTATTTGTCAATTCTAGTATATTTTGGTCAATATTAACCTGCATTTGTCAATGTTAGTCTGTACTAGTCGATTTTATTTGATATTTGTCGATCTACCTGGAATTTGTCACCGTTACTTTCTATTTATCAACATAAACGAGGTATTTATCAATCTTAGTTGCTACTATAATGCTTGCTAAAATTATCCTTTACTCGTCAATATTAGTCCGTATTTGTCAATGGAATCTTATATTTGTCAATCGTAGGTTGCATTTGTAAATGTAAACGTTTCTCAGTGTCAGACTCTATTTGTCAATGCTAGTCTATTGTGGTCAGGATTAACCTGTATTTATTAATGTTAGCCTGTACCAGTCAATCTTAGTTTGTGCTTGTCAATCTTACCTGGAATTTGTCACCATTACTCCATTACTTTCTATTTATCAATGTAAACGTCGTATTTATGAATCTTAATTACCACTGTAAGGGTTGCTAATTATCAATATTACTTGTCAATATTAGTCCGTATTTGTCAATTGAATCCCATATTTGTCGATAATATGCTGTATTTGTATTTGTAAATGTTTGTCGATGTGAGCCTTTATTTGTCGATACTAGTCTATATTTATCAATATTACTTTGCGTTTGCGAATGTTAGTCTGTACTAGTCGATCTTAGTTTGTCTTTGTCAATCTTATCTGGAATTTGTTACCATTAATCATTATTTATCAACATAAACGCCGTATTTATCAATCTTAGTTGTCACTATAAGGGTTGCTAAAATTATCAATATTATTTTGCATTTGTCAATATTACTATGTGTTTGTCAATATTACTATGCATTTGTCAATATTATCCTGTATTGGTGTCTATAGTTTGCAGTATTTATGAACACCTAATGAATGTGTATGCATACCCTCAACTGAGTACAGGTACGGCTGTAACCTGTATAATGAGATTGCATGTCCTTAAAAGCCTATAAAAAAATAGAAAAAATAGATTTTAATTCAAGCCTGAAGCATAAGAATTTCACATTCATGAATAGAAAACATATATGTCAACTTTTCGTTATATTACTTAAAATTTCACATTCACATACAACGTTGTATTACATACAAGTCAAGAGCCTATGTACATTGCTTGAGAAATGTACATTCACATACAAAACTTGTATTAAATTTTCTCATCACATACATACATTCACATACAACTTTTTCCCTATACAGCCATATAGATAATATATGTCAGTCTCAACATCATCTTTCACAAAATACATAGCTGCAAGCCATATATATATGCGCCACCAAAAAAGCTTACGGATAACCATCAATTTATATGTTGTTACATTGTGTCCTCCGCAACATTAGTGTTCGTTGCTTCCATCACCTGGATATTGCTCTCAACAGTAGCCTTGTTAGTCTGAGATGCCCTTTTACATTTTTTCCTAAGCTTCTCAAGAGAGCTATGAATCATTTTTTTCCTTTTTCGACCTTTGGTAACTGATCTTAGAAGATCTTTAATAGGCTTGTTTCTGTCTACGACAGTGAGCGTAGATTTGTCTGATTTGATGGTAGCTATCAACTTATTTATCAGTTTGAGAATTTCATCCACAAACCATATCAAATCTGAGTTTTGACAGAGAGCCAGTTTTAGCAACTTTCATGAGACAGTGAATTAAATTGCCGTACCTTACAGAGTTTGAATTTTGCAAATCATTCTGAATATTAGTCATCAATTGCTAAATGATACATCATCTCTTTTGTCCACCGCTGCATAAAATATCTTTCAGAAATCATATTGACGGCGCAAAGAAGAAATGCTATCAATGCATGCCTACATAAATATCTTTTGAATTAAAATCAGCGGTAATCATATGATACGATTCCTTCTTTTCGATCACATGATACAGTGTACACCTTCACAATTTTCTTAACTCTGTCTTTAACTTTCACCCGTTCAAATTACTTCACCCTCAAGACACATGTACATTCATCAATTGAATAATGGTAGGATGACAAGTAGCAACATCTATATAAAAAAACCTCTTGTTGAATTTTTTTGAAAATTTCTCTCGTGTAAATGTTGGCTGCTTGCTTCTTAAAGGGCGAGGCTATTATTAAGTAAGTTATCGTTTCCATGGATTTAACATTCGCTTGATTCTCTATATCATATCTTCTGTCAATTGTAATTGTATACTTTTCAATGAACTCAGCAAGTGTGATCTTTGAGTGCACAAATCCATCAAAGAAATGATTAATGCTCTCACTACGTTACGAGATCGGCATTCCTATATAATCATATAACGTCCAGTCCATTTATCATATTCAAAATACAGGTTTAGACAAAATAAATGCAGCTTAAAATTGACAACCATAAATTAACATTGACACATGGTTGGAGTGACTAATACATGTTCACTTAGCCAAATATACATTTTCATTGACATATATAAGCTAAGAAATGCTCATAAGATTGACAAACACAGAATATTCTTGAAAAATACAAATATAGGTTCAAACTGACAACTCCATATGAACATTGATAACTATAAATAATGAAAATTTATCATGATTTGTAAAATAATGATGAAGTAATGAAATATACCTACGAAGAATGTATCTTTTAAGAACGCTGGAATCCACTTCGCACGACTTTCGTACAATCTATTGAATCAACCATTATTTTTACATGCTTCATACTTAAACAACAATTGGTCCTACCATTATTCAAATTCATGAGTAGAAAGAGAATCGTATATGCATTCATCAAAGTCTTCCATAAACTTAGGATAAGTAGTGCATATATGACAAATCTTTTTAGGTATCTTTTGCAAAATATGGCATAGACAAAATCATTGATGTGTATCAGGGAAGACCTCAACAATTGCTGCTTCAATGGCCTTATTTTGATCAGTGATGATTGCCTTTGGTGCAACACCACCATTGGCTTACAGCCAACAACTAACAACCCATATAAAAGACTGCATTTTTTCATTTGATAATAAGGCACATCTAAGTAGGATGGATTGCCCATGATGATTTACTTCGACGAATAGTACAAAAGGCATTTCATAGATATTTGTGAGAAATGTAGTATCAAAACATATGACATCTCCAAAATATGTGCAAGCGATCCTTGCCCTTCCATCAATCCAAAATATATTCCTTAGTTGTTGGTTGTCATGCAAATCTATGACATAAAAGAATGACAGACTCTTACTTTGTATTAGTAGAAAATGGGTCATCATTATCTAGGCATCACCTTCCTTCAATTGACTTTGTCGTTCTCTATCTAGGAAGTTTCTACAATTCTTTTTAGTAAATTGTAACTATCAAGCACCACCCTTTCTTTTCGTAATATAGGACACTATGTTTTATGTTGATATTCCCACACTACGTATATTTTTTATTTCTACCTTTTCAGACGTGCATATCCTTCAGTGTGACCATAAGCATATAGCAACCATTGGAGACAATGTATGATTATGCTCAAGTAGAACATGATATGCAATCTACTTTCCGCTACCTTTATCTAACTTCACTTTCATACTTGCTTTGCAAACAACTTTTGCACTATCTCAATGACATAAAGCTTTTGAGTCTCTCTTACTCTATCCATTCTTCCAGCAACCAAACATTTTGTACGAACAAGACCCACATGTAAACTTGCTATGGACAATAGATATACTAAATCCTACATGTCTAGCATGTTGGGTTCTCGGGTTTCTCCGGATCTCCCGCGCAACAGAAATAAAAATAAAAAGGAGATCCGAATCCCGTTTTGAAAAAAAAAAACTAAAAATCAGATTATCGGATCATCAGTTCTTACCGTGTGCGGATTCGAATCCTCAACCGTTCGGTTTTGTCGGTGCGACATCGCAAGCCGCGCAAGCGTCCGGCTTCTATCGGAGTCCACACGATCCTCCTCGCGACGGATATCCTTACGTTCCTCGTTCTTTGCAGCCCACGAAACCTCCGCCGATCGCCACAACGATCGCTGCAACGCGCGGACGATTTCCGTCGAACGAGAGTCGGAGAAGCGGCGGAGCATATCCGGATCTGTCTGGGACGCCAGAGAGAGAGAAATAGAGGAGGGGGCGGCTAGGGTTAGCATCAACTTGGCTTGCTCAGCCCGTTCGTTATATTTTATACTAACTGCGCGGTTTTTCATAAAACCCCCGATTTGTATAAAACCTACTTATTTATCCATCGCCTTGAGAATCATTTGCGTGTGACCCTCTAGGCCCAATAACCAGTCCGGTTTATGACCCAATAAGCCCAGTGACTCCTTACTGGCTTTATTAATCAATTAATAACATTCGATCGGGTCTCCGATCACGTTGGGTGCCATGCAACACCGCGTGAAACCGGAAGGTATCGGGGTTAAGTAACCCACTATTGTAACCTTTCCGCCAACAGTTACCACGTGGATATAATCCTTCATTCGTACAATGCTCTCAAGTCAATTCAGGGTATGGCGTGCTGTCAAACCCTAACCGGTCGACTCACTTGGATCGGATGCCGCTGAAGAATATCAGAAAACTCCTTTCCCGATATTATCGTCCGCCCTGGCCAGGGACTTCCGCGCATCCTTCCTAGAGCATTCTCTCTCTCTCTGTACCGAGCGCGAATGATTCCTTATTGACACTCAATTCCCTTCGACGGTATTCCGCTGTACCCAATCCTTGGCTGTTTAAAATCCCGTGGCTGGAGATTCATAAACCAAGGTCAAAGCACAGAAGTCCACCGCCAAGGTATCCTAGGTGTAACGACCCGCCACCCTATGATCGGAGACCCGATCACTAAATGGGCATCGAATCATTATCCAACGGTCTCACACCCGGATCTTATACACACATCTGGAGGAGTAAGCATTAAACAAGATTAAATATAACATCCACACGGACTACGAGGAAGTACAGTATGCAAGAAGTAAAGTAATAATGTCCGTCCACAGTCCAACAATAATTACATGGTCCAATAAATTAAAGAAGTACAGGCAGAAGTAAAGTACAACGACATCGGGGCATACCCCGGAACTGAGATAGCTGCTGGTCCGTACACCAAGGAGAACACCACGCGCCGCCACTCGCCACGAGGTCCACACCTGAAAACCGCAGGGAGTGAGCCACACCAGAACTGGGCTCAGTAGGGATCATCCGATCCCTTGCCTCCCACTCACACCCACAAGTGCAATTACACAGGTACATAGGAACAAGATAAGTAAAGCTGTAACACAGTTCTCCTAAATTCTCGATATAAATCACATGCATTTGGAATATAACACGCATATCTCAGAAATCATTATAGCAAGGAACCTTCTAGCAAGGAACCTACAACTCGCGTCTCGGCAAAACGCGTCAACCACGTCTCCGAAAGTGGGAAACACCGACCCGCTGAGACCAAACAGTAACCCCTCGGATAGCACGCTGGCTACCTTGGCGGCTACTCCTTCCCCCAGCAAACACCGACCCGCTGAGACCAAACAGTAACCCCTCGGATAGCACGCTGGCTACTCCGGCCCAACTGGCTCAGGTGGTTACTCCTTCCCCCAGCACGAGTGACACTCCAAAGGTACCACTCCGACACCGGTACAAGCTAGCTAACCCTGGGGTTCACCAGGTGACCCTCTCTACTAGGCGTCACCCCGCCACTGCTCCCGTCAGCGCTGTGTCCCTCCGCACCGACACAGGGTGTAGAACGCTACAACTGTCACTCTAGGTCCACCGAAACAGAAAACACGGCACGGTGCGATCCGGTCACGGAAGAAGTCCACGGTCGCACGACACTCAACGCAGTGTCATCCGGTCACGAAGAGTTCATCACATCGAGTATACTAACAGTGGTCGCCTTTTAAAAGGCGTCAACATCCTCAGACGCCGTTTACACCGAAAATCCAGGAATTCCAGAAAACATACTGGAGGGAATTCTGCCCTAAAAGGCGTCATGGTGGCTCGACGCTATTCCAAACCGCGTCGCCCACCCATGACGTCTTTTAGTCCCAGAATCCTCGAACAGAGTCCCTCAGTTGGGGGTGATTTCCTGCCTAAATGGCGTCATGATGTCCCGACGTCCTTCTGAAAGGCGTCGTCCATCCATGACGTCATTTAGCGCCAGAATCCCTGACTCTTGAAACCTCGAACAGGGGTATTTCTGTCCTAAAAGGCGTCGTACTGCCATGACGTCCTTCTGAAAGGCGTCGACCAGGCACGACGCTGTTTAGCGCCAGAAACCTGGTTCCCTGGTTCGATCCGAGGGTTTCTCCCTTAACCCCAAATACCCCGAAAAAGCCCCAAAACAGAAGGGGAGGAAAAGAAGTTCATCCAACACAAGTATACTACAAATCCACATTCACGAGCACGGTCATACCCACAAGAACACCCCCTAAACATGCTCAATCTAGCCCAAAACACGTCACAACATGCCTAGGAAAACACGAGCAACCCATGCAAGGTTCGTCCCCCTACCGGTTACTTGAACTCCTCCTGGCTCCGTGTCGCCGAACCGCCGCACCGCAGACCGCCGCCGGTACCCCCGAGAACGTCGCCACTCCGCCGGGACGTCGGCCGCCGTCCGGAGAATGGAACGCCGCGAAGGAAATGGTGGTGGCAGAGGTGAGA
The DNA here is from genome assembly GCA_030544215.1 of Zantedeschia hybrid cultivar. Taxonomy (NCBI): domain Eukaryota; kingdom Viridiplantae; phylum Streptophyta; class Magnoliopsida; order Alismatales; family Araceae; genus Zantedeschia; species Zantedeschia hybrid cultivar. The sequence continues at coordinate 51,018,380 of JARZZO010000011.1, forward strand.
GGTAGGGAGGCGTTGGAGTGGTGGAAGAGGAAGGGAAAGGGGAAGAGTGGGATCGGAGGAGGCGGAGAGGGAGAGGAGAGAGAGTGAAAGGGTGAGAGTGAGGGAAAGAAAGGAGGGCTCGCGGGGTCAATCAGAAACTGCGTAAAACGCGTCGAGCGAGAGAGACGCCTATCAGATGACAGGACGGGCCGTACTGACAGCTCTCTGAAACGCGTCGACCACTACGGACGCCGTTCAGCTGACATGTCAGGCACCGTACACTGACACCGCAGGGTCGCAGTCTGAATCGCGTCGTCCATCATGGACGCCGTTCAGACGACGAGACAGGGGCCGTACTCTCGCGGTCTGAAACCCGTCCACGTGGCGCCCACGTGGCACAACAGCAACAGGCGTAAATGGCGTCCACACAACCTGACGCCTTTTGAAAGGCGTCGAGCAGTGCTGATGTCATTCAGTCAGAAATCTCGAGACCCCTCAGGGCCTAATCCAGGGGATCCGGCCCGAAACCGACCCGAACACTGAACCCGAAATCTCAGTCCTTACACTAGGTGTCTCAGGTCCGAAGACCATCCACGCAACTGGGACAATAGAATCAAACTGGTTGACAGTGAGGTACAATACCATCCAGCGATTCAGTCAGATCAGTTCAGTGAACTCATTCTCCAATGAGCACCTACAGGTTCGCCTTAGTATCTCCACAGAAGTGACTTATGAGATTAGTCACCCCCATCATATGAGCAGGAGTAATCTGTACTAGTCTAACCGGATATCCGATGTCCTTCTCGGATATCCTCCGACTAGGAACGATTAAGAATATGTGTGTTTAAGTGATCAGTCTCACTAGTATGATATCATCATAATCTGATCACTATCGTACATATTCACATACTTTATTATGAGACGATAATTAACACGATTTACACACAATGAATATTATGCCATTATATTAATAAATATGAACGAGATTATAAAGTCATATTGGCTTGTAGGCGACCTAAGACTAACAATCTCCCACTTGGACTAAAGCCAATCACCTTTATATAGTAAGCCTATAGACTCTAGGTGATGCTCAAACACAATTTGAGCCAACGGCTTTGTCAGGGGATCTGCTATATTGTCGACGGATGGAACTCTTTCCACCATTACATCTCCTCTGGATATGATCTCTCTGATAAGTTGAAAGCGCCTCAGAATATCTTTCGATTTCTGATGAGACCACGGCTCTTTCACTTGTGCAATAGTCCTATTGTTGTTACACAACAACTGAACATGATCAAAGATGCAGGGAACTATGCCAAGGTCGGTAATGAACTTCTTCAACCACACTACTTCCTTGAAAGCTTCAGCTGCAGCGATGTGTTCAACTTCAGTCGTCGAATCTACTGTGGTTCCTTGCTTGGAACTGTTCCAGCACACTGGGCCTCCGTTTAAAGTAAACACAAATCCAGATATAGACTTGCTCTCATCTGGATTTGACTGGAAACTCGAGTCAGTAAAGCCTCACAGTTTCAAGTCACCTCCTTCATAGACAAGAAACATATCCTTAGTTCTTCTTAAGTACTTAAGGATACATTTTACTGCCTTCCAGTGCTCTTCGCCTGGATCAGCCTGAAATCTGCTCGTAACACTTAGAGCATATGCAACATCAGGCCATGTACATAGCATGACATACATGATAGATCCTATGGCAGAGGCATAGGGTACTCTATCCATAAATGCCCTCTCATCAGGAGTCTTAGGAGACTGTTCCTTTGAGAGATTAATTCAATGTCTCATCGGTATGAGACCTCTCTTGGAATTTTCCATGCCAAACTTTTTGACTATGGTATCTATGTACAAGGATTGGGTCATTCCAAGCATCCTCTTTGATCTATCTCTATAGATCCGTATTCCCAATACGTAGGATGCTTCTCCCAAATCCTTCATGGAGAAGTTTTTCGACAGCCATATCTTTACTTATGACATCATAGCTACATCATTCCCAATGAGTAGTATGTCGTCTAGGTAAAGAACTACGAAGGTGACTTTGCTCCCACTGGTCTTCTTGTAGACACAAGGCTCATATTCATTCTTAATGAAGTGATAAGACTTGACCGCCTCGTCAAATCTCATGTTCCAGCTCCAGAAAGCTTGCTTCAATCCATAAATGGACTTCTGAAGCTTGCATATTTTGTCTGGAGATTTTTTGGGTGTGAAATCTTCTGGTTGTATCATATACACCTCTTCCTCAAGATTACCGTTGAGGAAGGTAGTCTTCACATTTATCTGCCAGATCTCATAATTGAAGTGTGCAGCTATGCCGAGTAGAACTTTGATCGACTTTATCATGACAACTGGTGAGAAAGTCTCGTCATAGTCAATTTCTTGTCTTTGACGATATCCCTTTGCCACCAACCTTGCCTTATAAGTATCGATCCGTCCATCAGCACCGATCTTTCTCTTAAAGATCTATTTGCATCCGATGGGTACAATGTTAGTATTAGATGGTCTCAAAGCCAATCCGATACTGTGTACATATTCAGATTATTAATAAATGGCAATAATTCATTATGTATAATTAATTCGATCTGTGTTTATCGTATCACGATGAAGTCCATGAACATGTGGAACAGTCTTCGGATTGTGATGATATCATAATTACGGGACCGAAGACTTATAAACATATGTTCTTAATTGTTCCTAGTCATAGGATGTTTGAGATAGGACATCGAACATCCGGATAGACTAGTATAGGTTACTTCAGCTCATATGATGAGGGTGACTGATCCCATAAGTCACTTGTGTGGAGACACTATGCTGAACCTATAGGTGCTCATTGGTGAATGAGTTCACTGAACTGATCCGACTATGAATCGTTGGATGGTAATCACCTCACTGTTAACCAGCTCGATTCATTTGTCACGGTTGCGTGGATGATCTTTGGACCTGAGACTCCAAAGATATCTTGTTGGTAGGTTTCTGAGCTTTGACCTTGACGAACGAATCCCTAACCATGGGTTATCAATAAGTCAAGCGATCGGGTTTAGAGAAATGCCCTCGAAGGTAACTGTGTGTTCAATACGGGATCATCCGCTCTCGGTTGTTTGAGAGAGAATGTTCCGGGAATGATGCGCTTAAAGTCCCTGGCCAGGGCGGACTATGTAATCGATAAAGAGTTATTGGATTCAGATTAACGGCATTTGATTCAAGTGAATCGACCAAATAGGGTTTAACAGTAAACCATGCCCTAGGTCGATTCGGGAACATTGTACGGATGAAGGATTATATCCGCGTGCTAACCGATGACAGAAAGGTTCCAATAGAGGGTTGCGATAACCCCAGTGCCATCCAGGATCACGCGATGTTGCTTGACATCCAACGTGATCGGCAGTCCGTCCGAATTTAATGTGGGACATTAAATGTTAGAATTGGGTGGCCTCAAAGCCAATCATTGTACATTCTAGTTCAAATTATTAATAAAGGCAATTATTTCTTCATTTAATAGTTCTCGCAAACGACTATCGTAATGAAGGTCCATAGGCAAATGTATGGGATATTGAATCATGATGAGATCGTGATAGTGAGATCAATATCCTAAGGCAATTGTCTTAAATAGTTCTCGATCGTAGGATATTTGAGAATGACATTAAATATCCGATAAGATCGACACAAGTTTTGTCTGCTCATATGATGAGGGTGAATGATCTCACATTCACTCGTGTGATGACACTAAGACAAACAAGTGGGTGCTCATTAAAGAATGAGTTCACTGAACAGACCCAAATAAGAATTCATGGATGATAATTATACCTATTAGTCAACCAGGGAATTCAATCGTTGCAATAGCACAGTTGGTCCTTTGACCTGAGTCACCAATGATACCTTGTTTGTGGACCATTGTATCTTGATTCTCTGACTCGTGGACTTTAACCATTAAATCCACCATAATCGGTCTTTCAGATACAGTGGAAAGCTTGCGAAGGTAATTGAGTGAACAACAAGGGATCACTCACTCTTGGTATAAGACTGGAGAGAGAATGTCCTATGGATGTGTACACAGAAATCCCTGGCCAGGGTCAAATGAAAGAGATGTCTTTCTAGATATTAACTGTGTACTAGAATCCATCTGGATAATGCGATAGAGGGTTTGACTATAAAACCATACCCTTGCGTTATCGGGACATTGCATGAGTGAAGGATTATATCTGTGCGGTATCGGCAGACGGAAATGTTCAATTAAAGGGAACAATATCCCTTATATCTTCTGGGATCATGAGGTAGTGTTTGGTGCTGTTCATGATCAGAAGGCCAAGTGATTTGATCATCAGATGATAATTCACTTGTTTATTAAATTAATCATTTAACATATGATGTTTAAATGTTAATTAATAAATATTAAACTCAAGAAACAGTTCTAAGTTTAATGGGCCTGCAACCGGATTGATATATGGGCCTAGAGGGTCACACACATAAGAGTTCTCGTCAGACGGTGAGAGATGTTAAATTTCATGCTTATCTGGGTTTTTGTGAAAAGCTGCAGGATAAACATGAAGATTTAATGGAGAATTATCTAAGGCCAAACTCTTGGATAATCATGAGGATTAACTGTTGTGCTTATCCTTATTTCTATATAAGGAGGGCCATAGGGGAGTGGTAAAAAGTTAGTTGGACGAATTTTTACTCCCCAGATTCTCTCTCTCTCTCTTGGAGCGGATCTGTCTCTCTCCGCGCATGGTGGATTTGAGATCTGGTCAGAGCACTCAAGTCGAGGAGGAAATCGCGTCTGCTGCGGGAACTCGTGTGGATACCTCTAGAGATCGTGCGCATGCGCGATTACCGAGTCGGCATCATCCACGGGAGATTCGAAACCCCGCAAAGGTGAAGAACTGTTCTTCCCGCTTAGATTTTAATGTCCGTTTTACGACCCCAACAACCGATACAATGGAATCATTTTTATTTCCGCTGCGCTCTTGGCGATTCCTTACATTAAGTTCGGCTGATTAATTGAATATAAGGATATTAATTAATTCAGTGGGTCAATAAAGGGTTACTGGACTTAATGGGCTATTAACTGGACTGGTATTTGGGCCTAAAGGGTCACACGCAAATGGTTTTCAAGTCGATGGATAATCCAACAGGATTTCGGATAAGTCTGGGTTTTTATGAAAAACCGCAAACTGACTTCTTATAAAAGAACGGATTCTACGTCCGGGGCCAGCAACCCTGACCTAGCCGTCATTCGTTCTTCCCCACTTTCTCTCTCCTCTGGGCGTGCGGTTCCCAACTGCTCCACCTTCCGTTCGACGGGGATTCCGAATCTGCATGTCGCGGCGGATTACGTGCAGTCAGACGGGATCTTCGAACGCCGCAGCGAGCGAAGAAGCGAGGACGATCCATCGCGAGGAGAACCGCGTGGTTACCGCTAGAGGTCGGGCATTTGCGCGACTTGCGACATCGCTCCGACGGAACCGGAAAACAAACGCGGATTCGAATCTGCGCAAGGTGAACTCGATTTTCCCCGGCTTTATTTTAACGATCGAAACGGGACGGATCCGATCCCGAACTTATTATTCCGCTGCGTTTTTCGGTCGGATCCCGACACAGCGATCCCAACATACAATACCATCGGGCAAGTCCTCCAAGTTCCAAACTTTGTTAGTGTACATGGACTGGATTTCTGAGTTCATGGCTTCTCGCCATTTCCTGGCTTCTGGGCCTTCTATGGCCTCCTGGTAGGTTTTAGGATCATCATCTTCATTATATTCTACCTTAGACTCACCTTCAGCGATAGGTTCCACATATCGTTCGGATAGTCTAGGTAATCTACCAGATCTACGAGGCTCATGTGTGTGTACCTGAACAGATTCATGAACTGATATCTCATCTGATGATAATGCAACTGTTTGGGGATCTGGAACCTCTTCCAGTACTATTCTATTCCCACTGTCCTCCTAGAGAAGGTATTCCTCTTCCAAGAAGACAGCTTTCCTGGCAACAAACACTTTTTGTTCACCAGGATGGTAAAAATAGTATCCAAAGGTTTCCTTTGGATATCCCACAAACCTGCATTTATCAGTTCGTGATTTCAGTTTGTCTGGATCATCCCTCTTTACATGAGCAGGACAACCCCAGACTTTAACATGTTTAAATTCTGGTTTCCTGTCTTTCCATATCTCATATGGAGTAGAGGCCACAGACTTGCTGGGTACTCTGTTCAATAGGTATGCTGCCGACTCTACAGCATACCCCCAGAGGGACACTGGTAATCCTGAAAAGCTCATTATGGATCGCACCATGTCCAACAAGGTGCGATTCCTCCTTTCTGATACACCATTCATATATGGTGTATATGGAGGGGTCAGCTGAGAAAGGATACTATTATCTTTTAAGAATTATGTGAAATTAGTACTCAAGTATTCTCCTCCTCGATCTGATCGAAGAGCTTTAATACTCTTTCCTAACTGTTTCTCTATCTCATTCTTGAACTCCTTGAACTTCTCAAATGCTTCCGATTTGTACTTTATTAAGTATACATAGCCGAATCTTGAGAAGTAATCGGTGAACGTGATGAAGTATGAAAAGCCACCTTTGGCTTGGGTGGACATTGAACTATATACATCTGAATGTATTAGTTCCAGAATGTCCTTGGCACGTTCTCCATGTCCAATGAATGGAGATTTTGCCATCTTTCCCATAAAGCAGGATTCACATGTTGCAAACGATTCAAAATCGAATGCATTTAAATAATCATGCTTGTGTAACCTTTGCAACCTGCTTTCACCAATATACCCAAGTGTACAATGCCACATGTAGGCTTGGTTCACACAATTCTTGCTCTTCTTAAGACCATTATCAATATGAAGATTGTAATAAGAAACATCTAAGAGATATAGTCCGTTGACTAAAGATGCCGAAGCTATCGATTTATTACCATAATAAATCGAACAACTTCTATTTTCAATAGACAACCTATAACATATCTTGTCCAAACAAGATACTGATATGATGTTCTTTATTATGCTAGGAACATAACAACAATCTTCTAATGATAAGACGTCTCCTGATGGAAGACTGAGGTTTGCTGTCCCAACAGCAATCGCCGAAACTTTTGCGTAGTTTTCTAGCCTCAATTTTACCTCGCTTTTTCTCAGCTTGCGCTTACTTGTCAGCATCTACACATCATGGCAGATATGAGAAGCATATATGGTATCTAATACCCAAGATGTGGAGTCTCTTACTAACAAGTTGATATCTATCATATAGATATCTGAAGCTTTAGACAGCTTCATCTTTCCATGAGCTTTATCGTTGAGGAACTCCTTGCAGTTCCTCTTCTAGTGACCATGTTGCTTACAGTAGAAGCAGTCACCTTTTACTACTCCTTTGCCTTTGTCCTTCGATCTTTTATTGTTAGCTATCGTCTCTGCGTCAAGGGCATACAATGTCGGTTCAACATGAGGATCAGCTCCAAGGACATAGTCAATGTGTTCAGATCTGAAGACATTCTTCAGGTTTCTGAACCAATCTGAATAGTTAATGCTAGTCAAAAGGGCATCAAGTATGGTACGGAGTGGGTTATACGACGACTTAGTTCCCTACAGGAGATGAAAAATCTATTTAGCAGATGTTCAAGTATTAAATATAAAACAAGACATAGTCTTTTGTTCAAGTTTTAACTCCCACTAATTTTCAACGGACTGTATAACCCTCAGTTATACAGAACGGGAGACGCCGACAGTCTCCTAGTGGGGATCAGAATCTCAATGACTTACAGTATAGCCTTGTGGATAGTACAATAAACTGTAATACAATCAAAGAGCACCCAACTCATGGGACTTGCAACTCCTTGCAATATCTGATCATAGCTTCGGTCCCCAGAGATTTAATGGCCTTGTGGATAGCACAACAAACCACTAATTCTGGTCTAAGCTAACCATCGTTACGCGATGAGTATAGATTTGCATGCAGCCCTTGTGGATAGCACAACAAAGCTACATGGTTCCTCTACCCCGATCATATAGGCATCTAATGCCATAGTCACAGTTTCTCCTCCCAATTAAGCATGCCTTGTGGATAGCACAACAAACCTGCCTAAAGTTACTCGAATCCTATGACTATAATGATGGTGGACCACACAGTAAGTTCTTAACTACTCGCGTTACGGCTTAGAGTTTAGATGAGGGTATTTAGATAACTTTCATCTTGGTCTCTCCTAGGTGATAGTATATAAACATATCGTATATATTTACTAAATACTATACTTGCTTTGATTCACAATCAAATATTAAAAACAATGCATCACATACATGTCTAGTGTGGTCATGGATAGTACAATGGGTTTAACTGGATCCAACAGTCAAACGCACACACAATCTAACATAACATTTGTATCAGACTATCCTGCAAACACATAGGCAAATGATCTTCATCTTTTCGCCTTCCTGGTTGCAATTGTGGATCGTCCTCGCTCCTTCCTCTGTTGCCTCGATCAGATTACAATAATTCTAGAATTACATGTAATTAGAAGAGAGCCTTATGGTGAGTACAAGAGAGAGGGAGGTAGAAGTACATCAGAGAATGAGAGAGGAAGAGATACGCAAATCTCTACTTATTAACAATTTAATAAACATCCATCATTCATCTACGATCCACACAAACACATCATTCATCACATGAATAATTAAGTAAGTGCATATCCATGACCACGGTGTGTTTTAAACATTCCACACAAGATTCAGCGCATCACATGGCTAAAACAAAAGAGTTTTCAAAGTATATAATTTTGGCTTTCAAAAAATGTGGGTTCCAACCAAAATTGGTATTTGAATTTTGAAAATACTTTTAATTAACTTAACATGCAATCAAATCTAATTTAAAAGCATATAAAACACACATCACATGTGTACACACTCCAAATTAATAAATTCCAGATTATTCCATACAAATTAGAACATTTCTAATAATTAAATCAATATAACAATTAGATTAAACTATATTAATAATCTAACAATTAGATTATTAATAATTAAGTACCAATCTAACTATTATATTAGTCCAACAAAGTTAATTAATATATTAACACTTAAATTAATAATCAACTATAATTAATTATTAACTACTAACCTAATACTTAGATCAGTCAATTAATGTTAATCATTAATTTAACATTTAAACCAATAATTAACACTAATTAGTTAATAATTAATAATTCTAACTCTTAGAATAGTTAATTAAAATTAATTACTAATTTAACACTTAAATTAACAATGAACTCTAATTAACTGATAACTACTAATTTAACAATTAAATTAGTCAATTAAAATTAATTATTAATTTAACACTTAAATTAATAACTAAATCTAATTAATAATTAACAATTAGATGCATTAATAACTAATAATCTAACATTTAGATTAATAATTATTAACTACTAATTTTAACTCTTAAAATTAGACAAGTTAAGTTAATTATTAAATTAACACTTAGGTTAATAATTAACCCTAATCGTTAATAAGTAATTGTTAATTAAATAATGATTCAATAATGATTGAAGATCATTAATAAGCCAAATTTAAATTTCAAAATTCTGTTTGAACCTTTTAAAATGAAAATCAAATTTTTATTGAATTTTAAATTGGAAATTGGGGATTTTAATGTGGGGTTTAAAGTTGGCCAGGGCTCAGCCACAAGGGAACCTGGTTCGAGCCCTTGGCTCGGCCAGGGGTCTGGACCCGGGGCACCCTGGCTCAGCCAGGGGCCTGGACCCGGTGCGCCCTGGCTTAGCCAGGGGCATGGACCCGGTGCGCCCTGGCTTAGCCAGGGGACTGGACCGGGTCCGACCAGCCAGGTCCACGAGCGGCCCAGCCGCTCTCTCCGCTACCTAACGCCCTTTCTCCCTGTAGAAAACCCTAGAAGGGTTGCAGGTGCGTGGCCGGCTGGGCAGCGTCGCCGTCGGCGGCCCCCAGCGCCGTCGGCCCTGGCTGGCGATGCCCCCGGCGCAGGTGAGCACTCCGGCGCCGGCAAGCCGCCGGAGAGGCCCTCGATAGAGCCGGTCGAGCCCCAAAATCTTCCAAAAAAATTATTTTTCTGGTTTTTCTTCAAACCCTTTGAAGAAGAAGAGAAGCCCTCCTGTTCGGCCACCTTTAGTGGTTTCTTCGGCGTAGATTGCAGGCCCAATGGTGACCGATGACGTCTCCCAGATGTTCTGGGATGTCGGCTCACCTCCCCAACGATTGGGGATACCTGAACATCGGCGTTTGTTGTCTCACGAAGAACACCAAACCCCAAAAATTAAAATTTCGAATCTTTGCAAAATTATAATAACTAAAATTATTATATAATCTGTGTTCATCGCATGAACACAGATCCAGCAAAAAAAAAATCGAACCGTCGCATGGAATATCTCATGAAATTATTAAATCAGAGACCGAAACGGGACGAGAAACAGTGGAACCTGGCTCTGATACCACTGTTGGGTTCTCGGGTTTCTCCGGATCGCTCACGCAGCGGAAAATAAAATAAAAATAGTGATCCGTTTTTCCTGTTTCGAATAAATAAAACCGATAATCAGATTATCGGATAATCAGTTCTTATCGTGTGCGAATTCGAATCCGCAACCGTTCGGTTCCGTCGGTGCGACACCGCAAGCCGCGCAAGCGCCCGACCTCTTGCGTAGTCCACACGATCCTCCTCGTGACGGATATCCTCACGTTCCTCGTTCTTTGCAGCCCATGAAACCTCCGCCGGTTGCCGCAACAATCGCCGCAACACGCGGACGATTTCCGTTGAACGGGAGTCGGAGAAGCGGCGGAGCATATCCGGATCTGTCTGGGACGCCAGAGAGAGAGAGAAACAGAGGAGGGGGCAGCTAGGGTTAGCAGTAGCTTAGCCTGCTTAGCCCGTTCGCTATATTTTATACTAACCAAGCGGTTTTTCATAAAAACCCTCGATTTGTATAAAACTCACTTATTTATCCATCGCCTTGAGAATCATTTGCGTGTGATCCTCTAAGCCCAATAACCAGTCCGGTTAATGACCCAATAAGCCCAGTGACTCCTCACTAGCTTTATTAATCAATTAATAACTCTTTATTAATTAATTAACTAATCGAATTGATGTCGCACATCGAATTCGATCGGACCTCCGATCACGTTGGGTGCCAAGCAACAGCGCGTGAACTCGGAAGGTATCAGGGTTAAGTAACCCACTCTTGGAACCTTTCTTTCGACAATTACCGTGTGGATATAATCCTTCATTCGTACAATGCTCTCGCGTCAACTCAGGGTATGGCGTGCTGTTAAACCCTAACCGGGCGACTCACTTGGATCGAATGCCGCTGATGAATATCGGAAAACTCCTTTCCCGATATTATCGTCTGCCCTGGCCAGGGACTTCCGCGCATCCTTCCTAGAGCATTCTCTCTCTAAGTACCGAGAGCGAATGATTCCTTATTGACACTCAATTCCCTTCGACGGTATTCCGTTGTACCCAATCCTTGGCTGTTTAAAGTCCCGTGGTTAGAGATTCATAAACCAAGGTCAAAGCACAGAAGTCCACCGACAAGGTATCCTAGGTGTCTCAGGTCCGAGGACCATCCATGCAACTGCGACAATAGAATCAAACTAGTTGATAGTGAGGTACAATACCATCCAACGATTCAGTCGGATCAGTTCAGTGAACTAATTGTCCAATGAGCACCTACAGATTCGCCTTAATGTCTCCACACAAGTGACTTATGAGATCAGTCACCCTCATCATATGAGCATGAGTAATCTGTATTAGTCTAACCGGATATTCGATGTCCTTCTCGGATATCCTCCGACTAGGAACGATAAAGAATATGTGTTTTTAAGTGATCTGTCTCACTAGTATGATCTCATCATAATCTGATCACTATCGCACATATTCACGTACTTCATTATGAGACGATAATTAATACGATTTACACACAATGAATATTATGCCATTATATTAATAGTGAAGTCCGTGAATATGTGTCATAAAAACATCTCGCATCTTCAGCCGTATCAAATTTCATGCCATTACATGGTTCTACAATATTGGCATGGCCATCATCCTTTTTCTCCTTTATAGGAGTCTTACTATGCGAGGATAATTCTTTAAATAAATGCAAAGAAACAACTAAAAATATAAAATTAAATGTTATATTGAACAATAAAAGTTCCCAAAGAGGTATGTGTCTTTGAATGGAATTATATATGACATCATTGACAAACACAGATTTGAATTGAAATGTGTCCATCAAAGATTTTAATTCTTACGTGTCACTATCACCCTATATTTGTCAATCTCAAACAATTATTCTTAAGAGAAAATTACCTATATACCCCTGAAATCTTTAAATATTACCCCTATACTCCTACCTTTACGAAAACTACCCCCATACCCCCCTAATCTCTAACAGGCACGCTTCATATCCTTAATGTCAAGAACAGTGGATGGTGGTTAACTCTCATTAGGTTAAAAGGTGAATGTTCTAACCTACCCCTAAGGTATGATGAGTTTACCTCCTTGCTCCCTTCGTTTGCCCTCCCTATCTCACCTTACTCCGGAGCCACTAGAGAGAGAAAGGGAAGCTCGTGGCCGGGGTTGTTCGTGGCCAGCGCCGCACTTGTGGCCATCCTCCCGCTCTCGTAGCCCGGGTTGCTCGTGGCCGGCGTCATTGCCCTATTTGAGGAAGCTCGGGGTCAGCGTTGACGCTACCCTATCTCGCCGTAGGTCTCTCTCTCTTTCTCTCTGACGGATTGAGATAGGGAAGAGGTGTACAGGTGACCTGATTCAATATTGAGCAGGGGTGTGCAGGATCCCTTGTTGAATTTTTAGCGCACAAAACAGTCACCATAGGTCTCTCTCTCTCTCCCTCTCCCTCTCTCTCTTTCTCTTTATGTGTGTGTGTGCGACCTCCTCAGTTGACTTCTCCCAATTCAAATCCTATATGCATATGTAGACCTGCACATTGTGATCACTACAGGTCATGAATGGTCACAATGTGCAGGATCACATTTTTAGGTAACACTGATCCACTTCTTTTGTTGCATTAGACACCCAAATGATCAGTTGATATTTTACTTCCAAGATAATCATTTGCTCACAAACCACCTGAAAGGTCTCCGAACATAAACCACCTGACTGATCACCATTGCAGCAAATCATTAAGTATTTGTCTACTGATTTTAAAATTGTATACTTGGAACATGTTCTGTTGAGGAGTGTCTTTCTATCTTCAGTGGGTATAATTTCCATTATGCTGAGGAGTGTAGATTTGGAACAGGTTGTTATTGCTCTCTCACTGGCTACATGTTTAAATTCACAATTAGAAACTTATTTACAAAGCATTGTTGGTCTTATTTGAAGTAGTTCTTGTTAATGGACATGAATGGACATGTCTGATACATCATATATAATTAAATTGCATTATGGAGGGTATTGGAAAAGAGTCACTGGACATGATGGAGAGTTGAAGATGAGGCCTACTGGTTTTAAAATTAAGAGTTTTACATGGACGAGGGATTATGCAAATATTATTGAATTGAAGATGATTGCTTCTGGGTTGATGAAGCAAGATACAAAATATGATTTGTATTTTGTGGTTTCAGTTCCAAGGACGCAAAAGAAAGATTTCATAAATGTTGACAGTGATGCAACTTTGCTAGGGGCATTTGATAAATATAGTTATAATTGTGTGATTGGTATATATGCTTGTGCTGAGTATATGGTGTTGCCATTAGATGAGGATGATGGTCCAACAGAAGATATTCAAATGGATACTATTGTTGGGAGTGAAGCTGAAATCATTTTTGAAGATGATCCAAATGTGCAAGTTGAGTCAGATGATAGTTATTATAGCCCTTCCAGTTCTTCTGATGAGGACAATGATGAAGATGATTATTCAGTTGATAGTGATGATGATGATTTTACGTTTAGTGATGCCAAGAAATCGAACATGACTGTTGGTGCTTTGTATGAGAATATTCAGGCATTCAGGAATGCCTTATCTGAATATGCTATACTCAGTGAGTTTGAAGTAAAGTGGATCCGCTCTGAGCCAACAAGGATTACTGTGGAATGTAAAAATCCTCAGTGTCCTTGGCGTTTACATGCATCTAGACTTGGTGATGGGGTGACATTTCAGGTAAAGACAGTGCGTGCCCAACACATATGTTCTTCTGAAAATAGACGGGGAAATACAATGGCTACAAAGAGTTAGATTGCCGAACACTTCATCCCTTGGTTAAGAAATGAGGGAGCTGTTAAAGTGAGAGAGCTTGGAAGGAGGCTCCAAGCAACATTTCATGTTGTACTCCCATATCACCGGTTTTACAAGGCAAAGGTTCAAGGTTTGAGGATGATTCATGGCAGTTGGGAGGACATGTATACAAGAGTGCCCGACCTACAAGATGAGCTTCAGACAAGAAATCCTGGAAGTGAAATCAAATTTGAGAAAGAGGCATATCTTACATTTAAGAGAATATTTGTGTGTTTTAAAGCATCCATTGATGGTTTTATTATGGGATGTAGACCTTTAATTGGGTTAGATGGGTGTCATTTAAAGTGCACTTTCCGTGGAGCACTGCTTTCGGTCACCACTATTGATGGGAATTCACACTTGTTTCCAGTAGCATTTGCATTAGTAGAGGGTAAGGATAAAGATAATTGGCTTTGATTTTTGGAAAAATTAAAGAAGGCCATTGGACATCCTGAGCAACTTTCATTCATCTCAGATAGACAGAAAGGTTTAGAAGAAGTATTGCCTCAAGTATGTACGGGTGTGAACCATAGAATATGCCTCAGACACTTCTACAAGAATTTCAAGAAGTTTTTCCCTGGTGTGGCATTGAAGAAGTTGTTATGGAATGCTACAAGGGCATGGAATGACTTTGCATTTCAACGACGCATGAGTGAGATAAAGAAGACGAGTCCTTAGGCACATGATTATTTGACCTCCCCAGCTGTCAGGGGGATATGTTGGAGTAGATCCCAATTCACATGCCGCTGCGCTTGTGGGCATATCACTAACAACTTCAGTGAGTCATTTTACAATTACATTGGAGATGCTTGGACTCGGCCTATTTTAGATTGCATTGATCATATTAGATCCAGGTTTATGAAGAGTATGCATGTCAGGAGGAGTCAAGCTGCAAGGTGGAATGACACTATAGTGCCCGTTGCTAGGGCATACATTGTCACAACCACTAGGGGGTTGGGAGGATATATTTTGGAGAAAAGTACCAATTCTAGTGAGCAAGTTTCAACGCCATTCGAGCGATTAGTTGTAAATGTAGATGAGAAATTTTGTAGTTGCATGAAGTAGCAAAAGACTGGACTTCCATATGTGCATGCTTGTGTTTTTATTGTATCATTTAGGAACCCAGAATGGGAGAGATATGTTTATACATGTTTTACAGTGGAGGCCTACAGGCAGATGTATGAAGGTTCCATAAGTCCACTGCTAGACAAACAAATTGGATTCATCTTGCGCAAGTTGTATACCCTCCCCATACACGTCGTCCCCTTGGAAGGCCTAAGAAAAATCGTATTAGAGATCGGATGAAGCAAAGCAGGTGAAAAGGTACATAAGTGTCAAAGATGTGGATACTCAGGCCATCATGCGAACACTTGCAAGAACCCCATTAACCCCCCTTCTGCGAGTACAACTAAAAGGTAATAGATGTACTTTGCCTTCAATATCACAAGTCTTAATTGCTATCATTTTGTTATGTAAGCATAATTTGTGCATGCCATTGAAAATACATGAAGTTCACTCACATATAGTTCACTCACATCACATAATTTTTGTACGTACCATTGAAAGAGTATTCATGTTATTCGTCCTTCTATATCATCGTTAACTAATGTTTCAATCATGTTTTACTATAGGAGGCCACCAGGTAGGCCAAGAAAAGTGACACCACAAGATGATGCTCGGCCACCACTTGGAAGCTCTTTTGGTCAAAGGGGAAGGGGTTGAGGACGGGGACGGGTTGTGCCTACTCGGAGCTGACCGGGCACAAGTATATAGGAGACTATTTTGTTCTTTTGTTTGCTGCCACCTAAACTCTCTTTTACATGGGGATATATGTAAGCCTCTAAAAGATGTTCTGATTTTGTAAGTTTTTTGTGGGTGATTTTGTAAGCCTCTTGTTGATGCACTTGATGTTAAGTAATGACTAGAGGGTCAAAGATGGCAAGTCAATGGATGACATGTTAATTTTTGTATGTGTCCATAGTTGGAGAACCCTAATACTATAGTGGATGGATGGATGGCTTTGCCATGCCTGTGTAAAGGCCAAAGATCTGGAGTGGTTAAAAATGTGAGTTATATGATGTTTTTTCTATATACGAATGAATGGCATGCTCTATGTTTATTATGAATGGCAAGTTTATGTGATGTTTATGGATGACAATTTTATGTGATCTGTAATGGATGACAAGCTCATGTGACATGAATGGTAGGTTCATGTGATTTGGAATGGATCAAAGGTTCATTAAAATCAGGTGACTCCAATGGGTAATAGATGATCGCAGACAATATAGGTCCTGACAGGTCCTACTATTAATTTAGATTTACCTATGAGACCTCAAGTACGGAACAAATCAGATTTGTCCCTTAGTGTACAATTACAATTGAGTTCTTTAGATGTCCATTTTGTTGTCCAAATTTGTCTCTCAGTGTGTGTATTGTCAAATTTTTTAAAAGTGATGGTAGGAACCGGTAACCAAAAGAGGGGGTACAAGTTGAAGGCCATCCCTCCCGAATGCTCATGGATCTTGGGACGTCACTTCCAAAGTTTCTAAATACTATTGATGTCTTTAGTTGTTCGAAGGTGAGGTTGGACTTTAGTTTAGGTGTCTGCTGATCTTAAAAATATCGCAATTCACCTGCTTGAGAGAGTTCAATAGTTGAAGTGATTCTTGAAAGAAAATTCTAAGGATCCCATTCACAGTCCGAAGGAGGCCAGTGGTGTTGGTTTTCTTGGCCCTTCACAGATAAGAACTCAGCAAGGAAACACCCTAGACCTCGCCAGCTTATTGTGGCCTGTAGCAGTCGTAGTTTAGTAGGTGTATATCCTTTTTCAATTAATATTAGAAAAGTAATTAGTGAGCTCGACATCACCTTAAGAATGGCTTACTCGCACCAGCAAAAAAATAGAAAAAAAAGACATAGACACTTGCAAAGAAATCTATCATTTGAACGGGAAAGATGCGAGAGAAACTTCATAATTAAACTCTCCTCATTAGATAATGAGAACACAAATATTTAAGCGAGCAATGTTACCGTGACGGAAAATTTTACCCAGTTCTTTCTATCTTCATCAGTAAATTTATAAAGATTGTTTCAAATATAGACTTTATGAATTCCCAAGTTGGCATCGCCTTCCTCTGATACATTCTTGTTACCTTAAAAGATCCTGATTCCAAAGTCATCAATTTTGCGAAAAGGACTATGAAAGATCTAAAATTACCGAAGTCACATGCAGAAGGTATATAACAAACTGCTGAGCAAAGCCTGTCACAGGTGTCTGCATTGTAAAATTTTCGGGTAAGAACCTTGACCAACTCCAATGCAAATTCACATCTAATGGACAATTCGTTTAGAGATTCCTCCCTTAACACTCAAAGCAACATAAACTGCTAATATCTGCCATAAACCAAGCCAGCATGTCACAGGTGTCTGCATTGTAAAATTTTTGGTAAGAACCTTGACCACCTTGAAGTTATCAGACATGGGAAGCTAGAAAGTGGCAGATCCCACCATATAAAATAACATCGTAAACAGACCTAACAAAGAAGGTCCCTTTACTCTTGTCATCTCCAAGTTCATAAGTCTTGTCTATCAACATCTAGGCAATAGTCTTGCAACAACAAAGAAGCTTCTTGACCTCCGTAATCTCCTCATCCTACAGTCGTCTCCTGAAATGTGGACTTGCTGTGGAGAGCATATATAGTGAGTGAAGTTCCTAAGTAGGTGATGGGAAACCCCAAGTTGACAGCCTAGAATGATTGCTGACTGCTCAAAGCCCTAACTTCCATAGGCAGACCTGTCGATGAAGAATAAGGATAACAAAAATTAACATATCTCAGCTGCTCACACTGTTCAATCTTAAGGTTCTCACAGTGAACTCAGCTGCCCACATGCTCAGGCATAGGTGTGGCAAGAAAGGCAGTAGATGGCAGTGTGCAAATCTTCAGGTTGCTTGGAGGATAAAACAGCTCACACTCCTCATACCAAAGCTTATCCTTATACCGAACAGCTCACCTCTAATAGTTCCATCATGAATCTAGCCACAAAGAGCCGCTTGCCTTCATCAGGAAAGAAAGGTTGATATCATTTGCATATCGTACGTGGATAACCTGTGGCCCCTATTCAGTATAGTTGGAAGTGCAGAAAAGAGAAGAGGCGAGGCAACTTAGTATAGTTGCTCCCCTTCTGTTTTCCTTCATTGGGGAAACGCTTAATCTACAGACTGAGATGCTTAAAAGAGATGTTATATACAATTAAGCTAAAATTGAGAAGTCTTAAAAGAGAAGTTATATATATCTCAAAATAAATGATGAAGGACACCATAGAAAAGAAGAACCCCCCCCAAAATACAACACATGAATTTTCACAATCTTGGTAAAGTATTCCATGAAGTTTTGCTTCACATCTACTTTCGGCATATCAATCAATGAGTTTAGTTTGTCAACCTTCGTTTCTAATGACTTCACTTTATTTTTGAGTGATCGGAATCTCTCCTCTATCATGTCTTCCATTCCAATCAAATGATATTTTAAGTCTATGCTTGTGTAATGTGCATCATCTACCCATTGAAAATAATCACATCCTCCATCCTATAATTCAAATAAGACCAAAACATCAAAACAATCATTCTCAACAAAGGAGAAGCAATATTTGAAATATTTTGACAAATACTTACATTCCAAGCTGCGCATCTATAGAATCTTCGTCCTTTGCTACTTACTTTGGTGGAAGTGTAAGTCCTACATCTTTTTTTGCAATAGCACTCAGGGACATCATCATGTCCCCTGAATTATAAGATGGACGACCACGAGTTACTGAATGTCCACTAAATTGCTCACTCATGTTGGTGGCCTAACTGAACTATAATATGAACAACCACAGGTTATTATTCGACATTTAATATATTTCTACATTACATATGTATCATCCACGAAAATCCTACCTGTTGGTATCACCCAGCAGAATAGTCCCGCCGATGTCGTCCTCACTATGCGCTGCCAATCTGTAATGAGACATACTTGCAGACCACCGCCGATGCCGTCCTCGACACCGCCACCACCGCTACAAATCTCCTCGCCACCGCCGTGGACCTGCACGCCACCAAGTCTGCCAATGCCGTCCTCTACACCACCACCACCGCTACAAATCTCCTCGCCACCACCGTCGACCTGCACGCCACCAAGTCTGCCAATGCTGTCCTCTACACCACCACCACCGCTGCAAATCTCCTCGCCACCGCCATTGACTTGCACGCCACCAAGTCTACCAATGCCTTCCTCACCACCGCTGTCGACCTGCATGCCACCAAGTTGCAAACTACCGCCATTGCCGTCCTCGCCACCACCGTTGACCTGCACGACACCAAGTTGCAGACCACCGCCAATGCTGTCCTTACTACCGCTGTCGACTTGCACGCCACCAAGTTGCAGACTACTGCTGATGTCATCCTGGCCACCGCCGTCGACCTGCACGCCACCAAGTTCAGACGACCGCCGATTTTCTCGTTGCCGGCGTCACCGAGCAGGGGCATCCTCGCCACCACTGTACTGTCCAAGCCCTAAACTTGGATAACTGCAACTCCCGGACTCGCACAAAAGGTAAACGAAAAGGAAAGGTAAAGTTACGGGAGTCATGTTCAGAAAGGACATTTTTGTAATCTCATCACAGCCGTTTCATCCGTTAGAGAATAAATTGAGGAATATTCTTCCTCCATAGACGTCTATAAACCACAAGTGTATGCAGACCAATAGTTAAAGATTAGGGGGGTATGGGGGTAGTTTTCGTAAAGGCAGGAGTATAGGGGTAATATTTAAAGATTTCAGGGGTATATAGGTAATTTTCCCTATTCTTAATCAAAATACCTATTTGTTAACCTTACTATATGTTTGCCAACCCTAATTTATTTGTACTGTTACCCTATATAATCTACGTTAATCTATGTTTCACAATCAAAACTTGTATATGTCAATATGAAGTTATATTTCTTAAATCGAATTATATTGTTGTCCATTGAAATCTGTTTTTCATTAATCATATGCATATTTGTCAATGTTATTGTATATTTGTTAATCTAATCCTGTAATTATCAATCTGATATTATGTTTATCAATCTTGAAGTTGTATTCATACATCGCACCTTGTTCAGTAAAAGTAAAATTGTACTTCACAAGTCTTATCCTGTACAATTATGACTTATGTTTATAATGTTATCAAACCTTTATTGTGTGACAATCTAAACCCTTATTTATCAATCTACAATAATATTTATCAATGTTTCTACGTACTTGTCAATGTCAACTTGAATTTGTCAATCCAAACTTATTTATAGATGATATTTATATTTCTCAACCGAAACATGTATATGTTAATCTTAATATTATTTGCAAGTTTTCTCTTATACATACGAAGTTAACCAATACTTGCAAAGTTCTTTATTTGTTAGATCTTACGTCGTATACTTGTCATAACCTATATTTATTAGTACTACCTTAGGTCAATCCATACTTTTGTTTGTCAATCTTACTCTATAGAATCAAACTTACACTTGATAACGTAAGTTATATTTATTAGCGATATCATATATGTCAATCCAAATATTTACTTATAGATCCTAGTGTGTATAGTCAATGATAACCTGTATTTATTTTTGTTACCCTGTATATGTCAATCCAAAATTATATTTTTCAATTGCATTCTATAGTTGTCTATTGAAACTAGTTATTTATCAATGATAACTATATTTATCAATGTTATTTTATATTTGTTAATCTCATCCTGTAATTGTGAATATGACATTGCGTTTATTAATCTTGAAGCTGTATTTGTAGATCTTACCTTCTACAATCAAAATTGAATTTATTTCACAATCCAAACTTTTATTTGTCAATATCGTCATCTATTTACCACTCCAGATATTGCATGTGTGGAGAATAACATGAAAGTTTCAATTATAATGAATATCAATTTCAGTAAATGTGTAACTAAGATCCTCGAGCATATCTCTAGAAACGACTTGCGTGCTTGCACTAGCCTCCCTTGTCAATCAACCCTCCCTTGTTTTTGTAGGAGTCTTATTCATTACTTCTGTTGTGTTTTCCATTGAATCTGCTGAAAAACAATAAGAAAATAAATAAATATTTGACATACATGGTTACATTGATGTTAACAAATTTAATAATAAACACAGTACATATACTAACCAGTTTCTCCAGTTCCTTCAGATAATACTGTGAGTTGTAAGTTCTGTATGCTTGACTCCGCTGATGGCATAGAAGGTAAGTACACAGGAGTAGGAACTTGCATTTGTACAACTGTCAATAGCACAACGTTTGGCATCATAGGAGTGGACGCTGACATGTGCCACTGAAAGATGGGTTGTTGCATATGTACAAGGGGGGGTGGAAACTGCATGTGAACAATTGGGTTAGGCATGTACATATGCAAACTATTGGTCAGCTGCACTCCGTGTCCTTCTATCTCACTGCTCAGTAAGAATGTCTCTTCTCTACCATTCTCCCTTGTAGGAGAAGGGTGGTCCGGTCTCCTTTCCCCCATAAGAGGTATGTGCAAAGTGGAGGTGTGGAATGTGAAGAACAGGGCTTGCCTAGCTAGCGCGCGCAACCCACGTGGAGGTGGGCGACTGGCAAACAAGCGAGCAGGAACAGGGATCGGCATGAATGGTGGGAGGACTAACACGAACCAGCAGTGAACAAGGGTCGCTGTGGATGCAGGAGGTGAGTAATTTCCACAGGGTCGGCTACCTGCGATCGCAATTACCTTGCTAACTTCAGAATAGGGCTTGCGTGGAGGTGGGCAAGTGAGGAGTATGGTGGGAGAATCAGCACGAACAACTAGGAATAGGGACAGGAGTGGGGGCAAGAGGCGACTAATATCCAAGCGGACATGGACGTTGGAGGACTGGCACCTTCACACGTGGCTAGCTGCGGTCGCCCAGCTACCTTCACAAGCGTACATGGACGTAGGAAGACTGACAGGAGCAAGGAGTAGCTGGGGCGTAAAAGGTGATTGCTATGTCTTCTCTCCCATCCGTATAGGTGGGGAAAGGGCATTTTGGGTAGAAAATGTTCAAATGGAGCGTAAATTTCAAACGGACAGGACAGAGTACTCATTACCTGGCGCTTACGGCGCGGGATTTGACAGGGGCTGGTCCGGACAGCCGATTGTCGCAGCGGACGTGCCGATGTCAGCGTTCCCAGTTGGCCTTCAATGCCACTTGGTCCAACCACACCCAGTTGTGCGGTGTGACTTGGCGTTGCTGCACACCCGGTTGTGCAACAAGCATTACTCTTTATCAATATAGCCTCCAAGTTCTCGTACAAACATTTTAGTGCGTCATACTATGTCAATGTCATAGTCATAAAAACTCTATGTAGATTTAAGATCTCTAACTCTAATTGGTCTTGAACATGCTCATAAAAATACTTCTCTCAAGAAAATCCTCTTAGCCAATATAGTTATGTTGTTCAGCAAATGTAGTCCTCTTAGTTGTTCATCATTCATTTGGCTATCTTGAAGCACAAAAGTAGCTAAAGTGGTTTTATCTTCATTCACGCATCTCATGGAAAATATTTTCGGTCACCTAAATCTAACTTCATGCTGCCTCTGGCCAGTTCTCTTCCTCAAAGGATAGTACCCCATTCATCAAAATTTTCCCAATAAAGATGCTTCTATATATAAATCTCTCTAGATCCCCTAGTTGGACAGGGACCATTGCTTGCAATTGGTCTTGCATTTGTGTGTACAAGGTCATTTGTGATTTGGCTTAAGTTTGCATATATTGAGCCCATCCCTGTAGTGTATTGAAGGAATCCACAAGTTCTCTAATTGTGGGACCATGGGATTTAGATGTCTTCTAGGTTTCGACACTCCTCCATTTGTTAATTCTCCATAAATGAGTCTTCTTTACCTCATGAAGGATTTAATGACATCAGGTGCTCACCCCAACTTAAAAATTCACTCCAATCATTGTATCTAAAAACAACAAACACCAAGTAAAGTCCTAAATTTAAGATGACATTGTAAGTTCAATACTTGTTCGTAGCTTTCATATCAAATCCTAAAACATTTTAGGTCCTATGTTCTTGATCTCTATCTCAAATGATGGGATGGAATGTCCACATCTTAACATTGCTCTAATATCTTTTTGTTTTTTTAATCAGAAAGTGAATTCTATTGATAGTCACGTTCTACATTCAGATAATAACAAATCATAGATAGCTGGGGGGATATAAAGATCATTCCCACCACAGACTAAAGAGTGATTTAATCCATGCTTAGCCAGTGCATGGGCTACATGATTCGCCTGTCTAGGCACAAAATCAACAAGGATGTTTCTACTCCGCAGGAGTCTTCTGCAATTATTAATTAGTGTTTTCACTTGCCAAGGAGGGCTCTTAGTTTCAGATAGCACTTGAATAAGGATCAAAGCATCTCCTTCTACTACAATTGAATCAAATCCATTCGCCATTTTGATCGCCTCCAAGAGGACAAAAGCTTCAACCTCAAAAGGATTGGAAAAATCCACTTTCTTCGACTGAGCCATAATTAAAGATCCCCTATGGTCTCTGGCCACGATACCAATAGCACCATGGTCAAAAGTGGTAGCCTCGTCGAAATTTATTTTGATGTATCCTAGATTGAGAGGAGCCCAATTCATTTCAGAAATTCCTATCTTGGGGATGTGTTGATTGGTCTGGGCTATATTGTCGTTCTAGAAAACCACATCGTTCCTAGCTCTTTGATTAACCAACAGGGGGTTGATCGGTATATGCTCCATAACCTACTTGCATCTAGCCTTCCAAATTTGCCAAATTAATGATACACATTGGGTGATGATGAATAGATCTTGGGGCCCGGTAGATAAAGGACGAGATCTCCATTTAATAAATTTGTCTGCAAGGCTTTTCTGATCCAGTGAGGAGGAAAAATTAAGTGGGGATCCTTTTCAAATGGCTCTGGCCGCCTCACAATCGAATAGCATATGGTGTACAGTCTCCGGCGCATTATAACATATTGGGCAAGCGGTGTCCACCTGTGGGATCCTGCTAGCCACTGTTGCATTGACAGGAATTGCATTAACCAAGCATTTCCAGATGAAGACTAAGATCTTCGGAGGGATCACCTTCTGCAAATGCTTGTCCCAAAGATTCCTCCACATTGGGTCATTTCTAGAAGAAGATGGATTACCCGTCTGCTCACTCAATAACCTACAGGCAGTTTTGATTGAGAAAATTCCATCTATATCCACAAGCCATATGGTGATGTCCTCTTTCAAGTGACTATGATGGGGGGGTTGGATTTTGCAAATGGCTTTAGCTGTATGATCATCAAAGATGTTGAAGATGCCCTCCTTGATTAGTTGGAAGACCCAATAAGGCTTCTGGTTTGTGATAGAACCTCTAATATTGGGTGGGGCTTTTAAGGCAGGGATCCACTTATCATCCCAAAGGCTAGTATTCAGACCACTCTGCACCACAGTTGGGGTGTTGTTTCTGAAGAGGTTTCTGAGCCTCATCATAGAGCTCCAATTATGGGAGCAATTCTGCTTCGAGTTCACCTCCCAAAAGGAGCTATGCTTGAGGTACTTGGCTTTCATTAGCTTTGCCCAAGTCTAGGATTTCTCATGAAGGAGTTTCCATATAATTCTCAGGACAGCTGCCTTATTGAGGGAGTCCAGATCCTTCACACCTAAACCACCTTTCTTCTTATGCTTCTTAATTCTCTCCCAGCTACACAAATGCATCTTTTTGTGGTCTTGCCTATCTCCCCATAAGAAGCCACATTGGATTTTGTTGAGGCTTTTAATGGTGGTAGCTGAAAGAAGACCAATGCTTATGATATGAGTGGGAATTGAATTTAGAACAGAATTGATGAGCACCACTTTCCCAGCTTGAGACAAGGTCTGAGATTTCCACTAATTTAGCTTTGTTTTGAATTTGTCCTCGGGGTATGCCAATTGTTTGACCTTGCCTCTCTGTTGCCACACAGGAACACCTAGATACATGGCATCCTTGGATAGGAGAGGAATATTGAACCTGTCGAAGAAATCTCTATAAATATATGGGGGAATGTTATTGCTGAAGAGGATACCATATTTCTTGTTGTTGATGCATTGTCCAGACCATTTCCCATAAACATGAAGGCAATCCAGACACTGATATAGCTCATTCTGTTCAGCCAACCCAAAAACTATTATGTCATCAGCAAACATCTGGTGGGAAATAGAAGGGGCCTGATGATTAACTTTAAAGCCTCGAATCAGACCTGCCTGCATCTTATCCTTGATAAGAAGAGTAAGAATTTCAGCGCACATAATATAAATGAAGGGGGATAAGGGGCAGCCTTGTCTTAAACCTCTGGATGGAGTGTGTCCTAAGACTCCCCATTGATGAGAATAGAGAAACTAGCCGTTTGGATACAAAGCATAATTAGGGATAATGCTTGATTTGAGAAGCCAAATTTCTCGAGTGTTGTGGCAATAAAACCCCAATCTAGTTTGTCATAGGCCTATGCAATATCTGCCTTCATGCAAAAAGCTCCTGTTTTGCCTCCTTTGTTCTTCAGAAAGTGAATCAATTTATGAATTACAAGGATATTATCCATAAGCAGTCTATGAGGAACAAATGCAGATTGGTTGAAGGATATGATCTTATGCAGCACCTGCTTGATCCTACTGGCAAGGATTTTGGCAAAGATCTTATAGATCACATTTCTCAAGCTGATAGGGCTATAGTCCTCTGTGCAAGCAGCAAACTTCTTTTTTGGAATGAGGGAAATATGTGTATGGTTAAGGTTGCTAGGCATAATACCTGTGATGAAGATACCTTGAATAGTTGTAGTGACTTCCTCATGGGTTACATTCCAGAATTTTTGAAAGAAGAGTGAGGGGAAGCCATCAGGTCCTGGAGATTTAGTGGGGTTCATGCTCTTCAGAGTGGTTTCTATTTCCTCCTCAGAAGGTGTAGACGAAATCGATAAGTTCTCCTCCTCAGTGATCCTGGCATTAGCCAATTGTGGTGTGCTCCGGGCTTGGAAGGAGTCATCACTGGGTTCAGAAGTGTAAAGGTGCTGGAAGTAGTCAAGGAAGGATTTCTTAATCTCATGCTGATTTTCTGTTTTGGACCCATCTGGTAGCTGGAGCTGAAATATCTTATTAACCCTTCTTCTCTTAACAACCTTGAGGTGGAAAAATTTGGAGTTCTTGTCCCCACTTGTGTACCAATGTGATTTAGACCTTTGCCTCCAATACTCATCCTCTTCCTTCAAAGCTTGTTGATAATCTTTAGAAAGCTCATTGAGCTTTCTCAAGTTAGTCTCAGTCATAGGTTCTTTTTCAATAGCTGCCAATTGTTTGGTGAGGCAGTCCATTCTCTTCTTGGCATCGGAAAAATTGGCTTTTTTCCAATTGGAAATGCTGTTCTGCAACCTCTTAATTTTGGATTTATAGTTTTTAGCTATGCAAGGGGAGCTCCTCCAGGCATCTTCAACCACCTTCTGCAGATCCTGTCTGAGGGACCAAGCAGCTTCAAATTTGAAATTTCTATTTGTTTTCCTTCTTTTACCCTGCAAGGAGAGCATGATTGGCCTGTGGTCACTGGCAATTCTAGGAAGGTGGAGCACATAGGCTTTGGGACACATCAGGTTCTAGCTAGCATTGACCAGAGTTTTGTCCAGCCTTTCCCGGATATGAAATCCATCCCTTCTGTTATTTGCCCAAGTGAAGGCAGGCCCTTCAAAGCTCAAATCAATAAGACCCATCTCATAAATAGATTGTTGAAAATCTTTGGTCTGGTGAAGACTAACAACATTCCCCCCTTCCTTTTCTTTAGGATGAGAAATAGTGTTCATGTCTCCCAATAGACAAGTCGGGCCTTAGATTTTCACCATCTTGGCTTCCAAGGATTTCCAGAAAGGCTTCCTGTCAGAAATTTTTGGTAGGGCATAAACACAAATCAAGTTCCGCTGCTTTCCCCAGTGGTCTGTAACTTCACCTATAATGCAGTTCTTATCAGAATACATAATATTAATATTGATATTAGGAGACCACCATAGCCAGGGTCCCACACTTCTCCCATTGGCTGCCTCAATGTGGAATTCGGCTAAATTCTTGATTTGGAAGAATCTTAAATTATCTTGTAACTGAGCCTTAGTTTCAGAAATGAAGAATATGTCCGGTTGAATTGAATGGGATAGTTGTTTGATATAAGGGGTTGTCGAGTTCCCGTTCACCACTCGACAATTCCAGAATAATATTCTCATTTATCCCCTTGCGGCAGTTTATGGTCGGCCACCACGACTCTGTTTATGGATTGATCTGGGAGGTAATGTACACTCTCATTCTTACTATGATCTACACTGCTCAATTTGTTTTTGTATCTTCTAGGTCGTGCTCTTTTAGAAGTATCTGATGAATCCCCTGGATCAAAGTGGAATATCTGGTGCTGGTTAGTAATTTCCATCTCAGGTTGTACCAGTTTTGGGATAACTCTGGATTTCTGTGTGCTTTTCAAATCTTCAGGCGCAGAAAGTTCTGGAAAAGCTTTTCTTTTCAGCTGGTCCACCTCAGCCTGCATGAGTGTCTCGGGGAGAAGGCCTATAGTACTATGTATCTGCCTTGTCTCTTCACCCTCAATAACACCATGAGCCTCGACTGGTTGCTCTTTTACCTGCTGGTTAAGGACTCCTCTTCCGTTCCTGCTCCATGGACAGACCAGTTGTGAATTCTGCCCGTTGTAAGCTACATACTTCTCTATGTCAACCTTCTCTGCCCCCAAAGGAATATCTATGTTGCTTGTTTGTAGAACCTCGTCCCTTCTCATAAATGGCTGTATTGTGCTCAGCATTTGCTTGCCACCCTGTTCAAGCTTTCGACTGGCCTGCTGGTTGTCACAGGGTACCTGTGTATCTGATGTTTCAAAAGTAAGCTTTTTCCTTGGACCTTGTTCCCTTTCCTCCTCCGGCTCCGGCGACTTTTCCGGTGTAGATTTTCTTCCCTGATCCCCCTTCCCAATTGGACTTGTATAGTTTTGATCTTGGTTTCCTATTTCTGTAGCTTTGTTTGAAGCCCTAAGCCAATCACCGAACTTGTAATGGATGGCTTCTGTTATTTTCTTCTTGACCCTGGTGAATACGATTCCTTAATCTGACTTTTGAGAGCATATAGACTCTGACATGTAGCTACTTCATGACCGAAGATGCCGCAGCAGGAGCATAGCTTAGGCATCCGTTCATAAGCAATTTGGAAGGTCCTCATATCCCCATCAGGAAGCCTAGCCAGGATTTCAGTTTTGACTGGTTTGGTGACATCTAGTCTAACTTTCACTCTGGCGTAGCTGCTCCAAGATGTGGTTCCTCCTGGTAATGGTGGATATGGTGTTCCCAGCTGGCTAGCTAGCTTTCCTACAGCCTTCATATTTAGGAACTCCTTCGGTAGGTCATATATTCGCACCAAAGGTTTCTATATTGCATTTTGTAGGCTGATTGGGGAGGTGGGGGGTGGGGGTGGTCTTCGTTGAAGAATCAGGGGGGGCTGTTACACACTTTTTCTCTATCTTGTTGGGTGGAGAATATGACAAGAAATTTATTAGTTGAGTAGCCGAGGAGGCTCCAATTACCTGTAGGCGTCTACATTCTGGCCATCCATTTCTTGAGGTCCGCTGGTCTGATCTTAATGTTTGCAAGTACTATGACGATGATGCTTAGCTTTCATCTATGTGGATCCTCCAGGTCCGAGTCGTTTAGCTCCACAAAGTTGTTGCTTTGTTCTTCAGACATTTGGCTTTTGAAGCTGGCAAGCACTTTAGCTTCTTCAAGAGATTCTGGCGTCTGGTCCAGATCCATAACAACTGAGTTTTAGGACTGTCTATGTTGGGTCCGGTCGTAATCCCTGGGAAAATACGTAGCAGAAGAACAAAAATAAATTGATTTATCAAAACAGTTACGAGTTTTGATTGATACAACAAAAACGATCTAAATAAAATCATATAAGATTTTTACCTTGCGTAGAACACGTTGTTCTACAAAGATCAATGCCGAACTCTTCGAAACTACGAGCCGCACAGGCGTACGGCCTTTAAAGGTAATCCACACCAACCCTCGCAGCAACAGAGCTTACTTTCTCCTTCAACCCGTGTAACACAAATCCACAGCCTTAAGTTCTTTGGCAAGAGTCCAACTCTTGCAACTTCACTTAACGGCCACCTTTTGAATGGATGGGAATTCTTAGGTTACGAGTTGGAGAATAAGTGGCTTATATATAGGAATGTTAAGGCATCAACTTAAACCGCCTCGTTTAACCAAACCCATCTTTAACTGCCGCAGTTAAAGTAAACCCTAGGATATATTATATATCAATATATTATTATTAACTTATTTATCAAATAAGTCTAATAATACATATATTATATACATGCCCTTTATATTATTACATATATATTTTTAAACTATTTACAGATTCTTTTTACAAAAGAATATAATGCTTTAGTATATTTGTCCATACAATAATATTCTATTCTGCAAGAATTAATTATTGTGAGTGCTTAAAATGGGTGTGTGATTATCATGAAAAATTATGTTGCTTAAGTGAAAAATAAACCTATTAAAAAGAAACTAAGTGATGTGATCGCCAGAAACTTTTGACTAAAAAGTTCTAAAAGAAGATTTGATCGCCTACCTGTTTGGATGTTGGAGATGTTGAGCTCTTGGTTCCCCTCCTTCAGCCAGCTGAAGAAAGAGAGCCATTTCTTGTTTTTGTTCTTGTTTTGGCTGCTATTGAGTTTTGAGGATCATCTAGACTCCTTGTTGTTCGTTGTTGATTCCCTCCCCTTTTGCTCTTCTTTTGTACCTTGCAAGAAATAGAAAGAAATAAAGGATAATGATGAGAACTTAGGAAGAAGTAGTATCCATTCCAGAGAAGATTTTAAACATGCAACTGAGCAGGCGAACTCATTTGTTGGGATGATCTTTTAAACTCCTTTGACAAATAGGTTTTGAAAATGATGCTGGTGTGTGTGTGTGTGCGTTGCATAGAGTGATGTGCTGAAAAATGTGATGCTAATATGAAGAAAATGTGAGAAGAAAAATAAACGAGAAGTTAAGCTGGATGGCCCCTAGAAGCCTTGGTCTTGAGAGAATCTCGAATGGATGAAGAACGGATGCCGACTCCTGATAGTAACAACACTTCAGCGTTTGGACGTCGTCAAGCTTCTTTGCTCCAATCTCCACCACAATAATTACTAATTATCACTCAACATCACTAACTGTCACTTGCGTCAACATCACTAACTGTCATTCGTCTAAGAGGTTGGGTATTTATAGACTTTTTTGCATTCACGGATTTACATGAAGAAATCTTGAGATTTATCCAGCTTAACTAACATATAAATACATATTAATTCATCTTTATCTGTAATTAGTCTAAAACGCGTCGCTCATGGAAGACGCCTTTTACCTAATTAAGATAAGGATAAACATCCGGGAAAAGTTCATTATTATCTGTAATTATCTAAAAAGCGTCGCATCTTGGAGACGCCGTTTAGACTAATTAAGATAAGGATAAACATCCAGAAAAGAGATAGAAACAACTTAGGAAACTTAAATTGCGTCGTCCAATGTAGACGTCTTTTAGCTAATTAATCAATTAATTGAAATTCAAATTTAAACATCAAAATAGGAATAAAGTCTAAATGGCGTCTACACATGTCGACGCCTTTTAGACTTCTTCATATTTTAATTAAAATTTGAGTTAAAATTAATTTAATTAATTAACTTAAATCATGTATGTTTGACCCGACACTATTTAAATAATTAACTCAAAAGGATCAATAAAAATTAACCAATGATTAAATATCAGACCATTCTGAGGCATTATTATATGATATGAAATTTACTCGAAATGATGTCAAAATTAGCGTGTCTACAGCTGCCTCACCTTGGCATCGTCTTTACAAGGGAGTGAAATGAAATGGAATGTACTGAAAATGTGATGCCAAGGTGTGATGAGACACGCTCTCAACACCACATGATTGGAATTTTTCTCAAGATCATCGATGAAGATAGCTTAAAGGGGTCAATGGGAATCAATCATGTCTGGATGAGATAGACAAGGAAATAAAATAAAGTCGATCAACTTCCACGGAGTGGGAAGTACTCCAGGTCGTAGACACTGCATGTTTCATCACGGGGAGCGTTTGCCAGCCAATGTGGACGTGCTGCAGCCAGGATGGATCTTAAAAGAAAAATATTAGATAAAGAATCTAAGAAAGGTTAGAACTCTAAGGATATCTTCAAGCGAACCTCAAAGATAATCAAGATACTCAATTCAGAATGGAATATTTCATATCATGTTGGGATTATTTGATTAATGGTCTGAAACTTAATCAATAATTAATTCTTATCACAGTGATTTCAAAGTCCTATATGACGCATGCTGGGTTAAAAGAAAAATATAAAGTCAAATAAAATATAAATTAATCAAGGATAATATTGTTAAGTTGTCATTAATGAGTCAAGATACCAGTTCTTGTAACTCAGTGCTAAGCCGAAGCTCGTTTATCCACGCACTGTTTTACAAAAGTGGAACCATCGTCTCCACTAATTAACAATTAAACGGCCTATCCGCGCGATTAAGATTTCTCTGGAATTATCACTGTTTTTGTTGTAGGGGAACTCAAATTCTAGTTTCATCAAAACTACATGGTCCTTGATATACTATAATAAATACTTAACATATAGTAATGAGATTATGCGAATGAACTACATGAAAGAGATAAGAGGATAGAGATAACTATCTTTTAGCCACGGTCGAGACTCATAAATTCCCATAGTGGGATCTTCTTGAGATTTTCAGCTTCTCCTGAATTTTCTGATTTTCCTGCATTAAAAAATTCATCGGTAACTCCAAATAAGCATCCGAATATGGCTAAACATTGGATTTCGGGTAAAAATAGCATAAAAGCTTGAAATACGTCGTGTCGAGCCGACGCCTTTAGTCACATAAAACGCGTCGTTGTTCAACGACGCCTTTTCAGTCGCAGAAACAGGTTATGGCTGATTCCCAACCGGATTCCAACTCTTCCAATACTCATCCATTTTTCAATCCGGAAAAGTCTTCCTAAAATCGCAATTCCTTCTATATAAACATCATTAACTTGTTTCCAAGCAACCCTACCACAATCTAAAGATCCAAGGTTGAGTTTTTCTTCAAGGTTCTAAGGTTTTTCCAAGGTTTTCAAGGTTTCGAAGCTTCAAGAATGAAGACATCCGGAAATAAGATGAGTTCTTCAAACAAAAAGATGAGGTGGTTGCTGTAGAAGATCTCCGACGTGGAGAATCACCTTATTGAAAGGGATCCCAACCTCCAAGTAAGTTGAATTAGCTTTCCTTCAATTCTTCTTCTTCAATCTCCTCTTTTCTTCCATGTTCTTCATGTTTCTTCAAGCTCTTCAATTGATCCTTTCTTTTATTTTTTTAAACATATCCCATGTTTCCTGGTCCAAGAAAGTTCACCTCTCTCCCTTGGATTCGCAAGCTTGCCAAGAGTCTCAAACTTTCCATGCAAGCCTTCATCTCTAAGTGGAATCTTCAAGGCTTGGTGGTTCATGTTAAGCACTACAAGAGCCCGAACGTGGATTGGGCGGCTATGGGTGCCTTGATTGAGTAGTGGCATCCTCAAACCCACACCTTCCTTTTCCCGGATTTCGAGTGCACTATCCTTTTAGAGGAGGCGGAGCTCCTGTTGGGTCTTCCAAAGATCAAGGACAAGATGGCTTTGACGAGGGAAAGGATCACCGGTCAACAATTGTTGACGTCAATCATGAAGGATCCCTCAGAGGCTAAATGATGTCTTACCAACAAAGGGATCAACCTTGCAAAGCTCGCTGAATGGACCTTGTATGAGATCGATGATCTGAGGGAGGATGAAGCTGAAGACGTGACGAAAGCTTTCGTCACGTGCCTTGCCGGGGCTTTGTTCTTTCCCGCGCAAGACAACGTCCTGGAAGATGATCAAGTCAGCGCGATTTGCGTGATCTTCGAGGGGAAATCCATTAGCGCTGCGATCTTGGCTTACCTCTACAGTGGGCTCTCTGCGGCGTCCACAGGTCGTCCTCCTTACGGGTGCATGTTGCTCCTCGCTTTGTGGGTCGAGCTACACTTCAAATTCGAGTAATGCACGAGGATGTCAGCAAGACCATCTCAAATCTACTTGAACAACCCGATCTACTGCATCTCTAACATCGTGAAGTTCAACGAACGGATGATCAACAAAGTACCAAAGCTCAAGACCCGGGCCGACTGGAGGGAGTATCTGAGATGCATGTCGTCCAACGGGTTTGACTTTTCTCCACTTGCCTTTGTTGGAAAGCCCATTAGAGTGCGTCGCGCATCTGGTGCAGAGCTTAAATTGGTTGGGACCACTGAGTTCGTGCTGTACAACCCTCACCGATACTTCCCTCAACTCAGCTTGTCTCGCAATGAGTTCTCCGAGTTCTCTCATACATCTCCGATCAAGAGGCAAACTTTGGAATCCGATGAAGACTATGAAGCCACAAAACTTATTTCTACTTTGTGGAACCTTGGCTTTAGTTATCGTGTAAAGTCCTCTAAAAATAGAGATAGATGATTGAAATTTCCATACCTTCAAGCACTTCATGAACTTCTTCCTTAAATGTTCCATTTTCTTTATCTTTTTCTGATGTAATAAAGGATTTTATTGAATAAAGAGTCATTTTTCATACCTTGAAACCCTTCCTTAACTTCCTGTGATATGCCCATGATTTTTCCCTTAACGAAAACTAGATTTTTCCTTAAAATATGACAGTTCGGGTTTACTAAATCCAAAACACGTCCACTCATAAAGACGCCTTTCAAAGATAATTCATTTTCCAAACTTTAGCCATTAATCATCGAAATCCCGAATTAAGCTTAAATTGCGTCTACTACCACAGACACCTTTCAGCTCTCTCTCTTACTTTTTCCAGAACTCCGCCATCAATTCTATGATTAATCCCCTGAAACGCGTCTTGATGTGTAGACGCCTTTAATAATCATACCTTGTACGGTTCTGACCAGAATTGGCGGTAACCTGAAACGCGTCGCCCTATATGGACGCCTTTCACTCAATTTCAAACAGCTGGCCTTGCCGCCTCAATTTATGCGCCTTAAAACGCATCGCTGTACCACGACGTCTTTCAAGCTTCTTCTTATAGAATCGCGAAGGCTCCCATTTCTTCCTCACTTTTCCAAAAACTCTCTCTCTCCTCGAGCTCTCAGGCGAACTCCTCCGGCGATCTCCTCCCTCTCTCTCTCAAAACTCCCTCTTCTAAGATCATGGAGCGTGATGAAGGTTCTTGAAAGACCAAGGCCCTGGCAAAGAGGCGGCGAACGGCGGTTCCCGTGGAAGAGGCTCCCGAGGAAGTGCCGGCCGCACTCGCCGAGGTGGCGGCGTTCTTGGAGGAGGAGGAGGCTCCTCCGGTGCCCGTGACCATGGAAGAAGAAGGGGAGGGCGACCTCCACGCGGTAAGCTTTCTATGGTTTGAATGGAGTGAGAAAAGAAGGGAAGAAAGGGGTTCTTCCTATTCCAGTTCGACATGAGGGGAATGTCTCAACCCCTCTTTATCATCCTCATGATCAATATCTTGATCCTCCCCCGCATGTGCATGCGGTCCCTAATCCTACCTTTGAGGGGGACATGAATCCTGATGATCCCTCATCTTCTGATCCCTCAGATCTTGTAAATGCTTTGGGAGTTCTTGCCTCCCGTCTGGATCCTCAGCAGTTCGAGGCGATCCAGTCCATTCTGAAGGGGAAGACGCCCATGCAGTCTGCCGAGCCGAACCCTGCGGCTCCCCCTGCCATCCCTCAGCAACTTCCTCATCATCCTCCCTACATTCATCAGGCCATAGAAGGCCTCCATGTCACTTCTTGGCCAGCTGCGCCGCAACTTTCCTCTTCTAGGCAACCGGCTAGACCGCTGACGCCTACTTATCAAAATGCCCTCGGGCATGGCAGAAGCTCTGCTGGACCTCCTCTTTATTGTCCTCCTTGTCCTACGTACTCCAGGCAACATGCCGATCAAGTACCTCCACCTCCCCCTCCTCCCCAGGTTGATCCGACCACGCAAGCGTTGCTGGCAAAGATGGAGCGCATGGACGAACAATTCAACAACCTCTAGAAGATGATGGGGGTCAAAGTTGCACCAGAGATCAATTTACCAAGTCTGCCAGTGTTCCACCTGCCACCCTCTGAGATGCCAGTATATCGAAAGTATAACGGTACTGGTAACCCCTTCACCCACTTGAAGGAGTTCATGTACGAGTCATCATTCTAGCAAAACGACAAGAGGTCGTTGGCCTTTTTATTCAGGAGATCTTTAGAGGGACCAGCCCTCGAGTGGTTCTTTTCCTTGGAACCCTCCGAAGTAGAGGACTATGGTATCGTCTCCCAAAAATTCATTCAACGATACCAGGACAGAGTTGTCCCCTCCCTGTCCATTACTGACTTAATAGCAGAAAAGATGAAGCCCGATGAGGAGTTTGTCAGTTTTGCCAACAGATGGAGGGGCTTGGCTGAGAAAGTTAAAGATCACTTGTCTGAGTCGGAGCAAGTAAAGATGCTCATTTCCAATGCTACGCCTCAGTTCAAACTAGTCCTCTCCCTGAACAATCTGACTAGCATGGCAGAGCTCTATGAAAGAGCGCGGTACTGTCAAAATGCCTTCAAGGACGCTACATTCTCTAGCGTCTTTTATCTTCACAGACCTAGCAGACCTCCACCTCGGAAGCCTGCAGTGCCTAATTCCTCCAGCACAGGTCCGACTATCGAGGGCACGCTCTCTCATGAGCAAGTTAGCAGTATGAACAACAACTCGCCCCAGTTTGTGAGGAGTCAACATCAACAGTACCAGCGGCCACAGCAGCCGACCAGCAGGGATACAGGCAGTAGCCAAACCCCCATTATCAGCGGCCCCAGCAGCCGAATCAGCAACAGCAACAACAACAGCCACATCAGCCGCCACAACGGCAGTTACAGTACCAGCAACAGCCACAGCAGTATTAACAAGAGCAGCAGTACCAGCCGCGCGCACCACCGGCATATCATAATGTCCCTCCCCCTGCTGACTATAACCAGCAGAGAAGACCTCCAGGCCTGAAGAGGGCAGAATACCCAGTCCTCCCAGAGTCCTTGGCAGACATTTTCAGTGCTCTAATGGCGGCCACTGCCTTGGTCCTGCCGAGAGAAAAGGCAATCTGGCCTCAAAACGCCGATACCTCCAGGTATTGCTATTTCCATAGGCAACCTGGACACACTATTGACACATGCTTCCAATTTAGAGATTACATCCATGATCTCAACGAGCAGGACGGCATTGACTGGGAGGAAACGAAAAAGTACATATCTGCCTTAAAGGCAAGAAGACCACCACAGCAGCAGCAGCAGCAGCAAGTGAGAGCACCAGCACAAGCAGCAGCACCACCGAACATGGGCATAGTACAGAACCCGCTTCCGGAGCACCAAAATCAGAACCAAGTTGCCCCCATTCTAACAAATAGCCAGTCTGAGGCTAACCGCGGGCAACAGTGGAGGATAGAGGACTCTTCCTCTATCTATTCAACGGGTCGCATTCCGAGTACCGCAGAACAACCACTACGCCGCACCATCCATATACCCAGACCACAGCCCATTACCATTACCCCTATACCAACACCCGCATATCACTCACCCACATCCGCTAACCCATTACCGTCACCCGCTTTCCTTAAACCCATTACACCCCACGCCACCACGCCTCCACTAAATAACCCACCGCAAACCAACTGCGCACCCCTCCTACCATCCAGACCACTACTACGCGTACCATTCCCTACTTCACCCGCTACCACTACCGCTTACCCAGATACCATCCAACCTTCTAAACCGCTATTACGCATGCCGTTCCCCACTTCATCCACCATCCAACCATCTAGGTCTCTAATCCGCACCACGCCGCCACCTACTAACCCTACGCCATCACCTACATACCAACACTCCACCCCATCCGCACCATCCAACCCTGCGGTACTCAAAGTATCACCCGGACCTTCCACGGCTGAGGAACATGCGCTCTAGAGTGGGAGGATTTTCAACAAAGTCTTTCCTCAGTCAACAGTTAGAGACGGCCCGTCACAACCATCGGAGGAAGCACACAATGAAGAGAGTGCACCAGGCACTCAATATGATTTGTTGAAACACCGGCACGGATCTCCGTGCTTGAACTGATTAAAAGATCGGAGATTCACCAAGAAGCTCTGATAGAATATCTGCAGAAGGTGATGGTCAACGAGGACGTGCCGGTGGAAAAGATTGCAGCACTATTAGTTTCTCAGAGGGATCAGCCCTCCATTTCATTTCATATATCGGAACTAGCACCGCCAGCAGCCAGAAGCATGGCTCTGAGCATTACGGTCAATATTTGCAAAAAGGCCATAGATGCATGCCTGGTTGACACAGGGGCTTCAATCAATGTTTTACCTCCGAAGACCCTGGAACTGTGTGGTGTGCCCAAGGAAAAATGGCTGCCTAGCCCCATCTCCGTTACAACATATGATAACTCCACCCGTTCCCCTTTGGGAATGGTTTATTTGAAAGTAGAGCTAGGCCCTGTAAGTCATGCTGAGGTCGAGTTTCACATCTTGGAAATCAACCCTTCTTTAAATGCCATATTGGGTCGTCCTTACATAAAAACTCTTGAGGCGATTCCCTCCACGAATCATCAATGCCTCAAATTTCCCTTCAAAGGACGAATCGTTAAGGTTACGAGCATGCCGATCCTTGCTGCTGCTTACTCTTTGAATGTCAAACCCATTTCTTCACCTGGCCGACAACCTTTTCTGTCGGTATTACAGGTTTACCATCCAGTGGCTGATCCTCTGAAAACTGCCACTATTTCTCCTTATCCATTAAATGCTATAAAAAGGGGGAAGTGCATGAGTACCCTAGGATGGAGAATAATGATGAAGAATGGCTATCAGCCTGGAAGAGGCTTGGGTACACAGTTACAAGGCAGGACCAGTCACGTCAAAGACCACCGAAGAATACCTGGAAACGGCCTGGGCTATAGGCCAAGAAAATTGAAGCAGGACATTGTTCAGCAAGTAGAGAATGAAGGCGGCCAGAAAGTCTGGGAGACAATGTCTACACCGCCCAAGGAAGGTCGGGACCCCCTAACATGGACCTTATACACTCATTTTGTAAAGGGGCCCGTAATAAGCCATGACAATACGGTGCTCATTATTTCGTGTTTTGACCTCCATGATATATATGGGAGAGACTTGGCTAGGCATTGCTCAGAACTACTCACGTACCAGTCCTTGGAGGCTCTGCGGCCTATGAAGAGGAGAAAATTCCAAGATCCTGAATGTGAATGGTACAGGTAGTTCGATTTAAGAGACCTCTACATCGCACTGAACAGGTTGTTTCTCGATCCTGCAAAACCCAAGTGGCCGCCACAGATCGATGAGCTGATCGAAGGTCCCGGTGTTATTTTCGAGAAAAGGATACTGCTGTCCGAAGAGACTGATGAAGGGGAGCCAGATGACCCCTATGAAGTTGGCTACACCACGGATCTGCTTTGGAGGGGGACTTATCCTTCTCATGTTTTCATGCTTCACACCTTGTTTCGCACTTTGCTCTTGATCCTGACTTGGTCGCGGGTCATTATTGAAGACATTCCACGGGCCCCGCCCGTTATGATTACTCTGTCTCCACGGGACCTCATTCCACCACCTCCTCTCGATCTAGAGAGGATGTATGATTTAATCTGGGACATACTGCTGTATGATCCCCCTAATGCTTTGGCCTTGGTGCCACTTCCCTCATCTCATTCTCCTTCTATTCATTTTCATTCATATTTTATGCTTAACTCTTTTATTGCAAAACAAAAAACGCTAATTTGGCAACAAATTCTTCCCAGATCCTCATTGAGGAAACCTCTTACTTGGCCGATTATATCCCATCGTGCGGGTCTTTTGGTCAAGATTCTCTTCTAAATCTACTCTGCTCCTCCCCTCGGGAGGATTCTCCTGTATTTCCATATGTATACCATGATTTTCATTCTGCTTCATCTTCATTAGGTCATAATAGGGAGTCTAGTGAAGTTAGACAGTCTAGCTCTAGGCAAGTTGATCAGGTTAGGAAGTCTAGAAAGTCTAAGGGTAGACAGATTCCAGATAGATACCTCCAGGACTTAGCTAATAGATGTCTTTCTTGCTCTAAGATCCCTCAGTTATTGGAAAATCCCATTCAAATGCCAGAAGACTGTATGGACGATGAGTTAGTCAATGATAGATATGGGGTGTATGAGTTGATATATGAAAAAGACCCCATTGTTGAAGATGAAGAAGATGACGAGGACACAGCTAAGGCGTATGCCAGTGGAGTGAAGAGATTCGATGAACCCTCAGCTGCCGTAGAAGAGCCCACCAGAGAAATCAATTTAGGGACTGAAGACGAACCTAAGGTTGTCCTCGTCAGCAAGAATCTTTCTGTAGAAGATGAGAAGGCAATGGTATAAGTTCTTAAGAACTATAAGGACACTTTCGCCTGGAGTTATGAAGATATGCCGGGGTTAGACTCGTCATTAGTGGAACATAGATTGACATTAAAGGAAGGAGCTAGCCCAGTCAAGTAGAAATTAAGGCGATTCCACCCGCAAATGGCTTTAAAAATAAAGGAAGAGGTCGACAAATTGCATAAAGCTAAATTCATTAGAGTTGTCCTTTTTCCACAATGGGTGGCCAACATAGTCCCGGTCATGAAGAAAGATGGGAAGGTCAGGATTTGCATTGACTTCCGAGATCTAAACCGGACGTGTCATAAAGATGATTTTCCATTACCTCATATTGACGTACTCATTGATAATACTGCTGGTTATGAGACTTTATCATTTATGGATGGGTTTTCAGGATACAATCAGATTAAATTGGCAAAAGAAGATCAGGAGAACACATCATTCACTACACCTTGGGGAACATACTGCTATGTTGTTATGCCATTTGGATTAAAGAATGCTGGAGCCACTTATCAGAGGGCTATGATGGCAATATTTCACGACATGATGCACATAGATCTAGAAGTGTATGTGGATGACTTGTTGGTTAAATGTAAGACGAAGGCTGAGCATGCCAAAGTTTTGGCAAGAGTGTTAGAGAGATCAAGGGAGTATCTGTTAAAGATGAACCCCAAGAAATGTGTATTCGGGGTATCTTCAGGAAAATTACTTGGATTCATTGTCAGCAAACGGGGAATTGAGTTTGATCCCAACAAGGCGAAGGCTATCAGAGAGATGCCACCTCCCAAGAACTTGAAGGAGTTAAGAGGATTAATCGGGAGGTTGCAATTTATTCGCCGTTTTGTCTCTCAGCACTCACAAAGGTGTAAGCCGTTCTACGAGCTTACCAAGCCAGGAGTCAAATTCGATTGGGACGATAAGTGTCAGGAGACATTCGATGGATTAAAGAATTATTTGGCAAGTCCTCCTGTTTTGAGACTACCATCTCCAGGCAAACCATTGATACTTTATATTTCTGTCCTGGATGATACAGTGGGGGCTGTCCTAGCACAAGAGGATGAAGAAGGAAAGGAGAGAGCAACCTACTATCTCTCTAAACTTCTCAACCCCGCTGAACAGAGATATACAGTGATGGAGAAAACATGTGCAGCGTTGGTTTGGGTTGTTCAGAAATTGAAGCATTATTTTCTAGCCCATGAAGTCCATCTCATCCCTAGGATGAATCCGATCAAGTTTCTTCTGGAGAAATATGTCCTTACTGATAGGTTAGCGCGATGGCAAAGCTTTCTATCTCAATTCGATATCACTTACATTTAGCAGAAAGCGATCAAAGGCTATGCCATAGCAGAACATCTCGCTCATCACCCCCTTCCTCGTTTTGATCTAGTCCAATCGGAGTTTCCGAATGAGGAACTGATGTCCATAGACCAAATCAAAGATGATATGTGGACTCTGCATTTTGACGGAGCTCTGAATTCCCATGGAAAGGATATTGGCATTGTTCTGTTATCACCTGAAGGTATCACCATTCCGCAAGCCTTTCAACTTGACTTTCCAGTCACCAACAATATAGCTGAATATGAGGCGCTCCTTGCTGGCCTCGAGGCTGCTCATTCCCATGGTGTTACCAAACTCAGGATTGTGGGTGATAGCCAATTGATTCTTCGACAAGTGTTAACCAAGCATCGAACCCTTGATCCCAAACTCAAGCCTTATCAAGAACTTACTTCTGCTTATTCAAAACTTTTTACCAAACTGAGACAGCTGTAGACGATGCCAAGGTGAGACAGCTGTAGACACGCTAATTTTGACATCATTTTGAGTAAATTTCATATCATATAATAATGCCTCAGAATGGTCTGATATTTAATCATTGGTTAATTTTTATTGATCTTTTTAAATTAATTATCTAAATTATGTCGGGTCAGACAGATATGATTTAAGTTAATTAATTAAATTAATTTTAACTCAAATTTCAATTAAAATATGAAGAAGCCTAAAAGACGTCGACTTTTGTAGACGCCATTTAGAGTTTATTCCTATTTTAATGTTTAAATTTGAATTTTAATCAGTAGATTAATTAGCTAAAAGACGTCTGCATGTCACGACGCCATTTAGGTTTCATAAGTTGTTTCTACTTCTCTTCCGGATGTTTATCCTTATCTTAATTAGTTTAAAAGGCATCTTTAAGTGGCGACGCGTTTTATCTAATTACAGATAAAGATAAATTTTTCCCGGATGTTTATCCTTATCTTAATCAATCTGAAAGGCGTCTTCTATAGGTGACGTGTTTTAGATAATTACAGATAAAGATGAATTAATCTGTATTTATATGTTCGTTAAGCTAGATAAATCTCAAGATTTCTTCATGTAAATCCGCGGATGCAAAGAAGTCTATAAATACCTCGCCTCTTGAGTGAGTAAAAAAAAAGAGAGAGTGATTATTTTGGCGGTGATTGGAGCAAAGAAGCTTGAAGGCGACGTCCAAACGCTGAAGCGCTGCTACCACCAGGAGTCGGCATCCTTCTTCATCCGTCCATGATCCATTGAAGACCAAGGCTTCCAGGGGCCATCCAGCATTAACTTTTAATTCATTTCTGCATATTTTTCATATACTTCATCACATCACTCCATGCAACACACAACACTAGCATCATTTTCAAAACCTATTTGTTAAAGGGGTTTAAAAGACCATCCCAACAAGTGAGTTTATCTGTTTAGTTGCATGTTTAAAATTTTCTCTGGAATGGATACTACTTCTTCCTGAGTTCTTATCATTGTTATTTGTTTCTTTCTACTTTTTGCAAGGTACAAAGGAGAACCAAAGAGAGGGAATCAGCAGCGAACAACAAGGAATTTGGACGATCCTCAAAACTCAACAGCAGCTAAAGCAAGAACAAAGACAAGAAAGGGCTCTCTTTCTTCAACCGGCTGAAGGAGGGGAACCAAGAGCTCAATATCTCCCACGTCCAAACAGGGAGGCGATCAAATCTTCTTTTGGAACTTTTTAGTCAAAAGTTTCTGGCGATCACATCACTTAGTTTCTTTTTAATAGGTTTATTTTACACTTAAACAACATAGTTTTTTTCATGATAATCACACACTCATTTTAAGCACTCACAGAAGCCTTTTGAACAGTTATTCTTATTTGTCCATTAACTGAGGAAGTTCCTTGTTTTCATTTGCAGGGGACCATGAGAGTGAGGATCAGCTGGGATTTGGTCATAGGGGCATACAGGGGACTCCCGGATTTCCAGAAGGTGCGCCTGCGCCGGATGGGATTCGGTGAGGTCTTAGATATCGAGCCATTTTGGCTCGATCTAGTCCTCCTGCAGGCGCTGCGGGAGAGGTGGCATGCGGAAAGCCGGGCTTTCCTAATGCCGTGGGGCCACATGGTCCCAATCCTAGAGGATGTGGCCAGGATCACTGGCCGCAGGGTAGAGGGCCGACTGGTAAGTGGGGTGACTTACCCCAACTACCAGGGATTGGCAGAGGCCCTACTAGGCATAGAGGTATCTACCCTAGGTAGGGAGTCTAGGATGGTCCCCCGGGTAGAGGTGGAGGCCGCCTTAGGACTTGAGGAGCCCTAGCGTCGATCAGTCGAGACCCGGGAGGAGTTTATGAGTAGACTAGCAGAGTCATCCTCTTCCGTGTACTACAACGACCCTAGTCAGGAGGAGGAGGTAGATAGGCAGCTTAGGGTCTTTTTAGTCTTTTTCTTTGGTCGGTTGCTCTTCGGTACGAAGGGCGACCACATTCATTGTAGATTCTTGTATCTGTTAGATGACTTAGATAGCTTAGGAGAGTATGCATGGGGTGCGGCCCTTCTAGCCCACCTGTTTGCAGATCTGTCTGCAGTCACGCCTGACTGTGAGACCACCATCAGCGGCTTCTCGCCGTTCCTACAGGTATTAAATTGTTTTATTGTTTGTTTATGATATGCAATGGAATGATTTTTTTCTAACCTATATGTCCATGTATGCAGGTGTGGAGCTACTACTACTTCCCACTCGGCCGAGCGAGGATAGTACGACCTGGTGCCGTCCCATTGGCCTGCCGTTGGCAGCCAATCGTGGACACAACACCCCAGCACCACCAGTTGACGGCCCTC
This sequence comes from Zantedeschia hybrid cultivar, assembly GCA_030544215.1. Classification (NCBI taxonomy): domain Eukaryota; kingdom Viridiplantae; phylum Streptophyta; class Magnoliopsida; order Alismatales; family Araceae; genus Zantedeschia; species Zantedeschia hybrid cultivar. The sequence continues at coordinate 51,062,297 of JARZZO010000011.1, forward strand.
CGCCGTCAGTTCCTCGATTACCCGGAGCTCCTGGTGAGTTCTTAACTTGTTCAGTTTTGTTTGTTAAATGCAATCTTTTATTCATTAAATGCAAGTTATTTATATGAATGCATCTAACTTATATGTAGGTGATCTGGTGCCCGTTCATGTGCATGGGTGAGGAGGGCCAGCCGTGGGTGACGGCTGGCCGGAGACGGTTCGGGAGGCAAATGTGGTTGCATTGCCTCAACGAGATCGAGCCGCTCCGCCTCCGCCTGGTCATGAGGACCCTGGGCCTCCACCAAGAATGGATCGATGAGGAGGTCCCGGAGGGCGTCGGGAGGAGCATGAGGGGCAAGCAAGCCCTCATTGACTGGCATGCCAAGTTCCCGGAAAAGTACGAGGACTGGCACCGCCGCGGCGTTAGGGTGGAGTCCCGGGCGGAGAGTAGCGAGGCCTACCTCCAGCAGTACTGGGCCCACTACGCCGATCAGCTTCGGCTCCTCCGACCACACGATGTGAGTATGCATTTATGCGTCTTTTCATTTTATTATTATCTTAATTTATATTTGTGAATGAATGTATGTATGTGTGGTATGCAGGATACGCGAGATGCCGTGATCATCGACCTCCGGGCCCGCCTACACGGCGCGGAGGCCCAGTTGGAGCAGGTACAGAAGGAGCTCTTCGACCTGGTATGCATGCATGAATATGAATGAATGTTTTAGTTAATTTGTTTTGACGATTAACCGCTGATGATTGTCTTTTGGTGCAGCGAGCCGTCTACACCCAGACGACTCCCCCTGTGTACGGAGCATCATCCTCTTCTTCTGCCGCCCACGATGCTGCTCTGGCTGACCTCTAGAGCCAGCTCGCCTCCGCCATCCACCGAGCCTCTCTTGCGGAGGAGGATCGTGCCGTTTGAGTAAGTTATTTCCCTTTGACTCCTGGTTTTGACTTTTTATTGCTTGATTGCCTTGGACTAACAATGACTTCTCTTGCAGGTTGCTGAGCTTCACGAAGCCCTTCAGAGGGCTGAAGCGGATGCGGCCCGGGTTCGCGATCTCGAGGAGCAAGTGGCTCGCCTCTCCACCGGGGATCTTCCTCGGGAGCTTTCACGCCTCCAGTCCCGACTGGAGTTCATTATCGAGGAGAGGGAGAGGGAGCGGCTGGAGCGGCAGAGGCTGGACTCGGAGATGACCTCCCTCCGAGTCCAGTTAGGCATCGCCGAGCACGTGCGTCGGAGCGTGGAGGAGAGGTACAGACGTGCTTGGCAGCGTGCTCTGGAGCGCGGGCAGGCGAGCGCTTTCACAGCCAGCGTGGCCATCTGCTCTGGTCAGGTTGGTCCGAGTGCCATGGGTCTGCCGCCGCCTAGAGCTCCACCGCCAGATGCCCAGGATGAGACTCAGAGCTAGATGGATGAGGGGGCAGGAGAGAGCCAGCCTTGAGGGCTTATGTACTTTCCTTTCTTTTGTGTATCATGTACCAACACTTTTTGATATATACATGAAATCTTTGCCTTCAGCTTACGTTCCTTGTGTTTGTCCTATGTCCTGTACATTACTTAACAAACAAGTTAAGTATCTATTTAGGCTTAGCCCCTTGCCTAACCAAGTAAATGGTCGATCAATTTTTTTCTTAGGGGAAGGGTCAAGGGGCATAGCCTTTATTAACAAAGGTAATCGAACTGTAAGCAAAATGCAACATACAAGCAGACAGATGCTCACTGAAAATAAAAGGAATGAAGCATACTAGATGCAATAAGAAAATGCTAATTGAAATATTTTTGGTTGTTTTGACATATTCATTTTTGTTTGGGTTTTGAAATATGTATTTTTTTTTGAATTTTTGAAATATATACCTCTTTTTTGGATTTTGGGATATGTATTTTTTTGATTTTAGAATATGTACTTTTTTTGAATTTTTGAAATATGATGTGAACTAAAAGACCAGCATGGTACTCAGATCAAAAGATCATATTCATTTATTAACTTAATTCCTAAATTATTCTTCAATAATTTAACTTAAACCCATTGTGTTTGAACTTGTGTTTCCATTCGTGATCCCATTTGATGATTCGATCCTTAGTCAATCTAGGCCGTTCCTTAAGTTTGAGTACGCCTCTTTAGAAAGAAAAGAAGAATAGGTTTAGAAAGCCCATGAGAAGGTTCCGGAAACCTAAAAAGATGTTCCTTTCCTACCCTAATATCCGTTGGGGTTCGGTCATTTTATTTCCGGGGTATTTATCGACCTTGCGTTCCCTTTTATTTCATTTCATGGCCTTGATGTAACGTTTGTAATGTGATGGCCTTTTGATTTGACGTTTGACTTTTGCCTTTTGCTTTGCTTTTTTTTTTCTTTTCTTTAGAACGGAACTCCCCCATTTTTTTTATGACGACCTCCTACTAAGATGGCAGGTATTCTTGGTAGCCTATTCTAAGCCTCGTTTCGACATCATGGGCCGAGTGTAAAAACAGAATTTTGCTTAAAAAGAATGATTTGCACTTTACACTTTCAGTCAAGCTTTCGGTATTCCTTAGGACTTGGCATCTCTTGTTACTCACGAATCAAACATGTCAGTGTGTGTAGTAATGTGTTTGGAATTAAATTATCCAGACTGATAAGGGAATTTGAGTTTCTAAATTTTCTGATTCTTACTGGTCTTTGTACCATGCTATCGACTCTTTAACCTAAGGGTAGTATTTCTTAAGATGCAAACCCTTCCAGGGGTAAGTTAGCTCTTCTCCTTCTGCATTGACAAGACGATAAGCGTTACCATGAAAAGCATGTGATATAACATAAGGCCCTTCCCAATTGGGTTGGAGCTTAGAACGTGGACCACCAGATTTTACAAAAATCCTTTTGACGACCATTTCACCAACTTTGAACTTACGTTCAATGACTTTCTTTTGATAAAAACGTGCTAGTCTATTTTTATAAACTCTTGCATGATTAGCGGCTGACCATCTTCTCTCGTCTAAGAGTTCCAATTGAGCAAGGAGTGCTGAACGGTGTTCGTCAATGAAAAATTCCTTGTTCAATTGTACTCTTAATGACGGTATAAGGATCTTGTATGGAACTACCGCCTCCATTCCAAATGTTAAGGAATAAGGAGTCTGCCCAGTGGGCGTGCGGATTGAAGTTCGGTAGGCCCACAGAGCCTTAACCAATTTTTCTGGCCAATCTGTGAATTTGGTAGACTTGCACGTTTTTTTGATGATTTTTATCAAAGTCTTGTTAGTTGCCTCTGCTTGGCCATTGCCTTGCGGATAATAAGGGGACGAACGATGCAATGCAATTTTATATATGTTGCAGAGGTCCTTCAATTCTTGTGACACGAACTGCGGTCCGTGGGCAACAGTGGAGAAAAGAGGATTCTTCCTCTATTTATTCGACGGGTCATGTTCCAAGTACCGCAGAACAACCACCACGCCGCACCATCCACATACCCAGACCACAGCCCGTTACCATTACCCCTCTATCGACACCCACGTATCACTCACCCGCACCCAATAACCCATTACCACCACCCGCTTTCCTCAAGCCCATTACGCCCCACACTCCTACGCCTCCACCATATAACCCACCGCAAACCAATTACGCACCCCTCTTACCATCCAGACCACTACTACGCATACCATTTCCTACTTCACCCGCTACCACCACCACCTACCCAGACACCATCCAACCATCCAGACCGTTACTACGTGTACCATTCCCCACTTCACCCACACCAATCACTTACCCATCCACCATCCAACCATCTAGACCTTTAATCCGCACCACGCCACCACCACCTAACCCCACGCCATCACCTACATATCAACACCCCGCATCACCTACACCACCCAACTCTGCGGTACTCAAAGTGTCACCCGGATCCTCCACGGTTGAGGAACATGCGCTCCTGAGTGGAAGAATTTTCAACAAAGTATTTCCTCAGTCAACAGTTAGAGACGGCCCATCACAGTCGCCGGAGGAAGCACACAATGAAGAGAGTGCACCAGGCACTCAATATGATTTGTTGAAACATCTGGACCGAACACCGGCACGGATCTCCGTGCTTGAACTGATCAAAAGATCGAATAGTCACCAAGAAGCTTTGATGGAATATCTGCAGAAGGTGATGGTCAACAAGGACGTGTCGGTAGAAAAGATTGCAGCACTACTAGTTCCTCAGGGGGATCAGCCCTCCATTACATTTCACACATCGGAACTAGCACCGACGGCAGCCAGAAGCATGGCTCTGAGCATCACGGTCAACATGTGCAAGAAGGCCGTGGATGCATGCCTGGTTGACACAGGGGCTTCAATCAATGTTTTACCTCCGAAAACCCTGGAGCTGTGCGGTGTGCCCAAAGAAAAATGGCTGCCTAGCCCCATCTCTGTGACAGCATATGATTACTCCACCCGTTCCCCTATGGGAATGGTTTATTTGAAAGTGGAGCTAGGCCCTGTAAGTCATGCTGAAGTCGAATTTCACATCCTGGAAATCGACCCTTCTTTGAATGCCATTTTGGGTCGTCCTTATATAAAAACTCTCGAGGCGATTCCCTCCACGAATCATCAATGCCTCAAATTCCCCTCAAAGGACGAATCATTAAGGTGACGAGCATGCCGATCCTTGCTGCTGCTCATACTTTGAATGTTAAATCTACTTCTTTGCCTGGCCGACAACCTTTTCTGTCGGTATTACAGGTTTACCATCCAGTGGCTGATCCTCTGAAAACTGCCACTATTTCTCCTTACCCGTTAAATGCCATAAAAGGGGGAAGTGCATGAGTACCCCAGGATAGAGAATTATGATGAAGAACGGTTATCAGCCTGGGAGAGGTCTGGGCACACAATTACAAGGCAGGACCACTCCTGTCAAAGATCATCGAGGAGCACCTGGAAGCGGCCTGGGCTATAGGCCAAGAAAACTGAAACAAGATCTTGTTTAGCAAGTAGAGAATGAAGATGGTCAGAAAGTTTGGGAGACAATGTCTACACCGCCCAAGGAAGGCCGGGATCCCCTAACATGGACCTTGTATACACATTTTGTAAAAGGATGCATAATAAGCCATGACAACACGGTGGTCATTACTTCATGTTTTGACTTCCATGATATATATGGGAGAGACTTGGCCAGGCATTGCTCGGAGCTACTCACGTACCAGTCCTTGGAGGCTCTGCGGCCTATGAAGAAGAGAAAATTCCATGATCTTGAATGTGAATGGTACAGGTGGTTCGATCTGAGAGACCTCTACGTTGCACTGAACAGACTGTTTCTAGATCCTGCAGAACCCAAGTGGCCGCCGCGGATTGATGAGCTGATCGAAAGTCTTGGTGCTATCTTTGACAAACGGATATTGCTGTCGGAAGAGACCGATGAAGGGGAACCAGATGACCCCTATGAAGCTGGCTACACCACAGATCTGCTCTGGAGGGGGACATATCCTTCTCATGTTTTCATGCTCCATACTTTGTTTCGTACATTGCTCCTGACCCCGACTTGGTTGCAGGTCATTATTGAAGATATTCCACGGGCTCCGCCCGTTATGATTACTCTGTCCCCTCGGGACCTCATTCCACCACCTCCTCTCGATCTAGAGAGGATGTATGATTTGATCTGGGACATACTGCTGTATGATCCCCCTAACCCTTTGGCCTTGGTGTCACTTTCTCCATATAATTCTCCTTCTACTTGTATTCATTTTTCTGTTTTATGATTAACTCCTCCACTGTCCAAAAAAAAACGCCAATTTGGCAACAAATTCTTCCCAGATCCTCATTGAGGAAACCTCTTACTTTTCCGATCACACCCCATTGCGCGGGTCTTTCGGCCAAGATTCTCTCCTAGATCTACTCTGCCCCTCCCCTCGGGAGGATTCTCCTGTATTCCCACTTGTATCCCAGGATTCCTATCCTGCTTCATCTTCATTAGGTTATAGTAGGGAGTTTAGTGAAGTTAGGCAGTCTAGTTCCAGGTAGGTTAATCAAGTTAGGAAGTCTAGGAAGTCTAAGGGTAGGCAAATCCCAGATAGGTACCTCTAGGACTTAGCTGATAGATGCTTTTCTTGCTCTTTGATCCTTCAGTTTTTAGAAAATCCAATTCAGATGCCAGAAGATTGTATGGATGATGAGTCAGTCAATGATGGGTATGGGGTGTATGAGTTAGTACATGAGAAAGACCCCATTGTTGAAGATGAGGAAGATGACGGGGACGCGGCTGAGGCATATGCCAGTGGAGTGAAGAGATTTGACGAACCCTCAGCTGCCATAGGAGAGCCCACCAAAGAAATCAATTTAGGGACTGAAGACGAACCTAAGGTTGTCCTCGTCAGCAAAAATCTTTCTACAGAGGATGAGAAGGCAATGGTACAAGTACTTAAGGACTATAAGGACACTTTCGCCTGGAGTTATGAAGATATGCCGGGGTTAGACTCATCTTTAGTTGAACACAGGTTGACTTTAAAGAAAGGAGCTAGCCCTGTCAAGTAGAAATTAAGGCGATTCCACCCACAAATGGCTCTAAAGATGAAGGAAGAGGTCGACAAATCACATAAAGCCAAATTTATTAGAGTTGTCCTTTATCCACAATGGGTGGCCAACATAGTCCCGGTTATGAAGAAGGACGGGAAGGTCAGAATTTGCATTGACTTCCGCAATTTAAACCGGGCATGTCTTAAAGATGATTTTCCATTGCCTCATATTGACGTGCTCATTGATAACACCGCTGGCTATGAAACTTTATCATTCATGGACGGATTTTCAGGATACAATCAGATTAAGCTAGCAGAAGAAGATCAAGAGAAAACGTCATTCACTACACCTTGGGGAACATACTGCTATGTTGTCATGCCATTTGGATTGAAGAATGCTGGAGCCACTTATCAGAGGGCTATGATGACAATATTTCATGACATGATGTACATAGATCTGGAAGTGTATGCGGATGATTTATTGGTTAAATCTAAGACAAAGGCTGAGCATGCCAAAGTTTTGGCAAGGGTATTAGAGAGATCGAGAGAGTATCAGTTAAAGATGAACCCTAAGAAATGTGTATTCGGGGTATCTTCAGGAAAATTACTTGGATTCATCGTCAGCAAACGGGGAATTGAGATCGATCCCAACAAGGCAAAGGCTATCAGAGAGATGCCACCTCCCAAGAACTTGAAGGAGTTAAGAGGATTAATCGGGAGGTTACAATTTATTTGCCGTTTTGTCTCCCAGCACTCACAAAGGTGTAAGCCGTTCTACGAGCTTACCAAGCCAGGAGTCAAATTCGATTGGGACGATAAGTGTCAGGAGGCATTCGATGGATTAAAGAACTATTTAGCAAGTCCTCCTGTTTTGAGACCACCATCTCCAGGCAAACCATTGATACTTTACATTTCAGTCCTGGATGATGCAGTGGAGGCTGTTCTACCACAAGAAGATGAAGAAGGAAAGGAGAGGACAACCTACTATCTCTCTAAACTTCTCAACCCCGCTGAACAGAGATACACGGCGATGGAGAAAACATGTGCAACATTGGTCTGGGTTGTTCAGAAATTGAAGCATTATTTTCTGGCCCATGAAGTCCATCTCATCGCTAGAATGAATCCGATAAAATTCCTTCTGGAGAAATCTATTCTTACTGATAGGTTAGCGCGATGGCAAAGCTTTCTATCCCAATTCGATATCATTTACATTCGGCAGAAAGCGATCAAGGGCTATGCCATAGCGGAACATCTCGCTCATCATCCCCTTCCTCGTTTTGATCCAGTGCGATCAGAGTTTCCGGATGAGGAACTGATGTCTGTAAATCAAATTAGAGATGATATGTGGACTCTGCATTTTGACGGAGCTTTGAATTCTCATGGAAAGGGGATCGGTATCGTTCTGTTATCACCTGAAGGTGTCACCATTCCACAAGCCTTTCAGCTTGACTTTCCAGTCACCAACAATATAGCTGAATACGAGGCACTCCTTGCTGTCCTCGAGGCTGCTCAATTTCATGGTGCCACCAAACTCAGGATTGTGGGTGATAGCCAACTAATTCTTCGCCAAGTGCTGACCAAATATCGAACTCTTGATCCCAAGCTCAATCCTTATCAAGAACTTACTTCTGCTTACTCAAAACTTTTCACGAAATTGATCTTTGTCCATGTCCCTAGGAACCAGAACATCTTAGCTGACGCTATGGCTTCATTGGCATCTTCTCTTGATTTTTCCAATCAGCAAGCAATCTGAATCAATCATAGTTCATAGGCGTCTTTCACCCGCCGTGAAAGACCCTTCATTTCTTAGAACTAAAGAGAAGTTGCTTAAGAAGGTCAGAGACGGAGATATCGTGGAGAAAAGAGAAATCATGTTAATAGAGCTGTTAGAAGAGATGGATGATGAACAGAAGCCATGGTATTATGAAATTGCTAAATATTGTGAAGATCAATCGTATCCTGAGGAAGCTACAACTGAGGAGAAGAGAGCTATTAGGAGAGTTGCTCAGCGATACACCCTAGTTGGGGGATCACTGTACAAAAGAGGTTTTGATGGAGTTCTTCTGAGATGTCTAGACGAAGATGAGCTTTGGAAGGTTATGGAAGGAGCTCATAGTGGAGTTTTTGGTGGCCATGTCAATGGACAGATGCTAGCGAAGAAGATCCTCAGACAAGGATATTATTGGCCAACCATGGAAGAAGACTGCGTAGGATATGTCCGTAGGTGCGCTAAGTGCCAACTTCACGCCGATAAAATTCATTCCCCTGCATCTTCACTGCATCCTGTTTCTTCCCCATGGCCTTTCTCCATGTGGGCTTTCAACATTATTGGACCACTTGGTAATCCAGATTCCGGCATCAAGCAAAAATCTTTCATTCTCACGGCAACGGAATACTTCACCAAGTGGGCAGAAGCCAAAGCGTACGTGGAAATCAAAGCATCAACCGTCTGCAAGTTTATCATGAAGAATATCATCACCCAATTTGGAATTCCAAGCACCATCGTCACCGACAACGGACCGCAGTTCGTGTCGCAAGAATCGAAGGACCTCTGCAACAGGTATAGAATTGCATTGCATCATTCATCTCCTTATTATCCGCAAGGCAATGGCCAAGCAGAGGCAACTAATAAGATTTTGATAAAAATCATCAAAAAGACGTGCAAATCTAATAAATTCGCAGACTGGCCAGAAAAATTGGTTGAGGCTCTATGGGCCTACCGAACTTCAATCCGCACGCCTACTGGGCAAACTCCTTATTCCTTAACATTTGGAATGTAGGCGGTAGTTCCATACGAGATCCTTATACCGTCATTAAGAGTACAATTGAATAAGGAATTCTCCATTGATAAACATCGTTCATCACTCCTTGCTCAATTGGAACTCTTAGACGAGAAAAGATGGTCAGCCGCTAATCATGCAAAAGTTTATCAAAATAGACTAGCACGTTTTTATCAAAAGAAAGTCATTGAACTTTAGTTCAAAGTCGGTGAAATGGTTGTCAAAAGGATTTTTGTAAAACCTGGTGGACTGCGTTCTAAGCTCCAACCCAACTGGGAATGACCTTATGTTGTATCGCACGCTTTTGCTGGTAATGCCTATCGTCTTGTTAATGCAGAAGGAGAAGAGCAGCATGGTACAAAGACCAGTGGAATCAGAAAATTTATAAACTCAAATTTCCTTATTAGTCTGGATAATTTAAGTTCAAACCCATTACTACACACACTGACACGTTTGATTCTTGTGTAGGACATAAAGCAAACACAAGAATGCAAGATTGAAGGCCAAAAGTTTCATGTATACCATCAAAAGATTTTTTGTACATGATACATGAAAGAAAAGAAGATACATGAGCCCTCAAGGCTGGCTCTCCCCTCCGCCCTCATCGAGCTGACTCTGAGCCTCGTCGGGCGCATCCGGCGCTGGTCCTCGGCTGGGAGGTGGTCCCATCGCACTCGGCCCTACCTGGACGGACGACATGGCGACGCTAGTAGTGAAAGCGCTCACCAAACCACGATCAGCGGCCCGCTGCCGGGCTCGCTGATACCGCTCCTCCACCATCTTGCGCTCGTGCTCAGCTACCGACAAGCGACCCTGAAGATTCTCCAGTCGAAGGCGGTCGCGGTCTCTCTCCTCAGTCAGGACCTCCAGGCGAACCTGGAGACGTGCGAGATCTTCAGTGGAGAGACGAGCCACCTGCTGCTCTAAGGCTCGAATCCGCGCGGCGTCAGCTTCGGCACGAGCAGCTGCTGCACGGGAATGCTCCAGCTCCGCTTTAGCCCTCTGAAGGGCTTCTTGAAGCTCGACAACCTGAAGGAGAAGTCATTGTCATTCCAAGGCACTCAAGTAATCAAAATCAGGTTCAAAAGACGAAAGGGAAGAACTTACCCGAGCCGCGCGATCCTCCTCTGCGAGGGTAGCTTGGTGAATAGCAGAGGCGAGCTGGCTCTGGAGGTCAGCCAGGGCAGCATCATAGGCAGAGGAAGAAGATGATGAAGCTCCATAGGTAGGAGGAGCCGCCTGGGTATAGACGGCTCGCTGCACAAAGAGACAACCGTCAGTGTTAATCGCCAAAACAATTAATTAATCAAAACATGCATTCATAAACGTGCATACATACCAGATCGAACAGCTCCTTCCGGACCTGCTCTAGCTGGGCCTCCGCGTCATGTAGGCGGGCCCGGAGGTCGATGATGACCGCGTCACGTGCATCCTGCATATTACACATACATACATTCATTCACAAACATAAATCAAGATAATAATAAAATTAAAGACGCATAAAAGCATACTTACATCAAGTGGTCGGAGGAGCCAAAGCTGATCGGCGTAGTGGGCCCGGTACTGCTGGAGGTAGGCCTCGCTACTCTCCGCACGGGACTCCACCCGTACGCCTCGGCGGTGCCAGTCCTCGTACTGCTCCGGGAACTTGGCACGCCAGTCAGTGAGGGCTTGCTTGCCCCTCATGCTCCTCTCGACGCCCTCCGGGACCTCCTCGTCAATCCACTCCTGGTGGAGGCCCAGCGTCCTCATCACGAGGCGGAGGCGGAGCGGCTCGATCTCGTTGAGGCAATGCACCCACATTTGCCTCCTGAACCGTCTCTGGCCAGCCGTCACCCACAGCTGACCTTTTTCGCCCATGCCCAAGTACGGGCGCCAGATCACCTGCATATAGGTTAAATGCATTCATATAAATAACTTACATTTAATAAAAAAAAAGATGGCATTTAATGAATAAAATTGAACAAGTTAAAGACTCACCAACAACTCGGGGTAGTCGAGGAACTGACGGCGGAGGGCCGTCAGCTGGTGGTGGTGGGGGGCGGTGTCCACAATTGGCTGCCAACGGCAGGCCAATGGGACAGCGCCAGGTCGTGCAATCCGCGCTCTGCCGAGCAGGAAGTAGTGATAGCTCCAAACTTGCATTCATGAACATATAGGTTAGTAAAGCATCATGTCATATTGCATATCATAAACAAATAATAAAATAACTTAATACCTGGAGGAACGGCGAGAAGCCGCTGATGGTGGTCTCACGGTCCGGCGTGACCGCAGACAAATCGGCGAAGAGATGGGCCAGAAGGGCCGCACCCCATGCATACTCTCCTAAACTATCTAAGTCATCTAATAAATACAAGAACCTACAATGAATGTGGTCGCCCTTCGTACCGAAGAGCAACCGACCAAAAAAGAAGACTAGGAAGACCCTCAACTGTCTATCTACCTCCTCCCCCTGACTAGGGTCGCTACAGTATACAAGGGAGGATGACTCGGCTAATCTATCTCTGAATTCTTCCCGGGTCTCATCAGATCGACGCCGGGGCTCATCCAGTCCTAGGGCAGCCTCTACCTCTACCCTAGGGACCATCCTAGACTCTCTGCCTAGGCTGGACACCTCTATACCTAGCAATGCCTCTACCAGTCCCTGGTAGTTGGGGTAAGTCACCCCACTTACCGGTTGGCCCTTTACCCTGAGGCCAGTAATCCTGACTACATCCTCTAGAGTGGGGATCATATGTCCCAAGGGCATCAGGAATGCCCGACTCTCTGCATGCCAATGCTCCCTGAGCGCCTGCAGCTGGACAAGGTCTAGCCAAAATGGCTCGATGTCCAGGACCTTGCCGAATCCCATCCGGCGCAGGCGCGCCTTCTGGAAGTCCGGAAGTCCCCTATATGATCCTACCACTAAGTCCCATGAAATTCTGGACCTCATCACTCCCTGCAAATAAAAACATAAAGAATACATCAATGATCAGTTAAAAACAGGAAAAATCACTTCTGGTTTGAAAGGCGTCAGCACATATGGACGTCTTTTGAACCACGTCCACAGGGACTGACGCAATTAAACCTATTTTTCTGCCTAATTAAAATTCGGAATTTAGCCTTGAACGGCGTCGTCCCAAGGTGACGCCTTTTGAATGGCGTCACCTGGTCTGGACGCCTTTCAAGACCTGATTCCGGGTTCTTGAGAGAACCCCTTTCTTCTTCACCCCATTCAAACCATAGAACACTCACCGTGTGGAGGTCGCCCTCCTCTTCTTCTTCCACGGCTATGGGTGCCGGTGGAGGGATTTCTTCCTCGAAGAACGCCGCTGCCTCGGCAAGAGCCGCCGGCACCTCCTCATGGGCTTCTTCCTTGTGAGCCGCCCTCCGCCGCCTCTTGGCCAAAGCCTTGATCTTGCGGGAGCCTTCACCGCCTTCCATTGAGCTTAGGGAGGGAGTTTTGAGAGAGAGTAAGATGTGGTCGCCGGAGCTCGGAGAAGGAGTGAGGAGAGAGAGAGTTTTGAGAAAAGTGAGGAAGAAAGGGGCCTTCGCGGGTCTGTAAACAGAAAGCTAAAAGGCGTCGACTCAGATAGACGCGTTTTAGGGCGCATAAGTTGAGGCGGCAAGGACAGCTGTTTGAAATTGAGTGAACGGCGTCCACTCTGGATGATGCGTTTCAGGTTACCGCCAATTCTGTTCAGAGCCGTACACAGCATGATGATGAAAGGCGTCGTATCTTGTAGACGCGTTTTAGGAGATTAATCACGAAATTAATGGCAGAATCCTGGAAAAAGTAGGAGAGAGAATTGAAAGGCGTCTTGTCTGGACGACGCGATTTAAAGTTAAATCAGGGTTTTTGAGGATTAAATTGAATTTATGAAAAATGAATTATGGTTGAAAGGCGTCTTTCTGAGTGGACGCGTTTTGCATTAACAGAACCCGAACTATCATATTTTCAGGAAAAATCCAGTTTTCATTAAAGGAAAAATCATGAACACATCATAGGAAGTTAAGGAAAGGTTTCAAGGCACGAAAAATAGTTCTTTATTCAATGAAATCTTTTATTACATCATAAAGAAAAAAAAGAGAAAGAGGACATTTAAGGAAGAATTTCATGAAGACCTTTGATGTATGAAAATTTCAATCCTCTATCTCTATCTTTGGAGGATTTTACACGGTAACTGAAGCCAAGGTTCCATAAGGTGGTGATAAGCTCTGTGGCTTCATAATCTTCGTCGGATTCCAAGGCACGCTTCTTTATTAGAGATGTAAAGGAGAACTCGGGGAATTCACGACGGCTCAAGCTAAGTTGAGTAAGGCACCGATGTGGATTGTATAACACGAACTCGGTGGCTCCAATCAACTTAAGATCTGCTCCTGTTGCACGGCGCACCCAAACAGGCTTTCCAACAAGAGCAAGTGGAGACGAATCAAATATATCGGATGTCATGAGCTTCAGATACTCCCTCCAGTCGGCCCGGGTCTTGAGCTTTGGAACTTTATTGACCATGTGCTCGTTGAACTTTACAATATTGGCAATACAGTGGATGGGACTATTCATGTAAATTTGAGACGGTCTTGGAGGCACCTTCTTGCAGTACTCAAACTTGAAGTGAAGTTCAACCCACAGAGCAAAGAGTAACATGCACCCATAGGGGGGATGACCCACAGACGCCGCAGAAAGCCCGCTGTAAAGATATGCCAAGAGTGCAGTGCTAATGGATTTACCTTCAAAGATTGCGCAGATGGCACTGACTTCTAAGATATTATCCTCCGCAGGGAAGAACAAGGCACCGGCAAGGCATGTGAAGAAAGCTTTCGTCACATCCTCCGCTTCGTCCTCCCTTAGATCATCGATTTCATATAGAGTCCACTCAGCGAGCTTTGCAAGATTGATCCTCTTTTTGGTAAGGCATCCTTTAGCTTCTGAAGGATCCTTCATGATTGATGTCAACAATTGTTGACCGGTGATTTTCTCTCTTGTTAAAGCCATCTTATCTTTGGTCTTTGGGAGACCCAATAGAAGCTCCGCCTCCTCCAAAAGGATAGTGCACTCAAAGTCTTGGAAGAAGAATGTCTGAGTTTGGGGATGCCACCACTCGATCAAGGCACCCATAGCCGCCCAATCTACGTTCGAACTCTTGTAGTGTTTGGCAAGCACCACTAGTCCTTGAATATTCCACTTGGAGATGAAAACTTGCATGGAAAGCTTAACACTTTTTGCAAGTTTACGAATCCAAGGGAGAGAGGTGAATTTCCTTGGGCCAGGAAACATGGGGTAATTCTGGAAACAAAAGGAAGGAATGAAGAGTTAGAAGAACGAACGCGAAGAACATGAAAGAACAAGAAGAAGAATTGAAGGGAAGTTAATTTAGCTTACTTGAAGATTGGGATCCCTTCCGATAAGGTGATTCTCCACGTCGGAGATCTTCTCCAGCGACATCTTCATCCTCTTGTTTGAAGAATCCATCCTCTTTTTCGGAGTTTTTCCTTCTTGAAGCTTGGAAACCTTGGAACCTTTGGAAAGCCTTGAAACTTTGGAAGAAAACTCAACCTTGGATCTTTGGATTATGATAGGATTGCTTGGGAACAACCTAATGGTGTTTATATAGAAGAAATTGCGATCCTAGGAAGACTTTTCCGGATTGGAAAAGGGATGTGCATTGGTAGAGTTGGAATCTGAGTAGAGAACAACCAGAAACCTGTTTCTGTGAGTAAAAGGCGTCGAGGAACAGCGACGCGTTTTAATGTTAAATGGCGTCTTCGCGACACGACGCGTTTTAGCCTTTTTGTGATTTACCCGAAATTCTGTGGTTTTTGATACTCGTTTGGAATTATTAATGATTTTGATTGTAGGAAAATCAGAGAATTCAAATGAAGCTGAAAATATCAAGAAGATCCCACTGTGGGAGTTTATGAAGTCTCAACCGTGGCTAAAAAGATGGTTATTTCTACCCTTGTATTACTCCATGTAAATCATTTGCATTACTATATGTTAAATATTTACTAGAGCATGTCAAGGACCTTGTGGTTTTGATGAAACTGGAATTTGAGTTCCCTTACAACAAAAACAGTGATAATTCCAAAGAATTCTTAATCGTACGGATAGGCCGTTAGATTGTTAATTAGTGGGAATGATGGTTCCACTTTTGTGAAACGGTGCATGGATAAACGAGCTTCGGCTTAACACTGAATTACAAGAATTGGTATCTTGACTCATTAATGACAATTTAACAATATTATCCTTGATTAATTTATATTTTATTTGACTTTATATTTTTCTTTTAGCCCAGCATGCATCATGTAGGACTTTGAAATCACTGTGATAAGAATTAATTATTGATTAAGTTTCAGACCATTAATCAAATAATTCAAACATGATATGAAATATTCCATTCTAAATTGAGTATCTTGATTATCTTTGAGGTTCGCTTGAAGATATCCTTGGAATTCTATCCTTTCTTGGACTCTTTATCCAATATTTCTTGTTTTTCTTTTAAGATCCATCATGGTTGCAGCACGTCCACATTGGCTGGCAAACGCTCCCTGTGATGAAACCTACAGTGTCTACGACTTGGGGTACTTCCCACTTCGAGGAGGTTGATCGACCTTATTTTATTTCCTTGTCTACCTCATCCAGACAGGATTAATTCCATTGATCTCCTTGAGATATCTTCATTGATAATCTTGAGAAAAATTCCAATCATGTGATGTTGAGAGCGTGTCTCATCACACCTTGGCATCACCTTTTCAGTATATTCCATTTTATTTCACTCCCTTACAAAGACGATGCCAAGGTGAGGCAGCTGTAGACACGCTAATTTTAACATCATTTCGAGTAAATTTCATATCATATAATAATGCCTCAGAATGGTCTGATATTTAATCATTGATTAATTTTTATTGATCTTTTGAGTGTCGGGTCGAACAGACATGTTTAAGTTAATCAATTAAATTGATTTTAACTCAAATTTCAGTTAAAATATGAAGAAGTTTAAAAGTCGTCTACTTATGTGGACGCCATTTAGAGTTTATTCTTATTTTAACGTTTAAATTTGAATTTTAATCAGTTGATTAATTAGCTAAAAGGCGTCTGTAAGTCCTGACGCGTTTTAGGTTTCCTAAGCTATTTCTACTTCTCTTCCGGATGTTTATCCTTATCTTAATTAGTGTAAAAGGCGTCTTCATAAGACGACGCGTTTTAGCTAATACAGATAAAGATAAGTTTTTTCCGGATGTTTATCTTTATCCTAATTAATCTGAAAGGCGTCATCCATAGTGTACGCGTTTTAGATAATTACAAATAAAGATAAATTAATATGTATTTATCTGTTGGTTAAAATGGATAAATCCCAGATTTTTCCATGTAAATCCGCGGACGCAGAAGAAGTCTATAAATACCCTGCATCTTGAATGGGTGAAAAAAAAAAGAGAGTTAGAATTAAAGTTAGAATCAGAGTTTGAGTTAGTGATTGAAGATCGAAGCAACGACGTTCTAACGCCGAAGTGCTGCTGTTTCCAGAAGTCGGCATCCGTTCTTCGTCCAATCTTCATCCAATTCAAGGCTTCATCCAATCGGCATAAGTTTTTCAATTCATTTCTGCACTTTTCATATTCATATCTTCATTAATTCTACATTCTTCATCACATCACTTCATGCAACACACAACACAACATCATTTTCTAAAACCAATTTAAAGGGGTTTCAAAGACCATCCCAACAAGTGAGTTCTATGTTTAGTTGCATTTTTAAAACCTTGTTCAGAATGGATACTACTTCTGCTTGAATTCTCATCATTGTTTCTTCATTTATCTTTCTATTTTCTGCAAGCTGCAAAGGAGAAATCAAAAGGAGAAGAAAACAAGCAAATCACAAATAACTCTGGACGATCCTCAAATTCAAACTCAACAGCAAGAACAAGGGAAAGGAAGGACTCTCTTTCTTCAGCCGGCTGAAGGAGGGGAACCAAGAGCTCAACATCTCCTACGTTTAAACAGGTAGGTGATCAAACTCTGTCTTTTGGAACTTTTAAGTCAAAAGTTTATGGCGATCACTTCACTTAGTTTCTTTTTAATAGGTTTATTTTGCACTTAAACAACATAGATTTTTCATGATAATCACATACTCATTTTAAGCACTCACACTGTGGCTGTTGCTGTTGCTGATTCGACTGCTGGGGCCGCAGAAACTGGGGCTGCTGATGCTGGGGGTTTGGCTGCTGCCTGTACCCCTGCTGGTTCGGCTGCTGTGGCCGCTGGTACTGTTGTTGTTGACTCCTCACAAACTGGGGCGAGTTGTTGTTCATACTGCTAACTTGCTCATGAGAGAGCGTGCCCTCAGTAGTCGGACCTGTGTTGGGGGAATTTGGCACTGCAGGCTTCCGAGGTGGAGGCCTACTAGGTCTGTGAGGATCAAAGACGCTAGAGAACGTGGCGTCCTTGAAGGCATTCTGACAGTACCGCGCTCTTTCATAGAGCTCTGCCATGCTGGTCAGATTGTTCAGGGAGAGGACTACTTTGAACTGAGGCGTAGCATTAGAAATGAGCATCTTTACTTGTTCCGACTCAAACATGTAATCTTTTACTTTCTCAGCCAAGCCCCTCCCTCCATCTGTCGGCAAAACTGACGAACTCCTCATCGGGCTTCATCTTCTCTGCTATCAGGTCCGTAATGGACAGGGAGGGGGCAACTCTATCCTGGTATCGTTGAATGAATTTTTGGGAGACGATATCGTAGTCTTCTACTTCAGAGGGTTCTAAAGAAAAGAACCACTTGAGGGCTGGTCCCTCTAAAGATCTCCTGAACAAAAAGGCCAACGACCTCTTGTCGTTTTGTCAGAAGGATGACTCGTACATGAACTCCTTCAAGTGAGTGAAGGGGTTACCAGTACCATTATACTTTCGGTACACTCGCATCTCAGAGGGTGGTAGGTGGAACACTGGCAGGCTTGGTAAATTGATCTCTGGTGCAGCTTTGACCCCCATTATCTTCTGGAGGTTGTTGAATTGTTCGTCCATGCGCTCCATCTTTGCCAGCAACGCTTGCGTTGTCGGATCAGCCTGGGGAGGAGGGGTAGGTAGAGGTACTTGATAGGCCTGTTGCCTGGAGTACGTGGGACAAGGAGGATAATAAAGAGGAGGTCCGGCAGAGCTTCCGCCATGCCCGAGGGCATTTTGATAAGCATGCGTTAGTGGTCTGACCGGTTTCCTAGAAGAAGAAAGTTGCGGCCCAGCTGGCCAAGAAGTTGAGACATTGGGGCCTTCCATGGCCTGATGAAGGAAGGGAGGAGGTTGAGGAGGTTGTTGAGGGATGGCAGGGGGAGCCGCAGGGTTCGGCTCGGCAGACTGCATGGGTGCCTTCCCCTTCAGAATGGACTGGAACGCCTCGAACTGTTGAGGGTCCAGACGGGAGGCAAGAACTCCCAAAGCATTTACAAGATCCGAGCGATCAGAAGATGAGGGATCATTCTGGTTCATGTCTCCCTCGAAGATAGGGTTAGGAACCACATGCACATGCGGGGGAAGATCAGAGTATTGATCATGAGGGTGATGAAGAGGGGTTGGAACATTTCCCTCATATCGAATTGGACAAGGAAGAGAATTACGGGGGGCATCAACATCTCTCCCGCTTTCAAAACGGTAATCGGAGTCACGAGGGGCATGAGCATCTCCCTCGTAGTGGACTATGGCGTCTGGGGCCATGCTCAGATCTCTACCTGATCGAAGTAGTATGATGTTAGATTTTTTTCAGAGATTGGCAAACAAGTTGTACAGAGATTAAGCAAACAAGTGGATGTTTAACGTGATTTTAGGATTCTTTGTTGGGTTATTTAGATTCAATTAAATCACAAATTCGCTCAAGAGGTAGGATCCTAGTTTCAGTTCAATGTCCACCGTTATATTCTATGTCTTTCTCTCACAACGTTATGAAAAATCTAACAAGGACTTCAATTGGTACAACCAGCCCGATGATCAAGGAGGAATACCTTGATTTTGGGGACTTACGGAGGTCTTTAACGCCAACTAGTCTAGTCTGATCGAGGGACCAACCCAATCAGAGAGAGTTGAAGACGTCAAGAAGAGTGTTCCTAAGAAGAGGAGGGTGTTAGCCTCAGTGCGTATGACCTGTGGCCTGGGTGGCCTCTAATGCTTATTACATAAAGTGTAGTAGCAAACAGATCAAAAATCTGAGAACTGAAGAAGAAACAAGAAACTGCCTGAATCGCGTCGCTGTCCGTTGACGCTATTCAAACAGTGCCTTATTTTTTCGCAGAAGTTCAGGCAGCAAACAACAGAAAAATGAGACTGAAAGGCATCTGGGTTGGGCGACGCAGTTTGAAATGCGTCGCTGCTCCTGGACGCTTTTCAAGTCACAGATTCAGTTTTCCAGGAGGAATTTTTGGATTGATCCCCCCTCAAAACAGGATAAAAACGATAAATAATCAGCTCATGCAAATTTTATTTTTTTTTTTGTTTCAAATTTTAACAGGATGATTTTATCAAATAAACAACTAAAATATCAATCAATCACACAATCTTTTGTCACAAAACAACTTTTCAACTAATCAACGGGGAGGGCAAGATCTTGCCGCAGGGGTGTGCACGTGGTGCACGTAGGAATAACAACTAAACTAAAAACTCACCAATTGGTGAGGGCGTGTCGAGAGACACAGGTGGTGCACCGTGGGTGCCCGATTGATAACAGCAAGAACAAAGAATTAAAAAGATGGCGAGACCAAGTCCCACCGTGATCGCTAAAAAAGCTGTGAGTGCTTAAAATGGGTGTGAGATTATCATGAAAAATTATGTTGCTTAAGTGAAAAATAAACTTATTAAAAAGAAACTAAGTGATGTGATCGCCAGAAATTTTTGACTAAAAAATTCCAAAAGAAGATTTGATCGCCTACCTGTTTGGATATGGGAGATGTTGAGCTCTTGGTTCCCCTCCTTCAGCCGGCTGAAGAAAGAGAGCCATTTCTTGTCTTTGTTCTTACTTTGGCTGCTATTGAGTTTTGAGGATCATCCATACTCCTTGTTGTTCGTTGTTGATTCCCTCCCCTTTTGCTCTTCTTTTGTACCTTGCAAGAAATAGAAAGAAATAAAGGACAATGATGAAAACTTAGGAAGAAGTAGTATCCATTCCAGAGAAGATTTTAAAATGCAACTGAGCAGGTGAACTCACTTGTTGGGATGATCTTTTAAACCCCTTTGACAAATAGGTTTTGAAAATGATGCTGGTGTGTGTGTGCGCGTTGCATGGAGTGATGTGATGAAAAATGTGATGCTAATATGAAGAAAATGTGAGAAGAAAAATAAACGAGAAGTTAAGCTGGATGGCCCCTGGAAGCCTTGGTCTTGAGAGAATCTCGAATGGATGAAGAACGGATGCCGACTTCTGATGGTAGCAGCACTTCAGCGTTTGGACGTCGTCAAGCTTCTTTGCTCCAATCTCCACCACAATAATTACTAATTATCACTCAACATCACTAACTGTCACTTGCGTCAACATCACTAACTGTCATTCGTCTAAGAGGCTGGGTATTTATAGACTTCTTTGCATTCACGGATTTACATGAAGAAATCTTGAGATTTATCTAGCTTAACTAACAGATAAATACAGATTAATTCATCTTTATCTGTAATTAGTCTAAAATGCGTCGCTCATGGAAGATGCCTTTTAGCTAATTAAGATAAGGATAAACATCCGGGAAAAGTTCATTATTATCTGTAATTATCTAAAACACGTCGCATCTTGGAGACGCTGTTTAGACTAATTAAGATAAGGATAAACATCCAGAAAAGAGATAGAAACAACTTAGGAAACCTAAATTGCTTCGTCCCATGTAGAAGCCTTTTAGCTAATTAATCAATTAATTGAAATTCAAATTTAAACATCAAAATAGGAATAAAGTCCAAATGACGTCTACACATGTCGACGTCTTTTAGACTTCTTCATATTTTAATTAAAATTTGAGTTAAAATTAATTTAATTGATTAACTTAAATCATGTCTGTTTGACCCGACACTATTTAGATAATTAACTCAAAATGATCGATAAAAATTAACAAATGATTAAGTATCAGACCATTCTGAGGCATTATTATATGATATGAAATTTACTTGAAATGATGTCAAAATTAGCGTGTCTACAGTTATGTGTGATACTTTAGACCCATTATCAGTCTGGTTTAAAGATCCATTAACTTGTAATGTAATTAGAAGTAAATTAAATCGATTATTCTCAATAACCGTTTAATTTGATCCGGACCTTTTGATCACGTTGGGTCAAGCAAATCCGCTTGATCTCAGAGGATGCTAGGTTCATCTTCACCCTATATGGCACCTGCAAGTCTTTAGTTACCGTATCGCTATAATCCTTTACTCATTCTATGAGTCTGATTCGATCATGTGGTATGGTTATATCAAATCACTAGTGATCATGTCGTTTGACTATGACCTCCTTAATTATTTCACGTTCGTTCCAAACAAATCGATACCACCTTGGCCAAGGATTTAGTGGAGCATCCATGTCATGACTCATTAACTATCTGTGATATACTTGACAGTGAGCGATCCCCTCTTGATCATTAACGGTCTTTGCATGTAGTCTGATGTGGCTAATAATTCGGTGTTTCATGATTTATGGTTAAAGTCACTTAACCAAACATTAAACCATACCAGTCCTCACACAGACCTCATTAATGTCTCAGGTCAAAGGATCAACGATACTACTGAGATATATGGATCTTCAGTTGACATTAGGTATAATTAACTATATGAAGATTCATTACTGGATCAGTTCAGTGAATATCCTCCCAAGAGGAACACCCACACATATGTGCTGGTGCCCCGCACCTATGACCGTGAGATTGGTCATCTATACATCATGCGTATTGATTTATGAGTAATCAATGTCCCAGAGTGATTACTCTCCACTCAGGAATGGTTTAAAGTATGTGTCCATATACAGTCAAACTCACATTCGAGATCTCATCTCGAAATTGACTTTACAACCACATATCCTAAGGACAACGCAAAACAATCCATAAATTATAAGTTTACGCTCTAATTATCACTTAATTATATTGAATAAGATTGTACAACATATTGGACCTATACGGCCCATAATTGGTCTATAGGGCACCTAAAAACTAACAGTCTACAGAGTTTGGTTTCCCATGATCCAGGGAGTAGGATGCATTCAAGAGACCAGTGGCAGAGATAGATGGGGTGGGTGGATGCGTAGTGAAGGATGGAGGGGAAGGAAGAGGTAGTAGAATTTAAAAGGTGGTTGGTCTCGACGAAGAGCAGGGAAGCTATAGTGAAAACTAGAAAAGGCGTGGATGACCTGGGAGAGGAAGAGGGGAAACTATATGTAGACACGTTAATTTTGACATCATTTTGAGTAAATTTCATATCATATAATAATGCCTCAGAATGGTCTGATGTTTAACCATTAATTAATTTTTATTGATATTTTTGAGTGTCGGGTTGAACAGACATGTTTTAAGTTAATCAATTAAATTGATTTTAGCTCAAATTTTAGTTAAAATATGAAGAATCCTAAAAGGCGTCGACCCATGTGGACGCCATTTAGAGTTTATTCATATTTTAACGTTTAAATTTGAATTTTAATCAATTGATTAATTAGCTAAAAGGCGTCTGTGAGAGTCGACGCGTTTTAGGTTTCCTAGGCTATTTCAACTTCTCTTTCGGATGTTTATCCTTATCTTAATTAGTGTAAAAGACGTCTACACAAGTGGACGCTTTTTAGCTAATAAAGATAAATATAAGTTTTCCCGGATATTTGTCCTTATCTTAATTAAATCTGAAAGGCGTCGTCTATGGTGGACGCGTTTTAGATAATTACAGATAAAGATGAATTAATCAGTGTTTATCTGACGATTAAGGTAGATAAATCCTAGATTTTTCTATGTTAATCGCGAACGTAGGAAATGCCTATAAATACCCTACATATTGAAGAGTTAAAAAAAAAAAAAAAAGAGAGAGAATTAAGTTGAGCCATAGCGTTATAAAGATTTGAAGATCGAAGCAACCACGTCGGAACGCCGGAGCGCTGCCATTTCCAGAAGACGGCGTCCCTCTTCAAGATCTTCATCCTTTCAAGGCTTCACCAACTGGGCATAAGTGTTTCATTTTTTTAATTTCATTTCACATATCCATCAATCTTTCATTCTCCATAATCACCTCATGCAACACACACCACAGCATTAATTTTCCAAAACCCATTTGTTTTAAAGGGGTTTCAAAGCCATTTAAACAAGTGAGTTGCTGTTTAAATATGTTTAACATCATGATTAGTTTTGATATTATTTCTATTTAAATTCTCATCATAAGTGTTTCTTCATTTCGTTTTTCTTTCTCTGTCTCTGTTGCACTCAACAACAACAACAACAAGAGATCAAAAGGGGAAAATCAAGCACAAAGCCAGAAGAACTTCTGGACGAACCTCAAACTCAGCAAGAACAAAAGAACAAAGAGGCTCTCTTTCTTCAGCCGGCTGAAGGAGGGGAACCAAGGATTCATTCTTCCGCGTTCAAACAGGTAAGCGATCAAACTCTCTTTTGAAGCTTTTTAGTTAAAAGTTTCTGGCGATCACTGCACTTTAGTTGCTGTTTTTAATAGGTTAGTTTACACTAAACAACATAGTTTTTCACATTAATCACACGAGCATTTTCAGCACCTACAGCTCTTTTTGGCGATCACGGTGGGACTTGGTCTCGCCGTCTTTTAGTTTATTTTTGTTCTTGCTGTCATCATATCGGGCACCCACGGTGCACCATTTGTGTCTCTCAACACGTCCTCACCAATTGGTGAGTGTTTAGTTTAATTAATTTCCCTCGTGCACCACGTGCACACCCCAGTGGCAAGATCTTGCCCTCCCCTTGATTAGTTCAAAAAGCTGTTTTTTTGTGATAAAATGATGTGTGATTGCGTGATTTCTTAGTTGTTTAGTTAGTAAATCATCATGTTTAAAATCTGAAACTAAAAATCTTTGCATGAGTCGATTGTTTACTGCATTTTACCCTATTTAAGGAGGATTCGACCAAGAAAATCCTTCTGGAAATCTGTTTCTACGAACTAAAAAGCGTCCAGGAACAGCGACGCGTTTCAAAACCGCGTCGTCACTACTAGACGCCTTTTAGCCTCCAGGCTTTCTCTGCTGTTTGCATCTGTTTCTGCGAAATAATTAAGTTCTGAGTTGAATAGCGTCGACCATAATCGACGCTATTCGGACAGTTTTTAGTTATTTTCCAGGCTTTCTCTGCTGTTTGCATCTGTTCTCTGCGGAAGAATTAAGTTCTGTTTTGAATAGCGTCGACTATAATCGACGCGATTCAGACAGTTTCTTAATTATTTTTCAGTTTCCAGATTTCTGTGTTGAGTGCTAGCTACCCATTACTTTATTAAGCATTAGAGGCCATCCAGGTCGCAGGACATACGCATTGAGGCTAAAACCCTCCTTTTCTTAGGAACACATTACTCGACGTCGGCAACTCTCTCTGATTGGGTTGGTCCCTTGATCAGACTAGAGAAGTTGACGTTGAGACCTCCATAAGTCCCCAAAATCAAGGTATTCCTCCTTGATCATCGGGCTGGTTGTACCAATTGAAGTCCCGGCTAGATTCCGAAAGCGTTGTGAGAAAGAACCCTAGAGAATAACGGTGGAAACTGAACTGAAACTAGGATCCTTCCCTGAGCGAAATTGTGGTTTAATCCAATTCAAATAATTCAACAAGGAATCCTAAAATCACGTTAAGCATCCAGTTGTTTGATTAATCTTTGTACAACTTGTTTGATTAAATCTTTGAAAAGGGAATCTAATATCATGTTGCTGCGATCAGGCAGAGACTTGAGTATGGCCCAAGACGCCATCATCAACTACGAGTGAGATGCTAATGCCCCTCGCGATTCGGACCTCAACTATGAGAACGGGAGAGATGCTGATGCCTCCCGCAATTCTGCCCCCATTCCATATCGACATGATGGGAATGTCCGGACTCCTCTCTTTCATCCACACGATCAATATCATGATCTTCCCCCGCATGAATATGCGATCCCCAATCCCGATCTTGAGGGGGACATGAATCATCATGATCCCTCATCCTCCGATCCTATGGATCTTGTCAACGCCCTGGGAGTTCTTGCCTCCCGACTGGACCCTCAGCAGTTCGAGGCGATCCAGTCTATTTTGAAGGGGAAGGCACCCATGCAGCCTGCTGAGCCGAACCCTGTGGCTCCCCCCGTTGTTACTCAACAACCTCCCCATCCTCCTCCTTATATCCATCAGGCCATGGAAGGCCTTCACATTACTTCTCGGCCCACTGGGCCGCAACTTTCATCATCTAGGCAGCCGGCTAGACCGCAAACGCCTATTTATCAAAATGCCCTCGGGCATGGCGGAAGCTCTGCCGGACCTCATCCTTATTACCCTCCTTGTCCAACGTACTCTAGGCAGCAGGCCTATCAAGTACTTCCTCCTCCTCCTCCTCCCCAGGCAGATCTGACCACGCAGACGTTGCTGGCCAAGATGGAGCGCATGGATGAGCAGTTCAACAATCTCCAGAAGATGATGGGGGTTAAAGCTGTGCCAGAAATCAGTCTACCGAGCCTGCCAGTATTCCATCTGCCACCCTCTGAAATGCCAGTGTATCGAAAGTATAACGGTACTGGTAACCCCTTCACGCACCTGAAGGAGTTCATGTACGAATCCTCTTTCGGACAGAATGATAAGAGGTCATTGGCTTTCTTGTTCAGGAGATCCCTAGAGGGACCAGCCCTCGAGTGGTTCTTTTCTCTGGAACCCTCCGAAGTAGAGGATTACGGTATCGTTTCACGCAAATTCATCCAACGATACCAGGACAGAGTTGCACCCTCCTTGTCTATCACGGATCTCATAGCAGAAAAAATGAAACCGGATGAGGAGTTTGTCAGTTTTGCTGACAGATGGCGGGGCCTGGCTGAAAAGGTGAAAGATCACTTGTTTGAATATGAACAAGTGAAGATGCTAATTTCTAACGCCACTCCCCAGTTCAAGCTAGTCCTCTCCTTGAACAATTTGACTAATATGGCAGAGCTCTATGAAAGAGCACGGTACTGCCAGAATGCCTTCAAGGACGCTACGTTCTCTAGCGTCTTTGATCCTCACAGACCTAACAGGCCTCCACCTCGGAAGCCTGCCGTGCCGAATTCTCCCAGCACAGGTCCAACTACTGAGGGCACGCTCTCTCACGAGCAAGTCAGTACCATGAACAATAACTCGCCCCAGTTTGTGAGGAACCAGCAGCAGTACCAGAGGCCACCACAGCTGAGCCAACAGGGGTACAGGCAGCAGCAGAACCCCCATTACCAACAGCAGTACCAGCGGCCCCAGCAGCCGAATCAAAACCAGCAACAGCTACAGCAACAGCCGCAACGGCAACAGCAGTATCAGCAGCCCCCTCAGCAGCAGTATCAGCAGCAACAGCCACAGTACCAGCCGCGTGCACCGCCGGCGTACCACAATGTCCCTCCTCCTGGTGACTACAACCAGCAGAGGAGACCTCCAGGCCCGAAGAGGGCAGAATACCCGGCCCTCCCAGAATCCTTGGCGGATATCTTCAGCGCTTTAATGGCAGCCAATGCCTTAGTTTTGCCAAGGGAGAAGGCCGTCTGGCCTCAAAATGCCGATACGTCCAGGTATTGCTACTTCCACAGGCAACCTGGGCATACCATTGACACCTACTTTCAATTCAGAGATTATATTCATGATCTCAATGAGCAGGGCGGCATAGACTGGGAGGAAATGAAAAAGTACATAACAGCCTTGAAGGCGAGGAGACCGCAGCAGCAGCAGCAGCAAGCAAGACCACCGGCACAAGCAGCAGCACCACCCAACATGGGTATAGTGCAGAATCCACTCCCGGAGCATCAGAACCAAAACCAGGTTGTTCCCATTTTGACGAACAGCCAGTCTGAGGCTGGTCGTGGGCAGCAGTGGAGAGTAGAGGACTCTTCCTCTCTTTGTTCAACGGGTCACGTTCAAAGTACCGTAGAGCGACCACCGCGCCGCACCGTCCACATACCCAGACCACAACCCGTTACCATCACCCCTATACCCACACCTACATATCACTCACCCACACCCAATAATCCATTACCACTACCTACCTTCCTTAGGCCCATTACGCCCCGCACCACTACGCCTCCATCATATAACCCCCCGCAAACCAATAACGCGCCCCTCCTACCATCCAGGCCATTACTACGCATACCATTTCCTACTTCACCCACTACCACCACCGCCTACCCAGATATCCCCTTACCATCTAGACCGCTATTACGTGTACCATTCCCCACTTCGCCAACCGCTTACCCATCCACCATCCAACCCTCTAGGCCTTTAATCCGCACCGCGCCATCACCATCTAACCCTACGCCATCACCTACCTACCAACCCTCTACGCCATCCGCACCATCCAACTCTACGGTACTTAAGGTGTCACCCGGATCCTCCACGGTTGAGGAACATGCGCTCCGGAGTGGCAGGATTTTCAACAAGGTCTTCCCTCAGTCCACAGTCAGAGACGGCCCATCACAGCCAACTGAGGAAGCCCATAATGAAGAGAGTGCACCAGGCACTCAATACGACTTGTTGAAACACCTGGATCGGACACCGGCACGGATCACTATACTAGAATTGATCAAAAGATCCAAGAGTCACCAAGAAGCTTTAATGGAATATCTACAGAAGGTGATGGTCAACGAAGACGTGCCGGTAGAGAAGATTGCAGCACTACTAGTTCCTCAGGGGGATCAGTCCTCAATAACATTTCATACATCGGAACTAGCACCGCCAGCAGCCAGAAGCATGGCTCTGAGTATCACGGTCAATATCTGTAAGAAGGCCGTGGATGCATGCCTGGTCGACACAGGGGCTTCGATCAATGTTTTACCCCCGAAGACCCTGGAGCTATGCGGTGTGCCCAAAGAGAAATGGCTGCCCAGCCCCATATCAGTGACAGCATATGACAATTCTACCCGTTCCCCTCTGGGAATGGTTTATTTAAAGGTGGAGCTGGGCCCCGTAAGTCATGCAGAGGTCGAATTTCACATCCTGGAAATCGACCCTTCCATAAATGCCATTTTAGGTCGTCCTTATATTAAAACTCTTGAGGCGATTCCCTCTACGAATCATCAATGCCTCAAATTTCCTTACAAAGGACGAATAATTAAAGTGACGAGCATGCCGATCCTTGCTGCTGCTCATACCTTGAACATTAAATCTGCTGTTCTACCTGGCCGACAACCTTTTCTGTCGGTATTACAGGTCTACCGTCCAGTGGCTGATCCTCTGAAAGCCGCTACTATTTCTCCATACCCATTAGATGCTATCAAAAGGGGGAAGTGCATGAGTACCCCGGGATGGAGGATTATGATGAAGAACGGCTACAAGCCTGGGAAAGGTCTGGGCACACAATTGCAAGGCAGGACCACTCCTGTCAGAAATCATCGAGCGGCACCTGGAAGTGGTCTGGGCTATAGGCCAATAAAACTGAAACAAGCAGAGATCGAAGAAGGCCCGAAAATCTGGGAGGCAATGTCCACACCACCCAAAGAAGGCTGAGATCCCTTAACATGGACCCTATGCACGCACTTTGTAAAAGGGCCCATACTTAGCCACGACAATACGGTAATCATTACTTCCTCTTTTGACTTCCATGATATATATGAGAGGGATTTGGCTAGACATTGCTCCGAACTGCTTACGTACCAATCCTTGGAGGCTCTGCGGCCTATGAAAAGGAGGAAATTTCATGATCCTGAATGTGAATGGTACAGGTGGTTCGATCTGAGGGACCTGTACATAGCACTGAACAGACTATTTCTGGATCCTGCAGAACCTAAGTGGCCGCCGCAGATTGATGAACTGATTGAAAGCCCTGGTGCCATATTTGACAAGCGGATACTGTTGTCCGAAGAAACTGACGAAGGGGAGCCGGATGACCCATATCAAGCTGGTTACACAACAGATTTGCTCTGGAGGGGGACATATCCTTCACATGTCTTCATACTCCATACTCTTTTCCGTACACTGCTCTTGACCCCGACTTGGTCGCGGGTCATAATTGAAGATATTCCACGGGCTCCGCCCGTCATGATTGCTCTGTCCCCTCGGGACATTATACCACAACCTCCTCTCGATCTAGAGAGGTTGTATAATCTGATCTGGGACATATTGCTATATGATCCCCCTAATCCTCTGGCCTTGGTGCCACTTCCTCCGTCTGATTCTCCTCCCATTTTTATTCATTCCTGCTTTATGTTTAATTCTTTCATTGTCCAAAAAAAAAAAAAAAAAACGCCAATTTGGCAACAAATTCTTCACAAATCCTCATTGAGGAAACATCTTACTTGTCCGATCGCACCCCGCCGCGCGGGTCCTTCGGTCAAGATTCTCTTCTAGATTTGCTCTGTCCCTCCCCTCGGGAGGATTCTCTTGTATTTCCACTTGTATCCCAGGATTTTCGTCCTGCTTCATCTTCGTTAGGTTATGATAGTAAGTTTAGTGAAGTTAGGCAGTCTAGTCAGGTTAGGAAGTCTAGGAAGCCTAAGGGTAGGCAAATACCAGATAGATACCTCCAGGACTTAGCTGATAAATGCTCTTCTTGCTCGTTAATCCCTCAGTTTTTAGAAAATCCAATCCAGATGCCAGAAGATTGCATAGACGATGAGTCAGTCAATGATGGGTACGGGGTATATGAATTAGTGCATGAAAAGGACCCCATTGAGGAAGATGACGAGGACGCGGCTGAGGCATATGCCAGTGGAGTGAAGAGATTTGATGAACCCTCAACTGCCGTAGAAGAGCCTACCAAAGAAATCAATTTAGGGACTGAAGACGAACCTAAGGTTGTCCTCGTTAGTAAGAATCTTTCTGAAGAGGATGAAAAGGCAATGGTACAAGTACTAAAGGACTATAAGGACACTTTCGCCTGGAGTTATGAAGATATGCCGGGGTTAGACTCAACTTTGGTTGAACACAGATTGACATTAAAGGAAGGAGCTAGCCCGGTCAAACAAAAATTAAGGCGATTCCACCCACAAATGGCTTTAAAGATGAAGGAAGAAGTTGACAAATTGCATAAAGCCAAATTTATTAGAGTTGTCCTTTATCCACAATGGGTGGCCAATATAGTCCCGGTTATGAAGAAGGACGGGAAGGTCAGAATTTGCATTGACTTCCGCGATATGAACCGGGCGTGTCCTAAAGATGATTTTCCATTGCCTCATATTGATGTACTCATCGATAACACTGCTGGTTATGAGACTTTATCATTTATGGATGGATTTTCAGGATATAATCAGATTAAGCTGGCAGAAGAAGATCAAGAAAAGACTTCATTCACTACACCTTGGGGAACATACTGTTATGTCGTCATGCCGTTCGGATTGAAGAATGCTGGAGCCACTTATCAAAGGGCCATGATGGCAATATTCCATGACATGATGCACATAGATTTGGAAGTGTACGTAGATGACTTACTAGTTAAATCTAAGACAAAGGCTGAGCATGCCAAAGTTTTGGCAAGGGTGTTAGAGAGATCGAGAGAATATCAGTTAAAGATGAACCCCAAGAAATGTGTATTCGGGGTATCTTCAGGAAAATTGCTTGGATTTATTGTCAGTAAACGGGGAATTGAGATCGATCCTAATAAGGCGAAGGCTATCAGAGAAATGCCACCTCCTAAAAACTTGAAAGAATTGAGAGGATTGATTGGGAGATTGTAATTTATTCGCCGTTTTGTCTCCCAGCACTCACAAAGGAGTAAGCCGTTTTACGAGCTTACCAAGCCGGGAGTCAAATTCGATTGGGACGATAAGTGTCAGGAGGCATTTGATGGATTAAAGGACTATTTAGAAAGTCCTCCTGTTTTGAGACCACCATCTCCAGGCAAACCATTGATACTTTATATTTCAGTCCTGGATGATGCTGTGGGGGCTGTCCTAGCACAAGAAGATGAAGAAGGAAAAGAGAGGGCAGCCTACTATCTCTCTAAACTTCTCAACCCCGCTGAACAGAGATATACGGCGATGGAGAAAACGTGTGCAGCATTGGTTTGGGTTGTGCAGAAATTGAAGCATTATTTTCTGGCCCATGAAGTCCATCTCATCGCTAGGATGAATCCGATCAAATTCCTTCTGGAGAAATATGTTCTTACTGATAGGTTAGCACGATGGCAAAGTTTTCTATCTCAATGCGATATCATCTATATTCAACAGAAAGCGATCAAGGGCTATGCCATAGCAGAACATCTTGCTCATCATCCCCTTCCTCGATTTGATCCAGTGAAATCAGAGTTTCCGGATGAGGAACTGATGTCCGTAAATCAAATCAGAGATGATATGTGGACTCTGCATTTTGACGGAGCTCTGAATTCTCATGGAAAAGGGATCGGAATTGTTCTGTTATCACCTGAAGGTGTCACCATTCCACAAGCCTTTCAGCTTGATTTTCCAGTCACAAATAACATAGCTGAATACGAGGCACTTCTTGCTGGCCTCGAGGCTGCTCATTTCCATGGTGCCACCAAACTCAGGATTGTGGGTGATAGCCAATTGATTCTTCGCCAAGTGTTGACCAAGTATCGAACTCTCGATCCTAAGCTCAAGCCTTATCAGGAACTTACTTCTGCTTATTCAAAGCTTTTCACGAAATTGATCTTTGTCCATGTCCCTAGAAATCAAAACATCTTAGCTGACGCTCTAGCTTCACTTGCCTCATCTCTTGATTTTCCAATCAGCAAACAATCCGAATCAATCATAGTTCATAGGCGTCTTTCACCCGCCGTGAAAGACCCTTCATTCCTTAGAATTAAGGAGAAATTGCTGAAGAAAGTCAGGGACGGAGATATCATTGAGAAAAGAGAAATCATGTTGATGGAGCTGTTAGAAGAGATGGATGATGAACAGAAGCCATGGTATTATGAAATTGCAAAATATTGTGAAGATCAATCGTATCCTGAGGAAGCTACAACAGAAGAGAAGAGAGCTATCAGGAGAGTTGCTCAACGATACACCCTAGTTGGGGGAGCATTATACAAGAGAGGTTTTGATGGAGTTCTTCTGAGATGTCTAGACGAAGATGAGCTTTGGAAGGTTATGGAAGGAGCTCATAGTGGAGTTTGTGTGGCCATGTCAATGGACAGATGTTAGCAAAGAAGATCCTTAGACAAGGATTTTATTGGCCAACCATGGAAGAAGACTGTGTAGGATATGTCCGTAGGTGTGCTAAGTGTCAACTTCACGCCGACAAAATTCATTCTCCTGCATCTTCACTCCATCCTGTTTCCTCCCCATGGACTTTCTCCATGTGGGCTTTCGACATTATTGGACCTCTTGGTAATCCCGATTCCGGCATCAAGCAAAAATCTTTCATTCTCACGGCAACGGAATACTTCACCAAGTGGGCAGAAGCTGAAGCGTACGTGGAGATCAAAGCATCAACCGTCTGCAAGTTCATCATGAAGAACATCATCACCCGATTCGGAATTCCAAGCACCATCGTCACCGACAACGGACCGCAGTTCGTATCACAGGAATTGAAGGACCTCTGCAACAGGTATAAAATTGCATTGCATCATTCATCTCCTTATTATCCGCAAGGCAATGGCCAAGCAGAGGCAACAAATAAGACTTTGATAAAAATCATCAAAAAGACGTGCAAATCTAACAAGTTCGCAGATTGGCCAGAAAAATTGGTTGAGGCTCTATGGGCCTACCGAACTTCAATCCGCACACCTACTGGACAAACTCCTTATTCTTTAACATTTGGAATGGAGGCGGTAGTTCCATATGAGATCCTCATACCGTCATTAAGAGTACAATTGAATAAGGAATTTTCCATTGATGAACATCGTTCAGCACTCCTTGCTCAATTGGAACTTTTAGACGAGAAAAGATGGTCAGCTGCTAATCATGCAAAAGTTTATCAAAATAGACTAGCACGTTTTTATCAAAAGAAAGTCATTGAACGTAAGTTCAAAGTCGGTGAAATGGTTGTTAAAAGGATTTTTGTAAAACCTGGTGGTCCGCGTTCTAAGCTCCAACCCAACTGGGAAGGACCTTATGTTGTATCGCACGCTTTTCCTGGTAATGCTTATCGTCTTGTTAATGCAGAAGGAGAAGAGTTAAAACATCCCTGGAATGGTTTACATCTTAAGAAGTACTACCCTTAAGTTAAAGAGTCGATCAGTATGGTACAAAGACCAATGGAATCAGAAAATTTATAAACTCAAATTTCCTTATCAGTCTGGATAATTTAACTCAAGCCCATTACTGCACACACTGACATGTTTGATTCGTGAGTAACAAGAGATGACAAGTCCTAACGGATATCGAAAACTTGACCTAAAGTGTAAAGTACAAATCATTCATTTTAAAGCAAAAATTCTGTTTTAAATTCGGCCCATGATGTCGGAACGAGGCTTAGAATAGACTACCAAGAATACCCGCCATCTTAGTAGGAGGCCGTCATAAAAAAAAAGGGGGAGATCCGTCCCGAAAGAAAAGAAGAAGAAAAGAAAAGAAAAAGGCAAAAGCCAAATGTCAAATCAAAAGGGCCATTACATTACAAACGTTACATCAAGGCCATGAAATGAAACAAAAGGGAACGCAAGGTCGATAAATACCCCGGAAAGGAAATGACCGAACCCCAACGGATATTAGGGTAGGAAAGGAACATCTTTTTAAGTCTCCGGAACCTTCTCATGGGCTCTCTAAACTTATTCATCTTTTCTTTCTAAAGAAATGTACTCCAAACTTAAGGAATGGCTCAGATTGACTAATGGTCAAATCATCAAATGGGATCACGAATGGAAACACAAATTCAAACACGATGGGTTTAAGTTAAGTTGTAGAAGAACGATTTGGAAATTAAGTTAATAAATGAATATGATCTTTTGATCCAAGTACCATGCTGATGTTTTAGTCAAAAAAAAAAATCCAAAAAAAAAATACATATGTCAAAAATAAAAAATACATATGTCAAAAATTCAAAAAAAGATACATACATCAAAAATTCAAAAAAAATACATATATCTAAAATCCAAAAAAAATACATATATCTAAAATCCAAAAAAAAATACATATATCAAAAATCCAAAAAAAAAATACATATGTGAAAAATTCAGGAAAAAAAACATGTGTTCAAAAATTCAAAAAAAGAATACATATGTCAAAATTAAAAAAAAAAGTATACATTTCAAAACCCCAAACAAAAATGAATATTTTCAAAACAAACAAAAATATTTCAGTTAGCATATGCTTGTTGCATTTAGTATGTCTCATTCCTTTTATTTTCAGTGAGCATTTGTCTGCTTGTATGTTGCATTTTACTTAAGTCTGATTATTCTCATTACCTTTGTTAATAAAGGCTATGCCCCTTGACCATTTATTGAAGAAAAGATTGATTGACCATTTATTTGGTCAGGCAAGGGGCTAAGCCTAAATAGATACTTAACCTGTTTGTTAAGTGTGTACAGGATGCAAGATAAACACAGGAACACAAGATTGGAGCCAAAAGTTTCATGTATATTATCAAGAGGAGTTTTTGTACATGATACATGAAGAAAAAGAAGATACATGAGCCCTCAAGGCTGGCTCTCCCCTCCGCCCTCGTCCAACTGGCTCTGGGCCTCGTCAGGTGCATCCGGTGCTGGCCCTCGACTAGGAGGTGGAGGTGGTCCCATCGCGCTCGGCCCTGCCTGGCCGGAAGACACAGCAACACTGGCCGTAAAAGCACTGGTCAAACCACGCTCATGGGCACGCTGTCGAGCTCGCTGGTACCTCTCCTCCACCATTTTGCGCTCATGCTCTGCAACTGACAACCGACCCAGAAGACCCTCCAGTCGTAGGCGCTCGCGCTCTCGCTCTTCGTTGATGAACCCCAGTCGAGACTGGAGGTGTGCTACCTCTCGCGCAAGATCTCCTGTCGAGAGTCGGGCCACCTGCTCCTCCAGAGCCCGGATCCGCTCTGCATCAGCCTCAGCACGAGCCGCTGCAGTACGGGCATGTTCTATCTCCGCTTCAGCCCGCTGAAGGGCTTCCTGAAGCTCAGCAACCTGAAAGGAAGTCATTGTTAGTTCAAAGCAATCAAATAATCGAGTAATCAATTTCAGAATTCAAAAGTTGAAGAGCTTACCTGAGCAGCACGATCCTCCTCCGCTAGAGAAGCCCGGTGAATGGCAGAGGCGAGCTGACTCTGGAGGTCAGCCAGAGCAGCATCATGAGCAGCAGAGGATGAAGACGAAGCTCCATGGGAAGGAGGAGCCGCCTGGGTGTAGACGGCTCGCTGCACCGAAAGACAACTATCAGTGGTTAATCGCCAAAACAATTAATTAAAACATCCATTCATATTCATTCATACATACCAAGTCATATAATTCCTTCTGGACTTGTTCTAGCTGGGCCTCCGCATCATGTAGGCGGGCCCGGAGGTCGACGATGACCGCATCACGCGCGTCCTACATGTCATACATTCATTCACAAATATAAATCAAGATAATAATAAAATTAAAGACGCATGAATGCATACTTACATCGAGTGGTCGGAGGAGCCGAAACTGATCGGCATAGTGGGCCCGGTACTGCTGGAGGTAGGCCTCGCTACTCTCCGCTCGTGACTCCACTCTGATGCCGTGGCGGTGCCAGTCCTCGTACTGCTCCGGGAACTTGGCACGCCAATCGGTGAGGGCTTGCTTCCCCCTCATGCTCCTTCCAATGCCCTCCGGGACCTCCTCGTCGATCCACTCCTGGTGGAGGCCCAGTGTCCTCATCACTAGTCGGAGGCGGAGGGGCTCGATCTCGTTGAGGCAATGTACCCACATCTGCCTCCCGAACCTCCTCCTGCCAGCCGTCACCCACGGCTGACCCTCCTCATTCATGCCCAGGTATGGGCGCCAGATCACCTGCATATAGGTTAGATGCATTCATAAATAACTTGCATTTAATGAACGAAAAAAAAAAGATTGCATTTAATAAAATTGAACAAGTTAAAAACTCACCAGAAGCTCGGGATAATCCAGAAACTGACGGCGGAGGGCCGTCAGCTGGTGATGCTGTGGAGCCGTGTCCACGATCGGCTGCCAACGGCAGGCAAAAGGGACGGCGTTCGGACGCACAATCCGCGCTCTGCCGAGCGGGAAGTAGTAGTAGCTCCACACCTGCATTCATGAACATATAGGTTAGAAAAAAAAAGCATCATATCATATTGCATATAACAAATAATTAAACAAGTTAATACCTGAAGAAATGGCGAGAAGCCACTGATGGTAGTCTCACGGTCCGGCGTGACCGCGGATAAGTCGGCGAAGAGGTGAGCCAGAAGGGCTGCACCCCAGGCATACTCTCCTAGGCTAGCTAAATCATCTAATAAATAGAGAAATCTACAGTGGATATGGTCGCCCTTCGTACCGAAGAGCAACCGACCGAAAAAGAAAACTAGGAAGACCCTGAGCTGTCTGTCTACCTCCTCTACCTGACCAGGATCGCTACAGTAGACTAAGGAGGACGACTCGGCTAGCCTAATCCTGAACTCCTCCCGGGTCTCGTCAGACCGACGCCGGGGCTCATCTAGACCTAGGGCTGCCTCTACTTCTACTCGAGGAACCATCCTAGACTCCCTGCCTAGGCTAGATACATCTATCCCTAACAAAGCCTTTGCCAATCCCTGGTAGTTGGGGTAGGTCACCCCGCTCACAGGTCGGCCCTCTACCCGGAGGCCAGTAATCCTGGCCACATCCTCTAGGGAGGGGACCATATGCCCCCATGGCATTAGGAATGCCCGACTCTCTGCATGCCAACGCTCCCTGAGCGCCTGCAGCAGGACCAGATCAAGCCAAAATGGCTCGATGTCCAGTACCTCGCCGAATCCCATCTGGCGCAAGCGTGCCTTCTGGAAGTCGGGGAGCGCCCTATAAGCCCCTACTACTAGGTCCCATGAGATTCTGGCCCTCATCACTCCCTGCAAGTAGACATAGAAATAAAAGTCAATAATGAATAAAAAAATAAGGAAAATCAGTTCTGTTTTGAAACGCGTCAGCACACGCAGACGTGTTTTAAAACACGTCAACGTGCATTGACGCAATTCAAACTCTTTATTCCTAATTAAAAAATAAAAATAAAAATCAGAATTTATGTTGAAAGACGTCAGCCCAAGGAGACGCCTTTTAAAAGGCGTCACCTGGTCTGGACGCCTTTCAAGTCCAGATTCCGGATTCCTTCAAGAATCCCGTTTTCTCCCCTTTCTTCTCATCCATTCATCCCACAGGGAGCTTACCGTGTGGAGGTCGCCCTCCTCTTCTTCTTCTACCGCCATGGGTGCCGGTAGGGGGAGTTCCTCCTCCAAGAAAGCCGCCGCCTCCGCAAGGGCCGCCGGAACCTCCTCGGGAGCTTCTTCTTCTTGCCTCCGCCTCCTCTTGGCTATGACCTTCGTCTTTCCAGAACCTTCACCGCGCTCCATGGCTTGAGAAGAGGGAGATTTGCGGGAGAGATCGTCGGAGTTCGGAAATCACCGCCGGAGAGGAAGAGAGAAGAGTTTTGGGAAAAGTGAGGAAGAAAGGGGCCTTCGCGGGTCTGTTAACGAAAGGCTGAAAGGCGTCGACGTCGATTGACGCGTTTTAGGGCACAAAAGTTGAGGCGGCACTGACAGAGGTTTGAATTTGAATGAAAGACGTCCACATAAGTGGACGCGTTTCAATATTTTCGTCAGAGCCGTACAGAGGAAAATCCTGAAAGGCGTCGTCTTTTCTAGACGCGTTTCAGAGAAGTAATCATGGAATTAATGACAGAATTCTGGAAAAAAGCAGGAGAGAGAATTAAAAAGCGTCATTATATACAGACGCGTTTTAAGGTTAAATCCGGGTTTTGAGGGTTAAGTTGAATTTCTGAAAGAGAATTATGGATGAAAGGCGTCGATATGTAAAGACGCGTTTTAAGGTTAAATCGGATTTTTGAGGATTAAATTGAATTTCTGGAAAAGAATTATTATTGAAAAGCGTCTGTTAATAAAGACGCATTTTAACTTTTTAAATTGAATTATGATTGAAAGGCGTCTTTCTGACTGGACGCGTTTTACATTTTTACAGAACCCGAACTGTTTAATTTTCAGGAAAAATCAAGTTTTCTCTAAAGGAAAAATCATGTGCACTTCACAGAAAGTTGAGGAAAGGTTTTGAGGCATGAAAAAACTTCTTTATTCAATAAAATTCTTTATTACATCATGAATAAAAGAGAAAGGGGACATTCAAGGAAGGATTTCATGAAGACCTTTAAGGTAGGGAAATTTCAATCATTTATCTCTATCTTTAAGAGGATTTTACACGGTAACTGAAGCCAAGATTCCATAGAGTGGTAATGATTTGTACGGCTTCATAGTCTTCGTCGGATTCCAGGTCGCGCTTCTTGATCGGAAGTGTGGGAGAGAACTCGGGGAATTCACGACGGCCCAAGCTAAGTTGAGTAAGGCACCGATGTGGATTGTACAGCACAAACTCGGTGGCTCCAATCAACTTCAGATCCGCTCCTGCTGCACGACGCACCCACACAGGATTTCCAACCAGAGCAAGTGGAGATGAGTCGAATATGTCGGATGTCATGAGCTTTAAATACTCTCTCCAGTCGGCTCGGGTCTTGAGTTTTGGAACCTTGTTAACCATATGCTCATTGAACTTTACAATATTAGCTATGCAATGAATTGAGCTATTCAAGTAGATCTGAGATGGATTCAAAGGCCTTTTCTTGCTGTGCTCAAACTTGAAGTGAAGTTCAACCCATAAGGCGAAGAGTAGCATGCATCCATAAGGAGGACGGCCCACAGACGCTGCAGAAAGCCCACTATAAAGATATGCTAAGAGTGCAGTGCTAATGGATTTACCTTCGAAGATTGCGCATATGGCACTAACTTGGTCATCTTCTAAGATATTATCCTGCGCAGAGAAGAACAAGGCACCGGCTAGGCATGTAACTAAGGCTTTTGTTACATCCTCCGCTTCATCCTCTCTTAGATCATCAATTTCATACAGCGTCCACTCAGCTAGCTTGGTGAGATTGATCCCCTTTTTGGTGAGACATCCTTTAGCTTCTGAAGGATCTTTCATAATAGATGTCAACAATTGTTGACCGGTGATTCTCTCCTTCATCAAAGCTATCTTTTCTTTGTTCTCTTTGGTCTTTGGGAGACCTAAAATAAGCTCCGCCTCCTCCAAAAGAATCGTGCACTCGAAATCTTGAAAGAAGAACGTGTGAGTTTGGGGATGCCACCACTTGATCAAGGCACCCATAGCCGCTCAATCTGCGTTCGCGCTCTTATAATGCTTGGCAAGCACTACGAGACCTTGAAGATTCCACTTGGATATGAATACTTGCATGGAAAGCTTGATGCTTTTTGCAAGTTTACGGATCCAAGGTAAGGAGGTGAATTTTCTTGGGCCAGGAAACATGGGATAGTTCTGAAAACCAAAAGAGAAGAACATGAAGAACATGATGAAGAACATGAAGAACATGATGAAGAACATGAAGAACATGATGAGGAACATGAAGAACATAAAGAGAATTGAAAAAGAAGTTGATTGAACTTACTTGGAGATTGGGATTTCTTCCATTGAGATGATTCTCCACCTCAGAAAAGCTCTCCAAAGACATCTTCATCTTCTTGCTTGAACTTTTTCGGAGTTCCTCCTTCTTGAAGCTTGGAAAGCTTGGAAACCTTGGAACCTTGAAGAAACCTTGAACAAAACTCAACTTTTGATCTTTGGATTGTAGTGGGATTGCTTGGGAACGACCTAATGATGTTTATATAGACAACATTGCGATCCTAGTAAGACTTTTCCGGATTGGAAAAGGGATGTGCATTGATAGAGTTGGAATTCGAGTAGAGAACAAGCATAAACCTGTTTCTGTGAGTGAAAGGCGTCGAGGATAAACGACGCGTTTCAACGTTAAAAGGCGTCTGCCCGACATGACGCGTTTAAGTCTTTATATGATTTACCCGAAATTCTATATTTTGGATGTTTAAATTGAATATTTGTTTGGAATTATTAACAATTTTGATTGCAGGAAATTCAAGAAAGCCTGAGTAAAGTTGGAAAATATCAAGAAGATCCCACTGTGGGAGTTCAAGAAGTCCTGACCGTGGCTAAAAAGACGGTTATTTCTACCCTTGTACTCTTTTCATGTAATTATTGTGCATTCACATTACTATATGATAAATATTTATTAGAGCATATCAAGGACCTTGTGGTTTTGATGAAACTGGAATTTGAGTTCCCCTACAACAAAAACAGTGATAATTCCAGAGGATTCTTAATCGCACGGATAGGCCGTTGGATTGTTAATTAGTGAGGACGATGGTTCCAGTTTTGTGAAACGGTGCGTGGATAAACGAGCTTCGGCTTAGCACTGAATTACAAGAGTTGGTATCTTGACTCATTAATGGCAATTTAACAATATTATCCTTGATTAACTTATATTTTATTTAACTTTATATTTTTTTTTAGCCCAGCATGCATCATGTAGGACTTTGAAATCATTGTGATAAGGATTAATTATTGATTAAGTTTCAGACCATTAATCAAATAATCTCAACATGATATGAAATATTCCATTCCGAATTGAGTATCTTGATTATCTTTGATGTTCGCTTGAAGATATCATTGGAATTCTATCCATTATTTCTTGTTTTATTTTAAGATCCATCATGGCTGCAGCACGTCCACATTGGCTGGCAAACGCTCCCCATGATGAAGCCTACAGTGTCTATGACCTGGGGTACTTCCCACTCCGAGGATGTTGATCGACCTTATTTTATTTCCTTGTCTACCTCATCCAGACAGGATTAATTCCGTTGATTTCTTTGAGCTATCTTCATTGATGATTTTCGAGAAAAATTCCAATCATGTGATGTTAAGAGCGTGTCTCATCACACCTTGGCATCACGTTTTCAGTACATTCCATTCCATTTCACTCCCTTGCAAAGACGATGCCAAGGTGAGGCAGCTGTAGACACGCTAATTTTGACATCATTTTGAGTAAATTTCATATCATATTATAATGCCTCAGAATGGTCTGATGTTTAACCATTAATTAATTTTTATTGATATTTTTGAGTGTCGGGTTGAACAGACATGTTTTAAGTTAATCAATTAAATTGATTTTAGCTCAAATTTTAGTTAAAATATGAAGAATCCTAAAAGGCGTCGACCCATGTGGACGCCATTTAGAGTTTATTCATATTTTAACGTTTAAATTTGAATTTTAATCAATTGATTAATTAGCTAAAAGGCGTCTGTGAGAGTCGACGCGTTTTAGGTTTCCTAGGCTATTTCAACTTCTCTTCCGGATGTTTATCCTTATCTTAATTAGTGTAAAAGACGTCTACACAAGTGGACGCTTTTTAGCTAATAAAGATAAAGATAAGTTTTCCCGGATATTTGTCCTTATCTTAATTAAATCTGAAAGGCGTCATCTATAGTGGACGCGTTTTAGATAATTACAGATAAAGATGAATTAATCAGTGTTTATCTGACGATTAAGGTAGATAAATCCTAGATTTTTCTATGTTAATCGCGAACGCAGGAAATGCCTATAAATACCCTACATATTGAAGAGTTAAAAAAAAAAAAAAAAGAGAGAGAATTAAGTTGAGCCATAGCGTTATAAAGATTTGAAGATCGAAGCAACCACGTCGGAACGCCGGAGCGCTGCCATTTCCAGAAGACGGCGTCCCTCTTCAAGATCTTTATCCTTTCAAGGCTTCACCAACTGGGCATAAGTGTTTCATTTTTTTAATTTCATTTCACATATCCATCAATCTTTCATTCTCCATAATTACTTCATGCAACACACACCACATCATTAATTTTCCAAAACCCATTTGTTTTAAAGGGGTTTCAAAGCCATTTAAACAAGTGAGTTGCTGTTTAAATATGTTTAACATCATGATTAGTTTTGATATTATTTCTATTTAAATTCTCATCATAAGTGTTTCTTCATTTCGTTTTTCTTTCTCTGTCTCTGCTGCACTCAACAACAACAACAACAAGAGATCAAAAGGGGAAAATCAAGTACAAAGCCAGAAGAACTTCTGGACGAACCTCAAACTCAGCAAGAACAAAAGAACAAAGAGGCTCTCTTTCTTCAGCCGGCTAAAGGAGGGGAACCAAGGATTCATTCTTCCGCGTTCAAACAGGTAAGCGATCAAACTCTCTTTTGAAGCTTTTTAGTTAAAAGTTTCTGGCGATCACTGTACTTTAGTTGCTGTTTTTAATAGGTTAGTTTACACTAAACAACATAGTTTTTCACATTAATCACACGAGCATTTTCAGCACCTACACTATAGTGGGAAAAAATGGGGGTGTGGGATAGTAGATAACTGTAGGCTGAGAGATCAATCAATGGTGAGACCCGTATAGGGGGTGAGGAAGAAGGAGAAGAAGAAATTCCGGCCATTGACGCCGAGATTCCGCTCAAGAGGCCGATGGTTCCAGCACATGAGGTGCCGACTAAACATAATTACACAATTGTACCTAACATTGCTCTAATATCAATCAGGTATCACATCATCCCCACTAATAAGAAATCAACATAGATTACTAGAAATGAAGAGCCATAGGGGAAAAGAAGCCCTTGGGATGGATATTGAGATAGCTAATCATTCCCACAACTAATGGAATAAGGTAAGCACATCCCTTCACCCACAAACCTGTATAGAGTTAAGCACAACAGTTATCATATATCATACATGCAAGGATAAAAAATTATCTATGGATTATATAACAGACTCATTAGGTTGCATAAGGTTCCTCCTAGCACATATTCTCCCCTTCTAGCTTCATCTTGTTTAGGAGGCAACTTACTTGACAAGGTAGGTGTAACTCCTAAATCATCGAAGACCAGTAGGGAGCCAAATATCTCTCCATAGAAATTTTTGTCAAATTAACATAAAATCAGAATATTTAACATTTAATAAGTGCAATGTTACGATCTAGAATAGCTTTCTAGCTATTGGTCATGTATGCAACTGAGCTTAATTACACAAATCAACTGCATGCCATGCAATCAGATAACTAGGCTTAATAGCATAAGATCAAATATATACAAATGATGTAATTAGAAATGAAGCTTAGTTTAATATCACACACTTTATGCCAGATACCACACACTACATGTTGACAATTCTACAACATCACCTATATTAGAATTTAGAGATTAGATGGTCATGAATGCAGATTATCATATTGGAATGTTACCCCCCAAAAAAGAGAATAATATAATAGAGTATAAAACGGGTGACATGGACAAATTTACACTTTATTTACGCCTGGAGTATATCCAATCACCAATATGAGCTAATAGAACAAAAGAATATAGCATTGGGCTCTAGACTCAATTAGAGCCAAATCTTAGGACATAGTGCCCCCACCCTAATTACAACCAGAGATTTCACCCCACTAGTTTCAGGTTGTCACTACCATAGACGTATGACAAAGAAATTG
The DNA here is from genome assembly GCA_030544215.1 of Zantedeschia hybrid cultivar. NCBI lineage: Eukaryota > Viridiplantae > Streptophyta > Magnoliopsida > Alismatales > Araceae > Zantedeschia > Zantedeschia hybrid cultivar. Next base: position 51,106,055 of record JARZZO010000011.1, read on the forward strand.
ATGGGGATACATCCATAAGCCCAAATAGAACCCTACTATGGTGCCTATGTACGATTGCAAACATTCTAATTGCACGCAAGCGAAACAAAGATACTGCAACTGATCGTAAACATGCACACATGGTAAATTATATGTGGAAACTCATCGTAGTTAATGCTCAAGCATCATGTACTTGCTTCTATATGCAGAAGGGCAAACATACATTAATAATACGCAAGGCGTTAGACACAACTAGATTATAGCTTGCCGAAACTTCAAAAAAAATATCAATGGAAATATGAAAACTGAAGTCTAAAGTATATCTTATACAAGCTTAGGGCTATGTTTCTACAAATAACCATAGAAACTCAACTATATGATGCAAGAACACCACTAGATTTAGAATTTTTGCTCAAATAAGTACATATTTCTTGTGCAGATTGCTTTCTCCCCATATATCTTCTTTCCTCTCTTTGTTCTTCCTCTCTCTCTCTCTTCTCTCTCTTTATAGGATAGGTGGTGAGACGAATTAAAAATGTGAAATAATATGAAGCAAAGGTTTAAATTGGTGATGAAGATCATATCTTATCCTTATTTTATTTGTTGTGTCTCACTTTTTCTTTCACCTTGCTGAAGTCATCCTTATCTTAACGATAATTGACATGTTAAATGGTACAATAACTGGGTTATATTGTTACGATTTAATGGATAGCTTAGATGATACATGTAGAAGATGTAACAGTTTAAAATGACATGACAACCTAGAAGATATAACAACTATTATATATCATCATTTTTCTTCTTTGTCATGTCATTTTGTCCTTCACCTACACCAACTAAAACCCACCAAGTTTCTTTTTTCTTTATCCTCTGAGCCACATGCCATTTCTTTCTTCAAATCTTCCAACTCAACCTTATTTTAGAGAGGTTAATAAAAGATGTTATCCTCCTCCCATAGTACATGTCACCTTCCAATTTGGCCTTCAAAAGCCCTTGGAATGTGCCTATCTAAAATTATTTTTTTGTAAGTCATTTAACTAATTTCCCTCCTTTCACTAATTATTCCCTAACTCAATTTCAAATGCCACATTATTTTAATACTAATTAGCCATTATTCTAATTATCTAGTAATCTAACTAATCTAATTATATTTTCATATCCTTAATAGGACCGGCGTAAAGGTCTAGTAACCTAATTAAGCATTGGTTATTTTCTTCTAACAACTTTAAATATTTTGGATGTTATAACCCACCAGTGCCAAGCCCACTGAGTCTCACCACTCGACTCAAACAACTATCTTAGGTTGGGGGTGCCCAATGGTCACACACTACCCAGCCTAGGTCTCACACTTGAACCACCCCTATGAGGCTTTAAAATCTGCATAGTGTGGCAGGTGAGAATAGGACTAGTTGTTGTGTGTGGTTTGGCTATCATGGCGTCCATACCCCAAACCACATTTGTACCCAGTTAAACTCTATCATTGTCTTAAAATAGCTAAGTTTTGCCAAAACTCAAACTCAAGTTAAACATTACCAAGGGCCTTGGGACCCAACTCAAATCTAATCATACTAAAGTGCAAGTGCCAACACATGACCATGTGTTCCTATAGGTTAGATTGTGCACATGGCATAAAGGTGTATACAAATGGAAATCATCACTTCTGAAAATCCTTAAAACTCATATATACATCTAGTTGAAGACAATGCCGAAGACCGGATTCGAATCTTCACCACTAGCTCTCATAAAGAAGACGATTCGCGTGCGCCGTGGTGCTGGCACAGAGCACCGACTGATTGGGGCTATTGAGTTCATTCTGTATAATCCTCATCGTTGCCATATTCAACTTAGTACGCCACGCCATGAATTCCCAGAATTTTCCAACCTCTCTCCAATTAAGAAGCGTGCATTGGAAACTGACGAAGATTATGAGGCAACTGAGCTCATTGCTACTCTATGGAACATCGAGTTCACCCGTTGTGTACAACCTTCTCGTGAAGCCAATAGAGGACTGTTGGAAATATATGTAAAGGAGCTTCAGAAAATTCGTCCTTGAAAGTTCTTCCTTATCTTCCATTTGATGTAATTTCAATTTTATTTTCAATAAAGAATCTATCTTTTATATCATAGAAATCATCCCTTAATGTTCTGTGATTTATTCAGAAATTTTCTTTTACTAAAACTATGATTTTTCCTTAAAATATAAAACTTTGGATTTACTAAATGTAAATCGTGTCCACTCAGAAAGACGTTATTCAACCTTAATTAATTTCAAACATTAACTCCTTAAAAACCATATTATGCCTAAAAAGCATCTGCTATGGGAGACGCCTTTCGAGTCTCTCTCCTATTCTTCCAGAAATTTTCATCATTAAATTCTCCTTAAACGCGTCTTGTAGGGAAGACGCTTTTCAATTCTCTCTCTTCATTTCCTCAGAATTCTGCCATTAATCCTGTAATTAATTCCACCGTAACGCGTCGTCAAGGGAGGACGCGTTTAATCATTATTTGTGGTACGGTTCTGGGCAGAATTGGCGGTTCAATATAAATGACGTCGTGATCTGTGGACACAGTTCACACAATTTCAAAATTCTTAATTGTCGCCTCAGTTTATGTGCCAATGAAAGGCGTCGCTGTCCCTCGACGCGGTTTACTTCTTCAAACAGAGCTTGCGCAAGCCTGAGCCCCTTCTCCTCATTCTCTTTTGCTCTTTCTCTCATCGCTTTCTCTTCCTTCTCCGGCGACAAACGGCGTTCCCCGGTGATCTCTCCGGCCATCCTCCGACTCCGGTAATCCTTTTCCGACGATCATCTCCATCGCCTGCCATCCTCTCCAACTTCCACAAGCCCTCACTATCATCTCTCTCTCTCATCCTCTCAAAGCCATGGAAAGAGGGCAATCGAGCAAGGCCGTTGCGAAACGATGACGGACCGCACCTCTCTCAGTGGCGGCAGCGGTTGAGGAGGCCCTGGAGGTGGCGCCAGCCGACGAGAATTTTGCGGCGGTGGTGGCATTTTTGGAAGAGGAGGAGGCTCCTCCTGCGTTGGCGGCTGAGGAAGAAGAGGCAGAGGGCAGCCCTCATCAAGTAAGCTATGTATGGATGTATTTTGTATGGAGAATGAGCAAAGGAAGGGACTTTTCAAAGGTCCGGAATCTGTTAGTTGAATGGCGTCGAAACTAGGTGACGCCTTTCAAAGGGCGTCGATCAGGCTCGACACCATTCAAACAGAATATTTATTTTTTTGTTCGACTAAATGAGTAAGGAAAATGAAGATGAATGGCGTCAAGTCAAACATAATATTTTTATTTGAGAAATTAATTTTTAATGCCCCTTAACTAATGAAATTTGTTGAATTATTTACAGGGGACGATGAGGGCCAGGATATCGTGGGATCTGGTCATCAGTGGTTACCATGGCCTTCCTGATTTTCAGAAGATGCGGCTGCGCCGGATGGGATTTGGAGAGATCTTAGATATCGAGCCCTTTTGGTTCGATCTGGTACTTCTACAGGCGCTTCGAGAGCGATGGCATGCGGAGAGCAGGGCTTTCCTAATGCCCTGGAGACATATGGTCTCCACCTTGGAGGACATGGCAAGGATTACCGGCCTCCGGATGGAGGGCCGAGCAGTAGGTGGAGCCACCTATCTTGATTACCTAGGGCTAGAGAGTCTCCTGGGTATAGAGGTTTCTGGTGGGTTGGGTAGAGAGTCTAGGACAATACCTATAGTAGATGTAGAGGCGGCCTTAGGATTAGTTGAGCCTAGGCGTCATTCAGACGAGACCCAGGAGGCCTTTAGAGATAGATTAGCCAGGTCATCCTCCGTAGTGTATTGTAGTGACCCGAGGCAGGAGGAGGAGGTAGATAGGCAGCTTATAGTCTTTTTAGTCTTTTTCTTTGGTCGGTTACTCTTCGGTACGAAGGGTGACTATAGACATTGTAGATTTCTGAGTCTGTTAGATGATTTAGACCACCTCCATAAGTACGCTTGGGGTGCGGCTCTCCTGGCCCACCTATTTGCAGATCTATTCGCGGTCACGCCGGATCGCGTGACCACTATCAACGACTTTTCGCCGTTTCTCTAGGTATAAATCATTTTAATTATTGTTTATTTATGCAGATGAATGAAATCATATGATGATTTCTAACTTATATGCGCTTGTATGCAGGTGTGGAGCTATTACTACTTCCCGCTCAGCCGGGCAAGGATCGTGCGACCCGACGCTGTCCCGTTGGCCCGCCGATGGCAGCCGATTGTGGACACTGCCCCTCAGCACCACCAGCTGACGGCCCTCCGCCGTTAGTTCCTTGATTATCCCGAGTTACTGGTGAGTTTCAATTTAATTATCCATTTATTCAATTTTATTCATTAAATGCAATATTTCATCTATTGAATGCAATGCATCTAACTTATATGTATGTAGGTGATATGGCGCCTGTACTTGGGCATGGGTGAGGCAGGCCAGCCATGGGTGACGACTGGTCGGAGGAGGTATGGATGCCAGATGTGGGTCCATTGCCTAAATGAGATCGAGCCACTCCGCCTTCGCCTCGTGATGCGGACCCTAGGCCTCCACCAAGAATGGGTGAAAGAAGAGGTCTCGAAGGGAATTGGACGTTCGGTGAGAAGGAAACAAGCCCTCACCGACTGGCATCGCCGTGGCATTCTAGTACAGTCGAATGCGGAGAGTAGCGCAACCTACCTCCAGCAGTACCGGACGCATTATGCCGATTAGCTGCAGCTCCTCCGTCCACTCAATGTAAGTATGCCCTTATGCGTCTTTCATTTTAATTATTATCTTCTTTTAAATTTGTAAATGAATGTATGTATGTATGTTATGCAGGATGCGCGTGATGCGACCATCATAGACCTCCGGGTCTGTCTACAGGATGCGGAGGCCCAGCTTGAACAAGTTCAGAAGGAGCTGTTTGATCTGGTATGCATGAATAAATGACATGAATATCTATTTTATTAATTAAATTATTTTGGCGTTCAACCACTGACAATTGGTTTTCTTGGTACAGGGAGCCGTCTACACCCAAGCGGCTCATCCTCCTTCTACCGGGGCTTCATCGTCCTCTGCCTCGTCCGCTGCTCGCGAGACTGCCTTTGCCGATCTTCAGAGTCAGCTTGCCTCCGCCATCCATCAGGCCTCCTAGGCTAAGGAGGATGCGATGACTCGGGTAAGTCTTCAACTTGCTTTTCTTCACCTTTGCACAATGCATTTGCTTGTATTTGATTGGTTGATCTAATTGTGATAACTTCTGTTGTAGGTTCAGGAGCTTCAACAAGCTCTCGAGCAGAGGGATGCCGAGGTGGCTCAGGCTCAAAGTTTGGCTGCCCGAGTGGCAAAGTTGGAGGCTCAGGTAGCGCGCCTCTCCACTGGCGATGTTGCACGACTCCCAATTCGTCTGGAGATCTTAGCGGAGGAGAGAGACTACGACCGGGGGCAGATGATGGCAGAGATCCAGGGGCTGTAGGACCGGATGGAGGGTCTCCAGGGTCGTCTTTCTGTGGCAGAGCACGAGCGCCAGAGCGTGGAAGAACGCTATCAGCACGCTCGCCAGCGAGCGATAGACCGCGGCCAGGCGAGTGCCTTCACTGTGAGTGTTGCCATATCATCTGGCCAGGTAGGGCCAAGCTCCCTAGGACCGCCACCGCCTCCGACTCGTGGGCCAGAGAGACCCGACGAAGCTCAGAGCCAGTATGAGGGCACTGGGGAGAGTCAGCCTTGATGGTTGTTTATCATGTATTCTCTTTTTCTTTTGTAAGTTCTGATGTTGATGGACTCAGACATGTGTACATGACACCTTTTGATGATATACATGAAACTTCTATCTTCATATTTGTGCTTTGTGTGTATCCTTCTTCAATCATGCCCTGTTCATCACTTAACAAACATGTTAAGCATCTGTTTAGGCTTAGCCCCTTACCCGGTTGAGTAACCGACTACTTGATCCTATCCTTGATAGAAGGGTCAAGGGACGAAGCCTTTATTAATGAAGGTAAAGGAAATAATTGAAGGAAATAATAAAGTAAAATGCAACATGCAAGCAGGCAGATGCTTACTGGAAATAAAAGAAATGCAACATACATAATGTGACAAACAAATACTAATTGAAATATTTTTGTTTTGCAATTGCAATTTTAGAAATATCCAAATTTTTGGGGTTTTGCCATATTCAATTTTTTTTGTAGTTTTGCAATATTCAATTTTTTTGTGGTTTTGTAGTATTCAATTTTTTTTTGTGGTTTTGAAGTATTCAATTTTTTTTGTAGTTTTGAAGTATTCAATTTTTTTTTTGTGGTTTTAAGGTATTCAAATAACCTAAGGACCAACATGGTACTTGGCTTAAAAGAGTATATTCATTTATTAACTTAATTCCCAGATCATTCTTCAATGATCTAACCCAGACTCATCGTGCTTGAGTTGTGTTCACATTCATGATACCATTCGATGGTCTGACCCTTAGTCGACTTAGGCCATTTCTTAAGTTTGGAGTACGCCTCTTTAGTAAGAAGGGAAGAAATGGTTTAGAAAGCCCACGAGAGGGTTCCAAAGACCCAAAAAGATGTCCTTCCTTTACCTTAATATCCATTGGAGTTCGGTCATTTTCACTTTACGGGGTATTTATCGACCTTGCACTTCTCTTTTGATTTTGTGGCCTTTTGGTGTAACGTTTGTAACGTAATGACCTTTGACTTTGTATTGGCTTTTGGCCTCTTTTCCTTTGCTTTTGTGGAGCGGATCTCCCCCTTTTTTTTATGACGGCCTCCTACTAAGATAGCGGGTGTTTTCAGTAGTCTATTCTAAATCTCGTTCTGACATCGTTGGCCGAAAGTAAAACAGAAGTTTTGTTTAAAAGGAATGAGTTGTGCTTTTCCACTTTTGGTTAAGCTTTTGGTATTCTTTGGACTTCACATATCTTGTTACTCACGAACCAAATGTGTTAGTGTGTACAGTAATGCGTTTGAATTAAATTATCTAAATTGATGAGGGAATTTGAATTTCCAAATTTTGACTCCACTGGTCCTTGCACCATACTGATCGACTTTCTAACCTAAGGATAGTACTTCTTAAGATACAAACCGCTCCAGGGGTGAGTTAACTCTTGCCCTTCTGCATTAACTAAGCGATAAGCGTTACCAGGAAAGGTATGCGATATGACATATGGTCCTTCTCAATTGGGTTGGAGCTTAGAACGTAGACCACCAGGTTTTACAAAGATTCTTTTGAGAACCATTTTACCAACTTTAAACTTTCATTCAATGACCTTCTTTTGATAAAAATGTGCTAATCTATTTTGATATACTCGTGCATGATTAGCTGCTGACCATCTTTTCTCGTCCAAGAGTTCCAACTGAGCGAGAAGTGCTGAGCAATGCTCATCAATAGAGAATTCCTTATTTAATTGTACTCTTAATGACGGGATGAGAATTTCGTATGAAACTACTGCCTCCATTCCAAACGTTAAGGAATACGGAGTCTGCCCAGTGGGCGTGCAGATTGAAGTTCGGTATGCTTATAGAGCCTCAATTAGTTTATCTGGCCAGTCTGTGAATTTATTATATTTGCACGTCTTTTTGATGATTTTTAACAAAGTCTTATTAGTTGTCTCTGCTTGGCCATTGCTTTGCGGATAATATGGGGATGAATGATGCAATGCAATTTTATACCTATTGCAAAGGTCCTTCAACTCTTGTGATACGAACTGTGGTCCATTGTCGGTGACGATGGTGCTTGGAATTCCGAATCTTGTGATGATGTTCTTCATGATGAATTTGCAGACCGTTGACGCTTTAACTTCCGTGTAAGCTTCGACTTCTACCCACTTAGTAAAATACTCTGTTGTCGTGAGAATGAAGGATTTCTGCTTAATGCCGAAATCAGGATTACCAAGGGGTCCAATGACGTCAAAAGTCCACATGGAGAAAGGCCATAGAGAAGAAATAAGATGGAGTGAATACGCGGGGCAGTGGATCTTGTCGGCATGAAGTTGACACTTGGGACACCTACGAACATACCCTACACAATCTTCTTCCATGGTTGGCTAATAGAATCCTTATCTAAGGATCTTCTTTGATAGCATTTGTCATTTAACATGGCCACTACATACTCCAGCATGAGCTACTTCCATAACCTTCCGAAGCTCATCTTCGTCCAAGCATCTCAGAAGAGCACCGTCAAAACCTCTTTTATAAAGTGCTCCTCCAACTAGAGTGTATCTCTGAGCAACTCTCCTGATAGCCCTTTTCTCCTTGATGGTAGCTTTTTCAGGGTACGACTGATCTTCACAATATTTAGCAGGATCAAAATACCATGGTTTCTCTTCATCTGCCATCTCTTCTTGCCATTCCAATAGCATGATTTCTCTCTTCTCCACAATATCTCCATTCTAACCTTCTTCAGCAACTTCTCTTTAGTCCTAAGGAATGAAGGGTCTTTCACGGCGGGTGAAAGATGCCTATGAACGGTGATAGATTCAGATTTTTTGTTGATCGGGAAATTTAGGGATGATACGAGAGAAGCTAGACCGTCGGCTAAGATGTTCTGATTTCGAAGAATATGGATGAAGATCAATTTGGTGAAAAGCTTGGCATAGGCAGAAGTGAGTTCTTGGTAAGGCTTGAGTTTAGGATCAAGAGTTCGGTACTTGGTGAGCATTTTGCGAAAGATTAGCTGACTATCACCTACAATCCTCAATTTGATGGCACTATGGAGATGAGCGGCCTCAAGACCAGCTAGAAGAGCCTCATATTCAACAATGTTGTTGGTGACAGGAAAGTCAAGCTGAAAGACTTGTGGAATGGTGACGCCTTCAGGTAATAGCAGAACAATGCCGATACCCTTACTGTGAGAATTCAGAACTCCGTCAAAATACAGAGTCCACATATCATCTTTGATTATGTCTATGGATATCAGTTCCTCATCTAGAAACTCCGATCGGCCTGGATCAAAACGAGGAAGAGGGTGACGAGCAAGATATTCTATGATAGCATAGCCTTTGATCGCTTTCTGTTGAATATCTAAATATAGATGATATCGAATTGAGAGATAAAGCTTTGCCATTGCGCTAATTGATCGGTGGGAACATATTTCTCAAGGAGGAATTTGATAGGATTCATCCTAGCAATGAGATGGAGTTCATGAGCCAAAAAATAATGCTTCAGCTTCTGAACTACCCATACTAATGCAGCACATGTCTTCTCCATTGCTGTGTATCTCTGTTTCGCGGGGTTGAGGAGTTTAGAGAGATAATAGGCTGCCCTTTCTTTTCCTTCTTCATCTTCTTGTGCACAGACAACCCCCACTGCATCATCCAAGACAAAAATATATAGAATCAAAGGTTTGTCTGGAGATGGTGGTCTCAAGATAGGAGGACTTGCTAGATATGTCTTCAATCCATCGAACGCTTCCTGACACTTATCGTCTCAATCGAACCTGACTCCCGGCTTAGTAAGCTCATAAAACGGCTTACACCTTTGTGAGTGTTGGGAGACAAAGCGGTAAATAAATTGCAACCTCCCGATCAATTATCTTAATTCTTTCAAATTTCGGGGAGGTGGCATCTCTCTAATAGCCTTGGCTTTGTTGGGATCAATCTCAATGCCCCGTTTACTTACAATAAATTCCAATAATTTTCCTGATGATATCCTGAATACGCATTTCTTAGGATTCATGTTCAACTGATATTCTCTTGATCTCTCCAGAACTCTTGTCAAAACTTTGGTATGTTCAACCCTAGTCTTAGATTTCACTAACAGATCATCCACATACACTTCTAAATTAATGTGCATCATGTCATGGAATATTGCCATCATTGTCCTTTGATAAGTGGCTCCAGCATTTTTCAATCCAAAAGGCATGACGACGTAATAATATGTTCCCCAAAGTATGGTGAATGATGTTTTCTCTTGATCATCTTCCGCCAACTTAATCTGATTATACCCTGAGAACCCATCCATGAATGACAATGTTTCATAACAAGTTGTGTTGTCAATAAGTACGTCAATATGAGGCAGTGGAAAATCGTCTTTAGGACATGTCCAGTTCAGATCTCGAAAGTCAATACAGATCCTAACATTCCCATCCTTTTTCATAACCGGGACTATATTTGCCACCCATTGCGAATAGAGGACAACTCTAATAAATTTGGCTTTATGCAATTTGTCGACTTCTTCTTTTTTCTTCAAAGCCATTTGGGGGTGGAATCGCCTTAATTTCTGTTTAACCGGGGTAGCTTCATCTTTCAATGTCGATCGATGTTCTACTAAAGAATAATTTAATCTCTGCATATCTTCATAACTCCAGGCAAAAGTGTCCTTATAGTCTTTGAGAACTTGGACCACTACCTCTTCATCTGTTTCAGAAATTTTTTTACTGACGAGCACAACCTTAGGCTCATCTTCAGTTCCTAGATTAATTTCTTTGGTAGGATTTTCTACGGCGGCTGAGGGTTCATCGAATCTTTTCATTCCACTGGCATACGCCTCAGCTGCATCCTCGTCATCTTCCTCATCTTCAATAATTGGGTCTTTCTCGTGTATCAATTCATACACCCCATATCCATTATTGACTGACTCATCAACTTCACATTTTTCTAGCATCTGAATGGGATTTTCTAACAGCTGAGGGATCTGAGAACACGAAAGGCATCTTAAAGCTAGATCCTGTAGGTATCTACCCGGAATTCGCCTACCCTTAGGCTTCCTAGACTTCCTAACCTGACAAACCTGCCTAGAACTAGACTCTCTACAGCTAGACTCTCTATCCTGACCTAGTGAGGACGAAGAAGGATAAAAATCATGGGATACATGAAGTGATACAGGTGAATCCTCCCGAGGGGAGGGATAGAGTAGATCCAACGGAAAATCTTTCCCGAATGACCCGCGCAATGGGGTATAGTAGGACAAGTATGATGTTTCCTCAACGAGGATTCGGGAGATTGCCAAATAGGTTTTTTTTTTTTTTTTTTTTTTGAATTATCTATGTTTATCGTAAAGCAGGAATGTATATGAATAGGGGGGGGGGGAATGAAATGATGGAGGTAATGGCACCAGTGCCAATGATTGGGGGGATTATACAACACTATGTCCCAGATCAGATCATAAATCCTCTCCAGATCGAGAGGAGGCTGAGGAATAAGGTCCCGTGGGGACAAAGTATCAATAATGGGCGGAGCCCGTAGGATGTCTTCGGTAATGACCCGCAACCAAGTTGGGGTCAAAAGCAGAGTACATAATAGTGTATGGAGGGTGAAAACATGAGAGGGATAGGTTCCCCTCCAGAGAAGATCAGTGGTGAATCCAGTTTCATAGGGGTCATCCGGCTCCCCTTTATCAGCTTCTTCATGCAACATAATTTTCTTATCAAATATAGCCCCGGGGCTCTCTATCAACTTATCTATCAGTGGCGGCTACTTCGGCTCCGAGGGATCAAGGAATAATCTGTTCAGTGCTATGTACAGATCCCTTAGGTCGAACCACCGATACCATTCACATTCCAGATCTTGAAAATTTCTCCTTTTCATCGGCCGCAGAGCCTCCAAGGACTGGTATGTTGGCAATTCAGAACATTGTCTGGCTAGATCTCTCCCATAAATATCATATAAGTCGAAGTGGGAGGTGATCACCACCGTGTTATCATCATCACAATTTATCACGGGTCCCTTGACGAAGTGTGTATGTAGAATCCAAGTCAAGGGATTCCGATTTTCTTTACACGGTGTGACCATTCCCTTCCATATCTTCTAGCCATTTTCATCTTCGTGCTGTTGGACGATGTCATGCCTTACTCTTCTTTATAGCCCAGGCCATTACCAGATGCTCTTCGGTTATCTTCAACGGGCGTAGTTCTGCCCTGCAGTTGCGTACCTAGACCTTTTCCAAGTTGATAGCCGCCTTTCATTATAATGTTCCATCCAGAGGTACTCATGCACTTCCCCCGCTTTACAACATCGACTGGACATGGATCAAGTGTGGTGGCTCTTAAAGGATCAGCAAAGGGAGAATAGACCTGTAATACCGACAGACTAGGTTGTCGCCAGGTGAGAAAGTTGGCCTGATGTTCAAGGAATGAGCAGCAGCAAGGATTGGCATGCTCGTGACTTTAATAATACGTCCCTTATATGAAAATTTGAGGCATTGATGGTTTGTAGAGGGTATAGCCTCAAGGGACTTAATGTAGGGGTGGCCGAGAATGATTTTTAATGAAGTGTCGATCTCTAAGATGTGGAATTCGACCTCAGCACAACAAATGGTGCCTAACTTTACTTTCAAATAGACCATTCCCAGAGGGGAACATGTAGAGTTGTCATAGGCCGTGACAGAGATAGGAGAAGGCAACCACTTTTATCTGGGTACACCACAGAGTTCCAGGGTCTTTGGTGATAATACGTTGATGGAAGCCCCAGTATCAACTAGATAAGCATCTATAGCCTTTTTGCATATGTTGACAGTGATGCCCAAGGCCATACTTCTAATTGCGAGTGGTGCTAGTTCTGATGTATGAAAGGTTATAGAGGGCTGATCTCCCTATGGAACTAGCAGTGTAGTTATTTTCTCTACCTGCACGTCTTCATTGACCAATACTTTTTGTAAGTACTCCATCTGGGTTTCTTGATGGGTCTTTGACCTTTTGATCAGTTTGAGCACGAAAATCTGTACCGGTGTCTTGTCTAGTTGCTTCAACAAGTCATATTGAGTGCCTGGTGCACTTTCTTCATTCTGCGCTTTCTCTGGCGGATGTAATGGTCCGTCTTTGACTGTGGATTGGGAAAAGACTTTGTTGAAGATTCTCTCGCTCCGGAGCGTATGTTCTTCAATAGTGGAAGGTCCAGGTGTTATCTTGAGCACCGCCGTGTTGATGAATGGTTTAAAGGGTGTAATGGGTTGGTAAGCGGATGTTGATGGGTTATTTGGTGGAAGTATTGTACGGATGAGCGGTTTGAAGGGTTGTATGGGTGGATAAACGGGTGATGGTGGTGGATTATTTGGTGGAGGTATTGTCCGGATGAGCAGCTTAGAGAGTTGTATGGTACCGAGGTAAGTGGTTGTCGTAGGTGATGTAGGGAATGGTATGTGGAGTAGTGGTTTAGATGGCATGAGGGGTGTATAATTGGTTTGCGGAGGGTTGCTTGGTGAAGGTATAGTGGCGGAGGGGATAATGAGTTTAATGGTGATGGGTTGTAGTTTGGGTATGCGGAGGATGTGGCGAGGCGGTTGCTCGGCGGTGCTTGGTATGTGACCTGTTGAATAGATAGAGGAAGAGTCCTCTACCTTCCAGTGTTGCCCTCTATTAGCCTCAGACTAGCTATTTGTCAGGATGGGGGCAATCTGGTTATGATGTTGGTGCTCTGGCAGCGGGTTCTATACTATTCCCATATTTGGTGGTGCTGCTGCCTGTGCTGGTGCTCTTTGTTGCTGTTGCTGCGGGTGTTGTTGAGGTTGATGTTGTTGTTGTTGCTGCTGGGGTCTCCTCGCTTTCAAAGCAACTATATATTTTCTCATCTCTTTCTAGTCACTGCCCCCTTGTTCATTGAGATCGTGGATGTAGTCCCGGAATTGGAAACATACATCCACCATATGCCCAGGTTGTCTGTGGAAGACACAATACCTAGAGGCATCGACATTCTGGGGCCATATAGTTTTCTCCCTAGGCAGAACCAATGCTTTGGCTGTCATAAGGGCATTGAAAATGTCTAGGAGAGACTCTGGGAGAGGAGGGTATGATGCCCTCTTCGGGCCTGGGGGCTTTCTCTGCTGATTGTAGTTGCCTGGAGGAGGTACATTGTGATATGCTGGAGGTGGACGAGGCTGATACTGCTGATGTGGCTGGTATTGCTATTGCGGCTGATTGTAGGTTGGCTGTTATTGCTACTGAGGTGGTCTGTAGCCCTGCTAGTTCGGCGGTCTCTGCCCTGGGTACTGCGATTGTTGCTGCTGGTTCCTCATTAATTGTGGCTAGTGGTTGTTCACAGTGCTGATTATTCGTGGGAGAGCGTGCCCTCAGTTGTCGGACCCATACTGGGAGAATTTGGCATACCAGGCTTCCGAGGTGGAGGTATGCTGGGTCTGTGAGGATCAAAGACGCTAGAGAAAGTAGCATCCTTGAAGGCGTTTTGGCAGTAACGTGCCCTCTCGTAGAGTTCCGCCATGCGAGTCAGGTTGTTTAGTGTAATGATTAGCTTGTATTGGGGGGTAGCATTAGAGATCATTATCTTCACTTGTTCGGATTCGGATAGGTGATCTTTGATTTTCTCCGTCATTCCCCTCCATCTGTCAGCAAAATTGATGAAGTCCTCATCGGGCTTCATCTTCTTAGCCATTAAGTCAGTTATGGACAAAGACGGTGCAACTCTGTCCTGGTATCTTTGGATAAATTTTCTTGACATGATACTATAGTCTTCTACCTCAGATGGCTCCAAAGAGAAGAACCACTCGAGGGCTGGTCCCTCCAGTGATCTTCTGAATAAGAATGCTAATGACTTTTTGTCATTCTACCAGAAGGAAGATTCATACATGAACTCCTTCAGATGGGTGAAGGGGTTACCAGAACTGTTGTACTTCCTATACACTAGCATCTCAGAAGGTGGCAGGTGAAATACTAGCAGACTGGGAAGAGTGATTTCGGGTACTGCCTTGACTCCCATCGTCTTCTTGAAGCTATCGAATTGCTCGTCCATGCGGTCCATCTTTGCTAGTAGAGTCTGAGTTACCGGATCAACTTGAGGAGGAGGTGGTGGTGGATCATGATAAGCTTGCTGCCTGGAATAAGTGGGGGAAGGTGGATAATAAAGTTGCGGTTTGGCAGCTCTTCCGCCATGCTCGAAGGCATTTTGGTAAGTCGACGTTAGCAGTCTGGCTGGATGCCTTGAGGAAGATAACTGTGGCCCAGATGGCCGAGAGGTTGAAACATGAAGGCCTTCCATGGCCTAATGAATAGAAGGAGCATGGTGGGGAGGAGGAACTTGATGAATGACCGGGGGAACCACATGATTCGGTTCGGTAGACTGAACGGGCGTCTTCCCCTTGAGGATAGATTAGATCACCTTAAGTTGCTGGTGATCCACATGGGCAGCCAGAGCTCCCGTGATAGTAATCAGATCAGGAGGATTAGTAGGTGAGGGCTCAGCTGGATCTGGAGCTCCCTCGAAAGCAGGATTGAAATCACATGGATATGAGGTTGATCAGTACCAGAGTTGTACTGGCCATGAGAAAAGTGGGCTTGACCTTGAGGGGCATGAGCATCTCCCTTATATTCAGGATGATAGGAATCAGTATTACAAAGGGCATTAGCATCTTCTTCGTTTTCAGAGTAGTGATCGAATTCCTGAGGGGCATTAGCATCTCCCTCGTATTCGACGATGGCATCCTGCTCGTAAGCAGCCATACCCACAGATTTACCTGATCGAAGCATCATGGTATTAGATTTTTAGTAATCAAGTTCAAACAAGTTGTGTAAGAGATTAAGCAAACAAGTGGATGTTTACGTTGTCTTATGATTCCTTGTTAAATTACTTGGATTTTACACCAATTCTCTCAACGTGTAGGATCCTAGTTTCAGTTCAGTTTCCACCGTTATACTCTATGGTTCTTTCTTACAACGATATGAATAACTAACCAGGACTTCAATTGGTAGAACCATCCCGATGAACAAGAAAGAATTCCTTGCTTTTGGGGACTTATGAAGGTCTTAACACCAACCACTCTCGTCAGATCAAGGGATCAACCCAATCATAGAGAGGTGAGGATGTCAAAAAGGTGTTCCTATGGGGGGGGTTAGCCCCAGTGCAAATGACCTACGGTCTGGATGGCCTCTAATGTATGATAAGATAAATATAAGTAACAATCAAACCAAGAATATGAAGGCTAATGACCAAACGAAGAAAGTGCTTGAATAGCGTCGCTATTCACCGACGCTATTCACGACAGAAACTTCTCATGTTTATAGAACCACGGGAGCAAACAGACAAGAAATAGTGAAAAATGGCGTATGAGTCGGGCGACGCGTCAAAAGACGCTATTTAGGTTGTAGAAACAATAAACAAGAAGTGAAAATCGAGGGCAATCCCTCCCAGGTTATCAAGATAAAGCAGTAACTAGCAGATCATGTGAATTCAGTTTTTAACAAGGTTATTTATCATGCAAACAAACAAAATCCAATCAACCACATACCTTCCTATCACAATCACAACTTCTTAAACAATCAAATGGGGGGCAAAATCTTGCCACAAGGGATGTGCATGTAGTGTACGTTGGGATGAACGTAACCAAACTCACCAATTGGTGAAAAACGTGCCGGAGGGACACAAGTGGTGCACCGTGGGTGCACGAAAAAGGAAGAACAAAATATTTAAAACACGGCAAGACCAAGTCCCACCGCAATCGCCAAAAAGCTGTGAGTGCTCAATTTGAGTGCGTGATTATCATGAAAATTGTGTTGTTTAATGACAATAAAAATAATTAGAAACTAACATGTGATCGCCAGAAACTGTTGACTAAAAAGTTTAAAAAGAAAGATTTGATCTTTTACCTGTTTGAAACAGGGGAGATATGGATGTTCTTGATTCCCTCTATTCATCCGACCGAAGAAAAAGAGTCATTCTTCTTGATGATCTTCTCTTTGATCCTTTGATGCTCCTTTGTACTTTGCAAGAAAATGAAGAAAAGAAGGAGAAAAGCTAATTAGAACTAAATAATGATAGCATCTATTCTAACAAAATTATTAATCATGCAATCAGAACAAGAAACTCACATGTTTGATGTTTGTTTAAACCCCTATAACATGTGTGGGATTGGAAATATGAGTATATGAGTAATTGTGTGAAGAATATGAAGTGATATGAATATGATGATGAAAAAAACTAAGATGAATAAGAAACTAATGAAAGAAAAGATTTAGATGGCCCCTTGAAGCCTTGGGTCTTGTTTGATCTTGAAGGATGAAGAGGATAAAGAGTTGACCATGTTTTTCTCCTTCAAGAGCTCCTGGAAGCCGTCACATAGCACTCCGATCATTCAATGCTTAAGCCTCTTCAACTTCTTGAACCTCCTTCCAACCTTTTTTGAACCCTTTTTTCTATGACCAAGGGATTGGGTTTATATAGAACTAGTGTTAGACACCTCTCACTTGCTTCCGCGGCCGCTTATGGATCAACTTGAAAGAGTTTGAAGCCAATCCAACTTAGAGAACAAGATAATCTTGACCAAATCATCATTATCTGTAATTAACTAAATCGCGTCGTCCGAAGAAGTCATCTTTTAGTTAAATTAAAGCTAATGATAATCTGTAGGAGGAAGCCGAAAGAAGTAGGAAACCTAAATAGTGTCAAGCTAAATTGACGTGTTTAAGTTAATTAGAAAATTAACTAAAAAACAAATTAAAAGTCAAAATGGATTCGGAGACCTAAAAGGCGTGCAAAATTGGCGATGTCTTTTATCAAAATTTCATATTTCGATTAAAAATATGAGTTAAAATCAATTTGATTAAACATCAGACCATTTTGAAGTATTAATATATGATATGAAATTTACTTAATATGATGTCAAAATTAGCGTGTCTACAATACAGTCCGTCGAAAATTAGTAGGAGTTAAAACTTGATCAAAAGTCCATATCATGTTTTAAAATTCAACAATTGAACATCTGCTAAATAGATTTTATTCATCTCCTGTAGAGAATTATTTTGTCAAATAACCCACTCCGAGACATACATGATGCCAAACCTTCGACTAGTCTGAACTACTCGATTTGGCTTAGAAACCTGAAGAGTGTCTTCAGATCTGAGCACAAAGCCTACGTCCTTGGAACTGATCCTCCTACTGAACCAGTATTGGATACCCTTGAGGCAGAGATGATAACTAACTATAAAAGATCGAAGGACAAAGGCAAATAAGTAGTAAAAGATGATTGCTTCTACTGTAAGCAGCATGGTCACTGGAAGAAGAACTGCAATGAGTTCCTTAGTGATAAAGCTCATGGAAAGGTGAAGCTATCAAAAGCTTCAGATATCTATATGATAGATATCAACTTGTTAGTTAGAGATTTTACATCTTGGGTATTAGATACCGGATGTGCTTATCATATCTGTTATGATAGGCAAATGCTGACAAGTAAGCACAAGCTGAGAAAAGGCGAGATGGAACTGAGGCTAGAAAACGGCGCAAAAGTTGCGGCAGTTGCTGTCGGGACAACAAACCTCAGGCTTCCATCGAGAGGTGCCTTATCATTAGAAGATTGTTATTATGTTCCTAGCATAATAAAGAACATCATATCAATATCATATTTGGACAAGATAGGATATAGGTTGTCTATTGAGAGTAGAAGTTGTTCGATTTATTATGGTAATAAGTCAATAGCTTCGGCATCTTTAGTCAACGGTCTATATCTTTTAGATGTTTCTTATTACAATATGCATATTGATAATGTCCTTAAGAAGAGCAAGAATTGTGTAAACTAAGCCTACATGTGGCATTGTAGACTTGGGCATATTAGTGAAAGTAGGTTGCAAAAGTTGTACAAACATAGATATTTGAATGCATCCGATTATGAATCGTTTGTGACATATGAGTCATGCATTATGGAAAAGATGGCAAAATCTCCATTTACTGGACATAGAGAACGTGCCAAGGACATTCTGGGATTAATATATTCAGATGTTTGTGACATATGACTTCTTATACTTAATCACGTTCACGGACGACTTCTCAAGATTCGGCTATGTGTACTTAATGAAGTACAAGTCGGAAGCATTTGAGAAGTTCAAGGAGTTCAAGAATGAGGTAGAGAAGCAATTATGAAAGAATATTAAAGCTCTTCAATCAGATCGGGGAGGACAATACTTGGGTACTAATTTCACACAATTCTTAAAGGATAATGGTATCATTTCTCAGCTGACTCCTCCATATACACTACAGATGAATGGTGTATCAGAAAGGAGGAATCGCACCTTGTTGGACATGGTGCGATTTATGATGAGCTTTTCGAAATTACCAGGGTCCTTCTGGGGGTATGCTCTAGAGTCAGCAGTATACCTACTGAACAGAGTACCTAGCAAGTATGTGGCCTCTACTTCATATGAGATATGGAAAGACAGGAAACTAGAATTTAAACGTGTTAAAGTCTGAGGTTGTTCTGCTCATGTAAAGAGACATGATCCAGACAAGATGGAATCACGAACTGATAAACGCAAGTTTGTGGGATATCCAAAGGAAACTTTTGGATACTAAATTTACCATCCTGGTGAACAAAAGGTGTTTGTCGCCAGGAAAGTTGTCTTCTTGGAAGAGGAATACCTTCTCCAAGAGGATAGTGAGAGTAAAATAGTATTGGAAGAGTTTCCAGAACCCCAAACAACTGCAATATCATCGGATGAGATATCAGTTCTTGAATATGTTCAGATATACATAGATGAGCCTCGTAGATCTGGTAGAGTACCTAGACTACCCGAACGATATGTGGGACGTATCGCTGAAGGAGAGTCTAAGGTAGAATATAATGAGGATGATGATCCTAAATCCTACCAGGAGGCTACAGAAGTCCCAGAAGCCGAGAAATGGCGAGAAGTCATGAACTCAGAAATCTAGTCCATGTACACCAACCAAGTTTGGAACTTGGAGGACTTGCTCGAGGGTATTGTACCCATCGGGTGCAAGTGGATCTTTAAAAGAAAGATCGGTGCTGATGGACAGATCAACACTTATAAGGCAAGATTGGTGGCGAAGGAATATCGTCAAAGGCAAGGAATTGACTACGACGAGATTTTCTCACTAGTTGCCATGATAAAGTCGATCAGAGTTCTACTCGTCATAGCGGCACACTACGATTACGAGATCTGGCAGATGGATGTAGAGACTGCCTTCCTCAACGGTAACCTTGAGGAAGAGGTATATATGATACAACCAGAAGGTTTCCCATCCAAAGAATCTCCAGATAAAGTGTGCAAGCTTCAAAGGTCAATTTATGGACTGAAGCAAGCTTCCCGGAGTTAGAACATAAGATTTGATAAGGCTGTTAAGTCTTATGACTTCATTAAGAATGAAGATGAGCCTTGTATGTACAAGAAGACCAGTGAGAGTGCAGTCACTTTCTTAGTTCTTTACGTAGACGACATACTACTCATTGAGAATGATGTAGCTATGATGTCATCGGTAAAGATCTGGCTGTCGAAAAACTTCTCCATAAAAGATTTGGGAGAAGCTCCTACGTATTGAGGATCTATAGAGATAGATCAAAGAGGATGCTTGGAATGACCCAATCCTTGTACATAGATACCATTGTCAAAAGGTTTGGCATGGAAAATTCCAAAAGATGTCTCATACTGATGAGACATGAAATTAATCTCTTAAAGAAGCACTTTACTAAGACTCCTAATGAGAGGGCATTTATGGATAGAGTATCCTATGCCTCTGCCATAGGATCTATCATGTATGCCATGCTATGTACACGGCCTGAAGTTGCATATGCTCTAAGTGTTACGAGCAGATTTCATGCTGATCTAGGCGAAGAGCACTGGAAGGTAGTGAAATGTATTCTTAAGTACTTAAGAAGAAGTAAGGATATATTTTTGACCTATGGAGGAAATGACTTGAAACTATAAGGTTTTACTGAGTCAAGTTTCCAGTCAGATCTAGATGATAGCAAGTCTACATCTAGTTTGTGTTTACTTTGAACGGAGGCGCAATGTGCTGGAAGAGTTTCAAGCAAGCAACCACTGCAGATTTGACGACTGAAGCTGAGTACATCGCTGCAGCTGAAGCCGCCAAGGTAGAAGTGTGGTTGAAGAAATTCATCCCCGATCTCGGCGTAGTTCCCAGCATCTTTGAACCTGTTTCGCTGTTGTGCGACAACAATGGAGCCATTGCGCAAGCGAAGGAGCTGCGGTCTCATTAGAAATCAAAGCATATTCTGAGGCGCTTTCATCTAATCAGAGAGATCATATCCAGAGGAGATGTAGTGGTGGAAAGAGTTCCATCTGTCGACAATGTAGTAGATCCACTGACAAAGCCATTGGCTCAAAATGTGTTTGAGCGTCATCTAGAGTTTATAGGTTTTTGTGCATAAAGGTGATTGACTTTAGTCCAAGTGGGAGATTGTTAGTCTTAAGTGGCCTACAAGTTAATATGACTTTGTAATCTCGTTCATTTTATTAATAAAATGGCATTATATTCATTATATGTAATTCGTATTGTTATCGTCTCATAATGAAGTCCGTGAATATGTGTGATAGTAATCAGATTATGATGAGATCATACTAGTGAGATTGATCACTTAAACACGCATATTCTTAATAGTTCATAGTCGAAGGATATCCGAGAAGGACATCAGATATCCGGTTAAACTAGTACAAATTACTCATGCTCATAAGATGAGGGTGATTGATCTCATAGTCACTTGTGTGGAGATACTAGGGTGAATCTGTAGGTGTTCATTAGAGAATGAGTTCACCGAACTGATCTGATTAAATCGCTGGATGGTATTGTACCTCACTGTCAACCAGCTTGATTCTATTGTCACAGTTGCGTGGATGGTCCTCGGACCTGAGACACAAAGGACACCTTATCGGTGGACTTCTGTGCTTTGACCTTGGTTTATGAATATCTAACCATGGGATTCTAAACAGCCAAGGATCGGGTAGAACGGAATACTATCGAAGGAAATTGAGTGTCAATAAGGAATCATTCGCTCTTAGTACTTAGAGAGAGAATGCTCTAAGAAGGATGCACGGAAGTCCCTGGCCAGGGCGGACGATAATATCGAGAAAAGTGTTTTCCGATATTATACGCAGCATTCGATCCAAGTGAGTCGACTAGTTAGGGTTTGACAATACACCATAACCTGAGTTGACTCGAGAGCGTTGTACGAATGAAAGATTATATCCACGCGGTAACTGTCAGCGGAAATGTTTCAAGGGTGGGGTTACTTAATCCGATACCTTCCGGATTCACGCGGTGTTGCTGGGCACTTAACGTGATTGGAGGCTCGATCGAATTTGATGTACGACATTGATTCGATCATTAATTAATTAATATGAGTTATTAATTGATTAATCAGGCCAGTGAGGAGTCACTGGGCTTATTGGGCCATTAACCAGACTGGTTATTGGGCTTAGAGGGTCACACGCAAATGATTCTCAAGGCGATGGATAATAAAGTGGGTTTTATATAAACCGAAGGTTTTTACGAAAAATCGTGCGGTTAATATAAAATGTAGCGAACGGGCTGAGTAGGCCAGGCTGCTGCGAAACCCTAACTGCCCCCTCCTCTCTTCCTCTCTCTCTCTGGCACCCTAGATGTGCCCGGATCCCCAAGTCAACTCTATCGTTTCTTCGACTCCTGTTCGACGGGAAATTGTCCGCACGTTGTGGCGAACAGCGGAGGCTTCATGGGCTACGAAGAACGAGGAACCGTGAGGATATCCACCGCGAGGAGGATCGTATGGACTCCGCTAGAAGCCGGGCGCTTGCGCGGCTTGTAGTGTCACACCGACGGAACCGATCGGTTGCGGATTCGAATCCGCGCACGGTAAGAACTGATTATCTGATAAGCTGGTTTTTTTTGTTTTCGAAACGGGAATCGGATCGCAAATATTTTATTCCGCTGCGTTTTGCGATCCGGAGAAATGCCGAGAGAATTCAACAGTCCAGCCCATGTGATGAGACACGATCCAAGAAAGTTTGAATCAAAGAAAAAGAAGTATAGATTTGTCAAATATCCAAAATAGTGTTTGGATGTTATCAGTCGAGCAATAAAAGAATGTTTATTGCTAAGATAACTATCTTGTATGAAGAGGAATTTATCTTTAAATAAAACAGTGGGAGCTGGATAGAACTGGAAGAAGGTCTAGATGTACAAGTTGACACTGGATCATAGGATGATCTCTTTTTTGTGGAACCTATTATGACACTCATTACAAAGTGATGAAGGCCTCTTAAAATTATTGATGTAGCCTGATAGATATGTGTGACATATCAAGGGTGGCTAAAAGAGAGGAACTCTAAGATAAGAATGATGATCTAGAGACCTATGAAGAGGCTCTTGGTAACCTTGACTTTGGGAATGGAAAGAGGTCCGAAATTTTGACAATTAGTCTATGCATGCCAACCAAGTTTGGAACTTGGTAGACTTGTCTGAGGGTATAATATCCTTTGATTGTAAGTGAATCTTCAAATGGAGGATCAATGTCGATAAACTGTTCGATACTTATGTGGTAAAATTAATGGCCAAGAGCTATCGTCAAATTCAATGTGTTGATTATGATGAAATCTTTTTGATAGTTGCTATAATTAAGTAAACTAGAATTCTTCTTGACATAATTGCATGTCTTGACGATGACAAATAATAGATGGATGTTAAAACATGCCTTCTCAATATGATTGAGGAAGTTGTGTATTTGATATGACTTGAATGTTTTACATCTAGAATGTGTCCTGAAAGGAAATTGCTAGCTTTGCATATTAGTTTTTGGGTCATTGTAAGTTTTTCCAAAGATGGAATAAGAGATTTGACATGGTGATCAAATTTTATGAGTTCATTAAGAATGAAAATAAATTGTGTGTGCACAAGAAGGCTAGTCGGAGTACGGTTAGTTTATACATTTTCAGATAGAATTTTACGGATTACTAGATAAATGATTCGAAAGTCGGATTACCAGTTTTCTTTTTTCAAAATTTTAAGGTCGGATTATACATTTCCTATGTGTCCACATAGCTTAATCTTTGATTGGGCGAACTAAGAAATTCTAAAAAAAATAAAAAGTTGTCATTAGGTTCTGCCCATTCAAGTACCTTTTACTGTTTAATATATTTAGTTTTTGATTTTTTAATATTTTTTGAGTCATCCAATCGGGGATTAGGCTGTATGAATACATAAGATATGTGGGGCCGCCTTAATTTTTTTTTAAAAAATATTATTTTAAGTTTACTCTAATGCTCCGCATTATAGTAGAAGGAGGCATTACAAAAAAATATTACTCTATATTTTTATGAATGCAGATTTCTTATTATATTGAAATAGGTAAGTTCTGGTTTACACTTTTCTTAACCACTGGATCGTATAAATGTATGACAGACGATTAAAATGATGACGGGTGGGCCGTATGTTGCGGCATCTCTATCTCCCTAAATTCACTGGGCTAGTTTGTTCTGCGGATATAGTATTTCGGACTTTTTATTTATGGATCTTTTATTATTAGAATAAGTAGAATTCACTTTGAGTGGATAAGTAGTTCAGTAGAATAAATAATTCTAATATTTTAAATAGAATGATTTATTCTACTTATGTGAAGAATAATGTGTCCGTACTCAAAATAATGAAGAATAATACATTCGAGTTCTCAAACCGAGTTAAGTAGAATAATGAGCGTCGCTTATTTTTGAAACAAACTGACCCAGATGAATAGGTGGCATGAGCGGATGAGAGAAACTTAAAAAAAAGTTATTAAAATCTATAGTGACCGTTTGATTACCGTTGTAACGTCGATGGGACTGCCAATACGTCCAGTGTGTTTTCCTGGCGTGAGCGATGCCTTCGGTGCAGAAAACCCCAGGAATTCCAGTGGGGCCCAACTCTTTTTTCTTTTTTAATTTTTTAGCCACTAGAGGGAAAACGGTAGCAGAAGTTTTCCTGTCCCCTTGTTTTAGTTTTCATTTAGGGTCCATATAGTTTGGTTATATTTAAAACATATTCAGATGGAATTTTTTTTGTAAAGAAACATATTTATAAGAAAAATATAAACAAAATTCATTCTTTGATAGTTATAAAAGCATTTTCTATTCCTTTGAAAAAGGATATTTAGTCTTATCTCAAGAATGCCAAAATCAGGAAAAGAAGAAGTCATTGAAATAAGTTTTATGTTGACTAGAATTTTACTGATTACCAAATAAATGATCATAATATATTTTTTCAGAGAAAAACTTTTCGTGTGGCCTATCTTGCATGAAACAAAAGAACCCACAGTTTGTGAGCTGATATATTCAAACAAAGATTGAGAAACTCCCTTGAGGAGAGTGATGCACACAAGGATGGTGTGGAAAATTAAAAGTGAAACAAGTTGAAAGTGCTCATTAGTTGAATACCTGCTTTGATCAATCAAAAGAAATTAAGCTGACAATTTTCCTTCACAGATATATACAAGCCATTCAATCCGCTGCTTCATAAGCGAAATTTTTATATCCACACATGATTCTCAATATTAATCTTCATCTACTCCTGTATTTTAATTAATTGTGTCCTCTGTGTATATGTTGTGCTATCTTAATAAATAAATTGAGAGGAGATCCTCTCATTATACGTTTGGATCGGAGTCTAACAGTACTGAGAAGAGAAGAGGTGGCTAAATATTGTAAAAAATCGTTCCATATGATCTCAAAATTTAGTAAATACTTGAGCCCTCCCTATTAGACTACTCCGATCCACATGTAAAGGATCTCTTATCTAATAAATTAGGTAAAACATGAAAGACGTAACCTTTAAACCAATCAATATTTAACCGCCGTTGTACAGGCATGCAGGAACCGTAGAATTAATCACTGCTGAACGGTAATTAAAACAGTACTGTGTACATCTTGCTGAGCTCTCCTTTATTTCACACACATATATATATATATATATATATATATATATATATATATATATATATATATATATATATCATGCAGCAAGAGAACATGTCCAAGACCATTACATGCATGCATATATACGCACATTTAATTAATAATTAGGACATAAAACAAGGAAACCGCAAGGCGACTTCAAATCAAGATTGGGGTGGTGAAGACGATATATATATATATATATAAGCTTTAATTAATAATTGGTGTCCATTATTGTTTGAGATGATCGATCAATCAAGATTGGGGTACTGGTGAGGACGACGTAGATGATGCTGTACTGTGGCTGCTGGACGCGAAGCCACAGGGATCGGGGCAGTAGTCCAGGTCGTCGGCGCAGTAGCAAGAAGGATAGTCCCGGGGATCGCAGCGGCAGGTATTGCATCCGGGGGTGCAGCCGCGTTCAAATCTGGTGCGGTCATCGCACCTGCACCGAACCCATGGTGCCGCACAGTCGCAGTTGTTGCAGCACTCCAGATCGCTCGACGACGCTCGCTTCCATGAGCCTGCCTTATGCAAAAGGCAATTATATATACACGTATGACTGTAAGTGTGTATAATATACATTAATTAGCTTCTATGGAGATTATGGGACTTTTAAAATCTTAAAATCATGTGACTAGGAGTATATCATAATAAGATTGAGAAGATCGCATGCATCTCTACTTTATGTTTAATTTGCCAAGATCTGACTGAAAGTGTAACTGTGGAAGGTGATGCCCAACTGTTGATCTATGCTGCTCTCCATATCAGAAGTCCACCTTGGAAGGTGAAGACTATCATTGAGAACTGCCAAAACATTCTCTCTACGGATTCAATTTACTTGTAATTTACTCATAGAGATTGTAACAAAGTTGCTCATACCTGTGCAGAATAGACACATTGTCACCCTACTTCAATCTTATATTCTCATAATCTAATGTGCAAATTTTTTTTTTGCCACCCGCAGCAATGGGTCTCTCATCCTTATTTAATAATTGATTAAAATATTAGAGAAATAATAATTAACAGGCACAATTAATCAGCCTTTTCCATTCATGTTCTTAAGCATTAATTGCCACCTGAAACATCAAACTGGAAGGTGTCCAACGGGCAACAACTCAAAGGTTGCACGACATCATCGGGTGACAAAGCTAGCGTCAAGATGATAAGCTCATGATCTTAGGCAGCGTTTGAAAGGGATTATACATTGGAGAGATTATTTAATAATGCATAATTTCTAAAAAGCCACCCAAAAGCTAACCAATCTTGCTTTTGGAAAAGTAAAATGTATTTGTCTCTTTTTCTCTTTATTTCTCTTTTCTTTTTCCATAATTTATTTTGCACAAAACCCAAAGAAGGGGAGAGGATGCTGGTTCATTTGAGAAGGCTTCTTAATTTGCTGTCAGGTATTATGGGCTGTCACAGTGGTATGAGCAATACCAAACAAAGTCTTAATAGTACAAATTAAAGGTTATAAATTAAGTGAGGAGATCCTCCCAGTAAAAGTTTGGACAAGAGATTAACAGGATTGAGAAGGAGAGGATTCAAGTATTTACTAAATTTGGAGATATGCGAAGGATTTTTTTACAATCTTTGACCTCCTCCCTCTCTCAGTACTGCTAGACTCCTCTATTCAAACTTGTACTGAGAGGATCTCTTCTCATAAATTAAGTGATGTTGTTGCAATGTTGCTAGGGTATGTTCTTCGTTAACGGTACAATACCTCCAAACCTTTTGAACCAAAAACGAAAGTATTACCTCCAATGGATAGGCCAACGAAGGGGTCCCGCGCTGCGGTAGGTGAGGCAAGCAATGAAGCAACTACCATCACACACAATATCAAAGCCTTCGTAGCCTCCATCTCTCTCTCTCTCTCTCTTTCACATACACGCACACAAATTACCTGTTGTCTCCTTGCTCCTATCCTCCTTGCCACTTATATACAAGTGAAATTTAGTGGGAGCTGTTCTTGTAGGGTGGAAGTTGCAGACATATGCACATTGAAAGCACTGAAAAAAGGATGCAGATTCGTGCAAAATGTGTAGGACACATGTTTCGTTTCTTACATGATGACACCAAGGTCCTTACCTTTCGGGTAGTGTCTCTCTCTTCTGAATTAGATGATGCAAATGCTACAAAGAAACCCTTGCCAATTATATAGTAAAGAGAGATCAATATAATCGTGAACCCCTAAATGAGGAAAAATAAAGTGTTAAACGTTGGATTCGTTTCTTTGTATTTTTTCATGATTGATAAAATGCATTCGTCTGTGAGAAATTAAGACCACGATTCTGTTGCATATACCTTTTTTAAGATTCTAATTGCAAAAATATATGTTAGAAATTTAATTAGTTAAACAACTATTTTCTTTTAGGGATTTAGGAATATTTGTAGCATAAGTCATTCCTAAACGAAGGAGGAAGACGATCCCCACACGCGCACGAATACCGTACAAATGCCGGACGAGAAGATGGTGTAATATGAACACCCTCTCTACTGATTTCCTCTCTCTATCTCAATTGATGCGTATAACTTCATAGAGAGTCATAGACTTCTTATATAGAGAGGAGGAACCAGTTTCACTTAAGCTAAAATGAATTCCACCTATTATAAGATCTTAACGGGCTCCTAATGGGTTAAGCCCAATAACCGTACTCCATTAATTGAATACTGTATGATGCGTTTGTGTGGCCCCATTAACACAAGTGGATCACAATATTAAATTAAAATCCAACATCTTCTACTAAAAGTGAGCATACTCTTCACGTGGCCGAGCAGGGTAGGCTGCTCAGGTAACGCGCATTGTCGCCTTACCAACCGGGCATTGGTACATGGCCAAGCACCGTTAGCCAGCTAGGTTGTGTAGTCTCCCCATTACTCCACTACAAATGCTACAGAGATACTCCAAACGAGGTTAGGTATATATAGCCGTACATAGGTCGATCCTGCCACTTCCTCCCCACTCTTCTTACTTGCCTTTCCTTAGTAGTCTTATCCTCAGTTTGATACTCGGCTTGAATTGATCATTGGAGGGTTATACCCATGTAGCAACACTTGGGACTAACCTTTTGACTATTTGTAGGAAGCAAGGATTTGCACTTCCCCAACTTTGAGCTCCGACCGGCCCGGTTCATTAGTAAATAGGATCCGATCCGTCCCTTCGTTATCATTGGTGCCATATATAGCAGATTCTAGATAGAATGTTGAACACCCGAAGCTGTGTTAATTGCATGTCTGGAGGATGATGTGGACAGACACTCTAGAGGTGCCAGTGTTCAAGAATTAGACCTCGGTCCATTGCGACGTAGGAGTAGTTCGAGCAGCTGTCTCACCAGTATGCCAAGCTAAGCAAGGTAGTTCGGAGCTCGGCGGTCCTCCTGGGCATAGTAGTCCAACTGTGCAAGAGTGGGACTTATTACCCTGAGGCTATATTTTCCCTCCATCCAAGCAGCGAGCGGTGGTATTTCCTCACATCTTGTTGGTGGCGGACGCAGAAATTTTATTTAGTGGGGTCACTCGGATATTAGGTCATAAGTATGGCCGGTTCAATGGGGTCTTAAGTTAGGTCATAAGGAATCTTGGGTTAGGCCAGTAGAGTCTTGAACTGGGTCAATAGAATCTCGAACTAGATTACTTTAAATTAAGCTAATGAGTTTGACAAAATTCAGTGAAATCCTAAAATCTCACTGACTTGGAGGACTTGGAGGCTTCCTCAAACTCGACCCGGCCGACCATTCAAGGGATGCCTGAAATCCAATTCCCTAGCCAACCCGCTCGACAATCAGCTTCCCAGCTCCAAATAATCCTTGTCCCCACAACCAAGGAGGCCATGGTAGTTGCCTTGGCTAGTGGACAAGGAAGATGATGGAAACGATTGGTTTAGTTGACACCTTCAAGAGGTAGGGACGCAACCTTCTTTAGGTCGCCCCAAGCCGAGGAAATATTCCTAAACACACAGCACCCAGCTAGGAAATTAATGATGTCCCCATCAAGCCATAGGAAGAGATAACCAACCCAATGGACTTCCTCGATAGGTATTCCACTTGTCTCTCCTTTTAGGAAGCCTCGGACTTGGTTAAATGTCGGACCTTCTTGACCCTCTTAGAAAGCGCCTGCAGTGCTCCGATATCAAGGGCATTCAAACTGTTGTTGGGGATCAACCTATTCTACAAATCAATATTTCGGGCTAATATGCACAAATTAAAGAAAATGAGAAAATTAACCATTACTAAAGTACGTCCACAGGAGAAATAAGGATGGTTCATCTATGCACGGTTCTAATTATACAGTTTCATCATAATCAGTAAATACAAGAAAAAAGAATGGATTACATAGCCACACAGAAGACACATGTCCACAATACAACTCTGGTGTATAAATAACAAAAATTTCAACCTTACAGTTATGTATATCTATCAAGCCAATCACATAACTATGTACAATCTTGTTCGCTTAATAATGATAAATATTTCATATTCATTGTATATAAATTGATGCACTATTTCATAATGAAGTCCATGAATATGCGTAATAAATATTAAATTATGATGAGATAATAATAATGTGATTAATATTTTATAAAAACATATTCTTAATTGTTCATAGTGGGAGAATATTTGAAAAGGTCATCAAATGTCCAGTGAGACTAATACATGTTACTTCTATTCATAATACGAGGATGATTGGTCTTATAGTCATTTGTGTAGGGATACTAAGGTGATCCTGTAAGTTCTCATTGGTAAATGAGTTCACTGAACTGACTCGGTATGAATCACTAGATAGTAGTATTATCTAATTGTGAACCAATTTGATTCATCGTCACAGTGATGTGGTGGATCTTATGATGTGAGATACCAAGGACATCTTATCGGTAGACTTATAGATTTTGACCTTAGGTCATAGATTTCTAACCATGTGATCTTAATTAGTAAAGTAATCGGATCTAGCAGAATACCTTCGATGATGATCGTGTGGTTAATATGAGATCATTCGGTCTCGATAATTAGCAAAAAATGCTATAGGGATTGATGCCCAGAAGTCCTTGGCTAGGACATGACAACATTTTAGAAAACATATTTTTTGATAGTACTTTGAGACATTTGATCAAAGTGAGTGAACTAATCAGAGTTTGACAATTAATTATATTTTAAATTTATGTGAGAGCATTAGTATGAGTGAAGGATTATAACCACATAGTAACTAATGTAAGAAAGATTCCATGACCGGATTGTTGAACTCCAATTTCTTCTGGGGTCATGCAGTGGTTCTTAGTACTGGCACTTTACGTCAGAAAGAGTTACTGTGCTTATTTGACTCAAAATTAGACTAGCACTTGGACCTAAAAGCTCACATGCATAAGATTCTCAGTTGATGGTATTCGTATTATATATGTCTGTTAAGCTAATAACATACATTGTATAATTTTTTTCATTTAATAATAATAATAGTAATAACATTATATTCATTGTATGTAAATTATCTTACCGTTTCATAGTGAAGTCCATGAATGTGTACTATAGTTATCAAATTATGATGAGATCATAATGATAACTTTTAAATATACATTCTTAAGTGTTCCTAGTAAAAAGATATTTTGAGAAGGACATCAAATATCTAGTAAGACTAGTACATGTTATTCTTGCTCATTTAAAGAGGATGATTGGTTTCATAGTCACTTGTGTAGAGACACTAAAGTGAACCAGTAGGTGCTCATTAGTGAATAAATTCACTGAACTGATCTGACATGAATCGTTAGATGGTAAATTACCTAACTGTCAATAAGCTTGTTCAATGTTATAGTTGCTTTCTTGGTCCTTAGACCTAAGACACCAAAGACACTTTGTCACTAGACTTTTAGATTTGACCTTGGCTAATGGTGTTATGCCCTGTAACCTATCAACCCAATAGTAATTTTAGTTTAATCTAATTAACCCAATTAGAGTCGATTAGATCATTTAAATAGTTTCATTTAGTCTAATTGACTCATTAGTGAAGGTCTATTAGCTTATTTAAGTAAATTAAAACAACCTACTAACTTAGTAAAAATTCTGAGTTCAGATGCACTAGATAAAAACTTGATAAAATGAGGATAACTTTATATTCGATAGATATGAATATTGGGTTTTAGGAACCCAAATTAACTTCCAAGCAATCACCAATTATGTCTTGCCTCTTGTCCTGATATTCTGGACTATAAGCTACATTAGTTTCAATGTTTATTGTAGTTGGATGTTCTCATTGTCATATCAATATATGTAACTTGACTTACTTGAACATCCATTGTAGACTTATAGATATTATGTAACGACCCGTCACCCTATAATCGGGGATCCGATTACTAAATGGATACCAAATCATTAATTTAGAAACAAATCAGGATCTTGATAAGTCTGGAAAATAAATAATAAATTAAGCTAAACATTCACATCGCATTGAATTAAAAAGGAAGTGTAAGAATTAGAGATTATTACAATGCGACTCGACTCAACAAATAATTACATACTCCAACTAAAAGGAAATAATTAAGCATACAGGTCAGAAAATAAAATAACAACTACATCGGGGCATACCCCGGAACAACGGCTGCTGGCGCGCGACCCAAACCAACACTCTCCTCGCTACGCCTGCTTGGAACCCTTACCTGAAAACCTCAAGGGTGAGTCTCATCGAAAAGACTTAGTAGGGATCCTTCGATCCCCACCGCCCACTCACGCACCCACAAGTGTAGCAACACAATTATAGATAATTTAAGCAAGTAAAACAGTAAACACAATTCCTAGATTCGATATAAAGCACATGCATTCGAAATATAACATGCATAATTTTGAAACCATTCTACCACGGACCCTACAACCAACGTCTCGGCAAAACACGCCAACCATACGGCCGAACGCGGGAAACACCGACCCGTTGAGACCAAACAACAACTCCTCGGATAGCGCGCTGGCTACACCGGCCTGACAGGCTCCAGGTGGTTCTGCTTCCCCCAGCACGAGTGACACTCCGAGTGTACCACTCCCACACCGGTACTAGCTATACCCCGGGGTACACCAGGTGACCCTCTCTTTAGGCGTCACCCCGCCACTCCCACACCGGCGCCGTGTCACTCCCACACTGACACAGGATGTCTAAGCGCTAACAACTGTCACTCTAGGCCCACGATCGCATAAAACACAACACGATGCGATCCGATCACATAGAACCCATCGTCATCGAGTACATTTCTAAGCATGCAATTAACTAAACTATCTAACAATGTAAACACATGTTAATTGCAGGGATTAATGAAATTCTGGCTTGAATCGCATCGCTCAAGGCTGATGTCATTCAAGCTTCCTAAACTTGTTTATATAAAAATTGGCCTCGAAAAATGGCCTAAAACGTGTCGTCATATGTAGCCGTCTTTTGAAAGGCGTCGCTGTCCCTAGTCACCTGATAACGATAGAAACAGAGACAGACCTCGGGTGATTCCACTTTAAAATGTGTCGGGCATGGAAGTTTCCATTCAAAAGGCGTCGCTGTCCCTAGACGCTCATCAGTCCAGAGACAGAGTCTGTTATTTGGGCTAAATCGCGTCGCGGGTGGTAGCCGCCTTTCTAAAAGGCGTCGCTGTCCCCCGATGCCATTTAACCCTCACAGACAGGTTCTTCCTCCGTCATCTCCCAATCCACGGGGTGGGATTTCCTCTCCCAAATCGTGTAAAAACAAAAAAAGTGGAGAAGGAGGAGAAGAACCTAAATACCCATTAAAATACCAAAATTCTCATTACATGCAATTAGTATTTTCGTCCCAAGAAAACTCCTAAACATGCTCTAAAGCGGAAAAAACATGATTTTTAAACGAAATACAACAGAGATCGTCACCCTACTGGTTACTCGAACTCCTCCTAACTCCAAGCCGCCAACCCGCCTCGCCACACGCCGCCACCGGTACCGTCGTGGACGCCGTTACTCCATCGGGACGTCGGCCGCCGTCTGGAGAGAAATGCACTGCGATGGAAGTGGTGGTGGTAGTGGAGGAAGTTAGGAGGTTACTAGAGTGGAGGGAGAGGAGGAATGGGGAGAGGAAAGCAAGGAGAGGGGAAAGGGCTCGCCGGAGATCGGAGGGAAGAGAGGAGAGAGAAGAGAAAGGAGAGAATGAGGGAAAGGAGGGAGGGTTCGCGGGGTCAAAAAGAAACTGGGGAAAACGCGTCGGCCAAGCCCGACGTCATTCAGATGACAAGACTGGGCCGTACTCTGACAAAGCAGGGTCGTACTCTAAATGGCGTCGTCCATACAAGACACCGTTCAGATGATAAGACCGGGGCCGTACTTTCGCGCCCCAAGGCCAGCCCACGTAACACAGCCTAAAACACGTCCACATTGATAGACGCCGTTTAAACCGCGTTGATCAAGCTCGACGCGAAAAGGAAACTAAGTCTCAGCCCCACCAGGGCCCAAACTAAGGGATCCGACCCCGAAAACTGACCTGATAACCGGATCCGAAACCTCAATCATTACATATCATCTTCGTCTACCTTGCAATATCATTCTTTGTTGAGCATAGGACTGGGAGATGAACCACTCCCTCCATTAGCTTTAGGATGCAAGCCTTAATGCTCGAAAGTTGTCATCAATGGCATAGCTTGAATATCCCTCTTCATCTTAGCCATAATATGAGCTTGAGGAGGATTGACAAGATACTCTCCTATATTAAGAACCCCTTTCTGAATCAGCTTCTCTACTGCATCTTTAAACATATAGCATTCTTCAATAGGCTATCCCAGAATTTGATGGTACGTACAAACAATAATTTGAATCTTGAGATTTGATTGTGTCTTTAGGCCTTTTGGGCTTTGGCAAGATTATTTGTTGTATTTTTGCATCCATCCAAAGATAGAGCAAGTCTTATCTTTAGGAAAAGAATATGGTTTGCTCATCTTCTCCCTCAAAGAGCTGACCTCCTTGGTTCCTTTACTTTTAGAACCCCTCTTGATTGAAGTAGTAGGTTTAGCTGATGACTTTGCCTTTTCTTCAGCTAAAAAGGTCTTAAAATCCTCATGATTAACTTCATGTTTGGCCTTCTTTTCAGTTGCTTCTACTTGAAGAATTGAAACTGATTCCTGAGTTAACTGTAGATTCATGACACCCTCTCTTCTTTGACTTTTTACTTTCTCATTTGATCGGTATGATACTTGTAGATTTTTGAGGAGAAGCTTCTGTATAATGCAAATCACAACTTTCTTTTTTGATCAATTCTTTTTGTGTTTTTTGGAAGTAGTTATAGAATTTTCTTTGCATATCCGACCAATCAAGAATTGAACATGATAGGGAGACTAGAATACCATTCATCTGCTGGGTTGTGAAGTGACAACCTAAAGTATCTTATTAAGTAGGACTCTTCAAAAAGCTAGGTCTCCCATCATATTAATGTAATAAGCAATATGCTTCAATGTTGGTCCTTGCCTATCATACTGGTTGAACTTTGGAGGCCCTGTAATCTATGAAGGTAACCTTTTCACAAGATGGTAGGGTGCATATGGGATCTTCTTTACATCACAAAAGGCAAGGATCTCGTCATCTTCTTTACAACTCTATTTCTCCAACTGTCCTGTGATCTGTCTTGGCCTTGGAACTAGATCATTTGGCATAGTGTAGGAGCTCATTTTTGACGTATCTTCACTAGGCAGCATGAAGCCATGAATAGTATGCATTGGAGATGCCAACACTATCTCATGCATGTAGACACGCTAATATTGACATCATTTTGAGTAAATTTCATATCATATAATAATGCCTCATAATGGTCTGATATTTAATCATTAATTAATTTTTATTGATTTTTTTGAGTGTCGGGTTTAACAAACATGTTTAAGTTAATCAATCAAATTGATTTTATCTTAAATTTCAGTTAAAATATGAAGAAGTCTAAAAGACGTCGACCTGTGTGGACGCGATTTAGAGTTTATTCATGTTTTAACGTTTAAATTTGAATTTTAATCAATTGATTAATTAGCTAAAAGGCGTCTGTGAAGGCTGACGCGTTTTAGGTTTCCTAAGCTATTTTAACTTCTCTTCCGGATGTTTATCCTTATCTTAATTAGTGTAAAAGACGTCTACACACGTGGACGCGGTTTAGCTAATAAAGATAAAGATAAGTTTTCCCGGATATTTATCCTTATCTTAATTAATCTGAAAGGCGTCAGCCAAGGTGGACGCGTTTTAGATAATTACAGATAAAGATGAATTAATCAGTGTTTATCTGTCGGTTAAAATAGATAAATCCTAGATTTTTCTATGTTAATCGCGAACGCAGAAAATGCCTATAAATACCTTGCATATCAAAGAGTTAAAAAAAAGAGAGAGAGAATTGAATTGAGTTGAGCCATAGCGTTATAGCGAGTTGAAGATCGAAGCAACCACGTCGGAACGCCGGAACGCTGCCATTTCCAGAAGTTGGCGTACCTTTCAAGATCTTCATCCTTTCAAGGCTTCAATCCAATTGGGCATAAGTGTTTCAATTCTGCATTCATTTTACATCTTCATTAGTTTCATGCTTCATAATCACTTCATGCAACACACACCACAGCATTAATCTTCCAAAACCCATCTGTTTTAAGGGGTTTCAAAGCCAATTAAACAAGTGAGTTTGCTGTTTAAGCATGTTTATAATCATGGTTAGTTTTGATATTACTTCTACTTAAATTCTCATCAGTGTTTCTTCATTTCGTTTTTTCTTTCTCTGTCTCTGCTGCACTCAACAACAACAACAAGAGATCAAAAGGGGGAAATCAAGCACAAAGCCAGAAGCACTTCTGGACGATCCTCAACCTCAACCTCAACAGCAAGAACAAAAGAACAAAGAAAGGGCTCTCTTTCTTCAGCCGGCTGAAGGAGGGGAACCAAGGATTCATTCTTCCGCGTTCAAACAGGTAGGCGATCATAACTCTCTTTTGAAACTTTTTAGTTAAAAGTTTCTGGCGATCACTGCACTTTAGTTGCTGTTTTTAATAGGTTAGTTTACACTAAACAACATAGTTTTTCATATTAATCACACGAGCATTTTCAGCACCTACAGCTCTTTTGGCGATCACGGTGGGACTTGGTCTCGCCGTCTTTTAGTTTCTTTTAGTTCTTGCTATCATCATATCGGGCACCCACGGTGTACTATTTGTGTCTTTCGACACGTCCTCACCAATTGGTGAGTGTTTAGTTTAATTAATTTCCCTCGTGCACCACGTGCACACCCCAGTGACAAGATCTTGCCCTCCCCTTGATTAGTTCAAAAAAAGCTGTTTTTGTGATAAAAATGATGTGTGATTGAGTGATTTCCTAGTTGTTTAGTTAGTAAATCATCCTGTTTAAAATCTGAAACTAAAAATCTTTGCATGAGTCGATTGTTTACTGCTTTTTACCCTGTTTGAGGAGGATTCGACCCAGAAAATCCTCCTGCAAATATGTTTCTGCGAACTAAAAAGCGTCCAGGATAGCTGACGCGTTTCAGAACCGCGTCAGCATACCAAGACGCCTTTTAGTCTTCAGACTTTCTCTGCTGTTTGCATCTGTTTCTGCGAAATAATTAAGTTCTGTGTTGAATAGCGTCGACCACCATTGACGCGATTCAGACAGTTTTTTTTTTAGTTATTTTTCAGATCTGTTTCTGCGAAAGAATTTAGTTCTGTTTTGAATAGCGTCGACTACCATCGACGCGATTCAGACAGTTCTTAATTATTTTTCAGTTTCCAGATTTCTGTGTTTTGAGTGCTAGCTACCCATTATTTTATTAAGCATTAGAGGTCATCCAGGCCGCAGGACATACGCATTGAGGCGAAAACCCTCATCTTCTTAGGAACACATTACTCGACGTCAGCAACTCTCTCTGATTGGGTTGGTCCCTTGATCAGACTAGAGAAGTTGACGTTGAGACCTCCATAAGTCCCCAAAATCAAGGTATTCCTCCCTGATCATCGGGCTGGTTGTACCAATTGAAGTCCCGGCTAGATTCCGAAAGCGTTGTGAGAGAGAACCCTAGAGAATAACGGTGGAAACTGAACTGAAACTAGGATCCTTCCCTGAGCGAAATTGTGGTTTAATCCAATTCAAATAACTCAACAAGGAATCCTAAAATCACGTTAAGCATCCACTTGTTTGATTAATCTCTGTACAACTTGTTTGATTAAATCTTTGAAAAGGGAATCTAATATCATGTTGTTGCGATCAGGCAGAGACTTGAGTATGGCCCAAGACGCCATCATCAACTACGAGGGAGATGCTAATGCCCCGCGATTCAGACTTCAACTATGAGAACGGGAGAGATGCTGATGCCTCCCGAAATTCTGTCCCCATTCCGGTTCGACATGACGGGAATGTCCGGACTCCTCTTTTTCATCCACACGATCAATATCATGATCTTCCCCCGCATGAATATGCGATCCCTATGGATCTTGTCAACGCCCTGGGAGTTCTTGCCTCCCGACTGGACCCTCAGCAGTTCGAGGCCATCCAGTCTATTTTGAAGGGGAAGGCACCCATGCAGCCTGCTGAGCCGAACCCTATGGCTCCCCCCGTTGTTCCTCAACAACCTCCTCCTCCTCCTCCTTATATCCATCAGGCCATGGAAGGCCTTCATATTGCTTCTCGGCCAACTGGGCCACAACTTTCATCATCTAGGCAACCGGCTAGACCGCAAACGCCTATTTATCAAAATGCCCTCGGGCATGGCGGAAGCTCTGCCGGACCTCATCCTTATTATCCTCCTTGTCCAACGTACTCTAGGCAGCAGGCCTATCAAGTACTTCCTCCTCCTTCTCCTCCCCAGGCAGATCTGACCACGCAAACGTTGCTGGCCAAGATGGAGCGCATGGATGAACAGTTCAACAATCTCCAGAAGATGATGGGGGTTAAAGCTGTGCCAGAAATCAATTTATCGAGCCTGCCAGTATTCCATCTGCCACCCTCTGAGATGCCAGTGTACCGGAAGTACAACGGTACTGGTAACCCCTTCACGCATCTGAAGGAGTTCATGTACGAATCCTCTTTCTGGCAGAACGACAAGAGGTCGTTGGCTTTCTTGTTCAGGAGATCTCTAGAGGGACGAGCCCTCGAGTGGTTCTTTTCTCTGGAACCCTCCGAAGTAGAGGATTACGGTATCGTTTCACGCAAATTTATCCAACGATACTAGGACAGAGTTGCACCCTCCTTGTCTATCACGGACCTCATTGCAGAAAAGATGAAACCTGATGAGGAGTTTGTCAGTTTTGCTGACAGGTGGCGGGGCCTGGCTGAAAAGGTGAAGGATCATTTGTCCAAATCTGAACAAGTGAAAATGTTAATTTCTAACGCCACGCCCCAGTTCAAGCTAGTCCTCTCCTTGAACAATTTGACTAACATGGCAGAGCTCTATGAAAGAGCACGGTACTGCCAGAATGCCTTCAAGGACGCTACGTTCTCTAGCGTCTTTGATCCTCACAGACCTAGCAGGCCTCCACCTCGGAAGCCTGCAGTGCCGAATTCTCCCAGCACAGGTCCGACTACCGAGGGCACGTTCTCTCACGAGCAAGTCAGTACCATGAACAATAATTCGCCCCAGTTCGTGAGGAACCAGCAGCAGTATCAGAGGCCACCGCAGCCGAGCCAACAGGGGTACAGGCAGCAGCAGAACCCCCATTACCAACAGCAGTACCAGCGGCCCCAGCAGCCGAATCAGAACCAGCAACAGCTACAACCGCCGCAACGGCAACAGCAGTACCAGCAGCCTCAGCAGCAGTATAAGCAGCAACAGCCACAGTACCAGCCGCGCGCACCGCCGGCGTACCACAATGTCCCTCCTCCTGGTGACTACAACCAGCAGAGGAGACCTCCAGGCCCGAAGAGGGCAGAATACCCGGCCCTCCCAGAATCCTTGGCGGATATCTTCAGCTCTTTAATGGCAGCTAATGCCTTAGTTTTGCCAAGGGAAAAGGCCGTCTGGCCTCAAAATGCCGATACATCCAGGTATTGCTACTTCCATAGGCAACCTGGGCATACCATTGACACCTGCTTCCAGTTCAGAGACTATATTCATGATCTCAACGAGCAGGGCGGCATAGACTGGGAGGAAATGAAAAAGTACATAACAGCCCTGAAGGCGAGGAGACCGCAACAACAGCAGCAGCAAGCAAGACCACCGGCACAAGCAGCAGCACCACCCAACATGGGCATAGTGCAGAATCCACTCCCGGAGCACCAGAACCAAAACCAGGTTGCTCCCATTCTGACGAACAGCCAGTCTGAGGCTGGTCGTGGGCAGCAGTGGAGAATAGAGGACTCTTCCTCTCTTTGTTCAACGGGTCACGTTCAAAGTACCGCAGAGCGACCACCACGCCGCACCATCCACATACCCAGACCACAACCCGTTACCATCACCCCTCTACCCACACCTACATATCACTCACCCGCACCCAATAACCCATTACCGCTACCCACCTTCCTTAGACCCATTACGCCCCGCACCACTACGCCTCCATCATATAACCCCCCGCAAACCAATAACGCGCCCCTCCTACCATCTAGGCCATTATTACGCGTACCATTTCCTACTTCACCCGCTACCACCACCGCCTACCCAGATATGCCTTTACCATCTAGACCGCTATTACGCGTACCATTCCCCACTTCGCCAACCACTTACTCATCCACCATCCAACCCTCTAGGCCTTTAATCCGCACCGCGCCATCACCACCTGGCCCTACGCCATCACCTACCTACCAATCCTCTACGCCATCCGCACCATCCAACCCTGCGGTACTTAAAGTGTCACCCGGATCCTCCACGGTTGAGGAACACGCGCTCCGGAGTGGAAGGATTTTCAACAAGGTCTTTCCTCAGTCCACAGTCAGAGACGGCCCATCACAGCCGACTGAGGAAGCC
This sequence comes from Zantedeschia hybrid cultivar, assembly GCA_030544215.1. NCBI lineage: Eukaryota > Viridiplantae > Streptophyta > Magnoliopsida > Alismatales > Araceae > Zantedeschia > Zantedeschia hybrid cultivar. The sequence continues at coordinate 51,146,508 of JARZZO010000011.1, forward strand.
CATAATGAAGAGAGTGCACCAGGCACTCAATATGACTTGTTGAAACACCTGGATCGGACACCGGCACGGATCACTATACTAGAATTAATCAAAAGATCCAAGAGTCACCAAGAAGCTTTAATGGAATATCTGCAGAAGGTGATGGTCAACGAAGACGTGCCGGTAGAGAAAATTGCAGCACTACTAGTTCCTCAGGGGGATCAGCCCTCCATTACATTTCATACATCGGAACTAGCACCGCCAGCAGCCAGTAGCATGGCTCTGAGCATCACGGTCAATATCTGTAAGAAGGCCGTGGATGCATGCCTGGTCGACACAGGGGCTTCGATCAATGTTTTACCTCCGAAGACCCTGGAGCTATGCGGTGTGCCCAAAGAAAAATGGCTGCCCAGCTCCATCTCAGTGACAGCATATGATAATTCTACCCGTTCCCCTCTGGGAATGGTTTATTTAAAGGTGGATCTGGGCCCCGTAAGTCATGCGGAGGTCGAATTTTACATCTTGAAAATCGACCCTTCCATAAATGCCATTTTAGGCCGTCCTTATATTAAAACTCTTGAGGCGATTCCCTCTACGAATCACCAATGCCTCAAATTCCCTTACAAAGGACGAATAATTAAAGTAACGAGCATGCCGATCCTTGCTGCTGCTCATACCTTGAACATTAAATCTGCTGTTTTACCTGGCCGACAACCTTTTCTGTCGGTATTACAGGTCTACCGTCCAGTGGCTGATCCTCTGAAAGCCGCTACTATTTCTCCATACCCATTAGATGCTATCAAGAGGGGGAAGTGCATGAGTACCCCATGATGGAGGATTATGATGAAGAACGGCTACAAGCCTGGGAAAGGTCTGGGCACACAGTTGCAAGGCAGGACCTCTCCTGTCAGAAATCATCGGGCAGCACCTGGAAGTGGTCTGGGCTATAGGCCAATAAAATTGAAACAAGATCTGGTTCAGCAAGCAGAGATCGAAGAAGGTCCGAAGATCTGGGAGGCAATGTCTACACCCCCCAAAGAAGGCCGAGATCCCCTAACATGGACCCTGTGTACGCACTTCGTGAAAGGGCCCATACTTAGCCATGACAATACGGTAGTCATTACTTCCTGTTTTGACTTCCATGATATATATGGGAGGGACTTGGCCAGACATTGTTCTGAACTGCTTACGTACCAATCCTTGGAGGCTCTGCGGCCTATGAAAAGGAGGAAATTTGATGATCCCGAATGTGAATGGTACAGGTGGTTCGACCTGAGGGACCTCTATATTGCACTGAACAGACTATTCCTGGATCCTGCAGAACCTAAGTGGCCGCCGCAGATTGATGAACTGATTGAAAGCCCTGGTGCCATATTTGACAAGCGGATACTGCTATCTGAAGAAACCGATGAAGGGGAGCCAGATGACCCCTATGAAGCTGGTTACACAACAGATCTGCTCTGGAGGGGGACATATCCTTCACATGTCTTCATGCTCCATACTCTTTTTCGTATACTACTCTTGACCCCGACTTGGTCGCGGGTCATAATTGAAGATATTCCACGGGCTCCGCCCGTCCTGATTACTCTGTCCCCTCGGGACGTTATACCACAACCTCCTCTCGATCTAGAGAGGTTGTATAATTTAATCTGGGACATATTACTATATGATCCCCCTAATCCTCTGGCCTTAGTGCCATTTCCTCCGTCTGATTCTCCTCCCATTTTTATTCATTCATGCTTTATGTTTAATTCTTTCATTGTCCAAAAAAAACGCCAATTTGGCAACAAATTCTTCCGAGATCCTCATTGAGGAAACATCTTACTTGTCCAATTGCACCCCGCCGCGCGGGTCCTTCGGTCAAGATTCTCTTCTAGATATACTCTGTCCCTCCCCTCGGGAGGATTCTCTTGTATTTCCACTTGTACCCCAGGATTTTCATCCTGCTTCGTCTTCGTTAGGTTATGATAGTGAAGTTAGGCAGTCTAGTCAGGTTAGGAAGTCTAGGAAGCCTAAGGGTAGGCAAATTCCAGATAGATATCTCCAGGACTTAGTTGATAAGTGCTCTTCTTGTTCTTTAATCCCTCAGCTTTTAGAAAATCCAATTCAGATGCCAAAAGACTATATGGACGATGAGTCAGTCAATGATGGGTACGGGGTATATGAATTAGTGCATGAAAAGGACCCCATTGAGGAAGATGACGAGGACGCGGCTGAGGCATATGCCAGTGGAGTGAAGAGATTCGATGAACCCTCAGCTGCCGTAGAAGAGCCCACCAAAGAAATTAATTTAGGGACTGAAGACGAACCTAAGGTTGTCCTCGTCAGTAAAAATCTTTCTTCAGAGGATGAAAAAGCAATGGTACAAATGCTAAAGGACTATAAGGACACTTTCGCCTGGAGTTATGAAGATATGCCGGGGTTAGACTCATCTTTAGTGGAACACAGATTAACATTAAAGGAAGGAGTTAACCCGGTTAAAACAGAAATTAAGGCTATTCCACCCACAAATGGCTCTAAAGATGAAGGAAGAGGTCGATAAATTACATAAAGCCAAATTTATTAGAGTTGTCCTTTATCCACAATGGGTGGCCAATATAGTCCCGGTTATGAAGAAGGACGGGAAGGTCAGAATTTGCATTGACTTCCGTGATTTGAACCGGGCGTGTCCTAAAGATGATTTTCCATTGCCTCATATTGATGTACTTATCGATAACACTGCTGGCTATGAGACGTTATCATTTATGGATGGATTTTCAGGATATAATCAGATTAAGCTGGCAGAAAAAGATCAAGAGAAAACGTCATTCACTACACCTTGGGGAACATACTGTTATGTTGTCATGCCATTTGGATTAAAGAATGCTGGAGCTACTTATCAAAGGGCCATGATGGCAATATTTCATGACATGATGCACATAGATCTGGAAGTGTACGTGGATGACTTATTGGTTAAATAAAAAACAAAGGCTGAGCACGCCAAAGTTTTGGCAAGGGTATTAGAGAGATCGAGAGAATATCAGTTAAAGATGAACCCCAAGAAATGTGTATTCGGGGTATCTTCAGGGAAATTACTTGGATTCATTGTCAGTAAACGGGGAATTGAGATCGATCCTAATAAGGCGAAGGCTATCAGAGAAATGCCACCTCCCAAAAACTTGAAGGAGTTGAGAGGATTAATCGGGAGGTTGCAATTTATTCGCCGCTTTGTCTCCCAGCACTCACAAAGGTGTAAGCCGTTTTACGAGCTTACCAAGCCGGGAGTCAAATTCGATTGGGACGATAAGTGTCAGGAGGCATTTGATGGATTAAAGAATTATTTAGCAAGTCCTCCTGTTTTGAGACCACCATCTCCAGGCAGACCATTGATACTTTACATTTCAGTCCTGGATGATGCAGTGGGGGCTGTCCTAGCACAAGAGGATGAAGAAGGAAAAGAGAGGGCAGCCTATTATCTCTCTAAACTTCTCAACCCCGCTGAACAGAGATATACAGCGATGGAGAAAACATGTGCAGCATTGGTCTGGGTTGTTCAGAAATTAAAGCATCATTTTCTGGCCCATGAAGTCCATCTCATCGCTAGGATGAATCCGATCAAATTCCTCCTGGAGAAATCTGTTCTTACTGGTAGGTTAGCGCGATGGCAAAGCTTTCTATCTCAATTTGACATCATCTACATTCAACAGAAAGCGATCAAGGGCTATGCCATAGCAGAACATCTAGCTCATCATCCCCTTCCTCGATTTGATCCAGTCCGATCAGAGTTTCCGGATGAGGAACTGATGTCCGTAAATCAAATCAGAGATGATATGTGGACTCTGCATTTTTACGGAGCTCTGAATTCTCATGGAAAATGGATCGGTATTGTTCTGTTATCACCTGAAGGTATCACCATTCCACAAGCCTTTCAGCTTGATTTTCCGGTAACAAACAATATACCTGAATACGAGGCACTTCTTGCTGGTCTCGAGGCCGCTCATTTCCATGGTGCTACCAAACTCAGGATTGTGGGTGATAGCCAATTAATTCTTCGCCAAGTGCTGACCAAGTATCGAACTCTCAATCCCAAGCTCAAGCCTTATCAAGAACTTACTTCTGCTTACTCAAAGCTTTTCACGAAATTGATCTTTGTCCATGTCTCTAGGAATCAAAATATCTTAGCTGACGCTCTAGCTTCACTTGCATCTTCTCTTGATTTTCCAATCAGCAAACAATCCGAATCAATCATAGTTCATAGGCGTCTTTCACCCGCCGTGAAAGACCCTTCATTCCTTAGAATTAAGGAGAAGTTGCTGAGGAAAGTCAGGGACGGAGATATCATTGAAAAAAGAGAAATCATGTTGATGGAGCTGTTAGAAGAGATGGATGATGAACAGAAGCCATGGTATTATGAAATTGCTAAATATTGTGAAGATCAATCGTATCCTGAGGAAGCTACAACTGAGGAGAAGAGAGCTATCAGGAGAGTTGCTCAACGATACATCTAGTTGGAGGAGCATTGTATAAGAGAGGTTTTGATGGAGTTCTTCTGAGATGTCTAGACGAAGATGAGCTTTGGAAGGTTATAGAAGGAGCTCATAGTGGAGTTTGTGGTGGCCATGTCAATGGACAGATGCTAGCAAAGAAGATCCTTAGACAATGATTTTATTGGCCAACCATGGAAGAAGACTGTGTAGGATATGTTCGTAGGTGTGCTAAGTGTCAACTTCACGCCGACAAAATTCATTCTCCTGCATCTTCACTCCATCCTGTTTCCTCTACATGGCCTTTCTCTATGTGGGCTTTCGACATTATTGGACCTCTTGGTAACCCAGATTCCGGCATCAAGCAAAAATCTTTCATTCTCACGGCAACGGAATACTTCACCAAGTGGGCAGAAGCTGAAGCGTACGTGGAGATCAAAGCATCAACCGTCTGCAAGTTCATCATGAAGAACATCATCACTCGATTTGGAATTCCAAGCACCATCGTCACTGACAACGGACCGCAGTTCGTGTCACAGGAATTGAAGGACCTCTGTAACAGGTATAAAATTGCATTGCATCATTCGTCTCCTTATTATCCGCAAGGCAATGGCCAAGCAGAGGCAACAAATAAGACTTTGATAAAAATCATCAAAAAGACGTGCAAATCTAATAAATTCGCAGATTGGCCGTAAAAATTGGTTGAGGCTCTATGGGCCTACCGAACTTCAATCCGCACACCTACTGGGCAAACTCCTTATTCCTTAACATTTGGAATGGAGGCGGTAGTTCCATATGAGATCCTCATACCGTCATTAAGAATACAATTGAATAAGAAATTTTCCATTGATGAACATCGTTCAGCACTCCTTGCTCAATTGGAAATTTTAGACGAGAAAAGATGGTCAGCTGCTAATCATGCAAAAGTTTATCAAAACAGACTAGCACGTTTTTATCAAAAGAAAGTCATTGAACGTAAGTTCAAAGTCGGTGAAATGGTCGTCAAAAGAATTTTTGTAAAACCTGGTGGTCCGCGTTCTAAGCTCCAACCAAACTGGGAAGGACCTTATGTTGTATCGCACGCTTTTCCTGGTAATGCTTATCGTCTTATTAATGCAGAAGGAGAAGAGCTAAAACATCCCTGGAATGGTTTATATCTTAAGAAATACTACCCTTAGGTTAAAGAGTCGATCAGTATGGTACAAAGACCAGTGGAATCAGAAAATTTATAAATTCAAATTTCCTTATCAGTCTGGATAGCTTAATTTCAAGCCCATTACTGCACACACTGACACGTTTGATTCGTGAGTAACAAGTGATGACAAGTCCTAAAGGATATCGAAAGCTTGACCGAAAGTGTAAAGTACAAATCATTCTTTTTGAAGCAAAATTCTGTTTTATAATCGGCCCATGATGTAAGAATGAGACTTAGAATAGACTACCGAGAATACCCGCCATCTTAGTAGGAGGCCGTCATAAAAAAAAGGGGGAGATCCGTCCCGAAGCAAAAAGAAAGAAAAGAAAAAGCAAGGCAAAAGTCAAATGTCAAATCGAAAGGCCATTACACTACAAACATTACATCAAGGCCATGAAATGAAACAAAAGGGAACGCAAGGTCGATAAATACCCCGAAAGAAAATGACCGAACCCCAACGGATATTAGGGTAGGAAAGGAACATCTTTTTTAAGTCTCCGGAACCTTCTCATGGGTTTTCTAAACTTATTAATCTTTTCTTTCTAAAGAGATGTACCCCAAACTTAAGGAATGGCTTAGATTGACTAAAGGTCAAATCATCAAATGGGATCACGAATGGAAACACAAGTTCAAACACGATGGGTTTAAGTTGAGTTGTTAAAGAACAATTTGGGAATTAAGTTAATAAATGAATATGATCTTTTGATCTAAGTACCATGTTGATCTTTTAGTCAAAAACCTAAAAAAAATATATATATCGAAAAAAGAAAAAAAACATATATAAAAAAAAATCCAAAAACAAAATACATACATCAAAATTAAAAAAAAAATACATATGTCAAAAACCCAAAAAAATACATATGTCAAAATTCAAAAAAAGGCATATATTTCAAAACCCCAAACAAAAATGAATATTTCAAAACAACAAAAATATTTCAATTAGCATTTGCTTGTTGCACTTGGTGTGTTTAATTCCTTTTATTTTCAGCGAGCATCTGTCTGCTTGCATGTTGCATTTTGCTTAAGTATGATTATTCTCATTACCTTTGTTAATAAAGGCTATGCCCCTTGACCCTTCTACCAAGGATAGGATCAAGTAGTCGGTTACTTAACCAGGACACAAGGTATTTAAAGTTGGAATTCGAGTAGAGAACAGCTAGAAACCTGTTTCTGAAATTCAAAGAAAACCTGAGTAAAGCTGGAAATATCAAGAAGATCCCACTGTGGGAATTTATGAAGTCTTGACCGTGGCTAAAAAGACGGTTATTTCTACCCTTGTATTATTTCATGTAATTATTTTGCATTCGCATTATTATATGATAAATATTTATTAGAGCATATCAAGGACCTTGTAATTTTGATGAAACTAGAATTTGAGTTCCCCTTCAACAAAAACAGTGATAATTCCAGAGGATTCTTAATCGCACGGATAGGCCGTTGGATTGTTAATTAGTGAGGACGATGGTTCCACTTTTGTGAAACGGTGCGCGGATAAACGAGCTTCGGCTTAGCACTGAATTACAAAAATTGGTATCTTGACTCATTAATGGCAATTTAACAATATTATCCTTGATTAATTTATATTTTATTTGACTTTATATTTTTCTTTTAGCCCAGCATGCATCATGTAGGACTTTAAAATCATTATAATAAGGATTAATTATTGATTAAGTTTCAGACCATTAATCAAACAATTTTCAACATGATATGAAATATTCCATTCTGAATTGAGTATCTTGATTATCTTTGAGATTCGCTTGAAGATATCCTTGGAATTCTATCCTTTCTTGGATTCTTTATCCAATATTCTTGTTTTCTTTTAAGATCCATCATGGCTGCAGCATGTCCACATTGGCTGGCAAACGCTCCCCATGATGAAACCTACAATGTCTACGACCTGGGGTACTTCCCACTCCGAGGAGGTTGATCGACCTTATTTTATTTCCTTGTCTACCTCATCCAGACAGGATTAATTCCATTGATCTCTTTGAGCTATCTTCATTGATGATTTCGAGAAAAATTCCAATCATGTGATGTTAAGAGCGTGTCTCATCACACCTTGGCATCACCTTTTCAGTACATTCCATTCCATTTCACTCCCTTGCAAAGACGATGCTAAGGTGAGGCAGCTGTAGACACGCTAATATTGACATCATTTCGAGTAAATTTCATATCATATAATAATGCCTCATAATGGTCTGATATTTAATCATTAATTAATTTTTATTGATTTTTTTGAGTGTCGGGTTTAACAGACATGTTTAAGTTAATCAATCAAATTGATTTTATCTTAAATTTCAGTTAAAATATGAAGAAGTCTAAAAGACGTCGACCTGTGTGGACGCGATTTAGAGTTTATTCATGTTTTAACGTTTAAATTTGAATTTTAATCAATTGATTAATTAGCTAAAAGGCGTCTGTGAAGGCTGACGCGTTTTAGGTTTCCTAAGCTATTTTAACTTCTCTTCCGGATGTTTATCCTTATCTTAATTAGTGTAAAAGACGTCTACACACGTGGACGCGGTTTAGCTAATAAAGATAAAGATAAGTTTTCCCGGATATTTATCCTTATCTTAATTAATCTGAAAGGCGTCAGCCAAGGTGGACGCGTTTTAGATAATTACAGATAAAGATGAATTAATCAGTGTTTATCTGTCGGTTAAAATAGATAAATTCTAGATTTTTCTATGTTAATCGCGAACGCAGAAAATGCCTATAAATACCTTGCATATCAAAGAGTTAAAAAAAAGAGAGAGAGAATTGAATTGAGTTGAGCCATAGCGTTATAGCGAGTTGCAAATCGAAGCAACCACGTCGGAACGCCGGAACGCTGCCATTTCCAGAAGTCGGCGTACCTTTCAAGATCTTCATCCTTTCAAGGCTTCAATCCAATTGGGCATAAGTGTTTCAATTCTGCATTCATTTTACATCTTCATTAGTTTCATGCTTCATAATCACTTCATGCAACACACACCACAACATTAATCTTCCAAAACCCATCTGTTTTAAGGGGTTTCAAAGCCAATTAAACAAGTGAGTTTGCTGTTTAAGCATGTTTATAATCATGGTTAGTTTTGATATTACTTCTACTTAAATTCTCATCAGTGTTTCTTCATTTCGTTTTTTCTTTCTCTGTCTCTGCTGCACTCAACAACAACAACAAGAGATCAAAATGGGGAAATTAAGCACAAAGCCAGAAGCACTTCTGGACGATCCTCAACCTCAACAGCAAGAACAAAAGAACAAAGAAAGGGCTCTCTTTCTTCAGCCGGCTGAAGGAGGGGAACCAAGGATTCATTCTTCCGCGTTCAAACAGGTAGGCGATCATAACTCTCTTTTGAAACTTTTTAGTTAAAAGTTTCTGGCGATCACTGCACTTTAGTTGTTGTTTTTAATAGGTTAGTTTACACTAAACAACATAGTTTTTCATATTAATCACACGAGCATTTTCAGCACCTACAATGCATAGCACTTTGTTAGCTGATCAAATGAGTTGGTACTGAAGGATTAGATATGAAATTCTGTTGGAGTATGGAGGGGGTAACCAACATTTTAGATGGAGTCTCAAGAATTTGAGATTTACTTGTAATATATGTAGGCATTATACTTCTTCTAGATTCCTATATCTATCAAAGATTTTCCCTTTGTTTTTGTAATTGCTCCTTTAAAACAAAAATTTATTGTCGATGCCTTTGAAGCAATGTTTGGGCAACTAGGTCAAGTGTTGCATCTTTTGATTCTTCATCTTGAGAATAATATTCATTCATAATACTACTAGAATTCAATGAACTCTTAGATAGTTCTTGATTTTGTCCTCCCATATCAGAGGAGTCATCTTTGGCCTCTTGGCAAGTTATAACATTGCATGATAGTATTTGTAGATGAACAGAGTTTGTAGGCATTGTAACTAGATTTGGCCATTTGTGGGACCGAGGGGGACTCACCAGATGTTCACCCATTTCTAGAACTCCTTGTTGTAGTAGTTTCTCAACAGCATCCTTAAATACATGACAATTTTCAAAAGAATGTCCCAAGATTTGATGATATATATAGTAGTTTGGATCCTGAGACTTCATAGCATCTTCTAGTTTTTTAGACTGTGGTAGCTTAATTTGATTATATTCTTGTGCCCATTCAAATAAAACACGAGTCTTGTCTCTGGAAAAACTATATGGCTTGCTCATCCTTTCTTTGAATGAAGGGACCTTCTCTCTTTGCCTTTGTAACTGCCCCCAATTGGGGTTGATGCTTCTTTCCCTTCCTTTTTTGTAATAGAAATCGACCTTTCTGTAGTATTTGCTTAGGTGTTGACATTAGATTTTGTTCTAATCGAGTCAAGAAAACCTTAGTTTCTGTTGCAAGGATATTCAACTTATTAAACGATTTGACCTTAACAACAACTAGTTTTTCTAAAATTTCCCTCTTCAAATTATTTGTACAGATTGCCACTGCATCTTGTTGACATGGTGATCACTTGCACTTCATACTTAGATTTCTTTACCTAGCAATAAATTTCAAGGCATATTCATTGCTTTCTTGTCTGATAGTATACAATTCAGCTAGGGTCACTTCCCTTTCTGCCAAATGAAGTCTATCTTGAAATTGTTTTTGAAGATCAACCCAGTTAGCAACAGAACCAAGCCAAAGAGAGGAATACCATTCAAATGTAAGGCCCACGAGAGAAGATCTAAAGAACTTCAACATATATGACTCATTAGTAGCTAGATCCCCCATGGCTCCATTGTAGTCTGCTAAGTGCTCTTTCGGGTTGCTTTGGCCATTAAACTTCTAAAATTTAGGCACCTTGGTCATTCCTACTGGTAGTCTCTTCATAGCATGATGAACTGGATACGGTACTTCGTACGCATCATTTTTAGTGTATGTACTTGCAACTTTCTCTGCCAATTTCATATATATAATTTGTTCTAGCATTAGTCTTTGAGCCACAGCAGCAGGATCCAAGTGATTATGAAGGAAGTTGTCTCCTTACTCGTGGGAAGCTTGAACTGATTATGAAGGAAGTTGTCTCCTTACTCTTGGGAAGCTTGAACTGGAATGCCTTGGTCACTTGACATCAATATAAGCTGAGGTGCTGTCAGTGGTATAGCTTGACCGACAGGAACATGGATATATGCTGCAGAATCATCCATAGTTACAAGCCACAAGAGTTGTAACGGTGGACTTATCAGATTTTGAGATGGAGGAGGTGGAACTGGAGGGTTGGGTATATGAGGATTGGATGATGTTGATGCACTCCCTTCTTTGTTAATCAGCCCTGCCCCCTGTAATTGGGCATCCTTTTCTTGTAATTGCTTTTTCAACAACTCAATTTCTTGCAATAATAGCTGAGTTATTCATGGCTCTGGTTTTCTTGTTGACTGATTTGTTGTAGGAGTTGCTACTCTGCTAATGCGGGGGGTGTCGGGTTCGCTGTGTCCAGATCCGACCAAAAACGCAGCAGATAAAATAAAATTGGGATTGAATCCATCCCGTCTCGATCAACAAAAACCTAAAGCGGTAAGTCATATTTACCTTGCGCGGATTCGAATCCGCGTTTGTTCTCTGGTTCCGTCAGAGCAATGCCGCAAGCCGCGTAGGTGCCCGGCCTCTAGCGGTATCCATGCGGTTTTCCTCGAGATGGATCGTCCTCGCCTCCTTGCTCGATGTGGCATCTGCGGATCCTGTCTGGCTGGGCGTAATCCGCCGCGACATGCAGATTCGGAAACTCCCGTCGGATGGAAGGCGGAGCTGTCGGGAGCCAGAGCAGAGCCTCTAGAGGGCCGACCTCGAGACGTGCACCCAAGAGAGAAGAGAGAGAGAGGGCGGCAGATAGGTTAGGGTTTCTGGCCCCCGACCTAGCGGGCGTTCTTTTATAATAAGTATATTTGCGGTTTTTCATAAAAACCCACACTTATTCGAAATCCCGTCAAATTATCTATCGACTTGAAAACCTTTTGCGTGTGACCCTCTAGGCCCAAATACCAGTCCAGTTAATGGCCCATTAAGCCCAATAACGTTTTATGGACCCACTGAATTAATTAATATCCTTATATCAATTAATCAGCCGAATTTAATGTCCCACAGTAAATTCGGACAAGCTTCCGATCACGTTGGATGCCAAGCAACATCGCGTGATCCTGGATGGCTTTGGGGTTATCACAACCCTCTATTGGAACCTTTCCGTCATCAGTTAGCGCGCGGATATAATCCTTCATCTGTGCAATGTTCCCGCATCGACCTAAGGTATGGTTTACTGTTAAACCCTAGCCGGTCGATTCACTTGAATCAGTTGCCGCTTATCTATATCGGATAACTCTTTATCTGATACAAAGTCCGCCCTAGCCAGGGACTTAAGCGCATCATTCCCGGATTCTCTCTCATAATATCGAGAGCGGATGATCCCATATTAAACACACAATTACCTTCGAGGGCATTTCTCTGGACCCGATCATTTGACTTATTGATAAAGCATGGTTAGGTATTCGTTAGTCAAAGTCAAAGCTAAGAGACGTACCGACAAGGTATCTTTGGTGTCGAAGGTTCAAGGATCATCTACGCAACCGTGATAAAAGAATCGAGCTGGTTAACAGTGAGGTATACACCATTCAGCGATTGTAGGTCGGATCAATTCAGTGAACTCATTCCCCAATGAGCACCTACAGGTCCAGCATAGTGTCTCCACACAAGTGAGTTATAGGATCAGTCACCCTCATTATATGAGCTGAAGAAACCTGTACTAGTCTATCCGGTCCATCTCAAACATCCTCTAACTAGGAATAATTAAGAACATGTGTTTATAAGTCTTCGGTCCCATAATTATGATCTCATCATAATCCGAAGATTGTTGCACATGTTCATGGACTTCATCATGATACATTAATCATAGATCGAACTAATTACACACAATGAATTAATGCCAGTATATTAATAAACTGAATGATACATAGTATTGGGTTGGCTAAAAGACCACCTAATACTAACAATCTCCCACTTGGATTAAAGCCAATCACTTTTATACAGAATAGCCATATTCTCTAAATGACGCTCAAAGACATTTTGAGACAAAGGCTTTGTCAGTGGATCTGCTATGTTGTCGACTGGAGGAACTCTCTCCACTACGACATCTCCTTGAGCTATAATCTCTTTGATCAGATGAAAGCGCCGCAGAATGTGCTTCGACTTCTAATGAGACCTCGACTCTTTCGCTTGAGCAACCACCCCATTGTTGTCACATAGTAGTGGGATAGGACCAGAGTTGCTTTCCACCACACCAAGATCGTCGATGAATTTCTTCATCCAGAAAGCTTCCTTGGCGGCTTCAGCAACAACAATATACTTAGCTTCCGTTGTTGAATTAGCAGTTGTTTCCTGTTTGGAACTTTTCCAGCTCACTGCTCCCCCGTTGAGTGTGAAGACAAAACCTGATATTGACTTGCTGTCATCAGGATCAGACTGAAAACTCAAATCAGTGTATCTTTGCAGCTTTAGGTCTCCTCCTCCATCGACTAGAAACATATCCTTAGTTCTTCTCAAGTATTTATGGATACATTTCACAGCCTTCCAGTGTTCATCACTTGGATCTGCCTAATGTCTGCTCGTAACGCTTAGAGCATATGCAACATCAGGTCTAGTACATACAATGGCATACATGATGGAGCCTATGGCTAAAGCATAGGAAATCTTATCCATCATTGCCCTCTCCTCAGAAGTCTTGGGAGACTGACTTTTGGAGAGATAAATTCTATGTCTCATCGGTATGAGACCCCTCTTGGAATTTTTCATGCCAAACCTTTTGACCATGATTTATATGTACTTGGATTAGGTTAAGGCAAGCATCTTCTTTGATCTATTTCTATAGATCCATATTCCCAATACGCAAGATGCTTCTCCTAGATCCTTCATGGACAAGTTCTTGGATAGCCAGATCTTTACTGATGACATCATCCCTACATCATTCCCAATGACTAGAATGTCGTCAACGTAAAGAACCAGGAATGTAATTGCACTCTCACTGTTTTTCTTGTATACACAAGGCTCATCTTCATTCTTAATGAAGCCATAAGATTTGATTGCCTCATCAAACCTTATGTTCTAGCTACGGGAAACTTGCTTCAGTCTATAAATGGACCTTTGCAACTTACATACCATATCTGAAGATTCTTTTGATGTGAAGCCTTCTGGTTGTATCATATACATATCTTCCTCAAGGTTTTCATTGAGGAAGGCCGTGTTTACATCCATCTACCAGATTTCATAATCATGGTATGCTGCAATGGCGAGATGAATTCTGATAGACTTAATCATGGCAATGAGTGAGAAGGTTTCGTTATAGTCAATGCCTTGCCTTTGACGATAACCCTTCGCCACCAACCTTACCTTATAAGTCTCAATTCGTTCATCTGCACCAATATTTCTTTTAAAGATCCATTTGCAACCGATAGGTATTATACCTTCGGGCAAGTTAACCAAGTTCCAAACTTAGTTGATATGCATGGACTGAATTTCAGAATTCATGGCTTCTTGCCATTTCTCGGCCTCTGGACTTTCAATAGCCTCCTGGTAAGTCTTAGGATCATCATCCTCATTATAGAGCATCCTAGAACCATCCAAATTAATATGTCCCACATATCTTTCTTGTGGTTTCGGTACTCTTTCTGACCTACGAGGTTCTTGTGTATTTTCTTGAACATATTTAGAAACTGATAGTTCATCTGATGAACTATTAACAATTTGTGGGTCTGGTATTTTTTTCAGAATTACTTTACTCCCACTGTCCTTTTGGAGAATATAATCTTCTTCAAAAAAGATAGCTCTCCTGGCCACAAACACATTTTGTTCGCCAGGATGATAAAAGTAATATCCGTAAGTTTCTTTCGGATATCCCACAAATCTGCATTTGTCAGTTCTAAACTCCAGCTTATCTGCATCATGTCGTTTAACATGAGCTGGACATCTCCAGACTTTAACATATTTAAGGTCTGGTTTCCTCCATTCTCTCTCATACGGAGTGGTTTCAACAGATTTGCTAGGTACCTTGTTCAGGATATACATAGCCGAGCTAAGTACATATCCCCATAAGGATATTGGTAATTTGGACATACTCATCATGGATCGCACCATTTCTATTAATGTGCGATTCCTCCTTTCTGACACACCATTCATTTGGGGTGTATAGGGAGGTGTAAGCTGAGAAAGGATACCATTATCCTTTAAGTATTTTATGAACTCTATACTCAAGTATTCCCCACCACGATCGGATCGAATGGTTTTGATACTCTTTACAGTTTGTTTATCTACTTCATTCCTTAATTCTTTGAATTTTTCAAAAGCTTTTGATTTATACTTCAATAAGTATATGAAGCCATATCTTGAGAAATCAGTAGTGAACGTAATGAAGTATGAGAAACCACTAATGGCTTGAGTTGACATAGGACCACATATATCTGAATGTATTAGTTCTAGTAAGTTAGTGGCTCGTTCTTCAGTTCCAGAAAATGGAGATTTTGCCATTTTACCCATTAAACATGACTCACAGGTTGCATATGATTCATAATCAAATGGATCTAAGTATCTATTTTATGCAGCCTTTGGAGTCTGTTTTCACCAATGTGGTCAAACCTACAATGCCATAGGTAGGCTTTGCTCACTTCATACTGGTTTCTTTTAGTTAAAGAACTGATATTGAAATTATCATAAGACACATTTAATAAGTACAATCCATTAGATAATGAAGCAAAAGCTTTTAATTTATTTCTGAAATAAATTGAACAACAATTGTTCCCAATAGATAAAGTGTACCCTATTCTATCTAAACATGAAATAGAATTAATATTCCTTATTATGCTAGGTACATAATAACATTCATCTAATGAAAAAGTGTGTCCGGATGGCAGCTTGAGCTCCACTGTTCCTACAATGATCATCGCAACTCTTGCGCCGTTACCTAGTCTTAGCTCCACCTCGTCGGTTCTTAGCTTACGTCTTCTTGTCAGTGCCTGCACAGTATTGTAGATATGAGAAACACATCCATTATCTAATACCCATGATGTACAATCTCTAATTGGCAAGTTTACATTTATCAGATAGATGCCTGAAGCGTCCTGTTGCTTCACAGTTCCTTGAGATATTCTTTACAATTCCTCTTCCAGTGGCCCTTCTGACGACAGTAGAAGCATTCACCTTCTTCAACATTCTTGCCTTTGTCCTTTTTGACAACCTTCGGCTTCTTCTGATTCTTGCCTTTGCCTTTCCTGAAGGCTTGGACTGTTAGTCTTTTTCTGCCGGTCTTACCAACCATAAGAACTTGGGGTTCGTCTTTCACAAGATTCCCCTCTACAGTCTTTAGCATATTTAGTAATTCAGCCAAAGTAGTTTGGATCTTGTTCATGTTAAAATTCATAATGAACTGAGCATATGATTGTGGAAGTAAAGATAACACAAGGTCGGTATGCATCTCCTTGGGGAGTGAGACCCCAAGAGCATCAAACCTCTCCACCCACTCAATCATCTTCAGTACATGAGTATGTACTGAAGATCCCTCTGTTATCTAAGTCTTGAACATATTCTTAGATATCTCATATCTTTCGATTCTGCTCTGCTCACCAAATAGCTCCTTTAAATAGAGCATGATGGATCTTGCATCTATCTCCTCATGCTGCCTCTACAACTCATTGCTCATAGAGGCCAGCATGTAGCATTGGACCATGGTGGAATCTTCCTTCCATTTTTCATATGTCAACATGTCCTCCTCTGGGGCATTTAATGCTGGTTCAGTAGGAGGTGCATCATCCAGGACATAAGCAATTTGCTGAGACCTGAGGGCAATCTTCAGGTTTCTGAGCCAGTCTGAGTAGTTCGGGCCTGTCAAACGATTGTCATCAAGTATGCCACGCAACGGATTGTGGTGCAACATTTTAGCCTACAGGAGATAATCGAATTAAAATAAGTAGACAATCAGTTTATTAAAAAAAAAAAAAACAATACATGGACTTTGTTTATCTAGCTTTACTCCCATAAATTTTTGTCGGACTATATAACTTTCAGGTATATAGAACGGGAGACGCCGACAGTCTCCTAGCAGGGATCAGAATATCCAAGAGTCACAGTATAACTTCGGATAAACACATAGTATTATACTGTTTTATCAAAGCAACCATCTCATGGTAGTTGCAACTCCTTGCAATATCCGATAATATTTCGGCTCCCAGGTTATTAATGGTCCCGGATAAACACAGTAGATCATTATCCCCAGTCTAAGCTTTACCATCAATACGTAATAAAGTAGAGTAGAAATATAGTTCCCGGATAAACACGTGGATAACTATATCATTCCTCTATTCTAATCGCAAGACATCTAATGTCATAGTTAATAGTCATCTCAACAGATGATGACAAATCTCAGGTAAACACGTAGTATATGCCACCACTGAATTAAGTTCTAATAACTATATTGATGGAGAGCCACGCGGTGCATTCTCAATGACTCGCGCTCCGGCTTAGAATTTGTAACGAATGTTTTATTTATTAACTTTGGTCTCATCCTAGGTGATAGTATTAAATATGTCGAATATATTAATTATACTAATAACCTAATTTATTTGATTCGTAATCAAAAGAAAACACACGCATCACATACATGTCATGGGTGTAGTCATGGATAGCACTGTGGTTTGACTTCAGCCAGACAGTCAAACACACATACACATAATATAATAGTTATATCATGAGTCCGCAAACTCATAGGCTTAATGAACTCTTTCATATCCTTCTTAGTTGCAGTTGTGAATCATCCTCGCTCCACGCTCAGCCGCCTCGATCAAATCATCTCATAAATTCTCAATTACATGATAATTTAAAAAGAGGAAGCCTTATGGCGAGTACATCAAGGAGGGAGGTAGAGATACAATAGAATATGAGAGAGGGAGAGCTTCGCAGACTTCTATTTATTAACAAATAATAAACCACTCAATCATACATTATTGATATAGATCCACAAGCTAAGTATTAAGTGCTAATCCATGACCACCATGTAGTTTTTAATTAAACAAACCACACATGTAGTGTACATCATATGGCTTGATAAAATTTTAGAAAATATTTAATTTTGGTTTCATAAACCAGGGACCAAACAAAAATTGGATTTTAATTTTCAAAAAAAAAAATTTATTTTGTTTAAGCATGCTAATTCAAATCATATTTAAATAAGCAATCAATGCACAACAACTCCAAATTAACAAATTTATAATATTCCATGCCAATGAAATTTATAGACATTAAAAATTAATTTAACAATTAAATTAACCTATTAATGTCTTTTAATCTAACAATTAGATTATGAAGTAATTAACAACATTTGTTAAAAAAAACACTTAATTCCCTAAAACAATTTATCCATTTATTGGCTCCTTAACAGTGAATAAATAGATTTTAATTTAATTAAAATCTAATTTTAAATTTAAATAAAAAATCTGTAATTTAAAGTGCCATTAAACAATTCAAAAAAGGGATTAATGGGGGGGGAATTGGGCCGGTCAAAGGGGGGTCAAAGGCTCGGATGGGCTGGGTCCGGCTCGGCCCAGACCCGCCCTGTAGGCAAGCTGGGTCGGGTCGGGCGCTCGACTGGCTCGGGCCCTAAGGCCTCGGCCTGCCCTAGTCGGGCCCGCCCCCCCCACCCGACGTAGCTAGGGAAAACCCTAGTTGCGCCACAATTGAGGGGAAAAGCCACCCGCCCCCTGCGCCACCGCCGGCAGCCTACCCTGCAGGTGCCGGCTGGCGGCCCCTCGGCGCCGTGGGGTTACCCTGGTAACCATGTCACCGGCGGCCGCGCCGATGACCCCCCAGATTGCCGGCGGGAAGCCCTAAAAAACCTCCTATGTGCACAGTTTTGGCTAAAACCGAATCCTCCTTCCCTTAAACTACAGGAGGGGTTGGCCGGCCATCTCTCCCGGCATCGGCCAGGGGGTCCCCAGCGACCGATGATCCCATGGGGGGGGAGGTGTTGGGTTCGTTGTGTCAAGATTCGACCGAAAAATGCAACGGAAATAATTATTCGGGATCGGATCCGTCCCATTTCGATCAATAAAATATTCTCGGAAATCTAATTTACCTTGCGCGGATTCGAATCCGCGTTCGTTCTCCGATTCCGTCGGAATGATGTCGTAAGCCGTGCAGGTGCCCAGCCTCTAGTGGTATCCACGCGGTTCTCCTCGCGATGGATCGTTATCGCCTCCTTGCTCGATGCAGCGTTCGTGGAAACCGTCTGGCTACGCGTAATTTGCCGTGACATGCGGATTCTGAAACTCCCGTTAGACGGAAGGCAGAGCAGTTGGGAACCGAAGCGGAGCCCCAGAGGGCCAGCCTCGATATGTTCGCTCAGGAGAGAGGAGAGAGAGAGGGCGGCGGCTAGAGTTAGGGTTGCTGGCCCCTGACCTAGTAGCCGTTCTTTTATAATAAGTATGTTTGCGGTTTTTCATAAAAACCCATACTTATCCGAAATCCCATCTAATTATCTATCGACTTGAAATCCTTTAGCGTGTGACCCTCTAGGCCCAAATACCAGTCCAGTTAATGGCCTATTAAGCACAGTAACTCTTTACGGACCCACAGAATCAATTAATATCCTTATATTAATTAATCAGCCGAATTTAATGTCCCACAGTTAATTCGGACGGGTTTCCGATCACGTTGGATGCCAAGCAACATCATATGATCGTGGATGGCATTGGGGTTATCACAACCCACTATTGGAACCTTTCCGTTATCTATTAGCGCGCAGATATAATCCTTCATCCTTACGATGTTCCCGAATCGACCTAGGGTATGGTTTACTGTTAAACCCTAGCCAGTTGATTCACTTGAATCAGATGCCGCTAATCTATATTGGCTAACTCTTTATCTGATATAGTGTCCGCCTTGGCCAGGGACATAAGCGCATCATTCCCGACATATTCTCTCTCATAATACTGAGAGTGGATGATCCCATATTAAACACACAATTACCTTCGATGGCATTTCTCTAAACCCGATCATTTGACTTATTGATAACCCATGGTTAGAGATTCGTTAGTCAAAGTCAAAGTTTAGAGACGTACTAACAAGGTATCTTTGGTGTCTCAGGTCCAAATATCATCTACGCAAGTGAGGCAAAAGAATCGTGCTGGTTAACAGTGAGGTATATACCATCCAGCGATTCTAGGTCGGATCAATTCAGTGAACTCATTCATGAGTACCTACAGGTCCAGCATAGTGTCTCCACACAAGTGACTTATAGGATCAGTCACCCTCATCATATGAGCTGAAGAAACCTTTACTAGTCTATCCAGATGTTCGATGTCCATCTCAAATATCCTCCGACTATGAATAATTAAGAACATGTGTTTATAAGTCTTCGGTCTTGTAATTATGATCTCATCATAATCCGAAGATTGTTGCACATGTTCATAGACTTCATCGTGATACGATAATCATAGATCGAACTAATTACACACAATGAATTAATGCCATTATATTAATAAATTGAATGATACATAGTATTGGATTGGCTAAAAGACCATCTAATACTAACAATCTCCTACTTGGACTAAAGCCAATCACTTTTATACAGAATACCTATATTTTCTAAGTGACGCTCAAAGACATTTTGAGACAAAGGCTTTGTCAGTGGATCAGCTATGTTGTCGGCTGAAGGAACTCTCTCCACTACGCCATCTTCTCGAGCTATAATCTTTCTGATCAGATGAAAGCGCCGCAGAATGTGCATCGACCTTTGATGAGATCTTGGCTCTTTCACTTGAGCAATCGCCCCATTGTTGTCACACAGTAGTGGGACGGGACCAGAGATGCTTTCCACTACACCAAGATCGTAGATGAATTTCTTCATCTAGACAGCTTCCTTCGCGGCTTCAGTAGCAGCAATATATTCAGCTTCCGTTGTCGAATCAGCAATGGTTCCCTGCTTGGAACTTTTCCAACTCACTGCTCCTCCGTTGAGTGTGAAGTCAAAACTTGATGTCGACTTGTTGTCATCAGGATCAGGCTGAAAACTTGAATCAGTATATCTTTGTAGCTTTAAGTCTCCTCCTCTATAGACTAGAAACATATCCTTAGTTCTTCTCAAGTACTTAAGGATACATTTCATAGCTTTCCAGTGTTCATCACCTGGATCTGCCTGATGTCTGCTCGTAACGCTTAGAGCATATGCAACATCAGGTCTAGTACATAGCATGGCATACATGATGGAACCTATGGCTGAAGCATAGGGAATCTTATCCTTCATTGCCCTCTCCTTAGAAGTCTTGGGAGACTGACCTTTGGAGAGATAAATTCTATGTCTCATCGGTATGAGACCTTTTTTGGAATTTTCTATGCCAAACCTTTTGACAATGATTTATATGTACATGGATTAGGTTAAGGCAAGCATCTTCTTTGATTTATCTCTATAGATTCGTATTCCCAATACGTAAGATGCTTCTCTCAAATTCTTTATAGAGAAGTTCTTGGATAGCCAGATCTTTACTGATGACATCATCCCTACATCATTCCCAATGAGTAGGATGTCGTCAATGTCAAGAACTAAGAATGTGATTGCGCTCCCACTGTTTTTCTTATATACACAAGGCTCATCTTCATTCTTAATAAAACCATAAGATTTGATTGCCTCATCAAACCTTATGTTCCAGCTACGGAAAATTTTCTTCAATCCATAAATGGACCTTTACAACTTGCATACCATATTTGGAGATTCCTTTGATGTGAAGCCTTCAGGTTTTATCATATACACCTCTTCCTCAAGGTTACCATTGAGGAAAGTCGTCTTTACATCCATCTGTCAGATCTTGTAATCATGGTATGCGGCAATGGCGAGAAGAATTCTGATAGACTTGATTATGGCAACGGGTGAGAAGGTTTCGTCATAGTCAATTCCTTGCCTTTGACGATATCTTTTTGCCACTAACCTTGCCTTATAAGTCTCAATTCGTCCATCTGCACCGATCTTTCTTTTAAAGATCTATTTGCAGCCGATAGGTACTATACCTTCAGGAAAGTCAACCAAGTTACAAACTTGGTTGATGTGCATAGACTGAATCTCAGAATTCATGGCTTCTCGCCATTTCCCGGCCTCTAGGCTTTCAATGGCCTCCTTGTAAGTCTTAGGATCATCATCCGCATTATAGAGTATCCTAGAACCATCCAAATTAATATGTCCCACAAATCTTTCTGGTGGTTTAGGTACTCTTTCTGACCTACGAGTTTCTTATGTACTTATTTGAACAGGTTCAGAAATTGACAGTTCATTAGATGAACCATTACCAATTTGTGGGTTTGGAATTTCTTCCAAACTTATTTTACTCCCACTGTCCTTCTGGAGAATATAATCTTCTTCAAAAAAGACAACTCTCTTGGCTACAAATACCTTTTGTTCGCTAGGATGATAAAAGTAATACACGTAAGTTTCCTTTAGATATCCCACAAATCTGCATTTGTCAGTTCTGGACTCTAGGTTATCTGCATTATGTCTTTTAACATGAGTAGGACATCCCCAGACCTTAACATGTTTAAGGTTTGGTTTCTTTCTATTCCATATCTCATATGGAGTAGTTTTAACAGATTTGCTGGATACCTTGTTCATGATATACATAGCCGAGTTAAGTGCATATCCCCATAAGGACACTGGTAATTTGGACATGCTGATCATGGATCGCACCATTTCCATTAATGTGCAATTCCTCCCTTTTGATATACCATTCATCTGAGGTGTAAGCTGAGATAGGATACCATTATCCATTAGGTATTTAATGAACTCTGTACTCAAGTATTCACCATCACAATCAGATCGGATGGCTTTTATACTTTTTCCAGTTTGTTTTTCTACTTCATTCCTAAATTCTCTGAATTTCTCAAAGGCTTCAGATTTATTTTTCAGTAAGTATATGAATCTGAATCTTGAGTAACCATCAGTGAATGTGATGAAGTACGAGAATTCACCAATGGCTTGGGTATACATAAGACCACATACATCATAATGTATTAGTTCCAGTAAGTCTTTGGCTCATTCTCCAGTTTCAGAAAATAGAGATTTATCGATTTTACTCATCAAATATGACTCACAGGTTGCATATCATTCATAATCAAATGGATCTAAGTATCCATCTTCATACAACCTTTGGAGTCTGTTTTCTCCAATGTGACCAAGCCTACAATGCCAGAAGTAGGCTTTGTTCATTTCATTTATTTTTCTTTTAGTTATGGAACTGATGTTTAAATTCTCATGAGACACATTTAAAAGATACAATCCATTGGACAATATAGCAGAGGCTATTAATTTATTTCTAAAATAAATTAAACAACAATTGTTCCTAACATGTAAATTGTATCCTATTCTATCTAGACATGAAATATAAATAATATTCCTTATTATGCTAGGTACATAATAACATTCATCTAATGAAAAAGTGTCTCCGGATGGTAGCTTGAGTTCCACTGTCGCTATAGCGATCGCCGCAACTCTTGCGCAGTTACCTAGCCTCAGCTCCACTTCGGCAGTCCTCAACTTACGCCTTCTTGTCAGTGCTTGCACAGAAATGCAGATATAAGAAACACATCCAGTATCTAATACCCATGATGTATAATCTATAATTGACAAATTTACATCTATCATATAGATACCTGAAACGTCATGCTACTTCATAGTTCCTTGAGCCTTGTCCTTGAGGTATTCTTTACAATTCCTCTTCCAGTGGCCCTTCTAATGACAGTAGAAGCATTCACCATTCTCAGCACTCTTGCCTTTGTCCTTCTTGACAACTTTCTGCTTCTTCTAATTCTTGCTTTTGCCTTTACTGAAGGCTTGGACTGCTAGTCTTTTCCTGCCTGTCTTACCAACTATAAGAACATGAGGTTTATCCTTCACACAGTTCCCCTCTGCAGTCTTCAGCATGTTCAGTAATTTAGCCAAAGTAGTTTTGATCTTGTTCATTTTAAAGTTAACAATGAAATGTGCATATGATTGTGAAAGTGAAGATAACACAAGGTCGGTATGCATCTCCTTGGGGAGTGGAACCCCAAGAGCATCTAGCCTCTCTACCCATTCTATCATCTTCAGCACATGAGTCTGTACTGAAGATCCCTCTGCCATTTGAGCCTTGACAGATTCTTAGATATCATATCTCTTGGTCCTGCTCTGCTCACCAAACAACTCCTTCAAATGGAGCATGAAGGATCTTGCATCCATCTCCTCATGCTGCCTCTGCAACTCATTACTCATAGAGGCCAGTATGTAACATTGAGCCATGGTGGAATCTTCCTTCCATTTTTCATATGTCAACATGTCCTCCTTTGGGACATCTAATGCTGGTTCAGTAAAAGGTTCATCATCCAGAACATAAGCAATTTGCTCAGATCTGAGGACAATCTTTAGGTTCTTGAGCCAGTCTGAGTGATTCGGGCCTGTCAAATGATTGGCATCAAGTATGCCACGCAACGGGTTATGGTGCGACATTTTAGCCTACATGAGATAATCATATTACAATTAGCAGATATTCAATCAATTAATTTAAAAATAAGACATGGACTTTGTTTATCTAGTTTTACTCCTACTAATTTTCGTCGGACTGTATAACCTTCAGATATACAAAACGGGAGGCACCGACAGTCTCCTAGCGGAGATCAGAATCTCCAAGAATCACAGTATAACCTCGGGTAAACACATAGTATTATACTGTTTTCTTAGAGCAACCATCTCATGGTAATTGCAACTCCTTGCAATTTCTAATCATGTTTCGGCTCCCAAGTTATTTAATGGTACCGGGTAAACACAGTAGACCATTATCCATGGTCTAAGCTTTACCATCAATATGTGATAGAGTAGAGTAGAAATATAGTTCCCGAGTAAACACGTAGATAACTATATTGTTCCTCTATTCTTACCCAAAGGCATCTAATGCCATAATTAATAGTTCTCTCAACAGACGATGGCAAATCTCGGGTAAACACATAAAATATGCCACTATTGAATTAAGTTCTATTAATCATATTGATGGAGAGCCACGCAGTGCATTCTCAATGATTCGCGCTACGGCTTAGATTTTGTAACGAAAGTTTTATTTATTTTCTTTGGTCTCATCCTATGTGATAGTATTAAATATATCGTATATATTACATACACTAATAACCTAGCTAATTTGATTCATAATCAAAATAAAACACATGCATCATACATGTCAATAGTGTGGTCATGGATAGCACTGTGGTTTGACTTGAGTCAGATAGTCAAACTCACACACACATAATACAACATTTATATCATGAGTTTGCAAACTCATAGGCTTAAGGAACTCTTTCTTATCCTTCTTGGTTGCAGTTGTGGATCATCCTCGCTCCATACTCAGCCGCCTCGATCAAATTACATCATAAATTCATAATTACATGATAATTTAGAAGAGGAAGCCTTATGGCGAATACATCAAAGAGGGAGGTCGAAACACAATAGAATATGAGAGGGAGAGGTTCGTAGACCTTTATTTATTAACAAATAATAAACCACACAATCACATTCCACATCCACAAAGAATAATGCACATCTATGACCACCATGTAGTTTTTATTAACAAACCACATATGTAGTGCACATATCATGGCTAAATAAAAATTTTCAAAAATATTTAATTTTGGTTTCATAAACCAGGGACCAAACAAAAATTAAGATTTGAATTTTGAAATATTTTCATTTAGTCTAAAGCATGCTAATTTAAATCGAATTTAAATAAGCAATCATATGCACATCAAAATAAATGTACAATAACTCCAAATTGACAAATTTATAATATTTCATGCTAGTTAATATTATATACATTAAAAATTAATTTAACAATTAAATTAACTCCCTTTTAATGTCCTTTAATCCAACAATTAGATTAAATTACTATTCAACAACATTTGTTAAAATTGCCCATAATTAATAAATCCATTTGCTGGCCCTTTAACAATTATCAAATAGAATTTAATTTAATTAAATATATAATTTTAAATTTAAATGAAATTCTATAAAATAAAGGGTTAGTAAATAGATTAAAAAAATACAAAAAAAAGGGCTAAAGGGGGTTGGTGAACCGGGCCCGGTCCGGTCATTGGACCAAGCCCAACCGGCGCCTGGACCTGACCCAGACCCGCCCTAAGGGGCGGGCTTGGCCCAGTTCGGGCGTCGGGCTGGCTCGGGCCCAGGGCCTGGCCTGGCCCGGCCGCCCCCCCTTCCTTGCCCGACGCAGCTAGGGTTTCCCCTAGCTGCGTTGTAGGCCGGGAAGGGGGGCCAGCCCCAGCCGCCGCCGACCTGCCCCGTAGGCGGCGGCCGGCGGGGCCGACACCAGGGATGACCCCCTCGACAGCTAGGGGTCCCAGTGACAGTGCCGGTGGCCCTGACTGCCGGCGGTCACCAAGAACACCTCCCCCCACCCCCTTTCTAAACACAGGAGAAAAGGAAGGAGAGGGGTTCGTCGGCCGCCCCATCCGGCGCAGGCCACGAGGCCGCCGGTGACCCCACTGCGGGGATCCCATGCGCCGGTGAGCCATCCCCAACCCTTGGGGTGCCCTCGAAGGTGCCAATCCATGGTCGTTCTTCGATGGACGAAGAACACGAAAAGGGTACAGGAAAAAATGATTTATGATGCAATAATTAGCTTTTAATTCATAGTACTCATCTTATGAACACATCATACGCAATTAAAATCAAAACTCGGCATGGAATTAATTATAAAATTATCAATACGGAGATCGAAACGGCGAAAACACAGTGGAACCTGGCTCTAATACCACTGTTGCGTTCGCTGTGTCGAGATCCGATCGAAAAATGCAGCGAAAATAATTATTCGGGATCGGATCCATCCCATTTCGATCAATAAAATATTATGGGAAATCTAATTTACCTTGCGCGGATTCGAATCCACGTTCGTTCTCCGGTTCCATCGGAGCGATGCCGTAAGCCACGCAGGTGCCTGGCCTCTAGCGGTATCCACGTGGTTCTCCTCCCGATGGATCGTCCTCGCATCCTCGCTCAATGCGGCGTTCGTGGATCCGGTCTGGCTACGTGTAATCCGCCGTGACATGCGGATTTGAAAACTCCCATTGGACGGAAGGCGGAGCAGTCGGGAGCCGAAGTGGAGCCTCTAGAGGGCTGGCCTCGAGATGTGCGCCCAGGAGAGAGGAGAGAGAGAGGGCGGCGGCTAGGGTTAAGGTTGCTGGCCCCCGACCTAGTAGCCGTTCTTTTATTAGAAGTATGTTTGTGGTTTTTCATAAAAACCCATACTTATCCGAAATCTCGTTTAATTATCCATCGACTTGAAAACCTTTAGCGTGTGACCCTCTAGGCCCAAATACCAGCACAATTAATGGCCCATTAAGCCCAGTAACTCTTTACGGACCCACTGAATTAATTAATATCCCTATATTAATTAATCAGCCGAATTTAATGTCCCACAGTAAATTCGGACGGGCTTCCGATCACGTTGGATGCTAAGCAACATCGCGTGATCCTGGATGGCATTTGGGTTATCACAACTCTCTATTAGAACCTTTCCGTCATCGATTAGTGCGCGGATATAATCCTTCATTCGTGCAATGTTCTCGAATCGACCTAGGGTATGGTTTACTGTTAAATCCTAGCCAGTCGATTCACTTGAATCAGATGCCGCTAATCTATATCGGATAACTCTTTATCTGATACAGTGTCCGCCCTGGCCAGGGACTTAAGCGCATCATTTTTGGAACATTCTTTCTCATAATACTGAGAGCAGATGATCCCATATTGAACACACAATTACCTTCGATGGCATTTCTCTGAACCCGATCATTTGACTTATTGATAACCCATGGCTAAGGATTCATTACTCAAAGTCAAAGTTCAGAGACGTACTAACAAGGTATCTTTGGTGTCTCAGGTCCAAGGATCATCTACGCAACCGAGACAAAAGAATCATGCTGGTTAACAGTATATACCATCCAGCGATTGTAGGTCAGATCAATTTAGTGAACTCATTCCCCAATGAGCACCTACAGGTCCAGCATAGTGTCTCCACATAAGTGACTTATAGGATCAGTCACCCTCATCATATGAGCTGAAGAAACATGTACTAGTCTATCTGTATGTTTGATGTCCATCTCAAACATCCTCCGACTACGAATAATTAAGAACATGTATTTATAAGTCTTTGGTCCCGTAATTATAATCTCATCATAATCCAAAGATTGTTGCACATGTTCATGGATTTCATCGTGATACGATAATCATAGATCGAACTAATTACACAATGAATTCATGTCATTATATTAATAAACTGAATGAGACATAGTATTGGATTGGCTTTCAGACCACCTAATACTAATAGGGGGGTCCCATGCTCCAGCGAGTCCTCCCCAACACTTGGGGTGCCCGCGAAGACGTCGATCTGTGGCACATGAGAAATCCAACTTTAATGCATAAAATTACAAATAATTCACCGCACTCATCTTATGAATACGGTTCATGCAATTAAAATAAAAAACTTGGCATGGAATTAATTATAAAATTTACAATTCGGAGATCGAAACGGCGAAGAACACAGTGATAACCTGGCTCTGATACCACTGTCGAGTTCGTTGTGTCCGGATCCGACCAAAAACGCAGTGGATAAAATAAAATTGGGATCGGATCTGTCTTGTTTCGATCAATAAAAACCTAAAATGGTAAGTCATATTTTCCTTGCGCGGATTCGAATCTGCATTCGTTCTCCGGTTCCGTCGGAGTGATGCCACAAGCTGCGCAGGTGCCCGACCTCTAGTGGTATCTATGTGGTTATCCTCGCCATGGATCGTCCTCGCCGATGTGGCATCCACAGATCCTGTCTGGCTGCGCATAATTCGCCGCGACATGCAGATTCAGAAACTACCGTCAGATGGAAGGCAGAGCTGTTGGGAGAAGGAGCAGAGCCTCCCGAGGGCTGGCCTCGACACGTGCGCCCAGGAGAGAGGAGAGAGAGAGGGCGGCGGCTAGGTCAGGATTTTTAGCCCCCGACCTAGTGGTCGCTCTTTTATAATAAGTGTATTTGCGGTTTTTCATAAAAACCCACACTTATCCGAAATCTCGTCAAATTATCCATCGACTTGAAAACCTTTTGCGTGTGACCCTCTAGGCCTAAATACCTGTCCAGTTAATGGCCCATTAAGCCCAGTAACGCTTTATGGACCCAATGAATTGATTAATATCATTATATCAATTAATCAGCCGAATTTAATGTCCCACAGTAAATTCGGACGAGCTTTCGACCACGTTGGATTCCAAGCAACATCGCGTGATCCTGGATGGGTTTGGGGTTATCGTAACCCTCTATTGGAACCTTTCCGTCATTGGTTAGCGCACGGATATAATCCTTCATCTGTACAATGTTCCTGAGTCGACTTAAGGTATGGTTTACTGTTAAACCCTAGCCGGTCGATTCACTTGAATCAGATGCTGCTTATCTATATCGGATAACTCTTTATCTGATACAGAGTCCGCCCTGGCCAGGGACTTCAGCGCATCATTCTCGGAACATTCTCTCTCATAATACCGAGAGCGAATAATCCCGTATTGAACACACAATTACCTTCGAGGACATTTCTCTGAACCCGATCATTTGACTTATTGATAACCCATGGTTAGGGATTCATTAGTCAAAGTCAAAGCTTAGAGACGTATCAACAAGATATCTTTAGTTTCTCAGGTCCACAGATCATCTACGCAACCGTGACAAAAGAATCGAGCTGGTTAACAGTGAGGTATACACCATCCAGCGATTCTAGGTCGGATCAATTCAGTGAACTCATTCCCCAATGAGCACTTACAGGTCCAGCATAATGTCTCCACACAAGTGACTTATAGGATCAGTCACCCTCATCATATGAGCTGAGGAAACTTGTACTAGTCTATCCGGATATTTGATGTGCATTTTAAACATCCTCCGACTAGGAATAATTAAGAACATGTGTTTATAAGTCTTCGATCCTGTAATTATGATCTCATCATAATCCGAACATTGTTGCACATGTTCATAGACTTCATCGTGATACGATAAACATAGATCGAACAAATTACACACAATGAATTAATGCCATTTATTAATAAACTGAATAATACATAGTATCAGATTGGCTTTCAGAGTACCTAATACTAACAGGGAGAGCCTCTTCCGATGCTTCAATGACATCCACAGATAATTCTGCTTCTTCATTATTTTACAGAAGGGTAGGAAAGTTTTGGGCTACTACTGTTGTATTCTTCGAGTTATCAAATGAAGTTTATACCTTGATTTCATCTAGGTCTTTAGGTAAAGTTCCATATTTGTTAATGAAATGACACGAATAAATAACAAGACCTTTCTAGGTAAATTTTACGATCTCCTGGTACAAGGAGACTGTGGTTGCAATCTTTGTAGTCTAGGCAATTTTGAAGACTTTTCTAGATCATATGCTTTGTATCTTTTGGCACTCTTTTCCTTTTGAGACTTCATCTGTGACATATTCCTTTGAATTGGTTTCCAAGCTTGATGTATACATTGCCGACCAAAGGGACTGGACTTCTCTTATGCCTGCTGGACTTCTTTACACATTTGGGTACCCAGATCTACCTAACTGGTGGCTTATAAGAATTTCTTGTTCTCTGCCAGGGTACTTGTTCAGGATCTTCTTCTTGTTCTACCCATATCTTAGCTTTGGCTCTCTCTTTTCAAAATTTTCTTATCCTTTCACAATCCATCAAAGACCTGAAAAGAGTTCTAAATTGGAACATTCGGGACCAGCCTATCCTCGGAGGTATCAATTCCACTTCCATCTAGAAAGACTCATAAGCTTCTAATGAGAACTGATTTCCTTGTTCTGGACAATTGTGGAAAAATGGCTCTTGGCTTGAACTGAGGCTTCTAGCTCTTTGGAAAGCTTTTGCAGTATTGATTTGAGGATGTAGTATCACTGTAAATAACATGACAGTTGACAACTTGTGCATAAGACACATTAGAGATAAGCTCAGACTGCAGATGACCATGCCAAAAAAATGTGGAAAGCCGATGATGGGAGGGAAGCTCCCAAATGCCACGGGTACTGCCAGTAGCCGTAGCGTGTATGATTTTCGACCAGTAGAGGGCCGAAGAAGCCCTTTGTTTCCATTGGTCTCCTGCAATATGACAAAGAGACAATCAATAACTTTGAGTACAAAGTGTTAGCTTTGTTCTTCTGACGAGAAGATGAAGGGAGGATAGGTCCCATCGAGCATGCCAAAAATATTGATTTTTTTATATATATAATTTTAGGATTTGAGTTCATTTATGCCTTGATCTGACTTAATCAAATGATCGTGATTGTTTGTTTGACCAATCTTACTATCCATAAATAAAATAGCATTAATTACATCATGTGAAGAGGAAAACTCTTGATTAATTGCCAGAGGAACTTGGCGTAACACCCTATAAATGAAGATGGGAAAATTGTATCACAATATAACAATTTTAATTCCAAAAGGGTTTGAATTTCGGTTGTGAGAGTGTTTTAACTTTGTTCATTTTTGTTTGCGGAGTTGAGTCTGTAGCAAGAAGGCATAGACTCACCTGTTATTTTTATTTTTTATTAGATTTTTTATTTATTTAAGGGTTGAAAGGAATAAGAGAAATCCTTCTTTAGAGTTTTTTTTTAGCTAGTATGTATGGATAATAACATAAAAACTTTGATTCTTGTATTCATATGTGAATTTAAGAGTTGAGATTGCAGTAGGACAAAGCAAATTCACTTGTCATTTTACTTTCTTCGACTGAATTTCAGAAATTTATCAAAGGATTTGATTTCATACTTGTTTATTGATTATCAGGAAGGAGAGACATTTTTTATCCTTTATGGAGTGATGCATATGGATATACATTGAAGACTTCTTGAGTTCTTTATGTTTGGATGTTAGTATGAAGGTTGAGTTTGCGGCAAGAAGGCGCAGATTCATCCAACCCTAGTTTTATTAACATAGAAATGCTTGGATTTTATTAGTTTTCTGATTGTAGTAGAGGTGAAACATCTTTTTAGAGCTATCTGATTGATATGAATGATGATAATTGCAGAAATTAAGGCTTGATGCTGAAATGCAAGTTTATAGTTGAGTCTGCGACATGAGAGTATAGACTCAGGTATGTTAGAAACTTAGTGATTAGAATTTTAAGAGATTTTGCTAAAGCACTTTTTATTGAGGATTTCTTGACATATTTGATGATGATTTGTAGCTACAAAGGTAAAGACCTGATTATTCAAAACAATGGTGATCAAAGAAGAATAGTTGAGACTACAACACAAAGTACATACTCAAGTTTAAAAAGATTTTTAGTGAATTGAATAGAGCACCTTATGGAAGAGAGTCCACTGCAGTTTTGGAAGAAATGCCTTTTTACATTTTTCAAAACATGTACATATGATTTGGGAATGAGAAATCATTTCATCTTTTTGAGAGGCAATGTATGAAAAGTTAAGTCTGTGCTTAATGAGTGGAGACTCAGCAAACTTTGTCAACAATTTGATGAGTTCTAATTGTAAGTAGATGTTATTCTTGATTCTTTATGAAGTTTTGAAGTGTATTTTATCATCCTTGGGTGAACTTATCTGGAAAAAAAAATATTTATTAAGTTTTAATGATTTCATGCTTCTTTTATAGAAATGAGTCTGCGGAGAAGAGGTGCAAACTCAAAGATGCCATGTGGAAATGATGTTAAAGCAACGAATATGTAATTTTAACTTGAAATTATTTTGAAAATATCATCATTTTATCAAAAAGTTGAATTTTATCAAGACCTTTGTAGGTGCTGAAAATTGCTCGTGTGATTAATGTGAAAAACTATGTTGTTTAGGGTAAATTAACCTATTAAAAAAAATGCAACTAAGGTGCTGTGATCGCCAGAAACTTTTAACTAAAAAGCTTCAAAAGAGTTTGATCGCCTACCTGTTTAAACGCGGAAGAATGAATCCTTGGTTCCCCTCCTTCAGCCGGCTGAAGAAAGAGAGCCTCTTTATTCTTTTGTTCTTGCTGTTGAATGTTTAGGATCGTCCAGAAGTTCTCCTGGCTTCGTGCTTGATTTCCCTCTTTTTGATTTCTTGTTGTGGTTGTTGTTGAATGCAGCAGAGACAGAGAAACAGAAAAATAAAGGAAAAACAATGATGAGAATCTAAATGGAAATAATATCAAAATTAACTATGATTAGAAACATGTTTAAAACAGCAACTCACTTGTTTTAGATGGCTTTAAAACCCCTTTAGAACAGATGGTTTTGAAAAATTAATGATGTGGTGTGTGTTGCATGAAGTGAGTATGAGAGAATGAAACTAATAAATGAATGAAAATGAAATTCAGATATGAAAAACTTATGCCCAGTCCAGTTGGTTGAAGCTTTGAAGAGATGAAGATCTTGAAGAAGGATGCCGACTTTTGGAAATGGCAGCGCTCCGGCGTGGTTGCTCCGATCTTCAAATCGCTATAACGCTGTGGCTCTATAATTCTCTCTCTCTTTTTTTTTAACTCCTTGAGATGCAAGGTATTTATAGGCATTTTCTGCGTTCGCGATTAACATAGAAAAATCTAGGATTTATCTACCTTAATCGACAGATAATTACTGATTAATTCATCTTTATCTGTAATTATCTAAAACGCGTCCACCATTGCTGACGCCTTTCAGATTAATTAAGATAAGGATAAATATCCGGGAAAACTTATCTTTATCTTTATTAGCTAAAAAGCGTCCATCTGTGTAGACGTCTTTTAGCTTAATTAAGATAAGGATAAACATCCGGAAGAGAAGTTAAAACAGCTTAGGAAACTTAAATCGCGTCGACCTTCACAGACGCCTTTTAGATAATAAATCAATTAATTAAAATTCAAATTTAAACGTTAAAATAGGAATAAACTCTAAATGGCGTCCACTCAGGTTGACGCCTTTTAGGATTCTTCATATTTTAACTGAAATTTGAGTTAAAATCAATTCAATTGATTAACTTAAACATGTCTGTTCAACTCGACGCTCACAAATATCAATAAAAATTAATTAATGATTAATTATCAGACCATTCTGAGGCATTATTATATGATATGAAATTTACTCGAAATGATGTCAAAATTAGCGTGTCTACAGCTGCCTCACCTTGGCATCGTCTTTGCAAGGGAGTGAAATTAAATTGAATGTACTGAAAAGGTGATGCCAAGGTGTGATGAGACACGCTCTTAACATCACATGATTGGAATTTTTCTCAAAATCATCAACGAAGATAGCTTAAGGAAATCAATGGAATCAACCCTGTCTGGATGAGGTAGACAAGGAAATAAAATAAGGTCGATCAACCTCCTCGGAGTGGGAAGTACCCCAGGTCGTAGACACTGTAGGTTTCATCATGGGGAGCGTTTGCCAGCCAATGTGGACGTGCTACAGCCATGATGGATCTTAAAAGAAAACAAGAAATATTGGATAAAGAATCCAATCAAGGATAGAATTCCAATGATATCTTCAAGCGAACCTCAAAGATAATCAAGATACTCAATTCAGAATGGAATATTTCATATCATGTTTGAGATTGTTTGATTTAATGGTCTGAAACTTAATCAATAATTAATCCTTATCACAATGATTTCAAATCCTACATGATGCATGCTGGGCTAAAAGAAAAATATAAAGTCAAATAAAATACAAATTAATCAAGGATAATATTGTTAAATTGTCATTAATGAGTCAAGATACAAATTCTTGTAATTCAGTGCTAAGCCGAAGCTCGTTTATCCACGCACAGTTTCACAAAAGTGGAACCATCGTCCTCACTAGTTAACAATCCAACGGCCTATCCGTGCGATTAAGAATCCTCTGGAATTATCACTGTTTTTGTTGTAGGGGAACTCAAATTCCAGTTTCATTAAAACCACAAGGTCCTTGATATATTCTAATAAATATTTATCATATAGTAATGATGATGCAAAATAATTACATGAAAAGAGTACAAGGGTAGAAATAACCGTCTTTTTAGCCACGGTCGGGACTTCTTGACTCCCACAGTAGGATCTTCTTGATATTTTCCAGCTTCCTTGAATTTTCTTGAATTTTCTGCAACCAAAATTGTTAGTAATTCCAAACAAATATTCAATTTAAAACATCAAAACATGGAATTTCGGACAAAGCACATAAAGATCTGAAACGCGTCGTGTCGCGAAGACGCCATTTAACGTTGAAACGCGTCGCTTATCCTCGACGCCTTTTACTCACAGAAACAGGTTTATGCTTGTTCTCTATTTGGATTCCAACTCTTCATGCTTTGTCTCCTGTATATGACTTGAACAAACAGGTTAAGTATCTGTTCAGGCTTAGCCCCTTGCCTGGTTAAGTAACCGACTACTTGATCCTATCCTTGGTAGAAGGGTCAAGGGGTATAGCCTTTATTAACAAAGGTAACGAGAATAATCAAACTTAAGCAAAATGCAACATAGAAGCAGATAGATGCTCACTGAAAATAAAAGGAATGAAACACACTAAATGCAACAAGCAGATGCTAATTGAAATATTTTTTGTTGTTTTGAAATATTCATTTTTGTTTGGGGTTTTGAAATATATACTTTTTTTTGAATTTTGACATATGTATTATTTTTTTTGAATTTTTGACATATGTATCTTTTTTTGGCTTTTTGACATATGTATATATTTTTTTTGATGCATTTTTGAAACATATGTATTTTTTTTGGATTTTTTTGAAACATATGTATTTTTTTTTTTGGATTTTTGACTAAAAGATCAGCATGGTACTTGGATCAAAAAATCATATTCATTTATTAACTTAATTCCAAAATTGTTCTTTAACAACTCAACTTAAACCCATCGTGTTTGAACTTGTGTTTCCATTCGTGATCCCATTTGATGATTTGACCCCTAGTCAATCTAAACCATTCCTTAAGTTTGGAGTACATCTCTTTAGAAGGAAAAGATGAATAAGTTTAGAAAGCCCATGAGAAGGTTCCGGAGACTTAAAAAGATGTCCCTTTCCTACCCTAATATCCGTTGGGGTTCGGTCATTTCTTTCCGGGGTATTTATCGACCTTGCGTTCCCTTTTATTTCATTTCATGGCCTTGATGTAACGTTTGTAATGTAATGGCCTTTTTGATTTGACATTTGGCTTTTGCCTTTTTGCCTTTTCCATTCTTTTCTTCTTCTTTTTTCTTTTCTTCGGGACGGATCTCCCCCTTTTTTTTATGACGGCCTCCTACTAAGACGGCGGGTATTCTTGGTAGTCTAATCTAAGCCTCGTTCCGACATCATGGGCCGAGTTTAAAACAGAATTTTTCTTTTAAAACGAATGATTTGTACTTTACACTTTCGGTCAAGCTTCCGATATTCTTTAGGACTTGTCATCTCTTGTTACTCACGAATCAAACGTGTCAGTGTGTGCAGTAATGGGCTTGAAATTAAGTTATCCAGACTGATAAGGAAATTTGAGTTTATAAACTTTCTGATTCCACTGATTTTTGTACCATACTGATCGACTCTTTAACCTAAGGGTAGTATTTCTTAAGATGTAAACCATTCCAGGGATGTTTTAACTCTTCTCCTTCTGCATTAACAAGACGATAAGCATTACCAGGAAAAGCGTGCGATACAACATAAGGTCCTTCCCAGTTGGGTTGGAGCTTAGAACGCGGACCACCAGGTTTAACAAAAATTCTTTTGACAACCATTTCACCGACTTTGAACTTACGTTCAATGACTTTCTTTTGATAAAAACGTGCTAGTCTATTTTGATAAACTTTTGCATGATTAGCAGCTGACCATCTTTTCTCGTCTAAAAGTTCCAATTGAGCAAGGAGTGCTGAACGATGTTCATCAATGGAAAATTCCTTATTCAATTGTACCCTTAATGACGGTATAAGGATCTCATATGGAACTACCGCCTCCATTCCAAATGTTAAGGAATAAGGAGTTTGCCCAGTAGGCGTGCGGATTGAAGTTCGGTAGGCCCATAGAGCCTCAACCAATTTTTCTGGCCAATCTGTGAATTTGTTAGATTTACACGTCTTTTTGATAATTTTTATCAAAGTCTTATTTGTTGCCTCTGCTTGGCCATTGCCTTGCGGATAATAAGGAGATGAATGATGCAATGCAATTTTTTACCTGTTACAGAGGTCCTTCAATTCCTGTGACACGAACTGCGGTCCGTTGTCGGTGACGATGGTGCTTGGAATTCCAAATCGAGTGATGATGTTCTTCATGATGAACTTGCAGACGGTTGATGCTTTGATCTCCACGTACGCTTCAGCTTCTGCCCACTTGGTGAAGTATTCCGTTGCCGTGAGAATGAAAGATTTTTGCTTGATGCCGGAATCTGGATTACCAAGAGGTCCAATAATGTCGAAAGCCCACATGGAGAAAGGCCATGGGGAAGAAACAGGATGGAGTGAAGATGCAGGAGAATGAATTTTGTCAGCGTGAAGTTGACACTTAGCACACCTACGAACATACCCTACACAGTCTTCTTCCATGGTTGGCCAATAAAATCCTTGTCTAAGGATCTTCTTTGCTAGCATCTGTCCATTGACATGACCACCACAAACTCCACTATGAGCTCCTTCCATAACCTTCCAAAGCTCATCTTCGTCTAGACATCTCAGAAGAACTCCATCAAAACCTCTCTTATACAATGCTCCTCCAACTAGGGTGTATCTTTGAGAAACTCTCCTGATATCTCTTTTCTCTTCAGTTGTAGCTTCCTCAGGATACGATTGATCTTCACAATATTTTGCAATTTCATAATACCATGGCTTCTGTTCGTCATCCATCTCTTCTAACAGCTCTATCAGCATGATTTCTCTTTTCTCAATGATATCTCCGTCTCTGACTTTCTTCAGCAACTTCTCCTTAGTTCTAAGGAATGAAGGGTCTTTCACGGCGGGTGAAAGACGCCTATGAACTATGATTGATTCGGATTGTTTGCTGATTGGAAAATCAAGAGAAGATGCAAGTGAAGCTAGAGCGTCAGCTAAGATGTTTTGATTCCTAGGGACATGGACAAAGATCAATTTTGTGAAAAGCTTTGAGTAAGCAGAAGTAAGCTCTTGATAAGGCTTGAGCTTGGGATCGAGAGTTCGATACTTGGTCAACACTTGGCGAAGAATCAGTTGGCTATCACCTACAATCCTGAGTTTGGTGGCACCATGGAAATGAGCAGCCTCGAGACCAGCAAGAAGTGCCTCGTATTCAGCTATATTGTTCGTGACTGGAAAATCAAGCTGAAAGGCTTGTGGAATGATGATACCTTCAGGTGATAACAGAACAATACCTATCCCTTTTCCATGAGAATTCAGAGCTCCGTCAAAATGCAGAGTCCACATATCATCTTTGATTTGATTTATGGACATCAGTTCCTCATCCGGAAACTCTGATCGGACTGGATCAAAACGAGGAAGGGGATGATGAGCTAGATGTTCTGCTATGGCATAGCCCTTAATCGCTTTCTGCTGAATATAAGTGATGTCGAATTGAGATAGAAAGCTTTGCCATCGCGCTAACCTATCAGTAAGAACAGATTTCTCCAGAAGGAATTTGATCGGATTCATCCTAGCGATGAGATGAACTTCATGGGCCAGAAAATAATGTTTTAATTTCTGCACAACCCAAACCAATGCTGCACATGTTTTCTCCATCGCTGTATATCTCTGTTCAGCGGGGTTGAGAAGTTTAGAGAGATAGTAGGCTGCCCTCTCTTTTCCTTCTTCATCTTCTTGTGCTAGGACAGCCCCCACTGCATCATCCAGGACTGAAATATAAAGTATCAATGGTTTGCCTGGAGATGGTGGTCTCAAGACAGGAGGACTTGCTAAATAATTCTTTAATCCATCGAATGCCTCTTGACACTTATCGTCCCAATCAAATTTGACTCCCGGCTTGGTAAGCTCGTAAAACGGCTTACACCTTTGTGAGTGCTGGGAGACAAAACGGCGAATAAATTGTAACCTCCCGATTAATCCTCTTAACTCTTTCAAGTTTTTAGGAGGTGGCATTTCTCTAATAGCCTTCGCCTTGTTAGGATCGATCTCAATTCCCCGTTTGCTGACAATGAATCCAAGTAATTTTCCTGAAGATACCCCAAATACACATTTCTTGGGGTTCATCTTTCACTGATATTCTCTCGATCTTTCTAATACCCTTGCCAAAACTTTGGCGTGCTCAGCCTTTGTTTTAGATTTAACTAATAAGTCATCCACATACACTTCCAGATCTATGTGCATCATGTCATGAAATATTGCCATCATGGCCCTTTGATAAGTGGCTCCAGCATTCTTCAATCCAAATGGCATGACAACATAACAATATGTTCCCCAAGGTGTAGTGAATGACGTTTTCTCTTGATCTTCTTCTGCCAGCTTAATCTGATTATATCCTGAAAATCCATCCATAAATGATAATGTCTCATAGCCAGCGGTATTATCGATGAGTACATCAATATGAGGCAATGGAAAATCATCTTTAGGACACGCCCGGTTCAGATCGCGGAAGTCAATGCAAATTCTGACCTTCCCATCCTTCTTCATAACCGGGACTATATTAGCCACCCATTGTGGATAAAGGACAACTCTAATAAATTTAGCTTTATGCAACTTATCGACCTCTTCCTTCATTTTTAGAGCCATTTGTGGGTGGAATCGCCTCAATTTCTGTTTGACCGGGCTAGCTCCTTCCTTTAATGTCAACCTGTGTTCAACTAAAGACGAGTCTAACCCCGGCATATCCTCATAACTCCAGGCGAAAGTGTCCTTATAGTCCTTGAGCACTTGTACCATTGCGTTCTCATCCTCTGTAGAAAGATTTTTACTGACGAGGACAACCTTAGGTTCGTCTTCAGTCCCTAAATTAATTTCTTTGGTGGGCTCTTCTACGGCAGCTGAGGGTTCATCGAATCTCTTCACTCCACTGGCATATGCCTCAGCCGCGTCCTCGTCATCTTCCTCTTCAACAATGGGGTCCTTTTCATGTACTAATTCATATACCCCGTA
Organism: Zantedeschia hybrid cultivar; assembly: GCA_030544215.1. NCBI lineage: Eukaryota > Viridiplantae > Streptophyta > Magnoliopsida > Alismatales > Araceae > Zantedeschia > Zantedeschia hybrid cultivar. The sequence continues at coordinate 51,186,185 of JARZZO010000011.1, forward strand.
CCCATCGTTGACTGACTCATCGTCCATGCAATCTTCTAGCATCTGAATTGGATTTTCTAAAAGCTGAGGGATCAAAGAGCAAGAAGAGCACTTGTCAGCTAAGTCCTGGAGGTATCTATCTGGAATTTGCCTCCCCTTAGGCTTCCTAGACTGACTAACCTGACTAGACTGACTAAAACTAGACTGCCTAACCTCACTATCATAACCTAAGGAAGACGAAGCAGGATGACAATCCTGGGATACAAGTGGAAATACAAGAGAATCCTCCCGAGGGGAGGGACAGAGTAAATCTAGAAGAGAATCTTGACCGAAGGACCCGCGCGATGGGGTGCAATCGGACAAGTAAGATGTTTCCTCGAAGAGGATTTGGGAAGAATTTGTTGCCAAATTGGCGTTTTTTTTTGGAAAATGAAAGAATTAAACATAAAGCAAGAATGAATATAAATGGGAGGAGAATCAGACGGAGGAAGTGGCACCAAGGCCAGAGGATTGGGGGGATCATATAATAATGTCCCAGATCAGATCATACAACCTCTCTAGATCGAGAGGAGGTTGTGGTATAACGTCCCGAGGGGACAGAGTAATCATGACGGGCGGAGCCCGTGGAATATCTTCAATTATGACCCGCGACCAAGTCGGGGTCAAAAGTAGTGTGCGAAATAAGGTATGGAGCATGAAGACATGTGAAGGATATGTCCCCCTCCAGAGCAGATCTGTTGTATAACCAGCTTCATAGGGGTCATCTGGTTCCCCTTCATCAGTCTCTTCAGATAGCAGTATCCGCTTGTCAAATATGGCACCAGGGCTTTCAATCAATTCATCAATCTGCGGCGGCCACTTAGGTTCTGCAGGATCTAGAAATAGTCTGTTCAGTCCAATATACAGGTCCCTGAGGTCGAACCACCTGTACCATTCACATTCAGGGTCATGAAATTTCCTCCTTTTCATAGGCCGCAGAGCCTCCAAGGATTGGTACGTAAGCAGTTCAGAGCAATGTCTGGCCAAATCCCTCCCATATATATCATGGAAGTCAAAACAGGAAGTAATGACTACCGTATTGTCATAGCTGAGTATGGGCCCTTTCACGAAGTGAGTACACAGGGTCCATGTTAGGGGATCTCGGCCTTCTTTGAGTGGCGTAGACATTGCCTCCCAGATCTTCGGACCTTCTTTGATTTCTGCTTTCTGAACCAGATCTTGCTTCAGTTTTATTGGCCTATAGCCCAGACCACTTCCAGGTGCTGCTCGATGATTTCTGACAGGAGTGGTCCTGCCTTGCAATTGTATGCCCAGACCTTTCCCAGGCTTGTAGCCGTTCTTCATCATGATCCTCCATCCTGGGGTACTCATGCACTTCCCCCTTTTGATAGCATTTAACGGATATGGAGAAATAGTAGCGGCTTTCAGAGGATCAGCCACTGGACGGTAGACCTGTAATACCGACAGAAAAGGTTGTCGGCCAGGTAAGACAGCAGATTTGATGTTCAAGGAATGAGCAGCAGCAAGGATCGGCATGCTCGTTACTTTAATTATTCGTCCTTTGTAAGGAAATTTGAGGCATTGATGATTCGTAGAAGGAATCGCCTCAAGAGTTTTAATATAAGGACGGCCTAAAATAGCATTTATGGAAGGGTCGATTTCCAAGATGTGAAATTCGACCTTTGCATGACTTACAGGGCCCAGCTCCACCTTTAAATAAACCATTCCCAGAGGGGAACGGGTAGAATTGTCATATGCTGTTACTGATATGGGGCTGGGCAGCCATTTCTCTTTGGGTACACCGCATAACTCCAGGGTCTTCGGAGGTAGAACATTGATCGAAGCTCCTGTATCGACCAGGCATGCATCAACGGCCTTCTTACAGATGTTAACCGTGATGCTCAGGGCCATGCTTCTGGCTGCCGGCGGTGCTAGTTCCGATGTATGAAATGTTATAGAGGGCTGATCCCCCTGAGGAACTAGTAGTGCTGCAATCTTCTCTACCGGCACGTCTTCATTGACCATCACCTTTTGCAGGTATTCCATTAAAGCTTCTTGGTGACTTTTGGATCTTTTGATTAGTTCGAGTATAGTGATCCGTGCCGGTGTCCGATCTAGGTGTTTCAACAAGTCATATTGAGTGCCTGGTGCACTCTCTTCATTGTGGGCTTCCTCATTCGGCTGTGATGGGCCGTCTCTGACTGTGGACTGAGGAAAGACCTTGTTGAAAATCCTTCCACTCCGGAGCGCGTGTTCCTCAACCGTGGAGGATCCGGGTGACACTTTAAGTACCGCAGAGTTGGATGGTGCGGATGGCGTAGAAGGTTGGTGTGTAGGTGATGGCGTAGGGCTAGGTGGTGATGGCGCGGTATGGATTAAAGGCCTAGAGGGTTGGATAGTGGATGGGTAAGTGGTTGGTGAAGTGGGGAATGGTACGCGTAATAGTGGTCTAGATGGTAAGGGCATATCTGGATAGGCGGTAGTGGTAGTGGGAGATGGTATGCGTAATAGTGGCCTAGATGGTAGGAGGGGTGCGTTATTGGTTTGCGGGGGGTTATATGATGGAGGCGTAGTGGTGCGGGGCGTAATGGGTCTTAGGAAGGCGGGTAGTGGTAATGGGTTATTGGGTGTGGGCGAGTGGTATGTAGGTGTGGGTATGGGGGTAATGGTAACGGGTTGTGGCCTTGGTATGTGGATGGTGCGGCGTGGTGGTCGCTCTGCGGTACTTTGAACGTGACCCGTTGAACAAAGAGAGGAAGAGTCCTCTACTCTCCACTGCTGCCCACGACCAGCCTCAGACTGGCTGTTCGTCAAGATGGGAGCAACCTGGTTTTGGTTCTGATGCTCCGGGAGCGGATTCTGCACTATTCCCATGTTGGGTGGTGCTACTGCCTGTGCCGGTGGTCTTGCTTGCTGCTGCTGCTGCTGCGGTCTCCTCGCCTTCAGGGCTGTTATGTATTTCTTCATTTCCTCCCAGTCAATGCCGCCCTGCTCGTTGAGATCATGGATATAATCTCTGAATTGGAAGCAGGTGTCAATGGTATGCCCAGGTTGCCTGTGGAAGTAGCAATACCTAGACGTATCGGCATTTTGAGGCCAGACGGCCTTCTCTCTCGGCAAAGCTAAGGCATTGGCTGCCATTAAAGCGCTGAAGATATCTGCCAAGGATTCTGGGAGGGCCGGGTACTCTGCCATTTTCGGGCCTGGAGGTCTCCTTTGTTGGCTGTAGTCACCAGGAGGAGGGACATTGTGGTACGCCGGCGGTGCGCGCGGCTGGTACTGTGGCTGTTGCTGTTGCTGCTGATGTGGCTGCTGATACTGCTGTTGCCGTTGCGGCTGTTGCTGTAGCTGTTGCTGACTCGGCTGCTGGGGCCGCTGGTACTGCTGTTGGTAATGGGGGTTCTGCTGTTGCCTGTACCCCTGCTGGCTCGGCTGTGGTGGCCTCTGGTACTGCTGACTCCTCACAAACTGGGGCGAGTTATTGTTCATAGTACTGACCTGCTCGTGAGAGAGCGTGCCCTCAGTAGTTGGACCTGAGCTAGGAGAATTCGGCACTGCAGGCTTCCGAGGTGGAGGCCTGTTAGGTCTGTGAGGATCAAAGACGCTAGAGAATGTAGCGTCCTTGAAAGCATTCTGGCAGTACCGTGCCCTTTCATAGAGCTCTGCCATGTTCGTCAAGTTGTTCAAGGAGAGGACTAGCTTGAACTGGGGAGTGGCATTGGAAATCAACATTTTCACTTGTTCGGATTCGGACAAGTGATCTTTCACTTTTTCAGCCAAGCCCCGCCACCTGTCAGCAAAACTGACAAACTCCTCGTCCGGATTCATCTTTTCTGCAATAAGATCCGTGATAGACAAGGAGGGTGCAACTCTGTCCTGGTATCGTTGGATAAATTTGCGTGAAACGATACCGTAATCCTCTACTTCTGAGGGTTCCAGAGAAAAGAACCACTCGAGGGCTGGTCCCTCTAGGGATCTCCTGAACAAGAAAGCCAATGACCTCTTATCATTCTGCCAAAAGGAGGATTCGTACATGAACTCCTTCAGGTGCGTGAAGGGGTTACCAGTACCGTTATACTTTCGATACACTGGCATTTCAGAGGGTGGCAGGTGGAACACTGGCAGGCTCGGTAAGTTAATTTCTGGCACAGCTTTAACCCCCATCATCTTTTGAAGATTGTTGAACTGCTCATCCATGCGTTCCATCTTGGCCAGCAACGTCTGCGTGGTCAGATCTGCCTGGGGAGGAGGAGGAGGAGGAAGTACCTGATAGGCCTGCTGCCTAGAGTACGTTGGACAAGGAGGATAATAAGGATGAGGTCCGGCAGAGCTTCCGCCATGCCCGAGGGCATTTTGATAAATGGGCGTCTGCGGTCTAGCCGGTGGCCTGGATGACGAAAGTTGTGGCCCAGTTGGCCGAGAAGTAAGATGAAGGCCTTCCATGGCCTGATGGATATAAGGAGGAGGAGGTTGTTGAGGAACAACAGGGGGAGCCACAGGATTCGGCTCAGCAGGCTGCATGGGTGCCTTCCCCTTCAAGATAGACTGGATCGCCTCGAACTGCTGAGGGTCCAGTCGGGAGGCAAGAACTCCCAAAGCATTAACAAGATCCATAGGATCGGAGGATGGGGGATCATATTGATTCATGTCCCCCTCAAGGTCAGGATTGGGAATCGCATATTCATGCGGAGGAAGATCATGATATTGATCGTGCGGATTAAAAAGAGGAGTTCGGACATTCCCGTCATGTCGAACTGGAATGGGGACAGAATTACGAGAGGCATCAGCATCTCTCCCGTTCTCGTAGTTGAAATCAGAATTGCGAGGGGCATTAGCATCTCCCTCGTAGTTGATAATGGCGTCTTGGGCCATACTCAAATCTCTGCCTGATCGCAGCAACATTATATTAGATTCTCTTTTCAAAAAATTAATCAAACAAGTTGTGCAGAGATTAATCAAACAAGTGGATGCTTAACGTGATTTCAGGATTCCTTGTTGAGTTATTTGAATTGGATTAAACCACAATTTCGCTCAGGGAAGGATCCTATTTTCAGTTCAGTTTCCACCGTTATTCTCTAAGGTTCTCTTTCACAACGCTTTCAGAATCTAGCCGGGACTTCAATTGGTACAACCAGCCCGATGATCAAGGAGGAATACCTTGATTTTGGGGACTTATGGAGGTCTCAACGTCAACTTCTCTAGTCTGATCAAGGGACCAACCCAATCAGAGAGAGTTGCTAACGTCGAGTAATGTGTTCCTAAGAAAAGGAGGGTTTTAGCCTCAATGCATATGCCCTGCGACCTGGATGGCCTCTAATGCTTAATAGAGTAATGGGTAGTTAGCACTCAACACAGAAATCTGGAAACTGAGAAATAATTAAGAAACTGTCTGAATCGCGTCGATGATAGTCGACGCTATTCAAAACAGAACTTAATTCTTTCGCAGAGAACAGATGCAAACAGCAGAGAAAACCTGGAAAATAACTAAAAACTGTCTGAATCGCGTCGATTATGGTCGACGCTATTCAATACAGAGCTTAATTATTTCACAGAAACATATGCAAACGACAGAGATAATCTGGAGGCTAAAAGGCGTCCAGGTGTCCTGACGCGGTTTTGAAACGCGTCGCTGTTCCTGGACGCTTTTTAGTTCGCAGAAACAGATTTCTAGAAGGATTTTCTGGGTCGAATCCTCCTTAAACAGGGTAAAATGCAGTAAATAATCGACTCATGCAAAGATTTTTAGTTTCAGATTTTAAACAAGATGATTTACTATCTAAACAACTAAGAAATCACGCAATCACACAGCATTTTATCACCAAAAACAGCTTTTTTTTAAACTAATCAAAGGGGAGGCAAGATCTTGCCACTGGGGTGTGCACGTGGTGCACGAGGGAAATTACTTAAACTAAACACTCACCAATTGGTGAGGACGTGTCGAAAGACACAAGTGGTGCACCGTGGGTGCCCGGTATGATAATAGCAAGAACAAAAGAAATTAAAAGACGGCGAGACCAAGTCCCACCGTGATCGCCAAAAGAGCTGTAGGTGCTGAAAATTGCTCGTGTGATTAATGTGAAAAACTATGTTGTTTAGGGTAAATTAACCTATTAAAAAAAATGCAACTAAGGTGCTGTGATCGCCAGAAACTTTTAACTAAAAAGCTTCAAAAGAGTTTGATCGCCTACCTGTTTAAACGCGGAAGAATGAATCCTTGGTTCCCCTCCTTCAGCCGGCTGAAGAAAGAGAGCCTCTTTATTCTTTTGTTCTTGCTGTTGAATGTTGAGGATCGTCCAGAAGTTCTCCTGGCTTCGTGCTTGATTTCCCTCTTTTTGATTTCTTGTTGTGGTTGTTGTTGAATGCAGCAGAGACAGAGAAACAGAAAAATAAAGGAAAAACAATGATGAGAATCTAAATGGAAATAATATCAAAATTAACTATGATTAGAAACATGTTTAAAACAGCAACTCACTTGTTTTAGATGGCTTTAAAACCCCTTTAGAACAGATGGTTTTGAAAAATTAATGATGTGGTGTGTGTTGCATGAAGTGAGTATGAGAGAATGAAACTAATGAATGAATGAAAATGAAATTCAGATATGAAAAACTTATGCCCAGTCTAGTTGGTTGAAGCTTTGAAGAGATGAAGATCTTGAAGAAGGATGCCGACTTTTGGAAATGGCAGCGCTCCGGCGTGGTTGCTCCGATCTTCAAATCGTTATAACGCTGTGGCTCTATAATTCTCTCTCTCTTTTTTTTTAACTCCTTGAGATGCAAGGTATTTATAGGCATTTTCTGCGTTCGCGATTAACATAGAAAAATCTAGGATTTATCTACCTTAATCGATAGATAATTACTGATTAATTCATCTTTATCTGTAATTATCTAAAACGCGTCCACCATTGCTGACGCCTTTCAGATTAATTAAGATAAGGATAAATATCCGGGAAAACTTATCTTTATCTTTATTAGCTAAAAAGCGTCCATCTGTGTAGACGTCTTTTAGCTTAATTAAGATAAGGATAAACATCCGGAAGAGAAGTTAAAACAGCTTAGGAAACTTAAATCGCGTCGACCTTCACAGACGCCTTTTAGATAATAAATCAATTAATTAAAATTCAAATTTAAACGTTAAAATAGGAATAAACTCTAAATGGCGTCCACTCAGGTTGACGCCTTTTAGGATTCTTCATATTTTAACTGAAGTTTGAGTTAAAATCAATTCAATTGATTAACTTAAACATGTCTGTTCAACTCGACGCTCACAAATATCAATAAAAATTAATTAATGATTAATTATCAGACCATTCTGAGGCATTATTATATGATATGAAATTTACTCGAAATGATGTCAAAATTAGCGTGTCTACAACCTTATGTGATTCCAAGGCTTGAGTCTGCAACAGGGGGTGCAAACTACATTTAGTTGATTATATGAGGGTTGGATATTGTTTTTTGGATTTTCAGAATTGATATAAGAATTAAAGTTGATGTTAAGCCATCTTTTAAGATTATAAGGGTCTTTTTATTAAATGGGCATCATTTGTTATAATAGGGTTGAGTCTGCGCCTAGTGGTGCAAACTAAAACAACCAAACTATTTTCCTGAAGATCCTACACAGTCCAAGCTGCAAATAACTTACAAATTGAGTTAGTATAAATAAGTTGAGTTAAGTTAAGAAAACAGAAGTCGGAGAAAATAATTTGTACCCAATTTTCGGACAAAATTGATGTTTATGGAGGTGCAGACTCGAAATCCTGAGCATATACTCTGTTTCATATATTGTTCAACTTGCAATGATAATAATCACTATAAATTTTGAGAATATGATATTGAAAAATCTCAGAAATTTGAATATGACTGCATGAGGTCTATTAAAAGGAGTATTCTTTATAGTAGGTTCCTTTGAATTACATAGTTTCTTTATGTTCATTCCATTCTCCTTGATCATCTTGTTAGACATTGACAATGCCGAATAAGATGACTCAAGATGAATTTTAACCCTTCATTGGAAGAACCTAATGGGGGCTTTTTGGAAGTTCATGAAGAACCATGTCATTAAAGGACCTGAAGGACCATTCCTTAAGAGGGATCATGTATGGCCATCAACCATCGGGGTAGCTACTAAGGAGAACTCGTCGAGCGTAGTCATTCACCCAATAGGGTGCCCTTGATGCCTTTAAAGCGTAAGGAAAACTCACATGGAGCCACCCAATATACTTCTATATGTGGGGAGCTAGGAATTCCACCCACTCTTAAGCCAGGTCATCGGGACATATTATCTAAATTAACCTATGTGAAATGAGGATTTGGAGTAATATTTATGTAATAGGCCCTTCCATAGGTCATTCTAACATTGCAATTGCTAGCTAACCTTTCTTTGGGCTTTTTATATGAAAACATCAGAAAGATCTTAACAACTTTAAAGCATATAACATGACCTTAATTAAAATACTGGGAAGCTTAATATAATATGAAATCTAAGTTTTCTAATGCCTTTATGGGAACCAAAGGGGTGGCCCTGAGCATAGGGAACACTTAAAACAGATTGGAAAGGAGATCAAGACACAAATTCCTACATCATCGAATCAAAAGAAAAGGCACATACTCAACCTGACAACCTATACTTAAGTGCATATAAGCTTAAGCAAAACTATGCAATATAAGCTTAAGCAAAACTATGCATTAGAAAATAGCATGGAAATAGCATGGAAACCTCAAGGGGATATTTAAAATTTATCTTAGGCACATGCTGCAATCTTTCAGATTTCAAGGACATGAGGGGAATCGGATATGAATAAAACTCAGATAGTTTTCGATTCTAATACAAAAATCTCCCTTAAATAGCTTATGTTAAGAGGATTTACATCCTTGGAAGTCGATCCCTAATAGGTGGGGAGTCTTCCTTGAGAACCTCTATGGCCAAGGCCATTAACCATCATAAGAGGCAATTAAGGCAAAAAAACAAACTCAAGTCACATAGAAACATAGGCTTGGAAAGCAACAGAATGCAATTTTTAAGGGGTTCTTTGGGGCCATTGGCTATGGAGGTTCATTGTACATGAGGTGTACATCCTCCCCATGCAATTTTAAGAAAGCCAAGACACTCCAAAAAGCTCCCTGAACTTAACATGCACAAAAATGCACATGTCAGAAATCTAGGCAGAACACCAGGGGATTTTGAGGTTTAAAGAGGCTATTTTCATGATGTGGAGAGACCCCTCTAACCATTTTCCAAGAGAAAAATTAATATTATGAAGCATGAGATACTATTTTAAAAGAAAGCACAATAGATTTGCAAAATAGAGACACAAAAATCTGATTTTATTCCATCAAGATGCAACATTCATAGGAGGAACATCAAGATGGAGATAGAATGTGATGTAGACCGGAGTCTATCACGACCGGATCCCGCAAACGGGGACCCGGAGAAAAGAGAAAGAGAGGGTCCGGAGCTGGTCCGGGTTGAACGGTGACAAAATGACCGGAGGCGGGTCCGCGACGGGGCGAAGCCGAGGCTATTGCAGCATGAAGAGGATCCGCCCGCGGGGGGCGCGATCTGCCGCCGGAGCTGCTCTTGTATAGTGAGCCGCTGCTCCTTCGGCGGACGAAGGCGGCGGCGCGAGCAGGAGCTCCGGCCGGCACGGGGCGAGGACGGGGTCTCCTCGGGATAACAAGGATCCGCCCGCGGGGGGCGCGATCTGCCGTCGGAGCCGCTCTTGGATAGCAAGCCGCTGCTCCTTCGGCGGACGAGGGCGGCGGTGCGAGCAGGAGCTTCTGTCGGCGGAGTGGTCGACGAGCGTTGGAGCAGAGGCTGGAAAGTCCGAGACCGGACGGGGGGACGGCTTGCTCCCCTGCAGTGAGACCGAAGGGGTGGCTCAGGGCGAGGCCGAGTCTCCTGCTCCGGCGCGGTCGGACGGGGGGACGGACCGCTCTCCGACCAGGGGGTCCGGAGCCACCTTCAGCGCGAGGCCGAGGCTCCTGGCGCGGGGCAACCGACGGGACTGCCCTCGGACGGCGAGTCCGAAGGCTACTTCAGCGCGAGACCGAGTCTCCTGGCTTGGGGCAGCCGGCGTTCGGCGTCGAGACCGGGGAGAGGAGTCCGAGGTCGGCGGCCGAGACCGACTCGGGGAGGTCGGCGATGATTCGAACCGAGCCCCTGCAGGAGGGAAAGAAGAAGAAGAACCGGTCAGCAGGAGTCCCGGGCGGTAGCCCTGGGGAACCCCCTCCGACGGTCAAGTTAGCTTCTGAAGAAGATTCGATTCAGGAAGCAAGAGGAAATAGCTATAACACTATTCGGACAGTAGTCCTTTAAGGGGTTTCGGAAGCTTAGGAAGGCATCCGTTTTTCCCACCACCCCTTTGGCTACAAATAGCAGGATACTTATAGCGGAGGGTAGCGGATGGTTAACGGTGGCAGCCGATATAGGACTAAAGGAGGCTTACTGACAAACCGCCATAGCGTCTGATCCGCCACCGGAGTGGGCCGGATTCGGCTACCGGGCCGAAGGGGGTTGGGCCGCTGACGGGCCGAAGCCTGCTGGGCCCTGGGCCGCCGTGCTGTCCCCGGGCCGTAGGCTGGTGGGCCGCTGACGGGCTGAAGCCTGTTGGGCCGGGGGCGACGGGGCCGTTTACGGGCCGAAGGCTGCTGGGCCGCTAACGGGCCGAAGGCCGCCGGAGGGCCTAATACTGCTACTGTTGGGCTGAATGGGGTTTGGGCCTGCTTCGCTGGGCCGAATCGGATTCTGCCGCATCAGAATGTATTGATATCATGCATTGAAACAAAAATTACAGAAAAAAATAAACTAAGGAACCCATCCCCATTCTACCTTGGAGATTGAATGGGTGAAAGAGACGTCCCCTCAAGCTTCTTCCTCTTCTCCTTTTCTCTTTTTTTAATCTTTTGGGCTACTAGAGGTGGAGAGGTTGGGGGGGAGGGGGGAGGGGAACGATCTTATTCTCCTCTCTCTTCTCTTCTTCTTCTTTTTTCTTTCTTTGGTGGGCTTATGTCTCCAAAGTTTCCCATGGGGTAGACCCCTTCTATTATAGTTCAGTTGCAACCTTTAGAACCCATAAAAGATATCTTTTAGTGAAAGGACATGATATAAAAAAGGACTTTCTCAATGATTAAATGGCCAAAAGATAGGTGTCAAGTGTCTTTCTCTCATAGGATAATAAAAAATATCATAATAATATCCTCTCTTGTGATTGAGAGTCCATAGAGAATAAGACAGTTGTCCTTTTCTTATAGGTTTTCCCTCTTATTTTTACCTACCATTTTTGCTTTTTGCTCTCCACAAGTGTATAGGAGGGGGATCACTTGCTTTGGAGTTGGGAAGAATATTAAAGTAGGCTCCAACTAGGCCACGAATGGGCCTCCAAGGGAGACCTTTTCTGCTCCAAAAAATTACTTTATGGGCTGCTTTGCTTCTTTTGAGTTTGGATTTCTTTGTGCACTTCTTTGGACCTAAAATGTACCTCGTAGCTCTTTGAAAAATAGGAGCATGGACCTGAAAAGTAAGGGTTATTGTTCCTTTTCGTTTAGGTTCTCCTCTCCTCCTCCTTGTGTTTGGCTTTTTTCCACCATGGCCATTGCTACTTTAAAGATCTGTAGGACTTGTCTTACATTTGGGAAGCTCTCGTCATGGGACTTTGAAGCACGGCTTGATGCTCGAGATGCTGTGCGAAATCCGTATGTCGTCTTTGACGTGCGCCTCCGAGTCACCTTTGTTCTGCTGCTCAATTTGCAGCCTATTTGGCCGGCTTTTGTCAGTGCTTCAGTGCGGTTTCAACCTCGTCCTCACAAGATCTGTCTTGCGGCGTTGTTTTGGAGAGCTCCGTCGGCCTCAGGTGGATGTCTCCGGCACCCTGGTTCCATCTCCGGTCATCTGTTATCTAGCTTCTCCGGGGTGAGCTTTGCCCAGTATATTGTGCACCTCTGATGTTTTTGTTGTTTTACCCATTGGTTCCGTGATGGTGTACTTGGATGTTACGTTTCTTGCTTTCTTTTCTCCTGTACTCGGTCCATTGCTTTCCTTCTTACTGTGTACGGCCCACCTTACCTTCCATACGTATTTGGCTTTAATATATGAATGAAAGCAGCTCTCTCTTCAAAAGAGAGAGAGAGAGAGAGAGACTTTGGCGCCCCATAGGCAGCATTCTTTGTTTTCTTGCGCATTTCTTATGCTATGCTCAACTTCGGGGAAGCGGGCCTGCAATATTTGATTGTTATTTTTCTACAGCAAGTCAGCTTCAGCTGGCTGTTACAGACAGCAGGAGGAAGACGACCTTGGGGCCCGTCCATAGTAATGGCCTGCCTCCTGCCCTCGTTTTGGTCTACTACTTGGGGTGTGAACACGCGGAATGATTAGTTATTAAAAGAAAGATTTGCACCGGCAGCACCCGTGCTCTCATCTAGAATTTTTTATTTTAAATTTTTGGTGGCTCTGAATTCGATTGACTTACACGGTCTTTAGAATCCGATCTGAGATTGGAGGCTTAACAAAAACTTAAAAAATAAAGAATTAAATTTTAATAAATAGTAAAAGTATTATTATTTACTGTTCATTTAGATTCAATTAAAAAAATTTAAATTTATTTTAAACCGTCTGATTAAAAATCAGATTATACGATCATGTAAGACATGATAAAAGATAATAAAAAAATTTATAATTTATTTTTCGTAAAATAAAAAACACTGTTAACCCGTATTCTTCAAAATTTAATTTTTTTAAAAATCCAATGCAACAAATCTTTCTTATGACCTGTCCATCTAAAACGGAACGAGGTCATTTGGATTTATACGTCAGACCGTCTAATGTCTTTAGACATATGAAATTGAATTATACACAAGTATATGAGTCATTTATCCTGGAAAATGAGTGCAACTCGGTTTCATGTGTTTAAAGAATGTTGGCAAAACAGATGATCTATACAGTACAGATATGAGTCATTTACCCTTGAAAAAACATTGGACGGTCCAGGCACACAGATCTAAATGATCTTGTGCCGTCCAAAACCTGAATGGAGACATCGACGACTATTCGTTTTGGCCTGATGGGTTTGTATTTTCTTTGGCATCGTAGGAGGCTCCCGGCCGGCCGAAGGGACGTACCCCTCTTATCCTCACTTATAAGAGGCAGGGAGGTTTCCCGCAATACAGCAATAACCCTCAACCAGGGAGAGGAGAGAGCAGACACCCACACAGCGTGCAGGTTATAGCGAAAATATTCTCCCTTTGCAAATTTTCCCATACCCATCCTTACATCTTTGTGAGCTTCGTGATCTGAAGGCATCCTCATTTTATTGAAACCACCACTCGCACTGTCCGCTTTTTTTTCTTCTCTGTGATCCGGCGAGTCTGTCGAGAATTTCCGATCTCCTTCATCATGTAACTTGAAGTTAAGGGGCTTCTCCATTAATTCCAGGTATAGCCACTGCCAGAAATGACTATTTTTCTTGCTCTTTCATGTACGTATGAACGGATTAGCGTAGGCCACGCATGCTTTATTTAATCCTGGTGTTATCATGGTCTCTGATCATATCCTTCGCAGATGGACTTGCTCTGTTTTAAGCCCTTTTATGAGTAGAATGCATTACTATATTCTTTGTCATTTTCACAGCTGCTTCTACTAATTATAACAGTAATCATGGCAACCGGTTTAAATCCTGAAATCTGGTTTTAGCTTTCTTTGAAATAAATCTTTAGAGTTGAATTCTGAGATAAGTTTAGGATAAATTTTTGGGGGTGTTTACATTGGCAAAAAATTCTCCGAGAAATATATTTTTCCTATTAACTTTCACATATTTTACAAGGGCAAGTAAAAGTTAGTTGAAAAATTAGTTTTCATATTTTCAGAATTTTTTTTTTTTTTCGAGATCTATTTTTCCACTCTTCCGCCACATAAGATTCTCACATTGCACTCTTTCTATATCTTTCTCTCGTCGCGTGGAAACTTTGACCTCTCCATGAGATTAGCAAATATGTGTTTTTATTTTGTAAGAAATTATTTTCCTTAATTTTTTACTCTCCGAAAAACATTTCCCATAATTCTATACTTTTTAGGGAAATATTGGTCATCCGGTTCAAATCCCCAAATCTAGTAAGAATTAAGCTTTAAGTTGCTAGTGGGTAGGATTGGCCGAGCCTCTCGAGTTCAGGCCTGTTATAAATATTTTAATATTTAATCAGAGTCTTCATTTCACTTCAACTGCAAGCCCCCAGCCTACGATTCAGATGCACTGGACTCTATATGAAAGTAAAAGTTGATAATTATAAGGGACAAAAATGTTTCATTGTTCCTGATGCAGGACTAAAGCCTCACAAAACCAAAGCCGTCCTTACGTAGACGGCCGCTGCACGTAGGGCTGTCAAAATGGGCCCAGACCCGTTAACAGACCCGTTTGGACCTGTTAGTTATGAGTCTGAGTATACCCGTTTACCCATTAAACTTTCTATTGTCATACATTGCAAAAATTTGTGAGCTAATTTCTTGGAATTTACACCTAAAATCAAACCAAATTATCCGACACATAGAGATTTAAGATAAATAAATTCTATACCAGGCCCATTTATCTTTCAACATCAAATAAATAAGAAGTGGGTCCAAGACCCAACCCATTTACCCATTATCTTTATTGGGTCTGAACCGGGTCTGTGTCTATTCACTTTGGGCATGGGTCTACCCAGACCCGAACCGTTGACAGCCCTAGCTGCACGTTTCATCTATCTGAGGAAGAGAACAAGGGCCTCTATGCCTCCTCCCTCTTCGCCCAGCAAAAGAGAACCCTCCAACCAACAACTCCAACACCCCCCCCCCCCCTCTCTCCACACGCACACACCCACACCCACACCCACACCCACACTAATCACACACTCGTGGTCAAAACATCCAGTAGGTTGGCTTAATGCTGAGCTGAGTTAACTAAATGTAATGAGCCAAGCCTGAGTCGAACTCGAGTTAAGCAAAAAAATTTCGAGCTAGCTTCGAGCCCATGAAATAAGCTTGATATAGGTACGAGCTCATGCTGACGTGCACAAAATTTTATGGCCGAGTTTGTCTTGAGCATGTGAAAGTCCCGTTCGGTTTGACTTGTTGCCATCTCCATTAGTTGGATGCAAATTGGTGGGTGGGGTTGAGTTGTGATGACGACTGGAGGATTGCAGTTCTCGGATCCGGAATCTGCACTCGAGGTTGGCTCCGGGATGAATGATTCTTTGAGTTTCTCGAGTGGGAAGGATGACATGTACAAAAGAATTAGGTCCAAACAGTATATCCAGATAGAACCCTCTGACGGTCAAGTTAGTGCTGAGGTGATGTCCGAGGTTAAAGTTGAGGACTTGAGTTTTATGTTAGGGAGTTCATAGTGTGTACTTGGAACTATTGAAGGAGGGCTCCTTATATAGGAGTCGACCTCTAGGGGCCGGTGAACTTATCTCCTTGACATGTACCACCCCCTCAGTGGTCGGACGAGATGTACGAGTCCCTGCCGAAGTAGGCAATCCATGGAGCCATATGGGCGAGACCCCGAGAGTCGTCACGTCAGGTCTGGCCTTGCACCTGGACAGACCGTCGGGACGGACCTGAGCCCACGACAAGTTGGGAGTTGGGCCAACCTAATCGATTGGTTCCTGATTGGGCCCGTGCTGTTGGGCCTCATCAGGTTGATACTAAGTTCGGTAAACCCAAATTTAAATTGGATAAACTCAAATTCAACCTGACCAAAGATAAATTTGATGCATTTAATTTGGATTCGACTCGAATTTGTTTTAATGAATTTAGGTTAAGGATTGATCCAAATTCATTAATAGGATATAATGTTATAAGGTTCTACTTTGATGATAATCTAAACACAAAACACAATCATCACAAGAAAGAGCTCATGTCAACTTAAAGTATGTTATCGTTTTATGATATCTTAGTCTTCCTTAATAATAAATATAAACAAAATATATTGTTGTCGTAATCTATGACAAAACCCAAGAGGGGGGGTGAATTGGGGTTTTGAAAATTCTAAGCTCTAAAACTCATAGAAGATAGAAGGGAAGGAGTGATTTTCAAATAGAGTGAGAAGGTGGGAAATAAGACAACAAAGGTAGTTGGAGATCAAATGAGCAATCACGCCCAGAGATGAGATTTATAGTGGTTTGGTCTAGTAGGACCTACATCCACTCCCCTACACTTTGTAGGCATCCACACAATGTGATCACACACGCATACACAAGCTAGCAAAAGGGCTAGCCCCAATACACACCAGGTGTTCTAGACACCCAATGCACACAAGAAATGTCAAACATACTCAAAGAACTCTAAACCACCCAAAATCCTTACAGAAAATACAGTGTTAATACGAAAAATGGAATGAGAAAGAGAGAGGGAGAGAAGTGAGTCAATTTGATGTAGAGAAGCCCAATCTCCCAGTGGAGTTGCTGATGTAGCATAGGGGGGATGAGATTGCTTCCTTTTTTTTTTTCCTTGGCCTTATCCTCTAGTGAGCTAGCATCTCTTGATCTTTAGGGGAGGAAAATATATATTTCTTAAGAGGATGGAAGATCTTCTCTAATGGGTGTTCTCTCTTGCCTCCAAAGGATCTTAGAGATAGCTTATAAAGGCATACACATCGATGTTACTGTTGGATTTTCCAACGTTCAACTTTGAACAAAAGTAGTCCATGGGAGCAAATAAAAAGTAATATTTTGGTCGATCGGTTTGAGCAAAATGGTCGACCATTTTGAGACCTGGAAACATACTTGGGTTGGGTTTAAATACTGATGAAAATGGTCAACTGTTTACCATGTTTTGGTCAACCGTTTTGCATATTTTAACTATTTGCAAAATGTTTGCAATCCAACCAACCTTTTGGCACATACCTACTGTTTGCACATCTTTATCAGTCTGATCGACTGTTTCTCCTATAGTGGTCGATTATTTGATCCTTCTATCCCATTTCTGACTAAGTTAAGCACATGCTTTGATCTAACTTTGATACAATTGATTTAGGGCCTACTAAACTTTTAAATAATACACTTTAGGTGAATCTACAACTTCCCACACTTCACGAACTAGGTTAGATATATAGGATAGTTTTGCTATCATCACAATCGAGCTCAAATACAACATATATTAACCCAAAAGTTTATCATGGACAACCTTCCTAAAATAATAAAAAATAAAAAAATAGTTCAATTGATGCTAATGAGATGGAAGCAAAGATTCCATTTATTTATTCAAGTTAGAATCTTGATCGCTTGCTTCACCTATATTAATAAGATAAAATTAAATTAAATTTATTAATAGTAAAATATGATACTTGCCAGGGAAAGCTGTATAATAATGGAAGTGAGGAGATGTTCGAGCCTAAGCTTTGCCATCACTTGTGAGTTGAGAGATTGGAAAGAAGAGTTTATAGGGATTAGAGTTTGCATATATATTAATTCTAGGTGAGGAGGTATGAATTTGGGGTACCCGACGCACGAGTGGGGAGGGGCCTCATGTCATCCCTAGAGCATGTTCTCCCACCACCTACAATGGGGATTGGGGGAAATTGGAATTTTCCAAACCTCTCTTTTCCTTTAGCTAGTCGAGTTGGGATACTTGTAGGACCCTCGGTACGAGGCAATAGTAGAGAGCCTCTCCCGAGGGTACGTGTGTTGTTCCCAGAGGTAAGATGTCCATGCACCTTGGCAAGGTGGTGTCTCATCCGTCCAGAGGGATAATGGGCTTCCATGTAGATGTGATGGAGGAGGATCGTGCCAAATCCTTACAATGACAGATCATCATGATGGTGTATAATCCCCTAGGAAAGGGGCGAAAGCTTTGGGCATAGATCCATATGAGGCTGCTACGTACCCTCTCTTGTCTCTAGGGACATATTGTTGCCTAAGTGACCTGAGGATTTTCCAACTTGGTCTACGATGGGTTATTGGAACCTTCTGAGCTTACTTTGGCTTCTCAAGAGGGCTGGGGTCTCAGGACCCTTGGGCACCCAAGGGCCCCCTTGACTCTTGAGACCTCTCCTCTATAGAGGACTTCGTTGTACAATGTCGACCCATTGAAATCTGTCGACCATCCATTGGTTGCTTCACCTCTAGGGTTGATAATTCTTTGGGCCTCTCGATTTTGTGGGCCTATGTGAGGTGTTATTAGGCCTTCATGGTTTCTCCCCATTCAATGGCTCCCTACCCCTAGGCTATGGTAGTGCCAGAGGCCCTAAGGGGTACATGGGTACCTTTTTGGGTTGCCTGGATAGTGTACCGCCTTGGGGGTGCCATCAGTGGATTGGTCGAGCAGGTGAGTCGAGGAATTATGGCCCTTCACTGATGGGCCATTAATGATCTCCTGGAATTTCGACCAGGTAGTTGCATGTCATCAATTGAGGGCCGATTGTCAAGAGCCCTACTAGTCCCAAGCTCTCAGAGAAGACACGCATGCCTCGCAATGTCCTCTCGCCATTACATGATGGTTTGGCAACCGCTTTGGCTTCTCGATGGTTCTTTGTCCAGGTCACTTGTTGTTTGATTATGCGGCCTCCAAGGTGGTGGCTTTTATGTCGGCACCAAAGGCTGGTCTATGTGGCTTCACCAGGGATCTCGCCTATACAAAGTTATAGCACTCCCTCACTTGTTCATCCTGACCCTAATTGAGGCAGGGCACTTCTTCTTCTGGCAAGGTGGGTGTCGTACGGCCGTCTCCTTTGGTCATGATGTTCTTTTTCGTTGGAAAGCATTCGTTTGTCTTTCATTAGTTGCCATGAAGACCGCCTCTTGTCCTAGTGCCTGTTGCGGTCTTGGAGGATGCTAGAGTGAGCTCTGGGCTCCTAAAGTTGTTGCCATTGGTTGTACAGTGGGTTCACATTTTGATCGTTGCGAAAGGGAATCTTAGATCACTCTATTTGCATATAAGGGAATCTTATTGCTCCCGATGCAGGGGGATCTTCTCTACTCCGTGGTCATGCATGGTCACCTACGGTGAGCCTGCTTGTTGCCTGTTGGCACCCCAGAGGCACACATGGTAGCCGAAAAGAGGGATCAACCATCTTGCCTGTTGGGGAGAGGGCTTGTGTAGTGGGAGAGTGGAACGTCTCCAGGGATGCCTTTGTTGTCCTTATTCTTTTTCCTTGGGCGCCTTCGCAGGTGTTCAAGGGATTACCGAGGGCGCGACTCCTTTGCCTTTTAAAATTGTTCTTGAATGCCAGTTAGGACTTTGCTCTGGCTGATTGGACATGATGCTTTTTGTTTTGATCTGGGCCGTTTAATGCCCTGCATGTATTTATACATTTGCTCTTTCGGGACCTCTTGGGGACCCTTTTTGCTATCGTAATGACATAGAAATGGAAACTTATTCATAATTTTCCCTTCTAGGTATGACTAGGGCTTAGAAACAATACAATTTGAGCGAATTGGAATTCCAAGCTTGCAGGATTGGCTTTTCGTTGAGAGTGTTGAGGCGATAAGTTCCTTTCCTGAGGACATGGGTAACTTGAGAGAGACCTTCCCATCATGGGGCTACTTTCTATGATGCATGTATGTAGAGCTGCGGCATCCATACACGTCAGCCTCTCGTGTGTAAGGATCACATGGGGAGATGCAGATTAAAACTATAATAATCATATACGTAGTGGAAGAATAAAATCATGTGATATCCCGATCCGTTTATGAGAACTAGAAGGAAGAAAAAATTATTCTTCACCTTGTACGGATTTGAATTTGCAACTAAAATCTGATTCTGTCTTAGTGATGTCGCTAGCCACACAGGTGCCCAGCCCCCAAAAGGGCCGACCAAGAGAGAGAGAGGAGGGGGACAGACAGGCGGTGGAAAACTTTGGAGCTTGGCCCAGGGTTCTCCTTCTAACATATATGTTATATGAATGTCTAGTGGCTTTTCACAAAAGTCCCTGAGTGAATATAAATTCATACTTAATATCCATCAACTAAGAATCTTGTGCATGTAGTCCTCTAGGTCTAAGTGCTGGTCCAATTTTTAGCCTAATAAGCCCAATAACTGCTTACTAACTTAATGTAATTTATTTAATGTTTTTATTAAATAATTACTTAATCAAGTTATCATCTCATGATAATTGATCGGTCTTCTGATCAAGTTGGTTGCCAAGATGCCACATGATCTTAAAAGGCAATGGGGTTTAGTAACCCATTTAAGGAACCTTTCCTTCAGTAGTTACTAGGTGTCTATAATCCTTTACTTAAACCAATGCTCTCGAGTCAACCTAGGGTATAGTCAACTGTCAAATCCTAACCAGTCAACTCACTTAGATTAGATGTCGTTATATGATATCAGAAAGTACCTTTTTTGATATAGTGTCTGCCATGGCCAAGGACTTCAACGCATCATTCCCAGAGTATTCTCTCTCTAATTGTCGAAAGTGAATGATCCCATATTGAACGCTCAATCATCTTCGAAGGTATTCCATTGAACCCAATTACTTAACTGATTAGGACCTCAAGATTAGAGATTCAGAAGTCTATAAACAAGGTGTCTTTGGTGTCTCATGTCTAAGGATCAACCACACTACTGTGACAAGTTAGTTGAATGTTAGGTAATTTACCATCAGTGATTCAAGTTGGATCAGTTCAGTAAGCTCATTTACCAATGAGCACCTTCGCTATAGTGTCTTTACATAAGTGACTATAAGACTAGTCACCCTCATCAAATGAGCAGGAATAACATGTACTAGTTTCATCAGATATTTGATGTCTTTCTCAAATATCCTTCGACTAGGAACACTTAAGAATGTGTGTCTAGATGTTATCAATCTCATTATAGTTAGACAACTGTTTCACACACTCATGGACATCATTATGACACGATAATACGATTTACATATAATGAATATAATGCCATTATAATTATTAAATAAAGAAGACTATACAATGTATATGATTGACTTGATGAACACATACAATACTAACATCGTGAACATGCGCTCTTGGACTCGAGAGTTGTAGTAGTGGGCCATATGGTGTTAGTATATAGCGACATGGATGCCCGCCTTTTCTTTGTCTTCTTCAAGGGAGTCTTTGTCTTGTTGGTGGGACCTTTCATTGTATTTGGTGAAAAAGACTCTCTAGGCGGGCCTACTGTCTAGTTTTGTCGAGGATAATAACTTCCCCTCCACAGCCCAAGTGGAAAGGTGATTTTGAGGTTGCCACCGCAAACATTGTTCTGTGCACCCATAGGATTCTAGGGACCTCCTCAACGAGGTTTGTTGCACAGAGAGTCGGGTCTTCAACCTGTGGAGGAGGTCTTATTGGCGTTTTCCACAAAGCCATTAGTGAGGATGAGCCACCGAGATGAACATGTTGACGATCTCAAAACTCTTGCACCTTTTGTGGAGTGCTGTTGAATTGCCTCCCATTGTTTGTGATAATGGCCCTAGGAAGCCCGAACTGACAGAGGACATGCTTACATATGAACTTCCAAATGACTCTCTCGATAATCCAAGTCACTGGTTCAACTTCAATCTACTTGGTGAAGTAGTCAATGGTGAGTATTAGGAACTAATTTTGTCCCTCGAACTAGGGGAAAGGCCCAAGAATATTGATTACCCATTTGTTGAATGGGAAGGACTCTCTATAGTTGACATGTTCGATGGTCGGGAGGTGGTGTCGAGGGTTGTACCTTCGGTAGTGGTCTCACCTTCGCATGTACTTGAGACAATCTTGCTAAAGAGTTGGCCACCAATAGCTTCATCGCAAGATTACTCATGCTAATGACTACCCACCTATGTAGCCACTTGCCACGCTTTCGTGGGCTTCATAGACGATTTTCGCAGTTTCTATTGGGCCCAACTTAAGAAGAGATTGCAAGAAAGACCTCTGATATAGCTCCTCACCAACCAAGGTGAACTGGGCGGCTCAACTCTTCACCTGGCGTACTTTGGCTAGATCCTCGAGCAACCACCTGTAAGCGAGGAACTTATAAAGGGGTGTCACCTAGAAACTTTGGGATTCGATAGGACAAGTGGTGCCTCCTATCTCCTGGATGCTTGGGGCAGCCAACTCATCGATGTACACAGACCGTGGTTGGTTTGCCACAGTCATGGATGCCAGTTGGGACAACATGTTGGCCTTGGCGTTTTAGCTTCGAGGAATGTGGGCGACCTTGAGGCCGGATAGACCCGAGGCAACTCGTTAGGCCTTGAGCAACTAACGAGCCATGAGTGGTTGTCAAGCCTCATACTCTTGGACCACTCTCGAGCCTCTATCTAGGGGTCTATGTAAGTCTTGTCTGACATGGCCCCTAGGTGTTGGGCCATTCAAATGCTAAAAATCGTAGCCTCGTATTCCGCCACATGGTTGTTAGCTACGAATCAAAACTAGGGGGCATAATGCAACTCAATGTTATATGGGGATCGTAGTACGATTCTTTCTCTACTTCTAGCTGAACAAGACGAACTGTCTACGTGAGCTCCCACACCAACCCTATCGCGGTGGCCATTGCCTCGTGAGGTATGGAACACTTAGCTAGGAAGTCTGCCAAGGATTGGGCTTTGATGGTCATTTTGGGCTTGAAACTGATATCAAACTTGTTGTGTTCGATGGCCCATTTGATCACTCGACCTGTTGCATCGAGATATTGAAAAATGCAATGCAAAGGTTGCTTTGTAAGCACCATGATTAGATGCACCTAGAAATATGGGCATAACTTCTAAGTGGTGACTATGAGTGCCAAGGTGAACTTCTATATGAGGGGATGGAATTCAACTCTCTGCAAGACCTTGCTAACATAGTACACCGGTCACATGATTTTTTCTTTTTCTTTTGAAATTCAAGACTGAGTTGATTGTATGCAGGGTTACCGACAAGTATAAGGATAATGTCTCGCCTAGAGCGGCTTGGCCAAAACAGGGATAAAGACCATGGCTTCCTTCAATTGCTAGAATGCTTGTTCGTAATCCTCCATCCATGCAATGTGACTGCTCTGGTTATTCCTGGAGGCTATCCCATGGAGTAACCTAAAGAAACGCAAGCTCTTCTAGGCCGCTCAGGAGAGGAATTTGCTAAGTGTAGCTATATGCTTTGTGAGACTTTAAACATCTCTAAGGGTCTTGAGCTATGGGAGTTCAGTGATGGCTCTGATCTTGCCAAGGTGCACCTAGATCCCTCGGTAGTCGATCAAGAAGCCCAGGAACTTTCTCGATTCGAACCCAAATGCATATTTGAGGAGGTTAAGTTTCGTGTGGTACCTCCTCAAGGTGTAGAATGTTCTCATCAAGTTGTCAATGTATTATTTCGCTAGAGCGCTTTTAACAAGTATGTCATCGATGTAGACCTCCATGTTGCGGCCTAATTAGTTCTTGAACTTATGGTTCACCAAGCACTGGTATGTTGCCCCAACCTTCTTCAACCTGAATGGCATGCCGGTGTAGTAATACACTCTTGAATCAGTGATGAAAGTGGTTTTTCTCCTAGTGAATTGGGTGCATGTGGATCTAATGGTATTAAAAGGCATCGAGGAAAGAAAGCCTTTGATGGCATGTCGTAGTGTCAACCAATTGGTGGATCCACTACAAAGGGAAATAGTCTTCCAATGTTGCCTTATTGAGACTAGTTAAGTCTACACACATGTGCCATTATTGGCGGCTTTTGGTCACCTTTACTATGTTCAGTATCTACTAAGGATATTGGACAGGCTTAAGCAACCATGTACGCAAGCCTTTTTGGATCTATTCTTGTATGGCCATTTTTTGCTTGGGAGCAAAAAATGGCCATACAAGAACAGATCCAAAAAGGCTTGTTGTTGGATCAGCTTGTGCTCGTGGTTGAGGTTTAGGTAGTGTGTGGTTACTTTTGTAAGGATTCCTAGGAGATCAAACTTGGACCATGTGAACACATCATCATACTCGAGCACAAGCTGATCCTCCTAGAATGACATGTATTTTGGCCATATTGGGCCTATTATCGATGGCGTCTTTATTGCATTTGTCCTCATCCATTGGGGGCCATCTCTTTTAGCAACGTATTGTTGAAGATGGTTGTTGCCTTTGAGGGACTGGATAAGCTCTCGAAGCTAGTAGCAATTGCTCATCTAGTGGTCATGATCTCAGTGATACTCTCAGTACTTGGGAGCGAGATTAATTGGAGGACCACATCTCTGTATTTTTTCATAGAGGGCTCCTTCGCCTCATATTCCCCTTTAACCTGCTTCACCAGGAGCTGGGAGTTTGAATGTTCCTAAATCTGTGTTGCTCCCAACCACGTGGCGATCCAAATCTCGGAGATAAGGGCCTCGTATTCCGCCTCGTTGTTAGTGGCTGGTAACTAAAACATTAATGAAAACTGGAGGCTCTCCTCCTCCTAGGAACCAGGAGGTATTAGAATGAGGCCGGCACAGCAGTCTACAGCTTTGGTCGACCCATCTGTAAAGATCTGCCAGGCAGGTCCCTCGCCTAGTCCGACCACATGTTCTTTTGTTGGCACACTCAGCCACAAAGTCGGCAAGGGCCTGCACCTTGATGGTTGTCCTTGGTTGGTACGTGATCTCGAACTCCGACAGTTCGATCGCCCACTTAATCATGCGACTGGAAGCATTCGGCCGCTGCTGCAGTTGTCATAGAGGGCGGTCGGTGACCATCTCGATCGGATGGGCTTGAAAATAAGACTAGAACTTTCTTGCCACCATCACCGAGGTAAGGGCAGTTTTCTCCACCGCCTGATATCGCGCCTCCGGTCCTTGAAGGACCCTGCTAATATAGTAGATCGACTTTTGCTTTCCCGTCCTCCCTGACAAGAACGGAGCTAATGGTGGAGGGGGTTACTGATAAGTAAACCAAAAGTTATTCACCTGTGGCCGATTTGGAGAGTACTGGAGGATTCCTGAGGCACTCTTTGAGTTCCTCAAATGCCTTATGCTACTCCGGCGACCATGTAATGTTGCCTCGCTTGTCTAGAGGGTTCTTCCTTACCCTTAGCAACTTGAAGAAGGGGAAACAGTGCTCGGCCTCCTTGGAGAGGAATTTGCTTAGTGCCGCTAGTCTTCCCGTGAGTCTCTGAACGTTGTTGAGGCGGGTCGGCGGGTGCATGGAAAGGATGGTTGATATTTTATCAGGGTTGGCCTCAATTCCCCGCTGGATCACTATAAAATCCAGTAACTTCCCTACCGTAACTTCGAAGGCACACTTAGCGGGGTTCAACTTCATGCTATACCTTCTCAGCGTGTCGAAGGTCTCCATGACGTCCTCCAGGTGGTCGGTCGCCTTAGTGGACTTATACTAGCATATCATCCTTCTAACATATATGTTATATGAATGTCTAGTGGCTTTTTACAAAAGTCCCTGAGTGAATATAAATTCATACTTAATATCCATCAACTGAGAATCTTGTGCATGTAGCCCTCTAGGTCTAAGTGCTAGTCCAATTTTTTGCCTAATAAGCCCAGTAACCGCTTACTAACTTAATGTAATTTATTTAATGTTTTTATTAAATAATTACTTAATCAATTTATCCTCTCATGATAATTGATTGATCTTCTGATCAAGTTGGTTGCCAAGATGCCACATGATCTTGAAAAGCAATGGGGTTTAGCAACCCATTTAAGGAACCTTTCCTTCATCAGTTACCAGGTGTCTATAATCCTTTACTTAAACCAATGCTCTTGAGTCAACCTAGAGTATAGTCAACTGTCAAATCCTAACCAGTCAACTCACTTGGATTAGATGTCGTTGTATGATATCAGAAAGTACCTTTTTTAATATAGTGTCTGCCCTGGCCAAGGACTTCAACGCATTATTCCCAGAGTATTCTCTCTTTAATTAATAAAAGTGAATGATCCCATATTGAACGCTCAATCACTTTCGAAGGTATTCCATTGAACCCAATTACTTAACTGATTAGGACCTCAAGATTAGAGATTCATTAACTAAGATCAAAGTTCAGAAGTCTATAAACAAGGTGTCTTTGGTGTCTCATGTCTAAGGATCAACCACACTACTATGACGATGAATCAAGTTGGTTGAATGTTAGGTAATTTACCATCAGTGATTCAAGTTGGATCAGTTCAGTAAGCTCATTTACCAATGAGCACCTTCGCTATAGTGTCTTTACATAAGTGACTATAAGACTAGTCACCCTCATCAAATGAGCAGGAATAACATGTACTAGTTTCATCAGATATTTGATGTCTTTCTCAAATATCCTTCGACTAGGAACACTTAAGAATGTGTGTCTAGATGTTATCAATCTCATTATAGTTAGACAACTGTTTCACACACTCATGGACATCATTATGACACGATAATACGATTTACATATAATGAATATAATGCCATTATAATTATTAAATAAAGAAGACTATACAATGTATATGATTGACTTGATGAACACATACAATACTAACATCGTGAACATGCGCTCTTGGACTCGAGAGTCGTAGTAGTGGGCCATATGGTGTTAGTATATAGCGACATGGATGCCCGCCTTTTCTTTGTCTTCTTCAAGGGAGTCTTTGTCTTGTTGGTGGGACCTTTCATTGTATTTGGTGAAAAAGACTCTCTAGGCGGGCCTACTGTCTAGTTTTGTCGGGGATAATGACTTCCCCTCCACAGCCCAAGTGGAAAGGTGATTTTGAGGTTGCCGCCCCATACATTATTCTGTGCACCCATAGGATTCTAGTGACCTCCTCAATGAGGTTTGTTGCACAGAGAGTCGGGTCTTCAACCTGTGGAGGAGGTCTTATTCGCGTTTTCCACAAAGCCATTAGTGAGGATGAGCCACCGAGATGAACATGTTGACGATCTCAAAACTCTTACACCTTTTGTGGAGTGTTGTTGAATTGCCTCCCATTGTTTGTGATAATGGCCCTAGGAAGCCCGAACTGATAGAGGACATGCTTACATATGGACTTCCAAATGACTCTCTCGATAATCCAAGTCACTGGTTCAACTTCAATCTACTTGGTGAAGTAGTCGATGGTGAGTATTAGGAACTAATTTTGCCCCTCGAACTAGGGGAAAGGCCCAAGAATATTGATTACCCATTTGTTGAATGGGAAAGACTCTCTATAGTTGACATGTTCGATGGTCGGGAGGTGGTGTCGAGGGTTGTACCTTCGGTAGTGGTCTCACCTTCGCATGTACTTGAGACAATCTTGCTAAAGAGTTGGCCACCAATAGCTTCATCGCAAGATTACTCATGCTAATGACTACCCACCTATGTAGCCACCTGCCACGCCTTCGTGGGCTTCATAGACGATTTTCGCAGTTTCTATTGGGCCCAACTTAAGAAGAGATTGCAAGAAAGACCTCTGATATAGCTCCTTACCAACCAAGGTGAACTGGGCGGCTCAACTCTTCACCTGGCGTGCTTTGGCTAGATCCTCAGGCAGCCACCTATAAGCGAGGAACTTATTAAGGGGTGTCACCTAGAAACTTTGGGATTCGATAGGACAAGTGGTGCCTCCTATCTCTTGGATGCTTGGGGCTGCCAACTCTTCGATGTACGCAGACCGTGGTTGGTTTGCCACAGTCATGGATGCCAGTCGGGACAACACGTTGGCCTTGGCATTTTAGCTTCGAGGAATGTGGGCGACCTCGAGGCTGGATAGACCCGAGGCGACTCGTTAGGCCTTGAGCAACTAACGAGCCATGAGTGGTTGTCAAGCCTCATACTCTTGGACCACTCTCGGGCCTCTATCTAGGGGTCTATGTAAGTCTTGTCTGACATGGCCCCTAGGTGTTGGGCCATTCAAATGCTAAAAATCGTAGCCTTGTATTCTGCCACATTGTTGTTAGCTACGAATCAAAACTAGGGGGCATAATGCAACTCAATGTTGTATGGGGATAGTAGTACGATTCTTTCTCTACTTCTAGTTGAAGAAGATGAACTGTCTACGTAGAGCTCCCACACCAACCCTATCGCGGCGGCCATTGCCTCGTGAGGCATGGAACACTTAGCTAGGAAGTCTGCCAAGGATTGGGCTTTGATGATCATTTTGGGCTTGAAACTGATATCAAACTTGTTGTGTTCGATGGCCCACTTGATCACTCGACCCGTTGCATCGAGATATTGAAAAATGCAATGCAAAGGTTGCTTTGTGAGCACCATGATTGGATGCACCTAGAAATATGGGCATAACTTCTAAGTGGTGACAATGAGTGCCAAGGTGAACTTCTCTATGAGGGGATGGAATTCAACTCTCTGCAAGACCTTGCTAACATAGTACACCGGTCACATGATTTTTTCTTTTTCTTTTGAAATTCAAGGCTGAGTTGATTGTATGCAGGGTTACCGACAAGTATAAGGATAATGTCTCGCCCATAGCGGCTTGGCCAAAATAGGGATAAAGACCATGGCTTCCTTCAATTTTTAGAATGCTTGCTCGTAGTCCTCCATCCATGCAATGTCGCTGCTCTGGTTACTCCTGGAGGCTATCCCATGGAGTAACCTAAAGAAACACAAGCTCTTCTAGGCCGCTCAGGAGAGGAATTTGCTAAGTGCAGCTATATGCTTTGTAAGACTTTAAACATCTCTAAGGGTCTTGGGCTATGGGAGTTCAGTGATGGCTCTGATCTTTCCAAGGTGCACCTAGATCCCTCGGTAGTCAATCAAGAAGCCCATGAACTTTCTCGATTCGAACCCAAATGCATATTCGAGGAGGTTAAGTTTCGTGTGGTACCTCCTCAAGGTGTAGAATGTTCTCGTCAAGTTGTCAATGTATTATTTCGCTAGAGCGCTTTTAACAAGTATGTCATCGATGTAGACCTCCATGTTGCAGCCTAATTAGTTCTTGAACATATGGTTGACCAAGCACTGGTATGTTGCCCCAACCTTCTTCAACCTGAATGGCATGCCGATGTAGTAATACACTCTTGAATCAGTGATGAAAGTGGTTTTTCTCCTGGTGAATTGGGTGCATGTGGATCTAATGGTATTAAAAGGCATCGAGGAAAGAAAGCCTTTGATGGCATGTCGTAGTGTCAACCAATTGGTGGATCCATTGCAAAGGGAAATAGTCTTCCGATGTTTCCTTATTGAGAGTAGTTAAGTCTACACACATGTGCCATTATTGGCGGCTTTTGGTCACCTTTACTATGTTCAGTATGTACTAAGGAAATTGGACAGGCTTAAGCAACCATGTACGCAAGCCTTTTTGGATATGTTCTTGTATGGCCATTTTTTGCTTGGGAGCAAAAAATGCTTCTGCTGTTAGATCAGCTTGTGCTCGAGGTTGAGGTTTAGGTAGCGTGTGGTTACTTCTGTAAGGATTCCTAGGAGATCAAACTTGGACCATGTGAACACATCATCATACTCGAGCACAAGCTGATCCTCCTAGAATGACATGTATTTTGGCCATATTGGGCCTATTATCGATGGCGTCTTTATTGCATTTGTCCTCATCCATTGGGGGCCATCTCTTTTAGCAACGTATTGTTGAAGATGGCCGTTGCCTTTGAGGGACTTGATAAGCTCTCGAAGCTAGTAGCAATTGCTCAGCTAGTGGTCATGATCTCAGTGATACTCTCAGTACTTGCGAGCGAGATTAATTGGAGGACCACATCTCTATATTTTTCATAGAGGGCTCCTTCGCCTCATATTCCCTTTTAACCTGTTTCACCAGGAGCTGGGAGTCTGAATGTTCCTGAATCTGTGTTGCTCCCAATCACGTGGCGATCCAAATCTCGGAGATAAGGGCCTCATATTTCGCCTCGTTGTTAATGGCAGGTAACTAAAACTTTAATGAAAATTGGAGGCTCTCCTCCTCCTGGGAACCAGGAGATATTAGAATGAGGCCAGCACAATAGTCTACATCTTTGGTCGACCCATTTGTAATGATCTGCCAGGCAGGTCCCTCGCTTAGTCCGACCACATGTTCTTTTGTGGGCACACTCAGCCACAAAGTCGATAAGGGCCTGTGCCTTGATGGTTGTCCTTGGTTGGTACGTGATCTCGAACTCCGACAGTTCGATTGCCCACTTAATCATGCGACTGGAAGCATCCGGCCGCTGCTGCAGTTGTTATAGAGGGCGGTCGGTGACCATCTCGATCAGATGGGCTTGAAAATAAGACTGCAACTTTCTTGCCACCATCACCGAGGTAAAGGCAGTTTTCTCCACCGCCTGATATCGCGCCTCCGATCCTTGAAGGACCCTGCTAATATAGTAGATCAACTTTTGCTTTCCCGTCCTCCCTGACAAGAACGGAGCTAATGGTGGAGGGGGTTACTGATAAGTAAACCAAAAGTTGTTCACCTATGGCCGATTTGGAGAGTACTGGAGTATGCCTGAGGTACTCTTTGAGTTCTTCAAATGCCTTTTGCTACTCCGGAGACCATGTAATGTTTCCTCGCTTGTATAGAGGGTTCTCCCTTACCCTTAGCAACTTGAAGAAGGGGAAACAGTGCTCGGCTGCCTTGGAGATGAATTTGCTTAGCGCCACTAGTCTTCCCGTGAGTCTCTGAACGTTGTTGAGGCGGGTCGGCGGGTTCATGGAAAGGATGGTTGATATTTTATCAGGGTTGGCCTCAATTCCCCGCTGGGTCACTATAAAACCTAGTAACTTCCCTACCGTAACCCCGAAGGCACACTTAGCGGGGTTCAACTTCATGCTATACCTTCTCAGCGTGTCGAAGATCTCCATGACGTCCTCCAGGTGGTCGGTCGCCTTAGTGGACTTATTCTAGCATATCATCCACATACATCTCCATATTGCGCTTGATCAGCCGATCGAACATTTGATTCACCAGCCTCTGATTTGTTGCCCCCTGCATTCTTCAACCTGAAAGGCATTCGAGTATGACAGTATAGTCATGTCTCTGTGACAAAGGCGGTGTGTTCTTCATTAGCCTTGTTCATCTGGATCTAATGATAGTCGGAGAGGCGTCGAGGATGCTTAGGCGTTCATGAGAGGGGATGGCG
Organism: Zantedeschia hybrid cultivar; assembly: GCA_030544215.1. Classification (NCBI taxonomy): domain Eukaryota; kingdom Viridiplantae; phylum Streptophyta; class Magnoliopsida; order Alismatales; family Araceae; genus Zantedeschia; species Zantedeschia hybrid cultivar. The sequence goes on from JARZZO010000011.1 coordinate 51,217,029, forward strand.
TCGATCAACTGGTCCGTTTAGTAAGAGGAAGCAGTCTTTTGGAGTAGCTTTATTGAAGTCGGTGAAGTCCACACACATGCGTCACTTCCCGCTGGCCTTCTTTACTAGCACTACATTGGCGACCCACACAGGGTAATGGGCATGTCTGATCATGCCTGTCTCTACGAGTTGATTGACCTACTCCTTAACTACCTCTTGCTGATCAGGAGGTAGACGCCTCTTCCTCTACTATACAGGGGAGTGGCCAGGGTCCAGATTGAGGGAGTGTACAACGACCCCCCGAGGTACCCCTGGCAGAGGGGTCCCCTCCTAGGCAAATACATCCAAGTTCCGAGCCAGAAACTCTTGATATTCAAGTTTCTTTGTTCGGGTAATGAAGCCCTACCTTCAACTCCTGGTCGGCTGCTAGCCCTATCCTAATAGTGGCTAGCACTTCAAAGGGTTGTACATTCCTCTCCAGATCTTTTGCAACCTCTCTAATGATCATCACTGGCTTCTTCAGTTGAGTGTTGGTAGAAGTCAGGTATGTCTGCCTAGAGATGTTCTGGTTCCCTCGCTCCTCTCCGACCCCGTCATGAGTCAGAAACTTAAGCTTCTGATGAAGGGACAATGGCACGGCAAAGAACTTGCCCAGGGACTCCTTTCCCAAGATGCCGTTGTAAGCTAATGGTACATCAACCACCGTACACTCGATCTCTCGGGTGAGAGACTTTGGCGACGCCCTAGATTCAAAGGGAGGGTGATGATGCCTTCGGCCATAACAGGTTGGCCGTTGAAGCTATATATGGACGTCCGAACCCTCCTCCACCTTTTCATCTTTGGATCAATTTGTTTAAAGCAGTCAAGAAAAATAACGTCAAGAGAGTTGCCATTGTCAACAAATGCTCTTTTTACCTTGAAGTCCGCGATCTTGGGCACTATTACCAGTGCGTCATTATGAGGCAACACTAGCCCTTCCAGGTCGGTCAGCTTCTATGAATGTGATCCGCTCCTTAGCCAGGGGCCAGTGGGCGGTTAAGGTGACCTCCCAAGTAGCTCTTTGAGTGCGTAGCATTGCCTCCTCTTGTTGCTATCTTCTTCGCTAGCCGATCTCCCATAGATGACGTGAGTCACGGGCTTGGCTTGGGCCGGTGGAGTACGTTCGATAGCGGGGGGAGATCGGTCACGACACTACTGGTCCGATCTTGATAAGATTCTCGATCTCCCTCTTGAGATCATGGTATCCTAAGGTGTAGTACTCATATTTATGGTGGTAGGAACATATCTTCCTAGACTTCTCTGCCCCCCGGTAGGATTGATCTTCTTTGGCCACCTGAGGTACATCTTTGATCTCTCAGAGGATCCGGTCGATCGGCATGTTAAGGAGTGTGTAGTTTTCTTCTCTTCTGAAATTGGGGTGCTCTTGTCGATCCTCCCGATGCTCCCAACTCGGTCCCTTCAGGGGCCGATCATCGGTGTTTCGGTCGAAGTGTCTCTTCCCCCTGGTCGGTTCTTGGTTCTTCCTCCGGTCTTCCCCAGACTCGATCGGTCGCTGGGCGGGGTAGGCTCGCAGAAGCTCCTCGCTTTTGATGCATTGGTTCTCTCTCCAGACCAGGTAGAGTAGGTCTACCGAGAGTTGCTTACTCAGTTCAAACCGAACCTATTGATTCTAGATCCCGGCAATGAAATATTGCGTGGCGTTTGGCACGTCTAGGTTGGCGATCTTGAGGGCTACTTCGTGGAAACGGGTCTAGAACTTGCACTAGGTCTCATCCTTCCCCTTCCCCACAGAGGATAGCGTAGCGGTTGTGGCCGGCGTACGTTGACTAGCCCCAAAGTTACTTCTGAAAGCTCTCCTTAGCTCAGAGAAGATGTCGATGGAGCCCGGTTTGTGCTGAATGAACCTTCGTCGGGTGAGCCCTTCTAAAGTCGAGGGCATTGCATGAGATTGAATGGCATCAGGTGCGTCCAGCAGGTCGAAAGTGCTCTCAAAAGACTATAGGTGGTCGTCTGGGTCTCAAGTGCCGTCATATCTCTTTAGCAACGACATTCGGAAACGATGTGGCAAGGGCGCCTACGTACACGCTTGGTAAAGCATGATCGTGCACTATCTCTGCCATCCAGCCCAACATCATAATCATGTCGAAGCAACCTTTTTAAATGCTCCTCCAACTTCTCAATGCGGTCTCTACTGGAAGGACGCTAAGGGCGTCGAAGTCCGCTAACTGTAGAAAGTAGAGGCCTCCGACGAGCGGTCGGATGACCTTCTCCGGGAAGCACATCTCCTCCGACCGCGATGACAGTGGCGCTGTGAAGACGCCATAGTAGAACCATTGGAGGAAGTCGAGGATTGCCGGCGCTGGCACCAACCCTTCTCTGACCGCCGCTGTGATCGTCCTCGGCTTGTCTAGTGAGCCGGCTAGCAGTTCTCTGGTTGCTGGTCTCCTTGATGAGGTCCTCGGGGTCCTCGTGAAGTCTGGGAACCTAGGGGAGTAGCTGGTTAGAGTTCTTGTTGCGAGGTTGGTCGGTGTGGGGTCGCCTGCTCGGAGACCCTCTATGCTATCGAGCGGCTCCTCTAGCCGTCAACGCTATCACGATCGGGAGCTCTCCTTGCTGGAGATTTCTCAGTGGGGACAGGTGTCCGACCCCGTCAGATGCGGTAGTAGGTGCCAGACGTTGTAAGTGGTTAAAATGCTCGTGTGATTAACATGAAAAATCTATGTTGTTTAGTGTAAACTAACCTATTAAAAACAGCAACTAAGTGCAGTGATCGCCAGAAACTTTTGACTTAAAAGTTTCAAAAGAGAGTATTGATCGCCTACGAGCTTGAACGCGGAAGATGTTAAGCTCTTGATTCCCCTCCTTCAGCCGGCTGAAGAAAGAGAGCCCTTTCTTTGTTCTTTTGTTCTTGCTGTTGAGTTTGAGGTTGATGATCGTCCAGAAGTCCTTCTGGCTTTGTGCTTGATTTCTCCTTTTGTTCTCTTGTTGTTGTTGAGTGCAGCAGAGATAGAGAAAGAAAAACAATGATGATGAGAATTTAAATAGAAGCAGTATCTAAACTAATCATGTTGTTAAGCATACAATTGAACAACAAACTTAATTGTTTAAATGGTTTTGAAAACCTCTTAAATCAAATAGGTTTTGAAAGATTATGCAGTGGTGTGTGTTGCATGAAGTGAATATGAAGAATGAGAAATTAATGAAGATGCAGAATGAAAATGCAGAATTGAAACACTTATGCCCAATGGTTTGAAGGCTTGAAAGGATGAAGATTCTTGAAAGGACGCCGACTTCTGGAAATGGCAGCGCTCCGGCGTTCCGACGTTGTTGCTTCGATCTTCAACTTGCTATAATAACGCTCTCTCTTTTCTCAATAGGGCTCAACATTTTTTACTCTTCAACATGTAAAGTATTTATAGGCCTTTTCTGCGTTCGCGATTAACATAGAAAAATCTAGGATTTATCTATCTTAACCGACAGATAAATACTGATTAATTCATCTTTATCTGTAATTGTCTAAAACGCGTCCACTATGGCTGACGCCTTTTAGATTAATTAAGATAAGGATAAATATCCGGGAAAACTTATCTTTATCTTTATTAGATAAAACGCGTCTACATGTGTAGACGTCTTTTACACTGATTAAGATAAGGATAAACATCCGGAAGATAAGTTAAAATAGCTTAGGAAATCTAAAACGCGTCAGAACTCACAGACGCCTTTTAGCTAATTAATCAATTGATTAAAATTCAAATTTAAACGTTAAAATAAGAATAAACTCTAAATCGCGTCCACACAGGTCGACGTCTTTTAGAATTCTGCATATTTTAACTAAAATTTGAGCTAAAATCAATTTAATTGATTAACTTAAACATGTCTGTTAAACCCGACACTCAAAAATATCAATAAAAATTAATCAATGATTAATTATCAGACCATTATGAGGTATTATTATATGATATGAAATTTACTCGAAATGACGTCAAAATTAGCGTGTCTACAGACGTATGTTGGCCTGGACGGCCGGGGCTTGGACAGGCGGAGAAACAGAAGGAAGGGCGGCCAGGGGAGGAACTGGTTGAACGTCAATCGGAAAGGCAGGAGGATTAGTAGGGAGACTACAATGTGAGCAATTGTTGTTCCTTCTAGTCATGGCTTTTTGTTCAGTTCACACAGAAGGCGCCAAAAAGATGTTAGGTCGGAGATTCGTCCAATCAAGATTAGACGACTGAGATTCCTCCAAATCACAGGAAGCCCCCCCACCCTTGCAAGACAGACACCAGGTTAGGGGAGACCCCGGTTGCAATCCGAGAGAACCCCTTCCAATGCCTAAGTCAGAGTATGCAAGAACGAAGAGATAGAGTAGAGACTCGGGCTGTAGAACATACCTTCTGGCGGTACCAGGGGTTCCCTTTTTTAAGGACGGATCTAAGGTAATGGATGTGTCCGAGCAGGGGACGTATCGGGAGAGCTAGTCCCGATCCCCAGGCGGGACGAGACTCTGGCTTTTCTTATTTGGCTCTGATTTTCTTTATCTGCGGATCAGAAATAGATTCAGAGGAGACTTCCTTCGGCAGGAAGTCTTCCCGCGCACGCAGGGCGTCGGAATCCGTTTCGGATCCAAGGCCCCCCCCCCACGGGAGCCCAGATACAGGGGCCTACTGGCTGAAAGGTCTAACCACCCTGACAAGGAGCCAAGGCTCCTCTTTACAGACCGGCCAACCCTATTAATGGGCCAGCAAAACTGAGCCCTTTCACCTCTCAACAATAAAAGATCCATAGTTTTCTCACTAACTCATGACATAATAACAACTTGCACAAATTATAAGGAGATCCCCGGCAAAAATAAGTTTATTTCACAACAATTTTGTGGTTACGCATTCAAATGTTAGTCTATAAGAGTGCATATACAAGAATCCCTTGATAGTAAGCTATTGATTCACGTGGTTACTTTGGATTTATACTCACTTCCACATAATTCTGTTGGTGTTCAGATGGCGACGGCTTACAGCTACCGGATGCTGTGTAGAAGATGTAAAGGCTCAATCACGGATGTTCTTTTGCATTCCACAATTCCTTTTAAGTAAAATCCTGCATGGTTATTTGGTTCTCTTTGTTCCTCCAACTTCTCCATCCAAGCCTCCCAGGGCTTAGTTTTTTGAACTACATAGAGCCATTATCCCTTTGTTCGTTCTTCACAACAGATTTGATCTGTGGACCGCTTTCTCTGCATTGGAAAAAATACATTTTTCTCCCCATCCTCTGTGTATGCCAAGATAATATATATTTATTCTTCCCCATGCATGGATTGCGTATCCCCAATCCTCGATTTCCTGTCAAACCGGTCTCGGGATCTGTTTGTCCTGTTGTTTGGGCATATTGTTTCGCTTGAAGGAAGCATCTATACTCTGAGGAGGGAAATCCGTGAATTGGAATGTCTGAGGGATGACGTGAAGAGGAAGGTTGATGCTGCAGAGAGGCAGCGTCTCACTTGCACAAACCAGGTTAGATGGTGGCTGGACAGTGTAGACACTCTGGCAAGCCAGGTTGCCACCATTGACGTTGAATATGGAAGGTTATTCAGGTGTTTTGGAGATTGTCCTGTGAACTTCGTTTCGAGGTTCAAGCTGGGCAAACAAGCCGCAGAGAAGCTGGCAGAGGTGCGTGATTTGAGAAGCAAGGGGGTTTTTGCGAATGTGGCTGATGGACTTCTTCTAGGGCGGATAGAGGAGGTACCGGTTGCGCCAAGTGTAGGGGGTGTGGACCGGTACCTACTGTTGCAGCAACTAGAACGTTATGTTACAGGAGATGAAGACGTGGATATCATTGGCTTGCATGGAATGGGTGGTGTTGGTAAGACAACTCTGCTGAAGGCATTCAACAACGAGCTTCTAAGTTTAGCACATAACTTTGACATAGTGATTTTGCTAGAGGTCACTAAAGATTTGAACATAGATAGGCTTCAAACAGTGATAGCGAGCAGGCTGGGATTACGTTGGCAAGGAAATGAGGACCCGAGGGAACGTGCAACCCACATATTCACAGTTCTAAGCAAGATGAACTTTGTAATATTTTTGGATGACATATGGGAGCCTATTTCTCTGTCAACCGTAGGCATTCCCGTTCCCAACAACCGACATAGAAGGAAGATCTTACTGACAACACGGATTGAGGACGTCTGCAACAAAATGGACGCTAAGATAATTAAGGTAGAATGCTTGCCGTGGGAGGAGGCATGGAATTTATTCATGGGAAAGGTAGAGAAAGAGTTCATAGTTTCCCATTCAGAAATAGAACTTTTTGCCAAGGCAATAGTGACAAAGTGTGGGGGTTTGCCGCTGGCGCTCACCACAATGGGGAAGGTAATGGCAAATAAAAGGACGCTTGATGAGTGGGAGAATACTTTCAAGACCATGATCTATACACCATGGGATATCCCAGGTCTAAAAGAACATGTTTTTGATTGTTTGAGGTCCAGTTATGAAAATCTTACCACTGATGGGCTTAAACAATGCTTCCTTTACTGTTCCTTATATCCGGAAGTGTTCTCCATCGAGAAAGTTTGGCTTATAGATTATTGGCTGTGCGAAGGAATCATAGGGGATATGGGTCATGTAATGGACAGTGTTCGTGAGGGCCATGAGATCCTTAGCCTTCTAAAGGCGTCGTGCTTGCTTGACGACGACGGAGGCAGCGTCAAGATGCACGGCATGATGCGTAACTTGGCCTTGTGGATAGCATCTGAACACGGGCAGAAGAAAAATAAGTGGCTGGTTCAAGCAGGTGTCTTGCTGAAGAAAGCAGCTGAAGCTGAGAGATGGAAGGAGGCGGAAAGGATATCACTAATGGATAACGAACTGAGCCTATTGCCCGAAGCACCCTTCTGTCCTAAACTGGTATCCTTAATGCTCCAGCGCAACAGTGCTCTCCGCAGATTCCCCCACGGATTTTTCCTCTTCATGTCATCATTGACCATCCTGGACCTGTCAATCACTCGCATAGAGGAGCTTCCCCCGGCGATTGGTATGCTGCGCCAGCTGCGGTATCTCAATCTGTGGGAGACCAAGCTCGTTTCACTTCCCAAGGAGGTGGGATATCTTGCAAATCTGATGTATTTGGAGCTGGGATTCACACCTACTCTCAGGTCCATTCCCGAGGGGGTGATTGCCAGCCTCTCGCCGACATTACAGATGCTGGGAATGTTCAATACTAGGGTAGAGTGGAAGGTGGATGGGTTGCCTGCGGATGGGGTTCCCATTGAAGAGCTGGAAGGCTTGCGATGGTTGAAGTCACTTGGCATTAGTGTTGGAAATGTTCCTGCACTGCAAAGGCTTTCTAGTTTGCATCGCCTGGCTTCGTCCACTGTCCGCCTGCATCTTTTTGGGTGTGAAGGCATGACAAGTATTACATTGCCGTCAACCCTAATTGGGGAGAGTATCACAGCCATAAATATGCTTACAATTTCTGATTCTAGTCAGCTGCAGGAGGTGATAATTGGCTCTGCTGAGAACGAGCATTGCTCCCTGACCGGCCTTCAGCTTCTTGAAATTCGAAACCTTGCCAGAGCTAAGATAGTTTGCAGGGCACTGTTGCCTCAACAAGGCCTTGGGAACCTCCGCTTCTGGTGGATCACTAGCTGCCCTGGGATCAAGCAGTTGATAGAGGGGGTAACTTTTGCTTTTGCCAGACTTGAACAGTTGCACCTTGCCGACCTGGCAGAGCTTCACAGCATCTCTTGGGACATAGCCATAGTGTTTCCTTCTCTGCAAGTTCTCCAAGTGGACAAATGCCCCAAGTTGAAGAGCCTTCCACTGGGGTCATCCAGTGACAATAATTACAAGATAACAGCAATCGCTGGCCAAAAAGAATGGTGGGATACCCTGGAATGGCGGGATGACATTACTAAATCATCCTTCCAACCCTTCTTCAAAGAATTGAGCAAAAGTGGGTCTGCTTAAATTCTTCTCACGTCGTTGATGCATGGGGGGCTACGCATGAGAACGAGGGAACGTCGATGTACTGAAGTTGGCAGTCGGTCATAATAGCAAGAGAGGAGATCCTCGCAGTACATGTTTAGATCGGAGTCCAGTAATATTGAGAAGGGAAAGAAGGCCAAACATTGTAAAAGCCTCTCATATGATCTCAAAAGTTGGCAAATATATGAGACCTCCTCCTCTCAGTACTGCTCGACTCCGGTCCAAACATATACTGAGAGGATCTTTTTCTCACCAATGACACATGAATATGTACTTTAAAACCATCAAGAGTTTGTGAATTGTATACGTTTGATTTTCCATGCAAAGATTGGAAGTTAATCTCTGATTTTGCAGATAACCTTGATGTTATATATTTTGCTTGTCAGTTTATGTGTGCAGATACTGTATTTTGGTCCCGTTTTGCCATAAAGCATTGTACTTTATGATCGAGATCAAGAATGATGAGAATTCATCTGGCATCATCACTGTTGTATCAACATCTTTAATTTAGTCATTTAATGTATGAACTTTCCCAATTAGTGTTTAATTCGTGAAGTTAATTATTTGTTGATTGTTCTGGGCATCTCATGTAGAACTTTGATTAATTAAAGAAAGTGATTTTGTGGAATGAATTCTGGGTCAAATAGAAGACAATCTTTGGCTGTACGGTTACGTCTTCCTGAATGTTTAATTACCAGCTACACTACTCATGAAGATTTCTACATGAGAATTTGTCATTGTAACAAAGTGAGCAATATCTTGATTTGATACTAGATGCCTTGGTTTGGAGGTATTTCAGATTTATCCTTGTAATTTGGTGCCATGCACTACAAACCAAGATATTCCGCAATGATAAAGATTAACACTTTACTCTGCAGTTCTTTTGGTTTGTCAAATCTGAACTGATCTAGGACAAGAAAATCAAATTTTATATTTTAATTTTCGTTGAATTTCAGAAATATCAATTTCCTTATAAATTGGAGACTATGGCTGCAATTATGTTGCTTAGGGGCCGAATAGACCCTTGCGCAAAGCGATGGGTCTTGCAATCTCTTAGAGCGACACTAAGATGGTAAAGGTGGCTTTCAATTCGGTCAGCTATTGGGATAGCACCTCAACCCACTCGTCTATGGATCATGGGGTAGGCGCCACAACTGTGGCAGAATCCACTAGGACTCCAGTGGCCATAGGGGGACCTGACTCGCAGATCCTACCTAGTGAGCCATGGCTACATTTCCCAGTGGCTAGGTTGATCTCTGGGTCTATATACTTATAAAAGGAACATGTTAGTGGGTCCCGCATCAGTCCACAGATGAGTGGTTAGTTAAAAAGTGGGATACTTTAACTTATTATGATGCCCCCTAGTTCCTTTTCTAGACAGTGGTAGGTGATGAACCTTGGGAACTTCCAATATAGGACTAAAGTGAGCAATCAAACTACTTTTCAGGTTAAAAGTGAGCAAAACGAAGATAAGCGCCGGATAACCTGCAATCAAACAGGCCCTGAGGGCCTAAAACTGGCTCAGATATTTGACCTATGGGCCTAGTTTGGGGCCCTATACCCGCATCGAATACCTACATTATTAATTAATGGACCAAGCTTAAGGCTTGAATTGGGCTGAAAGTGGATAGGCAGTTTCTTCCTTATCAGAAATCATTTACACCAAATTATACTGGACTTCCATCTTGATTCATAGTCAACTTAATTATGAATCATAATCATTTTATATATGGCTGTGCATGGATACAACTAACATCATAATCTTGAGCAAGGCAATGGCTGACAGATCCAAGGATATGGGTGGTTTCTTAGCAAAGGTGGCTGCTGCAGCCTTGATCATCGTCTTTATTCTCATTTCTTGTTTAAGCAATGTCGACCACTACAACTTGTGGCATTCTTTCTCCTTATTTGATTCACAATTTCTGTGCACATTCCATACAAAAAAGTAACTCTAATTAGTATTATTCATGTGTTTAAGGTCATCGGCATGACCATATGCTTTCTTTACATAACTAAATCGAGTGTGAATAGGGGTGTCAAGTGGGCGGACCAGTCCGTGGCCCAGCCCAATTCAGTCCATATTAAAGGAAATTAGGTTGGTCCAAGTTATATAAATTGGGGTGGGATAAATTTGGGTTGACATTAGTTAAATCTGGGCTAGGTTGGACTGAAAACGTGATGGCCCAATTTAATTTATTGACTTTTACAATAATTTATACAAAAAATAAAATATTTCTAACAAATTATTTATAAATAAGGCTAGTCCAACCCAACATAATCCACTCATTATTGAATTTGAACTGAATTTGGGCTAAACTTGAGGTGAATTTGGACTAGGCTCAAATTGGACTGATCTATTTTGAATTTGGGTTAGAACCAAATTATCATATAATCCAGTCTAGCCCGTCCAATTTACATCTCTAAGTGTGAATTAGGTCATCACCGGGTAACAAACCATGACCAAATGTCTCTAAATAGCTGTACGTGTAGATCAGCCCAATTCAATCTTTGGATTGCATCTATCTCGCTTTTATCTTTATGCTAAAAAGAAGTTTTGACATCAAACTCAAGCCTACGTTTTTTCAATTGCAATATGCCTAATCATGTATGGTATTTTTAATTACCAACTGGCTGTAAATTCTTGTTCATGGCTTCTTAGGGTGAAGATAGCTACTGAATCGTTCTAATGTCTTGTGTTTCCACGGATCAGTTCATGCCTCTTTCTACTGCACAACTATTGACTTCTTATTCATGTTGTGATTTAATCACGTCCTTTCCTGAACAATAATACTTGATGTTCCTCTGCGGTAAGCTGCATTTCCTTCATATTTTTCTAGATGCTAAACTTACTCTCCTTATGTGTTTCATTACATATATTTTCATGTTATATATCCTTGGGCCTTGGCCTAAAGTACTTGGCTGTTCAGGAAATATGCATTTTTATTAATTTAGGCTTTAAGTGTCATTTATACACATGGCTAATTAGACTTAATTAGTTATCCAAGTAATGAGGTTAGGTTAAGAAGACGAATACATGGTTATGTAACAAAAAATATGAAGTGTATGTAAGTGATTCTGGTGCTGCGGAATAATTTAAATAAATATCCAAACAGGATCATAATTGTATGATGCAATTGTTAGGTAGGTATCTTCGCATGCAAGTATGGATCCTTGGCATCTACTTAGAAGTAGGGGTGCAAAACGGGTGGACCGATAGGATCCGACCCGGATCTGAATAAGACCGAATACATTTTATTGGACCCGAATCCGGATCCGAATTGTAATCTGGCACATCCGGACCTCCAGATTTGGGTTCGCTGCTGCCTTCACGGAGCCGGACCTGGATCTCCATATTTTAGGAGTTCATTTGTTGCTATATGCTGGATGAACACTCAAAGCATTCAGCGCACCCAATTTTAAAAGATTACATACATACAAGTCCTGATGTTTTTAACATTTGCTAATTTCTAATATGACCATTTCTCTTATCTCAGGATTTTTTTTTCATGTTACATACATGCAATCTACATACATGCAGCTAGCCGGGGTGGTGTTGTGGAAACGTCAAAGAAGAAAGGGATTTTGGCGGCCGCCCCGGCGGCGGCGGCTGGTGGGGGGGGGGGGCCTCGCCTACAGTGATCGAGGCGAGGCCCCTCGCCACCGCTTGCTAGGGGTGAGGTCGGAGGCTTGGAGCTTGGAGGCGCTAGGGTTTTGCAGTCCGACGGGGAGAAGCAAGTCAATATGTACGAAGCAGTCCGGGAAATTGTCAAATAGAAATGGGGATCCGATGAGGTCCGCGTCTTTCAAAGTGGGGAGCAGATAGGGGTCAGTATTCTTCATTCCGGGTAAGTGAGATGATCTGCATCCGAAAAATACGGATTCGGTCGAGATGAATCTGAGTATACCAGACCCGGTTTGCACCCCTACTTAGAAGGCCAACCAGTTCCCCCTCTCCGCTGGCCGCTAGCATTGTGAAGAAAAGAGGTCGAAATTAATCCCACTAGAAGAGCTTTCGCATCGTCCACATATATACCTAACCTCCGTGTCGTCCACATATATATCTAACCTCTAGTCATAATCTTTTTCACTCTCTCCTTTCGGATATCGTCTCTATTATTAGGAACTATGTTGATTCTATCTATATTACTCAAAGGCAGGACAACATTATCTGGAAACCTAATCCCCTAGGGTTATTCACTACAAAATCAACATGGCATGTGGTTAGACATCATAGTCCTTCTTTACCTATATACAAATGGGTTTGGTGTGCTCAGATTCCAAAGAAAATCTCTATTTTTATTTATAAAGCTTTAGCTCATAGATTGTCTTTTGATGCTAACATACAAAGAATCGGTATCCCTTTAGCATCTAAATGCGTTCGTTGTGCTATTCCTTCAAGAGAAACTCTTAACCATGCCCTTGCTTATGGGGATGGGGCTGCATATTGTTGGCACTTTTTCGAGGACATTTGCAATATCCCTATTCAGACAAACTCATTTGATCATATTTACTGCTCCTTCATTAATCTCGCCTCAGATACTTCTCTCTACTTTTTCATTATGGACATCATACCATCTATTGTTGCTTGGTTTTTATGAAAATCTAAGTGTTCAGCAAAGTACGATGGTAATCATTGTAGTAAAGACAACATCTTGCATCAGAGTATGTACCATCCTAAGTCTTCATTTTTTGCTGCTCAAAGAGTTATCTTGCAAACCTTAGATATAGTTGATATCCCTCTTTACCTATACTTGTTAGTTGGCGGCCTCCTTCTAAAGGTAAATTTAAAGTTAACACTGATGGTTGTAGTAGGGATAATTCTGGTAACTCTGTAGGTGCTGCCATCCTCAGAAATGATAAGGATAATATTATTTTAGCTGCTTATGAATTTTATGGTCATACTTATGGCATTGTTGCAGAGTTTCGAGCCATCATCCTTGGCATGCATATATGTTTTCAAGAGGATTACTCATGTTTCACTGTGAAATCTGACTGTCTAGTCCTCATCAACTTGATCAATGCTGCTCAGGCTACTATTCCTTAGATTTTGTCTCCTTGGTGGAGTAAATTTTGCAATCTCATAGATGGTATGGATCTCCAGTTCCATCATGTGGTTAGGGAAGGCAATAGAGCTACTGATGCCTTGGCCAACCATTCTTGTGATTCTCAAGTTGATCAGACTTTTTATGTTTTCTCTTCTTTGCCTACTATTGTAAAAGGAGTGATTATTTCTGATAAAAGTAGTCTTCCCCAACTTCGTTTTTGAGGGTTTGTGTCTTTAGGGAGATCTTGGTTTTATTGATGTACTCTTTCAGGGGTAAGGTGGCATGTCCTCCCCCTTGTATCTCTAACTTTTTGATGATATAAAATTCCAAGGGCCGGCCCAGAATCCTAGTTAAGTTCCTAAGTTATATAAAAAAAAAAACCCTCCGTGTTACCACAGTCAACTTCGACCATATGTATATAAATAAATATATGACAATAGATAGATCTCTCTAATTCATGAACTCACCCAAGACAGGAGCCTGCAGGTCCCGAATATGGGTGGTTTCTCAGCAAAGATCACCGTCGCGGTTGTGCTCGCCGTCTTCCTCCTCCTTGACAATTTTTCTCCGTGGACAACTACAGTTAATTGTACGTAGTTTTCTTTCTCCTTTTGTTCACCATTCCCATACCATACGAGTAATTATAATTATAGTTAGTACTATATATCAATGTGTTTGTGTTAATTAATTAATAAAGTAGACTCATCGCCGCCAAAATATTTGTACATAGACACGTAGAGATGACAAATACTCCGTAGACATGATAACAAATACTATTTGTCATGTCCACATAATATTTATCATATGTACATATATTTATTATGTTTAGAATCTTACATTCGCATTTAATACTTATGTGATTCATTCGTTGAAAAAGTTATCCAACCTATGTGCCCACCGCCTACTGAACTAGTGACATCTTGTATTACAAAATGATTAAGTTTACTACACTGACCATCAACAAGTATTACTCATTTAAATTTAAAATATACTTGGACATGGGCAAAGTAGATCTTGAATAAGCCGCTAGTATCTATGACGACCACTTAGTGAAGATGATGAATATTGTTTGTTATTAGTTCACATATATATGAGTGCATGCTCTACATTCTTTCTTTTATTTTTATCTTTACTATTATATCTTTCTTCTTATTATTATGAGTGATATTATCTACACTATTTTAATATACTCCTTCACATTTTATCATTGAAATCTATGCTACTTCATTGATAAAATTCAGAAAGAATTATTATATGAGCGAAGCATATGATATGACATTTTTAGTAGATGGAATTATGTTAACATCTTTTAAGGAATCTCTCTCAGTACTCAATTTAACATAATCTATTTTAAGCAATTTGAGCTCCTTACTTACCGAGTTATGTATTTATAAAGCTCCTCATATGCTTCCTCTAGGGGTAACTCCTCATCATCGTCAAATTCCAAAAAAGAATTAAATGAACTGTCAGATTTTATCTAATCATCCTCAATATTCTTGGACATCAGTAGTAGGTTGGACTCTTCTTCCTCTTTGAAGCTTGAAGAACAAGAGGATCACTCTCATTGTCCCATATAGCAGTCATGGCCTTCTTCTTCTTAAGCATCCTCTAAAGGTGCCTAGATAGTATAGCTTCCTCTTTACTGTCCACTTCACTATCATTCCTTAAAGATTCATCATCTGAGCAAGAGAGGGAACTATTTATCTTTAAGGCATTACTGTTGTTCTTCCTTCTTGAAGTTCTCTATCCCAGCCTTTCCATGTTGCTTATGAGCCATGGAGGACCCAATGATCTTCGCAAGGCTCATACTAGTGAGCTCATTGGCTTCCTCAATAGCAGACACCTTGAGATGTCCACTGGCTAGGGAGAAATTTGCATATCTTCCTAACCATATCACGGGTACTACTTCTCAAGAGCAACCAACCCATTTATATATGTAAATTTGTTGTACATCTAAATGTGGTCTCCAACTGATTCCATTCTAAATCTTCTGTACTATGAGATCAAAATATAAATCTTAGTCTCGTTGACTTTCTCTATTCCTTCGTATGTGATATGAAACTTTCTCCACAGCTCTCGAGCACCCTTACAAGTAGAGATTCTATTTAACTCTTTCTTTGAAAGTAAGTGGCACACAACACTCTTAACCCTGTTATTTAAGGAAATGAAATGTTTACTAATATCATTCCATTGTTCTTTAGGTCTAATGCAATGGCATTGCATCTTTTCTTTTTTTAAAGTATAAATAACTTTTTTATCAAATTATTATATTTTGCCCTCCTTCAAAAACTTTTAGAGCTTGCCAATATATATATATATATATATATATATATATATATATATATATATATATATATAATCAATAAACTAACATATTGTTGACGTTGAAACCCCCCTCCCATTGATAATAACTCTATCTCCCCCGCTGATTCCCTCTCCCCACATCTCAACTATAAACTGATTGCTTTATTTTTATTGTTGTTATTATCAAAATATAGGGATATGAATAGAAAGGACACAATGATTCAACAATGGAATCCTTTGGACCATTTGTGTGGAGTTTGGACCCATGTGTGCTCTCTACTCTATAAGATACCATCTCCTATGCAAGTAGCGAACGACCTTTCCACTTAGACCCCACGCAAGTCGGGTGTCCACGGAAATAGGTAGAAGATCCATTTTGTCGGAAATCTCAAAATCATCTTCCAACTAGCTCGTTCTCCTCTCCTTCCAACAACTCCATCTCTATGCCTATGAGATAGATTCATCCCCTCCACGAGTGGAGGCCTTGGGGGGTAACCCCCCTCTATTCTTGAACTTGCCCAACACAACAACCACACCCCCCCCCCCTCCCCCGGGAACCAAATCTTGTATAAAGAGTTGCCTTGAAAGTTGAATCTTCTCATGACCTAGTCCATTTTTTCTTCTGATTTAGTCATTAGAATTCTCTCTAATTTACCCTCTTGTCTTCTTTAGGTGTTGGACATAATTGAGTTTGATTCGAAATTTATGGGCATGTGAAAACAGAGACTTGAAGCGAACAATTTGAGCATTTAATGTAGAGTTCTACTTTCTCTTGATGTAGCCATTTTTCTTTTTTGATTTTTTTCTTAAGTTGGCCCCAATCCAGCTTACACGTCCATACACTCTGATGTTTGATTGATGACCTAAAATTTCAAAATAAAAATAAAAAAGCAAATCTTAATGAATAGTAGTTTTTGATTTTCCAAATTACTCTTGGATTGTTTGAATGAAGATCAGGTTGTACAAACATGTGAGACATTTTCATAGCAACCCAAAAAAAATTCAAAAAAAAATATTTTGGCTACACGGGCAGGTAGTGCAGCATTGCTTACCGATGTAGTAAGTAAAACTTATAAATTTATATTCACCTTGCCAAATTTCAAGCACACATGACTCAAACAATAGACAATCTCATGTATACGGCTTCCTCTGGCACCCCTTTCACAAATCTCTCTTATTGGCAAAGGTATGATCAATGTTAACAAGCTAGGATTCAGAATACAAAATAGGCCCTAGAAGAAAAATCGTTGGTTGGTACAAAAAATTTGAACATTTCGTGACGAAAACATTGTGAACACAATGTTAATCTTTTAATATATAAAAGATGATAATATTAGAATTTAAAGACATCTAGCATAAAAATAAGCAAGTTCCTTTAAAGAAAATAAGATTTCTTTCAAAATATGTGATTGGATTTGTGATTAAAATCATAGTTTTTTGAACTTATAAAGATTTTAAAGATTCTTCTAATAAATCATAATTTATCCATAACAAATATGTTAAAATAAAAATGTGTGATTAAATCATAAACTTTTCCAGAAGTCATATGTTTATGCTGCATGGAATATGATTGTGTACAATTCTAATTTTAAATAGAATTGCTAAAAAATTGCACAAAATAGATACAAAATGTTAATTAAATTATGATTTTCATTCAAAATGAGGTGACTGTTTAGTTTAATGACAATAACATTTATGGGGCTGTATCCAATTATATAATATCATGAATTTTGACACCCAGATTATCACGATTCTATTTTTAGTAAAGAATGTAGAATATTGAGCATGAATATTAAGCAATTCTCATGATACAATATTGGTATTAGGTGTAATAAACAAACATTTTTCTCATCTTTCATTTTGAAATGGAGTTCTATTTACGATTTTATTTAAAAAATAGTAGGTGCACATTTTCACGTATTTCTATTCCCATTTCCACCCGAGTTTACCCTCCCAATTGTTCCCCCTTCTTGAGGTCTAGTGCTATGGCCTTGCATCTTTTATTTTTTACAAAAGTATAGATAAATATTTTTATCAAATTATTATATTTTACCTTCCTTCGAAAACTTTTAGACTTTATCACTATATTATTTATATGTACATCTTAAAAAAAAAAAAAAAAAAAAAAACCTAACCTAACATATTGATGACTCTGCCCAATAATTCTAGCTCCCCCAACGATTCTTCCTCTCCCCACCCCAACACAGACAAGTTCTGTGGTGATCAAATCTGAGAGAGAGAGAGAGAGAGAGAGAGAGAGAGAGAGATCATCTCGTCGAAAGCAAGAGATTGAGGGGATCCGGTTCCGGGGAAGGAAGATGGGAATCGGAGAAGCCCTATCCGCCTTCCTCCAGGGGATTCTGCACAAGCTGAATCCTGTTGCAGCCGCCGCCCAACTGGGAGAATCCGACGGCATGAAAGCCGATCAGGATAGACTGAGGAGGTTGCTGAATCACCTCCAAGTAAGGCTCCAGGTTGCTGAACAGAGGCAGAGACAGGATGGCATCACAGCGCTCTGGCTGAGGGAGCTCAAAGACTTGGCAGACGACGTCGAAGAGCTATTAGACGACTTCGAGTATGAAGAGCTTCGGTCTCTTGCTGAGGGCGGCAGCAGCTATGGCAGCACTAGCAGCGGGGCTGCGGATTGGTCCAGAAATTTCCAATTGCTGAGCCAGGTGCGCAGTTCCCTCTCTTCCCCCAATATGCTTCCTCAGCAGGGCTCGCTGCGTGATGCCATGGCTGGTAGGGTTGCTGCGATCTGGAGGAGATTTGATGAGATCAAAAGCAACTCGGAGTCCCTCCACCTATCTCAGGAATTTGATAATGGAGCAGCTCAGACGGAGACCAACAGGCAGGTGAGGAGGGAGACCTCCTCGTTTCTGACCAGTGAAGTACTAGGCAGGGACGGGCTAAAACAGGAGATCATCGATTTCCTTGTTGGGGGTCCAGCGGAGGGTCTCTCTGTGGTTGCCATAGTGGGCATTGGAGGGGTCGGGAAGACCACTCTTGCCCAGCTCATCTACAATGATGCCAGGGTAGGAACCCACTTCAATCAAAAGATCTGGATCCATGTGTCCTGCGACTTTGATCTGAAAAGAGTTACAAGGCAGATCATCGAGCATGTTGCCGGACCTCAGTCTTTGCTGCATCAGATGGGAAGTCTAAATGTGCTTCAAATGGCGCTCGCAAACACTTTGCAAGACAAACACTTCTTGCTCGTGCTGGATGACATGTGGCACGACGATCATATGATGGACCATGTCAAGCCATGGGAAGCCTTGTGCGCTCCTCTGATGTGCGGCGGGAAAGGTAGCAAGATTCTGCTGACGACAAGGAGTTCACAGGTACTGCAAGGTGTGGTGCAACCGGTGAAGAGGATCGACTTGGATGGCTTGGAATTTAAGGACTCTTGGTCCCTCTTTAAGAAACATGCCTTCCTTAATGTGAATTCTGGAAGGCACCCTCGTTTAGAATGCATGGGCAAGAGGATTGTGAAGAAGCTGAATGGAGTGCCTCTGGCAATATCAGCAATTGCAAGTCTGTTGTGTTCCAAATTAGAAGAATCTGAGTGGGAAAGTGTTGTAGAGAGTGAGTTGTGGGAACTGAAACAGGGTGACGGGGGTATCTTGCCGGCTCTGAGATTGAGTTACGAGCACTTGCCACCACACTTGAAGCCTTGTTTTGCCTACTGCTCTGTATTCGAAAAGGGTTGTCCGTTTGATAAGCTTGAATTGCTTCAACTGTGGATGGCGTCGGGCTACGTTCAATGCCAAGGAAAGAGACGGATGGAAGAAGTTGGCAGTGACTACCTGAATTGTCTGGTGAATCGTTCGTTAATTCAGTTTTTTGATGGCAAATACCGAGTTCACGACTTGTTGCACGATCTGGGCCGGTTTACCTTGCAGCATGATTACTGTGCCATCGAAACTGATCAGTTGAATAAAATCTCTGCAGAAGCTCAGTGCCAACGCCATCTATCACTACTGGTGCATAGACAACCAGATTTGAGCGAGTTAGAAGGGCTCCAGGTCTTCAAGAAATTGCGTACACTATCCTTCTTGTTCCATCACATCACCATACGCCAAATGCCTTGTAGCCTCTTCATGAGCCTGACATGCCTCAGAGTTCTAGACTTGAGTAGTCATAAATCTATCCAGAACATACCGGATTCTGTTGGCAATCTAAGACACCTTCGGTACCTGGACCTCAGAGAAACCCCCATCAGTTACTTGCCCGAGTCGGTGTGTAACCTCTACATGCTTCAGACACTGAGACTGCAAGGATGTGACCAACTGGGCACCATACCTAAAAGCATAAGCAACCTTGTCAACTTGCGCTACCTTGAGGTCAGACACGAGTTGGTATCCAGGGTACCTGGAATTGGCAAGTTGATTCACCTTCAAGAGCTCAGAGTGTTCTCCATCTCCGAGGGCGATGGGATCAAGATCCAAGATCTGAAGAATATGGATGAACTACAAGATGGACTCTGCATACACAATCTTGAGAGAGTTAGGAGTGGAGAAGAGGCGAGTGCAGCTAACTTAAGGAACAAGAAATACATCAAGAAGCTAGAGCTTGAATGGGCTGAAGAAGATCAGGATGTGCATGAGAGTGGTGAGGTTGAGGAAGCAGTACTGGATGCCCTTGTACCACCTCCAGAACTGAAGGAGCTGACCATCAAAGGTTTTAATGGTGCCAAGACTCCAAGATGGATGAACTCTCACCTGTCTGTCTCTGGGTTAGAATCTATATCTCTCCGCCGATGCCAAAGATGGGTTGCACTTCCACCATTGATCACACGGCTGCCTCACCTGAAGAAACTAGAGGTTGCTTTCTTCTCTCAACTAAAGGAATTGCCCCCTCTCCCTACCACCCTTGTCTACCTCACACTAGAGGATGTCGGATTGAATGATGTTTCAGTTGCAGCATTAGAGACACTGTCCTCACTGCAGTCATTGGCCATATGCAACACTCCACATCTGTGTGAACTGCCCCCGCTGCCAACCACCTTGAAGACGTTGACGCTGGAGAACCTGGAGATAAAAGTTCTTCCGCAGTTCTCGAGAATCCGCAGGGACCCGACCGGTGGTGACAGTCCACTTCTCGGTGTGCTGGAAATTGTTGGCTGCCGGAACCTGTGGTCCCTCGACGGTGTGTTGAAGCACCACCTGCCGCATCTGACAGTAATGAGTCTCAAGGACTGTGAGGAGCTCATGTTTTGGCCAGAGGGAGAAGGATTCAGAGCTACCTTGGAGTCACTTGGAGAGGAACTGTGCATAGACAACTGTCCCAGGCTGATGGCACTACCAGAGGGGAGTGTGATTTCCCGAACACTGAAGCAACTCACGGTGAAGGATAGTCCCAACTTCCTGGACAGGTCCTTCTTTGCCCAGCTACATGAATTGCACAATCTAACCGGAGCAGGAGATCTGTATGTAGGGAAGCAGTACCAGGATTTGACTACTTGTTCCGAGGAGGCATTGCAGCAGGTGAGGGAGGTAGGCCACTTGATAATTAACTTCATCGACGACAAAGACAGCAGTGAGCTACTTCCGTTTGTCTCTCTTGTATATGGAATCAAGCAAGTTGCAAAGCAGAGGTGTTTGGAACCCGTTTCCTATCGCCGAGTGATCTTAAACATCTGTAGCGGCGCCAGCTTCGATGATGAAGACTACAGCTACAGTAACATACTGTCAACATGCCTGTGTTACCACCAGCACCTGTGTAGCTCCCTCGTCTACCTGTCCTTGAACAATTGCATGCCACAGGGAAAGGGGGGACTCCTCGTCCCACGATGGGGAGAGGCATCCTCGTGCCTGCCCTCGCTCCAAGAGTTTGTGATCATGGGTCCCAGAGACCTGGCGGAGCTCCCGGTGGAGACTCTGCTGCATCACCTTGGGCACCTGAAACACCTGTGCATCATCGACTGCCCTGAGCTGACGCTGCCAGCTCTGGAGGAAGCCATACAATCCCTCCCTTCTCTGGAAGCACTGTTGATACAGGGCTGTCCCAGGGTGTCGCTCCATGTGCCCAGTACTCCTGCCTCTTCCTCTAACACCTCCTCTTCAGCACCACTTCCCTTACGATGTCTTATTACGGACGACGTCAGGCTGCTTGCCGGGCAGTTCGCATGCGACCACCTCAGCGCCCTCTGGGAATTGTCACTCCAGGATTCCGACGTCAGCTTCTTCCCAGCAACGAAAGAGGATTGCTGGCTGAGGTCCCTGCGGGGGTTGAACTTCATCAAGTGCACCAATCTGCAGGAGTTCCCCCAGGACCTGGCGAGCCTAGTCCCCTCTCTTGAGGTCCTGTGCGTAGTGGACTGCCCCAGGCTGCGATGTGTGCCAGAGAAGGGCTTGCCGTCATCCCTCCAAGTTTTGTCGATTCAGGGGTCCCCTGAGCTGGAAGCGGCGGACTGGCATAAGATCGCCATGATTCGCCTCGTAGTAATAGATGGCATAATAGAGCAGGGATCCTACAGCGATTACCAGGAGATGGTAGGCAAGGGGCTGATCGTTTACGCCATTTTTTGAACATTCTGAGTAAGCCTTATGCACCATTTTCCTTTCTGCAGTTACCTTGTTTGTTTCTTTAGGTTTATTTATTTATACTGGTAGTGATCCGTATTTGCGAAGAAGAAACACTCGACGTCTCATACTGGATGAACACAGTGAAAAAGAAAAAGAGGATAGACAAGAAGGTAAATTTTTTGGTGGAACTCTCTCTTCTTAAATCTTTAGAAGAGGTAAACTTCTCTTCTTGCTTTTATTTCTTTTTCTCTCTCAACTTGTGTAATACATAGACTTTCAAGGCCTTTTTATAATCCTCCTGGCATAAAAATTGACAAACTGCTTTAGTCCTACATCGGATGTTATAAAAATAGGCGTGTACTTATAAGAAGAGTCCAAACTCTCTTCCTAACGAAGGTTCTTTTTCAAGAAAAATGACAAAACTCTGTATCCGCTCTGGAGACAATATCTCGGGGAAGGCACGTAAATTTTCACGCATCCACATTGGCGCCGTTTGTGGGAATTGAACAAAAAATTATTAACTTGTCTGAGCGCTCCTAGCCGACATGATCCATCCAAATAAGTAGTTAATAATAAAAATAAAAATAAAAATGAATAGAGGGGAATATCACAACCCCACACCTATGCTGGTCCATGCATGGGAAGGGTCTCACGTGGATCCTCTGGGCCCTGTTAGAGGAATTCAGCTCCTGATGGATCTAGAACTGAAGATGAAAAAATTAGCGTCCATGTCTTCTCTTGTGAACCACTTCACTACAGTAGGCCTAGAGGGCTATTTGGCATTCAAAATGATTAAAAGTTCGATCGAATTTACATGACATATTAATTCAATTAAGTAATTAATTAAATATGTTATTAATTAATTATTATAAGTCAATAAAATGTTATTGAGTTTAACGAATTGAAAATCGGATTGATACTTAGGCTTAGAAGGTCATACGTGCAAAGATTCTTAGTTTACGATATTTAAATAGACTTTTATATTAATCTGGGGACTTTTATGAAAAGTTATCTGATTAATATAAATAAGCGCTATGTAGAAATCCTGGACTAAGTTCTAAGGTTTTCTCTAAGACTGGCCGCCTTTCCTCTCTCTCTCTCTCTTTCTCTAAGCCGTGCACCCCATATGGGGCGGCTCCTTTCGCTCTGCTGCTTTTCGATCGTCGGAAACTCTACCTGCCGCTGTGGGCACTGTCCTAGAGAAGAGATGATGGCAACTGCACCGTATCGGTCGAGAGATCGAGGACAAACCGCCGAACGAGGATCGCGTTGATAGTGTTGGAGGCCGGGCATTTGTGCAGTTAAGGGCATCGACTCGACAGAACCGACATGGATGCAGATCCAAATCTGCTTACGGTGATATTCGATCGCCCGTGTTCGTTTTATTATCCGAAACGGATTAGCAACGGGCAAGATTGATTTTATTTTTCTGTTTTCACTGGGTTCTTCATCGTCCTACCCCGATCTTTACACTAAACAAAATAAGTTCAAGCTTTCAATAAAAGATAAAGTAATCTTGGATCGACGCATGCAAATGACCTCCGTTGTAGGTCATAGCTAGGGATTTGATTTACAAGCTGCATATGTATATGGCACTTATGACCGAAGGAGGAGAGGGATTAGGATCCTGCAGTTCTTTTTATGATGATCTCGTACTGTCCTCAACATTGATCAGTAATCTTATCCAACTCACTAATAATTCAGAGGTAAAAAATAAGAAAAAAGGATATTTTGTTTCTATTCAATGTTTAAAGACTATGGATGACCGTGAAAAAGAAACCAGAGGTGAGAGGACCTCATTCCGGAGGGGGGCGAGGAGATGGCCAGATCCACAGAAATTTTGCTCAGCAAATGGTTGGGTAGATGTAGCTACATGCTTCACCTCAACTTCATTTATTATGATAAATGGTAGCGTCGACGTCCGTCGGTGTCTTATTAGAGTGTTGGAATAATTTTAGATCGGAAAAATGACAAAATCAAAAAATGTTTAGTAGACGGTACTTATTCAACTCATAGTTTTAAGGTTTTGAGTTGGATGACTCACTAATTCAACATAGTATCAGAGTTCACGGTTATGAACCGGGTCGTGCATCCAGTATTTGTGATCTACGTGACGGAGTCTAAAATCGGCCTATACATGAGGAAGCATATTAGAATAGTCCTACATCGGAAAAAAAAAAATGTTAGTAGATGGTGCCTATTCTACTCATAGTCTTAAGATTTTGAGTTAGATGATTCACTAACTTCAACATATGCCAAGTGAAGGAAACACTGGAAAGGGTGGGGAGGAAGCTCCGATGGCTAACCAGAGAATTCTTCCAAAGGTGATCTCTGTTTCTCACTTGTGTTGTGTGTTCTCGAAGGGAAGGGAATCCACCTTTTAATAGAGGTCAATACCTCCGTTAACCATCTCTGCTACCCATGGAAACTGCCTCCTGAATAATAGGGATCGTGGAAGACCAAGTCTCCTATTGGAGATAAGAACGAACTCTCGATATTTGTGGGCTTAATGGTCATCGTATTGTAACATCTCCCACTTGACCATCAAGACCAAAATGATTCTGAATACACTCCCACTATCTGTGAGATGTATTAGTGTTCTGACACATTCTCACAATCCGTGAAATGTATCATCACTTTCATTATTTATGAAAATATCTCTTGACTTATATATTTCCAAATCCTATCAGACTTACATGTTTGACAAAACTTTCTACCGGTATACTTTTTGTCAACGGATCCACAATCATATCACTAGTGGGAATATAAGTCACCTTTATTTCTCATTTTTGCATAATATGACGTATATAATGATATTGAATTTCTATATGTTTTCCTCTTGAGCTATTCGCTCCACTATTAATCAAGTTAATTACCGCTTGATTATCATAATAAATCTCAATTAATCATTCTACCAAGTTGAGACTTAAATCTGTCAAAAAACGTCTTATCTAAACTGCATGAGTAGTAGTCATACTACATGCAACATACTTAACTTCATGTGTATCTTGCAACACATCTTTATTTCTTGTTACTCCAAGAAATACCTACACCACCAAAGATGAACAAGTGTCCCGATGTAGACTTTCCGTCATCTTTATCTCCTCCAAAGTCTGCATCTAAATAACCAAATACTTCAAGTATATCAGCTTGATAAACAAATTTGTGGTGCAAAGTTCCTTTTAGATATTTCATTATCCTTTTACCAGCTTCCCAATGTGTTGGACCATGATTACTTTGATATCTACTTACCAAACTTACTGCGTATGCTATGTCAGGTCTCGTATTCATCATTACATACATCAAGTTCCAACTACTTACCTAACCGTTTTCCATAAACTAACGGTATAGGTGCCGGATTATAATTATGCATTCCGAATTTCTTGAGTACAGACCGTAAATATTTTTCTTGATTTATACTTAACATTCTAAACTTTCTATCCCTTAGGATTTGTACACCAAGAATATAAGATGCCTCACTCATGTCTTTCATCTCAAATTTTTCACTTATTCAGATTTGATTTTATTTAACATCTCAATGTCATTTTCGGCAAATAAAATATCATCCATATATAAGGAAATATTGTATAACTGCTTCCACTTTTCATGACATATACACAATTATCCAACTTATTTGCAACAAACCCAAGTTGAATAATTGTCTCGTGAAATTTGATATACCATTGTCCAGAAGATTATTTCAAACCATATATTGACTTCTTTAACTTGCATATCCTTTCCTCTTGGCCTTTCTTTTGAAATCTTTTAGGTTGTTGTATGTATATATCTTCCTTCAACTCTCCGTTGAGGAACGCAGTCTTGACATCCATCTGGAATAACTCCAGATCAAGATATGCAACAATAGCCAAAATAATTCTTATAGATGCAAACTTAGCTACTGGAAAATATGTTTCCTCAAAACCTATACCTACTTTCTGATTATAACCTTTGGCAACTAATCGGTCATTGAATTTATCAATCGACCCATCAGCACGAAACTTTTTCTTGAATACCCATTTGCACCCAATAGCCTTTCTATTCTTAGGTAAATCACATAGTTCCCACACTTCATTACTTTCCATGAAGTTCATTTCTTCCTTCATGGCTTCTAGCCACAAATCATACTCTTGCGATTTCATCGCATCATTATAATTCACGGGATCTATATGATTTTTCTCATTTATGTCTACAGTTAGACATAAATGTAGGTAGAGTTCTAGTTCTTTTGTTGCCAACTGCAGATCTATCAAGTTGTAATTCATTCATAGGATTCTGCTCATTTTTCATTTCTAGTTGAGATACTTCCTCAATTTCTGGATTATTTCTAGGGATATCATTGTAATAGTCATCATCTATTACAAGTAGAGGTTCTTTCTCATTTTCACGAGGTTCCTCTTCCTCTAAATTTTCTAGAAATATTGCATCCCTATATTTAATGATCCATTTCTCCTTATTGAAAAATCTATATCCAAATGATTTATCGCAATATCCTATGAATCTACATTTGAGAGTCTTAGATTCCAACTTATCTTTAAGTTGACTTGGAATGAGAACATGGACCACCGACCCCCACTTCTTGAGATGACTCAAATGTGATTTCCTCCCATTCTATAATTCATAAGGTGTACTCTCAACAAATTTAGTGGAAATTCTATTCAAGATATAGTTAGCCGTAAGCAATACTTCTCCCCACAAATTTTTAGGGAGACTTGAATGCAATAGCATACATCTAATTGCATTCATCAATGTTCTATTTTTTCTTTCTGTCATACCATTTTGTTGTGGCATATAAGGTATTGTTACATGTCTTTTAATTCCATATTCTTCACAATATAAGTCAAATTCTCTTGAGTTATATTCTCCACCTCTATCAGTCCTTAACACCTTTTATTCCTTTCAAGTTGCATTTCTACTTCCATTCTATATTTCTTGAATAAATTAAATGCGTCTGACTTTGCAGAAATTAAGTAGACATAGGCAAACTTAGAATAATCATCTATGAAAGTTATGAAATATTTCTTATTATTCTGTCTTTTTACTTAGAGGGCCAAAAATATCCGAGTGACCAACTCTAATAATTCTTGTGATCTATGTCCTACCGAGAATGATTTCTTAGTCATTTTTCCGACTAAACAATGTTCACAAGGTGACAACTCTACCTTGTTCAATCCCGGTAACATACTCAATTTTATCATTTGTTCCATTTTAGATTTACTAGAATGTCCCAATCTAAAATGCCATAGATCACATTCTGATAAAGTAAACAAGGAATACTCAGAAACTTCTATGTTATTATTCTCATTGTCAATTACAGGGATACAAAATAAATCATACTCAGGAATAAATTTTTCCATAGCAAGTACTTTCTTATCCTTCCCTATTGACACCCTTTGATTATAGAACCTTACTTCAAGGCCTTTCTTCATTAGTGTCGGTACAGAGATCAGGTTCCGCCGGATTTTAGGTGCATAAAACACATCCTTGAGGACCATGATGTTATCTCTAAGATCCAACCTATAAGTTCCAACACTTTTCACATCGAGATAGGTGTTGTTTCCCATGTACACTCTTTGTTCTCCAGCATTGAACTTCTTTAGCGACGCCAGCACATTCTTCGTCTTTGCGATATGCCGAGTAGTGCCAGAATCGACTCACCAATCATTTGAATCAGCCAAAGCAGCATTGTATTCTATTATGTCGATAAATTATGTCTTTCCAGTTCCTCTATTTTCTAGATGTTTATTTTCACCCTTATTATCTTGTTGGGACAATTAGTCTTGAAGTGACCAAACCTCCCATAACCGTAGCAAGCACCAGTAGGAACCTTCTTTCCTTTATTTTAGAATTTATTCTTGAATTGTGACTTTCGTGGTCCATTGAAACGATTCTGGGCAATAGGCTTCCGGTGCGCAGCATTGACCTCTTTTAGGTTCACCTCTTGTCCCTTTCTTCTAGCCAATACATCCTACTTAATTGCTAACCTAACTGGTATATCGATGACAGTTAAAGTGGAACCACTCATTCTCAATGTTAAAGCTGCCATATCGAGTGAAGGTGGTAAACTATTTAATATAGTTGCCACTTGCATTTTCTCTGGAATTTCAGTTTAGATAGATCTTTAGCCATGACAATCATCTTGTTAACATGCTCAATTACGCTATCACTTTCTTGCATCCTACATGTATTGTAACGATGCAAAAGGAATTGAATATTCACCTCAGTCTTGGTGTCATATTTCTTCTTGATAGATTTCCATAGTTCATTAGAGGTATTATAAATTTCAAAAAACTTTATTAAGATGTCCTCCATAAACATGAGCATGAGGCTCTTAGCATTTCTATCATCCGATAACCATTGATCCCACTTTTTTCTTTCCACATCGGTGGAATTATCATTAAGTTCCAGGATAGTTGTATTGATTACATATTCTATATTATCATGGATAAGTCCATATCTAATCTTCCGGTGTCACATATCATAATTGATTCCATTTAACTTATCAAGTTTTGTCAATTCCGAAGCAATGAGCTTATTAGCCATTAGGACTAGAATAATGCTGAAAAATAAAAAATTTGATTTGGTTATCATTTTTCAAATAAACATGATTATTATAAGAAAAATAAATTTAATGTTCATCTTAATTAATTTCAACATATTTTTGTGAATAATGTTGTCAATTTTGTTCTATCTTATTTAGTTTGTGAGTAAAATATATCAAAATTATTTGACAAGAAGGTGTCAATTAAACAATAGCTAATTAGCAAGAGAACAATTTATGTTTTGAATCTTATCAATTTATCATGTAATAAATAAGTAACAACTTAACATGAAAAGATTAGATACAATCACAAATTAAGAATATGGAAAAATTTGGAACACGATGTAATAGATGTCAATTCAAATATTCTGATTTAAAACAAAGCAAAAAATATAGAGGCAAACAGTTTTTATGTTCTATATGAACAACAGTGCAAGCAGAAATAAACTGATAAATATAATATAACTATGAATTTTAGAAATATGTCTAATGGTTAGACAATGATATAAACATAAATATCCTTTTAAATTGTATGACAAATTATTTATGAAAATATAAATAAATTGTGAAACATGTAAACTTATGCTACGAATGTGTTAAGCAGGCTTGAATAAATGCAAAAGGTAGACAACACTGCAAGGAAATATTCAAAAAGTTGCATACGATATTATAACCTTTTGAAACCAATTTGACAAGAGCATACGTATAGACTATTAAATGTGGCTTAGTATTATATGGATTACAGGGACTAAAGTGTAATTAAATTTTATAAGAAGGTGTAAAGACAATAACTCTCTATTGAAAAGGTGTTAGACAATAAATAAAAAAGTTTCACCACATGGGGACAGGTGATCTGTCAAAACTTTCATAGATGAAACAATTTTTTAAAAATGATATTAAATGTTAACTTTGCAAACCAAGAACCCAACAGATGTAGTGTGTGTGGGATTTGGCATTAAAGAAGCTGCACATGATCCTTTGACGGGTGATGACAGGTTGGTTCAGGCATGTGAGAAGAGTTGACGGCAGGAGTAGAAACTTTGTAGATTTCTTTACTGTTCTGGCATGGGTGAAGAGTTGTTGATAGGGGTATTAAACAATAAAATGTGCGTCGGGTGCTGTGTGTTGACAACTAGCAAAGGATTTAAATAATGCAGGTGCAGAGATTTGATTTCAATATTTCGTGTTAACAGGTTTGTATTAAATGTGATCTGTAAGATGTTAAGCAGACAACTATGTCAATGGCTTGTATATAGAATATTATTTTATTAAACTTTGGGTAATACTCCACCAACAAATGCAAGTTACGAGAAACACAAAAGCTTTAAACAGGTTGTCTTTTGCAATGATGATAGATTTTAAATATATTAGTTAAATACTACCTTTCTTCTTCCCTTTCCTCAAAGAAACGTGAGTGTTAGAAGAACCTGGAAGAGGGAAATCGTGGAGCATGGAGCGTGGCTCTGCCCAATGCAAAGAAGGCCGGGGAAGCGCGAGGAAGCCCGACGGTGCAGCGGCAGGCTGAGGCGAGGAAGCGTTCTAGTTCGTGAGAGAGGAGTTGGGGGGTTGTGACGATGCTTCATTCGCGAGAGAGAAGCCGGTATGCGGTGTGGTGGATGACGGCTTGGGGCGGCGCAGCAAGTGCGAACAGCAACAGCGGTGACCGGTGCTCGGTAGCCTAGTGACGGACGGGAGGGGTGGTATGAGGTGCTTGGTGGTGGTGCACGGGTCCGACGGCAACCGTGCGTGGAGCAGCAGTGGCAGCAGAGGCGCTGCGGATGGCAGCGGCAGCGATGCCGATCAGCAGCGGCGGGCAGCGGAGGGCAGCGGTGGTGTGCGGCAGCGGCGGAGCGGAAGGCGAACCGTAGCTCTGATACCATTGAAGGAAAAATTGGGAAGGGTGAGAAGGAAGCTCCGTTGGCTAACCAGAGAATTCTTCCAAAGGTGATCTCTGTTTCTCATTTGTGTTGTATGTTCTCGGAGGGTAGGGAACCTACTTTTTAATGGAGGCCAATACCTCCGTTAACCATCTCTGCTTTCCATGGGAACCGACTCGTGAATAATAAGGATCGTGGGAGACCAAATCTCCTATTAGAGATAAGAACGAACTCCCGGATCGTGAGAGACCAAGTCTCCTATTAGAGATAAGAACGAACTCCCGATATTTGTGGGCTTAATGGTCATTGTATTGTAATACCAAGTGCCTGTGACACACATGCCATGAATTAAGGTAGCATTGGAGGGGGCGCGTCCAAAGCGTACTTCTGCGAAGACCTGGGCGAAGGTGGGCCGGAGCCTATCCTTCCCCCCAGCGCCGGCACAAGCCGCGGCATCCCCACTCCGGGTGCATCGTCCCCCGAGCAAGGGCAGACTCCTGCCGACAGCAAGGGCAGACTCCTGCCGCCACAACCACCCCGCACGCACGGTTAGCTCATCGATCACCTTCCTCCAAGCTAGTGAGCAAAATTTAAAGCATGAAGAGTCACATACAGAACTTTCTAAGCTTAAAAAGGGAAAATGATTGAAGTCCTTCATATTAAAATGATGTTAGTGATTTAATATAAGAGACCTCTATCTAATTTCATCAATTTAAAGATCTGTTAGAGGTAGAACATCTTTACAACTCATTCTAAGACACTTAGAGGCAACCTTAGAAAAGAAGGAATTAGTTTTATTCTTCCTAAGGCCTCTAAACCTGCTAAGCCCCCAAGATAAATATCCTTTGCTTAGATTTGCTTCTATTTCAGCATGCTCATGTTCAAATGCTTCTCATATTGAATGCTGCCCACACTATTGCAGACTAAGTCATTCTCTTAGGACCTATAAGTTTGACAATATGGCCTAGGTACCTAAGAGATTTGTATCTACTGCTACTAAGAAGAAAGGGCCCAAAAGGATTTGGGTACCGAAAACGAAGCCATGAGTTTCTTTATGTTGTAGGACGGCTTTGCAACATCCTGTTAGTATTAGATGGTCTCAAAGCCAATCTGATACTATGTACTGATTCAGATTATTAATAAATAGCAATAATTCATTGTATGTGATTATTCGATTTATGTTTATCGTATCACGATGAAGTCCATGAACATGTGCAACAGTCTTTGGATTATGATGAGATCATAATTACGGGACCGAAGACTTATAAACATATGTTCTTAATTGTTCCTAGTCATAGAATGTTTGAGATAGGACATCGAACATTCGGATAGACTAGTATAGGTTATTTCAGCTCATATGATGAGGGTGACTGATCCCATAAGTCACTTGTGTGGAGACACTATGCTGGACCTGTAGGTGCTTATTGGTGAATGAGTTCATTGAACCGATCCGACTATGAATCGCTGGATGGTAAATACCTTACTGTTAATCAGCTCGATTCTTTTGTCACGGTTGCGTAGATGATTCTTGGACCTGAGACGCTAAAGATATCTGGTTAGTAGGTTTCTGAACTTTGACCTTGACTAATGAATCCCTAACCATGTGTTATCAATAAGTCAAGCGATCGGGTTCAGGGAAATGCCCTCGAAGGTAATTGTGTGTTCAATACGGGATCATCCGCTCTCGGTAGTTTGAGAGAGAATGTTCCGGGAATGATGCTCTTAAAGTCCTTGACCAGGGCGGACTCTGTATTCGATAAGGAGTTATCGGATTCAGATTAGCGGCATCTGATTCAAGAGAATCGACCGAATAAGATTTAACAGTAAACCATACCCTAGGTCGATTCGGGAACATTGCACGGATGAATGATTATATTCGCGCGCTAACCGATGATAGAAAGGTTCCAATAGAGGGTTGCGATAACCCCAGTGCCATCTAGGATCACGCGATGTTGCTTGGCATCCAACGTGATCGGAAGTCTGTCCGAATTTATTATGGGACAATAAATTCGGATGATTAATTGAATATAAGGAAATTAATTAATTTAGTGGGTCAGTAAAAAATTACTGAGCTTAATGGGCTATTAACTAGACTGGTATTTGGGCCTAAAGGGTCACACGCAAATGGTTTTCAAGTCGATGGATAATCCGACAGGATTTCGGATAAGTCTGAATTTTTATGAAAAATCGCAAACAAACTTATTATAAAAGAATGGATACTACGTCGGGGGCCAACAACCCTAACCTAGTCGTCGTTCCATCTCTATCCTCTCTTCCAAACGCACGACATGAGGCTTGCCCTCTGGAGGCTCCGCTTCCATTCCCGACCGCTCCGCCTTCCGTCCGACGGGAGATTTTGAATCCGCATGTCGCGACGGATTACGCGAAGCCAGACGGGATCCACAAACGTCGAATCGAGCGAGGAAGTGAGGACGATCCATTGTGACATGAACCGCGTGGATACCGCTAGAGGTCGGACATCTGCGCGACTTGCAGCATCGCTCCAATGGAACCGGAAAACGAACACGAATTCGAATTCGCGCAAGGTAAATCCGATTTACTCCGGTTTTATTTTAACGACCGAAACGGGATAGATCCGATCTCGAAATTATATTTATTCCGCTACGTTTTCGGTCGGATCCCGACATAGCGATCCCAACACATCCGAGTGGTACTTGGATAGTGGATGATAAAGACATATGACAGGTGACTGGTCTCTATTCAGGACAATGCAAGCTGAAGGTGGAAGAGTCTCCTATGGGGACAATAGCAAGGGCAAAGTTTTGGACAGTGGACCAGCGGGCAGCAAGTCATCCAATCTTATAGAGGATGTTATGTGTGTAGATGGATTGAAACACAACTTTATCAGCATCAACCAGCTTTATGACAAGGGCCACAGAGCTATTTTGGAAGCTACTAATTGCATAATCACTAAGGAGGATAGGGTCTAACGGCGCTTCTCCCCTCGCCTATGCGGGGGTGATTTTAGGGCAGGGGCACCTCCTTAGACTTGACGGGGGATAGGGTCTAACGGCTCTTCTTCGCTCTTGTCACTTAAAAATGAACAAGAGAAAAGCCCAAAGATGGTTCAAAGAAGGCCCAAGGTGAGGGAACCCAAGAAGCAACAATGAGACCTATTCTTGCAAGCCAAATGAAGCTAAAAAGGTCACTTTGGGTCCAAATGAAGAAGAATCCAATGGGCAGCAACTAAGCTCATTTTTGCAAGCCAAAGGGAGTCCAAAAGGATCATCTTTAGGCCCAAATGAAGAGAAATTTCCAAGGGCAGGCCCGGACCCACTATCTCAAGCAAAAAGAAGCCCAATAGGGCCAATTTGGCCCCAAAAAGTGAAGGCCAAGGCCCAATTTCGTGGCAGCCTTTAAAAGGGCCCAAATGGTCCCCCCCATGACATATTCTTATCCTTTTGGCCCATCCTCAAATCTGCCTAAAGGTGGATAAGAAGAAAATGGAAGTGGTCCCCCTTTCAAAAGATACTTCTAGAAGAGAGTAGGTGAAAAGCAAAAGAAAAACCAATGAAGATTCTCCAACTGTTGGGTTTCTTATCACTAATTCAAGGCTAATGGATGCCTAATATACTTCCCAAAAGTAACCCAACTTTATCTATAAAAGAAACTCCTTCTTCTCCAATAAAGAGTTGGAGACAAAAGCCCACAAAAAAGAAAAAGAAGAAGAAAAGTGAGAGAGCTTGGAGGAGCACGTCTCCCTCCTCCATTCCCTTCCATTTCCTGCATCTCAAGAGAGAAATGAGAGCTAGAGAAGAAGAGAAAAAAAAAGGAAAAGTGCTAGAGAAGAAGAGAGCAAGAGAGTGGGCTTCAAAAGCCATTCACCCTTCTCATCCCCTCTCCAAGGTAGAGTGGAGGTGAAGAATGGGTTTATTTATGTTCTTCTTGCTTTCTTAGATTATTTTCATTTTGATGTTCATAGGAGTTTCTATCTCCTCCTTAATGTTCATCCATGGTGTTGAAAGCAATGAAAATGAATATTCAGATTTTTCTGTTCTTGTGAGTCTGTTGGATTTTATGCATTTTTCTATGATATTTTTTCTTCATGAGATCTGTGTTTTTTGTGTGGGGATGGTGGAAGGGCCTTTCTAGTTCATAGAAATGGTCTTCTCAAGCCTTAAAACCCCCTAAAGATGGAGATATGACCCGAAATCTAAGTTGTTGTCCTGGTTTCCTGAACTTTATATTTTCTGGTTTTACATTTGTTTGCCTTTGGTTTTGGGCTTTTTCAAGGTGGCTTGGCCTTCCATGTCCGATAGGAGCATATCCCCTCCATGGATGATGCTCTCCAAAGTTCAAATATCAAGAGAAATCCCCCAAGTTCCATGAATCTTAAGATCTAAGTTTTTGTTTTTCATATTATAACCGAATCGATTTTGGTAGGATTTTTCCTTTAAATGGCTAAGGATTTAGGCCCTAGAGGTTCTTAAGGAGGTTGCCTCACTAGTTGGGGATGAGCTTCTTTGAGTATAAACCCTCTAACATGAAGCCAAGAAGGAACATCTATGGAAAAGATCAAAAACAATGCTTAAGTTTTCATAAGTTCCATATTTAAGTTCTTCATGATATTTTCCTAAAGAAATGCATTAAAAATATATTTTAAATAGAGGTTTTAGGTTTTATAACTTTTATACTTTATTTTTCATCATTCGGGTTAAGTTTAAACCTATTTTTCCCCAAAAATCCGGATTTCTGGTGAGTCTGCGCCTATGCAGTGCTACAGTGTTGAGTCTGCGCTCACTGTTCATGAGTCTACGCCTCCCTGCGCAGACTCAGCGCTCGTGTGCAGTTTTTTGAGTCTGCGCCTCTTTTAGTTTGGTTTTTGAGCTTGAGGTGATTCTTTGATCCTCCCCCAAGTTGTCCAAAGGTTCCTTAGACCTAGGACTGTCCCTTTGAGGTCCAATGAAAATCCTAAATGGCTTAGACTTTGGGTTGTTAAGCTCTTAATGTTTCAATCCGAAATCTTGTCATATGTTTTAAGATTTTAAGTTTCTTCCGATGTTTCTTAAGGATGTCCCGATCTAAGGGTGCCAACAATCCAATGTTGGGTAACCTATCAAGGGCCCTCATATAAAGAACATTATTCTTGTGTTCCCATTTCTATGGGTTCATTTAGATCATATGTCTCGAAAGTCCCGATAAGTTGGTGGAGTTCCTTGCTCCCCAAATGTAGAAATGGAATGGGTGATTCTCTGTGGATAACCCTTTCATTTCGAAGGCATTAAGGGCACCATTTGGGTGAGTGGTTGGATGCTCGGCACGCCTCCCTTTATAGCCACCTCCATAGTTCATAGCTATATGTGATCCTCTAGGAAAATT
Source organism: Zantedeschia hybrid cultivar (assembly GCA_030544215.1). NCBI lineage: Eukaryota > Viridiplantae > Streptophyta > Magnoliopsida > Alismatales > Araceae > Zantedeschia > Zantedeschia hybrid cultivar. The sequence goes on from JARZZO010000011.1 coordinate 51,252,618, forward strand.
GGTGGAGTTCCTTACTCCCCAAATATAGAGATGCTTTGGATTACCCTTTGTGGGTTTTTCTTACATCTTGAAGGCATTAAGGACACCCTTTGGGTGAGTGGTTGGATGCTCGGCATGCCCCCCTTTACAGCCACCCTTATGGTCCATTAGCCATTACATATCCCTTTAAGGGAGTTGGTCCTTCTGGTCCCTTCATGCCATGATCCTTCATGAAGATCCTAAACCTTTGTTGGGTTTACCTAATGAAAGGTTGAAATTCAACTTGGAATCATTATATTAAGTATTTTCAGTACTTTATAAAGTGATCCAAGAAGAATGAGATAAACATGAAGAAATCATGTCATTTAAAGAAATCCACATAAGGACCACTCCTTGAAAAGGCTTTATGTAGCCATACTCAACTCCTGAGATTTCTCAGTGTTATCCTCCCTAAATTTGTGGTGATTCTTAGATCACTTCAAGTTGAAAGAGACAAAATTGAAATTATGCTCAGATTTTGAGTCTGCGTACCTATAATCATGAAAATTTGATTGGGAATGAGATACAACTTGTTTTCCTCGACTCTGGATTTTATATTCTAACTTTAATGGTTGAAACTAACCCCTTGATGGATTTAATTGTAGCTTGAATTGTGCAGAAAATTCAAAAAATCAATTTTCAAACTTGAGTCTACGCACCCTTGGGCAGACAAAACTCAAAACTGTCAAAGATGCTTTGCATGGACTGAAAAATCCATTTATGGTTCAAATAATTCAAATAATTGAAGATAATTCATAACCTACCCAAAAAGGGTTTAAAATAGCCATTCTCTCTTTTAAATAAACACAAAACATCAAACTCAATTTGAGTCTGCGCACCTGCCTAGGTTCTAAACATTAAAAAAGGGGTCGTTTAATAACTCAGATATAAAAATCCATTTACAAAAGGATCCACATCTCCTCAAAAAAAATAAAAAATTACAAGTTCAGTTGAGTCTGCGCACCCCCTACGCAGACTCAAACCCATTTTCTTGTCTCCTTGATCTTGGAAGCCCCCTAGTACTTTGAAAGTCTTGGAATTCCCCTCAACCTCAGAAGGTTCCATCTTTATAAGAATCTTACTCAAAATCCTCTTTAAATTTGAGTCTGCACATCAATCGGATGGCCAAAACTTCATCTCTTACCCCCTAAGTCATGCCCTCAGTTCCAAATCTGTAAATCATCACCAAACAAAACATAAAATCAAGTTATCCCATCAAAACTCTAATAAAACAACTCATAAACAAGAAATTCACATTTCAGACTTGAGTCTGGGCACCCCTGCGCAGAGTCAACCCTGAAATTCACAAAAAATAAAAAATCAACTTCCCGTCCACTTCAAGATGATCTAAAACTCTCTAAAAGTCAGATTTATTTTTATCTATCAGGAAATCAAATAAAAACATCAAGTTGTTCTTGAAAAAATACAAAAAATCCTTAAAAACAAATTGGTGACAAATGAGTCTGCGCACCCCTACGCAGACTCAACCTCAAATTCCCAAAACTTGTCTTTTTGACCTTAACTTCTCTCCAAATTAAATACAAAAATTCACATAAAAACTATATACTTCATATAAGTCAAAAACCTAAAAAGGAACTCAAAATTGTCTTTGCAAAAAATATAAAAAATGTCTAAAACACCTTGACAACAAATGAGTATGTTCCCTATTGCGTAGACTTAACCCTAAATTTTTAAAAATTAGTATTTTAGCCAATAAATTCCCCTCAAATTAAGTCAAAATCTCAAAGATAAACCATATATTTTCCACAAATCAAAAACCCAAACAAAAATGCTAAATTTCCTCTTGAAATTACACAAAAAATGTAAAAAGCAAGCTTGTGACTCATGAGTCTGCACTCCCCTACGCAGACTCAATCCCAATTGTTAAAATCTAAGTTTTTCAACCTTAATTCTTTTAAAATTAAGTCAAAAAACTCTAAGATAAAATAAAATACTTCATGTAAATCAAAAAATCAAATAAAACTCAAGAATACCTAAAAGAGGTTTCATTTCAATTGAATTTGTACATCTTTCTTATTCTTCAAAACCTACAAATTCAAAACATAAAAAATATAAGTCTTTGAAGCATTTTTCACTCAAATCAACTAAGAAAATATTAAAAAAATATTTTTCTTACCTTGTAAATCAAAATTCAAAATCTCTTTACTTCAAATCTGAAAAAACACAATAAAAAATATTTATTAGACTTTCTTGTCAATAAAACATAACCAAAATTAACATTCAAATTCTAAATCATGATTTCTTTAAAAAATGTCATTTATCTCAATCAAAAATACCATAAAAATGATTTTCTCTCCTTTTGCAAATCAAAAGTCAAATCAACCAATTCAAACATTCTCATTAATAATAAATGAGTCTGCGCACTCTTGCGCAGACTTAACTTTAAAATTAAAAGATGAGTTTTCTTCTCATATAAAAGTTGAAATTCATTTATTTTTCAAATGCAAGCTTGTACATTTTATTTATATCATTTTAAAGGGTGTTATTCTAATCTTCCGACGATTAATCAAGAGTTTTCCTCTTAGGAGGATGTAATTAACGCTATTCCATTTATGGGTAGCGGGATCGGGTCTAAAAACTACGCAATCATCTGATTGATTCAAGTAAAGCGCATAAACACAAATTCAAATTTCAAAATTAAAAAATCAAGATCAAGTGCATTTATCAAAAAATGTACGACAATCTCTTTTGGTACGCCCGGTGGGACCTGTCCTCCCTTCATCTTCTTGTTGGAAGAACAAGGATAACACCCATTCTTTGAAGTTATTGATTATCTCTTTGTTATATTACAGGAGACTCAATAGAACCGAAAGTTTTCTTCGGCCCTCTGGTGGTCGAGAACCATGCTCGCTATGGCTACCTGGCGGTACCTGTGGCATTCGGGAGCTTCCCTCCCGTCATTGGTTTTCCGAATTTTCTCGAGGTGGTCTTCATGCAACCTGATATTATTTCTGATAAACCTCAAGATCAAATAGTCAGCTGTTGCACTATTCACAGTGATGCTGTCTCATTTTCAAGACAATATCAGGGAAATATCTGAAAAGGTTAAAATCCCCAGTTCAAATCAAAGGCAGTTTCTGTACAGTGGTCTATGACCAAAAAATCAATTCTTGTTGGAAGCCTGCGGATTTTTCTAGATGGCAGCAAAGTTGATACCTCCAAAGACTGGCTGGTCCCAAATGTCCTAGTTCAAAACTCATTCCAGGTCTTTGAAGACATGGACAGAGAAAGATTGAAAAGAGAAAGAAAAGAAAAAGGAAAAGCTAAGATTCAAATGCGTGAAAGGCGAGAAAGAAGTCCTACACCAGCTTATTGGCATGGGATAAAACACCGTCAAGAGCCATCAGTAAAGCAAGTCTGGACGCCCAAGCACTAGGAAAATCAACAAATACAAAAAAAATCAAAGCCGCTCTTTCAGTCACAAAGGCGGCAAATATGGAAACCAATTCAAAGGCAGCTGCCTTATGCTGAGTTGCCAAAAATAAAGAAATCAAGAGAAAGATATGAAAATGAAAAGTCAAAGAAGCCTTCAAAAACATCTGTGTTCCAAAGGGTGCAATCAAAACCTCCTTCTGCAAGGAGATCTGCAAAATTTGACCAAGGAAGCCTGATAGTTTATTCATGTCATACTATCAGCAAGTATGGGACACTCTCAAAAGATCCAGAAGAAATCAGAGACTTAGCCTCAAGGCCGGGTCTAGTTACCCGAAGAATGCAAGCAACAGTCCTAGTTGCTCAAAATTTTCCTACTCTTTTGGAAAACATTGACAAAGAAGTAGGGCTATCTGCAAATGTCATCGAAGCATCAGTAGAAGCTCTTCCCGCATCAGTAGAGCAGCAACTCCCACAACATATCAATCAGCAAAAAGAAGCAGAACCAAACATAACTCAGCTATTATTGCAAGAAATTGAGTTGTTGAAAAGGCAATTGAAAGAAAAGGATGCTCAAATGCAAGGGGCAGGATGGGCTGGTAAAGAAGGAGGTGCTTCAACTTCCTCTTATCCTCGGGTGTCTAACCCTCTAGTTCCACCTCCTCCGTCTCAAAATCTTCTAAATATATCTATGTAGTCATCTAGGCTTGTGCCTATGAGTGAAACACCTGTATATATCCAAGTATCCAATAGTCAAGCTGCTCCTGCAACAGCAATGCAAGACAAGTTGATCTCAAATTTGCCATTTCAAGCCTCCTAAATTCAATGACTCAATTTTTTCCCAAATCCAGCAGATCCTGTTGTGGCTCAAAGACTGATGTTAGAACAACTCATTGATATGAAGTTGGCAGAAAGAGTGAAAGGTACCTCTACTGTATATGATGTATATAAAGTACCATATCCAGTGCATCATGCCATGAAAAGGCTTCCGCTGGGAATAGTCAAAGTGCCCAAGTTTGAAAAATTCAATGGCCAAGGAAATCCAAAAGAACACTTTGCATATTATAATGGGGCAATGGGAGACCTAGCCACCGATGAATCTTATATGCTGAAATTTTTCGGATCTTCACTAACTGGACTCGCATTTGAATGGTATTCTTCTCTTTGGCCTAGATCTATTGCTGGGTGGGCCGACCTTCAGAAGCAATTTCAAGACAGGTTTTATCTGGTAGAGAGAGAAATCACTCTGGCAGAACTGTATACTGTTAAACATGAAAACAATGAAAATGCTTCCAAATTCATTACTGGGTGGAGGAATCTTAGCATGAAATGCAAAAGACCACCATGTCAAGAAGATGCAGTGGTGATATACAAAAACAATCTGAAAAATGAAGTCCTTGAAAGGCTAATAGCCATTGAAATCAAGTCTTTTGACAAATTGAATGCTCTGGTATCAGAAGTTGAAAATTTTCTGAGCCGATCCAGAATTGAACCAAGCAACAACAAAGGAAAATTTGATAGAAGAAATGCTCAACGTGAGTCAAATACAGTAGATTTATCTACGTTTATCACAGAGCAACAGAAGAAAGGTCCAGCCATGCAGGCCAAAACCAGCAACAATAGAGAGAAAGAAGTCTGAGCCTTATCTTCTCTCAGAGACAGAATGAACATGTAACGACCCGCCACCCTATGATCGGAGATCCGATCGCTAAATGGGTGTTGAATCATTAACCAACGGTCTCACACCCGGATCTCAAACATACATCTGGAGGAGTAAGCGTTAAACAAGGTTAAATATAACAACCACACGGACTGCAAGGAACTACAAGTGCGCAGGAAGGAAATTAATAATGTCCGTACACAGTCCAACAATAATTACATAGCCCAAGAAATTAAATAAGTACAGGCAGAAGCAAGGTACAACAACATCGGGGCATACCCCGGAACTGAGATAGCTGCTGGTCCGCACACCAAGGAGAACACCACACGCCGCCACTCGCCACGAGGTCCACACCTAAAAACCGCAGGGAGTGAGCCACACCATAATGGGGCTCAGTAGGGATCATCCGATCCCTTGCCTCCCAATCACACACCCACAAGTGCAATAACAAAGATACAGGTGAACAAGAAAAGTAAAGCTGTAACACATTACTCCTAATTCTCGATATAAACCACATGCATTCGGAATATAACATGCATATCTCAGAAATCATTCTACCAAGGAGCCTACAACTCGTATCTCGGCAAAACGCGCCAACCACGTCTCCGAAAGTGGGAAACACCGACCGCACCCGAAAGTGGGAAACACCGACCCGCTGAGACCAAACAGTAACCCCTCGGATAGCACGCTGGCTACTCCGGCGGTTACTCCTTCCCCCAGCAAACACCGACCCGCTGAGACCAAACAGTAACCCCTCGGATAGCATGCTGGCTACTCCGGCCCAACTGGCTCAGGTGGTTACTCCTTCCCCCAGCACGAGTGACACTCCACAGGTACCACTCCGACACCGGTACTAGCTAATCCCGGGGTTCACCAGGTGACCCTCTCTCACTAGGCGTCACCCCGCCACTGCTACCGTCAGCGCTGTGTCCCAACCTCACCGACACAGGGTGTCAAACGCTACAACTGTCACTCTACGTCCACAGTTACACAAAACAGGCACAGTGCGATCCGGTCACGTGAGAAGTCTGCGGTCGCACGACACACAACGCAGTGCCATCCGATCACGAAGAATCCATCAACATCGAGTATATCTAAAGCGTGCTTTTAACCAACTATCTAGCAGTGTAAACATATTTTACTGGCATGGATTAGTGTGGTTCTGTCTTGAATCGCGTCGCCCAAGGCCGACGCCATTAAAGCATCATAAACTGGTTCATAAAATCCCGACCTCAGAATATGGCCTAAAAGGCGTCGTCACAGGTAGCCGCCTTTTAAAACGCGTCGCCATCCCTCGTCGCCTATCGGTGACAGAAACAGGGACAGGCCACGGTTGATTCTCTTAAAATGCGTCGTCCTGGGAAGCCGCCTTTTAAAAGGGCGTCGTTGTCCTCAGACGCCATTCACACCAGAATCCGAAACATGCGGAATACTTTAATCGGGGTGATTTCTGCCTAAATGGCGTCGTGCTTGTGCCGTCGCCATTGTAAATGGCGTCGTCCAGGTACGACGTCGTTTAGCACCAGAAACCCCGAACTGACAGAACCTCTTACAGGGTGATTTCCGCCTAAATGGCATCGTGCTTGCCCGTCGCCATTCTAAATGGCGTAGTCCAGGCACGACGTCGTTTAGCGCCAGAAATCAGGTTCTGTACTCTGCCCGAGGGTTCCCTTTTCACCCCCAAATGCCCCGAAATCAAACGAAACAGAGGAGGAAGAGGGGCAAACTAAGCCATCACAAGGAACCTTCAAATCCATATTTGTAGAAACCCCCATTCCCATCAAGAAAAGTTCCTAACATGCTCGTTCTATCCAAAGAAAACCCCCACACGCATCATGCTACACCATGGAAACTACGGATAAAACGACTATAATTCATGCAAGGTTCGTCCCCCTACCGGTTACTTGAACTCCTCCTGGCTCCGTGCCGTCGAACCGCCGCACCGCAGACCGCCGCCGGTACCCCCGAGGACGTCGCCACTCCGCCGGGACGTCGGCCGCCGCCCGAAGAAGGAAACGCCGCGAAGGAAGTGGTGGTGGTAGTGGTGAGAGGTGGAGAGGCGTTGGAGTGGTGGAAGAGGAGGAAGATGAAGGGAAAGGGGAAGAGAGGGGTCGGAGGAGGCGGAGAGGGGGAGGAGAGAGAGTGGGAGGGTGAGAATGAGGGAAAGAAAGGAAGGCTTGCGGGGTCAATCCGAAAATATGGTAAAACGCGTCGTCCGAGACAGACGCCAATCAGATGACAGGACGGGCCGTACTGACAGAAGCTCTGAAACGCGTCGCTCGCCACCGACGCCGTTCAGACGACAAGACCGTCATCGTACACTGACATCGCAGGGTCGCAATCTGAAAGACGTCGTCCATCACGGACGCCGTTCAGACGACAAGACAGGGGCCGTACTCTCGCGGCCCGAAATCCGCCCACGTGGCGCCCACGTGGCACAACAGCAACAGACCTAAATGGCGTCCACCCAGCAAGACGCCGTTTGAAAGGCGTCGTGCAGTGTAGACATCACTCAGAAGAAACTCTCAAGACCCCTCAGGGTCCAAACCAGGGGATCCGGCTCGAAACCGACCCGAAAATTGAACCCGAAACCTCAGTCCTTACATTCTCCCCCCCCCCCCCTTTAAAAGAATTTCGTCCCCGAAATTACCTGCTGCAAATAACGAGGGCGATATACCTCCACTACCAACTCACATGGGAACTTACCAGAAAAGGTAGGGAACTGCTCCCGCATCTCAATCTCGCGCACCCAGGTCACCTCGCTCCCGGAGCGATACACTAAATCCAAAGGCACAACTTTGTTTCGGGGAACCTGTCACTTGTGATCCTCGACATGCACTGGACATTCTAGAAAGGACAAGTCCTCAGCGACTTCCAATTCTGAAAATTCTAACACCTGGGGTGTATCCTGAACTTTCCTCAGCAACGAAACATGGAACACATCGTGCACCCCTGCAAGATTGGACGGCAAGGCCAGCTGGCATGCCGCTTCCCCAACTCGAGCAAGAACGGGAAAATGCCCAACCCGTCGCGGACCCAGCTTACCTTGCTTCCCAAATCTCATCACACCCATAGAGGGCGAGACTTGGAGAAACACGTGGTCCCCAACTTCAAACTCAATCGGTCTCCTACCGATGATAGCACAACTCTTCTGTCTACCCGATCTATAATTAAATTCCACTGCACTACTCTGGCAACCTCAGCACACTGATATACCAACCATGATCCTGCTAACTGCCTCTTGCCAATCTCAGACTAGATCACAAAGGATCGACACGGCCATCTAAACAATGCCTCATAAGGCGCCATGCCAAAGCTAGAATGGTAACTGTTATAGTACGCAAAACTCCACTGCAAACAAACGCTGCTCCCGAGAACCTCCTCAGTCTAGGCACATGCCCCGAGCAAAACCTCCAAAATCTGAATGGCCCTCTCCGACCTCCCATCAGCTTCGGGATGATAGGCCGGGCTGAAGGCTAACTGCGTACCCAAGGCCTTCCGAAAACTCTTCCAAGACCTAAAAGTAAATCTCAAACCCCGGTCCGACATGATGGATAAGGGTACATCGGGCAGAAAGAGATGATCCAACTCACAAACAACTCAGCCAACCTACCGACTGACCAGTCCTTCCTGATAGTCAGGAAGTGTGCTGACATGGTCAATTGCTCAATGATAACCCAGATCACGTCCCTACCAACAAGGAATAAAACAATCCCAACGCACATCCAAAGTCATAAGCTCCCGTTTCCATATCGGGATCGTCAAGGACTGCAACCACGCTTCCGCTGAGCCACTCTGATATCCCACCCTAACCTGCCGACAATTCAACCACTCAACCACAAAGTCAGCCCTATCCTTCTTCCTACTGGACCACCTCAACAATGATACGTCTTACTCGTTCCGGGAAGCACTATTTATCTAGAACAGCGCGCCTCAATAAGGACACACCTGTGCATGTCCTCCACGGTCAAATCACAGAGTCTACCTCGACAAGGGGGGTCGCTTTCGAAGAAAACCTCTAGACCAACCGTCGGTAAAGTCCTGCTAATGCCAAGAAGCTCCTGATCTCAGTTACTGTTGTTGGCCTACTCCAATCCATCACTACCTCAATCCTGGCTGGATCCACTGCAATGCCCTCACCGATCACATTCTTACACGGGGATCTATACACACAATCGGTCAATCAAATCAATAATAAGTTAATTATGTTCCACGATTCCGCCAAAATTGATAGACCAACATCATTATATATAATAACCTTACAAAGTACATTTTACAATACCGATTCCCCACCATGTGCATAATACATAAAAGTGCCATAAAAGTTCACCATTACTACCTGATAAAACAAGATAAGAGTGCTCATGTATCCCAGCATCTCGGACCTCCATTGAAAGAACACACAACACCATACTAGGTACCGGGCTCCTACTGACTACTCGGTTGCTCGCCTGTCTTATTCCTCTGGGGACAACTTCTCAAAAAATGCCCCCTCTTACCACAGCCAAAACAGCCACTAGTGACCAATGGACACGTCCGACTGCCATGATGACCACCACAATGGGAACAATGACCTGCCGCATCCTGCCTCGCTCCCTACTGCCTGCTAGCCACAGTCTGCATCTGCTGAACCGAACCATCTCTATTCTCACCACAGGGCATCTCTTGGGACCCGAACTCAAAGGAACTCGAACCGCCTGACGAAAAGACTGTTGATTTCCTCTTGCCTTGCTGCTTCCCTCGTGTCGATCGCTCCAATTCTCTCGCCATTTGTTGGAATTGAGTCTCCACCGCTGCCGCGTATCAAGCTGTTGACGCCAGATCTCTACAACACTGAGATGCCACCATTGTCCTCAGATCATACCGGAGCCCGCCCACAAATCTCTCTGTTCTAAATTCCTCATACTCAGATATATGTGGAACGAATCTTCCAAGGGCCACAAACTTCGCTTGGTATTCTAAAACTGACATATCATTCTGCACCAATTCCATAAACTCCCTTTCCTTAGACTTCGGAACGTGCCCCGAAAAGTACTGTCCACTAAACTCTCTCACAAATACCTCCCAAGGGATCTCTATCAAGGACCTATCTGCAAACATCATCCTCTTGGTAGTGACCTACCACTCATATGCATTATCCTTTAATAAGTAAGTTGCCAACAAGGTCTTGTCATTCTCAGCACATTCAAGAACATCAAATGCCTTCTCCATTTCCTTAATCCAAAGGGCTGCCTCGTCTGGAACTGGCCGACCCGTGAAAGAAGGGGTCTTCAACTTCAAGAACCGCTCCAATATCGTAGACTGACCGTCTCGGGCATTACATCCCTCACCACCATCTCCCTGCTGGTATCTAGACATAGCCCCAATCATAGCTTCCATGAAACGATTCACATTATGCCCTTCTGCTCCCGAACTAACATCGTCTGCTGTCGAACCACGAGCCAACGGTACACTCTTCCTCGGCGCCATCACTACCCCACGAACGCAAAAATCAACACAAACACGTCAAAACCTATCAATCTACACCAGCAGCCATCGCCTGTACAGACTCGTACTTATTGTTGGACTACGATACCTAACCCAGTTTACCGCATACTCGACCAGACTGAGCTCTGATACCATTTGTAACGACCCACCACCCTATGATCGGAGATCCGATCACTAAATGGGTGTCAAATCATTAACCAACGGTCTCACACCCGGATCTCAAACACACATCTGGAGGAGTAAGCGTTAAACAAGGTTAAATATAACAACCACACGGACTGCAAGGAACTACAAGTGCGCAGGAAGGAAATTAATAATGTCCGTACACAGTCCAACAATAATTACATAGCCCAAGAAATTAAATAAGTACAGGCAGAAGCAAGGTACAACAACATCGGGGCATACCCCGGAACTGAGATAGCTGCTGGTCCGCACACCAAGGAGAACACCACACGCCGCCACTCGCCACGAGGTCCACACCTAAAAACCGCAGGGAGTGAGCCACACCATAATTGGGCTCAGTAGGGATCATCCGATCCCTTGCCTCCCACTCACACACCCACAAGTGCAATAACAAAGATACAGGTGAACAAGAAAAGTAAAGCTGTAACACATTACTCATAATTCTCGATATAAACCACATGCATTCGGAATATAACATGCATATCTCAGAAATCATTCTACCAAGGAGCCTACAACTCGTATCTCGGCAAAACGCGCCAACCACGTCTCCGAAAGTGGGAAACACCGACCGCACCCGAAAGTGGGAAACACCGACCCGCTGAGACCAAACAGTAACCCCTCGGATAGCACGCTGGCTACTCCGGCTGTTAATCCTTCTCCCAGCAAACACCGACCCGCTGAGACCAAACAGTAACCCCTCGGATAGCACGCTGGCTACTCCGGCCCAACTGGCTCAGGTGGTTACTCCTTCCCCTAGCACGAGTGACACTCCACAGGTACCACTCCGACACCGGTACTAGCTAACCCCGGGGTTCACCAGGTGACCCTCTCTCACTAGGCGTCACCCCACCACTGCTACCGTCAGCGCTGTGTCCCAACCTCACTGACACAGGGTGTCAAATGCTATGACCGTCACTCTAGGTCCACAGTAACACAAAACACGGCACAGTGCGATCCGGTCACGTGAGAACTCCGCGATCGCACGACACACAACGCAGTGACATCCGGTCACGAAGAATCCATCAACATCGAGTATATCTAAAACATGCATTTAATCAACTATCTAGTAGTGTAAACACATTTTACTGGCATGGATTAGTGTGGTTCTGTCTTGAATCACGTCGCCCAAGGCCGACGCCATTCAAGTATCCTAAACTGGTTCATGAAATCTCGGCCTCAGAATATGGCCTAAAAGGCGTCATTGTAAGGAATCGCCAAGAACGCAGCGGAGAATAAAAACGATTCCTATGTATCGGCTGCTGGGATCGTAAAACGGACATTAAAATAAACGCGGAAAGAATGGTTCTTCACCTTTGCGGGGTTTCGAATCTCCTGTGGATGATTCCGACTCGGTAAACGTGCACGCGCACGATCTCTAGAGGTATCCACACGAGTTCCCGCAGCAGACGCGATTTCCTCCTCAACTTGAGTGCTCCGACCAGATCTTAAATCCACCATGCGCGGAGAGAGACAGATCCACTCCAAGAGAGAGAGAAGGAGAGAGAGAGAGGAGAGAGAGAATCTGGGGTGTAAAATTCGTCCAACCAACCTTTTACCCCTCCCCCTAGGCCCTCCTTATATAGAAATAAAGATAAGCACAAGGATTAATCCTCATGATTATCCAAGAGTTTGGCCTTAGATAATTATCCATTAAATCTTCATGTTTATCTTGCGGCTTTTCATAAAAACCCAGATAAGCATGAAATTTAACGTATCTCACCGTCTGACGAGAACTCTTATGTGTGTGACCCTCTAGGCCCATATATCAGTCCGATTTCAGGCCCATTAAACTTAGAACTGATTCTAGAGTTTAATATTTATTAATTAACATTTAAACATCATATGTTAAATGATTAATTTAATAAACAAGTGAATTATCATCTGATGATTAATTCACTTGGCCTTCTGATCATGAACAGCACCAAACACTACCTCATGATCCCAGAAGATATAAGGGATACTATTCCCTTTAATTGAACCTTTCCGTCTGCAGATACCGCACAGATATAATCCTTCACTCATGCAGTGTCCCAATAATGCAAGGGTATGGTTTTATAGTCAAACCCTCTTTCGCATTATCCAGATGGATTCCAGTACACAGTTAATATCTCGAAAGACATCTCTTTCATTTGACCATGGCCAGGGATTTCTGTGTACACATCCATAGGACATTCTCTCTCCAGTCTTATACCAAGAGTGAGTGATCCCTTGTTGTTCACTCAATTACCTTCGTAAGCTTTCCACTGTATCTGAAAGACCGACTATCGTGGACTTAATGGTTAAAGTCCACAAGTCAGAGAATCAAGATACAATGGTCCACAAACAAGGTATCATTGGTGACTCAGGTCAAAGGACCAACTGTGCTACTGCAACGATTGAATTCCTTGGTTGACTAATAGGTATAATTACCATCCAGTAATTCTTATTTGGGTCTGTTCAGTGAACTCATTCTCTAATGAGCACCCACATGTTTGTCTTAGTGTCACCACAAGAGTGAATGTGAGATCATTCACCCTCATCACATGAGCAGATATAATTTGTGTCGATCTTATCGGATATTTAATGTCCATCTCAAATATCTTATGATCGAGAACTGTTTAAGACAATTGACTGATGATATGGATCTCACTATCATGATCTCATCATGATTCAATATCCAATATATTTGTCTACGGACCTTCATTACGATAGTTAATTTGCGAGAACTATAAATGAAGAAATGATTGCCTTTATTAATAATTTGAACTAGAATGTACAATGATTGGCTTTGAGGCCACCCAATTCTATCATTCTCCCACTTGGACTATAGCCAATCACCCATGTGTCTAAGTCCCATAGACTTAAGGTGACGTTCTAAATTGTTTTGAGACAATGGCTTAGTCAAGAGATCTGCTACATTATCTTCAGATGAGACTTTCTCAACTACTATATCTCCTCGGGCGATGATCTCGCAAATAAGATGAAATCGTCTCAGAATGTGCTTTGACTTCTGATGTGATCTTGGCTCCTTCGCTTGAGCTATTGCGCCATTGTTGTCACACAATAATGGAACATGATCTGTAATGCTTGGAACTACTCCAAGTGCCGAGATGAACTTCTTCATCCAAAATGCCTCCTTGGCCGCTTCAGCTGCAGCATTGTATTCTGCTTCGGTCGTCGAATATGCAGTTGTTTCTTGTTTGGAACTTTTCCAACTTACTGTACCTCCATTTAACATGAACACAAATCCAGACATGGATTTGCTATCATCCATATCCGACTGGAAACTCGAGTCAGTAAATCCTCGAAGTTCCAAGTTGTTTCCTCCATAGACGAGAAATAGATCCTTAGTCCTTCTCAAGTATCTAAGGATGCATTTCACCGCCTTCTAGTGTTCTTCACCTGGATCAGCCTGATGTCTACTAGAGACACTTAGTGGGTGTGCCACATCAAGCCTAGTACATAGCATGTAAGGAATCGTCAAGAACGCAGCGAAAATAAAAATGATTCCATTGTATCGGTTGCTGGGGTCGTAAAACGGACATTAAAACTAATGCGGGAAGAACAGTTATTCACCTTTGCGGGGTTTCGAATCTCCCGTGGATGATGCCGACTCGGTAATCGCGCACGCGCATGATCTCTAGAGGTATCCACACGAGTTCCCGCAGCAGACGCGATTTCCTCCTCGACTTGAGTGCTCCGACCAGATCTCAAATCCACCATGCGCGGAGAGAGACATATCCACTCCAAAAGAGAGAGAAGGAGAGAGAGAGAGGAGAGAGAGAATCTAGGGAGTAAAATTCGTCCAACCAACTTTTTACCACTCCCCCTTGGCCCTCCTTATATAGAAATAAGGATAAGCACAAGAGTTAATCCTCATGATTATCCAAGAGTTTGGCCTTGGATAATTCTCCATTAAATCTTCATGTTTATCCTGCAGCTTTTCACAAAAACCCAGATAAGCATGAAATTTAACATCTCTCACCGTCTGACGAGAACTCTTATGTGTGTGACCCTCTAGGCCCATATATCAGTCCGGTTGCAGTCCCATTAAACTTAGAACTGTTTCTTGAGTTTAATATTTATTAATTAACTTTTAAACAACATATGTAAAATGATTAATTTAATAAACAAGTAAATTATCATCCGATGATTAATTCACTTGGCCTTCTGATCATGAACAGCACCAAATACTACCTCATGATCCCATAAGATATAAGGGATATTGTTCCCTTCAATTGAACATTTCCGTCTGCCGATACGGCACAGATATAATGCTTCACTCATGCAATGTCCCGATAACGCAAGGGTATGGTTTTATAGTCAAACCCTCTATCGCATTATTCAGATGGATTCCAGTACACAGTTAAAATCTAGAAAGACATCTCTTTCATTTGACCATGGCCAGGGATTTCTGTGTACACTTCCATGGGACATTCTCTCTCCAGTCTTATACCAAGAGTGAGTGATCCCTTGTTGTTCACTCAATTACCTTCGCAAGCTTTCCACTGTATCTGAAAGACCGATTATGGTGGACTTAATGGTTAAAGTCCACGAGTCAGAGAATCAAGATACAATGGTCCACAAACAAGGTATCATTGGTGACTCAGGTCAAAGGACCAACTGTGCTACTGCAACGATTGAATTTCCTGGTTGACTAATAGGTATAATTACCATCCATGAATTCTTATTTGGGTCTGTTCAGTGAACTCATTCTTTAATGAGCACCCACTTGTTTGTCTTAGTGTCACCACACGAGTGAATGTGAGATCATTCACCCTCATCATATGAGCAGACATAACTTGTGTTGATCTTATCGGATATTTAATGTCCATCTCAAATATCCTTTGATCGAGAACTATTTAAGACAATTGCCTTAGGATATTGATCTTACTATCATGATCTCATCATGATTCAATATCCCATACATTTGTCTATGGACCTTCATTACGATAGTCGTTTGCGAGAATTATTAAATGAAGAAATAATTACCTTTATTAATAATCTGAACTAGAATGTACAATGATTGGCTTTGAGGCCACCAAATTCTAACATTCTCCCACTTGGACTATAGCCAATCACCCATGTGTCTAAGTCCCATAGATTTAAGGTGACGTTCTAAATTGTTTTGAGACAATGGCTTAGTCAAGGGATCTGCTACATTATCTTCAGATGAGACTTTCTCAACTACTATATCTCCTCGGACGATTATCTCACGAATCAGATGAAATCGTCTCAGAATGTGCTTTGACTTCTGATGTGATCTTGGCTCCTTCGCTTGAGCTATTGCCCCATTGTTGTCACACAATAATAGAACAGGATCTGAAATGCTTGGAACTACTCCAAGCGCCGAGATGAACTTCTTCATCCAAACCGCCTCCTTGGCCGCTTCAGCTGCAACAATGTATTCTGCTTCGGTCGTCGAATCTGCAGTTGTTTCCTGTTTGGAACTCTTCCAACTTACTGCACCTCCATTTAACATGAACACAAATCCAGACATGGATTTTCTGTCATCCATATCCGACTGGAAACTCGAGTCAGTAAATCCTCGAAGTTCCAAGTCGTTTCCTCCATAAACGAGAAATAGATCCTTAGTCCTTCTCAAGTATCTAAGGATACATTTCACCGGCTTCCAGTGTTCCTCACCTAGATCAGCCTGATATCTACTAGTGACACTTAATGGGTGCGCCACATCAAGCCTAGTACATAGCATTGCATACATGATAGATCCTATTGCCGAGGCATAAGGAACTCTATCCATGTATGCTCTCTCTTCAAGTGTCTTGGGAGACATTTCTTTAGAGAGATAAATTCCATGCCTCATAGGAACGAGGCCTCTCTTGGAATTTTCCATGTCAAACCTTTTGACTATGGTATCTATGTACATAGATTGGGACAAGCCAAGCATCATTTTGGACCTATCTCGATAGATCCTTATTCCCAGAATATAGGATGCTTCTCCCAAATCTTTCATGGAGAAGTTTTTGGATAACCAAGCCTT
Source organism: Zantedeschia hybrid cultivar (assembly GCA_030544215.1). Lineage (NCBI taxonomy): Eukaryota > Viridiplantae > Streptophyta > Magnoliopsida > Alismatales > Araceae > Zantedeschia > Zantedeschia hybrid cultivar. The sequence continues at coordinate 51,269,339 of JARZZO010000011.1, forward strand.
TACTGATGACAGCATTCCTACATCATTCCCAATGAGTAGAATGTCATCAACGTAAAGTACCAAAAAGGTAACTGCGCTCCCACTAACCTTTTTGTATACACAAGGTTCATCTTCATTCTTAATGAAGTCATAAGATTTGATTGCTTCATCAAATCTTAGGTTCCAAGTTCGGGATGCATGCTTTAATCCATAGATGGATCTTTGCAGCTTGCATACCTTGCTTGAATGCTCTTTGGAAGTGAATCCTTCAGGTTGTATCATATACACCTCTTCTTGAAGGTTCCCGTTAAGGAATGCTGTTTTCACATCCATTTGCCATATTTCATAATCATAGAATGCGGCGATAGCAAGAAGTATTCTGATTGACTTAATCATGGCAACTGGAGAAAAGGTTTCGTCATAGTCAACACCTTGCCTTTGACGATATCCTTAATAATGACGATATCCTTTCGTCATATCCTTTCGTCATGGCAACCATGATAATAATAAGTCCATGATCATCCCACTATAAAATACATCACATGAATCAATTAGGTATTGAATTTTATAAATATAAAATTATAATACCAATTAGTTTTCGAAATAACATTTATTTCATCATTATCAATAATATTCAAAACATTATTGACAAATAAAATAACTAAACCATTCAGTTGATCTAAATCTAAATTCAAACAATTTGAACAGAAAAATGTAATCAAGTTATGCATAAAATCAGTTTAAAACATTTTTAAACTAATTGATTTAATAAGGAAATTAATTATCTAAAACAATTTTAAATAATTAACTAACACCCTATTAACAATAAAGCCCTTTAATTGAATAACAGTTATTAAACAGTTTAATAAGCTGTTAATAATCATAAAAATAATTAATAACAATTATTAATTATTCCTATAATTTTTCTGTTTTAAAACAATTTTAAAACGGGCTTAAATGGGCTTAAAATGGGCTAATAAAGGGTTTAATAGGGTTAAACAGTTATTAAAACAATTTTAATAATCATTAAAAAAATGGACCCAGCCCATTAGGGCCAATTGGCCCGGACCCGGGCCCTGGCTCGGCCAGGGGGTCCGGCCCCTGCCCGGTCCGACCGTGTCGGGACCGGCGGCCCGCTCCTCTTTCCCTGCAAACCTGCAGAAACCCTAACCTCCATGAACAACGGCGGCTGGAGGCGTTGGGGCGCCGGTGGCCAGCCCCCCCCGGCCGGCGGTGCCCCCGGCGCCGGCGTCGTGCCCGGCGCCGGCAGGGCCGCCGGTGACCGGCGATGGGAAGCAAACCAAGCCCCAAAAATCTGATTTTTCAGGTTTTTTTTTTAAAAAAACGAGTTTGGGCTCAATTTTCAGGACCACCAAGGGCACTCCGGCGCCGATCATCATGTCCAATGTGAAGTGGTGACTATCACCAAGAGATCTATGCATCCGGGCTGCCATCCCACGCTTGGGAATCGCGTACGAAGCCGCTAAAGTACCCCGTTCATCGTCCCACGAAGAACTCCGAAAATCCCAAATAAAATCCGAAAAATTACAGAAAAATAATCAAATTATTTGTGTTCATTGTATGAACACTATTTTGTCATTTTTAATCGGATTAAACACAAGAACACGTACAATACGGGTTCTTCACGCATAACAAGAAAAACACGCAAAACGATGCAGTTTTACGACCGAACCAAGAACCTGGCTCTAATACCACTATAAGGAATCGCTAGGAACGCAGCGGAGAATAAAAACGATTCCTATGTATCGGCTGCTGGGATCGTAAAACGGACATTAAAATAAACGCGGGAAGAACAGTTCTTCACCTTTACGGGGTTTCAAATCTCCTGTGGATGATTCCGACTCGGTAATCGCGCACGCGTACGATATCTAGAGGTATCCACACGAGTTCCCGCTGCAGACGCGATTTCTTCCTCTACTTGAGTGCTCCGACCAGATCTCAAATTCACCATGCGCGGAGAGAGACAGATCTACTCCAAGAGAGAGAGAAGGAGAGAGAGAGAGGAGAGAGAGAATCTAGGGTGTAAAATTCGTCCAACCAACCTTTTACCCCTCCCCCTTGGCCCTCCTTATATAGAAATAAGGATAAGCACAAGGATTAATCCTCATGATTATCCAAGAGTTTGGCCTTGGATAATTCTCCATTAAATCTTCATGTTTATCCTGCGGCTTTTCATAAAAACCCAGATAAGCATGAAATTTAACGTATCTCACCGTCTGACGAGAACTCTTATGTGTGTGACCCTCTAGGCCCATATATCAGTCCGATTTCAGGCCCATTAAACTTAGAACTGATTCTAGAGTTTAATATTTATTAATTAATATTTAAACATCATATGTTAAATGATTAATTTAATAAACAAGTGAATTATCATCTGATGATTAATTCACTTGGCCTTCTGATCATGAACAGCACCAAACACTACCTCATGATCCCAGAAGATATAAGGGATACTGTTCCCTTTAATTGAACATTTCCGTCTGCAGATACCGCACAGATATAATCCTTCACTCATGCAATGTCCCAATAATGCAAGGGTATAGTTTTATAGTCAAACCCTCTATCGCATTATCCAGATGGATTCCAGTACTCAGTTAATATCTCGAAAGACATCTCTTTCATTTGACCATGGCTAGGGATTTCTGTGTACACATCCATAGGACATTCTCTCTCTAGTCTTATACCAAGAGTGAGTGATCCCTTGTTGTTCACTCAATTACCTTCGCAAGCTTTCCACTGTATCTGAAAGACCAACTATCGTGGACTTAATGGTTAAAGTCCACAAGTCAGAGAATCAAGATACAATGGTCCACAAACAAGGTATCATTGGTGACTCAGGTCAAAGGACCAACTGTGCTACTGCAACGATTGAATTCCTTGGTTGACTAATAGGTATAATTACCATCCAGTAATTCTTATTTGGGTCTGTTCAGTGAACTCATTCTCTAATGAGCACCCACATGTTTGTCTTAGTGTCACCACACGAGTGAATGTGAGATCATTTACCCTCATCACATGAGCAGACATAACTTGTGTCGATCTTATCGGATATTTAATGTCCATCTCAAATATCCTATGATTGAGAACTGTTTAAGACAATTGACTGAGGATATTGATCTCACTATCATGATCTCATCATGATTCAATATCACATACATTTGTCTACGGACCTTCATTACGATAGTTAATTTGCGAGAACTATAAATGAAGAAATGATTGCTTTTATTAATAATTTGAACTAGAATGTACAATGATTGGCTTTGAGGCCACCCAATTCTATCAGTCATCACAGGTAGCCGCCTTTTAAAACGCGTCGCCATCCCTCGTCGCCTATCGGTGACAGAAACAGGGACAGGCCACGGTTGATTCTCTTAAAACGCGTCGTCCTGAGAAGCCGCTTTTTAAAAGGGCGTCGCTATCCTCAGACGCCATTCACACCAGAATCTGAAACATGCGGAATACTTTAATCGGGTTGATTTATGCCTAAATGGCGTCGTGCTTGTCCGTCGACATTCTAAATGGCGTTGTCCAGGCACGACGTCGTTTAGCACCAGAAACCCCGAACTGACAGAACCTCTCACAAGGTGATTTCCGCCTAAATGGCGTCGTGCTTGCCCGTCGCCATTCTAAATGGCGTCGTCCAGGCACGACGTCGTTTAGCGCCATAAATCAGGTTCTGCACTCTGCCCGAGGGCTCCCTTTTCACCCCCAAATGCCCCAAAATCAAACGAAACAGAGGAGGAAGAGGGGCAAACTAAGCCATCACAAGGAACCCTCAAATCCATATTCGTAGAAACCCCCATTCCCATCAAGAAAAGCTCCTAACATGCTCGTTCTACCCAAAGAAAACCCCCACATGCATCATGCTACACCATGGAAACTACGGATAAAACGACTATAATTCATGCAAGGTTCATCCCCCTACCGGTTACTTGAACTCCTCCTGGCTCCGTGCCGCCGAACCGCCGCACCACGGACCGCCGCCGGTACCCCCGAGGACGTTGCCACTCCGTCGGGACGTCGGCCGCCGCCCGGAGAAGGAAACGCCGCGAAGGAAGTGGTGGTGGCAGTGGTGAGAGGTGGAGAGGCGTTGGAGTGGTGGAAGAGGAGGAAGAGGAGGGGAAAGGGGAAGAGAGGGGTCGGAGGAGGCGGAGAGGGGGAGGAGAGAGAGTGGGAGGGTGAGAATGAGGGAAAGAAAGGAAGGTTCGCGGGGTCAATCCGAAAACATGGTAAAACGCGTCGTCCGAGACAGACGCCAATCAGATGACATGACGGGCCGTACTGACAGAAGCTCTGAAACGCGTCGCTCGCCACCGACGCTGTTCAGACGACAAGACAGGGGCCGTACTCTCACGGCCCGAAACCCGCCCACGTGGCGCCCACGTGGCACAACAGCAACAGACCTAAATGGCGTCCACCCAGTAAGACGCCGTTTGAAAGGCGTCGTGCAGTGTAGACGTCATTCAGAAGAAACTCTCAAGACCCCTCAGGGTCCAAACCAGGGGATCCGGCCCGAAACCGACCCGAAAACTGAACCCGAAACCGCAGTCCTTATAAAACAGGCCTTACAGCTTCCCAAAAGACAAAACTCGTGTTCTATTTGAATGGGCACGAAAATACAATCAGATTGTATTACCACAGTCGAAGAGGCCAGAAGATGCCAAAAGATCTAATGATACAAATTATTTTCCATATCACCAAATTATGGGACATCCTATTGAAGAATGCTATGTGTTCAAAGATGCAGTTGAAAAATTGTTGGGATCCGGGCGGGACGCGAAGAACGCAGCGATAACGATGAATAAAATATTATCCCGCCCGATGCCCGTTGATCCGATTCAGAACGAAAAACTAAAATCGAAAACTGGGTTGTAATCTAATTACCGTGCGCGGATTCGAATCCGCTTCTGTCTCGGTTCCGTCGAGGCGATGCCGCGAGCCGCACAAGCGTTCGGCCTCCAGCCGCGAGCTGCACAAGCGTCCGGCTTCCAGCAGTATCCACGCGATCCTCCGCGGTGGTTCGTCCTCGCTCCCTCGTCTATATCAGCTCGCTCGTTGAAGATCCGTTGCCGCAACGATTGCCGAAAACCCGTCGACGGGAATTCCCGACTTTCGGGAATCACGCGCGGCGGAGACGGAGACAATCCCGACGCCTCGAACGGGGCGCCCAGAGGAGGAGAGAGAAAGGAGGGATGACGGCCAGCATGGGGAAACTCTGGAGCTTGGCCCAAGGTTTCTCAACAGTGCGTATATATCAAGTCGGCGCGACTTTTCACAAAAGTCCCCGAGTTAATATAAATCCCACTTATGTACCACCGACTAAGAATCTTATTGCGTGTGACCCTCTAGGTCTATTTACCGATCCGGTTTTCAGCCCGTTAAGTCTAATAACTAGTTATTGACTTATTGTAATTAATTAATATCTAGATATTAACTAATTACTTAACCGAATTAACATCGCATGTAAATTCGGTCGGACTTCCGATCAAGTTGGGTGCCAAGCAACACCGCATGATCCCAGAAGGTAATGGGGTTCAGCAACCCACTCATAGAACCTGTCCGTCCACAGTTATCGCGTGGCTATAATCATTCGTTCGCACAATGCTCTCGAGTTAACCTAGGGTATGGTCAACTGTCAAACCCTAGATGGTCAACTCACTTGAATCAAACTCCGCTGTACAATATCCGAAAACCACTTTTCTGATATTGTTTCTGCTTTGGCCAAAGACTCCTGTGGATCTATTTTAGAGCATTCTTTCTCCAGTTACTTGAGAGCGAACGATCCTTTATTGAACACACAATCACCTTCGAAGGTCTTCCGCTGGACCCGATCCTTGACTATTAGAGATCCCGTGGATAGGGATTCGTAGGTCAAGGTCAAACTCCAGAAGTCCACCGACAAGGTGTCTTTGGTGTCTCAAGTCCAAAGATCAACCACGCCACTGTGACGATGAATCAAGCCGATTGATAGTCAGGTAAATTACCATTCGGCGATTCATGTCGGATCAGTTCAGTGAACTCATTCCTTAATGAGCACCTACAGGTTTACCATTGTGTCTCCACACGAGTAACTAACGAGATCAGTCACCCTCATCATATAAGCTGGAATAACCTGTACTAGTCTAACCGGATGTTTGATGTCCTTCTCAAACATCTTACGACTAGGAACAATTGAGAATATGTGTTTATAAGTCATCAGTCTCATTATTATGATCTCATCATAATCTGATGACTATTACACATATTCATGGACTTCATTATGCGCAAATATAAATATGCCAATCTACATAATGAATTTAATGCCATTTATTAGTGAACCAGATTGAAATAGGTACCTTATGATTGACTTAGAGGACACCTATATCCATCAATCTCCCACTTGGACTCAAGCCAATCACCTTCGCATTTGATCTCCATCAAATCTAGGTGATGCTCACAAAAAGTATGTGACTAAGACTTGGTTAGGGATCTGCTAAATTATCTATAGATGGAATATTTTCCATTACGTTATTTCCTCTTAATCCTTTGTCTCTGAACCTGTGAAAGAACCTCAGAATGTTCTACAACTTCTGAAGAGACCATGGCTCGATCACACAATTGATCGCTCCCACTGTTGTCCTATAACAACGAGATTTTATTAGAGACCTTTTAGAACAACATCTAGTTCAGGGATGAACCTTTTCATCCATACTGTTCTAATAACAGTATCACTTATTTATGTCATCACCTTAATATCGAGTTCTGGATTGGAACCATTCCAATCCATTCCATTCTACTAGAAGGTTGAATCTATTATTTGACTTGAAATTTGAGTCAGTATGACTTCATAGTTTCAAATCATCATCTCCATATACGTGAATGCATCCTTAGCACTTCTCAAGCGCTTAATGATGCATTTCACTCATGTATCCTTTAAGGAATCTTTTCTTTAAAGGAATAAATTCCATATCTCAACAATTGATACATGTTATGAAATTTATGCCAAACATCTTGACATACAGGTCAATATAATATCCCCACCGATTTATCTTAATAGATTCGTATTTCCAATACGTGGGATATTATAACTAAATCTATTATGGAGAAAACCATGGTTAACATTGCTTTCACTAATAGTAACATCCCGAAGTCATTCTTACTGATTTTGATGTTATTATCATAAAGCATTATTAAAGCGACTGTACTCCCACTATCCTCTTTGAACACACACAGTCCGTGATCATTCTTAATGATCACGTAATATCTGACAATTAAGTCAAAAACTCTTATTAAAATTTTGGGAAGTTTTAGTTTGATTCAAAATAAACTTTTAAATCATAATTTGCTTCCTGGACATTATAAAAGCTGTAAAGGTGTATCATATACATCTTTACCTCAATCACATTGAGAGGACGCTTTTAATATCCAACTGTCATCATCTCATGATTGACAGTATTGACAACTTATCAATCTCAAAGTTGTAATTACAGAGAGCATCATTATCATAAATTTTAGATCATAATCTATTTTGAACTCCTCTCACCTTACTGAATCAGATATGTCAAACATATCTTTTTAGTCACTAAGAGAATCTTAAAAATCTATGAAGCTTTCTGATGTGTTATGACTGGTTCCAAACAACTAAAGATTATCTAATAATCTTATGTTAGCTTGTGAATCTAGAACATCTTCTAGTTTTATCAGCTCCCACTGTCTTCTTTGAGGAGATATTACTCTTCACAGAAGACAGCTTTCAGGACGACAATTATTTCATTATCGCCTGGCCAATAACTATAGTGTCCAAACTCTTTAGACATTCACAAATTCACATCACGGTAATATCTGACTTTAAAAATAGGTTTGTTCATAATTCACATCTCATATGAATTATTTGGTTTCCATATCTTATATGGACACATACTGACTTATTTGGAACCATCTGTAAAGTATGGACATCTAATGTTCATACTCATGTTCATAAGGATAAGAATTAGACAAATCTTATTATGTATTGCACCATATTTTAATAAGGTGCAATTCCTCATTCTATCATATTACTATGATGCACAATGAGGATTAATCGAGCGAGGATACAATTATCCTCTTAATGATTTATGTGAATCATATACTAAAGTATTAGTTTTTTTGATCAAATCAAAAATTCTAATACTTCATATTAATCTTATACCTTAATCTTTCAGATGCATTCGACTTGTACTACATTAAGTATATACAGCCGAATCATTCTAAGAGTAAACTATAAGGTAAGGATATTGAGCTGTTTACATCAATATGTATTAGCATCAATAATTTCTTATTGTACAACTCTGTGTACAATATCATAGATAATCAGGATTCACACAGTTCATTTCTATAGGAGACTTGTGAACATTCATCACATGAAATGTCACTTCAAGAATCTATAGTGCATTGACTGATTTGAACAACATTTGTTCCTTCTCAGTCAACGTTATTCACTTTTACAATTCTTGATATCTTATGCAACTAAATAACAATTATTCAGTTTTATTTTAGACTCCTATAGATATACAAAGATTTACTGTCAGACAGCAACCTATGAATATCATGAACAATTGTTGAGTCTAACTCATCACTTGGATTCTCTCGATTTCCTTTTACTTGTCTAAGTCTGCACACTATCGCAGCTCTGATAATCATTTCCAATATCTCATATTGGATACGCTAATTCTCCAATAGACATGCAAAAGTCAATAATAAGAATATATGAAACTTCTTTCAAATTCCATATTCGTTTTTTCTTTACCAGTATTCTTATATTAGTTGCAGTGGGAGAACTGCTATTTCTCTATCTCAGCTGACTTTCCTTTATCCTTTTAAGATGTGGATTAGATCGTTTAAAATCTTACTACTTGCCTTTCTCAAAGGCATATCATAAATATCTCTTCATCTTGGTCTATCCAAATAAGAGATTTCATGATAATGATTAAGCCTTTCAAAAAGACATATCATGAGTACCTCTTCACCTTGGTCTATCCAAGTAAGAGGATTCATGATACCTGATTAGGATAATGACTTTCACTCTCCCCTAAAGACATTCTTTAGAGTTTTCTAGTCAGTCTGAGTATGAGAAGTATTGGCATCCAACATGCCAAAATCTCGAATAGACGACATATTAGTGATCGAAGGAAATAACGTGATTTGAGCAGATAATTCTTATAATTCAATTATGGTTTTTTATCTTGAATTATTTCCCACTATTTTTCAACGGACTGTATAACCTTCAGGTATACAGAACGGGAGACTCCGACGGTCATGATAATGAAGAACAAGATCCTTAGGTTGCCTCTCTAGAAGTTCATGATAATGAAAAAGCAGAAAAGAAAGTCATCGACTTACTAAAAAGGTTGCCATCTAGATTTACTGTATGGGAAGTTTTGTCACTCAATGAGGAATTGCGGAAGGCTCTCATTGCAGCTTTAAAAACTCCTCAAATTTATGAAGCTCATGCAGCAGAAATTCAAGAAATACCCTATGAGTCATTCATGGCTTCCATCACCTTCACTGAAGATGATATGTTGCTGCCCACAAATGACCACAACAGGCCACTCTACATGAGAGGAAAGATAAATGGACAATCTGTCAATAGAATTCTAGTTGATCAAGACTCTGCTGTCAGCATCATGCCTCTCAGAACCCTTCAGAAATTTCATCTTCATATGCACCTAAGAAGAGTGCAAGATTTCAAAATAGCTGGATTCAACAACAAGTTAGAAACACCAATTGGGGTAGCTGAATTTGAAATGGTCGTCGGTGACTTTCACTTCACAGTCCTCTTCTATATCATAAATTCTGATACCACATACAAAGCTTTGCTTGGGCGGCCATGGATACATCAATATTTTGTGGTGCCCTCCTCATTGCATCAATGCATCAAATTTTCCTGGGAAGGACAAATACAGCAGGTCTTCGCTGATCTCGAGCCCTTTGAGGTTCATGAATGTCATCTTATGGATGCCAATCTCTATATACCTCCACCACTGGAGGAAAAAGAATATAAAGAAATAGAAAAGCCTGATACCAGTCGAAGCAAGGAATGGTTTCCTCCTCCACCAAATATCGGCTCTCTCAGTCTTGAAGACAAAGAAGCTACAGTTCTAAAAAATTCTTCAGCAAAGACAACCAAGCAGCAAGATGTACTCTCTGTAGAAGTTATGGTCCCAACCGGACTAATACATCCTATTGAAGAGTATGAATGTCAGCTCGTAGAGCCTTTGAAAAAGTCCGTGGTTCCTCACGAAGATGGACATAAAACAGTCTTTTATAGAACTGATGAGCAGTCGGCTACTGAAGACAAAGATTGCCATATACCTGATATAGAAGAAGAATTATGGGTTGACACCATGGGTCTTCCAAACATGACAAAGCACACTGAGGAATTGGCTAAGGCTCAGTCAATTTCATTATATCAGACTAAAAGGGAATGAAGCAGGTTCCAACAACTATGGTACCCTCCTAACATGTCCAAACTATTGATGCAACATACACAACATCCAGGCTTGGGATATACCTTGCCGGAAGAAGAAACTTCTGAATTCTCAGTAAATATGACATCTATTTTGTCAGAAATGTCAGAAATTTCGCAAGCAATATATGATGACTATGATGAAGAGCAGCCCACGGGCCAGTCTATTCAAGAAAGCCAGCTAGAAGCTGATCAATCTTCTATTCTGGCATGTCAATGCTGGAAACATCTTGAAGAAGACGACATCCAAGTCGCAGAAGTCAAGGAAAATGATATCCCAAGTTCTAATATGGTTCAGAATATACTAGAAGAACAAGAAAATCCATCTATCACTCCTGAACCTCATGTTAACACAGGTCAAAGGGAAGATGAGCTCACTCCGCTTATAGAAAATCAACAGGCAGATTCTGCCCCAGATATTTTCACAGCAAATCAATCAAATGAAATTGACCAAGAAGTCAACGAAATTGAAGCAAAAATTGAAAAAGTAAATGAAGAAGATCTTATAGAGCTCCAGTCAGCACCTCCAGAACTTGAAGATGGAGGGCAAGTTACGATTGATCCTTGAAATCAATTTGGGTTCTGAAGAAGACCCAAGACCAATATATATAAGTGCACTGCTCAGTGAAGAACAACAGCAAGCATATATTTCACTTTTGAAGGAATTACGGGATTGTTTTGCCTGGTCCTACAAAGAAATGCCTAGGTTAGATCCAGAAGTAGCTCAACATGAGCTGGCTATTGATCCAACCATCGAGCCAATCAAACAAGCTCTGAGAAGAATGAGGCTGGAGCTGATAAACAAAATCAATGCTGAAGTCGACAAGTTAATTGATGTTGGCTTCGTACAAGAAAATCAATATACAACATGGCTAGCAAATATTGTTCCAGTCAAAAAGAAGGATGGACATATCAGAATCTGTGTAGACTCCAGAGATCTAAACAAGGCATGTCCGAAGGATGATTTTCCAGTGCCTGTTACAAAAATCATGATCGATGCCACTACAGGATATGAAGCTTTGTCTTTTATGGATGGATCATTGGGATATAATCAAATATGGATGGCTGACAAGGATAAAATCCATACTGCCTTCAGAACTCCTAAAGGAATCTTCCACTACAAAATAATGCCCTTCGGCCTCAAGAATGCCGGTGCAACATACCAAAGGGCAATGACCAAGATATTTGATGAATTCCTTCATCAACAAGTTGAATGTTATATTGATGACCTAGTTGTCAAAACCAAGAAAAAGGAAGATCATATGCAAGATCTCCGCACCATATTTGAAAGGCTGAGGCAATACAGCTTGAAGATGAACCACATGAAGTGTGCCTTCGGGGTTTCAAGTGGCAAATTTATGGGTTTTATTGTCAGATATAGAGGCATTGAAATAGACCCAGTCAAAATCAAAACTATCCAAGAGCTTCCACCTCCGAAAAATCTCAAAAAGTTGCAGTCTCTTCAAGGACGGCTCGCATACATTCGAAGGTTCATATCTAACTTAGCTGGACGATGTGAACCCTTCTCTAAATTAATGAAGAAGGATGCTCCATTCATATGGGATGATGAATGTCAAAATGCGCTTGAGAAAATCAAGTGATACCTTGCGTCGCCACCCGTACTGGGGGCACCTATCAAAGGCCAGTTATTGATCTTATATATCGCTGCTCAGGAGACTTCTCTGGGGGCAATGCTAGCACAAGACAATGAAGAAGGTAAAGAGCAAGCACTATATTATTTAAGCAGAAGGTTGATCGAAGCTGAACTCCGATATTTGCCAATTGAAAAGATATGCTTAGCCCTAGTCTTTGCAGCTAAAAGACTCAGGCACTATATGCTATCACATGAAATCCAGCTCATCTCTAGGACTGATCCTCTCAAATATATCCTTAATCAACCAGCCTTGAAAGGTCGTTTGGGCAAATGGGTAGTCCTCCTGATAGAGTTCGACATCAAATATGTCCCTCAGAAAGCCATCATAGGTCAAGCCATTGCGGACTTCTTTGCAGCACATCCAGTGCCAGAAGATTCACCGTTGGTCACCGACCTGCCAAATGAAGAAATGTTAGAAGCTAACTATACAGAACAAAAGATATGGCAACTCTATTTTGACGGGGCCTCCCGTTCAGCAATTGCACAAGATGGTACATTCACTACAAGAGCTGGGGCAGACATTGTCCGGATATCTCCAGAAGGCAAGGTTCTGCATACCTCGTGCTCTTTAACTAAGCCATGCACCAACAATGAAGCTGAATATGAAGCTTTAATAGTTAGCCTGGAAGTTGCTTTGGATATGGGCATCCAAATGATTCAAGTCCATAGAGACTCAATGTTGATTGTATACCAAGTCCAATGAATATATGATGTCAAAAAGCCCAAGTTGATTCCTTATCACAAAAGGGCCCTCAAGTTGATACAAAGATTCTATTTCTTTGAAATCAACCATATCAACTGCAGTGCAAATGTTTAAGCTTATGCTCTGGCTAAATTAGCAAGTTCTCTGGCTCTGCCGCCAGAAGGGTCCATTGAAATATGGGTCAAGAATAGAAGATTGTTGCCAACTGTGTTGGGAGACGAAACAGAAATGCAGATAGAAGGATGTACAGTAGAGGAAGCCGATAAGCCTGATTGGAGAGAAATGCTTCTCGACTAGTTCAAGTATAAAATATTGCCAAGCACTCGAATCAAGCATGCTAAACTGATCCGTATCAAGGATTCATATGAATACAAAGGAGACACTCTATTTCAAATGACATAGGATGGCAAAAGAAAAGTTCTCCTCAGATGCCTGTCACCGAAAGAGACAGCTGAAGCCTTGAGAGAAATACATGCCGGGGTCTGTGGTGCTCACCAGTCTGGCCCTATGATGAAAAATCAACTCAAACAATTGGGCTACTATTGGCCCACAAAGTTCGATGATTGTGCGCAATATGCCAAATCATGTCACAGATGCCAAGAACATAGCCCAATTCCAAGAAAACCTCCGGTGCCCTTGCAACCTACAGCACCATCATGGCCTTTTGCCGAATGGGGCATGGACATTGTCGGTCCATTCATACCCTCCTCAAGAGGTGCTAAATATATTCTGGCCGCCATGGATTATTTTTCCAGATGGGCCGAAGTAGTGGCATTAAGAGAAGTCACTGGGGCAGCCGTTGAAAGGTTCCTCCGCCAAAATATGTTGTTCCGATATGGGGCACCCAGTCGGATCATCTCAGATAATGGAACATGCTTCCGAAATCAAATCATATACAAGGTAGCTAGGAAATTCAAAATTGATTGGAGGACCTCTACAGTCTACAATCCACAAGCTAATGGGTTAGCAGAAGTCTTTAACAAGAGTTTATGCAACCTTCTAGCAAAGACAGTCAATTCAACCAAGAAAGACTGGGAAGAAAGAATGTATGAAGCATTATGGGCTTACAGAACCATATACAAAACTCCAACAGGCTGTTCTCCCTATTCCTTAGTGTATGGGTCAGAGGTAGTCGTACCAATTGAATTGGAAGTCCCCTCGTTGCGCATTGTTTTAGAGCAGGGGGTTATCAAAGGAAATCAATCAAATGTAGAAAGGCGACTCGAAGAGTTAGTAGCCTTGGAAGGTAACAAACTTCGAGCTCAACAAAATATTCAGATATATCAAACTCGTATAGCTCGAGCATTTGATAAACTAGTCAAAGAAAGAGCCTTCAAGAAAGGAGACCTAGTTATGGTCAAAAGAAGAAAAGTCATGGCGTCAAATCCAAAAGGGAAGTTGACCAGTAATTGGATTGGCCTCTATGTTGTCAAAACTGTTTTTGAAGGAGGAGCATATACCCTCACCAATCATAAGGGAGAAGTGCAATTCCCTCCCTTAAATGGCAAACATATGAAGCACTATCATGCGCCACCTCCGTGCTTTCCAAGCATTAATTAAAAAGAATATATGAAGCACTGTCTATGGTGTGAGCATAATCACCATGAAGACAGTCAAAGAAATCACCAAGCTCTCGGGACATATTCCCCCGGGACTATAAACCTCAAATGACATGGTAAAATTAACCTGCCTATATGAGCCAAAGACATTGAAGAGGCTCTAAAAGGCTTTACGAAGCCGTCCCAAAGCACCTCATGGGTTGCCAATGACGAAATGCCATTGAAAAAGAAAGAAAAAAGAAAAAAGAAAAAAGAAAAAAGTTGGCACGACTATCCCGCTAGTTGGGCAATGGTGCTGAGGCAAACGCGGTGCGGAGGGAGTATAAATCATTTCCCGCTTCCCGTTTTATAATCGGTTGAAGTTTCCAATCAATCAATATGAATTGATGATGTTTTCCGATTCCGAAATTATTTGATATAAACATGCATATGTCTTGCAACCTTGTTTCTTCGATGAACAGGGGGCAAGAAACTACAAAGAAACAAAGGAGATGGCCCGAGTCCTGCTGGACCCTATCATTCAAGTACAAACTCAAATCCAAGTTCAAAGTCAAATATGTATTGGCCTGAGTCAGCAAGACTCCGCCACTTAAGTTCAAGTTTAAATTCAAGTTCAAGGTCAAATTGAAGCTCAAGCTCAAGTCCAAGATGAATCGGCGTGGGTCAACAGGACCCACCACTTAAATTCAAAATCAAATTGAAAAGCTCAAATTCAAAATTCAAGTTCAAAGTTCAACGATCAAAGCTTCAACTTAGGAGCAAATTCAAATTCAAGTTCAAATCAAAAGCTCTACCCTAAAAGCAAGTTGAAGTTCAAAAGCAAATTGGCTTAGGTCAACTGGAGCAGCCGCTTAAATCCAAGCTCAACTTTGAGAAAAATTGGCCCGGGTCAACAAGGCTCGCCGCTTAAATTCAAGTTCAAAGCTCCAGTTCAAGCTCAAAGTTTAAGTTCAAAGCTCCAGCTTAAAAGCGAGCTCAAAATCCAAATCGGCCTCAGTCACCAGGACTCCGCCACTTAACTTCAAGTTCAAGCTCAGATTCAAGTACAAATTCAAAGCTCCAGTTCAAGTTCGAGCTCAAGTTCAAATGTTAGCATTCAAAGCTCAAATTCAAACCCAAACTTCAAGTTCAAAGCTCTAGTTTAAGAGTCAAATCAAATCCAAATACAAATTGGCATGAGTCCTACTGGATTATGTCACCCAAGTTTAAAGCAAGAAGATGGCCCGGATTCATTCGATTCCGCCAGCCAAGTTTAAAGCAAGAAGATGGCCCGGTTTCATTAGATTCCGCCATCTAAGGTCGAAGCAAAAGAAGATGTCTTGGGTTCATTCGATCCTGCCATTCAAATTCAAAATTCAAATCAGCCTGGGTTAACAAGACTCGCTGCTTAAATTCAAGATCAAATTCAAGTTCAAGTTCAAAGCTCCAGTTCAAACTCGAGCTCAAATTCAAGTTCAAAGTTCAAGTTCAAAGCTCCAACTTAAAAGCGAGCTCAAAATCCAAATCGGCCTCAGTCACCAGGGCTCCGCCACTTAAATTCAAGTTCAAGCTCAAATTGAAAGCTCAATGCAAGTTCAAGTGCAATTTCAAAGCCGCCATTCAAAACTTATGTTCAAAATAAGTAGGTCTGGGTCAACAGGACCCGCTGCTTAAATTCAAGTTCAAAATCCAAGTTTAAAGCAAATTTGAAAGCAAAAGAAGATGGCTTGAGTTCATTCAATTCCGCCATTTAGAGTTCAAATTCAGAACTCAAATTGAAGTTTAAATGCAAAAAATCAAGCATAAATCTAAGCTTAAATCCAAACCGGCGCAAGTCAACAAGACACATCCGTTCAAGTTTAAAGCAAATCGGCTTGGGTCAACAGGATCCGCAGCTTAAATCCAAGTCTAAATTCAAGTGCAAATTCAAATTTAAGTTCAAGCTCAAAGTACAAACCTAAAAGCTCCATGCTCAAGTTCAAATGCAAATCGGCCCAAGTCAACAAGACTCTACTGTTCATATTCAAAAACAAATCGGCTTAGGTCAACAAGATCCGTTGCTTAAATCCAAGTTTACGTTCAAAGCTCTAGCCTAAGAGCAAACTCAAATCTAAATGTAAATCGAGTTGAATCCTGCTGGACTCTGCCATTCAAGTTCAAATTCAAATCGGCTTGGGTCAGTAAGACTCTGCCGTGCAAGCTCAAGTTCAAATGCAAATTGGTCCGGGTCCTGTTGGACTCCGCCATCCAAGTTTAAAGAAAGGTCGAAAACAAAGAAGATGGTCTGGGTTCATTCGACCCCGCCATTCAAGCTCAAATTCAAATCGGCTTGGGTCAACAGGACCCGCCGCCCATATTCGAGCTCAAGTTCAAGTTCAAGATAAGTCGGTCTAGGTCTGCAGGACTCATCCACTCAATATTGAACAAGTTTAAGACATGTCAAATTTGCTTTGGCTATGGTCCTATCAGCCTAGCCATTGTTACCCTCATTTGCCTTGGCTATGGTCCTCTCGACCTAGTCATTGTTACCCTCATATTTGCCTTGGCTACGATTCTCTCGACCTAGTCATTATTATCCATATTTGCCTTGACTATGGTCCTCTCGGCCTAAACCATTGTTACCCTCGTTTTCCTTGGCTATGGTCCTCCCGGCCTAGCCATCGCTACCCATATTTGCCTTGGCTATGGTCCTCTCGGCCTAGCCATTGTTACCCATATTTGCCTTGGCTACGGTTCTCCCGGCCTAGCCATTGTTACCCATATTTTCCTTGGCTATCGTCCTCTCGGCCTAGCCATTGTTACCCTTGTTTGCCTTGGCTATGGTCCTCTCGGCCTAGCCATTGTTATCCATATTTGCCTTGGTTATGGTTCTCTCAGCCTAGCAATTGTTACCCTCATTTGCCTTGGCTATGGTCCTATCGGCCTAGCCTTTGTTACCCTCATTTGCCTTGGCTATGGTCCTCCCAGCCTAGCTATTGTTACCCATATTTGCCTTGACTATGGTCCTATCGGCCTAGCCATTGTTACCCTCATTTGTCTTGGCTATGGTCCTCTCGGCCTAGCGATTGTTACCCTCATTTGCCTTGGCTATGGTCCTCTCGGCCTAGCCATTGTTACCCATATTTGTCTTGGTTATGTCCTCTCGGTCTAGCCATTGTTACCCTCATTTGCCTTGGCTATGGTCCTCTCGGCCTAGCCATTGTTACCTATATTTGCCTTAGCTATGGTCCTCTCGGCCTAGCCATTGTTATCCATATTTGCCTTGGCTATAGTCCTTTCGGCCTAGTCATTGTTACCCTCATTCTCCTTGACTATGGTCCTCCCGGCCTAGCTATTGTTACCCTCATTTGCCTTGGCTATGGTCCTCTCGACCTAGCCATTGTTACCCTCATTTGCCTTGGCTATGGTCCTCCCGGCCTAACTATTGTTACCCATATTTGTCTTGGCTATGGTCCTCTCAGCCTAGCCATTGTTACCCTCATTCGCCTTGGCTATGGTCCTCTCAGCCTAACCATTGTTATCCTCATTTGCCTTGGCTATGGTCCTCTCGGCCTAGCCATTGTTACCCTCATTTGTCTTGGCTATGGTCCTCCCCACTTAGCCATTGTTACCCATATTTGCCTTAGCTATGGTCCTCTCAGTCTAGCCATTGTTACCCTCATTCGCTTTAGCTATGATCCTCTCAGCCTAGTCATTGTTACCCTCATTTGCCTTGGCTATGGTCCTCTCGCCCTAGCCATTGTTACCCTTATCTGCCTTGGCTATGGACCTCCTAGCTTAGCCATTGTTACCCATATATGTCTTGTGTAACGACCCGCCATCCTATGACCGGAGACCCGATCACTAAATTGATGTCGGCCCATTAACTGAGGGTTCACACCCGGATCTCTCATAACACATCTGAAGGAGTAAGCGCTAACAAGGCTAAATATAACAATCACACGGACTACAAAGATATAACAAGTGCGCAGGAAGGAAGATAACAATGTCCGTATACAGTCCAACAATAATTACATGATCCAACAAATTAAATAAGTATAGGCAGAAGTAAAGTACAACAACATCGGGGCATACCCCGGAACTGAGACAGCTGTTGGTCCGCACACCAAGAAGACACCACACGCCACCACGCGCCGCGAGGTCCACACCTGAAACCGCAGGGAGTGAGCCACACCAGAATTGGGCTAAGTAGGGATCATCCGATCCCCAGCCTCCCACTCACACACCCACAAGTGCAACAATACGGATATATGGCAATTAAGCAAAACAGTAAACATAGCACCCAAATCTGATATGAAACATACGCATAAGCAGTGTAGCAAGAACAGTTCTATGTAACCCGAAGAACCCAACACAAAGTCACGTCTCACAGCCAAAATCCACAAAGCGACCGAACCACACTGTCGACCGAAGTCAAACGTCGCCTCCCAACACTACCACCACTGCTCACGCCTGTCCACCCCTACAGTGTTCCGGGGCACTGTAGGGTGAGGCAGTGAGTCAAACTAGGACTAGCTGGGACCAGTGAACCACCACTGCCCAGCCACGTGTGCACACAAGCAGTCTAGACTACTGTCCTACCGACCGGATTTCCTCCACGCCAGGCCTCGGCGCTTCAGAAGGGCCCTGGGGACCGGCGAACCCCCGTCAAGCCGAAGCTACAGGAACTACCCACAACCCTAAACTCCCGGGCTGCGTCAGGCCAAAGGGTGAAGGGTACCACTCGTAACCTTGATCAAAGGTCACATCAGGCCCAGTGGCTAAAGGGGTAAAACAACTCCAACAGTACCACAACCAGCTCCACAGCAAGAAACGCGCCGGAAGCTGCCACGACAAACAGGGAAACCCCGACCCGCTGAGACCAAACAGCAACCCCTCGGATAGCGCGCCGGCTACTCCGGCCCGACGGGCTCAAGGTGGTTCTGCTTCCCTCAGCCAAAGGTAAAACACAACATGTACCACTCCCCCACCGGTACGGCAACAATGCCTCACAGACACCATGGCCCTTCCCCATCGGCCCAAGGTGACAAACGTAAACCACAGTAGTTCCAATTCCATATCCGCATAAACACACACACATACATGATGTAATTCCATTCACGCAGAAGTCCTCAGTCTCAGTGTACAACTTAAAGCATGCATTCGAACCATCCAATCGTAAAACATGTGTTAAATAACAGGAGTTAAGCAGTTCTGTCTTGAATCGCGTCGACCGAGGTCGACGCCATTCAAGCCCCTAAAACAGGTTCATTAAAACCAGATTATTCCTTAAACCACGTCGACATGGGAAGCCGCCCTTTAAAACGTGTCAGAGTCCACGGACGCCATTCACCCTAGAATTTCAGATTTGCAGAAGCCTCAGTCGGGGTGATTTCCTGCCTAAAAGGCGTCATGATGGTCCGACGTCCTTCTAAAAGGCGTCGTCCATACATGACGTCTTTTAGCGCCAGAACCCCGTACAACGAAACCTCGAACAGGGAGGTTTCTGCCCTAAAAGGCGTCGTACTGCCCTGACGTCCTTCTAAAAGGCGTCGACCAGGCACGACGCTGTTTAGCGCCAGAAACCTGGTTCCCTAGTTCGATCCAAGGGTTCCTCCCCTTAACCCCAAACACCCTAAAACGCCCAAAACAGAAGGGGGAGAAAAGGGAAATCAAGCTACCACAAGCATGCTACAGTTCCACGATCTCGAACACGGCCATTCCCATAAGAAAATCCCCATAAAGATGCTCATTCTAACCCAAAACACATCATGCCACGCCAAGGAAATCACGAGTGAGACATCCACAGTCCATGCAAGGTTCGTCCCCCTACCGGTTCTTGAACTCCTCCAAGCTCCGTACTGCCGACCCGCCGCACCGCAGACCGCCGCCGGTACTCTCGAGGACGCCGCCACTCCGCCGGAACGTCGGCCGCCGTCCGGAGAATGGAACGCCGCGAAGGAGGTGGTGGTGGTAGAGGTGAGAGGTAGGGAGGTGTTGGAGTGATGGAAGAGGAAGAAGAGGAAGGGAAAGGGGAAAAGAGGGTCGGAGAGGGCGGAGAGGACGAAGAGAGAGAGGGTGGAGGCGAAAAATGAGGGAAAGAAGGGGAGACTCGCGAGGTCAATCTGAATCTGGCTAAAACGCGTCGATCGAGACAGACGCCAATCAATCTGACAGGACGGACCGTACTGACAACGCTCTGAAACGCATCGCTCACCATGGACGCTGTTCAGACGACAGGACAGGCCGTACTGACAACGCTCTAGTGCTGTACACTGACATCGCAGGGGTCGCAGTCTAAATCGCGTTGACCATCATGAACACCTTTCAGACGACGAGACAGGGGCCGTACTCTCGCGGCCTGAAACCCACCCACGTCGCGCCCACGTGGCACAACAACAAGCAGACCTAAATGGCGTCCACACAGACATACGCCTTTTGAAGGGCGTCGATCAGTGCCGACGTCATTCAGTCAAAAATCTCAAGACCCCACAAGGTCCAAACCAGAGGATCCGACTCGAACACTGAACCCGAAACCTCAGTCCTTACACCTTGGCTATGGTCTTTTTAGTCTAGTCATTGTTCTCAAAATTTGTATTAGTTATGGTCCTTTTGGCCTAATTAATGATACCTAAACTTATCTTGACTAATATCTCTTGATTTAGTCAATGATATTCACTAAAACCATGGCCAAGATCCTTATAATCTATTGCCACCCTACATATTAGCTAAGGTCCTTACGACCTCTGTCACTCCAATAAAGACTCGAGCCCTTACGATTTGTGCCATTCTCAATAAACAAGTGATTGAGGTATCTTTTTCCCTGCTCACTCTGTCCTTCTATTTTAAACTTCAATAATCTCCATAACATTTCCAGTTATGGAAGCCAATAGACGTTGTTAAGTCATTTTCATTTGAAATTTTTTCCTTTCGGCTTTGCGGCTACCATAGATATATACTTCACTCTACTCTATTTACAACAAGGGGAGAGAGATAGACAAAATGAAATGAGACAAAAATCAAAAGGGGTTTAAAAATAGAGATACCCTGTCGGACTTGATCGTATCTTCTGCGGTCAAGAGAAATAAGGGCTATATACCCGGCTATGGTGAAAACCCAAAAGGGCACCACAGGCAAAATCGGGAACCCCGCTGTGTGAAAACCCAAAAGGGCGTACGGGCAAAAGTAAGAGGGGGCCGACTCTGGTGAAAACCCGAAAGGGCACTTGGGTCGGTAAAGTGAACAAAAAAAGAAAGAAATCAAATATACCATTCATTGAAAAGAGGGTATGGAGCAAAATTCTTCTTCATGTATGTCAAAAGTTACAAAGAGTGACTTCCTTCTTAGCTTACGTGAAAAAACAAAAAAGAAAATACCCCTCCCAATTACAAAAGTTCCATGATAAACAACATCATGGGTTTTCAAGTAACATGGATAACAGTAGGAGTCCCTCTCTAGCTTGGGCATTCAGTTCAGAAAGAGCTTCCTCTTCAGTTTACAGTCTGGCGATCTCACTGGACGAAGATTCAAGAAGGCCCTGGGAGACTAAAAGCCCTCTCTGGTTTACGTCCTCTCCTTCCATGACGGGATTCTGTTTAGAAGGTCCAGTGGAGGAAATAGCTATATCTTTAGAAGTGGTCTTTAATACAACTACTTTGTCTTTCTCTTGTGAGGCCATTTTGCTGCAAAAGAAAGATCAATGATTAAAACAGAAATCCAAAAAGCTTTATCCAAGAAAGAAATTCTGCCAAAATTTCGGCAGCATCTCCAATTGACGAAGGCTATTAAAAATTTCATTAGAAGACATCCGGGACATGCCGAGATGCTCCGAGAAGGAAAAACCCATATCAAAGACAGAGAGGTGTAAGGATAGCATTCTAGTGATCCAGTTCCTGAGAGTCGAGCTGCAACCGAGACTAGGTACTGAAGCCGCAGCCTTAGGGATTGTTCCCACAAAGACTGCCAAAGTGAAATAGTAGGCACGCTGAAGAAAAGCCACTGGACTTGCGAGTGCTACAGTGATGAGTCTGCGGCTACTATAGATCGGTACGGCCAAAGCCGATTTCTTACAAGGAAAAGTACAAAGAAAATTTTAGAAGAATGATACAAGTACATATGAAGCTCTCCGCTACCCAAAATCAACAACGGCCAGCAATCCCTAAACAGTCCCACCGGCCAAAGGAAGAAGAAGAGGCGGGGGAAAGATTGGCAGTTCCCCTCGCACAAACTGAGAAGAAGGCGCAGGAAGAAGAAGAGGCGGGGGAAAGCTCGGCAGCTCCCCTGTCACAAACTGAGAAGAAGGCGCAAGAAGAAAAAGAAGAAGAGGCGGTGAGAGAAAAAGTCCTGCCCCCTTCTCTTTTATATCCGACCCGGTCGGTTTGAAGTACTGGCCGGTCTAAGGTCCGAACCGATTTCGTCCGAATCATACCGGCGCAGACTCAAGGGGCCTTGTCCCCTTCTCTCAAACTCAACATATGCCAGCTAGTTTAAAGCTCCAGTTAAAACTGAACTGGCGCACACTCAAAGGGTTATGTTGCCCCTCTAACCAAGCAGGTTATGGCCACCACAAGAGTCTAAGACCCGATCCAAATCAGTTGCGGAAACAAGTCAAAGATGGAATTTCTATGCTGCAACAAAGGAATCTTCAGTTAATGAAAGAAGACCTTCAAGTGGGGCTGGTTTCTAAACCGTGAGCCGCTTAAAGAAGATAAGTACGTGACAATGGGCCACGCATACAACTCACTTCATCGCCTCCGACCGTTGTGCGTGAGCCGCATGCGTGGGGGGCATTTGTTGTCACCTAAAAAATGAACATGAGATAAGCCCAAAGATGGTTCAAAGAAGGCCCAAGGTGAGGGAACCTAAGAAGCAACAATGAGACCTATTCTTGCAAGCCAAATGAAGCTAAAAATGGTCACTTTGGGCCCAAATGAAGAAGAATCCAATGGGCAGAAACTAAGCTCATTTTTGCAAGCCAAAGGGACTCCAAAAGGATCATCTTTAGGCCCAAATGAAGAGGAAATTCAAAAGGCAGGCCCGGGCCCACTATCTCAAGCAAAAAGAAGCCCAATAGGGCCAATTTGGCCTCAAAAAGTGAAGGCCAAGGCCCAATTTCGTGGCAGCGTTTAAAAGGGCCCAAATGCCCCCTCCCCCATGGCATATTCTAATCACTTTGGTCCATCCTCAAATCTGCCCAAAGGTGGATAAGAAGAAAAAGGAAGTGGTCCCCCCTTCAAAAGATACTTCTAGAAGGGAGTAGGTGAAAAGCAAAAGGAAAACCAATGAAGATTCTCCAACTGTTGTGGCCTTATTGGAGAGCTCTTAAGAGGGGTTTATTATCCTTAATTTAAGGCTAATGGATGCCTAATATACCCCCCAAAAGTAACCTAACTTTATCTATAAAAGAAACCCCTTCTTCTCCAATAAAGAGTTGGAGACAAAAGCTCACAAAAAAAAAGAAAAAGAAAAGTGAGAGAGCTTGGAGGAGCACGTCTCCGTCCTCCATTCCCCTCCATTTCTTGCATCTCAAGAGAGAAAAGAGAGCTAGAGAAGAAGAGAAAAAGAAAGGAAGAGTGCTAGAGAAGAAGAGAGCAAGAGAGTGGGCTTCAAAAGCCATTCACCCTTCTCATCCCCTCTCCAAGGTAGAGTGGGGGTGAAGAATGGGTTTATTTCTGTTCTTCTTGCTTTCTTAGATTATTTTCTTTCATTTTGATGTTCACAGGAGTTTCTATCTCCCCCTTAATGTTCATTCATGGTGTTGAAAGCAATGAAAATGGATGTTCAGATTTTTCTGTTCTTGTGAGTCTGCTGGCTTTTATGCATTTTTCTATGATATTTTTTCTTCATAAGATCTGTGTTTTTTGTGTGGGGTTGGTAGAGGGGCCTTTATAGTTCATAGAAATGGTCTTCTCAAGCCTTAAAACCTCCTAAAGATGGAGATATGACCCGAAATCTAAGTTGCTCTCCTGGTTTCCTGAACTTTATATTTTCTGGTTTTGTGTTTGTTTGCTTTTGGTTTTGGGGTTTTTCAAGGTGGCTTGGCCTTCCATGTCCCTTAAGAGCACATCCCCTCCATGGATAATGCTCCCCCAAGACCAAACATCAAGAGAAATCCCTCTAACATGGAGCCAAGAAGGAAGATCCATGGAAAAGATAAAAAACAATGCTTAAGTTTTCATAAGTTCCATATTTAAGTTCTTCTTGATATTTTCCTAAATAAATGCATTAAAAATATATTTTAAATAGAGGTTTTATGTTTTATACCTTTTATACTTTGTTTTCCATCATTTGAGTTAGGTTTAAACCTATTTTTCCCTAAGAATCCGTATTTCAGGTGAGTCTGCGCCTATGCAGTGCTACAATGTTGGGTCTGCACTCCCTGTTCATGAGTCTGCGCCTCGCTGTGCAGACTCAGCGCCTGTGTGCAGTTTTTGAGTCTGCACATCTTTTAGCTTGGTTTTTGGACTTGAGGTGATTCTTTGATCCTCCCCCAAGTTGTCCAAAGATTCCTTGGACCTAGGGTTGTCCCTTTGAATCCCAATGAAGGTCCTAAATAGCTTGGACTTTGGGTTGTTAAGCTCTTAATGTTTCAATCCGAAATCTTGTCATATGTTTTAAGATTTTAAGTTTCTTCCGATGTTTCTTAAGGATGTCCCGATCTAAGGGTGCCAACAATCCAATGTTGGGTAACCCATCAAGGGCCCTCATACAAAGAACATCATTCTTGTGTTCCCATTTCTATGGGTTCATTTAGATGATATGTCATGAAAGTCCTGATGAGTTGGTGAAGTTCCTTGCTCCTCAAATATAGAAATGGAATGGGTGATTCTCTGTGGATAGCCCTTGCATTTCGAAGGCATTAAGGGCACCCTTTGGGTGAATGGTTGGATGCTCGGCATGCCCCCCTTTATAGCCACCTCCATGGTTCATGGCTATATGTGATCCTCTAGGGAAATTGGTAGAGTTCCTTGCTTCCTAAATGTAGAGATGCTTTGGATTACCCCTTGTGGGTTTTTCTTATATCTTGAAGGCATTAAGGGCACCCTTTAGGTAAGTGGTTGGATGTTCGGCACGCCCCCCTTTACAGCCACCCCTATGATCTATTAGTCATTACATATCCCTTTAAGGGAGTTGGTCCTTCGGGTCTCTTCATGCCATGATCCTTCATGAAGATCCTAAACCTTTGTTGGGTTTTCCTAATGAAAGGTTGAAATTCAACTTGGAATCATTATATTAAGCATTTTCAATGCTTTATAAAGTGATCCAAGAAGAATGAGATAAACATGAAGAAATCATGTCATTTGAAGAAATCCACATAAGGACCACTCCTTGAAAAGGTTTTATGTAGCCATACTCAACTCCTGAGATTTCTCAATGTTATCCTCCCCAAATTTGTGGTGATTCTTGGATCACTTCAAGTTGAAAGAGACATAAAATTGAAATTATGCTTAGATTTTGAGTCTGCGCACCTATAATCATGGAAATTTGATTGGGAATGGGATACAACTTGTTTTCCTCGACTCCGGATTTCATATTCTAACTTTATTAGTTGAAACTAACCCCTTGATGGATTTAATTGAAGGTTGAACTATGTAGAAAATTCAGAAAATCAATTTTCAGACTTGAGTCTGCGCCACTGTTCTAAGTCTGCGCACCCTTACGCAGACTTAACTCAAAATTGTCAAAGAAGCCTTGCATGGGCTGATAGACTCATTTACGGTTCAAATAACTCAAATAATTAAATTTAATCCATTTAAAAAAAAAAACGGTTTAAGATAGCCATCTTCTATCTTAAATAAACACAAAATTTCAAACTTAAGGTAAGTCTGCACACCTTTCATAAGCTCATTTCAAATGAAAAAATCAACTAAATAATAAATCAAATTGCGCAGACTGAAAAACTGTCAAAGATGCTTTGCATGGACTGAAAATCCCATTTATGGTTCAAATAATTCAAATAATTGAAGATAATTCATAACCCACTAAAAAAGGGTTTAAAATAGCCATTCTCTCTTTTAAATAAACACAAAACATCAAACTCAAATTGAGTCTGCACACTTGCCTAGGTTCTAAACATAAAAAAGGGGTTGTTTAATAACTCAAACATTCAAGTCAAAACCCCATCAAAATCATATTCCATGGCACATAAATCAAGATTAACAACTTCTTTCCAAAATGACTCTTGAGTCTGCACACTTTTCTATGGACTCATTTCAAATAAAAAAAATCAAATAAATAAAGAATAAAATTGCACAAATCTCTTGAAATCATATCTCAAATACTCCATTTTATTCAGATATAAAAATCCATTTACAAAAGGATCCACATCTCCTCAAAATAAATAAAAAAATTACAAGTTCAGTTGAGTCTGCGCACCCCCTACGCAGACTCAAACCCATTTTCTTGTCTCCTTGATCTTTGAAGCCCCCCTAGCACTTTGAAAGTCTTGAAATTCCCCTCAACCTCAGAAGGTTCCATCTTTATAAGAATCTTACTCAAAATCCTCTTTAAATCTGAGTTTGCGCATCAATCGGATGGCCAAAACTTCATCTCTTGCCCCCTAAATCATGCCCTCAGCTCCAAATCTGTAAATCATCACAAAAAAAAACATAAAATCAAGTTATCCCATCAAAAAAAACAACTCATAAACAAGAAATTCACATTTCAGACTTGAGTCTACGCACCCCTGCGCAGACTCAGCCCTGAAATTCACAAAAAAAAAAAAATCAACTTCCCGTCCATTTCAAGATGATCTAAAACTCTCTAAAAATCAGATTTATTCTTATCTATCAGGAAATCAAATAAAAACATCAAGTTGTTCTTGAAAAAATGCAAAAAAACCTTTAAAAACAAATTGGTGACAAATGAGTCTGCGTACCCCTGCGCAGACTCAACCTCAAATTCCCAAAACTTGTCTTTTTGACCTTAAATTCTCTCCAAATTAAATTCAAAAATTCACATAAAAACTTTATACTTCATATAAGTTAAAAACCTAAAAAAGAACTCAAAATTGCCTTTGCAAAAAATATAAAAAATGTTTAAAACACCTTAACAACAAATGAGTCTGCGCCCTATTGTGCAGACTCAACCCTAAATTTCTAAAAATTGGTATTTTAGCCATTAAATTCCCCTCAAATTAAGTCAAAATCTCAAAGATAAACCATATATTTTCCACAAATAAAAAAACCAAACAAAAATGCTAAATTTCCCTTTGAAATTGCATAAAAAATGTAAAAAACAGGTTTATGACTCATGAGTCTGCGCTCCCCTGCGCAGACTCAACCCCAATTATTAAAATCTAAATTTTTTAACCTTAATTCTTTTAAAATTAAGTAAAAAATCTCTAAGATAAAATAAAATACTTCATGTAAATCAAAAAATCAAATAAAACTCAAGAATACCTAAAAGAGGTCTCATTTCAATTGAATTTGCACATCTTACTTATCCTTCAAAACCTACAAATTCAAAACATAAAAAATATAAGTCTTTGAAGCATTTTTCACTCAAATCAACTAAGAAAATATTAAAAAATATTTTTCATACCTTGCAAATCAAAATTCAAAATCTCTTTACTTTAAATCTGAAAAAACACAATAAGAAATGTTTATTACACTTTCTTGTCAATAAAACATAACCAAAATTAACATTCAAATTTTAAATCATGATTTCTATAAAAAATGTCATTTATCTCAATAAAAAATACCATAACAATGATTTTCTCTCCTCTTGCAAATCAAAAGTCAAATCAACCAATTCAAGCATTCTCATTGATAATAAATGAGTCTGCTCACTCTTGTGCAGACTTAACTCTAAAATTAAAAAATGAGTTTTCTTCTCACATAAAAGTTGAAATTCATTTATTTTTCAAATGCAAGCTTGTACATTTTATTTATATCATTTTAAAGGGTGTTTTCTAATCTTCCGACGATTAATCAAGGGTTTTCCTCTTAGCATGATGTAATTAACGCTATTCCATTTATGGGTAGCGGGATTGGGTCTAAGAACTACACAATCATCTGATTGATTCATGTAAAGCGCATAAACACATATTCAAATTTCAAAATTAAAAAATCAAGTTCAAGTGCATTTATCAAAAAATGTTCGATATTCACCGTGTTCTCTGCTCTCCCCCTTGCCCTCCTCTTCCCTCTCCTCCACAGGTGTTGGTCTAGATGCCAAGGGAACAACTATGGTGACGGCCGCCTGGCAGATTTGCCACATGTACCATCTAGCTTGTCCCGACTTGAGGTCGGCCCGCTCTACCTGCTCGTACCCTGAGTGCACCGCCGGGGGTCCCAAATGGAAGCTGCTCCTAGGCTCCTTCTTTTTTCGATTGTCCGGCTGGATGAATGGGGTGACTAGGTGCAGCGAGACCGCTGTTGGGTTCTCTTGTTTCTCCAGATCACTCACGCAGCGGAAATATAAACTTAAATCAGCGATCCGTTTCCCATTTCGAAAATACTAAAATCAGAAATACGGTAATCAGACATTACGCACGCGGATTCGAATCCGCGATCGATTGGCTTCGTCGGTCTGACACCGCTAGCCGCGCAAGCGCCCGGCCTCTAGCAAAGTCCACGCGATCCTCCTCGCGGTAGATATCTTCACGATTCCTCATTCTTCGCAGCCCACAAAGCCTCCGCCATTCGCCGCAATGATAGCCGCAATACGCGGACGATTTCCTATCAGACGGGAGTCGGAGAAGAGGCGGAACAGACTCGGAGAGCAGATCCGGCCTGAGCGCTAGAGAAAGAGAGGAAGTGAGGAGGTGGCGGGTAGGGTTGAGTAACAGCTTGGCCTACTCAGCTCGTTTGCTACATTTTACACTAACCGCGCGGTTTTTCATAAAAACCCCCAATTAATATAAAACCCACTTATTTATCCATCACCTTCAGAATCATATGCGTGTGACCCTTTAGGCTCAATAACCAGTCCGGTTAATGGCCCAATAAGCCCAGTGACTCCTCACTAGCCTGATTAATCAATTAATAACTCATATTAATTAATTAATCAATTGAATTAATGTCACACATCGAATTCAATCGGGCCTTCGATCACGTTGGGTGCCAAGCAACACTGCGTGAACCCATAAGGTATTAGGGTTAAGTAACCCACTCTTAGAACCTTTCCGCCGACAGTTACCACGTGGATATAATCTTTCATTCGTACAATGTTCTCGAGTCAATTCAGGGTATGGTGTACTGTTCAACCTTAACCGGTCAACTCACCTGGATCGGATGCTGCCGTATAATATCGAAAAACTCATTTTCCAATATTATCGTCTCCCCTGGCCAGGGACTTTTGCGCATCCTTCCTAGAGCATTCTATCTCTAAGTACCGAGGCGAATGATTCCTTATTGACACTCAATTTCCTTCGACGGTATTCCGTTGTATCCGATCTTTGGCTGTTTAGAATCCCATGGTTAGAGAGTCATAAACCAAGGTTAAAGCACAGAAGTCCACCGACAAGGTGTCCTTGGTGTCTCAAGTCCGAGAACCATCCACGCAACTGCGACAATAGAATCAAGCTGGTTGACAGTGAGGTACTATATCATCCAGCGATTCAGTCGGATTAGTTTAGTGAACTCATTCTCTAATGATCACCTACAGATTCGCCTTGGTGTCTCCACACAAGTGACTATGAGATCAGTCACTCTCATCGTATGAGCAGGAGTAATCTGTATTAGTCTAACAGGATATCCAATGTCCTTCTCGAATATCCTCCGACTAGGAACTATTAAGAATATGTGTGTTTAAGTGATCAATCTCATTAGTATGATCTCATCATAATCTGATCACCATCGCACATATTCATAGACATCATTATGACACGTTAAATTAATACGTTTTACACACAATGAATATATTGTCATTTTATTAATAAA
Organism: Zantedeschia hybrid cultivar; assembly: GCA_030544215.1. NCBI lineage: Eukaryota > Viridiplantae > Streptophyta > Magnoliopsida > Alismatales > Araceae > Zantedeschia > Zantedeschia hybrid cultivar. The sequence continues at coordinate 51,299,580 of JARZZO010000011.1, forward strand.
TGAATGAGATTTACATAGTCAAATTGGCTTGTAGGCCACCTTAGACTAACAATCTCCCACTTGAACTAAAGCCAATGACCTTTCTGCAATAAACCTATGGAGTCAAGGTAACGCTCAAACACATTTTGAGTCAACGACTTTGTCAGTGGATCTACTACATTGTCGACAGATAGAACTCTTTCCACCACTACATCTCCTCTAGAAATGATATCTTTGATAAGATAAAAGCGCCTCAGAATATCTTTCGATTTCTGATGAAACCGCGGCTCTTTCACTTGTACAATAGCCTCATTGTTGTCGCACAACAGTGAAACAAGATCAGAGATGCAGGAAATTATGCCAAGGTCGGTAATGAACTTCTTCAACCACTCTGCTTCAGCTGCAGCGATGTGCTCAGCTTCAGTCGTCGAATCTGCAGTGGTTTCTTGCTCGGCACTCTTCCAACACACTACATCTCCGTTCAGAGTAAACATGAATCCAGATGTAGACTTGCTATCATCTGGATCTGACTGGAAACTCGAGTCAGTAAAGCCTCGCAGTTTCAAGTCATCTTTTCCATAGACAAGAAACATATCCTTAGTTCTTCTCAAGTACTTAAGGATACATTTCACTGCCTTCCAGTGCTCTTCACCTGGATCAGCCTGAAATCTACTCGTAACACTTAGAGCATATGCAACATCAGGCCGTGTTTACATAGCATGGCATACATGATAGATCCTATGATAGAGGCATAGGATACTCTATCCATGAATGCCCTCTCATTAGGAGTCTTAAGAGACTGCTCCTTTGAGAGATTAATTTCATGTCTCATCGGTATGAGACCTCTCTTGGAATTTTCCATACCAAACCTTTTGACTATGGTATCTATGTACAAGGATTGGGTCATTCCAAGCATCCTCTTTGATCTATCTCTATAGATCCGTATTCCTAATACGTAGGATGCTTCTCCCAAATCCTTCATAGAGAAGTTTTTTGACAGCCAGATCTTTACCGATAACATCATAGCTACTTCATTCCCAATGAGTAGTATGTCATCTACGTAAAGAAAAGTTGGATGGACGCTACGTACGGAACTGAATTGCCTATGGCACAATGAAGTTGAAAGAAGAATTGGTGCTCCCTATGGTGAGAAAAGCACCACATCATTTTGAACGTCTCGGGCTAAACAACGGCTCCCGATCGGCCTTCCTTAGCATGAACGTTCCATGTCACCTATCTTTTCTTACCTACGACAACGGGCAGGGAAGAGTTCTTAGACAGGCCCAATATGATTATAACAATTGACAAGTCATCAGATCACTCCTTGTCATACAAGCACGCCAAGGAGTAGGGGGCAAGTGAAGGATGAGAATTTTGTCAAGTCCAATCGCAAGTGGACCGGTCTAGTAATGTGATCGGAAGCCTAAATGATTTGTCCCTAGGCCTTGGCCCAGTGGGAACCAAAGAGAAGCCTTACCCGGACCCAAGGCCAATCCAATAATCCAAAAACAAGCATCCCATTCTAAGGGTCCGCTTAAGTCTGTCCCCAAAAGGGGACCTTATGACACTACTCGAATCTGCGATAAGCCAGGATCCCTGGTAGGGAGATCCCGCATCCCTTGGACGAATCCGATTATGACTAAAAACGTGCTTGGGGGGGTTCAGGAACTTGCCGGGATATGGATACTTTTCCCAACAAGAGCCTTTCCTATCCATAACTCTACAGGAGGGCCTTCCAAAATTAGACTTTCCTTCTCGAGATCGACCTTTAATAGGTCCCGAACTACTATATAAGGGCCTCTAGTTCAACCTGTGAAGGTATGCTTTCTGGAACTGAGACCTCCCTTGCTTTCCCCTTCAACCCCAACTTTCCGACTTAATCATTAGAGGGGGATCCCTCAGTTCTCTGCTTGGGGGCCCTTGACGGTGTTCACTTTATAGGCTTACGGATCCTAAGCTTTCCGATACTTGGCAAATGATTCTGATCACAGTTGACGAGATTTTGACCTAATAAAAATAATATTTTTGATGATGTTAGGAACATAATAACAATTAACTAGACTGATCCTATCTTCAGAGGGTAGCTTAAGGTCCATTGTCCCAATAGCGAGAGCTACAACTTTTGCTCTATTTCCAAGCCTCAAATCCACCTCTCCCTTGCTCAGCTGGCTTCTATTTATCAGCACATGTACATCATTACAGACATAAGAAGTACATCCAGTATCTAATACTCATGATGTAGAATCTATAACGGATAAATGAAGGTCTATCATAAGAATACATGAAGCTTCAGCAAGCTTCTTATTAGCCTTCTCTTGAACTTTTTCTGCAAGGTACTTTTTGTAGTTTCTGTTCTAGTATCCTTTCTGGTGACATTGGAAGCACTTGCCCTTCTCTACTCCCTTGCCCTTATCCGTTTTATGTACTGGGTTTCCTTTGCTTTGTTTCTTTGCCTTGCCTTTTTTAAAGGCTTGGACTACCCTTCTCTCCTTGTTGTTCCTTCCAACCATGAGAACTGCGGTTTTTCCTTCTAAAAGTTACCCTTAGTAGTCTTGAGCATGTTGAGCAATTCAGTCAAGCTTACTTGAATCTTGTTCAAGTTAAAATTAACAATGGACTGGAAAAATGAATCGGGAAGCAAGTTAAGGATAAGGTCAATGCTTGAGCCTTTATCAAGTACAAAATCAAGTACAATGAACCTCTCAATCCATTCTATCATCTTCAGCATATAGATTTGCACTGAGGAGTCCTCTACCATGCGAGCCTTAAATAGGTTCTTAGATATCTCATATCTTTCAATCTTGTTCTGCTCAAATAGCTCCTTCGAATGGAGCATAATGGATTTGACATCTATCTTCGCATGTTGCCTCTGCAACTCATTGCTTACAGAGGCAAGTATGTAGTATTAGGCTAGAGTAGAATCCTCTTTCCACTTCTCATACGCGATCATCGTTAATCTCATCCTTTGAGTTTTAGTTTTGATATCTAAAGAACGATGCACTTGATTGTATGGCTATGATTGATTTTGTTGACCGGATAGTAAAAATTAAACCTAAAAGAGAGAACCAACCTAAAGAGGGGTCTTTGAATGTTTTAAATTTTTTGATATTTTTTTTTTTTTTTTTACATTGAGATGGAGTGTACACACACACACACACACACACATATATATATATATATATGGGGCACATCTGGCTTAGATGCGCCCTCCCCCCTCCCTAACCTTGCCTCTCTATGTTTTAAAAAAAAAAGTAAAAATTTAAAAATATTTAATTACTCTCCCTTATGCTTGTTCCCATCCTTTGGACTTTAATTCAATACATATATATAAAGAGAGAGAAAGATGGGTGCTACGGTGTGTTTGCTATAATGTGTGTTTGCTATAATGCGTGCAGTGAGTGCGTGCGGTTAACGGCACGTAGTGTTTCGACTCTTTTCCCATGTTTAAAAAAAATAAAATTATGATAAATTTTTAAATATTCAATTCACCCACTAAAATAAATTTCATCCGTTTTGATTTAAGTTTTACAGTTAGATCGTAAGTCTTTCAACTTAAGGCGTCCGATTTTACATTCATAAATTGGTGATGAATATTAAAATGGGATGGAAACAATCTTAGGGTCTAATCTGACAAATTTTTTATTTTTTATTATTTTTTATAATTTTTAAAAATCAATATTTGTATGTGTCTGAGGGACGATTAAGATTGAGTTTCAAGATTGAATTACGATCGGACGATCAAAATAAAACCTCAGGAGACGGAAATAATTTTAAGAAAGATTATTGAATATTTAAAAATATTTACTTTTTTTAAAATGCGAAGATGGAATCAAACCAGTGCATGCTCGTACCGTAGCGAACTACATATATATGCTACATTACTATAGATGTAATTGGTATAACTGCGTCGCACAAACACAGTGAACCTTAGATCTTAGTTCACCGACAGCAAAAAATTAGAAAAATATAATTTTGTTGAGGTGCCAAAATCCATGAGGGGGTGCGGATGTGAGGAGGAAGTAGAGAAAAGAAAAAAGGGAAAAAATTAGCTATCCTATCGTAAGATATTAGGGTTAAGTAACCCACTCTTAGAACCTTTCCGCCGACAATTACCACGTGGATATAATCCTTCATTCGTACAATGTTCTCGAGTCAATTCAGGATATGGTGTACTGTCCAACCCTAACCGGTCGACTCACTCAGATCGGATGTTGCCGTATAATATCGAAAAACTCATTTTCTGATATTATCGTCCCCCCTGGCCAGGGACTTTCGCCCATCCTTCCTAGAGTATTCTCTCTCTAAGTACCGAGGCGAATGATTCCTTATTGACACTCAATTTCCTTCGACGGTATTCCGCTGTACTCGATCCTTGGCTGTTTAGAATCCCGTGGTTAGAGACTCATAAACCAAGGTCAAAGCACAGAAGTCCACCGACAAGGTGTCCTTGGTGTCTCAAATCCGAGAACCATCCACGCAACTGCGACAATAGAATCAAGCTGGTTGACAGTGAGGTACTATATCATCCAGCGATTCAGTCGGATCAGTTTAGTGAACTCATTCTCTAATGAGCACCTACAGATTCGCCTTAGTGTCTCCACACAAGTGACTATGAGATCAGTCACTCTCATCGTATGAGCATGAGTAATCTGTATTAGTCTAACAGGATATCCAATGTCTTTCTCGAATATCCTCCGACTAGGAACTATTAAGAATATGTGTGTTATGTGATCAATCTGATTAGTATGATCTCATCATAATCTGATCACCATCGCACATATTCATAGACATCATTATGACACGTTAAATTAATACGTTTTACACACAATGAATATATTGTCATTTTATTAATAAATGAATGAGATTTACATAGTCAGATTGGCTTGTAGGCCACCTTAGACTAACAATCTCCCACTTGAACTAAAGTCAATGACCTTTCTGCAATAAACCTATGGAGTCAAGGTAACGCTCAAACACATTTTGAGTCAACGACTTTGTCAGTGGATCTACTACATTGTCGACAGATGGAACTCTTTCCACCACTACATCTCCTCTAGAAATGATCTATTTGATAAGATGAAAGCGCCTCAGAATATCTTTCGATTTCTGATGAAACCGCGGCTCTTTCACTTGTACAATAGCCTCATTGTTGTCGCACAACAGTGGAACAAGATCAGAGATGCAGGAAATTATGCCAAGGTCGGTGATGAACTTCTTCAACCACTCTGCTTCAGCTGCAGCGATGTGCTCAGCTTCAGTCGTCGAATCTGCAGTGGTTTCTTGCTCGGCACTCTTCCAGCACACTGCATCTCCGTTTAGAGTAAACAGGAACCCAGATGTAGACTTGCTATCATCTGGATCTGACTGGAAACTCGAGTCAGTAAAGTCTCGCAGTTTCAAGTCATCTCCTCCATAGATAAGAAACATATCCTTAGTTCTTCTCAAGTACTTAAAGATACATTTCACTGCCTTCCAGTGCTCTTCACCTGGATCAGCCTGAAATCTGCTTGTAACACTTAGAGCATATGCAACATCAGGCCGTGTTTACATAGCATGGCATACATGATAGATCCTATGATAGAGGCATAGGGTACTTTATCCATGAATGCCCTCTCATTAGGAGTCTTAAGAGACTGCTCCTTTGAGAGATTAATTTCATGTCTCATCGGTATGAGACCTCTCTTGGAATTTTCCATACCAAACCTTTTGACTATGGTATCTATGTACAAGGATTGGGTTATTCCAAGCATCCTCTTTGATCTATCTCTATAGATCTGTATTCCTAATACGTAGGATGCTTCTCCCAAATCCCTCATAGAGAAGTTTTTTGACAGCCAGATCTTTACCGATAACATCATAGCTACTTCATTCCCAATGAGTAGTATGTCATCTACGTAAAGAAAAGTTGGATGGACGCTACGTATGGAACTGAGTTGCCTATGGCACAATGAAGTTGAAAGAAGAACTGGTGCTCCCTATGGTGAGAAAAGCACCACATCATTTTGAATGTCTCGGGCTAAACAACGGCTCCTGATCGGCCTTCCTTAGCATGAACGTTCCATGTCACCTATCTTTTCTTACCTACGACAACGGGTAGGGAAGAGTTCTTAGACAGGCCCAATATGATTAGAACAGTTGACAAGTCATCAGATCACTCCTTGTCATACAAGCACGCGAAGGAGTAGGGGGCAAGTGAAGGATGAGAATTTTGTCAAGTCCAATCGCAAGTGGACCGGTCTAGTAATGTGATCGGAAGCTTAAATGATTTGTCCCTAGGCCTTGGCCCAGTGGGAACCAAAGAGAAGCCTTACCCGGACCCAAGGCCAATCCAATAATCCAAAAACAAGCATCCCATTCTAAGGGTCCGCTTAAGTCTGTCCCTAAAAGGGGACCTTATGACACTACTCGAATCTGCGATAAGCCAGGATCCCTGGTAGGGAGATCCCGCATCCCTTGGACGAATCCGATAATGACTAAAAACGTGCTTGGGGGGATTCAGGAACTTGCCGGGATATGGATACTTTTCCCAACAAGAACCTTTCCTATCCATAACTCTACAGGAGGGCCTTCCAAAATTAGACTTTCCTTCTCGAGATCGACCTTTAATAGGTCCCGAACTACTATATAAGGGCCTCTAGTTCAACCTGTGAAGGTATGCTTTCTGGAACTGAGACCTCCCTTGCTTTCCCCTTCAACCCCAACTTTCCGACTTAATCATTAGAGGGGGATCCCTCAGTTCTCTGCCTGGGGGCCCTTGACGGTGTTCACTTTTATAAGCTTACGGATCCTAAGCTTTCCGATACTTGGCAAACGATTCTGATCACGGTGGACGAGATTTTGACCTAATAAAAATAATGTTTTTGTTGATGTTAGGAACATAATAACAATTAACTATACTGATCCTATCTTCAGAGGGTAGCTTAAGGTCTATTGTCCCAATAGCGAGAGCTACAACTTTTGCTCTATTTCCAAGCCTCAAGTCCACCTCTCCCTTGCTCAGCTGGCTTCTATTTATCAGCACATGTATATCATTATAGACATAAGAAGTACATCCAATATCTAATACTCATGATGTAGAATCTATAACGGACAAATGAAGGTCTATCATAAGAATACATGAAGCTTCATCAAGCTTCTTATTAGCCTTCTCTTGAACTTTTTCTGCAAGGTACTTTTTGTAGTTTCTCTTCTAGTATCCTTTCTGGTGACATTGGAAGCCCTTGTCCTTCTCTACTCCCTTGCCCTTATCCGTTTTATGTACTGGGTTTCCTTTGCTTTGTTTCTTTGCCTTGCCTTTTTTAAAGGCTTGGACTACCCTTCTCTCCTTGTTGTTCCTTCCAACCATGAGAACTGCGGTTTTTCCTTCTAAAAGTTATCCTCAGTAGTCTTGAGCATGTTGAGCAATTCAGTCAAGCTTACTTGAATCTTGTTCAAGTTAAAATTAACAATGGACTGGAAAAATGAATCGGGAAGCAAGTTAAGGATAAGGTCAATGCTTGAGCCTTTATCAAGTACAAAATCAAGTACAATGAACCTCTCAATCCATTCTATCATCTTCAGCATATGGATTTGCACTGAGGAGTCCTCTACTATGCGAGCCTTAAATAGGTTCTTAGATATCTCATATCTTTCAATCTTGTTCTGCTCAAATAACTCCTTCGAATGGAGCATAATAGATTTGACATCTATCTTCGCATGTTGCCTCTGCAACTCATTGCTTACAGAGGCAAGCATGTAGTATTAGGCTAGAGTAGAATCCTCTTTCCACTTCTCATACGCGATCATCGTTAATCTCATCCTTTGAGTTTTAGTTTTGATATCCAAAGAACGATGCACTTGATTGTATGGCTACGATTGATTTTGTTGACCGGATAGTGAAAATTAAACCTAAAAAAGAGAACCAACCTAAAGAGGGGTCTTTGAATGTTTTAAATTTTTTGATGATTTTTTTTTTTACATTGGGGTGGAGTGCACACACACACACACACATATATATATATATATATATATATATATGGGGCACATCTGGCTTAGATATATATATATATGGGGCACATCTGGCTTAGATGCGCCCTCCCCCCTCCCTAACCTTGCCTCTCTATGTTTTAAAAAAAATAGTAAAAATTTAAAAATATTTAATTACTCTCCCTTATTTGTTCCCATCCTTTGGACTTTAATTTAATACATATATATATGAAGAGAGAAAAAGATGAGTGCTATGGTGTGTTTGCTATAATGCGTGTAGTGAGTGCGTGCAGTTAACGGCACGTAATGTTTCGACTCTTTTCCCATGTTTTAAAAAAATAAAATTATGATAAATTTTTAAATATTTAATTCTCCCACTAAAATAAATTTCATCCGTTTTGATTTAAGTTTTATAGTTAGATCGTAAGTCTTTCAACTTAAGGCGTCCGATTTTACATTCATAAATTGATGATGAATACTAAAATGGGATGGAAACAATCTTAGGGTCTAATCTGACAAATTTTTTATTTATTATTATTTTTTTATAATTTTTAAAAATCAAGATTCGTATGTGTCTGAAGGATGATTAAGATTGAGTTTCAAGATTGAATTACGATTGGACGATCAAAATAAAACCTCAGGAGACGGAAATAATTTTAAGGAAGATTATTGAATATTTAAAAATATTTAATTTTTTTAAAATGCGAAGATAGAATCAAACCAGTGCATGCTCGTACCGTAGCGAACTACATATATATGCTACATTGCTATAGATGTAATTGGTATAACTGCGTCGCACAAACACAGTGAACCTTAGATCTCAGTTCACCGACAGCAAAAAATTAGAAAAATATAATTTTGTTGTGGTGCCAAAATCCATGAGGGGGTGCGGATGTGAGGAGGAAGTAGAGAAAAGAAAAAAGGGAAAAAATTTGCTATCCTATCGTAAGATCAAAAAAGGTTTCCCCTGTGTGGAAACGCAGGAAACCGCTACGTGGAACACGCGGACATTCTACCACATGCGGAACTCTTGTGTGCGTGGTGGTACGGGATAGATTTTTTTTTTTAAATTTTAATATCCTTAGACAAAGTGTTTTGTTATTGTGCTACATGGCACTAACTGTCCCGTCGCATTGTAGTTCTCCACCCGAAAATCTACTTATTTTATATTAAAAAATAAAATAAATAGGTCCGCTAAGATTGATCTTATTTTCAAGATTTTAATTTTCACCCTCTAATCTTGACGTTCAACGGAAGCCGTTCGATTGGATGCGTATCAAAAATCAACGTCTAAAAATATTTAAAAAATAATTATATATTAAAAAATTCTTCCGATTAACTCTTAAGGTGGGTCTCATTACTTTGGATTTTAATTTTGATCTCCAAATAATAATGCATTTGATTAGATGATTATGATTAATTTTTTCGATCAAACGGTGAAAATTAAATCTAAATAAATAAAAAATAACTTAAATGAGAATATTTGAATATTTTAAAAAAATTTATAATTTTTATTTTTTTCAAAATCGAGATGGAGCATTTTGAGGTAGTGAGCATTATATCCGTCCCTTTATGTATACACGTATCTTCAAAGAAATCGTACAGATTTTAGAGCCTTAATGGATAATTTTCTGTAAGATAAGGTATTTGTGAATTGTTCTCTTTACAATATAAGTACATGTAAATAACCACCTGTACGTTACACATATAACCCTCTGATTTAGTGAATTGGAGGTTATACGCATGTGCAAGAGTTATATAGGGGTTACATACAGATGTTAGGAAAATTTTTCATTACAAAGAATCTAAGGAAACAAGGAATCCAATCAAGTAATCGGGTAACACATGAAAAGAGTGTCCTCAGTGGCACGGCCTTGGTAATAACACGTGGCAGCGAGGAACAAGCTTCCGTCAGTTGGCTTCATTTATGGTCATTTTAAGGAAGTCTTGGGTTCAAACACAATTGAAAGTCTAAAAATTCTGGTCATTTGATATATACTCGTGGGGAAAAGAATTACTTCTCTGGAATAAGTAATACTTGTTGTACAATCAGGTGTGCAATAAGGTCCAGTCATACTGCACAAATTGGTGCGGTTGGACCACGTGGTGTTGAAGGTTAGTTGGGAAAGCTGACATTGGCACGTTCATACTGCGAACCGGCTGCCCTGACCATTACCATCAAATCTCGCGCCGTGCGCGTCAGGTAATGAGTACCCGTCCTGTCCATTTTAAATTTCCTCTCCATTTGAACTTTTGCTACTCAAAATGTCATTTTGCCACCCATCACCCTCCACACAGGAAAGAGAGAAGCCAGACGAGTGGGAAAAAGCGAGTCCGGCAGTAGACAAGAGTGGAGGAGAGCGGAGGTGGTGAAGCGGCTGGAAGGAAGCGGCGGTGGTGAAGTAGAGTGGGCACGTCCTTCTGTGGTGGTGAGCGACACCAGCGAGTGGCACGATGGCGAGGGCTTCCGCGGTGGTCACCAGCACGGGCGGGTGGGATGGCGGCAAAGCTTCCGCGACAGTGAAGCGAGACGACCGAGTATTTTCCCTTCATTTTTTTTATTTATTTTCAGTCTCTCTTGTGCCCGCTTCCCAACCTCCTCTATGTCATGCCCCTTTTTCCTCTATCATGTATTTCTCCCACACTATATTTCTTTCCAACGGCAACTGTCATCAGATAATTTCATTTGTTCGCGTGAGGTTCCTCTTCTTATTTCGTGTTGGTGGTGAAGTGGCAACCCTATTTCTTGGTCGGCGATTTGAGCAGTACAGGAATTGATTTGAAATCAAACTCCGGTCCATTGTAACTGTACATATACATACATAGCCACAGGTTTAGAAGAAAAAAGAAAAAGGAAAAAATACACGTGGCAGCGAGCGTTGCAGATGAGCAGGTTCTAAAACTGTTCCAGCGGCTCGTGTGACCCTCCGATCTTCAAAACGGTCGGGGAGGGAGCCGCCCCCGGCAAGCCACGTCATCCACTTCCCGCCGCTCCGCCGGGACTCTTGAGGAGCTCAAATGGTGGCGCCCCGGGTCCTCCTCCGCCACGCTCACCGCCTGCTCCCCCTTTCCCCCTCCCACCCCACCGCCCTTGCTCCCACCGCCAGATCCTTCTTCACCCCACCACGCCGAATATGCTGCCCTTGCGCGCGAGGCGGCGCCCGCCCGTCCTGGGGCTCCAACGCGGAGGGCGCCGCGTGGCCGGGGAGGTTCAGGTTTCGGGACGCCGGAGGTGGCGCTGGAAAACGGGAGGAAGCAGAGGAGGGGGAAGGGTGGAGGAAAGGGAAGCGGAGATGGTGGTCGGACGACGACCCGTACGACGCCGAGTGGGACGACGACGACGTGGAGGGCTCTGACCTGCTCGACGACGACGCATTGGAGCAGCCGTGGGAAACGATTTGGATCTTCAAGGTAACCTGGTCATCTGAACTCCGCTATATATCCTTCCGTATTCACGAGAAAAAAGAATGTTTGGGAGGTCGTTTGGGCAGCTCGGCATCGTATGCGTCAGTTTGGTGTCGTTTGGTTTGCCGTAAAAATGATGTAAAACACCTTAAAAGAATTGATCTCGTGTATGCATATATTTATTGATTTATTTATTATTTTTTGACTTAAATTAAGTTCATCACTTCACCATGCTCCGGCTGCGCTACTTTGGTAGGTATGTTCTTAGTATAGTGTTCAAGTCGTTTTCAAGTCTTACGTTTGACCTCTCATATCTCTAGTGTCTAGGGATTCAGAATCGTAGTGAGTTTTCTTTTGTGTTTGAACCTTGTTTCTTCTAAATCATAACTAAGTTTCTTTCTTCAGATGTCACGTCAAGAAAATCTTTGTTCTTTATACCTCGGTTTTCATGCAATAATAGTATCGTAAATTTTTGTTCTTTGTTCTACAAACACTAACAACGACGGTAACGTTGGTAGGAATCTATATCGTAAATCCATCCGTACGTAGGACTCGAAGTGCTGCCTTAGTTCATAGTCCTGGCCGGTAACCACTTGCCAAGGACAACAAATCTTATCAATGCCAAAAACCAAAAGCATCGGCACATCACCTACTTGGTCACCATAAAGGGTTAATTACATAGGGTGGCCAACACTGTGCACTAAACCTATTAGGGTCATGATGAGGCAGAATCCGATTCGGCCCATTAAGACAAGCCCAACACTGAGATCAGCCCAGCAACATCAGTAAAAGACCCACTAGCTGCCTTCGGCCCATCAGCGGCCCTATAGCCCTCGGCCCAGTAAGCAGCTCAGTGATCCTTGGCCCGTCAGCAGCCCAACAACCTTCGGCCCATCAGTGGCCCGATCGCCTTCGGCCCATAAGCGGCTCAGCAGCCTTCGACCCAGTAGGCTCTGGCCCACTCCGCGGCATCTGGCCCATCAGCGGCCCAACCCCCTTCGGCCCAGTAGCCGTGTCCGGCCCACTCCGGTGGGAGGGTTAGGCGCTATGGCAGTTTACCAGTAAACCCAAAACATAGTCCTATATCGGCTACCACCGTTAAGCAACCTCTATCCTCCGCTATAAATACATGGCTATTTATTACCCAAGGTATGTCTTCGTGACCCCAATGACTATAGTCTAAAAAGCATTAAAGCTATTTCCACTTCTTTGCCTTCTAGATCGAATCATCTTCAGAAGCTAACTTAACCGTCGGAGGGGGTTCCTTAGGGCCGAAGCCCGGGACTCCTACTGACTGGTTTTTCTTCTTCTTATCCTCCTTCCGCAGGGACTTCGGTTTGAATCTTCGCCGACCTCTCCGAGTCGGTCTCGGCCGTCGACCTCGGGTCTTCTCCCTCCGGTCTCGACGCCTTTCGCAGGCTGGTCCGCCTTGTCCGGATGAATCTCGACCACGCCTTTCGCAGGCTGGTCCGCCTCGTCTGGAGGAATCTCGGCCGCCGACCTCGGGACTCCTCCCTCCGGTCTCGACGCCATTCGCCGGCTGGTTCGCCTCGCCCGAAGGCGCCTCGGCCCCGCCTCGCACCGGCTGTTACTCGTCCGGAGGAGCCTCGGCCACGCCTTCCGTAGGCTGGCCCACATCCGTCCGAGGGAGTCCCGGCTTTGTTCTCGTCCGGGCATCCCTCGGCTTCGGATCTTCGGCCTCGTCTCCGTCCTCGCCGCGTTCTGGATCTCCGTCGGGCCTCTTCTCCGATCCAATCCAGTTTCGGATCCCAACCTCGGATTCCAGCCTCGGAATCCTGTCGTGATAGTTTCGGCTACATCACGTGGCGCCGTTTGTGGGAAATCAAACAAAAAGTCATGTCTCATCGTCCAGTAACCCGACGATCCAGACAAGACAAGGCAGAGACGCGGGCGACTTCAGCACAGCCACTTCACTCTGAAGGCGCCCCATCTGCTCCACCACAAGGCGCGGCTCTGCCTGTCATACCAGAGTCCCTCGCTCTCGGAGACAACCGGATGGAGGAACTTCAGCAGCAAGTGGCAACACTAGCCGCCGCTGTTACCTCTCTAGCGCCCCTGCAAGATATGGTATCCGCCATCGCCCAGCGTATGGGGTTACTAGGCCAACTCCTCCGACAAGTGCCGCCTCCTCCACTCTATCCCGTCCAAGATACAAGGTTTCGGTCAACACCCTCGCATGTCTTCCCTGACGAGACCGCCATGGCGCGCAGCGAGCCCTTGGCACCACCTGCCTGAGTCCCTCGCACCGACCGCATTATGACGGAGCAAGGCTATGCTTCGTCCGAATTTCGTCCAGCCGGAACCGGAGGACGTTCGGTCACTACTTCAACCGCCCCAGACCTGGACCGGCGGTTGACAGCAATGAGGAAAGAGATGCAGCAGATGGTGTCTCGGCCATACGGAGCGCCTCTCGCCAGCACCATTCTGGAGTAAACCCCGTTCTTGCCAGAGCTCCTGGCTACCGAGGTACCTCCTAACTTTAAACTGCCGAAAGGCCCTCTCTACGACGGGATGACAAATCCAGTCTGCCACTTCCAGATGTTCAACACCTACCTCTCTGTCCTAGGGGTCTCGGAGGCAGTCCGCTGCCGTCTCTTCCTCCTCACTCTTGAAAAAACAGCCCTAACCTGGTTCGAGACATTGGCCCCCAACTCTATCCACTCCTTAGTTCAGTTGAGCCAATTATTCATCGACCAGTTCTATGATGCCACCCGGCAGTGCAAAACTTCGGCCAACCTATTAGCCATTTGGCAAGGACCGACCGAGACCCTCCAGGAATATTTCACTAAATTCTGGGCCGAAGCCGCCCAAATCCCGAACCTGGACAGTTCGATTGCGGTCTCGGCCGTAATCAGTGGGTGCCGGGACGAAGGGCTTCTCGGCTCTATCGGGAAGCGCCATCCCTCTACTTTCCAGGACCTCGTAGCTCGGGTCCATAAATACATTAACCGGGAGGCCCTGATGATGTCCAAAGGGAAGAGTACCGCCGAAGCAATACCGGCGCCTGCCCCTCCGGCGGTTCGTCCTCGACCCGAAGATTAAGAACCCTCTCGTAAGCAATATCGGAGGGAGGAGTGGGACCGAGACAAGCGACGGGATCCGCAGCCACGGTACCTGCCGCTACCTGCTCCTCCTTCCCGAATGCTTATGGAGGTGAAGGGCATGCTCCGGCAGTCGGAGCGCATCAAAACTGATTCTCACCGAAGAGATCCCGACAAATATTGTGAATACCATCGGGAGATCGGCCATTCGACTGACGAATGCCGGCACCTTCGGGAGGAAATTGATCGCCTTATCAGAGAGGGCCGACTGCCACACTATCGGCGAGAGCAGCCTCAACAACAACGGAACCGGGACGTCCCTGAAATGGCCAGGCCACATCAACCCCCGGAGAAAGAAGCCGCTCCTTCGCCGAAGGTCACCTCGGCCTCGGTAGAAACATCTCATTAACGACCCAGTGCTGGGTCTATTATGATGATATCCAGTGGACCGGGAGAAGGTTCGAGGCGTCGTCAGCTCAGCACTGCGACAGTAGCAGCAGTCGATGTCGAGCCGAAGCGGTCTCGTCAAGAAGACATTACCTTCGGCCAAGAGGATCTGACTGATATTCAGGTTCCTTACGACGACGCCCTCGTTGTAAATGCTGTAATAAATAGCTACGATGTTCATCGTATATTCGTCGATAATGGAAGTGCCCCAAATATATTATTTTACGATTGTTTTATAAAGATGAGATTGAATGAGGCTAATATGAAGTCTCACCGGGGGCCTCTATTCGGTTTTAACGGCTCGCCCTGCCGAGTAGAGGGCATTGTCCGGCTCCCTGTAACTATAGGTTCGGCTCCCCAGCAATTAACCGTAGAAACGGATTTTGCCATTGTTAAAGTTGATTCAGCTTACAACGCCATCTTTGGCCGAAGGCTAATCGGCGGGATCGGAGCTGTACCCTCATCCTTCCACCAGAAGCTGAAATTCCATACCAGCCATGGAATAGGCGAAGCCAAGGGAAATCAAGAAGCAGCTCGGTAATGTTATATGATTTCGGTTAAGGGAAAAGCTTCGGCCGAATCCCTGTCAATCGAATCTTCAGACGAAGCATCTCCGGGAGAGGAACTTATCGCCATCCCGGTTCCGGGAGGCGAATGACGGACCCTTATGATTGGCTCCGGCCTAGAAAAGATTGAAGCCGAGAGACTGACCGAGTTCCTGAAAGAGAACCTCGACGTCTTCGCCTGGTCTCCTGCAGACATGCCCGGGGTCGACCCGGAGATAGCGGAGCATGTCGATCCCAACCAGCCCCCGGTCAAGCAGAAGCGGCGTACCTTCAATCAAGAAAGGAGGACCGCTATCCAAGCCGAAGTACGAAAAGGGCTGGACGCCGGGCATCTCAGAGAGGTACACCACCCGGACTGGATCGCCAATGTAGTGATGGTGCCTAAGAAAGATGGCAAGTGGATGATGTGCGTGGACTTCACCAACCGTAACAAAGCATGTCCGATGGATAGCTTCCCGCTGCCTCGGATAGATCAGGTGGTGGACGCAACCTCCGGCCACGAGCTACTAAGCTTCCTCGACGCCTACTCAGGCTACCATCAGATCCGAATGTATCCGGAGGACGAGAGCAAGACCAGCTTCACGACTGATCTCGGTCTATACTGCTATACCCGGATGCCCTTCGGCCTGAAGAATGTCGGAACAACATATCAACGCCTCGTCAACAAAATATTTGCTCCGCAGCTCGGCCGCAACATGGAAGTCTACATCGACGACATGCTGGTGAAAAGCCACGTCGCTGCAGACCACCTGGCTGACTTGGCCGAAACATTCTCTACCCTGCGCCGATACAAAATGAAGCTAAATCCAGCTAAGTGCGCCTTCGGAGTGGCCTCCGAAAAGTTTCTCGGCTATATGGTCACTCGCCGAGGGGTGGAAGTTAACCCTGCAAAGGTTTCGGCCATCATTCAAATGCGTCTTCCGGCTAACATCCGAGAAGTCCAGAAGCTAAACGGAAAGATTGCCGCCTTAAGCCGCTTTATGTCTAGAGCAGCAGATGATTACTTTCCCTTCTTCAAACTGCTAAAGAAGGCCAATAACTTCTCCTGGACCGACGAGTGCCAATCGGCCTTCGAGCAGCTGAAGGTCTATCTCTCCAAGGTTCCCATCCTGTCCAAGCCGGTCCATGGAGAGCCGCTGTTTCTCTACCTCGCGGTATCTAAGACAGCTATCAGCGTCGTCCTCGTCCGGGAGCAAGACGGCATTCAGAAGCCTGTTTATTATATAAGTCGGGCCCTCCAAGGAGCAAAGCTTCGGTATCTTGCTTTTGAGAAGCTGGCTTTAGCCCTCGTCTCGTCCGCGAGGAGGCTCCAACCTTATTTCCTTGCCCACTCAATAAAGGTCCTTACTGATCAGCCTCTGAGGCAAGTCCTCTCCGGCAGATTAGCGAAATGGGCAATCGAACTGGGAGAGTTCGACGTTTCCTACGCACCTCGGATAGCAATAAAAGCTCAAGCCCTAGCCGATTTCATTGCTGAGCTCACTCTCGAAGCTTCCTCGGCCTCTCAGCCGGAAGTCAATATATCAAAGGCCGAAGGTACTTCGGCTATTACGCCTTCGGCGGATGAGTGGCGGCTCTATGTAAATGGCTCCGCGTGCTCCATAGGTAGCGGCGCCGGATAGATCTTGGCGTCTCCTGAAGGGGTCGTCACGGAGTATGCACTACGCTTCTCCTTCCCGGCTACCAATAATGCCGCCGAGTATGAAGCCCTCATCTCCGGCCTTCGGGCTGCCAGGAAGCTCGGCGCACTAAACATAAAGGCATTCAGCGACTCTCAGCTGATCGCCAGCCACATTTCCGGGGAATACGAGGTCCGGGACACATCAATGATATCCTATCTCCAGGTAACTCGCAAGATCCTCGCTCAATTCAATTCCTATGAAATTGTGCGGATCCCGAGAGCCGAAAATGCTCGAGCCGATGTTCTCTCCCGGCTAGCATCGACTCAGGACGGGGGAAGAGGCCGAATGATTCTCATGGAAGAACTCGCCGAGCCAAGCCTCGAGGAGTCCGAAGTCATGCAAGTGACCGAATCTGAAATCGAGACCTGGATGACTCCCCTAGTCACTTTCCTCCTCCGAGGGGAAACCCCGTCCGATCCAAAGGAAGCAAGACACATTCGGCAGCGCTCTTCTCACTTCCTCCTCTTGGACGGACTACTGTATAAAAAATCCTTCGGCCGACCACTCTTGCGATGCCTCGGTCCGGTCGAAGCAGATTACGTACTACGAGAGGTACATAAAGGATATGCGGAGCACATGCAGGAGGAAGGGCCCTAACTCACAAGCTTCTAAGGCAATGATACTGGTGGCCGACGCTCCGAGAAGACGCAACTGCCCTCGTCCGTCGCTGCGATCAATGCCAGAAGTTCAGCTCCCTCATCTACCAGTCAGCAACCCTTCTAACTCCTTTATCAGACCCCTGGCCTTTCGCCCAATGGGGTATCGACCTCTTGGGGCCCTTTCCCGTCGCCACCGGCCAAAGGAAGTTCCTTATTGTGGCGGTGGATTACTTTACTAAATGGGTAGAAGCCGAACCCCTCGCGTCCATAACCGATAGTAACGCTTGGAACTTCGTATGGAAGTCCATCATTTGCCGGTACGGCATTCCTCGGGCCATTATCTCAGACAACGGCAAACAATTTGACAGCCATCGGTTCAAGGACAACTGCGCCAGCTTCGGCATTCTCCACAAATTCACATCAGTAGCACACCCCCGGACAAATGGCCAGGTCGAGGTCACTAACCGAAGTCTATTACAAGGACTAAAGACTCGCCTCGGCGAAGCCAAAGGCCGATGGGTGGAAGAGCTACCGAGCGTTCTATGGGCATATCGAACTGCAAGCCGAACCCCAACCGGCGAAACCCCGTTCCGCATGGCTTATGGGGTAGAAGCCGTCATTCCTGTCGAAATTGGCCTTCCCTCGCCGAGAGTTCTCACTCATAATCCGGAAGCCAATGAAGAAGCCCTAAAAGATCATCTTGATCTTATAAAAGAAACAATGGTTCGAGCTCGCATCCGGCTAGCAGCTTATCAACAGCGCATGGCCAGATACCACAACACTCGAGTGAAGCCCCGAAGCTTTGAAATCGGGAGCCTCGTGTTGAGGAATGCTCATACATCTAAGTCGGCCGAAGCCGCATGGAAGCTTTCTCCCAACTGGGAAGGACCGTATCGCATAAGGGAGGTAATCCGACGAGGGGCTTATCGGTTGGAAATCCTTTCGGGCCAACCTCTCCCTCGTACCTGGAATGTGGAACGCCTTCGGCGCTATTTCATGTAAGTTACTTCCCCCGGAATTTAGCCGGAAGGCATGAATAAATTTCTTCTTTTGAAATATCATATCCGGCATTATTCTCTAAGTCCGTGTAAACCGTACCGGGAGTGGCTTCGGCCATGCAAACCGTATCGGGAGCGGCATTGTATTCTAAGTCCGTGTAAACCGTACCGGGAGTGGCTTCGGCCATGCAAACCGTATCGGGAGCGGCATGGTATTCTAAGTTCGTGTAAACCGTACTGGGAGTGGCTTCAGCCATACAAACCATATCGGGAGCGGCATTATTCTCTAAGTCCGTGTAAACCGTACCGGGAGTGGCTTCGGCCATGCAAACCGTATCCGGAGCGGCATGGTATTCTCTAAGTCCGTGTAAACCGTACCGGGAGTGGCTTCGGCCATGCAAACCATATCGGGAGCGGCATGATATTCTAAGTCCGTGTAAACCGTACCGGGAGTGGCTTCGGCCATGCAAACCGTATCGGGAGCGGCATGGTATTCTAAGTTCGTGTAAACCGTACTGGGAGTGGCTTCGGCCATGCAAACCATATCGGGAGCGGCATTATTCTCTAAGTCCGTGTAAACCGTATCGGGAGTGGCTTCGGCCATGCAAACCGTATCCGGAGCGGCATGGTATTCTCTAAGTCCGTGTAAACCGTACCGGGAGTGGCTTCGGCCATGCAAACCGTATCGGGAGCGGCATGATATTCTAAGTCCGTGTAAACCGTACCGGGAGTGGCTTCGACCATGCAAACCGTATCGGGAGCGGCATTATTCTCTAAGTCCGTGTAAACCGTACCGGGAGTGGCTTCGGCCATGCAAACCGTATCGGGAGCGGCATGGTTTTCTCTAAGTCCATGTAAACCATACCGGAAGTGGCTTCGGCCATGCAAACCGTATCGATAGCAGCATGGTATTCTCTAAGTCCATGTAAACCGTACTGGGAATGGCTTCGGCCATGCAAACCGTATCGGGAGCGACATTATTCTCTATGTCCATATCCGAATCCGGATTGGCTTCGGCCATACGAGCCACATCTAAACAGCAATATGGTCTTGGCCACAAAGAGAACCATACTCGGTCATTCATTCAGAAACGCATACAAGTAGAAGCAAAGTACTTTTCATATATATGTGAACAGAGTACAAAATTAGCTGAACGCCTGGCCGCAACCTTTCTAAAAAGCAAACAAAAATCGGGACAAGCCCCTGTACTAGCTATCGGCATCATCGCCATCTACATCGACAGGGGCCTGACCGGGAGAAGGAGAAGGAGAAAGAGAATCCTCGACCTGAACAACCTCAACAGGAGCAACCTCCTCAGGAACGGCCGCGTCGCCTGCCTCCGGGGCCGAAGCTCTTTTGGCCTTGAGCTTCTTCCACTAGGCCAGAAGTTCGTCGCCTTCCTCGTCCGTCGGAAGGACGACGCCGGTCAGATCTACGGTCGGGCATGTCTTTTGGGCGATAGCCAGCCCCAGACTGAATACGGACGACGCCGCCTCGAGTCGAGCCTGCATTATCTCCTCAGCATAATCCGGGCCGGCCTTATAGCTAGCTACGGCTGTACGAGCAGCCTCTTCGGCCTTGGCTTCCATATCCGCCTTAAGAGACGAGACCTCCTCGGCGTGGCGACTATGCTCCGCGACCCGCTGATCGGCCTTGTCCTGGATCTCGGCCTTAAGAATTAAATTTTCGGTCCGGACCGACTCCAGTTCCTTCTCGGGTTTCTCCCTCTCCTGCTCGGCCTTCGTCTTGGCCTCGGAGGTGGCGCGGATCGCCTCCTTTTGCTCCCCCAGTTCAGCCCACATCCGGGCATTTGCTTTCATGAGCAAATCAACGTTGGCCTCGAGGCTACGTCGCACCGAGGCGACTTTGCCCGAAGCTAGCTGATCCGAAGCCTGGTCAATGTCCCGGAGCCTTTGCTGAATGGCCACCTGACGGCGGACGAGGCCCCCGCACATGACCGCAGTCTACAGCCGAAGGCAAGCAAAAATCAGCAAGTGCAAACGAGCCAAGGGAAATACTAGACCAAGGTCAAAATAAAGGAAGGTTTTTACCTGGACGGCGTATCGGGCACACTGCATCGCCAAGCCCTCCGAGGACAACGCTTTTATCTCGTCCTCGGCCATCGGGAGGGTCAAGCTGCGGAGCAGGCGCAGGTATGTCCGAGAGTCCTCCAGACTCTCGTCTGCGTAGACCCCTAGATTCGGGACCCAAGGCTCATGCCCGTATTCACGGGACATGTCCGTCCAGGACTCCCCGAAGGGGAAGGAAAGATCCTCTGTGCCGGTCGCCGCAGCCGGAGGGGAGTCTCTCCTCAGTGGTTCGGGAGGTGACGAGAGAGGAGCCCCTCGGGCAGCCACCGACCTCTTAGCTGCTAAGGCGGATTCTGTCTCGCCAGGCTCATCCGCCCGGCTCTGCTTCGTTAGTCGGCCGCCCCCTCGCGCGACCGACTTTCCCTTTCTCTCTCTTTCGAGAGCAGCAGCGGCGGCGCGGCCTTCGACCGAAGCCGCCGTCTGCCCTACGGCCTGAGCGCTCGAGGCCGCGTCTCCTCCAGCCGCCACTTCTCCCGTCACCTGCTGCAGGGGCGGTCGGGATTGGCCGGACTGCTGGGCGAGCTGGCCGAGGAGTCCCCGAAGCCCAGTAATCTCTGCAGACAGAAAAAAGGTTAGCAACTTACAACACATAACTCTCCTCAACTCAAGACCGACTTACCCTCGGCCGAAGCCTCAGCACCTTTTTCGGTCGGAGGAGCTTCGGCCGGAGATTCAACTTCGGCAACTCCCTCGGCCTCTTCCGGGACATCTTCGGGAGGAAGGTAAGGAAAGACCCGACGAGGATCCTTCGTCGGATCCGGCCAAACCCCCGTCTGCACGAGCCGCTCCTTTTCGTCGAAAAGCTCCGCTATGTCATACGGAGCCTCGGCTTCCAGGAGGTGCACGATATGAAGCTGATCGGGGTTAAGGGAAGGCGGATCGGAGAGGCCTTCGGCCAGTGGTGCCCATTCAGTGGGGAAGGGCCACACACTCTTCTCCTTCTCCAGAAGAGAGATGAAGATGCAGCTCTTCTTCCAATGGTGAATGGACGAAGGCTTCCCGAAAAAAATACTCCGGCCGAAGCCGGAGACGAAGCAGTACCAATCGGATTTCTGCTGCTGCTGTATCTTGAAAAGAAAGCGGAAGATGTTTACCGAAGGGGTGACGTCAATGTAGGCGTGCACAGCCAAGAAGGATAGACTGTCCGCCAAGAGTTCGGGAAAAATTGAGACGGGGCCAACCCGTAGAAACTCAGAAGATTAATTACAAAGAAAGGAAGGGGAAGACGAAAGCCCATCCGGAAGCTCTCCTCGTAGATAGAAAACCTGCCCGGTCGGACATAGTTAGCCCTGGTGTTCATTCCGGGCCGATAGGGAATCGTCCAAGATGGGAGCTGATAGTAGGAAGCAATGGACTTGACCCCATCGTCAGAAAGAATACACATGACGTCGGAGACTGTCTCGGCCCGGCGTCGGCCAGAAGTGGAAGCCTGGCCTATGGCAAGAACTTCCTCGGCTTCTTCAGCCTGAGACATCTCGACCTCTTCCGCCATGAAAGAAGCAAGGGAACTGGAAGAAAATGAAGATAAGGAAGATTCGGGAGGCCGGGACGACGAGTAAGAAGAATAACCTTCGGCCGAAGAGCTACTCTCGGCCGAAGGGGGGCTACTGAGCATGAATCACGGAGCAGAGAAGGAGAATTGAGGCTTACCCTCAAACAAGATCTCCTCGACTCCCCACCACCTCTCAAATAACCGAAAGCTCCCCGGCGACAGCTCCGAGCAACAAAGAGCTTCCCAGCGACGGACAGGGCACTCCCAATCACCTTCGATGGCTCGCTCTTCGCCGGAGAAGCAGGAAAGCTCGGAGAAGATGCTCGCAGGAAGGCACAGGCGCAGAAGAAGGAGAAAGCGAAACAGTGCCTTGAGGAGGGGGGCTCCTATTTATAGGATAAAGTTGAAAGCATTCCCCGTCAAAATCAACGGCCAAGATCTTCCCCCTCATCGGCACCGTTTCCCTCAGATGCGCGCCACGTAATCTGTCCTTCAGCAATGATGACGGGCAGGCTACCAGATCGGGAAAAAGCAATCGACGGCCGGACGCGGTCTGACCCTTCGGCTGATCATCCGGATGCTTGCCACGTGTTATGATCCGCGTGCCGGAAGCAGAAGAAGCGGCGATCCAAGTGAAATCTTGGGCAGAGCCGAAGTGACCTGCGATCCGCGTAATCACTATCGGCGGCCAGGATCTTTTTGTGCTTTCAACGGGACGGCCAGATACGCGACACGTATCCTGTGTTTTCTCACGACGCGACCGTTCTGACGGGAAACTCGACATCTTTTCCGTCCTTTTTTCAGGAATCCTGACACGGTCAGAAGACTCGTCCCTTCGCAACCGAGGACGAAGGCATTCGTCGCTACGTCCCGAACTAAGACGAGGCTAATTGTTACTAGCCCTCGGCCGACCGAAGGCAGTTCCTTTTTATGACGAAGTAGAGAATCTCAGACAGCACATGTCATGTTACTCCTCCAAGGAGGCTTCGGACTTTACTCTCGCCATCTCATGAAACTGAGAAAGGTAAGAGTGGGGGGCTATGTGATGAGGCAGAATCCGATTCGGCCCATTAAGACAAGCCCAACACTGAGATCAGCCCAGCAGCATCAGTAAAAGGCCCACTAGCTGCCTTCGGCCCATCAGCGGCCATATAGCCCTCGGCCCAGTAAGCAGCTCAGTGGTCCTCGGCCCGTCAGCAGCCCAACAACCTTCGGCCCATCAGTGGCCCGATCGCCTTCGGCCCATAAGCGGCTCAGCAGCCTTCGGCCTAGTAGGCTCCGGCCCACTCTGCGGCATCTGACCCATCAGCGACCCAACCCCCTTCGGCCCAGTAACCGTGTCCGGCCCACTCCGGTGGGAGGGTTAGGCGCTACGGCGGTTTACCAGTAAACCCAAAACATAGTCCTATATTGGCTACCACCGTTAAGCAACCTCTATCCTCCGCTATAAATACACGGCTATTTATTACCCAAGGTATGTCTTCGTGACCCCAAGGACTACAGTCTAAAAAGCATTAAAGTTATTTCTACTTCTTTGCCTTCTGGATCGAATCATCTTCAGAAGCTAACTTAACCGTCGGAGGGGGTTCCTTAGGGCCGAAGCCCGGGACTCCTACTGACTGGTTTTTCTTCTTCTTATCATCCTTCCACAGGGGCTTCGGTTTGAATCTTCGCCGACCTCTCCGAGTCGGTCTCGGCCGTCGACCTCGGGTCTTCTCCCTCCGGTCTCGACGCCTTTCGCAGGCTGGTCCGCCTTGTCCGGAGGAATCTCGACCACCCCTTTCGCAGGCTGGTCTGCCTCGTCCGTAGGAATCTCGGCCGCCGACCTCGGGACTCCTCCCTCCGGTCTCTACGCCATTCGCCGGCTGGTTCGCCTCGCCCGAAGGCGCCTCGGCCCCGCCTCGCACCGGCTGTTACTCGTCCGGAGGAGCCTCGGCCACGCCTTCCGTAGGCTGGCCCACATCCGTCCGAGGGAGTCTCAGCTTTGTTCTCGTCCGGGCATCCCTCGGCTTCGGATCTTCGGCCTCGTCTCCGCCCTCTCCGCGTTCCGGATCCCCGTCGGTCCTCTTTTCTGATCCGATCCAGTTTCGGATCCCAACCTCGGATTCCAGCCTCGGAATCCTGTCGTGATAGCTTCGGCTATATCAGGTCACTTGGGCTTTGTGTAAAAAACATGCAAGTGAATACTGTGACCAAAATATCATTTATCGTGCAATTCCCACAAACTCAGTTTGCTAAGTTCTTTTCATAGGCTAACTTGCCCCTCAACTCTCGTTTCATGAGTTCTTTCTTTAAGTTCTAGTTCTCTAGATCAACATGACCTCATGCTTTTTCTTTTTTTTTCTTTAATGGATAATAGGACCGTGGGATTACATTCATGATTTAACTGTCATGTCTTCGTATCTTATTTGATGTTACATTTTCAATTGCACCTAGAAAGTAATGTCTAGTCTTCGAGGAAGGGGAGAACGCAAGGGATCCAGTTGGGGAAGATCTGCCATGGTAGTAGTAGTAGGAGAAGCTTTGGCAACAGAGATGAGTTGCGGGGCGGGAGTTTCTTTCAGGGAAGATGCTTTAGATGCTTAGAGTTGAATCATAGGCCTGAGGGCTGCAGGAATGCTTTGCCATGCTGGCATTGTAGGGGTGTAGGGCACTGCAATTTTTCTTGCAAGTCTGGTGCTCTTGTACCAAGCAAACAAGAAGAGCATATTCTTAGGATAGAATAGGCCTATTAAAGCACTAAAACAGGTCCATTAGGACAGCGCATTTCAGCCTATTTAAAAGCACATTAAAACCTATATGTTGAGGCTCATTAATCAGTCCATTAAATCCAAGTAATTGCTCATCTTAAAGCCCATTAGACCCAATAAAGACACATTAAACCCATGTTTGGAGGCCCATTGGCAATCCATTGAAACACCATTTAAAAGCCCATTAATAGCCACTCAAACTCCATATTTTAAGGCCCATTAGACTTGAGGAAGATTTACATTTAAACCCTAGGTTTCTTCATATTTGTATAAGTATCTGTGCTCAATTTAGCAGGTCCTTACAGAAGGAGAGTTGGATGGAAATCCACTATCCATAGAGTTCCAGCTTCTAGTTCCATGTTCAAAGTGACAAAAAAATGTGCAATAAAGACAGTAAGGTAAGGGGAAATTTAAGACTTACGAATATTAAAGATCTAGGTACTACGGAAGAGGAGGATGACATGCTAAAGTGAGCAACAAGGTCGTCTACCAAATGTTAGATGACTCGAATTTGGTGACCAGTATTGGTGACGATGATGATTATCCAAATGGAAGCCAAGGTGGTGCCAGATGATAATGTGCACCATCTCAAGGACAAAGGCTCAATAGGCAGTCTTCCTGTTATTTTCATACAGGAGTAACAATTCACTTATACTCCACAAGATGAAGATCATAGCAACATCAAACCAGGAGGACATCAAGCAAGACAACAAGAGGCAAGGGCAAGGGGAAACAAGAAGTTGTCAGCCCTAGAGGAGGACCTTTGCATCCAGGTTATATCCCATACTTCATACCTCACCAGAGCAATTGTCTCAAGCAGAAGAAAGCTCCCAAAGAAGACTTCATGAGGATGGCCAAGAAAATATCAGAAGATTATGGCCAAAAATAGTACTCTAATCCATTGTCTTAGGCTCCACCGGAGGCTTATAGATACGATGGTTTGCTAACTCAGTGCGACTAGATATGATTCAGACGAGTCATATTGGTTTTTGAAGTATGGGAGTCTACCGTGTTGGACCTAGTCTTCATGAGTCAGATTGAGTCTTTATGAATCTGACTCGCGTCTAGGAGAATCTGAATCATTCCATTTGATGCATGGAGGATATTATGGTTATCCTCAATACTCAGATGCATCATTCCATTAGTCCTTGAGAGGGTCCCACCATGCCCTTGAGATCTCAAGCTAGGCACTAGTAATGATCACAATACCTTATAAACTATTAACACATATATGCAACTTGCATGTCTTGGTTAGATTATGTATAATATTTGTATAGCACATTAGCACCTATCATGTAAGCCCACAAATCTTTTTGTGTTACTATCTCTTTTTTTGTCCAAATTGCATGCATTATAATGCCTTTTTTTTATTTTTACAAATATTTTCTTATTTTGTCAAAATTTCTTATTCATCACGTGAACATAAAGGAGGGATCGGGCTAGAAGAGCCCAGGATCAGTCCAGATCAGATACAATCATGGTTGGCAGTATTGGCTGGGACCGGTACCGATACCCCCCAAATCGGCCGATACTGATCTTTGCAGTAATATATATATATATATATATACATATATATACATATATATATATATATTATTAATTTTTTATTTGAAAGATATGTATCGATATTGGTACCCACCGGTACCGGGTACCGATACCAAGATTGCATCCTTGGATACAATTGGTATCCCCTGTCTCTTTCTAGAAGGTGAGTAAATGAAGAACTTTGGTGCATCATTTTATTGAATTCTTCAACAAAATGCGTAAAATCTTTCCTTAGAATGTCTCCTGTTCAAACATGTGAAATATTGTGATCAATCTTTTGGAAGTATGCATTTCTTCCCCTCTTGCACTTTTTAAGTGCTCCCTTTTAGTTGGATGAAGATTCTTATCTCATAAGCAGGCCTTTCTCCTTCTCCAAGCCATGTATAGTGCTTATTTTAGTTGAACTATCTAATAACTCTTTTAAACATGTATGTGGTAGTTTAAACTTCTGCTGGCTCCTTTTTTGTTCATCAAGTAATGGCTTGCAGATTCCTAGGACGTAGCTGGAGGCTCTTCAATTGTTTGAATCTTGGGGCAGAGCAGGTGTAGTTGCACTTGCCTCATTTCTTGACTCATTGCCCATTTAAAGTGAATCTGTCTCTGTTACTGTCTGAATCACTTGATCAGTGAAAATCCATTTGGTGTTTTGTTGTCCTTTATGGTTTGATTAGAATCAAGGCATGGTTTCTTTCAACATAGATTTATTTTGTTCAACCGGTCTTGTGTTGATGTCTTTGAGTTTTATGTTATTAGACTTGTTCCATATTTTTTTCCAAGTTCTGTCAATTTTTGTTCATCAACTTCCCCTTCTAATTGTTCCTCTGCTTATTTTCCCAGTGTCTACGTAATGCATAGAATATCTGAAATCATTTACGTAATCAACACATCAAAGGCATAATTTGCTGTTAGATTGGTTGCTTGTGGAAATCTTGGTCAAATAATCTGAATTTTCTTCGGACCTCCATGCTTGTCGTGGCATGTTGATGCGGGACAATGGAGAAAAAAGACGAAACGAGGTGATGGTAGAGGCCTCCGGCGTCACACCTGCAGCAGGATTACGGCCTTTAGCATAGCATCAGCGGCTAGGGTGTCACACCCAACCCCGTCTCAAGGTCATCTTCTCCATCTCAAAGAGGAAAATATTGAAAATTCGCACAAAAAATATCATTAATTGAAAGAAGGGGTCTACACGCATATAAATGGTGGAAATAACTCCAACTTGACCTTAATCATACTCCTAACTAAGTAAAAGACTGAAATACCCCTAACCACAATAAATAGTGTGAAAATTGCACACAAAAATTCTTGAAAAATAAAAAAAACTAAATAATCCCCAAATAGACCAAACAAGATATCTACAGACTCGTGGTCCAAAATCCTACATTTTAGACATACTCTGGTGCATCTCCGAGCCACAGGGAAATTGGTGCAGTGCTGATTCCAGATCCCCCACCACATGTCCTTAGGGAAATACTTGGGGTTTTTTTCTCTTGAGATATCAAACATTGTTCTGTCTATTTAAAGCACTTTACTGCAAGTGGCAAGCTATCATCATTTCTAGCAACTTATTTCCCTTGGGAAGAAACTCATAAGCAGCACCCGTTGATTGTGTCTAGGGATCCTGGTTCCCAAAGTCCTTTTCCCTCCCTGTTCATTATCCCCTTCCAAAACGAATATAAACTATGGTTTCAAGAGATGTTGATCAATCCTTGCCTTTCCCACTACTTGCATGTATGGAAGAATGCATTCTTTTCCCCTTTATTTGTGTGGCTGAAAGTTCATTTATATGCTGTGATGGTTGTTATGCTTTGATTGAGGTTCCTTTTTGTTCATCGACTATATTATAAAAAGGGTTTCAGTTATGCTTTTCAATTGCCATATGATTCAATTGGTTGGCTTATACAGGTGTTCAAGTCCTATGGTTATTTACTTCCAGCAATTATTGCATCAATGCTGCTCGCAAATGGACCAAAGGCTTTTCTTATGGCCTTGGCCCTCCCTCTTGGTCAGTCAGCAGTGTCTCTTGCAATTGACAAATTGTGGGGAAATGCAAACAAAGGGACCAGACCCAAGTCCAAGAGAAAGCCATTTGCTAGGTCTTCTAGTGACTTCAGAAGGAAAGAGGAAGAAGGAACCAATGGGGTTTACCAAAGAAAAGAGGCTTATCAGTCGTGGATGGCTACAGATGCAGTTGCAAGTGACAGAGAAGGCAATTCTCATGCTTTTGGTGGATGGGATGAGTTGGATACCGGCAGGGAGTATGCCAAGGGGCCTGCAAGGCAAGAGCGGTCAAAGACCACATCGACAAGTTCTTCTAGAGCCCAGTCAATAAAGAAAGGAAAGTTGTCCAGGGGGGAAAGACGTAAGGAAATGCCTCTTTTCCTGAGGTTGTTGATTGCTGTTTTCCCATTTTTGGGTTCCTGGACTAGGATATTGTAGGAAGAAGCTGGCATTCCCGTGCAACTACATCTACATTTTGCAGATTATGTGCTTGTTCCCATATCAGTGTGACATTGCGGTACTGATGAACTACCAATGCGCCATGTGCTGGTCAGTGTAGGAAGAAGCAGAGTCATGATAATACGAAGTTTATTATAGTTGTAGTAGTCATTTGGCTGATTAGATGGTATGTGGTCGCTGCACTTGCTCAGGGAGTGTGGCAGGCCTTAAAGGCTGCATGCTGTCTGATCCGTTGATTGGACGACGGTTGTACACTTGTACTGCAACATGCGGGGAGAAGTTGCAACAAGTATTTCTTGTTTGATTGTCGGCGGTGCTTATGTGTCAGGTGGCAAGTATGGATCTAGGCCTTGCTGCAGATGCCGCTTGTGGATGTCAGCACGATTGAGCCAGCAATGGATATCTATTCGGATGCCTTGTTACCTAGTTCTATATTTGGTTAGTCCCATGCCGTTTTGGATGCAGACAGTTTGTTGATTCATCCCAACAACCAGATCCGGATACGCTCGCCATTTTTGCACTGCAGATATCCAAGGGTTTGTGAGCAATTCTACTGTAATATCAACTTGTAGTAAAGTGATCCTTCTTCAGCATTTGGAAGTAAAGATCCTAAAGTACTAGTTCATCATTTAGAATCTTCCCCAGTAGCTGAATAAAGCAAGCACCATATTTTTTTCCTTTTTCCGTACAATGTCCGCCATCACAGCAGAAGGCGAGTGAACTTTTATTCTCATTGATTGGCTACGTATCTTATATCAGAGTGAAGCGGAATGTATGCGTTCAAAGTGCCTAATTCTGCTTCTGTCAAACACGCAGATTTGGAGGCTGTTTGGACTGAGTGACTCGGAGCTAAGAGGTTACAGGTCTTTTTTTCTTTTCTTGGTTGCATGTTCTTGAAAATTACTTGTGAACACATAAAAGAACAGAATTATACTCTATTCAAGGAATGGCAATTTGCAAAAATCCAATTTGGGATTCTTATGAATCACAGTCAACCAACTACTGTTGTTAGCAGTAGGGGTGCAAATGAGCCGAGTCGACTTGAGTTTCTCTGTTCAAATGTGATTTGATTAATTTTTAATCAAGTTCAAGTTCAAGTTCAAGCTCAGCATCTATGACAGTTGACGAAGCTTGACTCATTTAGGTATTAAAAGAGAAGTTCCAGCTCAGTGTCTATGACAGCTGATCAAGCTTGACTCATTTAGATATTAAATGAGTTTGAGCAGATTATCAAGTAGTTTGTTTCTCCACAAGTCCATGATAAACTTAGTCTAAAAGTTTTTTAAATTTATCTTTATAAAGTCATGCTAGATTGATACCAATTTGTTTGCACCCATAATTATTTAATAGACAACTCAATAAGATATCAAATATCTTATTAACTAAGTTACTCGTGAATAGAATAATTAAATGAGCACTTAACAGAGGTCTTATTAAGTGCTTAAATAGGCTCTTTGTAAGTATGTGAATGAGTTCTTAACAAATACTTAAATGAGTAGTTAAATAAACTTGTTCATGAACATAATCCAGTTAAGCTTACATGTGCTAAGACTTTGTTTATTTAGCTTAATAAATAAGTTGAATCGAGTTATTATCTAGCAGTCTCACGAGTTGTCCGTCGAGTATGTTGGTTCATTTGCAACCCTAATTAAAGGATAAGTTGTAGAATGTTCACTGTTAAAAGCACTTTATTTACATAAACCTCACTGGACTAGTGCCAAACATATCTATAGAAGGATGAAAAACATTGCTCAAGGGTGCTTTGTCCTAATAATGTCTACCCTTAACATTTTCCCTATCCTTACAAACATATATCCTTAAAATAATAAAATAGGTATATAAAGGTTAAATTATTAAATAATATTACAATTCTATATAATTTTTTTGGTACCTCTCTCACTACCATTAAAGGGTATTGCAAGTCTTAATTATACAAGATTTTTGTATCATATGAGGAAGATCTTTAGAGGGGAAGCTAAGGCTCCATTTGAGGACTTTGTATGAAGTGGTTCTCACAAAAGTACCTCCAAAATAGAAACTACTTTGAATATAAATACTTCTTAGAAGTTAAAGGAGTTTGGGTACATAAAATGGACACAACATTGGAAGTACTTCTTCATAAATTTTGACCAAAATACTCCCTCGCTAATTATTTAAATTTTGTGCCTCCAAGAATTTATAATGTATAACAAATAAAATAAATTATACAATAAGCATAAAATAATAAATCATTTTTTAACACAAATACAAAAATACAAGTATAGAAGATAAAATATTCATATCATTATCAAACAAAATCTAACATAAAGTAAATCTAGTAATATATTATAACATATATTAATAAAGATATGTAATTATGTCAAATTAAAACTAAAGATTCATGAGAATAACAAAAAGCACATTATGCAACTCAAAAATTAAAGATTGGTGAGAATGACAGAATTAAAGAGGAGAAGTTACTTAGAAGGACTTATCTAAGGTTCCCAAATGCAATCTAAGTTTCAAGAGGATGTCTTCTTGTGCATGTGATAAAGGATTGGGCAAACATTTCTTGCAATATGGATCCATATAATTCTTCCTCCTTTAGTCTCACGGGGAGTTGATGGAGAACTACACCTTCTTTAGTTTTTTTGTACTTGGGGAAGATTTTTGTTCTTTTATCTTCTTCATACATCGACATGCTCTCTTTTCATTTATAATATATGCAGTACTATATAAGTAAGAACTTGTTGGGTTTCTCGGGTTTCTCCGGATCGCTCATGCAGCGAAAAATAAAATAAAACAGCGATCCGTTTTCCCGTTTCGAAAAACAAAAATCGATTATCGGATAATCGAAGTTCTTACCATGTGCGGATTCGAATCCGCAACCGTTTGGTTCCGTCGGTGCGACACCGCAAGCCGTGCAAGCGCCTGGCCTCTAGCGAAGTCCACACGATCCTCCTCGCGATGGATATCCTCACGTTCCTCGTTCTTCGCAGCCCACGAAACTTCCGCCAGTCGCCGTAATGATCGCCGCAGCGCGCGGACGATTTCCCGTCGAACGGGATTCGGAGAAGCGGCAGACCATATCTGGATCTGTCTGGATGCCAGAGAGAGAGAGAAACAGAGGAGGGGCGGCTAGAGTTAGCAGCAGCTTGGCCTGCTCAGCCCGTTCGCTATGTTTTATACTAACCGCGCGATTTTTCATAAAAACCCTCGGTTTGTATAAAACCCACTTATTTATCCATCGCCTTGAGAATCATTTGCGTGTGACCCTCTAGGCCTAAGTACCAGTCCAGTTAATGGCCCAACAAGTCCAGTGACTCCTCACTGGCTTTATTAATCAATTAAATACATTTTTATTAATTAATTAATCAATCGAATTGATGTCGCACATCGAATTCGACCGGGCCTCCGATCACGTTGGGTGCCAAGCAACACCGCGTGAACCCGGAAGGTATTGAGATTAAGTAACCCACTCTTGGAACCTTTCCGCCGACAGTTACCGCGTATATATAATCCTTCATTCGTACAATGCTCTCGAGTTAACTCAGGGTATGGCGAGCTGTCAAACCCTAACCGGTCGACTCACTTGGATTGGATGCCGCTGATGAATATCGGAGAACTCATTTCCCAATATTATCGTCCGCCCTAGCCATGGACTTCCGCACATCCTTCCTAGAGCATTCTCTCTCTAAGTACCGAGAGCGAATGATTCCTTATTGACACACAATTCCCTTCGACGGTATTCCGCTGTACCCAATCCTTGGCGTATTAGAATCCCGTGACTAGAGATTCTTAAATCAAGGTCAAAGCACAGAAGTCCATCGACAAGGTGTCCTTGGTATCTCAGGTCCGAGGACCATCCACGCAACTGCGACAATAGAATCAAGCTGGTTGACAGTGAGGTACAATACCATCCAGCGATTCAGTCGGATCAGTTCAGTGAAACCATTCTCTAATGAGCACCTACAGATTCGCCTTAGTGTTTCCACACAAGTGACTTATGAGATCAATCACCCTCATCATATG
Organism: Zantedeschia hybrid cultivar; assembly: GCA_030544215.1. Taxonomy (NCBI): domain Eukaryota; kingdom Viridiplantae; phylum Streptophyta; class Magnoliopsida; order Alismatales; family Araceae; genus Zantedeschia; species Zantedeschia hybrid cultivar. The sequence continues at coordinate 51,332,631 of JARZZO010000011.1, forward strand.
AGCATGAGTAATCTGTACTAGTCTAACCAGATATCCGATGTCCTTCTCGGATATCCTCCGACTAGGAACGATTAAGAATATGTGTGTTTAAGTGATCAGTCTCATTAGTATGATCTCATCATAATCTGATCACTATAGCACATATTCACGGACTTCATTATGAAACGATAATTAATGCAATTTACACATAATGAATATTATGCCATTATATTAATAAATGAACGAGATTTACATAGTCAGATTAGCTTGTAGGCCACCTAAACTAACACTTATTCTGTCATATGTATGAATATATAATTATTGCATTAACAAACATACAATTATTTTTACTCTCCAAATATACCACCTAAACAAAAACATAACAATATAGAGGGAAGAACGACGAGTTTTATCCTATCTGAGGGTGGAAGCCCCTTCTTTGTAAGGCATGACTCGACAAAGGGAAGAACGAGCGATGTTGGGGGTGTGTGTGGTCGATCGCTCCCGGTCAGTTGGTGTCAGCTATGATCGATCTCTCTCAGCTACACCCCATTATTGTCGATCAAGGGCGTCAATGGGTTGTGTGATGCTACTTGCTTGTCATTCAATAAATATGGGGCTCAAGTTATGTATTTGTCACTGTTATCACCCAGAAGGGAATAGTTAAAGCATTTTGCTATTAAAGGAAAACTGTAATCATAAATCACTTATTTGAAAGAATTCTACTAATAAAAGGGGGTGCAAGTCTTCTGTGTTCTACTTCTTATCTAGAAGTTTGTTGTCTAGTCGAGCAAGGCGATATGCCCTATTATCATAATTTTTGACGATCATGTACGATCCTTCCTAATTTGGTGCTAGCTTATGACCTACTTCCAACGGCTTGGAGGCATACATACTTCAGGACAAGGTCACTGGGGTGGAAGCTTCTCGGCAGATCTTCTTGTTGTAAAATGTGTCGTCATGTGTTGATAATTAATCATGCATATCCTGGCCTCCTCTCTGGTTTCATCGATGAGATCAAGGTTCTCCAGAGCCTCTAATTATTCTCAGCTTCATCATATTCCTGGACCTAAGAGGAGGGTAACTTGACCTCAAGTGGGATCACAGCATTAGTCCTGAAGGCGAGATGACAAGGAGTTTTATCGGTGTCTGTTCAGGCAATGGTCCAGAAGGATCACATGACTTTTGGGAGCTTCTCTAACCAATTCCGTTCACCTTGTAGCTAGGTTTGATTCCTTTCATAATTGCTTTGTTGGTGTTTTCCACGAGTCCATTAGCTTGGGGGTGTGCTACTGATAAGAAACGATGTCTAATACCGAATTGACGGCAGCAATCGGCAAACCACTGACTTGTAAACTGTCTACCGTTGTCCGAGATGAGCACTCGTGGTACCCCGAACCTGTATATCATGTGAATGTGAAAGAACTTCCACATGGTATCTTCCCTGATATTCATCGTCGCCGTGGCTTCAGGACACATGGTAAAATAGTCAATCGCTATTAGCACAAACTGCCTTTGTGTTGTAGTCTCTGGGAAAGGACCCAGAATATCAATCCCCCACATGGCGAATGGGCATGGCTCAGTGATGGCGTGGAGCTTGGTCATCGATAATCGAGGGAGTGGGAATCTGGCAGCTCATGCACTTCTTGACGTACTCGACACAGTCCTGTACCATAGTGGGCCACTAATACTTGTGGCAAAGTAGCATCCAAGCTAAGGCTCACGGGCCCGCATGATTTTTCAGATGCCCTTATGGACTTCTACGATGGCATCCACTGCTTCTCTTGGTAAAAGGCATCTGAGCAAGGGTAAGGTCAGCGATTGACGGTAAAGCACACCACCGACCAAGGTGAACTTGGCCGCCTAATACTTAATTCATTGGGCTTTGGTCATGTCAGATGGTAGCTGACCATCTTGTAAGAAGACAACAATTGGATCCATCTACGTGAGCTTGGAGTCTACTTGGGTGGCCGCTATTGGCTGAATAGTGGGTGCTAGTACATCCTCCATGAACACTATTTGGGAAGCTGGTAGTGCCTGATAGAATTGGGTGGCTTCAAAGCCAATCATTGTACATTCTAGTTCAGAATATTAATAAAGGCAATTATTTCTTCATTTATAATTCTCGCAAATTAACTATCGTAATGAAGGTCCGTAGACAAGTGAGTAAGATATTAAATCATGATGAAATCATGATAGTGAGATCAATATTCTTAGTCACTTATCTTAAACAGTTCTCGATCATAAAATATTTGAATTGGACATTAAATATCCGATAAGACCAACACGGGTTATTTCTACTCATTTGATGAGGGTGAATGATCTCACATTCACTTGTGTGGTGACACTAAGACAAACTTGTGGGTGTTCATTATAGAATGAGTTCACTGAACAAATCCGAATTAGAATTCCTGGATGGTCACTATACCTAATAGTCAACCAAGGAATTCAATCGTTGCACTAGCACAATTGGTCCTATGACCTGAGTCACCAATGATACCTTGCTTGTAGACCATTGTGACTTGATTCTCTAGCTTGTGGACTTTAACCATTAAGTCCACGATAGTCAGTCTCTCAGACACAGTAGAAAACTTGCGAAGGTAATTGAGTGAACAACAGGGAATCACTCACTCTTGGTATACGACTGGAGAGATAATGTCATATGGATGTGTACACAAATCCCTAGCCAGGGTCAACTGAAAGAGATGTCTTTCTAGAAGTTAACTGAGTACTGGAATCCATCTAAATAATGTCATAAAGGGTTTGATTGTAAAACCATATCCTTGCGTTATTGGGACATTAGATGAGTGAAGGATTTTATATGTGCAGTATCTACAGACAGAAAGGTTCAAATAAAGGGAATAATATCCTTTATATCTTCTGGGATCATGAGGTAGTGTTTAGTGCCGTTCATGGTCAGAAGGTCTAGTGGATTAATCATCGGATGATAAACCACTTATTTATTGAATTAATTATTTAATATATGATGTTTAAATAATAATTAATAAATACTAAACTTTAGAATTAGTTTTAAGTTTAGTGGGCTTGAAACCAAACTAACCAGACTGATATATGGGCCTAGAGGGTCGCACACATAAGAGTTCTCGTAAGACGGTGAGAGATGTTAAATATTATATTTATCTGAATTTTTATGAAAAGCCGCAGGATAAATATGAATATTTAAATGGAGAATTATCCAAGGCCAAGCTCTTGGATAATCATGATAAATAAACTTTGTACTTATCTATAATTGTTATAAAAGGAGGCCAAGGGGAGGGGTGGTGAAGTTGTTGGAAACGTACACTACCACAAGCCTTGGAGTTTCTCTCTCCTCTCTCTTTCCTCTCTCTCTTGAAGAAGACCTCTCTCTCTTTTACTTTTCGATTGCATGGTGGATTTGAGATCGGGTCGAAGTACTTAAGCTGAGGAGGAAATCGCATCTGCGTCGGGAACTCGTGTGGATACCTCTGGAGATCGTGCGCGTGCGCGATTACTGAAACAGTTGAATCCACGGGAGATTCGAAACCCCGCAAAGGTGAAGAACGGTTCTTCTGAATTTATTTAATTATCTGTTTTACGATCCCAACAATCCGATACATATTAATTTTTCGCTGCGTTTCGGCGATTCCTTACAGTAGTATCAGAGTCAAGTTGCTGGTTTGATCGTAAAATGGCATCATCTTACGTTATTTTTCTCGTTATGCATGTAGAACGTGTATTGTACACATTTTAGGGCTAGATTAAAATATTTTGATTATCATCTGTTGATAGGAAATTGTTGCCAAGCTTATAAGGTATTGTTTTTCCTGTTTTTCTTAATGTTGGTTTCATATTCGGGTAGAACAACCATAGCAGTTTTATTATTCTCTCTCTTGAGAAGAACCCTATAACTGCATAGTTTTTAGAGATCCAAGACTGTCCTGGCATCTCTACCGATGCATGGAGGTCTGATTACATGCATTAGGATCCATGGTTGTAACTCTGGTCGGCCACTAACACAGTTTTTTATCCTCACGGTTATAAACAAAAAGTCTATTTATGGTTTGATAACTCGGATAATAACGTTAGCCTCAGGGAAAGTCCCTGCATCATGCTATCATTTGGTTTGGCCTGAGTAATCACTGGTGATGATCGGAGCTTCCCCTTTCACGTTGGCGGTTGGCAGCAATCCTGTTTTCTCCCGTAAGCCTGTGAACCAGACAAACAACAGAGAAAGGGCACCGGAGGCCATGCAAAGCTTTTTTTTTTTGCATGGGCGGAAGGGCACATCCGGCGACGTGCCACCGGAATCGAACGGCGATGCCGTCCTGGCCGGCTGGAGCCCTGCCGGGCATTGCCGGGGCCGGCGCCGGCTCCCCTCCGCCAGGCGGGGGGGGGCGAACCAGTCGTGCGCTCCCTAAAACCCTAACGGGCGACGGGGGTGAGCGGCGCGTGGGTCGTGGGCCGACCCGCCTGGACCCAGCCGACCCACCCGGGCCCACATCTACCTAAACCCCGTCTAGACCCGACGCCCCCTCCCAGACCCGTTTAAGCTTATTAACCCCTTTTAGCCCCTTTTTAAAACCCTTTTAAGCCCATTTTAATTTTTTTTTAAAATTTTATTTTTATGGGGTTAATTAATAACTATTATTAATTAATTCTTATTATTATTAACATATTATTAAATAGTTTATTAATCTGTTAATATTTGTTGAAGGGTTTTAATTAGTCTATAGGAATTGTTAATTCTTTTAAAATTGTTTTAAATTATTAACTTCCCTGTTAAACAATTATGTTTAATAATGTTACAATGCATAACCTGTTTTTATTCTCTTGTTCAAATTGGTTGAGCATGTATTTAGATTAACTAAATAGTTTAGTTATCTTGATTATCAATAATGTTTTGAATGTTCTTGATAATATTGAAATAATTGTTATTTCGAAATCTATTGGTATTATAATTTTATAAAAGTTAATACCAACAGTAATTATGTGATAATTATTTTGATGCATGTGATGTGTTTCATTAATGATGGGATGATCATAGACTTAGTTTTATCATATGATGATTGATGTGATTAAATGCGATGCATGTTTCATTTGGTATTTTAAATAAGATCTGCGTGTCCTCGTCTCTCTTAATCCAAGTGTACATTCTATCTTCCTCTAAGTTTGTACTCTTCTTGATAAGATCAAGGTTTCTTATTATTATTTAAATGTACATTTATAGACCTGCGAGTCCTAAATTCATGTTTAGATATTGCGGATTAAGTTTTGAGGACGGGCTCTTCTGAAGACACCTCTAGAGGAAGGACTTGCATCAAATGGAACCTGTGTTGCTGAATTCACACTAGGATTTTATTATGGATCATCGTTTGGCTCCGATGATTCCATAATAGCTTAAGTAGTCCATGATCATCCTTATTTATTTTTCTGTATATATGTGATATCTGTGGAATATACTGTTAAATAGATATTCATATATAGTATTATGATACTTCAAATCGAAATATTATTAATAGCACGATTTTTATAAATCAACTTAAAACCCTCTTTCAAAATTTAAGTTGTAAACGTGAGATATTCAGAATAATCTACGTAACCCACCATCATTATAAATCTAAGGATAATTCTTATTTCAAATGGATTTGGTGTGCTACCACAAGGTTTATTTGATTTAAAAATTAATCTAGGTCTGCGACATAAGATGTTTTTATAGATAGATGGACAAATAGTGTAGTTTTGTTGTGCTACCACAATGATTGCACTATGAATTTAAGTTATCTAAGTAATGATGGTAGAACTTAACTGAATCGTTTGAGTTGTTGTGCTACCACAAGATCATTCTGATTCAGGGGTTAAATTTGATCGGATATTGCAAATGTTGCAATTGTCAAGAGTTGACTGCCCAAGGGACTTGATGTGATTTATTGTGCTACCACAAGATCACATGTATGACACCCGAAGGATTCTGATCCTCACTAGGAGATCACCGGAATCTCCCGTTCTATATATTAGAGGGTCATACAGATCGCCGAAAAATAGTGGGAGTATAAATCTAGATTAAAAGTCCTAAATCTTATTTTAAGAACTATCTGTTTATTTTTCGTTTTATTTCCTTGTAGGTCGCTATGTCGTCACCTAACCCTCTTCGTTGCATACTTGATGCCAACAAACTCATGGGACCAAATTACATTGACTGGTTATGCAACCTGAAGATTGTCCTCAGATGTGAAAAACTAGCATGTCTTGGATCAACCTGATCCAAAACAACCTGGTGAAAATGCTAACGAAGATGAATTAATGATATTTGAAAACTGGAAAGAAGACTCTATTAAAGTCCAATGTTATATGCTTAGTTCAATGAACAATGAACTACAGCGACAACATGATAACATGGAAGCTAAGGCAATTCTAAATCACCTACAAGAGTTGTTTGGTGAACAATCAAGAACAGAAAGATATGAGATATCTAAGAAACTGTTCATGACCATAATGAGCAAGGGCACATCTGTACAAACTCATGTGCTCAAAATGATAGAATGGATTGAGAGACTTGCAGTGCTTGGTTTTGTTATGAACAATGACCTAAGCATCGACTTAATCCTTCAGTCCCTACTAGATTCATTTTCACAATTCATCATCAAATTCAATATGAACAAAATTGAGGTTACACTAGCTGAGCTGCTCAACATGTTGAAGACAACTGAAGACACTATCCAGAAAGATAAGCAACATGTTATGCTTTTTGATAAGACCAATAAGAAAAGAAAAGTTGGACAAACCTTTAAGAAAGGTAAGCCAAAGAAGCCGGTGAAAAGCAAACCAGCGGTTCAAAAGGACAAAACTAAAGTCAATGATAAAGGTCAATGTTTCCACTGCCATAAAGAAGGTCACTGGAAGAAAAACTGCAAGATTTATCTAGCAGAAAAAGAAAAGGAGAAGCTTGGTGAACCTTCAAGTATACTCATGGTTGATCTTAACTTGTTTTATAGAGAATTTACATCTTGGGTATTAGATACTGGATGTGTTTCTCATATCTGCAATAATTTGAAGGTGCTGACAAGTAAAAGAAGATTGAATCGCGGAGACGTAGATCTGAGACTTGGAAATGGAGCAAAGGTTGATGCGTTAGCTGTGGGGACATCAAGACTTCAGATGCCATCAGGAGACTCATTGGAACTAATAGATTGTTATTATGTTCCAACTATAATTAGGAATATCATTTTCATTTCTTGTTTAGATAGAGAAGGATATTCAATAAAACTACAGAATAATGGTTGTTTTATTTATCTAAGAGACAAATTGTTTGCTTCTGGATATTTGTTAAATGGTTTGTATTTACTTGATATTGCATATGATGTATGTCTAGTAAACAAGTCTCTTGAATGAATAGATAAATATGTGAATAAATCATACATATGGCATTGTAGGCTCGGCCATATAAATGAGAATAGGATCATTAAGTTGCAAAAGAATGGATATCTTGATCCATTTGATTATGAATCATTTACAACTTGTGAAACTTGTCTCATGGGAAAAATAACTAAAGCTCCATTTTCTGGACATGGAGAAAAAGCTAAGGAATTATTGGAACTAATACATAGTGATGTATGTGGTCCAATGTCCACTCATGCTATGAGTGGTTACTCATACTTCGTTTTATTTACAGATGATTTCTCAAGATATGGCTGCATATATTTAATGAAATATAAGTCAGAAGTCTTTGAGAAATTTAAAGAATTTAAAAATGAAGTTGAGAACTAAACTGGAAAGAGTATCAAAACTCTTCGATCAGATCGAGGGGGTGAATACTCAAGTACAGAATTCATACAATATCTTAAGAATAATGGTATTATGTCTCAATGGACTCCTCCCTATACACCATAGTTAAATGATGTATCATTAAGGAGAAATCGTACTCTATTAGATAATGGTGTAAGTCAGTATTTTTCACTCCATATGAGATATGGAAAGGGAAGAAACCAAACTTTAAGCATGTTAGAGTCTGGGGTTGTCCTGCACATGTCAAAAGACATAATCCAGATAAACTGGATTCCAAGACAGAAAAATGCAGGTTTGTGGGATATCCAAAAGAGATTTTTGGATATTATTTCTATCAGCCCAACGATCAAATGGTGTTTATCGCAAAAAGAGCTGTCTTCTTAGAGAATGAATATCTTTTAAAAGAAGACAGTGGGAGCATAATAGAACTGGAAGAAATTTCAGACTCACAAATCAATGCTGGCTCATCTGATGAGCCATTGACTTAAGAACTTGTTCAAGATAATACACAAGAAATTCGCAGATCTGGTAGAGTGCCTAAGCAGCCTGAAAGATATGTTGGACATTTCGATGACGGCAAACCAATAGTACACTTAAATGAGGATGATGATCCTCAAACCTACCAAGAAGCCATGAATAGTCAAGAATCAGAGAAATGGCAAGAGGCAATGAATTCAAAAATTCAGTCCATGTATGCCAACCAAGTTTGAAACTTGGTTAATCTGCCAGAAGGTATAGTACCTATTGGCAGTAAATAGATCATTAAAAGAAAGAAAGGGGCAGATGAACAGATTGACACATACAAGGTAAGGCTGGTCACGAAAGGGTATCGTCAAAGACAAGGCATTGACTATGACAAAACTTTTTCCCCAGTTGCCATAGTTAAGTCAATTAGAATACTTCTTGCTATTGCTGCATTCTATAATTATGAAATATGGCAAATGGACGTGAAAACAGTGTTCCTTAACGGGAACCTTCAGGAAGAGGTGTATATGATACAACATGAAGGATTCACTTCCAAAGAGCATTCAAGTAAGGTATGTAGGCTGCATAGATCTATTTATGGATTAAAGTAGGCATCCCGAACTTGGAACTTAAGATTTGATGAAGCAATCAAATTTTATGACTTCATTAAGAATGAAGATGAACCTTGTGTATATAAAAAAACGAGTGGGAGCGCGGTTACCTTTTTAGTACTTTACGTTGATGACATTCTACTCATTAAGAACGATGTAGGAATGTTGTCATCAGTAAAGATTTAGTTATCCAAAAACTTCTCCATAAAGGATTTGGGAGAGGCATCCTATATTCTGGGAGTTAGGATCTATAAAGATAGATCCAAGAGGATGCTCGGATTATCCCAATCCATATACATAGACACCATACTCAAAAGGTTTGATATGGAAAATTCAAAGAAATGTCTCATTCCGATGAAACATGAAATTTATCTCTTTAAAAGAATGTCTCCTAAGACACTTGAAGAGAAAGCATACATGGATAGAGTTCCTTATGCTTCGGCAATATGATCTATCATGTATGCGATACTATGTACTAGGCCTGATGTGGCACATCCATTAAGTGTCACTAGTAGATATCAGGCTGATCCAGGTGACGAACACTGGAAGGCGGTGAAATGTATCCTTAGATACTTGAGAAGGACGAAGGATCTATTTCTCCTCTATGGAGGAAACGACTTGGAACTTCGAGGGTTTACTGACTCGAGCTTCTAGTCGGATACAGATAACAGCAAATCCATGTCTGGATTTGTGTTCATATTAAATGGAAGTGCAGTGAGTTGGAAAAGTTCCAAACAAGAAACAACTGCAGATTCGACGACCGAAGCAGAATATATTGTTACAGCAGAAGCGGCTAAGGAGGCGGTTTGGATGAAGAAGTTCATCTTTGCACTTGGAGTAATCCCAAGCATTTCAGATCCTATTCCATTATTGTGTGACAACAATGGGGTAATAGTTCAAGCAAAAGAGCTAGGATCACATCAGAGGTCAAAGCACATTCTGAGACGATTTCATCTGATCCGTGAGATAATCGCCAAAGGAGATATAGTAGTTGAGAAAGCCTTATCCGAAGATAATGTAGCAGATCCCTTGACAAAGCCATTGTCTCAAAATAATTTAAAACGTCACCTTAAGTCTATGGGACTTATATACATGGGTGATTAGTTATAGTCCAAGTGGGAGAATGATAGAATTGGGTAGCCTCAAAGTCAATCATTGTACATTCTAATTCAGAATATTAATAAAGGCAATTATTTCTTCATTTATAGTTCTCGCAAATTAACTATCGTAATGAAGGTCCGTAGACAAGTGAGTAAGATCTTGAATCATGATGAGATCATGATAGTGAAATCAATATTCTTAGTCACTTATCTTAATCAGTTATCGATCATAGGATATTTGAATTGGACATTAAATATCCGATAAGATCGACACGGGTTATTTCTGCTCATTTGATGAGGGTGAATGATCTCACATTCACTTGTGTGGTGACACTAAGACAAAGTTGTGGGTGCTCATTATAGAATGAGTTCACTGAACAAATCCGAATTAGAATTCCTGGATGGTCATTATACCTAATAGTCAACCAAGGAATTCAATCGTTGCACTAGCACAATTGGTCCTATGACCTGAGTCACCAATGATACCTTGCTTGTAGACCATTGTGACTTGATTCTCTAGCTTGTGGACTTTAACCATTAAGTCCACGATAGTCAGTCTCTTAGACACAGTGGAAAACTTGCAAAGGTAATTGAGTGAACAACAGGGAATCACTCACTCTTGGTATACGACTGGAGAGAGAATGTCCTATGGATGTGTACACAGAAATCCCTGGCTATGGTCAACTAAAAGAGATGTATTTCTAGAAGTTAACTGAGTACTGGAATCCATCTAAATAATGTCATAAAGGGTTTGACTGTAAAACCATACCCTTACGTTATTGGGACATTATATGAGTGAAGGATTTTATCTTTGCAGTATCTGCAGACAGAAAGGTTCAAATAAATAGAACAATATCCCTTATATCTTCTGGGATCATGAGGTAGTGTTTGGTGCCGTTCATGGTCATAAGGTCAAGTGAATTACTCATCGCATGATAAACCACTTATTTATTGAATTAATTATTTAACATATGATGTTTAAATAGTAATTAATAAATACTAAACTTTAGAATTAGTTCTAAGTTTAGTGGGCTTGAAACCAAACTGATATATGGGCCTAGAGGGTCACACACATAAGAGTTCTCGTAAGACGGTGATATGTTAAATATTATATTTATCTGGATTTTTGTGAAAAGCCGCAGGATAAACATGAATATTTAAATGAAAAATTATCCAAGGCCAAGCTCTTGGATAATCATGAGAAATAAACCTTGTACTTATCTATAAGTGTTATAAAAGGAGGCCAAGGGGAGGGGTGGTGAAGTTGTTGGAAACGTACACTACCACAAGCCTTGGAGTTTCTCTCTCCTCTCTCTCTCTCATCTCTCTCTCTTGAAGAAGACCTCTCTCTCTTCTACTTTTTGATTGTATGGTGGATTTGAGATCGGGTCAAAGTACTTAAGCCGAGGAGGAAATCGTGTCTGCGTCGGGAGCTTGTGTGGATACCTCTGGAGATCGTGCACGTGCGCGATTACCAAAACAGTTGAATCCACGGGAGATTCGAAACCACGTAAAGGTGAAGAACGGTTCTTCTGAATTTATTTAATTATCCGTTTTACGATCCCAGTAACCCGATACAGAGGAATCGTATTAATTTTCCGCTGTGTTTCGGCGATTCCTTACAGTGCCGAGGAGACGATCTTGGCTAATTCGTCTGTCTTTTGGTTTTCTTACCTCGAGATGTGCAGAATTTAGAACCCTTCGAGGGCGGAGATGATTTGTATAACCAACTCCTTATACTGTTTCATCGTAGGGTCTTTGGCTTTGTACTTGCCCTTCGATTGTCAGATGATTTGAGTTGCTCCCAAGTGGCGAGCCACCCAGATTCCCATAAGGAGCGCCTCGTATTCAGGCACATTGTTGGTTGCCTGAAACTGGAACCTAAGAGAAAAGTGTAAGCCTCCACCCTCCGAAGCTTTTGGGGGAATCAAGATAAGTTCGGCTTCGCAACTGATGTACCGTGATGACCTGTCGGTGTAGATCAGCCACACCAGCCTAGGTTCGACCCTAGTCGCCTACTCTTAAGGAGGAAGTGTACATTCCGCTACAAAATCTGCTAGCGCCTGAGCTTGATAGCGGTCCTGGGTCTATAAAAGATGTCAAATTTCAAAACATTTCATCATTCGTCCGGAAGCATTTGGGCATTGTAGGAGTTGTTGTGGGGGCCGATTGGTTACGACCTCAATCAAATGCCTGGAAGTAGGGGCATAGTTTCTTTGCGGCGATAATAAGTGCCAATGCGAATTTTTCTGCGGTAGGATAACGGAGCTCAGCGCCTTGAAGGACTCGGCTAATATAATACACATGCTTATGAATGTCAGCTTCCTCCCTAACCAACACAAAGCTAATAGTATGACGGGTAACTGATAGGTAGAGGAGCAATGTCTCACCTTGGTGAGACTTAAAGAGCATTGGGGGGTTGCCAGGTACTGCTTCAGCTCGTCGAAAGCCTATTGACACTTTGGTGACCAGTTGACATTGCTTTAGGTGTTAGGAGGGTTCTCCTTCACCTGGAGTAGTTAGAAGAAAGGTACGCAACACTCAACGGCTCTGGACAAGAATTGACTGAGCGTGGCAAGCCGCCCAGTCAGCATTTGGACATCGCTGAGGCGAGTTAGCGGCTTCATAGTCAGAATTGCCTCGATCGTGTCTGGGTTGACTTATATCCCCCTATGGGTGACCAAAAACCTAAGAACTTCCCTACAGTCACTCTAAAGGCACACTTGACTGGATTGAGCATCATATTATAGCGCCTCAGGGTGTCAAATGTCTTTAAAAGGTCATCAAAGTGGTCAGAGGCATGCTTGGACTTTACCAGCATGTCATCGACATAAACCTCCGTGTTACGTCCGATTTGCCAAACAAACGTGTAAGTCGGCCCGACATTCTTTAGCCTGAACGATATTTAGGTGTAGTAGTAGAGACCCATGTCTCTGATGAACACAGTATGTGTTAGAATTGGGTGGCCTCAAAGCCAATCATTGTACATTCTAGTTCAGATTATTAATAAAGGCAATCATTTCTTCATTTAATAGTTCTCGCAATTAACTATCGTAATGAAGGTCCATAGACAAATGTATGAGATATTGAATCATGATGAGATCATGATAGTGAGATCAATATCCTAAGGCAATTGTCTTAAATAGTTCTCGATCATAGGATATTTGAGATGGACATTAAATATCCTATAAGATCGACACAAGTTATGTCTGCTCATATGATGAGGGTGAATAATCTCACATTCACTCCTGTGGTGACACTAAGACAAACAAGTGGGTGCTCATTAGAGAATGAGTTCACTGAACAGACCCAAATAAGAATTCATGGATGGTAATTATACCTATTAGTCAACCAGGGAATTCAATCGTTGTAGTAGCACAGTTGGTCCTTTGACCTGAGTCACCAATGATACCTTGTTTGTGGATCATTGTATCTTGATTCTCTGACTCGTGGACTTTAACCATTAAGTCCACCATAATCGGTCTTTCAGATACAGTGGAAAGCTTGCGAAGGTAATTGAGTGAACAACAAGGGATCACTCACTCTTGGTATAAGACTGGAGAGAGAATGTCCTATGGATGTGTACACAGAAATCCCTGGCCAGGGTCAAATGAAAGAGATGTCTTTCTAGATATTAACTGTGTACTAGAATCCATCTGGATAATGCGATAGAGGGTTTGACTATAAAACCATACCCTTGCGTTATCGAGACATTGCATGAGTGAAGGATTATATCTGTGCGGTATCGGTAGACGGAAATGTTCAATTGAAGGGAACAGTATCCCTTATATCTTCTGGGATCATGAGGTAGTGTTTGGTGCTGTTCATGATCAGAAGGCCAAGTGATTTGATCATCAGATGATAATTCACTTGTTTATTAAATTAATCATTTAACATATGATGTTTAAATGTTAATTAATAAATATTAAACTCAAGAAACAGTTCTAAGTTTAATGGGCCTGCAACCGGACTGATATATGGGCCTAGAGGGTCACACACATAAGAGTTCTCGTCAGACGGTGAGAGACGTTAAATTTCATGCTTATCTGGGTTTTTATGAAAAGCCGCAGGATAAACATGAAGATTTAATGGAGAATTATCCAAGGCCAAACTCTTGGATAATCATGAGGATTAATCCTTATGCTTATCCTTATTTCTATATAAGGAGGGCCAAGGGGGAGGGGTAAAAAGTTAGTTGGACGAATTACTCACCCGAGATTCTCTCTCTCCTCTCTCTCTCTCCTTCTCTCTCTCTTGGAGTGGATCTATCTCTCTCCGTGCATGGTGGATTTGAGATCTGGTCGGAGCACTCAAGTCGAGGAGGAAATCGCGTCTGCTGCGGGAACTCGTGTGGATACCTCTAGAGATCGTGCGCGTGCGCGATTACCGAGACGGCATCATCCACGGGAGATTCGAAACCCCGCAAAGGTGAAGAACTATTCTTCCCGCTTAGTTTTTTAATGTCTGTTTTACGACCCCAGCAACTGATACAATGGAATCATTTTTATTTCCGCTGCGTTCATGGCGATTCCTTACAGTGGTATCAAAGCCAGGTTGCTGGTTCGGTCGTAAAACGGCATCGTTTTGCGTGATTTTCTCGTTATGGGTGAAGAACCCGTATTGTACGTGTTCTTGTGTTTAATCCGATTAAAAATGACAGAATAGTGTTCATATGATGAACACAAACAATTTGATTATTTTTATGTAATTTTTCGGATTTTATTTGGGTTTTTCGGAGTTCTTCATGTGATGATGAACCGGGGTACTTCGGCGGCTTCGTACGTGCATCCCAAGTGTTGGGATGGCGGCCCGGATGTCTGGATCTATTGGTGGTTGTCACCACTACACATTCGACACATTTGCCGGCGCCGGAGTGGCCTTGGAGAGCTACAAATTTGAAGCCCTAATTTGGATTTTACGCTGGGAAAACCAGATTTAAGGGGGTGAAAACCGTGGCTCGGGGAGCCTGATTTGGCCACCGCCGGCGGCCCTGCCGACGCCGAGCACATCGCCGGCGCCGGGGGCACCGCCGGCCGGGGCCTGCGCCGTCGGGGGCGGCCGCCGGCGCCGCCTGCAAACCCCACCGCCGCCGGGATGCTAACCTGTTAGGGTTTGCAGGAAAGAAGAACGGGCCGGTCGAATGGAGGAGAAAGGGCCGAACCGCCCGGTCCCAACCCGGTCGGACCGGGCGGGGGCCGGGCGGCGCCCTGGCCGAGCCAGGGTTCGACCCTGGCTGAGCCAGGGTTCGACCCTAGCCGAGCCAGGGCTCGGGTCTGGCTGGGCCAGACCCCCTGGCCGAGCCAGGGCTCGACCCTGGCCGAGCCAAGGCCCTGGGCCCGGGCCGTTTGGGCCCTAATGGGCTGGGCCCATTTTCTGGTTTTTTAAAAAAAAACTGTTTTTTAATGCCTGTTTAACCCCCTTTAAACCCTATATTAGCCCATTTAAGCCTGTTTTAAAATTGTTTTAAAACAGAATATTTATAGGAATAATTAATAAATGTTATTAATTATTTTTTTGATTATTAACAGCTTATTAAAGTGTTTAATAACTGTTAGTCAATTAAAGGGCTTTATAATTAATGGGTGTTAGTTAATTATTTAAAATTGTTTTAGATAATTAATTTTCCTGTTAAATTAATTAGTTTAAAATTGTTTTAAACTGATTTTATCCATAACTTGATTACTATTACTGTTCAAATTGTTTGAATCAAGATTTAGATTAACTGAATGATTTAATTAGTTTATTTGTCAATAATGTTTTGAATATTATTGATTATGCTGAAATAAATGTTATTTCGAAAAGTAATTGGTATTATAATTTTATATTTATAAAATTTAATACAAAACTGCAATTATGTGATGATTGTGATGCATGTGATGTGTTTTATGGTGGGATGATCATGGACTTAGTATTTTCATGTGATGAATGATGTGAATAGATGCGAAGCTTATTTCATTTGGTATTTTAAATAGGACCTGCGTGTCCTCCTCTCTCTTAATCCAAATGTGCTTTCTACCTTCTTATAAGATTGTACTCCCCTTGATAAGATCAAGGTTTCTAATTGATTAAATGTACATTTGTGGACCTGCGAGTCCTGAATATCATATTTAAATGTATCGGATTAAGCTAAGAGGACGGAATCTTCTGAAGACACCTCTGGAGGGAGGACTCGCATCAAATGGAACCAGTGTTGTTATTTTCACATTAGGATCCTATTATGGATCATCGTTTGGCTCCGATGATTCCATAGTAGCTTTAGCAGTCCATGATCATCCCCATTTAATTTTTCTGCACATATGTGATATTTGTGGACTATGCTATCATATATATATATTTCTATTAAGTATAATGATACTTCAAATCGAAATACTATTGATAGCACGATTTTTACAAATCAAATCAAAAACCCTCTTTTAAAACTTAAGTTGTAAACGTGAGATATTCAGAATAATCCACGTAACCCACCATCATTATAGATTTAAGGATAATTCATATCTCAAATGGATTTGTTGTGCTACCACAAGGTCTATTTGATTTAGAAATTAACCTAGGTCTACGACATGTGATGTCATTAAGATGAATGGACAAATAGTATAGTTTTGTTGTGCTACCACAAGGATTGCACTATGAATTCATGTCATCTAAGTAATGATGGATAAACTTAACTGAATCAAATTGATTTGTTGTGCTACCACAAGGTCATTCTGATTCAGGGGTTAAATCGATCGGATATTGCAAACGTTGCAACTGTCAAGAGTTGACTGCCTAAGAGACTTGATGTGATTTGTTGTGCTACCACAAGGTCATATGCATGTTGCCCGAAGGATTCTGATCCCCACTAGGAGATCACCGGAATCTCCCGTTCTGTATCTTAGAGGGTCATACAGATCGCCGAAAAATAGTGGGAGCATAAAACTAGATTAAAAGTCCTAAATCTGATTTTAAGAACTATCTGCTCATTTTATATATTTCCATGTAGGTCGCTATGTCGTCACCTAACCCCCTCCGTTGCATACTTGATGCAAACAAACTCACGGGACCAAATTACATTGACTAGTTACGCAACCTGAAGATTGTCCTCAGGTGTGAAAAGCTAGCCTATGTCCTGGATCAACCAGATCCAGTGCAACCCGGTGATAATGCTAACGAAGATGAATTAATGATGTATGAAAATTGGAAGGAGGACTCTATCAAGGTCCAGTGTTATATGCTCGGTTCAATGAACAATGAACTGCAGCGACAGCATGATAACATGGAACCTAAGACCATTCTGAATCACCTACAAGAGTTGTTTGGTGAACAATCCAGAACAGAAAGATATGAGATATCTAAGAAATTGTTCAGGACCAGAATGAGCGAGGGCACATCTGTGCAAACTCATGTGCTCAAGATGATAGAATGGATTGAGAGGCTTGCTGTGCTCGGCTTTGTTATGAACAATGACCTGAGCATTGACTTAATCCTACAGTCCCTTCCAGATTCATTTTCACAATTCATTATCAACTTCAATATGAACAAAATTGAAGTTTCACTAGCTGAGCTGCTCAACATGTTGAAGACAGCAGAAGACACTATCCAGAAAGATAAGCCAAATGTAATGCTTGTTGGTAAGACCAACAAGAAAAGAAAAGTTGGACAGACCTTTAAGAAAGGTAAGCCTAAGAAGCTAGTGAAAAGCAAACCGGCGGCACAAAAGGACAAAGCTAAAGTCAATGATAAAGGTCAGTGTTTCCACTGCCATAAAGAAGGTCATTGGAAGAGAAACTGCAAGATTTATCTTGCAGAAAAAGCAAAGGAGAAGCTTGGTGAAGCTTCAGGTATTCTCATGATCGATCTTAACTTGTCTTATAGAGAATCAACATCCTGGGTATTAGATACTGGATGTGTTTCTCATATCTGTAATAACTTGCAGGTGTTAACAAGTAAAAGAAGATTGAACCGCGGAGACGTGGATCTGAGGCTCGGGAATGGAGCAAAAGTTGCTGCGTTAGCTGTGGGGACAGCAAGACTTCAGATGCCGTCAGGAGACTCTTTGGAACTGATAGATTGTTATTATGTTCCAACCCTTATTAGGAATATCATATCTATTTCATGTTTAGATAGACAAGGATATTCTATGAAATTAGAGAATAAAGGTTGTTCAATTTATCAAGGAGACAAATTGTTTGCTTCCGGATATTTATTGAATGGATTATATTTACTTGATATTTCATATGATGTTTGTCTGGTAAATAATTCTCTTGAACGCTTAGATAAGGATGTGAATAAATCGTACCTATGGCATTGTAGGCTAGGTCATATAAATGAGAACAGGATCATAAGGTTGCAAAAGAATGGATATCTTGATCCATTTGATTATGAATCATTTGCAACCTGTGAAGCTTGTCTCATGAGAAAGATGACCAAAACTCCATTCTCAGGACATGGAGAAAGAGCTAAGGACTTATTGGAACTAATACATAGTGATGTATGTGGTCCAATGTCCACTCATGCTATGGGTGGTTACTCATACTTTGTTTCATTTACAGATGATTTCTCAAGATATGGCTACATATATTTAATGAAATATAAGTCAGAAGTCTTTGAGAAATTTAAAGAGTTTAAAAACGAAGTTGGGAACCAGACTGGAAAGAGTATTAAAACTCTTCGATCAGATCGAGGGGGTGAATACTTAAGTACAGAATTCACAGAATATCTTAAGGATAATGGTATTTTGTCTCAGTGGACTCCTCCCTATACACCTCAGTTAAATGGTGTATCGGAAAGGAGAAATCGTACTCTATTAGATATGGTACGATCCATGATGAGTTATGCCAAACTTCCAATCTCTTTATGGGGATATGCACTGTTGACTGCTGCATATCTGTTGAACAAAGTTCCCAGCAAGTCAGTACCTTCCACTCCATATGAGATATGGAAAGGAAAGAAACCAGACTTTAAGCATGTTAGAGTCTGGGGTTGTCCTGCACATGTCAAAAGACATGATCCAGACAAACTGGATTCCAGGACAGAAAAATGTAGATTTGTGGGATATCCAAAAGAGACTTTTGGATATTATTTTTATCAGCCCAACGATCAAAGGGTGTTTGTCGCAAAAAGAGCTGTCTTCTTAGAGAAAGAATATATTTCAAAAGAAGACAGTGGGAGCAAGATAGAACTGGAAGAAATTCTAGACCCACAAATCAACACTAGTTCATCTACTGAACCATTGACTCAAGAACTTGTTCAAGATGATACACAAAAGGTTCGCAGATCAGGTAGAGTGCCTAAGCAGCCTGAAAGATATGTTGGACATATCGATGATGGCAAACCAAAAGTGCACTTAAATGAGGATGATGATCCTCAAACCTACCAAGAAGCCATAAATAGTCAAGAATCAGAAAAATGGCAAGAGGCTATGAATTCTGAAATTCAGTCCATGTATGCCAACCAAGTTAGGAACTTGGTTGATCTGCTAGAAGGTATAGTACCTATTGGCAGTAAATGGATCTTTAAAAGAAAGATCGGGGCAGATGGACAGATTGACACATACAAGGCAAGGCTGGTAGCTAAAGGATATCGTCAAAGGCAAGGCATTGACTATGGCGAAACCTTTTCTCCAGTTGCCATGATTAAGTCAATCAGAATACTTCTTGCTATCGCTGCATTCTATGATTATGAAATATGGCAAATGGATGTGAAAACAGCATTCCTTAACGGGAACCTTTAAGAAGAGGTGTATATGATACAACCTGAAGGATTCACTTCCAAAGAGCATTCAAGCAATGTATGCAAGCTGCGAAGATCCATCTATGGATTAAAGCAGGCATCCCGAACTTGGAACTTAAGATTTGATGAAGCAATCAAATCTTATGACTTCATTAAGAATGAAGATGAACCTTGTGTATACAAAAAGGCTAGTGGGAGCGCAGTAACCTTTTTGGTACTTTACGTTGATGACATTCTACTCATTGGGAATGATGTAGGAATGTTGTCATCAGTAAAGGCTTGGTTATCCAAAAACTTCTCTATGAAAGATTTGGGAGAAGCATCCTATATTCTGGGAATAAGGATCTATAGAGATAAGTCCCAAAGGATGCTTGGCTTATCCCAATCTATGTACATAGATACCATAGTCAAAAGGTTTGGCATGGAAAATTCCAAGAGAGGCCTCGTTCCTATGAGGTATGGAATTTATCTCTCTAAAGAAATGTCTCCCAAGACACCTGAAGGGAGAGCGTACATGGATAGAGTTCCTTATGCCTCGGCAATAGGATCTATCATGTATGCAATGCTATGTACTAGGCTTGATGTGGCACACCCACTAAGTGTCACCAGTAGATATCAGGCTGATCCAGGTGAGGAACACTGGAAGGCGGTGAAATGTATCCTTAGATACTTGAGAAGGACTAAGGATCTATTTCTCGTTTATGGAGGAAACGACTTGGAACTTCGAGGATTTACTGACTCGAGTTTCCAGTCGGATATGGATGACAGCAAATCCATGTCTGGATTTGTGTTCATGTTAAATGGAGGTGCAGTAAGTTGGAAGAGTTCCAAACAGGAAACAACTGCAGATTCGACGACCGAAGCAGAATACATTGCTGCAGCTGAAGCGGCCAAGGATGCGGTTTGGATGAAGAAGTTCATCTCGGCACTTGGAGTAGTTCCAAGCATTTCAGATCCTGTTCCATTATTGTGTGGCAACAATGAGGCAATAGCTTAAGCGAAGGAGCCAAGATCACATCAGAAGTCAAAGCACATTCTGAGACGATTTCATCTGATTCGTGAGATCATCGCCCGAGGAGATATAGTAGTTGAGAAAGTCTCATCTGAAGATAATGTAGCAGATCCCTTCACTAAGCCATTGTCTCAAAACAATTTAGAACGTCACCTTAAGTCTATAGGACTTAGACACATGGGTGATTGGCTATAGTCCAAGTGGGAGAATGTTAGAATTGGGTGGCCTCAAAGCCAATCATTGTACATTCTAGTTCAGATTACTAATAAAGGCAATCATTTCTTCATTTAATAGTTCTCCCAATTAACTATCGTAATGAAGGTCCATATACAAATGTATGGGATATTGAATCATGATGAGATCATGATAGTGAGATCAATATCCTAAGGCAATTGTCTTAAATAGTTCTCGATCATAGGATATTTGAGATGGACATTAAATATCCGATAAGATCGACACAAGTTATGTCTGCTCATATGATGAGGGTGAATGATCTCACATTCACTCGTGTGGTGACACTAAGACAAACAAGTGGGTGCTCATTAGAGAATGAGTTCACTGAACAGACCCAAATAAGAATTCCTGGATGGTAATTATACCTATTAGTCAACCAGGGAATTCAATCATTGCAGTAGCACAGTAGGTCCTTTGACCTGAGTCACCAATGATACCTTGTTTGTGGATCATTGTATCTTGATTCTCTGACTCGTGGACTTTAACCATTAAGTCCACCATAATCGGTCTTTCAGATACAGTGGAAAGCTTGCGAAGGTAATTGAGTGAACAACAAGGGATCACTCACTCTTGGTATAAGACTGGAGAGAGAATGTCCTATGGATGTGTACACAGAAATCCCTGGCCAGGGTCAAATGAAAGAGATGTCTTTCTAGATATTAACTGTGTACTAGAATCCATCTGGATAATACGGTAGAGGGTTTGACTATAAAACCATACCCTTGCGTTATCGGTACATTGCATGAGTGAAGGATTATATCTGTGCGGTATCGGCAGACGGAAAGGTTCAATTGAAGGGAACAGTATCCCTTATATCTTCTGGGATCATGAGGTAGTGTTTGGTGTTGTTCATGATCAGAAGGCCAAGTGATTTGATCATCAGATGATAATTCACTTGTTTATTAAATTAATCATTTAACATATGATGTTTAAATGTTAATTAATAAATATTAAACTCAAGAAACAGTTCTAAGTTTAATGGGCCTGCAACTTGACTGATATATGGGCCTAGAGGGTCACACACATAAGAGTTCTCGTCAGACGGTGAGAGACGTTAAATTTCATGCTTATCTGGGTTTTTATGAAAAGCTGCAGGATAAACATGAAGATTTAATGGAGAATTATCCAAGGCCAAACTCTTGGATAATCATGAGGATTAATCCTTCTGCTTATCCTTATTTCTATATAAGGAGGGCCAAGGGGGAGGGGTAAAAAGTTAGTTGGACGAATTACTCACCCGAGATTCTCTCTCTCCTCTCTCTCTTTCCTTCTCTCTCTCTTGGAGTGGATCTATCTCTCTCCGTGCATGGTAGATTTGAGATCTGGTCGGAGCACTCAAGTCGAGGAGGAAATCGCGTCTGCTGCGGGAACTCGTGTGGATACCTCTAGAGATCGTGCGCGTGCGCGATTACCGAGACGGCATCATCCACGGGAGGTTCGAAACCCCGCAAAGGTGAAGAACTTTTCTTCCCGCTTAGTTTTTTAATGTCTGTTTTACGACCCCAGCAACCGATACAATGGAATCATTTTTATTTCCGCTGCGTTCATGGCGATTCCTTACAGTATGCTCTTCATCTATTGGGTTCATTCTTATTTGATGGTCCCCTAAGAAGGCATCAAGGAAGCTTAATTGTTCGTGGCCGACTGTCACATCAATTAGCTAGTTGACATTAGGCAAGGGAAAACAATCCTTAGGTGTGACTCTATTAAGATCGGTGAAGTCGATGCACATGCGCCACTTCCTGGATGCTTTCTTCACAAGGACCATATTGGAAATCCAAATTGGATACTGGACATTCATGATGACACTGGTCTCTAATAATGAAGTTATCTTCTCCTTGATGGCATCCTGACGCTCCATCACAAAATGGCACTTTTGCTGCAGGACTGGGGGGAACCTGAAACCAGGTTAAGTGAATGAGTGTCTATGTGATCTGGCACTCTTGGGAGAGAAGCCCTCGTCTAGGTGAACACATCTAGATGAGCCTAAAGGAATTTCTGATATTCTTCACCTCGTTACTCAGAGAGGAGTGCGCCTACCTTGATTCCTGATTGGGGGCTAGGCCAATCCGAACAGTAACTAAATCTTCAGAACGCTTGGCTATTTTCTTGTGCCTCTCTGTTACCTCTTGAATGAGCATGATGGGTTTCTTCAGCTGTGTGTTTGTGGCCACGAGATATGTCTGCCAGGCGATGGTCTGGTTCCTACGCACACCTCTGACTCCCTTTATGGTTGGGAATTTTAGTTTCTGATGCAAGCTCGATGGGATGGCCTTGAACCAGCCCAAAGATTCTATTCCCAGGATGACATTGTAGGTGGAAGGGACGCCGACCATGGTAAACTCGACAAGGGAGGAACCTCAACGTCATTTAAAGAGTTATCTGGCCTTCGAAAATCACCAGCTGTCTGCTAAGTCTGTATATAGGGGCTTAGACTCTCCTCATGCTCAATAAGTCAAGGTCGAGCTAGCGGAAGCAGGCAAGGAAGATGATATCGAGCAAGCTCCCGTTCTTGACGAGGACTCTTTTGACGCAATACCCTACTATGTTAGCTTCTATGACTATGGCGTCACTATGAGAGAGTACTATACCTTGTAAACCTTTGTTGGTGAAGATTATTGGCTCCTTGGTGAGAGGAGGGTTGTCGATAGCTACGGCCTCCAAGCAACTCCCTAGGTCTCAGAGGCATAGTTATACCTCCTCTTGTTGTTGTCTCTCTCGCTAGAGGCTCTTAAGTAAATTACGTAAATCACTTGCTTTGGTTGAGTAGGACGACCGTGATTGTTTGGCGGGGGTGACCGGTCGTCATACTTGCGGTAATGATGGGATGATATTTCAGTCTGGGGAAACTTATGGCGCCGCGGTCGATCATGCGAGTATCAAGTAGGAGGATGGTTGTCCGTAGGGGGCTCGCGAGACTACCCTTGGAGTTCTCATGGCTCAAGGTCATGGCGATAAGGCTGCCCCTCGGCTAGACCCAACGGGCCGTTTTACGGAGGCGGTGGAGGCATCGATTTTTCCTGACCACAAGACATCTAAGCAAGGTGGGTGCCATGGTGACTACGTGGGGGACTTCCTGGCGACCACGCTCTCATCGGAGGGCCTCTCCTTCTAATCAGTAAATCTTTGCCTCTAGCCATTGAATCATGTCGACCAGGGTCTGGAAATTAGATACTGGGAGTTGTTGATGAGCACCTTTGGGAGGAGGTCGAGCATTGTCTTCATTGTCTGGCACTGGTTTGCCCAAGACCCCGACAGCCGGAGGTGGCGGGAGTGTAGCGCTACTAGCTAGAACGTCCTTCTACTTAGAAGCTTGACTTTTGTTTACGTGCCATGGCTTTTGGCTTGCGTTTCCTATAAGAAACGCTAAAAGATGTTGGGTCAAAATCTCGTCCACTACGATCAGAGCCTTCTGTCAAATATTGTAAGGCTATGAAACGGCAAACTTGTAAAAAAGGAACACCATCAAGGGCACCAAGCGGTGAACTAGGGGATCCTCCTCAGATGGCTAAGTCAGAAGGCTAAGGGTTCAAAAGAAGGTAGGATAGGTCTCGGTTCTGGAAAACATACATGGTGAGGCTGAACCAGGGGCCCTTATATTGTAGTTCTAGAGGCTCTTCAAAGCTAATTCTGATTGGAAAGAGGAGATCCTGGCCAGGCCTCTTTTAGAGCTCGTCATTGAAAGGAAAATGTTTTGGAAAGGCCAGATCCGGGATGGATCCACATGTTCGTCGTGATCCTCTCGGGATTGGAAGGGGGTAGCCCATAAGAGCTGAATTCGTATCCGGGCAGTGTTTATGGATTCCTCCTGATATGCCTTGGTTGCAGTCGAACTAGTCTGAGAAAGATGGGACTCTTCCTACAAGGATGAGTCTCGGTTGAGTCGATCTAGGGATCCTGCTATGTTGAAGATTCAGATGCCTCCTCAGCAAGCTTAACACCCTATACTGGGTGCTTTTGGTGATGAAGTCATCTGGGCCCAGTCTCGGGCCTTTTTAGTTCAAGCTCTAGCTCGAGGATCATAACAAAATGGGGCACTAGCGGGGCTGCATTTGACGACTTTGGTTTGAATTACTGGGCCAGCCCACTGACTGTTTGGTCCTGGCAAAATTCTCATCCTTCATATATATATATATATATATATATATATATATGTATATATATATATATATGTATATATATATATATATGTATATATATATATATGTATATATATATATATATGTATATATATATATATGTATATATATATATATATGTCTGAAGAGAGAGAGAGAGAGAGAGAGATGATCTTGTTATAGTCCACTACAACCCTAACTGCGGACTGAACAAGATCCCATAGAATTCCCCATCATGTTTTAAGAAAAATAAAATTATCAAAAATTTTAAATATTCGATTACCTCTCTTATGGTTGCTTCTACTTTTTGGGGCTTGATTTTCATTGTCCGTTCATGAAACTCAACCATAGTTGTTCAATCAGGTGCATACGAAAGTATATTTTAAAAAAATTAAATTAAATTATTATTATTATTATTATTATTATTATTATTATTATTACTACTACTACTATTATTTTAATTCTGCCATGGCCGATCCCAAGCCCATATGAGAAAGGAGGAGGGTGTGCATTAGGTTGACAGCCAACACTTAATAAAGTTTGTCGCAACCCAATCATGAAGCCTGAACCAATATTTTGTACTAGTGCTAGGGTGTTCCCCAAAAGCAATGCGTTACATCGGCCTTTGGGTGTAATGAGAAGTAAGCAAGGGGTTGCTAGGACGTTCTCCGGAAGCGACACATTACATCGGCCCCCGGATGTAGGATTAGAAGAGAGTGTTAAGAAAGAATTCTGAGAGAATTTTGACAAAATAATCCAAACTGTCCCTAATAGTGAAAGGACTTTTGTTGGGGGAGACTTAAATGGCTATATAGGAAAGAATAATAGTAGCTAAGAGAGAATTCATGGAGACTTTGGTTTTAGTAATAGAAATTAATTATCATTACATTTGACAAATTAGATTTTTAGAAGTTGAAAATACTCTTAAAATGATGAGAGGGGATGAGGCCCTTGGACCAGATGAGATACCAATCGAAGTTTGGAAAAGCGTAGGCAATATAGGTATTAAGTGGTTAACTGGACTTTTCAATAAGATTTTAAAAGAAAGGAGAATGCAGGATGATTGAAGAAAAAGTATTGTTGTTCCATTTTTTAAAAATAAAGGGGATATTCAAAATTATAATAATTATTGTGAAATTAAACTTATAAGCCACACTATGAAACTTTGAGAGAAAGTAGTAGAGAAGCGTCTTAGGAGTGCTACTAGTGTTTCAGAAAATCAATTTGGGTTCATGTCCAACAGATCTAATACAGAAGCTATTTTTTTGTTGAGACAATTAATGAAAAAATATAGAGAGATGAGGAAAGATTTATACATAATTTTTATTGATTTAGATAAAGTTTATGATTGTGTACTTAGGAAGCTAATTTGGTAGACTTTAGAGAAGAAGGGAATATCGAAAGGTTATATCCATGTGATTAGAGATATGTATAAAAGGGCTTATACTAGCAAACGATCTATTGTAAGAAAGGCGTCTGAGTTTTCTGTTACTATTAGACTACATCAAGGGTCAACTTTAAGTCTTTATCTCTTTACTTTAATTATAGATGAAGTTACTAAACACTTATATGATGACATCCCTTGGTGTATGTTATTTGCAGATGATATTATTCTGATTGATGAGGATATTAAGAATTTGAATAATAAATTAGAATAATGGAGGTCTACTTTGGAATCTAAAGGCTTTACGATTAGTCGAACTAAGACATAATATATGAAATATAATTTCAGTAATAGAAATGTTGATTAAGTATATTTAGTCACTATCGAAGGTCAAGTTATTCATAAAATTATCAACTTTCGATATTTAAGATCTATTATTCAAGATAGTGGAGAGATCCAAAAAGGCGTCATTGATAGAGTAAAGAAATGTTGGTTAAAGTAGAGAAGTGCATCTAGAATCCTTTGTGATCGACGGATCTCCTTAAAACTTAAAATAAGTTTATAGGACAGTTGTGAGACTTGTTATGTTATATGGTTCCAAGTGTTGGGCTGCGAGAAAGGATCATGTGCAAAAGTTACATGTTGCTGAGATGAAGATGTTAAGTTAGATGTGTAGTAACACCTGAAAAGATAAAATTAGGAATGAATATATACGTAAAGATTTAGGTGTAGCTCCTATTGATGTTAAGCTTAGGGAGAATAGGTTGCAGTGGTTTGATAATGTACATCAAGGAAGACCTAAGATGATATAGATACTATTAGAAAGGACATGACATTACTACATGTTACCCCAAATTTGGCATCTGATAGATTAAGATGGCGGGATAAAATTCATTAAAATTTTGAAAAATAATAAAAAAGTAAAAAAAAAAAACTCTATTAGACCGCATGGCTGCCTCTCTCTCACACACATGCACATACACACACTTCAAATATAAAAGAATGGATAATCGGTTCATAGGAAAGGAAAACAACTAGTTCTTATCCTTAACCTAAGTGAAAAAGATAAAGATAGCATCTTTATCCTTATGCTTAACTGGTATCCTCATGTGTCCTATAAAGGTGCATAAGGACAAATGTTTTGGATTATCCTTTGCCATTTACATGCCTACTTAGGGTTGACCATAAGTAAGTTCAAATCATAAACAAATTATCCATTTAAAGATGTTTAATACATGGGTTTGGTTAATGCTTGATTGTGTAACGTTTATAATTTATTTACAATACTTTACCTTCAAAGTAATTAATTACACAAAATTAATAACAGAAGTATAATTAAGATTAGCCAATTAGATCAAATTCTGTTACGATGAGTATATTTTTTCAGACTATGTAGGTCAAAAAAGGACAACCTGCTCTGAATATGTTGAATACTTCAATACAAATCATTGAGTAGTCCTGATTCGGAGCTTACCTTAAATAAGTTGGGTAAAAGTGAGCTCAACACTCAAGGTGGGTTAGAGGTTTTGGAAAATAGATGGGAGGAGTCCCCTTTTTGAGGAAAACTTATATTTTTAGAATTATAAATTAAAAAATAAAGAACTACAAATTTTTGTTCCTTGTGTCAAAAATTATCCCAAAACTTTTCCTACTTCTAGACCTAAGAAGATTTTTTTTGCAGAAAAAAAATCAAGTCTCTCTCTGTTTGACTTGACATTTTGCATTGACCCACAGAAGAAGACCTTTTCCTAGTAACCTCCAACTATGGAAAGTTCATTTTTTCCACAGAAGTAGTGAATTTTCCTTCGCAAAAAACAAAAGATTTTTCATAAACTCTTAACATGCCCTAAGAGAATTCACTAATCTCAACTTTATCAACATATACTTTTTAATAATTGAATGCCTTCTCCTTACCTTTCCTCTTTGTTATGAGTAAAAGTACTGCCTATATCAAGGAACATTTTCCTTACTATAATCATTGTTAAATCAAACATCGATCATTATTAAGGAAACATCATGTGACAGTCCGCAAACATGCACATTTCAGTCTATGGAGCAGTATTAATGCAATTGCATCTTCTAAAATCATGTTGATAAAAAGTGCATAAGAATCAGTTTTTTTTAGTTAGTTGGTATAGTGGTCAAATATGAGGAGAATTCAACTTCTTGTATATTAAGTAGGAGAGTCTCTCCTCCTTTCTATTTCTTTCCTAATTTTTACATTGTACATTAAGTATCTATTAGTGATTATGTTTCTTATTTATCAATTCTATTTTTTGCACATCAATGTCTGACCTATAATTGACGAAAGAATAGTTAGATGAGATTGTAAATTTTTAAGTTTGTGCAATTTTAAGAAAGATTTGAAACAAGTTGGTGTCTAAAATAAAAGGTGTATTTATTAAGGGGTAATTTCACACTAACTACTCTTATTACTAAATTTCAAAAGCTCTATTGTTACTTGCATATGATCGTACATGTTATTTCATATACATACATAAGGGGTAATTTCACATTAACTACTCTTATTATTAAATTTCGGAAGCTCTATTGTTACTTGCATATCATCTTACATACCCTCTTAATATGTATAATATTTCAAAATTACCACTGCCACGACATATTTGATATTTCTATATGTTTCGTACTAGCTATTGAATATATATATATATATATATATATATAGAGAGAGAGAGAGAGAGAGAGGAAAGTGATAATTTACTAGTAGAGCTCTGTCTGATAGTAGTAGACTATGTTAGGACAAGTAAAACCAAGACCTAGTGTCTCAACTAAGAAAAATCATAAGAAACTTAAATTGCCCAAGCGGGGCGCGTGCTTGCATGAAGGCTGGGATGCGCGTTCCACGTAGGGCACCCCGCATGCTCTACAAGGGTGCAGGGGTGCTCGAACCAGTCTACACTTTCAATTATTTGATCAAATAGTTTTTTTTTGTCAATTTTTAAGTTTTTTTAGTTCTTTTTCTTCCTTGTTAGGCTTTTTCCTTAAGTGAGCATCAAAAGTGTTGCTACACTCCTAAACTTTTTGGATTCCACTGCTAGCACATAAATAGGGAATCCCACCGTATATGTGTACAGGGAAAGAATTCAACGCACCTCAGGATGCATCTAACTTAGATGCATCCCTCCAAAACCCCACTCTCTTGATGTTTAAAAAAATATAAAAATTATTAATCATTTTTAAATATTCAGATAGATCCTTGAAGGTTCTTCTCATCTCTGAAACTTTATTTTTTATCGTCCGATCTTAAAAATCAATTGAAGCCATATGATCGGATACATATCAAAAAATAATATCGAAAAATATCAAAATGATAGTAAAATATCAAAATGATCCCATTCATTGAGGTTTTAGTTTTGATCCTCAAAGAATGACACTTGATTGTACGGAAACAGTTGAATTTTTCAATTTGACGATGAAAATTAAAGGGAAAATTGGCTAGGGGGCCCTGTCAGAGCCAGATAATTTTTGCCCAATCTCTAACAAAAAAATTGGGTGAGGCAAGTCCCTACTTTTTTGGAGGACTTATTTTCTAGTCTTCGCGTGCCCGTTAGCGTCCGTTCCGCCGTTCCCATCATCCAAAATCTCGATTTTGCTCTTTCCTTATAATTCCCTCTCACTTCTTCACGGGCTGACCTGTACCCTTTAGTCGCCTATCGTGTGGTCTAGTGCCACCGCCACCATGGTCGTAGAGGAGTTGAAAGTTAAGGTTTCTTAAATCCATGTTTGTTTGTGAACGCCAACACCAGCATTGGTTTTTACTTTCTTCTCGGCGTTTTCTTTGAAGTTAGGTTTTTTGAAATCTGTCACCGCAGTGGTCGTAGACAGAAGTGTGTTGGTTATCATCAGATTTGAGAAAGCTAGTTTACAAAGGCAGGTTTGGATTCAAAACTTATTACTCCAATGAATACATTTCATACGGTTTTTCAAGAGTTATTTGTGTACTCCTGAGATAAACGTTTCGATTTTTGTGGAACATTGTGATTTGCTTTGTTCAGATACTAAGAAATAGAATCCTAAAATGGCACATTTCATCTCTGCAGAACGTGAAGGTTTTCATATTACAAATCTTATGAGAACTGCGCAGTTTTTATCAGAGGCCTGTGATTTAGTTTTTGATGCAACAACTAGAGGAAAATACTTTTTAATCATTGGTACAAACTCTAAAGCAGCTCGTTTAGTACCATCAACTGCAATAAAGACTCGGTGCCATTATGTTAATAAAACATGGCTTAGTGGTATGTTAACGAATTGGTCCACTACGGAAACGAAACTTCAAAAGTTCAAGTATATATTGTTGGATATGTTCATTTGTTATTAATATCATGTTTTTTTTTATTGTAGCATGTTATTAGTACGACGTTATCGACAACACGTGGTTAGTGAAATCACAATAGATGCGCTCCTATTCGTTGTGCATTTGGAGATGATTCGTTTGTGTTCCATGTTAGACGGGACCTAGGGATACATGAAATCAAGGAAGAAATATATCGTCAATGAAATATGCGAGGAAGGCAGTGGTCGGTTAGGTATTTCCTTTCCAGAGCAGCCGAACACTATAGTGCTCTATTAATGAATTAGGATGTCAAGATAATGTACGACTTGCATGTACGCTACAGTTCATGTTACGTGCTTATACAAGTGAATTGCAAGGAGAGATATGCTTTTCACACAATTCACAGAATATATTATGCAATTTAGTTAGATTTGATTTCTACCCATACATCGAACATATGTTATTTATCATTGTAGGTTTATTGCCGCAAGTCCATCTGCTTTCCTCCCTCAGTGCACTGACAAGTAAAATGAGATGGACACGTCCAACTGTTGGTTTACATCATCCATATATAATTCCGTGTGGCTGATTTTGCGGGAAGATAATTTTTCAACAGACTAATTCAAATTGAATAATGTAATAATGATGTGCAGGACTATCTTTCGTTGAATAATGCAAACTTTGATGTCTCTTCTTAATGGTAAACTTTGATCAATACATATGTATGTAATGGTAAACATTGTCCCGTACCATGAGATCTTACAAAATAGTATTGATAAGTTGTAGACACTCATACGTGACTAGTGTTACGTTATGGATAACATTATATCACATCAACGGATATAGAATTTTTGCATATCCTATGAAAGATATTTGCTTCTTCTTCAGTCTCTCAAGCAATTTTTTAGTCTCGGGAGGTAGAATTTCACATCTTGAAAACGAATGATTGGTTGGCCATAGTTAAAGATTGACATGATGTTCTTTTCATATGTTGCTCTATACATCTCTACTGAGAAAAATGGTAAAATCGACGACTCGATCTCGTCCCGAAGCTGTCGGCACTCCTCGGTGGTATGGTCGTGATCTTTTTAGAAGTGGCAACATTTCCTTTTGTCTCGGCGCTTCGGGTCGGACTTCATCTTCTGTGGCCAATTGACATGCACCTTGTCCTCGATATCCTGGAGGATCTCGAAGATAGGTGTGGTCAGAGGAGTGTAGTTGTCATAAGTTGTAGGATTTTTTGCCTCCCCTTCGAAGTGCCAGTTCTTCTTCCTCTCAGGAAGAGGAGGTCGTTTGTTGGTACATTTACGGCCGGTCTCCTCTTCTCGGGAGTGGTACGCAGTCACCACCTCTTCGTAGTTGGCGTGCTGGTGTGCGAAGGTGATGTGCGTCTTGAAGGCCTGGAGGACGATTGCTCGCCTGAGAGCATCGTCTCGAGTGCCCTAGGTAATGGCCGTAACGACTGAAGACACCTTGAGTTTAGATATCGGAGGGCCTCTGCATGGAAACAGAGATATAACCCCTGAGGGATTCCCCCTGCTGCTGCTTGATCGCCACCAGGCTGGCCAAAGATCTCTTACGATGGGCTCCAATAAAGTGATCCCTGAATAGCTTCCCGAATTGCTTGAAAGAGTGGACAGATCCGGGAGCTAGGGACATGAACCAAGCTTGTGTCGTTCCCACCAAAGTCGTGTTAAAGCTGCGGCGCCTAACATCATCCGGGACCCTATGCAGTCTCATGTGAGACTGAAAATTGTTGTAGTGGTACTCTGGATCGCCCTGCCCATCATAGGTGCTGAAGTTGGTAATGGACAACTTCTTTGGCATAAGGACGCCGAGGATCTCTTGGGAGATAGGAGGTAAGTCCTTGTTGTCGTCGGGGGAGGAGGAGCGCCTCTCTTGGAGCAGGTTCTCGAGGCGCCTCTCCTCTGCTCTAGCTGGAGTTCCCGCTCTTCGAGCCGCCTTTCCAGCTTACAGATGCACCGATTCACTGCTGGATCCACTCAGGAGGAATGAGATCTAGCCGATACATTGAAGTGGTGGCTTTTGCTCCTGTTACCCTCTCCCCGCTTGGGAGAGGCACGGTTTGACTCGGCGACACTTGAGTCAACAAGCCTACAGTCGTTATGGTGGACTTCGTTGTTGAGGATGGTGAAGCGCCCGCCTGCGCTACGAACTCCTTACTGCCCCTCTTGGGCAGCTTACTGTGCAAGCTGGTGAGTCCTTTAAGGAGCTCCCACCTGGGGTGGGGGAAGGCGCTCCTGCATCAAAGTGATGAGGACGCCTAGTTGTTGTGCCATGACACCTAAAGAATCATTGTCGTTTTGCGACGGGACAGACGTCGCGGTTTGGGAGCCGTGGTGGTTGCTAACATCTCCGACGCCATCTTGTTAGTAAGGAGCTCGTATGCGGCGACTCTGCCTGTTGTTGCCTCTAGCCATAGCCTTTTGTGTGTTTCCTATAGATAGTGCCAATCGTGTAGCGGTCAAAAACTGGTCTGGTGCTTAGGACCATCCGATCCAATCTCTATCTACTCGTTTCGATAGAATTTATATTAAGGAAGATGTACAGACATAAGGATATGCAAAATGAAGAAGACAGTCAGAGAGTCTCCCATCTAGATAGGGGAAAGACCCTTCGATGCCTAAGTCAGATCCTTGAGAGGAAGGAACATGATGGTTAGGGTTGTCTAGGTGTAAGTGTGCGTAAGACCATACCTTGTTCTTGGAGGAGGCTAGTGTACTTATACCTCCTTCCTAATGAGACACTGGACGTTAGTCACGTAATGGCTCGAAGATGGCCTACGATTTGGGCCCCCTAATCGAGGGAATTGTGGGCTTCCAAGCAGGGATGCGTGATCCTCTCACCTCATCTCATGCGAAAATCGTGGGACTCTACTTTGAATTGACCCTTGCGATGTCTTGACCGTGACTCCCACTGGATGGCAGGCTTAAGAAGATTTAAATTGTCCTGAAAACCCCTACCTTCTCAAGAAGTTGGGAGTCTCGATCTTTGAGCCTTGGAGGCCATGGCCTTAACCAATCAGAGCAAAGGACTTAGAAACCCAAGAGTTTGGCTCTCTCAGAACTTGGGGACATCTTCCTAGAGACTGACTTTTCTCTCTGGAGACGCTGCTCAAAAGGCAGCGGCCCCCTTGGAGGTTAACTCTCTCAGGAACTCAAGCGTCCTTCTCGGGGTCTTCGGTCCCAACCTACCCGTTGGGGGCTTGTAGATGCTCACATGACCTTTGCACATGATCGCTCACAGGCCGCGGGCCCTTGAGCCTTCTTTCATTGGGCCTAATTGGGCTAAAACCCAATCACCCCTCGTCAACTTGCATAGTTTTAGCGCAAGTTACAACACCTCATTTTCTTGATTGCATGAGAGAGAGAGAGAGAGAGAGAAAGAGAAGCTCCCTCATAAGGAAACATAAATACAGATATAAGCAAGCATAATTTTAAAAATATTTCTAAACTAAGTATGTTCTGTTGAGTTAGAACAAGATTATTTTAAAAAAAATTACAAACTTTTCTTTGTATTTACATGAAAGTGTGTAAACTCGCACAAATACCAAATTGAGGTCCTATCCAAATCAGAGACAAAGCTGAACTGCACTTTGATCAGGTCCAACTACTTTTACAGATGTTTAATTTGAATGGTTAAATTACAAAAAAGTGAAAATCTTAAAAGTAAACCAAATTGAATGAATCGAATAAGCACCGATCCCTATTCTTAACATTGAATGAACTAGCTCTTGTAACCCATTCTGTAAGCAAAACTCATGGTACAATTCCTAAGGAGGTTCCATAGCTTGTCATAAAATTAGTTGCATCAGTAAAGCTAACAGTCAAACTAATAGAGGAAGACTCTGCTTGCCAACCATAGGCTACACTACAGACATCAGAGAATCCAATCAATTCTGTGAAACCAAATTATAATAAATTCTGTACTATTTCACAAAGGACAAAGTGATTCAGTTGATTGGTAGACAATCTGCAGTATTAGAGAAGTATAATGCTGAAAGAAAGCAATGAAAGCCAGAGAAATGGAACTTCCAAATTTGTAGTCCAGTACGAAGTTCTTGCATCTGTATAGCAGGCAAATATGAAGACCACATGATTAACAAGAACAAAATCCATCAAAATTCAGTATAATTTTCTTTATCATTAACAAATTCTCATCAAAACGTGAATTTGAGACAACGTTTGCATATGCCATATGCTTATTCAGCAACTTTTCACTTCATCCATCAGATGCTCAATGCGTGACAAAACCTGCTTCCGCATTTGACCAACTGTAGAAGCATTCACTTCATCCATCAAAAAAGGAATCCATTGATCATCACGGTCTGCTCTTTGCACATGCCATTGAGTGATTAACTTAGCAATAGCCATGACAAACAAGCCACAGTCATATCCATTCTCTTGTCGTGGTGTAAAGCCCTCCACAAAGCCAGAAGAGGACCCCAAATCATCCAGAAACCCCTTAAGTCTTTTGTAGAGTTTCTCCGCATGACGACTGTTCAACCCTGCCATACTATCATGATGTACAAATACATTCTTCCCTCTATTATATGCAAGTAGACTCCAGTGTTGCCCTCCCTCAGCGACAGTCACATCATCATTATCATTGACAGTAAGAACCAAGATTTTCTTTTCAGACAGTTTGAGTGGCTCAACAGCATCCTTGAGACTCTCATAATCTGGACAGTTTGCAATCCAAAATGAAATTGAAGGTGGAACAAGCAGGATGTCATCGAGCGAAATACTTGAGGAAAGATCGCTGAAAAAGAACTCGATGATGCGGTCGTTGATGTAATGAGGGCCTCTAAGTATGTCCAGGTCCGACCTTCTTAGGACAACATCTCTGAAACTTAAGATCTTATCATCACCTTTGGGACGAACCATGATGAAGAAACCTTTCTAGATTCTGGGCATAAGTGATCACATGAAATGGTTTAGGTTAATGTGTAAAGGAACAATATATTGAACATATCTATCATAAGAGATCACTTAAAAATGTCACATTAATGGGTGAAAGTGGAATCAGTTTGATAGCAATCAAGGCAAGATCGATACAGGCGCATGAGAAATCTGCAGGCACATCCCAGGATGTGGCTTAGTCCTTGCTGCTCCAGCCTCACTCCACCCCCCCGCGGTATGCGTGCTTGCTTTGCTGTAATTGAATCCCTGTGCTCTTTACATCCCGTGAGATCTATACACGGTAGATACATAGTTTGTTCATAATAAATAATGAGGGATCCCAAAGGGAAGGACAACCTCCTCCCTCCATATTTCTCTTCATGGTATCAGAGCTGTCAAGCTTTGCAGCACTGATTCCCATGGCCTCCACCACACCTTCTGCTTCTCATTCTTTCCCTTCCCCTGTTGTCTCCTCATCTTATTCTTCTCCTACCTTCAATGCCATAGCTGGTAGGAGGGCTAGCAATGTTACTCATCAAATTCACTGAGGGCCGGTTTGTTTCGAGAATAAGGGTCGAATAGGATGCGCTATTCCGCTTATTCGGTTTGGGAGCTCAGACGCATTATTCTTTGTTATTTTGGGCGCGGACGCATTATTCCTTGAATAAATGGAATAAATCATTCCACCTAAAAGGCAGGAACTATTTATTCTGTTGAACTACTTATTCTATCCAAAGTAAATTCTTCTTGTTCTAGTAATAAGAGATCCGGGAACAAGAAATCCGGAATACCACATCCACAAAGCAAACCGGCCTTGAAGGAATAATAAAAGACACTAGTTCTTTTTCTAGGCTTGGATTAGGTGACCAGGATATGTGATAATCATGGTCACAAAGCTGTCTGGGAAGAGGTAACTTTGCTGGCATCAGCAACATCAATTTGGTATAGGCCCAGCAGCTGAAGCCAATAGGAGGGCTTGGTATTAGTCATTTATCTTGGTGACGACAACCCTTAATTGGAAGCACTTTTGGCTTCCATTTTCAACATAAGAAATGATGAGTGAGAGTGATTATAACTAATTTTGAGTGACTTCAAGTGAAACCTTCCTTTAACAACTAGTGCTACCGATCAAAATCTTCGGGTTGAAACCAGCCCCCCTCAAAAAAAAAAGAACAACGAAAAGTCAAAGACTGAATAAATGGCTTCTAAAGCCTGGCTTATTCCCTCACAATAACCAGGCCGAAAGATCTAAAAGCCCAGGAGCGCCAATTGAGAGCTGCGCCAAACAGGCCCAAATCGGAGCCCTGTTTTGCCTGCAAACAAGGCAGGCCAACAAGTTGGTGCCTTTTACACCAAAGCAAGACAAGCTTTCCAGTTGGAGCATTTCCACAAACACTTACGGGTCGACATTCTAACATCGACACAAACACACGAGCACTCATTCATTCTTGCAAACAGTTTGCAGAATTTGAACACGTCGCACGGAAAAAAGAAAAAAGAAAAACTACAGAGATGCTTGGGTCTGCGACCCATCTGCTAGATTTGTGGTGCAAAATCCAAGCCAACTGGAAATACGGCATGGGCATGCGAAAATTCCAAGCGTTTTCCAAAGAATCACCACTAGCCCACCCTCCCATGAGCCCTAACCCAAAAAGTCTAATCGACCCATCTGGTGGGCACAGTTTTGCAGAGAAAAAGAAAGAGAGACACAGAAAGCTCTTTCAGCTGATGTCCCAAGAAACCAATCAGCTCAACAAGAACAAGTTCAAACCCAAGAAAAGCAGAATCACATATACACAGATAAGAGAAAGATACGCATGAATCCAGCTCAGCAAAAGAAAGGACCGGATGCGTGGAAATTTGGTACCTTTATGGTGTGGACTTCAGATTCGGCGCAGAAGAGGAGGTGCCTTCGATAGTTCGACTCTATGCTATGTCGCCACAGCCTGTGCTGGAGGAAGAAGGGGACGCGCGGGCATGTCGAGCGGGTACTTCATAAGGCTCATAGTTGGACGCTCAATGGCCCTTCCTTTTGGTGTCCTGTGTTTCTTTGTTGGGTTTTCCGTTCAAATCCTATGTATTTACTGTGCGGTAAGTCTGAGTTATCTTATAATAGAAGATGCCATTGATTTACACAGACAAACATCATATGAGTTGGACAACTTTTACCACAAGTAGATCAGATAAGTATGAAATACATATACAAAATTTTGGACATGACAAATACTATTTCGCATGTCTATAAAGCATTTGTCATACTTACAAATTATTTGTCACATCCAAAAATCTACGTACAGATACGTAGAGATGACACAAATTTTTCAAATATGACAAATACTTCGTGAGCATGACGAATAGTATTTATCATATCTACGAAGTATTTGTCGCACTCATATGTATTTGTCACGCCCAAAACTCTATACACACATTTAACGTTTGTCTAGTCCACTTGTAAAAAAGATTGTCCAATCCATGTGATGTTTGTCCATATAGACTAATAATATCTTACATTGTAAGATGACTCAGCTTGTTGTACTAACCATCAATGTAGCAAACATTACTCTTCTACTAATCAATAACCTATATATATAAAATGAAATAGGCAGTTTGGCTCAGGGTTGCATGCAATCCCCGATTTAAGGTGCCCCCCGGTTTCTACGTTTTGAGCCCACAGATTTCCTACATGCTCTGCAATTGGACTAGCATATGGTAATATCGCTTGAGTGTCGGCCTTACTTTGTGCAACTAATATTTAGAAGAATGGACCACGTCCCTCAGCCTTACCTCTGAAACCCTCGCATCTCTTCGCAGAACTATCGCACCCTTGAGAGCAGAACGCCTAGTACCGATGTCGACTTCCTAGGGGGAAGGGGACCACTCCGGACAATCCCTCCTTCCTCCCCCCCTTCCTCTCTCTTGTTTCAGGTTTTTTCCCTTTCCAGATCAATGCTCCTCGTTTCTTCCAGTTTGTTTTCCCTTCGTCGATTGTCGATCTTTCCTTTCTCTTTTTCACCTTGTTCTCCTTCCTAATTCACCCATCTTCATCCACTCGCCGGTCACCCCTATCGCTCTTCACTGTTTTTCTCTATTGGGACTTCGTCCCTGATCCGTTCGCACCCCCACCACCGACCCTGCCCCATCCACTTCCCACTGCCTCCTCCCTACTTCAATTATGTTTGCTAACAACCTACTTTTCATATTTTCCTACACCCTTTGCCCCATCCATCTCCCACCGCCACCCCCCAGCTCATCTCCCACCGCATCTCTGTGCTTGTACTGCCCCATCAGCCCCCTACGTTTGCTCTTCTCTTCCTTCACCTACTCATCCCATTCGCCTCCCTTCGTCATAACCCCGTCTGATTTTCGCGATCTATTTCCACTCCTCTTTCCAATCTCCCTGTTCTCTAATGATCCCCCTCCCTTAGATTTTTTGCTTGGGCCCTCCTCTGAGGGATTTTGGTGTTGGATTAGGACTCCATCCTTCTTTGGCATCGATTTATCATAGTTGCAGTGTTGCCTCTTGTTGTTTTTGTTACGTTTTCTTTGCTGGCAGGTTGTGTTCTTGTGTTCAATCAGACCTTCAGACGACGGGCGACTCTTTGGGTAGGCATCATCGATCCTGTAACGACCTGCCACCCTATAATCGGGGATCCGATTACTAAATGGGTACTAAATCATTAAAATTTGGAGCCAAACTAAGATCTCGATAAGTCTGGAAAATAAATGATAAACTAAGTTAAATATTTCACATCACATTGAATTGTAAAGGAAGTGCAAGAATTAAAAATTATTATAATTCGACTACCTCCTCCCAGCCATGAGTGACACTCCGCAGTGTACCACTCCCACACCAATACTAGCTATATCCCGGAGTACACTAGGTGACCCTCTGTCACTAGGCGTCACCCCACCACTCCCACACCGGCACTGTGTCACTCCCACATCGACACAGGGTGTCAAGCACTAACAACTATCACTCTAGGTCCACGATCGCACAAAACACAACACAATGTGATCCGGTCACGTGGAAACCCTCGTCCTCAAAGTATGATTTTGAATATGCATTTAATTGAGTTATCTAACAATGTATATACATGTTAATTTCATGAATTAATGAGGTTCTATCTTGAATCACGTCGCTCGTGGCCGACGTCATTCAAGACCCCTAAACTGGTTCAACTTACGCAAAGCCATTGAGTCCAGGGATACTGGCCTGAATCACATCGCCCATGGGCGACGTCGTTCAGCCCTCTATCCTGCGCTGGCCTCGGGAACCGAGAAAATGAGCTGTTGAATCACATCGGCTATGGTCGACGTATCATTCTAAATAGTGTCACCTGGTCTCGACGCCATTCAACCTCTGAAATTACGTTCCACCGAGCCAAACCGAGGGTCCCTCTTCTCCCCCAAAAAAATACTAAAAAACGCAAAGGAGACAAGGGGAGAAGTCCAATAACCAATTTATCA
This sequence comes from Zantedeschia hybrid cultivar, assembly GCA_030544215.1. Lineage (NCBI taxonomy): Eukaryota > Viridiplantae > Streptophyta > Magnoliopsida > Alismatales > Araceae > Zantedeschia > Zantedeschia hybrid cultivar. Next base: position 51,372,689 of record JARZZO010000011.1, read on the forward strand.
GCCAAAACCCCATTTTATAAAAATGCCTATTTTTATTAAAAACTCCTTAAAACATACTTTCTACCCAAAAAAAAATTCTTATATATCGCATGCTTCAAAGCGGGAAAATCATAGTTTTAAACAAAACACAACGAGGATCATCACCCTACCAGTTACTTGTGATGGATATAGGTGTCCTCAAAGCCAATCATGAGGCACCTATCACAATCTGGTTCGCTAGTTAATGGCATTTAAATCATTATGTAGCTTGGCATACTTATTATCACGCATAATGAAGTCCATGAATATGTGTAATAATCATCAGATTATGATGAGATCATAATGATGAGACTGATGATTTATAAACATATATTTTTAAGTGTTTCTGGTCGTAGGATGTTTGAGACGGACATCAAACATCCGGTAAGACTAGTACAGGTTATTCCAGCTCATATGATGAGGGTGACTGATCTCGTTAGTCACTTGTGTGGAGACACTATGATAAACTTGTAAATGCTCATTGGAGAATGAGTTCACTAAACTGATTTGATATGAATCGCCGTATGGTAATTTACCTGACTGTCAAGCGGCTTGATTCATCGTCACAGTGGCATGGTTGATCCTTAGACTTGAGACACCAAAGACATCTTGTCGGTGGACTTCTAGGCTTTAACCTTGGCTTAGGAATCCCTATCCACGGGATTCTAATAGTCAAGGATAGGACCTTCGAAGGTGATTGTGTGTTCAATAAAGGATCATTCGCTCTCAGATAACTAGAAAGAGAATTCTCTAGAATAGATCCGCAGGAGTCTCTAACCAGAGCAGACACAATATCAGAAAATGTGTTTTCTGATATTATACAGTGGAGTCTAATTCAAGTGAGTTGACCATCTAGGGTTTTGACAGTTGACCATAATCTTAGGTCGACTCGAGAGTATTGTGCGAATGAAAGATCATAAGCCATACAGTAACTGTGGACGGATAGGTTCTATGAGTGGGTTGCTGAACCCCATTACTTTCCGTAATCATGCAGTGTTGCTTGGCACCCAACTTGATCGGAAGTTCGATCGAATTTACATTAAATGTTAATTCGGTTAAGTAATTAATTAAATATTTGATATTAATTAATTACTATAAGTCAATAACTAGTTATTGGACTTAACAGACTGAAAACCAAACTGGTTAATGGGCCTAGAGGGTCACACGCAAAAGGATTCTCAGTCGGTGGTACTTAAGTGGGATTTATATTAAGTACGTGCTGATCTGGACGGTCCGAACATCCGGATGGTCCGAACATCGTTGTGACGAGGATTCTTCAGCGAGCGTGCTGATCTGGACGATGGATCAAGGACGAACCACCGTGGAGGATCGCGTCGATACCGCTGGAGGCCGGACTCTTGTGCGGCTAGCGGCATCGCCTCGACGGAACTGAAACGGTTGCAAATTCGAATATGCGCACGGTGATTCGATCATCCTGTTGTTTTTTGGTTTTCTATTTTTTCGTTCCGAATCGGATCTGCAGGCATCGGGCGGGATTTTATTCTTTATTTCCGCTGCGTTCTTCACGTCCCATCCAGATCCCAAAAACTTGAACTCCTCCTAGCTCCAAGCCGCCGTCGGTACCGCCGTGGACGTCATCACTCTACCGGGACGTCGGCTGTCGTCCGGAGAGTGAAGTGTCGCGGATGAGATAGTAGTGGTAGGGGTGAGAGGTGGGAGGGGAAGGGGAAGAGTAAGAAGATGGGAAGGGGACGGATGGATTGAAGAGATGGAAGAGAGAGAGTGAAAAGGAGAGAAATGAGAGAAAGGAGGGAAGGTTTGGGCGTCAAACCGAAACAGGCTAAATCGCATCGTTTTCAGACGACGCCATTCAGACAACAGGACAGGGTCGTATACTGGTAGATCTCTAAATGGCGTCCGTCATGTAAGACGCCTTTCAGACGATTAGACCGGGGCCGTACACTAGCACCCCAACGCTCGCCTACATGGCACCCCCTCATGGCTCCTAAATAGCGTCTCCTTAGGCCGACGCCGTTCAAAATCCCATTATTAGTTTTAGGTATCCTACAGACCAATTATGGGCCGTGTAAGCCCAATTTGTTGTACAATCTTGTTCAATATAATTAAGTGGTAATTAGAACGTAAACTTGTAATATGTGGATTGCTTTGCGTTGTCCCTATAATATGTGGTTGTAAAGTCAATTTCGAGATGGGATCTCGAATGTGAGTTTGACTATATATAGACACATACCTTAAACTGTTCCTGATTTGAGAGTAATCATTCTGGGACATTCATTACTTGTAAATCAGCACGCATGATATGTAGATGACTAATCTCACGGTCATAGGTGCAGGGCACCAGCACATATGTGTGGGTGTTCATCTTGGGAGGATGTTCACTAAACTGATCCGCTGATGGATCTTCAGATAGTTAATTATACTTAATGTCAACTGAAGATCCATATGTCAATAGTATCGTTGATCCTTAAACCTGAGACATTAATGAGGTCTTGCGTGAGGACTGGTGTGGTTTAATGTTTGGTTAAGTGACTTTAACCATTAGTCATGAAGCATCGAATTATTAGCCACATTGAGATACATGCGAAGACCGTTAATGGTCAAGAGGAGATCGCTCACTGTCAGGTATATCACAGATAGTTAATTAGTCATGACATAGACACTCCACTAAATCCCTGGCCAGGGTGGTATCAGTTCGTTTGGAACGAACGTGAAATTATTATAGAGGTCATGGTCAGACGACACGATCACTAGTGGTTTGACGAAACCATACCACACGATCGGATTGGACTCATAGAATGAGCGAGAGATTATAGCAATACGGTAACTAAAGACTTAAAGGTGCCAGACAAGGTGAAGATAAACCCGGCATCCTCTGGGATCACGTGGATTTGGTTGACCCAACATGATAAAAAAGGTCCGGAACAAATTAAATGGTTATTGGGAATAACCGGTTTAATTTACTTCTAATTAGATTAGAAGTTACTGGATCTTTAAACCAAAGTGACAATGGGCCTAGAGGATCACACACAAATTACTCTTGCAGAACGAAATATTATTGTATGGAAAAATATATTAAAGCATTAAATTCTTTTGGGAAAAGAATTTAGAAATGGCTTAAGAGTATATATACAACAATATAAAGGACATATATATAATATATGTATTATTAGGCTTATTTGATAAATGAGCTAATAATAATATATTGATATATAAAAGGTCATCAGGTTAACATTTAACTGCAGTTACTTTTAGCCGAGGTGGTAAAATGATGGGATTAGTTGAATGAGCGGTTCAAGCTACCGCCTTTAATCCTTTATATAAACCCATCTTCTCTTTAACCTACAGGCTAATGCTTTAACCATTCCAAAGGTGGACATCAAATTTCTTGCAATGGTTGGACTCTTGCTAGAGTGCTTGAGGCGGAGGATTGTGTGGGTTGGAGAAGGAGAACTCCGTTGATGTGAGGGTTCGTGTGGATCGTCTCTAGAGGCCGTACGCTTGTGTGGTTCGTAATTTCGAGGAGTTCGGCATCGATCACCCTAGAACAACGTGTTCTACGCAAGGTGAAAATCTCGTACAATTTATTTAGACCGTTTTTGTTGCATCAATTGGAGCCCGAACTGGTCTGGAAAATCATTTTAATTTTGTTCTTCTGCTGCTGTGATTTCCCGGGGGTTACGACCGAATACAACACCCATGCCCCAGACCCACAAGGGCCCAAACCAAGGGGTCCGACGCCAAAAAACCGATCCGATAACTAAACCCGAAACCTCAGTCCTTATAGATCCTATGTGGATTAAAGATGATTGTCAGTGCTTAAGCCCCTGGGCGTATTCCAAGTTCCCCTGTCGGCACTCATCTCTGAGCACCCACTTGTTGAACTACGAAGAAAGCAGCAGTGTCTCCGGCAAATCCTAGCCAGCATCTCCCACGAGGTCTACCTTCTTTCTATGAGAGCCTTCCCCTATTGACAAACTGGTGTCTGGTTCCATCTGACGATTGTCAATCCTTGCTTGTTGTTCCCATGTACTCTCGTATTGTGGTTCTTATCTTCTTAGGAGCCCTACTTTATCTAGTTGCCGCACAAGTTGTTCCTGGTGTGGCGAAGTTTGGTCTGGTGTATGCTTTATTTCCTTCTTTTGTTGTTTCCTGTTCTTTTGTGACTGTATATCTCTTGTTGCTCCCTGTAGTTCTCTATTGTTTTAAATGAAAAGGCACCTTTATTATTGACAAAAAAAAGCTAATACTTAGGATTTTTTTATAGATAACTGTATACATAATTTTATTGTATTTATACCTTTAACTCTTACATATTATTATAAGTACTTTTTAACATCTTTAGAAAGGTAGTGATTATATTTGATAGGAAGATTTCTTATTCAGGCATGAGCAATTTGAAGTTATTTATGTTGGAATAAAATATCTTTCCTTTGATTAGAGAATTATTATTTATTTAAAATATATAGTAGAATAAATGATATATAAAGTAGGTAAGATTAATGTTTATTTTACCTAAAGAAATTTGTTGTTCTTAACAAGATTGATTGTTCAAATTTATGCGAGACTAAACTACTCTCACCCAAATGTATAATCTGCCTAAAATAAATGCACTTGAACACACAGAGAAAATAGGTATAAGAATATTTTTAAGATATTTTATTGAAGCTCATGCATTTTGATTAAAAAGGTTAATTGCATTGAAGGTGGCGGAACTATCTATGGCATGTTCTAGAGAAAAAAGGACAAGAATACTTTTTGCCTTCAAAGTCATATCAATGAAATTCAGGTGTGCATAAAAAATAATATCTAAAAATATTGAAAAAATGACAAACTCGTCAGATTATCCCTTAAGGTTGATTCCATCCCCTCGTGTTTTGGTTTTGATCTCCGAAGAGTGATGCACTTGATTCGATGGCTATGGTTAATTTTGTTGATCAAATGGTGAAAATTAAACTCAAAGGAGCAAAAACCAACCTAGAGGGATATTTGAATGTTTTAAATTTTTTACCCTTTTTTTTACATTGGGATGGGGCGTTATAGCCAACATATAAACCTTGTAAATATAGTGAATTATGAATAAATGTCTGTATGTGACATATTAGATTTGAACCCACATATATTTCACCTTTTTAAATTTGTTATTCTCATTGTTTACTTTTTTTTTTCTCATTTTTCGTTAAACTTTCTTTTAATATAGAGAGTAATAAGGTCATTTTACATATTCTTGTTTATTTTCACATAATCCTAACAACGAACTCTTATTTCTCCAACAATTGTAAATTGCGGGGATCTTTTTATTAAGAATATTAAGTTCTTAGAGACTAAAATACATGGATTTAATCATAATTTGCTATATTCGTATTAGAAAATCCAAATAAATCCTAAAATTGAATAAATTTACTTTGTTGTTTCAAAATATATATTTTTACATTGACCTTTCAAGTATAATAAATATTATTTATATTAATGTGGGCAGCACACTGATCGTTTAAATTATTCTTTACATTAGAATAATTTAAGACTTCTCCTTTTTAAATTTATTTCTTTGTATTCAAAGACTACATTTTACTTTTGAGAGATATAAACTTTGGATTATGCATACTTTTCAATTTAAACATTCTCAATGAGTTAACAATGCATTTGAATATACACACCTTCTGCATGACATAAAATAATTAAGACATTTCATTCTTATTACTTTTGGGATTTAATTTTATTCTAACATAGGACATGTTGTTAGGTGCAGATGGATCTAAGCATCACATACATAGGCATACAATTTTTTTATGTTTTTGTTACATTCGCCTATGAGATCAACTGGACCATTGTAACTATAAAGGAAATACACACTCTCCATACATTGTTAAATAATAAACTAGATTTTTTAAAAAAAATTATAGGTTTAGACCATCCAAATAAGATAGAATAAATCTTTGGCAAACTTTCCAACAAAAAAAGATGACTTCCTTTTGTGTTTTATCAATTACATTATATGTACTTTAAGTGGAAATTAATAAGTTATCACAATCTTTGAGTACTCCCACGCATAGTGTATTTCTCTTGAGTTATTCAACAAGTTTTATATATGTAAATTACATAATGAGTATTTTCTATTTACTATAAATATTAATATAAAAATGTTTTATAAACATACAGAATCTCTATTTGCCAAGTACTTCTGATTTCGTATATATAGAAATGTCATCTGCTAAGATACATGCTTGTAACATTGGAGACTATTGCTAAATATCTACTCCTAAATTTTACACTTTTTTTATTCTTATTGAAGACAAATTTATTATCTTAAAAGAAGTTTGGTAAAACTACATGAACACATGTTCATTTTGATTTACTCTTAATTCTAAAAAAACACGTGCATAGCGTGTAATTAAAACTAGTAAAACGAGTTTCTAACCTAGCTAATGTGACACTCTAATATTTACGAAGGAATATGGTTCAATTTAATTAAGGACATTTCTAATGAAAATCCCTCTTACAACCAGCCCAAGTGCTATTAATATTTTTAAAATCCCTCTGATCCTACCTTCTTCTTCTTACGTTCCCAGCTCTCGGTTTCCCTTTTAAGTAAGGACCTTCCTATATTTTTTTTAAATATTCGTTTATGATAAAATCCCTCTCTCCCATGGGTGCAGATCTATTAACGACAGGTAATAGGTCAAACAGGGGAATGGCCTTTCAATTTCATACTTAGGCCCTTTCTAATTACTGTTAAGAAATCATAGAACATGGATTCTAGTTCAGGAGTCTCTTTCCTCTAAATTTCAAAATCGCACTAACAGAAAGTTAATAACAGTGTGATGCCGCAAGCCGCGCAGGTGTTCGACTTCTAGCGGTATTCATACGGTCTTCCTCCTGATGGATTGTCATTGCTTCCTCGCTCGGTGCATCGTCCGTGGATCCCATCTAGCTGCACGTAATTCTCCGCGACATGCAGTTTCGAATTTCCCGTCGAACGGGAAGCTGAGCGAGCGGGAGTCGGAGTGGAGCCTCGGGGGGGGGGGGGGGGGGGGGGGGGGGGGGGCCTCTAAGAGGGGCGCCCGAAAGAGAGAGAGGGGCAGCTAGGTTAGCTCTGAGTTGCTGGCCCCAGAGCTCGAAGCAATACATTTATAATAATTGGTTTCGCAGTTTTTCAGAAAAATCCATACTTACCCAAAATCCCGTCAAAATATTCATTGACTTGAAAACCTTTTGCATGTGACCCTCCAGACCCAAATACCAGTCTAGTTAATGGCCCATTAAGTCTAGTAACTCTTTACTGACCCACTGAATTAATTAATATCCTTATATAATTAATCAGGCAAATTTAATATCCCACAATAAATTCAGCGTTGGGTGCCGAGCAATACCGTGTGAACCCGGAAGGTATTGGGGTTTTTGCAACCCACTAGAGGAACCTTTCCGACATCGGTTACCGTGCGGATATAATCCTTCATCCGTGCAATGTTCCCGAATCAACCTAGAGTATGATTTACCGTTAAACCTTAGCCGGTCGATTTGATATAGAGTCCGCCCTAGCCAGGGACTTAAGCGTATCATTTTCGGAACATTCTCTCTCATATTATCGAGAACGGATGATCCCGTATTGACCACACAATTACCTTTAAGAGCATCTCTCTGAACCCGATCACTTGACTTATTGATAACTTATGGTTAGAGATTCGTTAGTCAAGGTTAAAGCTCAAAGACCTACCAACAAGGTATCTTTGATTTCTCAGGTCCAAGGACCATCCACACAACCGTGACAAAAGAATCGAGCTGGTTAACAGTTAAGTAGCTACGATCCAGCGATTTATAGTTGGATCAGTTCAGTGAACTCATTCGTCAATAAACACCTATAGGTCCAGCATAGTGTCTCCACACAAGTGACTTATAGGATCAGTCACTCTCATCATATGAGCTAAAGAAACATGTACTAGTCTATCTGGATGTTTGATGTCCTTCTCAAACATCCTTGGACTAGGAACAATTAAGAACATATGTTTATAAGTCTTCAGTCCCGTTATTATGATCTCATCATAATTCGAAGACTATTGCATATGTTCATAGACTTCATCGTGATATGATAAATAAGGATCGAATTAGATACACAATGAAATTATGTCATTTTATTAATAAAATGAATAATACATAATATCTGATTGGCTTGTAGGCCACCTAATACTAACAACATCCACGCCACCAAGAAAGAGTCGGGCTTGATTTCTCCAACCTCTCTCTCTCTCTCTCTTAGTCTTTAGTTCATTTCTCACATTCTTCATTATTTTCATGTTCCATGCACATTTTAGCTAAGTCCCTTACTCTCATTCACATACACATACTCATGCATGCACGTAGCTATCCTTAGCTCCCAACTCTAAAGAGGTTTTTTTTATAACCAAAAATAGGGGGGTGGGTGGCCATAACCCTTGGTCACTCTCCCTCCCAAAACCCCCAACCGGTGAGTCTCCCACCAATTCTTAGTTTGACATTGAATTTGCATGAATAGCTATTACACGTTTTAGTTCTAATCGAGTCCGCTTTTTTGTGTATTTTGTACGGATCTACTGTCTACTTGGGACTTGGAGAATGAAGCCCTTCATCCCAACTGATTGGCAGTGAAGGAGAGAAAGAACCCCACAGCTCTCCCGTTTTCATACAAGTTGGCACAATCACTTTATCCCTATAGAGCACGGGAAGGTAAGAATGCTCCTAGCGATCACATCCCTTTTTAGCTCACCCCATGCATTAGTGTTGTAGTGAACGGGAACCTCTCCGGGTGGCTTGGAGGAGGAGGCATCATAAAGTGGCACGCAACCCAAAGCTATCAGGACAGGAGGGAAATTCCGACACCTATAGGTGTGTTTGCCTTTATCACCTCGTGACTCGATAGGGTGGGACCACCTGTAGTTGGGTATGGCTAGGGCAGCTAGTGCTACCGAGGGGTTGCCAACTTGTCTTGTGGGTTTGTGATTTTGGCGCTTGTAACATGTTCACTTTTGGCTTCAGTAGCTACTCAATAATTTACAACTTTACTTTACTGCTTTATTATTATACTTCCTGTTAGCTTGTGGGTGCATGTGTAGGGGGTAGGGATTGTGAGATCCCTATTGAGCCCAAACTAATGTGACTCACTCCTTGTGTTTTAGGTGAGGGCTCCGGTCGAGCTTAGAAGTGAGAGGTGTGTGCTTGAAGGACACGTGCCAGCAGCTGTTCTTGTTCTGGGGTATGCCCCGACGTAATTATACCTTTTCTTTCTAGCCTGTACACACTATCTTTATTTTTCTATAGTGGACAATGTATTTATTTGTTGGACTGTGTTGGGCTGTAATAATTCGAATTTTCTTGTACTTTCAGCTTTTATAGTTCGATATTTAATTATTTATTTAGCTTAGCTTCTCATATATTTACCCAGATGTGTGTATTTGTGATCTTGGGTCTTGACCCAAATGTGACAATTTGAGATCCATTAGTCATTGGATATCCGATCTTGGGTACAGGTCATTACACTATATGAAAACTCCGTGGTTAAGCATGCTTAGTTGAGAGTAGTACTAAGATGGGTGACTTCCCGTGAAGTCCATGTTCTAAAGCCAATTACTGCTAAAGGAACAATATCGTAAGGCTTATGAGCCAAAGTGGACAATACCTTGATGTTGTGGAGTACATGATGTTATAATTGAGGTTAAGCAACCAACTCAGGAACTTTCTATCATCAATTATTGTGTGGTTATAGTCCTTCATTCACACAATGCTCTCCAGTGAATTTAGGGATCGTTTAGTTGTCAAACCATAATCGTGTTCACTTACGTGGATTAGATACGGTTTATATGCATCATTAGAAAATTTCATTTTAAATATGTAATCCAGTCCTAGCCATGGACTTACAGGATATCACTCTATAGAACATTTGTTTTTATATTATCGAGAGTGAATGATTTCTTATTGACCACATAATCACCTTCGAAGATGTCCGACCAAGTTTAGGTACTTAACTATTTAAGATCCCATGATTAAAGATCTTTATGTCAAGATTGAAACACAGCAGTACACGAATAAGATGTCTTTGGTGTTTCAGATCTGAGGATGTGATTGTGAATCCCTTAGTTGACAGCTAAGTATTATGGCTACCTAGAGATTCAAAGTTGGATTAGTTTAGTAAAATCATTCGTCACTGAGCACCTACAAGTTCTTAATATTTTGACACAAGTGACTATGAGATCAGTCACACTTATTTTATGAATAGGATTAATATGTTAGTTATGTTGGGATCCGGGTGGGACGCGAAGAACGCAGCGGAAACGATGAATAAAAATTAATCCCGCCCGATGCCCGTTGATCCGATTCGGAACGAAAAACTCAAACCGAAAAATGGATCGAAATCTGATTACCGTGCGCGGATTCGAATCCGCTTCCGTCTCGGTTCCGTCGAGGTGATGCCGCGAGCCGCACAAGCGTCCGGCCTCCAGCGGTATCCACACGATCCTCCGTGGTGGTTCGTCCTCGATATCTCGTCCGTTTCGGCTCGCTCGCTGAAGATTCGTCGCCGCAATGATTGCTGAAATCCCGCCGACGGGAATTCCTGACTTTCAGGAATCACACGCAGCGGAGACGGGAACTGTTCTGGCGCCTCGAACGGGACGCCCAGAGGAGGAGAGAGAAAATGAGGGGGTGACGGCCAGCAAAGGAAATCCTGGAGCTTGGTCCAAAGTTTCTCAACAGCGCGTATATATATTAAGTCGACGCAACTTTTCACAAAAGTCCTCGAGTTAATATAAATCCCACTTATGTACCACCGACTGAGAATCTTATTGCGTGTGACCCTCTAGGCCCATTTACCAGTCCGGTTTTCAGCTCGTTAAGTCCAATAACTAGTTATTGACTTATTGTAATTAATTAATATCTAGATATTAACTAATTACTTAACCGAATTATCATTGCATGTAAATTCGGTCGAACTTCTGATCAAGTTGGGTGCCAAGCAACACCGCATGATCCCAGAAGGTAATGGGGTTCAGCAACCTACTCATGGAACCTGTCCGTCCACAGTTACCACGTGGCTATAATCCTTCGTTCGCACAATGCTCTCGAGTTAACCTAGGATATGGTCAACTGTCAAACCCTAGATTGTCAACTCACTTGAATCAGACTCCGCTTTACAATATCCGAAAACCACTTTTCTGATATTGTTTCTGCTCTGGCCATAGACTTCTCCGGATCTATTCTAGAGCATTCTCTCTCCAGTTACCTGAGAGCGAACGATCCTTTATTGAACACACAATCACCTTCGAAGGTCTTCCGCTGGACCCGATCCTTGACTATTAGAGATCCCGTGGATAGGGATTCGTAGGTCAAGGTCAAAGTCTAGAAGTCCACCGACAAGGTGTCTTTGGTGTCTCAAGTCCAAGGATCAACCACGCTACTGTGACGATGAATCAAGCCGATTGACAGTCAAGTAAATTACTATTCGGCGATTCATGTCGGATCAGTTCAGTGAACTCATTCTCCAATGAGCACCTACAGGTTTACCATTGTGTCTCCACACTAGTAACTAACGAGATCAGTCACCCTCATCATATGAGCTGGAATAACATGTACTAGTCTAACCGGATGTTTGATGTCCTTCTCAAACATCCTACGACTAGGAACAATTGAGAATGTGTTTATAAGTCATCAGTCTCATTATTATGATCTCATCATAATCTGATGACTATTGCACATATTCATGGACTTCATTATGCGCAATTATAAATATGCCAATCTACATAATGAATTTAATGTCATTTATTAGTGAACCAGATTGAAATAGGTGCCTTATGATTGGCTTAGAGGACACCTATATCCATCAATCTCCTACTTAGACTCAAGCCAATCACTTTCGCATTTGATCTCCATCAAATCTAGGTGATGCTCACATAAAGTCTGTGACTAAGACTTGGTCAGGGATCTGCTAAATTATCTACAGATGAAATATTTCCATTACGTTATTTCCTCTTAATCCTTTGTCTCTGAACCTGTGAAAGAGCCTCAGAATGTTCTGTAACTTCTGAAGAGACCATGGCTCGATCACACAATTTATTGCTCCCACTGTTGTCCTACAACGATAGGATGGTATTAGAGACCTTCTAGAACTACATCTAGTTCAGGGATGAACCTTTTCATCCATACTATTCTAATAACAGTATCATTTGTCTATGTCGTCTTCTTAATATCGAGTTCTGGATTGGAACCATTCCAATTCATTCCTTTCTACTAGAAGGTTGAATCCATTATTTGGCTTGAAATTTGAGTCAGTGTGACCTCATAGTTTCAAATCATCCTCTCCATATACGTGAATGCATTCTTAGCACTTCTCAAGCGCTTAGTGATGCATTTCACTCATTTATCCTTTAAGGAACATTTTCTTTAAAGGAATAAATTTCATATCTCAACAATTGAGACTTGTTATGAAATTTATGCCAAACATCTTGACATACAGGTCAATATAATATTCCCACCAATCTATCTTAATAGATTCGTATTTCCAATATAATATTTCCAATACTATGGAGGAAAACATGGTTAATAATGCTTTCACTAATAGTAACATCTTGAAGTCATTTTCAATCACTTTGATGTTATTATCATAAAACATTACTAAAGCGACCGTGCTCTCATTGTCCTTTCTGAACACACACAATCCGTGATCATTCTTAACGATCATATAATATTTGACCATTAAGTCAAAACTTTTATTACAACTTAGGAAGCTTCAATTTGATTCAAAATAATTTTGAAATCATAACTTGCTTCCTGGACATTCTAAAAGCTTTAAAGGTGTATCATATACATCTTTACCTCAATCACATTGAGTGGACGCTTTTAATATCCAACTGTCATCATCTCATGATAGGCAGTATTGATAAGTAGAATTCTAATAAACTTATCAATCTCAAAGTTGTAATGACAGAGAGCATCATTATTATAGATTTTAGATCATAATCTATTTTGAGCTCCTCTCATCTTGCTAAATCAGATATGTCAAACATATCCTTTTAGTCACTGAGAGAATCTCAAAAATCTATGAAGCTCTCTGATGTGTGTCATGAGTGGTTCCAAACAACAAAAGATTATCTAATAATCTTATGTTAGCTTGTGAATCTAGAACATCTTCTAGGTTTATCAGCTCCCATTGTCTTCTTTGAGGACATATTCTTTTTTACAGAAGACAGCTTTCAGGACGATAATTATTTCATTATCGCCTGGCCAATAAATGTAATATCCAAACTCTTTAGACATTTACAAATTCACATCACGGTAATACCTGACTTTTAAATCAGGTTTGTTCATAATTCACATCTCATATTTATTTGGTTTCCATATCTTATATGGACACACACTGACTAATTTGGAACTATCTTTAAAGTATGGACATCTAATGTTCATACTCATGTTCAAAAGGATAAGAATTAGGCAAATCTTATTATGTATTGCACCATATCTTAATAAGGTGCAATTCCTCATTCTATCATATTGCTATGATGCACAATGATGATCAATCGAGCGAGGATACAATTATCCCCTTAATGATTTATGTGAATCATATACCTAAGTATTAGTTTCTTTGATCAAATCAAAAATTCTAATACTTCATATTGATCTTATACCTTAATCTCTCATATATATTCGTCTTGTACTTCAGTAAGTACATGCTGTCGAATCATTACAAGAGTGAATTATAAGGTAAGTCAATAGTAGTGATTATCTTTAGCTTTGAGCTGTTTACATCAACATACATCAGCATCAAAAATTTCTTATTGTACAATCCTGTGTACAATACCATAGATAATCAGGACTCACACAGTTCATTTCTATAGGAGACTTGTGAACATTCATCACATGAAATGTCACTTCAAGAATCTATAGTGCATTGACTGATTCGAACAACTATTATTCTTTTCAATCAATGTTATTCTTGATTTCTCATGCAACTAAATAACATTTATTTAGTTTCATATTTGACTCCTATAGATATACAAAGATTTACTGTCTAACAGTAATTTATGAATATCATGAACAATAGTTGAGTCTAACTCAACACTTACATTTTCTCGATTTCCTTTTACTTGTCTAAGTCTGCATTCCATCGCAGCTCTGAGAACCATTTCCAATATCCTATATTGGATACGCTAATTCTCCAATAGATATGCAAAAGACGATAATAAGAATATATGAAACTTCTTTCAAGTTCCATATTCTTTTTGCCTTTACCAATATCCTTATATTGACTGCAGTGGGAGAACTGCTACTTCTCTATCTCAGCTGACTTTCTTTTATCCTTTTAGGTGTGGGTTCGACCGTTTAAAATCTTACCACTAGTCTTTCTCAAAGACATATCATGAATATCTCTTCATCTTGGTCTATCCAAATAAGAGATTTCATGACAATCATTGCCTTTCAATAAGGCATACCATGAGTACTTCTTCACCTTGGTCTATCCAAGTAAGAGGATTCATGATATCTGATTAGGATAGTGACTTTCACTTGGCCCTGAAGACATTCTTCACAGTTTTCTAGTCAGTATGAGTATGAGAAGTATTGGCATCCAATATGCCAAGTTCTCGAATAGACGACATTTAAGTGAATCGAAGGAAATAACGTGATTTAAGCAGATAGTTCTGATAATTCAATTATGGTCTTTTATCTTGAATTATTTTCCACTATTTTTCGACGGGCTGTATAACCTTCAGGTATACAGAACGGAAGACTCCGACGGTCTTCTAGTGAGGATCATAATCTCCAAGAATTACAGTATGACCTCGGGTAAACACATAGTATCATACCATTATCTTAGGGCAACCATCTCATGGTAATTGCAACTCCTTGCAATATCCGATCTTATTTCGGCTCCCAGGTCTTTAATGGTCTCGGGTAAACACAGTAGACCATTATACCTGGTCTAAGCTTTACCATCAATACGTGACATAGTAGAGAAAGAATGCAGCTCCCGGGTAAAAGCGAGGATAGCTACACCGTTCCTCTATTCTAATCTCAAGGCATCATAATACCATAGTTAATAGTCCTTTCATCAGATGGTGGCATATCTCGGGTAAGCACGTAGAAACTATCATCACCGAATCAAGTTCTAAGAACTATATTGATGGAGAGCCACGCGGTACATTCTCAATGACTCGCGCTCCGGCTTAGACTTTATGTTAAAGGTTTTGTTTATGTTAAGTTGGTCTCACCCTAAGTGATAGTTTATAAATATATCGAATATATATTTAACTATACCTAGATATTAGCAATCGATTCATAATCAATAACTAAAAGCATGCATCATCCATACATGTTCATTATGTGGTCATGGACAGCACGGTGATTAACTGGAGCCAAACAATTAATCACCAAAACTATATAACATTTATATAATCTAAACATACAAACACATAGCCACTGGTGATCTCATCGCCTGTCGCCTTCCTGGTTGCATTTGTGGATCATCCTCACCTCTCCTCGGCCGGCGCGATCAATTACAAATATAAAACATAATTTGAAACTTTTTCAAATACAGATTAATTGCAAGAGAGAGCCTTATGGCCGAGTACAATAATGGAGGGAGATAGAATTACAATGGAATGGGAGAGAGGGAGGCACGTAGGCCTCATTAATTAACACTTAATTAATGAACATCACATTCCATAACAATCTACAAAATCACACACCATCACATGATATGAAATTTAACTAAGTGCATGTCTATGACCACCACAAATTTTAACCATCCACACATGATAAAGCACATCACATGAAGGCTAAAATTTTGAAAGTATAATAATTTTGGCTTTCCCAAAACCTGGGTACCAATCAAAATTGGATAATTTGAATTTTTGAAAATCTTATTTTCTAACATGCAATAAATCTAATTTAAAGTATTAAACACATCAACATGCGCACATAAATTAAAATTCTAAAATATTCCATGCATAATTTAGAACATTTCTAAATTAATTAATCTAACACTTAAGATTAATTTTAATTCACATTAATAACAATTATTAATGTGAAACAATCTAACATTTAGGAAGAATTAAAAATTCTTAAATAACATTTACAAAAGAATTTTCAACTCAAATTATTAACCCCTTAACAACTCCTTGTTAATAAACCCCTTTATTTAAATCATATTTCTCAATAACCATTATTATGAAATAATAATTAGAACATTTCTAATTAATATAGTCTAACAATTTAGACTTAATATAATCTCTTAATAACTTTTATTAAAAGATCAATTTCAAATAGATTAGATCAATAAAACAATAATTAAGAGATACATGAGTAAACTAATTAATCATCTTAATAACTATTATTAAGACTTAATTAGTCCTTAATAACATTTATTAAGGTTTATTACTCAAGAACTAATTAACTTAATTATAACAATTATAATTAGTTAATTAATCACTTAACAACCATGATTAAATGTCTCTAAATTATTAAAATAATTTTCTATCAACAATTGCTAAGAAATTATTAATATTAATCTAATCACTTAACTAAGAGCAAATAACAACATTTGTTATTTAATATTAAGGTCATAACTTAACAATAGTTGTTAATGATGAATTAAGATCATATCTTAATTAAGACTATTAATCTCTTAGTTAAAAGAGAATTAACATTAAGATCATATCTTAAATATTAATTAACAACACTTGTCAATTAAACATTTAGATCAAATCTAAATTAAAATCCCCTTAATTTAAGATCAAATCTCAAATACATTAAATAAACAACATTTGTTAATTAAATTAAGATCACATCTTAAATAATTAATACCCCTTTATTTAAGATCATATCTTAAATTATAACCCCCTTTATTTAAGATCATATCTTAATAATTTGTAACAACATTTGTTGGTTAATAAATTGAGATCATATCTTAATAAATTAACCTATTATTAAGATCAAATCTTAATAAGTTCTTTATTAACTGGAAAAATAAGCTTAAAACAATTTTAAATTATTTAATTTTAATTTCCAGTTAAAAAAAAGGGTGGGGTTTATCTTTAAATAAGGGGTTAAAGGGTTGATTGGGGTTTTATTGGGCTAGGGTTGAAGGGCTAAATGGGCCTAGCCCATTAAAAACCCAGAAATGGCTCGGTCTGGTCCGGCTTGGCTCGAGCCAGGCGGGGCCCTGGCTCGGACGACCTGGCCGAGCCAGGTCGCGCGCCTGGCGCACTCGAGCCAAGCCCAGGCCGCCCGGCCGAACCGGCTCGGGGCCGGCCGGTCCAGGCGCCCAGCGCCTAGCTCGGCCGGTACCCCTCCTTTTAGGATTTTGGCCTTGTTTGAAGCTGGTTTTGGGCGCCGCCGGCAGCGATGGTGGCTAGAAATTGTAGAGGGGAGTTACCCCTTCCATTTCCCCCGCCGGTGGTGGCCGGCCGGCGACTCTTTCGCCGCCGGTGAACCTCCAAAGATGGAGATTTGTGCAATTTCGCAGATTTCAGCTTTTCCAGAATCCTTTTCAACTCTTGAAAATTATGGGAAGAAAAGCTCCACCGGCCGTCATAGAAATTTTTCGGAGATGGTGAGGGGTAGCTGGTCATACCAGCAAACCCACAGAGACGGTCCAACCATCATTAATCCCCTTTTGAAGCCTACAAATCCGGTTCTTCATCTCTATGAAGAACGCGATGAAACCCTCAAAAAAATTTCGTTTTTCACACAGAAAAATTAAATTTGATATTCTAAGTTCATCTCATTTACAATATCTATGAGGAAAAACAAATTTATGCATGAAATAATTTAGAATAATAATTTTATCGTTCCGGAGCGGATCAGAGCGGAACTTGGCTCTGATACCACTGTTGGGATTCGGGAGGGACACGAAGAACGCAGCGGAAACGATGAATAAAAATTAATCCCGCCCGATGCCCGCTGATCCGATTCGGAACGAAAAACTCAAACCGAAAAATGGATCGAAATCTGATTACCGTGCGCGGATTCGAATCCGCTTCCGTCTCGGTTCCGTCGAGGTGATGCCGCGAGCCGGACAAGCGTCCGGCCTCCAGCGGTATCCACGCGATCCTCCGCGGTGGTTCGTCCTCGATCTCTCGTCCGTTTCGGCTCGCTCGCTGAAGATCCGTCGCCGCAACGATTGCTGAAATCCCACTGACGGGAATTCCCGACTTTCGGGAATCACACGCGGCGGAGACGGGAACTGTTCTGGCGCCTTGAACGGGACGCCCAGAGGAGGAGAGAGAAAAGGAGGGGGTGACGGCCAACAAGGGAAATCCTAGAGCTTGGCCCAGGGTTTCTCAACAGCGCGTATATATATTAAGTCGGCGTGACTTTTCACAAAAGTCCCTGAGTTAATATAAATCCCACTTATGTATCACCGACTGAGAATCTTATTGCGTGTGACCCTCTAGGCCCATTTACCAGTCCGGTTTTCAGCCCGTTAATTCCAATAACTAGTTATTGACTTATTGTAATTAATTAATATCTAGATATTAACTAATTACTTAACCGAATTATCATCGCATGTAAATTCGGTCGGACTTCCGATCAAGTTGGGTGCCAAGCAACACCTCATGATCCCGGAAGGCAATGGGGTTCAGCAACCCACTCATGGAACCTGTCCATCCACAGTTACCCCGTGGCTATAATCCTTCATTCGCACAATGCTCTCGAGTTAACCTAGGGTATGGTCAACTGTCAAACCCTAGATTGTCAACTCACTTGAATCAGACTCCGCTGTACAATATCTGAAAACATGTTTTTTGATATTGTTTCTACTCTGGCCAGAGACTCCTGCGGATCTAATCTAGAGCATTCTCTCTCCAGTTACCTGAGAGCGAACGATCCTATATTGAACACACAATCACCTTCGAAGGTCTTCCGCTGGACCCGATCTTTGACTATTAGAGATCCCGTGGATAGGGATTCGTAGGTCAAGGTCAAAGTCCAGAAGTCCACCAACAAGGTGTCTTTGGTGTCTCAAGTCCAAGGATCAACCACGCCACTATGACGATGAATCAAGCCGATTGACAGTCAGGTAAATTAGCATTCGGCGATTCATGTCGGATCAGTTCAGTGAACTCATTCCCCAATGAGCACCTACAGGTTTACCATTGTGTCTCCACACTAGTAACTAACGAGATCAGTCACCCTTATCATATGAGCTGGAATAACCTGTACTAGTCTAACCGGATGTTTGATGTCCTTCTCAAACATCTTACGACTAGGAACAATTGAGAATATGTGTTTATAAGTCATCAGTCTCATTATTATGATCTCATCGTAATCTGATGACTATTGCACATATTCATGGACTTCATTATGCGCAATTATAAATATGCCAATCTACATAATGAATTTAATGCCATTTATTAGTGAACCAGATTGAAATAGGTGCCTTATGATTGGCTTAGAGGACACCTATATCCATCAAGTTATAGATGTCCATCAAGTCAATCTCATAACTTTAATGTACATTCTGATTCTTATTTATGATAATGGAAGGTATTATATCTATTATGTGTAAATCGATCATACTGTTTCGTAGTGAAGTCCATGAAGCAATGGAGATTAAATCATGATGAGATTATGATTATGATATTAATCTTTCTTAAATATATATTCTTAATTGTTCCTAATCGGAAGATATTTGAGAAGGACATCAACTATATAATGAGAGTAGTACATGTTACTTTTGCTCATAAGATGAGGGTGACTGATCTCATAGTCACTTGCATAGAGACACTGAGGTGAACCTTGATGTGCTCATTAGAGAATGAGTTCACTAAGGTGATCTACCACTGAATCACTGGATGATAATTTACCTAACTATGAACTAGTTGATTTATTGTTATAGCAGCGTGGTAGAACTTAGGGCTATGACACTAAGGATATCTTGTTGATGGACTTCTAGATTTTGACCTTGACTCATAAACCTCTAACCATAAGATCTTAATTAATTAAGTGGTTAGATCCAGTGGAATATTTTTTAAGGGGATTATTTGGTCCATATGCGATCATTCACTCCAAGTAATTAGAGAGAGTGTATTCTATAGAGTGATGCCCAAGAGACCAGGTAGGACAACATATCAAAAAAGGAGTTTTTCTTATGATGTTTAATTGCATCTTATCTACGTAAGTGAACAAATTATGATTTGATAATTAACCTTACTCTAAGTTCACTTAAGAGCACTGGTATGAACAAAGGACTATAACCACGTGGTAGCTGATGATGGAAAAGTTCTATGAGCGGATTGTTTAACCCTAATACCTTTCGACATCATGAGGTATTGCTTGGTACCTACCATGATCGGATGTCTAGTCGATTTAATCATGAAGTGATAAATTGATAGATTAAGTGTTAATCAAGTCAGAGGTGTTACTATGTTTAGTGGGCTCAAAACCAGACTTGCATATGAGCCTAAAGGGTCACACACAAGATTCTCGATCAATAGAAATTAAGTAGGGATTTATACAAGTTTAGGAATTTTTGTGAAAAATAAAAAAAACTAGTATAATATGACCTAAGTGGGAAACCCTGGCCCAATATGTAAGATTTTCCTAGAGTCTCTAATCGCCCCACTCTCTCTCTCCTTGTCCAACTGTCCTCTTTAAAAAAAGGCGCATTCTTCCTTTTTCTCTTCTATGTTCATTGTTGCTCTATGGACCGCCTTTTCCACATGCCACAGGGACCCATGAAGTAGAAGAGGATTGAGGATCAAGTGGATTCCTCTGGAGTAGCAAGCATAATCCCTCCATTGGAGAACTGCATGGATTTCGCTAGAGGCCAGGCACCTGTGTGGCTAGTGGCATTACTCTAATAGAAATAAATTTCGGTTGCAGATTCGACTCTACGCAAGTTAAAGATCAGATCTTCACTAGTTTGATTTATAAAAAACGTATTAGAATAACCACACGAAATTCATTTTTCTGTTATGTCTCTCCCATGCGATCCTTACATAATCTATACTAGTCTCACTGGATATTTGATATCCTTTTCAAATATCCTCTATTAGAATAATTCAAAATATATATTTAAAGAAGCTTGATCTCATCGTGATTAAATTTTCATTATATATATCATCAGACTTCAGTATGAAATGATAAAAAACGCATTATACACAATGAATATAGTGTCTTTTATTAATTAATAAGAACAACAATGTATAAACCAGCCATGAGATTGACTTGACAAACACTCAAAACTAGCAATCACTTCTTACATAGTATAATCTCTTCCTACATAGTATAATCTCTTCCGACAGTGTAATATAGAATCTAATGTATTCATGATGTACAAGAGTATTCAATCCCAGGCAGAAGATTCTTTAAAGACACCAGTATGTTCGATGTAAATATACCAAAATGCTATGCTTTAAACAATCCCGTGAATGTAAAGCCTGTAATGGAATATAATTTGACTTTGCTGATGATGTATATAAATTCTATAATCAATATGCAAGAAGAATGGGGTTCAACATCATAACCATATGTATTAGATTCGAATAAAAAATAGAAATATATTGTTTTAAGCATCTTCCTTGTTTGGAAACGGGAGAGTAAAAAAAAATCAGACGCATATAGACTCTTCAAAAATTGACTATAAGGCATCAATAAAAGTCACACTTAAGAATGTACTTTAAGATGGAGATTATCTAATGTACTCGTCTTCAGCAAAATCATGGGATGCACATAATAGTTGCCGCTTTTCTTCGACCACACAAAAGAATTTGTGCTTCAACAAAGATAGAAATTAGAAACATGCTTGTCACCAGAGTACCAACATTTCACATAGTATCTACTATTACAAAAAGAAAGGATAGTACCTGATGTAGCCGAAGCTATCACGACCGGATTCCGAAGCTGGAATCCGAAGAAATGGATTCGGAGCTGGGTTGGATCGGTGCTTAGAGGCCCGACGGGGATCCGGAAGGCGAAGGACGCAGAGGCGAAGCAGAAGGTCCGAGGCCGAGAGCCGCTCGGTCGGAGTCTGGCTTGTCTTCGGGATTTCGGGGCCGATGCTCCTTCGGTAGACGAAGGGGCAGCGCGAAACCGAGTCTCCTTTGTCGCGGGGCAGCCGGCGCGCGGCGTCGAGACCAGAGAGAGGAGTCCGAGGTCGGCGGCCGAGACCGACTCGGGAAGGTTGGCGATGATTCGAACCGAGCTCCTGCAGGAGGGAAAGAAGAAGAAAACCGGTCAGCAGGAGTCCCGGGCTTCGGCCCTTAGGAACCCCCTCCGACGGTCAAGTTAGCTCCTGAAGATGATTCGATTCAGAAGGTAAAGAGTAGCTTTAATGCTATTTGGACTGTAGTTCTTAAGGGTCTCGGAGGCATAAGAGAGCATACCTTTGGCAATAAATAGCGGTGTATTTATAGCAGAGGATAGAGGATGGTTAACGGTGGTAGCCAATATAGGACTATGTGTGGGCTTACTGGTAAACCGCCATAGTGCCTAGTCCTCCACCGGAGTGGGCCGGACTCAGCTATCGGGCCGAAGGGGGTTGGGCCGCTGATGGGCCGAAGCTTGCTGGGCCCAGGGCTGCCGCGCCGCTCCCGGGCCATAGACTGGTGGGCCGCTGACGGGCTGAAGCCTGTTGGGCCGGGAGCAACGGTGCCGCTTACGGGCCGAGGGCTGTTGGGCCGCTGATGGGCCGAAGGCTCCCTGAGGGCCTTGTACTGCTGCTGCTGGGCTGAACTGGGTTTGGGCTTGTTTTAATGGGCTGAATCGGATTCTGCCTCATCACATAGCCCCCCACTCTTGTCTTCCTCAGTTCTGAGATGGCGAGAGTATAGCCCGAAGTGTGCCGAGAAATAATATAATCAGGTGTTTCGCCCGAAACTTTATGTTCCTTCTCTTTGAGAAGAGGGTGCCCTCGGTCGGCCGAGGGCTAAGTAGTTGCTTCGTCTTCACTCGGGGTGGCGACGAAGGCCTTTGCCTCCGAAGGCGAAGGGCCGAGCCCTCTGACTCATGCCAGGCTTCATTAAATGGACGGGATAGGCGTCGCTTCGCGAAGAAGCACGGGACACGCGTCGCGCATCCGGCCGCTCCGTAAAAAGCACAAAAGGATCCTGACCGCTGGCGGGTCACGGATCGCCTCGGCTCTCTGCCCGAGGTTCTACTCGGATTGCCGCCGCTCCCTTCTCCGGCACGCGGATCGGGACACGTGGCGGGCATCTGAGTGATCAGCCGAAGGGTCGGAGCGCTTTCGGCCGTTGATCGTTCTGCTTCAAGTCCCGGAGCCTGCCCGTCATCATTGCCGAAGGACGGTACACGTGGCGGGCATCCGAGAGGAGCGGTGAGACGACGGGGACGATCTTGGCCGTCGGCTTCGGCGGGAGGCGCTTCGGATGGAGCTTATAAATAGGAGCCCCTCGCTGAGCACTGTTCTTCTTCTTGCTTTCGCGCCTGCGTCGCTCTGCGATCACCCGAGCTCTCCCTCCTCTCGGGCGAAAGGCTAGATCTCTGAAGGCGTCGTCCGAGCTCGCTGGTCATCGTGGGAAGATCTCCACCTCTCGGAGCGCTTTGCTGGTGGAGTTGGGTGGTTTGAGAGGCTGCGCTCGATCCAGGAGAGATCTTTCCACCTTTTGAGAGTAAGCCTCGATCTCCTTTCTCATCTTCGCGACCTTATGGTCCGCAGCTCTTCTTCGAGCGAGATTACTCCTTCGGACGAGGAGTATACTCCGTCCCATTCCCCCAAGTCTTCCCTGTCATCTCCCCTTACTCTGGACTCCCTCGCCTCTGCGATGTCCGAAGAGCCCGAGGCCTCCGGGGCCGAGGCCTCCAAGGCCGAGGGGTCCGAGGAGGTTCGAACCCCGGGCAAGGCTTCCACCTCGGGACGTCGTCGTCCCGAGACTGCTTCGGAAGCAGCCTGCGCCCTTTCGGACGAAGAGGTTAGCAACATTGCGTCTTACTTTCAGCTCCCTTCATGGATGACCCCTTATCGGCCTGGCTCCACCACCAGAGCCAATACTCCCCGCCCGGGTACCTTTTCTATCTATGAAGACAGCTTCTAGGCGGGCTTTCGTCTTCCTCTCCCCACCTTCGTCATAAACCTTCTTTGCTTCTACGGGCTGGCCCCGTCTCAACTTTTTCCCAATTCTTGGCGCACCGTATACGGCTTTTTGGCTGTGCTTGCCCGTATACGGACTGTTCCTTCCATCAACATCTTCCGCTACCTTTTCAAAATCCAAAGGCAGGAGAGATCCGAATGGTATTGCTTCGTCCCTCGGATCGGCCGAAGCATCTTTTCCGGGAAGCCCTCGTCCATCCATGGCTGGAAGAGGAAGTTTATCCTCATTTCTTTGCCGGAGAACGAGAAGAGCGTGTGGCCCTTTCCTACCGAACGGGCACCGCTGGCCGCGGGCCTCTCCGATCCTCCCATTTTGACTTCCACCCAGAGCACCCTAGTGGGCCACATCGAGGCCATGGATCCGTACAACATCTGGGGGCTCCTCAGCAAGGCGGAGCTATTTGTGAATGCCGGGGTATGGCCGGACCCTCGGTTCAATCCGGAGCGGGCTTTCCCTTACCTTCCTCCCGGGGAGACTCCGCAGGGCAGCGAAGGAAGCGCAGAGGCCGCTCCTCCGGCCGAAGCTCCTCCGGCCGACGAGGTTGCTGATGCTTCGGCCGAGGGTAAGTCGGTCTTGAGTTTGCAGCTGTTGCGTTATTCTTTTCTAACACTTCTCTTGCTTGCAGCAATGTCCGGGATCGAGGGCCTCCTGATCCGGATAGCCGAGCAGCGCGGCCAAGGCCAGCCACCACCCCCGCAGGCGGCAGGCGGGTCTGGTCGAGGCGCAGGGGCTCCGAGGGCCCGAGCCGGGGCTCCGATGACCGCGGCCTCCTCCGAGGGCCGTGCTGCCGCCGCCGCTCTCGAGAGGGAGCGAAAAACTAAGTCTGCCGCCCGAAGGGGCGGCCGACTGTCGAAGCGGCCTCGGGCGGAGGAGCCTGAAGAGGCAGAACCAGCCCCACTGATAAGGAGAACCGCCGGGGCCCGAAGGGCCGCAAGGCTGGCGTCCCCCGAGGCGCCGAGGGGCGACTCTCCTCCGGCTGCGATGGCTGGGGCAGAGTACGAAGGCGCCGGGTCGCAGGCGCCTCGCTCGTAGGAGCGCGAGTTGTGGGTCCCTGAGCCGGGGATCTACAAAGATGAGAGCATGGAGGACTCACAGACGTGCCTCCGTCTGCTCCGCAGCTTCACTCTCCCTTTGGCCTTCGTGGAGCTGAAGGACCATTCGGTCACCGACCTGGCGGTGATGAGCGCCCGATTGGCGGTCCAGGTAAGAAGCTTCTGAGTGTGCTTCAATCTTGCTTTCCCTTAGCTTACTTCAATTCTTTTTGATCCTTGTCTGCTTTCGGTCCGCAGGCCGCGGTAACGGGCAGCGTCCTGATTCACCATCAGGAGCAGCTCCGGACCAAGCTTCTGGAGGCCGAGAGGGCGTCGGCCTCGGCAGGTTTGGGTGAGGGCCCTTCGGCGGGGCCTAATATCGAGCCCATGATCGACGGGCTTGTAGCCACGAATGCCCGGTCGCGGGCGCAGCTGGAGGAGAGGGCAGCAGAGGCCCGCGCTTCTGCCGAGGCCAAGATGAAGGCCGAGCGGGAGAAGGAAAAGGCCGAGCGGGAGCTTGCTGCGGCCCAGGCTGAGATCCGGGCTCTTAAGACCCAGATCCAAGACAAGGACTCCCGGCGGGGTTCGGAGAAACGTCGCCACGCCGAGGAGATATCGGTTCTGAAGCAGGAGCTGGAGGAGGCGGTGGACACGGCCGTGGCCGATTATAAGGCCGGCCCGGAATATGCCGAGGAGATAATCCAGGCCCAGCTCCTAGCGGCCTCCTCGGTCTTCGACATCAGGCTGGCCGTCGCGCAGAAGGCCTGCCCGAACGTGGACTTGACCGGGATGGCCCTTCCTACGGACGAGGAAGGGAAGGAGCTCCTTTACTAACGTGGTTCATATGATCCGAAGGGACATCCTGCCGCTCCTGACGCGGTTTGCGTGGCCGAAGCCACTCCCGCTTTGTCTTATGCGGACTTAGAGATATACCTCGCTGCTTCCCGATCCGGTATACGTGGCCGAAGCCACCCTCGGATCAGGGTACCAGCGGGCTTAGAAAAAGCCATGCCGCACCCGATACGGTTTGCATGGCCGAGGCCACTCCCGGTACGGTTTACACGGACTTAGAAAGAATACCATGCCGCTCCCGATACGGTTTGCATGGCCGAAGCCACTCCCGGTACGGTTTACACGGACTTAGAGAGAATACCATGCCGCTCCCGATACGGTTTGCATGGCCGAAGCCACTCCCGGTACGGTTTACACGGACTTAGAGAGAATACCATGCCGCTCCCGATACGGTTTGCATGGCCGAAGCCACTCCCGGTACAGTTTGCACGGACTTAGAAAGAATACCATGTCGCTCCCGATACGGTTTGCATGGCCGAAGCCACTCCCGGTACGGTTTACACGGACTTAGAGAGAATACCATGCCGCTCCCGATACGGTTTGCATGGCCGAAGCCACTCCCGGTACGGTTTACACGGACTTAGAGAGAATACCATGCCGCTCCCGATACAGTTTGCATGGCCGAAGCCACTCCCGGTACGGCTTACACGGATTTAGAGAGAATACCATGCCGCTCCCGATACGGTTTGCATGGCCGAAGCCACTCCCGGTACGGTTTACACGGACTTAGAGAGAATACCATGCCGCTCCCAATACGGTTTGCATGGCCAAAGCCACTCCCCGTACGGTTTACACGGACTTAGAGAGAATACCATGCCGCTCCCGATACGGTTTGCATGGCCGAAGCCACTCCCGGTACGGTTTGCACGGACTTAGAGAGAATACCCACAGGTTTCCTGAAAAAGAGACCTTTATTCATACCTTCCGGCTGAAAGCCCGGGAAGAAGTGATTCACATAAAATAACGCCGAAGGCGCTCTACATTCTAGGTGCGAGGGAGAGGTTGTCCCGAAAGGGTATCCAACCGATAAGCCCCTCGTCTGATCACCTCTTTGACCCGATAGGGCCCCTCCCAGTTGGGGGCAAGCTTTCCTGAGGCTTCGGCTGGTTTAGAAGCATGAGCATTCCTCAACACGAGGCTCCCGACTTCAAAGCTTCGGGGCTTTACTCGAGTGTTGTGGTACTTGGCCATGCGCTGCTGATAAGCTGCCAGCCGGATACGAGCCCTATCTCGGGTTTCTTCAATGAGGTCCAGATGATCTTTCAAGCCTTCTTCATTGGCCTCCGGATTGTAAGCAATGACCCTGGGAGAGGGAAGGCCGATTTCTACTGGAATAACGGCCTCTATCCCATAAGCCATCCGAAATGGAGTTTCGCCGGTAGGAGTTCGACTCGTCGTCCGATAGGCCCACAGAACACTCGGCAGCTCCTCTACCCATCGGCCTTTGGCTTCGCCGAGGCAGGTTTTCAGTCCCTGCAGCAGGCTTCGGTTGGTGACTTCAACCTGGCCGTTTGCTCGAGGATGCGCTACCGAAGTGAATTTGTGAAGTATGCCGAAGCTGGCGCAGTTGTCGCTGAACCGACGGCTATCGAACTGCTTGCCGTTATCCGAAATGATGGCCCGGGGGATGCCGAACCGGCAGATGATGGATTTCCATACGAAGTTCCAAGCATTGCTATCAGTTATTGTCGCGAGGGGTTTGGCTTCTACCCACTTAGTAAAATAATCCACCGCCACGATAAGGAATTTTCTCTGGCCGGTGGCGACGGGAAAAGGCCCCAGGAGGTCGATTCCCCACTGAGCGAAAGGCCAGGGGTCGGATAAGGGGGTCAGAAGGGTGGCTGCCTGGTGGATGCGGGAGCTAAACTTCTGGCACTGGTCACAGCGCCGTACGAGGGCTAAAGCGTCCTCTCGGAGTGTCGGCCACCAGTAGCCTTGCCTTAGAAGCTTATGAGCCAGGGCCCTTCCTCCCGCATGCGCTCCGCATACCCCTTCATGTACTTCTCTCGTGGCGTAGTCGGCTTCAGCCGGACCGAGGCACCGTAGCAGTGGTCGGCCGAAGGACTTTTTGTATAGCAGCCCGTCCAGAAGGAGGAAATGGGATGAGCGCTGCCGAATGTGCTTCGCCTCCCTTAAGTCTGGCGGGACTTCTCCTCGGAGAAGAAAGGTGACGAGGGGAGTCATCCATGTCTCGGCTTCTGCCTCAGTGATTTGCATGGCTTCAAGCTCGCCGAGGCTTGGTTCGGCAAGTTCCTCCACTAGGATCATCCGGCCTCCTCCCCTGTCTTGAGTTGACGCCAGCCGGGAAAGTGCATCGGCTCGGGTATTCTCGGCTCTCGGGATCCTCACGATTTCATAAGAATCGAATTGAGCGAGGATCTTGCGAGTCACCTGGAGATAAGATGCCATTATTGCATCCCGAGCCTCGTATTCCCCGGAGATATGGCTGGCGATCAGTTGGGAGTCGCTGAAGGCTTTCAGGTTCCGGGCGCCGAGCTTCTTCGCGGCCCGGAGGCCAGAAATGAGAGCTTCGTACTCGGCGGCGTTCTTAGTTGCTGGAAAGGAGAAGCGCAAGGCGTACTCCGTGACGACCCCTTCGGGTGATGCCAGGATCCACCTGGCGCCGTTGCCCGTGGAGCACGCGGAGCCGTCCACAAAGAGTCGCCATTCGTCTGCTAGCGTAGGAGCCGAAGTGGCCTCGGCTTCGGGCACGTCGGGTTTCGACTGAAGTGCCGAGGAAGCGCCGGGGGTGAGTTCGGCGATGAAGTCTGCCAACGCCTAGGCTTTTATTGCTACCCGAGGTGCGTAGAAGATGTCGAATTCTCCTAGCTCAATCGCCCACTTGGCCAGCCTGCCGGACACCTCTGGCCGGGAGAGAACCTACCTCAGGGGCTGGTCGGTGAGAACTTTCACGGAATGAGCCAGAAAATAAGGCCGGAGCCTCCTCGCGGACGAGACGAGGGCCAGAGCCAACTTCTCCAGGGCAAGATACCGGAGTTCTGCTCCTTGAAGGGCTCGGCTGGTATAGTAAACTGGCTTTTGAACGCCATCTTGCTCTCGGACGAGGACGGCACTGAGAGCCGTCTCGGAGACTGCGAGGTACAGGCTCAGAGGCTCCCCGGGAACCGGCTTGGACAGAATGGGGACTTTAGAGAGGTAGGCCTTCAGCTGGTCGAAGGCTGCTTGGCACTCATCCGTCCAGTCGAAGCTATTAGCCTTCTTCAGTTGCTTGAAGAAGGGGAAACAGTAATCTGCCGCCCTCGACAAGAAGCGGCTTAGGGCTGCGATCCTCCCGTTCAACTTCAGTATCTCTCGGAGGTTTGTCGGGGGGCGCATTTGTATGATGGCCGAAACCTTCTCGGGGTTGGCTTCCACCCCTCGGTGAGTGACCATGTAGCCGAGGAACTTCCCGGAGGCTACCCCGAAGGCGCACTTGGCCGGATTCAGCTTCATCTTGTATCGCCTCAAGGCGGAGAATGTTTCGGCCAAGTCGGCCAAATGTTCTGTGGCGACGCGGCTTTTGACCAACATATCGTCTATGTAGACCTCCATGTTTCGGCCAAGCTGCGGGGTGAACACTTTATTGACAAGGCGCTGATATGTCGCGCCGGCATTCTTCAGACCGAAGGGCATCCAGGTATAGCAATATAGGCCCAGATCGGTCGTGAAGTTGGTTTTACTTTCATCATCCTGATGCATCCGGATCTGGTGATAACCCGAATAGGCGTCGAGGAAGCTTAAGAGCTCGTGGCCGGAGGTCGCGTCCACCACCTGGTCTATCCGAGGCAGCGGGAAGCTATCCATTGGACAGGCCTTGTTGAGGTTGGTGAAGTCCACGCACATACGCCATTTGCCATCCTTTTTCGGCACCATCACCACGTTGGCGATCCAGTCTAGATGATGCACCTCTCGGAGGTGTTCGGCGTCCAGCCCCTTATGCACCTCGGCTTGTATGGCGGCTCTCCTTTCCTGATTGAAGGTTTGCCGCTTCTGCTTTACCGGGGGCTGGTCAGGATCGGTATGTAGTCGGTGCTCGGCTACCTCCGGGTCAACCCCGGGCATGTCCGCCGGAGTCCAGGCGAAGATGTCGAGATTCTTTTTCAAGAACTCGGTGAGCTTCTCTGCTTCGGTCTTCTCTAGGCCGGAGCCTATCATCAGGACTCGTCCCTCGCCTCCCAGAATCGGGATGGCGAGGAGTGCTTCTCCCGGAGATGCCTCGGCTGATGACTCGATCGTCAGGGTTTCGGCTGCAGCCTTCCCTTTGACCGAAATTATATAGCATTGCCGGGCTGCTTCTTGATTTCCCCTGGCCTCGCCTATTCCATGACTGGTATGAAACTTCAGCTTCTGATGGAAAGACGAAGGCACGGCTCCGACCCCACCGATTAGCCTTCGGCCGAAGATGGCGTTGTAGGCTGAATCGACTTTTACAACGGCAAAGTCCGTTTCAACGGTTAGTTGCCGAGGGGCGGAGCCTAAGGTTACAGGGAGTCGGACCATGCCCTCTACTCGGCAGGGCGAGCCGTTAAAACTGAAGAGGGGGCCCCGGTGAGGCTTCATATTAGCCTCACTCAATCCCATTTTTTCAAAACAATCATAAAACAAGATATTTGGGGCGCTTCCATTATCGACAAATATTCTATGTACATCATAGATATTTATTACAGCGTTTATGACGAGGGCGTCATCGTGAGGGACCTGAATATCAGTCAGGTCCTCTGAGCCGAAGGTGATATTTTCTTGGTGAGGCCGCTTCGGCTCGACGTCAATTGCTGCTATAGTGGCAGAGCTGCGCTGCCGCGGCCTTGATCCTTCCCCTGGCCCTCCGGATATCATCATGATAGACCCGGAACTGGGTCTTTGGTGGGATGCTTCTACCGGGGCCCAGGTGACCTTTGGCGGAGGAGCGGCTTCTATCGCCGGGGGTTGTTGTTTCCTGGGCATCGCAGGGACGTCCCGGTTCCGCTGTGGCGGGGGCTGCTCCCGTCGGTACTGCGGCAATCTTCCCTCCCGGATGAGGCGGTCGATCTCCTCTTGGAGCTGCCGGCACTCATCCGTCGTGTGGCCGATCTCCCGGTGATACTCACAGTATTTGCCGGGGTCCCTTCGGCGAGGATCCGTCTTGATGCGATCTGGCCGCCGGATCATGCCCTTCACCTCCATGAGCATTTGGGAAGGGGGAGCAGGTAAGGGTAGGTACCGCGGCTGCGGATCCCGTCGCCTCTCCCTGTCCCAATCCTCCCGGCGGTATCGCTTTCGGGAGGGCTCTTGGTCTTCTGGCCGAGGTCGGACAACTTGGGGGGCAGGTGCCGAGGTGGCTTCGGCTGCGCCTTTGCCCCTGGACATCATCAGGGCCTCCCGGTTGATGTATTTATGGGCCCGGGTCACGAGGTCCTGGAAGGTAGGGGGATGGCGCTTCCGGATGGAGCCGAGGAGCCCTTCGTCCCGACACCCGCTGATCACGGCTGAGACCGCGATCGAGCTGTCGAGGTTCGGGATTTGGGCGGCCTCGGTCCGGAACTTGGTGAAGTATTCCTGGAGAGTTTCGGTGGGGCCTTGCCGGATGGCTAGCAGGCTGGCGGAGGTTTTGCACTACCGGGTGGCATCATAAAACTGTTCGATAAATAACTGGCCCAACTGGAATAGGGAGTGGATGGAGTTGGGGGCCAGTGTCTCGAACCAGGTGAGGGCGATCTTCTCAAGGGTGAGGGGGAAAAGTCGGCAGCGGACTGTCTCGGCGACCCCTCGGACTGTAAGGTATGCGTTGAATCTCTGGAAATGACAGACCAGATCTGTCATTCCGTCGTAGAGAGGGCCCTTCGGCAGCTTGAAATTGGGAGGCACCTCGGTAGCCAGGAGCTCCGCCGTGAATGGGGTCTGCTCCAGGATGTTGCTGGCGAGGGGTGCCCCGTAGGTGTAGGCGCCCGGAACGTCCCCCGCCGCGGCTGAGGGCTTCGGGCGAGGGTTCCTCTCCGTTCGTCTTAGCACTGTGGCGATTCAGAAGGGGGGTTAGAATTTAAAGTGTGATCGCCAGGAGCATTACCTTACGGTCCCTGTGCTCCGCAGGATGGTGAGGATGTGATCGCGTTCTGTGGGAGCGGAAGATGGTGGTTTCCCCTTCTCTTCCTCCGGCCGGCCAGAGGAGGAGAGCTCGGTAGTGCACGCGCAGAATCTGGTAAGAGCCCCTGAAAAGAAAAGACAGACAAAGAAAAGACAGTAACCCAATTAGGACTGTGACATGTATGATCCGTTCATGCAAACATAAAAATTAACTAAAATTAGAGGGAGACGCACCGGATGGGTGTTTGGGAGGGAAGGTGACCATATGTTATGGCCACCCACCTCCCGATTTTGTTTGGAACCTCTGGGGGTAAAAGGTGCTAAGTCATTCTAGGATGTATGCATGCAGATAAGTGCTCGTGTGTGAAGAGTGAAATGATGTGTTGAAGGTAAAAGAGAGTGAAAGAGGGAGGATGTTACGGCATGGATGGAAATTGGAAATGCAATGAAGTGAAAAAGGTGAAAAGTAAAAAAGGGTTAGGAAGACAAGCCCATTTGGAGTGACGTTCCTCCTGGAACAGCCTTCTGACTCTTTGCCCGCTCGACTCCTCAAAGCCGACCCGCTCCTGAGGAAGAAACTCCTTCTTAATCTCCTTCCAACCCCTCCGACGCAACCCCCTTGCTCGAGGGAACCTGGGGGGTTTAAATAGGCGAAGGAAAAAAGGGGAGAAAACAGGGGTCTAAATCCCCGTAAATCACCCTTCAACCAATAGGGAGTGGTCAAGGGTTGGAGGTAGTGGTCGCGGCAGTCGCCGGAGTGGGGAGTGGTCGGAGTAGTGGGGAACGAGGGCGGAGAGTGGAGGAGATCGTGGGGAAGACGGAGTCAAGGGGGTGGTTAAGGAGTGGACGGCCAGGTGACATGCCTTCCATTCTTGTGGTGGAAGGCGGCCCGGCTGGCCTTCGAAGGGGGTGGAAGGCGAGGGGTGGCCTTCGAATGAGGTGGAAGGCAAGGGGTGGCCTTCGAAGGAGGTGGAAGGCAAGGGGGCTGGCCTTCCACGAAAATGTGGTAAAAAAGTGAAAAAGGTGGCTAAAACGGTGGAAGGCGAGGTAGCTGGCCTTCGAGGGGGGTAGAAGGCGGGGGGTGGCCTTCGAAGGTGGTGGAAGGCAAGGGAGCTGGCCTTCCACGAAAAGGTGAAAAGGGTCGGGATCTGGTTGATGGGCCTGACTGGTAGTGGGCTGAGATGGCTGAAATGAGGGGATTTTGGTGATGAAGGGCTAATGATGGATTGTGTTCATGACCAAAAGGGTGGTCCAAAATCGGTGTCTACAAATGCCCCTCCGGGACACCTATTTTGCAGTGGAGTGGAACGGAATGATAAATAGGTGTTCCGAAAATCGAGACTGATTTTGGACAACCCGAGAAAATGAATGAGCTATATCCAAGGATGATATGCGAATGCGGCAAATGCATGAAGGCTAGCTATTTGAGTTGCAAGAGTGGTTTAAGAAAAGGAACATAGTTCAGTACTAGAGAATCACAGTCCGTGGGACCCCCGGGTGCTGGAACCGCGAGGCCTTGGCGTACCAGAATATAGCGATCTGGCCCAAGGGGATCTCGAGCATGAAAGATGTAGGAGTGTGACTTGAAGAACTCTCAACACAACGGGCGCGCGGTGGCCTGGCGCATCATGGGATCGCCAAGTGAGAGGATCTCAAGCACACGTGCTGAAAAGCGGAAGAGGTCTTGCAATTCAAAAGGTTAACAAACGTACAACTGCCAGAATCACAGATCAGCGATGGGTTAAGCAAAGTGATGAATGATGGTCATTGCCCCTAGGGCGGGAATGGTGGATGATGCTTATGCAATGCATGCTGGTTTAAAAATTAGAAAACAAATTCCTAATGCAATTCCTAATGCAAACAGGAGGAATTTATTGGCCAATCGAATAACTTGGGAAATATAGACTCCTCATTGTTTTGTTTAAAGAGGAACTCAGAGTCTATACGCTCGAAGTTATTAGCCTCCTGTGTCTTCAATCCTACTTGCTTCGGATTCCCTGCAGCTGCAAGAACGCACATCAGTAAATGTAAATAATCAATGATCCACAATATCTTAATGTCGAGCTGCAAGGAAATGAGGGACAAAGGTCCCTGTCGAGTCGAAGCCAGCGCGGAAGATATGGCCATTCTCAAAGTAGAATGCCAATCCGGCTGCTTTCGGCTTCGACTCGACAGCAAAAGTGTCCACCTTTTGGACAGAATCCTTTTCCTGTATGCACAAAATGAAGGGGAAGCAATTAGTAGTATCTGTTTTCGGCCCCTTGCCCAAAATAGAGCAACTACCTTTTCCCTAGCCTTCGCATAGGGTCAAGGGGCCGTGTTCAACTAACCAGACAAAAGGGAGAGTATTGAAACTGATGCGACAAGTAAATATGCAAATGCTGGTGGATATTAACAAATGAGGTGTGTGACGAAAACATGTTTTTGATTCCGCCTGCCTGGTAGTTGCCCAAACTTAGCCTAGTCGAATGATAAAAGGGAAATGCACACTCAACTTCCCAGGTATCCTAAGCTTGCATCTAGATTGATTTGGGCCTCTAGACTCCTCGAACTAACCTTGACCGGTTAAGACTCATATTGATGACAATACCGTCATGCCATGCTTAGGCTCCCAGCTGCTTCCGACCACCAAGTTTGCCCAAAAAGTTTTCGAGGTAAATGATTTGCCCGACCTGGGTCTCTTTCCTCACAATCTAGAAGGTATATGATGGAACACCTTGGAACCCTAACGGTCAACCGCGCGACGCTGACCCGGAATCAGATGCCGTCGCACCGATTGGTGACGCGCATGCATTGACCTAAGCCCGAAGTTGTAAGAGTACACATTGAGATTATGGTTAAAAAATTAGTTCACCAGAAACATCGACATTACTCTTCACCCATTTTGGACTCCTGTGATCATGTGAGCATGTGACGATTTTTGAAAACGAACCATTTTAAAATAATGTTAAGTCTTTAGATAGCTATCTCGTGCTGAACCTTGGGGGAGAAAAAGTGAAGAAATTGTGGAGACAAACTTCACAGGAGGATCGACAAAACCGTTAAAAGGGGGAGCTGTGACAAAACGGATCCCTTTTGACCTCTTAGATGCCCCTATTTTGACTTTTCAGGCCTTTGGTAAATTTCATGGCCAGGCACGGTCACAACCAGGCTTTTTTCATGATTGCTTGAACCCCTTTTTCTTTTTTTGTATTTGACATTTTTGGGGTTATTTGGTATTCCGCCTGCGGGGACACTGCCCTCTTCACGTGCTCTGGTCCTTTACATTTCATTTCTGGGCCCTTCTTTTTGTTGAGGGGTTACATCTATCGGGTTGTTGAGGAACCGCAATTTGCTGAGCTCGACCGTTTAAGGGCGTCAACTGTCCTGATCGGTCGAGGGACGAAGAGCAAAGGTTGCATTTGACAGTGCACTAAAGACTTGGAACTCATTTTAAACAGGTTCTCTTTGAAAAACGTGCAGGTGTGTGCATCTCATGATGAGCATAGGGATCCGTATGAAAGTAAAGTAGACACGTCCAAGGTTCTGGTGGACCAAAATCTTAGCCAAGTCCTAATGTTATCCCAATCTATCATGCAGCTAGACCTAAACAGGGGGTTACGTGGCAGTCACCAGACAGTTGGATTTTGTGTTTTTTGATTTTTTGTCATTTTTCATAGGAGTATGTACATATTTACAAATATTTTTGATGCTTTTTGGATATTCGATTTTTTTTGGGAGATTTTGAAATTTTTGATTTTTTTGTATTTTGAGGGTAAAACTTCTTCAAATAGACTTCTATCCAAAGGAAAACTATTCAAAATATTTACACTTATTTGCTGGAAACGAAAGAACCTACTTACCTCTAGAACTTGTAGATAAAGAGGAAGCTATCCAATCCCTAAGCGATTATGCACAAGACTCAGAGGGTGAGTCAGACATGTTGCAAAGGTGGGTCCTTGAGACACAGACCCAATGATGGCAGAATTGCCCCAGGAGTATGCTACGACCGGTGATAAAAGCCTGAGAGGGGCAGGTGTGTGAAATAGTAAGGGAATGAGGGTGGTGGATACCTGTTCATCCCTCACTAAGGAGGCTCCTTCTCGTCGAGTGGTTGGTTCATAGAACAACAGCTGTGTTGCGAAATCTTCTGCATCTTCCCTCTGAATTTCATTGATTGCTTCCTTCAACTCATCCCCAAGATAGTGTATCTTGAGTACCTCTTGATTTTCCTTCGCAAAGTGATCTAAGATGCTCCATTTTCTTGATTCCTCAGTTGGTCTGGTTAGTATGTAACCCAATTTGAATCCTCCACTGGTCGGATTTTCAAAGATAGGTTCTTGAATTCCTTGCTCTTCCTTGCCTATCCCAGATCCCGAACTATAGCCCATTTTGTCCATAAGTTGCCAACCTATGCTAGGCTGGGACTTGAGCTGAGAGTCAACCGATGAAAGGATGAGCTCTGCCCCTTTTCTAGGAGTGATCATGGATGGAATTTGTTCAGTCGAGACTAAATCCAAAGGCTCAAGATAGGGGGTACCCTTCATTTTGACAATCTTCCCATTGTATGGGAATTTATAGCAGTGATGATTAGTGGAGGGCCCTCCCAGGGTCTGGTCCATCCAAGGCCTTCCCAAAACGGCGTTGTATATGGGCTTGACATCAAGGATGTAGGATTCAAAGATCAAGCCCACTGGGCCAATTTCCAGGTTCCCATTTGAGACCATCATGGAAGTAGACTCAATCTTCTCTGGATCAATCCCTACTTTCTTGGGGGTCTTGAGCGAACAGACATTGATTGATGCCCCAGTATCCAACAGGATGGAGTCCAATGAGTGACCCTTGAGTGTTGGGGTCAAGCATGAGGGAAGGGATTGGTATTCAGGGGGAGCTAGATTCTTATCTGTGGAGGATATTGTAGGTGTCCGGGTGACTGAGAGAATGACATTTGTGAGCCTCCTGACGGGAAGATCTTCATTGAGTGTAATGTGCTGAAGGAACTTGAACAATGTCTCCCTTTGTGTAGGAGATCTCCTAATCAACTCTAGGACTGGCATCTTGGTGGGAGTTTTCCCTAGATGTTGTAGGATGTCATACTTAGACATATCTGAATCCTCTTGAGAGTCCAAGGGTTGACTTGTTGGGGGAATGATGCGATTTCTCAGTGTAACACCAATCGGACTGGGGTCCACTGCCTGATCTGACTTTAGGGGTTGAACTGGTGGTGAATTCATTAGGCAGAATTGGGTTACTGGACTTGGCTTTGGTGTTGGACACAAGATGGAGAGAGGAGGTTCTCTGATTGAAACTGAGGGAACTTGGACCAGAGTGACTAGGTTGATGGCTGTTGGTTGTTCCCTAGGTCGTATCAAGACCAAAGGTTTGTCTTGGATGATAGTGGAGACTCCTTGCAACGGCTCTCTAGGTTTGGTCGTCCTAGTAGGGCACTCACGCCATATCCCAACCTCTTCATACTCCCAGTATTGTCCTCTATGATCGACATTTGGTTCCAAATTTTTGACAAGGGTGCTCACCCTTTCTAGAGAGCTAGATGGATCTTGGGCCACCTGATAAGAGGGCGGAGGGCCCTTGACTTCCAAGGTTTCAGCAGCCTCTTTCATGTGCCCCCAATTGATCTTGGCACTGGAGAAAGAGGGAACTGCTGAATATGGTTTCTGATTGGATTGGTTGTCTGATCTAGACATAGGACTGGGTGATCTAAAGGGTTGCCCCAAAGCACTCACCTGTTCATTGATTGTCACTCCCTCTATTGGTGGAATCCTCTTACTTCTGTTCTGATTTTCAAAAAAGGATGGCAAAGTGGAACTCCAGATCTGAGATTGAACTACCCGAGCTCGATTATAAAGTTGTGCGAATGTGTGAAATTCGCTCAGCATGAGGATAGACCGAAGCTGCGGGGTAGCGTTGTTGACCAACATGGTGATAGCTTGAGATTCGGGGATTTCCACTTCTGTCCTAGAGGCCATTTCCCTCCACCTGTTGGCAAAATACGTGAACTCCTCTTCAGGCTTCATCTTTTCCATCACAAGATCAAACAAGGTGGGAGGCATGGTTGTCATATAACTAAACTGAGTGATGAATTTTTCGGAGACCATATCAAAATTGATTAGGTCTGTGGCGGGCAAGGAAGAAAACCATCTTAAGGCCTCACCTTCTAAGGATTTCTGGAACAGATGGACAAGGAGGACTCTGTCGTAGAGCCATTGATGGGAATCCATGAGGAAACTTGACGGGTGATCATGAGGGTCAGAGGTGCCATCATATTTCCTGTACTCGGGGGCTTTGAATCCTGGCGGAAAGTAGGCCGGAGGGAGCTTACAATAGCCCGAGAGAGAGTGCGGTTGTTTCAGGGTAAGTTTCTCGGCCATGAACTTACGCACACAGGTTTCAACCTCACTTTTGTAAATGAATTCTTTCTGCTCAGGAGGAGGTGTAGTTGGAGAGACTGGAATTGGCATGACGGGTGGAGCAACTGGGGTAAGAGTTGGCTGATTGATGCGAGTCTGAGCTCTGTTGGGAGATCCTTGGAAGTGAGTTCCCCGAGGAGTGGCATCTTGAGTTTTGCCACCAGAGGCCAACCGGATGAGTTGATCAGGGGTGTACCGTGATAACACGGCAGTAAGTTCCGGATCCTCACTTGGGTTTTGGAAGTTTCTGCTGGAGATTATAGGGTCACTTTCTGAAGAAGAAGATTCATCCAAGCACCTTCTCCTAAATTCCTCTCCAGGTGTTTGGAACATGCCCACAAATGTTGGTTGTGGATCCTCTTCAATCTCAAACAGAGGGTTGTGTGTAACATTGTTGCCAAACTCATACATGTCATCATACACAGTGTTAACATACATTTGGTTCATTATGAAATACAAATCCTGAGAGATTTTATATTTCACTTGGAAGGTTAGCTGTGTATTATGAGTGTTGGTTTCTAACAAAGCAAGTTCAAACCCTTGACGACCCTGTGATTTTTCTTTCAAAACATGTTCCACAAAGATTCAATTAAGTATCTTTAAATTTGAAACAGTCAACTAATTCCTCACATAAACCCAAGGTTCCTACAGGGTGGTTTCAGGTACAACCTGCTCGGCGGCCAAGTGGGAATCCCTGGCTCGCGGAGACTGACAGAGGTTCCCAACAGAATAAGACTAGTCGCACCCGAGTGGGAATCCTCAGGTGGAGAGTCAGATCCTGCGGGAGAGGTGACTAAAGAGTGTGGTGCCGGCTCTTCCTTAAATCCCCCGCGGAGAACACCCCAAAAGACCCAGACAGTTAATCAAACAGGAAGTCAGAGCATTCAACAATTCATCCAAACAAGCAGCAGCAAAACATGCGTGAACAGAAATGACAGAAAAAAAGGAAACCGACGGGATGTCGGCGGCTAAGGGCTAGCCGTCCACGGGAGAAGTCGACGGCCAACTGGTGGCCGTCCAGAAGGTCGGACTTTTTTTTTTTTTTTTTTTTTTTTTTTTGACGGCTGGACGGCCTAGAATCTGGCCGGGGGATGGGCCGTCTGAAATTTTATTTTATTTTATTTTATGTTTTTTTATTATTTTTTTTAATATATTGGGCGGCCGGCTAGGGTTCTGGCCGTCCAAGATCTGGACGGCCAGAGGGTGGGCCGTCCGGAAATTATTTTTTTTTTTTTTTTTTTTTTTTTTTTTTTTTTTTTTTTTTTTTTTTTTTTTTTTTTTTTTATAATATACTGGGCGGCCTAACTTCTGGCCGTCCAATTGAGTTGGACGGCTAGGGTTCTGGCTGTCCAAAATCTGGACGGCCAGGGGGTGGGCCGTCCGGATTTTTTTTTTTTGTTTTTTTTTTTTTTGTTTTTTTTTTTTTTTGCAGATGGACGGCCTAGGGTCTGGCCGTCAAACTAAGCTGGACGGCCAGGACTCTAGCCGTCCAAGGTTTGGACGACCAGGAGGTCACCGTCTAGGGGGTCGGTGACGGCCCGTCCAAGAGGTCAGACGGCCAGGTGTTGGCCGTCCAAGGGGAAGTTGACGGCCAGGGACTGGCCGTCCAATGGGTCGGACGGCCAGCTACTGGCCGTCCAGTGGGAGGTTGACGGCCAGCTGCTGGCCGTCCAGGGGGTCTGACGGCCAGGGGCTGGCCGTCCAGTGGTCAATGGCCTTCCGGGATCTTTACCTTCTTTTCCTTTTCGCCGCAACGCGTGCAGCGGGCTACAGACGTCCCATCGTGATCGCCAAAGGGCTGTAAGCGCCCGGAACGTCCCCCGCCGCGGCTGCGGGCTTCGGGCGAGGGTTCCTCTCCGTTCGTCTTAGCACTGTGGCGATTCAGAAGGGGGGTTAGAATTTAAAGTGTGATCGCCAGGAGCATTACCTTACGGTCCCTGTGCTCCGCAGGATTGTGGGGATGTGATCGCGTTCTGTGGGAGCGGAAGATGGTGGTTTCCCCTTCTCTTCCTCCGGCCGGCCAGAGGAGGAGAGCTCGGTAGTGCACGCGCAGAATCTGGTAAGAGCCCCTGAAAAGAAAAGACAGACAAAGAAAAGACAGTAACCCAATTAGGACTGTGACATGTAGGATCTGTTCATGCAAACATAAAAATTAACTAAAATTAGAGGGAGACGCACCGGATGGGTGTTTGGGAGGGAAGGTGACCATATGTTATGGCCACCCACCTCCCGATTTTTGTTTGGAACCTCTGGGGGTAAAAGGTGCTAAGTCATTCTAGGATGTATGCATGCAGATAAGTGCTCGTGTGTGAAGAGTGAAATGATGTGTTGAAGGTAAAAGAGAGTGAAAGAGGGAGGATGTTACGGCATGGATGGAAATTGGAAATGCAATGAAGTGAAAAAGGTGAAAAGTAAAAGAGGGTTAGGAAGACAAGCCCATTTGGAGTGACGTTCCTCCTGGAACAGCCTTCTGACTCTTTGCCCGCTCGACTCCTCAAAGCCGACCCGCTCCTGAGGAAGAAACTCCTTCTTAATCTCCTTCCAACCCCTCCGACGCAACCCCCTTGCTCGAGGGAACCTGGGGGGTTTAAATAGGCGAAGGAAAAAAGGGGAGAAAACAGGGGTCTAAATCCCCGTAAATCACCCTTCAACCAATAGGGAGTGGTCAAGGGTTGGAGGTAGTGGTCGCGGCAGTCGCCGGAGTGGGGAGTGGTCAGAGTAGTGGGGAACGAGGGTGGAGAGTGGAGGAGATCGTGGGGAAGACGGAGTCAAGGGGGTGGTTAAGGAGTGGACGGCCAGGTGACATGCCTTCCATTCTTGTGGTGGAAGGCGGCCCGGCTGGCCTTCGAAGGGGGTGGAAGGCGAGGGGTGGCCTTCGAATGAGGTGGAAGGCAAGGGGTGGCCTTCGAAGGAGGTGGAAGGCAAGGGGGCTGGCCTTCCACGAAAAGGTAGTAAAAAAGTGAAAAAGGTGGCTA
The DNA here is from genome assembly GCA_030544215.1 of Zantedeschia hybrid cultivar. NCBI lineage: Eukaryota > Viridiplantae > Streptophyta > Magnoliopsida > Alismatales > Araceae > Zantedeschia > Zantedeschia hybrid cultivar. The sequence goes on from JARZZO010000011.1 coordinate 51,414,082, forward strand.
AAACGGTGGAAGGCGAGGTAGCTGGCCTTCGAAGGGGGTAGAAGGCGGGGGGTGGCCTTCGAAGGTGGTGGAAGGCGAGGGGTGGCCTTCGAAGGTGGTGGAAGGCAAGGGGTGGCCTTCGAAGGTGGTGGAAGGCAAGGGAGCTGGCCTTCCACGAAAAGGTGAAAAGGGTCGGGATCTGGTTGATGGGCCTGACTGGTAGTGGGATGAGATGGCTGAAATGAGGGGATTTTGGTGATGAAGGGCTAATGATGGATTGGGTTCATGACCAAAAGGGTGGTCCAAAATCGGTGTCTACAGTAGGGCCGAGACACCATTTGCTGTATCTCCTTGCGCATTGCCGTCAGCCGCCGGTCCAGGTCCGGGGCGGTTGAGGTGGCGACTGATTGTCCTCCGGTCCGGGCCGGGCGGAATTCCGACGAAGCATAGTCCTGCTCCGTCAGGCGATCAGCGCGAGGAGCTCGGGCAGGTGGTGCCGAGGGCTCGCTGCGCGTCGCAGCGGTTTCGTTGGGAGAAACCGGTGTAGGCGTCGGCCGAAACCGGGCATCTTGCACTGGATAGAGTGGGGGGAGCGGCGCCTGCTGAGGAAGCTGTCCCATTAGTCCTACGCGCTGGGCGATGGCAGATACCATCTCCTGAAGCGGCGCTAGGGAGGTGACGGCAGCTGCTAGTGTTGCCATTTGCTGTTGGAGCACCCCCACTCGGTCTTCCGCAGTGAGAGACTCCGGTATGGCTGGCAGAGGCAGGCTCGGCGGGGCAGAAGGGGCGCCTTCAGAAGGCAGCATCTGCGCCGAGGCCTCCCGTGCCTCTGCTTCGCTCTGTCCGGACCGTCGGGTTACAGGTCGTTGAGACATGACTTGCTTGTTTGTTTCCCACAGACGGCGCCACGTGATGTAGCCGAAGCTATCACGACCGGATTCCGAAGCTGGAATCCGAAGAAATGGATCCGGCGCTGGGTCGGATCGGTGCTTAGAGGCCCGACGGGGATCCGGAAGGCGAAGGACGCAGAGGCGAAGCCGAAGGTCCGAGGCCGAGAGCCGCTCGGTCGGAGTCTGGCTTGTCTTCGGGATTTCGGGGCCGATGCTCCTTCGGTAGACGAAGGGGCAGCGCGAAACCGAGTCTCCTTTGTCGCGGGGCAGCCGGCGCGCGGCGTCGAGACCAGAGAGAGGAGTCCGAGGTCGGCGGCCGAGACCGACTCGGGAAGGTCGGCGATGATTCGAACCGAGCTCCTGCAGGAGGGAAAGAAGAAGAAAACCGGTCAGCAGGAGTCTCGGGCTTCGGCCCTTAGGAACCCCCTCCGACGGTCAAGTTAGCTCCTGAAGATGATTCGATTCAGAAAGTAAAGAGTAGCTTTGATGCTATTTGGACTGTAGTCCTTAAGGGTCTCGGAGGCATAAAAGAGCATACCTTTGGCAATAAATAGTGGTGTATTTATAGCAGAGGATAGAGGATGGTTAACGGTGGTAGCCGATATAGGACTATGTGTGGGCTTACTGGTAAACCGCCATAGTGCCTAGTCCTCCACCGGAGTGGGCCGGACTCAGCTATCGGGCCGAAGGGGGTTGGGCCGCTGATGGGCCGAAGCCTGCTGGGCCCAGGGCTGCCGCGCCGCTCCCGGGCCGTAGACTGGTGGGCCGCTGACGGGCTGAACCCTGTTGGGCCGGGAGCAACGGTGCCGCTTACGGGCCGAGGGCTGTTGGGCCGCTGATGGGCCGAAGGCTCCCTGAGGGCCTTGTACTGCTGCTGCTGGGCTGAACTGGGTTTGGGCTTGTTTTAATGGGCCGAATCGGATTCTGCCTCATCAGTACCAAAAAAACTGGGGACTCTAGGGAGAAGGATTTTCTAAATCAAGAACGTTAAATTGAATTAAAAAATACAGATGTACGGACTATCGTCGACCGTTTTAAACATAAACATATTTCGAATCCAACATTCATATGTTAATATAACGTTTAATCTTAATAGAAGGTTGAGCCAGATTTCAATGGTAGTTGGGCCGTTGGAGAGAGAGAGAAGACCAATGTGGAAAAATACGTGGAGAGGGGGAAGGAGAGAGAAAGGAGGGGATTAAAGTGGGGAAGGTGCATGGAGAGAGAGAGAGAGAGATTGGAAATAGGGATACTAATGGTAATTGATAATCTAATTATTTGCACTGTTCGTTAGCTTAATAGATGGTTTCTGGATCATCTTTTTTATATTTGATTAGTTAATAGATATGAAAAATGGATAGAATTTTTAAACCCCCTTTCTTAGTGGATACAAAAACAGATAGTCTGTTGCCCGAAACTGTTATTCGCTACAATCCGTAAATGTATAGTATTATATTTTAATATTATTATACATCTTACCATTTTTCTTGTTTTATTTGTCTTTAAGGATATTGTGGACTTTCAAATGATAAAATTTTATTTTAATGTGATTTAATTGGATTATTATTTTTATACTACGTTATTGATGAGAGAACTTTAGTTTGAATGATTTTCTTCTCTTAAGGAATAGTTGTTTTTGTGTCTATATTTTACTTCAAATGGATAATTTATAATAAATTTACACTTCAAAGTTGACTTCCATAGTTTCTTATTTTTTTTTGAAGGGGCCCAGAGGCCGATTATGTACAACTATTTACGAGCGACTGGAGTTCTAATCGAGAACCGAGATATTCCTCCAAAGTTAGGGATAATTCCGATTCGGTCGATGGGTCCGCTTAATTAGGCGACAATTCCAAGTTCGTCTGATTTCTGAAGAAGGAATCCTACAGACCATGGATAAAGATCCCAACAACACCAAGGGGCTGCATGGCTGAAAGGTTTTTAAGCCCCAATCAGAATCGAACTTGAGACCTCCTTTTTGCAAGAGAGGTGGTGAACCAACTGCCCTGGGCAGCTAGTTCCATAGTTTCTTATTTTGAGCGCTAACGATAACGATAAGAGAATGTGAGAGTGCATCGATACTAAAAAGCAGCTCCGGATACACGTTTTCCTGATAGTTGTAGAATAATTAAGGGATGCATAGCCTATTTTGTGAAATGTGGAAACAGAAAATCCGCTATCCACACTGTTGTTGACCCATTGACATTCTTGAGAAGAGAAAAAGTGGGGAAGGTATACCGTAAATGTAGATAATTATTTTGTAATGATTGAATTGGTTATTTCTTTTATAAGTAGGAAAAAATAAGACAATCTAACAATAGTCATTGATACTGATGAGGCAGAATCCGATTCGGCCCACTGAAACAAGCCCAAACCCCGTTCAGCCCAGCAGCAGCAGTACAAGGCGCTCAGGGAGCCTTCGGCCCATCAGCGGCCCAACAGCCCTCGGCCCGTAAGCGGCACCGTCGCTCACGGCCCAACAGGCTTCAGCCCGTCAGCGGCCCACCAGCCTACGGCCCGAGAACAGCGCGGCAGCCCAGGGCCCAACAGGCTTCGGCCCATCAGCGGCCCAACCCGCTTCGGCCCGATAGCCGAGTCCGGCCCACTCCAGTGGCGGATCAGGCACTGTGGCGGTTTACCAGTAAGTCCGCATTTAGTCCTATATCGGCTACCACCGTTAACCATCCGCTATCCTCTGCTATAAATACACCGCTATTTATTGCCAAAGGGATGTTCTCTTAAGCCTCCGAGACCCTTAAGGACTACAGTCCGAAAAGCATTAAAGCTACTCTTTGCCTTCTGAATCGAATCTTCTTCAGGAGCTAACTTGACCGTCGGAGGGGGTTCCTTAGGGCTGAAGTCCGGGACTCCTGCTGACCGGTTTTCTTCTTCTTTCCCTCCTGCAGGAGCTCGGTTCGAATCATCGCCGACCTTCCCGAGTCAGTCTCGGCCTCCGACCTCGGATTCCTCTCCCTGGTCTCGACGCCGTGTGCCGGCTGCCCCGCGACAACAGGAGACCCGATCTCGCGCCGCCCCTTCGTCCGCCGAAGGAGCTTCGGCCCCGACTTCCCGGAGCGAGCCAGCCTTCGGACCTTCGGCTTCGCCTCTGCATCCTTCGTCTTCCGGATCCCCGTCGGGCCTCTGAACACCGATCCGACCCAGCTCCGGATCCATTTCTTCAGATTCCGGCTTCGGAATCCGGTCGTGATAGCTTCGGCTACATCACGTGGCGCCGTCTGTGGGAAACCAACAAACAAGCCATGTCTCAAAGACCTGTTACCCGACGGTCCGGGCAAAGCGAAGCAGAAGCACGGTAGGCCTCGGCGCAGATGCTGCCTTCCGAAGGCGCCCCATCTGCCCCGCCGAGCCTGCCTCTGCCAACCATACCGGAGTCTCTCGGCTCGGAAGACCGAGTGGGGGTGCTCCAGCAACAAATGGCAACGCTAGCAGCTGCCGTCGCCTCCCAAGCGCCGCTTCAGGAGATGGTGTCTGCCATCGCCCAGCGCGTAGGCCTGATGGGGCAGCTTCCCCAGCAGACACCACTCCCCCCACTCTACCCAGTACAAGACGCCCGGTTCCGGCCAGCGCCTGCGCCGGTTTCTCCCTACGAAACCGCGGCGACGCGCAGCGAGCCCTCGGCACTACCTGCCCGAGCTCCTCGCGCTGATCGCCTGACGAAGCAGGACTATGCTTCGTCGGAGTTCCCTCCAGCCCAGACCAGAGGGCAATCCGTCACCACCTTGACTGCCCCGGACCTGGACCAGCGGCTGACGGCGATGCGCAAGGAGATGCAGCAGATGGTGTCTCGGCCTTACGGGGCGCCTCTCGCCAGCAACATCCTGGAGCAGACCCCATTCACGGCGGAGCTCCTGGCTACCGAGGTGCCCCCCAATTTCAAGCTACCGAAGGGCCCTCTCTACGATGGAATGACAGATCCGGTCTGTCATTTCCAGAGATTCAACGCTTACCTCCGGGTCCGAGGGATCTCCGAGGCAGTCCGCTGCCATCTTTTCCCCCTCACCCTTGAAAAGATCGCCCTCACCTGGTTCGAGACACTGGCCCCCAACTGCATCCACTCCCTAGTTCAGTTGGGCCAGTTGTTCATCGACCAGTTTTATGATGCCACCCGGCAGTGCAAAACCTCCGCCAGCTTGCTGGCCATCCGGCAAGGCCCCACCGAAACTCTCCAGGAGTACTTTACCAAGTTCCGGACCGAGGCCGCCCAAATCCCGAACCTCGACAGCTCGATCACGGTCTCAGCCGTGATCAGCGGGTGCCGGGACGAGGGGCTCCTCGGCTCCATCGGGAAGCGCCATCCCCTACCTTCCAGGACCTCGTGGCCCGGGCCCATAAATACATCAACCGGGAGGCCCTGATGCTGTCCAGGGGAAAAGGCGCAGCCGAAGTCACCTCGGCACCTGCTCCCCAGGTGGTCCGACCTCGGCCAGAAGACCAAGAGCCCTCCCGAAAGCGGTATCGCTGGGAGGACTGGGACAGGGAGAGGCGACGGGACCCGCAACCGCAGTACCTACCCTTACCTGCTCCCCCTTCCCGGATGCTCATGGAGGTGAAGGGCATGATCCGGCGGCCTGATCGCATCAAGACGGATCCTCGCCGAAGGGACCCCGGCAAATACTGTGAGTATCACCGGGAGATCGGCCATACGACGGATGAGTGCCGGCAGCTCCGGGAGGGAAGATTGCCGCAGTACCGACGGGAGCAGCCCCCGCCACAGCATAACCGGGACATCCCTACAGCGCCCAGGCAACAACAACCCCTGGCGATAGAAGCCGCTCCTCCGCCGAAGGTCACCTTGGCCCCGGTAGAAGCATCCCATCAAAGACCCAGTTCTGGGTCTATCATGATGATATCCGGAGGGCCGGGGGAAGGATCAAGGCCGCGGCAGCGCAGCACCGTAGCAGCAGTTGACGGCGAACCGAAGCGGCCTCGCCAAGAAGACATCACCTTCGGCTCCGAGGACCTGACTGATATTCAGGTCCCTCACGCTGACGCCCTGGTCATCAACGCTGTAATAAATAGCTATGATGTACATAGAATATTTGTCGATAATGGAAGTGCCCCAAACATCTTGTTTTATGATTGTTTTGAAAAAATGGGATTGAGTGAGGCTAATATGAAGCCTCACTGGGGCCCCCTCTTCGGTTTTAACGGCTCGCCCTGCCGAGTAGAGGGCATTGTCCGACTCCCTGTAACCTTAGGCTCCGCCCCCTGGCAATTAACCGTTGAAACGGACTTTGCCGTTGTAAAAATTGATTCAGCCTTCAACGCCATCTTCGGCCGAAGGCTCATCGGTGGGGTCGGAGCCGTGCCTTCGTCCTTCCATCAGAACCTGAAGTTTCATACCAGCCATGGAATAGGCGAGGCCAGGGGGAATCAAGAAGCAGCCCGGCAGTGCTACATGATTTCGGTCAAAGGGAAGACTGCAGCCGAAACCCTGACAATCGAATCATCGGCCGAGGCATCTCCAAGAGAAGCACTCCTCGCCGTCCCTATTCTGAGAGGCGAAGGACGAGTCCTGATGATAGGCTCCGGCCTAGAGGAGACTGAAGCAGAGAAGCTTACCGAGTTCTTGAAAAAGAATCTCGACGTCTTCGCCTGGTCTCCGGCGGACATGCCCGGGGTTGACCCGGAGGTAGCAGGGCACCGACTCCATACCGATCCCGACCAGCCCCCGGTAAAGCAGAAGCGGCGCACCTTCAATCAGGAAAGGAGAGCCGCCATCCAAGCCGAAGTGCAGAAGGGGCTGGACGCCGGACACCTCCGAGAGGTGCATCATCCGGACTGGATCGCCAACGTGGTGATGGTGCCAAAGAAAGGTGGCAAATGGCGTATGTGCGTGGACTTCACCAACCTCAACAAGGCCTATCCGATGGATAGCTTCTCGCTGCCTCGGATAGACCAGGTGGTGGACGCAACTTCCAGCCACGAGCTCTTAAGCTTCCTAGACGCCTATTCAGGCTACCACCAGATCCGGATGCATCCGGATGATGAGAGCAAGACCAGCTTCACGACCGATCTGGGCCTATACTGCTATACCCGAATGCCCTTCGGTCTGAAGAACGCCGGCGCGACATATCAGCGCCTGGTCAACAAAGTGTTCGACATGTTGGTCAAGAGCCGCGTTGCTGCGGAGCATTTGGCCGACCTGGCCGAGACTTTCTCCGCCCTTAGGCGGTACAAGATGAAGCTGAACCCGGCCAAGTGCGCCTTCGGGGTAGCCTCCGGGAAGTTCCTCGGCTACATGGTCACTCGCCGAGGGGTGGAGGCTAATCCCGAGAAGGTTTCGGCCGTCATGCAGATGCGCCCCGCGGCAAACCTCCGAGAGGTACAGAAGCTGAACGGGAGGATCGCAGCCCTAAGCCGCTTCATGTCAAGGGCGGCAGATTACTGTTTCCCCTTCTTCAAGCTGCTGAAGAAGGCCAATAGCTTCGACTGGACGGATGAATGCCAAGCAGCCTTCGACCAGCTGAAGGCCTACCTCTCCAAAGTCCCCATCTTGTCCAAGCCGGTCCCTGGGGAGCCTCTGAGCCTGTACCTTGCAGTCTCCGAGACGGCTCTCAGCGCCGTCCTCGTCCGAGAGCAAGAAGGCGTTCAGAAGCCAGTTTACTATACCAGCCGAGCCCTTCAAAGAGCAAAACTCCGGTATCTTGCCCTGGAGAAGTTGGCTCTAGCCCTCGTCTCGTCCGTGAGGAGGCTCCGGCCTTATTTTCTGGCTCATTCCGTGAAGGTCCTCACCGACCAGCCCCTGAGGCAGGTTCTCTCCCGGCCGGAGGTGTCCGGCAGGCTGGCAAAGTGGGCGATCGAGCTAGGAGAGTTCGACATCTCCTATGCACCTCGGGTAGCGATAAAAGCCCAAGCGCTGGCAGACTTCATTGCCGAACTCACCCCCGGCGCTTCCTCGGCACCTCAGCCGAAACCCGACGTACCCGAAGCCGAGGCTGCTTCGGCTCCTGCACCGGCAGACGAGTGGCGACTCTTTGTGGACGGCTCCGCGTGCTCCACGGGCAGCGGCGCCGGATGGATCCTGGCATCACCCGAAGGGATCGTCACGGAGTACGCCCTGCGTTTCTCCTTCCCAGCAACTAACAATGCTGCCGAGTACGAAGCTCTCATCTCTGGACTCCGGGCCGCGAAGAAGCTCGGCGCCCGTAACCTGAAAGCCTTCAGCGACTCCCAACTGATCGCCAGCCACATCTCCGGGGAATACGAGGCTCGGGACGCAATAATGACATCTTATCTCCAGGTGACTCGCAAGATCCTCGCCCAATTCGATTCTTATGAAATCGTGAGGATCCCGAGAGCCGAGAATACCCGAGCCGATGCACTTTCCCGGCTGGCGTCAACTCAAGACGGGGGAGGAGGCCGAATGATCCTCGTGGAGGAACTCGCCGAACCAAGCCTCGGCGAAACCGAAGCCATGCAAGTCACTGAGGTTGAGGCCGAGACATGGATGACTCCCCTCGTCGCCTTTCTTCTCCGAGGAGAAGTCCCGCCAGACCCAAGGGAGGCGAAGCACATTCGGCAGCGCTCATCCCACTTCCTCCTTCTGGACGGGGTGTTATACAAGAAGTCCTTCGGCCGACCACTGCTGCGGTGCCTCGGCCCGGCTGAAGCCGACTACGGCACGAGAGAAGTCCATGAAGGAGTGTGCGGGGCGCATGCGGGAGGAAGGGCCCTGGCTCACAAGCTTCTAAGGCAAGGTTACTGGTGGCCGACACTCCGAGAGGACGCTTTAACCCTCGTGCGGCGATGTGACCAGTGCCAGAGGTTCAGCTCCCTCATTCACCAGGCAGCCACCCTTCTGACCCCCTTGTCCGATCCCTGGCCTTTTGCTCGATGGGGAATCGACCTCCTGGGACCTTTTCCCATCGCCACTGGCCAAAGAAAATTCCTCATCGTGGCGGTAGATTATTTCACTAAGTGGGTCGAAGTCGAACCCCTCGCGTCAATAACCGATAGCAATGCTTGGAACTTCGTGTGGAAGTCCATCATTTGCCGGTTCGGCATCCCTCGGGCCATCATTTCTGACAATGGGAAGCAGTTTGACAGCCGTCGGTTCAGCGACAACTGCACCAGCTTCGGCATACTTCACAAATTCACTTCGGTAGCGCATCCTCGAGCAAACGGCCAAGTTGAAGTCACCAACCGAAGCTTGCTGCAGGGACTGAAAACCCGCCTCGGCGAAGCTAAAGGCCGATGGGTAGAGGAGCTGCCAAGTGTTCTGTGGGCCTATCGGACGACAAGCCGAACCCCCACTGGCGAAACTCCCTTTCGCATGGCCTATGGGATAGAGGCGGTTATTCCGGTGGAAATCGGCCTTCCCTCTCCCAGGGTCCTTGCTTACAATCCGGAGGCCAACGAAGAAGGTTTGAAAGACCACCTGGACCTCATTGAAGAGACCCGAGACAAGGCTCGTATCCGGCTAGCCGCTTATCAGCAGCGCATGGCCAAGTACCACAACACTCGAGTAAAGCCCCGAAGCTTTGAAGTAGGGAGCCTCGTGTTGAGGAATGCTCATGCTTCCAAACCAGCCGAAGCCTCAAGGAAGCTTGCCCCCAACTGGGAGGGGCCCTATCGGGTCAGGGAGGTGATCAGGCGTGGAGCTTATCGGTTGGAGACCCTTTCGGGCGAACCTCTTCCTCGCACCTGGAATGTAGAGCGCCTTCGGTGTTATTATATGTGAATCACTTCTTCCCGAGCTTTCAGCCGGAGGGTATGAATAAAGATCTCTTTTTCAGGAAACCTGTTGATATATTCTCTAAGTCCGTGTAAACCGTACCGGGAGTGGCTTCGGCCATGCAAACCGTATCGGGAGCGGCATGGTATTCTCTCAAAGTCCGCGAGTCCTTCGATCCGACGAATGGCTTCGGCCATGTAATCCGGATCAGGACGCGGCATGTTATTCTCTAAGTCCGTGTAAACCGTACCGGGAGTGGCTTCGGCCATGCAAACCGTATCGGGAGCGGCATGGTATTCTCTCAAAGTCCGCGAGTCCTTCGATCCGACGAATGGCTTCGGCCATGTAATCCGGATCAGGACGCGGCACGTTATTCTCTAAGTCCGTGTAAACCGTACCGGGAGTGGCTTCGGCCATGCAAACCGTATCGGGAGCGGCATGGTAGTCTCTCAAAGTCCGCGAGTCCTTCGATCCGACGAATGGCTTCGGCTATGTAATCCGGATCAGGACGCGACATGTTATTCTCTAAGTCCGTGTAAACCGTACTGGGAGTGGCTTTGGCCATGCAAACCGTATCGGGAGCGGCATGGTATTCTCTCAAAGTCCGCGAGTCCTTCGATCCGACGAATGGCTTCAGCCATGTAATCCGGATCAGGACGTGGCACGGTATTTTCTCTAAGTCCGCGAGTCCTTCGATCCGACGAATGGCTTCGGCCATGTAATCCGGATCAGGGAGCGGCGAGATATATCTCTAAAATCTGCATAAGACGAAGCAGGAGTGGCTTCGGCCACACGAACCGCATCTAGGGCGGCGGGGTACCCCTTCGGATCTTATGAACCACATTAGCAAAGGCCCCGGCCGTATCTACTGGCGATATTCTATCAACGCCCTATCCGAACCTACATCGGGTCTCGGCTTCGCGAACTATAGCGAACGACGGCAGGATCTCGGACTTCTGAAAGGCCAGATTCGGTCAATCATGCACAAAACCACAAGGTAAAACTCAGAAATACTTCCTGTATTCACAGAAGGGGAAGTACAAAATCGGCCATCCGCCTGGCCGCAGGCTTACAAAAGAAGAAAAACAAAAACCGGGGGGAGCCCTCGTATCAGCCCTCGACAACCCCTTCCTCCTCCGCTTCGACTGCGTCTCGGCCAGGAGAGGGAGAGGGGGAGTCAACGATCTGCACAGCCTCAGGAGGGGCAGCCTCCTCAGGGGCCTCCTCGGCGGGCACGGCTTCGTCGCCTGGCGCTGGGGTCGAGGCCTTCTCGGCCATGAGCTCCTTCCACCAAGATAGGAGCTCCTTGGCTTCCTCACCCATCGGCAGGGCAACCCCGGTTAGATCAACGCTCGGGCAGGCCTTCTAGGCGACAGCCAGCCCGAGGTCGAAGACCGAGGAGGCCGCTAGCAGTTGAGCCTGGATTATTTCTTCAGCATAGTCCGGGCCGGCCTTATAATCGGCTACGGCCGAGTCCGCTGCCTCCTCCAGCTCCTGCTTCAAAGTCGATACCTCCTCGGCATGGCGGCGTTTTTTCGAAGCCCGCCGGGAGTCTTTTTCCTGGATCTGGGCCTTGAGGGCCCGGATCTCAGTCTGAGCCGCAGCGAGCTCCCGCTCGGCCTTCTCCTTCTCCCACTCGGCCTTCACTTTGGCCTCGGCGGAAGCACGGGCCTCTGCTACCCTCTCCTCCAGTTGCACCCGCGTCCGGGCGTTCGCGGCTACTAGCCCATCGATCATGGGCTCGATACGAGGCCCCGCCGAAGGACCCTCACCCGAACCGGCTGACTCCCCCTCGGCCTCCAGGAGCTTGATCCGGAGCAGCTCCTGATGGTGAATCAAGACACTACCCGTTACCGCGGCCTGCGGACCGAAAGCAGACAAGGATCAGAAAAAATCAAAGAACAGCTAAGGAAAGCCAAGTTGAAGCACACTCAGAAGCTTCTTACCTGGACCGCCAACCGGGCGCTCATCGCCGCCAGGTCGGAGACCGAGTGGTCCTTCAGCTCTTCGAAAGCCGAAGGGAGAGTGAGGCTGCGGAGCAGACGGAGGCACGTCTGCGAGTCCTCCATGCTCTCGTCCTTGTAGATCCCCGGTTCAGGGCGCCACCACTCGCGCTGCGCTCGGGGCGCCTGCGACCCGGCGCCTTCGTCCTGTGCCCCTACCGAAACGGCCGGAGGGGAGTCGCCCCTCGGCGTCTCGGGGGACGCTAGCCTTGCAGCCCTTCGGGCCCCGGCACTTCTCCTGATCAGCGGATCCGGCTCCACCTCTTCGGCCTCTTCCGCCCGGGGGCGCTTCGACGGTCGGCCGCCCCTTCAAGCGGCGAACTTGGTCTTTCGCTCCCTCTCGAGAGCGGCGGCGGCAGCACGGCCCTCGGTGGAGGCCGCAGTCCTCGGAACCCCGCCTCGGGTCCTCGGAGCTCCAGCGCCTCGGCCGGACCCGCCTGCCGCCTGCGGGGCTGGTAGCCGTCCTTGATCGCGCTGATCGGATATCCGGGCGAGGAGGGCGTCAAGCCCGGACATTGCTGCAAGCAAGAGAAGACGTGTTAAGAACGAAACGACGACCAGTTGCAAACTCAAAGCCGACTTACCCTCGGCCGAAACTTCATCAGCCTCGTCAGCCGGAGGAGCTTCGGCCGGAGGAGGGCAGCACTTCCTTCGCGGCCCCGCGGAGTCTCTCCGGGAGGGAGGTATGGAAAGGCTCGCTCCGGATCGAACCGAGGGTCCGGCCATACCCCGGCATTCACCAGCCGCTCTGCCTCACTGAGAAGACCCCAGATGTTGTACGGGGCCATGATCTGGATGTGGCCCACGAGGGTGCTCTGGATGGAGGTCAGAACGGGAGGATCCGAGAGGCCTGCGGCCAGCGGCGCCCATTCGGTAGGAAAGGGCCACACGCCCTTCTCGTTCTCCGGCAGAGAGATAAGGATGAATTTCCTCTTCCAGCCATGGATGGACGAGGGCTTCCCGGAGAAGATGCTTCGGCCGATCCGAGGGACGAAGCAATACCACTCAGATCTCCCCTGCCTTTGGATTTTAAAGAGGTAGCGGAAGACGTTGATGGAAGGAGTGATCTGTATACGGGCGAAAACGCTCAAGAAACCATATACGGTGCGCCAGGAGTTGGGAAAAAGCTGAGACGGGGCCAGCCCGTAGAAGCTGAGAAGATTGATGACAAAAGTGGGAAGAGGAAGACGGAAGCCCGCCTGGAAACTATCTACATAGATAGAGAAGGAACCCGGGCGAGGAGTGTTGGCCCTGGTGGCGGAGCCAGGCCGGTGAGGGGTCGTCCAAGAAGGAAGCTGGAAATAAGAAGCGAGGTTGCTAACCTCTTCGTCCGAAAGGGCGCAGGACGCTTCCGAGGCAGTGTCGGGACGGCGACGTCCCGAGGTGGAAGCCCGGCCCGGGTTCCGGACCTCCTCGGAGGCCTCGGCCTCGGAAACCTCGGCCCCAGCAGCCTCGGCCCCGGAAGTCTCGGGCTCTTCAGACATCGCAGAGGCAAGGGAGTCCAGGGTAAGGGGAGAGGACAGAGAAGATTTGGGAGAGTGGGAAGGAGTATACTCCTCATCCGAAGGAGTAATCTCGCTAGAAGAGCAACTCCGGACCATAAGGCCGCGAAGGGAAGAAGGGAGGTCGAGGCTTACTCGCAGGAAGGGGAAAGAAATCTCTCCTGAACCGAGCGCTGCCTCTCAAGCCACCCAGCTCCACCAACAAGACGCTCTGAGGGATGGAGATCCTCCCACGGTGGCCAGCAAGCTCGGACGAAGCCTTCGGAGAGCTAGCCTTTCGCCGGAGAGGAGGGAGAGCTCGGGTGATCGTAGAGGAAACGCAAGCGCAGCAGCAGGAAGAAGAACAGTGCCCTGCTGAGGGCTTGTATTTATAAGCCCCATCCGAAGCGCCTCCCGCCGAAGCCAACGGCCGAGATCTGCCCCTTCGTCTCGCCGCTCCTCTCGGATGCCCGCCACGTGCACCGTCCTTCGGCAATGATGACGGGCCGGCTCCGGGACTTGAAGCAGAGCGATCAACGGCCGAAAGCGCTCCGACCCTTCGGCTGATCACCCGGATGCCCGCCACGTGTCCCGATCCGCGTGCCGAAGAAGGGAGCGGCGGCAATCTGAGTGGAACCTCGGGCAGAGAGCCGAGGCGATCTGCGACCTGCGAGCGGTCAGGATCCCTTTGTGCTTTTGACGGAGCGGCCGGATGCGCGACGCGTGTCCCGTGCTTCTTCGCGAGGCGACGCCCATCCCGTCCATTTAATGAAGCCTGGCGCGAGTCAGAGGGCTCGGCCCTTCGCTTTCAGAGCCATGAGCCTTCGGCGCCACTCTAAATGAAGACGAAGCAACCGCATAGCCCTCAGCCAACCGAGGGCACCCTCTTCTCAAAAAGAAAGGACAGAGCTTCGGGTAAGACACCTGTTACGCTATTTTCCTACCAGCTTCGGGCTATACTCTCGCCATCTCAGAACTGAGGAAGACAAGAGTGGGGGGCTATGTGATGAGGCAGAATCCGATTCGGCCCACTGAAACAAGCCCAAACCCCGTTCAGCCCAGCAGCAGCAGTACAAGGCCCTCAGGGAGCCTTCGGCCCATCAGCGGCCAAACAGCCCTCGGCCCGTAAGCGGCACCGTCGCTCCCGGCCCAACAGGCTTCAGCCCGTTAGCGGCCCACCAGCCTACGGCCCGAGAACAGCGCGGTAGCCCAGGGCCCAACAGGCTTCGGCCCATCAGCGGCCCAACCCCCTTCGGCCCGATAGCTGAGTCCGGCCCACTCCGGTGGCGGATCAGGCACTATGGCGGTTTACCAGTAAGTCCGCGTTTAGTCCTATATCGGCTACCACCGTTAACCATCTGCTATCCTCTGCTATAAATACACCGCTATTTATTGCCAAAGGGATGCTCTCTTAAGCCTCCGAGACCCTTAAGGACTACAGTCCGAAAAGCATTAAAGCTACTCTTTGCCTTCTGAATCGAATCTTCTTCAGGAGCTAACTTGACCGTCGGAGGGGGTTCCTTAGGGCTGAAGCCCGGGACTCCTGCTGACCGGTTTTCTTTTTCTTTCCCTCCTGCAGGAGATCGGTTCGAATCATCGCCGACCTTCCCGAGTCGGTCTCGGCCTCCGACCTCGGATTCCTCTCCCTGGTCTCGACGCTGTGCGCCGGCTGCCCCGCGACAACAGGAGACCCGGTCTCGCGCCGCCCCTTCGTCCGCCGAAGGAGCTTCGGCCCCGACTTCCCGGAGCGAGCCAGCCTTCGGACCTTCGGCTTCGCCTCTGCATCCTTCGTCTTCCGGATCCCCGTCGGGCCTCTGAACACCGATCCGACCCAGCTCCGGATCCATTTCTTCGGATTCCGGCTTCGAAATCCGGTCGTGATAGCTTCTGCTACATCAGATACGATAAATCTAATGATCATCATTTACTTAGAATATGTTACTGTATTAAAATTATAGTAATATAGATATTCTCGAATCCGGGCAATTGAAGTTTCGAAAATAAGGTTATCTGTTTCTGTATTTATTAAAGAAATTGATTTTAATATTCTATTTATTTTTCCATCTGTTAAATAATCAGGGATTAAAAGAATGTCCATGACGTGTTGGTTAAATTAATAAAGAAGAATTGGGATTATCTAGTACCATGGACATCCTTGGTCGTGTCTGTCCGAGAAGAGATCCTTATAGTACACGTTTGGATTGGAGTCCAGTAATATTGAAAAGGAGAAGACCCAAATATTTGCCAATTATAAGGATCATACGATGAGTTTTATTTTTGCAATGTTTGACCCCCCTCTTTTTCTCGATGTTATTGGAGTTGGGTCCTAATGTGTGCTGATAGGATCTCCTCTCCTCTCAGGATCAGGTCGCCGAACTTGGCGAAACTCTTGCTGGCCTACCGGCGAAACGGTTGCCACCCATGCGATGGAGTCCTGGGGCGGGGGAGCTTCTTCTCCGGCAGGCTCCCTCTGCCCCCTCCCTTTTCTCTGGTAAGTCCTCCTTTTCCTCCTCCTCACATCATCTCCTTTGTTCCTTCCCCTATTATCCTCCTCCTTCGAGCGCCATCCATACCCGCTCCACTTCTGTTGCTTTCCTCCACCTATTCTGCCACCCCCTCCCGCTTTTCTTAGTTCCGCCCCACTCCTGTTGCCTATCTCCACCCCTACCACCAGCACCATTTTCCTCACTATTTTTAATCAGCTTTTGGCCCTTGTTTGCTTTCCCTTTAGGGGACTTTTGTCAGGTAAGCTTTATATGCTTCTTGGAATTTGCTATCATTCTTACGATAGTCTACCTTTCCCACTGTTCGGCAACCGCTGAGGTATTTCCTTCATCGTTTGTAAATAGCTTTGATCCATCTTATTTTGAAAGGAGGCTATCTAGATTTTCATTCCTTTTATTACACTCGACTGCACACCTATTCTTCATCTTTAGACTAGACAACTCTTCATTTACTCTTTGGCAAACTCCACCACTCACCTTGGTCCACCTCCCTGACCCACACTTTGCGTGTGTTTGATCGGATGCTCATCACGGCTTGATGTTGTTCCTTTTAGAGTTGTGTCAAAATCTGTTTTATGTTGTCTACAAGAGTAGATCTATGGATTCTTCAACAGTCCTAGTGAGAGTTTGAGATGTCGGTACCTCTTTGGCATGTGATCTTCTGGATGTATGCTTTTCAAACTCTCCACAATGGTGTCTTAGCTACGTTAAAATGTTAAGCACCCCCAAATACTTTGAGGATGAAGCCAAGAGTGTTCATCTGTAGCTATTTCCTATCCACATTATACCGAGTTCTTGGATGTATGACTTGTTTGATCTCTACATTATTGGTTCTTTGTCTTTTTTAAGGTCAAACTTTGTGTCGGTTGTGGCGCGCCTTCCCAATGCCATCTGGGAATCACGACGTGGATGAGGAGTGGGAGGAGCCCCACTCAAACACGGACGTGGACGAGGAGACGTGGGGAGGCTGTTTCCCACAAACACGGACATGGACGCTGGCGCAGGAGGAGTTCGTTTCGCACACGGACGTGGTTTTCCAAGACGGCGCTTCATGCGGCTCAACCACTATGTATTGTGTGCATCTCTATGTTACGGAAAAATCAGAAACATAGAGATTCACAGAGAGAGAGAGAGAGAGAGAGAGAGGTCTTGTGCAGGGAGTTTGAGAGTACTTGTAAAAAGGGATTTGTTCCTCTTGGGGTGGTAAGCAACTCTTGTGTAATTCTCCACATCTAGTGAAGTTTTTTTATCGCTGTCACCCGTGGACGTAGGAAGGCATATTGTCTCTCCGAATCACGTAAAATATTGTCTTCTTGCCTAGTGTGATTGTTTCCTTCTTCCTCCACTTTCTTCGTGTCGTGTGGATTGAAATCTTGGGCACTGCTTTGTTCGTCATGGTAGTCCATATTCTAACAAATTGGTATCAGAGCTAAGTTGAGATTCGGTCCTTGCTTCTAATTGATGGCTGTAAAGGCGACATCGGCAATGAAGTTCAACGTCGAAGTGTTTGATGGGAAGACGAAGGATTTCAACATCTGGCGCTTAAAGATGAAGTCTTTGTTCATGCAACAGGGGCTAGGTAAGGCGTTGAAAGAAAAGAGAGACTTGCCAGTCGAGTGGACAGATGAAGAAAAAGAAGAGTATCTGGAGCATGCTCTTGCTTCGCTTCGTCTGTGCCTAGCGGATGATGTGTTGAGAGAGGTCTCTGATGAAGACATCCCGTCAAAGCTCTGGCTCAAACTTGAATTGAGGTACATGACGAAGTCTCTCACCAACCGTCTGTACTTGAAGCAGCGGTTGTTTACGAAAGAAGGTATGCCCGTTACCAATCATCTGAACGAATTTAATAAGACTATTATGGATCTTAAAAATATTGGTGTCAAAATTGATGATGAAGACCAAGCCCTTATACTCTTGTGTTCGTTACCTCCTTCGTATGAGAATTTTGTTGATACTTTGATGTATGGGAGTGATGATATATGTGTGGAAGATGTCAAGGCTTCCTTGAACTCTAAGGAGTTGAAAAGGCGAGTGTTAGAAACTCATGGTGAAGATCAAGTAGATGGCCTGATGGTGAGGGGTAGAACAGAGAAAAATGAGTCAGGAAAGAAGGGCAGAGCAAGATCAAAATCTAAGTCAACGAAGAAAGTTAAGTGTTATGAATGCAATCAAAGAGGACACATCAGAAAAGATTGTCCGAAGTTCAAAGGGAAAGGCAAGATGCAAGTAGAGTCTTCTAATGATGCAGCGAATGTTGTTCAAGAGGAGACTGTTGACGATGAGACTGTGTTGTCGGTCTCTATTGGCATGGATACTTGATTATGGTTGTACTTTCCATGTGTCCCCACAGGGAGTGGTTTTCTACTTACACGTTAGTGAATAGTGGTACTGTAACCTTGGGAGATAACAGAACTATTGCAGTTGTTGGAGTTGGAACAGTCAGAATTAAGATGTTTGATAATGTCATCAAAACACTAATGCCCTGTTTGATTGTGGTTTAGCCCGCGATTATCCCGAGGTTATCTACTTTTTGGTTTGAAATGAGGGGTAATGTACACGGGTTAAAAGTGGGTTAATCCCGGTATAACCAGGGTCTGTCCCGGGCCAACCCATCCCAATGGTTTCGGCGGGATACGGGTTATCACGCATTCACGTGCCCTTTCGCGTTCTTTTCGAGGCGCTCTGTGACCGCGTCTCGTCTTCCTCCTTGCGCGCTGCTTTGATGACCGTCTGCTCACTCTCTGGAAACCGCCTCTCCTCTTCCTCTCAAGCTCCGAGGTGCTGCTCTGGCGACCGTCTACTCGCTCTCTGGCCACCACCTCTCCTCTTCCTCTCTGGCTCCGAGGCGCTGCTCTGCCGACCGTCGAGGCGCTGCTCCTGCCGACCGTCTCTCCGCCTCTGGCTTCGACGCGCTTCTCCTTCGCGAGAAGGCTCCGCCTTCCCCCCGTTCGTTCGTGGTCTTCTCCGTTCTGTGCATACCATCCGGCTGTCGTAGAAGATCTGTCAGGTTCGTCTTCTCTCCTTTCTTTGGCCGCTCGAGGCCGCCATCGTTCTGTCCCCTCCCCCTTCATGAACTCGTGTTCCGAGCGCACTGGGCATGGAGAACATATGGCTTCACCTCGGGTGCCTGTCTCTCGTCCTTTCCCTTCCGATGGCTTGGTAGTTCCGTGCTCCTCTTTCTATATCTATGGTGGATCAACCATGGCGGTTTCAATGGGAGAAAACGATATCTTTGATTGCGGCAACCATTGCGTTCACCAACATCCATTCTGTTCGAACTCCCACATTTGCGACCATCCCTTCTTCTACGAGCAGCGTTTGTTTCCTCCTTTCTGGACCGTGGACCGTCATCCAAAGCACAGGTAGGTTTTTCAAACTCGGATCTGCAGAGGAGGATTTTGTTCACAAACGTCCCAATCTTCTCCTTTCCCTGTGTTCGTGTAAAAGTTAATTTTTTTTTTCTTCTTAGCCTTTATGTCCGACTTATTCTTACAACCGTTGTGATCTGGTAAAACGTTATTTTTCGTGCGTGTTCTTGCAATCCGTAAGTCATGTATTTATATTTTTAATGGAGTTTGTTTAGATACGGTTTCATACATGCAATTCTTATTTCTACGGTTTTTGTTCTTTCCAACCTATCCTACTGTCACAGATGATGACCAAAGCTATGTTGTCGATGTTTATTAGTTCATGTGCTTTTGGTTGTCTGATTAGCTTGAAAATTTTCATATTAATTATTTTAGGTTCCTGCCCGTATACCTATTTTATTTATTTTGTTTCGGCAGGATTTCGTACATGCTTGCTTGTTCTTTCCAGCCTTTTTTACTGTCATAGATCCTGACCAAAATTTCACATTTGTTGATTATTAGTTCGTACAGTTGTTGTTCTGTCATTTGCTTGAAAATATACATATGAATTAATTTAGGCCGATTAATTTAGGTTTGTCCCCCTATAGGTATTTTTCATACATACAATCCTTATTCTTGCAATCCTTGTTCTTCCCGGCCTACTTTACTGTCACAGATGATGGCCAAAATATCAGCTTTGCTGATTATTAATTCATGTGATTTTTGTTGTCTGATTTGCTTCAAAATTTTCATAAGAATTAATTTAGGTCTATCCCCCTAAAGCCATTTAAGTCAGTGAGTGGCCCTATGTTGGCCTATGTTCGAGTGATCTATTTTCATGCATGCTTGGTTACCCAATCTCATTATACATGTTGTATGACTACTCACATGTCAATTGTAGGTGTGATTTACGTTCGCATCCGTCAATTGTCAGGATGTCTCAGTCAGGTAAAAACATAAACTTATGCATACAACCACTTTTCACTTAGATTTTCTATATGAATGGCATGCATACATCCTGTCCTACATCCTGTCCTATTGTACTAACCCTAAATGTTGTACCTTGCTTCCTACTTGAATATGTTAGACTCGAGAGGGAAGCCTCGGGTCAGTAATTGGACCCCCCGTCAGGACAGGATACTAGTTAACTTATTA
Source organism: Zantedeschia hybrid cultivar (assembly GCA_030544215.1). Lineage (NCBI taxonomy): Eukaryota > Viridiplantae > Streptophyta > Magnoliopsida > Alismatales > Araceae > Zantedeschia > Zantedeschia hybrid cultivar. The sequence continues at coordinate 51,434,139 of JARZZO010000011.1, forward strand.
GTGGATCAATACCATAAACATCATTGCCATCAGGGGACTTTCAAAAAGCATGTTTGGACCGAGATCATGGTCCCCTTTAATGAAGCCACACATCTCAATATGGATCAGGACAATTTGTCCAATCGTTGGAAGAATATTAAGAGAACTTACCGAAAGTATCTACAATTGATAGATCGTAGTGGTTGGGGTTGGGATGACACCACCAATATGCCCATCCCTTCTGACAATGATGGATGGGAAGATGCTATTACAGTATGTGCATAGACTCCCACAATTTCAATATTTCGACCTAGTACTTGTGTAAAAAAAAACAGCACCTGATTTTTTTTGTCTTTTTTGCACAGTCAAATCCTAAATACAAGGTATTCTTTGGAAAGCCGTTTGATTGAAAGCGGAGTTGGATCTCATATGTGGGAAGAGCACGACTCGGGGGAGTCTATTCTTTGGTTCAAATCAAGTTGTTGATCTTGAACGTAGGAGATTGTTTGGTGACGATGAGGAGAGTCGTACACCGATACGGCCACGGCCACAACCAATGCCACACCCACAGACACAACCGGAGCCACATACACAGTCACAGTTTAGTGCCATGGGGGTAGATTCTTTCGACGATGAGTTTAATCCTTTCAACTTGTTGGCCTCTCAACGTCAATCTTTCTCCGATATGTTAGGAGAGGACACTCCTCCTACGCGTCACACTCCACAACCAACAGTCCCGACCGATGATGAAGCAATCTCCCCTGCTAAGAGACGAGCCACCCCTTATTCGTCTACAGGAGGAAAGAGGCGTCGCAAAAGTATTGACTATGCATATGACTCGTTGAGGGAGTACACTGCTGTTAACAAAGAGAGGCTGAAAATGCGTGAACTGTTGAGCCCTCATTCATCATCACAAGCGTATGCCCACGAGGAGCAGGCAATTCGAGAGTGTATACTTAAGTTGAAATCTCTGCCGGGCTTTACTCGTGAATTACTTTACAGCGGTGCTGGTCTCTTCATGGAGCCAAAGAATCGGGTGGTCTTCTTGGCACTAGATGATGAGGACAAGTTGGGATGGATCTACCACCAGATTAAAATTGCACCTGCACCACCCCAGTGATATTGCTATGACCTTATGTGACTGTTATTTGTACTATGTTGTGACACTTTTCCCCATTTTGGACATGCTATGTTTGGGAGCAGTTGTAGGGCTATTATGTTTATTGCTTTCTATTTTCTTGCATGTTGTGTACTGTACTCTCCTATGTTAAATTACACGAAGTCCTATTTTATCCTACATGGCTTTATTGCAGGATATTGAGTATCTCCAGAAATGGGCAAGTATAAATGCTATGTAGTATGGGTTGGGCGCTGCCCAGGTGTGTACTACAGTTGGGCTGAGTGCTATGCCCAAGTAAATGGTTATCCAGGTACCAGGTTTAAAGGTTTCACATCGATGGAAGACGCAAACGATGCATTTGGGGGTACCGTAGCTGGGAGTTCTATTCCTCCATTAGTGGCAGCACGCACCGGTGTTACGGCACCTCATGTGCCTCAAACAATGGAGATGAATCCCACATCCGTACCAATGCGGAATGTTGTCGTCTCTATTTGCATCCTGTTACTAATCTTGCTGCTGTTATTCTTAATCTTGGTTGGCCTAGTGATTTTATTAGCCCGTACATAGACGCCTGCATGATGTCTTGTTATGTTATCATGTTTTCATGTCTTCATGCTGCACTGTTCTCTACTTTCTTATTTGTATTGTAAGTTCTATATGTTAAAGACATTACTCTTAATTGTTATCCGAATTATATTTACTTTATTTACTTTACACCTTGCCTATGCCTATAATTTAGTGGCAACGAATTTGAGATGGGTGTAAATGTAGGGTACCCACATGCAAATTGGGACGACATGCTAAGGGAGATCATTGAAGAGGAGAATGAAGTATTCCTTATCTTCGACCACTTTATCATGGAAGATCTCGAAGAAGAGCCTATGCATAATGTGCGGGTGCCCAGATTGATGCACACCTCAACTTATACAGGCCGAGTGTGGGTCGAGCACATTTTACACGGTCATGAGGCTCGTTGCTATCACATGTTCAGACTTAATCCACATATGTTTATTCGTTTGAGGGACACCTTAGTGGGGAGAGGTTTCATTAGGGACTATCGAGATGTTACTGTTAGTGAACAACTAGCCATGTTCCTATATGTTATGGGTCACGGACTTACTACGCAGGCTGCATGTGAGCACTTCCAGCACTCCTCTCAAACCATTAGTCAATATGTCAACCGTGTCATCAAGGCTGTCGCTGATCTTAGGTTCGACTATATTCAACTCCCAACGAATTTGGAGGATGTACACCCATTCATTCGTCACAATCCGAAGTTCTACCCCTTCTTTAAGGTAAACCAAGATTTCTATTTTCAATGTTTTGATTTTGGTGGAAGCAAATAATGTAACATAATAGTATTATTGTAGGATGCCATCGGTGCAATTGATGGCACCCACATCCCTGCACATGTTCCCAAGTCGAAGCAATGTCGGTATCGAAATTGTAAAGGTGAGATAAGTCAGAATGTGATGGCGGCAGTGTCCTTCGATTTGCAGTTTATTTTTGTTGGTGTAGGTTGGGAAGGCGCCACTGGGGATCAGAAGATACTTTCAACAACGTTAGAGAGAGGTGGCTTCAGTGTACCACAGGGAAAGTATTACTTGGTTGATTGTGGGTATGCAAACACTGGTAGATTCCTAGCCCCGTACCGTGGAGAGAGATACCACTTGGAACAATATCAAGGCCGTGGTAATGCTCCGTACAGGAGCATGAGGGATAAATTTAATCACCGCCATGCACAAATCAGGAACTGTGTGGAGCGTGCCTTTGGCGTCTTAAAGATGCGGTTTACCACGCATAGGAAAGGGAACAAATATCCTTTTCGTACTCAACTGTACATTGTGCTCGCATGTGTTGTGGTTCACAACTTCATCCGTCGGGAGCAGGGACATGACTTCTACTTTCTGCAAAATGTTGTAGAGGAATATGGTGTAGGCGATGATAATGTCGATCCAACAGTTGTCACCCCAGCAGTTGAAATGAGAGCAGGGGAGGTCTTGAGGACGAACATCGCACGCCAGTTATGGGAGGCAGAATAGGATGCTAATCTATCAATCTTGGTCTATGTTTCTATGAGTGGGATCCTTTTATCGTTTCATCACTCTTTTGTTTCTTTGCTAATGTGGTGTTTGAGATGTGTTGTTAGACACTCCGTAAAACATGTTTTTGTCATACACTTATGAATTTTGAGTATATAATCTTTTTTTATGTTCTATGTTGTCTTATACATGTTCCTAACCTATGCTATCCTGTGACAGGAATTTGTGCCAATTTCACCTCTTATCATGTGGCCACTAATGTTGTCCCTAATATGTATGTCAGACTCAATGTACGTAGGTGGCAGGCACGGCATTAATTGCAGCCCCATCTGCGGCACATATAATGGGTACCGATATGCATAGTTGGCGATGGTGATATTGTGATATCCATGGTTTTGAGGTGAGGGCGATGATGAGGACAAATATGAGATATGTAAACAGTTGGTTGGCCTTCATAGCAACCCTGTTTGACAAGATGACTATACTCACATTAAATCCCTCCTGAGCCCACCAACAAAACACACTAATCTATGACCAACTCGATGGCATCGTTGTCTATTTCAATGGTTGTTTTAATTGATGCATAATAATAGGTATTGCAATGGTTGAGTATGTAATGTTTACTTGTGTTTTATGTTGTCTTATATATGTTCGTCTTGCGACAGGAATTTGTGCCGATTTCACCCCTTATCATGTGGCCACTAATGTTGCCCCCAATATGTATGTCAGACTCAATGTACGTAGGTGGCAGGCGGGGCATCAATTGCAGTCCCATCTGCGGCACATATAATGGGTACCGATATGCATAGTTGGCGATGGTGATATTGTGATATCCATGATTTTGGGGTGCGGATGATGATGAGGGCAAATATGAGCTATGTAAACAGTTCGTTGGCCTTGATGGCAACCCTGTTTAACAAGATGACTATACTCACATTAAATCTCTCCTGAGCCCACCAATGAAATACAGTAATATATATGTTTTTGCCAATGGAATTATGTTCTGAATTTTTGTTAATGTATCTTGCGATGATCACCAAAATACGTATACCTGGGTAAGAAGATTGAAGACAAGACACCCCTCTTATGGTATTTTCTTTTTAAATAAGGACGCATCATCCTAGAATGAAATTATGTGAATGGTGGTGTATGATCAACCAAGATAGAAAAGGTTCTTTGTTTTCATGTTTAATACAAATCAGGTGTATGCCTTTTTTTGGTCTGAGTACTTAAATGTTATAGCCCCAACTGATAGCTGGCCATAATAGTTTCAAGGCATTTCAGGTTTATAATCTCATGTTTTAATGGCTTCAATCTTGATTTCGTTTTCTCATATCTAGAAAGTGGCTATTCCTTGAACAAGAAAATGCTACATGAGATGAGATTATGTCCCTTAGGTGGACAAGTTACTCTTACAACTGTCCTCAAATTTCTGTAACCCTCATGCTTTGGCTTATCTGTTGACATGGCTTCAAGAGTGATAGTTATGGTCGCCTTTTGGTTCAAAACTGGCAGGTAGAGCTTCTATACATGTTTTATATATCCACATGTCTATGCATTTGAAGCCCAATATGCTAATCTATTTGTTTTACATTATATGAGTTTTCTCAAGTTTCTTCTTGGAGTTTTATGTTCTATTGTTAAACTATTGAGGGAACCGATAAACAAAAACTATGAATACATTATGATTTTTTTTTTTTTATCCTCCAAATGACTATGCTTGCCTTTCCATTTTTCATGTCACTTTGCACCTTAGCTTGTTTATTTCTGTTAATGCTGCTTTCTTAATATTTTATAACAATAATTCTGGTATTGCTAGAATTTGTATGTTCTCCATCAATGATCAGTTTTGCCAAATGTTTGAGTTTTGGGACTGCACAATCTGATGAATCTGAAATGCATGTTTTGCTCTTCAAATGTTAGCTTCTTAGTTTTCTTCATCTGAGAGAATGAGTATCTAGTATGGTTTCTGATTTATCAGCACTTCAGCGGTGGGTTTTCCATGGAAGCACTCCAAAGTATCTTTTTCTTGGAATTTTATGTTGCTTATTGATTCCTTTGGGCCACTATGCTTACTTGTATGTTTTAGAGTGCTCTGCTGCGGTTGTATAGATATACTTGTTTAAGTTTTTACATAGCAAATGATTTTCATTTTTTAGATTGTTCAAATTTAATAAGAATCATCTTACAAAGTTCATTCTTGTAATCTTAGGTATGCTTATGACTCTTGTTGTTTCTCAAACTTTTGCCACAGCCTTATTTTCAAAACTGATGTATCTGACTTTATTGCTTCACAGTCTAATTGTTATTAGTTTAATTTTGTTCTGTCATGCAATAAATTATATATATTCCTAGTGCATAGTATTATGAAACGTGTATACTTGTCATCTTTCACTAGAGAAGAATCACCACCAGTCAATTGTTCTCATTTTCATTTCTTCTTAATTGAAATCTGAGTTCCAACTGTCTAACCCTTGCCAATCTTCTTATACGTAAATCTGAGTTCCACCTGTGTTTACTGGTCTTCATCAACATAGGCTGGCCCCTCGAATCCAAGATCCATCAGTCCTATCTGATCCATGAAATTTTGCAACATGATAGGTTTGATGCACATGATAGGTTTATCAATTTTGCGGATAAATTATGCACTTCTGTCTACATATCTCTTTTATTTATCTGATTAACAGGTTCATAGATACAAATTAGTAGCCAAGCCTAATGAGGAGATTCATTAAGAATCAAAGCTCCCATGTAATCAGTATGAGCTTCAAGAATCTCAATGTGCAGATTATCCATCCACCACAACCACATGCCTCCTAATCTTCCATTAGCTTCTATAATGTAAAACTTTTGAGTATTGACTACTCGACACTCTGTTGCATACTAGCTTTACTTTCTGAAATGAACACTATGTCTGATTTTGTTTAGTGGACCACTTCATTAACAATTGATGGCATCCTTGCCTATTTCAATGCTTGTTTAGTCCATGGCATCCTTGTCTTTTTCAATGCTTGTTTAGTCCATGGCATCCTTGCCTATTTCAATGCTTGTTTTAATTGATGCATAATAATGGGTATTGCAATGGTTGAATATGTAATGTTCACTTGTGTTTTATGTTGTCTTACATATGTTCGTCTTGCGACTGGAATTTGGGCCAATTTCACCTCTTATCATGTGGCCACTAATGTTGCCCCTAATATGTATGTCAGACTCAATGTACGTAGGTGGCAGGCGGGGCATCAATTGCAGCCCCATCTGCGGCACATATAATGGGTACCGATATGCATAGTTAGTGATGGTGATATTGTGATATGCATGATTTTGAAGTGAGGGCGATGATGAGGGCAAATATGAGCTATGTAAATAGTTGGTTGGCCTTGATGGCAACCCTATTTAACAAAATGACTATACTCACATTAAATCCCTCCTGAGCCCACCAACGAAACACACTAATCTACAACCAGGTTCATGGCATTGTTGTCTATTTCAATGGTTGTTTTCAGCCGAGCATGAATTCCTTGCTTTGACAGTAGTAATGGTAGCATGGCTGAAAAATTGCATTTAGGACCAACCGGCTGAATTCTTGGTGTCGAAACTAGCTAAAGCTGATCCAATCAGTCCAACAAAATATTTAATCTTTTTTAGCTTCATTCTCTTTTCCATTGTTTCTTCAACTATATTGTCTGATAACAAAAAACCATTATCATATTTTCTCTTCGTAATTGGCAGTTTCTCCTCGAAGGCAGAACAAAGAATGAGAGCTTTTCTACCTCACCTTGAACATGAGATGTTATTGGTCCCGTAACTTATGGCATGCAGGCTTAGTTAACTTGTCTGTCATCCATCTCTGGGGACCCCTAGGTCCCCCCAAAATATTGTATGCATATTGGGCAAACTTGCATTCCGACCACATGTTTGTTACACCTGATTTCAACAGCTTCTTCCTCTCGAATGGAAGCAACCTTTCTTTCCATCCATTCAATATCGAACTGTCTTCCAAAAGACTATCAACAACTGCAATGTACACCACCATTGGCTCCTCCAAGATAGGTATGTTAGTAACTCTCTCTACAATTTCATGTTTGCTACTACATAGATGATTGATATTTAATCTCTGCTCAAGCTTGTTATAGTGGATCATCTAGTCCTTCTCTATCCTCATATGGACAGTTATATATGGCACAGGGTTCTCAGCCAGTCTATTTGAATTAGAACCTGTTGTAGGAACACCATTATTTATCTTCGTAATTGGCATTTTTTAGTATGGCATTTTCTTGTATATTGTTTTGCCCTTTCACCTTGACTATGATGTGAGCAAGAGGAGGAAGAATTTGTGATTTCTTAATATTTCTAATACATAAGTTTTGACTTATTTCTAACCATGGTGCATATTTTTTATACTTGTTTGTCGGTTAGCTGACATGCTTGTACTCTATGGAGTAGCAGAAGATGAGAAATGAGAACTCTTTGCAAGGGTCATGGTGGTAAATGGGTGTGGAGATGGAATGTATTGGTGATTATCAGTAAGCACTGCATATGCCTTTACTGTGGATGGAGGAGTTAGTTGACTGCGAAACTTATTTTGGAACACTTCTAAGTTTGAACTCAATTGCATGCGTTATTGTTTGCTCTCCCAATCAACATTTTCCTACCCCCATAGACAATGCCTCCCATTTTCTGGACACAATAACTTATATACTGGTGGTGCATCCTTCCTGGTGCTCATGTATTGAGGAAGGTCTTCTTAATGATCTAACACTGACACTGGTTATTGACTGCACTAATGGACTGTCTCTCAAATTTCTGAACTCAACTTACAGACTGTTTTAATGATCTATATTGCTTCTATCATCACTAGCTGGATATTTGGCTCATTTTTGACGTGTGGACAATATTTGTCTTCACATTATTCCTGTCCTATTTCACACTCATTATAACATGTTTGACTAGGGGATGGTTTCTTTATTGATTGTCTTTTTGTTTTATGTTTGGCTAGAGAGTCAATAGGAGTATAATGTCATCTTTTACCTTAGTGCTAATGTTATGACACTTATGAAAAAAGTTTTGCTGTAGTTGGTGAATTTGAAATTTGAGATGCATGTCTTTGGGTAGCAGCCAAATCATCTTTGCTTTTGTTTCTTCCATGTCTCTGTATTATGTTTCTAGCAGGTATTGTTTGGTGCTTTGGAGAATTTGTCAAAGCCTTTCAACCTCAGAAATCGCATGAATATATATTTGCAGTTTCAATTCCCATCTTCTCTCTAGTTAATTAGACCTTTCTTCCAAAGGATAAGAACCAGGTTCGCAAGTTCTCTTAGTCTTGATAACATTGTCTACTGCATGAACTTTGTTCTGTAATTTGCTCAGAAGTTTTTAAAAAATTACTTGGAGAAAATTTGTAGATGTTGAAGTAATTCAATATGGTGTTTTGACTGGCTTATAGAAAAAAAGACTCAACTGTGCTACGTAACCTGAGCATGTTGGTTATCTTTTTCCGTATTCATTTTATATAATGTTGCCCCCAATATGTATGTCAGACTCAATGTACGTAGGTGGTAGGCGGGGCATTAATTGTAGCCCCATCTACGGCACATGTAATGGGTATCGATATGCATAGTTGGCGATGGTGATATTGTGATATCCATGATTTTGGGGTGAGGGCGATGATGAGGGCAAATATGAGATATGCAAATAGTTGGTTGGCCTTGATGGCAATCCTATTTGAGAAGATGACTATACTCACAGTAAATCCCTCCTGAGCCCACCAATGAAACATAATAATCTAGAAGCAGGTCCATGGCATCGCTATATATTTGAAAGGTTGTTTTAAGCTGAGCATTAATTCCTTGTGGTGACAGTGCTAATAGTAACATAGCTGAAAATTTGGAATTAGGAGCAAATGTACAATTGGATGTTTGATTTCCTATTGCTATCTGTTTTTGTCACTGAAATTATCTTCTGAATTTTTGTTATTGTATCTTGCGATAATCAGGAAAATACTACCTGGGTAAGAAGATTGAAGACAAGACAGGACACCCCTTTTATGGTTATTTTTTAAAAACAAGGAGGCGTCATCCTAGAATCAAGTTATGTGAAAGGTGGTGTTTGATCAAGCAAGATAGAAAAGGTTCTTTGTTTTCATGTGATTCAAATCATGTGTATGCCTTTTTTTAGTCTCAGTACTTCAATGTTATAGTCTTAACTACCAGGTGGCCATATCAGTTTTAAGGTATTTCAGGTTTATAATCTCATGCTTTTATAGCTTCAATCTTGGCTTCTTTTTCTCATATCTAGAAAGTGGCTATTCGTTAAACAAAAAAATGCTACATGAGATGAGATTATGTCTATTAGGTGGACAACTTACTCTTACAACTGTTCTCAAATTTCTGTAACACTCATGCTTTAGCTTATCTGTTAACATGGCTTCAAGAGTGATAGGTATGATCGTCTTTTGCTTCAAAACTGGCAGGTAGAGCTTCTATACCTATTTTATATATCAACATGTCTATGCATTTGAAACCCAATGTTCTAAGTATCTGTTTTATATTGTAGACATTGTGCTTGCGATGCCATACGAAATTGTATGTGTTGTAGATGGTAATTTTTGTGATGTCCATGATTTTGGGGTGAGGGCGATGATGAAGGCCAAAAAGGTGAAGCAGAGCCTGTGATAACCCGTATCCTAGCGAAACCAGTGCAATGGGTTGGCCCGAGACAAAGCCGAGTTATATAGGGATTGGCCTAGTATATGGTAAGTTTCCTGTGCCTATTCATATATATTTCTTAGACCTGGATAAAGTGAACGAATAATGTCGAAACATGTATGAATGTAAAGGTGGATAAAGCCCATTTCAAACTCTGGTAAGATAGAGGTTTTTTTTTCATTCCATTGGTTCATGTAAGTGCATTTGCCAACTTAATGCCTATTTATGTCATGTCTGTCAGGTGCTTTAACAGTTGCACGTGAGGAAGTAAGAGCATTTGTCGAACTTAATGCCTATTTATGACAAAAATGTCAGGTGCTTTAACATTTGCTAGCTTTACTTGCAAGTAATAAACAGGTGTATAGTTTTGAATTTATCTTCACTTTCGTCATGACTTTGCCTCTTACAGAAAATCAACTTTTTATAATGTGTCATGTTATCAAGTTTGAAGCTCATGACTTCTCTATTTTTTAGGACTGTTTGATTCAGTTAACTCTTGTTGGATGTCCGCGGGGTTTTGGACTCTCATACAATTAATTCATGATAAGTTTGATGCTTGTGTCTCTTCATGCTTAGGTCACGGATTTTTAACTTTGTCTTTGCTTTTTTCTTAGTTGTGTAATCACCAATCATTTTTGTGAGTTCCTCGAAGAAGCTCAAAAGGAAGGGAATAAGGCGATATCCAATCATTTGGTTCGTATTTGAAGCTTTTCAACTTGGACAGCATAGATGCTCCTACGGTGGCTGCTCCAGACCGCTCTAGGTTGAAGTGCACTCGGTTATGTGCTGGTTCGATCAGATGGACATGGCTATCTTTATGGTGTATGTAGTGACGTGCATGGCTTCGTTTGTTTGTGACAATAACTATGGTAAACATGTATCTATTTTCGTTGTGGGGATCACCCCATCTCCGTATACTCTCTATCTCTTGTTTTTAATAAAAAGTACCTTTCTTGTGTTAAAAAACTAATGTGCACAATATGCCTTTTATTTTTTTTGTAATCTTTGGTGGTGTTTGGTGTGGTCTAAAATGCACTGGGTTAAGTGCTAGTTCGATCGGATGGACATGGCTATCTTACACTGATTGCGATATGTGCGTGGCTCCCTTAGTTTGTGACAATAGTTATGATAAACATGTATCTATTTTCGTTGTGAGGATCATCCCATCCTCGTGTACTCTCTATCTCATGTTTTAATAGAAAGTACCTTTCTTGTATTTAGAAAAGAGCGTGTAAAATATGCCTATTTTTTAAAAAAAATCTTTAGTGGTGTTTGGTGTGCTCTAAAGTACACTCAGTTTTGAGATCATTAATTTAAACTTCATAGACTTTGTTATACAAGAAATTTGTGTGAAACCAAAGTTCGTCAAACAAATATTCAATGGTCCTGTGATTCTTTTGTGATGCATGATTGTAAATTTGCAGCAAGTAGTGTATACCATACTTAGCTAAAGATTGTATAATGTGCTTATAATTCGCATACTTTTGAATTTCGGAATAAAACTCTCGTACGCCGCACCAAAATTGACAGATATGGAAAAATGCTCGTTTGCTTGACGTCAACTCATAATGTGATTAATAATTAATTATTATATCAATATATTTCTTATTTTAACTTTTTAAAACCTTGACAATAAATTTATAGATATCTTGCCAAATATTTTCTCAGTCTTATAATTATGTGACCGATTGTTTGACCGTTTTATTAAAGTTATAAATCGAATCATATTTGAATGCATTTTTGTCGTATAATAAATTTGGTCCTTGCTGGAGCTGTCCATGCTGAGAAATACGGTACCGGTATAATTTAAATGGCCCGGTGAAGCATGTTATCTTATGTGTCGATATTCAAACCATCAAATGGTGATCATGAACGTTTGATTCTTAATTAATACCAGAGTAATGTGTGTGTATAATAATTTTTTAATATAATTTAACTAACTAAAATAATTTGGGTAATAGAATTAAGGAATGTAAATTTAATTCATAGTCCGTGTAATGCGATTATAACGTAAGTTCTAAAAGTAATGTTATAATTATTTAAAAACATAATACTTAAGTTAATTCCATGATAAAGTAAAATAATCTTGATTTGGTTGGGAATAAGAGAGAATTAAATTTGATTAGAAGTGGGCTTTGAAGGGCAAAATAGATACTTTTTAAATATGTCCGGGGTTAACCTCCACTTACTCACCAAATCAAAGTTACTTATCCCTATGATAGCCTAAGTTAAGTAGATAGGTTAACCGGGAGTTATCAAACCAAATGTGGGTTAAAAGGGGTCTAACCTAATCTTATCCTAATCATGTCCCTATTCCTATCCCGAAATCAAACAGAGGCTAGAGGTGCGGCATATTCCAGAATTACAGAGAAGTCTGATTTCATTGAGTATTTTGGACTCCCATGGATACCAGTTCACAGCAGAGAATGGCATCTTGAAAGTTTCCCGAGGTGCATTGATTGTGATGAAAGGAAAGTTGACTGGTGGTCTTTATCATCTACAAGGCAGCACTGTGACAAGAAGTGCTAATGTGACATCAAGTTCAGAGGATGATCCTACCCGATTGTGGCACATGCGGCTGGGCCACATGAGTGAAAGAGGCATGATGGAGTTGAGCAAGCAAGGCTTGCTTGCTGATCAGATGACTGGAAAGCTGGATTTTTGTGAGCATTGTGTGTTTGATAAGCAGTGCAGGGTGAAATTCAGTACAACAATTCATCGGACTAAGGGCACTGTGGACTACATCCACTCTGACCTTTGGGGTCCTGCTCCAATTGTCTCAAAGGGTGGATCAAGTTATTTGTTGACTTTTATTGATGATTTCTCAAAAAAAGTTTGGGTATATTTTCTGAAGAAAAAGAGTGATGTGTTTGTCACTTTCAAGCAGTGGAAGGCGTTGATTGAAAGGCAGACTGGTAAGGAAATCAAGCACCTCCATACTGACAATGGTATGTAATTCTGTTCGAAAGAATTTGAGGAGTTTTGCAAGAATGAAGGCATTGTTCGACATCACACTGTAGCAGGAACACCACAACAGAACGGTGTAGCAGAACAGATGAACAGGACACTCTTAGAGAGAGCGAGAAGTATGATATCTCAGGCAGGTCTGTCAAAGATTCTGGGCAAAAGCTATCAATACAGCTTGCTACTTGGTAAATAGATCTCCTTCCACAACCATAGAGTTGAAGACTCCCGAGGAGGTATGGTCTGGTTCTCCTGCTGATTACTCTCACCTCAGAGTTTTCGGTTGTCCTGCATGTGCTCATGTCACAAGTGACAAGTTAGAGCCGAGGGCGAAGAAGTGCATTTTCTTAGGATATGCACAAACTCAAGGTGTGAAAGCGTATCAGTTGTGGTGTACCGATCCTCAATCACCTAAGTTTATGATTAAAAGAGATGTAACCTTTGATGAGTCTGCAATGCTCCGGACGGAAGAGAAGTCAACAACAAAAGGTGGAGATCAGGTTAGTGGCAAGCAAGGAGAGCTAGAGGTGAAGTTTTCATAAGACAGTGCAATGCAAGAGGAGACAGTACAAAGTCCAAGTGAGATAGTTGATGTGCCAGAGAGCAGTACAACACAGCAGTAGATCCCTCCGAGGCAACACAGTATCGCAGTAGACAGGCAACGCAGGGTGATTAGGCCACCTAACAAATATAGTCATGCTGACATTGTAGCTTTTGCTTTGTTGAGGAGACAGAACTGTATTCTTATAGAGAGTGTTGGGATCCGGGCGGGACGCGAAGAACGCAGCGAAAACGAAGAACAATTTATCCCGCCCGATGCCCGCTGATCCGATTCGGAACGAAAAACTAAAACCGGAAACAACGGGAAGTAATCCGATTACCGTGCGCAGATTCGAATCCTCTTCCGTCTCGGTTCCGTCGAGGCGATGCCGCGAGCCCCACAAGCGTCCAGCCTCCAGCGGTAACCACGCGATCCTCCGCGGTGGTTTGTCCTCGATCCCTCGTCCGTATCAGCTCGCTCGCTGATGATCCGTCACCGCAACGATTGTTGAAATCCCGCCGACGGGAATTCCTGACTTTCGGGAATCACATGCGGCGGAGACGGAAACTGTTATGGCGCCTTGAACGGGGCGCCCAGAGGAGGAGAGAGAAAGGGGGGATGACGGCCAGCAAGGGAAATCCTGGAGCTTGGCCAGGGTTTCTCAACAGCACGTATATATATTAAGTCGGCACGACTTTTCACAAAAGTCTCCGAGTTAATATAAATCCCACTTATGTACTACCGACTGAGAATCTTATTGCGTGTGACCCTCTAGGCCCATTTACCAGTCCGATTTTCAGCCCGTTAAGTCCAATAACTAGTTATTGACTTATTGTAATTAATTAATATCTAGATATTAACTAATTACTTAACCGAATTATCATTGCATGTAAATTTGGTCGGACTTCCGATCAAGTTGGGTACCAAGCAACACCGCATGATCCCGAAAGGCAATGGGGTTCAGCAACCCACTCATGGACAACTGTCAAACCCTAGATTATCAACTCACTTGAATCAGACTCCGCTATACAATATCCGAAAACATCTTTTCTGATATTGTTTTTACTATGGCCAGAGACTCCTGCGGATCTATTCTAGAGCATTCTCTCTCCAGTTACCTGAGAGCGAACGATCCTATATTGAACACACAATCACCTTCGAAAGTCTTCCGCTGGACCCGATCCTTGACTATTAGAGATCCCGTGGATAGGGATTCGTAGGCCAAGGTCAAAGTCCAGAAGTCCACCAACATGGTGTCTTTAGTGTCTCAAGTCCAAGGATCAACCACGCCACTATGACGATGAATCAAGCCGATTGACAATCAGGTAAATTACCATTCGGTGATTCATGTCGGATCAGTTCAGTGAACTCATTCCCCAATGAGCACCTACAGGTTTACCATTGTGTCTCCACACTAGTAACTAACGAGATCAGTCACCCTCATCATATGAGCTGGAATAACCTGTACTAGTCTAACCGGATGTTTGATGTCCTTCTCAAACATCCTACAACTATGAACAATTGAGAATATGTGTTTATAAGTCATCAGTCTCATTATTATGATCTCATCATAATCTGATGACTATTGCACATATTCATGGACTTCATTATGCGCAATTATAAATTTGCCAATCTACATAATGAATTTAATGTCATTTATTAGTGAACCAGATTGAAATAGGTACCTTATGATTGGCTTAGAGGACACCTATATCCATCAATCTCCCACTTGGACTCAAGCCAATCACCTTCACATTTAATCTCCATCAAATCTAGGTGATGCTCACAAAAAGTCTGTGACTAAGACTTGGTCAGGGATCTACTAAATTATCTACAGATGGAATATTTTCTATTACGTTATTTCCTATTTATCCTTTGTCTCCGAACCTGTGAAAGAACCTCAGAATGTTCTGGAACTTCTGAAGAGACCATGGTTCGATCACATAATTCATTGCTCCCACTATTGTCCTACAACGATAGGATGGTATCAGAGACCTTTTAGAACTACAACTAGTTCAGGGATGAACCTTTTCATCCATACTGTTCCAATAACAGTATCACTTGTTTATGTCGTCATTTCAATACCGAGTGCTAGATTGAAACCTTTCCAATCCATTCCTTTCTTCTAAAAGGTTGAATCCATTATTTGACTTGAAATTTGATTCAGTGTGAACTCATAGTTTCAAATCATCCTCTCCATATATATGAGTACATCATTGGCACTTCTCAAGTGCTTAATGATGCATTTCACTCTTGTATCCTTTAAAGACCTTTTCTTTAAAGGAATAAATTCCATATCTCAACAATTGAGACTTGTTATGAAATTTATGCCAAACATCTTGACATACAGGTCAATATAATATTCCCACCAATCTATCTTAATAGATTCGTATTTCTAATATGTGGGATATTATAACTAAATCCATTATGGAGGAAAACATGGTTAACAATGCTTTCACCAATAGTAACATCATGAAGTCATTCTCAATGACTTTGATGTTACTATCATAAAGCATTACTAAAGCGATCGTACTCCCACTGTCCTTTTTGAACACACACAATTCGTGATCATTCTTAATGATCACGTAATATCTGACAATTAAGTCAAAAACTTTTATTACAACTTTGGAAAGTTTTAGTTTGATTCAAAATAATCTTTTGAAATCATAACTTGCTTCCTGGACATTTTAAAAGCTTTAAAGGTGTATCATATACATCTTTACCTCAATCACATTGAGTGGACGCTTTTAATATCCAACTGTCATCATCTCATGATTGACAGTATAGATAAGTAGAATTCTAATAAACTTATCAATCTCAAAGTTGTAATGACAGAGAGCATCATTATCATAGATTTTATATCATAATCTATTTTGAGCTCCTCTCATCTTACTAAATTAGATATGTCAAACATATCTTTCTGGTCACTAAGAGAATCTCAAAAAAAAATCTACGAAGCTCTCTGATGTGTGTCATGAGTGGTTCCAAACAACTAAAGATTATTTAATAATCTTATGCTAACTTATGAATCTGGAACATCTTCTAGTTTTATCAGCTCCCACTGTCTTCTTTGAGGACATATTCCTCTTCACAGAAGACAGCTTTCAGGACGACAAGTATTTCATTATCGCTTGGCCAATAATTGTAATGTCCAAACTCTTTAGACATTCACAAATTCACACCACGGTAATACCTGACTTTTAAATCAGGTTTGTTCATAATTCACATCTCATATGAATTATTTGGTTTCCATATCTTATATGGACACATACTGACTTATTTGGAACCATCTGTAAAGTATGGACATCTAATGTTCATACTCATGTTCATAAGGATAAGAATTAGGCAAATCTTATTATGTATTACACCATATCTTAATAAGGTGCAATTCCTCATTCTATCATATTACTATGATGCACAATGAGGATCAATCGAGCGAGGATACAATTATCCTTTTAATAGTTTATGTGAATCATATACCTAAGTATTAGTTTCTTTAATCAAATCAAAAATTCTAATACTTCACATTGATCTTATACCTTAATCTCTCAGATGCATACGTCTTGAACTTCAGTAAGTACATACAGTCGAATCATTCTAAGAGTACACTAATAATGTAAGTCAATAGAAGTGATTATCTTTGGCCTTAAGATGACATTGAGCTGTTTACATCAGTATGTATCAGCGTCAATAATTTCCTATTGTATAACCCTGTGTACAATATCATAGATAATCAAGATTCACACAGTTCATTTCTATAGGAGACTTGTGAACATTCATCACATGAAATATTACATCAAGAATCAATAGTGCATTGACTAATTTGAACAACTATTGTTCCTTCTCAATCAACGTTATTCACTTTTATAATTATTGATATGCAACTAAATAACAGTTATTCAGTTTCATATTTGACTCCTATATATATACAAAGATTTACTGTGTAACAGTAACCTATGAATATCATGAACAATAGTTGAGTCTAACTCAACACTTATATTTTCTCGATTTCCTTTTACTTGTCTAAGTCTGCACACCATCGCAGCTCTGAGAACCATTTCCAATATCTCATATTGGAGAAGCTAATTCTCCAATAGATATGTAAAAGGTTGATAATAAGAATATGTGAAACTTCTTTCAAGTTCCATATTCGTTTTGCCTTTACCAGTATCCTTTTATTGGTTGCAGTGGGAGAAGTGCTACTTATCTATCTCAGCTGACTTTTCTTTATCCTTTTTTAGGTGTGGATTCGATCGTTTAAAATCTTACCACTTGTCTTTCTCAAAGACATATCATGAATATCTCTTCATGTTGGTCTATCCAAATAAGAGATTTATGACAATCATTGCCTTTCAATAAGGCATACTATGAGTACCTCTTCACCTTGGTCTATCGAAGTAAGAGGATTCATGATATCTGATTAGGATAGTGACTTTCACTTGGCCCTGAAGACATTCTTCATAGTTTTCTAGTCAGTCTAAGTATGAGAAGTATTGGCATCCAACATGCCAAAATCTCGAATAGATGACATATTAGTGATCGAAGGAAATAACGTGATTTAAGCAGATAGTTATGATAATTCAATTAAGGTCTTTTATCTTGAATTATTTCCCACTATTTTTCGACGGACTGTATAACCTTCAGGTATACAGAACGGAAGACTCTGACGGTCTTCTAGTGAGGATCAGAATCTCCAAGAATCACAGTATGACCTCGGGTAAACACATAGTATCATACCATTATCTTAGAGTAACCATCTCATGATAATTGCAACTCCTTGCAATATCCGATCTTATTTCAGCTCCCAGATCTTTAATGGTCCCGGGTAAACACAGTAGACCATTATACCTGGTCTAAGCTTTACCATCAATACGTGACAGAGTAGAGTAAGAATGCAGCTCCCGGATAAATGCGAGGATAGCTACACCGTTCCTCTACTCCAATCTCAAGGCATCATAATGCCATAGTTAAGAACTATATTGATGGAGAGCCATGCGGTACATTCTCAATGACTCGCGCTCTGGCTTAGACTTTATGTTGAACGTTTTGTTTATGTTAAGTTGGTCTCATCCTAGGTGATAGTTTATAAATATATCAAATATATTTAACTATACCTAGATATTAGCAATCGATTCATAATCAATAACTAAAAGCATGCATCATCTATACATGTTCATTATGTGGTCATGGACAGCGCGGTGATTAACTGGAGCCAAACAATTAATCACCAAAACTATATAACATTTATATAATCTAAATATGCAAACACATAGCCACTGGTGATCACATCTCCTGTCGCCTTCCTGGTTGCATTTGTGGATCATCCTCGCCTCTCCTCGGTCAGCGCGATCAATTACAAATATAAAATATAATTTGAAACATTTTCAAATACAGATTAATTGCAAGAGAGAGCCTTATAGTCGAGTACAATAACAGAGGAAGATAGAATTACAATGAAATGAGAAAGAGAGGGAGACACGCAAGCCTCATTAATTAACACTTAATTAACGTACATCACATCCCATAAGAATCCACATAATCACACACCATCACATGATATGAAATTTAACTAAGTGCATGTCCATGACCACCACAAATTTTAACCATCTACACATGATAAAACACATCACATGAAGGCTAATTTTTTTTGAAATTATAATAATTTTGGCTTTCTTAAAACCTGGGTACCAATCAAAATTGGATAATTTGAATTTTCGAAAATCTTATTTTCTAACATGCAATAAATATAATTTAAAGCATTAAACACATCAACAAGTGCATACAGAGCTAAAATTAAAATTCTAAAATATTCCATGCATAACTTAGAACAATTCTAAATTAATTAATCTAACACTTAAAATTAATATTAAATCACATTAATAACAATTATTAATGCGAAACAATCTAACATTTACATAGAATTAGAAATTCATAAATAACACTTATAAAAGAATTTATAATTCCAATTATTAAACCCTTAACAACTCCTTGTTAATAAACCCCTTCACTTAAAGCATATTTCTCAATAACAATTATTAAGAAATAATAATTAGAACATTTCTAATTAAAATAGTCTAACATTTTAGACTTGATTAATCTCTTAATAACATTTATTAAAAGATTATATTATTAAGTAGATTAGAACTTCAAATTTTAATTAAGGAATTCTTGAGAATATTAATTAGCTTAATAACTATTAGTAAGCTTTAATTAATCCTCAATAACTTTTATTAAGGTTAATTCTCAAGAAACAATTAACTCTTTAATAACTATTATTAAAAGTTAATAAAACACTTAATAACTTTTATTAAGTATCCCTTAATCAAATACTTAATTTCATAACAACAATTGCTAAGAAATTAAAACAATCTAATCACTTGACCAAGATTAATTAACAAGATTTGATAATTAAAGTTTAAGTCACTACTTAATAATCAAATAACAACTCTTGTTAATATAATTTTAAGATCAAATCTTAAATATAAATTAACAACACTTGTTAATTAAGATTAATAACATTATCTTAATAATTAATAACAACAATTGTTAATAATTAATTAAGATCTCATTTTAAATAAATAACAACATTTGTCAATTATATTTAAGATCATATCTTAAATATAAACCCCCTTTAATCCACTAATTAAAAGTTATTTATAATTAAGATCATATCTTAATTATAACTCATTTAATTAATTAATTAAAATCAATTAATAACAAGATCCTATCTTATTTAGTTAAAACAATTAACTATTAAAATCACATCTTAATAAACCCCACAAAATATTTGATTAAAATAACAATTCATAATTAAGATCATATCTTAATTATAATCCTCTTTTAACTCAAAATAATTAATTTAATGTTTAAAACAATTTTAAACATTATTAATTTCAATTTCAAGTTAAATAGGGTGGCGTTTTTAATTAAATAAGGGGTTTTTGGGGTTAATTGAGCCAAAATAGGCTTAATGGGCCTGAGCAAGTGGGCTCGGGCCCAGCTGGCTCTGGCTGGCACAGCCAGGGCCGCACTTGGCTCGGGCCAGGGGCACCTGGCCGAGCCAGGCTGGGCCCCAGGCGCGCCCTGGCTGGGCCAGGGCCGGACCCAGGCGCGACCTGGCTCAGCCAGGTCGGGCGCCTAGGCCGGCCGGGCCGGCTCCCGCCCGGCCAGGCACCTGGCGCGGGACCGGCCGGTCCAGGCCCCTTTCTTGCAGTTCGATCGGCCCGTTTTAGGGTTTTTTTACCCCCTTTTGCCGCCAGTTTTGGGCGGCGCCGTCACCGCCGCTGGCAGCGATGGTGGCCAGAAATTGCAGAGGGGAGTTACCCCTTTCATTTCCACCGCCGGTGATGGCCGACCGGCGACTCCTTTGCCGCCGGTGAACTTCCAAAGATGGAGATTTGTGCAGTTTTGCAGATCTTAGCCTTTCCTCAATCCTTTTTCAACTCTTGAAAATTATGGGAAGAAAAGCTCCATCGGCCGCCATGGAAATTTTCCGGGGATGGTGAGGGGTAGCTGGTCATACCAGCAAACCTTCAAAGATGGTCCAACCACCATTAATCCCCTTTTGAAGCCCACAAATCCGGTTCTTCATCTCCATGAAGAACGCGATGAAATCCTCAAAAAAATTATTTTTCTCCACAAAAAAATAATCCGATTATTGTGTACTCATCACATAAGTAATTTCTATGAGAGAAACATAATATGAGCATGGAAATAATTTTAGAATAATAATTTAGTCGTTCCGGATCGGATTAGAGCGGAACCTGACTCAGATATCACTGTTGGGATCCGGGCGAGACGCGAAGAACGCACCGGAAACGAAGAACAATTTATCCCGCCCGATGCCCGCTGATCCGATTCAGAACGAAAAACTAAAACCGAAAACAACGGGAAGTAATCCGATTACCGTGCGTAGATTCGAATCCGCTTCCGTCTCGGTACCGTCGAGGCGATGCCGCGAGCCGCACAAGCGTCCAGCCTCCAGTGGTATCCACGCGATCCTCCGCGATGGTTTGTCCTCAATCTCTCGTCCATATCAACTTGCTCGTTGAAGATCCGTCACCGCAACGATTGCTGAAATCCCGCCGACGGGAATTCCCGACTTTCGGGAATCACACGCCGCGGAGACGGAAACTGTTCTGGCGCCTTGAACGGGGCGCCCAGAGGAGGAGAGAGAAAGGGGGGATGACGGCTAGCAAGGAAAATCCTGGAGCTTGGCCCAGGGTTTTTCAACAACGCGTATATATATTAAGTCGGCACGACTTTTCACAAAAGTCCCCGAGATAATATAAATCTCACTTATGTACCACCGACTGAGAATCTTATTGCGTGTGACCCTCTAGGCCCATTTACCAGTCCGATTTTCAGCCCGTTAAGTCCAATAACTAGTTATTGACTTATTGTAATTAATTAATATCTAGATATTAACTAATTACTTAACCGAATTATCATCGCATGTAAATTCGGTCGGACTTCCGATCAAGTTGGGTGCCAAGCAACACCTCATGATCCCGGAAGGCAATGGGGTTCAGCAACCCACTCATGGAACCTGTCCATCCACAGTTACCCCGTGGCTATAATCCTTCATTCGCACAATGCTCTCGAGTTAACCTAGGGTATGGTCAACTGTCAAACCCTAGATTGTCAACTCACTTGAATCAGACTCCGCTGTACAATATCTGAAAACATGTTTTTTGATATTGTTTCTACTCTGGCCAGAGACTCCTGCGGATCTAATCTAGAGCATTCTCTCTCCAGTTACCTGAGAGCGAACGATCCTATATTGAACACACAATCACCTTCGAAGGTCTTCCGCTGGACCCGATCTTTGACTATTAGAGATCCCGTGGATAGGGATTCGTAGGTCAAGGTCAAAGTCCAGAAGTCCACCAACAAGGTGTCTTTGGTGTCTCAAGTCCAAGGATCAACCACGCCACTATGACGATGAATCAAGCCGATTGACAGTCAGGTAAATTAGCATTCGGCGATTCATGTCGGATCAGTTCAGTGAACTCATTCCCCAATGAGCACCTACAGGTTTACCATTGTGTCTCCACACTAGTAACTAACGAGATCAGTCACCCTTATCATATGAGCTGGAATAACTTGTACTAGTCTAACCGGATGTTTGATGTCCTTCTCAAACATCTTACGACTAGGAACAATTGAGAATATGTGTTTATAAGTCATCAGTCTCATTATTATGATCTCATCGTAATCTGATGACTATTGCACATATTCATGGACTTCATTATGCGCAATTATAAATATGCCAATCTACATAATGAATTTAATGTCATTTATTAGTGAACCAGATTGAAATAGGTGTCTTATGATTGGCTTAGAGGACACCTATATCCATCAGAGAGGCAATTACATCAGATGAGTCCTTGATGGCAATTGGCCATGCAAGAGGAGATTGAGTCTCTCCATAAGAACAAGACATGGGAGCTAGTAAAAGTACCACCTGGTCAAAAGATTGTGGGGTGCAAGTGGGTTTTCAAGAAAAAAGGAAGGAATCCCTGCCGTGGAGGATGCAAGATTCAAGGCACGATTGGTGGCAAAGGATTTCACACAGCGAGAGGGCATTGACTTCAATGAGGTATTCTCTCCTATTGTAAAACATACTTCTATTCGTGTGTTGCTTGCTATAGTTGCTTTGGTCGATCTGGAGTTAGAGCAACTGGATGTTAAGACAACATTCTTACATAGTGAGTTGGAAGAGGAAATCTACATGCATCAGCCTGAGGGGTTCGTAGTTTTTGGTAAAGAAGATCATGTGTGCCTATTAAAGAAATCTTTGTATGGCTTGAAGCAATCTCCAAGACAATGGTACAAGAGGTTTGATACTTTTATGCTGAGTCAAAGTTACTCTAGGAGTGATTATGACAATTGTGTGTATCATAGAAAGCTTCCAGATGGTTCGTTTATCTACTTGTTACTGTATGTGGATGACATGTTGATAGCAGCTAAGAATATGTCAGAAATTAATCACTTAAAGTTTCAGTTGATGGTGAATTCGAGATGAAGGATCTCGGGGCAGCAAAGAAGATTTTGGGCATGGAAATTCACAGGGACCGTGTCACTGGAAAGTTGTACTTATCACAAAGAAAGTATATTGAGAAAGTGCTGGAAAGGTTCGGCATGAAGGACTACAAGGCTATGAGTACTCCGTTGGCAGCCCACTTCAGATTGTCTGTAGAAGATTCCCCAAAGATTGAGAAAGAGATGGAACTGATGGCTAAAGTTCCATATGCCAGTGCAGTTGGTAGTATTATGTATGTTATGGTGTGCACTCGGACATATATTTCTCATGTTGTTAGTGTGGTCAGCAGGTGCATGGGAAATCCTAGGAAGGTCCACTGGGAAGCTGTGAAGTAGATTCTTCGATACCTCAAAGGTGCTTCTAATGTAAGTCTGGTATTTCAGAAAGAAAATAATGATGGTGGTCAGTTGGTTGGCTATGTCGATTCAGATTACGCTGGTGATCTAGATAAGAGGAGATCTCTGACAGGCTATATCTTTACTTTCTCTGGTTGTGCTAGTTGGAAGGTTGTTTTGCAGTCTACTGTGGCTTTGTCGACGACAGAAGCCGAGTATATGGCAATGGCAGAGGGAGTAAAAGAAGCATTATGGCTGAGATGTTTGGTTGGTAATCTGAGACATGTGCAGGAGACGACTCCAGTGTACTGTGATAGCCAGAGTGCCATATATCTGACGAAAAATCAGATGTATCATGAGAGGACCAAACACATAGATGTCAGGTATCACTTCGTTCGTGATGTCATCTTGCAGGGTACAGTTACTTTAGAAAATGTTCATATGGCGGAGAACCCGGCGGACATGCTGACGAAGCCTATACCTTCGGAGAAGTTCAGGCATTGCCTGAGCTTGATCGACTTACAAAACAAGTGAGGTGGCCCAGTGGGGGCGTTGGCGGTTATGACGATCATGGTGAAGCTTGGCGCTAGATGTGGCTTGTGAAGACGAGCCAAGAGGAGAATTTGTCGGTTGTGGCGCGCCTTCCCAATGCCATCTGGGAATCACGACGTGGATGAGGAGTGGGAGGAGCCCCACTCAAACACGGACGTGGACGAGGAAACGTGGGGAGGCTGTTTCCCACAAACACGGATGTGGACGTTGGCGGGGGAGGAGTTTGTTTCGCACACGGATGTGGTTTTCCAAGACGGCGCTTCATGCGGCTCAACCACTATGTATTGTGTGCATCTTTGTGTTACGGAAAAATCAGAAACAGAGAGATTCACAAAGAGAGAGAGAGAGGTCTTGTGCAAGGAGTTTGAGAGTACTTGTAAAAGGGGATTTGTTCTTCTTGGAATGGTGAGCAACTCTTGTGTAATTATCCACATATAGACGTAAGAAGGCATATTGTCTCTCCGAACCACGTAAAATATTGTCTTCTTATCTGGTGTTGATTGAAATCTTGAGCATTGCTTTGTTCGTCAAGGTAGTCCATATTCTAACACTGTGGTACAATGGCTGTCCTTATACAGGTGTGGTGTAGGTATGGTCCATGTATGAGATGGGTCTTTCTTCACTTTTTACAAGATGGTAATGTTATGATAACTCATTCGAACGGAAAAAAAAAAAAAAAAAAAAAAATATTATAGGATCTCCTCTCTGTCCGGATTGTTTACCCTTCACAGTTCGGTCACGAAATCATATGTTAAAAGTAACCGTGCACCATCCTGTCGGCTCTCGACGGCGTGAATGGCGAGTTCACCCGCCCTCCTCCCCTTCTTTCCGCTCTCGCCACCAGCCGGCGCCGCCCTGGAGCACGATGACCACGACGGCCGCCACGCCCGCGCCACCGCCCTCCACGCTCTCCGCTCCTGCTCCTCCATGGCAGAGCTCCGGCAGCGTCATTCGCAGCTTGTCCGCCTCGGCCTCGCCCGCGACAACGACGCCGCCGGCCGCCTCCTCCGCTTCTGCGCCCTCCACCCCTCGGGCGACCTCGCCTACGCCCTCCGCCTCTTCGACTCCCTCCCCTCCCCGGACCCCTTCATCTACAACAACCTCTTCCTCGCCCACCACCACCTCCCCACTTCCCACCACCCCTTCCTCCTCTTCTCACGCATGCTCTGCCGCGCCGTTCCCCCCAACGCCTTCACCTTCCCATCCCTCCTCAAGTCCGCGTCTGCCGAGGGGTCCCTCCCCCACGGCTGCCAGCTCCACGCGCATCTCCTCAAGCTGGGTTTCCCCGGGGACGGCTTCTCCCGGAACGCTCTCGCCCACATGTACGTCGGTTGCGGCAGAGTGGATCTCGCGCGTCAGGTGTTCGACGGAATGACTCATCGGGATGTCGTCTCCTGGACGACCATGGTAAACGGGTATGCGGGGTCCGGCCTGGTTGACGAGGCGCGGGGTCTGTTTGAGCGAATGCCCGGGAAGAACTCCGTGTCATGGAACGCGATGATTGCCGCGTACGTCAGGGGCAGGCGGTTCCCGGAGGCATTCGCACTGTTCGAGCAGATGACGGCGGAGGGGATGGAGCTGGACAAGTTCACAGCGGCAACCATGCTGTCGGCGTGCGCAGCATCAGGTGCCATGGAACGGGGACGCTCGATACACGAGCGCATTGTAAGTGGTGGGGTCGACATCGACTCGAAACTGGCGACCGCCATCATCGACATGTACTGCAAGTGTGGGCGGTTGGACAAGGCCTGCGAAGTTTTTGACGGGTTGGCATGCAAGGAACTCTCGTCATGGAACTGCATGATCGGGGGACTGGCCGTGCATGGCCGGGGCGAGTCGGCGATCGAGGTGTTGGAGAGGATGGAGATGGAGGGGGTGGAGCCCGACGGGGTCACTCTCCTAAATGTCCTCACTGCATGTGCGCATTCGGGTTCGGTCGACCAGGGAAGACGTCTTTTCGCGCGCATGGTTGAGACCTATGGTATTCAGGCCAAGATGGAGCACTTCGGCTGCCTGGTCGATCTGTTTGGCAGGTCTGGTCTTGTGTGGGAGGCCAAGAACGTGATTGAGAACATGCCAATGGAGCCGGATGCCAGTGTCTTGGGTGCCCTTGTTGCAGCGTGCAAGATCCATGGGGAGATAGAGTTGGGGGAACAATTGGGTACACGTGCGATCGAGCTTGAGCCTCGTAACAGCGGGCGATACGTGTTGCTGGCCAACCTGTATGCGAGCGCCGGGCGGTGGGAAGATGTAGCACGTGTGAGGAGGCTGATGAATGAGAGGGGGGTGAGCAAGGAGCCTGGTTGTTCTGTGATCGAGATGAACAGCACGGTCAGCGAATTTATCGCAGGAGATAGATCTCATCCTCAGTCATGGGAGATCTATGCCAAGGTTGATGAGATGCTGAAGAGGATAAAGTTGGATGGGTATGTGCCAGATACAGATGCGGTATTCCATGATATTATTGATGAAGAGGAGAAGGAGAGCCCGTTGTTCTACCACAGCGAGAAGCTCGCCATTGCCTTCGGATTGCTGAATGCCAAGCCTGGCGGGGCAATTCGCATCTCAAAGAACCTGCGAGTGTGCAAGGATTGCCATGAAGCAAGCAAGCACATATCAAGAGCCTATGGTTGCAGAATCATTGTGAGAGACCGGAATCGATTCCACCACTTTGAGGATGGCATCTGTTCTTGCCAAGATTTCTGGTAAACACTCACTAGCTGTCTATGTGAATACGTATTGGGGCAGTGCGCTCCGGCACCCGGGGCTGGAAAAGACGCTTAAATAGAGTAGTTAAGAGTACACAAAAAATTGGAAATTGTGCGTTCTTGTACATAACCTATCTTTAACTAACATATAATTCTTCACGGTCCGGTTTGCTCATTCTCCATAATCCGATCCACGTTCGACTGTCAGTTCTCCCGCTGGTCTGAGATTTCATCATTTGCTTGATCCTGGGTTCGTTGCTTATCCTATGCATTTGTCTGCCCCAGCAATTAAGGAGTTGATTGTTTTACTGTAAAACAATGTAATCTTCCGATTTTAAAAACATTGCTTTTAAAATCAGGAATTTTTTATGATTTCAAAACCGGAAGGTACTTTATTTGGATGTATGTAAAACAAGTGAAAACAAAATAAGAAACTTTGTTTGATTTTGTTGAAATTCTTGATCTTACCTCCAGTTCTGAGTGGTGAATTACCTCCTATTTTTGTATCTACGTGAAGTGGGTTGTGATCATCTTGCCGACTGTCGCTGCTGCTGAGGTTGACGGTGCAAGCTCCATAGAAACTGACAAAAAATACAATGTTTGGATATTACATTATTTATTAAATATTAAGGTCACTTTAATAATAACACATGATTTCTTTTTTATAAAGAATATGTATGAAAATGATACAGTTTCCTTCGAACACAATTATTCCATCATTTAAGAACAATTTTTTTATAGATTTTTTATTTTTCATCTTTTTTGGATCATCTGACCTTGGATCAAATTGTACGGTCATGTAGGTGTTGAATATAGGTATCCTCAAAGTCAATCATAAGGCACCTATTACAATCTGGTTCACTGATAAATAGCACTAATTTTAAATGAAGATTGGCGTATTTATATTGCAATAATGAAGTCTTTGAATGTGTGCAATAATCATCAGATTATGATGAGATCATAATAATAAGACTGATGACTATAAACACATGTTCTTAATTATTCTTAATCGTAGGATGTTTGAGAAGGATATCAAATATCTGGTAAAATTAGTACATGTTATTCTAGTTCATTTGATAAGGGTGATTGATTTCATTAGTTACTTGTGTGGAGACACTGGTGAATCTGTAGTTTATTGGGGAATGAGTTCACTGAACTGATCCGACATGAATCATCGAATGGTAATTTACTTGACTGTCAGCCGACTTAATTCATCGTCACAGTGGTGTGGTTGATCATGGGACTTGAGACACCAAAGACATCTTGTCAGTGGACTTCTGGATTTTGACATTGGCTTACGAACTCCTATCCATGGGATCTCTAATACTCAAAGATCGAGTCCAGTGGAAGACCTTCGAAGGTGATTGTGTGTTCAATAGAGGATCATTCGGTCTCAGCTAATTGGAGAAAGAATGCTCTATGATAGATCTGCAGGAGTCTCTGGTCAGAGCGAACACAATAGCAGAAAAAGATGTTTTCTGATATTGTACAGCAGAGTCTGATCTAAGTGAGTTGATCATCTAGGATTTGACAGTTGACCATACCCTAAGTCGACTCAAGAGCATTGTGCGAATGAAGGATTACAATCACGTAGTGACTGTGGATGGACATGTTCCATGAGTGGGTTGTTGAACTCTATTACCTTTCAGGATCATGCGGTGTTACTTGGCACCCAACTTGATCGGAAGTCCGGCCAAATTATACATGACATGTTAATTCAGTTAAGTAATTAATTAAATATGAGATATTAATTAACTATTATAAGTCAATAAACTATTATTAGACTTAACGGGTGGAAAATCGGACTGGTAAATGGGCCTAGAAGATCGCATGCAAATAGATTCTCAGTCGGTGGTGTTTTATTGGGTTTTATATTAACTCGAGGACTTTTGTAAAAAGTTGCGCCGACTTAATATAAAGACAGGTTGTGTAGAAATCCTGGGCCAAGCTTCAGGAGCTCTCCTTGCTGGCCACCTCCCTCTCTCTCCTCCTCCTATGGGCGCCCCCTTCAGGGTGCCGGGTGTCTTCCCGTCTCCGCCGCACACAATTCTCGAACGTCAGGAATTCCCGTCCGCGTTGTTCCGGAAATCGTTGCGGCAAAGATTACTTAATGGGCATATTGATCTGGAGGAGGGAGCTAGGACGAACCGCCGCAGAGGATCGCGTGGATACTGCTGGAAGCCGGACACTTGTGCGGTTAGCGGCATCGCCTCGACGGAACTGACACGGACGCATATTCGAATCTACGCACAGTGATTTGATCACAACTGTTTTTCAGTTTATCACTTTTTGTTCTAAAATCGATCTGCGGGCATCGGGAGGGATGATTTTATTGTCTGATTCCCCTGCGTTCATCGTATCTTGTCCGGATCCCAACAGTGGTATTAGAGCCAGGTTTCGCTCTGACCCATTTCAGATGGATAAAATTAATATTCTAAAATTTATTCCATGCCCAGATTTGTTTTTCTCAAAAAAATTGTTCATGGGATGAACGTAAAATATCAGATTTTTTTTTTTTTTGTGAAAACCGAATTTTTATAAGGGTTTTTCATTTGTTCTTCCTGAGGATGAAGAACGGCCTCTGAGGCTTGTATAGTTGGTTTTTTGGGCCACTGCCGGCCATCAACCTTGTCGCCGGGGAGACCGACGATGGACGGCAACCTTGACGGCCCCGGAGAGGACGACCATGGGCAGTGGCGGCGGCTGAAACTCCCCTCTTCTTCTTCCTCATCCTCCCTTTATGAGATGAAAGGGAGGAGGGAGGAAGGGAGAGACGACACCTCTGGTCGCAGCCGGAGTGGTCGGCGCTATCAAGGGGGCCGGCCTCCGGTGCCTGCCCTGTCAGACGCAAGTACAGGTGCCGGCGGCACTGGTTAGCCCTCCCTGCAACCAGGTGGGCGTCGGGGTGAACAAGAACAAGGGAGGCACTAGGGAACCCAGGCGTGATGCGCTTGGGCTCGTACCCGGGCCGGACCAGGGAGCGCGCCCTGGTGCGTCGGGCCTGGTCGGACCCAAGTCAGGACTGAGTCCCAGGCGTATTGGGCCTGGCCAGACCTAGGTCGAGGCCGAGTCCCAGGCACATCAGCCTAGGCCCGGTCCTAGCCGCGCCACTGGCCTTGACCCATTGGCGCGACCTGGGCCAGGGCCTGGGCGGCCAAACCTAGGTGGCACCTGGGTCCGAGCTAGGTGCCCTGGTCCTAGCTCAACCGGGTAGGCTCGGGCCCAGGCCGTAGGGGCCTAATGTGCCAACCCTCCTTACCCTATAAACCCTTTATTAAAAGGAAAATTC
This sequence comes from Zantedeschia hybrid cultivar, assembly GCA_030544215.1. Taxonomy (NCBI): domain Eukaryota; kingdom Viridiplantae; phylum Streptophyta; class Magnoliopsida; order Alismatales; family Araceae; genus Zantedeschia; species Zantedeschia hybrid cultivar. The sequence continues at coordinate 51,464,418 of JARZZO010000011.1, forward strand.
CATCCCATGCAACTTAAAATTAAAATTAAAATTTATTTAAAATATGTTTTAAATTTTAAATTACTTATTTTTAGTTAAAAAGGAGTTATTTTTAAGATGTGATCTTAAATTTAATTAACAAATGTTGTTAATTTACTTTTAATTAAGTGATTAGATATATATAATTTCTTAACAATTGATGTTATAAAATTATTCCTTTAATTAAGGGACACTTAATAAAAAGTTATTAAGAGACACTTAATAAAAGGCTATTTTAAAAGAGTCAATTGTTTCTTGAGAAAATCCCTTAATAAAAGTTATTAAGGATTTTAATTAACTCTTAATAATAGTTGTTGAGATAGTTAATTAAATTTTTCAAGAATCTCTTAATAATAAAAGCTTTTGCGGATCTAATCTCTTTTAAAAGGACTTTTTAGTAAGAGTTATTAAGAGGTTGAATTAAGTTTAATTGTTAGACTGTTTTTTATTTAGAACTGTTCTAAATAAATATTTCTAACCAATTGTTGTTGAGAAATATCATTTAATAAAGAGGTTCTTAACAAAGAGTTGTTAAAGAATTAAAATTAGTGTTATAAATTCCTTTATAAGAGTTATCAAAGGATTTATAATTTTATCTAAATATTAGATTATTTCACATTAATAAATATTGTTAGTGTGATTTAAGATTAATCTAAGTATTAGATTAATTAATCTATAAGTGTTTTAAATTTAGTATGAAATATTTTAGAATTTTAATTTTAGTCTTGTATGCACATATTGATGTGTTTGATACTTTAAATTAGATTTAGATGCACGTAAGAAAATAAGATTTTTGAAAATTCAAATTGTCCAATTTTGATTGGCACCCAGGTTTTGAGAAAACCAAAATAATTATTTTTTAAAATTTTAGCATTCATGTGATGTGTTTGATCATGTGTGGATGGCTAAAATCTGTGGTGGTTATAGACATGTACTTAGTTGATTTCATATCATGTGATGATGTGTGCTTTTTGTGGATCATTTTTGGAATGTGATATGGGTTAAAAAAATTAATGAGACCTGTGTGCCTCCCTCTCTCTCTCATTCCGATGTACTTCTATCTCCCTCCATTGTTGTACTCGGCCATAAGGCCTTTTCTTACAATTAATTTGTATTTAAACATGTTTCAAATTCTATATTATCATGTAATTGATCGTGTTGGCCGAGGAGAGGCGAAGATGATCCACAAGTACAACAAGGAAGGCGTCAGGAGATTAGATCATCAGAGTATGTGTGTTTGCATATTTTGAATAATATAATTGTTATATTTTGTGGTGATTAATTTAATGGCTCCAGTTAATCACTGTATTGTCTATGACCACATAATAAACATGTATGGTTGATGCATGCTTTTAATTTTTTTATTGTAAATCAATTGCTATTATCTAAGTATAGTTAAATATATGCGATATATTTATAAACTATCACCTAGGATGAGACCAACTTAAAATTGACTAAAATCCCTCAATTCTAAAATCTAAGCCAGAGCGCGAGTCATTAAGAATGCACCGCATGGCTCTCCATCATTATAGTTTTTAGAATTCGATTCAGTTTTGAAAATTTCTTGTGTTTACCCGAGATCTGTCAATATCTGATGAAGAAACTAAGAACTGTGGCATACTAATGCTTTTTGAATGAGATAAAGGAACAGTGTGTCTATCCATGCATTTACCCATGAGCTACATCCTAATTTATCTCTTTACGTAATGATGGTAAAGCTTAGACCGAGAATAATGATTTATTGTGCTTACCCAAGACTATTATTGACCTGGGAGCCGAAGTACGATCATATATTACAAGGAATTGCAAATATTATGAGATGGTTGCTTTTAAATCATGGTGTGATACTTGTGTTTATCTGAGGTCATGCTATGAGTCTAAGCGATTCTGATTCCTACTAGGAGACCGTCGGAGTTTTTCCAAATACCTTTATATATAGAGAGAAGTTTGGACTTCTCTTCCCACTAGAAGAGGGACTCCTTTGAATCTCTATCCAAGTCATCATCATCTACAATCGATGTGGATGGGAAGTGTCGGTTAAAGAGTTTACCTGAACGCGTGTGCAGCCGTCGTCAAGCCGAGTGGAAGACAGTGAAAATCCCTACATAGTGTGGAAGCAGGAGTCGATCCCCTCGTCGGCGACGGACCGCTATTAAAGTCACCTGCATAATCCACGCGCCAAGTTCTCGGGGTCACGGTGGTTCCCCAAGGAAAGTGAAAAGAGAGAGAGGAGGAGGGAGATTCTTGGTGGATAAAGAAGAATAGAGGGAGAAGAGAGCTCCCGTATGTGTCTTTTTTTTTCATCTCCAAAAGATTCCTCATTTTATACATGTGAGTCTCTTATGGACCCTACAAATCCTTGGACTTATCCTCTTACAAGGGGAGAGTCACAAGGAAACTTATCCACTACCAATGTGGATGTGCATAGGACTCCTTCCAACTTACATCTCCTACTTAAATACATTAGTTGTTAAATAACCCCTATAATATCTCATCTAACTCTTCCTTTCATATAAGAAGATGACACGTGCAACCTGATGAGAACATTAAGTCACCACCTCACTAACGTAACACTACAACTCGAAGTCTCGTTTCACACCATAAACTGTTGCTTACACCTAGGTCAAGCTGATATGATCATTCTGAGATCTCTACTTTGACCTCTGCTGCTATGTGTCGGGACTCATGATTATGTTGTACCCATCCACTATAACTACTGGCCAACAATGAATCAAAATAACTTAGGTGTAATACAAGTCAGTTTTTCCTACGCCACACATGTCAATCCGCTTAGGCCTGAGTATTTTCCTAGACATGCTCTGCTAGACCGTATGCATCATGGTTCTTGGAAAATATGCTAAAGTAGCATCATCCAGTGTTCACTTTATGACAAGGTGCATAGTCTCGAAAGGTATAGAAAAAAGAAGAAGCTTCAGACAGTGAAGAAGTAGGGATCCATTCAGTCATTCCTCTGATGGTCGAAAGGGATAGCACATACAATATGATTAGTATGTTATAGTGGAGCTAAGAGCAGGAATTGCCACACTCAGACACCATACAAATATGTAACCCTACGCTTCACTAAGTGCATCTAGGTTGCCCACATGGCTCTCATCAGATTCTGCTATTAATAGGCTACATGAAAGAGTCCTTGTCCAACTGTTTTCAATCAATCTCATCTTAGCCATCTGCTAAGGCGATTATGACTCTTATCACGTTCCCACTGAATGTAAAATATGTACTCCCACTGAGTGTGAAGTCTTCAGAGTCTATCTCATCATGTTCACTCTTATAGCAACATGGCGATCATCTGTGCGAGTAGACCAATCACAGCTAGGTGGCAAACACATTTTGCATTCACAAGTGCACTAATAATACAAATAAAGTACTCATATTTTATTACAAAAAATGGTTTCCAAAACAAAAAAAACTAGACCCTTCTCAATCTTAAACCTTCAACATGTTTGAGAAATGAAATTCTCACAAGAGTTTTGGTGAAAGGATCTGCAAGCATCTCATTAGTAGAGATATATCTAAGAACCACCAATCCCTGCGCAATGATGTCTATGATAAAACGGTAACAAGTGTCAATATACTTTGACTTTCCTTGATACTTGGGGTTCCTCATGTAGGTTATCGCGGTCATATGGTTGCAATAGATCACAACAACATCTCTTACATGTGCTGTGGCATCCAAGCTCACTAAGAATCGCCTAAACCATATGACATCTTGGACCGCAACGGTGCAAGCAACGTACTCAGACTCTATCGTAAACAAAGAGACACAGGCTTGCTTCTTACTGCACTAGGAAATAGCTCATCTTCCAAATACGAATATATATCCCAATGTGGACTTGTGCTCATCTTTGTCAGCTGATCCATTGGCATCTGAGTATCCAGTCAATCTAAGGCTCCTACCATGATAGCACAGAGCGAGGTTCTCAGTGCCATGCAGATATCTGAAAATCCTTTTTACTGCTTTCTAGTGCATAGTCCCAGGATTACTCTACTATCTACTAACCATTCTAACTGCAAAGCAAATGTCGAGACGAGTGCACATCATGGCATACATGAGACAGCTTACTGCATTGACATAAAGGACATCCTTCATTTGTTTTTTTTCTCTTCCTTTGTATTGGAACATTGATCAATGCTAAGAACTAAGCCTTTCTCCATTGGAGTATCTACAAGCTTAGCTTTGTCCTTTCGGAAGCGCTCCAAGATTTTCTTAATGTAAATCTTTTGAGATAAACTTAGAAATCTCTTGGATCGATCTCTAGAGATCTTTACTCCTAGTATGTGATTTGCCTTACCTAAATCCATCATCTCAAAGGCAAAGGATAACCACTCTTGAGTGGTTTTGATTAACTCTGTCATTCTCCGTTAGCAATATATGTCGACATATAAAGAGAGAATGAGAACACTTTTCTTAACTCTATAGACATAGACATAGTGGTCTTCTTAGGTCATTCTAAAGCCAATGAAAATGATTACTTGGTGAAACTAATAGTACTATTGTCTAGACGATTGCTTGAGACCATATATGGAATGTTTCAGGTGACACACTTTGCACTCTTGTCTTTCAACTTCGAAGCTCATAGGCTGAGCCATATGGATCTTTTCATTTGATTCTCCATTGAGAAAAGCTTTCTTAACATTTATCTGGAACAATTCCTAATCTAGATGAGCAATTATAGTCAAGATGAGGTGAATAGAGGCGAATCTCACCACTGGGGAGAATGTCTTTTCGTAGTCTATTCCTTCTAATTGGGTATAGCCTTTCGCGACGAGTTGGACTTTATACTTGTCAATTGACCCATCAACCTTACGTTTGACTTTAAGAACCCACTTGTTCCTAATAGCCTTGTGTTCATATGGTAGATTAACCAACTCCCATACTTCGTTCTTAACCATTGAATTAATTTCTTCCGTCATTGCATTTATCCACTTTTGTGAGTCAGGTGAGGTCATTGCTTCCTCGTAGAATACAGGCTTATCAGCATCCACAGAAGTACACATGAATGATTCCCCTCTTCAATCATAAAACGATATCGAGAGATATGTCCACATTGACTTCTACGAGATAAAGTATCAAGTGGTTCACTCCTATCGTTTATTGGAACACTCTCACTGTCTTCGGTAACTTCTTGAATGAGACTAGTTCCCCCCATACCTGAAGACATAGTGTTTTCAGTAGGATCTTGCAACTCCTGTAACTGTATGTCCTACTTGACCTTTCCTATAGATGGGTAATCTCCCTCAAGGAAGACCACATCTCGGACCTCTTTCTCAGTCATTCCTCTATTCGGATATTCACAAAACATCACATTGCCCTTAGATTGCTCAGGGTATCATATGCACACATGTTTCCTAGCTCTAGGACCCAACTTCCCATATTTATGGGAGGTAACTGTGAACATATCCAGATGATCCTTACAGGCATAAGTCCTCCAAGTAGGGCTTTTTGCCTTTGAACAATTCGGAGAAAGTTGGAGGTACTGACTTGGAAGGCACTCGATTCAGGATATAGGTAGCAGGCAACAGTGCATCCCCCGAGAAATTTATTAGGAGGTTAGCTTGCATCCTCATCGATCGAACCATCTCCATCAGAATATGATTCCTCCTCTCTGCAACACCATTTTGTTGTGGGATATAAGGAATAGTAAGTTGTCTACGAATTCTTTTTTCTTCACATAACACTCTGAACTAATCTGAGAGGTATTCTCTGCCTTTCCTATTGCGAAGAGTCTTAGTGCTCCTCTCTTCATCATTTTTTACCTCAGCCAGGAAATACTTAAAACAAGTTAAGGCCTCTAAGCGATGAGAGAGAAGATACACTAACCTATAGCGAGAATAGTCATCTATGAAAGTGATAAAGCAGAATTCACCATCCTCACATTTAAAGGTCTACATATGTCTGAGTGGATTAACTTTAATGGGCAAGAGGCCCTCTTGGCCTTCCCAAATGGCTTTCTATAGGTTTTTTCCTTCCAAGCATGGCTCACAGACAGGGAGGCTCACCTAGAGACTGTTGGGTTCTCGCGTTTCTCCGGATCGCACATGCAACGGAATATAAAATTAAATCAATATGCGATCCATTCCCGTTTCGAAAAACAAAATCGATAATCGGATTATCGATTCTTACCGTGCGCGGATTGGAATCCGCAACCGATCGGTTCCGTCGGTATGACACCGCAAGCCACGCAAGTGCCCGGCCTCTAGCAGAGTCCACGCGATCCTCTTCGCGATGGATATCCTCACGTTCCTCGTTTTTCCTAGCCCACGAAACCTCCGCCGTTCAACACAACGATCGCCGCAACATATGGATGATTTCCCGTCGAACGGGAGTCGAAGAAGCGGCGGAGCGGATCCGGGGATCCCAATTATTCTGGGGCACCAGAGAGAGAGAGGAAGAGAGGAGGGGGCGGCTAGGGTTAGCAGCAGCTTGGCCTGCTCAGCCCGTTCGCTATATTTTATACTAACCGCACAGTTTTTCAGAAAAACCCCCAGTTTATATAAAACACACTTATTTATCCATCGCCTTAATAATTATTTGCGTGTGACCCTCTAGGCCTAATAACCAGTCCGGTTAATGGCCCAATAAGCCCAGTGACTCCTCACTGGCCTGATTAATCAATTAATAACTCATATCAATTAATTAATCAATCGAATCAATGTCGCACATCAAATTAGATCGGGCCTCCCATCACGTTGGGTGCCAAGCAACACCGCGTGAACCCGGAAGGTATCGGGGTTTAGTAACCCACTCTTGGAACCTTTCCGCCGACAGTTACTGCGTGGATATAATCTTTCATTCGTATAATGCTCTCGAGTCAACTCAGGATATGGTAAACCGTCAAACCTAATCGGTCGACTCTCTTGGATCGGATACTGCCAGATAATATCGAAAAACTCTTTTAACCGATATTATTGTCCGTCCTGGCCAGGGACTTCCGCGCATCCTTCCTAAAGCATTCTCTCTCTATGTATCGAGAGTGAATGATTCTTTATTGACATACAACTTTCGACGGTATTCCGTTGTACCCAATCCTTGGCTGTTTAGAATCCCGTGGTTAGAGATTCAAAAACCAAGGTCAAAGCACAGATGTCCATCGACAAGGTGTCCTTGGTGTCTCAGGTTCGAGGACCATCCACGCAACTGTGACAATAGAATCAAACTGGTTGACAGTGAGGTACAGTACCATTCAGCGATTCAGTCGGATCAGTTCAGTGAACTCATTCTCTAATGAGCACCTACAGATTCACCTTAGTATCTCCGCACAAGTGACTATGATATCAGTCACCCTCATCTTATGAGCTGGAGTAATCTGTACTAGTCTATCCGGATATCCGATGTCCATCTCGGATATCCTCCGACTAGGAACTATTAAGAATATGTGTGTTTAAGTAATCAGTCTCACTAGTATGATCTCATCATAATCTGATTACTATCGCACATATTCACGGACTTCATTATGAGACAATAATAATACGAATTTACACATAATGAATAATGCCATTTTATTAATGAAATGAACGAGGTTACAAGGTCATATTGGCTTGTAAGCCACCTAAGACTAACAATCTCCCACTTGGACTAAAGCCAATCACCTTTATGCACCAAACCTATAGACTCTAAGGGACGCTCAAATACATTTTGAGCTAACGGCTTTGTCAGTGCATCTGCTACATTGTCGACAGATGGAACTCTTTCCACCACTACATCTCCTCTAGATATGATCTCTCTGAATAGATGAAAGCGCCTTAGAATATGCTTCGATTTTTGATGAGACCGTGGCTCTTTCGCTTGTGCAATGGCTCCATTGTTGTCGCACAACAACAGAATAGGTTCAGAGATACAGAGAACTTCGCCGAGGTCGGTTATGAACTTCTTCAACCACACTACTTCCTTGGCGGCTTCAGTTGCAGCGATGTACTCAGCTTCAGTCGTTGAATCTGCAGTGGTTGCTTGCTTGGAACTCTTCCAGCACACTGCGCCTCCATTTAATGTAAACACAAATCCAAATGTAGACTTGCTATCATCTGGATTTGACTGGAAACTCGAGTCAGTAAAGCCTCGCAGTTTCAAGTCATCTCCTTCGTAGACCAGAAATATATCCTTAGTTCTTATTGAGTATTTAATGATACATTTCACTGCCTTCCAGTACTCTTCTCCTCTCTGGAACTATTCCCGATTAAAATTAATTTTAATCTAAGCCCAAGAACATGTACAATATAGTTCATCACGCATAACGAGAGATTATCACGCAAAACGATGTCGTTTTACGATCGAACTAACAACTTGGCTCTGATACCACTATTAGGAATCACCTAAAACGCAGCGAAAAATTAAATGATTCCATGTGTATCGGTTGTTGTGATCGTAAAACGGACAATTAAAAAAAATTAACGGGAAGAACTGTTCTTCACCTTTGCGCAGTTTCGGATCTCCCGTAGATTCAACCGTTTTGGTAATCGCTCACGCGCACGATCTCCAGAGGTATCCACACGAGCTCCCGACGCAAACGCGATTTCCTCCTCAGCTTGAGTACTTCGACCCGATCTCAAATCCACCATGCAGTTAAGAAGAGATAGGGATCTACTTCAAGAGAGAGAGAAGGAGAGAGAGAGAGAGAGGAGAGAGAGAAAGTCCAAGGGGTGTATTGTACGTCCAACTACTTTACACCTCCCTTTGGCCTCCTTTTATAAGAATTAAGGATAAGCACAAGGTTTAATTCTCATGATTATCCAAGAGCTTGGCCTTAGATAATTCTCCATTAAATATTTATGTTTATCCTGCGGCTTTTCACAAAAACCCAGATAACTATAATATTTAACATTTCTCACCGTCTAACGAAAACTCTTATGTGTGTGACCCTCCAGGCCTATATATCAGTCCGGTTTCAGGCCCATTAAACTTAGAACTAATTCTAAAATTTAATATTTATTAATTATTATTTAAACATCATATGTTAAATAATTAATTCAATAAATAAGTGGTTTATCATTTGATGATTAATCCACTTGACCTTCTGACCATGAACGACACCAAACACTACCTCATGATCCCAAAAGATATAAGGGATATTGTTCCCTTTATTTGAACATTTCCGTCTGCAGATACTGCACAGATAAAATCCTCACTTATCCAATGTCCCAATAACGCAAGGGTGTGATTTTACAGTCAAACCCTCTATCTCTTTATTTGGATGGATTCCAGTACTCAGTTAACTTCTATAAAGACATCTCTTTCAGTTGACCCCGGCCAGAGATTTCTGTGTACACATCTATAGGACATTCTCTCTCCAGTCTTATACCAAGAGTGAGTAATCTCCTGTTGTTCACTCAATTACCTTCGCAACCTTTCCACTGTGTTTGAGAGACTAACCATCGTAGACTTAATGGTTAAAGTGCACAAGTCAGAGAATCAAGACACAATGGTCTACAAGCAAGGTATCATTGGTGACTTAGGTCAAAGGACCAACTGCACTACTGCAACGATTGAATTTCCTGGTTGACTATTAAGTATAATGACCATCCATGAATTCTTATTCATATTTGTTCAGTGAACTCATTCTCTAATGAGCACCCACAAGTTTGTCTTAGTGTCACCACACGAGTGAATGTAAGATCATTCACCCTCATCGCAAGAGCAGAAATAACTTGTGTCGATCTTATCGGATATTTAATGTCCATCTTAAATATCCTATGATTGAGAACTTTTTAAGACAAATGTAAAGAATATTGATCTCACTATCATGATCTCATCATGATTCAATATCCTATACATTTGTCTACGGACCTTCATTACGATAATTAATTTGCGAGAACTATAAATGAAGAAATAATTGCCTTTATTAATAATCTGAACTAGAATGTACAATGATTGGCTTTTAGGCCACCCAATTCTATCACCTATGGCAGAGGTATAGGGTACTCTATCCATGAATGCCCTCTCATTAGGAGTCTTAGGAGACTGCTCCTTTGAGAGATTAATTCCATGTCTCATCGGTATGAGACATCTCTTGGAATTTTTCATGCCAAACCTTTTGATTATAGTATCTATGTACAAGGATTGGATCATTCCAAGCATCCTCTTTGATCTATCTCTATAGATCCGTATTCCCAATACGTAAGATGCTTCTCCCAAATCCTTCATGGAGAAGTTTTTCGACAACCAGATCTTTACCGATGACATCATAGCTATATCATTCGCAATGAGTAATATGTCATCTACGTAAAGAACTAAGAAGGTGACTGCGCTCCCACTAGTTTTCTTGTGCACACAAGACTTATCTTCATTCTTAATGAAGTCATAAGACTTGACAACCTAGTCAAATCTTATGTTCTAGCTCCGGGAAGCTTGCTTCAGTCCATAAATAGACCTATGAAGCTTGCACACTTTATTTGGAGATTTCTTGGATGTGAAACCTTCTAGTTGTATCATATACACCTCTTCCTCAAGGTTACTGTTGAGGAAGGCAATCTTCACATCCATCTGCCAGATCTCGTAATCGTAGTGTGTAGCTATGGCGAGTAGAACTCTAATTGACTTTATCATGGAAACATGAGAGAAAGTCTCGTCATAATCAATTCTTTGCCTTTGATGATATCCCTTTGCCACCAATCTTGCCTTATAAGTGTCGATCCGTCCATCAGCACCGATCTTTCTCTTAAAGATCCACTTGCTTCCGATGGGTACAATACCCTTGGGTAAGTCCTCCAAGTTCCAAACTTGGTTGATGTACATGAACTGGATTTCTGAGTTCATGGCTTCTCGCCATTTCCCGGCTTCTGGGCTTTCTATGGCCTCCTGGTAGGTTTTAGGATCACCATCCTCATTATATTTTACCTTAGACTCTCCTTCAGCGATATGTCCCACATATCGTTCAGGTAGTCTAGGTACTCTACCAAATCTACGAAGCTCATCTATGTGTACCTGAACAGATTCAGGAATTGATATCTCATCCGATGATTTTGCAGCTATTTGGAGATCTGGAACCTCTTCCAGTACTATTTTACTCCCACTGTCCCTTTGGAGAAGGTATTCCTCTTCCAAGAAGACAACCTTCCTGACGACAAAACCTTTTGTTCATCAGGATGGTAAAAGTAGTATCCAAAGGTTTCCTTTGGATATCCCACAAACCTGCATTTATCAGTTCGTGATTCCAGCTTGTCTGGATTATGCCTCTTTATATGAGTAGAACAACCCCAGACTTTAACATGTTTAAATTCTAGTTTCCTGCCTTTCCATATCTCATATGGAGTAGATGCCACAGACTTGCTGGGTATTCTGTTCAGTAGGTATGCTGCTGACTCTAGAGCATACCCCAGAGGGACACTAATAATCCCGAAAAGCTTATCATGGATCGCACTATGTCCAACAAGGTACGATTCCTCCTTTCTGATACACCATTCATCTGTGGTGTATATGGAGGGGTCAGCTGAGAGAGGATACCATCATCCTTTAAGAATTGTGTGAAATTAGTACTCAAATATTTTCCTCCCCGATTTGATCGAAGAGCTTTAATACTCTTTCCTAACTACTTCTCTACCTCATTCTTGAACTCCTTGAACTTCTCAAATGCTTCTGACTTGTACTTCATTAAGTACACATAGCCGAATCTTGAGAAGTCATCGGTGAACGTGACGAAGTATGAAAAGCCACATTTGGCTTGGGTGGACATTGGACCATATACATCAGAATGTATTAGTTCCAAAATGTCTTTGGCACGTCTTCCATGTCTAGTAAAGGGAGATTTTACCATTTTTTCCATAAGACATGACTCACATGTCGCAAACGATTTATAATCGAATGCATTCAAATATCCATGTTTGTGCAACTTTTGCAACCTGCTTTCACCAATGTGCCCAAATCTACAATGCCACATGTAGACTTGATTCATACAATTCTTGCTCTTCTTAAGAGCATTTTTAATGTGAAGATTGTAATAAGAAATATCTAAAAGATATAGACCGTTGACTAAAAATGCCGAAGTTATTGATTTATTACCATAATAAATCGAACAACTTCTATTCTCAATAGACAACCTAAATCCTATCTTGTCCAAACAAGATATTGATATGATGTTCTTTATTATGATAGGAACATAATAGCAATCTTCTAATAATAAAACGTCTCCGATGGAAGTCTGAGGTTTGCTGTCCCTACAGCAACTGCCGCAACTTTTACGCCGTTTCCCAGCCTCAATTCCACCTAGCCTTTTCGCAGCTTGCGCTTACTTGTCAACATATACACATCATGACAGATATGAGAAGCATATTCGGTATCTAATACCCAAGATGTGAAATTTCTAACTGACAAGTTGATATCTATCATATAGATATCTAAAGCTTCTGATAGTTTCACCTTTCCATGAGCTTTATCACTGAGAAACTTCTTGCAGTTCCTCTTTCAGTAACCTTGCTGCTTACAGTAGAAGCAGTCACCCTTTACTACACATTTGTCTTTGTCCTTCGACCTTTTATCATACGTGATCATCTCTACCTCAGAGGCATATAATGCCGATTCAATAGGAGGATCAGCTCCAAGGACGTAGGCAATGTGCTCAGATCTGAAAACACTTTTCAGGTTTCTGAGCTCATCAGAGTAGTTCAGGCTAGTTAAAAGTTTAGCATCAGGTATGCCACGGAGTGGGTTATTCGACAACATATTTCCCTACAGTAGATAATTAAAATTTATTTTAGCAGATGTTCAGTTATTAAATATAAAACAAGATATAGTCTTTTATTCAAGTTTTAACTCCCACTAATTTTTGACGGTCTGTATAACCCTCAACTATACAAAACGGGAGACACCGACAGTCTCCTAGTGGGGATCAAAATTTCAATGACTTGCAATACAACCTTGTGGATAGCACAACAAACTGTAATACAATTAAATAGTACCTATCTCATAAGACTTGCAACTCCTCGCAATATCCGATCATATCTTCGGTCCCCAGAGATTTAATGGCCTTGTGGATAGCACAACACGCCACTATTTTGGTCTAAGCTAACCATCGTTACGCCACGAGCATAGATTTGCATGCAACCCTTGTGGATAGCACAATAAAACTACATGGTTCCTCTACCCCGATCATATAGGCATTTAATGTCATAGCCACAGTCTCTCCTCACAATTAAACAGGCCTTGTGGTAACACAACAAACTTGCCTATGGTGATTCAAATCCTATGACTATAATGATGGTGGACCACGCGGTAAGTTCTTAACTACTCACGTTACGGCGTAGAATTAAGACGAGGGTATTTTAGATGACTTTTATCTTGATCTCTCCTAGGTGATAGTATATAAATATATCGTATATATTTACTAAATACTATACATGCTTTGATTCATAATCAAAATGAATAAACATTGCATCTCATACATGTTTACTGTAGTCATGGATAGCAAAGTGGTTTGACTGGAACTAACAGTCAAACGCACATAAAATCTAATATAACATTTACATTAGATAATTATGCAAACACATAGGTAAGAGATCTCCATCACATCGCCTTCCTGGTTGCATCTGTGGATCGTCCTCGCTCGTTCCTCGGTTGCCTCGATCATATTACAATAAATTCATAATTTACATGTAAATTGAAGAAGGCCTTATGGCGAGTACAAGAGAGAGGGAGATAGAATTACATCGAAGTATGAGAGAGGGAGAGGTACGCAAACCTCTATTTATTAACAATTTAATAAAAATTTCAATCACACATCCATAATCCACATACATCATTCATCACATGAATAATATTTAAAAATGCATATCCATAACCACGGTGTGTTTTAAACATTCCACAGATGATAAGCACATCACATAGCTAAAATAAAAGAGTTTTTCAAAATAAATAACTTTGACTTTCAAAAAGTTAGGTTCCAATCAAAATTGACTTTTGAATTTCGAAAACTCTTTTAATTAACTTAACATGCAATTAAATCATATTCAAAAGTATATAAAACACGCATCACATGTGCACACACTCCAAATTAATAATTTCATATTATTCCATGCAAATTAGAACATTTCTAAAATTAAAAATAAAATAATATTTATTAATAATCTAACAATTAGACTATTAATAATTAATAACTAATCTAACTCTTAGACTAGTCCATTAAAGTTAATTACTAACTTAACACTTAAATTAATAATCAACTATAATAAATTATTAACCACTAACCTAACACTTAGATTAGTCAATTAATGCTAATTATTAATTTAACTCTTAACCAATAATTAACACTAATTAATTAATAAATTCCTATTTTAACTCTTAGAATAGTTAATTTAAAATTAATCATTAACTTAACACTTAAATTAACAATTAACTCTAATCAACTTAAAAGTGTTAATCTAACTTTTAGATTAGATAATTAATGTTAAATATTAATTTAACTCTTAAAATAATAATTAACACTAATTCTTTAATAATTACTAATTTAACACTTAAAGTAATCAAATAAATTAATTATTAATTTAACACTTAAATTAATAACTAACTCATTAATTAACAATTAGATGAATTAATAATTAATAGTCTAACACTTAGAATAATAATTATTAATCACTAATTTAACCCTTAAATTAGTTAAATTAAGATTAACATTTAAACTAATAATTAATCCTAATAAATTCACAACTAATTGTTAATCAAAATAATTTAAAATCATTAATGCCCACTTAATTAAAATTGAATAATAATTTTAACTCCCAAAACCTTTTTTTTTAAATTTTATAATTAAAATCATATTTTAATAGAATTCTAAATGGGCAATTGGGGTTTAAATAGTGGGGGGAATTAATAGGAAATAAGGGAAGAAGGGGCTCAATCCATTTGGGCCAAGCCAAGGCTCGGGCCCTGCTGGGCTTGGGCTCGGGTCTAGTCCAGCCAGGGACCTAGCCCGGGCGGACCGGCTCGCCTGCAAACAAACCCAACGGCCCCCAAAACCTGAAACCCTAATGCTTGCAGGTTCCAAGAGGTTGCTGGAGGCGGTGGAGGTGCAGGGCCGCCCGACGGCCGGCGCCAGGCGCCGCCCTACCCCGCCGGCGTCTCCCCCGGCACCGGCAGCCCCCGGCGTTGCTCCAAAAAGGCTGCTAGACGAGCTCTCTCAAACCCCTTATTTCCTAGTTTTCAAGCATAAAAGGAAGAAGAAAAAATGCCCAGCCCCTCCATCTCCCTCTCCGGCGCCGGCCATGAGTCCAGTGGTGACTGGCATAATCTCCGGGATGTTCTGGGATGCCAGCCAACCTCCCCAACGATTGGGGATACCCGAATGAAGCCGCCCGAACACCATTGTTCTTCGTCTTACGAAGAACACCAAAACCCCCCAAATTAATTTCGAATTTTGCATAATAAAATTTAATCTAATTAATTTTTGTTCATCATATGAATACAAATACGGAAAAAAATTCGAAATAGAGCATGGAAATATTAAATCGTAGACCGAAACGGGGCGAGAAATAGTGGAACCTGGCTCTGATACCACTGTTGGGTTCTCGCATTTCTCCGAATCGCACACGCAGCGGAATATAAAATTAAATCAATCTGCGATCCGTTCCCGTTTCGATAAACAAAACCGATAATCGGATTATCGATTCTTACCGTGCACGGATTCGAATCCACAACTGATCGATTCCGTCGGTGTGACACCGCAAGCCGCGTAAGCGTCCGGCCTCTAGCGGAGTCCACGCGATCCTTCTCACGACGGATATCCCCACGTTCCTCGTTCTTCCTAGTCCACGAAACCTCCGTCGTTCGCCGCAACGATCATCGCAACATGCGGACGATTTCGTATCGAACGGGAGTCGAAGAAGCAGCGGAGCGAACCCGGGGATCCGGACTCATCTGGGGCGCTAGAGAGAGAGAGGAAGAGAGGAGGGGGCAGCTAGGGTTAGAAGCAGCATGGCCTGCTCATCCCGTTCGCTATATTTTATACTAACCGTGCAATTTTTCATAAAAACCCCCGATTTTTATAAAACCCACTTTATTATCCATCGTCTTGAGAATCATTTGCGTATGACCCTCTAGGCCCAATAACCAATCCGGTTAATGGCCCAATAAGCCCAGTGACTCCTCACTGGCCTGATTAATCAATTAATAACTCATATCAATTAATTAATCAATCGAATCAATGTCGCACATCAAATTAGATCGGGCCTCCAATCACGTTGGGTGCCAAGCAACACCGCGTGAACCCGGAAGGTATCGGGGTTTAGTAACCCACTCTTGGAACCTTTCCGCCGACAGTTACCGCGTAGATATAATCCTTCATTCACACAATGCTCTCGAGTCAACTCAGGATATGGTAAACCGTCAAACCCTAACTGGTCGACTCACTTGGATCGGATGCTGCCGAATAATATCGGAAAACTCTTTTCCCGATATTATCGTCCGCCCTGGCCAGAGACTTCCGCGTATCCTTCCTAGAGCACTCTCTCTCTAAGTATCGAGAGTGAATGATTCATTATTGACACTCAATTTCCTTCGACGGTATTCCGCTGTACCCGATCCTTGGTTGTTTAAAATCTCATTGTTAGAGATTCATAAACCAAGGTCAAAGCACAGAAGTCCACCGACAAGGTGTCCTTGGTGTCTCAAGTCCGAGGACCATCCACGTAACTACGACAATAGAATCAAGCTGGTTGACAGTGAGGTACTATACCATCTAGCGATTCAGTCAGATCAGTTCAATGAACTCATTCTCTAATGAGCACCTACAGATTCACCTTAGTATCGCCACACAAGTGACTATGAGATCAGTCACCCTCATCTTATGAGTGGGAGTAATTGGTACTAGTCTATCCGGATATCCGATGTCTTTCTCGGATATCCTCCGACTATGAACTATTAATAATATATGTGTTTAAGTGATCAGTCTCACTAGTAAGATCTCATCATAATCTGATTACTATCGCACATATTCACGGACTTCATTATGAGACGATAATAATACGAATTTACACATAATGAATAATGCCATTTTATTAATGAAATGAACGAGATTACAAGGTCATATTGGCTTGTAGGCCACCTAAGACTAACAGGGATCCTAATAGGCCTTCTCAAGCCAATCGTCTCATTCTCTCATGTCCTATGTGGCCTAGTCTTACATGCCATGATATAAATTCAAAAATAATATCAGAAGAAAATGCAATTAATGAAACAAAGTCATTATTTTTCTAAATCCATTACAAACAAGTTGTCCCTTAAGTGATTATGACCATAAAGACTTTTATCATAATAAAGAGATACTGAGGTCCCTAAGAAATTTAAAGAATAACCGAAACATAAAAGTACTATAACTGAAAATAGATTACATCGAGCACCAGGTGCATAAAGCACATCATGTAAAAGAAGAGAGTGTCTAGATCGCATATTTAGATGGTACGAGTCAACTCCAAAGACTTCTTCCTGAGCACTACTCCTCATAGTGACGTACTGGCTTTGAGCTAGTATTCGGCAGCAATCTAAAAATCCGGCTCGCTCATGAGCTATGCGGCTGGTTACTCCTGAATCTACAATCCAATGAGAGACTATATGAGTAATAAATATATTAGAGCCCACATAAACAAGATTACTAAGGGTGAGACAAACTTTTTTAGGCTCAGTGTAATCACTGGCATAGTATCCCATCTTCTGGCAATTGAAGCACTTGACCTTGTTCAGGTTTTTCTTTCCTCGCTTGCCACGCTTTCCCTTTTGGTTGTTTTGTTGTTTTTTTCAGCCTTCTACTAAAAGTTGTTGTTCTTCTTGTTCCAGTTTTGTATGGTCCTCTTTGCCTTAGGCTTGTTTGCATCAGCTACTAGTACACTATGACGGGTCGCCTCTTTGCGCTCTGCCTCTAACTCTAGGTGACGTAAAACGTCGCTGAAAATCTTGATGCTTTCATTATGAGTTAGCACTAGTTTGATATATTCCCAAGAAGAATCAGGAAGGAACCTCAGTACGGCAAGTATTTGTTGTTCATCTAAGAGCTCAGTACCAACTGTCTTCAATTCTCTTATCATTGAAGACATCACCCTTATGTGTTTGAAAATTTTGTTAGGCTCGTAATCATTACCTTGATATATGCTATAAATTATATTCCCAACTAAATAAGAGTGAAAAAATATAGAACATTAAGGGACTCATTCCCTAACATTAAATCCACTTGATTTTAAAAAAGATTATAGGACACATTCTTTTAAAATGCATAATAAGTGTATAGGAACGCATTTCTTAAATATAACATGCATACACGGGAGGGTATATTGATCTCATCACAAAGCAAAAAGAAAAATTAAATTTCATGTTACCATAGATCAATATAACAAACATATACCGGTAATTCGTTAATAATTAAAAAAATAAACTACCTCCCTCCCTTAAATTATAATGTGTGTGGCCAATAATAATTAAAGAAAAAAAGTAACCAAATAGACAGTGTCCAATTTTGTCCCGGTTAGTCTATCATCCAGACAGTCCAAAGTCCATATACACTCCAAAATTAAATTACATAACTCAAATTGTATGTATAACTTGGGAACTGATTTCGATCGACTCCTAATAATTACAACAAAATTGGACTTAAACAGTAAAAAACATCAAGATGGTATCTCTGCGGTCTCCAAGGAGTCCCTGAAAAAATAATACTTTGGGACAGTGGCCATCCGTCTAAATAACCACACACAACCATGCAATTTCATGATAAATTTCACGTAATTTCTTTATTATATCTCCCATTTGAAGATTTTAAAAAAAAATTCATGAAATCATATGATATTTTAAAATAGAAATATTGCATGATTTTTTAGATTGCATAATTTTTCATATTAAAAAATTATTATATTTAGACCTATTTTGTAACTTAAACAGGCTTTTAAATGAGTCTCTAGGGAACTAAAAATATTACTGGGATATAAACACAATATCAAAAAATTTAAAACCAGAATTCAAAACTCTTGTCATCTTCTTCCTCCCTCCATCGCAGAAATAGTGAAAGTTACCCCGAGAGAGAGAAAGAAGAGATAAGGGAGGTACGACAGAGGACAAACGGCTAGGGGACCAGCGCGGATGGGTCGCTAGCATAGGGCGACGCCAGTAGCACCACCGTCAGAGGCGACCATGGTGCTTCCAGGCACCGATAGGTGTAGGGGTGAGCAGCACCCTATGCGCACACACAAGCACGCAGGCACATGCTGCCCTATGCGTGCAGCACCCTATGCACTCGTGCTGCCCTGCACGCACTAGTTTTTTGTTTAGTTAGTATTGGCCACACTCATTATAATTTAAGAGTGGGGGGTAGCTGATTTTTTTAATTATTAATGAATTGCCAGTGCATATTTGTTATATTGATCCATGGTAGCATGAAATATAAATATTTTACTTTGTGATGGGATCAATATACCCTCCCGTGTATGCATTGTTGGTATCGAACCAACAGATTGGAGAGAGAAAATGAATTCGATATCTTGTTGCGTGCGTAGAGTCCCCACGGACGGAGCAGCGGGCTCGATCTACTCAATGCGCATGGATCGTCCTCGTCGTCCTGCGGAAGCGAATGGATCATCCTCGTCATCATAGACGGCTACCAGAGTCACCTACTTCTTTCATACGTCAAGTTATTGGGGTCATGGTGGTTCCTCAAGGAAGGAGAAAAGAGAGAGAGGAGGAGGGATGTTCTTGGTGGAGAAAGAAGAATTGAGGGGGGAGAGAGCGCTCGTATGTGTCTTTTTTTTTCATCCTTAAAAGACTCTTTCTTTACATGTGAGTCTCCTATAGACCCCACAAGTCCTTGGACTTATCTTCTCACAAGGGGAGAGTCACAAGGAAACTTATCCACCATCAATGTGGATATTCATGGGACTCCTTCCCAACTTCCATTTTTTAAAATTAATTGGTCAACCAAAGAAGGTGAAGATCCCTACGTAGTGTGGAAGCGAGAGTCAGTCTCCTCATCGACGATAGACAGCTACTAAAGTCACCTGCAGAATCCACACGCCAAGTTCTCGGAGTCACAGTGGTTCCCCAAGGAAAGATAAAAGAGGGAGAGGAGGAGGGAGGTTCTTGGTAGAGAAAGAAGAATAGAGGGAGGAGAGAGCTTACGTATGTGTATTTTTTTTCATCTCCAAAAGACTCCTTCTTTTATACATGTGAGTCTCTTATGAACCCTACAAGTCTTTGGACTTATCCTCTCACAAGGGGAAAGTCACAAGGAAACTTATCCACCACCAATGTGGATGTGCATGGGACTCCATCCCAACTTACAGGAAGAGTTCAAATGAACATTGAACTCTATCTACATACTTGATCTCCACCAACCCTATAGAACCTTCAATCTTTTAGGATCATCCAAGAACATGGTAGACAGAGGAAATGTTGATGAAAACCCACAAGCTCTTGCTTCCATGAAGTTTCTTCTCCAATTGATCTTCTTGATCACTACCAAGAACTTCTAATTGAGCTATCCATCACTAAGAATCTATTAGGATCACTGTGTCAAGATCCGACAAAAAACGCAGTGGAATAAAATTGTTCGGGATCGGATCCATCTCGTTTTAATCTATAAAACTTAACCGGTAAATCTCATTTACCTTATGCGTATTCGAATCCACATTCGTTTGGTTTCGACGGTGTGATCCTGGAAGCCACGCAGGTGCCCGGCCTCTAGCGGTATCCATGCGATCTTCCTCTTGGTGGATCATCCTCGCTTCCTCGCTCGCAGCAGCGTCCGCGAATCCTGTCTGGCTTCGTGTGATTCTCCGTGACATGCGAAGATGATTTCTCGTTAGACGAGAAGACGGAGCACAGGAATCAATGCGGCTCTACCAAGGGGCACCCTGAGGAGGGGTGGCACCAGAGAGAGAGGTGGAGAATGGCCAGGTCAGGGTTGCTAGCCCCTGAGCCTAGTCGCTAGCTTTTATAACAAGTCCTTTCGCGATTTTTCAAAAAAAAACCCAAACTTATCCAAAACCTTGTTAAAGATCCACCAACTTGAAGACCATTTGTGTGTGACCCTCTAGGCCCAAATACCAGTCCAGTTAATGGCCCATTAAGTCCAGTAACGTCTTACTGACCCACTGAATTTATTAATATCCTTATATTGATTAATCAGCCGAATTCAATGTCCCACAATAAATTCGGACGGGCTTCCAATCATATTAAGTGCCAAGCAATACTGCGTGATCCAGGAAGGCATTGGGGTTTATAAAACCCACTATAGGAACCTTCCGTCAACGTTTGCTGCGTGGATATAATCTTTCATCCGTACAATGTTCCCAAATTGACCTAGGGTATGATTTACTGTTAAACCCTAGCCGATCAATTTACTTGAATCAGATGCCGCTAATCTGAATCCGATAACTCCTTATCAGATACAGAGTCCGTCCTGGCCAGAGACTTTAAGCGCATCATTCATGGAACATTATCTCTCTAATTATCGAGAACGGATGATCCCGTATTGAACACACAATTACCTTTGAGGGCATTTCCCTGAACCCGATCACTTAACCCATGGTTAGGGATTCGTTAGTCAAGGTCAAAGCTCAGGAACGTACCAACAAGATATCTTTGGCGTCTCAGGTCCAAGGATCATCTACGCAACCGTGACAAACGAATCAAGCTGGTTAACAGTGAGATGTTTACCATCCAGTGATTCAAAGTCGGATCAGTTCAGTGAACTCATTCGCCAATAAGCACCCACAGGTTCAGCGTAGTGTCTCTACACAAGTGACTTATAAGATCAGTCACCCTCATCACATAAGGTGAAGAAATATGTACTAGTCTATCCGGATGTTTGATGTCCTTCTCAAATATCCTATAACTAGGAACAATTAAGAGTATGTGTTTATAAATCTCCGGTCCCGTAATTATGATCTCATCATAATCCGAAGATCAATGCACATGTTCATGGACATCATCGTGATTCGATAAGCATTGTTTAGATAACATACACAATGATAATATGCCATTATTTCAATAATTTGAATATAATATAGTGTAAGGATGGAGGTTTCGGATTCGGTTATCGGGTCAGTTTCGGGGTCGGATCCCTCGGTTTGGGCCCTTGTGGGGTTGGGGATTGGGTTCATTTTCGCGTTGAGCTTGCAAGACGCGGTTCAAACGGCATCCGTCGAGGTGGACACATTTTAGGTGGTGCCACATGGTGGTTTTGGGCTGCGAGAGTACGGCCCCGGTCTTATCGTCTCAATGACGTCTTGCATGGACAACGCCTTTTAAAGTACGGCCCTAGTTTGTCGGTGTAGGGCCCGAACTTGTCGTCTGAATGACGTCGGGCTTAGACGACGCGTTTTAACTAGTTTCAGTTTGACCCCGCGAACCCTCCCTCCTTTCCCTCATTTTCTCCTTTCCCTTCTCTCTCCTCTCTTCCCTCCGAACCTCCGACTCCCCTTTCCTCCACTCCTTCCTTTCCTCTCCCCATTCCTCATCTCCCTCCACTCCATTAACTTCCCAACTTCCTCCACTACCACCACCACTTCCTCCACAGCGCATTTCTCTCCGGACGACGGCCGACGTCCCGGTGGAGTAACGGCGTCCACGGCGGTACCGGCGGCGGCGTGTGGCGAGGCAGGTCGGCGGCTTGGAGCTCGGGGGAGTTCGAATAACCGGTAGGATGACGATCCTCGCGATGTTTTAATTAAAATCATGTTTTTTCCCGCTTTGGAGAATGTTTAAGGAACTTTTAGGCTGAAAATACTAATTGCATGAAATGAGGAATTTTGGGTTTTTAATGGGTACTTAGTTTCTCCTCATCCCTCTCTATTTTTATGGCGTTTTGTGCGATTTTAGGGGAGAAATCCCCTTTTGTAACTTGGGGGAGGCCGGAGGAGAACCTGTCTATGAGGGTTAAATGGCGTCGGGGAACAGCGACGCCTTTTAAAAGGGCGGCTTCCACCTACGACGCGATTTATCCCAGATAATAGACTATGTCTCTGGACTAAATGGCGTCTAAGGACAGCGACGCCATTTAAATGGTGACCCCTTTGAACGACGCGTTTTTAGGCCAACTTCCGAGGCCAGATTTCACGTGAACCAGTTTATGAGTCTTGAATGATGTCGGCCTTGAGCGACGTGATTCAAGACAGAATCTCATTAATTCCTGCAATTAACATGTGTTTACATTGATAGAGATAAATAGTTTGGTTAATTGCATGCTTGAAATCATATTTGAGGACGATGATTTCTACGTGATCAGATAGCACCGTGTTGTGTTTTGTGCGATCGTGGACCTAGAGTGACAGTTGTTAGCGCTTAGGCACCCCGTGTCGGTGTGGGAGTGACACGGCGCCGGTGTGGGAGTGGTGGGGTGACGCCTAGAGAGAGGGTCACATGGTGTATCCCGGGGTATAACTAGTACCGGTGTGGGAGTAGTACATTCAGAGTGTCACTCGTGTTGGGGGAAGCAGGACCATCTTGAGCCAGGTCAGGCCGGAGTAGTTAGTGCGCTATCCGAGGGGTTGTTGTTTGGTCTCAGCGGGTAGGTGTTTTCCGCGTTCGGCCGTGTGACTTGTGTGTTTAGCCGAGACGCTAGTTGTGGACTCCGTGGTAGTGTGGTTTCATAATCGTGCATGTTATTGTTATAAATGCGTGTGTTTTATATTGAAATACGGGAATTGTGTTTACTGTTTTATTTAGTTAAATTGCCTATATTTGTATATTGCACTTGTGGGTGGTAGGGATCGGAGGATCCCTACTGAGTCTTTTTCGATGAGACTCACCCCCTGCGATTTTCAGGTGAGGATTCTAGGCAGGCATAGCGAGGAGAATGTTGCCTTGGGTTGTGCGCCAGCAGCCGCTGTACCGGGATATGCCCCGATATAGTTGTTATTTTCTTTTTTAGCCTGTACGCTTAATTATTTCTTTTCTGTTGGAGTATGTAATTAATTGCTGAGTCAAGTCGAATTGTAATAATTTTTAATTTCTGCATTTCCTTTACAATTCGATGTAATGTGGATGTTTAGCTTAGTTTATCATTTATTTTCCAGACTTATCGAGATCCTGGTTTAGCTCCAAATTTAATGATTCGGTACCCATTTAGTAATCGAATCTCCGATTATAGGATGGCGGGTCGTTACACATAGTGTCGGATTAGCTTGTGGGCCATCCAATACTAATAGAATCACCATAGATTACCTCCTTGAAGCTTCTTCCATCTTCATAGCCCCCATGCCACCATGGAAGTCCATCCTACACAGCCAAGAGACACAAAGAGAGCTGGAAGAAAAGAGGAAAGGAGAGGAATGGAGTGGGGGGTCGAGCTCCTCCTTTCACTCACTAATATAGCCCATCTAAATTGCATAAATGTCTTCCATTTAGTCTAAATAATTCACTTAACCTAATAGGTATCTAATGGACCTTCCAAAACTTATTTAAATGAGCCCAATAGCCTTCTAATGAGCCCACTAAATCCAATCCAAAATTATTTCTCAAATCTTAGCTAATTTGGTTCACAAACTATCCGATTTGAGTCAAATTCATTAAAAGATAAAATTTAATCTAAACCTACTTAAATCACATTTAAACCATCTAGTTAAACATAAGTCACATAATATTCATCAAAAAATCTATTTAATTTAAAATAAATGAAATTAGAAAAATTTAAGTCGGTTTAATTTTTTATCAAACTTGGTCAAAGTCGATAAATCGGTTTGGAAATCATGAACTAGAGGACAGGATATTATAGTATAGATGCTCTCAACAAGCTCACTTATGAGAAGGTTAAGAAAGGAAAAATTAAGGGTATCAAGATCTAATAGAGGAGCTCCTACCATCACTCACCTGTCCGCTGCTGACGGCTTGATGTTATTTGGAAAAACCATAGAATCAGAGAGACGGAGGCCTTCAAAAGATGTTTTAACACATTCTGCAGCTGTACGGGTCCGATGATCAATTTTTCCAACTCTGCCATCTATTTTTAGTAAGAATGTTAACAAGCAGGACCAAGAGAGAACCAGAGGATAATGGGGGGTTAGGAGCATGTCTAGGTCGGATACCTACTTAGGAGTTAGAAATCAATCAAGAATTCTCTCATGTTTATTAAAGAAAGATATGAGCAAAAAACTTTAAGGTTGGTAGTCCCTATCACCAGCAGGTAGAACTCTTCTTGTTAAGTGTATATATATTGAGCACCATACCAACTTACATCATGGAATCTATTAAATTATCCAAGGCTCTCTACAGGCAACTCACAGCCCTCCAAAGAGACTTTTGCTGGGGATTTTCACAAGGAGGCAAACATCTATATGGAGCGGCCTGGCATAAGTTTCGGCTGCCAAAACTACTAGGCAGACTGGGGATTAAAGATCTTGAGAAAGTTAACAATTCTCTCTTGATGAAATTATTGTGGAGACTCATATAAAGGCCCAATGCTCTGTGGGCGAAGTTACTTGAGAACAAATATTTCAACACATGGAGCTACAGAATCAAGAAGTCTCATTGGAGAGCATGGGGAAGCATTATAAGAATGAGGAATTGCATTAAGAAAGGAGCATGGTGGGTGGTGGGAAATAGCAAAGATACCAACATATGGCTGGACAGTTGGATAGAAAAGATTAACTTGTGTGGGGTCCCACTATAGATGGCAAGTTTACTTCCAAATCCTAGCTATGGAGGAGGAAAGACCATCAGCATCTACTTCCACCCCAGTTTGGAAGGTAGTGTGGAGCAAGCAGCTTGAAACTGAACTCCCACCTAAGGCAATACACTTCCTTCGAAGATTATTAGCAAATACTCTTACCATTAAATGTGAAAAGAGCCAAATTCTCAATCAAGCTAGACCCAAGCTGCCCAATCTGGGGAAGTGAAGCAGAGATAGCCTATCATCTTTTCCTCAGGTGTGACTGCCTAACTCACATGGCTTACTTCAAATTTGGCTTTTCTTACCCCAGATACCATTTGAAGATAGCAGACTGGATCTTGAATTGCGCTAAGATGGACAAGCACAGACATGACTCTCAGAGATCCATATTAAGTTCTTGTGTAGCTACAATGTGGGAGATATGGAAAGCCAGGCGTGAGAGATCTTCCAAAACCAGTTGCCTCACCCCAGAGCCACTGCCAGAGGGCAGAATCAAACATCAAAAGGTGGAAAAAAGAGAAGGAAGGAACACATGTAATAGAAACCAATCGAGTAGTGATCTCTAACCGGAACCCCCCAGGAGAAAATACCATTAAGATCAATGTGGATGCTGGAATTGGCGAAGCTGGAGGAGCAATTGGGGTTGTATGCAGAGATCATACAGGCACCCCAAGCAGGTGCATTGCCTAGACGATCATGACCAGGGAGCCATTAGTAGCTGAAGCCTTAGCATTTCAGACAGGTATCAAACTGGCTGAGATGTTGCAAAAAGGCACCACAGTAGAAGGGAATAGTATTGTAAACGATGAGTTGATTATGGAATAGAAGAGCTTTGAAGCTCGCAACTTTCAAAAAAAAAAAAAAACTCACCAGTTGCAGTAAAGTCTTATCATAGAAAATTGGGAACAAAATCTCAAAAAATGCATGTGCAGACTCTAACATTCAGCTGATTAGAAAACATGTAAGTCTTGTCGACAAAAGAGCAAAATGAAATGTGGTCTAGTTAGTACCTCATGTCATCAACTAATAAGTTCAAGGACCGTTGGAGATGTAATATTTGAGTACTATTACGGTGCAGCAAATTGCTGCACTGCATAAGGTGCAACCCTATTTTTACTTTTTTTAATTTTCAAATTTTTTTTAAGGTTGGGGACCGTCATGCATGACATGTCCATACAACCCGATCTTCAATCAGGTGATTAAAAAATTTAAAAAAATAAAAATCGAACCCTATTTTATTGGGCTCGACCCATTAGGGACATTTTTCACTGTTCATTGGGGTTCAATTTTTTATCATTAAATTTTTTTTATCATCCTACCAGAGATTGTTTATAGGGGGTGTCGAGCATGATGGACCAATCTTTAAAAAATTAAAAAATTAAAAAACTGGGCTGCAACCATGTGGTGTAGCGAGTATCACCCTATAATCTTGCCTCCTTGAATGAATTGTGCAGCCTACTCCAATTACTTTTCTAAGTAAATAATCTTGATCTAGAATTTTGTCCGTATGAGTGTGAAAGCCACAACTGTACAAAATCTATACTATATATATAAAACAGAGTTTTCTAGTGCCACGTGTCAACACTAGAGAATTTTGTTTTCAACCTAAATTCTCTCTCCCTCTCTTTCCATTCCCTATGAATATCTCTACCTCCTATTAATTCTCTGTTTACCCACTCTCTCTCATTAATTGTCTATATCTCCCCTCTCCCTCTCATTAATTCTCTCTCTCTTAATTTTCTCTCTCTCTCTCTCCACCCTCTCTGTCTCTCTCACGATCTCTCTCCCTCCCTCTCTCTCTCATTAACTCTCTCTCTCTCGACCCTCTCTTTGTCACAAAAAGTATTTATATATAATAATAATACTAATAACTTCTTATATACTATATATATAGTTAATCTCTCTATTATTATTATTATATTATTATTATCATCATCATCATCATCATCATCATCATCATCATCATCATTATCACTTCTCTTTCTCCTCTTCACCATTTTTCTCTCTCCCTATTAATATTTCTATCTCCTATTTTTTTTTGTCCTCTATTATTATTGTTGTTGTTGTTATTGTAATCTCTGCAATAATAATAACTAATTTTGATATTATTATTATTATTGTTATTATTATTATTATTGTTCAGATAGTCTAATGGGATAATAATAATTAATTTTGATATTGTTATTATATTCAAAATTAATATCAAAATGATAGTCTCATAGGATAATAGTATCTAATTTTGATATTATTATTAAAAAATTAATATTAAAGTGGTGGTCTTATAAGATAATAATAACTAACTTTGATATTAAAATTATTATTATTATTATTAACTTTGAGATTATTATTATTTTTAAAAGTATTATTATTATTTATTATCCTCTTTCACATTTTTCTCTCTCCCTATTAATATTTCCATATCTTATTTTTTCTGTCTCTTATTATTATTATGATTGTTATTGTTGTTGTCGCAATCTCTTGGGATAATAATAACTAATTTTAACATTATTATTATTATTAGTAGATAGTCTCATGGGATAATAATAATTAATTTTGATATTAATAATAATAATAATAATAAAATCAATATCAAAATGGTAGTCTCACGGGATAATAATAAGTAATTTTGATATTACTACTATTATTATTATTATTATCTCTCTTTCTCCTCTTTCACATTTTTCTCTCTCCCTATTAAAATTTCTATCTCTTATTTTTTTGTCTTATATTATTATTATTATTGTTATTATTATGCAATCTCTTAGGATAGTAATAACTAATTTTGACATTATTATTATTATTATTAAGGTAGTCTCATGAGATATTAATAATTAATTTTGATATGATTATTATTTAAAATACTATTATCATTATTATTATCTAAGATAGTGTAACATACTATTATTTTTTTAATGTATTGTTATTTTCTTCTTATTATTATTATATTATTGGGGTAGTCTTATGGGATAATAATAATTAATTATGATATTTTTATTATCATTATTATTATTATTATGGTAGTCTCGTGGGACAATAGTAACTAATTTTGATATTATTATTATTATTTAAAATATCAGCATTCTTATTATTACTATTATTATAATCTAAGATGACAAAAAGTATTATACTATTATTATTAGTGAAAATATTTTATTATTAGTATTATTATTATTGGGGTAGTCCTATGGGATAATAATACTAATATTGATATTATTATTATTCTTATTAAAATTAATATCGAAATGATAGTCTCATCGGGTAATAATAACTAATTTTGATATTATTATTATTATTATTATTAACTCTCTTTCTCCTCTATCACATTTTTATCTCTCCCAATTAATATTTCTATCTCCTATTTATTATTATTATTGTTGTTGTTGTTGTTGATGTTGCAATCTCTTAGGATAATAATAACTAATTTTGATATTATTATTATTATTGGGACAATCTCATAGAACAATAATAACTAATTTTGACATTGTTATTATTTTTTAAAATCACTTTGTTATTATTATTATATTTACTTTATTAATATTATTATCTCTCTTTCTCTTCTTTCACAATTTTTTCTCTTTTATTAATATTTCTATCTCCTATTTTTTCCTATTATATTATTATTATTATTATTGTTGTTGTTGTTGTTGTTGTTGCAATCTCTTAAGATAATAATAATTAATTTTGATATTATATTATTATTATTATTGAGGTAGTGTCATGAGATAATAATAACTAATTTTGATATTATTATTATTATTTTTGAGAGTATTACTAATTTTGTTGTTGTTATTATTATTATTATTATTAACAAGATCAATCTATGTCTCACTTTTCTCACTTATATTATTATTGTTATTATTATTGTTCTTGTTGTTAACTCGCTTTTCTCACTCATATTATTATTGTTATCATTGTTGTTGTTGTTATTGTTGTTATTGTTGTTGTTGTTATTGTTGTTATTGTTGTTGTTGTTAATATTGGGACAGTCTATTAGGATAATAATATTTATTATCATTATTGAGATAGTTAATAGGATAATATGACTAATTTCATTAGTAACGAGATAAACCTCTCTCTCATTTTTCTCTCAATCTATGTTTCAACACAATATTTATTGAGATAATCTCATGGGATAATAATATTAACCTTCAGTACAATTTTTAATTTCCTCTCTCAATCCATATTTCTATTAGATACAATCATTCTAAACTTTTAATATTTACTAAACAACTATCCTAATATTCATAGAAAAAAAAGTTAGTATTTCTGAACATATATTCTTATGTAATTTTTTTATTCATTCCTTCACAAAGAATAAAAAATTAGCTTCACTTATATTAATTATAATTATTTTATTCAAATCTGTTAATTCTCCATGCATCGCACGGGATTGCAACTAGTTATACCATATTAAATGGAAACATTGATAATATTCAGTTTCTGATTCTCCTCATTGTTGAAGACTTGCTGCAAATACTTAGACAACTAAAGTACTTAGATTTGAAAAAGCCACTTGGCAACGTCCATTTCTAAAATATGGAAGATCTCCATCCCAAGTCCACTTCTTCCTTCAATGAAGATTCTGATCTCATCAGTTTTGAGGGGGGAAAGGCCATCCATGTATGGGGCTTCATTTTTTTGCCCTTAGCAGATCATCCATTGGAACAGTCAATAATTGCTTTAGGGCTTGTTTGTAAATGGGAATAAGTTATGCCAGAATTTGTTATACTAGAATAAGTGACTTTTTAATTTGACAACCATAATTTGACTCCATGCACAGAATAAAGAAATAAATTAGATAAGTAGGCAAAAATCAACTCCAATTCTAACTAGAAGAATTCATTACAATTTTTTGATTGAATTATCTGGTTTATTCTGAAATAACTCACTCTCGCCAAATATCTTTTGCAGCAGCCAAAGTGGCTAAGGTGTGTTTGGTGCAGCTTCCAATTGGAAGTACTTTTGTACTTCCTTTTAGTTATTTTTTGTGGAAGCAATTAGATCTTGGAAGCCATTTATATATTATTTTGCTTGTGTTTTGACTTCCAACTAAAAACCACAAAGTAGAGCTGTAAGGACTGAGGTTCCGGATCCAGTTATCGGGTCAGTTTCTGGGTCGGATCCCGTGGTTTGGGCCATGATGGGTCTGGAGAGTGTCTTCTAAATGACGTCTAGGATGCACGACACCTTTTGAACGGCGTCCTGCTGAGTGGACGCCATTTAGTTGAGTGGTTGTTGTGCCACATGGACGCCACATGGGCGGGCTTCGGGCCGCGAGAGTACGGCCCTGTCCTGTCATCTGAAAGGCGTCCTCAATGGACGGTGCCATTCAGAGTACGACCCTTGGTTGTCAGTGTACGGTGCCGGTCTTGTCGTCTGAACAGCGTCTTGGATAGACGACGCGTTTCAGAGTTCTGTCAGTCCCCGTCACGTCAACTGATAGGCGTCCATACCTCACGACGCGTTTTAGTGGGATCATCCCGTAGCCTGTCCCTGCTTCTGTCGCTTTCAGGCGACGAGGGACAGCGACACCTTTTCAAAAGGCGGCTATCTGTGGCGACGCGTTTTAGGCCATTTCTGAGGGCCAGATTTCACATGAACCAGTTTAGGAGGCTTGAATGGCGTCGGCCTTGGGCGACGAGATTCAAGACAGAATCACATTAATTCATGCTATTAATATGTGTTTACACTGTTAGATAGCTCGGTTAATTGCATGTTTGATATCGCACTCGAGGATGAGGATTTCTATATGACCGGATCGCACCGTGTTACGTTTCGTGCGACTGTGAACCTAGAGTGACAGTTGTAGCGCTTGACACCCTGTGTCGGAGTGGGTGGGACACAGCGCCGGTGGGAGCAGTGGCGGGGTGACGCCTAGTGAGAGAGGGTCACCTGGTGAACCTCGGGGTTAGCTAGTACCGGTGTCGGAGAGGTACCTGTGAAGTGTCACTCGTGCTGGGGGAAGGAGTAACCACCTGAGCCAGTTGGGCTGGAGTAGCTAGCACGCTATCCGAGGGGTTACTGTTTGGTCTCAGCGGGTCGGTGTTTCCCACTTTCGTTTGTGTGGTTGGCGTGTTTTGCCGAGACGTTGGTTGTAGGCTCCCTAGTAGAATGGTTTCAGAGATATGCATGTTATATTTCGAATGCACGTGATTTATATTGAGATTTAGGAGTAGGAATTACTACTTTACTTGTCCACTTTACCTTTAGTTGTGTTATTGCACTTGTGGGTGTGGGTGTGGGCAGTGGGGATCGAAGGATCCCTACTGAGTCTTTTCGTTGAGACTCACTCCTGCGGTTTTCAGGTGAGGGTTCCAGGCAGGCTTAGCGAGGAGAGTACTGCTTTGAGTTGCGCGCCAACAGCTGTTGTTCCGGGGTATGCCCCGACGTAGTTGTTATTTTATTTCTAGCCTGTACGCTTAATTATTTCTTTTCAGTTGGAATATGTAATTATTTGTTGTGTCGAGTCGCGTTGTAGTAACTTTTAATTCTTGCACTTTCTTTTTAATTCAATGCGATGTGAATGTTTAGCTTAGTTTATTATTTATTTCCCAGACTTATCTAGATCCTGGTTTGGTTCCAAAATTAATGATTCAGTACCCATTTAGTAATCGGATCCCCGATTATAGGGTGACGGGTGGTTACAGTTCGTATCAGAGCATTCGGTCTGGCAAATAAATGAATAACTAGGTTAAATGTCGTAAGTCCGGCAAATAATTATATTATCCCGTACAGGCACGGCGGTAGTGTAGGTTTTAGGACTCTAATTAGAACTTTTCGATTTTTGTGATTATAGGCGATTAGATGGCTCCTAGGAAGAAAATGCCAGTTATTAGAGAGCGGGGAGATGTCCCTAGTGGATCTAAGGCCAGTAGGCCGAGTGTAAAGCATTTCATGGAGGCTATGATGGACACGATGGTTAGATACCAAACCCGGGACCCTAGTGAGAGTTCTAGTGCTTGGGGAGGGTCTTCAGCTACACTGGAGAGATTCCTGAAGCTGAGGCCGCCTCATTTCACCGGTCGTCCCGACTATGATGAGGCTATTCATTGGTTGAGGGAGATGGAGAAGACTTTTGATACTATAGATTGTGCGGCAGTTGAGAGAACTCTGTTGGCTACCTTCATGTTGAAGGATGATGCCTACGACTGGTGGACCACTTTGAAGAGTTTGTCTTATGCGGACAGGAGCCTCAGGGAGATTCCATGGGAGACTTTTGTGAAGGAATTCAATGCACAGTACTTCCCTAGGCATGTTCAGAGGGCCAAAGAGAGGGAATTTATGGAGTTGACCCAAGGAAGCATGACAGTGCTTGAATACCAGACGAAGTTTGTTTCGCTTGGGAGGTTTGTGCCTTTTATCTCAGGAGACGAGGAGCGTCGGACTGAGAGGTTTGTGGACGGACTGAGGTCCAGTCTGAGGAGTTTTGTGGCATCTCACTGTTGTTCAGATTTGGCGTCGGCGGTCAGGTGTGCCGCGGCAGTAGAGGCACAGCCGGATCAGTCAGCCCGGGAGAGGGGACTGACTACTTAGGGGCCAATTCGTGGCAGGGGGAAGGCAGCGGCAACAGCTCCTTCGTCCGAATCAGGATCGTCTTCACTTGGCTCCAGATTTAGGAGATTCTTTCGAGGCGGTGGCAGCAGTAGCGGCAGCAGCGGTAGCAGCAGACCGAGGCAGAGCCAGCAGAGTCAGTCGGTGTCCAGTGCTCAGCAGGAGACAGCTCAGAGGCTTCCAGCAGCTTGTCAGCATTGCGGTGGTACTCACGGTGGGACTCAGTGTCCTGCTTTTTCTGGGAGGTGCTACACTTGTGGCCAGCAGGGCCATGTGGCGAGGTTTTGCCCGCAGGGGCATGGTCCGAGGTAGGGACCAGGTGATCAGAAGAAGCCAAGGACCCAGGGGAGAGTTCTAGCTATCACCAGGAAGGAGGCTCGCGCATCCAACTTGGTGGAAGGTACACTTTCTGTCCTTGGGAAGTTTGCACATGTGTTGATTGATTCGGGTGCTTCGCATTCTTTCATTTCTGAGCAGTTCCTAGATGTTCTTTCTGCACCCGTTGATGAGCTACCTGATGGATTGATGGTAGAGGTTCCTTCTGGGGATTTCATGTTGTCTTATAATTGTTTGAGTGATGTTCCCTTGATCATTGAGGGTCATGAGTTACCTGCCCAGTTAGTTGTGCTTGCCATTCATGACTTTGATGTTATCCTGGGCATGGACTGGTTGGAGGCTTATTTTGCTGAGGTGGACTGCCACAGGAAGAGGGTGCGTTTCTCTATTCCGGACATCCCGACCTTCTACTTCCAAAGTATTAGGCTCTCTTCTCGAGGTATTCTCATTTCTGCCTTTAAGGCCCAGAGGTTGCTTGTTGGTGGTTGTGAGGCCTTCCTTGCCTTTGTTGTTCTAGCTGATGTTAGTGGTAGTCCCAGCCCTTGGGAGGTGCCTGTAGTGTGTGACTTTGTAGATGTGTTTCCTGAGGAGTTGCCCGGCCTTCCTCCCCAGCGAGAGGTTGAGTTTACTATTGAGCTTGCACCGGGTACGGCGCCCCTGTCTAAGGCCCCGTATCGGATGGCGCCACCCGAACTCGCTGAGTTGAAGGCGCAGTTGCAGAAATTGCTGGATAAGGGTTTCATTCGTCCCAGTACTTCTCCGCGGGGTGCTCCAGTTCTATTTGTTAGGAAGAAGGATGGTTCTCTGAGGTTGTGCATTGATTATAGACAGCTGAACCAGGTGACGATAAAGAACAAGTACCCACTTCCGAGGATCGATGATTTGATGGATCAGCTGCAGTCTGCGAAGGTGTTTTCAAAGATTGACTTGAGATCGGGATATTATCAAATGAGGATCCGTGAGGTTGATATTAGTAAGACGGCCTTTAGGACTCGATATGGACATTATGAGTTTTTGGTTATGCCTTTTGGCTTGACCAATGTTCCGGCAGCTTTTATGGATTTGATGAATCGAGTCTTCAGGGCCTATCTGGATCAGTTCGTGGTGGTATTTGTAGATGATATTCTGATATACTCTTCTTCTGAGGAAGAGCATGCCACACATCTTCAGGTGGTATTTCAGGTTCTGAGAGAGCACCAACTCTATGCCAAGTTTAGCAAGTGTGAATTCTGGCTAGACAAGGTGCATTTCCTGGGGCATGTCATTTCTGGCGATGGCATTGCAGTGGACCCAGCCAAGATTGAGGCAGTGATGGATTGGAGCAGGCCAACAACAGTAACTGAGATCAGAAGCTTCTTGGGGCTAGCAAGTTATTACAGGCGGTTTGTCTAGGGTTTTTCTTTGATAGCGGCCCCCTTGTCGAGGCTAACTCGTAAGGCTCACTTTGTTTGTGGAATAGGACCATAATAACTGGTATAAAGGCCCTATTCTGATTTGGTTGAGGGTATGCCTAATTCCTCCAATTCCCCCAACTCCCCAAATCTACCTGGAATAGCTAATTCTTCCAATTCTCTCAATTTTACCTTTTATTTCACTCCTTATTCCACTTATTCCTACCAAATCACTTGGAATAGCGCAGTATAATTCTCCTTATTATGGGTGGACTACCAAATCAAAATACCTCTTATTCTGGTTTAATAAATCCCCAGAACCTTATTATAGTTTAAGTTATTCTGCAAACAAAGTGAGCCTAAGGGAGTTCATTTCGTGTGGACCGAGGAGTGTGAGCAGAGTTTCATTGAGTTGAAGACTCGCCTCACTTCGGCTCCAGTGTTGGTGCTTCCATCATGTTTAGGTGGATTTGTAGTTTATTCAGATGCATCACGTCGAGGTTTGGGTGCAGTTTTGATGCAGCATGGTAGGGTTGTGGCCTATGTTTCTAGACAGCTGAAGAAGCATGAGGAGAACTATCCCACCCATGATTTAGAGTTGGCAGCTGTAGTATTTGCACTGAAGATCTGGAGACACTATTTGTATGGAGAGAGATTTCAGGTTTTTACTGATCACAAGAGCCTGAAGTATGTATTCACACAGAGAGATCTAAACTTGAGGCAGCGCAGGTGGATTGATGATGACCTCGACCTGTCTTATCATCCGGGTAACGCAAATGTGGTGGCAGACGCCTTGAGTCGGAAGACGGTCGTGTCATATCTCATGGTTCGAGAATGGAGGTTATTTGAGCAGGTTGTGGAATCTTCCTTTCGAGTTCCACGGGAGACTGATAGAGCCGTGTTGGCCAGCTTAACGGTGAGGCCAGCTGTGTACCACGCTGTAATTGAGGCTCAGAGGGGAGATGTAGAGTTACCGCAGATTCTCTAGCGACCAGAGGTGGAGTTGTGGGATGATGGTACAGTCAGGTTTAGAGGCAGACTCTATGTTCCGGCCAAAGAGGACATGCGCAGGAGTGTCCTTGATGAGGCGCACCATTCTAGATATGCAGTGCATCCCGGGACGACTAAGATGTATCATTGTTTGAGGAGGCACTTTTGGTGGCCTGGTATGAAAAAGGATGTAGCTGAGTATGTGGCTAGGTGCATGACTTGTCAGCAGGTTAAGGCTGAACATCAGAGACCAGGAGGGTTGTTGCAGCCTTTGCCGATCCCGGAATGGAAATGAGAGCATGTGACTATGGACTTTGTGATGGGATTACCTGTATCCCCTGGCAGAAGAGATGCGATCTGGGTCATTGTTGATCGATTGACCAAGTCGGCACACTTCCTGGCTATTAGGAAGGACTGGTCAGTCGGTAAGTTGGCTAAGCTGTTTGTGGATCGGATCATCTCTCTGCACGGGGTACCCTTATCCATCGTGTCAAATCGGGATCCGAGGTTTACTTCTAGGTTCTGGAAGAGTTTTCAGAAGGCTTTGGGCACGCAGTTAACCTTCAGCTCGGCCTATCACCCCGAGACTGACGGGCAGTCGGAGAGGACCATTCAGACTCTGGAGGATATGCTCAGGGCATGTTGCCTAGATTGGGGAGGTTCCTGGGAGCAGCACTTGTCTACTGTGGAGTTTGCTTATAACAACAGTTATCATTCTAGTATCAGCATGACGCCTTACGAGGCTTTGTACGGGCGACCGTGTCGATCCCCTGTGAATTGGTCCGAGATTGGCGAGAGGCAGATAGCATGACCAGAGTTGGTAGAGCAGTGTGCTGAGGTGGCCAGAGTAGTACAACAGAGATTGATTGCAGCTCAGAGCAGGCAGAAGAATTATGCAGACATCCGTAGGAGACCGCTTGAGTTTGAGGTTGGGGACCATGTGTTTCTCCGAGTCTCACCCTCCAAGGGTGTGATGAGATTTGGGAACCGAGGTAAGCTGAGTCCGCGATATATTGGGCCTTTTCTCATTCTTGCTCGAATTGGGGAAACGGCGTATCAGCTGGCCTTGCCGCCCAGTCTTGCAGGGGTGCACGATGTGTTCCATGTTTCTTTACTGAGGAGATATGTTCATGATCCATCTCATGTCTTAGATTTTTCTATGTTGGAGGTCGCTGAGGACTTGTCCTTTCCAGAGTTTCTTGTTCTTATTGAGGATCGCAGGGATCAGGTCCTTCGGAACAAGGTTGTGCCTCTGGTTAAGGTGATTTGGCAATATCGCTCCAGGGGCGAGGCTACCTGGGAGCGCGAGGACGAGATGCGGGAGCAGTTTCCCTACCTTTTCTCGTAAGTTCCCTCGTATACTTGTATCTTTATGTTTCAACCTTGTTAATTGTAGTTAGCAATTTCGGGGCCGAAATTATTTTAAGGGGGGGAGAAGGTAAGGACTGAGGTTCCGGATCTGGTTATCGGGTCAGTTTCTGGGTCGGATCCCCTGGTTTGGGCCCTGATGGGTCTGGGGAGTGCCTTCTTAATGACGTCTAGGATGCACGACGCCTTTTGAACGGCGTCCTGCTGAGTGGACGCCATTTAGTTGAGTGGTTGTTGTGCCACATGGACGCCACATGGGCGGGCTTCGGGCCACGAGAGTACGGCCATGTCCTGTCATCTGAAAGGCGTCCTCAATGGACGGCGCCATTCAGAGTACGACCCTGGGTTGTCAGTGTACGGTGCCGGTCTTGTCGTCTGAACAGCGTCTTGGATAGGCGACGCGTTTCAGAGTTCTGTCAGTCCCCGTCACGTCAACTGATAGGCGTCCGTACCTCACGACGCGTTTTAGTGGGATCATCCCGTAGCCTGTCCCTGCTTCTGTCGCTTTCAGGCGACGAGGGACAGCGACGCCTTTTCAAAAGGCGGCTATCTGTGGCGATGCGTTTTAGGCCATTTCTGAGGGCCAGATTTCACATGAACCAGTTTAGGAGGCTTGAATGGCGTCGGCCTTGGGCGACGAGATTCAAGACAGAATCACATTAATTCATGCTATTAATATGTGTTTACACTGTTAGATAGCTCGGTTAATTGCATGTTTGATATCGCACTCGAGGATGAGGATTTCTATATGACCGGATCGCACCGTGTTACGTTTCGTGCGACTGTGAACCTAGAGTGACAGTTGTAGCGCTTGACACCCTGTGTCGGAGTGGGTGGGACACAGCGCCGGTGGGAGCAGTGGCGGGGTGACGCCTAGTGAGAGAGGGTCACCTGGTGAACCTCGGGGTTAGCTAGTACCGGTGTCGGAGAGGTACTTGTGAAGTGTCACTCGTGCTGGGGGAAGGAGTAACCACCTGAGCCAGTTGGGCCGGAATAGCTAGCGCGCTATCCGAGGGGTTACTGTTTGGTCTCAGCGGGTCGGTGTTTCCCACTTTCGTTTGTGTGGTTGGCGTGTTTTACCGAGACGTTGGTTATAAGCTTCCTGATAGAATGGTTTCAGAGATATGCATATTATATTTCGAATGCACGTGATTTATATTGAGATTTAGGAATAGTAATTACTGCTTTACTTGTCCACTTTACCTTTAGTTGTGTTATTGTACTTGTAGGTGTGTGTGTGGGCAGTGGGGATCGAAGGATCCCTACTGAGTCTTTTCGTTGAGGCTCACCCCTGCGGTTTTCAAGTGAGGGTTCCAGACAGGCTTAGCGAGGAGAGTACTGCTTTGAGTTGCGCGCCAACAGCTGTTGTTCCGGGGTATGCCCCGACGTAGTTGTTATTTTATTTCTGGCATGTACGCTTAATTATTTCTTTTCAGTTGTAATATGTAATTATTTGCTGTGTCGAGTCGCATTGTAGTAACTTTTAATTCTTGCACTTTCTTTTTAATTCAAGGCGATGTTAATGTTTAGCTTAGTTTATTATTTATTTCCCAGACTTATTTAGATCTTGGTTTGGTTTTAAAATTAATGATTCGGTACCTATTTAGTAATCGGATCCCCGATTATAGGGTGGCGGGTCGTTACAAGAGCTTTTAAGGTTGGAGAAAAAGTGAGGTTGTTCTAGAAGAGTTGACGTTTGTAACAAGCTAAAATTAGTTATAACCTCTCCCTCATCTCAATCTATGTAAAAAGTTGAAGCCAAAAGTGGCTTTCAAGTGGAACTTTTGGCAAATATGCTTTAAACCCTGGATAAGCTGACAAACTCAGCCTATTATAAACTTATTCCATTATCAAAGAGATTCTCATATAACATAGCTGAATCATGGTTCAGCATTCACGCACTGGCTTGGCCTATGGTCATCATATTTGAGGCATCATTTGTAATGCACAGAAGAAATTGATGGCATCAGGATAAACAATGTAGTTGCCTTGGGGATGCCCACTTTTTTCATGTTTTAGATCATTATTTAAAAGGGCAGTGCCTAAAAGGCACCAAGACATGCGTCCTAAGGGTATTAAGGATATTTTTTGCTATTCATTAGGACTTGATTTTTTAATTTCTAATTTATTTACATTGTCTGATTAGATATCGTTCTGTACAGACATGTAAGACACGTGAGATCTGACTTAAAAATATTTTTTTTTTAAATTGATAGTACACGTGCTGTACCATGTGGTGCAGCAAGTGGGCTAGCCCTTTAATGGGCTGAACTTATCTAATAGTATTTAATATATCTTGAAAGCACCAGAAGCCTTATTCTGTTCATTAAAGAAAACAAGTGTTTTCGTTTCCGCTTCTTCCCACGTAGAATGTCAGAAACAGAAATGCATATATGACCTGCTAACAGCCCTACATGATGATGGACTACCAACATAAAACTCTTAACTAGGACTACGATCTGTCAAACTTGGGGCACACGGAAGAAAGATTCCTCATATGGTCTATAGATCAAGGGTAAAAGCAAACAAGGGATTGTGGTGATTAATAAAGAATTCAACAGATTTTGTAAATATAAAAATAATGCATATTTCTAAACATAACCATGTTATGTTGTCACAGATTCGGGAGAGGAAAAAAAAAAGAAAAAAAAAAGGAAATTCCGCATGGTACACTAAAAAAACTGATGCCTATTAGGTAAAGCATTCTGTGGTTTAAACGCCTACTGATTTTGTAAACATAAAAATAATGTATACATCTAAAAATAACCATGTTATGTTGTCACAGATTCAGGAGGAAAAAAAAGAAAAAGAAAAAAAGAAATTCCGCATGGTATTCTAAAAAAACTGATGCTTTATTTTCAAACTAAAGTCGTGACAATTGTAACGTTTGAGTTCAACTGTGTTAACACAAAACCACAGTTGGGCAACCCACTAGAGCTGTGGCCCAAGGGAGTCCATTAGCTAAAACTAATGGAAATTGCAAGCAAATCCATATTTTCCACTCGGTTGACTTCGCCTGTTGATGACCCCCTCTGTTCTTGATTCTTTACAAACTTGTCGGAAAATTTGCTTTGCCGGTGATCAGTAAAAAATGCCAATCGGGTGTACTCTTAAAATACTGAGTGAAGACCGAGATGAATGAGGCCAGAAACACATCAGAGAAGAGGCAATCCGGCAAGCAACAACTTGATCTGAATGTGGATTTCTAAGATTTACTTGAATGTGAATCCACGTTTGCATTGAGGTTCAAATCTCCGCTGCTTCTGCTAATCCGTTTAACCTTCAGATGTACAGGCTCCTCCAAGATCGACACATTAACATTAGTCCAAACATCATGTTTTGTGGGGAGGTGGGCAATTTTCTCTGCAATAGCCATGTCTTCGGGCAGAACAGAACCAAAAACTGTGTAAGACCTTCTCCATTCATGGTGACCTGCAAGACTGATGAAGAATTCTGGTCCTGAACCAACCCAAGCAACTGATCCTCTTCTTATTGTAGGGCATGCTTCTACTGGTATATTCTTGAATGGGACTCCTTCAGCTTCAAGTGTTCCTTGAATCAATCCATATGGAGGGCCTAAGGGAGCCTAGAAAAACCACAGAAGGAGCTAAAGTTAAAAAGGCAGAACAGACTCCAAGAGGTTTATGCTAAAGGTGTATGGTTAACATCACTAATATCCAAGCACAATGCCCAAAGATTCTAGGGTTAAAAGCGGGAGGGGGGAGGATGAGAAAGGAATTGTAATAGGTGAATTGACAACAAGTACTGGATTATATCTGCTTGTGGAAAGCATTCAGAATCATACTGCTGAAGCAGCAGCCAGCATACTAGAACAGCATGCTCCAAGAGAGTAACTGCACAATCAGAGAAAGTAAATGGAAAATTGACAGAAGTTATACATCAGTTATGTGATTTCCTTCTTCATCCCAGGAACGCCCTCGACCCTCTGCACGATAAAATTGGCAACCAGCACAGTGCCTAGCTTCCAACAGCTCAACAATGTAGGCCACAGAACGTGGAGCACACTCAGGTAAAAGCTGTACGAAGTTTAGAAACATGAGCAATATCAATGGACAGTCAGTGTTGCAAATGGAAAAATAAGGAATACTTGCATGAAACAAAGTCCGCATGGAAATATTATTGGAAAGGATGTGGCCCACAGAAAACACTTAGGATAAAGTTATTGTAAGGATGGCATGTAAGAATCAATAATTAATGCATTTCAATGATACCTGCAATGTCATTTGCCTAAGAACTAAGAGAGTTGGCAAGATAACTACCGATCACTGAAGCGCTGGCAGATGTGCACCAATCAAACCAAAGATACAACCCTAAGATGTTAAACATAAAAGCCTAAAATTTTCAAATCTCAAATATAGGTATTAAATTAATCAGCAAATTTCTCCACAAGGTTAGATGAATGCGGAAGGGGGGAAAAAGCAGAACCACCAAGTGGCATATTCCAATTATTGATTGATAGTAGCTAAGCATCCTATAAGCTTCATCTTTCCTTTGCCAGGAAAAATTTCTGTACCAGTGAAAATTGACTTTCGAAAAGTTTCTACAAAAATTTTACATCTGACTTGTAAGCTGCTTGATATCAGAATGTACAAATCATAAATAAACAGCATGCTGGAATAATATCAGGTGATTTGACTGAGAAAAGATGAAAATTTCTTTTTACAATTGCATTTAACTAAGAAATCATCCACATCCATGCAAATTTTGGCCTTAGAATATGCAGAGAACAGCATGTTATGCTGCTGATTATTGAAATTGTCTCCAAGCTTTTGGTCAATAGCATCAAACAGAACCAATAAATCCCTTGGATGGTTTTCCACGCTTGCAGGAACTACTGGATTTTACCATGACTATAAGATTTCTGTTCACCATGCATACGGGGAAGGAAATCTTGCTGCAGATTCCTTCCAAAATCATGGCAGAGAAATGGAATGTCTCATATTCGTCCAAGGTTGATGCTCACGAGGAGTTCGTGCATGGTTCACTGGCCGATCCAGAGTGGGATCTAGCCTTCCTGATCTGATTAAGAGGAATTCAATCCCCTCCTGAAAATGGAAAAAAATGTGAGAAATCATGTTGGATCAGCTCAAAACCAGCCCAACTCTGCCAGGAATCAACCAAGATCAGATGATCCAATTTGGACTGGTAGATCCAGTCCTATCCAACCTCTGAACTGCATCTTAGTTTGTGAATGGAGATCCAAACCACCTATCCACCCAGTACCCCCATTTGAATGTTGGTGCATCATATTCATTTTCCTGATTTTTTTTTTAATTTCCCTCATTTAAAAAAAATTTAATAGAAAACATGCTGATTCAGGTTGCTCTCTTCCTTTGGTCTGGTCATGCTAATCCAGGATCTTGATCTGATTCCACCTTGTTCTGATCATGCCTACATTTTGCTTTTCATATTGATTTTTAAGATGAATAAATAAGGCCAGTGTTGCAGTATACATGCTGGTTACATGGTTCAGAAAGGGGAAAAAAAAAAGAATCCAACTCCTGGTTGTTCAACTGGTAAAAGCTTTGTATGCATGCAACCTATTGACCTTTGAGACAAATAAAAACGTTATGGGTCCTGCAATCTCAACTGTAAGCAGTGAGAGATTCAGAATGAGATATAGCATATACTTGTTTTCTGGTAGGGGTGTAAACGGTAATCCGCTATCCAATTTTCTGATCCGATTCTGAACATTAATAGTCGGAATCAGTAACACACTTTCTTCCCGAAATAGATTCAGGATCGGAATTCGGATATTTGC
The DNA here is from genome assembly GCA_030544215.1 of Zantedeschia hybrid cultivar. Taxonomy (NCBI): domain Eukaryota; kingdom Viridiplantae; phylum Streptophyta; class Magnoliopsida; order Alismatales; family Araceae; genus Zantedeschia; species Zantedeschia hybrid cultivar. The sequence goes on from JARZZO010000011.1 coordinate 51,507,443, forward strand.
GATAATAATTGGAATCGGAAATAAAAAGTGTCCTTTCCTTATCCTGTTTTCGATAATGTAATTAATTATGTATTTTATAAATTACATGCAATCCTTTTGTAATGCAAGGGTTGAGCCCTGTGCCATCACACGTGACTGCTGGTTCGGTGCCCCAAGGATTAGCTCAAGCATGCGGGTTGGGAACCAAGCAATGACTTAAATATTGTGTCCCCTTCCTGTGCTTCCCCTAGACTTAAGATGTTGGACTATTCGGGGTGGGGGAAGCAGCAAATGAAGGGGAAGATGAAAGTTCCCACCTTCATGGGAAAACAGTGCTTAGACAGAGGAGGGTGGAGGACCCAGGGCTAGTGCAGACTTGAAGCACGAAGGTGGTAGAGCAGGACACCCATTTGAGCAGTGTGATGACTTGCTTCTCATCGGTGGTGAGAAGCAGTTCCTTAGAGGCTTGGGGACCATCGCCACTACCACGGGTGAGCACCAGGGGGGAGGGGTGGGGGGATCTGGCTGAGGGACCTCTCCATGGCCGCCACCTTGCTGTCTGAGTACTCCCTCGGCATGGCCAAGATGGTGCAGTAGGTCTGGGTGGAGTCCCCTGGAGAGATAGCACCGGCGTCAATGGCCGTCGCCCGACGAAGCACACCCGTACAAGCTTCCCCATCTGCTGGCCTGCTCCGACTTCTTGCAATTAGTCCTACATCAGTTCCTGCAGGGAAACACAGGAGGAAGCATTCTATATAGATTGGCCAATCCTTCTCCTCTTGTTCGCTAGGCACCCGAGTAAATATAGCCCGGTTATTTAGGCCCAATGTAAAAGCCCAAATAGTTTATTATTCGATTTCCAAATCCAATTCCGATTAAAGGAAGAAAGCGGAATCGGAAACAAAAACACATGTTTCTGTATCTGTTTCCATTTCCAGTAATTTCCGTTATTTAGGAAACGGTAACGGAAACAGAAACACTTGTTTTCGTTTCCGTATTATATCTGTCTACAGCCCTATTTTCTGATAAGAATGTGAGGCGCTTGCGAGGTTCTACTCTTGGAATATCGCGATGTGTTCGCATGGACGTATGAGGAAATGCCAGGATTGGATCCTGAAGTCGCGGTGCCCCGTTTATCTGTCAACCCGAGTACTCCGCCTGTTAAGCAGGTCATGAAGTTACAAAAGTTGTACCGCTAAACCAACCCCCTAAAGAAAAATAGGCACAAGGAAAGAGCAATAGGCCAGACCAACCCACAAAAATGAAACGGTCAAAGGGCGTAAAAAAAATGAATTACTAATTCATTTTCCATTATGAGTCTACTGTATGTATATATGTACATATATTACATACATAGATGTATGCATAGGAACTCATTCATCCGAAAAGGGGTTCCTAACCAAGCTGTGGGGCAAAGCCGAACGAGACGTTGTACCTTTCTTCAAAGAGTGCCCCTAGCAGTGATCCATGCACAAGAGGGTTCCGTTCGGATAGACACGGCATAAGCTAGAGCACTTTAGTTCTTTCTCTTTCGCCGCCCCTACTGTATGTAGGAAAAGAGCCGGATCCCCTTAGCATGAAAGTGAGGCTTATAGTTTAATTGCTTGAAACGTACCGATCATAACGGTGATATTGTAGGTTCGAGCCCTCCTAAGCCTATCACCCCTACAGTTACAGTACAGCCAAAGTCCCACCGCCCGAACAAAAGATAAGGGTGTCTCGGCTGGGCTTACTTGCTATATCATATATAGCTGCCACAAAAGAAATGTCTATATCTAAGGCACCAAAGAGTTTTTATACATGGATAGACTACTTACTTCTGATCAACTTGCCACCCCTGCCAACACTGTACTTACCTATGTTCCATAAAATCTATCAATCTTGGTGCCACATCATTCTTGTCAACATGGAAGATTAAGCATAAACTTGCAAATGACAGCAATACCAAGAAATGATTGACACAAAAAATGTGATCACAATATCAGATTGCTGAGGAACATTTTGTACGCTTACTCTTTGGAGAAATATGCAAGAAATTAAATTTAGCATCTAGGGTCTAGCCTCCATACATGTCTATCAATAGTGTAACAACTAGAACCAATGGGCAGTAACACATGTACACAATGGAAGGAAACTATTACAAATGCATGTAAAGAGATCAACCAGTTTCATTGCAATCAAAAAGTCAAAATGCCATGATGTCCTCTTCCTCAATTGCAAGAGTTAAAATCCCAAATGCTAGAGCTCCTCTATTCCCAAAAAAGTAGTATGTTTAAGATGGGAAAAAATGGGTACAAACATGTTAATTGTTACAACTATAATCATCTAAGATTGTCATGACAAATTGACAAAAGACTATGCCCAATCAGAACAAAAGATATGAATGCACAGTGGGTTAAAAAGTCTCTACATGAATTTGGGGATGACATTTTATTCTTGGTCAAGGAAAAAAAGGAGCCGAGTTATAGATTGGCCAATCCTTCTCCTCTGGTTGGCGAGGGACCCGAGTAAATATAGCCCAGTTATTTAGGCCCAATGTAAAAGCCCAAATAGTTTATTATTCGATTTCCAAATCCGATTCCAATTAAAGGAAGAAAGCGGAATCGGAAACAAAAACACATGTTTCCGTATCTGTTTCCATTTCCAGTAATTTCTGTTATTTAGGAAACGGAAACAGAAACACTTGTTTTCGTTTCCGTATTCTATCTGTCTACAGCCCTATTTTCTGATAAGAATGTGAGGCGCTTGCGAGGTTCTACTCTTGGAATATCGCGATGTGTTCGCATGGACGTACGAGGAAATGCCGGGATTGGATCCTGAAGTCGCGGTGCCCCATTTATCTGTCAACCCGAGTACTCCGCCTATTAAGCAGGTCATGAAGTTACAAAAGTTGTACCGGTAAACCAACCCCTACAGAAAAATAGGCACAAGGAAAGAACAATAGGCCAGACCAACCCACAAAAACAAAATGGTCAAAGGGGGTAAAAAAAATGAATTACTAATTCATTTTCCATTATGAGTCTACTGTATGTATATATGTACATATATTACATACAAAGATGTATGCATAGGAACTCATTCATCCGAAAAGGGGTTCCTAACCAAGCTTTGGGGCAAAGCCGAACGAGACGTAGTACCTTTCTTCAAAGAGTGCCCCTAGCAGTGATCCATGCACAAGAGGGTTCCGTTCGGATAGACACGGCATAAGCTAGAGCACTTTAGTTCTTTCTCTTTCGCCGCCCCTACTGTATGTAGGAAAAGAGCCGGATCCCCTTAGCATGAAAGTGAGGCTTATAGTTTAATTGCTTGAAACGTACCGATCATAACGGTGATATTGTAGGTTCGAGCCCTCCTAAGCCTATCACCCCTACAGTTACAGTATAGCCAAAGTCCCACCGCCCGAACAAAAGATAAGGGTGTCTCGGCTGGGCTTACTTGCTATATCATATATAGCTGCCACAAAAGAAATGTCTATATCTAAGGCACCAAATAGTTTTTATACATGGATAGACTACTTACTTCTGATCAACTTGCCACCCCTGCCAACACTGTCCCTTACCTATGTTCCATAAAATCTATCAATCTTGGTGCCACATCATTCTTGACAACATGGAAGATTAAGCATAAACTTGCAAATGACAGCAATACCAAGAAATGACTGACACAAAAAATGTGATCACAATATCAGATTGCTGAGGAACATTTTGTACGCTTACTTTTTGGAGAAATATGCAAGAAATTAAATTTAGCATCTAGGGTCTAGCCTCCATACATGTCTATCAATAGCGTAACAACTAGAACCAATGGGCAGTAACACATGTACACAATGTAAGGAAACTATTACAAATGCATGTAAAGAGATCAACCAGTTTAATTGCAATCAAAAAGTCAGAATGCCATGATGTCCTCTTCCTCATTTGCAAGAGTTAAAATCCCAAATGCTAGAGCTCCTCTATTCCCAAAAAAGTAGAATGTTTATAAGATGGGAAAAAACGGGTACAAACATGCTAATTGTTACAACTATAATCATCTAAGATTGTCATGACAAATTGACAAAAGACTATGCCCAATCAGAACAAAAGATATGAATGCACAGTGCGTTAAAAAGTCTCTACATGAATTTGGGGATGACATTTTATTCTTGGTCAAGGAAAAAAAAAATTAAATACAGCATAGAACTTTTCCCATCCTATTTAATTAAAATAATTAAAAATAATAAATAAATCAAATCAAATAAATGAATAGATTTAATCAATTCCCATTAAAAAATCCCATAAAAAAGGAACCCAACCAAAAAGGGGAGGGCGAAGTGATACTAAAAGAACTATGCTCTCTGTTAGTCCTATCAATAAGAGGAGAGTACATGAAAAGTGTAACCGATTCTTTTGTTTCTTTGGGCCACCGGCCATCTGTCGGGGGTCTTGAGTTTAATACCAATATTTTAGCAACAAATCCAATAGATCAAAGCATAGTACTTGTTGTATTGGTTTATTTTGGAAAGGGAGTGTGTGCGAGTTGTGTATTTCAAAAATAGGTTTGGATCTGACCAGCTGCACTTTATTTTTTATTATAAAAAGGAAAAAATAAATAGGACCAAAAAGTGCATGATCTCAATGAATTACTTCTGAATACATTATTAATCATATGTAAGAACCATAGCATCTCGTAGATTTATATATAGAGAAAAAGTAGATCTCCAATTTTAGTGTCCTGAAATTCTAAAACTACAAGGATACTTGACTAAGTCTTACAGACCTTAAAGATTTAAGGAAATGGAGGATGGAAAATAAGGTAGTACAAATTTGTAGTTGTCTTCAATTTACTGTTTGATTAAGGATTACCCTAGAGAAGAGCACGTGTACCTACATCAAACTTTCATTTCTTTTCCCCTTTTCCTCTATGCCTAAACACTTTCCAAAGTCTTAAGGGAACCTCTGAGGTTGCTCCCTGATCATGAGCTTAAACTGCATCAAGAAGGTTGTCTATTTACCAACTGACCTCTTAGGGCATCTCACACTCTCTAATCCAAAGTTATATTTACTCAGTACTCAGCAGTCAGCACCATCTTGTAGAGGGATGGCATCTGGCTAGCACACAGTCAACAAAATAATTTGACAAATTCTTAAAACCTTCATGGGATCAAGCCAATTCCATAGTGATGGAACATGGGATAAGGTTTATAGTGTTGATGATGATGATGTCAAAGTTTAGGAATGATATGCAGAGAAAACTTCTTAAGTTTTCAGATTCAAATGCTATCCAAATCAATTTCATGTAGGATAAGCGAACTGATAACCCAGTTTCCCAAAACGATTACCAAATGATTCTCTATATAACATAATTTTTTTCTATTAAGTGGTTTGTACCACATATTCATTAATGAAAAGGACTGTAACAAGGGATGTACACGCATAGGAGGAAGAGACTGCCCCGTAAAGACATCAAGATAAAACATCCTGTGTACAAAAGCACCCTTAAGCCAAAAGAAAGGTGCCAAAATGCAGATCCAGAAAGAATCACAAAAAAAAACCTAGGAAAAAAACAAAAGCAGGACTACAAAGGGTTGAGAAGACCCAAAATGGAAGAGCTAGGACAAGAAATGCTAAGAAAGGCGCAGGATCACTCCAAAATCCGCTCACAAATGAAGGAGACCAGTTGAGGCTCCTTTTTGCAATTGCCCTCAAAGAAGTCAATACTTCCTCTCAGTCCAAATGCACCACAACATGGCATGGAGGATCATCCACAAAAACCTTGTCACAAGATTGGGGGCCACGGTCTCTGCCATGTGCTCAATAGATCAGAAGCCAACTCCATGGGAGTACACTGCTGATTCACCTTAGCTAGGAGGGTGGCCTGAATTGAGAGAGAGAATGGGCAGCTAGCCAATCTTTGGTAGGAAGACAGGAGTGGGCCACTCTCCAAAGAAGAAATTCACCTTCAAAGGGGAACAACAATTCCAAATCTGACCAAAAAGGGGCATCCTAGTACAACCATCAGCAATTATCAAGTAGACTTCACTGCAAAGGTCCCATCTTTGTTACAAGCCCAGGTCCATCTGTCCGGGGAGGCAGACTGCAAAGATAGTTCCTATAAGAGAGAAAGCAGGCTGCTGAACAAATCAATCTCCTCGTCGCAAAGAGTCCTTTTGAACATAGCAGACCACACCGGCAAGCCATCGTGAGGAAAAAACCACTGCAATCACTGCTAAGGGGGAGGAGGCTAAGGAAAACAATCAAGGGAACCGCTCAAACAAGGGCACTGGCCCATTCCATCTATCATGCCAGAAAAGGATTTTCTGTCCATTCCCAACCAAGAAGCTCAATCCTGCCAAGATGATGTCTCGGGTACCAAGAATTTCCTTCCAAATATGAAATACATTAGAGAGTGACCTAGGGGTCAAGTCCCAACCTCGCACATCTCTGAAATACCCAATGGTGATGACCTCTTGCCAAAGACTGTCTTCATCAATACATAACATGATAACATGCCATATTGACTGTTTTTCAGAAAATAATTAATAGCTCAGTACCTCACCAATGATATATTTCAGGAAGACCCATAGCCCCAAAGCATAAGCACTCAACTACAGCCTGTCCTCACTCACTTCTCTCAAATCCTCATTATCCCTCTTGGATCCACACAAATGCTAGTTTGAACTTTGTTTTTACACATTAGCATGATGAAACTCTTTATCTTTTGTGCCAATCATATGTTTGGGAGGCAGAGAACTGTTTGCATATTAATTGATAGAAAATCCAAAAATGCTATATGTGCATGCTATGCCATTTGTAAGTAGAAACGGCACTTCAATCATTAGAGCTTTTAAAGAAGGGACTTTTCATTTTTAGTCCCTAGAATCTTGCATATTTAGGGATAAGCCTCTCTAATCCAACAATTTATCATTGTGTTTTTTATTTTATTTTCAACTCTCCGAAGCTTTTGATATTACAAACAACTCCTCCTAGTCCGACTATATACAAATAAGCCGCCACAATCTAAACTTTCTTACAACAAAGCCATTTTGAGGGTCTTCTTTGTAACACTCTCGGGCTTTGTTGTAACATTATGGGGGCCTTGCACCAATTCAAGGGGATTGTGAGGGAATATAAATAAATAGTTGGATTAAAGGGGCTTTTTTGTAAATATACTATATTTTCAAGGAATAAAATATAAGTATATCTTTCTTAAAAGCTCCCCATAATTTTTTAGAATTTTAAAATAAACCCTTGCACCAGCCATAAAGGAAACAGAATATTAGTGGACTCTCCCCTCCCTCCCTCTACAATCCCACACTCTCTCATATGGACACACATCCAGTGGCGGACACATGAATTTTGCTCAGTGGGGTCATCCAGATTGAATATTGTGGACCAAATTGGAGGGGGGTAGCTAGGGATGCAAACGGGTCAGATTCGGTGCGGATCTTAGGTAGATCCATGACTGTATCCGTTAAGTTATCAATTTAGAAATGTTATCTGTTAACGATCCTATAAGTTAATAATCGGTCGGAAAACTAAATCCTAGTGTACCATATATATTCGGTAAAAAAAAAAAGTGAATTCGTTACCTTACCCACCATGAATATCAATTTGAAAAGACAATTCGTCAATTGACCTATAAACTGAAGGTCGGTTGAATACTAGGGTTATCGATCGGTTAACATTTGCACTACGGCAACAATGAGGTTCACTTAAACTAAACGATTTATTTGAAAGATACTAACGGGCAAAGGGATAGACGTGCGGTTGTGCGCAGGGCCATGGGCTAGTTAAATGGGCTGGGCGGCTGGGCCAAGGCCCAATGGGTTACTACGAGTGGGTCAGTCGGGTCCTGGGGCACCCTGACCTGGACTGGGCTGTGGAGTTGCAAAAATCCAGTGGGGTCTTAGGACCCCACTGCCCAAACGCTGGATCTGCCACTGCACACATCCCCTTGCCCCTTATATAAATGCCCCAGGCCTTCCTCCCGCAGCCGCTGCAAACACGACTCTCTCCTTCTCGCTCCCCAATCACCTTCCCCATCTCTTTCCAACAAAAGATCAACCTTGACCTCACCCACCTGACCGCTGTCAGGGTCCTGGGCAGTATATCCTTTATTATTTTAAATTTGAAAGAAAGCTTATGTTTCAATTTTGCTATATATATTGCATACATATAGGAATGTGATACAGTCTTTCACTCCCAGGGTTCAATCCACTGGCAGTAGACTGTAACAAAAGCCATTTGACCTTGATCGAACGGCAATGTTTTTAAAAAAAGAAAAGAGAGACAGTTTCCACCCAAACAAAAGGACTGCGCAGGGTTCTTTCTGCATGAAAAGTGGAAGCCCTGCGTTCATGTGGAAAGCGTCCACACACGGGTGCCTTCTCCCACCTGCGGAGCGTGCTAGGGCTGTTATGGTGTGATCTATGTACGTACATATGTACATACATGCATACATACAAAGCCATCCCTGTGCCTGGATTTCAGGAATATGACAAGTTAAGAGACCCACACATGAACTTAGGCCTCCTTTGGTAAAGATTGAAGTTCAGATTCAGCATGTTTAGATTTGGCGGGAAGCCAAAAAGTGGCAAATGTTTTCAAGTGAAAAAAAGGGAAGTCGATTCAAGGAAAATCTAGATTTGGGCTCATGTTGTAATAGACACATTTTTAGATTTCCCATGTATCCCATGAAAATAGGATGGGAGGAAAATCTCCAGATTCATGTGCACTCCTCCCTACTACCACTTTCTTCCACCTTTAACCTCGAAAAGGATATTCACGAGTGAGAATGAAGGATGCATTTGTCTTTTGATGTAGTCCTAAATCTGACTTTTTTTGTTCATTCCAAATGAGATTTTAAGAGGAGATTGTCCTCAAATTAAATACTTGGTTGATGAGGTGGCACTTTTCAAAATTTGGGTTCCTCTAAAATTTATAGTTGGGGAAGCGTTCCCAAACAAGGCCTTAGACAACTATAAGCTGACAGAAAAATCAAATAGAATGTTTTTAACATGAACCTAACCAATAAGATAGTAGCCAATTAAATGTTGGAGAATTTCCAACAAATTGGGTTTGGAGGATGATTTAGAGAATTTCCAACAAATTTGGTTGGAGGATGATTTAGATGACCAGATTGACTCAACCTTCTCCAGTGTGCGCTGCCTTGAGGATACTTTAACATGGGTTTTGCTAGTTACTGAACATCAGGTGATACAAGAGAAACAGTCCACAAAAAAGGAAAAAAAACATGTAAATGGTAACCAATGCCGTTAACCTAAACTCATTTTTTGGCCTTCGGGGAGATAAAATACAGGCAATGCTCAAGTAGTTGAAGCAAATAGAAATAAGAAAATAAAATATATAAATAGTGACCAACATGGTTAACCTAAACACATTTTTCATCATTCAAGGAGGGAAAATTCAGGCAATGCTCAAGTAGTTGAAGTAAATAGAAACTTGGAAAAGTAGAACTTACTTTTACGTGAAGGGTTCCATACTCAGTTTCAATGCCAACAATTCCCTACATGGAGAACAAACAAAAAGTAAGTTAAGAAATGACCACCTCCCAGCTTAAAACCAGATATTTAAATTTTAAATTTTAACAAAAAAGAGATAAATATTACATTCTTTTAACTCGAAGCATTGTGTTATTTTTACTGAAACAGAAAAGAGCTGTGTTCTTTTATCTGACAACACCATACAGAATGATCAGTGACAAAAAGCTTGTCAAGAGTAAACTTATTATTAGGAAACCTTCGATAACATGCTCATTTACCTGCAGCAATTAACATTATGATGTACAATGAAACTACCCGGTGAACACACTGGTTCAACCTTGCAGACTTTGGGTGATGGCAGAACGATGGCAGCCTGCTTTGGGGGCAATTGTAGTTAAGCAACAGGTGAACGTGCGCATTGAGCTCCTTGTCCCTTCGCATCTGTGGAAATGGTCCAGTATTGTTTCCTATGCAGAGAAGGCCGCACATGTGATGCAATTGACAGGAAGGCTCTCCGAAGCATGTGAGTGCTTCAAGCTTTCACCATGGTCGTAGTGAAGGGAGCACCTATTTTCCCTGTCACTGTTCTCGCTTCTCGTGGGGTTCCATCTTCGAGATTTGCATGATTGAGACAAGGAACCAGGTGTCTAGTAATGGCGCTGAGGACTGTCATTCATAGGCTGGAGTGGTATCGGGTGCTGGTGGCAGCATGCTGGCTATGCAGAACTCGTCACAAACCCTAGACAGTGGAGACATGGGGAAGATGGGAGATAGCCTGGTCCAACCAGGCTGCCTTGGGCAAAGCGGTGTTGGAGGTATGCATTTTAAATTTGCATAGGCAAGTCATATGGTTCAACCACCGTTGGATCAGTGAAGATTGGTTTGGCACGGTACCAGGGAGGTGGATCCAGTAGGAAGAGGGGCATCCCTGAACCATCAGCTTCATATCTGTTCCTTATATTGTGCATTCGGCAATCAGCACCCAGCAGGCATCTCTCAAGTCAGTTGGGGTGATGACTTCCCACCAAAGGGTTTCTTCAAAGGAACCAGCATGCCCAAGTCGAAGGAAATGGTGGCAGTTGTGGCAGCTAATGCTGATGGCCACTCCAATGGAGAAGCAACACTAGTAGCAAAGAGGGCTTCCTTGGTAACAAGGGCAATAGTAGCTTCTTTTACTTCGATGATGTTTCTATGGCTTGGTGGAGAGAGACCCAGGCAAAATCCATGTAGAATCAGATATCCTTACGTCCAGGAGAGAGAGAACTAGTTTCCACTCAGAGAGGATCCCCTCTGGGAAGGGGTTTTAGGCTGAGTGTTGGCAGGTGTTTCTTATGGGTTCTGGGCAGTGGCAAAATGTATTCTGTAGGGTTAGGGACTATGTAGTCAGAAGCGAGAGGTGACCGAGGCAACCAAGGGTTCGCCTCAGCCTCAAATGCCTACGCGATTGCCTAGGCGTTTGAGGTGATGTGTTCTCCCATAGATCACTATATAGGAAAAAATGATAACACATGAAAAATAAAATACAACATACAAGATAATTGTATGTAAGATTCTGACAAATATTGATCACGTCCAACTTGTTATGTCTTAAGACATCCATTACTCATATAAATAGTAGATGGTCCTAAGAATCATAATAAACAAGAAAAATTGTGACAACATGTAAGAGACAAAGGGTACTAGAGATTATTAAAAGAGGCAATAATCACTTTAGAATAATTAATAATAAGAAAAGCAGTACCACATAAGTAAAAAAGAAACAAGCTTATGGCATAGACATCATAGGCAAGTGCTTAGGTGAATGAGAGGTGAGGCAAAGTGTTTTGGCTCGAATCAGCATACTTTATTGTCTAGGCGAGTGAGGTAATCGCCTTTGATAACATAGGTTAGGGACTTGGCTTCCTGTCAGGAGTGTTCCTTGGATGTTGTTCAAAGGCTCTTTTGGGTTTTGGGGAAGGTTATTTTGGACCCTTTGGGTGTTGCATTCTGTGTAAGCTTATTTTATTTTATGATACATGTGGTCCCATCCACTTCAAAAAGAAAAAATTGGGTGCATTTACTAATAGTGTATGATGCTAACCGTTCCTATCATTTGAAAAGAAGTCACCATATGCCAACTCATGGAGTTGTAATGTAAAAGCTTTTCTCTCCTCCTGATTAAAGAACAAAATTTCAGTTGATGGCAGGAACTGAAGCACATAGTCATCATCTAGATCAAGAGCATCCCAGGATTGGCTTGAAATGCTGCTTCAACAAATAGTTGAGAGTTCAGGAAGAAAGATATACTGTGTACCAGACTTCGGGAATAATGGAATACACAATGCAGTGAAGGTCATCATATTTGCATATCAACCAAATGAGAAGTATACTTAGTGGATGAGCTGTATACTATGAATATTGCTAACAATGAAGTCGAAGCTTCTTAAAACTTATACAACATGTGACCAAAACTAGGGGAGCAGATTCAGAAGGGCATCTTGATTTGAATGATATGCAAATATAATGACCACGCTTTCCCAGTTCACTGTGCTTATACTTTCAGAACTTTTGTTGATTGTCTGAATGATTCCTCATGTACAAAATTTTAGAATAACTCGTTCTATGGTTTTCCTAAATACTCTAATGTCAAAAAAACTAGGGAGTCCCTTACATCATTTGGATATGTTTACCATAATTAATCAAGTTAAATAAGCTGCATCTCATTTGTGCTATGGTTTTTCTAGCAGCGTCCACAGTAGATTAAAGAATTGGATAATATTAGTCATAATAATGCAGTTTTTTTATGTTGAATTATGATAATAACACAACTCATTAATGTGAAAGAATGAAAAGCATAAGTATCTGCATCTGTGTCAGCTTATCCCAAACAGAACCAAAACACTACTCATATATAAAAGCAACTTTATACACTAATGCTAAAGGCATAATGAGTCCATTGCTGACTATTGACTATCTTCCAAATCTTGTTGAACAGTGCAAATAGCCGTGGAGAGGTTGTCCAAGAACCTCTGCCCAAGAAAACATCAGCTTGCAGATGCCCAGCATACTCCACGAAGCATGTTATCTGTAATGATGTGACAGAGACAGTGGATCATTTCCTCTGAAACACCACTCATATGTGTGAGGGTATCTGTGGCAAAATGTAAGCGTTATGAGACAGCATGGCAGTACAAGGACATTAACATTCTAGGGGGCATCAGAATCTTAGCCTTTTCAAGGTAACAGGAAGATGTGATCACTAATTTCACATACTGCCTTGTGGACCCCAGAGAGAGAGAGTACAGAGAGAGAGCGCAATGCACAAGAGGTCAAGCCTTATGGAGTAAACCAGAAAGTACAGAGATATTATTGTTGGTGTGGCATAGAAGGCAGCCACTTCAAGGTGATTAGAAGATACTGCAGATGATTCTGCAAGCTACCTTGTGCGCTACAGATGAGGAGAAATGATGGGGTCCTCAAGTGACTGAATATATCTTCCCGAGTTGTCAGGTTCATTTGCAATCATATGCATGGAAAGGCCAGGCTATTGTTGGCACTGGGAGGAAATTATTCAACAATTGCAGCTAGAATTTACATCCATGTGCTTAGGAATGAATCAGACCACCAACCCAAAACCCATGTTAGAGGGTGGAGAGTTTGAAGGCACTTGATGGGAAAACTTTGTCCTAGATTGATGGAAGTCATTGAGGAGAGATTTTAGAAGTCCATTGGATATTGTGAGATCCTACTCAGTCTTTTTTACCAAAGTGATCTCTGTTAAACAGAATTACAGCCAACAAATAGTCAGCTGTTTCTGTAATTATAACAATCATGAAAGTTTATGAGGGAGCTGTAGCACTTTTGTTTGGAAACAAAGCATAAGAATAATGAGTGGACAGGGTGTTGAGAATGATGCCTTTGTCAATGCTATTTCTTTTGATTTAAGCTAGGATATGAATGGTTTAGGAATAGAGAGACATGTCGGTCTTACATCAGAGATTTTCCAGCTTTTCTCTGGAAAATGCAACTGTACCATGTCTTTTCTGGCCTTGGAATGCTCTGCTGCTCTTTTCATGTTTAGGCCACATTTGTTATTGTAAAAAGTAAGGCAAGCTTTACTGTAATGAAAGCAAGATGTTGACTACGTAAGGAAGAACATAGGTGAAACCATAACAAAAAGGATGGTACAGCAGCTATTCCTTTTTTTTTTTTCCCTACAGAAGAAGTTTACTCTTCTTATTAATGGATTCTGGTCCTGTGGCCATTTTCCATGAGGATCATCCATACTAGGCGGAAACATTACCTTCTAAGCATCAGATTAAAATTACCATGAATCCCTTAACCAGCAATACATAAAACAATAAACCTCCTAATAGTTAACATCAGAAAGCTGACAAGTGTAATGGAAAAACTGCATATTTGAGAAGAAAACCATGTACCTCTCCTTTTCCAAAAATAAGCCCAGAAGTCCAGATGACTTTCTCTCCGGACTCCTGCAGATCAGGAAACAATGCATCCTTTTGCTTCTTCAACCAACACTAGGTGCAAGAACAGAAGAGAAAAGTCAGTTTGTATGGACAACCCAGAAACTTCATCAAATCATTCATCACAACTTAGTATCAAAAGAAAAAAAAAATCAACCATCAGTAATAGATGGTCCATGCAACTAAAATATCAGAACCATGTAACTGCACACAATCATACAAAAAAGGTTATTTAGTTTCATCTGTCACTTGGAACTTGGCAAGATACAAGCTGTAGAGAAGAGAGAAGATGGAGTAGGAGAGGCAAAAACAAAGAGGTGCCGTGGCTCACTCTCTCTCAACTAGAGAGGCCCAGCCAGCACACTCAAACTCTATATATTATTAGGGCAACGGTTAACAACGACAAAAGACTCTTATACCCCTGTGTTACATAAAGACCATGACTCACCCATCAACATCTGTATGATCTTGAAGCCATAGCATGTTACCACGGATCATGGAATCATAACACACTACCAGTGACAAAAATTCTAAAGATATTTGAGCAATTTTTAGAGCTGAACATTGACCTCACCCTAACCAGCTCAAAAATTTACCATATTTTTGTTGAAGGCCAGTTAGCAAGTGGCTGGGAAGGTAGATTAATAAAGACCCACCAAATCCAGCTTTATTGATCCAAAACAAGGCCCGGTCAAAAAGAATCATACACCCAAGGAGTGATCTAACATGCATTGGAATATTCATTTAGGATGGACCATGCCCTTTTGTTGCATACATGTCATGGAATGCAGAATCGGCCGATCCTGATCCGGATCGGCCGATTCAGATCGGGATCCGGGACCCGGCCGGAATCGGCTGATCCTGGCCAATTCTGACCAATTTCAGCCAGTTCCAGCCAATCTAATCCCGATTCGGATCGGGATCGGTGGGTCCCGATCCAGCCATCCGATCCATGCTGGAATTCCATGATACATGTAGCATTACTTCTTGCGTTTCATTACATCTCCCTTCAACCATGACACAATGTCATTGCTGATTAGCAGCAGCAACCCATTTCTCCAATTTTCTGTGACATAGCAAATCAGTGTTTCCAAAATACCTGCTAAAATGAATGCAGAATTTGAGATAAAATAAGATTCAATAAAATGATTGGGAGAGAAGATTTTTTAACCAAACAGAACAAGATAATTCATTCTGCAGCAAACTTGCCCCAGCTTCAAGTATAACCATTTCTCAAAAAAAAAGGATAAGAAAGGGCATCAGATCAGGACTATCAGCCCCGAGAAGACTAATAACATGATGTCCGATATAACTAGTCAAACAGAAAATAGCAATTCAGAGCCAGTGCAAACAATCCAAATTGACTGAACATTAAAACAACATCAATTAAATTTAACTGAATTAAGAATCCACAAAAACCATTAGACCAATTCTGAGAAGACAGCCAATGATGACTAGAAACAAAATGACAATGAGCAAATCCTAAATAAATACTGGAAACTCCTGATTGCTGATCTAAGTTTCACAGACCAAAGCAACCAATAAACTGGAAATGGAAAAGGCCAGGCTACATATGGAAGATGAATCCGAGCTCACCTCCCCAAATTTCTCCTTGCATCTCTCCCGGTCGCCGCAGAAGACCCAGGAATCGCAGAGGCAGGGTCCGTCGCCGCCCCGGCACATGGCCCTGCAGGCCTTGCAGCACTCCCTGGACGTGTTGAACTTGAAATCGGTGCCCCACTTCACGGCCGACCCCCACAGCTCCAGGTTCTCCACGCCCCTGCAGCACTCTCCCCTCTCCTCCTCGGCGTCCTCCTCCCCTCCCGCGGCCCCAGCGCCCTGCGATTCCGCCACGGACGACGCCGCGTAGTACGCGGAGGAGGGGCGGCGAAAGGCCAGGGAGATGCCGGTGTAGACGAGGGAGCAGGTGACGAAGGCCACCACGAGGAGGACGACGGAGGGGGGCCAGCGGCCCCCGCCCTCCTGGGGCTTCCGACCCATCTCAAGATTCTCAACACAACACCTAGAGATTGAGAGGAAGGGAGAAAAAAAAAGGATCTTTCCCCCTTGTCCCCCCTCTACAGAGAGAGAGACACACACACAGAGGGGGGAAGAGGAGAAGGTGGAGAAAAACTTGATCTTCCCCTTCTTTCCGGAGAGAGAGAGAGAGTGGGGAGAGAAAGGCTGACTTCTGCTGGTGGGCCGCCTTCGGCTTCTCTCTCTCCTCTCTCTGTAGGCGTCTGCTTGCGAGAGTTGGTGAGGAGCGCTCTCTCTCTCTCTGTGTAGGCGTCTGCTTGCGAGAGTTGGTGAGGAGGACGTGAGTACGTGTGACCGGGAGGGAGGTTGACCGCGAAGCAGATGGAGCAGTTTGGGTATAAAAAACTGCAGGGATATGGCTGCCTTGCCCGCACAAGGTAGAGAGAGAGAGAGAGAGAGAGAGAGAAGGTGGTGGCCGGCTGGGGCTGCCGATCGTGGAAGTAGTGTAGTCACTGTGAAGAACACCCGGCCAACCAAATGAAGCCCCATGCAACAAGGACAGGGGGCCCGGAGCTCTGGAGGCCACACAGTACCACAAGCACATGGAAAGGGGAAGGTCAAACTTGGTTCTACTTATTTTAATCGAGTTCAAGGTAGAGTCGAGTTTTTATAATAATTGTTTAAGTTTAATTTATTTAACTATTAAATAAATTTTAAGTTGATATCGAGTAGATCACAAGTTCAACAAATTTATAATATATTTAATTTAATTTTTTCATTTTAAATATAAGCTCAAATTAAATTACGACGAATAGCAAGTTGTTTGCGTCTTTAACTATTTGATAGAAAATTTTACAAGATATTAAAATATATTATTTATTAAGATTATTCATGATTAAAAGAATTAAATGAGTACTTAAAAAATTCTTAATAAATATTTTATGAGCTATTCATCGAGTGTACTAATTTATTTGCAATCCTAATGCAGAGTACAGCTCAAGGTGCTTGGTGATTCCATCAATAGATTATGAATAAATTACTAATAACCTTGTGAGTAGCTCGATCGGGGACTTTGTGGGTAGATCAGATTGCAGACCTTTAGTTTGGTTAATTACTTGTTTGCTTGCAGCCTTTTCTTGAAAAATAATTGTTGCAATTTATTTGTAGTTTTTTATTACAATAACTATTTTTATAAATAATTAAAATTAATTTATAATTGTAATAGATCACATCACATACTAAGTCGCTCATCAAGTAGATTCGTCTAGAGATGTAAATGGTATCCGAAAATCAATTTATCGGTCCGTTTTCAAAGCTTAAAGGTTATAAAAGGATAAAGACAGAGATACTATCCATATCCGAATTATTTAAGATAAAGATAAGGATACACTTTTTTCCGTATCCAAGTATCCGTCTATTTTCTTTTGCTCAACTTATTCGTTGATTATATCTTATTTAAAATTTTCATCTCTAAATAAAATCTCCAATTATATACTTACATAATTACATATCTTATTGTCCATACTATTTTTTTAACCCCTTGTCTCCCTCATTCATTAGTCTGCAAGGTTTATTCAGACAGATGTCACGTGATTTATAATTAAATTTATAAGAATTAATTAGAACGAACTTATACATATGTATATTTTGAAAGTAAAATTCATTCGTCCCTTATAGAAACGTAAAAAATTAAGCTTATGTTCACACATAGTATTATATGATAATCTAATCTTTATATATCTGTTTCCGATAATTTTTGATAATTTTAAAGGATAAGGATATAAGAGGATAAGGATAAAGATAAAAATAAAGCATGTTGCCTAAAAGATAAAGATAAAGATAGAACCACTATTCGATCCGATATATATTCTTTTACATCGGTGCGTCTATGAAAGTGTCAAGGTTCCAAAAAATTGACATAAATTTGGGATTGACAAGCTTGACTTTACAAAGAGTTTGGAAACCACAAATGGAGCATAAAAAGCCATATGTGCACTTCATCTATTTGGCAGAGCCGACACATCCATTGCACGGTCACTACCTATGGATAGACGACCTATGGGAGCCGAAAAGCATCTGTTTATATCGTCACTTTTTCCCATTGTACATAAAAGTGGGCTGTGGGTTTTTTCTTTTTTTCTTTTTTTTTGTTAAGTAGAATAAAGGTGGATGATGGGAATCATAGGACTTAGCTTTTGAGAAAAAAAGTTGTGAGAGGGAGAAAAATCAACCAAGTTAAAAAATGATAAGGATTAGATGGATAAGTGGATACATTAGATTGATATAATTAGTTGAAGACTTGAATTAAGTTCTAACATATTTGTTGGTTCCTAACATTTTAATTATCAAAATTAAACTTAGTTTTGAAGTAGGCTAAGCTTGGTCAAGCCCAACAGATGGTCCAAAAGGGCCCACAAGGCCCTCTAGGGATACCCCTATTACTTATGGATGTCCTTCAAGTCAATCCGTGACATTTATGTATTCTTATTTTCATTTAGAGTAATGAAAGTCATAATATTCATTATATGTAATATATTATTTATGTTTCATAATGAAGTCCAAGGATATATAATGAACATTGAATCATAATGAAATTATGACAATGAGATCAATCTTTTTTAAACATATATTCTGAATCGCTCCTCTTCAAAAAATGTTTGACAAAGACATCAAATAGTTGATGACACTATTATAATGAAGATTGAATCATGATGAAATTATAATAATGAGATCAACCTGAGACACTAAAGTCACCTTATTGGCAGACTGCTATGTTTTAGACTTAACTTAAAAGTCTCTTATTATAAGATCTTAAATAGTTAAGTACTCAAATTCAATGAGACATCTTTGAAAGTGATTGTGTGATCAATAAGGAACCGTTCACTCTCGATATTAAAAGAGAGAATGGTTTATAAAGTGATACCAGGGAAGTCTCTAGTCAAAATTACATTGCGTATTAGAAAAAGAGTTTTTCCTACGATACATAAAGTTAGTATCTAATTTGTATGAGCAAACAGTATTAGGGTTTGACAGTCAAACTATACCCTAAATTCACTTGATAGCATTGTGTGAATGAAGGACTATAACGGCATAGTAAGTGATGATAGAAAAGTTCCTTAGTAGGTTGCTTTGACCCCAATACCTTTTGAGATCATAAGGTATTGCTTGGTACCCACCATAATTGAAAATCCGATTGATTTATTCATGTAATGATTAAATTGATATTTTAATTATTTAATATATGATATTAAATAATTAAGTCAGTAAGCTATTGCTAGACTTAGTGGACTTAAAACTAGACTGACATCTAGGCTTAAAGGGTTACATGCACAAGATTCTCAGTCGATGCGAATTAAGCGAGAACTTATATAAGTTCAAGGTCTTTTATGAAAAATCACCAACTAATATAAATATAAGCTAAAGAGAAATCATGGGCCAAACTCCAAGGTTTTCTCTAGAGTCAAGTCATCCCCCTCTCTCTCCTCCTCATGCCTAGCCGCTTTTAAAGGGGCTCTCTCTCTCTCTCTCTCCCAATTGCTCCACCCTTGTGTCATAGGTATTTGCGAAGAGAAGAAGAACCCAAGATCAAGAAGATTCCTCTAGAGAAGCAAGGACGATGCCTCAACTGGGAAATTTCAGGGATACCATCGGAGGCCAAACATATGTGCAACTAATAGCTAGCGACATCCCCCTAGGGTTATCCTATCTTGGCCGCACCCCTCTATGGGGTCCTGCCAAGATGCCTAGCCCCTTCCCCATGGACCTCTATCATCATGGAGGGTGGAAGGCCAAGAAGGAAGCACATAAGACAAAAAAAGTCATATATGAATTATACATCAAAATAGAGCAAATCTGACTCTAATACCATTGTAAGAATCAGTGAGAGGAGGGATAACAGAGCAAAAACAAGATATTAAGACTCCTCCCCATCGCTCTATTCCTGATGTAACAAAAATTTATGATTTTTAGTAGGAAAGAGATGGATTTTCTCACCATCTTGCGATAGTACGTTTGCAAGATTCGTAGTTCCATATAGAGGGAGACTGAGAGACACAAGTGTACGCCTTCTAAACATATCCATACCAGTTCCTCATTGTAAAAGTTGTTAGTATTAGATGGCCTACAAGACAATCTGATACTTTGTAATATTTAGTTTATTAATATAATGGCATAAACTCATTATGTAATTAAATCGATCTTTGTTTATCGTATCACGATGAAGTCCATGAACATATGCAATGGTCTTCGGATTATGATGAGATCATAATTGCGAGACCGAAGACTTATAAACACATGTTCTTAATTGTTCCTAGTCAGAGGATGTTCGAGAAGGACATCAAATATCCTGATAGACTAGTACAGGTTTCTTCAGCTCATGTGATGATGGTAACTGATTGTATAAATCACTTGTGTGGAGACACTATGCTGAACCTGTAGGTACTCATTGATGAATGAGTTTATTGAACTGATCCGATCATGAATCGCTGGATGATATCTACCTAATTGTTAACTAGCTTGATTATTTTGTAACGGTTGCGTGGATAGTCCTTGGACCTGAGACACTAAGGATACCTTGTTGGTAGGTCTCTGAACTTTGACCTTGATTAACGAATCCCTAATCATGGGTTATCTATAAGACAAGTGATCGGGTTTAAGGAGATGCCCTCAAAGGTGATTGTGTGATCAATACGGGATCATCCGCTCTCGATAATAGGAGAGAGAATGTTCCAGAAATGATGCGTTGAAGTCCCTAGCCAGGACGGACTCTGTATCAGATAAAGAGTTATCTGATATAGATTAGCGGTATCTAATTCAAGTGAATCGATCGGCTAGGGTTTAACGGTAAACCATATCTTACGTCGATTCGGGAACATTGCACGGATGAAGGATTATATTCGCACGGTAACCGATGATGGAAAGGTTCCCATAGTGGGTTACATAAACCCCAATGCCTTCGGGATCACGCGGTGTTGCTTGGCACCCAACGCGATCGGAAGCCCGTCCGAATTTATTGTGGGACATTAAATTTGGCTAATTAATTAATATAAGGATATTAATTAATTCAGTTGGTCCGTAAAGAGTTACTAGACTTAATGGGCCATTAACTGGATTGGTATTTGGGCCTAGAGGGTCACACGCAAAAGGTTTTCAAGTCAATGGATATTTAGACGGGGTATCAAATAAGTGTGGATTTTTCTGAAAAACCACAAAACTACTTATTATAAAAGAATCGCTTTGCTCACTGGGGACAACAACCCGGAGCAGACCTAGCCGCTCCCCTCTCTCTCCTCTCTCTCTCTTGGGCGCCTCTTCAGAGGCCAGCCCCACGGAGGCTCTGCTCTAACTCCCACCTGCTCTGCATCCCGTCCGACGGGAATTCCGATACCGCATGTCGTGGAGGATTACGCGTAGCCAAACAGGATCTGCGGACAGCACCGAGCGAGGAAGCAAGGATGATCCATCGAGAGGAAGACCGCGTAGATACCGGTAGAGGCCGGGCACCTACGCGGCTTGCGGCACCACATAAATGGAACCGGACGAACACGAATTTGAATCCGCGCAAGGTACAATATGATTTTACTATCTGTCTTTGTATCTGAAACGACATGGATCCGAAAAAAATATTTTCTGCTGCATTTGTTTGGATCTGACACAGCGAACCCAACAGTGGTATCAGAGCCAGTTTCCACTATGTTCTTCACTGTTTCAGTCTCCAAATTGTCATTTTTATAACTGATTCCATGCAACTTTTTTATTTTAATTGCATGAGCCATGTTCATCAGATGAACGCGATTAATTAATAGTAATTTATTTCATTAAAATCAAAATTTTTCTGTGTGTGCTTCGTGTTCTTCGTCTGACGAAGAATGGGTTCGAATCGGGGTCTTCACGGGCACCCCAAGTGTTGGGGATTGCTCACCGGGGTCTTTGATCCTCCCCGGTGGGTCGCCGGCCCTTGACCGGCGCCGGAGAAGGCTACGGCCGGCCCCCTTTCTCCTCCTCCATCATCATCATCCTGCTTGTTTGGTTGGGGGGGGGGGGGGGGGGAACCATCGGCGACCTGGGGGTTACCGTCACCGGAGCCCCAGGCCGGCGGCGGCGAGGCACCGCCCTCCTTCATCCTAAGTGCAGCTAGGGTTTCCCTAGTTGCGTCGGGTGAAGAGGGCGGGCCCGACGTTGGGCCGGGCCAGGCCCTGGCGCCCGAGCCAGCCCGGTGCCCAACCTGGACCAGGCCTACCCCTTAGGGCGAGTCTGGGCTTGGCTTAGGGGCCGGATCAGGCCCAGCTTGCTGGGTCCGTTGACCCCCTTTTGACCAGGCCCATTAACCCCCATAATAGCCCGTTTTTCCCCTATTTGCTGGTTTTTAAATTACATAATTTAATTTAAATTTAAAATGAGATTTTATAATTAATTAGATTCTATTTTATAGTTGTTAAAGACCAGCAAATGAATATTTTATGTGGGAATATTTTTAACAAATCGTTGTTAATTAGTTTATTAAATGATGTTAAAGATGATTAGTTTAAATGTTAAATTAATCTCTTTAATTTCAAAATATTTAACTTACATGGAATATTATAAATCTGTCAATTTAGAGTTTTAGCACATATGATGTGATGTGATTGCTTATTTAAATTTGATTTAAATTAACATGTTTAAACAAAATAAAAACTTTTCGAAAATTCAAGTCCAAATTTTGTTTGGTCCCTAGTTTATGAAACCAAATTATATATTTTCGAAAATTCTATTTCTTTAGCCATGTGATGTGCTAATCCATGTGTGATTTGTTTAATTAAAAACTACACGATGGTCATGGATAAGCACATAATATAATTTTATGTGATGATGTGTGTATATGGATCAATGGTGTGTTTGGATTATTAATTGTTAATAATAGAAGTCTGTGAACCCTCTTCCTCTCTCATATTCCATTGTATCTCTACCTCCCTCCTTCATGTACTCGCCATAAGGCTTCTTTTAAATTATCATGTAAATTATGAATTTATAATGTATTTTGATCGAGGTGACTGAGCGTGAAGCGAGGATGATCCACAACTGCAACTAAGAAGGAAATGAAGGAGTTCTATGAGTTTGCAGACTCATAATATAATTGTTATATTATTTATGTGTGTATGTTTGACTGTCTAGCTCAAGTCAAACCACAGTGCTATCTATGACCACACCATGACATGTATGCGATGCGTGTATTTTTCTTTTGATTACGAATCGAATTACCTAAGTTATTAGTATATATAATATATGCGATATAGTTAAATACTATCACCTAGGATGAGACCAAAACAAACAAAATAAAACTTTCGTTATAAAGTCTAAGCCGTAGTGCGAGTCATTAAGAATGCACCGCATGGCTCTCCATCAATTAGTTTTTAGAACTTAATTCAGTAGTTGCATTTTCTACGTGTTTACTCGAGATTTGCCATCATACGATGAGAGGAGTATTAACTATGGCATTAGATGCCTTGAGACTGGAGTAGAGGAACGATGTAGCTATCCTCGTATTTACCCTAGAGCTATATTTCTACTCTACTCTATTACGTATTCATGGTAAAACTTAGACCGAGTATAATGGTCTACTGTGTTTACTAAGGACCATTAATAACCTGGGAGCCGAAACAAGATCATATATTGCAAAGAGTTGAAATTACCATGAGATGGTTGATCTAAGATAGCAATATGATACTATGTGTTTATCCGAGGTCATACTGTGATACTTGGAGATTCAAATCCTCACTAAAAGACAGTCGGCATTTTTCGTTATGTATATCTGAAGGTTATACAGTCCGACGAAAATTATTAGGAGTAACACTTGATTATAAAGTCCAAATTTTAATTTTCAAATTACTAACTAAATTTCTACTAATTGAAATTTATTATCTCTTGTAGGCTAAGATGTCGCACCATAACCTGTTGCGTGGCATACTGGATGCTAATCGTTTGACAGGCCCAAACTATTCAGACTGACTCAGGAACCTGAAAATTGTCCTCAGGTCTGAGCAAATTGCTTATATCCTAGATGAAGAACCTCCTACTGAACCAACATTAGATGCCCCAGAGGAGGACATGCTGACATATGAGAAATAAAAAGAAGATTCCACCATGGCCCAATGCTATATGCTAGTCTCTATGAGCAATAAGTTCAAGAGGTAGCATGAAAAGATAGATGCTAGATCCATCATGCTCCATTTGAATGAGCTATTTAGTGAGCAGAGCAGAATCGAAAAATATGAGATATCTAAGAATCTGTTCAAGACTCAGATGACAAAGGGATCTTCAGTATACACTCATGTGCTGAAGATGATTGAATGGGTAGAGAGGCTAGATGCTCTTGGGGTCCCACTTTCCAAGGAGATGCATACCGACCTTGTGTTGTCTTCACTTCCACAATCATATACTCAGTTCATAGTTAATTTTAACATGAACAAAATCCAGACAACTTTGGCTGAATTACTGAATATGCTGAAGATTGCAAAGAGGAACCTTGTGAAGGAAAAACCCCAAGTCCTCATGGTTAGTAAGACCAGTCGAAAGATACTGGCACTCCAAGCATTTAGGAAAGGTAAAAGCAAGAATTAAAAGAAGCCAAAACTTGTCAAGAAGGACATGGCAAGAGTTCTGAGAAGCGTGAATGCTTCTACTGTCATCAAAAGGGCCACTAGAAGAGGAATTGCAAACAATACCTCAAAGACAAGGCTCAAGGAACTGTGAAACAACATGACACTTCAGGTATCTATATAATAGATGTAAACTTGTCAATTAGAGATTATACATCATGGGTATTAGATACTGGATGTGTTTCTCATATCTGCAATTCTATGCAGGCACTGACAAGAAGGCGTAAGTTGAGGACCAGCGAGGTGGAGCTGAGGCTAGGTAACGGCGCAAGAGTTGCAGTGATCGCTATGGGGACAGTGAAGTTCAAGCTACCATCCGAAGACACTTTTTCATTAGATGAATGCTATTTATGTACCTAGCATAATAAGAAATATTATTTCTATTTCATATTTAGATAGAATTGGTTACACTTTATCTGTTGAGAACAATTGCTGTTCAATTTATCAGAAATAAATTAATAGCTTCTGTTTCTTTATCCAATGGATTGTACTTATTAAATGTGTCTCACGATAATTTTCATATCGATTCTTTAACTAAAAGAAATAAGTATGAAGTGAACAAAATCTACCTATGGCATTATAGGCTTGGTCACATTAGTGAAAACAGACTCCAAAGGCTGCATAAAAATAGACACTTAGATCCATTCGATTATGAATCGTATGCAACCTGTGAGTCATGTTTGATGGGTAAAATGACAAAATCTCTATTTACTGGAACTAGAGAACGAGCCGAAGACATATTGGAGCTAATACATTCAGATGTATGTAGTCCTATGTCTACTCAAGCCATTAGTGGTTTCTCATACTTCATTACATTCACTGATGATTACTCAAGGTATGGATTCATATACTTATTGAAGTATAAATCAGAAGCTTTTGAGGAATTTAGAGAATTCAAGAATGAAATAGAGAAACAAACAGGAAAGAGTATCAAAGCCATCCGATTCGATCGTGGTGGGGAATACTTGAGTACAGAGTTAATGAAATATTTAAAGGATAATGGTATTATTTCTCAGCTTATACCTTCTTATACACCTCAAATGAATGGCGTATCAGAAAGGAGGAATCGCACATTAATGGAAATGGTGCGATTGATGATGAGTATGTCCAAATTACCAGTGTCCTTAAGGGGATATGCACTTAGCTCGAGTATGTATATCCTAAACAAGGTACCCAGCAAATCTGTTGCATCCACTCCATATGAGATATGGAATGGAAGGAAACCAGACCTTAAACATGTTTAAGTCTAGAGATGTCCTACTCATGTCAAAAAACATGATACAGATAAGCTAGAGTCCATAACTGATAAATGCATATTTGTGGGATATCCGAAGGAAACTTACGGATATTATTTTTATCATTCTGGTGAACAAAAGGTGTTTGTAGCTAGGAGAGCTGTATTTTTGGAAGAAGATTACATTATCCAAAAGGACAGTGGGAGTAAAGTAACTCTAGAAGAAATACCAGACCCACAAACTGTCAATGGTTTATCAGATGAACTGTTAGTTTCTGAACCTATTCAAGAAAGTATACAAGAACCTCGTAAGTCTGAAAGAGTACCTAAACCACCTGAAAGATATGTGGGACATACCAATTTGGATGGTTCTAGGATACTCTATAATTAAGATGATGATCCTAAGACTTACCAGGAGGTCATTGAAAGTCTAGAGGCTGGGAAATGGCGAAAAATCATGAATTCTGAAATTCAGTCCATGTACATCAACCAAGTTTGAACTTGGTCGACTTGCCCAAGGTATAGTACCCATCGGTTGCAAGTGGATCTTTAAAATAAAGATCGGTGTAGATGGACGAATTGAGACTTATAAGGCAAGATTAGTGGTGAAGGAATATCATCAAAAGTAAGGTATTGACTATGACGAGACCTTTTCGCCCGTTGCCATGATTAAGTCTATCAAAATTCTTCTCGCTATTGCAGCATACCATGATTATAAAATATGGCAGATGGATGTGAAGACGACATTCCTCCATGGAAACATTGAGGAAGAGGTGTATATGATACAACCAGAGGGCTTCACGTCAAAGGAATCTCCAGATATGGTATGCAAGTTGCAGAAGTCCATTTATAGACTGAAGCAAGCTTCCCGGAGTTGGAACATAAGGTTTGACGAGGCGATTAAATCTTATGGCTTCATTAAGAATAAAGACGAGCCTTGTGTATACAAGAAAAATAGTAGGAGCGCAATCACGTTTCTAGTCATTTACGTTGACGACATCCTATTCATTGGGAATGATGTAGGGATGATGTCATCAGTAAAGGTTTGGCTGTCTAAGAACTTCTTCATAAAGAATTGAGAGAAGCATCTTACGTATTGGGAATACATATCTATAAAGATAGATCAAAGAAGATACTTGCTTTGACCTAATCCATGTACATAGAAATCATTGTCAAAAGGTTTATCATGGAAAATTCCAAGAGAGGTCTCATACCGATGAGACATGGAATTTATCTCTCTAAAGGTCAATCTCCTAAGACTCATGAGGAGAGGGCAATGATGGATAAGGTTCCCTATGCATCAGGCATAGGTTCCATCATGTATGCCATGATATGTACTAGACCTGATGTTGCATATGCTCTAAGTGTTACGAGCAAACATCAGACAAATCCAGGTGATGAACATTGGAAGGTTATGAAATGTATCCTTAAGTACTTAAGAAGAACTAAAGATATATTTTTAGTCTATGGAGGAGGAGACTTGAAGCTACAAGGATACACTGATTCGAGTTTTCAGTCTGATCTGGACGACAGCAAGCCAACGTTAGGATTTGTCTTTACACTCAACGGGGGAGCAATGAGCTGAAAAAGTTCCAAGCAAGAAACCACTGCTTATTCGACAACAGAAGCTGAGTATATTGCTGCTGCTGAAGCCGCCAAGGAAGCAGTCTGGATGAAGAAATTCATCCGCGATCTTGGTGTGGTGCATAGCATCTGTGGTCCCGTTCCACTGTTGTGTAACAACAATGGGGTGATTGCTCAAGCGAAAGAGCAGAGATCTCATCAGAAGTCGAAGTACATTATGCGGCGCTTTCACCTGATCAAAGAAATTATAGCTCGAGGAGATGTCGTGGTGGAAAGGGTTCCTTCAGCCAACAACATAACAGATCTACTGACGAAGTCATTATCTCAAAATGTATTTGAGCGTCACTTAGAGAATATGGGTATTTTGTATAAGAGTGATTGGCTTTAGTCCAAGTGGGAGATTGTTAGTATTAGATGGCCTACAAGCCAATCTGATACTTTGTAATATTCAGTTTATTAATATAATGGCATAAACTCATTATGTAATTATATCGATCTTTGTTTATCGTATCACGTTGAAGTCCATTAACATGTGCAATGGTCTTCGGATTATGATGAGATCATAATTGCGGGACCGAAGACTCATAAACACATGTTCTTAATTGTTCCTAGTCGGAGGATGTTCGAGAAGGACATCAAGGTCCTGTTTGGTATCGAGATAACATTCCAACAGAATAGGCTTAAGTCATCCTAGAACAAATTATCCCTATTCTTAATCTTGCGTGCGTTTGGTACAAACTGGGTTAAGAGCAAAAAGTAAGTTTATTCTTCGTTTGGTACGCATGAGGATAGTAGCGGGAATAAGTGACTAAAAAAGACAGTAATGCCCTCCTTATTCCAAGAATACAAGGGCAAACTTATTCTCCGTTTGGTATGTCATAATGGGACTTAGAAAAATTTGAGGTACTTCAATTGCATATTAGTTTATGTAATTTTATTAGTTTAAAAATTTTAGAATATTACATTGTTTATGTAATTTTATTAGTTTAAAAAATTTGTTATACAAATATAGACAAATTTAAAAAATTTGTTATTAGTTTAAAAAAATTGTTATACAAATTATCAAATGTATCATATTTAGCTTGCTTCTTTCATATTAATTTTAAACATCTCAAATTTGTCTATTTCCCATTACACAAATTTATTAAAATAATTGAGATACTTCAACTAATAACATTAAATTTTGTCTATGTATACTACATATTATAAAATTTATTATACAACTTTACATTTTATTTGGCTTGACCCCTTATTTGTATATTTGTATTAATTGACACATAAACAAAACATATTTGACGTGACTCTTTTTTTCACACATATTAATTTATAAATTTACCATATTCGGCGTGGTCCCCTCACATTGATTTTAAAGACAATTTAAACAATAAATGACGTTATTTGTATATTTATATTAATTTTTCATAAAAAAATTTCTACAAATAGAGCATATTTGTAAAACTATAAAATGTATCATATTTAGCTTGCTTCTTTCATATTAATTTTAAACGCACATGTATTCAATAAAAAATCGAACACTTCATACATTTGGTGAGATATTATTCCATGTCATTAATTAAAACATCTCAAATTTGTCTATTTCCCATTACACAAATTTATTAAAATAATTGAGATACTTCAACTAATAACATTAAATTTTGTCTATGTATATTACATATTATAAAATTTATTATACAACTTTATATTTTATTTGGCTTGACCCCTTATTTGTATATTTGTATTAATTGACACATAAACAAAACATATTTGACGTGACTCTTTTTTTCACACATATTAATTTATAAATTTACCATATTCGGCGTGGTCCCCTCACATTGATTTTAAAGATAATTTAAACAATAAATGGAACACATCTACATGTAATGGGATATGAAAATTTCATTTACATTAATATTTAAAAACATAACGTACATAGGTCTCTTTTTAGTACATGACATTCATAAGAAATGAACATGTTTCAAATTTACATTCATCAAATAACAATATGTAGAAACGTCTTCAAAATGCCTTCACTTGTTCAACTGCAAAGTTTGTATGACCACCCGTTATTTCCGCTCACATAGACACCACCAAGTGATTGGACAATTATCACCATGCTGAAAAGGGGAAAAAAATGTTCAATAACAAGCAAAAGATATATGATATTATTTAAAATAATACTTATCTTTTGAGACCTTTGTAAGACCTTCCCATTTTGCATCAATTGATTTATCCTTTCCATCATCACTGCCTATTCTTATTAGAAACATTAATATACAAAAAAAATAAAACAAACTAGTTGGACATATAAACGTATGCAATACATATGTTGCATCACAATGCTTACCTATGGGAGTTAGAAACTAGCATACTGAACTGAGGCTCAGGCTCAGATGCATTTTGCCTCAATTGAACTGTCCTTCCCATCATCACTGCCCATTATCACATTATAATTTAAAAAAAAAAAAAAAAATCAAACAATCGGACATATAGACATAGGCTGCCATCACAATGCATTCCTATGGGAGGTAGAAGCCAACACAATATGTGGGAGACTCTCTGTAGAGGCTCAGATGGTCAGTTTTTTTTTTTTTTTTTAAAATCACATGCAATGCATATGTTGCCATCACAAACCACTCAATCGACTCAAGGGTTGCCGTGAGACATTCATATGCATTTTGCCTCAATTGAACTGTCATTCCCATCATCACTGCCCATTATCACATTAGAATTCAAAAAAAAAAAAAAAACAAACAATCGGACATATAGACATAGGCTGCCATCACAATGCATACCTATGGGAGGTAGAAGCCAACACAATATGTGGGAGACTCCCAATAGAGGCTCAGATGGCCAGTTCTTTTCTTTCTTTTTAAATCACATGCAATGCATATGTTGCCATCACAAACCACTCAATCGACTCAAGGGTTGCCGTGAGACCTTCATATGCATTGTGCCTCAATTGAACTGTTATTCCCATCATCTCTGCCCATTATCACATTAGAATTCAAAAAAAAAAAAAAAAACAAATAATCGGACATATAGACATAGGCTGCCATCACAATGCATACCTATGGGAGGTAGAAGCCAACACAATATGTGGGAGACTCCCAATAGAGGCTCAGATGGCCAGTTCTTTTTTTTTTTTTTTAAATCACATGCAATGCATATGTTGCCATCACAAACCACTCAATCGACTCAAGGGTTGCCGTGAGACCTTCATATGCATTTTGCCTTAATTGAACTGTCCTTCCCATCATCACTGCCCATTATCACATTAGAATTCAAAAAAAAAAAAAAAACAAACAATCGGACATATAGACATAGGCTGCCATCACAATGCATACCTATGGGAGGTAGAAGCCAACACAATATGTAGGAGACTCCCAATAGAGGCTCAGATGGTCAGTTCTTTTTTTTTTTTTTTAAATCACATGCAATGCATATGTTGCCATCACAAACCACTCAATCGACTCAAGGGTTGCCGTGAGACCTTCATATGCATTTTGCCTCAATTGAACTGTCCTTCCCATCATCACTGCCCATTATCACATTAGAATTCAAAAAAAAAAAAAAAACAAACAATCGGACATATAGACATAGGCTGCCATCACAATGCATACCTATGGGAGGTAGAAGCCAACACAATATGTGGGAGACTCCCAATAGAGGCTCAGATGGTCAGTTCTTTTCTTTCTTTTTAAATCACATGCAATGCATATGTTGCCATCACAAACCACTCAATCGACTCAAGGGTTGCCGTGAGACCTTCATATGCATTGTGCCTCAATTGAACTGTTATTCCCATCATCTCTGCCCATTATCACATTAGAATTCAAAAAAAAAAAAAAAACAAACAATCGGACATATAGACATAGGCTGCCATCACAATGCATACCTATGGGAGGTAGAAGCCAACACAATATGTGGGAGACTCCCAATAGAGGCTCAGATGGTCAGTTCTTTTTTTTTTTTTTAAATCACATGCAATGCATATGTTGCCATCACAAACCACTCAATCGACTCAAGGGTTGCCGTGAGACCTTCATATGCATTTTGCCTCAATTGAACTGTCCTTCCCATCATCACTGCCCATTATCACATTAGAATTCAAAAAAAAACAAACAAACAAACAATCGGACATATAGACATAGGCTGCCATCACAATGCATACCTATGGGAGGTAGAAGCCAACACAATATGTGGGAGACTCCCAATAGAGGCTCAGATGGTCAGTTCTTTTTTTTTTTTTTAAATCACATGCAATGCATATATTGCCATCACAAACCACTCAATCGACTCAAGGGTTGCCGTGAGACCTTCATATGCATTTTGCCTCAATTGAACTGTCCTTCCCATCATCACTGCCCATTATCACATTAGAATTCAAAAAAAAAAAAAAAAACAATCGGACATATAGACATAGGCTGCCATCACAATGCATACCTATGAGAGGTAGAAGGCAACACAATATGTGGGAGACTCCCAATAGAGGCTCAGATGGTCAGTTTTTTTTTTTTTTTTAAATCACATGCAATGCATATGTTGCCATCACAAACCACTCAATCGACTCAAGGGTTGCCGTGAGACCTTCATATGCATTTTGCCTCAATTGAACTATCCTTCCCATCATCACTGCCCATTATCACACTAGAATTCAAAAAAAAAAAAAAAACAAACAAACGGACATATAGACATAGGCTGCCATCACAATGCATACTTATGGGAGGTAGAAGCCAACACAATATGTGGGAGACTCCCAATAGAAGCTCAGATGGTCAGTTCTTTTTTTTTTTTAAATCACATGCAATGCATATGTTGCCATCACAAACCACTCAATCAACTCAAGGGTTGCCGTGAGACCTTCATATGCATTGTGCCTCAATTGAACTGTCCTTCCCATCATCACTGCCCATTATCACATTAGAATTCAAAAAAAAAAAACAAAACAAACAATCGGACATATAGACATAGGCTGCCATCACAATGCATACCTATGGGAGGTAGAAGCCAACACAATATGTGGGAGACTCCCAATAGAGGCTCAGATGGTCAGTTCGTTTTTTTTTTTTAAATCACATGCAATGCATATGTTGCCATCACAAACCACTCAATCGACTCAAGGGTTGCCGTGAGACCTTCATATGCATTTTGCCTCAATTGAACTGTCCTTCCCATCATCACTGCCCATTATCACATTAGAATTCAAAAAAAAACAAACAAACAAACAATCAGACATATAGACATAGGCTGCCATCACAATGCATACCTATGGGAGGTAGAAGCCAACACAATATGTGGGAGACTCCCAATAGAGGCTCAGATGGTCAGTTCTTTTTTTTTTTTTTTAAATCACATGCAATGCATATGTTGCCATCACAAACCACTCAATCGACTCAAGGATTTTGACCTCAACTGACTGGACAGAGAATGATTTGAAGATTTAGGTGGGAAATAGTTCAGATAAACCATGTTGGACGGGTAGATTTGGAACCTCTGAAGGAGATATTCTCATAACTCTCTTTGATGTTGTGGTTGTGTGAGGTTGCTACAAATTGGTTCTTTCAATAATGCTACATTGGCCAAATGGATATGGAGACTGGTAGAGGAAGGGGATGCTCTATGGGTAAGGATCATAAGGGATAGATACTATCCACATTCTTCTAAATGGGAGCTAATGTCCTCTTCAAATTCTAACATATCACCTATTTGGAGAAATATTATCAGAACGATATATTTGGTTAGGCCTGCAATTAGATTTATTCTGGGTAAATCACAGCATTGTAGGCCTTGTACCTATTCACTGCATTAACATTGATCTTCTTTCCAAATGTCTATGGTTTTTGGGCAAGGATAGCGATATCCTATGGAAGTCTATTGTCATTCACAAATATCTAAATGGTGCTCAATTCTGGAAGTTCTCGATACCAAGATGGGACAAATTATCCTTTATTCGGAAGGCTATTTTCAACTGTATGGATATCATCAATGCTGCATTATCCTTCTCTCTGGGGAATGGCTCCTGCTTTAAATTCTGACTGATGACTGGCTTAATCACAGCACACTCGCTTTACAGTTCCCAAGATTATTCTCTCTTTCTATAGACAAAGACAGATTTATTTTTGATGTTTTCTATGGCACATCCTCACAAGGCTGGGATCTCAACTTCAGAAGAAATTTTAATGATGCAGAATTTCATGAATTCCTGGAACTTAGCTCACTCCTTCATTCCTTACAAATCTCCCCAATTGAACTTGACAAAAGAACATGGGCATGGGAATCTAATGGGATGTTTACAGTCAAATCTGTTATTAGAATTCTCAACTATGGAGGCTGCTCTATGCCTTGGGCAAACTTTGTTTGGAAGAGAGAATGGCCAGCCAAACTCAATATCTTCATGTGGAAACTAATTCGGAACAGGCTCCCACTGTTATCACGGCTCGAAGATTAAATATTACCTCCAAGGATACCTGCCCGTTCTGTGGGTTATTTTCTAAAACTGTGGATCATTTATTCATACAATGTGGCATTATTTCTGTTGTTTGGTCAGCCTTATTCAGATGCCTTGGTCTGATCTGGACTCATCCCTCCTCCACATTCTGTCTTCTCTCCAATTGGGCAGATCTACTTCCTGACAACTCAGACAAGAATACATGGAATATGCTGCTTGGGGCTTTTATTTGGGCTGTTTGGAAGGAAAGAAATTCAAGATGCTTCAATAAGGAATTCTCTGCTCCTTTTCTTATCATTCAACACTCCCTCAGGCTGATCCACCACTGAAGAATAGGCTTTCACAAGCCTATGAGTTCGGAGTCCTCTATTATTTCCTCCATATCATTTTAGAATAAGCTTATTCTATAATGGGCTTTTTGTTTGAGACTTATGGGTCCTTTGAGATTTCTGTATTTTTTATTTTGGAGGCTTTGAGCTAGTTAGGGTCATCCAATCTTTCCATCTGACAGTTATTATAGAATTCTTTTTTTTAACATATTCTATAGATATTTATAACTTTTGATCTGTCCAAAATAATAGACAAGTTTCTTATTTTCACTGTACTCCAATAGCAATTGAAGGCAAACAGCAAGCTGTTGTTTTTAAGCAGAGGGCTCATGTGCATTGGCCAAAGGGAGGTAACAAAACTTGGCTTTGGGCCACCATAACTTGGCCATCCTTCTGTTATAAGTCTTGGGAGATCGTAATGAAGATTTGAATTGAAGGTCTTCAAGAAGATGATGCTCATCTCAAGGGATAACTAGGGACCAAGCTGAATGGTCAGACAAATTCAACCCCACACCCCAACCAGGAACCAAGCTGAACACCCCAACCCCACACCTTTTTAGTAGGAACCAAGCTGGAATAGCCAAAAGACTCACCCAATCCTAGGCCAATCTAGATGAGTTTGGGCCCAATTCTGACCAGTTCAACATTTTTTATTTTTTTAAGAAAAGGGATTGCAGCATGTGGAAATTTCGAAGTAGTGTCCTTCTAAATTAAAACATCCTTATTATATGTTGTAAAAAATATTTTTCATTTTTTTAAGACTGATCTGGGCTCAGCCAATCTGATCCACTTCACAAATCTGACCTGAATACCTCCAAGTATTTCTTTGAAATACCTCCAACTCATCTTTGTGTAAACACTCACCATCTTCTTTAATGTGCCTAGTTAGCATGGGAAGAGATTTAGAGGCTGCAATTAGGTTAATTATGAAGGCCAACACAATATGTGGGAGACTCCCAATAGAGGCTCAAATGGTCAGTTTTATTTTTTTAAAATTACATGCAATGCATATGTTGCCATCACAAACCACTCAATCGACTGAAGGGTTGCCGTGAGACCTTCATATGCATTGTGCCTCAATTGAACTATCCTTCCCATCATCACTGCCCATTATCACATTAGAATTCAAAAAAAAAAATCAAAACAAACAATCGGACATATAGACATAGGCTACCATCACAATGCATATCACATTCTAACAGGGTGATGGGAGATAGAAACCTATCGGAGATAGAAACCTATCGGAGATAGAAACCAACACAATATGTGGGAGACTCCTAATGGAGGCTCAGATGGTCAGTTCTCTTTGTTTTTAAAAAAAATCACATGCAATGCATATGTTGCCATCACAAACCAGCCAATCGACTCAAGAGTTGCCATAAGACCTTAATATGCATTTTGCCTCAATTGAATTGTCATTCCCATCATTACTACCCATTTCAGATGGTCATTCTCCTTTTTTTATAAAAAAATGACATGTAATGCATACATTGCCATCACAAACCAGCCATCCGACTCAAGGGTTGCCGTGAGACCTTCATATGCATTTTGCATCAATTGAACTGTTCTTCCCATCATCATTGCCCATCATCACATTACAATTCCATCAAAAATAAAACAAAGAAGTCGGGCATATAGACCTATGCAATGCATAGGCTGTCATCACAATGCATACCTATGGAGGCTCATATGGTCAATTCTCCTTTTTTTTTTAAATCACATGCAATGCATATGTTGCCATCACAAACCAGCCATCTGACTCACCCTGAATTGAATGAGAAGGGTTGCTATGAGACCTTCATATGCATTTTGCATCAATTGAATTGTCCTTCCCATCATCACTGCCCCTTAATATGCACATATTTATATTTACTCATAAGCATCCATCAATGACCATTTGAACCAAAGCCTGCAACCTACTGTCATAATGGGCATATAAACCTATGGTATACTTTCATATTTGCAAAAAATAATATACAAATACACAAAAATATCAACTCGGGCATATAGACCTGTGCATCGGTTTATATTTACAGCCCAATCTACAAAAAAATAAAAAAATAAAATAGGGGCATATAAACGTATGCACACGTTTATATTTACAGCCCATTGAAAAAAACAAGTTAACCAAAAGAAATAACAAGTAAGGTATATAAACCTGTGCATCGGTTTATATTTACAGCCCAATCCACAGAAAATAAAAAATAGTATTTAAACTGGGGCATATAAACACATGCACATGTTTATATTTACAGCCCATTGAAAAAACAACTTAACCAAAAAAAAGAACAAGTGAGGCATAAAAACCTGTGCATATAAGAAGAAATCTGCAAGAACAAGAACAAGAAATACCAAGTAGGACATAAAAGACATGCACATGTTTATATTTACAAGAAACACCAAGTAGGATGATAAAGTGTTAAATTAGTCATTTAAGGGCAACCATATGCATCATACTCATGTTTTTATCTGCAAAATAGCATGAAATGATAGATAATTGTGTAACAAGTCCAACGGTACCAATTTCATCAAATTCTGACTTAAAAACATCGTCATTTCATGTGATCAAAGGAGTATAGCACATTTGCGGTTTTTCGACAAAACCGAGACGAAATGAATAAATATGATGATATTTTTATGATAATGCGCTAAATTAGATTTATTTGATGTGAACAGGACATGCCGATGATGCAGTGCAGCTGGAGGAGTTTCCGGAAATTTGGGAGTGGTCCGGTGTGCGGATTTCAACTAAAACAGGGGTAAAAATACAAATTGACTCCTTCTTTCACTGGAGTTTCCCAAAACCCACTATTTCCCTCCGTCTCTCCGATTTCCTAAACACATCCCTTCCTTTATTTTAAAAATTCTCTCTCTCTTCTCGTTTTAGAAAGTCGAATCCTATTTCTTTTCCAATTGCCTCTTCCAAATCCTGTCCCTTCTCCAAGTCTCCCACATATCCTCCTCCTTTTCCAACTCAAACCCAGCAGCCTCTCCTCCTTCTCCTCTCTATAAAAATTCTCCCCCACGTTTTGTTTTAAAAAAAATTGCTAGCCGACTCCTCTCTCTCCAGCTCTCCCTCTCTCCGGTGTTCTTTTTCTCCCCCTCTCGTTTTCTTTTCTCAGCCTCTCCCTCCACAAGTCTCTCTCTTTCGGTTTTGTTTCTGCAACACTCCGTCCCTCTTCTCTTTTTCCCAGCAACTTCTCTTCCTCCCTCTCTTCTCTCTTCTCTGCCCACCGCATCCTGCATGCGTGTAGATTCCTCCAACGCAGCAGCAGCGACATCTTCTTTCTTCCACCAGCACCAGCTCCAGCCCCTCCAACGCAGCAGCAGCGACATCTTCTTTCTTCCACCAGCACCAAGCAGCTCCACACGGCCTGCATCAGCCACGGTGAAGCCCTCCAACTCCTCCCAGCAGCTGCTCATCCAGCACACGGCCTGCATCAGCCACACTACCACCAGTCAGCAGCAGACCGCATCCCAGCAGCAGCTTCTTCCAAGCACTCCAGCAGCCGTGAACCAGCCTTCTACGCTGCACCAGCTAGCTCTTCACGTTCAGCTGCGGCAAGCCCACCAGCACCTGCACGTCAAGCTCCGGCAGACCCTCTTGTAGCCAGCAGCCCTGCAGCTCCACGCACCTGCCTCTCCACCAGCATGCAGCAGTGAAGTTATCCACCAGCATGCATGCGTGTAGCCGGCTGAAGCCCTGCATGCGAACCAGCTGCCTTCTCCACCCTGCTTCCAAGCATCCCACGCATGCAGTCCACGTGCTGTCCCAGCCAAGCAAGCACCTCCACAGCAGCCACCACCATCAACCGAGCCCAACGCAGCAGATTCTCCAAGCCTCCACCAACCGAGCAACCTGCAGCAAACCACTCCACTTTTGTGTTGTTTTCGGTTCTTTAATTAGGGGTAGTGTTAGTATTATTTAGTTAGTTTTTGGTTATTTAATTAAGATTAGTTCTTGAATAGTTGTTGTTTAATTAATTATTAGTTGATAATTAGGTTATTTGATTCATGACAATTAATGATTTATACATTTAATAGTTTGTCTTTGATGTTGTAATTTTCTTTGTCGTGCTTATTTCTTAATTGTGTTTGTGTTTAATTTCTGAAAAAGAAAAGAGAGAAAAAGATTTGTTTAATTTAGATAATTATAACTTTAGGTAATATTAGTTAACTTAATTGTAGTTTAATTAAGTAATTAGTTTACTTAAAATCTCACTTATTTTTAGATTAACTAATACCAAAGTTTTCAAAATTAGAATCTTAACTCTCTGTGGATCGACTCGGACTCACCACTATCAATTTCCAAAATTTGATTTGAATGAGCCGGATAAATTTAGATTGAACGTTTTCATGTGTTTAACGACGCACAATTCGAAACGATCAATTTTTGGCGCCGTTGCCGGGGAGTTAGATTTTTAATTTTGATTATTTTGGATTTAGTGTAATTAGTCTCTAACTAACCTTATTTTTCTTATTTTTGCAGGTAAATTGAAAAAAAAGAAAGAAAAAAAGAAAGAAAAGGAAAGCGAAATCATGGTCAGTGTGTTCCAACTTTCTATGTTTCAAATTCCTTACTTTAATTAGTTTCCTTTTTTGTAGTTTCTAGTTTAGATAGGTTTCCATTAACTAAAAAAAAAGAAACAGAAAGAGGAACATCCAAATTTAAAAACCTTCATTGCCAAGATTAGAAACTTTCCATGCTAGGCATTCATCATCCTAGGGAAGCATGAGTTAGTTTCCTTTCACAGTTATTTCCATAAATTGTTGAAGATTGCGGGGGAAAGGTACGTGTTTCAATTTTTAGCAAGTCATTCATGATTGCATCAACACACCTTGCATTGATTTGTTGCCTTGTATTGCATTCAAAAAGACTCTAAGGGCAGCAACTTTAACCACATAAGGTAGGGATTTGATCACCCTTCCTTAGCCCACAAATCACTTTCCTTGCATTAGCATTTCCTAATCCAACTAAAAGCAAGTCGAAAGAGAATCTAGGGTTTACACCGTGAGTGGTTTAAATCTCGAGTTGCCTCCACTTTTGGAAACGGTGTCTAGGCTAGAGGTAAAAAGGCAAACGTCTAAGCGGGAAAGTGGTTCTCTAATTAGGTCCCTACGAAAGTAGGGGGAGCCTCCCACTACCCCACCTCTTACCTGGCCGTTGACTGATTGTGGTTGTGACTCGAGGTGGACTCCATTCACCTTGTAAGAAAATTCACATAGAGAGTCTAGGTTAACAATAGACCATTAGGATAATTTGTTTGTCAACATTGATTGCATTTAAAAAAAAAAAACAAGAAATAGAAAACAAAATCCTCTCTCCATCAGTCCTAGTGCATGCAAGGTAGGAGATCTCAAAATCCTAACCTTCTAGGACCATTTGCTGAAATAGAAAGAATCCTACATCAAAGAAATCCACCACAAGATCCAATGGCTGATAATCAGGACCCACCAAAGCAAATGAAGGACTATTTCATTCCAAATCGATATCAACCTTCATCTTGTATTCATCTTCCTCAGAATCCAGCCAATCAATATGAAATCAAATCTAGCACCATTCAGATGCTCCCATCCTTTTATGGGAATACTAATGAAGATCCTTATAAGCATCTGGATAAATTTCTAGAAATTTGTTCGACGGTGAAAATCCAGAATTTCACTGATGATGGCCTCAAATTGACCTTATTTCCCTTTTCATTAAAGGACAAGGCTAAATATTGGTTGGGAACCATAGGAAGGCCCATTAGGACATGGGAAGAAATGCAGAAAGAATTTCTCAAGAAGTTCTATCCCATCGGGCGGACCAATACCATGAGACGGGCCATCACCAGTTTTACCCAAACTCCCGGAGAATTGATCCATGAATCTTGGGAAAGACTGAAAGAATTGCTTAGAAAATGCCCTCATCATGGGCTTTCAAAATGGCAAATTGTCCAAGCATTCTATGAAGGATTGTCTGAACAATTCAGACAGATGGTGGATGCGTCATGTGGAGGGGCGTTTATGATGAAAAATGAAGATGAGGCCTATGATCTGTTTGAAATGTTAAGTGAAAATTCCATCAATCATGCCTCATTATCATCTTATGAAAGGTCTGTTGGGCCATCTAAACGGACTGGAATGTATGAACTTAAGGCCCGCGGAGAGTCCGAATCCAGAATGGACATAAATCTGATTAATCAGAAGTTGGATAAGGTAGACGTCTTGGCCCAGAAACTAGACCAACTCTTGGCCTTAAACAAGCAAGAGCCTACTTACCCAACACAATCTAGTCCATATGAAGGCCCATCTACTGCCAATCATGATATTTGTGCCTTATGCGCAAGTCCAACCCATCAAGTGAATGAATGCCCAACTGCGGCCCAACTTCCACCATTCATTCAAGAACAAATTCAGGCCGCCCAGGGATTCTCCAGGCCCAATAATGACCCATTCTCAAATACTTACAATTCTGGCTGGAGAAATCATCCTAATTTCTCTTGGAAGAATCAGCAGGCCCCATTACCAATGTCCCATCCTCCTATGTATCAAGTCCAAAAGCCACAGAACTCATTCCAACAACAATCTAATTTCTATGGAAATGTTCAGGCTAGGGGACCTCAAACCCAGTTTCCTCAACCGGCCCAGTATCAATCAGGTCAACCGGCCCAATATCAATCAAGTCAACCGGCCCACTACCACTCATTCCAATCAGGACAACCAACCCAATACCATCCTCCACCCACTTACTAGCAACCTCCTCAGCCCAACTTTGATGATAAATTCACTCAACTCCAACAACTGATTTTGACCCAGCAACAATCCATTGCTAAGTTGGAAAGTCAAATGGGCCAACTAGCTGAGGCCGCGATGAGAAGAGAAGTAGGCCAACTTCCTAGTCAACCCGTTGCCAATCCAAGGAATCAACCTCCAGGTTTTCCACAGCAATCGGGCCTTTTACCTCAGCCTGGCCCGGTACCACAGCCTAAAGGGCCACAATTTGAGAATGCTAAAGCCATTTCAGCCCTTAGGAGTGGGAGAAGTTTAGAAAAACCACATGCATATGGAGAGTTAGCTAAAGGTTCCACTGATGGGCCTCAGGAAATTGAAAGTGAGAGTGAAGATGAACCCATCATAGAGAAGTTGGCGGAGGATCTGAAAGGAAAAGGGAAGATTGATGAAGGCCCGAGTTCTTATAAACCTAGGGTGCCATTTCCTAATGCCTTGTTAGCTAAGCCCAATACCAGGAAGAAACTGGCCCAGAATGAGGAGTTGTTGGATTTGTTCAAACAAGTCCAAATTAATATTCCACTCCTCGATGCCATCAAGCATGTGCCAGCTTATGCTAAGTTTCTCAAGGACTTATGTACTCCACGAAGAGAATCTAGAATGGCACCCGAAAAGGTTCGGCTTTCTGAGGATGTTAGTGCAATTGTGATGAATCATTTACCCAAGAAGTTAAAGGATCCTGGAGCACCTCTAATTTCATGTGACTTAGCTGGAGTTACATTTGATAGAGCTTTATTGGATCTAGGTGCGAGTGTAAATCTATTGCCAACAGCCATTTATGAAAAATTTGATATTGGAGAATTAAAGCCCACACCCATCATCTTGCAGTTAGCTGATAGGTCTGTGAAAACTCCACGGGGATTAATTGAGGATGTTATCGTAAAGGTTCATGATTGTTATTTTCCCGTGGATTTTCTTATTCTAGATATGGCATTACCTGAGGAACTCATTCACACCCCGATCATCTTAGGTCGTCCATTCTTAGCCACTGCCAAAGCTAATATAAATTGTGAAACTGGCATAATGGACATTTCATTTGGGGGTCAAAAAGTCCAGATTAATGTCTTCAAAGCGTCTCAATATCCAGATCATGAAAAAGAATGCGATACTATTGATACCGTGGATAATCTGGTTGAAGAAAATGAGATGTCCACATATGACCTTTTGGAGGAAGCCAATACTTTAAAGGACTCCCCTGGCCCATTAACATCTTGGCCCAAGGTTGAACCTTTACCAGCCTTGCAGTCTGAACCCGCTTTGCCATCTTTAGAGGACCCTCCTGAGCTTGAACTCAAACCATTACCGGAGTCTCTCAAGTATATCTTTTTGGGTCCGGACCAAACTCTCCCGGTCATCATTGCGGCAAATCTCACATTGCCGCAGGAGGCCCAATTAACCGAGGTCCTCAAAGACCACAAAGGTGCTATTGGATGGTCGGTGGCCGATTTGAAAGGAATAAGTCCGTCCATTTGCATGCATCACATCTATATGGAAGAGAATTCTAAGCCCAATCGGGAGATGCAAAGGCGGCTTAATCCCAATATGAAAGAAGTGGTGAAGAAGGAAGTTGTGAAATGGCTAGATGCGGGTATTATTTACCCAATATCAGACAGTAAATGGGTCAGTCCAACTCAAGTGGTACCCAAGAAATCTGGATTAACGGTTATCAAGAATGATCATGGAGAAGAGGTACCCACTAGGCTTACTACGGGATGGAGAGTGTGCATTGATTACCGAAAGCTGAATCTAATGACTAAGAAGGATCACTTTCCACTCCCATTCATGGATCAGATTTTAGAGAAGTTATCGGGCCAGAAGTACTTTTGCTTCTTAGATGGGTACTCCGGGTACAATCAAGTGGCTATTTACCCGGAAGATCAAGAAAAAACCACCTTCACATGCCCTTATGGCACGTTTGCTTTTAGGAGAATGCCATTCGGATTATGCAACGCACCAGCCACATTTCAACGGTGCATGATGGCTATCTTCTCCGATATGGTGGGAGAATTCCTTGAAGTTTTCATGGATGATTTCTCAATCTTCGGGGACTCTTTTGAAAATTGCTTAGAAAATCTTAAAAAGGTTCTAGCAAGATGCATAGACACCAATCTGATTCTTAGCTGGGAAAAGAGCCATTTCATGGTTCGAGAGGGCATTGTTCTAGGCCATATTGTGTCTGAAAGGGGGATAGAAGTAGATAAAGCTAAGATCGATCTCATATCCAATCTTCCTCCTC
Source organism: Zantedeschia hybrid cultivar (assembly GCA_030544215.1). Taxonomy (NCBI): domain Eukaryota; kingdom Viridiplantae; phylum Streptophyta; class Magnoliopsida; order Alismatales; family Araceae; genus Zantedeschia; species Zantedeschia hybrid cultivar. Next base: position 51,550,578 of record JARZZO010000011.1, read on the forward strand.
CTACTTCAGTCAGACAGATCCGTTCATTCCTTGGCCATGCCGGTTTCTATCGCCGGTTTATCCACAATTTCTCTCAAATTGCCCGGCCCCTAACTCTTCTCTTAGCTAAGGATGTCCCGTTCCAAATGGATGAATCTTGCATCAAGGCATTTAATTCTCTGAAGGAATCTTTGACCAAAGCCCCGATTCTTCAATCTCCAGATTGGTCTTTACCCTTCGAAATCATGTGCGATGCCTCTGATTATGCTATCGGTGCAGTTTTGGGACAAAGAATCAACAAATGTCCCGTGGTGATATATTATGCAAGCCGCACCCTTGCCGATGCTCAAATGAATTATACCACCACAGAAAAGGAATTATTGGCTGTGGTTTTTGCCTTAGAAAAATTTAGATCTTATCTTTTAGGGGCAAAAGTCATAATCTATTCTGATCACTCAGCTCTGAAATATTTGTTGACCAAGAAGGATGCCAAGCCTAGGCTTATTAGATGGATCTTACTCCTTCAGGAATTTGATTTGGAAATTCGGGATAAGAAGGGTTCTGAGAATGTGGTAGCTGACCACCTATCCCGAATTCCGATATCTGAAAGTACACCGATCACTGATTCCTTTCCTGATGAGCATCTACTGACCATTTCTCACACTGCTGCACCATGGTATGCTCATATTGTCAATTACAAGGTGACTAATCAGCTTCCGGAAGGATGGACCAAAAGTGAAAAGGACAAATTCTTTTCTCAGGAAAAAGATTATTTCTGGGAGGATCCTGAATTATTCAAATTTTGTCCTGATCAAATCATTAGGCGATGTGTTCCCGAAGAAGAACAACAGAGTGTTCTTAATTTCTGTCATAATCTGGCGTGTGGGGGCCACTTCTCAGGAAAGAAAACTGCAGCCAAAGTCTTACAAAGTGGTTTTTACTGGCCCACACTTTTCAAAGATGCCCATGAATTTAGCAAAACTTGCCTCCGATGTCAGGCCGTAGGAAATATGGCGAAAAGGGATATGATGCCACTCAACCCAATCTTGGTGGTTGAAGTCTTTGATGTCTGGGGAATTGACTTTATGGGACCTTTTCCACCCTCTTTTGGACATACATATATTCTGGTAGCGGTGGATTATGTCTCAAAATGGATTGAAGCGGTAGCCACCCGAACCAATGATCATAAAGTGGTCATTAAATTCGTTCAAAGGAATATCTTTTCTCGGTTCGGGTGGCCTAAAGCTATCATTAGTGATGGGGGAACGCACTTCACGAATTACCAGTTTCGGGTCTTGCTTAAGAAATATGGGATTAATCACAAAGTAGCCACCCCCTATCATCCCCAAACTAGTGGCCAAGTGGAAGTTTCCAATAGAGAGATTAAGAACATTCTGCAAAAGTCCGTTAGGCCCGATAGAAAAGATTGGTCTGAAGGATTGGATGATGCTTTATGGGCCTATCAGACTGCTTACAAAACTCCTATTGGCATGTCTCCTTATCGCTTAGTTTTCGGAAAAGCGTGCCACCTTCCAGTGGAATTGGAACATAGGGCTTATTGGGCCATCAAAAAAGTCAATCTAGACCTAGCCCAAGCTGGTTCCCACCGCACCTTACAACTGAGTGAACTGGAAGAGTTGCGTAACGAGGCCTATGAAAATTCAAAGATCTATAAAGCCAAAACCAAAGCTTTTCATGATAAACATATTGTCATAAAATCATTTCTTCCAAATCAGAAAGTTTGGCTATTTAATTCTAGGCTTCGCCTATTTCCTGGAAAACTGAAATCCAGATGGGATGGACCCTTCGTGGTCGTTAAAGCCTTCGATCATGGAGCCGTTAAAATTCTGAACCCCAAAAGTGGGAACACTTTTACTGTTAATGGTCAACGGTTGAAACCATTCATTGAAAATCTTCAAAATGAACCACCTGAATCCATAGAACTGAGTGATCCACACTAACTGAACTTCCGTCTGGCTGAAGACGATAAACTAAGCGCTTGTTGGGAGGCAACCCAATATTTTATTTCAGCTTTTGTATTTCTTTCCTTTTAGGTCCTTAAGCAGCAATCGCCGTGGGTATGTCGCCTCCTCGTCATTACAGGTTGTTTCGCTCCTTCACAAATTCTCTTCTGGCTGCATGTTTTTCATATCTTTTATGCCATTGAGGACAATGTCAATCAAGTTGGGGGGTGGGACAATCATATGCATTTATTGAAAATCTTTTGAAGAAAACTGATATCTTTCACTGAAAAAAAAACTGATATCTTTCACTGAAAAATGGTCAAATTTTTTCAAAAACTTCTTTTCACATCCTAGGAAAATTGCATGAAAATCATGTTTCATTAAGTAAATCTTAAACCAATCAGTTTTCTGTTAGTCACATTGGTTAAAGAGCCTGTAAAGTTTAAATATTCCACTTTACAAAAATCCACGGCGGGATAATTTTCACACACACACGGCAACTTAGAATAAATGGAAGATCTTAAAAGTATAGAATTGCTGGAATTAACCTCAAGGACAAGACTACTTATTCTAATTTTTCTTTTGGGTTGAACGAAAGGAATGTGTAGAATCCGTAATAGGGGACTGTCCCACTCAGCACTCTAAAAGAGGCGGTCATTTAAAATGGACAGCTGTAAACATTAAAGGCAAAAGAAAGCGATAAAAGAGCTAAAGGAAGGTAGGTGGCAAAAAATACGCACCTCCCCTCAGGCAATTCAAAGAGAGTGGCAAAAAGTACGCACTCTCAAAAGCAAAAGTACAATAAAGAAACGCCGCGCTAAAAAGTCCATCGAACCAAAAATATGACCAAGTCGTGAAAAGTGCTGAGTTGGGACGGAAACTGAAAAACGGTCCTCACTGACTGATCGAGAAATCTCGTATTCTCTTCACCTCCCCAGGTAGTCTTATCTAAAGGGGAGTAAAGGCAAGAATATACCAGAAAGGTCGGAAACGAGTTCTAAGTGTGTCAAATTTCATGCACAATCACCTGTCTGAATCAAAATATTGTGGGATATGAAAACTTTTTAGCTCAACCAAACGGCTACTACTTAAATTGATTGTGAAAGATACTACAAATGAAGCATGATAATTCATTGTTTGTCCTAACTTTTCCTTATTTGCATTGCTAAGGGACTAGCAATGAGTAAGTTGGGGGGTGTGATAAAGTGTTAAATTGGTCATTTAAGGGCAACCATATGCATCATACTCATGTTTTTATCTGCAAAATATCATGAAATGATAGATAATTGTGTAACAAGTCCAACGGTACCAATTTCATCAAATTCTGACTTAAAAACATCGTCATTTCATGTGATCAAAGGAGTATAGCGCATTTGCGGTTTTTCGACAAAACCGAGACGAAATGAATAAATATGATGATATTTTTATGATAATGCGCTAAATTAGATTTATTTGATGTGAACAGGACATGCCGAGGATGCAGTGCAGCTGGAGGAGTTTCCGGAAATTTGGGAGTGGTCCGGTGTGCGGATTTCAACTAAAACAGGGGTAAAAATACAAATTGACTCCTTCTTTCACTGGAGTTTCCCAAAACCCACTATTTCCCTCCGTCTCTCCGATTTCCTAAACACATCCCTTCCTTTATTTTAAAAATTCTCTCTCTCTTCTCGTTTTAGAAAGTCGAATCCTATTTCTTTTCCAATTGCCTCTTCCAAATCCTGTCCCTTCTCCAAGTCTCCCACATATCCTCCTCCTTTTCCAACTCAAACCCAGCAGCCTCTCCTCCTTCTCCTCTCTATAAAAATTCTCCCCCACGTTTTGTTTTAAAAAAAATTGCTAGCCGACTCCTCTCTCTCCAGCTCTCCCTCTCTCCGGTGTTCTTTTTCTCCCCCTCTCGTTTTCTTTTCTCAGCCTCTCCCTCCACAAGTCTCTCTCTTTCGGTTTTGTTTCTGCAACACTCCGTCCCTCTTCTCTTTTTCCCAGCAACTTCTCTTCCTCCCTCTCTTCTCTCTTCTCTGCCCACCGCATCCTGCATGCGTGTAGATTCCTCCAACGCAGCAGCAGCGACATCTTCTTTCTTCCACCAGCACCAGCTCCAGCCCCTCCAACGCATCAGCAGCGACATCTTCTTTCTTCCACCAGCACCAAGCAGCTCCACACGGCCTGCATCAGCCACGGTGAAGCCCTCCAACTCCTCCCAGCAGCTGCTCGTCCAGCACACGGCCTGCATCAGCCACGCTACCACCAGTCAGCAGCAGACCGCATCCCAGCAGCAGCTTCTTCCAAGCACTCCAGCAGCCGTGAACCAGCCTTCCACGCTGCACCAGCTAGCTCTTCACGTTCAGCTGCGGCAAGCCCACCAGCACCTGCACGTCAAGCTCTGGCAGACCCTCTTGAAGCCAGCAGCCCTGCAGCTCCACGCACCTGCCTCTCCACCAGCATGCAGCAGTAAAGTTCTCCACCAGCATGCATGCGTGTAGTCGGCTGAAGCCCTGCATGCGAACCAGCTGCCTTCTCCACCCTGCTTCCAAGCATCCCACGCATGCAGTCCACGTGCTGTCCCAGCCAAGCAAGCACCTCCACAGCAGCCACCACCATCAACCGAGCCCAACACAGCAGATTCTCCAAGCCTCCACCAACCGAGCAACCTGCAGCAAACCACTCCACTTTTGTGTTGTTTTCGGTTCTTTAATTAGGGGTAGTGTTAGTATTATTTAGTTAGTTTTTGGTTATTTAATTAAGATTAGTTCTTGAATAGTTGTTGTTTAATTAATTATTAGTTGATAATTAGGTTATTTGATTCATGACAATTAATGATTTATACATTTAATAGTTTGTCTTTGATGTTGTAATTTTCTTTGTCGTGCTTATTTCTTAATTGTGTTTGTGTTTAATTTCTGAAAAAGAAAAGAGAGAAAAAGATTTGTTTAATTTAGATAATTATAACTTTAGGTAATATTAGTTAACATAAATGTAGTTTAATTAAGTAATTAGTTTACTTAAAATCTCACTTATTTTTAGATTAACTAATACCAATGTTTTCAAAATTAGAATCTTAACTCTCTGTGGATCGACTCGGACTCACCACTATCAATTTCCAAAATTTGATTTGAATGAGCCGGATAAATTTAGATTGAACATTTTCATGTGTTTAACGACGCACAATTCGAAACGATCATAGGACATAACAGTCATGATTGTCTACCCAAAATGAAACCGTTTGCTTCTATCCATGTATAAGGTAGCCATAAGTTCAAACCATAAGTTCAACCCAAAATGAAACCATTTGATTCCACCATATATCTATGTCAATGTCAAGGAAATATTAAGGTTCAACTTATGGCACTCGCAGGGGGTAGAACAAAGATGACATAAATGTAGCATTACAACATATGAAATGTCCATGCATTGCAAAGGAAAAAAAATCCACGCATCGAAAATAAAATGTAAACATATCGAAAATACAACATATGAAATGTCATTGATCATTCCCTCCTTCCTCTTCCCCGTACCTGCAATTGACAATGGGTATGCAGTCATATACCACATTTGAAAATGAATACAATAATAACCAATGTAAAACAAGGTATGTATAGCAATTTGTACCCTCGCCTAGTGTGCTGTGACCAAAGACGAGTGGTCATTTGGTTTCTGAATCTCTCCCCTCTAGCAGCCTCTGTGTCATTAACATTATCCTCTTCGTTTACTTCATTGTCTCCCTCCATCATCAAATCACATTCTCCTTGTTGGAAAATTAAATCAAGGCCTTGTTCCTTCCTAATGAAGTTGTGTAAGACACAAGAAGCCATTGCAATCTTTGCCTGAGTCTTAATGAGATAATTTCGTCATTTTACTAACATTGTGAATCGGGCTTTCAATACCCCAAAGGCACGCTCAACAACATTACGTAGCTGAACATGCCTATGATTGAACAGATCCTTCTTACTTCTATATGTTAGCCGATTCCTTCTTGAAGAATTATACTCAGACAAATGGTATCGAGTGTCGCGGTACGGCGCTAAGAATTGAGGGGTGTTTGCATACCCAGCATCGACCAAATAATATTTCCCTACGATACAAGTTGTAGCTATTGTTTAGCATCAAAATTAAGTACTTTAATTATTGTATTGAATAGTATTTACCTTCAGGTACAGTAAAACCTCCACTCTCCATTGCCCACCTCAAGACCTTCATATATGCAGCAGAACCCTCCCAACCAACGACAATGTATGTGAACATTAGATCAAAATTCACACAACCCATGACATTCTGGGAGGTTTCACCCTTTCTATTTCGAAATCGAGGCTGGTCAATATGTGGGACCTTTGCAGAAACATGTGTGCCATCAATTGCACCTACAACATTCTATTGGCATAGGAAATAAAGTTAATCAAACACATGACGACACAAAGATGCATAGATAAGAATATTAGGTGTGTACGGTAAATAATATTATCTTGAAAAAAAGATAATACTTTGGATCACGACGAATCTTTGGGTGCACCGGTTCATCGGAAGTAGGGCCCTTAATGTAGTCACGACGTATTGACAATATTGCCATGAGCAAATTGTTAAAATGACGACTTATGGTCTCCCCTGGGTGTTGAAACCATTCACGAAGCAACCTATTCCCAATACCATGGCCAACCTCAAGCAAAAATATGGCTAATTGTTCAGTAGCAGACATGTTCTTCGTGTCTTGTAGGGCACCCCGCTCCATGAGATTATCTCTCAGTCTTAAAAGCAACCATGGGTGCACCCGAAAACTGGAATATGACCTTCCCACATGGCCTGCCATCAACTCATTTACCCACCTATTCCCTCGACCTATATCAGTGTGCATTGGCCTACTAGGACCATGAGTGTGAAATGACGACGATAACAAATGAAGTATGACCATGTGTTCAACTTGTTCCCAATACTCTTCCTCTTCCATCATAAATGTAAGAATGTCAAAGGTAGGAGGGTTCATAGCAGCGAATTCCATGTTGTCAAAAGATAAGATCCTATATTATACAAGTATGAAATGATCATGTTTTGCACATAAAAATAACAACAGAAATCACATTTTAAAAAACAAATTAAAGGATATCAATGTCAATAGTAGACTAGGCGGGTCATTATCCACCCAAGCCTCAATTCATCCGGTAGAGATAAAAAGATAGAACGATCATCGACAGGCTTCAGCAAATCAACAGCTTTATAAAAAGACTCTTGCGGAATTCCAGTGACTTTCATCAACTCCTGAAGAGCTGTTGCAACGGACGGAGCTGACATTTTTTGATGCTCCATAATCTCCCTTGTCAATTTGAGTCTTTCCTCACCCAACTTGACTAGCCTATCCATCTGCTCATTACCAAGATCAGTAGCCCGCTTCCTCTTTCTATTAGCATTAGTGCAAGTGGAAGTGTTTCTCTGTGGAGGAGTAGCCTCCTCATTCATGTTAGGTGTGGGAGTTGGCATTTCTTCATGCCGGACATTGTATTCGGATGTCTCACCCTCTAAATTGAAGCAATTTATATTGAAGTCTAAGCCTAGGTCCACATCCGTCACTTCATCATCATCTCCATTTTCACTTCGTATATCTAGGTATGAGGTACCCGAATTAGGTGCAGCATTATCTCCCCTAGCCAAAGAAGTGGAACAAATCAGGTGTATTTGTTCCATGAAGTAGAAAGGCTTTCCTTGTATTTGTTTATATTCTTTATTGCACTAAAAAAAATGTAACATTTGCTCATGTTATTAGTGATGAATGACTGAAAATAATGAAATGAGAAACTCATCGTACAACACCCACTCACATACCGCTATCAGATCCTCCCAAGTCTCTCGGTCACCTGGGACAGGCACATGTTTTTCATCATCCCAACCCCAACCTGACGTCCTATTCTTAAGATTAAGATATAGGGAATACAATTTCTTCAGGTTTTTGAAACGATTCTTCAAATGATGGAGTGAATAGCCCAGCTTAGAAATGGAATTGAATTTAACAACAGTGGACTTCCAAGCCTCTTTCGTAAAATTGCCATTGGCAAATCCATCGTTGTTAACCCTGTGCTCTACAAGAAGATCTAGCAAGGTACGATCAGCTTCGATACTCCAATTAGCCACTCTACTTTTACCATCCTTGGACTGACTCATTCTTTACCAGGGAGGATTATTGAATACAAAGAAAGATAAAATAATGAGATCAATGTAAAATCATAAGAAAACGTATATGAGTGTATATCAATGGAGCAATCAGACGCGTGCAATGAGGAAACATAAAAAACATACAAGTGAGGAGGAACTACAAGCGACAGAGGGAATGAGTATGTGGAAACATGCTATGTGGAACCACAAGCGATAGAGGGAAGGAGCAATAGCGCCATATGCTATGTGGAAACATGAGGGAATGAGTAATCACATGCTTTCAACAGCACAGTGCCAACAAAAACGAGCAGCACCTTCCTAACAAAGAAGGACCAGCGCATTCACAACAGAGAAGAACCAGCACATTACTAATAGAAAATTCAGCAAATTTCAACAGAGAAGGAGCAACACATTCTCAACATAAAAAAATAATACGGGCATCATGTTCAGGAAGAGGAAAGGAGAAAACGAGGAAAGCACCATATAATTGTTGCACAACCACAACCAATCGCCTATAGCAGGGGAAAATAAAATAGGGGCATCATGTTCAAAAAGAGGGAAGGAAAAAATGATAGCCATATATATTGTTTGCAGGAACATGGAAGGAAAAACCCGAAGAACACGTGATGCACAGGAGCAAAGGAGAAACTAACAGAGGAAAGGGAAGGAAACACCTTGCCACGAGACGCAGAGAACCAACGAACAGAGGTGAAGAGAAGACCTTGCCGCCAGGAAGGAGGCGAGATGCCGCCGGGAAGGAGATGCCGCCGGAAAGGAGGCGAGATGCCGCGGGGAAGGAGGCGGGATGCCGCCGGGAAGGAGATATCGCCAGAAAGGAGGCGAGATGCCGCGGGCCAGGAGACGCGATGCCGGGGTCGCCGCCGAGAAACACTCACCGTTGGGAAGGAGACGGGATGCCACCAGGAAGGAGACAGGATGCCGGGGTCGCCGCGGGAAGGAGATGCCGCCGAGAAGGAGGCAGGATGCCGGAGTCACCGCCGTCGACTCACTGTTCGTCGGAGTTGTGCTAGGGTTTCAGAAAAGGGAAGGGCAGAGGGGCGTCGGGGGTATGGGCAGAGGAGAGGAAAAGGATCATCGGGGTCGAGAGAAATGGGAATGCCACCGGGTGCCGGGGTCGCCGTCGGGAAGGAGGCAGGATGCCGGGGTCAGCCGTGCTGTTCGTCGGAGGGGCATCGGGGGTACGGGAGGGGCGTCGGGGGTACGAGCAGAGGGGGGCAGAGGAGAGGAAAATGGGGATGGGAAAATGGGATTAACTCATTCCACCTAAAGCGTGGAATGAGTTATCCCCAATCTTAACCCCATTATTGAGGATAACCCTATTCTTCTTAACCCCCCTTATTCTCACATATTTTTGGCATACCAAACAAAGAACGGGTATAACCCATCCTTATCCCCGTTCTATCCTGATACCAAACGGGACCCAAATATCTGGATAGACTAGTACAGGTTTCTTCAGCTCATGTGATGAGGGTGACTGATCCTATAGGTCACTTGTGTGGAGAACCTATGCTGAACCTGTAGGTGCTCATTGGTGAATGAGTTCACTTAACTGATTCGACTATGAATCGCTGGATGGTATCTACCTAACTGTTAACCAGCTTGATTCTTTTGTCACGGTTGCATGGATGGTCCTTAGACCTGAGACACCAAAGATACCTTGTTGGTAGGTCTCTTAACTTTGACCTTGATTAACGAATCCCTAAGTTATCTATAAGTCAAATGATCGGGTTCAAGGAGATGCCCTCGAAGATAATTGTGTGATCAATACGGGATCATCCGCTTTCGATAATAGGAGAGAGAATGTTCCAGAAATGATGCGTTGAAGTCCCTGGCCAGGACGGACTCTGTATCAGATAAAGAGTTATCTGATATAGATTAGCGGCATCTGATTCAAGTGAATCGACCGGCTAGGGTTTAACGGTAAACCATACACTAGGTCGATTCGGGAACATTGCACGGATGAAGGATTATATCTGCGCGGTAACCGATGACGGAAAGGTTCCCATAGTGGGTTGCATAAACCCCAATGCCTTCCAGGATCACGCAGTGTTGCTTGGCACCCAACGCGATCGGAAGCCCGTTCGAATTTATTGTGGGACATTAAATTCAGCTGATTAATTAATATAAGGATATTGATTAATTTAGTGGGTTTGTAAAGAGTTACTAGACTTAATGGGCCATTAACTGGACTGGTATTTGGGCATAGAGGGTCACACGTAAAAGGTTTTCAAGTCGATGGATATTTAGATGGGGTATCGGATAAGTGTGAGTTTTTCTGAAAAATTGCAAAGCCACTTATTATAAAAGAACCGCTTTGTGCACTGGGGCCAGCAACTCGGAGCAGTCCTAGCCACCCCCCATTCTCTCCTCTCTCTCTCCTAGGCACCCCCTTCAGAGGTTGGCCCCTCAGAGGCTCCCCTCCAAATCCCGCCTGCTCCGCATCCCGTCCGACGGGAATTCTGATACCACACGTCATGGAGGATTACGCGCAGTCAGACGGGATCCACAGATGCTGCACCGAGTGAGGAAATGAGGACGAACCATCGAAAGGAAGACCGTGTGGATACCGCTAGAGGTCAGGCACTTGCGTCGCTTGCGGCATCACATAGATGGAACCAGACGAACGCGGATTCGAATCCGCGTAAGGTAAAGTATGATTTTACTATCTGTCTTTGTATCTGAAATGGCATGGATCCGAAAAATTTATTTTCCACTGCGTTTGTTCGGATCTGACACAGTGAACCCAACAAAAATTCCCTTGAGAAGTCTCACCAACAATAAAGTGAACACCTTCTCTTCTTCTTCTTCTTTCTCCCTTCTTGCTAGCTAGAAGGCGGGAGAGAGGCGAGGAGAGGGTCGGCCACCACATAGAAGGGGATACCGAGAGGGGAGAGGGAGATAGAGGGGGGAGACCACACTAGGGTTAGCATGGGGCCTTAGGGATCCTATCTTAATCATATATATAGACTTGTTTTTAAGTTTTTTTCACAAAAATTCTTGAGTTATCAAACAACTTATTAAGTCAACGAAACAGCTTAAAACTATTACGTGTATGGCCCTCCAGATCTAGATGTCAATCTAGTTGCATTCATTAAGTCCACAACTCATATACATGCTTATTGGTTAACTCCTTAACCTTTTAAGCTAACTCATTAATTATTTCATGGCTTGATTAACATGATTACCAAATAATCACTTTAATAATAATGTTGATCATGTTAGACTCCAACCAATGCCAGATGGTCCTAGAAGACATTCGGAATAATTTATCCCACTCAAGAATCTTTCTATCAACATATGCCATATGTATTTAATCCCTTCAATCATACAATACCTCTTGTTTAGCTAAGAGTATGGTTTAACTTTGAAACTCTTGTATGCTAAATTAGATAGACCTCACAGTCAAAGTTCCATCAGAAAACTACTTTTCTGATGAACTACTAAACCTTGGCGATTGATTTTCTCAAGTAATTATCTATAAGATGTTTTCTCTTATATAACTATACCTAGAGCGAATGATCTCATGTTGATATCAAATTCCCTTCACAAGTATTCTACTGAGTCTAAGCTATTATGCCCTAAAATTCTGAAATAGGAAGGAAATCAATTTTATGTTACTAATCAATTAAAGTGTTATGTGTATTGGTTAAGGTCACCTACATCTATTAGATTGAACATGTGATGTGTGGAGGGAGCCATATCGATTAAGTGTTAGTCAAATCGAAGTATGCTAAGATTACTTGATTAAGTTGTTTCATCAAATGACCCGAAACTGAGTCAAAGATAGATTCATTTAGATTTATTTCTAGGACTGGTTTTCATTTTGGGAACCATTTCGTGCATAGTAACTAATCAATTAAAGTGTTATGTGTATTGGTTGAGGTCACCTGCATTGATTAGATTGAACATGTGATGTGTGGAGGGAGCTGTATCGATTAAGTATTAGTCTAATCAAAGTATGCTAAGATTATTTGATTAAGTTGTTTCATCAAAGGACCTGGAACTGAGTCGAAGACAGATTCATTTAGATTTATTTCTAGGGTTGGTTTTCATTTTGGGAACCATTTCGTGCATGGTTACCTTGCGAGATTTAGAAGTAGAATCATGTTTGATCTAGGTTGGTAGTTTGAAAACTGGCTAGGTAAGGAGCTAGTTCGGATTTGAACTAGGATTCTATCAATATTTATGACCCCCTTTAGTCCATAGGAGAGGTTGTGCATTGCTATGCTCATCGAGAGTTCTTGTTGTTGCTAGAGAAGGATTAGCAGTTGGGAGTCAGGTTTTTGGGAATTAGGTTTCGGCTTCTAAGAGGTAGGTGATGATTACCCAAAGCCATAAATATTTTGTATAAGAAAAACTAAGCTATTTGAATGTTTTCAAAGGCTTGTAAATTTGTTCTGAGAATCTATGTGTGTACCTGAAAATTGAATTTAAGCAACCTGCTACTCCTCTCAGTCTATGTTCTGCCAAGATCTTGGTTTACCTATATTGACTATACTCTTTGGTAGTCTGCCGTTTAAACTATAAAAATTTTGTGCAAATTATGTAAGAACTATGTTGGACAGTGCCATCTTACGAGTTTGGGGCCAACCTTATAAGCATTCATGAGAAAGGTCTAAACTTGAGGGCAACAGGTGGAATCCTCTGCCAGGATTTGTATACGGCATGAGTGAGACTAGAGACTCCCGATTCTACGTAGTTAACCAAGTCCTTAGCACTTTGCCTAGGTGTTCTAGTATATGTGTTTGTTCTCCTACTGTATAGTTGGATGCTTGTAGATTAGTTCATAAGTTCATATTGGTTCAGTACAAAGATGTTCATTTGTTCAGGGTTGCTATTTGTTCTATATGCTCTGATTTGGCAAAAAAAATTGTAAGCAACTTGTGAATTTGTTGAGAAATCTGTTCAAGATACAAAGGTCAGTTATCTTTGATCTCAATCTTTCTTGATCAATCAGACTTATGTTGGAAATCTAAAATCCTTGATATCATGATTAATTTGTGATTATCTACCTAAATTTTATCTCATACAAATTGGTTTCCACTCTGATACTCGCTTCATTTTCTAGAAGTTAATGGGTTCAAACTTTAGAATAATCGAATTACTAATTATTTGACATCTTTAAGAGGTTTTAGACTCAATTTAATTAACTGATGTAGGATAGATTGAGTTATCAGTTTAGAATTGATTCTTTTGACCAGCTATAGATATTGAGTTTATGATCTCTCTATCGATTAAGTCATCGATTAGATTTGCATACTGTAAATCGATTACCTTGTTTGCTTTGAAATTGGTTATGTTTCTCTACTCTAACTATTTGACCTTCGTATCGATTAGAATCTCTTATTCGTATAATCGATTTATCTGGCTAGTATCGACTAAGCTATCTCTTTGATAATCGATCATATGTCCCTAGATCGATTACTTTTCTTTGTAGACTGGGTAATCGACTATATTGCATAATCACTTAGGCCTTCGTTTATCTGACTAATCAATTTATTATTTCTTTGACTTGGAGTAAAAGCCTTAATATGTCTGATTGGTTTACCTTTGAATCGATTAGAACTTTGCCTGTCTAATCAATTATCTTTCCTTCAATTTCGATTTGAATCCTTTCCATTTGGCCGCTCAATATTGATTATTTGATTCTTGGTAATTGATTATACCTTGGAACCGATTAAGTCCTTTGTAGCAATTATAAGCCTTTTGTTACTTAATTGATTGCCTATTGCGACTAAGTTGTCTGACTAGAGATTAACCCTTATCGATTAAACCTAATGAGTTCAATTATTCTTTTTAATTTTGTAATTGATTAACTGACTTGATAATCAGTGAGTCAACCTTTCTAATTGAATTATGATTTAATCGATCTAGCGACTATGGCCTTTATTCTGCATAATTGATCAACTTACCCATTAGTCGATATTTTTGATTAATCGATCTATACCTTTGGAAGCTTATGAACATATTATCCAAATAGAAATTGCTTGGATATATTGGGATTTGTTCTGTTAGTTACCACTCTAATTTTGATGACATTTTATCTTTTGTCCCCTGCACGTAGCTCAGTGGGACACCCCCCTGCCTGGGGCAGGGAGTGGGGTGATCGAGCCCATGCATTCTCACGGGTCTCTTGGTTTCTTCCAGTGAGTGGTTGGTTTAGCGCCTGAGGCGTTGGCTTTGCCCCTTGTGGGCTTGTATATGTCCCATTGGGCCTTGGGTGTTTGTATATAGAGTGTTGCCTCCAGGGATGGAAACCTGGTGGGATGGGTTTGTACATAGTGTAAGTAGAGCCTATAACATCTCAGAATCAAAGACACAACCGAACTCAATTCAGTGCCCCTATCTCAGACTGTTACCAGTTCGAAATCTAAATTATGAATTGTAATATGGAGGAAATTATTGCAAATTAAGGATATTATGAAAGCAAAATACATTAACATAGCAAATTATCTGGATCATTGCACGGTTCCATAAAGAGAATAAATTTCAATAATCAATAGATTACGTATTGACAAGTCTAATAAAGACACATGTCCAAAATAAAATTCTAAAATTTAAATAATAGCATTTTCATTAAGCTAGCCACCATGCATCCACTGTGCACTCTGATCCAGAAGTAATCTGCACCCATGAAAATCACTACTGAGAAAAGCACAATATATCACATGATAAAGAAGCACTTTAAATCATTTCAATAGTCCAATGGTCACTATCTGATAATCAAAATCCACTATCTAATAATCATCTCAAGAATCAGTAGTCATCATCACCCATGGATCTCATGAGGTCATCACACATAGATAATTCAAAGCACACAATTTCATCCTTGTGCTCTATCATGTATTGTTAGTCATCCCTGGTGCATAACCAGTATGGGAGTCATCCATAGCTCATGAAATCAATCAATTAATCAAGTATTCACATATGTCATGTTCTTTGGTCGACTCGTAGTTATCATGTGTCTATCAATCTTTCTAATGACCCGCTCGAGGGACTATTCAAAATATTGATAATGTCCATGGTAGTTATCATTGAGTCATTAAGCCATTCCATGGTAGTTGATATTCTATCAATAACCACATCATGCCAATCATGAATCATCAAATGATCATATATAATTAAATAAATAATGTTACAAGGAAGTAGCAATACTAGCAATCTATCAATCATCTTTGGGTTTGGAACATCTCAAGGGATTCTTATCTGATTGATGCCACTCTGCCCTTCTTGGATCTTTGAAAATCTTTGAAGGTGTGACAAAGAAGTAAGGCCGACTGAGATACGAGGCACGCCACCAATGCAGTCCAAGCCCTCAGCCAAGGTGCGCACACAAGTGGACTCTCCTACTGTTCATGATCAGTCAAATAATAAAAACTGGATTTCGACATCTGAACCTCATCTATATGGCTAAGTCGGGTCTTGATTTGACTCCATCTATATGGCTAAAATCCCTGGATTTTTACTTATCCTTTCTTGAATTTGGTTAGGTCCTTTGAATCACGTCTTCTATGTTCGGCACTATTTAAGTTTCTAGGCCTAGTCAATTTTTAAATCAAAATTTTAATTGATTATCAAATTATCTGACTCGTGTCTACTATAGCAGACGCCATTTAGAGTTTTAATTCCAGTCGATTAACAATTTGATTTTTGAACGGATGACTTTTCATTTGAAAAGCATCCACCATAGTAGACATCACTTAAACTTTCCATATTTATCTTCGATTTTTATTTCTTATTTAGCCTCTCTAAAAGACGTCTTAGTTGGTCGACGCTTTTCTAAAAGGCGTCTATGTGACTGGACGTGATTCAGTTACGTAGCCTAGAAGGTCCAATCGAGCCAAATTCATCTATTTACTTATAATTTGATTTTCTTTCATGCTAATCCTTCTTCTCATGGATTAATTCGAGGTTGAAGGATAATTTTGGATGGTTTCTATATCGTAAAGTGCTTTGGAGCCCATGAACTCTATTTTTCACTGAATTATTATGATAATTGAAGCTCTATATATGGATATGTGCTTTAAGCCTTAAGGGAGGTTGGCTAATTGAGCATTGTGAGTTCTACCAAAAAGAAAAGAAAGCCCTCTACCCTTTGCACGAAAATCAACAATTTGGAAGTTCTTTCCTCTCTCCAAGAGACCTTCTTCTTCTTTGAAGTATGTCTTTAACCATGGGTGGATTTTGGAGGGGCCGGCTTCTTCTTCTTTCTCATCTTTGTTTCTTCTTTCTTATTCTTTTGATTTCAACTTTTAGTTTGCATACATCTTATTCATCATACTTTATTCATCACATACAATCACATGATAATCTACCATCCCTTTGCATATAGGGGTTTAAAAGAAAAAGATGAAAAAAAAAAAGTTTAGATGCATGTCTATTTCTCATCTAGAATAGATACAACACTATAATCAAAGCCTTAATCTTTATTTTATTTATTTTGTTTGCTTTCTTTACAAGAAGCACAAAGATTGGAACAAGCTTCATCATCAAGAGAGAGTGAAAGAATGAAAAGAGAAGAGAGGCTCTTCATCCTTGGCCGGCTAAGGAGGAAGAAGTTAGGAATTCACAATCATCTCGGAAATCCAAGGTACACATGCGATTACTTTACTACTTCCTTTGAGAAACTCATTCTCTAGCGATCACGATTTTGAATGTTTTATATAATATTTAATTTCAATCTCAATAGCACATCTTAAGCACTTACAATCTATATGTGGGCATGCAATGCTAGTGAGGCTAGTCAACCATTAAGATTTAATAACATAAGGGATTTCATGAAAATTCTCTAAATAACTAAGCATCATAAGATAACTACATAGTTGTAACGACTCGCCACCCTATAATCAGAGATCCAATTACTAAATGGGTACAGAATCATTAAAACTTGGAGCCAAATTAAGATCTCGATAAGTTTGGGAAATAAATGATAAACTAAGTTAAACATTCCACATTACATCGAATTGTAAAGGAAGTGCAGGAATTAAAAATTATTACAATTTGACTTGACTCAGCAAATAATTTGTCGTACATTTTTTAGGAAAAATGCACTTGATCTTGATTTTCTGATTTAGATTTTGAATTTGTTATTTGTGTGCTTTACCTGACTCAATCAGATGATTGCGTAGCTTTTCGACCCGATCCCGCTACCCATAAATGGAATAGCGTTAATTTCATCCTCCTAAGAAGAAAACCCTTGATTAATCGTCGGAAGAATAGAATAACACCCTTTGAAATGATATAAGAAAGATATACAAGATTGCATTTGAAAAATAAATGAATTTCAGTTTTTATTTGAGAAGAAAGCTTATTTTTTAGTTTAAAGTTGAGTCTGCGCAAGACTTGATTTATTGATTTTTATTGATGGATAATGATGAGATATATTTTTTAGTCTTTTTGGATTGATTTATGTGGATATATTGAAGATTTGTTGAATTTTTTATGTTTGGGAGTGAACATGAAGTTGAGTCTGTGCAAGGATGGACAGACTCATTTGTTACCAATGAGAATGCCTGTATTTATTTTGATTTTTGATTTATGAGAGGAATGAAGATCTTTTTTATGGTGTTTTGATTGAAGTAGATGACATTTTTTTATCAAAGGGGTCTAATAAACATTTCTTATTGTGTTTTTTCAGATTTAAGTAAAGAAACTTTGGATTTGATTTGCAAAATATGGAAATGTGTTTTTTAAGTTCTCTTATTTGATTTGAGTGAAAAATACTTCAAAAATTTATATTTTTTATGTTTTGAATTTGTAGGTTTTTAGAGAATGAGCGAGGTTGAAGTGAGGCTTCTTTTAGGTATTTTTTATGTTTTGCAAAAGGGCAAAAATGAGTTTTATTTGATTTTTTTATTTATAGGAAGTATTTTATTTTTATCTTGGGGTTTTTTATTTAATTTTAAAGGAATTGAGGTTGAAAAGTTTGGATTTTAACAATTGGGGTTTGAGTCTGCGCAGGGTAGCGCAGACTCATTTGTCACAAGCCTATTTTTTCAATTTTTTAGGTAATTTTAAGGAAAAAGTTATCATTTTTTGTTTGGGTTTTAATTTGTGAAAAATATAGGGTTTATCCTTAAGATTTTGGTTTGATTTGATGAAAATTTAATGGCCAAAACGTCAGATTTTAGGAATTTAAGGTTGAATCTGCGCCATAGAGCGCAGACTCATTGTTTATGAAAGTGTTTAAACATTTTTTATATTTTTTTCAAAAGGAATTTTAAGCTTTTATTTAGGTTTTTGACTTATATAAAGTATAAAGTTTTTATGTAAATTTTTAGATTTAATTTGGAGGGAATTTAGGGTCAAGAAGGCCAATTTTGGAAATTCAGGGTTGAGTCTACGCTGGGTAGCGCAGACTCATTTGTCACCAATCTGTTTTGAGTTGTTTTTTGCATTTTTTTCAAGAACAACTTGGTGTTTTTATTTGATATTCTGATAGATAAGAATAAACTTGATTTTTAGAGGGTTTTAGATCATCTTTTAGTGGTCGGGAAGTTAATTTTTTATTTTTTGTGAATTTCAGGGTTGAGTTTGCGCCAGGATGCGCAGACTCAAGTCTGAACTGTGATTTTTTTTGTTTGTGAGTTATTTTATTGGATTTTTTGTGGGATAACTTGATTTTATGTTTTGTTTGGTGATAATTTACAGATTTGGAGCTGCGGGCATGATTTGGGGGCAAAGAGATGAGGTTTTGGCCTTGGGATTGATGCGCAGACTCAAATTTAAAGTGGATTTTGAGCAAGATTCTTAAAAAGATGGAATCTCCTGAGGTTTAGGAGAATTCCAAGATTTTCAAAATGCTGGGGAGCTTAAAATATCAAGGAGACAAGAAAAAATGAGTTTGAGTTTGCGTAAGGGGTGCGCAGACTCAGCTGAACTTGTGATTTTTGAGGGGATTTGGATCCCTTTTGTAAATGGATGTTTATTTAAATAACATGGAGTGTTTGATATATGATTGTGAGTGATTTAAGCCATTTGATTTATTGTTTAGTTGATTTTTCATTTGAATGAGCTTATGAAAGGTGTGCAGACTCAACTTGTGTTTTGAAGTTGTGTTTATTTAAAAGGGAGAATGTCCATTTTTTAACCTTTTCTAATGTAAATATAATTCAAATTTTGTTATTTTGAATCATTTGAGCCATAACCAATGTCCTTGGTCCAAGAATCCATCACTTGACAGTTTTTTGGGTTGAGTCTGCGCATGGGTGCGCAGACTCAAGTCTGAAATTTGATTTTTTGAGTTTCCTGCACAGTTCAAGCTGCATTTAAGTCCTTCAAGGGGTTAGTTTCAACCATTAAAGTTAGAATATGAAATCCGGAGTCGAGGAAAACAGATTGTACCCCATTCCCAATTTAATTTACATGGTTATAGGTGCGCAGACTCAAAATCTGAGCATAATTTCAGGTTTATACCTCTTTCAACTTGGAGTGATCCAAGAATCACCACAAATTTAGGGAGGATAACACTGAGAAATCTCAGAAATTGAGTATGGCTACATGAGGCCTTTTCAAGGAGTGGTTCTTATGTGGATTTCTTCAAATGACATGATTTCTTCATGTTTATCTCATTCTTCTTAGATCACTTTATAAAGCATTAAAAGTGCTCAATATAGTGATTCCAAGTTGAATTTCAACCTTTCATTAGGAAAACCCAATGAAAAGGTTTAAGATCTTCATGAAGGATCATGGCATAAAGGGACCCGAAGGACCAACTCCCTTAAAGGGATATGTAATGGCTAATGGACTATAGGGATGGCTATAAAGGGGGGCGTGCCGAACATCCAACCACTCACCCAATGGGTTCCCTTAATACATTCAAGATATAAGAAAAACCCACAAGGGGAAATCCAAAGCATCTCTACATTTGGGGAGCAAGGAACTCCACCAATTTTCCTAGAGGATAACATGTAGCCATGAACTATGGAGGTGGCTATAAAAGGGGGCGTGCCGAGCATCCAACCACTCACCCAAAGGGTGCCCTTAATGCCTTCAAAATGAAAGGGTTATCCACAGGGAATCACCCATTCCATTTCTACATTTGGGGAGCAAGGAACTCCACCACCTTAGTGGGACTTCGGGACACATCATCTAAATGAACCCATAGAAATGGGAACACAAGAATGATGTTTTTTGTATGAGGGCCCTTGATGGGTTACCCAAACATTGGATTGTTGGCACCCTTAGATCGGGACATCCTTGGAAAACATCAGAAAACATTTAAAAGCTTAAAACATATGGCAAAACTTTGGTTTGAAACAGTAAGGACTTCACAACCCAAAGTCCAAGCCATTTAGGACTTTCATTGGGCCTCAAAAGGACAGCCCTAAGTCCAAGGAACCTTTAGACAACTTGGGGGAGGATCAAAGAATCACCTCAAGCCCAAAAACCAGGTTTAAAGAGGTGCAGACTCAAAAACCTGCAACTGGCGCTGAGTCTGCGTAGGGAGGCGCATACTCAACACTGTAGCACCTGCAAGCGCAGACTCAGGTTGAAACCCGGATTTTCGGTGAAAAATGGGTTCAAATCTAACCAAAATGATGAAAAATAAAGTATAAAAGGTACAAGGCCTAAAATATTTATTTAAAATATATTTTAGATGCATTTCTTTAGGAAAATATCATGAAAACTTGAATATGAACATATAGGAAACTTAGGTATATCTTTTATCTTTTCCATGGATCTCTCCTTCTTAGCTCCATGTTAGAGGGTTTCTACCCAAAGAAGCTCATCCTCAACTAGTGAGGGAACCTCCTTGAGAACCTCTAGGGCCTAAACCCTTGGCCATTAAAGGAAAAAGGTCCAAACAAAACCCATTCGGTTCCAACATAAAAACAGAAATTCAAACTTTAACATATGTGAAACTTAGGGGATTTCTCTTGATGTTTGGCCTTGGGGGAACATCATACATGGATGGGATGTGCTCCTAAGGGTCATGGAAGGGCAAGCCACCTTGAAAAACCCCAAGATCAAAGACAAATAAATGAAAAATCAGTTTTCAGGAAATCTGGACAGCAAAGCATATTTCGGGTCATATCTCCATATTTAGGGGGTTCCAAGGCTTGAGGAGACCATTTATATAAACTAGAAAGGCCCCTCTACCATACCCACACGAAAAACACATGCCTTATGAAGGAAAAAATGACATAAGAGCAAGATAACTAGCAGATTCACAAAACAGACTCAAAAAATCTGGACATTGCATTTCATTGGCTTCTCCTTTTGCTTTTCACCTACCCTCTTCTAGAAGAATCTTGAGGGGGGGACCACTTGTTTTTCTTCTTATCCTCCTTTGGGCAGATTTGACCATAGGCCAAAGGGGTAAGAATAGGCCATGGGTGGAACCATTTGGGCCCTTTTAAAGGCTGCCATGAAATTAGGCTTTGGCCTTCACTTTTGGGGCCCAAATTGGCCCTATTGGGCTTCTTTTGCTTGAGATAATGGGCCTAGCCTGCCCCCTTGGATTTCTTCATCATTTGGGCTGAAAGTAACCCCTTTTTGACTTCTTTGGGCTTGCGAGAATGGGCATGGCAGCTGTCCATTAACTTTCCTTCACTTGGGCCTTCTTTGAAAAATTACTTGGACCTCCTTTGCTTGAGATAATGGGCCCGGTTGTGCCATTGGATTTCTTCATCATTTGGGCCCTAGAGTGACCCTTTTTTTATTCATTTGGCTTGCAAAATTGAGCTTAACTGCTGCCCCTTAAATCTTCTTCATTTGGGCCTTCTTGGACAATCTTTGCACAATTGTTTGGACCTCTTTTGCTTGAGATAATGGGCCCGGTTGTACCATTGGATTTCTTCATCATTTGGGCCCTAGAGTGGCCCCTTTTTTTATTCATTTGACTTGAAAAAATAGGCATGACTGCCGTCCATTAACCTTCTCTTTACTTGGAAAAATTGTTTGGATTTTTCTCTTTGCTCATTTTTTGGTGACAACATATATTCCATCTGAAAACAAATAATTATGCGTACAGGCCTGAAAAGAAAATATAACTACATCGAGGCATACCCCGGAATAGTGGCTACTGGCGCGCAACCCAAAACTAAACCCTCCATGTTACGCCTGCCGGAAACCCTCACCTGAAAACTGCAAGGGTGAGTCTCATCGAAATGGACTCAGTAGGGATCCTCCGATCCCCACCACCTACTCACGCACTTACAAGTACAAACAAATATAGGGAATTAAATAACTAAAGCAATAAGCACAACTCCCAAAGATTCACAAATTCCAATATGAAACACATGCATTCGAAAATGCAACATGCATAATTCTAAAGCCATTCGACTCAACACCGGAGTCCATAACCAGTGTTCTTGCGAAAGTCACAAACCATGCAGCTGAACGTGGGAAAACACCGACCCGCTGGGGCGGAGCAGCAACCCCTCGGATAGCACACTGGCTACTCCGGCCTGTCGAGCTCTAGGTGGTTCTGCCTCCTCCCAACTACAAGTGACACTCCGAATGTACCACTCCTACACCAGGGGACTCTCTCTCTAGGCGTCACTCCACCACTCCCACACCGGCGTTGTATCACTCCCACACCGACAAAGGGTGCCTAACTGCTAACAACTGTCACTCTAGGTCCACAATCGCATAAAACACAACACAGTACGATCCGGTCACGTAAAAACCCTCGTCCTTAAAGTACAACATCGAATATGCATTTAATCGAATTATTCAATAATGTAAACACATGTTACTTGCATGAATTAATGGAGTTCTGTCTTGAATCACATCGCCCGTGGCAGATGTCATTCAAGACCCCTGAACTGGTTCAGTTTTCGCAAAACCAATGAGATCAGGGATACTGGCGTGAATGACGTCGCCTAACGCTGACGCTATTCAGCTCTTTATCCCACGCTGGCCTCGGGAACCGGGAAATTGGGCCGTTAAATCGCGTCACCTGGTCTTGACGCCATTCTAAATGACGTCACTTGGTCCCGATGCCATTTAACGCCCGAAACTGCGTTCCGTCGAGCCAAACCGAGGGTCCCTCTTCTTCCCCAAAACACTCAAAAAAACAGAGGGAAGATAAGGAGAGAGGCTCAACAATCTAATTTACTTCCCGAAAATCCAAAAATGTGTATTTTCATCAAAAATCCCTTAAAACATGCTTTTCTACCCAAAAACTTCCACACACAACATATGCTTTAAAACAGGAAAAAAATATGATTTTAAATAAATACAACGAAGATCGTCACCCTACCGATTACTTGAACTCCTCCTTGCTCCTAGCCGTCGAACCGCTACGCCACGAGCAGCCGCCGGTACCGCCGTAGATGCAATCACTCCACCGGGACGTTGGCTGCCGTCTAGAAAGCAAGGTGTCGCGGAGGAGATGGTGGTGGTAGTGGTGAGGGTTAAGAGGTTGATGGAGTGGAGGAAGAGGAGGAATGGGGAGAGGAAGTGAAGGAGAAGGGTAAAAGGGCGTCGAAGGGATTCGGAGAGAGAGAGGAGAGAGAGAGAATGAGAGAAATGAGAGAAAGGAGGGAAGGCTCAAGCGTCAAACCGAACAAGTCTAAATCGCGTCATTCTAGGAAAACGTCATTCAGACGACAGGACGTGGGTCGTACACTGGCAGATCTTTGAATAGCATCTCTTATGGTCGACGTCATTCAGACGATCAGACCGGGGCTGTACACTCAGGCCCCAACGCTCGCCCATGTGGCACTACCGCTAGGCTGTTCCTCTCGTGCTGAATGCTCCGATTCCCTCGCCGTGTGTTGGAACTGCATCTCCACTGCTGCCGCGCGCTGAACTGCTGATGCCAAATCCCTACAACAATGGGCCGCTACAAACTCTCTCAGATCGTGCCGAAGTCCATCCACGAATTTCTCCGTCCTCAGATCCTCACGCTCGGATATGTGTGGGGCAAACCTTCCCAGGGCCACGAATTTCATCTGATAGTCTAGAACTGACATATCACCCTGCACCAATTCCATAAATTCCCTTTCCTTGGCCCTGCGAACATGTCTCGGAAGGTACTGCCCACTAAACTCTCTCACAAAACCTTCCCAAGGAATCTCTCTCAAAGATCTATCTGGAAACAACAACCCCTTGGTGGTAACCCACCAATCGTACGCATCGCCCTTCAGCAAGTAGGTTGCCAACAAGGTCTTGTCACTCTCTGCACATTCTAGAACATCGAACACCTTCTCCACCTCTTTAACCCACTGCGCTGCTGCATCTGGAACAGGCTGACCCGTGAAAGAAGGGGGCTTCAGCTTCAAGAACCGCTCCACCACCGTAGAATGGCCACCTCGGGGACTGGACCCCTCAGCTCCATCCCTCTGCTGATATCTAGCCATAGCCCCAATCATGGCTTCCAAGAAATGTTCCATATCATGACCTTCTGCCCTCGAACTACCACCATCTGCTCTCGCACCCCGAGCCACCGGAGCTCTCCGCTTCGGCGCCATTGCTGCCCCACAACACACAAATCGACCCAAAACACGTTAAAACCTATCATTCTACACCAGCAGCCATCGCCTGTACCGACTTGCACTTATTGTTGGACTATAATATCTAACCCAGTTTATCACATACTCGACCAGACTGAGCTTTGATACCAATTGTAACGACCCGCCATCCTATGACCGGAGACCCGGTCACTAAATGGATGTCGGCCCATTAACTGCGGGTTCACACCCGGATCTCACACAACACGTCTGGAGGAGTAAGTGCTAAACAAGATTAAATATAACAAACACACGGACCACAAGGTAAGCAAGTGCGCAGGAAGGAGAATAACAATGTCCGTATACAGTCCAACAATAATTACATGTCCAACAATAAAATAAGTACAGGCAGAAGGAAATACAACAACATCGGGGCATACCCCGGAACTAAGACAGCTGCTGGTCCGCACACCAATAAGACACCACGCTTCCGCTCGCCTCGAGGTCCACACCTGAAACCGCAGGGAGTGAGCCACACCAGAAATGGGCTCAGTAGGGATCATCCGATCCCCTGCCTCCCACTCACACACCCACAAGTGTAACAACAGGAATATATGGCAATTAAAGTAAAGCAGTAAACACAACACCCAACTCTGATGTGAAACGCACGGTAAGCAGTGTAACAAGAACCACACCAAGTAACCCGAAGAACTCAACACAGAGTCACGACTCACAGTCAAAGTCCACGAAGCGACTAAACCACACTGTCGACCGAAGTCGAACGTCGCCTCCCAACACTACCACTACTCACGCCTGTCCACCCCTACAGTGTTCCGGGGCACTGTAGGGTGAGGCAGTGAGTCAAACTAGGACTAGCTGAACTCAGTGTACCGCCACTGCCAGCTACGTGTGCACACAAGCAGTCTAGACTACTGTCCTACCACCGGATTGCCTCCACGCTAGGCCTCAGCGCTTCAGGAGGGCCCTGGGGACCGGCGAACCCCCGTCAAGCCGAAGCTACAGGAACTACCCACAAACCCAACTCTCCCGGGCTGCGTCAGGCCAAGGGCTATAGGTACCACTCGTAACCTTGATCAAAGGTCACATCAGGCCCACTGGCTAAAGGGTAAACCAACTCCCACCAGTAACACCACCAGCTCCACAGCAGGAAACACGCCAGAAGCTGTCACGTCAACCAAGGGAAACCCCGACCCGCTGAGACCAAACAGCAACCCCTCGGATAGCACACCAGCTGCTCCGGCCCGACGGGCTCAAGGTGGTTCTGTTTGTCTCAGCCAAGGGTAAAACACAACGTGCACCACACCACAAACACCATGACCCTGTCCCCATCGGTCCATGGTGACAACGTAAACCACAGTTATCACGGTCCATATTCGCATAGCACAAACACACAAATAATCATGATTCCATTCGTACAGTAAACCTCAGTCTCAGTATATAGTTAAGGCACACACGCACACACCGGTGATGCAATTCCACTCACACAAAAGTCCCCGTCTCAGTATACAACCCACAGCATGCTTTAGAACCATCCCACCGTGAAACATGCATAAAATAACAGCATTAAGCATTCCTGTCTTGAATCGCGTCGACCAAGGTCGACGCCATTCAAGACCCTTAGACAGGTTTATTAAAAGCCCGATTTATCCTTAAAATGCGTCCACCAGTGAAGCCGCCATTTAAAACACGTCTGGGTGCCCCGACGCCATTCAACCCAGAAATCCAGATTTACAGACCCTTAAACGGGGGCATTTCCTGCCTAAATGGCGTCATGATGGCCCGACGTCCTTCAGAAAGGCGTCGTCCATCCATGACGTCATTTAGCGCCGAACCCCTAACTCAGGAAACCTAAAACATGGAGGTTTCTGCGCTAAAACGCGTCGTGCTGACCGGACGTCTTTCGGAAAGGCGTCGACCCAGCCCGACGCCATTTAGCGCCAGAAACCAGGTTTCCTGGCTCGACCCGAGGGCTTCACCCTTGAACCCCGGGCACCCCGAAAATCCCAAAATCAAAGGGGAGAGGAGGGAAACTCAACCACACAAGCATGCCTACGAAAACACGATCATAAACACCATCGTTCCCTCAAGAAAACCCCCTAAACATGCTCAATCTAGCCCCACACACGCCACATTACGTCGAAAGCAACGAGCACACATGCAAGGTTTCGTCCCCCTACCGGTTCTCGAACTCCGCCAAGCTCCGTGCCGCCGTCCCGCCGCACCGCACACCGCCGCCGGTACCCTCGAGGACGCCGCCACTCCGCCGGGACGTCGGCCGCCGTCCGGAGAAGGGAACGCCGCGAAGGAGGTGGTGGTGGTAGAGGTGAGAGGTAGGGAAGCTATGGAGTAGTTGGAAGAGGAAGAAGAGGAAGGGGAGGGAGGAAAATCGCCGGAGAGGGCGGAGAGAGCGAAGAGAGAGAGAGTGAAGGTGAGAATGAGGGAAAGAAGGGGAGGCTCGCGGGGTCAACCAGAATTCCTCTAAAACGCGTCGATCGAGGCAGACGCCATTCAGTCTGACAGGACGGCCGTACTGACACCGCTCTGAAACGCGTCGCCCACCGCGGACGCCGTTCAGACGACAAGACAGGCCGTACTGACAACGCTCTGGCGCCGCACCCTGACACCGCAGGTGTCGCAGTCTGAAATGCGTCGACCAAGCTGGACGCCGTTCAGACAAATCTGACAGGGCCGTACTCTCGCGGCCCGAAACCCGCCCACGTGGCGCAACAACCGACAGACCCTAAATGGCGTCCACACAACCTGACGCCTTTTGAAAGGCGTCGAGCGGTGCTGACGCCATTCAGTCAGCAATCTCAAGACCCCTCCAGGGTCCAAACCAGGGGATCCGGCCCGAACCCGACCCGAATACAGAACCCGAAATCTCGGTCATTACAATATTAATAAATGAACGAGATTTACATAGTCAGATTGGCTTGTAGGTCACCTAAAACTAACAATCTCTCACTTGGACTAAAGCCAATCACCTTTATACAGTAAGCCTATAGACTATAGGTGACACTCAAACACAATTTGTGTCAATGGCTTTGTCAGTGGATCTGCTACATTGTCGACGGATGGAACTCTTTCCACTACTACATCTCCTCTGGATATTATTTCTCTGATAAGATGAAAGCGCCTCAGAATCTGCTTCGATTTCTGATGAGACCGCGGCACTTTCGCTTGCACAATCGCTCCATTGTTGTCGCACAACAGCGGAACAGGTTCAGAGATACTGGGAACTACGCCGAGGTCGGTGATGAATTTCTTCAACCACACTGCTTCCTTGGCGGCTTCAGCTGTAGCGATGTACTCAGCTTCAGTCGTCGAATCTGCAGTGGTTACTTGCTTGGAACTCTTCCAGCACACTGTGCCTCCGTTCAAAGTAAACACGAATCCAAATGTAGACTTGCTATCATCTGGATCCGACTGGAAACTCGAGTCAGTAAAGTCTCGCAGCTTCAAGTCACCTCCTTCATAGACAAGAAACATATCCTTAGTTCTTTTCAAGTACTTAAGGATACATTTCACTGCCTTCCAGTGCTCTTCGCCTGGATCAGCCTGAAATCTGCTCGTAACAGTTAGAGCAAATGCAACATCAGGCCGTGTACATAGCATGGCATACATGATAGATCCTATGGCAGAGGCATAGGGTATTCTATCCATGAATACCCTCTCATCAGGAGTCTTAGGAGACTGCTCCTTTGAGAGACTAATTCCATGTCTCATCGGTATGAGACATCTCTTGGAATTTTCCATGTCAAACCTTTTGACTATGGTATCTATGTACAAGAATTGGGTCATGCCAAGCATCCTCTTTGATGTATCTCTATAGATCTATATTCCCAATACGTAGGATGCTTCTCCCAAATCCTTCATGGAGAAGTTTCTTGACAGCCAAATCTTTACTGATCACATCATAGCTACATCATTCCCAATGAGTAGTATGTCATCTACGTAAAGAACTAAGAAAGTGACTACACTCCCACTGATCTTTTTATACACACAAGGCTCATCTTCATTCTTAATGAAGTCATAAGACTTGACAACCTCGTCAAATCTTATGTTCCAGCTCCGGGAAGCTTGCTTCAGTCCATAAATGGACCTCTGAAGCTTGCACACTTTATCTGGAGATTCTTTGGATGTGAAACATTCTGGTTGTATCATATACACCTCTTCCTCAAGGTTACCGTTGAGGAAGGCAGTCTTCACATCCATCTGCCAGATCTCATAATCAAAATGTGCAGCAATGGCGATTAAAACTCTGATCGACTTTATCATGGCAACTGGTGAGAAAGTCTCGTCATAGTCAATTCCTTTCCTTTGACGATATCCCTTTGCCACCAACCTTGCCTTATAATTGTCGATCCGTCCATTAACACTGATCTTTCTTTTAAATATCCGCTTGAAACCGATGGGTATAATGCCCTCGGGCAAGTCCTCCAAGTTCCAAAATTGGCTGGTGTACATGGACTGGATTTCTGAGTTCATGGCTTCTCGTCATTTCCCGGCTTCTGGGCCTTCTATGGCCTCCTGATAGGTTTTAGGATCATCATCCTTATTATATTCTACCTTAGACTCACCTTCAGCGATATGTCCCACATATCGTTCGGGTAGTCTAGGTAATCTACCAGATCTACGAGGCTCATATGTGTGTACCTAAACAGATTCAGGAACTGATATCTCGTCTGATGATAATGCAGCTGTTTGGGGATCTGGAACCTCTTCCAGTACTATTTTACTCCCACTGTCCTCCTGGAGAAGGTATTCCTCTTCCAGGAAGATAGTTTTCCTGGCGACAAACACATTTTGTTCACCAGGATGGTAAAAATAGTATCCAAAGGTTTCTTTTTGATATCCCACAAACCTACATTTATCAGTTCGTGATTCCAGCTTGTCTGGATCATGCATCTTTACATGAGCAGGACAACCCCAGACTTTAACATGTTTAAATTTTGGTTTCCTACCTTTCCATATCTCATATGGATTAGAGGCCACAGACTTGCTGGGTACTCTATTCAGTAGGTATGTTGTTGACTCTAGAGCATACCCCTAGAGGGACACTGGTAATCCCTAAAAGTTCATCATGGATCGCACCATGTCCAACAAGGTGCGATTCCTCCTTTCTGATACACCATTCATCTGTGGTGTATATGGAGGGGTTAGTTGAGAAAAGATATCATTATCCTTTAAGAATTGTGTGAAATTAGTACTCAAGTATTCTCCTCCTTGATCTGATCGAAGAGCTTTAATACTCTTTCCTAACGCTGTAGGCGTCCGGAACGTCCCCCGCCGCGGGTGCGAGCTTCGGATGGGGGTTCCTCTCCGTTCGTCTTAGCACTGTGGCGATTTAAAGGGGGTTAGAAATAAAGTGTGATCGCCAGGAGCATTACCTCTCGGTCCCTGTGCTCCGCAGGATGGTGAGGATGTGATCGCGTTCTGTGGGAGCGAGAGATGTTGGTTCCTCCTTCCCTTCCTCCGGCCGGCCAGAGGAGGAGAGCCCGGTACTCTGCACGCGTGAAGGTGGTAAGGATCCCCTGAAAACAATAAACAAAACACAGAATAACCCGATTAGGAATATTTGGTGCAGGATCTACTCATAAAGATGTAAAAACTAACTAAAATCAGTGGGAAACGCACCGGATGGGTGGTGGGGAGGGAAGGTGACCATATGTTATGGCCACCCACCTCCCGTTTTTTTTTAGAACCTCTGTGGGTGTAAGGATCACTAAGTCATCCTACGTGTATGCATGCAAATGAAGAGTAGTTGCGTGTGTGGAGAGTGGAGTGGTATTACTAATGCAATGGAATGAATAAAAAAAAAGTAAAAGAGAGAAGTTAGAGAGGCAAGCCGGTTTCCAAATGTAGCCTGAGCCTTCCTCCTTGGAGTATCCTCGAGCTTCTCACCAGAAGGTCCCTTCCTCTTGGAATCCTCCTTAACCCCGAAGTCCTCCCACCTCTAGTCCTTCTTCTTCCGAAGTCCTTAACCCCCTGCTCGAGAGGATGTGGGGGGGTTTAAATAGGCGGAGGAAAAAAGGGGAAAAACAGGGGTCTAAATCCCCGTAAATCACCCTCCAACCAATGGGGAGTGGTCAAGGGTCGGAGGTAGTGGTCGCGGCAGTCGCCGGAGTGGGGAGTGGTCGGAGTAGTGGGGAACGAGGGCGGTGAGTGGAGGAGATCGTAGAGAAGACGGAGTCAAGGGGGTGGTTAAGGAGTGGACGGCCAGGTGACATGCCTTCCATTCTTGTGGTGGAAGGCGGCCCGGCTGGCCTTCGAAGGGGGTGGAAGGCGAGGGGTGGCCTTCGAAGGTGGTGGAAGGCAAGGGAGTTGGCCTTCCACGAAAAGGTAGTAAAAGTGAAAAAAATGTGGCTAAAACGGTGGAAGGCGAGGTAGCTGGCCTTCGAAGGGGGTAGAAGGCGGGGGGTGGCCTTCGAAGGTGGTGGAAGGCAAGGGGTGGCCTTCGAAGGTGGTGGAAGGCAAGGGAGTTGGCCTTCCACGAAAAGGTAGTAAAAGGGTCAAAAGGGTGGAAGGCAAGGTGGCTGGCCTTCGAGAGTGATGGAAGGCGAGGGGTGGCCTTCGAAGGTGGTGGAAGGCAAGGGGGCTGGCCTTCCACGAAAAGGTGAAAAGGGTCGGGATCTGGTTGATGGGCCTGGCTAGTAGTGGGCTTAGATGGCTAAAATGAGGGGATTTTGGTGATGACAGGCTAGTGATGGATTGGGTTCATGACCAAAAGGCCGGTCCAAAATCGGTGTCTACAAATGCCCCTCTGGGACACCTGTTTTGCAGTGGAGTTGAACGGAATGATAAACAGGTGTTCCGGAAATCGAAACTGATTTTGGACAGCCCGAAAAGGAGTGAGCTATCCCCAAGGATGATATGCGAATGCGGCAAGTGCGTGAAGGCTGGCTATTTGAGTTGCAAGAGTGGTTTAGGAAAAGGAACAAGGTTCAGTACTAGAGAATCACAGTCCGTGGGACCCCCGGGTGCTGGAACCGCGAGGCCTTGGCGTACCAGATTATAGTGATCTGGCCCAAGGGGATCTCGAGCATGAAAGGTGTAGGAGTGTGACTTGAAGAGCTCTCAACACAACGGGCGCGCGGTGGCCTGGCGCATCATGGGATCGCCAAGTGAGAGGTTCTCAAGCACACGTGCTGAAAAGCGGAAGAGGTCTTGCAATTCGAAGGGCTAACTGATACACAACTGCCAGAATCACAGATCAGCGATGGGTTAAGCAAAGTGACGAATGATGGTCATTGCCCCTAGGGCGAGGATGAATGCTTATGCAAATGCATGCTGGGTTGAAATTAAAAATAAATTCCTAATGCAACTCCTAATGCAAACAGGAGGAACTTATTGGCCAATCGAATAACTTGGGGAATATAGACTCCTCATTGTTTTGTTTAAAGAGGAACTCAGAGCCTATACGCCCGAAGCTATTAGCCTCCTGTGTCTTTGATGCTACTTGCTTCGGATTCCCTGCAGCTGCAAGAACACACATCAGCAATATTCACATATTCAATAATCTCAACATCACACATTGAATTGCAGGGAGTTAAGAAGCAAATGTTTCGTTTCGAGTCGAAGCCGATATGGAAGATATGGCTATTCTATCGGTAGAATGCCAATCCAATATGGCTTCGACTCGAATTCCATGATGAGCCATTAACTCATTTGATGAAGGTGGTCTCCTTCTTTGTGAGGTGAGGTTACCTCCTCGAAGAGAAGGGAGAAAGGCATCTTGTCCTCTTCGTGGATGGGCTTTTCCTTTAAGGTGGTAGAAGGCCAGGCGGCTTGCCTTCCACGAAAAGGTGAAAGGCCAGCTAGCTTGCCTTCCACTAAGTGGTGGAAGGCAAAAGGCATGCCGTCCACAAAAGGGGAAAGAAAAGGGATGTGGATGCCTTTCTGTCTTTTGCGGAACGTGGAAAGAGTTTGAGATTATCCCGTGACAATTAAAAGGGCTGTTGTCGCGGGACCCTCTTCCAGAACTCCACTTTTCCTGTGCAAAGATGGCTTCATCTTCTACTCCTGCTACTGCAAGAGGGCCCGGAGTTCTGTCTGATGTGGATGGCCACCTGAGCAACCTGGTAGCCCGCGGACAGGTACGCTAGGACCTTTATTTGCTCATCTTGCCTCTTCCTTCTCTTTGTTGATTCTTGGTTACCTTGCAGCCCCTCCCAAAGTTCCCCGATGCTAGGCATACCCGCAAATATGCCTGGCTCGCAGCCCTGTTGGAGGTGATAACATTGAGCATGAGAGTGTACATGCACCGATGGAACTTGACACGCTCCATCGTGTTTGCCAAGTGGTTTACCGCCATCCACTGGCACTGGGAAGGATTGGGCGCGTTGCTGGAGTTGTGGCATCCGGAGACCCACACCTTTGTGTTTAGGGAGTTCGAGGCAACAGTCTTGCTAGAGGAGGTGGAGACCTTCTATGGTTGGGAGGGCCTGGCCGCCTGTGATCCTTCTGGCTTGCCTTCGTGGGAAGAGACCTTCGCTGACGTTGTGCGGGATAAACGGGAAGTGTGCCGTATGACCAACAGCCGAGGGATCATTGTTGACCGCCTTGCATATTGGTTGATCCGGGAAATTAAGCGCAAGGTGGTCGAACCTGAAAGGCTGATGCGAGGTTTGTGCTTGGTTCTTGGGGGAGTCCTGTGGTTCCCCACTACAGGCTCGGTACTAGAAAAGGAATATGTGAGCGTGCTGAGTTTACTGCAGAGAGGCCACTCCCTTGCCCCGGTGATCTTATCACACCTGTACGGAGGGCTCAGCCATATGAGCATGGGGCGATCTGCGAGAGAAAGTTTGTTCACTTTGCAACTATGGATGGAAATGCATGTATCCTTCGACTTTGATGAAAGTGTAACTTCTGCCTCAAGAATATTTCAGCACAGTGCGTGGTATCCTGCACGCTCGCTTCTTGGCCCCGAGGATCAAGTCAGGTGTCTCACGGCTCACCTCAAGACGCGGGATGACTGGCGTGATTACCTAAACTTCCTGCCTGTGGAGAACTTCATATTCGTCCCAATGATCCTTCGGGACACGGAGTTTACCACGAGGGCTTCTCGCGACCGTGAGTTGTGGCTGATTGGCCCCGATGAGCTGGTTGTGTATCAGGGACATCGCTGTCATCTTCAGATCGGCATTCCCAGACAAGTACCATTCCTTGCCTTACATGATACCCTGATCGTGCCGCGACACACTGGTATGCGAGAGAGGTTCAGGCCATAGAGCGGCTCCGACGTGCATGGCGGCGTCACTCCAGGTTCACCAAGGCACGTTTAGACGTAGCGGAGACTTCAGGGGAAGTCGCAAAATATGTAGGCTATTTAGCCGATATTCGTCCTGCTGTCTGTGCCTTTTTTATGGGGCGCAGAGCTTTGGAGTAATGTAGCCTTCAATTTTCAATGAATAAAATCTTATTGTCCCTGAAATTCCTTTTGCACATGTGAGCAATCTGCCTCCTTATGACTAACTTTCTGCTTGATTGACTCCGGATGGGTAGGCTCCTGGAGAGCGGGCGGGCGGCCAGCACGTGGCCGTCCGCGCGGGTGGACGGCCAGCGCGTGGCCGTCCGCTCGGGTGGACGGCCAGCACGTGGCCGTCCGCTCGGGTGGACGGCCAGCGCGTGGCCGTCCGTACTGGTGGACGGCCATCGCGTGGCCGTCCATGTGGTGGCGGACGGCCAGTGCGTGGCCGTCCACGCCTGCGGACGGCCAGCGCGTGGCCGTCCGTGTGCTGGCGGACGGCCAGCGCATGGCCGTCCACGCCTGCAGACGGCCAGCGCGTGGCCGTCCGTTTTGGCCACGGACCTGCGGACGGCCAACGCATGGCCGTCCACGCCATCGGACGGCCATGCCATGGCCGTCCTCATGGGGTTTAATAGGACTTAACCCGGCCCTCTCTTCTTTCTCCTGGCTTTCCTTCTTCGCTTCGTTCTTCTTCTTCTTTCTGCTCTTCTTCGAACTCCCCATGGCCAGGGTATGGCTCCCCTGTGCTCTTAGGAGGAGGAGGGCCGCCGGCGGCGACGAAGCGGGTTCCAGTGGCGGCGGCAGCGGCGGAGGCGAAACCGTCCGTGCCGGCGACGCCGAGGACGCCTACGGCGGCGAAGATGCCCCTAGCGGCAGCGACAGCGGTGATGCCGGGGAGGAAGGAGAAGAGGCAGCGGCGGCGGCGACAGAGGAGGACGAGGAAGACGAAGGCGGTGGCGAGGAGGAGGAAGAGGAGGGGGAAGGCGAAGGTGACGGAGAGGACGGCGGCGAGGAGGTGCCCCCGAGGAAGAAGGTGAGCTTCTTTGATTTCTTGTGAAGCGCAGGGAGAGCGGCCGGTGGAGGCGCCGTCCGTGCAGACGGACGGCGGACGGGCCTGCCGTCCTCCCAAGCGGACGGCGGACGGGCCTGCCGTCCGCCCTCGCGGACGGCGGACGGGCCTGCCGTCCGCTCGAGCGGACGGCGGACAGGCCCGCCGTCTGCCGGGCTGGGCGGCAGGCCGCCCTGCCGTCCGGACAGGTGTAGGCTCAATTGTATATTCTCTGATGTTGTTTGGATTTTTCCAGGGTCCTCAGAGGGTCCGAGGCCGCGTTTCATGGGAGATGGTCTGGGCCTGGTATCACGCACTGCCTGATCAGCTGATCTTCCAAGTGGATGCTTTCGGGTTCGGGCCGCTGTTCCCGGTCCGACCGTTTATGGTGGATGCGCCCTTCCTAGTGGCTCTCAGGGAGCGCTGGGACGACAGATGCAGGGCCTTCGTTATGCCCTGGGGACACATGCTGCCCACGCTGGAGGACGTCTCCTTCTTGACGGGCCTGCCAGTTATCGGAGATCCAGTAGTGGGTCCCGAGCTTAGGGACTACAGGCAGTTGTCCGATCGACTCCTAGGCGAGGGATATTACAGGATCCAGGGGGCACTGTCCCACATTCCTCTTGGGTACTTCGCCCAATCTGTGGGGTTGAGCCGGGTGAGGCGGATGCCGAGTGAAACCTTGGAGGCTTTTGCAGACAGAGTGGAGACACTCCTGGATTTGGATGGTCGATCGGACGATGAGAACCTGCGAATCTTCCTCCTGTTCTTCTTTGGGAGACTGCTGTTTGCCACAGCTTCAGATAGAGTTAATCTGAAGTATTTGCCACTACTGGAGGATCTTCAGGCGGCGAAGAAGATGGCGTGGGGAGCTGCCATGCTAGGTCATCTTCTCTCCCACCTGGTGAGCTACCGCCAGGGTTCTGGCAACTTGGGTGGGTTCACCCCTTTTCTCCAAGTAATCTTCTTAGCTGTGGTTCTCCATTCCTTTTGTTGATTGGTACTGACTGTATTATCTCTTGCAGATCTGGGGTTACACCCGCTTTCCCATTGGCCGTGGGAATGTCTCAGCGGATCGTGAGGGATGGACCCCTCTGATGGCACGGTGGGAGGTGACCCAGGACTATCGTCCAGTGGCGTACCGTGTGGAGGGCATCCGCGCTCAGCTTGATACCTTCCCTCCTCATATGGTGAGTGACTTGAAATATATGTGCACTTGAACAAATGATTAGGCCTAATTCTTTGTTCCATTCAGGTGGTGTGGATGCCATATGCAGAGGAGGACCTGGCCGATCATCCGTGGGTGTCCCAGAGCCTTTCTCAGTTCCGGCGGGAGGTGCCCCTGATGTGCGTGAACATTTGTGACGGCCTCTTCGTCCGGATGGCGTACCGCACATGGGGATGGCATCAGCCTCTACTCGTTTACCCAAGCTATCCTGATATGAACCGAGGTCGCCGCCGATCTTCTGCTATTGGTCAAGATTGGCGAGTAGTGAGGCAGGCTGAGATTGCCATATGGCACCGCACCGGAGATGCCCTGCAGGAGGACAAATCTCTGCGGAACAGCTTCAAGTATTTGGGGGATTATTCCCGGCGGTACTCAAACCGCATGTTTCTGGATACACGGCGGGTATGTCACTTTAACCCTTCAGTTTCTTGCACTTAAATTCTCCCTGGACTAATCTTAGTGATATTCTTGTAACAGATGCCTGAGACTGAAGCTATCGAGATCTTAAAGAGTCAGAATGAGCTTCTGGTTTTGCAGACGAGCGATCTGCTTACCCAGATTGGAGAATTGGTAAGAAGTCTGAATTTTGAGTTAGGATGCAACATTGTCCACCTTATCTTTGTGAAAACCTTTGTGACGCAGAGAGAGGCGCTAATCCGCCATGGGCTGCGAAGTGATCCATGTGCGGGCTCATCATCCCAGGGGCCAGCTGCCCCAGTTGATTGTGAGACGAGATTGCAGGATGCTCTCCGCCGGGCGGAGGCCCGAGAGGCCAATTTGGCACAGCATGTGAGACTTGTTTTGCATTTGTGTTCTAATTATTGAACATGTCTGACCCTGAATTTCTTTTGCAGCGCCAGGAATTGGAAGCCGCTTTGGCGAGGGCGCAGGAGTTGGAGAACCTCAATCAACAGTTGAGGGATCAGGTTTTGGAGGAACGGACGGCGAGGGCCAGGACGAGCGAGGGATCCCACCCGGACGTGTACTGGGAGGGTAAGATGGCTGGCCTACAGGAGGAGCTGGCGAGGTCGCAGACAGAGGTGCGGGAGCTTGATTTCAAGTACCGAACCTTATGGGACCGGGTGATGAAGAAGGGGCGAGAACGAGCCATGAGATCCGGCACTCAGAGTCCAGGAGCTCGTCCCCCCATTCCTGCCCCGTCAGCTGTCCAGGCCCCTGCTGGGAGTTCCGTCTTCAGAGACCTCGACTCCCTGTTAGCTGAGGATGCGTGGAGAGCATTACGACCCACGGGCTCATCGGGGTCTATGCGTCCAGTTTCTGGACATCGTGAGGAAACTTTTTTTTTTTTTTTTTTTTTTAAATTCCGTCTACCTGGTGACTGCCCAGAGTCAGCCTAGTCGAATGATGAAAGGGAAATGCACACTCAACTTCCCAGGTATCCTAAGCTTGCATCTAGATTGATTTGGGCCTCTAGACTCCTCAAACTAACCTTGACCGGTTAAGACTCATACTGATGACAATACCGTCATGCCATGCTTAGGCTCCCAGCTGCTTCCGACCATCAAGTTTGCCCAAAAAGTTTTCGAGGTAAATAGTTTGCCCGACCCGGGTCTCTTTCCTCACAATCTAGAAGGTATATGATGGAACACCTTGGAACCCTAACGGTCAACCACGCGACGCTGACCCGGAATCAGACGCCGTCGCACCGATTGGTGACGCGCATGCATTGACCTAAGCCTGAAGTTTTCGAGAGTACACATTGAGATTATGGTTAAGAAATTAGTTCACCAGAAACATCGACATTACTCTTCACCCATTTTGGACTCCTGTGGTCATGTGAGCATGTGACGATTTTCGAAAGTGAACCATTTTTTAAAATGATGTTCAGTCTTTAGATAGCTATCTCGTGCTGAACCTTGGGAGAGAAAAGTGAAGAAATTGTGGAGACAAACCTCACAGGAGGATCAACAAAACCGTTAAAAGGACGAGCTGTGACAAAACGGACCCCTTTTGACCTCCTAGATGCCCCTATTTTGACTTTTCAGGCCTTTGGTAAATTTTATGGCCAGGCACGGTCACGACCAGGCTTTTTTCATGATTGCTTTGAACCCCTTTTTCTTTTTTTGTATTTGACATTTTTGGGGTTATTTGGTATTCCGCCTGCGGAGACACTGCCCTCTTCACGTGCTCTGGTCCTTTACATTTCATTTCTGGGCCCTTTTTTTTGTTGAGGGGTTACATCTATCGGGTTGTTGAGGAACCGCAATTTGTTGAGCTCGACCGTTTAAGGGCGTCAACTGTCCTGATCGGTCGAGAGACGAAGAGCAAAGGTTGCATTTGACAGTGCACTAAAGACTTGGAACTCATTTTAAACAGGTTCTCTTTGAAAAACGTGCAAGTGTGTGCATCTCATGATGAGCATAGGGATCCGTATGAAAGTAAAGTAGACACGTCCAAGGTTCTGGTGGACCAAAATCTTAGCCAAGTCCTAATGTTATCCCAATCTATCATGCAGCTAGACCTAAACAGGGGTTACGTGGCAGTCACCAGATAGTTGGATTTTGTATTTTTTTTTTTATTTTTTTTGTCATTTTTCATAGGAGTATGTACATATTTACAAATATTTTTTATGGTCTTTTTTTGGATATTTGATTTTTTTGAGATTTTTGATTTTTTGATTTTTTTGTGTTTTTTTTTTTTTTTTTTTTTTTATGGATAAAACTTCTTCAGATATACCCC
The DNA here is from genome assembly GCA_030544215.1 of Zantedeschia hybrid cultivar. Taxonomy (NCBI): domain Eukaryota; kingdom Viridiplantae; phylum Streptophyta; class Magnoliopsida; order Alismatales; family Araceae; genus Zantedeschia; species Zantedeschia hybrid cultivar. The sequence goes on from JARZZO010000011.1 coordinate 51,589,321, forward strand.
GTTCCATGGGTGGGGCAACTCCTCTCCTTTCTCATTGATTAAGCGGTAAGCGTTACCTGAGTATGCCTCCTTGATTACAAATGGACCTTCCCAATTTTCTTGCAATTTGCTCCTGGGACCAGGAATTTTGATCATTTTTCTTTTAAGTACCATTTCCCCAATTCCAAACTTTCTTTCAAGAACCTTTTTTGCATAGAATCTTGCAATCCTATTTCTGTAAACCTGGGCGTGATTTGCCGCCATCATCCTTTTTTCGTCTAACAGTTCCAGTTGGGTTAACATGGCGTTACGACGCTCAGCGTCACTAATTCCATTGTCCAACTGCACTCTTAGAGAAGGGAAGAGAATCTCATATGGGAGTACCGCATCCGTTCCGAATGCGAGTGAATAAGGTGTTTGTCCAGTAGGGGTTCGGACGGAAGTACGGTACGCCCAAAGAGCTTCTACTAGGCGATCAGGCCAGTCTGAATAATTATGTGATCTGCAAGTTCTTTTAATGATTCGAATGAGGGTTTTATTAGTGGCTTCAGCCTGACCATTTCCTTGTGGGTAGTAAGGCGAAGAATGATGCAAATTGATGCCATACTTACTGCACATGTCCTGGAGCTCTTGGGAGATAAATTGGGGTCCATTGTCGGTGATGAGGTCGCGCGGTGTCCCGAACCTGGCAAGGATGTTGCGCTTGATGAACTTCACCACCGTGGATGCTTTGATTTCTGCAAATGCTTCCGCTTCGGCCCATTTAGTGAAATATTCAGTGGCGGTTAGGATGAATGATTTCCTTTTTGTTTCACCTGATCGATCTTCCAGAGGTCCTATAACGTCGAATGCCCACATGGCGAAGGGCCACGGGGAAACGACGGATTTGAGAGATGAAGAAGGTGCATGAATCTTGTTAGCATGTAACTGGCATTTTCGGCACCTTTGAACGAATATGGAACAATCGGCCTCCATTGAAGGCCAATAATAGGACATGAGCAGTTTCTGGGCTAAGGCACGACCATAGACATGACCGCCGCAATCACTGGCATGGGCTGCCTCTATGACATGATGAATTTCGGTATCATCTAGACACCGAAGGAGTACTCCGCTAAAGGATCTCCTGAAAAGGCGACCGCCTAAGATAAGGTATCGCTGAGATGTACGACGGATAGCCTTACGATCAGAAGATGAGGCATAAGATGGGAATGACCCATCGCGGAGATAGTTCATGATGTCAAAATACCACGGATTCCCATCATCCCAATCAAGGGTGAGTTCATCTGTGATAGCAGAGATATGCCCGGATGGATGGAGGAATTGCTGGAACCAGGGGTCCCGGAAGGAAGGTAAATCTTGCTTGTGCAGGGTGATGGTGGCTGAACCTTTGGTGGCAGGAATCTCTAAAGCTGAAGATAGAGAGGCCAGAGCATCTGCTAGGATATTCTGAGATCTAGGCACATGCACGTAGGTGATCCTTCTGAAATGCCTAGTGAGTGACTTTACTAATTCCTGATATGGCTTCAGTTTTGAATCCCGGGTTTGGTATTTGCCCACGGTTTGGCGGAGGATTAGTTGAGAGTCTCCAATTATCCTCAATTCTAAGACATTAAGAACCAGCGCCAATTTTAAGCCAGCTAGGAGAGCCTCATATTCAGCAACATTATTGGTTACTGTGAAGGAGAGTTGGCAAGCATGCGGAATACTTACCCCTTCTGGAGATACGAGGACCACTCCTATCCCACTACCTTGAGAATTAAGTGCCCCGTCGAAATGAAGGACCCAGGATGGAGTATTATCCACTATTGATCCCAACTCCTCATCCGGGAATTATTCGTCGACAGGTGAAAATGTGGGCAATGGGTGATGGGCTAGGTGCTCGGCAATTGCTTGCCCTTTCACAGCCTTCTGATTCACATAGGTGATGTCAAATTGATTCAAGAAGGTCTGCCATCGCACCAGCCTATCTGTTACAACTGGCCGCTCTAGCAAATATTTGATTGGGTCCATTCTTGCTAGAAGTTTGACCTCGTGGGCGAGGAAGTAGTGCTTCAATTTCTGCACTACCCAGACGACGGCCGCGCATGTCCTTTCCATGGCAGTGTATCGCTTTTCGGCATCATTGAAAAGTTTGGACATATAGTACACTGCTCTTTCCTTCTTCTCGTCGTCTAATTGGGCCAATACTGCACCAGCTGATTCTTCAGTGGTGGAGACGTATAGCAGTAGAGGCCGCCCCGGGATAGGAGCCATAAGGACTGGAGGGTTGAGGAGGTAACTCTTCAATTCATCGAAGGCCTTTTGACACTTATCACTCCAAATGAACTTTGCCCCTCCTTTCAATAGGTCGTAAAAGGGTTTGCATCTTACAGAGTGTTGAGATATGAACCGTCTGATGAATTGCAGACGGCCGATGAGACCCTTTATGTCCCTGACATTCTTAGGCGGGGGCATTTCCACTATTGCCTTCACTTTGTCTGGATCGACCTCAATCCCTCTTCTACTCACCATGAATCCTAACAATTTCCCTGAAGAAACACCAAATACGCACTTCTTTGGGTTCATTTTTAACTGGTGCTCCTTCGATCTCTGCATTACAACCCTAAGGATTTGAGCGTGCTCCTTCCTAGTTTTGAATTTCACCAAGATATCATCTACATAGACCTCCATATCAATGTGAATCATGTCATGAAAGATTGCCATCATAGCCCTTTGGTAGGTGGCTCCAGCATTCTTAAGTCCAAATGGCATGACCATGTAGCAATAAGTTCCCCATGGGGTTATGAAGGATGTTTTCTCCTGATCTTCCTCAGCTAGTCTGATCTGGTTATACCCCGAAAAACCATCCATGAAGGATAACATCTCAAATCCAGCCGTATTATCAACCAGCAAGTCTATATGAGGTAGTGGGAAATCATCATTTGGGCAAGCTTGGTTGAGATTGCGAAAGTCTATGCAAACTCTAACCTTTCCATCCTTTTTTGTCACAGGGACGATATTAGCTACCCACTTAGGGTAGAGCACTACCCGGATGAACTTGGCCTTGTGTAGTTTGTCAACCTCTTCTTTTACTTTAGGTGCTAATTCCGGTTGTAGCCGTCTCAACTTTTGTTTTACGGGTTTGGCATCGGGTTTGAGGATTAGCCGATGTTCCACCAGTTCTGTGCTTAATCCAGGCATGTCCTCGTACGACCAGGCAAACCCATCACGGTGCTCTTGGAGCACGGCTATTATGGACCTTTCTTCTTCTGGACTCAAGCGGGCACTGATTAGCACTATCTTCGGATCCTCCTTTGTTCCGAGGTTGACTTCTTTAGTGGGTTCGTCGATAGCTGATGAAGGTTCATCAAACCGTCTCGCCCCACTCACAAGTGGTTCGACCAAGTCATCCACCTCTTCCTCTTCACTAAGCTCAAACACACCTAAACCATCACTGCAAGACTTTTCTGTCATTACCTCCAGTGGTTCGAAGATGACCCCAGTCTGAAGATACTTATCCAATTTTTTCCAATCTTTGCACCTACTTGCTAACTCCTGAACTAAGAACAAAGGGACTTGCCTAGTCCTACAATTTCTACACATGGAGGAAGCTAACCTAATTCCTAAACTACTATGTACATGGTTTGGAGAACGAGTCAGTTCTGTCCTGGATGGGACAAGAGTAGACCCTTGGGACAAAGATTCCATGACGGCAGGGCTCCCCCACCGCACAGGCTCCTCGAAAGTAATTTCCCCTCCAGCGGGATGGGAATTGGACTTTTTTTTTTGTGACCGAACGCATGTAGCATGGAACACTCCGAAGAGCTAGCGTTGGTCGGAGCTGAGAGCATCGGGACAGTAGGCGGGTGGAACAAGAGAGGAATGGACGTAGCTGGGGCTGGTTCATCCATGTCCAAGAAAAGCCCTTCCGTTGGTCTGGCTGATTCACAGAACAAGGAGGATATGCCAAAGTCCTCCTCTTGATCATCTTCATAACACTCTTGCACTTCTTCCACTATCCTGGGTAATTCCTGCTTCTTTCTTACAAAATGATTCATGAGGGACCATCCCTTCGTTTCTTTTGGTGGTTCAGCAAACTTATATCCCAGGCCACATCCCCCAGTGGCAGGGCTCTCTGAGATGGGGTCACGGATTCCTTGTTCTTCTTTCCCTAACCCAGAGCCTGAGCTATATCCCATCTTACCCATGAGTTGCCAACCTATACCCGACCTAGGCCTCAGGTGGGAATTCACTGATGAAAGGACAAGCTCTTTGCCTTTCCTGGAAGCTATCATAGATGGGATTTGCTCTACAGTCACCGAGTCCAATGACTCGATGTAGGGAGTGCTTTTAACCTTCACAATCTTCCCGTTATACGGGAACTTATAGCACTGATGATTGGTGGATGGGACTCCCAAGGTTTGGTCCATCCATGGTCTCCCTAGAATGGCATTGTAGATTGGCTTAACGTCCAGAATGTAGAATTCCGAAGTCATGGACACAGGGCCGATTTCTAGTTGGAGGAAGATCTTCCCGTCTGCTGGTCTCTGGGAATTGTCATAAGCTGAGACCATCATAGAGGTTGACTCGACCTTCTCTGGGTCTATCCCTTTCCTTTTGAGGGTCTTAAGGGGACAGACATTGATGGAGGCACCGGTATCCAATAGAATGGAATCTACTGAATGGCCATTAAGGATGGCAGTTAAGCACAGAGGGAGAGATCGGCACTCAGGGGGAGCCAGATCCTTTTCGGGGAAAGAGATCATAGGAGTCTGAGTAACTGAGAGTATGGCATTAGTGACCCCGCCACAAGGAAGATCTTCATTAACTGTGATTTGTTGTAAGAAATTGAACAACGTCTCCCTGTGTGTGGGAGACCTGCGGATAAGTTCAAGGATGGAGATCTTAGCGGGGGTCTTCTCCAGATGCTGGAGTATGTCATACTCAGACTGGGCATTCTCTTTGGCAGGGAATGAGTTATCTTGAGAATCTAGAGGCTGGCTCGGGGGAATGATGCGATTCCTGAGCGTTACCCCTACTGAGATTGGGTCTGTTTTCAATGGTGACCTAATGGGATTGAAGTTGATCATTGAACCCTGGCTCTTGCTTGGACAAAAGACAGATAAGGTGGGCCCCTCGGCTGTGATTGGAGGGATCTGAATGAGGGAGACCGGCTTGAGGGTTGCCGATCGCTCTTTGGGCCGGATTAGGACCAAAGGCTGATTAGGGGAAAACGTGGAGACCTCTGGGGTAGCTCCTTTAGCTTCGCACGACCAAGTGGGATCTTGGTGTCTTATCCCGGACCCTTCGTACTCCCAGTATTGCTCCCTGCGGACTGTTACGGGCTCCAAGTCCTTGATCAATGTGTTGACCTTTCCTTGAGAGCCGGAGGGATCTTGGCTTACCTGATGAGAGGGTAATGGGTCCTTCACAATTCCCAGTTCTTTCCTAGCCTTCAGAGCCTCAATGGCTTTTCTCATGTCTTCCCAATTTATCCGTCCTTCATCATTCAAGTCATACACCCAATCCCTGAAGGTGAAGCAATTATATATGGTGTGTCCCGTGATCCTATGGTAAGGGCAATACCTGGAGGTGTCCGTATTGCGCGGGACACCTTCTTTTTGAGGCGGAAGTTGAATGGCGTTGCAGGCCATTAAAGCATAAAAGATATCTGCCAGAGATTCCGGCAGAGGTGGATATGAGGCCCGCTTAGCCATAGGACGACTGTAGTTAGTCGGGGGAGGGACAGCTGAGTATTGCTTCTGATTGGGCTGAGTATCAGACTTGGGATGAGAACTGGTAATCCTGGTTGGTGGTGCCAGCATGCTGACCTGTTCATTGATAGTGACTCCTTCTGTGGTAGGAGCTGATGTGGTTTTCTTATTCCTGCTTCTATTTTCAAAGAATGAAGGCAGAGTGGAGTCTCGGATTTGAGATTGAACTACCCTAGCTTTGTTGTATAGCTGAGCGAACGTCTGAAGTTCACTGAGCATAAGGATTGCTCGAAGCTGGCGAGTAGCATTGTTAACAAGCATGGTGACTGCTTGTGCTTCAGGAATGACGACCTCCTCTCTAGAAGCCATGGCTCTCCACCTGTTAGCGAAATGAGTGAAGTCTTCATCAGACTTCATTTTCTCCATTACTAGATCGAACAAGGTGGGGGGCAAGGCTGCCATGTGGTTGAAGTGGGTAATAAACCTCTCAGAGACCATATCAAAGTTGATCAGGTCAGTAGCTGGTAGAGAAGAGAACCACCTTAAGGCCTCTCCCTCGAGGGACTTTTGGAAAAGGTGGACCAGGAGGACTCTATCGAAGAGCCACTGATGGGAATCCATGAGAAACCTAGACAAATGATGATGGGGGTCAGTGGTACCATCGTATTTTCTGTACTTAGGTACCTTAAACCCTTGTGGAAAATAAGCTGGGGGGAGCTTGCAGTAGCTCGAGAGAGAATATGGCTGCCTGAGGTTGAGGTTCTCGGCCATGAGTCGCCGTACACAATTCTCGACCTCATTTTTATAAACGAACTCCTCCTGCTTGGGAGGTCTAACCTGATTGATGGGATTAAAAGGGATCGTATGAGTGGGCATGGCTTGACTCGGCTGGGGTCGGCTAGAAGATCCTTGGAATTGGGTTTTCCGAGGAGTGGCATCCTGAATCTTGCCACTAGAAACCAACTGGATGAGTTGATCCGGAGTATAGCGTAATAGGACGGCAATGAGTTCCGGATCTTCTCCGGGGTTTTGGAATGTCCTACTGGAGATCACCGGCTCATCCTCTCCTTGCGAAGTAGAAGATTCGTCGGAATCCTTCCTCTGAGGGCCTTCTCTGGATGCTTGGAGCATCCCTATGAAGGTCTGTTGTGGATCCTCTTCAATCTCAAACAAAGGGTTGTGACTCACATTATCACCGAACTGGTCCATATCATCATATCCAGCATTGACATACATTCGGTTCATTATGAAGTACAGACCCTAACTGATTTTGGGTTTCACTTGAAATGTTTGCCAACGTTTTATGGAAGTTGGTTTCTAACAAAACATGTTTAACCCTTATCGACCCTTCATTTTTTAAAAATTTGTTGCACTGGGATTCAATTAAGTATCTTCAAACTTGAGACAATTCACTGATTTCTCACACAAACCCAAAGGTTCCTACAGGGTGGTTTCGGGTACAACCTGCTCGGCGGCCAAGTGGGAATCCCTGGCTCGCGAAGACTGACGGAGGTTCCCAACATAATAAGACTAGTCGCACCCGAGTGGGAATCCTCAGGTGGAGAGTCAGATCCTGCGGGAGAGGTGACTAAAAGGTGTGATGCCGGCTCTTCCTTAAAACCCCCGCGGAGAACACCCCAAAAAACCCAGACAGTTAATCAAACAGGAACTCAGAGCATTCAATAGTTCATCCAAACAAGCAGCAGCAAAACATGCGTGAACAGAAATAACAAAAAAAAGGAAACCGACGGGATGTCGGCGGCTAAGTGCCAGCCGTCAAAGGGCACGGACGGCCAGGTGGCAGCCGTCCAAGAGGGAGTCGACGGCCAGGGTATGGCCGTCCAGTGGGTCGGACGGCCAGGCGCTGGCCGTCCGCTGGAGCTGTAGACGGCCAAACGGTGGCCGTCCAAGGATCTCGACGGCAGGGGTCCCGCCGTCCAAAGGGGTTGGAGAATGTAGCCGCTCAAGAGAGCCGACGGCCACGGTCTGGCCGTCCAGCAGGTCCGGCGGCCAGGTGATGGCCGTCCCAGGGGTTCGACGGCCAGAGTCCGGCCGTCCAGTGATTATTGAGTTCAGGATCCTTACCTTCTTTTCCTTCGAATGCGACGCGTGCAGCGGGCTACAGAGGTCCCATCGTGATCCCCAGAGGGCTGTAGGCGTTCGGAACGTCCCCCGCCGCGGGTGCGAGCTTCGGATGGGGGTTCCTCTCCGTTCGTCTTAGCACTGTGGCGATTTAAAGGGGGTTAGAAATAAAGTGTGATCGCCAGGAGCATTACCTCTCGGTCCCTGTGCTCCGCAGGATGGTGAGGATGTGATCGCGTTCTGTGGGAGCGGGAGATGTTGGTTCCTCCTTCCCTTCCTCCGGCCGGCCGGAGGAGGAGAGCCCGGTACTCTGCACGCGTGAAGGTGGTAAGGATCCCCTGAAAACAATAAACAAAACACAGAATAACCCGATTATGAATATTTGGTGCAGGATCTACTCATAAAGATGTAAAAACTAACTAAAATCAGTGGGAAACGCACCGGATGGGTGGTGGGGAGGGAAGGTGACCATATGTTATGGCCACCCACCTCCCGTCAGTTTTTTAGAACCTCTGTGGGTGTAAGGATCACTAAGTCATCCTACGTGTATGCATGCAAATGAAGAATAGTTGCGTGTGTGGAGAGTGGAGTGGTATTACTAATGCAATGGAATGAATAAAAAAAAAGTAAAAGAGAGAAGTTAGAGAGGCAAGCCGGTTTCCAAATGTAGCCTGAGCCTTCCTCCTTGGAGTATCCTCGAGCTTCTCACCAGAAGGTCCCTTCCTCTTGGAATCCTCCTTAACCCCGAAGTCCTCCCACCTCTAGTCCTTCTTCTTCCGAAGTCCTTAACCCCCTGCTCGAGAGGATGTGGGGGGGTTTAAATAGGCAGAGGAAAAAAGGGGAAAAACAGGGGTCTAAATCCCCGTAAATCACCCTTCAACCAATGGGGAGTGATCAAGGGTCGGAGGTAGTGGTCGTGGCAGTCGCCGGAGTGGGGAGTGGTCGGAGTAGTGGGGAACGAGGGCGGTGAGTGGAAGAGATCGTAGGGAAGACGGAGTCAAGGGGGTGGTTAAGGAGTGGACGGCCAGGTGACATGCCTTCCATTCTTGTGGTGGAAGGCGGCCCGGCTGGCCTTCGAAGGGGGTGGAAGGCGAGGGGTGGCCTTCGAAGGTGGTGGAAGGCAAGGGGTGGCCTTCGAAGGTGGTGGAAGGCAAGGGAGTTGGCCTTCCACGAAAAGGTAGTAAAAGTGAAAAAAATGTGGCTAAAACGGTGGAAGGCGAGGTAGCTGACCTTCGAAGGGGGTAGTGTAGACACGCTAATTTTGACGTCATTTTGAGTAAATTTCATATCATATAATAATGCCTCATAATGGTCTGATAATTAATCATTGATTAATTTTTATTAATCTTTTTGAGTGTCGGGTCAAACTGACATGTTTAAGTTAATCAATTAAATTGATTTTAGCTCAAATTTCAGTTAAAATATGAAGAATCCTAAAAGGCGTCGACCCATGTAGACGCTATTTAGAGTTTATTCCTATTTTAGCGTTTAAATTTGAATTTTAATTAATTGATTTATTAACTAAAAGGCGTCTGAGAAAGTTGACGCGTTTTAGGTTTCCTAAGCTGTTTTAACTTCTCTTCCGGATGTTTATCCTTATCTTAATTAGGGTAAAAGACGTCTACACATGTGGACGCGTTTTAGCTAACAAAGATAAAGATAAGTTTTCCCGGATATTTATCCTTATCTTAATTAATCTGAAAGGCGTCAGCCAAGGTGGACGCGTTTTAGATAATTACAGATAAAGATGAATTAATCAGTGATTATCTGTCGATTAAGGTAGATAAATCCTAGATTTTTCTATGTTAATCGCGAACGCAGAAAATGCCTATAAATACATTGCATCTCAAAGAGTTAAAAAAAAAAAAAGAGGAGAGAGAGATTTATTGAGCCACAGCGTTATAGCAATTTGAAGATCGAAGCAACCACGCCGGAGCGCTGTCACCAGAAGTCGGCATCCTTCTTCAAGATCTTCAATCCTTCAAAGCTTCAACCAACTGGACTGGGCATAATTTTTTCATATTAGAATTTCATTTTCATTTATTAGTTTTATTCTCTCATATTCACTGCATGCAACACACACCACCTCATTAATTCTCCAAAACCCATCTGTTCTTAAGGGGTTTCAAAGTCATTTAAAACAAGTGAGTTGCTGTTTAAACATGTTTCTAATCATAGTTAACTTTATTATTTCTATTTAGATTCTCATCACTATTTCCTCTTTATTTTTCTGTGTCTCTCTGTCTGCTGCATCCAACAACTGAAAACAAAAGATCAAAAGAGGGAAATCAAGCACGAAGCCAGGAGAACTTCTGGACGATCCTCAACATTCAACAGCAAGAACGAAAGAACAAGAAGAGGCTCTCTTTCTTCAGCCGGCTGAAGGAGGGGAACCAAGGATTCATTCTTCCGCGTTTAAACAGGTAGGCGATCAAACTCTTTTGAAGCTTTTTAGTTAAAAGTTTCTGGCGATCACAGCACCTTAGTTGCATTTTTTAATAGGTTAATTTACCCTAAACAACATAGTTTTTCACATTAATCACACGAGCAAATTTTCAGCACCTACAGCTTTTTGGCGATTACGGTGGGACTTGGTCTCGCCGTCTTTTAATTTCTTTTGTTCTTGTTATTATCATACCGGGCACCCACGGTGCACCACTTGTGTCTTTCGACACGTCCTCACCGATTGGTGAGTGTTTAGTTTGTTTAATTTCCCTCGTGCACCACGTGCACACCCCAGTGGCAAGATCTTGCCTCCCCTTGATTAGTTAAAAAGCTGTTTTTGGTGATAAAATGCTGTGTGTTTGAGTGATTTCTTAGTTGTTTAGATAGTAAACCATCCTGTTTAAAATCTGAAACTAAAAATCTTTGCATGAGTCGATTATTTATTGCATTTTTCCCTGTTTAAGGAGGATTCGACCCAGAAAATCCTTCTGGAAATCTGTTTCTGCGAACTAAAAAGCGTCCAGGAACAGCGACGCGTTTCAAAAACGCGTCAGGACAACTGGACGCCTTTTAGCCTCCAGATTATCTCTGTCGTTTACATCTGTTTCTGTGAAATAATTAAGTTCTGTGTTGAATAGCGTCGACCATAATCGACGCGATTCAGGCAGTTTTTAGTTATTTTCCAGGTTTTCTCTGCTGTTTGCATCTGTTCTCTGCGAAAGAATTAAGTTCTGTTTTGAATAGCGTCGACTATCATCGACGCGATTCAGACAGTTTCTTAATTATTTTTCAGTTTCCAGATTTCTATGTTGAGTGCTAGCTACACATTACTCTATTAAGCATTAGAGGCCATCCAGGTCGCAGGGCATATGCATTGAGGCTAAAACCCTCCTTTTCTTAGGAACACATTACTCGACGTTAGCAACTCTCTCTGATTGGGTTGGTCCCTTGATCAGACTAGAGAAGTTGACGTTGAGACCTCCATAAGTCCCCAAAATCAAGGTATTCCTCCTTGATCATCGGGCTGGTTGTACCAATTGAAGTCCCGGCTAGATTCTGAAAGCGTTGTGAGAGAAAAACCTTAGAGAATAACGGTGGAAATCAAACTAAAACTAGGATCCTTCCCTGAGCGAAATTGTGGTTTAATCCAATTCAAATAACTCAACAAGGAATCCTGAAATCACGTTAAGCATCCACTTGTTTGATTAATCTCTGCACAACTTGCTTGATTAATTTTTTTTTTGAAAAGAGAATTTAATATCATGTTGCTGCGATCAGGCAGAGATTTGAGTATGGCCCAAGATGCCATTATCAACTACGAGGGAGATGCTAATGCCCCTCGCAATTCTGATTTCAACTACGAGAACGGGAGAGATGCTGATGCCTCTCGTAATTCTGTACCCATTCCAGTTCGACATGACGGAAATGTACGAACTCCTCTTTTTAATTCGCACGATCAATATCATGATCTTCCTCCGCATGAATATGCGATTCCCAATCCTGACTTTGAGGGGGACATGAATCAGCATGATCCCTCATCCTCCGATCCTACGGATCTTGTCAATGCTCTGGGAGTTCTTGCCTCCCGACTGGACCCTCAGCAGTTCGAGGCGATCCAGTCCATCTTGAAGGGGAAGGCACCCATGCAGCCTGCCGAGCCGAATCATGTGGCTCCCCCCGTTGTTCCTCAACAACCTCTTCCTCCTCCTCCTTATATCCAACAGGCCATGGAAGGCCTTCATCTTACCTCTCGGCCAACTGGGCCACAACTTTCTTCATCCAGGCAACCGGCTAGACCGCAGACGCCCATTTACCAAAATGCCCTCGGGCATGGCGGAAGCTCTGCCGGACCTCATCCTTATTACCCTCCTTGTCCAACGTACTCTAGGCAGCAGGCCTATCAAGTACTTCCTCCTCCTCCTCCTCCCCAGGCAGATCTAACCACGCAGACGTTGTTGGCCAAGATGGAGCGCATGGATGAACAGTTCAACAATCTTCAGAAAATGATGGGGGTTAAAGCTGTGCCGGAAATCAATTTGCCGAGCCTGCCAGTATTCCATCTGCCACCCTCTGAAATGCCAGTGTATCGAAAGTATAATGGTACTGGTAACCCCTTCACGCACCTGAAGGAGTTCATGTACGAATCCTCCTTTTGGCAGAATGATAAGAGGTCATTGGCTTTCTTGTTCAGGAGATCCCTAGAGGGACCAGCCCTCGAGTGGTTCTTTTCTCTGGAACCCTCAGAAGTAGAGGATTATGGTATCATTTCACGTAAATTTATCCAACGATACCAGGACAGAGTTGCACCCTCCTTGTCTATCACGGATCTTATTGCAGAAAAGATGAAACCGGACGAGGAGTTTGTCAGTTTTGCTGACAGGTGGCGGGGCTTGGCTGAAAAAGTGAAAGATCACTTGTCCGAATCCGAACAAGTGAAAATGTTGATTTCTAACGCCACTCCCCAGTTCAAGCTAGTCCTCTCCTTGAACAACTTGACGAACATGGCAGAGCTCTATGAAAGAGCACGGTACTGCCAGAATGCTTTCAAGGACGCTACGTTCTCTAGCGTCTTTGATCCTCACAGACCTAACAGGCCTCCACCTCGGAAGCCCGCAGTGCCGAATTCTCCTAGCTCAGGTCCAACTACTGAGGGCACGCTCTCTCACGAGCAGGTCAGTACCATGAACAATAACTCGCCCCAATTTGTGAGGAATCAGCAGTACCAGAGGCCACCACAGCCGAGTCAACAGGGGTACAGGCAGCAGCAGAACCCCCATTACCAACAGCAGTACCAGCGGCCCCAGCAGCCGAATCAGAACCAGTTACAGCAACAGCCGCAACGGCAACAGCAGTATCAGCAGCCACATCAGCAGCAACAGCAACAGCCACAGTACCAGCCGCGTGCACCGCCGGCGTACCACAATGTCCCTCCTCCTGGTGACTACAACCAACAAAGGAGACCTCCAGGCCCGAAAAGGGCAGAGTACCCGGCTCTCCCAGAATCCTTGGCGGATATTTTCAGCGCTTTAATGGCAGCCAATGCCTTAGCTTTGCCAAGGGAGAAGGCCGTCTGGCCTCAAAACGCCGATACGTCTAGGTATTGCTACTTCCACAGGCAACCTGGGTATACCATTGACACCTGCTTCCAATTCAGAGATTATATCCATGATCTCAATGAGCAGGGCGGCATAGATTGGGAGGAAATGAAGAAATACATAACAGCCCTGAAGGCGAGGAGACCGCAGCAGCAGCAGCAGCAAGCAAGGCCACCGGCACAAGCAGTAGCACCACCCAACATGGGCATAGTGACGAACAGCCAGTCTGAGGCTGGTCGTGGGCAGCAGTGGAGAGTAGAGGACTCTTCCTCTCTTTGTTCAACGGGTCACGTTCAAAGTACCGCAGAGCGACCACCACGCCGCACCATCCACATACCAAGGCCACAACCTGTTACCATTACCCCCATACCCACACCTACATACCACTCGCCCACGCCCAATAATCCATTACCACTACCCACCTTCCTAAGACCCATTACACCCCGCACCACTACGCCTCCATCATATAACCCCCCGCAAACCAATAACGCACCCCTCCTACCATCTAGGCCATTACTACGCATACCGTTTCCTACTTCACCCACTACCACTACCACTTATCCATATATGCCTTTACCATCTAGACCGCTATTACGCGTACCATTCCCCACTTCACCAACCACTTACCCATCCACTATCCAACCCTCTAGGCCTTTAATCCGCACCGGGCCATCACCACCTAGCCCTACGCCATCACCTACCTACCAACCCTCTACGCCATCCGCACCGTCCAACCCTGCGGTACTTAAAGTGTCACTCGGATCCTCCACGGTTGAGGAACACGCGCTCCGGAGTGGAAGGATTTTCAACAAGGTCTTTCCTCAGTCCACAGTCAGAGACGGCCCATCACAGCCGACTGAGGAAGCCCATAATGAAGAGAGTGCACCAGGCACTCAATACGACCTATTGAAACACCTGGATCGGACACCGGCACGGATCACTATACTTGAACTGATCAAAAGATCTAAAAGTCACCAAGAAGCTTTAATGGAATATCTGCAGAAGGTGATGGTCAATGAAGATGTGCCGGTAGAGAAGATTGCAGCACTACTAGTTCCTCAGGGGGATCAGCCCTCTATTACATTCTATACATCGGAACTAGCACCGCCAGCAGCCAGAAGCATGGCTCTGAGTATCACAGTCAATATCTGTAAGAAGGCCGTGGATGCATGCCTGGTCGACACAGGGGCTTCGATCAATGTTCTACCTCCGAAGACCCTGGAGCTATGCGGTGTGCCCAAAGAAAAATGGCTGCCCAGCCCCATATCAGTAACAGCATATGACAATTCTACCCGTTCCTCTCTGGGAATGGTTTATTTAAAGGTGGAGCTGGGCCCTGTAAGTCACGCAGAGGTTGAATTTCACATCTTGGAAATCGACCCTTCCATAAATGCCATTTTAGGTCGTCCTTATATTAAAACTCTCGAGGCGATTCCTTCTACGAATCATCAATGCCTCAAATTTCCTTACAAAGGACGAATTATTAAAGTAACGAGCATGCCGATCCTTGTTGCTGCTCATTCCTTGAACATCAAATCTGCTGTCTTACCTGGCCGACAACCTTTTCTGTCGGTATTACAGGTCTACCGTCCAGTGGCTGATCCTCTGAAAGCCGCTACTATTTCTCCATATCCATTAGATGCTATCAAAAGGGGGAAGTGCATGAGTACCCCAGGATGGAGGATCATGATGAAGAACGGCTACATGCCTGGGAAAGGTCTGGGCACGCAGTTGCAAGGCAGGACCACTCCTGTCAGAAATCATCGAGCAGCACCTGGAAGTGGTCTGGGCTATAGGCCAATAAAACTGAAGCAAGATCCGGTTCATAAAACAGAGATTAAAGAAGGCCCAAAGATCTGGCAGGCAATGTCTACACCACCTAAAGAAGGCCGAGATCCCTTAACATGGACCCTGTGTACGCATTTTGTGAAAGGGCCCATACTTAGCTATGACAATACGGTAGTCATTACTTCCTGTTTTGACTTCCATGATATATATGGGAGGGATTTGGCCAGACATTGCTCTGAACTGCTTACGTACCAGTCCTTGGAGGCTCTGCGGCCTATGAAAAGGAGGAAATTTGATGACCCTGAATGTGAATGGTACAGGTGGTTCGACCTGAGGGACCTGTATATTGCACTGAACAGACTATTTCTGGATCCTGCAGAACCTAAGTGGCCGCCGCAAATTGATGAATTGATTGAAAGCCCTGGTGCTATATTTGACAAGCGGATACTGCTATCTGAAGAAACTGATGAAGGGGAGCCAGATGACCCCTATGAAGCTGGTTACACAACAGATCTGCTCTGGAGGGGTACATATCCTTCACATGTCTTCATGCTCCATACTCTTTTTCGCACACTACTTTTGACCCCGACTTGGCGCGGGTCATAATTGAAGATATTCCACGGGCTCCGCCCGTCATGATTACTCTGTCCCCTCGGGACATTATACCACAACCTCCTCTCGATCTAGAGAGGTTGTATGATCTAATCTGGGACATATTACTATATGATCCCCCTAATCCTTTGGCCTTGGTGCCTCTTCCTCCGTCTGATTCTCCTTCCATTTTTATTCACTCCTGCTTTATGTTTAATTCTTTCATTTTCCAAAAAAAAACGCCAATTTGGCAACAAATTCTTCCCAAATCCTCGTCGAGGAAACATCTTACTTGTCCGATTGCACCCCGCCGCGCGGGTCCTTCGGTCAAGCTTCTCTTATAGATTTACTCTGCCCCTCCTCTCGGGAGGATTCTCTTGTATTTCCACTTGTATCCCAGGATTTTCATCCTTCTTCGTCTTCGTTAGGTTATGATAGTGAAGTTAGGCAGTCTAGTCAGGTTAGTCAGTTTAGGAAGTCTAGGAAGCCTAAGGGTAGGCAAATTCCAGATAGATACCTCCAGGACTTAGCTGATAAGTGCTCTTCTTGCTCTTTGATCCCTCAATTTCTAGAAAATCCAATTCAGATGCCAGAAGATTGCATGGACGATGAGTCAGTCAATGATGGGTACGGGGTATATGAATTAGTACATGAAAAGGACCCCATTGTTGAAAAGGAAGATGACGAGGACGCGGCTGAAGCATACGCCAGTGGAGTGAAGAGATTTGATGAACCCTCAGCTGCCGTAGAAGAGCCCACCAAAGAAATTAATTTAGGGACTGAAGACGAACCTAAGGTTGTCCTCGTCAGTAAAAATCTTTCTACAGAGGATGAAAACGCAATGGTACAAGTACTAAAGGACTATAAGGACACTTTCGCCTGGAGTTATGAAGATATGCCAGGGTTAGACTCATCTTTAGTTGAATACAGGTTGACATTAAAGGAAGGAGTTAGCCCGGTCAAACAAAAATTAAGGCGATTCCACCCACAGATGGCTTTAAAGATGAAGGAAGAGGTCGATAAATTACATAAAGCCAAATTTATTAGAGTTGTCCTCTATCCACAATGGGTGGCCAATATAGTCCCGGTTATGAAGAAAGATGGAAAGGTCAGAATTTGCATTGACTTTCGTGATTTGAACCGGGCGTGTCCTAAAGACGATTTTCCATTGCCTCATATTGATGTACTCATCGATAACACCGCTGGCTATGAGACATTATCATTTATGGATGGATTTTCAGGATACAATCAGATTAAGTTGGCAGAAGAAGATCAAGAGAAGACTTCATTCACTACACCTTGGGGAACATACTGTTATGTTGTCATGCCATTTGGATTAAAGAATGCTGGAGCCACTTATCAGATGGCCATGATGGCAATATTTCATGACATGATGCATATAGATCTGGAAGTGTACGTGGATGACTTATTAGTTAAATCAAAAACAAAGGCTGAGCACGCCAAAGTTTTGGCAAGGGTATTAGAGAGATCGAGAGAATATCAGTTAAAGATGAACCCCAAGAAATGTGTATTCGGGGTATCTTCAGGAAAATTGCTTGGATTTATCGTCAGTAAACGGGGAATTGAGATCGATCCTAACAAGGCGAAGGCTATTAGAGAAATGCCACCTCCCAAAAACTTGAAAGAGTTGAGAGGATTAATCGGAAGGTTACAATTTATTCGCCGCTTTGTTTCCCAGCACTCACAAAGGTGTAAGCCGTTTTACGAGCTTACCAAGCCGGGAGTCAAATTTGATTGGGACGATAAGTGTCAGGAGGCATTTGATGGATTAAAGAATTATTTAGCAAGTCCTCCTGTTTTGAGACCACCATCTCCAGGCAAACCATTGATACTTTATATTTCAGTCCTGGATGATGCTGTGGGGGCTGTCTTAGCACAAAAAGATGAAGAAGGAAAAGAGAGGGCAGCCTACTATCTCTCTAAACTTCTCAACCCCGCTGAACAGAGATATACAGCGATGGAGAAAACATGTGCAGCATTGGTCTGGGTTGTGCAGAAATTAAAACATTATTTTCTGACCCATGAAGTCCATCTCATCGCTAGGATGAATCCGATCAAATTCCTTCTGGAGAAATCTGTTCTTACTGATAGGTTAGCGCGATGGCAAAGCTTTCTATCTCAATTTGACATCATCTACATTCAGCAGAAAGCGATCAAGGGCTATGCCATAGCAGAACATCTTGCTCATCATCCCCTTCCTCGATTTGATCCAGTCCGATCAGAGTTTCCGGATGAGGAACTGATGTCCGTAAATCAAATCAGAGATGATATGTGGACTCTGCATTTTGACGGAGCTCTGAATTCTCATGGAAAAGGGATTGGTATTGTTCTGTTATCACCTGAAGGTATCACCATTCCACAAGCCTTTCAGCTTGATTTTCCAGTTACAAACAATATAGCTGAATACGAGGCACTTCTTGCTGGTCTCGAGGCTGCTCATTTCCATGGTGCTACCAAACTCAGGATCGTAGGTGATAGCCAACTAATTCTTCGCCAAGTGCTGACCAAGTATCGAACTCTCAATCCCAAACTCAAGCCTTATCAAGAACTTACTTCTGCTTACTCAAAGCTTTTCACGAAATTGATCTTTGTCCATGTCCCTAGGAATCAAAACATCTTAGCTGACGCTCTAGCTTCACTCGCATCTTCTCTTGATTTTCCAATCAGCAAACAATCTGAATCAATCATAGTTCATAGGCGTCTTTCACCCGCCGTGAAAGATCCTTCATTCCTTAGAACTAAGGAGAAATTGCTGAAGAAAGTCAGAGACGGAGATATCATTGAGAAAAGAGAAATCATGCTGATAGAGCTGTTAGAAGAGATGGATGATGAACAGAAGCCATGGTATTATGAAATTGCAAAATATTGTGAAGATCAATCGTATCCTGAGGAAGCTACAACTGAGGAGAAGAGAGCTATCAGAAGAGTTTCTCAACGATACACCCTAGTTGGGGGATCATTATATAAGAGAGGTTTTGATGGAGTTCTTCTGAGATGTCTAGACGAAGATGAGCTTTGGAAAGTTATGGAAGGAGCTCATAGTGGAGTTTGTGGTGGTCATGTCAATGGACAGATGTTAGCAAAGAAGATCCTTAGACAAGGATTTTATTGGCCAACCATGGAAGAAGATTGTGTAGGATATGTTCGTAGGTGTGCTAAGTGTCAACTTCACGCCGACAAAATTCATTCTCCTGCATCTTCACTCCATCATGTTTCTTCCCCATGGCCTTTCTCCATGTGGGCTTTCGACATTATTGGACCCCTTGGTAATCCAGATTCCGGCATCAAGCAAAAATCTTTCATTCTCACGGCAACGGAATACTTCACCAAGTGGGCAGAAGCTGAAGCGTACGTGGAGATCAAAGCATCAACCGTCTGCAAATTCATCATGAAGAACATCATCACACGATTTGGAATTCCAAGCACCATCGTCACCGACAAT
The DNA here is from genome assembly GCA_030544215.1 of Zantedeschia hybrid cultivar. Lineage (NCBI taxonomy): Eukaryota > Viridiplantae > Streptophyta > Magnoliopsida > Alismatales > Araceae > Zantedeschia > Zantedeschia hybrid cultivar. Next base: position 51,608,457 of record JARZZO010000011.1, read on the forward strand.
GGACCGCAGTTCGTGTCACAGGAACTGAAGGATCTTTGTAACAGGTATAAAATTGCATTGCATCATTCATCTCCTTATTATCCGCAAGGCAATGGCCAAGCAGAGGCAACAAATAAGACTTTGATAAAAATCATCAAAAAGACGTGTAAATCTAATAAATTCACAGATTGGCCAGAAAAATTGGTTGAGGCTTTATGGGCCTACCGAACTTCAATCCGCACGCCTACTGGGCAAACTCCTTATTCCTTAACATTTGGAATGGAGGCGGTAGTTCCATATGAGATCCTCATACCATCATTAAGAGTACAATTGAATAAGGAATTTTCTATTGATGAACATCGTTCAGCACTCCTTGCTCAATTGGAACTTTTAGACGAAAAAAGATGGTCAGCTGCTAATCATGCAAAAGTTTATCAAAATAGACTAGCACGTTTTTATCAAAAGAAAGTCATTGAACGTAAGTTCAAAGTCGGTGAAATGGTTGTTAAAAGAATTTTTATAAAACCTGGTGGTCCGCGTTCTAAGCTCCAACCCAACTGGGAAGGACCTTATGTTGTATCTCACGCTTTTCCTGGTAATGCTTATCGTCTTGTTAATGCAGAAGGAGAAGAGTTAAAACATCCCTGTAATGGTTTACATCTTAAGAAATACTACCCTTAGGTTAAAGAGTCGATCAGTATGGTACAAAGACCAGTGGAATCAGAAAATTTATAAACTCAAATTTCCTTATCAGTCTAGATAACTTAACTTTAAGCTCATTACTGCACACACTGACACGTTTGATTCGTGAGTAACAAGAGATGACAAGTCCTAAAGAATATCGAAAGCTTGACCAAAAGTGTAAAGTACAAATCATTCTTTTTGAAGCAAAATTCTGTTTTAAATTCGGCCCATGATGTCGGAACGAGACTTAGAATAGATTACCAAGAACACCCGCCATCTTAGTAGGAGGCCGTCATAAAAAAAAAGGGGGAGATCCGTCCCAAAAGAAGCAAAAAAAAAGAGTGGAAAAGAAAAGCAAAAGGCAAAAAGCCAAATGTCAAATCGAAAGGCCATTACATTACAAACGTTATATCAAGGCTATGAAATGAAATGAAAGGGAACGCAAGGTCGATAAATACCCCGGAAAGAAATGACCGAACCCCAACGGATATTAGGGTAGGAAAAGGACATCTTTTTAAGTCTCCGGAACCTTCTCATGGGCTTTCTAAACTTATTCATCTTTTCTTTCTAAAGAAATGTACTTCAAACTTAAGGAATGGTTTAGATTGACTAAGGGTCAAATCATCAAATGGGATCACGAACGGAAACACAAGTTCAAACACGATGGGTTTAAGTTAAGTTGTTAAAGAATAATTTGGAAATGAAGTTAATAAATGAATATGATCTTTTGATCTAAGTACCATGCTGATCTTTTAGTCAAAAATCCAAAAAAAATTACATAAGTCAAAAAAAATATATTTCAAAATTCAAAAAAAATACATATGTTTCAAAAATTCAAAAAAAAAAATACATATGTTTCAAAATTCAAAAAAAAAATACATATGTTTCAAAAATTCAAAAAAAAATACATATGTCAAAATTCAAAAAAAGGCATATATTTCAAAACCCCAAACAAAAATGAATATTTCAAAACAACAAAAATATTTCAGTTAGCATCTGCTTGTTGCATTTATTGTGTTTCATTCCTTTTATTTTCAGCGAGCATCTGTCTGCTTGTATGTTGCATTTTGCTTAAGTTTGATTATTCTCATTACCTTTGTTAATAAAGGCTATGCCCCTTGACCATTTTACCAAGGATAGGATCAAGTAGTCGGTTACTTAATCAGGCAAGGGGCTAAGCCTAAACAGATACTTAACATGTTTGTTCAAGTTGTATACAGGACACAAGGACAGCCAGAAACCTGTTTCTGTGAGTGAAAGGCGTCGAGGAGCACTGACGCGTTTCAACGTTGAATGGCGCCTGCGCGACATGACGCGTTTCAGCCTTTCTATGATTTACCCAAAATTCTATCATTTATCCGAAATTATGTGGTTTTGATTGAAGATTTGTTAATAATTTTGATTGCAGGAAATTCAAAGAAAAAGAACCTGAGAAAGCTGGAAACATCAAGAAGATCCCACTGTGGGAGTTCAAGAAGTCCTGACCGTGGCTAAAAAGACGGTTATTTCTACCCCTTGTATTATTTCATGTGATTAGTTTAAATCATTCGCATTACTATATGATAAGTATTTATTAGAGCATATCAAGGACCTTGTGTTTTTGATGAAACTGGAATTTGAGTTCCCCTACAACAAAAACAGTGATAATTCCAGAGAATTCTTAATCGCACGGATAGGCCGTTGGATTGTTAATTAGTGAGGACGATGGTTCCACTTTTGTGAAACGGTGCGTGGATAAACGAGCTTCGGCTTAGCACTGAATTACAAGAATTTGTATCTTGACTCATTAATGACAATTTAACAATATTATCCTTGATTAATTTATATTTTATTTAACTTTATATTTTTCTTTTAGCCCAGCATGCATCATGTAGGACTTTGAAATCATTGTGATAAGGATTAATTATTGATTAAGTTTCAGACCATTAATTAAATAATCTCAACATGATATGAAATATTCCATTCTGAATTGAGTATCTTGATTATCTTTGAGGCTCGCTTGAAGATATCCTTGGAATTCTATCCTTGATTGGATTCTCTTTATCCAATATTCTTGTTTTCTTTTTAAGATCCATCATGGCTGCAGCACGTCCACATTGGCTGGCAAACGCTCCCCATGATGAAACCTACAGTGTCTATGACCTGGGGTACTTCCCACTCCGAGGAGGTTGATCGACCTTATTTTATTTCCTTGTCTACCTCATCCAGACAGGATTGATTCCATTGATCTCTTTGAGTTATTTTCATTGATAATTTCGAGAAAAATTCCAATCATATGATGTTAAGAGCGTGTCTCATCACACCTTGGCATCACCTTTTCAGTACATTACATTTCATTTCACTCCCTTGCAAAGACGATGCCAAGGTGAGGCAGCTGTAGACACGCTAATTTTGACGTCATTTTGAGTAAATTTCATATCATATAATAATGCCTCATAATGGTCTGATAATTAATCATTGATTAATTTTTATTAATCTTTTTGAGTGTCGGGTCAAACAGACATGTTTAAGTTAATCAATTAAATTGATTTTAGCTCAAATTTCAGTTAAAATATGAAGAATCCTAAAAGGCGTCGACCCATGTAGACGCTATTTAGAGTTTATTCCTATTTTAGCGTTTAAATTTGAATTTTAATTAATTGATTTATTAACTAAAAGGCGTCTGAGAAAGTTGACGCGTTTTAGGTTTCCTAAGCTGTTTTAACTTCTCTTCCGGATGTTTATCCTTATCTTAATTAGGGTAAAAGACGTCTACACATGTGGACGCGTTTTAACTAATAAAGATAAAGATAAGTTTTCCCGGATATTTATCCTTATCTTAATTAATCTGAAAGGCGTCAGCCAAGGTGGACGCGTTTTAGATAATTACAGATAAAGATGAATTAATCAGTGATTATCTGTCGATTAAGGTAGATAAATCCTAGATTTTTCTATGTTAATCGCGAACGCAGAAAATGCCTATAAATACATTGCATCTCAAAGAGTTAAAAAAAAAAAAAGAGGAGAGAGAGATTTATTGAGCCACAGCGTTATAGCAATTTGAAGATCGAAGCAACCACGCCGGAGCGCTGTCACCAGAAGTCGGCATCCTTCTTCAAGATCTTCAATCCTTCAAAGCTTCAACCAACTGGACTGGGCATAATTTTTTCATATTAGAATTTCATTTTCATTTATTAGTTTCATTCTCTCATATTCACTGCATGCAACACACACTACCTCATTAATTCTCCAAAACCCATCTGTTCTTAAGGGGTTTCAAAGTCATTTAAAACAAGTGAGTTGCTGTTTAAACATGTTTCTAATCATAGTTAACTTTATTATTTCTATTTAGATTCTCATCACTATTTCCTCTTTATTTTTCTGTGTCTCTCTGTCTGCTGCATCCAACAACTGAAAACAAAAGATCAAAAGAGGGAAATCAAGTACGAAGTCAGGAGAACTTCTGGACGATCCTCAACATTCAACAGCAAGAACGAAAGAACAAGAAGAGGCTCTCTTTCTTCAGCCGGCTGAAGGAGGGGAACCAAGGATTCATTCTTCCGCGTTTAAACAGGTAGGCGATCAAACTCTTTTGAAGCTTTTTAGTTAAAAGTTTCTGGCGATCACAGCACCTTAGTTGCATTTTTTAATAGGTTAATTTACCCTAAACAACATAGTTTTTCACATTAATCACACGAGCAAATTTTCAGCACCTATAGGTAGAAGGCGTGGGGTGGCCTTCGAAGGTGGTGGAAGGAAAGGGGTGGCCTTCGAAGGTGGTGTAAGGCAAGGGAGTTGGCCTTCCACGAAAAGGTAGTAAAAGGGTCAAAAGGGTGGAAGGCAAGGTGGCTGGCCTTCGAGAGTGATGGAAGGCGAGGGGTGGCCTTCGAAGGTGGTGGAAGGCAAGGGGTGGCCTTCGAAGGTGGTGGAAGGCAAGGGGGCTGGCCTTCCACGAAAAGGTGAAAAGGGTCGGGATCTGGTTGATGGGCCTGGCTGGTAGTGGGCTTAGATGGCTGAAATGAGGGGATTTTGGTGATGACAGGCTAATGATGGATTGGGTTCATGACCAAAAGGCCGGTCCAAAATCGGTGTCTACAAACGTTTCTCTACCTCATTCTTGAACTCCTTGAACTTCTCAAATGCTTCCGACTTGTACTTCATTAAGTACACATAGCCGAATCTTGAGAAGTCATCGGTGAACGTGATGAAGTATGAGTAGCCACCTTTGGCTTGGGTGGACATAGGACCACATACATCCGAATGTATTAGTTCCAGAATGTCCTTGGTACATTCTCCATGTCTAGTAAATAGAGATCTTGCCATCTTTCTTATAAGGCATGATTCACATGTTGCAAACGATTCATAATCGAATGCTGTTAAGTAACCATGCTTGTGCAACTTTTGCAACCTGCTTTCGCCAATGTGCCCAAATCTACAATGCCACATATAGGCTTGGTTCACACAATTCTTACTCTTCTTAAGAGCATTATCAATTTGAAGATTCTAATAAGAAACATCTAAGAGATATAGACCGTTGACCAAAGATGCCAAAGCTATTGATTTTTTACCATAATAAATCGAACAACTTCTATTCTCAATAGTCAACCTATATCGTATCTTGTCCAAACAAGATATTGATATGATGTTCTTTATTATGCTAGGAACATAATAACAATCTTCTAATAGTAAGGCGTCTCCTGATGGAAGCCTGAGGTTTTCTGTCCCAACAGCAATCGCCGCAATTTTTATGCCGTTTCCTAGCCTCAATTCCACCTCACCTTGTCTCAGCTTGCGCTTACTTGTCAGCATCTGCACATCATGGCAGATATGAGAAGCACATCCGGTATCTAATACCCAAGATGTGGAATCTCTAACTGACAAGTTAATATCTATCATATAGATATCTGAAGCTTCAGACAGCTTCACCTTTCTATGAGCTTTATCGTTAAGGAACTCCTTGCAGTTCCTCTTCCAGTGACCATACTTCTTATAATGGAAGCAGTCATCCTTTACTACTCTTTTGCCTTTGTCCTTCAATTTTTTATCGTTAGCTGTCATCTATGCTTCAGGGGCATCTAATGCCGATTCAGCAGGAGGATCAGCTCCAGGGACAAAGTCAATGTGCTCAGATCTGAAGACATTCTTCAGGTATCTGAACCAATCTGAGTAGATCGGGTAAGTCAAAAGGGCATCAAGTATGCCGCGGAGTGGTTTATTCGACGACATAATTCCCTACAAGAGATAAGTAAAATCTATTTGGCAGATGTTCAATTATTAAAAAATTTAAAACAAGACATGGTCTTTTGTTTAAGTTTAACTCCCACTAATTTTCGACGGACTGTATAACCCTCAGTTATACAGAACGGGAGACGCCGACAGTCTCCTAGTGGGGATCAAAATCTCAACAACTTGCACTACAGCCTTGTGAATAGCACAACAAACTGTAATACAATCAAAGAGCACCCAACTCATGGGACTTGCAACTCCTTGCAATATATGATCATAGCTTCGGTCCCCAGAGATTTAATGGCCTTGTAGATAGCACAACAAACCACTAATTCTGGTCTAAGGTGACCATCGTTACGCGACGAGCATAGATTTGCATGCAGCCCTTGTGGATAGCACAACAAAGCTACATAGTTCCTCTACCCCGATTATATAGGCATCTAATGCCATAGCCACAGTTTCTCCTCCCAATTAACCAGGCCTTGTGGATAGCACAACAAACCTGCCTAAAGTGATTCGAATCCTATGACTATAACGATGGTGGACCACGCGGTAAGTTCTTAACTACTCGTGTTACGGCTTAGAGTTTATCTAAGGGTATTTAGATAACTTTTATCTTGGTCTCTCCTAGGTGATAGTATAAAAATATATCGTATATATTTAGTAAATACTATACCTGCTTTGATTCATAATCAAAAGAAAAACAATGTATCACATACATGTCTAGTGTGGTCATGGATAGCACAGTGGGTTTGACAGGAGCCAACAGTCAAACGCACACACAATCTAACATAACATTTACATTAGATAAACCTGCAAATATATAGGCAAGAGATCTCCATCTTTTCGTCTTCCTGGTTGCAGTTGTGGATCGTCCTCGCTCCTTCCTCGGTTGCCTCGATCAGATTACATTAATTCTAAAATTATAAGTAAATTGAAGAAGGCCTTATGTCGAGTACAAGAGAGAGGGAGGTAGAAGTACATCGGAGTATGACACAGAGAGAGGCACGCAGACCTCTATCTATTAACAATTAATAAACAATCATACATCCACGATCCACATAATCCATTCATCACATGAATAATTAATTAAGTGCATATCCATGACCACGGTGTGTTTTAAATATCTACACATGATATAGCGCATCACATGGCTAAAATAAAAGAGTTTTTAAAATAAATAATTTTGTCTTTCAAAAAGCTGGGATCCAATCAAAATTGGTATTTGAATTTCGAAAACACTTTTAATTAACTTATCATGCAATCAAATCTAATTTAAAAGTACCAAAACACACATCACATGTGCACACACTCCAAATCAATAATTCCATATTATTCCATACAAATTAGAAGAATTCTAATAATCTAACACCTAGATTAAACCCCATTAATAATCTAACAATTAGACTATTAATAACTAATCTAACTCTTAGACTAGTCCATCAAAGTTAATTAACAATTTAACACTTAAATTATCAATTAACTCTAATTATTAATTAACTACTAATCTAACTCTTAGATTAGTTAATTAATGTTAATTAGTAATTTAACACTTAAATTATTAATTAACACTAATTAATTAATAACTATAATCTAACAATCAGATTAGTTAATTTAAAATTAATTATTAACTTAACACTTAAATTAACAATAAACTTTAATTAATTAATAATTACTAATCTAACAATTAGATTAGAAGATTAATGTTAATCATTAATTTAACCCTTAAATTAATAACTAACAATTAATCATTAAAGACTAACCCTTAAATTAATAACTAACAATTAATCATTAAAGTGATTCATAAATCATTAGTAAGCCCAATTTAAATTACAAAACACTTTTGAATCTATTAAAATTAAAATCAAATTTTAATTCATTTTAAATGGGCAAAGGGCAATTAAATTGGAAAATGGGGTGGGGTTGGTCCAGCCGCATGGGCTGAGCCCTGGGCTCGGGCCTTGGCCGAGCCAGGGCTCGGACTAGGCGCCCACAGTAGGCGCCTGGTGCGGGCCTGGTTCGACTAGGACCTGGACCCGGCCCGGGCAGGTCCGACCAGCTCGGGACCGGGCCCCTCACATCGGTTCACCCCCCTTTCTTCAACCCGACGAACACCTCAATTGCAGGAAACCCTAGCCGGTTGCAAGCGGCGGTTGGGGTCTTGCAGGCCGCCGCCGGCCGGCCTTGGCCGGCGATGCCCCCGGCGCCGGTGGGCACCCCGGCGCTGGCAGGTCGCCGAAGAAGCCTTCGAAGGAACCTCCCAAGCCCTCTAAATCTCCCCCCAAAAAAATTGATTTTTCTGGTTTATCTTTTGAAAAACGTAGGATAAATAGGGAAAGTCTCCCTCTGGCCACCTGCAGGGGCAGGGGCCTCACTGGCGTTGGCCTTGAGCCCATAGTGATCAGCCATGAACCTAGGGTCATCTAGGATGATCAAATCATCATTCATGGCCATTCTGATCCTCAAATTAACGCCGGTAAGAACACAGTTCTTCAACACATGAAGAACTACGAAAAAATTCCAAAAAACCGATTTTGCAAGATTAAAATTAATCTAATTAATTGTGTTCATCGCATGAGCACAGATCCGGCAATTAATCGAATTTTAAAGCATGGAACAACTCATGAAAATATTAAATCAAAGACCGAAACGGGACGAGAAACAGTGGAACCTGGCTCTGATACCACAGTTGGGTTCTCGGGTTTCTCCGGATCTCCCACGCGGCGGAAAATAAAATAAAAATGGAGATCCATTCCCGTTTCGAATAAATAAAATTACGATTATCGGATAATCGATTCTTACCGTGTACGGATTCGAATCCGCAACCGTTCGGTTCCGTCGGTGCAATACCGCAAGCCGCGCAAACGCCCGGCCTCTAGCGAAGTCCACGCGATCCTCCTCGCGACGGATATCCTCACGTTCCTCATTCTTCGCAGCCCACGAAACCTCCGCCAGTCGCTGCAACGATCGCCACAACGCACGGACGATTTCCCGTCGAACGGGGTCGGAGAAGCGGCGGAGCAGATCCAGATTTTTCTGGGACGCCAGAGAGAGAGAGAAATAGAGGAGGGGCAGCTAGGGTTGGCAGCAACTTGGCCTGCTCAGCGCGTTCGCTATGTTTTATACTAACCGCGTGATTTTTTTCATAAAAACCCCTGGTTTATATAAAACCCACTTATTTATCCATCGCCTTGAGAATCATTTGTGTGTGACCCTCTAGGCCCAATTACCAGTCCGGTTAATAGCCCAATAAGCCCAGTGACTCCTCACTGGCTTTATTAATCAATCAATAACCTTTATTAATTAATTAATCAATCGAATTGATGTCGCACATCGAATTCAACCGGGCCTCCGATCACGTTGGGTGCCAAGCAACACCGCGTGAACCCGGAAGGTATCGGGGTTAAGTAACCCACTCTTAGAACCTTTCCGCCCACAGTTATCACGTGGATATAATCCTTCATTCGTACAATGCTCTCAAGTCAATTCAGGGTATGGCGTGCTGTCAAACCCTAACCGGTCGATTCACTTGGATTGGATGCCGCTGATAAATATCGGAAAACTCCTTTCCCGATATTATCATCCGCCTTGGCCAGGGACTTCCGCGCATCCTTCCTAGAGCATTCTCTCTCTAAGTACCGAGAGCGAATGATTCCTTATTGACACACAATTCCCTTCGACGGTATTCCGCTGTACCTAATCCTTGGCGTTTTAGAATCCCGTGGCTAGAGATTCGTAAACCAAGGTCAAAGCACAGAAGTCTACAGACAAGGTGTCCTTGGTGTCTCAGGTCCGAGGACCATCAACGCAACTGCGACAATAGAATCAAGCTGGTTGACAGTGAGGTACAATACCATCCAATGATTCAGTCGGATCAGTTCAGTGAACTCATTCTCCAATGAGCACCTACAGATTCGCCTTAGTGTCTTCACACAAGTGACTTATGAGATCAGTCACCCTCATCATATGAGCAGGAGTAATCTGTACTAGTCTAACCGGATATCCGATGTCCTTCTCGAATATCCTCCGACTAGGAACGATTAAGAATGTGTATTTAAGTGATCAGTCTCATTAGTATGATCTCATCATAATCTGATCACTATAGCACATATTCACGGACTTCATTATGAAACAATAATTAATGCGATTTACACATAATGAATATTATGCCATTATATTAATAAATGAACGAGATTTACACAGTTAGATTAGCTTGTAGGCCACCTAAGACTAACAGGAACACCACAGGAAACATCAATTCTACTACATGCAGGTCAATCCAAGATCATGGACCTAATATGCATATAAGGAACTAGGAAATCACTTCATGGCATTGTTAGTATTATGTGGCCTACAAGCTAATATAATACTATGTATTATTCAGTTTATTAATAAAATGGCATAATTTCATTGTGTATTTAATTCAATCCTTGTTTATCGTATCACGATGAAGTCCATGAATATGTGCAATAGTCTTCGGATTATGATGAGATCATAATTACATGACTGAAGACTTATAAATGCATGTCCTTAATTGTTCATAGTCGGAGGATGTTTGAGAAGGACATCAAACATCCGGATAGACGAGTACAAGTTTCGTCAGCTCATATAATGAGGGTGGTTGATCCTATAAGTCACTTGTGTAGAGACACTATGCTAGACCTGTAAGTGTTCAGCGGCGAATAAGTTTACTGAATTGATCCGACCATGAATCACTGGATGGTAGCTACCTAACTGTTAACCAACTCGATTCTTTTGTCACAGTTGCGTGGATGATCCTTGGACCTGAGACACCAAGGATATCTTATTGGTAGGTTTTTGAGCTTTGACCTTGACTAACGAATCCCTAACCATGGGATATCAATAAGTCAAGTGATCGAGTTCATAGAGATGTCCTCGAAGGTAATTGTGTGGTCAATACAGGATCAACCGTGTAGACACGCTAATTTTGACATCATTTTGAGTAAATTTCATATCAAATAATAATGCCTCAGAATGGTCTAACATTAATCATTGATTAATTTTTATTGATCTTTTTGAGTGTCGGGTTTAACAGACATGTTTAAGTTAATCAATTAAATTGATTTTAACTCAAATTTCAGTTAAAATATGAAGAAGTCTAAAAGACGTCGACCTGTGTGGACGCCATTTAGAGTTTATTCCTATTTTGACGTTTAAATTTGAATTTTAATCAATTGATTAATTAACTAAAAGACGTCTGCCAGTCACGACGCATTTTAGGTTTCCTAAGTTCTTCTACTTTTTCCGGATGTTTATCCTTATCTTAATTAGTGTAAAAGGCGTCTTCCATGGGCGACGCGTTTTATCTAATTACAGATAAAGATGAATTTTTTCCCGGATGTTTATCATTATCCTAATCAGTCTGAAAGGCGTCTTCCATGGTCGACGCGTTTTAGATAATTACAGATAAAGATGAATTAATCTGTATTTATCTGTGGGTTAAGATGGATAAATCCCAAATTTCTCCATGTAAATCCGCGGACGCAGAAGAAGTCTATAAATACCCTCCTCTTGAGTTAGTGATGAGTTGGTGATTAGTTAATGATTGAAGCGGTATCGAATTGAAGATCGAAGCAACGACGTCCAAACGCCGAAGTGCTGCTGTTTCCAAAAGTCGACGTCCGTTCTTCATCCAATCTTCATCCATTCAAGATCAAAGCTTTCCATGCTTCATCAACCGGCATAAGTTTTTCAATTCATTTCTGCACTCTCTTCATTTTTCATTTCTATTAATCTTGCATATTTCATCACATCACTCCATGCAGCACGCACAACACTAGCATCATTTTCAAAACCTATTTGATTAAGGGGTTTCAAAGACCATCCCAACAAGTGAGTTTTCTATGTTTAGTTGCATGTTTAAAACTCTATTAAGAATGGATACTACTTCTGCTTGAATTCTCATCATTCCTTCATTTCTTTCTATTTTCTACACGGTGCAAAAGAGAATCAAAGGGGAGGAAATCAACAAGCAAATCACAAGGACTCTGGACGATCCTCAAACTCAACAGCAATTAAAGCAAGAACAAAGAAAAGGAAGGGCTCTCTTTCTTTAGCCGACTGAATAGGGGGAATCAAGAGCTCAACATCTCCCACGTTCAAACAGGTAGGCGATCAAAATCTTCTTTTGAAACTTTTAAGTCAAAAGTTTCTGGCGATCACTTCACTTAGTTTATTTTTAATATGATTTATTTTTGCACTTAAACAACATAGATTTTTTATGATAATCACACACCCATTTTAAGCACTCACAGCTTTTTTGGCGATCACGGTGGGACTTGGTCTCGCCATCTTTTAGTTCTTTTGTTCTTGCTGTTATCAATCGGTCACACACGGTGCACCACTTGTGTCTCTCGACACGTCCTCACCAATTGGCGAGTGTTTTTAATTTAGTTATTATTCCCACGTGCACCACGTGCACACCCATGCGGCAAGATCTTGCCCTCCCCGTTGATTAGTTAAAAAGCTGTTTTTGTGATGAAATGTTGTGTGATTGATTGATATCTTATTTGTTTAGTTGGTATAATCATCCTGTTAAAACCTGAAACAAAAAAATCTTTTGCATGAGCTGATTATTTACCGTTTTTATCCTGTTTAAGGAGGAATCAATCCAGAAATTCCCCCTGGAAAACTGAACCTGCGACTTGAAAAGCGTCCAGGATCATCGACGCGTTTTAAACTGCGTCGGTTAACCCAGACGCCTTTCAGTCTTATTTCTCTGCTGTCTGCAATCTGAGTTTCTGCGAAAAAATTAAGACTCTGTTTGAATAGCGTCGACTAAGCTCGACGCAATTCAGGCAGTTTCTGATTTCTTCTTCAATCTCAGATTTTTGTGATCTGTGTGCTAATTACCCATTATGTATTAAGCATTAGAGGCCATCTAGGCTACAGGTCATACGCATTGAGGCTAACACCCTCCTTTTATTAGGAACACTCTTCTTGACGTTATCAACTCTCTCTGATTGGGTCGGTCCCTCGATCAGACTAGAGTAGTTGGCATTAAGGCCTCCGTAAGTCCCCAAAATCAAGGTACTCCTCCTTAATCATCGGACTGGTTGTACCAGTTGAAGTCCCGGTTAGATTCTATAAACGTTGGGGGAAAAAGCCATAGAAAATAACGGTGGACATTGAATTGAAACTAGGATCCCATCCCTTGAGCGAATTTGTGGTTTAATTAAATCAAAATAACTCAACAAGGAATCTTAAAATCATGCTAAACATCCACTTGTTTGTTTAAATCTCTGTACAACTTGTTTGTCAATCCTTAAAAAAGGATCTAACATCATGCTGCTCCGTTCAAACAGGGACTTGAGTATGGCTCTAGATGCCATTGTCAACTACGAGGGAGATGCTAATGCCCCTCGCGATTCTGATTACAATTTTGAGAGCGGGAGAGATGCTCATGCCTCCCGTAATTCTGTCCCCGTTCTAGTTCGACATGATGGGAATGTCCGAACCCCTCTTTTTCATCCTCATAATCAATATTCTTATCCTCCCCCGCATGAGTATGCGGTTCCCGATCCCATTTTCGAGGGAGACATGAATCAGAATGATCCCTCGTCCTCTGATCCTTCGGATCTTGTCAATGCTTTGGGAGTTCTTGCCTCCCGTCTGGACCCTCAGCAGTTCGAGGCGATCCAGTCCATTCTGAAGGGGAAGGCACCTATGCAGTCTGCCGAGCCAAACCCTGCAGCTCCCCCTCCTATCCCTCAGCAACCTCCTCATCATCCTCCTTACATTCATCAGGCCATGGAAGGCCTCCATATCACTTCTCGGCCAGCTGGGCCACAACTTTCATCTTCCAGGCAACCGGCCAGACCGCTGACGCCCGCTTATCAAAATGCCCTCGGGCATGGCGGAAGCTCTGTCGGACCTCCTCTTTACTGCCCTCCTTGTCCGACGTACTCTAGGCAACAGGCCTATCAAGTACCTCCACCTCCTCCTCCTCCCTAGGCTGATCTGACAATGCAAGCGTTGCTGGCGAAGATGGAGCGCATGGACGAACAATTCAACACCCTCTAGAAGATGATGGGGGTCAAAGCTACACCAGAGATCAATTTACCGAGCCTGCCGGTTTTCCACCTTCCACCCTCCGAGATGCCAGTGTACCGGAAGTACAACGGTACTGGTAACCCCTTCACCCACTTGAAGGAGTTCATGTACGAATCATCCTTCTGGCAAAACGACAAGAGGTCGTTGGCCTTTTTGTTCAGGAGATCTTTAGAGGGACCAGCCCTCGAGTGGTTCTTTTCCTTGGAACCCTCCGAAGTAGAGGACTATGGTATCGTTTCCTGAAAATTCATTCAATGATACCAGGACAGAGTCGCTCCCTCCCTGTCCATCACTCCGAATAGCAGAGAAGATGAAACCCGATGAAGAGTTCGTCAGTTTTGCCGACATATGGCGGGGCTTGGCCGAGAAAGTGAAAGATCACTTGTCCGAGTCGGAGAAAGTGAAGATGCTGATTTCCAATGCCACGCCCCAGTTCAAACTAGTCATCTCCCTGAACAATCTGACCAGCATGGCAGAACTCTATGAAAGAGCGCGGTACTGTCAGAATGCCTTCAAAGACGTTACGTTCTCTAAGGTCTTTGATCCTCACAGACCTAGCAAGCCTCCACCCCGGAAGCTTGCAGTGCCAAATGCTCACAGCACATGTCCAACTACTGAGGGCACGCTCTCTCATGAGCAAGTCAGTAGTATGAACAACAATTCGCCCCAGTTCGTGAGGAGTCAACAACAGTACCAGAGGCCACCACAGCCGAACCAGCAGGGGTACAGGCAGCACCCGAACTCTCAATATCAGCAGCCCCAATATCAACGGCCCCAGCAGCCGAACCAGCAACAGCAACAGCCACAACAGCCGCCGCAACGGCAATTGCAGTACCAGCAGCCACAACAACAGCAGTACCAGCAACAACAGCAGTATCAGCCGCGCGCACTGCCGGCGTATAATAATGTCCCTCCTCCTGCTGACTACAATCAGCAGAGAAGACCTCCAGGCCCAAAGAGGGCAGAATACCCAGTCCTCCCAGAATCTTTGGCAGACATTTTCAGTGCCCTAATGGCAGCTAATGCCTTAGTCCTGCCAAGAGAAAAGGCAGTTTAACCTCAGAATGCCGACACGTCTAGGTATTGCTATTTCCATAGGCAACTTGGGCATACTATTGACACCTGCTTTCAATTTAGAGATTACATTCATGATCTCAATGAGCAGGGTGACATAGACTGGGAAGAAATGAAAAAATACATATCAGCCCTGAAGGCAAGAAGACCACCACAGCAGCAGCAACAACAGCAAGTGAGAGCACCAGCACAAGCAGCACCACCACTAAACATGGGCATAGTGCAGAACCCGCTCCCTGAGCACCAAAACCAAAACCAAGTTGCCCCTATTCTGACAAACAGCCGGCCTGAGGCTGATCGTGGGCAACAGTGGAGAATAGAGGACTCTTCCTCTATTTATTTGACGGGTCATGTTCCGAGTACCGCAGAACAACCACCACGCCGCACCATCCATATACCCAGACCACAGCCCATTACCATTACCCCTATACCAACACCCGCATATCGCTCACCCACACCCACTAACCCACTACCACCACCCGCTTTCCTCAAGCACCCCACACTACTACGCCTCCACCATATAACCTACCGCAAATCAATTACGCACCCCTCCTACCATCCAGACCACTACTACGCATACCATTCCCTACTTCACCCGCTACCACTATCGCTTACCCAGATACCATCCAACCATCCAGACCACTACTACGCGTACCATTCCCTACTTCGCCCGCCACACCAACCACTTACCCATCCACCATCCAACCGTCTAGACCTTTAATCCGCACCACGCCACCACCACCTAACCCCACACCATCACCTACATACCAACACTCCACCCCATCCGCACTATCTAACCCTGCGGTACTCAAAGTATCACCCGGACCTTCCACGGTTGAGGAACATGCGCTCCGGAGTGGGAGGATTTTCAACAAAGTTTTTCCTCAGTCAACAGTTAGAGACGGCCCGTCACAGCCGACAGAGGAAGCACACAATGAAGAGAGTGCACCAAGCACTCAATATGATTTGTTGAAACATCTGGACCGAATATCGGCACGGATCTCCGTGCTTGAACTGATTAAAAGATCGAAGAGTCACCAAGAAGCTCTGATGGAATATTTGCAGAAGGTGATGGTCAACGAGGACGTGCCGGTGGAAAATATCGCAGCACTATTAGTTCCTCAGGGGGATCAGCCCTCCATTACATTTCACACATCGGAACTAGCACCACCAGCAGCCAGAAGCATGGCTCTGAGCATTACGGTCAACATTTGCAAAAAGGCCGTAGATGCATGCCTGGTTGACACCGGGGCTTCGATCAATGTCTTACCTCCGAAGACCCTGGAACTGTGCAGTGTGCCCAAGGAAAAATGGCTGCCTAGCCCCATCTCCGTTACAGCATATGATAACTCCACCCGTTCCCCTCTAGGAATGGTTTATTTGAAAGTAGAGCTAGGCCCTGTAAGTCATGCTGGGGTCGAATTTCACATTCTGGAAATCGACCCCTCTTTGAATGCCATTTTGGGTCGTCCTTACATAAAAACTCTTTAGGCGATTCCCTCCACGAATCATCAATGCCTCAAATTCCCCTTTAAAGGACGAATTGTTAAAGTGACGAGCATGCCGATCCTTGCTGCTGCTCATTCTTTGAATGTCAAACCTGCTTCTTCACCTGGCCGACAACCTTTTCTGTCAGTATTACAGGTTTACCATCCAGTGGCTAATCCTCTGAAAACCGCCACTATTTCTCCTTATCCATTAAATGCCATAAAAAGGGGGAAGTGCATGAGTACCCCAGGATGGAGAATAATGATGAAGAACGGTTATCAGCCTGGAAGAGGTCTGGGCACACAGTTACAAGGCAGGACCACTCCTGTTAAAGATCACCGAGGAGCACCTGGAAGCGGCCTGGGCTATAGGCCGAGAAAAATGAGGCAAGACATTGTGCAGCAAGCAGAGAATGAAGATGGTCAGAAAGTCTGGGAGACAATGTCTACACCGCCCAAGGAAGACCGGGATCCCCTAACATGGACCTTGTATACACATTTTGTAAAAAGGCCCATAATAAGCCATGACAACACGGTGGCCATTACTTCGTGTTTTGACCTCCACGATATATATGGGAGAGACTTGGCTAGACACTGCTCAAAACTACTCACGTACCAGTCCTTGGAAGCTCTGCGGCCTATGAAGAGGAAAAAATTCCAAGATCCTGAATGTAAATGGTACAGGTGGTTCGATTTAAGAGACCTTTACATTGCACTGAACATGCTGTTTCTTGATCCTGCAGAACCCAAGTGGCCGCCGCAAATCGATGAGCTGATCGAAGGACCTGGTGCTATTTTCGACAAAAGGATACTGCTATCAGAAGAGACTGATGAAGGGGAGCCAGATGACCCCTATGAAGCTGGCTACACCACAGATCTGCTCTGGAGGGGGACATATCCTTCTCATGTTTTCATGCTTCACACCTTGTTTCGCACATTGCTCCTGACCCCGACTTGGTCGCGGGTCATTATTGAAGATATTCTACGAGCTCCGCCCATCATGATTACTCTGTCCCCACGGGACCTCATTCCACCACCTCCTCTTGATCCAGAGAGGATGTATGATTTAATCTGGGATACAATGTTGTATGATCCCCCTAATCCCTTGGCCTTGATGCCACCTCCTCCATCTAATTCCCCTTCTATTCATGTTCATTCCTGTTTTATGCTTAACTTCTCTATTGTCCAAAAAAAAACGCCAATTTGGCAACAAATTCTTCCCAGATCCTCATTGAGGAAACCTCTTACTTGGCCGACTACACCCCATCGCGCGGGTCTTTCGGTCAAGATTCTCTTCTAAATCTACTCTGCCCCTCCCCTCGAGAGGATTCTCCTGTATTTCCACTTGTATCTCATGATTTCCATTCTGCTTCATCTTCATTAGGTCAGAATAGGGAGTTTAGTGAAATTAGGCAGTCTAGTTCTAGGCAGGTTAGTCAGGTTAGGAAGTCTAGGAAGTCTAAGGGTAGGCGAATTCCAGATAGATACCTCCAGAAATTAGCTAATAGATGCTTTTCTTGCTCTTTAATCCCTCAGTTATTAGAAAATCCAATTCAGATGCCAGAAGACTGTATAGACGATGAGTCAGTCAATGATGGGTATGGGGTGTATGAGTTAGTACATGAGAAAAACCCCATTATTGAAGATGAAGAAGATGACGAGGACGCGGCTGAGGCATATGCCAGTGGAGTGAAGAGATTCGATGAACCCTCAGCTGCCGTAGAAGAGCCCACCAAAGAAATCAATTTAGGGACTGAAGACGAACCTAAGGTTGTCCTCGTCAACAAAAATATTTCTACAGATGAGGAGAAGGCAATGATACAAGTACTTAAGGACTATAAGGACACTTTCGCCTAGAGTTATGAAGATATGCCGGGGTTAGACTCATCTTTAGTTGAACACAGGTTGACATTAAAGGATGGAGCTAGCCCGGTCAAACAGAAACTAAGGCGATTCCACCCACAAATGGCTCTAAAAATGAAGGAAGAGGTCGACAAATTACATAAAGCCAAATTCATTAGAGTTGTCCTTTATCCACAATGGGTGGCCAACATAGTCCCGGTTATGAAGAAGGACGGGAAGGTCAGAATTTGCATTGACTTCCGCGATCTGAACCGGCGTGTCCTAAATATGATTTTCCATTGCCTCATATTGATGTACTCATTGATAACACTGCTGGCTATGAGACTTTATCATTTATGGATGGTTTTTCAGGGTACAACCAGATTAAACTGGCAGAAGAAGATCAAGAGAAGACATCATTCACTACACCTTGGGGAACATACTGCTATGTCGTCATGCCATTTGGATTAAAGAATGCTGGAGCCACTTATCAGAGGGCTATGATGGCAATATTTCATGACATGATGCACATAGATTTGGAAGTGTATGTGGATGATTTATTGGTTAAATCTAAGACAAAGGATGAGCACGCCAAAATTTTGGCAAGGGTATTAGAGAGATCGAGAGAGTATCAGTTAAAGATGAACCCCAAAAAATGTGTATTCGGGGTATCTTCAGGGAAATTACTTGGATTCATTTACATTCAGCAGAAGGCGATCAAGGGCTATGCTATAGCGGAACATCTCGCCCATCATCCCCTTCCTCGATTTGATCCAGTGCGATCAGAGTTTTCGGATGAGGAACTGATGTCCGTAAATCAAATCAGAGATGATATGTAGACTCTGCATTTTGACGGAGCTCTGAATTCTTATGGAAAGGGGATCGGTATTGTTCTGTTATCACCTGAAGGGGTCACCATTCCACAAGCCTTTCAGCTTGACTTTCCAGTCACCAACAATATAGCTGAATACGAGGCACTCCTTGCTGGCCTCGAGGCTGCTCATTTCCATGGTGCCACTAAACTCAGGATTGTAGGTGATAGCCAACTGATTCTTCGCCAAGTGTTGACAAAGTACCGAACTCTTGATCCCAAAATCAAGCCTTATCAAGAACTTACTTCTGCTTATTCAAAGCTTTTGACGAAATTGATCTTTGTCCATGTCCCTAGGAATCAAAACATCTTAGCTGACGCTCTAGCTTCACTGGCATCTTCTCTTGATTTTCCAATCAGCAGGCAATCCGAATCAATCATAGTTCATAGGCGTCTTTCACCCGCCGTGAAAGATCCCTCATTTCTTAAAACTAAGGAGAAACTGTTGAAGAAACTCAGAGATGGAGATATCGTGGAAAAAAGAGAAATCATTTTGATGGAGCTGTTAGAAGAGATGGATGATGAACAAAAGCCATGGTACTATGAAATTGCCAAATATTGTGAAGATCAATCATATCTTGAGGAAGCTACAACTAAGGAGAAGAGAGCTATCAGGAGAGTTGCTCAAAGATACACCCTAGTTGGAGGAGCACTGTACAAGAGAGGTTTTGATGGAGTTCTTCTAAGATGTCTAGACGAAGATGAGCTTTGGAAGGTTATGGAAGGAGCTCATAGTGGAGTTTGTGGTGGCCATGTCAATGGACAGATGCTAGCAAAGAAGATCCTCAGACAAGGATTTTATTGGCCAACCATGGAAGAAGACTATGTAGGATATGTCCGTAGGTGTGCTAAGTGTCAACTTCACGCCGACAAAATTCATTCTCCTGCATCTTTACTCCATCTTGTTTCTTCCACATGGCCTTTCTCCATGTGGGCTTTCGATATCATTGGACCCCTTGGCAATTCCGATTCCGACATCAAGCAAAAGTCTTTCATCCTCACGGCAACGGAATACTTCACCAAGTGGGCAGAAGCTGAAGCGTACACGGAAATCAAAGCATCAACCATCTGCAAGTTCATCATGAAGAACATCATCACTCGATTTGGAATTCCAAGCACCATCGTCACCGACAACGGACCGCAGTTCGTGTCACAAGAATTGAAAGATCTCTGCAACAGGTATAGAATTGCATTGCACCATTCGTCTCCTTATTATCTGCAAGGCAATGGCCAAGAAGAGGCAACTAATAAGACTTTGATAAAAATCATCAAAAAGACGTGCAAATCTAACAAATTCGCAGACTAGCCAGAAAAATTGGTTGAGGCTCTATGGGCCTACCGAACTTCAATATGCACGCCCACTGGGCAAACTCCTTATTCCTTAACATTTGGAATGGAGGCGGTAGTTCCATATGAGATCCTCATACCATCATTAAGAGTACAATTGAATAAGGAATTTTCTATTGATGAACATCGTTCAGCACTCCTTGCTCAATTGGAACTTTTAGACGAAAAAAGATGGTCAGCTGCTAATCATGCAAAAGTTTATCAAAATAGACTAGCACGTTTTTATCAAAAGAAAGTCATTGAACGTAAGTTCAAAGTCGGTGAAATGGTTGTTAAAAGAATTTTTATAAAACCTGGTGGTCCGCGTTCTAAGCTCCAACCCAACTGGGAAGGACCTTATGTTGTATCTCACGCTTTTCCTGGTAATGCTTATCGTCTTGTCAATGCAGAAGGAGAAGAGCTAACTCACCCCTGGAATGGTTTACATCTTAAGAAATACTACCCTTAGGTTAAAGAGTCGATCAGCATGGTACAAAGACCAGTAGAATCAGAAAATTTATAAACTCAAATTTCCTTGTTAGTCTGGATAATTTAACTTCAAACACATTACTACACACACTGACACGTTTGATTCGTGAGTAACAAGAAATGCCAAGTCCTAAGGAATACTGAAAGCTTGACTGAAAGTGTAAAGTACAAATCATTCCTTTTTTAAAACAAAATTATGTTTTACACTCGGCCCATGATGTCGAAACGAGACTTAGAATAAACTACCAAGAATACCCGCCATCTTAGTAGGGGGCCATCATAAGAAAAAAAGGGGGAGATCCATCCCAAAGAAAAGAAAAGAAAAGCAAAGTAAAGACAAAATCCAAATGTCAAACCAAAAGGCCATTACACTACAAACGTTACATCAAGGCCATGAAATGAAACAAAAGGGAACGCAAGGTCGATAAATACCCCGGAAAGAAAATGACCGAACCCCAACGGATATTAGGGTAGGAAAGGAACATCTTTTTAGGTCTCCGGAACCTTCTCATGGGCTTTCTAAACTTATTCCTCCTTTCTTTCTAAAGAGGCGTACTCCAAACTTAAGGAATGGCTTAGATTGACTAAGACTCAAATCATCAAATGGGATCACGAATGGAAACACAAGTTCAAACACGATGGGTTTAAGTTAAATTGTTGAAGAAGAATTTGGGAATTAAGTTAATAAATGAATATGATCTTTTGATCTGAGTACCATGTGGTCTTTTAGTTCACATCGTATGTCAAAATCCAAAAAAATACATGTTTCAAAAATCCAAAAAAAATACATATGTCGAAATCCAAAAAAAAAAGGGGTACATGTTTCAAAAGCCAAAAAAAAATATACATATTTCAAAACCCAAAAAAAAAAAAAAAACATATTTCAAAGCAACAAAAATATTTTTCAATTAGCATTTTCTTATTGCATATAGTGTGCTTCATTCCTTTTATTTTTAGTAAGCATATGTCTGCTTGTATGTTGCATTTTGCTATTCATATTACCTTTGTTAATAAAGGCTATGCCCCTTGACCCTTCTACCAAGGATAGGATCAAGTAGTTGGTTACTTGGTCAGGCAAGAGGCTAAGCCTGAATAGATGCTTAACCTGTTTGTTCAAGTCATATACAGGACACAAGGCAAGAAGAGAGTTGGAATTCGAGTAGAGAACAGCCAGAAATCTGTTTCTGCGAGCAAAAGGCGTCGAGGGACACCGCCGCATTTTAACATTGAATGGCGTCGGCGCGACACGACGCGTTTCAACAATTCTGTGATTTACCCGAAATTCTATTTTTTTGATGCTTAAATTGAATATTTGTTTGGAATTATTAATGATTTTGATTGCAGGAAAATCATAAGATTCAAATGAAGCTGGAAATATCAAAAAGATCCCACTGTGGGAGTTTATGAAGTCTCGACCGTGGCTAAAAAGACGGTTATTTCTACCCTTATATTATTTCATGTAATTATTGTGCATCATCATAATTACTATATGTTAAATATTTACTAGACTATATCAAGGACCTTGTGGTTTTGATGAAACTGAAATTTGAGTTCCCCTTCAACAAAAACGGTGATAATTCCAGAGAATTCTTAATCGCACGGATAGGCCGTTGGATTGTTAATTAGTGAGGACGATGGTTCACTTTTGTGAAACGGTGCGTGGATAAACGAGCTTCGGCTTAGCACTGGATTACAAGAACTGGTATCTTGACTCATTAATGATAATTTGACAATATTATCCTTGATTAATTTATATTTTATTTGACTTTATATTTTTCTTTTAGCTCAGTATGCATTATGTAGGACTTTGAAATCATTGTGATAAAAATTAATTACTGATTAAGTTTCAGAACATTAATCAAATAATTTCAACATGATATGAAATATTCCATTCTGAATTGAGTATCTCGATTATCTTTGAGGTTCGCTTGAAGATATCCTTGGAATTCTATCCTTTTTTGGATTCTTTATCCAATATTTCTTGTTTTTCTTTTAAGATCCATCATGGCTGCAGTACGGCCACATTGGCTGGCAAACGCTCCCTATGATGAAACCTGCAGTGTCTATGACCTGGGGTACTTTCCACTCCGAAGAGGTTGATCGACCTTATTTTATTTCCTTGTCTACCTCATCCAGACATGATTGATTCCATTGATCTCTTTGAGCTATCTTCATTGATAATTTTGAGAAAAATTTCAATCATGTGATGTTAAGAACATGTCTCATCACACCTTGGCATCACCTTTTCAATACATTCCATTTCATTTCACTCCCTTGCAAAGACGATGCCAAGGTGGGGCAGCTGTAGACACGCTAATTTTGACATCATTTTGAGTAAATTTCATATCATATAATAATGTCTCAGAATGGTCTAATATTAATCATTGATTAATTTTTATTGATCTTTTTGAGTGTCGGGTTTAACAGACATGTTTAAGTTAATCAATTAAATTGATTTTAACTCAAATTTCAGTTAAAATATGAAGAAGTCTAAAAGACGTCAACCTGTGTGGACGCCATTTAGAGTTTATTCATATTTTGACGTTTAAATTTGAATTTTAATCAATTGATTAATTAACTAAAAGACGTCTGCCAGTCACGACGCATTTTAGGTTTCCTAAGTTACTTCTACTTTTTCCGGATGTTTATCCTTATCTTAATTAGTGTAAAAGGCGTCTTCCATGGGCGACGCGTTTTATCTAATTACAGATAAAGATGAATTTTTTCCCGGATGTTTATCATTATCCTAATCAGTCTGAAAGGCGTCTTCCATGGTCGACGCGTTTTAGATAATTACAGATAAAGATGAATTAATCTGTATTTATCTGTGGGTTAAGATGGATAAATCCCAAATTTCTCCATGTAAATCCGCGGACGCAGAAGAAGTCTATAAATACCCTCCTCTTGAGTTAGTGATGAGTTGGTGATTAGTTAATGATTGAAGCGGTATCGAATTGAAGATCGAAGCAACGACGTCCAAACGCCGAAGTGCTGCTGTTTCCAAAAGTCGGCGTCCGTTCTTCATCCAATCTTCATCCATTCAAGATCAAAGCTTTCCATGCTTCATCAACCGGCATAAGTTTTTCAATTCATTTCTGCACTCTCTTCATTTTTCATTTCTATTAATCTTGCATATTTCATCATCACTCCATGCAGCACGCACAACACTAGCATCATTTTCAAAACCTATTTGATTAAGGGGTTTCAAAGACCATCCCAACAAGTGAGTTTTCTATGTTTAGTTGCATGTTTAAAACTCTATTAAGAATGGATACTACTTCTGCTTGAATTCTCATCATTCCTTCATTTCTTTCTATTTTCTACACGGTGCAAAAGAGAATCAAAGGGGAGGAAATCAACAAGCAAATCACAAGGACTCTGGACGATCCTCAAACTCAACAACAATTAAAGCAAGAACAAAGAAAAGGAAGGGCTATCTTTCTTCTTCAGCTGGCTGAAGAGGGGGAATCAAGAGCTCAACATCTCCCACGTTCAAACAGGTAGGCAATCAAAATCTTCTTTTGGAACTTTTAAGTCAAAAGTTTCTGGCGATCACTTCACTTAGTTTATTTTTAATAGGCTTTATTTTTGCACTTAAACAACATAGATTTTTCATGATAATCACACACCCATTTTAAGCACTCACAAACTGCTCTTGGTAATAAGAGAGAGAATATTCCGAAAATGATGCGCTCAAGTCCCTGGGCAGGGCGAACTCTATATCAGATAAAGAGTTATCTAATATAGATTAGCAGCATCTGATTCAAGTGAATCAATCGGCTAGGGTTTAACGGTAAACCATATCCTAGGTCGATTGGGGAATATTGCATAGAGGAAGGATTATATCCGAACAGTAACAGATGACGGAAATGTTTCAATAGTGGGTTGCGGAACCCCAATGCCCCCCAGGATCACGTGGTATTGCTTGGCACCCAACATGATCGGAAGCCCGTCTGATTTTGTTGTGGGACATTAAATTCGACTGATTAATTAATATAAGGATATTAATTAATTTAGTGGGCCATTAAATGAACTGGTATTTGGGCCTAGAGGGTCACACGCAAAAGGTTTTCAAGTCGATAGATATTTTGACAGGATTTTGCATAAGTGTGGGTTTTTTCGCAAAATCACTTATTATAAAAGTACCACTTCGAGCACTAGGGCCAGCAACCCAGTGCTGACCTAGCCGCCCCCCTCTCTCTCCTATCTCTCTCTTGGGCGCCCCTCTCAGAGGCCAGCCCCTCGGAGGCTCCACTCCAACTCCGGCCCGCTCCGCTTCCCGTTTGACGGGAAATTCAAAACCGCATGTCGCAGAGGATTACACGCAGCCAGATGGGATCCGCGGACGCTGCACTGAGCAAAGAAGCGAGGACGATCCATCAAGAGAAAGACCACGTGGATACCTCTAGAGGTCAGGCACCTGCGCGGCTTGCAGCATCACACTGACAAAATCGGACGAACACGGATCCTTTTAATGCTTTATAGTTATCACCCATGTGTTGGGAGGAGTCTGGTGAGAGGCAATTGATTGGACCAAAGATTGTGTAGGGGAGTTCTGAGAAGATATAATTAAGGTAGAGGTTGTTGGCAACGTATAGTAGGCAGAAGAGCTGTGCAGACTAGAGAAGGAAGGTGTTAGCTTTTGAGGTTGGAGAACATGTATTTCTAAAGGTTTCCCTATCTAAGGTGTGGTGAGACTTGGGCAGCGGGATAAGTTAAAGCCCAGGTTCATAGGTCCATTTGAGATCTTGGGGAGGGTTGGAGAAGTGACCTATAGATTGGCTTTGACACCCTCTTTGAGCAACATGCATGATGTGTTCCATGTATCTTTCTTAAGGAAGTATGTGCATGATCTTAGCCATGTGATTGATTTTGTGCCTTTGGAGGTCTAGTCGAATTTGAGCTACGAGGAGCAGTTCGTCTAGATTTGGACTTCAAGGAGAAGGAGCAAAGGAACAAGAAGATCCCTTTGGTGAAGGTGTTGTGGAGGAACCATTCATCAGAGGAGGCCACGTAGGAGCTCGAGTTTGAGATGAAGGGGAAATATCCCCATTTGTTTGGTAAGTATAATTAATTAGGAGTGAATTGTCTTGGTTGATTTGTTTGCCTTGTTGTTTTGACTGCTTGAAATTCGAGGACGAATTTTCTTTAAAGGGGAGAGGGTGTAACACCTAGCATTTCTGTAAACCCATTATAGGCCCATTAATAGGCTAGGCAGCCTATTAGAGGGGTTCGGGCTGAGTTTTTTTGAGTTCTAGTCGAGGGCTTTGAATTGCGTTACCTATGGTGGATGCAATTTAGACAGTTTGAAATTCGTCAGGTCAAGTTGACGTAATTCAACCTGGTTCTAAGTCCGACCCACATCCGGGTCTTTCCTTCCTAAGGAAGTTGTGCTTCACCTAGAACTCGACTTAGAAGCCTTTTAAATAGAGGGTGTGCACTCCCAAGTCCCTTTTAGTCTTCTCTAAGCCTTTAGTAACCTTAAAAAGAGAGTTACAGAGAGATTTAGAGAGAGGAGGTAGGTGTTCTTCATGTTCTTCGTGGCATGCGAAGAGGAGGACGCGAGGACGATCCTGTGAGCGTATTTGTGTGCGGGAGGACGTGCGACCTTACTAAAGGTGGATTTCTTCATGCTGTAGTTAATGTAGTTTTGAAGCAAGTGATGAAGAACTATGAATTCATTGTATTTTTATGTATCAAAACCCTATTTTCAAGTCTACTTTACCATCTACTATATGTACATGATGCATGGTTGTGTGTGAGACTTTCTGTAATGAAGTACACGATGTTTAGATCAAAAGAGGTGACCCAATTTAAGAATCACGTCAAGCCTATCAAGTGATTTTGTGTTGTTTAATGCTAATTCCATGCAATTATTATGTAAGCTTAATAATTTTGATTATATGATATGATATTTCGCGTGTTGGACAAGTTTGATTCATGTCTAGGTTTTTGGTATCATGGTGGCAATTCTTTTTTTAGAAAAGTATGATTATGTAGTGTATTTAAGTCATGATTATTATGTAAGCTCTGCTTAAATTAAGATGTTAAGAAAGATGCTCTATTATGCATCCAACCTTGTTCTACATGTTATAGATTCATATATGCATGCATGTTAATAATTAAGATGTTAAGATGCTAGGTGGACGCACTAGCCAGTAGCACGGACCCTAAATGCCACATGGACCAAAGTGCTACATTCGGGGAGCCACCTCTTGATTCCCTCGGGAACAAAGTGCTACCTAATGGGGGCCTTATCTTGATTCCATAGGGGCCGCCGGCCGCCTCTAGATTCCCATGTCTATTCAATTAAGGATGAAAGGTTAAGAAAGATACCCGAGACAACATATTAAATCGTGGGAGTATGTTTACATACTACTGGGTGAGATCTGAGAGCATCCACTGACTGCACAACCAAAGATCTAGTAGGTTTGCCACAACCACTAGGTGAAGAAGAAGAACATGCCTCTATGTCATTATGTGGTTGCTTACCCTAAGTTAAAGAGGGAAGATATGATACGTGTGATCATGTATGATGATAAAAGATGAAGATTAAGTTGTGTTTCATATTTTAATGCATGTCATCAGGTCATGTTCATTACTAGAATTTCATGCTTATGCTCATGTTTATAAGTTCATGCTCAAGCTAGAATCACGATAGTTGGTTTACATGATGAGTCATGATGAAAGATGCATGTTTAAGTCTAGTTTATTTGCTGTAAATACCCATATTTTGTGATGCTTATATGTTGTCCATGATCATGTTCTATGGTAGTATTCATGTGTAGTTCATGCATATTATCCATGTTGCTATGTTGTTAAGTTAAAAAGCATGCTAAGGTGAAGAATGCGACATACATGTTTTAATTGATCTTCATGTTTAGATGATTATTATGCAAAGTTCTTTTAAGTTATAGCATATGGAAAACCTATTGTTGAGTCGTGTTTGAACTCACGCTTGTTAGCTAATATTTTTAGGAGGTCCCAACCCAGAAGATGAGGTTGAGTCTGAGGAGTGGGAAGCTTGATTGAGGATATAAAGACTATTGTAGAGTAGGTCTTTGCTTTATGTTTTGATAGGTTAGCAAGAGATGTATAGGCTAATTTATTTCATCTATTCAGTGATGTATTTTTTCTTTATTGATTATGTAGGGATCCTAGAGAACTATTGTTATTGTTGTTCAGTTTATTTAGTATGTGTTTCTTTTGTAACTATAAAGGTTGCGTTATTCGAATTCAT
Organism: Zantedeschia hybrid cultivar; assembly: GCA_030544215.1. Lineage (NCBI taxonomy): Eukaryota > Viridiplantae > Streptophyta > Magnoliopsida > Alismatales > Araceae > Zantedeschia > Zantedeschia hybrid cultivar. The sequence continues at coordinate 51,636,727 of JARZZO010000011.1, forward strand.
ATCTTATTGTCATACTTGTACTCACTAATGCCGATGTATGATGTTGGGTTGTTCCCACTGTGGCGCCCGCCTAGTCGGTTTGTTATAAGCCGACATGATCGAACCAGTTTAGCTGGGGGCGTTACATGATCAAATTAAAAAAGAATTGAGGAATGATTTTAGTTTTGGTTTAGTAGTGTTATGTCCTTGATCCAGTTCAGTCTACTGACTTACATCGGACTCAAACTATGTAAAAGCGGGATCAACCCAACAAATGAATCAAATATGAGAGGTAACAACCAAAGGCAATTAATAATAAACAAATGTCAATTAACATCAATAAATCCAAAATATCCAACATCTAGCCAATAACAAAGTCAAAAATAACATTCCATCCAACAAGGAATCAAAACTCATAATCTCACTAATAAAGGAAAGTACAATCATCTCTCAAATCCTACTACATCATATTCTACTAAATCTGAAATTAAACTAACTCAACTTTGCTAGGTAACACCTCAGAATAGGCTAAGTTTGTCAACCAAAACTTGAGCAAAAGCTACCTATAGTCTTTCTGCTCATTCATAGAGTCTAAGATCCTTTGTTGGTTTATAAGTACGAGTACTCAGGCATCATCCCGACCACATGCTAAACATATAATAAGATTTCAAATTCAAATGATATCTAATTCATAGTCATGGAGAATTAAGCAATTTATATATATATATATATATAATTCAAATAAAAAGATGATATAAAGCATGGTTACATATAGCATATTGTAATCAAATAGTATTTTGTACTAATTAAGAGTGATTCTAATAGCATATGTATCTCATAACATACAAGCGCATTCCTTAAGCAAATCAACATTCCACTTGATCAAATCCATTATCCATGGCATAACCAAATCATATATCCTCATAGGGAAGCTCACATATTACATATTATATAGCAATTGACATGGCTGGTGGCATATAATCAAATTAACATATTCAAATTTCAGATTCTCATATGTGCGAAGACATAAATTCCAAACTTATAGTCAAATTTTATAGACTAGATGTCTTAGGGCACAATTCGAAGAGTCAAATATTACAAATGCTCCAAAAATTTATGTAAGAATTCCAAAATAGATTACAAACAAATTTTAAGGAGTCTAAACATATTCATAGCTTACTTATCATGAGCCAAATGAACCACATTCCACATGTAGCAATTGGACATGCATCCTACCATAACATAAGGAGGCACCTACGCAAATATTAGAGCACTTAGGCGAAGAGTGATAAGGTTTTGTTACTGTGTAGTACTAGCGAGTCTAAGTCTAAAAAATTATATACAAAATTCTGGTACTCCTTGCCCATAGGTCCTGACCTACCCCATGGATGCTCATAGGATTTGCCCAAACTCCCCTTACGATGATACTGTCCAAACAAACATCTTACAGGTATGACAAATTTTACAGTGACTCCAATTTATCATATTTTTAGAATTTCAATTGCCAAATAATGCTAAACATAAATAATAATGGAACAAGTCAAATTGAGTGAAATTAGGTTACTTAGAAGCAAAACAAATTGTTGTTGTGAATTTCCATTGAAAATTGATACCAACAAGCTATTAGGTAGTTTAAATAGAATGGTGAATTTTTTAGAATTTTAAGAAGTAATTGATTGTGTGCCTATGGCTATCATATAAAATTGAGATGCTCATTTCATTGTAAGGTTTTAGAAGAGTTTGGAGAAGGCATTAGGCATAGAATTATTAGCTCGACTTTTCACCTACATATTGATGGTAAGTGGGAGAGAAGTATTCAAATTTTGGAGGATTTGCCGTGGGCTTGTAGTTCAAAGTGGAAAGACAATCAAGATGATCATTCGAAGTTGATCGAATTCGCGTATAAAATATAGCTATGATGCTAGTATTAGTATAGCACTATACGAGCCTTTTATGATAGACCATACAGATCTCCACTATGTCGAGAAATGGTTGGTGAAAGGAGATTGTTGAGCCACGGCTTGTACATAATTGTTCTAAGAATATTGGTATCAAGAAAGACTATTAACGCCCTATAGTATACTGATGAAAGGTATATGGGGGGAGGGGGGAGGGCACAACAATTGGCCCTCCTTACATTTTGCTTGCCATGTAGTTCGAATGGTAAAATCCCTCCAAACTTCTACAATTTAGAAAGTTGACCTCCTATTACTTGATAAAATTTATTGATGATGATGTTGATTGTTTTCAAAGTGTTGATGTTGTTGATATTAAAATGAAGATATAATAAAATGAAATGAACAAATGCAATGGTTTATTACATATTTTTCTTTATAAAATTTATATTTATAAATATACTCATAAACTCCATCGTGAACTCTTGAACTACATTATGTAGATAATTGACTATTAGAACAAGTACTTATAAAACATCTAGATAGGAATTAATGATGCTTAAAGGGTAAGTATAATAGGCAATTGTGTTAGCTAAAAGGATAATGCTGTAATTTTATTCTAAGGGGAATATTAATGCAATCAACCCAAAGGTAAAAGTCTTTTGTGTAAAATCTTTTATTTTTAAAGTATATTTAAAATATTTCAATAATTTAATATATATTTTTTCTTTTTACCTTGCATGCAAGTGATACAAATTAATTCACACAAGTTCTTTTTAGATATACATGTTAAACTTGAATTAGTCTTTAACATAGATTCAATTACTAATTTATGAAGCATATTGCACATTTGATCTAGTGTGCTCCCCAAGCTCAACCGCTCGATGAAGATCACATGGTTGAGAAGAAAAAAAAGGACGCATTACATGCTGCAATTTCAAATTGTACATATATATATATATATATATATATATAGAGAGAGAGAGAGAGAGAGAGAGACTCTTTGACCCTTGGTACTGTATGTTTGTTCCCCCTTTTGAAAGATTCTGACTCCACAATCGATAGAAGAGTTGCACTAACAATAGAAGAAGGGACTTGACCTTTGAAGTTGGTAATCATATATTTTTTAAAGTAACACCATCAAAGAAAGTTACGAGATTTGACAAGAAAGAGAAATTGAGTCCAAAGTACATTGATCCACTTAAAATGTTAAAGGATGTTAGTGAGTTGGCCTAGAAGTTAGCACTGTTGGCGATCTGATGTTCATCCAATGTTGCACATACCTATGTTAAGTATATTGTTGATCCATCACATGTGCTTAACTACGTGCCAATGAAATTTCAGCTGGGGACGTATCTTATGAAGGGTAACCCATTAGGATTTTGGATTAGGAACAAGTTCTCTAGAATAAGACTATCCTATTGGTCAAGGTTCTACAAAAGTATTATTCTATGGAAGTGGCAACATGGGAGAACGGAGATAGAAGAAGCGATGAAGAAGAAATATTCGGAGTTGTTGATATGTAGCTTTTGTTTTAACTATGCATTGTTAAACTTTGAGGATGTCATTTCTTTAAAAAGGAGAGGATGTTATGTGCAAGATTTTTGCTAATCTATTAACCATGTTAATTAATACATTCATTGTAATTAGTTAGATAGGCCAAATGGCTTATGGTTTAGTAGGTCCGTGAAGAGCATCAGTCTGTTTTCGGAAATAGATATCATACACAGACAATAGCCTAGTTGTATGTACAATTCTTCCCTAGTGGAGGGATTCAATTCCGTTCAATGTTAATATTTTCTCCCTAATGGGGATAATTCTAGATAAATGACCTTTTTGCACTATACGGCAGTGAACAATTCTAGATTCGGAACCATCACCGGGAAGAAATCTCTAATCTTGGCACGAAGACAACGAAGCATGAAGACTTCAACAGTGAACAGCTAAATCATTCAAGCATACTCGGAGAGATCTCAGGGCCTACGATCTCGTGCAGATTTTTAATTCTCTTTAATATGTGAAGATGCATGAAAACATGATGTTTATAGAATTCTATCTTAAACTTTGAGGACCATTTGTCATCATTCACAAAGTAACGATTGCTCGTAATAGCAAGGGCTAAGAAATTAGATGGTTTATGTCATCGTAGACAAAGGTGAGAGTGCATGAGAGGGTGAATTCTACAGAAACACTAAATTTCTACTCAACATTTTGGAAAAAAGCTTCAACTTCGGTTATCATGCTTTCGGCCTCATCAATCTCTGCACCTTGTTGGTTTGAATCCTTGAATTCAGCCTGCAAATAGTGGCGTACAATGTCAATGTCAATATTAAAAACTTTGAAATGGTTAAAACTTCTAGGCATACCAATGTTCCTTTTAAATCTGTAAGTGATGCCTCTAGGCGTTTGCGACAGTCCGGGATCATCATCCTGGACTCTGCTAAGACATTCTCCTGCAAAATTTCAAGGTAGAGAATATAGTATCCTAGACGAATTACAAGAGCTGGACTTGAAGTGAAGACATAACGTGGAAGTACTTAAAAAAAAGCTTCATATGGGATGGCCACTGGTCAGTTAAAAAGAAGCAATTACTAGAATTGATGTATGAATTATGAGCCCCACACGGATCATCAGGTTTGTTTGTTTGATACAAAAGTCACATAACCATCACAGGCCTGTGCCTGCTATCCTTGTCGAGCTTTTCCATTCATTCCCCTTGAACAGTTGTTCAACGATATATACTGTCCTCGCAGTCATCAAGACTATCTTAACATGATTAGTGTAACATAAATTTGCGATTTTCTGAAGATATCATGATTTAGTCGAACTTTTTCCTCTCAATGTACTTTTTACTAAACCACAATTTATTGAAAGAATCTTTAAAATCTATATAAAATAAAAAATAGTAATTTAATCATTTTTTTTCAAAGAAATCATACCTTTTTAAAAGGATGTAAACCATTTTTATAGTCAATACTTTTAAATTTTACGTTGTATTTTAAAACTATTTTTGAGATATTAAAAGATTAACATTACTTTCATGTTTTCTCATGAAGTTATTTAGAAATTTTTGCCAATTTGAGATTTTTTTTTTGACGGCTGATTTTCTTTCCCAACATGGTGACAGTGGAAATGATGGCCAAGGAGAACAAACTAGGTTTCCATGTGAATGAGATTAATGTGTATTTCTACAAAACAATGGTCATACACATATATTCCTTGAAGGAGAATATATTATGTCATATAATTAGTTAATTGTTTTTTGAAAGTGGCTAGTACCACAGTTGTATTAAAATGAAAAAGATAGGTACAAAAGAGGGGGGGATTTACAAGTAGATCAAAATCCACCACCCATCCAAAAGGAAGGGGTACCGAGAAGATGCAAACATCACTCTAACTCCCCAGCAAACAAGAGGAGTGTCAACAAAATCTCCTTTACAAAAAACTGAAGCCCACTCCTGCACTCGAGAACAAATAAATTGTCCAACTGACTCCGAAGTTAAGGCCTCATTCATGAGGGTGTGACAGTTCCTTTCGCTCCAAATAGCCCATATTGTAGCATATAGGATGAGCCACCAAATGAGCCTCTCGTCCTTACGTACTGCCCACTCTCTCCAGAAGGTGAACAAGGTAGAGTTAAGAGTCCCAGTACGGCAAATTCAGATTCAGCTTGGCATTCAAGAACTACCAGACCTCATCAGTGAAAGAACAGCCTGAAAATAGATGGTCCACAGTCTGATCAGCCATACCACACAGAGGGCAAGTAGAGGGTATCCCATCAATATAATGAGCTAGCCTCTGTCGGGTAGGAAGCCTCCCATGACATATAGGCTATAATAGGATCTTGACCTTCAAAGGAGATTTAGGTTTCCAAATCACACGAGCAAGAGGAAACCTAAGACCACTATCAACCAGAATCCGATAGGCCGAGTGAACAGTAAAAAGCCCATTAGTCTCCCATCTCCACCTCCAATGGTCCTCCAAGGAGGCTTCTAGGGAAATCCCCTCAATGAGAGGCATGAACTGAGCAAGCTCCCCAATTTCTTCATCCTTCAGCTGCCTTCTAAACATAGATTGTCATAGCCCAAACAATTGTATGGAATGAATGGCATTGCCACCAAAGCTGCAGGCTGGGATGCCACTTGGAATAGCTTAGGAAATCTGTCACATAGGGGTACCCCATCACACCAAGCATCCGTCCAAAAGATACACCTTTGGCCATCATCCAGAATAAGCTGTAACCCTACTGAAATGATATCTTTGCTGGTAAAGATGCCTTTCCAAATAGGGGATATCTTCTGGATTTGGACACAGATCGCAAACTCTCCCCCTAGTGAAATACTTGTGCCTGATAACCTCCACCCACAAGCCATCTACTGATGCGCCCAATTTCCATAGCCACTTAGCAAAAAGGGGCCAAGTTGACCTCAGCCAGACTATTGATACCTGCACCGCCGATCTCTCTCGGCTTACAAATTCCTCCCAACATATATCATGCCTCCCTTTCTTAGCATCACTGTACAATTAGTTAATTGTTGATGTTATGTTATATAATGAGTTAATTGTTGATGTCGTAACTAATGGTGAGCAGAAGACTAAATTGTGGGAAGGAAGAAGATATGGAGCCATCACTCCACTACACACAAAGGCCATTTCTATCTTCTTTCATACTGAAAAATTCATTGATCTGAAAAAATTCAAAAAAAAAAAAAAAAGCAGAAGAGAGAGAGAAGAGAACATAATTCTATGGTTGTCATGCTTCTGTCCCTACTAGCCACCAAAAACACAGGTCTTTCAGTCTTTGCCATCCTCAGGCTCACCTGAGTCCCTTCACTTTTCCACACTCCCTTTTCCCCCATAAATTATACCCTTTATGCCGCTGTTAAGTGCCCTTTCTTTTTTCTTTGGTTCCTTTATCATCCTTCCTCCACTTAAATTCAGATTCGACAATCAAATACTGAGACCCACTACCATTTAAGCCAATTCAGCTGACCCAAGCACATCAAATGCTAGTCACGCTCAGCTGAGTCTGTTATCATTACCAAATGTCCAAACCCCACTAAGCCAAGTTAAACTCTATCATGAAGTGCAAGTAACTTAAGATTAACAAACCTTATCCCACACGTATTCATTCTGCCAAATCTAGATCCTGGAAATGAAACCCCAAGTACAGCAATACTCTGCAGATCCATCAACCTGTAAGTATTAGCTGAACCCATGCTTAACTGAGCTGACCTGGCCCATCTGCACAACCAGAACTACATCTAAACCCAAACCCGTCTCTTTTTTGGAGCACAGCAATGTACCTCCAAATTCCTAAAGCAAGAGAAAAATATAGATCAACAGCCTGGATGTGTTACCATACAGCAACATTCTTCCTCCGCAATGAAATCAGAAGTGCCTATTCTTCACCAGGCCTCTACATCCTTGATGCGGGACAGCAGGGGGGGGGGGGGGGGGGGGGGGGGGGTAGACCGGAAGTAGAGAGAAGAGAGGGGGTTGGAGGAGAAGAAGGCTAGGGTTCCCGTCCCATCTTGGAAGAAAACACGCAACGGCGGCTCTTCATTTCAAAAATCTTCTTCATCTCTTTCCCACGAGGGGATACAGGACAATATATAGACTCCTCAAAGAAACCCTAATAGGAAAATTACTAAACTACCCCTAGGACTCCGAAAATAGCACAAAAACATGTGAAAAATTACAGATAAAATAAAAGACTCTAAATGGGCCTAATGGGCCAAATAAACTGCACAGTGGATCTTTGACTCCATCCCAGCCGTTCCTGGATCCCCATCATTCTCCCCTGGTTCGAAAAAATTCATCCTCGAATTTTAAAGTGTGCTAGAACAAATATGCGGACGACTGGGTCTTCTGGAGGAATCTTCAAACAGAGAATCATATCAACAATCACAAACTGATCTGCTGCACGTGAATCATAAAAGGCATGTCATATCATGTCCACTGGAGACTGTAGCAAATCATACGGGCCATCGTGTAGGGTAGCAATTATCACACTCTCAATAAGTGTTGGACGAAGCTTTGAGTCAACGAAAACATCATCAGCAATAAGATCTAATCCTATCTCAACAAATAACTCATGATCCCATGAGATAATATGAACTGGTGCAGCATCAAGTAGACCATAGCTAAACACATCTTCAGAGAGACGATTCAATCCTGACCGTCTAAACAATGCGTGATCCCAGTTGTCAACCATACGTGAGACTTCACCCTCGAACACTATATCAACGATCATATGCAGTCCCGATATCATGAATAAGTCGTGATCCCAACCAGTAACAGGTGATGGTGTCACTTTAGGGAAACAAGCTAAATACAACTGTTGAAACCTCTCTCGATCCTGATAAGTGGCATTGAGAATACGAAAGGATGCCTGGTATCCCTCGGGTCGTATAAGACAATCTCGTCCAGTAAGATCAATCACAACTTGCCGCTCGTCTATCCATTCTCTACCCAAACTGATATATGAGTCATGTGGTATAATCTTGCACCATGCATCATCATAATACCTGACGGATCGGGAAGTACTTTTACTCTTTAAGAGATGAAAAAATAGCACATAGACTCGGTCTCCAGAGACAATTACGTAGTCCGTTTGGGAGATAAAATCTACAATAGATTGTGGAATAACATTGCCGAACGAAGTTGCCTCAAGATACACCCTAGCTTTCACAGAATTGGGTAGCTCCACTTCAAAACTAAAATCTATGATGAGAAAACGTACCACTGGCCAAAGAAATGATGGACGAGGTCTGCCTCGCTGCAAGGATGTCAACAGTACGATCGGCGCAAGAAATGGAGCTCAAATCACCATCCTCGATATGCGTGCAAAAAGTGGCACGCAAAACGAGGCAGTCAAGACGCTTGCTGCGGCAGAATCAGTGCACTAGGAGACTAGCACGCAAACCGAGGCAGCTGACGCAGGCCTTGGGATGCACAATCGAGGGTCCTCGGTAGGCGTGCATAAACTGCACGCAAAACGAGTCAAATCTGGGATACAGCACACTGGATCTGAATTGGCCTTGTCGAGACGAATCCGACGGCGTGAACGGTGCACAAATCGGAGTCCGGAAAGACTTCGAACGACGAGTCCGAATGCCCTCGTAATGCGTACAAGTACGGCACACGAAACGAGACACTGCTGAAGGATCGGATGTGCAACGAAGTCGGCCTCGCTGAGACGATCCCAACGGCACTAGCGGCGCGCAAATCGGAGCACAGACGAACTCCAGGCACTGGCGGTGCAATAAGATCCTATTAGTGCACCACCTGTGTGCACTGGTTCGGACCAGAAATCAGGCTGAAGAAGCAGGTTGGGCTCGAGCCGTTGGGTGGCTTGGGTTCGGACCTTGGCTCGGGTGGGACTTAACCTGGTTCGACCAGGTTGCGAAGGGCCCTAGGCCAGGCCGGGTCGAACCGGTTTGACCGGTTCCGGCTTGAAAGGCCCGACCCCTTCGTTGTCTTCTTCGGCTCACCCTCCCCCAAACCCTAACAGGGACCAGAAAGAGAGAGCACGAGGGAGAGGGAGGCAGCGGCGGCCGAGCGCAACGATGGTGCCGACGGCCAGCGAGCGTGGCGGCGACGACGGCGGGGCGGGACAGTGGCGCCGACGGCAGCTGCGAGACCCGTCGATGCCCACGGCGGGAGCGGGTGGCGGCGGAGCGGGCGGCTGGCGATGCAGACGGGTTGTGACGGCGCTGGCGGTGGGAGACGGCGACGCCTCCGGCAGCGGCGGCGGCGGCGGGAGCATGCAGGTGATGAGGCGGCCGCTCGCGGGAGCCCTGCTTGGCCGTCAGTGTACGGCTACAACTACGTGGACCGTCGAATCCGAGACCGACGGCTGCGAGAGGGGGGAATGAGTGGTCACAGGATTTAGGCCATTAGAATGGTCCAAGAACCAGGCTCTGATACCAAACTGATCGAGACCGACGGCTGCGAGAGGGGGGAATGAGTGGTCACAGGATTTACGCCATTAGAATGGTCCAATAACCAGGCTCTGATACCAAACTGATGCGGAACAGCAAGGGAGTAGACCGGGAGTAGGAAGAAGAGAGGGGGGGTGGAGGAGAAGAAGGCTAGGGTTCCCGTCCCATCTCGGGAGAAAATACGCAACGGCAGCTCTTCATTTCAAAAATCTTCTTCATCTCTTTCCCACGAGGGGATACAAGACAATATATAGACTCCTCAAAGAAACCCTAATAGAAAAATTACTAAACTACCCGTAAAACTCCGAAAATAGCACAAAAACATGTGAAAAATTACAGATAAAATAAAAGACTATAAATGGGCCCCTAATGGGCCAAATAAACTGCACAGTGGATCTTTGACTCCATCCCAGCCGTTCCTGGATCCCCATCAATCCTCACTCTCTTAGGCATGATCTCCGTACATAAGTCTTTCCATGTAAAAATCAGATGGTTCCTACCACAGCTAATGTTTACTCACTCAGTGTAGCTTGTACAACCTTAAAGCCCAACACAAAGCCATTCACAACAACTCGTTCTTCCTTCTACTCACAAGCTCTCCACTTCTTCCACCTAAAGTCATTCCATGATAGAAAATACCCCAAGCCACACCTACATTTGGCAACACTGGTCCCTTTGCTAACCTAACCCTCCCCCCCCCCCCAAAAAAAAAAAAAAGGAAAAGAAAAAAACAGCATGGCATGTCTCCAATGACATGGCCAGTGCCTTGAAATCTCCCCAATGACACAAAATTGGGCCTTCTATCCAACAAAAGTATTCATTGAAAATGTTTTTAGTTGTTCACTTGAAAAATGAAGCATTTCAGAGAATCTAGTTCATAAAAACTACAGCAATAATATAGCATAACAAAAACCCTGACACAAAGGACATTAGTTAGCCAGCATTTTATAGCAAGTACATGAAGTAATTTCTTCATTTAGATACCCCACATTTGAACACAAACCTAGAAATAGAAGAAAACAGCTTAGTGGCAGGCAACTGACGAAGTAAATCATAGAAGCATTTGTAGATACATCAAAAAGTAATATGTCTGCCAATATTTTGGTGAAAATACTCACTTGCAGTGTATGACAACACAGGGTCTAATCTACATTAATATGCACATTGCAACTTAATTCACAGAAAATTTAATCTAGCAATCAATTTATTTTTTGCATCAATGTATCTGATTTTATCATGAAATGCGATAGATCTTGTGCAGTAAGCATGCCTCTACTGCTGTTTCTGCTTTCAGGCATGGGAATCTCCATGCAGCAGGTTGAGGTGTTGTTAATGCTGCTTGTGCTGTCAGTTTCATCGCCCGCAGCAACCAGGGAACTGGGGTTGAGGAGGAGGAAAGAGGAGAAAGTCAATCAACCTGGATTCACTCGGGCTACTTCCTACCAATAACACCTGAAATGGGGCACAGATCTGACCATGATGGGCACAAGGCAGGTTTTTCAAGGGAAGGTAGATGACATGTTAAACTTAGAATCTCACTAAAAATATGAAACAACAGTGCGGAGCTGTTCGACAAACATCCGGCAGTGATCAATTTTGAGGAAGAGCAATAAAGCATGATGCCAATTGCACTTGTTTCCCTCAGCAACAGTTGCTCAAGAACAATGCCAAGGGCTGAGGGATTCCACCATTGTGAGAATTGACAGTCGTATGCTCTGGATTCCCCAACTTCCTAACACAATGACACAAGGAAAGAAACCAACACTGGACCTTGTAGCTGTAGTACGTTTCATTCATGTTGTCACCACACATCCCACCAGTATGCATGAAAAATTAAGGCTGCGGGGTAGAAGAACATAAAGGGAGAAAGGAAGAGAGGAAAACACAAGAAAAAGAATGAAGGGGAACTTGGGGGTAGGCTTCACTCGAGATACAGCTTCATGCCATGATCAGAGGGGAGAAGACATCATGGTCTTTTTTCACTGACTTCTAACTGCATTGTCCTTGTTTAAAAAAATAAAATGTAGATTATATTTATAAGCAATCAAAGTGCATGTTATTGTTAAATTGATTCCCCAGAGCAATAGCAGTATTTACAACCTCAATTTGCTCTCAAAATCAAAATTAAGAAAATGATCTTACAACCTCAATTTGCGCTCAAGATCAAAATTAAAAAAATGATCTCAGTCACCTAAAAATGTGACCAACATGTTGATACCACAACATTAAATAAAATAAAACAAATTGAAAGAAAAAACAACTGTGAAGCACTAGGATCCACACGTAGCTCCAAATCCAATCGGGACCAAGATCTGGCCAATGTGACTGAATTAGAGAGTAGCTGATATGGGAACACAATCGATTTTGCAATCCTTGATAGCATTTATGCAAATCTCTAAATCTTAGCATTCTGGATCATGGCAAGAGTGGGGTGGAAAGAGCTTTTTATGGTTTTTCACAGGTGGGACCAAAACCACCAAGTATAGCAGCATGTGCAAATAAACTTGAGATTCATTTTGCTCTGCAACCATCTAGTGATGTAATAAAGTGAGCTTCAATGAACAATAATAAAAAGACTTGAATAAATTATCCACTAACTCAAATATGAAGCTCATGATCGCAGTGAGGAGACAAGGTAGACAAACATTTCCAAGTTGAAATAGCTGTCTGATTAAAACTTAGTCTTAAACAAAAAAGGCAAGCAAGACGTGGTTTATCAGAGGAACCAATTATACTAAGAAAGCATTTAAAGAAATTATGCTTCCAAGTTCCAAATCAATGTTAAATAACCAAAAATAATGTATGGGGCAAAATCAAACAGATCATGAAGCACTTATAGCTAACTGTTACTTGCGATCACAAGAATTGGCTCTGGCCTGAGCACAATAAATCATATCATCAAGCATTCAAAGCTACCTGTTGTTTAAGATCATAAGGATCTGCTCCATTTTCCTTCATATCAGCGGTTTTTGCAGCTTCCTTCTCAACCTCTTTCTCATAGGAATGAAGCTCCTTAAGGATGCGTTTGCAAGTACTAGTCTTGATTTTAATATTCCGAAGAGTAGCCATGTAGATCTGTATGAAACAGAAGAGACATCAATAAACACTTTTCAGAGGTGCAGAAAAAAAAGTTAATGCTTAGTACAAAGTGTTACAAACAGCAACCATCCTGATTTCTTACTCATATTACTCAAATCAGATAGGAAACAAGGAACCAGTACAGATATATGTCACATAAAACTACATGTTTCGCATTTGCTATGCAAATGTGCTATTTCAAATGTGTCAAGTCTGAGCAAGTGTAAGATGCTAATGTATTCCGAATGAGCACCTCACAAAATTCCTTATGTGCTCCCTACAGCAACCGCAACATATTTGTTGCTAGACATAATGCAATAGATTTCCAAGTTTGACTCTGTACAAGCAACCAAAGCTTTTTACTTCTGAGAAAACTAGTTCTACATAACAAGTATAGTGAGTCAGAGATGAATATCAAAAAATCATCATCATCCTCATCGTCCTCATTATATTTGAGTCGGCTACATGAATCCTCTCCTACAACTTTGTTCTATCCAGTGTCAAACCTAGAAAAATTCAAATGTCATAGATACAGTGATGAAATCTCCTCCAAATGAAGTCAGATAATGGACGTTGCATGCACCACAATATGACCTTTCCCCATGATGGAAGCACTCGGCCAATCCGATTTTGGTGGATAGCTGGTGAAAAACTGAATCTATGTAGATAAAACAAACACTTCCTTTGCCTGTGTGCTCTTATCCAACATTGGTACAAATAATCATTGGGATAGTTGGGGTCTGAAGAGCTGAATGGAATAGATGCAGGAAAGAGGAAATTACATATATCATAAATTATATGCAGAGATTAGATATGAGAAATGCTGGAGTAGTCAAACATGAAACATTCAATGACTATGAATAACTAAGAAACTGTGAAGTTGTGACAGGAAAGCCAAATAGGAATTTGGCCAAGATAAGGCTAGAGCATTCATAGTATAAATGTTCCCTTCGTCAATTGGTAAAAGCTGATTTGAAGCTCAGATCTAAGCCTTATTCAGCTAATGCTAACAAGAACGTTCAATGAATTATTCTATGAGGGATAGATATGTTAACAATTGCTTCACGGAACATAGAATCAAAAAAGGACTTAGAGATATCAGGTTGCTTTCTCCTCATCAAAATGCAAGGTAACATTCACCATCACACACTGAAAATAGCTTTTCTTAAAGATCCTATTGCAACTATGTTTTCCAATGCCAAACTGCTTTCCAACACAAACAACATATTGAGTTTAGAACTCAAATATAGCACTGTACTAAAGCCCAGCTGAACTGTAATGGGATCAACCTGAACCAGATTGCAACTGCCAGAACCAATCCGATTCCATATGGGGAATAAATGGCCAAAAGCAGCCAGAATTAGCCAAACTAGCTGTGGAATTGGAACTGGAATAGGAACCGGCCAGGGCTAGTCCAGTTATGACATCTGGTCTTTAGTTCATTGGCATACGGTAATGAAAAGGTAAAAACAGTAAGAGAACATGACAGGTATAAAAAGGCAAAAGGGTGACTGCAGACAAACAGCAGATGTTTCACATACAAACCCTTCATCAGCCAGACATCAAGGTATTAAAATGTTCCCTTTTGCGATAATGATATGAAAATAGGCCTTTTTATATGTAGTTTTCAAACTTTTATTTTCATTCTGCCTTAAGCTATGGCCAAATGATTTGATGCTAATAGAATTAATAAGATAAACAAGTCATAAAATGAAAATTTTGGAAAATTGAACAGATTCTGACCATTAAATCCCTATAAAGGAGAGTTATTTCTAGACACCTGTCACTGTCCTCACACAAAGATTATTGAATCAAACAACCATACCAATGGAACATGATTAACATCTTTTCATTAGCATGGATTCCGCTTCACACGATAATTATGACTGAGAAGTGGACACTTGAATAGTTTTTTCTTACATACCAACTCAGTCACAGCATATAAGTCAGACATGAATAACTCATACACAGAAACATGTTTTGTCTTTTGAAAATCATTATATGCCATGTTGGCTTTGACATAAAATAGTCATAGAGGATCTGGGCAGGTTAAATTCCCAGGTCGCAGTTTGAGTCCCTGTGTCACCCGAGTAGTTTACCCAGCATGTTGTCGTCCCTCACATGCTGGGTGGTTTACCCAATATACTTTAGTGTCTAGTTTGGGAGCCATAAGAACCCACTAAATTAATGAGGTCATATAAACAATTAACAAAGAAGTATGGGGTTTAAAAATTTTAAACAAAGAATTGGGCATTTAGTCATGTGTTAATGAGCCTTAAAATATGAAGTTTAGTTTGTATTAATGGGCATTTAAACTGAACCTAAATGGGCCTTAAAGAGATTAGAATTGAGCTGTGTTTAAGCGTAGTTAATGAACTGTTATTAAAATTGATGGGTATTTAATGGGCTTTTATTGGGTTACTAATGGGCTGTTATGGGCCAAAGTTGATGGGCTTTTCTTGGGTTTTTTAATGGGCTTCCAGTGGGTTGAACAGAGGGCTATTGAGCTTGTCATAACAGGCCTAATGGGCCCGGGCCCTAATGGGCTGCCTCAGGGGCCAGCTGGAGAGGCTGCCGCCTCCCTCCCTTCCCAGCCCCAACTGCCTGTCTCCCCTTTATAAAGGAGGCCAAGCTGGCTGGCTAGCTTAGAAAGAAAGAAAGAGGGAGAAACAGAGGAGCGGTGCAAAAGCAAGGAGAGAAGGAGAGAAGGGGGAGAGAAAAAGAGGGACTGCGAGGGAGAGGGAAAGGAAGCTAGAGAGAGAGAGAGAAAGAGAGAAGAACAGTGAAAAGGAGGGGGAAAGAGCTAAAAAGAGTGAGATTTTGAGAGGATGAAAAAAGAAGAAATTGAAAGGGGGTCTAAGAAGATTCCACAGAAGAAATGAGGGCTTGTGGAAGCTGCAAGAAGAAGAGGCTTCAAGGGAAAGAAAGGGACTGCAGCAGGGGATTTTCACCACCCCGGAGCTGCAGTGGCGCCTCCTTCCACATACGAGCAGGGGCGACTTCATGCTTCTTTCTAGAGGTAAGGTGAAATATCTCCTGTTATTTCTTTCATTTTTAGATTTTTTTTTTTTTTTTGGACCGTGGAGAGTGATAATTTGCATGTTTTAAGGGAAAACTCTGTCCAGTTAAATTCTAAATCAAGGGCAGCTGTGAGGGGAAACCTTATGAAGCAAGAAATTGAAGTGTTTCTACATGCCATAGCATGAGATTGAAGTATGATTCTAGCATTATTTTACTCTTATTTTCATGTTGTTTTATTGATAAAAACATGTTATAATTGCTATTTAGTACAAGAACCATGTTGCTAGATAAAATATATATGAACCTAATTAGGGGACAGCTCCAAATTAGAGGCTTCCAATTACAAAAAGTTAGTTGCATACCTAAATATGAAACATATATGAAAATCCCTTATTGCAAAGAAAAATAAGAATAATGGACCAAATCCATTTTAAGTTCACGTGAACTATAAAGAATAGAAAGTTGGAGCTTTAAACTCCATATGCTATTTAGAATTATACTTATATTATATATCTACTATATAGTGGGAAAAAGAAAGGACGACCTATATCACTGATGATTCCACAAAGGGGACTAAAGAATATGAAATTTAGAGATACACTCCTTACAAGGAAATAAGATAAAGACATAGAAGTCTTCTAAAGAATAAAGATTTCTACGGTACTTTCTTTTTCAATGGAACTAAGATCATTTTACTGGTGGGATGGGCCCACAAGATCCGTCTCCTGGGGATAAGGAGATGTCCGGATCAAAGCTCCCTAAAATGTGTGGCATCAAGGCACGGACCATTTATTTTCTTTAGTTACGGTTCTAGAGTCTAGGTTCGGGACCTCGACTAGACAGAAGATAGTAATCCTACTTGAGTGCACTCATAGGCTAGGACTTAGACTTAGCAAACTTAACAGACTGCAAACCCAACTTAGCCTTTTCCCGCCTCACCCAGTAGGTATCCAAAAATCTGTTAGGGTGGAACAGGCGGAAGTTGAGAGGACTATCAGTAGACGATACTTGCTCATCACTACGACCGTTAGTAAATGATTATCTCCGTCACTTCAGGTTGAAGGATGAGTGACAGTCGGTGTGAGAACCGACTATCACTTATGACTGGTTTAAGAAGAAAGAAAGAAAGGACTCCTTCCTAAAACCCTAAAATAGTAGCTTATAAAGATTAGTTTCTATACATTTAAATATTAATCATAATTATTACTAAAATATAGTTTACCACCAATAGGAGATAAAATAAAAGAGAAGGAAAAGTATAAAATCTGATCAATGTTAGATTATGATATTAAGTTCTGTTTGTTCATATTTTCATCTACAACTTCTCGTAGTTAGTAGTATAAAAATTGCATGTCACGTTGCATCCCAAAAAGGTAAGTAAAATCATGCATATGAAAAAAAAAGATAGAATGAGGTGGTGTGTGTGAGATACCAGTAGAGATGTAAATGATCCCTACTGAGATCTCAATTAACAAGTTCTCATAAAAGTTAGAAAACATGTTTTTGAGGTACATGAAATAAAGGATGGATCTAATGCATATTTGACGCATTTCAAGTATGGTCAATTTAATTCATGGGGATATATATTTCTAATTCTCTTATATTATGTCGTATAATAAACATGACATCCTTCTTGCTTTTTTTCATTCATGCTTCTTATTGTTTTGTTTTAGAATTGTGCACCTACCAGAGGTCTATAGGTGGGACCATTATAGGAGCTGCTCTCAGCATCTGTCGATTTATCCAGCATACTTGGATGTCTAGCCTCAGAGCTACCCCCAGCCCCTACTGAGGTTTCCCTCAGGTACCATCCCATCTCCAAAAAAAAAAAAACAGCCATGGAGGGTCCTTGGAAAAAGGCCACATCTTGTTATAATATATATATCATGCAAGTACACAATCAAAATGGAGTCATTAACAAGTTATCTAGACAGTTCCTAAATGATAAATTAATGAGAACAATTCTTAAAAAGACAACCTAATCTAGAACATGTCACAGCATGACTGCAACGAGAATTCTCTTTCATTAATCTAGAACATGCCACAGTCAATAAGAATTCTCTCTCCTCTACTAGAACAGGCCAATTTGTCCTTTTGGTGTCTGTCTTCCAACGGCCTTCATGATCTAGGCCACATTTCAGACTTCTCCGTATACCCCTAGAGGCATGACAAAGATCAAAATGCCCTCGACTATAGTCATCCTCTTTCTCTAAAGAACACTCCCTTTCTCTGTTCATATGTTTACTTTCTCCACGTGACTACATCTGGGTCTCAAAGGGTTTAAGTGCTAGTTACCCTTCAAAGTCTAGAGGAAGTTCTTGTCTCCCATCGCCAACAAGTGCTCCACATTGTACCACATGACATGTCTTTTAGGAATATATAATCTCCTCAACATGAAGCTTAGAAGGTCCTATCTAATATATTCAATTAGACCAGATAACCTACCCAACACATGGTCCAAAATGCATCACTGGAAATTATCTAATAAGGCAATCATTTTCTTAAAATTCAGGGTACTATAGAATGTTCTAAAAAGTTCTCCTTATTTCATTCTAAGATATCCTTATGTATGATTCACTCACATGAACACATATATACCAGATTGATTCTAAAAAAGGAGAGCTAATCATCTTTAGATTACAAAACCCTTCTTTCCAAAATATGCATATAGATATTGTTGCAGCAGAAACTAACCTCCGGACAGGAGGTCAAACTTCTGCAAGTCGGATTATCAGAATGAACTTTCCAAGGACAAGGCCAACTTTAGAACCCAACGAAGGGAGTATGTGTAATGACCCAGTCACGAGCCGGGTAGGAGAAGAGGGCTAGCCATAGGAAATGACTGCTTGTAGGAAAGGGCTACCCGCAAGTGAAGCAGTGTGGAGCCGTCATGGTGTGGATTTACTACTGCGTCTAGGGGCTGGGGCGCTAATGAACTAGATTAGTCATGTATCGGAAAATAGGAAAAAATTTACTAGAGTAAATATAAAGGGCCCGTATCCATAACTTATGAGACACCTTTTGGGGATAAAATCGTGTAGGCTTGACCCAAAGTGGACAATATATTACAAGGATTGGAGCGGACCGTTACAAAATGATATCAGAGCAGGACCCATATAATACGATATGGGCTGGTTTGAGGATGAACTATGCAGAAACTAGTGGCCATGTAATGATCCAGTCACGAGCCAGATAGGAGGAGAGGGCTACCCATAGGAAAAGGTTACTTGTAGGAAAAGGCTACCCACAAGTGAAGCGGTGTGGAGCTGCCACAGTGTAGAGCTACCACTGTGTCTCAGGGCTAGGGCGAGAATGAACTGGATTAGTCTTGTATCGAAAGACAGAAAAAAGTTATTGGGTTATATATGAAGGGGCCGTATCTATAACTTGTAAGGCGCTTTTGAGGATAAAATCGTGCAGACCTGGCCCAAAGCAAATAATACCTCACAAGGGTTGAAGCGGACCGTTACAATATGCGATGATAAGGCCGAGTTCCTGAAGGTCTTCTTGCAAAGATGGATGCAGTCTCAAGCTTGGAAAACCAAATTCGATGATGTCCAGATCTGAAGCCAAATTGATGTGGAAGCCAAGAGTGAGTAGGTGTCAATAAGTCAACGTAGAATCGAGGCAGTTCATAGCTGATGGGGGTGACGCTGGTGCTCAAAGATGAGGTCACAGATGAGACCCAAGTAGGCTGAGCTGAGGTGAGTGAGAGGAGGCCGACTTTGTGTGTGCAAGACAGATGTAGTGAGAGGCCCTTCAAGACAACCCAGGGGAAAACCCGCCGATGCTTAAGTCAGTGAGAGTCCGAGTTGAAGGAGTATGTGGGTGGGTGCACATCAGTGATGAGGTGTCAAGAATAGAGTTTCCCTTACCTTCTTGGACATCAGTGGACCCTTAAATAGGAAGGGATAGGAATGAAGCCTTTCATGAGAATGGACATGAGAATATTCTTTAGATCCACTGGGGTACATCCATGTACCTTCTTGAAGAGGGAACACATAGCCTTGGTTGGTTGGTCAACTCACCAGACCGACTAGATTGGGCCATTCTCATCGAGCTAACTTGGCCGCGCCAACTTCGCTGGACTAAATTGTCCACATCATTTTCCACCAACTCTCGTGTTTGAGCCAAGTCAGACACAAGTCAGAGGAAGGAAGTAATTTCTTATATAGCCAAAGCCATCCAAACTGAACATCTTCATCCAAGGTGGAGCTGAAGCCAAGCTTAGCTTCCAAGCCTTTTGCATATGAGGTGAAGGTGGAGCCAAGTTGGGCTCTGACCTCTTTCTGAGTTAAGAGGCAAGTTCAAAACCTGTGCGTAAATCAGTTGAGGTGGATGAAATGCAGAGCTGAGGCCAAGGTGGATGGAAGACATGCATCCAACCTCTTATACAGCTGAGTTGATGCTGAGGTGGACATTGTCCGACATCTTATCTGGCTGAGTTGAGGCCAAGGTGGATGAAATGCATGCCTCTTACGTGGCTGAGCTAAGTCAATTGAGATGAATGAAATGCACTGGTCTAGCCTCTTGCGCAATTGAGCCAAGGGTGAGGTGAATGAATGCATGCGTCCACCTCTTACATAGTCGAGCTAAGGCCAAGGTGATGAAATGCATGTGTCTGGCCTCTCATGTGGCCTGAGCCAGTTTAAGTGGATGAATACATGAGTCTAATTATTGTGTAACTGACCTAAGGTAGAGGTGGATGAAATGCCTCTGTCTGACCTCTTATGTGGCCTGAGCCAGCTGTGGAATGAAATGTACAAGTTCGGCCTTGTGTGCAACCAAAACCCAAGCTGAGGTAGATGAGATGCATGTGTCCAACCTGTTATGTAATGTAGCCCAGCCGTGGCCAAGGTGGATGACATGCATGTGCTTGACCTCTTACACAGCCGAGCCGAGGCCGAGGTGGACGAAATGCAGGCGTCCAACCTCTTACACAGCCAAGCCGAGGCCAAGGTGGATGAAATGCACAAGTCCGGCTTCTTGTGCAATCAAGCTGAGGCCAAGGTGGATGAAATGCATGTGTCTGACCTCTTACATGACCGAGTCAAGGCCGAGATAGATGAAATGCATACATTCGACCTCTTACATAGCTTGAGCCAGTTGAGCCAGATGAAATGCATGAATTTGACCACTTGTGCAACCAAGCCAAGGCCGAGGTGGATAAAATGTATGTGTCTAACCTCTTGCATAGTTCAACCAAGGCCAAGGTGGATGATATATATGCACCTGACCTCTTATCCTAGGCCAGTTCAGGCGGATGAAATGGATGTGTCCGACCTTGTGTAACTAAGGCCTTGTTTGATAACACTTAAGTCTAATGTATGAATTCTAATTTTTATGTCTGATGTATGACCCTGTCCAGAAAAACTGACGAAAATAATGAAGAAGTTTACTAAACTCGACGTTTGATAAACAGTTTGAACGTACATCTGAATATGGATTTGTCCACTTCTAAAATTGGTGAAAGAGGCAAATTTATATATATTTTTAAACAAAATCCTACAATTTAATATATCAGATTGAAGGAAAAAATCGACCAAACGAAAAGCATGTGGATGCCATTTTCCACTCTGTCTTCTAACACTCCCATGCCGCATGCGTGACAGACAAGGATGTGCTGCATCATCACAGCAAAAAAATAAAATAAAATAAATTGAAGGCCCCAACATTGCCTGCATCCTCATATAATTAGATTTTTTATAGGACAACTAAAAAAACATGAAAATCCAAAAATCTAGCTCCATGAATAGTACACTACTATTCGTTGGGGCTAAGTTTTTCATTTTTCATTTTTTTTTGGGATGTTTGATGTAAAATCGAATTAGATAGGCATATAGGACATGTCAGGGGGCATTCAAAAAAATCAAAAAATATGAAAAAATAAAAAATCGACCTCCAATGAATAGTATACTACTGTTCATTAGGGCTCATTTTTTAATTTTCATCTTTTTTTGGGATGTCCAATCAAAAATCGAATTATATGAGCATGTAGGTCACGTTAGAAGCCTTCAAAAAAAATTATAAAAATTAAAAAATTGATCCCCAATGAATAGTATATTACTGTTCATAGAGCCTTGGTTTTTGAATTTTTATTATTTTTTAGGATGTCCGATTGGAAATCCAATTATGTGGACATGTAGGACATGTTGGGGCTTCAAAAAAAAAAAATCAAAAAAGTCTTTAGTTTGAAGGAAGTAGCTGATGCCGGAGATGAAGGCAAAAGGAGTGGAAGGAGGGAAACACTATGACGGCTACAGGAGGGATTCGTTGCAGCATTTGGTGCATTAGGGATTTGAGGTACCCAAGGGAAGTTCGGTCAAGATAAACTTCAAAGGACATCTGAAACAGAAAAAGCTAACACCCACCGACTTAAAATTTTAGGGGAGTTTCAGATAATAGAACTAAAATAAGACATGAGGTCAGTGATTTTGTCAAATGATCTGAAGTGGGAGGTGTCTGACCGCTT
This sequence comes from Zantedeschia hybrid cultivar, assembly GCA_030544215.1. Lineage (NCBI taxonomy): Eukaryota > Viridiplantae > Streptophyta > Magnoliopsida > Alismatales > Araceae > Zantedeschia > Zantedeschia hybrid cultivar. The sequence continues at coordinate 51,659,118 of JARZZO010000011.1, forward strand.
CAGACCTCAGAGTTTTGATAAGAGTAAACAAACACCACCTAAGCTGGGGTTGAGTTAATGGTTGGCTGAGCTATTCCGCCAAGCTTACTCCTCAAGCTCTCTGATGGGCTGCATCTCGTGATGCTCTTTTTTGGTCATCAAAGATAAGGTCAAACTATTGATCAGCTAAGGAACTGTCCTCTTGTAGTTGGGAATAAGGCTGAGCTAACTAGTGGGCAAGGTGCAGCTCTATGCTTGAAGTGCTAGACAGAACATTCGCTATTGAAACTTTGTGCGTCTGCAGTTTCCCTTCTATTCCTAACTTTTGCATATTGGAGTTTTATCTTCCAATGTGTTCAGAGCTTAGTAGAGGATTCACTCATTTCGCCATCATTCCCACTCCAACATCACTCTCGCTCCTATTTATAAGGGGAATTTGAATCATAAACTAGAAGACAACCCCTCCCAACTCCCATCTTGTTTGCATTACCGTTCCCATGACTGCTCTGTGCAACATACTTCATAGTACAGACATTGAGAGATCATCCCACGGGTGGCAATTGTTGAGCCCAAAGGTCGGCATTGATTGGACAGAGCCAATTAGATAAGGTTGGTGACGATGACTCAACATCATCCTCATTTCCCAAGTTAATGAGCACTACAGCTACTCGGCTGTTGCAGCTTGGCAGATAAATATGTTGACAACTTCAATGAACCATGTCAAACTTGAGGACCATTGAAATTTTTTGGTTCATAAATTTTCTTTGAAATCTTTTGGTTCATAAAATTTTCAAAGAATCTTGAATGATCAGTGGAAGGTCAACATCATAGTGGTGCAGGTCTGCCTATAACTTGGTGACATTTTTTTTTAGAAGGTGACTGAAAGTCACTGTTTCATTAATGAAGAAGAATAAAATAGTACAGTGGATACCCAAGGCCCATTACAACCTGGATGAGACATACCCCAAAACAGATGTAGCCCAAATCAAGAAAGAAGATTACAAATAACTGATTTTATCCAGAAACTAAAACCAGAATAACATAGCGAGTAGCTTCAGAAAACACAAGCTTCTCCAAAAACTGTCCATAAACTATCCTTCTGAAGAATGGCATAGCTTCCATCATTCAGAATTCCAACTGCTTTAACAGTCCTTCTGAAGAATGGCAGAGTACCTACATTCAGAATTACAATCAGAGTAGCCTCAGAAAAACAATCTTCTCCATAAACTGTCCTTCTAAAGAATGGCAGAGCTTCCTTCATTTAGAATTCCAGCAGCTTTTCCCCACTCTCCCACCCATCTAAAGGTGCTGTTTAGTAAAACAGTAGCATTTCTGAATCGGTCACTGAATTTCCTCCTATTTCTCTCACACCAAATAGCCCACAACAATGTCGGACAGATAATGTGCCATAGATGTTCTTGACCCGGGTAGGGACATGCTTTAGACCACCAACTTTGAAGATCCAAAACAGAAGAATGGTCCACCCAAGTGATTCCATAAACTCTGCACAGAATCTTCCACTGAACTATAATAATGCCACATCCCAAAAACAGATGATTTTGGTCCTCCTCAAAGATTGCACAGAAGAAACATGAAGAACTCCCTAAAAGATGGAATTTCTTGGCTCTCTTTCCCGTAAGTATTCTAGACCAAGCAATCGTCCATAGAAACACCTTAATCTTGTTCGGTATATGATAAGACCAAACCAAATTCTTCCACCAAACCCTACAACCACCATCATTCAAGAGTTGAACAGCAGATTTTACCGAATATTGCCCATTGGTATTCCATCTCCATATTATCTTGTCTTGATTCTCAGCACAGATTCTGACATTATTGGTAAGATTAATCAGATTCAAGAGTTCCTCCATTTCAGTATCAGTAAGGCCCCTTCTCAGCTGCAGATTAATGTGGCCTGGACTACCAATAGGCAATACATCTGCAACCGAAGCCTGTTGGTTAAGGGTAATACTGAACAGATTACTGAAAAGAGAGGAAAAGGCCAATCTGGAGCACCATAGATCTTTCCAAAAAAGGATATCAACCCCATTACCGACTTGGAGCTTGCAAGAGATGGCCATGAAATCCGCATTCTTGACTATATTCTTCCAAATTGGGGATAAACTATAACTGTTAGAAGGGTAAAGACTCCATTTATTTTCATCATGATAGTATAAGTCATTGATAATACATGCCCAAATTGCTTTTGTACTCTCCCCCCTTCTCCACAGCCATTTCATGAGGGCTTTATTAAAGGTTGATACTCCATAAAGGCCAATACCACCTTGATCCTCGCTCTTGCATACATTTTTCCATTTGATTAATTGAATTCCTCTCTTCACCCTTTTCCCTCCTGACCAAAAAAAGGCACTTCTGGCTGACTCTATGATATTCTCCACAGTCCTAGGAATCTTGAAAATAGAAGCATGATAAGTAGCTAAAGAGGAAAGTATTGATTTGGACAATATCAATCTCCCTCCTCCTAAAAGAAATCTACCTTTCCACCCTTCCAGCCTGTCTTCAAATTTCTTAATTAAACCATCACAATCCCTTATCCTGATTACTGCATCCGATAGGGGCAAGCCAAGATATGTAATAGGGAAAGATTTAATTCTGCACTCCAAAACCTTTGCAATTTCCTGACGTCTGTCCTGTGGTACATTTACCCCCACTACTTCAGATTTCTCATAATTAATTCTCAGTCCAGTAATGGCTTCCATCAAGATCAACAACTTTTTAATGTTCTGAATATCATCATTACTACCTGGAGTAAACAGTAAGGTATCATCCGCAAACTGTAAATGAGATAAAATAATATTGCTCCGACCAACACTAAATCCCTCAATCAGCCCCTGTTGAACTGCATTGTCCCAAAGAGTACTCAAAATCTGACCAACCAACAAGAAGAGAAGTGGTGACAAAGGGTCTCCCTGTCTTATTCCTCTAGAGCTCTTGAAGTACCCACATGGTTCTCCATTAATTAAAACAGAGAATGTGGATGAGGAAATACAATTCATAACCCATGAAATCCATCTCCCATTGAAACCCATAAGCTTCATAGTATGTTAAAGACAACTCCAGCTGATTCTGTAGTAGGCTTTTTCAAAATCGAGCTTCAAGATGACACCAACCTTTTTTCTCTGCTTAAAATGATGGATAGCTTCATAGGCTGCCATCTAGTTATCCAGAATAAATCTACCTTGTAGGAAGGTAGATTGATTGCTTCCCACAATCCTGTGAACAACTTTCTTAAGTCTCGTTGCCAGAATCTTGGTTATGATTTTAAAGCACCCATTAAGTAGGCTAATTGGACGAAAATCAGTCATTTTCTCAGCTCCTTCTGTTTTCGGAATAAGAACTAAAAAAGTTGAGTTGAAAACTTTGATCTTTTCCGGTTTGTCAAAGAATTCATATAACACCTTAATCAAGTCCTCTTTAATTGTGTCCCAGAAAAACTGATAGAAGCCTAGAGATATACCATCAAGACCCGGAGCTTTGTTGGGATCCATACTGAAGATCGCCTATTTAACTTCATCTTCCAAGAAAGGTGCCACCAAAGTTACAGCTTCTGATTCATCTAATCTGGGGAGCGTACCTTCTTCAACATGTGATCTCAAGGAAAAGTCTTCCAAAAAAAGGTTCTTAAAGAAATCCACAAACCTACTCTTAATCTCATTAGATTCTTCAATGACAATCCCATTATCTTTAATGTGATCGATAGAAAGGAATCTCTTTTTAGAACTAGCCACTGCATGGAAGAAAGAGGTATTGTTATCTCCTTCCTTTAACCAATGTTCTTTGGCTCTCTGCTTCCACTTAATTTCCTCCTTCAATAACTCTTCGTTCAACATTTTCTTTAACTTCTTGAGTAAGATCATATCATTGGGAGATAAATCCATGCTCTCACTTTTTAATTCCAGATCTTCAATATTGTTCTTCAAAATCTGTCTTTCTTTTGAAACCCTCCCAAATTTCTGTTTAGCCCACTGCTTCAAGCAATTTCTGATAAACTTCAGTTTACCCTGAAAATTGTACACTGCTGATTCAACCTTTGGAGCTTCCTGCCACCATTTATTTAACAATTCTTTGAAACCTTCTTCCTTATGCCAATTCAATTCATATCTAAAAATTCTGACTTTCTTTTTCTTATCCTCCATAATGAAGTGCAGGGGAATGTGATCCGAAACAGATCATCTGTTTAACCCTTTAACTTGTGACATAGGAAATATCTTGAACCAATCAGTGGAAATAAGGATTTTGTCAATCCTTGACTGCTTACTAACCTGTTGAAGATTGGACCAAGTGTACTTTCTATTAGGAATAGCCAAATCCATGAGCTTGACCTCCCTAATCCATTGATTAAAGCTAAACATCCCCTTACTCCAGTTTTGCACACCATTCCTTTCCCAAGGAAACCTAACACAGTTAAAATCTCCCACAATACACCAAACCTCAGAAAAAAGAGAATGTAATATGTGTAATTCTTCAAAGAAATCTTCCCTCAGCTGATCTGTATGAGGGCCATACACTGATGTGATAACCCATCTGTTACAGTTTGACCTTCTATTCTTCCAGCTGAAAGATACTGAAATACTAAATCTGCCCACATCACAAACAGAACCGTCAAATTTATTCTGATTCCACAAAATCAACTGTCCTCCTTTGAGTCCCTTAGCCGGTAGGATTGCAGCCTTATCTAGTGAAGGTCCACCCAGTCTTGATAAAGAAAAGCTATCAAGACTACTCATTTTAGTTTCTTACAGACAGAAACAGTAAAGGTGGAGAGATAGGACCAGATCTTTTACCGCTCTGGCTTTATGATCCCCATTAAGCCCCCCGATATTCCATGAGATTAACTGCATGAAGGAACAATGTGCAAACCCACCTCCTTGATCCTCTTGCCTCTAAGACTGTCTACAATAGTGTTATTTTTCACGAAATCTGCTTCTATCTTCCCTATTTTAATACCTTCTCTCCTTCCCTTTCTTTTGGCAGATTGTTGCAATGCATCATTCCTTTTTAATTTCTTCAGAAAACTCAGAATCATCTCCTCCCTACCTAAAAAGGAAACTCCTATTCGCTGGCCAAATAATAGTATTTCCTTGGTCCAAGCCTCCTCATCAGACCTCTGCTTTACAGCCAACGGCACGTCAATTCCTTCATATGTGATAATTTGGGCACACGGTTTATCGTTGTGTAGGGATTCTTCTTCCGTATGCTTATAAAGACAAAGATCAGACTTCAAAGCTTGAGAAGAAACCACATCATTGAAAGGATGATCAGACAGCAAAGATTCTTCTCTACTGTCACAAATAATTCCATCCTCTACCATCCTGATACGAGAAGACCTCTGTTCGCCGTACTTTTCCAAGCTTCCTTCCATAGTCCACAAAGTCCCTTTATCTTTCTGACAACTCCCATTCTTAGACTTGATAAAACTTCTTCCTCCTCTGGGTGCTGGGTGAAGCCCACCAGCACTCTGTTTCTCAAACCTGCAACCAGGTTCCCTATCGCGATGAAGAAGACGATGGTCCACGGCCGGTTCAACGAGATTCGCTTGGACCGGCCTGAACAGACCCCCTACCAAGATAACCGGTTCCGAAGAAACACGGTTCACTGTTAAGTTAAGATCCGAAACACCCGGATCCCAGCGCATCGGGTCCCCGACATCAACTGGATCCTTGTTAACCGCTAACCAACACTGTTCTTCTCCCTCGCCCGATAACTGCATCCCCTTACCGTTTTGATATCCCTGCTCAATATCCGTCTCGGGACCAACCTGCAGAGTCTCCCACGTCCTCTTAATGGAAGAACGACCCCTCCCGGATACCGAAGACTGGTCATTCCATCCCTTCGAGGGAACTAGGAGCTTCCCAAGAAGACCTTTGCCTTCATAAGGTCTCGGAACACCACAACTTGCATAATCCCTGCCACCGCCTACCTTCCCTTGACTGTTCAGCTCCTCAGGACTCAGTTCAGCTAAGTTCTGATACGAGCAGCCTTGACCTGACTCAGCGCCAGAAACTCCCTGAGTTGACAGCTTGAGCTGATCCAGCTCCCCTGTTTCAAGATCAGAATCCATGTTCTTCCTAAATCTCCTATATTCAAAAATGACCTCGCCCCACGTCCAATCTTGATGAACAGAAGGCTCCTTGCTCGGTTCTTCCACAATGATGGAAACCCAAAAAACTCCACCTCCTACTAAGATCTTCAATTTCTCAGGAATATCCTCCACCTGATCGATAGCTATTTTAACACGAACAGCTGAAATGTCCTCACTTCTAATCCCTTTCCCATCAACTTCTTTAAGTCTGTCAAAGCTGGAACAAATAACTTGGAATGAAGCTATATTCCACAGATGTAATGGAACCCCTTGCATCCTACACCACACTTCCATTTCATCCACCACCGGAGAGGTCCCAACTTCTGCCTTCCAAGGAGTAAAGATAGCGAAAACACCCTCTTTTAGTTCCACTCTGCCCTTAGAACAAGCTAGACTCCTCCACGTTTCTGCATTCTCTGCATCAGCATGAACTAAGAAGGAAGAGTCTCCCAGTCTACGAATACTCCAGTTACTCACTTCCGGCCATAAAGCCAGCATAGTAGCCCTCATCTCCTCACAGTCCTTACTTCCTTGAAGATTGTTCTCCAGAATATAGACCACAACGCATTGCTCCAAGTAAACCTTGGCCGGTTCTACCTCTGGTGACCAAGGTAGCTCCAGAACTCCTGGCAAAGCTTTGCAGTTGGGACGGGCTTCTGATTGCCTGGCACTCCCCGGTTTCTTGGCGATCTCCATTGGCATCCTAATAGGTAACCAAGGGGTAGGACAGGAGTTTCTTCTATAGCCAATCCCTCTGCATCAGATACACCTAACAGCGTTTCTGCAAACCGCCGCATGGTGGCCCTTGCCGAGGCACCGAATACACTCATCTCTACCAACCGGAAGACCATACAGAGCCTTCTTCCAAAAGGAAGCTCTATTCTCTAGAGAAGGAACCCGATCCCTCTCCCTACCAGGATCTACACCTCCAGGAACTCTCATTACACCTCCCTTGCTCTCCCCCCTCCGCACACCAGGAGCTCTCCCTCCGTTCATCTTTTTTCCGGCCAAGTTAAACCGTAACCTATAACTTGGTGACATTGTCTTTGGCCTCTTCATGAACAGCGAGGGATGAGGCCAACTGATGATATAGGTGCCTTTGCTGATGAAGTCGGCTCGAAAGAGGAGGACAACTTCATTTAGTCCTCTGACATCACTACCCTTACCACCACCACAATGATCTACGAGAAGACATGAGCATGCAAGAAGCAGATATGTGATCCATGCAAAGTTGCATGTGCTAGTTTGTGATGCCAATGACCTCCAGGAGGTCCCACAAGATTCCAGACAGCTGATCATAATATCAACATCAAAGTACTTAGTAGTTGTGAGTAGCTGGCCAACACAGACGGATGTGAAGGGCTGCAACAATGGCATATTCATTGATGTTGCTATGTATGTTATCAAAGGTGATTGCTTCGCTTGCCAAGGCGATGAAGTAGACAGAGGCAAGCAAAAAAACCTCATCTCATCTCATGTTCGCCTCACTCACCTAGGCACTTGCATATGATGTCTATTCCAAATGCTTGTTTCTTTTTTAATTATGTTACACTGCTTTTCTTTTCCTCAATTATCCCAAAGTGGTTTATGCCTCTTTTAACAATGTCCAGTACCTATTTTTCTCTTACATGTTGTAACATTATTTTTATTCTTGATGATTCCCAAGACATTTCACACAAATTGGTCATTACATGTTGGACATAAGTGTTTCTCAAAGTCTTATATATGATTATCTTGGGTGTTTCTTTATTTTCATTGTACTGCCCTTTTCTTCCTCCATGATGCTTTATAAGGGAACATGTTGCCTCAAACGCCTAAGCTACTGCATAGGCAGTTGATGTTGAGGCGAACCCCTGGTCACCTTGCTTGCCTCTCTCCTCTGACTACATAGAATGCTATGTGCTTGAAATAAGGTGCATTTGAGATGGGATGCAGTGGAGGTTTCAACTGCCATCCTCAGTCCTCTACAATCAGGTGATAGGTGGTTCTTGGCTAAGCTGAGTCCAGCATGTTCGTCAATGTTCGTGCTGGCCTGTTAGTGGTTGTTGCCAATGCCTTGGTGCTTGGCCCTGTGGCTGACATTTACTGGCAGCTATAATGACAGAAGATGAAGGGTGGTTACCTCATCATAGATTGCTCATTCCTAAAGTCAAGTATTATATAGAATGATGAGGCCGATGTGGCCCTAGGATGAGCTTGCTTTGGGTTGATCATATGTGATGATCGGGTCCATAGGTGGGAAGATCCCAAAGATTGTTATCTAGGTAGTCAGGGCATTCCTCTAGAGTCAGCTGGTGCTTATGATGAGCATGTATAACAATCTGGTTAGTTTCAATTTTAAAAGGATTTTTCAGCTACAAGATATGGTTCAGATCTAGGGCTGCAAATGGGTTAGTTTTGAAATCGGAATGATTGTTTCCGATTCCGATCACAATAACGATTCCGCGTTTCAATTCCGATCCCGATTAAATTGGAAAGTGATGAGTCCGATTTCATTCCGATTCTGATTCCGCAATCGGAATCAAAATCATATTCCGATAATTATCAGAATTATAAAATTATGCTAGAATCAACATAAGAACTATGAATAAATTTGTCATTTTTTAAAAAATAAATTTGATTAAAATCAGCCCAGCGGCGAACAAGGAGAGATAGGTGAGGGATATCCCCCGACGGCCGTAGGCAACCCCAATCTGGGGTGCAGAGAGAGAGAGAGAGAGACAGACAGACAGAGGGAGACCTTCCAGTAAGGCGGCAACCCCAATTTGGGTTGCACGCACAACTGCACACACAAGAGAGAGAGTGATGCGGGATAGCAAGGGGAGGAGACCAGATGAAGGAAGAAGAGAGGGAGAAAGGAGAGAAACATGAGCGATGAGGCTTCACGCCCTCCCTTCACGGGATCCCCAAGGAGGAAGAAGAACGCTAGGACTTCACGCCCTCACACGAGTTCCCATCTCAGGAGAAACGCACAGCGGCTGCTCTTTTCATTCTCAAAATCTTCATTGCCTCCCAAAGGAGGGTTACAAGACAATATATAGAGACTCCCCAAAAGACACCCTAACACTAAAGGCCAAAATACCCCTTATTCAAAATAAAAAGACTAAAACATAGTTAAATAAAAAAAAAAGAAAATACATCCATTGGGCCTCGAATGGGCCAAAAAAAAAAAATGGGCCTTGGGCTCCGCTTCTCCACTTCTTGAATTCCCATCATTCTCCCCGTGTTTGAGAAAACTCGTCCTCAAATTTTAAAGTGAGTCAATATCCATAGAGAAATGATGGTAGCATACTTGAGAAACGACACAGACAGCTCATGAATCATCGTGCTCAGGAATGCTCCAACCTGAAAAAGAAAGTGTGCCTCAATGTCGCTCCATATGTGGTCAAAATCTTGCAGACTGATGACATCTCGAACAACCTTCGACTGCTCAACCACATCTCCGAGTAGCTTTCCTGTCTTCAGCTCATTCTCTTCAGTGAGGAAAAGGTCATTATCTGCTACCGGCATCACCGATTCAACCTCCCCTAAACATTCATCTTCTAGCATTGGATCGGCTACATAATGTACCTCTTTCATTTGATTCTCATACTCCTCGATCATCGCTGGGTTGGCCTCGTAGACAACATCTTTTGGCTTGGTCAGCATGGCATAAAGGCTCTGAAGATCACCCTTCAATTGGTCCACATCATGTTTCCAATCCTTCCTAGAGTCGTCCCAATCATCTACTACTTTATCCAATCCAAGATCCTTAGACATCCTCCAATGTCTGCTCGAGTAGCCAATAGCCATCGCCTCAAAAAGCATGGGAAGTGGCACGCAAAACATTGCATCACCGACTGAAGAAGCACGAGACGAGGTTCGCCTTACTGTCGATCGACGCAAGAAATGGAGCTCAAATCACCAACCTCGGTATGCGTGCAGAAGTGACATACAAAATGATGCAAGTCAGGACATATGTGTGCTGAAACTAGATGGGCCTCGCTGAGACGAGACCAACGCCACTGACGATACTCAAATCGAAGTCTGGGACCACATCGAACGGCGAGCACCAATGTCCTCGTAAAGCGTACAAGTGCGGCACGCAAAACGAGACACTACTGGCAGACGGGATGCGCAACGAGGTTGGCCTCGCTGAGATGATCCCAACAGCTCAAGCAGCTCACAAATCGGATCATCGATGAATCCAAAACGAGGGCGGTGCGAATGCGATAGGGTCTCTAGTGCACCTCCTATGTGCATTGTAGCAAACCAGATTGCGTCTTGTGGCCTAGGCTGGGTTGAACCGGTTCGGCTGAACTACTCGACTTGAATTATCGGATTCGCTTGCTGGGTCAAATCCGGGGCTTCAGGGTACCGGATTAGCCGAACGGATCTGAATCTGATCGACTTATAAGGAGCCCGAGCGGATCGGAGCTTCTTTTCCTAGCTTTTCCTCTTCCAACCCTAGCAGCGCACGAAAGGGACGCGGGCAGGGGAGGGGCTGCAGGCGACCGGCCGACGAGCGCGGCGGCGGCGACGGCAAGGTAGGGCGGCGATGGCACTGGTGGCCGTGGGGACCGCCGACGACCACGGCGGGAGTTGGCGGCGACGGAGCGGGTGGCTAGCAACAAAGGCGATTGTGGCTAGGTTGGTGGCCCCGGCGGAGAGGAGGCTACGGCTAGGCGGCGGGGCAAACAACTCCAACGGGCGATGACGGCGGTGTCAGGTGGGAGGCGGCGACGGCACCTGGGGCAACCGGCGGCGGGTAGGCCCTGCCCTCCCTCACTGGTTCTTCTCCTTCCTCTTCTTCAAGCTTCCCACCTTTGGTCTGTCTAACTTTACCACAAATAAATACGATGGAGATCAATCAAATAACAAGGGAAGGAAGCACTGCGGTAGAGGCAGATCTGAATTTATATCGTTCCCTCCAAAACTACAGATGCTTGGTCAGAACCATGGAAGACATATCCATCTGGTGCGCTAACAAGGAGGGTGTGGAGAGAGGAGGATGGCGCCGATGAGGGTTTGGTGGAGGGAAACAAAGCGACGACGGAGGAGGAGAGAGATGACAGGACTTGGGCCATGAGAATGACCTAAGACCGGCTTTGATACCAATTTGATGCGGGACAGCGAGGGGGGGAGACCGGATGAAGGAAGAAGAGAGGGAGAAAGGAGAGAAACAGGGGCGGTGAGGCTTCATGCCCTCCCTTCACGGGATCCCCAAGAAGGAAAAAGAAGGCTAGGACTTCACGTCCTCACACAGGTTCCCATCTCGGGAGAAACTCACAGCAGCTACTCTTTTCATTCTCAAAATCTCCATTGCCTCCCAAAGGAGGGTTTCAAGACAATATATAGAGACTTCCCAAAAGAAACCGTAACACTAAAGGCCAAAATACCCTTATTCAAAATAAAAAGACTAAAATAGAGTTAAATCTAAAAAAAAGAAGAAAATACATCCATTGGGCCTCGAGTGGGCCAAACAAAATAAAAAATGGGCCTTGGGCTCCGCTTCTCTACTTCATGGATTCCCATCAGAGAGAGGGTAAGGGAGGGAGAGAGAGGTAAGGGATATCCCCTGGCGGCCGGCAGGCAACCCCAATCAGGGGTGCAAAGAGAGAGAGAGAGAGAGTTACAGATCGGCCGCTACCGGAGGCGGCAAAGGCCCAGTGCCAAAAGAGAGGACATGCCCAGAGGAGAGGAGGCCAGAGGAGAGGATAGGCCCAAAGGAGCGGAGGAGCTTGGATGAGAAGACTCTTGATGCGGTCAGCCCTCGCTCTCGTCAGCTGGAGGCTGGAGGACTGGAGGTCGAATGGCTGGAGGCAAGGTTGGATGCCACCAGAGAGGGAGACGCACCAGACAAGAAAGGGAGAAAGAGTGAGTCGCTCTTGTTCGAGAGGGAGGCGAGAGGGAAGGGAGGGATGGATGCATTTTGCCTCGGGGGCTGTGCTGATCAGGCTGAGCCCTAGTTAGGGTTAATGGGAAACCTTTTGTGACGGCCGTCGGATTCACTTTGATCAACAGTCAGAAATCACTCTATTCAAAATTCTTATCGGAGTCGGATAATCGGGCTCCGATTACACTAGTTCCGATTTGATTATAATAGCCTATCGGAATATCCGATTCCAATTACGATAGTTGATCGAAATATGTTTTAGGTTCCCAAACCGTTAATTTTAATCGGAATCAGGTCGGAAAGTCGGTATATCGGATTCCATTTACAGCCCTGTTCAGATCCAACATAAAATTGTCTATTGGACAGTCTGGGTAAAATCTTATCTCAACGCCTTCAAGGGAAGGTAAAAGCTCAACTTAAATGTTATCAATTTTGCTGAGGTGCTGTTTGGTTTTATCTAAAACACCATAAAATACTGCAAAGCACCCCATTTCTGTGAGATATGAGATGCAGAGTTTTATAGTGCTTACGGCATTTTACGTCAAGTGAAAAGGCTCTTATATGAAAAATGGTAATGCAAATGCTGATTTCATATGTTAAAGACAGCATCCAAGATATTATTTTCCTTTTAATCTCTGCGATTGAGTCAGTAGTAGGTATACTGATTTCGTCTTTAAAACAAGGAAACATGCAGAAGAAAATGTCGTTCTAGCCCTGATTCGTATCTAGACACTGACAAGCAACGCATATATCTGATTCTGTAAACTTATCCCAATAAGAAATGGTATCAAATATGGCGCAGATAGCTACCGATATATCCCTGCAATCCCGTAGTAAAAGATATAAAATATACATCACCAAAGAAGCCTCAGTTAATAATGTAAGATCCAATCTGGCAAACCAAGACCAAACACCTAACCCTGGCCTAAAAGGGAAAACAAAAACTTTGCCTACGTAATAAGGCAGAAGAAGGAACAAAGAACAGGACCCAACATCGATCCGAGTGTCAAAAATTCTCCTAAAGAGTCACAGCTTTGTAACTTCTATGCTGTTGAGAAACATCACAATCGCCTCATGCCTCGCATCAAAACCCTCATCTCTCAGCATCCAGACAGCAAACTAAAAGCAAAATGAAGAACTGAAGAAAAAGAAGAAGAAGAAATTAATTAGATCGATCTCACGTCAGCTCGAGAAGAAAATAAAGAGGCGAAAACTCGGGTCTCCGACTACAAATTGGGAGCGGAGGCAACCAGATTAAACCACAGACTACCGCTGGATCATCCAGATAAAAAATGTAAAACTTCTCGCGGCTGCCCCCACCGCTGGATCATCCCCCTGCCAACAGAAAATGTCAATATCGAGCAATGGCAAGCCCGATCTGACGAGATCAGATTGCATAGACGCGCTACATGCATTCGAAACCAGGTGGCCAAAGAGGGGAGGGGTGGGTGTTGGGTTGGGTGAGAGGGGGGGGGCGTCTGCATAGAGAGAGAGAGAGAGAGAGAGAGAGAGAGGACCGACCTTGTGCTTGAGCTCGTGGGTTGAAAAGCACAGGAGCTGAAGGAAGGATGGCGACGGGGAGAGCACGTTCTCTGTGATGGCGACTCCACGATCCGGCCGCGGCGGCGGTGTGCGTGCTGTGCTCGCGATGGCGATCACCTCTTCCAATCCCACTGCCAACGGCCACGAACGAGGAAGCCTCTACAGTGTGCACTGTGCAGGAAGCCAACAAGCTGTGCCGAGCCTGGAAGCCCCCTTTTAATGGACGTAAAAAAATACAGCATACTAAGACTGTCATCGAAACCGATTATCCGATTTTTTAATTTCTTATTTAAAAAAAGTGTTCGTTTTCGGTAAAAAATATCCGTCCGATAGTTATTGGAATCGGAATCGGATATTCCGATAAACTATCGGAATCGAAAACGGAAACATCTGTTTCCGTATCTGCTTTCCGATTTTCGATTCCGATTATTATTAAAGATTTTTAAATGTAAGTTTATGGATATATGATTACCCTCATTTTATTTTAATCTTATCGATCATTATCTAATATACTAAAACATATTTGTTATATTTAAGTCTCATTTTATATGTTTTAAATAAATCAATCAATAAATTAACAGTTTTCGGTAATTATCGGAAATAATATCCGATTCCGATATCGGAATCAAAAATAAATCAAAAACGGAAAATGGACTTTCTAATTGATCGAAAACAGAAACGAAAAATGCACTTTCCAATCTTATCAGAATCGAAAACGGAAACAAGTTATCGTTATCGGAATCAGAAAACGGAAACACCTGTTTCCGTATCCGTATCGTACCCGTTTACAACCCTACACCAGACTAATTAAAGATTTTTTACATATATACCCCAGCAAATACCATATTTTCATTTGCACTCCAACTCTCACATATTGTCGATGTGCCTGAAATCTACAAAAAAATATTATATTAATTTGAACTTTAACGAAATATGTCAAAAAGATATCATAAATAAAGTCATGGTGTCAAATTTTAGTGAATTAAAGAATATATATACAAAATATTAATGAATTTAAGAAAATCTAATCTTTCGAAAGAGGGATATAAGTGTAACATTTATGAAGATTTCAAATATTGATTACAATATGTGAGAGTTGGCGGACGCACAGAGAATATATCTGCAAAAAACCTAATAATTAAAACATATACCTTTGTTTGACAAGTTATTTTATAATATTTTTTGATATTTTATATTAAATTAAATAATACCTAAATACCCGTATTTTAAGATTGAGATTTAAGTTTTTATCAAAATAATTATATTTTATTCAATTGTATTTTACAAATCATTGTAAAAAATAGTTATATGACAAGTCACCTGACCTGCCGTATGACACATGTGATGTGAGTGTGTGGGTGTGGGTGGGCGGAGGAGCGAATTTAGAAGGTTGGCACCTCTCTAATTGGCGGTTAACTCGTTTTGGGCACCGGGATAATCCTAACCTGACCCGTTTTTTGTTTTGAGATGCGCTGTTTGATTGCGGGGTAGCCTACTTGGGTTATCACACTTCTAACCTATTTCATAGTTTGGTTGCAAGATTAATTTATCCGAATTAAAAATAGATTAAATGGCTACTAACCCAGTGTTAGCCCAAGCTAATGTATCCCACTCCCAGGGATGGGATAGAAAGGGTTAGCCTATGTGTTAATACTCCATTTAAATATTATTAAGTATTAATAAATGTTAAGTAATAAACATTAATTATTATTATTTATACTAATAAGTATTATTTTGATTACTAAATATTAATAAATATTAATAGATGTTAATTAATATTGATAATATTAATAAATATTATTGTGATTAATAAATATTCATTAATATTATTTTAATTAATATTAATTATCATTAATTATAGTTAATTATTTTGATTAAATTATTATGCTCCATTTATTGATCAAAATTGATTAATATTAAAATATATAATAATAATTAATTATTAACAAATGAAGCACACTTAATAATTATGTAGAGAGATAATGATGAAATTTACTATGTTTTTTCCGAAATAGCCACAAACAGATTAAATCAAAACTAACCTAATCGGACTCCCTAGAGGGGCCTGTTTGATTGCGGATTATCCCGCGGTTATCCCCGTTTTACTCACTTTTAGCTGAAGAAGTGGTTTGAATGCGTGATTAACCTATCCGAACTCCAAATATGTTAAATGTGAGTTAAGCCGGTTTTATCCCAGGCTAAACTATTCCACCTCTAGAGGTGGGATAGGAGGATAATCCACGGTCATATTTTAATAAAATAGGTACTTTAATGCTAGTTAATAATAATAAGGATAAATGTTATTATTCTTCTTAATAAATGTTATTAATATTAATAAACATTAATTAATGTTGATAATATTAATACATATTATTATGATTAATAAATATTAACTACTATTATTTTGATTAATAAATATTAATAAACATTAATCATAGTTAATTATTAGTATAAATTTTATTATGCTCCATTTAAATAGTATTAAATAATAAAAATGTTAAGTAA
This sequence comes from Zantedeschia hybrid cultivar, assembly GCA_030544215.1. NCBI lineage: Eukaryota > Viridiplantae > Streptophyta > Magnoliopsida > Alismatales > Araceae > Zantedeschia > Zantedeschia hybrid cultivar. The sequence goes on from JARZZO010000011.1 coordinate 51,675,122, forward strand.
TAAATGTTAATTATTATTAACAATATTAATAAATATTATTAATAACCATTAATTCATATTATTAATAAATTTTAATAAATAATAATTCATAAATAATAATATTAATAAATATTAGTATGATTGCTAAATATTATTTAATATTGTTTTGATTAACTAATATTAATTAACATTAATCATAGTTAATTATTAAGATAAAATTTATTATGCTCTATTTATTGATAAGAAATTTGAATAACAATTAACGTTAATCATAATTTATTATTAATTTAAATAGTAACTATTATTATTTTAATATATAAAGCACACTTAATAATTATGTGAAAAGATAATGATGAAGTTTATTATATTAAATAAAGATTTTATGTATCTATCATAAGCTAACTTCCACTTTGAAATAGGAACTACTTATCCTAGAATAGTAAAATATGGATTAAATCAAGGCTATCTTGATCGGGCTTCCTTGGACTAACTCAGGTTAGCCTTTTCCCTATCTTGAAATCAAACAGGCCCTAGGGGTATCCTGAGTTATCCCTATCGCTATCCTGCAATCAAACAGGCTATGGTTCTTTGCTCCTAGATAACTTGAGACAACAGCGTGTTAACCCTGTTTAACCCGAGGTTACAAATTCCATCTCCCCCAGGAATGAATAACCTTAACCCATCAGACCCCATGTTATACCCTAGATTCCAAACCCATTAACTTGTTAATGGACCAAGGTTAATTAAGTCCATTTAGGCTAATTAATGGATCTTGGTGTTTTAAGTCTATTTAATAGTTAATTAATCATTTAATAATAGATTTAAAATGAGAAAATCATAAGTTAAGCCAATTAGGTACATTAAATTCATTACTGTTCTTAGAGGGAAACTACTGTATTGTAGACTTAGTCAAATTTATAGGTCGCGTGACAGCTGTAAGGACTGAGGTTCTGGATTCGGGTTATCGGGTCGGTTTCAATATCGAACCCCTTGGTTTGGGTTTTTGTGGGACTAGGGCATGGGTTCTTTTTTACGTCGAGCTTGCTCGACGCGATTTTGAACGGTGTCGGCTTTGGGAGACGCCATTTAGGAGCTTTGCAGGAGTACCGCGTGGACGGGCGTGGCGGTGCGTGTGTACAGCCCCGGTCGTGTTGTCTGAATGGCGTCTTGCATGGACGACGCTATTCAGAGCTCTGCCAGTGTACGACCCACATCCTGTCATCTGAATGGCGTATTCCTAGAACGATGCGATTTAGGCGAGTTTCAGTTGACGCTTCGAAGCCCTTCTTCTTTTTCCTCATTCTCTCCATTTCTTTCTCTCTCCTCCCCCTCAACTCCGAACACCTCCGACGCCCCCTTCCCCTTCTCCTTCCCTTCCTCTCCCCATTCCTCCTCTTCATCCACTCCATCATCCTCCTAACCCTCACCACTACCACCACCATCTTCTTCGCGGCACTTTGCTATCCGAACTGCAGCCAACGTCCTGGTAGAGTAACGGCATCCATAACGGTACCGGCGGCAGCTCGTGGCGTGGCGATTCGGCTGCTAGGAGTAAGGAGGAGTTCAAATAACCAGTAGGGTGACGATCATTACGGTGTTTTGTTTAAAATCCTGATTTTTCCGCTTTGAAGCATGCAATATGTGTGGATACTTCTGGGGTAGAAAACATGCTTTAAGGGGTTCCTTATGAAATAATTAGGCTTCTCTCCTACTTTCTCCATTTTTGACATTTTTGCGCGATTTGGGGAAGAAATCCCACTTTGTGACTCGGAGGAGGCCGGAGGGAGAACCTGTTTGCGAGTGCTAAATGGCATATAGCGACAACAACGCAATTTTAAATGGCGGCTGCCATCCGAGACACGATTTAGTCCAGCTTGTTCCAAGGCTAGATCAGTAGGATTCTGTTTCTGTCTTGAATAGCATCTGGCGACAACGACGTCATTTTAAATGGTGTCTGCCAGGGGCGACGCGATTTAGGCTATCTCCCGAGGCCAGTTTCCGTGTGAACAAGTTTATGAGTCTTGAATAACGTCGGTCACAGGCGACGCGATTCAAGACAAAACCTCATTAGTTCATGTAATTAGCATGTGTTTACATTGTTAGATAGTTTGGTTAAATGCATGCTTGAAAATGTACTTCGAGGACGATGATTTCTATATGATCGGATCGTACTGTGTTGTGTTTTGTGCGATCGTGGATCTAGAGTGACAGTTGTTAGCACTTAGGCACTCTGTGTCGGTGTGGGAGTGACACGGCGCCGGTGTGGGAGTAATAGAGTGACGCGTAGAGAGAGGGTCACCTAGTGTACCCCGGGGTATAGCTAGTACCGATGTGGGAGTGGTACATTCAGAGTGTCACTCGTGCTGGGGGAATCATAACCACCTAGAGCTAGACAAGCCGAAGTAGCCAGCGCGCTATCCAAGGGGTTGCTGTTTGGTCCCAGCGGGTCAGTGTTTTCCGCGTTCGACTGCGTAATTTGTGTGTTTAGTTGAGACGCTGGTTGTGGACTTCATGGTGGAGTGGTTTCAGAGTTGTGCATGTTGCATTTACAAATGCATGTGTTTTATATCGGAGTTTGGGAATCTTTGGGCGTTGTATTTACTACTTTACTTATTTAATTGCCTATATTTGTGTTGCTACACTTGTGGGTGCGTGAGTGGGTGGTGGGGATAAGAGGATCTCTACTGAGTCCATTTCGATGAGACTTACTCCTGCGGTTTTCAGGTGAGGGTTCCAAGCAGGCGTAGCGTAGAGGGTTTCGTCTCAGGTTGCGTGCCAACAGCCATTGTTTCGGAGTATGCTCCGATGTAGTTGTTATTTTCCTTTAAGGCCTATACGCTTAATTATTTCTTTTCAGTTGGAATATGTAATTATTTGCTGAGTCGAGTCGAATTGTAATAATTTTTAATTCATACACTTCTTTTACAATTCGATGTGATGCGGAATGTTTAGCTTAGTTTATCATTTATTTTCCAGACTTATCTAGATCCTGGCTTGGCTCCAGTTTTTAATGATTCGGTACCTATTTAGTAATCGGACCCCCGATTATAGGGTGGCGGGTCGTTACAGTTAGTATGAGAGCATTCGGTTTGGCAAATAGATGAATAACTAAGTTAAATATCGTAATTTCGACAAATAATTACATTAACCCGTGCAGGTACGGTGGTAGTGTAGGTTTTGGATTCTAATTAGAAATTTTCAATTCTTGTGACTGTAGGCGATTAGATGGCTCCTAAGAAGAGAGTGTCAGTTATTAAGGAGCAGGGAGATGTTCCTAGCGGGTCTGAGGTTGATAGGCCGATTATGGAGCGTTTTATGGAGGCTATGATGGATATGATGACTAGATATCAAACTCGAGATCCTAGTAAAAGTTCTAGTACTCGGGGAGGGCCTTCAGCTGCTCTAGAGAAATTCCTAAAGCTGAAGCTGCCTCATTTTACCGGTCGTCCTAATCCTGATGAGGCCGTTCATTGGCTGAAGGAGTTAGAGAAGACTTTTGATACCATGGACTGTGCGGCAGTTGAGAGGACTCTGTTGGCTACCTTCATGTTGAAGGATGATGCTTATGACTGGTGGACGACTTTGAAGAGCTTGTCTTATGTAGTTAGGAATCTCAGGGAGATTCCAGGGGAAACATTTGTGAAGGAGTTCAATGGGCAGTACTTTTCTAGACATGTCCAAAAGGCCAAGGAGAGGGAATTTATGAAATTGACCCAAGGGAGCATGATAGTATTCGAGTACCAGATGAAATTTGTTTTGCTTGGGAGGTTTGTACCATTCATTTTAGGGGACAAGGAGAGTCGGGCTGAGAGGTTCGTGGACGGACTGAGGTCTAACTTGAGGAGTTTTGTGGCATCCCACTATTGTACGAACTTGGCATCGGTCGTTAAGTGTGCCGCAGTAGTAGAGGCACAACACGATCGGTCGGCTCGGGAGAGGGGACTGGCTACTCAGGGGCCGGCTTATGGCAAGGGAAAGACAGCAGCAGCAGTAGCTCCTTCGTCTGGATTAGGATCGTCTTCACTCAGCTCTAGATTCAGGAGGTTCTTTCGAGGCGGTGGCGGCAGTAGTGGTAGTAGCAGACCCAACAGAGTCAGTTAGTGTCCAGCGCTCAGCAAGAGGCAGCTCAGAGACTTCCAACATCTTGTCGTCATTGTGGTGGTACTCACGGTAGGACTCAGTGTCCCGCATTTTCTGGGAGGTGTTATACTTGAGGCCAGCAGGGCCATTTGGCGAGGTATTGCCCGCAGGAGCATGGTCAGGGGTAGGGACCGGGTGATCAGAAGAAGCCGAGGACCCAGGGGAGAGTTCTCGCTATCACCAGGAAGGAGGCTCGTACGTCCAATTTGGTGGAAGGTACACTTTCTGTCCTTGGGAACTCCGCACATGTGTTGATTGATTCATGTGCTTCGTATTCTTTTATTTATGAGCAGTTCGTAGATGTTCTTTCTGCACCCGTTGATGAGTTATCTGATGGACTGATGGTTGAGGTTCCTTTTGGAGATTTCATGTTGATGAATAACTGTATGAATGAGGTTCCCTTGACCATTGAGGGTCATCAGTTGCTTCCCAGTTAGTTGTGCTTGCCATTCATGACTTTGATGTCATCTTGGGTATGGACTGGTTGGAGGCTTATTATGCCGAGGTGGACTGCCACAGGAAGAGGGTGTGCTTCTCAATCCCAGGCATCCCGGCCTTCTACTTCCAAGGTATCAGGCTCTCTTCTCGTGGTGTTCTTATTTCTGCTTTTAAGGTCCAGAGATTACTTGTTGGTGGCTATGAGGCTTTCTTTGCCTCAGTAGTTGTAGCTGGTGTTAGTAGTGGTTCCAGTACTTGGGAGGCACCTATAGTCTGTGACTTTGTTGATGTGTTTCCTAAGGAGTTGCCTGGTCTTCCTCCTCAGCGTGAGGTTGAGTTCACTATTGAGTTTGCACCGGGTACGGTGCCCTTGTCTAAGGCCCCGTATCGGATGGCTCCGGCCGAACTCGTTGAGTTAAAGGCGCAGTTACAGGAATTGCTGAATAAGAGTTTTATCCTTCCCAGCACTTCTCCGTGGGGTGCTCCAATTCTGTTTGTTAGGAAGAAGGATGGTTCTCTGAGGCTGTGCATTGATTATAGATAGCTAAACCAGATAACAGTAAAGAATAAGTACCCACTTCCGAGAATCGATGATTTGATGGATCAGTTGCATTCTACGAAGGTGTTTTCGAAGATTGACTTAAGGTCAGGGTATTACTAAATGAGGATCCATAAGGCTGATGTGAGTAAGACGGCTTTTAGGACTCAGTATGGACATTATGAGTTTTTAGTTATGCCTTTCGGTTTGACCAATGCTCCGGCGACTTTTATGGATTTGATGAACTGGGTCTTCAGGGCCTACCTGGATCAGTTTGTGGTGGTGTTTGTAGATGATATTTTGGTATATTCTTCTTCTGAGGAAGAGCATGTCACGCATTTTCAGGTGGTGTTGCAAGTTCTGAGAGAGCACCAACTCTATGCCAAGTTTAGCAAGTGTGAATTCTGGCTAGATAAGGTGCACTTCCTAGGGCATGTCATTTTTGGTGACGGCATTACTGTAGATCCAGCCAAGATTGAGGCAGTGATGGACTGGGGCAGACTGACGACACTAACCGAGATCAAGAGTTTCCTAGAGTTAGCAGGGTATTACAGACGGTTTGTCCAGGATTTTTCTTCCATAGCAACCCCCTTGTCAAAGTTGACTCGCAAGGGAGTTCGTTTTGTGTGGACTGAGGAGTGTGAGCGGAGCTTTACTGAGTTGAAGACTCATCTCACTTTGGCTCTAATTTTTGTGCTTCCATCTAATGCTGGTGGATTCGTGGTTTACTCAAATGCATCTCGTCAAGGTTTGGGTACAGTTCTGATACAACATGGTAAGATTGTGACCTATGCTTCTAGGCAGCTGAAGAAGCATAAGGAGAACTACTCCACTCATGACTTAGAGTTGGCGACTGTTTGCATTAAAGATCTGGCGGCGCTATTTATATGGAGAGAAGTTTCAGGTCTTCATTGATCATAAGATCCTGAAGTACGTGTTCACACAAAGGGATCTGAACTTGAGTCAACGCAGGTGGATGGAGTTTATCAAGGACTATGATCTCGATCTTTCTTATCATCCGGGCAAGGCGAAAGTGGTGGCGAACGCCTTGAGTCGGAAGACGGTCATATCACATCTTATGATTCAGGAATGGAGGTTATATGAGCAAGTTGTGGAATCTTCCTTTAGGATTCCTCAAGATGTTGATAGAGCCATGTTGGCCAGCTTAACTGTGAGGCCAACAGTGTGCCATACTGTGATCGAGGCTCAGAGGGCGGATGCAGAGCTACCGCAGATTCTCCAGATATTAGAGGTGGAGTTATGGGATGATGGAACGATCAGGTTTAGAGGCAGACTCTATGTTCCAGCAGAGGAAGAGGTGCGCAGGAATGTCCTAGATGAGGCGAACCGTTCTAGATATGCAGTGCATCCCGGAACAACTAAGATGTATCATTGTTTGAGGGGGCACTTTTGGTGGCCTGGCATGAAGAAGGACGTAGCTAAATATGTGGCAAGGTGCCTGACTTATTAGTAGGTTAAAGCAGAGCACCAGAGACCAAGAGGGTTATTACAGCCGTTACCGATCTCGGAGTGGAAATGGGAACATGTGACTATAGACTTTGGGATGGGATTGCCCGTGTCACTCGGCAGAAGAGACGCGATATGGGTCATTGTTGATCAATTGACCAAGTCAGCGCACTTTCTAGCTATTAGGAAGGACTTTCCGCGGTGTTGCTTGGCACCCAGCGTGAACCTAGAAGGTATCGGGGTTAAGCAACCCACTTTTGGAACCTTTCCGCCGACAGTTACCACGTGGATATAATCCTTCATTCGTACAATGTTCTCGAGTCAACTCAGGGTATGGCGTGCTGTCAAATCCTAACCGGTCGACTCACTTAGATTGGATGCCGCTGATGAATATCGGAAAATTCATTTCCCGATATTATCGTCCGCCCTGGTCAGGGACTTCCGCACATCCTTCCTAGAACATTCTCTCTCTAAGTACTGAGAGTGAATGATTCCTTATTGACACACAATTCCCTTCGACGGTATTCCGTTGTACCCAATCCTTGGCTATTTAGAATCCCGTAGTTAGAGATTCATAAACCAAGGTCAAAGCACAGAAGTCCACCGACAAGGTGTCCTTAGTGTCTCAGGTCCGAGGACCATCCACGCAATTGCGACAATAGAATCAAGCTGGGTGACAGTGAGGTACAATACCATCCAACGATTCAGTCGGATCAGTTCAGTGAACTCATTCTCCAATGAGCACCTATAGATTCGCCTTAGTGTCTCCACACAAGTGACTATGAGATCAGTCACCCTCATCGCATGAGCAGGAGTAATCTGTACTAGTCTAACCGGATATCCGATGTCCTTCTCGGATATCCTCCGACTAGGAACGATTAAGAATATGTGTGTTTAAGTGATCAGTCTCATTAGTATGATCTTATTATAATCTGATCACTATAGCACATATTCACGGACTTCATTCTGAGACGATAATTAATATGATTTACACACAATGAATATTATTCCATTATATTAATAAATGAACGAGATTTACATAGTTAGATTGGCTTGTAGGCCACCTAAGACTAACAATCATCTCTCTGCATGGGGTGCCCTTGTCCATCGTGTCAGATCGGGATCCGAGATTTACTTCTAGCTTCTGGAGGAGCTTTCAAAAGGCCTTGGGTATGTAGTTAGCCTTCAGTTCGGCTTACCATCCTGAGACTGATGGGTAGTCAGAGAGGACCATTTAGACACTGGAGGATATGCTCAGGGCTTGTTGTCTAGATTGGGGAGGTTCTTGGGAACATCACTTATCTATAGTGGAGTTTGCTAACAACAATAGTTTTCATTCTAGTATTGGCATGGTGCCATATGAGGCATTGTACGGACGGTTGTGTCGATCTTTTGTGAATTGATCTGAAATTGGCGAGAGGCAGATAGCAGGGCTAGAGTTGGTACAACAGTGTGCTGAGGTTGCCAAAGTGGTGCAGTAGAGGTTGACTATAGCTCAGAGCAGGCAGAAGAGTTATGCAGATATCCGTAGGAGATCGCTTGAGTTCGAAGTTGGGGACCATGTGTTTTTCCGAGTCTCACCCTCCAAGGGTGTGATGAGATTCGGGAAGTGAGGTAAGCTGAGTCTGCGATATATTAGGCCTTCTCCCATTCTTGCTCGAATTGGGAAAACAACGTATCAGCTAGCCTTGCCACCCAGTCTTGTAGGAGTGCACGATGTGTTCCATGTTTCTTTGCTGAGGAAGTATGTCCAGGATCCGTCTCATGTCTTGGACTTCTCGGAGTTGGAGGTCGCTGAGGACTTGTCCTTTCTGGAATTTACAGTGCGTATTGAGGATCGCCAGGAACAGGTCCTTCGAACCAAGGTTGTTCCTCTAGTTAAGGTGATTTGGCAGCATCGCTCCGAAGGCGAAGCGACCTGAGAGCGAGAGGATGAGATGCGAGAACACTTTCCCTACCTTTTCCTATAAGTTTTCTTGTAAGATTGTACTATCATTTTCGATCTCGTTATTTTTACCGTAGCAATTTCGGGGACGAAATTCTTTTAAGGGGGGAGAATGTAAGGACTGAGGTTTCGGATCCAGTTATCGGGTCAGTTTCGGTGTCAGACTTGGTTTGGGCCTTTGTGGGGCTCTACGCGATTTTGAACGGCGTCGGCCTTAGGGGACGCCATTTAGGAGCTTTGCAGGAGTGCTGCGTGGACGGGCGTGGGGGTGCATGTGTACGGCCTCGATTGTGTCGTCTGAATGACGTCTTGTATGGACGACGTTATTCAGAGATCTGCCAGTATACGACCTGCGTCCTGTCGTCTGAATGGCGTCTTCCTAGAACGATGCGATTTAGGCGAGTTTCGGTTGACGCTCCAAAGCCCTCCCTCTTTTCCCTCATTCTCTCCATTTCTTTCTCTCTCCTCCCTCTCCCGTCTGAACACCTCTGATGCCCCCTTCCCCTTCTCCTTCCCTTCCTCTCCCCATTCCTCCTCTTCCTCCACTCCATCCTCCTAACCCTCACCACTACCACCACCATTTCTTCCGTGGCACTTTGCTCTCCGGACGGCGGCCGACGTTCCGGTGGAGTGACGATATCCACGGCAGTACCGGCGGCGGCTCGTGGCGTGACGGTTCGGCGACTAGGAGCAAGGAGGAGTTCAAGTAACCGGTAGGGTGACGATTTTTCGCGGTGTTTTGTTTAAAATCATGATTTTCCCGCCTTGAAGCATGCAATATGTATGGACGTTTATGGGGTAGAAAGCATACTTTAAGGGGTTCCTTATGAAATAATTAGGCTTCTCCCCAACTTTCTTCATTTTTGATGTTTTTGCGCGATTTGGGAGAGAAATCCCACTTTGCGACTCGGGAGAGGTTGGAGGAAGAACCTGTTTACGAGTGCTAGATGGCGTCTGGCGACAGCGACGCCATTTTAAATGGCGGCTGCCACCCGAGACACGATTTAGCTCAGCTTGTTCTGAGGCCAGATCAGTGGGATTTTGTCTCTGTCTTGAATAGCATCATGCAACAGCGACGCCATTTTAAATGGTGTCTGCCAGGGGCGACGCGATTTAGGCTATCTCCCGAGACCAGTTTCCGTGTGAACCAGTTTAGGGGTCTTGAATGACGTCGGCCACAGGCGACGTGATTCAAGACAGAACCTCATTAATTCATACAATTAGCATGTGTTTACATTGTTAGATAGTTTGGTTAAATGCATGCTTGAAAATATACTTCGAGGACTAGGATTTCTATATGATCGGATCGTACTGTGTTGTGTTTTGTGCGATCGTGGACCTAGAGTGACAGTTGTTAGCGCTTAGGCACCTTGTGTCGGTGTGGGGGTGACACAGCGCCGGTGTGGGAGTAATGGGGTGACGCCTAGAGAGAGGGTCACCTAGTGTACCCCGGAGAATAGCAAGTACCGACGTGGGAGTGGTACATTCGTAGTGTCACTCGTACTGGGGGAAACAGAATCACCTAGAGGTAGAAAGGCCGGAGTTGCCAGTGCGCTATCCGAGGGGTTGCTGTTTGGTCCCAGCGGGTCAGTGTTTTTCGCATTATGTTGCGTAGTTTGTGTGTTTAGTCGAAACGCTGGTTGTGGACTTCGTGGTGGAGTGGTTTTAGAGTTGTGCATGTTGCATTTACAAATGCATGTGTTTTATATCAGAGTTTGAGAATCTTTGGGAGTTGTGTTTACAGCTTTACTTATTTAATTGCCTATATTTGTATTGCTGCACTTGTGGGTGCGTGAGTGGGTGGTGGGGATCGAAGGATCCCTACTGAGCCCATTTCGATGAGACTCACCCCTGCGATTTTCAAGTGAGGGTTCCAACTAGGCATAGCGTAGAGGGTTTCGTCTCGGGTTGCATGCCAGCAGCCATTGTTCCGGGGTATGCTCCGATGTAGTTGTTGTTTTCCTTTAAAGCATGTACGCTTAATTATTTCTTTTTAGTTGGAATATGTAATTATTTGCTGAGTCGAGTCGAATTGTAATAATTTTTAATTCCTGCACTTCCTTTACAATTCGATGTGATGTGGAATGTTTAGCTTAGTTTATCATTTATTTTCCAGACTTTTCGAGATCTTAGTTTGGCTCCAGTTTTTAATGATTCGATACCCATTTAGTAATCGGACCCCCGATTATAGGGTGGCGGGTCGTTACAACAACAACTTAGTAAATTGACGATATCTTCGTGCTTGGTTAACAACTGATTATGATCTTGATATCGTTGGAAAGAGGAATTAAGATCTACAATTTTGTTAAAAGAAATTCTTACTAATTATAATATTTTTAGGGTCGAATTTGATGACTTTCATATTACGAAATATGTATTTGCGGGAATATGAATCCTAGTTGCATTAGGAGAACTCATTAACTTGGCCATCAAGTCTTTCTGTTTGGAGTTCGACTCTAACACGAAGGGGTCTTGTTTTGGGTTGTATTAGGAAGGGAAAGATCTATAAATAGAGGCTTGAGGGCGAGCATGAACCCTCTTGCTCACAGCTCTCTTCCAAGGGTAAGTTCATATGTTGTTTTTGAAGAACATAAGAGTGTGTTGTTTGTTAATTCTCTTGGAGACTGATTCTAATCAAGGAATTGTATTCTTAGAGGTTTAGAGGATGTGGGAGAAGCATTAGAGCAAAGGGAATTCATGGTTAGAGCTCAAAAGGGTGATTAGAAGGGATTGGTTTTGTTCACCTTCAAAAGTAGACTATGAGAACCTATGATATGAATAATTTGTATTATACAAAAATTTGATTGTTTTCAAAGTTTAAATATGTTAAGAACATCATTGGATTTGATTGAGAACTTTTTGTATAATACAAATTACTAATTTTTGACCCTAATTACTAATTTTTAACTCTAAAAAATTAGTTTTAATGGCCAAAAAATATGATTATCTATCCAAAAATTTCGAATTTTTTTTTGGAGCATGCTCTTTCATCCAGTAACCTCTTGGCATCAGTTTATATCTGATTATCTATATATGTGTCCATGATGACTCTTTAAGTGATTATTTTGTATATAAAAGCATATATTTTAACTCTTATATGTATCATTTTGTACATTTAATTTCCAGATATATGATGAATATGAAATTTGTGAAAAACATTTGTGTCATATTTATTTAATTTTTTTTGAACATTGCCATCATAAGGAGATTTGGGTTATCCTCAAGTGTTTGTTGGATGAATCTACTCGTGGGCAACGGAATAAAATCTCGTTGATTGTGAGTTTGTGATCAGTCATCCGAGATGGGACAATAGACTCCCGGCTATACTTGTGCCATGATCTTACCGTACTTACATATATGCTTTGGTATATGTTTTGTTCGGCTCCTTATATGGTGGTTAGATTTATGTCTATTTAATATATTAGCTTGTGGTATGATTGACAGATAAATATGAAACATAAGTTATTGTAATCATTTGAATTCAACTTATAACATGCTCAGTTCATGTCTTTGATATCTTTACTCAGTTATCATTTGATATGTTCATCATTTTGAATCCTATGACTTGCTCACATATTATATTTGAATATGAATATGATAAGCTACTATGTTATGATATTTGTAATCAGATTTGTAATATGTTAAGTTCCATATATGATATGTTCAGTGCATGGCTAGTAGATTTGTTCAGTAAGATAAGAATCTAATGATGCCATATATGTTATACGTTAGTCGATCTGTTCATACTATTAAAAAACACATGTGATTTAATAAATCTATATTTGACCATATTTTGTGTCATATTCTTATTTGAGCTATATGTAGAACTGTGAATCATATGGATTTGTTGTAATTACTTTTCAACTATTATATTGCTTAGCATTTGTTTGGTTTAATGCCTACTAAGTACTTGATACTTATAAACCTACTAAAAATCCACAGCTCCATCTAAAGAGGAGACTTTGAGGTTTGAGAAGTAATCTGATTGAAGATTTTGCTTGGGATCAATGTTGTGCTCGAAAGGTTATCTAGGATTAGATTTATTGCTTTCTTAGATTTGATGCAGTAGGGATTATGAATGAGATATATACTTTTCCTTTTCTATGGTGAGATGAGTATATGCTTCCGCTATACATTTGATGTAATTTGAGGATCTTGGTATTGGCAATGAAATTTATATTTAGGTTTATTTGATAGTAATTGGCATATTTGTTGCTTTGATTATTTGTCACTCATAATTCATTTCAGATTTGTATGTTATCTGATTTCGTATTTACTTAGGTTAAATTTGAAGTGAGTCCAAATGATTGAAATGGATCAGGAGTGTAACAATGTAGTATCAAAGCATATGAATCATGAGAGAATATTAACCATTACCATTTAATCCTAAACTATACCAATTGATCTAATGCATACGATAGTCTGGATAGGCTTAAATTTTGAAGTATGGGAACTAATTAGGTTGTGATTGGATTTGCAAGCAATAGCTATAACAAGGACTGAGGCTGGAAATTGGAATCCCATCATCGAGCCTGCTAACACTGAGGGGTCTCCAGCTCAGGAAGACTTAGTTCACGATGAGGCTCATACTCTGGGATAAGGAGTAGTGCAAACTAACCCTATTCCCATGCCATAGGGAGATTTTGGAACTTTCCTGCAGGTATTTCAGGACATGGTCCAAACCATGGAAGTGTAGGCCACACAACAAGCATAGGCTGCACTACAAAATTAGACAAATATTGCTGGGGGCGATCATGGAGAGATTAAAAAAGCTTAGGCCTCCTTCTTTTAAGGGGGAGAGCAAGCTAGAGGTTGCTGAAATACAGACTCGACAGATTAAGAAGATCTTTGAGTCGATCTGCTGTGAAGAAGAGAGCGAAGTCACATGCTCGAGGGTCAAGCAAACATCTAGTGGAGTTCTACCAAGAGGACTAGTTTTGCTAGCCAAGATGGACCAATACCATAGGAGGATTTCCTAACTACCTTTCAGGAATAATATTTCCTTGCTCATGTCAAAGATGCTAGAGTTGTTGATTTCCTTTCTCTAACACAAGGGACAATGATGATGGTCGAGTATGAGGCCAAGTTTGTTGAGTTGGAGCACTTTGCACCTAGTTTCTTCATTGTAGGAGAGGAACGAGTTAAGAAGTTTCTTAATGGGCTAAGTGGGGCTATTTATAGTAGAGTAGCTCTATTCAAGCATACTATTATGAAGGATACTTTGGCAACGACCTACATTGTAGAGTGGGAGCAAATTGCTTTTGTAAATGCAAGGAAGGGCCCAGGAGGGAGGAACACTCAGGCTCCACCTTTCTGTTGTGAACTTAATAATAAGAAGAGAAAGGCTTTCCAGGTGGCGGCACTAGCAGCTAAAAAGGTGGAACACCCAGTTTGTACTCAGTGTGGGCGACCACACATAGGTTCAGAAGTGCTGGCGTGTAGCTGGCAAGAGCTTCAATTGCGGGGAACCAGGCCATATGATTTGCAATTGCTCGAAGCCTAAGAGAAACTTTGCACTTGGAGCACTTGCTAGAGGAAAGGTGCGAGTCTATGCATTGACCAATAAAGATGTGGAAGTAGATGACGACACTAATAGGATTGCAGGTACATTTCTGGTAGGAGGTATACGTGCTTGAGTTATATTTGATTTTGGTGCTATAAATTCTTTTGTTTCCACTGGGTTTGTTGATTCTCTAGAGAGAGTTGTACTTTTGGAGGTACCACCTCTGACTATCACCACATCTACTGGTGAGACCTTGATTTCTACAGTTTATGGTGTCTTGCCTCCATGTCTACATAGCAAACATAGATTTGTTTTCATGGCGCTATGTTATTGACATAGTAGATTTTGATATTATATTAGGCATGGAATTCTTAGAAAAGCATGATGTATTATTAGATTGCAGTAAGAAGAGGGTGTATTCTAAGGTCCCAGACTAGAGGATACTTTTTATTTCCAATGTCCCGGCATAGGTTTGGAAGGGTGTTTGTCTCTGTAGTGAGAGCAGAAAAGCTAGTTAACCAAGGCTGTGAGACATTCTTGGCTAATGTGGTGATTGATAATAATACAACCAAGATAGTGCAGGATATTGAGGTGATTCGAGACTTTTCTGATGTGTTCTCTGACAATCTGTCTGAGTTGCCACCATCACGGAAGATTGATTTTACTATTGATCTTATGCCAGGGACAACACCTATTCCGAAGGTACCATACATCATGGCTTCTACTGAGTTGGTAGTTTATTGAAGAAGCAACTATAGGAACTTTTGGACAAGGGCTTCATACATCTAAGTATGTCACTATGAGGTGCACTGGTTCTCTTTGTCCGAAAGAAGGATGGATCAATGTGGTTGTGTATTGATTATCACAAGATTGATCAGGTCACTATCAAGAACAAGTATCCTTTGCTGAAGATAGAGGACTTGTTTGATCAGTTGCAATTAGTAAAGGTCTTCTATAAGATTGATCTCAGATCTGGCTATCACTAATTGCAGATCAAAGATAAAGACATTCCGAAAATGACATTTCATACAAGGTATTGTCACTATGAGTTCTTGATTATGTCTTTTGGGCTAACCAATGCCCTTAATGCATTTATGAATTTAAGAATAGAATCTTTTTACCATATCTTGACCAACTTGTGGTAGTTTTCATTGATGATGTATTGATTTACTCTTTGAGTGATGAGGCACATAGGGAGCATTTGAAGATTGTTCTTGAGATTCTCACAACTCACTAATTATATGCCAAATTCAGCAAATGTGAGTTCTAATTCGAGTAGGTTCAGCTCCGGGGTACATTATTTCCAAAAAAGAAGTTATGTGGATCCAACAAAAGTGGAGGCTATCATGAAGTGGGAAGCTTCTAAGATTACTGCTGAAATAAGGAGTTTCCTTAATTTGGCTAGATACTACAGAAGACCCATAAAGGAATTTTCTACCCTAGCTGCTCTAATGATCAAGCTGGCACATAAAAGTGTAAAATTTATATGGTTTGCTGAATGCGAGCAAAGTTTTAAATAATTGAAGAGAAGATTGATCACTACTCAATACTCACTCTGCCGAGTGGGATTGATGGGCTCGTGGTGTAAACTGATACTTCATGCAAAGGTCTCGGATGTGTACTTATGTAGCATGGCAAGGTTATAGGATATATATCGAGACAGTTAAAGGATCATGAGCAGAATTACCCTACTCATGATTTGGAGATGGCTGCTGTGGTATATGCTTTGAGGATTTGGTAGCATTATCTTTATGGAGCGTAGTTTGAGGTATTCACTGACCTCAAGTGTAACGACCTACCACCCTATAATCGGGGATCCGATTACTAAATGGGTACCGAATCATTAAAATTCGGAGCCAAACCAGGATCTCGATAAGTCTGGAAAATAAATGATAAACTAAGCTAAACATCCCACATCACATCGAATTGTAAAGGAAGTGCATGAATTAAAAATTATTACAATTCGACTTGACTCAACAAATAATTACATATTCCAACTAAAAAGAAATAATTAAGTGTACAGGCCTGAAAGGAAAATAACAACTACATCGGGGCATACCCCGGAACAGTGGTTGCTGGCGCGCAACCCGAGACAACACCCTCTATGCTACGCCTGCCTAGAATCCTCACCTGAAAACCGCAGGGGTGAGTCTCATCAAAATGGACTCAGTAGGGATCTTCCGATCCCCACCACCCACTCACGCACCCACAAGTGCAACAACACAAAAATAGGCAATTTAAATAAATAAAACAGTAAACAAAACTCCCAAAGATTCTTAAATTCCGATATAAAACACATGCATTTGTAAATGCAAAATGCACAACTCTGAAACCACTCCACCACGAAGTCTATAACCAGCGTCTCGGCTAAACACAGAAACCACGCAGTCGAACGCAGAAAATACCGACCCGTTGAGACCAAACAGCAACCCGTCGGATAGCGCGTTGGCTACTCCGGCTTCATTGACTCTAGGTGGTTCTGTTTCCCCTAGCACGAGTGACACTCCGAATGTACCACTCCTACACCGGTACTAACTATACCCCAGGGTACACTAGGTGACCCTCTCTCTAGGCGTTACCCTACCGCTCCCACACTGGTGCCGTGTCACTCCCACACCGACACAGGGTGCCTAAGCGCTAACAACTGTCACTCTTGGTCCACGATCGCACAAAACACAACACAGTGCGATCCGATCACGTAGAAATTCTCGTCCTTGAAGTACGTTTTCAAGCATGCATTTAACCAAACTATCTAACAATGTAAATACATGTTAATTGCATGGATTAATAAGGTTCTGTCTTGAATCGCGTCGCCCGTTGCCGACGTCATTCAAGACCCCTAAACTGGTTCTTACAAAAACTGGCCTCGGAAGATGGCCTAAATCGCATCGCCCCTGGCAGCCGCCATTTAAAATTTAACCAAGTTATCTAACAATGTAAATACATGTTAATTGCATGGATTAATGTGGTTCTGTCTTGAATTGCGTCGCCCGACTAGTTCTTATGAAAACTGGCCTCAGAAGATGGCCTAAATCGCGTCGCCCCTGGCAGCCGCCATTTAAAATGGCGTCGCTATCCCCAGACGCTATTCGAGACAGAGACAGAATCCCCTAATCTGGGCTAAATTTCATCTTGGGTGGAAGCCGCCATTTATAATGGCGTCGTTGTCCCTAAACGCCATTTAACACTAGCAGATAGGCTCCTCCCTCCGGCCTCACTGAGTCACAAAGTGGGATTTCTCCTCCAAATCGCACAAAGAACGTCAAAATGGAGAAAGTATGGGAGAAGCCTAATTATTTTCATAAAGAACCCCTTAGAACATGCTTTTTACCCAAGAAGCACCCACACATATTGCATGCTTTAAAGCAGGAAAATCATGGTTTTAAACAAAACACCGCGAGGATTGTCACCCTACAAGTTATTTGAACTCCTCCGAGCTTCTAGCGACCGAATGGCCACGTCACAAGCCGCCGCCAGTACCACCGTGGACGCTGTCACTCCACCGGGATGTCGGCCGCCATCCGGAGAGAGATGCGCCATGGAGAAGATGGTGGTGGTAGTGGTGGAAGTTAGGGGGTTGATGGAGTAGAGGGAGAGGAGGAATGGGGAGAGGAAAGCAAGGAGAAGGATAAGGGGAAGCGGATGGATCAGAGAGAGGGAGGAGAGAGAAGAGAATGAGAGAAATAAGGGAAAGGAAGGAGGGCTTCGGAGCATCAACCGACACTCGCTAAAATGCGTCGTCCAAGATCGACGCCAATCAGACGATAAGACTGGGTCGTACATTAATAGATCTTTGAATGGCATCGGCCATGCGAGACGCCATTCAGATGATAAGACTAGGGCCGTAATCTCGCGGCCCAAAACCAGCCCACGTGGTACATTCTAAAATGCGTCCCCCTAACCGGACACCGTTTGAACTGTGTCGCAAGCTCGATGCTAAAAAGAACTCATGCTCCAACCCCACAAGGGCAAAACTATGGGAACCGACACCGAAACCAACTCGATAATCGGATCAGAAACCTTAGCCCTTACATCAAGATCATGAAGTATATGTTTTCTCATAAAGATCTCAACCTGAGATAGAGGCACTGGATGAAATTCCTGAAAGACTATGATTTCATTTTGAACTACCACCCAAGCAAGGCGCATGTGGTAGCTGATGCATTGAGTAGAAAGCTTATGGCTTTGCAGTTACACTCGGATTGGAAGCCAATGGAAGAGGTTATCGAAGGTATACCTCTGGTACATGGTGAGAGGTTGTATCTTATGCAGCTGACTATTCAGTCTACTCTGATTGACTGAGTCATTCAAGCTTAAGATAAGGATCATGCTATCCTTACTATGGAGGACAAGTCCGATGTTGTGAAGGGATCTAATGGTGGTAATCGGTTGGCAACAAGTTATGTGTGCTGAATAATGAGGAGCTCAGGAAAGAGCTAATGGTTGAAGCTCATAAGTCGCAGTTTTCGATACATCTAGGTAGCACTAAGATGTACCAGGACTTGAAGAAGAATTTTTGGTGGTCATGCATGAAGAAGGACATTGCTAATTTTGTTTCTAGATGCTTGACATGTCAGCAAGTGAAGACCGAACATCAAAGACCTATTGGATCGTTACGGTCAATGGAAATACCTCAATAGAAGTGGGAGCATATCCTATAGATTTCATTACAGGTCTGCCTAAGACAAGAAAGAAGCATGACAGGATATGGGTAATTGTGGATCGACTAACCAAGTGTGCTCATTTTCTAGCCATTCATACGACCTAGTCACTGGAAGAATTAACTAGACTATACATTGATGAGATCATTTGACTTCATGGTGTGCCAATTTCTATTATCTCAAACGATGATTCTAGATTTACTATTCGATTCTGGAAGAGTCTATAGGAAGCATTGGATGCACATTTGATCGTTTAGTTCTGCTTTTCATCCTCAGACAATGGTCAGTCTGAGAGGACTATACAGACACTTGAGGATATATTGAGAGTGTATAGCCTTAAATGACAGGGTAGGTGAGATGATCAGTTACCTTTGATAGAGTTTGCATATAGTAATAGTTATCATTTTAGCATTGGGATGGCACTATATGAGAATCTTTATGGCAGGTCGAATAGATCACTAGTTTTTTGGTCAAAGGAGTTTGTTGGGACCGCATATTGTACAAGATTGTTATGAAAAGATAGATATAATTAGGAAGAAGCTACTCACTACTCAGAGTAGACAAAAGAGTTATGTTGACAACAGAAGGTGAGAGCTAGCTTTTGAAGTGGGTGATCATGTGTTCCTTAAGGTGTCACCTATTAAAGGCGTAATGCGGTTCAATAAGAAGGGCAAGCTGAGTCCAAAGTTTATTAGACCTTTTGAGACTCTACAGTGAGTTAGCAAGATGGCATACAAGCTAAGCATTATCACTTGCATTGTCCAATGTACATCTAGTGTTCGATGTGTCTATGTTGAGGAAGTATATCTCAGATCCATCTCATGCGATCGAGTATGAGCCATTGGAGGTGCAATCAGACTTGTCATATGAAGAACAACTAATTCATATTCTGGATCGTAAGGAGCAAGTGCTGAAAACTAAGGTCATTCTTCTGGTGACAATTTTTTGGCGGCACTAATCTACGGAGGAAGCCTCCTAGGAGATCAAGAAAGACATGAGAAAGAAGTATCCTTTCCTATATGGTGAGTTATGTTGATTTTAATTTCAAGGATGAAATTTCTTTAAGGGAGAGAGGATGTTATATCCTAGATTCCAAACCCACTAACTTGTTAATATGCCAAGGTTAATTAAGCCCATTTAGGCTAATTAATGGATCTAGGTGTTTTAGATCTATTTATAGTTAATTAATCATTTAATGATGGATTTAGAATGAGAAAATCATTAGTTAAGCGAACTAGGCCCATTAAGCCCATTAGTGTTCTTAGAGGGAAACTAGTGTGTTGTGGATCTAGTCAAATTTCTGGATTCGGAGTTGCGTGACCACAACTTAGTAAATTGACGATATCTTCGCGCTTGCTTAACGAAAAATTATGATGTTGATATTGTTAGAAAAAGAGAATTAAAATCTACAATTTTGTTAAAATAAATTTTTGCTAATTATAATATTTTTTGGGTTGAATTTGATGACTTTCAGATTAGGAAACATATAGCTACGGGAACAAGAATCCTAGTTGCATTAGGATAGCTCATTAACTTGGCCATCAAGTTTTCCCTATTTAGAGTTTGACTCCAACATGAAGGGGCCTTATTTTGGATTGTATTAGGAAATAAAAGATCTATAAATAGAACTTTGAGGGTAAGTATGAAGCCTCTTGCTCGCAACTCTCTTCCAAGGGTAAGTTCATGCGTTGTTCTGGAAGAACATAGAGTGTGTTCTTAGTTATTTCTCTTGGGGATTGATTTTAATCAATGAATTGTATTCTTAGAGGTTTAGAAGATGTGGGAGAAGCATTAGAGCAAAGGAAATTCGTGATTAGAGCTCAAGAGGGTGATTAGAAGGGATTGGTTTTGTTCTCCTTCAAAGGTAGGCTATAATAACCTATGATTTGAATAATTTGTATTATACAAAAATTTGATTGTTTTCAAAGTTTTCAAAGTTGATTGAGAACCACTGACTCGAAGAAGAGATCATAAAGCATTGAAAATCTCATATTTTTATTTGCTCTGGTTGGAATCGATTGTCCTATATGACAGGGTTGCTCGACCTATTATGGCAGTGCACCGGTTCTGTACTTAGTTTCCTGCTGAACATTTCGATGTCAGTTCTTACTCATGTAATGTTGGAGTGACTTGAAATTTTGTGCAAAGATTTATATTGATGTCTACTTTGTGCACACCAAATTTTACATTTGTTTGAATTATATTATTATTTATTTCATAAATATTTTGTCAACCTATACAGTCTACTCAGACTGATGACAGTTAGGACTTTTGAATGAACTTTGATTGGCCATAACTCTATGAATATTTTTCCAAAAATTTTGACAACATATTTTTCTTAATGATTTCTATTTGTCTATACAATTTAACAATTTTTTAAAATTTAATCATTAATGATTCCATTAACAGATTTTTCTTAATGATTTCATTAATGATTTCTATTTGTCTATACAATTTTTTGTTTTTTAAAATTCAATTGGCCAAATTTGACTTAAGTTCTTGAATTCCTGGTTCTACCTCTCCTATATGAACTCCAAACTGCATGAAATTGTGTGCACCTTGCATATGATCAATTTGTCATGTTTACTAAGTTTGGCTATTTTTTGAATATGTTTGCTATTTTTGGCCTTAATTATTAATATTTTAGCTCTAAAAATTAGTTTTATGGCCGAAAAATATGATTGTCAATCCAAAAATTTTAAGAAAATTCTTGGTGTATAGTCTTTCATCCAGTAACCTGTTGGCATCAAGTTTGATATGATTATCTATATATGTAACCAAGATGACTCTTTAAGTGGTTATTTTGTATGTAAAAGCATATATTTTAACTCTTATATGTATGTCTCACTTTGTACATTTAATTTCCAAATATATGATGAATTTTAAATCTGTGAAAAACATATGTGCCATATTTGTTTGAATTTGTTTGGACATTGCCATCATAAAGAGATTTGGGACACAATCCTTAAGCATATGTTGGATGAGTTTACCTGTGGGCAACGAGATAAAATCTTGGTGATTGTGAGTTTGTGATCAATCATCCGAGGTGGGACAATAAACTTCCCATCTACGCATGTGCCATGACCTTTGCATATTTGTATACATGCTTCGGTATATATTTTGTTCGACTCCTTATGTGGTGGTTGGATACATGTCTATTTGATATGTTAGTTTGTGATATGATTGACACATAAATATAAAACATAAGTTGTTGTTATAATCATTTGAATTCAGCTTATAATCTACTTAGTTCATATCTTTGATATCTTTGCTTAGCTATCTTTTGATATGTTCATCATTTTGAACCCTATGATTTGCTCACATGTTATATTTGATTTGAACCTTATAAACTACTATGCCAAGATATTTGAAATTAGATTTGTGATATGTTCAGTTTCATATATAATATGTTCAATGGACGGATAGTAGATTTGTTTAGTAAAATAAGAATCCGATCATGCCATATATGCTATATGTTAGTTGGTCTGCTCATGCTATTAGAAAACATGTGATGTAATAAATCTATATTTGACTATTTTTTATATCATATTCTTACTTGACCTATATGTAGAATTGTGAATCATGTATATTTGTTCTCATCACTTTTTAACTATTATATTATTTAGCATTTGCTGGGTTTGATGCCTATTGAGTGTTTGTTACTCATAAACCTACTGAAAGTCCATAGATCCATTTAAAGAGGAGCCCTTGGGGTTTGAGGAGTCATCTGATGGAGGATTTTGCTTAAGGATCTACGCTGTGCTCGCAAAGTTATCTTGGATTAGATTTACTACCTTTTTAGTAGGGATTATGAGTGAGATTTGTACCTTTCCTTTTCTTTAATGAGATGAGTATTTGGTTCCGCTATACATTTGATGTAATTTGAGGATCTTGATATTGGGCAATGAAATTTATCTTTTGATTTATTTTATGGTAATTGGCATGTTTATTGCTTTGGTTTTTTGTCTCTCATCATTCATTCAAAATTTATATATTATTTGATTCCCTAGTTACGTAGTTTGAATTATAAGTGAGTCCAAATGACTGAACTGGATTACGGGACATAACAATATGGTATTGATGCATATGAATTATAAGAGAATAATAATCATTACCATATGATCTTAAGTCATACCAATTGATTTGAGAGTATGGGTAAGATAGTCTGGATAGGCTTAAATTTTGAAGTATGAGAACTAATTAGTTGGAGTTTTAGGCAATGGCTATAACAAATACTAGGGTTGGGAACATGAATCCCATCATCGAGCTTACTAACACTAAGGGGTCTCCGGCTCACTAAAACTCAGTTTGCAGCGAGGCTCAAACTCCGGGCTAAGGTGTAGTGTAAACTAAGCATATGGCCATGCCACATGGAGATTTTAAATCTTTCCTAAAGGCTTTTCAGAACATGGTCCAAACCATGCAAGTGCAGCCACACAGTAAGCACAAACTTCACTACAAAATCAGACACATACCTTTGGGGTGGCGATCATGAAGAAGTTCAAAAAACTTGGGCCTCCTTATTTTAAGGGGAAGAGCAAGCCAGAGGTTGCCGAAACATGGATTCGGTAGATTAAGAAGCTCTTTGAGTTGATCTGCTGCAAAGAAGAGAGCAAGGTCAGGTTGGCGACCTTCATGCTTGAGGTTTGGCAAACTTCTGGTGGGGTTCCACCAAGAGGACCACTTTGCTGGCCAAGATAGGTCAATCCTATGTTCCCAGTTCATGTAAAAAATGTTAGAGTTGTTGATTTCCTTACTCTGACATATGGGACGAAGACGTGGCCGAGTATGAGGCCGTGTTTGTTGAGTTGGAGCATTTTTGCACCTAGTTTCTTCACTATAGAAGAGGAACGAGCCAAGAAGTTTGCTAACCGGCTGAGTGGGGCTATCTGCAATAAAGTAGCTTTATTCAAACATACTGCTATGAAGAATGTTTGGCAACTGTAGCAACCCGATGTTTAGATCACTAAAAATAGGTTTTGAGAGTCGCTACCTGAATAAGAAGTTCAGGAACCTAAAGACTTTGGAAGAACATGATAATAAATTTGACTCGAAGGCTAGGTCTCAACAGAGGTTATGTGTTTGTACTTCAGTTAAGTATGTGGAAGGGGTTAGGCATCCACACACTTCTAAGATTGGTTTCTACTAATCTAGCCAACTTTCTAACGAAACGAACTTTACTAACTAGCAGTAAGATCTCTTTTGTAAAGGCACGAACTTAGTAGCAAAATGAGCCTTATCAACTTGTGATAAGATCCCTTTTGTAGGAGGGGTACCAACTTGCTAACAAAATGAACCTTACCAACTGGTGATATGATCCATTTATGAAGGACTTGAAAAAATAAAAGATAATCAAGAGAGGAAAAAAAAAAGAAAAAAAGAGGAAGAAGATTATGTCGCTAACTTCCACTAACTATCTCATGCTTTGTTAGCATTTGGATGGGTTAGAACTTGGACTCTATGACTTGGGCTGAAGTCTCTCTTCCTCTTAGATTTCTAAAGCTTGTAAAAGGGGGTCTCCTTACTCTCTCTTTAGTTTGGAGAAATGAATGGGATGGGGTACTCTATTTATAGGTAGATGGATGGTATAGTAATCTTGATGATGCGGTAACTCAAACTTGAATAAAAGAAGATCGATAGATGAGAATGGTTGATGTGATTTGGATGAGACATATTATTAATTTTTAAAATGGGTAAAAGATGAATCCAAAAGAAAGGACATGCAGTCATGTTATACTTTTGACTTGAATGGAAAGGAAATGTGATAGTGATTAGTTCTTAAAAGAAGTGAAGGAAGAGTCCAAAGAGAAGGACATGTAGGCATGTTTAACTTTTGACTTAGATGAAAGAGAATGTGACATTTCATTGATTCTTTAAAAGAAGTGAATGAAGAGTCCAACATATCATATGTTTCATTTTGTCATGATTTAATGGAGATGTATATGGGCCATTGGGATATTATTGGGCTATGGGTCCATTAAGCTATTAGGCTATGGTTGGGCCATAGAGCCATTGGGCCACTGGACTACAATTGAGCCATGAGGCAATTGGACTATGGCTATAATTAAGTCATCGAGCCATGGTGGATGGAATAATTTATTTGGATATATTTGGCTCTTTATATTTGGGTAGTTAGAATGGGCTTGCAAGTCTTGGATAGGTCTACATGGATTTTCGGCATTGGACTTTTCTAAATGGATTTCTATTGGATCTTCAATCTATGTCTATCCAATAGGGTGTCTACAGTTGCTCCTTTTCAAGTGATGTTGCGAAGCAACTAAAGGTTGAAACTAGTAGACGTCATTTTTCATTCACAAAATAGAATGTTGAAGTATCTTTACGAAGTGATGGCTATGAGCTTTTAAGCGTAACAAGCCTTTTATGCTTTAGCAATCAATGTAGCAACTTGTTGTCATGTTATAGTCTTCGTGTAACGACCCGCCACCCTATAATCGGGGATCCGATTACTAAAAGGGTACCGAATCATTAAAATTTGGAGCCAAACCAGGATTTTGATAAGTCTGAGAAATAAATGATAAACTAAGCTAAACATTCCACATCACATCGAATTGTAAAGGAAGTGTAGGAATTAAAAATTATTACAATTCGACTTGATTCAGCAAATAATTAAATATTCCAACTGAAAAGAAATAATTATGCGTATAGGCCTGAAAAGAAAATAACAACTACATCGGGGCATACCCCAGAACAGTGGCTGCTGCCCTACAACCTGAGACGAAACCCTCCACACTATGCCTGTCTGGAACCTTCACCTTAAAATAGCAGGGGCGAGTCTCATCGAAATGGACTAAGTAGGGATCCTCCAATTCCCACCATCCACTCACGCACCCACAAGTACAACAACACAAATATAGACAATTAAATAAGTAAAGCAGTAAACACAACTCCCAAAGATTCCAAAATTCCGATATAAAACATATGCATTTGTAAATGCAACATGCACAACTCTAAAACCACTCTACCATGGAATCCACAATCAGCGTCTCGACTAAACACACAAACTATGCAGCCGAATGCGAAAAAACATCGACCCGCTGAGACGGAACAGTAACTCCTCGGATAGTGTGCTGGCTACTCCGGCTTGTCTAGCTCTAGGTAGTTCTGCTCCTCCCAGCCACGAGTGACACTCCGAATGTACCACTCCCACTATAACGACCTGCCACCCTATAATCGGGGATCCGATTGCTAAATGGGTACCGAATCATTAATTTGGAAACAAACCAGGATCTAAATAAGTCTGGAAAATAAATAATAAACTAAGCTAAACATTCACATCGCATTGAATTAAAAAGAAAGTGCAAGAATTAGAAATTATTACAATACGACTAGACTCGGCAAATAATTACATACTCCAACTGAAAGGAAATAATTAAGCATACAGGCCAGAAAAAATAAAATGACAACTACATCGTAGCATACCCCGGAACAACGGCTGCTGGCGCGCGACCCAAAGCAACACTCTCCTCGCTACGCCTGCCTGGAACCCTCACCTGAAAACCGCAGGGGTGAGTCTCATCGAAAAGACTCAGTAGGGATCCTTCGATCCCCATTGCCCACTCACGCACCCATAAGTGTAGCAACACATTTATAGATATTTTAAGCAAGTGAAGCAGTAAACATAATTCCTAGATTCGATATAAAACACATGCATTCGAAATATGACATGTACAATTCTGAAACCATTCTACCACGGAGCCCACAACCAGCGTCTCAGCAAAACACGCCAACCACACGGCCGAACGCGGGAAACACCGACCCACTGAGACCAAACAACAACCCCTTGGATAGCGCGCTGGCTACTCCGGCCTGACAGGCTCCAGGTGGTTCTGCTTCCCCCAGCACGAGTGACACTCCAAATGTACCACTTCCACACCGGTACTAGCTATACCCCGGGGTACACCAAGTGACCCTCTCTCTAGGCGTCACCCCGCCACTCCCACACCGACACCATGTCACTTCCACACCAACACAGGGTGCCTAAGCGCTAACAACTGTCACTCTAGGCCCACGATCGCATAAAATACAACACGGTGCAATCCGATCACATAGAATCCATTGTCATCGAGTACATTTTTACACATGCAATTAACTAAACTATCTAACAAAAAAAACATGTGTTAATTGCAGGGATTAATGGAATTCTGGCTTGAATCGCGTCGCCCAAGGCCGACGTCATTCAAGCTTCCTAAACTGGTTTATGTAAAATGGGCCTCGGAAGTGGCCTTAAAACGCGTCGCCATACGTAGCTGCCTTTTGAAAGGCGTCGTTGTCCCTAGTCGTCTGATAGCGACAGAAACAGAGACAGGCCTCGGGGTAATTTCACTTAAAATGCGTCGCTCATGCAAGTCGCCGTTCAAAAGGCGTCGCTGTCCCTGGACGCTCATCAGTCCAGAGACAGAGTCTGTTATCTGGGCTAAATTGCGTCGCTCCTTTCTAAAGGCGTCGCTGTCCCCCGACGCCATTTAACCCTCACAGACAAGTTCTTCCTCCGCCATCTTCCAATCTACGGGATTGGATTTCCTCCCTCAAATCGTGTAAAAATACTAAAAAAGTGGAGAAGGAGGATAAGAACCTAAATACCCATTAAAACACCCAAATTCTCATTACATGCAATTAATGTTTTCACCCCAAGAAAACCCCTAAACATGCTTCAAAATGGGAAAATATGGTTTTTAAACGAAATACAACGGGGATTGTCACCCTACCGGTTACTCGAACTCCTTATAGTTCTAAGCCGCCAACCCGCCTCGCCACATGCCGTCGCCGGTACCGCCGTGGACGCCATTACTCCACCGGGACGTCAGCTGCCGTCCGGAGAGAAAAACGCCGCGGAGGAGATGGTGGTGGTAGTGGTGGGAGTTAGGAGGTTGATGGAGTGGAGCGAGAGATGGAATGGAGGGAGGAAAGCAAGGAGAGGGGGAAGGGGTCGCCAGAGATCGGAGGGAAGAGAGGAGAGAGAAGAGGAAGGAGAGAATGAGGGAAAGGAGGGAGGGTTCACGGGGTCAAACAGAAGCTGGATAAAACACGTCGTGCAAGCCCGACGTCATTCAGACGACAAGACCGGGCCGTACACTGACAAACCAGGGTCGTACTCTAAATGGCGTCGTCCATCCAAGACGCCATTCAGACGATATGATCGGGGCCGTACTCTCGCGCTCCAAGGCTAGCCCACGTGGCACAGCCTAAAACACGTCCACATTGATGGACGCCGTTTAAACCGCGTCGAGCTTGGAAACTAAGTCCCAGTCCTACCAGGGCTCAAACTAAGGGATCCGACCCCGAAAACTGAC
Organism: Zantedeschia hybrid cultivar; assembly: GCA_030544215.1. Taxonomy (NCBI): domain Eukaryota; kingdom Viridiplantae; phylum Streptophyta; class Magnoliopsida; order Alismatales; family Araceae; genus Zantedeschia; species Zantedeschia hybrid cultivar. The sequence continues at coordinate 51,703,104 of JARZZO010000011.1, forward strand.
CCGATAATCGGATTCCGAAACCTCAATCCTTACACCCACACTGGTACTAGCTATACCCTAGGGTACACCAGGTGTCCCTCTCTCTAGGCGTCATCCCACCTCTCCTACACCGGTGCTGCGTCACTCCCACACCGACATAGGATGTCTAAGCGCTAACAACTATCACTCTAGGTCTACGATCACATAAAACACAACACAGTATGATCCAGTCGCATGGAAAACCCTTGTTCTCAAAGTACGGTTTCGAACATGCATTTAACCGAATTATCTAATAATGTAAATGCATTTTAAATGCAGGGGTTAATGAGGTTCTATCTTGAATCCCGTCGTCTGTGGCCGACGTCATTCAAGACCCTTAAATTGGTTCACGCGGAAACTGGCCTCGGGAGATGGGCCTAAATAGCGTTGCCTATGGTTGACACCATTTAAATGGCGTCACCTGGTCGCGACATTATTTACCACCCAAAAACTGAGCTACCCTTTGGCATCTGGGCCTAAATCGCATTGCCCGTGGTCGACACCACTTGCAAATGGCGTCGCCCTATCTAGACGCCATTTAGCGCCCGAAACAGGATTTTCCTGCGGCCTCCCTAGAGCCATCAAATGGGATTTCCTCCTCCCTAAACTGCCCCAAGACATCTTAAAAAAGAGAAGGAAGAGGAGAATCCAAATAACTATTAAAATACACCGTTCCCCATTTTATAAAACAAGCATTTTCACTTAAACCCCCCCCCCCCCAAAACATGCTCAAAAGTGGGAAAAACACGGTTTTAAGCAAAACACCGCGAGGATCGTCACCCTACCAGTTACTTGGACTCTTCCTTATTCTTATCTGCCGAACTGCCATACCACGAGCTACCGCCAGTACCGCTGTGGATGCCGTCACTCCACCGGGACGTCGGCCGCCATCCGGAGAGAAATGCACCGCGGAGGAGATGGTGGTGGTAGTGGTGAGGGGTAGGAGGTTGATGGAGTGGAGGAAGAGGAGGAATGGGGAGAGGAAGAGAAGGAGAAGGGGAAGGGGGTGTCGAAGGGTTCGGAGGGAGAGAGGAGTGAGAGAATGAATGAGAGAAAGGAGGAAAGGTTTGGGCGTCAAACCGAACAAGTCTAAATCGTGGCGTTCTAGGAAGACGCCATTTAGACGACAGGACGCGAGTCGTACACTAGCAGATGTTTGAATCGCGTCGTCCATACAAGACGCCATTCAGATGACACGATCGGGGCTGTACACACGTGCCCCCCACGCCGTCCCACGTGGCACCCCTGCAAAGCTCCTAAATGGCGTCCCCCTAGGCCGACGCCATTCAAAATCGCGTTGAACAGCGTCTTGCAAGCTCGACACGAAAAAGAGCCCATGTCCTACTCCACAAGAGCCCAAACCAGGGGGTCCGACATCGAAACCGGCCCGATAATCGAATCTAAAACCTCAGTCCTTACACTTCGCCATTCCTTCAAAGGTATTACAACTTTCAAATCATGTAATCTACTGTTGTTCTTCAAAAGAATGTCGGTGGAGTTTGTTAGGTTTTAATATCTGCCTTAAAAGTCTTTTCTGAAAAGTCATGCGGAGTATTACAGATAGACGTGTAGACATTTTTGGTGAACACGGAAGAGGAAAAAGAGAATAGGATGGTATACGTACCTGACACACTATTTTGAAACCCACTTGAGTTTGAATCCATCGCTAGTGTAGGAGAGGAAGTGGAATTTTGATTAGGATACTTATTATTATCTTTTTTTTTTCTTTTGGGGGAAGATTATTTGTGGATTTTATTGCCTCAAAGCCTTCCTCATATGTCATCGAAGACTTTCGGAATTGGCTATCATCAACGGCTTACAAGTGCTCTTTTGTTTTCTTTTGTTTGTTTTTTCTTGTTTTGTTTTCTATTATTCTGATAATTTTTTTTAGGTTTTTAGGTCTTTTCTTCTTCTTCTTTTTTGTGGGATTTTCTTCTTTTTTTTTTTTTTGGTCTGTGTCACTGTAAAAGGAAAACATTTGAAATAACTCTTAAAAAAAAAGTAAATTAGCAAAAGTGTATTTACTATAAAGGTATATTTACATACCTATACTCGAAGTAAAACTCATAAGAAACAACTCCTTCTTCAAATTTGAGAATGATGATGAAGATGCTTCTGTTTACCAACAAACCAACTAAAGGGTGATGACAGAGATAGGATTCGAAGTGCATAATTGACGAAGACTCTACTTACATTGTTTTTGTGAAATTCCTTATTGATTCTGTCTTCCATGGTGATTTGTTTCTATCTTCTTTTTTCCTTCTTTGTACCTCATATTTTCCTTAATAGGTGTAGCGCCGGTTAAGGTTTTCACCGCACCTATATAGGTATATTACGTCCGTTTGAATTTTCACAGTAACCGATCCACTATTTTAATCACAGTGTTTAACATTCACTGTGCTCATGGTTTTTAGCTCTTTTGCCCCTGGCACCCTTTTGGGTTTTAACTAGGTCTGTTGAGGTATCTACTATTTTTACCCGTGGTGCCTTCGCAGGTTTTCACCACGTCCTTTTCTGCTTTGGATCCTCTATCTTTTTGTTTTTATTTGAAGATAGACACAAACTTGAATGTTCCCTCGTTGCTCGTCAAAAGTAATGCATAATAGCTAACATTTTTAGAATACCAATATAACTAAGTTTCAGAGGATTCTTTAGGATTCAGTGGTATCCACATCTCTTTCTTTTTTCGATTAGAGAGGGAATATTTGGAGAGTTAATGATAAAAAATTGTAAGATGTTGAAGAAACTTTCAACACTAAGACTCTTTTTTTCTCTCTCTTTTTTAATTACTTTTTCTCTTTTTTTTTTCCCTTTTTTTTGATAGGATATTTTTAAATGAGTTGCATAAGAATGTGCATACATGGAAGATGGGTTTGATATATACATATGCTGAAGAAATGATAGAGGTTGTGGATGGGTTTGGGGTATGGGTGTTCCTCTAAAACGTTAGCCTATAAGTATTCTAAATAAAGTTAACTATCATACATAGTATTTCTTGACATATCTGGCATTGATGGGTTCAAGATGTACTTCTCCATCTATGTCTATGAGTTGAAGTGCATATCTTGGATAGACGTCCTTTATGATGAAAGGACCCTTCCAATTTGACTAGAATTTACCTTTGATTTCAGGTGCCTGCCTTTCTCTGAGAACTAAATTTCCTGATTTTAACTCTTTTGGATGCACCTTTTTATCATATGCTCTGACAATTCTTCTTTGATAACATTGTGCATGACAAAGAGTTTTTAGCCTTTTTTGTTCAATGAAATTGAACTGTTCATGTCTTGCTCGAATCCACTCTACTTCATCAAGTTAGCATCTATGAGAACTCGAAGTGATGGAATTTTCACTTCAATTGGGAGAACTACCTCCATTCGATACACTAATGAATAAGGTGTGGCCCCGGTCAATGTTCTTATGGAGGTGTGGTATGCTCATAGTGCATAAGGGAGCTTTTCATGCCAATCTCGGTGTGTTACCATCTTCTCAATTATGCGGACTGGACTCTTGTTGACATTTTCTATAGCTTCATTTGTTTGCAGACAACATGGAGAAGACTGGTGATGTTAGATTTTGAATTTGCCATAAAAGTTTTTCATTTTTTCAGAGATGAAGTTGGTGCTATTGTCAGTGATGATTTCACTAGGTATTCCATAACGGCAGATAATTTGATTCTTCAAAAATTTGATGTTATGGGAAGAAGTGATGGAAAAGTAAGATGCAACTTCAAACCACTTTGTAAAATAATCAATAGCCACTAGTATGAATTCGTGGCTATTTGAAGACGTTGGATTGACTTTTCCAATGATATATAGCCCCCACATAGAAAAGGGCCATGGTGTTATGAGATTATAGAGTTCGGATGCTGGTGCATGAATCAAATTAGCATGAACTTGACATTGATGACATCTTTTAACAAAATTGTAGCAGTTAGATTCTATAGTAGTCTAGTAGTAATCTTGTCTGATGATTTTCTTAGCTAACATGTGACCATTCATATGCGGACCGCATACACCATTATGAATCTCTTCCATTACTTTTGATGCTTCATGTTTATCAATGCATCTAAGGAGAATGTTATCATATGACCTTTTATATAAATGCTCACTACACAATACAAACTGTATGGCCAATCTTTGAATAGTTCTACGGTCATTATATGATGCATTTGAAGGAAAGGTTTTATCTTCTAAGTACCTTTTGATGTCACGGTACCATAGAATTCTATCTTTAGAAGACATTGACTCAATTTGAAGTCAATAAGCTAGTTCTTCTTACTTGTCTACTTGAATCTGGATGACTCCTCTTCTTGAGATGTTAGTCCATGCTGCAAGAGTTGTAAGGGCATCTGCATATACATTCTTGGCTCTTGACATATATGTAAACTCAATCTCCTCAAATTCTTTGGTCAATTTTTAAGATGTTCAAGATAAGGGATGAGCTTTTTATCTCGTGCTTTCCATTCTCCTTGAACTTGACTTATGATGAGAAGAGAATTACCAAATACTTTAAGATGATTAACTCTTTGATCAAGGTCCATAGTTAATCCTAGGATGCATATTCATATTCAGCCATGTTGTTTATGCATTCAAATGAGAGTTTAATTAATGCTGGATATTGATCAATTTGTGGGGATTCTAAGATTCCCCCTATTCCTTTTCCATGCATGTTTACTGCTCTATCAAAGTAAACTTTCCACGTAAGCTTTTCACCATTTTCAGACAAATCCTCATTTAGCATAAATAAAACCTCTTCATCAGGAAACTCAATTATGAGAGGTTCATAATCACTAATAGGTAACTCAACCAAATGGTCAGCAATTGCCTGCCCCTTGACTGATTTTTGAGTGACATAGGTGATATCTAATTCACTCAACAATAGTTGCCGTTTGGAAGTACGCTCAATAAGTGTTGGTTTCTCAAAGAGGTATTTCAATAGATTGTGCCGGGCTAAAAGAAAGACATGATATGATAACATACAATAGCGAAGCCATTGTGTAGCCCACACTAAGGATAAACAAGTCTTTTCAATGGATGGGTATTGGACATCATAGTCTGTGAACTTCTTGCTAAGGTAATAAATTGTATACTCCTTTTGACTACTACTATCATCTTGTCCCAAGACATATCCCATTGACGTCTCAGTAGTTGAAAGATGGAGGAGAAGTAGTTTCCCAGGTTTGGGAGGACCAAGTATTAGTAGATTTGCAAGATAAGCTTTAATCTTTTCAAAAGTACGCTGACATGCAGCATTCCAATCATGAGGTGCATTTTTCTTCAAAAGTTTGAAAATGGGCTCATAGATCGAGGTAAGTTGGACTAAGAATTGACTGATATATTATAGGTGACCCAATAACCGTCTTACTTCTTTCTCTATGTTTGGTGACGGCATCTCAATGATAGCTTTGGCTTTACGTGGGTCTATGTCAATGCCCCTTCTACTAACAATGAATACTAGCAACTTTTCTGAAGTGACACTGATAAAGTATTAAATTGATCATTTAAAGGCAATCATATGCATCATACTCATATTTTTATTTGCAAAATAGCATGAAATGATAGATAATTGTGTAACAAGTCCAACGGTACCAATTTCATCAAATTCTGACTTAAAAACATCGTCATTTCATGTGATCAAAGGAGTGTAGCGCATTTGCGGTTTTTCGACAAAACCGAGACGAAATGAATAAATATGATGATATGTTTATGATAATGCGCTAAATTATATTTATTTGATGTGAACAGGACACGTCGATAATGCAGTGCAGCTGGATGAGTTTCCGGAAATTTGGGGGAGGTCTAGTGTGCGGATTTCCACTAAAATAGGGGTAAAAATACAATTTGATTCCTTCATTCACTGGAGTTTCCCAAAACCCACACTTTCCTTCCGTCTCTCCAATTTCCTAAACACATCCCTTCCTCTATTTTAAAAATCCTCTCTCTCTCTCTCTCGTTTTAGAAATTCGAATCCTAATTCTTCTCCAGTTTCCTTTTCCTCTCCTTCCTTCCCCAATTCAGACTCTCTCTTCCTCTTTCCGTTTTGTTTTCCAACTTCCCCCTTTCCAAAAACTCTCCCACACGCTCTCTCTCTCTCTCTTCTTCTCTCCCATATATTCCGAGCTCCTCTTCTCCTCCGTAACTTTTCTCTCCCACAGCTTCTCCTCTCCTCTTTCTCTTCCTCTCCAGATTCGCAGCCCTCTCCTTCTCCACTCTCCGCAGCCCTCTCCTCTTCTTTTCCAAACCTTTCTCTCCCACAGCTGCTCTCCCTCTCTCTCTCCCGGCAGTCGGTTCTTCCTCCCTTTCTCTTCTCTTCCTCTCTCCCGTATTCTCTCTTAGTTTGTTTTCACAGCATCCGTCCCCCTTCCTCTGTTCTCTCCTTCTTCATATCTCTTTCTCCCCCACGCTCTTCCTCGGATCTCCAGCTGCTCCACGCGTTCTGTCAGCACCAGCAAGGTTCTCAACCTCCTCCAGCTGCCAGCGTTCACGGCAGCTCCTCCCAGCAGCAACCGTCTACTCCATGCATGCATGCCGTCATGCACCCACACGTAGCTGGCAAGCTTGTCAAGCATCCCAGCAAGTCCGGTGAAGCCTGCATGTTCTCCACCTAGCGCACGCTAGCAAGCCGCATGCAGCCCTCCTCCTCCAGCTTCCCTGCTCGTCCAGCATCCCAGCACCTGTCCACGTCCAAGTTCCTCCTTCCTCCAACGCAGCACCCGGCTGCTTCCTCCACGTACCCACGCATGCAACAGCAGCTGGTTCGCGGCTCCAACTGCACCTCCACGCGCCACCATCCGGCACTTGTTGAAGCCTCCAGCACCTGCCCAGCAACTCCACAGCAGCCACGCTCCAAGCTGCTAGCTTCATCCACGCAGCAGCAAACGAAGCCAGTAGTTCTTCCAACCTCCAGCCACCAACAGCAGCAAGCGGTTTTAGCAGCTGGACCATTGCACCGACAGTCTGTTTGTTTTTTCTTTTTATTAGTTTAAAATTAGGTTAATTACTTAGGAATAACTAAATTGTTATTTAATATTTTTATTATTTAGTTTAAGAAACAATTAAACTTTGTAGTTTGTTTTATAATTTTTAGTTAATTCATGTTTTACACGTAGTTAAATTTCCATATCTTTGTCGTAGATTTTAGTGTGGTTAATTTTTTTTTTTATATATATAAATGTTTGTGTTTAACTTCTAAAAAAAAAAAAAGGAAAAGAAAAAAAAAGGGAATTTGTTTAATTCAAGCAATTATGTTTTTAGGTTATATTAGTTAATTGTGTTTTAGTTTAATTAAGCAATTAGTCTATTTAAATTTTCACTTATTTTTAGATTAACTAAAGTCTAAAGTTTTCAAAATTAAAATTCTAACTCCCTGTGGATCGACTCGGACTCACCACTATTAAATTTCCAAATTTTGATTTGAGTGAGCCGGATAAATTTAGATTGAACGTTTTCATGTGTTTAACGACGCACAATTCGAAACGATCAGACACCAAAAACACACTTTGTAGGATTGAGCTGTAATTTATATTTTTGAAGGCCATCGAAGAATTGTTTGAGGTTTACCAAATGGTCTTCTAGATGTCGAGACTTAACAATAATATCATCAACATAAACTTCTATCTCCTTGTGGATCATGTCATTGTCCTTTGATAAGTTGCCCTAATATTCTTTAAGCCAAATGGCATTACTGTACAACAAAAGACTTTCCATGGTGTGACAAATGAAGTCTTATCCATGTCCTCCTCCGCCATGCGGATTTGGTTGTACCTAGTGAAACCATTCATGAAAGATAGCATCCTATGGCCAACTGTGTTGTCGACAAGAACATCAATATGAGGTAGGGGAAACTCATCTTTTGGGTTAGTTTTGTTGAGATCTCTATAGTTCACATACATCCGTACCTTTCCATCTTTCTTTGGCACAAGAACAATATTGGCAAACCATTCTGGGTAGAATACCACCTTTAGAAATCCAACATTATATTGTTTGACAATTTCTTCTTTAATCTTCAAAATCCATTCTAGCCTTAGTCTTGAATTCTTTGCTGAATTGGTTTTTCCTCTACTTTGAGTGGGAGACGATGAACTACGATATCAACATTAAGAGTAGGCATGTCCCCATATGACCATTCAAATGCATCAACGTACTCTCTCAGAAAATTAACAAGGATTTGACTTGCATTAGTAGGTAAAGATGTGCCAATGCGCAGGACTTAGTTTCACCATTTGCTCCCAAGTTCACCTCTTCAATTTCTGCTTGAATAGATACAGACTTATTTTCATACTGGGTAAGGAGATTGGACAACCCTGAAGTCATGAGTTCATCCTCAAATTCATCATCAATCTCAATATCCATGAGCTTGAAGCTTAACTCAGAGTCAAAGTCATGTACATCGAGTTTAACAGAAAAGGGAGGCTCATGAGTTGGTTCATCAAGCATAGTATTATTGAAATCAAAAGGGATTTCTATGTTTCTGATAATTTTTAAATTTTTAAAATTTTTAAAATTTTCTATATTTTTGTAGTTTTTTAAATTTTCTAGTTTTTAAAGTTTTCTAGTTTTTTCATTTTTCAGAAATTTGGGATATTTTCTTTTTTAGGGTTTTGTGATTTTTCAATTTTTGATTATCAGTGTGAAATCTCTGAAAAATGATTTGTACGAAGATTTTGGAAGGGTATCTATTGGTTTGGGTTTCTAAGTTTAGTCGGACTTTTTTTTTGGAGTGTTAGGATCATCTTTATGATTCCCTTTGAAGATTAACGGAGTAGCAAACCAACTCGATATCCTTTCAAAGGAAGATGTTACCTTCACAATGCATCTATCTAGAGAAGTTTTTTCCTCATCATTATTAATGACATAGATTGTGTGTGAATTAGACACATTAACAACCTCTTTTCCTTTCTCTTGAAGTGGGAGAGATTATGTTTCCTTCCATTTGTCGGACGAATTCTCTGACCTTTTGAATGGGCATCACCTTTCTCAACTAATTGGCCTCCATTCTTGCACTTGCTTGGGTGACGGACATTTCACTGACTTGACCCTGTCTTTCATTGCTATACGTTTTCTCATTTTTTTGTTTATGTATGGCTGTCAATTTCGATCGTAACCTTTCATGTAATCAGAGTTGAGATCATCATTCTCGGAATGTAAGAGCTTGTCAAAAGGATGATGATTGACTGGAGAGTTGGCATGAGATGTTGAGTCATTTTCAAATGGACTTGGCACAGAGGCAGTTTGATGGTATGAGATGGATCAATATCCTTCTCACAATAATTGATGTGATTGATATTTCCTCCGCCAGTGGGATCATCCTTTTGGTGAGGATGGTTCACTGATTTTGGAGAATGAGTATCGACATGTAAGGTTCTTAAATCAATCATTTATTGGATTACATTCCTCAAACTTTGGCATTGATTGGTTGAATGATCAGCCTGCCGATAATATCCGCAGAAAGATTTTAGATCATAATCAGCTGGAAACGTGGAGTAAAGGATTTGGAGGTGTAGGTAAAATCATCTTTCCCTTTTCTATGAGATGTGAAAGGATTGAACTAGGAATTTCCTTCAATGGTTCGAGCCTTCCTAATGGTTGTCCCCTCAGAATTGTTCTTTAGGATATTATTGGATTGACTTTCTATTGAGATGGGAGTCCTAAGATTAGGTCAAAAAATCCGTATTGGCATGTCCTAATTGAGCCTTTTCATGTTTTCTATTCTTATCACTAGAAGAGGGCACCTTAGCACGGGGGATCCAGACAAGGCTTTCTACCTTAGTCCTATGTCAATCAGTTCATCAAATGTTTGGATAATTATCAAGAATTCTGATAGCGGTGACATGGTAGATTTTATGATCATGCTTATTGTTGGGATCCGGGCGGGACACGAAGAATGCAACGGAAACAAAGATAAAAATCCCATCCGATGCCCGTTGATCCGATTCAGAACGAAAAACTAAAACCGAAAACTAACGGGAAGTAACCCGATTACCGTGTGCGGATTCGAATCCGCTTCCGTCTCGGTTCCGTTGAGGCGATGCTGCGAGCCGCAAAAGCGTCCGGCCTCCAGCGGTATCCATGCGATCCTCCGCGGTGGTTCGTCCTCGCTCCCTCGTTTGTATCAGCTCGCTCGCTAAAGATCTGTCGCCACAACGACGTTCGAAAACCCCCCGGACGAAAATTCCTGACTTTTGGGAATCACGCGCGGCGAAGACGGAGACTATCCCGGCGCCTCAAATAGGGCCGCCAGAGGAGGAGAGAGAGAGGGGGGGACGGCCAGTATGGGGGAACCCTGGAGCTTGGCCCAGGGTTTCTCAACAGCGCATATATATATATATATATATATATATATATATATATATATATATATATATATATATATAAATCCCACTAAAACACCACCGACCGAGAATCTATTTGCATGTGACCCTCTAGGCCCATTAACCAGCCCGGTTTTCAGCCTGTTAAGTCCAATAACTAGTTATTGACTTATTATGATTAATTAATATCTAGATATTAACTAATTACTTAACTGAATTAAAATCTCATGTAAATTCGGTCGGACTTCCGATCAAGTTGGATGCCAAACAACACCGCATGATCCCGGAAGGTAATGTGGTTCAGCAACCCACTCATGGAACCTGTCTGTTTACAGTTACTGCATGGCTATAATCTTTTGTTCGCACAATGCTCTCAAGTTAACCTAGGGTATGGTCAACTGTCAAACCATAGATGGTCAACTCACTTGAATCAGAGTCTGCTGTACAATATCCGAAAACATCCTTTTACATATTGTTTCTGCTATGACCAGAGACTCCTGCGAATCTATTCTAGAGCATTCTCTCTCCAGTTACCTGAGAGCGAACGATCCTTTATTGAACACACAATCACCTTCGAAGATCTTCCGCCAGACCCGATCCTTGATGTTTAGAGATCCCATGGATAAGGATTCGTAGGTCAAGGTCAAAGTCCAGAAGTCCACCGACAAGATGTCTTTGGTGTCTCAAGTCCAAGGATCAACCACGCCACTGTGACGATGAATCAAGCCGGTTGACAGTCAGGTAAATTACTATTCTGCAATTCAAGTTGGATCAGTTCAGTGAACTCATTCCCCAATGAGCACCTACTGGTTTACCATTGTGTCTCCACACAAGTAACTAACGAGATTAGTCACCCTTATCATATGAGCTGGAATAACCTGTACTAGTCTTATCGGATGTTTGATGTCCTTCTCAAACATCTTACGACTATGAACAATTAAGAATATGTGTTTATAAGTCATCAGTCTCATTATTATGATCTTATCATAATCTGATGACTATTGCACACATTCATGGACTTCATTATGCGTAATAACAAATATGCCAATCTACATAATGAAATAAATGCCATTTATCAGTCAACCAGATTGAAATAGGTGTCTTGTGATTGGCTTAGAGGACACCTATATCCATCACTTATTACTTCAGCTTTGCTAGGTGGTTGCTCTATTCGCACAATCACTTTCAACCACCTCTAAACAAAGGCTTTGAGCTTCTTATCCAGACTTTGCACCATAGTCTCAAGTTGCTCCCTTTTTAGCCTAATGTTCCAATTTTATGAGAACTGCCTGATGAAGAGTTTGGACAACTCTTTCCATGAAGTCATTTGCCTAGGATCAAGAGATAAAAACCAACATAATGCTGCTCCTGAAAGACCATTTTGGAATAAATGGGTTAACAATTGTTCACCACTTTTGAGTGGAAGTACTTGATTAGTGTACTTATCAAGGTGGGCTATTGGACATCCATGACCATCAAACTTTTCAAGATTGAGCATTTCAAGATGTGGGGGTTGATTTGGATCTTCAATTGGTCTTTTCGATGCACTCCTTGTTTTGAATCTTTCTAAGTCTTTTTGCATTGTTTCAAGTTTGGATTGGGTAGAGATGAATGCTAGTGAAGGCTCTTGTTGAGATTGGGAATGTATAGGACTGAACCTCATGCCTTCGAATCGGCTAGTAGGATGGGAATGTTTGGATGATTGAGTTGCGATGAGGAGACTTGCATATGATGAGCATGAGATAGCATTGTCATAAGTGCATGAAATGCTTTAAGAGTTTGTATTAAGAGCTTTCTAACCTCTTGATTTTCTCCTAATTGTGCATCTCCACCTTCTTCTTTGTGTCATCAATATGAATTGGTCTTGAGGTAGAAGGGCTAGGATCCATTTTGGTGATTAGTGTATCTGGTGGAGGGCCTATAAGATCATCGTCAATCGTATTGACTCCTTCTGATGCATGTGTCATCTTCTTGTGAATTGACATACATCACTTTCATTCATTTCGCCAAATAAGGTGACAATCCCTTCAGACATATCTTATTGGTCACTTGTCTCTTTATCACCCTCTTGGCACCTAGAAACAAAAGCTTCACTAATGTGTGGAGCTATTGGCTTAAGTTGATAGGAGATGCTTTTTCCTTCTTCAATCATCTTCTTTTGCACTTGTTTGGCTAGAGCAACCAGTTTTTTCTCCCCTTTAGTGGGTTTATAACCTAGGCCCCATGTTACATGTTGTCCATTTGCTCGAGCATGTTCTAATTGACCTTAGTTTACTTTTTCCAACCCTTGATGTCCTAAATGAAAGTTCCTTGTTTACACAATTGGGCTATCATCCTGTTAGAATCGTGAGTGGGTAACTTGATAACAATAGAATCCTCATTAGGCACAACATTCACTATCTCAAATTGGAAACTGTGATAAGCAACATCAGAAGGTGAATGTGTGATGTCAAGCATTTGAAATTGTTGAGAATCATGAGTGGTGTTTACTTCTGTAGGGACTATTATGTCTGGTTCATAGAGGACGACAATAATACTATTACCATGATGAAATTTGAGTCTTTGATACACACTGGAAGGGATGATCTTATATGGGTGAATCCAAGGTCGACCTAGAAGCAAGTTGAAAGTTGACTTGATATCAACTACTTGGAAAGTGACTTGGAATTTGACAGGGCCAATGAGTAGCTTTAGGTTCAATTCTCTAATAACATCTCTCTTTGTGTTATCAAATGAGCTGACCCTTTGATTGGATTTTCTAAGACTCAACGGCAACTCTTAATTTTGTTAAGGTCTTAAGTGGACAAACGTTAAGTGAAGACCAATTATCTACAAGAACAAGAGGTATCTTGTAGTCATCATATTTGACTGTAATTCTTATAGAGCGGTTGTAGTTCGCACCTTCCGTACGGAGTTCATCATCAAAAAATACAATCGCATCTAGTGCCATGACTTGACCAATCATGTTCTCCAACACTGAAGGCTCAATGTCTTTGGACACATGAGCTGAATGAAGGACCCTAATCAGGGGTTGCCTATGGGGAGGAGAGTCATTTAACAATTCCCAAACAGAGATATCGGCCTTGTCCGTTTAAGCTGGGGAATGACATCATAACTTTGTTCTCTTCTTTGGAACATTCTTCAATGTCACATTGACCTTCTCGGTTAGATTTTGTGGGATTTTCAACTCTGAGATGGGTAGGTTTGAATATCCTCCCCGAACTTATCATGTTTCCCACTTCGGCACATATGGATGGTGTGAAGCTTCACCCATACACATATGGGACCTTGTACAGATCAAGTTCAATAGTCAACTTTATGGGCTTTTTTCTTAGTACCTCTACAGGCTTCTTCTTAATAGGATTTTCATTCATAGTTGGAGTTGTGGACAAGCCCATCACCTCGATTGGTCTTCTAGGCTTTGTTGGGACTCGAAGAACTTCTAGAGGCTTTTTAGATGCTTGAGAAGGGTCCATCACTATCAATGATTGTCTAGAATATTGAGGAGCTCCCCATACAAGAGCGAGGACAGATTGTGAGGTACTTGCTCCATCAGAGTTGCGGACTGATAAGGGATTTTAGAGTATGTTGGATGTCTCAGTTTATGGTGCTTTGACTACTATGACTTTTTGATCAATGAGGTCATGGATTAGATGCTTAAAGTTGAAGCACCGATCAGTGATGTATCGATTGCTTTGATGGACGTTGTAATAAGCTGATGCATCATATCCTTTTGAATGTAGATGTACCTACCGAGGAGGAGTAACGTAATGTCCACATTTTCTAAAAGGCGAGGTAATATGCAGTTCAAGATTTACTAAGAGGAGTGAAATTTCGAAATGGACGAGGAGCTTGAGGTTGTGTTTGGAGAGTGAGAGTGGGGATGTGAGTAGGAGGTAAGTTTGGAGGTAGATTGGATGCACTTATAGAAACTGGTTGAGACTGAAATGTAGCCTGGGTTGGCTTTGAAGTTTGCACCAATGGATGGGGATGTCTTGCATTCGATGGGTAAGAAGCTTGGGGATACGCCTTTGTCATATGTTGGAAAGTGGCGTTGACACCTTCAGTTGACTTCGGCAAGGTGCCTTGTGCAATAGTTTTCTGATCGCTTTTGCCTTTTTTGATTGAGAGGATGTTGAAAAGAGATGACCCTTGAAATCCTCCAAGAGTTAGAATTTAGCCTCCCCTGATGGCAGTTTCCACTCTTCCACCTACTTTAATGAGAGGAACAAAGTTTTGGTGAATTTGGATTACTAAAAATCTAGACAAAGAGAGAAGAAAAGTTCTAATGATCATGTCAATCAACTCTTCTTTAGTTGGACGATGTTTGACACGTGCAACCATTGCTCTCCACCTCCCAACATAGGTGCCAAATGATTCATTTGGTTTTCGAGACAAGGCCTCAAGGCCTTCTCTACGGGGTTCTATATCCAAGTTATAAGAGTGTTGATCAACAAAGGGTCAAGATAGTTGATCGAAAGATGTTACTTTGGATAGATCAAAGAAGGTGTACCACTGAAGGGCTGGACCTGTCAAACTCTTTTAGAAGTAACGAATGAGCAATTGCTCATTTGTTTTGAGTGAAGCCATGTCTCCATAATAGGTACGGAGATGAGAGAGTGGGATCCATTCTCGCCATACTTTTCAAGTTCAGGTAGTTTGAAATTTTCAGGGAGTTGAGATTTAGGGAATGGGCATAAATCTTGAAAACGGATGTTTCAGAATCTCATCCCTGAAGCTTTGCCATCTCCTCTTCCATTTTCTCTAGCCTTGTTTGGACTGGATCAATTGTTGGAGGTGGTGGAAGATTTTCTTAGAAGCTAAAAGGAATAGGTGGGATGTAATTTGATGTCATCCCTCCTACAAGATACTGATGTGAGTTTTGAGGAGTAGCATTTTCTCTCACCTCTTCTTCATACCTACTATTGGCAACTCCCATGGATTGAGGAGATGGGTATACGATTAGTGGATCATATGGAGGGAGTACGTGAGCCTGTGAGGGATTGGATCATGTTGATGGTGCCCCTAGTTGAGGTAGTTGAGATTGAGTTATCATTGCCATTAAAGTCTGGATTGCTTGCATGATTTGACCAATTTCTTTAATTGTTGGTCATTATTTGCAATGTTTGACGCCCCACTTTCATCAATAGGTTGTGCTCCCATTGGATCTTCCTCAACATATTTTAGGATAGAAGAACTTTGTTGAGCTCACAAAAAGGGGATGTCGAGTAGAGGTTCTTAATAATTGACCCGTATTGGCTCAAAGCATGAAGTATGAAAATTCAGTCTAACTAAGAATGTAAGATGGGTTATGGGAACAAAGAGAAGGAGTGTCAAAATAAAAGTGAAATAAATACACATAATAAATGGAACGAGAATGACATGGGTTAGACAAAGTAAAAAGTTCAAGCTTAAAATGAAAGATTACGTAAAAAATGAATATTATTAATAACTATCACAATAGCGAATAACAAAATGCTAATATAAAAGAAGAATGCAAATATGTAAGTGACGTGTGTGATTAGATTGAGAACTAATGATGCAAACAATTAGATTGTTCTCAAAATAAAAGATATTCAAGTATGACTATATATGCTAAAGAAAGAGGAATGCGAGAGATGACAACAGAAAGTAATATACAGGTGAAGTGTGTGCTCACAAGTGAAGAAATGATTAAAAAGATGCGAAAATATAAATTAACAATACGAGAAAGGAAATATAAGAAAGCAAAGAACTACACTAGGAAAAGTAAACATGCAGATTGCATAAATGGAAATATGCGGGTGAAGTGTGTGATTGACGTGGAGACAAGTGACACAAATGGTTAGATTAACCGCAAAATAAAAAAAGATAACAAAAATAAAATTACGGTGAAGTGGGCACGAATAAGTGAGAATAAAATATAAAAACATAAATTCACAATGCAAGAAAATAAAGCAAAAGTCCCTGTTTGTGTTTTTTTTTGAGATTTCACTTTGACTTAAATAAGGATTAAGTCCAAGGGTATTTCTGCCCTCTCAAGTGGTTTTTGATGGATATATGTGTCTTCTAAGCCAATCATAAGGCATCTATTTCAATCTGGTTCACTAATAAATAACATTAAATTCATTATGTAGATTAGCATATTTGTAATTGCGCATAATGAAGTCCATGAATGCGTGCAATAGTCATCAGATTATGATGAGATTATAATAATGAGACTGATGACTTATAAACACATATTTTTAATTGTTCCTAATCGTAAGATGTTTGAGAAGGACATCAAACATCCAGTAAGACTAGTACAGGTTATTCCAGCTCATATGATGAGGGTGACTGATCTCGTTAGTTACTTGTGTGGAGACACAATGGTAAACCTATAGGTGCTCATTGGGTAATGAGTTCACTGAACTGATTTGATAAGAATCGCCAAATGGTAATTTACCTGACTGTCAACCGGCTTGATTCATCGTCACAGTGGCGTAGTTGATCCTTAGACTTGAGGCACCAAAGACACCTTGTCGGTGGACTTCTGGACTTTGACCTTGACTTATGAATCCCTATTTACAGGATCTCTAATAGTCAAGGATCGGGTCCAGCGGAAGACCTTCGAAGGTAATTGTGTGTTCAATAAAGGATCGTTCGCTCTCAAGTAACTGAAAAGAGAATGCTCTAGAATAGATGCGCAGGAGTCTCTGGCCAAAGCAGAAACAATATCTAGGGTTTGACAGTTGACCATACCCTAGGTTAACTCGAGAGCATTGTGCGAATGAAGGATTATAGCCACGCAGTAACTGTGGACAGACATGTTCCATAAGTGCGTTACTGAACTCCATTACCTTCCGGATCATGCGGTGTTGCTTGGCACCCAACTTGATCGGAAGTTCGGTCGAATTTACATGAGATGTTAATTCGATTAAGTAATTAGTTAATATCTAGATATTAATTAATTATAATAAGTCAACAACTAGTTATTGGATTTAACAGGCTGAAAATCGGACTGGTTAATGGGCCTAGAGGGTCACACCCAAATAGATTCTCAATCGGTGGTGTTTTAGTGGGATTTATATTAAGTCGGAGACTTTTGTGAAAAGTCGCGCCGACTAAATATATATATACGCACTGTTAAGAAACCCTGGGCCAAGCTCCAGGGTTCCCCCGTGCTCGCCATCCCCCCTTTCTCTCTCTTCCTCCTCTGGGTGCCCCATTCGAGGCGCCGGGACAGTCTCTGTCTCCGCCACACGCGATTCCTGAAAGTCGGGAATTCCCGTCCTCGGGTTTTTTGGACATAGTTGCGGCGACGGATCTTCAGCGAGCCAGCTGATATGAACGAGGGAGCGAGGACAAACTACCGTGGAGGATCGTGTGGATACCGCTGGAGGCCAGACGTTTGTGCGGCTCGCGGCATCGCCTCGACGGAACTGAGACGGAAGCAGATTCGAATCCGCGCACGGTAATCTGATTACACCCGATTTTCGATTTACTGCTTTCGTTCCGAAACTGATCTGCGGGCATCGGGCGGGATCTTGTTCATTATTTCCGTTGTGTTCTTCGCGTCCTGCCAGGATCCCAACAGTGGTATTAGAGCCAAGTTGCCGCTCTGATCCGTTTCGAGGCGTTGAAATTAATTTTCTAAAATTCTCCATGCAATTTTTTAATTGATCTTTGGAGTACATTCATGGGATGAATGTTATGGTCAAATTACAGATTTATTTCAAAAGGAAAATCTTTTTTTTTTTTTTTTGGGTTCTTGGAGCCGTCCATGGTGTTGGATATCGGCTTATGGGCTTGAAGAGGTATGGAGCGCCGGATAATTCTTGGGGCCACCGCCGGTCGTCCTCAACTCGCCGGTATGACTGGGGATGAACGGGGACCTCGTCGGCACCCTACAGGGCGGCGGTGACCGGCTGTGGGCATCCATCCCCTTTTCCTCTCCTTCTTCATTTGATGCAGAAAATGCATAAGAAAGGGGAGTTGGACGATGCTACATGGGGCTCATCGGAGCTCCGCCAGCGCCGGGCATGCTGGTCCCATCAGGGGTAACCCCGCCGGCCATTTCCGGCCCGGCCCCCGCCGCTGGCTCCAGCAGCGGCGCCGCCCCCCAAGCGCTGCAACCTGTAAGAAAGGGGGGGGGGACTCTAAGGGGCAGACCGGTGCGCAGGGCTCGGACTGGCCGGTCTCGTGCCGGCCCAACCGAGGGTAGTTGGGCCCGGGCTGGGCGCGCTAGGCGCCAGACCTGGCTAGGCCAGCTGGCGCTTGGCTCGAGCTAGGCCGTGCCAAGTCCGCCCCTGGTAGCCCTTGGTCCAGACCCTCCCATTTAGCTCGAGCCCATTAACCCCTTTTACCCCAAAACCCCCCATTAAAATAATCCCCACCCTTATTAACTGGAAATTGTAATTAATATATAAGTTTAAAATATGTTTTAAACTTAAGTCTATAATTTTCAATTGTAAAGGGGTTGTTTTTAAGATATGATCTTAAATAGGATAAATATCTTTAAGATGTGATCTTAAATTAAATTAACAATTGTTGTTAATTGAGTAATTAAAGGGGTTATATGAAGATGTGATCTTAATCAATATTAACAAGAGTTGTTAATTAATTTTTTAAGTTATGACCTTAAAATTTAATTAACAAATGTTGTTAATTTTATTTTAATTAAGTGATTAGATTATTTTAATTTCTTAGCAATTGTTGTTATCAAATTAATTATTTAATTAAGAGACATTTAATATGTCGTTATTAAATGTTTGATTAACTCTTAATAATGGTTATTAAAAGGGTTAATTATTTCTTGAGAATAAACCTAAATAAAAGTTATTGAGGATTGATTAAGTCTTAATAATAATTATTAAGATAATTAATTAATATCAAGAATCTCTTAATTAAGTTTTTAAAGATCTAAGTTAATTATTTCTTGAGAATAAACCTAAATAAAAGTTATTAAGGATTAATTAAGTCTTAATAGTAATTATTAAGATAATTAATTAATATCAAGATTCTCTTAATTAAGTTTTTGAAGATCTAATCTACTTAAAAATTGATCTTTTAATAAGAGTTATTAAGAGATTAAATCAAGTCTAATTGTTAGACTAATTTTAATTAGAATTATTCTAATTAATATTTCTTAATAGTTGTTATTGAGAAATGTTATTTAATAAGGGGGTTCTTAACAATTAATTGTTAAGGAATTAGAAATTCTTTTATAAGAGTTATTAAGGAATTTTTAATTTTATCTAAATATTAGATTGTTTTACTTTAATAATTGTTATTAATGTGATTTAAAATTAATCTAAGTGTTAGATTAATTAATTTAGAATTGTTCTAAATTATACATAGAATATTTTAAAATTTTAATTGGAAAGGTGTTGGTGAAAGATGAGGATATCAGAGAAAGGTGAAGAAGCTACTTTGACAATCTTTTTAATGATAATCATAATGGAAACATAGTGGGCATAAAATGTACAACAGAGCATAATGTAAACTAGGAGGATTAGATTTTCGGAAGTCCAAGAAGCATTGAAGAGGATGAAAGTAGGTAAAGCGTGTGGCCCTGATGGAATTCCTATAGTTGGAGTGGAATGGTTGACCCGACTGTTTAACAAGATCCTAGTATCAAAGAAAATGCCAGATGAATGGAGGAAGAGCACTCTTGTACCTATTCTTAAAAACAAAGGAGACATCCAGGATTGCTCAAATTATAGAGGAATTAAGCTCATGAGTCATATTATGAAGCTGTGGGAGAGAGTTGTGGAACATCGTTTACGTTCTGACACAACTATCAAGGCCAATCAATTCGGCTTTATGTCGGGTCGATCAACTATGGAAGCTATCTTTCTCATCAGGAGTTTGATAGAGAAATATAGAGATTTGAAGAAAGATCTACATATGGTGTTCATCGATTTGGAGAAGGCCTACGATAGAGTTCCAAGAGATGTCTTATGGTGGGTGTTGGAGCGCAAGAGAGTATCTACTAGGTACATACAAGTATTAAAAGACATGTATGAAAGAGCAACTACTAGTGTCCGCACGGTCGGAGGGGAAACAAGAGATTTTCCTATTTCTGTTGGAGTGCATCAAGGATCAGCAATAAGTCCTTACCTTTTCGCATTAGTTATGGATGATTTAACAAAAGATATACAAAAGGATATTCCGTGGTATATGTTGCTTGCGGATGATATTGTATTGATAGATGAGACGCAAGAGGGAGTTAATAGAAAACTAGAGCTTTGGAGGAACACCTTAGAGTCTAAGGGTTTCAGGTTAAGTAGAACTAAGACAGAATACATGTATTGTAAGTTTAGTGAAGGTCGAATAGGAGAAAATGAGGGAGTTAACTTGGATGGGATGGTAATACCCCAAAGCACCAATTTCAAATATCTTGGTTTGATCCTCCAAGAAGACGGAGAGCGTGATGAGGATGTTAGCCATAGGATTAAAGCAAGATGGTTGAAGTGGAGACTTGCCACGGGAGTCTTGTGTGACCGCAATATCCCAACGAAGCTGAAAGGAAAATTCTACCGTACGACGATAAGACTTGCAATGTTATATGGTAGAGAGTGTTGGGCGATGAAGGGGCAACATGTCTCTAAGATGAGTGTTGCCAAGATGAGAATGTTAAGGTGGATGTGTGGGCATACTAGGCTAGATAAAATTCGTAATGAGTATATTAGAGAAAAGGTAGGAGTGGTACCAATTGAAGATAAATTGAGAGAAGGGAGACTGAGATGGTTTGGGCATGTTAGGCGTAGGCCTAGAGAGACTCTAGTTAGAAAAGTGGAGCATATTAGGATAGAGGAGGGGAAGAAAAGAAGGGGTAGACCTAGATTAACTTGGAAGAGGGTAGTCAATATGATTTGGAAGCTTTAAATCTTTCAGAAGAGGTAGCCCAAAATCGTCTAGAGTGGAAACAGAGAATCCATATAGCCGACCCCAATTATTTTGGATTTAAGGCTTCAGTGAGTTGAGTTAAGTTTGTTTGCACATGTTGATGTGTTTGATACTTTAAATTATATTTATTGCATGTTAAAAAATAAGATTTTCGAAAAATCAATTTATCCAATTTTGATTGGTACCCAGTTTTGAGAAAACCAAACTATTATATTTCAAAATTTTAGCCTTCATGTGATGTGCTTTATCATATATGGATGGTTAAAATTTGAAGTGGTCATGGACATGCACTTAGTTAATTTCAGATCATGTGATGATGTGATTATGTGGATTATCTTAGAGTTTGATTTATGGGTTAGTTAAATGTTAATTAATGAGGCCTACGTGCCTCCCTCTCTCTCTCATTCCAATGTAATTCTATCTTCTTCTATTATTGTACACGGCCATAAGGCTTTCTCTTACAATTAATTTGTATTTGAAAATTGTTTCAAATTTCATTTTATATTGTAATTGATCGTGTCGGCTGAGGAGAGGCGAAGATGATCCACAAGTGCAACCGGGAAGGCAACAGGAGATGGGATCACCAATGCCTATTTGTTTGCATGTTTTGATTATATAATTGTTGTATAGTTGTGGTGATTAATTATTTGGCTCCAATTTATCACTGTGCTGTCTATAACCACATAATGAACATGTATGGTTGATGCATGATTTTAGTTTTTGATTATGAATCAATTGCTATTATTTAGGTATAGTTAAATATATACGATATATTTATAAACTATCACTTAGGATGAGACCAACTTAACATAAACAAAACCTTCAACATAAAGTCTAAGTCGAAGCGCGAGTCATTGAGAATGTACCGCGTGACTCTCCATTACTATAGTTTTTAGAACTTAATTCAATGATGGCAGTTTCTATGTGTTTATCCGAGATCTGTCACCATCTGATGAAAGAACTATTAACTATGACATTGAGGTGCCTTGAGATTGGAATAGAGGAACGGTGTAGCTATCCTCGCGTTTACCTGGGAGCTACATTCTTACTCTACTTTGTCACGTATCGATGGTAAAGCTTAGACCAGGGATAATGGTCTACTGTGTTTACTTGGGACCATTAAAGACCTGGGAGCCGAAATAAGATCGGATATTGCAAGGAGTTGCAATTACTATGAGATGGTTGCTCTAAAATAATGGTATGATACTATGTGTTTACCCGAGGTCATACTATGATTCTTAGAGTTTCTGATCCTCACTAGGAGATCGTCGGAGTTTCCCATTCTGTATACCTGAAGGTTATACAATCCGTCGAAAAATAGTGGGAAATAATTCAAGATAAAAGACTATAATTGAATTATAAGAACTATCTGCTTAAATCATGTTATTTCCTTCGTTCACTAAAATATCGTCTATTAATTTGAGATTTTGGCATATTGGATGCCAATACTTCTCATATTTAGATTGACTAGAAAACTCTGAAGAATATATTCAGGACGCAGTGAAAGTCACTATCCTAATCAGATATCATGAATCCTCTTATTTGGATAGACCAAGCTGAAGAGGTACTCATGGTATGCCTTTTTGAATGACAATGATTGTCATGAAATCTCTTACTTGGATAGAATTCATGATGTGCCTTTGAGAAATGTAAGTGGTAAGAGTTTAAACGGTCGAACCCACACCTGAGAAGGATAAAGGAAAGTCAACTGAAAGAAAGAAGTAAAAGTTCTCCCACTGCAACCAATAGGGATATTGGGAAGGGCAAAAAGAATATGAAATTTGCAAGAAGTTTAGGGTATTCTTATTATCATCTTTTACATGTCTATTAGAGAATTAGTGTCTTCAATATGAGATATTGGAAATGATTCTTAGATCTGCGATAGTATGCATATTTAGATAAGTAAAAAGAAATCTAGAACATATAAGTGTTGAGTTAGACTCAACAATTTCTAGATATGCATAGGTTACTGTCAGACAGTAAATCCTTGTATATCTATAGGAGTCTAATATGAAATTGAATAATTATTATTTCGTTACATAAGATATAAAGAATTATAAAAGTGAATAACATTGACTGAAAATGAACAATAGTTGTTCTATAAGATTTTAAAATCAGTCAATACACTATAGATTCTTGATGTGACATCTCATGTGATAAATGTTCACAAATCTCCTATATAAATGAACTGTGTGAATCCTGATTATCAATGGTATTCTACACAGGGTTGTACAATAAGAAATTATTAATGCTAATACATACTAATATAAACAACTCAATATCCTCTTAAGGCCAAAGATAATACTTACCTTATTAGTTTACTCTTGGAATGATTCGACTGTATGTACTTGCTGAAGTACAAGTCGAATGCATCTGAGAGATTAAGGTATAATATCAAAATGAAGTATTAGAATTCTTCGATTTGATTAAAGAAATTAATACTTAAGTATATAATTCACAGAAATCATTAAAATGATAATTGTATCATCGCTCGATTGATCCTCATTGTACATCATAGTAATATGATAGTACGAAGAATTGCACCTTATTAAGATATGGTGCAATATATAATATGATTTGCCTAATTCTTATATCTTTTTAAACATGAGTATCAACATTAGATGTCTATACTTTACAGATGGTTCCAAATAAGTCAGTATGTGTTCACATAAGATATGGAAACCAAATAATTCATATGAGATGTGAATTATAAACAAACTTGATTTGAAAGTCAAGTTATGCAGTGGTGTGAATTTGTGAAATGTCCAAAGAGTAACGAAATAATTATCGTCCTCAAAGCTGTCTTCTATGAAGATGAATATGTCTTCAGAGAAGACAGTGGGAGCAGATAAAACTAGAAGATGTTCTAGACCCACAAATTAACATAAGATTATTAGATAATCTTTAGTTGTTTGGAACCACTTATAACACACATTAGAGAGCTTCATGGATTTTTTTAGATTCTCTCAATGACTAGAAGGATATGTTTGACATATCAGATTTAGAAAAATGGGAGGAGCTCAAAGATATAGATTATGATCTAAAATTTATGATGATGCTCTTTGTCATTACAACTTTGAAATTGACAAGAAGTTAAGAATTCTAAGCCATAGTCAATAACTGTTATTGAGTTCATAAATTGATAGTATTGCTAGAGGGTATTGTACCTAAAGCAAGTAAATCTTCAGAATGAAGATTAGCATAAATAGACTACTTAAAACTTATATGGTAAACTAAAGGAAATAGTCAACGTCAAAATGTTGATTTAGACAAGCTTTTCTCAGTGGTTACCATTAATAAGTTTATTATAATTCTACTTGCCAATACTGCCTCTCATAATGATGAGATGATGACAGTTGGATATGAAAAGCGTTCTCTCAATGTGATTGAGAAAAAGATGCATATGATACACCTTTAAAGCTTTTAGAATATCGAGGAAGCAAGTTATGATTTCAAAAATCTATTTGAATCAAACTAAAGCTTCCCTAAGTTGTAATAAGAGTTTTGACTCAATGGTCAAATACTACATGATCATTAAGAATGATCACGGAGTGTGTGTGTTCAAGAAGGACAGTGGGAGTACGGTCGCATTAGTAATGCTTTGTGATAATAACATCAAAGTCATTGAGAATGACATCAGGATGTTAATAGCAGTAAAAGTATTATTAACCATGTTTTTCTCCATAATAGGTTTGGTTATAACATCCTACGTATTGAAAATACGAATCTATTAAGATAGATTGGTGGGGATTTTGCGTTAACCTGTATGTCAAATGTTTGACATAAATTCCATAATAAGTCTCAAATGTTGAAATATAGAATGTATTTATTTAAGGAAAAGTTTCTTGAAAGATATAGGGAAACCTAGATAGTAGGAGTTAAGCGCATCACTAAGTACTTAAGAAGTGCCAATGATGCACTCTTATATATGGAGAGGATGATTTGAAACGATGAGGTCATAGTGACTCAAATTTCAAGTCTGATAATGGGTTTAACCTTCTAATAAGAAATGAATGGATTGAAAGGGTTCCAACCCAGAGCTCGATATTAAGATGACGACATAAATAAATGATATTGTTATTAGAATAGTATGGATGAAGAGTTCATCCCTCAACTAGATGTAGTTCTAAAAGGTCTCTAATAATGTTCCGTTGTTGTAGGACAACAGTGAGAGCGATCAATTTTGTGGTCGAGCCATAGTCTCATTAGAAGTTGTAGAACATTCGGAGGCTCTTTCACAAGTTTAGAGACATAGGATTAAGAGAAAATAACGTAATGGAAAATATTCCATTTATCGATAATTTAGCAGATCCCTGACCAAGTCTTAGTCACAGACTTTATGTGAGCATCACCTAGATTTGATGGAGATCAAATGCGAAGGTGATTAGCTTGAGTCCAAGTGGGAGATTGATGGATATAGGTGTCCTCTAAGCCAATAATTAAGCACCTATTTCAATCTGGTTCACTAATAAATGACATTAAATTCATTATGTAGATTGACATATTTGTAATTGCACATAATAAAGTTCATGAATGCGTGCAATAGTCATCAGATTATAATGAGATCATAATAATGAGACTGATGACTTATGAACACATATTCTTAATTGTTCTTAATCGTAGGATGCTTGAGAAGGACATTAAACATCCGGTAAGACTAGTACAGGTTATTCTAACTCATATGATGAGAGTGACTGATCTCGTTAGTTACTTGTGTGGAGACACAATGGTAAACCTATAGGTACTCATTGGGGAATGAGTTCACTGAACTGATTTGATAAGAATCGACAAATGATAATTTACCTAACCGTCAACCGGCTTGATTCATCGTCACAGTGGCATGGTTGATCCTTGGACTTGAGGCACCAAGGACACCTTGTCGGTGGACTTCTGTATTTTGACGTTGACCTACGAATCCCTATCAACGAGATCTCTAATAGTTAAGGATCGGGTCCAGTGGAAGACCTTCGAAGGTGATTGTGTGTTCAATAAAGGATCGTTCGCTCTCAGGTAATTGGAGAGAGAATGCTCTAGAATAGATCCATAGGAGTCTCTGGCCAGAGCAAAAACAATATCAGAAAAGATGTTTTCGGATATTGTAAAATAAAGTCTGATTCAAGTGAGTTGACCATCTAGGGTTTGACAGTTGACCATACCCTAAGTTAACTTGAGAGCATTGTGCGAGCGAAGGATTATTGCCACGTCGTAACTAGGGACGGACAGATTTCATGAGTGGGTTGCTGAACCCCATTACCTTCCGGAATCATGCAGTGTTACTTGGCACCCAACTTGATCGGAAGTCCGGTCGAATTTACATGAGATGTTAATTCGATTAAGTAATTAGTTAATATCTAGATGATAATTAATTATAATAAGTCAATAACTAGTTATTGGACGTAACGAGCTGAAAACTAGACTAGTTAATGGGCCTAGAGGGTCACGCACAAATAGATTTTCAGTCGGTGGTGTTTTAGTGGGATTTATATTAAGTCTAGGACTTTTGTGAAAAGTCGCGCTGACTTAATATATACACGTTGTTAAGAAACCCTGGGCCAAGCTCCAAGGGTTTCCCCATACTGGCCATCCCCTCTTTCTCTCTCCTCCTCCTTTGGGCGCCCCGTTCGAGACGCCAGGTCAGTCTCCGTCTTTGCCACATGCGATTCCCAAAAGTCAGGAATTCCCGTCCGCGGGTTTTTCGGACATAGTTGCGATGATGGATCTTCAGCAAGTGAGCTGATATGGACGATGGAGCGAGGACGAACCACCGCGGAGGATCCGGTAGATATCGCTGTAGGCCAGACGTTTGTGCGGCTCGCGGCATCGCCTCGACGAAAGCGGATTCGAATCCGCGCACGGTAATCTGATTACACCCGATTTTCAGTTTACCACTTTCGTTCCAAAATGGATCTGCGGGCATCGGGCGGGATTTTGTTCATTGTTTATGCTGCGTTCTTCATGTCCCGCCCGGATCCCAACAGTTTCCCACTCGCCTTCAAACTTTTAGTAGAGAATCTCCAACTAGAAGTAAAAAATAAAAAGCAAAAAAATGGCTAGACGCTCAAGTTGAAGAGTCCCTAGTGGAGTCGCTAGTTGTAGTAACCCGATGTTTATATCACTGGGGACTAAATAGAAGTTATGAGTTTGTATTTTGGTTAAGTGTGCGAAAGGGGTTAGGCACCCACGCACCTCTAAGATTGGTCTCTACTAATCTAGCCAACTTTATAACAAATGAACCTTACCAAGTAATGATAAGATCCCTTTTGTAAAGGCACCAACTTACTAACAAAATGTACCTTATCAACTTGTGATAAGATCCCTTTTGTAGGAGGGGCATCAATTTGTTAACAAAGTGAACCTTACCAATCGGTGATAAGATACATTTGTGAAGGGCTTGAAGAAAAAAAAAAGATAATTAAGAGAGAAAAAAAATTAAAAAAGAAGAAGATTATATCGCTAACTTCTATCGACTATCTATGCATCGCTAGTATTTAGATGGGTTAGAACTTGGACTTTATGATTTGGGCTAGGGTCTCCTTACTCTCTCTCTAACTTAGAGAAATTAGTTGGGATAGGATACTCTATTTATAGATGAATGACATGGTAATCTTGATGATGTGGCAACACAAGTTTGAATCAAGGAAAATTAATAGATGAGAATGGTTGATGTAATTTTGATGAGACATATCATTGGTTCTTAAAGAGGTGAATAATTAATCCAAAAGGAAGGACATGTAGGCATGTTAAACTTTTGACTTGAATGAGGAGATGTGATATGTCATTAGTTCTTAAAAGAAGTGAAGTAAGAGTCCAAAGAAAATGACATATAGGTATGTTTAACTTTTGACGTGGATGAAAGATGATGTAACATTTCATTGGTTCTTTAAAAGAAGTGAAGGAAGAGTCCAACATATCATATGTTTCATTTTGTCATAATTTGATGGAGTTGTTGATGGGCTATTAGGCTACTATTGGGCCATGGGGCTATTGGGCTATTGGGCTACCGTTGGTCCATAGACTCATTGGGCTATTGGATTACAATTGAGCCATGCGGCCATTGGACTATTAGACTAGAATTAAGCCATTGGACCATAGTGGATGGAATAATTTACTTAGATATGTTGGGCTCATTGCATTTGGGCTATTCGAATGGGCTTGCAAGTCTTGGATATGTCTACATAGAATTTCAGTATTGGAGTCTTCTAAAATAGATGTCTATTGGGTTTTCAATTTATGTCCATCCAAAATAGAGTATCTACAATAATGACCTATATTATAGAGCGGGAGAAAATTACTTTTGTAAATGCATGGAAGTGCCCAAGGGGTGTAGATACGCTAATTTTGACATCATATTGAGTGAAACACTTATCATATTTATGATGCCCCAAAATGATCTTTAGTTTGATTATTGGGTTGATTTTTACCTATTTTTTTCAATTTTAGTAAAAAGTCCTTATTCGTGTCGCCCTTGGTCGACGTCTTTTATATTTCTAGCTCAAATCAATTTTTGTTTTAATATTTAATCGATTAAAGATTAAGTTAAATGGCATCGTTCATGGTCGATGTGTTTTAGAATGTTAATCTTAATTGGTTACTAATTTGATTTTTAATCCATTTACTATTAATCTAAATAGCGTCATTCATAGTCGACATGTTTTAGCATTTCCATAATTATCTCTAAATTTTCTCTTGATTATCTTTCTTATGGCCCCTCTAAATCACATTTGGGCTGGTATGATGCCATTCTAATGGACGTCGGTTCGACGCAATGCAATTCAGTTGCGTAGCCCACAAGCAAATATCCAACCAAAATCCAACAATTTCCATCCTTGAAGGTCCCTACTCGATTGGAAACACTTTCTTGATGATTCAGACTATTTTTAGAGGGTTTTGTGAACCTTGGAACCCTAAAAATTCACTTTATAAACATAGTATCTCTTTGGGGCTTCAGAGAGGTTGGCCGACGCATAACTGAGCATTCTACCATAGTGAGACGAGAGCTTTTTTGTTAAAAATGTGGACAATATCAATTGAAGCATTCTCTTCTTCTTCCAAGTCTCAGTGGCTTTGAAGGGCCAACTTTCTTCATTCTCTCTTAGTTTCTTCATTTTTCAATTGTTTTTACTTCATAGCTGCCTGCATTCACTATGATCATACGCACACACTAATCACATCATTTTTATCACCCTCCCTCTGCATATAGGGGTCTAAAAGCATCTAAAACAAGTGAGTTTCTTATTTAAAGTTGCATGCTTTCTTTCTTTCTAGACTAAGTACCACACTCTACTTAAGCTCTGATCATTTTTCTTGTTCATTTTGTTTGCTGCAAGGAATTGAAGAAGAAAGAGGGGAGGATCTCAATGGAACACAAAGCTCCTTCTTGCCATCATCTTCAAGGAAGAGAGTGAATGTTCAAAGGAAGGCTCTTCATCTTTGGCCGACCGAAGGAGGAGAAATTGGAAATCTACAATGCTCTAAATTTTAATGTAATTTCATGATCACTTCTTTGCTATTTTCATCTAGATCCTCGATCTCTGGCAATCACATTTGTCTTAATTTTATATTATTCATGATATTTTATATTGATCTTTTAATACTCATTTGAGCACTTCACAATTTTTTGGCGATCACGGTGGGACTCATTCTCCTCAGTTCCTTTCATTTTCACTCTCTTTTACACATTGGCACCCTCGTGTGCACTCTTTGTCCTCGTTGAGTGCACTTCTATTTACTGATTTCATTCTTCGTGCACCATCTGCACACTCTTTACAACAGCAAGTTTGCTCTGTTCGTAGTTATTTTAAAGTTGTGAACTCATCAAAAATGTTGTGAATGAAGTATGCTTGATTGATTAAGTTGATTGCCTATTACCTGTGAGATTTAGACTGTCATGTGTCGCTCTTATTTTCATCTATCTCTTGCTTGGACGAAGGGAAGTGTCCCTTCTTGTTTGCTGTCATGGGTTATGAATTGCGTCGACATAGAGCAATGCATTTCGAAACCACGTCCCCCACGGTTGCCACCATTTAGGCAGTCTGTTTGCTGCCCAAAGAGCATGTGTGAAGAGGGCTGCTTCGTTGAATCACGTCGACGTAGAGCGACGTGATTCTTACGGTTCTGAAAACACGTCCATCTGCACAGACATGATTTGGATTTTTGCACTTTTTGTCATTTTCACCTTTCATGCATTAAAGTGTTGGGTTTACTCGGGTTTCTCCGGATCGCTCACGCAGCGGAAAATAAAATATTACAGCGATCCGTTTCTGTTTTGAAAAACTAAAAACAACGATTATCGGATAATCGATTCTCACCGTGTGCGGATTCGAATCCGCAACCGTTCGGTTCCGTCGGTGCGACACCGCAAGCCGCGCAAGCGCCCGGCCTCTAGCGAAGTCTACGCGATCCTCCCCGCGACGGATATCCTCGCGTTCCTCATTCTTCGCAGCCCACGAAACCTCCGCCGGTTGCCGCAACGATCGCCGCAACGCCCGGACGATTTCCCGTCGAACGGGATTCGGAGAAGCGGCGGAGCAAATCTGGATATGTCTGGACGCCAGAGAGAGAGAGAGAGAAATTGAGGAGGGGCGGCTAGGGTTAGCAGCAGCTTGTCCTGCTCAGCCCGTTCGCTATGTTTTAAACTAACCGCGCGATTTTTCATAAAAACCCCCGGTTTGTATAAAACCCACTTATTTATCCATCGCCTTGAGAATAATTTGCGTGTGACCCTCTAGGCCCAAGTACCAGTCCAGTTAATGGCCCAACAAGCCCAGTGACTCCTCACGGGCTTTATTAATCAATTAATAACCCTTTATTAATTAATTAATCAATCGAATTGATGTCGCACATCGAATTCGACCGGGCCTCCGATCACGTTGGGTGCCAAGCAACACCGCGTGAATCCGGAAGGTATTGGGGTTAAGTAACCCACTCTTGGAACCTTTCCGCCGACAGTTACCGCGTGGATATAATCCTTCATTCGTACAATGCTCTCGAGTCAACTCAGGGTATGGCGAGCTGTCAAACCCTAACCGGTCGACTCACTTGGATTGGATGCCGCTGATGAATATCGGAAAACTCCTTTCCCGATATTATCGTCCGCCCTGGCCAGGGACTTTCGCGTATCCTTCCTAGAGCATTCTCCCTCCAAGTACCGAGAGCGAATGATTCCTTATTGACACACAATTCCCTTCGACGGTATTCCACTGTACCCAATCCTTGGCGTATTAGAATCCCGTTGCTAGAGATTCGTAAACCAAGGTCAAAGCATAGAAGTCCACCGACAAGGTGTCCTTGGTGTCTCAGGTCCGAGGACCATCCACGCAACTGCGACAAAAGAATTAAGCTGGTTGACAGTGAGGTACAATACCATCCAGCGATTCAGTCGGATCAGTTTAGTGAACTCATTCTCCAATGAGCACCTACAGATTCACCTTAGTATTTCCACACAAGTGACTTATGAGATCAGTCACCCTCATCATATGAGCAGGAGTAATCTGTACTAGTTTAACCGGATATTCGATGTCCTTCTCGGATATCCTCCGACTAGGAACGATTAAGAATATGTGTGTTTAAGTGACCAGTCTCATTAGTATGATCTCATCATAATCTGATCACTATAGCACATATTCACGGACTTCATTATGAAACGAGAATTAATGCGATTTATACATAATGAATATTATGCCATTTTATTAATAAATGAACGAGATTTATATAGTTAGATTGGCTTGTAGGCCACCTAAAACTAACAATCTCCCACTTGGACTAAAGCCAATCACCTTTATACAATAAGTCTATAGACTCTAGGTGACGCTCAAACACAATTTGAGCCAACAGCTTTGTCAGTGGATCTACTACATTGTCGACGGATGGAACTCTTTCCACTACTACATCTCCTCTGGATATGATCTCTTTGATAAGGTGAAAGTGCCTCAGAATATGCTTCGATTTCTGATGAGACCGCGGCTCTTTCGCTTGCGCAATTGCTCCATTGTTGTCGCACAACAGTGGAACATGCTCAGAGATGCTGGGAACAACGCCAAGGTCAGTGATGAATTTCTTCAACCACACTGCTTCCTTGGCGGCTTCAGCTGCAGCGTTGTACTCAGCTTCATTCGTCAAATCTGCAGTGGTTACTTGCTTGGAACTCTTCCAGCACACTGCGCCTCCCTTAAAAGTAAACACGAATCCAGATGTTGACTTGCTATCATCTGGATTTGACTGGAAACTCGGGTCAGTAAAGCCTCGTAGTTTCAAGTCACCTCCTCCATAGACAAGAAACATATCCTTAGTTCTTCTAAAGTACTTAAGGATACATTTTACTGCCTTCCAGTGCTCTTCGCCTGCATCAGCCTGAAATCTGCTCGTAACACTTAGAGCAAATGCAACATCAGGCCGTGTACATAGCATGGCATACATGATAGATCCTATGGCAGAGGCATAGGGTATTCTGTCCATGAATGCCCTTTCATTAGGAGTCTTAGGAGACCGCTCCTTTGAGAGACTAATTCCATATCTCATCGGTATGAGACCTATCTTGGAATTTTCCATGCCAAACTTTTTGACTATGGTATGTATGTATAAGGATTGGGTCATTCCAAACATCCTCTTTGATCTATCTCTATAGATCTGTATTCCCAATACGTAGGATGCTTCTCCCAAATCCTTCATGGAGAAGTTTTTCGACAGCCAGATCTTTACTGATGACATCATAGCTACATCATTCCCAATGAGTAGTATGTCATCTACGTAAAGAACTAGAAAAGTGATTGCACTCCCACTGGTCTTCTTGTACGCACAAGGCTCATCTTCATTCTTAATGAAGTCATAAGACTTGACAGCCTCGTCAAATCTTATGTTCCAGCTTCGGGAAGCTTGCTTCAGTCCATAAATGGACCTCTGAAGCTTGCACACTTTATCTGGAGATTCTTTGGATGTGAAACATTCTGGTTGTATCATATACACCTCCTCCTCAAGGTTACCATTGAGGAAGGCAGTCTTCACATCCATCTGCCAGATTTCATAATCAAAATGTGCAGCAATGGCGAGTAGAACTCTGATCGACTTTATCATGGCAACTGGTGAGAAAATCTCGTCATAGTCAATTCCTTGCCTTTGACGATATCCCTTTGCCACCAACCTTGCCTTATAAGTATCGATCTGTCCATCAGCACCAATCTTTCTCTTAAAGATCCACTTGCATCCGATGGGTACAATATCCTCGGGCAAGTCCTCCAAGTTCCAAACTTGGTTGGTGTACATGGACTGGAATTCTGAGTTCATGGCTTCTCGCCATTTTCCGGCTTCTGGGCCTTCTATGGCTTCCTGGTAGGTTTTAAGATCATCATCCTCATTATGTTCTACCTTATACTCACCTTCAGCGATATGTCCCACATATCGTTCGGATGGTTTAGGTAATCTACCAGATTTACGAGGCTCATCTGTGCGTACCTGATCAAATTCAGGAACTGATATCTTATCTGATGATAATACAGCTGTTTGGGGATCTGGAACCTCTTCCAGTACTATTTTTCTCCCACTGTCCTCCTGGAGAAAGTATTTTTCTTACAGGAAGACAGCTTTCCTAGCGATAAACACCTTTTGTTCACCAGGATGGTAAAAATAGTATCCACAGGTTTCCTTTGGATATCCTACAAACCTGCATTTATCAGTTCGTGATTCCAGCTTGTCTGGATCATGCCTCTTTACATGAGCAGGACAACCCCAAATTTTTAACATGTTTAAATTATGGTTTCCTGCCTTTCCATATCTCATATAGAGTAGAGGCCACAGACTTGCTGGCTACTCTGTTCAGTAGGTATGCTGCTGACTCTAGAGCATACCCCCAGAGGGACACTAGTAATCCTGAAAAGCTCATGATGGATCGCACCATGTACAACAAGGTGCGATTCCTCTTTTCTGATACACCATTCATCTGTGGTGTATATGGATGGGTCAACTGAGAAAGGATACCATTATCCTTTAAGAATTATGTGAAATTAGTACTCAAGTATTCTCCTCCTCGATCAGATCGAAGAACTTTAATACTCTTTCCTAATTATTTGTCTACCTCATCCTAGAACTCCTTGAACTTCTCAAATGCTTCCGACTTGTACTTCATTAAGTACACATAGCCGAATCTTGAGAAGTCATCGGTAAACATGATGAAGTATGAAAAGCCACCTTTGGCTTGGGTGGACATTGGACCACATACATCTGAATGTATTAGTTCCAGAATGTCCTGGACACGTTCTCCATGTCTAGTAAATGGAGACTTTGCCATCTTTCCCATAAGGCAGGATTCACATGTCGCAAACGATTCATAATCGAATGCAGTTAAGTAACCATGCTTGTGCAACTTTTGCAACCTGCTTTCACCAATATGCCCAAATCTATAATGTCACATGTAGGCTTGGTTCACACAATTCTTGCTCTTCTTAAGATCATTATCAATTTGAAGATTGTAATAAGAAACATTTAAGAGATATAGACCGTTGACTAAAGATGCTGAAGCTATTGATTTATTACCATAATAAATCGAACAACTTCTATTCTCAATAGTCAACCTATATCCTATCTTGTCCAAATAAGATATTGATATGATGTTTTTTATTATGTTAGGAATATAATAACAATCTTCTAATAGTAAGGCGTCTCCCGATGGAAGCCTGAGGTTTGCTGTCCCAACAGCAATCGCCGCAACTTTTGTGCCGTTTACTAGCCTCAATTCCACCTCACCTTGTCTCAGCTTGCGCTTACTTGTCAGCATATGCACATCGTGGCAGATATGAGAAGCACATCCGGTATCCAATACCCAAGATGTGGAATCCCTAACTGATAAGTTGATATCTATCATATAGATATCTGAAGCTTCAGACAACTTCACTCTTCCATGAGCTTTATCATAAAGGAACTCCTTGCAGTTCCTTTTCCAGTGACCATACTGCTTATAGTAGAAGCAGTCACCCTTCGCTACTTTTTTGCCTTTGTCCTTCAAACCGTTATCGTTAGCTGTCATCTCTACTTCAGGGGCATCCAATGCCGATTCAGCAGGAGGATCAGCTCCAGGGACAAAGTCAATGTGCTCAGATCTGAAGACATTATTCAGGTTTCTGAACCAATCTGAGTAGATCAGGTAAGTCAAAATAGCATCAAGTATGCCACGGAGTGAGTTATTCGACGACATAATTCCCTACAGGAGATAAGTAAAATCTATTTAGCAGATGTTCAATTATTAAAATTTAAAACAAGACATGGTCTTTTGTTCAAGTTTAGCTCCCACTAATTTTCGACGGACTGTATAACCCTCAGTTATACAGAACGGGAGATGCCGACAGTCTCCTAGTGGGGATCAGAATCTCAATGACTTGCACTACAGCCTTGTGGACAGCACAATAAACTGTAATACAATCAGAGAGCACCCAAGTCATAGGACTTGCAACTCCTTGCAATATCTGATCATGGCTTCGGTCCCCAGAGATTTAATGGCCTTGTGGATAGTACAACAAACCATTAATTCTGGTCTAAGCTAACCATCATTACGCGACGAGCATAGATTTGTATGCAGCCCTTGTGGATAGCACAACAAAGCTACATGGTTCCTCTACCCCGATCTATAGGCATCTAATGCCATAGCCACAGTTTCTCCTCCCAATTAAGCAGGCCTTGTGGATAGCACAACAAACCTGCCTAAAGTGATTCGAATCCTATGACTATAACGATGGTGGATCACGCGGTAAGTTCTTAACTACTCACGTTAAGGCTTAGAGTTCATCTGAGGGTATTTAGATAACTTTTATCTTGGTCTCTCCTAGGTAATAGTATATAGATATATCGTATATATTTACTAAATACTATAACCTGCTTTGATTCATAATCAAAACAAATCAATGCATCTCATACATGTCATTAGTGTGGTCATGGATAGCACAATGGGTTTGACTGGAGCCAACAGTCAAACGCACACACAATCTAACATAACAATTATATTAGATATCCTGCAAACACAAAGGTAAGAGATCTCCATCTTTTTGCCTTCCTGGTTGCAGTTGTAGATCGTCCTCTCTCCTTCCTCGGTTGCCTCGATCAGATTACATTAATTCTAGAATTACATGTAATTAGAAGAGAGCCTTATGGCGAGTACAAGAGAGAGGGAGGTAGAAATACATCGGAGTATGAGAGAGAGAGGTGCGCAGACCTCTATTTATTAACAATTAATAAACAATCATACATCCACGATCCACACAATCCATTCATCACATGAATAATTAACTAAGTGCATATCTATGACCACGGTGTGTTTTAAACATCTCACACATGATTCAGTGCATCATATGGTTAAAATAAAAGAGTTTTCAAAATATGTATAATTTTGCCTTTCAAAAAACTGGGATCCAATCAAAATTGGTATTTGAATTTCGAAAACTCATTTTATTAACTTAACATGCAATTAAATCTAAATTTAAAAGCATTAAACACACATCACATGTGCACACACTCCAAATTAATAATTTCAGATTATTTCATGCAAATTAGAACAATTCTAATAATGTAACACTTAGATTAAATCCCCTTTAATAATCTAACAATTAGATTATTAATAACTAATCTAACTCTTAGACCAGTTCAACAAAGTTAATTAACAATATAACACTTAAATTATTAATTAACTCTAATTATTAATTAACTACTAATCTAACTTTTAGATTAGTTAATTAATATTAATTAGTAATTTAACACTTAAATTATTAATTAACACTAATTAATTAATAACTATAATCTAACAATTAGATTAGAAGATTAATGTTAATCATTAATTTAACCCTTAAATTAATAAGTAACAATAATAATTAAAGACTACTAATTTAACATTTAAATCAGTCATTTAAGTTAATTATTAATTTAACAATTAAATTAACAACTAACTCAAATTGATAATTAACAATTAGATGTATTAATAATTAGTAATCTAATAATTAGATTAATAATTATTAACCATTAATTTTAACTCTTAAAATTAGATAAATTAAGGTCAATAATTAATTTAACACTTAAACTAATATTAACCTCAATTAATCCACAACTAATTGCTAATTAATAAATCCGGGCGGTTCGCCTGAACCCCTTCTTCCCCAAACGCCCAACATTGCAAGTTGCAGGAAACCCTAGGGTTCCCACCCCGGCGGCGCCGACCGCCGAGCTCCGCCCCCCCCCCCGGCGGGCGCCGGCCCCGCCGGCGATGCCCCCCGGCGCCGGCAGGGTCGCCGGCGGTGGCCAAAATAATAGCCAGCCGAGCCCTCCAAAACCCCTAGAAATCAGATTTTTCAGGTTTTAATACCAACTTTGGGCTCGATATTGCAGCTCTTCGAGGCCACCCTGGCGCCGGCTATCATGCCCGATGGATAGTGATGACTATCACCAAGAGATCCAGAGATCTAACCCGCCATCCCAATGCTTGGGAGGCATGTACGAAGCCGCCAAAGTACCCGGGTTCATCATCTCATGAAGAACTCCGAAAACCCCAAAATAAAATCCGAAAAATCACAGAAAAATAATCAAATTATTTGTGTTCATCTTATGAACACTATTCCGTCATTTTAATCGGATTAAACGCATGGAATAACTCAAGAAAAATTAATTTCGGAAACCGAAACGGGACGAGAAACAGTGGAACCTAGCTCTGATACCGCTGTTGGGTTTTCTCGGGTTTCTCCGGATCGCTCACGCAGCGGAAAATAAAATATTACAGTGGTCCGTTCCTGTTTTGAAAAACTAAAAACAACGATTATCGGATAATCGATTCTCACCGTGTGCGGATTCGAATCCCCAACCATTCGGTTCTGTCGGTGCGACACCGTAAGCCGCGCAAGCGCCCGGCCTCTAGCGAAGTCCACGCGATCCTCCCCGCGACGGATATCCTCGCGTTCCTCGTTCTTCGCAGCCCACGAAACCTCCGCCGGTCGCCGCAACGATCGCCGCAACGCGCGGACGATTTCCCGTCGAACGGGATTCGGAGAAGCGGCGGAGTAGATCTGGATCTGTCTGGACGCCAGAGAGAGAGAGAAATTGAGGAGGGGCGGCTAGGGTTAGCAGCAGCTTGGCCTGCTCAGCCTGTTCGCTATGTTTTATACTAACCGCGTGATTTTTCATAAAAACCCCCGGTTTGTATAAAACCCACTTATTTATCCATCGCCTTGAGAATCATTTGCGTGTGACCCTCTAGCCCCAAGTACCAGTCCAGTTAATGGCCCAACAAGCCCAGTGACTCCTCACTGGCTTTATTAATCAATTAATAACCCTTTATTAATTAATTAATCAATCGAATTGATGTCGCACATCGAATTCGACCGGGCCTCCGATCACGTTGGGTGCCAAGCAACACCGCGTGAACCCGGAAGGTATTGGAGTTAAGTAACCCACTGTTGGAACCTTTCCGCCAACAGTTACCGCGTGGATATAATCCTTCATTCGTACAATGCTCTCGAGTCAACTCAGGGTATGGCGAGCTGTCAAACCCTAACCGGTCGACTCACTTTGGATTGGATGCCGCTGATGAATATCGGAAAACTCCTTTCCCGATATTATCGTCCGCCCTGGCCAGGGACTTTCGCGCATCCTTCCTAGAGCATTTTCCCTCCAAGTACCGAGAGCGAATGATTCCTTATTGACACACAATTCCCTTCGACGG
Source organism: Zantedeschia hybrid cultivar (assembly GCA_030544215.1). Taxonomy (NCBI): domain Eukaryota; kingdom Viridiplantae; phylum Streptophyta; class Magnoliopsida; order Alismatales; family Araceae; genus Zantedeschia; species Zantedeschia hybrid cultivar. Next base: position 51,741,983 of record JARZZO010000011.1, read on the forward strand.
TATTCCGTTGTACCCAATCTTTGGCCTATTAGAATCCCGTGGCTAGAGATTCGTAAACCAAGGTCAAAGCACAGAAGTCCACCGACAAGGTGTCCTTGGTGTCTCAGGTCCGAGGACCATCCACGCAACTGTGGCAATAGAATCAAGCTTAAAGGCCATTGGTCTTGCCTAGGTCGCAGGTCATCCGGGTCAGAAGCCCACTCTCCTACAACTTAGGATCCATGAACCTTTCTTAGCACATGTGACTCTCTCCGATTGAAGCAGTCCCTCTCTTTCGGACTAGGGTTGCTTGTGTTAAGGCCTCTGTAAGTCCCCAAATGTAAGGATTTGCTCCTTGCTCATCAGGCTAGTTTTGTCATCAAGAAGTCCTAGATTAGCTTGGCCATTGGTTGTGAGTTGAATGAAAGCCATAAAGAATAACGGAGGACACCAAATTGAAAGTTGGATCACCCCTATTTGAGTGCACTACCTCCTATGAAAACTCATTTAATTCAATAAGAAACACCTAAATAACCGTGAGCACTCATTTGGTATTGTTGTACAAAATTACTTTTAAACACATCACTAATTGTTTCCGAACTTGACGCTTCGTTCAAGTAAAATTGTGGAAATGGCTTACACATATGACAATATTTTTGACTGTGCAGATGACACTCATAATTCCCTTCATCAAAGACAACCTAATCCTAAAGATCCCCAATATGATCAATGCAATCCCACTTCAGGATATTACATTCAATCTCAAGTTCATGCTCTTGATTCTGAACCAAACCTGAATTCTACTAATGAGGCTCAGGATACCAACGAGTATTCATCTTCTGCCCCACCGACAGATCTGGTCTCTGCCTTAGGCATTCTTGCCTCCCATCTGGACCCTCAACAGGTTGAGGCAATCCAAGCGATCCTAAAGGGGAAAGCCCCTACTGTCTCCTCTAAGTCACTGAAACAATCTACTCAGATGTCTACTCAAGCTCCTATTCAAGCTATAGAAGGCTTCTATATTTCTTCTCAGCAACAAATAGGACAATAATAATCCATATTATGGTATCCTTCTAGACCACAGAGTCCTATAATCCATAAGGCCTTCCCACAAGGCGGAAACTCTACTAAGAAACCTTATCATCCAGCATGTCCATAATACTACCCTAAGGATCCAAGAAGCCTCCCTACTGTCAAACCCACCACCCAAAATGACCCGTTGACTCAGGCTCTCCTGTCAAAACTCAACAAGATGAATGAGCAATATAAGCATTTGAAAGTTGGTTGATACAAGGGAAACACCTGAAATTTCAGTTCCAATTCTCCCAATTTTCCACTTGCCTCCATCAGAAATGCTAGTCTAAAAGAAGTAAAATCGGACAGGAAACCCATTCATTCATTTCAAGGATTTCTTTATGAATCCTCATTCTGACAAAGTGACAAAAGGTCTCTAACTTTCTTGTTTAAGAGGTCCTTGGAAGGTGCCACCCTGGAATGGTTCTTCTTACTGGAACCATCCGAGGCTAAATATTTTGATTTGGTTCAAAGGAAATTTCTCTAGAGGTATAAGGACGGAGTCGGCCCGTCCCTTTCAGTTACGAACCTGGTGTCTAAGAAAATGAAGGCTGATGAAGACTTCACCACCTATACTGACAGGTAGCGATCCATGGCTGTAAAGGTGAAGAAACATTTGTTAGAATTTGAATAAGTGAAAATGATCGTTCCCAATTCAACACCATAGTATGAAATTGTCTTGGCTTTGAACAAATTGGCAACAATGGATGAGCTCTATAAGAGGGCACGTTACATTCAGATGGTACTCAAAGAGACGTCCTTCATGACCATGTTTGAACTATCCAAACCAAATAGACCACCGCCTAGGAAAATCAACATTGCCCCTAATTCATCCAACCAAGGACCTACCACCGAAGGTACTATTACCAACTAGCAGGTCAACTCCATGAACAACCCTTCCTTTTTCAGAAACAAGCTCCCTAGTTTAGCAATCAAAGGTTCCCCCGGTAGTAGGCATATAGGTAGCCCCAAGGCTAACAACCCCCTTTATTACCCCACAAAAACCTCTCAACCCCACAAGATTCCCAGCAGAACTATAACTAAGTACCCCCTCCCTCTAACTACAACCAGCAATGAAAACCTCCAGGGCCAAAAAGAACCCAATACTAATCCTTACCTGAGTTAATGTCTAATATCTTCAACACCCTAATGGCCGATAATGCCCTCACATCGCGAAAGGAGAGAACAATATGGCCTAAGAATGCAAACATGACAAGATACTATATGTTTCATAAATAGTTCGGTCACACCATTGATGTCTGTTTTCAATTTAAAGATTACATCCATGACCTTAATGACCTAGGAGGCATTAAATGAGAAAGTATATCTCTACACTGAAGGCTAGGAGACCACAACAACAATAACAACAATCAGTTCAACAGGCGCCGGCTCAGCAAGTGGCCCCACAACAGGCGGACATGGGAATGTATAGAACTCTCTTCTAGAACATCAGCCGAACCAACATGTTGCCCCCACTTCACCCATGGGCAATCTGAAGTAGATAGAGGTCAAGACTGCCAAGTTGAAGATGCTTCCTCCATTTGTTCCACTAGCCACCAAGCAAAGGTTTTTCCCCCTATCCCACCACTGAAGCCTTTCACCACGTCACTGCCTCAACTCTCACGCCCCCTTATCTGCATACCACAACCACCATCCCGAGGCCATGCACCACGAAACACATCTTCGGCTTCACCTCAACCAACAAAGCTCCTCATCATTATGCCAACCCCCAACAACTGAATTGCACCATTGTCTCAGTCCAGCAATTGAATCGTGTCTCCACTTGATTCACATCTCATGCCCTCCAAACTGCTCCTATGCATCCCTTCACCTATGCCACTGGCCACAAGCATACCACCACCATCCAACCCCCTCGTCCGCATTTGTACACCTTCATCGTGCCAACGCCATCCATACCTAGCATACTACCACCAAGCAAACCCATATTAAACCCTTGGTTGCCGTAACATCCATTGCTACAGAAGCATCCTTCTCCTCCTCATCCGATGAGCCCCAATGCTTGACGCTCCGAAGCGGGAGTATTTTTCACAAAATATTCTGTTAGTCCACCACTCTGGAGAACCAACTACCTTATGATCAAGACGAGCAAGCCATTGAATAGAGTGTCCCGGGGACACAGTATGACTTGTTGGAACACCTAGACGAGACACCGACCCAGATTTCCATTTTGGAATTAATAAAGAGATTCCGATCTTGTCAGAGACTTTGATGGGATATTTGCAAAAAGTTATGATTAATGAGGATCTTCCAGTAGAGAAGATTGCTTCTGTTCTGGCACCCGTGAGTGATCAACCTTCCATTTCATTCCACTGTTTTGAACTGGCGTCTCTTGCAGCTCAAAGAGTGGCCCTGAGTATTACTATGAACATACGCCAGATTGCCATAGGTAACTATTTGATTGACACTGGCGGCTCTATTAATGTTTTGCCTCCCAGTACACTCAAACTGTTAAAGATCTCAGAGAAAGAGTTGATGCCTTCCCCCATTTCAGTTATGGCATATGAGAACACTGCAAGGTTTCCACTGGGCATGGTCACTTTAAAGGTAGAATTGGGTCTAGTCTCCCTCACTACAGAATTTCACATTCTTGAGATTCATCCGTCTTTGAAAGGCATCCTTGGCCGCCCCAATATCAAAGCTCTTGACACCATCCCCTCTACAAATCACCAGTGACTTAAGTTTTCCTTCAAGGGGTGAGTTGTGAAGGTCACAAGCATGCCCATTCTTGCCACCACACATACCTTCATTGTTAATCCTATACCGCTGGTCTGCCCAATTCAGAAGCTTGTGCTATCCCTTCTAGACGCGTACCAGCTCTCTGTTGATCCTTTAATACCCAAGGCTCTTTCTCCATCACCCGTGTCGATGCCGAAAAGGAGACAACACTTGGACACCCTAGGGTGGTACATAATGCTTAAAATTGGATATCATCCTGGAGAAGACTGGGAGCCCAATTGCAAGGCAGACTAAAACCCATCAAGGATAAGAGGCTCATCCTTGGGAGCGGTCTAGGATACAAGCCAAAAGTCATTAGAAGAAAGATAACCTAGCAAGTTGAAGTGAGAATGGCAATAAAGTCTGAAAAATCATGGTCACTGATCGTTCCAAATTGTGCGTCGTTAAACACTCATGAGAATGTTCAATCTAAATTTATTCGGCTCATTTAAATCAGATTTTGGAAATTTAATAATGGTGAGTTCGAGTGGATCCACAGGGAATTAAGATTTTAATTTCGAAAACCTTAGATTTTAATTATCTAGAAAAATTGGGAATTTGAATTGATTAATTAACTATCTAATTAAATTAAATTAAATTAACGAATTAAACTAACCTAATTTTTAAAAAGCACAAATACCACCCCATTTAAAATTGAGAAGAGAGAGAAATTAACAACATGTTGTAAAAATAGCAAAACTTCTAAATTGAACTAATCAAGTTTTAAACAATAAGAATTAATTAAACACTAACAACTTAACTTAACTTAACTAAATTAAACTAAAGCAAAGTAATAGATTATTAAAACAAATTGCAACAGAGTGGTGGAAGTAGGCAAGTGCGGCTAGCAGCAAGCTTTTGTGGGAACTTTGTAGAAACTGCCGGCGCAATGGACCGAGGTGAGAAAGTGGTGCAGTGGACCGCTGGTGGCTGCTGCGTGGAAAGCTTTAGGTTGCTGGAGGATGCTGACTGGTGGAGGTGCAGGGAGTTGCTTGGGCGTGTCTGCATGCAGGTAGACGTGTATGCTGGAGGAGCTTGCCGGCAACGTGGAGGATAGGAGGAGGTGCTGCTTGAATGCGCTGGAGGGCTGCTGTGAATGCCGCTTGGTGGATGCTGCTGCCGGGCTTCAGCAGACGTGAAGAGCTTCAGGTGTGGTTGCAGCGTGGGGGCCGTCGGTGGCTTGCATGCATGCCGGCGCGTGGACGTGGAGGAGGTTGCAGCACGCATGCATGTGGAGCTTGGACGGCTGGCTGCTGGTGCGTTGCCGGCTACGTGGACATGGAGGCTGGGCGCTTGCAGCAGGGTGCTGGTGCGGCGTAGATGGCTGTGTGCAGGTTTGCAGGAGCTTCACCGCAAGGGCGCTGGAGGCTGCTGCATGCATGGAAGAGAGATCGAGAGAGAGAGAATAGAGGGAGAGAAAGAGAGAAACCGAGAGAGGGAGAACCGGGAGAGGGAAAACCGGGAGAGGGAATAGGGGCTGCTGGGAAAACAGAGACGCAGGAGGAGAAAGAGGGTTGCGGGGAGGAGGAATAGAAGAGAGAGAGCAAGAGAAACCGAGGGAGAAAGAGAGAGGAGGAGGAGCCGGCTGGAGAGGAGAATCCGAGAGAGAGAGGGCTGGGACAGGTTGAGAAGAGGAAGAGAACGTGGGAGGCTGCTGCGGCTGGGAGGAAGAGAGGGACTAAGCGAGAGAGAGAGGTGTGGGAGAGAGAAGAAAATAAAGGAGAGGAAGAGGAAACTGGAGAAGGAGGAGGATTCGGAATTGGAGAGAGAATCTGTGCGTGGGAAAAACTTGGAGAAGGAGAGGGACGTGGGATGAATATATAGAGAGGAAGAGAGAGTCGTAGGAAAGAGAGAGGAAAGTGTGTGGCGGGAGAGAGGGAAAGAGAGAGAGAAAAGGAAACAGAGAGGAGAGAAGGGAAACAGTGAAGATTCTTTTTTTTAAAAAAACGAAAAGGAAGGTTTTCAAAAAAAAGAAAGTGGGGGAAGGGACGGCTGGTTTTTCTTGGATTCTTTGGATAAGAATTAGGGCAATATTAGGACATCAAATTACATTTTTACCCCTGCTTTAATCTTTTGGACAAAATAACGTCGAATTTATTGAAATTCGGACCCAAGACCTCCCCCAAATTTCCGGAAACTCCACCAGCTGCACTGCATCATCGGTATATCCTGTTCACATTAAATAAATATAAATTAGCACATTATCGTAAAAATATCATTATATTTATTTATTTCGTCTCGATTTTGTCGAAAAATCGCAAATGCGCTATACTCCATTAATCACATGAAATGACGATGTTTTTAAGTCAGAATTTGACGAAATTGGTACCGTTGGACTTGGTACGCAATTATCTATCATTTCATGCTATTTTACAGATAAAAACGTGAGTATGACGCGTATGATTGCCTTTAAATGATCAATTTAACACTTTATCAGTTACTCCTCATGAAGAGAATCGGAACCGCTTACGTAGACTCTTTGCAATCATTTCACCAAGGACGCTATAACACAGCATGGGGAGGATAATATCGTTGTTATTACATCTCAGTTCGATCTCTATGATGTTCATTGGTGGCAGTAGGCATCATGCCATGTCACTTCATTGCTCACATATCAGTCTCTAGAGGCTCTAAGGCCTCTCAAAAGAAGGAAGATAGATAATCGAAATGTGAATGGTATGGATGGTCTGACATGTGGTATCTCTATATTGTGCTGAATCACTTATTTCCATTATCCACTGAGTCGGAGCCACCTCTACTTGCTAATGACATGGTTGAAAGGTCAGGCACCATTTTTGATAAGAGAATTCTACTGACTAATGATGCTGATGTGGGTGAGCCTGATGGGCCCTACCAAGAAGGCTTAACTATAGACAAGCTTTGGCATGACACTTATCCCACTCATGTTTTTACATTCCATACTCTTTTTCGTACTTTGCTGCTGATGCATAATTGGACCCGCCTACTGACAGAGGACCTCCCTCGTACTTCTCCAATCTTGGTCACTATCAATCCATCACTCCTAAGGCCTCAGATTTCTCTCAATTTAGAGGATCTCTATAACAAGATCTAAGACATTCTTCTCTATGATTCCCTAAATTACTTGGCCATGGTGACATTTTCTCCTCCTTCATACTGCCCTATTCATCATTGATTTATGATTGAAAATTCAAAAAAGCAAAATCCTATATTCCCAACTAGATCTGAAATCTTCATCGAAGAAACCTCATACTTCACATCCGAGTGCACGCCGTCATACGGCCACTCATCCAAGGTCCTCTGAATGATTTACTCTACCCTTCCTTTAAGGAAAATTTTCCTGTATCCTCCCTTGTACCCCATGATATCTCATCTTCCTTTGCAAGTCAGGCTAGTGAAGTTAGCGAGTCTAGTGAAACTAGGATTAGGCCAATTAGGAAGTCTAGGAAATCCAAGGGTAGACAAATTCTATTTAGATATTGAAATGATCTAGCCATTAGGTGCAAGGCTTGCTCACAAATCCCTTAGCTTTTAGAGAATCTCATTCACCTTTCAGAAGAATGTGAAGACTTTGATAACATTGATGATGGCTATAGGGTATTTGGGCTCTTGCATGATAAGGACCCCAAGGTGAAGAGGAGTATGAGGACGCAGCCGATGCACATGCTAGTAAAGTGAAGAGATTTGATGAACCTTTGGTCGTTATAGAAGAGCTCACAAAGAACTCAATTTGAGTACCAAAGAAGAACCTAGGATTGTCCTCATAAGTAGTAACCTTTCCCCGTCAAATGAGGAGGCACTGGTTAGGGTTCTAAGAGATTACAAGGACAAATTCTCCATAGTTATGAAGATATATCGGGTCTAGATTCTTCCTTGGTGGAGCATAGATTGACCTTGAAGCCAAGAGATAGCTCGATTAAGCAGAAGTTAAGGTGATTCCACCCGCAAATGACTTTAAAGATGAAAGAAGAGGTCGATAAGTTGCATAAAGTCAAATTCATTAAGGTTGTCCTCCATCCACAATGGGTGGCTAATATTATTTCAGTTATGAAGAAGGATGGAAGAGTCAGAATTTGCATTGATTTTTAAGCTCTCAACTGATCGTGTCTTAAGGATGACTTCCCCCTCCCTCACACTGATGTGCTGATTGATAATATCGCTAGCTATGAGACTCTTTCCTTTATAGATGACTTTTATGGATATAATTAGATATGCTTGGCAAAAGAAGATCAGAAGAAGACTTCTTTCACTACACCATAGGGAACGTGTTGTTATGTGGTCATGTCCTTTGGTCGGAAGATTGTTGGTGCCACTTATCAGAGGGTGACGATGGCCATATTCTATGACATGATGCACGCATATTCGGAGGTGTGCGTGAATGACTTGCTTGCGAAGTCTAGAACTAGGGCCCAACATGCCAAAGTTCTTGCCAAGGTCCTATAGAGGTCAAGAGAGTATAATTTAAAGATGAATAAGAAGAAGTGCATATTTGGTGTCTCTTCGGGGAAGTTATTGAGATTCATAGTAAGCAAATGGCGTATTGATATTGATATCAATAAAGTCAAGGCCATCAAAACCAGCATTCTTTAAACCAAAGTGTTAGGGTTGAGAATGGCAGTTGAACTTAATGAGATCGAATCACCCATTGTTCCTTTGTAGCTCAGGAGTAGAGCAGTTCACTCTCTTTTGGCGTTCTACTTTCGCTCACTATTTAAAAGAAAGCGCCTTGCCTTCATAAATGAATCCCTCTTTTTTCCGATCCGGTTACTCCACAACCATGAACCCTGGTTAGATTGGGCATGATACACTTTTGATTTATTAGGAGAACCCAAGTACTCAACTACTCTTTGTCGAGCTCGGGGCTGGTATTGCTGACCGATGAAGACGACTCCACTAAGAAAATGAAAGACTTTGCTTAGACCAGTAAGGACAATTCAATTATCAATTAATAGTCTTAATTAATTAATAATACCCGTGTATTTGATTCGTTCCTAGAGGCGAAGGGAGCTTTAGAGAGTAGGGGCTTATGGCTTCCAAGCCTGGCACGAAGTTTGTTATGCCCTTCATGACTCGTTTATGAATAACCAATTCATGGGTAGCTCTGGGTTCGAGTGGCATTTCAACCCTAACTATAAACACATGATTTTGGACTTCCTTTAGTCATAAAACCCATATCACAATCATAATCCATCGCATTTGATCTACCTAATTTAGCCCATTAATCACAAAACCCCTTAACCAATCTGGCCCACTTCTACTTTTATGGACGGTAAGGTTGTTTGCCTTCTACGAAAAGTTTGTAGACGACAGAGTTGTCTGCCTTCTACAAGAAGTGGAAGGTGGGCTTGTCTGCCTTCCACTTTTTGTAGACGGCGGGGTTGTCCGCCTTCTACGAAAAGTGGAAGGTGGGCTTGTCCGCCTTCCACTTTTTTTAGACGGCGGGGTTGTCTGCCTTCTACGAAAAGTGGAAGGCGGGCTTATCTGCCCTTGTTTGCCTTCCACTTTTGTAGACGGTGGGCGTGTCTGCTATCCACTTTTGTGGAAGATAGAGTTTTCTGCCGTCCACTTCATGGAACCACCTTGATCTCATCTCCCCACGTTCTCCTCCGACTACGACCCTCGCACTCCATTACGCTGAGTCCCCACTCCGGCGACTATCGCGACCACGATCTCCCACTTTGACTGATTTTGATTGGCCCCTAGTGATTAACGGGGATTTAGACTCCTAATTTCTCTATTTTGGCTGGCCCTCTATTTAAACTCTCTAACTCCCCTCGAAGGAGGGGGTTGACAAGTGGGAAGAGAGTAAGAGGTGTGAATGCTCAAATCAATGTGCTATCATATGATTATCAATATTAACATGAAAACATAAAAATCGCGATCGCTAGAGATCGAGTGTAACGACCCGCCACCCTATAATCGGGGATCCGATTACTAAATGGGTATCGAATCATTAATTTGGGACCAAACCAGGATCTAGCAAGTCTGGGAAATAAACAATAAACTAAGCTAAACATTCTCATCGCATTGAATTGAAATGAAAGTGCAGGAAATTAAAATTATTACAATGCGACTCGATTACAGCAAATAATTACATACTCCAACTGAAAGGAAATAATTAAACATACAGGCCGGAAAATAAATGACAACTACATCGGGGCATACCCCGGAACAACTGCCGAAGAAGCACAACCCACAGCCGCACACGCCGCTCTAAGTCTGCTGGGAGTCCTCACCTGAAAACCGCAGGGGTGAGTCTCAAGAACAAGACTCAGTAGGGATCCTTCGATCCCCACTGCCCACGCACACACCCACAAGTGTAAAGTACAACTAACGGTGAAGTCACAAGTGTAGTGGCAGGTACAATTCCTAATTCTCTACGTGAGAATATATGCAATCGCAGTTATAATAATCATGCACATTCTAAACCAGTCGTTAGAAAATCTACAATCGTCATTTCGATAGAACTCGCCGACCGTGCAAACAACGGTGGGGAAAACCTCGACCCGCTGAGACCAAGGAGTAGCCCCTCGGATAGCACGTTCGCTACTCCGGCCCAACTGGCTCAGGTGACTACCCCTTCCCCCAGCATGAGTGACTCTCCGAATGTACCACTCCGACACCGGTACTAGCTGACCCCGGGGTTCACCAGGTGACCCTCTCTCACTAGGCGTCACCCCGCCCACGCCCCCACCGGCGCTGTGCTCACGCCCCCACCAGCACAGGGTGATAAAGTGCTACAATGTCACTCCAGGTCCACAGTAACTGAAAACCCAACACAGTGCGATCCGGTCACGTGAAAAGCCCGCGATCGCGTAACACACATAGAACCATCCGATCATGAGGAATCCATCTCTATCGGGTGCACTAAAACATGTGCTAACCATCTAACTAGCAGTATGAACACATTTTACTGGCATGCATTAGTGAGATTCTGTCTTGAATCGCATCGACCAAGGTCGACGCCATTCAAGTTCCAAGTACAGGTTTATATAAATCAGTCTTCAGATTCTGGCCTTAAAAGGCGTCGACACCGGCAGTCGCCTTTTAAAAGGCGTCGACATCCCCAGACGCCATTTAACACGAAAATCCGGAATTTTTAAGAGCTTTATTCAGGGGATTTCTGTGGTTAAAACGCGTCATGGACGCCTGACGCCATTGAAAAATGCGTCGTTTACCCATGACGCCATTTAGCCACAGAATCCCCGACCTGGCAGTCTGCCTGTCGGTCGATTCCTGTCTAAAAGGCGTCGTGATGGCCCGACGCTCTTCAAAAAGGCGTCGTCCATGCACGACGTCTTTCAGCCCCAGGAACCAGGAACGCCCTAAACCCGAGGGCTCCCTTTCCAACCCCAAATAATCCCAAAAATCATTCAAACTGGAGGGGAAACGAAGAGCATGACAATTCATAGGCAAACACCCCCATAGAGAACCTAAACATGCTCATTCTAACCCCCAAAACCGAAGATCTACCACATGCATATCGAGGAAAACATGATTTAAACACAAATGCTACGGGGAACGTCACCCTACCGGACACTCGAACTCCACCAAGCTCCACGCCGTTCACCCTTCTCGCCCCATGCCGCCGCCGGTACCGCCGTGGTCGTCCTTGCTCCTCCGTGACGTCGGCCGCCGTCCGGAGAGTAGAACGCCGCAGTGGAAGTGGAGGTGGTAGTGGTATGAGTTAGGTAGAGGATGGAGTGGAGGGAGAGGCGAAATGGTGGGAGGAAAAGAGCGAGGAGGAGGTGGTCGCCGCCGGTCGCCGGAGGAGGAGAAGAGAAGGAGAGTAGGAGAAAATGAGGGAAAGAAGGAGGGCTCGCGGGGTAACCAGGAATTGGTTAAAACGCGTCGACATCTACAGACGCCTATCAGGTGACAAGACGGCCGCTCTGACAAGATTCTGAAACGCGTCGTCCTACACAGACGCCATTCAGACAACTTGTCAGGGCCGTACTCTGACATACCCAGAGTCGCAGTCTGAATGGCGTCGACCTTCGCAGACGCCGTTCAGACGACCTGACAGGGCCGTACCCACGCGTCCCAAGGCCAACCCCCCGCGGCACCCACGTGGCAGCACCTGAAACGCGTCTGCCAAGGTGGACGCTGTTTAAAACGCGTCTTTAGGTCCTGACGCGGTTCAACTCAGAACTTCCGCCCCCCCACAAGGATTAGAACAACAGGATCTGACCCGAAAACCGGATCCGACAGTCTCGATCTTTACATCGAGGGTCTCGAAAGAAAAGATTGATCGCCACTGATCTGTCAACTTGGGAGATTTTTCTAAGGGTTCTTCTATTTCCTCCTCTTTGGCTGGCTGAAGAAGACGAGCCTTCTTTTAAACTTTTACTTTCTTTTTGTGTTTTTCTCCTTTTCTCTTCAAATCCTTGCAAAAAGAATATAAATAAAACAAAAGAAAAATAATACGATTATAACTATAAACGTAGTGTAGTATCTATTCTAAGAGAAATTTTAAGCATGCAACTAAACTAAAAGACTCACTTGTTTTCTTTTCTTTTTAAACCCCTAACACATAGGTGGATTGATATGAATATGGTGTGTGTGTGTGAACAAGAAGCGAATATGCTATGAAAAACTATGAAAATAGTAATCAAACTATGAAAAACTAGAAAGAAAAAGAAACGGGAAAAAAAAAGGTTGGCCCCTCCATAGCCATCTTCCTTCAAAGCTTCAAAGGATGAAGAGGGAAGAAGAAGGGAGAGCTCCACAACTTGGCCACGTTTTCTGCAAGAGGACCTTTCTTTTACCTTGATGGGAGCTCCAAATCTCTCAATTGCCAAACTTTTTGAAGGCTCAAAGGGGTCAAGTATATATAAAGAGCTCTTTGAGAGAAATTTGGCTCTAAGAGGACTCTCCCACGCATCCGAATTGCCATAGATGAGTATCATCAACTTAGAAATCTTTTCAAACATAGAAACCAGATAATCTCGGCCAAAGTGTGCTTACCATTAATCCTTTGAATCACATCGCTCTCAGACGATGTCATTTGACTAATTAGAGGGGCCAAATTAAGAAAGAAAATCCGAAAGGAAAGCGCTAACAATTAGGAAACCTAAATGGCATCGTCCACGTGAGATGTCATTTAGATAATTAAGAAATTAACTCGCATTCAAATTGGTAATCGGGGCGGATTAGGAAATCTGAATAGCATCGTCTATGGGCGACGTCATTCAGTTTAATCCATCTCGATTAAGGAATTTAAGTCCAAACTAATTTCAGCTAGAAATCTAAATGGCGTCGACTATGGGCGACGTCAATTAGCAAAATCCAAGAAAAATCAATAAAAATTAGTTAATGATTAAAAAATCAAACTATTTTAGGGGCATTATAATTGTGACATGAAATGTACTGAGTGCGAGGTCAAAATTAGAGTGTTTATAAGGGGCAGGCTGGAAGACAGAGGAGTTGGCAGAATCGGGAGCAATAGTTAGCAGTTTGGGAGCGCCTGAGAGCCAGAAGAAGACCAGCGAGGGAGTCCTTCCTAACACACGGGCTTGTTTCTCTAACTCTCTCCTTCTTTCTTTTACATTTTATCACATTCTTTGTTCACCCATCCTGTAATCCCCTTTTTATCAAAACCCATTCATCTTTTCATCATGTCACGCACGTGTACTTCATTGCATGCATTCTAGGATAACTTAGCACCCATTCAACAAAGGGTTTATTAAAAGATAGGAGGTGGGTGGCCATGGTGCATGTTCACCTTTCCTCCCAAAACACCCATCCGATGCGTCCCCTTTTAATTCTTAGTTTAATCATTTGTGTGCATGGACAGACTTCGCACGTTGCAGTTATAATCAGGTTTATTTCTTCTATTTACTTTTTTTTTTTTTGTAGGACTCTTACTATAGTTCGCACACGGAGAACCGAGTTCTTTGTCTTGTCCGGTTAGAGGTAGAGAAGAGGAACCCACAATATCTCCCGCTCCAACACACCGCGATCAAATCTTTTAGTTCGCAGAGCACGGAACTCAAGGTTAGGCTCCTAGCGATCGCACTTTAACCTTTTTATTTTTGTCTCACCATATGGCCACAGTTGTACGTTGAGCGGAGGAAGAAAGCAGAGAAGGCCTCTCTCTGGGTGTCTACAACCCTTTGGCGATCACGGTGGGACCCCTGTTTACGCGCCGTGCGTGCTTGGGAAAAAAGGTAAGAAAGGTAAGAGTCCTGCATAAGCCATTCTTCTAGTTATTTTATTTGTTTTTAGTTGTTGACGGTGGACAACTCCGTTGTCTAAATTCCCTAATGGTGGACAAATCTACCATCAAGTTACTGTGGACGGCGGACTGGCCCTCCATCCAGATCTTGTGGACGGCAGACGAGCACGCTCTCCCTAGTCTCAGATAGCGGAGAAGCCCACCGTCCACTGTTGGATGGCAGATGCCGTCGAGTGGTTTTTTGTTTGTTAATTCCATTGGACGACGGATCATCCCACCGTCAAGTTGTTTCTTGTTCATTAATTTGGGTGATTTTCAGGGTGCTATACGTTGGGTTTCAAGAAAGGGCCTGCATCAAACTGATAGTTACACTTTCCCATTGAGTTTGACTCTCCATCTAAGGATTCCCACTCAGGTGTGACTAGTCTTTTTCAGTTGGGAACTTCCGTGAGTCTCGACAAGCTAGGGATTCCCATCTAGCCGCTGAGCAGGTTGTGTCTAAGCCACCTAATAGGATCCTTTGGGACTACGTAAGAAGATAAGGATTTTGCCTCTCAGAAAAATCACCTACCCATAGGGGTCATTAAGCGAATCATTTTGTAATCAAGATGCCTGATCAAACTCTAGTGAAACAATTGTCTTAAAAGAAAAGGGACGCTAAGGGTTGCACACGTTTTGTTAGAAATTGATGCATCCATAATACACAATTAACTCAAAAGTGGGACATAAAATTTGTTAGGATTTGTATTTCATAATGGACCATGTGTATTTTAATTATGTGTATGATGAAATGGATGACTTTGGTGATAACATTACACACAATCCCTTATTTGAAATTGAGGAAGACCCACAACAAATGTTTGTGGGAATGTTCCAAGCATTTAGAGCAGAACTCAGGGGGAGATGTTCGGATAAATCTTCTTCTTCACAAGGAGAAGATGACTCTATAATCTCTAGCAGAACCTTTCAAAATTTGAGTGAGGATCTAGAGGTTATTGTTGTGTTATCATAGTACACCTCTGATCAACTCATCTAGTTAGTCTCTTGTGGCAAAACTTAGGATACCACCTCTCAAAAACTTAGTTTAAAGGATCTTCGAATAAAGCTCAGACTCACATCAACCAACCAACTCCTACTCCAACTGTTCCACCCGTCATGACTAATCTAGTCACTCAAGCTACACCTCCTAATCTCGAGCTATTGCAAGCTCCCTCTTGCTTATTTTCCACCAAGGTTTAAGGTCCCCAAGTATAGGAAGTATGACAGCACGACTGACCCTCATCACTACCTTTCAGGTTTTCTCATAGATTCTCTTCAATGGCTCACTGACAGAGTTCTCTTTGTTCACCTGTTCCAAAAATCCTTAGAAGGTGAGGCTTTGAGATGGTTCTCTTCCCTGTCTGCCATAGACTTAATTAATTTCGATATGGTCTCTGAAAAGTTCATCACTCACTTCAACTACATGACAACCATGCCTCCACCTTATTCGATGTTGTGATGGAAAAGATGAAGTCCGAAGAGGACTTCACACATTTTGCCAACAGGTGGAGGGAAATAGCGTCTAGAGTGGAAGTAACGATCCCTAAATCTCAAGCTGTTACCATGCTAGTCAATAACGCTACCCCACAACTTCGGGTGATTCTCATGCTAAGCCAACTTCATACGTTCGCACAGCTTTATAACCGAGCTCAGGTAGTTCAATCTCAAATTTGGGATTCCACCTTGCCTCCCTTCTTCGAAAATCGAAATTGGAACAAGAAGACTACACAAACTCCAACCATGGAGGGAGTAATAGTCAATGAACATGAGAGTGCCTTGGGATAGCCCTTTATGTCACCCAATCTTCTATCCAGATCTGACAATCAATCCAATCTGAAACCATACTCAGCAAATCCCCCTCCGACTAGCTACAGTTGGCCAATGCCCAAATGTGCCTCATATCCACCTTTAACGGAATCTCTATTGGACATTTTCTATGCCTTATTATCTTGCAATGCTATCTAGTGTCCACCTTAGCATGAGGGCATCCCCCGCAACACTGACATGTCCAAATATTGTCTATATCATAGGATGCCGGGGCATACAATTTATAACTGCTTCACTTTTAGAGATTGGGTGTATGATTTGAATGATGCATGTATGATTAATTGCGAAGACATGAAGAGGGCCATTGAAACTTTGAAAGAAAAAAAGGAGTTAGGAATTGTGAAGGACCCTCTACCCTCTCACCAGTTAACCGAAGATCCTTCCAGCTCTCTAGGAAAGGTGAATACCCTTGTAACGACCCGCCACCCTATAATCGGGGATCCGATTACTAAATGGGTACCGAATCATTAATTTGGGACCAAACAAGGATCTAGTAAGTCTGGGAGATAAATAATTAACTAAGCTAAACATTCACATCGCATTGAATTGAAATGAAAGTGCAGGAATTAAAATTATTACAATGCGACTCGATACAGCAAATAATTACATTTTCCAGCATAAAGGAAATAATTAAACATACAGGCCAGAAATAAACAACAACTACATCGGGGCATACCCCGGAACAATCGCTGTAGGCGCTCAACACACGGCCGCACACGCCGCTCTAAGTCTGCTGGGAGTCCTCACCTGAAAACCGCAGGGGTGAGTCTCAAGACAAGACTCAGTAGGGATCCTTCGATCCCCACTGCCCACACACACACCCACAAGTGTAAGGTATAGCTAACGGTAAAGTGACAAGTGCAGTGGTAAGTACAATTCCTAATTCTCAACGTGAAATCACATGCAGTCAAAATATAATAACATGCATACTCTAAACCAGCCGACTAGAGAATCCACAACTGCCGTCTCGATAGAACTCGCCAACCGTACAAACAACGGTGGGAAAAACTCGACCCGCTGAGACCAAGCAGTAGCCCCTCGGATAGCACACTAGCTACTCCGGCCCAACTGGCTCAGGTGGCTACTCCTTCCCTCAGCATGAGTGACACTCCGAATGTACCACTCCGACACCGGTACTAGCTGACCCCGGGGTTCACCAGGTGACCCTCTCTCACTAGGCGTCACCCCGCCCACGCCCCCACCGGCACTGTGCTGACGCCCCCACCAGCACAGGGTGATAAAGTGCTACAATGTCACTCCAGGTCCACAGTAACTCAAAACCCAGCACAGTGCGATCCGGTCACGTGAAAAGTCCGCGATCGCATAACACACATATAGAACCATCCGATCATGAAGAATCCATTTCTATCGGGTACATTAAAACATGTGCTAACCATCTATCTAGCAGTATGAACACATTTTACTGGCATGAATTAGTGTGGTTCTTGTCTTGAATCGCGTCGCCCAAGGCCGACGCCATTCAAGCTCCATGTACAGGTTTATGTAAAACAGTCTTCAGAATCAGGCCTTAAAAGGCGTCGACACCAGTGGTCGCCTTTTAAAAGGCGTCGACATCCTAAGACGCCATTCAACACAGAAATCCAGAAATTCCAAAGGCCTTACTCAGGAGATTTCTGCCTTTAAAAGGCGTCATGGCTACACGACGCTATTCAAAACGCGTCGCCCATCCATGACGTCTTTTAGTCCCAGAATCTCCGAACTGGCAGACTCTTAGTCAGGTGATTCCTGTCTAAAAGGCGTCGTGATGGCCCGACGCCCTTCAAAAAGGCGTCGTCCATGCACGGCGTCTTTCAACCCCAGGAACCAGAGTTTGCCCTGAGCCCGAGGGCTCCCATTTCAACCCAAACAAACCCAAAACGGAGGAGAAAGAGGGGCAACTCAACCCATAGGAAAACACATTCATAGAAATCCCCCACATCATCAAAAGGACTCCTAAACATGCTCATTCTACCCCCCAAAACCAAAGATCCACAACATGCATAGACGGGGGAAAACATAGCTTAAACACGATTCTGTGGAAACCGTCACCCTACCGGACACTTGAACGCCTCCGAGCTTCAAGCCGTCCACCCGTCTCGCACCACGCCGCCGCCGGTACCGCCGTGGTCGTCCTTGCTCCACCGTGACGTCGGCCGCCGTCCGGAGAGTAGAACACCGCAGTGGAGGTGGAGGTGGTAGTGGTAGGAGCTAGGTAGAGGATGGAGTGGAGGGAGAGGTGAAATGGTGGGAGGAAACGAGGGAGGAGGAGGAATCGCCGTCGAGATCGCCGGAGGGGAAGGAGGGAAAGAGGAAAGGAGAAAATGAGGGGAAAGAAGGAGGGCTCGCGGGGTTAACCAGAGACTGGCTAAAACGCGTCGACATCCACGGACGTCTATCAGGTGATGTGACAGCCGCTCTGACAAGTTTCTGAAACGCGTCGATCGAGGCAGACGCCATTCAGCCGACATGTCAGGGCCGTACTCTGACACACCCAGAGTCGCAGTCTGAAAGGCGTCGACCTACGTGGACGCCGTTCAGACGACTCGACAGGGCCGTACTCTCGCGGCCCAGAGCCCGCCCACGTGGCACCCACATGGCAGAACCTAAAACGCGTCCGCAACGGTGGACGCCGTTCAAAACGCGTCTCGAGGTCCTGACGCGATTCTACACAGAACCTCAGCCCCCCACTAAGGCCAGAATTACAGGATCCGACCCGAAAAACCGGATCCGAAAGTCTCAATCCTTACATTCTCCCCCCCTTAAAAGAATTTCGCCCTCGAAATTGACTGCTAGAGTTAGCAAGGTCAAAATAGGGATACAAGTTCACAAGGAAACTTACGAAAAGAGGTAAGGGAACTGCTCCCGCATCTCGTCCTCTCGCTCCCAGGTTGCCTCACCTCCGGAGCGGTACTGCCAAATCACCTTGACCAACGGTACAATCTTGTTCCGCAGGACCTGCTCTCTACGATCCTCGATGCGCACAGGATACTCTGGAAAGGACAGGTCCTCAGCGATCTCCAACCTTGAAAAATCCAACACATGGGACGGATCCTGAACATACTTCCTCAGCAAGGAAACATGGAACACATCGTGCACCCCTGCAAGTCTGGGCGGCAAGGCCAGCTGATACGCGGTTTCCCCAATTCGAGCAAGAATGGGAAAAGGCCCAATATATCGCGGACTCAGCTTGCCTCGCTTCCCGAATCTCATCACACCCTTGGAGGGTGAGACTCGGAGAAACACGTGGTCCCCAACTTCAAACTCAAGTGGTCTCCGTCTGACGTCAGCATAACTTTTCTGCCTACTCTGAGCTACGGTCAACCTCTGCCGAACTGTCCTGGCAATCTCAGCACACTGCTGCACCAACTCAGGTCCCGCAATCTGCCTCTCACCGATCTCGGACCAACACACCGGAGATCGACACGGTCTCCCATACAAAGCCTCGTAAGGCGCCATGCCGATACTGGAATGGTAACTGTTGTTGTAGGCAAATTCCACTGTGGACAAATGCTGCTCCCAAGAACCTCCCCAATCAAGGCAACATGCCCTGAGCATATCCTCCAAGGTTTGAATGGTCCTCTCTGACTGCCCGTCTGTCTCGGGATGGTAGGCCGAGCTGAAAGCCAATCGAGTGCCCAACGCCTGCTGAAAGCTCTTCCAGAACCTGGAAGTAAACATCGGATCTCGATCCGAAACAATGGACAAGGGTACTCCGTGCAGAGAGATGATCCGGTCTACAAACAACTTTGCCAGCTTACCGACCGACCAGTCCTTCCTAATGGCTAGGAAGTGTGCCGACTTGGTCAGCCGATCAACGATGACCCAGATAGCGTCTCTCCTGCTAGGGGATGCAGGCAATCCCATTACAAAGTCCATCGTCACGTGCTCCCATTTCCACTCTGGAATCGGCAAGGGCTGTAGCAACCCTCCAGGTCTCTAATGCTCGACTTTAACCTGCTGACAAGTCATACATCTAGCCACATATTCAGCCACATCTTTCTTCATACCGGGCCACCAGAAGTGCCTCCTCAAACAATAATACATCTTTGTTGTTCCAGGGTGAACTGCATATCTTGAACGGTGCGCCTCATCTAGAACGCATCTGCGCACGTCTTCCTCAGTCGGGACATAGAGCCTGCCTCTGAATCTGACAGTACCGTCATCCCACAACTCTACCTCTGACCTCTGGAGAATCTGAGGTAACTCAGCATCTGCCCTCTGAGCCTCAATCACCGCATGATACACAGCTGGTCTCATAGTCAAGCTGACCAATACGGCTCTGTCCTCTTCACGTGGAACTCTAAAAGAAGATTCCACAACCTGCTCGAACAATTTCCATTCTCGAATCATAAGGTGTGACATGACTGTCTTCCGACTCAAGGCGTCTGCCACCACATTCGCCTTGCCCGGATGATAAGAAAGGTCAAAGTCATAATCTTTAATAAACTCCATCCATCTCCGCTGCCTCAGATTCAAGTCTCTCTGAGTGAACACATATTTCAAGCTCTTGTGATCGGTGAAAACTTGAAATTTCTCTCCATATAAGTAATGTCTGCAGATCTTTAGTGCAAACACCACTGCTGCAAGTTCCAAATCATGAGTAGGATAGTTCTCTACATGCCTCTTCAGCTGCCGAGAAGCATAAGCAACTACCCTGCCATGCTGCATCAGGACTGTGCCCAAACCTCGATGGGACGCATCTGAGTAAACCACAAATCCACCCGACCCAGATGGAAGCACCAGCACTGGGGCCGTCGTGAGGCGGGTTTTTAGCTCAACAAAACTCTGCTCACATTCCTCGGTCCACACAAAACGAACTCCCTTTCGAGTCAACCTCGACAAGGGGGCCGCTATCGAAGAAAACCCCTGAACAAACCGCCTGTAATAGCCGGCAAGCCCCAGAAAGTTCCTGATCTCTGTCACTGAAGTCGGCCTGCTCCAGTCCATCACTGCCTCGATCTTGGCTGGATCCACTACGATACCTTCACCAGAAATAACATGCCCAAGGAAGTGCACCTTGTCTAGCCAAAATTCACACTTGCTGAACTTGGCGTAAAGTTGGTGCTCCCTCAGGACCTGCAACACTGCCCGAAGATGGGCGGCGTGCTCTTCCTCAGAAGAAGAATAGATCAGAATATCATCAACAAATACAACCACAAACTGGTCTAGGTAGGGCCTGAAGACTCGGTTCATCAGATCCATAAAGGCCGCCGGAGCATTGGTCAAGCCGAAGGGCATAACCAAAAACTCATAATGTCCATACCGAGTCCTAAAAGCCGTCTTGCTAACATCAACATCCCGGATCCTCATCTGATAATATCCAGATCTCAGGTCGATCTTGGAAAACACTCTCGCAGACTGCAGCTGATCCATCAAATCATCGATCCTAGGAAGTGGATACTTATTCTTTATTGTCACCTGGTTCAGCTGCCTATAATTGATGCACAGTCTCAAAGAACCATCCTTCTTCCTGACAAACAGAACTGGAGAACCCCATGGAGATGTACTGGGACGAATGAAACCCTTATCCAGCAACTCCTGCAACTGCGCCTTCAACTCAGCGAGTTCGGCTGGCGCCATCCGATACGGGGCCTTAGACAAGGGCGCCGTATCTGGTGCAAGCTCGATGGTAAACTCGACCTCTCGCTGAGGAGGAAGGCCAGGCAGCTCCTCAGGAAACACATCTACGAAATCACATACCACGGGCACCTCCCAGGGACTGGGACTAGCACGGACATCAGAAACAACAACAGAGGCAAGGAAAGCCTCACAGCCACCAGCAAGCAACCTCCGTGCCTTAAAGGCAGAAATGAGAATGCCTCGAGAAGAAAGCCTAATACCTTGGAAGAAGAAGGTCGGGATGTCCGGAATAGAGAAGCGCACCCTCTTCCTGTGGCAGTCCACCTCAGCATAAAAGGCTTCCAACCAATCCATGCCCAGGATGATATCAAAGTCACGAATAGCAAGTACAATCAACTGGGCAGGTAGCACATGACCCTCAATGGTCAAGGGAACATTCCTCAAACAATTATAAGATATCATGAAGTCTCCAGAAGGAACCTCCACCATCAAACCATCAGCTAACTCATCAACGGGTGCAGAAAGAATATCTAGGAACTGCTCGGAAATGAAAGAATGCGAAGCACCCGAATCGATCAACACATGCGCAGAGTTCCCAAGGACCGAAAGTGTACCTTCCACCAAGTTGGACGCGCGAGCCTCCCTCCTGGTGATAGCTAGAACTCTCCCCTGGGTCCTCGGCTTCTTCTGGTCGCCATAACCCTGCCCTTGACCATGCCCCTGCGGGCACTGCCTCGCCAGATGGCCCTGTTGGCCACAAGTAAAACATCTCCTGGGAAGAGTGGGACACTGAGTCCCGCCATGGGCACCACCACAGTGCTGGTAGACTGCCGGAAGCCTCTGAGCAGGCTCCTGCGGGGCACTGGACACAGACTGACTCTGCTGACCCTGCCTGGGCCTGTTGCTGCCGCTGCTACCACTACTGCTGCCACCGCCTCTGAAGAACCTCCTGAATCGGGAGCCGAGTGACGACGATCCCGATCCGACAGAAGGAGCCGGTGCCGCCGCCTTACCCCTGCCACGCACTGGCCCCTGAGCAGTCTGTCCTCTCTCCCGGGCCGACTGGACCTGCTGAGCCTCTACTGCTGCTGCACATCTAACTGCTGAGGCCAAGTCTGTACAACAGTGAGACGCCACAAAGTTCCTCAGACTGAGCCTCAGCCCGTCCACAAACCTCTCCGTGCGACGCTCCTCGTCCTCAGATATGAAAGGCACGAACTGTCCCAGCGAAACAAACTTCGCCTGATACTCAAGTACAGTCATACTCCCCTGCGTCAGATCCATAAACTCCCTCTCCTTGGCTCTCTGGACATGTCTAGAGAAATATTGTGCATTGAACTCCTTAACAAAGGTCTCCCATGTGATTTCCCTAAGACTCCTGTCCTCATAAGACAGACTCTTCAATGTGGTCCACCAGTCATAGGCGCTATCCTTCAGCATGAAGGTAGCCAGCGGGGTCCTCTCTACTGCTGCACAGTCCATGGTATCGAAGGTCTTCTCAATCTCTCTAAGCCAATGAATGGCCTCATCAGGGTCGGGACAACCGGTGAAGTGAGGTGGCCTCAGCTTCAGGAATCTCTCAAGGGTAGCTGTAGACCCTCCCCGAGCACTAGAACTCTCGCTAGGATCACGCGTCTGGTATCGAGCCATAGTGTCCATCATGGCCTCCATAAACTGCTCAACACTCGGCCTCCCTGCCTCGGACCCACTAGGGGCATCTCCCCGCTCTCGAATAACTGGCATCCTCTTCCTGGGAGCCATCTACTCGCCTACAATTACAAAATCAAAAGTTCTAATTAGAGTCCTAAACCAATGCTACCGCCGTGCCTGTACGGGATAATGTATTTATTTGCCGAACTTGCAACATTTAACCTAGTTATTTATTTATTTGCCAGACGTATGCTCTGATACCAACTGTAACGACCCGCCACCCTATAATCGGGGATCCGATTACTAAATGGGTACCGAATCATTAATTTGGGACCAAACCAGGATCTAGTAAGTCTGGGAGATAAATAATTAACTAAGCTAAACATTCACATCGCATTGAATTGAAATGAAAGTGCAGGAATTAAAATTATTACAATGCGACTCGATACAAGAAATAATTACATTTTCCAGCATAAAGGAAATAATTAAACATACAGGCCAGAAATAAACAACAACTACATCAGGGCATACCCCGGAACAATCGCTGTAGGCGCTCAACACACGGCCGCACACGCCGCTCTAAGTCTGCTGGGAGTCCTCACCTGAAAACCGCAGGGGTGAGTCTCAAGACAAGACTCAGTAGGGATCCTTCGATCCCCACTGCCCACACACACACCCACAAGTGTAAGGTACAGCTAACGGTAAAGTGACAAGTGCAGTGGTAAGTACAATTCCTAATTCTCAACGTGAAATCACATGCAGTCGAAATATAATAACATGCATACTCTAAACCAGCCGACTAGAGAATCCACAACTGCCGTCTCGATAGAACTCGCCAACCGTACAAACAACGGTGGGAAAAACTCGACCCGCTGAGACCAAGCAGTAGCCCCTCGGATAGCACACTAGCTACTCCGGCCCAACTGGCTCAGGTGGCTACTCCTTCCCTCAGCATGAGTGACACTCCGAATGTACCACTCCGACACCGGTACTAGCTGACCCCGGGGTTCACCATGTGACCCTCTCTCACTAGGCGTCATCCCGCCCACGCCCCCACCGGCGCTGTGCTCACGCCCCCACCAGCACAGGGTGATAAAGTGCTACAATGTCACTCCAGGTCCACAGTATGTCAAAACCCAGCACAGTGCGATCCGGTCACGTGAAAAGTCCGCGATCGCATAACACACATATAGAACCATCCGATCATGAAGAATCCATTTCTATCGGGTACACTAAAACATGCGCTAACCATCTATCTAGCAGTATGAACACATTTTACTGGCATGAATTAGTGTGGTTCTTGTCTTGAATCGCGTCGCCCAAGGCCGACGCCATTCAAGCTCCATGTACAGGTTTATGTAAAACAGTCTTCAGAATCAGGCCTTAAAAGGCGTCGACACCAGTGGTCGCCTTTTAAAAGGCGTCGACATCCTAAGACGCCATTCAACACAGAAATCTAGAAATTCCAAAGGCCTTACTCAGGAGATTTCTGCCTTTAAAAGGCGTCATGGCTACACGACGCTATTCAAAACGCGTTGCCCATCCATGACGTCTTTTAGTCCCAGAATCTCCGAACTGGCAGACTCTTAGTCAGGTGATTCCTGTCTAAAAGGCGTCGTGATGGCCCGACGCCCTTCAAAAAGGCGTCGTCCATGCACGACGTCTTTCAACCCCAGGAACCAGAGTTTGCCCTGAGCCCGAGGGCTCCCATTTCAACCCAAACAAACCCAAAACGGAGGAGAAAGAGGGGCAACTCAACCCATAGGAAAACACATTCATAGAAATCCCCCACATCATCAAAAGGACTCCTAAACATGCTCATTCTACCCCCTAAAACCAAAGATCCACAACATGCATAGACGGGGGAAAACATAGCTTAAACACGATTATGTGGAAACCGTCACCCTACCGGACACTTGAACGCCTCCGAGCTTCAAGCCGTCCACCCGTCTCGCCCCACGCCGCCGCCGGTACCGCCGTGGTCGTCCTTGCTCCACCGTGACGTCGGTCGCCGTCCGGAGAGTAGAACACCGCAGTGGAGGTGGAGGTGGTAGTGGTAGGAGCTAGGTAGAGGATGGAGTGGAGGGAGAGGTGAAATGGTGGGAGGAAACGAGGGAGGAGGAGGAATCGCCGTCGAGATCGCCGGAGGGGAAGGAGGGAAAGAGGAAAGGAGAAAATGAGGGGAAAGAAGGAGGGCTCGCGGGGTTAACCAGAGACTGGCTAAAACGCGTCGACATCCACGGACGTCTATCAGGTGATGTGACAGCCGCTCTGACAAGTTTCTGAAACGCGTCGATCGAGGCAGACGCCATTCAGCCGACATGTCAGGGCCGTACTCTGACACACCCAGAGTCGCAGTCTGAAAGGCGTCGACCTACGTGGACGCCATTCAGACGACTCGACAGGGCCGTACTCTCGCGGCCCAGAGCCCGCCCACGTGGCACCCACGTGGCAGAACCTAAAACGCGTCCGCAACGGTGGACGCCGTTCAAAACGCGTCTCGAGGTCCTGACGCGATTCTACACAGAACCTCAGCCCCCCACTAAGGCCAGAATTACAGGGTCCGACCCGAAAAACCGGATCTGGAAGTCTCAATCCTTACAACCCTTGTCAGAAATTTGGAACCAAGAGTAGTTCATAGAGAACAATATTGGGAGTACGAAGAGGTTGGGCACGACATGAGTACCCTACTAGGACAGCCAAACCTAGAAAGCTTTTGCCAAAAGTCTCTACAATCCTTTAAGACAAACCTTTGGTCCTAATCAGACCAAGAGAACAACCAACAATCACCCCAGTCCAGGTTCCCTCTGTTTCAATCAAAGAGCCTTCTTTAGCCACTTTATGTCCATCATCAAAGCCAGGTATGTTGACTCAGTTCAACTTGATAAGCTCACCACCAGTCCAACCACTAAAGTCAATCCAAGTAGCAGATCCGAGTCCGATCAGTGTTACACTGAGAAATAGTATTCTCCTGCCAGCAAGTCAACCATTAGACTCCCAGGAGAATCAAATCTATTTGGTGGGTCGACTCAATCTGAATATGACATCCTGTAGCATTTGGAGAAGACCCCCGCCAAATATCGGTTCTCGAATTGATTAGGAGATCTCCCACATATAGGGAAACCTTATTCAACTTTCTCTAACAAATCATAGTCAGTGAAGATCTTCCTACTAGTGGAGTCACTAATGCAATTCTGTCAGTTACACAAACACCCACGATCTCTTTTGCGGATAAGGATTTGGCTTCCCTTGAATGTCTGTCTCTTCCCTTATGCTTGACCGCCATACTCAACAGTTACTAAGTGGATTCCATCTTGCTTGACATCAGTGCCTTAATCAATATCTATCCACTCAAAACCCTCAAGAAAATAGGAATCGATCAAGACAAGATTGATTCCACCTCCATGATGGTCTCGGCTTACGATAATTCTCAAAGGCCAGTTGATGGAAAAATCTTTCTTCAGCTAGAGATTGGCCCGATAGCCATGGTTTCTGAATTTTACATCCTTGACGTCAAGCCATATATAACGCCATTCTGGGAAGACCATGGATATATCATACTCTTGGAGTGCCTTCCACCAATCATCAATGCTATAAATTTCCATACAATGGGAACATTGTTAAAGTCAAAAGCACTCCTTATATCGAGTCTTTGGACTCCGTATCAGCTAAACAAATGCCATCCATGATCACTTCTAAAAAAGGCAAGGAGCTTAGTCTTTCAGCGGTTAGCTCTCAACCCAAACCCTTGCCTAACATAGGGTGGTGGCTCATGGATAAAATGGGATACAATTTAGGATTTGGGTTAGGCAAGGAAGAACAAGGGATTCGAGAGCCTAGTTTTGAAGGCTATTGGGGGATTTGGATTGGGATACCAACCAATCAAAACAGTTGAGGAATCAAGAGAATGGACTCTCTTGGATCACTTTGTGAAGAAGGTGCATGAATTTCCTAGGGTGGATCACATTGAGGATGAGTTGAAGGAATAAACAAACAATGGAGTTTGAAGGGAGGATGAAGATGATTTCGGTACACAGCTGCTATTCCATGAAACAACCACCCCAGGAGTCGTCTTAGCAAGAGATGAACCAACACTCGCTGCATTCATTCCCTTTCTATTCCATCCTCCTTCCCTTCTTATACTTCCATGACTGGTTATAGCACATTCCCTTGAGTGTCTTATGCTCGAAGTTTACGAACACCAAAAGAAAACAGTCTTACTCCCGAACGCGAGGATGTGAAATCACCATCGAACAACCCACATGCTGGGGCAATTCCACCATCATCGGGTCTTTGTCTCAAGGACCCACTCTTGTATCTTTAGTAGCTCACTCTTAGAGTCTTGTACATAATAGCTTAGGGGTTAGGATAGCTTCCTCTCTATCAAGAAGTTGTAGAGATAAGCATGTTCATTTTTTTTAGTTCAAAAGCTAGCAAACAAGTGTAGATATTTGGCAAAAGTCGAAGAATCCCTTCGGATGGGGGTCTATCTGAAGAGATTCTACCCTTGAAATGCACAAAAAATTAGAAAGTCAAAAAACAAAAATTTGAAATTTGAAATCCAAAGAAAATAGAATATCAAAAAAAACAACAACAATACTTGTAAATATGTACGTATCTTAAAGAAAATCACAAAAAAAATCAGAAAGTCACAAAATTCAACCATTTGGTGACTGCCATGTAACCCCTGTCTAAGTCTAGTTGCATCATAGATTAGGTTATCATTGAAATCTGGATAAGACTTTGATCGACTAGAACCTTAGATGTATCTGCTTTACTTTCATATAGGTCTCCATGGCCATTGTGAGATACACACAGTCGCACGTTTTTCAAATGAACCTTCTTAAAATGAGTTCGATGTCTTTAAAGTACTATCAATTGCGACGGCCTTTGCTTTTCTTCTCTCGACTAATCAGGACCATCGACGCCCTTAAACAATCGAGCTCAGCAAACTGCGGTTCTTGACGACACGATAGATGTAACCCCTCAATTGAGCCTAGATATGAAATGTAAAGGACCAAAGCACGTGAAGAGGGCAGTGTCCCAGTATGTGGAACAAGGAATGAAAAAGCAATGAAAAAGCAAATAACTCTGAAAATGTCAAGAAAAATAAAAAAGGGTTCAAGGAATCACAAAAAAAGCTTGGTCGTGACCGTACCTAGCCATGAAATCCATGAGAGGCCCGAAAAGTCAAAAGTAAACAGGGGCATTTAGGAGGCCAAGAAGGATTCATTTTGTCATAGCTCGATCTTTTAATGGTTTTGTCGATCCTCTTGTGAAGTTTGTCTCCCCAGTTTCTTCACTCTCTCTCCTAAGGTTTAGTAGTAGATAGCCATCTAAAGATTAAACATCATTTTAAAATGGTTTGTTTTCAAAAATTATCACATGCTCACATGGTCAGAGAGGATCAAAGTGGGTAAAGAGAAATGTCCATGTTTATGGTGAACCAACTTCTTAACCATGATCTCAATGAGCATCCTCAAAACTTCGGGCTCAGATTAATGCAAGTGCATCACCTGTAGGTGTGACGGTGTTTGATTCTGGGTCAGCATCGCACGGTTGACCATTAGGGTTCTAAGATATTCCATCTTATATCTTCTAAGTTGTGAGGAAATAGATCCAGGTTAGGAAAATCATTTACCTCGAGAACTTTTTGGGTAAACTTGGTGGTCGAAAGCAGTTGGGAGCCTAAGGATAGCATGATAGTATTGTCATCAGTATAAGTCTTAGCCGGACAAGGTCTGCACGAGGAGTCTAGAGGCGCAAATTAACCTAGATCAATGCTTAGGATGCCTAGGAAGTTGAGAATGCATTTTCTTCTCATTACCCAACTAGGCCAAATATGGGCAGTCACCAGTTGGTCGGAACCAAAAATATTTTCAACTTGTTAAAACACTCGCATTCGCATGTCTCAATTGTTAATATCCATTAGCATTTGCATGTTTGCTTGTCGCATCATTTATTTCTTTATGTCTGGTTAGTAGGATATGGCCCTTTGACCCTATACGAAGGCTAGGAAAAAGGTAGTTGTTCTTTTTGGGCAAGGGGCCGAAAACAGATACTACTACGTTTTCCTCTCAGTGTTGTGTATATAAGAAAAACAAGTATGAAGGAAAGAAAGAAGATTCTATATCCAGGAAGGTGGATTGTTCCGTTACCCATGGAATAAGGAAGGCGGACACTTCTGCCGCCGAGTCGAAGTGAAAGGCAGCCAGATTGGCATTCCACTTTGGTGGATGGGCATATCTTTTGTGCTGGCTTGGACTTGACGGGGACCTTTGTTGTAACGACCCGCCATCCTATGACCGGAGACCCGGTCACTAAATGGATGTCGGCCCATTAACTGCGGGTTCACACCCGGATCTCACACAACACATCTGGAGGAGTAAGTGCTAAACAAGGCTAAATATAGCAATCTCACGGACTACAAAGGTAAGCAAGTGCGCAGGAAGGAAAATAACAATGTCCGTATACAGTCCAACAATAATTACATGTCCAACAATTAAATAAGTACAGGCAGAAGGAAGTACAACAACATCGGGGCATACCCCGGAACTAAGACAGCTGCTGGTCCGCACACCAAGAAGACACCACGCTTCCGCTCGCCACGAGGTCCACACCTGAAACCGCAGGGAGTGAGCCACACCAGAAATGGGCTCGGTAGGGATCATCCGATCCCCTGCCTCCCACTCACACACCCACAAGTGTAACAACAAGAATATATGGCAATTAAGTAAAGCAGTAAACATAGCACCCAACTCTGATATGAAACGCACGGTAAGCAGTGTAACAAGAACCATTCTAAGCAACCCGAAGAACCCAACACAGAGTCACGACTCACAGCCAAAGTCCACGAAGCGACTGAACCACACTGTCGACCGAAGTCAAACGTCGCCTCCCAACACTACCACCACAGCTCACGCCTGTCCGCCCCTACAGTGTTCCGGGGCACTGTAGGGTGAGGCAGTGAGTCAAACTAGGACTAGCTGGAACCAGTGTACCGCCACTGCCAGCTACGTGTGCACACAAGCAGTCTAGACTACTGTCCTACCGTCCGGATTGCCTCCACGCTAGGCCTCAGCGCTTCAGGAGGGCCCTGGGGACCGGCGAACCCCCGTCAAGCCGAAGCTACAGGAACTACCCACAAACCCAACTCTCCCGGGCTGCGTCAGGCCAAAGGGCTATAGGTACCACTCGTAACCTTGATCAAAGGTCACATCAGGCCCAATGGCTAAAGGGTAAACCAACTCCCACCAGTAACACCACCAGCTCCACAGCAAGAAACACGCCAGAAGCTGTCACGACAACCAAGGGAAACCCCGACCCGCTGAGACCAAACAGCAACCCCTCGGGTAGCACACCAGCTACTCCTGCCCGACGGGCTCAAGGTGGTTCTGCTTTTCTCAGCCAAGGGTAAAACACAACATGCACCACTCCACAGACACCATGGCCCTTCTCCCATCGGCCCATGGTGACAGACGTAAACCACAGTTAACCCGATCCACATTCGCATAACACAACCACACATATAACATGATTCCATTCGCACAGTAAACCTCAGTCTCAGTATATAGCTAATGCACACACACACACACACAGGTGATGTAATTCCACTCACGCAGAAGTCCTCCGTCTCAGTATACAACCCAAAGCATGCATTTGAACCATCCCACTGTGAAACACGCATGAAATAACAGGATTTAAACATTCCTGTCTTGAATCGCGTCGACCGAGGTCGACGCCATTCAAGACCCTCAGACAGGTTTATTAAAAGCCATATTATCGCTTAAAACGCGTCCACCAGTGAAGCCGCCGTTTAAAACGCGTCAGGGTCGCCAGATGCCATTCAACCCAGAAATCCAGATTTCAGAACCCTTAAACGGGGGCATTTCCTGCCTAAATGGCGTCATGATGGCCCGACGTCCTTCTGAAAGGCGTCGTCCATCCATGACGTCATTTAGCGCAGAACCCCTAACTCAGGAAACCTCGAACAGGGAGGTTTCTGCCCTAAAACGCGTCGTACTGACCAGACGTCTTTCGGAAAGGCGTCGACCAGGCACGACGCCATTTAGCGCCAGAAACCAGGTTTCCTGGTTCAACCCGAGGGTCTCACCCTTAACCCCAAACACCCCGAAAAAGCCCCAAAAAGAAGGGGAAGGAAGAGGGAACCATCTACCACAAGCATGCTACAAAACCACGTTCACGAGCACGGCCATACCCACAAGAACACCCCCTAAACATGTTCATTGTAACCCAAATCATAACATGCCATGCCAAGGAAATCACGAGCAACACATTCAAGGTTCGTCTCCCTACCGGTTCTTGAACTCCGCCAAGCTCCGTGCCGCCGTCCCGCCGCACCGCACACCGCCGCCGGTACCCTCGAGGACGCCGCCACTCCGCCGGGACGTCGGCCACCGTCCGGAGAAGGGAACGCCGCGAAGGAGGTGGTGGAGGTAGAGGTGAGAGGTAAGGAGGCTATGGAGTGATTGGAAGAGGAAGAAGAGGAAGGGAAGGGAAAGAAGAGAGTCGGAGAGGGCGGAGAGGGTGAGGAGAGAGAGAGTGAAGGCGAGAATGAGGGAAAGAAGAGGAGGCTCGCGGAGTCAATCAGAATCTCGCTAAAACGCGTCGATCGAGGTAGACGCCTATCAGTCTGACAGGACGGCCGTACTGACAGCGGTCTGAAATGCGTCGCCCACCGTGGACGCCGTTCAGACGACAGGACAGGCCGTACTGACAACGCTCTGGCGCCGCACCCTGACAACTCAGAGGTCACAGTCTGAATCGCGTCGGCCAACCTGGACGCCGTTCAGACGATGTGACCGGGGCCGTACTCTCGCGGCCCGAAACCCGCCCACGTGGCGCAACAACCGACAGACCTAAATGGCGTCTACACACCCTGACGCCTTTTGAAAGGCGTCGAGCAGTGCTGACGCCATTTAGTCAGAAATCTCGAGACCCTCCTCAGGGTCCAAACCAGGGGATCCAGCCCGAACCCGGCCCGAAAACAGAACCCGAAACCTCAGTCCTTACATTCTCCCTCCCTTAAAAGAATTTCGTCCTCGAAATTGCAGCCGCTCAACGCTCAACTCGGCTAACCATCACACGCCGACACACACCGATCACAACAATCATTCTCACCAATCACCCACACAGGGTTCCAACACATCCACGTCAAGCTAACTAAGATTCTCAATTCTGACAAAAGCTGATAGATTGAAATATCCACACACTAGCAAGGCACATACTACAAAACCGATTTCTCCACCAACCCAAATACATACAAGTGCCATACGAGTTCACAACCACCTCAGAAAAAGACAAGATAAAAGTGCTCTCCCAGCACAACCTCTCGGACCTCCACAAGGAGACGCGACTCCAAGCACACCTCGAACACTCACTAACCGCTCGGTCCTTGACCTGCCTGGTTCTTCTGGGGACAGTTCCTCGCGAGATGTCCCTTCCGACCACAGGCGAAACAACTACCAGTGATCAAGGGACATATCCGGTTGCCATGAAACCTGCTACATCGGGGACAACGATCTGCAGCGCCCCGCCTCGCCTCCTGCTGCCAGCTGACCTCTGTTTCCATCTGCTGAACCGAACCATCCTTATCCTCGTCATAAGGTACCTCCTGGAACTCGACCTCAAAGGAACTCGGATCACCTGACGAAAGGGCTGTCGATCTATCCCAGCTATGCTGCTTCCCTTGAGCTGAATGCTCCGATTCCCTCGCCGTGTGTTGGAACTGCATCTCCACTGCTGCCGCGCACTGAACCGCTGATGCCAAATCCTTACAACAATGTGCTGCCACAAACTCTCTCAGATCATGCCGAAGTCCATCCACAAATTTCTCTGTCCTAAGATCCTCACGCTCAGATATGTGTGGAGCAAATCTTCCCAGAGCTACAAATTTCATCTGGTACTCTAGAACTGACAAATCATCCTGCACCAATTCCATAAACTCCCTTTCCTTGGCCCTACGAACGTGCCTCGGAAAGTACTGTCCACTAAACTCCCTCACGAAACCTTCCCAAGGAATTTCTCTCAAAGGCCTATCTGGAAACATCAACCCCTTGATGGTAACCCACCAATCATAAGCATCGCCCTTCAGCAAGTAGGTGCCAACAAGGTCTTGTCACTCTCAGCACATTCTAGAACATCAAACACCTTCTCCACCTCCTTAATCCACTGAGCTGCCGCATCTGGAACAGGTTGACCCGTGAAAGAAGGGGGCTTCAGCTTCAAGAACCGCTCCACCACTATGGATTGGCCACCTCGGGAACTGGACCCCTCATTTCCATCTCCCTGTTGATATCTAGACATAGCCCCAATCATAGCTTCCATAAAACGATCCACATTATGACCTTCGGCCCTCGAATCACCACCATCCGCTCTCGCATCCCGAGCCACCGGAGCTCTCCGCTTCGGCGCCATCACTGCCCCTCAACACGCAAATCGAACCAAAACACGTCAAATCCTATCAATCTACACCAGTAGCCATCGCCTGTACAGACTCGCACTTATTGTTGGACTATAATATCTAACCCAGTTTATCACATACTCGACCAGACTGAGCTCTGATACCATCTGTAACGACCCGCCATCCTATGACCGGAGACCCGGTCACTAAATGGATGTCGGCCCATTAACTGCGGGTTCACACCCGGATCTCACACAACACATCTGGAGGAGTAAGTGCTAAACAAGGCTAAATATAGCAATCTCACGGACTACAAAGGTAAGCAAGTGCGCAGGAAGGAAAATAACAATGTCCGTATACAGTCCAACAATAATTACATGTCCAACAATTAAATAAGTACAGGCAGAAGGAAGTACAACAACATCGGGGCATACCCCGGAACTAAGACAGCTGCTGGTCCGCACACCAAGAAGACACCACGCTTCCGCTCGCCACGAGGTCCACACCTGAAACCGCAGGGAGTGAGCCACACCAGAAATGGGCTCAGTAGGGATCATCCGATCCCCTGCCTCCCACTCACACACCCACAAGTGTAACAACAAGAATATATGGCAATTAAGTAAAGCAGTAAACATAGCACCCAACTCTGATATGAAACGCACAGTAAGCAGTGTAACAAGAACCATTCTAAGCAACCCGAAGAACCCAACACAGAGTCACGACTCACAGCTAAAGTCCACGAAGCGACTGAACCACACTGTCGACCGAAGTCAAACGTCGCCTCCCAACACTACCACTACAGCTCACGCCTGTCCGCCCCTACAGTGTTCCGGGGCACTGTAGGGTGAGGCAGTGAGTCAAACTAGGACTAGCTGGAACCAGTGTACCGCCACTGCCAGCTACGTGTGTACACAAGCAGTCTAGACTACTGTCCTACCGTCCGGATTGCCTCCACGCTAGGCCTCAGCGCTTTAGGAGGGCCCTGGGGACCGGCGAACCCCCGTCAAGCCGAAGCTACAGGAACTACCCACAAACCCAACTCTCCCGGGCTGCGTCAGGCCAAAGGGCTATAGGTACCACTCGTAACCTTGATCAAAGGTCACATCAGGCCCAATGGCTAAAGGGTAAACCAACTCCCACCAGTAACACCACCAGCTCCACAGCAAGAAACACGCAAGAAGCTGTCACGACAACCAAGGGAAACCCCGACCCGCTGAGACCAAACAGCAACCCCTCGGGTAGCACACCAGCTACTCCGGCCCGACGGGCTCAAGGTGGTTCTGCTTTTCTCAGCCAAGGGTAAAACACAACATGCACCACTCCACAGACACCATGGCCCTTCTCCCATCGGCCCATGGTGACAGACGTAAACCACAGTTAACCCGATCCACATTCGCATAACACAACCACACATATAACATGATTCCATTCGCACAGTAAACCTCAGTCTCAGTATATAGCTAATGCACACACACACACACACAGGTGATGTAATTCCACTCACGCAGAAGTCCTCCGTCTCAGTATACAACCCAAAGCATGCATTTGAACCATCCCACTGTGAAACACGCATGAAATAACAGGATTTAAACATTCCTGTCTTGAATCGCGTCGACCGAGGTCGACGCCATTCAAGACCCTCAGACAGGTTTATTAAAAGCCATATTATCGCCAGACGCCATTCAACCCAGAAATCCAGATTTCAGAACCCTTAAACGGGGGCATTTCCTGCCTAAATGGCATCATGATGGCCCGACGTCCTTCTGAAAGGCGTCGTCCATCCATGACGTCATTTAGCGCAGAACCCCTAACTCAGGAAACCTCGAACAGGGAGGTTTCTGCCCTAAAACGCGTCGTACTGACCAGACGTCTTTCGGAAAGGCGTCGACCAGGCACGACGCCATTTAGCGCCAGAAACCAGGTTTCCTGGTTCAACCCGAGGGTCTCACCCTTAACCCCAAACACTCCGAAAAAGCCCCAAAAAGAAGGGGAAGGAAGAGGGAACCATCTACCACAAGCATGCTACAAAACCACGTTCACGAGCACGGCCATACCCACAAGAACACCCCCTAAACATGTTCATTGTAACCCAAATCATAACATGCCATGCCAAGGAAATCACGAGCAACACATGCAAGGTTCGTCTCCCTACCGGTTCTTGAACTCCGCCAAGCTCCGTGCCGCCGTCCCGCCGCACCGCACACCGCCGCCGGTACCCTCGAGGACGCCGCCACTCCGCCGGGACGTCGGCCGCCGTCCGGAGAAGGGAACGCCGCGAAGGAGGTGGTGGAGGTAGAGGTGAGAGGTAAGGAGGATATGGAGTGATTGGAAGAGGAAGAAGAGGAAGGGAAGGGAAAGAAGAGAGTCGGAGAGGGCGGAGAGGGTGAGGAGAGAGAGAGTGAAGGCGAGAATGAGGGAAAGAAGAGGAGGCTAGCGGAGTCAATCAGAATCTCGCTAAAACACGTCGATCGAGGTAGACGCCTATCAGTCTGACAGGACGGCCGTACTGACAGCGGTCTGAAACGCGTCGCCCACCGTGGACGCCGTTCAGACGACAGGACAGGCCGTACTGACAACGCTCTGGCGCCGCACCCTGACAACTCAGAGGTCACAGTCTGAATCGCGTCGGCCAACCTGGACGCCGTTCAGACGATGTGACCGGGGCCGTACTCTCGCGGCCCGAAACCCGCCCACGTGGCGCAACAACCAACAGACCTAAATGGCGTCTACACACCCTGACGCCTTTTGAAAGGCGTCGAGCAGTGCTGACGCCATTCAGTCAGAAATCTCGAGACCCTCCTCAGGGTCCAAACCAGGGGATCCGGCCCGAACCCGGCCCGAAAACAGAACCCAAAACCTCAGTCCTTACATTTGTCCTTTATTTCCTTGCAGTATGTCATTAAAATGTTGATGATTATTGATTATTTACATTTTTCAGTTTCAAACCAGCATGCATTGCATGAGCATAATTCACAGGAGAACGTCCATTTGAAATTCTGCGCTAGAGGCAATGACCATGATTTGTCACTTTGTCTACCCTATTGGTGATCTATGATTTTGACAAATGTTCGCACATTAGTTCTTTGAATTGCAAGACCCAGCCAACTTTCGAATTCTTGTGCTTGAGATTCTCTCACTTGGCCACCATGCGCCAGGCCACCATACGCCCTTGTGTTGAGACTTCAAAGTAATTTCAAGTCACACCCTTTATCTTCCCTACTTGACATCCACTTGGGCCAGATTGCTAAGCATCCCTAGTGTGCCAAGGCCTTGCGATTCTAGTATCCAAGGGTCCCCTAGATTGTGATTCTCCAATACGGATTTTTCTTCTCCTAATCACCCTTGCAACTCAGATAGCTAATTTTCGTGCATTCATCACATTCACTTGTCATCCTTGAGAGTAGCCCATCCTTCTCTAGGCTATCCAAAAATTAGGTTCTACTTCCGAAACACCCATTTATTATTCCGCATCATTCCATTGCAAAACGGGCATGCCGGAGAGGCATTTGTAAACACCTGATTTTGGACACCCTTTGGTCATAAAACCCATATCACAATCATAATCCATTGCACTTGATCCACCCAATTCAGCCCATTAATCACAAAACCCATTAACCAATCTGGCCCACTTCTACTTTTGTGGACGACGGGGTTGTCCGCCTTCTGCGAAAAGTGGAAGGCGGGCTTGTCCGCCTTTCACTTTTTGTAGACAGTAGAGTTGTCCGCTTTCCACCTTTTTGTAGACAGCGGGGTTGTCTACCTTATACAAAACGTAGAAGGCGGGCATGTCCGCCTTCCACTTTTTTTAGACGGCGGGGTTGTCCGGTTTCTACGAAAAGTGGAAGGCTGGCTTGTTCGCTTTCCACTTTTGTAGAAGGTGGGCTTGTCTTCCTTCCACTTTTATAGACGACGACTTGTCCACCATCCACTTTTATGGAAGGCGGAGTTTTCTGCCGTCCACTTCGTGGGACCGCCTTGACCTCGTCTCCCCACGTTCTCCTTTGTCTGCGACCCTCGCATCCCAGTACGCTGAGTACTCCCTACTCTGACGACTATCACGAGCATGATCTTCCACTTTGACTGATTTTGATTGGACCCTGGTGATTAACGGGGATTTAGACTCCTAATTTTCCTATTTTGGCTAGCCCTCTATTTAAACTCTCTAACTCCCCTCAGAGGAGGGGTTGGAAAGTGGGAAGAGAGGGAGGGGCACACTAGAAGGCAGAGAGCTGGTAGAATCGAGAGGTAGAGTTAGTAGTTTGGGTGCGCCGGAGATTTAGAGGAAGACCAGGGAAGGAGTCCTACCTAACACATGGGCTTGCTTCTCTAACTCTCTCCTTCTTTCTTTTACGCTTTACCACATTTTTCGTTCATCCATCCTGTAATTCCCTTTTTACCAAAACCCATTCATCTTTTCACCATGTCACACACGTACACTTCATTGCATGCATTCTAGGATAACTTAGCACCCATCCAACATAGGTTTTATTAAAAGACGGGAGGTGGGTGACCATAGCGCATGGTTACCTTCCCTTCCGAAACACCAATCCGGTGTGTCCCCTTTTAATTCTTAGTTTATTCATTTGTGTACATGGACAAACTTCACATGTTGTTGTTCTTTCTTTTGTTTACTTGTTTTCTTTTTTTTTTGTAGGGCTCTCACCACAATTTGCGCATGGAGAACCGAGTTCTTTGTCATGGCCGGCTGGTGGCATAGAAAAGGAACCCACAACATCTCCAGCTCCAACACATGACGATCAAATCTTTCATCCCGCGGAGCATGAGAACTCAAGGTTATGCTCTTGGAGATCACACTTCAACCTTTTTATTTTTACCTCACCATATGGCCACAGTTGTACGTTGAGTGGAGGAAGAAAGCAGAGAAGGCCACCCTTCGGGCATCCACACTAACCACAACTCATCCGCTGATTTTTCAACATCAGTCGGTTCGGACCCAGCGCATTCTGCAATCACAAAGTGATTGATAAAGAATTGCAGGAGCAATTGAGATGCCACCTCTCAAGAATTTGAAGGAGCTTCAAGGATTGACCAAGATATTGCAATTTATTTGTCGCTTTGTCTCCCAACATTCTTAGAAATGTAGGCCATTTTATAAGATTACTAAGCTAGGAGTCAAGTTTGATTGGGATGCCAAGCGTTAGGAGGCATTTAATGGACTGAAGAGTTATTTGGCAAGTCCTCCTATTTTGAGACCACTTTCTCCAGCAAACCTCTGATTCTTTATATCTCAATCCTGAATGATTTGGTGGGGGCTGTCTTGGCTCAAGAAGATGAAGAAGGGAAGGAGAGGCAGCCTACTATCTTTTAAAACTTCTTAACTCCACATAACAGAAGTACACAGCAATGGAAAAGACCTATGCCGCACTGGTTTGGGGTGTTCAGAAGACCAAACACTACTTTTTTGCCCATGAAGTCCATCTCATTGCCCGAATGAACCCCATTAAATTCCTTCTTGTAAAGTCTGTTCTGACTGACATATTGGCATGATGGCAGAGTTTCCTTTCACAATTCGATATCACTTACATCAAGCAGAAAATAATCAAAAGCTATGTCATAGCTGAACATCTTGCCTATCACCCTCTTCCTAGGTTTGATCCTATCTAATCGTAGTTTACAGATGAGAAAATGATGTCCATAAACCAATCTTCTGATCATATATAGACTCTGCATTTTGACGGAGCTTTAAATTCCTATGGTAAGGGTATCGACATTGTTCTCCTATCACTAGAAGATGTCACCATTCCCCATGGCTTTTAGCTTGCTTTTCATATTATCAACAATATAGCTAAATATGAGGCTCTCCTTGTTGGCCTCGAGGCCGCCCATCTTCATGGTGCTACCAAGTTACGGATTGTAGGTGATAGTCAGCTCATCTTTTGCCAAGTGCTCACCAAGTACCGTACTCTTGATCCCAAAATGAAGTCCTATCAAGAACTCACATCAGCCAATGCCAAGCTATTCACTAAGCGGATCTTCATCCTTGTGCCTCAATCAAAACACTATAGCTGATGGTCTTACCTCTCTTACATCATCTTTGAATTTTCCACTCAGCGGACACTTTGAGTCCATCATCGTCTATACGCCTCTCTCTCCTGTTATAGAGGACTCCGCCTTTCTTAGAAATATGGAGAAACTGTTGAAGAAGGTTCAAGATGGAGACATTGTAGAGAAGAGAGAATTAATATTACTAGAATTGCAGGAAGAGATGGAAGACGAGGAGAAATAGTGGTATTATGAGAATGCTAAATATTGTGAAGATCAATCTTACCCAGCCACTGCAGAGGTAAATCGGGCCATTCAAAGAATTTCTCAAAGATACACCCTAGTTGGAGGAGAGCTTTGCAGAAGGGGATTTGATTGTGTCCTTCTGAGATGCTTAGCTGAAGATGAGCTTTGAAAGTCATGGAAGGAGCTCACTTTGGAGTTTGCAGTGGCCATGTAAATGGACAGATTCAAGTAAAGAAATCCTTCGACAAGGATATTATTGGTCAACTATGGAAGAAGACTATGTAGAGTATGTTCGTAGGTGTGCTAAGTGTTAACTCCACACTGACAAAATCCATTCCCTTGCATCTTCAGTCTATCCTTTGTCCTCCCTATGACCTTTCTCCATGTGGGCATTCGATATCATGGGCCCTCTCAATGACCTTAACTACCTCACTAAAGAAAAATTCTTCATCCTCACAGTGATGGAGCACTTCACCAAGTGGACGGAAGTTAAAGCCTATGTGGAGATCAAAGCTTCAAAGGTTTTCAACTTCATCATGAAGAATATTATCACCAAGTTCGGGATTCCAAGTATCATCATCACCGACAACAACAATTCGTCTCTTAAGAGCTCAAGACCTCTGCAACAGGTATAAAATTACATTATATCATTCTTCTCTATATTATCTGCAAGGCAATGGCTAAGCAGAGGCCACAAATAAAACCTTGATCAAAATCATAAAGAAAATATGTGATTCTACCAAGTATGTTGATTGGCCAGATAAACTTGGTAAGGCTCTACGGACCTACCAAACTTTAATCTGCACTCCTACTAGGCAAACCCTATATTCCTTAACTTTTGGAATGAACGTGGTAGTTCCATATGAGGTCCTCATTCCTTCTCTCAGGGTACAGTTGGACAAGGAGCTTTCTATTGATGAATGTCGTGCTTCACTCCTTACCTAATCGGAACTTCGAGACGAGAAGTGATTGGCCGCTGCTAATCATACTCAGGTGTACCAAATAGACACATGTTTTTACTAAAACAAGGTCATTGAGAGAAATTTCAAAGTTGGTGAGATGGTTGTAAAAGGAATTTTTGTAAAAATCCGATGGTCCTCATTATAAGCTCCAACCTAACTATGAGGGCCCGTATGTTATTAAAGATGTTTTCCCTGGTAATGGGTATAGGCTAGTGAATGCTAAAGGTTAGGAGTTGTCTCACCCTTGGAATGATTTATACCTTAAGAAGTATTACCCGTAGGTAGGTAGGCTGACTAGCATGGTGCTTAGACCAGTGCGAATTGAAAGGTCAACACCTCAAATTCTTTCTTCAATCTTCATGATTTAATTTAAAGGCAACTTATCACACACTCACACCTTGAGTAATAAGTAGCATTAGGTCGGAGGAAAACTAAAGCCAAACTAAGAGTGCAAGATATTACCCATTCTTTTCTACTCGGTTTCAGTGAAGGAGCGAGGCCTTGGGATAGACTACTAACTCTGTCTGCAACCCTAGTAGGAGGCCGTTACAAAAAAAAAGGGGAGGGGGGGGGATTGAAGCCTAGAAAGTCAAAATCAAAAGTCAAATAAAAACCAAACATTAAAAGTCCACAACACTCAGAGTCAAATAAAAAAGGCCGAATCCAAATGAAGGGCAGAAATCAAAGTAGGAAAAACCCTACCAAAGAAAAATGTATGAATCCCATCAAGCAATAGGGCAGGGAAGGGACATCTTTCTTGGTGTCCTGAACCCTCATGTGGGCTTCCTG
This sequence comes from Zantedeschia hybrid cultivar, assembly GCA_030544215.1. Taxonomy (NCBI): domain Eukaryota; kingdom Viridiplantae; phylum Streptophyta; class Magnoliopsida; order Alismatales; family Araceae; genus Zantedeschia; species Zantedeschia hybrid cultivar. Next base: position 51,783,447 of record JARZZO010000011.1, read on the forward strand.
GACCCTTTTTTCTCTTCTCCCTTAGAGTGTACCCAAGCTTGAGGAATGGTAGAGTCCGACTAAGGGTCCGACCACTGGGTGGGATCAGGGTGTGAGCACCACCTCAGCACGTCGCCTTCATATTAAACTATTAAATAAGGAGTTAAGAATTAAGTTGTTGGCTGAATAAGTTTCTTTTGGTCTTAGTACTACGCTGACATTTCATGTTAAGTGTACCTTTGTGATTTTGGGCTTAGGTCAATGCAAGCGATTTACCAAACGGTACGACTAAGTTAGCGTCGTGCGGTTGACCATTAGGGTTATAGGGTAATCTATTTTATACCATCTTGGTTGTGAGGAAAGAGACCCGGGTTGGGCAAATCATTTACCATTGGCCATTTTTAGCTAGAACTTGTTGGTTGGATGCAGTTGGGAGCCAGAGCGTGGTATGGAGGTTTTATCATCAATATAAGGCATAGCTGGGTGAGGTCTAAACGAGGACCGTTAGTGGTCCAAATCAACCTTGATGTGCACTTAGGATGCTTGGAAAGTCACGGGTATTATAGGAGTAGATGCCCTTCGATCTATGTGTCTTTATTTGAAGGGGCTATGCTGTGTTGCGGCTTATATTTAAAAATCTAAAACAATTGAATATTTTAAAATCGAAAAAAATAAATATTTTTACATCCAAAAATTGAATATTTAAAATTAAAAAAATTAAATATTTCAAAATAGAATTTTTTTTTTTAAAACAAATAAATTTTTTGAATATGTCGAACCCCAAAAAATTTGCATCTATGTTGCACACTTTACTTTCTTGTTTGCATTTGCCTGCGTGCATGTTGCATTTGCATGTTTCATTGTTAATTTGCCTTAGTTAAATAAAGGCTTCACCCCTTGACCCATTTACCAAGATGGGTCAAAATAGTCATTTACTTATTGTGCAAGGAGTAAATCCAGAATTAGTTTGTTCAAGTGTAATCTATAGGAGACAGGTTCACAAAGCACAACAAAGCATAAAGAAAGAATAGAAAGGTCATATCATACATATCAATTCATCATACATACAAATACGGATCCACATTTCCGTGCTGTTATCATCCTATCATCACTATCCATCATGTCATAAGATCATGATCAAAACATGTTTGGGAAGACATCAAAAGACCCATACATCATCACATCACATCAACATGGCTGACTCTCGCCCTCGCCCTCATCCAACTAACTCTGAGCCTCATCCTGTATGCCTGGATCCTGGGCAACTAGTGGTGAAGGCTGACCCATCCTGCTCAGCTTAGCTCTGGTTGACGAGACCGCGATGCTGGCTATGAAGACGCTGCCATGGCCACCCTCGCAAGCTCTTTGGTGCACGTGCTGATACCTCTCCTCTATGTTGTACTTCTTACGCTCAACAATCCCCATCTCCACATGGAGAGTTATGATCTCTATCTCTACCATCTTTCTCTCCTTGCACTCTCGATCCCTTTCCTCCTGGATCATCTCCAGTTAGGTCTGGAGCCTAAGAATCTCTCTCGATAGATCACCACTGGGCTGTTGCTCCAGCTGCTCCTCCAGCTCATGGATGCGGGCATCTCTTTATGTCGTCGTCTCCGGAACCAGTCGGGTCTCCTTTCGAGCCCATGCAGTATTGCCTCTGCCCGCTTCTTCTTCTTCCACTGCTTATTGGAGGGCTTCCCAGATCTCTAAGATCTATCAATTGAAAGTTATCCTAATAAGTCAGCATATGTAACAACATGTGAATGAACAATGAATGCTTTTGATTAATTATACCACTGTGAACGATCTACTTTATGAAAATTGAATGTTGGAATGATTGAATGAATGAATTGAGCAACTTACCTGAGCAGAATGATCCTCTTCCGCCAGAGATACACTAACGATGGCACCTGCTAGTTGCTCGTACAACAGGGCGATCTTCGACGACCGTGGAACACTTGACCTAGAGGCACCTGTTGTAATGACTGAGATTTCGGGTTCTGTATTCGGGTCGGGTTCGGGCCGGATCCCCTGGGTTGGACCCTGGAGGGGTCTTGAGATTTCTGGCTGAATGGCGTCAACAGTGCTCGACGCCTTTCAAAAGGCGTCAGGGTGTGTGGACACCATTTAGGTCTGCTGGTTGCTGTGCCACGTGTGCGCCACGTGGGCGGGTTTCGGGCCGCGAGAGTACGGCCCCTGTCAGATTTGTCTGAACGGCGTCCAGCTCGGTCGACGCGTTTCAGACTGCGACACCTGCGGTGTCAGGGTACGGCGCCAGAGCGTTGTCAGTACGGCCTGTCTTGTCGTCTGAACGGCGTCCGCGGTGGGCGACGCGTTTCAGAGCGGTGTCGGTACGGCCGTCCTGTCAGACTGATAGGCGTCTGCCTCGATCGACGCGTTTTAGCGGGATTCTGGTTGACCCCGCGAGCCTCCCCTTCTTTCCCTCATTCTCACCTTCACACTCTCTCTCCTCACCCTCTCCATCCTCTCCGACGCTCTTCTTTCCCTTCCCTTCCTCTTCTTCCTCTTCCACCACTCCAACACCACCTTACCTCTCACCTCTACCTCCACCACCTCCTTCGCGGCGTTCCCTTCTCCGGACGGCGGCCGACGTCCCGGCGGAGTGGCGGCGTCCTCGAGGGTACCGGCGGCGGTGTGCGGTGCGGCGGGACGGCGGCACGGAGCTTGGCGGAGTTCGAGAACCGGTAGGGGGACGAAACCTTGCATGTGTGCTCGTTTGCTTCTTGGCGTGATGTGGCGTGTTTGGGGTTAGATTGAGCATGTTTAGGGGGATTCCTTGTGGGAATGGCGGTGCTTGTGGGCTCGGTTTCGTAGCATGCTTGTGATGGTTGGACTTCTCTTCCTCCCCCTTTTTGGTTTTGGGGCTTTTCGGGGTGCTCGGGGTTCAAGGGTGTGACCCTCGGGTCGAACCAGGAAACCTGGTTTCTGTCGCTAAATGGCGTCGTGTCGGGTCGACGCCTTTCCGAAAGACGTCGGGTCAGTACGACGCGTTTTAGGGCAGAAACCTCCCTGTGCGGGGTTTCCTGAGTTAGGGGTTCTGCGCTAAATGACGTCATGGATGGACGACGCCTTTCTGAAGGACGTCGGGCCATCATGACGCCATTTAGGCAGGAAATGCCTCGTTTAAGGGTTCTGCAAATCTGGATTTCTGGGTTGAATGGCGTCGGGCGACCCTGACGCGTTTTAAACGGCGGCTTCACTGGTGGACGCGTTTTAAGCGATAATCGGGCTTTTAATAAACCTGTCTAAGGGTCTTGAATGGCGTCGACCTCGGTCGACGCGATTCAAGACAGAAATGCTCAATTCTGTTATATTCATGCATGTTTCACGTTGGGATGGTTCAGATGCACGTTTTGGGTTGTATACTGAGACGGGGGACTTCTGCGTGAGTGGAATTACATCACCTGTGTGTGTGTGTGTGCTTTAACTATATACTGAGACTGAGGTTTACTGTGCGAATGGAATCATGTTATATGTGTGGTTGTGTTATGCGAATGTGGATCGGGTTAACTGTGGTTTACGTCTGTCACCATGGGCCGATGGGAGAAGGGCCATGGTGTCTGTGGAGCGGTGCGTGTTGTGTTTTACCCTTGGCTGAGAGAAGCAGAACCACCTTGAGCCCGTCGGGCCGGAGTAGCTGGTGTGCTATCCGAGGGGTTGCTGTTTGGTCTCAGCGGGTCGGGGTTTCCCTTGGTTGTTGTGACAGCTTCTGGCGTGTTTCTTGCTGTGGAGCTGGTGGTGTTTCTGGTGGGAGTTGGTTTACCCTTTAGCCATTGGGCCTGATGTGACCTTTGATCAAGGTTACGAGTGGTACCTATAGCCCTTGGCCTGACGCAGCCCGGGAGAGTTGGGTTTGTGGGTAGTTCCTGTAGCTTCGGCTTGACGGGGGTTCGCCGGTCCCCAGGGCCCTCCTGAAGCGCTGAGGCCTAGCGTGGAGGCAATCCGGTGGTAGGACAGTAGTCTAGACTGCTTGTGTGCACACGTAGCTGGCAGTGGCGGTACACTGAGTCCAGCTAGTCCTAGTTTGGCTCACTGCCTCACCCTACAGTGCCCCGGAACACTGTAGGGGTGGACAGGCGTGAGCAGTGGTGGTAGTGTTGGGAGGCGACGTTTGACTTCGGTCGACAGTGTGGTTCAGTCGCTTCGTGGACTTTGACTGTGAGACGTGACCTTGTGTTGGGTTCTCCAGGTTGCTCGGTACTATTCCTGTTACACTGCTTACGCGTACGTTTCATATTAAGTTGGGTTCTTCGGGTTACTTGGTACCGTTCTTGCTACACTACTTATTGTACGGTTCCTATCAGGTTTGAGAGTTGTGTTTACTGCTTGGTGTTATTGCTATATATATATTCCTGTTGTTGCACTTGTGGGTGTGTGAGTGGGAGGCAGGGGATCGGATGATCCCTACTGAGCCCATTTCTGGTGTGGCTCACTCCCTGCGGTTTCAGGTGCGGACCTCGAGGCGAGCGGAAGCGTGGTGACTTCTTGGTGTGCGGACCAGCAGTTGTCTTAGTCCCGGGGTATGCCCCGATGTTGTTGTACTTTCCTTCTGCCTGTACTTATTTAATTGTTGGACATGTAATTATTGTTGGACTGTATACGGACATTGTTATTCTCCTTCCTGCGCACTTGCTTACCTTGTGGTCCGTGTGTTTGTTATATTTAGCCTTGTTTAGCATTTACTCCTCCAGACGTGTTGTGTGAGATCCGGGTGTAAACCCGCAGTTAATGGGCCGACATCCATTTAGTGACCGGGTCTCCGGTCATAGGATGACGGGTCGTTACAGTTGGTATCAGAGCTCAGTCTGGTCGAGTATGTGATAAACTGGGTTAGATATTATAGTCCAACAATAAGTGCGAGTCTGTACAGGCGATGGCTGCTGGTGTAGATCGATAGGATTTGACGTGTTTCGGTTCGATTTGCGTGTTGTGGGGCAGCGATGGCGCCGAAGCGGAGAGCTCCGGTGGCTCGGGGCGCGAGAGCAGATGGTGGTGGTTCGAGGGCAGAAGGACATGATGTGGAACGTTTCATGGAAGCCATGATTGGGGCTATGGCTAGATATCAGCAGAGGGATGGAACTGAGGGGTCCAGTTCCCGAGGTGGCCATTCTACGGTGGTGGAGCGGTTCTTGAAGCTGAAGCCCCCTTCTTTCACGGGTCAACCTGTTCCAGATACGGCAGCTCAGTGGATTAAGGAAGTGGAGAAGGTGTTTGATGTTCTAGAATGTGCTGAGAATGACAAGACCTTGTTGGCAACCTACTTGCTGAAGGGCGATGCTTATGATTGGTGGGTTACCATCAAGGGGTTGATGTTTCCAGATAGGTCTTTGAGGGAGATTCCGTGGGAAGGCTTTGTGAGAGAGTTTAGTGGGCAGTACCTTCCGAGGCATGTTCGCAGGGCCAAGGAAAGGGAGTTTATGGAATTGGTGCAGGGTGATATGTCAGTTCTAGACTATCAGATGAAATTTGTGGCCCTGGGAAGATTTGCTCCACACATATCTGAACGTGAGGACCTTAGGACTGAGAAATTTGTGGATGGACTTCGGTATGATCTGAGAGAGTTTGTGGCGGCCCATTGTTGTAGGGATTTGGCGTCAGCAGTTCAGCGCGCGGCAGCAGTGGAGATGCAGTTCCAACACACGGCGAGGGAATCGGAGCATTCAGCACGAGAGAAGCAGCCTAGCAGGGATAGATCAGCGGCCTTCTCGGCAGGCGGTTCGAGTTCGTTCGAGGTCGAGTTTCAGGAGGCCCCTTATGAGGAAGAGGATGGTTCGGTTCAGCAGATGGAGACAGAGGACGGCTGGCAGCAGGAGGCGAGACGGGACACTGCGGATCGTTGTCCCCGTTGTGGCAGGTTTCATGGCAACAGGATATGTCCCTTAATCACTGGTAGTTGTTTTGCCTGTGGTAGGAAGGGACATCTCGCGAGGAACTGTCCCCAGAAGAACAAGGCAGGTCAGGGACCGAGCGGTGAATAAGTGTTCGAGGCATGATTGGAGTCGCGTCTCTTTGTGAAAATTCGAGAGGTTGTGCTGGATGACCACTTTTATCTTGTCTTGTTTAGAGATGGTTGTGGTCTCGTGTGGCACTTGTATGTATTCGGGATGGTGGAGAAATCACTTTTGTAATTTGTGCCTTGTTAATGTATGGTTGTTTTAATCTATCAGCTCTTGTCGGAATTGAGAATCTTGGTTAGCTTGGCGTGTTTATGTTGGAACCCTGTGTGGGTGATTGGTGAGAATGATTGTTGTTATTGATGTTTGTCGGCATGTGTGGGTTAGCCGAGTTGAGCATTGAGCGGTTGCAAATTTCGAGGAAGAAATTCTTTTAAGGTGGGGAGATTGTAATGACTGAGATTTCGGGTTCTGTATTCGGGTCGGGTTCGGGCCGGATCCCCTGGTTTGGACCCTGGAGGGGTCTTGAGATTTCTGGCTGAATGGCGTCAACAGTGCTCGACGCCTTTAAAAAGGCGTCAGGGTGTGTGGACGCCATTTAGGTCTGCTGGTTGCTGTGCCACGTGTGCGCCACGTGGGCGGGTTTCGGGCCGCGAGAGTACGGCCCCTGTCAGATTTGTCTGAACGGCGTCCAGCTCGGTCGACGCGTTTTAGACTGCGACACCTGCGGTGTCAGGGTACGGCGCCAGAGCGTTGTCAGTGCGGCCTGTCTTGTCGTCTGAACGGCGTCCGCGGTGGGCGACGCGTTTCAGATCGGTGTCGGTACGGCCGTCCTGTCAGACTGATAGGCGTCTGCCTCGATCGACGCGTTTTAGCGGGATTCTGGTTGACCCCGCGAGCCTCCCCTTCTTTCCCTCATTCTCACCTTCACACTCTCTCTCCTCACCCTCTCCGCCCTCTCCGACGCTCTTCTTTCCCTTCCCTTCCTCTTCTTCCTCTTCCACCACTCCAACACCACCTTACCTCTCACCTCTACCTCCACCACCTCCTTCGCGGCGTTCCCTTCTCCGGACGGCGGCCGACGTCCCGGCGGAGTGGCGGCGTCCTCGAGGGTACCGGCGGCGGTGTGCGGTGCGGCGGGACGGCGGCACGGAGCTTGGCGGAGTTCGAGAACCGGTAGGGGGACGAAACCTTGCATGTGTGCTCGTTTGCTTCTTGGCGTGATGTGGCGTGTTTGGGGTTAGATTGAGCATGTTTAGGGGGATTCCTTGTGGGAATGGCGGTGCTTGTGGGCTCGGTTTTGTAGCATGCTTGTGATGGTTGGACTTCTCTTCCTCCCCCTTTTTGGTTTTGGGGCTTTTCGGGGTGCTCGGGGTTCAAGGGTGTGACCCTCGGGTCGAACCAGGAAACCTGGTTTCTGTCGCTAAATGGCGTCGTGCCGGGTCGACGCCTTTCCGAAAGACGTCGTGTCAGTACGACGCGTTTTAGGGCAGAAACCTCCCTGTGCGGGGTTTCCTGAGTTAGGGGTTCTGCGCTAAATGACGTCATGGATGGACGACGCCTTTCTGAAGGACGTCGGGCCATCATGACGCCATTTAGGCAGGAAATGCCTCGTTTAAGGGTTCTGCAAATCTGGATTTCTGGGTTGAATGGCGTCGGGCGACCCTGACGCGTTTTAAACGGCGGCTTCACTGGTGGACGCGTTTTAAGCGATAATCGGGCTTTTAATAAACCTGTCTAAGGGTCTTGAATGGCGTCGACCTCGGTCGACGCGATTCAAGACAGAAATGCTCAATTCTGTTATATTCATGCATGTTTCACGTTGGGATGGTTCAGATGCACGTTTTGGGTTGTATATTGAGACGGGGGACTTCTGCGTGAGTGGAATTATATCACCTGTGTGTGTGTGTGTGCTTTAACTATATACTGAGACTGAGGTTTACTGTGCGAATGGAATCATGTTATATGTGTGGTTGTGTTATGCGAATGTGGATCGGGTTAACTGTGGTTTACGTCTGGCACCATGGGCCGATGGGAGAAGGGCCATGGTGTCTGTGGAGCGGTGCGTGTTGTGTTTTACCCTTGGCTGAGAGAAGCAGAACCACCTTGAGCCCGTCGGGCCGGAGTAGCTGGTGTGCTATCCGAGGGGTTGCTCTTTGGTCTCAGCGGGTCGGGGTTTCCCTTGGTTGTTGTGACAGCTTCTGGCGTGTTTCTTGCTATGGAGCTGGTGGTGTTTCTGGTGGGAGTTGGTTTACCCTTTAGCCATTGGGCCTGATGTGACCTTTGATCAAGGTTACGAGTGGTACCTATAGCCCTTGGCCTGACGCAGCCCGGGAGAGTTGGGTTTGTGGGTAGTTCCTGTAGCTTCGGCTTGACGGGGGTTCGCCGGTCCCCAGGGCCCTCCTGAAGCGCTGAGACCTAGCATGGAGGCAATCCGGTGGTAGGACAGTAGTCTAGACTGCTTGTGTGCACACGTAGCTGGCAGTGGCGGTACACTGAGTCCAGCTAGTCCTAGTTTGGCTCACTGCCTCACCCTACAGTGGCCCGGAACACTGTAGGGGTGGACAAGCGTGAGCAGTGGTGGTAGTGTTGGGAGGCGACGTTTGACTTCGGTCGACAATGTGGTTCAGTCGCTTCGTGGACTTTGACTGTGAGACGTGACCTTGTGTTGGGTTCTCCAGGTTGCTCGGTACTGTTCCTGTTACACTGCTTACGCGTACGTTTCATATTGAGTTGGGTTCTTCGGGTTACTTGGTACCGTTCTTGCTACACTACTTATTGTACGGTTCCTATCAGGTTTGAGAGTTGTGTTTACTGCTTGGTGTTATTGCTATATATATATTCCTGTTGTTGCACTTGTGGGTGTGTGAGTGGGAGGCAGGGGATCGGATGATCCCTACTGAGCCCATTTCTGGTGTGGCTCACTCCCTGCGGTTTCAGGTGCGGACCTCGAGGCGAGCGGAAGCGTGGTGACTTCTTGGTGTGCGGACCAGCAGCTGTCTTAGTCCCGGGGTATGCCCCGATGTTGTTGTACTTTCCTTCTGCCTGTACTTATTTAATTGTTGGACATGTAATTATTGTTGGACTGTATACGGACATTGTTATTCTCCTTCCTGCGCACTTGCTTACCTTGTGGTCCGTGTGTTTGTTATATTTAGCCTTGTTTAGCATTTACTCCTCCAGACGTGTTGTGTGAGATCCGGGTGTAAACCCGCAGTTAATGGGCCGACATCCATTTAGTGACCGGGTCTCCGGTCATAGGATGGCGGGTCGTTACACCTGTTGTGACCTACGTGGTTTGGGAGTCTTGTGCATAAGTAGCGTACTACAAAATGAAGAGACACACCATCAAAAGCTAAACACTTAACTTGCAAGTCATCTAGAATAGGATTGCATGCATACAAACTAGAACATCGAGGACCTTCTAGGTCTGCTCAAACTACTGCTCGGCATCCTGTAGATGGGCCCAAAGGTCTATAATGGTGGCATCTCGAGCATCCTACATTTATAATTTAGTTAGTCATATTTCATATAGAATATAGAATAAGGAGCATTAGCATTAGAAGCATCTCATCATACTCACATCTAGGGGGTGAAGGGGTGAAACTACTGGAGTTGGGTGGCGTAGCAAACCTGATACTGATGGAGGTAGGCCTCACTATTCCGCACATGTGACTCTACCACCATGCCATGCCATTGCCAATCATGGAACTGGTCCGCAAACTTCACTCTCCAGTCGATGCGGACCTGCTTCCCCCTCGTTGTGTGTCCCCACGCCCTCTAGGATTTCTTCCTCAACCTACACTTGGGGTAGGCCGACCCTTATAACTAGCCAAAGGCACAGTAGCTCGATCATATTAAGGCAGTGCTTCCACATTTGCCTCCCGATCGTTGCCTCCCGGTAGCCACCCATAGTTGGTCATCCTCCCTCATACCCAGATAGGGCCTCCAGATAACCTACATACCATGTCTCATGTCATTAATAATAGAATTGCATTAAAATTTCATAATTATTTCATACTTACCAACAACTCTAGATAATCTAAAAACTATAGGCAGAGGGCAGTTAGCTGGTGATGTCATGGTGCCGTGTCCACGATCGGACGCCACCTGCATGCCAATGGCACTGCATCCAGACTCGTCAATTTTGCTTGTCCCAAAGAAAGGTAATAATAAGTCTAGATCTGCATCCATAAACATATAGTCATGACATACATATATATCATGGATAATAAAAGTCGCATGTAGAGCCAAAATGAATACCTGTAAGAATGTCCCGAAGTCGTTGATGGTGGTCTCTTTGTCTGATGTCACCGTACATAGGTTTATGAACAGGTGGGCCAACAGTGTTGCACCCAGGCATACTCTCCAATTCGGTCTAGATCAATCAAGAGCTCTAACAATCGGCAATGAATATGTTACGTCCTTGATTCGGTTCAGTTATTTAGACTCACTTCGGATTCAAGCTACGTAACTATGGAACCAAGTAACATACAAATCGAACATAAATGATGAGAGACAATAACCAAAGCAGTAAACATGTCATGTGCCATCAAAATATCTAAATAAAATTTTCATTTGCCATATCATAGTTCTACAGACGTATGTTCAATACAAGGATCCTCAGAGTACATCCAACATCCAATGAAAATAAAATCTCTCAACTTATGGAAAAAATGAAAAAGTATGTATGTCTCTCAACCCCTATTATATTAGTCTACTAAAATAAAAAATTAAATCTAAACCTAAATAACATGCTCAGAAGTCCAAGTTCAATAATTTCAGGTCAAATCTTCCTCAAGTCCTCTCCTTTCTCAGACTCTGAAAAATATTAATAGGATTTATGAGTACAACCACTCAATAGGTAATGAAATCCACCAAATGTTAACAATATAATAGTTGAAAACTGATGATAATTAACTAAGTAGGATTCACAGTTCTATCTATATCTCACATAAGAACATGATGCAAAACATTGTCACATATAAATTTGCCAAATCACATGTATTTTCTAATAGCATGATCAAATCGAATAACATATAGTATACTTAGCATGATGAACACATCGAATTCACATATCACTTATCAAATCTCCACATTTCCTATTTCATATCACATAATGAATGTCATGGCATGATAGTCCAACAAATTTGATCAAATTAAGACATATGAGCAAATATAGATCTTAAGCATAGAAAAATTCAAATGAATTAACTGAATAATGTGCATATGGAATTTCAAAGGATAAGCTAAGTTCAAATGAGACATAATAGAGCAAAAAATGTCAGATTATGTGCCAATCAAATCATATCAAATTGTTAATGAACATACACCCAAACTCATAAGGAGCTTTATACTTATACCAAAGCATCTAGGTAATGATGTATAGGTCATAGCTATTGCACAGAGCCAGGGAACCTAAGTCCCACCTAACTTCAAATCGCCAAGGTGCTACGTATCGCTGTCTCTTCATTTGACTGAGCGGAAATCAGGACTTCACCTGTTGCCCCTGAGTTCAAATGCCTTATCCAATATAGATGCTTACACTGGAATCGGGTCCTACATCTCCTTTAAATGGCAATGTTCAAATATGGTCATACAATTATGTTACAATAAGATAACATCAAGCATAAGATGAGTATGGATCTGAAAATTGACTTAATAAAGTATTACATATAAGTACAAGTCAAAATACATACTTTTACATACAAACTAGTCACATAAAGAGCCAACATGGTCATATAGATAAGTAATTAGATCAAAACATATGCCAACAGGTTACTATACAGAATAATAAGGTTAATTATTTTTTTTCAGAATTTTTGGATCAATAAATGTATTATTTAGTTATTAAATCTAATTTTTGAAGCAGAAAAAATAATAATTAGGTCAAAAAATAGCAAACAGATTCGAAAAATAGCCAAACTTGGCGAACATGACAAATAGGATAAATGAAATATGTGGACAGAGTTTCATACAATTTGGACATGAAATGTGTAATTTAGAGCATTGAGTTGTACATGTCAAACTTGAGTAAGTTTTGGCCAAATGAATGAATAGCAGAATAATGGTGAATAAATTTTTTAAAATTATAAAATTTTATATAGACTTAGAATTCATCAATAAAAAGTTGTGATCAATTTTTTTGATCATTTGGACAAGTATTAAATAAATTATGGCTGATCAAAGTTCATTCAAAAATCCGAACTGTCATTAATCTCGCAAACTTCATAGGTTGGTAAAATGTTCATGAAATAAATAGTAAAAAGTTCAAAAAAAATATAAAATTTGGTGAGCGCAAAATATACATGTATAAGCTTTTTGAAAAAATTTAAATGATTTTTTACAGAGTTATGGCCAAAATACGTTGGATCAAATTTTCGAACTGATAGCAGATTAAAGAGTCTAAATTGCGTCTACGCAGGATGCTGCCATTTAAATCATGTCCCCCTGGCCAACGCCATTTAGACTCAAAATTGAGTTGGAAGAGGATTCAGATCACTAGGTTTAAAAGGTGTCTAGTCGAGACGACATCTTTTAAAAGAAGTCTATTGAGGTCGACATCTTTTAGCCAGAAATTTCAGAACTGTAATATTTTGAAGAATTTATATGGAATTAAGGGACCAAAGTACGAAGTAAGATCATAGATTATAGATTGAGGTTCTAGGAACATCTTTTGAACATTCTAAAAATCAAAATGAAGCTTTTATATGAATACAAAATAAACACTTAATGCGTTATCATCACTTACCTCTTGAAGGAAGAACAAACTAATCTTCTCTAACCACGTCCTTAAGCTCTAGCCACAACTATCTCTTGTTGTAAAGCCTTTCCCATGTCCCCTAATCACTAAAAATACAATCATCTATTAGAATCAACTTCCAAAAGATTAAACCAAAGATTCTTTTAGCTCTTGATGAAGAATACCATGTTACTTACCTTAGAATTGAGACTGCATGCAAGAGAGCTTATGCATGACCTCAATGCCTTATTTATGGTTTCTTCCCTTACTAATACTATCCAAATTAAACTCCCTTCGTTGGAAGGTCAGACTCCAACAAATGTAGTCTTAATCAACAAGTAAAGTGAGTTTATTTGCAACTAGGAACCCATATTTCCATGTATAACGGGTTTCCTTAACTAAAACCCCTCAAATTAGGCCCCTTTAATGACGGAATTAGCTAAAAGCCATTTAGACAAAGTTATAGTCCTTTTGTCTCCTCTTTACTACTATACCCACTATGTGAATTTTGAAATTTTGTGTGCGAAGTTTTCGCATCTCTAATACACTTCTATCGTACAGTTTACAGGGTCCGAAATTTGACAAAGTGTTGGAAACTAACTAGTTTCCTAATTGGGTCACTAATAGGTATATTAGGTCTTATTGACTTCACTAAGGGCTTATCTATTCTAAATATATTATTATAATATTAAATAAATATTAAATAAGTTTAAAACATTTTATCCCATTAATTGACTTAATTAGGCATATTTACATCTAATTGGACCTAATCAAACATGGCCCATTAACATGCTAATGGGCTCAAAGTTCTAGGGTATAATAGAATCACAACTCCCTTCGTACCAAATGGAAGCCGGCTGAACAGGAAGAATAGGAACCTTTTAAGATCTCGATTTGTTTGCTCCTTTTTCTCCTCGCTCTAATTGTGGCAATATATTGTTGTGGCTAACTCAGCCAATCTTTCCATGAAGCCCTCGTGAGACTCCCCTACCCGTTGTCTTGGGTTCTTCAATCTAAGGGCATCCATCACATCCCCTCGGGCTATTGTCCTACACTCTCTACCTAGGGTCGCCACTGTCAGTCCTAATAGCCTCTGTGCGACATCTCGATAGTCCGCGTAGGTCGTCCTACTAACTACTATGGCATCAACCCGTAGCCTCATGATCCTAGTTATGTCCTTGAGGCTTGGGATCATATTGTTAGTATTAGGTGGCCCGAAAGCCAATCCGGTACTATGTTGTAGTGCTCAAATAGTGTATGATTATCATGATATCATGTGTTCATAGGGTGAATAATCTAATTAAAACTAGTGTGATCGCCAGAAATCAAAGGCTTCAAAGGAATAATTGATCGCTCCTAACCTTGTGATTTGGAGAGATTGGGTCTGTAGACACGCTAATTTTGACTTCATATTGAGTAAAATTCATGTCATAATTATAATGCCCCGAAGTAGTCTGATTTTTAATCCTTAATTAATTTTTATTGATTTTTTTTGAAATTCGCTGATTAACGTAGACCATGGCCGACGCCTTTTAGATTTCTAGCAGAAATCAGTTTGGAAATAAAATCTTAAATTCAGATAGATTTAACTGAATATCGTCGCTCATAGACGACGCCATTTAGTTCTTAATCCGTATGAATTTTCAATTCTAAATTTGGATTAATTTCCTAATTATCTAAAGCACATCGCTCGCGAACGACGCTTTTTAGGTTTCCTAATGTTTTCCAGTTTCCTTTCCGAATTTTATTTATATTTTTGATACTTTAATTAGCTGAGTGGCGTCTCTTGAGGGCGACGTGTTTCAAGCACTTTCTTGATTGAATTGATTAGCCGAGATTATCCGGTCTCCATGCTTGGAAGGGTTTCTAACTCTTGATAGATATCCAAGACTTATTCCAGATGCGTAGAAGAGCCCTTTTGAAGGCCAAAACACCCTAAACAAAGCATCTATAAATACATATACCCATTGGCCTTTGAAAAAGGTTGGCCATTGAAGGATTGGAGGTGTTCTTCAAGGTTTTTGGAGGCTTTCAAGAAGGAGAATGTGGACAGCATCCTAAGACTTCATCCTTTTCATCCTCTTCCTCCATTGAACCTATTGAAGACGAAGGCTTTGAAGGGGCCAAACCAATCACTTTCTCACCCTCTTCTTAGTAGTTTTTCCATAGTTTTGCATGGTTTCATCACTGCTTTGATTAGATTTTTCATCACATCACTTCATTATACACACACCACACCATCTTTTCCATACCTATACATGCCATAGGGGTTTAGAGAAAATACAAAAAAGTGAGTCTTTTAGTTTAGTTGTATGTTTAATTCATTAGATAGGATAGATACTATACTACTCTAGTCCTTACACTAATTTTTCCTTTGTTTTTATTTGCTTCTTTTGCAAGGTTTGAAGAAGGAAAAAGGCTTTGGAAAGCTTGGAAAAGAAGGAGGAAACAAGCTCAAAAGCAAGAGTAAAGCGAAGAAGAGGCTCCTTTTTTTTCAGCCGGCCGGAAGAGAGGAGCAAAGAACCCAATTTCCTGATTCCACAAGGTGAGTAAGGCGATCAACTTATTCTTTTGAAACCCTTGGTTTCTGGCAATCATGATTTTAAATTTGATTTGTTAGTCATATAACACATGATATCATGATAATCACACACACGATTTGAGTACCTATAGTTTTTTGACGATCACGGTGGGACATGTCTTGCCATTCTTCTTTTTATTTTCTCTTGTTATTTCCATTGGGCACCCTTGGTGCACCGCTTGTGTCCATCGGGCACGTTTGATGATTGATTGGATGGTTGCTTGATTTTATCCCCACGTGCACCTCATGCACACCCCTTCTGGCAAAATTTTGCCCTCCCCTTAATTGTCTTGAGTTGTGGTATTGGAAAGTGTGTCTTATTTAATAGATATCCATGATGTTGCATGATTAGCCTATCGGTTTAAACCTATTTTCGCATGTATATTTGATATTTTATTTATCCTGTTGAACTGAGAGGGGAATGTCCCTGTTATCTTTACTGCTTACTATTTTTCGGGCTTGAATAACGTTGACATAGAGCGATGTCTTTCTGAAGGACGTCGCCCGTGCTAGATGCTATTCAACCTGCATAGTCTGCTTGGCTGCCTGCCCGAGCCACTGTGACCAGATGTTACTGTCTTGAATAACGTTGATTCAGATCGACGTGTTTCAAGTAGTCTTTCTTCCGGCTGTTAATTCTCGGTTCTTTGATCATTTGTTGTTACTTATATTTATTGTACTACATTAAAGGCCATCCAGGCCGCAGGTCATTAGCAATGGGAGTTCACTCCTCTTTTCTGTAGGAACACCCTTCTTGGCACTCTTACCTTTTTCTGATTGGGTCGGTCCCTCGGTCAGACTAGAGTGGTTAGTGTTAAGACCTCCATAAGTCCCCAAAAGTGAAGAATTCCTCTCTGTTCATCGGGTTGGTTGTACCTTTGAAGTACCAGGTAGATATTCATATCCGTTGCGAGTGAAAGCCATAGAATATAACGACGGAAAAATTGAACTGAAACTAGGATCCTTCCTTGAGTAAATCCAACTTTAAAAATCTATTTTAACTCTACAAGAATCCTAAGATGACATAACCATTAACTTGTTTGTTAATCTCTGCATAACTTGTCTGAATTCTTGGATAATCAAATACGATGATGTTACGCTTAGGTAGAACCATCGGCATGGTTGCCCTCGACTAAGAAGATCTGGTTGAATACGAGGGAGATGTTCATACCCCTCAGGTTTATGATCCGTCCTTTTCTGAAGATGAGAAATATGCTTATACCTCTCATAATCCCAATCAATTTCAAAGCATACACGAGGGAGATGCTTATGCCCCTCATATTCAGGCTCATTCCCTCTATGATCAATACAATCTGGATATGGGTGACCACTCCCACGTTCATGTAATCTCCAACCCCACTTTCGAAGAAGCCCAAGACCAAGCTGGGCCTTCTTCTAATCATCCCTCTGATCTCGCTACCCTTATGGGGGATCTATCCAATCATGTGGATCCTCGTCAGTTTGAGGCCATCCAATCTATTTTGAAAGGGAAAACTCCTTTACATCCTTCCGAACCAAACCCTCTAGTTCGTCCTACTATCCATCAAGCTCCTATTCAGGCAATGAAAGGCCTCAGCATTTTCGCTCCTCGATCGGTGGGCCAACAACAATCCAGTTCACGACACCCTATCAGGCCGCATACTCTAGTTTACCAAAACACCTTCGGGCATGGCGGAAATGCTGCTAGTTCGCGACCCTACTGTCCTCTTGTTCCCACTTATTCTCGGGGACAGGCTTTTCAGCAATCACCTCCTCCACCAGTAGATCCAACCACTCAGATTCTGCTCAACAAGATTACTCAGATTGACGAGTAATTCAAGCATTTTCAAAGAACAATGGGTGCGTAAGCTGCTCTTGAAATGGCTGTTCCTGATCTATCGGTCTTCCATCTGTTGCCTTCCGAGATGCCAGTGTACTGGAAGTATAAGGGCACCGACAATCTTTTCATCCATCTCAAAGAATCCTTGTACGAATCCTCCTTATGGCAGAACGACAAGAGAGCACTGGCTTTCCTCAAGAGGTGACTAGAAGGGTTAGCTCTGGAGTGGTTCTTTTCCTTAGATCTCAGCGAAGTTGAGAACTTCAAGATTGTATCTAAGAAATTCTTACAAAGATACAAAGATCGGGTTGCACCTACTTTATCTATCACATATTTGGTTAATGAGAAAATGAGACCAGATGAAGACTTTGTGGTGTTCGCCGACAGATAGCGTTCAATGGCTGAGAAAATAAGAGACCACTTGTCTGAACAGGAGCAAGTGAAGATGATGATTGCTAATGCTACGCCGCAATACAAGTTGGTCCTGACATTGAACAATCTGACTACTATGGCGGATTTATATGAGAGGGCGGGCTATGCCTAGAATGTATTTAAAGACACTACATTCTCCAATGTGTTTGATCCTCATAGAACTTATAGGCCACTATCTAGGAAGCTTAACGCTCCAAATGTTGTTACAACTAGCCTTACCACTGAAGGAACTATGTCTCACAAGCAGGTCAACATCATGAATAACAACCATGCTCAACTAGTCAGGAATCAGCTGCCACAGTATAGTACACAAAGTCAGCCAAATCAGCAGGGCTATAGGCCTCCTCCCCAGCAACACCACAACCTCAGCAGCTCCAGTTACCTCAACAATCCCCTCAGCAGGTGTACAACCAACCTCGGCAGCAATCGAATTATAACCAAGTTCCTCCACCAACTGACTATTCACAACAGAGGAAACCCCTTGGTCCTAAGAGAGAAGCTTGCCCCCAATTGCCAGAATCACCATCTGATGTATTCAATGCTCTCATGGCAGCCAATGCTTTGGTATTGCCTAAAGAAAAGACCATCTGGCCCCCAAATGCAGATGCCTCTCGATACTGTATGTACCATTGACAGCCTGGGCACACTGTGGATGCCTGCTTCCAGTTCATGGACTAAATCCATGACTTGAATGACCAAGGAGGTATAGACTGGGAAGAAATGAGGAAATTCATAACTGCTTTGAAGGCAAGAAGACAACAACAGCAACCACAACAACAACCACAACAACAATAGAGGACATCGGTCCAGTAGGCGGCACCCCCGCCAAACATGGGGATAGTAAAAAATCCGCTACCGGAGCACCAAAACCAAATCGCCCCAATCATCACGAATAGCTAATCTGAGGCTAATAAGGGGCAACAGTGGAAGGCCGAAGAGGCCTCCTCCATCTACTCAATAGTGCATAGCCAAAAGGCTGTCGAACAACCATCACCACGCCGCATCCTTCGCATTCCCAAACAACCTTCACCAATTTCCATTACACCCATCCCTATACCCGCTTTCCTCAAAACCATGCCTAACACCGCCACTCCATTACCTGCTATACTTAGACCCATCTCCACTATACCAAGACCACCACCACTAAACAACCCTCCACCACCCGCCTATGAACCCATCATGCCATCAAAACCACTACTACGCATCCCATTCCCCACATCACCATCACCTACCTACCAAAACACTATCCAACCCACTAAACTCCTCATCCGCATTACCTAATCACCCGTTACACCAACCCCGAACAACCCTCCACCACCACCTACGAACCCCTCATGCCTTCCAAACCACTCATTAACCCGGCAATACTCAAAGTATCACCCACATCCTCCATTGTTGAGCTCCGTAGCGACAGGATCTTTAATAAGGTGTTCCCATAGTTTGCTGTTCAAGAGAGTCCACCACGAGTAGTTGATGAAGCAGAATGAAGAGAGTGCACCAAGCACTCAGTATGATTTATTGAAACATTTGGACAAAACACCGGCATGTATTTCCATGCTAGAACTGATTAAAAGATCCAAAATCCATCAAGAAGCTTTGATGAAGTATCTCCAAAGGGTGATGGTCAATGAAGACGTGCCGGTGGAAAATATCACTACACTGTTGGTTCCATAAGGTGATCAGTCATTAATCACATTCCATTCCTCTGAGTTGGCACCCCTGGCAGCGAGGGGTATGGCCTTAAGCATCACCATCAATATTTGCAAGCAAGCTGTAGATGCCTGTTTTGTGGACACTAGGGCATCTATCAACGTCTTACTACCGAGAACACTGGAGCTCTATGGGGCTGCTTATGATAACTCCACTTGTTCTCCTTTGGGCATGGTTTATCTAAAGGTCGAGTTGGGACCAGTATGCCATGTTGAAGTAGAATTCCACATCCTTGAAATTGACCCTTTTTTAAAGGGCATTCTTGGACGTCCTTATATCAAACTACTTGAGGCTATTCCTTCAACAAATCATTAATGCCTCAAGTTTCCTTACAAAGGACGCATCATCAAGGTCACGAGCATGCCTATTCTTGTTGCTGCTCATTCGTTGAACATAAACACAACTCCAATTCCTTCACCTGTTCAACAACCCATCCTGTCTGTTTTGCAAACCTACCATCCTTCAGCTGACCCACTGAAGTCTACTCTACTTCCATCTTATCCAGTTGATGCTATGAAAAAGGGGAAGGTCATGAGTACCCGGGCTGGAACATAATGATGAAGACCGGATATCAACTTGGAAGAGGTTTGGGGGCACAACTACAAGGCAGAACCAAGCCGATCAAGGATAACAAGAGAATACCTGGGAATGGTCTGGGCTATAAGCCAGAAAAGGTAAGACACAATATTGTTGAACAGTAAGAAGAAGAAGATGGTCACAAGGTGTGGAAGACTATGGTAACACCCTGTAAAGAGAGTCTTGACCCTCTGACTCCTTATACATGTATTTTATCAAAGGGCCTGTGATCCAGCATGACCACAACAATATGGTGGTGATAACTTCCCACTTTGATTTACATGACATCTATAGGAGGGAGCTGGCCAGACAGTGCACGCCGTTATTGACATACGAATCCTTAGAGGCTCTGCGGCCAATGAAAAGGAAGAAGTTTCAAGACCCAGAGTGTGAGTGGTATAGATGGTTTGACACTTGGGACCTATACATAGCTTTGAACAGGCTCTTCCTATATCCTGCTGAACCACAGTGGCCACCATTGATAGATGAATTGATTGAGAGGCCTGGGGCCATTTTTTATAAAAGGATCCTACTAAGTGATGAGACTGATGAAGGGGAGCGAGATGACCCCTATGAAGTTGCGCTAACCACGGATCACCTTTGGAGGGCCACTTATCCATCACATGTCTTTACCCTCCATATTTTTTTCCGTACTTTCCTGCTGACCCTGACTTGGTCGAGGGTCACTACCGAAGACATACCTCGGGCTCCGTCCATTGTCATTACTCTGTCCCCTCGGGACTTTTTTCCTTAAATTCCTCTCGACCTTGAGGGATCCATAATCTAATCTGGGACATATTGTTATATGATCTCCTAATCCTTTGGCAATGGTGCCTATTCCTCTATCTCCATCCTATCCTCCTTCTTTCCAAATTCACTCCTATTTCATGTTAAATGTTGAAAATTCCCCAATAAAAATGCCAATTTAGCAACTTCTTCCTCTCAAGTCCTCGTTGAGGAAACATCCTACTTGTCCAAATGTACCCCATTGCGTGGGTCGCTCGGGCAGGATTCTCTTCCTGATCTGCTCTGCCCCTCCTCTCAAGAGGATTCCCCTGTATCTCCTCATGTATCTCTTGATTTTTATCCTTCTTTGACTTCCTTAGATCAGGATAGGGAGTCTAATTGTAGGGAGTCTAATGAAGTTAGGCAGTTCAGGAAATCTAAGGGTAGGCAAATACCAAATAGATACCTTCAGGAGTTAGCTTCTAAGTGCTTTCCGTTCTATCAGATTCCTCAATTGCTAGAGAATCCCATTCAGTTGTCGGAAGAGTTTGAGGCAGATGAATTGGTTGATGATGTGTATGGAGTATATGAATTGATACATGAGAAGAACCCTGTCATTGAAGAAGAAGAAGATGAGAATGCAGTTGAGGCATATGCTAGTGGGGTGAAAAGATTTGATGAACCCTTAGCTGCTGTAGAAGAGCCAACCAAGAAAATTAATCTAGGAACTGAAGAAGAATCCAAAGTAGTCCTTATTAGTCAAAATCTTTCCAAATTAGTTGAAGAGGCTTTGGTTCGAGTTCTTAGAGAGTATAAGGACACTTTCGCCTAGAGCTATGAAGATATGCCGGGGTTGGATTATTCACTAGTGGAGCACCGACTAACTTTAAAACCTGGAGCTAGCTCGGCCAAATAGAAGTTAAGGCTATTCCACTTACAGATGGCTTTGAAAATGAAAGAAGAGGTCGATAAATTACATAAAGCCAAATTCATTAGGGTTGTCCTCTATCCACAGTAGGTGACTAATATAGTCCAAGTTATGAAAAAGGACAGAAAAGTTAGAATTTGTATTGACTTTCGAGTTTTGAACCGGGCATGTCCTAAGGATGGTTTCCCATTGCTTCATATAGATGTGTTGATCGATAATACGATTGGATTCGAGACTCTATCATTCATGGATGGCTTTTCAGGATGCAACCAGATTAGATTGGCGGAAGATGATCAGGAGAAGACTTCATTCACTACACCCTGGGCAACGTATTGTTATGTAGTCATGCTGTTTGGATTAAAGAATGTTGGAGCTACTTATCCAAGGACTATGATGGCTATATTCCATGATATGATGCATATTCATCTAGAAGTGTATGTGGATGACTTATTGGTTAAGTCTAAGACAAAAGTTGAGCATGCTAAAGTTTTGGCTAAGTTTTTGGAGAGGTCAAGAGAGTACCAATTGAAATGAATCCAAAGAAATGCATGTTTGGTGTCTTGTCAGGGAAATTGTTAGGATTCATAGTCAGCAAACGGGGCATTAAGATCGATCCCAACAAGGCTAAAGCCATTATTGAAATGCCACCTCCCAAGAATCTGAAGGGACTGAGAGGATTAATTGGAAGGTTGCAGTTTATTCGCCGCTTTGTCTCCCAGCACTCACAAAGATGTAAGACGTTCTACGATCTTACTAAACCGGGAGTCAAATTTGATTGGGACGATAAGTGTTAGGAGCCATTTAATGGGTTGAAGACATACTTGACGAGTCCTCTTGTCCTGAGACCACATCTCCAGGCAAGCATTTAATTCTATACGTTTATGTCCTGGATGATTCGGTGGGGGCTGTCCTAGCATAAGAGGATGAAGAAGGAAAAGTGAGGGCAGCCTATTATCTCTCTAAAATTCTCAACCTCGTTGAACAAAGATATACAGTAATGGAGAAGACATGTGTTGCACTTGTATGGGTAGTTCAGAAGTTGAAGCATTATTTTCTAGCCCATAAAGTCTATCTCATCACTAGGATGAATCCGATCAAGTTCAATCTTGAGAAATCTCTCGTCACAGATCGATTAGCACGTTGGCAGAGCTTTCTATCTCAATTCGATATCATCTACATTTAGCAGAAAAAAATCAAAGGCTATGCCATAGCAGAACACCTTGCTCATCACCCTCTTCTCATATTTGGTCCAGTTCGATCGGAGTTTCCAGATGAGGAACTGATGTCCATAAACAAAATCAAAGATGATATGTGGACTCTGCATTTTGACAGAGCTCTGAACTCTTATAGTAAGGGTATTGGCATTGTTCTCCTATCACCTGAAGGTGTCACTATTCCACACGCCTTTTAGCTTGCTTTTTATGTTATAAATAACATAGCTGAATATGAGGCTTTTCTCGCTGGCCTCGAGGCCGCTCATCTCTATGGTGCCACCAAATTGAAGATTGTAGGTGATAGTCAATTGATTCTTCGCCAAGTGCTTACCAAATATCATACCCTTGATCCTAAACTTAACCCTTATCAGGAACTCACCTCAACCTGTGCCAAGCTTTTCACTAAACTAATCTTTGTCTATGTTCCTCGGAATCAGAACATCATAGCCAATGCTCTAGCTTCTCTCACATCATCTCTGAATTTCCTAATCAACAAAAACTCTGAATCAATCTTTGTCCATAGGCGTCTCTCTCCTACTGTAGAGAATCTTTCTTTCCTTGGGATTAATGAGAAATTGCTGAAGAAGGTCAGAGATGGAGACATCGTGGAGAAGAGAGAAATCATACTATTGGAATTACAAGAAGAGATGGAAGATGAAGAGAAACCATGGTACTACGAGATTGCAAAATATTGTAAAGATCAATCATACCCTGAAGAAGCTACGACTAAGGAGAAAAGGGCTATCAGAAGAATTACTCAGAGATACACCCTAGTTGGAGGGAAATTGTATAGACGTGGATTTGATGGTGTTCTTCTAAGATGTTTAGATGAGGATGAGCTTTAGAAGATCATGGAAGGAGCTCATGTTGGAGTTTGTGGTGGCTTTGTTAATGGACAAATGTTATCAAAGAAAATCTTTAGACAAGGATATTATTGGCCGACCATAGAAGAAGATTGTGCAGGTTTTGTCCATAGGTGTGCTAAGTACCAACTTCATGTCTATAAGATCCATTCTCCTGCATCTTCATTCCATCCTATTTCCTCCCATGGCCTTTCTCCATGTGGGCATTCGACATCGTTGGACCTATCGGTGATCCCAACTCCTCGATCAAGCAAAAATCCTTCATACTCAAAGCAACGGAGTACTACACCAAGTGGGCAGAAGTCGAAGCTTACACGGAGGTCAAAGCGTCAACAGTCTGCAACTTCATCATGAAGAATATCATCACTAGGTTCGGGATTCCAAGTACCATCATTACTGACAATGGACCGCAATTCATCTCACAAGAGTTGAAAGACCTCTGTAACAGGTATAAAATTGCATTGCATTATTCATCTTTATATTATCCGTCAGGCAATGGCCAAGCAGAGGCAACTAACAAAACCTTAATCAAAATCATAAGGAAGACATGTGAGTCTAAAAATACACGGACTGGCCAGAGAAACTTGTTGAGCCTCTATGGGCCTATCGAACTTCAATCCGTACTCCTACTAGGCAAATGGAGGCGGTAGTTCCATATGAAGTCCTTATCTCAATATTAAGAGTACAGTTGAACAAGGAGTTTTTCATTGATGAACAACGTTCTGCTCTCCTCGCTCAGTTGGAATTCTTAGACGAGAAGAGATGGTCAACTGCTAATCATGCACGGGTTTATCAAAATAGACTTGCACGTTTTTATCAAAAGAAAGTTATTGAACGCAAATTCAAAGTCGGTGAAATGGTGGTTAAGAGATTTTTTGTTAAACCTGGTGGTCCACGTTCTAAACTCCAACCCAATTGGAAAGGTCCATATGTTATTTCAAATGCTTTTCTTGGTAACGCCTACAGGTTGGTTAACACAGAAGTTCAAGAGTTATCTCATCCCTGGAATGGTCTATACTTAAAGGAATACTGCCCTTAGATTTTAGGTGTGTCGATCGACATGGTGCAAAGACCAGTGGAGTTAGAAAATTTGAAATCTTAAATTCCCGCTTTAGTCTTTGATAGTCCAATTTAGGTGCATTACATGCACACAAAACACGCTTTGTCTTTGAGTAACAAGCGATGTGAAGTCCAAGGAAAACTGACAGCTTGACTGAGAGGGTAAAGTACAACCTATTCTTGCTTTATTATTTCCTTTTATTCTCAGCTCGTGATGTTGGAACGAGGCTTAAGATAGACTACTGAAAATACCTGCCGTCTTAGTGAGAGGCCGACATATAAAAAAATGGGAGAATAAAAGATCCGCTCCAAAAAGAAAAGAAAAGAAAAAGAAAAAAAGGAAAAAAGCCAAATCAAATACAAAAGGCCACAAATGTCAAATCAAAAAGCCAAATATTCAAATGAAAGGGAGCGCCAAGTCAAAAATACCCCATAAAGTGAAAATGACCGAACCCCAACGGACAATAGGGTAAAGGATGGACATCTTCCTAGGTCTCCGTGTTAGTCTTAAGTGGCCTACAAGCCAATATGACTTTGTAATCTCGTTCATTTTATTAATATAAAGGCAATATTTCATTGTGTAAAATCGAATTATCATCTCATAATGAAGTCTATGAATATGTGCGAAAGTGATCAGATTATGATGAGATCATACTAGTGAGACTGATCATTTAAACACACATATTCTTAATAGTTCCTAGTTGGAGGATATCCGAGAAGGACATCGGATATCCGGTTAGACTAGTACAGATTACTCCCGCTCATAAGATGAGGATGACAAATCTCATAGTCACTTGTGTGGAGACACTAAGGCAAATATGTATGTGCTCATTAGAGAATGAGTTCATTGAACTAATCCGACTGAATCGCTGGATGGTACTGTACCTCACTGTCAACCAGCTTGATTCTATTGTCGCAGTTGCGTGGATGGTCCTCGGACCTGAGACACTAAGGACACCTTGTCTGTAAACTGCCAAGGATTGGGTACAGCGGAATACCGTCGAAGGGAATTGAGTGTCAATAAAGAATCATTTGCTGTCGGTACGATGAGAGAGAATGCTCTAGGAAGGATGCGCGAAAGTCCCTGGCTAGGGTGGATGATGATATCGGGAAAGGAGTTTTCCGATATTCATCAGCGGCATCCAATTTAAGTGAGTCGACTGGTTAGGGTTTGACAGCACGCATACCCTGAGTTGAGTCGAGAGCATTGTACGAATGAAGGATTATATCCACGTGGTAATTGTCGGCGGAAAGGTTCCAAGAGTGGGTTACTTAACCCAGATACCTTCCGGGTTCACGCGGTGTTGCTTGGCACCCAACGTGATTGGAGGCCCGATCGAATTCGATGTGCGACATCAATTCGATTAATTAATTAATTAATAAAGAGTTATTAATTGATTAATAAAGCCAGTGAGGAGTCACTGGACTTATTGGGCTATTAACCGGACTGGTTATTGGGCCTAGAGGGTCACACGTAAATGATTCTCAAGGCGATTGATAAATAAGTGAGTTTTATATAAACCGGGGGTTTTTATGAAAAATCGTGCGGTTAGTATAAAATGTAGCAAACGGGCTGAGCAGGCCAAGCTACTGCTAACCCTAGTCGCCCCCTCCTCTGTTTCTCTCTCTCTAGCGTCCCAGACATATCCGGATCTCCGGATCTGCTCCGCGCTTCTCCGACTCCAGTCTGACAGGAAATCGTCCGCGCGTTGCGGCGAACGGCGGAGACTTCGTGGGCTGCGAAGAACGAGGAACGTGAGGATATCCATCGCGAGGAGGATCGCGTGGACTCCGCTAGAGGCCGGGCGCTTGCGTGGCTTGCGGTGTAGCACCGACGGAACCGATTGGTTGCAGATTCGAATCCACACACGGTAAGAACCGAATATATGATAATATGGTTTTTAGATTTTTCGAAACGGGAACGGATCTCAATTTTTTTTATTTTAATTCCGCTGCACGGGAGATCCGGAGAAACCCGAGAACCCAACAGTTGTATTTGAGCTAGGTTCCTCGTCCCGTTTCGATCTCCAATTAATATTTCCTTGATTTATTCTATGCGGAAGTCCCATTTTTGTTGGATCCGTGTTCATGCGATGAACACAGATTTAAAGAATAATTTTATTTTTTTTATTCTGTAAAATTCAGATTTTTAACGTGGGTTTTTCGTATTCTTCATGTGATGAAGAACGGGGTTCTCACCGGTGCCGTTTGGGAGATCTTGGTGCTCCAAAGAGTTGATTGGATAGTCTATATTGTCTAAGGACTATAGCCGATCACTATGGGCATCTTACCCGACCATTGAGTAGCCATGATAGGCTGTTTTATTGGGGTTCTTCTTCCTATTTTCATTTTTGAGAAAAACCAGAAATATAGGGTGAAATATTGGGGCTCTCTCAGCAACTTTTGATGGTCCTCGCTGGCGTCGGTGAGCCCGTTGGCGCCGGGGACGTCGCCGGTGAGGCCAAGCGGCGTCGGGCCGGCCGCCGCCGGCGCCCTCATGCAAGCCCAGCCGCTGGCCTCCATTACCTGCAAATTAGGGTTATGGGGGCCGTCGGTTCTTCCAGGTGGAGAAGATAGCGGGGCCAGCCCGACCGGTTCGACCGGCCGGGTCCCTGCTGGGCCGGACCGAGCCTAGGCGCCCAACTGTTGGGCGCTTGGTCCGACCTTGGCTCAGCAGGGTCCGAGCCAGGGCTCGATCTTAATGGGCTGGGCCCATTCCCATTAAACCCCTCATTTTAATCCCCATTTAAACCCCATTAAATCCCTATGTTGCCCATTTAAAATATAGTTAAATTTTGATTTTAAAATTTAAAATTTCAAAATGTTTTGAAAACTAAAATTATTATTCATTTTTTTAATTTAATTGGGCATTAATGATTAGGAATCATTATTATTGACAAGTTGTTAATAAATTAAAGTTAGTTATTAATTTAAATATTAAATTAATAATTAATTTTAAATGATTAATTTAAGAGTTAAATTAATTATTATTAGTTAAATAGAATTGATTGTTAATTTAAATGTTAAATTGACAATTAATTCTAACTAACCAATTGAATGGTTTAATTGGAAGTTAGTTATTAATTTACATTGATGTTAATTAATAGTTTAAAATTTAAATTAATGATTAACATTAATAAACTGATCTAAAAGTTAGATTAGTTGTAAATAATTAATTTGTGTTAATTACTAGTTTCAGAATTAAATTAGTTATTAACATTAATTAATTAATTAATTAGTCTAAGAGTTGGGTTAATAGTTTATAACTAATTAAAATGGATTATTAATTTAAGTGTTAAATTGATGATTAATTTTAATCTACTGGTCTAAGAGTTAGATTAGAAAATAATTTTAATATTCTAATTGTAGATTATTAATTTGATTCAATCTAATTGTTAGATTGTTTAATTTTTAGAAATGTTATAATTTGCATGGAATAATATGGAAATTATTAATTTGGAGTGTATACACATATGATATATGCTTTTAAATATGATTTAATTGCATGTTGAGTTAATTAAAAGAGTTTTCGAAATTCAAATACCAATTTTGATTGGAACCCAGCTTTTTGAAAGCCAATATTATTTATTTTGAAAAACTTATTTGTTTTAGCTATGTGATGCACTGGATCTTGTGTGGAATGTTTAAAACACACCGTGGTCATGGATATGCATATTTAATATTATTCATGTGATGAATGATGTGTTTGTGTGGATCGTGGATGAATGATGGATGTTTATTAAATTGTTAATAAATAGAGATCTACGTATCTCGCTCTCACTCAAACTCCGATGTACTTCTACATCCCTCTCTCTTGTACTCGTCATAAGGCTTTCTTCTATTTACATGTAAATTTAGATTTAAATGTATTATGATCGAGGCAACTGAGGAAAGAGCGAGGACGATCCACAGCTGTAACCAAGAAGGTGAAAAGATGAAGATCCTTTGCCTATGTGTTTGCAGAATAGTCTAATATAAATGTCATGTTAGATTGTGTGTGCGTTTGACTGATAGCTCCAGTCAAACCCACTGTGCTATCCATGACCACACATGACATGTATGAGATAAATTGTTTTATGTTTGATTGTGAATCTAAGCAAGTATAATATTTAGTAAATATATACGATATATTTATATATACTATCACCTTGGAGAGACAAAGATAAAAGTTATCTAAATACACTCGTCTAAACTCTAAGCCGTAACGTGAGTAGTTTAGAACTTACTGCGTGGTCCACCATCGTTATAGTCATAGGATTCGAATCACTTTAGGCAGGTTTGTTGTGTTACCATAAGACCTGTTTAATTGTGAGGAGAGACTATGGCTATGACATTAGATGTCTATATAATCGGGGTAGAGGAACCATGTAGTTTTGTTGTGCTATCCACAAGGACTGCACGCAAATCTATGCTCGTTGCGTAACGATAGTTAGCTTAGACCAGAATTAGTGGCTTGTTGTGCTATCCACAAGGCCATTAAATCTCTGGGGACCGAAGATATGATCGGATATTGCAAGGAGTTGCAAGTCCCATGAGATGGGTGCTCTTTGATTGTCTTACAGCTTTCTTGTGCTATCCACAAGGTTGTACTGCAAGTCATTAAGATTCTGATCCCCACTAGGAGACTATCGGCGTCTCCCGTTCTGTATTACCCAGCGTCATACGGTCCGTCGAAAATTAGTGAGAGTTAAAACTTGATTAAAAAGACCATGTTTTCTTTTAAATTTTAATAATTGAACATATACTAAATAGATTTTACTTATCTCCTATAGGGAATTATGTCATCGAATAACCGACTCCGTGGCATACTTGATGCCAATCTTTTGACTAGCCTGAACTACTCGGATTGGTTCAAAAATCTAAAGAATGTCTTCAGATCTGAGCACATTGCCTATTTCCTTATAGCTGATCCTCCTGCTGAATCGGCATTGGACGCCCTTGATGCATTGATGATAGCTAACAATAAAAGGAAGAAGGACAATGTTAAAGGAGTAGTAAAAGGTGACTGCTTCTACTGTAAGCAGAATAGTCACTGGAAGAGGAACTGTAAGGAGTTCCTCAACGATAAAGCTCATAGAAAGGTGAAGCTGTTTGAAGCTTTAGATATCTATATGATAGATATCAACTTGTCAGTAAGAGATTCCACATCTTGGGTATTAGATACATGATGTGCTTCTCATATCTGCCACGATGCTGACAAGTAAGCGCAAGCCGAGAAAAGGCGAGGTGGAATTGAGGCTAGGAAATGGCGCAAAAGTTGCGGCGATTGCTGTAGAGACAGCAAACCTCAAGCTTCCATCAGGTGATGCCTTATCATTGGAAGATTGTTATTATGTTCCTAACATAATAAAGAACATTATATCAGTATCTTGTTTGGACAAGATAGGATATAGGTTGTCTATTGAGGATAGAAGTTGTTCGATTTATTATGGTAATAAATCAATAGCTTCGGCATCTTTAGTCAATGGTTTATATCTCTTAGATGTTTCTTATTACAATCTTCATATTGATTATGCTCTTAAGAAGAGTAAGAATTGTGTGAACCAAGCCTACATGTGGTATTGTAGACGTAGTCATATTGGTGAAAGCATACTGCAAAAGTTGCACCGATATGGTTATTTAACAACATTCAATTATGAATCGTTTGTGACATGTGAGTCCTGCCTTATGGGAAAGATGGTAAAGTCTCCATTTACTGGACATGGAGAACGTGCCAACGACATTTTGGAACTAATACATTCAGATGTATGTGGTCTAATGTCCACCTAAGCCAAAGGTGGTTATTCATAGTTCATCGCGTTCACTGATGACTTCTCAAGATTTGGCTATGTGTACTTAATGAAGTACAAGTCAGAGGCATTTGAGAAGTTCAAGGAGTTCAAGAATGACGTAGAGAAGCAGTTAGGAAAGAGTATTAAAGCTCTTCGATCAGATCAAGGAGGAGAATACTTGAGTACTAATTTCACACAATTCTTAAAGGATAATGGTATCCTTTCTCAGCTGACCCCTCCATATACACCACAGATGAATGGTGTATAAGAAAGGAGGAATCGCACCTTGTTGGACATGGTACAATCCATGATGAGCTTTTTGGGATTATCAGTGTCCCTCTGGGGGTATGCTCTAGAGTCAGCAACATACCTACTTAACAGAGTACCCAACAAGTCTATGGCCTCTACTCCATATGAGATATGGAAAGGCAGGAAACCATAATTTAAACATGTTAAAATTTGGGGTTGTCCTGCTCATATAAAGAGACATGATCCAGACAAGCTGGAATCACGAACTGATAAATGCAGATTTGTGGGATATCCAAAGGAAACTTTTGGATACTACTTTTACCATCCTGGTGAACAAAAGGTGTTTGTCACTAGGAAAACTGTCTTCCTGGAAGAGGAATACCTTCTCCAGGAGGACAGTGGGAGTAAAATAGTACTGGAAGAGGTTCCAGAACCCCAAACAACTGCATTATCATCAGATGAGATATCAATTCCTGAATTTGTTCATGTACACACAGATGAGCCTCGTAGATCTGGTAGATTACCTAGACCACTCGAACGATATGTGGGACATATCGCTGAAGGTGAGTCTAAGGTTGAATATAATGCGGATGATGATCCTAAAACCTACCAGGAGGCCATAGAAGGCCCAGAAGCTAGGAAATGGCGAGATGCCCTGAACTCAGAAATCCAGTCCATGTACACCAACCAAGTTTGAAACTTGGAGGACTTGCCCGAGGATATTGTACCCATCGAATGCAAGTGGATCTTTAAGAGAAAGATCGATGCTGATGGACGGATCATACTTATAAGGCAAGGTTGGTGGCAAAGGGATTTCGTCAAAGGCAAGGAATTGACTATGACGAGACTGTCTCACCAGTTGCCATGATAAAGTCGATCATAGTTCTACTCGCCATTACTGCACATTTTGATTATGAAATTTGGCAGATTGATGTGAAGATTGCCTTCCTCAATGGTAACTTTGAGGAAGAGGTGTATATGATACAACTAGAAAGTTTCACATCCAAAGAATCTCCAAATAAAGTGTGCAAGCTTCAAAGGTCCATTTATGGACTGAAGTAGGCTTTCCGGAGTGGGAACATAAGATTTGACGAGGCTATCAAGTCTGATGACTTCATTAAGAATAAAGATGAGCCTTATGTGTACAAGAAGACCAGTGGGAGCGCAGTCACCTTCTTAGTTCTTTACGTAGATGACATACTACTCATTGGGAATGATGCAGCTATGATGTCATCAGTAAAGATTTGGCTGTTGAAAAACTTCTCTATGAAGGATTTGGGAGAATCATCCTACGTATTGAGAATACGGATCTATAGAGATAGATCAAAGAGGATGCTTGGAATGACCCAATCCTTGTACATATATACCATAGTCAAAAGGTTTGGCATGGAAAATTCCAAGAGAGGTCTCATACTGATGAGACATGGAGTTAGTCTCTCAAAGGAGCAGTCTCCTAAGACTCCTGATAAGAGGGCACTCATGGATAGAGTACCCTATGCCTCTGCTATAGGATCTATCATGTACGCCATGCTATGTACATGGCTTGATGTTGCATCTGCTCTAAGTGTTACGAGTAGATTTCAGGCTGACCCAGACGAAGAGTACTGGAAGGCAGTGAAATGTATCCTTAAGTACTTGAGAAGAACTAAGGATATGTTTCTTGTCTATGGAGGAGGTGACTTGAAACTGTGAGGCTTTACTAACTCGAGTTTCCAGTTAGATCCATATGATAGCAAGTTTATATCTAGATTCGTGTTTACTTTGAACGGAGGCACAGTGTGCTGGAAGAGTTCCAAGCAAGCAACCACTGTAGATTCGACGACTGAAGCTGAGGAACGTAAGGATATCCGTTGCAAGGAGGATCGCGTGGACTCCACTAGAGGCCAAACGCTTGCGCGGCTTGCGGTGTCGCACCGACGGAACCGATCGGTTGAGGATTCTAATCTGCATACGACAAGAACCGTTTATCCGATAATCCAGTTTTTAGATTTTTCAAAACGGTAACGGATCTCAGTTTTTTTTATTTTATTTTCGCTGCGTGGGAGATCCGGAGAAACCCGAGAACCCAACACTCCGGAACTGTCTCGTGAGCTTTCTAGACCATTTCCTCCCTTCTCCCTAAAGTGCGTGCTCCAAGCTTAAGGAATGGTCTAAGTTGACTGAGGGTCAGATGATCAAATGGGATCAGGGACATAAGTACAATAAAAGCACGATGAACCTGGATCAAGTTATTGAAGGATAATTAGGGAGTTAAGTTAGCAAATAAGTACGCTCTTTTGATCCATGTACCATGCTGCTCTTTAAGAATAAATGAATATTTCAAAATGATAAAAAAAAAAGAATATTTCACGGACAAAAAAAAAGATATTTCAAAATTTCAAAAAAATGGATATTTCAAAAATACAAAAAAATGATGGATATTTGAAAACCAGAAAAAAAAAGGATATACGGAAACAAAAAAAATGGATATTTGAATATGTTGGAATTTCAATTAGCATATGTTTGTCAGATCATGAGTGTTGCATGTTTTAATTTTCAGTGAGCATTTGCATGCTTGTATGCTATATTTTTTTTAATTATTGTCTTTAATTATTTTTTTTATTCGCCTTCGTTAAATAAAGGCTTTGTCCCTTGACCCTTCGAAAGTTCCATGCACATGTGTGAAAAGATAAAAAGTCCGTCATCAGGACTCAAAAAGAAAAATACATCATCAACATCAGCAGCCCTTATGGCTAGCTCTCACTGGCTCCCTCATCAAATTGGCTTTGGGCCTCGTCCTGGGCATCCAGCACTAGCGCTCTAGATGGTGGCGGTGGTGGACCCATTATACTCGGACCTGCTTGGCCGAAGGATATGGCAACACTGGCGGTGAAGGCGCTCCCATGCCCTCTCTCCTAGGCTCGCTAGCGAGTGCGTCGGTATCGCTCCTCCACGCTACGTCGCTCGTGCTCAGCGACCCCAAGCTGGACCCGGAGAGTGGTCATTTATGCATTAATCCTCCGTTGCTCCTCACGCTCACGATCCCGTTCCTCTGCAAGGATCTCCAGACATGTCTGAAGGCGTGTAAGCTCCTGAGGAAGATCGCCCATAGAAAGTCGAGCCAGCTATACCTCCAAGTCTAGGACCCGAGCAACGTTCGCCTGTGCTTGGGCTGCTATACCCCACGTTTGCACGAGCTCCGCTTCAGCCTTCTGGAGGGTTTTGTAGAGCTCAGAAACCTACAAGAGAAGACGTTGTTAGCCAAGTCAACTAAGCAAGCAAGGCTACAACTTAAGAATGAGAAGTCAAAGTTGAAGACTTACTTGGGTAGCGTGATCTTCTTCGGCTTGAGAAGCCCGGCAGAGGGCTTGGGCCAGCCAGACACGGAGATCGGTAAGGATAACATCATGAGCGGCGCCTGATGAGGAGGCCCTAGCGGTGAATGAAGAAGGTTGAATGAAGAAAACCATTGTCAGTAGCTAAGCGCCAAAACAGTTAATTAATAAAAGTAAATTCGTTTATACATTTCATTATTCACTCATACATACCAGATCATGAAGCTCCTTCTAAACCTGCTCAAGCTGGGCCTCCGTGTCTTGGAGTCGAGCCCAGAGGGTGATGATCGTGGCATCCCGTGCATCCTACACAAGCACACATACATATCATTCATGCATTCACAAATTTAAAATGAAGATAGTAATAAAATGAAAGAAGCATGAAAGCATACTCACATCAAGAGGGCGCAACTGTTGAAGCTGGGCAGCGTAGTGTATTTGGTATTGTTGGAGGTAGCCCTCGCTACTCTCCGCATGTGACTCGACTGGAACACCGCCCCGAAATCAATCGTTGCGTTGGTTCGGGAATTTCGCACGCTAGTCTGTACGCACCTACTTGCCCCTCATCGATCTGCCTATCCCCTTCGTGATCTCCTCCTGGATCCACTCTTAGTGGAGGTCCAAGGTCCGCATCGCCAACCGCAGGTGCAGTTGCTCTATCTCGTTCAAGCAGTGGACTCACACCTAGTGTCCATATCATGCTCGGTCGGCTACTACCCACGATTGCCTCTCCTCCTCCATGCTTAAATACAGGCGCCAGATAACCTGCATACATTTAAGTTAGTTGCATTCATAATCAATAAATTGTATTTAATTGAAATGAACAATTGCATTTAAAGGGCATTAAATAAAACTTACCAGAAGCTCGGGATAGTCAAGGAACTGACAGCGGAGGGCCGTCATCTGGTGGTGCTGTGGAGCCGTGTCCACAGCTGGTCGCCACCTGCGCGCCAGTGGTACTGCATCCATCTGAATGACCTTTCACTTGCCAAGAGGGAAGTAATAGTAACTCCAAATCTACATATATAAACATATAGGTTAGAAATGTCTTTTTATAAGCATACATTTGCATTAATGAAATAATACAATAAATGTACTTGAATAAACGGTGCGAAGCCGCTGATGGTGGTCTCACGGTCCGACATGACCGCGGACAAGTCAGTAAAGAGATGGGCCAGGAGGGCCGCACCCCAGGCATACTCACCTAACCTATCTAAATCCTCTATTAAGCTGAGAAATCTACAGTGGATCTGGTCACCCTTCGTCCCGAAGAGCAACCGTCCGAAGAAGAAAACTAAAAAGATCCTAAGCTGTCGGTCTAGTAAATCTCTCTGGCTTTCATCACAATAGTAAGAAACGGCAGCTGACCTATATCTATGAACCCCTCCCTGGACTCTCCTTGATCCTGCCTAGGGTCATCTAACCCCAAGGCATCATCTACCTCTACCCTCCGGAGGGCCCTAGACTCTCTACCCGGTGGTCCTGATACCTCTAGAACGAGGAGGCGCCCTGCCATCTCACGGTAATTAGGAAAAGTGATCCCGTTCACCGCCCGGCCCTCTACTTGAAGGCCGGTAATCCTCGTTACGTCCTCCATGCTGGGGACCATATGTCCTCAGGGCATCAGGAATGCCATGCATTTCGGATCCCACCTCTCCCCATCAATTGATAATCTAATGGCCTATCCATGCGATTAAGAATTATCTGGAATTATCATTATTTTTGATAGAGGGGAAATCAAATTTCAGTTTCATCAAAACCATAAGGTCCTTGATATATTCTAATAATATTTATCATATAGTAATGATGCAGATCAAATACATAAGAGAATACAAGGGATAGAGATAACCGTCTTTCCAGTCACAGTAGGGACTCAGTGAAATTCTCACAGTGAGAACTTGTTGAAATTTTCAGCCCTTTTTCTTTCTTTGAATTTTCCTACACTCAAAATTTGTTAGTAACTTCAAGCAGAGATATAAACAACATTAAACATCATGAAATATTCATTTTCGGGAAAATGTCAGAAATTCACTAAATGACGTCGCTCTGAGTCGACGTCATTTAAATGACGTCGCCCCATCAAGACTCCATTTAACTTACCAAAACAAGAGTATTCTGACTCCAATCCAGACTCCACTTTCCTCCTTCCAACACTCTCTTCCAAGTCGTAAAAGGCCTCCCAACTTCGCAAATCACTCTATATAACCTTCCTCTCTTCAAATCAAACCAACACATCAAGCAATCAAGAAGGAAAGCTAGGGGATTCTCCTTAAAAGCTCAAGGAAAAGGAACAAGAAATCAAACCATCAAGGGATATGGCGAGTTTTGCTAAGAATTCTTCATCAAATAAGAGGGCGAAGAAGATGATTGCAAAGCTTTCTAACATAGAAGGGCATCTTACTGGGTGAGATCCTAACTTAAAGGTAAGCTATTCTCTCTTTTCTCATTCAATTCATTCTTTTCTTTATTCTTCTACATATTCTACATACTCCAAATTTTCTTCAGTATGATAGAATGTGCCAATTATTTTTCAAGGGATATCCTCTCTTCCCTGATCTAAGAAGATTCTCTTCTTTATTATAGATTTTCAAATTAGTGGAAAAAATCAACCTCTCCATGTAATCATATATTTCAAAGTGGCATATCCAACACTTAATTATCCATGCTAAGCATTACAAGAGCGCACTTATGGATTGGGCTGCAATGGGTGCATTGACTGAATTGTGGCATCTTCAAACTCATACTTTCCTCTTCACTTCCTTTGAAGCTACCATTCTATTGGAAGAAGCTAAACTCCTATTGGGACTTCCTAAGCTCAAAGCTAATAGTGATGAACCTGATGTGACTGATATGCTATTGATGAGAGAAAAGGTCACTTGTCAACAATTCTTGAAAAGGATTATGAATAGTCCGAAAGAAATCCTAGGCGTTGTTATTCAAAAAGGGATTAGTCTTGCAAAGCTTGCATAATGGACCTTGAAGAAGATGGAAAAATACAAGGAGGAAGATATAGAGACCGTGATGATCGTGTTCAGCGCAATATGTGGAATATTCCAAGGAAAGCAGATAAGCACAACAATCCTAGCCTATCTCTACAGTGGGCTCTCAACAGCTTCTACTGGTCAACCTCCTTATGGCGGTGTGCTACTCTTAGCCCTATAGATCAATCTCCACTTCAAATTCAATCATAATGAGGAAGAAGTTCCTAGGATATCTCAGATGTATCAGCGCAGTCCTATCTTTCATATTGCTAATATCGCGAAATTCAACAATAACATGACCAATCGGGTACCCAACCTCAAAACCCGAGCTGACTAGCGTGCTTACTTCAAGACCATGCCAAGCACTGGCTTCAAATCTACACCACTCGCTCTCTGAGAAAAGGCGGTTCGAGTATGCTGTTGTGCTGGCACAAAGCTCTGACTGATCGGGGCAACCGAGTTCGTTCTATACAATCCACATCGCTGCCATCCTCAACTTGGTGTACCGCGCTATGACTTTCCAGAAATTTCCATTCTTTCTCCAATCAAGAAGCGGGCGTTAGGAACTGAGGAAGATTTCGAGATGATAGAACTCATTGCAACTTTATGGAACATCGGTTTCTGTTGTCTTAAACTTCCTCATGAAGCAAACCGAGAGCTATGGAAAACTTATGTAAAAGAGCTTTAGAAAATTCGGCCTGAAAGCTCTCAACTTTTGCTCAAAGTTTGATGTATTTCCAATTTAATGAAAAGTCATTTCATTATTGCCATAAATATCTTTCCTTAATATTTGTGCCATTTTCTGGAAGTTTTGGTTAAGCAAAACAGCTCAGTTTCCTTAGAATTCAGAGTTTTGGGCTAAGTAGTCCAAATGGTGTCGACTCAGAAAGACGCCTTTCAATAAAATTTAATTTTTAAAAATTAAGATTTTATCCTTAAAATAGTCTAAATCACATCAACCATAGGCGACGCTAATCATTTCTCTCTCCTATTTTTCAGATATTTCTGAGCATTAAATTCCCTGAATCACGTCGTCCATAGTCAACGCCTTTCTATGATTTTCTTTGATTTTCCCAAGTTTCGTGGTATGGATCTGACCATTAAAGGCGGTAAAATATAAAATGCGTCGCCTATGGGAGATGCCTTTAAGTAAATTTCAAAATTTGAACCGCCTACCTCAGTTTGTATGCCACTAAATCACGTTGCCTTGAGTTGATGCTATTTCACAATTTTACACAGGGTTCATGAGCTCGAGCCCCTTCCTTCCTCATTTGGCTTTGGCTCTTTCTCTCTCCTCACCTTTCTTCCTCTCCTTCGACGATGTACAACCTCCTTCGGTGATCCTCAAGCTTCCGGCCATCTTCTCCGTCATCGGCAAGCTCCCCGGCGACCGGCCACTATCTCCGGCCTCCTCTCTCTAATTCTCTCTCTCTTCCACGAACTCTCCCTCTCTTTTTGTGAGTGCTTAAAATGGGTGTGTGATTATCATGAAAAATTATGTTGTTTAAGTGAAAAATAAACCTATCAAAAGGAAACTAGGTGATGTGATTGCCAGAAACTTTTAACTAAAAAGTTCTAAAAGAAGAAAGTTTGATCGCCTACCTGTTTGGATGTGGGAGATTGTTGAGGTTCTCGATTCCCCTCCTTCAGCCGGCTGAAGAAAGAGAGCCATTTTTGTCTTTGTTCTTGCTTTAGCTGCTTACTGGGTTTTGAGGATCGTCCAGATTCCTTGTTGTTTGTTGTTGATTCCCTCCGCTCGATTCTCCTTTTTTGTACCTTGCAAGAAAATGAAAAGGAAGAGAGAAAACACAATGAGAACTCAGATAGATATAGTATCTATTCTAGTGGAAATTCTGAGCATGCAACTAGACAATTGAACTCACTTACTGGGTGGTCTTTTAAACCCCTTTAAGATATGGATTAAGAAGAATGATGGTGAGTGTGTGTTGCATGGAGTGATGTAATGAAAATGTGAGGACAATGTGATGAAAAATGTGAGAAATATGCAGAATTTGATTGAAAGCTAAGCTGGATGGCCCCTGGAAAGCCTTGGTCTTGAAAATTCTTGAAAGGACGAAGATTGGATGAAGAACTCCTGGAAGCAGCACCTCGATTCTTCAGCGTTTGGACGTCGTCACCATGATTCTTTGCTCAATCACTATCACTGTCACTATTACTGTAATCACTGACACTAATTATCACCACTAACTGTCACTTGACCAAGAGGCTGGGTATTTATAGACTTTTCATATCCGCGGTTATTAATGGATTAACATGGAAATTTGGAAGTTTATTTAACTTAACAAACAGATAAACACAGATTAATTCATCATTATCTGCAATTAGTCTAAAACGCGTCGCCAATGGAAGACACCTTTCAGACTGATTAAGATAAGAATAAATATCCGGAAAAAGTTCATCATTATCTGTAATTAGCTAAAACGCATCGCCAATGAGAGACGCCTTTTAGACTAATCAAGATAAGGATAAACATCCGGAAAAGAGGTAGAAACAACTTAGGAAACCTAAATGGCGTCATGTCTGACAGACGTGTTTTAGCTAATTAGTCAATTAATTAAAATTCAAATTTAAACATCAAAATAAATGGCGTCTGCACAGGTCGACGTCTTTTAGACTTCTTCGTATTTTAATCAAAATTTGAGTTATAATCAATTTAATTAATTAACTTAAATTACGTCTATCTGACCCGATGCTATTTACATAATTAACCCAGAAAAGATCAATAAAAATTAACCAATGATTAAATATCAGATCATTATGAGGCATTATTATATGATATGAAATTTACTCAAAATGATGCCAAAATTAGCGTGTCTACAGCTGCCTCACCTTGGCATCGTCTTTGCAAGGGAGTGAAATGAAATGGAATGTACTGAAAAGGTGATGCCAAGGTGTGATGAGACACGCTCTTAACATCACATGATTGAAATTTTTCTCAAAATCATCAATGAAGATAACTCAAGGAGATCAATGGAATCAATCCTGTCTGCATGAGGTAGACAAAGAAATAAAATAAAGTCGATCAACCTCTACGGAGTGGGAAGTACCTCAGGTCATAGACACAGCACGTTTCATCATGGGGAGCGATTGCCAGCCAATGTAGACGTGCTGCAGCCATGATGGATCTTAAAAGAAAATAAGAAATATTGGATAAAGAATTCAAGAGAGGATAGAATTCCAAGGATATCTTCAAGCGAACCTCAAAGATAATCAAGATACTTAATTCAGAATGGAATATTTTACATCATGTTGGAATTATTTGATCAATGGTCTGAAACTTAATCAGTAATTAATTCTTATCACAATTATATCAAAGTCCCACATGGTGCATGCTGGGCTAAAAGAAAAATATAAAGTCAAATAAAATATAAATTAATCAAAGATAATATTGTTAAATTGTCATTAATGAGTCAAGATACCGATTCTTGTAATTCAGTGCTAAGCCGAAGCTTGTTTACCCACGCACTGTTTTACCTAAAATGGAACCATCGTCCTCACTAATTAACAATTTAACGGCCTATCCGTGCAATTAAGAATTCTTTGGAATTATCACTGTTTTTGTTGTAGGGGAACTCAAATTCCAGTTTCATCAAAACCATAAGGTCCTTGATATAATCTAGTAAATATTTAACATATAATAATGATGATTATGCAAATCAATTACATGAAATAGTACAAGGAATAGAGATAACCGTCTTTTTAGCCACGGTCGGGACTCATAAACTCCCACAGTGAGATCTTCTTGATATTTTCCAGCTTCATTTGAATTTTCTTGATTTTCCTGTACTCAAAATTTCATCAGTAACTTCAATCAAGTGTTTAATTAAGCATCAAAACATTGAATTTCGGGTAAATAACAGAAAGCTTGAATTGCGTCGTGTCGCGCCGACGCCCTTTATCCATTTAAAATGCGTCCCTGTTCCACGACGCTTTTTATAAGTCGCAGAAACAGGTTCTGGCTGTTCTCTACTCGGATTCCAACTCTTCCCATGCTTATCCCTTTTCCAATCCGGAAAAGCCTACCTAAGATCGCAATTCCCTCTATATAATCTTCATCAACTTGTTTCCAAGCAATCCTATCACAATCTAGAGATCAAGGTTGGAGTTTTTCTTCAAGGTTCAAGGGATTTCAAAGGTTTTCAAGGCTTCGAAGCTTCAAGAAGGAAGAAACTCGAAAATAAGATGAGTTCTTCAAGTAAGAGGGTGAGGAGGTTGTTGGAGAAGCTCTCCGATGTGGAGAATCATCTAATTGGAAGGGATTCCAACCTCCAAGTAAGTTGATTCTTCTTCTTCAATTTCCTCTTTTCCCCCCATGTTCTTCATGTTCTTCAATTGATCCTTTCTTTTATTTTTCAGACATACCCCATGTTTCCCGGTCCAAGGAGGTTCACCTCCCTCCCTTGGATTCGCAAACTCACTAAGAGTCCTAAACTTTTCATGCAAGCC
The DNA here is from genome assembly GCA_030544215.1 of Zantedeschia hybrid cultivar. Classification (NCBI taxonomy): domain Eukaryota; kingdom Viridiplantae; phylum Streptophyta; class Magnoliopsida; order Alismatales; family Araceae; genus Zantedeschia; species Zantedeschia hybrid cultivar. Next base: position 51,824,773 of record JARZZO010000011.1, read on the forward strand.
TTCATCTCCAAGTGGAATCTACAAGGCTTAGTGGTTCATGCTAAGCACTACAAGAGCCCAAACGTGGATTGGGCTGACATGGGTGCCTTGATTGAGCAGTGGCATCCTCAAACCCACACGTTTCTCTTCCCTCTGTTCGAGTGCACCATCCTTCTAGAGGAGGCTGAGCTCTTGTTGGGCCTTCCGAAGATCAAGAATAAGATGGCCTTGATGAAGGAAAAGATCACCGGCCAACAACTGCTGACGTCAATTATGAAGGACCCCATAGAGGTAAAAGGGTGCCTTACCAACAGAGGGATCAACCTTGGAAAGCTCGCTGAATGGACCTTGTACGAGATCGATGATCTGAGGGAGGATGAAGCTGAAGATGTAACGAAAGCTTTTGTCACGTGCCTTGCCGGGGCTATGTTCTTTCCCGCGCAAGACAACATCCTCGAAGATGACCAAGTCAGCGCAATCTTCGAAGGAAAATCCATCAGCACTGTGGTCCTGGCTTACCTCTATAGTGGGCTTTCTGCGGCGTCCACGGGTCGACCTCCTTACGGGTGCATGCTGCTCTTCGCTTTGTGGGTCGAGCTACACTTCAAATTCGAATATCATACGAGGATGTCAGCAAGACCGTCTCAAATCTACTTGAACAACCCGATCCAGCACATCTCCAACATCGTGAAGTTCAACGAGAGGATGATCAACAAAGTACCAAAGCTTAAGACTCGAGCCGACTGGAGAGAGTATCTGAGATGCATGTCATCCAACGGGTTTGACCCTTCTCCACTTGCTCTGGTTGGGAAGCCCATTAGAGTAAGCCGTGCAGCGGGAGCGGAACTTAAGCTGATTGGGGCAACTGAGTTCGTTCTATACAACCCCCATCGATGCTATCCTCAACTCAGCCTGCCTTGTCATGAATTCCCCGAGTTTTCCCATACATCTCCAATCAAAAGGCGTACTCTGGAATCCGATGAAGACTATGAAGCTGCAGAACTTATTGCTACCTTATGGAACATTAACTTTAGTCATCATATAAAATCCCTTAAAAATAGAGATAGATGATTGAAATTTCCATACGTTCAAGCACTTTAGGAACTTCTTCCTTAAGCGTCCCTTTTTTTCCTGATGTAATAAAGAATTTTTTTGAATAAAGAATTGTTCTTTTATGCCTTGAAATCTCCCCTTAATTCCCTGTGACATATCTATGATTTTTCCCTTAATAAAAACTGGATTTTTCTTTAAAACATGACAGTTTGGGTTTACTTAATCAAAACCGCGTCCACTCAAAAAGACGCCTTTCAACTATAATTCATTTTCCAAAAATCACCCATTAATCCTTAAAATCCTGAATTAAGCTTAAAAAAGTGTCCACTAGACAAGACGCCTTTCAACTCTCTCTCTTACTTTTTCCAGAACTCCGCCATCAATTCTGTGATTAATCCCTTGAAACGCGTCTCGATGTGTAGACGCCTTTAATAATCATGCTTTGTACGGTTCTGACCAGAATTGGCGGTAACCTGAAACGCGTCGCCCTGTGCAGATGCCTTTCACTCGATTTCAAACAGCTGGCCTTTCCGCCTCAATTTATGCGCCTTGAAACGCGTCGTTGTACCCAGACGCGTTTTAGACTTTTCAAACAGAACCTGCGAAGGCCCCCCCTTTCTTCCTCACTTTTCTCAAAAGCTTCTGTCTCTTCCCCGAGCTCCTCTCCAGTGATCACCTCCATTTTCCGGCGATCTTCTCTCTCTCTCTCAAAACTCTCTCTTCCAAGACTATGGAACACGGTGAGGGATCCCGCAAGGCAAAGGCAATGGTGAAGCACCGTCGGACCTCGGCGAGGGATGAGGAAGAAATGCCGGCCGTGCTCGCCGCGGCGGCGACGTTCTTGGAGGAGGAGGAGGCTCCTCCGGTGCCCGTGGCTGTGGAAGAAGGAGGGGAGGGCGACCTCCACCTGGTAAGTCTTCTATGGTTTGAATGGAGTGAGAATAGGAGGGAATAAAGGGGTTCTTGGAAGAACCCGGAATCGAGCTTGAACTGCGTCCAGACCAGGTGACGCATTTCAAAAGGCGTCGCCCTGGTCTGACGCCGTTCAAGCTAAATTCCAGATTTTTAAATGGACAGAAAATGATCTCAAATTGCGTCAAGACCTGTGGACGCCTTTCAATAGGCGTCCATGTGACTCGACGCCTTTTATTTCAGAAATACTTTATCTGCTTTTATGCTCATTAACTGATGGAACTCCTTGTTTTCATTTGCAGGGGATGATGAGAGCCAGGATCAGTTGGGACATAGTTATAGGAGCATATAGGGGACTCCCGGATTTCCAGAAGGCGCGCCTGTGCCGAATGGGATTCGGCGAGATTTTGGATATCGAGTCGTTTTGGCTCGATCTGGTCCTCCTGCAGGCGTTGCGGGAGAGGTGGAATGCGGAAAGCCGGGCTTTCCTAATGCCTTGGGGACATATGATCCCTACCTTAGAGGATGTGGCCAGGATTACTGGCCTCAGGGTAGAGGGCCGACCGGTAAGTGGGGTGACTTACCCCAACTACCAGAGATTGGCAGAGGCCCTGCTAGGCATAAAGGTGTCTAGCCTAGGCAGGGAGTCCAGGATGGTCCTCCGGATAGAGGTAGAGGCTGCCTTAGGACTAGATGGGCCCCGGCGTCGATCAGACGAGTCCCGGGAAGAGTATAGGAGTAGATTAGCAGAGTCTTCCTCTTCCGTGTATTGTAGCGACCCGAGTCAGGAGGAGGAGGTAGATAGGCAGCTTAGAGTTTTTCTAGTCTTTTTCTTTGGTCGGTTGCTCTTCGGTACGAAGGGCGACCACATTCATTGTAGATTTCTTCATCTGTTAGATGATTTAGATAGGTTGCACGAGTATGCATGGGGTGCGGCCCTCCTGGCCCACCTGTTCGTTGACTTGTCCGCTGTTACGCCTGACCGTGAGACCACCATCAGCGGCTTCTCGCCGTTCCTCCAGGTATTAGATCGTCTTATTATTTGTAATGTGAAATGATGTGATGATTTCTAACTTATATGTTCATGTATGCAGGTTTGGAGCTACCACTACTTCCCGCTCGACCGAGCGCAGATAGTACGACCCGGTGCCGTCCCATTGGCCTGCCGTTGGCAGCCAATTGTGGACACAGCACCCCAGCACCACCAGCTGACGGCCCTCCGCCGTCAGTTCCTTGACTACCCCGAGCTGCTGGTGAGTTTTAACTTGTTCAATTTTGTTCATTAAATGCAATTTTTCCCTTATTAAATGCAAGTTATTTATATGAATGCATCTAACCTGTATGCAGGTGATCTGGCGCCCGTACCTCGGTATGGGCGAAGAGGGTCAGCCGTGGGTGACGGCTAGCCAGAGGAGGTTCAGCAGGCAAATGTGGCTACATTGCCTGAACGAAATCGAACCCCTCCGCCTGCGGCTCGTGATGAGGACGCTGGGCCTCCACCAGGAGTGGATCGACGAGGAGGTCCCGGAGGGCGTCGAGAGGAGCATGAGGGGCAAGCAAGCCCCCACCGATTGGCGTGCCAAGTTCTCGGAGCAGTACGAGGACTGGCACCGCCGCGGCATCAGGGTGGAGTCCCGGGCGGAAAGTAGCGAGGCCTACCTCCAGCAGTACCAGGCCCACTACGCCGATCAGCTTCGGCTCCTCCGACCACTAAATGTGAGTATGCATTTATGCATCTTTTCATTTTATTATTATCTTTAACTTATATTTGTGAATGAATGTATGTATGTGATATGCAGGATGCGCGATGCGGTCATCGTTGACCTCCGGGCCCGCCTACATGATGCGGAGGCCCAGCTAGAGCAGGTCCGGAAGGAGCTGTTCGACCTGGTATGTATGAATGAATATGAATGAATGAGTTAATTAATTAATTTTGATGATTAACCACTGATGATTGTCTTTTGGTGCATCGAGCCGTCTACACCCAAGCGGCTCCTCCCACTTACGGAGCCTCATCCTCCTCCTACCCGTTCTCTACTCACGAGGCTGCTCTGGCCGACCTCCAGAGCTAGCTCGCCTCCGCCATCCACCGGGCTTCCCTTGCAGAGGAGGACCGCGCCACTCGGGTAAGTCCTATTATTTCCTTTGATTTCTGAATTTGATTCTGATTGCTTGATTGCCTTGGACTAATAATGACTTCTTCTGCAGGTTGCTGAGCTCCAGGAGCCCCTTCAAAGGGCTGAAGCGGATGCGGAGCATTCTCGTGCAGCAACTGCTCGTGCCGAGGCTGATGCTGCGTGTATTAGAGCCTTGGAGGAGCAGCTGGCACGCCTCTCTAGCGACGATCTCCCTCGTGAGCTGACACGCCTCCAGATCCGTCTGGAGATGCTTACCGAGGACTGAGAACGGGAGCGGCAGTGAGTGGATGCGGAGATGACTGCTCTTCGGGTCCAGCTTGGCGTTGCAGAGCACGAGCGATGCAGCGTGGAGGAGCGTTACCGACGTGCCCGCCAGCGAGCGCAGGAGAGGGGGTACGGGAGTGCGTTCACCGCGAGTGTGGCCATATCATCAGGCCAAGCTGGTCTGAGCCTGATGGGACCACAACCTCCCAGAGCTCCACCACCAGACGCACCTGACGAGGCTCAGAGTCAGCTCGACGAGGGGGCAGGAGAGAGCCAGTCTTGAGGGCTTATGTATTTTTGCCTTTCTTTTGTATATCATGTAAGAAACTCCTTTGATATATACATGAGACTTTTGGCCTTCATTCTTGTGTCTTGGCATTTGTGTGAACTCTTTAGTTTTCGTTCCTGTACCCTGTACATTACTTAACAAACAAGTTAAGTATCTATTTAGGCTTAACCCCTTGCCTGACCAAGTGAACGGTCGATCAATCTCTTTCTTAGTAGAAGGGTCAAGGGGCATAGCCTTTATTAACAAAGATAATCGAACTGTAAGAAAAATACAACATACAAGCAGATAGATGCTCACTGAAAATAAAAGGAATGAAGCATACTAGATGCAATAAGCAGATGCTAATTGAATATTTTAGTTGTTTTGAAATATTCATTTTTGTTTGGGTTTTGAAATATGTACTTTTTTTGGATTTTGGGATATGTATTTTTTTTTATTTTGGAGTATATGCTTTTTTTGGATTTTTGAAATATGATGTAAACTAAAAGACCAGTATGGTACTCAGATCAAAAGATCATATTCATTTATTAACTTAATTCCCAAATTGTTCTTCAATAATTTAACTTAAACCCATTGTGTTTGAACTTGTGTTTCCATTCGTGATCCCATTTGATGATTTGATCCTTTAGTCAATCTAAGCCGTTCCTTAAGTTTGGAGTACGCCTTTTTAGAAAGAAAGGAAGAATTGGTTTAGAAAGCCCACGAGAAGGTTCCGAAGACCCAAAAAGATGTTCCTTTCCTACCCTAATATCCGTTGGGGTTCGGTCATTTTCTTTCCGGAGTATTTATTGACCTTGCATTCCTTTTTATTTCATTTCATGACCTTGATGTAACGTTTGTAATGTAGTGGCCTTATGATTTGACTTTTGGCTTTTGGCTTTTGCTTTTGCTTTTCTTTTCTTGGGATGGATCTCCCCCATTTTTTTTATGATGGCCTCCTACTAAGATGGCGGGTATTCATGGTAGTCTATTCTAAGCCTCATTCCGACATCATGGGCCGAGTATAAAAATAGAATTTTGTTTGAAAAATGAATGATTTGTACTTTACACTTTCAGTCAAGCTTTCGGTATTCCTTAAGACCTGGCATCTCTTGTTACTCACGAATCAAACGTGTCAGTAGGTGCAGTAATGTGTTTAGAATTAAATTATCCAGACTGATAAGGGAATTTGAGTTTCTAAATTTTTTGATTCCACTGGTCTTTGTACCATGCTGATCGACTCTTTAATCTAAGGGTAGTATTTCTTAAGATGCAAACCATTCCAGGGGTGAGCTAACTCTTCCCCTTCTGCATTAACCAGACGGTAAGCGTTACCAAGGAAAGCATGTGATACGATGTAAGTGTAGACACCGATTTTGGACCCCTTTCTGGTCATAAACCCCCATCACCTTATCCATCTCATTTAGCCCATCAGATTTTCTCACATAATTCAACCCACTAAATAATCAGGTCCATTAACCAATCTCCGCTTCCTCTCACCCGTGGAAGGCCAACCAGGCCGCCTTCCACCACCCGCAAAAGGCCAGCTACCTTGCCTTACATTTTTTGGCCACCTTTTTCACTTTTGACCACCTTTTTCGTGGAAGGCCAACTAGCCCGCCTTCCACCACCCTTCGAAGGCCAACCAGTCTGCCTTCCATCACCCTTCGAAGGCCAACCTGTCCGCCTTCAACCACCCTTCGAAGGCCAACCTGTCCGCCTTCCACCACCCTTGGAAGGCCACCCCTTGCCTTCCACTACCCTTCGAAGGCCAGCTACCTGGCCTTCCACGGGATTGGAAGGCAAGATAGTTGTCCTTCCACTCCCCTAACTTCCCCTTTGACCTCGTCTTCCCACGATCTTCTCCACTCGCCACCCTCACCCCCACTACTCCGATCACTCCCCGCTCTGGCGACTGCCACGGCCACGATCTTCGATGACTGACTATTTCCTATTGGTTCTAAGGGATTTACGGGGATTTAGACCCCTATTTTCCTCCTGTTTTCCCTTCACCTATTTAAACCTCCCATGTCCCCTCGAGAGAGGAGGTTGGCAAGGGGGTTGGTTGGGGGGCTAGCAAGGGGTTGGAAAGGTTTCGGTTTGCGAGGCTGGGGATTGAAGAGCTTCAAGTAGGAGAAAGCCTTGGCAGTCGACGAGTCAGAGGAAGCAGAGGAATCCTCCACATTCCAAATGGGCCTATTTTCTTAACTCTCTCCTTATTTTTCTCCTTTTATTTCTCATTGCATTCCCACCATTCATCTACTCCGTAGCATCATCTTCTCATCCTTCTCTTTTCCTTTTACCACATTACTTTTACTTTTCACTATTACCACACACGAGCACCCCATGTGCATGCATGCATCTTAGGATGACTTAGCACTCTTCACCCCCAGAGGTTCCAAACAAAAAACGGGAGGTGGGTGGCCATAACATATGGTCACCTTCCCTCCCCAAACACCCATCCGGTGCGTCCCCTTTCAATTTTAGTTTATTTACATATTTACATGGATAGACTCTACATATCATAGTTCTAATTGGTTCTCTTTACTTTCTTTTGTCTTTTTTCTCTTAGGGGCTCTTACCAGATTCTGCGCGCGGACTACCGAGCTCTCCCTTTTCGGCCGGCCGGAGGCAGAGAAGAGGAACCCACTATACCCACTCTACCAGAACGCGATCAACCTCATCATCCTGCGGAGCACATGGACCGTAAAGTAATGCTCCTGGCGATCACATACTTCAATTCCTAATCCTTCCAAATCACCGTAGTGCTAAGACGAATGGAGAAGCCCTCGCCCGAAGCCCGCAGCAGCGACGGGGGACGTTCCAGGAGCCTACAGCCCTCTGGCGATCACGATGGGACACTCTCTTGCTCGCCGCACATGTAAGATAGTTTAAAAAAGGTAAGAGCTCCTCCCACGGACGGCCAAGCACTTGGCCGCCCAGAGTCCCGAACGGCCAAGCACTTGGCCTCCCAGACTCCCGGATGGCCAAGTACCTGGCCGTCCATAGTCCAAGACGGCCAAGTACCTGGCCGTCCAGACCCCAGGACGGCCAAGTAGCTGGCCGTCCAGACTCCAGGACGGCCAACTACCTGGCCGTCCAGGCTCTAGGACGGCCAAGTAGCTGGCCGTCCAGGCTCCAGGACGGCCACAGTTCTAGCCGTCCGAGCCCTTAGGCGGCTGGCCTTCTGGCCGTCCAATTTTCACTAGTTGATTTAATTGTTGCGTGTTCCAGTTTTTTTTTGTTTACTGTTCTCTTGTCTATTGAAGAGTGGGTTAAATCCAGGGTACTATCCACGGGGGATTTTAAGGAAGAGCCGGCATCACACTTCTAGTTACCTCTCCCACAGTGTTTGAATCTCCACCTGAGGATTCCCACTCGGGTGTGACTAGTCTTATTATGTTGGGAACCTCCGTGAGTTTCCGCGAGGCAGGGATTCCCACTTGGCCGCCGAGCGGGTTGTACCAAAACCACCTAATAGTATTCCGGGTTCGTATGAGGAATTAAGCCTTCCCATTCAAAATCGTCCACCCATAGGCGTCACTGAGAGAATTATGTCAAAATCAAAGACACCTAACTAAACTTTGGTAGAACATGTTTTGAAAGAAAAGTACAGGGTCGTTAAGGGTTTGAACTTGATTTGTTAGAAACCAACACGCATAATGCACAGTTAAGCTTTCAAGTGAAATATAAAATGTTTTAGGATTTGTGTTTCATAATGAACCGAATGTATGTTAACACTGTGTATGATGACATGGATGAGTTTGGTAACAATGTCACACACAACCCTCTGTTCGAGATTGAAGAGGATCCACACAAACATTTGTGGGCATGTTCCAAACATCTAGAGAGGAACTTAAGAGAAGATGCTCGGATGAATCTTCTTCTTCATAAAGTGACCGTATAATCTCCAACAGAACCTTCCAAAACCCGAGTGAGGACCCAGAACTTATTGTCATGTTATCATGGTACACCCCTGATCAACTCATCCAGTTGGCCTCTTGTGGCAAAACTCAAGATGCCACTCCTCGGAGAACTCACTTCCAAGGATCTTCCAACAGAGCTCAGACTGGCATCAACCAGCCAACGCCTACTCCAGTTGCTCCACCCGTCATGCCGATTCCAGTCTCTCAAACTACACCTCCTCCCAAGCAGGAGGAATTCATCTACAAAAGTGAGGTTGAAACCTATGTGCGTAAGCTCATGGCCGAGAAACTTATCCTGAAACAACCGCACTCTCTCTTGAGCTATTGCAAGCTCCCTTCGGCCTACTTTCCACCAGGATTCAAAGCCCCCAAGTACAGGAAATATGATGGCACCTCTGACCTTCATTACCACCTGTCAGGTTTCCTCATGGATTCCCATCAATGGCTCTACGACAGAGTCCTCCTTGTCCATCTGTTCCAGAAATCCTTAGAAGGTGAGGCCTTGAGAAGGTTTTTTTCCTTGCCCGCCACAGACCTAATCAATTTTGATATAGTCTCCGAAAAATTCATCACTCAGTTTAGTCATATGACAACCATGCCTCCCACCTTGTTTGATCTTGTGATGGAGAAGATGAAGCCTGAAGAGGAGTTCACGTATTTTGCCAACAGGTGGAGGGCAATGGCCTCTAGGGCGGAAGTGGCGATCCCCGAATCTCAAGCTATCGCCATGTTGGTCAATAACGCTACCCCGCAGCTTCGAGCTATTCTCATGTTAAGCGAATTTCACACATTCGCACAACTTTATAATCGAGCTCGGGTAGTTCAATCTCAGATTTGGAGTTCCACTTTGCCATCCTTCTTTGAAAATTAGAACAAAAATAAGAAGACCACACAAACTCCACCAATAGAAGGAGTGATAATCAATGAACCAGTGAGTGCCTTGGGGCAGCCTTTTAGGTCACCCAATCCTATGTCCAGATCAGACAACCAATCCAATCAGAAACCACACTCAGCAGTTCCCCCTTCAACTAGCTACAGTCGGCCTATGCCCAAACGTGCCTCATATCCGCCTTTGCCGGAATCACTATTAGACATTTTCCATGTCTTATTATCTTGCAATGCTATCCAGCTTCCACCCCAGCATGAGGCCATCCCCTACAATGTTGATATGTCCAGATATTGTCCGTATCATAGAGTGTCGGGGCATATAATTTATAACTGCTTCACTTTCAAGGATTGGGTATATGATTTGAATGATGAAGGCAAGATCAATTGGGGGCACATGAAAGAGGCTATTGAAACTTTGAAAGTCAAAGACCCTCCGCCCTCTCATCAGGTAGCTCAGGATCCATCTAGCTCTCTAGAAAGGGTGAGCACCCTTGTCAAAAATCTGGAACCAAATGTCGATTGCAGAGGACATACTGGGAGTGTGAAGAGGTTGGGATATTGTGTGAGTGCCCCACTAGGATGACCAAACCTAGAAATCCGTTGCAAGGAGTCTCCCCTATTATCCAAGACAAACCTTTGGTCTTGATACGACCTAGGGAACAACCAACAGTCATCAACCCAGTCACTCTGGTCCAAGTTCCCTCAATTTCAATCAGAGAACCTCCTCTATCCATCTTGTGTCCAACACCAAAGCCAGGTCCAGTAACCCAATTCTACCTAATAAATTCACCACCAGTTCAACCACTAAAGTCAGATCAAGCATTAGACCCCAGTCCGATTGGTGTTACACTGAGAAATCACATCATTCCCCTAACAAGTCAACCCTTGGACTCCCAAGAGAATTCAAATCTGTCTAGAAGGATTACTCAATCCAAGTATGACATCCTACAGCATCTAGGGAAAACTCCTGCCAAGATTTCGGTCCTAGAGTTGATTAGGAAATCTCCTACACAAAGGGAAACATTGTTCAAATTCCTCCAACGAATTACAGTCAATGAAGATCTTCCTATCAGGGGGGTCACAAATGCCATTCTCTCAGTCACCCAGACACCTACGATATCCTTCACAGATAAGGATCTAGCTCCCCCTGAATGCCAATCCCTTCCCTCATGCTTAACTGCAACACTCACTCATTGGACTCCATCCTGTTGGATACCGGCGCATCAATCAATGTTTGTCCACTCAAGACCCTCAAGAAAGTAGGGATTGATCCAGAAAAGATTGAGTCTACCTCCATGATGGTCTCAACCTATGATAATTTTCAAAGACCAGCTAATGGGAAATTGGAAATTGGCCATGATCTTTGAACTCTACATCCTTAATGTCAAGCCCATATACGACGCCATTCTGGGAAGGCCTTGGATGGACCAGACTCTGGGAGTGCCTTCCACTAACCATCAGTGCTATAAATTCCCATATAATGGTAAGATTGTCAAAATGAAGAGTACCCCCTATGTTGAGTCTTTGGACTCACTCTCGACTGAACAAATTCCATCCATGATCACTTCTGGAAAAGACAAAGAGCCCATCCTTTCATCGGTTGACTCTCAGGCCAAACCCCGGCCTAATATAGGTTGGCAGCTTATGGACAAAATGGGATATAGTCCGAGATCTAAGTTAGGCAAGGAAGAGCAAGGAATTCAAGAGCCTATCTTTGAAAATTCGACCATTGGGGGATTCAGATTGGGTTACCTACTAACCAAACCAACTGAGGGATCAAGAAAATGGAGTCTTTTGGATCACTTTGTGAAGGAAAATCAAGAGGTACTCAAGATACACTATCTTGAGGATGAGTTGAAAGAAACAATCAATGAAGTTCAAAGAGAAGATGAATAAGATTTCGGTACACAGCTGCTGTTCTATGAACCAACCACTCGACGAGAAGGAACCTCCTTAGTGAGGGATGAACCGGTACCCACCGCTCTCATTCCCTTCCTATTTAACACACCTTCCCTTCTCAGGCTTCTATCACCAGTCGTAGCACATTCCCCTGAGTGTTTTATGCTTGGAGACTACGACCCCCAAAAAGAGGAAAAGTCCCACTCTCATATCGGAGGGTATAAAACCACCAATGAGGAGCCAACATACTGGGGCAATTCTGCCACCATTGGGTCTCTATCTTGAGGACCCACCTTTGCAACATGTCTGACTCATTCTCAGAGTCTTGTGCATAATCACTTAGGGATTGGATAGCTTCCTCTTTATCTAAGAGTTGTAGAGGTAAGTAAGTTCATTCATTTCTAGTTCAAGAGTTAGCAAATAAGTGTAAATATTTGAAAAATAATTTTCTTTGGATAGGAGTCTATCTAAAAAATTCTACCCTTTAAATGCAAAAAAAAATAAAAAAATTTAAAATCTCAAAAAAAATTGAATATCCAAAAGGCATAAAAAATACTTGTAAATATGTACATACTTTAATGAAAATCACAAAAATTAGAAAAAGCACAACATCCAACTATCTGGTGACTGCCACGTAACCTCCTGTCTAGGTCTAGTTGCATGATAGATTGGGTTAACATTAAGGTTTGGCTAAGGTTTTGGTCCACCAGAATCTTGGACGTGTCTACTTTACTATCATACGGATCCCTATGGTCATCATGAGATGCACACATCTACACATCTACACCTTTGCTCTTCATCTCTCGACCGATCAGGACAGTCGACACCCTTAAACGGTCGAGCTCAGCAAACTGCGGTTCCTCAACAACCCAATTGATGTAACCCCTCAAAAGGGTCCGAAAATGAAATGTAAAGGACCAGAGCACGTGAAGAGGGCAGTGTCCCCGCAGGCGCAATATCAAATAACCCTGAAAAATGTCAAGAGTGGAAAAGAAATACAAAAAAGAAAAAGGGTTCAAGCAATCATACAAAAAAGCCTGGTCGTGACCATGCCTGGCCATGAAATCTACCAAAGGCCTGAAAAGTCAAAGATAGGGGCATCTAGGAGGTCAAAAGGGATCCGTTTTGTCATAGCTCGCCCTTTTAACGGTTTTGTCGATCCTCCTGTGAGGTTTGTCTCCAAAATTTCTTCACTTCTTCTCCCTCAAGGTTTAGCACAAGATAGCTATCTAAAGACCGAACATCATTTTAAATGGTTCGTTTTTCAAAAATCGTCACATGCTTACATGATCACAGGAGTCCAAAATGAGTACAGAGTAATGTTAGTGTTTCTGGTGAACCAATTCCTTAACCATAATATCAATGAGCACTCTCAAAGACTTCAGGCTTAGGTCAATGCATGCGCGTCACCAATAGGTGCGACGACGTCTGATTCTGGGTCAGCATCGCGCGGTTGACCATTAGGGATCCAAGGTGTTCCATCTTATACCTTCTAGATTGTGAGGAAAGAGACCCGGGTCGGACGAATCATTTACCTCGAAAACTTTTTGGGCAAACTTCGTGGTCGGGAGCAGCTGGGAGCCTAAGCATGGCATGACGGTATTGTCATCAGTATGAGTCTTAGCCGGTCAAGGTTAGCTTGAGGAGTCTAGAGGCCTAAATCAATCTAGATGTGTGCTTAGGATACCTGGGAAGTTGAGTGTGCATTTCCCTTTCATCATTCAACCAGGCTAAGTTTGGGCAGTCACCAGGTGGTCGGAATCAAAAACATGTTTTCGTTTATCACACACCCCACTTGTTAATATCCACCAACATTTGCATATTTACTTGTTGCATCACTTTCAATACTCTTCCTTTTGTCTGGTTATTAGGACACGGCTCCTTGACTCTATGCGAAGGCTAGGGAAAAGGTGGTTGCGCTTTTTGGGACAAGGGGCCGAAAATAGATACTACTAACTATTTTCCCCTCATTATTGTGTATACAGGAAAATGATTCTATGTCCAAAAGGTGGACACTTTTGCTGTCGAGTCGAAGCCAAAAGCAGCCGGATTGGCATTCTACTTTGAGAATGGCCATATCTTCCGTGCTGGCTTCGACTCGACAGGGACCTTTGTCCCTTGTTTCCTTGCAGCTTGTCATGAAGATATTGTGGATCACTGATTATTTACATTTGCTGATGTGCGTTCTTGCAGCTGCAGGGAATCCGAAGCAAGTAAGATTGAAGATACAGGAGGCTAATAACTTTGGGCGTATAGACTCTGAGTTCCTCTTTAAACAAAACAATGAGGAGTCTATATTCTCCAAGTTATCCGATTGGCCAATAAATCCCTCCTGTTTGCATTAGGAATTTGTTTTCCAATTTTTAAACCAGCATGCATTTGCATAAGCATCCATCCTCGCCCTAGGGGCAATGACCATAATTTATCACTCTGCTTAACCCATTAGTGATTTGTGAGTCTGGCAATTGTTTGTTTGTTAGGCCTTTTGAATTGCAAGACCTTATCCTTTTCCAGTTCGTGTGCTTGAGATTCTCTCACTTGGCGATCATGTGATGCGCCAGGCCACCGCGCGCCCGTTGTGTCGGGACCTTTTCAAGTCACACTCCTCCATCTTTCATGCTTGAGATCCCCTTGGGCCAGATCGTTGCATCCTGGTGCGCCAAGGCCTCGCGGTTTCAGCACCCGAGGGTCCCACGGATTGTGATTCTCTAGTTTGAACTTTGTTCCCCTTCTTAATCACCCTTGCAATCCAAATAGCCAACTCTCGTTCATTTACCACATTTGCATATCATCCTTGGATATAATTCATTTCTTCTTCGGGTTGTTCAAAATCAGGTTCGATTTCTGGAACACCTATTTATCAGTCCGCTCCACTCCACTGCAAAACAAGTGTCCCGGAGGGGCATTTGTAGACACCGATTTTGGACCCCTTTCTGGTCATAAACCCCCATCACCTTATCCATCTCATTTAGCCCATCAGATTTTCTCACATAATTCAACCCACTAAATAATTAGGCCCATTAACCAATCTCCGCTTCCTCTCACCCATAGAAGGCCAACCAGGCTGCCTTCCACCACCAGCAGAAGGCCAGCTACCTTGCCTTCCATCTTTTGGCCACCTTTTTCACTTTTCACCACCTTTTTCGTAGAAGGCCAACCGGCCCGCCTTCCACCACCCTTCGAAGGCCAACCTGTCCGCCTTCCACCACCCTTGGAAGGCCACCCCTTGCCTTCCACTACCCTTCGAAGGCCAGCTACCTGGCCTTCCACGGGATTGGAAGGCGAGATAGTTGGCCGTCCACTCCCCTAACTTCCCCTTTGACCTCGTCTTCCCACGATCTTCTCCACTCGCCACCCTCACCCCCACTACTCCGATCACTCCCCGCTCTGGCGACTGCCACGGCTACGATCTCCGATGACTTACTATTTCCTATTGGTTGTAAGGGATTTACGGGGATTTAGACCCCTATTTTCCTCCTGTTTTCCCTTCACCTATTTAAACCTCCCATGTCCCCTTGAGAGAGGAGGTTGGCAAGGAGGTTGGTTGGGGGGCTAGCAAGGGGTTGGAAATGTTTCAGTTTGCGAGGCTGGGGATTGAAGAGCTTCATGTAACGACCCGCCACCCTATGATGGGAGACCCAATCACTAAATGGGTGTCGAATCATTATCCAACGGTCTCACACCCGGATCTTATACACACATCTAGAGGAGTAAGCGTTAAACAAGATTAAATATAACATTCACACGGACTACAAGGAAGTACAGTGCGCAGGAAGTAAATTAATAATGTCCATACACAGTCCAACAATAATTACATAGCCCAAGAAATTAAATAAGTACAGGCAGAAACAAAGTACAACAACATCGGGGCATACCCCGGAACTGAGATAGCTGCTGGTCCGCACACCAAGGAGAACACCACTCGCCGCCATGAGGTCTACACCTAAAACCGCAGGGAGTGAGCCACACCAGAATTGGGCTCAGTAGGGATCAACCGATCCCCCGCCTCCCATTCACACACCCACAAGTGCAATAACAAAGATACAGGTGAATAAGGCAAGTAAAGCTGTAACACACTACTCCTAAATCTCGATATGAACCACATGCATTCGAAATGTAACATGCATATCTCTAGAATCATTCTATCAAGGAGCCTGCAACTCGTGTCTCGGTAAAACACGCCAACCACGCCTCCGAAAGCGGGAAACACCGACCACACAACCGAAAGTGGGAAACACTGGCCCGCTGAGACCAAACAGTAACCCCTCGGATAGCACGCTGGCTACTCCGGCCCAACTAGCTCAAGTGGTTACTCCTTCCCCCAGCACGAGTGACACTCCAAAGGTACCACACCCACACCGGTACTAGCTAACCCCGGGGTTCACCAGGTGACCCTCTCTCACTAGGCGTCACCCCGCCCACGCCCCCACCGGCGCTGTGCTCCACCCACACCAGCACAGGGTGATAAAGCGCTACAACTGTCACTCTACAACTGTCATTCTATCAAGGATCCTCTTCAATCTCAAACAGAGGGTTGTGTGTGACATTGTTACCAAACTCATACATGTCATCATACACAATGTTACCATACATTCGGTTCATTATGAAATACAAATCCTAAGAGATTTTATATTTCACTTGGAAGGTTAACTATATATTATGAGTGTTGGTTTCTAACAAATCAAGTTCAAACCCTTAACGACCCTTCACTTTTCAAAAACTTGTTCCACCAAGGTTTAATTAGGTGTCTTTAAATTTTGAAATAATTCTCTCAGTGACACCTATAGGTGAGTGATTGTGAATAGGAAGGCTTAATTAATTCCTCACACAAAACCCGGGATCCTATTAGGTGGTTTAGGTACAACCTGCTCGGCGGCAAAGTGGGAATCCCTAGCTCGCGGAGACTGACGGAGGTTCCCAACAGAATAAGACTAGTTACACCCGAGTGGGAATTCTCAGGTGGAGAGTCAAACACTGTGGGAGAGGCAGCTAGAAGTGTGATGCCAGCTCTTCCTAAGACCCCCACGCAGAACACCCTGAAATTAACCCACAGTCCATCAGACAGAAGAAGAAAAGAAAAGACAAGAGAACAGTAAACAAAATAGCAAACTAGAATGCGCAACAATTTTATCAGAAATATAAAAAAAGACACTAAAAAAAATCAGGCAGCCAGAAAGGCCAGAGCCTGGACGGCAGGCTACTTGGCCGTCCTAGAGCCTGGACGGCCAGGCAGTCGGCCGTCCAGCCTGGACGGCCAGGTGCTTGGCCGTCCTGGGCTCTGGACGGCCAGGTACTTGGCCGTCCGGTCTGGGTGGCCAAGCGCTTGGCCGTTTAGGACTCTGGGCGGCCAAGTGCTTGGCCGTTTAGGACTCTGGGCGGCCAAGTGCTTGGCCGTCCACGAGAGGAGCTCTTATATTTTTAAGCTGTCTTACCTGCGCGGCGAGCAAGATAGTGTCCCACCGTGATCGCCAGAGGGCTGTAGGCGCTCGGAACGTCCCCCACCGCGGCTGTGGGCTTCGGAATCGAGGATCCCTCCGTTCGTCTTAGCACTGTGGAGATTTAAAGGGGGGTTAGAAATTGAGGTGTGATCGCCAGGAGCATTACCTTACGGTCCCTGTGCTCCGCAGGGTTGTAGAGTGATCGCGTTCTGAGGGAGCGAGAGATGGTGGTTTCCCCTTCTCTTCCTCCGGTCGGCCAGAGGAGGAGAGCTCGGTAGTCCGCGCGCAGAATCTGGTAAGAGCCCCTGAAAAGAGAAGACAAACAAAGAAAAGACAATAACCCGATTAGAACTGTGATATGTAGAATCTATCCATAAGAATATAGAAAACTAACTAGAATTGGAGGGAGACGCACCGGATGGGTGTTTGGGAGGGAAGGTGACCATATGTTATGGCCACCCACCTCCCGTTTTTTGTTTGAAACCTTTGGGGGTAAATAAGGATTGCTAAGTCATTATAGGATGCATGCATGCAGATAAGTGCTCGTGTGTGAAAAGTGAGGTGCTGTATTAAAAGTGGACAGAAGAGTGAGAGAGGGAGAATGTTGCGGCATGGATGGAAAGTGAGAATGCAATGAAATGAAGAAAGGAGAAAAGTAAAAGTGGGTTAGGAAGACAAGCCCATTTGGAGTGCGAAGGATTCCTCTGAAAGTCTCTGACTCCTTGCCCGCTCGACTCCTCAAAGCCGACCCGCTCCGAGAATGAAACTCCTTCTTAATCCCTCTCCAACCCCCTTGCTCGAGGGAACCTGGGGGGGTTTAAATAGGTGAAGGAAAATTAGGAGAAAACAGGGGTCTAAATCCCCGTAAATCAACCTTTAGCCAATAGGAAGTGGTCAAGGGTCGGAGCTGGTGCGCGCGGCAGTCGCCGGAGTGGGGGAGTGGTCGGAGTAGTGGGGACGAGTGCGGCGAGTGGAGGAGATCATGGGGAAGACGAGGTCAAGGGGATGGTTAGGGAGTGGACGGCCAGGCAACATGCCTTCCACTCCCGTGGAAGGCCAGGTAGCTGGCCTTCAACAAAGTGGTGGAAGGCGGCCCGGTTGGCCTTCGAAGGGGGTGGAAGGCAAGGGGTGGCCTTCGAAGGAGGTGGAAGGCAAGGGGTGGCCTTCGAAGGAGGTAGAAGGCAAGGGGGCAGGCCTTCGAAGGAGGTGGAAGGCAAGGGGTGGCCTTCCACGAAAAGGTGGTAAAAAGTGAAAAAGGTGGCCAAGAGGTGGAAGGCAAGGTGGCTGGCCTTCGAAGGACAGTAAAAGGCGGGCTGGCTGGCCTTCGAAGGGTGGTGGAAGGCAAGGGGTGGCCTTCGAAGGACGGTGGAAGGCGGGCTGGCTGGCCTTCGAAGGGTGGTGGAAGGCAAGGGGTGGCCTTCCACGAAAAGGTGGTAAAAAGTGAAAAAGGTGGCAAAAAGGTGGAAGGCAAGGTGGCTGGCCTTCCATGGGTGATAGGAAGCGGAGATTGGTTAATGGGCCTGATTATTTAGTGGGTTGAATTATGTGAGAAAATCTGATGGGCTAAATGAGATGGATAAAATGATGGGTTTGGTGATGATGGGCTAATGATAGATGGGGTTCATGACCAAAAGGGTGGTCCAAAATCGGTGTCTACAGCGGCCCGAAACCCGCCCACGTGGCACAATAGCTACAGACCTAAATGGCGTCCACCTAGCAAGACGCCGTTTGAAAGGCGTCGTGTAGTGTAGACGTCATTCAGAAGAAACTCTCAAGACCCCTCAAGGTCCAAACCAGGGGATCTGGCCCGAAACCGACCCAAAAACTGAGCCCGAAATCTCAGTCCTTACCTTCTCCCCCCTTTAAAAGAATTTCGTCCCCGAAATTGCCTGCTACAAGTAACAAGGGCGAAATATAACCACTACCAACTCACAGGGGAACTTACCAGAAAAGGTAGAGAACTGTTCCCGCATCTCAATTCCGCGCTCCCAGATTGCCTCGCTCCCGGAGCGATACTGCCAAATCACTTAATCCAAAGGTACAACCTTGTTCCGGAGGACCTGTCACTTGTGATTCTCAATACGCACTAGACACTCTGGAAAGGACAAGTCCTCAGCGACTTCCAGTTCTGAAAATTCTAACACCTGGGGTGGATCCTGAACATTCCTCAGCAACGAAACATGGAACACATCGTGCACCTCTACAAGATTGGACGGCAAGGCTAGCTGGTATGCTGCTTCCCCAATTCGAGAAAGAACGGGAAAAGGCCCAACACGTCGCGGACTTAGCTTACCTTGCTTCCCAAATCTCATCACATCCTTAGAGGGCGAGACTTGGAGAAACACGTGGTCCCCAATGTCAAACTCAATCGGTCTCCTACAGATGATAGCACAACTCTTCTGTCTTCCCGATCTATAATTAAATTCCACTGCACTACTCTGGTAACCTCAGGACACTGCTATACCAACCCTGATCCTGCTAACTCCCTCTTGCCAATCTCAGACCAAATCATAGAGAGTCGACACGGCCATCTGAACAATACCTCATAAGGCACCATGCCAATGCTAGAAGGGTAACTGTTATAGTACGCAAAACTCCACTGTAAACAAACGCGTACTCAAGGCCTTCCAAAAACTCTTCCTACGACCTAGAAGTAAATCTCAAAGCCCGGTCCGACATGATGGATAAGGGCACATCGAGCAGAAAGAGAGATGATCCGACTCACAAACAACTCAGCCAACTTACCGACTGACCAGTCCTTCCTGATAGCCAGGAAGTGTGCTGACATGGTCAATTGCTCAATGGTAACCCAGATCACGCTCCCACCACCAGGGGATAAAACAATCCTAACACAAGTCCAAAGTCACAAGCTCCCGTTTCCATACCGGGATCGGCAAGGACTACAGCCATGCTTCCGCTGCGCCACTCTGATGATCCACCCTAACCCGCCGACAATTCAAGCACTCAACCACAAAATCAGCCCTATCCTTCTTCCTACTAGACCACCTCAACAATGATACGTCTTACTCGTTCCGAGAAGCACTATTTATCTAGAACAGTGCGCCCCAATAAGGACACACCTGTGCACGTCCTCCACGGTCAAATCACAGAGTCTACCTCTAACCTGACTGTACCATCGCCCCACAATTCCACCTCTGAACTCTTGGAGAATCTGCGGTAACTCTGCATCTGCCCTCTGAGTCTCAATTACGGTATGGTACACTGCTGGCCAACACGGCTCTATCAGCCTCATGTGGAACCCGAAAGGAAGATTCCACAATTTGCTCAAATAATCCCCATACAAACAATGCCTCTGGATCTATAGTGCAAACTCCACAGCTGTCAACTCTAAATCATGAATGGATAGTTTTCCTCATGCTTCTTCAACTGCCTATAGGCCACAATCTTACCAAGTTGCATCAGAAACGCACCCAAACCTCAATGTGATGTATCTGAATACCCCACAAATTCACCGGAACCTGACAGAAGTACCAACACTGGAGCCAAAGTGAGGCGAGTCTTCAACTTAATGAAACTCCGCTCACACTCCTCGGTCCACAAGAAACGAACTCCCCTACGAGTCAACCTCAACAAGGGGGGTCGCTATCGAAGAAAACCCCTGGACCAACCGTTGGTAAAATCCTGCTAATGCCCTCACTGATCACACTCTTACACGGGGCTCCCCACACACAATCGGTCAATCAAATCAATACTAAGTTAATTATGTTCCACAATTCCGCTAAAATTGATAGACCATCATCATTATATAATAACCTTACAAAGTACACATTACAATACCGAATCACCACCATGACCCAAAAATACATAAAGAGTGCCATAAGAGTTCACAACTCCTACCTAATAAGACAAGATAAGAGTGTTCATCTATCCCTGCATCTCGGATCTCCACTGAAAGAACACACAACACCACATAAGGTACCGGGCTCCTACTGACCACTCGGCTCCTGACTTGTCTTATTCTTCTGTGGACAGTTCCTCGCAAGATGTCCTTTCCTGCCACAGCCAAAACAGCTACCAGTGACCAATGGACATATCCGATTGCCATGATACCTACTACAACGGGGACAAAAATCTGCCGCATCCCGTCTCGTTCCCTGCTGCCTGCTAGCCACAGTCTGCATCTGCTGGGCCGAACCGTCCTCATCTTCATCACGTGACGTCTCTTGGGACCCGAACTCAAAGGAACTCGAACCGCCTGACGAAAGGACCGTTGATTTGCTCTTGCCTTGCTGCTTTCCTCGTGCCGATCGCTCCAACTCTTTCGCCATTTGCTGAAATTGAGTCTCCACCGTTGCCGCGCATCGAACCGCTGACGCTAGATCTCTACAACACTGAGGTGCCACCATTGTCCTCAGATCATACCGGAGTCCATCTACAAATCTCTCTGTTCTATATCTCTCATGCTCAGATAAGTGTGGAACGAATCTTCCAAGAGCCACAAACTTCGTATGATATTCTAGAACTGACATGTCATTCTACACCAATTCTATAAACTCTCTTTCCTTGGCCTTCTGGACGAGCCTCGGAAAGTACTATCCACTGAACTCTCTCACAAACACCTCCCAAGGGATCTCTCTCAAGGATCTATCTGCAAACATCATTGTCTTGATGGTAACCCACCACTCGTATGCATTGTCCTTCAACAAATAGGTTGCCAACAAGGTCTTGTCACTCTCAGCACATTCAAGAACATCAAACGCCTTCTCCACTTCCTTAATCCAATGAGCTGCCTCGTCTGGGACTGGTCGACCCATAAAAGAAGGGGTCTCCAACTTCAAGAACGGCTCCAATACCGAGGACTGGTCACCTTGGGAATTGGGTCCCTCACCACCGTCTCCCTGCTGGTATCTAGCCATAGCTCCAATCATAGCCTCCACGAAACGATCCACATTATGCCCTTATGCTCCCGAACTAACATCGTCTGCACTCGTACCACGAGCCAACAGAACTCTCCTCCTCGGCACCATCACTACCCCACGAACGCGAAAATCAACACAAATGCGTCAAAACCTATCAATCTACACCAGCAGCCATCGCCTGTACAGACTCGTACTTATTGTTGGACTACGATATCTAACCCAGTTTACCACATACTCGACCAGACTGAGCTCTGATACCAATTGTAACGACCCGCCACCCTATGATCGGAGACCCAATCACTAAATGGGTGTTGAATCATTATCCAACGGTCTCACACCCGGATCTTATACACACATCTGGAGGAGTAAGCGTTAAACAAGATTAAATATAACATTCACACGGACTACAAGGAAGTACAGTGCGCAGGAAGTAAATTAATAATGTCCGTACACAGTCCAACAATAATTACATAGCCCAAGAAATTAAATAAGTACAGGCAGAAACAAAGTACAACAACATCGGGGCATACCCCGGAACTGAGATAGCTGCTGGTCCGCACACCAAGGAGAACACCACTCGCCGCCACGAGGTCCACACCTAAAACCGCAGGGAGTGAGCCACACTAGAATTGGGCTCAGTAGGGATCATCCGATCCCCCGCCTCCCATTCACACACCCACAAGTTCAATAACAAAGATACACGTGAATAAGGCAAGTAAAACTGTAACACACTACTCCTAAATCTCGATATGAACCACATGCATTCGAAATGTAACATGCATATCTCTAGAATCATTCTATCAAGGAGCCTACAACTCGCGTCTCGGCAAAGCACGCCAACCACGCCTCCGAAAGTGGGAAACACCGACCATACAACCGAAAGTGGAAAACACCGACCACACAATCGAAAGTGGGCAACATCGGCCCGCTGAGACCAAACAGTAACCCCTCGGATAGCACGCTGGCTACTCCGGCCCAACTGGCTCAGGTGGTTACTCCTTCCCTCAGCACGAGTGACACTCCAAAGGTACCACACCCACACCGGTACTAGCTAACCGCGGGGTTCACCAGGTGACCCTCTCTCACTAGGCGTCACCCTGCCCACGCCCCCACCGGCGCTGTGCTCTACCCACACCAGTACAGGGTGATAAAGCGCTACAACTGTCACTCTAGGTCCACAGTAACACAAAACCCGGCACAGTGCGATCCGGTCACGAGAGAAGCCCGCGGTCGCACGGCACACAACGTAGTGCTATAAGGAATCCGTCATCATCGAGTATAATTTAAAGCATGCCTTTGACCAACTAATTAAATGTCTAACAGTGTAAGCACATTTTAATAGCATGAATTAGTTTGATTTTGTCTTGAATCGCGTCGACCACGGCTGACGCCATTCAAGTCTCATAAACTGGTTTACAGAAACTCAACTGCAGAACCTGGCGTAAAACGTGTCGCCGCAGGTAGCCGCCTTTTAAAAAGCGTCGTCATCCCTCGTCGCCTATTAGCGACCGAAAACAGGGACAGGCAACGGTTGATTCTCTTAAAACGCGTCGTCCTGGGAAGCCGCCTTTAAAAAGGCGTCGCTGTCCTCATACGCCATTCACTCCAGAATCCGAAACATGCAGAATCCTCTAATCGGGGCGATTTCTGCCTAAATGGCGTCGTGCTGGCCCGTCGCCATTCTAAATGGCGTCGTCCAAGCATGACGCCACTTAACGCCAGAAACCCTGACTGACAGAACCTCAAACAAGGAGATTTCTGCCTAAATGGCGTCGTATTGGCCCGTCGCCATTCTAAATGGCGTCGTCCAGGCACGACGTCATTTAGAGCCAGAAACCTGGTTCCGCAGCTCAACCCGAGGGTCCCCTTTTCACCTCCAAACACCCCAAAACACACCAAAACAGAAGAGGAAGAGGGGAAACCAAACTTCCATGCAGAAACCCATAAGTCCACGTTCATAACCATGGCCATACCATTAAGAAAACCCTCTTAACAAGCTCATTCTACCCCAAACACATCATGCCTCATAATGGAATTCACGGGTAAAACAACTACAATCCATGCAAGGTTCGTCCCCCTACCGGTTACTTGAACTCCTCCTGACTCCGTGCAGCAGAACCGCCGCACCGCAGACCACCGACGGTACCCCCGAGGACGTCGCCACTCCGCCGGGACGTCGGCCGCCGTCTGAAGAATGGAACGCCGCGAAGGAAGTGGTGGTGGTAGTGGTGAGAGGTAGAGAGGCGTTCGAGTGGTGTAAGAGGAAGAAGAGGAAGGGAAAGGGGAAGAGAGGGGTCGGAGGAGGCGGAGAGGGGGAGGAGAGAGAGTGAGAGGGTGAGAATGAGGGAAAGAAAGGGAGGCTCGCGGGGTCAATCCGAAATAGGGTAAAACGCGTCGACCGAGACATACGCCTATCAGATGACAGGACGGGCCGTACTGACAGAAGCTCTGAAACGCGTCGTCTACCACCGACGCCGTTCAGACGACAAGACCGGCACAGTACACTGACATCTCAGGGTCGCAGTTTGAATGGCGTCGTCCATCACAGACGCCTTTCAGACGACAAGACAGGGGCCGTACTCTCGCGGCCTGAAACCCGCCCACGTGGCGTCCACGTGGCACAATAGCTACAGACCTAAATGGAGTCCACCTAGCAAGACGCCGTTTGAAAGGCGTCGTGCAGTGTAGACGTCATTCATAAGAAACTCTCAAGACCCCTCAAGGTCCAAACCAGGGGATCCGGCCCGAAACCGACCCGAAAACTGAGCCCGAAACCTCAGTCCTTACACTTCAAGTAGGAGAAAGCCTTGGCAGTCGACGAGTCATAGGAAGCAGAGGAATCCTCCGCATTCCAAATGGGCCTGTTTTCTTAACTCTCTCCTTATTTTTCTCCTTTTATTTATCATTGCATTCCCACCATTCATCTACTCCGTAGCATCATCTTCTCATCCTGCTCTTTTCCTTTTACCACATTACTTTTACTTTTCACTATTACCACACACGAGCACCCCATCTGCATGCATGCATCTTAGGATGACTTAGCACCCTTCACCCCCAGAGGTTCCAAAAAAAAAACGGGAGGTGGGTGGCCATAACATATGGTCACCTTCCCTCCCCAAACACCCATCTGGTGCGTCCCCTTTCAATTTTAGTTTATTTACATATTTACATGGATAGACTCTACATATCACAGTTCTAATTGGTTCTCTTTACTTTCTTTTGTCTTTTTTCTCTTAGGGGCTCTTACCAGATTCTGCGCGCGGACTACCGAGCTCTCCCTCTTCGGCCGGCCGGAGGCAGAGAAGAGGAACCCACTATACCCGCTCCACCAGAAAGCGATCAACCTCATCATCCTACGGAGCACAGGGACCGTAAGGTAATGCTCGTGGCGATCACATACTTCAATTCCTAATCCTTCCAAATTGCCGTAGTGCTAAGACGAACGGAGAAGCCCTCGCCCGAAACCCGTAGCAGCGGCAGGGGACGTTCCGGGCGCCTACAGTAAGGTCCTTCCCAATTGGGTTGTAGCTTAGAACGCGGATCACCAGGTTTTACAAAGATTCTTTTGACAACCATTTCACCAACTTTGAACTTACGTTCAATGACGTTCTTTTGATAAAAACGTGCTAGTCTATTTTGGTAAACTCTTGCATGGTTGGCAGCTGACCATCTTTTCTCGTCGATGGTGCTTGGAATTCCAAATTTGATGATGATGTTCCTCATGCTGAACTTGCAGACGGTTGATATTTTGACTTCCATGTATGCTTCAGCTTCTTCCCACTTGGTGAAGTATTCCGTTGCCGTGAGGATGAAGGACTTTTGTTTGATGCCGGAATCAGGATTACCAAGGGGTCCAATGAT
Source organism: Zantedeschia hybrid cultivar (assembly GCA_030544215.1). Classification (NCBI taxonomy): domain Eukaryota; kingdom Viridiplantae; phylum Streptophyta; class Magnoliopsida; order Alismatales; family Araceae; genus Zantedeschia; species Zantedeschia hybrid cultivar. The sequence continues at coordinate 51,850,279 of JARZZO010000011.1, forward strand.
ATCGAAAGCCCACATGGAGAAAGGCCATGGGGAGGAAATAGGGTGGAGTGAAGATGCAGGAGAATGAATTTTATCGGCGTGAAGTTGGCACTTAGCACACCTACGAACATATCCTACATAGTCTTCTTCCATGGTTGGCCAATAGAATCCTTGTCTAAAGATTTTCTTTGCTAACATCTGTTCATTAACATTGCCACCACAAACTCCAGTATGAGCTCCTTCCATAACCTTCCAAAGTTCATCTTCGTCTAGACATCTTAGAAGAACTCCATCAAAACCTCTTTTGTACAGTGCTCCTCCAACTAGGGTGTATCTTTGAGCAACTCTCCTGATAGCTTTTTTTTCTCCTCAGCTGTGGCTTCTTTAGGATATGATTGATCTTCACAATATTTGGCAATTTCATAGTACCATGGCTTCTGTTCATCATCCATTTCTTCTAACAGCTCCATCAACATGATCTCTCTCTTTTCCACAATGTCTCCATCTTTGACCTTCTTCAACAGCTTCTCCTTAGTTCTAAGGAATGAAGGGTCTTTCACGGCGGGTGAAAGACGCCTATGAACTATGATTGATTCGGATTGCCTTCTGATTGAAAAATCAAGAGAAGATGCAAGTGAGGCTAGAGCGTCAGTTAAGATGGTCTAATTCTTAGGGATATGGACAAAGATCAATTTCGTAAAAAGCTTTGAATAAGTAGAAGTAAGTTCTTAATAAGGCTTGAGTTTGGGATCAAGAGTTCGATACTTGGTTAACATTTGGCGAAGAATCAATTGGCTATCACCCACAATCCTGAGTTTGGTGACACCATGGGAATGAGAAGCCTCGAGGCCAGGAAGGAGTGCTTTGTATTCAGCTATATTGTTAGTGACTGGAAAGTCAAGCTGAAAGGCTTGTGGAATGGTGATACCTTCAGGTGATAACAGAACGATGCCGATCTCCTTTCCATGGGAATTCAGAGCTCCGTCAAAACGCAGAGTCTACATATCATCTCTGATTTGGTCTATGGACATCAGTTCCTCATCCGGAAACTCCGATCGGACTGGATCGAAACGGGGAAGGGGGTGATGAGCGAGATGTTCTGCTATGGCATAGCCTTTGATCGCTTTCTGTTGAATGTAAGTGATATCAAATTGAGATAGAAAGCTTTGCCATCGCGCTAACCTATCAGTAAGGACAGATTTCTCCAGAAGAAATTTGATTAGATTCATCCTAGCGATGAGATGGACTTCATGGGCTAGAAAATAATGCTTCAATTTCTGAACAACCCAGACCAATATTGCACATGTTTTCTCCATCGTTGTGTATTTCTGTTCAGCGGGGTTGAGAAGTTTAGAGAGATAGTAGGCTGCCCTCTCCTTTCCTTCTTCATCTTCTTGTGCTAGGACAGCCCCCACTACATCATCTAGGACAGAAATATAAAGTAACAATGGTTTGCCTGGAGATGGTGGTCTCAAAACAGGAGGACTTGCCAAGTAATTCTTTAATCCATCGAATGCCTCCTAACACTTATCGTCTTAATCGAATTTGACTCCCGGCTTGGTAAGCTCGTAGAACGGCTTACATCTTTGTGAGCGCTGGGAGACAAAACGACGAATAAATTGCAACCTCCCGATCAATCCTCTTAACTCTTTCAAGTTCTTGGGAGGTGGCATCTCTCTGATAGCCTTTGCCTTGTTGGGATCGATCTCAATTCTCCGTTTACTGACAATAAATCTAAGTAATTTCCCTGAGGATACCCCAATACACATTTCTTAGGGTTCATCTTTAACTGATATTACCTTGACCTTTCTAATACCCTTGCCAAAACTTTGGCATGCTCGGCCTTCGTCTTAGATTTCACCAACAAGTCATCCACATACACTTCTAGATCGATATGCATCATGTCGTGGAATATTGCCATCATAGCCTTCTGATAAGTGGCTCCAGCATTTTTTAATCCAAATGGTATGACGACATAGCAGTATGTTCCCCAAGGTGTAGTGAATGACGTCTTTTCCTGATCTTCTTCTGCCAATTTATTCTGATTGTATCCTAAAAATCCATCCATAAATGATAAAGTCTTATAGCTAGTAGTGTTATCGATGAGTACATCAATGTGAGGCAATGGAAAATCATCCTTAGGACATGCTCGGTTCAAATATCGGAAGTCAATGCAAATCCTGACCTTCCCATCTTTCTTCATAACTGGGACTATGTTGGCCACCCATTGTGGATAAAGGACAACTTTAATGAATTTGACTTTATGTAATTTGTCAACCTCTTACTTCATTTTTAAAGCCATTTGAAGGTGGAATCGCCTTAACTTCTGCTTGACCGGGCTAGCTCCATCCTTTAATGTCAACCTGTGTTCCACTAAGGATGAGTCTAACCCCAGCATATCCTCATAACTCCAGGCGAAAGTGTCCTTATAGTCCTTAAGAACTTGTACCATTGCCTTCTCATTCTCTTCAGAAAGATTTTTGCTAACGAGGACAACCTTAGGTTCGTCTTCAGTCCCTAAATTGATTTCTTTGGTGGGCTCTTCTACGGCAGCTGAGGGTTCATAGAATCTCTTTACAACACTGGCATATGCCTCAGCTGCGTCCTCGTCATCTTCCTCATCTTCAATAATGGGGTCTTTTTCATGTATCAACTCACACACCCCATATCCATCATTGACTGGCTCATCGTCTATACAATCTTCTGGCCTCTGAATTGGATTATCTAATAGCTGAGGGATCAAAGAGCAAGAAATGCATTTATCAGCTAAATCCTGGAGGTATCTATCTGGAATTCGTCTACCCTTAAACTTCCTAAACTTCCTAACCTGACTAACCTGCCTAACTTTGCTAGACTCCCTATCTTGACCTAATGAAGATGAAGTAGAATGAAAATTATGAGATACAGACGGAAATACAGGAGAATCCTCCTGATGGGAGGGGCAGAGTAGATCTAGAAGAGAATCTTGACCGAAAGACCCACGCGATGGGGTACAATGGGACAAGTAAGAGGTTTCCTCAATGAGGATCTGGGGAGAATTTGTTGCCAAATTGGCCTTTTTTTTTGGATAAAAGAAGAATTAAACATAAAACATTAATGAAGATGAATAGAAGGAGAATGAGATGGAGGAAGTGGCACCAAGGCCAAAGGATTAGGGGGATCATACAGTAGTTTGTCCCAGATTAAATCATAAATCCTCTCTAGATCAAGAGGAGGTTGTGGAATGAGGTTCCATAGGGACAGAGTAATCATGACGGGCGGAGCCCGTGGAATATCTTCAATAATGACCCGCGACCAAGTCGGGGTCAGGAGCAAAGTGCGAAACAAGGTGTGAAGTGTAAAGATATGAGAAGGATAAGTCCCCCTCCACAGCAGATCCATAGTGTAGCCAGCTTTATAGGGGTCATCTGGCTCTCCTTCATCAGTTTCTTCTGACAACAGTATCCTCTTGTCGAAAATAGCACCAGGCCCTTCAATCAATTCATCTATCTGTGGCGGCCACTTAGGTTCAGAGGGATCAAGGAACAGTCTATTCAATGCGATATAGAGGTCCCTTAAATCGAACCACCTGTACCATTCACATTCAGGGTCTTGGAATTTTCTCCTCTTCATTGGCCGCAGAGCCTCCAAGGACTAGTACGTGAGCAGTTTTGAGCAATGTCTAGCTAAGTCTCTCCCATATACATTGTGGAGGTCAAAACATGAAGTAATGACCACCGTATTGTCATGGCTTATTACGGGCCCCTTTACAAAATGAGTGTATAGTGTCCATGTCAAGGGGTCCCGACCTTCTTTGTGTGGTGTAGATATTGTCTCCCAGACTTTCTGGCCGCCTTCATTTTCTTCTTGCTGAACAATGTCCTGCTTTAGTTTTCTCGGCCTATAGCCCAGGCTGTTTCCAGGTATCCCTCGGTGATCCTTGACGGGAGAGGTTCTTCCTTGTAACTGTGTACCCAGACCTTTTCCAGGCTGATAGCCACTCTTCATCATTATTCTCCATCCAGGGGTACTCATGCACTTCTCCCTCTTTATGACATTTAATGGATAAGGAGTGAGAGTGGCGGCCTTTAAAGGATCAGCCACCGGATGGTAGACCTGTAATACGGACAGAAAAGGTTGTCAGCCAGGTGAAGAAGTGGGTTTGGTATTCAGAGAGTGAGCAGCAGCAAGGATCGGCATGCTCGTAACTTTAATAATTCGTCCTTTATAGGGAAATTTGAGGCATTGATGATTCGTAGAGGGAATCGCCTCGAGGGTTTTTATATAAGGACGGCCCAAAATGGCATTCAGGGAAGGATCAATTTCTAGAATGTGAAATTCGACCTCGGCATTGTAGACACCGATTTTGGACCATCCTTTTGGTCATAAGTCCCATCCACCATTAGCCCTTCATCACCAATCCCCTCATTTCAGCCATCTCAGCCCACTTCCAGCTAGGCCCATTAACCAAATCCCGACTCTAGCCACCTTTTTCGTGGAAGGCCAGCCAGTCCGCCTTCCAACCCCTTCGAAGGCCACCCCTCGCCTTCTACCCCCTTGGAAGGCCAGCCACCTTGCCTTCCACCCTTTTGCCACCTTTTTCACTTTTCACCACCTTTTCGTGGAAGGCCAGCCAGTCCGCCTTCCACCCCCTTCGAAGGCCACCCCTCGCCTTCCACCACCTTCGAAGGCCAGCCACCTTGCCTTCCACCCTTTTGGCCACCCTTTTTCACCTTTTCGTGGAAGGCCAGCCCCCTTGCCTTCCACCGCCTCCGAAGGCCACCCCCCGCCTTCTACCCCCTTCGAAGGCCAGCCACCTTGCCTTCCACCCTTTTGGCCACCCTTTTTCACCTTTTCGTGGAAGGCCAGCCCCCTTGCCTTCCACCGCCTTCGAAGGCCACCCCCCGCCTTCTACCCCCTTCGAAGGCCAGCCACCTTGCCTTCCACCCTTTTGGCCACCCTTTTTCACCTTTTCGTGGAAGGCCAGCCCCCTTGCCTTCCACCGCCTTCGAAGGCCACCTCCCGCCTTCTACCCCCTTCGCAGGCCAGCCACCTTGCCTTCCACCTTTTGGCCACCTTTTCACCACCTTTTCGTGGAAGGCCAGCCAATCCGCCTTCCACCTCCTTCGAAGGCCACCCCTTGCCTTCCGCCTCCTTCGAAGGCCACCCCTCGCCTTCCACTCCCTTCGAAGGCCAGCCGGGCCGCCTTCCACCGCAAGGATGGAAGGCATGTCACCTGGCCGTCCACTCCTTAACCACCCTCTTGACCCCATCTTTCCCACGATCTCCTCTACTCTCCGCCCTCGTCCCCCACTACTCCGACCACTCCCCACTCCGGCGACTGCCGCGTCCACTACTTCCAACCCTTGACCACTCCCTATTGGTTGAAGGATGATTTACGGGGATTTAGACCCCTGTTTTCTCCCCTTTTTTTTCTTCGTCTATTTAAACCCCCCACATCCTCTCGAGCAGGGGGTTAAGGATTGGAAGGACTTTGGAAGGACTTTTGGATGGCTTCCTGGAGAAAGGCTAAAGGAGGTTGACAGGGAGTCTCCAAGAGGGAAGGCTCAGGCTTCATTCCGAAACAGGCTTGTCTTTCTAACCTTTCTTTTTTTATTCTTCTTCATTCATTCCATTGCATTGTCAATACCACTTCACTCTTCACACGCACAACTCTCCTCGTTTATATGCATGCACATAGGATGACTTAGTGATTCTTACCCCCCAGAGGTTTTAAAAAAAAACGGGAGGTGGGTGGCCATAACATGTGGTCACCTTCCCTCCCCACCACCCATCCGGTGCGTTCCCCTCTGATTTTAACTATTCTCTTACATCTTCATGGATAGATTCCTCACACTGTAGTTCTAATTGGGTTATTCCTTGTTTTGTCTTTTATTTTCAGGAATCCTTACCACATTCACGGGTGCAGAGAACCGGTCTCTCCTCCTCTGGCCGGCCGGAGGAAGAGAAGGATGAACCAGCATCTCCCGCTCCCATAAAACGCGCGATCACCTTCTACACTCCTGCGGAGCACAGGAACCGAAAGGTAATGCTCCTGGCGATCACACTTTAATTTCTAACCCCTCCCCTTTGAATCGCCACAGTGCTAAGACGAACGGAGGAACCCCCAATTCCAAAGCCTCGCGGCCGCTGCGCCGTGGCGGGGGACGTTCCGGGCGCCTACAGCCCTCTGGCGATCACGGTGGGACATCTGTAGCCCGCTGCACGCGTCGCGTTCAAAGGAAAAGAAGGTAAGGATCCTGAACTCCATAATCTCTGGACGGCCGGACCCCGGCCATCGAGCCCCTTGGACGGCCATCACTCGGGCGCCGGACCTGCTGGACGGCCACCAGTTGGCCGTCGACATTGCCCGTGGACGGCCAACACCTGGCCGTCCGACCCTGTGGACGGCCAGACCCTGGCCGTCGGCTCCCTGTTGAGCAGCTACCACCTAGCCCTCCAACCCCTTTGACGGCCAAGTCCTGGCCGTCGACCCCCTCTTGCACGGCTGCCACCTGGCCGTCCGTACCCTTTGACGGCTAGCCCTTAGCCGCCGACATCCCGTCGGCTTCTTTTTCTCTTATGCTGTTACTGTTCATGAATGATTCGCTACTGCTTGTCTTGTTGAATTGTTAAATGCTCTGACTTCCTGTTTGTTAACTGTCTGGGTTTTTTGGGGTGTTCTCCGCGGAGGTTTTAAGGAAGAGCCGGCATCACATCTTTTAGTCACCCCTCCCGCAAGATTTGACTCTCCACCTGAGGATTCCCACTCGGGTGCGACTAGTCTTATTCTGTTGGGAACCTCCGTCAGTCTCCGCGAGCCAGGGATTCCCACTTGGCCGCCGAGCAGGTTGTACCCGAAACCACCCTGTAGGAACCTTGGGTTTGTGTGAGAAATCAGTGAACTGTTTCAAGTTTGAAGACACTTAATTGAATCCCAGTGGAACAAGCTTTGGAAAAGTGAAGGGTCGTTAAGGGTTAAACTTGTTTTGTTAGAAACCAACTTTCATAAAACGTAGGCAAACATTTCAAGTGAAACCTAAAATCAGTTAGGGCCTGTACTTCATAATGAACCGGATGTATGTCAATGCTGTGTATGATGACATGGACCAGTTCGGTGGCAATGTTATTCACAACCCTTTGTTTGAGATTGAAGAGGATCCACAACAGACCTTCATAGGGATGCTCCAAGCATCCAGAGAAGGTCCTCAGAGAAAGGATTCCGACGAATCTTCTACCTCACAAGGAGAGGATGAGCCAGTGATCTCCAGTAGGACATTCCAAAACCCTGGAGAAGATCCGGAACTCATCGCCGTCCTATCACGCTATACTCCGGATCAACTCATCCAGTTGGTTTCTCGTGGCAAAATTCAGGATGCCACTCCTTGGAAAACCCAATTCCAAGGATCTTCTAGCAGACCCCAGCCGAGTCAAGCCATGCCCACTCATACGATCCCTTTTAATCCCATCGACCAGGTTACATCTCCCAAGCAGGAGGAGTTCATTTATAAGAATGAGGTCGAGACTTGTGTACGGCGACTCATGGCCGAGAATCTCAACCTCAGGCAACCATATTATCTCTCGAGCTACTGCAAGCTCCCCCCAGCTTATTTTCCACAAGGGTTTAAAGTACCTAAGTACAGAAAGTACGATGGTACCACTGACCCCCATCATCATTTGTTTGGGTTTCTCATGGATTCCCATCAGTGGCTCTTCGATAGAGTCCTCATGGTCCACCTTTTCCAAAAGTCCCTCGAGGGAGAGGCCTTGAGGTGGTTCTCTTCTCTGCCAGCTACCGACCTGATCAACTTTGACATGGTCTCTGAGAGGTTTATTACCCACTTCAACCATATGGCAGCCTTACCCCCCACCTTGTTCGATCTAGTAATGGAGAAAATGAAGTCTGACGAAGACTTCACTCATTTCGCTAACAGGTGGAGAGCTATGGCTTCTAGAGCAGAGGTCGTTATTCCTGAAGCACAAGCAGTCACCATGCTTGTTAACAATGCTACTCCCCAGCTTCGAGCAATCCTTATGCTCAGTGAACTTCAGACGTTCGCGCAGCTATACAATAGAGCTAGGGTAGTTCAGTCCCAAATTCGAGACTCCACACTGCCTTCATTCTTTGAAAATAGAAGCAGGAATAAGAAAACCACATCAGGTCCTACCACAGAAGGAGTCACTATCAATGAACAGGTCAGCATGCTGGCACCACCAACCAGGGTTACCAATTCTCATCCTAAGTCTGATACTCAGCCCAGTCAGAAGCAATACTCAGCCGTCCCTCCCCCGACTAACTACAGTCGTCCTATGGCTAAGTGGGCCTCATATCCACCTCTGCCGGAATCACTGGCAGATATCTTTTATGCTTTGATGGCCTGCAACGCCATTCAACTTCCGCCTCAAAAAGAAGGTGTCCCGCGCAGTACGGACACCTCCAGGTATTGCCCTTACCATAGGATCACGGGACACACCATATATAATTGCTTCACCTTCAGGGACTGGGTGTATGACTTGAACGATGAAGGGCGGATAAATTGGGAAGACATGAGAAAAGCCATCGAGGCTCTGAAGGCTAAGAAAGAACTGGGAATTGTGAAAGACCCATTCCCCTCTCATCAGGTAGGTCAAGACCCCTCCGGCTCTCAAGGAAAGGTCAACACATTAATCAAGGACTTGGAGCCCGTAACAGTTCGCAGGGAGCAATACTGGGAGTATGAAGGGTCCGGGATAAAGCACCAAGACCCCACTTGGTCGTGTGAAACTAAAGGGGCTACCCCAGAAGTCTCCACCCTTTCCCCTAATGAGCTTTTGGTCCTAATCCGGCCCAAAGAGCGATCGGCAACCCTCAAGCCGGTCTCCCTCATTCAGATCCCTCCAATCACAGCCGAGGGACCCACCTTATCTGTCTTTTGTTCAAACAAGAACCAGGGTTCAATGATCGATTTCAATCCCATTAGGTCACCATTGGAAACAGACCCAATCACAGTAGGGGTAACGCTCAGGAATCGCATCATTCCCCCGAGCCAGCCTCTGGATTCTCAAGATAACTCATTCCCTGCCGAAGAGAACACCCAGTCTGAGTATGACATACTCCAGCATCTAGAGAAGACCCCCGCTAAGATCTCCATCCTTGAGCTTATCCGCAGGTCTCCCACACACAGGGAGACGTTGTTCAATTTCTTACAACAAATCACGGTTAATGAAGATCTTCCTAGTGGCGGGGTCACTAATGCTATACTCTCAGTTACTCAGACTCCCATGATCTCTTTCCCCAAAAAGGATCTAGCTCCCCCTGAGTGCCGATCCCTCCCTCTGTGCTTAACCGCCATCCTTAATGGTCATTCAGTAGATTCCATTCTATTGGATACCGGTGCCTCCATTAATGTCTGTCCCCTTAAGACTCTCAAAAGGATAGGGATCAACCCAGGGAAGATTGAGTCAACCTCTATGATGGTCTCAGCTTATGACAATTCCCAGAGACCAGCAGATGGGAAGATCTTCCTCCAACTAGAAATCGGCCCGGTATCCATGATCTCGGAGTTCTACATTCTGGACGTCAAGCCAATATACAATGCCATTCTAGGGAGACCATGGATGGACCAAACCTTGGGAGTCCCATCCACCAATCATCAGTGCTATAAGTTCCCGTATAACGGGAAGATTGTGAAGGTCAAAAGCACTCCCTACATTGAGTCATTGGACTCAGTAACAGTAGAGCAAATTCCCTCCATGATAACTTCTAGGAAAGGCAAAGAGCCTGTCCTTTCATCAGTGAATTCCCACCTGAGACCTAGGTCGGGTATAGGTTGGCAACTCATGGGTAAGATGGGATATAGCTCAGGCTCTGGGTTAGGGAAAGAAGGACAAGGAATCCGTGACCCCATCTCAGAGAACCCTGTCATTGGAGGATGTGGCCTGGGATATAAGTTTGCTGAACCACCAAAAGAAACAAAGGGATGGTCCCTCATGAATCATTTCGTAAGAAAGAGGCAGGAATTACCCAGGATAGAGGAAGAGGTGCGAGAGTGTTATGAAGATGATCAAGAGGAGGACTTTGGCATATCCTCCTTGTTCTGTGAATCAGCCAGACCGACGGTAGGGCTTTTCTTGGCCCGGGATGAACCAGCCCCAGCTACTTTCATTCCTTTCTTGTTCCACCCACCTGCAGTTCCGATGCTCTCAGCTCCGACCAACGCCAGCTCTTCTGAGTGTTCCATTCTACATGCGTTCGGTCACGAAAAAAAAGTCCAATTCCCATCCCACGGGAGGGGAAGTCACTTTCGAGGAGCCTGTGGGGTGGGGGAGCCCTGCCGTCGTGGAATCTTTGTCCCAAGGGTCTACTCTTGTCCCATCCAGGACAGAATTGACCTGTTCTCCAAACCGTGTACATAGTAGTTTAGGAATTAGGTTAGCTTCCTCTATGTCTAGAAATTGTAGGACTAGGCAAGTTCCTTTGTTCTTAGTTTAGGAGTTAGCAAATAGGTGCAAAGATTTGGAAAAATTGGATAAGTATCTTCAGACTGGGGTCATCTCCGAACCATTGGAGGTAGTGGAAGAAGAGTCTTGCAGTGATGGTTTAGGTGTGTTTGAGCTTAGTGAAGAGGAAGAGGTGGATGACCTGGTCGAACCACTTGTGAGTGGGGCGAGATGGTTTGATGAACCTTGATCAGCTATCGACGAACCCACTAAAGAAGTCAACCTCGGAACGAAGGAGGATCCGAAGATAGTGCTAATTAGTGCCCGCTTGAGTCCAGAAGAAGAATGGTCCATAATAGCCGTGCTTTAAGAGCACCGTGATGGGTTTGCTTGGTCATACGAGGACATGCCTGGATTAAACACATAACTGGTAGAACATCGGCTAATCCTCAAACCCGACACCAAACCCGTGAAACAAAAGTTGAGACGGCTACAACCGGAATTAGCACTTAAAGTAAAAGAAGAGGTTGACAAACTACACAAGGCCAAGTTCATCCGGGTAGTGCTCTACCCTAAGTGGGTAGCTAATATCGTCCCGGTGGCAAAAAAGGACGGAAATGTTAGAGTTTGCATAGACTTTCGCAACCTAAATCAAGCTTGCCCAAAGGATGATTTCCCACTACCTCATATAGATTTGCTAGTTGATAACACGGCTGGATTTGAGATGTTATCCTTCATGGATGGTTTTTCAGGGTATAACCAGATCAGACTAGCTGAGGAAGATCAGGAGAAAACATCCTTCATAACTCCATGGGGAACCTATTGCTACATGGTCATGCCGTTTGGACTTAAGAATGCTGGAGCCACCTACCAAAGGGCTATGATGGCAATCTTTCATGACATGATTCACATTGATATGGAGGTCTATGTAGATGATATCTTGGTGAAATCCAAAACCAGGAAGGAGCACGCTCAAATCTTTAGGGCTGTAATGCAGAGATCGAAGGAGCACTAACTAAAAATGAACCCAAAGAAGTGCGTATTTGGTGTTTCTTCTGGAAAATTGCTAGGATTCATGGTGAGTAGAAGAGGGATTGAGGTTGATCCAGATAAAGTAAAGGCAATAGTGGAAATGCCTCCACCTAAGAATGTCAGGGATGTAAAGGGTCTCATCGGCCGTTTGCAATTCATCAGACGGTTCATATCTCAACACTCTGTGAGATGCAAACCCTTTTACGATTTATTAAAAGGAGGGGTAAAGTTCATTTGGAGTGATAAGTGTCAAAAGGCCTTCGACGAATTAAAGAGTTACCTCCTCAACCCTCCAGTCCATATGGCTCCTATCTCGGGGCGGCCTCTACTGCTATATGTCTCCACCACTGAAGAATCGGCGGGTGCAGTATTGGCCCAATTAGACGACGAGAAGAAGGAAAGAGCAGTGTACTATCTTTCCAAGCTTTTCAATGATGCCGAAAAGCCATACACCGCCATGGAAAGGACATGCGCGGCCGTCATCTGGGTAGTGCAGAAATTGAAGCACTATTTCCTCGCCCACGAGGTCAAACTTCTAGCAAGAATGGACCCGATCAAATATCTGCTAGAGCGGCCAGTTGAAACAGATAGGCTGGTGCGATGGCAGACCTTCTTGAATCAATTCGACATCACTTATGTAAATCAGAAGGCTGTGAAGGGGCAAGCAATTGCGGAGCACCTAGCTCATCACCCATTACCCACATTTTCACCTGTCAACGAAGAATTCCTGGATGAGGAGTTGGGCTTAATAGTGGATGATACTCCATCCTGGGTCCTTCATTTTGACGGGGCACTTAATTCCCAAGGCAGTGGGATAGGAGTGGTCCTCGTATCTCCAGAAGGGGTAAGTATTCCGCATGCTTGCCAACTCTCCTTCTCAGTAACCAATAATGTTGCTGAATATGAGGCTCTCCTAGCTGGCTTAAAATTGGCATTGGTTCTTAATGTCTTAGAATTGAGGATAATTGGAGACTCTCAACTAATCCTCCGCCAAACCGTGGGCAAGTACCAAACCCGGGATTCAAAACTGAAGCCATATCAGGAGTTGGTGAAGTCACTTACTAGGCGTTTCAGAAGGATCACCTATGTGCATGTGCCTAGGTCTCAGAATATCCTAGCATATGCCCTGGCCTCTCTATCTTCAGCTTTAGAGATTCCTGCCACCAAAGGCTCAGCCACCATCACCCTGCACAAGCAAGATTTGCCTTCCCTCCGGGACCCTTGGTTCCAGCAATTCCTCTGTCCATCCGAGCATATCTCCGCTATCACGGATGAACTCACCCCTGATTGGGATGATGGGAATCCGTGGTATTTTGATATCATGAACTATCTCCGCGATAGGTCATTCCCGTCTTATGCCACATCCTCTGATCGTAAGGCTATCCGCCGTACATCTCAGCGATACCTTATCTTAGGCGGCCGCCTTTTCAGGAGATCCTTTAGCGGAGTACTTCTTCGGTGTCTAGATGATACCGAAATTCATCATGTCATAGAGGCAGCCCATGCCAGTGATTGTGGCGGTCATGTCTATGGTCGTGCCTTAGCCCAGAAACTCCTCATGTCCTATTATTGGCCTTCAATGGAGGCCGATTGTTCCATATTCGTTCAAAGGTGCCTGAAATGCCAGTTACATGCTAACAAGGTTCATGCACCTTCTTCATCTCTCAAATCCGTCGTTTCCCCGTGGCCCTTCGCCATGTAGGCATTCGACGTTATAGGACCTCTGGAGGATCGATCAGGTGAAACAAAAAGGAAATCATTTATCCTAACTGCCACTGAATATTTCACTAAATGGGCTGAAGCGGAAGCATTTGCAGAAATCAAAGCATCCACGGTGGTGAAGTTCATCAAGCGCAACATCCTCGCCAGGTTCGGGACACCGCGCGACCTCATCACCGACAATGGACCCCAATTTATCTCCCAAGAGCTCCAGGACATGTGCAGTAAGTATGGCATCAATTTGCATCATTCTTCGCCTTACTACCCACAAGGAAATGGTCAGGCTGAAGCCACCAATAAAACCCTCATTCGAATCATTAAAAGAACTTGCAGATCACATAATTATTCAGACTGGCCTGATCGTCTAGTAGAAGCTCTTTGGGCGTACCGTACTTCCGTCCGAACCCCTACCGGACAAACACCTTATTCACTCACATTCGGAACGGATGCGGTACTTCCATATGAGATTCTCTTCCCTTCTCTAAGAGTGCAGTTGGACAATGGAATTAGTGACGCCGAGCGTCGTAACGCCATGCTAACCCAACTGGAACTGTTAGACGAAAAAAGGATGATGGCGGCAAACCACGCCCAGGTTTACAGAAATAGGATTGCAAGATTCTATGCAAAAAAGGTTCTTGAAAGAAAGTTTGGAATTGGGGAAATGGTACTTAAAAGAAAAATGATCAAAATTCCTGGTCCCAGGAGCAAATTGCAAGAAAATTGGGAAGGAGGCATACTCAGGTAACGCTTACTGCTTAATCAATGAGAAAGGAGAGGAATTGCCCCACCCATGGAACGGGGTATATTTGAAGAAGTTTTATCCGTGAAAAATACAAAAAAATCAAAAATCTCAAAAAAAATCAAATATCCAAAAACCATCAAAAATATTTGTAAATATGTACATACTCCTATGAAAAATGACAAACCAAAAATAAAAAAACACAAAATCCAACTGTCTGGTGACTGCCATGTAACCCCCCTGTCTAGGTCTAGTTGCATGATAGATTGGGATAACATTAAGATTTAGCTAAGATTTTGGTCCACCAGAACCTTGGACATGTCTACTTTATTTTCATACGGATTCCTACGATCATTTTGAGATGAACACACTTACACGTTTTTTAAAAGAGAATCCTCTTAAAGTGAGTTCCAAGTCTTTAGTGCACTATCAAAATGCAACCTTTGCTCTTCGTCTCTCGACCAATCAGGACAGTTGACGCCCTTAAACGGTTGAGCTCAGCAAATTACGGTTCCTCAACAACCCGATAGATGTAACCCCTCAAAAAAAAAGGGGGCCCAAAATTACAATGTAAAGGACCAGAGCACGTGAAGAGGGCAGTGTCCCCGCAGGCGAAATATCAAATAACCCCAAAAAATGTCAAGAGCGAAAAAGAAATACAAAAAAGAAAAAGGGGTTCAAGCAATAATGAGAAAAAAGCCTGGTCGTGACCGTGCCTGGCCATGAAATCCAATAAAGGCCTGAAAAGTCAAATTGGGGCATCTAGGAGGTCAAAAGGAGTCCGTTTTGTCACGGCTCGTCCTTTTAACGGTTTTGTCAATCCTCCTGTGAGGTTTATCTCCAAAATTTCTTCATTTTTTCTCCCTCAAGGTTAGCACGAGATAGCTATCTAAAGACCGAACTTCATTTTAAAATGGTTCGTTTTCAAAAATCGTCACATGCTCACCTGACCACAGGAGTCTAAAATGGGTGAAGAGTAACATCGATGTTTCTGGTGAACTAATTTCTTAATCATAATCTCAATGTGTACTCTCGAAAACTTCGGGCTTAGGTCAATGCATGCGCGTCACCAATCGGTGCGACGGTGTCTGATTCCGGGTCAGCGTCGCGCGGTTGACCGTTAGGGTTCCAAGGTGTTCCATCATCTACCTTCTAGATTGTGAGGAAAGAGACCCGGGTCGGGCAAATTATTTACCTCGAAAACTTTTTGGGCAAACTTGGTGGTCGGAAGCAGCTGGGAGCCTAAGCATGGCATGACGGTATTGTCATCAGTATGAGTCTTAACTGGTCAAGGTTAGTTCGAGGAGTCTAGAGGCCCAAATCAATCTAGATACAAGCTTAGGATACCTGGGAAGTTGAGTGTGCGTTTCCCTTTTATCATTTGACTAGGCTGACTCTGGGCAGTCACCAGGTAGACGGAATCAAAACATGTTTTATCACACATCTAATTTGTTAATATCATTTGCATTTGCATGACGCATTAATATTTTTCCGTTTGTCTGGTTAGTAGGACACGGCCCCTTGACCCTATGCGAAGGCTAGGGAAAAGGTAGTTGCTCTTTTTTGGGCAAGGGGCCGAAAACAGATACTACTAACAGTTTCCCCTAATGTTGTGCATGCAGGAATCACAGGTACGAACAGAAAGCAGAACAAAGAAGTGCCCATGTAAATAGTGAAATTTGCAAGCATAACATCATACAGCATCACGACACAGGGGCATACCCCTGCGTTTGCTCCCTTTCAATCCTTCCTCCTTCCCTCTACATCATCATCTCTCCTATCCCGAGAAGGGTGCCTCATCTGGCTCTCGGCATCCTCCTCATGGGCACGTCGATGTCCGGAAGCTGGACGCATAGACCCCGATGAGCCAGCGGTTCGCAATGCTCTCCACGCATCCTCAGCTAGCAGGGAGTCGAGGTCTCTGAAGACGGAGCTCCCAGCAGGGGCCTGGCCAGCTGACGGGGCAGGAATGGGGGGACGAGCTCCTGGACTCTGAGCGCTGGATCTCATAGCTCGTTCTCGCCCCTTCTTCATCACCCGGTCCCACAGGGTTCGGTACTTGAAATCAAGCTCCCGCACCTCTGTCTGCGACCTCGCCAGCTCCTCCTACAGGCCAGCCATCTTACCCTCCCAGTACACGTCCGGGTGGGATCCCTCGCTCGCCCTGGCCCGAGCCGTCCGTTCCTCCAAAACCTGGTCCCTCAACTGCTGATTGAGGTTCTCCAACTCCTGCGCCCTCGCCAAAGCGGCCTCCAACTCCTGGCGCTGCAAAGAAACTCAGGGTCAGACATGCTCAATCATCATAACACAAGGGCAGAACAAATCTCACCTGCTGTGCCAAATCAGCCTCCCGGGCCTCCGCCCGGCGGAGAGCATCCTGCAATCTCGTCTCACAATCAACTGGGGCAGCTGGCCCCTGGGTTGATGGGCCCGCACCTGGATCCCCTCGCAGCCCATGGCGGATTAGCGCCTCTCTCTGCGTCACAAAGGTTTTTTGCAAAGATAAGGTGGGCAACCTTACACCCTAACTCAGAAATCAGATTTCTTACCAATTCTCTAATATGGGTAAACAGATCGCTCGTCTGCAGAACTAGAAGCTCATTCTGACTCTTTAGAATCTCGATAGCTTCGGTTTCAGGCATCTGTTACAGGAAAATCACTAAAATTAGTCCATAGAGAATTCAAGTGCAAGAAACTGAAGGGTTGAAGTGACGTACCCGCCGTGTATCCAGAAACATGCGGTTTGAGTACCGCCGGGAATAATCTCCCATGTACTTGAAGCTGTTTCGCAGGGATTTATCCTCCTGCAGGGCATCCCCAGTGCAGTGCCATATGGCGATCTCAGCCCGCCTCACTACTCGCCAATCTTGACCAATAGCAGAAGATCGGCGGCGACCTCGGTTCATATCAGGATGGTCTGGGTAAGCGAGTAGAGGCTGATGCCATCCCCATGTGCGGTATGCCATCCGGACGAAGAGGTCGTCACAAATATTCACGCACAGCAGGGGCACCTCCCGCCGGAACTGAGAGAGGCTCTGGGACACCCACGGCTGATCGGCCAGATCCTCCTCCGCGTATGGCATCCACACCACCTGAATGGAACAAAGAATTAGACCTAATCATTTCGGATGCACATATACTTCAAGTCACTCACCATATGAGGAGGGAATGTATCAAGCTGAGCGCGGATGTCCTCCACACGGTACGTCACCGGGCGATAGTCCCGGATCACCTCCCACCGCGCCATCAAAGGGGTCCATCCCTCGCGGTCTGCGGATACATTCCCTCGGCCGAAGGGAAAGCGGGTGTAACCCCAGATCTGCAAGAGACAACCTAGTCAGCGCCAATCAACATAAGTAAGGATGGAGAACCACAGCTAAGAGGATTACCTGGAGAAAAGGGGTGAACCCACCCAAGTTACCAGAGCCTTGGCGGTAGCCCACCAGGTGGGAGAAAAGATGACCCAGCATGGCAGCTCCCCACGCCATCTTCTTCGCTGCCTCAAGGTCCTCCAACAGCGGTAGATACTTCAGATTAACTCTATCTGAAGCTGTGGCAAATAGCAGCCGCCCAAAGAAAAACAGGAGGAAGATCCGCAGGTTCTCGTCATCCGATCGGTCATCCAAGTCTAGGAGTGTCTCCACTCTCTCTGCAAAGGCCTCTAGCGTCTCGCTCGGCATCCGTCGCACCCGGCTCAACCCCACCGATCGGGCAAAGTGCCCAAGGGGTATGTGAGACAGCGCTCCCTGCACCCTGTAGTATCCCTCGCCTAAGAGTCGATCGGACAACTGTCGGTAGTCCCTAAGCTCGGGACCCACCACTGGATCTCCGATGACCGGCAGGCCTGTCAAGAACAAGACATCCTCCAGCGTGGGCAACATGTGTCCCCACGGCATGACGAAGGCCCGGCATCTGTCATCCCAGCGCTCTCGAAGAGCCACTAGGAAAGGCGCATCTACCATGAACGGTCGGACCCGGAACAGCGGCCCGAACCTGAAAGCATCCACCTAGAAGACGAGCCGATTAGGCAGGGCGTGGTACCAGGCCCAGACCAGCTCCCATGAAACACGGCCTCGGACCCTCTGAGGACCCTGAAAAATCCAAACAATATCAGAAAATAAGGGCATAAGCAATTGAGCCTCCACCTGGCCGGACGGCGGGATGCCCTGCCGCCCGCCTGGCCGGACGGCGAGGTGACCCGCCGCCCGCCCGGTCGGACGGCAAGCCATCCTGCCGCCCGCCTGGCCGGACGGCGGGGCGGCCTGCCGCCCAGCCCGGCAGACGGCAGGCCCGTTCGCCGTCCGCGCGGGCGGACGGCGGGCCCGTCCGCCGTCCGTCCGCACGGACGGCGGCTCCACCGGCCGCCCTCCCTACGCTTCAAAGAAAGAAAATAAAAAACTCACCTTCTTCTTCGGGGGCGCCTCCCCGTCGCCGCCGTCCTCTCCGTCACCTTCACCTTCTCCCTCCACTTCCTCTCCATCGCCACCGCCTTCGTCTTCCTCATCTTCCTCTGTCGCCGCCGCCGTTTCCTCTTCTCCTTCCTCTCTGGCATCGCCGCCGCCGCCGCCACCGCTGCTGCCGCTGGGGGCGTCTTCTTCGCCGCCGTAGGTGTCCTCGGCGTCGCCTCCGCGGACGACTTCGTCTCCCCACCGCCGCCGCCACTGGAACCCGCACCGTCGTCGCCGCCGGCCCTCCTCCTCCTAAGAGCACGGGGGAGCCATACCGTCTCCATGGAAGGAGTTTTCGAAGGTCGGGGAACGAAAGAGAAGAAGAAGAGCAAAAGAAGAGCAAAGAGAAAGAAGAGAGTGTCGGGTTAAGTCTTCTTAAACCCCGAGGGGACGGCCATGGCATGGCCGTCCGCTGGCGTGGACGGCCATGCGCTGGCCGTCCGCCGGCGCGTGGCCGCCACGGACGGCCACGCGTTGGCCGTCCACCCGCACGGACGGCCATGGCATGGCGGTCCGCTGGCGTGGACGGCCATGCGCTGGCCGTCCACCAGCGCGTGGCCGACACGGACGGCCATGCGCTGGCCGTCCGCCCGCTCGGACGTCCAGGAGCCGGCCGTTCAGGGTCAGTTAAGCGAAGGGTTAGCCATTCGGAGGCAGATTGCTCACATGTGTAAAAGGAATTTCAGGGAAAAATAAGATATTATTCATTAAAGATTGAAAGGCTACATTATTCCAACGCTCTGCGCCCCATAAAAAAGGCACAGACAGCAAGACGGATATTGGCTAAATAGCCTACATATTTTGTGACTTCCTCTGAAGTCTCTGCTACGTCAAGACGTGCCTTGGTGAACCTGGAGTGACGCCGCCATGCACGTCGGAGCCGCTCTATGGCTTGAACCTCTCTCGCGTACCCAGTGTGTCGCGGCACGATCAGGGTGTCATGTAAGGCAGGGAATGGTACTTGTCTGGGAATTCCGATCTGAAGATGACAGCGATGTCCCTGATACACAACTAACTCATCAGGGCCAATCAGCCACAACTCACGGTCGCGAGAAGCCCTTGTGGTAAACTCCGTGTTCCGAAGGATCATTGGGACAAATATGAAGTTCTCCACAGGCAGGAAGTTTAGGTAATCACGCCAGTCGTCCCGCGTCTTGAGATGAGCCGTGAGACACCTGACTTGATCCTCAGGGCCAAGAAGCGAGCGTGCAGGATACCATGCACTGTGCTGAAAAATTCTCGAGGCAGAAGTTACACTTTCATCAAAATCGAAGGATACATGCATTTCCATCCATAGTTGCAAAGTGAACAAACTTCCCCTCGCAGATCGCCCCATGCTCATATGGCTGAGCCCTCCGTACAGGTGTGACAAGATCACCGGGGCAAGAGAGTGGCATCTCCGCAGTAAACTCAGCACGCTCACATATTCTTTTTCTAGCACCGAGCCTGTAGTGGGGAACCACAGGACTCCCCCAAGAACCAAGCACAAACCTCGCATCAGCCTTTCAGGTTCGACCACCTTGCGCTTAATTTCCCGGATCAACCAATATGCAAGGCGGTCAACGAGGATCCCTCGGCTGTTGGTCATACGGCATACTTCCCGTTTATCCCGCACAATGTCAGCGAAGGTCTCTTCCCACAAAGGCAAGCCAGAGGGATCACCGGCGGCCAGGCCCTCCCAACCATAGAAGGTCTCCACCTCCTCTAGCAAGATTGTTGCCTCGAACTCCCTAAACACAAAGGTGTGTGTCTCCGGATGCCACAACTCCAGCAGCGCGCCCAATCCTTCCCAGTGCCAGTGGATGGCGGTAAACCATTTTGCAAACACGATGGAGCGTGTCAAGTTCCATCGATGCATGTACACCCTCATGCTTAGTATAATCACTTCCAGCAGGGCCGCAAGCCATGCATACTTGCGGGTATGCCTGGCATCAGGAAACTTTGGGAGGGCTGCAAGGTAACCAAAAATCAACAAAGAGAAGAGAGAGACGAGACGAACAAACGAAGGTCCTAGCATACCTGTCCGTGGGCCACCAGGTTGCTGAGGTGGCCATCCACATCAGACAGAACTTCAGGCCCTTTGTCAGTAGCACGAGTAGAAGACGAAGCCATCCTTGCACAGAAAAGTGGAGTTCTGGAAGAAGGCCCCGCGACAACAGCCCTTTTAATTGTCACGGAATAATCTCAACTCTTTCCACATTCCGCAAAAGACGGAAAGGCATGCACATCTCTTTTCTTTCCCCCTTTTGTGGACGGCATGCCCTTTGCCTTCTACCACTTAGTGGAAGGCAAGCTAGCTGGTCTTCCACCTTTTCGTGGAAGGCAAGCCCCTTGGCCTTCTATCACTTTGAAAGAAAAGCCCATCCACGAGAGGACAAGATGCCTTTCTCCCCTCTCTTCAAGGAGGTAACCTCACCCCACGATTAAGGTGACCACCTTGATCAATGAATTAATGGCTCATCTCGGAATTCGAGTCGAAGCCATATAGGATTGGCATTCTACCAATAGAATAGCCATATCTTCCATATCGGCTTCGACTCGAAACGAAACATTTGCTTCTTACCCTCATGCAATTTGATATGTAATGTTGTGATTATTGAAAATATGAACGTTGCTGATGTGCGTTCTTGCAGCTGCAGGGAATCGGAGGCGAATAGGACCAAAGACACAGGAGGCTAATAACTTCGGGCATATAGACTCTGAGTTCTTCTTTAAAACAAAACAATGAGGAGTCTATATTCCCCAAGTTATTCGACTGGCCAATAAACTCCTCCTGTTTGCATTAGGAATTGCATTAGGAATTTGTTTCAACCCAGCATGCATTTGCATAAGCATTCATCCTCGCCCTAGGGGCAACGACCATCATCCATCACTCTGCTTAACCCATCGCTGATCTGGGATTCCGGCAGTTGTACGTTTGTTAGCCTTTTGAATTGCAAGACCCTTTCCTCCTTTTTTCAGCACGTGTGCTTGAGATCCTCTCACTTGGCGATCCCATGATGCGCCAGGCCACCGCGCGCCCGTTGTGTTGAGAGTTCTTCAAGCCACACTCCTACACCTTTCATGCTCGAGATCCCCTTGGGCCAGATCGCTATATTCTGGTACGCCAAGGCCTCGCGGTTCCAGCACCCGGGGGTCCCACGGACTGCGATTCTCTAGTACTGAACTTTGTTCCTTTTCTTAAACCACTCTTGCAACTCGAATGGCTAGCTTTCATGCATTTGTCGCATTCGCATATCATCCTTGGATATAGCTCATTCATTTTTCGGGTTGTCCAAAATCAGTTTCGATTTCCGGAACACCTATTTTTCATTCCATTCGATTCCACTGCAAAACAGGTGTCCCGGACGGGCATTTGTAGACACCGATTTTGGACCACCCTTTTGGTCATAAGTCCCATCCACCATTAGCCCTTCATCACCAATCCCCTCATTTCAGCCATCTCAACCCACTTCCAGCTAGGCCCATTAACCAAATCCCGACTCTAGCCACCTTTTTCGTGGAAGGCCAGCCAGTCCGCCTTCCAACCCCTTCGAAGGCCACCCCTCGCCTTCTACCCCCTTGGAAGGCCAGCCACCTTGCCTTCCACCCTTTTGCCACCTTTTTCACTTTTCACCACCTTTTCGTGGAAGGCCAGCCAGTCCGCCTTCCACCCCCTTCGAAGGCCACCCCTCCCCTTCCACCACCTTCGAAGGCCAGCCACCTTGCCTTCCACCCTTTTGGCCACCCTTTTTCACCTTTTCGTGGAAGGCCAGCCCCCTTGCCTTCCACCGCCTTCGAAGGCCACCCCCCGCCTTCTACCCCCTTCGAAGGCCAGCCACCTTGCCTTCCACCCTTTTGGCCACCCTTTTTCACCTTTTCGTGGAAGGCCAGCCCCCTTGCCTTCCACCGCCTTCGAAGGCCACCCCCCGCCTTCTACCCCCTTCGAAGGCCAGCCACCTTGCCTTCCACCTTTTGGCCACCTTTTCGTGGAAGGCTAGCCAATCCGCCTTCCACCTCCTTCGAAGGCCACCCCTTGCCTTCCGCCTCCTTCGAAGGCCACCCCTCGCCTTCCACTCCCTTCGAAGGCCAGCCGAGCCGCCTTCCACCGCAAGGATGGAAGGCATGTCACCTGGCCGTCCACTCCTTAACCACCCTCTTGACCCCGTCTTCCCCACGATCTCCTCTACTCTCCGCCCTCTGACCACTCCTCACTCCGGCGACTGCCGCGTCAACTACCTCCAACCCTTGACCACTCCCTATTGGTTGAAGGATGATTTACGGGGATTTAGACCCCTATTTTCTCCCCTTTTTTTTCTTTGTCTATTTAAACCCCCCACATCCTCTCGAGCAGGGGGTTAAGGATTGGAAGGACTTTGGAAGGACTTTTGGAGGGCTTCCTGGAGAAAGGCTAAAGGAGGTTGACAGGGAGTCTCCAAGAGGGAAGGCTCAGGCTTCATTCCGAAACGGGCTTGTCTTTCTAACCTTTCTTTTTTTACTCTTCTTCATTCATTCCATTGCATTGTCAATACCACTTCACTCTTCACACGCACAACTCTCCTCATTTATATGCATGCACATAGGATGACTTAGTGATTCTTACCCCCCAGAGGTTTTAAAAAAAAACGGGAGGTGGGTGGCCATAACATGTGGTCACCTTCCCTCCCCACCACCCATCCGGTGCGTTCCCCTCTGATTTTAACTATTCTCTTACATCTTCATGGATAGATTCCTCACACTGTAGTTCTAATTGGGTTATTCCTTGTTTTGTCTTTTATTTTCAGGAATCTTTACCACATTCACGTGTGCAGAGAACCGGGCTCTCCTCCTCTGGCCGGCCGGAGGAAGAGAAGGAGGAACCAGCATCTCCCGCTCCCACAAAATGCGCGATCACCTTCTACACTCCTGCGGAGCACAGGAACCGAAAGGTAATGCTCCTGGCGATCACACTTTAATTTCTAACCCCTCCCCTTTGAATCGCCACAGTGCTAAGACGAACGGAGGAACCCCCAATTCCAAAGCCTCGCGGCCGCTGCGCCGTGGCGGGGGACGTTCCGGGCGCCTACAGGCATGACTTACAGGGCCTAGCTTCACCTTCAAATAGACCATTCCCAGAGGGGAACGGGTGGAGTTATCATATGCTGTCACAGAGATACGGCTAGGCAACCATTTTTCCTTGGGCACACCGCACAATTCCAGGGTCTTTGGAGGTAAAACATTGATTGAAGCCTCTGTGTCAACCAGACATGCATCCACGACCTTCTTGCAGATGTTGACTGTGATACTTAGAGCCATGCTTCTGGCTGCTGGCGGTGCTAGTTCCGAGACATGGAATGAGATAGAGGGCTGATCCCCCTGAGGAACTAGTAGTGCGGCAATCTTCTCTACCGGTACGTCTTCATTGACCATTACTTTCTGTAAATACTCCATCAGAACTTCTTGATGGGTCTTCGATCTTTTTATCAGTTCAAGTATGGAGATTCGTGCCGGTGTTCGGTCCAGATGCTTCAACAAATCATATTGAGTGCCTGGTGCACTCTCATCATGGTGTGCTTCCTCCGACGGCTGTGATGGGCCGTCTCTAACTGTTGATTGAGGAAAGACTTTGTTGAAAATCCTCGCACTCCGGAGCACATGTTCCTCAGTCGTGGAAGGTCCGGGAGATAACTTGAGCACCGCAGGGTTGGATGATGCAGATGGTGTGGAGTGTTGGTATATGGGTGATGGCGTTGGGTTAATTGGTGGTGACGTGGTACGGATGAGAGGCCTAGATGGTTGGATGGTGGAAGGGTAAGTGGTTGGCGCGGATGAAGTGGGGAATGGCATGCGTAGTAGAGGTTTAGATGGCTGTATGGGATCTGGGTAAGCGGTAGTGGTAGTGGGTGATGTAGGGAATGGTACACGAAGTAGTGGTTTGGATGGCATAAGGGGTGCGTAATTGGCCTGTGGGGGGTTGTTTAATGGAGGCGTAGTGGCGTGGGGAGTAATGGGTTTGAGGAAGGTGGGTGGTGGTAATGGGTTAGTGGGTGTGGGTGAATGATATGCGGGTGCGGGTATAGGGGTGACAGTAATGGTCTGTGGTCTAGGTATGTGGATAGTGCGGCGTGGTGGTTGCTCTGCGGTGCTTGGAATGTGACCCGTTGAATAAATAGAGGAAGAGTCCTCTATGTTCCACTGTTGCCCTCGGTTAGCCTCAAACCGGCTATTTGTCAGAATAGGGGTAACTTGGTTCTGATTATGATGTTCCGGAAGGGGGTTTTGCACTATACCCATGTTCGGTGGCGCTGCTGCCTGCACTGGCGCTCTTGGTTGTTGTTGCTGCTACTGCTGTGGTGGTCTCCTTGCCTTCAAGGCGGATATGTACTTCTTCATCTCTTCCCAATCTATGCCTCCCTACTCGTTGAGATCATGGATATAATCTCGGAATTGGAAGCAGGTGTCTATGGTATGTCCAGGTTGTCTGTGGAAGTAACAATACCTAGACGTGTCGGCATTCTGGGGCCAGATTGCCTTGTCTCTTGGCAGGACCAAGGCATTGGCTGCCATTAAAGCACTGAAAATGTCCGCCAAGGACTTTGGGAGGGCTGGATATTCTGCCCTCTTCAGGCCTGGAGGTCTTCTATGCTGGTTAGAGTCAGCAGGAGGAGGGACATTGTGATATGCCGGCAGTGCGCGCGGCTGGTACTGTTGCTGTTGTTGAGGTTGGTACTGTAACTGCCGTTGCGGCTGCTGCTGTGGCTGCTGTTGCTGTTACTGGTTCGGCTGCTGAGGTCGTTGATACTGGGGCTGTTGATACTGGGGGTTTGGCTGTTGCCTGTAACCCTGCTGGTTGGGCTGCTGTGGCCGTTGGTACTGTGACTGTTGATTCCTCACGAATTGGGGCTGGTTATTGTTCATACTGCTAACCTGCTCATGAGAGAGCGTGCCCTCGGTAGTCAGACCTGTGCTGGGGGAATTTGGCACTGCAGGCTTCCGAGGTGGAGGCTTGCTAGGTCTATGAGGATCAAAGATGCTAGAGAACGTAGCATCTTTGAAGGCATTTTGACAGTACTGCGCTCTTTCATAGAGCTCTGCCATGCTAGTTAGATTGTTCAGAGAGAGGACTAGTTTGAACTGAGGTGTAGCATTGGAAATTAGCATTTTCACTTGTTCTGACTCAGACAAGTGATGCTTCACTTTTTCCGCCATACCCCTCCATCTGTCGGCAAAACTGACGAACTCCTCGTTGGGTTTCATCTTTTCTGCTATTAAGTCAGTAATGGACAGGGAGGGGGCAACTCTGTCCAGGTATCGTTGAATGAATTTTCGGGAGACGATACCGTAGTCCTCTACTTCAGAGGGTTTTAGAGAAAAGAACCACTTGCGGGCTGGTCCCTCTAAAGATCTCCTGAACAAGAAAGCCAAGGACCTCTTGTCGTTTTGCCAGAAGGATGACTCGTACATGAACTCCTTCAAGTGAGTGAAGGGGTTACCAGTACCATTATACTTTCGGTACACTGGCATCTCAGAGTGTGGCAGGTGGAACACAGGCAGACTTGGTATGTTGATCTCTAGTGCAGCTTTGACCCCCATCATCTTCTAGAGGTTGTTGAACTGTTCATCCATGCGCTCCATTTTTGCCAGCAGTGCTTGCGTGGTCGGATCAACCTGAGGAGGAGGGGGAGGTGGAGGTGCATGATAGGCATGTTGCCTAGAATATGTAGGGCAAGGAGGACAGTAGAGTGGTGGTCCGGCAGAGCTTCCGCCATGCCCGAGGGCATTTTGGTAAGCAGGCGTCAGCGGTCTGGCCGGTTGCCTAGAAGAGGAAAGTTGTGGCCCAGTTGGCCGAGAAGCTGAAACATGGAGGCCTTCCATGGCCTGGTGAATGAAGGAAGGAGGTTGAGGAGGTTGTTGAGGAATGATAGGGGGAGCCGTAGGGTTCGGCTCAGCAGACTGCATGGGAGTCTTCCCCTTTAAAATGGACTGGATCGCCTCGAACTGTTGAGGGTCCAGACGGGAGGCAAGAACTCCCAAAGCATTTACAAGATCCGAAGGATCGGAAGATGAGGGATCATTCGGATTCATGTTCCCCTCATAGATAGGATTAGGAACCGCATGTACGTGCGGAGGGAGATCAGGATATTGATCGTGAGCACAATGAAGAGGGGTTGGGACATTCCCCTCATAGCGAACTGGACAAGGATGAGAATTACGGGAGGCATCAGCATCTCCCCTGCTTTCAAAGTGGTAATCAGAGTCACGAGGGGCATTAGCATCTCCCTCGTAGTGGACTATGGCATCTGGGGCCATGCTCAGATCCCTACCTGATCGAAGTAGCATGATGTTAGATTTTTTTCAGAGATTGACAGACAAGTTGCACAGAGATTAAGCAAACAAGTGGATGTTTAACGTGATTTTAGGTTTCCTTGTTGGGTTATTTGAATTTAATTAAATCACAAATTCACTCAAGGGGTAGGATCCTAGTTTCAGTTCAATGTCCACCATTATATTCTATGGCTTTCTCTCACAACATTATGAAAATCTAACCAGGACTTCAATTGGTACAACCAGCCCGATGATCAAGGAGGAATACCTTGATTTTGGGGACTTACGGATGTCCTTAACGCCAACTACTCTAGTTTGATCGAGGGACCGACCCAATCAGAGAGAGTTGAAGACATCAAGAAGGGTGTTCCTAAGAAGAGGAGGGTGTTAGCCTCAGTGCGTATGACCTGCAGCCTGGATGGCCTCTAATGCTTAATACATAATGGGTAATAGCACACAGATAAAAAATCTGAGAACTGAAGAAAAAATAAGAAACTGCCTGAATCGCGTCGTTGTTGGTTGACGCTATTCAAACAAAACTTATTTTTTTGCAGAAGCTCAGGCAGCAGACAACAGAGAAAGCTGACTGAAAGGCGTCTGGGTTGGGCGACGTAGTTTGAAATGCGTCGCTTCTCCTGGACGCTTTTCAAGTCACAGATTCAGTAATTTAGGAGGAATTTTGGGGTCGATTCCTCCTCACAAAAACAGGATAAAAGCGATAAATAATCAGCTCATGCGAATCTTTTTTTCTTTTTTTTTTGTTTCAAATTTTAACAAGATGATTTTATCAAATAAACAACTAAAATATCAATCAATCACACAATCTTTCATTACAAAAATAGCTTTTCAACTAATCAACAGGGAGGGCAAGATCTTGCCGCAGGGGTGTGCACGTGGTGCACGTAGGAATAACAACTAAACTAAAAACTCACCGATCGGTGAGGGCATGTTGAGAGACACAGGTGGTGTATCGTGGGTGCCCGATTGATAACAGCAAGAACAAAGAATAAAAAAGATGGCGAGACCAAGTCCCACCATGATCGCCAAAAAAGCTGTGAGTGCTTAAAATGGGTGTGTGATTATCATGAAAAATTATGTTGTTTAAGTGAAAAATAAACCTATCAAAAGGAAACTAGGTGATGTAATCGCCGGAAACTTTTAACTAAAAGGTTCCAAAAGAAGAAAGTTTGATCGCCTACCTGTTTGGATGTGGGAGATTGTTGAGGTTCTTGATTCCCCTCCTTCAGCTGGCTGAAGAAAGAGAGTCCTTTTTGTCTTTGTTCTTACTTTGGCTACTTACTGGGTTTTGAGGATCGTCCAGATTCCTTGTTGTTTGCTGTTGATTCCCTCCTCTCGATTCTCCTTTTTTGTACCTTGCAAGAAAATGGAAAGGAAGAGAGAAAACACAATGAGAACTCAGATAGATATAGTATCTATTCTAGTGGAAATTTTGAGCATGCAACTAGACAATTGAACTCACTTGCTGGGTGGTCTTTTAAACCCCTTTAAGATATGGATTAAGAAGAATGATGGTGAGTGTGTGTTGCATGGAGTGATGTAATGAAAATGTGAGGACAATATGATGAAAAATGTGAGAAATATGCAGAATTTGATTGAAAGCTAAGTTGGATGGCCCCTGGAAAGCCTTGGTCTTGAAAATTCTTGAAAGGACGAAGATCGGATGAAGAACTCCTGG
This sequence comes from Zantedeschia hybrid cultivar, assembly GCA_030544215.1. Lineage (NCBI taxonomy): Eukaryota > Viridiplantae > Streptophyta > Magnoliopsida > Alismatales > Araceae > Zantedeschia > Zantedeschia hybrid cultivar. The sequence continues at coordinate 51,878,573 of JARZZO010000011.1, forward strand.
AAGCAGCACCTCGATCCTTCAGCATTTGGACGTCGTCGCCAAGATTCTTTACTCAATCACTATTACTGTCACTATTACTGTAATCACTGACACTAATTATCACCACTAACTGTCACTTGACCAAGAGGCTGGGTATTTATAGACTTTTCATATCCGCGGTTATTAATGGATTAACATGGAAATTTTGAAGTTTATCCAGCTTAACAAACAGATAAACACAGATTAATTCATCATTATATGTAATTAGTCTAAAACATGTCGCCAATGGAAGACGCCTTTTAGACCGATTAAGATAAGGATAAACATCCGGGAAAAGTTCATCATTATCTGTAATTAGCTAAAACGCGTCACCCATGGGAGACGCCTTTTAGACTAATTAAGATAAGGATAAACATCCGGAAAAGAGGTAGAAACAACTTAGGAAACCTAAATGGCGTCGTGTTTGGCAGATGTGTTTTAGCTAATTAATCAATTAATTAAAATTCAAATTTAAACATCAAAATAAATGGCGTCTGCACAGGTCGATGTCTTTTAGACTTCTTCATATTTTAATCAAAATTTGAGTTAAAATCAATTTAATTAATTAACTTAAATTACGTCTATTTGACCCGATACTATTTAGATAATTAACTAAGAAAAGATCAATAAAAATTAACCAATGATTAAATATCAGACCATTCTGAGGCATTATTATATGATATGAAATTTACTCAAAATGATACCAAAATTAGCGTATCTACACTTTTCCTCTCTCACGCTCTCTCTCACTCCCCCCAGTTCGATATGGTGTGCGGCGGACCAAGCGGTCCAAGTGGGAAGTGGCAGAGGATCTTGGCCATGCCGAAGTTAAAAGGGGACGAGGAGGATGTCCTCCTGACACAAGCCAAAATCATGGAAGACTTGGCGAACATTGCCGCGACTGAAGAATTTATGGAAGCCAAAGAGGCTCCCCATATGGCACCACCAGCGGCGGCATCGGCCGAGGAGGCGGGTCCTTCAATGGTACACTCGAAATTCCCTTTTTATAGTGTTTTTGGGGTCGTGGTACCAAAAGGGGGAAAAGCTACGGGCCCTAGGATCCGTGGTTGAATGGAATCGACATAGGGGACGCCTTTCCAGGATTAAAATTTAATTCTAAAATTGATTTAAATTGCCATTATATTGATTTTTCTAACAATTCCTTGGACAATTTGTTGGGGACGATGAGGGGTCGCATTTCTTGGGATTTAGTAATAGCGGCCTACAAGGGGATCCTCGACTTGGAGAAGGCCAGATTGAGAGAGATGGGTTTTGGTGAGATCTTAGATATAGAGCCCTTTTAGCTAGACATAGTCCTCCTATACGTTCTTAGGGAGAGATGGGATCCTAGGAGCATGGCATTTTTGATGCGCTGGGGACACATGATCCCCAGTCCCGAGGATGTATCTAGGATCACCGACTTTCGAGTGGATGGCAGGGCGGTGAGCGGGATTACTTATCCCGATTATCAGGGGATGGCGGAGCACCTCCTCGGTCTAGGGGTGTCGGGGGCCGCTGGTAGAAAGTCGATGACCCTCAGCAGGGTAGAGGTGGAGGACGCCTTGGGGTTAGTCGACCCTAGGTAGAGGCAGGGGGAGTCCAGGAAGACTTTCATTGGTAGGTTATCTAGGTTAGTCTGCCGGCTCTTACTATTGGGATGAGAGCCAGAGAGAGTTGGTAGACCAGCAGCCTAGGATTTTTCTTGTTTTCTTCTTTGGTCGGTTGCTTTTCGGTATGAAGAGTGACCACATCCACTGTAGATTTTTGAGTATGTTAGAGGACCTAGATAGATTAGGAGAGTATGCCTGGGGTACGGCCCTCCTGGCCCACCTCTATCGATCTTTTTGTGGTCACGCTGGACCGTGAGACTACCATCAGCGGCTTTGCGTCGTTTATTCAGGTACAACCTTTATGAATTTTATTTCATTTATGCATATGAAATGATTTAACACATGTGATGATTTCTAACCTACATGTTTGTTTAGGCAGATTTGGTCATATTATTATTTTCCACTCAGCCGCTCCAAGGCCATCCAACCAGATGCTAGTAATGTTTAGATATAAACCATTCTAGGGATGAGATAGTTCTTGACCTTCTGCACTAACTAGCTTATAGGCGTTACCAAAAAAACATCTTTTACAACATACGGTCCTTTCCAATTGGGTTAGAGTTTAGAACGTGGACCACCAGGTTTTACAAAAATTCTTTTTACTATCATTTCACAAACTTTGAAATTTTGTTCAATAACTTTTTTTTTGATAAAAATGTGCAAGCCTATTTTGGTAAACTCGTGCAAGATTAGCAGCTGACCATCTTTTCTCGTCTAAGAATTCCAATTGAGTGAGGAGTGCAGAGCGGTGCTCATCAATGGAAAACTCCTTGTTCAGTTGTACTCCTAATGACGGGATGAGAACTTCGTATGGAACCACCGCCTCCATTCCAAATGTTAAGGAATATCGAGTCTACCCAATAGGAGTACGGATTGAAGTTCAGTAGGTCCAAAGCATCTCTACATTTGGGGACCACCAATTTCCCTAGAGGATCACATGTAGCCATAAACCATGGAGGTGGCTATAAAGGGGGGCGTACCGAACATCCAACCACTCACCCAAAGGGTGTCCTTAATGCCTTCAAAATGAAAGGGTTATCCACAGGGAATCACCCATTCCATTTCTACATTTGGGGAGCAAGGAACTCCACCAACTCATTGGGGCTTCGGGACACATCATCTAAATGAACCCATAGAAATGGGAACACAAGAATGTTGTTTTTGTGTGAGGGCCCTTGATGGGTTACCCAACATGAGATTGCTGGCACCCTTAAATCGGGACATCCTTGGAAAACATCGGAAAACATTTAAAAGCTTAAATCATATGGCAAAATTTCGGTTGAAACATTAAGGGCTTAACAACCCAAAGTCCAAGTCATTTAGAATCTTCATTGGGCCTCAAAGGGACAGCTCTAGGTCCAAGGAACATTTGGACAGCTTGGGGGAGGTTCAAAGAATCACCTCAAGCCCTAAAACCAACTTGAAAGAGGCGCATACTTAAAACCTGCAACTGGCGTTGAGTCTGCGCAGGGAGGCGCAGACTCAAACACTGTAGCACCTGCAGGCGCAGACTCAGGCTGAAATCCGGATTTTCGGTGAAAAATGGGTTTAAAACTAACCCAAATGATGGAAAATAAAGTATAAAAGGTACGAGGCCGAAAATACTTATTTAAAATATATTTTAGATGCATTTCTTTAGGAAAATATCATGAAAACTTGAATATGAACATATAGGAAACTTAGGTATATTTTCTCTTTTTTCCATGGATCTCTCCTTCTTGGCTCCATGTTAGAGGGTTTCTACCCAAAGAAGCTCATCCTCAACTAGTGAGGGAACCTCCTTGAGAACCTCTAGGACTTAAACCCTTAGCCATTAAAGGAAAAAGGTCCAAACAAAACCCATTCGGCTCCAACATGAAAACATAAATTCAAACTTAATATATACGAAACTTAGGGGATTTCTATTGATGTTTGTGTAGGCGCCCGGAACGTCCCCCGCCGCGGCTACGGGCTTCGGGCGAGGGTTCCTCTCCATTCGTCTTAGCAGTTTGGCGATTTAAAGGGGGTTAGAAATTAGGATGTGATCGCCAGGAGCATTACCTTTCGGTCCCTGTGCTCCGCAGGAGTGTAGAAGGTGATCGCACGTTTTGTGGGAGCGGGGGATGCTGGTTCCTCCTTCTCTTCCTCCGGCCGGCCAGAGGAGGAGAGCCCGGTACTCTGCACGCGTGAATGTGGTAAGGATCCCTGAAAAGAAAAGACAGACAAAGAAAAGACAATAACCCAATTAGAACTGTGACAGGTAGGATCCGTTCATGCAAACATAAAACTTAACTAAAATTAGAGGGAGACGCACCGGATGGGTGTTTGGGAGGGAAGGTGACCATATATTATGGCCACCCACCTCCCGATTTTTGTTTGGAACCTCTGGGGGTAAATAGGGATTGCTAAGTCATTCTAGGATGTATGCATGCAGATAAGTGCTCGTGTGTGAAGAGTGAAATGATGTGTTGAAGGTAAAAAGAGAGTAAAAGAGAGGATGTTACGGCATGGATGGAAATTGGAAATGCGATGAAGTGAAAAAGGTGAAAGGTAAAAGAAGGTTAGGAAGACAAGCCCATTTGGAGTGACGTTCCTCCTGAAACAGCCTTCTGACTCTTTGCCCGCTCGACTCCTCAAAGCCGACCCGCTCTGAGGAAGAACCTCCTTCTTAATCCCCTTCCAACCCCTCCGACGTAACCCCTTTGCTCGAGGGAACCTGGGGGGTTTAAATAGATGAAGGAAAAAAGGGGAGAAAACAGGGGTCTAAATCCCCGTAAATCACCCTTCAACCAATAGGGAGTGGTCAATGGTTGGAGGTAGTGGTCGCGGCAGTCGCCGGAGTGGGGAGTGGTCGGAGTAGTGGGGAACGAGGGCGGAGAGTGGAGGAGATCGTGGGGAAGACGGAGTCAAGGGGGTGGTTAAGGAGTGGACGGCCAGGTGACATGCCTTCCATTCTTGTGGTGGAAGGCGGCCCGGCTGGCCTTCGAAGGGGGTGAAAGGCGAGGGGTGGCCTTCGAAGGTGGTGGAAGGCAAGGGGTGGCCTTCGAAGGTGGTGGAAGGCAAGGGAGCTGGCCTTCCACGAAAAGGTGGTAAAAAGTGAAAAAGGTGGCTAAAACGGTGGAAGGCGAGGTAGCTGGCCTTTGAAGGGGGTAGAAGGCGGGGGGTGGCCTTCGAAGGGGTTGGAAGGCGGACTAGCTGGCCTTCCACGAAAAGGTGAAAAGGGGGGCCAAAAGGGTGGAAGGCAAAGTGGCTGGCCTTCGAAGGTGGTGGAAGGCGGGGAGTGGCCTTCGAAGGCGGTGGAAGGCGAGGGGTGGCCTTCGAAGGGGGTGGAAGGCGGACTGGCTGGCCTTCCACGAAAAAGGTGGCTAGAGTCGGGATTTGGTTAATGGGCCTAGCTGATAGTGGGCTGAGATGGCTGAAATGAGGGGATTTTGGTGATGAAGGGCTAATGATGGATTGGGTTCATGACCAAAAGGGTGGTCCAAAATCGGTGTCTACAAATGCCCCTCCGGGACACCTGTTTTGCAGTGGAATGGAATGTAATGATAAATAGGTGTTCCGGAAATCGAAACTGATTTTGGACAGCCCGAAAAATGAATGAGCTATATCCAAGGATGATATGCGAATGCGGCAAATGCATGAAATCTAGCCATTCGAGTTGCAAGAGCGGTTTAAGAAAAGGGACAAAGTTCAGTACTAGAGAATCACAGTCCGTGGGACCCCCGGGTGCTGGAACCGCGAGGCCTTGGCGTACCAGAATATAGCGATCTGGCCCAAGGGGATCTCGAGCATGAAAGGTGTAGGAGTGTGACTTGAAGAACTCTCAACACAACGGGCGCGCGGTGGCCTGGCGCATCATGGGATCGCCAATTGAGAGGATCTCAAGCACACGTGCTGAAAAGCGGAAGGGGTCTTGCAATTCAAAGGGCTAACAGACATACAACTGCCAGAATCACAGATCAGCGATGGGTTAAGCAAAGTGATGAATGATGGTCATTGCCCCTAGGGCGAGAATGAATGCTTATGCAAATGCATGTTGGTTTTAAAATTAAAATAAATTCCTAATGCAATTCCTAATGCAAACAGGAGGAATTTATTGGCCAATCGAATAACTTGGGGAATATAGACTCCTCATTGTTTTGTTTAAAGAGGAACTCAGAGTCTATACGCCCGAAGTTATTAGCCTCCTGTGTCTTCAATCCTACTTGCTTCGGATTCCCTGCAGCTGCAAGAACGCACATCAGTAAATGCAGATGATCAATGATCCACAATATCTTAATGTCGAGCTGCAAGGAAACGAGGGACAAAGGTCCCTGTCGAGTCGAAGCCAACGCGGAAGATATGGCCATTCTCAAAGTAGAATGCCAATCCGGCTACTTTCGGCTTCGACTCGACAGCAAAAGCATCCACCTTTTGGACAGAATCGTTTTCCTGTATGCACAAAATAAAGGGGAAACAGTTAGTAGTATCTGTTTTCGGCCCCTTGCCCAAAAGAGCAACTACCTTTTCCCTAGCCTTCGCATAGGGTCAAGGGGCCATATCCAACTAACCAGACAACAGGGAGGATATTAATGTGGCAAGTAAATATGCAAATGCTGGTGAATATTAACAAATGAGGTGTGTGATGAATGAAAACATGTTTTTTTTTGTCCGACCACCTGGTAGCTGCTCAAACTTAGGCTGGTTGATTGATGAAAGGGAAATGCACACTCAACTTCGCAGGTATCCTAAGCTCACATCTAAATTGATTTGGGCCTCTAGACTCCTCAAACTAACCTTGACCGGTTAAGACTCATACTGATGACAATACCGTCATGCCATGCTTAGGCTCCCAGCTGCTTCCGACCATCAAGTTTGCCCAAAAAGTTTTCGAGGTAAATGATTTGCCCGACCCGGGTCTCTTTCCTCACAATCTAGAAGGTATATGATGGAACACCTTGGAACCCTAACGGTCAACCGCGCGACGCTGACCCGGAATCAGACGCCGTCGCACCGATTGGTGACGCGCATGCATTGACCTAAGCCCGAAGTTGTAAGAGTACACATTGAGATTATGGTTAAGAAATTAGTTCACCAGAAACATCGACATTACTCTTCACCCATTTTGGACTCCTGTGATCATGTGGGCATGTGACGATTTTTGAAAACGAACCATTTTGAAATGATGTTCAGTCTTTAGATAGCTATCTCATGCTGAACCTTGGGGGAGAAAAAGTGAAGAAATTGTGGAGACAAACCTCACAGGAGGATCAACAAAACCGTTAAAAGGGCGAGCTGTGACAAAACGGACCCCTTTTGACCTCTTAGATGCCCCTATTTTGACTTTTCAGGCCTTTGGTAAATTTCATGGCCAGGCACGGTCACGACCAGGCTGTTTTCATGATTGCTTGAACCCCTTTTTCTTTTTTTGTATTTGACATTTTTGGGGTTATTTGGTATTCCGCCTGCGGGGACACTGCCCTCTTCACGTGCTCTGGTCCTTTACATTTCATTTTTGGGCCCTTCTTTTTGTTGAGGGGTTACATCTATCGGGTTTTTGAGGAACCGCAGTTTGCTGAGCTCGACCGTTTAAGGGCGTCAACTGTCCTGATCAGTCGAGAGACGAAGAGCAAAGGTTGCATTTGACAGTGCACTAAAGACTTGGAACTCATTTTAAACAGGTTCTCTTTGAAAAACGTGCAGGTGTGTGCATCTCATGATGAGCATAGGGATCCGTATGAAAGTAAAGTAGACACGTCCAAGCTTCTGGTGGACCAAAATCTTAGCCGAATCCTAATGTCAACCCAACCTATCATGCAACTAGACCTAGACAGCGGGTAACGTGGCAGTCACCAGACAGTTGGATTTTGTGTCTTTTCTAATTTTTTTGTCATTTTTATTAAAGTATGTACATATTTACAAATATTTTGATGCTTTTTGGATATTCGATTTTTTTTGGATTTTGAAAATTTTGATTTTTTGTATTTTTTAGGGTAAAACTTCTTCAAATAGACTCCTATTCAAAGGAAAGCTTTTCAACAATTTTCAAATATTTACACTTATTTGCTAACTAGAAATGAAAGAACTTACCTACCTCTACAACTTGTAGATAAAGAGGAAGCTATCCAATCCCCAAGCGATTATGCACAAGACTCAGAGGGTGAGTCAAACATGTTGCAAAGATGGGTCCTTGAGACAGAGACCCAATGATGGCAGAATTGCCCCAAGAGTGTGCTACGACCGGTGATAAGAACCTGAGAGGGGCAGGTGTGTGAAATAGTAAGGGAATGAGGGCGGTGGATACCTGTTCATCCCTCACTAAGGAGGCTCCTTCTCGTCGAGTGGTTGGTTCATAGAACAACAGCTGTGTTGCGAAATCTTCTGCATCTTCCCTCTGAATTTCATTGATTGCTTCCTTCAACTCATCCTCAAGATAGTGTATCTTGAGTACCTCTTGATTTTCCTTCACAAGGTGATCCAAGAGACTCCATTTTCTTGATTCCTCAGTTGGTCTGGTTATTATGTAACCCAATTTGAATCCTCTAATAGTCAGATTTTCAAAGATAGGTTCTTGAATTCCTTGCTCTTCCTTGCCTATCCCAGATCCCGAACTATACCCCATTTTGTCCATAAGCTGCCAACCTATGCTAGGCTGGGACTTGAGCTGAGAGTCAACCGATGAAAGGATGAGCTCTGCCCCTTTTCCAGGAGTGATCATGGATGGAATTTGTTCAGTCGAGACTAAATCCAAAGGCTCAAGATAGGGGGTACCCTTCATTTTGACAATCTTCCCCTTGTATGGGAATTTATAGTACTGATGATTAGTGGAGGGCACTCCCAGGGTCTGGTCCATCCAAGGCCTTCCCAAAACGGCGTTGTATATGGGCTTGACATCAAGGATGTAGGATTCAAAGATTAAGCCCACTGGGCCAATTTCCAGGTTCCCATTTGAGACCATCATGGAAGTAGACTCAATCTTCTCTGGATCAATCCCTACTTTCTTGGGGGTCTTGAGCGAACAGACATTGATTGATGCCCCAGTATCCAACAGGATGGAGTCCAATGAGTGACTACTGAGTGTTGGGGTCAAGCATGAGGGAAGGGATTGGCATTCAGGGGGAGCTAGATTCTTATCTGTGGAGGATATTGTAGGTGTCTGGGTGACTGAGAGAATGGCATTGGTGACCCCCCTGATAGGAAGATCTTCATTGAGTGTAATTCGCTGGAGGAACTTGAACAATGTCTCCCTTTGTGTAGGAGATCTCCTAATCAACTCTAGGACTGGCATCCTGGTGGGAGTTCTCCCTAGATGTTGTAGGATGTCATACTTAGGCAGATCTGAATCCTCTTGAGAGTCCAAGGGTTGACTTGTTGGGGGAATGATGCGATTTCTCAGGCTTCATCTTCTCCATCACAAGATCAAACAAGGTGGGAGGCATGGTTGTCATATAACTAAACCGAGTGATGAATTTTTCGGAGACCATATCAAAATTGATTAGATCTGTGGTGGGCAAGGAAGAAAACCATCTTAAGGCCTCACCTTCTAAGGATTTCTGGAACAGATGGACAAGGAGGACTCTGTCGTAGAGCCATTGATGGGAATCCATGAGGAAACTTGACAGGTGATCATGAGGGTCAGAGGTGCCATCATATTTCCTGTACTCGGGAGCTTTGAATCCTGGCGGAAAGTAGGCCGGAGGGAGCTTACAATAGCCCGAGAGAGAGTGCGGTTGTTTCAGGGTAAGTTTCTCGGCCATCAACTTACGCACACAGGTTTCAACCTCACTTTTGTAAATGAATTCTTTCTGCTCAGGAGGAGGTGTGGTTGGAGAGACTGGAATTGGCATGACGGGTGGAGCAACTGGGGTAAGAGTTGGCTGAATGATGCGAGTCTGAGCTCTGTTGGGAGATCCTTGGAAGTGAGTTCCCCGAGGAGTGGCATCTTGGGTTTTGCCACCAGAGGCCAACCGGATGAGTTGATCAGGACTGTACCGTGCTAACACGGCAGTAAGTTCCAGATCCTCCCTCGGGTTTTGGAAGTTTATGTTGGGGATTACAGGGTCACTTTCTGAAGAGGAAGATTCATCCAAGTATCTTGCCTTAAGTTCCTTTCTAGGTGTTTGGAACATGCCCACAAATGTTGGTTGTGGATCCTCTTCAATCTCAAACAGAGGGTTGTGTGTGACATTATTACCAAACTCATACATGTCACCATACACAGTGTTAACATACATTTGATTCGTTATGAAATACAAATCCTAAGAGATTTTATATTTCACTTAGAAGGTTAACTGTGTATTATGAGTGTTGGTTTCTAACAAATCAAGTTCAAACCTTCAACGACCCTTCACTTTTTTCAAAGCTTGTTCCACCAAAGTCCAATTAAGTGTCTTTAGATTTTAAAACAATTCTCTAATTTCTCACATAAACCCAAGGTTCCTACAGGGTGGTTTCAGGTACAACCTGCTCGGCGGCCAAGTGGGAATCCCTGGCTCGTGGAGACTGACGGAGGTTCCCAACAGAATAAGACTAGTTGCACCCGAGTGGGAATCCTCAGGTGGAGAGTCAGATCCTGGGGGAGAGGTGACTAAAAGTGTGATGCCGGCTCTTCCTTAAAACCCCCGCGGAGAACACCCAAAAAAAAAAAAAAAGCCCAGAAAGTTAACAAGCAGCAGGTCATAACAAATGAACAAAACATGGAGCAGAATAGCGTACAGCAACAACAAGCAGAAAAGGACAAAGAACCAACAAGAGGTCGATGGCCAAGGGCTGGCCGTCCAAGGAGTCGGACGGCCAGGTGCTGGCCGTCCAAGGGGATGTCAACGGTCGACGGCCAGCTGCTGGCCGTCCAGTCGGTCGGACGGCCAGGTGCTGGCCGTCCCGTGGGAGGTCGAGGGTGGGTCGGACGGCCAGGTGCTGGCCGTCCAGTGGGAGGTCGACGGCCAGCTGCTGGCCGTCCAGGGGTCAATGGTCGACCGGGATCCTTACCTTCTTTTTCTTTTCGCTACAACGCGTGCAGTGGGCTATAGGGGTCCCACCGTGATCGCCAGAGGGCTGTAGGCGCCCGGAACGTCCCCCGCCGCGGCTGCGGGCTTCGGGCGAGGGTTCCTCTCCGTTCGTCTTAGCAGTTTGGCGATTTAAAGGGGGTTAGAAATTAGGATGTGATCGCCAGGAGCATTACCTTTCGGTCCCTGTGCTCCGCAGGAGTGTAGAAGGTGATCGCACGTTTTGTGGGAGCGGGGGATGCTGGTTCCTCCTTCTCTTCCTCCGGCCGGCCAGAGGAGGAGAGCCCGGTACTCTGCACGCGTGAATGTGGTAAGGATCCCTGAAAAGAAAAGACAGACAAAGAAAAGACAATAACCCAATTAGAACTGTGACAGGTAGGATCCGTTCATGCAAACATAAAACTTAACTAAAATTAGAGGGAGACGCACCGGATGGGTGTTTGGGAGGGAAGGTGACCATATATTATGGCCACCCACCTCCCGATTTTTGTTTGGAACCTCTGGGGGTAAATAGGGATTGCTAAGTCATTCTAGGATGTATGCATGCAGATAAGTGCTCGTGTGTGAAGAGTGAAATGATGTGTTGAAGGTAAAAAGAGAGTAAAAGAGAGGATGTTACGGCATGGATGGAAATTGGAAATGCGATGAAGTGAAAAAGGTGAAAGGTAAAAGAAGGTTAGGAAGACAAGCCCATTTGGAGTGACGTTCCTCCTGAAACAGCCTTCTGACTCTTTGCCCGCTCGACTCCTCAAAGCCGACCCGCTCTGAGGAAGAACCTCCTTCTTAATCCCCTTCCAACCCCTCCGACGTAACCCCCTTGCTCGAGGGAAACTGGGGGGTTTAAATAGATGAAGGAAAAAAGGGGAGAAAACAGGGGTCTAAATCCCCGTAAATCACCCTTCAACCAATAGGGAGTGGTCAATGGTTGGAGGTAGTGGTCGCGGCAGTCGCCGGAGTGGGGAGTGGTCGGAGTAGTGGGGAACGAGGGCGGAGAGTGGAGGAGATCGTGGGGAAGACGGAGTCAAGGGGGTGGTTAAGGAGTGGACGGCCAGGTGACATGCCTTCCATTCTTGTGGTGGAAGGCGGCCCGGCTGGCCTTCGAAGGGGGTGGAAGGCGAGGGGTGGCCTTCGAAGGTAGTGGAAGGCAAGGGGTGGCCTTCGAAGGTGATGGAAGGCAAGGGAGCTGGCCTTCCACGAAAAGGTGGTAAAAAGTGAAAAAGGTGGCTAAAACGGTGGAAGGCGAGGTAGCTGGCCTTTGAAGGGGGTAGAAGGCGGGGGGTGGCCTTCGAAGGGGTTGGAAGGCGGACTGGCTGGCCTTCCACGAAAAGGTGAAAAGGGGGGCCAAAAGGGTGGAAGGCAAAGTGGCTGGCCTTCGAAGGTGGTGGAAGGCGGGGGGTGGCCTTCGAAGGCGGTGGAAGGCGAGGGGTGGCCTTCGAAGGGGGTGGAAGGCGGACTGGCTGGCCTTCCACGAAAAAGGTGGCTAGAGTCGGGATTTGGTTAATGGGCCTAGCTGATAGTGGGCTGAGATGGCTGAAATGAGGGGATTTTGGTGATGAAGGGCTAATGATGGATTGGGTTCATGACCAAAAGGGTGGTCCAAAATCGGTGTCTACAGTTTGGCCATGGGGGAACATCATCCATGGAGGGGATGTGCTCCTAAGGGTCATGGAAGGCCAAGCCACCTTGAAAAACCCCAAAACCAAAGACAAATAAATGAAAAATCAGTTTTCAGGAAATCTGGACAGCAAAGCACATCTCGGGCCATATCTCCATATTTAGGGGGTTTTAAGGCTTGAGGATACCATTTCTATGAACTAGAAAGGCCCCTTTACCATCCCCATACGAAAAACACATACTTTATGAAGGAAAAAATGCCATAAAAGCAAAATAACCAGCAGATTCACAAAACAGACTTAGAAAATCTGAACATTGCATTTCATTGCTTTAATCACCATGGATGAATATCAAGGGGGAGATAAAAGCTTATATGAGCATAAAAATGAAATAAAAACATTATAAGAAAGCAAGGAGAAAGAAATAGATCCCTTCTTCACTCCCACTCTACCTTGGAGAGGGGATGAGAAGGGAGAATGGCACTTGAAGCCTACAATCTTCCTCTCTTCTTCTCTAGCACTCTTCCTTTTTTTTTCTCTTATTCTCTAACTCTTTTTTCTCTCTTGGGATGCAGGAAATGGAGGGGAAGGAGGAGGGAGACATGCTCTTCCAAGCTCTCTCACTTTTCTTCTTCTCTTTTCTATTTTTTGGGATTTTTGTCTCCAACTTTTTCTTGTAGAAGATGGGGGTTCTTTTATAGATAAAGTTGGTTTACTTTTGAGGGGTAGATTAGGCATCCACTAGCCTTGGATTAGGGATAAGAAACCCCTCTTGAGAGCCCTCCAATGAGACCACAACACTTGGAGAATCATGATTGGCTTCTCCTTTTGCTTTTCACCTACCCTCTTCTAGAAGAATCTTGAAGGGGGGACCACTTGCTTTTCTTCTTATCCTCCTTTGGGCAGATTTGACCATGGGCCAAAGGGGTAAGAATAGGCCATAGGGAGGACCATTTGGGCCCTTTTGAAGTCTGCCACGAAATTGGGTTTTGGCCTTTACTTTTTGGGCCCAAATTGGCCCTATTGGGCTTCTTTTGCTTGAGATAATGGGCCTAGGCCTCCCCCCTTGGAATTCTTCATCATTTGGGCTGAAAGTAACTCCTTTTTGACTTCTTTGGGCTTTCAAGAATGGGCATGACAGCTGTCCATTAACTTTTCTTCACTTGGGCCTTCTTTGAAAAATTACTTGGACCTTCTTTGCTTGAGATAATGGGCCTGGTTGTGCCATTGGATTTCTTCATCATTTGGGCCCTAGAGTGGCCCTTTTTTTTTATTCATTTGGCTTGTAAAATAGACATGACTGCTGTCCATTAATTCTTCTTCACTTGAGCTTTCTTTAAAAAATTGCTTAGACCTTTCTTGCTTGAATTAATGGGCTCGGTTCTTCCTTTCAATTCTCTTTGATTTGGGTCTTCTTTGTTGATCTTTAGGCTCTTCTTCTTATTCAATTTTTTAGTGACAACACCAAGGATGCCTTTTAAAGAGGAGTCGATCTCCAAGATGTGGAATTCAACCTCGGCATGACAAGAGAGACCTAACTCTACCTTCAAGTAAACCATTCCTAGAGGAGAATAGGTAGAGTTATCATAGGCAGTAACAGAGATGGGTGAAGGCAACCACTTCTCTTTGGGTACACCACAAAATTCTAAAGTCTTCGGTGACAACACATTAATAGAGGCCCCTATGTCAACTAGACATGCATCCACAACCTTTTTGCAAATGTTAACTGTAATGCTTGGTGCCATGCTCCTGGCCGCTGGTAGTGCTAGTTCAAATGTGTAGAATGAGATAGAGGGCTGATCCCCCTGTGGAACTAGCAGTGCTGTGATCTTCTCTACCGGCACATCTTCACTGACCATTACTCTCTGCAGATGTTCTATCAGAGTCTCTTGATGGATCTTGGATCTTTTGATCAGTTCTAGTATGGAAACGCGTGCCGGTGATCTGTCCAACTGCTTAAGTAAGTCATACTGAGTGCTAGGTGCACTCTCTTCATTCTGAACTTCTTCTGATGGTTGTGATGGGCCGTCTCTTACTGTGGATTGAGGGAAGACCTTATTGAAGATCTCCCGCTCCGAAGCGTATGCTGTTCAATATTGGAAGGTCCAGGTGAGATCTTAAGTACCGCCGTGTTGATGAGGGGTTTAGAGGGGGTAATGAGCTCGTAAACAGGTGATGGTGGGGGATTTTTTGGTGGAGGTGCTAGAACGCGGATGAGTGGCTTAGAGGGTTATATAGTATTGGGGTGAATAGTTGATGCATATGATGTGGGAAATGGCATGCATAGCAATGGTTTAGAAGGCATGAGGGGTTCGTGGTTGGGTTGCAAAGGGTTATTTGGTGGAGGCATAGTGACGGAGGGGGTAATGGGTTTACGGAAGGTAGGCGGTGGAGTGGGTCCATGGTAGGCGGGTGTTGGTATAGGAGTAATGGTTATGGTTTATGGCTTGGGTATGCGGAGAATGCAGCGTGGCAGTTGCTCGATGGTACTCGGGATGTGGCCTGTTAAATAGACAGAGGAGGATTCCTCTTCCTTCCATTGTTGCCCCCTATTAGCCTCAGACTTGCTGTTAGTAAGAATTGGGGCAACCTGGTTTTGATACTCTGGCAGCGGGTTTTGCACTGTACCCATATTCGATGGTGCTGTTGCCTGTCTTGGTGCTCTTTACATCTGTTGTTGCTGCTGCAGTGGCTGTTGTTGTTGCTGTAGCTATGATCTTCTTGCCTTCAGGGCGGCCATATATTTTCTCATCTCCTCCCAGTCAATATCCCCTTGTTCGTTGAGATCATGCATGTAGTCCCTGAATTGGAAACACGCATCCACTTTATGCCTAGGTTGTCTATGGAAGACGCAATACCTAGAGACATCATCATTTTGAGGCCAAACAATTTTCTCCTTTGGTAGGACCAAAGCATTGGCTGCCATAAGGGTGTTGAATATGTCTGGTAGAGATTCTGGGAGTGGAGTATAAGATGCCCTCTTTGGGCCTGGAGGTTTTCTCTGCTGATTGTAATCACCTGGGGGGGTACATTGTGGTATGCTGGCTGCTGACGTGGTTGGTTGAACATCTGCTGATACTGCTGCTGAGGCTGATTATAGACTGGCTGGTATGGTTGCTGAGGCGACCTGAAGCCCTGCTGATTCGGCAGTCTCTGCCCTATATATTGTGGCTGTTGTTGTTGGTTCCTCATGAACTGTGGTTGGTTATTATTCATGGTGCTGATCTGTTTATGGGAGAGTGTCCCCTCAGTAGTGGGACCCACGCTAGGAGAATTTGGCATGGCATGCTTCCGAGGTGGAGGTCTGTTGGGTCTATGGGGGTCAAAGATGCTAGAGAAGGTCAAATCTTTGAAAGCGTTATGGCAATAATGCGCCTTCTCATACAATTCCGCCATGCTAGCCAAGTTGTTCAATGTGAGGATTAGCTTGTACTAGGGGGTTGCATTGGCAATCATCATCTTCACTTGTTCTGACTCAGACACGTGATCTTTTATCTTCTCTACCATACCCCTCCATTTATCACTATAGGTGATGTAGTCTTCATCGGGCTTCATCTTTTCAGCCACTAAATCAGTTATTGATAAGGACGGTGCAATTATGTCTTGGTATCGCTGGATGAATTTTCTTAACACAACTTCATAGTCTTCTACATCAGATGAATCTAATGAGAAAAACCACTCGAGGGCTGGTCCCTCTAATGATTTCCTGAAAAAGAATGCCAACGACCTCTTGTCGTTCTGCCAGAAGGAAGACTCGTACATAAACTCCTTCAGGTGGGTAAAGGGGTTTCCAAAACCATTGCACTTTCTATACATTGGCATCTCAGAAGGCAGCAGGTGAAACACTGGCAGATTGGGGAGGGTGATCTCAGGTACAACCTTGACTCCCATCATCTTCTTGAAACTATTGAACTGTTCGTCCATGCGGTTCATCTTCGTGAGTAAGGCTTGAGTCACGGGATCAACCTAGGGAAGGGGAGGTGATGGAGCATGATAGGCTTGCCTCTTGGAGTAACTCGGGCAAGGGGGGAAGTAAGGTTGAGGTCTAGCAGCGCTTCTGCCATATCCGAATGCATTTTGATGAGTTGGCATATGCGGTCTGGCCGGGTACCTCGAGGAAGATTATTGTGGCCCAGACGGCCGGGGAGTAGAAATATGAAGACTCTCCATGGCCTGATGAACGGGAGAAGCACGGCAAGGAGGAGGAACTTGATGACTAACGGGGTGAACCGTAGGATTCGGTTCAGCAGAACCAAATGCGTTTTCCCCTTGAGAATGGATTGGATAGCCTTAAGTTTTTGAGAGTTCACGTAAGTAGCCAGGGCTCCCAAGACGGTGACCAGATCAGGGGAGTTGTCAGACGAAGGCTCAACTTGATCTTAAGCCTCTTCATAAGTGGGATTGGCGATTACGTGCACATAAGGATGATTAGTACCATGATCATACTGGTCATGGGTAAATTGAGCCTGATGGGGGACATAAGTGTCTCCCTCGTATTCTGCATGAAAGAAGTTGGACTCATAGGGGGAATTACAATCTCCCTCATTCTTAGAATGGTAATATAATTACGAGAAGCATTAGCATCTCCCTTGTATTCAAACACATCTTCCTATTCAATGGCAACCATGCCGAGAGTTCTACCTGATCGGAGCATCATGATGTTAAGTTTTGACAAAGATTCAAACAAGTTGTGCAAGGAATTAGCAAACAAGTGGATGGTTACGTTATCTTAGGATTCCTTGTTGAATTATTTGAATTGTTAAATACAAGTTCTCTCAACGGGGTAGGATCCTAGTTTTAGTTCAATTTTTTTACCGTTATACTCTATGGTTCTCTCACAACGTTATGAATAACTAACTAGGACTTTAATTGGTACAACAAGCCAGATGAACAAGGAGGAGGTCTTAACACTAACCACTCTAGTCTGACCGAGGGACCGACCCAGTCACAGAGAGGTGAAGATGCTAAGAAAGGTGTTCCTATTTGGGGGGGGTAAGCCACAATGTAGATGACCTACAGCCTAGTTGGCCTCTAATATAGTATATAACAAAGAAATCAATGATCTAAGGACTGATAGACAAAAGAAGGAACTGTTTGAATTGCGTCGCTGTTCATCGACATTATTCAAGACAGGAGCATTTTCTGTTAACAGATACTCAGGCAGCAACGCCAATGGGAATATGAGGCTGAATGGCGTCTCGACATAGCGACGCAGTTTGAATCGCATCTCTCTACGTAGAAGTTATTCAATGCCTGAAAATTGTAAACAAAGAGCAATTTCGAGGATAATCCCTGCCCAAGTTATCAAGATAAACAAAAATCTAACTAATCATGCAAATTCAAGTTAAACAGATTTATTATCATGCAAATAAACATAAACTCAATCTACCACACACTTCCTATCACACTCACAACTTCCAATCAATCACGGGAGGGCAAGATCTTTCCTCAAAAGGGTGTGCACGTAGTACACGTAGGGATAAAAATAACTAAACTCACCAATTGGTGAAAGGAGTGCCCGAGGGACACAAGTGGTGCACCGTGGGTGCCCGATGATAAAAAGCAAGAACAAATATTAAAAGACGACAAGACCAAGTCCCACGGTAATTGCCAAAAAGCTATAGGTACTCAAATTGTGTGTGTGATATTCATGAGTTTCATGTGGTTAATATGAATAATAAAACTATTGAAAACTAAAGAAAACGTGATCGCCAGAAACTGTAAAGGTTCAAAAGAAAGATTGATCGCTTACCTTTTCAAATTTGGGAGATTGAGTCCTTGATTCCCTCTCTTTGGCCGGCCAAAGAAAGAGAGCCCTTTTATTGATGTTCTTTCTTTTGATTTCTTCATGGTTATTCCTTTGGATATCCTTCTTTCCTCTTCTGTGTACCTCGTAAGAAAGATTAAACAAAAATAGAAATTCTAATTAGAACTAGAGTAGAGTAGTATCTG
Organism: Zantedeschia hybrid cultivar; assembly: GCA_030544215.1. Classification (NCBI taxonomy): domain Eukaryota; kingdom Viridiplantae; phylum Streptophyta; class Magnoliopsida; order Alismatales; family Araceae; genus Zantedeschia; species Zantedeschia hybrid cultivar. The sequence continues at coordinate 51,896,729 of JARZZO010000011.1, forward strand.
TTCTAATAAGAAATTTAAACATGCAACTAAACTAATCTACTTACTTGATTGTTGTTCTTTAAACCCTTAATATGTATATAGGTTTGGAAAATAATAATGTGGGTGTGTGAACATGAAGTGATGATAATGATGATGAAGTATGAAAAACAATGAATAAACTAAAAGTTAGAAAGAAATTAGGGAAAGAAAATGGTTGGTTGGCTCCTCCATAGTCTTGATCTTCAAAAGCTTCAAAGGACGAAGAAGAAGAAGCCTTGGATGAAGCTTCTTTTATTGTCCACATTTTTCTCTTCTAGAGCCTTCAAACACCTTGCCTTGAGCTTCAAAATCACCAATGGCTAACCTTTTTCAAAGGTTTAAAGGGTGTTGTATATATATAGAGTAGGTTTAAGGGTGTATGGGGCTTCAAAAGATTTCTCTCCCACAGTTGGATTTACTTTGGATGAGCATGAAGGAGTTAGCAACCTTCCCAACTTTGGAAATCAAATTTTCTCGACGAAATCATGTTTATCAGGAAACTCCCAAATCACATCGCCCAGACGAGACGCCATTTGGTTAATTAAAGTGGCCAAAATAGAAAGGAAATCCGAAAAAGAAACTGAAAAATATTAGGAAACCTAAATAACATCTCCCAAGGGCGACATGCTTTAGATAATTAAGAAATTAATTCGAATTAAAAATCAGAAATCCAAATGGATTAGGACTTAAATGGCGTCTTCCAATGGCGACGCTATTAAGTTAAATCTTTCTGAATTTGGAAATTTAATCTTGAACTGATTTCGACTAGGAATCTAAATGACATCGTTCATGGACTATGCTAATCAACAAATTCGAGAAAAATTAAGAAAAATTAATTAATGATTAAACATCAAACCATTTTGAGGCATTATAAGTGTGACATGAAATTTACTCAATATGAAGTCAAAATTAGCGTGCCTATACTATGTAGGGGCATACCTAAGAACAGTGGTTACTAGTGCGCAATCCGAGATAGAACCCATGACTCCTACACATGTCGGGAACCCTTATCTGAAAATGCAGGGAGTGAGTCACACTAGAAATGGACTCACTAGGGATCCGACGATCCCCACCTCCCACACACAACCAAGGCGCAATAGGAAATATAGACAATATGTGCACAAAATAAACAATAAATAAAACCACACGTTCACAGTCAGAAGCACACAATAAATTGCCAAGTCGAACAGGAAAACACTGACCCGCTGCAACAAAATAGCAACCCCTCGGATAGCACGCTGGCTACTCCGACCTGTCTAGCTCTAGGTGGTTCTGCCTCTACCCAGCCATGAGTGACAAACTCCGAAGTGTGCCACTCCCACACCGGCACTAGGTACTATCCCGGGATAAACCTAGTGGCCCTTGCCTCCTAGGTGCCACTGTGTCACTCCCACACCGACACTATGTCACTCCCACACTGACACAGTGTGCAAAATGCTAACTGAACCATCACTGTAGGTCCACAATCACATAATCACTGAACATGCGATTATAAGTATGTGGAAAATCCTGTCCCAATGTATGATTTCAAGCATACATTTAACAAAGTTATCTAACATTATACAAGAATATAATTTACATAATGTATAGGGAAATTAACTCACATATATACATTACATTCTTATGGATGCAAGAATTAAAGGGGTTCAGGTTTGAATCGTGTCGACTTAGGTTGACGTGATTCAATCGACCTTAAACTAGTTTTCCTCATTTTCAGGCCTCGGGGACTCAGGGACATGGGCCTGAATTGCGTCGACTTAGGCTGATGCGATTCGTAAATCGCATTGGCTTGCGTGGAGGTGACTTAGTGCCCGAGACCACACCTCTCCCTGGTCTCACCGAGCGCACAAAACTCTTCATAAAAATCAAGATACAACATAAATATAGTGAGACCATGCATCCAATAACCCCATTAAAGCATGCCAAACCCAATTCCATAAAATCCATGCTCATTTCAATCAAAATTCACCTTAAATATGCTCATTTTCCACCCAAAAATCTCAATGCAACCATGGCATTAACGTTAACAAGAAATTGCCTAATTCATGCGATCATGGCAAAAGTAGCAAGAGGTAATTTTAGAAGGGGAGATCCTAAACATGATCTTCTACATGGGATCGTAAAAAATCACAAGATTAATCGATCGAAACACATGTGAGGATCATCATCCTATCGGTTACTTGAACTCCTTGTGACCCCTCGCGGAGTCCCCTCTCCGCAGAAGCGCTGCTGCAACGCCGAAGAATCACTGAGCTCCTCCTCCTCATTGTCGAATTGCCTTACCGCTAAGCCGCCGCCGGTACAGGCTGTGGATGTTGCCATTCTGCCAAGATGTTGGCCTCTGTCGGAAGAGTGAGGAGCCGCAATGGAAATAGTGGTGTAAGGGGTAAGAGGTGGTTGTGGGGAGATGGAGTGGTAGAGGAGGAAGAGGGAGAGGAAGAGAGGGAAGGAAGAAGAAGGAATGAGAGGGAGGGAAGTGAGAAAGGAAGGAGAAAGGAGGGTGGTTTATGGTGTTAATCCCTCCGAGCTAAATCGCTTCATCCTAGAATGATGCCATTCAGACGACAAAACCGGGCCTCGCCCATATCTCCCAACGCCCATACTCGGGTCATGCATGCATCGTACTAAATTGCATCGCCTGTGGCCGGCGCCTTTCAAAAGCGTGTCTTACCAGCCTGACACAGTTCATAACCCATACACCATGCCCACAAGGACCCAAACTAGGCGATCCAAATCGAAACCGACCCAGTAACTGAACCCAAAATATCAGTCCTTACAAGTTACGTTTGGTAGAGCACTACTGGACTTAGGTGCTAGTGTGAACCTATTACCAGCATCCATCTATGAAAAATTTGATAGTGGGAAACTTAAACCCACGTCTATCATCTTATAATTAGATGATAGGTTTGTGAAAACTCCACGGGGACTTATAGAAGATGTTATTGTAAAAGTTCATGATTGTTATTTCCCAGTTGATTTCCTCATTCTTAATATAGCCTCACCTGAAGAGTTGATTCATACCCCGATCATTCTAGGACATCCATTCTTAACCACCACCAAAGCTAACATTAATTGTGAAACTGGCATGATAGACATATCTTTTGAGGGTCAAAAAGTCAAGATCAATGTGTTCAAAGCATCCCAATATAAAGACTATGATGAAGAGTGCCACACGATTGACATTTTGGAAGATTTGATTAAGGACGGTCCAGTTCGTACACATGATCTTTTGGAGTAAGCTAGTGCTCTACAAGATTCCACCTACCTCTTAACATCTTGGCCCAAGGTTGAACCTCTACCAGCCTTACAGTCTGAGCCCGCTCTGCCATTTCTTGAAGGCCCTCCTATAGTCGAACTCAAGCCATTACCTGATTCTCTCAAATGTGTCTTTTTGGGCCTTGACCAAACTCTACTAGTCATCATTGTGGCTAATCTCACCCTGCTTTAGGAGGCCCAACTAGAGGTGCTTAAAGCCCATAGGAGTGCCATTGGCTGGTCGGTGGCAAATTTGAATGGAATTAGTCCATGTATATGCATGCATCATATCTATATGGAGAATTTCAAGCCGAGCAGGAAAATGCAAAGACGGCTCTATCTCAACATGAAAGAGGTGTTAGGAATCAACCTAAATCGCAGCGGAAAAAACTAGATTCCAAGTGGTTACGTTGTTGTGATCGAAAAATGGACTGAAATAATTAAACTAGAAGAATCGTTTTTCACCTTTGCGGGGTTTCGAATGTCCCGTGCAAAGTACCGATGTGTTAATCATGCAGGCGCATGATCTCTAGAGGTACCCACACGAGCTTCCGAAGCAGATGAGTTTCCCTCCTCGGCTTGAAGACGTCGACCGGATCTCAGAATCTCCACCATGTAGTTGAGAAGGAGGAGAGATAGAGAATAGCCGTATTCTTCTTCAAGAGAGAGAGAGAGATTGAGGAGAAGAAAATTCTCATAGGTTGTGTACATACGTCCACCACCCCCTTTGGACTCTTATTACTCTCTTATTAGAATAAGAGAGATAATGCCAAAGATTAATTCTCAATAATTATCCAAAAGCTTGGTCTAGGATGATTCTCCCGGTAAATATTTCATAATTATCCTGCGGTTTTTCATAAAAACCCAGATAATAGAATATTTATAATCTCTCACCGTCTTTCGAGAACTCTTATGTGTGTGACCCTTTAGGCCCATATATCAGTATGATTTCAAGTCCACTAAACTTAGAACTATTCCTAAAGTTTAGTATTTATTAATTTATTATTTAAACGTCATATGTTAAATAATTAATTCAATAAATAAGTGGACTGTCATTTAATGATAAAATCCACTAGACCTTCCGACCATGAACGACACCAAGCACTTCCTCATGATCCCAGAAGATAGGATGGATGGCATTCCCTTTGTTGAATCTTTCCGTCTACAGATATCGCACAGATTTAGTCCTTCACCCTTGCAGTACCCCAACAACGCAAGGGTATGGTTTCATCATCAAACCCCTTAAAGCATTGTCCGGATGGATTCCAGTACTCAGTTAACTTCTAGAAAGACACTTCTTTCAATTGACCCTAGCCAAGGATTTCTAAGTACATGTCTATAGGGCATTCTCTCTCCAGTGGTATACCAAGGGTGAGTGATCTCTTGTTGTTCACTCAATTTCCTTCGCAAGCTTCCCACTGTGTCTGAAAGACTGACTATCGTAGACTTAATGGCTAAAGTCATAAGCCTGAAATCAAGACACAATACTCTACAAGCAAGGTATCTTTGGTGACTCAGGTCGAAGGACCAACTATGCTACTACAACAACTGAATACCCTAGTTGACAATCAGGTATAATGACTATCCGGGGATTCTTATTCGGGTCTATTTGGTGAACTCATTCTCTAATGAACACCCACATGTTTGTCTTAGTGTTACCACACAAGTGAATTGAAATCATTCATCCTTATCGCATGAGCAGATATAACTTGTGTCGATCTTTTCGGTTATTTAATGTCCATCTCAAATATCCTATAATCGAGAACAATTTAAGACAAATGTTTACAGAAAATTGATCTCACTATCAGGATCTCATCATGATTCAATATCTTTTATATATGTCTATGGACTTCATTACGATAGTTAAATATACAAGAACCACATAATGAAAAGAGTGCCTTTATTAATTAGAATGTACAAACTGAGTTTATGATTGGCTTTTAGCCTATCCAATTCTATCAAGAGGTGGTGAAGAAAGAGGTAGTGAAGTGGCTTGATTGGCTTTTACTATGCAAGTCGCACCGTTGTTGATGCTCAAATGAATTACAATACTATGGAGAAGGAGTTGTTAGTTGTAGTCTTTGCTCTGGAAAAATTTCGGTCTTATCTTTTAGGAGTAAAAGTCATTATTCATTCTGATCACTCGACTCTGAAATACTTATTGACCAAGAAGGATGCAAAATCTAAACTAATAAGATGGATCTTACTACTCCAAGAATTTGATTTGGAGATTCGGGACAAGAAGGGCTATGAGATTGTTGTAGCTGACGATCTCTCCTGAATTCTCATTTCTAAAAGTGAACCAATAAGATTCATTTCTTGATAAACATCTTTTGGCCATGTCTCACACTGTTCCATCATGGTATGCACATATTGTCAACTATAAGTTGGCTGGCCAACTTCCTGAAAGATGGACCAAAAGTGAGAAGGGCAGATTCTTCTCTTAAAAAAAGCATTACTTCTGAGAAGACCCCAAACTCTTCAAAATCTATCCTAATCAAATCATTTGTCGATGTGTACCTAAGGAAGAACAACAAAATATGCTAAACTTCTGTCACAATCTTGCTTGTGGGGGCCATTTCTTAGAAAAGCAAACCACAGCCAAGGTCTTTAGAGTGAATTTTACTGGCCTACACTTTTCAGAGATGCATATGAGTTCAACATAACTTGCTTAAGATGCAAACTGTAGAGAACCTGGTAAGAGAGGACAAGATGCCACTCAACCCGGTTCTAGTGGTTGAAGTTTTTAATGTTTGGGGATAGATTTTATAGACCCTTTTCTACCATCTTTTGGATATGAGTACATCTTGGTGGCGGTGGATTATGTTTCCAAGTGGATTGAAGCAGTAGCCACCCGAACTAATAATCATAAAGTGGTCATAAAATTTGTCCAGAAAAACACCTTCTCTAGGTTCAGATGGCCCAAGGCTATCATTAGTGATGGGGGTTCACATTTCACTCATTCCCAATTTCGATCCTTACTTAAGAAATATGGGATTACTTACAAGCGTGCTACCCCATAACATCCCCAAACTTGTGTCCAGGTTGAAGTATCTAATAGAGAGAAGAACAATATTTTGCAAAAGTCCGTTAGGCCCTGTAGAAAAGATTGGTCAGAAAGATTAGATGATACTTTATGGGCCTATCAGACTACATACAAAACCCCTATTCGTATGTCCCCTTATAGGTTGAGTTTTGTAAAAGCCTGTCACCTCTCTGTAGAATTAGAGCATAGGGCATACTGGGCCATCAAACAAGTCAATGTTAACTTATCCTAAGCTGGCTCCCATAGACCTTTACAGGTGAGTGAATTAGATGAGTTGCACAATGAAGCTTATGAAAATTCTAAGGTCTATAAAGTAAGACTAAAGACTTTCATTACAAACACATTGTGAGAAAATCTTTCCATCCAAATTAAAAAGTTTGGCTCTTTAAGTCTAGGTTGCACTTGTTTCTAGAAAAATTGAAATCAAGGTGGGATATGTCATTCGTTGTTATTAAAGCTTTTGACAATAGAGATGTCAAAATCATGGATACAAAATGTAAGGACTGAGGTTTCGGATTCAGTTATGAAGTCGATTTCAGAGCCGAACCCCTTGGTTAGGCCCAGTGGGTCTGGGGCATGCCTTCTAAATGACGTCTGGCGTGCACGATGTCATTTACAATGGCGTCGGGTTGTACGAACGCCATTTAGATTGTGTCACGTGGGCTATTGTTGGGGCATGTGCGTACGGCCCTGATTGTGCGGTTTGATTGGCGTCGTGCGTGGCAGACGCGATTCAAACATCTATCAATAAACAACCCCGTCTTGTCATCTGAATGGAATCATTGGCATCGTCTGAGGACGACGCGATTTCACCTGTTTCGGTTTGACGCCCCGAGCCTTCCCTCCTTTCTCTCATTCTCTCCTTCTCACTCTCTCTCTTCGCTCTTTTTGACTCCCTCCACTCCCCCCTTCCCTTCCCCTTCCTCTTCTTCCTCTTCCACCACTCCAATGCACCTTTACCTCTCACCACTACCACCACCATCTCCATCGCGACAATTCATTCTCTGGACGGCGGCCGACATCCAGGCGGAGTGACGGCATCCACGGCGGTGGTTTGTGGTGCGGCAGTTCGGCATCACGGAGCTAGGAGGAGTTCAAGTGACCGATAGGGGGACGATCCTTACACGTGATTTGGTTGTTTTATCCATGTTTTCCCACTTTGAAGCATGCGATGTGTGTAGAGATTTTGGGTTAAATAAGCATGTTTAAGGGGCTTTCTGATGGAAATGGTCATTTTTATGAAATGGGGTTTAACGTGTTTTAAGTAGTTATTTGGATACTCCCCCACTTTCTCTATTTTTAGGTATTTTTAGGGCAATTTTAGGGGGAGGAAATCCCATTTTGTGGCCCACGGGAGGCGGCAGGAAAACCAGATTTCGGGCTCTAAATGGCGTCAGGCTAGGGCGACGCCATTTAAAATGGTGGCGACTATAAGCGACGCCATTTAGGCCAGATTTGTCCCGAGGCTAGTTTCCGTGAGAATCATTTAAAATGGTGGCAACCATGAGCGACGCCATTTAAGCCAGAATCCCGTTTATTCCTGCAATTAACATGTGCATACATTGTTAGTTAATTTGATTAAATGCATGCTTGAAATCATACATTGGGGGCGGAGATTTATGTATGATCGAAATTGCATTGTGTGTGTGTTTATGCGATCGTGGACCAAGAATGACTGTGGTTTGTGTTTGACATCTTGTGTCAGTGTGGGAGTGACACGGTTCCTGTATGACAGTGATGCCGTACTGGTGTGGGAGTGGTACATGTTAGTGTGTCATTCGTGGCTGGGAAGAGGCAGAACCACCTAAGCCAAACAGGCCGGAGTAGCCAGCGCGCTATTTGAGGGGTTGTTGTTCTATCCCAGCGGGTCGTTACTTTCCTAGTTTGACGTGGTAGTTTCTGACGTGTTTCTTACTGTGGAGCCGGGTTTGCTACTGCTAGAAGTTTACCCTTTTGCCATTGGGCCTGATGTAACCTGAGATATCGAGGTTACGACTGGTACCCTTCGCCCTTTGGCCTAATGTAACTCGGGAGGTTAGGGTTACGGGTAGTCCCTATAGCTTCGGCTTGAGGGGGATTTCGCCGGTCCCCAGGGCCCTCGCCTAGCGCCGAGGCCAGGCGTTGAGGGAAGTCCAGTCGATATGATAGTGGTTTAAACTGCTTGTGTGCACACGTAACTGGGTGGTGGTGGATCACTAGTCCCAATTAGTCCTAGTTTGACTCACTGCCTCACACTACGGTGTCTGAAGCTCGTAGGGGTGGACAGGCGTGAGTGTTGGTGGTGTTGTGAGGCGTCGTTTGTACGCGTTCGGCAGTGTGGTTTGTGTGTTTAGCCGGATCTTTAGTTACGAACTGTGGTGTTGAGTTGGGTTGCTTGAATTGCTTAGAACTATGCCTGTTGCAGTTACGAATGCATGTGTTTCATATCAAAACTTGGGAATCTTTGGGAGGTGTGTTTACTACTTTACTTAAATTGCCTATATCGAGTATTATTGCACTTGTTGGTGCGTGTGTGGGAGGTGGGCATCCGGTGATCCCTACTGAGCCCAACTTTGGTGTGGTTCACTCTCTATGGTTTTAGGTGTGGACTTCTTCTTGGCGAGCGTTGGCATGTGGTGTTCTTCCTAGTGTGCGGACCAGTAGCTATCTCGGTTCCGGGATATGCCCCGATGTTGTTGTACTTTTCTTCTGCCGTACTTATTTAATTCTTTGGACCATGTAATTATTGTTGGACTGTGTACGGATATTAATATTGTGCTCCCTGCGCACTTGTACTTTCTTTGAGGGCCGTGTGATTGTTATATTTAGCCTTGTTTAACGCTTACTTCTCTAGACATGTTGTTTGAGATCCAGGTGTGAACCCGTGGATAATGGTCCGATACCCATTTAGTAATCGGGTCCCCCAATTATAGGGTGGCGGGTCGTTACACAAAAAATGGATAAACATTCACTGGTAATGGTCAACGTTTAAAACCTTATGTTGAAAACCTTCAGAATTGTCCACTAGAGTCCATGAAGTTGAATGATCTGCAATGAATGTACGTCCGTCTAGTTGAAGACGTTAACTTTAGCGCCTGTTGGGAACCCAGCATTTTAGAATCATCTTTTGATTTATTTATTTTCCTTTTAGGTCTTCATGCAATAGCCAGCTCTGGTAAACTAACACCCTAACTGCCTCAGGTTGTATCTCTCCTTCCCTGACTTCTTTTAGCTATAATCCTTTCCTTTCTTCTATGCCATTGAGAACAATGTCGTTTAAGATGGGGGGGAGCAACCATTGTGCATTCTTGAAAAACTTCTGAAGGAAATTGGTATTGTTTATTGTTTTAAAAAAAAATGATCAAAATTTTTCATTTTCGCACCCTACTTAAACTTTCATGAAATCATGCATCATTAAGAGGATCCTGTAGACACGCTAATTTGACCTCATGTTGAGTAAATTTCATGTCATAATTATAATGCCCTAAAATGGTCTGACGTTTAATTATTAATTAATTATTTTTTTTTTTTCAAAAATTGTAAAATAGCGTTGCTCTGGTCCAATACCATTTAGATTCTTAGCAGAAATCAGTTCGGAATTAAATTCCTAAATTCAGATAGTTTTAACTTAAGAGCATCACCCAAGGGAGACGCCATTTAGGTCCTAATTCGTCTGGATTTCTGATTTTTAATTTAAATTGATTTCCTAATTATTTAAAGCACGTCGCCCTAGGGAGACGCGATTTAAGTTTCCTAATGTATTTCGGTTTCCTTTCTGGATTTTATTTCTAATTTGGCCACTTTAATTAGCCAAATGGCGTCCCGTCTAGGCGACGCGATTTGAGAGTTTCCTGATAAGCATGATTTAGCCAAGATAATCCGGTTTCCGAAGATGGGAAGGTTGCAAACTCCTCCATGCTCATCCAAGGTAAGTCTAACTGAGGGAGAGAGGCCTTGAAAAGCCCAAAACAACCCTAAACCACTCTCTATAAATACAACACCCTTTGGACCTTTGAAAAAGGTTGGCAATTGATAATTTTGAAGCCCAAGACAAGGTGTTTGGAGCCCCCTAAAGGAGAAAAATGTGAACATCAAGAGAGGCTTCATACAAGGCTTCTTCTTCATCTTCTTCACCTTTTGAAGCTTTTGAAGATCAAGGCTATGAAGGAGCCAACCAACCATCCTCTTTCCCTAATCTCTTTCTAGCTTTTCATTTGATTTCATACAGTTTATTCATTGATTTTCCATAATTCATGATAATCACTCCATATTCACACACACACATCACATGTTTCATACCTATATGTTCGTATTAGGGGTTTAAATAACACCAATCAAGTGAGTAGATTAGTTTAATTACATGATTAAATTCTTTATTAGAATATATACTACTCTACTTTAGTTCTAACTAGAATTTTTCTTGCAAGGAACAAAGAAAGAGAAAGAAGAGATTCAAAAGAAATCAAAAGCAAGAACACATCAACAAAAGGGCTCCTTTTTTTTGGCCGGCCAAAGAGAGGGAATTAAGGACTCAATCTCCCAAGTTAGAAAAGGTAAGCGATCAATCTTTCTTTAAAACTTTTAACGTTTATAGGGATCACGTTTTCTTTAGTTTTAAATAGTTTTACTATTAATATATATAAAAAAAATCATAAATAACACACACGATTTGAGCACTCACAGCTTTTTGGCGATCACGGTGGGACATGGTCTTGCCATCTTTTAGTATTTGCTCTTGCCTTTTAGCACCAGGCACCTACGGTGCACCACTTGTGTCCCTCGGGAACTCCTTTCACCAATTGGTGATTTTAGTTACTTTTATCCCTACGTACACTACGTGCACACCCCTTTGCGACAAGATCTTGCCCTCCCATGATTTTGGAAGTTGTGAGTGTGATAGGAAGTGTGTGGTTGATTGAGTTTATGCTTGTTTGCATGATAATAAACCTGTTTAACATGAATTTGCATGTTCAATTGGATTTCTGTTTATCTTGATAACTTGGGAGGGGATTGTCCCCGAAATTGCTCTTTGTTTACAGTTTTCAGGCTCTGAATAGCGTCTAGACAGAGAGACGCGATTCAAAACCGCGTCGCTGTGACAAGATGCCATTCAGCCTCATATTCCTTTGGCGTTGCTGCCTAAGGTTCTGTTAACAAAAGAAGCTTTTATCTTGAATAGTGTCGGTGAACAGCGATGCGATTCAAGCAGTTCCTTCTTTTGCTCATCAACCCTCAGATCATTGACTTCTTTGTTACCTATATCTATCTTATACTACATTAGAGGCCATCCAGGCCATAGTTCATCTGCATTGGGGCTCACCCCCCCCTCTCTGACTGGGTCGGTCCCTCGGTCATACTAGAGTGATTGGTATTAAGACCTCCATGAGTCCCCAAAAGCAAGGTATTCCTCCTTGTTCATCGGGCTGGTTGTACCAATTGAAGTCCCGAGCAGTTATTCATAACGTTGTGAAAGAACCATAGAGTATAATGGTGGAAAAACTGAACAGAAACTAGGATCCTACCCCGTTGAGTGAATTTGTGTCTAAAAACTCAAGTAATTCAATAAGGAATCCTAAAGCATCGTAATCATCCATTTGTTTGCTAAATTTTATGCAACATGTTTGAAAGTCTTTGCCAAAAACTTAATATCATGATGCTTCGATCATGTAAAACTTTGGGTATGGCTGCTTACAAGCAGGATGCCGTGTTTGAATACAAGGGAGATGCTGATGCCCCTCGTGGATTTGATTATTATTCTAAGAACGGGGGAGATGCTAATACCCCCCACAACCCCAATTACTATCATCCTGAGTATGAGGGAGACATCCATGCCCCTCAAGGTCAGGTCCACTTTACTCACGACCTGTATGGCCCTAGTACTGATCGTCCTCATATACATGTGATCTCCGATCCTACTTTTGAGGAGGCTCAAGATCAGGCTGAGCCTTCATCTATCAATCCTCCTGATTTGGTGACTATCTTGGGAGCTCCGACTGTCCATGTGGATCCTCATCAACTTGAGGCAATCCAATCTATCCTTAAGCGGAAGATGCCCTTGTATTCCGCCGAACCGAATACTGTGGTTCCCCCTGTTATTCATCAAGTTCCTCCTCCTCGCTGTGCTTCTCCCATTCATCAGGCTAGTCACGTCAGTAGCCAGCATACCATAATGTGCCTCCCCCAGGCGATTACAGTTAGTAGAGAAAACCCCCTGATCCCGAAAGGGCGTCTTATCCTCCGTTACCGGAGTCTTTAGCAGACATATTGAACGCCCTTATGCCAGCCAATGCTTTGGTTTTTCCAAAGGAGAAAACAGTCTAGCTCTAGAATGCTGATGCCTCTAGGTACTGTGTCTTCCATAGATTACCTGGGCATACAGTGGATGCATGTTTCCAATTTAGGGACTACATCCATGACCTGAATGAACAAGGGAGTATTGATTGGGAAGAGATGAGAACGTATATAGCCTCCCTGAAGGCGAGGAGACCACAACAACAACAACAACAACAACAACAACAGCCATAGTAGTAGCAACAGCAAATACAGAGAGCACCAACACAGGCAGCAGCACCATCGAACATGGGTATAGTGCCGAATCCGCTATCGGAGCACCAATACTAGGTTGCCCCAATCCTTACCCATAGCCAGTCTGAGGCTAACAAGGGGCAACAGTGGAAGGAAGAGGAGTCCTCCTCTATTTATTTAACAGGCCACGTTCCGAGTACCGTCAAACAACCACCTCGTCGCATCCTCCGCATATCTAAACCAGAACCCATAATCATCACCCCTACATCAACACCCGCTTTCCTTAAACCTTCCTCCAAACCTCAGCCAAATAACCCCCCTACGCATACCATTTCCTACATCAACCACTCACCCCAATACCATACAACCTTCCAAACCATACGTCCGTGCTACAGCACCTCCACCAAATAACCCACCATCACCCACATATGAACCCATTACCCCATCCAAACCCCTCATCAATCCGGCGGTACTCAAGATATCACCTTCTAATGATGAGTAGCACACGCTCTGGAGCGGAAGGATCTTCAACAAAGTCTTCCCTCAATCCACAGTTAGAGATGGCCTATCACAGTCGCCAGAGGAAGCACAGAATGAAGAGAGTGCATCTGGCACTCAATATGACTTGTTGAAGCACTTGGACAGAACATCGGTACGCATCTTAGTGCTTGAACTAATCAAAAGATCTAAAACCTACCAAGAAGTTTTAATGGAGTATCTCAAAAGGGTTATGGTCAATGAGGATGTGCCGATAGATAAGATCACTGCACTGCTAGTCCCACAGGGGGATAAGCCCTCTATTTCATTCCATACATCTGAGTTGGCACCACCAGCAGCCAGGAGCATGGCACCAAGCATTACAATCAATATTTGCCAGAAGGCTGTGGATGCATGTCTGGTTGATACAGGGGCTTCCATTAATGTGTTGTTGCCAAAGACCCTAGAATTTTGTGGTGTACCCAAGGAAAAATGGTTGCCTTCCCCCATCTCTGTTACTGCCTACGACAACTCTACCCGTTCCCCTCTGGGAATGGTCTATTTGAAGTTGGAGTTAGGTCCCGTTTGTCATGATGAGTTCGAATTCTATATTCTTGAGATCGACCCTTCGTTGAAAGGCATCCTTGGTCGTCTGTACATCAAATCTCTTCAGGCAATCCCATCTTCAAACCATCAATGCCTAAAGTTTCCATACAAAGGGCGGATCACTAAAGTAACTAGCATGCCAATCCTTACTGCTGCTCACTCTTTGAACATCAAACCAATTACTTTACCTGGCCGACAACCAATTCTGTCAGTATTACAAGTTTATTCTCCTTCGGCTGATTCTTTGAAAGCCACTATACCAGTTCCTTGTCCAGTCGATGTTGTTAAAAGGGGGAAGTGCGTGAGTACCCCTGGCTGGGATATCATGATGAAGGGTGGCTATCAACTAGGGAAAGGCCTGGGCACACAATTACAAGGCATAACTACACTTATCAAAGACAGCAGAAGAGCACCAGGTAATGGTCTGGGCTATAGGCTAGTGAGGATGAAACGACACATTGTCCAGCAGCAGGAAGATGAAAACGGTTAGAAAATCTGGAAGGCAATGACCACCCCGTACAAAGAAAACTGAGACCCTTTGACTTGGATCTTATATACACATTTCATTAAGGATCCGTAATTAATCATGATAATGACAACATAGTGGTAATCACTTCCCACTTCGACCTACATGACATTTATGGGAGGGATCTAGCCAAGCACTATTCTGAGTTGCTGACATACCGATCCTTGGAGGCTCTGCGGTCGATGAAGAGGAGGAAGATTCAAGATCCAAAATGCGAGTGGTACTGTTGGTTCGACACATGGGACTTGTACATTGCGTTAAACAGGCTATTCCTTGATCCTTCAGAACCAAAGTGGCCGCCATTGATAGATGAATTGATTGAACGGCCTGGGGCCATTTTTGATAAGAGAATTTTGCAGAGTAACGAGACAGACGAAGGGGAGCCCGATGACCCTTATCAGCCTGGATTCACCACGGACCTTCTCTAGAGGGGAACCTATCCCTATCATGTTTTCACCCTCCATACCCTATTCCGCACTCTATTCCTAACCCCGACTTGGTCAAGGGTCATTACTGAAGATATTCCTCGGGCTCTGTGTTGGGTTCTCGGGTTTCTCCGGATCTCCCGCACAGCGGAAATAAAAATAAATTGGAGATTCGTTACCGTTTCGAAAAACTAAAACCCGGTTATCGCATAATCAGTTCTTACTGTGTGCGGATTCGAATCCGCAACCGTTCGGTTCCGTCGGTGCGACACTGCAAGCCGCGCAAGCGCCTGGCCTTTAGCAGAGTCCACGCGATCCTCCTCACGACGGATATCCTCACGTTCCTCGTTCTTCACAGCCATGAAACCTCCGCCGGTCGCCGCAACGATCGCCGCAACGCGCGGACGATTTCCCATCGAACGGGAGTCGGAGAAGCGACGGAGCAGATCTGGGGATCCGGATCTATCCTGGGGCACCAGAGAGAGAGAGAAACAGAGGAGGGGGCAGCTAGGGTTAGCAGTAGCTTGGCCTGCTCAGTCCGTTCGCTATATTTTATACTAACCGCGCGGTTTTTCATAAAAACTCCCGGTTTATATAAAACCCACTTATTTACCCATTGCCTTAAGAATCATTTGCGTGTGACCCTCTAGGCCCAATTATCAGTTCGGTTAATAGCCCAATAAGCCCAGTAACTCCTTACTGGCTTTATTAATCAATTAATAACTCTTTATTAATTAATTAATCAATCGAATTGATGTCGGACATCGAATTCGATCGGGCCTCCGATCACGTTGGGTGCCAAGCAACACTGCGTGAACCCGGAAGGTATCGGGGTTAAGTAACCCACTTTTGGAACCTTTCCGCCGACAGTTACCACATGGATATAATCCTTCATTCGTACAAGCTCTCGAGTCAACTCAGGGTATGGCGTGCTGTCAAACCCTAGACGGTCGACTCATTTGGATTGGATGCCACTGATGAATATCACAAACTCTTTTCTCGATATTATCGTCTGCCCTGGCCAGGGACTTCCGCGCATCCTTCCTAGAGCATTCTCTCTCTAAGTACCGTGAGCGAATGATTCCTTATTGACACACAATTCCCTTCGACGGTATTCCGTTGTACCCAATCCTTGGCTGTTTAGAATCCTGTGGTTAGAGATTCATAAACCAAGGTCAAAGCACAGAAGTCTACCGACAAGGTGTCCTTGGTGTCTCAGGTCCGAGGACCATCCACGCAACTGCGACAATAGAATCAAGCTGGTTGACAGTGAGGTACAATACCATCCAGTGATTCAGTCGGATCAGTTCAGTGAACTCATTCTCCAATGAGCACCTACAGATTCACCTTAGTGTCTCCACACAAGTGACTATGAGATCACGGCTCTCTCACTTGTGCAATAGTTCCATTGTTGTCGCACAACAGCGAAACATGATCAAAGATGCAGGGAACTATGTCAAGGTCGGTGATGAACTTCTTCAACCATACTACTTCCTTGAAAGCTTCAGCTGCAGCGATGTGCTCAGATTCAGTTGTCGAATTTGCAGTGGTTGCTTGCTTGGAACTCTTCCAGCCCACTGCTCCTCCATAGACAAGGAACATATCCTTAGTTCTTCTCAAGTACTTAAGGATACATTTCACTGCCTTCAAGTGCTCTTCGCTTGGATCAACCTGAAATCTACTCGTAACACTTAGAGCAAATGCAATATCAGGCAGTGTACATAGCATGGCATACATGACAATTCCTATGGCAGAGGCATAGTGTAACGACCCGCCATCCTATGACCGGAGACCCGATCACTAAATGGATGTCGACCCATTAACTACGGGTTCACACCCGGATCTCACACAACACATCTGGAGGAGTAAGTGCTAAACATGGCTAAATATAACAATCACAGGGACTACAAAGGTAAACGAGTGCGCAGAAAGAAAGATAACAATGTCCGTATACAGTCCAACAATAATTACATGTCCAACAAATTAAATAAGTACAGGCAGAAGGAAAGTACAACAACATCGGGGCATACCCCGGAACAGAGACAATTGTTGGTCCGCACACCAAGAAGGCACCACACGCCTCCGCTGCACCGCGAAGTCCACACCTGAAACCGCAGGGAGTGAGCCACACCAGAATTGGGCTCAGTAGGGATCATCCGATCCCCTGCCTCCCACTCACACACCCACAAGTGCAACAACAGGGATATATGGCAATTAAGTAAAGCAGTAAACATAGCACCCGAATCTGATATGAAACGTACGATAAGCAGTGTAGCAAGAACCAGTCTAAGCAACCTGAAGAACCCAACACAGATGTCACGTCTCACAGCCAAAGTCCACGAAGCGACTGAACCACACTCTTGACCGAAGTCAAACGTCGCCTCCCAACACTACCACCACTGCTCACGCCTGTCCACCCCTACAGTGTTCCGGGGCACTGTAGGGTGAGGCAGTGAGCCAAACTAGGACTAGCTGGAACCAGTGTACCGCCACTGCCAGCTACGTGTGCACACAAGCAGTCTAGACTACTGTCCTACCGTCCGGATTGCCTCCACGCTAGGCCTCAGCGCTTCAGGAGGGCCCTAGGGACCGGCGAACCCCCGTCAAGCCGAAGCTATAGGAACTACCCACAACCCTAACCTCCCGGGCTGCGTCAGCTACTCCGGCCCGCTGAGGCCAAGCAGCAACCCCTCGGATAGCGCACCAGCTACTCCGGCCCGACGGGCTCAAGGTGGTTCTGCTTCCCTCAGCCAAAGGTAAAACACAACATGTACCCCTTCTCCCACCGGTACGGCACAATGCCTCACAGACACCATGACCCTGTCCCCATCGGTCCATAGTGACAAACGTAAACCACAGTCATATCAATCCACAGTTGTATCAATCCACAGTCGTATAAGCACATACACACATATAACATGATGTAATTCCGTTCACACAGAAATCCTCAGTCTCAGTGTACAACGTAAAACATGCCTTAGAACCGCCAACAGTGAAACACATGCTAAAACCAGCACTAAGACAGTTCTGTCTTGAATCGCGTCGACCGAGGTCGACGCCATTCAAGTCCCTCAGACAGGTTCATTTAAAAGTCAGATTATTCCTTGAAACGCGTCGTCATAGGGAGACGCCCTTTAAAACGCGTCCAGGTCCACAGACGCCATTCACACCGAAATTCCAGATTTACAGACCCTCACTCGGGGTGATTTTCCTGCCTAAATGGCGTCATGATGGCCCGACGTCCTTCCGAAAGGCGTCGTCCATACATGACGTCATTTAGCGCCAGAACCCCTACTCGTAAAACCTCGAACAGGGAGGTTTCTGCCCTAAAAGGCGTCGTACTGCCCTGACGCCCTTCTGAAAGGCGTCGACCAGGCACGACGCCGTTTAGCTCCAGAAACCTGGTTCCCTGGTTCGAACCGAGGGTTTCTCCCTTAACCCCAAACACCCCGAAAATCCCCAAAACAAGAAGGAGAGGAAGAGGAATTCAACCATCACACGCATGCTACGAAACCACGTTCACAAGCACCGCCATTCCCACAAGGAAACCCCCTAAACATGCTCAATCTAGCCCCAAACACGTCATGGCACGCCAAGGAAAACACGAGCAGCACATGCAACGTTCGTCCCCCTACCGGTTCTTGAACTCCTCCAAGCTCCTCGCCGCCGACCCGCCGCACCGCAGACCGCCGCCGGTACTGTAACGACCCGCCATCCTATGACCGGAGACCCGGTCACTAAATGGATGTCGGCCCATTAACTGTAGGTTCATACCCGGATCTTATACACACATCTGGAGGAGTAGGCGTTAAACAAGATTAAATATAACATTCATACGGACTACAAGGGGTACAGTGCGCAGGAAGTAAAGTAATAATGTTCGTATACAGTCCAACAATAATTACATGTCCTACAAATTAAATAAGTACAGGCAGAAATAAGGTACAACAACGTCGGGGCATATCCCGGAAACTAAGATAGCTGCTGGTCCGCACACCAAGGAGAACACCACGCGCAGTCACACGCCACAAGGACCACACCTGAAAACGCAGGGAGTGAGCCACACGAGAATTGGGCTCAGTAGGGATCATTCGATCCCCTGCCTCCCACACACACACCCACAAGTGCAGTAACAAAGGTACAGGTAATAAGACAAGTAAAGCTGCAGCACACTACTCCTAAATTCCCAATATGAACCATACGCATTCGAAATGTAACATGCATAATTCTAAAATCATTATATCAAGAAGCCTACGACTCGCGTCTCGGTAAAACACGCCAACCACTCCTCCGAAAGTGGGAAACACACGAACCACACAGCCGTAAGTAGGAAACACCGTCCACACAACCGAAAGTGGGAAATACCGACCCGCTGAGACCAAACAGTAACCCCTCGGATAGCACGCTGGCTACTCCGGCCCAACTGGCTCAGGTGGTTACTCCTTCCCTCAGCATGAGTGACTCTCCGAATGTACCACTCCGACACCGGTACTAGCTGACCCCGGGGTTCACCAGGTGACCCTCTCTCACTAGGCATCACCCCGCCCACGCCCCCACCGGCGCTGTGCTCACGCCCCCACCAGCACAGGGTGATAAAGTGCTACAATGTCACTCCAGGTCCACAGTAACTCAAAACACCAAAACCCGGCACAGTACGATCCGGTCACGTGAAAAGCCCGCGATCGCACAACACACAACGCAGTGCCATCCGATCATAAAGAAACCAAATATACTAGAGCATGCACTAACCAACTATCTAGCAGTATGTACATTTTACTGGCATGAATTAGTGTTGTTCTGTCTTGAATCGCGTCGCCCAAGGCCGACGCCAGTCAAGTTCCCTAAACTGGTTCATAAAACAGAGGCTACGGGAATCTGGCCTAAAAGGCGTCGACACCAGCAGTCGCCTTTTTGAAAGGCGTCGACATCCTTCGACGCCATTCAGCTGATAAATATAGAATTTTTAGGAAAACATTACCCAGGGGATTTCTGCCTTAAAAGGCGTCATGGTTACCCGACGCCATTCAAATCGCGTCGTCCACCCATGACGTCTTTTAGTCCCAGAATCCCGAGTTGACGGACCCTCAGTCGGGGTGATTTCCTGCCTAAATGGCGTCATGATGGACTGACGTCCTTTTGAAAGGCGTCGTCCATCCATGACGTCATTTAGCACCAGAACCCCTAACTCGTGAAACCTCGAACGGGGAGGTTTCTGCCTTAAAACGCGTCGTGCTGTCCTGACGTCCTTTTGAAAGGCGTCGACCAGGCACGACGCCGTTTAGCGCCAGAAACCTGGTTCCCTGGTTCGAACCGAGGGTTCTTCCCTTAATCCCCAAATGCCCCGAAAAGCCCCAAAACGGAAAGGGGGAGGAAGAGAAGTTGATTCACCACAAACATACTACGAAACCCCATTCACGAACGCGGCCATATCCACGAGAACACCCCCTAGGCATGCTTAATCTAGCCAAAAACACATCACGTAATGCTTAAGAAGACACGAGCAACGCATACAAGGTTCGTCCCCCTACCGGATACTTGAACTCCTCCTGGCTCCGTGTCGCCCAACCGCCGCACCGCAGACCGCCGCCGGTACCCCGAGAACGTCGCCACTCCGCCGGGACGTCGGCCGCCGTTCGGAGAATGGAACGCCGCGCAGGAAGTGGTGGTGGTAGAGGTGAGAAGTAGGGAAACGTTGGAGTGGTGGAAGAGGAAGAAGAGGAAGGGAAAGGGGGAGACTGGGATCGGAAGAGGCGGAGAGGGAGAGGAGAGAGAGAGTGAAGGGTGAGAAATGAGGGAAAGAAAGGAGGGCTCACGGGGTCAATCAAGAACTGCCTAAAGCGCGTCGACCACCACGGACGCCGTTCAGCTGACATGTCAGGCGCCGTACACTGAGACCGCAGGGTGGCAGTCTGAATTGCGTCGACCACCATGGACGCCGTTCAGACGATGAGACAGGGGCCGTACTCTCGCGGCCCGAAACCCGCCCACGTGGCGCCCTCATGGCACAACAGCAAAACGTCTAAATGGCGTCCACCTATCAAGACGCCGTTTAAAAGGCGTCGTGTAGTGTAGACGTCATTCAGAAGAAACTCTCCAGACCCATCAGGGTCCGACTCAGGGGATCCGGTCCGAAACCGACCCGAAGACATAACCCGAAACCTCAGTCCTTACATTCTCCCCCCCTTAAAAGAATTTCGTCCTCGAAATTTGCAACTGCTCACAAGATAATCACGGCTAACCAACATATGTCGGCAACACATATCACAACAATCATTCTCACCAATCACACACACAGGGCTCCACATAACTAGCCTGCTAAAAGTAACGAGGGCGAAATGCCTCTACTGCCTACCCGCAAGGAAACTTACCAGAAAAGGTAAGGAACTGCTTCCCAGTATCTCAAACACGCGCCCCCAGGTCGCCTCGCTCCCGGAGCGATACTGTCAACATACTCAACCCAAGGATACAACTTTGTTTCGGAGGACCTGTCACTAGTGATTCTCAAAACACATTTAGACACACTGGAAAGGACAAGTCCTCAGTGACTTCACGTCCTGAAGATTCCATCACCTGGGGCGGATCCAAAACATTCCCTTGAGACGAAATACGAAACGCATCGTGTACTCCCGCAAGATTGAACGGCAAGGCTGGCTGGCGATCTTCCCCAATTCAAGCAAAAATGGGAGGAGGCCCAGCACGGCGCAGACCCAGCTTACCTTGCTTCCCAAATCTCCTTACACCCATGGAGGGCGAGACTTGGAAAAACACGAAGTCCCCAATTTCAAACTCAATCGGTCTCTCACCGATGATAGCATAACTCTGGCAACCTAAGCACACTGTTGAACCAACTCTGACCCTGCTAACTGTCTCTTGCCAATCTCAAACTAGATCGCAAGGAATCGACACAGCCGTCTAAACAATACCTCATAAGGCGCCATGCCAATGCTAGAGCGGCAACTAGTCTGGTACACATAACCCCACTGAAACCAATGCTGCTCCCCAAAAACCTCCTCAGTTTAGGCAACATGCCACGAGCAAAACTTCTGAAATCCAAATGGCCCCCCTCTGACCGCCCATCAGCCTCGGGATGATAGGCCGAGCTGAAGGTTAACCGCGTACTCAAAGTCTTCCAAAGACTCTTCCCACGATCAAGAAGTAAATCTCAAAGCCCGATCCGACATAATGGATAAGGGCACATCAAGCAGAAAGAGATGATCCGACTCACAAACAACTCAGCCAATTTATCGACTGACCAGTCCTCCCTGATAGCCAGGAAGTGTGCTGACGTAGTCAGTTGCTTAATGGTAATCCAGATCACGCTCCCTCCACCAGGGAATAAAACAATCCTAATACATGCCTCAAGTCGCAAGCTCCCGTCTCCACACCGGGATCGGCAAGGACTGCCACCATGCTACCGCTGCGCCACTCTGATATTCCACCCTAACCTGCCGACAATTAAACATTCAATTACAAAACCAACTCTGTCCTCCTTCCTACTAGACCACTAAACAATGATACGTCTTACTTGATCTGGGAAGCATCATTTATCTAGAACAGTGTGCCTTCAAAAGGGACACCTGCGCACGACATTCACGGTCAAATCATAAAGTCTACCTCTAACCTGACTGTACTACTGCTGGCCAACCTGGCTCCATCAGCCTCACGTGGAATCTAAAAGGGAGATTCCACAGTCTGCTCAAATAACCCCCATACAAACGAAGCCTCTTGATCTATAGTACAAACACCACAGCTGCCAACTCTGAGTCATAGATGGATAGTTCTCCTCAAGCTTCTTTAACTGCCTATAGGCCACAATCTTACCAAGTTGCATCAGAACGCACCCAAACCTCGATGTGATGTAACTGAATACCCCACAAATTCACCGGAACCTAATAGAAGTGCCAACATTGGAGCCCAAGTGAGGCGAGTCTTCAACTTAATGAAACTCCGCTCACACTCCTCGGTCCACGTGAGACGAACTCCCCTACGAGTCAACCTCAACAAGGGGGGTTGCTATCAAAGAAAACCCCTGGACCAACCATCGGTAAAATCTTGCTAATGCCCTCACCGATCATACTCTCATACGGGGCTCCCCACACACAATTGGTCAAACAGCTCAATACCAAATTAAATATGTTCTATGATTCCACCAACATTGATAGACCAACATCATTATATAATAACCTTACAAAGTACACATTACAATACCAAATCACCACCACAACCCAAAATGCATAAAGAGTGCCATAGGAGTTCACAACTACTACTTCATAAGACAAGATAAGAGTGTCCATCTATCTCTGCATTTCGAATCCCCACAGAAAGAACACACAACACTATATAAGGTACCGGCTCCTACTGACCACTCGGCCCCTGACTTGCCTTATTCTTATGGGGACAGTTCCTCGCGAGATGTCCCCTCCTGCCACAGCCAAAACAGCTACCCGCGACCAATGGACACACCCGGTTGCCGTGATACCTACCACAACGGGAACAATAATCTGCCGCATCATGTCTCTTTCCCTGCTGCCTGCTAGCCTCAGTCAGTATCTGTTGGGCCGAACCGTCCTCATCTTCATCACGTGACATCCCTTGGGAACCGAACTCAAAGGAACTCGAACCGCCTGATGAAAGGACCGTTGATTTGCTCTTGCCTTGCTGCTTCCCTCGTACCGATCGCTCCAACTCTTTTGCCATTTGCTGAAATTGAGTCTCCACTGCTGCCGCGCATCGAACCGCTGATGCCAGATCTCTACAACACTGAGGTGCCACCATTGTCCTTAGATCATATCGGAGTCCATCTACAAATCTCTCGGTTCTATATCTCTCCTGCTCAAATAAGTGTGGAACGAATCCTCCAAGAGCTACAAACTTCGCATGATAATCTAGAACTGACATGTCATTCTGCATCAATTCCATAAATTCTCTTTCCTTGGCCTCCTAGACGAGCCCCGGAAAGTACTGTCTACTGAACTCTCTCACAAATACCTCCCAAGGGATCTCTCTCAAGGATCTATTTGTAAACATCCTTGTTTTGACGGTAACCCACCACTCGTATGCATTATCCTTCAATAAATAGGTTGCCAACAAGGTTTTATCATTCTCAGCACATTCAAGAACGTCAAACGCCTTCTCCACTTCCTTAATCCAACGAGCTGCCTGGTCTGGGACTGGTCGACCTGTGAAAGAAGGGGTCCCCAACCTCGAAAACCGCTCTAATACCGTGAACTGGTCACCTCAGGAATTGGATCCCTCGCTACCGTCTCCCTGCTGGTATCTACCCATAGCTCCAATCATAGCCTTCACGAAACGATCCACATTGTGCCCTTCTGCCCCCGAACTACCATCGTCTGATCTCGTACCACGAGCCAACGAAACTCTCTTCCTCGGCGCCATCACTACTTCACGAACGCAAAAATCAACACAAACACGTCAAAACCTATCACTCTACACCAGCAGCCATCGCCTGTACAGACTCGTAATTATTGTTGGACTATGATATCTAACCCAGTTTATCACATACTCGACCAGACTGAGCTCTGATACCAACTGTAACGACCCGCCATCCTATGACCGGAGACCCGGTCACTAAATGGATGTCGGCCCATTAACTGTAGGTTCATACCCGGATCTTATACACACATCTGGAGGAGTAGGCGTTAAACAAGATTAAATATAACAATCATACGGACTACAAGGGGTACAGTGCGCAGGAAGTAAAGTAATAATGTCCGTATACAGTCCAACAATAATTACATGTCCTACAAATTAAATAAGTACAGGCAGAAATAAGGTACAACAACGTCGGGGCATACCCCGGAAACTAAGATAGCTGCTGGTCCGCACACCAAGGAGAACGCCACGCGCCGTCACACGCCACAAGGACCACACCTGAAAACGCAGGGAGTGAGCCACACGAGAATTGGGCTCAGTAGGGATCATTCGATCCCCTGCCTCCCACACACACACCCACAAGTGCAATAACAAAGGTACAGGTAATAAGACAAGTAAAGCTGCAGCACACTACTCCTAAATTCTCAATATGAACCATATGCATTCGAAATGTAACATGCATAGTTCTAAAATCATTCTATCAAGAAGCCTACGACTCGCGTCTCGGTAAAACATGCCAACCACTCCTCCGAAAGTGGGAAACACACCAACCACACAGCCGTAAGTAGGAAACACCGTCCACACAACCGAAAGTGGGAAACACCGACCCGCTGAGACCAAACAGTAACCCCTCGGATAGCACGTTGGCTACTCCGGCCCAACTGGCTCAGGTGGTTAATCCTTCCCTCAGCATGAGTGACTCTCCGAATGTACCACTCCGACACCGGTACTAGCTGACCCCGGGGTTCACCAGGTGACCCTCTCTCACTAGGCGTCACCCCGCCCACGCCCCCACCGGCGCTGTGCTCACGCCCCCACCAGCACAGGATGATAAAGTGCTACAATGTCACTCCAGGTCCACAGTAACTCAAAACACCAAAACCCGGCACAGTACGATCCGGTCACGTGAAAAGCCCGCGATCGCACTACACACAACGCAGTGCCATCCGATCATAAAGAAACCAAATATACTAGAGCATGCACTAACCAACTATCTAGCAGTATGTACATTTTACTGGCATGAATTAGTGTTGTTCTGTCTTGAATCGCGTCGCCCAAGGCCGACGCCATTCAAGTTCCCTAAACTAGTTCATAAAATAGAGGCCACGAGAATCTGGCCTAAAAGGCGTGGACACCAGCAGTCGCCTTTTTGAAAGGCGTCGACATCCTCCGACGCCATTCAGCTGATAAATCCAGAATTTTCAGGAAAACATTACCCAGGGGATTTCTGCCTTAAAAGGTGTCATGGTTACCCGACGCCATTCAAATCGCGTCGTCCACCCATGACGTCTTTTAGTCCCAGAATCCCGAGTTGACGGCCCCTCAGTCGGGGTGATTTCCTGCCTAAATGGCGTCATGATGGCCCGACGTCCTTGTGAAAGGCGTCGTCCATCCATGACGTCATTTAGCGCCAGAACCCCTAACTCATGAAACCTCGAATGGGGAGGTTTCTGCCCTAAAACGTGTCGTGTTGTCCTGACGTCCTTTTGAAAGGCGTCGACCAGGCATGACGCCGTTTAGCGCCAGAAACCTGGTTCCCTGGTTCGAACCGAGGGTTCTTCCCTTAATCCCCAAATGCCCCGAAAAGCCCCAAAACAGAAAGGGGGAGGAAGAGAAGTTAATTCACCACAAACATACTACGAAACCCCATTCACGAACGCGGCCATATCCACGAGAACACCCCCTAGGCATGCTTAATCTAGCCAAAAACACATCACGTAATGCTTAAGAAGACACGAGCAACGCATACAAGGTTCGTCCCCCTACCGGATACTTGAACTCCTCCTGGCTCCGTGTCGCCCAACCGCCGCACCGCAGACCGCCGCCGGTACCCCGAGAACGTCGCCACTCCGCCGGGACGTCGGCGGCCGTCTGGAGAATGGAACGCCGCGAAGGAAGTGGTGGTGGTAGAGGTGAGAAGTAGGGAAACGTTGGAGTGGTGGAAGAGGAAGAAGAGGAAGGGAAAGGGGGAGACTGGGATCGGAGGAGGCGGAGAGGGAGAGGAGAGAGAGAGTGAAGGGTGAGAAATGAGGGAAAGAAAGGAGGGCTCACGGGGTCAATCAAGAACTGCCTAAAACGCGTCGAGCGAGAAGGACGCCTATCAGATGACAGGACGGGCCGTATTGACAGCTGTCTGAAACGCGTCGACCACCACGGACGCCGTTCAGCTGACATGTCAGGCGCCGTACACTGACACCACAGGGTGGCAGTCTGAATCGCGTCGACCACCATGGACGCCATTCAGACGATGAGACAGGGGCCGTACTCTCGCGGCCCAAAACCCGCCCACGTGGCGCCCACGTGGCACAACAGCAAAACGTCTAAATGGCGTCCACCTATCAAGACGCCGTTTAAAAGGCGTCGTGTAGTGTAGACGTCATTCAGAAGAAACTTTCCAGACCCATCAGGGTCCGACTCAAGGGATCCGGTCCGAAACCGACCCGAAGACTTAACCCGAAACCTCAGTCCTTACAGGTACCCTCGAGGACGCCGCCACTCCGCCGGGACGTCGGCCGCCGTCCGGAGAAGGGAACGCCGCGAAGGAGGTGGTGGAGGTAGAGGTGAGAGGTGAAGAGGCTATGGAGTGATGGAAGAGGAAGAAGAGGAAGGGAAGGGAGGAAAGACGGCGGAGGGAGCGGAGAGGGCGAAGAGAGAGAGAGTGAAGGCGAAAATGAGGGAAAGAAGGAGAGGCTCGCGGGGTCAATCTAAATCCAGCTAAAACGCGTCGATCGAGGTAGACGCCGTTCAGATGACAGGACAGGCCGTACTGACAACGCTCTGGCGCCGTACCCTGACATCGCAGAGGTCACAGTCTGAATCGCGTCAACCAACATGGACGCCGTTCAGACGATGTGACAGGGGCTGTACTCTCGCGCCCCGAAACCCGCCCACGTGGTGCCCACGTGGCACAACAACCAGCAGACCTAAATGGCGTCCACACAACCTGACGCCTTTTGAAAGGCGTCGAGCAGTGCTGACGCCATTCAGCCAAGAATCTCAAGACCCCACAGGGTCCAAACCAGGGGATCCGGCCCGAACCCCACCCGAAAACAGAACCCGAAACCTCAGTCCTTACACATAGGGTACTCTATCCATGAGTGCCCTCTCATCAAGAGTCTTAGGAGACTGCTCCTTTGAGAGACTAATTTCATGTCTTATCGATATGAGACCTCTCTTGGAATTTTCCATGTAAAACTTTTTTACTATGGTATCTGTATACAAGGATTGGGTCATTCCAAGCATCCTCTTTGATCTACCTCTATAGATCCGTATTCCCAATACGTAGGATGCTTCTCCAAAGTCCTTCATGGAGAAAATTTTCGACAGCCAGATCTTTACTAACGACATCATAGCTACATCATTCCCAATGAGTAGGATGTCATCTACATAAAGAACTAAGAAGGTGACTGCGCTCCCACTAGTCTTCTTGTACACACAAGGCTCATCTTCATTCTTAATGATGTTATAAGACTTGACAGCCTCGTCAAATCTTATGTTCCAGCTCCGGTAAGCTTGCTTCAGTCCATAAATGGACCTCTGAAGCTTGCATACTTTATCTAGAGATTCTTTGGATGTGAAACCTTCTAGTTGTATCATATACACCTCTTCCTCAAGGTTACCATTGAGGAATGCAGTCCTCACATCCATCTGTCAGATTTCATAATCAAAATGTGCAGCAATGGCGAGTAGAACTTTGATTGACTTTATCATGGCAACTGGTGAGAAAATCTCGTCATAGTCAATTCCTTGCCTTTGACGATATCCCTTTACCACCAACCTTGCCTTATAAGTATCGATCTGTCCATCAGCACCAATCTTTCTCTTAAAGATACACTTGCATCCGATGGGTACAATACCCTCGGGCAAGTCCTCCAAGTTCCAAACTTGGTTGGTGTACATGGACTGGATTTCTGAGTTCATGGCTTCTCGCCATTTTCCGGCTTCTGGGCCTTCTATGGCTTCCTGGTAGGTTTTAAGATCATCATCCTCATTATGTTCTACCTTATACTCACCTTCAGCGATATGTCCCACATATCGTTCGGATGGTTTAGGTAATCTACCAGATTTACGAGGCTCATATGTGCGTACCTGAACAAATTCAGGAACTGATATCTCATCTGATGATAATACAGCTGTTTGGGGATCTGGAACCTCTTCCAGTACTATTTTTCTCCCACTGTCCTCCTGGAGAAAGTATTCTTCTTACAGGAAGACAGCTTTCCTAGCGACAAACACCTTTTGTTCACCAAGATGGTAAAAATAGTATCCACAGGTTTCCTTTGGATATCTTACAAACCTGCATTTATCAGTTCGGGATTCCAGCTTGTCTGGATCATGCCTCTTTACATGAGCAGGACAACCCCAAATTTTTAACATGTTTAAATTCTGGTTTCCTGCCTTTCCATATCTCATATAGAGTAGAGGCCACAGACTTGCTGGCTACTCTGTTCAGTAGGTATGTTGCTGACTCTAGAGCATACCCCAGAGGGACACTAGTAATCCTGAAAAGCTCATGATGGATCGCACCATGTACAACAAGGTGCAATTCCTCTTTTCGGATACACCATTCATCTGTGGTGTATATGGATGGGTCAGCTGAGAAAGGATACCATTATCCTTTAAGAATTATGTGAAATTAGTACTCAAGTATTCTCCTCCTCGATCAGATCGAAGAACTTTAATACTCTTTCCTAATTGTTTCTCTACCTCATCCTAGAACTCCTTGAACTTCTCAAATGTTTCCGACTTGTACTTCATTAAGTAAACATAGCCGAATCTTGAGAAGTCATCGGTAAACATGATGAAGTATGAAAAGCCACCTTTGGCTTGGGTGGACATTGGACCACATACATCTGAATGTATTAGTTCTAGAATGTCCTTGGCACGTTCTCCATGTCTAGTAAATGGAGACTTTGTCATCTTTTCCATAAGGCAGGATTCACATGTCGTAAACGATTCATAATCGAATGCAGTTAAGTAATTATGCTTGTGCAACTTTTGCAACGTGCTTTCACCAATATGTCCAAATCTACAATGTCACATGTAGGCTTGGTTCACATAATTCTTGCTCTTCTTAAGAGCATTATCAATATGAAGATTGTAATAAGAAACATCTAAAAGATATAGACTGTTGACGAAAGATGCCGAAGCTATTGATTTAGTACCATAATAAATCGAACAACTTCTATTCTCAATAGTAAACCTATATCCTATCTTGTCCAAACAAGATACTGATATGATGTTCTTTATTATGCTAGGAACATAATAACAATCTTCTAATAATAAGGCGTCTCCTGATGGAAGCCTGAGGTTTGCTGTCCTAATAGCAATCACCGCAACTTTTGCGCCATTTCCTAGCCTCAATTCCACCTCGCCTTTTCTCAGCTTGCGCTTACTTGTCAGCATCTGCACATCATGGCAGATATGAGAAGCACATCCGGTATCTAATACCCAAGATGTGGAATCTCTTACTGACAAGTTGATATCTATCATATAGATATCTGAAGCTTTAGACAGCTTAATCTTTCCATGAGCTTTATCGTTGAGGAATTTCTTGCAGTTCCTCTTCTAGTGACCATACTGCTTACAGTAGAAGCAGTCACCCTTTACTACTCTTTTGCCTTTATCCTTCGATCTTTTATCGTTAGCTATCATCTCTGCTTTAGGGGTATCTAATGCCGATTCAGCAGGAGGATCAACATCAAGGGCGTAGGCAATCTGCTCAGATCTGAAGACATTCTTCAAGTGTCTGAGTCAATCCGAGTAGATCAGGTAAGTCAAAAGGGCATCAAGTATGCCACAGAGTAGGTTATACGACGACATAATTTCTTACAGGAGATGAATAAAATCTATTTAGCAGATGTTCAATTATTAAAATTTAAAACAAGACATGGTCTTTTGTTCAAGTTTTAACTCCCACTAATTTTCGACGGACTGTATAACCCTCAGTTATACAGAACGGGAGACGCCGATAGTCTCTTAGTGGGGATCAGAATCTCAATGACTTGCAATACAGCCTTATGGATAGCACAACAAACTGTAATACAATCGAAGAGCACCCAACTCATAGGATTTGCAACTCCTTGCAATATCTAATCATAGCTTCGGTCCCCAGAGATTTAATGGCCTTGTGGATAGCACAACAAATCACTAATTCTGGTCTAAGCTAACCATCATTATGCGACGAGCATAGATTTGCATGCAGCCCTTGTGGATAGCACAACAAAGCTACATGGTTCCTCTATCTCGATCATATAGACATCTAATACCATAGCCACAGTTTCTCCTCCCAATTAAATAGGCCTTGTGGATAGCATAACAAACCTGCCTAAAGTGATTCGAATCCTATGACTATAACGATGGTGGACGACGCGGTAAGTTCTTAACTACTCACGTTATGGCTTAGAGTTTAGATGAGGGTATTTAGATAACTTTTATCTTGGTCTCTCCTAAGTAATAGTATATAAACATATCGTATATATTTACTAAATACTATACCTGCTATGATTCATAATCAATCGAAAACAATGCATCTCATATATGTCATTAGTGTGGTCATGGATAGCACAGTGGGTTTAACTGGAGCCAACAGTCAAACGCACACAAAATCTAACATAACAATTATATTAGATACCTGCAAACACAAAAGCAAAGGATCTCCATCGATTACAATAATTCTAGAATTACAAGTAAATTGAAGAAGGCCTTATGGCGAGTACAAGAGAGAGGGAGGTAGAAGTACATCGGAGTTCTTGAGAGGGAGAGGTACGCAGACCTCTATTTATTAACAATTAATAAATATCCATACATCTACGATCCACATCCATCATTCATCACATGAATAATAAAAATAAGTGCATATCCATGACCACAATGTGTTTTAAACATTCCACACATGATTAGCACATCACATGGCTAAAACAAAAGAGTTTTCAAAATAAAATATCTTTAGCTTTCAAAAATTAGGATCCAATCAAAATTGGTATTTGAATTTCGAAAATACTTTTAATTAACTAAATCATGCAATTAAATATAATTTAAAAGCATTTAAGCACACATCACAGGTGCAAATAGTCCAAATTAATAATTCCAGATTATTCCACGCAACTTAGAACACTTCTAATAATCAAACAATCTAACAATTAGATTGAATCAAAATTAATAATCGAACAATTGGACTATTAATATCTAATTACTAATCTAACTCTTAGATTAGTTAATCAATGTTAATTACTAATTTAATATTTAAATTATTAATCAACATTAATTAATTAAGGACTACTAATTTAACACTTAAATTAGTTATTAAAATTAATTATTAATTTAACTTTTAAATTGATAATTAACTCTAATGAATTAACTATTAGATAATTAAACAATTAAAAATCTAACATTTAGATTATAACTATTAACCACTAAAGTTAATTCCTTAAATTAGTCACATTAAGGTTAATAATTAATTTAACATTTAAACTAATATTAACCATAATTAATTAACAACTAATTGCTAATTAATAATCTCTTAATTGACTTAATTATTCAAAATCATTAATAACCCAATTTAAAATCAATTATTAATTTAACAATTAAATTAATAATTAACTCTAATCATATAACAACATTTGTTATTAATAATAATGATTCATAATCATTAATAATATAATTAAGTAAATCTGAATACTAATTTAAAATTTAAAACAATATCAAATTTAAATTCAGATCCAATTTAATTAATATTCGGGTAATAGGGGATTGAGGGTTTAAGTGGGAAATAGGGTTTAAGAGGGCTCAGCCAAATAAGGGGCTTAATCGAGCCCTGGCTCGGCTAGGCTCAAGCCCTGGCTCGACCAGGGTCCGAGCCAGGACCCTCCTGGCTCAGCCAAGGCCCTCTTGGCTCAGCCACCCGGCCCGGCCCAGCCCCTTGGACCGGCCCCCTTCCCCACCCGACGGCGCCCTAGATGCAGAAACCCTAAAAGGTTGCAGGTGGCGGTGGAAGGGGCTGGGGCGCCAGCGGCGGCCCTCGACGGCGGCGGCCCCCGCAGGCGGTGCCCCCGGCGCCGGCGACGTGCCCGACCCCAGCAGGGCCGCCGGCTGTGGCCAAACATGTGGCCAGCCGAGCCCTTGATATCTCCCCAAAAAATCTGGTTTTCTCAAAACTATGTAAAGATGGAGAAGAAGGGGCCCCCTCCGGCCAACTCCTGAGGCCACTCCGGCACCGGCCATGGCTTCAGTGATGAGCACAGATCCTTCCCCAAGGATCCGGGGTGTTTGGCAAGCCTTCCCAACCTTTGGGGAAGCCTGAACAAAACCGAAATGCCCATCATTCTTTGTCCCACTAAGAACACTAAAAACCCCGATAAAATTTCGAAAATAACAGAATAAAAATAATCTAATTATTTTCAGTTCATCGTATGAACAGGGATCCAATTATTAATGGAACTCAAGCATGGAATAAATTCAAGGAAAAATTAATTTCGGAGACCGAAACAGGACGAGAAACAGTGGAACCTGGCTCTGATACCACTGTTGGGTTCTCGGGTTTCTTCGGATCTCCCACGCAGCGGAAATAAAAATAAATCAGAGATCTATTCCCGTTTCGAAAAACTAAATTCCGGTTATCAGATAATCAGTTCTTACCGTGTGCGGATTCGAATCCGCAACTACACCGCAAGCTGCACAAGCTCCCAGCCTCTAGCGGAGTCCACACGATCCTCCTCGCGACGGATATCCTTACGTTCCTCGTTCTTCACAGCCACGAAACCTCCGCTGGTCGCCGCAACGCGTGGACGATTTCCCGTCGAATGGGAGTCGAAGAAGCGGCGGAACAGATCCGGGGATCCGGATCTGTCCTGGGGCACCAGAGAGAGAGAGAAACAGAGGAGGGGGCAGCTAGGGTTAGCAGCAGCTTGTCCTACTCAGCCTGTTTGCTATATTTTATACTAACCGTGCGATTTTTCATAAAAACCCCCGGTTTATATAAAACCCACTTATTTATCCATCGCCTTGAGAATCATTTGCGTGTGACCCTCTAGGCCTAATTACCAGTCTGATTAATAGCCCAATAAGCTCAGTAACTCCTTACTGGCTTTATTAATCAATTAATAACTCTTTATTAATTAATTAATCAATCGAATTGATGTCGCATATCGAATTCGATCGGGCCTCTGATCACGTTGGGTGCCAAGCAACACCGCACAAACTCGGAAGGTATCGGGGTTAAGTGACCCACTCTTGGAACCTTTCCACCGACAGTTATCGCGTGGATATAATCCTTCATTCGTACAATGCTCTCGAGTCAACTCAGGGTATGGCGTGTTGTCAAACCCTAGCCGGTCGACTCGCTTGGATTGGATGCCGCTGATGAATATCGGAAAACTCTTTTCCCGATATTATCGTCCGCCCTGACCAGGGACTTCCGCGCATCCTTCCTAGAGCATTCTCACTTTAAGTATCGAGAGCGAATGAATCCTTATTGACACACAATTCCCTTCGACGGTATTCCACTGTACCCAATCCTTGGTTGTTTAGAATCCCGTGGTTAGAGATTCATAAACCAAGATCAAAGCACAGAAGTCCACCGACAAGGTGTCCTTGGTGTCTCAGGTCCAAGGACTATCCATGCAACTGTGACAATAGAATCAAGTTGGTTAACAGTGAGGTACAATACCATCCAGCGATTCAGTCGGATCAATTCAGTGAACTCATTCTCGAATGAGCACCTATAGATTCGCCTTAGTGTCTCCACACAAGTGACTATGAGATCAGTCACCCTCATCGTATGAGCAGGAGTAATCTATACTAGTCTAACCGGATATCCGATGTCCTTCTCGGATATCCTCCGACTAGGAACGATTAAGAATATGTGTGTTTAAGTGATCAGTCTCACTAGTATGATCTCATCATAATCTGATCACTATCGCACATATTCATGGACTTCATTATGAGACGATAATTAATACGATTTACACACAATAAACATTATGCCATTATATTAATAAATATGAACGAGATTATAAAGTCATATTGGCTAACACTCTACCCATCATTGTTACTCTATCCCCTTGGGACTTGATACCTCAAATTCCTCTTGATCTTAAGAGGATCTGTGATTTGATTTGGGATATATTGTTATATGATCCCCCTAATCCTTTGGCCTTGGTACCGTTACCTTCATATTTCACATCCTCCTCATTTACATATTCATTCATGTTTCATGATTAACACTAAAAATCTCTAAAAATAAATGCCAATTTGGCAACTTCCTCCTGCCAACTCCTTGTTGAGGAAACATCATACTACTTGTCCGATTGTACCTCATTGCGAGGGTCACTCGGGCAAGATTCTCTGCTAGATCTACTCTGTCCCTCTCCTCGAGAGGATTCACCTGTATTCTCTCATGTACCCCTTAATGTTTATCCTTCTTTGTCCTCACTAGGTCAGGATAGTGGGTCTAGTGGTAGGCAATTTAATGAGGTTAGGGGGTCTAGTGAAGTTAGTCAGGTTAGGAAGTCTAGTGAAGTTAGTCAGGTTAGGAAGTCTAGGAAGTCTAAGGGTAGACAAATTCCAAATAGATACCTCAAGGATTAAGCCTTAAGATGCCTTTCTTGCTCTCAGATCCCTCAGCTTTTAGATAATCCCATTCAGTTGCCAGAAGGATGTGAAGTTGATGAGTTAGTCGACGATGGATATGGAGTGTATGAACCCTCAGCTAGTGGAGTAAAGAGATTTAATGAATCCTCAGCCGCCGTAGAAGAACCTACCAAAAAAATCAATCTAGGAACTGAAGAAGAGCCTAAGGTTGTCCTTGTTAATTAGAATCTATCTAAGTCAGAGGAGGAGGCATTGGTTCAAGTTCTCAAAGACTAAAAGGACACTTTCACAAGGAGCTATGAAGATATGTCGGGGTTAGATAAATCCCTAGTGGAGCACCGATTCACGTTGAAATCAGGGGCTAATCCGGTCAAACAGAAATCGAGGCGATTCCACTCTCAGATGGCTATGGAGATGAAGGAAGAGGTCGATAAGCTGCATAAAGCTAAATTTATTAGAGTTGTCTTCTATTTGCAATGGGTGGCAAATATAGTCCTGGTTATGAAAAGGAAAGGGAAGGTCAGGATTTGTATTGACTTCTGAGATTTGAACTGGGTGTGTCCTAAAGACGATTTTCCACTGCCTTATATAGATGTACTCATTGACAACACAGCTAGTTATGAAACACTATCATTCATGGATGGATTCTCAGGGTATAATCAAATTCGCTTGACAGAAGAGGAACAAGAGAAGACGTCGTTCACTACACCTTGGGGCACTTATTGTTATGTCGTTATGCCATTTGGACTGAAGAATGCTGGAGTCACTTATCAAGGGGCTATGATGGCTATATTCCATGACATGATGCACATTGATTTAGAAGTGTATGTGGATGATTTGTTAGTGAATCCAAGACTAAGGCTAAGCATGCCAAAGTGTTGGTGAGAGTTTTAGAAAGGTCAAGAGAATATCAGTTGAAGATGAATCCTAAGAAATGCGTATTTGGTGTCTCATCAGGGAAATTGTTAGGATTCATCGTGAGTAAACGAGGTATTGAGATCGATCCCAACAAGGCTAAAGCTATCAGAGAGATGCCACCTCCCTGAAACTTGAAAGAATTAAGATGATTGATCGGGAGGTTGTAATTTATTTACTGCTTTATCTCCCAGCACTCACAAAGGTGTAGGCCGTTTTTCGAGGTTACTAAGCCGGGAGTCCAGTTTGATTGGGACGATAAGTGTCATGAGGAGTTTGATGGGTTGAAAACATATCTAGCAAGCCCTCCTGTCTTGAGACCACCATCTCCAGACAAACCTTTGATTATATACATCTCTGTCCTGGATAATGCGATGGGTGCTGTCTTAGCACAAGAGGATGAAGGGAAAGAGAGGGTAGCCTACTATCTCTCTAAACTTCTCAACCCCGCAGAACAGCGATACACATCGATAGAGAAGACCTATGGTGCATTAGTATGGGTAGTTCAACAATTAAAGCACTACTTTCTAGCTCATGAAGTCCATCTCATCACTAGGATGAATCCCATTAAATTCCTCCTCGAGAAATTTGTTCTCACTGATCGATTAGCACAATGGCAAAGCTTTCTCTCTCAATTCGATATCATCTATATTCAATAGAAACCAATCAAAAGCTATGCCATCGCAGAACATCTTGCTCATCACCCTCTTCCTCGTTTTGATCTAGTCCGATCTGAGTTTATGGATGAGGAACTGATGTCTATAGACAAAATCAAAGATGATATGTAGACTCTATATTTTGACGGAGATCTGAACTCTCATGGTAAGGGTATCAGCATCGGTCTGCTATCACCCGAAGGTGTCACCATTCCATAAGCCTTTCAGCTTGACTTTCCTGTCACCAGCAATAGTGCTTAGTATGAGGCTCTTCTAGCCAATCTCGAGGCTGCTCACTTCCATGGTGCCACCAAGCTCAGGATTATAGGTGATAGTCAGTTAATCCTTCGTCAAGTGCTCACAAAGTACCGAACTCTTGATCATAAACTCAAGCCTTATCAAGAACTCACCTCTGCTTATGCCAAACTTTTCACTAAATTGATCTTTGTCCCTGTTCCTCGAAATCAGAACATCTTAGCCGATGCTCTAGCTTCCCTCGCATCATCCCTGAATTTTCCAATCATCAAATAATCTAAATGTATCATCGTGCATAGGCGTCTCTCACCCACCGTAAAAGACCCTTCATTCCTTAGGATTAAGGAGAAACTACTAAAGAAGGTCAGATATGGAAATATTGTGCAGAAGCGAGAGATCATGCTATTGGAATTGCAAGAAGAGATGGATGATGAAGAGAAACCGTGGTATTTTGAGATTGCCAAATATTGTGAAGATCAATCTTATCCTGAAGAAGCCACAATTGAAGAAAAAAGGGCTATCAGGAGAGTTGCTCAGAGATACATCCTAGTTGGAGGAGCACTTTATAAACGAGGTTTTGATAGTATTCTTCTAATATGCTTGGATAAAGATGAGCTTTGGATGATTATGGAATGAGCTCATGCTGGAGTTTGTGGTGGCCACGTTAATGGATAGATGTTATCAAAGAAGACTCTTAGACAATAATTTTATTGGCCAACCATAGAAGAAGATTGTGTAGGGTATGTTCGTAGGTGTGCTAAGTGCCAACTTCATGCCGACAAGATCCATTCCCCCACGTCTTCATTTCATCATGTTTCCTCCCCATAACCTTTCGCTATGTGGGCTTTCGACATCATTGGACCTCTTGGTGATCCTAATTCCGGCATTAAGCAGAAATCCTTTATTCTTACGGCAACGAAATACTTCACCAAGTGGGCAGAAGCCGAAGCTTACATGGAAGTCAAAGCGTCTACAATATGCAAGTTTATTATGAAGAATATCATCACAAGGTTCGGAATTCCAAACACCATCGTCACCGACAATGAGCTACAGTTCATATCATAGGAGCTGAAGGACCTCTACAATAGGTATAAAATTGTATTGCATCACTCGTCTCCATACTATCTGCAAAGTAATGGCCAAGCAGAGGCAACTAACAAGACTTTGATAAAAACCATCAAGAAAATGTGTGAATCTAATCAATAAATAGACTAGCCAGAGAAACTTGTTGAGGCTTTATGGGCCTACCGAACTTCAATCCGTACGCCCACTTGGCAGACTTCATATTCCTTAACATTTGGAATGGAGGCGGTAGTTCCATACGAAGTCCTCATCCTGTCCTCAAGAGTACAGTTGAACAAGGAGTTTTCCATTGATGAGCACCAATCAACACTCCTAGCTCAGTTGGAACTTTTAGACGAGAAAAGATGGTCAACCGCTAATCATGCACGAGTATATCAAAATAGATTAGCACGTTTTTATCAAAAGAAAGTCATTGAACAAAATTCAAAGTTGGTGAATGCTTGTAAAATGAATCTTCATAAAACCTGGTGGTCCGCGTTCTAAGCTCCAACCCAAATGGGAAGGACCTTATGTTATCTCGCATGCTTTTCCCAGTAACGCCTATCGCTTGGTTAATGTAGAAGGGCAAGAATTAACTCTTCCCTGGAATGGTCTCTACCTTAAAAAGTACTACCCTAAGGTTAGAGAGTCGATCAGCATGGTGCAAGGACTAGTGGGGTCTGAAAATTCGAAAACTCAAATTCCCTCGTTAGTCTTTGATAATCTAATCTAAACCTATTATTGCACACACAGACACGTTTGGTTCGTGAGTAACAAGAGATGTTAAGTCTAAAGGATGTTGAATGCTTGACTAAGAGTGTAAAGTGCAAGTCACTCCTTTTAAACAAAACTTCTGCTTTTACTCTCGGCCTACGATGTCGGAACGAGGCCTAGAATAGGCTACCGAAAATACCCATCATCTTAGTAGGAGGCCGTCAAAAAAAAAAGGGGGAGATCTGCCCCAAAAAAAGCAAAAGAAAAGCACAAAATCAAAAGGCCATTCGACATTGCAAACACTACATCAAAAGGCCACAAAATAAATTGAAAAGGGAGCGCAAGGTCGATAAATACCCTGTAAAATTGAAAATGACCGAACCCCAACGGATAATAGGGTAAAGGAGGGACATCTTTCTGGGTCTCTGGAACCCTCTCGTGGGCTTTTTAGACTAATTCTTCCTTTCCTTCTAAAGAGGCGTACTCCAAACTTGAGGAACGACCTAGGTTGACTAAAGGTCAGACCATCGAATGGGATCACGAACGTAAACATAACTCAAGCACGATGAGTCTGAATTAAGTTGTTAAAGAATTATTTGGGAATTAAGTTAATGATTAAATATACTCTTTTGATTCAAGTACCATGTTGGTATTTAGTTTATTTAGCTAATGTCTTATTTTAAAACAAAAAAAAATGAATATTTCAAAACCACAAAAAAATTGAATATTTCAAAACCACACAAAAAATTGAATATTTCATAACTACAAAAAATTTGAATATTTCAAAACCCCCAAAAAATTGGATATTTCAAAAATTGCAATTGCAAACCAAAAATATTTCAATTAGCATTTGTTTGTCATATCATGTATGTTGCATCCTTTCTATTTTCAGTGAGTATTTGCATGCTTGTATGTTGCATTTTACTATTTATTCTCCTTTAATCATCTTTATTTGACTTCATTAAATAAAGTTTTTGCCCCTTGACCCTTTTACCAAGAATAGGATCAAGTAGCTGGTTACCTAATTGGGCAAGGGGATAAGCCCGAACAAATATTTAATTTGTTTGTTCAAGCCATGTGCAGGTATGAAAGGAAGGTCAACAGAGAAGAGTAGAAAGGCGATTCAAGCATAAAGAAACTTCCTTCCATATATCAAAAGAGTTTGTGTACAAGAAGTCCATCCACAGGACTCTAAAAAAAAAAGGAAGATACAGTATGATATCAGCCCTCACAGCTGACTCTCCCCCGCGGCCTCATCCAGTTGGATCTGCGTCTCATCCTGGACATCTGGTCCTCTTG
Source organism: Zantedeschia hybrid cultivar (assembly GCA_030544215.1). Lineage (NCBI taxonomy): Eukaryota > Viridiplantae > Streptophyta > Magnoliopsida > Alismatales > Araceae > Zantedeschia > Zantedeschia hybrid cultivar. Next base: position 51,936,689 of record JARZZO010000011.1, read on the forward strand.
CTGCTGGCGGCGGTGGTCCCATGATGCTCAGCCCAGCCTAGCCGGAAGATACTGCTATGCTGGTAGTGAATGCACTCACCTGTCCCCGATCCAGCGCCCACTGCCGCACACGCTGATATCGAGCCTCTATGCTCTGGCGCTCGTGCTCCACAACTGATAGCTGTCCTTGAAGACTCTCCAACTAGACTCGGTCAGGATCTCTCTCCTCGGTCAAGATCTCCAACCGAGCTTGGAGTCGTGCAAGCTCACGAGGAAGATCGCCGGTGGAAAGACTAGCCAACTACTCTTCCAGCTTAGCAACACGGGCTGCTGAACGATGGGCCTGTGCCAGCTCAGCATCCCTCTCTCCAAAAGCCAGGCAGAGCTCTTGGACCTGCAATAGAAGACACTGTCAACCAACAAATCAAGCAAACAAAGGATACCATGCAAGAAGCAAGTCGAAGACTTACCCAAGTGGCAACATCATCCTTAGCCTGAGTGGCTCGGCGGATGGCGGAAGCGAACCGACTACGAAGGTCGGTGAGGGTGGCCTCATGAGCAGCAGATGAAGATGAAGCGCCAGCGGGAGCAAAAGGAGTAGCCACGTGAGTGTAAGCGGCGCGCTGTAACAAGAGGGAGATCACCGTCACTGCGTCAGTGTCAAAACAATTTAATAACATTAACATTCATTGTTTATTCATAACATTCATACACGTTGCACTTACCAGTTCATTCAACTCTTTTTGAATTTGTTCTAACTAGGCCTCGGCGTCTTGGAGATGGCCCCGAAGTGTGATGATGGTGGCGTCCCGTGCATCCTACATTTTTTATAGCATATCATGTCATACACAAATATAAACAAGATAATAAATTTAAAGAAGCATTCATAACATGTCATACGCACCATACTTACATCGAGAGGACGGAGTAGCTGGAGGTGGGCCACGAGTGCTGGAGGTAAGCATTGTTGCTCACCGCCTGCGACTCCACCGATATCCCGTACCAATGCCAGTCATCCCGCTGATCTGGGGATTCGGCGCTCCAATCGGTGCGGGCTTGCTTGCCTCGTATGGTCCTCCCGATTCCCTCCGGGATTTCCTCCTCTACCCACTCCTAATGCAGGCCCAATGTCTGCATCACTATCCTTAGGCGCAAGAATGCAATCTCATTCATGCAATGCACCCAAACCTGGCGCCCGAATCGGCCACGCCCCTGCTCTACCCAAGGCTATCCTGCATCGTCCATACATGGTATAGACGCCAGATAACCTACATTCATATAGGTTAGTCGCATTGCATTTCATATGAAAATAATAATAAAAATCAACAAGTCATGTTATAATAAACATCTAGCATTTAAATCATCCATCAAATATGCAATTAAATGGTTAACAAATAAATGTTAATTTAACAAGTATCTAAAAATATTAATAATTAATTAATTAAGTAGTTTAACAACATTTTAATAAAACAAATAATTAATCAAATATGAAACATAATAATAAATGGAAAGAAAAGAATTAAAACTCACCAGAAGCTCGGGGTAGTCGAGAAATTGACGGTGGAGGGCCATTAGCTGGTGATGTTGTGGCACTGTGTCCACTACCGGACGCCAACACTGGGCAAGTGGAACTACCGCCGGCTGTGTAGATGGCCTTGCCCAACTGAGGGGAAAATAATAATAACTCTAAACCTGCATAAAAGAACATGTAGTCGGAATCACATGCATTGTATCATAAGCATTTGATGAAAAGAACATATTTAAAATAAACTAAGTACTTGAAGGAACGGTGCGAAGCCGCTAATGGTGGTCTCCCGGTCTAGTGTGACGGTGGAAACATCTATGAAGAGACGAGCCAGAAGAGCTGCACCCCAAGCATATTCTCCTAATCTATCAAGATCTACAAGAAGACTCAAGAAACGACAGTAGATGTAGTCACCCTTGGTCCCGAACAAGAGTCTACCGAAGAAGAAGACTAAGAACCTCCTAAGGTCCCTATCTACTCTAGTCCTATCAGAGGGATCCTGGCAATACACCTCGCTTGCCACCTTGGCTAGTCTCAATCTCACCTCAGCCTGAGACTCGTCAGTATGCTATCTAGGCTCCTCTAGTCCTAGGGATCTCTCTACTACTGTCCTAAGGAGAGTCCGAGACTCTCGACCCTCTATCCCTGTCACATCTTATCCCAGCAGCTCTTGAGCTAGTCCATGGTAGTCGGGATAGGAAATCTCGCTCATTGCCCGACCTTCTATCGGAAGGCCAGTGATCCTGCACACATCCTCGAGGCTAGAGATCATATGTCCCCAGGGCATCAGAAACGCCCTGCTCATGGCATGCCATCGCTCTCTCAATACATGTAGCAGTACCAGGTCGATCCAGAACGGCTCTATCTCCAGTATCTCTCGAAAGTCCATCTCCGCCAGCCGCGCCTTCTGGAAATCCGGAAGACCACGGTACGCCGCTACCACCAGGTCCCATGATATCTTGGTCCTCATTGTCCCTCGCAATTGTCAAATAACTCAGTAAACATGTCCCCAGGTCATCAATAATTAATTTCTAAAATAATTTTCAGCATTTTTGAATCACGTCAAGGTTCAGGGACGTGTTTCAAAATCGTGTTAGGATACCAAGACATCTTTTACCAGAGGTTTCGAGAACTTGTGGCTGAACCCCTCTTTTCCCTAAATTGAAAATTTAACTATAAATAGAGTGTTCTCGAGGCTTACCAAGTGTGGGCCGGCTTCCTCAGCCAGTGCTGCTTCCGCAGCACCCTCCTGAGCTGCGGGTGGGAGTTCCTCGGCCTCCATAAAGGCCGCCACCTCTGCGAGCGCCTCCGCTTCCGCCGGTGCAGCTCTGGGAGTTTTCTTGCCCTCGAGCAATTCCACCACCTCGATGGCGGCAACCCGTCGGTGTTTCCCACCAAGCCGGCTGGGTCCTCCTTGTTCCATCGTAAAGGGAAATGAAAAAGAGAATGAACTGAGTAGAAGAGAGAACTCGTGAGAGTGAGAGCTAGAGTGAGAAAGAGAGAATAAAAGAGAGAGGAAGAGGCCGCCAATGACGGAGGAGATGGCCGGAAGTGGAGGAGATGGCCGGGGATCGCCGAAGATGGCCAGAGAGTGTCGGATTCGTCGGAGAAGGAAGGAGGGAGATGAGAGAAGTGAGAGGAGAGAATGAGGAAGAAAGGGGCTCAAGCTCGTACGACCCTGTTTGAATTCGTTAAATCGCGTCTTCAGACGTAACGCCATTTGGTGGCGCATAAACTGAAGCGGCAACAGAAAATTTTTGAAATTTGTAAAACGCGTCCCTAACGGGCGATGCCTTTTAGATTTTACTGCCTCTTTTGTTCAAGGCTGTACCACGGAAAATCTGGAAGGATCCTTATTCGTGTCTCGGAAGCTAGACGCTATTCAGGCAACTACCGCCATAAAATCTCTGGAAAATAGGAGAGAGAAAGAGAAAGGCGTCTCCCCGTCAAGACACAATTTTGGCTTTTAAAGGATTAAATTCTTATTTTGGAAAATTGAATTTAATGGAAAGCGTCTCTTTGAGTCGACGCGATTTGAATTAAATAAGCCCGAACCTTGATATTTTAATGAAAAATCACAATTTCACTCAAGGAAAAATTACAAGAAAATTGAGAAACATTAAGGAATGATTTCTATTGTATTAAGGAACGATTCTTCATTGAAAGTAAAGTCAAAGTACATCAAGTTGGAAGATAGAAGATGAAGAGCTTTCAAGGTCAGATTTTCTTAAGCTCTTTTACATATGTTTTCCACAATTCACGATTGGCGAGGATTTTTTACACGATGGGTGAATCCAATGTTCCACAGAGTTGCAGTGAGTTATGTCGGCTCAAAGTCTTCGTCAGTTCCCAAGGGCCACTTCTTAATTGGAGAAAGAGAAGATATTTCAGGAAATTCGTAGTGTGGCATACCAAGTTGAGGATGACAGCGATGTGGATTATAAAGAACGAACTCAGTCGCCCCGATCAGTCGGAGCTCTGTGCTAGCACCACAATGCACTTGAACTGTCTTTTCCATGAGAGCAAGTGGTGTGGATTCGAATCCAGTTCTGCGCATAATCCTGAAATAAGCGCGCCAATCAGCTCGGGTCTTGAAGTTGGGCACCTAATAGGTCATGTTGTCGTCAAACTTCACTATGTTGGCAATATGGAAGATAGGACTTTGCTGATACATCTGAGATACCTTTAGAACGTCTTCTTCATTATGGTTGAACTTGAAGTGGAATTCTACCCATAGAGCAAAGAGAAGCATACTGCCATAAGGAGGTTAACCTATAGAAGCTACAGGGAGCCCACTATAAAGGTAGGCTAGAACCGCTGTATTGATCTCCTTTCCTTCAAACATCCCATTAATTGTACCGATCTGATCATTTTCTAGAACATTATCTTGGGCAGGAAATAGTAGTGCTCCAGCTAAGCATATGGTGAACGTCTTCATTACATTCTATGTTTCTTCATCCTTGAGATTTTCTATCTTCTTGAAAGTCTATTCAGCTAATTTAGCAAGATTGATCCCTTTCTTAGTAAGATAGCCTTGAATTTCCTTTAGATTCTTCATAATCTTTTCTAACAATTGTTGACTTGTGATCATGTCCCTCATGAGCATCATATCACTCAAATCAGGCTCATCATTATTGACCTTGAGCTTAGGAAGGCTCAATAAGAGTTCGGCTTCTTTTAAGAGGATAGTGGCTTCAAACGTGGCAAATAGAAAGGTATGGGTATGTAGATGCCATAGCTCGATTAAGGCGCCCATCGCAGCTCAATCCATACTTGTGCTTTTGTAATGTTTGGCGTGAATGATCAACCCTTAGATATGCCACTTGGATATTGTTGTCACCGAAAAATTGAACAAGAAGAAGAGCCTAAAGACCAACAAAGAAGGCCCAAATCAAAGAGAATTGAAAGGAAAAACCGAGCCTATTAATTCAAGCAAGAAAGGTCCAAACAATTTTTCAAAGAAAGTCCAAGTGAAGAAGGTTAATGGACATCAGTCATGTCTATTTTACAAGCCAAATGAATAAAAAAAAGGGCCACTCTAGGGCCCAAATGATGAAGAAATCCAATGGTGCAACTGGGCCCATTATCTCAAGCAAAGGAGGTCCAAGCAATTTTTCAAAAGAAGGCCCAAGTAAAGAAAATTAATGGACAGCTGTCATGCCCATTCTTGCAAGGCCAAAGAAGTCAAAAAGGGGTTACTTTCAGCCCAAATGATGAAGAAATCCAAGGGGGCAGGCCTAGGCCCATTATCTTAAGCAAAAAGAATCCCAATAGGGCCAATTTGGGCCCAAAAAGTAAAGGCCAAACTCCAATTTTGTGGCAGCCTTTAAAAGGGCCCAAATGGTCCCCCCCATGGCCTATTCTTACCCCTTTGGCCCATGGTCAAATCTGCCCAAAGGAGGATAAGAAGAAAAGCAAGTGGTCCCCCCCTCAAGATTCTTCTAGAAGAGGGTAGGTGAAAAGCAAAAGGAGAAACCAATCATGATTCTCCAAGTGTTGTGGCCTTATTGGAGGGCTCTTAAGAGGGTTTTCTTATCCCTAATCCAAAGCTAATAGATGCCTAATCTACCCCCAAAAAGTAACCCAACTTTATCTATAAAAAAACCCCCATCTTCTACAAGAAAAGGTTGGAGACAAAAATCCCAAAAAAGAGAAAAGAGAAGAAGAAAAATAAGAGAGCTTGGAGGAGCACGTCTCCCTCCTCCTTCCCCTCCATTTCCTACATCCCAAGAGAGAAAAAAGGATTAGAGAAGAAGAAAAAAAGAAAGGAAGAGTGCTAGAGAAGAAGAGAGTAAGATTGTAGGCTTCAAGAGCCACTCTCCCTTCTCATCTCCTCTCCAAGGTAGAGTGGAGGTGAAGAAGGGGTCTATTTCCGTCTCCTTTCTTTTTTATAATATTTTCCTTCATTTTGATGTTCATAGAAACTTCTATCTCCCCCTTTGATGTTCATCCATGGTGATTGAAAGCAATGAAATGCAATGTTCAGATTTTTTGAGTCTGTTTTGTGAATCTAATGGTTATTTTGCTTTTATGGCATTTTTTCCTTCATAAGGCATGTGTTTTTCGTATGGGGATGGTAGAGGGGCCTTTCTAGTTCATAGAAATGGTCTCCTCAAGCCTTGCAACCCCCTAAATATGGAGATATGACCCAAGATGTGCTTTGCTGTCCAAATTTCCTGAAAATTGATTTTCCATTTATTTGCCTTTGATTTTGGGGTTTTTCAAGGTGGCTTGGCCTTCCTTGACCCTTAGGAGCACATCCCTTCCATGGATGATGTTCCCCCAAGGCCAAAGAACAAGAGAAACCTCCTAAGTTTCATGTATATTAAGATCCAAGTTTCTGTTTTCATGTTGGAACCGAATGGGTTTTGTTTGGATTTTTCCTTTAATGGCTAAGGGTTTAGGCCCTAGAGGTTCTCAAGGAGGTTCCCTCACTAGTTGAGGATGAGATTCTTTGGGTAGAAACCTTCTAACATGGAGCCAAGAAGGAAAGATCCATGGAAAAGATAAAAAGTATGCCTAAGTTTCTCTTATGTTCATATTCAAGTTTTTATGATATTTTCCTAAAGAAATGCATCTAAAATATATTTTAAATAAGTATTTTAGGCCTTTTACCTTTTATACTTTATTTTCCATCATTTGGGTTAGATTTAAACCCATTTTTTCACCAAAATCTGGGTTTCAGCCTGAGTCTGCGCTTGCAGGTGCTACAGTGTCGAGTCTGCGCCTCCCTACGCAGACTCAGCGTCAATTGCAGGTTTTGAGTCTGCGCCTCTTCCAAGTGGGTTTTTTGGGCTTCAGGTGATTCTTTGATCCTCCCCCAAGTTGTCCAAATGTTCCTTGGACCTAAGGCTGTCCTTTTGAGGCCCAAGGAAGGTCCTAAATGGCTTGGACTTTGGGTTTTTAAGCCCTTAATGTTTCAATCGAAGTTTTGCCATATGGTTTTAAGATTTTAAATGTTTTCCGATGTTTTCCCAAGATGTCCCGATCTAAGGGTGCCAGCAATTTCATGTTGGGTAAACCATCAAGGGCCCTCATACAAAAAACATCATTCTTGTGTTCCCATTTCTATGGGTTCATTTAGATGATGTGTCCCGAAGTCCCAATGAGTTGGTGGAGTTCCTTGCTCCCCAAATGTAGAAATGGAATGGGTGATTCCCTGTGGATAACCCTTTCATTTTGAAGGCATTAAGGGCACCCTTTGGGTGAGTGGTTGGATGCTCGGCACGCCCCCCTTTATAGCCTCCTCCATGGTTCATGGCTACATGTGATCCTCTAGGGAAATTGGTGGAGTTCCTTGCTCCCCAAATATAGAGATGCTTTAGATTTCCCCTTGTAGGTTTTTCTTACATCTTGAAGGCATTATGGGCACCCTTTGGGTGAGTGGTTAGATGCTCGGCATGCCCCCCTTTATAGCCATCCCTATGGTCCATTAGCCATTACATATCCCTTTAAGGGAGTTGGTCCTTCGGGTCCCTTCATGCCATGATCCTTCATGAAGATCTTAAACCTTTTTATTGGGTTTTCCTAATGAAAGGTTGAAATTCAACTTGGAATCACTATATTGAGCACTTTTAATGCTTTATAAAGTGACCCAAGAAGAATGAGATAAACATGAAGAAATCATGTCATTTGAAGAAATCCATACAATAACCACTCTTTGAAAAGGCCTCATGTAGCCACACTCAACTTCTGAGATTTCTTAGTATTATCCTCCTCAAATTTGTGGTGATTCTTGGATTACTTCAATTTGAAAGAGGTATAAACCTAAAATTATACACAGATTTTGATTCTGCGCACCTTTAACCATAGAAATTCAATTGGGAATGGGGTACAATCTGTTTTCCTCGACTCCGGATTTCATATCCTAACTTTAATGGTTGAAACTAACCCCTTGATAGATTTAATTGCAGCTTGAATTGTGTAGGAAACTTAAAAATCAAATTTCAGACTTGAGTCTACGCCACTGTTCTGAGTCTGCGCACCCTTGCGCAGACTCAACTCAAAACTGTCAAAAGAGTCCTTGCATGGGCTGATAGACTCGTTTATAGTTCAAGTAACTCAAATAATTAAAGTTAATTCATTCAAAAAAGGGTTTAAGATAGCCATCTTCTATTTTAAATAAACCCAAAATTCCAAACTTAAGTTGAGTCTACACAACTTTCATAAGCTCATTTCAAAAGAAAAAATCAACTAAACAATAAAACAAATTGCTCAAATCACTTGAAATCATATATCAAACACTCCATTTCTTTCAAATAAACAGCCATCTACCAAAAAGATCCAAATCCCTTAAAAATAAACTAAAATTACAAGTTCAGCTGAGTCTGTGCACCCCTTGCGCAGACTCAAACCCATTTTTCTTGTCTCCTTGAGCCTTGAAGCTCCTTAGCTCTTTGAAACTCTTGGAATCCCCCTCAACCTCAAGAGGTTCCACCTTTTCAAGAATCTTGCCTAAAATCCTCTTTGAACTTGAGTCTGCGCATCAATCCAAAGGCCAAAATCTCATCTCTTGGCCCCCAAATCATGCTCGCAGCTCCAAATCTGTAAATCATCATAAAAAAAAATATAAATAAAGTTATCCCATCAAAAATCCAATAAAACAACTCATAATCAAAAAATCTAAAGTTCAGACTTGAGTCTACGCATCCTGGCGCAGACTCAGCCCTGAAATTCACAAAAAATAAAAAATCAACTTCCCGACCACTAAAAGATGATCTAAAACCTTCTAAAAATCAAGTTTATTCTTATATATCAGAATATCAAAATAAAACACCATGTTGTTTTTGAAAAAAAACATAAAACAACTCAAAATACTTTGGTGACAAATGAGTCTGTGCTACCCAGCGCAGACTCAACCCTGAAATCCCAAATTTGGTCTTTTTGACCTTAATTTCCCCCAAATTAAATCCAAAAATTTACATAAAAACTTTATACTTTATATAAGCCAAAAACCTAAATAAAAGCTTAAAACTTCTTTCACAAAAAATATAAAAAATGCTAAACACTTTGATAAACAATGAGTCTGAGCTCTATAGCGCAGACTCAAGCTTAAATTCCTAAAATCTGATATTTTGGCTATTAAAATTCTATCAAATCAAATCAAACTCTTAAGAATAAACCCTATATTTTCCACAAATCAAAATCCAAATAAAAATTATAACTTTTCCCTAAAAATTACCTGAAAAACTAAAAAATAGACTTGTAACAGGTGAGTCTGCGCTACCCTGCGCAGAAACCCCTAATTGCTAAAATCCAAATCTTTCAACTCTAATTCCTTTAAAATTGTATAAAAAACCTCAATATAAAAATAAAATACTTTCTATAAATAAAAAATCAAATAAAACTCAAATTTTCCCTTTTGCAAAACATAAAAAATACTTAAAAGAAGCCTCACTTCAACCTTGCTCATTCTCTAAAAACCTACAAATTCAAAACATAAAAAGTATAAGTATTTAAAGTATCTTCCACTCAAATCAAATAAGAAAATATAAAAAATACTTTTTCATACCTCCAAATCAAATCTAAAATCTCTTCACTCTAAAACTGAAAAAACATAATAAGAAATGTTTATTAGACTTCCTTGATAAAAAATGTCATCTACTTCAAGTAAAATGCCATAAAAAAGATCTTCAATCCTCTTTCAAATAAAAAATCAACATAAATACAAGCATTCTCATTGGTAACAAATGAGTCTGCGTATCCTCGCGCAGACTCAACCTCATGTTCACTTCTAAACTTAAAAAATTCAACAAATCTTCAATGCATCCACATAAATCAATCCAAAAAGACTAAAAAATGTCTCTCATCATTATCCATAAATAAAAATCAGTAAATCAAGTCTTGTGCAGACTCAACTCTAAACTAACAAATGAGTTTCATCTCGAATAAAAACTAAAAATTCATTCATTTTTCGAATGCAATCTTGTATATCTTACTTATACTATTTCAAAGGGTGTTATTCTATTCTTCCGACGATTAATCAAGGGTTTTCCTCTTAGGAGGATGTGATTAACGCTATTCCATTTATGGGTAGCGGGATCAGGTCGAAGAACTACGTATTCATTTGATTGAGTCAGGTAGAGCGCACAAATAACAAATCTAAAATCAAAATAAATAAAAAAATCAAGATCAAGTGCATTTTTTCCCTAAAAAAAGTACGACAATCTCTTTTGGCACGCCCGGTGGGACCTGTCTTCCCTTCATCTTCTCGTTGGAAGAATAAGGGTAACACCCATTCTTTGAAGTTATTGATTATCTCTTTGTTGTATTACAGGAGACTCAATGGAATCGAAAGTTTTCTTCGGCCCTTTAGTGGTCGAGAACCAAGCTTGCTATGGCTACCTGGTAGTACCTGTGGCATTCGGGAGCTTCCCTCCCGTTATTGGTTTTTCGAATTTTCTCGGGGTGGTCTTCATGCAACCTGAGATTATATCCAATAAACCTCAAGCACAAGTAGTCAGCTACTGCACTATTTACAGTCATGCTGCATCATCTTCAAGACAATATCGGGGAAATATCCGAAAGGGTCAATATCCCCAGTTCAATTCAAAGGCAGTTTCTGCAGAATGGTCCAGGACCAAAAAATCAATTCTTATTGGGAGCCTGCGGATCTTTTTAGACGGCAGCAAAGTTGATACTTAAAAAGACCGACTGGTTCCAAATATTCTAGTCCAAAATTCATTCCAAGTCTTTGAAGACATGGATAGAGAAAGAATAAAAAATGAAAGAAAAAAAAAAGGAAAAGCTAAGATTCAGATGTCTGGAAAGCAAGAAAGAAACCCCAAACCAGCTTATTGTCAAGAGCCACCAACAAAACAAATCTGGGTGCCCAAACATCAAGAAGACCAATATGCACAAGAAAAATCAAAGCCAATCTCTCAGTCACAAAGGCGGCAAGTATGGAAACCAATTCAAAGGCAGTTGCCTCATGCTGAGTTGCCAAAAAGAAAGAAGTCAAGAGAAAGATATGAAAATGAAAAGCCAAAAGAGCCTTCAAAAACATCTGTATTCCAAAGGCTGCAGCAGAAACCTCCTTCCACAAAGAGATCAACAGAATTCACCTAAGGAAGCCTGATAATTTATTCATGTCATACTATCAACAAGTATGGGGTACTCCCTGAAGATCCAGAAGAAATCAGAGATGTAGCCTCAAGGCCGGGTCTAGTTACCTGAAGAATGCAAGCGGCAGCCATAGTTGCCCAAAATTTTCTTACCCTATTGGAAAACATTGATGAGGAAGCAGAGCTATCTGCAAATGTCATTGAAGCATCAGGAGAAGCTCTTTCTGCACCGGCAGAGCAACAGCTTCCACAACAAATCAATCAGAAAAAAGAAGCAGAACTAAGTATAGCTTAGCTATTATTGCAAGAAATTGAGTTGTTAAAAAAGCAATTGAAAGAAAAAGATGCCCAAATGCAAGGGGCAGGATGGGCTGGTAAAGAAGGAGGTGCTTCAACTTCCTCTTATCCTCGGGTGGCCAACCCTCTAGTTCCACCTCCTCCGTCTCAAAATCTTCTAAATATATCCATGCAGTCATCTAGGCCTGTGCCTGTGAGTGAAACACCTGCATATATTCAAGTGTCTAATAGCCAAGCTGCTCCTGCAACAGTATTGCAAGACCATTTGATCTCAAATTTGCCATTTCAAGCCTCCCAAGTTCAAGGAGTTAATTTCTTCTCAAATCCAGCAGATCCTGTTGTGGCTCAAAGGCTAATGTTAGAACAACTCATTGATATGAAGCTGGCAGAAAGAGTGGAAGGTACCTCCACGATATATGATGTGTACAAAGTACCATATCCGGTGCATCATGCTATGAAGAGGCTTCCGCTGGGAATGACCAAAGTACCCAAGTTTGAAAAATTCAATGGCCAAGGAAATCCAAAAGAACACTTGGCATATTATAATGGGGCAATGGGAGACCTAGCCACTGATAAATCTTATATGCTGAAAATTTTCAGGTCTTCATTAATTGGACTCGCATTTGAATGGTATTCTTCTCTTCGGCCTGGTTCTGTTGCAGGGTGGGCCGACCTACAGAAGCAATTTCAAGACAGATTTATCTGGTGGAGAGAGAGATCACTCTGGCATAGCTATATACTGTGAAACAAGAAAACAATGAAAATACTTCCAAATTCATTACTAGGTGGAGGAATCTTAGCATGAAATGCAAAAGACCACCATGTCAAGAAGATGCAGTGGTGATATGCAAAGGTAATCTGAAAAATGAAGTCCTTGAAAGGCTGGTAGCCATTGAAATTAAATCTTTTGACAAATTGAATACTGTGGTATCAGAAGTTGAAAATTTTCTGAGCCGATCCAGAAGTGAACCAAGCAACAACAAAGGAAAATTTGATAGAAGAAATGCTCTATGCGAGTCAAATACAGTAGATTTATCTACATTCATCACGGAGCAACAAAAGAAAGGTCCAGTCATGCAGGCTGAAACCAGCAACAATAGAGAGAAAAAAGCCCGAGCCTTATCTTCTCTCAAAGACAGAATGAACAGGCCATACAGCTTCCCAAAAGACAAAACTCATGTTCTATTTGAATGGACACGAAAATACAATTAGATTGTGTTACCACAGTCGAAGAGGCTAGAAGATGCCAAAAGATCTAATGATCCAAATTATTGTCCATATCACCAAATTATGGGACATCTTATTGAAGAATGCTATGTGTTCAAAGATGCAGTTGAAAAATTAATTCAGAAAAGTGTTCTGAAGATGGGAGATCATCTTGTGGATCCTCCGCAGCCTTATGCCTGGACAAAAGAAAATGTGGCATCTGTAAATGTGCATCATATGGTTCCTATTTACCAGTCATTAAGCTCAGAAACTGCAGAAAGAAGCACACAAGTCACCTATGAGCAACTGGTACTTCAACCACTCCAAGCATCTCATTGGCAAACAGTCAAAAAGAAGTCATGATCTCATATCAAGCAAAAATCATCAGAAGTATATATTCATGGAGGTGTTCCACGACGGTCGACATATGTTCAACCCGTCCCTCCACCAAATTTGGATAATATGATATCCGATATGTCCAAAATGGCTTTATCTACACCAGTCAAAGCCGCAAATTCAAGCAAAAAACAATGTGTGTCCTCCCCTCAGCAGGAGACATCCCAATCAAGTTCAAGTTATCCTGCTCCAGCAAGCAGTATTTGGAAATGGGTAGATCCTCATACTGTAAGGAGGGTTACCAACAGAAGAAGAAAAAGAGAAACACCAATACCAATTCTACCTAAGGGTAAAGATCCCCTGTCAAAGTTGCAACAACAAATAGACAGTTTGGATGAATATGAAACAGTCTTAAAGAAAACCAACAAAGCTGAAGCATTATATCCCATGGGAGAAACTCCAAAATATGACAATGAAGCAAATACATGAAGAAGTCCTATTCTGGGAACATGAAGTCAAAAAGTCGAAGACTGATGATAATCAGGAAAATGAGAAAGAAGAGCAGGAAGGCACTTGCACTATCATGTCTTGCAACACAATATGAACAATAAATGAAAGTTAAGATGATGAGAAAGAAGAAATCTTTCTTGCTCCAAAAATGGAAGTGATGGAAAGCTCCACATTAACTCCAAATGAGCAACATGTCACCCGCTCTGGCAAAAAGTGGGGAAGAAAGCCGCCATTGGCTACCACTCAAAAAATTATCCAGCTGCAGGGAGAAACACCATATGTTATCCCAGAACCATAATTCAGAGGAATGGAATCTATGCCTTTGTCAAAAAGAAATGTTCAAATCCCGCCTCCGCTCGGGCTATATCCAGAAAATTCTGATCAAGAAAATGGGGTGTTACCCTCTTTATATGAATTCATGAGAGTTCAAAAGTCTGCAAAGAAAAGTAAACAAGTCCAACAGTAGCCGTCTGAAGAACAAGACCCTCAGGTTGCCTCTCTAGAAGTTCATAAGAATGAAAAAGCAGAAAAGAAAGTTATCGGCTTACTAAAAAGGTTGCCATCTAAATTTACTATGTGGGAAGTTTTGTCACTCAGTGAGAAATTGCGAAAGGCTCTCATTGCAGCTTTAAAAACCCCTCAAATTTATGAAGCTCATGCAGCAGAAATTCAAGAAATATCTTATGAGGCATTCACGGCTTCCATCACCTTCACTGAAGATGATATGTTACTGCCAACAAATGACCACAACAGGCCACTCTACATGAGAGGAAAGATAAATGGACAATATGTCAATAGAATTCTGGTTGATCAAGGCTCTGCTGTCAGCATCATGCCTCTCAGAACTTTCCAGAAATTTCATTTTCATATGCACCTAAGAAGAGTGCAAGATTTTTAAAATAGCTGGATTCAACCAGAAGTCAGAAACACTAATTGGGGCAGCTTAATTTGAAATGGTCATCAGTGACTTTCACTTCATAGTCCTCTTCCATATCATAAATTCTGATACCACATACAAAGCTTTGCTTGGGCGGCCGTGGATACATCAATATTTTGTGGTGCCCTCCTCATTGCATCAATGCATCAAATTTCCCTGGGAAGGACAAATACAGCGGGTCTTCGTTGATCTCGAGCCTTTTGAGGTTCATAAATGCCATCTTATGGATGCCAACCTCTATATACCTCCACCCCTGGAGGAAAAAGAAGACAAAGAAATAGAAAAGCCTGATACCAGTCGGAGCAAGGAATGGTTTCCACCTCCACTAGATATCGGCTCTCTCAGTCTTGAAGACAAAGAAACTACAATTCTGAAAAGTCCTTCAGCAGAGACAACCAAACAACAAGATGTACTCTCTATAGAAGTCATGGTTCCAACCGGACTAATACATCCTATTGAAGAGTATGAATGTCAGCTCGTAGAGCCTTTGAAGAAATTTGTGGTTCCTCATGAAGATGGACATAAAACAGTCTTTTATAGAGCTGATGAGTAGTCGGCTACTGAAGACAAAGATTGCTATATTCTCGATATAGAAGAAGAATTATGGGTTGACATCATGGGTCTCCCAGACATGACAAAGCACACAGAGGAATTGGCTAAGGCTCAGTCAATTTCATTATATCAAACAAAAAAGGAATGGAGCAGGTTCCAACAGCTATGGTACCCTCCTAACATGTCGCATTGATGCAGCATACACAATATCTAGGCTTGGGATATACCTTGCTAGAAGAAGAAACTCTTGAATTTTCAGTAAATATGACATCTATTTTGCCAGAAATATCAGAAATTGCACAAGCAATATATGATGACTATGATGAAGAGCAGCCCACAGGTCAGTCTATTTAAAAAAGCCAGCCAGAAATTGATCAATCTCCTATTCCGGCATGTCAATGCTGGAAACATCTTGAAGAAGAAGACATCCAAGTCTCAGAAGTCGAGAAAAATGATATCCCAAGTTCTAATATGGTTCAGAATATACCAGAAGAACAAGAAAATCCATATATCACCCCTGAACCTCATGTTAACACAGGGCAAAGGGAAGATGAGCTCATTCGGCTTATGGAAAATCAACAGGAAAATTATGCCCCAAATATTTTCACAGCAAATCAATCAAATGAAATTGACCAAGAAGTCAACGAAATTGAAGCAGAAATTGAAGAAGTAAATGAAGAAGATCTAATGGAGCTCCAGCCAGCACCTCCAGAACTTGAAGATGGAGGACAACCTACGGTTGATGAACTCCTGGAAACTAATTTGGGCTCTGAAGAAGACCCAAGACCAACATATATAAGTGCATTGCTCAGTCAAGAACAACAGCAAGCATATATTTTGCTTCTGAAGGAATTTCGGGATTGTTTTGCCTGGTCCTATAAAGAAATGCCTGGGTTAGACCCAGAAGTAGCTCAACATGAGCTGGTCATTGATCCAGCCATCGAGCCAATCAAACAAGCTCCGAGAAGAATGAGGCCGGAGCTGATAAACAAAATCAATGCTGAAGTCGACAAATTAATTGATGTTGGCTTCATACAAGAAAATCAATATACAACATGGCTGGCAAATATTGTTCCAGTCAAAAAGAAGAATGGACAGATCAGAATCTGTGTAGACTTCAGAGATCTAAACAAGGCATGCCCAAAGGATGACTTCCCAGTGCCTGTTACCGAAATTATGGTCGATGCCACCACAGGACATGAAGCTTTGTCTTTTATGGATGGATCGTCAAGATATAATCAAATATAGATGGCTAACAAGGATAAGATCCATACTGCCTTCGGAACTCCTAAAGGAATCTTCGACTACAAAAGAATGCCCTTTGGCCTCAAGAACGCCGGTGCAACATACCAAAGGGCAATGACCAAGATATTTGATGAATTCCTTCATCAACAAGTTGAATGTTATATTGATGACCTAGTTGTCAAAACCAAGAAAAAGGATGATCATATGTAAGATCTCCGCACCATATTCGAAAGGCTGAGGCAATACAGCTTGAAAATGAACCCCGTGAAGTGCGCCTTCGGGGTTTCAAGTGGCAAATTTCTGGGTTTTATCGTCAAATACAGGGGCATTGAAATTGACCCAACCAAAATCAAAGCTATCCAGGAGCTTCTGCCTCCGAAGAATCTCAAAGAGCTGCAGTCCCTCGAAGGACGGCTTGCATATATTCGAAGGTTCATATCCAACCTAGCCGGACGGTGTGAATCCTTCTCTAAATTAATGAAGAAAGATACCCCATTCATATGGGATGATGAATGTCAAAATGTGCTTGAGAAAATCAAGCAATACCTTGCATCGCCACCTATGCTGGGGGCACCTATCAAAGGCCAGTCATTAATCTTATATATCACCGCTCAGGAGACTTCTCTGGGGGCAATGCTGGCACAAGACAATGAAGAAGGCAAAGAGCAAGCACTATATTACTTAAGCAGAAGGCTGATCGGGGCTGAACTCCGGTACTCACCTATTGAAAAGATATGCTTAGCCCTGGTCTTTGCAGCTAAAAGACTTAGGCACTATATGCTACCACATGAAATCTAGCTCATCTCTAGGGCTGATCCTCTCAAATATATCCTCAATCGACCAGCCTTGAAAGGTCATTTGGGCAAATGGGCAGTCCTCCTCATGGAGTTCGACATTAAATTATGTCCCTCAGAAAGCTATCAAAGGTCAAGCCATTGCAGACTTCTTTGCAGCACATCCAGTGCCAGAAGATTCACCGTTGGTTACTGACCTGCCAGATGAAGAAACATTAGAAGCTAACCATACAGAACAAAAGATATGGTAGCTATATTTTGACGGGGCCTCCCGTTCAGCAATTGCACAAGATGGTACATTCACTACAAAGGCCGGGGCAGGCATTGTACTGCTATCTCCAGAAGGCGAGGTTTTGCATACCTCGTGTTCCTTAACTAAGCCATGCACCAACAATGAAGCCGAATATGAAGCTTTGATAGTTGGCCTGGAAGTTGCTCTGGATATGGGCATTCAAATGATTCAAGTCCATAGAGACTCAATGTTGATTATATACCAAGTCCAAGAAATATATGATGTCAAAAAGCCCGAGTCGATTCCTTATCACAAAAGGGCCCTCAAGTTGATATAAAGCTTCTATTTCTTTGAAATCAATCATATCAACCGTAGTGCAAATGCTCAAGCTGATGCTCTGGCTAAATTAGCAAGTTCTCTGGCTCTGCCGCCAGAGGGGTCCCTTGAAATATGGGTCAAGAACAGAAGATTGTTACCAACTGTGTTGGAAGAAGAAACAGAAAGGCAAACAGAAGTATGTGCAGTGGAAGAAGCCGATAAGCCTGATTGGAGGGAAATGCTTCTCGACTGGTTCAAGCATAAAATATTACCAAGCACCCGAATCAAGCGTGCTAAACTGATCCGTATTAAGGATTCATATGAATACAAAGGAGACACTCTCTTTCGAGTGACATATGACGGCAAAAGAAAAGTTCTCCTCAGATGTCTGTCACCAAAAGAGATAGTTGAAGCCTTGAGGGAAATACATGCCGGGGTTTATGGTGCTCACCAGTCTGGACCCATGATGAAAAATCAACTCAAACAATTGGGGTACTACTGGCCCACAATGTTTGATGATTGTGCAATATGCCAAATCATGTCACAAATGCTAGGAACATGGCCCAATTCCAAGAAAACCCCCGGTGCCCTTGCACCCTACAACACCATCATGGATTTTTACCGAATGGGGCATGGACGTCGTCAGTCCATTCATACCCTCCTCAAGAGGTGCTAAATATATTCTGGCCACCACGGATTATTTTTCCAAATGGGCCGAAGCAGTAGCATTAAGAGAAGTTACAGGGGTAGCCGTTGAAAGGTTCCTCCGCCAAAATATATTGTTCCGATATGGTGCACCCAGTCGGATCATCTCAGATAATGGAACATGCTTCCGAAATCAAATAATATACAAGCTAGCTATGAAGTTCAAAATTGATTGGAGGACCTCCACAGTCTACAATCCACAAGCCAATGGGTTAGCAGAAGCCTTTAACAAGACTCTATGCAACCTTCTAGTAAAGACAGTCAATTCAACTAAGAAAGACTGGGAAGAAAGAATGTATGAAGCATTATGGGCATACAGAACCATATACAAAACTCCAACAGGCTATTCTCCCTATTCCTTAGTGTATGGGTCAGAGGCAGTCGTACCAATTGAATTAGAAGTCCCCTCTTTGCGCATTGCCTTAGAGCAGGGGCTTATCAAAGGAAATCAATCAAATGCAGAAAGGTGGCTTGAGGAGTTATTAGCCTTGGAAGGTGACAGACTTCGAGCCCAACAAAATATCCAGATATATCAAGCTCGCGTGGCTCGAGCATTTGATAAACTAGTCAAAGAAAGAGCCTTCAAGAAAGGAGATCTAGTTATGGTCAAAAGAAGAGAAGTCATGGCGTCAAATCCAAAAGGGAAGTTGACCAGTAATTGGATCGGCCCCTATGTCGTCAAAACTGTTTATGAAGGAGAAGCATATACCCTCATCAATCATAAGGGAGAAGTGCAGTTTCCTCCCTTAAATGGCAAACATATGAAGTACTATCATGCGCCACGTCCGTGCTTTCCAAACGAAGGTTGAAAATATATATGAAGCACTGTTTACGGTGTGAATATGATCACCATGAAGACAGTCAAAAGAAATCATCCAGTTCTCGAGATGTATTCCCCCGAGACTATAAATCTTAAATGGCATGGTAAAATTAATCTGCCTATATGAGCCAAGGACATTGAAGAGGCTCCAAAAGGCTTTACGAAGCCGCCCCAAAGCACCTCATGGGTTGCCAATGACGAAATGCCATTGAAAAAGAAAGAGAAAAAAAAAAAAGTTGGCACGACTATCCCGCTAGTCGGGCAATGGTGCGGAGGGAGTATAAATCATTTCCCGCTTCCCGTTTTATAACCGGTCGAAGTTTTCAATCAAATTAATCTGAATCGATGATGTTTTCCGATTCTGAAATTGTTTGATATAAACATGCATAGGTATTGCAACCTGGTCTCTTGAATGAACAGGGGGCAAGAAGCTACAAAGAAATAGAGAAGATGGCCCAAGTCCTGCTGGACCTTGCCATTCAAGTACAAATGCAAATCCAAGCTCAAATTCAAGTACAAATTCAAATACAAGCTCAAAGTCAAGTATGGACTGGCCTGGGTCAGCAAGGCTCCGCCACTTAAGTTCAAAGCTCCAGCTCAAACTCGAGTAGAAAATCAAGTTCAAAATTCAAGTTCAAAGTTCAAGAACCTAAAGCTTCAACTTAAGGAGCAAATTCAACTGCAAATTCAAACCCAGAGCTCCGCCTGAAGAGCGAATTGAAGTTCAAAAGCAAATCGGCTTGAGTCCACAGGACCCGCCGCTTAAATTCAAGTTCAAATTCAAAGCTTCAAATCAAGCTCGAGCACAAAATGCAACTTCAAATGCAAGTTCAAAGCTCCAGCCAAAGAGCAAGCACAAATTCAAGATAAGTCAGCTTGGGTCAACAGGACCCGTTGCTTAAATTCAAGATCAAAATCTAAGTTTCAAGTAAACTTGAAAGCAAAAAGATGGCCCGGTTTCATTTGATTCCGCCATCCAAGGTCAAAACGAAGAAGATGGTCCGGGTTTATTCAACCCCTCCATTCAAAGCTCAAGTTCAAGTTTAAATCGGCCTGGGTCAATAAGACTCGCCAATTAAATTCAAAGCTCCTGTTCAAATTCGAGCTCGAAATTGAAGCTTAAACTCAAGTTCAAAATTCAAGTTCAAGCTCCAAACCGAGCTTAAATCCAAGTATGAAGCAGCCTGGATCAATAGGATCCGCTGCTTAAATCCAAGTTCAAGCTCAAACTCAAGTTCAAAATCCAAGATCAAAGCAAAGTTGAAAGCAAGAGAATGGCCTGGGATCATTCGATCCCGCCATTCAAAGTACAAATTCAGAGCTCAAATTGAAGTTCAAATGCAAAAAACCAAGCCTAAATCTAGGTTCAAGTTCAAATGCAAATCGGCCCCAAGTCAACAAGACTCTGCCGTTCAAGTTCAAAATCAAATCCAAATGCAAATTGGCATGTGTCCTACTGGATTCCGCCATCCAAGCATAAAACAAGAAAGATGGTCCGGGCTCATTCGACCTCGCCATTCAAGCTCAAATAGAAGTTCAAGATCAAATTCAAGCTCAAATCCAAATACAAACCGGTCTGGGTCATGAAGACTCTACCATCCAAATTCAAAGCAAGCTCAAAACAAAGGGAGTGGCCTAGATGCATTCAGCACCGCCACTCAATTTTAAGCCCAAAGTCAAATCCAAGTGCAAGCAAATTCAAATCAAAGCAAAGTAAGTCGACCGGGGTCTTCAACCACTACGTCGCACCGGTGGCTGGCCCAGGTCCCTCGTGACTCCGTCATCCCCAAAAGACCGGGTCTCCGAGAGGAGTACTCCGTCACCAATCAAGCAAATTCAAATCAAAGCAAAGTAAGTCGACCGGGGTCTTCAACGACTACGTCACACCGGCTGATGGCCTGGGTCCCTCGTGACTCTGCCATCCCCGAAATTACTGGGTCTCTGAGAAGAGTACTCCGTACTCCCTATCTACCTCGGCTAGAAACCTATGAGTCTGCTGTAGTAGTTAGGGTTCATCCATTCAAAATCATCCCTAGTTATCATGACCAAAAGCCTTTAAGCCCGTCATTGATAATTAGGATCCTCATGACCTAGGTATCTAGGTTTGCATCATTCAAACACCCCTATCTACTTCGGGCTACAAACCTATGAGTCCGCTTGAAGTATTATGGGTTCATGCATTTCAAATCATACCTATGTTACTACGACCAAAAACCTATGAGTCCGTTGTTGGTACTTAAGATTTGCATGGCGTAGACCCTTCCGGTCTATTGCCACCCTGCATAGTGGTTAAGATCCTTACGATATTTGCCACCCCAATAAAGGCTCAGACCCTTACGGTTTGTGCCATTTTCAATAAACAAGTGATTGAGGTATTCATTGCCCCTCTCACTCTGTCCTTCCTTTTTAAGCTTCAATAATCCCCATAACATTGTTAGTTGTGGAAGCCAATAAACATCGTTAAGTCATCTTCATTTGAAATCTTTTCCTTTCAGCTTTGCAGTTACCATGGATGCATACTTCACTCTACTTCATCTACAACAAGGGGAGAGAGAGAGATAAAAAAATGAGAGAAAAATCAAAAGGGGCTTAAAAAATAGAGATGCTTCGCCGGACTTGATCGTACCTTCTGCGGTCAAGGGAAACAAGGGCTATATACCCGACTGTGGTGAAAACCCGAAAGGGCGCTACAGGAAAAATCGGGAACCCCGCCGTGTGAAAACCCGAAAGGGCGCACGGGCAAAAGCAAGAGGGGGCCGACTCTGATGAAAACCTGAAAGGGCACTTGGGTCAGTAAAGTGAACAAAAAAGAAAATTTCAAGCAAGGCATTCATTGAAAGGGGGATACGATACAAAATTCTCTTTATAATGTGCCGAAAGTTTACAAGGAATGACTTCCATCCCAGCTTACATGGAAAAGCAAAACGGAAATACCCTTCCCAAGTACAAAGTTCAAGTATAAACAACATCATAGATCCTCAAGTAACATAGACAGCAGTGGAAGTCCTTCCCCAACTTGAGTATGCAATTCAGAAAGAGCTTCCTCTTCAGTTTGCAGTTTGGAAACTTCACTAGATAATGATTCAAGAAGGCCCTGGGAAACCAGAAGATCATCTTGACGTCTGTGTAAACTGTTCCTTAAAGTTTCCAGTTCTGCTTTCGCAGCAGCAAGTTCATTCTCTAAGCGCTGAATATTTTCTATCAACAAGCCTTCTTTCTGTTCAAAGCCGGCTATTTCTACCTGTTGCTGTGAAATTTGAAGAGAAACAGGCTGCATCTGCAAGTTATATTCATGCCGCTGAAGAGATAAGACTTGGCGTCGATCTTGTATAACTGAGTGAATATATTCTTAATGCTTAAAAAATTTCAAAGCAGTGTAAGCAATAGGAAGCCATTCATCCAAAGAAGCTCCTGTCAGATGAATCTATGTAGTCATGCTCTCAATTTGCTGGTGCAGAAGATCATATGATGAACTAGGCTGCCGGCGTATAATTTGTCGTAAAAGCTTGACATTGGCGCCAAGGACATCAATATCCTGTATGCCTGAACTAGCAGGAATAGAAGGGATTGCAATGTGTATGGATTCATCTACTGAAATCCAGTCCATGACCGTTTGACGGGAAGAGGAAGGCACTGAACTGGATGAAGGTTCGGTAATAGAAGGGGCAGATGTGATAGCTACAATGCTTGATATGGTTGGGGGCAGGTCACTTTCTGTAAGTTTAGCTGCGGGCAAAGCAACTATAAAGGCGGAAGGTTCGGCTAAAGTAATTGGCTCAGAAGAAATATGTACAAGGGATGATGTGCATATATGAGTCATAATATCAATAAGCTAAAGAATATGTTCAGCAGAGTTTAATCTACAGGGGACAGGACGGGATACTATCACCTGTTGACTCGGTGAACTTGTTCCCAAGTCAACCCCGCCATGCTCTGAAGTAGCCACAATACCCGCAAGCTCAGGAGCTGAAAGTTCCATAGTCTTGATATCCGAGAAGGTAATGACCTCCGTTGAAGTTATGACAGTTGGAACCATTGAAGTCTCTTCTGGTTCTGCATCTTCAATAAAAACAACTTCTGCTTCTTCAGAAGAAGAAACTGGCATGGAGGCCGATATTTCAAAATCCATGTCCCTTTCAGTCGGGACATGAGGAATTCCCATCCTTTCCGAATGAGCTGGGGATGCCTGATATTCAAAATATATACAAGTCAAGCTTAAATGATGGAAAAAGCAGAAAAGATGTGGTAAAGAGAAATTACCATAGCAGACGGCACTGTTTCAACTTGATGAGTCTTTGATATCAAGCCTTCAGTTGCTTCAAAACCTATATGGTCAAAGTTAGAAATTCAGTAGTGAAATGAAATCACTGTTGCTATAAGTCTCAGAAGGGTTACCTTGATCCTTCGGGGGTGACTAGATAGTTGTCTCTGACAAAGCTTCACTACTAATGTGTTCAATAGTAGGGGAAGAAATAGAAGGTGAAGGAGGAATGCCGCTTATTTCTTCCACACTGGAAGAAGTATCATCAGTTTCTTCTTTTCTTGTCTGAGCCAATAATCTCGAGGATTGGCGCTTGGGCAGAACAATTTTTTCAAGGGGGACAGATTTTTTGGGCCCTCTGCGAAATCTTTTTGCAACTTGCTTGACCCTCCTTGTAAAGGAAACAAAAGGAAGTTGTTCATCATCAATGTCAAAATTCTGAAAGGCATAAATTAAAAGCATAGTGCATACCACCCTTGGTTGGGGATGGAGAAACCAGGGCACTCGCCCGCTTGGCAGTCTTTGCTATAAAAGCATCAAATTCAGCAAGCACTAGCAAATTGACAGGAGGAAGAGGTTCAGGGGCAGGCTTTTGTCTCTTCTTTGTACGCGCCTCTTTGGCAGCAGCAACCGCCCTCCCTATAGCACTGACCTCCACAGGGGATGCGGGGGTTGATGATTTAGAAGGCACAGGAGGAAAGAAAGAGGGTCTCTTTGCAACAGCCACTGCCCTCCGATGCTGCTGAGTCAGATATTTGGCCGCCGGCACTACAAGAATATGCAAAAGAAGAAATCAATATAAGCAGAGAGAAGGCACAAAGCTCAAAAGAAGTCAAGCACAAATGCATATACTTACAGCAATCACCTTCATAACAGTTTGATAAAGGCCAGTACTCATATATGGAGGACTTATCTCTAAGCGAAGCCTCCTTCACAATATATATGACATCATTCATTGTCTTTGCTTGAGAAGCTAGGCTACTGAGATCATAATGCTTTTTATCGCTCAAGCAAATGCCCAAGCGCAAAGCATCAAGTCCCCACCCATCTATATGATCCCAAGAAGCGGGTAGTTTTGCATCCAACATACCCTGCACAGTGGAATCCTAGGATACACCACAATATTTCAAAAGGGCAAGTAGCCAGCTGGTGCCCTTGTAGAAATCAAGTTTCTCCTCCTTGTGCGGGACATAAAATCTTTGAATACCTGAGAGACTCTTAGGAGCTTGCTGAGAATCTCTGCCACTGATATCTTACTCTTTCGGGAAATCGATATCAGGATAATCTTCAGAGGTCACAGAGATATTAAATTGCTTCAAGAAAGCCCCTTTCAGCTCCTCGGTATCCAGCCTTGTCAACTCTGGATCAATCAAGGGTAAAGAATCTCTGTGACGAGCCTTATAAGCTGCTCGTCTCTCTGCATACTTAGCAGCATTCTTATCATCTAAGAAGTACAGATAATAGAACTCTATATCAAAAGGGATTTCCCGCTGAGTCTCCAAGATTTTCTTCTCAGCATTGCTCCAACATTGGGTCCTCTCCTGGCTATAGATATTGGTGCGCGTTCGCCACCATCTAACATATTCACATGTCACACGAGGAGCATGGACAGCAGAAGGAATTCTGAAGGAAACATTTTCAAAGTGGTGGAAATAATCCCACCATTCACGGGCCCTCTGCAATCCGCTGGAGACTAAAAGATGGCGGTCAGGAAGCTGAAATATGTGATCACAAGAAGGAATGCACTGATCATATCCAAAATTCCGGTCGAAACGAAAAGGATAATAGGGTTCTAAATGAACTACAGATCCCTTCCGATATACCAAGACACTAGGTCTGATGGATAGAAGCCATGATCTAATATGACTATCCAGTGCAGATTTCTTCAGCAGCTGCTTGGTCTGAAAATGGGTGAACTCAACAGGATTACCCTCGGCAAATACTTTAAAGGGGCTCACTGGAGGACGAGAATTGGCAGTATGCTTCCAAAAACGTAAGTCCCCCTCAGTTTTTCGCCTGGTATCAGTCAAGATACCGCGAATCTCATAAAGTTACTTCTGGGTATCCCCTCCATCAACACTGGCATATTCAATCATGCATGGTAATATGTGAGGGGAAGCCAGGCTCTTCGGGGCAGACTCTGAAAAAATAGAAGCCACCCAAGCATTGAAGAAATGAATGGGACCCACAACATTAAATTCTCGTGGTTTCTCCTGCTCAGCCACTTGGCCAAGAGTTTTGAAAATCAAGCATAGAGTAACTGGAGCTAGAGACAGTTTAATTCCCCAAGCTAGTCCACAAGCTCCATAAAGCGTCTCAGGACGAATTACTCCCTCATCCCCTTGAGGAATAGCAAAATTCGAAAGCCAGTAGGCCAAGTATGCTGCCAGATGGGTGTTCCTATCTAAGTCCAAGGGATTGGCATCTTTCTTGTGTTCTTCAAAGATGATATCAGGATATCCTTTTCGGTTCCTGGCTATCTGCCCCATGAAGACTGGAGTCTCACCAGCCCCCAGAAAGTCTGTATATCGAATGTCAACATTATGAAAGAAACGGAGCCAAACAACTCCGCGGACCCGTGTCCTCTCTCTGCGGGATCTCTTTTTCAGAGACTCTTCACCAAAAGCCAGAATCATGTAAGCCTTGAGGAGGAATCTGTAAAACCTCCAGGTTCCATAACGGCCCTTGCCGTTTGTTCTGTCCTTGACAATGTTGGGATGGCATATCTCTTCATAAGGCTCTCTGTCAATGGGCAAGCCAGAAAGCTGATGTAAAGTCCATAAATCTAGAGATGTCTCTCCTTCTGGAGTATAAAAGGTATTGAACTCCTTCATGAATACCTCGATCATGCCACAACAAAGGCCTTTAAAGATCGGGTATCGGAATCGAGCGGCATACACACTACCAAGAAGATTCACTCGGCTCAGCAAATCATGGTAATGCTTCAAGACATAATCAGTGTACTCTACAAAATATTCTCTGAAACTGTGGCTGGATTTAAGCTTCAAGTCACCAAACCAGCCCATTGCTGCGTTCAATCTAAACCTCATGGCTAAACAGTCAAAAATCAATGGCTCTTCTCTGAAGCCCCATTTACATGGAGAAAGAAATAGCCCATGCCGCCTCTGTTTCGAGTCTGGGATACCTCTGTCATATCCCCACTTGGCAAGAATAAATGAAGGTGAGCGGGTGAAAATGCTGTCCTGAGGACGCATAATATTAGTCCCACTGGGCATGAGCATGTCTCTAGCATAACCCGGCTTGAATAAAGATTCGCCACGGGTTACAGTTCCCCTCAGGTTGTCTCGAAACTTTTAAAATGGCATCCGCGGCATAAAAAGCCCTTCTTTTAGAACGCACTCCATTGACCTTGAAGTCAAGCAAGAAGTTGTACAAATGATGATCACTGGGAAAGTGGACTGGATAATCTTTGTCCCGTCTATATTTATAGAATCCCTCTGAAAAGACAAGCCTGCTCTCATCAACCTTGCCATCTGATTCATTGGCAAAGGGATGATCCAAGATAGCAACCTCAAAAAATTGTTGTAGTTCACTGTCCTCATCTATGCCTGCTGTAGGTGTCAAGTAAAAGGGACTTATCATAGGCCCACTCTCTTCAACCCTCATAGGAGTTTGTTGAAAAGACCCTGTTGGAGAAATTGGCACATCTTCAGAGACAGTCTCGGGCATCACAGCTTTGTCTTTCCCCCGAGAAGCCATTATACTGAAAAAGAAGAGGCAACAAGTCAAATCAAATGCAAAAAGCCTTCCTCGAAAAAGAAAATTCTGTTGAAATTTTGGCAGCATCTCCCGGTAGGCGCCCGGAACGTCCCCCCCCCCCCCCCCCGCTGCTGCGGGCTTCGGGTGAGGGCTTTTCCGTTCGTCTTAGCACTGCGGCGATTTAAGGGGGGTTAGAAATAAAGATGTGTGATCGCCAGGAGCATTACCTTACGGTCCCTGTGCTCCGCAGGATTGTAAGAGTGATCGCGTTCTGAGGGAGCGGGAAATGGTGGTTTCCCCTTCTCTTCCTCCGGCCGGCCAGAGGAGGAGAGCTCGGCAGTCTGCACGCAGAAATGAGGTAAGGGTTCCTGAAAAAAAAAGACAAGACAAGAGAAGAAAATAACCCGATTAGAACTGTGATATGTAGAATCTATCCATGAAAATATAAAAATTAACTAGCATTGGAGGGAGATGTACCGGATGGGTGTTTGGGGAGGGAAGGTGACCATATGTTATGGCCACTCACCTCCCGTTTTTTGTTTAAAACCTCTGGGGAGTAAGGGTTGCTAGGTTATCCTAACATGCATGCATGCAGATGGGGGGTGCTCGTGTGTGAAAAGTGAAGTGACGTGTTGAAAGTGCAAAGAAGAATGAGAGAGGGAATTGTTACGGAATAGATGGAGAGTGGGAATGCAATGAAGTGAAAAAGAGAAAAGTAAAGAAAGGGTTAAGAAGACAAGTCCATTTGGAGTGCGAAGGATTCCTCTTAAAGTTCCTCCTGAATCTCTCTAACTCCTTGTCCGCTCGACTCCTCAAAGCCGACTCACTTGCCAACCTCCTCCGAGCCTTCCCTCCAAAAAACTCCAACCCCTTTGCTCGAGGGGACATGGGGGGTTTAAATAGGTGAAAGGAAAATAGGAGAAAATAGGGGTCTAAATCCCCGTAAATCACCAGAGAGCCAATGGGAAGTGGTCAAGGGTCGGAGGTGGTACGCGCGGCAGTCGCCGGAGTGGGGAGTGATTGGAGTAGTGGAGGTGAGGGTGGCGAGTAGAGGAGATCGTGGGGAAGACGAGGTTAAGGTGGTAGTTAGGGGAGTGGGCAGCCAACCAACTTGCCTTCCAATCCCGTGGAAGGCCAAGTAGCTGGCCTTCCACGGAGAAGTGGAAGGCGGCCCGGTTGGCCTTCGAAGGGTGGTGGAAGACAAGGGGTGGCCTTCGAAGGGCTAGCTGGCCTTCGAAGGACGGTGGAAGGCGGACTGGCTGGCCTTCGAAGGACGGTGGAAGGGGGGCTGGCTGGCCTTCGACGGACGGTGGAAGGCGGGCTGGCTGGCCTTCGAAGGACGGTGGAAGGCGGGCTGGCTGGCCTTCGAAGGACGGTGGAAGGCGGGCTGGCTGGCCTTCGAAGGGTGGCTAGAGTCGGGGTTGGTTAATGGGCCTAGTTATTAGTGGGCTAAGATGGCTATGATGAGGGGTTTGGTGACGATGGGCTAATGATGGATGGGGTTCATGACCAACAGGGTGGTCCAAAATCGGTGTCTACAAATGCCCCTCCGGGACACCTGTTTTGCAGTGGAGTAGAACAGAATGATAAATAGGTGTTCCGAAAATCGAACCTGATTTTGGACGGCCCAGAGAAGGGATGAGCTGTATCCAAAGATGGTATGAGAGCGCGGCAAATGCATGAGAGCTAGCTATTCGAATTGCAAGGGTGACTAAGAAGAGGAACAAAATTCAGACTAGAGAATCACAATCCGTGGCCTTGGCGCACCAAGATGCAACGATCTGGCCCAAGGGGATCTTAAGCATGAAAGATGTAGGAGTGTAACTTGAAGAACTCTCAACACAATGGGCGCGCGGTGGCCTGGCGCATCATGTAATCGCCAAGTGAGAGAATCTCAAGCATACGTATTGAAAAAGGATGAGGTCTTGCAATTCAAAGGGCTAACAGACGAACGATCACCAAACTCACAAATCAACAATGGGTTAAGCAGAGTGATAAATTATGGCCATTGCCCTTAGGGCGAGGATGGATGCTTATGCAAATGCATGCTGGTTCAAAATTGAAAACAAATTCCTAATGCAAACAGGAGGGATTTATTGGCCAATCGAATAACTTGGAGAATATAGACTCCTCATTGTTTTTTTTAAAGAGGAACTCAGAGTCTATACGCCCGAAGTTATTAGCCTCCTGTGTCTTCAATCCTACTTGCTTCAGATTCCCTGCAGCTACAAAAGCGCACATCAGTAAATGTAAATAATCAATGATCCACAATATCTTAATGACAAGCTGCAAAGAAACGAGGGACAAAGGTCCCTGTCGAGTCGAAGCCAGCACGGAAGATATAGCCATTCTCAAAGTAGAATGCCAATCCGGCTGTTTTTTGGCTTCGACTCGACAGCAAAAGTGTCCACCTTTTGGACATAGAATCATTTTCCTGTATGCACAATAATGAGGAGAAAATAGTTAGTAGTATCTGTTTTCAGCCCCTTGCCCAAAAAGAGCAACTACCTTTTCCCTAGCCTTCGCATAGGGTCAAGGAGCCGTGTCCTACTAACCAGACGAAAGGAAGAATATTGAAACTGATGCGACAAGTAAATATGCAAATGCTGGTGGATATTAACAAATGAGGTGTGTGATGAATGATGACAGGGAACTGCACACAACTTCCCAGGTATCCTAAGCACACATCTAGATTGATTTGGGCTTCTAGACTCCTCAAACTAACCTTGACCGGCTAAGACTCATACTGATGACAATACCGTCATGCCATGTTTAGGCTCCCAGCTGCTCCCGACCACCAAGTTTGGCAAAAAGTTTTCGAGGCAAATGATTTGCCCGACCCGGTCTCTTTCCTCACAATCTAGAAGGTATATGATGGAACACCTTGGAACCCTAACGGTCAACCGCGCGACGCTGACCCAGAATCAGACGCCGTCGTACCAATTGGTGACGCGCATGCATTGACCTAAGCCCGAAGTCTTCGAGAGTACACATTGAGATTGTGGTTAAGAAATTAGTTCACCAGAAACACTGACATTACGCTTCACCCATTTTAGACTCCTGTGATCATGTGAGCATGTGACGATTTTTGAAAAATCAAACCATTTTAAAATGATGTTCGGTCTTTAGATAGCTATCTCGTGCTAAAACCTTGAGGGGGAAAAAAAGTGAAGAAATTTTGGAGACAAACCTTACAGGAGGATCGACAAAACTGTTAAAAGGGCGAGCTGTGACAAAACGGACCCCTTTTGACCTCCTAGATGCCCCTATTTTGACTTTTTAGGCCTTTGGTAGATTTCATGTCTAGGCACAGTCACGACCAGGCTTTTTTGTATGATTGCTTGAACCCCTTTTCTTTTTTTGTATTTCTTTTCCACTCTTGACATTTTTCGGGGTTATTTGATATTCCGCTTGCGGGGACACTGCCCTCTTCACGTGCTCTGGTCCTTTACATTTTATTTTTGGGCCTTTTGAGGGGTTACTTCTATCGCGTTGTTGGGGGAACCGCAGTTTGCTGAGCTCGACCGTTTAAGGGTGTCGAGTGTCCTGATCGGTCGAAAGACGAAGAGCAAAGGTTGCAGTTTGACAGCATACTAAAGACTTTGAACTCATTTTAAACAGGTTCTCTTTGAAAAACGTGTAGGTGTGTGCATCTCATGATGATCATAGGGATCCGTATGAAAGTAAAGTAGAGCCGTCTAAGGTTCTGGTGGACCAAAGCCTTAGCCAAACCTTAATGTTAACCCAATTTATCATGCAAGTAGACCTAGACAGGGGGTTACATGGCAGTCACCAGACAGTTGGATTTTGTGCTTTTTCTAATTTTTGTGATTTTCATTAAAGTATGTACATATTTACAAATATTTTTGATGCCTTTTGGATATTCAATTTTTTTTTTGAGATTTTGAATTTTTTTTTTTTTTTTGTGCATTTAAAGGGTAGAATTTTTTAGATAGACTCCTATCCAAAGAAAAACATTTTTCAAATATTTACACTTATTTGCTAGCTCTTGAACTAGAAATGAAAGAACTTACTTACCTCTACAACTCTTAGATAAAGAGGAAGCTATCCAATCCCTAAGAGATTATACACAAGACTCTGAGAGTGAGTCAGACATGTTACAAGGGCGGGTCCTTGAGACAGAGACCAAATGGCAGAATTGCCCCAGTATGTTGGCTGCTCATTGGTGGTTTTATACCCTCCGATATGGGAGTGGGACTTTTTCTCTTTTTGGGGGTCGTAGTCTCCAAGCATAAAACACTCAGGGGAATGTGCTACGACCAGTGATAGAAGCCTGAGAAGGGAAGGTGTGTGGAATAGGAAGGGAATGAGAGCGGTGGGTACCGGTTCATCCATCACTAAGGAGGCTCCTTCTCGTCGAGTGGTTGGTTCATAGAACAACAGCTGTGTAGCGAAATCTTCTTCATCTTCTCTTTGAACTTCATTGATTGTTTCCTTCAACTCATCCTCAAGATAGTGTATCTTGAGTACCTCTTGATTTTCCTTCACAAAGTGATCCAAGAGAGTCCACTTTTTTGATTCCTCAGTTGGTTTGGTTAGTGGGTAACCAAATCTGAATCCCCCAATGGTCGGATTTTCAAAGATAGGCTCTCGAATTCCTTGCTCTTCCTTGCCTAACTCAGATCCCGAACTATATCCCATTTTGTCCACAAGCTGCCAACCTATACTAGGTTGGGGCTTGGCCTGAGAGTCAACTGATGAAAAGATGGGCTCTTTTCCTTTTCCAGAAGTGATCATAGATGGAATTTGTTCTGCTGTCACTGAGTCCAATGACTCAATGTAGGGGGTTCTCTTCATTTTGACAATCTTCCCATTGTATGGGAATTTATAGTACTGATGGTTAGTGGAAGGCACTCCTAGGGTCCGGTCCATCCAAGGCCTTCCCAGAATGGTGTCGTATATGTAGAATTCAAAGATCATGGCCACTGGGCCAATTTCCAGTTTCCTATTAGCTGGTCTTTGAGAATTGTCATAGGTTGAGACCATCATGGAAGTAGACTCAATCTTTTCTAGATCAATCCCTATTTTCTTGAGAGTCTTGAGTGGACAAACATTAATTGATGCCCTGGTATCCAATAGGATGGAGTCTAATGAGTGACCATTGAGTGTTGCAGTTAAGCATGAGGGAAGGGATTGGCATTCAGGGGGAGCTAGATCCTTATCTGTAGGTGTCTGGGTGACTGAGAGAATGGCATTTGTGACCCCCCTGATAGGAAGATCTTCATCGACTGTAATCCACTGGAGGAATTTGAACAATGTCTCCCTATGTGTAGGAGATCTCCTAATTAACTCTAAGACCGGAATCTTGGCGGGAGTTTTCCCTAGATGCTGTAGGATGTCATATTTAGATTGAGTAATCCTTCTAGACATATTTGAATTCTCTTGGGAGTCCAAGGGTTGACTTGTTGGGGGAATGATGCGATTTCTCAGTGTAACACCAATTGGACTGGGGTCTATTGCTTGATCTGACTTTAGTGGTTGAACTGGTGGTGAATTTATTAGGCAGAATTGGGTTACTGGACCTGGCTTTGGTGTTGGACATAAGATGGATAGAGGAGGTTCTCTGATTGAAATTGAGGGAACTTGGACCAGAGTGACTGGGTTGATGGTTGTTGGTTGTTCCTTAGGTCGTATCAAGACCAAAGGTTTGTTTTGGATAATAGTGGAGACTCCTTGCAACGGCTTTATAGGTTTGGTCATCCTAGTGGGGCACTCACGCCATATCCCAACCTCTTCATACTCCCAGTACTGTCCTCTGCGATCGACATTTGGTTCCAAATTTTTGACAAGGGTGCTCACCCTTTCTAGAGTGCTAGATGGATCTTGAGCTACCTGATGAGAGGGTGGAGGGTCTTTGACTTTCAAGGTTTCAATAGCCTCTCTCATGTGCCCCCAATTAATCTTGGCGCTAGAGGAAGAGGGAACTGCTGAATATGGTTTCTGATTGGATTGGTTATCTAATCTGGACATAGGACTGGGTGATCTAAAGGGTTGCCCCAAGGCACTCACTTGTTCCTCTATTGGTGGAGTTTATGTAGTCCTCTTATTTATGTTCTGATTTTCAAAGAAAGATGGCAAAGTGGAACTCCAAATCTGAGATTGAACTACCCGAGCTCGATTATAAAGTTGTGCGAATGTGTGAAATTCGCTCAGCATGAGAATAGACCGAAGCTGTGGGGTAGCGTTATTGACTAGCATGGTGATAGCTTGAGATTCGGGGATTGCCACTTCCGCCCTAGAGGCCATTGCCCTCCACCTGTTGGCAAAATACGTGAACTCCTCTTCAGGCTTCATCTTCTCCATTACAAGATCAAACAAGGTGGGAGACATGGTTGTCATATGACTAAACTGAATGATGAATTTCGCAGAGACCATATCAAAATTGATTAGGTATGTGGCGGGCAAGGAAGAAAACCATCTTAAGGCCTCACCTTCTAAGGATTTCTGGAACAGATGGACAAGGAGGACTCTGTCGTAGAGCCATTGATGGGAATCCATGAGAAAACTTGACAGGTGATCATGAGGGTCAGAGGTGCCATCATATTTCCTGTACTTGGGGGCTTTGAATCCTGGTGGAAAGTAGGCCGGAGGGAGCTTGCAATAGCTCGAGAGGGAGTGCAGTTGTTTCAGGGTAAGTTTCTCGGCGATGAGCTTACGCACATAGGTTTCAACCTCACTTTTGTAGATGAATTCTTCCTGCTTGGGAGGGGGTGTAGTTTAAGAGACTGGAATCGGCATGACGGGTGGAGCAACTGAAGTAGGAGTTGGCTGGTTGATGCGAGTCTGAGCTCTGTCGGAAGATCCTTGGAAGTGAGTTCTCCGAGGAGTGGCATCTTGAGTTTTGCCACAAGAGGCCAACTGGATGAGTTGATCAGGGGTGTATCGTGATAACTCACTTGGGTTTTGGAAGGTTCTGTTGGAGATTATAGGGTCACTTTCTGAAGAAGAAGATTCATCCGAGCATCTTCTCCTAAGTTCCTCTCTAGATGTTTGGAACATGTCCACAAATGTTTGTTGTGGATCCTCTTCAATCTCGAACAGAGGGTTGTGCGTGACATTGTTAACAAACTCATCCATGTCATCATACACAGTGTTACCATACATTCGATTCATTATGAAATACCAATCCTGAGAGATTTTATATTTCACTTGAAAGGTTAACTGTGCATTATGAGTGTTGGTTTCTAACAAATCAAGTTCCAACCCTTAACGACCTTGTATTATTCTTTCAAAACATGTTCCACCAAAGTTTAGTTAGGTGTCTTTGATTTTGAAACAATTCTCTCAGTGACACCTATGGGTGAATGACTGTGAATGGAAAGCTCAATTAATTCCTCACACAAACCCGGGATCCTATTAGGTGGTTTAGGTACAACCCGCTCGGCGGCCAAGTGGGAATCCCTGGCTCGCGGAGACTCACGGAGGTTCCCAACAGAATAAGACTAGTCACACCCGAGTGGGAATCCTCAGCTGGAGAGTCAAACACTGTGGGAGAGGTAACTAGAAGTGTGATGCCGGCTCTTTCTTAAGACTACCACGCAGAACGCCCTGAATTTGACCCAAAGTTAGCAGGCAAGAGAACAATAAACACAACCAGAACACGCAACTATTTAATCAATAATAATGGAATAACAACATGCGGGTCATTGAATCACAGAGAGGGCAGCGGGGCCAGGAACCGGATGGCCGAGAAGCTATCCGTCTGGGGAGCTGGACGGTCGGAAGGCTGGCCGTCCAGGGACTTGGACGGCCAAGGAGCTGGCTGTCCAATCTGGACGGCCTAGGAGCTGGCCGTCTAGGCAGATGGACCGCCAAGACTCTGGCCGTCCAAGGATCTGGACGGCCTAGGATCTGGCCGTCCAGGCAGATGGACGGCCAAGACTCTGGCCGTCCAAGGATCTGGACGGCCTAGGATCTGGCCGTCCAGGATCTGGACGGCCAGGAGGTGGGCCGTCCGGAAAAAAAAGGAAAAACAGAAAAAGAAAAAACAAAATAGAAACTTATAGGAGCTTTTACCATCTTACCTTTCGTCGTTGTGCACGCAGCGAGCAAGTAGGTGTCCCACCGTGATCGCCAGAGCTGTAGGCGCCCGGAACGCCCCCCCCCGCTGCTGCGGGTTTCGGGCGAGGGCTTTTCCATTCGTCTTAGCACTGCGGCGATTTAAGGGGGGTTAGAAATAAAGATGTGTGATTGCCAGGAGCATTACCTTACGGTCCCTGTGCTCCGCAGGATTGTAAGAGTGATCGCGTTCTGAGGGAGCGGGAAATGGTGGTTTCCCCTTCTCTTCCTCCGGCCGGCCAGAGGAGGAGAGCTCGGCAGTCTGCACGCAGAAATGAGGTAAGGGTTCCTGAAAAGAAAAGACAAGACAAGAGAAGAAAATAACCCGATTAGAACTGTGATATGTAGAATCTATCCATGAAAATATAAAAATTAACTAGAATTGGAGGGAGATGCACCGGATGGGTGTTTGGGGAGGGAAGGTGACCATATGTTATGGCCACCCACCTCCCGTTTTTTGTTTAAAACCTCTGGGGAGTAAGGGTTGCTAGGTTATCCTAACATGCATGCATGCAGATGGGGGGTGCTCGTGTGTGAAAAGTGAAGTGACGTGTTGAAAGTGCAAAGAAAAATGAGAGAAGAAATTGTTACGGAATGGATGGAGAGTGGGAATGCAATGAAGTGAAAAGGAGAAAAGTAAATAAAGGGTTAAGAAGACAAGCCCATTTGGAGTGCGAAGGATTCCTCTTGAAGTTCCTCCTGAATCTCTCTGATTCCTTGTCCGCTCGACTCCTCAAAGCCGACTCACTTGCCAACCTCCTCCGAGCCTTTCCTCCAAATAACTCCAACCCGTTTGCTCGAGGGGACATGGGGGGTTTGAATAGGTGAAAGGAAAATAGGAGAAAATAGGGGTCTAAATCCCCGTAAATCATCAGAGAGCCAATGGGAAGTGGTCAAGGGTCGGAGGTGGTACGCACGGCCGTCGCCGAAGTGGGGAGTGATCGGAGTAGTGGAGGTGAGGGTGGCGAGTAGAGGAGATCGTGGGGAAGACGAGGTCAAGGTGGTAGTTAGGGGAGTGGGCGGCCAACCAACTTGCCTTCCAATCCCGTGGAAGGCCAGGTAGCTGGCCTTCCATAGAGAGGTGGAAGGCGGCCAGGTTGGCCTTCGAAGGGTGGTGGAAGGCAAGGGGTGGCCTTCGAAGGGTGGTGGAAGGCGGACTGGCTGGCCTTCGAAGGACAGTGGAAGGCGGGCTGGCTGGCCTTCGAAGTACGGTGGAAGGCGGGCTGGCTGGCTTTCGAAGGACGGTGGAAGGCGGGTTGGTTGGCCTTCGAAAGGTGGTGGAAGGCGGGCTGGCTGGCCTTCGAAGGGTGGCTAGAGTCGGGATTGGTTAATGGGCCTAGTTATTAGTGGGCTGAGATGGCTAAGATAAGGGGTTTGGTGACAATGGGCTAATGATGGATGGGGTTCATGACCAACAGGGTGGTCCAAAATCGGTGTCTACACTCCCCTTAAAGGAGGGCTGTTAAAATTTTATCGAGAGCCATCCGGGACAGACCGAGATGCTCCGATAAGAAGAAGTCCCATGTCAAAGACAGAGGGGTGTAGAAATGGCATTCCAGTAACCCACTTCCCGAGAACCGAGCTACCACCGAGACTAGGTACTGAAGCCGCAGCCCCAGGGATTGCTCCCATGGGAACTGCCAAAGTCAAACAGCAGATATGCTGAAGAGGAGCCATCCGACTTGCAGTTCTACAGTAGTGAGTCTGCTCCTACTGTAGATGGAGGGATCCAAAGTCGATTTTCTGCAAAAAGAAGACAAAGAAAAGATGTTAGAAGATGAATACAAGGCATAAGAGACCCTCTTCACTCTCTCCATGCCCAAATCAATGGCGGCCAACAACATCCCATCAGTCCCACCGGCCAAAAAACCAAAGAAAAGCTTCGCCCTTTACCTGAAAAATCCTAGTGCGACAGCACCTCTTCTCCAACAGCAACGGTGCTCTCCTCAAGACCGAGTGATGCAGCCAACGAAGAGGAAGTAGAGAAGCACGGCCTGCGGTTCTGAATACGAGGGCTTTTACACCCACAGGCGATGGAAACAACGCTCCCCAACTGAGTTGCAGCGCTTGCCACCGGCCAAGGGAAGAGGAGGCGACCGGCGGGCCAAGCAAACGGCACCCCCCCAAGCGGCGGAGGGCCGACGCACAGACGGCGGCAGCAGCAGCTCTCATCGGCAATGGCGCTCCCCTACAGCTGCTGTGGTGCCGGCGACGACGGGAAGAAGGAGAGAAGCGTGGCGGCGGCGATCTGCGGCGGCAAGGGTCTGCTTCCGCGGCTCCGGCAGCTCCGTCCACCGGCGATGGCAAGAGGAAGAAGAGGAAGGGTCGGGTGACGCTCGGAATCCCCCAGCACAACAGCAAAAGCATCCCGCCCCCTCCCTTTTTATAACCAACCGGGCCGGTCCTTGAAGCCCTAGCCGGTCCAAGGCCTGAACCGGACTGAACCGGCGTAGACTCAAGGGCATATGCCCCCTTCTTTCAAACCTCACATACGTGAACCGGTTCGAAGCCACAATGAAACCGAACCGGCGCAGACTCAATGGGATCTGCCCCTTTCTCTCAAATTCAACATATATGGCTGGGTTTCGAGCCAAATTGAAGGCTGAACCAACGTAGACTCAAAGGGCACATGCCCTATCCTCTAAATTCAAGAAATCCAGTCGGTTTAAAGCCCAAGTTAAACCTAGACTGGCGCAGACTCAAAAGGTATATTAACTTATGATTGTCTGAAGCTCGAGACCCTGATCTGAGTCGGTCGCGGAAACAAATTCAAGAAGGAATCCTAGTGATTGCTGCAGTCCTCAAGCAAAACAAGTCCCTAATAGGTGAATCAAGACCTTTAAGTGTGGCCAGTTTTAAACTGTGAGCCGCTTAAATGAGATAAGTACGTGACAATGGGCCACGCATACAACTCACTTCATCGCTTCCGGTCTCCGTGCGTGAGCCGCATGCGTGGGGGGCACTTGTTGTCACCAAAAAATTGAATAAGAAGAAGAGCCTAAAGACCAACAAAGAAGGCCCAAATCAAAGAGAATTCAAAGGAAGAACCAAGCCTATTAATTCAAACAAGAAAGGTCCAAACAATTTTTCAAAGAAAGTCCAAGTGAAGAAGGTTAATGGACAGAAGTCATGTCTATTTTACAAGCCAAATAAATAAAAAAAGGGGCCACTCTAGGGCCCAAATGATGAAGAAATCCAATGGTGTAACCGGGCCCATTATCTCAAGCAAAGGAGGTCCAAGCAATTTTTCAAAAGAAGGCCAAAGTGAAGAAAATTAATGGATAGCTGTCATGCCCATTCTTTCAAGGCCAAATAAGTCAAAAAGGGGTTACTTTCAACCCAAATGATGAAGAAATCCAAGGGGGCAGGCCTAGGCCCATTATCTCAAGCAAAAAGAAGCCCAATAGGGCCAATTTGGGCCCAAAAAGCAAAGGCCAAAGCCCAATTTCATGGCAGCCTTTAAAAGGGCCCAAATGGTCCCCCCCATGGCCTATTCTTACCCCTTTGGCCCATGGTCAAATCTGCCTAAAGGAGGATAAGAAGAAAAGCAAGTGGTCCCCCCCTCAAGATTCTTCTAGAAGAGGGTAGATGAAAAGCAAAAGGAGAAACCAATCATGAGTCTCCAAGTGTTGTGGCCTTATTGGAGGGCTCTTAAGAGGGATTTCTTATCCCAAATCTAAGGCTAATGGATGCCTAATCTACCCCCAAAAAGTAACCCAGCTTTATCTATAAAAGAACCCCCATCTTCTACAAGAAAAAGTTAGAGACAAAAACCCCAAAAAAGAGAAAAGAGAAGAAGAAAAGTGAGAGAGCTTGGAGGAGCACGTCTCCCTCCTCCTTCCCCTCCATTTCCTGCATCCCAAGAGAGAAAAAAGGGTTAAGAGAAGAAGAGAAAAAGAAAGGAAGAGTGCTAGAGAAGAAGAGAGCAAGATTGTAGGCTTCAAGAGCCACTCTCCTTTCTCATCCCCTCTTCAAGGTAGAGTGGGGGTGAAGAAGGGGTTTATTTCTGTCTCCTTACTTTCTTATAATGTTTTTCCTTCATTCTGATGTTCATAGAAACTTCTATCTCCCCCTTTGATGTTCATCCATGGTGATTGAAAGCAATGAAATGCAATGTTCAGATTTTCTGAGTATGTTTTGTGAATCTACTGGTTATTTTGCTTTTATGCCATTTTTTCCTTCATAAGGCATGTGTTTTTCGTATGGGGATGGTAGATGGGCCTTTCTAATTCATAGAAATGGTTTCCTCAAGCCTTGCAACCTCCTAAATATGGAGATATGACCCAAGATGGGCTTTGTTGTCCAGATTTCCTGAAAACTGGTTTTCCATTTATTTGCCTTTGGTTTTGGGGTTTTTCAAGGTGTCTTGGCCTTCCATGACCCTTAGGAGCACATCCCTTCTATGGATGATGTTCCCCCAAGTTCAAACATCAAGAGAAACCCCCTAAGTTTCATATATATTAAGATCTAAGTTTCTGTTTTCATGTTGGAACCGAATGACTTTTATTTGGATTTTTCCTTTAATGGCTAAGGGTTTAGGCCCTAGAGGTTCTCAAGGAGGTTCCCTCACTAGTTGAGGATGAGCTTCTTTGGGTAAAAATCCTCTAATATGGAGCCAAGAAGGAGAGATCCATGAAAAGATAAAAAGTATGCCTAAGTTTCTCTTATGTTCATATTCAAGTTTTCATGATATTTTCCTAAAGAAATGCATCTAAAATATATTTTAAATAAGTATTTAGGCCTTGTACCTTTTATACTTTATTTTCCATCATTTGGGTTAGATTTAAACCCATTTTTTCACCAAAATCCGGGTTTCAGCCTGAGTCTGTGCTTGCAGGTGCTATAGTGTTAAGTCTGCGCCTCCCTGCGCAGACTCAGCGCCAGTTGCAGGTTTTGAGTCTGCGCCTCTTCCAAGTGGGTTTTTTTGGCTTGAGGTGATTCTTTGATCCTCCCCTAAGTTGTCCAAATGTTCCTTAGACCTAGGGCTATCCTTTTGAGGCCCAAGGAAGGTCCTAAATGGCTTGGACTTTGGGTTTGTAAGCCCTTAATGTTTCAATCGAAGTTTTGCCATATGGTTTTAAGATTTTAAATGTTTTCCGATGTTTTCCCAAGATGTCCCGATCTAAAGGTGCCAGCAATCTCATGTTGGGTAACCCATCAAGGGCCCTCATACAAAAAACATCATTCTTGTGTTCCCATTTCTATAGGTTCATTTAGATGATGTGTCCCGAAGTCCCAATGAGTTGGTGGAGTTCCTTGCTCCCTAAATGTAGAAATGGAATGGGTGATTCCCTGTGGATAACCCTTTCATTTTGAAGGCATTAAGGGCACCTTTTGGGTGAGTGGTTGGATGCTTGGTACGCCCCCCTTTATAGCCACCTCCATGGTTCATGGCTATATGTGGTCCTCTAGGAAAATTGATGGAGTTCCTTGCTCCCCAAATGTAGAGATGCTTTAAATTTCCCCTTGTGGATTTTTCTTACATCTTGAGGCCATTAAGGGCACCCTTTGGGTGAGTGGTTGGACGCTCGACACGCCCCCCTTTATAGCCATCCCTATGGTCCATTAGCCATTATATATCCCTTTAAGGGAGTTGGTCCTTCGGGTCCCTTCATGCCATGATCCTTCATGAAGATCCTAAACCTTTTCAATGGGTTTTCCTAATGAAAGGTTGAAATTCAACTTGGAATCACTATATTGAGAACTTTTAATGCTTTATAAAGTGACCCAAGAAGAATGAGATAAACATGAAGAAATCATGTCTTTTAAAGAAATCCATACAAGAACCACTCTTTGAAAAGGCCTCATGTAGCCATACTCAACTTCTGAGATTTCTCAGTATTATCCTTCCCAAATTTGTGGTGATTCTTAGATCACTTCAAGTTGAAAGAGGTATAAACCTGAAATTATGCTCAGATTTTGAGTCTGCGCACCTTTAACCATGGAAATTCAATTGGGAATGGGGTACAATCTGTTTTCCTCGACTCCGGATTTCATATCCTAACTTTAATGGTTGAAACTAACTCCTTGATGGATTTAATTGCAGCTTGAATTGTGCAGGAAACTCAAAAATCAAATTTCAGACTTGAGTCTGTGCCATTGTTCTGAGTCTGCGCACCCTTGCGCAGACTCAACTCAAAATTGTCAAAAGAGTCCTTGCATGGGCTGATAGACTCTTTTATAGTTCAAGTAACTCAAATAATTAAAGTTAATTCATTCAAAAAAGGGTTTAAGATAGCCATCTACTATTTTAAATAAACACAAAATTCCAAACTTAAGTTGAGTCTACACAACTTTCATAAGCTCATTTCAAAAGAAAAGATCAACTAAACAATAAAACAAATTGCTCAAATCACTTGCAATCATATATCAAACACTCCATTTCTTTCAAATAAATATCCATTTACAAAAAGGATCCAAATCCCTTAAA
Organism: Zantedeschia hybrid cultivar; assembly: GCA_030544215.1. Taxonomy (NCBI): domain Eukaryota; kingdom Viridiplantae; phylum Streptophyta; class Magnoliopsida; order Alismatales; family Araceae; genus Zantedeschia; species Zantedeschia hybrid cultivar. The sequence continues at coordinate 51,978,198 of JARZZO010000011.1, forward strand.
AATAAACTAAAATTACAAGTTCAGCTGAGTCTGTGCACCCCTTGCGCAGACTCAAACCCATTTTTCTTGTCTCCTTGAGCCTTGAAGCTCCTTAGCTCTTTGAAACTCTTGGAATCCCCCTCAACCTCAAGAGGTTCCACCTTTTCAAGAATCTTGCCTAAAATCCTCTTTGAACTTGAGTCTGCTCATCAATCCAAAGGCCAAAACCTCATCTCTTGGCCCCCAAATCATGCTCGCAGCTCCAAATCTGTAAATCATCATAAAAAAAAATATAAATAAAGTTATCCCATCAAAAATCCAATAAAACAACACATAATCAAAAAATCTAAAGTTCAGACTTGAGTCTACGCATCCTGGCGCAGACTCAGCCCTGAAATTCACAAAAAATAAAAAATCAACTTCCCAACCACTAAAAGATGATCTAAAACCTTGTAAAAATCAAGTTTATTCTTATCTATCAGAATATCAAATAAAAACACCAAGTTGTTCTTGAAAAAATGCATAAAACAACTCAAAATACTTTGGTGACAAATGAGTCTGCACTACCCAGCGCAGACTCAACCCTGAAATCCCAAATTTGGTCTTTTTGACCTTAATTTCCCTCCAAATTAAATCCAAAAATTTACATAAAAATTTTATACTTTATATAAGCCAAAAATCTAAATAAAATCTTAAAACTCCTTTCACAAAAAATATAAAAAATGCTAAACACTTTTATAAATAATGAGTCTGCGCTCTATAGCGCAGACTCAACCTTAAATTCCTAAAATCTGATATTTTGGCTATTAAAATTCTATCAAATCAAATCAAACTCTTAAGAATAAACCCTATATTTTCCACAAATCAAAATCCAAACAAAAATTATAACTTTTCCCTAAAAATTACCTGAAAAACTAAAAAATAGACTTGTGACAGGTGAGTCTACGCTACCCTGCGCAGACTTAACCCCTAATTGCTAAAATCCAAATCTTTCAACTCTAATTCCTTTAAAATTGAATAAAAAATCCCAAGATAAAAATAAAATAATTTATATAAATAAAAAATCAAATAAAACTCAAATTTGCCCTTTTGCAAAACATAAAAAATACCTAAAAGAAACCTCACTACAACCTTGCTCATTCTCTAAAAACCTACAAATTCAAAACATAAAAAGTATAAGTATTTAAAGTATCTTCCACTCAAATCAAATAAGAAAAAATAAAAAATACTTTTTTATACCTCCCAAATCAATCTAAAATCTCTTCACTCCAAAACTGACAAAACATAATAAGAAATGTTTATTAGACTTCCTTGATAAAAAATGTCATCTACTTCAAGTAAAATGCCATAAAAAAGATCTTCAATCCTCTCACAAATCAAAAATCAACATAAATACAAGAATTCTCAATGGTAACAAATGAGTTTGCGCATCCTCACGCAGACTCAACCTCATGTTCACTTATAAACTTAAAAAATTCAACAAATCTTCAATGCATCCACATAAATCAGTCCAAAAAGACTAAAAAATGTCTCTCATCATTATCCATCAACAAAAATCAATAAATCAAGTCTTGTGCAGACTCAACTCTAAACTAAAAAATGAGTTTCTTCTCAAATAAAAACTAAAAATTCATTCATTTTTCGAATGTAATCTTGTTATTCTATTCTTCCGACGATTAATCAAGGGTTTTCTTCTTAGGAGGATGTAATTAACGCTATTCCATTTATGGGTAGCGGGATCGGGTCGAAGAACTACGCATTCATCTGATTGAGTCAGGTAGAGCGCACAAATAACAAATCTAAAATCAAAATAAATAAAAAAAATCAAGATCAAGTGTATTTTTTCCCTAAAAAATGTATGACAGATATATAGGATTGCATGGAAAGATTAATCTTGTTAACAAGTTTTGGATCTAAGGAAGAGAAGAAAATCATCTTGGACCGGGGAAGAAAGGATTTACCTAGATGATAAATAAAAAATTAGAATAGTTCTATTATATCCATGAAGAATTGGAATATGGAGAACATGTGTAGAGTTGCATAAAGAAAGGAAGAATTGATTAGAAGAGATATTAGCTTACTTGTAAGTTAGGATCTCGCCCACTTAGATGATCTTTCACCTCAGAAAGTTTTTCAATGGTCTTCCTCATCCTTTTATTTTAAGAATCTTGTGAAGAATTCGCCATCTTTTCTCCTTGAATGAATTGATTGATCTTCCTCCTTGATTTCTTCATGTTCTTTCCTTCTATCTTTTGAGCTTTGGAGAGTATCCTCTAGCTTTTCCTCTTGGTTGCTTATTGTATTGTTTTGGTATGAAGAGAGGGAGGTTTTATAGAGAGATTTGCGAGATTAAGGAACTCTCTCCGAATTGGAAGAAGGATGTTTATTGAGGGAAAGTAGAGTTTGGATTGGAGTTAGAATAGAGAACGGTTTCTGCAAATTAAATGGTGTTTGGACGGGGCGACGTCATTTAAATGACGTCTGTAAACAACGACGTCATTTGATGATTTTATGAATTTCTATTATTTATCCGAAAATCCACAATTATTGATATTTAATGCTAATTATTTGTTTACTTGAAGTTACTGATAAATTCTGAGTACAGGAAATATCAAGAAATGAAAACGAAGCTGAAAATTTCAATAAAGGTCCCACTGTGGGAGTTTCACTGAGTCCTTACCGTGACTAAAAAGACGGTTATCTCTATCCCTGTATTCCATTATGTAATTGATTTGCATTAGCATTACTATATGGTAAATACTTATTAGATTATATTAAGGACCTTGTGGTTTTGATGAAACTGGAATTTGAGTTCCCCTTCAACAAAAACAGTGATAATTCTAGAGGATTCTTATGCACACGGATAGGTCATTAAATTGCCAATTGATGGGAACGATGGTTCTGTTTTTGTGAAACAATGCGTGGATAAACGAGCCTCGACTTAGCACTGAATTGCAACATTGGTGTCTTGACTCATCAATAGCAGTTTAACAATATTATCCTTGATTAATTTAATTTAATTTTATTTTAATTTTTATTTTAGCCCAGCATGCATCATGTAGGACTTTGAAATAATTGGGATAAGAATTAATTCTTGATTAAATTTCAGACTATCGGTCTAATAAATCCCAACGTGATATAAAATATTCTATTCCAAATCGATCTCTCAATTATCTTTGAAGTCTTCTTGAAGATATCTTTGGAATTTTATATTTGCTGGGATTTTTTATCCCAAATTTTCTTGTTTCCTTTTAAGATCCATCATGGTTGTAATATGTCTACATTGGCTGGTAACTGTAGACACGCTAATTTTGACCTCATATTGAGTAAATTTAATGTTACACTTATAATGCCCCAGAATGGTCCGATTTTTAATCATTAATTAATTTTTATTGATTTTTGTCAAATTTCATCGATTAACGTCGACCATGGCCAACGCCATTTAGATTTTTAGCAGAAATCAGTTTGGAATTAAATCCCCAAATTTATATAAGATTAACTTAATGGCGTCGCGAATGGTCGACGCCGTTTAGGTCCTAATCCGTTTGGGTTTCCAAATTTTAATTTCAAATTACTTTCTTAATTACCTAAATCACGACTACCATGGTCGATGCCTTTTAGCTTTCCTAATCATTTCCGGTTTCCTTCGTGAATTTCTTTCTATGTTGGCACCTCCTAATTAGCTAAATGGCATCTCTTGATCGTGACACGTTTCAAGTACTTTCCTGATAAGCATGATTTGGCCAAGCTAATCCATTTCCAGAGGTTGGAAGAGTTTCCAACTCCTTCCATGTCTATCCAGGGCAAGTCCGAGCCGCGGGAGAACCCTTTTGAAGGCCAAATAACTCTAATTGAAGCCTCTATATATACCATACCCATGGGACCTTTGAAAAAGGTTGGCCATTGGTGTCTTAGAGTTAAAATCAAGGTGAAAAGGAGCCCTCTACTACAGAAAATGTGGAGGAGATTTCAAGACTTCTTCTTCCTCCTTTTCCTTCTCCATTGAAGCTTATGAAAATCAACGCTATGGAGGGGCCCACCAACCACCTTTTTCTTTAGTTTTTCCTTGTTTCCTCATTGATTTTTATAGTTTTTATTCACTGTTTTCATATAGTGTTTTTTTTTATCATATCAGTCCATCACAGCACATACACACATCATCTTTTTCCAAACCCATGTCCATGATAGGGGTTTAAAAGAAAACCATAAAAGTGAGTGATTTTAGTTTAGTTACATGTTTAAATTTGATATTTAGAATAGTCACTACACTATCATAGCTCTAATCCATTTTTCTTTCTTCTTTTCTATTTGATTCTTTTGCAAGGTTTGAAGGCTTTTGGAAGCTTGGCAGGAAGATTGAAAAGGAACAAATGAAAAGCACAACAAGAGTAAATAAAAAAGAAAGGCTCTTCTTTTTCGGCCGGCCGAAGAAGGCGAACAAAGAACCAATCTCCCAGTTTTTCACGAGGTGAGTAAAACGATCTTTTGAAACCTTTAGTTTCTAGCGATCACGATTTAATTAGATTTCTTAATTATTCAACAAATAATATCATGTTGATAGCACACACAATTTGAGCACCTACAACTTTTTGGCGATCACGATGGGACTTATCTTGTCGTTCTTTTTATTTTAATCTTGTTGCTTTCCATAAGGCACCCTCAGTTCCCCGCTTGTGTCCCTCGGGCACGTTTGATGATTGGTTAATTGGTTGTTTGATTTCTATCCCCACGTGCACCTTGTGCACACCCCTTTGGCAAAATTTTGCCTCCCCTTGATTGTCTAGAGTTCTGGTATTAGAGAGTATGTCTTATTTGAATTGATATCCATGGTGTTGCATGATTAACTTATCTATTTAAACTGTTTTGCAAGAATACTTTATCTTTTATTCATCCTATTAAGTTGGGAGGGGATTGCCCCTGATATTTATATTGTTTATTGCTTTTCGGGGTTGAATAGCATCAACACAGAACAACGTCATTCGGAAGGACGTCACCTATGCACGACGCCATTCAACCTACATATTCTGAGGGTCTGGTTGCCTAAGCCGCTGTGACCAGTAGTAATTGTGTTGAATAACATCAACTTAGATCGAAGCGTTTCAGACAGTTTTTCTTCTGGCCATTAGTCCTCAAATTTTTGATCATTTGTTGATTACCTATATTTACTATACTGCATTAGAGGCCATCCAGGCCGTAGGTCATTTGCATTGGAGCTTACCCCCCGTCTTTTAGGAACACCTATCTTAGCACTCTCACCTCTCTCTGATTGGGTTGGTCCCTCAACCAGACTAGAGTGGTTTGTGTTAAGACCTCCATAAGTCCCCAAAAGCGGAGAATTCCTCTCTGTTCATCAGGCTGGTTGTACTAATTGAAGTCCTGGTTAGTCATTCATACCGCTGTGGGAGAACCATAGAGTATAACAATAGGAAAACTAAACTGAAACTACGATCCTACCCCATCGAGTAAAGTTGTGTTTAAAAACCCAAATAATTCAATAAGGAATCCTAAGATAACGTAACCATATTGTTTGCTAATCCTTCACACAACTTGTTTGAATTTTTATCAAAAAATTAATATCATGATGCTCCGATCAGGTAGAACTCTCAACATGGATGCCATTGAACATGAAGATGTGTTTGAATACTAGGGAGATGCTAATGCCTCTTGCAATTATAATTACCATTATGAGAACGGGGGAGATTCTAATGCCCCCCGTGACTCTAGCTTCTTTCACACTGAATATGAGGGGGACACTTATGTCCCTCATCAGACTCAGTTTACCCATGACCAGTATGATCCTGGTACCAATCATCCTCATGTGCATGTAATCTCCAATCCTACATATGTCAAGGCTCAAGATCAAATTGAGCCTTTGTCCAACAACCCCCCTGATCTGGTTACTGTCTTGGGAGCTCTGGCTATCCATGTGAACTCTCAACAACTTGAGGCAATCCAGTCCATTCTTAAGGGGAAGACGCCTTTGCGTTCTGACGAACCGAATCCCTCGGTCCCCCCTGTTGTTCGTCAAGTTCCTCCCCCTCACCATATTCCCTCTGTTCATCAAACCATGGAGGGTCTTCATATTTCTACTCTCCGGCCATCTGGGCCACAAATATCTTCCTCGAGATATCCGGCTAGACCGCATACACTGACATACCAAAATGCCTTCGGGCATGGCGGAAGCGCTACCGGACCTCAGCCATATTGTCCTCCTTGCCCTACTTATTCCAGGAATCAAGCATATCACACTCCACCACCTCCTCCTTCCCAAATTGATCCCATGACACAGGCTCTACTAACTAAGATGGATCGTATGGACGAGCAGTTCAACAATTTCAAGAAGATGATGGGAGTCAAGGCTGTACCTGAGATCACCCTCCCCAGTTTGCCAGTATTTCACTTGCCACCTTTTGAAATGGCAATATATATCAAGTACAATGGTTCTGGTAACCCCTTTACCTACCTGAAGGAGTTTATGTACGAATCCTCCTTTTGGCAAAAGGTCATTAGCATTCTTGTTCAGGAAATCATTGGAGGGACCAGCCCTCAAGTGATTTTTCTCGTTGAATTCATCTGATGTGGAGGATTATGACATTGTGTCAAGGAAATTCATCCAGTGATACCAAGACAGAATTGCACCGTTCTTATCAATAAGTGATTTGGTGGCTGAAAAGATGAAGCCTGACGAAGACTTCATCACCTTTGCTGATAGATGGAGGAGTATGGCAAAGAAGATAAAAGATCACATGTCTGAGTCAGAACAAGTGAAGATGATGATTGCCAAAGCAACCCCCTAGTACAAGCTAGTCCTCACATTGAACAACTTGGCTAGCATGGTGGAATTGTATGAGAAGGCGTGTTATTGCCAGAACGCTTTCAAAGATTCAACCTTTTCTAGCATCTTTAACCCCCATAGACCCAGCAGACCTCCACCTCGGAAGCCTGCAATGCCAAACTCTCCTAGCATGGGTCCCACCACTGAGGGCACACTCTTCCATGAATAGATCAGCACCATGAATAATAATCAACCATAGTTCATGAGGAACCAACAACAACAACCACAGTACAAAGGGCAGAGACCACCGAATCAGCAAGGCTTTAGGCTGCCACAACAACCATACCAGCCAGCCTATAACCAGCCTCAGCAACAGTATTAGCAGACGTTCAACCAACCACGTCAGCAGCCAGCATACCACAATGTACCCCCCCCCCCAGGCGATTACAATCAGCAAAGAAAACCTCCAGGCCCAAAGAGGGCAGCTTATCCTCCACTCCTGGAATCTCTAGCGGACATATTCAATGCCCTTATGGCAGCCAATGATTTGGTCCTGCCAAAGGAGAAAATAGTATGGACTCAGAATGTTGATACCTCCAGATATTGCGTCTTTCATAGACAACCTGGACATACAGTGGATGTATGTTTTCAATTCAGAGACTACATCCATGATCTCAATGAACAAGGGGGTATTGACTGGGAGGAGATGAGAAAATACATAGCCGTCCTGAAGGCAAGAAGATCATAGCAACAACAGCAACAATAGCCGCAGTAGCAACAATAGCAGATGCATAGAGCACCAGTACAAGCAGCAGCACCACCAAACATGGGTATAGTGCAGAACCCGCTATCGGAGCATCAAAACCAGGTCGCCCCAATTCTTACTAATAGCGAGTCTGAGGCTAATAGGGGGCAACAATGGAAGGAAGAGGAATCCTCCTCTGTCTACTCAACAGGTCACACCTTGAGTACCGTCGAGCAACCGCCTCGCCGCATTCTCCACATACCCAAACCAGAAACCATAACCGTTACTCCTATGCCAACACCCGTCTATCATAGACCCACTACACTGCCTACCTTCCTTAAACCCATTATTCCCTCCACCACCATGCCTCCACCAAATAACCCTCCGTAACCCAACCACAAACCCCTCATGCCTTCTAAACCATTCCTATGCATACCATTTCCCACATCATCTACACCAACCAATCACTCCAATACCATACAACCCTCCAAGCCACTCATCCGCGCTCTAGCACCTCCACCAAACAATCCCCCACCATCACCCGTTTACAAACCCATTACCCCCTCTAAACCGCTCACCAACACGGCAGTAATTAAGATCTCACCTAGACCTTCCAATATTGAACAACATACGCTCCAGAGCGGGATTCCCTCAGTCCATAGTAAGAGACGGCCCATCATAACCGTCAGAAGAAATTCAGAATAAAGAGAGTGCACCTGGCACTCAGTATGATCTACTGAAGTAGCTAGACATAACACCGACACACATTTTCATACTAGAACTGATCAAAAGATCCAAGATCCATCAAGAGGCTCTGATGGAATATCTGCAAAGAGTAATGGTCAGTGAAGATGTGCCAGTAGAGAAGATAATTGCACTGCTAGTTCCGCAGGGGGATCAGCCCTCTATAACATTTCACACATCTGAACTAGTACCACCAGCAGCCAGGAGCATGGCACTAAGCATTACAGTTAACATATGCAAGATGGTTGTGGATACATATCTGGTTGACATAGGGGCCTCTATTAGTGTGTTATCACCGAAGACCTTAGAATTCTATCGTGTACCCAAAGAAAAGTGGTTTCCTTCACCCATCTCTGTTACTGCCTATGACAACTGTACCTGTTCCTCTCTAGGAATGGTTTACTTGAAGGTAGAGTTAGGTCCTGTTTGTCATGTCGAGGTCCAGTTCCACATCTTGGAGATGGACCCCTCTTTAAAAGGCATCCTTGGTCGTCCCTACATCAAATCCCTTGAGGCCATACCCTCTACAAACCATCAATGCCTCCAGTTTCCTTATAAGGGAAGGATTATTAAAGTAACAAGCATGCCAATCCTAGTTGCTGCTCATTCTTTGAACATCAAACTGACTCCTTTACCTGGCCGACAACCCATTCTGTCCGTATTACAGGTTTGTTCTCCCTCGGTTAATCCTTTGAAAGCCACTATACATGTTGTTGGGATCGCTGTGTCGAGATCCGACCGAAAAACGCAGCGGAATAAAATATTCGGGATCGGATCTATCTCATTTCGATCGTAGAAATAAAATCGGAGTAAATCGGATTTACCTTGCGCGGATTCGAATCCGCGTTCGTTTTCTGGTTCCGTTGGAGTGATGCTGCAAGTCGCGCAGATGCCCGACCTTTAGCGATATCCACGCGGTTCTCCTCGCGATGGATCGTTCTTGCTTCCTCGCTCGATGCGGCGTTTGTAGATCCCATCTGGCTGCGCGTAATCCGCCGCGACATGCGGATTCGGAATCTCTCGTCGAACGGAAGGTGGAGCAGTCGGGAATCGAAGCGGAGCCTCCAGATGGCCGCCTCGTATCACACGCCCAGAGAGGAGAGAGAGAGAAAGAATGATGGCTAGGTTAGGGTTGCTGGCCCCCGACGTATTATCCATTCTTTTATAATAAGTCTGTTTGCGGTTTTTCATAAAAACCCAGACTTATCTGAAATCCTATCGAATTATCCATCGACTTGAAAACCATTTGTGTGTAACCCTCTAGGACCAAATACTAGTCCAGTTAATAGCCCATTAAGTCCAGTAACCCTTTACTAACCCACTGAATTAATTAATATCCTCATATTCAATTAATCAGCCGAATTTAATGTCCCACAATAAATTCGGACGGACTTCCGATCACGTTAGATGCCAAGCAACATCGCGTGATCCTAGATGGCACTGGAGTTATCACAATCCTCTATTGGAACCTTTCTGTCATCGGTTAGCGCGCGGATATAATCCTTCATCCATGCAATGTTCCTGAATCAACCTAGGGTATGGTTTACTGTTAAACCTTATTCGATCGATTCACTTGAATCAGATGCCGCTAATCAAAATCCAATAACTCCTTATTGAATACAGAGTCCGCCCCAGCCAGAGACTTTAAGCGTATCATTCTCGGAACATTCTCTCTCAAACTACCGAGAGCGGATGATCCCATATTGAACACACAATTACCTTCGAGGGCATTTCCCTAAACCCGATCGCTTGACTTATTGATAACCTATGGTTAGGGATTCGTTAGTCAAGGTCAAAGTTCAGAAACCTACCAACAAGATATCTTTGGCGTCTCAGGTCCAAGGATCATCCACGCAACCGTGACAAAAGAATCGAGCTGGTTAATAGTAAGGTGTTTACCATCCAACGATTCATAGTTGGATCAGTTCAGTGAACTCATTCACCAATGAGCACCTATAGGTCCAGCAAAGTGTCTCCACACAAGTGACTTATAGGATCAGTCACCCTCATCATATGAGTTGAAGTAACCTATACTAGTCTATCCGGATGTTCAATGTCCTATCTCAAACATCCTATGACTAGGAACAATTAAGAACATGTGTTTATAAGTCTTCGGTCCCGTAATTATGATCTCATCATAATCCGAAGACTATTGCACATGTTCATGGACTTCATCGTGATACGATAAACATAGATCGAATTAATTACACAATGAATTATTGCCATTTATTATTAATCTGAATCAGTACATAGTATCGGATTGGCTTTGAGACCATCTAATACTAACACATGTTCCTTGTCCAATTGATGCTGCGAAAAGGGAGAAGTGCATAAGTATCCCTGGCTGGGACATCATGATGAAGGGTGGCTATCAACCAGGAAAAGGCCTGGGTACATAATTGCAGGGCAGAACCAAGCCTATCAAAGACAATAGAAGGATACATGGTAATGGTCTAGTCTATAGGCCAGTGAGGATGAAACGACATATTGTTCAGCAGTAGGAAGATGAAGATGGTCAGAAAGTCTGGAAGACAATGACCTCCCCGTGCAAAGAAAACCGGGATCCCTTAACTCGGACCCTATATACACACTTTATTAAGGGACCTGTGATTAATCATGACAATGATAACACGGTGGTAATCACTTCCCACTTTGACCTGCATGACATATATGGGAGAGATCTAGTCAGGCATTGTTCCGAGTTGCTGACATATCAATCCTTGGAGGCTCTGTGGCGAATGAAGAGGAGAAAGACTCAAGATCCAAAGTGCGAGTGGTACCGCTGGTTCGACACATGGGACCTGTACATTGCACTGAACAGGCTGTTCCTTGATCCCTCAGAACCAAAGTGGCCTCCGTTGATTGATGAGTTGTTTGAAGGGCTTAGGGCCATCTTTGATAAAAGAATTTTGCTAAGTGAAGAGACAGACGAAGGGGAGCCTGATGACCCCTACCAACCTGGATTGACCACTGATCTTCTCTGGAGGGGAACCTATCCCCATCATGTTTTCACCCTCCATACCTGATTCCACACTTTGCTCCTGACCCCGACCTGGTCGAGGGTCATTACTGAAGATATTCCTCGGGCCCCGCCCATCATTATTACTCTGTCCCCCTGGGACTTGATTCATCAGATTCCTCTCGATCTTGAGAGGATCTATGATTCAATCTGGGACATATTGTTATATGATCCCCCTTATCCTTTGGCCTTGGAGCCGTTATCTTCGTCTTCTCATCTTCCTCCTTTACATATTCATTCATGTTTCAATATTAACACTCAAAATTTCCAAAAAAAAGGCCAATTCGACAACTTCCTCCTCTCAAATCCTCGTTGAGGAAACATCATACTACTTGTCCGATTATACCCCATTGCGCGGGTCACTCGGGCAAGATTCTCTTCTAGATATGCTTTGCCCCTCCTCTCAGAAGGATTCACTTGTGTCACATCCTATATTCTTTGATTTTTATCCTTCTTCGTCCTCACTAGGTCAGGATAGTAAGTCTAGCAGTAGGTAATTTAATGAAGTTAGGAAGTCTAGTGAAGTTAGTCAGGTTAGAAAGGAAGTCTAAGGGTAGACAAGTTCCAGATAGATACCTTCAAGATCTAGCTTTAAGATGCTTTTCTTGCTCTCAGATTCCCCAGCTATTAGAGAATCGCATTCAGATGCCAGAAGAATGTGAAGTTGATGAGTTAGTCGATGACGAGTATAGGGTGTATGAACTTCTACACGAGAAAGACCCCATTACTGAAGATGAGGAAGTTGATGAGGACACGGCTGAGGTGTATGCTAGTGGAGTGAAGAGATTTGATGAACCCTCAGCTGCCGTGGAAGAGCCTAGAACTGAAGACGAACTTAAGGTTGTCCTCGTTAGTGAAAATCTTTCTGAAACAGATGAGGAGGCAGTAGTTCAAGTTCTCAAAGATTATAAGGACACTTTCGCCTGGAGTTATAAGGATATGACGGGAGATTCTTCCTTAGTTGAACACCGATTAACATTGAAAGATGGAGCTAGCTTGGTTAAACAGAAATTGAGGCGATTCCACCCTCAGATAGCTTTGAAAATGAAAGAAGAGGTCGATAAGCTACATCAAGCTAAATTTATTAGAGTTGTCATCTATCCGCAATGGGTGGAAAATACAGTCCCGGTCATGAAAAAAGATGGCAAGGTCAGGATTTGCATTGACTTTCGAGATTTGAATCGGACATGTCCTAAAGACGACTTTTCACTGCCTCACATAGACGTACTCATTGACAACACAGCTAGTTATGAAACACTGTCATTTATGGATGGATTCTCAAGGTATAATCAGATTCGCTTGGCTGAAGAGGACCAAGAGAAGATGTCGTTCACTACACCTTGGGGAACTTATTGTTATGTTGTCATGCCATTTGGATTGAAGAATGCTGGAGCCACTTATCAAAGGGCTATGATGGCTATATTCCATGACATTGTACACATTGATTTAGAAGTGTATGTGGATGATCGGTTAGTGAAATCCAAGACTAAGGCTGAGTATGCCAAGGTATTGGCGAGAGTTTTAGAAAGTTCAAGAGAATATCAATTAAGATGAATCCCAAAAAGTGCGCATTTGGTGTATCATCAGAGAAGTTGTTAGGAGTCATCGTGAGCAAACGGGGCATGGAGATCGATCTCAACAAGGCTAAGGCTATTTAGAGAGATGCCTCCTCCCAGAAATTTGAAAGAATTAAGAGGATTGATCGGGAGGTTGCAATTTATTCATCGCTTTGTCTCCCAGCACTCACAAAGGTGCAAGCCGTTTTACGAGCTTACTAAGCTGGGAGTCAAGTTTAATTGGGATGATAAGTGTCAGGAGGCATTCGATGGATTGAAGACATATCTAGCAAGTCCTCCTGTCTTGAAACCACCATCTTCGGACAAACCTTTGATTCTATATATTTCTGTCATGGATGATGCGGTGGGAGCTGTCCTAGCGCAAGAGGATGAAGAAGAGAAGGAAAGGGTAGCCTATTATCTCTCTAAACTCCTCCACCCCGCAGAACAAAGATATACGGCGATGGAGAAGACTTGTGCTGCATTGGTCTGGGTGGTTTAGAAGCTGAAGCACTATTTTCTGGCTCATGAGGTCCGTCTCATCGCTAGGATGAATCTAATCAAGTTCCTCCTTGAGAAATCCGTTCTCACAGATCGATTAGCTCGTTGGCAAAGCTTTCTATCTCAATTTGATATCATCTACATTCAGCAAAAAGCAGTTAAAGGCTATGCCATCGCAGAACATCTTGCTCATCACCCACTTCCTCGTTTTGATCCAGTCCGATTGGAGTTTCCGGATGACGAACTGATGTCCATAGACAGAATCAAAGATAATATGTGGACTCTGCATTTTGACGGAGCTCTTAACTCTCATGGTAAGGGTATCGGCATCGTTCTACTATAACCTGAAGGTGTCACCATTCCACAAGCCTTTCAGCTTGACTTTCCTGTCACCAACAATATTGCTAAATATGAGGCTCTTCTAGCCGGTCTCGAGGCTGCTCATCTCCATGGTACCACCAAGTTCAGGATTGTGGGTAATAGTCAGCTAATCCTTCGCCAAGTGCTCACCAAGTACCGAACTCTTAATCCTAAACTCAAACCTTATCAAGAACTCACTTCTGCCTATGCCAAGCTTTTTACTAGATTGATCTTTGTCCATGTTCCTCGCAATGAGAACATTCTAGCCGACGCTCTAGCTTCTCTCGCATTATCCATAAATTTTTCAATCATCAAACAATCTGAATCGATCATTGTCCATAGGCGTCTTTCACCCACCCTGAAAGACCCTTCATTCCTTAGGACTAAGGAGAAATTACTGAAGAAGGTCAGAGATAGAGATGTTGTAGAGAAGCGAGAAATTATGCTATTGGAATTGTGAGAAAAGATGGAAGATGAAGAGAAACCATGGTATTTTGAGATTGCCAAATATTGTGAAGATCACAGCTGAGGAGAAAAGAGCTATTAGGAGAGTTGTTCAGAGATACACTCTAGTTGGAGGAGCACTTTATAAACGAGGTTTTGACGGTGTTCTTCTGAGATGCTTCGACGAGGATGAACTTTAGAAGGTTATGGAAGGAGCTCATGTTGGAGTTTGTGGTGGCCACGTTAATGGACATGTGTTATCAAAGAAGATCCTTAGACAAGGATTCTACTGGACAACTATGGAAGAAGATTGTGTAGAGTATGTCCATAGGTGTGCTAAGTGTCAACTTCATGCCGACAAGATCCATTTCTTCGCATCTTCACTATATCCCGTTTCCTCCCTGTGGCCTTTCTCCATGTGGGCTTTCAACATTATTGGACCTCTAATTCTGGCATTAAGCAGAAATCCTTCATTCTCACAGCAATAGAATACTTTTCCAAGTGGGCAGAAGCCAAAGCTTAAACGGAAGTCAAAGCGTCAACAGTCTGCAAGTTTATCATGAAGAACATCATCACAAGATTCGAAATTCCAAGCACCATCGTCACTGACAATAGACCACAGTTCATGTCACAAGAGCTGAAGGACTTCTGCAACAGGTATAAAATTACATTGCATCACTCGTCTCCATACTATCCGCAAGGCAATGGCCAAGCAGAGGCAACTAATAAGACTTTGATAAAAATTATCAAGAAAACATGTAAATCCAATAAGTTCTCCGATTGGCCAGAGAAATCAATGGAGGCTCTATGGGCATACCGAACTTCAATATGCATACCCACTGGGCAGACTCCATATTCTTTAACATTCGGAATGGAGGCGGTAGTTCTATACGAAGTCTTCATCCCGTCCTTAAGAGTACAATTGAACAAGGAGTTTTCCATTGATAAGCACCGCTAAGCACTCCTGGCTCAATTGGAACTTTTAGACGAGAAAAGATGGTCAGCCGCTAATCATGCACGAGTATATCAGAATAGATTAGTATGTTTTTATCAAAAGAAAGTCGTTGAACAAAAATTTAAAGTTGGTGAAATGGTTGTTAAAAGAATCTTCGTGAAACCTGGTGGTCCGCATTCCAAACTCCAACCTAATTAGGAAGGTCCTTATGTTATCTCGCATGCTTTTCCTAGTAACGCCTATCGCTTGGTTAATGCAGAAGGGCAAGAATTAACTCATCCCTGGAATGGTTTGTATCTTAAGAAATACTACCCTAAGATAAGTGTGTCGATCAACATGGTGCAAAGACCAATGGAGTCTGAAAGTTTGAAAACTCAAATTCCCTTATTAGTCTTTGATAATCTAATCCAAATGCATTATTGCACATAAGCACGTTTGATTCATAAGTAACAAGAGATGCGAAGCCCGAGGAATACCGAAAGCTTGACTAAGGGTGAAAAAGTATAACTCGTTCATTTTTAAATAAAACTTATGTTTTTACTCTCGGTCCACGATGTCGGAACGAGGCTTAAGAATATACTATCGAACATACCCGCCATCTTAGTAGGAGGCCATCATAAAAGAAAAAAAAGAAAGGGGGAGATCTGTCCCCATAAAAAGCGAAAGAAAAAGCAAAGGCAAAAGCCAACAAAATCAAAAGGCCATTCAACATTACATCAAAAGGCTACAAAATCAAATGAAAAGGGAGCGCAAGGTTGTTAAATACCTCATAAAATTGAAAATGACCGAACCCCAATCGATAATAGGGTAAAGCAGGAACATCTTTCTGGGTTTCCAGAACTCTCTCGTAAGCTTTCTAGACCAATTCTTCCTTTCCGTCCAAAAGTGGCATACTCCACACTTGAAGAATGACCTAGGTTAACTAAGGGTCGGACTATCGAATGAGATCACGATCATAAACATAACTCAAGCACAATGAGTTTGGACTAGACTATTAAAGAATGATTTGGGAATTAAGTTAATAAATGTACATACCCTTTTGATCCAAGTACCATGCTGGTCCTTAGTTTATTTAGTTGAATATTCCAAAATCACCAAAAAAGTTGAATATTTCAAAATCACAAAAAAATTGAATATTTCAAAATCACAAAAAAATTGAATATTTCAAAATCACAAAAAAAAAAATTGAATATTTCAAAAAAAAACACAAAGATTTGGATATTTCGAAAATGGCAATTACAAAACAAAAAATATTTCAATTAGCATTTGCTTGTCAGATCATTAATGTTGCATATCTTTAATTTTCAATGAGCATTTGCATGTGTGTATGTTGCATTTTAATTATTATCTTTAATCATCATTACTTGCCTTCATTAAATAAAGGCTTCGACCCTTGACCCTTTTACCAAGGATAGGATCAAGTAGCTGGTTACTTAACCAGGCAAGGGGCTAAGTCAGAATAGATGCTTAACCTGTTTGTTAAAGTCATGTACAGGACACATGCATGCAAGAAAGTTCAAGATGGGGAAGAGACAGTTCAAGTCCATAAGGTTCATTCATATATCCAAGTTTCATGTATATACAAAGATAAAAGCCCATCATCAGGACTCAAAAGAAAATACATCAACAGCCGCTCTGGCCTGGCTCTCCTCGGCGCCTTCATCATATTGACTCTGTGCCTCATCGGGCCTCTTTGGCATCCTAGGCAGTGGCGATGGTGGCCCCATCAGACTCGGTCCAGCTTGGCCTGACGATATAGCAACACTGGTAGTAAACGCACTCCCATGCCCCCTCTCATGCACTCGCTGGCAGGCATGTCGGTAATGTTCCTCCACACTGCGTCGCTCGTGCTCCACAACTCCAAGTTGGACTTGAAGGGAGGTCACCTCAGCATCGGCCCGTCACCGCTCGTCGCTCTCGCGCTCCCGGTCCTCAGTAAGCATCTCCAGACGTGTCTGGAGGCATGTAAGCTCTCGAGGAAGGTCGTCGCTGAAGAGGCGTGCCAGCTGCTCCTCCAAAGCCCTGATGTGAGCAGCATCAGCCTGAGCCTGGGCAGCTGCAGTACGGGTCTGCTCTAACTCCACCTCAGCCCTCTGTAGGGCTTCCTAAAGCTTAGCAACCTACAAGAGAAGATGTTGTCAGCCAAGGATCAAAATCAAATTCAAACAACAAAAGGACAAGGTTGAAGACTCACTCGGGTGGCGCGGTCCTCCTTAGCCAGAGAGGCCCGATGGATGGCCTGAGCCAGCTGTGCCTGGAGGTCGGTGAAGGCAGCATAAGAGTGAGCGCCGGAGTAAGAGGCACCGGCTGTGTAGGTGGGAGGCTGAGCCGCGTGGGTGTAGGCGGCACACTGTACCAAAAGGGAAAACACTGTTAGTGGCTAAGCGCCCAAAACATGTAATAAAAGAATTCATTCATATCATAATTCATTCATACATATCAGATCGTGGAGCTCCATCTGAACCTGCTCCAACTGGGCCTCGACATCCTAGACTCCAGCCCAGAGGGTGATGATAGTTGCGTCACATGCATCCTGCATTTTCACACATGTCATTTACGCATTCACAAATTAAATAAAGATAATAATAAAATGCAAGAAGCATGAAAGCATACTTACATCGAGGGGGCGCAGCTGTCACAGCTGGGCGGCGTAATGCACCTGATACTGTTGGAGGTAGGCCTTGCTACTCTCCGCGCGCGATTTGACCAAAATGCCATCCCAGTGCCAGTCGTCGAACTGGTCACGGAACTTGGCACGCCAGTCCGTGCGCGCCTGCTTCCCCCGCATTGATCGCCTTATCCCCTCCGGGATCTCCTCCTGGACCCATTCTTGGTGGAGGCCGAAGGTCCTCATGGCGAGCCGCAGGTGCAGCAACTCGATCTCATTTAGGCAGTGCACCCATATCTGCCTGTCCAATCTTGCTCCACCGGCTGTCACCCACGGCTGTCATGCTTCGCCCACGCCCAAATACGGGCGCCAGATAACCTGTAGGCATTTAAGTTAGTTGCATTCATAATCAATAAATTGCATTTAATTAAAGATAAACATAATTGCATTAAATAAATAACTTACCAGTAGCTCGGGGTAGTCCAAGAACTGACAATGGAGGGCCATCAGCTGGTGATGCTGTGGGGCCATGTCCACTATCGGCCGCCACCGTCGCGCCAGCGGGACCGCTACCGGCTGATCTGAAGGCCTCGCCCTGCCCAAAAGGAAGTAGTAATAGGTCCATATCTGCATGCATGAACATATAAGTTAGAATCATCAGCATCACATGCATTGCATCATAATCAACTAATCATGAAATAAATAAAGACAAATTGAATACCTGAAGGAACGGCGCGAAGCCGCTGATGGTGGTCTCACGGTTTGGTGTAACCGCAGACAAGTCAGCAAACAGGTGGGCCAGAAGGGCCACACCCCAGGCATACTCATGGATCCTATCTAAATCTTCTAACAAACCTAAAACTCTACAATGAATCTGGTTGCCCTTCGTACCGACGAGCAACCGACCAAACAAGAAAATTAAGAAAATCCTAAGCTGTCGGTCGGCTAACTCCCTTTGGCTCTCATCCCAGCAATAAGAGCCGGCAGCTGACCTCGACAGCCTATCTATGAATCCCTCCCTGGACTCCCCCTGGTTCTACCTAGGGCATCCTCTACCTCCACCCGCCAAAGGGTCCTAGACTCCCTACCCGGTGGCCCGGATACATCTAATCCTAATAGACGCCCTGCCATCTCACGGTAATCGGGAAAAGTGATCCCTATTACCGCCCAAACCTCTACTCGAAGACTGGTGATCCTGGCTACGTCCTCGAGGCTGGGGACCATATGTCCCCACGGCATCAAGAATGCCATGCATTCCGGATCCCACCTCTCCCTCAGCACCTGAAGGAGGACTAAGTCCTGCCAAAAGGGCTTGATATCTAGCATCTCCCCGAACCCCATACGCCTGAGGCGGGCCTTCTGGAAGTCTGGAATCCCCCTATATGCCGTTATCACTAAATTCCACGAAATCCGGGCCCTCATTGTTCCTTGCCAAATTACCGAGAAAATGTTAGAAAATCACTGAATAGGCAATTAAAATCAATTTTTAAAATTAATTCTGGAATAGGAACCCTGCCTTGAATGGCATCGGCCATGGTCGAAGCCGTTTGAATGGCGTCACCTGGTTCCGACGCCATTCAACCATGGGTCCCCTGACCCGTGGCATCCTCTCTTTCGGTCTCCCTGTCTCCCAAGTGCTATAAATAAGAAGGTTTCGAGACTTACCATTGAAGGACCCACTTCTTCGGCTTGTGCCGCCACCGGTGCCGCTGTTGGTGCCGCTGGTGGAGCCTCCTCGGCCTCCATGAACTCCTCGGTTGTGGCTAAGTTTGCGAGATCTTGAAAGATCCCGAGCTGCGTCAAGAGCACGTCCTCGTCGCCTCCCTCTAGCTCGGGCACGCCAAATATCCTCTGGCGTTTCCCGCTCGGTCCGCCGCGCTCCATGGTGTTTGGAGTGTGTAAGGGTGAGAAAAGGGAGTTCTTGGGAGAATGAGAGCTAGGGTGAGGTAGAGAGAATGGGAAGGAGAGGCCGGTGATGAAGAGAGGATGGCCAGAGGATCGCTAGAGAGGAGAGATTGCCGGAGTGCACTTCAATCGCCGAAGAGGGAGAAGAAGGAAGAGAGAGAGGTGTACGAGGAGAATGAGGAAGAAGGAGGACTCGGGCTCGGGGACCCCTGTTCAAATTCGATAAATGGCGTCGACATAGGGCGACGTGTTTCAATAGCGCACAAATTGAGGCAGGCGGTTGGAGATTTAAAAAGATTGAACAGCGTCGCTCATGGTCGACGTGTTTTTGAGATTTACCACCTTCGATGATCAAAGTCGTACCACGAAGTCTAGAGAAAATCTAAAAAAATCTGGAGAAATCAGTGATTGGCGTCACGCATGGTTGACGTGGTTTAGGGAATTTAAGGTTTAGAAATCTTTAGAAAGTAGGAGAGAGAAGTCAATGGCGTCGCTTATGATCGACGTGTTTAAAGTGCTTTGAGAAATAAATTTTGATTTTTCGAAAATTAAATTCGGTAGAAACGTGTCTTCCTGAGTCAACGCTGTTTGCAGTAATGAGCCCGAAACCTTTTGTTTCAGAGAAAAAGAGCAGTTTTGCTTAAAGAAAAATTCCAGAAAATTGCACAAATATTAAAGAAAGATCTTTATTGAAATAAAAGGAATAATTTTTATTAAAAATTCATAAACTACAATTAAAACTTGGGTAGAGATTGAGAGCTTTCATGCCTAATTTTCTTAAGCTCCTTTGCATATGTTTTCCATAACTCTCGATTGGCTTCATGAGGAGTTTTCACACAACGGGTGAATCCGATGTTCCATAGAGTTGCAATGAGTTATGTCGCCTCAAAATCTTCATCGGTACCTAATGCCCGCTTCTTGATTGGAGAAAGAGAAGAGATCTAAAGAAATTCATAGCGTGGCATACCGAGTTGAGGATGACAGCGACGTGGATTATAGAGAACGAACTCGGTCGCCCGATCAGTCAGAGCTCTGTGCTAGCACTACGGCGCACTCGAACTGCGTTTTCCATGAGAGCAAGTGGCGTGGATTCAAATCCAGTTCTGGACATAGTCTTGAAGTAAGTGCGCCAATCAGCTCGAGTCTTGAGGTTGGACACTCGATTGGTCATTTTGTCATTGAACTTCACAATGTTCGCAATATAAAAGATAGGACTACGCTGGTACATTTGGGATATCCTTAGAACTTTTTTCTCGTTATGGTTGAACCTAAAGTGGAACTCTATCCATAGAGTTAAGAGAAACATACTGCCATAAGGAGGTTGACCTGTAGAAGTTGTAGAGAGCCCATTGTATAGATAGGCTAGAACCACTGTGTTGATCTGTTTTCCCTCAAAAATCCCATTGATTGTGCTTATCTGATCATTTTCTAAAATATTATCTTGGGCAAAGAATAGTAGATCTCCAGCTAAGCACATGGTGAATGCCTTCATCACGTTCTCTATTTATTCATCCTTGAGGTTTTATATCCTTTTCAAAGTCTATTCAGCTAACTTTGCAAGATTGATCCCTTTTTAAGTAAGACAACCTTGAATTTCCTTTTGATTCTTCATAATCTTATTCACGAGTTGTTGACCTATGATCTTTTCCCTCATGAGCATCAGATTATTCAAATTCGGTTCATCATTATTGATCTTGAACTTAAGAAGGCCCAGTAGGAGTTCGGATTCTTCTAAGAGGATAGTGGCTTCGAACGTGAAAAAGTGAAAAGTACGAGTTTGAGGATGCCACAGTTCGATCAAATCGCCCATTGAAGTCCAATCCATGTACGCGCTCTTATAATGTTTGGCATGAATAATCAATCCTTGAATATGTCGTTTGGATATATTAGATTGCATAAAGATTGATCTTGATTACAAGCTTTTGGATCCATAAAAGTGAAGAAAATCGTCTTGGACCAGAGAAGAAAGGATATCCCTAGATAAAGAAAAGACATTGAAATAGTTCTATCTTGCTTATTGAGGAATTGAGAGTGTGGAGAATTCATGTAAAAAAATAAAGTAAAGAATAAACATTGAATAGAAGAGAGACTAACTTACTTGTAGGTTAAGATCTCTCCCACTTAGATGGCCTTCCACATCAGAAAGCCTCTTAATCATCTTCCTTGTCCTCTTGTTTGAAGAGTCCTTACCAAAGCTAGCCATCTTCTTTGAATAAAATTGATTCCCTCCTTGACTGCTTGATTTCTTCCTCTTTCTCCTCTCTATCCCTTGAATCTTGAAGAGAATTCTCTGGCTTTCCCACTTGATTGTTTGTTGTGTTTAATTGATTTGAAGAAAGTGAGGTTATATAGAGGGATTTGCAAAGTTGAGAAACCTTTTCCAAGTTGGAAGAGGAAGTTTGAGGGAGGAAAGTAGAGTTCGGATTGGAGTTGGAGCAGTATGTTTCGGTAAGTTAAATCACGTTTGGACGGGGCAACGTCATTTAAATGACGTCGACACAGGGAGACGCATTTTAGGCTTTTTCTGACATTTTTCAAAACTGCATATTATTTGCTATTTATTCATGTTTATTCCTTTGCATGAAGTTACTGATGAATTCTAAGTGCAGGAAAATTCAAAGAAATGATAATGAAGCTGAGAATTTCAAATAAAGGTCCTATTGTGGGAGCTTCACTGGGTTCTAGCCATAACTAAAAAGACGGTTGTTTCTATCCCTTGTATTTTCTTATGCAATTGATTTGCATTATTATTACCATATGATAAATATTTATTAGAGTATATCAGGGAACTTGTGGTTTTGATGAAATTGGAATTTGAGTTCCCCTTCATAAAAACAGTGATAATTCCAGAGAATTCTTAATCGCACAGATAGGCTGTTGGATTGTTGATTGATGGGGACGATGGTTCCGCTTTTGTGAAATAGTACATGGACAAACGAGCTTCGGCTTAGTACTGAATTATAAGATTGGTGTCTTGACTCATCAATGACAATTTAACAATATTATCTTTGATTAATTTATATTTTATTTTATTTTAATTTTTCTTTTAACCTAGCATGCATCATGTAAGACTTTGAAATAATTGTTATAAGAATTAATTATTGATTAAGTTTCAGACTATTGTTCAAATAAATCTCAACGTGATGTGAAATATTACATTCTGAATTGATCTCTCAATTATCTTTGAGGTTTTCTTGAAGATATCTTTAGAATTCTATCATTGTTTGGATTCTTTATCCTAAGTTTTCTTGTTTCCTTTTAAGATCCATCATGGTTGTAACACGTCTACATTGGCTGGTAATCGCTCTCTATGATGAAACCTGCAGGGTTTGTGACCTAGGGTACTTCTCAATCGTGGAAGTTGATTTACTTTACTTTATTTCCTTGTCTCTTTCATCCAAACAAGATTGATTCTAGTGATCTTTTTGAGTTACTTCATAGATCATTTTGAGAAAGATTCTTATCATATGATGTTGAGAGCGTGTCACATCACATCTTGGCATCACCTTTTTAGTACATTTCATTTTATTTCACTCCCTTACAAAGTCAATGCTAAGGTGGGGCAGCTATAGACATGCTAATTTTGACCTCATATTAAGTAAATTTCATGTTACACTTATAATGCCCCAGAAGGTCTGATTTTTAATCAATAATTATTTTTATTATTTTTTCTCGAATTTCATCGATTAACGTCGACCATGGCCGATGCCATTTAGATTTCTAGGAGAAATCAGTTTGGAATTAAATCCCCAAATTTAGATAGGATTGACTTAACGGCTTCGCGCATGGTCGACGCCATTTAGGTGCTAATCCGTCTGGGTTTCCGAATTTTAATTTCAAATTAGTTTCTTAATTATCTAAATCACGACTTCTATGGTCGATGCCTTTTAGCTATCTTAATCGTTTCCGGTTTCCTTCGCGAATTTCTTTCTATATTAACACTTCCTAATTAGTTAAATGGCGTCTCTTGATCACGACGCGTTTCAAACACTTTCTTGATAAATATAATTTGACCAAGCTAATCCGGTTCTAAAGGTTGGAAGAGTTTCCAACTCCTTCCATATCTATCCAGGGCAAGTTTAAGCCACGGTAGAGTCCTTTTGAAGGCCAAATAACTTTAATTGAAGCCTCTATATATATCATACCCTTGGGACTTTTGAAAAAGGTTGGCCATTAGTGTTTTAGAGTTAAAATCAAGGTGGAAAGGAGCCCTCTATTGCAGAAAACGTAGAGGAGATTTCAAGGCTTCTTCTTCCACATTTTCCTTCTCCATTAAAACTTAAGAAGATCAAGGCTATGGAGGGGCCAACCAACCACCTTTTTCTTTAGTTTTTCCTTGTTTCCTCATTCATTTTTATAGTTTTTATTCACTATTTTAATATAGTTTTCTTTTTATCATATCACTCCATTATAACACACACACATCATCTTTTTCCAAACCCATGTCCATGATAGGGGTTTAAAAAAAACCATAAAAGTAAGTGATTTTAGGTTAGTTACATGTTGATATTTAGAATAATCACTACACTATCATAGCTCTAATCCATTTTTCTTCCTTCTTCTCTATTTGATTCTTTTGCAAGGTTTGAAGGCTTTTGGAAGCTTAGAAGGAAGATTGAAAAGGAACAAATCAAAGGCACAACAAGAGTAAACAAAAAGAAAGGCTCTTCTTTTTCGGCCGACCGAAGAAGGAGAACAAAGAACCAATCTCCCAATTTTTCACGAGGTGAGTAAAGCGATTAACTTATTCTTTTGAAACCTTTGGTTTTTGGCGGTCACGATTTAATTAGATTTGTTAATTATTCAACACATAATATCATAATGATAGCACACACAATTTGAGCACCTACAATAACCTCTCTTCATGATGAAACCTGCAGGGTTTGTGACCTAAGGTACTTTCCACTCGTGGAAGTTGTTCGTCCTTATTTTATTTTCATTACTCTTTTCATCCAGACATGATTAATTCCATTGATCTGTTTGAGTTATTTCATTAATTATTTTGAGAAAAATTCCCATCGTGTGATGTTGAGAGCGTGTCTCATCACGCTTTGGTATTACTTTTCAGTACATTCCATTTCATTTCACCTCCTTGCAAAGTCAACGGCAAGGTGGGGCAGCTATCGACACGCTAATTTTGACCTCATATTGAGTAAATTTCATGTCACAATTATAATGCCCCAAAATGGTCTGATGTTTAATCATTAATTAATTTTTATTAATTTTTATCAAAAATTGTAAAATAGCGTCGCTCTGGTCTGACACCATTTAGATTTCTAACCGAAATCAGTTCGGAATTAAATTCTTAAATTCATATAGTTTTAACTTAATAGCGTCTCCTATGGGAGACGCCATTTAGGTCATAATCCGTCTGGGTTTTTTATTTTTAATTTGAGTTAATTTTGTAATTATCTAAAGCACGTCGCCCTAGGGAGACACGATTTAAGTTTCCTAATGTCCTTTTCGGATTTTATTTCTATTTTGGCCACTTTAATTTGTCAAATGGCGTCCCGTCTAGGCGACACAATTTGAGAGTTTCCTGATAAGCATAATTTAACCGAGATAATCCGAAGATGGGAAGGTTGCAAACTCCTCTATGCTCGTCCAAGGTAAGTCCGACTACGGGAGATAGGCCTTGTGAAGCTCAAAACAACCCTAAACCACTCTTTATAAATACAATACCCTTTAGACCTTTGAAAAAGGTTGTCAATTGGTGATTTTGAAGCCCAAGACAAGGTGTTTGGATCCCCCTAAAGGAGAAAAATATGGACAACAAGAGAGGCTTCATACAAGGCTTCTTCTTCATCATCATCTTCACCTTTTGAAGCTTTTGAAGATCAAGGTTATGGAGGATCCAACCAACCATCCTCTTTCCCTAATCTCTGTCTAGCTTTTCATTTGATTTCATATAGTTTATTCACTAATTTTCCATAATTTATGATAATCACTCCATATTCACACACACACATCATATTTCCATACTTATATGTTCGTATTAAGGGTTTAAAGAACATCAATCAATTGAGTAGATTAGTTTAGTTACATGATTAAATTCTTTATTAGAATAGATACTACTCTACTTTAGTTATAACTAGAATTTTCTTGTTTAATGTTTCTTGCAAAGTACAAAGAAAAAGAAAGAAGGTGATTCAAAAGAAATCAAAAGCAAGAACACATCAACAAAAGGGCTCCTTTTCTTTGGCCGGCCACAGAGAGGGAATCAAGGACTCAATCTCCCAAGTTAGAAAAGGTAAGCGATCAATCTTTCTTTGAAAAGGAATCAAGGACATACGATTTGGGCACTCACAGATTCTAAAAAAAGTAGTTATGTGTTAATAAGTTGGATAAAGCCTTAAAAGTTCAGAATATCCCCCTCCACGAGGAACCACGGTAGGGATGATTTTCACACATACACGACAACTTAAGGTGAGTTGAAGATCTTGAAGTTGTGTAGTTGCTGGAGTTGGCCTAAAGCATAGGACTACCTGTTTTGTTTTTATTCTTGAGTTGAACAAAAAGAAGGTTGGGATTCGTAATAGGGGACCAACTCACATAGCACTTTAAGAAGGCAGTCATCTAAAAAGGGACAGTATAAGCAAAAACTCAAATGCTAATTAGAAAAAATACTTTGAAAGAGCCAAAGGAAGGTGGGTGGCAAAAAGTACGTAACCCCCTCAGGCAAATTATAAGAGGGTGGCAAAAAGTACACACTCTCAAAGGCAAAATAGCATAATCAAATTGAAAGAAAAGTCGCACTATATAAAAAGTCTATTGTACTAAATATAAGATCAAGTCCTAAAAAGTGTTGAGTCGGAGCGAGAGTTGAAAAGCGATACTTACTAATTGATTAGGAGACCTCTTTTTCTATTCTCTCCTCCATGTAGTTTTGCCCTAAGGGTCAGCAAAGGAGAGGTATACCTGACAAGGTGGAAATGAACTCTAAGAATGCCAATTTTCATGTACAATCACCAACCGCAAGCCCAAGTGTAGTGTGGGAAATGAGAACCTTAGCTTAACTAACTGGTCACCACTTAATTATCTGTGACAGATAACCTTAAATGAAGCTTGATAATTCATTGCAGTTTAAATTTTTTTTATTGTTTGCATTGCTAAGGGACTAGTAATGAGTAAGTTGGGAGGTATGATAATTATATATTTTTTAGTATTAAAAGGTAAATTCATGCATTTACACTCATGATTTTATGTGTAAAACTATATGAAATGATAGATATTTTTTTGTTAATTCCGAAGATACTAATTTTATTGAATTTCGAGTTAAAAACATTATCATTTCATGTGAAAAACTGAGTGTAATATATTTGTGATTTTTTGCTAAAATCGGGATATTTAATAATTTTATTCGGATATAATTGTTATTTTGTTCACCACAAAAACTTAATTTAAATTTATTTTGTGTGGACAGGACATGAACAGTACGTGGCACAGTTGGCTAAGTCATTTGGCACTTGTAGGAAGGACCAGAGTTCAAATCCTAATAAGAACATTTATTATTTATAGCCCTAAAAGGGCTGCCTTAACTCCTCCCCCAAGAAACCCATGGAGCAGCAGCCTCCCTCCTCCCTTCTCTCTTTCCTTTTGCTCTCTCTCCTCCTTATTTTAAAAATTCTCTCTCCCTATTTAGAAGACTCCTTCTTCCTCTTCCTTCCTCTTTCTCTCCACTTCTCTCCTCTATCTTCTCCCCACTCGATTCTCTCTCCCACCGAACACCTCTCTCCTATGTTCTCTCTTTCTCTAATTATTTTCCCCTCTCTCTTACTTTTTCTCTTTCTCTCTCTTTTCTGTTCTCTCTATCCCGATTTTCTTTCTCTCTTCCCTAGTCTCTCTTTCTCTCTCTCCTTCCCTCCCTTTCTCTCTCCCTCTCGTCAGCGCCAAGGTGCTACGTGCAGCTCCTGCCTGCTCTGTGTACGAGCCAGTTGCCACTCGAGGCACCACGTACAGCTTTGCCTGCCCAAGCGAAGGGGCAACATCGTTGTTCGAGCCAAAGGCGCGAAACCGTGCTCACCTCTGCCACTCGCAGCCACGCCATGCGACGCTACTCTAGTTTCCTGGCGCTGTGTGCCCAATCCACCAGCACACTCTGCACCCAAGAATCTAGTTGCCTCTGCCGCTCTCTCTCTCTCTCTCTCCCTTCTTTTAATTAGTTAAATCGTTTAGGCTTGGTTAATTTTTTAATTTATTTATTTTGTTTGGTAGATATTATGTTTCCTCACTTTATAGTTTTGTTTATCTATTTTCTAGACTTTGGCGTAACTCTTTTAACTTAGAGGTATTAATAAAGTTATTATTTTTCTTAGTTGTTGTTCTTCTAATTTAATCTCTCTCTCTCTCTCTCTCCTCTAAGTGTGATTGTATTCAAGTTAATTAGTTAGATTTGTGTTTTAGTTAGTTTAATCAATTAATTTGGTGTGCTAATTAGATGTTATAGTTGTGCAACAAATCTCCTAAAGGTTTTTAACTAATTCAAGATTTTCAAATTTAAAATATATTTCTCCGTGGATCAACTCGGTTCTCAACACTTAACTATTTTCAAATCAATTGTGAGTCCCAGTAATTTTGAAGTTGGTTGCCGTGAGCGTTTAATTACACACATCGCATACAGATCATGTATTTGATTACCTGTTCTTCTAATCAATCTTGTTAGCTTTATATTAGTGATTTCCCTCTTGATTTGTGTGACTTACCTCACATAATGTTGAATTATTTCTATCACAGAAATTATTGATATGTGTAATTGGTTTATTTTATCCAATTGTATATTTGGCTCAATAATATTTATATTATTCTCTTAGCAAGAGAGATTTTATGCGTCGCTTTTCTGATTCCTTCTTTGATTGCTTTTTAGCTTTTTCATGGTACTTTTTCATGAGCTCCCATGCTTTTATTTTCTGTATTATCATAGACTTCTGCTACACTAAAATTCATGGTAGAAAGTGCAGTTGCTCTCTTTGTGTTCTTGTTGGTACATGTTGTTGTCAAAACATCTCTCCTACCAATTCAAGGCTGCACGTGATCACCATTTGACAGCTTCTACCTGTAGCCTTGTGAAGCTTCTAAGGGATACAAAAGGGACAAGATTTTATTCAGTTGTCAGAACTCTCTCTCTCTCTCTCTCTCTCTCTCTCTCTCTCCCTACCTCCCTCCCTTTCTCTTTGAAAGTTTCAAGCTTTAGACACAGCTGGAAGATCGCTCTCTAACGTTTCCCTCCACTAGTCTAACGGACAGATTTTGAAGACCTATATATGAGGATCTTGATTAAGAGAGAGACGACAAGAAGAATAAGAAAAAGAGAGATTAAATCATCAAGAAAATCAACCATGACTTTACTTTTGTATGTCCACAAGAACTCTGTGCTCTTGAGCTGAGAAAAAGAGAGAGAGGTGTAGACACCCATTTTTTGCCCATTCAATAGACCGATTTGGGCTTTATTGTGTTAACGGGCCTTTGTGTTGATCTTTTTGTCGTTTCCCGCTCATTTGGATTCCTTGAAATTTAATTTTTTTTTGTCAAAAAATGTTGTCACAAAACGTTCATTTTTCAAAAAAAAGGGTGCATGATTCCAAAACTTTTTTCATTTTTTGCATTTGGATTTTAAAAATATTCATTTTTTAAAAACTTTTGTCAAGTCCATCAGGTGGCCAGAGTGCTGGCCGTCTGAAGGTCAGACGGCTAGATAGCTAGCCGTCTAAAAATTTGGACGGCCAGAAAGTTGGTCGTCTGAACATCCTTCAGACGGCCACCTCTTTGGCCGTCTGATTGTCTGGTTTTCCGTGATTATCCAAATCTTTTTTTATGCCTTTCTCTCGGATTTTTGACCATATCTTCCGCATTTTTTCACCCTAATAGATTAAGATGAAGGTGATTTAGGCCTTAGGTGTCAACTTTTGATTGGTTTTGGCTTAGATTTTGTTGAAGAGATCTCTATCCAACCTTCTTTATCCTCATCCATTGGCCCACGAAATGGGGGCTTCCTAAGGTTTTAACTCGACCTCTTTTGCCTATTTAAGCTCTCATTCACCTTGGGAATGGGCCAAGAGGGTTCACAAGGGAAGAGGGTTCACAAGGGTGAGGATACCATTTTGCATCAAAAAGAGAGAGAGAAGAGTGATTTTAAAGTCTAGCATTAGATCTCTTCTTTGGAACTCGTAGGAAGAAAGCAACTATGGAGTCTTTGAGGCTCTAGGAAGGAAGAATGCACCGTCAATCTTGTGCCCATGCAACACTCTCTTCAACGTCAAAAGGGAACCCTACTCTCCTCCCTCATTTTGTCATTTTCATCATTTTTTCCATAGTCACGTACATGCATGCACCAGTCTAGGATTTTGTTCATGTTCAGATTCCATTTTGCACACACATGCACTTATGATTAGGTACCTTAGATCCTTGCTAAGGGGTTTATTTTGATTCAAAACACCAAAAAACGGGAAGGTGGGTGGCCATAACACTTGGTCACTCATCCTTCTCACCCACACATTCGGTAAGCTCACCTCTAATTGATATATTTCTTTTGCTTAATGAACGGATGATATGCTAATTAAGAGTCTAATGGGTGTTTTAATTTATGATTACTTTGTAGGAAATCAAGGCGTGAGGCCTCGTCTTCTTGGCCGGCCAAAGAGAAGGGAGTGTGGACTACAAATTCCGCTGCGCGCGGAGGTCTTGGAGTGTCATTCGTGATCAAGGTAGTCCCTCTGGGTCTAGGTAAAACACCCTGGCGATCACCATTTTAGTTCTTGATGTTTTAGTTCATCAAGTCATTTTGTTCTTTATTTGTTCTTATCATTATCCTAACTCTAGGTTTGTGTCCACGGAGGTCGGTCTCCGCTCACCAGTTGAGCGCGGGGTCATTTCCGGCGCCTACAGCCTTCTGGCGATCACGGTGGGACCACTTGTGCCTATCACGCTATTTTATTTATTTATTTCCTACAAATATTTTATTTTTTTTAAGATTTTTTTTAGTTATATTGAGAGCCATCAGAAGGCCAAACTACTGGCCTTCTGAAGGTTCAGACGGCCAAACTGCTGGCCTTCTGAAGCAACAGACGGCCAGGGGGGTGGCTGCCTGATCTGTCAGACGGCCAGGTAAGTGGCCTTCTGATCTGTCAGACGGCCATCGATTTGGCTGCCAGGTGGGTCCTGTTCAGAATTGTTTTTAATGATATTTTTCTTGATCCTTGAAGTTTTGAGGTTCATTTTTTATGTGATTTACATTTAATACTCCTTTTGGGAGGTTGGTGGAAGAGCCTCTGCACACTTTTCTAGGAAAGACTCTCTTTTGGATTAACTCTCTGTTTGGGGATTCCCGCCTGAGCAAAAAAGTACTTCAAATAGAGAACCTCCGTTAGTCTCCGTACTCCGTGAATTCCTGCATGGTGACCGAGCTGGTTGTACCTTGAGTGAGTCCTATTAGAAACTTGGGATTGAGATGAGTGTATATTTTTAGCCTGAAATTGAACATTCAATAGGAAATCTTTTTTAAGAGTATGTTACTAAGTCTCAAAACACAAAGTACACAGGCCTGAACTCTAAATTAACATTTTTTTCTTGTTCAACTTGTTTGCAAAACAAAGGAAAATGAACAACATGTTTTCAAATCTTATGTTCCGAGGTGAATTTCCTTTTGAGAGAGAAGACATGAGAGGCAGTACATATGTATGTATACTCAACACGCATCAAGGGGATGCCTCACGTCATGAGGATCCAGACGAAGTCTCCTCCCATGGAGGGGATGAACCAATTAGTCTCAGAGTTGGAAGGTCGGCGACACAGAATCCTAATGATGATGCCGACTTAATCAAGGTACTGGCAAGGTACACACCTGAGCAACTTATCCAGATCGCCTCAAAAGGCAAGACTTCAATCAATCATCCCCCCTTTCCAGAACTATCCCGCACACCTTACGACGCATCTTCAAACAAAGCTCCCTGCAAGACTTAATTGGAGTCCAATCCAAATGCTTTAGTTCCACCCATTTTTCTTGTTGCAGCCACACCCTAGCAACCAATCTCTCCAATCCCGACCTCATCAAAACAAGTTGGACCTCTAGAGTACATTTCTAAGCAGGAAATGAAGCCTTACCTTAGAAAATTGCTTGCTAAATCATTAACAATTTATAAGCCGTATTCCTTAGTTGAATATTGCAAACTTCCCCCAGCATATTTTCCACCTGGATTTATAGCTCCGAAGTACCGAAAGTATGATGGAAGCACTGACCCGCATTACCATCTATCGAGTTTTCTTATGGATTCACACCAATGGCTATATGACAAAGTCTTGTTGGTCCACCTCTTTTAGAAATCTTTAGAAGGAGAAGCTCTGCGTTGGTTTACCTCACTTCCGTCTTCATATCTGCTCAATTTCGACACTATTTCTGAAAAATTCATTAGTCATTTTAGTCACATGACTAATCTGGCTCCTACCCTTTTTGATCTAGTGTCGGAGAAAATGAAACCGGATGAAGATTTCACCCAATTTGCCAATAGATGGAGGGTGATGGCATCAAGAGCTGAAGTTATCGTTCCAGAAGCTCAGGCAGTTACCATGATTGTGAATAATGCAACACCTCAGCTTAAAACCATTCTAATGCTCAGTGAACTCCACACCTTTTCTCAATTGTACAACAGAGCTAGAGTGATACAGACTCAGATCAGAGGTTCCACTCTTCCTTCCTTCCTTGACATCCGCCCTCGAAATCGGAAGGCGACGCCTATGCCAACTACTGAAGGGGTTACTACCAATGAAAACATCAACGCCTTTAATCAGCCAACCAAAGGGCGACCCATCAATCCTGGTCCTACCATCACTCCTGCCAGCAATCCTCAGCAGTACTCTGCCGTTCCTCTGCCAAACAATTATGGTAGGCCTACTCCAAAGAGAACTTCCTACCTCCCACTTTCAGAATCTTTGGGTGATATCTTCTTTGCTCTTATGGCTTGCAAAGCCATTCAATTTCCGCCTCAGAGGGAAGGGATTTCTCCCAATGTTGATACCTCTAAATATTGTCCTTATCATAGAGCTCCTGGGCATGTCATTCACAATTGCTTTGCATTTAGAGATTGGGTTTATGATATGAACGATGAGGGGCGTATTAATTGGGAAGATGTCAGAATTGCTGTCTCCAATTTGAAAGGAAGGAATCGGGACCTTGGCATAGTTCAGAACCTTCTCCTAGATCATCAGAATGTTACGGACCCATCCACATTAGGATAGGAACAAGAAGAGAAAGTCAACACCTTCATAGTTGGCCAAAAGTCTCGGGTGATCCGAAGAGAACAACTTTGGGGGTATGAAGGAGGACCACTAGTCCGAGAATATGGGGAACATGAAGAGGATCGTTGTGAAAAGATGGAAATGAGTGTGGGAGTTATCCAAGAAGTAGGAAGGCCCTTAGTGCTCCTCTGGCCTAAAAAAGAATATGTTCCAACCACACCATCAGGTCATGATCGTTTACTGAATTTCTTGATTCAAACCACATCCTCACTCATGACTCCTAATCACTCCCGTCCACTTCAATTGATCACACCAAGTCCTAAAGAAGTCAGTACTCCCATTGAAAACACCATGAATCTTTCACTCAGGAATAGGATAGTCCTACGACCTTCCAAGATGACTGAGACTCTAGAGGAGTCCAACACTCAATCAAGCTCCACGTCTACAGAATATGACACTCTCCAACATCTTAAGAAGACCCCATCGAGGATCTCTATTTTGGAGTTAATCAAAAGATCTCCCTCACACCAGGAAACACTTCTCAAATTCCTCCAAAAGGTCATGGTGAGTGAGGATCTTCCAGCTAATGATGTCTCTCACGCTATTCTTTCTGACACTCAGGGGCAACCAATGATCACTTTCTCCAATGAAGATTTGGCTGCTCCTGAACACCGTTCTTTACCCTTACTACTTACCATTACACTTAATGGGGTAAGGGTAGACTCTACTCTGATTGACACTAGGGCATCCATCAATGTGTGCCCGATGAAGACATTGACACAAATTGGGGTAAAGGAAGAAGAGTTGGTAAGGGTTTCAACCACCATTTCAACCTATGACAACTCCAAACGGACTTTCCCTGGAAAAATAATTCTCCAAGTCGGAGTTGGGCCGACAGTCATGCCTTCAGAGTTCTTCATTTTAGATGTTGAACCAACCTACAAGCTAATTTTGGGAAAACCTTGGATAGAGCAGACTGTGGGAATCCCGTCTACAGCACATCAATGTTACAAATTCCTATTTAAAGGAAAAATAGTGAAGATTAAAAGCACCCTGTAGACACCGATTTTGGACCACCCTTTTGGTCATAAACCCTATCCATCATTAGCCCATCATCACCAAATCCCTCATCTTAGTCATCTTAGCCCACTAATAACTAGGCCCATTAACCAAATCCCGATTCTAGTCACCTTTTCTTCGAAGGCCACCCCTTGCCTTCCACCACCCTTCGAAGGCCAGCCAGTCCGCCTTCCACCACCCTTCGAAGGCCAGCCGGTCCACCTTCCACTACCCTTCGAAGGCCACCCCTTTCCTTCCACCCCCTTCGAAGGCCAACCGGGCCGCCTTCCACCACTTCGTGGAAGGCCAGCTACCTGGCCTTCCACGAGATTGGAAGGCATGTTGGCTGGCCGTCCACTCCCCTAACCACCATCTTGACCTTGTCTTCGCCACGATCTCCTCCACTCGCCGCCCTCACCTCCACTACTCTGATCACTCCCTACTCCGGCGACTGCCGCACACACCACTTCCGACCCTTGACCACTTCCTATTGGCTGTAGGTTGATTTACGGAGATTTAGACCCCTATTTTCTCCTATTTTCCCTTCATCTATTTAAACCCCCCATATCCTCTCGAGCAAGGGGGTTAAGGAGTTGATTTTGGAGGGAAGGCCAGAAGGAGGAAGGCTCCGACAAGGCTAGCAAGCGAGTCTGCTTTGAGGAGTCGAGCAGACAAGGAGTTAGCTTCAAGAGGAACCCTTCGCACTCCGAAATGGGCTTGTCTTCTTAACCCTTTTTTTTACTTTTCCCTGTTCATTTCATTGCATCCTCATTTCCATCCATACCGTAGCATTCTCTCTCTCTCACTCTTCTTTTTCACCTTTGACATATTACTTCACTTTCCACACACGAGCACCTTCATTTGCATGCATGCATGATAAGATGATCTAGTAATCCTTCCCCCCAGAGGTTTCTAACAAAAAAATGGGAGGTAGGTGGCCATAACATATGGTCACCTTCCCTCCCCACCACTCATCCGGTGCGTCTCCCTCCGATTTTAACTAATTTTTATATCTTCATGGATAGATTCTGCATATTATAGTTCTAATCGGGTCGTTCTCTGTCTTGTCTTTTCTTTTCAGGGATCCGTACCACATTTCAGCGTGCAGACTGCCGGGCTCTCCTCCTCTGGCCGGCCAGAGGAAGAGAAGGAGAAACCAGCATTTCCCGCTCCCTTATAACACGATCATCTCTTACACTCCTGCGGAGCACAGGGACCGAAAGGTTATTCTCCTGGCGATCACACCTTTATTTCTAACCCCCCTTAAATCGCCACAATGTTAAGACGAACGGAGAAATCCCTCGCCCGAAGCCCGCAGCAGCGGCGAGGGACATTCCGGGTGCCTACAGCCCTCTGGCGATCACGGTGGGACACCTATAGCCCGCTGCACGCATCGCGATCAAGTCAAGAAGGTAAGGACCTGAGACATCTTTGATTAAAAAAAAAAAAACCTGCCAAACGGCTGGGAGACTGGCCGTCCAGCACCTTGGACGGCCACCCCCCGGCCGTCACCGACCCTTGGACGGCCAGCACCTGGCCGTCGGCCCTTGGACGGCCAGCCCTTGGCCGTCGGCCCCTTGGATGGCCAACCCCTGGCCGTCGGTTCCCTTGGACGGCCAACGACCCGGCCATCCACTACATTGGATGGCCGGTCTCCTGGCCGCCGTCCCCAACTTGACGGCCAGAACCCTGGCCGTCCACTGCCTTTGACGGCAAAGCCTCTGGCCGTCCTTTTCTGCTTGCTATTGCTGTTCATGTATGATGTGCTACCTGTTTTGTTGAATTGTTAGATGTTCTGACCTGCTGCTTGTTAAATTTCTGGGTTTTTTGGGGTGTTCTCTGTGGGGGGGTTTTAAGGAAGAGCCGGCATCACATCTTTAGTCATCTCTCCCGCAGGATTTGACTCTCCACCTGAGGATTCCCACTCGGGTGTGACTAGTCCTATTCTGTTGGGAACCTCCGTCAGTCTCCGCGAGCTAGGGATTCCCACTTGGCCGCCGAGCAGGTTGTACCTGAAGCCATCCCATAGGAACCTCGGGTTTGTGTGAGAGATTAATTAAACCTTTCCATTCACAATTATCCACCTATAGGTGTCACTGAGAGAATTGTTTCAAAATTTAAAGACACCTAATTAAACCTTGGTGGAACTAGTTTTGAAAAGTGAAGGGTCGTTAAGGGTTAAACTTGATTTGTTAGAAACCAACTCTCATAATACATTGTTAACATTTCAAGTGAAATATAAAATCATTTAGGGTCTGTGTTTCATAATGAATCGAGTGTATGTTAACGCTGTGTATGATGACATGGACGAGTTTGGTAACAACATTATACACAACCCTTTGTTCGAAATTGAAGAGGATCCACAACAGACCTTCATAGGAATGCTCCAAGTGTCCAGAGAAGGCCTTCAGAGGAAGGATTCTGATGAATCTTCTACGTCACAGGGAGAAGATGAGCCAGTAATTTCCAGTAGGGCATTCCAAAATCCTGGAGAGGATCCGGAACTCATTGCTGTGCTATCACGCTATACTCCGGATCAACTCATCCAGTTGGTTTCCCGTGGCAAAACTCAGGATGCCACTCCTCGGAAAACCCAATTCCAAGGATCTTCTAGCAGACCCCAAGCAAGTCAAGCTATGCCCACTCACACAATCCCATTCAATCCTATCAACCAGGTCACACCTCCCAAGTAGGAGGAGTTCATTTATAAGAATGAGGTTGAGACTTGTGTGCGGCAACTCATGGCCGAAAATCTCAACCTTAGGCAGCCTCATTCTCTCTTGAGCTACTGTAAGCTCCCCCCAGCCTATTTTCCACCAGGGTTTAAAGTACCTAAGTACAGGAAGTACGATGGTACTACAGACCCCCATCATCATTTGTCCGGGTTTCTCATAGATTCCCACCAGTGGCTCTTCGATAGGGTCCTCCTTGTCCACCTTTTTCAGAAGTCTCTTGAAGGAGAGGCCTTGAGGTGGTTCTCTTCTCTACCAGCCACTGACCTAATCAACTTTGATATGGTCTCTGAGAGGTTTATTACCCACTTCAACCACATGGCAGCCTTGCCACCTTGTTTGATCTGGTAATGGAAAAAATGAAGTCCGATGAAGACTTCACTCATTTTGCTAATAGGTGGAGAGCTATGGCTTCTAGAGCGGAGGTTGTTATCCCTGAAGCACAAGCAGTCACCATGCTTGTTAACAACGCTACCCCCCAACTTCGAGCAATTCTCATGCTTAGCGAACTTCAGACATTCGCTCAGCTGTACAACCGAGCTAGGGTAGTTCAGTCTCAAATCCGAGACTCCACTCTGTCTTCATTCTTTGAGAACAGAAACAGGAACAAGAAAACCACACCAGCTCCTACCACAGAAGGAGTTACCATCAATGAATAGGTCAGCATGCTGGCACAGCCAACCAGGGTTCCCAATCCCCATCCTAAGTCTGACACTCAGCCCAACCAGAAGCAATATGCAGTTGTCCCTCCCCCGACTAATTACAGTCGTCCTATGGCTAAGCGAGCTTCATATCTGATAAAGTGTTAAATTGATCATTTAAGGGCAACCATATGCATCATACTCATGTTTTTATCTGCAAAATAGCATGAAATGATAGATAATTGTGTAACAAGTCCAACGGTACCAATTTCATCAAATTCTGACTTAAAAACATCGTCATTTCATGTGATCAAAGGAGTGTAGCGCATTTGCGGTTTTTCGACAAAACCGAGACGAAATGAATAAATATGATGATATTTTTATGATAATACACTAAATTAGATTTATTTGATGTGAACAGGACATGCCGAAGATGCAGTGCAGCTGGAGGAGTTTCCGGAAATTTGGGAGTGATCCGGTGTGCGGATTTCAACTAAAACAGGGGTAAAAATACAAATTGACTCCTTCTCCCACTGGAGTTTCTCAAAACCCACTATTTCCCTCCGTCTCTCCGATTTCCTAAACACAACCCTTCCTTTATTTTAAAAACTCTCTCTCTTCTCGTTTTAGAAAGTCGAATCCTATTTCTTTTCTAATTTCCTCTTCCAAATCATGTCCCTTCTCCAAGTCTCCCACATATCCTCCTCCTTGTCCAACTCAAACCCAGCACCTCTCCTCCTCCTCCTCTCTATAAATTCCCACAAATTCCTCTCAACCAGGGCTCTCTCCCCCACGTTTGTTTTTCTTTCCCAGTTTTAATTCCTTTCAATTCTCCTTCCAGCAGCTCCTCTCTCGCAGATTTCCTTTCTTTCGTTTTCTTTCCTCCACTAGCCGACTCCTCCTCTCTCCAGCTCTCCCTCTCTCCGGTGTTCTCTTTCTCTCCCTCTGTTTTCTCCCCCTCTCGTTTTTGTTCCAGCATCTCTCTCAAACTCCCGAATCTCTCTCTCTCGGATCCCCCTCCGTCTCCCTCTCTCCGGTTCTTCCTCTCTCTAGGTTTCTCTTCCCGTTTTCTTCTCGGCCTCTCTCTTTCTCCCACGCAGCTCCGTTTATCCCCCTACTCCCAACATGCACCTGCATGCACCCGTAGAAGCCTCCACGTAACCGGCTGCCCTGCACCAACAGCAACCGGTCTCCACGGCGCACCTGCAAGCTGCTTCTCCACCCGGCTTCTCCACGCACACCAGCGCCGGCCAGCAACTCTCCCAAGCAAGCATCTGTCCAAGCGTGGTGGCTCTTCCAGCCAAGCACCTCCCTCCTCCAGCGGCAGCAACCAGCTCCTCCACGCAGCAGCCGGCAACTCCAACCCTCCATCCACGCGCCAGCACTTGTTCCCCAGCCAGCAAGCAGCAGGGCTTGAAGCCTCCAGCACGTTCACAGCAGCAACAGCCAACAGCTGCTCGTGCAGCAACTCCAAAGCTACCCTCCTGCACCTCCACGTGCTGCAGCTCCATGCCGGTGAAGCCCCGCATCCAGCAGCTGCCAGCAACTCCAGCAGCATCCCGGCCTTCAGCCAGCA
Source organism: Zantedeschia hybrid cultivar (assembly GCA_030544215.1). Taxonomy (NCBI): domain Eukaryota; kingdom Viridiplantae; phylum Streptophyta; class Magnoliopsida; order Alismatales; family Araceae; genus Zantedeschia; species Zantedeschia hybrid cultivar. The sequence continues at coordinate 52,017,024 of JARZZO010000011.1, forward strand.
GCTGCACGTGCAGCAACATCCTCCTGGCAGCCGTCCAAGTCCTTCTCCATGCAGCAGCCACGTATCAGCAGCTTCACGGATGTGGTGAAGCCCTTCACCACGCTGCCAAGCTTCTCCAAGTGAAGCAGCAGCTGTCCACAGCAAGCAGCCTACCTCCTATCCTCCTCTCCATCCACCAGCTGCTGTCTCTCCAGCAGTCCTCCACGCAGCAGCAGCTGTCCACAGCAAGCAGCACCACGCAGCCAGCAGCAAGAGGTTCCAGCTGCCGGTCCACTGCACCAGAGGTTTCAATTGGTCCACTGCGCCAGAACCAGCAGTTGGTCCATTGTGCCAGCAGCCCACAGATTTCTATCCCTTTCTCCATTAGTTTAGAATTAATTTAATTGTTTAGGGAAAGTTGATTGTCATTTAATATTTTGATTATTTAGTTTAATTTTATTGAACAATTAAATTCTGTAATTTATCTCATAATTTCTAGTTAATTCATGTTTTTCATGTTGTTAAATTTTAATGTCTTTGTCATAGATTTTAATTGTGCTTATGTTTTTTAGAGTTTGTGTTTAATTTCTGAAAAGAAAAGCAAGAAAAAGATTTGTTTAATTTAAATGATTATAATTTTAGGTAACATTAGTTAGTTTAATTCGAGTTTAAGTAAGTAATTAGTTTCCTTACATTCCTACTTATTTTTAGATTAACTAAAGTCCAAAGTTTTCAAAATTAGAATTTTAATTCTCTGTGGATCGACTCGGACTCACCACTATTAAATTTCCAAATTTTGATTTGAGTGAGCCGGATAAATTTAGATTGAACGTTTTCATGTGTTTAACGACACACAATTCGAAACGATCAATATCCACCTCTGCCGGAATCATTGGCAAACATCTTTTATGCCTTGCTAGCCTATAACGCCATTCAACTCCCACCTCAAAGAGAAGGTGTCTCGCGCAATACGGACACATCCAGGTATTGCCCCTACCATAGGATCACGGGACACACAATCTACAATTGCTTCACCTTCAGGGATTGGGTGTATGACTTGAACGATGAAGGGCGGATAAACTGGGAAGACATGAGAAAAGCCATTGAAGCTTTGAAGGCTAAGAAGGAACTAGGAATTGTGAAGGACCCGCTACCTTCTCATCAAGTAGGTCAAGATTCTTCCAGCTCTCAAGGAAAGTTCAACACTCTGATCAAAGACTTGGAACCTGTAACAGTTCGCAGGGAACAATACTGGGAGTATGAAGGGTCTGGAATAAGACATCAAGATCCCACTTGGTCGTGTGAAACTAAAGGAGTTACTCCAGAAGTCTCCACGCTTTCCCCTAATGAGCCTTTGGTCCTAATCCGGCCCAAAGACCAACCGGGAACCCTCAAGCCGGTCACTCTCATTCAGATCCCTCCGATCACAGCCGAGGGGCCCACCCTATCTATCTTCTGTCCAACTAGGAATCAGGGTTCGATGACTGGCTTCAATCCCATTAGGTCACCATTGGAAGCAGATCCAATCTTGGTAGGGGTAACGCTCAGGAATCACATCATTCCTCCGAGCCAGCCCTTGGACTCTCAAGGTAACTCAATCCCTACCATGAGGAATGCCTAGTCTGAGTATGACATCCTCTAGCATTTAGAGAAGTCCCCCGCTAAGATCTCTATCTTCGAGCTTATCCGGAAGTCTCCCACACACAGGGAGACATTGTTTAATTTCCTACAACAAATCACGGTCTATGAGGATCTTCCTAGTGGTGGGGTCACTAATGCTATCCTCTCAGTTACTCAGACCCCCATGATCTCCTTCCCGGAAAAGGATCTAGCTCCCCCTGAGTGCCGATCCCTTCCTCTGTGCCTAACCGCCATTCTCAATGGTCATATAGTAGATTCCATTCTACTGGATACCGGTGCCTCTATCAATGTCTGTCCCCTTAAGACCCTCAAAAGGATAGGGATAGATCCAGAGAAGGTTGAGTCCACCTCTATGATGGTCTCGGCTTATGACAACTCCCAGAGACCAGCAGATGGGAAGATCTTCCTGCAACTAGAAATCGGCCCGGTATCTATGATTTCGGAATTCTACATCCTTGATGTTAAGCCCATCTATAATGCTATTCTAGGGAGACCATGGATGGACCAAACCTTGGGAGTCCCATCCACCAACCACCAGTGCTATAAGTTCCCGTATAACGGAAAAATTGTGAAGGTCAAAAGTACTCCCTACATTGAGTCATTGGACTCAGTGACAACAGAACAAATTCTGTATATGATAACTTCCAAGAAAGGCAAAGAGCCTGTTCTTTCATCAGTGAATTCCCACCTAAGACCTAGGTCTGGCATAGGTTGGCAGCTCATGAGTAAGATGGGGTATAGCTCAGGCTCCGGGTTAGGGAAAGAAGAACAAGGCATTCATGACCCCATCTCAGAGAACCCTGTCAGTGGGGGATGTGGCCTGGGTTATAAGTTTACTGAACCACCAAAAGAAGCAAAGGGATGGTCCCTCATGAATCACTTTGTAAGAAAGAAGCAGGAATTGCCCAGGATAGAGTAGGAAGTGCAAGAATATCATGAGGGTAGTCAAGAGGAAGACTTTGGCATATCATCCTTGTTTTGTGAATCAAGCAGCCCGCCGATAGAGCTTTTCTTGGCCAGGAATGAACCAGCCCCTGCTACGTTCATTCCTTTCCTGTTCCACCCACCTTCCGTCCCGATGCTCTCAACTCCGATCGACGCCATTTCTTCTGAATGTTTCATGTTACAGGCGTTCGGTCACGAAAAAAAAAGTCCAATTCCCATCCTGAGGGAGGGGAAATCACTTTCGAGGAGCTTGCGTGGTGGGGCGACCCCGCCATCATTGAATCTTTGTCCCAAGGGTCTACCCTTGCCCCATCTAGGACAAAACTGACCCGTTCTCCAAGCCATGTACATAGCAGTTTAGGAATTAGGATAGCTTCCTCCCTGTCTAGAAATTGTAGGGCTAAGCAAGTTCCTTCATTCTTAGTTCAGGAATTAGCAAATAGGTGCAAAGCTTTGAAGAAGTTGGATAAGTTTCTTCAGATAGAGGTCATCTCCGAACCATTAGAGTTGGTGAAAGACGAGTCTTGCAGTGATGGTCTGCGAGTATATGAGCTTAGTGAAGAGGAAGAGGTGGATTACTTGGTCGAACCACTTGTGAATGGGATGAGACGGTTTGATGAACCTTCATCAGCCATCGACGAACCCACTAAAGAAGTCAACCTTGGAACAGAGGAGGATCCGAAGATAGTGCTAATTAGTGCCCGTTTGAGTCCAGAAGAAGAAGGGTCCATAATAGCCGTACTCCAAGAACACCGCGATGGGTTCGCTTGGTCATACGAGGATATGCCCGGATTAAACACAGAATTGGTGGAACATCGGCTAATCCTCAAACCTGACGCCAAACCCGTGAAACAAAAGTTGAGACGGCTACAACCGAAATTAGCACTTAAAGTAAAAGAAGAGGTTGACAAATTACACAAGGCCAAGTTCATCCAGGTAGTGCTCTACCCTAAGTGGGTAGCTAATATCGTCCCTGTGGCAAAAAAGGACGGAAAGGTTAGGGTTTGCATAGACTTTCGCAACCTCAATCAAGCCTGCCCAAAGGATGATTTTCCATTACCTCATATAGACTTGCTGGTTGATAACACGGCTGGATTTGAGATGTTATCTTTCATGGATGGTATTTCGGGGTATAATCAGATCAGACTAGCTGAGAAAGATCAAGAGAAAACATCTTTCATAACCCCATGGGGAACTTATTGCTACATGGTCATGCCATTTGGGCTTAAGAATGCTGGAGCCACCTACCAGAGGGCTATGATGGCAATCTTTCATGACATGATTCACATTGACATGGAGGTTTATGTGGATGATATCTTGCTGAAGTCTAAAACCAAGAAGGGTCATGCTCAAATCCTTAGGGCTGTAATGCAGAGATCAAGGGAGCACCAACTGAAAATGAACCCAAAAAAGTGCGTATTTGGTGTTTCTTCTGGAAAATTGCTAGGGTTCATGGTGAGCAGAAGAGGGATTGAAGTTGATCCAGACAAAGTGAAGGCGATAGTGGAAATGCCCCCACCTAAAAATGTCAGGGATATAAAGAGTCTCATTGGCCTTTTGCAATTCATCAGACGGTTCATATCTCAACATTCTGTGAGATGCAAACCCTTTTACGATCTATTGAAAGGAGGGGCAAAGTTTATTTAGAGCGATAAGTGTCAAAAGGCCTTCGACGAATTGAAGAGCTATCTCCTCAATCCACCAGTCCTTATGGCTCCTATCTCGGGGCGGCCTCTATTGCTATATGTCTCCACCACTGAAGAATCAGCTGGAGCAGTATTGGCCCAACTTGACGACGAGAAGAAAGAAAGAGCAGTGTACTATCTCTCCAAACTCTTTAACGATGCCGAAAAGCGATACACTGCCATGGAAAGGACATGTGCGGCTGTCGTCTAGGTAGTGCAGAAATTGAAGCACTACTTCCTCGCCCACGAAGTCAAACTTCTAGCAAGAATGGACCCGATCAAATATTTGCTAGAGCGACCAGTTGTAACAGATAGGCTGGTGCGATGGCAGACCTTCTTGAACCAATTTGACATCACCTATGTAAATCAGAAGGCTGTGAAGGGGCAAGCAATTGCCGAACACCTAGCCCATCATCCACTGCGTACATTTTCACCCGTCAACGAGGAATTCCTGGATGAGGAGTTGGGTCTAATAGTGGATGACACTCCATCCTGGGTCCTTTATTTCGACGGGGCATTTAATTCTCAAGGCAGCGGGCTAGGGGTGGTCCTCGTATCTCCACAAGGGGTAAGTATTCCGCACACTTTCCAACTCTCCTTCTCAGTGACCAACAATGTCGCTGAATATGAGGCTCTCCTAGCTGGCTTAAAATTGGCGCTGGTTCTTAACGTCTTGGAGTTGAGGATAATTGGAGACTCTCAACTAATCCTCCGCCAAACCGTGGGCAAGTATCAAACCCGGGATTCAAAATTGAAGCCATATCAGGACTTAGTGAAGTCGCTAACCAGGCATTTCAGAAGGATCACCTATGTGCATGTGCCTAGGTCTCAGAATATCCTAGCAGATGCCCTGGCCTCCCTATCTTCAGCATTAGAGATTCCTGTCACCAAAGGTTCAACCACCATCACTCTGCACAAGCAAGACTCGCCCTCCTTCCGGGACCCCTGGTTCCAGCAATTCCTCCGCTCATCTGAGCATATCTCTGCTATCACGAATGAACTCACCCCCTATTGGGATGATGGGAATCCATGGTATTTCGATATCATAAACTATCTCCGCGATGGGTCATTCCCATCTTATGCCACATCTTCTGACCGTAAGGCTATCCGCCGTGCATCTCAACGATACCTTATCTTAGGCAGTCGCCTTTTCAGAAGATCCTTTAGCGGAGTGCTTCTTCGGTGTCTAGATGATGCCGAAATTCATCATGTCATAGAGGCAGCTCACGCCAGTGATTGTGGCGGTCATATCTATGGTCGTGCCTTAGCTCAGAAGCTCCTCATGTCCTATCATTGGCCTTCAATGGAGGCTGATTGTTCCATATTTGTTCAGAGGTGTTTGAAATGCCAGTTACATGCTAACAAGGTTCATGCACCTTCATCATCTCTCAAATCCGTCATTTCCCCGTGGCCCTTCGCCATGTGGGCATTTGACGTTATAGGACCTTTGGAGGATCGATCAGGCGAAATAAAAAGGAAATCATTTATCTAAACCGTCACTGAATATTTCACTAAATGGGCTGAAGTGGAAGCATTTGCGGAAATCAAAGCATCCACGGTGGTGAAGTTCATCAAACGCAACATCCTCGCCAGGTTCGGGACACCGCGCGATCTCATCACCGACAATGGACCACAATTCATCTCCCAAGAGCTCCAGGACATCTGCAGTAAGTATGGCATTAATTTGCACCATTCTTCGCCTTACTACCCACAAGGAAATAGTCAGGCTGAAGCCACCAATAAAACTCTCATTCGAATCATCAAAAGAACTTGCAAATCACACAATTATTCAGACTGGCCGGATCGCCTAGTAGAAGCTCTTTGGGCGTACCGTACTTCTGTCCGAACCCCCACCGGACAAACACCTTATTCACTAACATTCGGAACAGATGCGGTACTTCCATATGAGAATCTCTTTCCTTCTCTAAGAGTGCAGTTGGACAATGGAATTAGCGACGCTAAGCGTCGTAAGGCCATGTTAACCCAACTGGAACTATTAGACGAAAAAAGGATGATGGCGGCAAACCATGCTCAAGTTTACAGAAATAGGATCGCAAGATTCTACGCAAAGAAGGTTCTCGAAAGAAAGTTTGAAATTGGGGAAATGGTACTCAAAAGAAAAATGATCAAAATTCCTGGTCCCAAGAGCAAATTGCAAGAAAATTGGGAAGGTCCATTTGTAATCAAGGAGGCATACTCAGGTAATGCGTACCGCTTAATCAATGAGAAAGGAGAGGAATTGCCCCACTCATGGAATGGGGTGTATCTGAAGAAGTTTTATCCGTGAAAACACAAAAAAAATCAAAAATCTCAAAAAAAATCAAATATTCCAAAAGCAACAAAATATTTGTAAATATGTACATACTTTAATGAAAATGACAAAAAAATTAGAAAAGACACAAAATCTAGCTGTCTGGTGACTGCCACGTAACCCCTGTCTAGGTCTAGTTGCATGATAGATTGGGTTAACATTAAGGTTTGGCTAAGACTTTGGTCCACCAGAACCTTGGACGTGTCTACTTTATTTTCATACAGATCCCTATGATCATCCTGAGATGCACACATTTACACGTTTTTTCAAAAGAGAACCTTTTTAAAATGAGTTCTAAGTCTTTAGTATACTGTCAAAATGCAACCTTTGCTCTTCGTCTCTCGACCGATCAGGACAGTTGACGCCCTTAAACGGTTGAGCTCAGCAAATTGCGGTTCCTCCACAACCCGATAGATGTAACCTCTCAAAAAAAGGCCCGAAAATGAAATGTAAAGGACCAGAGCACGTGAAGAGGGCAGTGTCCCCGCAGGCGGAATATCCAATAACCCCGAAAAATGTCAAGAACGGAAAAGGAATACAAAAAAGGAAAAGGGGTTCAAACAATCACAAAAAAAAAGCCTGGTCGTGACCGTGCTTGGTCGTGAAATCTACCAAAGGCCTGAAAGTCAAAATAGGGGCATCTAGGAGGTTAAAAGGGGTCCGTTTTGTCACAGCTCATCCCTTTAACGGTTTTGTCAGTCCACCTGTGAGGTTTGTCTCAAAATTTCTTCACTTTTTCCCCCTCAAGGTTTTAGCACGAGATAGCTATCTAAAGACCGAACATCATTTTAAAATGGTTCGTTTTTCAAAAATCGTCACATGCTCACATGATCACAGGAGTCCAAAATGGGTGAAGAGTAATGTCGATGTTTCTGGTGAACTAATTTCTTAGCCATAATCTCAATGTGTACTCTCGAAGACTTCGGGCTTAGGTCAATGCATGCGCGTCACCAATTGGTGCGACGGCGTCTGATTCCGGGTCAGTGTCGCGCGGTTGACCGTTAGGGTTCCAAGGTATTCCATCATATACCTTTTAGATTGTAAGGAAAGAGACCCGAGTCGGGCAAATTATTTACCTCGAAAACTTTTTGGGCAAACTTGGTGGTCGGAAGCAGCTGGGAGCCTAAGCATGGCATGACGGTATTGTCATCAGTATGAGTCTTGACCGGTCAAGGTTAGTTTGAGGAGTCTAGAGGCCCAAATCAATCTAGATGCGTGCTTAGGATACCTCGGAAGTTGAGTGTGCATTTCCCTTTCATCATTCGACCAGGCTAAGTCTGGGCAGTCACCAGGTAGATGGAATAAAAAACATGTTTTTTCATCATACACCTCATTTGTTAATATCCACCAGCATTTGCATATTTACTTGCCGCATTAGTTTCAATATTCTTCCATTTGTCTGGTTAGTAGGACACGGCCCCTTGACCCTATGTGAAGGCTAGGGAAAAGGTAGTTGCTCTTTTTGGGCAAGGGGCTGAAAACAGATACTACTAATTGTTTCCCCTAATGTTGTGCATGCAGGAATAACAGGTATGGACAGAAAGCAAAACAAGAAGTGCCCAGATATGAATAGTGAAATATGCAAGCATAACATCATAATCATACATCACGACACAGGGGCATACCCCTGCATCAGTTCTCAATCCCTCTTCCATCCCTCCGCATCGTCATCACTCCTATCTCGAGAGGGGTGCCTCATCTGGCTCTCAGCGTCATCCTCACGAGCACGGCGATGCCATGACGCCGGTCGCATAGACCTCGATGAGCCAGCGGGTCGCAATGCTCTCCACGCATCCTCAGCTAGAAGGGAATCAAGGTCTCTGAAGATAGAGCTCCCAGCAGGTGCCTGGCCAGCTGACGGGGCAGGAATGGGGGGACGAGCTCCTGGACTCTGTGTGCTGGATCTCGTAGCTCGCTCTCATCCCTTCTTCATCACTCGGTCCCACAGGGTTCGGTACTTGAAATCAAGCTCCCGCACCTCTGTCTGCGACCTCGTCAGCTCCTCCCGTAAGCCAGCCATCTTACTCTCCCAGTACACGTCCGGGTGGGATCCTTCTCTCGCCCTGGCCCGAGCTGTCCGCTCCTCCAAGACCTGGTCTCTCAACTGCTGATTAAGGCTCTCCAACTCTCGCGCCCTGGCTAAGGTGGTCTCCACCTCCTGGCGCTGCAAAGGAACTCAGGGTCAAACAAGCTCAATCATTATAACACAGGAGCAGAACAAGTCTCACCTGCTATGCAAAATCTGCCTCTCGGGCCTCCACACGACGGAGAGCATCTTGCAGTCGCGCCTCCCAATCAGCAGGGGCAGCTGGCCCCTGGGATGATGAGCCCGCACCAGGATCCCCTCGCAGCCCGTGACGGGCTAGCGTCTCTCTCTGCATCACCAGGGTTTTTTCACAAAAATGAGATGGACAACCTCATACCTAAATTTAGAAATCAAACTTCTCACCAATTCCCTAATCTGGAGAAGCATGTCACTCATCTGCAGAACCAGAATCTCATTCTGATTCTTTAGGACCTGCACGGCTTCAGTTTCAGGCATCTGTTGCAGGAATATCACTAAGGTTAGTCCATGGAAAATTTGAGTGAAATAGACTGAAGGGTTTAAGTGACGTACCCTCCGCGCATCTAGAAATATGCGGTCTGAGTACCGCCGGGCATAATCCCCCATGTATCTGAAGCTGTTTCGCAGGGATTTATCCTCATGCAGGGCATCCCTAGTGCGATGCCACACGTCAATCTTAGCCCGCCTCACCACTCGCCAATCCTGACCAATAGCAAGATCGGCGACGACCACGGTTCATATCAGGATAGGTCGGATAGGCGAGTAGAGGCTGATGCCATCCCCATGTGCGGTAGGACATCCGGACAAAGAGGCCGTCACAAATGTTCACGCACAGTAGGGGCACCTCCCGCCGAAACTGAGAGAGGCTCTGGGACACCCATGGATGATCGGCCAGGTCCTCCTCTGCATATGGCATCCACACCACCTGAATGAAACAAAGGGTCAGACCTAATCATTTGTTCAGATGCACATATACCTCAAATCACTCACCATATGAGGAGGAAATGTGTCAAGCTGGGCGCGGATGTCCTCCACGCGGTACATCACGGGACGATAATCCCGGATCATTTCCCACCGCACCATGAGAGGGGTCCATCCATCACGGTCCGCAGAAACGGTCCCCCGGCCGATGGGGAAGCGGGTGTAACCCCAGATCTGCAAGAGACAACACAGTCAGTGCCAATCAACATAAGTGAGGAAGGAGATCCACAACTAAGAGGATTACCTGAAGAAAAGGGGTGAATCCACCCAAGTTGCCAGAGCCCTGGCGGTAGCTCACCAGATGGGAGAAAAGGTGACCCAGCATCGCAGCTCCCCACGCCATCTTCTTCGCCGCTTGAAGGTCCTCCAACAGCGGCAGGTACTTCATATTGACCTTATCTGAAGCCGTGGCAAATAGTAGCCTCCCGAAGAGGAACAAAAGAAAGATCCATAGGTTCTCGTCGTCCGAGCGGCCATCCAGGTCCAAGAGCGCCTCCACTCTCTCGGCGAAAGCCTCCAGAGTCTCGCTCGGCATCCGCCGTACCTGGCTCAACCCCACAGACCGAGCAAAATGTCCAAGGGGAATGTGAGATAGCACTCCTTGGACCCGGTAATACCCTTCGCCCAGGAGTCGATCGGACAGCTGCCTGTAGTCCCTGAGCTCGGGACCCACTACCAGATCCCCAATAACCGGCAAGCCGGTCAAGAAAGAGACGTCCTCCAGTGTGGGCAGCATGTGTCCCCACGGCATGATAAAGTCCCTGCATCTGTCATCCCAACGCTCCCGCAGAGCCACTAAGAAGGGCGCGTCCACTATGAACGGTCGGATCCGGAACAGCGGCCCGAACCCAAACGCGTCTACCTGGAAAAGGAGCCGATCGGGCAGCGCGTGGTACCAGGCCCAGACCAACTCCCACGAAACTCGGCCTCGGACTCTCTGTGGACCCTGAAAATCCAAACAAAATCAAAGGTTAGGGGCATGCGCATATATATAGAGATTTGGAGTAGGCGAGGCAGCGAGCCTCATCGTCCGTACAAGTGGACGACGGAGCCCTCCGCCGTCCGCCCGCACGGACGGCGGACCCACCCGCCGCCCGCACGGGCGGACGGCGCGGCCGCCCGCCGCCCGCTCGGACAGGCGGCGGCACCGCCTGCCATCCTCCTTGTGTTTCCAAAACAAAAAAAAAACTCACCTTCTTCTTCTTCGGAGGCACCTCTCCGTTGCCGCCGCCTTCTCCATCACCTTCTCTTTCTTCTTCCTCTCCATCAGCTCCGTCATCCTCCTCTTCATCTTCCTCTGTTGCCGCCGTCCTCCCTTCTTCTTCTTCTTCCTCTCCGGCGCAAGGCAACTCCTCCTCGTCGTAGCCGCCGACATCCTCCTCGCCGCCGCCGCCGCGGACATCTTCCTCGCCGCCGCCGACGTCCACCCCGTCGCCGCTGCTACCGCGGGCATCCTCCTCCCCGTCGCCGCCGCCGCCACTGGAGCTCGCTCCATCGCCACCGCCGATCCTCCTCCTCCTAAGGGAACGGGGAAGCCAAACTCTCGCCATGGATGGAAGGTTGGAAAAATTTTGGAAACGGAGAAGAGGAAGAAAGGGGTAGGAGTGGAGAATAATTGAACCCAGGGCTTCTTAAAGCCATCTGCTTGGCCCCCGGTGTGGACAGCCAGCCGCCTGGCCGTCCGTCGGCGTGGACGGCCACGCGCCTGGCCGTCCGCCGGCGTGGATGGCCAGTCGCTTGGCCGTCCGCCACGTGGACGGCCAGCGGGCTGGCCGTCCTCCAGCGTGGATGACCACGGCCGTGGCCGTCCCACGCGTTCGCCAATGTGGGCAGTTTGCTTAAATCTTTGGAGGGGAATTTCAGAAAAATAAAATTGGTATTATTACAAATTCAATGGGTACATTATTCCAATGCCCTACGGCCCATGAAAAAGGCACATACAGCAGGTCGTACATTGGTTAAATAGTTCACATATCTTTTGACTTCCTCTGAAGTCCCTGCTATGTCAAGACGGGCTTTTGTGAACCTGGAGTGACGGCGCCATGCACGCCGGAGTCGCTCTATTGCTTGCGCCTCTCTCGCGTACCCTGTATGTCTCGGCACGATCAGTGTGTCATGCAAAGCAGGGAGTGACACCTGTCTGGGAACTCCGACCTAAAGATGGCAACGATGTCCTTGGTACACAGCCAACTCGTCAGGGCCAATTAACCACAACTCACGCTCACGAGAAGCCCTTGTGGTGAACTCCATATTTCGAAGGATCATCGGGACAAAGATAAATTTCTCCACGGGCAGGAAGTTCAGGTAATCACGCCAGTCGTCCCTCGTCTTGAGATGAGCCGTGAGACACCTGACTTGATCATCGGGACCAAGGAGCGAGCGTGCAGGATACCATGCGCTGTGCTGAAAAATCCTGAAGACGGAAGTTACTTTTTCATGAAAATCAAACGATATATGCATCTCCATCCACAATTGTAAGGTGAACAAGCCTCCCCTCACAGATCGCCCCATGCTCATGTGGCTGAGCCCTCCATACAGGTGTGACAAGATCACTGGGGCGAGAGAATGGCCCCTCCACAACAAGCTCAACACGCTCACTTACTCCCTCTCTAGCACAGAGCCTATAGTGGGAAACCATAAGACTCCCCCAAGAACTAGGCATAAGCCTCGCATCAGCCCCTCAGATTCGACCGTCTTGCGTTTAACCTCTTAGATCAACCAGTACGCAAGGCGATCGATGAGGATTCCTTGACTGTTAGTCATGTGGCATACCTACCGTTTGTCCTGCACAATATCAACAAAGATTTCCTCCCATGCAGGCAAACCAGAGGGATCACCGGTAGCTAGGCCCTCCCAGCCATAGAAGGTTTCTACCTCCTCCAGCAAAATTGTTGCCTCGAACTCTCGGAACACGAACGTGTGTGTCTCCGGATGCCACAGTTCGAGCAGTGCACCCAGTCCCTCCCATTGCCAGTGGATGAAAGCGAACCACTTTGCAAATACAATGGAACGGGTCAAATTCCATCGATGCATATATACCCTCATGCCCAGGGTAATCACGTCCAGCAGGGCCGCAAGCCATGCATACTTGCGGGTATGCCTAGCGTCAGGGAATTTGGGAAGAGGCTGCAGGACACCAAAAGTCAAGAAAGAGAAGAGAGAGAGTCGAGGTGGATACATAAAGGTTTGAGCATACCTGTCCATGGGCCACCAGGTTGCTGAGGTGGCCTTCCACATCAGATAGGACTTGAGGCTCCATAGCAGTAGTGCGAGCAAAAGGTGAAGCCATCTTTCCACAGAAAACTTGAGTTCTAGAAGAAAGCCCCGCGACAACCCTCCCCTTTTAAGGCCACGGGATAATTACAAACTTTTCCACGTCCCATAAGAGACGGAAGGGCATGCATATCCTTCTCTTTTCCCCTCTTATGGATGGCATGCCCCTTGGCCTTCCACCACTTCATGGAAGGTATGCTAGTTGGCCTTCCACCCTTTTGTAGAAGGCAAGCCAGCTGGCCTTCTACCACTTTAGAAAAAGCCTATCCACGAGGAGGCAAAGTGCCCTTCTCCCTTCTCTATTTTGAGGAGGTAACCTCACCCCAGGGTCAAGAGACCACCTTGCTCAATATCAACAAATTAATGGTTCTTCCTGGAATTCGAGTCGAAGCCATATCGAATTGGCATTCTACCACTAGAATAGCCATATCTTCCATATCGGCTTCGACTCGAAACTAAACATTTGCTTCTCATCCTCCTGCAGTTTAATGTTTAATATTGAGTATGTGAACATTACTAATGTGTGTTTTTGCAGCTGCAGGAAATCTGAGGCAAGTAGGATTGAAGACACAGGAGGCTAATAACTTCAGGCGTATAGACTCTGAGTTCCTCTTTAAACAAAACAAGGAGGAGTCTATATTCCCCAAGTTATTTAATTGGCCAATAAATCCCTCCTGTTTGCATTAGGAATTTGTTTTTTAATTTTAAACCAGCATGCATTTGCATAAGCATCCACTCCCGCCTTAGGGGCAATGACCATAATTCATCACTCTGCTTAACCCATCGCTGATCTGTGAGTCTGGCGATTGTCCGTCTATTAGCCCTTTGAATTGCAAGACCTCATCCTTTTTTCCAATACGTGTGCTTAAGATTCTCTCACTTGGCGATCCCATGATGCGCCAGGCCACCGCACGCCCGTTGTGTTGAGAGTTCTTCAAGTCATACTCCTCTATCTTTCACGCTCGAGATCCCCTTAGGCCAGATCGCTGCATTCTAGTGCGCCAAGGCCTCGCGGTTCCAGCACCGGAGGGTCCCACGGACTGTGATTCTCTAGTACTGAACTTTGTCCCTTTTCTTAAACCATTCTTGGAACTCAAATAGCTAGCTTTCATGCATTTGCCGCACTCTCATATCATCATCCTTGGATATAGCTCATTCCTTCTTCGGGCTGTCCAAAATCAGGTTCGATTTCCGGAACACCTATTTATCATTCCGTTCCTCCACTGCAAAAGAGGTGTCCCGGAGGGGCATTTGTAGACACCGATTTTGAAACACCCTTTTGGTAATAAACCCCATCCATCATTAGCCCATCATCACCAAATCCCTCATCTTAGTCATCTTAGCCCACTAATAACTAGGCCCATTAACCAAATCCCGATTCTAGTCACCTTTTCTTCGAAGGCCACCCCTTGCCTTCCACCACCCTTCGAAGGCCAGCCAGTCCGCCTTCCACCACCCTTCGAAGGCCAGCTAGTCCGCCTTTCACCACCCTTCGAAGGCCAGCCGGTCCGCCTTCCACTACCCTTCAAAGGCCACACCTTGCCTTCCACCCCCTTCGAAGGCCAATCGGGCCGCTTTCCACCACTTCGTGGAAGGCCAGCTACCTGGCCTTCCACGGGATTGGAAGGCATGTTGGCTGGCCGTCCACTCCCCTAACCACCATCTCGACCTTGCCTTCCCCACAATCTCCTCCACTCGCCGCCCTCACCTCCACTACTCCGATCACTCCCCACTCTGGCGACTGCCGCGCACACCACTTCCGACCCTTGACCACTTCCTATTGGCTGTAGGTTGATTTACGGAGATTTAGACCCCTATATTCTCCTATTTTCCCTTCATCTATTTAAACCCCCCATATCCTCTCGAGCAAGGGGGTTAAGGAGTTGATTTTGGAGGGAAGGCCAGAAGGAGGAAGGCTCAGACAAGGCTAGCAAGCGAGTCTGCTTTGAGGAGTCGAGCAGACAAGGAGTTAGCTTCAAAAGGAACCCTTCGCAGTCCGAAATGGGCTTGTCTTCTTAACCTTTTTTTTTAATTTTCCCTGTTCATTTCATTGCATCCTCATTTCCATCCATACCGTAGCATTCTCTCTCTCTCACTCTTCTTTTTCACCTTTGACATATTACTTCACTTTCCACACACGAGCACCTTCATTTGCATGCATGCATGATAAGATGATCTAGTAATCCTTCCCCCCAGAGGTTTCTAACAAAAAAACGGGAGGTAGGTGGCCATAACATATGGTCACCTTCCCTCCCCACCACTCATCCGGTGCGTCTCCCTCCGATTTTAACTAGTTTTTTGTATCTTTATGGATAGATTCCGCATATTATAGTTCTAAACGGGTCGTTCTCTGTCTTGTCTATTCTTTTCAGGGATCCTTACCACATTTCCGCGTGCAGACTGCCGGACTCTCCTCCTCTGGCCGGCCGGAGGAAGAGAAGGAGAAACCAGCATTTCCCGCTCCCTCAGAATGCGATCATCTCTTACACTCTTGCGGAGCACAGGGACCGAAAGGTAATGCTCCTGGCGATCACACCTTTATTTCTAACCCCCCTTAAATCGCCACAGTTCTAAGACGAACGGAGAAACCCTTCGCCCGAAGCCCGCAGCAGCGGCGGGGGACGTTCCGGGCGCCTACACACCCCTATAGTGGAAATGTTGGAGACGATAACTACAGAACAGCTTCCCTCCATGACTATCATTGAGAGGAAAAATGAAGATACTTTGTCCACAGTCAATTCGGCTCAGTTTGGAAAAGAAGTTGGGACAACTATTGCTTCATTACCACTCAGGAAGGAGACTAGAGTGGACAGGGAAAGAAAGGGTTAGCAAATGATGATAAAGATGGGATATTATCCGGGAAAAGGATTAGGAAAGGAAGAGCAAGGAATGAGACAACCCATCGAGGATGAAGAAAATTTCAATGGAGTAGGATTGGGGTATCTGCACAGCGATGAATATTGGCAACCCTTGGATTGGATACTCTGGGAACACTTTGCTTTAGGAGCCACTGAATTTCAAGAAGAAGAGCAGATGATATATCAAGTGAGGGACGATCCATCTTATGAGAGTGACAAAGAAGAAGTGGAAGAAGAACTAGGACTCCAGGTATTATTTTGCCTACATATTCTAGAGGAAGGGTCTCCCTTACAGCTAGGAATAGGAATATTCTTAGCCCATCAGCATCTTACTCCCCTTACTTTCATTCCATTCTTGTTTCACCCCCCAGCCCCTCCACTCATCACTCTTCCAATACCAGAATCTCCCCAACATTGTTTCCCATTCATCACTTCTGATCATGAAAAAAAAATGCCCATTTTGAAAGGAGAGAACGTCAAATCACTCTTGAAGAACCTACATACTGGGCGAATGAATGTACAGAGAGCTTCCTTGTTCAAGGAACCTCTCTTTCCCATCAGCTAAATTCATCAATCATCCACTCGCTTGTATATAGTAATTTAGGAATAGGAATAGGTTTAGAAGGCACCTCTTCAGGTCCACACCACAGAAAAAGGAAAGGAAGAGAAGTTCCTAGACGCTTTGTTTTAGAGTTGGCACATAGATGTGGCAGTTTAATCCAAGAGTCTGCTTTCTCACAGGAAGATTGCATCAATATAATTGAAAATGAGGAAGTCGCAGAATGTTTGGAATCTGATGGACTTGGGGTATATATGTTAGAAGTTGGAGAAATTAATGAGTAGGAAGAATCTGAGGATGAGGAGGATTCGATAACTCCTTATGTGAGTGGGACAAAGTGATTTGATGAGCCAACAGTTGCAGTCGGTGAACCAACCAAGGAAGTTAATCTTGGCACAGAGGAAGACCCTAAGATAATCCTTATTAGTGCAAATTTGAGTGCCAAAGAAGAAGCTGAGATAACGACTATGTTAAAAGAATATCCGGATGGTTTCACTTGGTCTTATGAGGATATGCCAGGACTAGATACGTCCTTAGTGGAGCACCGGCTAGTCCTAAAATATGATGCTAAGCCTGTTAAACAAAAATTGAGAAGACTTCATCCAAAATTGACTTTGAAAGTCAAAGAGGAAGTTGATAAACTCCACAAAGTAAAATTCATCAGAGTTGTTCTCTATCCTCAGTGGGTGGCAAACATTATCCCAGTGATGAAAAAGGATGGTAGGGTCAGGGTGTGCATAGATTTTAGAGATTTGAACCAAGCCTGTCCAAAGGATGTCCTGATAGACAATGCCGCGGGCTACGAGATGCTTTCATTTATGGATGGCTTTTTAGGATACAACCTGATCAGATTAGCTGAGGAAGATTAAGAGAAGACTTCTTTCACCACCCCATAGGGAACTTATTGTTATGTTGTGATGCCTTTTGGGTTGAAGAACGCAGGGGCAACATATCAAAGGGCTATGATGGCCATTTTTCACGACATGATGCATGTGGATATGGAGGTATATGTAGATGATGTCTTGATAAAATCAAGGACTCAAGAGGATCATTACAAAATCTTGAGAAAGGTCTTGTAGAGGTCAAAGGAGCTGTAGACACGCTAATTTTGACATTATTTTGAATAAATTTCATATCATATAATAATACCTCAAAATGGTCTGATATTTAATCATTAGTTATTTTTTATTAATCTTTTTGGATTAATTATCTAAATGACATCAGTTAAACAGACATAATTTAAGTTTATTGATGAAATTCATTTTAACTCAGATTTTAATAAATATGAAAGATTATAAAAGACGTCGACATCTGCAGACGCCATTTAGAGTTTATTCTTATTTTGATTATTAATCTGATTTTTAATTAATTTATTAATAAAAGACGTCTGCCATGCACGACGCCATTTAGGTTTCTTAAGCTGATTATGTCTCTTTTTCCCGATATTAATTCTTATCTTAATTAAGCTAAAAGACGCCTCCTATAGGCGATGCGTTTTAGATAATTATAGATAATGATGAATCAGACTGTGTTTATCTATTTATTAATTGGATTAACTTCAAACTCTTCCACGCTAATCTATTAATAACTGTGGATGTGTGAATTTAAGCCTATAAATACCCAACCCCTTGGTCATTAAAAAGTTAGTGATAATTTTGAGTGATGATAACGATAATTGAGTAAAAATTGAGCAAAGAATCTTAGCGGAAGTGAAGGAGACGACGTCCAAACGCTAAAGGATCGAAATGTTGCTACTTCCAGGAGTCTTGAAGCTTCATCCTTTCTTCATCCGTTCTTCGTCCATTCAAGAGCTTTCAAGACTAAGGCTTCCCAGGGGCCATCCAATTTAGTTCTTTTTATTAATCTCTACTTGTTTTACTATATTAGTTCATAAATCTTATTCATCACATCACTCCATGCAACACACTCACTAGCATATAATTTCCAATCCATACTTTTAAGGGGTTTAAAAGACCATCAAAACAAGTGAGTTTCTTGTTCAAGTTGTTTGATTAAAATTTCTGTTGGAATAGATACTACATCTATTTGAGTTCTTATTGTTCTTTCTTTCTTTTACTTTCTTGCAATATTAAAAAAGATTAAAAGGAGAGAATCAACAAGAGGTGGGAATCAAACTGGATGATCCTCAAAGCCCCATAAGCATCCAAAGTAAGAACAAAGTCAAAATGGCTCTTTTCCTTCAACCGACTGAAGGAGGAGAATCAAGAACTCCAACATCTCCAAATTCTGAAATAGGTAAGCGATCAATCTTTGTCTTTTGGAACTTTTTAGTTAAAAAATTTTAGCGATCACATTCACTTAGTTTTTAATAGGTTTATTTGTCACATGATCAATATAAATTTTCATGATAATCACATTCCTAATTTGAGCACTCACAGCTTTTTGGCGATCACGGTGGGACTTGGTGTCGCCATATTTTCATCTTTGTTCTTGCCTTTTGTCAATCGGGCACCCACAGTGCACCACCTGTGTCTCTCAACACGCCCTCATCGATCGGTGAGTTTTTAGTTTAGTTGTTATTCCCACGTGCACCACGTGCACACCCTTGCGGCAAGATCTTGTCCTCCCCGTTTAATTGATTGAGGAGTTGTGATTGTGATAAGAAGCATGTGTGATTGATTGAATGTTTTGTTCTTTACATGATAAATCATCCTGTTAAAAAATTGAAATAAAAAAGATTCGCATGAGCCAATTATTTACCGCTTTTATTTTGTTTGTTTGAGGAGGAATCGATCTAGAAATTCCCCCTAAATTGTTGATTCTGCGACTTGAAAAGCGTCCAGGAACGGCGACGCGTTTCATACCGTGTTGCCTTACCCAGACGCCTTTCAGGCTAAATTCTCCGTTGTCTGCTGCCTGAGCTTCTGCGAGAAAAATAAGGTTCTGTTTTGAATAGCGTCGAGGCATAGCGACGCGATTCAGGCAGTTTCTTGTTTTTTTCTTCAGTTCTCAGATTTCTGATCTGCTTGCTACTACACATTACATAATAAGCATTAGAGGCCATCCCGGCCACAGGTCATACGCACTAGGGCTAACACCCCCCTTTTTCTCTTAGGAACACCTTTCTTGACGTCTTCACCTCTCTCTGATTGGGTCGGTCCCTCGATCAAGCTAGAGTAGTTGGCGTTAAAAACCTCCGTAAGTCCCCAAAATCAAGGTATTCCTCCTTGTTCATTGGGCTGGTTGTACCAATCGAAGTCCTGGTTAGATTTTCATAACGTTGTGAGAGAAAGCCATAGAGTATAATGGTGGAAATTGAACTGAAACTAGGATCCTTCCTCTTGAGTGAATTTATGATTAATTGAATCCAAATAACCCAACAAGGAATCCTAAAATAACGTTAAACATCCACTTGTTTACTTAATCTCTGTACAACTTGTCTGCAAATCTTTGAAAAAAAATTTGACATCATGTTACTTCGATCAGGTAGGGATTTGAACATGGCTTCGGGAGCTATGGTCAACTATGAGGGAGATGCTAATACCCCTCTTGAATCTAATTATCACTATGAAAATGGGGGAGATGCTAAATGCCCCCCATGATCCTCATTCTTATCCATCTGAATATGAGTGAAACCTTCATATCCCTCCTCCTTTTGTCCATGATCAACACAATTATGGTGCTGATCTTCCTCCGCACGTGCATGCGGTTTCTAATCCTGTCTTTGAGGGGGCCATGAACCCAAATGAGCCCTCATATTCCAATCCATCTGATCTGGTCAACGCCCTGGGAGTTCTAGCCTCCCATCTGGATCCTCACCAGCTCGAGGCAATCTAGTCTATTTTGAAGGGGAAGACGCCCATATAGTCTGCCGAGCCAAATCCTGCAGCTCCCCCTGTTATTCTTCAACCACCTCCCCATCATGCTTCATTCATCCATCAGGCCATGGAAGGCCTTCAAGTTTCAACTTACCGGCCAGTTGGGCCACAATTGTCCTCCTCGAGGCAATCGGCTAGATTGCCTATGCCAACGTATCAAAATGCCCTCGAGCATGGCGGAAGCACTGCCGGACTTCAACCCTATTGCCCCCCATGCCCTACATACTCTAGGCAACAGGCCTATCATATACCTCCACCTCCTCCTCCTCCAGTCGATCGGACGACTCAAGCTCTGCTCGCGAAGATGGAGCGTATGGATGAGTAGTTCAATAATTTTCAAAAAATGGTGGGAGTTAAAGCTGCACCTGAGATTAACCTGCCAAGTCTGCTCGTGTTCCATTTGCCACCCTCCGAAATGCCAGTGTACCGAAAATACAACGGTACTGGTAACCCCTTCACTCATTTAAAGGAGTTCATGTATGAGTCATCTTTCTAGCAAAACGACAAGAGGTCGTTGGCATTTTTGTTCAAGAAATCCTTAGAGGGACTAGCCCTCGAACGGTTCTTTTCTTTAGAGCCATCCGAAGTAGAGGACTATGGTATCGTATCACAAAAATTCATTCAACGATACCAAGATAGAGTTGCACCCTCTCTGTCTATTACTGACCTGATAGCAGAAAAAATGAAGCCCGACGTTCTCTAGTGTCCTTGATCCTCATCGACCTAGCAGGCCTCCACCTCGGAAGCCAGCCGTGCCCAATTCTCCTAGCACGGGTCCAACAACTAAGGGCACGCTCTATCATGAGCAGATTACCACCGTTAACAACAATCAGCCCCAGTTCGTGAGGAGTCAGCCATCATCACAGTTCGCAGGCCAAAGACCACTGAACCAGCAGGGTTACAGACAACAACAACCACAGTATCAGCAACCCCAGCAGCCAAATCCACAATATCAATAGCCACAGTACCAACGGCCATAGTAGCTGAACCAGCAGCCACAACAACATCCACAGCAACAACCACAACGGCAGTTATAGTACCAGCCCCACAACAACAATAGTACCAGCTGCGCGAACCGCTGGTGTACCATAATGTACCTCCTCCTGCTGATTATAACCAGCAGAGGAAGCCTCCAGGCCCGAAAAGGGCAGAATATCCAGTCCTTCCAGAATCCTTGTCAGATATCTTCAATGCTTTAATGGCAGCCAATGCCTTGGTTTTGTCAAAAGAAAAAACAGTTTGGCCCCAAAATGCCGACACTTCCAGGTATTGTTATTTCCATAGACAACCTGGACACACAATAGACACATGTTTCCTATTTCGAGATTATATCCATGATCTCAACGAGCAGGGAGGCATTGATTGGGAAGAAATGAGGAAGTATATATCCGCCTTGAAGGTGAGAAAGCCCCAACAACAGCAACAACCCCAACAACAGCAACAACCAAGAGTGCCGGCACAGGCGGCAGCACCCCCGAACATGGGTATAGTGCAGAACCCACTTCCGGAACACTAGCACCAAAATCAAGTTGCCCCCATTTTAACAAATAGTCAGTCTAAGGCTAATCGAGGGCAACAGTGGAAGATAGAGGACTCTTCCTCTATTTATTCAACGGGTCACACTTCGAGCACCACCAAGCAACCACCGAGCAACCACCATACTGTACCCTCCATATACCTAAACCACAACCCGTTACCATCACACCAGTACCAACACCCGCATACCGTACCCATGCCCATTAACCCATCACCACCACCAGCTTTCCTCAAACCCATTACCCCCCACGCCACCACACGTCCATCAAATGACCTACTGCAAGCTAATTATGCACCCCTCATGCCATCCAAACCATTGCTCCGCGTACCATTCCCCACATCATCTACTACCACCACCTCCTACCCAAATACCATACAACCATCCAAACCATTACTCCGCGTACCATTCCCCACTTCATCCACACCGACCAATTACCCCTCCACCATCCAACCCTCTAAACCCCTCATTCGCACCATGCCATCATCAACTAACCCTACGCCATCACCCGTATACCAACCATCCACACCATCTATGCCATCTACCAACCCTACGGTGCTCAAGTTATCACCTGGATCTTCCACAACTGAAGAACATGCACTCCGGAGTGGGAGGATCTTCAATAAAGTCTTTCTTCAATCAACAGTCAGAGACGGCCCATCACAGCCACCGAAGGAAGAGCATAATGATGAGAGTGCACCAGGCACTCAATATGACCTGTTGAAGCAACTGGATGGAACACCGGCACGAATCTTCGTGCTTGAGTTGATCAAGAGATCGAAGACCCATCAAGAAGCTCTGATGGAATATATAAAAAAAGTAATGGTCAACGAAGACGTGCCGGTGGAGAAGATCACCACACTACTAGTTCCGCAGGGGGATCAACCCTCTATCTTATTTTATACTTCGGAACTAGCACCACTAGCAGCCAGGAGCATGGCTCTAAGTATTACAGTTAATATCTGCAAGAAGGCCGTAGACGGATGCCTGGTTGATACGGGGGCTTCAATTATTGTCCTGCCTCTGAAGACCCTGGAACTATGTGGTGTACCCAAGGAAAAATGGCTGCCTAGCCCCATTTCTGTTACAGCCTATGATAACTCTACCCGTTCCCCTCTGGGAATAGTCTATCTAAAAGTGGAGTTAGGCCCTATGTGTCATGCTGAGGTCGAATTCCACATCTTAAAAATCAATCCTTCTTTGAAAGTCATTTTGGGCCGTCCTTACATTAAAACCCTTGAAGTGATTCCCTCTACGAATCATCAGTGCCTCAAATTTTTCTATAAAGGACGAGTCATTAAAGTTACGAGTATGCCAATCCTTGCTGCTGCGCATTCCTTGAATATCAAGCCAACTTCTTCACCTGGCCGACAATCTTTTTTGTCGGTATTACAGGTCTACCGTCCGGTGGCTGATCCTTTAAAGGCCGCCACTCTTACTCCTTATCCACTGGATGCCATAAAGCGGGGGAAGTGCATAAGTACCTCTGGATGGAAAATAATGATGAAGGGCGGCTATCAGTCTGGAAAGGGCCTAGGCACATAGTTACACGGCAGAACCACACCCCTCAAAGACAACCGAAGGACACCTGAAAATGGCCTGGGCTATAGGCCAAAGAAAGTGAGGCACGACATTATCCAGCAGAAAGAAAATTAACATGGCCAAAAGGTCTGGGAAACAATGTCTACACCATGCAAAGAAGGTCGGGACCCCTTGACATGGACCATATACACACATTTCATCAATGGGCCCGTGATCAGTCATGATAACACAGTGGTCATCACTTCATGTTTTGATCTCCATGACATATATGGAAGAGACCTGGCCAGACATTGTTCAGAATTATTGACGTACCAGTCCTTGGAGGCTCCGCGGCCAATGAAAAGGAGGAAGTTCCAAGATCCTGAGTGTAAATGATACAGATAGTCTAACTTAAGGGATCTGTACATTGCATTAAACAGACTATTTCTTGATCTTTCATAACCAAAGTGGCCGCCACAAATAGATGAGCTAATTGAAGGGCCTGGTGCTATTTTTGACAAAAGAATTCTGCTGTCTGAGGAAACAGATGAAGGGGAGCAAGATGACCCCTATGAAGCTGGTTATACCACGAATCTTCTTTGGAGGGGGACTTATCCCTCTTACATTTTCACACTCCATACCTTATTCCGCACTCTGCTTCTGACCCCGACCTGGTCGCGGGTCATTACTGAAGATATTCCACGGGCTCCGCCCATCATGATCACTCTGTCCCCACGGGACTTCATCCCTCAACCTCCTCTCGACCTAGAGAGGATTTATGATTTAATCTGGGATATACTATTGTATGATCCCCCCAATCCTTTGGCCTTGGTGCCGCTTCCTCCATCCCATTCTACTCCTATTCACCTTCATTCTTGTTTTATGATTAATTCATCTTTTCTCAAAGAAAAATGCCAATTTGGCAATAAATTTCTCTTAGATCCTCATTGAGGAAATTTCCTACTTGTCCGATTGTACCCCATCGCGCGGGTCGTTCGGTCAAGATTCTCTTCTAGATCTACTCTGCCCCTCCCCTCGGGAGGATTCTCCTGTATTTCCGCCCATATCCCATAATTTTCATCCTTCTTCGTCCTCATTAGGTCAGGATAGGGAGTCTAGTAAAGTTAGGGAGTCTAGTTCTAGGCAGGTTAGTCAGGTTAGGAAGACTAGAAAATCTAAGGGTAAACAAATTCCAGATAGATACCTCCAGGATTTAGCATTTAAATGTCTTTCTTGCTCTATGATCCCTCAGCTATTAGAGAACCCTATTAAGATGCCAGAAGATTGTGTAGATGATGAGTCAGTTAATGATGGATATGGGTGTATGAATTGATACACGAAAAAGACCCCATTGTTGAAGATGAGGAAGATGACGAGGACGCGGCTGAGGCATATGCCAGTGGAGTAAAAAGATTCGATGAACCCTCAGCTGCCGTAGAAGAGCCCACCAAAGAGATCAATCTAAGGACTGAAGACGAACCTAAGGTTGTCCTCGTTAGTAAAAATCTTTCTGAAATGGATGAGAAGGCAATGGTACAAGTTCTTAAGGATTATAAGGATACTTTCGCCTGGAGTTATGAGGATATGTCGGAGTTAGACTCATCACTAGTGGAACATAGGTTGACATTAAAGGATGGAGCTAGCTCGGTTAAACAGAAGTTAAGGCGATTCCACCCACAAATGACTTTGAAAATGAAGGAAGAGGTCGATAAGTTACATAAATCCTAATTTATTAGAGTTGTCCTCTATCCACAATAGGTGGCCAACATAGTCCCGGTTATGAAGAAAGATGGGAAGGTCAGAATCTATATTGACTTCCGAGATTTGAACCGAGCGTGTCCTAAGGATGATTTTCCATTGCCTCACATTGATGTACTCATCGATAACACGACTGGCTATGAAACTCTATCATTTATGGATAGATTCTTAGGCTATAATCAGATCAAATTGGCAGAAGTATATCAAGAAAAGACATCATTCACTACACCTTGGGGGACATATTGTTATGTCGTCATGTCTTTTGTATTAAAGAACGCTAGAGCCACTTATTAAAGGGCTATGATGGCAATATTTCACAACATGATGCATATCGATCTAGAAGTGTATGTGGATGACTTGTTAGTGAAATCTAAGACTAAGGCTAAGCATGCCAAAGTTTTGGCAAGAGTATTAGAAAGATTAAGAGAATATCAGTTAAAGATGAACCCTAAAAATGTGTACTCGGGGTATCCTCAGGGAAATTACTTGGATTCATTGTCAGTAAACGGGGAATTGAAATCGATCCTAATAAGGCAAAAGTTATCAGAGAAATGCCACCTCCAAAAACTTGAAAGAGTTAAGAGGATTGATCGGGAGGTTGCAGTTTATTTGCCGATTTGTCTCCCAACACTCACAAAAGTGTAAGCAGTTCTACGTGTTAGTTTAGGTGGCCTACAAGCCAATCTGACTATGTAAATCTCGTTCGTTTATTAATAAAATGGCATAATATTCATTATGTATAAATCGCGTTAATTATCGTTTCATAATGAAGTCCGTGAATATGTGCTATAGTGATCAGATTATGATGAGATCATACTAATGAGACTGATCACTTAAACACACATATTCTTAATCGTTCCTAGTCGGAGGATATCCGAGAAGGACATCGGATATCCGGTTAGACTAGTACAGATTACTCCTGCTCATATGATGAGGGTGACTGATCTCATAAGTCACTTGTGTGGAGACACTAAGGCAAATATGTAGGTGCTCATTGGAGAATGAGTTCACTGAATTGATCCGACTGAATCGCTGGATGGTATTGTACCTCACTGTCAACCAGCTTGATTCTATTGTCGCAGTTGCGTGGATGGTCCTCGGACCTGAGACACCAAGGACACCTTGGCGGTGGACTTCTGTGCTTTGACCTTGGTTTACGAATCTCTAGCCATGGGATTCTAATACGCCAAGGATTGAGTACAGCGGAATACCGTCGAAGGGAATTGTGTGTCAATAAGGAATCATTCGCTCTCGGTACTTAGAGAGAGAATGCTCTAGGAAGGATGTGCGAAAGTCCCTGGCCAGGGCGGACGATAATATCGGGAAAGGAGTTTTCCGATATTCATCAGCGGCATCCAATCCAAGTGAGTCGACCGGTTAAGGTTTGACAGCTCGCCATACCCTGAGTTGATTCGAGAGCATTGTACGAATGAAGGATTATATCCACGCGGTAACGGTCGGCGGAAAGGTTCCAAGAGTGGGTTACTTAACCCCAAATACCTTCCGGGTTCACGCGGTGTTGCTTGGCACCCAACGTGATCGGAGGCCCGGTCGAATTCGATGTGCGACATCAATTCGATTGATTAATTGATTAATAAAGGGTTATTAATTAATTAATAAAGCCAGTGAGGAGTCACTGGGCTTGTTGGGCCATTAACTGGACTGGTACTTGGGCCTAGAGGGTCATACGCACATGATTCTCAAGGCGATGGATAAATAAGTGGGTTTTATATAAACCGGGGGTTTTTATGAAAAACCGCGTGGTTAGTATAAAACATAGCGAACGGACTGAGCAGGCCAAGCTGCTGCTAACCCTAGCCGCCCCTCCTCAGTTTCTGTCCTTCTCTGGTGTCCAGGCAGATCTAGATCTGCTCCGCTACTTCTCGGAATCCCGTTCGACGGGAAATCGTCCGCGCGCTGCGGCGATCATTGCGGCGACCGGCGGAGGCTTCGTGGGCTGCGAGGAACGACGAACTCGAGGATATTCGTCGCGGGGAGGATGGCGTGGACTTCGCTAGAGGCCGGGCGCTTGCGCGGCTTGCGGTGTCGCACCGACGGAACCAAACGGCTGCGGATTCGAATCCGCACACGGTGAGAAAACATAATCCGATTATCTTGTATTTTAGATTTCGTAACGGGAACAGATCGCTGTAAATATTTTTGTTTTTCCGCTGCGTGAGCGATCCGGAGAAAACGAGAAAACCCAACAGTGGTATCAGAGACAGGTTCCACTGTTTCTCGTCCCGTTTCGGTTTCCGAAATTATTTTTTCTTGAGTTATTCCATGCGTTTAATCCGATTAAAATGACGGAATCGTGTTCATTAGATGAACACAAATAATTTGATTATTTTTCTGTGATTTTTCGGATTTTATTTTGGGGTTTTCGGAGTTCTTCATGAGATGATGAATCGGGGTACTTCGGCGGCTTCATACGACCTTCCCAAGCGTTGGGATGGCCGGCCGAGACTCCGGATCCATAGGTGATAGTCACCACTATCCATCGGTCATCAAGATCGGCGCCGGAGTGCCCTTGGAGGTCCTGAAAAACGAGCCCAAACTCGGGTTTTTGAAACCTGAAAAATCAGAAATTCGGGGTGCTTTGAAGAGGCTCAAACCGATGCCAAAGGGGACCGCCGGCCTTCCCCACCGACGCCGGGAAGGTCGCCGGCGGTAGGGGCGACGTCGGCGGGACCGGCGGGGCCGGCGCCGGCCGCCGGCCGCCCCTGCATCTCTTCCCCGCCGCCAACCATAACCTGCAAGTAACAATGGGGTTAGGGTTTCGGGGTGGGAGACGAACCAGCCAAACTGGTTCGGCGCCCGACCCGGTCAGACCGGGCCGGGCGATCTGGGCCGGGCCGATGAGGCCCTGGTCCGAACCTGGCTAAGCCAGGGATTCGAACCAGGGGCCTAGGTGGCTCGGGCCAAGGGGCCTTAGGTGGTTCAGCCCTGTAACTTACCCAATTAAAACCCCCTAAAACCCCAAATGAGCCCATTTAAAATTCAAATAAAATTTGAATTAAATTTTAAAATTCAAAATTGTTTTGATATTTAAATTTATTATTCATTTTTATTTATTGGGATTATTAATGATTTTTGAATCAATTATAATTAACATTTAGTTGTTAATTTGATTAACATTAACTGTTAGTTTAATGGTTAAACTAATAATTAATATTAATTAAACTAATTTAAGGGTTAAATTAGTTATTAATAATTATTAATCTAACAGTTAGATTATTAATTATTATTTCAACTAATTGTTAATTAATTATTTAAGTTAGTTGTTAATTTAATTGTTAAATTAATAATGGACTTAAATGACTAATTTAAGTGTTAAATTAGTAGTCTTTAATTATTATTATTAGTTATTAATTTAAGGGTTAAATTAATGATGAACATTAATCTTCTAATCTAATAATTAGATTAGTAATTATTAATTAATTAAAGTTAATTATTAATTTAAGTGTTAAGTTAATAATTGATTTTAAATCAACTAATCTAAGAGTTAGAATAGGGGTTAAATATTTAATCTATGTTAATTACTAGTTTAAGGGTTAAATTAGTCATTAACATTAATTAATTAACTAATTTAAGAGTTAGATTAATAGTTAATTAATAATTAGAGTTAATTAATAATTTTAAGTCATAAATTATTAATTAATTTTGTTGGATTAATCTAAGAGTTAGATTAGTCTTTAAAATAGTCTAATTGTTAGATTATTAGTGGGGTTTAATCTAAGTGTTAGATTATTAGAATTGTTCTAATTTGCATGGAATAATCTGAAATTATTAATTCGGAGTGTGTGCGCATGTGATGTGTGTTTAATGCTTTTAAATTTAGATTTAATTGCATGTTAAGTTAATAAAATGAGTTTTCAAAATTCAAATACCAATTTTGATTGGATCCCAGCTTTTTGAAAGCCAAAATTACTTATTTTGAAAACTCATTTGTTTTAGCCATGTGATGCGCTGAATCATGTGTGGATGTTTAAAACACACCGTAGTCATGGATATGCACTTGATTTATTATTCATGTGATGAATGGATTGTGTGGATCGTGGATGTATGTTTGATTATTAATTGTTAATAAATAGAGGTCTGCGCACATCTCTCACTCATACTCCGATGTATTTCTACCTCCCTCTTACTCTTGTACTCGCCATAAGGCTTTCTTCATTTTTACTTGTGAATTCTAGAATTTAAATGTAATATGATCGAGGCAACCGAGGAAGGAGCGAGGACGATCCACAACTGCAACCAGGAAGGCGAAAAGATGGAGATTTCTTGCCTATGTGTTTGCAGGATATCTAATGTAATTGTTGTGTTAGATTGTGTGTGCGTTTGACTGTTGGCTCCAGTCAAGCCCACTGTGCTATCCATGACCACACTAATGACATGTATGAGATGCATTGATTTATTTTGATTATGAATCAAAGCAGGTTATAGTATTTAGTAAATATATACGATGTATTTATATACTATCACCTAGGAAAGACCAAGATAAAAGTTATCCAAATACCCTTAGATAAACTCTAAGCCATAACGCGAGTAGTTAAGAACTTACCGCGTGGTCCACCATCGTTATAGTCATAGGATTCGAATCACTTTAGGCAGGTTTGTTGTGCTATCCACAAGGCCTGCTTAATTGGGAGGAGAAACTGTGGCTATGGAATTAGATGCCTATAGATCGGGGTAGAGGAACCATGTAGTTTTGTTGTGCTATCCACAAGGGCTGCATGCAAATCTATGCTCGTCGCGTAACAATGGTTAGCTTAGACCAGAATTAGTGGTTTGTTGTGCTATCCACAAGACCATTAAATCGCTGGGGACCGAAGCTATGATCAGATATTGCAAGGAGTTGCAAGTCCCATGAGTTGGGTGCTCTCTGATTGTATTACAGTTTGTTGTGCTATCCACAAGGCTGTAGTGCAAGTCATTGAGATTCTGATCCCCACTAGGAGACTGTCGACGTCTCCCGTTCTGTATAACTGAGGGTTATACAGTCCGTCGAAAATTAGTGGGAGTTAAACTTGAACAAAAGACCATGTCTTGTTTTAAACTTTAATAATTGAACATCTGCTAAATAGATTTTACTTATCTCCTGTAGGGAATTATGTCGTCGAATATCCCACTCCGTGGCATACTTGATGCCCTTTTGACTTACCTGATCTACTCGGATTGGCTCAGAAATCTGAAGAATGTCTTCAGATCTGAGCACAATGACTTTGTCCCTGGAGCTGATCCTCCTGCTGAATCGATATTGGATGCCCCTGAAGCAGAGATGACAGCTAACGATAAAGGATCGAAGGACAAAGGTAAAAGAGTAGTGAAAGGTGACTGCTTCTACTATAAGTAGTATGGTCACTGGAAAAGGAACTGCAAGGAGTTCCTTCACGATAAAGCTCATGGAAGAGTGAAGCTGTCTGAAGCTTCAGATATCTATATGATAGATATCAACTTATCAGTTAGAGATTCCACATCTTGGGTATTAGATACCGGATGTACTTCTCATATCTGCCATGATGTGCAGATGCTGACAAGTAAGCGCAAGCTGAGACAAGGTGATGTGGAATTGAGGCTAGGAAACGGCGCAAAAGTTGCGGCGATTGCTGTTGGGACAGCAAACCTCAAGCTTCCATCAGGAGACACCTTACTATTAGAAGATTGTTATTATATTCCTAGCATAATAAAGAACATCATATCAATATCTTGTTTGGACAAGATAGGATATAGGTTGACTATTGAGAATAGAAGTTGTTCGATTTATTATGGTAATAAATCAATAGCTTTAGCATCTTTAGTCAACGGTCTATATCTATTAGATGTTTCTTATTACAATCTTCATATTGATAATGCTCTTAAGAAGAGCAAGAATTGTGTGAACCAAGCCTACATGTGGCATTGTAGACTTAGGCACATTGGCGAAAGCAGGTTGCAAAAGTTGCACAAGCATGGTTACTTAACAACATTCGATTATGAATCGTTTGCAACATGCGAATCCTGCCTTATGGGAAAGATGGCAAAATCTACATTAAGTGGACATAGAGAACGTGCCAAGGACATTTTGGAACTAATACATTTAGATGTATGTGGTCCAATGTCCACCCAAGCCAAAGGTGGCTTTTCATACTTCATCACGTTCACCGATGACTTCTCAAGATTCGGCTATGTGTACTTAATGAAGTACAAGTCGGAAGCATTTGAGAAGTTCAAGGAGTTCAAGAATGAGGTGGAGAAGCAGTTAGGAAAGAGTATTAAAGTTCTTCGATCGGATCGAGGAGGAGAATATTTGAGTACTAATTTCACACAATTCTTAAAGGATAATGGTATCCTTTCTCAGCTGACCCCTCCATATACACCACAGATAAATAGTGTATCAGAAAGGAGGAATCGCACCTTGTTGGACATGGTGCGATCCATAATGAGCTTTTCGGGATTACCAGTGTCCCTCTGGGGGTATGCTCTAGAGTCAGCAGCATACCCACTGAACAGAGTACCCAGCAAGTCTGTGGCCTCTACTCCATATGAGATATGGAAAGACAAGAAACCAGAATTTAAACATGTTAAAGTCTGGGGTTGTCCTACTCATGTAAAGAGGCATGATCCAGACAAGCTGGAATCACGAACTGATAAATGCAGGTTTGTGGGATATCCAAAGGAAACCTTTGGATACTATTTTTACCATCCTGGTGAACAAAAAGTGTTTGTCGCCAGGAAAGCTGTCTTCTTGGAAGAGGAATATCTTCTCCAGGAGGACAGTGGGAGTAAAATAATACTGGAAGAGGTTCCAGATCCCCAAACAGCTATATTATCATCAGATGAGATATCAGTTCCTGAATCTGTTCAGGTACACACAGATGAGCCTCGTAGATCTGGTAGAGTACCTAGACTACCCGAACGATATGTGGGACATATTGCTGAAGGTAAGTCTAAGGTACAATATAATGAGGATGATGATCCGAAAACCTACCAGGAGGCCATAGAAGGCCCAGAAGCCGGGAAATGGCAAGATGCCATGAACTCAGAAATCCAGTCCATGTACACCAACCAAGTTTGGAACTTGGAAGACTTGCCCGAGGGTATTGTACCCATCGGTTGCAAGTGGATCTTTAAGAGAAAGATCGGTGCTGATGGATGGATCGACACTTATAAGGCAAGGTTGGTGGCAAAGGGATATCGTCAAAGGCAAGGAATTGACTATGACGAGACTTTCTCACCAGTTGCCATGATAAAGTCGATCAGAGTTCTACTTGCCATTGCTGCACATTTTGATTATGAAATCTGGCAGATGGATGTAAAGTCCGCCTTCCTTAATGGTAACCTTGAGGAAGAGGTGTATATGATACAACCAGAAGGTTTCACATCCAAAGAATCTCCAGATAAAGTGTGCAAGCTTCAGAGGTCCATTTATGGACTGAAGCAGGCTTTCCGGAGCTGGAACATAAGATTTGACGAGGCTGTCAAGTCTTATAACTTCATTAAGAATGAAGATGAGCCTTGTGTGTACAAGAAGACTAGTGGGAATGTAGTCACTTTTCTTTCTTTACGTAGATGACATACTACTCATTGGGAATGAGGTAGCTATGATGTCATCAATAAAGATCTGGCTGTCGAAAAACTTCTCCATGAAGGATTTGGGAGAAGCATCCTATGTGTTGGGAATACGGATCTATAGAGATAGATCAAAGAGGATGCTTGGAATGACCCAATACTTGTACATAGATACCATAGTCAAAAGGTTTGGCATGGAAAATTCCAAGAGAGGTCTCATACCGATGAGACATGGAATTAATCTCTCAAAGGAGCAGTCTCCTAAGACTCCTGACGAGAGGGCATTCATGGATAGAATACCCTATGCCTCTGCCATAGGATCTATCATGTATGCCATGCTATGTACACGGCCTGATGTTGCATTTGCTCTAAGTGTTACGAGCAGATTTCAGGCTGATCCAGGCGAAGAGCACTGGAAGGCAGTGAAATGTATCCTTAAGTACTTGAGAAGAACTAAGGATATGTTTCTTGTCTATGGAGGAGGTGACTTGAAACTACGAGGCTTTACTGACTCGAGTTTCCAGTCAGATCCAGATGATTGCAAGTCAACATCTGGATTCGTGTTTACATTGAACGGAGGGGCAGTGTGCTGGAAGAGTTCTAAGCAAGTAACCACTGCGGATTCGACGACTGAAGCTGAGTACATCGCTGCAGCTGAAGCCGCCAAGGAAGCAGTGTGGTTGAAGAAATTCATCACCGACCTCGGCGTAGTTCCCAGCATCTCTGAGCCTGTTCCACTATTGTGCGACAACAATGGAGCAATTGCGCAAGCGAAAGAGCCGCGGTCTCATCAGAAATCGAAGCATATTCTGAGGCGCTTTCACCTTATCAGAGAGATCATATCCAGAGGAGATGTAGTAGTAGAAAGAGTTCCATCCGTCGACAACATAGCAGATCTACTGACAAAGCCGTTGGCTCAAATTGTGTTTGAGCGTCACCTAGAGTCTATGGGCTTATTGTATAAAGGTGATTGGCTTTAGTCCAAGTGGGAGATTGTTAGTTTAGGTGGCCTACAAGCCAATCTGACTATGTAAATCTCGTTCGTTTATTAATAAAATGGCATAATATTCATTATGTATAAATCGCGTTAATTATCGTTTCATAATGAAGTCCGTGAATATGTGCTATAGTGATCAGATTATGATGAGATCATACTAATGAGACTGATCACTTAAATACACATATTCTTAATCGTTCCTAGTCGGAGGATATCCGAGAAGGACATCGGATATCCGGTTAGACTAGTACAGATTACTCCTGCTCATATGATGAGGGTGACTGATCTCATAAGTCACTTGTGTGGAGACACTAAGGCGAATCTGTAGGTGCTCATTGGAGAATGAGTTCACTGAATTGATCCGACTGAATCGCTGGATGGTATTGTACCTCACTGTCAACCAGCTTGATTCTATTGTCGCAGTTGCGTGGATAGTCCTCGGACCTGAGACACCAAGGACACCTTGGAGGTGGACTTCTGTGCTTTGACCTTGGTTTACGAATCTCTAGCCATAGGATTCTAATGCGCCAAAGATTGGGTACAGCGGAATACCGTCGAAGGGAATTGTGTGTCAATAAGGAATCATTCGCTCTCGGTACTTAGAGAGAGAATGCTCTAGGAAGGATGCGCGAAAGTCCCTGGCCAGGGCGGACGATAATATCGGGAAAGGAGTTTTCCGATATTCATCAGCGACATCCAATCCAAGTGAGTCGACCGGTTAGGGTTTGACAGCTCGCCATACCCTGAGTTGACTCGAGAGCATTGTACGAATGAAGGATTATATCCACGCGGTAACTGTCGGTGGAAAGGTTCCAAGAGTGGGTTACTTAACCCCAAATACCTTCCGGGTTCACGCGGTGTTGCTTGGCACCCAACGTGATCAGAGGCCCGGTCGAATTCGATGTGCGACATCAATTCGATTGATTAATTGATTAATAAAGGGTTATTAATTAATTAATAAAGCCAATAAGGAGTCACTGGGCTTGTTGGGCCATTAACTGGACTGGTACTTGGGCCTAGAGGGTCACACGCACATGATTCTCAAGGCGATGGATAAATAAGTGGGTTTTATATAAACCGGGGGTTTTTATGAAAAACCGTGCGGTTAGTATAAAACATAGCGAACGGGCTGAGCAGGCCAAGCTGCTGCTAATCCTAGCCTCCCCCTCCTTAGTTTTTGTCCTCCTCTGGCGTCTAGGCAGATCCAGATCTGCTCCGCTGCTTCTCCGAATCCCGTTCGATGGGAAATTGTCCGCGCGCTGCGGCGATCATTGCGGCGACCGGCGGAGGCTTCGTGGGCTGCGAGGAACGACGAACTCGAGGATATTCGTCGCGGGGAGGATGGCGTGGACTTCGCTAGAGGCCGGGCGCTTGCGCGGCTTGCGGTGTCGCACCGACGGAACCAAACGGCTGCGGATTCGAATCCGCACACGGTGAGAAAACATAATCCGATTATCTTGTATTTTAGATTTCGAAACGGGAACGGATCGCTGTAAATATTTTTGTTTTTCCGCTGCGTGAGCGATCCGGAGAAAACGAGAAAACCCAACACTACGAGCTTACCAAGTCGGGAGTCAAATTTGATTGACACGATAAGTGTCAGGAGGCATTTGATGGATTGAAGAATTATTTGGCATGTCCTCTTGTTTTGAGACCACCATCTCTGAGTAAAACCATTAATACTATACATTTCTGTCCTGGATGATGCGGTGGGGGCTGTCCTAGCACAAGAGGATGAAAAAGGAGAGGAGAGGGCAGCCTACTATCTCTCTAATATTCTCAACCCCGCTGAACAGAGATACACAGCGATGGAGAAAACATGTGCAGCACTTATATGGGTGGTTCAGAAATTGAAGCATTACTTTCTAGCTCATAAAGTTCATCTCATCGCTAGGATGAATCAAATCAAGTTTCTCCTTGAGAAATCTGTCATTACTGATAGGTTAGCACGATGGCAAAGCTTTCTAACTCAATTTGATATCACTTACATTCAACAAAAAGTGATCAAAGGCTATGCCATAGCAGAACATCTCGCTCATCATCCCCCTCCTCGTTTTGATCCAGTCCGATCGGAGTTTCTGGATAAGGAACTAATGTGTATAGACCAAATCAAAGATGATATGTGGACTTTGCATTTTGACGAAGTTCTGAATTCACATGGAAAGGGTATTAGCATTGTTCTGTTATCACCTAAAGGTATCACCATTCCACAAGTCTTTCAGCTTGACTTTCCAGCCACTAACAATATAGCTGAATACGAGGCACTCCTTGCTGGCCTCGAGGCTGCTCATCTCCATTGTGCCACTAAACTCAGAATTGTGAGTGATAGCCAATTGATTCATCGCCAGGTGTTAACCAAATATCGAACTCTTGATCCCAAGCTCAAGCCTTATCAAGAACTCACTTCTGCTTATGCTAAGCTTTTCATAAAATTGATCTTCATCCATGTTCCTAGGAATCAGAACATCTTAGCTGACGCTTTAGCTTCACTCGCATCTTCTCTCGATTTCCCAATCAGCAAACAATCCGAGTCGATCATTGTTCATAGGCGTCTCTCACCCGCCGTGAAAGACCCTTCATTCCTTAAGACTAAGGAGAAGCTGCTGAAGAAGGTCAAAGATGGAAATATTGTGGAAAAGAGAGAGATTACGTTAATAGAGTTGTTAGAAGAGATGGATGATGAACAAAAACTATAGTACTACGAAATTGCTAAATATTGTGAAGATCAGACATATCCTGAGGAAGCCACAGCTGAGGAGAAAAAGGCTATCAGGAGAGTTGCTCAGAGATACACCCTAGTTGGAGGAGCACTATACAAAAGAGGTTTTGATGGAGTTTTTTTAAGATGTTTAGACGAGGATGAGCTTTGGAAGATCATGGAAGGAGCTCATACTGGAGTATGTGGTGGCCATGTTAATGGACAGATGCTAGCAAAGAAAATCCTTAGACAAGGATTATATTGGCCAACCATGGAAGAAGATTGTGTAGGATATGTCCGTAGGTGTGCCAAGTGTCAACTTCACGCTGATAAGATCCATTCTCCTACATATTCACTCCATCCTGTTTCCTCCCCATGGCCTTTCTCCATGTGGGCTTTTGATGTCATTGAACCCCCTTGGCAATCTTGATTCTGGCATTAAGCAGAAGTCCTTCATTCTCACGGCAACGGAATACTTCACCATGTGGGCAGAAGCTGAAGCGTATACGGAAGTCAAAACATCAACCGTCTGCAAGTTCATCATGAAGAACATCATCACAAGATTTGGAATTCCAAGCACCATCGTCACCGACAATGGACCGCAGTTCGTGTCACAAGAACTGAAAGACCTCTACAATAGGTACAAAATTGCATTGCATCATTCGTCTCCTTATTATCCGCAAGGCAATGGCCAAGCAGAGGCAGCTAACAAGATTTTGATAAAAATCATCAAAAAGACGTGCAAGTTTAATAAATTAACTGACTGGCCAGAAAAATTAACTGAGACTCTATGGGCCTACCGAACTTCGATCCGCACGCCCACTGGGTAGACTCCTTATTTCTTAACATTTGGAATGGAGGTGGTAGTTCCATACGAGATCCTCGTACCGTCATTAAGAATACAATTGAATAAGGAATTTTCTATTGATGAACACCGTTCAGCACCCCTTGCTCAATTAGAACTCTTAGATGAGAAAAGATGGTCAACTGTCAATCATACAAGAGTATATCAAAATAGATTAGCACGTTTTTATCAAAAGAAAGTCATTGAACGTAAGTTCAAAGTTGGTAAATTGGTCGTCAAAAGAATCTTTGTAAAACCTAGTGGTCCGCGTTCTAAGCTCCAACCCAATTGGGAAGGACCTTATGTTGTATCGTATGTTTTTCCTGGTAACGCTTACCGTCTAGTTAATGCAGAAGGGCAAGAGTTAGCTCACCCTTAGATTGGTCTGTATCTTAGGAAATACTACCCTTATGTTAAAGAGTCGATCAGCATGGTGCAAAGACTATAGGAATCAGAAAATTTAGAAACTCAAATTCCCTTATCAGTCTGGATAATTTAATTCAAACACATTACTACACATACTGACACGTTTGTTTCGTGAGTAACAAGAGATGTTAAGTCCTAAGGAATACCGAAAGCTTGACTGAGGGTGTAAAGTGCAAATCATTCTTTTTAAAAACAAAAATTCTGTTTTTACACTCATCCAACGATGTCAGAATGAGGCTTAGAATAGACTAACAAGAATACCCGCCATCTTAGTAGGAGGCCGTCATAAAAAAAAGGGGGAGATCCGTCCCATGAAAAGAAAAAGAAAAAGCAAAAAGGCAAAAGCCAAATGTCATATCAAAAGGCCATTACACTACAAACGCTACATCAAGGCCATGAAGTGAAATAAAAGGGAACGTAAGGTCGATAAATACCCCGGAAAGAAAATGACCGAACCCCAACAGATATTATGGTAAGAAAGGAACACCTTTTTAGGTCTCTGGAACCTTCTCGTGAGCTTTCTAAACCAATTCCTCCTTTCTTTCTGAAGAGGCGTACTCCAAACTTAAGGAACGGCCTAGATTGACTAAGGGTCAGATCATCAAATGGGATCATGAATGGAAACACAAGTTCAAGCACGATGGGTCTAAGTTAGATTATTAAAGAACAATTTGGGAATTAAGTTAATAAATGAGTATGTTCTTTTGATCTGGGTATCATGCTAGTCTTTTAGTTTGCATAATATTCAAAATCCAAAATATATACATATTTCGAAAATCCAAAAAAAATACATATTTCAAAAATTCAAAAAAAAATACATATCTCAAAATCCAAAAAAAATTCATATCTCAAAATCCAAAAAAAAAACATATCTCAAAATCCAAAAAAAAAAAAACTACATATCTCAAAATCCAAAAAAATACATATCTCAAAATCCAAAAAAATAGATATTTTGAAAATCCAAAAAATATATATATGTTCCAAAACCCAAACAAAAATGAATATAAAAAAAATGTTTCAATTAGCATCTGCTTATCGCATCTAGTGCGTTTCATTCTTTTATTTTCAGCGAGCATATGCATGCTTGAGTGTTGCATAACTCTATTTCTTTTGATGGTTATCTTTTACCTTTGTTAATAAAGGCTCTGCCCCTTGACCCTTCTACCAAGGATAGGATCAAGTATCCGGTTACTAAATTGGGCAAAGGGCTAAGCCTAAACAGATACTTAACCTGTTTACTATGTCATGTACAGGGCACAGGGTTAAAAGCACAAGGCACAAAGTTGAAGACAAAAAGTTTCATGTATATCATCAGAGTGTGTTTTACATATACATGAAGAGTCCATCATCATCAGGGCTCACAAAAAGAAAAAGAAAGTACATGATGCAGCCCTTACGGCTGACTCTCTCCTGCCCCCTCGTCAAACTGACTCTGGGCTTCATCCTGGGCCTCTGGCACTAGAGCTTTAGACAGTGGCGGTGGTGGGCCCATGGCACTCGGGCCAGCCTGACCTAAGGAGATGGCCACGCTGGCGGTAAAGCACTCGCCTAACTGCGCTCCTGAGCCCGTTGCCGAGCACGTTTGTATCGCTCCTCGACACTCTGGTGTTCGTGCTCGGCAACGCCTAACTGAACCTGGAGAGAAGACAGCTCTGTGTCCATCCGCTGCCACTCCTGCCGCTCGCGCTCTCTCTCCTTGCTGATAAAATCCAGTCGGGACTAGAGACATGTAAGCTCTCGAGGAAGATCGTCGTTGGAGAGGCGTGCCAGCTGCTCCTCCAAAGCCCTGATGCGGGCAGATTGGCCTAAGCACGAGAAGCCGCTGTACGAGAATGCTCTAACTCCACCTCAGCCCTCTGAAGGGCCTCCTGAAGCTCAGCGACCTACAAGAGGAGACACTGTCAATTCAAGATAATCAAATAAATCAAGTTCCACAATGGAAGAAGAGAAATGGAACTTACTCGAGCAGCCCGATCCTCTTGCGCAAGAGAGGCTCGGTGGATGGCAGAGGCAAGTTGACCCTAAAGATCAACAAGGGCAGCCTCGTGAGTAGCTGCGTATGAAGAAGATGAGGCTCCATATGTAGGGGGAGCCGCTTGAGTGTAGAAGGCTCGCTGCACCAAAAGACAACTGCCAATGGCTAATCGTCAAAACAAATTAAAATAATCATGCATGCCATGCATACATACCAAATCAAAAAGTTCCTTCTGGACCTACTCCTGCTGGGCCTCGGCATCCTGGAGGCGGGCCCGGAGGTCGATGATCACGGCATCTCGTGCATCCTACATACCACACATGCATACATTCATTCACAAATATAAGTCAAAGATAATAATAAAATGAAAGACGCATAAATCATACTTACATCAAGTGGTCGGAGGAGCCGTAGCTGATCGGCGTAGTGGACCCGATACTGCTAAAGATAGGTGGTGCTATCCTCCGCATCAAACTCCACTCGCACGCCCCGACAGTGCCAATACTCATACTACTCGGGGAACTTGGCTCGCCAGTCTGTGAGGGCCTGCTTGCCCCTCATGCTCCTCCCGACGCCCTCCGGGACCTCCTCATCCACCCACTCCTGGTGGAGGCCCAATGTCCTCATCACGAGCCGGAGGCGGAGGGGTTCGATCTCGTTCAGGCAATGTACCCACATTTACCTGCCGAACCTCCTCCGACCAACCGTCAACCACGGCTGGCCCTTCTCGCCCATACCCATGTATGGGTGCCAGATCACCTGCATACAGGATAGATACATTCATATAAGTAAATCGCATTTAATAAATGAAACACTGCATTTAATAAATAAAGCTAAATAAATTAAAGACTCACCAAGAGCTCTGGATAGTCGAGGAATTGACGGCAAAGGGTCGTCAATTGATGGTGCTACAGTGCAGTGTCCACTATTGGCTGCCAACGGCGAGCCAACGAGACGGCATCCGGCCGAATAATCCTCGCTCGGCGGAGCGGGAAGTAGAGATAGCTCCACACCTGCATGCATAAACATATAAGTTAGAAAGTATCATATCACATTTCATTGCATAAACAAATAATTAAAATAAGTTATACCTGAAGAAACGGCGAGAAGCCGCTGACAGTGGTCTCGCGGTCTGGCGTGATCGCAGAACGATCTACAAAGAGGTGGGCCAGGAGGGCCACACCCCATGCATACTCATGACACTCTCCAAATCATCTAACAAACTAAAGAATCTACAATGAATATAGTCGCCCTTCGTACCGAAGAGCAACCGACTAAAGAAGAAAACAAGAAAGACTCTCAATTGTCTATCTACCTCATCTACCTGGCTAGGGTCACTACAGTAGACAGAGGAGGAGGATTCTGCTAACCTATTTCTGAATGCCTCGCGGATCTCATCTGATCGCCGCCTAGGCTCTATCAACCTGAGGGCTGCCTCCACCTCTACCTGCGGGACAGTCCTGGACTCCCTATCTAGGGTAGATACCTCTATCCCTAGTAAAGCCTCAGCCATCCTACGGTAATCGGGATAAGTCACCCCGCTCACCGGTAGGCCCTCTACTCTAAGGCTAGTGATCCTGGCCACATCCTCCAAACTTGGGATCATGTGACCCCAGGGCATTAGGAATGCCCGACTCTCTGCATGCCAACGCTCCCTGAGCGCCTGCAGCAATACCAGATCAAGCCAAA
Organism: Zantedeschia hybrid cultivar; assembly: GCA_030544215.1. Taxonomy (NCBI): domain Eukaryota; kingdom Viridiplantae; phylum Streptophyta; class Magnoliopsida; order Alismatales; family Araceae; genus Zantedeschia; species Zantedeschia hybrid cultivar. The sequence continues at coordinate 52,058,153 of JARZZO010000011.1, forward strand.
ATGGCTCGATATTCAGAAGCTCTCCAAACCCCATCTGGCGCAGGCGCGCCTTCTGGAAGTCAGGTAGACCTCGGTAGGCCCCTATCACTAAATCCCACAATATTCGGGCCCTCATCGTCCCCTGCAGATAAAAACAAGAAAAAATTCATCAGTCAATGAACAAAAAATCAATAAAATATTCTTTTTAAAAGGCATCTGCAATAATGGACGCCCATTGAAAGGCGTCCACCTCCCCTAACGCCATTTGAACCCATTTCCTAATCTATTTAAAAATTAAATTTTTCCCTGAATGGCGTCGGACCATGGCGATGCCTTTTGAAATGCGTCACCTGGTCTGAACGCCATTCAAGACCGACTTCGGGTTCTTCAAAAGAACCCCTTTCTTCACCCCATTCAAACCATAGAGAACTTACCAGGTGGAGGGCCTCTGCTTCTCCTTCTTCTTCGGCCATGGGTACCGGAAGAGCCTCTTCTTCCTCCAAGAAGGCCGCCACCGCCGCGAGTTCGGCCGGCACCTCCTCGTGGACTTCTTCCATGAGCACCACTGCAAGGGAAGCCGTTCTACGCCTCTTTGCCATGGCTTTGGCTTTGCGTGAGCCTTCGCCTTGTTCCATAGCTGTGAGGGAACAAGAACTCGAGAGGTAGAGAGAGGTTGCGAGAGAGAATAAGAGGAAGAGGAAGCCGGCGACGGTAAAAGAGGATGGCCGGAGAAAGGATGCTCGCCGGAGTCAAAAGGGTCGCTGGAAGGGCAAGAGATCGCCGGAGATGGTGAAGGGAGAGAAAACTTTTGGAAGAATGAGGAAGAAAGGGGGGCTTGCGCGGGTTCTATTAGAGAAGGTTGAATCGCGTCGAAGTACAACGACGCCATTTAGCGCTCATAAACTGAGGCGGCAAAGGACAGAAGTTTGAAATTGAATAAAAGGCATCTACTTTGGAAGACGCATTTCAGGTTAAACCGCCAGTTCTGTGCAGAGCCGTACCACGGTCAATGACTAAACGTGTCCTCTCACCATGACGCGTTTCAGTGGATTAATCATAGAATTAATGGCAGAATTCTGTAGAAAAGTAAGAGAGAGAATTGAAAGGCCTCTTTACATGTGGATGTGTTTTAGAAATAAATGCAATTTTAAGGATTAATCTCTTATTTTTTTGGAAAATAATTTTTGGTTTAAAGATGTCCACATTGGAGGACACATTTTATACATAATTCGGGATTTTAAGGATTAATATTTGATTTTTGAAAAAAATGAATTATCATTGAAAAGCGTCTTTCTGAGTGGACGCATTTTACATTAAGTAAACCCGAATTAAAATCTTTTAAGGAAAAAATCAAGTTTTTATTCAAGGAAAAATCTTGGACAAGTCACATAACTTTAAGGATGGATTTCAAGACATAAAGGAAAGATTTTTTATTGAAATAAATTCTTATTTACATCATAAAAGGGAAAATAAAGAGAACATTCAAGGAAGAATTTTCCGAAGTCCCATTATATATGGATATGATAATCCTCTATCTCTATTCTCGGAGGATTTTACACGATGATTGAAGCTAATATTCCACCATGTAATTATAAGCTCAATAGCTTCAAAGTCTTCATCGGATTCCAAGGCACGCTTCTTGATTGGAGATGTATGGGAAAACTCAAGGAATTGATAGCGAGGCAGGTTAAGTTGAATATGACATCGGTGAGGATTGTACAGCATGAATTTAGTTTTCCCGATTAGTTTAAGCTCTGCACCTGCTGCGCGGCGCACTCGAATGGACTTTCCTACGAGAGCAAGAGGTGAAGAGTCGAACCCATTGATGACATTGTTCTCAGATAATCTCGCCAGTCAACTCGAGTCTTGAGTTTTGGCACTCGATTGATCATCCTCTCATTGAATTTCACTATGTTGGAAATATGGAAGATAGGGCTATTCTGATATATTTGAGACGGTCTTGCAGAATTTCTAGTGTGATGTTCAAACTTGAAGTGCAACTCAACCTATAGAGCGAAGAGAAGCATACAACCATAGGGAGGCTGCCTGTAGATGCTGCAGAAAGCCCACTGTAGAGATAGGCCAAGATCGCTGTGCCGATCTGTCTTCTCTCAAAGATCTCGTAGATTGCACTGACTTGATCATCTTCTAGTATGCTATCTTGAGCAGGAAAGAACAAAGCTCCAACTAGGCACGTGGTGAATGCTTTCATCACGTTCTCAGTGCCATCCTCTCTAAGATCTTCAATCTCGTATAAAGTCCACTTTTCAAGCTTTACAAAATTGATTCATTTCTTTGTGAGGCATCTTTTAACTTCTTTTGGATCCTTCATGATCTTCATCAACAATTGTTGACCTATGATCTTCTCCCTCATCAAAGCCATCTTATTCTTGATCACTTCATTGTTGTTCAACTTGATCTTGGGAAGGCCCAATAGAAGTTCAACCTCTTCTAGAAGAATAGTGCATTCAAATTCAGGAAAGAGGAAAGTATGGATTTGAGGATGCCACAACTCAATCAAAGCACACATAGCCGCCCAGTCTACGTTTGAAATTTTGTAATGCTTTGCATGCACTACTAGACCTTGGATGTTCTACTTGGAAACAAAGGATTGCATAGAGATTGTGATGCTTTTCGCAAGCTTTCGGATCCAAGAAAGAGATGTGAATTTTTTTGGATCAAGAAACAAAGGATATGCTTAGAAAATAGAAGAATAAAAAGATTGCTATGAAGAACTTGAAAGAACATGAAGAACATGAAGGGAATTGAAGAAGAAGGATTGAAGGAAAAGAGGGTTTAACTTACTTGGAAGTTAGGATCTCTTCTACTTAGATGATCCTTCACAACAGAGAGCTTCTCTAGCGTTTTCTTCACCCGTTTGCTTGAAGAATCCATCTTGTTCTTAAGCTTTTTCTTCTTGAAACCTTGAAAACCTTGAAAATCTTTGAACTTTGAAGAAAATCTCTAGCTTTAATCTCTAGATTGTGTTAGAAATTGCCTTAATACAAGTTAATGGAGTTTATATAGAGGGATTTGCGATTCTAGGAAAGCTTTTCCGGATTGGAGAAGGGATAAGCTTGGAGAGAGTTGGAATCCGGATTAAACACAGCCAGAACCTGTTTCTGTGACTGAAAGGCGTCGTTGAATAGCGACGTGTTTTAATTGTACTTAATGGCGTTGGCACGACACGACACGTTTCAGGGCTTTCTGTTATTTGCCTGAAAAGCTATGTTTATCTAGATTTTGATTGAAGTTACTGAGAACTTTTAAGTGCAAAAAATTTAAGAAAATCCAAATGAAGCTGAAAATCTCAAGAAGATCCTACTGTGCGAGTTTATGAGTCCCGACTGTGGCTAAAAAGACAGTTATCTCTATCCTTGTATCTTTCATATAATTGATTTGTATCATCATTACTATATGTTAAATATTTGTTAGAGTATATCAAAGACCTTGTGGTTTTGATGAAACTGGAATTTGAGTTCCCCTTTAACAAAAACGGTGATAATTCTAGAGAATTCTCAATCGCACGGATAGGCCGTTTGATTGTTAATTGATGAGGACGATGGTTCCACTTTTGTGCGGTACGTGGATAAAGGAGCTTCGGCTTAGCACTGAATTACAAGAATTGGTATCTTGACTCATTAATGATAAATTAACAATATTATCTTTGATTAATTTATATTTTATTTAATTTTATATTTTTATTTTAGCCTAGCATGCATCATGTAGGACTTTGATATAACTGTAATAAGAATTAATTATTGATTAAGTTTCAGACTATTGATCAAATAATTCTAACATGATATGAAATATTTCATTCTGAGTTGAGTATCTTGATTATCTTTGAGGTTCGCTTAAAGATATCCTTAAAATTCTATCCTTTCTTGGACTCTTTATCCAACATTTCTTGTTTTCTTTTAAAGATCCATCATGGTTACAGTACGTCCACATTGGCTGGTGATAGCCAAAGATTATATCGTTAAAAATCAACGCTAACAATCATATTTTAATCGACTCATTTAAATTAATTATAAATAGCAAGTGGTAAGTCCAAGTCGAGTCCACAAGGAATTAAATTTATAACTTCAAAAACTTTAGATTTTAGTTAAAAGAAACAAGTTAGAAAACTTATGGAATTAACAAACTCACACTAAGTAAGATGGTTTGATCAAATAAGGATATATATGCAAATGAAATAGTTAAAAGGTATAGGCAAAAGAGCATTAAACGCAGTGAGATGCCATCCCTTTCTTACGTACACCATCATGCCCCAAACCAACCAAAGGCTGCCACATACCCCCTTACCACTATTCATTAAAAAGTTTTTTACTTTATTTTATTTTTTTTAACATTTTTAAATAAAAATTAAATCTAAACTAAGTAACAGATATTAATCGAATTTGATAAAAAGTGTCTAAATTAGGAGAAATAAATCAAAAAAGAGGGAGATGAATAGTAATCTACTATTTCCATTTACTATCTAAACAACCAAATTCAAACGCTAACATGTAATTTCAATAATAGGAAATGAAAACAATTAAAATATTAATGATCAATTAACCAATAATTACATCAAAACTAAAAAAACAAGACAAGAGAATTGAAATTAAAATTGCAAAATCAAATAACATCCTCCGGCTGCTATTGTTGGGCGCTTCCGGTGGTGATGAATTCCAAGTAGACGAGCCTGTGTATAGGAGACTCCTTGGCTTGGCAGATGGGCACAACAGATGCAAGGGCAACGGAGAAGGTACTATGCGGTTGAGAGAGAGAGGGAGAAAAGGTGAAAGAGAGAGGGTGGCAGGGAGTAGAGCGAGAAAGAAAAACTAGAGGGAGAGTTATGCGTGTGAGAAAGCGGGAGAGAGAAAAGACAAAGGGAAAGAGAGAGATTCTGCGTGGGGCAGAGGGAGGCAGTAGAGAGAGAGAAAAGAGAGAGCTCTAAAAAAAAAGGATACCCCGAGGAAGAAGGAGGAGAGGTCTTTGAAAAGGAGAGAAAATTTTCAAAATAGAGAAAGGAGGGAAAGGAGGTGACAGTTTCTCTTCTTGCTCTCTTCTTGGGTAAGAAATTAGGGCAACCCTATTTATACTTTATATTCCTTGTGTGCCCTTACTTTGTTTATTTTTGTAAAAAGGTGGTTGCTCCTGCTGAGATTTGAAGTTTAGACCTCCTATAAATTTTCAGACTTAACTATTGCACTACATCATCTGCATGTCTTGTTCACGTGGAATAAATGTAAATTAGCATATTATCATAAAAATTATTACATTTATTTATTTTTCATCTCAGTTTTGTCGAAAAATCGCAAATGCGCAATACTCCATTAATCACATGAAATGACGATGTTTTTAAGTCGGAATTTGACAAAATTGGTACCGTTGGAATTGGTACAAAATTATCTATCATTTCATGCTATTTTTTTGATAAAATCATGAGTATGATGCATATGATTGTCCTTAAATGATCAAAATACAAACTTATCAGCTGGCAATCGCTCCCCATGATGAAACCTACAGTGCCTATGACCTGGGGTACTTCTCAATCCGTGGAGATTGATCGACCTTATTTTTATTTTCTTGTCTATTTCATCCAGACAAGATTGATTCTATCGATATTATTGAGTTATCTTCATTGATGATTTTGAGAAAAATTCCAATCATATGATGTTAAGAGTGTGTCTCATCACACCTTGGCATCACCTTTTCAATATATTCCATTTTATTTCACTCCCTTGTAAAGACAATGCCAAGGTGAGGCAGCCGTAGACACGCAAATTTTGACATCATTTTGAGTAAATTTCATATCATATAATAATGCCTCAAAATGGTCTGATATTTAATCAATAGTTAATTTTTATTAATATTTCTGGATTAATTATCTAAATGACATCCGTCAGAAAGACATAATTTAGGTTATTTATGAAATTCATTTTAACTCAGATTTTAATAAAATATGAAAGATTCTAAAAGACGTCGACATCTGTAGACGCCATTTAGAGTTTATTCTTATTTTGATTATTAATCTAATTTTTAATTAATTTATTAATAAACTAAAAGACGTCTGCCATGCACGACGCCATTTAGGTTTCTTAAGTTGATTCTGTCTCTTTTTCCCGATATTTATCCTTATCTTAATTAAGCTAAAAGACGTCTCCCATAGGCGACGCATTTTAGATAATTACAGATAATGATGAATCAGGTTGTATTTATCTATTTATTAATTGGATTAACTTCAAACTCTTCCATGTTAATCTATTAATAACTGCTGATGCGTGAATTTAAGCCTATAAATATGCAACCCCTTGGTCATTAAAAAGTTAGTGATAATTTTGAGTGATGAGAGCGATAATTGAGTAAAAATTGAGCAAAGAATCTTGGCGGAAGTGAAGGAGACGACATCCAAACGCTGAAGGATCGAAGCGCTGCTACTTCTAGGAGTCTTGAAGCAAGCTTCATCCTTTCTTCATGCGTTCTTCGTCCATTCAAGAGCTTTCAAGACCAAGGCTTCCCAGGGGCCATCCAATTTAGTTCTTTTTATTAATCTCTTCTTGTTTCACCATATTAGTTCATAAATCTCATTCATCACATCACTCCATACAACACACACTCACTAGCATATAATTTTCAATCCATATTTTTAAGAGGTTTAAAAGACCATCAAAACAAGCGAGTTTCTTGTTCAAGTTCTATGATTAAAATTTCTGTTGGAATAGAAACTACATCTATTTGAGTTCTTATTGTTCTTTATTTCTTTCTTTTACTTTCTTGCAAGGTTCAAAAATATTAAAAGGAGAGAATCAACAAGAGATAGGAATCAAATTGGACAATCCTCAAAGCCCCATAAGCATCCAAAGCTAGAACAAAGTCAAAATGACTCTTTTCCTTCAGCCGGCTGAAGGAGGAGAATCAAGAACTCCAACATCTCTCAATTCTGAAACAGGTAAGTGATCAATCTTTGTCTTTTGGAACTTTTTAGTTAAAAATTTTTGGCGATCACATTCACTTAATCTTTAATAGGTTTATTTGTCACATGATCAACATAAATTTTCATGATAATCACATTCCTAATTGAGCAGTCACAGGAACACCAATTGAAAATAAATCCTAAGAAATGTGTGTTTGGAATATCATCGGGAAAGCTATTAGGATTCATTGTAAGCAAAAGAGGAATAGAGATAGATCCTAACAAGACCAAAGCCATTTCTGAAATGCTACCTCCCAAGAATATCAAACAAGTTTGAGGACTTATTGGAAGATTGCAGTTCATTCAGAGGTTTATTTCGCAACATTCACAGAGGTCCAAGCCATTCTATGAACTGCTGAAAGGAGGGGCAAAATTTGATTTGCATGTGAAATGTCAGAAGGCTTTCGATGAATTAAAAATTTATTTACAAAGTTCCCCAGTCCTGATGCCCCCAGTGGCGGGACGTCCCCTACTACTCTATATTTCTACTACTGATGATTCTGTTGGAGCAGTATTGGCCCAATATGACGACGAGAAGAAAGAAAGGGCAGTGTATTATCTCTCCAAATTATTCAATGAAGCAGAAAAAAAATACACTGTATGGAAAGGACGTGTGCAACTCTCGTCTGGGTAGTTCAAAAGCTTAAGCATTATTTTCTTGCTCATAAGGTAAAGCTTATGGCTAGGATGGACCTAATCAAATATCTCTTGGAAAAGCCAGTATTGACGGATCGTTTGGTTAGATGGCAAAGTTTTTTGAATCAATTTAATATAACATATGTGAATCAGAAAGCCATCAAGGGACAAGCCATTGCAGAACATCTGGCACATCACCCCTTACCAATCTTTTCTCCTGTCGAAACTGAGTTTCCCGATAAAGAATTGAGATCTTTAGTGGATGATAGTCCATCTTCGGTTCTCTATTTCGATGGTGCTCTGAACTCTAAAGGTAAGGGAATAGGGGCAGTCTTATTGTCACCTGAAGGAGTGAGCATCCCTCAGGCTCGACAATTAACCTTTCTTGCTACTAACAATATAGCAGAATATGAAGCACTCTTAACAGGACTGAAGACGGCAGTAATGCTTGGAGTCAAAGAGCTGCGCATCAGTGGTGATTCTCAACTAATCCTTAGACAAGTTTTTCACAAGTACAGGACTAAAGATCCCAAGTTAAAGTCATATCAAGAGTTGGTGAAAAGTGTAGTCCGTCGGTTTAAAAAACTCACCTATGTTCATACCCTAAGATCCCAGAACATTCTAGCGGATGCACTTGCTTCGCTATCTTCTTCCTTAGAATTTCCACCAGGCAAATCATCTGAAACAATCTTGATCCAGAAAATGGACTTTCCCTCTCTCTCTGACCCTTGGTTCTTGCAATTCCTTAAGCCTCCTGATGAAGAAGTCTCGGTACTAAAGGTGTCCTATGTTGAGCCAGTGGTGGACTTTGATGATGGGAACCCTTGGTACTTTGATATTGAGAATTACTGTAAGGATAGGTCTTTCCCAGAATATGCCACATCTCAAGACCGAAAGGCAATCCGTCGGGTGGCACAAAGATACATAATTCTAGGAGGTGTGCTGCACAAGAAGTCACTTAGCGGAGTATTTCTTCGTTGCTTTGATGAAATAGAGGCTAAACAAGTGATCGAAGCTGCTTACGCTAGTGAATGTGGCGGCCATGTCAACAGCCGCTCACTAGCTCAAAAACTCCTCAAACTCTATTACTGGCCCACCATGGAGGAAGACTGTAACATATTCGTTCGGCATTGTGTGAAGTGTCAGCTTCACGCCGACAAAATTCATGCTCCCTCCTCATTTCTTCACCCAATGAACGCTCCGTGGCCCTTTGCCATGTGGGCATTTGATGTTGCTGGACCCTTGGAAGACAGAACTGGAGAAATCAAGAAGAAGTCCTTCATCCTCACTGCTACATAATACTTCACAAAATGGGTTGAAGCAAAAGCCTTCTCCGAGATCAAAGCCTCAACAGTGATCAAGTTCATCAAGCGCAACATTTTGGCCAGGTTCGGAACTGCAAAGGACATCGTCACCGACAATGGACCGCAATTCGTCATCCAGGAATTTCATGAAATGTGCAGTAAGTTCGGCATTCAATTGCATCATTCATCTCCATATTATCCACAAGGTAATGGCCAGGCGGAAGCAACAAACAAAACCCTCATCATAATCATAAAGGAAACTTGCAAATCACATAATTTCGTAGATTGGCCAGAACGTTTAGTGGATGCTCTATGGGCATATCGCACCTCGATCAGAACTCCTACCGGTCAAACCCCTTCTGCTCTCACATTCGGATTAGAGGCGGTACTTCCATACGAGATCCTTATCCCCTCATTAAGAGTACAATTGGGTCAGGATTTAGATTCCGATGGACATTAGGAAGCTTTGTCGACCCAATTGGATCTCTTAAATGAAAGGCGGATGATTGTTGCTGATCACGCTAAAGTTTATCGTCAAAGAATTGCAAGATTTTATGCCAAAAAGGTAATTGAACGTAAATTTGAAGTGGGAGAGATGGTCCAAAAACGAAAATTCCTAAAATCTTATGGACCAAGAAATAACTTGCTTGAAAATTGGGAAGGGCTATTTGTGGTTAAAGAGGTGTATCCTGAGAACGCATATCTCATCCATGGAATGATGTTTACTTGAAGAAATTCTATCCTTAGGTCACTTATCTTTTGTTTCAAATAGGAATAGGATAGTCGGCATGGTGCTATCACCAGTAGGGGCTCAAGGTTAGATTTTCATAAACTGGCTCTATTTCTTTTAGACGTTTGGAAAAGGGGAAGTCCTTACACACACTCATGCTTATCATTAAGGACCAAATAATAGATGAATCAAAGAGAATGAAAACCAAGCTTATAAGGAGATAGAACACCCTTTTTCCCTCTTATTCGGCCAAAGTCGGGGAACCGTGGCCTCACGGGAAGACTCCCAAGTCCGTCCGCCGCCTTAGTAGGAGGAAGTCAAACAAAGAAATCAAAAGCAAAAGTCACATCAAAGGCAAAAAGAAGCAAAAGCCTCCAGACCAAATGTCAAGTCAATAAAAGGAGGCAAATGAAGAAAAGGCCTACCAAGTCAAATCTCAAAACAAGGCCACAAAGAAAAGAAAAAAAAAATAAAAGAGATCGAATCCTAACAGCCAATAGGGTGGAGGAAGGATAATCCCTGAGGTCATCTAACCCTATCAAGCGGCTTATCTATTCATTCTTTTTATTTTGGGTGTTCTCTCTTCTTCTTAGTGAGGTTGAAGTGAACTAAGATTCAAAAGTTAAATGGAATTAATGACATGGCAAATTTAACTGTCACACTTCCCCAAACCAAACCCTCTTAGAAAATAAAAGGTGTGTGAAGTCTAGTCGAAAGTTCTTTTGATCTGTGTACCATGTTGATTTTAGAGTCTGTCAATTTTCCTTGAGACTTCGGGCTTAGGTCAACGCAAGCGGTTTACCGAATGGTACGATGCCGCTAATTCCGGGTTAGCGTCGCGCGGTTGGCCATTAGGGTTCCAAGGTGGTCCATCATTTACTACCTAAGTTGTGAGGAAAGAAACCCAGGTCGGGCAAATCATTTACTGTTGATATTTTTTTAAGAAGAATCTGTTGGTCGGGAGCAGTTGGGAGCCAGAGCATGGCATGATGGTATTGTCATCGGCATAAGACTTAATCATGTGGATTCTGGTCGAGGACTATTAACGACCCAAATCGGCTTAGGTATGCGCATAGGACGCCTGGGGAGTTCAACAAGGGACATTTCAAAAAAAAAAAAAAATCACAATCCAAAAAAATCACATATTTCAAAATCCAAAAAAAAACACACATTCATCTGTATGAATGTTTGTCATTTTGTACATACAAATTTCATATGCATGATTGCATCCCGCATATTTATTTATTTCCTTATGTCTGTTTAATAAGACAAGGCCCATTAACTCGTCGCCAAGGCTAGAATGGTATTCATCTTTTTGACCAAGGGGCTAAAATAAACTATGAAAATAACATTCTTACTCAGTGGTGTTGTGCAGGAACAGGCAATGAAGAAAAGCAAGTTCAATGGCAATCACAAAAGTCATAAATACAACATCATCATCAAGGGCATACCCCTGCATCCAACAACATCATCAGGGGCATATCCCTACATCCAACATCATCAACAGGGGTATACTTGGCCACGAGTCATGCGGTTGCTAAGATGACCCTCGATCTCGGTCAAAACATCAGGCGTGCGAAGCATGAAGCCTAAAGGTAGCTTTTTGGAGGAAGAAGAAGACGCCATGAGAGGTTGGAAGGGTCCCATCCAAGCTTTCTCGCAATTTTATACCAAGATGCGGATAGAGATGCACTCCTATACACCGGAGTCCCACAATAAAAGAAAAAGCAAAAAAAAAAAAAAAAAAAACTATCAGAAGGCCAGGTCAATGGCCTTCTGATTCTTCAGACGGCCACAAGTCTGGCCTTCTGATGGAATCATCAGACAGCCAGATAGATGGCCTTCTGCTGCTTCAGACGGCCACTAGTATGGCCTCCTGACGGAACCATCAGACGGCCGGAAAGATGGTCTTCTGACGCTTCAGACGGCCACCAATCTGGCCTTCTGACGGAAACATCGGACGACCAGATAGATGGCCTTCTGATGCTTTAGACGGCCACAAGTTTGGCCTTCTGACAAAATATTTTAAAAAAAAAACTAAAAAAATAGAAAAAAAATTAGAAAAATGTATGCTTCTTGCTTTCTCCTAAGATCTGATTTTGCAAGAAGAAGAAGATTGAAGAGTCTGTATTAGTTTAGAAAAACTGGAGGCTAATAACTTAAGGCACATAAATCCGGAGTTCCCCTTTAATAAAAATGATGATGGATTTATGAGGTTTAAGTTATTTGAACAGCTTAGAATAAATCCTCCAGGGTCATGCATTAGATAGGTTTTCTATTTTAAACCCAGCACGCATCATCTATTCTTTCAGCATACCATTGAGGAGAGTAGGGCCCTGTCGCCCCGTACTTTAATCATCCAATGTTGGAATCTTTTATCTTTTGCGCAATGTTTTGATCAAGTCTTGGAATACACATTCCGCGCCTTTGATTGTCATCCCTTAAACTCCTTTGATCGGACAGGCATCCCATAGTGTGTCGGAGACTCGCGGCAATTGCCAGAGGACCTCTTACGTTGTAGTTTATGGGTACACAACTCTTTCCCGTCATCGTTCTTAGCTTGCATCACCATTGTTGTCAGACTTTTAGCATGTTCCACATCAGCTGGAGTGGTCCAAAATAGGGTGTAGTGTTCGTACCATCCACTTATCAGTCAGCCGTGCTCCCCTGCAAAGAGGATGCCATGGAGGGGTAGTTGAAGACACCCATTTTTGGCCCATTCCATAGACCGATTTGGGCTTTATTGTGTTAACGAGCCTTTGTGTTAATCTTTTTGTCGTTTCTCGCTCATTTGGATTCCTTGAAATTTAATTCCTTTTTGTCAAAAAATGTTGTCACAAAACGTTCATTTTTCAAAAAAAAAGGTGCATGATTTCAAAAAAAAAATCATTTTTTGTATTTGAATTTTAAAAATATTCATTTTTTTAAAATTTTTGTCATGTCCATCAGGTGGCCAGAGTGCTGGCCGTCTGAAGGTCAGACGGCCAGATAGCTGGCCGTCTGAACATCCTTCAGACAACCACCTTCTTGGCCGTCTGAGTTCAGACGGCCAGGTTGCTAGCCGTCTGATACTTCAGACGGCCACCTCTTTGGCCTTCTGATTGTCTGGTTTTCCGTGATTATCCAAATCTTTTTTTACGCCTTTCTCTCGGATTTTTAACTATATCTTCTGCATTTTTTCACCCTAATGGATTAAGATGAAGGTGATTTATGGCTTAGGTGTCAACTTTTGATTGGTTTTGGCTTAGATTTTGTTGAAGAGATCTCTATCCAACCTTCTTTATCCTCATCCATTGGCCCACGAAATGGGAGCTTCCTAGGGTTTTAACTCGACCTCCTTTGCCTATTTAAACTCTCCTTCACCTTGGTAACGGGCCAAGAGGGTTCACGAGGGTGAGGATACCATTTTGCATCAAAAAGAGAGAGAGAAGAGTGATTTCAAAGTCTAGCATTAGATCTCTTCTTTGGAGCTCGTGGGAAGAAAGCAACTATGGAGTCTTGGAGGCTCTAGGAAGGAAGAATGCGCCGTCAATCTTGTGCCCATGCAACACTCTCTTCAACGTCAAAAGGGAACCCTACTCTCCTCCCTCATTTTATCATTTTCATCATTTTTTTCCATAGTCCCATACATGCATGCACCAGTCTAGGATTTTTTTCATGTTCAGATTCCATTTTGCACACACATTCACTCATGATTAGGTACCTTAGATCCTTGCTAAGGGGTTTATTTTGATTCAAAACACCAAAAAATGGGAAGGTGGGTGGCCATAACACTTGGTCACTCATCCTTCTCACCCACACATTCGGTAAGCTCACCTCTAATTGATATATTTCTTTTGTTTAATGAACGGATGCTATGCTAATTAAGAGTTTAATGGATGTTTTAATTTATGATTAATTTGCAGGAAATCAAGGCGTGAGGCCCCGTCTTCTTGGCCGGCCGAGGAGAAGGGAGTGTGGATTACAAATTCCGTTGCGCGCGGAGGTCTTAGAGTGTCATTCGCGATCAAGATAGTCCCTCTGGGTCGAGGTAAAACACCCTGGCAATCACCATTTTAGTTCTTGATGTTTTAGTTCATCAAGTCATTTTGTTCTTTATTCGTTCTTATCATTATCCTAACTCTGGGTTCGTGGCCACGAAGGTCGGTCTCTGCTCACCAGTTGAGCGCGGGGTCATTTCTGGCGCCTACAAGAGGTAGATTGAAGAATCTAAGAGCTTGAGCTTCTCCTTCATCTGTGCATTTAGAGGCTCTTGGGATTCTTCAAACTGATCAAGACCAGTGTTTTCTTTGATCAAAATTTGATTTTCTTTCTTGATCTTGTTGTGTGTTCATCTGTGAACACCTACTTCTTTGAGGCACTCTCATTTCATCTATACTCTACTTTGTTTATGTGTTTCTCTTCCTAATTGTTGGAAGAAAGGGCCTACAGTTTTATAGGAGGTTGTTATCCTCTTCATTGTGTTGAAGAGAGGACCAGCTGAGGCTGGGGGTTGTGGTTGTGTTTGTGTTTAACCTGCAAGGGGTTTGTACTTTGCCTTAGTGTAACTTTCGAGAGGTTGTTTGGAGACTAGACAAGGTCTTAACAAATCGAACCAGTATAAATCTTGTGCATCTTGTATGACTGTTTTTTATTTACTACCCTTATTTTGATTAGTTTCTATTCAGCTCAGCATGTAAATTTTTGATAACCCATTTACCTCCCTCTAAGTTCTTTATAGTTTGGGAAACAGCTAGAGGCATGGGTGCTCTATGGACTCACAGACCTTAGTCAGTCTTGTTTCTCAGTTGCCTCACTTTACAGGGATCCAGAGCCCTGTAGGGTTAGACGGGCTGAGGTTTGGCTAAGTAGTGTGTCGCCAGTGTGCACTCTCAGCTCTGGAGTTCAGAGTTGTTGGGAGTTTGGCGTCAATAGGCTTATGCTGATGGGTGTGTGTCCTTGTCACCCTTGTAATCAGGAGGGGGTGGGACCACTTGTGACTATGTGGAGGATAGAGTAACTTAGGTTGCTTGAGGGGTTCATTGTCACACCCCTGATCTCCAGTTCGGGTCGAATGCCCACTATGGAGTCAGATGCATGTAACAGTGGGAATGGCTAAACGAACACATAACAAAACTAAAGGTTAGCGGAAGCAAAAACTCAATGTGTAATATTGCCAAGCCAAAAAAAAGTCACACACATGCCCAACCAAAACCCACTAAAATTTCTTCTTACACAACCAAAATGTTAAATGTACACGAGATCCCTCAATCTAAATAAAAAATTACAATATTCTCTCAAGCCGATTATAGAAACTACTCTCCATTAGAACTCCATATCCAATCACCTGAGTAACAGTAGAAACCTTCTATCTCAAAAGAACACACAGCTGCCCTAAGCTTTAGGCAACTCACCGGCCTCCAAAATCTAAAAACATAAGCAATGATTTATGAGTACAACTCAGTAGGCCTTCACACGTTACCAAACTAAACATACACTATTTGAAATTATCGATAATATTAAATGAAGAATTGAACTGAAATAAACATATAATTAACTACTGTAAGGACCCATAAAATTATTATATAATTTTAGGAACTTTATGGTACAATTAGATAATAATCAGCTTAGCCAACATCCGCACAATTGTGAAAAATGACATATTTGTAAATTCCTAGAAAATATAAACGCAATTAAGAAAATTTTGAGGTTAACAATGTAATTGATGATTTTTAGAAGGCCCTAAGTATAATTGTTAAGGTCTCTAGCTGTAAGCTCAAATCACTGAAAAGGGGTTAAATTCGGTGACGAACTATTGAATGAGGGTGTAAATGCAATTATAAAAAATATAGAGACTAAAATATAAAATTACTAAAGGATACTACTAAAGGATGAAGGATACTGGAAAGGTTTCTTATCCCTTAAGTAAGGATACTGGTAAAAGATAAAGGATAACGTTAAGGTAACTTAGCCCTTAAGAAAGGGACACGTGTCACCATCTAAGCAGGACACTTGTCACCATCCAGGTGATCCTTATTCAAGAGGGACACGTGTCACCATCCAAGTAGGGACACTTGTCACCATCCAGGTGATCCTTATCCAAGAGAGGGACACTTGTCCCAATCCTAGGGCTTTCCCTCTCCTATAAAAAGCATGGTGGTCCTCCCATTTCTCCCCATCCCATTCCATCCCCCTCCTTCCCCACGCCAAGGAGAGAGTGAGAGAGAGAGTGAGAGGGAGAAAGAAAGAGAGAGAGAAAGATGGAGAAGTGAGTTTCTACCGTGAAGAAGGTTCTTAGCACCAGTTCGAGACATCTTAGAGAGCGACACAAGGAGGATCTTCAGGAAGCTATGAGTGCGTAGCATGAAGCAAGAGGTAAGTGATGATTTACCTTGATTCTACAGATATTTTTATGTAGAAAACTCTATTTTAAACACTATTTTCCTACTTACTATAAGTACGAAGATCTATATGAAATGTTTAAGATGATATTCATGAGTATGTGCATATAAAAGGTAACACAATTGCATATAGTTGCATATGTTTAAACACGTCACATGTATGTAATAAAATGATTAACTGATTGTTACAGACAGTGCCATCGTAAGGAGGGCTTGTGGGCCAACCTCGCAAGCATTCACGAGGAAGGTCAAAACCCGTGGGCATTGGATATACGGATGGGATATCCACGGTTCTGCGTAGTGCCAAGACCTTAACACTTCATGCCTAGGTGCTATGGTGTGTGTGTGTTAGTCAGTACATACTCCTTATGTCGTAGTTTGAATGCATGTCCGGTATACAAGTGGTAAGATGATCATGATCATGTTCAGTTAAGCATGTTAGTATGATGGTACGTTAAGATTAAGATGTATGATATATATTAAGTTGATGACAGAGTCATGTTACATTAAGATGCATGTTAAGTTATGTTAAGATGCATGTTAGGCATATCATGTTTGATGTTCACATTCGTTGCTAAAGAACATGTTAGGGCATAAGCATGTATATATGATATCATGATGCACATTATTAAGATATTTATCATATCTTTTCTCTCTATGACATATTGTATGAAAACCTGTAGTTTTATGGGTTATGAACTGGCTAAGTATGTTGGGACTTACTCTTGCTCGATAACATTTTTCAGGCAAGCAGGGGTAAACGTTAAGCTGTGGGATTAGGTGATTAAGAGACAGAAGATTGAGCTACTATGTAATCGATGTAATAATTTGTATATGATTAGAGATCCTGGTCAAGTATTGTTATTTACAGTATTTATTATTTAGTGGATAAATCTTTGGTCATGATGGTTGATTCATAGTGTTATGGATATATGTATGTGCTAACTTTGGAGTAAGTATATGTTTAGGTTGTTTCCACTGTAATGCGCCTGCTGCTTCGAAGTAGGCCGGCATGACTGAACCGTGTTGGCGGGGCGTGACAAAGAATGGTATCAGAACAGTTCTAGACTGAGCTCCTAAGTATGGTCAACCTGAGCTACTGAACTAAGAACATAGGCATAGGATTGTGAGGAATTAGGTTTAAACGGATGGATCTATTTTTTTTTAAGGGAGAGAGCGACCCTAAATTGGTGGAGTGTAGAGAATAAGGTGAGCAAAGTAAGTATATTCTGCAGGAGGAGGGAACTAAAAGGCTAATCCATAATAGAATGGAAGTTCCCTGGTTGTTTAGTTATCCTGAAAATTTGAAGACGACTTTTGTTCAAGGGGGAGAAGATGTAAGGACCCACAAAATTATTATATAATTTTAGGAACTTTATGATACAATTAGATGATAATAAGCTTAACCAACATCCGCACAATTCTGAAAAAGGACATATTTGTAAATTCCTAGAAAGTATAAATGTAATTATGAAAAATTTGAGGTTAACAATGCAATTGATGATTTAGGTCTCTAGCTGTGACCTCAAATCGCTGAACAAGGGTTAAAATCAGTGACGAACTACTGAATGAGGGTATAAATACAATTATAGAAAATATAGGGACAAAAATGTAAAATTACTAAAGGATACTACTAAAGGATGAAGGATATTGGTAAGGTTTCTTAGCCCTTAAGTAAGGATACTGGTAAAAGATAAAGGATAACGTTAAGGTAACTTAGCCCTTAAGAAAGGGACACATGTCACCATCTAAGCAGGACACTTGTCACCATCCAAGTGATCCTTATTTAAGAGGGACACATGTCACCATCCAAGTAGGGACACTTGTCACCATTAAGATGATCCTTATCCAAGAGAGGGACACTTGTCCCAATCCTAGGGCTTGCCCTCTCCTATAAATAGGAGAGTGGTCCTCCCATTTCTCCCCATCCCATTCCATCCCCCTCCTTCTTCCCCCACACCAAGAAGAGAGTGAGAGAGAGAGTGAGAGGGAGAAAGAAAGAGAGAGAGAGAAAGAGAGAGAAGTGAGCTTCTGCAGTGAAGAAGGTTCTTAGCACCAGTTCGAGACATCTTAGAGGGCGATGCAAGGAAGATCTTCAGGAAGCTGTGAGTGCGTAGCATGAAGCAAGAGGCAAGTGATGATTTACCCTGATTCTGTAGATATTTTTATGTAGAAAACTCTATTTTCAACATTATTTTCCTACTTACTATAAGTACGAAGATCTATATGAAATGTTTAAGATGATATTCATAAGTATGTGCATATAAAAGGTAACACAGTTGCATATGTTTAAACACGTCACATGCATGTAATAAAATGATTAACCGACTGTTACGGACAGTGCCATCGTAAGGAGGGTTTGTGGGCCGACCTCGCAAGCATTCACGAGGAAGGTCAGAATCCGTAGGCAACGGATATACGGATGGGGTATCCGCGGTTCTGCGCAGTGCCAAGACCTTAGCACTTTATGCCTAGGTGCTTTGGTGTGTGTGTGTTAGTTAGTACGTACTCCTTATGTCGTAGTTTGAATGCATGTCCAGTATACAAGTAATAAGATGATGATATGCATGATCATGTTCAGTTAAGCATGTTAGCATGATGGTACGTTAAGAATTAAGATGTATGATATATTAAGTTGATGACAGAGCCATGTTACGTTAAGATGCATGTTAAGTTATGTTAAGATGCATGTTAGGCATATCATGTTTGATGTTCATATTCGATGCTAAAGAACATGCTAGGGCATAAGCATGTATATACGATATCATGATGCACATTATTAAGATATTTATCATGCCTTTTCCCTCTATGATATATTGTATGAAAACCTGTGGTTTTATGGGTTATGAACTTGCTAAGTCTGTTGAGACTTACACTTACTCGCTAACATTTTTCAGGCAAGGAGGGGTAAACGTTAAGCAGTGGGATTAGGTGATTTAGAGACAGAAGATCGAGCTACTATGTAATCGATGTAATAATTTGAATATGGTAAGAGATCCTGATCAAGTATTGTAATTTACAGTGTTTATTATTTAGTGGATAAATCTGTGGTCATGATGGTTGATTCATGGTGTTATGGATGTATGTATGTGCTCACTCTGGAGTAAGTATATATTTGGATTGTTCTCTCTGTAACGCGCCTGTTAGTTTGAAGTAGGCCGGCATGACTAAACCAGGTCGACGGGGCGTGACAACTACAAGGAATTTCATGACTAATAAACATGGTCAAACTATAGGTCAAACACAAGATCATGTAGTCAGATAAATACATAATTGAAAGCTAATTTAAACATCACAAATTGATTATCATAAGTGAGATAATCGAATTTAGAAATAAGTTTAATCAGATTCAGAACAGACATTAATGGAAGTCAAAAGAGTTAAATCAATTTCTACAAATCTAGTAATTGATATTGAGTTCTAAATGTAATAAATATCTGAAGATCACCTAATCGATCTCTGAATGTTACTCCAATTAGTGTGTTAATCAAGGACTTAGTCGATTAACTTGAATAATAAGTAAATTGATAATTAGAACAGAAGAGCATATTCATTAGCAGTAGGAGGACAAATCGAATATCAATACAAAGGACTTAATCAATTAACATAGTAAGGCTTAATCGATTAGCAAATTATGACTTAATCGATTAGCTGAATAAGAGTAAACTGATTAAGTTGAACAACAACAATCGATTAGCTGAATAAGCATAATTTGATTAAGTTGGACAATGCTAAATCAACTTGTTAATGAGAGCAAATCGGCCAATAAACTATAAACTTAACCGATTAGCTGAGCAAAGATAAATTGATTACTAAATAAGGACAAATTGATTAACCATGTAGAGGCTTAATCAATTAGTAGATCAAAATGCTTGATCGAGTAGTGAAACAACCTGAACTTAATCAATTACATAACAGATTTCTCTTCAATTAATAGTTCATATCAGAGCTTCCAAGAGATTAAGGACTGATCAAATGGTGTCAATGAATTATGGATCATTGGAATGAGATTTCTCAAAATAGAATTGAGTTAACTGAATCCCATGAGATGAACAAATTCTGGACTGAATTAAATAGTCATAAATATCAAACTTGAATTGAATTGAACTAAACTACACTAGACAAACTGAATCTAAAACATATGAGCTGAACTAATTTGAATTATTCAGCCTGGAGCTGAACTTAACTATATTGATGTGTAATTTTAACAAAATGAACTGAATCATATCAAACTGAACGGAAACATATCAAACTAAATTGAAACCTATCAGCATGGCCTTTGGATAGATAGTTATTTTATCTTTTAGTCATCATTGCAATATGTTAGAAATGGGCTAAACTGGCAGATTTGTTAGTTAGGATCACAGGTGTCGTTATCAGGCCGTTAGCATAGCAGTGGAGGTTAGTTAGCAAAGTCAACACAAGGGTGAAGTGAGGCAGTGGAATTAAGAGGCCAAATCTAATTAAAATTAAGGAGGTTTGGGATCCAGTTTTGGTGGGAGATTGACTCAGGTTTTAAGCATGCTTGGAGATATTTTAGAGGCCCATAAATAGAACTTTAGAGCCTTTTAGAAACCCATTTGGCTGGGAATTTCTAGGAGGGCTACATTTGTAGGCAGAGAAGAGTAGGAGATTGGTAAGGCCTTGGGTTCTTAGAGATGTTCAATTTTAAGTAGGTGGAAACTCATGAACAAGTGTAATTTGTATAACATCTGATACTTATTTTGATGATTTTGACATGTATATGGAATTTATATCTACTGATTTGTTCCAAAATTTGTCTATAATCTTGAAACTATCTGAATTGGTTCGAATTTGCTCTGTTCATGAAATTTCTCTTGATCTGAAGCTTTGATTTGATTATTTTGAATTGTTCTGGATCTGAGATGATTCTTAGATACTTCTAAGAGTAAATATATTAGTGCCTTGCATCTAGAGCACAGTTTAATCATTAATTCTTCTTCAAATTAATACTTTAATCCTTAATTTCTTTTAATCTCAAAACAATACAGTTTTTCTATACTTTTATGCTGAATTCTCTTTCAATTGGATCAGTTTGTCAATTTTGTTTTGTTCTACAACTTCTTGTTTACCTTGAACTATTTATCAGCTTTGATGGTTTGTTCAGACTATCTGATATCTTTGTTCATTTGAAATTTATGGATCTTGTACAGTATAAATGATGAGTTCTGACACAGACATTGCCGTTGCATACGTATATGATCTAGCCGATGGGCAACAAATGAAAAAATCTTGCATCCAGGAATAATACACCTAATTGCAAATGACCTAATTAATCACTTAATTAAAGTTTTGATTTAGTATTAACATTAATTTTAAGCACTAATTTAGTAGGGCATAACGTTCCCGACCCATCTCAGCGGGTCTACAATTTCTCTTCGGCTTTGATGTCGTTCTTGACACTACTAGTTTCTGACTGCTACAGTAGTTTTATTGTTTTACCTTACTCTGTTCGTATTAGTTGTGCATGTGTGTGGGAGGTGGGGATCGTTGGATCCCTACTAAGCCATTTTAGCTGTGGCTCACTCCCTTGGTTTTTAGGTGAGGGCTCCAAACGAGCTTAGAAGTGAAAGGGTTTTTGACATGTTCGTGTGCCAGCAGCCGTTGTATTTTGAGGTATGCGTCGATATAGTTGTACTTTTCCTTTTTGGCCCATACGCCCATTTTCCGTTGGACCATATATTTGTTGTTGGACTATTGACGGCTGTCCTATTGACTCTCTCTTTTATTTTTGTACCTCTTTGTTGTTTGTCATTTTTTCTATTTAGCTTGATTTTTCATATATTTTTCTAAACATATGTTGTGAACCTTGGTGTAGACCTAAAGGTGACGATCTACAGTCCATATTGTGCCGGTTCTCCCGAACTGGGGGATGACAGGTCATGACAGTCACATTTAAACAACATGTTCTGGCTAGAATTAACATATGAGATCTTTTTTCATAAGAAAAATACTTGCTGCAATGGGAGCATTGTAGCGTTGTTGCAATGACATCCAGTAGTCATTCAATTAACTTTGATTGAATGGCTATTGCAACATGTATATATATATATATATATTTATTTATTATTTTTTCTAAGACCTCAAAGAGATGAGGGCAACATTAAGGGAGTCATCCATACTATTTGATCTTAGATCACACATGCGAAAAAGTTAAAAAAATAGGAAAAAAATTTAGGGCGTAGCTCTTTCGTCCTATTTTTTAATTTTTTAAGGTATCCAATTAAAGATCCAACAATATGGATGGTTCCTTTAGTGTTGTTCCTACACCATAGATTCAAAAAAAAATAAAAAAGGATATCTACTTCTGCAGCCATCCATCAAAGTTGATCCAACAGTTACAAGATGGCATCGTAGCTAGAATGCCCCCACTATAGCAAGTATTTCTCTTTCTATAAAGCAGAAAAAGTAATCATGGTGGCACAAGGCTCCCAATTCTAGGTAGGACTGCAAACGAACCAATATCCTGGATGAATAACTTGTACGACTGCGCGATAATAGCACACATGATTTATTTATTAAAGTTAAATAGACAAGTTTGAACAAAAAGTTGAGCCCGATTCATTAAACAAGCCAACCTTGAATACATGTGAAGTTGATTTGATTATGCTTGTGAACAAACTTTTTTAAGTACTTGTTAAGAGTTTGTTTGAATATTAAACCACTTTTAAATATTTATTTAATTTATTTATTTATCAATAAACTTAATTAATAAGATATTTAATATTTTAAATAATTTTCTATTAAATAAGAGTGCAAACAATGATTTGACTTAAGTTTATAAAATTAAATTTAAAAAATATTAGACTAAATGTATCATAAATTTATTGAGCTCGAGAGTTACTTGATATTCAATTCGAACTCATTTAATATCCAAACAAGTTAACCTTGAGTAATTACATCAAACTTGAACCGGATAAAACTCTGCAAGAGTCTACTCCTTTGCACACCTAATCGCACAAAATTTTCTCCATACACCCTTCCGCATGCCATCAACTAGATGTCCATTCATTTCAATTTTTATTTGCCAGTGGCAGACATGACAGCACGTCCGATGTTTCATTTGTGGGCCTCAAATTAAACAAAGTTGTCCCCTCACGTTTTTGCAGTGTTCAATAGGATTTTATTCGTTTCTATTTTTATTTTCCAGTGGCAGACATGACAGCACGTAGGATGTTTCATCGGATGTTTCATTTGTGGGCCCCGAATTAGACAAGACTTCGTAGTTGTCGTCCTCTCACGTTTTTGCAGTTTTCAATAGGTCTAAGAAAGGGAGAGAAATTCATTGTAAAAAAGTTAATCTGAAAATTTTATAAATATTTGACTCTTCCTCTCAATATTGTTAGACTCTTGTCCAACATTTTTGCAGTCGGAATCTTATCACCACATTGGATTTCTGCAGTCACCTGACTGATGACACCAGCACTGTCAAACATAAAAGTACTCCGATGGAAGTTGGGCCCCTGTTTGATAAAACTTAATAATGTTTGTATATATACTCTTCAAAAACAACGTACTTACATGTATATCTTCAATTCTCACATATTATCATCAATATTCCTGTAACCTTCAAAATGTTGTATTTTATATCTTAATCTAATGATTTGACATAAGTATTCTTAAATTTACTAATATTTTATATATATATATCTTTCAATATATTAAAATCTTGCATTTTGTACTTCGATATCTTCAACGATGTCATGATTTATGTATATTTTTTACATATTTGGTTGAAATTAACTTAAGTTTGACGGGAGGACATAAATGAAACATTTTGAAGATTGTAAGAATATTGATGATAATGTGAGAATTAGGAGTATACATGCAATTATGCTATTTTTGAGGGATATATATATATGCAAAAACCCCTAAAACTTAATGTTAAATATGAAGTCTGATGTTCACGTCTAATGTCTTATCGGTTGACAACACATCAGCCTAATGTCTGTTTCGGCAGCAGCATCTCTCCACCACCCTCTGGTCACATATGTGCATCTTCTCCATTCTCACTGTCCAACTCCTCTTCCTCCTCTCCATCCGCCGGCAGCGAGGAGCACGAGACCTCCTCCGCCGACGTCAAGACGAGCAGGGAAAAAATAGAAAGAAGCTGCACTGTGAGACTTTGCTAAAGTCAGGGAGCACGAGACCTCCTTCGTTGGCATCGAGATGAGCAGGGAGGAAAGGGAGAGCAGTGGGATCAATCCAGCTGAGATCTCTGACGCATCGGGGGAGCATAGGACCTCCTCCACCGGCGTCAAGATGAACTGGGAGGAAGAGGAGGTAGATCGGGAAAGAGGGGCGGCATTAGGGGAGGGGGCTGCGAGAAATTAAGGGGCTTTTTAATAGGATTTTAGCTTCTGAAAAAGAAAATTCATTTACTAGTCACTTTTTTTTTAAGGAAAAAAAAAAGAGAATAGAGGTTGATTTAGACTCAATTTTAAATATTTTATCAAACGGTCTGAATTTTAGGATGTATAACCACTTCAGCAATAGGGGTTCATTCAAAGTTATCAAACAGACTAGCACTGCAGCTGCTACAGACGCAATTTCTTAGGCGAGATTCTATGCCTTATATATGCTGTGATTGAGATCTAAGAGCACTCAAGAACGTAGTTGAAGTGCATGAATTAGGAAGTACATAAGCAGATATATTTCACTAATGATGTTTTTATTAATTATAGAAGTAGACGACGTTCGATGTGGAGTTTATTCTACAATCCATCAGACTTATTAGAGTCGTCTATCTATGGCGTTCAGTAGTAGAGCTCAATGATTGCCCGCAAGCCCAGGCCGGGGGCTATCTTGTATCCAGTGAAACCCGCATCGGTGAAGAGCTTCTGCAACTCTTGCTGGTTCCGTTCTTTTCCACCGTGGTTGAGCACCATCATCAGCATGTCAAAGAAGAGTTGGGTCTCCTTCAATTCGTGGCGGAGGTCGTCGCTCATCACCATGTCCACGATGATCACCTTCCCTCCCCCTTCTTTGGGAGGGATGGCCTCCTTGCAACGCTTCAGTAGCTTCACACAGTCATCATCACTCCAGTCATGGAGTATCCACTGCATGCCTCGAACGAACACGAACAAGAAAGCAAGGTAATTTATATATCATCTAATTAATACGTACTTTTGTGGAAAGTTCGGACATGCATGTTGAATTTTTTTGTGCTGTCTAGCTAGCTAGTTCACCTTGAGTAGAACGGCATCTGCCCGGGGAATGTACTCAAACATGTCCCCTGCCACAAACTCCACGCCAGTGTCCTGTGGTGCAGACGCAACCACATGAGGCAGCTCCAGTACGGTGCACTTCAGCTGTGGGAATGCCTTGACGATGACCATGGCCGTTGTTCCATTCCCACCACCGACATCGACCAATGACTTCAGCGCTTGGAAAATTTGCCCATGTTCTCTGAGAGCAGCATCCATGGTCAGGCGGCTGTCGCTGGCCATAGCCTCATTGAACAACGTATTCATCTCCGGCGACAGGCTCGCCTGCTCCCAGAAGCTCGCACCGTGCAAGAGATGGAACGGCGTGGGTGAATCCACGAGGAACCACGCGCTCAGCGACTGCCATGGTGTGAGCAGCCAAGGGTCGAGCATTGCGAGGATGAAGGGGGCGAGGCTGTGGGGGTTCTCCCGAAGGAGAAGCTTGGAGGAGTCGGTAAGAAGATAGGCGTCTTCTCCATCGGTATCATCGATGCGCTGCATAGTGAAGAAACCAGAGTGGCTTAGTACACGCATAAGTCGACGGACGAAGGCCGCCTTGGCGTTAGGGATCCTCAGCTCGGACACAAGCTGAGAAAGGGAAACAGGCTGGTTGCCATGCTTGAGGATGGCCTCTGGGATGCGCAGTTGCACTGCGCACTTGAGAGACATGGAGTTGATGAAGTTGAAGAGGTAGTTCCATATGTGTGTTTGCGCCTGTAACGAACCATCAACACCGTCCACCACATCCATCCTCTCTCTCTCTCTCCCTCTCTCTGTGTGTACTCCGTGTGTGTGGTTTGGAGCACTAGCTTGGAGATTAATATATAAGAAAAAGTGAAATACTTGTTAACAAGTTCACCCATAGCAAGGGGCGTCGGCGGCTTGGTGGCGTGGGGCGTGCAGAACCAGGCAGTGGCCAGTTCCTGGGGGGCCTTTGAGGGTCTGCTCCCATCGTGTTCCACTGCTCCTCATTGGTCCACTTGGATTAAGTTAATTATGTCATTAAATCTAAGAAGCGAAAAATATAATAAAATTAAATAATTAATTAATTTACATAATTAACTATGTATCATATTAGTTAAATATTTTTGGCTTCTGGAAGAAAGTTGCGGCTAGGAAAGAGATGGGAGAGAAGGAGACGGGGAGGGAAAACCAGTAATGGGGAAGGTTTATGTGAGGAGAGGGCCAGTTTCTTTTTTTTGGCTTCTTGGATTTAATGACATAATTAACTTAATCTAAGTAGACCAATGAGGAGGAGTGGAACACGATAGGAGCAGAGGGAATGGAACAGAGGATCCGGTTCCCAAAGAGAATGGCAATGCAACTGCCGACGGAAAAGCAAATCTCTACAAGTAGATAGGCAATGCCAGCTGCCGATGTAGAGAAGAAAGTTAGGACTCTGATGGGAAATTAAAGAGTATATCGCCTCCATTGTATTAGAATACGTAGATACAATTAGCCCAAAACAAGGCAAGGCCAGCAGGCCAACCAACTGAGGTGTACATGCTATACAGAGAAGACAAAACATAGTAGGTATGTTTTATAGTACATTAACATAGCTTATTAAATTCTTATAAAGTTTTTCTAAAATGTCGTGTCCTACATGATCTCCAAATATGAGAAAATGGAGTCATTAGCAAAAAATAGGAAAGGCAATGCAAAATCTGTTTCTCACTCACGATAAGCTCTCACCAGCCTATTTGTGCTGGAAAAAGTTTGTAATGGGCTATCGTGTCTATGTCTCTCCAACTTTAAAATTCAATTGAGAGGAAACATTAGACTCTCATTCAAAAGTACTTATGTCTATATCAAACGGCATTTGATTATGAATCATTTGCGGCATGAGAAATATGGTAAAGTCTCTATTTACTGGACATGGAGAACGTGTTAAAGACGTTTTGAAACTAATACATTCATATGTATGTGGTCCCAAGCCGAAGGTGGATTTTCATACTTTATCATGTTCACCAATGACTTCTCTAGATTCGGCTACGTATACTAAATGAAGTACAAGTCGAAAGTATTTGAGAAGTTCAAGGAGTTTAAGAATGAAGTAGAGAAGCAGTCAGGAAAGAACATTAGAGCTCTTCGATCAGATCGAGGAGGAGAATATTTGAGTATTAATTTCACACAATTCTTAAAGAAGAATGGTATCCTTTCTCAGCTAATCCCTCTATATACACCACAGATGAATGATGTATCTGAAAGGAGGAATCGTATCTTGTTGGACATGGTGCGATCTATGATGAGCTTTTCGGGTTTACCAGTATCCCTCTATGGGTATGTTCTAGAGTCAGCATCATACCTACTAAACATAGTACTCTGCAAGTCTGTGACCTCTACTACATATGAGATATGAAAAGATAAAAAATCAGAATTTAAACATGTTAAAGTCTGGGGTTGTCCTGCTCATGTAAAAGAGGTATGATACAAACAAGTTAGAACCACGAACTGATAAATGTAGATTTGTGGGATATCTAAAGAAAACATTTGGATACTATTTTTACTATCCTGGTGAACAAAAGGTATTTGTCGCCAGGAATGCTGTCTTCCTAGAAGAGGAATACCTTCTCTAGGAGTACAGTGGGAGTAAAATTGTACTGGAAGAGGTTCCAGATCCTCAAATGGTTGCAAAATCATCAGATGAGATATCAGTTCCTGAATCTGTTCAGGTACATACAGATGAGCTTCGCAGATCTAGTAGAGTACCTAAACTACCCGAACGATATGTAGGACATATCACTGAATGAGAGTCTAAGGTTGAATATAATGAGGATGATGATCTTAAAACCTACTAGGAGGCCTGCTAACAGGCTGAGCAGTTAATATAAAAGAGTTAACCGTTGAATCTGTTGAATCTATGCATCCTTCCTAGAACATTCTCTCTCTAAGTACCGAGAGCGAATAATTCCTTATTGACACTCAATTTCCTTCAACGGTATTCTGTTGTACGTGATCCTTGGTTGTTTAGAATCCCGTGGATAGAGATTCATAAACCAAGGTCAAAGTATAAAAGTCCACCGACAAGGTGTCCTTAGTGTCTCAGGTCCGAGGACAATCCACGCAACTGCGACAATAGAATCAAGCTGGTTGACAGTGAGGTACTATACCATCTAGCGATTCAGTCGAATCAGTTCAATGAACTCATTCTCTAATGAGCACCTACAGATTCGCCATAGTGTCTCCACACAAGTGACTATGAGATTAATCACCCTCATCATATGAACAGGAGTAATCTATACTAATCTAACCGGATATTCGATGTCCTTCTCGGATATCCTCCGACTAGGAACTATTAAGAATATGTGTGTTTAAGTGATTAGTCTAACTAGTATGATCTCATGATAATCTGATCACTATCGCACATATTTACGGACTTCACTATAAGACGATAATAACATGAATTTGCATATAATGAAATAATGCCATATTATCAATAAATGAACAAGATTTACATAGTCACATTGGCTTGTAGGCCACCTAAGACTAACAATCTCCCACTTGGACTAGAGTTAATCACCTTTATGCACTAATCCTATAGACTCTAGGTGATGCTCAAACACATTTTGAGCCAGTGACTTTGTTAGTGGATCTGCTACATTATCAACGGATGGAACTCTTTCTACTACTGTATCTCCTCTGGAAATGATCTCTTTGATTAAATGAAAGCGCCTCAACATATGCTTCGATTTCTGATGAGACCGCGGCTCTTTCGCTTGTACAATGGCTTCATTGTTGTCGTACAACAGCGGAACAGGTTCAGAGATACTAGGAACTGCGTTGAGGTCGGTGATGAATTTCTTCAACCACACTGCTTCCTTGGTGGCTTCAGCTGCAGCGATGTACTCAGCTTCAGTCGTCGAATCTGCAGTGGTTTCTTGCTTGGAACTCTTCTAGCACAATGCTCCTCCGTTTAATGTAAACACAAATCCAGATGTAGACTTGCTATCATCTGGATCTGACTGGAAACTCGAGTCAGTAAAGCCTCGCAGTTTCAAATCACCTCCTCCATAGACAAGAAACATATCTTTAGTTCTTCTTCAGTACTTAAGGATACATTTCACTGCCTTCCAGTGCTCTTCGCTTGGATCAACCTGAAATCCGCTCGTAACACTTAGAGCATATGCAACATTAGGCCGTGTACATAGCATGACATACATAATAGATCATACGGCAGAAGCATAAGGTACTCTATCTATGAATGCATTCTCATTAGGAGTCTTAGGAGACTACTCTTTTGAAAGATTAATTCTATGTCTCATCGATATAAGACTTCTCTTGAAATTTTTCATGTCAAACCTTTTGACTATAGTATCTATATACATGGATTGGGTCATTCCAAGCATCCTCTTTAAACTATCTCTATAGATCCGTATTCCTAATGCATAGGATGCCTCTCCCAAATCCTTCACGTAGAAGTTTTTCGACAGCCAGATCTTACTGATGACATCATAGCTATATCATTCCCAACGAGTAGTATGTCATCTACGTAAAGAACTAAGAATGTGACTGCGCTCCCACTAGTCTTCTTGTACACACAAGGCTCATCTTCATTCTTAATGAAGTCATAAGACTTGACAGCTTTGTCAAATTTTATGTTCCAGCTCCGAGAAGTTTGCTTCTATCCATAAATGGACCTCTGAAGCTCGCATACTCTATCTAGAACTCTTTGGACATAAAACCTTCAGGTTGTATCATATACACCTCTTCTTCAAGGTTACCATTGAGGAAAGCAGTTTATCATAGTCAATTCCTTGCCTTTGTCGATATCCTTTTGCCACCAACATTTCCTTATAAGTATCGATCCGTCCATCAACACCGATCTTTCTCTTAAAGATCCCCTTGCATCCAATGGGTACAATACCCTCGGGCAAGTCCTCCAAGTTTTAAACTTGGTTGGTATATATGGACTGGATTTCAGAGTTCATGGCTTCTCGCCATTTCTAGGCATCTGGGCCTTCTATGGTCTCCTGGTAGGTTTTAGGATCATCATCTTCATTATATTCTACCTTAGACTTACTTTCATCGATATGTCCCACATATCGTTCGAAAAGTTTAGGTATCTTATCAGATTTGCGAGGCTCATCTGTGTGTACCTGAACAGATTCAAAAACTGATATCTCATCTGATGATAATTCAGATATTTAGGGATCTGTAACTTCTTCCAGTTCTATTTTACTCTCATTGTCTTCCTAGAGAAGGTATTCTTCTTCCAGGAAGACAGCTTTCCTGACGACAAACACCTTTTGTTCACCAAGATGGTAAAAATAGTATCCAAAGGTTTCTTTTAGATATCCCACAAACCTACATTTATCAATTCGTAATTCCAACTTGTCTGGATCATGCCTCTTTACATGGACAGGATGTAGGTGCTGAAAATGCTCGTGTGATTAATATGAAAAACTATGTTGTTTAGTGTAAACTAACCTATTAAAAACAGCAACTAAAGTGCAGTGATCGCCAGAAACTTTTAACTAACAAGCTTCAAAAGAGATTTGATCGCCTACCTGTTTGAACGCGGAAGAATGAGTCCTTGGTTCCCCTCCTTCAACCGGCTGAAGAAAGAGAGCCCTTTCTTTGTTTTTTTGTTCTTGCTGTTGAATGTGAGGTTGAGGATCGTCCAGAAGTCCTTCTGGCTTTGTGCTTGATTTCCCCCTTTTGATCTCTTGTTGTTGTTGTTGAGTGCAGCAGAGACAAAGACAGAAAAATAAAGAAGAAACACTGATGAGAATTTTAAGTAGAAGTAATATCAAAACTGATCATGATTATAAGCATACTTAAACAGCAACTCACTTGTTTAAATGGCTTTGAAACCCCTTTAAAACAAATGGGTTTTGGAAGATTGATGCTGTGGTGTGTGTTGCATGAAGTGAATATGAGAATGAAACTAATGAATATGTAAAATGAATGCAGAATTGAAAAACTTATGCCCAGTTGGATTGAAGCCTTGAAAGGATGAAGATCTTGAAAGGGGACGCCGACTTCTGGAAATGGCAGCGCTCCGGCGTTCCGACGTGGTTGCTCCGATCTTCAAATCGCTATAACGCTATGGCTCAACTCAATTCAATTCTCTCTTCTTTTTTTTTTTTTTTTTTTTAACTCTTTGATATGCAAGGTATTTATAGGCATTTTCTGCGTTCGCGATTAACATAGAAAAACCTAGGATTTATCTACCTTAACCGACAGATAAATATTGATTAATTCATCTTTATCTGTAATTATCTAAAACGCGTCCACCATGGCTGACGCCTTTCAGATTAATTTAAGATAAGGATAAATATCCAGGAAAACTTATCTTTATCTTTATTAGATAAAACGCGTCCACATATGTAGACGTCTTTTACCCTAATTAAGATAAGGATAAACATCCGGAAGAGAAGTTAAAACAGCTTAGGAAACCTAAAACGCGTCGACCTTTACAGACGCCTTTTAGTTAATAAATCAATTAATTAAAATTCAAATTTAAAGGCTAAAATAGGAATAAACTCTAAATGGCGTCCACATGGGTCGACGCCTTTTAGGATTCTTCATATTTTAACTGAAATTTGAGTTAAAATCAATTCAATTGATTAACTTAAACATGTCTGTTCGACCCGACACTCAAAAGATTAATAAAAATTAATTAATGATTAAATATCAGACCATTCTGAGGCATTATTATATGATATGAAATTTACTCAAAATGACGTCAAAATTAGCGTGTCTATAACTGCCTCATCTTGGCATCGTCTATGCAAGGGAGTGAAATAGAATTGAATGTACTGAAAAGGTGATGCCAAGGTGTGATGAGACACGCTCTTAACATCACATGATTTGAATTTTTCTCAAAATCATCAATGAAGATAGTTCAAGGAAATCAATGGAATCAATCCTGTCTGGATGAGGTAGACAAGGAAATAAAATAAAGTCGATCAACCTCCTCGGAGTGGGAAGTACTCCAGGTCATAGACACTGTAGGTTTCATCATGGGGAGCGATTGCCAACCAATGTGGACGTGCTGCAGCCATAATGGATCTTAAAAGAAAAACAAGAATATTGGATAAAGAATCCAATCAAGGATAGAATTCCAAAGATATCTTCAAGCGCACCTCAAAGATAATCAAGATACTCAATTCAGAATGGAATATTTCATATCATGTTTAAAATTGTTCGATTTAATGGTCTGAAACTTAATCAGTAATTAATTATTATCACAATGATTTCAAAGTCCTACATGATGCATGCTGGGTTAAAAGAAAAATATAAAGTCAAATAAAATATAAATTAATCAAGGATAGTATTGTTAAATTGTCATTAATGAGTCAAGATACCAGTTCTTGTAATCCAGTGCTAAGCCGAAGCTCGTTTTTCCACGCACCATTTCACAAAAGTGGAACCATCGTCCTCACTAATTAACAACCCAACGGCCTATCCGTGCAATTAAGATTCCTCTGGAATTATCACTGTTTTTGTTGAAGGGGAACTCAAATTCCAGTTTCATCAAAACCACAAGGTCCTTGATATACTCTAATAAATATTTATCATATAGTAATGCGAATGCACAATGAATTACATGAAATAATACATGGATAGAAATAACCGTCTTTTTAGCCACGGTCAGGACTTCTTGACTCCCACAGTGAGATCTTCTCGATATTTTCCAGCTTTATTTAGGCTTTCTTGAATTTCCTGCAACCAAAATTGTTAACAATTCCAAACAAATATTCAATTTAGACATCAAAACCCATAGAATTTCGGATAAATCATATAAAGATCTGAAACGCGTCGTGTCGCGCAGACGCCTTTTAAAGTTTAAACGCGTCGCTTATCCTCGACGCCTTTTACTCACAGAAACAGGTTTCTGGCTGTTCTCTACTCGAATTCCAACTCTATCAATGCACATCCCTTTTCCAATCCGGAAAAGTCTTCCTAGGATCGCAATGTTGTCTATATAAACACCCTTAGGTCGTTCCCAAGCAATCCCACTACAATCCAAAGATCAAAAGTTGAGTTTTCTTCAAGGTTTCTTCAAAGTTCCAAGGTTTCCAAGGTTTCCAAGCTTCAAGAAGGAGGAACTACGAAAAAGGGAGGATGAATTCTTCAAGCAAGAAGATGAAGATGTCTTTGGAGCAGTTTTCAGATGTGGAGAATCATCTCAATGGAAGAAACCCCAATCTCCAAGTAAGTTCAATCGACTTCTTTTTCAATTATCTTCATGTTCTTCATCATGTTCTTCCTCATCATGTTCTTCGTCTTTTCTTTTGGTTTTCAGAACTATCCCATGTTTCCTGGCCCAAGGAAGTTCACCTCCTTACCTTGGATCCGTAAACTTGCAAAAAGCATCAAGCTTTCCATGCAAGTATTCATATCCAAGTGGAATCTTCAAGGTCTTGTAGTACTTGCCAAACATTACAAGAGCGCGAACGCAGATTGGGCGGCTATGGGTGCCTTGATCGAGTGGTGGTATCCCCAAACTCATACTTTCTTCTTTCAAGATTTCGAGTGCACGATCCTCTTGGAGGAGGCGGAGGTTCTTTTAGGTCTCCCAAAGACCAAAGAGAACAAAGAGAAGATAGCTTTGATGAAAGAGAGAATCACCGGTCAACAATTGTTGACATCTATTATGAAAGATCCTTCAGAAGCTAAAGGATATCTCACTAAGAAGGGGATCAATCTCACCAAGCTAGCCGAGTGGACGCTGTACGAAATTGATGATCTAAGAGAGGATGAAGCGGAGGATGTAACAAAAGCTTTAGTTACATGCCTAGCCGGTGCCTTATTCTTCTCTGCGCAGGATAATATCTTAGAAGATGACCAAGTTAGTGCCATATGCGCAATCTTCGAAGGTAAATCCATTAGCACTGCACTCTTAGCATATCTTTATAGTGGGCGTTCTGCAGCGTCTGTGGGCCGTCCTCCTTATGGATGCATGCTACTCTTCGCCTTATGGGTTGAACTTCAGTTCAAGTTTGAGCATAGCAAGAAAAGGCCTTTGAATCCATCTCAGATTTACTTGAATAGCCCAATTCATTGCATGGCTAATATTGTAAAGTTCAATGAGCATATGGTTAACAAGGTTCCAAAACTCAAGACCCGAGCCGATTGGAGAGTGTATTTAAAGCTCATGACGTCCGACATATTCAACTCGTCTCCACTTGCTCTGGTTGGAAAACCTGTGTGGGTGCGCCGTGCAGCAGGAGCAGACCTTAAGTTGATCAGAGCCATCGAATTCGTGCTGTACAATCCACATCGGTGCCTTACTCAACTTAGCTTGGGCCATCGTGAATTCCTCGAGTTCTCTCCCACACTCCCGATCAAGAAGCGCGACTTGGAATCCGACGAAGATTATGAAGCCGTACAAATCATTATCACTCTATGGAATCTTGGCTTCAGTTACCGTGTAAAATCCTCTAAAGATAGAGATAGAGGATTGAAAGCTCCTTACCTTAAAGGTCTTCATGAAATCCTTCCTTAAATATCCTCTTTCTCTTTTATCATGATGTAATAAAGAATTTTATTGAATAAAGAAGTTTTTTTTCATGCATCAAAACCTTTCCTCAACTTCCTGTGAAGTGCACATAATTTTTCCTTTAGAGAAAACTTGATTTTTCCTGAAAATTGAACAGTTCGGGTTCTGTAAAAATGTAAAACGCGTCCAGTCCAAAAGACGCATTTCAATCATAATTCAATTTAAAAAGTTAAAACGCGTCTGTAGGAACCGACGCCTTTCAATAATAATTCTTTTCCAGAAATTCAATTTAATCCTCAAAAACCCGATTTAAACCTTAAAACGCGTCTGGACATGTTGACGCCTTTCAACTCTCTCTCCTACTTTTCCTAGGATTCTGTCATTAATTCCATGATTAATTCTCTGAAACGCGTCAACAGACTAAGACGCCTTTCATGATTTTCCTCTGTACAGCCCTGACGAAAATATTGAAAAGCGTCCACCTATGTGGACGTTTTTCATTCAAATTCAAACCTCTGTCCCTGCCGCCTCAACTTTTGCGCCCTAAAACACGTCAACCTGAGTCGACGCCTTTCAGCCTTTCGTTAACAGACCCGCGAAGGCCCCCTTTCTTCCTCACTTTTCCCAAAACCTTTCTTTTTCTCTCCTCTCTCCGGCGACGATCACCGGCGACCTCTCCCTCAAATCTCCCTCTTCTCAAGCCATGGAGCGCGGTGAAGGTTCCAAGAAGACTAAGACCCTAGCTAAGAGGCGGCGAAGGCAAGAGGAAGAAGCTCCCGAGGAGATCCCGGCGTTGCTAGCCGAGGCGGCGGCCTTCTTGGAGGAAGAACTACCTCCACCGGCACCTATGGCGGTGGAAGAAGAAGAGGAGGGCGACCTCCACACGGTAAGCTCCCTATGGGCATGGTTGGATGAAGAAAAGAGGAAGAACGGGGTTCTTTCAAGAATCTGAAATCTGGGCTTGAAAGGCGTCCAGACCAGGTGACGCCATTCAAAAGGCGTCACCATGGGTCGACGTCTTTCAAGATAAATTCCGGATTTTTAAATAGGAATAAAATTTTTGAATCGCGTCAAGGCATGTTGACGTGTTTTAAAATACGTCCATGTGGGCTGACGCCTTTCAAAACAGAACTGATTTTTCCTGTTTTTATTAATTACTGACCCTTATTTTTATGTTTTTATTTGCAGGGAGTGATGAGGGCTAGGATTAGTTGGGACCTAGTGATAGGGGCTTACAGATGGCTCCCGGATTTCCAGAAGGCGCGCCTGCGTCAGATGGGATTCGGTGAGGTGTTGGACATCGAGCCATTCTGGCTTGACTTAGTCCTCTTGCAGGTTTTGAGGGAGAGATGGCATGCGGAAAGCCGTGCTTTCCTGATGCCATGGGGGCACATGGTCCCCACCCTAGAGGATGTGGCCAGGATTACTGGCCTCAGGGTAGAGGGTCGACCTGTTAGTGGGGTGACTTACCCCAACTATCAGGGATTGGCTGAGGCATTGTTAGGGATAGAGGTATCCAGCATAGGTAGAGAGTCTAGGATGGTCCCTAGGGTAGAGGTAGAGGCTGCACTAGGATTAGATTAGCCCCGGCGTCGGTCTGACGAGACTCGGGAAGAGTTTAGGATTAGACTAGCCGAGTCATCTTCTTCAGTCTACTGTAGTGACCCCAGTCAGGTAGAGGAGGTAGATAGACAGCTCAGGGTCTTCTTAGTTTTCTTCTTCGGTCGGTTGCTCTTCGGTACGAAGGGCGACCATATCCATTGTAGATTTCTTTACTTGCTAGATGACCTAGATAGCCTAGGAGAGTATGCCTGGGGTGCAGCCCTTCTGGCTCACCTCTTCGCCGACTTATCCGCGGTCACGCCGGACCGTGAGACTACCATCAGTGGCTTCTCGCCATTTCTTCAGGTATTAAATTGTTTAAATATTTGTTATATGCAGTGCAATATGATATGATGCTTTTTTTCTAACTTATATGTTCATGAATGCAGGTGTGGAGCTACTACTACTTCCCGCTCGGCAGAGCGAGGATTGTTCGTCCAAACGCCGTCCCTTTTGCCTGCCGTTGGCAGCCGATTGTGGACACGGCTCCACAGCACCATCAGTTGACGGCCCTCCGCCGTCAATTTCTGGATTATCCAGAACTTCTGGTAAACTTTTAACTTGTTTAATTTTATTAAATGCAATCTTTTATTCATTAAATGCAAGTTATTTATGAATGCATCTAACCTATATGCAGGTGATTTGGCGCCCATACCTGGGCATGAATGAGGAGGGTCAGCCGTGGGTGACGGCTGGCAGGAGGCGGTTTGGGAGGCAGATGTGGGTACATTGCCTCAATGAGATCGAGCCCCTCCGCCTCCGGCTAGTGATGAGGACCCTGGGCCTCCACCAGGAGTGGATCGACGAGGAGGTCCCGGAGGGTGTAGGAAGGAGCATGAGGGGCAAGCAAGCCCTCACTGATTGGCGAGCGAAATTTCCTGAGCAATATGAAGACTGGCATCGCCGGGGTGTCAGAGTGGAGTCACGGGCGGAGAGTAGCGAGGCCTACCTCCAGCAGTACCGGGCCCACTACGCCGATCAGCTTCGGCTCCTCCGTCGATGTAAGTATGAATTCATGCATCTTTAATTTTATTATTTTCTTGATTTATATTTGTGAATGAATGTATGTATGACATGCAGGATGCGCGTGATGCGGTCATCGTCGACCTCCGGGCCCGCCTACATGATGCGGAGGCCCAGCTAGAACAAGTTCAGAAGGAACTATATGACTTGGTATGTATGAATGAATATGAATGCTTGTTTTAATTAATTAATTGTTTTGGCGATTAACCACTGATAGTTGTCTTTCGGTGCAGCGAGCCGTCTACACCCAGGCGGCTCCTCCTACCCACGGAGCTTCGTCTTCATCATCTGCTGCTCATGATGCTGCTCTGGTTGACCTCCAGAGTCAGCTCGCCTCCGCCATCCACCGGGCTTCTCTAGCGGAGGAGGACCGTGCTGCTCAGGTAAGTTCTTCAACTTTTGAATTCTGAAATTGATTACTTGATTATTTTGATTGCCTTGGACTAACAAAATCTTCCTTTCAGGTTGCTGAGCTTCAGGAAGCCCTTCAGAGGGCTGAAGCGGAGATAGAGCATGCCCGTACTGCAGCGGCTCGTGCCGAGGCTGATGCAGAGCGGATCAGGGCTCTGGAGGAGCAGGTGGCCCTTCTCTCGACTGGAGATCTTGCACGCCTCCAGATTCGCCTGGAGGTTGTGACTGAGGAGAGAGACCGCGACCGTCTTCGACTGGAGGCTATGCAGGGTCGCTTGTCAGTTGCGGAGCATGAGCGCAAGATGGTGGAGGAACGGTATCAGCGTGCTCGGCAACGTGCCCATGAGCGTGGTCTGACCAGCGCCTTCACCGCCAGTGCTGCTGTATCTTCCGGCCATGCGGGGCCGAGCGCGATGGGACCACCTCCACCTCCCAGCCGAGGGCCAGCACCGGATGCACCTGACGAGGCCCAGAGCCAGTTGGACGAGGGCGGAGGGGAGAGCCAGCCTTGAGGGCTCATGTATCTTCTCTTTTCTTCATGTATCATGTACAAAAACACCTTTTGATAATATACATGAAACTTTTGGCTCCAATCTTGTGTTCCTGTGTTTATCTTGCATCCTGTATACACTTAACAAACAGGTTAAGTATCTATTTA
This sequence comes from Zantedeschia hybrid cultivar, assembly GCA_030544215.1. Taxonomy (NCBI): domain Eukaryota; kingdom Viridiplantae; phylum Streptophyta; class Magnoliopsida; order Alismatales; family Araceae; genus Zantedeschia; species Zantedeschia hybrid cultivar. The sequence goes on from JARZZO010000011.1 coordinate 52,096,512, forward strand.
GGCTTAGCCCCTTGCCTGACCAAATAAATGGTCAATCAATCTTTTCTTCAATAAATGGTCAAGGGGCATAGCCTTTATTAACAAAGGTAATGAGAATAATCAAACTTAAGCAAAGTGCAACATACAAGCAGACGGATGCTCACTGAAAATAAAAGGAATGAAACACATTAAATGCAACAAGCAGATGCTAACTGAAATATTTTTGTTGTTTTGAAATATTCATTTTTGTTTGGGGTTTTGAAATATATGCTTTTTTTTGAATTTTGACATATGTATTTTTTTTTGGATTTTTGACATATGTATTTTTTTGGATTTCTGATATATGTATTTTTTTGGATTTCTGACTTATGTATGTTTTTTTTTTGACTTTTGACTTATGTATTTTTTTTTTATTTTTGACTTATGTATTTTTTTTGGATTTTTGACTAAAAGATCAGCATGGTACTTGGATCAAAAGATCATATTCATTTATTAACTTCATTTCCAAATTATTCTTTAACAACTCAACTAAAACCCATCGTGTTTGAACTTGTGTTTCCATTCGTGATTCCATTTGATGATTTGTCCCTTAGTCAATCTAAATCATTCCTCAAGTTTGGAGTACATCTCTTTAGAAAGAAAAGACGAATAAGTTTAGAAAGCCCACGAGAAGGTTCTGGAGACTTAAAAAGATGTCCCTTTCCTACCCTAATATCCGTTGGGGTTCGGTCATTTTCTTTCCGGGGTATTTATCGACCTTGCGTCCCCTTTTGTTTCATTTCATGGCCTTGATTTAACGTTTGTAATGTAATGGCCTTTTTTATTTGACATTTGACTTTTGCCTTGCTTTTTTGCTTTTCTTTCTTTTCTTCCTTCGGGACGGATCTCCCCCTTTTTTTTTATGACGGCCTCCTACTAGGATGGCGGGTATTCTTGGTAGTCTATCTAAGCCTCGTTCCGACATCATGGGCCGAGTATAAAACAGAATTTTTACTTTAAAAAGAATGATTTGTACTTTACACTTTCGGTCAAGCTTTCGATATCCTTTAGGACTTGTCGTCTCTTGTTACTCACGAATCAAACGTGTCAGTGTGTGCAGTAATGGGCTTAAAATTAAGTTATCCAGACTGATAAGGAAATTTGAGTTTATAAACTTTCTGATTCCACTGGTCTTTGTACCATACTGATCGACTCTTTAACTTAAGGGTAGTATTTCTTAAGATGTAAACCATTCCAGGGATGTTTTAACTCTTCTCCTTCTGCATTAATAAGACGATAAGCATTACCAGGAAAAGCGTGTGATACAACATAAGGTCCTTCCCAGTTAGGTTGGAGCTTAGAACGCGGACCACCAGGTTTTATAAAAATTCTTTTGACAACCATTTCACCGACTTTGAACTTACGTTCAATGACTTTCTTTTGATAAAAACGTGCTAGTCTGTTTTGATAAACTTTTGCATGATTAGCAGCTGACCATCTTTTCTCGTCTAAAAGTTCCAATTGAGCAAGGAGTGCTGAACGATGTTCATCAATAGAAAATTCCTTATTCAATTGTACTCTTAATGACGGTATGAGGATTTCATATAGAACTACCGCCTCCATTCCAAATGTTAAGGAATAAGGAGTCTGCCCAGTAGGCGTGCGGATTGAAGTTCGGTAGGCCCATAGAGCCTCAACCAATTTTTCTAGCCAATCTACAAACTTGTTAGATTTGCACGTCTTTTTGATGATTTTTATCAAAGTCTTATTTGTGGCCTCTGCTTGGCCATTGCCTTGCGGATAATAAGGAGACGAATGATGCAATGCAATTTTATACCTGTTACAGAGGTCCTTCAATTCCTGTGACACGAACTGCGGTCCGTTGTCGGTGACGATGGTGCTTGGAATTCCAAATCGAGTGATGATGTTCTTCATGATGAACTTGCAGACGGTTGATGCTTTGATCTCTACGTACGCTTCAGCTTCTGCCCACTTGGTGAAGTATTCCGTTACCGTGAGAATGAAAGATTTTTGCTTGATGCCGGAATCTGGGTTACCAAGAGGTCCAATGATGTCGAAAGCCCACATGGAGAAAGGCCATGGGGAAGAAACAGGATGGAGTGAAGATGCAGGAGAATGAATTTTGTCGGCGTGAAGTTGACACTTAGCATACCTGCGAACATATCCTACACAGTCTTCTTCCATAGTTGGCCAATAAAATCCTTGTCTAAGGATCTTCTTTGCTAGCATCTGTCCATTGACATGGCCACCACAAACTCCACTATGAGCTCCTTCCATAACCTTCCAAAGCTCATCTTCGTCTAGGCATCTCAGAAGAACTCCATCAAAACCTCTCTTGTACAATGCTCCTCCGACTAAGGTGTATCGTTGAGCAACTCTCCTGATAGCTCTTTTCTCCTCAGTTGTAGCTTCCTTAGGATATGATTGATCTTCACAATATTTTGCAATTTCATAATACCATGGCTTCTGTTCATCATCCATCTCTTCTAACAGCTCTATTAACATGATTTCTCTCTTTTCAATGATATCTCCGTCTCTGACTTTCTTCAGCAATTTCTCCTTAGTTCTAAGGAATGAAGGGTCTTTCACGGCAGGTGAAAGACGCCTATGAACTATGATTGATTCAGATTGTTTGCTGATTGGAAAATCAAGAGAAGATGCAAGTGAAGCTAGAGCGTCAGCTAAGATGTTTTGATTCCTAGGGACATGGACAAAGATCAATTTCGTGAAAAGCTTTGAGTAAGCAGAAGTAAGCTCTTGATAAGGCTTGAGCTTGGGATCGAGAGTTCGATACTTGGTCAGCACTTGGCGAAGAATTAATTGGCTATCACCCACAATCCTGAGTTTGGTGGCACCATGGAAATGAGCAGCCTCGAGACCAGCAAGGAGTGCCTCGTATTCAGCTATATTGTTTGTGACTGGAAAATCAAGCTGAAAGGCTTGTGGAATGGTGATACCTTCATGTGATAACAGAACAATACCGATCCCTTTTCCATGAGAATTCAGAGCTCTGTCAAAATGCAGAGTCCACATATCATCTCTGATTTGATTTACGGACATCAGTTCCTCATCCGGAAACTCTGATCGCACTGGATCAAATCGAGGAAGGGGATGATGAGCTAGATGTTCTGCTATGGCATAGCCCTTGATCGCTTTCTGCTGAATATAGATGATGTCGAATTGAGATAGAAAGCTTTGCCATCGTGCTAACCTATCAGTAAGAACAGATTTCTCCAGAAGGAATTTGATCGGATTCATCCTAGCGATGAGATGGACTTCATGGGCCAGAAAATAATGCTTCAATTTCTGAACAACCCAGACCAATGCTGCACATGTTTTCTCCATCGCAGTATATCTCTGTTCAGCGGGGTTGAGAAGTTTAGAGAGATAATAGGCTGCCCTCTCTTTTCCTTCTTCATCTTCTTGTGCTAGGACAGCCCCCACTGCATCATCCAGGACTGAAATGTAAAGTATCAATGGTTTGCCTGGAGATGGTGGTCTCAAAACAGGAGGACTTGCTAAATAGTCCTTCAATCCATCGAACGCCTCCTGACACTTATCGTCCCAATCAAATTTGACTCCCGGCTTGGTAAGCTCGTAAAACGGCTTACACCTTTGCGAGTGCTGGGAGACAAAACGGCGAATAAATTACAACCTCCCGATTAATCCTCTCAACTCTTTCAAGTTTTTGGGAGGTGGCATTTCTCTAATAGCCTTTGCCTTATTAGGATCGATCTCAATTCCCCGTTTGCTGACAATAAATCCAAGCAATTTTCCTGAAGATACCCCGAATACACATTTCTTGGGGTTCATCTTTAACTGATATTCTCTCGATCTTTCTAACACCGGGACTATATTGGCCACCCATTGTGGATAAAGGACAACTCTAATAAATTTGGCTTTGTGCAACTTGTCGACCTCTTCCTTCATCTTTAAAGCCATTTGTGGGTGGAATCGCCTTAATTTCTGTTTGACAGGGCTAGCTCCTTCCTTTAACGTCAATCTGTGTTCAACTAAAGATGAGTCTAACCCCGGCATATCTTCATAACTCCAGGCGAAAGTGTCCTTGTAGTCCTTAAGTACTTGTACCATTGCCTTCTCATCCTCTGTAGAAAGATTTTTACTGACGAGGACAACCTTAGGTTCGTCTTCAGTCCCTAAATTGATTTCTTTGGTGGGCTCTTCTACGGCAGCTGAGGGTTCATCGAATCTCTTCACTCCACTGGCATATGCCTCAGCTGCGTCCTCGTCATCTTCCTCATTTTCAACAATGGGGTCCTTTTCATGCACTAATTCATATACCCCGTACCCATCATTGACTGACTCATCGTTCATACAGTCTTCTGGCATCTGAATTGGATTTTCTAAAAACTGAGGGATCAAAGAACAAGAAGAGCATTTATCAGCTAAGTCCTGGAGGTATCTAACTGGAATTTGCCTACCCTTAGGCTTCCTAGACTTCCTAACCTGACTAGACTGCCTAACTTCACTATCATAACCTAACGAAGACGAAGCAGGATGAAAATCCTGGGATACAAGTGGAAATACAAGAGAATCCTCCCGAAGGGAGGGACAGAGTAAATCTAGGAGAGAATCTTGACTGAAGGACCCGCGCAGCGGGGTGCAATCGGACAAGTAAGATGTTTCCTCGATGAGGATCTGGGAAGAATTTGTTGCCAAATTGGCATTTTTTTTTGGACAATGAAAGAATTAAACATAAAGCAGGAGTGAATACAAATGGGAGGAGAATCAGACGGAAGAAGTGGCACCAAGGCCAGAGGATTAGGGGGATCATATAGTAATATGTCCCAGATCAAATTATACAACCTCTTTAGATCGAGAGGAGGTTGTGGTATAATGTCCCGAGGGGACAGAGTAATCATGACCGGCGGAGTCCGTGGAATATCTTCAATTATAACCTGCGACCAAGTCGGGGTCAAGAGTAGTGTACGAAAAAGAGTATGGAGCATGAAGACATGTGAAGGATATGTCCCCCTCCAGAGCAGATCTGTTGTGTAACCAGCTTCATAGGGGTCATATGGTTCCCCTTCGTCAGTCTCTTCAGACAGCAGTATGCGCTTGTCAAAAATGGCACCAGGGCTTTCAATCAGTTCATCAATCTGCGGCGGCCACTTAGGTTCTGTAGGATCCAGAAATAGTCTGTTCAGTGCAATATACAGGTCCCTCAGATCGAACCACCTGTACCATTCACATTCAGGGTCATGAAATTTCCTCCTTTTCATAGGCCGCAGAGCCTCCAAGGATTGGTACGTAAGTAGTTCAGAGCAATGTCTGGCCAAATCCCTCCCATATATATCGTGGAAGTCAAAACAGGAAGTAATGACCACCGTGTTGTCGTGGCTAAGTATGGGCCCTTTCACAAAGTGCGTACACAGGGTCCATGTTAAGGGATCTCGGCCTTCTTTAGGTGGTGTAGACATTGCCTCCCAGATCTTCGGGCCTTCTTCGATTTCTGCTTTCTGAACCGGATCTTGTTTCAGTTTTATTGGCCTATAGCCCAGACCACTTCCAGGTGCTGCTCGATGATTTCTGACAGGAGTGGTCTTGCCTTGCAACTGCGTGCCCAGACCTTTCCCAGGCTCGTAGCCGTTCTTCATCATGATCCTCCATCCTGGGGTACTCATGCACTTCGCCCTCTTGATAGCATCTAATGGGTATGGAGAAATAGTGGCGGCTTTCAGCGGATCAGCCACTGGACGGTAGACCTGTAATACCGACAGAAAAGGTTGTCGGCCAGGTAAAACAGCAGACTTAATGTTCAAGATATGAGCAGCAGCAAGGATCGGCATGCTCGTTACTTTAATTACTCGTCCTTTATAAGGGAATTTGAGGCATTGATGATTCGTAGAGGGAATCGCCTCAAGAGTATTAATATAAGGACGACCTAAAATGGCATTTATGGAAGGGTCGATTTACAGGATGTGAAATTCGACCTCTGCATGACTTACAGGGCCCAGCTCCACCTTTAAATAAACCATTCCCAGAGGGGAACAGGTAGAATTGTCATATGCTGTCACAGAGATGGGGCTGGGCAGCCATTTCTCTTTGGGCACACCGCATAGCTCCAGGGTCTTCGGAGGTAAAACATTGATCGAAGCCCCTGTATCGACCAGGCATGCATCAACGGCCTTCTTACAGATGTTGACCGTGATGCTCAGAGCCATGCTTCTGGCTGCTGGCGGTGTTAGTTCCGATGTATGGAATGTAATGGAGGGCTGATCCCCCTGAGGAACTAGTAGTGCTGCAATTTTCTCTACCGGCACGTCTTCATTGACCATCACCTTTTGCAGATATTCCATTAAAGCTTCTTGGTGACTCTTGGACCTTTTAATCAGTTCGAGTATAGTGATCCGTGCCGGTGTCCGATCCAAGTGTTTCAACAGGTCGTATTGAGTGCCTGGTGCACTCTCTTCATTATGGGCTTCCTCAGTCGGCTGTGATGGGCCGTCTCTGACTGTGGACTGAGGAAAGACCTTGTTGAAAATCCTTCCACTCCGGAGCGCGTGTTCCTCAACCGTGGAGGATCCGGGTGACACTTTAAGTACCGCAGGGTTGGATGGTGCGGATGGCGCAGAGGGTTGGTATGTAGGTGATGGCGTAGGGCTAGGTGGTGATGGCGCGGTGCGGATTAAAGGCCTAGAGGGTTGGATGGTGGATGTGTAAGTAGTTGGCGAAGTGGGGAATGGTACGCGTAATAGCGGTCTAGATGGTAAGGGCATATCTGGATAAGTGGTGGTGGTAGCGGGTGAAGTAGGAAACGGTACGCGTAATAATGGCCTAGATGGTAGGAGGGGCGCGTTATTGGTTTGCGGGGGGTTATATGATGGAGGCGTAGGAGTGCGGGGTGTAATGGGTCTTAAGAAGGTGGGTAGTGGTAATGGGTTATTGGGTATGGGCGAGTGATATGTGGGTGTGGGTATAGGGGTGATAGTAACGGGTTGTGGCCTTGGTATGTGGATGGTGCGGCGTGGTGGTCGCTCTGCGGTACTTTGAACGTGACCCGTTGAACAAAGAGAGCAAGAGTCCTCTACTCTCCACTGCTGCCCACGACCAGCCTCAGACTGGCTGTTCGTCAGAATGGGAGCAACCTGGTTTTGGTTCTGGTGCTCCGGGAGTGGATTCTGCACTATGCCCATGTTGGGTGGTGCTGCTGCTTGTGCAGGTGGTCTTGCTTGCTGCTGCTGCTGCTGCGGTCTCCTCGCCTTCAGGGCTGTTATGTACTTTTTCATTTCCTCCCAGTCTATACCGCCCTACTCATTGAGATCATGGATATAATCTCTGAATTGAAAGCAGGTGTCAATGGTATGCCCAGGTTGCCTGTGGAAGTAGCAATACCTAGACGTATCGGCATTTTGAGGCCAGACGGCCTTCTCCATCGGCAAAACTAAGGCATTGGCTGCCATTAAAGCGCTGAAGATATCCGCCAAGGATTCTGGGAGGGCGGGGTACTCTGCCCTTTTCGGGCCTGGAGGTCTCCTTTGTTGGTTGTAGTCACCAGGAGGAGGGACATTGTGGTACGCCGGCGGTGCGCGCGGCTGGTAATGTGGCTGTTGCTGCTGCTGATACTGCTGTTGCCGTTGCGGCTGTTGCTGTAGCTGTTGCTGGTTCTGATTCGGCTGCTGGGGCCGCTGGTACTGCTGTTGGTAATGGGGGTTCTGCTGCTGCCTGTACCCCTGTTGGCTCGGCTGTGGTGGCCTCTGATACTGCTGCTGATTCCTCACAAACTGGGGCGAGTTATTGTTCATGGTACTGACTTGCTCGTGAGAGAGCGTGCCCTCAGTAGTCGGACCTGTGTTGGGAGAATTCGGCACTGCAGGCTTCTGAGGTGGAGGCCTGTTAGGTCTGTGAGGATCAAAGACGCTAGAGAACGTAGCGTCCTTGAAGGCATTCTGGCAGTACTGTGCTCTTTCATAGAGCTCTGCCATGTTAGTCAAATTGTTCAAGGAGAGGACTAGCTTGAACTGGGGAGTGGCGTTAGAAATTAACATTTTCACTTGTTCAGATTCGGACAAGTGATCTTTCACCTTTTCAGCCAGGCCCCGCCACCTGTCAGCGAAACTGACAAACTCCTCATCCGGTTTCATCTTTTCTGCAATGAGGTCCGTGATAGACAAGGAGGGTGCAACTCTGTCCTGGTATCGTTGGATAAATTTGCGTGAAACGATACCGTAATCCTCTACTTCGGAGGGTTCCAGAGAAAAGAACCACTCGAGGGCTGGTCCCTCTAGAGATCTCCTGAACAAGAAGGCCAACGACCTCTTGTCATTCTGCCAGAAAGAGGATTCGTACATGAACTCCTTCAGGTGCGTGAAGGGGTTACCAGTACCGTTATACTTTCGATACACTGGCATTTCAGAGGGTGGCAGATGGAATACTGGCAGGCTCGGTAGACTGATTTCTGGCACAGCTTTAACCCCCATCATCTTCTGGAGGTTGTTGAACTGTTCATCCATGCGCTCCATCTTGGCCAGCAACACTTGCATGGTCAGATCTGCCTGGGGAGGAGGAGGAGGTGGAAGTACTTGATAGGCCTGCTGCCTAGAGTACGTCGGACATGGAGGACAATAAGGAGGAGGTCCGGCAGAGCTTCCGCCATGCCCGAGGGCATTTTGATAAATAGGCGTTTGCGGTCTCGCCGGTTGCCTAGATGATGAAAGCTGTGGCCCAGTTGGCCGAGAAGCAATATGAAGGCCTTCCATGGCCTGATGGATATAAGGAGGAGGAGGAGGGGGTTGTTGAGTAACAATGGGGGGAGCCATAGGGTTCGGCTCAGCAGGCTGCATGGGTGCCTTCCCCTTCAAAATAGACTGGATGGCCTCGAACTGCTGTGGGTCCAGTCGGGAGGCAAGAACTCCCAGGGCGTTGACAAGATCCATAGGATCGGAGGATGAGGGATCATGCTGATTCATGTCCCCCTCTAGATCAGGATTAGGGATCGTTTATTCATGCGGAGGAAGATCATGATATTGATCGTGTGGATGAAAGAGAGGAGTCTGGACATTCCCATCATGTCGGACTGGAATGGGGACAGAATTACGGGAGGCATCAGCATCTCTCCCGTTCTCATAATTGAAATCTGAATCGCGAGGGGCATTAGCATCTCCCTCGTAGTTGATGATGGCGTCTTGGGCCATACTCAAGTCTCTGCCTGATCGCAGCAACATGATATTAGATTCCCTTTTCAAAGATTTAATCAAACAAGTTGTACAGAGATTAATCAAACAAGTGGATGCTTAACGTGATTTTAGGGTTCCTTGTTAAGTTATTTGAATTGGATTAAACCACAATTTCGCTCAGGGAAGGATCCTAGTTTCAGTTCAGTTTCCACCGTTATTTTCTAAGGTTCTCTCTCACAACGCTTTCGGAATCTAGCCGGGACTTCAATTGGTACAACCAGCCCGATGATCAAGGAGGAATACCTTGATTTTGGGGACTTATGGAGGTCTCAACGTCAACTTCTCTAGTCTGATCAAGGGACCAACCCAATCAGAGAGAGTTGCTGACGTCGAGTAATGTGTTCCTAAGAAGAGGAGCGTTTTCGCCTCAATGCGTATGCCCTGCGACCTGGATGGCCTCTAATGCTTAATAAAGTAATGGGTAGCTAGCACTCAAAACACAGAAATCTGGAAACTGAAAAATAATTAAGAAACTGTCTGAATCGCGTCGATGATAGTCGACGCTATTCAAAACAGAACTTAATTCTTTCGCAGAAACAGATCTGAAAAATAACTAAAAACTGTCTGAATCGCGTCGATCGTGGCTGACGCTATTCAACACAGAACTTAATTATTTCGCAGAAACAGATGCAAACAGCAGAGAAAGTCTGGAGACTAAAAGGCGTCTGGGTGTGTTGACGCGGTTTTGAAACGCGTCAACGTTCCTGGACGCTTTTTAGTTCGCAGAAACAGATTTCCAGGAGGATTTTCTGGGTCGAATCCTCCTCAAACAGGGTGAAATGCAGTAAACAATCGACTCATGCAAAGATTTTTAGTTTCAGATTTTAAACATGATGATTTACTAACTAAACAACTAGGAAATCACTCAATCACACATCATTTTTATCACGAAAACAGCTTTTTTGAACTAATCAAGGGGATGACAAGATCTTGCCACTGGGGTGTGCACGTGGTGCAGGGAAATTAATTAAACTAAACACTCACCAATTGGTGAGGACGTGTCGAGAGACACAAATGGTGCACCGTGGGTGCCCGATATGATGATAGCAAGAACAAAAGAAACTAAAAGACGGCGAGACCAAGTCCCACCGTGATCGCCAAAAGAGCTGTAGGTGCTGAAAATGCTCGTGTGATTAATATGAAAAACTATGTTGTTTAGTGTAAACTAACCTATTAAAAACAGCAACTAAAGTGCAGTGATCGCCAGAAACTTTTAACTAAAAAGCTTCAAAAGAGATTTGATCGCCTACCTGTTTGAACGCGGAAGAATGAGTCCTTGGTTCCCCTCCTTCAGCCGGCTGAAGAAAGAGAGCCCTTTCTTTGTTTTTTTGTTCTTGCTGTTGAATGTGAGGTTGAGGATCGTCCAGAAGTCCTTCTGGCTTTGTGCTTGATTTCCCCCTTTTGATCTCTTGTTGTTGTTGTTGAGTGCAGCAGAGACAAAGACAGAAAAATAAAGAAGAAACACTGATGAGAATTTTAAGTAGAAGCAATATCAAAACTGATCATGATTATAAGCATACTTAAACAGCAACTCACTTGTTTAAATGGCTTTGAAACCCCTTTAAAACAAATGGGTTTTGGAAGATTGATGCTGTGGTGTGTGTTGCATGAAGTGAATATGAGAATGAAACTAATGAATATGTAAAATGAATGCAGAATTGAAAAACTTATGCCCAGTTGGATTGAAGCCTTGAAAGGATGAAGATCTTGAAAGGGGACGCTGACTTCTGGAAATGGCAGCGCTCCGGCGTTCCGACGTGGTTGCTCCGATCTTCAAATCGCTATAACGCTATGGCTCAACTCAATTCAATTATCTCTTTTTTTTTTTTTTTTTTTTTTTAACTCTTTGATATGCAAGGTATTTATAGGCATTTTCTGCGTTCGCGATTAACATAGAAAAACCTAGGATTTATCTACCTTAACCGACAGATAAATATTGATTAATTCATCTTTATCTGTAATTATCTAAAACGCGTCCACCATGGCTGACGCCTTTCAGATTAATTTAAGATAAGGATAAATATCCGGGAAAACTTATCTTTATCTTTATTAGATAAAACGCGTCCACATATGTAGACGTCTTTTACCCTAATTAAGATAAGGATAAACATCCGGAAGAGAAGTTAAAACAGCTTAGGAAACCTAAAACGCGTCGACCTTTACAGACGCCTTTTAGTTAATAAATCAATTAATTAAAATTCAAATTTAAAGGCTAAAATAGGAATAAACTCTAAATGGCGTCCACATGGGTCGACGCCTTTTAGGATTCTTCATATTTTAACTGAAATTTGAGTTAAAATCAATTCAATTGATTAACTTAAACATGTCTGTTCGACCCGACACTCAAAAGATTAATAAAAATTAATTAATGATTAAATATCAGACCATTCTGAGGCATTATTATATGATATGAAATTTACTCAAAATGACGTCAAAATTAGCGTGTCTACACAGGACAACCCCAGATTTTAACATGTTTAAATTCTGGTTTTCTGCCTTTCCATATCTTATATAGAGTAAAGGTCACAAACTTGCTGGGTACCATATTCAGTAGATATACTGCTAACTCTAGAGCATACCCCAGAGGGACACTGGTAAACCTGAAAAGCTCATCATGGAGCGCACTATGTCTAACAAGGTGCGATTCCTCTTTTCTGATGCACCATTCATTTGTGGTGTATATAGAGGGGTCAGCTCAGAAAGGATACCATTATCCTTTAAGAATTGTGTGAAATTAGTACTCAAGTATTTTCCTCCCCGATCTAATCAAAGAGTTTTAATACTATTTTCTGTCTACTTCTCTACCTCATTCTTCAACTCCTTGAACTTTTCAAATGCTTCCGACTTATACTTCATTAAGTACACATAGCCGAATCTTGATAAGTCGTCAATGAACGTAATGAAGTATGAAAAGTCACATTTGGTTTGAGTGGACATTGGACCACATACATCTGAATGTATTAGTTCCAGAATATCCTTGGCATATTCTCCATGTCCAGTAAATGGAGACTTTACTATATTTCCCATAAGGCAAGACTAACATGTTGCAAATAGTTCATAATCGAATGCAATTAAATAACCATGCTTGTGCAACCTTTGCAGCCTGCTTTCACCAATGTGTCCAAGTCCACAATGCCACATGTAGTCTTGGTTCACGCAATTCTTGCTCTTCTTAAGAGCATTATCAATGTGAAGATTGTAATAAGAAATATCTAAAAGATATAGACCGTTGACTAAAGGTGTTGAAGCTATTGATTTATTACTATAATAAATCGAACAACTTCTATTTAGATGGTGGACCACGCGGTAAGTTCTTAACTACTCACGTTACGGCTTAAAATTTAGATGAGGATTTTTAGATAACTTTTATCTTAGTCTCTCTTAGGTGATAGCTTTTAAATATATCATATATATTTACTAAATACTATATCTGCTTTGATTCATAATCAAATATAAAAACATTGTATCGCATACATGTGAAGTGTGGTCATAGATAGTACAGTGGGTTTGATTAGAGCCAACAATCAAACGCACACAAAATCTAACATAACTATTATATTAGACCATACTACAAATACATAGGCAAAAGATCTTTATTGAATAGCCTTCCTGGTTGCAGCTATGGATCGTCCTTTCTCCTTCCTCGGTTACCTCGATCAGATTACAATTAATTCTAAAATTACATGTAAATTGAAGAAGGCCTCATGGTGAGTAAAAGAGAGAGGAAGGTAGAATTACATCGGAGTATGAAAGACAGAGAGATTCGCAGACCTCTATTTATTAACAATTAATAAATATCCATTCAACCATACATCCACGATCTACACACATCATTCATCACATGAATAATTAAATAAGTACATATCCATGACCATAGTGTATTTTATTTCAATCCACACATGATAAGCGCATCACATGGCTAAAATAAAAGAGTTTCAAAATTAAATAATTTTGGCCTTCAAAAAATTGGGTTCCAATCAAAATTGATATTTGAATTTTGAAAACTCATTTTATTATCTTAACGTGCATTTAAATCAAATTTAAAAACATCTAAAACATACATCACATGTGCACACACTCCAAATTAATAATTCTAAAATATTCCATACCATTTGAACATTTTTAATAATTAAAGCAATCTAACATTTAGATTAAATAATATTAATAATCTAACAATTAGACTATTAATAATAAATTACTAATCTAACTCTTAGATTAGTCTACTAAAGCTAATCATTAAGTTTAACACTTAAATTATTAATTAACTCTAATTAATTATTAACTATTAATCTAACTATTAGATTAGTCAATTAATGTTAATTATTAATTTAACTCTTAAATCAATAATTAACATTAATTAAATAATAAATTCTAATTCTAACTCTTAGAATAGTTTGTAGACACGCTAATTTTGACCTCATATTGAGTAAATTTCATATCACAATTATAATGCCTCAAAATGGTCTAATTTTTAATCATTCATTAATTTTTATTGATTTTTCTTGAAATTTATTGATTAGCGTCGCCCAAGGTTGACGCCATTTAGATTTCTCGTAGAAATCAGTTCGAAATTAAATTCTTAAATTCAAATAGATTTAATTGAATAGCATCGCCTAAGGAAGACGCCATTTAGGTCCTAATCCGTTTGGGTTTTCGATTTTTAATATGAATTAATTTTCTAATTATCTAAAGCACGTCACTCTAAGGAGACGCGATTTAGGTTTCCTAATCTACTTCGGTTTTCTTTCCATATTTCCTTTCTATTTTGACCGATTTAATTAGCCTAGTGGCGTCTTGTCTGGGAGACGCGATTTGAGAGTTTTCTGATAAACATGATTTAGCCGAGATAATCCGATTTTCGATGTTGGGAAAGCTTCAAACTCTTCCATACTCATCTAAGGCAAGTCCGAAGCTGCGGGAGAGTCCTTTTGAAGGCCAAAATACCCTTGGATCACTTCTTATAAATACAATACCCTTTGGACCTTTAAAAAAGATTGGCAATTGAATAATTTAAGGTTCATAGCAAGGCTTTTGGAGGCTCTCAAGGAGGAGAACGTAGACAACAAGGAAGAGCTTATTATTCATCATTCTCTTCCTCTATTGAAGCTTTTGAAGACCAAGGCTTTGAATGGGCCAATCAACCAACCATCCCACATGTTTTCTTCCTATTTTGGGTTAATTGGGTTTCGATCCCTATAAAAAGCCCGTATTTGATACTAGTCCCTGTATCTTGTGTATTTAGATTTTGGTCCCCATAAAGTTTATGAACAAGATTTATTAGTCCCTCCGGTAAAGAACAATTACGTATAAGAAAAGATGCTGAGTATATGCCTATAAGATTCCGTCTAAGTGGATCGTTACAGAATAGGTTAAAAAGTCTATTCTGCCCCCTTTTTTCTATTTGAAACGTGATTGTAAAAGTAAGTTCTAACGACGTCGCTGAAAAGTTTAATAATTATGACAAAGTCCCTGTAATAGTAATAAAAAGAACCGTTTGAACCCATCGAGGGCTATAAATTGACCTCTACTCCTCCAACTCCAGTGCTCTCTCTTCTCCTTTGCATTCTCATTCACTCTTCTACATCGATCATCTTTCTTACCCGATCGTGTGATAGCCGAATCAGTATGTTTTTTTTATTTTTTGTTTTTTATTTATTGTACAAATAATAGGCAACTCATTTTATTTTTCATCTATTCTTCTTTTAGGCTTCAAGTTCCTTTAGTCATCTTCCAAATATGATATCAAGAATTGAATGTCCGTGCGGTAGAGGAAGATGCAGAGTGCTTTTATCTTCTAAACCTTCTAGCAAGGGTCGACATTTCTACCGATGTCCTTGTTACAACAACAATGGAGATTGCAGATTTTTTGACTGGGTGGATGACGCAAATTACACGATAGTGAATATCAAATATCAATTAATGGAGATAGAGGGAAAGATTACTAATAAACTCGCATCAATAGAAAGATGCCTCCAACATGTGATGATCCTTTGTTGGGCATTTATAATTCTATTAGCTTTTAATATTTTTTTTCATGTAACTTGCACATAATGGCTACATGAAGAATATAGATATTGTTAAAGTTTGAATAACATCTTTGCTAACCACCCGACCATCCCACCTACCTTTTTGCTGAAGAACAACACATCTAAATAATGAAAAAAAAAAGAACAACCATATTGAACAATCACATGCACAAGTTATAACACTAATGTCAGCTGCAACCTATCATATGAGTAACTCCATATCCCGCCAGCCTTTTTTCTCAATTGATACGTGACTAGAATGAATATCCTGTTAAATCCTCACCAGTGTTTTATCTTCAAAGAAATAAGGAATATTCTATGACCTGATATTCTTTGTTACCAACAAAGATATACAAGAGACAAACAATAAATACTTGGACAATATGCTAGAAGGGATGAAGATGAACTCCAATCACTTGCCTTTATAAACCATAGAATTTCCATCTTGACATATCCTATAAGACATTTACGCAGTGCCATGCATGTCCTCATTGCATATCCTATAAACCATAGAATCTGAATGTGGACATTAAAGAAAGAGTAATATTTGCAAGATGGACTCTAGTCACAACATCAATTCTTGGCATATCCTATAAGAGAACAATCACACTGAACAAAAAACATTCAAAAACCAGAGAAAATACATCCAATGTGACCATACTAAACCCAACACAACTAGTATTTTCATCATGTTAAACAAAAAAGGACAGTTTTTTGTGAATTCATCCATCCTCAGCTTTGGGCAGTATCCAGCTTGAGACTATCCAACAATGCCTTTGCTAGATAGTTTATAAGAGAACAACCACATGTTGACACCGATTTTGGACCACCCTTTTGGTCATGAACCCCATCCATCATTAGCCCATCATCCCCAAACCTCCTTCATCTTAGCTATCTCAGCCCACTAATAACTAGGCCCATTAACCAATCCCGACTCTAGCCACCTTTTCGTGGAAGGCCAGCCAGTCCGCCTTCCACCATCCTTCGAAGGCCAGCCAGTCCGCCTTCCACCACCTATCGAAGGCCAGCCAGTCCGCCTTCCACTACTCTTCGAAGGCCACCCCTCGCCTTCCACCACCCTTCGAAGGCCACCCCTTGCCTTCCATCCCCTTCGAAGGCCAACCGGGCCGCCTTCCACCTCTCCGTGGAAGGCCAGCTACCCCGCCTTCTACGGGATTGGAAGGCATGTTGGCTGGCCGTCCACTCCCCTAACTACCACCTTGACCTTGTCTTCCCCATGATCTCCTCTACTCGCCGCCCTCACCTCCACTACTCCGATAACTCCCCACTCCGACGACTGCCGCGCGTACCACCTCCGATCCTTGACCACTTTCCATTGGCTCCAGGATGATTTACGGGGATTTAGACCCCTATTTTCTCCTATTTTCCCTTCACCTATTTAAACCCCCCATGTTCCCTCGAGCAAAGGGGTTGGAAGAAGAAGAAGGAGTTTCTTCTGGAGGGAAAGTTCAGAGGAAGATGGCCAGTGAGTCGGCCATGAGGAGTCGGGCGGGCAAAGAGTCAGAGAGCTGTTTCAGGAGGAACGTCCCTCCAAATGGGCTCGTCTTCCTAACCTTCTCTTTACTTTTCTCCTTTTTTTTCACTTCATTGCATTTCACTCTCCATCTAGTCCGTAACATTTCCCTCTCTCACTCTTCTTTCCACTTTCACCACATCACTTCACTTTTCACACACGAGCACCCTATATGCATGCATGCATCTTAGGATGACTTAGCAATCCTTATTTACCCCTAGAGGTTTCAAACAAAAAATGGGAGGTGGGTGGCCATAACATATTGTCACCTCCCCTCCCAAACACCCATCCCGTGCGTCTCCCTCCAATTCTAGTTAATTTTTATGTTTGCATGAATGGATTCTACATATCAAAGTTCTAATCGGGCTATTTCTTTTCTTTGATTGTCTTCTCTTTTCAGGGGCACTTACCAGATTCTGCGCGCAGACTGCCGAGCTCTCCTCCTCTGGCCGGCCGGAGGAAGAGAAGGGGAAACCACCATCTCCCGCTCCCTCAGAACGCGATCACTCTTACAATCCTGCGAAGCACAGGGACCGTAAGGTAATGCTCCTGGCGATCACACACCTTAACTTCTAACCCTCCTAAATCGCCGCAGTGTTAACAAACGGAGAAACCCTCGCCCGAAGCCCGCAGCAGCGGCGGGGGACGTTCCGGGCGCCTACAGCCCTCTGGCGATCACAGTGAGACGCCTACTTGCTCGCTGCACACATCGCGACCAAAGGTAAAAAGCTAAAAAAACCTTTACAAGTTTCAATTCTGTTTTCTTTATTTTTCTTTATTTTTCTTCTTTTTTTCCCAGACGGCCCACTTCCTGGCCGTCCACCTGCCTGGACGGCCAGCCCCTAGGCCGTCCAGGTCTGTCTGGCCGGCCAGCTCCTAGGCCGTCCAGATCCGTGGACGGCCAGAGTCCTGGCCGTCCATCTTGGACGGCCAACTCCTAGGCCGTCCAAGCCCCCCTAGACGGCCAGCCTTTTGGCCGTCCAGAACCCCAGACGGCCAGCTCCTTGGCCGTCCAAGTCACTGGACGGTCAGCCCTCCGGCCGTCCAGCTCCCCAGACGGCCAGCTTCCCGGCCGTCCAGTCATTTTGCCCCACTGTGACCCCTTTGGTTATTGATTGAATTGCTGGATGTTCTGCTTGGTTTTTCTGTTCTATTGCCTGTTAATTCTTAGGTTAATTTCAGGGTGTTCTACGTACGGGATTTTTAAGGAAGAGCCGACATCACACTTCTAGTTACCTCTCCCACAGTATTTGACTCTCTACCTGAGGATTCCCACTCGGGTGTGACTAGTCTTATTCTGTTGGGAACGTCCGCGAGTCTCCGCGAGCCAGGGATTCCTACTTGGCCGTCGAGCGGGTTGTATCTGAAACCACCTAATAGGATCTTGGGTTTTGTGTGAGGATTAATTAAGCCTTTCCATTCACAATCATTCACCCATAGGTGTCACTGAGAGAATTATTTCAAAATCAAAGACACCTAACTAAACTTTGGTGGAACAAGTTTTGAAAGAAAAGTACAGGGTCATTAAGGGTTTGAACTTGATTTGTTAGAAACCAACACTCATAACGCACAGTTAACCTTTCAAGTGAAATATAAAATCTCTTAGGATTTGTATTTCATAATGAATCGAATGTATGGTAACACTGTGTATGATGACATGTATGAGTTTGGTAACAATGTCACACACAACCCTCTGTTCGAGATTGAAGAAGATCCACAACAAACATGTGTGGGCATGTTCCAAGCATCTAGAGAGGAACTTAAGGGAAGATACTTGGATGAATCTTCCTCTTCAGAAAGTGACCCTATAATCTCCAACAGAACCTTCCAAAACCCGAGTGAGGACCGGGAACTTATTGCCGTGTTATCACGGTACACCCCTGATCAACTCATCCAGTTGGCCTCTTATGGCAAAACTCAAGATGCCACTCCTCGGAGAACTCACTTCCAAGGATCTTCCAATAGGGCTCGGACTCGCATCAACCAGCCAACTCCTACTCCAGTTGCTCCACCCGTCATGCTGATTTCAGTCTCTCCAACTACACCTCCTCCCAAGTAGGAGGAATTCATCTACAAAAGTGAGGTTGAAACTTATATGCATAAGTTCATGGCCGAGAAACTTACCCTGAAACAACCGCACTCTCTCTCGAGCTATTGCAAGCTCCCTCCGGCCTACTTTCCGCCAGGATTCAAAGCCCCCGAGTACAGAAAATATGATGGCACCTCTGACCCTCATGATCACTTGTCAGGTTTCCTCATGGATTCCCATCAATGGCTCTACGACAGAGTCCTCCTTGTCCATCTGTTCTAGAAATCCTTCGAAGGTGAGGCCTTAAGATGGTTTTCTTCCTTACCCGCCACAGACCTAATTGTGAGTGCTTTAAAATGCTAGTGTGATTAACATGAAAGATCTATGTTGTTTAGTGCAAAATAAACCTATTAAAAACAGAAACTAAGTGCAATGATCGACAGAAACTTTTGACTTAAAAGTTCCAAAAGAAGTTTTTGATCGCCTACCTGTTTTAACGCGGAAGATATTGAGCTCTTGATTCCCTTCCTTCAGCCGGCTGAAGAAAGAGAGCCCTTCTTGTTCTTTGTTCTTGCTGTTGAGGTTGAAGTTGAGGATTTGAGGATCGTCCAGAGATTCTTGTGACTTTGTGTTTGATTTGCTCCTTTGCTCCGTGTAGAAAAAAAATAGAAATGGAAACGCAGAAATGATGATGAGAACTTTAAGCAAGAATAGTATCTATTCTAATCATGATGTTAAGCATGCAACTAAACAGCAAACTTACTTGTTGAGTGACTTTTGAAACCCCTTAATCAAATAGGTTTTGAAAAGAATGAATGTGTTATGTGTTGCATGGAGTGATAATGAAGAATGTAGAACTAAATGAAATGAATGCAGAAAATAAAGACTTATGCCCAATGGTTGAATTCTTGAATGGATGAAGAATTTTGAAAGGACGCCGACTTCTGGAAATGGCAGCGCTTCGGCGTTTCGACATTATTACTCCGATCTTCAACTCGCTATTGCTCAATGATAATCAACTCAAGATTACGCTTAACCTCTTTTAACTCAACATTGATGCAAGGTATTTATAGACTTCTTCTGCGTCCACGGATTCACATGGAAAAATCTAGGATTTATCCATCTCAACCAACAGATAAATATAGATTAATTCATCTTTATCTGTAATTATCTAAAATGCGTCCATATTGGCTGACGCCTTTCAGATTAATTAAGATAAGGATAAACATCCGATAAAACTTATCTTTATCTTTATTAGCTAAAACGCGTCTACATGTATAGACGTCTTTTACACTAATTAAGATAAGGATAAACATCCGGAAGAGAAGTAGAAATAGCCTAGAAAACCTAAAATGCGTCAACACTTACAGACGCCTTTTAGTTAATTAATCAATTGATTAAAATTCAAATTTAAACGTTAAAAGAAGAATAAAGTCTAAATGGCGTCTACATGGGTAGACGTCTTTTAGCCTTCTTCATATTTTAACTGAAATTCGAGTTAAAATCAATTTGATCGATTAACTTAAACATGTCTGTTAAACCCGACACTTAAAAAGATCAATAAAAATTAATCAATGATTAAATATCAGACCATTCTGAGGCATTATTATATAATATGAAATTTACTCAAAATGATGTCAAAATTAGCGTGTCTACAGCTGCCTCACCTTGGCATCGTCTTTGCAAGAGAGTGAAATGATATAGAATGTACTGAAAAGGTGATGCCAAGGTGTGATGAGACACGCTCTTAACATCACATGATTGGAATTTTTTCTCAAAATTATCAACGAAGATAGCTCAAGGAGATCAATGGAATCAATCATGTCTAGATGAGGTAGACGAGGGAAATAAAATAAGGTCGATCAACCTCCACGGAGTGGGAAGTACCCCAGGTCGTAGACACTGTAGGTTTCATCACGGGGAGCGTTTGCCAGCCAATGTGGACGTGCTGCAGCCATGATGGATCTTAAAAGAAAACAAGAATGTTGGATAAAGAGTCCAAGAAAGGATAGAATTCCAATGATATCTTCAAGCGAACCTCAAAGATAATCAAGATACTCAATTCGGAATGGAATGTTTCATATCATGTTTGAGATTATTTGATTTAATGGTCTGAAACTTAATCAATAATTAATCCTTATCACAATGATTTCAAAGTCCTACATGATGCATGCTGGGCTAAAAGAAAAATATAAAGTCAAATAAAATATAAATTAATCAAGGATAATATTGTTAAATTGTCATTAATGAGTCAAGATACCAATTCTTGTAATCCAGTGCTAAGCCGAAGCTCGTTTATCTACGCACCGTTTCACAAAAGTGGAACCATCGTCCCCACTAATTAACGATCCAATGGCCTATCCGTGCGATTAAGAATCATCTGGAATTATCACCGTTTTTTTTTTTGAAGGGAAACTCAAATTCCAGTTTCATCAAAACCACAAGGTCCTTGATATACTCTAATAAATATTTAACATATAGTAATGATGATGAATTACGTGAAATAGTACATAGGTAGAAATAACCGTCTTTTTAACCACAGTCGGGACTTCTTGACTCCCACAGTGAGATCTTCTTGACATTTCCAGCTTTACTCAGGTTTTCTTTGAATTTCCTGCAATCAAAATTATTAATAATTCCAAAAAAATATTCAATTTAAACATCAAAAACTACAGAATTTCGGATAAATCACAGAAAGGCTTAAACGCGTCGTGTCGAGCAGACGCCATTCAATGTTGAAACGCGGCGGTTCTCCTCGACGCCTTTTACGCACAGAAACAAGTTCCTGGTTGTTCTCTACTCGGATTCCAACTCTACCAATGCACATCCCTTTTCCAATCCAGAAAAGTCTTCCTAGGATCGCAATTCCTTCTATATAAACACCCTTAGGTTGTTCCCAAACAATCCTATCATAATCCAAAGATCCAAAGTTAAGTTTTCTCCCAAAGTTTCAAGGTTTCTTCAAAGTTTCAAAGTTTCCAAGCTCCAAGAAGGAAGAACTCCGAAAAAGAGGATGGATTCTTCAAACAAGAGGATGAAGATGTCTCTAGAGAATTTTTCCGACATAGAGAATCATCTCAATGGAAGGGATCCCAATCTTCTAGTAAGTTCAATCAACTTCCCTTCAATTCTTGTTCTTATTCTTTCATGTTCTTCGTTTTGTTCTTCATGTTCTTCCTTTCGTTTCCAGAATTATCCCATGTTTCCCGGCCCGAGAAAATTCACCTCTCTCCCTTGGATTCGCAAACTTGCAAAAAGAGTTAAGCTTTCCATGCAAGTGTTCATATCCAAGTGGAATCTTCAAGGTCTAGTAGTGCTTGCCAAAAATTACAAGAGTCCGAGCGTAGATTGGGCGGCTATGGGCGCCTTGATCGAGTGGTGGCATCCCCAAACTCATACGTTCTTCTTTCAAGACTTCGAGTGCACAATCTTTTTGGAGGAGGCGGAGCTTCTATTGGGTCTCCCAAAGACCAAATATAACAAAGATAAGATAGTCTTGACAAGAGATAGAATCACTGGTCAACAATTGTTGACATCAATTATGAAGGATCCTTCAGAAACTAAAGGATGCCTTACCAAGAAGGGGATCAATCTTGCAAAGCACGCTGAGGAGACTCTATATGAAATTGATGATCTAAGGGAGGATGAAGCGGAGGATGTGACGAAAGCTTTCGTTACATGCCTTGCCGGTGCCTTGTTCTTCCCTGCGCAGGACAATATCTTAGAAGATGACCAGGTCAGTGCCATCTGCGCAATCTTCGAAGGTAAATCCATTAGCACTGCACTTTTGGCTTATCTTTACAGCGGGCTTTCTGCGGCATCTGTGGGTCGTCCTCCCTATGGGTGCATGTTACTTTTTGCCTTATGGGTTGAACTTCACTTCAAATTCGAGTACAGCAAGAAAAGGCCTCTGAATCTATCTCAAATCTTCTTGAATAGTCCAATTCATTGCATTGCTAACATTGTAAAATTCAATGAGCACATGGTCAACAAGGTTCCAAAGCTCAAGACCCGGGCCGACTGGAGAGAGTATTTGAAGCTCATGACGTCTGACATATTTGACTCATCTCCGCTCGCTCTTGTTGGAAAGCCTATTTGGGTGCGCCGTGCAGCAGGAGCAGATTTCAAATTGATTGGAGCCACCGAGTTCGTGTTATACAACCCTCATCGGTGCCTTACTCAGCTTAGCTTGGGCCATCGTGAATTTCCTGAGTTCTCTTTCACATCCCCAATTAAGAAACGTGACTTGGAATCCGACGAAGATTATGAAGACATACAAATCATCACTACTTTGTGGAACCTTAGCTTTAGTTACCGTGTAAAATCCTCTAAAGATAGAGATAGAGGATTAAAATTTTCTTACCTTAAAAGTCTTCATGAAATTCTTCCTTAAACGTCCTCTTTCTCTTTTTTATGATGTAATAAAGGATTTCATTGAATAAAGAGTGATTTTTCTATGCCTTGAAATCTTTCCTTAACTTTCTGTGATGTGCTCATGATTTTTCCTTTAGTAAAAACTGGATTTTTCTGGAAACTTTGACAATTCGGGTTCTGTAAAATGCAAAACGCGTCCACTCAGAAATACGCCTTTCAACCATAATTCCTTTTTCAGAAATTCAATTTAATCTTCAAAAACCTGATTTAACCTTAAATTGCATCTGCAACAATTGACGCCTTTCAACTCTCTCTCCTACTTTTTCCAGGATTCCGCCATTAATTCCGTGATTAATTGCTTGAAACGCATCTTCAAGATAAGACGCTTTTCATCATCATCCTCTGTACGGCTCTGACCAGAATTGGCGGTAATCTGAAACGCGTCAACATATGTGGACGTCTTTCAATCAGTTTCAAACACATGTCCTTGCTGCCTCAACTTATGCGCCCTAAAATGCGTCTATCTGAGTCGACGCCTTTTATCTTTTCGTTTACAGACCCGCGAAGGCCCCCCTTTCTTCCTCACTTTTCTCCTAGCTTTCTCTCTCTTCCCTTGCTTTCCAAACTCCGGCGATCCAACTCCGGCCATCTCTCCTTCTCAAAAACTCCTTCTCTTGACTATGGAGCGTGGTGAGGGATCAAGGAAGGTAAAGGCTTTGGCCAAAAGACGACGGAGGCACGAGGAGGAAGTCCCAGAGGAGGTGCCGGCGGTCCTAGCCGAAGCTGCGGCATTCTTGGAGGAAGAAATCCCTCCACCGGCGCCTATAGCCATGGAAGAAGAAGAGGAGGGCGACCTCCACACGGTAAGCTCTCTGTGGAATGAATGGGGTGAGAAAAAGGGAGGAGAAAACGGGGTTCTTCAAGAACTCGGAATCGGGCCTTGAAAGGCGTCTAGACCAGGTGATGCAATTCAAAAGGCGTCGCCCTGGGCCGACGTCTTTTAAGGTAAATTCCGAATTTTTAATTAGACATAAAATAATTTTGAATGGCGTCAGGGTATATGGACGTGTTTTGAAAAACGTCTGTGTGTGCTGACGCCTTTCAAAACAGAAATGATTTTCCTGTTTTTATTCATTACTGACCTTATTTTTATGTTTTTATTATTTGCAGGGAGTGATGAGGGCCAGAATCTCATGGGACCTTGTGATAGGGACTTATAGAGGGCTCCCGGATTTCCAGAAGGCGCGCCTGCGCCGGATGGGGTTCGGCGAGGTATTAGATATCGAGCCATTTTGGCTCGATTTGGTCCTCCTGCAGGCGCTGCGGGAGAGGTGGCATGCGGAAAGCCGTGCTTTCCTAATGCCGTAGGGACATATGGTCCTCACCCTAGAGGACGTGGCCAGGATCACTGGCCTCAGGGTAGAGGGCCGACCTGTCAGTGGGGTTACTTACCCCAACTACTAGGGACTGGCAGAGGCTCTATTAGGGATAGAGGTATCCAGCTTAGGTAGGGAGTCTAGGATGGTTCCTAGGGTGGAGGTAGAGGCCTCCTTAGGATTAGATGAGCCCCGGCGTCGGTCTGACGAGACCCGGGAGGAGTTTAGGGATAGGTTAGCTGAGTCATCCTCCGCCATCTATTGTAGCGACCCGAGTCAGGTGGAGGAAGTAGATAGGCAGCTTAGAGTCTTTCTAGCCTTCTTCTTTGGTCGGTTGCTCTTCGGTACGAAGGGTGACCTCATTCATTGTAGATTCCTGTATTTACTAGATGATTTAGATAGCTTAGGGGAGTACGCCTGGGGTGCGGCCCTTCTGGCCCATCTCTTCGCCGATTTATCTGCGGTCACGCCGGACCGTAAGACTACCGTCAGCGGCTTCTCGCCGTTCCTCCAGGTATTAATTGTTTTATTATTTGTTTATGATATGCAATGCGATATGATATGATGCTTTACTAACTTATATGTTCATGAATGCAGGTTTGGAGTTACCATTACTTCCCGCTAGGCAGAGCGCGGATCGTGAGGCCCAGCGCCGTCCCATTGGCCTACCGTTAGCAACCGATCGTGGACACGGCTCCTCAGCACCACCAGTTGACGGCCCTCCGCCGTCAGTTCCTGGACTACCCAGAGCTCCTAGTAAGTTTTTAACTTGTTCAATTTTATTAAATGCAATCTTTTATTCCTTAAATGCAATTTATTTAATGAATGCACCTAATCTATATGCAGGTGATCTGGCGCCCGTACCTTGGTATGGGCGAGGAGGGTCAGCCGTGGATGACGGCTAGCATGAGGAGGTTCGGCAGGCAGATCTGGGTGCATTGCCTTAACGAAATCGAGCCCCTCCGCCTCCGGCTCGTGATGAGGACACTGGGTCTCCATCAAGAATGGATCAACGAGGAGGTCCCGGAGGACGTTGGGAGGAGCATGAGGGGCAAGCAAGCCCTCACAGATTGGCGTGCCAAGTTCTCGGAGCAGTACGAGTATTGGCACCGCCGAGGCGTACGTGTGAAGTCCCATGCGGAGAGTAGCGAGGCCTACCTCCAGCAATACCGGGCCCACTACGCCGATCAGCTTCGGTTCCTCCGACCACTCGATGTAAGTATGCATTTATGCGTCTTTAATTTTGTTATTATCTCGATTTATGTTTGGTGAATGAATGTATGTATGTGTGATATGCATGATGCACGTGATGCGGTCATCATCGACCTCCGGGCCCGCCTACATGATGCTGAGGCCCAGCTAGAATAAGTCCAGAAGGAACTGTTCGACCTGGTATGTATGCATGAATATGAGTGCATGTTTTAATTGATTGTTTTGGCGATCAACACTGACAGTTGTCTTTTGGTGCAGCGAGCCGTCTACACTCAGGCGGCTCCCTCTTCCTTCGGAGCTTCATCTTCTTCCTCGTCTGCTGCGCACGAGGCTGCTCTGGTTGACCTCCAGAGCCAGCTCGCCTCTGCTATTCACCGAGCTTCTCTTGCAGAGGAGGATCGCGCTGCTCGGGTAAGTTCTTCGACTTTTGATTCCTGAACTTGATTTTGATTACTTGATTGTCTTGAACTAACAATGACTTCGCTTCAGGTTGCTGAGCTTCAGGAAGCCCTTCAGAGGGCTGAAGCGGAGCTGGAGCGTTCTCGTGCTGCAGCTGCTCGTGCTGAGGCTGATGCGGCGCGGATCCAGTCTGTGGAGGAGCAGGTGGCCCGACTCTCGACTGGAGATCTTCCTCGAGAGCTTTCACACCTCCAGTCTCGACTGGGGTTCATCACCGAGGAGCGAGAGCGGGAGAGGCAGGAGCGGCAGAAGATGGATTCAGAGATGGCCTCCCTCTGAGTTCAGCTGGGGATTGCTGAGCACGAGCGTCGGAGTGTGGAGGAGAGGTACAGGCGTGCTCGACAGCGTGCCCAGGAGCGTGGTCTAACCAGTGCTTTTACTGCCAGTGTCGCCATGTCTTCCGGCCAGGCAGGGCCGAGCGAGATGGGGCCACCTCCACCTCCCAGCCGAGGACCAGCACTGGATGCGCCTGACGAGGCCCAGAGCCAGTTCGATGAGGGCGGAGGGGAGAGCCAGCCTTAAGGCTTATGTATTTTCTTTTCTTCCATGTATCATGTACAAAAACACCTTTTGATGATATACATGAAACTTTTAGGCTCCAATCTTGTGTGCTTGTCTTGTATCCTGTACAACACTCAACAAACAGGTTAAGTATCTATTTAGGCTTAGCCCCTTGCCTAACCAAATGAATGGTCAATCAATCTTTTCCTTCAGTAAATGGTCAAGGGGCATAGCCTTTATTAACAAAGGTAATGTGAATAATCAAAGTTAAGCAAAATGCAACATGCAAGCAAACAGATGCTCACTGAAAATAAAAGGAATGAGACATACCAAGTGCAATAAGCAAATGCTAAATGAAATATTTTTGTTGTTTTGAAATATTCATTTTTGTTTGGGTTTTGAAATATATGCTTTTTTTCAGATTTTGGACATATGTATTTTTTTACTTTTGACATATGTATTTTTTTGGATTTTTGACATGTATTTTTTTGGATTTTTGACACATGTATTTTTTTGGATTTTTGACATAAAAGATCAGCATGGTACTTAGATCAAAAGATCATATTCATTCATTAACTTAATTCCCAAATTATTCTTTAACAACTTAACTTAAACCCATCGTGTTTGAACTTGTGTTTCCATTCGTGATCCCATTTGATGACTTGACCCTTAGTCAATCTAAGCCATTCCTTAAGTTTGGAGTACGCCTCTTTAGAAAGAAAGGAAGAATAAGTTTTAGAAAGCCCATGAGAAGGTTCCGGAGACCTAAAAAGATGTTCCTTTCCTACCCTAATATCCGTTGGGGTTCGGTCATTTCTTTCCGGGGTATTTATCGACCTTGTGTTCCCTTTTATTTCATTTCATGGCCTTGATGTAACGTTTGTAGTGTAATGGCCTTTTGATTTGACATTTGGATTTTGTCTTTTGCTTTTGTTTTTCTATTCTTTTCTTTGGGACGGATCTCCCCCCTTTTTTTTATGACGGCCTCCTACTAAGATGGCGGGTATTCTTGGTAGTCTATTCTAAGTCTCGTTTCGACATCATGGGCCGAGTGTAAAACAGAATTTTGCTTTAAAAAGAATGATTTGTACTTTACACTTTTAGTCAAGCTTCGGTATCCTTTAGGACTTGGCATCTCTTGTTACTCACGAATCAAACGTGTCAGTGTGTGTAGTAATGTATTTGAAATTAAGTTATCCAGACTAACAAAGAAATTCGAGTTTATGAATTTTCTGATTCCACTGGTCTTTGTACCATACTGATCGACTCTTTAAACCTAAGGGTAATACTTCTTAAAATGTAAGCCATACCACGGATGATTTAGCTCTTCTCCTTCTGCATTAACAAGACGATAAGCATTACCAGGAAAAGCGTGTGATACAACATAAGGTCCTTCCTAGTTGGGTTGGAGCTTAGAACGCGGACCACCAGGTTTTACAAAAATCCTTTTGACGACCATTTCACCGACTTTGAGCTTACGTTCAATGACTTTCTTTTGATAAAAACGTGCTAGTCTATTTTGATAAACTTTTGCATGATTAGCAGCTGACCATCTTTTCTCGTCTAAAAGTTCCAATTGAGCAAGGAGTGCTGAACGATGTTCATCAATAGAGAATTCCTTATTCAATTGTACTCTTAATGACGGTATGAGGATCTCATATGGAACTACCGCTTGCATTCCAAATGTTAAGGAATAAGGAGTTTGCCCAGTGGGCGTGCGGATTGAAGTTCGGTAGGCCCATAGAGCCTCAACCAATTTTTCTGGCCAGTCGGCGAATTTATTAGATTTGCACGTCTTTTTGATAATTTTTATCAAAGTCTTATTTGTTGCCTCTGCTTGGCCATTGCCTTGCGGATAATAAGGAGACGAATGATGCAATGCAATTCTATACATGTTACAGAGGTCCTTCAATTCCTGTGACACGAACTGTAGTCCGTTGTCGGTGACGATGGTGCTTGGAATTCCAAATCGGGTGATGATGTTCTTCATGATGAACTTGCAGACGGTTGATGCTTTGATTTCCACGTACGCTTCAGCTTCTGCCCACTTGGTGAAGTATTCCGTTGCCGTGAGAATGAAAGATTTTTGCTTGATGTCGGAATCTGGGTTACCAAGGGGTCCAATGATGTCGAAAGCCCACATGGAGAAAGGCCATGGGGAAGAAATAGGATGGAGTGAAGATGCAGGAGAATGAATTTTGTCGGCGTGAAGTTGACACTTAGCACACCTACGAACATATCCTACACAGTCTTCTTCCATGGTTGGCCAATAAAACCCTTGTCTAAAGATCTTCTTTGCTAGTATCTGTCCATTGACATGGCCACCACAAACTCCACTATGAGCTCCTTCCATAACCTTCCAAAGCTCATCTTCGTCTAGACATCTCAGAAGAACTCCATCAAAACCTCTCTTATACAGTGCTCCCCCAACTAGGGTGTATCGTTGAGCAACTCTCTTGATAGCTCTCTTCTCCTCAGTTGTAGCTTCCTCAAGATACGATTGATCTTCACAATATTTAGCAATTTCATAATACCATGACTTCTTTTCATCATCCATCTCTTCTAACATCTCTATCAACATGATTTCTCTTTTTTCCACAATATCTCCGTCTCTAACTTTCTTCAGCAACTTCTCCTTAGTTCTAAGGAATGAAGGGTCTTTCACGGCAGGTGAAAGACGCCTATGAACTATGATTGATTCGGATTGCTTGCTGATTGAAAAATCAAGAGAAGATGTAAGTGAAGCTAGAGCGTCAGCTAAGATGTTTTGATTCCTAGGGACATGGACAAAGATCAATTTCGTAAAAAGCTTTGAGTAAGCAGAAGTAAGTTCCTGATAAGGCTTGAGCTTGGGATCAAAAGTTCGATACTTGGTCAGCACTTGGCGAAGAATCAGTTGGCTATCACCAACAATCCTGAGTTTGGTGGCACCATGGAAATGATCAGCCTCGAGACCAGCAAGGAGTGCCTCGTATTCAGCTATATTGTTAGTGACTGGAAAGTCAAGCTGAAAGGCTTGTGGAATGGTGACACCTTCAGGTGATAACAGAACGATACCTATCCCCTTTCCATGATAATTCAGAGCTCCGTCAAAATGCAGAGTCCACATATCATTTCTGATTTGATTTATGGACATCAGTTCCTCATCCGGAAACTCTGATCGCACTGGATCAAATCGAGGAAGGGGATGATGAGCGAGATGTTCCACTATGGCATAGCCCTTGATCGCTTTCTGCTGAATATAAATGATATCGAATTGAGATAGAAAGCTTTGCCATCGTGCTAACCTATCAGTAAGAACAGATTTCTCCAGAAGGAATTTGATCGGATTCATCCTAGCGATGAGATGGACTTCGTGGGCCAGAAAATAATGCTTCAATTTCTGAACAACCCAGACCAATGTTGCACATGTTTTCTCCATCGCCGTGTATCTCTGTTCAGCGGGATTGAGAAGTTTAGAGAGATAGTAGGCTGCCCTCTCTTTTCCTTCCTCATCCTCTTGTGCTAGGACGGCCCCCACTGCATCATCCAGGACTAAAATGTAGAGTATCAATGGTTTGCCTAGAGTTGGTGGTCTCAAAACAGGAGGACTTGCTAAATAGTTCTTTAATCCATCGAATGCCTCCTGACACTTATCGTCCCAATCAAATTTGACTCCCGGCTTGGTAAGCTCGTAAAACGGCTTACACCTTTGTGAATGATGGGAGACAAAACGGCGAATAAATTGCAACCTCCCGATTAATCCTCTTAACTCTTTCAAATTTTTGGGAGGTGGCATTTCTCTGATAGCCTTTGCCTTGTTAGGATCGATCTCAATTCCCCGTTTGCTGACGATGAATCCAAGTAATTTTCCTGAAGATACCCCGAAGACACATTTCTTGGGGTTCATCTTTAACTGATACTCTCTCGATCTCTCTAATACCCTTGCCAAAACCTTGGCGTGCTCAGCCTTTGTCTTAGATTTAACCAATAAGTCATCCACATACACTTCTAGATCTATGTGCATCATGTCATAAAATTTTGCCATCATAGCCCTCTGATAAGTGGCTCCAGCATTCTTCAATTCAAATGGCATGACCACATAACAATATGTTCCCCAAGGTGTAGTGAACGACGTTTTCTCTTGATCTTCTTCTGCCAACTTAATCTGATTGTACCCTGAAAATACGTCCATAAATGATAAGGTCTCATAGCCAGCAGTATTATCAATGAGTACATCAATATGAGGCAATGGAAAATCATCTTTAGGACACGCCCGGTTCAAATCGCGGAAGTCAATGCAAATTCTGACCTTCCCGTCCTTCTTCATAACCGGGACTATGTTAGCCACCCATTGTGGATAAAGGACAACTCTAATAAATTTGGCTTTATGTAATTTGTCGACCTCTTCCTTCATTTTTAGAGCCATTTGTGGGTGGAATCGCCTTAATTTCTGCTTGACAGGACTAGCTCCTTCCTTCAACGTCAATCTGTGTTCAACTAAAGATGAATCTAACCCCGGCATATCTTCATAACTCCAGGCGAAAGTGTCCTTATAGTCCTTAAGTACTTGTACCATTGCCTTCTCATCCTCTGCAGAAAGATTTTTACTGACGAGGACAACCTTAGGTTCGTCTTCAGTCCCTAAATTGATTTCTTTGGTGAGCTCTTCTACGGCAGCTGAGGGTTCATCGAATCTCTTCATTCCACTGGCATATGCCTCAGCTGCGTCCTCGTCATCTTCCTCATTTTCAATAATGGGGTCCTTTTCATGCACTAACTCATACACCCCATACCCATCATTGACTGACTCATCATTCATACAGTCTTCTGGCATCTGAATTGGATTTTCTAAAAACTGAGGGATTAAAGAGCAAGAAAAGCATCTATCAGCTAAGTCCTGGAGGTATCTATCTGGAATTCGCCTACCCTTAGACTTCCTAGACTTCCTAACTTGACTAACCTGCTTAAAACTAGACTGCCTAACTTCACTAAACTCCCTATTATAACCTAATGAAGACGAAGCAGGATAGAAATCTTGGGATACAAGTGGAAATACAGGAGAATCCTCCTGAGGGGAGGGGCAGAGTAGATTTAAGAGAGAATCTTGACCGAAGGACCCGCGCGACGGGGTACGATCGGACAAGTAAGAAGTTTCCTCGATAAGGATCTGAGAAGAATTTGTTGTAAAATTGGCATTTTTTTTTTGGATATCAGAGGAATTAAACATGAAACATGAATGAATACAAATAGAAGGAGAATCAGATGGAGGAAGTGGCACCAGGGCCAGAGGGTTAGGGGGATCATATAGCAATATGTCGCAGATCAAATCATACATCCTCTCTAGATCGAGAGGAGGAGATAGAATGAGGTCCCGAGGGGACATAGTGATCATAATGGGCGGAGCCCGTGGGATATCTTCAGTAATGACCCCCGACCAAGTCGGGGTCAGGAGCAGTGTGCGAAATAGAGTATGGAGCATGAAGACATGAGAAGGATATGTCCCCCTCGAGAGCAGATCTATAGTATAACCAGCTTCATAGGGGTCATCTGGCTCCCCTTCATCGATCTCTTCCGACAACAATATCCGCTTATCAAAGGTAGCACCTGGACCTTCAATCAGCTCGTCAATCTGCGGCGGCCATTTGAGTTCTGCAGGATCTAGGAACAATCTGTTCAGTGCAATATAAAGGTCTCTCAGATCGAACCACCTGTACCATTCGCATTCGGGATCATGAAATTTTCTCCTTTTCATAGGCCGCAAAGCCTCCAAGGATTGGTACGTAAGTATTTTTGAGCAATGCCTGGCCAAGTCTCTCCCATATATGTCATGGAGGTCAAAACATGAAGTAATGACCACCGTGTTGTCATGGCTAAGTATGGGCCCTTTTATGAAATGAGTGTACAAGGTCCATGTTAGGGGATCTCGGCCTTCCTTGGGTGGTGTAGACATTGTCTTCCAGATTTTCTGACCTTCTTCAATCTCTGCTCGCTGAACCAGATCTTGTTTAAGTTTTCTTGGCCTGTAGCCCATACCACTTCCAGGTGCTGCTCGATGATCTTTAACAGGAGTGGTCCTGCCTTGCAGCTGTGTGCCCAGACCTCTCCCAGGCTCGTAGCCGTTCTTCATCATAATTCTCCATCCTGGGGTACTCATGCACTTCCCCCTTTTGATGGTATTTAACGGGTATGGAGAAATAGTGGCGGCTTTTAGAGGATCAGCCACTGGACGGTAGACCTGTAATACCGACAGAAAAGGTTGTCGGCTAGGTAAAGCAGCAGATTTAATATTCAAGGTATGAGCAGCAGCAAGGATCGGCATGCTCGTCACCTTAATAATTCGTCCTTTGAAAGGAAATTTGAGGCATTGGTGATTCGTAGAGGGAATCGCCTCAAGAGTTTTGATATAAGGACGACCCAAAATGGCATTTATAGAAGGATCGATTTCCAGAATGTGAAATTCGACCTCTGCATGACTTATAGGGCCTAGCTCCACCTTCAAATAAACCATTCCAGAGGGGAACGGGTAGAGTTGTCATATGCCGTCACTGAGATGGGGCTGGGCAACCATTTTTCTTTGGGCACACCGCACAGCTCTAGGGTCTTCGGAGGTAGGACATTGATCGAAGCCCCTGTATCTACAAGGCATGCATCCACGGCCTTCTTACAGATGTTGATCGTGATGCTCAGAGCCATGCTTCTGGCTGCCGGCGGTGCTAGTTCCGATGTGTGAAATGTAATGGAGGGCTGATCCCCCTGAGGAACTAGTAGTGCTGCAATTTTTTCTACCGGCACGTCCTCATTGACCATCACCTTCTGCAAATATTCCATGAGGGCTTTTTGGTGACTCTTCGACCTTTTGATCAGTTCAAGTACGGTGATCCGTGCCGGTGTTCTGTCCAGATGTTTAAACAAGTCATATTGAGTGCCTGGTGCACTCTCTTCATTATGGGTTTCCTCAGTCGGCTGTGATGGGCCGTCTCTAACTGTTGACTAAGGAAAGACTTTGTTGAAAATCCTTCCACTTCGGAGCGCATGTTCCTCAACCGTGGAGGATCCGGGTGACACCTTGAGTACCGCAGGGTTGGATGGTGCGGATGATGTAGAGGGTTGGTATGTAGGTGATGGCGTAGGGTTAGGTGGTGATGGCGCGGTGCGGATTAAAGGCCTAGATGGTTGGATGGTGGATGGGTAAGTGGTTGGTGAAGTGGGGAAAGGCACGCGTAATAGCGGTCTGGATGGTAAGGGGGTATCTGGTAGGTGGTAGTGGTAGCGGGCGAAGTAGGGAATGGTACGCGGAGTAATGGCCTAGATGGTAGAAGGGGAGCGTGATTGGTTTGCGGGGGATTATATGATAGCGGTGTAGTGGTGTGGGGCGTAATGGGCTTGAGGAAAGCGGGTAGTGGTAATGGGTTATTGGGTGCGGGTGAGTAATATGCGGGTGTCGGTAGAGGGGTGATGGTAATGGGTTGTGGCCTAGGTATGTGGATGGTGCGGCGTGGTGGTCGTTCTGCGGTACTTGGAATATGGCCCGTCGAATAAAGAGAGGAAGAGTCCTCTATTCTCCACTGTTGCCCACGGTCAGCCTCAGACTGGCTGTTTGTCAAGATAGGGGCAACTTGGTTTTGGTTTTGGTGCTCCGGGAGCGGGTTCTGCACTATGCCCATGTTGGGTGGTGGTGCTGCTTGTGCTGGTGGTCTTGCTTGCTGCTGCTGTGGTCTTCTCGCCTTCAGGGCTGATATATACTTTTTCATCTCCTCCCAGTCTATGCCGCCCTGCTCGTTGAGATCATGAATATAATCTCTGAACTGGAAGCAGGTGTCGATGGTATGCCCAGGTTGCCTATGGAAGTAGCAATACCTGGACGTGTCGGCATTTTGAGGCCAGGCGGCCTTTTCCCTTGGCAAAACTAAGGCATTAGCTGCCATTAGAGCACTGAAGATATCTGCCAAGGATTCTGGGAGGGCCGGGTATTCTGCCCTTTTAGGGCCTGGAGGTCTTCTTTGCTGATTATAGTCAGCAGGAGGAGGGACATTATGGTATGCTGGCAGTGCGCGCAACTGATATTGCTGCTGTTGTTGATATTGCTGTTGTTGGGGATGCTGGTACTGCTGTTGCCGTTGCGGCGACTGCTGTTGCTGTTGCTGGTTCTGGTTCGGCTGCTGGGGCCGCTGATACTGTTGCTAATAATGGGGGTTCTGCTACCTGTACCCCTGCTGGTTTGGCTGCGGTGGCCTCTGGTACTGCTGCTGGTTCCTCATGAACTGGGGCGAGTTATTATTCATGCTACTAACTTGCTCGTGAGAGAGCGTGCCCTCAGTAGTCGGACCTGTGCTGGGAGAGTTTGGCACTGCAGGCTTCCGGAGTGGAGGCCTGCTAGGTCTGTGAGGTTCAAAGACGCTAGAGAACGTAGCGTCCTTGAAGGAATTTTGGCAGTACCGTGCTCTTTCATAGAGCTCTGCCATGTTGGTCAGATTGTTTAGGGATAGGACTAGCTTGCACTGGGGCGTGGCATTGGAAATTAACATCTTCACTTGCTCAGATTCGGACAAGTGATCCTTCACCTTTTCGGCCAGGCCCCGCCACCTGTCAGCAAAACTGACAAACTCCTCATCAGGTTTCATCTTTTCTGTTATGAGGTCAGTGATGGACAAGGAGGGTGCAACCCTGTCTTGGTACGTTGAATAAATTTTCGTGAAACGATACCGTAGTCCTCTACTTCGGAGGGTTCCAGGAAAAAGAACCACTCGAGGGCTGGTCCCTCTAGAGATCTCCTGAACAAAAAGGCCAACGACCTCTTGTCGTTCTGCCAGAAAGACGATTCGTATATAAACTCCTTCAAATGTGTGAAGGGGTTACCAGTACCATTGTACTTCCGGTACACTGGCATCTCAGAGGGTGGTAGGTGGAATACCGGCAGGCTCGGCAAATTTATCTCTGGAGATCAAGCGCAGCTTTGACTCCCATCATCTTCTGGAGGTTGTTGAATTGCTCATCCATGCGCTCCATTTTGGCCAGTAACGCTTGCGTGGTCAGATCTGCCTGGGGAGGAGGAGGAGGTGGAGGTACTTGATAGGCCTGCTACCTAGAGTACGTTGGACAGGGGGGACAATAAAGGGGAGGTCCGGCAGAGCTTCCGCCATGCCCGAGGGCATTTTGATAAGCATGCGTTTGCGGTCTAGCCGGTTGCCTAGAGGATGAAAGCTGCGGCCCAGCTGGCCGAGAAGTAACATGGAGGCCTTCCATGGCCTGATGAATGTAAGGAGGAAGAGGAGGTTGCTGAGGGACAGCAGGGGGAGCCACAGGGTTCAGCTCAGCAGGCTGCGTGGGTGCCTTTCCCTTCAGAATGGACTGGATCGCCTCGAACTGCTGAGGGTCCAGTCGGGAGGCAAGAACTCCCAAAGCGTTGACGACATCCGAAGGATCAGAGGACGAGGGATCATTCTGATTCATGTCCCCCTCAAGATTGGGATTAGGAATCGTATATTCATACGGAGGAAGATCAGGATATCGATCATGGGGATGAAAGAGAGGTGTCCGGACATTCCCATCTTGTCGATATGGAATGGGGATAGAATTACGGGAGGCATCAGCATCTCTCCCGTTCTCATAGTTGTAGTCCGAATCACGAGGGGCATTAGCATCTCCCTCGTAGTTGATGATGGCGTCTTGAGCCATACTCAAGTCCCTGCCTGATCGCAGCAGCATGATGTTAGATTCTTTTTTTTTTCAAAGATTTGACAAACAAGTTGCACAGAGATTAATTAATCAAGTGGATGCTTAACGTGATTTTAAGATTCCTTGTTGAGTTATTTGGATTCAATTAAACCACAAATTCGCTCAGGGAAAGGATCCTAGTTTCAGTTCAATATTCACCGTTATTCTCTATGGTTTTCTGTCACAACGTTTTATGAAATTTGACCGGGACTTCAACTGGTACAACCAGCTCGATGATCAAGGAGGAGTACCTTGATTTTGGGGACTTATGGAGGTCTCAACGTCAACTTCTCTAGTCTGATCAAGGGACCAACCCAATCAGAGAGAGTTGTTGACGTCAAGTAAGGTGTTCCTAAGAAAAGGAGGGTATTCGCCTCAGTGCGTATGACCTAGGGCCTGGATGGCCTCTAATGCTTAATAATAATGGGTAGTTAGCACTCAAGTCACAAAAATCTGAGAACTGGGGAAAAATTAAAAAACTGTATGAATTGCGTCGAGTGTAGTCGACGCTATTCAAACAAAATCTTAATTTTTTCGCAGAGACTCAGATTGCAGACAGTAGAGAATGAAGACTGAAAGGCGTCTGGGTATGTTGACGCAGTTTGAAACGCGTCAGTGCTCCTAGACGCTTTTCAAGTCGCAGAAACAGTTTTGCAGGAGGAATTTCTGGGTTGATTCCTCCTCAAAAAGCAGTAAATAATCAATTCATGCAGACTTTTTTTTAGTTCCAGATTTTAACAGGATGATTTACTAACTAAACAACTAGAAAATCAGTCAATCACACATCATTTTCATCACAAAAATAGCTTTTTAAACTAGTCAAGGGGAGGGCAAGATCTTGCCACTGGGGTGTGCACGTGGTGCACGAGGGAAATTAACTAAACTAAAACACTCACCAATTGGTGAGGACGTGTCGAAAGACACAAGTGGTGCACCGTGGGTGCCCGATTGATGATAGCAAGAACAAAAACTAAAAGATGGCGAGACCAAGTCCCACCGTGATCGCCAAATAAGCTGTGAGTGCTTTAAAATGCTAGTGTGATTAACATGAAAGATCTATGTTGTTTAGTGCAAAATAAACCTATTAAAAATAGAAACTAAGTGCAGTGATCACCAGAAACTTTTGACTTAAAAGTTCCAAAAGAAGTTTTTGATCGCCTACCTGTTTAAACGCGGAAGATATTGAGCTCTTGATTCCCTTCCTTCAGCCGGCTGAAGAAAGAGAGCCCTTCTCGTTCTTTGTTCTTGCTGTTGAGGTTGAAGTTGAGGATTTGAGGATCGTCCAGAGATTCTTGTGACTTTGTGTTTGATTTGCTCCTTTGCTCCGTGCAGAAAAAAAATAGAAATGGAAACGTAGAAATGATGATGAGAACTTTAAGCAAGAATAGTATATGTTCTAATCAGGATGTTAAGCATGCAACTAAACAGCAAACTTACTTGTTGAGTGGCTTTTGAAACCCCTTAATCAAATAGGTTTTGAAAAGAATGAATGTGTTCTGTGTTGCATGGAGTGATAATGAAGAATGTAGAACTAAATGAAATGAATGCAGAAAATAAAGACTTATGCCCAATGGTTGAATTCTTGAATAGATGAAGAATCTTGAAAGGACACCGACTTCTGGAAATGGCAGCGCTTCGGCGTTCTGACGTTGTTACTCCGATCTTCAACTCGCTACTGCTCAATGATAATCAACTCAAGATTACGCTTAACCTCTTTTAACTCAACATTGATGCAAGGTATTTATAGACTTCTTCTGCGTCCGCGGATTTACATGGAAAAATCTAGGATTTATCCATCTCAACCAACAGATAAATATAGATTAATTCATCTTTATCTGTAATTATCTAAAACGCGTCCATATTGGCTGACGCCTTTCAGATTAATTAAGATAAGGATAAACATCCGATAAAACTTATCTTTATCTTTATTAGCTAAAACGCGTCTACATGTATAGACGTCTTTTACACTAATTAAGATAATGATAAACATCCGGAAGAGAAATAGAAATAGCCTAGGAAACCTAAAATGCGTCAACACTTACAGACGCCTTTTAGCTAATTAATCAATTGATTAAAATTCAAATTTAAACGCTAAAAGAAGAATAAAGTCTAAATGGCGTCTACATGGGTAGACGTCTTTTAGCCTTCTTCATATTTTAACTGAAATTCGAGTTAAAATCAATTTGATCAATTAACTTAAACATGTATGTTAAACCCGACACTTAAAAAGATCAATAAAAATTAATCAATGATTAAATATCAGACCATTCTGAGGCATTATTATATAATATGAAATTTACTCAAAATGATGTGAAAATTAGCGTGTCTACACTAATCAATTTTGATATGGTCTCCGAAAAATTCATCGCTCAGTTTAGTCATATGACAACCATGCCTCCCACCTTGTTTGATCTTGTGATGGAGAAGATGAAGCCTGAAGAGGAGTTCACGTATTTTGCCAACAGGTGGAGGGCAATGGCCTCTAGGGCGGAAGTTACAATCCCCGAATCTCAAGCTATCATCATGCTAGTCAATAATGCTACCCCGCAGCTTCGGTCTATTCTCATGCTGAGCGAATTTCACACATTCGCACAATTTTATAATTGGGCTCGGGTAGTTCAATCTCAGATCTGGAGTTCCACTTCGTCATCCTCCTTTGAAAATCAGAACAGAAATAAGAGGACTACACAAATTCCACCAATAGAGGGAGTGACAATCAATGAACAGGTGAGTGCCTTGGGGAAACCCTTTAGGTCACCCAGTCCTATGTCCAGATGAGACAACCAATCCAATCAGAAACCATATTCAGCAGTTCCCCCTTCCTCTAGCGCCAAGATCAATTGGGGGACATGAAAGAGGCTATTGAAACCTTGAAAGTCAAGGGCCCTTCCTCTCATCAGGTAGCCCAAGATCCATCTAGCTCTCTAGAAAGGGTGAGCACCCTTGTCAAAAATATGGAACCAAATGTCGATCGCAGAGGACAGTACTGGGAGTATGAGGAGGTTGGGATATGGCGTGAGTGCCCCACTAAGATGACCAAACCTAGAGAGCCGTTGCAAGGAGTCTCCACTATTATCCAAGACAAACCTTTGGTCTTAATACGATCTAGGGAACAACCAACAGTCATCAACCCAGTCACTCTGGTCCAAGTTCCCTCAATTTCACTCAGAGAACCTCCTCTATCCATCTTGTGTCCAACATCAAAGCCAGGTCTAGTAACCAAATTCTGCCTAATAAATTCACCACCAGTTCAACCACTAAAGTCAGATCAAGCAGTAGACCCCAGTCCGATTGGTGTTACACTGAGAAATCGCATCATTCCCCCAACAAGTCAACCCTTGGACTCCCAAGAGAATTCAAAAAGGATTATTCAATCCAAGTATGACATCCTACAGAACCTAGGGAAAACTCCTGCCAAGATTTCGGTCCTAGGGTTGATTAGGAGATCTCCTACACATAGGGAGACATTGTTCAAATTCCTCTAGCGAATTTCAGTCAATGAAGATCTTCCTATCAGGGGGCTCATAAATGCCATTCTCTCAGTCACCCATACACCTACTATATCCTTCACAGATAAGGATCTGGCTCCCCCTGAATGCCAATCCCTCCCCTCATGCTTAACTGCAACACTCAATGGTCACTCATTGGACTCCATCCTGTTCGATGCCGGGGCATCAATCAATGTTTGTCCACTCAAGACCCCCAAGAAAGTAGGGATTGATCCTGAAGAGATTGGGTCTACTTCCATGATGGTCTCGACCTGTGATAATTCTCAAAGACCAGCTAATGGGAAACTGGAAATTGGCCCAGTGGCCATGATCTTTGAATTCTACATCCCTAATGTCAAGCCCATATACAATGCTATTCTAGGAAGGCCTTGGATGGACCAAACCCTGGGAGTGCTCTCTACTAATCATCAGTGCTATAAATTCCCATACAATGGGAAGATTGTCAAAATGAAGGGTACCCCCTATCTTGAGTCTTTGGACTCAGTCTCGACTGAACAAATTCCATCCATGATCACTTCTGGAAAAGGAAAAGAGCCCATCCTTTCATCGGTTGACTCTCAGGCCAAGCCCCAACCTAACATAGGTTGGCAGCTTATGGACAAAATGGGGCATAGTTCGGGATCTGGGTTAGCTAAGGAAGAGCAAGGAATTCGAGAGCCTATCTTTGAAAATCTGACCATTGGGGGATTCAGATTGGGTTACCTACTAACCAAACCAACTGAGGGATCAAGAAAATAGAGTCTCTTGGATCACTTTGTGAAGGAAAATCAAGAGGTACTCAAGATACACTATCTTGAGGATGAGTTGAAGGAAACAAGCAAGGAAATTCGAATAGAAGATGCAGAAGATTTCGATACACAGCTGCTATTCTATGAACCAACCACTCGACGAGAAGGAGCCTCCTTAGTGAGGGATGAACCGGCACTCGCCGCTTTCATTCCCTTCCTATTCCACCCACCTTCCATTCTCAGGCTTCCATCATTGGTTGTAGTACATTCTTCCGAGTGTTTTATGCTTAGAGACTACGACCCCCAAAAAGAGAAAAAGTCCCACTCCCATACCGAAGGGTATGAAACCACGAATGAGGAGCAAACATACTGGGGCAATTTTGCCATCATTGGGTCTCTGTCTGAAGGACCCACCTTTGCAACATGTCTGACTCACCCTCAGAGTCTTGTGCATAATCGCTTAGGG
Source organism: Zantedeschia hybrid cultivar (assembly GCA_030544215.1). Classification (NCBI taxonomy): domain Eukaryota; kingdom Viridiplantae; phylum Streptophyta; class Magnoliopsida; order Alismatales; family Araceae; genus Zantedeschia; species Zantedeschia hybrid cultivar. Next base: position 52,137,598 of record JARZZO010000011.1, read on the forward strand.
ATTGGATAGCTTCCTCTTTATCTAAGAGTTGTAGAAGTAAGTAAGTTCTTTCGTTTCTAGTTCAAGAGTTAACAAATAAGTGTAAATATTTGAAAAATATTTTTCTTTTACCCTTAAAAATTCAAAAATTTCAAAATCTCAAAAAAGTTGAATATCCCAAAAATCATCAAAAATATTTGTAAATATGTGCATACCTCAATGAAAATGACAAAAAATCAGAAAAGACACAAAATCCAGCTGTCTGGTGACTGCCACACAACCCCTTGTCTAGGTCTAGTTGCATGATAGGTTGGGTTAACATTGAGGTTTGGCTAAGACTTTGGTCCACTAGAACCTTGGACGTATCTACTTTACTTTCATACCGATCCCTATGATCATCCTGAGATGCACACACTTACACGTTTTTTCAAAGAGAACCTTCTTAAAATGAGTTCCAAGTCTTTAGTATACTGTCAAAATGCAACCTTTGTTCTTCGTCTCTCGACCAATCAGGACAGTTGACGCCCTTAAACGGTCGAGCTCAGCAAACTGCGGTTCCTCCACAACCCGATAGATGTAACCCTTCAAAAGGGCCAAAAAATGAAATGTAAAGGACCAGAGCACGTGAAGAGGGCAGTGTCCCCGCAGGCGGAATACCAAATAACCCCAAAAAATGTCAAGAGCGGAAAAGAAATACAAAAAGAAAAGGGGGTTCAAGCAATCAGAAAAAAGCCTGGTCGTGACCGTGCCTGGCTATGAAATCTACCAAAGGCCTGAAAAGTCAAAATAGGGGCATCTAGGAGGTTAAAAGGGGTCCGTTTTGTCACAGCTCGTCCTTTTAACGGTTTTGTCAATCCTCCTGTGAGGTTTGTCTCAAAATTTCTTCACCTTTTCCCCCTCAAGGTTTTAGCACGAGATAGCTATCTAAAGACCGAACATCATTTTAAAATGGTTCGTTTTTCAAAAATCGTCACATGATCACAGGAGTCCAAAATGGGTGAAGAGTAATGTCAATGTTTCTGGTGAACTAATTTCTTAACCATAATCTCAATGAGTACTTTCGATGACTTCGGGCTTAGGTCAATGCATGCGCGTCACCAATCGGTGCGACGGCGTCTGATTCCGGGTCAGCGTCACGCGGTTGACCATTAGGGTTCCAAGGTGTTCCATCATATACCTTCTAGATTGTAAGGAAAGAGACCCGGGTCGGGCAAATCATTTACCTCGAAAACCTTTTGGGCAAACTTGGTGGTCGGGAGCAGCTGGGAGCCTAAGCATGGCATGACGGTATTGTCATCAGTATGAGTCTTAACCGGTCAAGGTTAGTTTGAGGAGTCTAGAGGCCCAAATCAATCTAGATGTGTGCTTAGGATACCTAGGAAGTTGAGTGTGCATTTCCCTTCCATCATTCAACCAGGCTAAGTTTGGGCAGTCACCAGGTAGGTGGAATCAAAAACATGTTTTCATTCATCACACACCTCATTTGTTAATATCCACCAGCATTTGCATATTTACTTGTCGCATCAATTTCAATACTCTTCCTTTTGTCTGGTTAGTTGGATACGACCCCTTGACCCTATGCGAAGGTTAGGGAAAAGGTAGTTGCTCTTTTGGACAAGGGGCCGAAAACAGATACTACTAACTATTTTCCCCTCAGTATTGTGCATACAGGAAAAGGATTCTGTCCAAAAGGCGGACACCTTTTGCTGTCGAGTCGAAGCCAAAAGCAGCCGGATTGGCATTCTACTTTGAGAATGGCCATATCTTCCGTGCTGGCTTCGACTCGACAGGGACCTTTGTCCCTCGTTTCCTTGCAGCTTGTCATTAAGATATTGTGGATCATTGATTATTTACATTTGCTGATGTGTGTTCTTGCAGCTGCAGGAAATCTAAAGCAAGTAGGACTGAAGATACAGGAGGCTAATAACTTTGGGCGTATAGACTCTGAGTTCCTCTTTAAACAAAACAATGAGGAGTCTATATTCCCCAAGTTATTCGATTGGCCAATAAATCCCTCCTGTTTGCATTAGTAATTTGTTTTTTCAATTTTGAACCAGCATGCATTTGCATAAGCATCCATCCTCGCCCTAGGGGCAATGACCATAATTTATCACTCTGCTTAACCCATTGCTGATCTGTGAGTCTGGCAATTGTTCGTCTGTTAGCCCTTTGAGTTGGAAGACCTCATCCTTTTTTTTTCAATACGTGTGCTTGAGATGCTCTCACTTGGCGATCACATGATGCGCCAGGCCACCGCGCGCCCATTGTGTCGAGACCATTTCAAGTCACACCTCTCCATCTTTCATGCTTGAGATCCCTTTGGGCCAGATCGTTGCATTCTGGTGCGCCAAGGCCTCGCGGTTCCAGCACCCGAGGGTCCCACGGATTGTGATTCTCCAGTTTGAAATGTGTTCCTTTTCTTAACCACTCTTGCAATCCAAATAGCCAACTCTCATTCATTTACCACATTCGCATATCATCCTTGGATATAGCTCATTTCTTCTTCGGGCTATCCAAAATCAGGTTCGATTTCCGGAATACCTATTTATCATTTCATTCCACTCCACTGCAAAACAGGTGTCCTAAAGGGGCATTTGTAGACACCGATTTTGGACCACCCTTTTGGTCATGAACCACATCCATCATTAGCCCATCATCCCCAAACCCCCTTCATCTTAGCCATCTCAGCCCACTAATAACTAGGCCCATTAACCAATCCCGACTCTAGCCACCTTTTCGTGGAAGGCCAGCCAGCCCGCCTTCCACCGTCCTTCGAAGGCCAGCCAGCCCGCCTTCCACTACCCTTCGAAGGCCAACCAGCCCACCTTCCACCATCCTTCGAAGGCCAGCCAGTCCGCCTTCCACCACCTTTCAAAGGCCAGCTAGTCCGCCTTCCACCACCCTTCGAAGGCCACCCCTCACCTTCCACCACCCTTTGAAGGCCACCCCTTGCCTTCCACCCCCTTCGAAGGCCAACCGGGCCGCCTTCCACCTCTCCGTGGAAGGCCAGCTACCCTGCCTTCCACGGGATTGGAAGGCATGTTGGCTGGCCGTCCACTCCCCTAACTACCATCTTGACCTCGTCTTCCCCATGATCTCCTCTACTCGCTGCCCTCACCTCCACTACTCCGATCACTCCCCACTCCGGCGATTGCCGCGTGCACCACCTCCGATCCTTGACCACTTCCCATTGCCTCCAGGATGATTTACGGGGATTTAGACCCCTATTTTCTCCTATTTTCCCTTCACCTATTTAAACCCCCTATGTTCCCTCGAGCAAGGGGGTTGGAAGAAGAAGAAGGAGTTTCTTCTGGAGGGAAATTTCAGAGGAAGTTGGCCAGTGAGTCGGCCTTGAGGAGTCGGGCGGGCAAAGAGTCAGAGAGCTGTTTCAAGAGGAACGTCACTCCAAATGGGCTCGTCTTCCTAACCTTCTCTTTACTTTTCTCCTTTTTTTTCACTTCAATGCATTTCCACTCTCCATCTAGTCCGTAACATTTCCCTCTCTCACTCTTCTTTCCACTTTCACCACATTACTTCACTTTTCACACACGAGCACCCTATCTGCATGCATGCATCTTAGGATGACTTAGCAATCCTTATTTACCCCCAGAGGTTTCATACAAAAAACGGGAGGTGGGTGACCATAACATATGGTCACCTCCCCTCCCAAACACCCATCCGGTGCGTCTCCCTCCAATTCTAGTTAATTTTTATGTTTGCATGAATGGATTCTACATATCACAGTTCTAATTGGGCTATTTCTTTTCTTTGATTGTCATCTCTTTTCAAGGGCTCTTACCAGATTCTACGCGCAGACTGCCGAGCTCTCCTCCTCTGGCCGGCCGGAGGGAGAGAAGGGGAAACCACCATCTCCCGCTCCCTCAGAACGCGATCACTCTTACAATCCTGCGGAGCACAGGGACCGTAAGGTAATGCTCATGGCGATCACACACCTTAACTTCTAACCCTCCTAAATCGCCGCAGTACTAAGACGAACGGAGAAACCCTCGCCCGAAGCCCGCAGCAGCGGCGGGGGACGTTTCGGGCGCCTACATCACACTGAACAAAAAACATTAAAAGATAAGAGAAAATACATCCAATGTGACTATACTAAACCCAACACAAGTATTTCCATCATGTTAAACAAAAAAGGAAAGTTTTTGTGAATTCATCAATCCTCGGCTTTGAGCAGTATCCAGCTTGAGACTATCTAGCAATGTCTTTGCTAGCCCTAGTTTAGGAGGTTCCAAAATTGTCCCGGCCTCCTTGTGCACCAGTAGCTCTCCCTCTACCACGGATAGCACTTGATCTTCCTCTGTTGCCACCACGTCTGTCATGGCTTCCACTCCTACTTTGAGCTTCAGTAGAACATGAAACACTACCTTGAGTGCTACCTTCGACCCCAGTCTCACTGAGAAAGGTTGGTGGCCTGCAAAAAAGAAAGACAAGCTCTAGAGTAGTCTAACTTTGTATAATAGTTATTAAAAGGACATAATGAGATAATTGAATCAATAGCTCATACAAAGAAAAACTTGTCTTGATTAGTGTTCGAACCTTTCAAATGAGCATTTATTTATGCTCCAAATATGTATGGATTTCTAGTGGTATGTTGTTTTGTGCTCTAAATCTGTATGCATTTCTAGTGGTTCCTGTTCTCATGTCCATTCTAGTGGTTCCTATTCTTATGACAAATTTGTTTCCACTACCTGTAGATGGGTCACCTTCAGTGGTCCTATCAGCATCCATGGTTCATGTTCTCATGACGAGGACCAACTTTTAGCAGAATTTGAGGAAAGAAGGAAATCCTGAATGCATCTCTATTTGTTGGTTGTACTTGTGGAGGGTTTTGTGAATGAGAGAAAGGTGAGGTGTACCCTGTGTGAAGAAGGATGGGGGAGTGGACGAAAGTCTTATAGAGTTTGGAGGATATTTTTCTAGTTGTTTGCCTTATAGAGGAGTTTGGAGGACAGTTTTCTATCAATATCCCAGGGAGGTTTGCATAGGGATCATTACTTTAATATTTCCATTGTATAGTGAGGTGTGTGCTAAGATCCTAGCATGTAGGATTAAACCACTACTGTATAATAAAAGGGGCATTAGGCAAGGTTCCATTAGGCTGTATTATCATCTACCTCATTCTCATTAAACATGGAACTTATAGTAGGAAAAATTATTCTATTTAGACTAGGAGTATAGTTGGAAGTTATTCTAGGAAAAACTTATTCTTTGATGCCATTTAATATGTAAGAATTACCTAAAGGGAGGATTTTTACAAGTGGTTTTATGATGCCCCATTTGACCACACCTTGTACACTTGTGTCGTGGCCTTTTTGGATCGACTTTCTCAAATTTGTCTTTGATCCTTTTTTTCTTGGGCCTACCCCTAGGTCTATGCTCCTTTGGAGGAAGGATAGTGTAGTCCAACTGAAGCGGCTCCCAAGAGCTTATGTCAGTGATGGGTGAGATGGCAGCTGCATATGCCTCTTTAAACGTAGCCACTGAGTAGCAGTGATCACAATAATCTTGCACCACACTTCTAATAGTAGTGATGAAAGCAGTTGCATGTTCACACGGAAGACCTGTCACTTGCCACCTCCGACATGTACAAGTCTTCTCCTAAAGATTCACATAATATCTAAATGCATTTCCACACACCTCTGCTCTGCGATCATCAGATCTTCTTACTTGATACTTCCCCAAATTCTTACTGATTTTTTGTACATAACGAAGGGCCTCAGGAACTAACTTCCCCCTCCATCGAGACGCTTGTTGACGCCTCAAATGCATTTTAACCATAAACTACTGCCTTATCATATCAATCATATCTATAACTGGTAGACCCCTATGTTGTATAATAAAAGTATTGAAACTCTCACTGATATTGTTGGTGATGTTGTGGGGCCTAGGTGCAAATGAGAACTGTGACCTACTCCAAATATGCTCCCTCTTATCTTGTAACTATTGAGTAACATCAGGAGAATTTTGAATCAACTCTTGTATGCTCCTCTCAAGTCCAACCCTTGTGAAGGACCTTGCTGCATTCCATAGCAAATGCTCCATACATTCTCTTGGACACTTCTTTCTAAAGCTCTTATACATATGCCTCATCCAAGTCCCGTGCTCAGCCAAAGGAAATTCCTTTTGCATAGCAATTTCTAGCCCTTTCTCCATGTCTGATAAGAATGCGAGCCCTGAAACATCCCCAATGGCCTCCTTTAGGTTCTGTAAAAACTAGGTCCAACTATCTTTTGATTCCCCTCCATCAAGGCATACGCAACTGGGAATAAACCACAATTTCCATCAACACCAGTAGCTGCAGCCAAAACATCTTTGTATCTGCCTTTAAGATGGCATGCATCTAGCCCTAGAATGGGCCTACAACCAGCTAAAAATCCCACCTTGCATACATGTAGACACACAAAAAATCTTTGAAAAAATTTATCATTTTCCAACTTCACCTTGACATAGCTGCCAAGATTTGTCTTGAGGATCTCATTCTCTAGTTGTGGTATCTACTCATAAGCCTTCTCAGACTTTCCATAAATAATTTCATTTGCTATTTCCTTTGCATCCCATGCTCTATGATATGGGACATCCACATTGTATTCTTCATGCAACCACTTCTTTATCTTGAAAGGAGGCATCACGGGATCCCTTCTCAACAAATGAACTATTCTCTGTGCAATCCACTTTGCTGAAGCCATGTGATTTCCTGCCTTATTGTTGGCAATGCAAGTATGCTTCTCTTGCATAGTCTTCACCTGAAATGTAATGTTATCTGGCAATATTGATGCATGTATGTGCCATGCACAATCTATGTCACTACACCTTGCAGTGACTCTAACCTTGTCATTCTTTATATAAAATATCTCAAACTCATATTTTATGCAGTGTTGTCCCAGTGACATTTTGAAGGCATCAACATTCTTAAACTTTGCCCCTACAACTATTTGAGGATCCTCAGCAGAACCTTCAACAATCTCGATACCATGACCATCTTCGGAACTCACAGTGTAATCATCTGAATCTGACAAGACACTCTTATAGCTTTCATCTGTGTAGCATTTGTCTAAATCTTCTTCTTCATTGGTTACATCAGCCATAGCAGGATCGTCATCAGAAGCAACAACTTCACCTTCAACATCAAAATCAGCATCAATATTAACATTATCAAATGTGACATAATCAAATTGTGACTCAAAATTAGCTACAGTCCCTTGGTCAATATTTTCATTAGGCTGTGCTATCCTCTCAGATGGGTTGGAAGCTTTGCTAGGTTCACAGGTACACTCAGATGGCCTGACAGGTTCAGTAGGAGTAATCTGCACCTCTTTATCAACCACACCATACAATGTAAACTTCTTAGCAGCCGCATTATCCTGGACAATTTGCATCAATATTCTATCTGAATCAACCACCACAATCTCCCTTGGTCTAGTGTGGGGAATGACATAAGTCAATGTTAGTGGCTGCCCAATTCCCCATTTACACATGGCAAAAATCTTGAATTAGAGTTACAATTGAAAACTCATCCACGTCTACACTCATAGTCCTTTATTGCCCACCCATATACTTCCATTTAAAATCAGAAGAAACCTCCTTCCAAACTCCACCATAGAACAATGTAAGCTTGTAATTTATATTATCTCCCATTCTCTTGCAACAAACAATTCTTCTTAGGCTAACAAGACATGCAAATAAGAAAAAAAATTACATAAACATCCATAAACAAAAAGCACATTTAAACGTGTAACAAAAAGCAACCAACCAAGTATGAAAATTTCACATGGCAAGCGAGATCTCAGTATAAAATTTCACATGTTCTTTTTTTTTTCTAAACCAAGCACAAGAAAGATAGAAGTTAAGTTTTTCAAAACATCATCGCTTCATTCTTCCTCTTAACCAAACCCCTTAATTTTTTTCTCGATGTCACTGCTTCATACTTCCTCTAGCCAAGCAGTGCATGCATGATTAAATAAAGGGAAAGAAAAATAGGGTTTTTTCCCACCGTATGGATGAATATGGGGAGAGGAAGCAGTGGCCCTCATTACAGAAAAGAGAAGATAAAAAGCTCTAACCTTTCTTGTCGTCGAGTGCTCGGGCACCTCTGAAAACTGCACAATGCCAATAGGTCGATCACCTTCTTCTGACTCTAGTTGCTAGATCGTCGTCTTCGTTGCCGTTAGAAGGATCAAAGGGCTCCGACATTCTTCCTGCTCCAACCCTTGTGGAAACCAAGTAGCAAAGGCGGGAACAGGTGCATGATGAAATAAGGGAGAAGAAAAATTGGGTTTTTTGTACTGTATGGATGAATATGGGGAGAGGAAGCAATGGCCCTCATTACAAAAAAGAGAAGAGATAAAAAAACTCCTACCTTTCTTTCTATCGAGTGATCGGGCACCTTTGAAAGTTGCACAGTGCCAATAACTCGAAGGGCACCTCTGAAAGCTCCAACCTTTCTTCTTACTCTGGTTGCCGGATCATCGTCTTCGTCACCGTCAAAAGGATCATCGCCATCTTGTGGAAACCAAGTAGCAAAGGCGGGAACGGGTGCACGGCGAGAGAGAGAAGATGGATGGGAGGAGAGAGATGGTTACGGAAAGTTAAAGTGGGGTATTTCGGTCTTTCCCTAGGTTGGGTACACTTAACCTGCCTTTTAACCAGGGTGAAGTTGCACGAACCTAATGAAAGTAGACGACAGGGATTTATATCTAAATTCTTTTAGTATAGAACAACTAATAACAAAATACAGAGGATACGGGGACTTATTCCGAAATAGATAATTTTACAGGGATCGAAATCGAAAAAACTCTTCTATTTTTCATAGATTCTTCATTGTTTTCTCCATAGTTTCATCATATCACTTCATGTTAACACACACCCACATCATTCTTTCCAAACCCATGTTCATGTTAGGGGTTTAAAGAACCATAAAAAGTGAGTTATTTTAATTTAGTTGCATGCTTAATTTGCTTGATAGAATAGTTACTACACTACCCCATACCTCTAACCATATTCTTTCTTTTCTTTGTTTAACTTTATTTTGCAAGATTTGAAAGGAAAGAAGCTTGGAGAAAGGAGAAAAACAAGTTAAGAAATCCATAACAAAAGCAAGAGCAAATAAGAAGAAAGCTCTTTCTCTTTGGCCGGCCAAAGAGAAGGAACAAAAAGAATTCTAATCTCCCAAAGTTTGAACGTTACGCGATCATCTTTTATCATTGAAACCATCGACTTCTGGCGATCACGATCTTTATAGTTTGTTTATTATCCAAATGAACATGAGATTCGTGATTTTCACACACTACAATTGAGCACTCACAGCTTTTTAATGATCACGGTGGGACTTTGTCTTGCCTTCTTGTTACTTTTCTCTTACCTTTTATCATTGGGCACCCTCGGTGTACCATTTGTGTCTCCTGGGCACGTTTTCACCAATTGGTGATTGGTTACTTTATCCCCACGTGCACCACGTGCACACCCGTTGTGGCAAGATCTTGCCCTCCCTTGATTTGTTGGAAGTTGTGAGTTTGATAAGAAGTGTGTGTTTGAGTGATTTCATGTTTGTTTGCATAATAATCAACCTATTAAAATTGAGTTTCGCACAATCAATTGACTGTTGTTTACTTTGATAACTTGAGAGCGGATTGCCCTTACTTTTACTATCACTTGTGTGTTTTCGGGCTCCAAATAGCGTCAGGGGTTGTCGATGCAATTCAAAACGCGTCGGCACATCCAGACGCCATTTAGCCTCTTTTACCTGTCTCGGCTACTACCTGAGTTTCTGTGAACAGAAGAGTTTACTGTCTTGAATGGCGTCTGTGAACAGCGATGCGATTCAAGCTATTTTTTCTCTTGGTCATTACTCCTCAGATCCTTGATCTCCCTGTTACATATATTTACTTTATACTATATTAGAGGCCATCCAGGCCACAGGTCATTTGCATTGGGGCTCACCCCCCTTCTTTTAGGAACACCTTCCTTAGCACTCTTACCTCTCTCTGACTGGGTCGGTCCTTCAGTCAGACTAGAGTGGTTTGTATTAAGACCTCCATAAGTCCCCAAAAGCAAGGAATTCCTCCTTGTTCATTAGGCCGGTTGTACCATTTGAAGTCCCAAGTAGTCATTCATACCGTTGTGAGCGAAGCTATAGAATATAACGACGAAAACTGAACTGAAACTAGGATTCTACCTATTAAGGAAATTGGTGCCTAAAATCCAAATAATTCAATAAGGAATCCTAAAACAACATAATCATCAACTTAGTTGTTAATCCCTGCGCAACTTGTTTGAATCTCTGATAAAATTGAACACTATGATGTTACGTTCAAGTAGGACCATCGGCGTGGTTTGCCTTCAAACAAGAAGATGCATTTGAGTATGAGGGAGATGTCAATGCCCCTCGTAATTATGATTATCATTATGAGAATGGGGGAGATGCTAATGTCCCCCCATGATTCTAACTTCTTTCACACTGAGTATGAGGGAAACACCTATATCCCTCATCAGGCTCATTTTACTCATGACCAGTATGATCATGGTACCAATCATCCCCATGTGCATGTGATTTCTAATCCCACTTATGAGGAGGCTTAAGACCAAGCTAAGCCTTGCTCTACTAATCCTCCATATCTAGTCACTGTCCTAGGAGCTCTGGCTACCCACGTAGGTCCTCAACAGCTTGAGGCCATCTAGTTTATTCTTAAGGGGAAGGCGCCTTTGCGTTCTGCCAAATCAAACCCCGTGGTTCACCCTGTTCTTCCTACTCGTCAGATTCCATCTATTCATCAGGCCATGGAAGGCCTTCATGTCTCTAGTCCCCGGCCACCTGGGCCACAACAATACTCCTTGAGATGCCTGGCGAGACCACTGACGCCTACTTATCAGAATGCCTTTGGGCATAACGGGAATGCCGCCGGATCTCAGCCATATTGTCCTCCTGGCCCAAGTTATTCCTAGAGGCAAGTTTCTCATGCTCCACACCCCCTTCTCCACCAGTTGATCCAGTAACTCAGGCACTCTTTACTAAGATGAATCAGATCGACGAACAGTTTAAGAGCTTCCATAAAATGATGGATGTCAAGGCTGTACTTAAGATTTCTCTCCCCAATTTGCCAGTATTTTATCTTCCTCCCTCTGATATGTCTGTGTACAGGAAATACAATGGCTCTGGTAATCCTTTCACTCATTTGAAAGAGTTCATGTATGAGTCATCATTTTGGCAGAATGACAAAAGGTCGTTGGCTTTCTTATTCAGAAGATCACTAGAGGGACCAACCCTCGAGTGGTTCTTTTCCTAGGACTCATCCGATGCTGAGGATTTTGACATTGTGTCACAGATATTCCTCCAACGATACAAGGATAGGATAGCACCATCATTGTCTATAACTTATCTGGTGTTTGAGAAAATGATGTTTGATGAAGACTTCATAACATTTGCTGATAGATGGAAGGTCATGATAGAAAAGATCAAAGATCACTTATCTGAGTCTGAGCAAGTCAAGATGATGAATGCCAATGCAACCCCTCAATATAAGTTGGTCCTTACATTGAATAATCTGACCAACATGGCAGATTTATATGAGAGAGCTTGATACACCCAAAATGCATTTAAGGACTCCACCTTTCCTAGTGTCTTCAATCCTCACACACCCAGCAGACCTCCACTTCGGAAGCCTGCCATGCCAAACTCTTCCAGCATGGGTCCAACGACTGAGGGCACACTCTTCCATGAACAGATAAGCACAGTGAATAACAATCAGTCTCAGTTCGTGAGAAACCAGCAACCACAATACATTGGACAGAGACCACCAAATCAATAGGGCTTTAGGCACAACAGTATCAGCCATCTTTCAACCAGCTTTGTTAACCACCAACATACAATAATGTGCCACCTGCAAATGATTACAATCAGCAGAGAAAGCCTCCAGGCCCGAAGAGGGCATCATATCCCCCACTTCCAGAGTCCCTGTTAGATATATTCAATGCCCTCATGGCTGAGAATGCATTGGCATTACCCAAAGAAAAGACCGTCTGGCCACCAAATGCAAATGTCTCCTACTACTGTGTCTTTCATAACAACCTGGGCATACTGTGGATGATTGTTTCCAGCTCCGGGAGTACATCCACGATTTAAATGATCAAGGGGGCATAGATTGGGAGGAAATGAGAAAGTTCATAGCCGCCCTGAAGACGAGAAGGCTACAGTAGTAGCAACAACAGCCACAACAACAACAGCAGCAACAACAGCCGATCCAGAGAGCACCAGTTCAGCAAGCAGCACCACATAATATGAGTATAGTGCAGAACCTGCTGTCGGAGCATCAGAACCAAATTCCCCCAATTCTTACCAATAGCCAGTCTAAGGCTAACAGAGGGCAACTGTAGAAGGTAGAGGAATCTTACTCTATTTACTTAACAGGTCGTAGTCAGAGTATTGCCGAGTAACCGCCACTATCATCGTCGAAAATTTGACGATGGAACTTTCTACCGAGGATTGACCGTTGGTACACGATCAAAACCATTAATTCTTTTTAATTTAATTCATTATGATCTTTATTATCATATAATAAAATTAGAATTAATAAAAAAAAAATGAGTCTCCTTTTAGGAATCATTAAATTGTGTCCCGTATCATCTGCATACCTAAGCTAAAACCCATCACCATTACATCCACACCAACACCCGTCTTCCTTAAACCTACCACACAACCTCAACCATGCAACCCTCCACAACTCAACCATGAACCTATCATGCCATCAAAACCGCTGCTTCACATTCCATTCCCCACATTACCATCAAACCATTACCCAATACCATACAACCCTCCAAACCGCTCACCCGCGTAGCAATACCTCCCCCAAATAACCCACCACCCACTTATGAACCCATCACACCATCTAAACCCCTCATAAACCCGGCAATACTCAAGGCGTCGCTTGCGTTATTTATCGTTGAGGTCCAGAGCGATCTCATTTTCAGTAAGGTTTTCCCTCAGTCCACAACACGAGACTGCCCATCACAGCCGACAGAAGAAGCTCATAATGAAGAGAGTGCACCTGGCACTCAGTATGATTTGTTGAAACAGTTGAACAGGACATCGGCACGCGTCTCTATACTGGAGCTTATCAAAAGATCCAAGACCCATCCGGCCCTGATAGAGTATTTACAGAAAGTCATGGTCAATGAAGACGTGCAGGTAAAACAGATTACTGCTCTATTAGTTCCTCGAGGGATCAGCCCTCTATATCCTTCCACTCTTCTGAGTGAGCACCCTTGGCAGCAAGGGGCATAGCCTTGAGCATTACAGTCAACATCAGCAAGAGAGTTGTGGATGCATGTATGGTAGATACATGAGCTTCTATTAATGTGTTGCCACCGAGAACTCTAGAACTCTTAGGCATTCCAAAAGAGAAGTGGTTACCTTCCCCCATCTCTGTTACTGCCAATGATAATTCTACTCGTTCCGCTCTGGGCATGATATATTTGAAGGTGGAGTTGGGCCCCATTTGCCATGCTGAGGTTGAATTCCACGTTCTTGAAATCGACCTTCACTGAAAGGCATACTTGGTTGTCCTTACATCAAACTGCTCGAGGCAATCCCCTCAACAAACCATCAATGCCTCAAGTTCCCTTATAAAGGACACGTTATCAAAGTAACTAGTATGCCTATTCTTGCTGCAACCCATTCGTTGAATGTGAATCCAATTCCCATTCCTTCACCTGTTCAACAGTCAATTATCTCTGTGTTACAAACTTACCTTCCTTTGATAAATCCATTGAAAACCATCATACCCTTATCATATCCAATTGATTCTATGAAACGGGGGAAGTCCATAAGTACCCCAGGCTGGAACATCATGATGAAGATTGGATATCAACCAGGAAAGGGTATGGACACTCAGCTGCAAGGAAAAATTAAGTCAGTAAAATAGAACAGAAGGATATCTGGTAACGGTCTAGGCTATAGGCCGGAGAAGGTAAGGCATGGTATTGTTCAACAGTTAGAAAGCGAAGATGGTCAGAAGATATGGAAGACAATGGTGACACCCTATAAGGAAAATCGGGACCCCTGACTTAGACTTTGTCTACTCATTTTGTAAAATGGCCCGTAATTCATCATGACTATGACAGCACAGTGGTGATAACCTCCTCTTTTGACCTGCATGACATATATGGGAGGGATCTGGCCAGACACTACTCACAGTTGCTAACATACAAATCCTTGGAGGCTCTGCGGCTGATGAAAAAGAGAAAAATTCAAGATCTAGAGTCTGAGTGGTATAGGTGGTTTGATATCTGGGACCTGTACATAGCACTGAACAGGCTGTTCTTGCATTCTTCGGAACCACAGTGACCGTCGCTCATTAATGAGCTGATAGAAGAGCCTGGCGTCATTTTTGATAAAAGGATTCTGCTAAGTGAAGAGACTGATAGAGGGGGAGCCAGATGATCCCTATGAAACTGGTTTAACAACAGATCATCTCTGGAGGGCTACTTACCCCTTGCATGTTTTCACCCTCCACACCCTATTTCGTACTCTGCTCCTTACCTCGACTTGGTCGAGGGTCATCACTGAAGATATACCTCGGGATCCTCCCATCATCACCACCCTGTCTCATCGAGACCTTCTTCCTTGGAGTCCTCTCGATCTGGAGAGGATCCATGATCTAATATGGGACATATTATTATACGATCCCCCTAATCCCCTGGCAATGGTGCCATTTTCTCCATCACATCCCCCTCCTTTTCAAATCCATTCTTGATTCATGCTTAATATCCAAAATTCCCCCCCTAAAAAATGCCAATTTGGCAACTTCTTCCTCCCGAATCCTCGTTGAGGAAACATCCTACTATCTGTCCGAATGTACCCATCGCACGGGTCGCTCGGGCAAGATTCTCTTCTAGATATACGCTGTTCCTCCTCTCGAGAGGATTCTCTTGTATTTCCTCATGTATCTAATGATTTTTATCCTTCTTCGTCCTCCCTAAGTCAGGATAGTGAGTCTAATGGTAGGTAGTTTAATGAAGTTAGGGAGTTTAAAGAATCCAATCCAGTTGTTGAAGAGTCTGAGGTAGATGAGTTGGTCGATGATGGGTATGGGGTGTACGAATTGGTACATGAGAAGGACCCTGTTGTCGAAGAAGAAGAAGATGAGGATGCAGTAGAGTCATATGCGAGTGGAGTGAAAAGATTTGATGAACCCTCAATTACTGTAGAAGAGCCAACAAAGGAAATCAATCTAGGAACCGAAGAAGAACCTAGGATTGTCGTCATTAGTCAAAGTCTTTCTAGATCAGATGAAGAGGCATTGGTTCGAATTCTTAGAGATTACAAGGACACTTTTTCCTGGAGCTATGAAGATATGCCGGGGTTAGATTCTTCTCTAGTGGAGCATCGATTGACATTGAAATATGGAGCTAGCCCGGTCAAACAGAAGTTAAGGCGATTCCACCTACAGATGGCTTTGAAGATGAAGGAAGAGGTCGATAAATTACATAAAGATAAATTTATTAGAGTTGTCCTCTATCCACAATGGGTGACTAATATAGTCCCGGTTATGAAAAATGATGGGAAAGTCAGAATTTGTATTGACTTTCGAGATTTGAACCAGGCATGTCCTAAGGATGATTTCCCCCTGCCTCATATAGATGTGCTGATTGATAACACAGTTGGATTTGAGACTCTGTCATTTATGGATGGCTTTCCATGATACAATCAGATTAGGTTGGCAGAAGATGATCAAGAGAAGATGTCATTCACTACACCATGGGGCACATATTGTTATGTTGTCATGCCATTTGGGTTGAAGAACGCTGGAGCCACCTATTAAAGGGCTATGATGGCTATATTCCATAATATGATGCATATAAATTTGGAAGTCTATATGGATGACTTACTAGTGAAGTCTAAGACTAAAGCTGAGCATACTGAAATTCTGGCAAAGGTTTTAGAAAGATCGAGGGAATATCAATTGAAGATGAACCCAAAGAAGTGCGTATTTAGTGTCTCGTCGGGGAAGTTGTTAGGGTTCATTGTCAGCAAATGGGGCATTGAGATCGATCCCAACAAGGCTAAAGTTATTATTGAAATGCCACCTCTTAAGAACTTGAAAGAGTTGAGAGGATTAATCAAAAGGTTGCAGTTTATTCGTCACTTTATCTCCCAGCATTCACAAAGGTGTAAGCTGTTCTACGAGCTTACTAAGCCAGGAGTCAAATTCAATTGGGACGATAAGTGCCAGGAGGCATTTGATAGGTTAAAGACATACTTGGCGAGCCCTCCAGTATTGAGACACCATCTCCGGACAAACATTTAATTCTGTACATTTCTATCCTTGATGATTTGGTAGGGGTTGTCCTAGCACAAGAGGATGAAGAAGGAAAGGAGAGGGTAGCCTATTATCTCTCTAAACTTCTCAACCCCGTTGAACATAGGTATATGGCGATGGAGAAAACATGTGCTGCATTGGTCTCGGTAGTTCAGAAGTTGAAGCATTATTTTTTGACCCATGAAGTCCATCTCATCACTAGGATGAATTCAATCAAGTTCTTTCTGGAGAAGTTTGTCCTTACAGATCAATTAGCATGTTGGCAGAGCTTTCTATCTAAGTTTAGTATCATCTACATTCAACAGAAAGCAATCAAAGGCTAT
The DNA here is from genome assembly GCA_030544215.1 of Zantedeschia hybrid cultivar. Classification (NCBI taxonomy): domain Eukaryota; kingdom Viridiplantae; phylum Streptophyta; class Magnoliopsida; order Alismatales; family Araceae; genus Zantedeschia; species Zantedeschia hybrid cultivar. The sequence goes on from JARZZO010000011.1 coordinate 52,154,228, forward strand.
GCCATAGCAGAATACCTTGCTCATCACCCTCTACCCATATTTTATCCAGTTCGATCGGAGTTTCCAGATGAGGAACTGATGTCCATCAACATAATCAAAGATGACATGTGGACTCTGTATTTTGACGGAGCTCTGAACTCTCATAGTAAGAGTATCGGTATCGTTCTCCTATCACCTGAAGGTGTCACCATTCCACAAGCCTTTCAGCTCTCTTTTTATGTTACCAACAACATAGCTGAATATGAGGCTCTTCTTGCTGGTCTCGAGGCCGCTCATTTATATGGTGCCACCAAACTATGGATTGTAGATGATAGTCAATTAATCCTTCGTTAAGTGCTCACTAAATATCGCACCTTTTATCCCAAACTCAAGCCTTATGAGGAATTGACCTCAGCCTATGTCAAGCTTTTCACTAAACTGATCTTTGTCCATGTTCCTCGGAATCAGAACATCTTTGCTGACGTTCTAGCCTCTCTTAGATCATCTCTAAATTTTCCAATCAACAAACAATTCGAATCAACCATCATTCATAGGCGTCTCTCTCTTGCTATAGAGGATCCTTCATTTCTTAGTAATAAAGAGAAATTACTGAAGAAGGTCAGAGATGGAGATATTGTGGAGAAGCGAGAAATCATGCTATTGGAGTTATAAGAAGAGATGAAAGATGAAGAGAAACCATGGTATTACGAGATTGCTAAATATTGTGAAGATCAGTCCTACCTTGAAGAAGCCACAAGTGAAGAGAAGAGGGCTATCAGGAGAATAGCTCAAAGATACACCCTAGTTGGAGGGGAGTTACACAAACGTGGATTTGATGGTGTTCTTCTGAGATGCTTAGATGAAGATGAGCTTTGGAAGATCATGGAAGGAGCTCATGTTAGAGTTTGTGGTGGCCATGTTAATGGATAGATGTTATCGAAGAAAATCATTAGACAAGGATATTATTGGCCGACCTGTTGGATTCTCGAGTTTCTCTAGATTGCTCACGCAGTGGAAAATAAAATAAAATCGGCGATCCGATTCCCATTTCGAAAAATCAAAAACCCCGATAATTGGATTATCAGATCTTACCGTGTACGGATTCGAATCCGCAACCGTTCGGTTCTGTCGGTGTGACACCGCAAGCCGCGTAAGCGCCCGGCCTCTAGCGGAATCCACGCGATCCTCCTTGCGACGGATATCCTCACGTTCCTCATTCTTCACAGCCCACGAAGTCTCCGCCGCTCGCCGCAATGCGCAGACGATTTCCCGTCGGACGGGAGTCGGAGAAGCGGCAGAGCAGATCCGGGGGTCCAGATTCGTCTGGGGTGCTAGAGAGAAAGAGGAAGAGAGGAAGGGGCAGCTAGGGTTAGTATCCGCTTAGCCTGCTCAGCCCGTTCGCTATATTTTATATCAACTACGCGGTTTTTCATAAAAACCCCTGGTTTATATAAAACCCACTTATTTATCCATCGCCTTGAGAATCATTTGCATGTGACCCTTTAGGCCCAATAAACAATCTGGTTAATGGCCCAATAAGCCTAATGATTCCTCACTGGCCTGATTAATCAATTAATAACTCATATTAATTAATTAATCAATTGAATCAATGTCGTACATCAAATTCGATCGGGCCTCCGATCACGTTGGGTGCCAAGCAACACCGCATGAAGCCGGAAGGTATCGGGGTTAAGTAACCCACTCTTGGAACCTTTCCGCCGACAATTACCGCATGTATATAGTCCTTCATTCGTACAATGCTCTCGAGTCAACTTAGGGTATGATGTACTGTCAAACCCTAAACAGTCGACTCACTTGGATCGGATGCTGCCGCATAATATCGGAAAACTCATTTCCCGATATTATCGTCCGCCCTGGCCAGAGACTTCCGCGCATCCTTCTTAGAGCATTCTCTCTCTAAGTACCGAGAGTGAATGATTCCTTATTGACACTCAATTCCCTTCGACGGTATTCCGCTGTACCCGATCCTTGGCTATTTAGAATCCCGTGGTTAGAGATTCATAAACTAAGGTCAAAGCACAGAAGTTCACAGACGAGGTGTCCTTGGTGTCTCAGGTCTGAGGACCATCCACGCAACTGCGACAATAGAATCAAGTTGGTTGACAGTGAAGTACAATACTATCCAACGATTCGGTCGGATCAGTTCAGTGAACTCATTCTCTAATGAGCACCTACAGATTCACCTTAGTGTCTCTACACAAGTGACTATGAGATTAGTCACCCTCATCTTATGAGCGGGAGTAATCTGTACTAGTCTAACCGGATATCCGATGTCCTTCTCGGATATCCTCCGACTATGAACAATTAAGAATATGTGTGTTTAAGTGATCAGTCTCATTAGTATGATCTCATCATAATATGATCACTATCGAACATATTTATGGACTTCATTATGAGATGACAATTAATGCAAATTATACATAATGAATATATTGCCATTTTATTAATAAATGAACGAGATTACAAAGTCATATTGGCTTGTAGGCCACCTAAAACTAACAATCTTCCACTTGGACTAAAGTCAATCACCTTTATACAGTAAGCCTATAGACTCTAGGTGATGCTCAAACACAATTTGAGCCAATGGCTTTGTTAGTGTATCTGCTACATTGTGGATAGATGGAACTCTTTCCACCACTACATCTCCTCTGGATATGATCTCTCTAATTAGATGAAAGCGCCTCAGAATATGCTTTGATTTTTTATAAGACCGCGGCTCTTTCGCTTGCGCAATGGCTCCATTATTGTTGCACAACAGCGGAACAAGTTCAGAGATGCTGGGAACTATGCCGAGGTCGGTAATAAATTTCTTCAATCACACTGCTTCCTTGGCGACTTCAGCTGTAGCAATGTACTCAGCTTCAGTCGTCGAATCTACAGTGGTTGCTTGCTTAGAACTCTTCCAGCACACTGCGCCTCCGTTTAAAGTAAATACAAATTCAGATGTAGACTTGCTATCATCTGGATTTGACTAGAAACTCGAGTCAGTATATCCTCACAGTTTCAAGTCATCTCCTCCATAGACAACAAACATATCCTTAGTTCTTCTCAAGTACTTAAGGATACATTTCACTACCTTCCAGTGCTCTTCGCTTGGATCAGCCTGAAATCTGCTCGTAACACTTAAAGCAAATGCAACATTAGGCCGTGTACATAGCATGACATACATGATAGATCCTATAGCAGAGGCATAGGATACTCTATCCATGAATGCTCTCTCATCAGGAGTCTTAGGAGACTGCTCCTTTGAGAGATTAATTCCATGTCTTATCGGTATGAGACCTCTCTTGGAATTTTTCATACCAAACCTTTTGACAATGGTATCTATGTACAAGGATTGGGCCATTCCAAGCATCCTCTTTGATTTATCTCTATGGATCCGTATTCCCAATACGTAGGATGCTTATCCCAAATCCTTCATGGAGAAGTTTTCCGACAGCTAAATCTTTACCGATGACATCATAGCTACATCATTCATAAAGAGTAGTATGTCGTCTACGTAAAGAACTAAGAAGGTGACTGCGCTCCCACTGATCTTCTTGTACACACAAGGCTCATCTTCATTCTTAATGAAGTCATAAGACTTGACAGCCTCGTTAAATCTTATGTTCCAGCTCTAGGAAGCTTGCTTCAGTCCATAAATAGACCTTTGAAGCTTGCACACTTTATCTAGAGATTTTATGGATGTAAAACCTTCTGGTTGTATCATATACACCTCTTCCTCAAGTTTATCGTTGAGGAAGGCAGTCTTCATATCCATCTGCTAGATCTCGTAATCGTAGTGTATAGGTATGGCCTGTAGAACTCTGATCGACTTTATCATGGCAACTGATGAGAAAGTCTCGTCATAGTCAATTCCTTACTTTTTACGATATCCCTTTGCCACCAACCTTGCCTTATAAGTATCGATCCATCCATCATCACTGATCTTTCTCTTAAAGATCTACTTGCATCCGATGGGTACAATACCCTCAGGCAAGTCCTCCAAGTTCCAAACTTGGTTAGTGTACATGGACTAGATTTCTGAGTTCATGGCTTCTTGCCATTTTCCGGCTTCTGGGCCTTCTATGGCCTCTTGGTAGGTTTTAAGATCATCATCCTCATTATATTCAACCTTAGACTCCCCTTCATCGATATGTCCCACATATCGTTCAGGTAGTCTAGGTAATCTACTAGATCTACGAGGCTCATCTATGTGTTTCTGAACAGATTCAGGAACTGATATCTCATTTGATGATAATACTACTATTTGGGGATCTGGAACCTCTTTCAGTATTATTTTATTCCCACTGTCCTCCTGGAGAAGGTATGCCTTTTCCACGAAGACAGCTTTCCTGACGACAAACACATTTTGTTCACTAGGATGGTAAAATTGGTATCCAAAGGTTTCCTTTGAATATCCCACAAACCAACATTTATCTGTTCGTGATTCCAACTTGTCGGGATCATGCCTCTTTACATGAGCATGACAACCTCAGATTTTAACATGTTAAAATTCTAGTTTCATGCCTTTTCATATCTCATATGGAGTAGAGGCCACAGACTTGCTGGGTACTCTGTTTAGTAGGTATACTGCTGACTCTAGAGCATACCCCTAGAGGGACACTGGTAATCCTAGTGCGATTCCTCCTTTCTGATACACCGTTCATCTTTGGTGTATATGGAGGGGTCAGCTGAGAAAAGATATCATTATCCTTTAAGAATTGAGTGAAATTAGTACTCAAGCATTCTCCTCCTCGAACTGATCGAAGACCTTTAATTCTCTTTTCTAATTGCTTCTCTATCTCATTCTTGAACTTCCTAAATTTCTCAAATGCTTCCGACTTGTACTTCATTAAGTACACATAGCCGAATCTTGAGAAGTCATTGATGAATGTGATAAAGTATGAAAAGCCACCTTTGGCTTGGGTGGACATAGTGTAGACACGCTAATTTTGACATTATTTTGAGTAAATTTTATATCATATAACAATGCCCCAAAATGGTCTGATATTTAATCATTAGTTAATTTTTATTATTTTACTGGATTAATTGTCTAAATAATGTCGGGCAAGATAGATACCATTTAAGTTTATTAATGAAATTAATTTTAACTCAGATTTTCAATCGAATATCAAAACTATCCTAAAAGACATCGACCTATGAAGACACCATTTAAGATTTTATTTCTATTTTGATTTTTAATTTTAATTTTAATTATTTGTTAATTAACTAAAAGACGTCTGTATAGCACGACGTCGTTTAGGTTTCCTAAAGTATTTATGTTTCTTCTTTCCAAGTTTATCTTTATCTTAATTAAGCTAAAAGATGTCTCCCTTGGGCAACGCGTTTTAGTTAATTACAAATAATGATGAATTAGCCTATGTTTATCTGTTTCTTGGTTAGATTGGCTCCAAATTCTTTCATGTTAATCCATAAGTGACCGCGGATGCGCATAGAGCCTTAAATTCAAGTCTATATATACACAAGCTTATGAAGAAAGAAAATGTTAAGACTTTAAGAGAGAGACGATGTCCAAACGTTAAAGGAGTTAAAGAAGGATCGAGGTGTTGCATGACTACTTCCAGGAGTCTTGAAAGGAGAGCAAGCTTCGTCCTCTTCATCCTTTCTTCATCCTCTTCGTCCATTCAAGTCCAAGGCTTCTAGGGGCCATTCAACTTCATTCTTTTTTTCTCTTGTTTTCATCATCATTAGTATCATAATTTCATAATCATCACTTCATGCTATCCACACACTCACAACATTCATAATTTCCAACCCACATGCTAAAGGAATTTAAAAGACTACAAAACAAGTGAGTGATTCTGTTTAGTTGCATAATTAAAATTATAATTAGAATAGATTCTACACACCATTAGTTCTTATTAGTTTTCCCTCTTCTTTATTTCTTTGTAAGGTACAATTACTAAGAAGATCAAGTGGAGATCATCATTAAAAGAAGAATTGGAGCAGAAAGGAAGATCCTCAAATTCACCAAATCCAAGTAAGAACAGAAGTATTAGAAGGGCTCTTTTTCTTCAGCCAGCTGAAGAGAAGGAATTAAGAATTCAACAGTCTCCCAACTTCAAAACACGTAAGCGATCATCATTTTATCTTTTGAAGCTTTTTAGTCAAAAGCTTTCTAGCGATCACACTTAGTTTTTTTTTAATAGGTTTTATTGTCATATAATCAACATAAAATATATGACTTCACACATCACAATTTGAGCACTCACAGCTTTTTGGCGATTACGGTGGGACAGGTCTCGCCGTCTTTTAAACTCTTTTGTTCTTGCTTTTATCAATCAGGCACCCACGGTGCACCACCTGTGTCCCTCGGGTACGTTCTCACCGATCGGTGAGTTTTAGTTTAATTGTTATTCCCACATGCACCATGTGCACACCTTTGCGGCAAGATTTTGCCCTTCCGTTGTTTGTTTGAAAGTTGTGATTGTGATATGAAGAATGTGTGATTGATTGAGTTTTGTTTTGTTTCAATGATAAATCATCATGCTGAAGATTAAAATCCGCATGAGTTGATCATTTACTGCTTTATCCTGATAATTTGAGAAGGAATTGATCCAAAAATTCCTTCTTATTTGTTGTTTCTGTGCCTTAAATAGTGTCTAAGAACAGCGACGCGCTTTCCAAGTGCGTCGCCATACCCGGATGCCATTTAGGCTGATATTTGTTGCTCTCTGCTGCCTGAGGTCTGTATACATCGATTTTGGACCACCCTTTTGGTCATGAACCCCATCCATCATTAGCCCATCATCACCAAAACCATCATTTTATCCATCTCATTGAGCCCATCAGATTTTCTCACATAATTTAACCCACTAAATAATCAGGCCCATTAACCAATCTCCGCTTCCTCTCACCCGTGGAAGGCCAGCCAGGCCGCCTTCCACCATCCCTGGAAGGCCAGTCAGCCCGCCTTCCACCTTTTGGTCTCCTTTTTCACTTTTCACCACCTTTTCGTGGAAGGCCAGCTAGTCCGCCTTCCACCACCCTTCGATGGCCAGCCAGTCCGCCTTCCACCTCCTTCGAAGGCCACCCCTTGCCTTCCACCTCCTTCGAAGGCTACCCCCTATCTTCTACACCCTTGGAAGGCCGGCTACCTTGCCTTCCACCTTTTTGCCACCTTTTTTACTTTTCACCACATTTTTGTGGAAGGCCAGCCAGTCCGCCTTCCACCACCCTTCGAAGGCCACCCCTTGCCTTCCACCACCCTTTTAAGGCTAGCCAGTCCGCCTTCCACCTCCTTCGAAGGCCACCCCTTGCCTTCCACCTCCTTCAAAGGCCACCCCCTGCCTTCTACACCCTTGGAAGGCCAGCCACCTTGCCTTCCACCTTTTGGCCTCTTTTTTCACTTTTTACCACCTTTTCGTGGAAGGCCAGCCAGTCCGCCTTCCACCACCCTTCGAAGGCCACCTCTTGCCTTCTGCCACCCTTCGAAGGCCACCCCGTGCCTTCCACCACCCTTCGAAGGCCACCCCTTGCCTTCCACCTTTCCGTCGAAGGCCACCCCTTGCCTTCCACCACCCTTCGAAGGCCACCCCGTGCCTTCCACCACCCTTCGAAGGCCACCCCTTTCCTTCCACCTTTCCGTCGAAGGCCACCCCTTGCCTTCCACCACCCTTCGAAGGCCACCCCTTGCCTTCCACCCCCTTCGAAGGCCACCCCTTGCCTTCCACCCCCTTCGAAGGGCAACCGGGCTGCCTTCCACCACTTTAGTGGAAGGCCAGCTACCTGGCCTTCCACGGGATTAGAAGGCAAGTTGGCTAGCCGTCCACTCCCCTAACTACCACTTGACTCCGTCTTCCCCACGATCTCCTCCACTCGCCACCCTCGTTCCCACTACTCCGATCACTCCCCACTCCGGCGACTGCCGCGCGCACCACCTCCAACCCTTGACCACTTCCTATTGGCTGAAGGTTGATTTACGGGAATTTAGACCCCTATTTTCTCCTATTTTTTCCTTCATCTATTTAAACCCCCAAGTTCCCTCGAGGAAGGGGGGTTGGGAAAAGGATTAAGAAGGAGTTTCTTTCTCGGAGCGGGTCGGCTTTGAGGAGTCGAGCGGGCAAGGAGTCAGAGAGTTTCAGAGAAATCCTTCGCACTCCAAATGGGCTTGTCTTCCTAACCCACTTTTACTTTTCTCCCTTTTTCACTTCATTGCATTTCCAATCTCCATCTAGTCCGTAACATTTCCCTCTCTCACTATTCTTTCCACTTTCAACACATCACTTCACTTTTCACACACGAGCACCCTGTCTGCATGCATGCATTTTAGGATGATTTAGCACCCTTTACCCCCAGAGGTTTCAAACAAAAAATTGGGAGGTGGGTGGCCATAACATATGGTCAAATTCCCTCCCAAACACCCATCCGGTGCGTCTCCCTCTAATTTTAGTTAATTTTCATGTTTGCATGAACGGATCCTACATGTCACAGTTCTAATCGGGCTATTTCTTTTCTTTATTTGTCTTCTCTTTTTAGGGGCTCTTACCAGATCCTACGCGCGGACTACCGAGCTCTCCTCCTCTGGCCGGCCGGAGGAAGAGAAGGGGAAACCACTGTCTCCCGCTCCCTCAGAACGCGATCACATCCTCACCATCCTGCGGAGCACAGGGACCGAAAGGTAATGCTCCTGGCGATCACACCTCAAGTTCTAACCCCCTTTAAATCGCCACAATGCTAAGACGAACGGAGAAACCCTCGATTCAGAAGCCCGCAACCGCGGCGGGGGACGTTCCGAGCGCCTACAGCCCTCTGGCGATCACGGTGGGACCCTCTCTTGCTCGCCGCGCAGGTAAGACAGCTTAAAAATATAAGAGCTCCTCCCGTGGACGGCCAAGCACTTACCCGCCCAGAGCCCTGAACGGCCAAGCGCTTGGCCGCCCAGACCGGACGGCCAAGTACCTGGCTGTCCAGTGCAGACCGAACGGCCAAGTACCTGGCCGTCCAGTGGACCGGACGGCCAAGTACCTGGCCGTCCAGCCCAGCACGGACGGCCAAGCACTTGGCCGTCCTGAGCCCAGGACGGCCAAGCGCCTGGCCATCCAGGCTGGACGGCTGACTGCCTGGCCGTCCAGGCTCTAGGACGGCCAAGTAGCCGGCCGTCCAGGCTCCGGCTTTTCTGGCTGCCTGATTTTTTTTAGTGTCCTTTTTTACTTCTGATTAAATTGTTGCGCATTCTAGTTTGTTTTTTTTTTTTTTGTCCACTGTTCTCTTGTCTTTTCTTTTCTTCTCTTGTCTGTTAGACTGTGGGTTAATTCTAGGGTACTATCCGCAGGGGTTTTTAAGGAAGAGCCGGCATCACACTTCTAGTTACCTCTCCCACAGAGGTTGACTCTCCATCTAAGGATTCCCACTCGGGTGTGACTAGTCTTATTCTGTTGGGAACCTCCATCAGTCTCCGCGAGCCAGGGATTCCCTCTTGGCCATCGAGCAGGTTGTACCTAAAACCACCCTAATAGGATCCCGGGTTTTGTGTAAAGGAATTAATTGAGCCTTTCCATTCACAATCACTCACCTATAGGTGTCACTAAGAGAATTGTTTCAAAATTTAAGACACCTAACTAAACTCTGGTCGAACAAGTTTTGAAAAATTCCAGGGTCGTTAAGGGTTTGAACTTGATTTGTTAGAAACCAACACTCATAATACACAATTAACCTTCCAAATGAAATATAAAATCTCTTAGGATTTGTATTTCATAATGAACCAAATGTATGTTAACACTGTGTATGATCACATGGATGAGTTTGATAACAATGTCACACACAACCCTCTGTTCGAGATTGAAGAGGATCCGCAACAAACATTTGTGGGCATGTTCTAAACACCTGGAGAGGAATTTAGGAGAAGACGCTTGGATGAATCTTCTTCTTCAGAAAGTGACCCTATAATGTCCAACATAACCCTTCGAAACCCGAGTGAGGATCCGGAACTTATTGCCGTGTTATCACGGTACACCCCTAATCAACTCATCCGGTTGGCCTCTTGTGGCAAAACTCAAGATGCCACTCATCGGAGAACTCACTTCCAAGAATCTTTCAACAGAGCTCAGACCCGCATCAACCAACCAACTTCTACTCCAGTTGCTCCACCCGTCATGCCGATTCTAGTCTCTCCAACTACACCTCCTCCCGAGCAGAAAGAATTCATCTACAAAAGTGAGGTTGAAACCTATGTGCGTAAGCTCATGGCCGAGAAACATACCCTGAAACAACCGCACTCTCTCTCGAGCTATTGTAAGCTCCCTCCGGCCTACTTTCCACCTGGATTCAAAGCCCCCGAGTATAGATAATATGATGGCACCTCTGAACCTCATGATCACCTGTCAGGTTTCCTCATGGATTCCCATCAATGGCTCTACGACAGAGTCCTCCTTGTCCATCTGTTCCAGAAATCCTTAGAAGGTGAGGCCTTAAGATTGTTTTCTTCCTTACCCGCCACAGACCTAATCAATTGTGATATGGTCTCCGAAAAATTCATCACTCAGTTTAGTTATATGACAACCCTGCCTCCCACCTTGTTTGATCTTGTGATGGAAAAGATGAAGCCTGAAGAGGAGTTCACGTATTTTGCCAACAGGTGGAGGGCAATGGCCTCTAGGGCGGAAGTGGCAATCCCTGAATCTCAAGCTATCACCATGCTAGTCAATAACGCTACCCCGCAGCTTCGAGCTATTCTCATGCTAAGCGAATTTCACACATTCGCACAACTTTATAATCGAGCTCGGGTAGTTCAATCTCAGATCTGGAGTTCCACTTTGCCATCCTTCTTTGAAAATCAGAACAGAAATAAGAGGACTACACAAACTCCACCAATAGAGGGAGTGACAATCAATGAACAGGTGAGTGCTTTGGGGAAACCCTTTAGATCACCCAGTCCTATGTCCAAATCAGACAACCAATCCAATCAGAAACCATATTCAGCAGTTCCCCCTCCCGCCAAAATCAATTGGGGGCACATGATAGAGGTTACTGAAACCTTGGAAGTCAAGGGACCTCCGCCCTCTCATCAGGTAGCTCAAGATCCATCTAGCTCTTTAGAAAGGATGAGAACCCTTGACAAAAATTTGGAACCAAATGTCGATCACAGAGGACAGTACTGGGAGTATGAAGAGGTTGGGATATGGTGTGAGTGCCCCACTAGGATGACCAAACCTAGAGAGCCGTTGCAAGGAGTCTCCACTATTATTCAAGACAAACCTTCGGTCATGATACGACCTAGGGGACAACCAACAACTATCAACCCAGTCACTCTAGTCCAAGTTCCCTCAGTTCCAATCAGAGAACCTCCTCTATCCATCTTATGTCCAACACCAAAGCCAGGTCCAGTAACCCAATTCTGCCTAATGAATTCACCACCAGTTCAACCACTAAAGTCAGATCAGGCAGTGGACCCCAGTCCAATTGGTGTTACACTGAGAAATCGCATCATTCCCCCAACAAGTCAACCCTTGGACTCCCAAGAGGATTCAGATCTGTCTAAAAGGATTACTCAATCCAAGCATGACATCCTACAACATCTAGGGAGAACTCCCGCCAAGATTTCGGTCCTAGGGTTGATTAGGAGATCTCCTACACATAGGGAGACATTGTTCAAATTCCTCCAGCGAATTTCAGTCAATGAAGATCTTCCTATCAGGGGGCTCACAAATGCCATTCTCTCAGTCACCCAGACACCTACCATATCCTTCACAGATAAGAGTCTAGCTCCCCCTGAATGCCAATCCCTTCCCTCATGCTTAACTACAACACTCAAGGGTCACTCATTGGACTCCATCCTGTCGGATACCGGGGCATCAATCAATGTCTGTCCACTCAAGACCCCCAAGAAAATAGGGATTGATCCAGAAGAGATTGAGTCTACTTTCATGATGGTCTCAACCCATGACAATTCTCAAAGACCAGCAAATGGGAAACTGGAAATTGGCCTAGTGGCCATGATCTTTGAATTCCACATCGTTGATGTCAAGCCCATATACAACGTCATTCTGGGAAAGCCTTGGATGGACCAGACCCTGGGAGTGCCCTCCACTAATCATCAGTGCTATAAATTCCCATACACTAGGAAGATTGTCAAAATGAAGGGTACCCCCTATCTTGAGCCTTTGGATTTAGTCTCGACTGAACAAATTCCATCCATGATCACTTCTGGAAAAGGGGCAGAGCCCATTCTTTCATCGGTTGACTCTCAACTCAAGTCCCAGCCTAGCATAGGTTGGCAGCTTATGGACAAAATGGGGTATAGTTCGGGATCTGGGTTAGGCAAAGAAGTGCAAGGAATTCAAGAACCTATCTTTGAAAACCTGACCATTGGGGGATTCAGATTGGGTTACCTACCAACCAAACCAACTGAGGAATCAAGAAAATGGAGTCTCTTGAATCACTTTGTGAAGGAAAGTCAAGAGGTACTCAAGATATACTATCTTGAGGATGAGTTGAAGGAAACAAGCACTGAAGCTCAAAGAGAAGATGCAGAAGATTTCTCTACACAGCTGCTGTTCTATGAATCAACCACTCAACGAGAAGGAGCCTCCTTAGTGAGGGATGAACCGGTACCCACCGCTCTCATTCCCTTACTATTCCATACACCTGCCCTTCTCAGGCTTTTATCATCAGTCGTAGCACACTCCTGGGGCAATTCTGCCATCATTGGGTCTCTGTCTCAAGGACCCACCTTTGCAACATGTCTGACTCACCCTCTGAGTCTTGTGCATAATCGCTTAGGGATTGGATAGCTTCCTCGTTATCTACAAGTTGTAGAGGTAAGTTCGTTCTTTTGTTTCTAGTTCAAGAGTTAGCAAATAAGTGTAAATATTTGAAAAATGTTTTTCTTTAGATAGGAGTCTATCTAAAATTCTACTCTTTAAATGCAAAAAAATCAAAAATTTCAAAATCTACAAAAAATCGAATATCCAAAAAGCATCAAAAATATTTGTAAATATGTGCATACTTCAATGAAAATGACAAAAAAAATTAGAAAAGACATAAAATCCAATTGTCTGGTGACTGCCATGTAACCCCCTGTCTAGGTCTAGATGCATGATAGATTGGGTTAACATTGAGGTTTGGCGAAGACTTTGGTCCACCAGAACCTTGGACAGGTCTACTTTACTTTCATATGGATCCCCATGATCATCCTGAGATGTACACACTTACACATTTTTTCAAAAGGGAACTTTCTTAAAATGAGTTCCAAGTCTTTAGTATACTGTCAAAATGCAACCTTTGCTCTTCGTCTCTCGACTGATCAGGACAGTTGACGCCCTTAAACGGTCGAGCACAGCAAATTGCGGTTCCTCAACAACCCGATAGATGTAACCCCTCAAAAAAGGGCCCAAAAATGAAATGTAAAGGACCAGAGCACGTAAAGAGGGCAGTGTCCCCGCAGGCGGAATATCAAATAACCCCGAAAAAATGTCAAAAGCATCAAAGAGAAATACAAAAAAAGAAAAGGGGTTCAAACAATCATACAAAAAAGCCTGGTCGTGACCGTACCTGGCCATGAAATCTACCAAAGGCCTGAAAAGTCAAAATAGGGGCATCTAGGAGGTCAAAAGGGTCCGTTTTGTCACAGCTCGCCCTTTTAACGGTTTTGTTTATCCTCCTGTGAGGTTTGTCTCCAAAATTTCTTCACTTTTTCCCCCTCAAAGTTTAGCACGAGATAGCTATCTAAAGACTGAATATCATTTTAAAATGGTTCGTTTTTCAAAAATCGTCATATGCTCACATGATCACAGGAGTCCAAAATGGGTAAAGAGTAATGTCAATGTTTATGGTGAACCAATTCCTTAGCCATAATCTCAATGAGCACTCTCAAAGACTTCGGGCTTAGGTCAATGCATGCGCGTCACCTATAGGTGCGACGGCGTCTGATTCCGGGTCAGCGTCGCGCGGTTGACTGTTAGGGTTCCAAGGTGTTCCATCTTATACCTTCTAGATTGTGAGGAAAGAGGCCCGGGTCGGGCAAATCATTTACCTCGAAAACTTTTTAGGCAAACATGGTGGTCGGAAGCAGTTGGGAGCCTAAGTACGGCATGACGGTATTGTCATCAGTATGAGTCTTAACCGGTCAAGGTTAGTTTGAGGAGTCTAGAGGCACAAATCAATCTAGATGTGAGCTTAGGATACCTGGGAAGTTGAGTGTGCATTTCCCTTTCATCATTCAACCAGCCTAAGTTTGGGCAGTCACCAGGCAGGCGGAATCAAAAACATCTTTTCACCACACACCCCACTTGTTAATATCCACCAGCATTCGCATGTTTACTTATCGCATTAGTTTCAATACTCTTCCTTTTGTCTGGTTAGTTGAACACGGCCCCTTGACCCTATGCGAAGGCTAGGAAAAAGGTCGTTGCTCTTTTGGGCAAGGGGCCGAAAACAGATGCTACTAACTACTTCCCCTTCATTTTGTGCATACAGGAAAAAGGATTCTATGTCCAAAAGGTGGACACTTTTGCTGTCGAGTCGAAGCCAAAAGCAGCAGGATTGGCATTCTACTTCGAGAATGGCCATATCTTCCGTACTGGCTTCGACTCGACAGGAACCTTTGTCCCTCATTTCCTTGCAGCCTGTCATTAAGATATTGTCATCATTGATTATTTACATTTACTAATGTGCGTTCTTGCAGCTGCAGGGAATCTGAAGCAAGTAGGATTGAAGACACAGGAGGCTAATAACTTTGGGCGTATAGACTCTGAGTTTCTCTTTAAACAAAACAATGAGGAGTCTATATTCTCCAAGTTATTCGATTGGCCAATAAATCCCTCCTGTTTGCATTAGGAATTTGTTTTCTAATTTTTAAACCAGCATGCATTGCATAAGAGTCATCCACCATTCCCGCCCTAGGGGCAAAGACCATAACTTATCACTCTGCTTAACCCATTGTTGATCTGTGAGTCTGACGATCGTTCGTTTGTTAGCCCTTTGAATTGCAAGACCTCATCCTTTTTTCCAATACGTGTACTTGAGATGCTCTCACTTGGCGATCACATGATGCGCCAGGCCACCGCGCGCCTGTTGTGTCGAGACCATTTTAAGTCATACTCCTCTATCTTTCATGCTCGAGATCCCCTTGGGCCAGATCGTTGCATCCTGGTGCGCCAAGGCCTCGCAGTTCCAGCACCCGAGGGTCCTACGGACTGTAATTCTCTAGTACTGAACTTTGTCCCTTTTCATAAACCGCTCTTGCAACTCGAATAGCTAGCTTTCATGCATTTGCCGCATTCGCATATCATCCTTGGATATAGCTCATTCCTTTTTCGAGTTGTCCAAAATCTGTTTCGATTTTCGGAACACCTATTTATCATTCCATTCCACACCACTGCAAAACAGGTGTCCCGGAGGGGCATTTGCAGACACCAATTTTGGACCATCCTTTTGGTCATGAACCCCATCCATCATTAGCCCATCATCACCAAAACCATCATTTTATCCATCTCATTTAGCCCATCAGATTTTCTCACATAATTCAACCCACTAAATAATCAGGCCCATTAACCAATCTCCGCTTCCTCTCACCCGTGGAAGGCCAACCAGGCCGCCTTCCACCATCCCTGGAAGGCCAGTCAGCCCGCCTTCCACCTTTTGGTCTCCTTTTTCACTTTTCACCACCTTTTCGTGGAAGGCCAGCCAGTCCGCCTTCCACCACCCTTCGAAGGCCAGCCAGTCCGCCTTCCACCTCCTTCGAAGGCCACCCCTTGCCTTCCACCTCCTTCGAAGGCCACCCCCTGCCTTCTACACCCTTGGAAGGCCGGCCACCTTGCCTTCCACCTTTTTCACTTTTCACCATCTTTTCGTGGAAGGCTAGCCAGTCTGCCTTCCACCACCCTTCGAAGGCCACCCCTTGCCTTCCACCACCCTTCGAAGGCCAGCCAGTCCGCCTTCCACCTCCTTCGAAGGCCACCCCTTGCCTTCCACCTCCTTCGAAGGCCAGTCCCTACCTTCTACACCCTTGGAAGGCCAGCCACCTTGCCTTCCACCTTTTGGCCTCCTTTTTCACTTTTTACCACCTTTTCGTGGAAGGCCAGCCAGTCCGCCTTCCACCACCCTTCGAAGGCCACCCCTTGCCTTCCGCCACCCTTCGAAGGCCACCCCGTGCCGTCCACCACCCTTCGAAGGCCACCCCTTGCCTTCCACCTTTCCGTCGAAGGCCACCCCTTGCCTTCCACCACCCTTCGAAGGCCACCCCTTGCCTTCCACCCCCTTCGAAGGCCACCCCTTGCCTTCCACCCCCTTCGAAGGCCAACCGGGCTGCCTTCCACCACTTCGTGGAAGGCCAGCTACCTGGCCTTCCACGGGATTAGAAGGCAAGTTGGCTGGCCGTCCACTCCCCTAACTACCACTTGACTCCGTCTTTCCTACGATCTCCTCCACTCGCCACCCTCGTCCCCACTACTCCGATCACTCCCCACTCCGGCGACTGCCACGTGCACCACCTCCAACCCTTGACCACTTCCTATTGGCTGAAGGTTGATTTACGGGGATTTAGACCCCTATTTTCTCCTATTTTTTCCATCATCTATTTAAACCCCCAGGTTCCCTCGAGCAAGGGGGGTTGGGAAAAGGATTAAGAAGGAGTTTCTTTCTCGGAGCGGGTCGGCTTTGAGGAGTCGAGCGGGCAAGGAGTCAAAAAGTTTCAGAGGAATCCTTCGCACTCCAAATGGGCTTGTCTTACTAACCCACTTTTACTTTTCTCCTTTTTTTACTTCATTGCATTTCCAATCTCTATCTGGTCCGTAACATTTCCCTCTCTCACTCTTCTTTCCACTTTCAACACATCACTTCACTTTTCACACACGAGCACCCTGTCTGCATGCATGCATTTTAGGATGATTTATCACCCTTTACCCCCAGAGGTTTTAAACAAAAAATCGGGAGGTGGGTGGCCATAACATATGGTCACCTTCCCTCCCAAACACCCATCCGGTACGTCTCCCTCTAATTTTAGTTAATTTTCATATTTGCATGAACGGATCCTACATGTCACAGTTCTAATCGGGCTATTTCTTTTCTTTCATTGTCTTCTCTTTTCAGGGGCTCTTACCAGATCCTGCGCGCGGACTACCGAGCTCTCCTCCTCTGGCTGGCCGGAGGCAGAGAAGGGGAAACCACCGTCTCCCGCTCCTTCAGAACGCGATCACATCCTCACCATCCTGCGGAGCACAGGGACCGAAAGGTAATGCTCATGGCGATCACACCTCAAGTTCTAACCCCCTTTAAATCGCCACAGTGCTAAGATGAACGGAGAAACCCTCGATTCCGAAGCTCGCAGCCGCGGCGGGGGACGTTCCGGGCGCCTACAAGGTCCTACGAATAAAATAAAGCTATGTTGCGAATAGTGTCAGGTTATAGCGACGTAATTCAACCAGATTTTTATTTTGTTCATCAGTCATTAGATCTTTAATTTGATTGCTATCTTCCCATTATGTATTAAGCATTAGAGGCCATCCCGGTCACAGGTCATACGCACTGGGGCTAACCCCCCCTTCTCATAGGAATACATTTCTTGACGTCTTCACCTCCCTCTGATTGGGTCGGTCCCTCGATCAGACTAGAGAGGTTGATGTTAAAGACCTTCGTAAGTCTCCAAAATCAAGGTATTTCTCCTTATTCATCGGGCTGGTTGTATCAGTTGAATTCCCGGTTAAATTTTCATGTCGTTGTGAGAAAGAGCCTTATAATTTAACGGTGGAAACTGAATTGAAACTAAGATCCTACCCGTTGAGTGAATTTGTGGTTAAAAATATAAATAATCCAACAAAGAATCCTAAGACAACATTAAACATCCACTTGTTTGTCTAATCTCTGCACAACTTGCCTGCAAATCTTTGTTGAAAAATCTAATACCATGTTGCCTCAATTAGGTAGAAATTTGAGCATGGTTTCAAATGCTTTGGTTAACTACGAGAGAGATGCTAATGCCCCTCATGAATCTGATTATCATTATGAGAACGGGGGAGATGCTAATGCCCCCCGTGATCCCCATTCCTACTTATCTGAGCATGAGGGAAACCCCCATATCCCTCCTCCTGTCATTCATGATCAATACAATTTTGGCGTTGATCTTCCTCCGCATATGCATGCGATATCCAATCCTGTCTTCGAGGGAACCATTGACCCCAATGAGCCCTCATCCACCAATCCCTTCGATCTAGTTACCGCCTTGGGGGTTTTAGCCTCCCATCTGAATCATCAACAGCTCGAGGCGATACAATCCATCCTGAAGGGAAAGATGCCTTTACATTCTGCTGAACCAAATTCCACAATTCACCCTGTTATTCCTCAACCTCCTCCCCAGCAAACTTCCTCTATTCATCAGACCATGGAAGGCCTTCATGTTTCAACTTCTCAGCCGGTTGGGCCACAATTGTCCTCTTCAAGGCAACTGGCCAGACTGCTAACGCCAACCTACCAAAATGCACTCGGGCATGGTGGAAAAACTGTCGGACCACAGCCTTATTATCCACCTTGCCCCGCATATTCCAGGCAGCAGGTGTATCATGTACCACCACCACCTCCTCCCCAAGTTGATCCAACAACTCAAGCCCTGCTCGGGAAGATGGAATGCATGGATGAGCAGCTCAACAATTTCCAGAAGATGATGGGAGTCAAGGCTACACCTAAAATCAATCTTTCAAGTCTACCTGTGTTTCACTTACCACCTTCAGAAATGCCAGTGTATAGGAAATACAACGGTACTCGTAACCCCTTCACCCACCTGAAGGAGTTCATGTACGAATCCTTCTTCTGACAGAACGACAAGAGGTCGCTAGCATTCTTGTTCAGAAAATCATTAAAGGGACCAGCCCTCGAGTGGTTCTTCTCGTTGAGCCGTCTGAGGTGGAGGATTACGGTATCATATAAAGGAAATTCATTCAACGATACCAGGATAGAGTCGCACCATCTTTGTCCATAACTGATCTGGTTGTTGAGAAAATGAAGTCTGATGAGGACTACATCACGTTCGCCGATAGATGGAGGAGTGTGGCAGAAAAAATTAAGGATTATATGTCCGAATCCGAACAGGCCAAAATGTTGGTCTCCAATGCCACCGCCCAATACAAGCTGGTCCTTGCATTGAACAACCTGACCAACATGGCGGAACCTCAATGAGAGGGCGCGTTACTGTCGGAACGCTTTCAAGGATGCTACCTTATCCAGTGTCTTTAATCCTCACCGACCCAACAGACCTCCACCTCGGAAGCCTGCCATGCCAAACTCTCCAAGCACGAGTCCGACGATTGAGGGCACACTCTCCCACGAGCAAGTCAGCATCATAAACAATAATCAGCCCCAGTTCGTGAGAAACCAGCAACCACCAAACCAGCAAGGTTATAGACCTCCGAACCAGCAAGGTTACAGACCACCAAACCAGCAGTACCAGTAGCCACAGCAGCAGCAGTACTAGTAGCCATCGAACCAATAGTACCAGCAACCACAACAGTAGCAGTACCAGCCTCCACAGCAATAGTACCAGCCACGTGCACCGCCAGCATATCATAATGTACCTTCTCCAGGTGATTATAATCAGCAAAGGAAACCTATAGGCCTGAAAAGGGCAGCATACCCAGCACTCCCAGAATCTCTATTGGACATCTTTAATGCCTTGATGGCAACCAATGCCTTAATCTTGCCTAGAGAGAAAACAGTCTGGCCCCAGAACGCCAATGACTCCAGGTACTGTTTCTTTCATAGACAACCTAGGCACACAATAGATGCCTACTTCCAATTCTGAGATTATATCCATGATATCAACGAACAAAAGGGCATTGACTGGGAGGAGATGAGGAAATACATATCCGTCTTGAAGGCAAGAAGACCTCAGCAGCAGCAACAACAACATCAACAACAACAACCCCAACAACAGCAACAACAACAACAGAGAGCGCCAGCACAAGCGATAGCACCTCCGAACATGGGAATAGTACAGAACCCACTACCGGAGCATCAACATTAGAATCAGATTGCCCCCATTTTGACGAATAGCCAGTCTGAGGCTAACCGAGGGCAATAATGGAAGGTAGAGGACTCTTCCTCTATTTACTCAACAGGCCACCTGATAAAGTGTTAAATTGATCATTTAAGGGCAACCATATGCATCATACTCATGTTTTTATCTGCAAAATAGTATGAAATGATAGATAATTGTGTAACAAGTCCAACGGTACCAATTTCATCAAATTCTGACTTAAAAACATCGTCATTTCATGTGATCAAAGGAGTGTAGCGCATTTGCGGTTTTTCGACAAAACCGAGACGAAATGAATAAATATGATGATATTTTTATGATAATGCGCTAAATTAGATTTATTTGATGTGAACAGGACATGCCGAGGATACATTGCAGCTGGAGGAGTTTCCGGAAATTTGGGAGTGGTCCGGTGTGCGGATTTCAACTAAAACAGGGGTAAAAATACAAATTGACTCCTTCTTTCATTGGAGTTTCCCAAAACGCACTATTTCCCTCCGTCTCTCCGATTTCCTAAACACATCCCTTCCTTTATTTTAAAAAAAAAAAACTCTCTCTCTCTTCTCGTTTTAGAAAGTCGAATCCTATTTCTTTTCCAATTTCCTCTTCCAAATCCTGTCCCTTCTCCAAGTCTCCCACATATCCTCCTCCTTGTCCAACTCAAAACCCAGCACCTCTCCTCCTCCTCCTCTCTATAAATTCCCACAAATTCCTCTCAACCAGATCTCTCCCCCACGTTTGGTTTTTCCCAGTTTTAATTCCTAGTCGATTTTCCCTCTCTCGTCTATTTCCTCTCCCTCTCCACGGTTCTCTCTCTCGGCCCCTCCGTTTGTTTCTCTCGGTTATCTCTCCCTCCACAGCCCTCTCTCTTTCTCTCAAGCTCCTCCCAGCAGCTCCTGCTGCAACCAGCGGCACCAACAGCAACAAGCTTCTTCCTCCAGCTGCAGCGAAGCCTCTTCAACCAACGTGCAGCATCTCCCTGCAACTCCACGACCTGCAGGCATGCATGCACATGCCGGAGAGCCACCTCCAGCTGAAGCCCAACGCTGCAGTCCAGCCACGTCCGTGCAAGAAGCTGCAGTGTAGCCAGCACCTCCAGCAGCAGCTGCGTTGAAGCTCCTCCTGCAGCCACGCATAGCAGCCTGCTTCTTTCAAGATCTGCAGCACCAGCAGTGCATGCATCCACTGTCCACGTACCAGCAGCTTGCCAAGCACCCCACGCATAGCAGCTCCTGCAAGCAAACGCAGCACCAAGCTGACAGCTCCTTCCAGTAGCATCTCTGCACCTTCTCCACGTGCCAGCCAACCTCCAGCGGCAGCAAACGCAGCCAGCAGCGCATGCATCTTCTCCACCCTGCTTGCAAACCTTCCCCACGCACGTCCCAGCTGTCCCAGTTCCAGCACCAGCTGAAGCACAACAGCAGCTGAGACCCAGCCGGTTCTCTCCTCCAGCCAGCACCTTTCTCCACGTGTAACCAGCAACAGCCCCTTCCTGTTCTCCACGTCTCATCCCGCAGCAGCACCCTCAAGTTCATGCAGCAAAGCAACAGCAGCCGGCAGCCCCAAACATTGTTATTGTGTTCTTTTCTCTTTCCCCTTCCCCGTTAGTGTAATGTTAATTTGCTTGTTAGGATTAGTTAGTTGTTTATTGATATTTTGGTTAATTAGTTTAATTTTATTGAACAATTAAATTCTGTAATTTATTTCATAATTTTTAGTTAATTCATGTTCTTCATGTAGTTAGATTTTAATGTTTTTGTCATAGATTTTAATTGTGCTTATTTTCTTTAGAGTTTGTGTTTAATTTTTGAAAAGAAAAGCAAGAAAAAGATTTGTTTAATTTAAATGATTATAATTTTAGGTAACATTAGTTAGTTTAATTCGAGTTTAAGTAGGTAATTAGTTTCCTTAAATTCCCACTTATTTTTAGATTAACTAAAGTCCAAAGTTTTCAAAATTAGAATCTTAATTCCCTGTGGATCGACTCGGACTCACCACTATTAAATTTCCAAATTTTGATTTGAATGAGCCGGATAAATTTAGATTGAACGTTTTTCATGTGTTTAACGACGCACGATTCGAAACGATCAATTTTTGGCGCCGTTGCCGGGGAGTTAGATTTTTAATTTTGATTAACTTGGATTTAGTGTAATTAGTCTCTAACTAACCTTATTTTTCTTATTTTTGCAGGTAAATTGAAAAAAGAAAAAGAAAAAAAGAAAAGGAAAGCGAAATCATGGTCAGTGTGTTCCAACTTTCTATGTTTCAATTTCCTTACTTTAGTTAGTTTCCTTTTTTTTTGTAGTTTCTAGTTTAGATAGGTTTCCATTAACTAAAAAAAAAGAAATAAAAAGAGGAACATCCAAATTTAAAAACTTTCATTGCCAAGATTAGAAACTTTCCATGCTAGGCATTCATCATCCTAGGAAAGCATGAGTTAGTTTCCTTTCACAGTTATTTCCATAAATTGTTGAAGATTGCGGGGGAAAGGTACGTGTTTCAATTTTTAGCAAGTCATTCATGATTGCATCAACACACCTTGCATTGATTTGTTGCCTTGTATTGCATCCAAAAAAAAGACAGTAAGGGCAGCAACTTTAACCACATAAGGTAGGGATTTGATCACCCTTCCTTAGCCCACAAATCACTTTCCTTGCATTAGCATTTCCTAATCCAACTAAAAGCAAGTCGAAAGAGAATCTAGGGTTTACACCGTGAGTGGTTTAAATCTCGAGTTGCCTCCACTTTTGGAAACGGTGTCTAGGCTAGAGGTAAAAAGGCAAACGTCTAAGCGGGAAAGTGGTTCTCTAATTAGGTCCCTACGAAAGTAGGGGGAGCCTCCCACTACCCCACCTCTTACCTGGCCGTTGACTGATTGTGGTTGTGACTCGAGGTGGACTCCATCCACCTTGTAAGAAAATTCACATAGAGAGTCTAGGTTAACATTAGATCATTAGGATAATTTGTTTGTCAACATTGATTGCATTTAAAAAAAAAAAAAAAAAAAAAAAGAAATAGAAAACAAAATCCTCTCTCCATAAGTCCTAGTGCATGCAAGGTAGGAGATCTCAAAATCCTAACCTTCTAGGACCACTTGCTGAAATAGAAAGAATCATACATCAAAGAAATCCACCACAAGATCCAATGGCCGATAATCAGGACCCACCAAAGCAAATGAAGGACTATTTCATTCCAAATCGATATCAACCTTCATCTTGTATTCATCTTCCTCAGAATCCAGCCAATCAATATGAGATCAAATCTAGCACCATTCAGATGCTCCCATCTTTTTATGGGAATACTAATGAAGATCCGTATAAGCATCTGGATGAATTCCTAGAAATCTGTTCCACGGTGAAAATCCAGAATTTCACCGATGATGGCCTTAAATTGACCTTATTTCCCTTTTCATTAAAGGACAAGGCTAAATATTGGTTGGGAACCATAGGAAGGCCCATTAGGACATGGGAAGAAATGCAGAAAGAATTTCTCAAGAAGTTCTATCCCATCGGGCGGACCAATACTATGAGACGGGCCATCACCAGTTTTACCCAAACTCCCGGGGAATTGATCCATGAATCTTGGGAAAGACTGAAAGAATTGCTTAGAAAATGTCCTCATCATGGGCTTTCAAAATGGCAAATTGTCCAAGCATTCTATGAAGGATTGTCTGAACAGTTCAGACAGATGGTGGATGCGTCATGTGGAGGGGCGTTTATGATGAAAAATGAAGATGAGGCCTATGATCTGTTTGAAATGTTAAGTGAAAATTCCATCAATCATGCTTCATTATCATCTTATGAAAGGTCTGTTGGGCCATCTAAACGGACTGGAATGTATGAACTTAAGGCCCGCGGAGAGCCCGAATCCAGAATGGACATAAATCTGATTAATCAGAAGTTGGATAAGGTAGACGTCTTGGCCCAGAAACTAGACCAACTCTTAGCCTTAAACAAGCAAGAGCCTACTTACCCAACACAATCTAGTCCATATGAAGGCCCATCTACTGCCAATCATGATATATGTGCCTTATGCGCAAGTCCAACCCATCAAGTGAATGAATGCCCAACTGCGGCCCAACTTCCACCATTCATTCAAGAACAAGTTCAGGCTGCCCAGGGATTCTCCAGGCCCAATAATGATCCATTCTCAAATACTTACAATCCTGGCTGGAGAAATCACCCTAATTTTTCTTGGAAGAATCAACAGGCCCCATTACCAATGACCCATCCTCCTATGCATCAAGCCCAAAAGCCACAGAACTCATTCCAACAACAATCTAATTTCTATGGAAATGTTCAGGCTAGGGGACCTCAAACCCAGTTTTCTCAACCGGCCCAGTATCAATCAGGTCAATCGGCCCAGTATCAATCAGGTCAACCGGCCCAATATCAAGCAAGTCAACCGGCCCAATACCACTCATTCCAATCAGGACAACCAACCCAATACCATCCTCCACCCACTTACCAGCAACCTCCCCAGCCCAACTTTGATGATAAATTCACTCAACTCCAACAACTGATTTTGACCCAGCAACAATCCATTGCTAAGTTGGAAAGTCAAATGGGCCAACTAGCTGAGGCCGCGATGAGAAGAGAAGTAGGCCAACTTCCTAGTCAACCCGTTGCCAATCCAAGGAATCAACCTCCAGGTTTTCCACAGCAATCGGGCCTTTTACCTCAGCCTGGCCCGGTACCACAGCCTAAAGGGCCACAATTTGAGAATGCTAAAGCCATTTCAGCCCTTAGGAGTGGGAGAAGTTTAGAAAAACCACATGCAGATGGAGAGTTAGCTAAAGGTTCCACTGATGGGCCTCGGGAAATTGAAAGTGAGAGTGAAGATGAACCCATCATAGAGAAGTTGGAGGAGGATCTGAAAGGAAAAGGGAAGACTGATGAAGGCCCAAGTTCTTATAAACCTAGGGTGCCATTTCCTAATGCCTTGTTAGCAAAGCCCAATACCAGGAAGAAACTGGCCCAGAATGAGGAGTTGTTGGATTTGTTCAAACAAGTCCAAATTAATATTCCACTCCTCGATGCCATCAAACATGTGCCAGCTTATGCTAAGTTTCTCAAGGAATTATGTACTCCACGAAGAGAGTCTAGAATGGCACCCGAAAAGGTTCGGCTTTCTGAGGATGTTAGTGCAATTGTGATGAATCATTTACCCAAGAAGTTAAAGGATCCTGGAGCACCTCTAATTTCATGTGACTTAGCTGGAGTTACATTTGATAGAGCTTTATTAGATCTAGGTGCGAGTGTAAATCTATTGCCAACAGCCATTTATGAAAAATTTGATATTGGAGAATTAAAGCCCACACCCATCATCTTGCAGTTGGCTGATAGGTCTGTGAAAACTCCACGGGGATTAATTGAGGACGTTATCGTAAAGGTTCATGATTGTTATTTTCCCGTGGACTTTCTTATTCTAGATATGGCATTACCTGAGGAACTCATTCACACCCCGATCATCTTAGGTCGTCCATTCTTAGCCACTGCCAAAGCTAATATAAATTGTGAAACTGGCATAATGGACATTTCATTTGGGGGTCAAAAAGTCCAGATTAATGTCTTCAAAGCATCTCAATACCCAGATCATGAAAAAGAATGCCATACTGTTGATATCGTGGATAATCTGGTTGAAGAAAATGAGATGTCCACATATGACCTTTTGGAGGAAGCCAATACTTTAAAGGACTCCCCTGGCCCATTAACATCTTGGCCCAAGGTTGAACCTTTACCAGCCTTGCAGTCTGAACCCGCTTTGCCATCTTTAGAGGACCCTCCTGAGCTTGAACTCAAACCATTACCGGAGTCTCTCAAGTATATCTTTTTGGGTCCGGACCAAACTCTCCCGGTCATCATTGCGGCAAATCTCACATCGCCGCAGGAAGCCCAATTAACCGAGGTCCTCAAAGACCACAAGGGTGCTATTGGATGGTCGGTGGCAGATTTAAAGGGAATTAGCCCGTCCATTTGCATGCATCATATCTATATGGAAGAGAATGCTAAGCCCAGTCGGGAGATGCAAAGGCGGCTTAACCCCAATATGAAAGAAGTGGTGAAGAAGGAAGTTGTGAAATGGCTGGATGCGGGTATTATTTACCCAATATCAGACAGTAAATGGGTCAGCCCAACTCAAGTAGTACCCAAGAAATCTGGATTAACAGTTGTTAAGAATGATCATGGAGAAGAGGTACCCACTAGGCTCACCACGGGATGGAGAGTGTGTATTGATTACAGAAAGTTGAATCTCATGACTAAGAAGGACCACTTTCCACTCCCATTCATGGACCAGATTCTGGAAAAGTTATCGGGCCAGAAGTACTTCTGCTTCTTAGATGGGTACTCCGGGTACAATCAAGTGGCTATTTACCCGGAAGATCAAGAAAAGACCACCTTCACGTGCCCTTATGGCACGTTTGCTTTTAGGAGAATGCCATTCGGATTATGCAACGCACCAGCCACATTTCAACGGTGCATGATGGCCATCTTCTCCGATATGGTGGGAGAATTCCTCGAAGTTTTCATGGATGATTTCTCAATCTTCGGGGACTCTTTTGAAAATTGCCTGGAAAATCTTAAACAGGTGCTAGCACGATGCATAGACACCAATCTGATTCTTAGCTGGGAAAAGAGCCATTTCATGGTTCGAGAGGGCATTGTCCTAGGCCATATTGTGTCTAAAAGGGGGATAGAAGTAGATAAAGCTAAGATCGATCTCATATCCAATCTTCCTCCTCCTACTTCAGTTAGA
The DNA here is from genome assembly GCA_030544215.1 of Zantedeschia hybrid cultivar. NCBI lineage: Eukaryota > Viridiplantae > Streptophyta > Magnoliopsida > Alismatales > Araceae > Zantedeschia > Zantedeschia hybrid cultivar. The sequence goes on from JARZZO010000011.1 coordinate 52,180,950, forward strand.
CAGATCCGTTCATTCCTTGGCCATGCCGGTTTCTATCGCCGGTTTATCCATAATTTTTCTCAAATTGCCCGGCCCCTAACTCTTCTCTTAGCTAAGGATGTCCCTTTCCAAATGGATGAATCTTGCATCAAGGCATTCAATTCTCTGAAGGAATCTTTGACCAAAGCCCCGATTCTTCAATCTCTAGATTGGTCTTTACCCTTCGAAATCATGTGCGATGCCTCTGATTATGCTATCGGTGCAGTTTTGGGACAAAGAATCAACAAATGTCCCGTGGTGATATATTATGCAAGCCGCACCCTTGCCGATGCTCAAATGAATTATACCACCACAGAAAAGGAATTATTGGCTGTGGTTTTTGCCCTAGAAAAATTCAGATCTTATCTTTTAGGGGCAAAAGTCATAGTCTATTCTGATCACTCAGCTCTGAAATATTTGTTGACCAAGAAGGATGCCAAGCCTAGGCTTATTAGATGGATCTTACTCCTCCAGGAATTTGATTTGGAAATTCGGGATAAGAAGGGTTCTGAGAATGTGGTAGCTGACCACCTATCCCGAATTCCGATCTCTGACAGTACACCAATCACTGATTCCTTTCCTGATGAGCATCTACTGACCATTTCCCACACTGTTGCACCTTGGTATGCTCACATTGTCAATTACAAGGTGACTAATCAGCTTCCGGAAGGATGGACTAAAAGTGAAAAGGACAAATTCTTTTCTCAGGAAAAATATTATTTCTGGGAGGATCCTGAATTATTTAAATTTTGTCCTGATCAAATCATTAGGCGATGTGTTCCCGAAGAAGAACAACAGAGTGTTCTCAACTTCTGTCATAATCTAGCTTGTGGGGGCCACTTCTCAGGAAAGAAAACTGCAGCCAAAGTCCTACAAAGTGGTTTTTACTGGCCCACACTTTTCAAAGATGCCCATGAATTTAGCAAAACTTGCCTCCGATGTCAGGCTGTAGGGAATATGGCGAAAAGGGATATGATGCCACTCAACCCAATCTTGGTGGTTGAAGTCTTTGATGTTTGGGGAATTGACTTTATGGGACCTTTTCCACCCTCTTTTGGACATACATATATTCTGGTAGCGGTGGATTATGTCTCAAAATGGATTGAAGCAGTAGCCACCCGAACCAATGATCATAAAGTGGTCATTAAATTCGTTCAGAAGAATATCTTTTCTCGGTTCGGGTGGCCCAAAGCTATCATTAGTGATGGGGGAACGCATTTCACGAATTACCAGTTTCGGGCTTTGCTTAAGAAATATGGGATTAATCACAAGGTAGCCACCCCCTATCATCCCCAAACTAGTGGCCAAGTAGAAGTTTCCAATAGAGAGATTAAGAACATTCTGCAAAAGTCCGTTAGGACCGATAGAAAAGATTGGTCTGAAAGATTGGATGATGCTTTATGGGCCTATCGGACCGCTTACAAAACTCCTATTGGCATGTCTCCTTATCGCCTAGTTTTCGGAAAAGCATGCCACCTTCCAGTGGAATTGGAACATAGGGCTTATTGGGCCATCAAACAAGTCAATCTAGACCTAGCCCAAGCTGGTTCCCACCGCACCTTACAACTGAGTGAGCTGGAAGAGTTGCGTAATGAGGCCTATGAAAATTCAAAGATCTATAAAGCCAAAACCAAAGCTTTTCATGATAAACATATTGTCAGAAAATCATTTCTTCCAAATCAGAAAGTTTGGCTATTTAATTCTAGGCTTCGCCTATTTCCTGGAAAACTGAAATCCAGATGGGATGGACCCTTCGTGGTCGTTAAAGCCTTCGATCATGGAGCCGTTAAAATTCTGAACCCCAAAAGTGGGAACACGTTTACTGTTAATGGTCAACGGTTGAAACCATTCATTGAAAATCTTCAAAATGAACCACCTGAATCCATAGAACTAAGTGATCCACACTAACTGAACTTCCGTCTGGCTGAAGACGATAAACTTAGCGCTTGTTGGGAGGCAACCCAATATTTTATTTCAGCTTTTGTATCTCTTTCCTTTTAGGTCCCTAAGCAGCAATCGCCGTGGGTATGTCGCCGCCTCGTCATTACAGGTTGTTTCGCTCCTTTACAAATTCTCTTCTGGCTGCATGTTTTTCATATCTTTTATGCCATTGAGGACAATGTCAATCAAGTTGGGGGGTGGGACAATCATATGCATTTATTGAAAATCTTTTGAAGAAAACTGATATCTTTCACTGAAAAATGGTCAAATTTTTTCAAAAACTTCTTTTCACATCCTAGGAAAATTGCATGAAAATCATGTTTCATTAAGTAAATCTTAAACAAATCAGTTTTCTGTTAGTCACATCGGTTAAAGAGCCTTTAAAGTTCAAATATTCCACTTTACAAAAATCCACGGCGGGATGATTTTCACACACACACGGCAACTTAGAATAAATGGAAGATCTTAAAAGTATAGAATTGCTGGAATTAACCTCAAGGATAAGACTACTTATTCTAATTTGTCTTTTGGGTTGAACGAAAGGAATGTGTAGAATCCGTAATAGGGGACTGTCCCACTCAGCACTCTAAAAGAGGCGGTCATTTCAAATGGACAGTTGTAAACATTAAAGGCAAAAGAAGGCGATAAAAGAGCTAAAGGAAGGTAGGTGGCAAAAAGTACGCACCTCCCCTCAAGCAATTCAAAGAGAGTGGCAAAAAGTACGCACTCTCAAAAGCAAAAGTACAATAAAATGAAGAAACGCCATGCTAAAAAGTCCATCGTACCAAAATATGACCAAGTCGTGAAAAGTGCTGAGTTGGGACGGGAACTGAAAAACGGTCCTCACTGACTGATCGGGAAATCTTTTATTCTCTTCCCCTCCCCAAGTAGTCTTATCTAAAGGGTAGTAAAGGCGAGAATATACCAGAAAGGTCGGAAACGAGTTCTAAGTGTGTCATATTTCATGCACAATCACCTGTCTGAATCAAAATATTGTGGGATATGAAAACTTTTTAGCTCAACCAAACGGCTACCACTTAAATTGATTGTGAAAGATACTACAAATGAAGCATGATAATTCATTATTTGTCCTAACTTTTCCTTATTTGCATTGCTAAGGGACTAGCAATGAGTAAGTTGGGGGGTGTGATAAAGTGTTAAATTGATCAGTGCAACCATATGCATCATACTCATGTTTTTATCTGCAAAATAGCATGAAATGATAGATAATTGTGTAACAAGTCCAACGGTACCAATTTCATCAAATTCTGACTTAAAAACATCGTCATTTCATGTGATCAAAGGAGTGTAGCGCATTTGCGGTTTTTCGACAAAACCGAGACGAAATGAATAAATATGATGATATTTTTATGATAATGCGCTAAATTAGATTTATTTGATGTGAACAGGACATGCCGAGGATACATTGCAGCTGGAGGAGTTTCCGGAAATTTGGGAGTGGTCCGGTGTGCGGATTTCAACTAAAACAGGGGTAAAAATACAAATTGACTCCTTCTTTCACTGGAGTTTCCCAAAACCCACTATTTCCCTCCGTCTCTCCGATTTCCTAAACACATCCCTTCCTTTATTTTAAAAAAAAAAAACTCTCTCTCTCTTCTCGTTTTAGAAAGTCGAATCCTATTTCTTTTCCAATTTCCTCTTCCAAATCCTGTCCCTTCTCCAAGTCTCCCACATATCCTCCTCCTTGTCCAACTCAAAACCCAGCACCTCTCCTCCTCCTCCTCTCTATAAATTCCCACAAATTCCTCTCAACCAGATCTCTCCCCCACGTTTGGTTTTTCCCAGTTTTAATTCCTAGTCGATTTTCCCTCTCTCGTCTATTTCCTCTCCCTCTCCACGGTTCTCTCTCTCGGCCCCTCCGTTTGTTTCTCTCGGTTATCTCTCCCTCCACAGCCCTCTCTCTTTCTCTCAAGCTCCTCCCAGCAGCTCCTGCTGCAACCAGCGGCACCAACAGCAACAAGCTTCTTCCTCCAGCTGCAGCGAAGCCTCTTCAACCAACGTGCAGCATCTCCCTGCAACTCCACGACCTGCAGGCATGCATGCACATGCCGGAGAGCCACCTCCAGCTGAAGCCCAACGCTGCAATCCAGCCACGTCCGTGCAAGAAGCTGCAGTGTAGCCAGCACCTCCAGCAGCAGCTGCGTTGAAGCTCCTCCTGCAGCCACGCATAGCAGCCTGCTTCTTTCAAGATCTGCAGCACCAGCAGTGCATGCATCCACTGTCCACGTACCAGCAGCTTGCCAAGCACCCCACGCATAGCAGCTCCTGCAAGCAAACGCAGCACCAAGCTGACAGCTCCTTCCAGCAGCATCTCTGCACCTTCTCCACGTGCCAGCCAACCTCCAGCGGCAGCAAACGCAGCCAGCAGCGCATGCATCTTCTCCACCCTGCTTGCAAACCTTCCCCACGCACGTCCCAGCTGTCCCAGTTCCAGCACCAGCTGAAGCACAACAGCAGCTGAGACCCAGCCGGTTCTCTCCTCCAGCCAGCACCTTTCTCCACGTGTAACCAGCAACAGCCCCTTCCTGTTCTCCACGTCTCATCCCGCAGCAGCACCCTCAAGTTCATGCAGCAAAGCAACAGCAGCCGGCAGCCCCAAACATTGTTATTGTGTTCTTTTCTCTTTCCCCTTCCCCGTTAGTGTAATGTTAATTTGCTTGTTAGGATTAGTTAGTTGTTTATTGATATTTTGGTTAATTAGTTTAATTTTATTGAACAATTAAATTCTGTAATTTATTTCATAATTTTTAGTTAATTCATGTTCTTCATGTAGTTAGATTTTAATGTTTTTGTCATAGATTTTAATTGTGCTTATTTTCTTTAGAGTTTGTGTTTAATTTTTGAAAAGAAAAGCAAGAAAAAGATTTGTTTAATTTAAATGATTATAATTTTAGGTAACATTAGTTAGTTTAATTCGAGTTTAAGTAGGTAATTAGTTTCCTTAAATTCCCACTTATTTTTAGATTAACTAAAGTCCAAAGTTTTCAAAATTAGAATCTTAATTCCCTGTGGATCGACTCGGACTCACCACTATTAAATTTCCAAATTTTGATTTGAATGAGCCGGATAAATTTAGATTGAACGTTTTTCATGTGTTTAACGACGCACGATTCGAAACGATCACCACCTCCCGAGCACCGCCGAGCAATCGCCATGCCGCATTCTCCGTATACCCAAACTGCAACCCATCACCATTAAACCCATTAGACCATCCACCACCACGCCTCCATTAGACAACCCTCCGCAAGCCAACTATATACCCCTCCTGGCATCCAAACCACTGCTCCGCATACCATTCCCCACATCACCTACCATAACCACTTATCCCAGTACCATACAACCATCCAAACTATTGCGCCGTATGCCATTCCCCACTTCACCTGCACCGACCACTTACCCCTCCACCATCCAACCCTCTAAACCCCTCATCCGCACCATGCCTTCACCAAACAACCCCACACCACCACCCGCATACCAACCTCCCACACCATCTAAACCACCCACCAACCCCGCAGTGCTCAAACTGTCACCTGGACCTTCCACTATTGAAGAACATACGCTCCGAAGTGGGAGGATCTTCAACAAGGTCTTTCCTCAGTCTACGGTCAGAGACCGCCCATCACAACTGCTAGAGGAAGTACACAATGATGAGAGTGCACCAGGCACTCAGTATGACTTGTTGAATCAATTAGACAGGACACCAACATGAATCTCCGTGCTCGAGTTGATCAAAAGATCCAAGACCTATCAAAAAGCCTTGATGGAGTATTTGCAGAAAGTAATGGTCAACGAAGACGTGCCGGTGGATAAAGTCACTACATTGTTAGTTCCTCAAGGGAATCAGCCCTCTATTTCATTCTATGCTTCGAAACTAGCACCACCAGCAGCCAGAAGCATGGCTCTGAGCATTACGGTCTGCAAGAAGGCCGTAGATGCATACATGGTTGACACAGGGGCCTCAATCAATGTTCTATCACCAAAGACCCTTGAACTGTGTGGTATACCCAAGGAGAAATGGCTGCCTTCTCCAATTTTTGTTACGGCCTATGACAATTCTACCCGTTCTCCTCTGGGAATGATTTATTTGAAGGTAGAGCTAGGCCCTGTTTGTCATAACAAGGTCGAGTTCCACATCTTGGAAATCGACCCCTCTTTAAAGGGCATCTTTGGCTGCCTTTACATTAAGTCCCTTGAGACAATTCCCTCTACAAATCATCAATGCCTCAAATTCCCATACAAGGGACGCATTATTAAAGTCACGAGTATACCAATTCTTGCTACCACTCATTCTTTGAATATCAGGCTGACCCCTTTACCTGGCCAACAACCTTTGCTATCGGTATTCCAGGTTTATCGTCCTATGGCTGATCCTTTGAAAGCCACCAAGCTTGTTCCTTATCCGATTGATGCTATGAAGCGGGGGAAATTCATGAGTACTTATGGCTGGAAAATTATGATGAAAGGTGGCTATCAGCCTGGAAAGGGTTTGGGCACACAATTGTAGGGCAGAACTACGCCCTTTAATGACAGCCGAAGGATACTCGGTAATGGCCTGGGCTATATGCCAAGAAGAATCAGTCATGACATCACCCAACAACAAGAAGACGAAGATGGCCAGAAGGCTTGGAAAACAATGTCCACTCCATGTAAAGAAGGCCGAGATCCCTTGACGTGGACCCGGCATACACATTTTGTCAAGAGGCCCATAATCAGTCATGATAATGATAACACAGTGCTAATCACTTCCCAGTTTGACCTACATGACATATACGGGAGGGACCTAGCCAGACACTGTTCAGAAATACTGACATACCAGTCCTTAGAGGCCTTGCGGTCAATGAAAAGGAGAAAATTCCAAGATCCAGAATGTGTATGGTACCGATGGTTTGATCTGAGGGATCTATACATAGCATTGAACAGATTATTCATTGATCCCTCAGAGCCAAAGTGGCCACCGTTGATAGACGAGCTGATTGAAAGGCCTAGCACCATTTTTGATAAGAGAATTATGCTGTCCAAGAAAACAAATAAAGGGGAGCCAGATGACCCCTATGAAGCTAGTTACACTACTGATCTTCTCTGGAGAGGAACCTATCCCTCTCACATCTTCACCATTCACACTCTATTCCGCACCCTACTCCTGACCCCGACTTGGTCGCGGGTCATCACTGAAGATATTCCACGGGTGCCGCCCATTATGGTTACTCTGTCCCCATGAGACCTTATTCCTCAACCTCCTCTCGATCTAGAGAGGATCTATGATTTAATCTGGGACATACTATTGTATGATCCCCCCAATCCTTTGGCCTTAGTGCCGCTTCCCCCATCTTATTCTCCTCCTATTCATATCCATTCTTGTTTCGCGCTTAACTCATCTTTTCTCCAAAAAAAAGGCCAATTCAGCAACTTCTTCCTCTTAGATCCTCGTTGAGGAAACCTCATACTTGTCCAATTGTACCCCATCGCATGGGTCATTCGGGCAAGATTCTCTTCTAGAATTGCTCTGCCCTTCCTCTCAGGAGGATTCTCCTATATCCCCCCATATACCCTAGGATTTTTATCCTTCTTCGTCCCCATTAGGTCAGGATAGGGAGTTTAGTGAAGTTAGGGAGTCTAGTCCTAGGCAGGTTAATCAATTTAGGAAGTCTAGGAAATCTAAGGGTAGGCGAATTACAAATAGATACCTCTAGGATCTAGCTTTCAAATGCCTTTCTTGTTCTCAGATCCCTCAGCTGTTAGAGAATCCTATTCAGATGCAAGAAGATTGTGAAGTTGATGAGTCGGTCAATGATGGATATTGGGTGTATAAATTGATATACGAGAAAGATCCTATTATTGAAGATGAGGAAGATGACGAGGATGCGGCTGAGGCGTATGCCAGTGGAGGGAAAAGATTTGATGAACTCTCAGCTGCCGTAGAAGAGCCTACCAAAGAAATTAATCTATGAACTATAGATGAACCTAAGGTTGTCTTCGTCAGTAAAAATCTTTCTGAAGTAGATAAGGAGGCAGTGGTCTAGGTTCTCAAGGAGTATAAGGACACCTTCGCCTGGATCTATGAGGATATGCCAGGGTTAGACTTATCACTAGTAGAACATCGATTGACATTAAAGGATGGAGCTAGCCCGGTTAAATAAAAGTTAAGGCGATTCCACCCACAAATGGCTTTGAAAATGAAGAAAGAGGTCGATAAGTTGCATAAAGCCAAGTTTATTAGAATTGTCCTCTATCCGCAATGGGTGGCCAACATAGTCCCAGTTATAAAGAAGGATGGGAAGGTCAGAATCTATATTGACTTTCAAGATCTGAACCGGGCATGTCCTAAGGATGACTTTCCACTGCCTCACATTGACGTACTCATTGATAATATAGCTGGCTACGAAACTCTATCATTTATGGATGGATTCTCAGGATATAATCAGATTCGTCTTGCTGAAGATGACCAAGAGAAAACGTCATTCACTACACCTTGGGGAACCTATTGTTATGTCGTTATGCCTTTTGGATTAAAGAATGCTGGAGCCACTTATCAAAGGGCTATGATGGCAATATTCTATGACATGATGCACATTGATCTAGAAGTGTATGTAGATGACTTGTTAGTGAAATCCAAGACTAAGGTTAAGTATGCCAAAGTTTTAGCAAGAGTTCTAGAAAGATCAAGAGAATATCAGTTGAAGATGAACCCCAAGAAATGTATATTCGGAGTATCCTCAGAAAAATTAATTGGATTCATTGTCAGTAAGCGGGGAATTGAGATCGATCCCAACAAGGCAAAGGCTATTAGAGAGATGCCACCTCCCTAGAATTTGAAAAAATTGAGAAGATTAATTGGAAGGTTGCAGTTCATTCGCCGATTTGTCTCCCAACACTCACCAAGATGTAAGCCGTTCTACGAGCTTACCAAGCCGGGAGTCAAATTCGATTGGGACGATAAGTGTCAGGAGGCATTTGATGGATTAAAGAATTATTTAGCAAGTCCTTATGTCTTAAGGCCACCATCTCCGAACAAACCTCTAATTCTATATATTTCTGTCTTAGATGATGCGGTAGGGGTTGTCTTAACACAAGAGGTTGAAAAAGGAAAAGAGAAGGCAGCCTACTATCTTTCTAAACTTCTCAACCCCGCTAAACAGAAGTACACAGCAATGGAGAAAACATGTGCAACACTTGTATGGGTGGTTCAGAAATTGAAGCACTATTTTTTGGCTCACGAAGTTCATCTCATCGCTAGGATGAATCTCATTAAGTTTCTCCTTGAGAAATCCGTCCTCATTGATAGGTTAGCACGATGGCAAAGCTTTCTACCTCAATTTGATATCACTTACACTCAACAGAAAACAATCAAAGGCTATGCCATAGCAAAACATCTCGCTCATCATCCCCTTCTTCGTTTTGATCCAGTCCGATCGGAGTCTGCATTTTGACGGAGCTCTGAATTCCCACGGTAAGGGCATTGGCATTGTTCTGCTGTCACCTGAAGGTGTCACCATTCCACAAGCCTTTCAGCTTGACTTTTCAGTTACTAACAATATAGCTGAATACGAGGTACTCCTTGCTGGCCTCGAGGCTACTCATCTCCATAGTGCCACCAAACTCAGAATTCTGGGTGATAGCTAATTAATCCTTCGCCAAGTGTTAACCAAATATCGAACTCTTGATCCCAAACTCAAGCCTTATCAAGAACTTACTTCGGCTTATGCTAAGCTTTTCACTAAATTGATCTTCATCCATGTTCCTCGAAATCAGAACATCTTAGCTGACGCTCTAGCTTCCCTCGCATCATCCCTCAATTTTTCAATCAACAGACAATCCGAATCAATCATTGTTCATAAGCGTCTCTCACCCGCCGTGGAAGACCCTTCCTTCTTTAGGACTAAGGAGAAGTTGCTAAAGAAAGTCAGGGATGGAGATATTGTGGAGAAGCGAGAGATAATGTTATTAGACTTACAGGAAGAGATGAATGATGAAGAGAAACCGTGGTACTATGAAATTGCAAGATATTGTGAAGATCAATCATATCTTGAGGAAGCCACAGCTGCAAAGAAAATGACTATTAGGAGAGTTGCTCAAAGGTACACTCTAGTTGGAGGAGCACTTTATAAAAGAGGTTTTGATGGAGTTATCTTGAGATGCGTAGATGAAGATGAGCTTTGGAAGATCATGGAAGGAGCTCACACTAGAGTTTCTGGTGCCATGTTAATGGACAAATGCTATCAAAGAAGATCCTTGGACAAAGATTCTATTGGCCAATCATAGAAGAAGATTGTGTAGGGTATGTTTGTAGGTGTGCCAAGTGTCAACTTCATGCCGACAAGATCCACTCCCCCGCATCTTCACTCCATCATGTTTCCTCCCCATGCCCTTTCTCCATGTGGGCTTTCGACGTCATTGGACCCCTTGGTAATCCTGATTGCGGCATTAAGCGAAAATCCTTCATTCTTACGGCAACGGAGTATTTCACCAAGTGGGCAGAAGCCGAAGCATATATGGAAGTCAAAGCGTCAATCGTCTACAAATTCATCATGAAGAACATCATCAGAAGATTCGGAATTCCAAACACCATCGTCACCGACAATGGACCACAATTCGTATCACAGGAGCTGAAGGACCTCTGTAACAGGTATAAAATTACATTACATCATTCATCTCCATATTATCCGCAAGGCAATGGCCAAGCATAGGCAACTAATAAGACTTTGATAAAAATCATCAAAAATACGTGCAAGTCCAATAAATTCACAGACTAGCCAGAGAAACTAATTGAGGCTCTATGGACATACCGAACATCAATCCGCACGCCCACTGGGCAAACTCCGTATTCCTTAACATTTGGAATGGAGGCGGTAGTTCCATACAAGATCCTCATACCATCATTAAGAGTACAATTGAATAAGGAATTCTCTATTGATGAGCACCGCTCAGCACTCCTTACTCAGTTAGAACTCTTAGATGAGAAAAGATGGTTAGCTGTTAATCATGCACGAGTATATAAAAATAGATTAGCATATTTTTATCAAAAGAAAGTTATTGAACGTAAGTTCAAAGTTTATGAAATGGTCGTCAAAAAAATCTTTGTAAAACTTGGTGGTCCGCGTTCTAAGTTCCAACCCAATTGGGAAGGACCTTATGTCATATTGCATGCTTTTCCTGATAACGCATATCGCTTAGTTAATGCAGAAGGGGAAGAATTAACTCACCCCTGGAATGGTCTGTATCTTAAGAAATATTACCCTTAGGTTAGAGAGTCGATCAGCATGGTGCAAGGACCAATGGAATCAAAAAAATTTGAAACTCAAATTTTCTTATCAATCTGGATAATTTAATTCAAACACATTACTACACATACTGACACGTTTGGTTCGTGAGTAACAAGAGATGTAAAGTTTGAAGGAATACCGAAAGCTTGACTAAGAGTGCAAAATGCAATTCATTCTTTTTAAACAAAAATTCTGTTTTTACACTTGGCCCACGATGTCGGAATGAGGCTTAGAATAGATTACCAAAAGTACCCGCCATCTTAATAGGAGGCCGTCATAAAAAAAAAAAAAAGGAGATCCGTCCCATGAAAAGGAAAAAGAAAAGCAAAAAGCAAAAAGCCAAACATCGAATTAAAAGGCCGTTATATTACAAACGTTACATCAAGGCCATGAAATCAAATAAAAGGGAGCGCAAGGTCGTTAAATACCCCGTAAAGGAAATGACCAAACCCCAACGGACATTACGATAAAGAAGGGACACCTTTCTGGATCTCTAAAACCCTCTCGTGGGCTTTCTAAACAAATTCTTCCTTTCTTTCTAAAGAGGCGTACTCCAAGCTTAAGGAACGACCTAGATTGACTAAGGGTCAGACCATCGAATGGGATCACGAACACAAATACAAGCTCAAGCACGATGAGTCTAAGTTAGATTATTGAAGAACAATTTGGGAATTAAGTTAATAAATAAATATACTCTTTTGATCTAAGTACCATGCTGATCTTTTAGTTTACATATTCAAAATTCAAAAAAAAAAAAAATATATATATATATATATATATATATATATATATATATATTTCAAAATCTAAAAAAAATAGATATTTCAAAATCTAAAAAGATGGATATTTCAAAATACAAAAAAATATATATTTCAAAATCTAAAAAAAATGGATATTTTAAAATCTAAAAAGATGGATATTTCAAAATTCAATATATATATATATATTTCAAAGTCCAAAAAAAAAAAGATATATTTAAAAATCCAAAAAAAATGGATATCTCAAACATTTTGAAAATTGCAATTGCAAAGCCAAAAAAAATAATATTTCAATTAGCATCTACTTATCGCATCTAGTGTGTTTCATTCCTTTTATTTTCAATGAGCATCTACATGCTTTAATGTTGCATAATTCCATTTCTTTTGATAGTTATTATTACCTTTGTTAATAAAGGCTTCGCCTCTTGAACTTTCTACCAAGGATAGGATCAAGTAGCCGATTGCTTAACCGGGCAAGGGGTTAAGCCTGGAAAAATACTTAACCTATTTGTTCGAGTAATGTACAGGGCACAGATCTGTAAGTCAAAGACAAAAGAGTACAAATATGAAGACAAAGAGTTTCATGTATATCATCAAAATGTGTTTTACATACATATCTGAGTCCGTCAACTTCAGGACTCACAAAAAAAGAAGAAAATTACATGATAAGCAGCCCTCACCGTTGACTCTCCTTGGCCCCCTCATCAAACTGGCTCTGGGCCTTATCCTGGGCATCCGGTGCTGGTACTCTAGACAGCGGAGGTGGCGGACCCATAGTGCTCGGACCGGCCTGGCCAGAAGACACGGCAAAGCTGGCTGTAAAAGTGCTCGCCTGCCCACACTCCTGAGCTTGCTGATGTGCTCGCCGGTACCGTTCCTCCACACTACAGCGCTCATGCTCGGCGATGCCTAGCTGAACACGTACTGAAGACATCTCTGTATCCATCCGCTACCGCTCCTATCACTCTCACTCCTGCTCCTCAGTAATGAACTCCAGCCGAGACTGGAGAAGTGAAAGCTCCCGAGGAAGGTCCCCGGTGGAGAGACGAGCCACCTGCTCCTTAAGCTCACGAACCCGAGCTGTATCAGCCTCAGCCCTTTGAAGGGCTTCCTGAAGCTCAGTAACCTACAAGAGAAGACGTTGTCAGTCCAAGATAATCAATCAATCAATGTCAAATTCAATAATGAAAGTCAAAAGGTGAAAAACTTACTCGGGAGGCCCGATCCTCTTCCGCGAGTGAGGATCGGTGAATAGTTGAAGCCAGCTGACCCTAAAGATCAGCGAGAGCAGCCTTATGAGCAGCCGCGGAAGATGAAGAAGCACTGGTAGAGAAGGGAGGAGGAGCCGCCTACGTACACACGACTCACTGCAGCAAGAGAACAACTGTCAGCGGCTGAACGTCAAAATAAATTAATTAATCAAAATATTCATGCATAATATTCATACATACTAGGTCAAATAACTCCTTCTGGACCTGTTCGAGCTGGGCCTCCGCATCTTGTAGGTGGGCCCAGAGGTCGATGATGGTCGCATCACGCGCATCCTATATAACATACATACATTCATTCACAAATTTAAATAAAGATAATAATTAAAATGAAAGAAGCATCAATGCATACTGTAGACACGCTAATTTTGACATCATTTCGAGTAAATTTTATATCATATAATAATGCCTCAGAATGGTCTGATATTTAACCATTCATTAATTTTTATTGATATTTTTTAGTGTCGGGTTTAACAGACATGTTTAAGTTAATCAATTGAATTGATTTCAGCTCAAATTTCAGTTAAAACATGAAGAAGTCTAAAAGACGTCAACCTGTGTGGACGCCATTTAGAGTTTTATTCATATTTTGACGTTTAAATTTGAATTTTAATCAATTAATTAATTAGCTAAAAGGCGTCTGTTAGGGTCGACGCGTTTTAGGTTTCCTAAGATATTTTAACTTCTCTTCCGGATATTTATCCTTATCTTAATTAGTGTAAAAGACGTCTGCACATGTGAACGCGTTTTAGCTAATAAAGATACAGATAAGTTTTCCCGGATATTTATCCTTATCTTAATTGATCTGAAAGGCGTCAACCATAATGGACGCGTTTTAGATAATTACAGATAAAGATGAATTAATCAGTATTTATTTGTTGGTTAAGATAGATAAATCCTAGATTTTTCTATGTTAATCACGGACGCAGAAAAAAGTCTATAAATACCTTACATATTGAAGAGTTAAAAAGTTAAGCGTAATCCCGAGTTGATTATCATCGAGCAATAACGAGTTGAAGATCGAAGCAACAACGTCGGAATGCCGGAGCGCTGCTATTTCCAGAAGTCGGCGTCCTCTCAAGAATCTTCATCCTTTCAAGGCTTCAACAATTAGGCATAAGTGTTTCATTTCTGTATTTTTATTCTACATCTTCATTAATCTTTCATTCTCAATATTCACTTCATGCAACACACACCACAACATCATCTTTCAAAACCTATTTGATTAAAGGGGTTTCAAAAGCCATTAAACAAGTGAGTTTGCTGTTTGATTATATGTTTAAAATCATGATTAGTTTGGATACTGCTTCTACTTAAAATTCTCATCATTATTTCTTCATTTCTTTTCTTTCTATTTTTGCTGCACTCAACAACAACAAGAGAACAAAAAGGGAAACCAAGCACAAAGCCAAAAGGATTTCTGGACGATCCTCAACCTCAAATTCAACAGCAAGAACAAAGAACGAGAAGGGCTCTCTTTCTTCAGCCGGCTGAAGGAGGGGAACCAAGGATTCAACATCTTCCGCGTTCAAATAGGTAGGCGATCATACTTCTTTTGAAACTTTTAAGTCAAAAGTTTCTGGCGATCACTGCACATAGTTGTTGTTTTTAATAGTTTTATTTTGCACCTAAACAACATAGAATTTTTCATGTTAATCACACAAGCATTTTAAGCACCTACAACTTTTTTGGCGATCACGGTGGGATTTGATCTCGCCATCTTTTAGTTTTTTTTGTTCTTGCTATCATCAATCGGGCACCCACGGTGCACCACTTGTGTCTCTCGACACGTCCTCACCAATTGGTGAGTGTTTAGTTTAGCTAATTTCCCTCGTGCACCACGTGCATCCCCCCCATTGGCAAGATCTTGCCCTCCCCTTGATTAGTTTAAAAGCTGTTTTTGTGATGAAAATGATGTGTGATTGATTGATTTCCTAGTTGTTTAGTTAGTAAATCATCCTGTTAAAATCTGGAGCTAAAAAAATCTGCATGAGTTGATTGTTTACTGCTTTTTATCCTATTTGAGGAGGATTCAACCCAGAAAATCCTCCTGCAAAACTGTTTCTGCGAACTGAAAAGCGTCCAGGAGCACTGACGCGTTTCAAAACCGCGTCAACACTTCTAGATGCCTTTCAGTTTTCATATCTTCTCTGCTGTCTGCATCTGTTTCTGCGAAAAAATTAAGTTCTGTTTTGAATAGCGTCGACTACCATCGACGCGATTCAGACAGTTTCTTAGTTATTTTTCAGTTCTGTTTCTGCGAAAAATTAAGTTCTGTTTTGAATAGCGTCGACTACCATCGACGCGATTCAGACAGTTTCTTAATTATTTTTCAGTTTCCAGATTTCTGTGGCTTGAGTGCTAGCTACCTATTATTAATTAAGCATTAGAGGCCATCCAGGCCGTAGGACAAACGCATTGAGGCGAATACCCTCCTTTTCTTAGGAACACACTACTTGACGTCAGCAACTCTCTTTGATTGGGTTGGTTCCTTGATCAGACTAGAGAAGTTGACGTTGAGACCTCCATAAGTCCCCAAAATCAAGGTATTCCTCCTTGATCATCGGGCTGGTTGTACCAATTGAAGTCCCGGCTAGATTCCAAAAGCGTTGTGAGAGAAAGCCCTAGAGAATAACGGTGGAAATCGAACTGAAACTAGGATCCTTTCCCTGAGCGAATTTGTGGTTTAATCAAATTCAAATAACTCAACAAGGAACCTTAAAATCACGTTAAACATCCACTTGTTTGATTAATCTCTGTGCAACTTGTTTGTCAAATCTTTGAAAAGGGAATCTAACATCATGCTGCTGCGATCAGGCAGGGACTTGAGTGTGGCTCCGGACGCCATGGTTAATTACGAGGGAGATGCTAATGCCCCTCGGGATTCTGATTACAACTATGAGAGCGGGAGAGATGCTGATGCCTCCTATAATTCTGTCCCCATTCCATATCGACAAGATGGGAATGTCCGGACGCCTCTCTTTCATCCACAGGATCGATATCCTGATCTTCCCCCGCATGAATATGCGATTCCTAATCCCGATCTTGAGGGGGACATGAATCAGAATGATCCCTCATCCTCCGATCCTGTGGATCTCGTCAACGCTCTGGGAGTTCTTGCCTCCCGTCTGGACCCTCAGCAGTTCGAGGCGATCCAGTCTATTCTGAAGGGGAAGGCACCCGTGCAGCCTGCTGAGCCAAACCCTGTGGCTCCCCCTGTTGTTACTCAACAACCTCCTGTTCACCCTCCTTATATCCATCAGGCCATGGAAGGCCTTCATATCACTTCTCGGCCAGCTGGGCCGCAGCTTTCATCCTCTAGGCAACCGGCTAGACCGCAAACGCCTGTTTATCAAAATGCCCTCGGGCATGGCGAAAGCTTTGCCGGACCTCCCCTTTATTGTCCCCCCTGTCCAACGTACTCTAGGCAGCAGGCCTATCAAGTACTTCCACCTCCTCCTCCCCAGGCAGATCTGACCACGCAAGCGTTGCTGGCCAAAATTGAGCGCATGGATGAGCAATTTAATAACCTCCAGAAGATGATGGGGGTCAAAGCTGTACCTGAGATCAGTTTACCGAGCCTGCCAGTATTCCATCTGCCACCCTCTGAGATGCCAGTGTACCGGAAGTATAACGGTACTGGTAACCCCTTCACACATCTGAAGGAGTTTATGTATGAATCGTCTTTCTGGCAGAACGACAAGAGGTCGTTGGCCTTTTTGTTCAGGAGATCTCTAGAGGGACCAGCCCTCGAGTGGTTCTTTTCTCTGGAACCCTCCGAAGTAGAGGATTACGGTATCGTTTCACGCAAATTTATCCAACGATACTAGGACAGAGTTGCACCCTCCTTGTCTATCACGGACCTCATTACAGAAAAGATGAACCTGATGAGGAGTTTGTCAGTTTTGCTGACAAGTGGCGGGGCCTGGCCGAAAAGGTGAAGGATCACTTGTCCGAGTCCGAGCCAGTGAAAATGTTAATTTCCAACGCCACGCCCCAGTTCAAGCTAGTCCTCTCCTTGAACAATCTGACCAACATGGCAGAGCTCTATGAAAGAGCACGGTACTGCCAAAATGCCTTCAAGGACACTACGTTCTCTAGCGTCTTTGATCCTCACAGACCTAGCAGGCCTCCACCTCGGAAGCCTGCAGTGCCAAACTCTCCCAGCACAGGTCCGACTACTGAGGGCACGCTCTCTCACGAGCAAGTCAGTAGCATGAATAATAATTCGCCCCAGTTCGTGAGGAACCAACAGCAGTACCAGAGGCCACCGCAGCCAAACCAGCAGGGGTACAGGCAGCAGCAGAACCCCCATTATCAGCAACAGTATCAGCGGCCCCAGCAGCCGAATCAGAACCCGCAACAACAACAGCTACAACAGCCGCCGCAACGGCAACAGTAGTACCAGCAGCCCCAACAGCAGCAATATCAGCAACAACAGTATCAGCCGCGAGCACCGCCGGCATACCACAATGTCCCTCCTCCTGCACTACACCCAGCAGAGAAGACCTCCAGGCCCGAAACGGGCAGAATACCCGGCCCTCCTAGAATCCTTGGTAGATATCTTCAGTGCTCTAATGGCAGCTAATGCCTTAGTTTTGCCAAGGGAAAAGGCCGTCTGGCCTCAAAATGCCGACACGTCCAGGTATTGCTACTTCCATAGGCAACCTGGGCATACCATCGACACCTGCTTCCAGTTCAGAGATTATATTCATGATCTCAATGAGCAGGGCGACATAGACTGGGAGGAGATGAAAAAGTATATATCCGCGTTGAAGGCGAGAAGACCACAGCAGCAGCAGCAGCAAGCAAGACCACCGGCACAAGCAGCACCACCACCCAATATGGGCATAGTGCAGAATCCACTCCCGGAGCACCAGAACCAAAACCAAGTTGCTCCCATTCTGACGAACAGCCAGTCTGAAGCTGGTCGTGGGCAACAGTGGAGAATAGAGGACTCTTCCTCTCTTTATTCGACGGGTCATATTCCAAGTACCGCAGAACGACCGCCACGCCGCACCATCGACATACCTAGGCCACAACCCGTTACCATCACCCCTTTACCGACACCCACATATCACTCGCCCGCACCCAATAACCCATTACCACTACCCGCCTTCCTCAAGCCCATTACGCCCCACGCCACTACACCGCTACCATATAATCCCCCGCAAACCAATCACGCGCCCCTTTTACCATCCAGGCCGCTATTACGCGTACCATTCCCTACTTCACCCGCTACCACTACCACCTACCCAGATATCCCCTTCCATCCAGACCGCTATTACGCATGCCATTCCCCACTTCGCCAACCACTTACCCATCCACCATCCAACCATCTAGGCCTTTGATCCGCACCGCGCCATCACCACCTAGCCCTACGCCATCACCTACATACCAACCCTCTACGTCATTCGCACCATCCAACCCTACGGTACTTAAGATATCACCCGGATCTTCCACAGTTGAGGAACACGCGCTCCGGAGTGGAAGGATTTTCAACAAAGTCTTTCCTCAGTCCACAGTTAGAGACGGCCCATCGCAGCCGACTGAGGAAGCCCACAATGAAGAGAGTGCACCAGGCACTCAATATGACTTGTTGAAACATCTGGATCGGACACCGGCACGAATCACTGTACTTGAATTGATCAAAAGGTCCAAGATTCACCAAGAAGCCTTAATGGAATATCTACAGAAGGTGATGGTCAATGAGGACGTGCCGGTAGAAAAAATTGCAGCACTACTAGTCCCTCAGGGGGATCAGCCCTCCATTACATTTCACACGTCGGATTAGCACCGCCAGCAGCCAGAAGCATGGCTCTGAGTATCACGGTCAGCATCTGCAAGAAGGCCGTGGATGCATGCCTGGTAGATACAGGGGCTTCGATCAATGTTTTACCCCCGAAGACCCTAGAGCTGTGCGGCGTGCCCAAAGAAAAATGGCTGCCCAACCCCATCTCAGTGACGGCATATGACAACTCTACCCGTTCCCCTCTGGGAATGGTTTATTTAAAGGTGGAGCTAGGCCCTGTAAGTCACGCAGAGGTTGAATTTCACATCCTAGAAATCGATCATTCTATAAATGTCATTTTGGGTCATCCTTATATCAAAACTCTTGAGGCGATTCCTTCTACGAATCACCAATGCCTCAAATTCCCTTTCAAATGACGAATTATTAAAGTGACGAGCATGCCGATCCTTGCTGCTGCTCACACCTTGAATATTAAATCTGCTGCTTTACCTGGCCGACAACCTTTTCTGTCGGTATTACAGGTCTATCATCCAGTGGTTGATCCTATAAAAGCCGCCACTATTTCTCCTTACCCGTTAGATGCCATCAAAAGGGGGAAGTGCATGAGTACCCCAGGATGGAGAATTATGATGAAGAACGGCTACGAGCCTGGGAGAGGTCTGGGCACACAGCTGCAAGGCAGGACCACTCTTGTTAAAGATCATCGAGCAGCACCTGGAAGTGGTCTGGGCTATAGGCCAAGAAAACTGAAACAAGATTTGGTTCAACAAGCAGAGATCGAAGAAGGTCCAGAAATCTTGAAGACGATGTCTACTCCATCCAAAGAAGGCCGAGATCCCTTAACATGGACCCTGTATACACACTTTGTGAAAGGGCCCATACTTAGCCACGACAACACGGTAGTCATTACTTCGTGTTTTGACTTCCATGATATATATGGGAGGGATTTGGCCAGGCATTGCTCAGAACTACTTACGGATCAATCCTTGGAGGCTCTGCGGCCTATGAAAAGGAGAAAATTCCATAATCCTGAATGCGAATGGTACAGGTGGTTCGATCTAAGAGACCTTTATATTGCACTGAACAGATTGTTCCTAGATCCTGCAGAACCTAAATGGCCACCGCAGATTGATGAATTAATTGAAAGCCCTGGTGCCATATTTGATAAGCGGATATTGCTGTCTGAAGAGACCGATGAAGGGGACCCAGATGACCCCTATGAAGCTGGTTACACTACAGATATGCTCTGGAGGGGGACATATCCTTCACATGTCTTCATGCTCCATACTCTATTTCGCACACTGCTCTTGACCCCGACTTGGTCGCGGGTCATTATTGAAGATATTCCACGGGCTCCGCCCATTATGATCACTCTGTCCCTTCGGGACCTTATTCCACAACCTCCTCTCGATCTAGAGAGGATGTATAATTTGATCTGGGACATATTGCTATATGATCCCCCTAACCCTCTGGCCCTGGTGCCACTTCCTCCATCTGATTCTCCTCCCATCTGTATTCACTCCTGCTTCATGTATAATTCCTCTGATATAAAAAAAAAAACGCCAATTTTACAAAAAATTCTTCTCAAATCTTTATCGAGGAAACATCTTACTTGTCCGACTGCACCCCGTCGCGCGGGTCCTTCGGTCAAGATTCTCTCTAAGACCTACTCTGCCCCTCCCCTCGGGAGGATTCTCTTGTATTTCCACTTGTATCCCAGGATTTCTATCATGCTTCATCTTCATTAGGTTATGATAGTGAGTTTAGTGAAGTTAGGCAGTCTAGTTTTAGTTAGATTAGTCAGGTTAGGAAGTCTAGGAAGCCTAAGGGTAAGCGAATTCCAGATAGATACCTCCAGGACTTAGCTGATAAATGCTTTTCTTGTTCTTTGATCCCTCAGTTTTTAGAAAATCCAATTCAGATGCCAGAAGACTGTATGAATGATGAGTCAGTCAATGATGGGTATGGGGTATATGAGTTAGTGCATGAAAAGGACCCCATTATTGAAAATGAGGAAGATGACGAGGACGCAGCTGAGGCATATGCCAGTGGAATAAAGAGATTCGATGAACCCTCAGCTGCCGTAGAAGAGCCCACCAAAGGAATCAATTTAGGGACTAAAGACGAGCCTAAGGTTGTCCTCGTCAGCAAAAATCTTTCTACAGAGGATGAGAAGGCAATGGTACAAGTACTTAAGGACTATAAGGACACCTTCGCCTGGAGTTATGAAGATATGCCGGGGTTAGACTCATCTTTAGTTGAACACAGGTTGACATTAAAGGATGGAGCTAGCCCTGTCAAGCAGAAATTAAGGCGATTCCACCCACAAATGGCTCTGAAAATGAAGGAAGAGGTCGACAAATTGCATAAAGCCAAATTTATTAGAGTTATCCTTTATCCACAATGGGTGGCCAACATAGTCCCGGTTATGAAGAAGGATGGGAAGGTCAGAATTTGCATTGACTTCCGCGATTTGAACCGGGCGTGTCCTAAAGATGATTTTCCATTGCCTCATATTGATGTACTCATTGATAATACTGCTGGCTATGAGACCTTATTGTTTATGGACGGATTTTCAGGGTACAATCAGATTAAGTTGGCAGAAGAAGATCAAGAGAAAACGTCATTCA
The DNA here is from genome assembly GCA_030544215.1 of Zantedeschia hybrid cultivar. Classification (NCBI taxonomy): domain Eukaryota; kingdom Viridiplantae; phylum Streptophyta; class Magnoliopsida; order Alismatales; family Araceae; genus Zantedeschia; species Zantedeschia hybrid cultivar. The sequence goes on from JARZZO010000011.1 coordinate 52,202,598, forward strand.
CTACACCTTGGGGAACATACTGTTATGTCGTCATGCCATTCGGATTGAAGAATGCTGGAGCCACTTATCAAAGGGCAATGATGGCAATATTTCATGACATGATGCACATAGATCTGGAAGTGTATGTGGATGATTTATTAGTTAAATCTAAGACAAAGGCTGAGCATGCCAAAGTTTTGGCAAGGGTATTAGAGAGATAGAGAGAATATCAGTTAAAGATGAACCCCAAGAAATGTGTATTCGGGGTATCTTCAGGGAAATTGCTTGGATTTATCGTCAGCAAACGGGGAATTGAGATCGATCCTAATAAGGCGAAGGCTATCAGAGAAATGCCACCTCCCAAAAATTTGAAAGAGTTGAGAGGATTAATCGGGAGGTTACAATTTATTCGCCGTTTTGTCTCCCAGCAGTCACAAAGGTGCAAACCGTTCTACGAGCTTACCAAGCCGGGGGTCAAATTCGATTGGGACGATAAGTGTCAGGAGGCATTCGATGGATTAAAGAACTACTTATCAAGTCCTCCTGTTTTGAGACCACCATCTCCAGGCAAACCATTTATACTTTACATTTCAGTCCTGGATGATGCTGTGGGGGCTGTCCTAGCACAAGAGAATGAAGAAGGAAAAGAGAGGGCAGCCTACTATCTCTCTAAACTTCTCAACCCCGCTGAACAGAGATATGCGGCGATGGAGAAAACATGCGCAGCATTGGTCTGGGTTGTGCATAAATTAAAGCATTATTTTCTGGCCCATGAAGTCCATCTTATCGCTAGGATGAATCCGATCAAATTCCTTCTAGAGAAATATGTTCTTACTGATAGGTTAGCACGATGGCAAAGCTTTCTATCTCAATTCGATATCATTTATATTCAGCAGAAAGCGATCAAGGGCTATGCCATAGTAGAACATCTCGCTCATCATCCCCTTCCTCGTTTCGATCCAGTGCGATCAGAGTTTCCGGATGAGGAACTGATGTCCGTAAATCAAATCAGAGATGATATGTGGACTCTGCATTTTTACGGAGCTCTGAATTCTCATGGAAAGGGGATCGGTATCGTTCTGTTATCACCTGAAGGTGTCACCATTCCACAAGCCTTTCAGCTCGATTTTCCAGTCACCAACAATATAGCTGAATATGAGGCACTCCTTGCTGGCCTCGAGGCTGCTCATTTCCATGGTGCCACCAAACTCAGGATTGTAGGTGATAGCCAACTGATTCTTCGCCAAGTACTGACCAAGTATCGAACTCTTGATCCCAAGCTCAAGCCTTATCAAGAACTGACTTCTGCATATTCAAAGCTTTTCACGAAATTGATCTTTGTCCATGTCTCTAGGAATCAGAACATCTTAGCTGACGCTCTAGCTTCACTTGCATCTTCTCTTGATTTTCCAATCAGCAAGCAATCCGAATCAATCATAGTTCATAGGCGTCTTTCACCAGCCGTGAAAGATCCTTCATTCCTTAGAACAAAGGAGAAATTGCTGAAGAAAGTCAGGAACGGAGACATCATTGAGAAAAGAGAAATCAAGTTGATGGAGTTGTTAGAAGAGATGGATGATGAACAGAAGCCATGGTATTATGAAATCTCAAAATATTGTGAAGATCAATCGTATCCTGAGGAAGCTACAACTGAGGATAAGAGAGCTATCAGGAGAGTTGTTCGACGATACACCCTAGTTGGGGGAGCATTGTACAAGAAAGGTTTTGATGGAGTTCTTCTGAGATGTCTAGACGAAGATGAGCTTTGGAAGGTTATGGAAGGAGCTCATAGTGGAGTTTGCAGTGGCCATGTCAATGGACAGATGCTAGCAAAGAAGATCCTTAGACAAGGGTTTTACTGGCCAACCATGGAAGAAGACTGTGTAGGATATGTTCGTAGGTGTGCTAAGTGTCAACTTCACGCCGACAAAATTCATTCTCCTGCATCTTCACTCCATCTTGTTTCTTCCCCATGGCCTTTCTCCATGTGGGCTTTCGACATTATTGGACCTCTTGGCAATCCAGATTCCGGCATAAAGCAAAAATCTTTCATTCTCACTGCAACGGAATATTTCACCAAATGGGCAGAAGCTGAAGCGTACGTGGAAATCAAAGCATCAACCGTCTGCAAGTTCATCATGAAGAACATCATCACTAGATTTGGAATTCCAAGCACCATCGTCACCGACAACGGACTACAGTTCGTGTCACAGGAATTGAAGGACCTCTGCAACAGGTACAAAATTGCATTGCATCATTCATCTCCTTATTATCCGCAAGGCAATGGCCAAGCAGAGGCAACAAATAAGACTTTGATAAAAATCATCAAAAAGACGTGCAAATCTAATAAATTCGCAGATTGGCCAGAAAAATTGGTTGAGGCTCTATGGGCCTACCGAACTTCAATCCGCACGCCTACTGGGCAAACTCCTTATTCCTTAACATTTGGAATGGAGGCGGTAGTTCCATATGAGATCCTCATACCATCATTAAGAGTACAATTGAATAAGGAATTTTCCATTGATGAACATCGTTCAGCACTCCTTGCTCAATTGGAACTTTTAGACGAGAAAAGATGGTCAGCTGCTAATCATGCAAAAGTTTATCAAAATAGACTAGCACGTTTTTACCAAAAGAAAGTCATTGAACGTAAGTTCAAAGTCGGTGAAATGGTTGTTAAAAGAATTTTTGTAAAACCTGGTGGTCCGCGTTCTAAGCTCCAACCCAACTGGGAAGGACCTTATGTTGTATCACACGCTTTTCCTGATAATGCTTATTGTCTTGTTAATGCAGAAGGAGAAGAGCTAAATCATCCCTGGAATGGTTTACATCTTAAGAAATACTACCCTTAGGTTAAATAGTCGATCAGTATGGTACAAAGACCAGTGGAATCAGAAAGTTTATAAACTTGAATTTCCTTGTTAGTCTGGATAATTTAACTTCAAACATATTACTGCACACACTGACACGTTTGATTCGTGAGTAACAAGACATGACAAGTCCTAAAGAATATCGAAAGCTTGACTGAAAGATGTAAAGTACAAATCATTCATTTTGAAGCAAAATTCTGTTTTAAACTCGGCCCATGATGTAGGAACGAGACTTAGAATAGACTACCAAGAATACCCGCCATCTTAGTAGGAGGCCGTCATAAAAAAAATGGGGGAGATCCGTTCCGAAGAAAAGAAAAGAAAAAGCAAAAAGGCAAAAGCCAAATGTCAAATCAAAAGGCCATTACAATTACAAACGTTACATCAAGGCCATGAAATGAAATAAAAGGGAACGCAAGGTCGATAAATACCCCGGAAAGAAAATGACCGAACCCCAACGGATATTAGGGTAAGAAAGGAACATCTTTTTAAGTCTCTGGAACCTTCTCATGGGCTTTCTAAACTTCATCTTTCCTTTCTAAAGAGATGTACTCAAACTTAAGGAATGGCTTAGATTGACTAAGGGTCAAATCATCAAATGGGATCACAAACGGAAACACAAATTCAAACACGATGGGTTTTAAGTTAAGTTGTTAAAGAATGATTTGGGATTAAGTTAATAAATGAATATGATCTTTTGATCTAAGCACCATGCTGATCTTTTATGTCAAAAATTCAAAAAAAATACATATGTCGAAAATTCAAAAAAAAAATACATATGTCGAAAATTCAAAAAAAATAAAAATAAAATACATGTCGAAAATTCAAAAAAAAATACATATGTCGAAAATTCAAAAAAAATACATATGTCAAAATTAAAAAAAAAAAGCATATATTTCAAAACTCCAAACAAAAATAAATATTTCAAAACAACAAAAATATTTCAATTAGCATTTGCTTGTTGCATTTAGTGTGTTTCATTCATTTTATTTTCAGTAAGCATCTGTTTGCTTGCATGTTGCATTTTGCTTAAGTATGATTATTCTTATTACCTTTGTTAATAAAGGCTATGCCCCTTGACCCTTCTATCAAAGATAGGATCAAGTAGTCGGTTACTTAACCAGGCAAGGGGCTAAGCCTAAACAGATACTTAACATGTTTGTTCAAGTTGTATACAGGACACAAGGCATTGGTAGAGTTGGAATTCGAGTAGAGAACAGCCAGAAACCTGTTTCTAAAATTCAAGAAAGCCTGAGCAAAGAGGAAAATATCAAGAAGATCCCACTGTGGGAGTTTATGAAGTCCTGACCGTGGCTAAAAAGACGGTTATTTCTACCCTTGTATTATTCCATGAAATCATTTGCATTCGCATTACTATATGATAAGTATTTATTAGAGCATATCAAGGACCTTGTGGTTTTGATGAAACTGGAATTTGAGTTCCCCTTTAACAAAAACAGTGATAATTCCAGAGGATTCTTAATCGCATGGATAGGCCGTTGGATTGTTAATTAGTGAGGACGATGGTTCCACTTTTGTGAAACGGTGCGCGGATAAACGAGCTTCGGCTTAACACTGGATTACAAGAATTGGTATCTTGACTCATTAATGACAATTTAACAATATTATCCTTGATTAATTTATATTTTATTTGGCTTTATATTTTCTTTTAGCCCAGCATGCATCATATAGGACTTTGAAATTATTGTAATAAGGATTAATTATTGACTAAGTTTCAGACCATTAATCAAACAATCTCAAAACATGATATGAAATATCCCATTCTAAATTGAGTATCTTGATTATCTTTGAGATTCGCTTAAAGATATCCTTGGAATTCTATCCTTTCTTAGATTCTTTATCCAATATTTATTGTTTTCTTTTAAGATCCATCATGGCTGCAGCACGTCCACATTGGCTGGCAAACGCTCCCCATGATGAAACCTACAGTGTCTACGACCTGGGGTACTTCCCACTCCGAGGAAGTTGATCAACCTTATTTTATTTCCTTGTCTACCTCATCTAGACATGATTGATTCCATTGATTTTTTTGAACTATCTTCATTGATGATTTGTGAGAAAAATTCCAATCATGTGATGTTAAGAGCGTGTCTCATCACACCGTAGCATCACCTTTTCAGTACACTCCATTCCATTTCACTCCGTTGCAAAGACGATGCCAAGGTGAGGCAGTTGTAGACACGCTAATTTTGACATCATTTCGAGTAAATTTCATATCATATAATAATGCCTCAGAATGGTCTGATATTTAACCATTGATTAATTTTTATTGATATTTTTGAGTGTCGGGTTTAACAGACATGTTTAAGTTAATCAATTGAATTTATTTCAGCTCAAATTTCAGTTAAAACATGAAGAAGTCTAAAAGACGTCAACCTGTGTGGACGCCATTTAGAGTTTTATTCTTATTTTGACGTTTAAATTTGAATTTTAATCAATTAATTAATTAGCTAAAAGGCGTCTGTTAGGGTCTACGCGTTTTAGGTTTCCTAAGCTATTTTAACTTCTCTTCCGGATATTTATCCTTATCTTAATTAGTGTAAAAGACGTCTGCACATGTGGACACGTTTTAGCTAATAAAGATAAAGATAAGTTTTCCCGGATATTTATCCTTATCTTAATTAATCTGAAAGGCGTCAGCCATAATGGACGCGTTTTAGATAATTACAGATAAAGATGAATTAATCAGTATTTATCTGTTGGTTAAGATAGATAAATCCTAGATTTTTCTATGTTAATCACGGACGCAGAAAAAAGTCTATAAATACCTTACATATTGAAGAGTTAAAAGTTAAGCGTAATCCCGAGTTGATTATCATCGAGAAATAACGAGTTGAAGATCGAAGCAACAATGTCGGAACGCCGGAGCGCTGCCATTTCCAGAAGTCGGCGTCCTCTCAAGAATCTTCATCCTTTCAAGGCTTCAACAATTGGGCATAAGTGTTTCATTTCTGCATTTTTATTCTACATCTTCATTAATCTTTCATTCTCAATATTCACTTCATGCAACACACACCACAGCATCATCTTTCAAAACCTATTTGATTAAAGGGGTTTCAAAAGCCATTAAACAAGTGAGTTTGCTGTTTGATTACATGTTTAAAATCATGATTAGTTTGGATACTGCTTCTACTTAAAATTCTCATCATTGTTTCTTCATTTCTTTTCTTTCTATTTTTGCTGCACTCAACAACAAAAAGAGATCAAAAGGGGAAACCAAGCACAAAGCCAAAAGGATTTTTGGACGATCCTCAACCTCAAATTCAACAGCAAGAACAATGAACGAGAAGGGCTCTCTTTCTTCAGCCGGCTGAAGGAGGGGAACCAAGGATTCAACATCTTCCGCGTTCAAACAGGTAGGCGATCATACTTCTTTTGAAACTTTTAAGTCAAAAGTTTCTGGCGATCACTGTACATAGTTGCTGTTTTTAATAGGTTTATTTTGCACCTAAACAACATAGAATTTTTCATGTTAATCACACAAGCATTTTAAGCACCTACAGCTTTTTTTCATGTTAATCAAATAATTTCAACATGATATGAAATATTCCATTCTGAATTGAGTATCTTGATTATCTTTGAGATTCGCTTAAAGATATCCTTGGAATTCTATCCTTTCTTGTATTCTTTATCCAATATTTCTTGTTTTCTTTTAAGATCCATCATGGCTGCAGCACGTCCACATTGGCTGGCAAACGCTCCCTACGATGAAACCTACAGTGTCTACGACCTGGGGTACTTCCCACTCCGAGGAGGTTGATCAACCTTATTTTATTTCCTTGTCTACCTCATCCAGACAGGCTTGATTCCATTGATTTTTTTGAACTATCTTCATTGATGATTTTTGAGAAAAATTTCAATCATGTGATGTTAAGAGCGTGTCTCATCACACCTTGGCATCACCTTTTCAGTACATTCCATTCCATTTCACTCCCTTGCAAAGACGATGCCAAGGTGAGGCAGCTGTAGACACGCTAATTTTGACATCATTTCGAGTAAATTTCATATCATATAATAATGCCTCAGAATGGTCTGATATTTAACCATTGATTAATTTTTATTGATATTTTTGAGTGTCGGGTTTAACAGACATGTTTAAGTTAATCAATTGAATTGATTTCAGCTCAAATTTCAGTTAAAACATGAAGAAGTCTAAAAGACGTCAACCTGTGTGGACGCCGTTTAGAGTTTTATTCTTATTTTGACGTTTAAATTTGAATTTTAATCAATTAATTAATTAGCTAAAAGGCACCTGTTAGGGTCGACGCGTTTTAGGTTTCCTAAGCTATTTTAACTTCTCTTCAGGATATTTATCCTTCTCTTAATTAGTGTAAAAGACGTCTACACATGTGGACGCGTTTTAGCTAATAAAGATAAAGATAAGTTTTCCCGGATATTTATCCTTTTCTTAATTAATCTGAAAGGCGTCAGCCATAATGGACGCGTTTTAGATAATTACAGATAAAGATGAATTAATCACTATTTATCTGTTGGTTAAGATAGATAAATCCTAGATTTTTCTATGTTAATCACGGACGTAGAAGAAGCCTATAAATACCTTACATATTGAAGAGTTAAAAAGTTAAGCGTAATCCCGAGTTGATTATCATCGAGCAATAACGAGTTGAAGATCGAAGCAACAGCGTCGGAACGCCGGAGCGCTGCCATTTCCAGAAGTCGGCGTCCTCTCAAGAATCTTCATCCTTTCAAGGCTTCAACAATTGGGCATAAGTGTTTCATTTCTGCATTTTTATTCTACATCTTCATTAATCTTTCATTCTCAATATTCACTTCATGCAATACACACCACAGCATCATCTTTCAAAACTTATTTGATTAAAAGGGTTTCAAAAGCCATTAAACAAGTGAGTTTGCTGTTTGATTACATGTTTAAAATCATGATTAGTTTGGATACTGCTTCTACTTAAAATTCTCATCATTGTTTCTTCATTTCTTTTCTTTCTATTTTTGATGCACTCAACAACAACAAGAGAACAAAAAGGGAAACCAAGCACAAAGCCAAAAGGATTTCTGGACGATCCTCAACCTCAAATTCAACAGCAAGAACAAAGAACGAGAAGGGCTCTCTTTCTTCAGCCGGCTGAAGGAGGGGAACCAAAAGGATTCAACATCTTCCGCATTCAAACAGGTAGGCGATCATACTTCTTTTGAAACTTTTAAGTCAAAAGTTTCTGGCGATCACTGCACATAGTTGATGTTTTTAATAGGTTTATTTTGCACTTAAACAACATAAAAATTTTCATGTTAATCACACAAGCATTTTAAGCACCTACACATACTTACATCGAGTGGACGGAGGAGCCGCAGCTGATCGGCGTAGCGAGTTCGATAATGTTGGAGGTAGGCGATGCTGTCCTCCGCATGTGACTCTACTCGCACGCCCCGGCGGTGCCAACCTCGTATTGCTCGGAGAATTTGGCACGCCAGTCGGTGAGAACCTACTTCCCCCTCATCGATTGTCCAACTCTCTCTGGGACCTCCTCGTCCACCCATTCCTGGTGGAGGCCCAGGGTCCTCATCACAAGGTGGAGGCGGAGGGGCTCGATCTCGTTCAGGTAGTGGACCCACATCTGCCTGCCAAACCGCCTCCAGCCAGCCGTCACCTACGGCTGGCCTGCCTCGCCCATGCCCAGGAATGGGCGTCAGATTACCTGCATACATATAAGTTAGGCCCGTTCATATAGAAATAAATTGCATTTAAAATGAGACATTGCATTTAAATAAAATAAACAATTGAATTTAAGCAACTCACCAAGAACTCGGGGTAGTCGAGGAACTGACAGCAGGGGGCCGTCAGCTGGTGGTGCTGAGGGACTGTATCTACAATTGGCTGCCAACGGCGAGCCAACGGGACAACGTCTGGTCGCACAATCTGTGCTCGACCGAGCGAGAAGAGGGTTATACAGTCCGTCAAAAATTAGTAGGAGTTAAAACTTGAACAAAAGACCATGTCTTGTTTTAATAACTAAACATCTGCTAAATAGATTTTATTCATCTCCTGTAGGGAATAATGTCGTCGAATAACCCACTCCAAGGCATACCTGATGCCAAACTTTTGACTAGCCCGAACTACTCGGTTTGGCTCAGAAACCTGAAGAGTGTCTTCATATCTGAACACGTTACCTACGTCCTTGGAGCTGATCCTCCTGTTGAACCGGCATTGGATGCCCCTGAGGCAGAGATGATCACGTACGATAAAAGATCGAAGGACAAAGGCAAAAGAGTAATAAAGGATGATTGCTTCTACTGTAAGCAGTATAGTCACTGGAAGAGGAATTGCAAGGAGTTCCTTAACGATAAAGCTTATAGAAAGGTCTGAAGCTTCAGATATCTATATGATAGATATCAACTTGTGAGTTAGAGATTCCACATCTTAGGTATTAGATACCGGATGTGCTTCTCATATCTGCCATGATGTGTAGATACTGACAAGTAAGCGCAAGCTGAGAAAAGACGCGGTGGAATTGAGGCTAGGAAATGGCACAAAAGTTGCGGCGGTTGCTGTTGGGACAACAAACTTCAAGCTTCCATCAGGAGACGTCTTATCATTAGAAGATTGTTATTATGTCTCTAGCATAATAATGAACATCATATCAGTATCTTGTTTGGACAAGATAGGATATAGGTTAACTATTGAGAATAAAAGCTATTCGATTTATTATGGTAATAAATCAATAGCTTCGCCATCTTTAGTCAACGGTCTATATCTGTTAGATGTTTCTAACTACAATCTTCATATTGATAAAGCTCTTATGAAGAGCAAGAATCGTGTGAACCAAGCCTACATGTGGCATTGCAGACTTGGTCATATTGGTGAAAGTAGGCTACAAAAGTTGCATCGACATGGTTATTTAACAACATTCAATTATGAATCGTTTGCGACATGTGAGTCTTGCCTTATGGAAAAGATGGTAAAGTTTCCATTTACTGGACATGGAGAACGTGCCAAGGATATTTTGAAACTAATACATTTGGATGTATGTGGTCCTATGTCCACCCAAGCCAAAGGTGGTTTCTCATACTTCATCACGTTCACCGATGACTTCTCAAGATTCGGCTATGTGTACTTAATGAAGTACAAGTCGGAAGCATTTGAGAAGTTCAAGGAGTTTAAGAATGAGGTAGAGAAGCAGTTAGGAAAGGGTATTAAAGCTCCTCGGTCAGATCAAAGAGAAGAATACTTGAGTACTAATTTCACATAATTCTTAAAGGATAATAGTATCATTTCTCAGTTGACCCCTCCATATACACCACAGATGAATGGTGTATCAGAAAGGAGGAATCGCACCTTGTTGGACATGGTGCGATCCATAATGAGCTTTTCAGGGTTACCAGTGTCCCTCTGGGGTATGCTCTAGAGTCAACAACATACCTACTGAACAGAGTACCCAGCAAGTCTGTAGCCTCTACTCCATATGAGATATGGAAAGGCAAAAAACCAAAATTTAAACTTGTTAAAGTCTGGGATTGTCCTGCTCATGTAAAGAGGTATGATCTAGACAAGCTAGAGTCACGAACTGATAAATGTAGGTTTGTGGGATATCTAAAGGAAATCTTTGGATACTACTTTTACCATTCTGGTGAACAAAAGGTGTTTGTCGCTAGATAAGCTGCCTTCTTGGAAGAGGAATACCTTCTTCAGGAGGACAGTTGGAGTAAAATAGTACTAGAAGAGGTTCCAGATCCCCAAACAGCTGCATTATCATTAGATGAGATATTAGTTCTTAAATCTGTTCAAGTACACACAGATGAGCCTCGTAGATCTGGTAGATTACCTAGACTACCCGAACGATATGTAGGACATATCGCTGAAGGTGAGTCTAAAGTAGAATATAATGAGGATGATGATCCTAAAACCTACTAGGAGGCCATAGAAGGCCCAGAAGCCGGGAAATGGCGAGAAGCCATGAACTCAGAAATCCAGTCCATGTACACCAACCAAGTTTGGAACTTGGAGGACTTGCCCGAGGGTATTTTACCTATCAGATGCAAGTGGATCTTTGAGAGAAAGATCGGTGCTGATGGACGGATCGATACTTATAAAGCAAGGTTGGTAGTAAAGGGATATCGTCAAAGGCAAGGAATTGACTATGACGAGACTTTCTTACCAGTTGCCATGATAAAGTCGATCAGAGTTCTACTCACCATAGCTACACACTACGATTACGAAATCTGGCAGATGGATGTGAAGACTACCTTCCTCAATGGTAACCTTGAGGAAGAGGTGTATATGATACAACCCGAAGGTTTCACATACAAAGAATCTCCAGATATAGTGTGCAAGCTTCAAAGATCTATTTATGGACTGAAGCAAACTTCCCGGAGTTGGAACATAAGATTTGACGAGGCTGTCAAGTCTTATAACTTCATTAAGAATAAAGATGAACCTTGTGTGTACAAAAACACTAGTGGGAGTACAGTCACTTTCCTAGTTCTTTACGGAGACGACATACTACTCATTGAGAATGATGTAGCTATGATGTCATCAGTAAAGATCTGGTTATCGAAAAACTTCTCCATAGAGGAATTGGGAGAAGCATCCTACGTATTGGGAATACGGATCTATAGAGATAGATCAAAGAGGATACTTGGAATGACCCAATCCTTGTACATAGATATCATAGTCAAAAGGTTTGGCATGGAAAATTCTAAGAGATGTCTCATATCGATAAGACATTGAATTAATCTATCAAAAGAGCAGTCTCCTAAGGCTCATGATGAGAGGACATTCATAAATAGAGTATCCTATACCTCTGCCATAGGATCTATCATGTATGCCATGCTATGTACACAGCCTGATGTTGGATATGCTCTAAGTGTTACGAACAGATTTCAGGCTGATCCAGGTGAAGAGCACTGAAAGGCAGTGAAATGTATCCTTAAGTACTTGACAAGAATTAAGGATATGTTTCTTGTCTATGGAGGAGGTGACTTTAAACTTCTAGGCTCTATTGAATCGAGTTTCCAGTCAGATCCAGATGATAGTAAGTATACATCTGGATTTGTGTTTACTTTAAACGGAGGCGCAGTGTGCTAGAAGAGTTCCAAGCAAGCAACCACTACAGATTCGACGACAGAAGTTGAGTACATCGCTGCAGTTGAAGCCACCAAGGAAGTAGTGTGGTTGAAGAAATTTATTACCGACCTCGGCATAGTTCCCAGCATCTCTGAACTTGTTCCGCTGTTGTGCGACAACAATGGAGCCATTGCGCAAGCGAAAGAGCCGCGGTCTCATCAAAAATCAAAGCATATTCTGAGGTGCTTTCATCTAATTAGAGAGATCATATCCAGAGGAGATGTAGTGGTGGAAAGGGTTCCATCTGTCCGCAATGTAGCAGATACACTAACAAAGCCATTGGCTCAAATTGTGTTTGAGCATCACCTAGAGTCTACAGGCTTACTGTATAAAGGTGATTGGCTTTAGTCCAAGTGGGAGATTGTTAGTTTTAGGTGGCCTACAAGCCAATATGACTTTGTAATCTCGTTCATTTTATTAATATAAATGGCAATATTTCATTGTGTAAATTCGTATTATCGTCTCATAATGAAGTCCATGAATTTGTGCGATAGTGATCAGATTATGATGAGATCATAGTAGTGAGACTGATCACTTAAACACACATATTCTTAATAGTTCCTAGTTGGAGGATATCCGAGAAGGACATCGGATATCCGGTTAGACTAGTACAGATTACTCCTACTGATAAGATAAGGGTGACTGATCTCATAGTCACTTGTGTGGAGACACTAAGCGAATCTGTAGGTGCTCATTAGAGAATGAGTTCACTGAATTGATCCATCTTAATCGCTGGATGGTACTGTACCTCGCTATCAACCAGCTTGATTCTATTATCGCAGTTGTGTGGATGGTCTTCGGACCTGAGACACCAAAGACACCTTGTCGGCGGACTTCTGTGCTTTGACTTTGGTTTGTAAATCTCTAAGCACGGGATTCTAAACGGCCAAGGATCGGGTACAACGGAATATCGTCGAAGAGAATTAAGTGTCAATAAGGAATCATTCGCTCTCGGTATGATGAGAAAGAATGCTCTAGGAAGGATGCGCGAAAGTCCCTGGCCAGGGTGGATGATAATATCTGGAAAGGAGTTTTCTGATATTCATCAGTGGCATCCGATCCAAATGAGTCAACCGGTTAGGGTTTGACAGTACACTATATCCTAAGTTGACTCGAGAGCATTGTACAAATGAAGGACTATATCCACGCAGTAACGATCGGCGGAAAGGTTCCAAGAGTGGGTTACTTAACCCTGTCGTACATTTTTTTAGGAAAATGCACTTGATCTTGATTTTTTTATTTAGATTTAAATTTGTGTTTATGTGCTTTACCTGACTCAGTCAGATGATTGCGTAGTTCTTCAACCCGATCCCGCTACCCATAAATGGAATAGCGTTAACTACATCCTCCTAAGAGGAAAACCCTTGATTAATCATCGGAAGATTAGAATAACACCCTTTAAATTGATATAAATAAGATATGCAAGATTGTATTCGAAAAATGAATGAATTTCAGCTTTTATGTGAGAAGAAAACTCATTTTTTAATTTTAGAGTTGAGTCTACGTAAAAGTGCGCAGACTCATTTATTATCAATGAGAATGCTTGAATTGGTTGATTTGAATTTTGATTTTCAAGATGAGAGAAACTCATTTTTTTATGGTATTTTTTATTGAGATAAATGATATCTTTTGTCGGGATTATGATTTAGAATTTGAACATCAATTTTGGTTGTGTTTTATTGACAAGAAAGTATAATAAACATTTCTTATTGTGTGTTTTCAGATTTGGAGTAAATAGATTTTAGATTTGATTTGCAAGGTATGGAAAAATATTTTTTATGTTTTCTTATTTGATTTGAGTGAAAAATGCTTCAAAGACTTCTGCTTTTTATGTTTTGAATTTGTAACTTTTGAAGGAATGAGCAAGGTTACAAAAGTTAATTGAAGTGAGGCTTCTTTTAGGTATTTTTTAGATTTTGCAAAAGGACAAATTTGAGTTTTATTTGGTTTTTTTATTTACAGGAAGTGTATAGTTTTATCTTGGAATTTTTTATTTAATTTGATGATAATTAGGATTGAAAAATTTAGATTTCTAACAATTGGGGTTGAGTCAGTGCAGGGGAGCGTAGACTCATTTGTCACAAGCCTGTTTTTTACATTTTTTAGGTAATTTCAAGGAAAGACTTGGTATTTGTTTGTTTTTTTTTTATAGGAAATATTGGATTTATCCTTGAGATTTTATCTTGATTTGAGGGAGAATTTATGGCTAAACTACCAAATTTTAAGAATTTAAGGTTGAGTTTGCGCTATAGGGCGCAGACTCATTTGTTATCAAAGTGTTTAGGTACTTTTTATATTTTTTGCAAAGGGAGTTTTGAGCTTTTATTTAGGTTTTTTGACTTACATAAAGTATAAAGTTTTTATGTGAATTTTTGGATTTAATTTGGAGAGAAATTAAGGTCAAAAAGACCAATTTTGAGAATTCAGGGTTGAGTCTGCGCAGGGTAGCGCAGACTCATTTGTCACCAATTTGTTTTAAGGGTTTTTCGCATTTTTTAAAGAACAACTTGATGTTTTTATTTGATTTCCTGATAGATAAGAATAAATCTAATTTTTTTAGAGTTTTAGATCATCTTGAAGTGAACGGGAAGTTGATTTTTTATTTTTTGTGAATTTCAGGGATGAGTCTGCGCAATATTGCGCATACTCAAGTCTGAACTGTATATTTCTTGTTTGTGAGTTGTTTTATTGGATTTTAGATGGGATAACTTGATTTTATGTTTTGTTTTGTGATGATTTACAGATTTGGAGTTGCGGTCATGATTTAGGGGCCAAGAGATGAGATTTTGGCCTTGAGATTGATACGCAGATTCAAGTTTAAAGATGATTTTGAGCAAGATTCTTAAAAAGATGGAATCTCCTACGGTTAAGGGGAATTCCAAGGCTTTCAAAGTGCTGGGGAGCTTCAAAGATCAAGGAGACAAGGAAATGGGTTTTAGTATGCGCAGGGGGTGCGCAGACTCAACTGAACTTGTAATTTTTTATTTATTTTGAAAGGATTTGGATCCTTTTTGTAAATGGGTGTTTATTTTAAATGAAATGGAGTGTTTGAGATATGATTGCAAGTGATTTGTGCAATTTGATTTACTGTTTATTTGATTTTTTTCACTTGAAATGAGGTTATGAAAGTGTGCAGACTCAAAAGTCAATTTTGAAAGAAGTTTGCTAATCTTGATTTGTGTGCCATGGAATAGCATTTTAATGGTGTTTGGCTTGGATGCTTGAGTTATTAAACAACTTTTTTATCTTTTTGAGCCTAGGGAAGGTGCGCAGACTCAAGTTAGTTTTGAAGATTTTATATTTATTTGAAAGAGAAAATTTGTCTAGAAATCCCTTTTGAGTAGTTTACGAATGAACTTTAATTATCTGAGTTACTTAAGTTATGAGTGGAGTCAATAGTCCATGGAAGACATCTTTTGACAGTTTTGAGTTGAGTCTGCGCAAGGGTGCGCAGACTCAGAACAGTGGCGCAGACTCAAGTCTAAAAAATATTTTTTGAGCTTCCTGCACAGTTCAAGCTGCATTTAAATAGTCCAAGGGGTTAGTTTCAACCAGCAAAGTTAGAATATGAAATCCAGAGTCGAGGAAAACCAATTGTGTAACGACCCGCCACCCTATAATCGGGGATCCGATTACTAAATGGGTACCGAATCATTAACTTGGAACCAAACCAGGATCTAAGTAAGTCTGGGAAATAAATAATAAACTAAGCTAAACATTCACATCGCATTGAATGAAGTAAAAGTGCAGGAATTAAAATTATTACAATGCGACTCAATACAGCAAATAATTACATACTCCAACTGAAAAGAAATAATTAAACGTACAGGTCAGAAATAAATAACAACTACATCGGGGCATACCCCGGAACAACCGCTGAAGGCGCTCAACACACGGCCGCACACGCCGCTCTAGGTCTGCTGGGAGTCCTCACCTGAAAACCGTAGGGGTGAGTCTCAAGACAAGACTCAGTAGGGATCCTTCGATCCCCACTGCCCACGCACACACCCACAAGTGCAAAGTACAGCTAACGGTAAAGTAATAAGCACAGTGGTAGGTACAATTCCTAATTCTCAACGTGAAATCACATGCAGTCGAAATATAATAAACATGCATATTTTAATCCAGCCGACTAGGGAAACCACAACTGCCGTCTCGATAGAACTCGCCAACCACACAATACGGTGGGAAAACCTCGACCCGCTGAGACCAAGCAGTAACCCCTCGGATAGCACACTAGCTACTCCGGCCCAACTGGCTCAGGTGGTTACTCCTTCCCTCAGCATGAGTGACTCTCCGAATGTACCACTCCGACACCGGTACTAGCTGACCCCGGGGTTCACCAGGTGACCCTCTCTCACTAGGCGTCACCCCGCCCACGCCCCCACCGGCGCTGTGCTCACGCCCCCACCAGCACAGGGTGATAAAGCGCTACAATGTCACTCCAGGTCCACAGTAACACAAAACCCAGCACAGTACGATCCGGTCACGTGAAAAGTCCGCGATCGCATAACACACATGTAGCATCGTCCAGTCATGTAGAATCTATCTCTACCGGGTACACTAAAACATGCACTAACCATCCGTCTAACAGTATGAACACATTTTACTGGCATGAATTAGTGAGGTTCTGTCTTGAATCGCGTCGCCCAAGGCCGATGCCATTCAAGCTCCATGTACAGGTTCAAGTAAAACAGTCTTCAGAATCAGGCCCTAAAAGGCGTCGACACCAGTGGTCGCCTTTTTAAAAGGCGTCGACATCCTCAAACGCCATTTAGCACAGAAGTCCAGAAATTCCAAAGAAATTACCCAGGCGATTTCTGCTTTAAAAGGCGTCATGGCTGCCCGACGCTATTCAAAACGCGTCGCCCACCCATGACGTCTTTTAGTTCCAGAATCCCGAACTGGCAGACTCTCAGTCAGGCAATTCCTGTCTAAAAGGCGTCGTGATTGACCGACGCCCTTCAAGAAAGGCGTCGTCCATGCACGACGTCTTTTAACCCCAGGAACCAGAGTTGCCATCAGCCCGAGGGCTCCCTTTTTAACCCAAACAACCCCAAAATCACCCAAAAACGGAGGAGAAAGAGGGGCAATCCAATCCATAGGAAATCACATTCACAGTAAATCCCCCATATCATCAAAAGAACACCTAAATATGCTCATTCTACCCCAAAACCATCGATCCATAACATGCTTCAAACGGAGAAAAACATGGTTTAAAACACAACACTGTGGGAACCGTCACCCTACCGGATACTTGGACGCCTCCGAGCTTCAAGCCGTCCACCTGTCTCGCCCCACGCCACCGCCGGTACCGCCGTGGTCGTCCTTGCTCCACCGTGACGTCGGCCGCCGTCCGGAGAGTAGAACGCCGTAGTGGAGGTGGAGGTGGTAGTGGTAGGAGCTAGGTAGAGGATGGAGTGGAGGGAGAGGTGAAATGGTGGGAGGAAAAGAGGGAGGAGGAGGAATCGCCGCCGAGATCGTCGGAGGGGAAAGAGAGAAAGAGAGAAGGAGAAAATGAGGGAAAGAAGGAGGGCTCGCGGGGTTAACCAGAGACTGGCTAAAACGCGTCGACATCCACGGACGTCTATCAGGTGATGTGACGGCCGTTCTGACAAGTTTCTGAAACGCGTCGATCGAGGCAGACGTCGTTCAGCTGACATGTCAGGGCCGTACTCTGACACACCCAGAGTCGCAGTCTGAAAGGCGTCGTCCTACGTGGACGCCGTTCAGACGACACGACAGGGCCGAACACTTCGCGGCCCAAAGCCAGCCCACATGGCACCCACGTGGCAGAATCTAAAACGCGTCTGCCACGGTGGACGCCGTTTAAACCACGTCGAGCGGGCTCGACGCGAAACATCACAGAGCCCTAGACCCTACTAGGGCCAGAACTACAGGGCCCGACCCCGAAAACCGAATCCGAAAGCCTCAGTCCTTACATTCTCCCCCCCTTAAAAGAATTTCGTCCTCGAAATTGACTGCCAGAATTAACAAAGTCAAAACAGGGATACAAGCTCACAAAGAGACTTACGTAAAGAGGTAGGGGAACTGCTCCCGCATCTCGTCCTCTCGCTCCCTGGTTGCCTCACCTCCGGAGCGGTACTGCCAGATCACTTTGACCAACGGTACAATCTTGTTCCGCAGGACCTGTTCTCTGCGATCCTCAATACGAACAGGATACTCTGGAAAGGACAGGTCCTCAGCGACCTCCAACTCAGAAAAATCCAAAACATGGGACGAATCCTGAACATACTTCCTCAGCAAGGAAACATGGAACACATCGTGCACCCCTGCAAGACTGGGTGGCAAGGCCAGCTGATACGCTGTTTCCCCAATTCAGGCAAGAATGGGAAAAGGCCCAATATATCGCGGACTCAGCTTGCCTCGCTTCCCGAATCTCATCACATCCTTGGAGGATGAGATTCGGAGGAACACGTGGTCCCCAACTTCAAACTCAAGTGGTCTCCGTCGGACATCAGCATAACTTTTCTGCCTACACTGAGCTGCGGTCAACCTCTGCCGAACTGTCCTGGCAATCTCAGCACACTGCTGCACTAACTCTGGTCCTGCTAACTGCCTCTCACCGATCTCGGACCAACACACCGGGGATCGACACGGTCGCCCATACAAGGCCTCATAAGGCGCCATTCCGATACTGGAATGGTAACTGTTGTTGTAGGCAAATTCTACTGTGGACAAATGCTGCTCCCAAGAACCTCCCCAGTCTAGGCAACATGCCCTGAGCCTATCCTCCAAGGTCTGAATGGTTCTCTCTGACTGCCCGTCTGTCTCGGGATCGTAGGCCGAGCTGAAAGCCAACTGAGTGCCCAATGCCTGCTGAAAGCTCTTCCAGAACCTGGAAGTAAACCTCGGATCTCGATCCGAAACAATGGACAAGGGTACCCCGTGCAGAGAGATGATCCGGTCAACAAACAACTTTGCCAGCTTGCCGACTGACCAGTCCTTCCTAATAGCTAGGAAGTGTGCCGACTTGGTCAGCCGATCAACGATGACCCAGATGGCGTCTCTCCTGCTAGGGGATGCAGGCAATCCCATCACAAAGTCCATCGTCACGTGCTCCCATTTCCACTCTGGAATCGGCAAGGGCTGCAGCAACCCTCCAGGTCTCTGATGCTCGGCTTTAACCTGCTGACAAGTCATACATCTAGCCACATATTCAGCCACATCTTTCTTCATACCGGGCCACCAGAAGTGCCCCCTCAAACAATGATACATCTTCGTCGTCCCTGGATGCACTGCATATCTCGAACGGTGCGCCTCATCAAGAACACATCTGCGCACGTCCTCCTCAGTCCGGACGTAAAGTCTGCCTCTGAACCTGACAGTGCCGTCATCCCATAATTCCACCTCTGCCCTCTGGAGAATCTGTGGTAACTCAGCATCTGCCCTCTGAGCCTCAATCACAGCATGATACACAGCTGGTCTCACAGTCAAGCTGACCAATACGGCTCTGTCCTCCTCACGTGGAACTCTAAAAGAAGATTCCACAACCTGCTCGAACAATTTCCATTCTCGAATCATAATGTGTGACATGACCGTCTTCCGACTCAAGGTGTCTGCCACCACATTTGCCTTGCCCGGATGATAAGAAAGGTCAAAGTCATAATCCTTGATAAACTCCATCCACCTCCGCTGCCTCAGATTCAGGTCTTTCTGAGTGAACACATATTTCAAGCTCTTGTGATCGGTGAAAACCTGAAATTTCTCTCCATATAAGTAATGCCTCCAGATCTTGAGTGCAAACACCACTGCTGCAAGTTCCAAATCATGAGTAGGATAGTTCTCTTCATGACTCTTCAGCTGCCGAGAAGCATAAGCAACTACCCTGCCATGCTGCATAAGGACTGCGCCTAGACCTCGACGGGACGCATCCAAGTAAACCACAAATCCACTTGACCCAGATGGAAGCATCAGCACTGGGGCTAACGTGAGGTGAGTTTTTAGCTCAATAAAACTCTGCTCACATTCCTCGGTCCACACAAAACGAACTCCCTTTCGAGTCAATCTCGACAAGGGGGCTGCTATCGAAGAAAACCCCTGAACAAACCGCCTGTAATAACCGGCAAGCCCCAGAAAGCTCCTGATCTCAGTCACTGAAGTCGGCCTGCTCCAATCCATTACCGCCTCGATCTTGGCTGGATCCACAGCGATACCTTCGCCAGAAATAACATGCCCAAGGAAGTGCACCTCGTCTAGCCAAAATTCACACTTGCTGAACTTGGCGTAAAGTTGGTGCTCTCTCAGGACCTGCAACACTGCCCGAAGATGGGCGGCGTGCTCTTCCTCAGAAGAAGAATAGATCAGAATATCATCAACAAATACAACCACAAACTGGTCCAGGTAGGGCCTGAAGACTCGGTTCATCAGATCCATAAAGGCCGCCGGAGCATTGGTCAAGCCGAAGGGCATAAAAAAAACTCATAATGCCCATACCGAGTCCTGAAAGCCCTCTTGCTAACATCAACATCCCGAATCCTCATCTGATAATATCCAGATCTCAGGTCGATCTTGGAAAACACCCTCGCAGACTGCAGCTGATCCATCAAATCATCGATCCTAAGAAGTGGATACTTATTCTTTATTGTCACCTGGTTCAGCTGCCTATAATCGATGCACAGTCTCAAATAACCATCTTTCTTCCTGACAAACAGAACTGGAGCACCCCAAGGAGATGTACTGGGACGAATAAAACCCTTATCCAGCAACTCCTGCAACTGCACTTTCAACTCAGCGAGTTCGGCTGGCGCCATCCGATACGGGGCCTTAGACAAGGGCGCCGTATCTGGTGCAAGCTCGATGGTAAACTCGACCTCTCGCTGAGGAGGAAGGCCAGGCAGCTCCTCAGGAAACACATCTACGAAATCACATACCACGGGCACCTCCCAGGGACTGGGACTAGCACGGACATCAGAAACAACAACAGAGGCAAGGAAAGCCTCACAGCCACCAGCAAGCAACCTCCGTGCCTTAAAGGCAGAAATGAGAATGCCTCGAGAAGAAAGCCTAATACCTTGGAAGAAGAAGGTCGGGATGTCCGGAATAGAGAAGCGCACCCTCTTCCTGTGGCAGTCCACCTCAGCATAAAAGGCTTCCAACCAATCCATGCCCAGGATGATATCAAAGTCACGAATAGCAAGTACAATCAACTGGGCAGGTAGCACATGACCCTCAATGGTCAAGGGAACATGCCTCAAACAATTATAAGATATCATGAAGTCTCCAGAAGGAACCTCCACCATCAAACCATCAGCTAACTCATCAACGGGTGAAGAAAGAATATCTAGGAACTGCTCGGAAATGAAAGAATGCGAAGCACCCGAATCGATCAACACATGCGCAGAGTTCCCAAGGACAGAAAGTGTACCTTCCACCAAGTTGGACGCGCGAGCCTCCCTCCTGGTGATAGCTAGAACTCTCCCCTGGGTCCTCGGCTTCTTCTGATCACCATAGCCCTGCCCCTGACCTTGCCCCTGCGGGCACTGTCTCGCCAGATGGCCCTGCTGGCCACAAGTGAAACACCTCCTGGGAAGAGTGGGACACTGAGTCCCGCCATGGGCACCACAACAGTGCTGGCAGACTGCTGGAAGCCTCTGAGCTGGCTCCTGCGGTGCACTGGACACTGACTGACTCTGCTGACCCTGCCTGGGCCTGTTGCTGCCGCTGCTACCACTACTGCTGCCACCACCTCGGAAGAATCTCCTGAATCGGGAGCCGAGTGACGACGATCCCTATCCGACCGAAGGAGCCGGTGCCGCTGCCTTACCCCTGCCACGCACTGGCCCCTGAGCAGTCTGTCCTCTCTCCCGGGCCGACTGGACCTGCTGAGCCTCTACTGCTGCTGCACATCTAACTGCTGAAGCCAAGTCTGTACAACAGTGGGACGCCACGAAAATTCCTCAAACTGAGCCTAAGCCCATCCACAAACCTCTCCGTGCGACGCTCCTTGTCTCCAGATATGAAAGGCACGAACCATCCCAGCGAAACAAACTTCGCTTGATACTCAAGTACCGTCATACTCCCCTGCGTCAGATCCATAAACTCCCTCACCTTGGCTCTCTGAACATGTCTAGGGAAATACTGTGCATTGAACTCCTTAACAAAGGTCTCCCATGAGATTTCCCTGAGACTCCTGTCCTCATAAGACAAACTCTTCAATGTAGTCCACCAGTCATAAGCGCTATCCTTCAGCATGAAGGTAGCCAATGGGGTCCTCTCTACTGCTGGATAGTCCATGGTATCGAATATTTTCTCTATCTCTCTAAGCCAATGAATGGCCTCATCAGGGTCGGGACGACCGGTGAAGTGAGGTGGCCTCAGCTTCAGGAACCTCTCAAGTGTAGCTGTGGACCCTCCCCGAGCACTAGAACTCTCACTAGGATCACGCGTCTGGTATCGCGCCATAGTGTCCATCATGGCCTCCATAAACTGCTCTACACTCGGCCTCCCGGCCTCGGATCCACTAGGGACGTCTCCCGGCTCTCGAATAACTGGCATCCTCTTCCTGGGAGCCATCTACTCGCCTATAATTACAAAATCAAAAAGATTCTAATTTGAGTCCTAAAACCTATGCTACGCTGTGCCTGTACAGGATAATGTATTTATTTGCCGGACTGACGACATTTAACCTAGTTATTTATTCATTTGCCAGACCGTATGCTCTGATACCAACTGTAACGACCCGCCACCCTATAATCGGGGATCCGATTACTAAATGGGTACCGAATTATTAACTTGGAACCAAACCAGGATCTAAGTAAGTCTGGGAAATAAATAATAAACTAAGCTAAACATTCACATCGCATTGAATGAAGTAAAAGTGCAGGAATTAAAATTATTACAATGCGACTCAATACAGCAAATAATTACATACTCCAACTGAAAAGAAATAATTAAACGTACAGGTCAGAAATAAATAACAACTACATCGGGGCATACCCCGGAACAACCGCTGAAGGCGCTCAACACACGGCCGCACACGCCGCTCTAGGTCTGCTGGGAGTCCTCACCTGAAAACCGTAGGGGTGAGTCTCAAGACAAGACTCAGTAGGGATCCTTCGATCCCCACTGCCCACGCACACACCCACAAGTGCAAAGTACAGCTAACGGTAAAGTAATAAGCACAGTGGTAGGTACAATTCCTAATTCTCAACGTGAAATCACATGCAGTCGAAATATAATAAACATGCATATTTTAATCCAGCCGACTAGGGAAACCACAACTGCCGTCTCGATAGAACTCGCCAACCACACAATACGGTGGGAAAACCTCGACCCGCTGAGACCAAGCAGTAACCCCTCGGATAGCACACTAGCTACTCCGGCCCAACTGGCTCAGGTGGTTACTCCTTCCCTCAGCATGAGTGACTCTCCGAATGTACCACTCCGACACCGGTACTAGCTGACCCCGGGGTTCACCAGGTGACCCTCTCTCACTAGGCGTCACCCCGCCCACGCCCCCACCGGCGCTGTGCTCACGCCCCCACCAGCACAGGGTGATAAAGCGCTACAATGTCACTCCAGGTCCACAGTAACACAAAACCCAGCACAGTACGATCCGGTCACGTGAAAAGTCCGCGATCGCATAACACACATGTAGCATCGTCCGGTCATGTAGAATCTATCTCTACCGGGTACACTAAAACATGCACTAACCATCCGTCTAACAGTATGAACACATTTTACTGGCATGAATTAGTGAGGTTCTGTCTTGAATCGCGTCGCCCAAGGCCGACGCCATTCAAGCTCCATGTACAGGTTCAAGTAAAACAATCTTCAGTATCAGGCCCTAAAAGGCGTCGACACCAGTGGTCGCCTTTTTAAAAGGCGTCGACATCCTCAGACGCCATTTAGCACAGAAGTCCAGAAATTACCCAGGGGATTTCTGCCTTAAAAGGCGTCATGGCTGCCCGACGCTATTCAAAACGCGTCGCCCACCCATGACGTCTTTTACACCTAGAATCCCGAACTGGCAGACTCTCAGTCAGGCAATTCCTGTCTAAAAGGCGTCGTGATTGACCGACGCCCTTCAAGAAAGGCGTCGTCCATGCACGACGTCTTTTAACCCCAGGAACCATAGTTGCCATCAGCCCGAGGGCTCCCTTTTTAACCCAAACAACCCCAAAATCACCCAAAAATGGAGGAGAAAGAGGGGCAATCCAATCCATAGGAAATCACATTCATAGTAAATCCCCCATATCATCAAAAGAACACCTAAATATGCTCATTCTACCCCAAAACCATCGATCCATAACATGCTTCAAACGGAGAAAAACATGGTTTAAAACACAACACTGTGGGAACCGTCACCCTACCGGATACTTGGACGCCTCCGAGCTTCAAGCCGTCCACCCGTCTCGCCCCACGCCGCTGCCGGTACCGCCGTGGTCGTCCTTGCTCCACCGTGACGTCGGCTGCCGTCCGGAGAGTAGAACGCCGTAGTGGAGGTGGAGGTGGTAGTGGTAGGAGCTAGGTAGAGGATGGAGTGGAGGGAGAGGTGAAATGGTGGGAGGAAAAGAGGGAGGAGCAGGAATCGCCGCCTAGATCGCCGGAGGGGAAAGAGGGAAAGAGAAAAGGAGAAAATGAGGGAAAGAAGGAGGGCTCGCGGGGTTAACCAGAGACTGGCTAAAACGCGTCGACATCCACGAACGTCTATCAGGTGATGTGACGGCCGTTTTGACAAGTTTCTAAAACGCGTCGATCGAGGCAGACGTCGTTCAGCCGACATGTCAGGGCCGTACTCTGACACACCCAGAGTCGCAGTCTGAAAGGCGTCGTCCTACGTGGACGCCGTTCAGACGACACGACAGGGCCGAACACTTCGCGGCCCAAAGCCAGCCCACGTGGCACCCACGTGGCAGAATCTAAAACGCGTCTGCCACGGTGGACGCCGTTTAAACCGCATCGAGCGGGCTCGACGCGAAACATCACAGAGCCCCAGACCCCACTAGGGCCAGAACTACAGGGCCCGACCCCGAAAATCGAATCCGAAAGCCTCTGTCCTTACAAATTGTATCCCATTCCCAATCGAATTTCCATGATTATAGGTACGCAGACTCAAAATTTGTGCATAATTTTAGTTTTATATCTCTTTAAACTTGAAGTGATTCAAGAATCACCACAAATTTAGGAGGATAATACTGAGAAATCTCAGAAGTTGAGTATGGCTACATAAAGCCTTTTCAAGGAGTGGTCCTTATATGGATTTCTTCGAATAACATGATTTCTTCACATTGATCCCATTCTTCTTGGATCACTTTATAAAGCATTGAAAATGCTTAATACAATGATTCCAAGTTGAATTTCAACCTTTCATTAGGAGAACCCAATGAAGGTTTAAGATCTTCATGAAGGATCATAGCATGAAGGGACCCGAAGGACCAACTCCCTTAAAGGGATATGTAATGGCTAATAGATCATAAGGGTGGCTATAAAGGAGGGTATGCTGTGCATCCAACCACTCACCCAAAGGGTGCCCTTAATGTCTTCAAGATGTAAGAAAAACCCATAAGGGGTAATCCAAAGCATCTCTACATTTGGGGAGCAAGTAACTCCACCAATTCCCCTAGAGGATCACATGTAGCCATGAACCATGGAGGTGGCTATAAAGGGGGGCGTGCCGAACATCCAACCACTCACCCAAAGGGTGCCCTTAATGCCTTCGAAATGTAAGGGTTATCCACAGGGAATCACCCATTCCATTTCTACATTTGGGGAGCAAGGAACTCCACCAACTCATCGGGACTTTCGGGACATATCATCTAAATGAACCCATAGAAATGGGAACACAAGAATGATGCTTTTTGTATGAGGGCCCTTGATGGGTTACCCAACATCGGATTGTTGGCACCCTTGGATCGGGACATCCTTGAGAAACATCGGAAGAAACTTAAAATCTTAAAACATATGGCAACATTTCGGATTGAAATATTAAGGGCTTAACAACCCAAAGTCCAAGCCATTTAGGACCTTCATTGGGCCTCAAAAGGACAGCCCTAGGCCCAAGAAACCTTTGGACAGGTTGGGGGAGGATCAAAGAATCACCTCAAGCCCGAAAACCCAGCTGAAAGAGGCGCAGACTCAAGAACTGCACACAGGCGCTGAGTCTGTGCAGGGAGGCGCAGACTCATGAATAGTGAGCGCAGACTCAGCACTGTAGCACTGCACAGGCGCAGACTCATCTGAAATCCAGATTTTTGGTGAAAAATGGGTTTAAACCTAATCCAAATGATAGAAAATAAAGTATAAAAGGTACAAGACCTAAAATCTTTATTTAAAGTATATTTTAGATGCATTTCTTTAGGAAAATATCATGAAAAACTTGAATATGAACATATGAGAAACTTAAGTATGTTTTATCTCCTTCTTGGCTCCATGTTAGAGGGTTTATACTCAAAGAAGCTCATCCCCAACTAGTGAGGGAACCTCCTTAAGAACCTCTAGGGCCTAAACCCTTAGCCATTAAAGGAAAAAATCCTACCAAAACCGATTCGGTCATAATATGAAAAATAGAAACTTAGATCTTAAGATTCATGAAACTTAGGGGATTTCACTTGGTGTTTGGACTTGGGGGAACATCATCCATAGAGGGGATGTGCTCCTAAGGGTCATGGAAGGCCAATCCACCTTGAAAAACTCCAAAACCAAAGACAAATAAATGCAAAACCAATTTTCTGGAAATCTGTACAGTAAGGCACATTTCGGACCATAGCTCCAGATTTAGGGGGCTTCAAGGCTTGAGGAGACTATTTCTATGAACTAGAAAGGCCCCTCTACTATCCCCACAAAAGAAACATAAGCCTTATGAAGGAAAAATAGTATTTAAAGTAAGATAACCAGCAGATCCACAAAACAGACACAAGAAATCTGAACTTTGTATTTCATTGCTTTCAATCACCATAGATGAACATCAAGGGGGAGATAGAAGCTCCTAATGACATCAAAATGAAAGAAAAACTAGGAAAGCAAGAACATCAAGAATAAAGACCATCCCCCATCCCAACTCTACCTTGAAGAGAGGATGAGGAAGGGAAAATGGCTCCAAGGGCCAACTCTCTTGCTCTCTTCCTTTCTATCTCTCTTTCTCTCTTATTTTTTCTTTCTTTTCTTCTTGGGATGCAGGAAATGGAGCAGAAGGTAGGAGGGAGACGTGCTCCTCCTGGCCTCTCTCTTTTCTTCTTCTCTTTTTTCTTTTTTGGGATTTTTGTCTCCAACTCTTTCTTGGAGAAGATGATGGTTCTTTTATAGATAAAGTTGGGTTACTTTTGAGAGGTAGATTATGTATCTATTAGGCTTGGATTAGGGATAAGAAACCCCTCTTAAGAGCCATCCAATAGAGCCATAACACTTGGAGAAACCCAATTGGCCTTCCTTTTGCTTTTCACCTACCACCTTCTAGAAGAATCTTGAAGGAGGGACCACTTTCTTTTCTTCTTATCCTCCTTTGGGCAAATTTGAACATGGGCCAAAGGGGTAATAATAGGTCATGGGGGGGACCATTTGGGGTTCTTTAGAGGCTGCCACGAAATTAGGCTTTGGCCTTCACTTTTTAGACTCAAAATGACCATAATGGGCTTCTTTTTGCTTGAGATAATGGGCCCGGGCCTGCCCCTTGGCTTTCTTCATCCTTTGGCCTCAAAGTAGCCTCCTTTTTACTTCTTTTGGTTTGCAAAATTGGGCTTGGCTGCTGCCCCTTAAATTTTATTCATTTGAACCTTCTTGAAAAATTGTTTGGACCTTTTCTTGCTTAAGATAATGGGCCCGGTTGTGCCATTGGATTTCTTCATCATTTGGGCCCTCTTGATTGAACTTTGGGCTCTTGCCTTATTCAATTTTTTGGTGACAACAAACTCCGATACCTTCCAGGTTCACGCGGTGTTGCTTGGCACCCAACGTGATCGAAGGCCCGATCGAATTCGATGTGCGACATCAATTTGATTAATTAATTAATTAATAAAAAGTTATTAATTGATTAATAAAGCCAGTGAGGAGTCACTGGGCTTTTGGGGCTATTAACCGGACTGGTTATTAGGCCTAGAGGGTCACATGCGAAAGATTCTGAAGACGATGGATAAATAAGTGGATTTTATATAAACCCGGGGTTTTTATGAAAAATCACGCGATTAGTATAAAATGTAGCGAACGGACTGAGCAGGCCAAGCTGCTGCTAACCCTAGCCGCCCCCTCCTTCTTTCTCTCTCTCTCTGGTGCCCTAGAAGAATAGGGATCCCTAGATCTGCTCCGCCGCTTCTCCGACTCCCGTTCGACGGGAAATCGTCCGCGCGTTGTGGCGATCGTTGCGGCGAACGGCGGAGACTTCGTGGGCTACAAAGAAAGAGGAATGTGAGGATATCCGTCACGAGGAGGATCGCGTGGACTCCGCTAAAGGTCGGGCGCTTGCGCGGCTTGCGGTGTCACACCGACGGAACCGAACGGTTACAGATTCGAATCCGCACACGGTAAGAAAACGATAATCCGATTATCGAGATTTTAGTTTTTTTTGAAACGGGAACGGATCTCCATTTTTATTTTATTTCTGCTGTACGGGTGATCCGGAGAAACTCGAGAACCCAACAGGGACTTGGTGGTGGCCACCTACAAGGATCTCTCGGACTTCCAAAAGGTGCGATTGGCGGAGATAGGATTTAGGGAGATCTTAGAGATAGAGCCATTTTGGATAGATTTAGTGTTACTCTAAGTTCTTAGAGAGCGATGGCATGTCGAGAGCCGGGCATTTCTAATGCCCTAGGGACACATGATCCCCATTCTCGAGGATGTTGCGAGGATCACCGGCCTTCAGGTGGAAGGTCAGGCAGTGAGCGGGATCACATATCCCGATTACTGAGAGTTATCACTAGAACTACTAGGGCTAGAGGTGACAAGAATAGAGGGTCGACAGTCTCGGACTCTCCTGAGGACAGCCTGTAAACACGCTAATTTTGACATCATATTGAGTAAATTTCATGTCACAACGATAATGCCCTAGAATGGTCTAATATTTAATCGTTAATTAATTTTTATTGATTTTCTCTTGAGATTTGTTGAATCACGTCGCTCATACACGACGCCATTTGGATTCCTAAAAGAAACCAATTCGGAATCAAAATTACTAAATTTAGGAGGATTTAACTGAATAGCGTCGCTCATGGTTGACGCCTTTTAGGTCATAATCCGCCTAGGTTTACAATTTATAATTCTAGTTAATTTCATAAGTTATCTAAAGCACGTCGCACATGGACAACGCCGTTTAGGTTTCCTAATCTATTTCGGTTGCCTTTTTTAGATTTATTTCTATTCTGACCGCATTAATTAACTAAAAGGCGTCCCCCTTGAACGACGCGTTTTAAGAGTTTCCTGATAAACATGATTTGGTCAAGGTAATCCGGTTCTAGAGGTTGGAAGGGTTTCCAACTCCCTTCATGATCATCCAAGGTAAGTCCGAGCTGCGGGAGAGCCTTTTTAAAGGCCAAAATACCCTAGAATCACTTCTTATAAATATATATGAACATTGGCCTTTAAAAAAGGTTGGCTATTGGAGAATTTGGAGCTTCCTACAAGGTTTTTTGAAGACCCTCAAGGAGTAGAACATGGACTACAAGGGAAGCTTCATCCTCTTCATCATCCTCACCCTTTGAAGCCCATTGAAGACCAAGGCTATGGAGGGGCCATCCTTTTCTTTTCTTCTTGATTTTTTTCCATTAGATTTTGATAAATTCATATGATTAGTTTTTTCAATTTTCATATAGTTCTTCATCACACACATTTACTTCATCTTTTCCATGCCTATACATCCTTTAGGGATTTAAAAGAACATGAAACAAATGAGTTCTTTTGTTTAGTTGCATGATAATCTTGCCAGATAGAATAGAGGCTACCCCTCTTTAGTTCTAATATATTTGATTTTCTTTGTTTTCAATCTTTCTTACAAGGTTTGAAGAAGATTTGTAAGGAGGACTCGAAGGATAAAGCTTCAAGTCTTGAAGTTTGGATGGAAGGAGAAACACTCCAAAGAACAAGAGTAAAAGAAAAGAAGGCTCTTTTCTTTCGGCTGGCCGAAAGAGAGGAACAAAAGAACCCCACACTCTCCCGTTTTGCAAGGTTAGTAAGCGATCACTTTTTCATTGAAGCCCTCGGTTTCTGGCGATCACGATTTCTTTCATATTATTAATCATAGTAAACACATGATAGCATAATGAACACACTATTTTTGAGCACTACAAGTTTTTGGCGATCACAGTGGGACTTGTCTTGCCGTTTCTTTTCCTTTACTCTTGTTATTCCTACTGGGCACCCTTGGTGCACCGCTTGTGTCCCTCGGGCACGTTTGATGGTTTGCTAGTTGGTTATTTGATTGTTATCCCCACATGCACCCCGTGCACACCCCTTGTGGCAAAATTTTGCTCTCCCTTGATTGCCTTGAGAAGTGATATTAGAAAGTGTGTTTTGTTCAAATTGATATCCATGATGTTGCATGATTAGTCTATATGTCTAAATTGTCATCGCATGAAGATTTGATCTTTTATTCATCCTCTTGATTGGAGAGGGGAATGCCCCTGTTGAGTTGATGATTTACTGATTTTCGAGGTTGAATAGAATCGACACAGAGCGACGCCTTTCTCAAGAATGTCATCCTTGGCCGACGCCTTTCAACCTCCATACCTTGCTTGCTCAATTTGCTTGAGGCTCTGTTAGTGGAGAGTTAGTGTGTTGAAAAACGTCGACACAAAACGACATGATTCAAGCAGTCTAACTTTCAATTAACAGACCTTGGATTGGTGGCTATTTTCATTGATATATTCATACTCTATTGCATTAATGGCCATCCAGGCTACAGGTCATTTGCACCGGGGCTCACCCCCTTCTTTAGGAACACCTTTCTTAGCACCCTCACCTCTCTCTGACTGGGTCAGTTCCTCGGTCAGACTAGAGTGGTTGGTGTTAAGACCTCCGTAAGTCCCCAAAAGCAAGGAATTCCTCCTTGTTCATCAGGCCGGTTGTACCATTTAAAGTCCCAGGTAGTTATTCATACCATTGTGAGTGAAGCCATAGAGCATAACGGCGAAAACCAAATCGAAATTAGGATCCTACCCACTAAGAGAACCTGAATTTAAAAATCCAATTAACCTAACAAGCAACTCTCAAAATAGCGTAAGCATCTACTTGGACATATCCTACACAATCTTCTTCTATAGTTGGCCAATAATATTCTTGTCTAAGGATTTTCTTTGATAGCATTTGTCCGTCAACATGGCCACCACAAGCTCCAGCATGAGCCCATTCCATGATCTTCTAAAGCTTATCTTCATCTAGACATCTCAAGAGAACACCATCAAATCCATGTTTATATAAAGTTCCTCCAACTAAGGTGTATCTCTGAGCAACTCTCCTAATAGCCCTTTTCTCTTCGGTAGTGGCTTCTTCGGGTGATCTTCACAGTACTTAGCAATTTCAAAATACCATGGTTTATCCTCGTCTTCCATCTCTTGTTGCCAATCTAGCACCATAATTTCTCGCTTTTCTATAATATCCCCATCTCTAACCTTCTTCAGCAGTTTCTCTTTAACCTTAAGGAAGGAAAGGTCTTTCACGGCAGGAGAAAGACACCTATGAACAATGATCGACTCAGAGTGCCTGCTGATCGGGAAATTTAGAGAAGATGCGAGAGAAGCTAAAACGTCAGCTTGAATGTTTTGATTCCGGAGAGCATGGACAAAGACCAGTTTGGTGAAAAGCTTGGCGTAAGTTGAAGTGAGTTCATAATAAAGCTTGATCTTGGGATCAAGGGTGCGATACTTAGTAAGCACTTGGCGAAGAATTAGCTGACTATTGATAAAGTGTTAAATTGATCATGTAAGGGCAATCATATACATCATACTCATGTTTTTATCTGCAAAATAGCATGAAATGATAGATAATTGTGTACCAAGTCCAACGGTACCAATTTCGTCAAATTCTGACTTAAAAACACCGTCATTTCATGTGATTAAAGGAGTATAGCGCATTTGCGGTTTTTCGACAAAATCGAGACGAAATAAATAAATATGATGATAGTGTGCTAATTTATATTTATTTTATGTGAACAGGACATGCCGATGATGCAGTGTAGTTGATGGAGTTTCTGGAAATTTGGGGAGGTCTAGTGTTCGGATTTCAACTAAAGCAGGGGTAAAAATGCAATTTGATGTCCTAATATTGCTCTGATTCCTTCTTTCTCTGGAGTTTCCCAAAACCCTCTATTTCCTTCCTTCTATCCAATTTCTCAACCACATCTCTTCCTCTATTTATTTTTAAAAACCCTCTCTCTCTCTTTTTAGAAATTCTCTCTCCAATTCTGAATCATCTTCCTTCTCCAGTTTCCTCTTCCTGTCCTTTAATCCCTCTCTTCCTCCCAGCCGCAGCAGCCTCCCACGGATTCTCCTCTCTTATATAATCTTTCTCTCCCACAGCCCCTACTCTCTTCCTTCTCCAATTCCCAGCAGCATCTCAGCCCTCTCTCTTCACGGTTTTCTCTTCCTCCCTCTCTCTTCAGTTTCTCCTCCTCCTCTCCCTCAGTTTCCAACTTCTCCCTCCACAGATCTCTCTCTCGGTCTCTTTCTCTCCCTCAGTTCCCTCTCTCCGGCTCTCCCTCTCCCCGATTATCCCCCTCTCGGTTTCTCTCTTTCTCTCTCTCTGTTCTCTCTCGATCTCTCTCTTTCTCTCCCTCTCTCCGGTTCTCCCTCCTCGGTTTCTCTCTTTCTCTCCCTCTGTTCTCTCTCTCAATCTCTTCTCCTCCCGGCCACCAGCACCCCCACGCGCGCCAGCTTCACCCGGCGTTCCCGCTGGACCTCCACCGACCCAGCACCTGTCCACGCACACCAGCGACAGCAGCTCCACTAGCCAGCGCATGCTGCTTCTCCACGTGAAGTCCATGCAGTAGAGGCCTGCTACACTTCCAGCATCAACCTCCTTCACGAGCATGCACGCATGCTTGGTGAACCCTCCTCCTGCCCAACAAGCAACAGCACCTACCAGCAGCTGCGGTGAAGCACCTCCTCCAAGTAGTTGAAGCCGCTGGTCTACTGCGCCGCACTCCCTCACCTGTGGTCCATTGTACCGGCAGACCCCACAGATTGTTGTTATTCTGTTCTTTCTCTTCCCCATTAGTGTAGAATTAATTTAATTATTTAGGATTAGTTAGTTGTTATTTGATATTTTGTTTATTTAGTTTAAGGATATTAAATCATAATGTTGTAATTTGTTTCGTAATTTTTAGATAATTAATAATTTACCCAGTTAAATTTCAATGTCTTTGTTATATTTTTTTAATTGTGCTTATTCTCCAGTTGAAATTGTGTTTAATTTTTGAAAAAGAAAAAAAAAAAGAATTTGTTTAGTTTACGCAATTATATTTTTAAGTAGCATTAGTTAATTGAGTTGTAGTTTAATTAAGTAATTAGTTCACTTAAATTCTCAACTTTTTAGACTAACTAAATTCCAAAGTTTTCAAAATTAAAATTTTATCTCCCTGTGGATCGACACAGACTCACCATTATTAAATTTCCAAAATCTGATTTGAGTGAGCCGGATAAATTTAGATTGAACGTTCTCATGAGTGTTTAACGACGCACAATTTGGAACGATCAATTTTTGGCGCAGTTGCCGGGGAGTTAGATTTTTAATTTTGATTATCTTGGATTTAGTGTAATTATTCTTTAGCTAACCTTCTCTTTCTTATTTTTACAAGTATATTGAAAAAAAAAAAAAAAGGAAAGCGAAATCATGGTAAGTGTGTTCCAACTTTCTATGTTTCAATTTCCTGACTTTAGTTAGTTTTCATTTTTGTAGTTTCTAGTTTAGATAGGTTTCCATTAACTAAAAAAAAGAAACAAAAATAAGAACATCCAAATTTAAAAAATCTTCATTTCCAAGATTAGAAACCTTCCATGTTAGGTTATGCATCATTTAGGACTGCATTTTTAGACTGTTTCCTTTCTTGTAAATTTCCATTTTGTTGAAGATTGCGGGGGACAAGGTGAGATTTCTACCTTTCTTAAATACCATGTTCATGCATTTCCATGATTGCATAGAACCCCTTGTTTGAATTGGTTGTGCACTTCACATAAAAATATCTTAAGGGCAAGTCCATTAACAAAATAAGGTGGGGATTTGACTATCCTTCCTTGGCCCAAAAACAACCATCCCTTGCACTCTTTCACTAACCCAAGCCCATTAAAAGTGAGTAGGAATTCAATTTAGGGTTCACAATGAGATTTGGGTCTAGCTTGAGCCCACTATCACTTTTGGAGACCGGTGTCTAAGGCTAGAGGTCCAATGGCAAACACCTAAGTGGGTCGGTGGTTCTTTAATTAGGTCCCTACGAAAGTAGGGGGAGCCTCTCACCACCCCACCTCTTACCTGGCCGATTGATAATTGTGAGGGTACACTTGAATTAAACCAAGATTAATTTGTGAGAAACACATCATGTAGGCTAGTTTAACCATAGTTGTCTTAGGAATAGTTGTGTGCTAACTTGTTTGCATCATTAATAAAAAAAATAAAAATAAAAAGATTTTCAGCATGGAGTGGACTCAAATGAACCAATTTCTTGGCCCATGTCTTAATACCATCACACCTTTCCCTCCACCACCTAATATGGATTTGGCTCACAGATTAGATAAGCTAGACAACTTGGCCCACACAATTGATCAATTCTAGTTTTGGGCCCTAAACCATCCTCATCTCCCACACAATCATATACCTATCAAGAGAGATGCCCCATTTAGGCCAATCAGGGCCATTATGATACCCCACCTGCTCTTCAATTTCCACCTCACCAGGCCCAAGCTCCAAGTCTAGCTATCCAAGACTTCTCGGATTGGCCCCAATTCCAAGTCTACTCTAGTGGTTTGGCCCACAATCATGGACACTCCGATTATCCATTGTCCACAAGCTCTTGTCCACTTTGCTTCCAATCAAATTATTCGACATATTCTTATTCTTCACAGTCTAATTATCAGCCCAGTTATCCGCATCCTCAAGATGATCAATTCATGCAACTTGAACAAATAGTCTTGGCCCAACAACAAACCATTGGTAGAATGCAGGCCCTAGTTGACTGTTTGACTGAAACTAATCTAAGGATGGATTTAGAAGAAGTGCTTAGCAAGCCCATTGAAAATCTGCAATCTTTTTCACTTGATTTTGACCAACAAATCAACTCACAAATTCAACTTGAAATCGCTCAATCCGGAAATGGTCACATCATGCCTGATCTTGAAAACGGAGAGAACCCTAAGGAGTTGTATCAGGTGAGAATAGGGAATGCTAGCATGAATTAATCTATGAAAAGTCCTGAGACTGGTCAACAAGATGCATCCATGATCATACATGTCTATCCTGAGGAAAGCTTAAGTGATAGAAAAGGAGAAGGGGAAGTGAGTGATCTTTTAGAGGTTAATCCAGATTTTGAACACTTCATGTTCCCAACAGTGGAAGTCAATATACATGCTAGTCCGAACCTCGAATATTTTTCCTTCCCACTAGAGAAAGTGGATATTCTGGAAGATATATACCAGGTGGCTAGAGAGAAGATGGAAAACCCTCAGACTGACCAGCAAAGTGAATTCACGATCACA
Organism: Zantedeschia hybrid cultivar; assembly: GCA_030544215.1. NCBI lineage: Eukaryota > Viridiplantae > Streptophyta > Magnoliopsida > Alismatales > Araceae > Zantedeschia > Zantedeschia hybrid cultivar. The sequence goes on from JARZZO010000011.1 coordinate 52,238,198, forward strand.
CCTATCTCTCTTGAGGAGAGCTTGAAGGAAAAAGGAGAAGGAGAAATGAGTAATTTGCTTGATATTGATCTGGACTTTGAACACTTTTTATTTCCCACAGACGAATTAAATACACATGATGGTCTGGATTTTGAATATTTCCTCTTCCTAATGGATCAGAAAGTGGATAATTTTGAGGAATTGCATCAAGAGAAAACTGAAGCCATAGACTTAGCTAATCATCAAGAAGAGCCAATTGAGGGTCAGTTAGGGGGAGATGAAGGAGACGAGAAGGCTTCTAGTGAGAGCCCAGATATTCACCTACCTATGATCCGTTTCCCGAGTGTTAGAGAATCTAAGCCCAATAGCCTCCAAAAGCTGGCCCGACTCAAGGACGTGATGGAATTATTGGGCCAAGTCCACATCAACAGCCATTTTCTCAAAGACACTCACTGTGTTGCCCAACTAAATTCTTACAATATCGATAACATCAATCTTTACTGGATTTTATTGAAATTTGAGGCCAAACTGAACCTGTTCTCAGTCTCTATCTTTGAGAGATTTGGAATCCACAAATTAAAGTGCACGTCGGTTGCTTTGCAGACAATTGATCATTTCATTAAGCAACCGCATGACATGATCCAAGTTACTCTTATTCAGGTGGATAGGAGCCACATATTTGTTGATTTCCTCATCTTTGACATTGGATCATCCCCTACATTGAATCAATGTCCCATCATTTTAGGAATTTCTGATATTTTTCTAGGGGATCAAATGCTTCAGTTCAATCAAGGAAAAGAAGTGGGGTACGTGGTTGACATGGACTATAAATCAAGTAGAACCAATACCCTATTGACTATGTTGAAAAATTCTTTTCTTTCGAATCTCAATGATAACATTCTGACTCATCAGCTATATGCAATGCTGAGTACACTCCAACCAACAAACTTCAAAATGCATGCACTGAAATTTGTGCTAGTAAGCATTGGATAGTGTGCACATTCCGTCTGGCTGAAGACGATAAACTTAGCGCTTGTTGGGAGGCAACCCAATATTTTACTTCAGTTTTTGTATTTCTTTTCCTTTTAGGTCCCTGAGCAGCAGTCGCCTTGGGTATGTCGCATCTTCTTCATCACAGGTTGTTTCTCTCCTTCACAATTCTCTTCTGGCTGACATGTTTTTCTCTTGATGAATTTGAATATTGCCATCATGGCATAATGACATAGCAATAAGTTCCCCAAGGTGTGGTGAACGACGTTTTCTCTTGATCCTCTTCTGCCAACTTAATTTGATTATATCCTGAGAACCCATCCATAATGATAATGTTTCATAGCCAGCCGTGTTGTCAATGAGTACATCTATGTGAGGCAGTGGAAAGTCGTCTTTAGGACATGCCCGGTTCAAATCTCGGAAGTCAATACAGATTCTGACTTTCCCATCCTTTTTCATAACTGGGACTATGTTGGCCACCTATTGCGGATAGAGGATGACTCTAATAAACTTGGCTTTATGCAGCTTATCGACCTCTTCTTTCATTTTCAAAGCCATCTGAGGGTGGAATCGGCTTAACTTTTGTTTAACCAGGCTAACTCTATCTTTTAATGTTAATCGGTGTTTCACTAGAGAAGAATCTAACCCCTCATATCTTCATAGCTCTAGGCGAAAGTGTCCTTATAGTCTTTGAGAACTTGAACCACTGCCTTCTCATCTGCTTCAGACAGGTTCTTACTGACGAGGACAACCTTCGGTTCATCTTCAGTCCCTAGATTGATCTCTTTAGTAGGCTCTTCTACGGCAGTTGAGCGTTCGTCAAATCTCTTTACTCCACTGGCATATGCCTCAGCCGCGTCCTCGTCGTCTTCTCCTTCTTCATTAATAGAGTCTTTCTCATGTAACAACTCATATACTCCGTACCCATCATCGACTAATTCATCAACTTCACATTCTTCTGGCATCTGAATTGAATTTTCTAACAACTGAGGGATCAAAGAGCAAGAAAGGCATCTTAAAGCTAGATTCTGGAGATATCTATTTGAAACTCGTCTACTCTTAGATTTCCTAACCTGATTAACCTGCCTAGCACTAGACTCCTTAACTTCAATAGACTCCCTATCATGACCTAATGAGGACGAAGAAGGATAAAAATCAACGGGTATAGGGGGGAATATAGGTGAATCCTCCCGTAAGGAGGGACAAAGCAGATCTAGAAGAGAATCTTGTCCGAATGACCCGCACAATGGGGTACGATCGGAAAAGTATGAGGTTTCCTCAACGAGGATTTGGGAGGAAGAAATTGCCAAATTAGTGTTTTTTTTTAGAATTAGTTGAGTTTATCATAAAGCAAGAATGGACGTAAATAGGGGAGAATGAAATGATGGAAGTAACGGCATCAATGCCCAGGGATTGGGGGGATCATACAACAGTATGTCCCAGATCAAATCGTAGATCCTCTCAAGATCGAGAGGAATCTGAGGAATAAGATCTTGAGGGGATATAGTAATAGTAATGGGCGGAGCCCGTGGAATGTCTTCAGTAATGACCTGCGACTAGGTCGGAGTTAGGAGCAGGATGCGGAACAAAGTGTAGAGGGTGAAATGAGAGGGATAGGTTCCTCTCCATAGAATATCAGTGGTGAATCCTGTTTCATAAGGGTCATCCGGCTCTCCTTCATCAGTTTCTTCGGTCAGCAAGATCCTTTTATCAAAGATGTCCCCGGGCCTTTCAATTAATTCATCTATCAGTGGCAACCACTTTGATTCTGATGGATTTAAGAATAGTCTGTTCAGTGTAATATACAAGTCCTATGTGTCAAACCAGCGGTACCATTCGTATTCTGGACCTTGAATCTTCCTCCTTTTCGTCGGTCGCAGAGCCTCTAAAAATTGGTATGTCAGTAGTTGGGAATAATGTCTAGCCAGGTCTTTCCCATATACATCATGCATGTCAAAATGGGTGGTAATCACTATTATATTATTGTGGTCATGTTGAATCACGGACCCTTTAACAAAATGAGTGGACAAGGTCCAAGTCAGGGGATCCCGATTTTCTTTGCAGGGGGTAACCATTGTTTTCCATATCTTCTGACCATCTTCACCTTCTTGTTGTTCCACAATATTATGCCTCACTTTCTCTGGCCTGTAGCCTAGGCCGCTGCCAGATACCCTTCTCTCATCTGTCACTGGTTTAATTCTTCCTTGCAACTGGGTGCCCAGACCCTTTCCAGGTTAATATCTCACCTTCAGCATGATGTTCCAGCCTAGGGTATTCATGGACTTCCTCCGCTTTATGGCATCGATCGGGTAAGATGTAGGTATAGTGTACTTAAAGGGCTCTGCCGAAAGGATGTAGGTTTGGCATAAGGAGATGGCTGGCCTTTGAGCAGTCGGAAGGACTAGATTTGGACTTATATTCTGCGAGTGGGTTACAGCAAGGATGGGAATAGTAGTGACTTTGATGATACGTCCTTTGTGAGGGAACTTGAGGCATTGGTGGTTCGTTGATGGAATAGCCTCAAGTGACTTGATATAAGGACGATCGAGTATGCCTTTCAGTGAAGGGTCGATCTCGAGAATATGAAATTCAACTTCAGCATAGCAAGCAGGCCTAACTCTACCTTCAAATAGACCATACTCAGAGGGGAACGGGTAGAGTTATCATAAGCTGTGACAGAGATGGGAGAAGGTAGCCATTTTTCTTTCGGGACTCCGCAGAGTTCCAGAGTTCTTGGTGGTAACACATTGATAAATGCCCAAGTATCTACTAGACATGTATCCACAGCCTTTCTACATATCTTGACAGTTATACTTAACGCCATACTTCTTGCTACCAACTGTGCCAGTTCAGAAGTATGGAAAGATATAGAGGATTGATCCCCCTGAGGTACCAACAATGCGGTGATCTTTTCTACTGGCACATCTTTACTGATCATAACCCGTTGTAGATAGTCCATTAGGGCTTCTTGATGGATCTTGGACCTTTTGATCAGCTCTAATATAGAAATATGTGCCGGTGTTCTATCCAGCTGTTTCAACAAATCATAGTGAGTACCAGGTACACTTTCTTCATTCTGGACCTCTTCTATCGGCGGTAATGGGCCATCTCGTACCGTAGACTGGGGGAACACCTTGTTGAATATTCAGCCGCTCCGGAGCGCATGTTCTTCAATAGCGGAAGCTCCAGGCGTTATCTTGAGCACTACCGAGTTGAGGAGCGGTCTGGAGGCTGTAATGGTTTGGTAAGGGAGTGTTGGTGGGTTATCTAATGGAGGTAAGGGGACTCAGATGAGTGGTTTGGAGGGCTGTGGGTATGGATAAGCGGATGACGGTGATGGGTTATTTAGTGGAGGTACTGTGCGGATGAGCGATTTAGAGGGTTGTATGGTACCCGAGCGAGTGGTCATTGTAGGTGATGTAGGGAATGGTATGCGGAGTAGTGGTTTAGATGGCATGAGATGTGTATAGTTGGTTTGTGGAGGGTTGTTTGATGAAGATATGGCGGCGGAGGGTGTAACAAGGTTAATGGCAATGGGTTGTGGTTTGGGTATGTGGAGAATGCAGCGAGACAGTTGCTCGGCAGTGCTTGATACATGACTTGTTGAATAGATAGTGGACGAATCCTCTACTTTCCATTGTTGCCCTCTACTAGCCTCAGACTGGCTACCTGTCAAAATGGGGGCAATTTGATTTTGATGTTCCGGCAGCGGGTTCTGCACTATGTCCATATTTTGTGGTGCTGCTTGTTGTACCGGAGCTCTTTGGATTGGCTGTTCCTGCTGCGGTGGCTGTGGCTGTTGTTGTTGTGGTCTTTTCGCCTTCAAGGCGGCTATGTACTTCTTCATCTCTTCCCAATCAATCCCTCTTTGATCATTGAGGTCATGAATGTAATCTCGAAAGTGAAAGCAGGCATCTACTGTGTGTCTCGGTTGACGATGGAACACAGTAACGAGACATGTCAACATTTGGTGGCCAAACGGCCCTTTCCTTCGGTAGCACTATGGCATTGGCCGCCATAAGGGCATTGAATATATCCGTGAGGGATTCTGGTAATTGGGGGTATACCGACCTTCTGGGGCCAGGAGAATTCCTCTGCTGTGTATAGTCATTAGGAGGAGGAACGTAAGTGTAATTCAGCTGCTGCCGAGGTAGATTGTATACTTGCTAAGGGGGATGTTGTGGTGATGGCTGAAGTTGCTGAGTAGGAGGTCTGTAACCCTGTTGGTTTTGAGGCCTCGGTGACTGATATGGTTGCTGATTCCTCATAAATAAGGGCTGATTATTGTTCATTATGTTGAGCTGTTCATGAGACAGTGTACCCTCGGTAGTTGGACCTATAAAAGAAGAGTTGGGGATAATAGACTTCTGAGGTGAAAGTCTATTGGGTCGATAAGGATCAAAGACACTAGCAAAGGTGGAGTCTATAAACGCATTATGAGCATAACGCGCTTTTTCATGCAGATCTGCCATGGTAGTCAAGTTATTCAGTGTTAGCACTAGCTTGTACTGTGGGGTGGCGTTGGCAACCATCATCTTTACCACTTCTTGTTCAGACAAATGATCTCTTATCTTTTTAGTCATCCCTCGCCACCTATTAGCGAACACTATGAAATCTTTATCCGGCTTCATCTTCTCATTGAACAAGTCAGTAATGGACAAGGTAGGTGCCACCCTATCTTTGTATCTTTGCAAGAATCTCTTTGACACTACGTCGAAGTTCTCTACCTCACTTGGGTCTAGAGAGAAGAACCACTCCAAAGCTGATCCCTCCAGTGATCTTCTGAAGAGGAAAGCCAGTGTTTTTTTATCATGTTGCCAAAATGATGATTCATACAGGAATTCTTTGATGTGAAGGAAAGGATTGCCTGTGCCATTGTACTTTCTGTAGACTGGCATTTCAGAAGGTAAAAGATGGAATACTGGCAAATTAGGGACAAAGAATTTAGGAGCTGCCTTGTTGTCCATATTCTTTTCAAGATTCCTAAACCGCTCATCCATTTGGGACAATTTGCTAAGTAGGAGTTGGGTGGTAGGATCTGCTGGTGGAGGTGGCGGCTGTTGAAAAGACTGCCTCCGCGAATAAGCAGGGATGCGAGGACAGTGAGGTTGCGAACTGGCGGCGTTCTCACCGTGTCCGAAAGCATTCTGATAAATTGGGGTTTGTGGCCTAACAGGATGCCGTGAACCAGATTGTTGAGGGCTTCTGTGCCGTGAGTGGAAACATGAAGACCTTTCATGGCCTGAGTAGGGGCTTGATAAGCAGAAGGGTGAACCAAGGGACTTGGCTCAGAAGGATGCAAAGGAGCTTTCCCTTTTAGAATAGATTGGATGGCGTCAAATAGACAAGGATCCATATGATTAGACAGAGCTCCCATGAGGGTAACGAGATCAGAAGGATGATTGGCAGAGGACCCTGCTTGGTCTTGGGCTTTTTCAAAGGTAGGATTGGAGATGACGTGAACACGTGAATGATCGCCCAAATCCGTGTGATATTGACCATAGATTGAATTATCTTGAAACTAAGGGGCATGAGCATCTCCCTCGTGAACAGTTTGGAATTGGTCAGGATAATCAGAGATATAGGCATCCCTTTCATCTTCAGAATAAGATGCACCATGAACTTGAGGGGCATAAGCATCTCCCTCGTACTCGACCAGATCTTCTTGTTCAAAGGCAACCATGCTGACGGTTTTACCTGAACGTAGCATCATTGTGTTAAGATAACAATTATTTCAATCAAGTTGGCACAGATTAACAACCAAGTAGATGCTCACGCTGTTTTGAGAGTTACTTGTTGGGTTAACTGGATTTTTTTTAAACACAAGTTCCCTCAATAAGTAGGGTCCTAATTTCAATTCAATTTCCACCGCTATGCTCTACGGCTTCACTCACAATGATATGAACAACTACCCGGGACTTCAAACGGTACAACCAGCCCAATGAACAAAGAGGAATTCCTTGCTTTTGGGGACTTATGGAGGTCTTAACTTCAACCGCTCTAGTTTGACCGAGGGACCGACCCAGTCAGAGAGAGGTAAGGATGCTAAGAGAGGTGTTCCTATAGAACGGGGGTGAGCCCTGATGCAAATGACCTGTGGCCTTGATGGCCTCTAATGTAGAATAAATAAGTATAGGTAACAAGGAAATCAATGAGCCGAGCGTTAGTGACCAACAGGGAAAAGAGCATGAATCACGTCATTGTTCGCAGACGCTATTCAAGACAGTAGCCCCTCTTGTTCACAGTAGCTCGGGCAGCAAGAGAGATAAAAGGGGCACTAAATCACGTCTTTTGAGGGCGACGTGCTTAATAAAATGCGTCGCTCTGTGCAGATGCGCTTTGGGTCCCGAAAACTATAAACAGACAACAAAACCAGGGGCAATCCCCTCTCCAAATAATATGATGAATAATAGATCAACTTCTCATGTGACAACAATTAAATATATAGGCTAATCATGCGCAATCATGGATACTAATTCAAACAAAACACACTTTCCGATACTACTTCTTAAGACAATTAAGGGAGGGCAAGATTTTGCCACAAAGGGATGTGCATGAGGTGCACGTGGGGATAAGGATCAAATAGCCAACCAACAAACCATCAAACGTGCCCGAGGAACACAAGCGGTGCACCGAGGGTGCCCAATGGGAATAACAAGAGTAAATAAAAAGAAACGGCAAGATAAGTCCCACCGTGATCGCCAAAAAGCTGTAGTGCTCAAAAAAGGTGTGTGTTCTTCATGCTATCATGTGTCTACTATGATTAACAATATGATAGAAATTGTAATCGCCAAAAACCAAGGGTTTCAAAGGAAAAGTGATCACTTAGTAACCTTGTGAATCGGGAGAGTGTGGGGTTCTTTTGTTCCTCTCTTTTGGCCGGTTCAAAGAAAAGAGCCTTCTTTTCCTTTTACTCTTGTTCTTTATGCGTTGCTCCTTCCTCCCAAACTTCAAGCTTCAAAGCCTTTTCTTTCAAATCTTCTTCCGGATCTCCTCCAAACCTTGCAAAAAAAGATTTAAAACAAAGAAAAAGCAAATAGATTAGAACTAAAGAAGAGTCGTATATAATCTATCTAGCACAATTATCATGCAACTAAACAAAGAACTCACTTCTTGTTCTTTTAAACCCCTAAAAGATGTATAGGCATGGAAAAATATTAACTGATTGTGTGTGATGAAGTGATGTAATGAAGAACTATATGAAAGCAGAAATTTAAACTATATGAATCTTATTAAAATTTAATGGAAAAGATCAAGAAGAAAGGAAAAGGATGGCTTCTCCATAGCCTTGGTCTTCTATAGGCTTCAAAGGATGAAGAGGATGAAGAAGATCAAGCTTCTTTTGTTGTTTGCACTCTTCTTCTTGAAGGCCTTCAAAACCTTATAAAAAGCTCCAAATTCTCTAATAGCCAACCTTTTTCAAAGGTCAATGTCCATATGTATTTATAAGAATAGGTTCAAGGGTATTTTGGCCACCAAAATGGCTCTCCTGCGGCTCGGACTTGCCCTCGATGATCATAAAAGGAATTGGAAATCTTTCCAACCTCTGGAACCAGACTATCTGGGCCAAATCAGGACACTCTTAAAACACGTCGTTCAAAGGGGACACCTTTTAGTTAATTAATGCAGCCAGAATAAAAATAAATCTAAAAAGAGAAACCGAAAACAATTAGGAAATATAAAAGGCGTTGTTTAGGAGCGACGTGCTTTAGATAATTTAGAAAATTAACTAGAATTTGAAATTGTAAACCCAAGTGGATTAAAACTTAAATGGCATCGTACAGAGGCGACGCTATTAAGTTAATTCCTCCTAAATTTACTAATTTTAATTCCAAATTGATTTCTACTAGGAATCTAAATGGCATCGCGCATTAGCGACGTAATTCAACTAATCTCAAGAAAGAAAAAAAATTAATTACTAGTTAAATATCAAACCATTCTGGGGACATTATCATTGTGACATGAAATTTACTCAATATGATGTCAAAATTAGCGTGTCTACAGTCCTAAAGATGACTTTCCACTACCTCACATAGACGTACTCATTGACAACACAGCTGGTTATGAAACATTGTCATTTATGAATGGGTTATCAGGGTATAACCAGATTAAGTTGGCAGAAAAGGATCAAGAGAAAACATCATTCACCACACCTTGGGGAACTTATTGCTATGTCGTTATGCCATTTAGATTGAAAAATGCTGGAGCCACTTATCAGAAAACAATGATGCCAATATTCCATAACATGATGCGCATTGACTTAGAAGTGTATGTGGATGATCTGCTAGTAAATTCCAAGACTAAAGCTAAGCATGCAAGAATTATGGCAAAGGTTTTGAAAAGGTCAAGAGAATATCAGTTTAAGATGAATCCTAAGAAGTGTGCATTCAGGGTATCATCAGGAAAATTATTGGGATTTATTGTCAGTAAACGGGGTATTGAGATCAATCCCAACAAGGCAAAGGCTATTAGAGAGATGCCACCTCTCAAGAACTTGAAAGAATTAAGAGGATTGATCGGGAGGTTGCAGTTTATTCGCCGCTTTGTTTCCCAACACTCACAAAAGTGTAAGCCGTTCTACGAGCTTACTAAGCTAGGAGTCAAATTTGATTGGGACAATAAGTGTCAGGAGGCATTTAATAGACTGAAGGATTATTTGGTACGTCCCCCTGTCTTAAGACCACCATCTCCGGAAAAATCCTTGATTCTATATATTTCTGTCTTGGATGATGCGGTGGGGGCTGTCTTAACACAAGAAGATGAAGAAGGAAAGCAGAGGGCAGCCTACTTCTCAACCTTGCTGATCAAAGATATACGGTGATGGAAAAAACATGTGCTGCATTGGTATGGGTAGTTCATAAACTGAAGCGTTATTTTATGGCCCATGAAGTTCATCTCATCGTTAGGATGAATCCCATTAAGTTTCTTCTTAAGAAATCCGTCCTCACTGATAGGTTAGCGCGTTGGTAGAGCTTTCTATCCCAATTTGATATCACCTACATTCAGCAGAAAGCAGTTAAAGGCTATGCCATAGTAGAACATCTTGCTCATCACCCTCTTCCTCGATTTAATCCAATCCAATCGGAGTTTCCAGATGAGGAACTGATGTCCATAGACATAAGCAATAATGATATATGGATTCTATATTTTGACGGAGCTCTGAACTCTCATGGTAAGGGTATCGGCATTGTTCTTCTATCACCTGAAGGTGTCACCATTCCCCAAGCCTTCCAGCTTGATTTCTATGACACCAACAATATAGTTGAATATGGGGCTCTCCTTACTGGCCTCGAGGCCGCTCATCCCCATGGCGCCACCAAACTGAGGATTGTAGGTGATAGTCAGCTAATTTTTCGCCAAGTGCTTACTAAGTATCGCACCCTTAACCCAAGTTTAAGCCCTATCAGGAACTCACTTCAACTTATGCCAAGCTTTTCACCAAACTGATCTTTGTCCATATTCTTTGGAATCAGAACATTCTATCTAACGCTTTAACTTCTCTCGCATCTTCTCTAAATTTCCCAATCAACAGGCAATCTTAGACGATCATTGTTCATCAGCATCTTTCTCCTGCCGTGAAAGACCCTTCCTTCCTTAAGGTTAAGGAGAAACTGTTGAAGAAGGTTAGAGATGGGGATATTGTAGAAAAGAGAGAAATTATGTTGCTAGATTAGCAAGAAGAAATTGAAGATGAGGATAAACTATGGTATTATAAGATTGCCAAGTACTATGAAGATCAGTCGTACCCTGAAGAAACCACTGCTGAGAAGAAAAAGGCTATCATGAGAGTTGCTCAGAGATACACCCTGGTTGGGGGAACAATATATAAAGGTGGATTCGATGGTGTTCTCTTGAGATGTCTGAATGAAGATGAGCTTTGGGAGATCATGGAAGGAGCTCATGCTGGAGTTTGTGGTGGCCATGTGTAGGATATTATTGGCCAACCATGGAAGAAGATTGCGTAGGATATGTCCGTAGGTGTGCTAAGTGTCAGCTTCACACCGATAAGATCCATTCTCTTGCGTCTTCACTCCATCATGTTTCATCCCCATGGCCTTTCTCCATGTGGGCATTGGACCCCTTGGTAATCCTGATTCTGCCACCAAGCAAAAATCTTTCATTCTCACGGCAACAGAATATTTCACCAAGTGGGCAGAAGTCGAAGCATACACGGAGATCAAAGCATCAACGGTGTGCAAGTTCATCATAAGGAACATCATCACCAGATTTGGAATTCAAAGCACCATCGTCACTCACAATGGACCGCAGTTCATATCACAAGAACAGAAAGACCTCTGCAACAAGTATAAAATTGTATTGCATCACTCATCTCCTTATTATCCACAAGGCAATGGCCAAGCAGAAGCAACCAATAAGACTCTGATAAAAATTATCAAGAAAACGTGTAAGTCTAATAAATTCTCGGACTGGCCAAGAAAATTAATAGGGGCTCTATGGGCATACCGAACTTCAATCCGCACGCCCACTGGGCAGACTCCATATTCTTTGACATTCAGAATGGAGGTGGTAGTTCCATACGAAGTCCTCATCCCATCATTAAGAGTACAACTGAGCAAGAAATTTTCCATTGATGAGCATCGCTCTGCACTCCTCGCTCAGTTGAAATTCTTAGACGAGAAGAGATGGTCAGCAGCTAATCACGTACAAATATATCAAAATAGACTCGCACGTTTTTATCAAAAAAAGGTTATTGAACGAAAGTTTAAAGTTTGTGAAATGGTGGTTAAAAGAATTTCCATAAAACTTAGTGGTTCGTGTTCTAAGCTCCAACCCAATTGGAAAGGTCCTTATGTTATCTCTCACGCCTGTGAGTGCTCAAATTAGGTGTGTGATTATCATGAAAATTTGTTAATTAAATAACAAATAAAACCTATTAAAACTATGTGATCGTCAGAAACTTTTGACTAAAAAGTTTCAAAAGATAAAGATTGATTACTTACCTTTTTCAGATGTGAGAGATGTTGAAGTTCTTGATTCCTCTCCTTCAGCTGGTTGAAGAAAAAGAGCCCTTCTAACTTTGTTCTTACTTTGAAGGTTGATTGGACTTTGAGGATCGTCCAGATTTATTCCCTCCTTCTTGATTTTCTTTGTACCTTGCAAAGCATAAAATAAAAGGGGAAAAAGAATAATAAGAACTTAAATAGAGGTAGTATATATTCTAATGAAATTAATAATCATGCAACTCAAACAGTATGAACTCACTTGTTTTATGGTCTTTGAAACCCCTTAACATGTGGGTTGGAAAAACATACTAGTATTGTGTGTATAGCATGAAGTGATGTGATGAAAAATTATGAACTAATATGATGGCAATATAAGAGTATGCAGAGATTAATTAAGAAGAATTAAGTTAGATGGCCCTTGGAAAGTCTTGGTCTTGAAAGCTCTTGAAAGATGAGGAAAGGACGAAGCAGGGATGAAGAAAGGACGAAGATTCTTGAAAGTAGTAGCAGCACCTCGATCCTTCAATTCCTTCAGCGTTTGGACATCGTCTTTCTTGAATTCTTCTTTCACTAAGATTCTTACTAATATTCTTCACTAACTTTCACCCCTTCAAAGGCTTGTGTATTTATAGACTTAAGTTCGTGCGTCTGCGATTATTAACAGATTAACATGAAAGAGTTTGGAGCCAATCCAACTAAGAAACAAATAAATACAGATTTAATTCATCATTATCTGTAATTACCTAAAACGCGTCGCCCTAGGGAGACGTCTTTTATCTTAATTAAAGATGAGGATAAATATCGGGAAGAAGAAATAGAAACACATTAGGAAATCTAAATGGCGTCGTGCCTAGCAAACGTCTTTTAGTTAATTAAAAAATTAATTAAAATTCAAATTAAAAATCAAAATAGGAATATAACCCTAAATGGCGTCTTCAGAGACCGACGTCTTTTAGAATTTTTCATATTTGATTAAAAATTTGAGTTCAAATCAATTTCATTAATGAACTTAAATTATGTTTGTCTGACCCGATACTATTTAGACAATTAATAAAAATTAACTAATGATTAAATATCAGACCATTTTGAGGCATTATTATATGACATGAAATTTACTCAAAATGATGTCAAAATTAGCGTGTCTACAGCTGCTTCACCTTGACATCGTCTTTGCAAGGAAATAAAATGAAATGGAATGTATTGAAAAAGTGATGTCAAGGTGTGATGAGACATGCTCTCAACATCACATGATAAGAATTTTTCTCAAAATCATCAATGAAGATAACTCAAAGAGATCAATGGAATCAATCATGTCTAGATAAGGTAGACAAGAAAATAAAATAAGGTCGATCAACTTCCACAGATTGGGAAGTACCCTAGGTCACAAACCCTGCAGGTTTTATCATGGGGAGCGATTGCCAGGCAATGTGGACGTGCTGCAACCATAATGGATCTTTAAAAGGAAATGAGAAAATTTGGGATAAAGAATCTAAGAAATGATAGAATTTCAAGGATATCTTTAAGCGAACCTCAAAGATAATCAAGATACTCAATTTAGAATGGAATATTTCATATCATATTGAGAATTATTTGATCAATGGTCTGAAACTTAATCAATAATTAATTCTTATCACAGTTATATCAAAGTCCTACATGATGCCGAAGCTTGTTTATCCACGCACTATTTTACAAAAGGAGAATTATCGTCCTCATTAATTAATAATCCAACGGCCTATTTGTGTGATTAAGAATCCTCTGGAATTATCATAGTTTTTGTTGAAGGGGAACTCAAATTCCAATTTCATCAAAACCACAAGGTCCTTGATATACTCTAATAAATATTTAACATATAGTAGTGATGATAATGCAAATCAATTACATGAAATAATACAAGGATAGAGATAACCGTCTTTTTAGCCACGGTCGGGACTCATGAACTCCCACAATGGGATCTTCTTGAGATTGTCAGCTTCATTTGAATTTTTTGTACTAAAAAATCATCAGTAACTTCAAGCAAATACTCAATTAAACATCAAATATGGATAAACATGTGAATTTTGGGAAAATAACAGAAAATCCTAAAACGCGTCGTGTCGAGCCGACGCCATTATACTACGTATAACACGTCGCTGTTTACCGACGCCGTTTAAATCGCAGAAACAAGTTTCTGTTGTGTTCAATCCAGATTCTAACTCTCATCATACTCATCCTGTCACGCCCTGGCCCGGTAATCCATAATATACAAAGTAATTATAGAGATGGCCCAAGCGCAACGGGGGGAAAAAAACCCTTCAGAACAGATAATTGGGAGGATACTATGTTTCAAATGGAAGCATAGTATAAAAATTTGTAAGAGAAATCTAAATACTAAGGAAGTTCCACCATTCACAACATTATACCAAAGCGCTGCATAGTAGATTGTCATTTTTACATGTCAGGATCTTCATTATACATTCCAACAAAAATAAAAACATAAGTATATACATGGTTCAATCCTCTAGGTTCGCCCAAAAAAGAGATGTCGTCTTATGCAAATCTTGAGTGACCCCACTTCAAACTTACTCTGCTTCTCCCTCTATTTGATCACCTGAAAAGTAGGCGTGAGTACCAAAGAAATGGTAACTCAGTAGGTAGATGAGGCTGCCTTCATAAGAATTTGTCGTCCAAATAATTGAAGCAGAATATGTACATTGCATAAGAACATTAAACCTAACAAAAAATAAAACTATCACATAATACATATGTGCATCAGAATTGTATGCCAATAAGGAAATTGAAATATATGATTCATAATATCATGCCAACTCTGAATCAAAGCTACACAAGCTTGTCAATATATGAACATTGCCAGAATACAGAACAGAATACAGAACTTAAGATTATTAAGTTGATTTACTGAAATGACATATAGATTGCAAGATATAAAATTTATTTTTCAGACCATAGGTCCTCACTTATTATAAAAATGTCCGGACACACATCCAACCGCCACTATGAGCCAGAAACAGAACAAAGAAACTAAGCTTCTAGGCATGTACTTAGCTAAGTCATGGGCGTAGCGCTACCCCGAGGGTCATCACCCTACCTTAACAAAGGATTTCTACCCGCAGCCCCCAAGTAACAGAGCTAATGGGTTCTAGAGGTGGCTCCCACCTTTTTAGGTGTAGCACGCAGCCCCATAATAAATGGGTCCTGATGGGGATGTTACCACCATTTTCTTAGAACAATACTCATTTAGCGGCTTTGTCCGATCGGCAAGATTTATTAACATTATGAGAACAAACTTAATATTTATGTAACTATAACAACATATACATAAGAATATGACTAACCACTTTAGAGATTTTATTTTCAGTAATTCATAAACTAAGAATACCTCAAAATCATAATTAAAAAGATAAATACATCATATTCTCAGATGAATTTAAATATAACTTTTATAAACTCAGACAACACATATAAGTAAATCACAAATCTCCTACAGAAGTAATCTGTCCACATTTAAAACACTGATTTTATTAACATATAAATGTACTTCAAAAAATCCTGAAAATTTCAAATATTCTAATAATTCACATTAGGTATATCATATAAAAATTTGGGCTCAAATGGTTTTCTACAAAGATAGCAGAAAATCAAACATCAGGGTACATCCCTGAGTTACTGAAATGTCAGAGTGGAGTATGAACCCTGTTACACATACCAAGAACCATTATCATATGAACATTAAAATTCTTGAAACTTTTTATTAAAATGTATAATGATGAAAATATTATGTAATAAAAATTTTATATCATTCTGTATAACATATAAATTACTAAAATTCATGTTCTAACATGCTATCAAATGAAATCTGAAAACTATATCTACAAATTATACCATATTACCCGACATGAAAGCATCACCATAAGAATATAAAAATTCATAAAACTTTTTCTAAAGATGTATATTAGTATGAATATTATTTCATAAAAATTTTAGATTATTTTGTCAAATATGTAAATTACTAAAATTCACGTTCTAACATTCTATCAAATGAAGTCCAAAAACTACATCTACAAATTATATCATGTTAACTGACCTGAAAGCATCAACATATGAATATCAAAATTCATGAAATTTTTCCTGAAGATTTATACTAGTATGAGTATTAGGTCATAAAAATTTTAGATCATTATGTAAAAAATATAAATTACTAAAATTCATGTTCTAACATGCTATCAAATGAACTCAGAAAACTGTATCTGAAAATCATAGTCCTTTTCATGACCTAGAAATATTACCATATGAATATGAAAATATATGCCGATTTTTATGGAGATGTCCAATCATGTCATAGTTATGTAATAAAAATTTCATAAGTTTTATATACAAAATAAAATCATAAAAATTTGAAGGTTATCCTGTTGTAGTAAGAGTTGCAGAAAAATCTGGGTTGCAAAAATTTAACTTCTACTATACTTAATCTATTCTAGGTTTTTAAAAATTTAAATCCCTATATCATTCAACTATTTCACACCTAATAACTTCACAAGAACATATAATTTGAAGATATAAAAAAAAAAAATTACAGATTTATTGATTTCCTATGATTAATTATGCTAAACTCTTATGAAATTAGCACCCATGCAACCTACCTTCTTCAAGAACACCAAGAACACTTCAAGATGGCCTCCCAAATCCTTCCCTTGCTGCTCCCACCTTTTGGTGCAGAGAATATGTCAAACCAAGTCCAAAACCCAAGTTAAGGTCCCTTAAATAAGATGGGTTTAGTTAGTTTTACCATGGTTACTTAAATGACTTTAAAATTTATTAATTCTAACCATCCAAGTTACATTAACTTAACCATCCTACTAACACTAACCATAGTTAATACTAACTTTAACCAACCCACTAACTTTAACCAAGGTTAAACTAACTTAACTATTCCACTAACTTTAACTAAGGTTAATACTAATTATGACCACCCCACTATCTAATATAATACTAATATTTCTAGGATAAGCACTAACTAATAAAATACAAATTTCTAACCGTAGGTTTTAGTTTTCTACTATATAAAATAATTACTCATCAAATGGTCTTCCCACTTTTAATAATTGCATACTTACCCTTAATCTCCAATTAATCATTCTAATCTAAATCCGATTATGATTTACACAAAGTTTTCTATCATAATTGATCATATCTAATTATTTTATGGGATTTAACCAACCAAGTTTAATCTTTGTGCATATTTTAACATACATAATCTATTAGCTCAAAATTAATTAATAACACAATTACACTAATTACATGCTAATAATTGAATGTTACACATCCCTTCTCCAATCTAGAAAAGACTCTTTAGAATCGCAAATCTCTCTATATAAGGTTCCTTAACTTGTATTAAGGCAATTCCAAGCCTAATCTAGAGATCAAAGTAAGGGGATTTTCTCCAAAGTTCAATAAAAATCAAAGTTTTCAAGGTTTCAAAGAGGAAAAAGCTCAAGAACAAGATGGATTTTTCAAACAAGAGGATGAAGAAGACACTTGAGAAGCTTTCAGAAGTTAAAGATCATCTTAGTGGGCGAGATCCTAACTTACAAGTAAGTTAAAACCTTTTTCTTCAATTCCCTTTTTCTTCATGTTCTCCAAGCTCTTCATGAAATTATAGCAATTTCCTTTTCTATTCATACAGGCATATCCTCTCTTTCTTGGTCCAAGAAAATTCACATCCCTTCCTTGGATTCGAAAGCTTGCAAAAAGTATCTCTATTTCTATGCAATCCTTTGTTTCCAAGTGGAACATCCAAGGTCTTGTTGTCCATGCAAAACACTATAAGAGTCCAAATGTGGATTGGGCAACGATGGGTGCTCTAATTGAGTTGTGGCATCCTCAAACCCATACTTTCCTCTTTTCTGAATTCGAATCCACTATTCTTCTTGAAGAGGCCGAACTCCTATTGGGCCTTCCTAAGATAAAGTTGAACAGTGATGAATTGATCCTGAATAAGATGGCTCTTATGAGGGAAAAAATCACAGGTCAACAAATGTTGATGAAGATCATGAAGGATCCAAAGGAAGTTCAATGATCTCTCAGTAAGAAAGGGATTAACCTTGCAAAGTTGGCAGAGTGGACTTTATATGAGATTGAAGAACCCAAAGAGGATGATACTGAGAACGTGATGAGGGCGTTCACCACGTGCCTAGCTGGAGTCTATTCTTTCCTGCCCAAGATAATATCTGGAGGATAATCAAGTCAGTGCAATTTGTGAGATCTTTGAAGGAAGACAGATTGGCACAGCAATCCTAGCCTATCTCTACAGTGGGCTCTTTACAGCATCTATAGGTCAGCCCCCTCATGGTTGCATACTTCTCTTCGCTCTATGGATTGAGTTGCACTTCAAGTTTGAATATCACACTAGAAATTTAGCAAGACCATCTCAAATTTATCAGAATAGTCCAATCTTCCATATTTTCAACATAGTGAAGTTCAATGAAAGGATGATCAACCGAGTGCCCAAACTCAAGACTCGAGCTGATTGGCGAGCTTATCTGAAGTTAATGCCATCGTATGGGTTCGATTCTTCTCCACTTGCTTTTGTAGGGAAACCGATCTGAGTACGCCGTGCAGTTGGTGCAGAGCTCAAATTGATTGGGGCAACTGAATTCGTGCTTTACAATCCTCATCGATGCTATACTCAACTCAGTATGCCTCGCCATGAATTTCCAGAATTTTCCCATACTTCTCCAATCAAGAAGCGCACCTTGGAATCTGATGAAGACTTTGAAGCAATTGAGCTTATAGTTACATTGTAGAACATCAGCTTCAATCATCGTGTAAAATCCTCTCAGGAAGCTCACAGATAATTAACCTATCCATATGTAATGGGACTTCGGGAAATTCGTCCTTGAAAGTTCTATTTATCTTTCATTTATGATGTAATAAATAACTTATTTCCAATAAAGAATCATTCATTTATATTATGGAAATTCATCTCTTAATATTCTACAATTTATCCAGGATTTTTTCTTAAGTAAAACTATGATTTTTCCTTAAAATATTACAGTTCGGGTTTACTTAATGTAAAATGTGTCCACTCAGTAAGACGCCTTTCAACCATAATTCATTTTCCAAAAATCAGAGATTAATCCCTAAAATCGCATTTTATACCTAAAACGCGTCCCCATATGTAGACGCCTTTCAATTCTCTCTCTTACTTTTCCACAGAATTCTGCCATTAATCTTGTAATTAATCCACTAAAACGCGTCGTCCGGACCTGACGCTGTTCATCATTGACCATGGTACGGATCTAGTCAAAATTGGCGGTTTAACCTGAACGGCGTCGCTCTGAGTGGACGTGGTTCAAACAATTTCAAACTTTTGCCTTACTGCTTCAATTTATGTGCGCTGAATGGCATCGCTGTTCAGCGACGCATTTTAAACTTCCCAAACAGAAGCCTACGAGCCCGAGCTCCCTTCTCCTCATTCTCCCAAAAGCTTCTCTCTCTTCCGGCGATTCCCACCTTCTTCCCCGACGATTACCCTTTCCGCCGGCCATCGCTGTCCTCTTCCTCCATCCTCTCTTTCTCTCTCTCGGATCCCTCTCCTCCTCCTAACTCTCTCTTTCTCTCTTCACTCTCTACTTCAGGCCCCACCTTCCTTTCTCCCGAAAACCATGGATCGTGGACAATCAAGCAAGACCAAAGCGGTCGTAAAAAGTCAGCGGACCGCATCCCTCTTGGTGGTGCCAGTGGAGGAAGTTCCCGCGGCGGCGCCGGCCGACCTTGTGGCGGTGGCGGCCTTTTTGGAGGAGGAGGAAGCTCCACCCACGGCGGTGGGGGAAGAAGAAGAAGAAGAAGAAGAGGCCCTACGCTTGGTAAGTTCTCTTATGGACATGTTTATGGATAAATGGAATGAAGAAAGGGGCTTTTGGAAAAAGCCCGACATCGACTTTACACGGCGTCCAGACCAAGTGACGCCTTTCAAAAGGCGTCCCTAGTGTCCGACGCCATTCAAAGTGAAATTGAATTTTTTAATATAATAGAAAATAGGTCTAAATGGCGTTAAGGCTTGTGAACACCTTTCAATGAGCATCCATGTTGCTCGACGCCTTTCAGTTAGAATGTTTTTATTTATTTTTAATGTCCACTAACTGATGAAACTTGTTGATTTTATTTGCAGGAGACGATGAGGGTCTAGATTTCATGGAACTTAGTGATAGGGGCCTATCGGGGACTCCCGGTCCTCCAGAAGGCGCGCCTGCGCCAGATGGGGTTCAGCGAGATCCTCGAGATCGAGCCATTTTGGCTCGATTTGGTGCTGCACGTAGAGAGTAGGGCATTTTTTATGCCCTGGGGACACATGGTCCCCAGTCTCGAGGACGTGTGCAGGATTACCGGCCTTTAGGTGGAAGGTCGGGCGGTGAGCAGGATCACATATCCCGATTAGCTCGGACTGGCTCAGGAACTACTGGGCCTGGAGTGCATGGGACCGGAGGGCTGTAAGTTTCGAACCCTCCTCCGGACAGCTGTAGAGAGGTCTCTAGGATTAAAGGAGCCTAGGCAGCAGCACAACGAGTCCCGGGCTAAGTTGAGATATAGATTGGCCAGGGCGGCTAGCACAGTATACTATCAGGATCCTAGTGATAGGGTCAGGGTACATAGGGATCGTAGGAGGTTTCTAGTCTTTTTCTTTGATAGACTTCTCTTCGGGACGAAGGGCAACTACATCCATTGTCGCTTCCTGAGTCTCCTTGTAGATCTTAACTGCTTAAGTGAGTATGCTTGGGGTGCGGCCCTTCTGGCCCATCTCTTTACCGACCTCTCTACCGTCACACTTGATCAGGAGACCACCATCAGCGGCTTCACGTCGTTCCTTCAAGTACTAAGTTTATTTTATCTTTGCTCATTTCATTAAATGCTTATTATGCAATGCGTATGATCCTACCTATATGTTCTTTTATGCAGGTATGGACGTATTTTTATTTCCCTCTGGGCCGAGCGAGGCCATCCGTTCAACCGGCAGCGGTTCCGCTTGCCCAGCGCTGGGGTCCGGTAGTGGACACAGCATCACCAATTGACGGCCCTCCGCCATCAATTTCTTGACTACCCGGATTGTTGGTAAGTTTTGAATTTATTTTGTCGTTTTATATTTGATTATTTATCCAGTATTAAGCGGTTTATTTTTGATTAACTATGTTGTCAGATTATTATTTGTTTAACTGCATATTTGATCGATGATTTAGATGTTAATTATTTCAAATGTTCATTATAACATGTGTAAGGACTGAGGCTTTCGGATTCGGTTTTCGGGGTCGGACCTTGTAGTTATGGCCCTAGTAGGGTCTGGGGTTCTGTAATGTTTCGCGTCGAGCGGGCTCGACGCAGTTTAAACGGCGTCCACCGTTGCAGACGCGTTTTAGGTTCCGCCACGTGGGTGCCACGTGGGTTGGCTTTGGGCCGCGAAGTGTACGGCCCTGTCGTGTCGTCTGAACGGCGTCCACTTAGGACGACGCCTTTCAGACTGCGACTCTGGGTGTGTTAGAGTACGGCCCTGACATGTCGGCTGAACGGCGTCTGCCTCGATCGACGCGTTTCAGAAACTTGTCAGAGCGGCCGTCACATCACCTGATAGACGTCCGTGGATGTCGACGCATTTTAGCCAGTCTCTGGTTAACCCCGCGAGCCCTCCTTCTTTCCCTCATTTTCTCCTTCTCCCTTTCCCTCTTTCTCCTCCGGCGATCTCGGCGGCGATTCCTCCTCCTCCCTCTTTTCCTCCCACCATTTCACCTCTCCCTCCACTCCATCCTCTACCTAGCTCCTACCACTACCACCTCCGCCTCCACTGCGGCGTTCTACTCTCCGGACGACGGCCAACGTCACGGTGGAGCAAGGACGACCACGGCGGTACCGGCGGCGGCGTAGGGCGAGACGGGTGGACGGCTTGAAGCTCGGAGGCATCCAAGTATCCGGTAGGGTGACGGTTCCCATAGCATCGTGTTTAAGCCATGTTTTTCCTCCGTTTAAGCATGTTATGGATCTTTGGTTTTGGGGGGTAGAACGAGCATGTTTAGGAGTTCTTTTGATGATATGGGGGATTTCTATGAATGTGTTTTCCTATGGATTGAATTGCCCCTCTTTCTCCTCCGTTTTGGGGTTGTTTGGGTTGAAAAGGGGGCCCTCGGGCTCATGGCAAACTCTGGTTCCTGCGGTTGAAAGACGTCGTGCATGGACGACACCTTTTTGAAGGGCGTCGAGCCATCACGACGCCTTTTAGGCAAAAATCGCCTGACTGAGAGTCTGCCAGTTCGGGATTCTGGGACTAAAAGACGTCATGGGTGGGCGACGCGCTTTGAATAGCGTCGGGCAGCCATGACGCCTTTTAAGGCAGAAATCCCCTGGGTAATTTCTTTGGAATTTCTGGATTTCTGTGCTAAATGGCGTCTGAGGATGTCGACGCCTTTTAAAAGGCGACCACTGGTGTCGACGCCTTTTAGGGCCTGATTCTGAAGACTGTTTTACATGAACCTGTACATGGAGCTTGAATGGCGTCGGCCTTGGGCGACGCGATTCAAGACAGAACCTCACTAATTCATGCCAGTAAAATGTGTTCATACTGTTAGACGGATGGTTAGTGCATGTTTTAGTGTACCCGGTAGACATAGATTCTTCACGACCGGATGATGCTACATGTGTGTTATGCGATCGCAGACTTTTCACGTGACCGGATCGTACTGTGCTGGGTTTTGTGTTACTGTGGACCTGGAGTGACATTGTAGCGCTTTATTACCCTGTGCTGGTGGGGGCGTGAGCACAGCGCCGGTGGGGGCGTGGGCGGGGTGACGCCTAGTGAGAGAGGGTCACCTGGGGAACCCCGGGGTCAGCTAGTACCGGTGTCGGAGTGGTACATTCGGAGAGTCACTCATGCTGAGGGAAGGAGTAGCCACCCGAGCCGGTTGGGCCGGAGTAGCTAGTGTGCTATCCGAGGGGTTACTGCTTGGCTTCAGCGGGTCGAGGTTTTCCCACCGTTGTTTGTGTGGTTGGCGAGCTCTACCGAGACGGCAGTTGTGGGTTCCCTAGTCAGCTGGTTTAGAATATGCATGTTTATTATATTTTCGATTGCATGTGATTCCACGTTGAGAATTAGGAATTGTACTTACAACTGTGCTCGTTACTTTACCATTAGCTGTACTTTGCACTTGTGGGTGTGTGTGTGGGCAATGGGGATCGAAGGATCCCTACTGAGTCTTGTCTTAAGACTCACCCCTACGGTTTTCAGGTGAGGACTCCCAGCAGACCTAGAGCGGCGTGTGCGGCCGTGTGTTGAGCGCCTTCAGCGGTTGTTCCGGGGTATGCCCCGATGTAGTTGTTATTTATTTCTGGCCTGTATGTTTAATTATTTCTTTCAGTTGGAGTATGTAATTATTTGCTGTATCGAGTCGCATTGTAATAATTTTAATTCCTGCACTTTCATTTCAATTCAATGCGATGTGAATATTTAGCTTAGTTTATTATTTATTTCCCAGACTTACTAGATCCTGGTTTGGTTCCAAATTAATGATTCGGTACCCATTTAGTAATCGGATCCCCGATTATAGGGTGGCGGGTCGTTACAACATGATTCGTTAATTGGAATGCAATGCGATTAACCTATATGAATGCAAGTTATCTGGCGTCCATATCTGGGCGTGGACGATGCCAGAAAACCGTGGGTGGAGCACAGCCGAGGCAGGTTCGGGCGCCAGGTGTGGCTGCATTGTATGAACGAAATAGCCCTCCTGCTCCTGAGGCTGGCGATGCGGACGTTGGGTCTGCATCAGGAGTGGGTGGAGGAGGAGATACTTGAGGGGATCGAGAGGTCGATGCGGGGTAAGTAGGCCCGTATAGAATGGGGTGCCAAGTTCCTGGATCAGCGGGATGACTGGCACTGGTACAGGGTCCCGGTCGAGTCGCAGTCGGTGAGCAGCGACGCTTACTTGCAGCGCTACTGGACCCACTACGCGGCCCACATCCAGCTTCTCCGACCTCTCGATGTGAGTATTATGATATGTATGCTTATGAATGCTTCTTTTATTTTATTAATTGTCTTGTTTATATTTGTAAATGTATGACATATGTAATGGGTGTGGGTACAGGTGTAATGGTAATGGGTTGCAGTTTGGGTATGCGGAGAATGCAGCGTGGCAGTTGCTCGGCGGTGCTCGGGGTGTGACCCGTTGAGTAGATAGAGGAAGAGTCTTCTACCTTTCACTGTTGCCCTCGATTAGCCTCAGGTTGGCTATTCTTCGAAATGGGGGCAACTTGATTATGGTGTTGGTGCTCCGGAAGTGGGTTATACACTATACCCATGTTCGGAGGTGCTGCCGCCTGTGCTGGTGCTCTCTGTCGTTGTTGCTACTACTATTGTGGTTGTTGTTGTTGTTGATGTTGATGTTGTTGTTGTTGATGAAGTCTCCTTGCCTTCAAGGCAGATATGTACTTCCTCATCTCCTCCCAGTCAATGCCTCCTTGCTCGTTGAGATCATGGATATAATCTCGGAATTGGAAGCAAACACCTATCGTATGCTCAAGTTGCCTGTGAAAGGCAAAATATCTGGAGGCATCGGCATTCTGGGGCCAGACTATCTTCTCCTTGGGCAAGACTAAGGCATTAGCTGCCATTAGGGCATTAAAAATGTCCAGTAAAGATTCTGGAAGTGCTGGATATGTTGCCCTTTTAGGGCCTGGAGGTCTCCTTGGCTGATTGTAATCATTTGGGGGAGGTACATTATGATAAGCTGGCGGTGCACGCGGCTGGTACTGCTGCTGTGGAGGTTGGTATTGCAGTTGTTGTTGTGGCTGCTGGTACTGTTGTCGTTGGTACTGCTGGTTCGTCTGTTGTGGTTGCTGATATTGTGGTTGCTGCTATGGCCTGTAGCCTTGCTGGTTTGGCGGCCTTTGCCCTGAATACTACAATGGTTGTTGGTTTCTCACGAACTGGGGCTGATTGTTGTTCATGGTGCTAATCTGCTCGTAAAAGAACGTGCCCTCAGTTGTCGGACCCGTGCTAGGAGAGTTTGCCATGGCAGGCTTCCGAGGTGGAGGTATGTTGGGTCGGTAAGGGTCAAAGACATTGGAGAAAGTAGCATCTTTGAAGGCGTTCTGGCAGTAATGCGCCCTTTCATAAAGCTCCGCCATGCTGGTCAGATTGTTCAGCACGAGGACTAGTTTGAACTAGGATGTAGCATTGGAGATCAACATTTTTACTTGTTCAGATTCAGACAGATGATTCTTAACCTTTTCCACCATACCCCTCCATCTATCGGCAAAATTGACGAATTCCTCGTCGGGCTTCATCTTTTCTGCTATTAAGTCTGTAATGGATAGAGATGGTGCAACTCTATCCTGGTATCGTTGAATGAATTTTCATGATATGACACCATAGTCCTCTACTTCAGAAGGCTATAAGGAAAAGAACCACTGAAGGGTTGGTCCCTCCAACGACTTCCTGAACAAAAATGCCAACGACATCTTGTCGTTCTGCCAGAAGGATGACTCGTACATGAACTCCTTCAAGTGGGTGAAGGGGTTACCAGTACCATTGTATTTCCAGTACAATGGCATTTCGGAGGGCAGCAAATGAAACACGGGCAAACTTGGTAGGTTAATCTCATGTGCAGCTTTAACGTCCATCATTTTCTGAAAATTATTGAACCGCTCGTCCATGCGCTCCATCTTCGCGAGCAGGGCTTGAGTCGTCGGATCGACTTGAGGAGGGGGAGGTGGTGGTACATGATAGGCCTGTAGCCTGGAGTATGTGGGGCAAGGAGGACAATCGGGTTGTGGTCCGGCAGCACTTCCGCCATGCCCGAGGGCATTTTGTTAAGTTGGCGTCGGCGGCCTGGCCAGTTGTCTTAAGGAGGATAATTGTGGCCCAGCTGGCCGAGAAGTTGAAACCTGAAGGCCTTCCATGGCTTGATGAATGAAGGTACTATGGTGAGGGAGAGGTTGAAGAGCAACAGGGGGGACCACAGGGTTCGGTCTAGTAGACTACACGGGCGTCTTCCCCTTCAAAATGGATTGGATTGCCTCAAGCTATTGAGGATCCAGATGGGAGGCCAGAACTCCCAGAGCGTTGACTAGATCGGAGGGATTGGATGATGAGGGTTCATTCGGGTCTATGACCCCCTCAAAAATAGGATTAGATACCACATGCACATGTGGAGGAAGATCAACACCAGAATTGTGTTGATCATGAACAAAAGGAGGAGGGATATGAGGATTTCCCTCATGTTCATATGGGTAGGAATGAGGATCATGGGGGGCATTAGCATCTCCCCCATTCTCATAATGATAATTAGATTCATGAGGGGCATTACCATCTCCCTCGTAGTTGACCAGAGCACCTGAAGCCATGCTCAAATCTCTATATGATCGAAGCAACATGGTATTAGATTTTTTTCGACAAAGATGTGCAGACAAGTTGTGCAGAGATTAGACAAACAAGTGGATGTTTACGTTGTTTTAGGGTTCCTTGTTAGATTATTTAGATTTTTAATTACAAATTCACTCAATGGGTAGGATCTTAGTTTCAGTTCAGTTTCCACCATTATATTCTAGGGCTTTTTTCTCACAACGACATGAAAATCTAACCAGGACTTCAATTGGTACAACCAACCCGATGAATATAGAGGAATACCTTGATTTTAGGGACTTATGGAGGTCTTTAACGTCAACCACTCTAGTTTGATCGAGGGACCGACTCAATCAAAGAGAGGTGAGGACGTCAAGAAAGGTGTTCCTATGAGAAAAAGGGGGTGTTAGCCCCAGTGTGTATGACCTGTGGCCTGGATGGCCTCTAATGCTTAATATGTAATGGGTAATAGCAATCAAATCAGAAATCTGAGGACTGAAGAACAAAACAAGAAACTCCCTGAATCGTGTCGCTGTTCCACGATGCTATTCAAATCATAACCTTATTTTGTCGCAGAACCTCAGGTAGCAGACAGCAGGAAATTTGGCCTGAAAGGCGTCTGGGTAAGGCGACGCGGTATGAAACGCGTCGCTGTTCCTAGATGTTTTTCAAGTCGCAGAATCAACAAATAAGAAGGAATTTCTGGGTCAATTCCCCCTTAAACTAACAGGATAAAGCGGTAAATAATCGGCTCATGCAAATTTTAATTTTTAACAGGATGATTTATCATGCAAACAACTAAAACATTCAATCAACCAAACATTCTTCCTATCACAATCACAATTTTTCAATCAATCAAACGGAGAGGGCAAGATCTTGTCGCAAGGGTGTGCACGTGGTGCATGTGGAAATAACAGTTAAACTAAAAACTCACCGATCGGGGAGGGCGTGCCCAAAGGATACAAGTGGTGCACCGTGGGTGTCCGATTGATGAAAGTAAGAACAAAGATTTAAAAGATGGCGAGACCAAGTGTAAGGACTAAGGTTTCGAGTTCAGTATTCGGATCGGGTTCGGGCCGGATCCCCGGGTTTGGACCCTGAGGGGTCTTGAGAATTTTGACTGAATGACGTCTGTCCTGCACGACGCCTTTCAAACGGCGTCTTGCTAGGTGGACGCCATTTAAGTCTGTCGTTGTTGTGCCACGTGGGCGCCACGTGGAGTCTTGTCGTCTGAACGGCGTCCGTGTTGGACGACGCCATTCAGACTGCGACCCTGCGATGTCAGTGTACGGTGCCGGTCCTGTCATCTGAACGGCGTCCGTGGTGAGTGACGCGTTTCAGAGCGCTGTCAGTACGGCCCGTCCTGTCATCTGATAGGCGGCTGTCTCGGTCGACATGTTTTAGCCAGTTTCAGATTGACCCCGCGAGCCTTCCCTTCTTTCCCTCATTCTCACCTTCTCACTCTCTCTCCTCGCCCTCTCCGCCCCTCCGACCCTCCTTCCCTTCCCTTTCCCTCTCTTCCTCTTCCACCACTCCACTGCCTCTCTACCTCTCACCACTACCACCACCACTTCCTTCGCGGCGTTCCATTCTCCGGACGGCGGCCGACGTTCCGGCAGAGTGGCGACGTCCTCGGGTTACCGGCGACGGTCTGCGGTGCGACGGTGTGGCGGCATGGAGCCCGGAGGAGTTCAAGAGATCGGTAGGGGGACGAACCTTGCATGGATTGTGGTTATCTTGCCCGTGATTTCCATGGTATAGCATGATGTGTTTGGGGGTAGATTGAGCATGTTAAGAAGGGGTTTCCTAGCAATATGGTTGTGTTTATGAATGTTGATTTATGAGTTCTCGCATGATAGTTTGATTGCCCCTCTTCCTCTTATGTTTTGTGTGATTTTGGGACATTTGGGGGTGAAGTGGGGAACCCTCGGGTAAAGGTGCGGAACCAAGTTTCTGGCGTTAAATGACGTCGTGCCTGGACGACGCCATTTAGAATGGCGACGGTCCAGCACGACGCCATTTAAGCAGAAATCGTCCCGTTTGAGGTTCTGTCAGTCTGGGGTTCAGGCGCTAAATGATGTCTTGCCTGGACGACGCCATTTAGAATGGCGACGGGCCAGCACGACGCCATTTAGGCAGGAATCACCCCAATTGAGTTTTCTGCAAGTTGTAGGTTCTGTTGTGAATGGCGTCTGAGGACAGTGACGCCTTTCTAAAAGGCGGCTTCACAGGACGACGCGTTTTAAGCCATAATCTGAGGCCGGGTTTTAATGAACCAGTTTAGGCGACTTGAATGGCGTCGGCCTCGGGCGACGCAATTCAAGGCAGAAGTTCATTAACTCTTGTTGTTAATACACGTTTCACTATTAGATGGTTCAACAAATGCATGCTTTAAGTTGTACATCGAGGCTGAGGATTTCTGTGTAGATGGAATTACATCATGTGTGTGTGTGCTTATGCGGTTATGGAATTGGAACAACTGTGGTTTACGTTTGTCACCTTGTGCCGAAGTGGTAGGGCCTTGGTGTCTGTGAGACATTGTTTCCGTACCTGTGGGGAAGGGGTACATGTTGTGTTTTCACCTATGGCTGAGGGAAACAGAACCACCTTGAGCCCGTCGGGCCAGAGTAGCCGGTGCGCTATCCGAGGGGTCGCTGTTTGGTCTCAGCGGGTCGGGATTTTCCTGTTTGTCGTGGCAGCTTCCGGCGCATTTCTTGCTGTGGAGTTGGTTGTGGTACTGTTGGAGTTGTTTTACCCCTTTTAGCCACTGGGCCTGATGTGACCTATGATATCAAGGTTGCGAGTGGTACCCTTCGCCCTTTGGCATGACGCAGCCCGGGAGGTTAGGGTTGTGGGTAGTCCCTATAGCTTCGGCTTGACGGGGGTTTTGTCGGTCCCCAGGGCCCTCCTGAAGCGCCGAGGCCTGGCGTGGAGGAAGTCCGGTCGGTAGGACAATAGTCTAGACTGCTTGTGTGCACACGTAGCTGGGCAATGGTGGTTCACTAGTCCCAGTTAGTCCTAGCTTGTCTCACTGCCTCACCCTACGGTGCCCCGGAATACTGTAGGGGCGGACAGGCGTGAGTGTTGGTGGTGTTGTGAGGCGACGTTTGTCTGCGGTCGACAGTGTGGTTTGGTTGCTTAGTTGGACCCTTAGTTATGAGTTGTGGCATTGTGTTGGGTTACTCAGATTATTTAGAACTGTACATGTTGCATTGCTCATGCGTACGTTTCATATCAGGTTTTGGTAGCTGTGTTTACTGCTTTATTTAAATTGCTATCTTGCTGTGTTATTGCACTCGTGGGTGTGTGAGTGGGAGGCGGGGATCGGATGATCCCTACTGAGCCCAATTCTAGTGTGGCTCACTCCCTGCAGTTTCAGGTGTAGACCTCGTGGCGTGTGGCGGCGTGTGGTGTCTCCTTGGTGTACGGACCAGCGGCTATCTCAGTTCCGAGGTATGCCCCGATGTTGTTGTACTTTGCTTCTGCCTGTACTTATTTAATTTGTTGGACCATGTAATTATTGTTGGACTGTATACGGACATTGTTAATTTCTTTTCTGCACACTTGTACTTTCCTTGAGGTCCGTGAAATTGATATATTTAGCCTTGTTTAATGCTTACTCCTCCAGATGTGTTGTGTGAGATCCGGGTGTGAACCCGCAGTTAATGGTCCGACATCCATTTAGTGATCGGGTCTCCGGTCATAGGATGGCGGGTCGTTACAGATGGTATCAGAGCTCAGTTTGATCGAGTATGTGGTAAACTAGGTTAGATATTATAGTCCAACAATAAGTACGAGTCTGTACAGGCGATGGCAGCTGGTGTAGATTGGTAGGTTTTGACGTGTTTTGGTTCAATTTACGTGTCTTTGGGGTAGTGATGGCGCCGAAGAGGAGAGTTCTGTTGGCTCGTGGTTCGAGAGCAAATGATGGCGGTTCGGGGGCAGAAGGGCATAATGTGGATCGTTTCATGGAAGCTATGATTGGGGCAATGTCTAGATACCAGCAGGAAGATGGAAGTGAGGGGTCCAATTCCCGAGGTGGCCAGTCCATGGTGATGGAGCGGTTCTTGAAGTTGAAGCCCCCTTCTTTCATGGGTCAACCAGTTCCAGACGCAGCAGCTCATTGGATTAAGAAAGTGGAGAAGGCATTTGATGTTCTTGAATGTGCTGAGAATGACAAGACCTTGTTGGCAACCTACTTGTTTAAGGACGATGCTTATGATTGGTGGGTTACCATCAAGGGGATGATGTTTCCAGATAGGTCCTTGAGAGAGATCCCTTGGGAAGACTTTGTGAGAGAGTTTAGTGGACAGTACTTTCTGAGGCACGTTCGGAGGGCCAAGGAAAGGGAGTTTATGGAATTGGTGCAGGATGGTATGTCAGTTCTAGAATATCAGATGAAATTTGTAGCTTTGGGAAGATTTGCTCCACACATATCTGAGCATGAGGAACGTCGGACGGAGAAATTTGTGGATAGACTTCGGCATGATTTGAGGGAAATGGTGGCATCTCATTGTTGTAGAGATCTGGCGTCAGCAGTTCGGTGTGCGGCAGCGGTAGAGACTCAGTTCCAACGAATGGCGAAGGAGTCGGAGCAATCAGCACAAGGGAAGCAGCAAGGCAAGGACATATCAGCGGTCTTTTCGTCAGGCGGTTCGAGTTCCTTTGAGCTCGAGTTCCAAGAGGTGCCTTGTGATGAGGATGAAGATGGTTCGGTTCAGCAGATGCAGACGGTGGTCAGTAGGCAACAGGAAGCGAGGCAGGATGCTGCGGACCGTTGTCCCCGTTGTGGCAGGTATCATGGCAATCGGATATGTCCAATGATCACTGGTAGCTGTTTTAGCTGTGGTAGGAAGAGACATCTCGCGAGGAACTATCCCCAGAAGAATAAGGCAGGTCAGGAACCGAGTGGTCAGTAGGAGCCCGGGACTTTGAGTGGTGTTGTGTCTCTTAGTGGAGGTCCGAGTTACTGGGCTAGGTGAGCACTTTTATCTTGTCTTATTCGGTAGTGGATGTGAACTCTTATGGCACCTTTTATGTACTATGGACATGATGGAGAATCAGTTTTGTAATATGTGCCTTGTTAATATATGGTTATTTCGGTCTATCAGCTTTTTGACAGAATTGAGAATCTTGGTTAGCTTAGTGTTGATTTGACTGGCTAGTTATGTGGAGCCCAGTGTGTGAATGGTGAGACTGATTGTTGTGATCTGTGTTGTCGGCATGTGTTGGTTAGCTGTGATTATCGTGTGAGCAGTTGCAATTTCGAGGACGAAATTCTTTTAAGGGGGGGAGATTGTAAGGACTGAGGTTTCGACTTCAGTATTCGGGTCAGGTTCGGGCCGGATCCCCTGGTTTGGACCTTGAGGGGTCTTGAGAATTTTGACTGAATGACGTTTGTCCTACACGACGCCTTTCAAACGGCGTCTTGCTAGGTGGACGCCATTTAAGTCTGTCGCTGTTGTGCCACGTGGGCGCCACGTGGGCGGGTTTTGGGCCGCAAGAGTACGGCCCCTGTCTTGTCGTCTGAACGGCGTCCGTGTTGGACGACGTCATTCAGACTGCGACCCTGCAATGTCAGTGTACGATGCCGGTCCTGTCATCTGAACGGCGTCCGTGGTGAGCGATGCATTTCAGAGCGCTGTCAGTACAGCCCGTCCTGTCATCTGATAGGCGTCTGTCTCGGTCGACGCGTTTTAGCCAGTTTCAGATTGACCCCACAAGCCTTCCCTTCTTTCCCTCATTCTCACCTTCTCACTCTCTCTCCTCGTCTTCTCCGCCCCTCCGACCCTCCTTCCCTTCCCTTTCCCTCTCTTCCTCTTCCACCACTCCACTACCTCTCTACCTCTCACCACTACCACTACCACTTCCTTCGCGGCGTTCCATTCTCCGGACGGCGGCCGACGTTCCGGCGGAGTGGCGACGTCCTCGGGGTACCGGCGGCAGTCTGCGGTGCGACGGTGTGGCGGCACGGAGCTCGGAGGAGTTCAAGAGATTGGTAGGGGGACGAACCTTGCATGGATTGTGGTTATCTTGCCTGTGATTTCCATGGTATAGCATGATGTGTTTGGGGGTAGATTGAGCATGTTAAGAAGGGGTTTCCTAGCGATATGGTTGTGTTTATGAATGTGGATTTATGAGTTCTCGCATGATAGTTTGATTGCCCCTCTTCCTCTTCTGTTTTGTGTGATTTTGGGACATTTGGGGGTGAAGTAGGGAACCCTCGGGTAGAGCTGTGGAACCAGGTTTCTGGCGTTAAATGACGTCGTGCCTGGACGACGCCATTTAGAATGGCGACGGTCCAACACGACGCCATTTAAGCAGAAATCGTCCCATTTGAGGTTCTGTCAGTCTGGGGTTTAGGCGCTAAATGACGTCTTGCCTGGACGACGCCATTTAGAATGGCGACGGGCCAGCACGACGCCATTTACGCAGGAATCACCCCGATTGAGTTTTCTGCAAGTTGTAGGTTCTGTTGTGAATGGCGTCTGAGGACAGTGACGTCTTTCTAAAAGGCGGCTTCCCAGGACGACGCGTTTTAAGCCATAATCTGAGGCCGGGTTTTAATGAACCAGTTTAGGCGACTTGAATGGCATCGGCCTCGGGCGACGCAATTCAAGGCAGAACTTCATTAACTCTTGTTGTTAATACACGTTTCACTGTTAGATGGTTCAACAAATGCATGCTTTAAGTTGTACATCGAGGCTGAGGATTTCTGTGTAAATGGAATTACATCATGTGTGTGTGTGCTTATGCGGTTATGGAATTGGAACAACTGTGGTTTACGTTTGTCACCTTGTGCCGAAGTGGTAGGGCCTTGGTGTCTGTGAGGCATTGTTGCCGTACCGGTGGGGAAGGGGTACATGTTGTGTTTTCACCTATGGCTGAGGGAAACAGAACCACCTTGAGCCCGTCAGGCCGGAGTAGCCGGTGCGCTATCCGAGGGGTCGCTGTTTGGTCTCAGCGGGTCGGGATTTTCCTGTTTGTCGTGGCAGCTTCCGGCGCGTTTCTTGCTGTGGAGCTGGTTGTGGTACTGTTGGAGTTGTTTTATCCCTTTTAGCCATTGGGCCTGATGTGACCTATGATATCAAGGTCGCGAGTGGTACCTTTCGCCCTTTGGCATGACGCAGCCCGGGAGGTTAGGGTTGTGGGTAGTCTCTATAGCTTCGGCTTGACGGGGGTTTCGCCGTTCCCCACGGCCCTCCTGAAGCGCCGAGGCCTGGTGTGGAGGAAGTCCGGTCAGTAGGACAATAGTCTAGACTGCTTGTGTGCACACGTAGCTGGGCAGTGGTGGTTCACTGGTGCCAGTTAGTCCTAGCTTGTCTCACTACCTCACCCTACGGTGCCCCGGAATACTGTAGGGGCGGACAGGCGTGAGTGTTGGTGGTGTTGTGAGGCGACGTTTGTCTGCGGTCGACAGTGTAGTTTGGTCGCTTAGTTGGACCCTTGGTTATGAGTTGTGGCATTGTGTTGGGTTACTCGGATTATTTAGAACTGTACCTGTTGCATTGCTCATGCGTACGTTTCATATCAGGTTTTGGTAGCTGTGTTTACTGCTTTATTTAAATTGCTATCTTGCTATGTTATTGCACTTGTGGGTGTGTAAGTGGGAGGCAGGGATCGGATGATCCCTACTGAGCCCAATTCTTGTGTGGCTCACTCCCTGCGGTTTCAGGTGTGGACCTCGTGGCGTGTAGCGGCGTGTGGTGTCTCCTTGGTGTGTGGACCAGCGGCTATCTCAGTTCCGCGGTATGCCCCAATGTTGTTGTACTTTGCTTCTGCCTGTACTTATTTAATTTGTTGGACCATGTAATTATTGTTGGACTGTATACGGACATTGTTAATTTCTTTCCTTGGCACTTGTACTTTCCTTGAAGTCCGTTAGATTGTTATATTTAGCCTTGTTTAACGCTTACTCCTCCAGATGTGTTGTGTGAGATCCGGGTGTGAACCCGCAGTTAATGGTCCGACATCCATTTAGTGATCGGGTGTCTGGTCATAGGATGGCGGGTCGTTAGACCAAGTCCCACCGTGATCGCCAAAAAGTTGTGAGTGCTCAAATTTGATGTGTGATTATCATGAAAATTATGTTGATTATATGACAAATAAAACTATTAAAAACTATATGATCGCCGAAAACTTTTGACTAAAAAGTTTCAAAAGATAAAGATTGATCGCTTACCTGTTTCAGATGTGGGAGATATTGAAGTTCTTGATTCTTCCCCTTCAGCCAGGTGAAAGAAAAGAGCCCTTCTAACTTTGTTCTTGCTTTGAAGGCTGATTGGACTTTGAGGATCATCGAGATTTATTCCCTCCTTCTTGATCTTCTTTGTACCTTACAAAGAATGAAATAAAAGAAGAGAAAAACTATAAGAACTAAGTGGAGGTAGTATCTATTCTAATAAAATTTCTAATCATACAACTCAAACAAAGAACCCACTTAAAAAATTTGTGGTCTTTGAAACCCCTTAACATGTAGGTTGGAAAATATGCTAGTATCGTGTGTGTAGCATGAAGTGATGTAACGAAAAATTATGAAACTAATATGATGATGAAAAACAATGAAAAGTATAGGCAGTGATTAATGAAGAAAAACTAAATTGGATGGCCCCTGGAAAGCCATGGTTCTTGAATGGATCTTGAAGGATGAAAAAAGGACGAAGCTTCCTTCAAGACTCCTGGAAGTAGTAGCAGCGCCTCGATCCTTCAACTCTTTCAGCATTTGGACGTTGTCTCTCTCTTGAATTCTTAACCTTTCCTTCTTCATAAGTTTATATATTTATAGACTTAAGTTCAAGACTCTATACGCGTCCGCGGTTAATTATGGATTAACATGAAAGAGTTT
The DNA here is from genome assembly GCA_030544215.1 of Zantedeschia hybrid cultivar. Taxonomy (NCBI): domain Eukaryota; kingdom Viridiplantae; phylum Streptophyta; class Magnoliopsida; order Alismatales; family Araceae; genus Zantedeschia; species Zantedeschia hybrid cultivar. Next base: position 52,273,353 of record JARZZO010000011.1, read on the forward strand.
GGAGTCAATCCAATTAAGAAACAGATAAACACAGCTTAATTCATCATTATTTATAATTAACTAAAACGCTTCGCCCGAGGGAGACGTCTTTTAGCTTAATTAAGATAAAGATAAACATCAGGAAGAAGAAACAGAAACACCTTAGGACACCTAAATGGCGTCGTGTCAGGGAGACGTCTTTAGTTAATTAACAAATTAATCAAAATTTTAATTAAAAATCAAAATAGAAATAAAATCCTAAAAGGCGTCTACCTAAGTCGACGTCTTTTAGACATTTTTCATATTTGATTCAAAATCTGAGTTAAAATCAATTTCATTAATAAACTTAAATTATATCTATCTGACCTGATGTCATTTAGACAATTATTCCAGAATAATAAAAATCAAATCAATGATTAAATATCAGACCATTTTGAGGCATTATTATATGACATGAAATTTACTCAAAATGATGTCAAAATTAACGTGTCTATAGCGTGTCTACACAATCATCTCTGCCTCAGGGGCATCGAATGCCGGTTCAACAAGAGGATTAGCTCCAAGGACATAGGCAATGTGCTCAGATCTGAAGACATTCTTCAGATTTTTGAGCCAATCTGAGTAATTCAGGTCAGTCAAAAGATTGACATCAAGTATGCCATGGAATGGGTTATTCGACGACATAATTTCCTACAGGAGATGAATAAAATTTATTTTAGCAGATGTCCAATTATTAAATATTAAACATGATATGGACTTTTAATCAAGTTTTAACTCCCACTAATTTTCGACGGACTATATAACCCTTAGCTGTACAGAACGAGAGACGCCGATAGTCTCCTAGTGGGGATCAGAATCTCAATGACTTGCAGTACAGCCTTGTGGATAGCACAACAAATTGTAATACAATCAAAGAGCACCTATCTCATGGGATCTGCAACTCCTTGCAACTCCTTACAATTTGCATGCAACCCTTGTGAATAGCACAACAAAATTACATAGTTCCTCTACTCCGATCATATAGGCATCTAATGCCATAGCTACAGTCTCTCCTCACAATTAGACAGGCCTTGTGGATAGCACAACAAACCTGCCTAAAGTATATTCGAATCGTATGACTATAACGATAGTGGACCATACAGTAAGTTCTTAACTACTCACATTACGGCTTAGAATTTAGACGAGGGTATTTAGATAACTTTTATTCTTGGTCTCCCCTAGATGATAGTATATAAATATATCGTATATATTTAATACTTATTATACCTATTTTGATTCACAATCAAATATAAATAATGCATCTCATACATATCTAGTATGGTCATGGATAGCACAATGGGTTTGACTGGAGCCAAGAGTCAAACGCACATACAATCTAATATAATAATTATATTAGATAATCCTACAAATATGAAAGCAAAGGATCTCCATCGAATCGTCTCCATAGTTACAGTTGTGGATCATCCTCGCTCCTTCCTCGATTGCTTCGATCATATTACAATAAATTCAAAATTTACATGTGAATCGTAGAAAGCCTTATAGCGAGTACAAGAGAGAGTGAGGTAGAATTACATCGGAGTATAAGAGGAGGAGAGGTACGCAGACTTCTATTTATTAATAATTAATAAATATCCATCATTCATCTACGATCCACATAAGTCATTCATCACATGAATAATTTTAAAAGTACATATCCATGACCACGGTGTGTTTTAACCATTCCACACATGATAAGCGCATCACATGGCTTTAAAATAAAAAAGTTTTCAAAATAAATCGTTTTGGCTTTCAAAAAGCAGAGGTTCCAATCGAAATTGGCATTTGAATTTTGAAAACACATTTTATTATCTTAACATGCAATTAAATCATATTTAAAAGCATATAGAACACACATCACATGTGCACACACTCCAAATTAATAATTCTAGAATATTTCATGCCATTAGAACATTTATAATAATTAAAACAATCTAACATTTAGATTAATCAATATTAATAATATAATAATTAGACTATTAATATTTAATTACTAATCTAACTCTTAGATTAGTCTAGAATATTCCATGCCATTAGAACATTTCTAATAATTAAAATAATCTAATATTTAGATTAACAAATATTAATAATCTAATAATTAGACTATTAATAATTAATTACTAATTTAACTCTAATTAATTATTAACTACTAATCTAACTCTTAGATTAGCTAATTAATGTTAATTGCTAATTTAATACTTAAATTATTAATTAACACTAATTAATTAATAACTTTTCATCTAACTCTTAGATTAGTTAATTTAAAATTAATCATAAACTTAACACTTAAATTAAAAATTGATTCTAATTAACTAAAATGTGATAATCTAACTCTTAGATTAGATAATTAATGTTAATCATTAATTTAACTCTTTAAGTAATAACTAACACTAATTAATTAATAACTACTAATTTAACATTTAAATTAGTCAATTAAATTAATTATTAATTTAACACTTAAGTTAATAACTAACTCTAATTAATTTACAATTAGATGATTTGATAATTAATAATCTAACACTTAGATTAATAATTATTAAACACTAATCTAAAACTTAAATTAGTTAAATTAAGATTAATTATTAATTTAACAATTAAACTAATAATGAACCCTAATTAAATTAACAACTAATTGTTAATCTTAATGATTCAAAATCATTAAATAGCCCAATTAAATAAATTGAACAATAATTTTAATTTTCAAAATATTTTGAATTTTAAAATTAAATTCCAATTTAAATTATATTTTAATGTACTTGGGGTTTTAATTTGGAAGGGAAAGAAATGGGTTCAGCCATTAGGCTGAGCCAGTGCTCGGGACAGGCCCGAGCTGCCAACCATGGGCTCGGGCCCTGGCGCCCCCCCTTTAAGCTGGGGTTCGGTTCTACTATAGGCCCGACCAATCCAACTGGTTAGGGTTACTGCAGCCCGATCCACCCCAGACCCGACGCCCCCCGTTTCCCAAACAGCTATAGGTTGACGATGGTGGAGGCCCGGCAGTGGGCTTGTGTGGCGCCGCCAGGCGGCTGGCCCAGAGTGCCGGCAGGCCTGTGTGGCGCCGCCCGGGGGCTGGCCCAGAGTGCCAGCCGGCCCTGCTGGCGACGCGCCCAGCGCAGGTGGGCTCCCCCAATGCAGGCAGGCCCGTTGGAGAAACCCAAATAGGCACTGGCCAAGCCCCTTTATCTCCCAACAAAAAACTGGTTTTCTGGTTTCTATTCAAAACTGTGGGGAAGAAGAAGGACATGGAGCTCCCTTCGGCCACCTCCAGCGGCCTCTCCGGCGCCGGCCACTGGCTTGGTGGTGAGCAAGGACAACCCAAGGAGGATCTGGGGTCCGGCCCACCTCCCCAACGCTTGCGGTTGCACGATAAAGGCCGCCGAAAATCCATCGTTCTTCGTCCAACGAAGAACACGAAAAACCCCCAAACAAATTTCGAAAATTATAGAAAAATAATCCAATTAACTGTGCTCATCGTATGAACACAGATCCTACAATTAATCAAACATTAAGCATGGAATAAAGATGTAAAAATTAATTCGGAGATCGAAACGGAACGAGAAACAGTGGAACCTGCTCTAATACCACTTTTGGGTTGTCGTGTTCCTCCGGATCGCTCACGCAGTAGAAATAAAAATAAAAATATAGTGATCTGTTTCCCGTTTTGAATATTAAATTTCGATTATCAGATAATCGAAGTATTACCTTACGCCAATTCGAATCCGCGACCGATCGGTTCCGTCGGTGTGACACCGCAAGCCACGCAAACGCCCGACCTCTAGTGAAGTCCACGCGATCCTCCTCGTAGAGGATTTCCTCACGTTCCTTATTCTTCACAGCCCATAAAACCTTCACCATTCGCCGCAATGATCGCCGCAATGCGCAGACGATTTCCCATCAAACGGGAGTCAGAGAAGCGGCGGAGCAGTCTCTAAAGAGTGGAGAGAGGTGGGGTACTAGAGAAAGAGAGGAGAGAGAGGGGGGACGACCAGGGCTGAGCAGCAGCCTGGCCTGCTCAATCCGGTCTCTATATTATATACTAATCACCCGATATTTCATAAAAATCCTCCGGTTAATATAAAACCCACTTAAAAAATCCAACGCCTTGAGAATCATTTGCGCAATTACCAGTCTGGTTAATGGCTCAATAGGTTCAGTGACTTCTCACTGACTCAATTAATCAATTAATAACTCATATTAATTAATTAATCAATCGAATCAATATCGCACATCAAATTCGGTCGGGCCTCCAATTACGTTGGGTGCCAAATAACACCGCGTGAACCCGAAAGGTATTGGGGTTAAGTAACTTACTCTTAGAACCTTTCCGCCAATAGTTACCGCGTGGATATAATCATTCATTCATACAATACTCTCGAGTTGACTCAAGGTATGGTGTATCATCAAACTCTAACCGGTCGACTCACTTGTTACGAGCGGATTTCAGGTTGATCCAAGCGAAGAGCACTGGAAGGCAGTGAAATGTATCCTTAAGTACTGAAGAAGAACTAAAGATATGTTTCTTGTCTATGGAGGAGGTGATTTGAAACTGCGAGGCTTTACTGACTCGAGTTTCCAGTCAGATCCAGATGATAGCAAGTCTACATCTGGATTTGTGTTTACATTAAACGGAGGAGCATTGTGCTAGAAGAGTTCCAAGCAAGAAACCACTGCAGATTCGACGACTGAAGCTGAGTACATCGCTGCAGCTGAAGCCACCAAGGAAGCAGTGTGGTTGAAGAAATTCATCACCGACCTCAACGCAGTTCCTAGTATCTCTGAACCTGTTCCGCTGTTGTACGACAACAATGAAGCCATTGTACAAGCGAAAGAGCCGCGGTCTCATCAGAAATCGAAGCATATGTTGAGGCGCTTTCATTTAATCAAAGAGATCATTTCCAGAGGAGATACAGTAGTAGAAAGAGTTCCATCCGTTGATAATGTAGCAGATCCACTAACAAAGTCACTGGCTCAAAATGTGTTTGAGCATCACCTAGAGTCTATAGGATTAGTGCATAAAGGTGATTAACTCTAGTCCAAGTGGGAGATTGTTAGTCTTAGGTGGCCTACAAGCCAATGTGACTATGTAAATCTTGTTCATTTATTGATAATATGGCATTATTTCATTATATGCAAATTCATGTTATTATCGTCTTATAGTGAAGTCCGTAAATATGTGCGATAGTGATCAGATTATCATGAGATCATACTAGTTAGACTAATCACTTAAACACACATATTCTTAATAGTTCCTAGTCGGAGGATATCCGAGAAGGACATCGAATATCCGGTTAGATTAGTATAGATTACTCCTGTTCATATGATGAGGGTGATTAATCTCATAGTCACTTGTGTGGAGACACTAAGGCGAATCTGTAGGTGCTCATTAGAGAATGAGTTCATTGAACTGATTCGACTGAATCGCTAGATGGTATAGTACCTCACTGTCAACCAGCTTGATTCTATTGTCGCAGTTGCGTGGATAGTCCTCGGACCTGAGACACTAAGGACACCTTGTCGGTGGACTTTTATACTTTGACCTTGGTTTATGAATCTCTATCCACGGGATTCTAAACAACCAAGGATCACGTACAACAGAATACCGTTGAAGGAAATTGAGTGTCAATAAGGAATTATTCGCTCTCGGTACTTAGAGAGAGAATGTTCTAGGAAGGATGCATAGATTCAACAGATTCAACGGTTAACTCTTTTATATTAACTGCTCAGCCTGTTAGCAGGCCTCCTAGTAGGTTTTAAGATCATCATCCTCATTATATTCAACCTTAGACTCTCATTCAGTGATATGTCCTACATATCGTTCGGGTAGTTTAGGTACTCTACTAGATCTGCGAAGCTCATCTGTATGTACCTGAACAGATTCAGGAACTGATATCTCATCTGATGATTTTGCAACCATTTGAGGATCTGGAACCTCTTCCAGTACAATTTTACTCCCACTGTACTCCTAGAGAAGGTATTCCTCTTCTAGGAAGACAGCATTCCTGGCGACAAATACCTTTTGTTCACCAGGATAGTAAAAATAGTATCCAAATGTTTTCTTTAGATATCCCACAAATCTACATTTATCAGTTCGTGGTTCTAACTTGTTTGTATCATACCTCTTTTACATGAGCAGGACAACCCCAGACTTTAACATGTTTAAATTCTGATTTTTTATCTTTTCATATCTCATATGTAGTAGAGGTCACAGACTTGCAGAGTACTATGTTTAGTAGGTATGATGCTGACTCTAGAACATACCCATAGAGGGATACTGGTAAACCCGAAAAGCTCATCATAGATCGCACCATGTCCAACAAGATACGATTCCTCCTTTCAGATACATCATTCATCTGTGGTGTATATAGAGGGATTAGCTGAGAAAGGATACCATTCTTCTTTAAGAATTGTGTGAAATTAATACTCAAATATTCTCCTCCTCGATCTGATCGAAGAGCTCTAATGTTCTTTCCTGACTGCTTCTCTACTTCATTCTTAAACTCCTTGAACTTCTCAAATACTTTCGACTTGTACTTCATTTAGTATACGTAGCCGAATCTAGAGAAGTCATTGGTGAACATGATAAAGTATGAAAATCCACCTTCGGCTTGGGACCACATACATATGAATGTATTAGTTTCAAAACGTCTTTAACACGTTCTCCATGTCCAGTAAATAGAGACTTTACCATATTTCTCATGCCGCAAATGATTCATAATCAAATGCCGTTTGATATAGACATAAGTACTTTTGAATGAGAGTCTAATGTTTCCTCTCAATTGAATTTTAAAGTTGGAGAGACATAGACACGATAGCCCATTACAAACTTTTTCCAGCACAAATAGGCTGGTGAGAGCTTATCGTGAGTGAGAAACAGATTTTGCATTGCCTTTCCTATTTTTTGCTAATGACTCCATTTTCTCATATTTGGAGATCATGTAGGACACGACATTTTAGAAAAACTTTATAAGAATTTAATAAGCTATGTTAATGTACTATAAAACATACCTACTATGTTTTGTCTTCTCTGTATAGCATGTACACCTCAGTTGGTTGGCCTGCTGGCCTTGCCTTGTTTTGGGCTAATTGTATCTACGTATTCTAATACAATGGAGGCGATATACTCTTTAATTTCCCATCAGAGTCCTAACTTTCTTCTCTACATCGGCAGCTGGCATTGCCTATCTACTTGTAGAGATTTGCTTTTCCGTCGGCAGTTGCATTGCCATTCTCTTTGGGAACCGGATCCTCTGTTCCATTCCCTCTGCTCCTATCGTGTTCCACTCCTCCTCATTGGTCTACTTAGATTAAGTTAATTATGTCATTAAATCCAAGAAGCCAAAAAAAAGAAACTGGCCCTCTCCTCACATAAACCTTCCCCATTACTGGTTTTCCCTCCCCGTCTCCTTCTCTCCCATCTCTTTCCTAGCCGCAACTTTCTTCCAGAAGCCAAAAATATTTAACTAATATGATACATAGTTAATTATGTAAATTAATTAATTATTTAATTTTATTATATTTTTCGCTTCTTAGATTTAATGACATAATTAACTTAATCCAAGTGGACCAATGAGGAGCAGTGGAACACGATGGGAGCAGACCCTCAAAGGCCCCCCAGGAACTGGCCACTGCCTGGTTCTGCACGCCCCACGCCACCAAGCCGCCGACGCCCCTTGCTATGGGTGAACTTGTTAACAAGTATTTCACTTTTTCTTATATATTAATCTCCAAGCTAGTGCTCCAAACCACACACACGGAGTACACACAGAGAGAGGGAGAGAGAGAGAGAGGATGGATGTGGTGGACGGTGTTGATGGTTCGTTACAGGCGCAAACACACATATGGAACTACCTCTTCAACTTCATCAACTCCATGTCTCTCAAGTGCGCAGTGCAACTGCGCATCCCAGAGGCCATCCTCAAGCATGGCAACCAGCCTGTTTCCCTTTCTCAGCTTGTGTCCGAGCTGAGGATCCCTAACGCCAAGGCGGCCTTCGTCCGTCGACTTATGCGTGTACTAAGCCACTCTGGTTTCTTCACTATGCAGCGCATCGATGATACCGATGGAGAAGACGCCTATCTTCTTACCGACTCCTCCAAGCTTCTCCTTCGGGAGAACCCCCACAGCCTCGCCCCCTTCATCCTCGCAATGCTCGACCCTTGGCTGCTCACACCATGGCAGTCGCTGAGCGCGTGGTTCCTCGTGGATTCACCCACGCCGTTCCATCTCTTGCACGGTGCGAGCTTCTGGGAGCAGGCGAGCCTGTCGCCGGAGATGAATACGTTGTTCAATGAGGCTATGGCCAGCGACAGCCGCCTGACCATGGATGCTGCTCTCAGAGAACATGGGCAAATTTTCCAAGCGCTGAAGTCATTGGTCGATGTCGGTGGTGGGAATGGAACAACGGCCATGGTCATCGTCAAGGCATTCCCACAGCTGAAGTGCACCGTACTGGAGCTGCCTCATGTGGTTGCGTCTGCACCACAGGACACTGGCGTGGAGTTTGTGGCAGGGGACATGTTTGAGTACATTCCCCGGGCAGATGCCGTTCTACTCAAGGTGAACTAGCTAGCTAGACAGCACAAAAAAATTCAACATGCATGTCCGAACTTTCCACAAAAGTACGTATTAATTAGATGATATATAAATTACCTTGCTTTCTTGTTCGTGTTCGTTCGAGGCATGCAGTGGATACTCCATGACTGGAGTGATGATGACTGTGTGAAGCTACTGAAGCGTTGCAAGGAGGCCATCCCTCCCAAAGAAGGGGGAGGGAAGGTGATCATCGTGGACATGGTGATGAGCGACGACCTCCGCCACGAATTGAAGGAGACCCAACTCTTCTTTGACATGCTGATGATGGTGCTCAACCACGGTGGAAAAGAACGGAACCAGCAAGAGTTGCAGAAGCTCTTCACCGATGCGGGTTTCACTGGATACAAGATAGCCCCCGGCCTGGGCTTGCGGGCAATCATTGAGCTCTACTACTGAACGCCATAGATAGACGACTCTAATAAGTCTGATGGATTGTAGAATAAACTCCACATCGAACGTCGTCTACTTCTATAATTAATAAAAACATCATTAGTGAAATATATCTGCTTATGTACTTCCTAATTCATGCACTTCAACTACGTTCTTGAGTGCTCTTAGATCTCAATCACAGCATATATAAGGCATAGAATCTCGCCTAAGAAATTGCGTCTGTAGCAGCTGCAGTGCTAGTCTGTTTGATAACTTTGAATGAACCCCTATTGCTGAAGTGGTTATACATCCTAAAATTCAGACCGTTTGATAAAATATTTAAAATTGAGTCTAAATCAACCTCTATTCTCTTTTTTTTTTCCTTAAAAAAAAAGTGACTAGTAAATGAATTTTCTTTTTCAGAAGCTAAAATCCTATTAAAAAGCCCCTTAATTTCTCGCAGCCCCCTCCCCTAATGCCGCCCCTCTTTCCCGATCTACCTCCTCTTCCTCCCAGTTCATCTTGACGCCGGTGGAGGAGGTCCTATGCTCCCCCGATGCGTCAGAGATCTCAGCTGGATTGATCCCACTGCTCTCCCTTTCCTCCCTGCTCATCTCGATGCCAACGAAGGAGGTCTCGTGCTCCCTGACTTTAGCAAAGTCTCACAGTGCAGCTTCTTTCTATTTTTTCCCTGCTCGTCTTGACGTCGGCGGAGGAGGTCTCGTGCTCCTCGCTGCCGGCGGATGGAGAGGAGGAAGAGGAGTTGGACAGTGAGAATGGAGAAGATGCACATATGTGACCAGAGGGTGGTGGAGAGATGCTGCTGCCGAAACAGACATTAGGCTGATGTGTTGTCAACCGATAAGACATTAGACGTGAACATCAGACTTCATATTTAACATTAAGTTTTAGGGGTTTTTGCATATATATATATATCCCTCAAAAATAGCATAATTGCATGTATACTCCTAATTCTCACATTATCATCAATATTCTTACAATCTTCAAAATGTTTCATTTATGTCCTCCCGTCAAACTTAAGTTAATTTCAACCAAATATGTAAAAAATATACATAAATCATGACATCGTTGAAGATATCGAAGTACAAAATGCAAGATTTTAATATATTGAAAGATATATATATAAAATATTAGTAAATTTAAGGATACTTATGTCAAATCATTAGATTAAGATATAAAATACAACATTTTGAAGGTTACAGGAATATTGATGATAATATGTGAGAATTGAAGATATACATGTAAGTACGTTGTTTTTGAAGAGTATATATACAAACATTATTAAGTTTTATCAAACAGGGGCCCAACTTCCATCGGAGTACTTTTATGTTTGACAGTGCTGGTGTCATCAGTCAGGTGACTGCAGAAATCCAATGTGGTGATAAGATTCCGACTGCAAAAATGTTGGACAAGAGTCTAACAATATTGAGAGGAAGAGTCAAATATTTATAAAATTTTCAGATTAACTTTTTTACAATGAATTTCTCTCCCTTTCTTAGACCTATTGAAAACTGCAAAAACGTGAGAGGACGACAACTACGAAGTCTTGTCTAATTCGGGGCCCACAAATGAAACATCGGATGAAACATCCTACGTGCTGTCATGTCTGCCACTGGAAAATAAAAATAGAAACGAATAAAATCCTATTGAACACTGAAAAAACGTGAGGGGACAACTTTGTTTAATTTGAGGCCCACAAATGAAACATCGGACGTGCTGTCATGTCTGCCACTGGCAAATAAAAATTGAAATGAATGGACATCTAGTTGATGGCATGCGGAAGGGTGTATGGAGAAAATTTTGTGCGATTAGGTGTGCAAAGGAGTAGACTCTTGCAGAGTTTTATCCGGTTCAAGTTTGATGTAATTACTCAAGGTTAACTTGTTTGGATATTAAATGAGTTCGAATTGAATATCAAGTAACTCTCGAGCTCAATAAATTTATGATACATTTAGTCTAATATTTTTTAAATTTAATTTTATAAACTTAAGTCAAATCATTGTTTGCACTCTTATTTAATAGAAAATTATTTAAAATATTAAATATCTTATTAATTAAGTTTATTGATAAATAAATAAATTAAATAAATATTTAAAAGTGGTTTAATATTCAAACAAACTCTTAACAAGTACTTAAAAAAGTTTGTTCACAAGCATAATCAAATCAACTTCACATGTATTCAAGGTTGGCTTGTTTAATGAATCGGGCTCAACTTTTTGTTCAAACTTGTCTATTTAACTTTAATAAATAAATCATGTGTGCTATTATCGCGCAGTCGTACAAGTTATTCATCCAGGATATTGGTTCGTTTGCAGTCCTACCTAGAATTGGGAGCCTTGTGCCACCATGATTACTTTTTCTGCTTTATAGAAAGAGAAATACTTGCTATAGTGGGGGCATTCTAGCTACGATGCCATCTTGTAACTGTTGGATCAACTTTGATGGATGGCTGCAGAAGTAGATATTCTTTTTTATTTTTTTTTGAATCTATGGTGTAGGAACAACACTAAAGGAACCATCCATATTGTTGGATCTTTAATTGGATACCTTAAAAAATTAAAAAATAGGACGAAAGAGCTACGCCCTAAATTTTTTTCCTATTTTTTTTAACTTTTTCGCATGTGTGATCTAAGATCAAATAGTATGGATGACTCCCTTAATGTTGCCCTCATCTCTTTGAGGTCTTAGAAAAAATAATAAATAAATATATATATATATATATATACATGTTGCAATAGCCATTCAATCAAAGTTAATTGAATGACTACTGGATGTCATTGCAACAACGCTACAATGCTCCCATTGCAGCAAGTATTTTTCTTATGAAAAAAGATCTCATATGTTAATTCTAGCCAGAACATGTTGTTTAAATGTGACTGTCATGACCTGTCATCCCCCAGTTCGGGAGAACCGGCACAATATGGACTGTAGATCGTCACCTTTAGGTCTACACCAAGGTTCACAACATATGTTTAGAAAAATATATGAAAAATCAAGTAAATAGAACAAATGACAAACAACAAAGAGGTACAAAAATAAAAGAGAGAGTCAATAGGACAGCCGTCAATAGTCCAACAACAAATATATGGTCCAACGGAAAATGGGCGTATGGGCCAAAAAGGAAAAGTACAACTATATCGACGCATACCTCAAAATACAACGGCTGCTGGCACACGAACATGTCAAAAACCCTTTCACTTCTAAGCTCGTTTGGAGCCCTCACCTAAAAACCAAGGGAGTGAGCCACAGCTAAAATGGCTTAGTAGGGATCCAACGATCCCCACCTCCCACACACATGCACAACTAATACGAACAGAGTAAGGTAAAACAATAAAACTACTGTAGCAGTCAGAAACTAGTAGTGTCAAGAACGACATCAAAGCCGAAGAGAAATTGTAGACCCGCTGAGATGGGTCGGGAACGTTATGCCCTACTAAATTAGTGCTTAAAATTAATGTTAATACTAAATCAAAACTTTAATTAAGTGATTAATTAGGTCATTTGCAATTAGGTGTATTATTCCTGGATGCAAGATTTTTTCATTTGTTGCCCATAGGCTAGATCATATACGTATGCAACGGCAATGTCTGTGTCAGAACTCATCATTTATACTGTACAAGATCCATAAATTTCAAATGAACAAAGATATCAGATAGTCTGAACAAACCATCAAAGCTGATAAATAGTTCAAGGTAAACAAGAAGTTGTAGAACAAAACAAAATTGACAAACTGATCCAATTGAAAGAGAATTCAGCATAAAAGTATAGAAAAACTGTATTGTTTTGAGATTAAAAGAAATTAAGGATTAAAGTATTAATTTGAAGAAGAATTAATGATTAAACTGTGCTCTAGATGCAAGGCACTAATATATTTACTCTTAGAAGTATCTAAGAATCATCTCAGATCCAGAACAATTCAAAATAATCAAATCAAAGCTTCAGATCAAGAGAAATTTCATGAACAGAGCAAATTCGAACCAATTCAGATAGTTTCAAGATTATAGACAAATTTTGGAACAAATCAGTAGATATAAATTCCATATACATGTCAAAATCATCAAAATAAGTATCAGATGTTATACAAATTACACTTGTTCATGAGTTTCCACCTACTTAAAATTGAACATCTCTAAGAACCCAAGGCCTTACCAATCTCCTACTCTTCTCTGCCTACAAATGTAGCCCTCCTAGAAATTCCCAGCCAAATGGGTTTCTAAAAGGCTCTAAAGTTCTATTTATGGGCCTCTAAAATATCTCCAAGCATGCTTAAAACCTGAGTCAATCTCCCACCAAAACTGGATCCCAAACCTCCTTAATTTTAATTAGATTTGGCCTCTTAATTCCACTGCCTCACTTCACCCTTGTGTTGACTTTGCTAACTAACCTCCACTGCTATGCTAACGGCCTGATAACGACACCTGTGATCCTAACTAACAAATCTGCCAGTTTAGCCCATTTCTAACATATTGCAATGATGACTAAAAGATAAAATAACTATCTATCCAAAGGCCATGCTGATAGGTTTCAATTTAGTTTGATATGTTTCCGTTCAGTTTGATATGATTCAGTTCATTTTGTTAAAATTACACATCAATATAGTTAAGTTCAGCTCCAGGCTGAATAATTCAAATTAGTTCAGCTCATATGTTTTAGATTCAGTTTGTCTAGTGTAGTTTAGTTCAATTCAATTCAAGTTTGATATTTATGACTATTTAATTCAGTCCAGAATTTGTTCATCTCATGGGATTCAGTTAACTCAATTCTATTTTGAGAAATCTCATTCCAATGATCCATAATTCATTGACCCCATTTGATCAGTCCTTAATCTCTTGGAAGCTCTGATATGAACTATTAATTGAAGAGAAATATGTTATGTAATTGATTAAGTTCAGGTTGTTTCACTACTCAATCAAGCATTTTGATCTACTAATTGATTAAGCCTCTACATGGTTAATCAATTTGTCCTTATTCAGTAATCAATTTATCTTTGCTCAGCTAATCGGTTAAGTTTATAGTTTATTGGCCGATTTGCTCTCATTAGCTAGTTGATTTAGCATTGTCCAACTTAATCAAATTATGCTTATTCAGCTAATCGATTGCTGTTGTTCAACTTAATCAGTTTACTCTTATTCAGCTAATCGATTAAGTCATAATTTGCTAATCGATTAAGCCTTACTATGTTAATTGATTAAGTCCTTTGTATTGATATTCGATTTGTCCTCCTACTGCTAATGCATATGCTCTTATGTTCTAATTATCGATTTACTTATTATTCAAGTTAATCGACTAAGTCCTTGATTAACACACTAATTGGAGGAAACATTCAGAGATCGATTAGGTGATCTTCAGATATTTATTACATTTAGAACTCAATATCAATTACTAGATTTGTAGAAATTGATTTAACTCTTTTGACTTCCATTAATGTCTATTCTGAATCTCATTAAACTTATTTCTAAATCCGATTATCTCACTTATGATAATCAATTTGTGATGTTTAAATTAGCTTTCGATTATGTATTTATCTGACTACATGATCTTGTATTTGACCTATAGTTTGACCATATTTATTAGTCATGAAATTCCTTGTAGTTGTCACGCCCCGTAGACCCGGTTTAGTCACGCCGGCCTACTTCGAACCAGCAGGCGCGTTACAGAGGGAACAACCCAAATATATGCTTACTCCAGAGTGAGCACATACATACATCGATAACACCATGAATCAACCATCATGACCACAGATTTATCCACTAAATAATAAATACTGTAAATTACAATACATGATCAGGATCTCTGATCATATTCAAATTATTACATCGATTACATAGTAGCTCGATCTTCTGTCTCTAAATCACCTAATCCCACTGCTTAACGTTTACCCCTCCTTGCCTAAAAAATGTTAGCGAGCAAGTGTAAGTCTCAATAGACTTAGCAAGTTCATAACCCATAAAACCACAGGTTTTCATACAATATATCATAGAGGGAAAAGGCATGATAAATATCTTAATAATGTGCATCATGATATCGTATATACATGCTTATGCCCTAGCATGTTCTTTAGCATGGAATATGAACATCAAACATGATATGCCTAACATGCGTCTTAACATAACTTAACATGCATCTTAACATAACGTAACATGGCTCTGTCATCAACTTAATATATCATACATCTTAATTCTTAACGTACCATCATGCTAACATGCTTAACTGAACATGATCATGCATATCATCATCTTATCACTTGTATATTGGACATGCATTCAAACTACGACATAAGGAGTACGTACTGACTAACACACACACACCACTGTTGTGTTGAGGTCTTCTCGCCTTCAAGGCGAGAAGACCTCAAGGCGGATATGTACTTCTTCATTTCTTCCCAGTCAATGCCTCCCTGCTCGTTGAGATCATGGATATAATCTCGAAATTGGAAGCAGGTATCTATTGTGTACCCAGGCTGTCTATGAAAGCAACAGTACCTGGAGGTGTCGGCATTCTTGGGCCAAACTGGTTTTTCTCTTGGCAAAACCAAGGCATTGGCTGCCATTAAAGCATTGAAGATATCTAATAAGGATTCTGGAAGGACTGCATATTCTGCCCTTTTTGGGCCTGGAGGCTTCCTCTGTTGGTTATAATCACCAGGAGGAGGTACATTATAGTATGCCGGCGGTGCGCGCGGGTAGTACTGTTGTTGTTGGGGAGGCTGATACTGTAACTGCCGTTGTGGCTGCTGTTGTGGATCCTGTTGTGGTTGATGTGGTTGCTGATGTTGTTGCGGCTGTTGGTATTGAGGTTGCTGGTACTATTGATTCGGCTGATGTTGTGGTTGCTGATACTATGGTTGCGGTTGTTGATACTATGGTTGCGGTTGCCTGTAACCCTACTGGTTCAGAGGTCTATAACCTTGTTGATTCGGAGGTCTGTAACCTTGCTGGCTTGGAGGTTGTTGGGACTGATTGTTGTTCATGATGCTGACCTGCCCATAGGAGAGCGTGCCCTCAGTGGTTGGACCCGTGCTAGGAGAGTTCGGCACAGTAGACTTCCGAGGTGGAGGTCTGCTGGGTCGGTAAGGGTCAAAGACATTGGAGAAAGTAGCATCTTTTAAGGCATTCTGGCAGTAACTGCCCTTTCATAGAGCTCCACCATACTGGTCAGATTGTTCAGCGTGAGGACTAGCTTGAACTGAGGGGTAGCATTGGAGATCAACATTTTTACTTGTTCAGGTTCGGACAAATGATCCCTAACCTTTTCCGCCATACCCCTCCATCTATCGGCAAAATTGACGAATTCCTCATCGGGCTTCATCTTTTTTGCTATCAAGTCTATAATGGACAGAGAGGGTGCAACTCTATCCTGGTATCGTTGAATGAATTTTCATGACACGACACTATAGTCCTCTACTTTGGAAGGCTCTAAAGAAAAGAACCACTCGAGGGCGGGTCCCTCCAACGACTTCCTGAACAAAAATGCCAACGACCTCTTGTCGTTTTGCCAGAAAGATGACTCGTACATGAACTCCTTCAAGTGGGTGAAGGGGTTACCAGTACCATTGTATTTTCGGTATACTGGCATTTAGGAGGGCGGCAAATGAAACACGGGCAGACTTGGCAAGTTAATCTCAGGTGAAGCTTTAACTCCCATCATTTTTTGAAAATTATTGAACTGCTCGTCCATACGCTTCATCTTCGCGAGCAAAGCTTGAGTTGTCGGATCGACTTGAGGTGGGGGAGGTGGTGGTACATGATAGGCCTGCTGCCTAGAGTATGTGGAGCAAGGAGGACAATAAGGTTGAGGTTCGGCAGTGCTTCCGCCATGTCCGAGGGCATTTTGATAAGTTCGTGTAGGCGGCTTAGCCGGTTGCCTTGAGGAGGATAGTTGTGGCCCAGCTGGCCGAGAAGTTGAAACCTGAAGGCCTTCCATGGCCTGATGAATGAAGGTAGTATGGTAAGGGAGAGGTTGAGGAGCAATAGGGGGGACCACAGGATTCGTCCTAGTAGACTGCACAGGCATCTTCCCCTTCAAAATGGATTGGATTGCATCGAGCTGTTGAGGATCCAAATGGGAGGCCAGAACTCCCAGAGCGTTCACTAAATCGGAGGGATTAGATGATGAGGGTTCATTCGGGTCCATGACCCCCTCGAAGACAGGATTAGATACCGCATGCACATGCGGGGGAAGATCAACACCAGAATTGTGTTGATCATGAACAAAAGGAGGAGGGATATGAGGATTTCCCTCATGTTCAGATGGATAAGAATGAGGATCATAGGGGGCATTAGCATCTCCCCCGTTCTCATAATGATAATTGGATTAGTGAGGGGCATTAGCATCTCCCTCGTAGTTGACTAGAGCACCTAAAGTCATGTTCAAATCCCTACCTGATCGAAGCAACATGGTATTAGATTTTTTTTCAACAAAGATGTACAAACAAGTTGTGCAGAGATTAAACAAACAAGTGGATGTTTAACGTTGTTTTAGGATTCCTTGTTGGATTATTTGGATTCAGTTAATCACAAATTCACTCAAGGGTAGGATCCTAGTTTCAGTTCAGTTTTCACCGTTATATTCTATGGCTTTCCCTCACAACGTTATGAAAATCTAACCATGACTTCAATTGGTACAACCAGTCCGATGAACAAGGAGGAATACCTTGATTTTGGAGACTTACGGAGGTCTTTAACGTCAACCACTCTAGTCTGATCGAGAGACC
This sequence comes from Zantedeschia hybrid cultivar, assembly GCA_030544215.1. NCBI lineage: Eukaryota > Viridiplantae > Streptophyta > Magnoliopsida > Alismatales > Araceae > Zantedeschia > Zantedeschia hybrid cultivar. Next base: position 52,291,063 of record JARZZO010000011.1, read on the forward strand.
GACCCAATCAGAGAGAGGTAAGGACGTCAAGAAAGGTGTTCCTATGAGAAGGAGGGGTTCTAGTGCATATGACATGTGACCGGGATGGCTTCTAATGCTTAATATTTAATGTGTAATAGCAATCAAATCATAAATCTAAAGACTGAAGAACAAAACAAAAATATGTTTGAATCGCGTCACTGTTACTTGACGCTATTCAAAACAAAACTTTATTCTGCTCGCAGAACCTTAGGCAGTAGACAGCAGGAAATTTAGCCTGAAAGGCGTCGTGTTCTGGCGACGCGGTATGAAACGCGTCGCTGTTCCAAGACGCTTTTCAAGTCGCAGAATCAACAATTAAGAAGAAATTTTTGGGTCGATTTCCCCTCAAACTAACAGGATAAAGCGGTAAATTATCAGCTCATGCAAATCTTTTTTTTGTTAATTTTTAACATGATAATTTATCATGTGATCAACTAAAACATTTAATCAACCACACATTCTTCCTATCACAATCACAACTTCTTAATCAATCAAACGGGGAGGGCAAGATCTTGCCGCAAGGGTGTGCACGTGGGAATAACAACTAAATTAAAAACTCACCGATTGGTGAGAACGTGCCCAAAGGACACAAGCAGTGCACCGTAGCTGCCTGAAAAAACCAAGAACAAAGATTAAAAGATGGCGAGACCAAGTCCCACCGTGATCGCCAAAAAGTTGTGAGTGCTCAAATTAGGTGTGTGATTATCATGAAAATTTTGTTAATTATATGACAAATAAGACTATTAAAAACTAAACTATGTAATTGCCAGAAACTTTTGACTAAAAAGTTTCAAAAGACAAAGATTGATCGCCTACCTGTTTCGAATGTGGGAGATGTTAAAGTTCTTGATTCTCCTCTTTCAGCTGGCTGAAGAAAAAGAGCCCTTCTGACTTTGTTCTTACTGTGAATATTGATTGGGCTTTGAGGATCGTCCAGATTGATTCCGATTCCTTTCTTCTTTATACCTTTCAAAGAATGAAATAAAAGAGGAAAAGAACAATAAGAACTTAAATAGATATAGTATCTATCCCAATAAAAGTTCTAATCATGCAACTCAAATAAAGAACTCACTTGTTTTATGGTCTTTTAAACTCCTTTTACATGTAGGTTTGAAAATTATGCTAGTGAGTGTGTGAAGCATAAAGTGGTGTGATGAATGAGATTTTGAACTAATATGATTAATAAGAAGAGAACAAAATGGAATGTAATTGAATAGAATTGAGTGAAACTGAATGGAACTGAGTGGCCCCTGAAAGCCTTGATCTTGAACAATCTTGAAAGATGATGAAGAACGGATGAAGAAAACTTCAAGACTCTTCTGGAAGTAGTAGCGCAGCGCCTTGAACCTTTAATTCCTTCAGCATTTGGACGTACTTTCTCTCTTGAATTCTTAACCTTTTCTACTTCATAGGCTTATGTATTTATAGGCTTAAGTTCAAGACTCTATGCGCGTCCACGGTTATTAATAGATTAACATGAAAGAGTTTGAAGCCAATCCAACTAAGAAACAAATAAATAAATACAACTTAATTCATCATTATCTGTAATTAATTAAAACGCATCGCCCAGAGAAGACGTCTTTTAACTTAATTAAGATAAGGATAAACATCCGAATGAAGAAGCAGAAACACATTAGAAGTTAAATGGCGTCGTGACTGGCAGACATCTTTTAGTTAATTAATCAATTAATTAAAATCTAAATTAAAAATCAAAATAGGAATAAAACCTTAAAGGGCGTCTTGATACGTAGACGTCTTTTAGACAATTTTCATATTTGATTTAGAATCTGAGTTAAAATTAATTTAATTAATAAACTTAAATTATGTCTGTCTGACCCAATACTATTTAAACAATTAATTATAAAAATTAACTAATGATTAAATATCAGACCATTTTGAGACATTATTATATGACATGAAATTTACTCAAAATGATGTCAAAATTAACGTGTCTACACCTGTGGGAGACTTCTTGGGGTGCAGCACCTGCACAGGGTTCGACACCTCCTTGAGGCACAGGAAGATGCTCTTACATCAGGGTGATCAGGGCCTCCAACTGTTGGGTGACTATCTCCATGGGATCGCCGCCGTTGCATGAGGGCGCTTAAGACGCGTTATGGGACCGATTAGCATCGGTGTCAGCCTCAGCATCGTTGGGTTGAGAAGGTACTCCGCCACGGCGGCTATTCTTATTTTATCTAGCCATGACTTTTTATATGTTTGCCAACAACGGCGTCAATTGTGTAGCGGTCAGAAAATGGTCAGGCAATAACGTCCTTCGGATCCAATCTCTAGCTACTCAATAGAATTTGTAGAAGACGAAATACTCAGGGTTAGAGCCTACAAAGGAAAGAAATTACGTCAGAGGGGCCCCCGTTCTTGTGAGGGCTAAACCCTCTAATGCCTAAGTCAGGTCTCTTAAAAGAGGTAGAGGCTAAGGAATTCTCCGGAGTCGAGTGTCATTTAGAACATAACTCTTTATGGAGGGAAACCAGGGTATTTATCTTCCCCTTTATGTGCGGCACCGGGGGGGTCATTGTCCTCATGGGGTTAGCTGACCCATGATCCATGTCCTTCAATCGAGGAGATCGTTAGTCATCAGGCTAGAGGGGGGAGGGGGGGGGATCTCTTCTCATAATGAGGGGAGTAGATCATGGGAAGCTACCTTTAATGGGCGGTTATATTGTTAGATCGTAAAACCTACCTGATGGCAGGGTAGAGTTATGGATTGGTCTCACTCTCTCAGGAGGTCGGGAGACCATGACCTTCAAGCCCAGGGGCCTTACCTCATCTAGTCGAAGTGGACGCTCTGGATTATGGAGAGAATCATATCATCTCGGTAGTCGAGAGATTCAATCGAGACGTCAATAATCTTAGGGTTTACCGACTAAGGCGTTGGCCCCCTCATAGCTTGGCTCTCTAAGAAACCAAGACCCTCACGTTCTAGGTCCCGGCCTTTAGCTTGCCCCTTGGGGAACCTAGAGAAGTCACGTAATGCCATCGCGTAACAACTTGTGGGCCGTAGGCCCTTGGGCTTTCCGCTAATTGGGCCTGATTGGGCCGAACCTCAATCACCCCTCATCACATCCTTTATAGGTAGAGAAGCACACAGAATAAGCAGGGATGTGAGCCTACACGCATGTAGCACAATTGATCCTAGCGATGACAGGCAGGAAGCACTCCTAATTGGAATGGGACTGTTAGCTGAAACAATTTCTGTTCCATGCCCATATATTAACATCAGAAAATCATGTAAAAAGCGGAAATTAAGAATTACCTTTTTTCCCCAAGATGTCACCTTGTCCATCAACACTACGTATCCTAAGACAACCCAAATGCAACTCTCCGGCTCGGCTCAGTCTGATCAACCTACCATTGTGGTCCAAATTTTCACTTTTAGCCCATTGCTATTTGCTCAGGCCAACGTCTCCATGGCCAACCTGTTATTCTTAGCCCAATTTTCTCAGCCCCTTACGCTCATCATCGTACATTATTATTGTTCGCCCAGGCAACCCACTTCTTTAGAACATGTGGCTCGCCTTCCAATGACTAAGGAATAGTAAATCGAATATCTTACAAAAAGTACACGACTCCGAAAGCATAAAATAGGGTACCGGATATGTTTTTTTTATTTTTTTTTTAAACCGGTGCAAATATTTATAGGTGCCAAGACACAAGCCTGAGAGATCCTCCAAAGCTGAAGATAATTCTGTACTGGTTGATAATTCCATCTAATTATGTGAGAAATCCAAGTCACCTCATCATCCGAGGAAGTAATCTTACGGACCGGAGTAAGTATCCCAAGAGAATTTTAAGGCTCCAACTAGGAATGGAACTTGAGACTTCCCAATTGAGAGGCAAGAGATAAACCAAACTGCACTAGGCAGTTGGTTCTAGCTACCATATATGTTACAACTCTCTTTGACCTCCTTATGTGATTTTTGGATAGATATTGCAAGGTTCTTCCCCTTGGACGTCATGGGGGGACCTTTGCCCTTGTAGGATTTAGAGAGCTCAAGGACATCCCACCTTGGCTACCTTCCTCAAGTTTTTTCATCTGGTTTTCATCAACGTCGGTTATTCATCTCAATTCAGCTCACATTGCCCTAGACACCTCATCAAACCATCACCCTGGATCAGCCATAGAAAACATCAATTCGATCCTTACCTCTAAGTCGGCCTTCTGATCTCAGCATTGGTCCTTACCACCGAGTCAGCCAAAAAAGTGGTCAGCTAGAATACAAGTTGGGTCTATAATTAGGAACCAACTCTTAACTATGGCCCAATAAACCCAGTAGGCCATATGAAAATATATAAATAAGAGTGGTTAAATATGAAATTTAACATACACGAGATTGGAAAGGATTCCCTATTTAATAAAATAGGTGATGCAACTTTAATATCGTAGGAGAAGTTTTCAAATATTAGAAGGTGAAAGAAGAGTCAATTTAACAGTTTTACATTTATACATATATTTAACATAACATAATAAATAACTTTTTGTAACTCACTACCTTCTCATGCTTACAAAAAGATGTCTTCCTACTTCTCATCACAACCAAAACAAGAGAAAACATACATACGCACACGCATGAGAGTAAATGTTCAAAGGTGTAGTGTGTTGAGAGAGGAGAGATTTCTATTGTGTGTGTGCATGTGTGAGTGTGTGCGCGTGTGTGCGCATGCATCCACGCGTATGTGTGTGTGTGTGTGTGAGAGAGAGAGAGAGTTTAAAGTACAATTTATTCTCAAATAAAGGAAAGAGAAAAAAAAGAGAAGGAAGGAGAAGCTATCCATATTTGCAGGTTCATCAAACATACATCTCATTGTCATGCAATCAAAACAAGATCCTTTTATCTTTTTCCATAAATATTTATACAAATTTGTTGATCGAAATATTTATAGATTCCATAATATGTACATATTTTATTTAGAATTATATGACATGGTAAATAACGGAAGTATACCATTTAACATTTAATCATATTGACTATATTTCTCATGTGATTGAAAATTTACTCATTGATTGAAAATATAAAGTAAATAAATAAATAAAAGGTATCTCTCTGTACAATGTGTAACTATCCAAATATTATATAGATTATATATATTTTCTAACAATAATATAACACAAAATAAGATAGCAGAAGATTGACAAAAGATGTCAATATCATCTCTATAGCATTTAATACTTGACTATGTCTTTCATGATAATTATATAATATTACAAAAGTAACAAAAAATATAAATCATCATCTGCAAGACTATATGTAAGTATAAACAAAAGAATATACTAAAATTGATATACTTTAAAAAATAATTAAACCTCGAACTTATCTACTCTTTAAATTTAAAATTGTTATGTATTTCACAAAAATCGGAATTAATTTACTATTCAAATTTAATATCGTTATTGTCTTCATAAAAATCTAATTTTTTTATAATTCTCGAAATATGACTCTTGTGGTTTGTCAAAATTTCTTATACTTGTTTGATAAATGATATTATCTGGTTTCTTGATCTAGCATGCATAATGCTTTATGACCTTTGAAGCCAATAACTTTTCAATGTCAGTGCAATAGGAGTCGATCTAGTCCCAGGGAGAAGTGCCTCATAAAATATGCCTACTACATGGGTTTAATTCTCTCCTTACAAAAGGTGTCGCTAGGGACTTCCCCTTAGTATGGCCTTTATAAAACATCCGCTATAGATTTCTCCTTACAAAAGGTCTCGCTAGGGACTTCCCCTACCTGCAATTGTTTCTGAATTTAAAACTCCACACAGAGATGCAACCTCAATCTGGCCCCTCTCACATTATCATCAGTAGATGTTACTCATAACTTGTTTAAGTACCCATCTTTAAAATTAGCTATCCCTCAAACAACTCTTTTATTTTTCTCATTTCGATGGCCATTATACATTCAAACGACTTAGTCGTAAACCATCTCTTGGGAGATTAGATAATATGGGCAGACTTTTTATTCATCATTCATTAACAAGCAAAGAGATATCCTTAGTTTTTTTAAATGATTTGCACTCAACTTCAGCATGGCCAAGAAGCTCGCAAAGATAGGATTATAAAGTTTGGAAATCACCTCTGCTGTTGAGATGGTGCATGCTCCAGGATGATCGACGAGAAATTGTTTGTCTTCTCTTAAATCTGCAAATCACATGAGAAAAACTCGGATCAAGTATAATCAAGGCTCTCTCGAGGAAAAGTCTAGGTAGCTGAAAGGCAAGCCGGAGATATTCTCTTCTTCTTTCTAATATAAGTTGTGTTATTGATCCAGCTGGTCTATACATGCCAAATTGGAAATAAGCTTGTCCAAGGATACTTGGTCATGTTTGGCGCAGCTTCTATTTGAAAGTACTTTTGCATTTTTATTTAGTTACTTTTTAATGGAAACCGTTGGATATTGGAAGCCATTTATGTGGTATTTTTCTTGTGTTTTGACTTCCAACCAAAAGCTACAAGAGAGAACTTCCAAGATTAGAGAAAAAGTGAAGTTGTTACGAAAGAGTTGACTTTTGTAACAAACCAAAATTAGTTGTAACTTCTCTCCCTCAACTCATACTCTGTAAGAAGTGGAAGTCAAAAGTGACCTTCAAGTAGAAGTTTTGTCAAACACGTCTTTAATCTTTAACAAGGTCACCACATAAAGCTATCCTCAATTCTTCATTGTTGTCTTAATCTTAAACAAGGTCTCCTCTCAAAGATATATTCATTATGGTCCAATCATACCCTAGATGATTCATGTAATCTAGGGAAACTGGAAGCAAAATTGTAAATACACATTCCCAATGTTGAGGTGTGGAGCATGAACTTTCACATGGGTGCTACTGCGAGTTCACGGATCGACCTACACGGACAGGACATTTTATTACGTCACAGTGTGTATCAGGCTAACTCTATTAACAAAGCAAGAACAGAAAAGCAAGGATAGGAACTTTGAAAAATGCTACATCACCCACAAGCCACAAGCAGCAAGCACCCGAGAGATTTGCCTTTCCCCCATGTTCTCACCAGCAGTGTCCCAGAGACCAAGATTCACAGTCTGCCCAACCACCACATTAGAGCTGAAGTTGTCAAACACAGTAGGAACATAGTCCTATCCAAACAAAGGAAGGAAACATGAAACACAAAGGAGCAAGATCAGACCATCATAAACCACGTCTCAAATCCTCAGGCAAACAAACAAACAAAAGAGAGAGAGAGAGAGAGAGAGACAAAGCCCAAAGAAGAAGAACAAGACAATTAAAGAGAGAACATGGGGAAACAAGGCAGACAGTGGGAAAGGTGTTGCTGGTGTAGGAAATGAGGAGGCATGTCTTCCCCACCGCCCCATCTCCGACCGTCACACACTTTATGAACTTGGAGCTGCTCATCTCATCCCTCTTCCCACAAACCCACAAAGAGAGAGAGAGAGAGAGAGAGGAGCAGGGCGCACACACAGAAGAAGAAAGCACAGGAACCCACCACCTACCCACAACCCAAGATGCCTCCTTTCTTCCTCCCCTGCTCCTTTTCGACCTTTTCCCTTCTCCTTTTCCCTCCTCTGCTTACTAAATTTATGTGGGTTTTGCAGAGTATGCAACAGAAAGGAGTCGGCTTTGGTGGGGGTGAAGGAGCTGCACTGCCACTGCCTGCCCGCCACACTGCCTCCAAAGTCCTCTTCTCTCGCCTTCTCTCTCCTCTCCTTCCAAAGCGAAGCCATACAACACACTACTATCACGTGCAGATGGCCCCCCTGGGCTACACCTTCGTTAAGAAGGAAGCTTTTTTCTTCTGCTGCAGGTGGCAGCGGGATGGAAAAGGCAAGTTTGTAGCAGGTTATCAGCATCATTCCTGTCTGCTTTTCCTCTCGTTATTATTAGGGCCCTCACATGCTCTGCCATGACCAGCCTTCTTCTCCTCTCGGCCATTCCTGTGTTGTTTGCACTGTGGTGGTTCTGATACAGGTCATCAATCAGGAGGGTCCTTCTAGTTTTTGGATTGAGTAATGCTTGCTGCACAACGGAGTGTGCAGCAACGCCCGGTCACACCGCACGACTTGGTGCGGTTGGACCACGTGGCGTTGAAGGCCAGTTGGGAACGTTGAGATCGGTACGTCCGCTACAGCAATCAGCTGCCCCGACCCGCCCCCATCAAATCCCGCACCGTAAACGCCAGGTAATGAGTACCCAGTCATATTCGTTTGAAATTTACGCTCCATTTGAACATTTTCTACCCAAAATGTCCTTGAGCAGGAAAACGGATGGGAGAGAAGACATAGCAGTCACCTTTCGTGCCCGCTCCTTGCTCGTGCCAGTCCTTCCACGTCCATGTGCGCTTGTGAAGGTAGCTGGGCGACCGCAGCTAGCCGCGTGTGAAGGTGCCAATCCTCCCACGTCTATGTCCGCTTGGATATTACTCGCCTCTTGCCTCCACGCCTGTCCCTATTCTTGGTCGTTCGTGCCAGTTCTCCCGCCATCCTCCTCACTTACCCACCTCCACGAAAACCATGTTCTGAAGGTAGCAAGGTGATCGCGATCACAAGCCGACCTTGTGGAAATTACTTGCCTCCTGCATCCACGGCGGTTCCTATTCTTTGCTGGTTCGTGTTAGTCCTCCCACCATCCACGTTGATCCATGTTCCTACTTGCTTGTTTGTCAGTCGCCCACCTCCACGCGGATTGCGCGAGCTACCTAGGCAAGCCATGTTCTTCACATTCCTCACCTCCACTTTGCACATACCTCTTATGGGAGAAAGGAGACTGAACCACCCTTCTCCTACAAGGGAGAATGGAAGAGAAGAGATGTTCTTGTTGAGCAGCGAGATAGAACGACACGAAATGCAGCCGACCAATAGTTTTGAGATGTACATGCCCAACCCAATTGTTCACATGCAGTTTTCACCCCCCCCCCCTTGTACATATGCAGCGGCCCATCTTTCGGTGGCACATGCCAGCGTCCACTCTTATGATGCCAAACGTTGTGCTACTGACAGTTGTGCAAATGTAAGTTCCTACTCCTGTATACTTACCTTCTATGCCATCAGCAGAGTCAAACATACAAAACTTACAACTTACAATATTATCCGAAAAAACTAGAGAAACTGGTTAGTATATGTACTGTATTTATTATTAAATTTGTTAACATCAATATAATCTTGTATTTCAGAATTTTATTATTATTATTTGTTATTGTTTGTCAGCACATTCAATGGAAAATACAACAGAAGTGGAGAATAAGACTCCTGCAAAAACAAAGGAAGGTCGATTAACAACGGAGGCTAGTGCAAGTACGCAAGTTGCCACTAGAGATTTGTTCGAGGATCTTGGTTACACATTAACTGAAATTGATGTTCATTATAATTGAAACTTTCGTGTTATTCTCCACACATGCAACATCTGAAGTGGTAAATAGATGACAATATTGACAAATAGAAGTTTAGATTGTGAAATAAATTCAATTTTGATTGTAGAAGGTAAGATCTAACACACTAGTATAATGGGCAGTAATATAATGTTATCCCTCCAACATTAACTATTAATATAATAATGTATTAACTAATAACCTACTAAAAGATAACGTCTTGACTTGTTAAAATTTTAATATTTTAAAAGTTGACTAATAACTTAGACGCAATTATGATCCTAAGTTACTAGATTATGATGTTATTACCTTATTATGCTATTATATTAACACTTTGTTGATCTATTATAAATAGTGGACAAAAAGGGTGAAAAATACTATTAAAAACAAAGTGAAACTCTGACTTTATACATTGACATGTGATTCAAAAGAAAATGTTAAGGACGGAGGAGATCTAATTATTTTTTTGAAATAAAATTAGGATGGGCCAAACTCTTATGCACTAGTCATCATAACCCACTGGCACAAAGAAGGCCGTCTCTTTTATTTTAACGAAAAACATACCTGTGATATGTACTCAGTGCCAAGGAACTATCCTTGTCATGCACTTAGCCTCATTATACTTGTAGAATCGGTTATCCAGAATTATTTATCCGGAATAACGTATACTAAAATAAGAGGCGTTTAGCTTTGACAATTCTATAGGATCCATTGGCGGAAAAGAAAGGATAAACAATTCTTGGGCCTAGGGTTGAATTGCTTATTCTCCTTATTCTAGTATAATAATTCTAACGCGCTATAACCCATTCTGCCGATCAAACTAGAATTAACTTTATTCTAAGAATAAGGGGTTTTATTCTTCTCTAATTCTGCAAACAAAGTGTGTTTGTTTAGTTTGTTTCATGGATATCGTATTCCAGATTTTCTATACCCGGATCTCTTATACCTAGAACAACAAGAATCTTCTTTGGAACGCTCTTTCTTATTTTAGGAATAAGTAATTCGAGCCTTTTAGGTGAGTTGAGTTATTTCACTTATGCCGAGAGCAATGCGTCCGCGTCAAGAATAATGCGTCCGCGCTCTCAAACTCGGATTCGCAGAATAAATGTCATAAGCCATCCTATTCGACTCATTATTCCCCAAACAAAAGTGTCCATTAGGAATAAGCAAATCTACCAAACATTTTCATGAAAATATTTTACAGGAAAACAAATAAATGAAAGACTTTTCACTACAACAATTTCGCAAATATCAAATAACAGATCCCGATTTCATTTTCCTTGCAAATTTGTTTCCTTTCAGAAGATATAATCCATTCAAATATGTTTTAGGGTTGGAAACAGGAGAAATATCTGCCGCACAACCTGTGGTGATGGTGCAGCACCACCGGACACTACCTGTCCAATTGGCAGAATGGATACACACAAGGGTTGAGCCTTACTGCACCAGAAGGTGGATGGTTGCAGGCTTATATCTACTGCCACAACAGCAATGCAGCTTGTAGGGCAAACATTTTCAACATTCTCTCACTGTCACTAAAGACAATCACCCATGAGCTTGATTGCAATCAGCCCTAGGTGACATTTTGAGTTAAAGTTGCAACATTATCACCAGATGGAACTCTTCCATTGATGTATCCTCAATTAATATCTTTTCTGACCATATGAGGAAAAACACTACAGAATATCCTCAGACTTCTGATGAGACCTTAGCAGTATTCTTTCTAATGTCATCACATGACATGAAACTTGATCAGAGATGCTTGGGCATATTCAAGCATTAAGATAAACTCCTTTATCACTCTCATTTTAGTCACTTCAAAAGTAATGACACATGCTTTATAGTCTAATCAATAGTGTTCTTCTAATTGCAACTCCTCCAATTCACTGCCTCACCTTATATTACAATTTCTGCCAATATGATCTGACTTAAAGATTGGGTTAATGTACCCCATCTCTTTAAACCATCTCCTCAATAAAATAAGTGCATCCTTTATTCTTCTCAAGAACTTAAGGATTTCTTTTTATGATCTAGTGTCACACACTAGATCTTTCTAATATCTGTTCATGACACTTTGATCATAGGCCACATTAGGCCTTGCACATGCTTATGCATATTCCTTGACTTATCTCTATAAGTTAGAAACCTAATACATAAAATATTATGCCTAAATTAATACATGAGAAGATCTTTGAGAGCTGAAATGACATTCTTGAATCATTCTCAATAAGCAATATGTCATCTACTTGTAAAGTTAAAAGTAACTATATTCCCACTGACCTCTTGTAGACACAGAATTTTAACTTAATCCTAACATAACTACAAGATTTAATCGCCTCATCAAATCTCATATTATGATTGTGAAAAAATTGCTCCAACTCTCTAAAGTGTGCATACTATATATGGACATTCTCTAGATGTCAATCCTTTCAGTTGTGACATGTACACTTTCTCTTCAGGATCCGCATCGAGGAACGTTATCATCATCTTCACAAGTCCAAATTTATATAGTACATAGCAACACCAAGTTGAATTCTAATGGATCGAGGCAATCGAAGAGAAGCTTTCATCACAATCAACCTTTGTCCTTGACAATATCCTTTTTCATAATTGTACTTGCCTTGAAAGTGTTAACTTTTTCGTCCACTCTAAGATCTATTTACACTCGAAGGATACTATCTCCTCTAATAAACTAATCAAGTTTCAAACTTGAATGCAGCGCATGGAATCTAATTCAGAATTCTTGGTCCCTTATTAATATCTTAGAGGCAATATTTCTTATTGGCTCCTCATAGGTCATGGAATCTCCATCCTCATTATGGAGTACTTTTAGACTTCCAGTATAGATAAGTTTCACATATCCATCTAGTTATTCAAGTACTCTATTAGACCTATAAACAGTCTATGTGTCTATTGAATAAGTTCTTGAGGCGAATCTGTATGAATTTGTAATTCTAAAACTCTTCTAATTTTACTATGCTCCTACTGTTCCCACTAAGGATAAAATCCTTTTCTGGTGACATAATGCAAATAGCGGCAAACTCCCTTTGACCACTAAATCGGCAGAACAATATCGTAAAATCTCATTTGGGTACCCCACAAATTCATACAACTTAGTCACGATTCATACCAATACGGACTATACTTTTATGAGGTCAAGTGAAGCCCAAAACCTTCACACCTTTAAGGTTGAGCAATATTACTTATCCATATCTCATATAGATTGTAATACATTGATTTATACAGAACTCCGTTCAACGGGTAAACGGGATTCATTATGTAACAACCCGTCACCCTATGATCGGAGACCCGATCACTAAATGGGTGTCGAATCATTATCCAACGGTCTCACACCCGGATCTTATACACACATCTGGAGGAGTAAGCGTTAAACAAGGTTAAATATAACATTCACACGGACTACAAGGAATTATAGTGCGCAGGAAGGAAATTAATAATGTCCGTACACAGTCCAACAATAATTACATAGCCCAAGAAATTAAATAAGTACAGGCAGAAACAAAGTACAACAACATCGGGGCATACCCCGGAACTGAGATAGCTGCAGGTCCGCACACCAAGGAGAACACCACTCGCCGCCACTCGCCACGAGGTCCACACCTGAAACCGCAGGGAGTAAGCCACACCAGAATTGGGCTCAGTAGGGATCATCCGATCCCCTGCCTCCCACTCACGCACCCACAAGTGCAATAACAAAGATACAGGTGATTAAGGCAAGTAAAGCTGTGATAAAGTGTTAAATTGATCATTTAAGGGCAACCATATGCATCATACTCATGTTTTTATCTGCAAAATAACATGAAATGATAGATAATTGTGTAACAAGTCCAACGGTACCAATTTCATCAAATTCTGACTTAAAAACATCGTCATTTCATGTGATCAAAGGAGTGTAGCGCATTTGCGGTTTTTTCGACAAAACCGAGACGAAATGAATAAATATGATGATATTTTTATGATAATGCGCTAAATTATATTTATTTGATGTAAACAGGACATGCCGATGATGCAGTGCAGCTGGAGGAGTTTCCGAAAATTTGGGGGAGGTCCAGTGTGCGGATTTCAACTAAAACATGGGTAAAAATGCAAATTGACTCCTTCCTTCGCTGGAGTTTCCTTAAACCCACTATTTCCAATTTCCCAACCCCAGTCCTACTTCTTATCCAGTTTCCTTCCCACACCTCTCCTCCTCTCTATATTAATCTCTCCCTCTCCTCTCCCCCAGCAGCCTTGAACCCTCCGAATTCCTGTCTTCTATTTCTCTTCCTCTGTCTCTTTCTCTCCCTCTGTTTTCTCTCTGTCCGTTTTCTCTCCAAGCTCTCCCTCTCTTTGATCTCCCCGTTTTCTCCTCCTCCGCTTAACCTCTCCCTTGCGGTGTCTCTCTCTACCTCCCCTCCTACCCGGCAACCTCCTCAAACACCAGCTGCTCCAACGCTGTGAAGCACATGCATGCACACCCCCTGTTGCGCTTGAAGCCGCTGCACCTGAATGCTGCCAAGCTTCTCCAAGCGAACCAGCCAGCACATTCCAACACCTCCACGAGCAACATCTCGCAGCTGGCTGAAGCTCCTCCACGCAGCTGCACGCACACAGCAGCGAGCACATACATGCACCTCCACCTTCCTGCATCTCCACGCAGCAAAGCTTCACAACCACCCTCCAGCAGCTGCACCCACGGGCCTGAAGCCTGCGAGAACCCACGGGCATGTCCCAGCAGCTTCCCAGCAGCAACTTCCCAGCAGCAGCTTCGCAGCAGCCTTCCTGTCCTCCACAGCAGCCACGTTCCAAGCTTCCTCCAGCATGCAGCCACATACATCAGCACCAGCAACCAGCTTCTTCTAAGCGTGAAGCCAGCAGTTCACCGGCCCCCTCCAGCAGCTGCTTCCTTCAACACCTGTCCCGCCAACCTGCAGCAGCCTTCAACCACGTGCCACCAGCTTCCAGCAGAACGCACCAGCTTCCACCAACCAGTAGCAGATCTTCTCCACCGCACCCTGCAATTTCCAGCAACCTGTCCATGCGTCTTCTCCACGTGCAGTAGCTGTTTACTACCCTTCCCAAGCTCCTCCTTTTCCAACCCAGCCACACGCAGAAGCCCTCTCCAAGCTCTATTTGCTGCATACGTTTGGTTTACTTAATTTTTCATTAATCACTTTTGTTAGTTTAGATAAGTGTAATTATTGTTAAACGGTTAGTGGCTAATGAAAATTCTATTCAATTTTTATTCAGTTAAGGTTTATTTCCTCGTTACATTAGGGGTGTTTGTTTGTCAACTTGGAATTAGCCTAGTTAATTAGATTTCTTTTTAATTTTAGTTAATTAGCGTATGTACGGTTTAATTAAGTAGTTAATCATTTAGTGTAATTAGTTAATTTCGGTTGTTGTTATTTTTAGAATAATTGAATTTTAAAGCATTAAAAATCCTAAACAATCGTCAATTTTTTTAGATTAATTAAATTCCAAAGTTTTCAAAGTTAGAAATCTATCTCCCTGTGGATCGACTCGGACTCACCACTGTTAATTTTTAAAATCTGATTTGAGTGAGCCGAATAAATTTAGATTGAACGTTTTCATGTGTTTAACGACGCACAATTCGAAACGATCAATTTTTGGCGCCGTTGCCGGAGAGTTAGATTTTTAATTTTGATTATCTTGGATTTAGAGTAATTAGTTTTTAGCTAACCTTATTTTTATTATTTTTGCAGGTATATTGAAAAAAAAAAAAAAAAAAACAAGGAAAGCGAAATCATGGTCAGTGTGTTCCAACTTTCTATGTTTTAATTTCCTTATTCTAGTTAGTTTCTTTTTTTGTAGTTTCTACTCTAGATAGGTTTCCATTAACTAAAAAAAAAAGAAACAAAAAGAGGAACATCCAAATTTAAAAACCTTCATTGCCAAGATTAGAAACCTTCCATGCTAGGCATTCATCATCCTAGGAAAGCATGAGATAGTTTCCTTTCACAGTTATTTCCATAAATTGTTGAAGATTGCGGGGGAAAGGTACGTGTTTCAATTTTTAGCAAGTCATTCATAATTGCATCAACACACCTTGCATTGATTTGTTGCCTTGTATTGCATTCAAAACGACTCTAAGGGCAGCAACTTTAACCACATAAGGTAGGGATTTGATCACCCTTCCTTAGCCCACAAATCACCTTCCTTGCATTGACATTTCCTAATCCAACTAAAAGCAAGTCGAAAGAGAATCTAGGGTTTACACCGTGAGTGGTTTAAATCTCGGGTTGCCTCCATTTTTTGCAACGGTGTCTAGGCTAGAGGTAAAAAGGCAAACGTCTAAGCGGGAAAGTGGTTCTCTAATTAGGTCCCTACGAAAGTAGGGGGAGCCTCCCACTACCCCACCTCTTACCTGGCCGTTGACTGATTGTGGTTGTGACTCGAGGTGGACTCCATCCACCTTGTAAGAAAATTCACATAGAGAGTCTAGGATTAACAGTAGATCATTAGGATAATTTGTTTGTCAAAATTGTTTGCATTTAAAAAAAAAAAAACAAGAAATAGAAAACAAAATCCTCTTTCCATAAGTCCTAGTGCATACAAGGTAGGAGATCTCAAAATCCTAACCTTCTAGGACCACTTGCTGAAATAGAAAGAATCTTACATCACAGAAATCCACCACAAGATCCAATGGCTGATAATCAGGACCCACCAAAGCAAATGAAGGACTATTTCATTCCAAATCGATATCAACCTTCATCTTGTATTCATCTTCCTCAGAATCCAGCCAATCAATATGAAATCAAATCTAGCACCATTCAGATGCTCCCATCCTTTTATGGGAATACTAATGAAGATCCTTATAAGCATCTGGATGAATTCCTAGAAATCTGTTCCACGGTGAAGATCCAGAATTTCACCGATGATGGCCTTAAATTGACCTTATTTCCCTTTTCATTAAAGGACAAGGCTAAATATTGGTTGGGAACCATAGGAAGGCCCATTAGGACATGGGAAGAAATGCAGAAAAAATTTCTCAAGAAGTTATATCCCATCGGGCGGACCAATACCATGAGACGGGCCATCACGAGTTTTACCCAAACTCCCGGGGAATTGATCCATGAATCTTGGGAAAGACTGAAAGAATTGCTTAGAAAATGCCCTCATCATGGGCTTTCAAAATGGCAAATTGTCCAAGCATTCTATGAAGGATTGTCTGAACAGTTCAGACAGATCGAGGATGCCTCATGTGGAGGGGCGTTTATGATGAAAAATGAAGATGAGGCCTATGATCTGTTTGAGATGTTAAGTGAAAATTCCATCAATCATGCCTCATTATCATCTTATGAAAGGTCTGTTGGGCCATCTAAACGGACTGGAATGTATGAACTTAAGGCCCGCGGAGAGCCCGAATCCAGAATGGACATAAATCTGATTAATCAGAGGTTGGATAAGGTAGACATCTTGGCCCAGAAACTAGACCAACTCTTGGCCTTAAACAAGCAAGAGCCTACTTACCCAACACAATCTAGTCCATATGAAAGCCCATCTTCTGTCAATCATGATATTTGTGCCTTATGCGCAAGTCCAACCCATCAAGTGAATGAATGCCCAACTGCGGCCCAACTTCCACCATTCATTCAAGAACAAGTTCAGGCTGCCCAAGGATTCTCCAGGCCCAATAATGACCCATTCTCAAATACTTACAATCCTGGCTGGAGAAATCACCCTAATTTCTCTTGGAAGAATCAGCAGGCCCCATTACCAATGTCCCATCCTCCCATGCATCAAGCCCAAAAGCCACAGAATTCATTCCAACAACAATCTCATTTCTATGGAAATGTTCAGGCTAGGGGATCTCAAGTCCAGTTTTCTCAACCGGCCCAGTATCAATCAGGTCAACCGGCCCCGTATCAATCAGGTCAACCGGCCCACTACCACTCATTCCAATCAGGACAGCCAACCCAATACCATCCTCCACCCACTTACCAGCAACCTCCTCAGCCCAACTTTGATGATAAATTCACTCAACTCCAACAACTGATTTTGACCCAGCAACAATCCATTGCTAAGTTGGAAAGTCAAATGGGCCAACTAGCTGAGGCCGCGATGAGAAGAGAAGTAGGCCAACTTCATAGTCAACCCGTTGCCAATCCAAGGAATCAACCTCCGGGTTTTCCACAGCAATCGGGCCTTTTACCTCAGCCTGGCCCGGTACCACAACCTAAAGGGCCACAATTTGAGAATGTTAAAGCCATTTCAGCCCTTAGGAGTGGGAGAAGTTTAGAAAAACCACATGCAGATAGAGAGTAAGCTAAAGGTTCCACTGATGGGCCTCAGGAAATTGAAAGTGAGAGTGAAGATGAACCCATCATAGAGAAGTTGGAGGAGGATCTGATAGGAAAAGGGAAGATTGATGCAGGCCCCAGTTCTTATAAACCTAGGGTACCATTTCCTAATGCCTTGTTAGATAAGCCCAATACCAGGAAGAAACTAGCCCAGAATGAGGAGTTGTTGGATTTGTTCAAACAAGTCCAAATTAATATTCCACTCCTCGATGCCATCAAGCATGTGCCAGCTTATGCTAAGTTTCTCTAGGAATTATGTACTCCACGAAGAGAATCTAGAATGGCACCCGAAAAGGTTCGGCTTTCTGAGGATGTTAGTGCAATTGTGATGAATCATTTACCCAAGAAGTTAAAGGATCCTGGAGCACCTCTAATTTCATGTGACTTAGCTGGAATTACATTTGATAGAGCTTTATTGGATCTAGGTGCTAGTGTGAATCTATTGCCAACAGCCATTTATGAGAAATTTGATATAGGAGAATTAAAGCCCACATCCATCATCTTGCAGTTGGCTGATAGGTCTGTGAAAACTCCACGGAGATTAATTGAGGATGTTATTGTAAAGGTTAATGATTGTTATTTTCCCGTGGATTTTCTTATTCTAGATATGGCATTACCTGAGGAACTCATTCACACTCCGATCATCCTAGGTCGTCCATTCTTAGCCACTGCGAAGGCTAATATAAATTGTGAAACTGGCATAATGGATATTTCATTTGGGGGTCAAAAGGTCCAGATTAATGTCTTCAAAGCATCTCAATACCCAGATCATGAAAAAGAATGCCACACTATTGATATATTGGATAATCTGGTTGAAGAAAATGAGATGTCCACATATGACTTTTTGGAGGAAGCCAACACTCTAAAGGACTCTCATGGCCCATTAACATCTTGGCCCAAGGTTGAACCTTTACCAGCCTTACAATCTGAGCCCGCTTTGCCATCTTTAGAGGACCCTCCTGAGCTTGAACTCAAACCATTACCTGAGTCTCTCAAGTATATCTTTTTGGGCCCGGACCAAACTCTCCCGGTCATCATTGCGGCAAATCTCACATCGCCGCAGGAGGCCCAATTAACTGAGGTCCTCAAAGACCACAAGGGTGCTATTGGATGGTCGGTGGCCGATTTAAAGGGAATTAGCCCATCCATTTGCATGCATCACATCTATATGGAAGAGAATTCTAAGCCCAGTCGGGAGATGCAAAGGCGGCTTAACCCTAATATGAAAGAAGTGGTGAAGAAGGAAGTTGTGAAATGGCTGGATGCGGGTATTATTTACCCAATATCAGACAGTAAATGGGTCAGCCCAACTCAAGTGGTACCCAAGAAATCTGGATTAACGGTTATCAAGAATGATCATGGAGAAGAGGTACCCACTAGGCTTACCACGGGATGGAGAGTGTGCATTGATTACCGAAAGCTGAATCTAATGACTAAGAAGGACCACTTTCCACTCCCATTCATGGATCAGATTCTGGAAAAGTTATCGGGCCATAAGTACTTCTGCTTCTTAGATGGGTACTCCGGGTACAATCAAGTGGCTATTTACCCGGAAGATCAAGAAAAGACCACCTTCACGTGCCCTTATGGCACGTTTGCTTTTAGGAGAATGCCATTCGGATTATGCAACGCACCAGCCACATTTCAACGGTGCATGATGGCTATCTTCTCCGATATGGTGGGAGAATTCCTAAAAGTTTTCATGGACGATTTCTCAATCTTCGGGGACTCTTTTGAAAATTGCTTGAAAAATCTTAAACAGGTGCTAGCACGATGCATAGACACCAATCTTATTCTTAGCTGGGAAAAGAGCCATTTCATGGTTCGAGAGGGCATTGTTCTAGGCCACATTGTGTCTGAAAGGGGGATAGAGGTAGATAAAGCTAAGATCGATCTCATATCCAATCTTCCTCCTCCCACCTCGGTCAGACAGATCCGTTCATTCCTCGGCCATGCCGGTTTCTATCGCCGGTTTATCCACAATTTCTCTCAAATTGCCCGACCCCTAACTCTTCTCTTAGCTAAGGATGTCCCTTTCCAAATGGATGAATCTTGCATCAAGGCATTTAATTCTTTGAAGGAATCTTTGACCAAAGCCCCGATTCTTCAATCTCCAGATTGGTCTTTACCCTTCGAAATCATGTGTGATGCCTCTGATTATGCTATCGGTGCAGTTTTGGGACAAAGAATCAACAAATGTCCCGTTGTGATATATTATGCAAGCCGCACCCTTGCCGATGCTCAAATGAATTATACCACCACAGAAAAGGAATTATTGGCTGTGGTTTTTGCCCTAGAAAAATTCAGATCTTATCTTTTAGGGGCAAAAGTCATAATCTATTCTGATCACTCAGCTCTGAAATATTTGTTGAACAAGAAGGATGCAAAGCCTAGGCTTATTAGATGGATCTTACTCTTCCAGGAATTTGATTTGGAAATTCGGGATAAGAAGGGTTATGAGAATGTGGTAGCTGACCACCTATCCCGAATTCCGATCTCTGACAGTACACCAATCACTGATTCCTTTCCTGATGAGCATCTACTGACCATTTCTCACACTGCTGCACCATGGTATGCTCATATTGTCAATTACAAGGTGACTAATCAGCTTCCGGAAGGATGGACTAAAAGTGAAAAGGACAAATTCTTTTCTCAGGAAAAATTTTATTTCTGGGAGGATCCTGAATTATTCAAATTTTGTCCTGATCAAATCATTAGGCGATGTGCCCCTGAAGAAGAACAACAGAGTGTTCTCAATTTCTGTCATAATCTGGCGTGTGGGGGCCACTTCTCAGAAAAGAAAACTGCAGCCAAAGTCCTACAAAGTGGTTTTTACTGGCCCACACTTTTCAAAGATGCCCATAAATTTAGCAAAACTTGCCTCCGATGTCAGGCTGTAGGAAATATGGCGAAAAGGGATATGATGCCACTCAACCTAATCTTGGTGGTTGAAGTCTTTGATGTTTGGGGAATTGACTTTATGGGACCTTTTACACCCTCTTTTGGACATACATATATTCTGGTAGCGGTGGATTATGTCTTAAAATGGATTGAAGCAGTAGCCACCCGAACCAATGATCATAAAGTGGTCATTAAATTCGTTCAGAAGAATATCTTTTCTCAGTTCGGGTGGTCTAAAGCTATCATTAGTGATGGGGAAACGCACTTCACGAATTACCAGTTTCGGGCTTTGCTTAAGAAATATGGGATTAATCACAAGGTAGCCACCCCCTATCATCCCCAAACTAGTGG
The DNA here is from genome assembly GCA_030544215.1 of Zantedeschia hybrid cultivar. Lineage (NCBI taxonomy): Eukaryota > Viridiplantae > Streptophyta > Magnoliopsida > Alismatales > Araceae > Zantedeschia > Zantedeschia hybrid cultivar. Next base: position 52,312,015 of record JARZZO010000011.1, read on the forward strand.
CCAAGTGGAAGTTTCCAATAGAGAGATTAAGAACATTCTGCAAAAGTCCGTTAGGCCCGATAGAAAAGATTAGTCTGAAAGATTGGATGATGCTTTATGGGCCTATCGGACCGCTTACAAAACTCCTATTGGCATGTCTCCTTATCGCCTAGTTTTCGAAAAAGCATGCCACCTTCCGGTGGAATTGGAACATAGGGCTTATTGGGCCATCAAACAAGTCAATCTGGACCTAGCCCAAGCTGGTTCCCACCGAACCTTACAACTGAGTGAGCTGGAAGAGTTGCGTAACAAGGCCTATGAAAATTCAAAGATCTATAAAGCCAAAACTAAAGCTTTTCATGATAAACATATTGTCCGAAAATCCTTTCGTCCAAATCAGAAAGTTTCGCTATTTAATTCTAGGCTTCGCCTATTTCCTGGAAAACTGAAATCCATATGGGATGGACCCTTCGTGGTCGTTAAAGCCTTCGATCATGGAGCCGTTAAAATTCTGAATCCTAAGAGCGGGAACACTTTTACTGTTAATGGTCAACGGTTGAAACCATTCATTGAAAATCTTCAAAATGAGCCACCTGAATCTATAGAATTGAGTGATCCACATTGACTGAACCTCCGTCTGGCTGAAGACGATAAACTTAGCGCTTGTTGGGAGGCAACCCAATATTTTACTTTAGTTGTTGATATTTCTTTTCCTTTTAGGTCCCTGAGCAGCAATCACCGTGGGTATGTCGCATCCTCGTCATTACAGGTTGTTTCGCTCCTTCACAAATTCTCTTCGGGCTGCGTGTTTTTTTTCATATCTTTTATGCCATTGAGGACAATGTCAATCAAGTTGGGGGGTGAGACAATCATATGCATTTATTGAAAATCTTTTGAAGAAAACTGATAACTTTCACTGAAAAATGGTCAAATTTTTTCAAAAACTTCTTTTCGCATCATAAAAAAAAAAAAAAAAATGCATGAAAATCATGTTTCATTAAGTAAATCTTAAACAAATCAGTTTTCTGTTAATCACATTGGTTAAAGAGCCTGTAAAGTTTAAATATCCCACTCTACAAAAATCCACGGCAGGATGATTTTCACACACACACGGCAACTTAGAATAAATGAAAGATCTTAAAAGTATAGAATTGCTGGAATTATCCTCAAGGATAAGACTACTTATTCTAATTTTTCTTTTTGGGTTGAACGAAAGGAATGTGTAAGATCCGTAATAGGGGACTGCCTCACTCAGCACTCTAAAAGAGGCGGTTAGTTAAAATGGACAGCTGTAAACACTAAAGGCAAAACAAGGCGATAAAAGAGCTAAAGGAAGGTAGGTGGCAAAAAGTACGCACCTCCCCTCACGCAATTCAAAGATAGTGGTGGTCGTTTCGAATTGTGCGTCGTTAAACACATGAAAACGTTCAATCTAAATTTATCCGGCTCACTCAAATCAAAATTTAGAAATTTAATAGCGGTGAGTCCGAGTCGAACCACAGGGAGTTAGAATTTTAATTTTGAAAACTTTAGACTTTAGTTAATCTAAAAATAAGTGAGATTTAAATTAAACTAATTACTTAATTAAACTAAAACTAAGTTAACTAATATTACCTAAAAATAGAATTACACAAACTAAACAAATCCTTTTTTTTTACTTTTCTTTTTCAAAGATTAAACACAAACTCATATAAAAATAAGCACGACGAAAAATTATAATAACAAAGACAACCTATTGTTTGATTGTATAAATCAAAAAAAAACATCAAGAATCAAATAACCTAATTAAACAACTAATAACTAATTAAAACAACAATTAATCAATAATTAATCCTAATCAAATAACCATCAACTAATTAAATAATACCTACACATCAAATAACTAGCAACTACCCCTAATTAAATAACCAATACTATTAATAGAAAGAACAACACAAGAGTGTGGGTTGCTGGCGCAATGGACCAGCTGTTGGGAGATCTGGTGCAGTGGACAGCTGGGAAGCTGCTGTGTGCGTGCTGCAGGAGAAAGAAGCTGCTGCTGGCTGGTGGTAGCTGCAGCACGTGGATGGAGCTGCAGGGCTGCTGGCTTCAAGCTGGGACAGGTGCTGCAGTGAAAGGAGCTTGCTGATGGATGCTTGGAAGCTTTGCTTGAGGAAGGAGGAAGCCGGAGGTGCTGGGATGATGCTGCTGTTGACGGCAGGTTGAAGGAGGAGGATGCACGTGCAGCTGCTGGCTGAAGGCCGTGTGAAAGCTTCTCCGCATGCAGGCTGTTGCTGGACACTTGCAGAAGCAGCTGCGTGAAGCTGGTGGAAGGGGTGCTGGAATTTGTTGGAAGAAGGCTGGGAGCTGCTGCGTTGGAGGGTAGAAACTTCACCGGACATGCATGGCTGCGTGCAGCTGCGTGGATGCCGGTGATGGAGCTTGCTTGGTGGAGCTCGGTTGCTGGCGGCTGGGCAACACGCGGCGGTGGAGGACATGCATGCAGGTCGTGGAGGAAGCTTCAGGTCCGTGAGAGGTGGAGATGCAGGAAGGTGGAGGAGGAAGAGAAAGAGAAGAGGAGAGGAAGAAGGAGAGTGCTTGGGAGAAAGAGGGGGGTTGTGCGTTTGAGAAAGAATAAGGGAGAGAGGGAGGAAGAGAGGCTACCGGGGAAGAAAAATAGAAGAGAGAGGGTTGCGGGAAGGAGAGTTGGCAAAGGAGGAGGAGAGGGCTCGGAATATATGGAGAGAAGAAGAGAGAGAGAGAGAACGTGTGGGAGGGTTTTTGGAAAGGGAGAAGTTGGAAAACAAAACGGAAAGAGGAAGAGAGAGTCTGAGTTGGGGAAGGAAGGAGAGGAAACTGGAGAAGATTTAGGATTCAATTTTCTAAAACGAGAAAGAGAGATGATTTTTAAAATAAAGGAAGGGATATGTTTAGGAAATCGGAGAGACGGAGGGAAATAGTGGGTTTTAGGAAACTCCAGCGAAGGAAGGAATCAAATTGTATTTTTACCCATGTTTTAGTTGAAATCCGCACACTAGACCTCCCCCAAATTTCCGAAAACTCCTCCAGCTGCACTGCATCATCGGCATGTCCTGTTCACATCAAATAAATATAATTTAGCGCTTTATCATAAAAATATCATCATATTTATTCATTTCGTCTCGGTTTTGTCGAAAAACCGCAAATGCGCTACACTCCTTTGATCACATGAAATGACGATGTTTTTAAGTCAGAATTTGATGAAATTGGTACCGTTGGACTTGTTACACAATTATCTATCATTTCATGCTATTTTGCAGATAAAAACATGAGTATGATGCATATGGTTGCCCTTAAATGATCAATTTAACACTTTATCACACCCCCCAACTTACTCATTGCTAGTCCCTTAGCAACGCAAATAAGGAAAAGTTAGGACAAACAATGAATTATCATGCTTCATTTGTAGTATCTTTCACAATCAATTTAAGTGGTAGCCGTTTGGTTGAGCTAAAAAGTTTTCATATCCCACAATATTTTGATTCAGACAGGTGATTGTGCATGAAATTTGACACACTTAGAACTCGTTTCCGACCTTTCTGGTATATTCTTGCCTTTACTCCTCTTTAGATAAGACTACCTGGGGAGGAGAAGAGAATACGAGATTTCACGATCAGTCAGTGAGGACCGTTTTTCAGTTTCCGTCCCAACTCAGCACTTTTCACGACTTGGTCATATTTTTGGTTCGATGGACTTTTTAGCGCGGCGTTTCTTTATTGTACTTTTGCTTTTGAGAGTGCGTACTTTTTGCCACTCTCTTTGAATTGCCTGAGGGGAGGTGCGTACTTTTTGCCACCTACCTTCCTTTAGCTCTTTTATCGCCTTCTTTTGCCTTTAATGTTTACAGCTGTCCATTTTAAATGACCGCCTCTTTTAGAGTGCTGAGTGGGACAGTCCCCTATTACGGATTCTACACATTCCTTTCGTTCAACCCAAAAGAAAAATTAGAATAAGTAGTCTTATCCTTGAGGTTAATTCCAGCAATTCTATACTTTTAAGATCTTCCATTTATTCTAAGTTGCCGTGTGTGTGTGAAAATCATCCCGCCGTGGATTTTTGTAAAGTGGAATATTTGAACTTTAAAGGCTCTTTAACCGATGTGACTAACAGAAAACTGATTTGTTTAAGATTTACTTAATGAAACATGATTTTCATGCAATTTTCCTAGGATGTGAAAATAAGTTTTTGAAAAAAATTGACCATTTTTCAGTGAAAGATATCAGTTTTCTTCAAAAGATTTTCAATAAATGCATATGATTGTCCCACCCCCCAACTTGATTGACATTGTCCTCAATGGCATAAAAGATATGAAAAAAAACGCAGCCGGAAGAGAATTTGTGAAGGAGCGAAACAATCTGTAATGACGAGGATGCGTCATACCCACGGTGATTGCTGCTCAGGGACCTAAAAGGAAAAGAAATATCAACAACTGAAGTAAAATATTGGGTTGCCTCCCAACAAGCGCTAAGTTTATCGTCTTCAGCCAGACGGAAGTTCAGTTAGTGTGGATCACTCAGTTCTATGGATTCAGGTGGTTCATTTTGAAGATTTTAAATGAATGGTTTCAACCGTTGACCATTAACAGTAAAAGTGTTCCCACTTTTGGGGTACAGAATTTTAACGGCTCCATGATCGAAGGCTTTAACGACCACGAAGGGTCCATCCCATCTGGATTTCAGTTTTCCAGGAAATAGGCGAAGCCTAGAATTAAATAGCCAAATTTTCTGATTTGGAAGAAATGATTTTCTGACAATATGTTTATCATGAAAAGCTTTGGTTTTGGCTTTATAGATCTTTGAATTTTCATAGGCCTCATTACCCAACTCTTCCAGCTCACTCAGTTGTAAGGTGCGGTGGGCACCAGCTTGGGCTAGGTCTAGATTGACTTGTTTGATGGCCCAATAAGCCCTATGTTCCAATTCCACTGGAAGGTGGCACGCTTTTCCGAAAACTAGGCGATAAGGAGACATGCCAATAGGAGTTTTGTAAGCGGTCCGATAGGCCCATAAAGCATCATCCAATCTTTCAGACCAATCTTTTCTATCGGGCCTAACGGACTTTTGCAGAATGTTCTTAATCTCTCTATTGGAAACTTCCACTTGGCCACTAGTTTGGGGATGATAGGGGGTGGCTACCTTGTGATTAATCCCATATTTCTTAAGCAAAACCCGAAACTGGTAATTCGTGAAATGCGTTCCCCCATCACTAATGATAGCTTTGGGCCACCCGAACCGAGAAAAGATATTCTTCTGAACGAATTTAATGACCACTTTATGATCATTGGTTCGGGTGGCTACTGCTTCAATCCATTTTGAGACATAATCCACCGCTACCAGAATATATGTATGTCCAAAAGAGGGTGGAAAAGGTCCCATAAAGTCAATTCCCCAAACATCAAAGACTTCAACCACCAAGATTGGGTTGAGTGGCATCATATCCCTTTTCGCCATATTCCCTACAGCCTGACATCGGAGGCAAGTTTTGCTAAATTCATGGGCATCTTTGAAAAGTGTGGGCCAGTAAAAATCACTTTGTAGGACTTTGGCTGCAGTTTTCTTTCCTGAGAAGTGGCCCCCACACGCCAGATTATGACAGAAATTAAGAACACTCTGTTGTTCTTCTTCATGGACACATCGCCTAATGATTTGATCAGGACAAAATTTGAATAATTCAGGATCCTCCCAGAAATAAAATTTTTCCTGAGAAAAGAATTTGTCCTTTTCACTTTTAGTCCATCCTTCCGGAAGCTGATTAGTCACCTTGTAATTGACAATATGAGCATACCATGGTGCAACAGTGTGAGAAATGGTCAGTAGATGCTCATCAGGAAAGGAATCAGTGATTGGTGTACTGTCAGAGATCGGAATTCGGGATAGGTGGTCAGCTACCACATTCTCAGAACCCTTCTTATCCCGAATTTCCAAATCAAATTCCTGGAGGAGTAAGATCCATCTAATAAGCCTAGGCTTTGCATCCTTCTTGGTCAACAAATATTTTAGAGCTGAGTGATCAGAATAGATTATGACTTTTGCCCCTAAAAGATAAGATCTGAATTTTTCTAGGGCAAAAACCACAACCAATAATTCCTTTTCTATGGTGGTATAATTCATTTGAGCATCTGCAAGGGTGCGACTTGCATAATATATCACCACGGGACATTTGTTGATTCTTTATCCCAAAACTGCACCGATAGCATAATCAGAGGCATCGCACATGATTTCGAAGGGTAAAGACCAATCTGGAGATTGAAGAATCGGGGCTTTGGTCAAAAATTCCTTCAAAGAATTAAATGCCTTGATGCAAGATTCATCCATTTGGAAAGGGACATCCTTAGCTAAGAGAAGAGTTAGGGGCCGGGCAATTTGAGAGAAATTGTGGATAAACCGGCGATAGAAACCGGCATGGCCGAGGAATGAACGGATCTGTCTGACCGAGGTGGGAGGAGGAAGATTGTATATGAGATCGATCTTAGCTTTATCTACCTCTATCCCCCTTTCAGACACAATGTGGCCTAGAACAATGCCCTCTCGAACCATGAAATGGCTCTTTTCCCAGCTAAGAATCAGATTGGTGTCTATGCATCGTGCTAGCACCTGTTTAAGATTTTCCAGGCAATTTTCAAAAGAGTCCCCGAAGATTGAGAAATCATCCATGAAAACTTCGAGAAATTCTCCCACCATTTCGGAGAAGATGGCCATCATGCACCGTTGAAATGTGGCTGGTGCGTTGCATAATCCGAATGGCATTCTCCTAAAAGCAAACGTGCCATAAGGGCACGTGAAGGTGGTCTTTTCTTGATCTTCCGGGTAAATAGCCACTTGATTGTACCCGGAGTACCCATCTAAGAAGCAGAAGTACTTCTGGCCCGATAACTTTTCCAGAATCTGGTCCATGAATGGGAGTGGAAAGTGGTCCTTCTTAGTCATGAGATTCAACTTTCTGTAATCAATACACACTCTCCATCCCGTGGTGAGCCTAGTGGGTACCTCTTCTCCATGATCATTCTTAATAACTGTTAATCCAGATTTCTTGGGTACTACTTGAGTTGGGCTGACCCATTTACTGTCTAATATTGGGTAAATAATACCCGCATCTAGCCATTTCACAACTTCCTTCTTCACCACTTCTTTCATATTGGGGTTAAGCCGCCTTTGCATCTCCCGACTGGGCTTAGAATTCTCTTCCATATAGATGTGATGCATGCAAATGGACGGACTTATTCCTTTCAAATCGGCCACCGACCATCCAATAGCACCTTTGTGGTCTTTGAGGACCTCGGTTAATTGGGCCTCCTGCGGCGATGTGAGATTTGCCGCAATGATGACCGGGAGAGTTTGGTCCGGACCCAAAAAGATATACTTGAGAGACTCCGGTAATGGTTTGAGTTCAAGCTCAGGAGGGTCCTCTAAAGATGGCAAAGCGGGTTCAGACTGCAAGGCTGGTAAAGGTTCAACCTTGGGCCAAGATGTTAATGGGCCAGGGGAGTCCTTTAAAGTATTGGCTTCCTCCAAAAGGTCATATGTGGACATCTCATTTTCTTCAACCAGATTATCCACAATATCAATAGTATGGCATTCTTTTTCATGATCTGGATATTGAGACGCTTTGAAGACATTAAACTGGACTTTTTGACCCCCAAATGAAATGTCCATTATGCCAGTTTCACAATTTATATTAGCTTTGGCAGTGGCTAAGAATGCACGACCTAAGATGATCGGGGTGTGAATGAGTTCCTCAGGTAATGCCATATCTACAATAAGAAAATCCACGGGAAAATAACAATCATGAACCTTTACGATAACATCCTCAATTAATCCCCGTGGAGTTTTCACAGACCTATCAACCAACTGCAAGATGATGGGTGTGGGCTTTAATTCTCCAATATCAAATTTTTCATAAATGGCTGTTGGCAATAGATTTACACTCGCACCTAGATCCAATAAAGCTCTATCAAATGTAACTCCAGCTAAGTCACATGAAATTAGAGGTGCTCCAAGATCCTTTAACTTCTTGGGTAAATGATTCATCACAATTGCACTAACATCCTCAGAAAGCCGAACCTTTTCGGGTGCCATTCTAGATTCTCTTCGTGGAGTCCATAAGTCCTTGAGAAACTTAGCATAAGCTGGCACATGCTTGATGGCATCGAGGAGTGGAATATTAATTTGGACTTGTTTGAACAAATCCAACAACTCCTCATTCTGGGCCAGTTTCTTCCTGGTCTTGGGCTTAGCTAACAAGGCATTAGGAAATGGCACCCTAGGTTTATAAGAACTCGGGCCTTCATCAATCTTCCCTTTTCCTTTCAGATCCTCCGCCAACTTCTCTATGATGGGTTCATCTTCACTCTCACTTTCAATTTCCTGAGGCCCATCAGTGGAACCTTTAGCTAACTCTCCATCTGCATGTGGTTTTTCTAAACTTCTCCCACTGCTAAGGGCTGAAATGGCTTTAGCATTCTCAAATTGTGGCCCTTTAGGCTGTGGTACCGGGCCAGGCTGAGGTAAAAGGCCCGATTGCTGTGGAAAACCTGGAGGTTGATTCCTTGGATTGGCAACGGGTTGACTAGGAAGTTGGCCTACTTCTCTTCTCATCGCGGCCTCAGCTAGTTGGCCCATTTGACTTTCCAACTTAGCAATGGATTGTTGCTGGGTCAAAATCAGTTGTTGGAGTTGAGTGAATTTATCATCAAAGTTGGGCTGAGGAGGTTGCTGGTAAGTGGGTGGAGGATGGTATTGGGTTGGTTGTCCGGATTGGAATGAGTGGTAGTGGGCCGGTTGACTTGATTGATATTGGGCCGGTTGACCTGATTGATACTGGGCCGGTTGAGAAAACTGGGTTTGAGGTCCCCTAGCCTGAACATTTCCATAAAAATTAGATTGTTGTTGGAATGAGTTCTGTGGCTTTTGGGCTTGATGCATAGGAGGATGGGACATTGCTAATGGGGCCTGCTGATTCTTCCAAGAGAAATTAGGATGATTTCTCTAGCCAGGATTGTAAGTATTTGAGAATGGATCATTATTGGGCCTGGAGAATCCCTGGGCGGCCTGAATTTGTTCTTGAATGAATGGTGGAAGTTGGGCCGCAGTTGGGCATTCATTCACTTGATGGGTTGGACTTGCGCATAAGGCACAAATATCATGATTGGCAGTAGATGGGCCTTCATATGGACTAGATTGTGTTGGGTAAGTAGGCTCTTGCTTGTTTAAGGCCAAGAGTTGGTCTAGTTTCTGGGCCAAGACGTCTACCTTATCCAACTTCTGATTAATCATATTTATGTCCATTCTGGATTCGGGCTCTCCGCGGGCCTTAAGTTCATACATTCCAGTCCGTTTAGATGGCCCAACAGACCTTTCATAAGATGATAATGAGGCATGATTGATGGAATTTTCACTTAACATCTCAAACATATCATAAGCCTCATCTTCATTCTTCATCATAAACGCCCCTCCACATGAAGCATCCACCATCTGTCTGAACTGTTCAGACAATCTTTCATAGAATGCTTGGACAATTTGCCATTTTGAAAGCCCATGATGAGGGCATTTTCTAAGCAATTCTTTCAGTCTTTCCCAAGATTCATGGATCAATTCCCCGGGAGTTTGGGTAAAACTCGTGATGGCCCGTCTCATAGTATTGGTCCGCCCGATGGGATAGAACTTCTTGAGAAATTCTTTCTGCATTTCTTCCCATGTCCTAATGGGCCTTCCTATGGTTCCCAACCAATATTTAGCCTTGTCCTTTAATGAAAAGGGAAATAAGGTCAATTTAAGGCCATCATCGGTGAAATTCTGGATCTTCACCGTGGAACAGATTTCTAGGAATTCATCCAGATGCTTATAAGGATCTTCATTAGTATTCCCATAAAAGGATGGGAGCATCTGAATGGTGCTAGATTTGATTTCATATTGATTGGCTGGATTCTGAGGAAGATGAATACAAGATGAAGGTTGATATCGATTTGGAATGAAATAGTCCTTCATTTGCTTTGGTGGGCCCTGATTATCAGCCATTGGATCTTGTGGTGGATTTCTGTGATGTAAGATTCTTTCTATTTCAGCAAGTGGTCCTAGAAGGTTAGGATTTTGAGATCTCCTACCTTGTATACACTAGGACTTATGGAAAGAGGATTTTGTTTTCTATTTCTTGTTTTTTTTTTTTTAAATGCAAACAATTTTGACAAACAAATTATCCTAATGATCTACTGTTAATCCTAGACTCTCTATGTGAATTTTCTTACAAGGTGGATGGAGTCCACCTCGAGTCACAACCACAATCAGTCAACGGCCAGGTAAGAGGTGGGGTAGTGGGAGGCTCCCCCTACTTTCGTAGGGACCTAATTAGAGAACCACTTTCCCGCTTAGACGTTTGCCTTTTTACCTCTAGCCTAGACACCGTTTCCAAAAATGGAGGCAACTCGAGATGTAAGCCACTCACGGTGTAAACCCTAGATTCTCTTTCGACTTGCTTTTAGTTGGATTAGGAAATGCCAATGCAAGGAGGGTGATTTGTGGGCTAAGGAAGGGTGATCAAATCCCTACCTTATGTGGTTAAAGTTGCTGCCCTTAATGTCTTTTTGAATGCAATACAAGGCAACAAATCAATGCAAGGTGTGTTGATGCAATCATGAATGACTTGCTAAAAATTGAAACACGTACCTTTCCCCCGCAATCTTCAACAATTTATGGAAATAACTGTGAAAGGAAACTAACTCATACTTTCCTAAGATGATGAATGCCTAGCATAGAAAGTTTCTAATCTTGACAATGAAGGTTTTTAAATTTGGATGTTCCTCTTTTTGTTTCTTTTTTTAGTTAATGGAAACCTATCTAAACTAGAAACTACAAAAAAGGAAACTAACTAAAGTAAGGAAATTGAAACATAGAAAGTTGGAACACACTGACCATGATTTCGCTTTCCTTTTCTTTTTTTCTTTTTTTTTTTTTCAATTTACCTGCAAAAATAAGAAAAATAAGGTTAGTTAGAGACTAATTACACTAAATCCAAGATAATCAAAATTAAAAATCTAACTCCCCGGCAACGGCGCCAAAAATTGGTCGTTTCGAATTGTGCGTCGTTAAACACATGAAAACGTTCAATCTAAATTTATCCGGCTCACTCAAATCAAAATTTAGAAATTTAATAGCGGTGAGTCCGAGTCGAACCACAGGGAGTTAGAATTTTAATTTTGAAAACTTTAGACTTTAGTTAATCTAAAAATAAGTGAGATTTAAATTAAACTAATTACTTAATTAAACTAAAACTAAGTTAACTAATATTACCTAAAAATAGAATTACACAAACTAAACAAATCCTTTTTTTTTACTTTTCTTTTTCAAAGATTAAACACAAACTCATATAAAAATAAACACGACGAAAAATTATAATAACAAAGACAACCTATTGTTTGATTGTATAAATCAAAAAAAAACATCAAGCATCAAATAACCTAATTAAACAACTAATAACTAATTAAAACAACAATTAATCAATAATTAATCCTAATCAAATAACCATCAACTAATTAAATAATACCTACACATCAAATAACTAGCAACTACCCCTAATTAAATAACCAATACTATTAATAGAAAGAACAACACAAGAGTGTGGGTTGCTGGCGCAATGGACCAGCTGTTGGGAGATCTGGTGCAGTGGACAGCTGGGAAGCTGCTGTGTGCGTGCTGCAGGAGAAAGAAGCTGCTGCTGGCTGGTGGTAGCTGCAGCACGTGGATGGAGCTGCAGGGCTGCTGGCTTCAAGCTGGGACAGGTGCTGCAGTGAAAGGAGCTTGCTGATGGATGCTTGGAAGCTTTGCTTGAGGAAGGAGGAAGCCGGAGGTGCTGGGATGATGCTGCTGTTGACGGCAGGTTGAAGGAGGAGGATGCACGTGCAGCTGCTGGCTGAAGGCCGTGTGAAAGCTTCTCCGCATGCAGGCTGTTGCTGGACACTTGCAGAAGCAGCTGCGTGAAGCTGGTGGAAGGGGTGCTGGAATTTGTTGGAAGAAGGCTGGGAGCTGCTGCGTTGGAGGGTAGAAACTTCACCGGACATGCATGGCTACGTGCAGCTGCGTGGATGCCGGTGATGGAGCTTGCTTGGTGGAGCTCGGTTGCTGGCGGCTGGGCAACACGCGGCGGTGGAGGACATGCATGCAGGTCGTGGAGGAAGCTTCAGGTCCGTGAGAGGTGGAGATGCAGGAAGGTGGAGGAGGAAGAGAAAGAGAAGAGGAGAGGAAGAAGGAGAGTGCTTGGGAGAAAGAGGGGGGTTGTGCGTTTGAGAAAGAATAAGGGAGAGAGGGAGGAAGAGAGGCTACCGGGGAAGAAAAATATAAGAGAGAGGGTTGCGGGAAGGAGAGTTGGCAAAGGAGGAGGAGAGGGCTCGGAATATATGGAGAGAAGAAGAGAGAGAGAGAGAACGTGTGGGAGGGTTTTTGGAAAGGGAGAAGTTGGAAAACAAAACGGAAAGAGGAAGAGAGAGTCTGAGTTGGGGAAGGAAGGAGAGGAAACTGGAGAAGATTTAGGATTCAATTTTCTAAAACGAGAAAGAGAGATGATTTTTAAAATAAAGGAAGGGATATGTTTAGGAAATCGGAGAGACGGAGGGAAATAGTGGGTTTTAGGAAACTCCAGCGAAGGAAGGAATCAAATTGTATTTTTACCCATGTTTTAGTTGAAATCCGCACACTAGACCTCCCCCAAATTTCCGAAAACTCCTCCAGCTGCACTGCATCATCGGCATGTCCTGTTCACATCAAATAAATATAATTTAGTGCTTTATCATAAAAATATCATCATATTTATTCATTTCGTCTCGGTTTTGTCGAAAAACCGCAAATGCGCTACACTCCTTTGATCACATGAAATGACGATGTTTTTAAGTCAGAATTTGATGAAATTGGTACCGTTGGACTTGTTACACAATTATCTATCATTTCATTCTATTTTGCAGATAAAAACATAAGTATGATGCATATGGTTGCCCTTAAATGATCAATTTAACACTTTATCAAGTGGCAAAAAGTACGCACTCTCAAAAGTAAAATTACAATAAAATGAAGAAACGCCACGCTAAAAAGTCCATCGTACCAAAAATATGACCAAGTCGTGAAAAGTGCTGAGTTGGGACGGGAACTGAAAAACGGTCCTCACTGACTGATCGGAAAATCTTTTATTCTCTTCCCCTCCCCAAGTAGTCTTATCTAAAGGGTAGTAAAGGCAAGATTATACCAGAAAGGTCGGAAACGAGTTCTAAGTGTGTCAAATTTCATGCACAATCACCTGTCTGAATCAAAATATTGTGGGATATGAAAACTTTTTAACTCAACCAAACGGCTACCACTTAAATTGATTGTGAAAGATACTACAAATGAAGCATGATAATTCATTATTTGTCCTAACATTTCCTTATTTGCATTGCTAAGGGACTAGCAATGGGTAAGTTGGGGGGTGTGATAAAGTGTTAAATTGATCATTTAAGAGCAACCATATGCATCATACTCATGTTTTTATCTGCAAAATAGTATGAAATGATAGATAATTGTGTAACAAGTCCAACGGTACCAATTTCATCAAATTCTGACTTAAAAACATCGTCATTTCATGTGATCAAAGGAGTGTAGCGCATTTGCGGTTTTTTCGACAAAACCGAGACGAAATGAATAAATATGATGATATTTTTATGATAATGCGCTAAATTATATTTATTTGATGTAAACAGAACATGCCAATGACGCAGTGCAGCTGGAGGAGTTTCCGAAAATTTGGGGGAGGTCCAGTGTGCGGATTTCAACTAAAACATGGGTAAAAATGCAAATTGACTCCTTCCTTCGCTGGAGTTTCCTTAAACCCACTATTTCCAATTTCCTAACCCCAGTCCTACTTCTTCTCCAGTTTCCTTCCCACACCTCTCCTCCTCTCTATATTAATCTCTCCCTCTCCTCTCCCCCAGCAGCCTTGAACCCTCCGAATTCCTGTCTTCTATTTCTCTTCCTCCGTCTCTTTCTCTCCCTCTGTTTTCTCTCTTTCCGTTTTCTCTCCAAGCTCTCCCTCTCTTTGATCTCCCCGTTTTCTCCTCCTCCGCTTAACCTCTCCCTTGCGGTCTCTCTCTCTACCTCCCCTCCTACCCGGCAACCTCCTCAAACACCAGCTGCTCCAACGCTGCGAAGCACATGCATGCACACCCCCTGTTGCGCTTGAAGCCGCTGCACCTGAACGCTGCCAAGCTTCTCCAAGCGAACCAGCCAGCACGTTCCAACACCTCCACGAGCAACATCCCGCAGCTGGCTGAAGCTCCTCCACGCAGCTGCACGCACACAGCAGCGAGCACATGCATGCACCTCCACCTTCCTGCATCTCCACGCAGCAAAGCTTCACAACCACCCTCCAGCAGCTGCACCCACGGGCCTGAAGCCTGCGAGAACCCACGAGCATGTCCCAGCAGCTTCCCAGCAGCAGCTTCGCAGCAGCCTTCCTGTCCTCCACAGCAGCCACGTTCCAAGCTTCCTCCAGCATGCAGCCACGTACATCAGCACCAGCAACCAGCTTCTTCTAAGCGTGAAGCCAGGGTTCACCGGCCCCCTCCAGCAGCTGCTTCCTTCAACACCTGTCCCGCCAACCTGCAGCAGCCTTCAACCACGTGCCACCAGCTTCCAGCAGCACGCACCAGCTTCCACCAACCAGTAGCAGATCTTCTCCACCGCACCCTGCAATTTCCAGCAACCTGTCCATGCGTCTTCTCCACGTGCAGCAGCTGTTTACTACCCTTCCCAGGCTCCTCCTTTTCCAACCCAGCCACACGCAGAAGCCCTCTCCAAGCTCTATTTGCTGCATACGTTTGGTTTACTTAATTTTTCATTAATCACTTTTGTTAGTTTAGATAAGTGTAATTATTGTTAAACGGTTAGTGGCTAATGAAAATTCTATTCAATTTTTATTCAGTTAAGGTTTATTTCCTCGTTACATTAGGGGTGTTTGTTTGTCCACTTGGAATTAGCCTAGTTAATTAGATTTCTTTTTAATTTTAGTTAATTAGCGTATGTACGGTTTAATTAAGTAGTTAATCATTTAGTGTAATTAGTTAATTTCGGTTGTTGTTATTTTTAGAATAATTGAATTTTAAAGCATTAAAAATCCTAAACAATCGTCAATTTTTTTAGATTAATTAAATTCCAAAGTTTTCAAAGTTAGAAATCTATCTCCCTGTGGATCGACTCGGACTCACCACTGTTAATTTTTAAAATCTGATTTGAGTGAGCCGAATAAATTTAGATTGAACGTTTTCATGTGTTTAACGACGCACAATTCGAAACGATCAAGTTGTAACACACTACTCCTAAATCTCGATATGAACCACATGCATTCGAAATGTAACATGCATATCTCTAGAATCATTCTATCAAGGAGCCTACAACTCGCGTCTCGGCAAAACATGCCAACCACGCCTCCGAAAGTGGGAAACACCGACCACACAACCGAAAGTGGGAAACACCGACCACACAACCGAAAGTGGGAAACACCGACCCGTTGAGACCTCCGGCCCAACTGGCTCAGGTGGTTATTCCTTCCCCCAGCACGAGTGACACTCCAAAGGTACCACACCCACACCGGTACTAGCTAACCCCGGGGTTCACCAGGTGACCCTCTCTCACTAGGCGTCACCCCGCCCACGCCCCAACCGGCGCTGTACTCCACCCACACCAACACAGGGTGATAAAGCGCTACAACTGTCACTCTAGGTCCACAGTAACACAAAACCCGGCACAGTGCGATCCGGTCACGTGAGAAGTCCGCGATCGCATGACACTCAACACAGTGTTAACCGGTCACGAAGAATCCATCATCATCGAATGTAATTAAAGCATGCATTTAACCAACTATCTAGCAGTGTAAACACATTTTATTGGCATGGATTAGTGTGATTCTGTCTTGAATCGCGTCGCCCAAGCCCGACGCCATTCAAGCACCCTAAACTAGTTCATGAAATCCCGGCCTCAGAATATGGCCTAAAAGGCGTCGTCACAGGTAGCCGCCTTTTAAAACGCGTCGCTATCCCTCGTCGCCTATTAGAGACCGAAAATAAGGACAGGCAATGGTTGATTCTCTTAAAACGCGTCGTCCTGGAAAGCCGCCTTTTCAAAAGGCGTCATGTCCTCAGACGCCCTTCACACCAGAATCTGAAACATGCAGAATCCTCTAATCGGGGCGATTTCTATCTAAATGGCGTCGTGCTGGCCCGTCGCCATTCTAAATGTCGTCGTCCAGGCCCGACGTCATTTAACGCCAGAAACCCAAACTGGCAAAACCTCAAACAGGGAGATTTCTGCCTAAAAGGCGTCGTACTGACCCGTCGCCATTCTAACTGGCGTCGTCCAGGTACGACGTCTTTTAGCGTCAGAAACTTGGTTCCGCAGTCTGCCCTAGGGCTCCCTTTTCACCCTCCAAATCCCCCAAAATTAAACCAAACGGAGGAGGAAGAGGGGCAAGCTAAACCATCACAAATCCACATTCACCGAAACCCCCATCCCCATCAAGAAAAGCTCCTAAACATGCTCGTTCTACCCCCAAACACATCATGCATCACATGGAAACTACGGATGAAACGTGTACAATCCACGCAAGGTTCGTCCCCCTACCGGTTACTTGAACTCCTCCTGGCTCCGTGCCGCCGAACCGCCGCACCGCAGACCGCCGCCGGTACTCCCGAGGACGTCGCCACTCCGCCGGGACGTCGGTCGCCGCCCGGAGAAGGAAACGCCGCGAAGGAAGTGGTGGTGGTAGTGGTGAGAGGTAAAGAGGCGTTGGAGTGGTGGAAGAGGAAGAAGAGGAAGGGAAAGGGGAAGAGAGGGGTCGGAGGAGGCGGAGAGGGGGAGGAAAGAGAGTGAGAGGGTGAGAATGAGGGAAATAAAGGAAGGCTCGCGGGGTCAATCCAAAACAGGGTAAAACGCGTCGTCCGAGACAGACGCCATTCAGATGACAGGACGGGCCATACTGACAGAAGCTCTGAAACGCGTCTCTCGCCACCGACGCCGTTCAGACGACAAGACCGGCACCGTACACTAACATCGCAGGGTCACAGTCTGAATGGCGTCGTCCATCACGGACGCCGTTCAAACGACAAGACAGGGGCCGTACTCTCGCGGCCCGAAACCCGCCCACGTGGCACAACAGCTACAGACCTAAATGGCGTCCACGTAGCAAGACGCCGTTTGAAAGGCGTCGTGCAATGTAGACGTCATTCAGAAGAAATTCTCAAGACCCCTCAAGGTCCAAACCAGGGGATCCGGCCCGAAACCGACTCGAAAACTGAACCCGAAACCTCAGTCCTTCCACATTAAATGAGCAAGGCTCCATAATGATAAGAGTAAGTAGACAAAACCTATTATGGACTACATCATGCTCAGTATGGTACAATTTCTCCTTTATATGATACCATTCCAAATGGTATACTAGGAGGAATCCAGTATGACTATTTTTCATTATTCTTGAAAAATCTCGTGTATCGTGTACTCAAGTATTCTTCTCATTGATCTAATCTATGAGTATTAATACTCTTTTCTTATTACTCCTCTAACTTCATTAATTTTTAAAAGACCTCGAACTTGTATTTCATAAGTACCTTTTTCGAGGAAATCCCTAATGAAGCCTAAGTAACTACCTCTGGCCCAAAGTGGACATAAGTCTACACACATGTATATACATGGGTTCAAACTCCGACTCTTTCTCCATTTCTAGTAAATGGACTAATGAGACTTGATTAACTATTTGTAATAATCAAATATCCACTCTTATGCGATTTGTCAATCCCTTTCATATAGCAATAACAAGTTCAATAAAGCTAGTAGTAAAAAACCGATGCACACTATCTCAATAAAACTATTGTCATAGAGAGGAGGAGCAACAATATCTAAAATATGAAAACCATCTTCCATTGGTAAACCATTTTACCATTCCAGAATAATCATTATTCTAAAAACCTGAATACTATTCTCAAATGGCATCTTAAGGTTCACAATACCCACTATAGTAGTGGGGACATTTCCTTCCATAGGTCAATATCATCACCGTTCAATGTCCTCCACTTGCCAGTACCTTTAGAAATGCATATTGTATCTAATACATGTGACAAGTTGATGTTAATGATGAATGGTACATAAACTTTACCAAACTTTAGCTTCGACCTCTACATAAGACACATCTTATAGTTCTACTTCTATTAACCCTATCAAGGATAAAGGAAGTTGAAACCCTTATCTATCTCGCATTATCCTTCACAGTCCTCCTTCCACATAAGAAAATTAGAGGATGAGGTCTATACTAAAATTATGATATACTATCAAGTTTAGCTAATCCTTTGATCTAATCGAACATCTTTGGCACATAAATTTGTACCGAAGAATATTTGATCATTTCTGCTCTGAACAAACTTATAAATATCTTATATCTTTCGGTTCTGCTCAATTCCTTGAAACAACTTTTGTAAGTGCACCATTATGACACCGGAAACCTTTTAATACCTATGCCATCTATGCAAAGAATTTGTTGTCCAAGTAAACATACAATGATTGAGCAAGAAATAAAACCTCTTATTGTTTCTTATGATGATCTTATCATCATCAGCACAATGAAGGGACTAGCCAATTGTTGACTTTCCAAGGACGAACAAGACTTGCTCACAAGTGATAACTTTTCTCAGAATTTTGAGCTAATTACTGATTATTAAATCAGCAAGCCTGTAGATATATAATTTGACTAAAGTAAGAGATTCAACTAATATAAATTTTTGGGAATCATCATAGCCTATAATGTTGTAGACATTTAAAATACTAAGATGTGGTCTTTAATCTTAACATTAGCTTCCACTATTTTTCGGCGAATTTATATAACCCTCTATAAGCAAAGACAGGACACTCTGGTGATATCCTAGTGGGGACCATAATCGCGTTAATATTATAGTAATGGCCTTGTAGCAATACAACAAACTATCACATACTTAATAGGTAAACAACTCTTGCCAATTGCAAATCTTTGCAATTCCTGATCATATTCAGTCTCTATAGCACTTGTGACCTTATGATAGCGCAACAAATCACAAAGTCTGATTAGGTTAAACTTGTTTGTTACGTTGTGAGAGTGAGCTTCTGATACAACTCTTATGGCAGCATAACGAAGCTATGCCAGTCACCATCCCAAAGTTCAGCGTAAGCCTTAGCCTAAGTCGTTGACCCCTTGCTGAATGGGCCTTGTAATAGCACAACAAATCACAAAGTCTGATTAGGTTAAACTTGTTTGTTACGTTGTAAGAGTGAGCTTCTGATACAACTCTTATGGCAGTACAACGAAGCTATGCCAGTCACCCATCCCAAAGTTCAGCGTAAGCCTTAGCCTAAGTCAGTGACCCTTTGCTGAATGGGCCTTGTGGCAACACAACGAACTCACTCAATCTAAGGTCAGCTCACCTAGACCATAATAATAGAAGGTTACATGGGTCATTCTTAATGCCTCACATTTATCAACCTAATATTTGAACGAGGGATTTTTCAATTTGGTCTCATCAAGTATAGTGGTACATACTTATTAACTAAGTCTGTAATATCATATATTAACCAAATTTAGAAAGTATGTATCGAGTAGCTTATCCAGACATATTTCACATATACGCAAATTAAAATAAACCGTGTAACCATGGACTTTAAATCTAAGGTGGATTTACCGGAGTCAAACCGTGATCCAGAATTAATTCTATGGTGTAAATATGACATTCATAATGCATCACATGCCATAGATAATGTGCCTCCTCCCTCGATGGGTCCACCTTTGGTCCTCACGCATCTTGATCCGTCCACCACATAAGATGTCAACCACTTAAATTTAGATCTAATCTAGAAAATTACATTAAGAGAAAATAGGCATGCAGGCCATGAATGGTATATCAATTTATGTGAAAAATATTGATCAGCAGTCAACAGTTGTACATTTAAGAGGGAGGTAGAATGTACAATAGGATTTAAGAGTGTGAGAGAGGCACATAGGCGCCATAACCAATCACATACACACATCTAACCATAGATTAATAAACAGTCCCAATTTTAAGTCCATGATCGCCGAGATCGCACAACCAATACATACATCACATGTACATAAATTGCGAAATATAAATTACATCACATGTAACGAGTGTGTTAACTATCACATAGTTAATTATGAAATAACTATTACTTCAAAAGTAATAATTATATTCACAATATAATTAAAACTTCTTTTAACTAAATAATTTTAGTTAAAAACATAAAACAAGTCCAAATAGCTTAGACTATAAATTATTTCCTGTCATTGTATGTGAAATTCTAGACTAAAGTATTTAATTGATTAATTAAAATCACATTCTAACTAAAGTTAATGATAGGTTTAAGTTAACAATTAACTAAACCATTAGTTATCAATATTTTAAACTATTTTAAGACTTGTTAACTTAAAAGGGGGTTTAAAAACCTCTTGATATAATTAAAAGAATTTTAAACAATTTTAAAACTTTTAATTAGGTTTTAAAAAAAATTATAAGTCTTAAACCCTTTAAATCTTTTTAAAAGGATTTAAAATCCCCTTTTATATTATTCAAATGAGTTTAAATAGGCTTAATGGGGCAAATGACCCCTTTTGGATCCTATCAGGGCCCAAATCCAGCAGGCGGATCTAATAAGACCCATGAAGGGCCCGGCCCCCTCTTATCTTCTCGATCGTTAGGGCATCCCTCTCAAGGTCATTGAGCGATTTTTTGATGCTCAATGACCTTGGAACACTTCTAGGACAATCCAGATGGAAAACGAGGGTTATTAATTAGAAATATTATATTCACAACTCTGCGCACGCAAATGATAAACCCGACTTTTGGAGGGTTCTAAAAAACTCATAGGCTTCATTCTAAAGCCTAAATCATGTCCTACGACTTGGACAATATATCCGACTACACAACAACGATCGTTGCCAATTTGATATATGGCGGCATTACATGCACGTCCTTGTCGAAGTTAGCCTCGGAACAACCACAAGCGTTATGAAAAATACACTAAAAACATACAAAACGATCTGTTTTGCTTTGATACCACTTTAAGATCCACAACGGGAAGAACGACAATGCAGCAGAATATAAAATTTTATTCTTTTCCCTTGAATCTACTGAATCGGTTATCGGAGATTTCATATCGCAACTAAATAATAAACAAAATATGAAGATCAGATCTTCATCAACATGGGGATGAAAATCCCTCGTCGAGTCAAAGACGAACGAGTAGTCATTTTCAAGATCACGAGCCGTTCACATGTCCGTACTTCAAACGTATCCACACCAACCTCCAAAGACAAAAACCTCCCTCGCATGTCAAGAGGATCTCAACGATCACCACGGCCTTCTCGTATGATCCTCTATACGACCATCGGAACAAGGAAGAGAGAGGGGAGAGAGAGAGGATGAGGGGGGTGACAAGAGAGAAAAGGCCACGTGCTGACTAGGTTTTTCTAAGCTCTCTATTTATATAATAGTCGGCATTTTTCATAAAATTCTGATATTTCTATAAAACCCTCAATTAACCTATCTTCATAAGATTATTTATGTGTGTAACCCTCTAGGCCTAATATCGAGCTGGCAATGAGTTCAGATATTAAATCTCTATCTAATATCTTTTTCGAATTAATTCTTAATTTAAATAATAAATTAATTCTATTATTTTGTAAAACTACAACTTAGTTCATTAAAATTAATCATCCGATGATTAATTTAACTAACTCATAGATCATGGTTAGACCCAAGCAACGCGCCATGACCCCTAGACAATACCAGAAATTTACAATCCATGGGAACTTGTCCGTCATCAGTTACCGTGTAAATCTAATTCTCCACTTATACAATATTCCTAATCAAATTAGAAAATGGCTATATGACAAATTCTCATTATATGATCCGATAGAGTCTACACAAATAATCATCGAGGACAAAAACATCTTTCTGTCTAACTGATCTATCATGGCCTAGGATTTAACCTATGTATGACCCAATGGAATATTCTTCCTCCTATGTACTATACCGAAGAGTGAGTCATCTCTTATTGACCACACAATCATCTTCGTATGTTTCCCATCACACCCAATAACTGGACTGTACATGACCTATGGCTAAGGCCCATAAATCCAGCATCAAAGTGCAATGTTCCACACACAAGATGACTTTAGTTTCTCAGGTCAATGAACCAATTGCACCACTGCAATGATGAGTTTCCTAATTGACCATTAAATATAATTGACTATTTAGGAATCTCATAAACAGATCATTTAATGAACTCATTCTCTAATGAGCACCTATACACTCATCTTAATTTTCTCCACACAAGTGACCATGAGACCAGCCACCCTCATCATATGAGCAGATAAAGTATGTGCCGATCTATCTGGATAATCGATGTCCTTTCTCAATTATCCTACAATCGAGAATATTTAGAACTTATATTTATATAAGACTGATCTCATCATCACAATTGCATTGCAATTCAGTTTTCATTGCATAAGCTCAAGCACTTCATTATGCCTAACAATGCAATACGCACTTATAAATAGGTCTAATGAATATTATGACATTAGTTAAGTGAATGAGAATATTTGAAATTGCCCCATCACATCTAATGTGATTGACTTGTAGGGCAACCATTTCCAACAATGTTTGCAACCAAAAAGACAACATAAGCAAGGAAACATTAGTCGGAGTGAAGGATGGAAGCCGAGGACCGACTTACTCTCGGCATCGCCAACGACGGCTGCATCGCCAAACGACCCCTCGATGTCCATGAGCTCGTCGGCCGGAGGCACTACCATCACGACTGCTATGGTCTCAGGGGCAACCGGTGCTATAGGGTCACAAGGGAGGTAGGGAGTTGCCCGCTCCGAGAGGTTGTTTGGGTCCAGCCAAGCATCGAACTGCACCAACCCAGCCGAGTCCCCTAGCAACTCCTCAATGTCATTCGTCCTAGCCGAAGCTATTCAGAGCACTGCTACCTTCAGCATCAAGGACTGGGATTTCCACCGAGCCTGGGACTAGGGACCCCCAAGTCGTCAGGAAGGGCCATACGGACTTGTCTCTTTCCTTCATGCCAACGACCACGAAGCCCTCCTTCCAATTGTGGATACATGAGTGCTTCCCGAAGAAAATACTGCACCCAGTTTGGGAGGTGAAGTAGTACCAAGGTGACTTGCCGCTCTGCTTGATTACAAAATGTAACGGAAGGAAAAGAGGTTGGGAACTATCCCTAGCCGACTATAGAGAATACTAAAAGAATAGATGGTCCACCAGGAGTTCGGAAAAAAATGAGAAGGGGAGAGACTGTATAAATTGAGGAGGTCTAATACAAGGGGGTGAAGAGGAAGACGAAAGTCGGCCTGCAAGCTTTGTTCATAAATGGGAAGCAGCCCAACCATGGCAAATTTGCCCAGCCTACCGGCCGAGGCCGCCATAGCTAGACCTGTGTAGGGAAGTTGAAGAGATCCTAGAAATCATGGATCACCTCCTGGGAGAGGTGGAAGCTGCGTTGTTGACTAGCTTAGTCAGACGACGACTCAGCTCTGCGAGCTCTGCCTGAGAGTCGGCCTGACCAATAGAGTCGTGAGCCGGAGGGTGAGAGATAGACTCGTCCTCCATCACTAAGAGAAGGGAACTAGAGCTGAACTGGGTGGAAAGAGAAATGGTGCCGACTCGATAGCACTTGTAAGGAGAGCAGGATGAGCTGCTCAAGTAAAAGAAGAAGAAAAGGACATGAAAAGGTGAACGACAAGACGAGGTTAGAAGCTTACCCTCTAACCTATGACCCTTGCCGCTCGAAAGATGCACTCGAGCCACCTTCTCACCGCTTTCTGCACTTCGTCCACCTCCACTCACACAAATGAGGATCCCTCGGAGGTCCCAAGCATATTTATAGGAGGTCCCCATGGGGGCCCATGGGTGATCGACGGTGAACAACATAGCGGCCGTTCAAGTGGCTCTGGTCACCTCCGCTCGCACAAATGAGGATCCCTAAGGGGTCCCAAGCATATTTATAGGAGATCCCATTGGGAGCCCTATAAGGATCACTATGTCGGATCCGGATGATACGCAGCAGATAAAACTATTAATCCGGATCAACGCCGTTAAGCTAAATTACCCGACGGTAAACTATTTTACCTTGCGCGGATTTAAATCCGCGTTCATTCTCCGGTTCCGTCGGAGCGATACCGCAAGCCGCGCAGGTGCCCGGCCTCTAGCGGTATCCACGCGGTTCTCCTCATGCTGGATCGTCCTCGCCTCCTCGCTCGATGCGGCGTTCGTGGATCCCGTCTGGATACGCGTAATTCGTCGTGACATGCGGATTCGAAAACTCCCGTCGGACGGAAGGCGGAGCTGTCGAGAGCCGAAGCGGAGCCTCCAGATGGCCACCTCGTGTCGTTCGCCCAGGAGAGATGAGAGAGAAATAAGGTGGCAGCTAGGTCAGGGTTGCTAGCCCCCAACCTAGCGTCCGTTCTTTTATAATAAGTATATTTGTGGTTTTTCACAAAAATCCATACTTACCCGAAATCCTGTCGGATTATCCATCGACTTGAAAACCTTTTGCGTGTGATCCTCTAGGCCCAAATATCAGTCCAGTTAATGGCCCATTAAGCCCAATAACTCTTTACGGACCTACTGAATTAATTAATATCCTTATATTAATTAATCAGCCGAATTTAATGTCCCACAGTAAATTCGGACAGGCTTCCGATCACGTTAGATGCCAAGCAACATCGTGTGATCCTAGATGGCATTGGGGTTATCGCAACCCTCTATTAGAACCTTTCCGTCATCGATTAGTGCGCGGATATAATCCTTCATCCGTACAATGTCCTCGAATCGACCTAGGGTATGGTTTACTATTAAACCCTAGCCGGTCGATTCACTTGAATCAGATGCCGCCAATCTATATCGGATAATTGTTTATCTAATACAGTGTCCGCCCTGGCTAGGGACTTAAGCGCATCATTCCCGGAACATTCTCTCTCATAATACCGAGAGCGGATGATCTCATATTGAACACACAATTACCTTCGAGGACATTTCTCTGAACCCGATCATTTGACTTATTGATAACCCATGATTAGAGATTCGTTAGTCAAAGTCAAAGCTCAGAAACGTACCAACAAGGTATCTTTGGTATATCAGGTCTAAGGACCATCTACGCAACCGTGATAAAAGAATCGAGCTGGTTCACAGTAAGGTATATATCATCCAGCGATTCATGGTCGAATCAATTCAGTGAACTCATTCCCCAATGAGCACCTACAGGTCCAGCATAGTGTCTCCACACAAGTGACTTATAGGATTAGTCACCCTCATCATATGAGCTGAAGAAATCTGTACTAGTCTATTCGGACGTTTGATGTCCATCTCAAATATCCTCCGACTATGAACAATTGAGAACATATGTTTATAAATCTTCGGTCCAGTAATTATGATCTCATCATAATTCGAAAATTGTTGCACATGTTCATAGACTTCATCGTGATACAATACACATAGATCGAATTAATTACACACAATGAATTAATACTATTTATTAATAAACTGAATCAATACATAGTATCGGATTGGCTTTGAGACCACCTAATACTAACAAGCCTATGGTTGATCGATGGTGGACAACACCGCATCCATTCAAGTGGCTCCCATGAGATGGCAACGTGTGTCGCGCGCCATGACTCTCGAGCCCGGCAATGGGAGTTTTGAAATTTTGGTGCCATCTGAGAACCTTGATTTCTTTACTCGCCCAGTCAAGCGACTCAGCCGCCTCAACTCTTTCACGCTATCGACTTTATTGAGAGGCATGTTGAGAGCACCTAGATGCATGCCGGTTCAAGCGCCGAACCAGCTTGTACTCATGCCCCAGAGGTGCCGTCATCTGGACGCCCCAGGAGCAGGGGGCCAGTGATGGGGGTATTTGTGATCAGCCGGGTTCGGCTCATTCTCCCTCAACGAATTGGCCAAGAGTCCGAGGGGAGTTCACCGATTAGGCCCATTATGCTGTAGCATTTAAGGAAGGGGGAGACCAAGGGATCCTCTTAAGTAGTCCCACATCGGGTGCTACATAAAGCCTCCAATTACCCACTTCAATAAAAAGAGAACCCAAGTGCCAAAAAAAGCTATGAGAAAAACGCTTCTTTAATGTGTTTGATACTCCTACGCCACTTGATTGAACTTGACTTGAGCATTGGAGGCTTCTCTCTGGGAGCTAACTCAGGACCTAGTTGATGTGTCTTGATCGTGTGTAGGACGCCCGACTCGCCCCTGGCTCGGCTCCCTTCAATCAAGGCCGCTTCCTTGTTAGAATCGACCCGTATACGCCTTGGCTGTGTCAGGCTCGACCCATCAAGGTCATTTTTTATTATTGATTAGAGCTCTTTTTTTATGTTTAAAGCCATTTCAAGAACTTTCATCCATTTTAACGTTGAATTAAAGAATATTCCATTCATATTTACTTCTTTTGAACTACTCTTAGCTGGAAAGATTCATTACTAAATGTATAAAGATTAATATCGAAGTATGCAAGATATAAAGATTTATTTCGAATTCACTCTGTTTATAGGGGTCGATATCGAAAAATTCTGAAAAACATTAATCAGTTACAAAAGTCAATCCTTTCCTAGTAACCTCATTTTATTCTAATTTTGAAACTATATTTGAGTTAAAATATATCTAAGACATTATATAAATGGCTTATAGAATTTGATTTTTCTTAAATAACTAATTAAAGTGCAAAAGCATTCCAATGGGATCCGGGGCCAAACACGGCTTTCAGGTCGGTCTAGATTAAAACTTCATGGATTTGAAAAAGTCATTACAGTTCATAACGACTCAGAAAAGTTCTTGACCAAAAACAAGGACTTGGACAAGTTGTTCCCGAAGTGATTATCGTATACGACAAAAGTTAGTTCACTGATTTTAAAATTATTATTTTTAAAATCAGTAATTTTATGATTTTAAAATCAGATAACACTTTGCTTAGATACTTGTAAAACACATCAAAACAAAACAACAAGATACGCATAAATCAATTTGCTTATGATGGTCCACCCCTGGAAATCAAAATGAAAAAATGAGCTACCAAGTAGGCCAACCAGGGTAAGCCAACATTTTATTTTGTATTATTTTACATCATACCAAATATCTGGAAACACTACAAAATGAAATAATTTTTAAAATTTCACTCTTTTACGTACGTAAGAAAAACTAGAATAAGAGCACGTGTTGTAGAATATATATTCTAATTTTGATTTGATAAGTCTAATGTTATTTTATGTTGATTGTTGAATAAGAATTCTTATTCTTTGATAATTAAATTTACTTTGAATAACAGTTAAGAATTAGAATAAACATCCATCTTGCGATAAATATTTCTTATTCTAACGTGGACAACGATTGGAATCCGTATTCACAGATTTTACTGGAATACAGATTCTAAGCTTTGTTCTAATTCACATAGCTTAGCTTTGATAATTCTGTGGGACCCACTGACGGAATAAGAACGATAAGTAATTCTTGAGTCTAAGATCGAATTGCTTATTCTCCTTATTCTCCGAATAGGCTATTCTGCACCGGCATAAGCCATTTCGCTTGTCAAAGCTAAATTAAACTTATTCTCCCTTTATTCTTCCTTATTCTTCTCCTATTCTCCAATCAAAGTGGCGCTCTTCTATCTTTTATTCTGTGCTGATTCCTTTATCAAACGAAGCCTAAAGGAAAACATCAACTTCCACTTGATAGAATCCCTAAAAAATAACAGTTTTGTGGAGGTTGATGACCTCTGTTTGGATATACCCAATTGAAACAAAATGAATAGGTGTTTCTTCGTAAAGCATAGAATAATTCTTGTTGCACCACACGCAGTGTTGTAAATGATGTAGCCGAAGCTATCACGACCGGATTCTGAAGCCGGAATCCGAAGAGATGGATCCGGTGCTGGGTCGGATCGGTGTTCGGGGGCCCGACGGGGATCCGGAAGACGAAGGACGCAGAGGCGGAGCCGAGAGGTCCCAAGGCTAGCTCGCTCCGGGAAGTCGGGGCCGAGGCTCCTCCGGCGGACGGAGGGGCGGCACGAGGCCAAGGATCCCCTGTTGCAAGGGCAGCCGGCGCACGGCGTCGAGACCGGGGAGAGGAGTCCGAGGTCGGCGGCCGAGACCGACTCGGGAAGGTCGGCGATGATTCGAACCGAGCTCCTGCAGGAGGGAAAGAAGAAGAAAACCGGTCAGCAGGAGTCCCGGGCTTCAGCCCTGGGGAACCCCCTCCGACGGTCAAGTTAGCTCCTGAAGAAGATTCGATTCACAAGGCTAAGAGAGTAGCTTTAATGCTTTTCGGACTGTAGTCCTTTAAGGGTCTCGGAGGCTTGAGGAAGCATCCTTTGGGCAATAAATAGCGGTGTATTTATAGCAAAGGATAGCGGATGGTTAACGGTGGGAGCCGATATAGGACTAAATGAGGGCTTACCGATAAACCGCCATAGTGCCTGATCCGCCACCGGAGTGGGCCGGATTCGGCTACCGGGCCGAAGGGGGTTGGGCCGCTGATGGGCCGAAGCCTGTTGGGCCTTGGGCTGCCACGCTGTTCCCGGGCCGTAGGCTGGTGGGCCGCTGACGGGCTGAAGCCTGTTGGGCCGGGAGCGACGGTGCTGCTTATGGGCCGAAGGCTGCTGGGCCGCTGATGGGCCGGAGGCTCCCGGAGGGCCTGGTACTGCTGCTGTTGGGCTGAAAGGGGTTTGGGCTTGCTTTAATGGGCCGAATCGGATTATGCCTCATCACATAGCCCCCCACTCTTGTCTTCCTCAGTTCTGAGATGGCGAGAGTATAGCCCGAAGCTGGCAGAAGAATAGCGTAACAGGTGTCTTACCCGAAGCTCTGTTCTTTTTTCACCGGGAAGAGGGTGCCCTCGGTCGGCCGAGGGCTACGCGGTTGCTTCGTCTTCGCTCGGAGTGGCAACGAAGGCTCAGAGCTCAGAAGCCGAAGGGCCGAGCCCTCTGACTCGCGTCAGGCTTCATTAAATGGACGGGATGGGCGTCGCCTCGCGAGGAAACACGGGACACGCGTCGCGCATCCGGCCTCTCCGTCAAAAGCACAAAAGGATCCTGACCGCTCGCGGGTCGCGGATCGCCTCGGCTCTCTGCCCGAGGCTCCACTCGGATTGCCGCCGCTCCCTTCGTTGGCATGCGGATCGGGACACGTGGCGGGCATCCGGGTGATTAGCCGAAGGGTCGGAGCGCCTTCGGCCGTTGATCGCTCTGCTTCAAGTCCCGGAGCCGGCCCGTCATCATTGCCGAAGGACGGTGCACGTGGCGGGCATCCGAGAGGAGCGAGGGGACGAGAGGGATGATCTCGACCGTTGGCTTCGGCGGGAGGCGCTTCGGATGGGCTTATAAATACAAGCCCTCAGCAGGGCACTGTTCTTCTTCCTGCTGCTGCACTTGCGTTTCCCCTGCGGTCACCCGAGCTCTCCCCCTTCTCCGGCGAAAGGCTAGCTCTCTGAAGGCTTCGTCCGAGCTCGCCGGCCACCGTGGGAGGATCTCCATTCCTCAGAGCGCATCGCTGGTGGAGCTGGGTGGCTTGAGAAGCTGTGCTCGGCTCAGGAGAGATTTCCTCCCCCTTCCTGCGAGTAAGCCTTGGCCTTCTTTCTCTCCTTCGCGGCCTTATGGTCCGGAGTCCTTCCAGTGAGATTACTCCTTCGGACGAGGAGTATACTCCTTCCCACTCTCCGAAATCTTCTCTGTCAGATCCCCTCACCTCGGATTCCCTCGCTTCCGCGATGTCTGAAGAGCCTGAGAACTCTGGGACTGAGGGGTCCGAGGCTTCCGGGGCCGAGGTCTCCGGGGCCGAGGCTTCCGGGGCCGAGGCTTCCGGGGCCGAGGCTTCCGAGGCCGAGGCTACCCAGGAGGTCCGGGACCCATGCCGGGCTTCTACCTCGGGACGCCGTCGTCCCGACATTGCTTCGGAAGCATCCTGCGCCCTTTCGGACGTAGAGGTGAGGAACCTTGTTTCTTACTTCCAGCTTCCTTCCTGGACGACCCCTCATCGGCCTGACTCCGCCACCAGGGCCAACACTCTCCGCCCGGGTTCCTTCTCTATCTATGTTGATAGCTTTGAGGCGGGCTTCCGTCTTCCTCTTCCCACCTTTGTCATCAACCTCCTCAGCTTCTACGGGCTGGCCCCGTCTCAGCTCTTTCCCAATTCTTGGCGCACCGTATACGGATTTTTGAACGTTTTCGCTCGTATACGGATCAACCCTTCTATCAACGTCTTCCGCTACCTCTTTAAAATCCAAAGGCAGGGGAAATCCGAGTGGTACTGCTTCGTCCCTCAGGTCGGCCGAAGCATATTCTCCGGGAAGCCCTCGTCCATCCACGGCTGGAAGAGGAAGTTCATCTTCATCTCTCTGCCGGAGAACGAGAAGGGCGTGTGGCACTTTCCCACCGAATGGGCGCCGCTGGCCGCAGGCCTCTCGGATCCTCCTGCTCTGACCCCCGTACAGAGCACTCTCGTGGGCCATGTCCAGGTCATGGCCCCGTACGACATCTGGGGGCTCCTCAGCGCGTTAGAGCGGCTGGTGAACGCCGGGGTGTGGCCGGATCCCCGGTGCGGGCCTTCCCCTACCTTCCTCCCGGGGAGGCTCCGCGGGGCCACGGAGGAAGGGCTGCCGCTCCTCCGGCCGAAGCTCCTCCGGCTGAGGATGCTGATGAAGTTTCGGCCGAGGGTAAGTTGGCTTTGAATTTGTACTTGGTCACCGTTTTGTTTCTAACATGTTCTTCTTGTTTGCAGCAATGGCCGAGCTCGACGCCCTCCTTGCCCGGATATCCGACCAGCGCCGTCCAGGCCGGGCACCGGCTTCGCAGGCGGCAGGCGGCAGGCGGGTCCGGCCGAGGTGCTGGAGCTCCGAGGACCCGAGGCGGGGTCGCAAGGACCGCGGCCTCCGCCGAGGGCCGTGCTGCCGCCGCCGCTCTCGAGAGGGAGCAGAAGACCAAGTTCGCCGCTCGAAGGGGCGGCCGAGCGTCGAAGCGCCCCCGGGCAGAGGAGGCCGAAGAGGCGGAGCCGGCTCCGCTGATCAGGAGGAGCGCCGTGGCCCGAAGGGCCGCAAGGCTGGTGTCTCCCGAGGCGCCGAGGGGCGACTCCCCTCCGGCCGTATCGGCAGGGGCCGATGACGAAGGCGCCGGGTCGCAGGCGCCCCGGGCGCAACGCGAGTGGTGGCACCCCGAGCCGGGGGTGTACAAGGACGAGAGCATGGAGGACTCGCAGACGTGCCTCCGTCTGCTCAGCAGCCTCACTCTCCCTTCAGCTTTCGAAGAGCTGAAGGATCATTCGGTCACCGACCTAGCGGCGATGAGCGCTCGGTTGGCGGTCCAGGTAAGAAGTTTGAATGCGCTTTAACTTAGCCTTCCTTAGCTGTCCTTTGATTTATCTTTGCTGATCATTGTCTGCTTTCGGTCCGCAGGCTGCGGTGACGGGTAGCGTCCTGATGCACCATCAGGAGCTGCTCCGACTCAAGCTCCTGGAGGCCGAGGGGGAGTCGGCCGATTCCGGTGAGGGGCCTTCGGTGGTGCCCCGTATCGAGCCCCTGGTCTATAGGCTCGCAACCGCGAGCGCCCGGACGCGGGCGCAGCTGGAGGAGAGGGCAGCAGATGCCCGTGCTTCCGCCGAGGCCAAGGAAAAGGCCGAGCGGGAGAAGGAGAAGGCCGAGCGTGAGCTCGCTGCGGCCCAGACCGAGATCCGGGCCCTCAAGGCCCAGATCCAGGACAAGGACTCCCGGCGGGCTTCGGAGAAGCGCCGCCATGCCGAGGAGGTATCGGCGCTGAAGCAGGAGGTGGAGGAGGCGGCGGACTCGGCCGTAGCCGATTACAAGGCCGGCCCGGACTACGCCGAAGAGATCCTCCAAGCTCAACTGCTGGCGTCTTCTTCGGTCTTCGACCTCGGGCTGGCTGTCGCCCAGAGGGCCTGCCCGAGCGTCGATTTGACCGGGGTCGCCCTACCGATGGGCGAGGAGGCCAGGGAGCTTCTATCCTGGTGGAGGGATCTTATGGCCGAGAGGGCCTCGCCTCCAGCTCCGGATGACGAAGCCGTGGTTGCCGAGGAGGCCCCCGGGGAGACTGCCGCTCCTGAAGCTGTGCAGATCGTCGACTCTCCCTCTCCCTCTCCTGGCCGAAACGTCGTCGGAGCGGAGGAGGAAAGGGTCGTCGAGGGCTGATACGAGGGCTCCCCTCGGTTTTTGTTTTTCCACTTTTGTAAGCCTTCGGCCAGGCAGACGGCCGATTTTGTACTTCCCCTTCTTGTGAATATAGGAAGTATTTCTAAAATTTACCTTGTTGTCTTCTGCATGACTTGACTAGATCTGGCCTTTCTGAAATCCGAGATCCTTCTGTCTTTCGCTATAGTTTGCGAAGCCGAGACCCGATGTAGGTTCGGATAGGGCGTTGATAGAATATCGCCAGCAGATACGGCCGGGGCCTTCGCTAATGTGGTTCATAACATTCGAAGGGGTACCCCGCCGCTCTAGATGCGGTTCGTGTGGCCGAAGCCACTCCTGCTTCGCCTTATGTAGACTTAGAGAATAACATGCCGCTCCCGATACGGTTTGCATGGGCGAAGCCACTCCCGGTACGATTTACACGGACTTAGAGGATAACATGCCGCGTCCTGATCCGGATTACATGGTCGAGCGCCATTCGTCGGATCAAAGGACTCGCGGACTTTGAGAGAATACCATGCCTCTCCCGATACGGTTTGCATGGCCGAAGCCACTCCCGGTACGGTTTACACGGACTTTGAGAGAATACCATGCCGCTCCCGATACGGTTTGCATGGCCAAAGCCACTCCCGGTACGGTTTATACGGACTTTGAGAGAATACCATGCCGCTCCCGATACGGTTTGCATGGCCGAAGCCACTCCCGGTACGGTTTGCACGGACTTTGAGAGAATACCATGCCGCTCCCGATACGGTTTGCATGGCCGAAGCCACTCCCGGTACGGTTTACACGGACTTTGAGAGAATACCATGCCGCTCCCGATATGGTTTGCATGGCCGAAGCCACTCCCGGTACGGTTTACACGGACTTAGAGAAAATCATGCCGCGTCCTGATCCGGATTACATGGCCGAGCGCCATTCGTCGGATCAAAGGACTCGCGGACTTTGAAAGAATACCATGCCGCTCTGATTCGGTACCCATGGCCGGAGCCACTCCGAATCAGGTTGCCGCGGACTTTTGCTGAGAAATCCGTGCCGCTCTGATTCGGTACGCATGGCCGGAGCCACTCCGAATCAGGTTGCCGCGGACCTTTGCTGAGAAATCCGTGCCGCTCTGATTCGGTACGCATGGCCGGAGCCACTCCGAATCAGGTTGCCGCGGACTTTTGCTGAGAAATCCGTGCCGCTCTGATTCGGTACGCATGGCCGGAGCCACTCCGAATCAGGTTGCCGCGGACCTTTGCGAATTATTGCCGAGACACTTTTCAAAGAACAGACTTTCCTTATGTCTCCTGGCTAAATTCCAGGTTAATTTACATGAAGCGCCGAAGGTACCCCGTATTTTAGACAAAAAAGGGGGATGCGTGTCCGAAGGGGTCCCTAATCCGCGGGCCCCTCGGTTGCTTCCGTTTACAAATACTTGTCATTTTAAAGGCATAGCCTTAAAAAGGAAAGGGGATCTCTTCGGTGGTTGTCTCGTTGCTCCGAGGTTCCCCGGTCGCGCCTCTGTCGAGGCTGTCCTTACTGGTATAGTGGCAGTTGGCCTGCTCTGACGAGGCGATCTATCTCCTCCCGAAGTTGCCGACATTCATCAGTCATGTGGCCAGTCTCTTGATGGTATTCGCAATATCTGCTAGGGTCCCTTCGGCGAGGATCAGATTTTATGCGTTGAGGCCACCGAAGCATATGTTTTACCTCCGTAAGCATTTGGGAAGGGGAAGCAGGTAGCGGTAGGTGCCGCGGCTGCGGACTCTGTCGCTTGCCTCGGTCCCGCTCCTTCCGATATCGCCTACGTGGAAGTTCCTGATCTACAAGCGGTGGGTAAGCTACCCGAGGGGCAGGCGGTGCCCAGGGCTCGTCGTTCACCGAAACGGCCTCGTCGACGAAGACTTGCAAAGACGCTGGCCGAGGCTCCTCGTTCTGTTCAGGGCGAAAGGGAGGTGCCTGATGGAGGAGTTGGCTCAATACCCCCATGTACTGGGCCATGGCAGATACCATGTTTGCCAAAGATGTGACAGTGGTAGTCAGTGTGGTCATTTGTTGCTGAAGTTCCTTTATCCGGTTGTCTTCAGCTGTAGACCCTGGCGTGACTAGCCATGCCGCGCCCAAAGGGGCGGATGGGGTGCCTTCGGAGAGTTGTAACTGCGCCGGGGCCTCCTGTTCCTCTGTTTCGCTTTGACCGGATCGTCGGTTTAATGGTCGTTGAGACATGACTTGTTTTGTTGGTTTCCCACAGACGGCGCCACGTGATGTAGCCGAAGCTATCACGACCGGATTCCGAAGCCGGAATCCGAAGAGATGGATCCGGTGCTGGGTCGGATCGGTGTTCGGGGGCCCGACGGGGATCCGGAAGACGAAGGACGCAGAGGCGGAGCCGAGAGGTCCCAAGTCTAGCTCGCTCCGGGAAGTCGGGGCCGAGGCTCCTCCGGCGGACGGAGGGGCGGCACGAGGCCGAGGATCCCCTGTTGCAAGGGCAGCCGGCGCACGGCGTCGAGACCGGGGAGAGGAGTCCGAGGTCGGCGGCCGAGACCGACTCGGGAAGGTCGGCGATGATTCGAACCGAGCTCCTGCAGGAGGGAAAGAAGAAGAAAACCGGTCAGCAGGAGTCCCGGGCTTCAGCCCTGGGGAACCCCCTCCGACGGTCAAGTTAGCTCCTGAAGAAGATTCGATTCACAAGGCTAAGAGAGTAGCTTTAATGCTTTTCGGACTGTAGTCCTTTAAGGGTCTCGGAGGCTTGAGGAAGCATCCTTTGGGCAATAAATAGCAGTGTATTTATAGCAAAGGATAGCGGATGGTTAACGGTGGCAACCGATATAGGACTAAATGAGGGCATACCGATAAACCGCCATAGTGCCTGATCCGCCACCGGAGTGGGCCGGATTCGGCTACCGGGCCGAAGGGGGTTGGGCCGCTGATGGGCCGAAGCCTGTTGGGCCTTGGGCTGCCGCGCTGTTCCCAGGCCGTAGGCTGGTGGGCCGCTGACGGGCTGAAGCCTGTTGGGCCGAGAGCGACGGTGCCGCTTATGGGCCGAAGGCTGCTGGGCCGCTGATGGGCCGGAGGCTCCCGGAGGGCCTGGTACTGCTGTTGTTGGGCTGAAAGGGGTTTGGGCTTGCTTTAATGGGCCGAATCGGATTCTGCCTCATCAGTAAAGATGACTTAAAATATAACACTTTACTTTCTTAAATTACATGTTCACTTTCTTTTCCATCTTTTGGACCTTTTTGAATAGAAAGAAAAAGAAATTATAATTTTTCTGACAACATTCATTACCGTCTTTTTCCTCTCACCATCTTTTAAAAAGGGCACTTTCCTGCTTTACTCCGCCACTTGTCAATTTTTCACTTCCAACGCAAATATATCACTTCCAAACACAAATTTATCACTTTCACGTACATTTTTATCACTTCTAAGTGATACTTTTGTCACTTCCTACATAATTCAATTCTATCAATTCTTTTATAATTTTATCATTTCTTTGTATTTTTATCACTTCCAAGCGTAATTTCATTATTTTCTAATAGAAAATGATAAAAATAAATATAAAGTGATGAACTTTATCACTAAAGGATAAAATGCTCGGAAAACATAATTTTGCTTGAAAAAAATTGCATAAAAAAATGATATAACTCTATTAAGAAGTGATAAAATTACGTATAAAGTGATAAAACGAGCTACGGAAGAAGTGATAAAAATGCACTTAAAATTAAACTACATAGAAAATGATAAAATTAGACTTAGAAATCATAAATGTACTTGAAAGAGATAAAATTAATTTGAAAGTGATAAATTGTAAAGTGACCGAGCTAAAATAAAAAATCATATTTCTTTCAAAGGGAGGTGAATGGAAAAAGACGGTAATGAATGTTCTTAGAAAAGTTGTAGAGTTTTTTTTCTTCCACTCAAATAAATCAAAAAAGTAAAAACGAAAGTGAGACAAGAATGAAAAAAAAAATTGAATGTTACAACCCACGTCTCGATTACTACACCGCATGCGATGCAACTAACATTCCTCTAAATCATAACCATCCAATAGGATCTGTTGACGTCGAGACTAGACAACTTGGTGACACGGGCTTTGAGTAGTCAAATTGCAGCATTTTTGCTCTTTTGATAAAACTTTTAAAAAAAATTTAAATATCAATTCCTAATTTCCTATAGACACAAGCTTTTTAGACATCAATTCTTAATATCCTATACAACATCCCCATATCTTGCATACTTTGATATTAATCATTATATACTTAATATAAATGAGTAACAATCTTTCTAATTAAGAATCACATAAAGAAGTATTCTTCAAACCAATCAACCTTGATGGAAATACTTGAAATGACTTCTAAAATATAAAAAATCATACCTTAATGAACAGTAAAAAAATGTCTTTATTAAGTCAAATCTAATAATGACTTTTAATTTTTAAAAAATTTTAAAATCATCCTATCCAAGATTGAATTGTATGAACACACATGACATGTGACCTAAAAGAATTTTTTATTTTATTTTGACCACATCAACAATCAAATTGTCATGGCTGCCAATGCAATAAGTAATGTTCAAAGTTTAAATAAAGTGACTTTTCAAAGTGATTTAAACTCAAACTCATATTTAATTGTGATAGAATAAAGAAAAACTAATAGAAGCAAATGGCAGAGATTAAAAACTAAAAATTTAAATATATAAAGACTAATATCAAAATATACAAGATACAAGGACCTGTTTCACATTCACTATATTTATAAGAATTAATATCAAAAGAACTCTAAACAATATATATTACAACAATACCTATGAATCGATCAATAAAATACCTCTATGATCAACTCCCTTGGAAAGCATTGGTACACGTATAAACAAGGTGCTCTACCTAACTAAACTATAGCCCTTCTAATCAAATGAATGACACCTTCCAAAAATTCTAACTATTCTTAACATGATATTAAATTCTTTACTTCAATTATTAATGAATAAAAAAATTTGATTTGATAAGTCTAATGTTATTTTATGTTGATTGTTGAATAAGAATTCTTATTCTTTGATAATTAAATTTACTTTGAATAACAGTTAAGAATTAGAATAAACATCCATCTTGCGATAAATATTTCTTATTCTAACGTGGACAACGATTGGAATCAGTATTCACAGATTTTACTGGAATACAGATTCTAAGCTTTGTTCTAATTCACATAGCTTAGCTTTGATAATTCTGTGGAACCTGATGTAGCCGAAGCTATCACGACCGAATTCCGAGGCCGGAATCCGAAGAGATGGATCCGGTGCTGGGTCGGATCGATGTTCAGGGGCCCGACGGGGATCCGGAAGACGGAGGACGCAGAGGCGGAGCCGAGAGATCCGAAGGCTGGCTCGCTCCGGGAAGTCGGGGCCGAGGCTCCTCCGGTGGACGAAGGGGCGGCACGAGGCCGAGGATCCCCTGTTGCAAGAGCAGCCGGCACACGGCGTCGAGATCAGGGAGAGGAGTCCGAGGTCG
The DNA here is from genome assembly GCA_030544215.1 of Zantedeschia hybrid cultivar. Taxonomy (NCBI): domain Eukaryota; kingdom Viridiplantae; phylum Streptophyta; class Magnoliopsida; order Alismatales; family Araceae; genus Zantedeschia; species Zantedeschia hybrid cultivar. The sequence goes on from JARZZO010000011.1 coordinate 52,349,757, forward strand.
GCGGCCGAGACCGACTCGGGAAGGTCGGCGATGATTCAAACCGAGCTCCTGCAGGAGGGAAAGAAGAAGAAAACCAGTCAGCAGGAGTCCCGGGCTTCAGCCCTGGGGAACCCCCTCCGACGGTCAAGTTAGCTCCTGAAGAAGATTCGATTCACAAGGCAAAGAGAGTAGCTTTAATGCTTTTCGGACTGTAGTCCTTTAAGGGTCTCGGAGGCTTGAGGAAGCATCCTTTGGGCAATAAATAGCGGTGTATTTATAGCAAAGGATAGAGGATGGTTAACGGTGGCAGCCGATATAGGACTAAATGAGGGCTTACTGATAAACCGCCATAGTGCCTGATCCGCCACCGGAGTGGGCCGGATTCGGCTACCGGGCCGAAGGGGGTTGGGCCGCTGATGGGCCGAAGCCTGTTGGGCCCTGGGCTGCCGCGCTGTTCCCGGGCCGTTGGCTGGTGGGCCGCTGACGGGCTGAAGCCTGTTGGGCCGGGAGCGACGGTGCCGCTAACGGGCCGAGGGCTGTTGGGCCGCTGATGGGCCGAAGGCTCCCGGAGGGCCTGGTACTGCTGCTATTGGGCTGAACGGGGTTTGGGCTTGCTTTAATGGGCCGAACCGGATTCTGCCTCATCACATAGCCCCCCACTCTTGTCTTCCTCAGTTCTGAGATGGCGAGAGTATAGCCTGAAGTTAGCAGGAGAATAGCGTAACAGGTGTCTTACCCGAAGCTCTGTTCTTTTTTCACTGGGAAGAGGGTACCCTCGGTCGGCCGAGGGCTATGCGGTTGCTAGGTCTTCGCTCGGAGTGGCAACGAAGGATCAAAGCTCAGAAGCCGAAGGGCCGAGCCCTCTGACTCGCGTCAGGCTTCATTAAATGGACGGGATGGGCGTCGCCTCGTGAGGAAGCACGGGACACGCGTCGCGCAGCCGGCCGCTCCGTCAAAAACACGAAAGGATCCTGACCGCTCGCTGGTCGCGGATCGCCTCGGCTCTCTGCCCGAGGCACCACTCGGATTGCCGCCGCTCCCTTCGTTGGCACGCGGATCGGGACACGTGGCGGCCATCCGGGTGATTAGCCGAAGGGTCGGAGCGCCTTCGGCCGTTGATCGCTCTGCTTCAAGTCCCGGAGCCGGCCCGTCATCATTGCCGAAGGACGGTGCACGTGGCGGGCATCCGAGAGGAGCGAGGGGACGAGAGGGATGATCTCGGCCGTTGGCTTCGGCGGGAGGCGCTTCGGATGGGCTTATAAATACAAGCCCTCAGTAGGGCACTGTTCTTCTTCCTGCTACTGCACTTGCGTTTCCCCTGCAGTCACCCGAGCTCTCCCCCTTCTCCGGCGAAAGGCTAGCTCTCTGAAGGCTTCGTCCGAGCTCGCCGGCCACCGTGGGAGGATCTCCATTCCTCATAGCGCATCGCTGGTGGAGCTGGGTGGCTTGAGAAGCTGCGCTCGGCTCAGGAGAGACTTCCTCCCCCTTCCTGCGAGTAAGCCTTGGCCTTCTTTCTCCCCTTCGCGGCCTTATGGTCCGGAGTCCTTCCAGTGAGATTACTCCTTCGGACGAGGAGTATACTCCTTCCCACTCTCCGAAATCTTCTCTGTCAGATCCCCTCACCTCGGATTCCCTCGCTTCCGCGATGTCTGAAGAGCCTGAGAACTCTGGGACTGAGGGGTCCGAGGCTTCCGGGGCCGAGGTCTCCGGGGCCGAGGCTTCCGGGGCCGAGGCTTCAGAGGCCGAGGCTACCCAGGAGGTCCGGGACCCAGGTCGGGCTTCTACCTCGGGACGCCGTCGCCCCGACATTGCTTCGGAAGCATCCTGCGCCCTTTCGGACGTAGAGGTGAGGAACCTTGTTTCTTACTTCCAGCTTCCTTCCTGGACGACCCCTCATCGGCCTGACTCCGCCACCAGGGCCAACACTCTCCGCCCGGGTTCCTTCTATATCTATGTTGATAGCTTCGAGGCGGGCTTCTGTCTTCCTCTTCCCACCTTTGTCATCAACCTTCTCAGCTTCTACGGGCTGGCACCGTCTCAGCTCTTTCCCAATTCTTGGCGCAGCGTATACGGTTTTTTGAGCGTTTTCGCTCGTATACGGATCAACCCTTCTATCAACGTCTTCCGCTATCTCTTTAAAATCCAAAGGCAGGAGAAATCCGAGTGGTACTGCTTCGTCCCTCGGGTCGGCCGAAGCATATTCTCCGGGAAGCCCTCGTCCATCCACGGCTGGAAGAAAAAGTTCATCTTCATCTCTCTGCCGGAGAACGAGAAGGGCGTGTGGCCCTTTCCCACCGAATGGGCGCCGCTGGCCGTAGGCCTCTCGGACCCTCCTGCTCTGACCCCCGTACAGAGCACTCTCGTGGGCCATGTCCAGGTCATGGCCCCATACGACATCTGGGGGCTCCTCAGCGCGTCAGAGCGGCTGGTGAACGCCGGGGTGTGGCCGGATCCCCGGTCCGATCCAGTGCGGGCCTTCCCTTACCTTCCTCCCGGGGAGACTCCGCGGGGCCGCGGAGGAAGGGCTGCCGCTCCTCCGGCCAAAGCTCCTCCGGCTGAGGATGCTGATGAAGTTTCGGCCGAGGGTAAGTCGGCTTTGAATTTGTACTTGGTCACCGTTTTGTTTCTTAACATGTTCTTCTTGCTTGCAGCAATGGCCGAGCTCGACGCCCTCCTCGCCCGGATATCCGACCAGCGCCGTCTAGGACGGGCACCGGCTTCGCAGGCGGCAGGCGGGTCCGGCCGAGGTGCTGGAGCTCCGAGGACCCGAGGCGGGGTCCCAAGGACCGCGGCCTCCGCCGAGGGCCGTGCTGCCGCCGCCGCCGCTCTCGAGAGGGAGCAGAAGACCAAGTTCGCCGCTCGAAGGGGCGGCCGAGCGTCGAAGCGCCCCCGGGCAGAGGAGGCCGAAGAGGCGGAGCCGGCTCCGCTGATCAGGAAGAGCGCTGTGGCCCGAAGGGCCGCAAGGCTGGCGTCTCCCGAGGCGCCGAGGGGCGACTCCCCTCCGGCCGTATCGGCAGGGGCCGATGACGAAGGCGCCGGGTCGCAGGCGCCCCGGGCGCAACGCGAGTGGTGGCACCCCGAGCCTGGGGTGTACAAGGACGAGAGTATGGAGGACTCGCAGACGTGCCTCCGTCTGCTCAGCAGCCTCACTCTCCCTTCAGCTTTCGAAGAGCTGAAGGATCATTTGGTCACCGACCTGGCGGCGATGAGCGCTCGGTTGGCGGTCCAGGTAAGAAGCCTGAATGTGCTTCGACTTAGCTCTCCTTAGTTGTTCCTTGATTTTCTCTGACCCTTGTCTGCTTTCGGTCCGCAGGCTGCGGTGACAGGTAGCGTCCTGATGCACCATCAGGAGCTGCTCCGACTCAAGCTCCTGGAGGCCGAGGGGGAGCCGGCTGGTTCGGGTGAGGGTACTTCGGTGGTGCCCCGTATCAAGTCCTTGATCGATGGGCTCGCAACCGCGAGCGCCCGGACGCGGGCGCAGCTGGAGGAGAGGGCAGCAGAGGCCCGTGCTTCCGCCGAGGCCAAGGAAAAGGCCGAGCGGGAGAAGGAGAAGGCCGAGCGCGAGCTCGCTGCGGCCCAGACTGAGATCCGGGCCCTCAAGGCCCAGATCCAGGATAAAGACTCCCGGCAGGCTTCGGAGAAGCGCCGCCATGCCGAGGAGGTGTCGGCTCTGAAACAGGAATTGGAGGAGGCGGCGGACTCGGCCGTAGCCGACTACAAGGCCGGCCCGGACTACGCCGAAGAGATCCTCCAAGCTCAACTGCTGGCGTCTTCTTCGGTCTTCGACCACAGGCTGGCTGTCGCCCAGAGGGCCTGCCCGAGCGTTGACTTGACCGGGGTCGCCCTGCCGATGGGCGAGGAAGCTAGGGAGCTCCTATCCTGGTGGAAGGATCTCATGGCCGAGAGGGCCTCGCCCCCAGTTCCGGATGACAAAGCCGTGACCGCCGAGGAGGCCCCCGCCGAGGCTGCCGCTCCTGAAGCGATGCAGATCGTCGACTCTCCCTCTCCCTCTCCCGGCCAAGACGCAGTCGAAGAGGAGGAGGAAGGGGTTGTCGAGGGCTGATACGAGGGTCCCCCCCCCCCCCCCCCCCGATTTTTGTTTTCCTTTCCTTGTAAGCCTTCGGCCAGGCGGATGGTCGATTTTGTACTTCCCCTTCTTGTGAATACAGGAAGTATTTCTGAGTTTTACCTCAATTGTCTTCTGCATGACTTGATTGGATCTGGCCTTTCAGAAATCCGAGACCTTGCTGTCATTCGCTATATTTCGCGAAGCCGAGACCCGATGTAGGTTCGGATAGGGCGTTGATAGAATATCGCCAATAGATACGGCCGGGGCCTTCGCTAATGTGGTTCATAACATTCGAAGGATGCGCGAACCTTGAGGGAATACCCTGCCGCTCCCGATACGGTTTGCATGGCCGAAGCCACTCCCGATACGGTTTACACGGACTTAGAGAAAACCATGCCGCGTCCTGATCCGGATTACATGGCCGAAGCCATTCGTCGAATCGAAGGACTCGCGGACTTTGAGAGAACCACGCCACTCCCGATACGGTTTACATGGCCAAAACCACTCCCGATACGGTTTACACGGACTTAGAGAAAACCATGCCGCGTCCTGATCCGGATTACATGGCCGAAGCCATTCGTCGGATCGAAGGACTCGCGGACTTTGAGAGAACCACGCCGCTCCCGATACGGTTTGCATGGCCGAAACCACTCCCGATATGGTTTACACGGACTTAGAGAAAACCATGTCGCGTCCTGATCCGGATTACATGGCCGAAGCCATTCGTCGGATCGAAGGACTCGCAGACTTTGAGAGAACCACGCCGCTCCCGATACGGTTTGCATGGCCGAAACCACTCCCGATACGGTTTACACGGACTTAGAGAAAACCATGCCGCGTCCTGATTCGGATTACATGGCCGAAGCCATTCGTCGGATCGAAGGACTCGCGGACTTTAAGAGAACCATGCCGCTCCCGATACGGTTTGCATGGCCGAAGCCACTCCCGATACGGTTTACACGGACTTAGAGAAAACCATGCCGCGTCCTGATCCGGATTACATGGCCGAAGCCATTCGTCGGATCGAAGGACTCGCGGACTTTGAGAGAACCACGCCGCTCCCAATACGGTTTGCATGGCCGAAGCCACTCCCGATACGGTTTACACGGACTTAGAGAAAACCATGCCGCGTCCTGATCCGGATTACATGGCCGAAGCCATCCATCGGATCGAAGGACTCGCGGACTTTAAGAGAACCATGCCGCTCCCGATACGGTTTGCATGGCCGAAGCCACTCCCGGTACAGTTTACACGGACTTAGAGAAAACCATGCCGCGTCCTGATCCGGATTACATGGCCGAAGCCATTCGTCGGATCGAAGGACTCGCGGACTTTAAGAGAACCACGCCGCTCCCGATACGGTTTGCATGGCCGAAGCCACTCCCGATACGGTTCACACGGACTTAGAGAAAACCAACAGATTTCCTGAAAAAGAGATCTTCATTCATACCCTCCGGCTGAAAGCCTGGGGAGAGGTGACTTACATAAAATAACGCCGAAGGCGCTCTACATTCCAGGTGCGAGGGAGAGGTTGGCCCGAAAGGGTCTCCAACCGGTAAGCTCCACGCCTAATCACCTCCCTGACCCGATAGGGCCCCTCCCAGTTGGGGGCAAGTTTCCCTGAGGCTTCGGCTGGTTTGGAAGCATGAGCGTTCCTCAACACGAGGCTCCCTACTTCAAAGCTTCGGGACTTTACTCGAGTGTTGTGGTACTTGGCCATGCGCTGCTGATAAGCTGCCAGCCGGATACGAGCTTTGTCTCGGGTCTCTTCAATGAGGTCCAGGTGGTCTTTCAAACCTTCCTCGTTGGCCTCCGGACTATAAGCAACGACCCTGGGAGAGAGAAGGCCGATTTCCACCGGAATAACGGCCTCTATCCCGTAGGCCATGCGAAAGGGAGTTTCGCCGGTGGGGGTTCGGCTTGTCGTCCGATAGGCCCACAGAACACTTGGCAGCTCCTCTACCCATCGGCCTTTAGCTTCGCCGAGGCGGGTTTTTAATCCCTGCAGCAGGCTTCGGTTGATGACTTCGACTTGGCCGTTTGCTCGAGGATGTGCCACCGAAGTGAATTTGTGAAGTATGCCGAAGCTGGCGCAGTTGTCGCTGAATCGTCGGCTGTCGAACTGCTTTCCATTGTCAGAAATGATGGCCCGAGGGATGCCGAACCGGCAAATGATGGACTTCCATACGAAGTTCCAAGCATTGCTATCGGTTATTGACGTGAGGGGTTCGGCTTCGACCCACTTAGTGAAATAATCTACCGCCACGATGAGGAATTTTCTTTGGCCGGTGGCGACGGGAAAAGGTCCCAGGAGGTCGATTCCCCATTGGGCGAAAGGCCAGGGATCGGACAAGGGGGTCAGAAGGGTGGCCGCCTGGTGAATGAGGGAGCTGAACCTCTGGCACTGGTCACAGCGCCGCACGAGGGCTAAAGCGTCCTCTCGGAGTGTTGGCCACCAGTAGCCTTGCCTCAGGAGCTTGTGAGCCAGGGCCCTTCCTCCCGCATGCGCCCCGCATACCCCTTCATGGACTTCTCTTGTGGCGTAGTCGGCTTCAGCCGGGCCGAGGCACCGCAGCAGTGGTCGGCCGAAGGATTTCTTGTACAGCACCCCGTCCAGAAGGAGGAAGTGGGATGAGCGCTGCCGAATGTGCTTCGCCTCCCTCGGATCTGGCGGGACTTCTCCTCGAAGAAGAAAGGCGACGAGGGGAGTCATCCACGTCTCGGCCTCGACCTCAGTGACTAGCATGGCTTCGGGTTCACCGAGGCTTGGTTCGGCGAGCTCCTCAACAAGGATCATTCGGCCTCCTCCCCCGTCTTGTGTTGACGCCAGCCGGGAAAGCGCATCGGCTCGGGTATTCTCGGCTCTCGGGATCCTCACGATTTCATAAGAATCGAATTGGGCGAGGATTTTGCGAGTCACCTGGAGATAAGACGCCATTATTGCGTCCCGAGCCTCGTACTCCCCGGAGATGTGGCTGGCGATCAGCTGGGAATCGCTGAAGGCCTTCAGGTTCCGGGCGCCGAGCTTCTTCGCGGCCTGGAGGCCGGAGATGAGAGCTTCGTACTCGGCGGCATTGTTAGTTGCCGGGAAGGAGAAGCGCAAGGCGTACTCCGTGACGACCCCTTCGGGTGATGCCAGGATCCATCCGGCGCCGCTGCCCGTGGAGCACGCGGAGCCGTCCACGAAGATTCGCCATTCGTCGGCTGGCGCAGGAGTCGAAGTAGCCTCGGCCTCGGGCGCGTTAGGTGCCGGCTGAGGTGCCGTCGAGGCGCCGGGGGTAAGTTCGGCGATGAAGTCGGCCAACGCCTGGGCTTTTATTGCTACCCGAGGGGCGTAGGAGATGTCGAACTCTCCTAACTCGATCGCCCATTTCGCCAGCCTACCGGACACTTCTGGCCGGGAGAGGATTTGCCTCAGGGGCTGGTCGGTGAGAACCTTCACGGAGTGGGCCAGAAAGTAAGGCCATAGCCTCCTCGCGGACGAGACGAGGGCCAGAGCCAGCTTCTCCAGGGCAAGGTACCGGAGTTCTGCTCCTTGAAGGGCTCGGCTGGTGTAATAAACTGGCTTCTGAATGCCATCTTGCTCTCGGACGAGGACGGCGCTGAGAGCCGTCTCGGAGACTGCAAGGTACAAGCTCAGGGGTTCCCCGGGAACCGGCTTGGACAAGATGGGGACTTTGGAGAGGTAGGCCTTCAGCTGATTGAAGGCTGCCTGGCACTCCTCCGTCCAGTCGAAGTTGTTAGCCTTCTTCAGCAGCTTGAAGAAGGGGAAACAGTAGTCTGCCGCCCTTGACATGAAGCGGCTTAGGGCTGCGATCCTCCCGTTCAGCTTCTGCACTTCTCGGAGGTTTGCCGGGGGGCGCATCTGCATGATGGCCGAAACCTTCTCGGGATTAGCCTCCACCCCTCGATGAGTGACCATGTAGCCGAGGAACTTGCCGGAGGCTACCCCGAAGGCGCACTTGGCCGGGTTCAGCTTCATCTTGTACCGCCTAAGGGCGGAGAAAGTCTCGGCCAAGTCGGCCAGATGCTCTGCAGCAACGCGGCTCTTGACCAACATGTCGTCTATATAGACCTCCATGTTTCGGCCGAGCTGTGGGGCGAACACTTTGTTGACTAGACGCTGATATGTCGCGCCGGCATTCTTCAGACCGAAGAGCATTCGGGTATAGCAGTACAGGCCCAAATCGGTCGTGAAGCTGGTCTTGCTCTCATCATCCGGATGCATCCGGATCTGGTGGTAGCCCGAATAGGCGTCGAGGAAGCTTAAAAGCTCATGGCCGGAAGTGGCGTCCACCACCTAGTCTATCCGAGGCAGCGGAAAGCTGTCCATCGGACAGGCCTTGTTGAGGTTGGTGAAGTCCACGCACATACGCCATTTGCCATCTTTCTTTGGCACCATCACCACGTTGGCGATCCAGTCCGGATGGTGCACCTCTCGGAGGTGTCCGGCGTCCAGCCCCTTCTGCACTTCGGCTTGGATGGCGGCCCTCCTTTCCTGATTGAAGGTGCGCCGCTTCTGCTTTACCGGGGGCTGGTTGGGATCGGTATGGAGTCGGTGCTCTGCTACCTCCGGGTCAACCCCGGGCATGTCCGCCGGAGACCAGGCGAAGACGTCGAGATTCTTTTTCAAGAATTCGGTAAGCTTCTCTGCTTCAATCTCTTCTAGGCCGGAGCCTATCATCAGGACTCGTCCTTTGCCTCCCGGAATAGGGACGGCGAGGAGTGCTTCTCCCGGAGATGCCTCGGCTGACGATTCGATCGTCAGGGTTTCGGCTGCGGTCTTCCCCTTGACCGAAATCATGTAGCACTGCCGGGCCGCTTCTTGGTTCCCTCTGGCCTCGCCTATTCCATGGCTGGTATGAAACTTCAGCTTCTGATGGAAGGACGAAGGCACGGCTCCGACCCCGCCGATGAGCCTTCGGCCGAATATGGCGTTGTAGGCTGAATCGATTTTTACAACGGCAAAGTCCGTCTCAACGGTTAATTGCCGGGGGGCGGTGCCTAGAGTTACAGGGAGTCGGACAATGCCCTCTACTCGGCAGGGCGAGCCGTTAAAACCGAAGAGGGGGCCCCGATGAGGCTTCATATTAGCCTCACTCAATCCCATTTTTTCAAAGCAGTCATAAAACAAGATGTTTGGGGCACTTCCATTATCCACAAAGATTCTATATACATCATAGCTATTTATTACAGTATTGACGACGAGAGCGTCATTATGAGGGACCTGAACATCAGTCAGGTCCTCGGCGCCGAAGGTGATGTCTTCCAGAGGAGGCCGCTTCGGTTCACCGTCAACCGCCGCTACGGTGTTGCGCTGCCGTGGCCTTGATCCTTCCCCCGGTCCTCCGGATATCATCATGATAGACCCAGAGCTGGGTCTTTGGTCGGATGACTCTACCGGGGCCGAGGTGACCTTTGGTGGAGGGGCGGCTTCTATCGCCGGGGGTTGTTGTTGCCTGGGCGCTGCAGGGACGTCCCGGTTCTGTTACGGCGGCTGCTCCCGTCGGTACTGCGGCAATCTCCCCTCCCGGATGATGCGGTCGATCTCCTCCCGGAGTTGCCGGCACTCATCCGTCGTGTGGCCGATCTCCCGGTGATATTCACAGTATCTGTCGGGGTCCCTTCGGCGAGGATCGGTCTTGATGCGATCAGGCCGCCGGAGCATGCCCTTCACCTCCATGAGCATCCGGGAGGGGGGAGCAAGTAAGGGTAGGTACCGCGGCTGCGGGTCCCGTCGCCTCTCCCTGTCCCAGTCCTCCCGGCGATAGCGCTTTCGGGAGGGCTCTTGGTCTTCAGGCCGAGGTCGGACCACCTGGGGAGCAGGTGCCGAGGTGGCTTCGGCTGCGCCTTTACCCCTGGACAGCATCAGGGCCTCCCGGTTGATGTATTTATGGGCCCGGGCCACGAGGTCCTGGAAGGTAGGGGGATGGCACTTCCCAATGGAGCCGAGGAGCCCCTCGTCCCGGCATCCGCTGATCACGGCCGAGACCGCGATCGAGCTGTCGAGGTTCGGGATCTGGGCGGCCTCGGTCCAGAACTTGGTGAAGTACTCCTAGAGAGTCTCAGTGGGGCCTTGCCGGATGGCCAGCAAGCTGGCGGAAGTTTTGCACTGCCGGGTGGCATCATAGAACTGGTCGATGAACAACTAACCCAACTGGACTAGGGAGTGGATGGAGTTGGGGGCCAGTGTCTCGAACCAGGTGAGGGCGATTTTTTCAAGGGTGAGGGGGAAAAGACGGCAGCGGACTGCCTCGGAGATCCCTCGGACCCGGAGGTAGGCGTTGAATCTCTGGAAATGACAGACCGGATCTGTCATTCCGTCGTAGAGAGGGCCCTTCGGTAGCTTGAAATTGGGGGGCACCTCGGTGGCCAGGAGCTCCGCCGTGAATGGGGTCTGCTCCAGGATTCTGCTGGCGAGGGGCGCCCCGTGAGGCCGAGACACCATCTGCTGCATCTCTTTGTGCATGGCCGTCAGCCGCCGGTCCAGGTCCGGGGCAGTCGAGGTGGCGACGGATTGTCCTCCGGTCCGGGCCGGACGGTACTCCGACGAAGCATAATCTTGCTCCGTCAGACGATCAGCGCGAGGAGCTCGGGCAGGTAGCGCCGAGGGCTCGCTGTGCGTCGCCGCGGTTTCGTTGGGAGAAACCGGTGTAGGCGCCGGCCGGAACCGGGCATCTGGTACTGGGTAGAGTGGGGGGAGCGGTGCCTGCTGAGGAAGCTGCCCCATCAGTCCCATGCGCTGGGCGATGGCGGACACCATCTCCTGAAGAGGCGCTAGGGACGTGACGGCAGCGGCCAGCGTCGCCATTTGCTGCTGGAGCACCCCCACTCGGTCTTCCGAGCCGAGAGACTCCGGTATGGTTGGCAAAGGTAGGCTCGGCGGGGCAGAAGGTGCACCTTCGGAAGGCAGCATCTGCGCCGAGGCCTCCCGCGCTTCTGCTTCACTTTGTCCGGAACGTCGGGTCACAGGTCGCTGAGACATGACTTGTTTTGTTGGTTTCCCACAGACGGCGCCACGTGATGTAGCCGAAGCTATCACGACCGGATTCCGAGGCCGGAATCCGAAGAGATGGATCCGGTGCTGGGTCGGATCGATGTTCAGGGGCCCGACGGGGATCCGGAAGACGGAGGACGCAGAGGCGGAGCCGAGAGGTCCGAAGGCTGGCTCGCTCCGGGAAGTCGGGGCCGAGGCTCCTCCGGTGGACGAAGGGGCAGCACGAGGCCGAGGATCCCCTGTTGCAAGAGCAGCCGGCGCACGGCGTCGAGACCAAGGAGAGGAGTCCGAGGTCGGCGGCCGAGACCAACTCGGGAAGGTCGGCGATGATTCAAACCGAGCTCCTGCAGGAGGGAAAGAAGAAGAAAACCAGTTAGCAGGAGTCCCGGGCTTCAGCCCTGGGGAACCCCCTCCGATGGTCAAGTTAGCTCCTGAAGAAGATTCGATTCAGAAGGCAAAGAGAGTAGCTTTAATGCTTTTCAGACTGTAGTCCTTTAAGGGTCTCGGAGGCTTGAGGAAGCATCCTTTGGGCAATAAATAGCGGTGTATTTATAGCAAAGGATAGCGGATGGTTAACGGTGGCAGCCGATATAGGACTAAATGAGGGCTTACTGATAAACCGCCATAGTGCCTGATCCGCCACCGGAGTGGGCCGGATTCGGCTACCGGGCCGAAGGGGGTTGGGCCGCTGATGGGCCGAAGCCTGTTGGGCCCTGGGCTGCCGCGCTGTTCCCGGGCCGTTGGCTGGTGGGCCGCTGACGGGCTAAAGCCTGTTGGGCCGGGAGCGACGGTGCCGCTAACTAGCCGAGGGCTGTTGGGCCGCTAATGGGCCGAAGGCTCCCGGAGGGCCTGGTACTGCTGTTGTTGGGCTGAACGGGGTTTGGGCTTGCTTTAATGGGCCGAACCGGATTCTGCCTCATCAGAACCCACTGACGGAATAAGAAGGATAAACAATTCTTGAGTCTAGAGTCGAATTGCTTATTCTTCTTATTCTCCGAATTCTCCGAATAGGGTATTATGCACCGGGCATAAGCCATTCCGCTTGTCAAAGCTAAATTAAACTTATTCTCCCTTTATTCTTTCTTATTCTTCTCCTATTATCCAATCAAAGTGGCGCATAGAATATAGATCCTATTATTTTTTAGGTCGCTAAATTAAAATTGGATGTAGATCCTCTTCTATCTTTTATTCTGTGCTGATTCCTTTATCAAATGAACCCTAAAGGAAAACATCAACTTCCACTTGATAGAATCCCTAAAAAATAACAATTTTGTGGAGGTTGATGACGTCTGTTTGGATATATCCAATTGAAACAAAACGAATAGGTGTTTCTTCATAAAGCATAGAATAATACTTGTTGCACCACACGCAGTGTTGTAAAGATGACTTAAAATAGAACACTTTACTTTCTTAAATTACATGTTCACTTTCTTTTCCATCTTTTTGATCTTTTTGAAATTATAATTTTCTGACAACATTCATTACTGTCTTTTTACTCACCATCTTTTAAAAAGGGCACTTTCCTGCTTTACTCCGCCACTTGTCAATTTTTCACTTCCAACGCAAATATATCACTTTCAAACGCAAATTTATCACTTTCACGTACATTTTTATCACTTCTAAGTGATACTTTTGTCACTTCCTACATAATTCAATTCTATCAGTTCTTTTATAATTTTATCATTTCTTTTTATTTTTATCACTTCTAAACGTAATTTTATTATTTTCTAATAGAAAATGATAAAAATAAGTATGAAGTGATAAACTTTATCACTAAAGGATAAAATGCTCGGAAAACATAATTTTGCTTGAAAAAAATTGCATAAAAAAATGATATAACTCTATTAAGAAGTGATAAAATTACGTATAAAGCGATAAAACGAGCTACGGAAGAAGTGATAAAAATGCACTTAAAATTAAACTACATAGAAAATGATAAAATTAGACTTAGAAATCATAAATGTACTTGGAAGTGATAAAATTAATTTGAAAGTGATAAATTGTAAAGTGACCGAGCTAAAATAAAAAATCATATTTCTTTCAAAGGGAGGTGAATGGAAAAAGACGGTAACGAATGTTCTTAGAAAAGTTGTAGAGTTTTTTATTCCACTCAAAAAAATAAAAAAAGTAAAAACGAAAGTGAGACAAGAATGAAAAAAAAATTGAATGTTACAACCCACATCTCCATTACTACACTGCATGCGATGCAACTAACATTCCTCTAAATCATAACCATCCAATAGGATCTGTTGACGTCGAGACTAGACAACTTGGTGACACGGGCTTTGAGTAGTCAAATTGCAGCATTTTTGCTCTTTTGATAAAACTTTTAAGATTTTTTTAAATATCAATTCCTAATTTCCTATAGACACAAGCTTTTTAGACATCAATTCTTAATATCCTATACAACATCCCCATATCTTGCATATTTTGATATTAATCATTATATACTTAATATAAATGAGTAACAATCTTTCTAATTAAGAATCACATAAAGAAGTATTCTTCAAACCAATCAACCTTGATGGAAATACTTGAAATGACTTCTAAAATATAAAAAATCATACCTTAATGAACAGTAAAAAAATGTCTTTATTAAGTCAAATCTAATAATGACTTTTAATTTTTAAAAAATTTTAAAATCATCCTATCCAAGATTGAATTGTATGAACACACATGACATGTGACCTAAAAGAATTTTTTTTTTTTTTTTTGACCACATCAACAATCAAATTGTCATGGCTGCCAATGCAATAAGTAATATTCAAAGTTTAAATAAAGTGACCTTTGAAAGTGATTTAAACTCAAACTCATATTTAATTGTGATAGAATAAAGAAAAACTAATAGAAGCAAATGGCGGAGATTAAAAACTAAAAATTTAAATATATAAAGACTAATATCAAAATATACAAGATACAAAGACCTGTTTCACATTCACTATATTTATAAGAATTAATATCAAAAAAACTCTAAACAATATATATTACAACAATACCTATGAATCGATCAATAAAATACCTCTATGATCAACTCCCTTGGAAAGCATTGGTACACGTATAAACAAGGTGCTCTACCTAACTAAACTATAGCCCTTCTAATCAAATGAATGACACCTTCCAAAAATTCTAACTATTCTTAACATGATATTAAATTCTTTACTTCAATTATTAATGAATAAAAAATTTTGAATTGATAAAAAAAATTTAATCTACTTGATTTCAAACTTGGTACAACCCAAAATCATCAACGAAAGCTGTTAAAAACACAACAATACTACCAGAAAGGACAATTTCAATATTTCTCATACGTAACTTTTTCTCAGTAAACAATCTTGTTATTTACGATCAACATCTTCTAGAACCCTTCTTGAGATATGAAATGCCTAAACAAGAAATTTTGAATAGTGAACAAGCCGAGCCTATTACTCACTATAACAAAAACCACTGCCTGAAAGGTAGATATCCATAGATTTCCTTTGGTGATGAGTGCGGCCAGTGGAGACACAAAATCATGGAAAATAGTAAACCACATCATTAACCAAAAGATGTTTATGTTTGGAACTTATGATAATAGATAGAAGATAATTGTCTCAAAACTGCTGTTATTATCCAGCTAATAACACCACTGGATCTTCAGATTACCTTCCAAACCCACCCCTCCGCCCGCGGCCGCCCCGCCCACCGCCTCTTCCGCGCCCCCCTCGGCCGCCAAAGCCACGGCCACCTCCTTTTTGGTTGCCCCCACCTTTCTTACCATCTGGGGCTTTCATGTTGTCTGGCAAGGGAAGTATGTGATCAACACACTTGCGGAAGCTAAAATCATCGCTGGACCCATCAGCCCTCACAAGGAAGAAGCACCTGCTCTTCCACAGAGGATGGTACCGGACCTGGAATGCCTGGATCCCTCCACCCATCTTCTTATCTGGCTCCGGGTGACCCTTGTTGATCAGGTCCATAAGCACCATGAATTCATACTGTAAAATGTCGCAACAAAATGTTATGGCTCTGACTGCCATGCATCAAGTAAACAAGGGAGCAGAAAGAAGAGTACACTAGTTCCCGTGCTGCAAAGTTCACTAGAGTTTATATGTTCCTTATTATTGCCTTGATCAGATGTACCAAACATCCCACACAGTTCATTAGGGACTTGTTAGCATAGCTTCCAATTGGAAGTACTTTTGGCTTTCATAGTTTTCAGCCCAGTTATTCTGACAATGAAGACACTAGACGCTGGGAGCTATTTTTTTTGTTTTTCGGAATTCCAAGCAAAAGTTGTAAACTGAAGCTTCCTAGGTTCAAAGTAGATCTCCCTACCTATGGGGGAGATACTGGTCATCATAGCTCGAAAATCAGTTATACCCACTTCTGCCTTCTTCATCTTGATAGTGGAAGCCAAAATAGCCTCCAATCAAAAGTTCCACCAACCAAGCCCTAAGGTAAAAAAGACAATATTTCCTACACTTTGACTGGCAATCTTACGTGCTTTTCAAAAGAAAGTAGGTGCTATTGCCTTGAACAGATGTCCACAGTCGGCACAGCAAAAGCTCCTTCAGTTTGTTGTCTCAGTACTTATAAGAGCCAATGCACATAAAGGATGCAGAACTCTTATAGTGTCGGTGCGGTGGAATCAAGACCTCGAGTTTCCTGCTTTCCATTCAAGGGTGAAAATGAAGGATCGAAGAATAGATGGCAAAAGAGAATTACAGCTTTTAGTCCACACAACATTTTAAGTATAGAATGCTGGTCCAAAGGTTGGGATTTTGTACAAAGCATTAAGTGGAGGATGTTGGTGAGAAGATATGAATCGTTTGCTACCCTGATAGACCATATAACAGGAATGCAGCAGTTTATTAAAAGTTGTTTGATCCATTTGACACCAAAACAAATAATAGAAGTCTGCAATGGGCTGTAAAGACAAACATTTTGCTTTCTGCAACTGTTATGTGCACCCCCCCCCCACCCAAAAAAAAAAAACCAAAGTTTTGCGTTGGGAAGAGGGTAAACAGATAGAAGACAGATTGATTTGTACATACACAAAAAAAAAATTGGAAATGGTATCTGTTTCTACACAAGATGGAGAACAAAACTATTTTTTACTATTCAATTGAATGAAGGAAAAGGAGCTTGATAAGATCAACAGCCCCAAAAAACTTAGTAAATACAACTCTTTTCTGAATGTAAATTGCAGATTAATGAAGATTTACCAAAAAAACCAAGGGGGCCAAGGCACTCCACTAAACATACCCCACCCCCACCCAACAAAAAGAAAAAGAACATGACAAAATCAGCTGCTGCCTTAACATTTGTCTTCTCAATTAGGAGATACAGAAAGTCACAGACACATCTCATACATCTCGATATGGCTTTACATAGGGCCGCAAGTGTACTCAGTAACCCAAAAGACTACAGTTCACCATTTTGCAGATAGTTTGCAGACGAAATTCCTTGATCCCCCACTCCCAATAAAGCAAATGGATTGGTCCATACTGGGCAAAAATTTCCACCTGCTGTAATCCACCCTGACTCCCAACTCCCAAGGTCTAATGGAGCACACTTGAATATCACCATTCCAAACCCAACCTAACCAAAGGATCTTTGAGTTTTACTTGTATGTTTTCAATCTAAGCCTATAGTTGAGTGCATGATCATGCCAGCTAATTTCCTATCTATTGATCTGCATCACGTTGGTTGTATGAAACCACACCTCAATTAATAAATAGGTCTACAGTTTTGAAATTGGCGTACATTCAAGTAATCATAGTCATGACACTGATACAGCATCGCCATATCATGAAGGAATCTCCAACAGAACAACAGCCCTACAAGTTGTAATATGTTGTGACTGATTGACAAATACCCTCAACTACACAACAATGAGTGGAGATAATACAGTGCAAGCCAAAACAGACCCATGCGACTCAGGTTTGAAAAAAATTTAGCGATACAAATGTAACGGCCCCACATTTCTTAGCTGATGCAGAATACGAAGCAAAGGATCCCTCTCCCATTCCCTTGTGCTTTTATTAGGCCAATTTATGGCCCATTATGTCTTTGTTAATTTTAGGAGTTATGGAAAATGAATAAGGGTAGTCCAAGAGTCGGATGAGGAATGGGAAGGGACGGGAGTTACATATCTCCCTATATGTATGTCGTTTTCAGAGATGGAAAAGGAGAAGATGAAAATTGAGAAGAAAAAAAATTTTACCTGTGTATGGTGCGTGCAGAAACGGTTCTCTGCGAGAGAGAGCCCCATTTTTACTTGTGTATGGGATTTGGTCAAACCGGGTTTGACCCGGTTCGGTTCGAGCCCACTTATCAGCTGGTTCGAGCCCTAGTCCGACTGGGTTCGAGCCATTAGCAACAGTGGTCCGAGCCACCTGACTCAACACTGGTTCGAGCCAGGGTGTCACTGGGTCCGAGCCAAGGTGCAACCTGGACCGAACCCTGGTTAGCTGGGTGGTGCAATTGCAGTCTTAGCGCACCGCTCTCGTACGGAGCTCGTCCGAACTCCGATTTGCGTGCAGTCTGCGGCGTTGGATTCGTCTCGACGACGCCGACTCTGATCCAGTACACTGCGTCCCGGACTTTGCCTCGTTTTGCGTGCCGTTTCTGCGCACTTACCGAGGACTCCGATCGTGATTTTCAAGGTCCACACAAGCCGCCTCAATTTGCGTGCCGACATCCCGGAGAGCTGATACTGCTGCACGCTTCCCGAGGCATTTTTCCAGCAACTTTCACGCCGCCGCTGTCCCGTCAGCTGCTGTGATTACCACCCCGGATCGATTTATTTGTGTTTATTGTAGCCTTTTACCTCCCTGCGAGGAGTGGGCAATTATTCTATTGTATTTGGGTGGGTGCTACACAAGCACCGGGTGATCTTCTCCCACGCACCAGCGTGGAGGTACGTGCTAACCTTCTCTTCTCGATTTGCTTGTCTCGTATGTGCTTTATCTGCCGCCGAATTGAGAGATAGGTCCTAGCCCGTGATTCTACATCACTGTTGGCTGTGAGTGCGCTATACCGATCCCGAGTTCCGTCAGAACTTTGGGTGGTCCTAATTCCTAGACTTGTGGTAGTTTCTCAACTACCAAACGATCCCACGCTTCCTCATCGCGAGGACGGCTTTTCAGCTATTTCTACTTATAGGCGTGGTTATCAAACTGGACTATTGTGCGATTAGACTACAGTTGTCTAACTTTTAAATGCTTATTGCTGAAATTCTATCAACGCCAGTGAGTCTGTTAGCTGTCCCGCATCAATTTTTGGTATCAGAGCCAGGTTCGATCCCCCACCACGCCGTCGTGCCACCCCCGTTCCCCAACGGGATCACTGTCCTCAGTCGCCGTCCTCCGCCGTTGATCCCCAGGCTGCCGGAAACGTCGCGGCTGCTGCGTCCACCGACCACCCTAGCCGCTGCCGTCGCCACCCTCCACCGACCCTGCCCTCCTTCTCTCCTTCCCAACCGCAGCAACTATAAAAAAAAGAGGAAGAGGAAGGTTTGGAGAGGTCGCGAACTACGCCGCCGCCGGCTTCCACCGCCATCGCCGGCTTCCCCGTAACCACCTCCACCACCGTCGCTTGTCCCCGCCAACATCGACGGCCGTGGTCGCCACTGCCGTCGGAGTTGAGGCCATCGCCCGTCGCCGCCAACCAACCGCATCGCCGTCGGCCACCGGTGCCACTCGCCCCGCACGCCGTCGCCGCGCCGACGCAGCCACTCCGCCCCGCCCTCGCCACCGCCTTGTCCCGCCGACGCCACAGCCGCTCCGCAGTCCCATCGTCGCCGCCGGCCACCGGCGCCACTCGCCCCACCGCCGGCGTCACTTTCTGTCGTTGCTACCGAGGCCGCTGCTGGAACTCCACCGGCGCGACTGCTGCGTCAACCCCCCCAATCACTGGCTTCGCCGAAGCCTCCATCACCGCCGTCACCGGCCACCACCACCGCCAGCGTCACCTCCCGCCGCTGCTGCCCCGGCCCCGCCGCTGGAGCTACCCAGCCCTCCTTGTAGCTGCCCGCTCCCCACCAGCTGGCTAGGGTTGGGAGAAGAAGAAAGAGGAAGGGGAAGTAAGGGGTTCGTCCCCTTTTAAGTGGTCCGGTCTGAACCGGTCCAATCCAACCCGATTCGGTTCGAGCCCTATCATCAGCTGGTTCGAGCCCTAATCCTACTGGGTTCGAGCCATTAGCAACCATAGAGCTTAACCCTTGAGGGCAGGTGGCTCAGACCGGTGAACCTGGATCGGACCCAATGAACATGGCTTGAACCATGTGGCTTACGGCTCGAACCAAGTAGTTATCTGGTCCAGTCCTGGTCCGAACCAGGGTGCGGTCAGGTCCGAACCAGGAGCCAAACCAGGTCTGTGGAGGTGCAACAGGTGGTGCAATTGCAACGTTATCGCACCTCCCTCACGCAGAGCTCGTTCGTGCTCCGATTTACGAGCCGTCTGCACCGTTGGACTCGTATCGACGAAGCCTATCCAGATCCAGAGTGCTTCTGTTGCCGATCTGCCTCGTTTTACGTGCCGCTTCTGCACGCATACCGAGGACTCCAATCGAGCATCCCGAGGCCCGTGTCAGCCGCCTCGATTTGCGTGTCAACCATCCGGCACACCGATCTCGCAAGCAGCCAGCATCCGATCTGCCTCGTTTTACGTGCCGCTGCTACACGCATACCGAGGACCCCAATCGCATATCTCGAGGCCCGTATCAACCGTCTCGATTTGCGTGCCAATTTCAGACACACTGATTCTGCAGCAACCAGCGTCCCAATTTGCCTTGTTTGGCGTGCCAGGCTTGCACGCTTTACGAGGGCACTTGTGCTCACCGTTCGAGGTCGTCCTGGACCCCGATTTGAGCGCCGTCAGCGGCGTTAGTCTCATCTCAGCGAGGCCCATCCAATTTCAACAACACATCAGACCCGATTTGCATAGATTTGCGTGCCACTTCTGCATGTATTTCGAGGTGATCTTTTGTGCCCCGTTTTGCGCACCGATCGTACCATTGGCATCCCAGCAGCAAGACGGACCTCGTCAGCTCTTCTTCACCTAGTGGTGCATTGATCTGTACGTCATCTGCTCTATCTGGACCAATTTGTCTCACAAGTTGGAATCCTAGGTACGTTTCCTCACGATGGACTTTACGTTTGAGGTGGACCTACCCGATTCTATGCAAGCCAGGGTGTTTCTTACTGCAAGTCCGTTCGGTAATTTTATTTCGCAATCGATTGTGGATTCTCTATCCCATACGGACTATATAGTTGTCTCTGGAGACCGAGCTTGTGTGCAATTTTCCCATCTTCTAAAGGACAAAGGCATTTCCCGATCTGTCAGATATTATGATCATGCATGGTGCAAGGTTACACCACAGGGTTCATATATTAGCTTGGGCAAAGAATGGATGGACATGCGACAAGTTGTGATTGATCCCACAGGGCGAGATTGTCTTTTACGACCCGAGGGATACCATACATCCTTTCGCATTCTCAATTCTACTTATCATACTCAGGAGAAGCTTCAACAGTTATTAGCTTGTTTAGCTAAAATGGCACCCTCATCTATTACTGGTTGGGATCACGATTTATTCATTGCTTCTGGATTACATTTGATTGATGATACAGTGTTCGAAGTTGATGCCTCATGGGTGGTTCACAGTTGGGATCACGCATTATTTAGACGGTCAGGATTGGATCGCATCTATGATGATGTGTTTTGCACAGATCTACTTGATACTGCACCAGTTCCTATTATCTCATGGGATCATGACTTATTTGTTGAGGCAGAGTTACATCTTATTACTGATGATATTTTTGTTGACTCAAAACCTCAACCAACATTTACTGAAGATGTGATGATATCTACTCTGTACGAGGATATGTATGACTTGCTACAGTCTCCCGTGGATATGATATGGCAGACTTTCTGTGATTCACTTACAGCAGACTGGGTGGTGATTCTTGATATGATTATCTGCTTGAAGACTCCCACAGATGATCCAATCGTCCGCTTGATTATACTGGCGCATTTCAAAACTCGAGGACGAGTTTTTTTGAACCAGGGGAGATTGATGCAGAATACGAAGCAAAGGATCCCTCTCCCATTTCCTTGTGCTTTTATTAGGCCAATTTATGGCCCATTATGTCTTTGTTAATTTTAGGAGTTATGGAAAATGAATAAGGGTAGTCCAAGAGTCGGATGGGGAATGGGAAGGGACGGGAGTTACATATCTCCCTATATGTATGTCGTTTTCAGAGATGGAAAAGGAGAAGATGAAAATTGAGAAGAAAAAATTTTTTACCTGTGTATGGTGCGTGCAGAAACGGTTCTCTGCGAGAGAGAGCCCCATTTCCCCCCCCCATCTTCCTTGGTGCGACGCCAAGGAAACTGTCCCCGGTGTGACGCCGGGAACTCCCCAATCCTCTGGTGCGAGGCCGAGGATCCTCCCTCCCATTCTCCCCTCTTCCCCCCTCGTCCCACATCATTAGCTCATTTGTACTATTATAATATTCTTTTAGTGCAGTCTCATTACCTTGATCTAGAATCCTAAGTGAAGGCCTAGATCTGCCTTACTGTTGTTGGATTGCTCAGTAGGACATAAAGCTATAAATGAAAGAACAATCACATCATTTATAACACGGAAGTAAAGGAAAGACTACATTCCACTGAACATGTCCCTATACAACTGGTACGTGTACAAGAAATAAAAAGAGTGCAAAAGTGGAGTAAACAGCCAATGCTTACAAAAGAAAAGAAAACTACACTAACCACTATTACAAGATGACTGAACTAAAACTGAACCAAGATAGAATGCCTTCCAGCTAATGCCTAGATGTCCTTTTTTGCATCAAGATAGGACACTTTCCAGCCAATGCTTTAAAAAGAAAAGACACTACACTAATCATTACGTCATTTTCTTTTGTAAGCAATTAAGCATTGCCAGTGCATTCCATTTTTATACTATTTATTTCTTATACCCACACCAGTTGAATAAGTACATGTTTAGTAGAATGAAATATTTTCCTTTACTTCCATGCTATAAGGATGTGATTCTTCCATTTACAGCTTTACGTCCTATTGAGCAATCCAACAGTATGATCTAGATCTTCATCTAGATCCAGGCAGTGTAACATAAATCAGCAATTTTTTGAAAAAAAATCACGATTAAATCAGATTTTTTTCTTTACAAAGACTTTCCCATATTAAACCCAACTTTTTCAAAAACATATAGTACGCAATTAAATCAAAAAATCACGATTTAAATCAGGGGGAATGCAAAAAAATGGAACTTCTTTTGGGGGTGGATCAGCAAATTTCCATGGGTTAATCCCGTGACCCCATTCGCTCCGCACGTGAACACACTCACGGGAGCCTTCCCCCCCTTTCGTCCTCCATCCTCAACTCCTCCCCTTCTCGAGACTCCCTATGGTTTTCACTTGCCGGCAAGAGGGCTCTGGCGGCGTGGATCGGAGCCCCTCGTGGGCGATCACCAGCATCCCCTCGTCATCAACACATCGACGAGCCTGCAAGCCTATAAGTGAGATCACTTGGTATTTGGTAAGAGATCTCGCTTCCGATCCCCTGCTGCGTCAAAATCTGGAGATTTCCACCATTTTAATCACCGCCATGGGCTCCACTGGTCCATCTGGGGACTTACTACTGTGTTCGGCCGCTAACAACTCTGACCATCACAAATTTATAATATAGGTTCTTCACCTTGTTGCGGGCCTGCGGCACCATCATCAGCAAGTCTGTAACGTTGTGCGACCGCCACCATCAGCGACTCCAAGAGTCCAGGGTGCTGGGTTTGCTGGCCACACACTGGCCATTTGAAGAAGGTAACATGCTGATCCTTGGCCCCATTTCTAATTTCCATGGATGAAATGATTGGTTTCTGATGACCGAAGCTAAAATCAGTAACCAATTATCTGTGGATTTTAAAATTTTTGTTGTCATTTGGACAATACTTGTTTAATCTTTTGCAAGTTAATTTAGATTGAGTATGAAATAATGGGTTTTTTAGTGTGTTTGTATTGGCTTGAGTGAATAGAAAGGACATGGTCATGATCACGATTTAATCAATGTGTAATATATGAGAACTTATTGTTGACATTTAAACTTATGTCATTTTTTAGATCATGGCTCGGTGTGTTTATTTATCTTTTCATTATTTGTTATTGTCTCTTGATATTATTATTTTCATATTTATATATTAATATAATTTAATAAAAAATAAACAGATTTATTTCCGATTTTTTCACGAATAATTGCAATTTTTTGCCTACTTGATATTTTTCTTCAAGCCAATTTTTTCTGGGAATTCCGACTTGGTGACATTGGATCTAGGTACCAAAACCACAATAAAATCAAAATAGTAAAAATAAGCTGAAAGACTGTGGGGCCATTACAACAAATAGTAAATATAAACATAAACTAGAAACATCAAGCCTTATTTGATGCTTATTGGAAGGATACAAATATAAGTTTTAGGATAAGGATACCTTATCCTCTTTATCTAGAACAAGGAAAAAGAAGCATCTATTTCTAATCTGATTCTGATTATTAGCTAAAAAATACCACAATCAACAAACTATATGATTGATTTTGACCATTGATAAAAGTAGATCAATCAATGTAGTTTTTTTACGACTCGTGTTATACTTTATGTTTCACTCATAATATGTCTATTATATTTGCTTTATGTATAGTTGTATTTTTCATAAACATGTTACTTTAACTTTGTCCATACACAAAAAACAACTGAAAAAAGTTTGTTCATGCATGTTAGTCTAGTATATGCTCACGATCCTTGTGTTACATAAAAGTTGTATGTGCATTAGTTATTAACATGGCAGAAAGTTTATAAAGTTACTTGTTATGCATTTTATCAATTGAGATGTAGAAATCTGAATAACGATACAAAAAGAGAAGCCTAAATGGAATTGTTGTTGTATCCAATAAGTTAACCTTAACGTGTCCAATTTTGATAATGTTTGAGGATAAGGGTATAGACATGGAAGAAAAGGATAACGTCGAGGATAGGCTTCTTTTCTAAAGCATAAGGAAAAGGATGTAGCTACCATCCAACCCAACAGGCAACATTTTCAAACCTAGATCTACATTACTTAAGGATGGAAAAAAGAAAAGTAACATATCCACACAAACAAACACAATGTGTGCAGTTAGTTGTATACATTGTTTAAAAAGGCACCGCCTTAGGGCACTGAGGCATACGCCTCAAGGCAAGGCACTAGGAAAATGCCTTTAGGCTTGCGCCTCATGCAATTTACGGAGGCTTACGCCTCTTCTACTAATTGAGGCATGTGCCTCACACCATTTACTTGAGGCTTACGTCTTAGGGTGATAAGACAATAAGATGCTTCAAGCTAGACGTAAGGGTTATGCCACCTTCATTGTCTTTAAAGTATGAATCAATGATGATAATTCTACTAGATAAACAAAATAAGAGCATTTGAACTAAACCCAATTCTTCTACTTCCAAACCAAAAGAGAGGACAATAATTGTGGCAGTTCATGCTTCAATGCAAACTAGTAGTCCATGGCTTTCATTCCATAGTTCATTTGTATGGGCATGTGAGACTTCCTTTTTGAAAGATCCTCATCCTTTTTGTGATTTTTATTTATCTTTGAAGGATTTGAAATTCTTTGTGGAAATCGTATCTTTGAAAAGAGAATTTTAAGTTTGAAAACATGTTCTCTTTTCTTTTAGATAGACTTTTAGGATTCATCCTCAAAGTTTAAATTACTTCTGGATCGATCATGGATCCATGTTTTTGACCTCTCCCTACTGACTTTGATCAGTGTTAATTACACCAATTAATGATTAGTAACCCTTGATTAACCATCCAATAAGGCTTAGAGAAAGCAGGAAATAAGCAAGATTTGATGCGAACATGCCAGTCATTTTTTTTTGTTTTTTTATTAGAAGGTTTCATGAGATATCCTTTAAAGGATATTGAAAGGACTTTTGAATTCTTTTCAAAAGATATAGACTGTTTAAAAGATGTCCTTAAGTAGTGGGGCATTGGGCCACCACATATTCAAACATGTTCATTAATGGTCCTTCAACCAATATGAAAAAACCACCATTTTTTTAGGCCATTCAACCGATATGAATGAGTCAAAGTTTAAGGGTCAATCCACCAGTAAGAAAGAACCACTTAAATTGATGGGTACCCCATCGATAAAAAATGAACAAAGAATTATTCTTATTAGTCCTTCTATGAATAGGTTAACCACGACTTCGTAGCATGCCCACCAGTAGGACAGAATCATAAAAGTCACTGGTTACCATATCGATAGGGATGAACCAATAATTATAACATTTGGCCACTCTATCGATAAGAGTAAACCATAAATCAAGTGGGCAATCCACCAATAAGATAGAACCACTAAATTTAGGTCATTCAACCAGTATGAATGAATCTTATTTTTATTTTTTATTCATTATTTATTTTAGAACACTTTGGCCACCTCATCGATGAGGATGAACCAATTTTTATTAACATGAAGTAAAAAAATATTATTATAGTGTAGTTTATTTAATAAAATAATCCTTAAATTATATGGCCGCTCTACTAGTCAGAGAGAACCATATAATCTTATGGTCATTTTATTTAAAATAAACCAAATCTTCTTTTATATATATATATATATATGGAACTTTGGTCATCCCATCAATGATGATGAACCAAAAATTTGTATTTCTTTATGTTTAAACTGATTAATGGCCAACCAACCAGTATAGAAGAACCAATCTAAATTAGATTCTTTTTTTTATTAACATTAACACATGGCCAACCAACCAGTATGGAAGAACCAATCTAAATTAGCATGCAAATCACATGAATAACATACATTAAATGGCTCCTTCTAAACTTTTTTTCTCTAAAAAAAATCAAATACAAGCCTTGCAAGCTCTCTTCCTTCTTTTCTTTTATTTTATTTTTTTGCAGCTAAGGACTTGGAGCTAGGGAAGGTTTAATGCTGCGTCTGGGAGGCCTTTTATAGGCTGTTAAAGGGCCATCCAGGGGGGCTTGCAGGCCCACCGATGGCACCCCCCACCAGTGCCACCTAGGCACCAGTAGGGGGTGGATAGGTGCGGGTGAGAGAGAGAGAGGTGGGGATAGACATAGAAAGAGGATATGGATGGGAGGGAGATGAGGATGGAAGAGAGAGAGGCGGATAGAGATGGGGGGAGATAGGGAGCTGGCGGGTCCCACAGGGGAGGCCGGTTCTCCCATCTCTCCTCTTATTTTTTTTGTGTTTATCTCTGCCCTCTCTCTTTCTTTTTTTGTATTTATCTCCCCCCCTGCTTTATCTCTATCTCCTCTCTCTCTCTTTCCCTTAAAAGAGGACAGACAGGGAGGCCTAGGGCCGGCCAGACCTGCAGTTCCTCCTGGCTGGCTGCTGGACTTGCTACCTCTGCTGGCCGTGCCCTTCTTTCTTTCATGTTGTTGTTGGTACTGGTGGCTGCTGCTGTTGGTGCTTCTCCCTTGCTGCAGATTTGCCCTAGTTGGAGGCTGTATTGGTGCAGGTTTTGTTGCTTGGCGAAGGCTTTTTTCCTTGCTGATTTTGGCCCTGGTTGGTGCAATATAGCTACCCATACTACTCATGCTTCATCCAAGCCTTGGTAAAAAGATACATTTTGGAGACTAATACTATCACCACTACTAAAGAGAAGCAGCAGAAACAAAGAAAAGAAAATACAAAGACAAATCAAATACAAGACACAAGAAGAACAAAAATATATGGCCAAAGAAGCCAGCCTGAAAACACTACAAGTCTAGAGGACTGGCAAAAGGATGCAAAGACGGGGTAGTCAGACCCTAAAATCTAAAAGTGGGGTATTCAAATCCTATAAACTAAATCAGGGAGTGTTGAATCCCAAAACTGCAAGACTCAGGTTCTCACTCTCAAAAGTCCACTTGGGCAGTGAACCTGGAAAGGCACAAAGCCAGTGGTTCCAAGCCCAAGGCAAGATTGGATCTTCGTCAAGCTCAGAGAGCCATCCGAAGTCAACAATCAACATGTTCAAAATGTCAAAGCGAATCCCAGATGATCCAAGGAGTCCAAAATTCAGTCTGGAGTGAAGTAAGACAATGCACACGTGCAATCAATGCAGTACAAAGTCAAGTGAAGAAGATGCACGTGAGACATGCCTACAATGTTGTCTCTTGTATGCCTCCCGTTGGGGGCACTTGTTGAACCTAAAAAGTTTATACTAGGATAAACCTAGGTGTATGAATATATGCATGCACCCATGCAAAATACTAGGGTTTTAAAACCCACATATGAATGTATGCATATGCATATAAAAAAGAAAAGAAGTAAACTAGGATTTACAAACCTAGTTCCTGCACCTACAACATGCATGGGAAGCAAAGAAGATGCCAAGGAAAAAATGATACCTAAACAGCAGCCCTTCAACGCTGCAATTTCAGCAAGGAAAAAGCCTCCAATCTGCACCAACCAGGGCCAAAATCAGCAAGCAAAAAAGCCTCCACCAAGCAGCAAAACCTGCACTAATGCAGCCTCCAACAAGGGAGAAGCACCAACAGCAGCAGCCACCAGTACCAGCACCAGCAGGAAAGAAAGAAGGACACGACCAGCAGAGGCAGCAAGTCCAGCAGCCAGCCAGGAGGAACTGTAGGTCTGGCCGGCCCTAGGCCTCCCTGTCGGTCCTCTTTTAAGGGAAAGAGAGAGAGGATATAGAGATAAAGGAGGGGAGGAGATAAATACAAAAAAAGAAAGAGAGAGGGCAGAGATAAACACAAAAAAAAGAGGAGAGATGGGAGAATCGGCCTCCCCTGTGGGACCCGCCAGCTCCCTATCTCTCCCCATCTCTATCCGCCTCTCTCTCTCTCTCTCCCATCCTTATCTCCCTCCCATCCCTATCCTCTCTCTATCTCTATCCCCACTTCTCTCTCTCTCACCCGCACCTATCCCCCCCCACAGCGCCTAAGTGGCACCGGTGGGGGGTGCCATCGGTGGGCCTGCAAGCCCCCCTGGACAGCCCTTCAGCAGCCTATAAAAGGCCTCCCAGACGCAGCATTAACCCCCACCCCCCAACTCCAAGTCCTTAGCTGCAAAAAAACAGAAAAGAATGAAGCGAGCTTGCAACACTTGTATTTGATTTTTTTTAAAGAAAAAAAATTTAGAATAGGCCATTTAATTTATGTTATTCATGTGATTTGCATGCTAATTTAGATTGGTTCTTCCATACTGGTTGGTTGGCCATGTGTTATTGTTAATTAAAAAAAATTCTAATTTAGATTAGTTCTTCCATACTGGTTGATTCGCCATTAATCAATTTAAACATAAAGAAATAAAAAAAATTGGTTCATCCTCATCAATGGGATGACCAAAGTTTCATATATATAAAAAAAAACATTTGGTTTATTTTAAATAAAATGACCATAAGATTATATGGTTCTCTTTCATTGGTAGAGCGGCCATATAATCTAAGAATTATTTTATTAAAATTAAACTACACTATATAATATTTTTTTTACTTCATGGTAATAAAAATTGGATCATCTCATCGATGAGGTGGCCAAAGTGTTCTAAAATAAATAATGAATAAAAAATAAAAATGAGATTCATTCATACTAATTGAATGGCCTAAATTTAGTGGTTCTATCCTGTTGGTGGATTGTCCACTTGGTTTATGGTTTACTCTTACCGGTAGAGTGGCCAAAGGTTATAATTATTGGTTCATCCTTATCGATAGGGTAACTAGTGACTTTTATGATTCTGTCCTACTGGTAGGCAGGCTACGAAGTCGTGGTTAACCTATTCATAGAAAGACTAATAAGAATGATCCTTTGCTCATTTTTATATTGATGGGGTAACCATCAACTAAAGCGATTCTTTCATATTGATGGGATTGGCCATTAAATTAAGGTTTATTCATATTGGTTGGATAACCTATAAAAAACAAAATAATGACAAGTAAATAAAAATGAGGTTCATTCATACTGGTTGAATAGCCTACGTTTAGTAGTTTTATCTTATTGTTGGATCGCCCACTTCGTTAATGGTTCACTCTTATCGGTAGAGTGACCAAAGGTTATAATTATTGGTTCATCCCTATCGATAGGATAACCAGTGACTTTTATGGTTCTGTCTTATTGGTGGACAGGCTACGAAGTTGTGGTTAACCTATTCATAGAAGGACTAATAAGAATGATCCTTTGTTCATTTTTTAGCAATGGGATAACCATCAATTTAAGTAGTTCTTTCCTACTGGTAGATTGACCCTTAAACTCTGGCTCATTCATATCGGTTGAATGGCCTAAAAAAAATGGTGGTTCCTTCATATGGTTGAAGGACTATTAATGAACATGTTTGAATATGCGGTGGCCCTCATGCCACTACTTAAGAACATCCTTTAAACAGTCTACATCTTTTCAAAAGAATTCAAAAGTCCATTAAATATCCTTTAAAGGATAACTCATGAAGCCTTCTAATAAAGGAACAAAAAAAATGACTGGAATGCTCGCATCAAATCCTGTTTATTTCCTACTTTTTCTAAGCCTTATTGGATGGTTAATCAAGGTTTACCAATCATTGATTGGTATAATTAACACTGACCAAGGTCAGTAAGGAGAGGTCAAGAACACGGATCCATGATCGATCCAGAAGTAATTTAAACTTTAAAGATGAATCCTAAAAGTCTATCTAAAAGAAATGATAATATGTTTTCAAACTTAAAATTCTCTTTTGAAAGATAAGATTTTCACAAAGAATTTTAAATCCTCCAAAGATTTTTCAAAATCATAAAAAGGATTGACGATCTTTCAAAAAGAAAGTCTCACAGGGCCCTATCATTAAGTTGAGATAGTATTACCAATGGCAGAAAAGTGGAGCATATTAGGATAGAGGAAGGGATAGACCTAGATTAAATTAGAGGAGGATAGTACAATATGATTTGGAGACTTTAAACCTTTCAAAAGAGGTAACCCAAAACTGTTGAGAGTAGAGACAGAGAATCTATATAGCTGACCACAATTAATTTGGGATTAAAGCTTAATTGAGTTGAGTTGAGTATTCACAATGACATATTAGTATTACTTAGGGGTGTAAACGAGTTAAGTAGAGCCGAGTTTCACCCTGCTTAAACTCAGCTCGACCATCTCTTGCCCAACTCGAACTCGGCTCGAACTTGACTAAGCTTCCAAAACGCCGTTCAAACTCCGCTCGTTTAGATAGTTGACAAGTTCAAGTCGAGCTCACAAGCCCAGTTAACCCAGCAAATGAACAAAACGCGGGTCAGATACACTAATGTTTTAATTTCATTAATTAGCCAAGCCCACTAGGCCCACCCAATCCATTAGCCCAATACACTGCTTGGCCCAAGACTTGCCCGTGTCCTATTGCTTGGCCGCGTAGGCCAACAAAGCAGGGAAGGCGTACCTTTTAAAGAATCTTGGTATTACCAACTTCTAAAATGCACCGATGTTGTACTAATCTACAAAACCAAAATCCCATTCGGTACATATTATAATAACGTTATCTCTTCTATAATATTATTTTGATTGCTTTAAACTTATTTCTTTTATGAGTACGCATGTGTTTTATTCACTACCTGACCTCAAACAAGCTCCTAATGAGTATGTAAACAAGTATCTAACGAGCTCTTGACGAGTTCTTAACAAATATGTAAACAAGTTTTTAACGAGTATTTAACCAAGTCCTTAACGAGTATTTAAACGAGCTCTTAATGAGTTATTAAACGAGCATGTTCATGAACATAACCAAGTCGAGCTCGCCTGTGTTCAAGCTTGGCCTCGTTTATGAACCAAGCTCTAATGTTTGTTCAAGCTGTTTTATTCAGTTTAATAAATAAGCCAAGTTAAGCCATTATTCAGCAGACTCATGAGCTGTCCATCGAGCGTATTGGTTTGTTTGCAACCCTAGTATTACTTAATTTTCTTTGATATAAAACCCTTCCCCTAAAATAGTGAGGCTTATGCCTCGTTGAACCTAAAGGCTTACGCCTTGTAAGGCTTTTGAAAAGCACCTTACGACTATCTCGAACTGTTTAAACTACGGTTCTATGTGGTGCTCCAATCTGTACCCACGTGCTTTGCAGCCTTAACTTTTTAACATCATCACTTCAAAAAGAAAATGTTTAACATCATCATGGCAGTTGATGGTTCAAAGCATAGTTATCAACGCGAAGGTAGTGGCCTACAGCCTTATTGCTTAGGCAACAAGGCGAGGTGCCTAGGCAAAGTCTAGTTTATATAACCTAGTTTATTTCAAGAGGACTATTATTTACATATTTCATCATATTAAATTTTATTTTTATTTGTATACAAAGGTAGCAATGGCATTCACAACATTCAATATATACCTATAGGGTAGAAGGAAAAGATACAATAAATGACAAGGATATTACTTTCCAATGATCATGAGAGGAGGGGAGGAAACCTGCTAGGTGATAGCAGAAGAATCCCACGAAAAGTGGGAAGCTTGATCAGCATTTCCCTCTTTTGACATAAACTATGGGCTTTTATGTAAAAACCCATCAACTTTTCTTCCAATAACGCAAAAGAAAGCAGCCCATTCCTAGAACAAGGCGGGCAAGGCGAACCTTAGAGGGGCTAGGAGCCCCTAGGCTGCCCAAACAAGCGCCTTAATGGGCTGCTCGGCTAGGCGCCACCTCACCTTGGACACAATGGAGCGGTGTCTAGGCAACACCTTGAAGACAATACTTCAAAGTACCAAAAATTAGAACACTATCATAACTATAAAAACAGCAATACAGAAATACTAATGAAATGTGTGAGAAAGAATAAATGGCCCTACTGTAGCAATACTAATGAAATGCGTGAGAAATAATAAAAGGCGCCAATGCAACCATACACAAGGATGGGACAGTGACACAAGCATTCAACATGATAGTAGGTTCCTTCAGATGGAACATCTGCTTTCTTTCCCATGGGGATCCCCCATTAATCATTAGGAGAGGTGAATGGAGAGAAAGATGATGCATTTTGAGTCTGAGAGTAAGTGAAGATGGTTGGATGATTGTGAGACTACATTTTTTAGATCAATCTTTTCTTTTGAAATGGACTTCAAAGATTTAATTTTCAAAAGAGTCCTTTTTCTTCGTTTTAAGTGTAGATTTTGAGAACTTAAGATTAGCCCTCATGGAGTCTAGGATTTTGGATCAAGCGAATGGATCCGTGAATTTGACCTCTCCCCACTGATCTCGATCAGTGTTAATTACGTCAATCATCGATTAGCAACCCTTGATTAACCGTCCTTTGATGCCCTTAAAATAAAATGCACAACAAGTAAACTAGACATTCCACCAATAGAAATGAACCAAGAATTTAATGGACATTCCACCAATAGGAATGAACCAAGCGAAGAACTGCAGTCACTCTACCAATAAAAGTGAACTACAAATTTATTGGACATTCCACTAATAGGAATGAACCACATAATTAATTAACCAAAATTTTGTCCATCCAACCAATATGAATGAACCATTTGATTAACTAACATGATTACAAGTGATACAAGTTAACTAAAGATCATGTCCAATATATGCCATGTACGGCGAATCTCGGGACTTTGAAGTCTGGATGGAGTCTTCACACGGGTTTTCTCTTCACCGGAAAAGCCTCCACGCCTTCAAAAAAAAAAATATCCTCCCTGCAGCAGCCCCCTATGGGGATATTTATGGGAGAAAGAGAGGGAGAGAGGGATGAGAAAAGAGAGAGAGGGAGCGCGGTGGCACCCCCATCAGTAGGGGTGCCCACCGGTGGGGGGGAGCCACCGGTGTGGTTCCTCCTCCCTTTTTTATTTTTTTCTTTTGTTTTTCCCTCCTCCATCCCTTGTTCTTTCTTCTTTTCTTCTAAAAAATGTTTCAACAATGACTAATAGTGAATGGAGTTTCAGCATGGAAAATTACACACACATTCGAATCCCCACCATCAATCTGACTCCCCTGCATGACTGTGGAAAAAGCCAATAAAAAGAAAGCTTCCATGGTATCGAGAAGAAAGGAAGAACAAGAACTACCTGATGATCTAGAGGACCTGAACTCCATAGTAAGGAAGAAAATCCCACTGAGAAATGTTGGAAGCAGCAGATGTTCAAGGTTTCTGAAATAACTTTTGATGAAGCTGCAGAGGGACCCAGTTCTAGACTCATCTATTACGCAACAATTTACACAGGAGCAAACTAATGCTACAAACATAATAAACAATCAATGTTGTCAGGACTGCATCAGATCAGGAATCATTGAGTCAGATGGTATCGAATATGGATCTTTCAGGGATTATAAAATACTTCAAGATGATTGCTTTTATAAAATGACATAAAGATCTAAGAATTATTTCTTTTATTACATCTCCTTTGACAAATAATAAGAAGCTAAGACTAAGGACCAGCTCTGACCAACATTTTCTTATACCGGAAAAAGAATAATAGAATTCCAAGTAGCAAAGAATTCACGTTTCCTTATGAAAGTTTTCACTTTGCACTTATTTTCATTCAAATATAGCGTTGCAATCGCTATTGATAACGCACACCAAGTCAATGAATGTCCGTGTTCATCTATCAGACACAATCCAAACATACCCTAGTCCAGTGAGAAACAAAGGGACACCCCAACTTGTGCTATTCTTGTGGATCACCTAATCAAACATATAAATCATGTCCTCTGCAATCTTTGCGCAAAATATATAAATCATGTTACTCGAAGTAGTGATGATGACTATAATGACTAAAACAAACATAAAAAGCAACATACTATCATCTTTAAGATGTAACATGGGTTTCATTCATCACCATTGCTCTAATTGACTATAAATAGTACGTTCTAGTTTTGCGTTACTCTAATAAGAAACCAAAAAAAAAAAAAGACAGACAGACAAATAAAA
This sequence comes from Zantedeschia hybrid cultivar, assembly GCA_030544215.1. Lineage (NCBI taxonomy): Eukaryota > Viridiplantae > Streptophyta > Magnoliopsida > Alismatales > Araceae > Zantedeschia > Zantedeschia hybrid cultivar. The sequence continues at coordinate 52,383,715 of JARZZO010000011.1, forward strand.
AGCGACATCCATTCTTCAGAAAGAAACAACTTTGAGTCGAAGGTTGTTACCTTGTTGATGTCAAGGTTTGGCGACCAGGAGTGAAGCAACTTGTAGAAGTAGTCGAACATCCCCACCGAGGAGCTGAAGCTCTTCGGGCCGAGCTTAACCGGGGCCCCGTCCGCCTCCTTCCCATCGCCGCCCTCACCCTTCTCCCCTTCCTCCACCTCCACTTCCTCCCCCTTCTCCTGTTCTTCGGCCCCTTCCTCCACCTCTCCCACCCCCTTCTCCGCTTCCTCCGCCCTCTCCAGCCGCTCCTCCTCCACTGACCTCTCCACCTTCTGCCTCTTCAACCCCTCCTCGTCTTCCTCCTCTGCCCCCTCCTTCCTCTCCCTTTTCCCGACGCCGTTCTCCCCGGGCTCGTGCGCCCCGTTGGCCAGGGCCTCCGACCCTGCCGCCCCGGCGCCGTCCTCCGGCGGGTCGCCGGCGGCCTCCAGCTCCATATCCACGGCGGTGGCGGCTGCTGGTTGCTCGGGCTTCTCTGCCTCCATCTCGCAAGCGGATTCCAGCGGCGGGAGCGAAGGCTGCGGAAAGGGTAACGAAGTAAACAAAAACCCCGTCTAGGGTTTCTGTATCCGCGGGCGACGATTGGATCGAATCCGTTTGTGACGTGGAAGCGGAAAGGGGGTGCAATTTCCTCTCTTATAGACGTGGAAACATGAAACTCGGTCCTTTTGTAGGAGTGCTCACAGTTTGATGTGGCTTGATTTAGAGAAAAGTTTTTTAGAGAATTCAGATTAAATCCAATAGAATCTCAAACTAAAAAATTAAAGCAAATCATATACTTTTGAAATCAAATTAAACAAAACAAAAATATTTTAATTTGGTTTGATATCATTTGGCTTAGCCTTCATAATAAGCTTTTTAGTTTTTAAAATTCTTCTGACATGTAATGGGTGGATAATTCATGTACGTATAGACTAAATATATCATTTACCGATTCTAACCGACCCTTCAATGGGTGAATTAGACTTTAGACAAGTATAAAAACAAAAAAATTACTAGAATATTAACAAAAAATTAAAACCGTGTTCGAATATAGGATTATATAGATCTTTACATTGCAATTTGACAAAAGAAAAATCATTTACACTTTACATTGGAAGGAGGAGGATGTTACTTAATTTAAATTGAAAGGACCATATTACGTCATTATATTTTATGATTCTACTTAAATAAACACAACCATCATTAAAATGTTGAACTAAATTTATGTCCTTTTATATAATTTGATTGATCAATTTGGTTTGACTTATAAAGAGTAGAAATCAGACCAAAACTAAATTTTGTTGTTCAATTAGGTTTCAAATTAAATAAACTTTGTTTAGATTTCAAATCGAGCTAATCAAAATAACCAATTTAGTTCAATTTTTGCAATTTGAATCAAATAGTGAACAACCCAACTGAGGGAGATGGTATATGATTTACCCAAAAATTTGGGGCACTTTCGTTATAAGCATAAGGTGGGGATGGGAAATGAGTTACTCTAGAATTTTTCTTCCAATTAGAAAATTGGGAATAGGAATAAATTATTATTATTTTATTTTATTTTAAAAGTTATCCTTAATTTTTAAATGCATGAATATAGGTAAGTCATTCTATGATTTAGAATGATTGACAAATATCCATTTATGTACATGTTACGTCCTCGAAATCCGATTTAGTACATCGACTCACATCGGATTCCAAGTATGCAATATCGACTTAACAAATGAATATGAGAGATAAACAAATCACAAAACAATTTAAATAAATATTATTATCATCATATAGTTCAAATAAATAGTCAAATACCTAAATTTATAATTAATAATATTCATCAAATAGTATCTCAACTCTCAATCTTACCAAATAAATAAAATTACATCAATCTCTCAAAATTTCCTAGTACATCAAATTACTAATTTGGAACTTAAATTTTTAATTAACTAAGATAACTAAAAATTCTTCCAAATGTCCAATAGACTTGACCCCCCTAACCTAATCGGTTATTTCTAAATTGATTTCTCATAAAAAATATTTGGTCGGATTTATGAATCCACTATTCAGTAGGCTTTAAATCATCTACATGACTTAACATATAGTAATTTTACAAATCACATTATATAATTATACTAAACATGATGATCAGATCAAATTCTACATATAGTACAACAAGAAATTAATACGAAGTATGTCATGTATCGAATATTATTATACAAATATTTTCTAATACAAATAATCAGATCTGAAACAAGATGATGATATGGCCAAATCAGGATGTTTAAATATCAAATTTAATTTTTTATATCTTAATTATCTAGCTATTGTACTTTTCAAATAAATAACATCTAATCCATAAGTCTCACTTTGTTTGGGGAATAAGTTATTACGTGGGGCCCACAGACAGAATAGCATATATTAGAATAAGGGGTGTTTCGGTTTGATAGTTTTGTGGGGCCTGGCCTGATGGATATAGGTGTCCTCTAAGCCAATCATATGGCACCTATTTCAATCTGGTTCACTAATAAATGGCATTAAATTCATTATGTAGATTGGCATATTTATAATTGCGCATAATGAAGTCCATGAATATGTACAATAGTCATCAGATTATGATGAGATCATAATAATGAGACTGATGACTTATAAACACATATTCTTAATTGTTCCTAGTCGTAGGATGTTTGAGAAGGACATTAAACATCCGGTTAGACTAGTACGGACGAGGGATCCGGGCGGGGATTGTCTCCGTCTCCGCCGCGCGTGATTCCCGAAAGTCGGGAATTCCCGTCGGCGGATTTTCAGCAATCGTTGCGGCGACGGATCTTCAGCGAGCAAGCTGATACGGACGAAGGATCGAGGACGAACTACCGCGGATTCATAATTTACAGCGAGGACGAGCTGATTCATAATTTACATGTCATAGATCATAACATAATGTTACGTCCCGGATTTGATTCATTTTTTTTTCTAATTCGTGTTGGGATCCAGGCAGGGACGCGAAGAACGCAGCGGAAACGACGAATAAAATATCCCGCTCGATGCCCGCTGATCCGATTTGGAACGAAAAACTAAAACAAAAAACGAGGTTGTAATCTGATTATCGTGCGCAGATTCGAATCCGCTTTTGTCTCAGTTCCGTCGAGGCAATGTCGCGAACCGCACAAGCGTCCGGCCTCCAGCGGTATCCACGCGATCCTTCGTGGTAGTTCATCCTCGCTCCCTCATTCGTATCAGTTCGCTCGCTGAAGATCCGTCGCCGCAACGATTGCCGAAAACCCACCTATGGGAATTCCCGACTTTCGGGAATCACGCGCAGCGGAGACGGAGACAATCTCGGCGCCTCGAATGGGGCGCCCAGAGGAGGAGAGAAAAAGGAGGGATGACGGCCAGCAAAAGGAAATCCTGGAGCTTGGCCCAGGGTTTCTCAACAGCGCGTATATATATTAAGTCGGTGCGACTTTTCACAAAAGTCCCCGAGTTAATATAATCTCACTTATGTACCACCGACTGAGAATCTTATTGCGTGTGACCCTCTAGGCCCATTTACCAGTCCGATTTTCAGCCCGTTAAGTCCAATAACTAGTTATTGACTTATTGTAATTAATTAATATCTAGATATTAACTAATTACTTAACCGAATTAACATCGCATGTAAATTCAGTCGGACTTCTGATCAAGTTGGGTGCCAAGCAACACCGCATGATCCCGGAAGGTAATGGGGTTCAGCAACCCACTCATGGAACCTGTCCGTCCACAGTTACTGCGTGGTTTAGAGCTACATCTAGTTCAGGGATGAACCTTTTCATCCATACTGTTCTAATAACAGTATCACTTATTTATGTCATCACCTTAATATCGAGTTTTGGATTGGAACCATTCCAATCCATTCCTTTCTACTAGAAGGTTGAATCCATTATTTGACTTGAAATTTGAGTCAGTGTGACTTCATAGTTTCAAATCATCCTCTTCATATACGTGAATACATCCTTAGCACTTTTCAAGTGCTTAGTGATGCATTTCACTCATGTATCTTTAAGGAACTTTTTCCCTAGCCTCAATTTGTTTGCAGAATAGGTTATTTAGAATTTCTTATCCGGAGTAACGTATACTAGAATAAGGAGTGCTTAGCTTTGATAGTTCTGTGGGACCCATTGGCGGAATAAGAAGGATATGTAATTCTTAGGTCTAGGGTCGGATTGCTTATTCTCCTTATTCTCCGAATAGGCTATTCTCCACCATTATAAGCCATTTCGTTTGTCAAAGCTAAATTAAGTTTATTCTCCTCTTATTCTTTTCCTATTCTCCAATCAAAGTGACGCTAAATGAATAAATTACATGTCTCAACAATTGAGACTTATTATGAAATTTATGCCAAACATTTTGACATACAAGTCAATATAATATCCCCACCGATCTATCTTAATATATTCGTGTTTCCAATACGTGAAATATTATAACTAAACCTATTACGGAGGAAAGCATGGTTAATAATGCTTTTACTTATAGTAACATCCCGATGTCATTCTCAATGACTTTGATGTTATTATCACAAAGCATTACTAAAGCGACTGTACTCCTACTATCCCTTTTGAACACACACACACACAATCTGTGATCATTCTTAATGATCACGTAGTATTTGACCATTAAGTCAAAACTTTTATTACAACTTAGGAAGCTTTAGTTTGATTCAAAATAATATTTAAAATCATAACTTGCTTCCTAGACATTCTAAAAGCTTTAAAGGTGTATCATATACATCTTTACTTCAATCACATTGAGAGAACGCTTTTAATATCCAACTGTCATCATCTCATTATAATGATAGGCAGTATTGACAAGTAGAATTCTTATAAACTTATCAATCTCAAAGTTGTAATGACAGAGAGCATCATTATCATAGATTTTAGATCATAATATATTTTTGAGCTCCTCTCATTTTGCTAAATCAGATATGTCAAACATATCCTTCTAGTCACTGAGAGAATCTCAAAAATCAATTTAATTCTTTAACAATCATTTGTTAAGAACTCCTTTATTAAATAATATTTCTCAATAACAATTATTAAGAAATATTAATTAGAACATTTCTACATAAGATTAATCTAACGATTAGACTTAATTCAATATATTAATAACTTTTTATTAAAATGTCCCTTTTTAAGTAAATTAGATCTATAAAATTTTTAATTAAGATATCCTTGAGAAAATTAATTAATTATCTTAATAACTATCATTAAGACTTAATTAATCCTGAATAACTTTTATTCATGTTTATTCTCAAGAAATAATTAACCCTACTATAACATTTATAAATATTTGATTAATCGCTTAATAGTCTTTTATTAAGTGTCCCTTAATTAAAATTAATTTCATAACAACAATTGTTAAGAAATTAAATATATCTAATCACTTAATTAAAATAAAATTAACAACATTTGTTAATTATTTTTAAGGTCATAACTTAAAATAAATTAACAACACTTGTTAATTAGATTTAAGATCACATCTTAAATAACCCCTCTAATCACTTAATTAAAAGTGAGTTAGCAACATTTGTTAATCACAATTAAGCTCATATCTTAAGGGACCATTTAACTGAAAATAACAAATTTAAAATTTAAAACAGATTTTAAACTAAATTTAATTATGTTTTCATGAAGCTCACAAAATCGGTTCTTCATCTTCATGAAGAACACAACCGAAAAAACCCAAAAATTCAGATTTGCTCCATAGAAAAATAATCTAATTATTGCATGTTAATCCCATGAACAATTTCCGCCAGAGAAAAATAATTTTTGCATGGATTTAGTTCTAGAATAATAATTTCATTGTCCCGAAGTGGATTAAAGTGGAACCTGGCACTGATACCACTGTTGGGATCCGGGCGAGACGCGAAGTACGCAGCGGAAAAAAAAAAAAAATCCCGCCCGATGCCCGCAGATCCATTTCAGAACGATAAACGGTAAATTGAAAAATCGGGAAGTGATCGTATCACCGTGTGCGGATTCGAATCCGCGACCATGTCGATTCCGTCAAGGTGATGCCCCTAGCCGCACAAGCGTCTGGCCTCCAGCGGTATCCACGCGATCCTCCGCGATAGTTCGTCATCGCTCCTTCGTCTAGATCAGCACGCTTGCTGAAGATCCCTCACCGCAACGACGTCGGAAACTCACGGACGATTAATTCCCGACTTTCGGGAATTGTACGCGGCGGAAACAGGAAAGCACCCGGTGCCCTGAGAGGGGCGCCCAGAGGAGGAGGATGAGAAAGAGGGGGACGGCCAGCCATGAGAACTCTAGGAGCTTGACCTAGGATTTCTCAACAGCTTGTATATATATTAAGTCGGCGCGACTTTTCATAAAAATCTCCGAGTTAATATAAATTCCACTTAAGTACCACCGACTTAGAATATGTTTGCGCGTGACCCTCTAGGCCCATTAACTAGTCTGATTTTCAGCCCGTTAAGTCCAATAACAAATTATTGACTTAAATTAATTAATTAATATCTAATATTTAATTAATTACTTAACTGAATTAATGTCTCATGTAAATTTGGCCAAACTTCCGATCTAGTTGGGTGCCAAGTGTTAGTCTTAGGTGGCCTACAAGCCAATATGACTTTGTAATCTCGTTCCTTTATTTATATAATGTCATAATATTCATTGTATGTAAATCGTATTAATTATCGTTTCATAATGAAGTCCGTGAATATGTGCGATAGTGATCATATTATGATGAGATCATACTAGTGAGACTGATCACTTAAACATACATATTCTTAATCGGTTCCTAGTCAGAGGATATCCGAGAAGGACGTCGAATATCTGATTAGACTAGTACAGATTACTCCTGCTCATAAGATGAGGGTGACTGATCTCATAGTCACTTGTGTGGAGACACTAAGGCGAATATGTAGGTGCTCATTAGAGAATGAGTTCACTGAACTGATCCGACTGAATCGCTAGATGGTACTGTACCTCACGTCAACCAGCTTGATTCTATTGTCACAGTTGCGTGGATGGTCCTCGGACCTGAGACACCAAAAACACCTTGTTGGTGGACATATGTGCTTTGACCTTGGTGTATGAATCTCTAACCAAGAGATTCTAAACAGCCAAGGAACGAGTTCAGTGGAATACCGTCGAAGGAAATTGAGTGTCAATAAGGAATCATTCGCTCTCGGTACGATTGTAGACACGCTAATTTTGACGTCATTTCGAGTAAATTTCATATCATATAATAATGCCTCATAATGGTCTGATATTTAATCATTGATTAATTTTTATTAACCTTTTTGAGTGTCGGGTCGAACAGACATGTTTAAGTTAATTAATTGAATTGATTTTAGCTCAAATTTCAGTTAAAATATGAAGAATTCTAAAAGACGTCAACCTGTCTGGACGCCATTTAGAGTTTATTCTTATTTTAACGTTTAAATTTAAATTTTAATCAGTTGATTAATTAGCTAAAAGGCGTCTGTCAGTCCTGACGCGTTTTAGGTTTCCTAGGCTATTTCTACTTCTCTTCCGGATGTTTATCCTTATCTTAATTAGTGTAAAAGACGTCTACACATGTAGACGCGTTTTAGCTAATAAAGATAAAGATAAGGTTTCCCGGATATTTATCCCTATCTTAATTAATCTGAAAGGCGTCATCCATGGTGGACGCGTTTTAGATAATTACAGATAAAGATGAATTAATCAGTATTTATCTGTCAGTTAAGATAGATAAATCCGAAGTTTTTCTATGTTAATCACGAACGCAGAAGAGGTCTATAAATACCTTACATCTTGAAGAGTAAAAAAAGCTAAGCGTAATCTTGAGTTAATTGAGCGATAGCGAGTTGAAGATCGGAGCAACGACGTCCAAACGCCGAAGCGCTGCTGTTTCCAGAAGTCGGCGTCCGTTCTTCATCCAATTCAAGGCTTCATCAATCGGCATAAGTGTTTCATTTCTGCATTTTCATTTTACATCTTCATTAATCTCTCATTCTTCATCATCACTTTATGCAATACACACACCACAACATCATCTTTTCAAAACCTATTTGATTAAGGGGTTTTAAAAGTCATCCCAACAAGTAAGTTTGCTGTTTAGTTGCATGCTTAAAACCATGATTAGTATGGATACTGCTTCTACTTAAATTCTCATCATCATTGTTTCTTCATTTCTTTCTATTCTGCTACACTTAACAACAAAAAGGAGAATTAAAGGAAGGAAAACAAGCACAAAGCCACAAGGATTTCTGGACGATCCTCAACCTCAATTTCTCAACCTCAAATTCAACAGCAAGAACAAAGAACAAAGAAAGGGCTCTCTTTCTTCAGCCGGCTGAAGGAGGGGAATCAAGGGCTCAACATCTTCCGCGTTCAAACAGGTAGGCGATCATACCTCTTTTGAAACTTTTAAGTCAAAAGTTTCTGGCGATCACTGCACTTAGTTGCTGTTTTTAATAGATTTATTTTGCACTAAACAACCTAGATTTTTCATGTTAATCACACGGGCATTTTAAAGCACTCACAGCTTTTTTGGCGATCACGATGGGACTTGGTCTCGCCATCTTTTAGTTTTTTTTGTTCTTGCTATCATCAATCGGGCACCCACGGTGCACCATTTGTGTCTCTCGACACGTCCTCACCAATTGGTGAGTGTTTTAGTTTAATTAATTTTCCTCGTGCACCACGTGCACACCTCAGTGGCAAGATCTTGCCCTCCTCTTGATTAGTTTAAAAGGCTGTTTTGTGATAAAAATGATGTGTGATTGATTGATTTTCTAGTTGTTTAGTTAGTAAATCATCCTGTTAAAATCTGGAACTAAAAAAAATCTGCATGAGTTGATTGTTTACTGCTTTTTATTCTGTTTGAGGAGGATTCAACCAAGAAAATCCTCCTGCAAAAACTGTTTCTGCGAACTGAAAAGCGTCCAGGAGCACTGACGCGTTTCAAACCGCGTCAACACACCCAGACGCCTTTCAGTCTTCATATTTTCCCTGCTGTCTGCATCTGTTTCTGCGAAAAATTAAGGTTATGTTTTGAATAGCGTTGACAACCATCGACGCGATTCAGACAGTTTCTTAGTTATTTTTCAGTCTTCAGATTTCTGTGGTTTGAGTGCTAGCTACCCATTATTATTAAGCATTAGAGGCCATCCAGGCCGTAGGACATACGCATTGAGGCGAATACCCTCCTTTTCTTAGGAACACACTACTTGACGTCAGCAACTCTCTCTGATTGGGTTGGTCCCTTGATCAGACTAGAGAAGTTGACGTTAAGGCCTCCATAAGTCCCCAAAATCAAGGTATTCCTCCTTGATCATCGGGCTGGTTGTACCAATTGAAGTCCCGGCTAGATTCCAAAAGCGTTGTGAGAAGAAGCCCTAGAGAATAACGGTGGAAATTGAACTGAAACTAGGATCCTTTCCCTGAGCGAATTTGTGGTTTAATCCAATTCAAATAACTCAACAAGGAACCTTAAAATCACGATTAACATCCACTTGTTTGATTAATCTCTGTGCAACTTGTTTGTTGAATCTTTGAAAAAAAGGAAATCTAACATCATGCTGCTGCGATCAGGCAGGGACTTGAGTGTTGCTCCAGACGCCATGGTCAATTACGAGGGAGATGCTAATGCCCCTCGGGATTCCGACTACAACTATGAGAACGGGAGAGATGCTGATGCCTCCCGTAATTATGTCCCCATTCCCTATCGACAAGATGGGAATGTCCGGACACCTCTCTTTCATCCCCATGATCGATATCCTGATCTTCCCCCGCATGAATATGCGATTCCTAGTCCCGATCTTGAGGGGGACATGAATCAGAATGATCCCTCACCCTCTGATCCTTCGGATCTCGTCAACGCTTTGGGAGTTCTTGCCTCCCGACTGGACCCTCAGCAGTTCGAGGCGATCCAGTCTATTCTGAAGGGGAAGGCACCCGTGCAGCCTGCTGAGCCGAACCCTGTGGCTCCCCCTGTTGTTACTCAACAACCTTCTCTTCCTCCTCCTTACATCCATCAGGCTATGGAGGGCCTTCATGTCACTTCTCGGCCAGCTGGGCCGCAACTTTCATCCTCTAGGCAACCGGCTAAACCGCAAATGCCTGTTTATCAAAATGCCCTCGGACATGGCGGAAACTCTGCCGGACCTCCCCTTTATTGTCCCCCCTGTCCAACGTACTCTAGGCAGCAGGCCTATCAAGTACCTCCACCTCCTCTTCCTCCCCAGGCAGATCTGACCATGCAAGCGTTGCTGGCCAAGATGGAGCGCATGGATGAGCAGTTTAATAACCTCCAGAAGATGATGGGGGTTAAAGCTGCGCCAGAGATCAATTTGCCGAGCCTGCCGGTATTCCACCTACCACCCTCTGAGATGCCAGTGTACCGGAAGTACAACGGTACTGGTAACCCCTTCACACATCTGAAGGAGTTTATGTACGAATCGTCTTTCTGGCAGAACGACAAGAGGTCGTTGGCCTTCTTGTTCAGGAGATCTCTAGAGGGACCAGCCCTCGAGTGGTTCTTTTCTCTAGAACCCTCCGAAGTAGAGGATTACAGTATCGTTTCACGCAAATTTATCCAACGATACTAGGACAGAGTTGCACCCTCCTTGTCCATTACTGACCTCATTGCAGAGAAAATGAAACCTGATGAAGAGTTTGTCAGTTTTGCTGACAGGTGGCGGGGCCTGGCTGAAAAGGTGAAAGATCACTTGTCCGAGTCCGAGCAAGTGAAGATGTTAATTTCTAACGCCACGCCCCAATTCAAGCTAGTCCTCTCCTTGAACAATCTGACCAACATGGCAGAGCTCTATGAAAGAGCACGGTACTGCCAAAATGCCTTCAAGGACGCTACGTTCTCTAGCGTCTTTGATCCTCACAGACCTAGCAGGCCTCCACCTCAGAAGCCTGCAGTGCCAAACTCTCCCAGCACAGGTCCGACTACTGAGGGCACGCTCTCTCACGAGCAAGTTAGTAGCATGAATAATAACTCGCCCCAGTTCGTGAGGAACCAACAGCAGTACCAGAGGCCACCGCAGCCAAACCAGCAGGGGTACAGGCAGCAGCAGAACCCCCATTATCAGCAACAGTATCAACGGCCCCAGCAGCCGAATCAGAATCAGCAACAGCTACAGCAACCGCCGCAACGGCAACAGCAGTACCAGCAACCCCAACAACAGCAATATCAGCAACAACAACAATATCAGCCGCGCGCACCACCGGCATACCATAATGTCCCTCCTCCTGCTGACTACAATCAGCAGAGAAGACCTCTGGGCCCTAAAAGGGCAGAATACCCGGCCCTCCCAGAATCCTTGGCAGACATCTTCAGCGCTCTAATGGCAGCTAATGCCTTAGTTTTGCCAAGGGAAAAGGCCGTCTGGCCTCAAAATGCCGACACGTCCAGGTATTGCTATTTCCATAGGCAACCTGGGCATACCATCGACACCTGCTTCCAGTTCAGAGATTATATTCATGATCTCAATGAGCAGGGCGGCATAAACTGGGAGGAGATGAAAAAGTATATATCAGCCCTGAAGGCGAGAAGACCACAGCAGCAGCAGCAAGCAAGACCACCAGCACAAGCAGCACCACCACCCAACATGGGCATAGTGCAGAATCCACTCCCAGAGCACCAGAACCAAAACCAAGTTGCTCCCATTCTGACGAACAGCCAGTCTGAGGCTGGTCGTGGGCAACAGTGGAGGATAGAGGACTCTTCCTCTCTTTGTTCAACAGGTCACGTTCAGGGTACCGCAGAACGACCACCACGCCGCACCATCCACATACCTAGGCCACAACCCATTACCATCACCCCTCTACCGACACCCACATATCACTCGCCCATACCCAATAACCCATTACCACTATCTGCCTTCCTTAAGCCCATTACGCCCCGCACTCCTACGCCTCCATCATATAACCCCCTGCAAACCAATCACGCGCCCCTTCTACCATCTAGGCCATTACTCCGCGTACCATTTCCTACTTCGCCTGCTACCACTACCACCTACCCAGATCCCCCCTTACCATCCAAACCGCTATTACGCGTGCCATTCCCCACTTCACCAACCACTTACCCATCCACCATCCAACCATCTAGGCCTCTAATCCGCACCGCGCCATCACTACCTAGCCCTACGCCATCACCTACATACCAACCCTCTACATCATCCGCACCATCCAACCCTGCGGTACTTAAGGTGTCACCCGGATCCTCTACGGTCGAGGAACATGCGCTCCGAAGTGGAAGGATTTTCAACAAGGTCTTTCCTCAGTCCACAGTTAGAGACGACCCATCACAGCCGACTGAGGAAACCCATAATGAAGAGAGTGCACCAGGCACTCAATATGACTTGTTGAAACATCTAGACAGGACACCGGCACGAATCACTGTACTTGAATTGATCAAAAGGTCCAAGATTCACCAAGAAGCCTTAATGGAATACCTACAGAAAGTGATGGTCAATGAGGACGTGCCGGTAGAAAAAATTGCAGCACTACTAGTTCCTCAGGGGGATCAGTCCTCCATTACATTTCACACATCGGAACTAGCACCGCCAGCAGCCAGAAGTATGGCTCTGAGCATCACGGTCAACATCTGTAAGAAGGCCGTGGATGCATGCCTGGTAGATACAGGGGCCTCGATCAATGTTTTACCTCCGAAGACCCTGGAGCTGTGCGGTGTGCCCAAAGAAAAATGGCTGCCTAGCCCCATCTCTGTGACAGCATATGACAATTCTACCCGTTCCCCTCTGGGAATGGTTTATTTGAAGGTGGAGCTAGGCCCTGTAAGTCATGCAGAGGTCGAATTTCACATTCTGGAAATCGACCCTTCTATAAATGCCATTTTGGGTCGTCCTTATATCAAAACTCTTGAGGCGATTCCCTCTACGAATCACCAATGCCTCAAATTCCCTTTCAAAGGACGAATTATTAAGGTGACGAGCATGCCGATCCTTGCTGCTGCTCATACCTTGAATATTAAATCTGCTGCTTCACCTGGCCGACAACATTTTCTGTCGGTATTACAGGTCTACCGTCCAGTGGCTGATCCTTTGAAAGCCGCCACTATTTCTCCATACCCGTTAGATGCCGTAAAAAGGGGGAAGTGCATGAGTACCCCAGGATGGAGAATTATGATGAAGAACGGCTATGAGCCTGGGAAAGGTCTGGGCACACAGTTGCAAGGTAGGACTACTCCTGTTAAAGATCATCGAGCAGCACCTGGAAGTGGTCTGGGCTATAGGCCAAGAAAACTTAAACAAGATCTGGTTCAACAAGCAGAGATTGAAGAAGGTCAGAAAATCTGGGAGACAATGTCTACGCCACCCATAGAAGGCCGAGATCCCCTAACATGGACCCTGTATACACACTTTGTAAAAGGGCCCATACTTAGCCACGACAACACGGTGGTCATTACTTCGTGTTTTGACTTCCATGACATATATGGGAGGGACTTGGCCAGACATTGCTCAGAACTACTTACGTACCAATCCTTGGAGGCTCTGCGGCCTATAAAAAGGAGAAAATTTCATGATCCTGAATGCGAATGGTACAGGTGGTTCGATCTGAGAGACCTTTACATTGCACTGAACAGATTGTTCCTAGATCCTGCAGAACCCAAATGGCCGCCGCAGATTGACGAGCTGATTGAAAGCCCTGGTACCATCTTTGATAAGCGGATACTGCTGTCTGAAGAGACCGACGAAGGGGAGCCAGATGACCCCTATGAAGCTGGTTACACTACAGATCTGCTCTGGAGGGGGACATACCCTTCCCATGTCTTCATGCGCCATACTCTGTTTCGCACACTGCTCTTGACCCCAACTTGGTCGCGGGTCATTATTGAAGATATTCCACGGGCTCCGCCCGTTATGATTACTCTGTCCCCTCGGAACCTTATTCCACAACCTCCTCTCGATCTAGAGAGGATGTATGATTTGATCTGGGACATATTGCTATATGATCCCCCTAATCCTCTGGCCTTGGTGCCACTTCCTCCATCTGATTCTCCTTCTATTTGTATTCACTCATGTTTCATGTTTAATTTCTCTGATATCCAAAAAAAAACGCCAAATTTACAACAAATTCTTCTCAAATCCTTATCGAGGAAACATCTTACTTGTCCGATCGCATCCCGTCGCGCGAGTCCTTCGGTCAAGATTCTCTCTTAGATCTACTCTGTCCCTCCCCTCGGGAGGATTCTCCTGTATTTCCACTTGTATCCCAGGATTTCCATCCTGCTTCATCTTCATTAGGTTATAATAGGGAGTTCAGTGAAGTTAGGCAGTCTAGTTTTAGGTAGGTTAGTCAGGTTAAGAAGTCTAGGAAGCCTAAGGGTAGGCGAATTCCAGATAGATACCTCCAGGACTTAGCTGATAAATGCTTTTCTTGTTCTTTGATCCCTCAGTTTTTAGAAAATCCAATTCAAATGCCAGAAGACTGCATGAATGATGAGTCAGTCAATGATGGGTACGGAGTATATGAGTTAATGCATGAAAAGGACCCCATTGTTGAAAATGAGGAAGATGACGAGGACGCAACTGAGGCATATGCTAGTGGAGTGAAGAGATTCGATGAACCCTCAGCTGCCGTAGAAGAGCCCACCAAAGAAATCAATTTAGGGACTGAAAACGAACCTAAAGTTGTCCTCGTCAGCAAAAATCTTTCTACAGAAGATGAGAAGGCAATGGTACAAATACTTAAGGACTATAAGGACACTTTCGCCTGGAGTTATGAAGATATGCCGGGGTTAGACTCATCTTTAGTTGAACACAGGTTAACATTAAAGGATGGAGCTAGCCCGGTCAAGCAGAAACTAAGGCGATTCCACCCACAAATGGCTCTAAAGATGAAGGAAGAGGTCGACAAATTGCATAAAGCCAAATTTATTAGAGTTGTCCTTTATCCACAATGGGTGGCCAACATAGTCCCGATTATGAAGAAGGACGGGAAGGTCATGATCTGCATTGATTTCCGCGATTTGAACCGGGCGTGTCCTAAAGATGATTTTCCATTGCCTTATATTGATGTACTCATTGATAATACCGCTGGCTATGAAACTTTATCGTTTATGGACGGATTTTCAGGATATAACCAGATTAAGCTGGCAGAAGAGGATCAAGAGAAAACGTCATTCACCACACCTTGGGGAACATACTGTTATGTCGTCATGCCATTCGGATTGAAGAATGCTGGAGCCACTTATCAGAGGGCTATGATGGCAATATTTCATGACATGATGCACATAGATCTGGAAGTGTATGTGGATGATTTATTGGTTAAATCTAAGACAAAGGCTGAGCACGCCAAAGTTTTGGCAAGGGTATTAGAGAGATCGAGAGAATATCAGTTAAAGATGAACCCCAATAAATGTGTATTCGGGGTATCTTCAGGAAAATTGCTTGGATTTATTGTCAGCAAATGGGGAATTGAGATCGATCCCAATAAGGCGAAGACTATCAGAGAAATGCCACCTCCCAAAAACTTGAAGAAATTAAGAGGATTAATCGGGAGGTTACAATTTATCCGCCGCTTTGTTTCCCAGCACTCACAAAGGTGTAAGCCGTTTTACGAGCTTACCAAGCCGGGAGTCAAATTTGATTGGGACGATAAGTGTTAGGAGGCATTCGATGGATTAAAGAACTATCTAGCAAGTCCTCCTGTTTTGAGACCACCATCTCCAGGCAAACCATTAGTACTTTACATTTCAATTCTGGATGATGCAGTGGGGGCTGTCCTAGCACAAGAGGATGAAGAAGGAAAAGAGAGGGCAGCCTATTATCTCTCTAAACTTCTCAACCCCGCTGAACAGAGATATACGGCGATGGAGAAAACATGTGCAGCATTGGTCTGGGTTGTGCAGAAATTGAAGCATTATTTTCTGGCCCATGAAGTCCATCTCATCGCTAGGATGAATCCAATCAAATTCCTTCTGGAGAAATCTGTTCTTACTGATAGGTTAGCACGATGGCAAAGTTTTTTATCTCAATTCGATATCACTTATATTCAGCAGAAAGCGATCAAGGGCTATGCCATAGCAGAACATCTCGCTCATCATCCCCTTCCTCGATTTGATCCAGTGCGATCAGAGTTTCCGGATGAGGAACTGATGTCCGTAAATCAGATCAGAGATGATATGTGGACTCTGCATTTTGACGGAGCTCTGAATTCTCATGGAAAGGGGATCGGTATCGTTCTGTTATCACCTGAAGGTATCACCATTCCACAAGCCTTTCAGCTCGATTTTCCAGTCACCAACAATATAGCTGAATACGAGGCACTCCTTGCTGGCCTCGAGGCTGCTCATTTCCATGGTGCAACCAAACTCATGATTGTAGGTGATAGCCAACTGATTCTTCGCCAAGTGCTGACCAAGTATCAAACTCTTGATCCTAAGCTCAAGCCTTATCAGGAACTTACTTCTGCTTACTCAAAGCTTTTCACGAAATTGATCTTTGTCCATGTCCTTAGGAATCAAAACATCTTAGCTGACGCTCTAGCTTCACTTGCCTCATCTCTTGATTTTCCAATCAGCAAACAATCCGAATCAATCATAGTTCATAGGCGTCTTTCACCTGCCGTGAAAGACCCTTCATTCCTTAGAACTAAGGAGAAATTGCTGAAGAAAGTCAGAGACGGAGATATCATTGAAAAGAGAGAAATCATGTTAATAGAGCTGTTAGAAGAGATGGATGATGAACAGAAGCCATGGTATTATGAAATTGCTAAATATTGTGAAGATCAATCGTATCCTGAGGAAGCTACAACTGAGGAGAAGAGAGCTATCAGGAGAATTGCTCAACGATACACCCTAGTTGGGGGAGCATTGTATAAGAGAGGTTTTGATGGAGTTCTTCTGAGATGTCTAGACGAAGATGAGCTTTGGAAGGTTATGGAAGGAGCTCATAGTAGAGTTTGTGGTGGCCATGTCAATGGACAGATGCTAGCAAAGAAGATCCTTAGACAAGGATTTTATTGGCCAACCATGGAAAAAGATTGCGTAGGATATGTCCGTAGGTGTGCTAAGTGTCAACTTCACGCCGACAAAATTCATTCTCATGCATCTTCACTCCATCCTGTTTCCTCCCCATGGCCTTTCTCCATGTGGGCTTTCGACATTATTGGACCCCTTGGCAATCCCGATTCCGGCATCAAGCAAAAATCTTTCATTCTCACGGCAACAGAATACTTCACCAAGTGGGCAGAAGCTGAAGCATACGTGGAAATCAAAGTATCAACCGTCTGCAAGTTCATCATGAAGAACATCATCACCCGATTTGGAATTCTAAGCACCATCGTCACCGACAACGGACCGCAGTTCGTGTCACAAGAATTGAAGGACCTCTGCAACAGGTACAAAATTGCATTGCATCATTCATCTCCTTATTATCCGCAAGGCAATGGCCAAGCAGAGGCAACAAATAAGACTTTGATAAAAATCATCAAAAAGACGTGTAAATCTAACAAGTTCGCAGACTGGCCAGAAAAATTGGTTGAGGCTCTATGGGCCTACCGAACTTCAATATGCACGCCTACTGGGCAAACTCCTTATTCCTTAACATTTGGAATGGAGGCGGTAGTTCCATATGAGATCCTCATACCGTCATTAAGGGTACAATTGAATAAGGAATTTTCCATTGATGAACATCGTTCAGCACTCCTTGCTCAATTGGAACTTTTAAATGAGAAAAGATGGTCAGCTGCTAATCATGCAAAAGTTTATCAAAACAGACTAGCACGTTTTTATCAAAAGAAAGTCATTGAACGTAAGTTCAAAGTTGGTGAAATGGTCGTCAAAAGAATTTTTGTAAAACCTGGTGGTCCGCGTTCTAAGCTCCAACCCAACTGGGAGGGACCTTATGTTGTATCGCACGCTTTTCCTGGTAATGCTTATCGTCTTGTTAATGCAGAAGGAGAAGAGCTAAAACATCCCTGGAATGGCTTACATCTTAAGAAATACTACCCTTAGGTTAAAGAGTCGATCAGTATGGTACAAAGACCAATGGAATCAGAAAATTTATAAACTCAAATTTCCTTGTCAGTCTGAATAACTTAATTCAAGCCCATTACTACACACACTGACACGTTTGATTCGTGAGTAATAAGAGATGCCAAGTCCTAAAGAATATCAAAAGCTTGACTAAAAGTGTAAAGTACAAATCATTCGTTTTTAAAGCAAAATTCCGTTTTACACTCGGCCCATGATGTCGGAACGAGGCTTAGAATAGACTACCAAGAATACCCGCCATCTTAGTAGGAGGCCGTCATAAAAAAAAAGGGGGAGATTCGTCCCAAAGAAAAGAATAGAAAAGCAAAAGCAAAAAGGCAAAAAGCCAAATGTAAAATAAAAAAGGCCATTACACTACAAACGTTACATCAAGGCCATGAAATGAAATGAAAGGGAACGCAAGGTCGATAAATACCCCGGAAAGAAAATGGCCGAACTCCAACGGATATTAGGGTAGGAAAGGAACATCTTTTTAAGTCTCCGGAACCTTCTCATGGGCTTTCTAAACTTATTCTTCTTTTTCTTTTAAAGAGATGTACTCCAAACTTAAGGAATGGCTTAAATTGACTAAGGGTCAAATCATCAAATGGGATCACGAATGGAAACACAAGTTCAAACACGATGGGTTTAAGTTAAGTTGTTAAAGAACAATTTGGGAATTAAGTTAATAAATGAATATGATCTTTTGATCTGAGTACCATACTGATCTTTTAGTCAAAAATCCAAAAAAAATACATATTTCAAAAATCCAAAAAAAATACATATGTCAAAAATAAAAAAAAATACATATGTCAAAATTCAAAAAAAATACATATGTCAAAATTCAAAAAAAAAAGCATATATTTCAAAACCCAAATAAAAATGAATATTTCAAAACAACAAAAATATCTCAATTAGCATTTGCTTGTTGCACTCAGTATGTTTCATTCTTTTATTTTCAGTGAGCATCTGTTTGCTTGCATGTTGCATTTTGCTTAAGTTTGATTATTTTCATTACCTTTGTTAATAAAGGCCATGCTCCTTGACCATTTATAGAAGGAAAAGATTAATTGACCACTTATTTGGTCAGGCAAGGGGCTAAGCCTAAACAGATACTTAACCTGTTTATTCAAGTTGTATACAGGACACAAGGCATTGGTAGAGTTGGAATCCGAATAGAGAACAGCCAGAAACCTGTTTCTGTGAGTAAAAGGCGTCGAGGAGCACTGACGCTTTTCAAGATTGAATGGCGTCTGCTCGACATGACGCGTTTCAGCTCTTTATATGATTTACCCGAAATTCTGTGGTTTTTGATGTTTTACTTGAATACTTGTTTGGAATTATTAATGATTTTGATTGCAGAAAATTCAAGTAAAGTTGGAAATGTCAAAAAGATCCCACTATGGAATTTGAGAAGTCCTGACCGTGGCTAAAAAGACGGTTATTTCTACCCTTATACTTTCATGTAATTATTTTGCATTCGCATTACTATATGTTAAGTATTTATTAAATCATATCAAAGACCTTGTGGTTTTGATGAAACTGGAATTTGAGTTCCCCTACAACAAAAACGGTGATAATTCCAGAGGATTCATAATCGCACGGATAGGCCGTTGGATTGTTAATTAGTGAGGACGATGGTTCCACTTTTGTGAAACGGTGCGTGGATAAACAAGCTTCGGCTTAGCACTGGATTACAAAAATTGGTATCTTGACTCATTAATGACAATTTAACAATATTATCCTTGATTAATTTATAGTTTATTTGACTTTATATTTTTCTTTTAGCCCAGCATGCATCATGTAGGATTTTGAAATCATTGTAATAAGGATTAATTATTGATTAAGTTTCAGACCATTTAATCAAACAATTTCAAACATGATATGAAATATTCCATTCTGAATTGAGTATCTTGATTATCTTTAAGGTTCGCTTAAAGATATCCTTGGAATTCTATCCTTTCTTGGATTCTTTATCCAATATTTCTTATTTTCTTTTAAGATCCATCATGGCTGCAGAACGTCCACATTGGCTGGCAAACGCTCCCCATGATGAAACCTACAGTGTCTATGACTTGGGGTACTTCCCACTCCGAGGAGGTTGATCGACTTTATTTTATTTTCTTGTCTACCTCATCCAGACAGGATTGATTTCATTGATCTCCTTGAACTATCTTCATCGATGATTTTGAGAAAAATTTCAATCATGTGATGTTAAGAGCGTGTCTCATCACACCTTGGCATCACCTTTTCAGTACATTTTATTTCATTTCACTCCCTTGCAAAGACGATGAAAAGGTGAGGCAGCTGTAGACACGCTAATTTTGACGTCATTTCGTGTAAATTTCATATCATATAATAATGCCTCATAATGGTCTAATATTTAATCATTGATTAATTTTTATTAACTTTTTTGAGTGTCGGGTCGAACAGACATGTTTAAGTTAATTAATTGAATTGATTTTAGCTCAAATTTCAGTTAAAATATGAAGAATTCTAAAAGACGTCAACCTGTCTGGACGCCATTTAGAGTTTATTCTTATTTTAACGTTTAAATTTAAATTTTAATCAGTTGATTAATTAGCTAAAAGGCGTCTGTCAGTCCTGACGCGTTTTAGGTTTCCTAGGCTATTTCTACTTCTCTTCCGGATGTTTATCCTTATCTTAATTAGTGTAAAAGACGTCTACACATGTAGACGCGTTTTAGCTAATAAAGATAAAGATAAGGTTTCCCGGATATTTATCCCTATCTTAATTAATCTGAAAGGCGTCATCCATGGTGGACGCGTTTTAGATAATTACAGATAAAGATGAATTAATCAGTATTTATCTGTCAGTTAAGATAGATAAATCCGAAGTTTTTCTATGTTAATCACGAACGCAGAAGAGGTCTATAAATACCTTACATCTTGAAGAGTAAAAAAAGCTAAGCGTAATCTTGAGTTAATTGAGCGATAGCGAGTTGAAGATCGGAGCAACGACGTCCAAACGCCGAAGCGCTGCTGTTTCCAGAAGTCGGCGTCCGTTCTTCATCCAATTCAAGGCTTCATCAATCGGCATAAGTGTTTCATTTCTGCATTTTCATTTTACATCTTCATTAATCTCTCATTCTTCATCATCACTTTATGCAATACACACACCACAACATCATCTTTTCAAAACCTATTTGATTAAGGGGTTTTAAAAGCCATCCCAACAAGTAAGTTTGCTGTTTAGTTGCATGCTTAAAACCATGATTAGTATGGATACTGCTTCTACTTAAATTCTCATCATCATTGTTTCTTCATTTCTTTCTATTCTGTTGCACTTAACAACAAAAAGGAGAATTAAAGGAAGTAAAACAAGCACAAAGCCACAAGGATTTCTGGACGATCCTCAACCTCAATTTCTCAACCTCAAATTCAACAGCAAAAACAAAGAACAAAGAAAGGGCTCTCTTTCTTCAGCCGGCTGAAGGAGGGGAATCAAGGGTTCAACATCTTCCGCGTTCAAACAGGTAGGCGATCATACCTCTTTTGAGACTTTTAAGTCAAAAGTTTCTGGCGATCACTGCACTTAGTTGCTGTTTTTAATAAATTTATTTTGCACTAAACAACCTAGATTTTTCATGTTAATCACACGGGCATTTTAAAGCACTCACAACGATGAGAGAGAATACTCTAGGAAGGATGCGCGAAAGTCCCTGGCCAGGGCGGACGATAATATCGGGAAAGGAGTTTTTCGATATTCATCAGCGGCATCCAATCCAAGTGAGTCGACCGGTTAGGGTTTGACAGCATGCCATACTTTGAGCTGACTCGAGGGCATTGTACGAATGAAGGATTATATCCACGCGGTAACTGTTGGCGGAAAGGTTCCAATAGTGGGTTACTTAATCCCGATACCTTCTGGGTTCACACAGTGTTGCTTGGCACCCAACGTGATCGGAGGTCCGATCGAATTCGATGTGCGACATCAATTCGATTGATTAATTAATTAATAAAGAGTTATTAATTGATTAATAAAGCCAGTGAGGAGTCACTGGGCTTATTGGGCTATTGACCGGACTAGTTATTGGGCCTAGAGGATCACACGCAAATGATTCTCAAGGCGATGGATAAATAAGTGGGTTTTGTATTAACCGGGGGTTTTTGTGAAAAAACGCGTGGTTAGTATAAAATATAGCTAACGGGCTGAGCAGGCCAAGCTGCTGCTAACCCTAGTTGCCCCCTCCTCTGTTTCTTTCTCTCTCTGGCGTCCCAGACATATTCGGATCCCCGGATTTGCTCCCCTGCTTCTTCGACTCCCGTCCGATGGGAAATCGTCCGCGCGTTGCGGAGATCGTTGCGGCGAACGGCGAAGATTTCGTAGGCTGCGAAGAACAAGGAACGTGAGGATATCCGTCGTGAAGAGGATCGCGTGGACTCCGCTAGAGGCCGGGCGCTTGCGCGGCTTGCGGTGTCGCACCGATGGAACCGAACGGTTGCGGATTCGAAACCGCACACGGTAAGAAACGATTATCCGATAATCTGGTTTTTGGTATTTTTGAAACGGGAACGGATCTCCGCTTTAACTTTTATTTCCGCTGCACGGTGTAGGCGCCTGGAACGTCCCCCGCCGCAGCTGCGTGCTTCGGATCGAGGGTTCCTCCGTTCGTCTCAGCACTGTGGCGGTTAAAGGAGGTTAGAGATTGAGATGTGATCGCCAGGAGCATTACCTTTCGGTCCCTGTGCTCCGCAGGAGTGTAAGAGGTGATCGCGCGTTCCGTGGGAGCGGGAAATGTTGGTTCCTCCTTCTCTTCCTCCGGCCGGCCAAAGGAGGAGAGCCCGGCGCTCTGCACGCGAAAATGTGGTAAGGATCCCTGGAAAGAAAAGACAAGACAGAAAACAACCCGATTAGAACTATATTATGCCGAATCTATCCATAGAGATGCAAAAGCTAGTTAAAATCGGAGGGAGACGCACCGGATGAGTGGTGGGTACGTCACTCTAACCCTTCAGTCTATTGCACTTGAGTTTTCCATGGACTAATCTTAATGATATTTCTGCAACAGATGCCTGAAACTGAAGCTGTGCAGACCCTAAAGAATCAGAATGAGATTCTGGTTCTGCAGACGAGTGACATGCTTCTCCAGATTAGGGAATTGGTAAGAAGTCTGATTTCTAAATTCGGGTGTGAGATTGTCCATTTTATCTTTGTGAAAACCCTTGTGACGCAGAGAGAGGCGCTAGCCCGTCACGGACTGCGAGGGGATCTAGGTGCAGGCTCATCATCCCAGGGGCCAGCTGCCCCTGCTGATTGGGAGGCGAGATTGCAAGATGCTCTCCGCTGTGCGGAGGCCTGAGAGGCGGATTTGGCACAGCAGGTGAGACTTGTTCTGCTCCTGTGTTATAATGATTGAGCATGTTTGACCCTGAGTTCCTTTGCAGCGCCAGGAGTTGGAGACTGCCTTAGCGAGGGCGCAAGAGTTGGAAAGCCTTAATCAACAGTTGAGAGACCAGGTCTTAGAGGAGCGGACAGCTCGGGCCAGGGCGAGAGAAGGATCCCACCCGGACGTGTACTGGGAGGGTAAGATGGCTGGCTTACGGGAGGAGCTGACGAGATCGCAGACAGAGGTGAGGGAGGTTGATTTCAAGTACCGAACCCTGTGGGACCGAGTGATGAAGAAGGGGCGAGAGCGAGCTACGAGATCCAGCACGCAGGGTCCAGGAGCTCGTCCCCCCATTCCTGCCCCGTCAGCTGGCCAGGCTCCTGCTAGGAGCTCCGTCTTCAGAGACCTCGACTCCCTTCTAGCTGAGGATGCGTGGAGAGCATTGCGACCCGCTGGCTCATCGGGGTCTATGCGACCGGCGTCAGGGCATCGCCGCGCTCGTGAGGATGATGCTGAGAGCCAGATGAGGCCTCCCTCTCGAGATAGGAGAGATGACGATGCAGAGGGAAGGAGGAAGGATTGAGAGGAAGAGGGATTAGGAGCTGATGCAGGGGTATGCCCCTGTGTCGTGATGTTGTTATGCTTGCATATTTCACTATTCATATCTGGGCACTTCTTGTTTTGCTTTCTGTCCATACCTGTTATTCCTGCATGCACAACATTGGGGAAACTGTTAGTAGTGTCTGTTTTCGGCCCCTTGCCCAAAAAAAGCAACTACCTTTTCCCTAGCCTTCGCATAGGGTCAAGGGGCCGTGTCCTACTAACCAGACAAATGGAAGAATATTGAAACTAATGCGGCAAGTAAATATGCAAATGCTGGTAGATATTAACAAATGAGATGTGTGATAAAAAAAACATGTTTTTATTCCATCTACCTGGTGACTGCCCATACTTAGCCTAGTCGAATGATGAAAGGGAAATGTACACTCAACTTCCCAGGTATCCTAAGCACGTATCTAGATTGATTTGGGCCTCTAGACTCCTCAAACTAACCTTGACCGGTTAAGACTCATACTGATGACAATACCGTCATGCCATGCTTAGGCTCCCAGCTGCTTCTGATCACCAAGTTTGCCTAAAAAGTTTTCGAGGTAAATAATTTGCCCGACCCGGGTCTCTTTCCTCACAATCTAGAAGGTATATGATGGAACACCTTGGAACCCTAACGGTCAACCGCGCGACGCTGACCCGGAATCAGACGCCGTCGCACCGATTGGTGACGCGCATGCATTGACCTAAGCCCGAAGTCTTCGAGAGTACACATTGAGATTATGGTTAAGAAATTAGTTCACCAGAAACATCGACATTACTCTTCACCTATTTTAGACTCCTGTGATCATGTGAGCATGTGACGATTTTTGAAAAACGAACTATTTTAAAATGATGTTCGGTCTTTAGATAGCTATCTCGTGCTAAACCTTGAGGGGGAAAAAGTGAAGAAATTTTGGAGATAAACCTCACAGGAGGATTGACAAAACCGTTAAAAGGGCGAGCTGTGACAAAACGGTCCCCTTTTGACCTCCTAGATGCCCCTATTTGACTTTTCAGGCCTTTGGTAGATTTTATGGCCAGGCACGGTCACGACCATACTTTTTTCATGATTGCTTAAACCCCTTTTCTTTTTTTTGTATTTCTTTTGGTATTTTTTGGGGTTATTTGATATTCCGCCTGCGAGGACACTGCCCTCTTCACATGCTCTGGTCCTTTACATTTCAATTTTGGGCCCTTTTGAGGGGTTACATCTATCGGGTTGTGGGGGAACCGCAATTTGCTGAGCTTGACCGTTTAAGGGCGTCAACTGTCCTGATCGGTCGAGAGACGAAGAGCAAATGTTGCATTTTGACAGTGTCCTAAAGACTTGGAACTCATTTTAAAGGGTTCTTTTTTTGAAAAAACGTTGTAAGTGTGTGCATCTCATGATGATCATAGGGATCCGTATGAAAGTAAAGTAGACACGTCCAAGGTTCTGGTGGACCAAAGTCTTAGCCAAACCTTAATGTTTACCCAATCTATCATGCAACTAGACCTAGACAGGGGGTTATATGGCAGTCACCAGACAGTTGGATTTTGTGTCTTTTCTGATTTTTGTCATTTTCATTGGAGTATGTACATATTTACAAATATTTTTGTTGCTTTTTGGGATATTTGATTTTTTTTGTGTTTTCACGGATAAAACTTCTTCAGATACACCCCATTCCATGGGTGGGGCAATTCCTCTCCTTTTTCATTGATTAAGCGGTACGCATTACCTGAGTATGCCTCCTTAATTACAAATGGACCTTCCCAATTTTCTTGCAATTTGCTCGTGGGACCAGGAATTTTGATCATTTTCCTTTTAAGTACCATTTCCCCAATTTCAAACTTTCTTTCGAGAACCTTCTTTGCGTAGAATCTTGCGATCCTATTCCTGTAAACTTGAGCATGGTTTGCCGCCATCATCCTTTTTTCGTCTAATAGTTCCAGTTGGGTTAACATGGCCTTACGACGCTCGGCGTCGCTAATTCCATTGTCCAACTGTACTCTTAGGGAAGGAAAGAGAATCTCATATGGAAGTACCGCATCTATTCCGAATGTCAGTGAATAAGGTGTTTGTCCGGTGGGGGTTCGGACAGAAGTACGGTACGCCCAAAGAGCTTCTACTAGGCGATCTGGCCAGTCTGAATAATTATGAGATCTGCAAGTTCTTTTAATGATTCGAATGAGAGTTTTATTGGTGGCTTCAGCTTGACCATTTCCTTGTGGGTAGTAAGGCGAAGAATGGTGCAAATTAATGCCATACTTACTGCACATGTCCTAGAGCTCTTGGGAGATAAATTGTGGTCCATTGTCGGTGATGAGATCGCGCGGTGTCCCGAACCTGGCGAGAATGTTGCGCTTGATGAACTTCACCACCGTGGATGCTTTGACTTCTGCAAATGCTTCCGCTTCAGCCCATTTAGTGAAATATTCAATGGCACTTAGGATAAATGATTTCCTTTTTATTTCGCCTGATCGATCCTCTAGAGGTCCTATAACGTCAAATGCCCACATAGCGAAGGGCCACGGGGAAATGACGGATTTGAGAGATGATGAAGGTGCATGAACCTTGTTAGCATGTAACTGGCATTTCAAGCACCTCTGAACAAATATGGAACAATCAGCCTCCATTGAAGGCTAATAATAGGACATGAGGAGCTTATGAGCTAAGGCACGACCATAGATATGACCGCCACAATCACTGGCATGAGCTGCTTCTATGACATGATGAATTTCGGCATCATTTAGACACCGAAGAAGCACTCCGTTAAAGGATCTTCTGAAAAGGCGACCGCCTAAGATAAGGTATCGTTGAGATGCACGGCGGATAGCCTTACGATCAGATGATGTGGCATAAGATGGGAATGACCCATCGCGGAGATAGTTCATGATATCAAAATACCACGGATTCCCATCATCCCAATCGGGGGTGAGTTCGTCCGTGATAGCAGAGACATGCTCGGATGAGCGGAGGAATTGATGGAACCAGGGGTCCCGGAAGGAAGGCGAGTCTTGCTTGTGCAGAGTGATGGTGGCTGAACCTTTGGTGAAAGGAATCTCTAATGATGAAGATAGGGAGGCCAGGGCATCTGCTAGGATATTCTGAGACCTAGGCACATGCACATAGGTGATCCTTCTGAAATGCCTGGTTAGCGACTTCACTAACTCCTGATATGGCTTCAATTTTGAATCCCGGATTTGGTACTTGCCCACGGTTTGGCGGAGGATTAGTTGAGAGTCTCCAATTATCCTCAATTCCAAGACATTAAGAACCAGCGCCAATTTCAAGCCAGCTAGGAGAGCCTCATATTCAGCGACATTGTTGGTCACTGAGAAGGAGAGTTGGCAAGCATGCGGAATACTTACCCCTTCTGGATATACGAGGACTACTCCTATCCCATTGCCTTGAGAATTAAGTGCCCCATCGAAATGAAGGACCCAGGATGGAGTATCATCCACTATTATACCCAACTCCTCATCCGGGAATTCCTCGTTGACGGGTGAAAATGTGGGCAGTGGGTGATGAGCTAGGTGCTCGGCAATTGCTTGCCCCTTCACAGCCTTCTGATTTACATAGGTGATGTCGAATTGGTTGAAGAAGGTTTGCCATCGCACTAGCCTATATGTTACAACTGGCCGCTCTAGCAAATATTTGATCGGGTCTATTCTTGCTAGAAGTTTGACCTCGTGGGCGAGGAAGTAGTGCTTCAATTTCTGCACTACCCAGACGACGGCCGCACATGTCCTTTCCATGGCAGTGTATCGCTTTTCGGCATCGTTGAAAAGCTTGGAAAGATAGTACACTGCTCTTTCTTTCTTCTCGTTGTCAAGTTGGACCAATACAGCTCCAGCTGATTCTTCAGTGGTGGAGACATATAGCAATAGAGGCCGCCCCGGGATGGGAGCCATAAGGACTGGTGGATTGAGGAGGTATCTCTTCAATTCATCGAAGGCCTTTTGGCACTTATCGCTC
Organism: Zantedeschia hybrid cultivar; assembly: GCA_030544215.1. Taxonomy (NCBI): domain Eukaryota; kingdom Viridiplantae; phylum Streptophyta; class Magnoliopsida; order Alismatales; family Araceae; genus Zantedeschia; species Zantedeschia hybrid cultivar. The sequence goes on from JARZZO010000011.1 coordinate 52,411,629, forward strand.
CAAATGAACTTTGCCCCTCCTTTCAATAGATCGTAAAAGGGTTTGCATCTCACAGAGTGTTGAGATATGAACCGTCTGATGAATTGCAAACGGCCGATGAGACCCTTTATATCCCTGACATTCTTAGGTGGGGGCATTTCCACTATCGCCTTCACTTTGTCTAGATCAACCTCAATCCCTCTTCTGTTTACCATGAACCCTAGCAATTTTCCAGAAGAAACACCAAATACGCACTTTTTTGGGTTCATTTTCAGTTGGTGCTCCCTTGATCTCTGCATTACAGCCCTAAGGATTTGAGCATGTCCCTTCTTGATTTTAGACTTCACCAAGATATCATCCACATAAACCTCCATGTCAATGTGAATCATGTCATGAAAGATTGCCATCATAGCCCTCTGGTAGGTGGCTCCAGCATTCTTAAGCCCAAATGGCATGACCATGTAGCAATAAGTTTCCCATGGGGTTATGAAAGATGTTTTCTCTTGATCTTCCTCAGCTAGTCGGATCTGATTATACCCCGAAAAACCATCCATGAAAGATAACATCTCAAATCCAGCCGTGTTATCAACCAGCAAGTCTATATGAGGTAGCGGGAAATCATCCTTTGGACATGCTTGATTGAGGTTGCGAAAGTCTATGCAAACTCTAACCTTTCCGTCCTTTTTTGCCACGGGGACGATATTAGCTACCCACTTAGGGTAGAGCACTACCCGGGTGAACTTGGCCTTGTGTAATTTGTCAACCTCTTCTTTTACTTTAAGTGCTAATTCCGGTTGTAGCCGTCTCAACTTTTGTTTCACGGGTTTGGCGTCAGGTTTGAGGATTAGTCGATGTTCCACCAGTTCTGTGTTTAATCCGGGCATATCCTCGTATGACCAAGCGAACCCATCGCGGTGCTCTTGGAGCACGGCTATTATGGACTCTTCTTCTTCTGGACTCAAACGGGCACTAATTAGCACTATCTTCGGATCCTCCTCTGTTCCAAGGTTGACTTCTTTAATGGGTTCGTCGATAGCTGATGAAGGTTCATCAAACCGTCTCGTCCCATTGACAAGTGGTTCGACCAAGTCATCCACCTCTTCCTCTTCACTAAGCTCAAACACTCCCAGACCATCTCCAATGGTTCGGAGATGACCCCTGTCTAAAGAAACTTATCCAACTTTTCCAGATCTGTACACCTATTTGCTAATTCCTGAACTAAGAATGAAGGAACTTGCTTAGCCCTACAATTTTTAGACATGGAGGAAGCTATCCTAATTCCTAAGCTGCTATGTACATGGCTTGGAGAATGGGTCAATTCTGTCCTGGATGGGACAAGGGTAGACCCTTGGGACAAAGCTTTAGTGACGGCGGGGTTGCCCCACCACGTAAGCTCCTCGAAAGTGACTTCCCCTCCCTCAAGATGGGAATTGGACTTTTTTTTTCGTGACCGAACGCCTGAAACATGAAACATTCAGAAGAAATGGCGTCGATCGGAGCTAAGAGCATCGGAACAGAAGGTGGGTGGAACAAGAAAGGAATGAACGTAGCCGGAGCTGGTTCATTCCTGGCCAAGAAAAGCCCTACCGGTGGGCTGCTTGATTCACAAAACAAGGATGATATGCCAAAGTCTTCCTCTTGACTACCCTCATGATATTCTTGCACTTCCTCCTCTATCCTGGGCAATTCCTGCTTCTTTCTTACAAAGTGATTCATGAGGGACCATCCCTTTGCTTCTTTTGGTGGTTCAGTAAACTTATAACCCAGGCCACATCCCCCACTGACAGGGTTCTCTGAGATGGGGTCACGAATGCCTTGTTCTTCTTTCCCTAACCCGGAGCCTGAGCTATATCCCATCTTACTCATGAGCTGCCAACCTATGCCCGACCTAGGCCTTAGGTGAGAATTCACTGATGAAAGAACAGGCTCTTTGCCTTTCCTGGAAGTTATCATGGACGGAATTTGCTCTACTGTCACTGAGTCCAACGACTCAATGTAGGGAGTGCTTTTGACCTTCACAATCTTCCCGTTATACGAGAACTTATAGCACTAGTGGTTGGTGGATGGGACTCCCAAAGTTTGGTCCATCCATGGTCTCCTTAGAATGGCATTGTAGATTGGCTTAACATCCAGGATGTAGAATTCTGAGATCATGGATACCGGGCCGATTTCTAGTTGCAGGAAGATCTTCCCATCTGCTAGTCTCTGGGAATTGTCATAAGCTGAGACCATCATAGAGGTGGACTCAACCTTCTCAGGGTCTATCCCTATCCTTTTGAGGGTCTTAAGGGGACAGACATTAATAGAGGCACCGGTGTCCAGTAGAATGGAGTCTACTGAATGACCATTGAGCATGGCGGTTAGGCACAGAGGAAGAGATCGGCACTCAGGGGGAGCTAGATCCTTTTCCGGGAAGGAGATCATGGGAGTCTGAGTAACTGAGAGGATAGCATTAGTGACCCCACCACTAGGAAGATCCTCATTGACTGTGATTTGTTGTAGGAAATTAAACAACGTCTCCCTGTGTGTGGGAGACTTCCGGATAAGCTCGAGGATAGAGATCTTAGCGGGGGTCTTCTCTAAATGCTGGAGGATGTCATACTCAGACTGGGCATTCCCCATGGTAGGGAGTGAGTTACCTTGAGAGTCCGAGGGCTGGCTCGGAGGAATAATGCGATTCCTGAGCGTTACCCCTACCAAAATTGGATCTGCTTCTAATGGTGACCTAATGGGATTGAAGCCAATCATCGAACCCTGGTTCCTGGTTGGACAAAAGATAGATAGGGCAGGCCCCTAGGCTGTGATTGGAGGGATCTGAACGAGAGTGACCGGCTTGAGGGTTGCCGGTTGCTCTTTGGGCCGGATTAGGACCAAAGGCTCATTAGGGGAAAGCGTGGAGACTTCCGGAGTAACTCCTTTAGTTTCACGCGACCAAGTGGGATCTTGATGTCTTATCCCGGACCCTTCGTATTCCCAGTATTGCTCCCTGCGAACTGTTATGGACTCCAAGTCTTTGATCAAAGTGTTGACCTTTCTTTGAGAGCTGGAGGAATCTTGACCTACTTGATGAGAAGGTAACGGGTCCTTCACAATTCCCAGTTCCTTCTTAGCCTTCAAAGCATCAATGGCTTTTCTCATGTCCTCCCAGTTTATCCGCCCTTCATCGTTCAAGTCATATACCCAGTCCCTGAAGGTGAAGCAATTGTAGATTGTGTGTCCCGTGATCCTATGGTAGGGGCAATACCTGGATGTGTCCGTATTGCGCGGGACACCTTCTCTTTGAGGTGGGAGTTGAATGGCGTTACAGGCTAGCAAGGCATAAAAGATGTCTGCCAATGATTCCGGCAGAGGTGGATATGAAGCTCTCTTAGCCATAGGACGACTGTAATTAGTCGGGGGAGGAACAGCTGAATATTGCTTCTGGTTGGGCTGAGTGTCGGACTTAGGATGAGGATTGGGAATCCTGGTTGGCTGTGCCAGCATGCTGACCTGTTCATTGATGGTAACTCCTTTTGTGGTAGGAGCTGGTGTGGTTTTCTTGTTCCTGTTTCTGTTCTCAAAGAATGAAGGCAGAGTGGAGTCTCGGATTTGGGACTGAACTACCCTAGCTCGGTTGTACAGCTGAGCGAATGTCTGAAGTTCGCTAAGCATGAGGATTGCTCGAAGCTGAGGGGTAGCGTTGTTAACAAGCATGGTGACTGCTTGTGCTTCAGGGATAACAACCTCTGCCCTAGAAGCCATAGCTCTCCACCTATTAGCAAAATGAGTGAAGTCTTCATCGGACTTCATTTTTTCCATTACCAGATCAAACAAGGTGGGGGGTAAGGCTGCCATGTAGTTGAAGTGGGTAATAAACCTCCCAGAGACCATATCAAAGTTGATTAGGTCAGTGGCTGGTAGAGAAGAGAACCACCTCAAGGCCTCTCCCTCGAGAGACTTTTGAAAAAGGTGGACAAGGAGGACCCTATCGAAGAGCCACTGGTGGGAATCTATGAGAAACCCGGACAAATGATGATGGGGGTCAGTAGTACCATCGTACTTCCTGTACTTAGGAACTTTAAACCCTGGTGGAAAATAGGCTGGGGGGGAGCTTACAGTAGCTCAAGAGAGAATGAGGCTGCCTAAGGTTGAGATTTTCGGCCATGAGTTGCCACACACAAGTCTCAACCTCATTCTTATAAATGAACTCCTCCTGCTTGGGAGGTGTGACCTGGTTGATGGGATTGAATGGGATTGTGTGAGTGGGCATAGCTTGACTTGGCTGGGGTCTGCTAGAAGATCCTTGGAATTAGGTTTTCCGAGGAGTGGCATCCTGAATTTTGCCACGAGAAACCAACTGGATGAGTTGATCCGGAGTATAGCGTGATAGCACATCAATGAGTTCCGGATCTTCTCCAGGGTTTCAGAATGTCCTACTGGAAATTACTGGCTCATCTTCTCCCTGTGAGGTAGAAGATTCATCAGAATCCTTCCTCTGAAGGCCTTCTCTGGATGCTTGGAGCATTCCTATGAAGGTCTGTTGTGGATCCTCTTCAATTTCGAACAAAGGGTTGTGTATAACATTGTTGCCAAACTCGTCCATGTCATCATACACAGCGTTAACATACACGCGGTTCATTATGAAACACAGATCCTAAATGATTTTGTATTTCACTTGAAATGTTAACAATGTATTATGAAAATTGGTTTCTAACAAATCAAGTTTAACCTTTAACGACCCTTCACTTTTTCAAAACTTGTTTCACCAAGGTTTAATTAGGTGTCTTTAAATTTCGAAATAATTCACTCAGTGTCACCTATAGGTGGACAATTGTGAATGGAAAGGTTTAATTAATCTCTCACACAAACCCGAGGTTCTTACAGGGTGGTTTCAGGTACAACCTGCTCGGCGGCCAAGTGGGAATCCCTGGCTTGCGGAGACTGACGGAGGTTCCCAACAGAATAGGACTAGTCACACCCGAGTAGGAATCCTTAGGTGGAGAGTCAAATCCTGCGGGAGAGGTGACTAAAGATGTGATGCCGGCTCTTCCTTAAAACCCCCGCGTAGATCACCCCAAAAAATCCAGAATTTTAACAACAGCAGGTCAGAACATCTAACAATTCAACAAAACAGGTGGCAGCATATCACACATGAACATCAATAGCGAGCAGAAAAGGACAAAGGCTCTACCGTCAAGTTGGAGAACCAACGGCCAGTGGTTGGCCGTCCAAGGGGTCGACGGCCAGGGGCTGGCCGTCCAAGAGGTCGACGGCCAGGTGCTGGCCTTCCAAGGGGTCGACGGCCAGAGGCTGGCCGTCCAATGGGTCCGACGGCCAGTTGCTGGCCGTCCAAGGGTTCGACGGCCAGGGGCTGGCCGTCCAAGGGTCAATGGACGGCTAGGTGGGTGGCCGTCCAGGGTGCTGGACGGCCAGTAGCCTGGCCGTTTGGAAGCTTTTGATTTTTTTTCTTTTTAAATCAAAGTGGGATATCTCAGGTCCTTACCTTCTTTCCTTTGATCGCAGCGCATGCAGCGGGCTATAGGTGTCCCACCGTGATCGCCAGAAGGCTGTAGGCGCCCGGAACGTCCCCCGCCGCGGCTGCGTGCTTCGGATCGAGGGTTCCTCCGTTCGTCTCAGCACTGTGGCGATTAAAGGGGGTTAGAGATTGAGATATGATCGCCAGGAGCATTACCTTTCGGTCCCTGTGCTCCGCAGGAGTGTAAGAGGTGATCGCGCGTTCTGTGGGAGCGAGAAATGTTGGTTCCTCCTTCTCTTCCTCCGGCCGGCCATAGGAGGAGAGCCCAGCGCTCTGCACGCGGAAATGTGGTAAGGATCCCTGGAAAGAAAAGACAAGACAGAAAACAACCCTATTAGAACTATATTATGCCGAATCTATCCATAGAGATGCACAAGCTAGTTAAAATCGGAGGGAGACGCACCGGATGAGTGGTGGGGAGGGAAGGTGACCATATGTTATGGCCACCCACCTCCCGTTTTTTTTTTGTTGGAAACCTCTAGTGGGTAGGGATTACTAGGTCATCTTAACATGCATGCATGCAAATGAGGGTGCTCGTATGTGTGGAAAGTGAAGTAATATGTCAAAAGTGAGAAAGAAGAGTGAGAGGGAGAGAGAATGCTACGGCATGGGTGGAAATGGGGATGCAATGAAATGAACAGGAAAAAGTAAAAGGGGAAAAGAAAAGGGATTAAGAAGACAAGCCCGGAGTGCGGAGGGTTCTCCTCGAAGCTAATTCCTTGTCTGCTCGACTCCTCAAAGCAGACTCGCTTGCTAGCCTTGTCTGAGCCTTCCCTCCAGAAAACTCCTCGTTAACCTCTCCGAAACTCTCACCAAACTCCTTAACCCCCTTGCTCGAGAGGATACGAGGGGTTTAAATAGGTGAAGGGAAAATAGGAGAAAACAGGGGTCTAAATCCCCGTAAATCAACTTACAGCCAATAGGAAGTGGTCAAGGGTCGGAGGTGGTGCGCGCGGCAGTCGCCGGAGTGGGGAGTAATCGGAGTAGTGGGGACGAGGGCGGCGAGTAGAGGAGATCGTGGGGAAGACGAGGTCAAGGGGGTGGTTAGGGAGTGGACGGCCAGCCAACATGCCTTCCAATCCCGTGGAAGGCCAGGTAGCTGGCCTTCCACGAAGTGGTGGAAGGCGGCCCGGTTGGCCTTCGAAGGGGGTGGAAGGCGAGGGGTGGCCTTCGAAGGAGGTAGAAAGCAAGGGGTGGCCTTCGAAGGAGGTAGAAGGCAAGGGGTGGCCTTCGAAGGGTGGTGGAAGGCGAGGGGTGGCCTTCCACGAAAAGGTGGTAAAAAGTGAAAAAGGTGGCCAAAAGGTGGAAGGCAAGGTGGCTGGCCTTCCAAGGGTGGTGGAAGGTAGGGGGTGGCCTTCCAAGGATGGTGGAAAGCGAGGGGTGGCCTTCCAAGGATGGTGGAAGGCGGACTAGCTGGCCTTCGAAGGGTGATGGAAGGCGGACTAGCTGGCCTTCCACGAAAAGGTGGCTAGAGTCGGGATTTGGTTAATTGGCCTAGTTGTTAGTGGGCTGAGATGGCTAAGATGAGGGATTTTGGTGATGAAGGGCTAATGATGGATGGGATTTATGACCAAAAGGGGTGGTCCAAAATCGGTGTTTACACACGGGAGATCCGGAGAAACCCGAGACCCCAACAGTGGTACCAGAGCTAGGTTCCACTGTTTCTAGTCCCGTTTCGGTCTCTGAATTAATTTTTCCTTGATTTAGTCCATGCAGTAGTTCGATAATTTTGCACGGAACTATGTTCATTCGATGAACACAAATAATTTGATTGTTTTTAATTCTGCAAAATTCGATTTTTATATTGGGGTTTGTCGTGTTCTTCATGTGATGAAGAACAGAGGTGATGGAGGCTTTGATTGGGTGTCCGCATGTGATGGGGAGGTGGTCGGGGATCCTGGTATGACCAGGGACCTCCCGGTCATCGCCGGCAACAATGGCTAGGGCCCGAGAAGCTGTGGGGGGCAGATGGAGGTGGCCGGTTTGGGGGAATCTCCCCTCTTCTTCCTTCATCTCCACGGTTGCAACAGAAAACCAGAAAATTGGGGTTTTAGGCTCTAACTACACCCCCAACCGGAGGCCACCAGCGTGCCTGCCTACGCCGGGGGCACCACTGGCGGGGCCGGGCGGTGCCGGTGGCCCGATCGCCCGAGCCCTGTAGCTCCTCCTTACCGCCGGCCTCTCCACTCCCCACCGCCAACCTCCCCACCTGCAACTTGCAAACAGATTAGGGTTAAGGGTAGGGGAAGGCCCAGTCCCGAGCCGGTCGGACCGGCCCGGACTGGGTCTGGGTGGCCTGGTCGAACCAGGTTCAAGCCAGACACCCACTGTAGGCGCCTGGTCCGAGCCATGGCTCAGCCAGGGCTCGAGCCCCATGGCTTAGCCAAGTGGCTGAGCCCTAATTTAATTTAAACCCCATTCTAATCCCTCTTTAAACCTAATTCAGCCATTTTTGACCCAATTGATAAATGATTAGATTTTAAATTTATATTTCAAAATTGTTTTTGAAAATTAATTTTTTTCTAATATTATTGAATTGGGTTATTAATGATTTTGGAATCATTATATTAACATGTAAATGTTAATTGATTGACATTAATTATTAATTTAAGTGTTAAATTAATAATTAATTTTAATAGACTAATTTAAATGTTAAATTAGTAGTTATTAGTTAATTGGAATTAATTGTTAGTTTAATTGTTAAATTGATGATTAATTTTAATTAATTAATATAATGGTTTAATAAGGAGTTATTAATTATTGATTTAAGAGTTAAATTTATAATTAATATTAATCCAATAATCTAAGAGTTAGATTAGTGGTTAAATAATTAATTTGTGTTAATTACTAGTTTAAGAGTTAAATTAGTTATTAATATTAATTAATTAATTAGTCTAAGAGTTAGATTAATTGTTAATAACTAATTAAAGTTGATTTGATCTGAGTTATATTAGTAATTAATTATTAATGATATAATTGTTAGATTATTAATATATTTTAATCTAAATGTTAGATTGTTTAATTATTAGAAATGTTTTAATTTGCATGGAATAATCTAGAATTATTAATTTGGAGTGTGTGCATATGTGATGTGTATTTTAATACTTTTAAATTTGATTTAGTTGCATGTTTAAGATATTAAAAGGATTTTTGAAATTCAAAAGCCAATTTTGATTGGAACCCAGCTTTCTGAAAGTCAAAATTATTTATTTTGAAAACTCTTGTGTTTTAGCCATGTGATGCGCTATATCTTGTGTGGATTGGATAAAACACACTGTGGTCATAGAGATGCATATTTAATATTATTCATGTGATGAATAATGTGTTTGTGTGGATCGTGGATGATTGATAAATGGTTATTAATTGTTAATAAATAAAGGTCTGCGTACCTCTCTCTCTCTCAAACTCCGATGTACTTCTACCTCCCTCTCTCTTGTACTCGCCATAAGGCCTTCTTATGTTTACATGTAAATTTAGATTTAAATATAATCTGATTGAGGCAACCGAGGAATGAGCGAGGATGATCCACAACTGCAACCAGGAAGGCGAATCGATGGAGATCCTTTGCCTTTATGTTTGCAGGATTATCTGATGTAAATGTTATATTAGATTGTATGTGCGTTTGACTGATGGCTCCAGTCAAATCCATTGTGCTATCCATGACCACACTAATGACATATATGAGATGCATTGTTTTTCTATTTGATTATGAATCTATGCAGGTATAGTTATTAGTAAATATATACGATATATTTATATACTATCACCTAGGAGAGACCAAGATAAAAGTTATCTAAATACCCTCGTCTAAACTCTAAGCCGTAACGTGAGTAGTTTAGAACTTACCGCGTGGTCCACCATCGTTATAATCATAGGATTCGAGTCACTTTAGGCAGGTTTGTTGTGTTACCACAAGGCATGTTTAATTGTGAGAAAAGACTGTGGCGATGGCATTATATGCCTATTTGATCGGGGTAGAGGAACCATGTAGCATTGTTGTGCTATCCACAAGGGCTACATGCAAATCTATGCTCGTCTCGTAACGATAGTTAGCTTAGAACAGAATTAGTGGCTTGTTGTGCTATCCATAAGGCCATTAAATCTCTGGAAACCGAAGCTATGATCGGATATTGCAAGGAGTTGCAAGTCCCAAGAGTTGGGTGCTCTAGCTTTCTTGTTGTATCCACAAAGTTGTACTGCAAGTCATTGAGATTCTGATCCCCACTAGAAGACTGTCGACGTCTCCCGTTCTGTATAGCTGAGAGTTATACAGTCCGTCGAAAATTAGTGGGAGTTAAAACTTGAACAAAAGACCATGTTTTGTTTTATAATTTAATAATTGAGCATCTGCTAAATAAATTTTATTCATCTCCTGTAGGGAATTATGTCATCGAATAACCCACTTCGTGGCATACTTGATGCTAAACATTTGACTAGCCTGAACTACTTGATTGGTTCAGAAACCTGAAGAATGTCTTCATATCTGAACACATTGACTGTGTCCTTGGAGCTGATCCTCTTGTTGAACCAGCATTGGATGCCATTGACGCAGAGATGATAGCTAACGATAAAAGATCGAAGGACAAAGACATAGAAGTAGTAAAAGGTGACTGCTTCTACTGTAAGCAGAATGGTCACTGGAAGAGGAACGGCAAGGAGTTCCTCAACGATAAAGCTCATGGAAAGTCGAAGCTATTTGAAGCTTCAGATATCTATATGATAGATATTAACTTGTCAGTTAGAGATTCCACATCTTGGGTATTAGATACCGGATGTGCTTCTCATATCTGCTATGATGTGCAGATGCTGACAAGTAAGTGAAAACTGAGAAAAGGCGAGGTGGAATTGAGGTTAGGAAACGGCGCAAAACTTGCGGTGGTTGCTGTCGGGACAGTAAACCTCAGGTTTCCATCAGGAGATGCCTTATCATTGGAAAATTGTTATTATGTTCCTAGTATAATAAAGAACATCATATCAGTATCATGTTTGGACAAGATAAGATATAGGTTGTCTATTGAGAATACAAGTTGTTCGATTTATTATGGTAATAAATCAATAGCTTCGGCATCTTTAGTCAACGGTCTATATCTCTTAGATGTTTCTTATTACAATCTTCATATTGATAATGCTCTTAAGAAGAGTAAGAATTGTGTGAACCAAGCCTACATATGGCATTGTAGACTTGGGCATATTGGTGAGAGCAGGTTGCAAAGGTTACACAAGCATGGTTATTTAAATGCATTCAATTATGAATCATTTGCGACATATTAATCCTGTCTTATGGGAAAGATGGCAAAATCTCCATTTACTGGACATGGAGAACGTGCCAAGGACATTTTGGAACTAATGCATTCGGATGTATGTGGTCCTATGTCCACCCAAGTCAAAGGTGGTTTTTCATACTTCATCACGTTCACCGATGACTTCTCAAGATTCAGCTATGTGTACTTAATGAAGTATAAGTCAGAAGCATTTGAGAAGTTCAAGGAGTTTAAGAATGAGGTAGAGAAGCAGTTAGGAAAGCGTATTAAAGCTCTTCGATCAGATCGAGGAGGAGAATACTGTAGTGCTAAAAAAGAGTGTGTGTTCATCATATTATCATGTGTTTACTATGATTAACAATATGAAAGGAATTGTGATTGCCAGAAACCGTGGGTTTCAAAGGAAAAGTGATCGTTTACTAACCTTGCAAATAGGGAGAATATTGGGTTCTTTTGTTCCTCTCTTCCGGTTGGCCGAAAGAAAAGAGCCTTCCCTTTCTTTACTCTTGTTCTTCTTTTGCACCTTGTAAAAGCAAATCAAAGAAACATGAAAACTATGATTAGAACTAAAATAGTATAGTATCTATTCTAATTAAGAATCTAAACATGCAACCAAACTAAAAGAACTCACTTTATGGTTTTCTTTTAAACCCTTAAAGGAGTTGTAGGTTTGGAGATTATGGAGTAGGTGTGTGTGATGAAGTGATGTAATAAAGAACTAAATGAAAACAGAAATTTAAACTATATGAATCAATGAGAAAGATTAAGAAGAAAGGAAAAGGATGGCCCCTCCACAGCCTTGATTTTCAATAGGCTTCAAAGAGTGAAGAGGATTGAGAAGATCAAGTTTCCCTTTTTGTCCATGTTTTTCTTCTTGAGAACCTCCAAAAACCTTGTTAGAAGCTTCAAATTCTCTAATAGTCAACTTTTTTCAAAGTCCAATATACATATTTATTTATAAGAAGTGATTTTAGGGTATTTTGGCCTTCAAAGGGACTCTCCTGCAGCTCGGACTTACTTTGGACGACCATGGAGGGAATTGGAAACCCTTCCAACCTTGGTAATCAAATTATCTCAGCCAAATCTTCATTATCAGGAAACTCTTAAAACACGTCGCACAAGGGGGACACCTTTTAGTTAATAAATGCAGCCAGAATAGAAACAAATCCGAGAAGGGGAAGCGAAAACAAATAGGAAACTGAAAACGCGTCGTGTATACGCGACTTGTTTTAGATTATTTTAGGAAATTAACTAGAATTATAAATTGTAAACTTAGGCGGATTAGGAGCTAAATGGCGTTGTGTTTAGGCAACGCTATTCAGTTAAATCCTCTTAAATTTACTAATTTCAGTTTTGAATTGATTTCTGCTAAGAATCTAAATGGTGTCGCGCCACAGCGACGTGATTTAACAAATCTCCAGAGGAAATCAATAAAAATTAATTAATGATTAAATATCAGACCATTCGGGGGAATTATCATTGTGACATGAAATTTACTCAATATGATGTCAAAATTAGCGTGTCTACAGCTGCCCCACCTTGGCATTGACTTTGCAAGGGAGTGAAATGTACTGAAAAGGTGATGCCAATGTGTGATGTGACACACTCTTAATATCACATGATGAGAATCTTTCGCAAAACAATCAGTGAAGATAACTTGAAGAGATCAATGGAATCGATCCTATCTGGATGAAAGAAACAGAAGAAACAGAAGGTCGATCAACTTCCATGATTGGGAAGCACCCTAGGTCACAAACCCTGCAGGTTTCGTCATGAAGCGCGGTTACCAGCCAATGTGAAAATGCTACAACCATGACGAATCTTAAGAGGAAACAAGAAATGTTGGGTGAGAAATCCAAGAAAAGATAAACTCCAAGTATACCTTTAAGCGAACCTCAAAGATAATCAAGATACTCAACTCCGAAAGGAATATTTCATATCACGTTGGGATTTATTGGATCAATGGTTTAAAATTTAATCAAGAATTAATTCTTATTACAATTATATCAAAGTCCTACATGATACATACTGGGTTAAAAGAAAAATATAAGATTAAATAAAATATAAATTAATTAAGGATAATATTGTTAAATTGTCATTAATAAGTCAACATACTGATTCTTGCAATTCAGTACTAAGTCGAAGCTCGTTACGCACTGTTTCACAAAAGCGGAACCATCGTCCCCATCAATTAACAACCTAACGGCCTATCCGTGTGATTAAGAATCCTCTGGAATTATCACTGTTTTTGTTGAAGGGGAACTCAAATTCTAGTTTCATCAAAATCACAAGGTCTTTGATACATTCTAATAAATATTTATCATATAATAATGATGATGCAAATCAATTACATAAAAGAATACAGGGTAAAGAGATAATCGTCTTTTTAGTCACGGATGGGACTCATGAAACTCTCACAGGGGGACCTTATCTTCATTTTTACTTATTTGCTATTTCCTGCACTCAAAGTTTCATCAATAACTTTAAGCAGATTATATATCATACAATTATGGATTTTAAGGTAAAGGAACATAAATTCAGAAACCTGATGAAAAGGTGTCGCTGTTCACATACGTCATTTAAATGATGTCGCCCCGTCAAGACGCCATTTAACTTACAGAAACTGCTCTCTGTTCTGACTCCGATCCGGACTCTACTTGGCTTAACGCACACTCCTTTAGGGAAAATGTTTCTTAAATGATACAGGAGTGAATTGCATCACTAAGCACTTGAGAAGTACTAAGGATGCATTCATGTATATGGAGAGGATGATTTGAAACTATGAGGTCACACTGACTCAAATTTCAAGTCAAATAATGGAATTAACCTTATAATAGAAAAGAATGGATTGGAAGGGTTCCAATCCTAAACTCGATATTAAGGTGACGACATAAATAAGTGATACTGTTATCAAAACAGTATGGATGAAAAAGTTCATCCCTGAACTTAATGTAGTTCTAAAAGGTCTCTGATAAAATCCCGTTGTTGTAGGACAATAATGGGAGCGATCAATTTTGTGGTCGAGCCATAGTCTCATCAGAAGTTGCAGAACATTCTAAGGCTCTTTCACAAGTTTAGAGAAAAAGGATAAAGAGGAAATAACGTAATGGAAAATATTCCATCTATAGATAATTTAGCAAATCCCTGACCAAGTCTTAGTCACAGACTTTATGTGAGCATCACCTAGATTTGATGGAGATCAAATGCGAAGGTGATTGGCTTGAGTCCAAGTGGGAGATTGATGGATATAGGTGTCATCTAAGCCAATTATAAGGCACCTATTTCAATCTAGTTCACTAACAAATGGCATTAAATTCATTATGTAAATTGACATATTTGAAATTGTGCATAATGGAGTCCATGAATGTATGCAATAGTCATCGGATTATGATGAGATCATAATAATGAGACTGATGACTTATAAATATATATTCTTAATTGTTCATAGTCGTAGGATATTTGAGAAGGACATCAAACATCCGGTAAGACTAGTACATGTTATTCCAGCTCATATGATGAGGGTGATTGAAAGTCCGACCGAATTTACATGAGATGTTAATTCGGTTAAGTAATTAGTTAATATCTAGATATTAATTAATTACAATAAGTCAATAACTAGTTATTGGACTTAACGGGTTGAAAATCGGACTGGTTAATGGGCCTAGAGGGTTACACGCAAAATATTCTCAGTCGGTGGTACTTAAGTGGGATTTATATTAATTCGGAGACTTTTGTGAAAAGTCGCGTCGACTTAATATATACACACGTTGTTGAGAAATCCTGGGCCAAGCTCTTGGATTTTTCTATACTAGCCGTCCCCCTTTCTCTCTCCTCCTTCTCTGGGGGCCCTATTCGAGGCGCCGGGACTGTCTCCGTCTCCGCCGCGCTTGATTCCCGAAAGTCGAAAATTCCCGTCCGCGGGTTTTTGGCAATCATTGCGGCGACAGATCTTCAGCGAGCAAGCTGATACGGACGAGGGAGCGAGGACGAACCACCGCAGAGGATCGCGTGGATACCGATGGAGGCCGGACGCTTGTGCGGCTCGCGGCATCTCCTCGACGGAACCGAGACGGAAGCAGATTCGAATCCGCACACGGTAATCTAATTACGTCCCGACTTTTGAAATATTTTTCGTTCTGATTTGGATCAGCGAGCATTGGGCGGGATAATTTTTGTGCGTCTTTTCCGCTGCGTTCTTCGTGTCCCGCCCGTATCCCAACACATACAATGCTCTCAAGTCGACCTAGGGTATGGTCATCCGTCAAATCCTAGATAGTCAAATCATTTGAATCAGACTCCACTGTACAATATCAGAAAATACATATTATAATATTGTGTTCGCTCTGACTAGAGACTCCTGCGGATCAATCCTACAGTATTCTCTCTCCAGTTATCTGAGAAAGAATGATCCTCTATTAAACACTCAATCATCTTCGAAGGTCTTCCACTGGACCCGATCCTTGACTATTAGAGATCCCGTGGATAGGGATTCGTAAGCACATGTCAAAGTCTCGAAGTCCATCGACACGCCACTGTGGAATAACAAATATATTTTTAGGCCATCAAAACTAATTTTTAGAGCTAACAAATTAACAAATAGACCAAATAATATCAAACATATTCAGAAAATTATCAAACTTGGAGAACATGTCAAAAAGAACATATTTAAAGTGTGGACAAAGTTTCATCAATTACTGAATTAATTTGATATGATTTTTGGATTCTCACTTTGATTCAGGGAATCTGACTTAACTAGAATTCCAACAAATCAAAACAGAGGGCAAGCTGAATTTCAAACGGAGTCATAAAATTCTCAAACTTTACAGAGAAGTCAAGGATAATATAACAAAATTCTCTACAAGATTGGTATAATTTGGACTTGAATAAAATGAGATATAGGATCCACAAGTCAAGATTTCAAAACTGTTTGAACATATTGTATAATCCGACAATGCAATTCTGAAATAAATAGCAAACAGATTCCGAAAATTACAATATTTAGTGGACATGAATCTAACATCTAAAGTAAGCTTATATTAAAACTTGAGCTCAATTGGACATCGGACCAATGAAAACAAACATCTGTAACTCATGTGATCATATTTGAAAATAAAACATATTGAATGGATAAATCGCATAGACTGAGATAATAATCATGGAAAAAATAGTAAAAAAGATCACACATATCTGAAATTTGATGATCATGAAGTAGACATATAAATAAAACTTCAATTGATTAGGTTTTGAAATCTTTTGAAAATAATATAGTTTTTAATACAAAATAAATTATGTGTACAGTTATCTACCTACTTCTTGAAGAAAGATCAGCTTTTGGTCCTCGTATAGCTTTCTTGCTATCTATCTATAATTTTTTTCCTCCTCTAAACTCTTTTTCACATTTTCTAAACTCTTTCCCATGTTCCTTATACCTCCAATAAAATAAAATATTGATTATAATCAAATTCATAAAAGAAATAACTATGAATCAACTATATTTTCTCAAGAACACCTTATGAACTTATCCCTGGAAGAGAGCTGAATGCAGTAGAGTTTTAAACATGACCCCAAGGCTCTATTTATCTTTATTTCATTTCCTAATATAACCAATAACACTCCATTTCTTTGCTGGAGTTGGACTCCTGCTCCCCATGACTTAATCTCTAAGTCAAAGTAACTTTCTAGTGCAAATCGGACTATGTTCATCTCACTTGCAGTTTCCTTCTCTGAAAATTTTTAACTTCAACTTCTTAAACGTCTTAATTAAGAAACATTCTTTTCTACGAACTTTTTATTATCTTTCCAACGCATCTAATATCACTATTTTTAGACAAGTATAGAAAACGCTATGCCTATTTTACTGACCTATTGTCCTGAGCACTTTAAACTCATAAATCTAGAAGATTTCCTTTCCGTCTAAAGATGTCCTGATTCCGATTTGTAAATGTGAATTAATAAAACTTTTAAAATTATGAGTCATCGTTCTAATGGGAGTTGTCTTACTTAATTTAAAATTTTATACACGGAGTTATACTTAAAACACTCAGACTATGTCAAGTAAATTTGTGTACAAAATCTTAGTTCAAATATGATTTTAATTATGACTTTTTATCAATTAATTAGAATTTTAATTATATTTAAATTTATTATATTCTATTTCTAATTCAATTCAAATATGTCATACATAACTTTTTAGGTTATGGTTAATTTTAATTATATCATCTTTTATTTCCTAATTTAAATCCTAGTCTAATTATGACTTGTTCTCTATGGACATCCTTTTCTAAAACTATGTCTTAATCAGAATTTTCTATAGAAAGTTAACATTATTTTCCTATGTTGCTGTCTAATGCATCAACTTAGAATTTGAACTAAACTAGTGAACTATTCTTAGTAATATATTTGGGTTAATGGACTTTCATAATTAGATTAATTGGACTAAATCAAATTACTTAAACTCACTAATCAACTCTTATAATTAGTTAATTGATTAAATTTAGATTAATTAAATTTATTAATGGGTTCTAAAGGTGCGGGACATTACACATTGTCACAAGGTCATAGATGAAAAACTAATCAAACTAAAACATGATTATCGAATTTAAATGACACACATGTAGATCAATATACTGAATTAAAAGATAACATAAAAAACTAATCAAGTAAGAACATAGATAATCAAATAAGTGATTTAAATAGTATACGAGTATAAGAGATCAAATTAAATTTCATATCATATGTCAAATCAGATGATGATGTCAGAGGACATATTTATTATCATATTTCTACTTAAACATATCAGACATGCACCCAACAATAGCATAAAGAATAACCTACACACATATCAATGTACCTAGGTAAGTGGTACAAAAGTCTTGACTATTGCGCAGAACTGCAGATACCCAATCCGTATGCCCATTGTTCGTACGTTCTAACGTACCTTGTAAATGTTTACAGGGACTGTTCAAAACTCTCTTATGGTGGCATTGTTCATGCACATATATTTTATATTTAGATCAAATATATCTTAAATAAATCAAATATGTAAATTCATAGGAGTTTAATGGTCAAATTGAGTTAAACATATTTAGTATTCTTTATTCACATGGAACTATATATAGTGCCATAATAAAGTGTATTATGATCTACAAGTACAGATCAAGTTAAATCTCTTTTTTTTTTCAAAATTTTTAGAAATAATCTCATAATTTTCCAGCATTAATATCAAATTTCAGGATTGAAAATAGTAAGAATAATCAATATAAATATCAAATAGGTTCAAAAAATAATAAAACATGGTTAATAATCTCATAACATCATATTAAATTTTTTGACAAAGTTTTATAATTTTATGAATTTATTTGATATGATATTGGACTCCCACATTGATTTCAGAAAGTCAGTTTTAATAGAATTTCAATAACAATTTCAAAGGAAAAAATAAATAGTAAACGAGATCATAAAATTCTCAAATTTTACAGAGAAGTCAAAGGTAATATAACAAGGGTCTTCATAAAATTTTATATGGTTTAGACATGAATCTAGTGAGATAAAAGGTTCACAAGTTGAAATTTTAAAACTGTCAGGATAGATTATATAGTTTTACAACAAAATATAGAATAAATATCACACAAATTTAAAATTTTATAAAATTATTTAGAATAAAAATAAAAAAATAGACTTTTATCAAAATTTCAAGTCAATAGGATATTAACTTAAGGAAAACAAATAACTGTAACTCAAGTGATCATTGTTGAAAACAAAATAGATTGAATGGACATATTGTATATGTTGATAAAATAATTATGAAATAAATAATAAATAAGATCATAAAAATATAAAATTTGATGATCATGAGGTAGACATACATATCAAGCTTCTTACCAATTGAATAGTTTTAGAAAACTTTAAGAATAATATAGTTTTTAGTACAAAATATGCTTAGATTTCACTCCTAAGGCCTTAAAAGAGCCTTCTCACATTGAAAAAAGTAATATGAAAACTAACTTTTCCAAGTAAAATTGTGGTTAGGATATGGTGTGCATAAATTTGGATAGTTATCAATAGTATTTTCTTTTTTTCAATCCTTCTCAAGGTCTTCTTATCCTTCTCTGGTCAGAGTTGCCTTAAGAAAAACCTTTCCTTCATAGATAAGATTCTAACTCTAAATATAACTCACCTAGATTTCTGGCAAATTTCATTTCCATCTAAAGACATTTAAATTTGAATTAGTAAACAACTTATTTTAAGAATATAGTCTTCATAAAAACTCTAGAATTTTGAGTTAGCTTTTCAATAAGAGTTGTCTCATCTAATTTAACATTTTTGACATGACGTTATGTTTAAAAGACTAGGACTATGTCAACTAAATCTGTGTACATAATCTTAGTTCGAATATGATTCAAATTATGACTTTCTATCTACGAAACAAAATCCTAAGTATACTTAAATTTATTATCTTTTGCTTCTAATCTAATTCTAATAACTCTTCTAATACTTTTTAGGTTGTTATTTTCATTAATTGTACTTTCCTTCACTCTCTTAATTTGAATCGTAGTCCTATTATGACTTATTTTCCGCTGGTAGCTCTTTCTAAAACTGATCATTGATATTTTTTATTATTAAAATATTTGAATTGTAAAAGTTGTCTTCTACAAAATTATAGATATTTTCATCCTCTTTTTGACAGTACTGTAGACACGCTAATTTTGACATCATATCGAGCAAATTTCATGTCACAATTATAATGCCTCGAAATTGTCTGACCTTTAATCATCTATTAATTTTTATTGGTTTTCTTGAAAAATTGGTTGAATGACGTCGCTCAAGAACGATGCCATTTAGTTTTTTTAGCAGAAAGTAATTTGAATTCAAATTTCCTAATCGAGATAGAATTAACTAAATAACGTCGCTCTAAGGGGATGTTATTTAAGTTTCTTAATCCGTTTCGATTGTCAATTTGATTTTAGTTAATTTCCTAATTAACTGAAAGACGTCGCTGATGAAAGATGCCATTTAGGTTTCCTAATGTTTTTCAGTTTCCTTATCGGATTTTTATTTCTATTTCTAACGCTTAATTGGTTGAAAGACGTCTTCCTAGAGCGACACGATTTAGCTTAATTCTGATAAGGTTGATTTGGCCGAGATAATCTTGTTTTCAAGGTTGGGAAGGAGTCAACTCCATGTTTATCCGAGGAAGGTTGCGGAGGCGCGGGAGAGTCCTTTTGAAGCCCTAAACCTCCCCAAAAACTAATATTATATATACCTACCCTATTGACTTTTGGAAAATGTTGACAATTGGAGAAATTGAAGCTCTCTCAAGGTGTTTTGAAGGTTCTTAAGGAGGACAACATAGACAGCAATCCAAAGGCTCATCCTCTTCATCCTTTTCCTCCATTGAAGCTCAAGAAGACCAAGGCTTTCAAAGGGCCAAACCAACCATCTTTTTCCTAATTTCTTTCTTGTTTTCATTGATTCCATCTAGTTAGAATTCTGTTTTGCATATTTTTTTCATTATATAACTTCATATCCATACATCCACTTCATCTTTTCCAAACCCATGTTCATGTTAGGGGTTTAAAGAATCAAACAAAAAGTGAGTCTTTGTTGTTTGGTTGCATGCTTAATTTGTTAGAAAGAATAGATACTGCACTACTTTAGTTCTTACACAAATTTTCTTTTTCTTTGTTTGATTTTTCTGGCAAGGTTCAAAAAGTTCAAAGACTCCACGTTTTTCAACGTGTTTGATCCTCATCGAACCAATAGGCCTCCACCCAGGAAGTCTAATATTCCAAATCCTCCTACCATGGGTCCAACCACAGAAGGTACCCTATCCCATGAGTAGGTTAGCATCATAATCAACAACCATGCTCAATTTGTCAGAAACTAGCTGCAACAGTACAGTGTACATAGACCGCAGAACCAACAGGGTTATAGGCCATCTCCTAAACAACAACCACAGCCTCAGCAGCTCCAGTTACCCCAACACCCCCCTCAACAAGTATACAATTAACTCCGGCAGCTGCCGAATTACAACCAAGTTCCTCCTCCAAATGACTACTCCCAATAAAGTAAACCACCTGGTCCAAGGAGAGCAGCCTACCCTCAATTGCCCAAGTCACTTTCTGACATCTTCAAAGCTCTTATGATAGCCAATGCTTTGGTATTGCCTAAGGAAAAGACCATCTGGCCACCGAATGCAGATGCCTCTCGGTACTGTGTGTATCATTGATAGTCTGGGCATACTGTAGATGCATGTTTCGAATTCAGGGACTACATCCACAATTTAAATGACCAAGGAGGTATAGATTGGGAAGAAATGAGGAAGTTTATAACTGCCTTGAAGGCGAGAAGGCCGCAACAGTAGCAGCCACAGCAGCAACAACAATAGCAAGTTCAGAGAGCACCAGTCCAGTAGGCAACACCCTCACAAAACATGGGAATAGTACAGAACCCACTGTCGGAGCATCAAAATCAAATCGCACTAATCCTCATGAACAACCAATCTGAGGCTAATAGGGGGAAACAATGGAAGGTCGAAGAGGCCTCTTCTATCTACTCACAGGTGCACAGTCAAAAAACTGCCGAACAACTATCACCACGCCACATCATCCGCATCCCCAAACCTTCACCAATCCCACACAACCAAATAACCCCCCGCCCGTTTACGAATCCATACTCCTGTCCAAACCGCTACTACGCATACCGTTCCCTATGCCATCACGTACCCACCAAAACCCCATCTAACCTACCAAACCCCTCATCCGCATTACCCAATCACCCATTACCCCTACACCAAACAACCCTCTATTACTCACTCATGAACCCCTCATGCCATCCAAACCGTTGTTGCGCATCCCATTCCCCACATCATCATCACCTACCCATCAAAACACCATCCAATCTACCAAACCCCTCATCCACATTACCCAATCACCCGTTACCCCTACACCAAACAACCCTCCGCCACCCATTTGTGAACACATCTTACCATCCAAACCCCTCATAAATCCGACAATACTTAAGGCATCATCCACACCTTCCATTGTTGAGCTCTGGAGCAGCCGCATCTTCAGCAAAGTATTCCCACAATCTGTTGTTCAGGAAGGACCGTCACAAGTAGTGGATGAAGTACAAAACGAAGAGAGTGCACCAAGCACTCAATATGATTTACTGAAACATCTGGATAAAATACTGGCACGAATATCTATACTCGAGCTGATTAAGAGGTCCAAGACCCACCAGGAATGATGGAATACTTACAAAGGGTCATGGTCAATGAAGACATGCCGGTAGAAAAGATCATTGCCTTGTTGGTTCCACAGGGGGAACAACCATCTATCACATTCCACTCTTCTGAGTTAGCACCCTTAGCAGCGAGAGGCATGGTTTTGAGCATTACAGTCAACATTTGCAAGAAAGCTGTGGACGCTTATCTGGTGGACACTGGGGCGTCTATCAACGTCTTACCACTGAAAACACTGGAGCTATGTGGGGTACCTAAAGAAAAATGGTTGCCTTCTCCTATCTCTATCACTACTTACGACAACTCCACCTATTCTCCTCTGGGAATGGTGTATCTGAAAGTTGAATTGGGACCAGTTTGTCATGTAGAAGTTGAATTCCACATTCTCGAAATCGACCCCTCGCTGAAAGGAATACTCGGTCGCCCTTACATTAAACTACTTAAGGCCATCCCATCTACAAATCATCAATGCCTTAAGTTTTCATCTAAAGGACGGGTCATCAAAGTCACGAGCATGCCTATTCTTGCTACTGCTCATTCTTTAAATACAAGTCCAACTCTAGTCTCTCCATCTTCTCGACAACCCATCTTGTCCATACTACAGACTTATATTCCAACAGCTGATCCACTAAAACACACCATTCCTTCATCCTATCTAATTGATGCTGTAAAAAGGGGGAAGTTCATGAGTACCCCTGGTTGGAATATCATGATGAAGATCGGGTATCAACCCAGTAAAGGCTTGGGAAGCTGTAGGGCAGAATTAAGCCAGTGAAAGATGGTAGAAGGATACCTGGCGACGGCTTGGGCTATAGGCCAGAAAAGGTAAGACACATTATTATACATCAGAAAGAAGGTGAAGATGGTCAGAAGGTGTGGAAGACAATAGTGACGCCTTGTAAGGAAAATCAGGACCCCTTGACTTGGACCTTATCGACACATTTTGTTAAAGGGCTTGTGATCTAGCATGACCATGAGAATACAATAGTGATTACCTCTTACTTTGACATGCATGACATTTATAAGAGAGAACTGGCCAAGTAGTGCACACCGCTGCTAACATACAAATCCTTGGAGACTTTGCGGCCAATGAAAAGAAAGAAGTTTCGAGATTTAGAGTGCGAATGGTACATGTGGTTTGATACATGGGACCTGTACATAGCCTTGAACAGATTATTCCTACATCCTACTGAACCACAATGGCCACCATTGATAGATGAGCTGATTGAGTGGCGTGGGGCAATTTTTGACAAAAGGATCCTCCTAAGTGATGAGACTGACGAAAGGGAACTATATGACCTCTATGAAGCTGGTTTGACTACGGATCACCTCTGGAGGGCTACATACCCCTCACATGTTTTCACCCTCCATACTCTATTCTGTACTCTGCTGCTGACGCCGACCTGGTTGAGGGTCATTATTGAAGATATACCACGGGCACCGCCCATTATCATTACTCTGTCCCCTTAGGACATTCTTCCTCGGATTCCTCACAACCTCGAGAGGATCCATGATTTGATTTGGGACCTACTACTGTATGATCCCCCTAATCCTTTGGCTATGGTGCCATTTTCTCCTCCTCATGATCATCCCTTCTTTCAAATTCATTCATGTTTCATGATAATTATCAAAATTCTCTAAAAAAAAAATGCCAATTTGGCAACTTCTTCCTATCAAATCCTTGTTGAGTAAACCTCCTACTATCTGTCTGAATGTACCCCATTGCACAGGTCATTCGAGCAGGATTCTCTTCTAGATCTATTCTGCCCCTCCTCTCGGGAGGTGATAAGTTCACAATTTTACATAAATAACAGATGAAATTTACATACTTTGCTATCAATTTAATGAACAAAATCACATGGAATGATAGATAAATCATTTGTGCATTCAAACATATCAATTTTGAAAAAAAAATTGAATTTCAAATATCATCACTCCATAGATTGAAGAAGGGTAGCAATTTCATTCTCAAATAAGATTTTCTCGACAATTATTTAATGTGTAGTTGGATGATTTATTGCCGCATGAACTTAACTGTTATTTTATGTGAATGTAGGACATGAACAAGCAGATGGCATAGTGGTTGGACTACATGGATTTCAAGGAAGTGATTAGGGTTCAAATCCTAGAAGGAACAAGATTGTATTTCTTTTTGTCTTAAAAGGGGAACCACAAGCCAACTAAGAGAGAGAAGAGAGAATTTCGAAATTCAAATTTCAAAAATGTTATTTCAAAATCTCGAAAATAATATTTATTCTTCAATTCAAAATTCGAATTTTGAAATATCTCTCTCCAAATTTAAATTTCAAATATGCATTCACGGATAATCCTCTAATCAAGGGGGAGTTTAATGCGAGCAATTAAGTGCCCATTTATTAGAGGATTTGAAATTCAAAATTTGAATTAAGAATTCTCTTCTATGAAATCAAGAGAGAGAGGAGGAGGGAATCCTGAAATTTAAAAAGAAATATATTTATTTCGAAATTCAAAATTCAAAATAGTCTTTATGGACTTAAAAGAAGATCCACTAAACAAGGGGGAGCTTAATAGCCTATTTATTACCCTATTTGAAATTCAAAATTTGAATTAAGAATTCTCTTCTATAAAACCATGGGAAGGGGGAGGAAAAAGGAAGCTTGTTTTTTTGGAAATTCTCTCTCTCAATTTATCTCCCACTTTCTCCCTCTCTTTCACTCTCTCTCTTTCTCTCTACATCTCTCTCAAACCAGCGGCTATTAGTGCAAGAGGTGGATTCGAGGCATTGCAACTGACCATTGGAAGGAGTCCAAGGCTACCAAGGATCCACGCGAAGGGCTACGACGCCTGCAAACATCAATTTTCTCTCTCCACTATCTCTTTCTAGTTTTTGAGTTCTCCATGTTGCACTGTATTTCGAATATTTTCTGTAAAATTTTTATTATGAAAGTTATGTTAATTTTTGATTTTCAATGTCTCTGTAAAATTTCATATTGTTCTGATAATGAATGACAGTAGCTCATTTGAAAAAAGTTATCTTTTCTCCATCTTTTTGTTCTACAACTTTTATTTTTTTCTTCTGTTGACACTACTCAAATTTTATATTCTACTTTTAATTAGTGTTTTAGAGGTAGTCTTAATCCAGTAAATGGTCTTATTATGTTCGTTTAGGAGTGCTCTTTTTGTGAGTTCATAGTAAGTCCGATTAATTTTGATTCTTAACAAATCAAATCATCATGGTCCCTCTTCTTTCTTCTCTATTTTTCCTCTAAAAACTCAAAATTTTCAACTTTAAAAATCTATTTCCCTGTGGATTCGACCCAATCTCACCACTTGCTATTTTTCAAATAATTATATGTGAAAATTGGAATTTTAAGATTGATGTTCGAATATGCTTAACGACACATAATTTCGAGCGATCAGGAGGATTCCCCTTATCTCGTCATGTATCCAATGATTTTTATCCTTCTTCGTCCTCTTTAGGTCAGGATAAGGAGTCTTATTGTAGGGAGTCTAGTGAAATTAGTCATATTAGAAAGTCTAGGAAGTCTAAGGGTAAGAGAATTCCAGATCGATACCTCAAGGAAATAGCTTCTAAGTGTTTTCCATTCTATCAAATCCCTCAGCTGTTAGAGAATCCAATCCAATTGTCAGAAGGATCTGAAGCAGATGAGTTGGTCAATAACGGATATGTGGTATATGAATTGATGCATGAAAAGGATCCCATCATTGAAGAAGAAGAAGATGAGGATGCAACTGAGGCGTATGCAAGTGGAGTGAAAAGATTTGATGAACCCTCAGCTACTGTAGAAGAACTAACAAAGAAAATCAATATAGGAACTGAAGAAGAACCTAGGGTTGTCCTCATCAGTCAGAATCTTTCCAAATCAGATGAAGAGGCTTTGATTCAAATTCTTAGAGATTACAATGACACATTCGCCTGAAACTATGAAGACATGCCAGGATTAGATTCTTTTTCTAGTGGAACATCGATTGACCTTGAAAGCTGGAGTTAGCCCGGTTAAATAGAAATTAAGGTGATTCCATCTACAGATGGCTTTGAAAATGAAGGAAGAGGTCGATAAGTTACATAAAGCCAAATTCATTAGAGTGGTCCTCTATCCACAGTGGGTGACTAACATAGTCCCAATTATGAAGAAATACGGAAAAGTCAGAATCTGTATTGACTTTCGAGATTTAAACTGGTCATATCCTAAAGATAATTTTCCACTGCCTCACATAGATGTGCTCATCGACAACATAGCTGGATTCGATACTCTATCATTCATGGATGGCTTTTCAGGGTATAATAAGTTCAAATTGGCAGAAGATGATTAGGAGAAAACTTCATTCACTACACCGTGGGGCACTTACTGTTATGTTGTCATGCCATTTGGATTAAAGAACGTTGGAGCCACTTATCAAAGGGATATGATGGATATATTCTATGATATGATGCATATAAATTTGTAAGTGTATGTGGATGATTTATTGGTCAAATCTAAGACAAGAGCTGAGCATGTGATTTATTGGTCAAGTCTAAGACAAAAGCTAAGCATGCTGAAATTCTGGAAAAGTTTTGGAGAGATCGAGGGAGTATCAGTTGAAGATGAATCTCAAGAAATGTGTGTTTGGTGTATCATCAGGGAAATTGTTAGGATTTATTGTCAGCAAACGGGGCATTGAGATCGATCCCAACAAGGCTAAAGCCATCATTGATATGCCACCACCCAGGAACTTGAAAGAGTTGAGAGGATTAATCGGGATGTTGCAGTTTATTCGTTGTTTTGTCTCCCAGCGCTAACAAAGTTATAAGCCGTTCTACGAGCTTACTAAGCCGGGAGTCAAATTCCATTGGGACGATAGGTGTCATGAGGCATTTAATTGATTGAAGAAATATTTGGCAAGTCCTCCTGTCTGGAGACCACCATCTTCAGGTAAATATTTAATTCTATATATTTCTGTCTTGGATGATGCCGTAGGGACTGTCCTAGCACAAGAAGATAAAGAAGGAAAGGATAGGGCAACCTATTATCTCTCTAAACTTCTCAACCCTGCTGAACAGAGATATACGGCGATGGAAAAAACATGTGCAACACTTGTATGGATAGTTCAGAAACTGAAGCATTATTTTCTGGCCCATGAAGTCCAACTCATCGCTAGGATGAATCCTATCAAATTCTTTCTCGAGAAATCTGTCCTTACAAATTGATTAGCATGTTGGCAGAACTTTCTATCCCAATTCAATATCATCTACATTCAACAGAAAGCAATCAAAGACTACGCCATAGTAGAACACCTGGCTCATCACCCTCTTCCCATATTTGATCCAGTCCGATTGGAGTTTCCGGATGAGAAACTAATGTCCATAAACAAAATCAAAGATGATATGTGGACTCTGCATTTTGATGGAGTTCTGAACTCTCATGGCAAGGGTATAGGCATTGTTCTCCTATCACCTGAGGTGTCATCATCCCCCAAGCCTTTCAACTTGCGTTTCATGTTACAAACAACATTGCTGAATATGAGGCTCTTCTTGTGGCCTCGAGGCCGCTCATCTCCATGGTGCTACCAAGGTGCGGATTGTAGGTGATAGTCAATTGATCTTTCGCTAAGTACTTACCAAGTATCGCATCCTTGATCTCAAACTCAAGCCATATTAGGAACTCACCTCAGCTTATGCCAAGCTCTTCACCAAACTGATCTTTGCCCATGTTACTCGGAATCAGAACATCTTAGCTGATGCTCTAGCTTCTCTTGCATTGTCTCTGAATTTTCCAATCAGTAAACACTCTGAATCAATCATCATCTATAGGCGTCTCTCTCCTACTGTAGAGAACCCTTCCTTTCTTAGGATTAAGGAGAAGTTGCTGAAGAAGGTTAGAGATTGAGATATTGTGGAGATGAGAGAAATCATGTTATTGTAATTATAAGAAGAGATGGAAGATGAAGAGAAACCATAATTCTATAAAATTGCTAAATTTTGTGAAGATCAATTATACCTTGAAAAAGACACTACTGAGGAAAAAAGGGCTATCAGGAGAATTGCTCAGAGATACACCATAGTTGGAGGGGAGTTATATAGACGCAAATTTGATGGTGTTCTTCTACGATGTTTAGATGAAGATGAGCTTTGGAAGATCATGGAAGGAGCTCATACTGGAGTGTGTGGTGGCCACGTTAATGGACAAATGTTATCAAAGAAAATCCTTAGATAATGATATTATTGGCCAACCATGGAAGAAGATTGTGTAGGATTTGTCCATAGGTGTGCTAAGTGTCAACTTCATGCCGACACGATCCATTCTCCCGCATCTTCACTCCATCCTATTTCCTCCCCATGGCCTTTTCCATGTGGGCATTCGGCATCATTGGACCTCTCGGTGATCCCAACTCCTCAATCAAGCAAAAATCCTTCATACTCATCGCAATAGAGTACTTCAACAAGTCGGCAGAAGCCGAAGCTTACACGGAGGTCAAAGCGTCAACAGTTTGCAAGTTCATCATAAGGAATATCATCACAAGGTTCAGGATTCCAAGCATCATTGTCACTGACAGTAGACCACAGTTCATATCACAAGAGTTGAAGGACTTCTGCAACATGTATAAAATTGCATTGTATCATTCGCCTCTTTATTATCCGCAAGGCAATGACTAAGCAGAGGCAACTAACAAGACTTTGATAAAAATCGTAAAGAAGACATGTAAGTCTAACAAAAATACAGACTGGCCAGAAAAACATGTTGAGGCTTTATGGGCCTACCGAACTTCAATCCGTACTTCCGCTGGGCAGACTCCATATTCCTTGACATTTGGAATGGAGGCGCTAGTTCCATATGAAGTCCTCGTTCTGTCATTAAGAGTACAATTGAACAATGAATTTTCTATTGACAAACAACGTTATGCACTCCTCGCTCAATTGGAAATCTTAGACAATAAAAGATGGTCAACTGCCAATCATGGACGAGTGTACCAAAATAGACTTGCACATTTTTATCAAAATAAAGTTATTGAATGCAAATTCAAAGTCGGTGAAATGGTGATCAAAAGGGTTTTTGTTAAACTTAGTGGTCCACGTTCTAAACTCCAACCCAATTAGGAAGGACTTTATGTTGTAAAAGATGCTTTTCCTAGTAACGCCTACAAGTTAGCTAACGCAGAAGGTTAGGAGCTATCTCATCTCTGGAATGGTCTATACTTAAAGAAATACTACCCTTAGACTTTAACTTGTGTCGACTAGCATGGTGCAAAGACCAGTGGAGTTTGAAAATTTGAAATCCTAAATTCCCTTGTTAGTCTTCGATAGTCTTATTTAGGAGCATTATACACACACAAAACACGCTTTGTCCTTGAGTAACAAGAGATGTGAAGTCCAAGGAAAACTGGCAATTTGACTGAGAGTGTAAAGTACAACATATTCTTACTTTACTATTCCTTTTTATTCTCGGCTCGCGATGTCGGAATGTGGCTCATGATAGACTACTGAAAATACTCGCCGTCCTAGTAGGAGGCCATCATTAAAAAAAGGGGGGGGGGGAAAGATCCACCCCACATAAAAGAATCAAAAGGGCAAAAGCCAAACCGAATACAAAAAGCCATAAATGTCGAATCAAAAGGTCAAATATTCAAATGAACGGGAGCACACGGTCAAAAACCCCCTACAAAGAAAAATGACCAAACCCCAACATACAATAGGGTGAAGGATGGACATCTTCCTGGGTCCTTCGGAACCCTCTCGTGAGCTTTCTAGACCATTTCTTTCCTTTTCCCTAAGGGGTATACTCCAAGCTTAAGGAATGGCCTAAGTTGACTGAGGGTCAGATCATCAAATGGGATCATGGACATAAGCACTACCCAAGCACAATGAACCTGAATTAGGTTATCGAAGGATAGTTAGGGAATTAAGATAACGAATAAGTAAGCTCTTTTGATCCATGTACCATGCTGGTTTGTTGGTTAAATAGATATGTGAAAACCATAAAAAAAAAGGATATTTCAAAAGCACAAAAAAATGGATATTTCAGAATCACAAAAAAATTGATATTTCAAAACCACAAAAAAAGAAATGTATATTTCAAAATAACAAAAAAATGGATATTTCAAAATCACAAAAAAAGGATATTTCATGTAAGGACTGAGGTTTCGGGTTCAGTATTCGGGTCGGGTTCGGGCCGGATCCCCTGGTTTGGACCCTGAGGGGTCTTGAGAATTTTGACTGAATGACGTCTGCACTGCACGACGCCTTTCAAACGGCGTCTTGCTGGGTGGACGCCATTTAAGTCTGTTGCTGTTGTGCTACGTGGGTGCCACGTGGGCGGGTTTCGGGCCGCGAGAGTACGGCCCCTGTCTTGCCGTCTGAACGGCGTCCATGATGGACGACGCCATTCAGACTACGACCATGCGATGTCAGTGTACGGTGCCGGTCTTGTCGTCTGAACGGCGTCCGTGGTGAGCGACGCGTTTCAGAGCGCTGTCAGTACGGCCCGTCCTGTCATATGATAGGCGTCTGTCTCGGTCGACGCGTTTTAGCCAGTTTCTGATTGACCCCGCAAGCCTTCCCTTCTTTCCGTCATTCTCACCTTCTCGTTCTCTCTCCTCGCCCTCTCCGCCCCTCCGACTCCCCTTCCCTTCCCTTTCCCTCTCTTCCTCTTCCACCACTCCACTACCTCTCTACCTCTCACCACTACCACCACCACTTCCTTCGCGGCGTTCCATTCTCCGGACGGCGGCCGACGTTCCGGCGGAGTGGCGACGTCCTCGGGGTACCGGCGGCAGTCTGCGGTGCGACGGTTTGGCGGCGCGGAGCCCGGAGGAGTTCAAGAGACCGGTAGGGGGACGAACCTTGCGTGGATTGTACACGTTTCATCCGTAGTTTCCATATGATGCATGATGTGTTTGGGGGTAGAACGAGCATGTTTAAGAGCTTTTCTTGATGGGGATGAAGGTTTCTGTGAATGTGGATTTGTGATGGTTTAGCTTGCCCCTCTTCCTCCTCCATTTGGTTTGATTTTGGGGCATTTTGGGGTGAAAAGGGAGCCCTCGGGCAGAGTACAAAACCTGGTTTCTGGCGCTAAAAGACGTCATACCTGGACAACGCCATTTAGAATGGCGACGGGCCAGTACGACGCCTTTTAGGCAGAAATCTTCATGTTTGAGGTTCTGTTAGTTGGGGTTTCTGGCGTTAAATGGCGTCATGCCTGGACGACGCCATTTAGAATGGCGACGGGCCAGCTCGACGCCATTTAGGCAGAAATCGCCCCGGTTAAGGTTTTCTGCAAATTCCGGATTTTGGTGTGAATGGAGTCTGAGGACGCTGACGCCTTTTAAAAAGGCGGCATCCCAGGACGATGTTTTTTAAGAGATTATTTGAGGCCGGGTTTAACTGAATCGGTTTGAGGACCTTGAATAGCGTCGACCAAGGTCGACCTTGGTCGACGCGATTCAAGGCAGAGCTTCATTAACACATGTTTCACTGTAAGATGGTTCAACAAATGCATGCTTTAAGTTGTACATCGAGGATGAGGATTTCTGTGTAAATGGAATTACATCATGTGTGTGTGTTTATGCGATTGTGGAATTGGAACAGCTGTGGTTTACGGTTGTCACCTTGTGCCGAAGTGGGAGGGCCTTGGTGTCTGTGAGGCATTGTTGCCGTACCGGTGGGGGAGTGGTACATGTTGTGTTTTCACCTATGGCTGAGGGAAACAGAACCACCTTGAGCCCGTTGGGCCAGAGTAGCCGGTGCGCTATCCGAGGGGTTGCTGTTTGGTCTCAGCAGGTCGGGGTTTTCCCTGTTGTCGTGGCAGCTTCCGGCGCGTTTCTTGCTGTGGAGCTGGTTGTGGTACTGTTGGAGTTGTTTTACCCCTTAGCCACTGGGCCTGATGTGACCTGTGATCAAGGTTGCGAGTGGTACCCTTCGCCCTTTGGCCTGACGCATCTCGGGAGGTTAGGGTTGTGGGTAGTCCCTATAGCTTCGGCTTGACGGGGGTTTCGCCGGTCCCCAGGGCCCTCCTGAAGCGTCGAGGCCTGGCGTGGAGGAAGTCCGGTCGGTAGGACAGTAGTCTAGACTGCTTGTGTGCACACATCGCTGGGCAATGATGGTTCACTGGTCCCAGTTAGTCCTAGTTTGACTCACTGCCTCACCCTACGGTGCCCCAGAACACTGTAGGGGCGGACAGGCGTGGGTGTTGGTGGTGTTGTGAGGCGACGTTGTCTACGGTTGACAGTGTGGTTTGGTCGCTTCGTTGGACCTTGGTTATGAGTTGTGGCGTTGTGCTGGGTTACTCGGATTACTTAAAACTGTTCCTGCTACATTGCTTGTGCGTGCGTTTCATATCAGGTTTTGGTAGCTATGTTTACTACTTTAATTAATTGCCATATATCTGTATTATTGCACTTGTGGGTGTGTCAAGTGGGAGGCGGGGGATCGGATGATCCCTACTGAGCCCAATTCTGGTGTAGCTCACTCCCTGCGGTTTCAAGTGTGGACCTCGTGGCGTGTGGCGGCATGTGGTGTCTCCTTGGCGTGCGGACCAGCAGCTATCTCAGTTCCGGGGTATGCCTCGATGTTGTTGTACTTTGCTTCTGCCTGTACTTATTTAATTTGTTGGACCATGTAATTATTGTTGGACTGTATACGGACATTGTTATCTTCCTTCCTGCGCACTTGTAATCTCTTTGTAGTCCGTGTGATTGTTATATTTAGCCTTGTTTAACGCTTACTCCTCCAGATGTGTTGTGTGAGATTCGGGTGTGAACCCGCAGTTAATGGGCCGACATCCATTTAGTGATCGGGTCTCCGGTCATAGGATGGCGGGTCGTTACATTTCACAACACAAAAAATAGATATGTTAAAATACAATTTTTTTTAATATGTTAGAATTTCAGTTAGCGTCTGCTTGTCACATCATGTGTGTTGCATGTTTTCAATTTTAAATTAGCATTTGTCTGCTTGTATGCTGCATTGTTAATTATTGTCTTTAATTACCTTTTATTCGCCTTCATTGAATAAAGGCTTTGCCCCTTGACCCTTCTACCAAGGATAGGATCAAGTAGCCAGTTATTTAACTGGATAAGGAGCTAAGCCTAAACAGATACTTGACATGTTTGTCAAGTTATGAACATGACGTAAGCATTGAGCAAAGTCAGGGGGAAACGATCCAAGTATCGAAAAAGGCAATGAGTCAAGATTCCAAGTCGTATTCGACAAGTTTCATGTACAAGTGTAGGTCCATCAGTAGGACTTCAAGGCAAAAGGAAGATACATCATACAACCCTCACGGCTGACTCTCACTGGCTCCCTCGTCATACTGACTCTAGGCCTCATATGGTCCATCTAGCCCCCAAGTCGGCAGTGGTGGTCGTCCCATAATACTTGGCCCTACCTGGCCTGAGGAGATGGCGACGCTCGCGGTGAAGGCACTCGCCTGCCTTCGCTCCTGGGCTCGCTACCGAGCACGCTGGTAGTGGTCCTCCACGCCACGCCGTTCATGCTCCGCCACGGACAAACGACCTTGGAGACGGTGGACCTCCGCCATCAGCTGCGCCCGGTCACGGTCACGCTCCTCCATCAAGATCTCCAGACGCATCCGGAGGCATGATAGCTCCTGAGGAAGGTCGCCAGCGGAGAGCCTCGCCAGCTGCTCTTCCAAGTCAGCTTTGGCCTTCTCACAGGCTTGGTAGAGCTCACAGACCTGCAACAGAAGATACTGTTAGTGAACCAAGCAAGCAAGATTCTCAAGCAAGAATGAAGAAGTTGAAGTTAAAGACTTACTCGGGCGGTGGCAGGCACCTTCTTCGGCCTGGGAAGCCCGGCGGATGGTTGAGGCCAGCTGGCCCCGTAAGTCGGTGATGGTGGCCTCTGTTAGGTTCGCTGTGTCGAGATCCGATCGAAAACGCATCGGAATAAAATTTCTCGGGATCGGATCTATCCCGTTTCGATCATTAAAACTAACTCAGTAAATCTTATTTACCTTGCGCGGATTCGAATCTGCGTCCGAACAGTTCCGAAGGTGTGATCCCGCAAGCCGCACACGTGCCCGGCCTCTAGCGGTATCCACGCGGTCTTCCTCTTGATGGATCGTCCTCGCTTCCTCGCTCGTAGCAGCGACCGCGGATCCCGACTGGCTTCGTGTGATTCTCCGTGACATGCGGAGATGATTTCCCGTCAAACGGGAAGACGGAGCTCGGGAATCAATGCAGCTCTGCTGAAGGGCGCCCAGAGATGGGATGGCGCCAGAGAGAGAGGAGAGAGAGGTGGGTGTAGGCGCCCGAAACGTCCCCCACCGCTGCTGCGGGCTTCGGGCGAGGGTTTCTCCGTTCGTCTTAGCACTGTGGCGATTTTAGGGGAGGGTTAGAAATTAATGGTGTGATCGCCAGGAGCATTACCTTACGGCCCTGTGCTCCGCAGGATTGTAAGAGTGATCGCGTTTTGAGAGAGCGGGAGATGGTGGTTTCCCCTTCTCTTCCTCCGGTCGGCCGAAAGAGGAGAGCTTGGTAGTCCGTGCGCAGAATCTGGTAAGAGCCCCTGAAAAGAGAAGACAAACAAAGAAACGAAATAGCCCAATTAGAACTGTGATATGTAGAATCTATCCATAAAAATATAAAAACTAACTAGAATTGGAGGGAGACGCACCGGATGGGTGTTTGGGGAGGGAAGGTGACCACATGTTATGGCCACCCACCTCCCGTTTTTTGTTTAAAACCTCTGGGGGGAAGGGTTGCTAGGTTATCCTATCATGCATGCATGCAGATAGGGGGTGCTCGTGTGTGGAAAGTGAAGTGATGTGTTGAAAGTGGAAAGAAGAGTGAGAGAGGGAAATGTTACGGAATGGACGAAAAGTGGGAATGCAATGAAGTGAAAAGGAGAAAAGTAAAAGAGGGTTAAGAAGACAAGCCCATTTGGAGTGCGAAGGATTCCTCTTGAAGTTCCTCATGAAGTTCTCTAACTCCTTGTCCGCTCGACTCCTCAAAGCAGACTCACTTGCCAACCTCCTCTGAATCTCTCCAACCAAAAAAAACTCCAACCCCCTTGCTTGAGAGGACATAGGGGGTTTAAATAGGTGAAGGAAAAATAGGAGAAAATAGGGGTCTAAATCCCCATAAATCATCCTGGAGCCAATGGGAAGTGGTCAAGGATCGGAGATGGTGCGCACGGCAGTCGTCGGAGTGGGGAGTGATCGGAGTAGTGGGGACGAGGGTGGCGAGTGGAGGAGATCGTGGGATGACGAGGTCAAGATGGAAGTTAGGAGAGTGGACGGCCAGCCAACATGCCTTCCAATCCCGTGGAAGGCCGGGTAGCTGGCCTTCCACGGAGTAGTGGAAGGCGGCCCGGTTGGCCTTCGAAGGGGGTGGAAGGCAAGGGGTGGCCTTCGAAGGGTGGTGGAAGGCAAGGGGTGGCCTTCCAAGGGTGCTGGAAGGCAAGGGGTGGCCTTCCAAGGGTGGTGGAAGGTAAGCTGGTTGGCCTTCGAAGGATGGTGGAAGGCGGACTGGCTGGCCTTCGAAAGGTGGTGGAAGGCGGGCTGGCTGGCCTTCGAAGGGTGGTGGAAAGCGGGCTAGCTGGCTTTCGAAGGGTGGTGGAAGGCGGGCTAGCTGGCCTTCGAAGGATGGTGGAAGGCGGGTTGGCTGGCCTTCCACGAGAAGGTGGCTAGAGTCGGGATTGGTTAATGGGCCTAGTTATTAGTGGGCTGAGATGGCTAAGATGAGGGGTTTGGTGATGATAGGCTAATGATGGATGGGGTTCATGACCAAAAGGGGGTCCAAAATCGGTGTCTACAATGGGGAGTAGCGGGGTTAGCGTTGTTGGCCCCTGAGCCTGGTCGCTAGCTTTTATAAGAAGTCTGTTCGCGTTTTTTCATAAAAACCCGAACTTATCCAAAACCCTGTTAAAAATCCACCAACTAGAAAACCATTTGCGTGTGACCCTCTAGACCCAAATACCAGTCCAGTTAATGGCCCATTAAGTCCAGTAACCTCTTACTGACCCACTGAATTAATTAATATCCTTATATTAATTAATAATTTGAATTTAATGTCACCACAATAAATTCGGACGGGCTTCCGATCACGTTGGGTGCCAAGCAACACTGCGTGATCCCAGAAGGTATTGGGGTTAATCAAACCCACTATGGGAACCTTTCCGTCAACGGTTACCGCGGATATAATCCTTTATCCGTGCAATGTTCCTGAATCGACCTAGGATATGGTTTACTGTTAAACCCTAACCGGTCGATTCACTTAAATCAGATACTGCTCATCCGAATCCGATAACTCCTTATAAGATACAGATAACGCTCTGGCCAGGGATTTTAAGCGCATCATTCATGGAATATTCTCTCTCAAACTACCGAGAGTGGATGATCCCGTATTGAACACACAATTACCTTCGAGGGCATTTTCCTGAACCCGATCACTTGACTTATTGATAACCCATGGTTAGAGATTTGTTAGTCAAGGTCAAAGTTCAGAAATCTACCAACAAGATATCTTTGACGTCTCAGGTCCAAGGATCATCTACGCAACCGTGACAAAAGAATTGAGCTAGTTAACAGTGAGGTATTTACCGTCCAGCGATTCATAGTCGGATCAGTTCAATGAACTCATTCACCAATAAGCACCTACAGGTCCAACATAGTGTCTTCACCATGAGCTGAAGAAACCTGTACTAGTCTATTCGGATGTTTGATGTCCTTCTCAAACATCCTATGACTAGGAACAATTAAGAGTATGTGTTTATAAACCTTCAGATCCATAATTATGATCTCATCATAATCCGAATATCAACGCACATGTTCATGGACTTCATCATGATTCGATAAGCAATGCTCAAATGAGATACACAATGAAAATATGACATTAATAATTTGAATATAATACAGTATTGGATTGACTTATTGGCGATCCAATACTAACAATCTCCCACTTGGACTAAAGCCAATCACTTTTATATAGAATACCCATATTCTCTAACTGACGCTAAAAAACATATTGAGACAAAGGCTTTGTCAATGGGTCTGCTATGTTGTCGGCTGAGGAAACTCTTTCCACAACGACATCTCCTCGAACTATAATCTCTCTGATCAGATGAAAGAGCCGCAGAATGTGCTTCGACTTCTGATGAGACCTCGGCTCTTTAACTTGAGCAATTGCCCCATTGTTGTCACACAGCAGTGGGACGGGACCAGATATGCTATTCACCACACCAAGATCGCCAATGAATTTCTTCATCCATACAACTTCCTTGGCGGCTTCAGCAGCATCAATATACTCGGCTTCCATTGTCAAATCAGCAGTGGTTTCCTGCTTAGAACTTTTCCAGCTTACTACTCCCCCGTTGAGTGTAAAAACAAAACCTAATGTTGACTTGCTGTCATCAGGATCAGACTGAAAACTCGAGTTAGTGTATCCTTGCAGCTTTAAGTCTCCTCCTCCATAGACTAGAAATAGATCTTTAGTTCTTCTCAAGTACTTAAGGATGCATTTCACATCCTTCCAGTGTTCATCACCTGGATCTGCCTGATGTATGCTCGTAATACTTAGAGCATATGCTACATCAGGTCTAGTACATAGCATGGCATACATGATGGAGCCTATGGCAGAAGCATAGGGGACCTTATCCATAACATCCCTCTCTTCAAGTGTCTTGGGAGACTGACATTTAAAAAGTGAAATTCCATGTCTCATCGGTATGAGACCTCTCTTGGAATTTTCGATGCCAAATCTTTTGACAATGGTTTCTATATACATGGATTGGGTTAAAGCAAGCATCTTCTTTAATCTATCTCTATAGATCTGTATTCCTAATACGTAAGATGCTTCTCCCAAATCCTTCATAAAGAAGTTCTTTGACAGCCATATCCTTATCGATGACATCATTCCTACATCATTCCCAATGAATAGGATGTCGTCAACGTAAAGAATTAGAAATGTGATTGCGCTCCCACTGTTTTTCTTGTACACACAGGGCTCATCTTCATTCTTAATGAAGTCATCAATTTGATCGCCTCATCAAATCTTATGTTCCAGCTTCGGGAAGCTTGCTTCAGTCCATAAATACACCTCTGCAATTTGCATACCATGTCTGGAGATTCTTTGGATGTGAATCCTTCTGGTTGTATCATATACACCTCCTCCTCAAGGTTTCTATTGAGGAAGATAGTCTTCACATCTATCTGCCATATTTCATAATCATGGTAGGTAGCAATGGCGAGAAGAATTCTGATAGACTTAATCATGGCAACGGGTGAGAAGGTTTCGTCATAGTCAACACCTTGTCTTTGATGATAGCCTTTCCCAACCAATCTTGCCTTATAAGTCTCAATATGTCCATCTGCACCGATCTTTCTTTTAAAGATCTATTTGCAGCCGATGGGCACTATGTCCTCGGGTAAATCTTCTAAGTTCCAAACTTGGTTGATGTACATGGATTGTATTTCAGAATTCATGGCTTCCCGCCATTTCCCAGCCTCTGGACTTTCAATAGCCTCTTGGTAAGTCTTAGGATCATCATCCTCATTATAAAGTATCCTTGAACCATCCAAATTAATATGTCCCACATATCTTTATGGTGGTTTAGGTACTCTTTCAGACCTACGAGGTTCTTGTGTATTATTTTGAATAAGTTCAGAAACTGACAGTTCATCTGATGAACCATTACCAGTTTGTGGGTCTGGAATTTCTTCCATAGTTACTTTACTCCCACTGTCCTTCTGGAGAGTATAATATTCTTCTAGAAAGACAACTCTCCTGGCCACAAACACCTTTTGTTCGCTAGGGTGATAAAAGTAATATCCATAAGTTTCCTTTGGATATCTAACAAATCTACATTTGTTAGTTCTGGAGTACAGCTTATCTGCGTCATGTCTTTTAACATGAACAGGACATCTCCAGACTTTAACATGTTTAAGGTCTGGTTTTCTTCCATTCCATATCTCATATGGAGTGGTTTCAACAGATTTGCTGGATACCTTGTTCAGGATATATATAGCCGAACTAAGTGCATATCCCCATAAGGACACTAGTAATTTGGACATGCTCATCATAGATCGCACCATCTCCATCAATGTGCGATTTCTCCTTTCTGATACACAATTCATCTGAGGTGTATAAGGAGGTATAAGCTGAGAAATGATACCATTATCCTTTAAGTATTTAATGAACTCTGTACTCAAGTATTTTCCACTCCGATCGGATCGGATGGTTTTTATACTCTTTCCAGTTTGTTCTCTACTTCATTCTTAAATTTTCTGAATTTCTCAAAATCTTTAGATTTATACTTCAATAAGTATATGTATCCAAAAGTTGAGTAATCATCAGTGAATGTAATGAAGTATGAGAAACCACCAATAGCTTGGGTAGATATAAGACCACATACATCTGAATGTATAAGTTCCAATATGTCTTTGACTCGTTTTTCAGTTCTACTAAATAGAGACTTAGCCATTTTACCCATTAAATATGACTCATAGGTTGCATATGATTCATAATCAAATAGATCTAACTATCAATCTTTATGCATCCTTTGGAGTCTGTTTTCACCAATATGGCCAAGCCTACAATGCCATAAGTAGGCTTTGTTCATTTCATACTTCTTTTAATTAAAGAACCGATGTGTAAATATTCATGAGACACATTTAGTAGATACAAACCATTGGATGAGATAGCATAAGCTATTAATTTATTTCTAAAATAAATTGAACAACTATTGCTCCCAACATTTAAAT
Organism: Zantedeschia hybrid cultivar; assembly: GCA_030544215.1. NCBI lineage: Eukaryota > Viridiplantae > Streptophyta > Magnoliopsida > Alismatales > Araceae > Zantedeschia > Zantedeschia hybrid cultivar. The sequence continues at coordinate 52,451,322 of JARZZO010000011.1, forward strand.
TGTATTCAATTCCATCTAAACATGAAATAGAAATAATGTTTCTTATTATGCTAGGTACATTATAACATTCATCTAATGAAAATGTGTCTCCGGATGGAAGCTTGAGTTTCAGTGTCTCCACAACGATCGCCGCAACTCTTGCGTCGTTACCTAGCCTCAGCTCCACCTCGCCGGTCCTTAGCTTACGTCTTCTTGTCAGTGCCTGCACAAAATTACAGTATGAGATACACATCCAGTATCTAATACCCATGATGTACAATCTCTTATTGACAAGTTTATATCTATCATATAGATACATGAAACTTCCTGATGCTTCACAGTTCCTTGAGCCTTGTCCTTGAGATATTCTTTGCAATTCCTCTTCCAGCAATCCTTTTGATGATAGTAGAAGCAATCACCTTCCTCAACACTCTTGCCTTTGTCTTTCTTGACAACCTTTTGCTTACTCTGAACCTTGTTCTTACATTTTCGAAAGGCTTGGACTGCAAGTCTCTTTCTGTTGGTCTTACCGACCATGAGGATTTGGGGTTTATCCTTGACAAGGTTCCCCTCTGCAGTCTTTAACATATTCAGTAGTTAAGCTAAGGTGGTATGGATCTTATTCATGTTAAAGTTAACGATGAACTAAGCATATGATTGTGGAAGGGAAGATAACACGAGGTCAGTATGCATCTCCTTGGGAAGTGTAACCCCAAGAGCATCCAGCCTCTCCACCCATTCAATCATCTTCAGTACATGAGTCTGTACTGAAGTTCCCTCGGCCATCTGAGCCTTGAACAGTTTCTTAGATATCTCATATTGTTCGATTCTGCTCTGCTCACCAAACAGCTCCTTCAAATGGAGCATGATGGATCTAGCATGCATCTCCTCATGTTGCCTCTGCAACTCATTGCTCATAGAGGTTAACATGTAACTTTGGGCCATGGTAGAGTCTTCCTTCCATTTTTCATATGCAATCATATCTTCCTCTGGGACATGTAATGCTGGTTTAGCACGAGGTTCATTATCCAAGACATAGGCAATCTGCTCTGACCTGAGGATAATCTTCAGGTTCCTGAGCTAGTCTGAGTAGATGGTGCTTGTCAAACGATTGGCATCAAGTATGCCACGCAACGGATTATGGTGCGACATTCTAGCCTACAGGAGATAATCAAATTATAATTAGCAGGTATTCAGATTAATTAAAACAAGATATGGTCTTTTATTATCTAGTTTTACTCCCACTAATTTTTTGTCGAACTACGTAACCTTCAGATATACAGAACGAGAGACGCCGACTGTCTCCTAGTGGGGATCAGAATCTCGAAGCATTACAGTATGACCTCGGGTAAACGCATAGTGTCATACTGCTATCTCAGAGCAATCATCTCATGATAATTGCAACACCTTGCAATGCCTGATCTTATTTTGGCTTCATATCACTAATGGTCTCGGGTAAACATAGCAGACCATTAAATATGTTCTAAGCTTTACCATCAATACGTGATGGAGTAGAGAAGGAATACAGCCCCCGAATAAACACGTGGATAGCTATACTATTTCTCTATTCCAATCTCCAGGCATCCAATGCCATAGTCAATAGACCTCTCATCAGATGATGACAAATCTCGGGTAAACACGAAGAATATGCCACCAACGTATTGAGATTTAATAAATATATTGATGGAGACCCACACTGTGCATTCTAAATGACTCGCGTTACGGCTTAGACTTTAAAACGAAGGTTTTATACTAATTAGTTTGGTCTCATCCTAGGTGATAGAATCAATATATCGTGTATATATATATATATATATATATATATATATACATATATATATATATACTAATAACCTAGTTAATTTGATTCATAATCAAAGAATAAACACACACGCATCACATACATGTCGAGTGGTGGTCATGGACAGCACAGTGGTTTGACTTGAGCCATACAGTCAAACGCACATACACACACATAATACAACGTTTATATTATGAGTTCTGCAAACTCATAGGCTTAAAGAATTCTTTCTTATCCTTCTTGGTTGCAGTTGTGGATCATCCTCGCTCCACGCTCAGCCGCCTCGATCAAATTACATCATAATTCATAATTACAAGATAATTTAAAAGGAGGAAGCCTTAAGGCGAATACAAAAGGGAGGGAGGTAGAAATACAATGAAATATGAGAGGGAGAGGTTTGCAGACCTTTATTTATTAATAAATAATAAACCACACAATCACATCCACATCCACAGTAATTAAAGTGCTAATCCATGACCACCGTACAGTTTTTAGATTATAACAAACCACACAGGAAATAGCTCATCAAATGGCTAAATAAAATTTTCGAAAATAAATATTTTTGGTTTCATAAACCAGTAACCAATCAAAATTGGATTTAGATTTTTCGAAAAGATTTTTAATTAAGCATGCTAATTTAAATCGAAATTTAAACAAGAAATAATAACACAACAAATGCGCATGTTAACTAAATAGATCAAATCCTTTAAATATTCCATGCCATAACCTTACGAAAAATTAATGTAATTAATTTAACATTAATACGTATTAACATCATCATATCTAACAATTTAGATAATCAAATAATCAACAACTAACTTGTCAATTATAAATAGATTCTTAATCTAAGTAGGCCCAATAAATATCAAGGACATAATTTAATTAAATTTAAAAATAATTTTTTAAAATTTAAATTCTGGAAAAAAAATTTAGAATTATTTGTTTTAATTGGGCCAAAGTAAGGGGAAACCATTGGTCCTAGTCCAATGGACCAAGCAAGCCCAACCCATTGCTGAACCTGGGTCCGGCACTGGACCGAGCCCAGCCAGCAACTGGGCTCGGACCCAGACCAGTCCATGTGGGCGGCCTGGTCTGGGCCAGCTGCGGGGTTGGCTCGCGCCCATGCCCGGCCTGCCCCCTTCCTGCACGCATCTAGGAAACCCTAGTTGCACGCAGGAAGGGGGGGTGGGCACCGCCGCCGGCCACCTGCCCAGCAGGCGTCGAGCGGCGGGGCCACGACGGGGCACCGCCCGACGGCCAGGCCCCCGGCGACGGCGCCGGCGGTGCCTAGTCAGCCGGCGGTGTCAGCACCCCCCCCCCCCCTCCTTAACCGAAGAAGAAGATGGAGAGAGATGGATGGCTGGCGGCTCGATCTGATGCTAGTCAACATGCCAACGATCTCCAGCGACCCTCCGCGTAGGATTTGTGTCGCCGGTGAGCCACTCCCAAACGTTTTGGGATGTTCGTGGGGTTCAAAACACATATCCGTTCTTCGTCCCACGAAGAACACAAAATATCCCACAAAGAAAATTTTCTTGGTAGAATAAAAAATTCTTATTATAGTGTTCATCGGATGAACAATATTCTTACAAAGAAAAATTGATTAACAGCAATAAAACAACATGGAATATTTATCTTTAAAGAACGATCTATTTGTTGATCGAAACGATGAAAAACACAGTGGAACCTGGCTCTGATACCTCTGTTAGGTTCGTTGTGTCGAGATCTGACCGAAAACGCAGTAGAATAAAATTTATCGAGATCGGATCTATCCCATTTCGATCATTAAAACTAACTCAGTAAATCTTATTTACCTTGTGCGGATTCGAATCCGCGTCCGAACGATTCCAACGGTGTGATCCCGCAAGCCGCGCACGTGCCCGGCCTCTAGCAGTATCCACGCAGTCTTCCTCTTGATGGATCGCCCTCGCTTCCTCGCTCGTAGCAGCAACCGCGGATCCCGATTGGCTTCGTGTGATTCTCCGTGACATGCGGAGATGATTTCCCGTCGGACGGGAAGACAGAGCTCTGGAATTGATGCAGCTCTGCTGAAGGGCACCCAGAGATGGGATGGCACTAGAGAGAGAGGAGAGAGAGGTGGGGAGTAGCCAGGGTTAAGGTTGCTGGCCCCTGAGCCTGGTCGCTAGCTTTTATAAGAAGTCTGTTCGCGGTTTTTCATAAAAACCCGAACTTATCCATAACCCTGTTAAAAATCCACCAACTAGAAAACCATTTGCGTGTTACCTTCTAGGCCCAAATACCAGTCCAGTTAATGGCCCATTAAGTCCAGTAACCTCTTACTGACCCACTGAATTAATTAATATCCTTAGATTAATTAATCAGCCGAATTTAATGTCACCACAATAAATTCGGACGAGCTTCCGATCATGTTGGGTGCCAAGCAACACTGCATGATCCCGGAAGGTATTGGGGTTAATCAAATCCACTATGGGAACCTTTCCGTCAACGGTTACCACGCGGATATAATCCTTCATCCGTGCAATGTTCCTGAATCGACCTAGGGTATGGTTTACTGTTAAACCCTAACCGGTCAATTCACTTGAATCAGATGCTGCTAATCCGAATATGATAACTCCTTATTAGATACAGAGTCCGCCCTGGCCAGGGACTTTAAGCGCATCATTCATGTAACATTCTCTCTCAAACTACCGAGAGTGGATGATCCCGTATTGAACACACAATTACCTTCGAGGGCATTTCCCTGAACCCGATCACTTGACTTATTGATAACCCATGGTTAGGGATTTGTTAGTCAAGGTCAAAGTTCAAAAATCTACCAACAAGATATCTTTGGCGTCTCAGGTCCAAGGATCATCTACGCAACCATGACAAAAGAATTGAGCTGGTTAACAGTGAGGTGTTTACCATCCAGCGATTCATAGTCGGATCAATTCAGTGAACTCATTTGCCAATGAGCACCTACAGGTCCAGCATAGTGTCTCCACACAAGTAACTTATAGGATCAGTCACCCTCATCACATGAGCTGAAGAAACCTATACTAGTCTATTCGGATGTTTGATGTCCTTCTCAAAGATCCTATGACTAGGGATAATTACGAACATATGTATAAACCTTCGGTCCCGTACTTATGATCTCATCATAATCCGAATATCAATGCACATGTTCATGGACTTCATCGTTATTTGATAAGCAATGCTCAAATGAGATACACAATGAAAATATGCCATTAATAATATGAATATAATACAGTGTCGGATTGGCTTATTGGTCATCCAATACTAACAGCCTCGTGTGTGGCGCTAGAAGATGAAGCGCCGACTGTGGAAGTGGACAGAGGAGTTGCATGTGTGTAGGCAACACGCTGTAATAGGAAGGGGACCATTGTCAGTGGACAAGTGTCAAAATAGTTTAATGATAAAAGAAGCATTCATAATTCATAGCATTCATATTTCATTCATTTAATACTTACCAATTCGTTCAGCTCCTTCTGGTTTTGCTCCAACCGGGCCTCCGCATCCTAGAGTCGGGCCCAGAGGGTGATGGTCGTGGCATCTTGAGCATCTTGCACATTCGCATCATGTCATTCATACATTCACCAATGTAAACAAAATAATAATAAAAAAAGAAGCGTAGCATCATACGCACATTGAGAGGACGTTGTAGACACGCTAATTTTGACGTCATTTTGAGTAAATTTCATATCATATAATAATGCCTCATAATGGTCTGATAATTAATCACTAATTAATTTTTATTGATCTTTTTGAGTGTCGGGTTTAACAGACATATTTAAGTTAATCAATTGAATTGATTTTAACTCAAATTTCAGTTAAAATATGAAAAATTCTAAAAGGCGTCGACCCATGTGGACGCTATTTAGAGTTTATTCCTATTTTAACGTTTAAATTTGAATTTTAATTAATTGATTTATTAACTAAAAGGCGTCTGTTAAGGTAGACGCGATTTAGGTTTCCTAAGCTGTTTTAACTTCTCTTCCGGATGTTTATCCTTATCTTAATTAGGGTAAAAGACGTCTACACAAGTGGACGCGTTTTAGCTAATAAAGATAAAGATAACTTTTCCCGGATATTTATCTTTATCTTAATTTAATCTGAAAGGCGTCATCCAAGGTGGACGCGTTTTAGATAATTACAGATAAAGATGAATTAATCAGTAATTATCTGTCGATTAAAGTAGATAAATCCGAGATTTTTCTATGTTAATCGCGAACGCAGAAAATGCCTATAAATACCTTGCCTATCAAGGAGTTAAAAAAAAAGAGAGAGAGAATTATTGAGCCTCAGCGTTATAGCGATTTGAAGATCGGAGCAACCACGTCGGAACGCCGGAGCGCTGCCATTTCCAGAAGTCGGCATCCTTCTTCAAGATCTTCATTCTTCAAAGCTTCAACCAACTGGACTGGGTATAAGTTTTTCATATTAGAATTTCATTTTCATTCATTAGTTTCATTCTCTCATATTCACTGCATGCAACACACACCACATCATCAATTTTCCAAAACCCATCTTTTCTTAAGGGGTTTAAAAGTCAATTAAAACAAGTGAGTTGCTGTTTAAACATGTTTCTAATCATGATTAGCTTTGATATTATTTCCATTTAGATTCTCATCACTATTTCCTCTTTATTTTTCTGTCTCTTTCTCTGCTGCATCCAACAACTGAACAACAAGAAATCAAAAAGAGGGAAATCAAGCAAAAGCCAGGAGAACTTCTGGACGATCCTCAACATTCAACAGCAAGAACAAAAGAACAAAGAGGCTCTCTTTCTTCAGCCGGCTGAAGGAGGGGAACCAAGGATTCATTCTTCCGCGTTTAAACAGGTAGGCGATCAAACTCTTTTGAAGCTTTTTAGTTAAAAGTTTCTGGCGATCACAAGCACCTTAGTTGCATTTTTTTTTAATAGGTTAATTTACCCTAAACAACATAGTTTTTCACATTAATCACATGAGCAAATTTTCAGCACCTACAGCTCTTTTGGCGATCACGGTGGGACTTGGTCTCGCCGTCTTTTAATTTCTTTTGTTCTTGCTATTATCATACCGGGCACCCACGGTGCACCACTTGTGTCTTTCGACACGTCCTCACCAATTGGTGAGTGTTTAGTTTGTTTAATTTCCCTCGTGCACCACGTGCACACCCCAGTGGCAAGATCTTGCCTCCCCTTTGATTAGTTTAAAAAGCTGTTTTTGGTGATAAAATGCTGTGTGATTGTGTGATTTCTTAGTTGTTTAGATAGTAAACCATCCTGTTTAAAATCTGAAACTAAAAATCTTTGCATGAGTCGATTATTTATTGCATTTTTCCCTGTTTAAGGAGGATTCGACCCAGAAAATCCTTCTGGAAATCTGTTTCTGCGAACTAAAAAGCGTCCAGAAACAGCGACGCGTTTCAAAACCGCGTCAGTGCTCCTAGACGCCTTTTAGCTTCCAGATTCTCTCTGTCGTTTACATCTGTTTCTGTGAAATAATTAACTTCTGTGTTGAATAGCGTCGACCATCATAGACGCTATTCAGGCAGTTTTTAGTTATTTTCCAGGTTTTCTCTGCTGTTTGCATCTGTTCTCTGCGAAAGAATTAAGTTCTGTTCTGAATAGCGTCGACTATAATCGACGCGATTCAGACAGTTTCTTAATTATTTTTCAGTTTCCAGATTTCTATGTTGAGTGCTAGCTACACATTACTCTATTAAGCATTAGAGGCCATCCAGGTCGCAGGGCATATGCATTGAGGCTAAAACCCTCCTTTTCTTAGGAACACATTACTCGACGTTAGCAACTCTCTCTGATTGGGTTGGTCCCTTGATCAGACTAGAGAAGTTGACGTTGAGACCTCCATAAGTCCCCAAAATCAAGGTATTCCTCCTTGATCATCGGGCTGGTTGTACCAATTGAAGTCCCGGCTAGATTCCGAAAGCGTTGTGAGAGAAAAACCTTAGAGAATAACGGTGGAAATCAAACTGAAACTAGGATCCTTCCCTGAGCGAAATTGTGGTTTAATCCAATTCAAATAACTCAACAAGGAATCCTGAAATCACGTTAAGCATCCACTTGTTTGATTAACCTCTGCACAACTTGTTTGATTAATTTTTTTGAGAAGAGAATCTAATATAATGTTGCTGCGATCAGGCAGAGATTTGAGTATGGCCCAAGACGCCATTATCAACTACGAGGGAGATGCTAATGCCCCTCGCAATTCTGATTTCAACTACGAGAACGGGAGAGATGCTGATGCCTCTCGTAATTCTGTCCCCATTCCAGTTCGACATGACGGGAATGTACGAACTCCTCTTTTTAATCCGCACGATCAATATCATGATCTTCCTCCGCATGAATATGCGATTCCCAATCCTGACTTTGAGGGGGACATGAATCAGCATGATCCTTCATCCTCCGATCCTACGGATCTTGTCAATGCTCTGGGAGTTCTTGCCTCCCGACTGGACCCTCAGCAGTTCGAGGCGATCCAGTCCATCTTGAAGGGGAAGGCACCCATGCAGCCTGCCGAGCCGAATCATGTGGCTCCCCCCGTTGTTCCTCAACAACCTCCTCCTCCTCTTCCTTATATCCATCAGGCCATGGAAGGCCTTCATCTTACTTCTCGGCCAACTGGGCCACAACTTTCTTCATCCAGGCAACCGGCTAGACCGCAGACGCCCGTTTATCAAAATGCCCTCGGGCATGGCGGAAGCTCTGCCGAGCCTCATCCTTATTATCCTCCTTGTCCAACGTACTCTAGGCAGCAGGCCTATCAAGTACTTCCTCCTCCTCCTCCTCCCCAGGCAGATCTGACCACGCAGACGTTGCTGGCCAAGATGGAGCGCATGGACGAGCAGTTTAACAATCTTCAGAAGATGATGGGGGTTAAAGCTGTGCCAGAAATTAACTTACCGAGCCTGCCAGTATTCCATCTGCCACCCTCTGAAATGCCAGTGTATCGAAAGTATAACGGTACTGGTAACCCCTTCACGCACCTGAAGGAGTTCATGTACGAATCCTCTTTCTGGCAGAATGATAAGAGGTCATTAGCTTTCTTGTTCATGAGATCTCTAGAGGGACCAGCCTTCGAGTGGTTCTTTTCTCTGGAACCCTCAGAAGTAGAGGACTACAGTATCGTTTCACGTAAATTTATCCAACGATACCAGGACAGAGTCGCACCCTCCCTGTCTATCACGGATCTTATTGCAAAAAAGATGAAACCAGACGAGGAGTTTGTCAGTTTTGCTGACAGGTGGCAGGGCCTGGCTGAAAAAGTGAAAGATCACTTGTCCGAATCCGAACAAGTGAAAATGTTGATTTCCAACGCCACGCCCCAGTTCAAGCTAGTCCTCTCCTTGAACAACTTGACGAACATGGCAGAGCTCTATGAAAGGGCACGGTACTGCCAGAATGCTTTCAAAGACGCTATGTTCTCTAGCGTCTTTGATCCTCATAGACCTAGCAGGCCTCCGCCTCGGAAGCCTGCAGTGCCGAATTCTCTTAGCTCAGGTCCAACTACTGAGGGCACGCTCTCTCACGAGCAGGTCAGTACTATGAACAATAACTCGCCCCAGTTTGTGAGGAATCAGCAGTACCAGAGGCCGCCACAGCCGAGCCAGCAAGGGTACAGGCAGCCGCAGAACCCCCATTACCAACAGCAGTACCAGCGGCCCCAGCAGCCGAATCAGCAACAACTACAGCAACAGCTACAGCAGTATCAGCAGCCCCCTCAACAGCAGTATCAACAGCCACATCAGCATCAACAGCAACAACCACAGTACCAGCCGCGTGCACCGTCGGCGTACCACAATGTCCCTCCTCCTGGTGACTACAACCAACAAAGGAGACCTCCAGGCCCGAAAAGGGCAGAGTACCCGGCCCTCCCAGAATCCTTGGCGGATATCTTCAGCGCTTTAATGGCAGCCAATGCCTTAGCTTTGCCAAGAGAGAAGGCCGTCTGGCCTCAAAACGCCGATACGTCTAGGTATTGTTACTTCCACAGACAACCTGGGCATACCATTGACACCTGCTTCCAATTCAGAGATTATATCCATGATCTCAATGAGCAGGGCGGCATAGACTGGGAGGAAATGAAGAAGTACATAACAGCCCTGAAGGCGAGGAGACCGCAGCAGCAGCAGCAGCAAGTAAGACCACCGGCACAAGCAGTAGCACCACCCAACATGGGTATAGTGCAGAATCCACTCCCGGAGCATCAGAACCAAAACCAGGTTGCTCCCATCTTGACGAACAGCCAGTCTGAGGCTGGTCGTGGGCAGCAGTGGAGAGTAGAGGACTCTTCCTCTCTTTGTTCAACGGGTCACGTTCAAAGTACCGCAGAGCGACCACCACGCCGCACCATCCACATACCAAGGCCACAACCCGTTACCATTACCCCCATACCCACACCTACATACCACTCGCCCACGCCCAATAATCCATTACCACTACCCACCTTCCTTAGACCCATTACACCCCGCACCACTACGCCTCCATCATATAAACCCCCGCAAACCAATAACGCACCCCTCCTACCATCTAGGCCATTACTACGCATACCGTCTCCTACTTCACCCGCTACCACTACCGCCTATCCAGATATGCCTTTACCATCTAGACCGCTATTACGCGTACCATTCCCCACTTCACCAACCACTTACCCATCCACCATCCAACCCTCTAGTCCTTTAATCCGCACCGCGCCATCACCACCTAGCCCTACGCCATCACCTACCTACCAACACTCCGCGCCATCCGCACCATCCAACCCTGCGGTACTTAAAGTGTCACCCGGATCCTCCACGGTTGAGGAACACACGCTCCGGAGTGGAAGGATTTTCAACAAGGTCTTTCCTCAGTCCACAGTCAGAGACGGCCCATCACAGCCAACTGAGGAAGCCCATAATGAAGAGAGTGCACCAGGCACTCAATACGACCTGTTGAAACACCTGGATCGGACACCGGCACGGATCACTATACTCGAACTGATCAAAAGGTCCAAGAGTCACCAAGAAGCTTTAATGGAATATCTGCAGAAGGTGATGGTCAATGAAGACGTGCCGGTAGAGAAGATTGCAGCACTACTAGTTCCTCAGGGGGATCAACCCTCCATAACATTTCATACATCGGAACTAGCACCGCCGGCAGCCAGAAGCATGGCTCTGAGTATCACAGTCAACATCTGTAAGAAGGCCGTGGATGCATGCCTGGTCGACACAGGAGCTTTGATCAATGTTTTACCTCCGAAGACCCTGGAGCTGTGCGGTGTGCCCAAAGAGAAATGGCTACCCAGCCCCATCTCAGTAACAGCATATGATAATTCTACCCGTTCCCCTCTGGGAATGGTCTATTTAAAGGTGGAGCTGGGCCCCGTAAGTCACGCAGAGGTCGAATTTCACATCCTGGAAATCGACCCTTCCATAAATGCCATTTTAGGTCGTCCTTATATTAAAACTCTTGAGGCGATTCCCTCTACGAATCATCAATGCCTCAAACTCCCTTATAAAGGACGAATTATTAAAGTGACGAGCATGCCGATCCTTGCTGCTGCTCATTCCTTGAACATTAAATCTGCTGTTCTACCTGGCCGACAACCTTTTCTGTCGGTATTACAGGTCTACCGTCCAGTGGCTGATCCTCTGAAAGCCGCTACTATTTCTCCATATCCATTAAATGCTATCAAAAGGGGGAAGTGCATGAGTACCCCAGGATGGAGGATCATGATGAAGAACGGCTACGAGCCTGGGAAAGGTCTGGGCACGCAATTGCAAGGCAGGACCACTCCTGTCAGAAATCATCGAGCAGCACCTGGAAGTGGTCTGGGCTATAGGCCAATAAAACTGAAGCAAGATCTGGTTCAGAAAGCAGAGATCGAACAAGGCCCGAAGATCTGGGAGGCAATGTCTACGCCACTCAAAGAAGGCCGAGATCCCCTAACATGGACCCTATGTACACATTTTGTGAAAGGGCCCATACTCAGCTATGACAATACGGTGGTCATTACTTCCTGTTTTGACTTCCATGATATATATGGGAGGGATTTGGCCAGACATTGCTCTGAATTGCTTACGTACCAATCCTTGGAGGCTCTGCGGCCTATGAAAAGGAGGAAATTTGATGATCCTGAATGTGAATGGTACAGGTGGTTTGATCTGAGGGACCTGTATATCGCATTGAACAGACTATTTCTGGATCCTGCAGAACCTAAGTGGCCGCCGCAGATTGATGAATTGATTGAAAGCCCTGGTGCTATATTTGACAAGCGGATACTGCTATCTGAAGAAACTGATGAAGGGGAACCAGATGACCCCTATGAAGCTGGTTATACAACGGATCTGCTCTGGAGAGGGACATATCCTTCACATGTCTTCATGCTCCATACTCTTTTTCGTACATTGCTTTTGACCCCGACTTGGTCGCGGGTCATAATTGAAGATATTCCACGGGCTCCGCCCGTCATGATTACTCTGTCCCCTCGGGACATTATACCACAACCTCCTCTCGATCTAGAGAGGTTGTATGATCTGATCTGGGACATATTACTATATGATCCCCCTAATCCTCTGGCTTTGGTGCCTCTTCCTCCGTCTGATTCTCCTCCCATTTATATTCATTCTTACTTTATGTTTAATTCTTTCATTTTCCAAAAAAAAACGCCAATTTGGCAACAAATTCTTCCCAAATCCTCATTGAGGAAACATCTTACTTGTCCGATTTCACCCCGCCACGCGGGTCCTTCGGTCAAGATTCTCTTCTAGATTTACTCTGTCCCTCCCCTCGGGAGGATTCTCTTGTATTTCCGCTTGTATCCCAGGATTTTCATCCTGCTTCGTCTTCCTTAGGTTATGATAGTAAAGCTAGTCAGGTTAGTCAGTTTAGTCAGGTTAGGAAGTCTAGGAAGCCTAAGGGTAGGCAAATTCCAGATAGATACCTCCAGGACTTAGCTGATAAGTGCTCTTCTTGCTCTTTGATCCCTCAGTTTTTAGAAAATCCGATTCAGATGTCAGAAGATTGCATGGACGATGAGTTAGTTAATGATGGGTACGGGGTATATGAATTAATGCATGAAAAGGATCCCATTGAGGAAGATGACGAGGACGCGGTTGAGGCATATGCCAGTGGAGTGAAGAGATTTGAGGAACCCTCAGCTGCCGTAGAAGAGCCCACCAAAGAAATTAATTTAGGGACTGAAGACGAACCTAAGGTTGTCCTCGTCAGTAAAAATCTTTCTTTAGAGGATGAGAAAGCAATGGTACAAGTACTCAAGGACTATAAGGACACTTTCGCCTGGAGTTATGAAGATATGCCGGGGTTAGACTCAACTTTGGTTGAACACAGACTGACATTAAAGGAAGGAGTTAGCCCTGTCAAACAAAAATTAAGGCGATTCCACCCACAGATGGCTCTAAAGATGAAGGAAGAGGTCGATAAGTTGCATAAAGCCAAATTTATTAGAGTTGTCCTTTATCCACAGTGGGTGGCTAATATAGTCCCGGTTATGAAGAAGGACGGGAAGGTCAGAATTTGCATTGACTTCCGCGATCTGAACCGGGCATGTCCTAAAGACAATTTTCCATTGCCTCATATTGATGTACTCATCGATAACACTGCTGGTTATGAGACGTTATCATTCATGGATGGATTTTCAGGATATAATCAGATTAAGCTGGCAGAAGAGGATCAAGAGAAGACGTCATTCACTACACCTTGGGGAACATATTGCTATGTCGTTATGCCGTTTGGGTTGAAGAATGCTGGAGCCACTTATCAGAGGGCTATGATGGCAATATTTCATGACATGATGCACATAGATCTGGAAGTGTATGTGGATGACTTATTAGTTAAATCTAAAACAAAGGCTGAGCATGCCAAAGTTTTGGCAAGGGTATTAGAGAGATCGAGAGAATATCAGTTAAAGATGAACCCCAAGAAATGTGTATTCGGGGTATCTTCAGGAAAATTGCTTGGATTTATCGTCAGTAAACGGGGAATTGAGATCGATCCTAACATGGCGAAGGCTATTAGAGAAATGCCACCTCCTAAAAACTTGAAAGAGTTGAGAGGATTAATCGGGAGGTTGCAATTTATTCGTCGTTTTGTCTCCCAGCACTCACAAAGGTGTAAGCCATTTTACGAGCTTACCAAGCCGGGAGTCAAATTTGATTGGGACGATAAGTGTCAGGAGGCATTCGATGGATTGAAGAATTATTTAGCAAGTCCTCCTGTTTTGAGACCACCATCTCCAGGCAAACCATTGATACTTTACATTTCAGTCCTGGATGATGCAGTGGGGGCTGTCCTAGCACAAGAGGATGAAGAAGGAAAAGAGAGGGCAGCCTATTATCTCTCTAAACTTCTCAACCCCGCTGAACAGAGATATATGGCGATGGAGAAAACATGTGCAGCATTGGTCTGGGTTGTACAGAAATTAAAGCATTATTTTCTGGCCCATGAAGTTCATCTCATCGCTAGGATGAATCCGATCAAATTTCTTCTGGAGAAATCTGTTCTTACTGATAGGTTAGCGCGATGGCAAAGCTTTCTATCTCAATTCGACATCATCTACATTCAGCAGAAAGCGATTAAGGGCTATGCCATAGCAGAACATCTCGCTCATCATCCCCTTCCTAGATTTGATCCAGTGCGATCAGAGTTTCCGGATGAGGAACTGATGTCCATAAATCAAGTAAGAGATGATATGTGGACTTTGCATTTTGACGGAGCTCTGAATTCTCATGGAAAAGGGATCGGTATCGTTCTATTATCACCTGAAGGTATCACCATTCCACAAGCCTTTCAGCTTGATTTTCCAGTCACAAACAATATAGCTGAATACGAGGCACTCCTTGCTGGCCTCGAGGCTGCTCATTTCCATGGTGCTACCAAACTCAGGATCGTAGGTGATAGCCAACTGATTCTTCGCCAAGTGCTGACCAAGTATCGAACTCTCGATCCCAAGCTCAAGCCTTATCAAGAACTGACTTCTGCTTACTCAAAGCTTTTCACGAAATTGATCTTTGTCCATGTCCCTAGGAATCAGAACATCTTAGCTGACGCTCTAGCTTTACTTGCATCTTCTCTTAATTTTCCAATCAGCAAACAATCCGAATCGATCATAGTTCATAGGCGTCTTTCACCTGCCGTGAAAGATCCTTCATTCCTTAGAACTAAGGAGAAGTTGCTGAAGAAAGTCAGAGATGGAGATATCATTGAGAAAAGGGAAATCATGTTAATGGAGCTGTTAGAAGAGATGGATGATGAACAGAAGCCATGGTATTATGAAATTGCAAAATATTGTGAAGATCAATCATATCCTGAGGAAGCTACAATTGAGGAGAAAAGAGCTATCATGAGAGTTTCTCAACGATACACCCTAGTTGGGGGATCATTATATAAGAGAGGTTTTGATGGAGTTCTTCTGAGATGTCTAGACGAAGATGAGTTTTGGAAGGTTATGGAAGGAGCTCATAGTGGAGTTTGTGGTGGTCATGTCAATGGACAGATGTTAGCAAAGAAGATCCTTAGACAAGGATTTTATTGGCCAACCATGGAAGAAGACTGTGTAGGATATGTTCGCAGGTGTGCTAAGTGTCAACTTCACGCCGACAAAATTCATTCTCCTGCATCTTCACTCCATCCTATTTCTTCCCCATGGCCTTTCTCCATGTGGGCTTTCGACATCATTGGACCTCTTGGTAATCCAGATTCCGGCATCAAGTAAAAATCTTTCATTCTCACGGCAACGGAATACTTCACCAAGTGGGCAGAAGCTGAAGCGTACGTGGAGATCAAAGCATCAACCGTCTGCAAATTCATCATGAAGAACATCATCACACGATTTGGAATTCCAAGCACCATCGTCACCGACAACGGACCGCAGTTCGTGTCACAGGAATTGAAGGACCTCTGTAACAGGTATAAAATTGCATTGCATCATTCATCTCCTTATTATCTGCAAGGCAATGGCCAAGCAGAGGCAACAAATAAGACTTTGATAAAAATAATTAAAAAGACGTGTAAATCTAACAAGTTCACAGATTGGCCAGAAAAATTGGTTGAGGCTCTATGGGCCTACCGAACTTCAATCCGCACGCCTACTGGGCAAACTCCTTATTCCTTAACATTTGGAATGGAGGCGGTAGTTCCATATGAGATCCTTATACCGTCATTAAGAGTACAATTGAATAAGGAATTTTCCATTGATGAACATCGTTCAGCACTCCTTGCTCAATTGGAACTTTTAGACGAGAAAAGATGGTCAGCTGCTAATCATGCAAAAGTTTATCAAAACAGATTAGCACGTTTTTATCAAAAGAAAGTCATTGAACGTAAGTTCAAAGTCGGTGAAATGGTTGTCAAAAGAATTTTTATAAAACCTGGTGGTCCGTGTTCTAAGCTCCAACCCAACTGGGAAGGACCTTATGTTGTATCGCACGCTTTTCCTGGTAACGCTTATCGTCTTGTTAATGCAGAAGGAGAAGAGCTAAAACATCCTTGGAATGGTTTACATCTTAAGAAATACTACCCTTAGGTTAAAGAGTCGATCAGTATGATACAAAGACCAGTGGAATCAGAAAATTTATAAACTCAAATTTCCTTATCAGTCTGAATAACTTAATTTTAAGCCCATTACTGCACACACTGACACGTTTGATTCGTGAGTAACAAGAGATGACAAGTCCTAAAGGATATCGAAAGCTTGACCGAAAGTGTGAAGTACAAATCATTCGTTTTTAAACAAAAATTCTGTTTTTAACTCGGCCCATGATGTCGGAACGAGGCTTAGAATAGACAACCAAGAATACCCGCCATCTTAGTAGGAGGCCGTCATAAAAAATGGGGGAGATCCGTCCCGAAGAAAAGAAAAAAAAAAAAGGAAGAAAAGAAAAGCAAGAGGCAAAAGCCAAATGTCAAATCAAAAGGCCATTACACTACAAACGTTACATCAAGGCCACGAAATGAAATAAAAGGGAACGCAAGGTCGATAAATACCCCGGAAAGAAAATGACCGAACCCCAACGGATATTAGGGTAGAAAAGGGACATCTTTTTAAGTCTCCGGAACCTTCTCATGGGCTTTCTAAATTTATTCATCTTTTCTTTCTAAAGAGATGTACTCCAAACTTAAGGAATGACTTAGATTGACTAAGGGTCAAATCATCAAATGGGATCACGAATCGAAACACAAATTCAAACACGATAGGTTTAAGTTAAGTTGTTAAAGAACAATTTGGGAATTAAGTTAATAAATGAATATGATCTTTTGATCCAAGTACCATGCTGATCTTATAGTCAAAAATCCAAAAAAATACATATTTCAAAAATCCAAAAAAAATACATATGTTTCAAAAATTCAAAAAAAATACATATGTTTCAAAATTCAAAAAAAAAAATACATATGTTTCAAAAATTCAAAAAAAAATATACATATGTCGAAATTCAAAAAAAAAAAAAAGTATATATTTCAAAACCCCAAACAAAAAATGAATATTTCAAAACAACAAAAATATTTCAATTAGCATCTGCTTGTTGCATTTAGTGTGTTTCATTCTTTTTATTTTCAGTAAGTATTTGTCTGCTTGTATGTTGCATTTTGCTTAAGTTCGATTATTCTCATTACCTTTGTTAATAAAGGCTATGCCCCTTGACCCTTCTACCAAGGATAGGATCAAGTAGTCGGTTACTTAACCAGGCAAGGGGCTAAGCCTAAACAGATACTTAACATGTTTGTTCAAGTTGTATACAGGACACAAGGACAGCCAGAAACCTGTTTCTGTGAGTAAAAGGCGTCGGGGAGCACTGACGCGTTTCAAAGTTAAAAGGCGTCTTCTCGACACGACGCGTTTCATCTCTTTATATGATTTACCCGAAATTCAATGTTTTGATGTTTAAATTGAATATTGGTTTGGAATTACTGATAATTTTGATTGCAGAAAATTCAAGAAAGCTGAAATATCAAGAAGATCCCACTGTGGAAGTCAAGAAGTCTTGACCGTGGCTAAAAAGACGGTTATTTCTACCCCTGTATTATTTGATGTAATTATTTTGCATTCGCATTATTATATGATAAATATTTATTAGAGCATATCAAGGACCTTGTGTTTTTGATGAAACTGGAATTTGAGTTCCCCTTCAACAAAAACAGTAATAATTCCAGAGAATTCTTAATCACACGGATAGGCCGTTGGATTGTTAATTAGTGAGGACGATGGTTCCACTTTTGTGAAACGGTGCGCGGATAAACGAGCTTCGGCTTAGCACTGGATTACAAGAATTGGTGTCTTGACTCATTAATAACAATTTAACAATATTATCCTTGATTAATTTATATTTTATTTGACTTTATATTTTTCTTTTAGCCCAGCATGCATCATGTAGGACTTTGAAATCATTGTGATAAGAATTAATTATTGATTAAGTTTCAGACCATTAATCAAATAATTCAAACATGATATGAAATATTCCATTCTGAATTGAGTATCTTGATTATCTTTGAGATTCGCTTGAAGATATCATTGGGATTCTATCCTTGATTGGATTCTCTATCCAATATTTCTTGTTTTCTTTTTAAGATCCATCATGGCTGCAGCACGTCCACATTGGCTGGCAAACGCTCCCTATGATGAAACCTACAGTGTCTACGACCTGGGGTACTTCCCACTCCGAGGAGGTTGATCGACCTTATTTTATTTCCTTGTCTACCTCATCCAGACAGGATTGATTCCATTGATTTCATTGAGCTATCTTCATTGATGATTTCGAGAAAAATTACAATCATGTGATGTTAAGAGCGTGTCTCATCACACCTTGGCATCACCTTTTCAGTACATTCCATTTCATTTCACTCCCTTGCAAAGACGATGCCAAGGTGAGGCAGCTGTAGACACGCTAATTTTGACGTCATTTTGAGTAAATTTCATATCATATAATAATGCCTCATAATGGTCTGATAATTAATCACTAATTAATTTTTATTGATCTTTTTGAGTGTCGGGTTTAACAGACATGTTTAAGTTAATCAATTGAATTGATTTTAACTCAAATTTCAGTTAAAATATGAAAAATTCTAAAAGGCGTCGACCCATGTGGACGCTATTTAGAGTTTATTCCTATTTTAGCGTTTAAATTTGAATTTTAATTAATTGATTTATTAACTAAAAGGCGTCTGTTAAGGTAGACGCGATTTAGGTTTCCTAAGCTGTTTTAACTTCTCTTCCGGATGTTTATCCTTATCTTAATTAGGGTAAAAGACGTCTACACAAGTGGACGCGTTTTATCTAATAAAGATAAAGATAACTTTTCCCGGATATTTATCCTTATCTTAATTTAATCTGAAAGGCGTCATCCAAGGTGGACGCGTTTTAGATAATTACAGATAAAGATGAATTAATCAGTAATTATCTGTCGATTAAAGTAGATAAATCCGAGATTTTTCTATGTTAATCGCGAACGCAGAAAATGCCTATAAATACCTTGCCTATCAAGGAGTTAAAAAAAAAAGAGAGAGAGAATTATTGAGCCTCAGCGTTATAGCGATTTGAAGATCGGAGCAACCACGTCGGAACGCCGGAGCGCTGCCATTTCCAGAAGTCGGCATCCTTCTTCAAGATCTTCATTCTTCAAAGCTTCAACCAACTGGACTGGGCATAAGTTTTTCATATTAGAATTTCATTTTCATTCATTAGTTTCATTCTCTCATATTCACTGCATGCAACACACACCACATCATCAATTTTCCAAAACCCATCTTTTCTTAAGGGGTTTCAAAGTCAATTAAAACAAGTGAGTTGCTGTTTAAACATGTTTCTAATCATGATTAGCTTTGATATTATTTCCATTTAGATTCTCATCACTATTTCCTCTTTATTTTTCTGTCTCTTTCTCTGCTGCATCCAACAACTGAACAACAAGAAATCAAAAAGAGGGAAATCAAGCAAAAGCCAGGAGAACTTCTGGACGATCCTCAACATTCAACAGCAAGAACAAAAGAACAAAGAGGCTCTCTTTCTTCAGCCGGCTGAAGGAGGGGAACCAAGGATTCATTCTTCCGCGTTTAAACAGGTAGGCGATCAAACTCTTTTGAAGCTTTTTAGTTAAAAGTTTCTGGCGATCACAAGCACCTTAGTTGCATTTTTTTTAATAGGTTAATTTACCCTAAACAACATAGTTTTTCACATTAATCACATGAGCAAATTTTCAGCACCTACAGACGTAGCTGCTGCAGGTGGGAAGTGTAGTTGGTCCGGTAGTGTTGGAGGTAGTCCTCGCTACTCTCCGCTTGTGACTCAACCGGAACCCCACACCGGTGCCAGATTTCAAACTGATCACGGAACTTGGCATGCCAGTCGGTGCGCGCCTGTTTACCCCTCATCGTCTACCCGATCCCCTCTGGGATCTCCTCCTCGATCCATTCCTGGTGCAGACCCAATCTCCTCATCACCAGCCGAAGCCGCAGAAGCTCGATCTCATTCATGCAGTGTATCCAGACTTGACGCCTGAATTGAGCTCGGCTTTGCTCTACCCAAGGCTGGCCTGCATCATCCATACCGAGATACGGATGCTAGATAACCTGCATTCATATAAGTTACTTGCATTGCATTGCATATAAAAAGTTAAATGACCAACAAAACAAGTCGTGTAAATAAACACTTAAATCAACTAACATTAAAATAAATAAACAATTAAAATGAATATTCAATCAAATTTTTAACAAATAATTTAAATTTAAATTTTCATAAAGAATGTTAATTAAACATTTTAACAAGTATTTAAAACATTTTTGCAAAACAACTAATTAATAATTAAACATTTCATGAATATGAAACATTTAATTATAACAAAACAGTTAATTAAACATTTAATTCAATGAACCGTGAAACATAATAATTGCAAGAAAAGAATTTTAAAATTTACTAACAGCTCTGGGTAGTCTAAGAACTGACGGCGGAGGGCCGTCAGCTAGTGATGCTGTGGCGCCGTGTCCACAATTGGACGCCACCGTCACGCCAGCGGTACCGCCGCAGGTAGGAGTGAGGGCCTCGCCCTGCCCAGAGGAAAATAGTAATACGTCCAAATCTACATACATAAACGTACAGGTTAGAATCATAAGCATCAAGTGCATTGCATAATAATTAAATAATAATGAAATGAATTAATAAAAAAAATTAAATACATGAAGAAATGGCACGAAGCCGCTGATGGTGGTCTCCTGGTCAGGCGTAACCGCGGAGAGGTCGGTGAAGAGGTGGGCCAGAAGGGTCGTACCCTAGGCGTACTCACCTAGCCTATCTAAGTCGGTGAGGAGAGTCAGAAAGCGACAATGGATGTAGTCGCCCTTCGTCTCAAAAAGGAGTCTACCAAAGAAAAATACTAGAAACATCCTAAGGTCCTTATCTACTCTATCTCTATCACTCGGATCTTGGCAATAGACCTCACTAGCAGCCCTAGCTAGTCTTGCTCTCAATCTCTCCCATGACTCATCCGTCCTCTGCCTGGGCTCCACTAGTCCTAAGGCCCTCTCTACCGCTGTCCTCAGAAGAGTCCGAGACTCTCGGCCCTCTCGCCCTATCACATTTAACCCTAATAACTCATGTGCTAACCCTCGGTAGTCGGGGTATGTAATCCCGCTAACCGGTTGACCTTCCACCCGAAGGCCGGTCATCCTAGTGACGTCCTCTAAGCTGGGGATCATGTGTCCCTAGGGCATCAGAAATGTCCGACTCTCAGCGTGCCACATCTCCCTAAGAACCTGAAGCAGCACGAAATCCATCCAAACGGGTTATATATATCTCTAATATCTCCCTGAACCCCACCTCTGCAGTCTCGCCTTCTTAAAGTCTGGGAAACCTCTATAGGCGGCCGCCACCAAGTCCCATGATATTCGGGTCCTCATCGTGCCCTGCATTGTCCAAATAATTGATCAAAATCGTTGTTAGAATATCAATAATCAATTTTTAAAAATATTTTTGAGCATTAATCACCATTTTTGAATGACGTCGGGCAAGACTGACGCGTTTCAAACCGCGTCGCTAACCCCAGACGCGATTCGACCACAGGTTCCACAACCTATGTTCGAGCCCCTCTTTGCCCCCAAAATTGAAATTTTAGAAAAAGGGAGTATTTTCGAAGCTTACCAGTGTGGACCGGCTTCCTCGGTCGATGCCGCCATCGCTTCACCTTCTTGCGCCGCAAGAGGGACTTCTTTGGCATCCATAAATGCCGCCACCTCCGCGAGTCCCGCCGCCGCTTCCTTGGTCGCTTCGGGGGTCTCTTCACCACCGAGCACTTCTACCACCTCGATGACGGTGACTCGACGCCACTTCCCAAGAGCGCTCGGGCCACCGGATGCCATAGAGGAATTTGAGAGAAAAGGGTGGGGGGGGGGGGGGGGGTGGAATGAGAAAAAGAGAGTTTGTGAGAGAAAGGGAAGAAGAGAGGAGGTCGCTGGCGTTGGAGAAGGTCACCGGAGTCGATGAAACTCGTCGACGGCGGTGAGAATGGCCGGAGAAGGGGAAGATCACTGGAGAATCCTCGTCATCGCCGGAGAAGGAAGAAAGTGAAGAGAGAGGAAGAGTTAGAGAGAATGAGGGAGGATGGGCTCGGGCTTGCGCGACCCTATTTGAATTTATTAAATCATGTCTGGGAACAACGACGCCATTCAGTGGCACACAAACTCAGGCGACAACAGAAAATTTTTGAAATTTGTTAAAAGCTTCCCTCATGAACGACACCTTTTAAGATTAACCGCCTTTTTTTCGGTCAGGTTCATACCACGGAAAGTCAGAGTAATCATGATTAGCGTCTTCCTATCCAAACGCTATTTAGTGAATTAATGCTTCGAAATTTCTAGAAAATAGGAGAGATAAAGCGAAAGGCGTCCCCTGTAACCGACGCTATTTGGACTGTTTAAGGATTAAATATTTATTTTCAAAAATTGAATTTTGTGAAATGCGTCTCTCTGGGTCGACGCGATTTGCATTTAATGAGCCCAAACCTTAATATTTTGAGGAAAATGATCAGTTTTATTCGAGGAAAATTTTTAGAAAATTACAAAACATTAAGGAATGATTTATTGCAATAAAGGATGATTTTTCATGAACTAATTAAGAAATACATCAAAATTCTGAATGAAATTGAGAGCTTTCAAGGTCGAATTTTCTGAAGCTCATTTACATATGTTTTCCATAATTATCGATTGGCTTCATGAGGAAGTTTTACACAATGGGTTAATCTGATGTTCCATAGAGTTGCAATAAGTTCAGTCGCTTCGAAGTCTTCGTCAGTTCCTAAAGCCCGCTTCTTGATTGGAGAAAGAGAGGGGATCTCAGGAAATTTATAGCGTGGCATATCAAGTTGCAGATGACAGTGATGTGGATTATAGAGAACGAACTCGGTCGCCCCAATTAGTCGGAGATCTGTACCCGCACTACGACGAACTCAAACTGCCTTTTCCATGAGAGCAAGTGGCGTGGATTCGAATCTAGTTTTGGGCATAGTCTTGAAATAAGCGCACCAGTCAGCTCGAGTCTTGAGGTTGCGCACTCGATTGGTTATGTTGTCGTTGAACTTCACAATGTTGGCAATATGGATGATAGGATTACGCTGATACATTTGGGATATTCTTGGAACTTTTTCTTCATTATGGTTGAATTTGAAGTGGAATTATACACATAGAGCTAAGAGTAGCATACTACCATAAGGAGGTTGATCCTAGAAGCTGCAGAGAATCCACTGTAGAGATAGGCCAAAATCGTTGTGCTGATCTGCTTTCCTTTAAAGATCCCATTGATTGCGTTGATCTGATTATCTTCCAAAATATTATCTTGGGCAGGGAATAGTAGAGCTCCAGATAAACATACAATGAATGCCATCATCACAACCTCTGTATCTTCTTCCTTGAGATTTTCTATCTTTTTCAAGGTCCATTCAGCTAGCTTTGCTAGATTGATTCCTTTCTGAGTAAGACAGCCTTGAATTTCTTTTGGATTCTTCATGACCTTTTCAAAAAATTGATGACCATTGATCTTGTCCCTCATGAGCATCATCTCAGTCAAATTAGGTTCATAATTGTTGACCTCAAGTTTAGGAAGACCCGATAAGAGTTTAACTTCTCCCAGAAGGATAGTGGCTTTGAATGTGGAGAAAAGAAAAGTATGACTTTAAGGATGCTACAGTTCGATCAAAGCACCCATTATAGCCCAATCCATGCATGCGCTCTTGTAATGTTTGGCATGGATAATCAATCCTTGGATGTGCCACTTGGATATATATGATTGCATGGAAAGATTGATTTTTCCAACTAGTTTTTGGATCATGGAATAGAAGAAAATCGTCTTAGACCGGGGAAGAAAGGATATCCCTTGAAAAGAAAATTATAATAGTTCTATCATGCTTAAGAAGAATTTGGAATACGGAAAACATGTAGGAAGTTGCAAAAAGAAAAGAGAGTTTGAATAGAATAAACAGAATAGTTTACTTGTAAGTTAGGATCTTGTCCACTTAGATGACCTTCTACCTCGGAAAGCTTTTCAATCATCCACTTAGATCTCGTCTACTTAGATGACATCCTCCTTGAATAAATTGATTGCTCAATTCCCTTTGATTTTTCCATATTCTTCTCCCCTTTCTCTTGAGCTTTGTACAGAATTCTCTAGCTTTATTTC
Source organism: Zantedeschia hybrid cultivar (assembly GCA_030544215.1). Classification (NCBI taxonomy): domain Eukaryota; kingdom Viridiplantae; phylum Streptophyta; class Magnoliopsida; order Alismatales; family Araceae; genus Zantedeschia; species Zantedeschia hybrid cultivar. Next base: position 52,475,739 of record JARZZO010000011.1, read on the forward strand.
TTGATTGCTTATTGAATTGAAGAGATGGAGGTTTTATAGAGTGATTTGCGAAGTTGGGAAATCCTTTTCGAATTGGAAGAAGGATGTGCATAAAGAAAAGTGGAGTTCGGATTGGAGTTAGGAAGAGGGACAGTTTTTGTAAGCTAAATAGCGTCTGGGCGGGGCGACGTCATTTAAATGATGTCTAATAATGACTTTCAATAAAAATTTAGTAAATCAATCCGAACAATCTAGCGCACTATTTGGTCTTGAACAATGTCGCCAATGAAGAACTATTATATCACTGTTACGAGAGGACAATTAGGATTTAGGAATTAATATCATAGACTCTTATGTCGATATCAGCTTGGGATCCTAACAATTAATCAAGGGTGGCATTGTCGCCTTTATGGGACAATTGGTTTGAGTTGAATCTAAAATTTCAATCGTTCTTATGAAGTCAAAATGAGTGCACCTAATTAAGAATACACAATAATGAGGAAAGAGAAAAAAAGGAAAAAAAAAACCTCAAAATAGTAGAGTAAGAATGTTACAGCATCTAGTGAAAGATAGGTGGAGTAACATCATCCAGAAGATGCAAAATGGGAGTACAAGGCAAAGGGGTTCCATCTAAACTGCCCTAAAAGTTAATAACTAAAGCACAAGGTGGACTTTTAATTCCCTTAGACTTCAACTGATGCCTTCGACTGTGCAGTTAGCCTATTGCTTCACATGATTAGTTAATATGTTTCAACTCCGCCTACTCCCCAATCTCATTAACTTCGCCTACTAGTTTTGCTTACTTTTGTCAGTGATAAGTTCACAATTTTACATAAACCACATATGCAATTTACACACTTTGCTATCAATTTAATGAACAAAATCACATGGAATGATAGATAAATCAATTGTGCTTTCAAACATATCAATTCTGCAAAATTCGAATTTCAAATATCATCACTCCATAGATTGAATAAGAGTAGCAATTTCATTCTCAAATAAGACTTTCTGGACAATTATTTAATGTGCATTTGGATGATTTATTGATTGCCGCATGAACTTAACTGTTTTTGTGAATGCAAGACATGAACAAGTAGATGGCATAGTGGTTGGACTACTTGGATTTTAAGGAAGTAACAAGGGTTCAAATCATGGAAGGAACAAGATTGTATTTCTTTTTGTATTAAAAAGGGAACCACAAGCCAACTAAGAGAGAGAAGAGGGAATTTCGGAATTCAAATTTCAAAAATATTGTTTTTTAAAATTTGAATTTTAAAAGTTCAAAATCTTGAAAATAACATTTATTCTTCAATTCAAAATTCAAAATTTGAAATATCCCTCTCTAAATTTAAATTTCAAATATACATTCATGGAGAATCCTCTAATCAAGGGGGAGCTTAATGCAAGCAATTAAGGGCCCATTTATTAGAGGATTTGAAATTCAAAATTTGAATTAAGAATTCTCTTCTATAAAAACCAAGAGAGTGGGAGAAAAAGGCACCTTGAATCTTGTTTTTGAAATGCTCTCTCAATTTGGAGATTTTCACAACTTTTGAATTTTTTAACTCTCCACAAACCCCCCTAGCCGAATCCATCTCTCTCCTAATTTTTCTCTCTCTCCTTCTCTAGTTTCAAAAGTTTATTATTATTTTTTTCTTTGCTCTCTCTCTCTCCCACACAACATCCCACTTTTTCTCTCTCTCCCTGTTTCTCTTTCTCACACCCGCACACTCCCTCTCTCTCTGTCAAGCTCTCTCTCTTTCTCACTTTTTCTCTCTCCCCCTACGCATCTCTCTCTCAGGCGCTCCCTCTCTCTGTCAGGCTCTCTCTCTCCCTTACTTTTTCTTTCCCCCTTTCTCTCTCTCTCAGCGCCTCTCTCTCTCTCTTTCTCTCTTCTCCTCCCTGCAGCTCACGCCCGTGACTGCACCTCATCGGATCCCACCGGAGCCACGCGGAGCGCTCCCGCTCATTCCCACTCGAAGCTGCCCCGCGTCGGCACGCTCCAGTTCGGCCGCCGCTCCATCATCGACCGTGCCGCGAGGCACGACCGCGTCTGCCACGCGGCCGCACGGGGCTTGTTCCTGCCCAGCACCAGGGGCCCGTTAGCACCACGCGGCGCCATGCGATTGCGCCAACAATAGCCGTCCACCAGCCACGCTCTTGTTCGCGGTCCATTGAGCCTCCAAGCCCCTAGCGCCCCGCTCGTGATCCACTGTGCCCCCGAGCTTCATAGCGCCTCCACTAGCGGCACATTGAACCGCCCAAGCAAGCTTCTCACAGTGGCCCCCCCTGTTATTCTTTTATTAGTTTATTTTAGTTGTTAAGCTTTTAGTTAACATTTCTATTGCTAATTTTATTTTATTTTTAACCATTGTAATCTTTCTTAGTCCTTGAATAGAGATCAAGTTATTGTTTGTTATTATCTTGTGTCTATTTCTATTAATGTTTTCTAGACTACGTAGTTAGGCATCTCTATTTTGTTCAATCACATCAATAGTGTCTTAAGTAATATTTTTTTTGATAAACTTTAGGTGTTTTAGTGTTTCAATTGTGTTAGTAAATTCTGGTAATTATCTTCTCTAGATTTGCTTTTAAAAATCACACTTATGAACAACTTTTGCTAAAGATCCCAAAGTTTTCAAAATAAAAATTCTATTTCCTTGTGGATCGACTCGGTCTCAACCATGCACTACATTGCAACCTTTTATTTGAGATTGGGAATTTGAGATTGATGTTATTTGTGTTTTAACGACGGCATTTAAATATGCATCAGTCACCCGCTAGCTTCGACTATTATACTTCGCCTACTTCATCTCTTGCCAACTTCGACTATTTGCTTCGCCTACTTCCATAATTTGCTAGCTTCGGATGTCTCACCTACTTCCCTCGCCTACTAACTTTGACTACTTCCATCAATAAAAATGTATGCCATACAAGCCAATCAAATGAATTTGTTACGGCATCTTTCATGTAATTATCTCATTCTCATTAATAATAAATGACATATCTTCATTATATCTTATCATTTAATGTACGTCTACCATTTGATGTGATGATGTCTTGTAACACATGCGATGATGACTAAATCATAATGAGATGATGATAATGTGATCAGTGTTTTAGATGCATGTGTTCAAATTGTTCCTGATCATAAGATCTCCAAGACGAGACATTAAAGATCCAAATAGACCAGTGCACGTGATATTTACTTATATGATGAGAATGACTGATCTCATAGTCACTAGTGTGGAGACACTAACGTACATATGTATGTACTCATTAGTAGAATGAGTTCACTGAACTGATCCAACCTAGAATTCCCAAATGGTTTCATCATACTGGCTGTCAATTGGGATATTCTATAGTTACAGTAACATAGTTGGATCTTAAACTTGAGTCACCAAGGATGCCTTGCTTCACTGGCATTGAATATTTGATTATTGACTTAAGGATCTCTAGTATGTGATTCTGTATAGTCAATTATTAAGGCTTAATGGGATTTTCATAAAGGTTAACAACATGAAATCATTCACTCTCGGTATATCATCGGAGAGAGAATGTCCTATGGAATAGTATTCGAAAATCTCTGGCCATGGTACGATAATTAAATAGGAAAGGAGTTTTCTGTTTAACTTAATAATGAGCACAAGGTTCTATAAGGTCAAGACATATTAGGGTTTGATAGTTAAACCATTCCCTAGTCTAACTAGGCCATTGTATGGATGAGGATCTATAGCTATATAGTATATGTGGACAAAAGACTTCAATTAGTGGGTTGCATATGTAAGGATTGAGGTTTTCGGATCCGGTTATCGGGTCAGTTTCGGGGTCGGATCCCTTAGTTTGGGCCTTGATGGGGCTCAACGCGGTTTAAACGGCGTCCATCAATGTAGACGTGTTTTAGGCTGTGCCACGTGGGTGCTACGTGGGCTGGCCTTGGGTCGCAAGAGTACGGCCTCAGTCATATCGTCTGAATAGCGTCTTGTATGGACGACGTCATTTAGAGTACGACTCTAGGTTGTCAGTGTACGGCCCGGTCTTGTCATCTAAATGACGTCGGGCTTGCACGACGTGTTTTACCCAGCTTCTGATTGACCCCGCGAACCCTCCCTCCTTTCCCTCATTCTCTCCTTCCTCTTCTCTCTCTTCTCTTCCCTCCGGCGAGCCGGTGGCCCCTTTTTCCCCCCTCTTTGCTTTCCTCCCTCCATTCCATCTCTCCCTCCACTCTATCAACCTCCTAACTCCCACCACTACCACCACCATCTCCTCTGCGGTGTTTTTCTCTCTGGACGGCGGCCGATGTCCCGGTAGAGTAACGGCGTCCATGGCGGTACCGGCGGCGGCGTGTGACGAGGCGGGTTGGTGGCTTGGAGCTTGGAGGAGTTCGAGTAACCGGTAGGGTGACGATTCCCATTGTATTGTGTTTAAAAATCATGTTTTTCCGCTTTGGAGCATGTTTAGGGATGTTCTTGGGGTGAAAATACTAAATGCATGAAATGAGAAATTGGGCATTTTAATGAGTATTTAGGTTCTTCTCCTCCTCTTCCATGTTTTTTGTGTTTTTGCACGATTTGGGGAGGAAATCCCACCCCGTGGATCGGGATATGGCGGAAGAAGAACTTGTCTGTGAGGGTTAAATGGTGTCGAGGGACAACGACGCCTTTTAGAAAGGCGGCTCCCACCCACGACGCGATTTATCCCAAATAACAGACTCTGTCTCTGGACTGATGAGCGTCCAGGGACAGCGACGCCTTTCAAAAGGCGACTTGCTTAGGCGACACATTTTTAGTGAAAATCACCCCCCAGCCGGTCTCTGCTTCTGTCGCTATCAGGCGACGAGGGACAGCGACGCCTTTCAAAAGGCGGCTACATGTAACGACTCGTTTTAGGCTATTTTCGAGGTCAGACACATGAACCAGTTTAGGAGGCTTGAACGGCGTCGGCCTTGGGCGACGCGATTCAAGACAAAATCACATTAATTCATGCTATTAACATATCTTCATACTGTTAGATAATTTGGTTAAATGCATGCTTAAAATCGTACTAGATGATGAGGATTTTTACGTGATCGAATCGCATTGTGTTGTGTTTCGTGCGACCGTGGACCTAGAGTGACAGTTGTAGCGCTTAGCCACCCTGTGTCGGTGTGGGAGGGACACAGCGCCGGTGTGGGAGTGGTGGGGTGACGTCTAGAGAGAGGGTCACCTGGTGTAGCCCGGGGTTGTTAGTACCGGTGTAGGAGTGATACCTGTGGAGTGTCACTCGTGCTGGGGGAAGCAGAAACCACCTAGAGCCAGTTGGGCCGGAGTAGCTAGCGTGCTATCCGAGGGGTTACTGTTTGGTCTCAGCGGGTCGGTGTTTCCCGCGTTCGGCTGTGTGGTTGGCGTGTTTTGCTGAGACGCTGGTTAAAGGCTCCCTAGTATAATGGTTTCAAAGTTGTGCATGTTACATTTAGAATGCATGTGTTTTATATAGAAATTTAGGAATTGTGTTACTGCTTTACTTGCTTAATTTACCTATATTTGTGTTGCTGCACTTGTGGGTGCGTGAGTGGGCGGTGGAGATCGAAGGATCCCTACTGAGTCTTTTCGTTGAGACTCACCCCTATGGTTTTAAGGTGAGGGTTCCAGGCAGGCGTAGCGAGGAGAGTGCTGCCTTGGGTTGCGCGCCAACAGCCGTTGTTCCGGGATATGCCCCGATGTAGTTGTTATTTTATTTTCTGGCATGTACGCTTAATTATTTCTTTTCAGTTGGAGTATGTAATTATTTGCTGTGTCGAGTCGCATTGTAATAACTTTTAATTCTTGCACTTCCTTTTCAATTCAATGCGATGTGAATGTTTAGCTTAGTTTATTATTTATTTTCCAGACTTACCTGGATCCTGGTTTGGCTCCAAATTAATGATTCGGTACCCATTTAGTAATCGGATCCCCAATTATAGGGTAGCGGGTCGTTACAGCATATCCCCGATGTCTTTTTGGATCATGAGGTGTAGCTTGGTGCCATTTATGATCGGAAAGCTCAAGGGATTTATCATGCGATGACGGATCATATTGAAATTCATCATAAGATAATGAATAAATATTAATTAAGTCAAATAAGTTATTTTTGACTTAATGGGCTAAAAATCAAATAGACAGTTGGGGCTTAGAGGGTTACACACAAAAGAGTTCTCGCAGATATAGAGAGGATTTGAGTTTATATAAACTTCTAGATTTTTGTGAAAAATACTGGGAGTCTATAAATACTTGCTATGGAGGAACCCTAGATAAACTTTAGGGTTTTTCTTTACGACAAGTCGTCATCCTCTCTCTCTCTCTCTCTCTCTCTCTCTGGCGCCACCTTCTCTCTCCCCTCTTTGTTCATAGTGGAGTTGAGATTTAGGCAAAGCTCGTAGAATGTGAAGGAGATCCAGACTACCATGGGGACTCGTGTCTATACATCTAAAGGTTGGATGCTTGAATGGCTCGCAATCCACGAGGTCGACTACTCGTTCGTCTCTGATTCGGCGAGGGATTTTCATCCCCTTGATGGTGAAGATCATGTATTCATACTTTATTTATTGTTTTGTCACGATCTAAACATCCAAAAATTGATGCACGTAGATCGAGGGAAGAATTTTAAAATTTTAAATTCCATTGCACTCTCATTCTTCCGTAGAGAATCTTACATCCATTGCATGCTAGCTTCAGCTGTTGTAACCTTGACTACATGCTTCACCTATTGCCTGATAACTTCAGTGACTGAAAACTTACTTGGTTACCAACTTAGCTATTAAGCCTTTTCCTATTAACTTTTCCTACTATCTTCAATTATTGTCCTTCTTCAACTTCGCATGTCTATTTGCTTCACTTGTTTTTTTAAGAGTCTGTTGACTTCGCTTGTTTGGTTCAACTATTAAGTGCTCCTAAGGGATTTAAGATGGATTTCAATGCCTGATGATTTTAAGTGATGTCTAGTGCCTGATCTGATTTCTAATGCGTGTGATTATTTTGCCCTAACCATTTTGTAAGATTTTCTAATCAATGGACTTGTGTGATCATTGATGTGCCCATTTATTTGTTTTTCAGTTGTGTTCATGAATTTCTCTAAATGATCATCATTGATTTTAAGATTTATGTTTAATACAAATCAAATCAAATTAAATATCTCTCATTGAGTGTTCATTTTTGATATGGTCATAATTGAAGTTGAACTCTGATTTTGCTCAATGTATTCTTGCATACATTTTGGCATAGCACCAAAATTAGAAAAAGTTATCTATAGAGTAAGTTGGAGTGGAGCTGCCAAAGTATGGAGTTAGTGTTGTGTTTAGGAGATGGACAGAGATGATGTAATACCTCGACCCCCGGTTCTCGATTTTCGAATCAATTTATCAACTTTGACTATGATTGAGCATAGTTGAATTTCATTAAATTGCTTCAATTTGAGTTAAATGGAATATTATGGTGGATTGTTGTTTGAATTTAATCTAGTGGGTTAGTTGAGACTTAGTGGGTTTTTGGCTTAGTTACACAAGTTTAGTGGGTTTAATAAATTTAGAAATGTGAATAGATGACTTGCAGTGGTTTAGGTTAATGGGCTAAATTTTGGGACCCAAATAAAAGTTATTGGACCTTAGAAAGTGAACTTTAGATGGTTGAGTATAAATGGGCGTGGGGACCTATTTTTGAAAGTTTAAGTGTATGAATGCAAACTCCACTAACGTTAAATGTGGGGAGAGAGAAAAGCCCGACCCTGTAACGACCTGTCATTCTATAATCGGGGATCCAATTACTAAATATGTACCGAATCATTAAAATTAGAAATCAAATCAGGATCTCAAATAAGTCTTAGAAATAAATGATAAACTAAGTTAAATAATCCACACAGCATTAAAATTGTAAAGAAGGTGCGTGAATTAAAAATTATTACAATTCAGCTCGATTCAGCAATTAATTACATAATCCGACTGAAAAGAATAAATTAAGCGTACGGGTCTGAAAAGAAAAGAACAACTACATTGGGTCATGCTCCGGAACAGTGATTGTTGGTGCGCAACCCGAGACGAAACTCCACAACCTCTATGCCTGCCGAGAACCCTCACCTGAAAACCGCAGGGGGGTGAGTCACACCAAAATGGACTCAGTAGGAATCCTTCGATCCCCACCTCCCCCACATACACCCATAGTCGCAACAACACAAGGATATAGGCAACAAAAGTATAAGTAAAGTAGTAATTAAATAACACGTCCACCAAAAAGGAACACACTAGAAACTGTCAAACCAACCAGGAAAACACTGACCTGCTAGGACGGAACATCAACTCCTCAGATAGCGTGTTGGCTACTCAGGCCTGTCTAGCTCTAGGTGATTCTACCTCCTCCCAGTCATGAGTGACACTTCGAAGTGTACCACTCCCACACCGGTACTAGCTATTATCCTGGGATACACCAGGTGACACTCGCCTACTAGGAGTCACCCTGTCACTCTCACACCGACACTGCATCATTCCCACACCGACACAGGATGTCAAGCGCTAACAACTGTCACTCTAGGTCCACGATCGCATAAACACAACATAATGCGATCCGATCACATGGAAATGCCCACCTCCGATGTATGATTTCAAGCATGCATTTAATAGTATTGTCAAATAATATATAAGAATCTATTTAACATTTTTATCATACATGCTAAATGCAGGAAATTAAAGGGCTCTGGCTTGAATCGCATCGCCCATGGCCGACGTCATTCAAAGCCATAAAACTGGTTCCCACATAAACTGGCCTCGGGAGATGAGGGACTTGGGCCTAAATTGCGTTGCCCATTGTCGACACCATTTAAATGGCGTCACCTGGTCGCGATGCCATTTAACGCCCGAAAATCAAACCGCCCTTTAGCACTTGGGCCTAACTCATGTCACCCTGACTCAACGTCATTTAGTGCCCGAAATAGGATTTCCCTCTAGCCTCCCCCCAAGCTATAACCTGGGATTTCCTTCCCAAAATCGCCCCAAAATGCCAAAAATAGAAAAGATAAGGGAGAATCCAAATAATCATAATGAAAACACACCAACCCCCATTTCATAAAAACGCGCATTTCCATCAAAAACCTACTAAACATGCTCATTCTACCCAAAATCCTCACATCTCCATAACATACTCCAAAGCGGGAGATCATGGTTTAAAGCAAAAGAATCACGTGCAAGGATCGTTATTCTACCAATTCCTTGAACTCCTCCCAGATCCTCGCCGCCGATCCACTACACTGCAAGCTGCCACCGGTACCACCGTGGACGCCGTCACTCCACCAAGACGTTGGCTGCCGTCCAGAGAGTAAGGTGCCGTGGAGGAGATAGTGGTGGTTGTGGTGAGAGATGGGAGGGTATTGGAGTGGGGGAAGATGAAGAATGGGAAGAGGAAGGGAAGGAGAGAGTCGGAGAGATTCGGAGAGAGGGAAGAGAGAGAGAGAGGAAAGGAGAGAATGAGAGAAAGGAGGGAGGGTCGGAACATCAAACTGAAACATGTTAAATAGCGTTGTTCCCAGACGACGGCATTCAGACGATAGGATGGGGTGGTACACTAGAAGATCTATGAATGGCATCGTCCATGCAAGACGCCATTCAGATGACAAGACCAGGGCCGTACACACGCGTCCCAACGTCCGCCCACACAGCACACCTGCAAGGCTTCTAAATAGCGTTTCCCTAGGCCGACGCCATTAAAAAATCGCGTCTCGCAAACTCGACGCGATAAAGAGTCCATGCCACAAGCTTACAAGGGCCCAAACCAAGGGATCCGACACCAAAATCGACGCGATAACTGAATCCGAAATCTCAATCCTTACAGACCCTCACCTTCCCGTCTCCTTCCCATCCTCTCTTGCACCTCCTCTTTCACTCTCTTGGCTAGTTTGGAGTAGGATTCATGTGTGCATGCGTGTAGGCTTGTTCATAAAGGCTTTCATGGAGTTCTTGGAGGTGGTGGAGTGTTCTTAAGGTTCTTCTTGGGAGAAGTTTCTAGCTTAATGTGAATTATTAATGAAGACGCTTGAACTTCTTCTTTGGCACTTTATGGAGCCTGGATTCGTTCTAGAAGGCCCTATTTTGGTAGGGGAGAGTCTACTTAAGGTAAGGTGATACTCATGTTTGGGTTTTCCTTGAACCATAGTGTGCATACTGGTTTTGAAGCTTAGGATGGACATGCATAGATAGAATTTGATGTTTTACAAATTGTGTTACTACTTATAATTCTTATTTTGCTTATGAATGTGAAATTGAATAATTACAAGATGAGTTTTCCATGTGTGTTTAAGTTAATATGAAAATGGTTTCCTCTCCTAAGTTCTTGAATTATTACTCATGATTCCTAGAATTGTATTACCATGCATGATTGAGAATTGGTTAAATATCATATCTATATGCTATGTTAATTTCATTATTTTTTGTTAAGATTTAAGGAATTTTGGCTTGCATTCAGATGGATTTGGAGCTTTCCTCCAAAAATTTACGTCTAAAGACATCTTGAAATTGTTCGACTTGTAGAGTGCAGTATTCAACTTGAAATTTATATATGATATAGCTATCTTGATATTCTTTAATACCTATGGACATAATTGAGTTTTATTTAGTGATTTTGAATAATTGGAGTTGTTGAGAGATGTGAAAAAAAAAAAAATCAGGACCATGAACGTTTCTGGTGGGATGCAGTAACTGACAAAAATAGTTGATTGTTTTCTACCAGTTTCCTATTTCGCTCATGTTGATCAAAACACTCGACTGTTTTGATTAATTTGGTTGACCATTCTAGTAGATTAAATTATTTGGCTTCTGTTTGGCCAAATAATTGACCGTTTTTTCAGTTCGGTCGACCGTTTGAACCCAAAACTGTGATTTTAGAGAGGTAATGAGAGGTTTTGACTCGCAAGTTTTGTAATTGACTATGGACTTGTGTTTAATGATTTGTAATGATCCAATTATGAGTAATTGGATGTGATTCGTCTCGAATGTTATGTCTTTACACTGGTACCTTTTTCTTTGTATAAGAATTAAGGAGTTTTTTTTGATACGTTCCTATGATTCGACTAAAATGACCACTCCACTAGCATAGATGTCTATATTGATGTATCTCCTAGGGAAGGGATAGGGTTTCCTGTAGCCATATGATGGGGTCAGGTCAGGACTTGGCTTAGCCATATAATGGAATTATATTTCTAAATCTGACTCTTATGATTTGACTGACCAAGGGTATTGGGGGAGTCAACTTATGTGTGCACCTCGGCTGAGGACTTGGATTACGTTGACGATGTGCCTCGTACCTTAGTTGGCCTTACTTCTTTGCTACACTTTCATGAATTTTTGGAGATTTTAAGAAGGCCGAGCGGTATTGATCGGGTAAGGAATCTCTCCTAATGCTCCAAATCCAAAGATGATGATATTGATATAATTATGCTAGTGATGTATTTCCCGTCATTCTTAGAGAGTTTATTATTGAATGAATAATCATGAAATAGATTGAGAACCGACTTGGAAATGGGTTAATGTCACGAGGAAATTATAAATTGGCCCTAGAATGGGTCAAAGAAATGAATGATGACTGCATGATCCATATGAACCGACTATAATACGGATGCATGATAGATATGAATTAGTGTTGATATAGAGACTGAGATTAAAGGTTTCATGAGATGATGAAAGATGACTCTCACCTATGAATGCAAAGTAGATCCATAAGATTGTCCCTTATTTGTTTATGTGATTACACCATCGTAAAGATTACATATGTTAACTTTGTGTACTCATGTGAAATGACCTATTGGGATATATGTCTGATTTTGATTGTTGATTCATGCAATAACTACTCGATAGTGATTTTTATTCATTAGACATCTATTAATGATTGATTATGAATGAATGGCTATGAAGAATCACAACATTTATCTCCTTATTTGATGACGTGGTGGTTATGTAATAATTTTATGTCACTTCCTGGATATATATAAATGGTCGAATGTATATTTTTTATTATTATATTTGTGTGTGATTAAATTGTATTCTTTCTAATTCAAATTTATTATCAACAATATATGAAACGATTACGACGAATTTAGATCCGATAATACATCAAACCAAGCGAACCAACTCAGAGTAGTGTCTTTTGGACTGCAGTGTTATAGATGAGTTGGAACAGTCTCATATTTAAAAACAAGAAAAAGTTACTACGTTATATTTGGGAGATTTAGACCGATAATTAATGAGACAATTTTTAGGGGCAAAACCCTGTAGATTTGTCTCAAGATAGATGATATCTCACAAAGATTAAATTGGCTCGCTCCGTAAACACATACACACTTGTCTTCTGAGGGATTTAGAGAGAGTGGGGGGGTGGGGGGGGGTGTTAAGGAAGAGGTAGGTAGAAAATAGATTGAGAAATGCTTGCTGCACAACTGGGTGTGCAGCAACGCACAACTGGGTGCGGTTGGACCACGTGGCGTTGAAGGCCAGCTGGGAATGCTGACATCAGCACGTCCGCTGCGCCAACGCTGACATCCGGACACTCGCTGCGCCAATCGCCTGCCCGGATCCGCCCCCGTCAAATCCCGCACCGTAATGAGTACCCCGTCCTGTCCGTTTGAAATTTACGGAGCGTTTGAATATTTTCTACCCAAAATGCCATTTTCCCACCCATCGCCATCCACGCGGGAAACAACGAAGCCAGAGGAGGGACGCGGCCGGAAGCGGAACAGAGCGGAGGAAGCGAAGGTGAAGCGGACCTGCGTCGCGTGAACCTGCGTCACTGACAAACCCCGGCCCGTTTCACGTCTCCTCTGCTCCGGCGGAGTGAACCTGCGGCGCTGAAATGGCCCGAAGCGGAGGAGAGCGGAGGAGAGTGAAGGAGAGCAGAGGAGAAGCGGGCGGCCGGAAGCGGAGGGGCGGCTGGTAGCGGAGGTGAAGCGAGTGGCGGTAACGACCGGGTATTTCTCCTTTACTTTTTTTCCTTTCCTTCCTATCTCTCTTGTGCCATCTTCCCAACCTCCTCTCTGTCATGCCCCTTCTTCCTCTGTCATCTTTTTCTCCCACACTAGATTTCCTTCCAACGGCCACTGTCCTCAGAGAATTTCATTTGTTCGCACGAGGTCCCTCCTCCTATCTCGTGCTGGTCGTGAAGCGGCAACCCCATCTTCTGGTCGGTGGTTTCATCAGCAACTTGCAAGCAGGGGCTTCAGTAGCGACGACCAAGAGAACCAATCCGATTACCTAGTCTCTCTCCTGTATACCTGCAAGAAGCTTGCAAGAAGGATTCCACCGGAGCACGAATCAGAGTGAGTAGCAATGTCAATGTTCCTTAATCATATTTAGTTTTTGTCATCATTGGTCTTCCTCATGTGTCACTGTTTTGCAGAACATTTCATAGCAAGTATGACAAAAAAGAAGGGGACAGCGGTGATCCCTCCAAAGGGGAAGAAAGTCGATCGCAAGAAGGCTATTACCAAGCAGAGGATGGCCACCCCTGAGGCTAGCCGACCAGAGTCCACATCCACCACGTCAGGTAGGAACTGAATTTTTTTTTTCTCCCTTCTTGCAACTTGGTAAATTTCATCTCAAATGTCATTATGTCTTCTACTGGTATCATTTTGAAGACACATTTTGTTCTTTGATTTTTCTGTACATTATTCTTTGTAATTTTTTACTCCTAGATCTCCTAAGTCCACCTCTCTGCATGTTCCGTCATTTTCAATAGATCCGCTCATCCACTTCCACATTTTTCTTTCTTCTAATCACTGTTCCAGCAATTAGCATTAGGGAAGCCCATTGAGTTACAAAGTAGACAGTAAAATAAAAAGTAAACCTTTGTTAAAAGGGAAAAAAAGAAGAAAGAACAAATAGGACATACAAGTTGACAGAAAATCTTATACATTTTCCAATGACATACAAACTGAGCCTCAGGACACATCTAACTTAGACAAGCTCTCCAATGTATGATCAATTTACCGCAAAAGACAGAGTTTACTAAGGATATTCATATCCTTATAAGTCAACTTTGGTCTCAGAACTTGTGATCACCATTCCTAATAAATGCTTGTGCATCCTACATGACTCATCGTCTCTCTCCTACGCATCACTTGACCTGTCTCTCTTTCCCCTCAAACCTCCACCAGTTAACATCCTCCCCACCTCACCATACATGAGTATGCCTGATGGTAATAAAGAGCTTGACTACAATACATGCCTCCTCTTGTTTAACTTACAATGTGATACTGTAAACTTTTTAATTTCTTCTACGTTGTCTGACGATTGTCAATGTCAACCTGAACTTGTCATTCTTAATATGTATTTGTGGATCTTAACTTGGATATGTGAATGAAAATCTGAAGTTGTCAATCTTAATCTGCATGTGTGAATGTTTACTTGTATTCGTTCATAGAGATCTTTATTTGTTAATGTTAACATGTATTTGTGAATTAAACTTGAGTTTGTCAATATTAACTTAGATTTGTCAATGTTAACATGTCAACAATTTTTTGATAATTTTTACATTCTGTCTATGTGAACATTAACTTCTGTTTGTCCATCATATCCTTTATTTGTCAATCTTAATTTGTGGATGTTGACATTATCTGTGTCCAACCCACCCAACCCACCCCGTGGTCACCTATCACAAACATATTACTTGCCTCTCTCCCTAATTTGATTTCACATTGTCTAACATTCCTGATAACCACATGGTGAAGTTATTTTAAAAAAAAAAAAATAACGAATAAACAAATGATCCGTGAGAGATCTATCACCTAAGAAAGAAAATATTACATCTATTTTGTCCAACCCACCCTGTGGCCACCTATCATAAGCATATTAGATGCCTCTTCCGTTGATTTAATTTCACATTATCTATTTTTCTTGACAACCACATGGTAAAGAGGTTTTTTTTTTTTTTTTAATAATCCAAAAATGATAGGTCAATACCTATCCCCCAAGAAAGAAAAAATTACATGTGTTATTTCCAACTTACATTGTGCCCACCTATTATAAGCATATTACTTGTCTCTCCCCCTGATTGAATTTCACATTGGTTTTTTTTTTTAATAATAATAAAATGATAGGTGAGATACCTATCACCCAAGAAACAAAAAATTTGTTCTTTGCAAATCACCCTGTGCCATATTGGACACTAGGACACAACACAAGTCTTGAATATACATGTTCATGCTCCATTTACGATTTTAGATGACCACTTCATCTTTTTCAAACACTTGTTTAAACATTAAGTAAGATTCAATAAACTTATTAATATCAAACTCATCATTTCTATGTTTTGGACAAGTTTCAATTGATCATATTCTTCTAGATGGATGTGTACGTACAAATATATTTAACTTTGTATATCTCTTGTATTGTGATGTTTTCTTTCCAAAATTATGTTGTACCCAGTTACATGTTTGTATAAACACAAAACATCCATGTCCATGGCTCATGTCTATGGCTCACAAATCATGTGGGCAAGGTAATACCTATGAACAACTTAACAAAGGATAAGCAGCAATCTTGAAAACAGCTTGCATACTTTATATAAAAAAAGGTAGCTTGCTCACAATATTATAGATTGCACTGCCAATTTTATTTCAATAATACACCCCCTCTTAAATTGGTCATCAATCTTGGCCATTTCTCGTGTATGTTGAATGTGCACCTTCATAGATGCCATTAAGTTTAAAATGGTTTTTAACCTGAGGGCATATTCCTTCAACAAGGCGAGTGGGAAAATGATGTTATTTATACTATGTTGTACCCCAAAAATTTTAAGAAAGAACATGCACAATCTTTGGGCAAAAAAGAATTGGTAGAAAGCAATTTCAGCATTCATTCTTTAGGTAGTCAATGGTATAGGAGATTATAGTACTGTTGTGCCATCTTTGGACAGCTGGTTTATGGGTAAGATGTAAGGATGACTTTTGATTTCAACATTTCCTTTTATTATCTTTCTCATGCCTATTGCTTGCCATATTGATACAGTGCATGATAAACTATGAGAATCTAAAGAAAGATTAATTTTTTTAACTTGAACAAAGGCTACGCATAGGAAGGACATGGGAAAATTAATCTGTCCTTTGCATTTATATGGCACATTTCCAATACTCTTATTTTGCTCAATGGTGGAATGACATGGGAAGGAACTAATCAATACACCCTTCTGATTACCATTACATTCGTTGGATAACTGGTCAGGTACTATCGTTCCACCCTACGTGCAGACACACCTTCTTTCATTGACTATGATTTGCTGCACAATCATGTTGTACACCGGCAGTCGGTTTTAGGTCACAGTAAATATTTTTACACTTTATTTTTTATACAGTTCAATGCCTCATAAATTGTCATATTCTTTTAATCACGTGTTTGTAGTTTTCTGTATTTTCATTTGGTTCTCAAATTGTTGCATAGTTCATTTTATTTAAAACATGATTGTGCACGTGGAATGGATGTTGCACTTAGTTAACAGCCAGTGAACATGGTTCTAAGTTCTAATTCCGTTCCCGAACTTGTAATTGTTAACTTGTAATCTTCCACAGCAACATTTATTTGTCAATCTTATCCCGTATTTGTGAGTGAAAACTGAGATTTGTCAACTGATTCCGAACTCTATGCAGCAAATCTGCTATTTGTCATTTAAGTTATGTATTTGTAAAGTAATTGTTGTTGTTTCCTTATAGTATTTCATTCATGATATTTATGACTAATTATTTCTTCATTGGTAACACAGGTGGACGGGGACAAATTTTGCTAGCCCGATGCTCTTTAATAGCATACGTGGATGACCGCGATGCCTTGGGCTTTAGAGATTGCCACAGGAGTTTGATGTGCCAAACTCCATTTGTGCCATTCATGGACAACCGGCCTCTCACATCGTTCCCTTTCTATTTCCTAGAGCAAATAATAGATGCCTTTCAGGGAGGGTGTGACTTTGTCCTTGGTACAACGGTGGTCACATTCTCCCCCCAAGATGTCGCTTTGATTTTGGGAGTACCATGCACAGGCGTTGAAGTGCACCATTACGGCTCAAAGGATCAGCCTTCCCGACTTCGGGAACGTTTTGGCGAGAGAGTAGTGTTCGAGAGAAAGATCATACAGGAGCTAATTCACAGTCTTGTAGGCTCTGATGATGAGGTAGATGTAGCCGACACAGTTCGGCTGTGGATACTCCTACTGTTCTCTACATTTTTGTGTCCAGTAACTCAGCATAGATGTCCCCGTCAGCTACTGCATTATTTGGATGACCTACAGTCACTTAGTAAATATTCCTGGGCAGTGGCATTTCATCAACTCATCATGCACAAATTTGATGTCCTGGTACGTGCAGTAAAGGACAAGAGGAGTGGTAGGAAAACTGTAGGAAAGAGAAGTCGTGGGGGAGATGAACCAACAGGGAATATATTCTTGTATGGTTGCTCAGCTGCCTTAGCGGTATGTATTCTATTAGTTTTACTATTCTTTGTATTTGATGTTGTATCATTTTACATATCATATAATATATTTTTAACTCATTTTGCATGTATTTGTAGGTGTGGTTTCTGGAGCATACCTACATCCGGCAGCCACTAAATAGGTCTGCATTTCCCCGTTTATTTCGGTGGCCATCCATGAATGTACGAAAATTTGCGTGGACAGGAGCCACCTTGAGAACAAATCAGGTAATATTCACCCATGAAATGTGACTAAATCCACGTGCATTGATGTTATCTTTTTTCTTAGTAACAACGTGATCTAAATACTTTCAAACAGGTTGTTGAGAAATTGGAGGTGGAGCCCGCTGAAAGGTGGCTCTTTGGGATGGGGGAAGAAAGCAGAAGGGAGGAGCCAGCCACCTCTAATGCCATCGAGACATTGACACGCCAAGTTACGGCGCTTGTTGACATGGTCAAATGTCTAGATGAGAAGCAAGCAAGGGAGTTGATGGAGGTTCGAAAACAAATAGATGCCCGATTTGATCGTTTGGAGAGCAAAGTTGATGCTCTTTTCGCACAAGTAAGGGCTTTGGGTCATGAACATGGGAAGGGGGAGGTGCCTACAATGGTGCTGTAGTTGAGGAGGAGGGAGAGCATGCAGGGATACATGGACTTGAAGAGGAAGGGGACCTCCACGACGGGGCTGCATGCGTTGGTACGGAATTGGGAGAGCACCTTCATGAACAGTTGGAAGCATCTGCTAAGGTTGAGCATAAGGGAAAGACTAAATCTTTGCGTAGGTTTAAGAAGAAGAGGATTGCTGGACCCAAGAGGGTTATTTATGAAGGGACAATGGTAAGTAGATTGTTAGAAAGTTAGTTTACTTATTTTCTTCTTATTGTGATTCATGTGTACTCTAATGCAGGCATCTCTGAAGAATGAGGAATATGAATTTTCTAGGAAGAGTCTTCTAGGAGTGAACGATGAGGCGGTCATTCACACTTTTTTATCATCTAACATGACCGAGTAAGTAAATTTCTATACATTTACTACATTCATCCACTTTGGAAAAAAAAGTGAACACTGGAGGAAAAGTTTAGCAGTGACAAGAGAAAAAAAAATGATAAAGATGAAAAAAAAGCATGGAAGGAAATCTCTTTTTCACGTTTCATGTATATTCTCTACAAAACTCTAGGAGAACTTTAGGAGTCATAAAAGATTACTCATGTCTTTTTACTTAGAGAGGCCGGAGCCGTCCCTCCACCGCCTCTTCTTGTCTAGGAATAGTGCTACATAGTGGGATATGGGCTTTCATAGTGATAGATGCATGTATGCTGGAAGCAGAAACCTGCATACTGGGATATAGGCTTGCATGTTGAACTGGTTTTAGGGGAAAAAAAATAGGAAGGGAGGAAAAAAAGGTGGAAATCCTAGAGATTCAGCAACATTTAGAAACTTTTTTGCAGCTCTGAGAGGCGATTTGCATTTTTGTGGGAATTTAACAAAAAGGAGCAAGAACATTGAGCATTCAAAATCTAGAAGGGGTTCTCCGAACACATGCGTGGAATTTTTTCCCTTTTCTTCTCTCTCTGTTTCATAGAATCAACACCCCATTCAGACAAAAAGGAAAATGGAAAGGAGAAGGGAAGAGATTAAGCAGACTTGAGGAATTTTAAACACTTTGCCTACCCTTTTGATTATTTCCTCTTGCCCTCCTCCCCCATTTATTATGTTTGGTGTTGGTGCAGGTTAAAGTGGTAAAAGGAGGAAAAAAAAGGGCATTATAAATACCGTTGATGGTGGTTGACTTTGTGTTTTTTTTACTATACTGTCTGATTCAGAAAAGGGGCCTCTTGCTTCTCCCTTTTAATGTCAGTGCTTGTAGTATGAAATTTCTATACGAATTTTGTTGTACGAGTGTCATACAAGTTTTTTTTTTTTTTTTGCATAGGCTGTTTCATTAGAGAATGTTAACCTTTTTTTGTCAAGTATGGATTTGAAAATGGTTTGTGAAAGAGAATACCAGAAAATGGGTGGCAGCTGTTTTGGAAATATGTTTATATTCGAAAGTTTAATGTTGTCTTCCTTAATAGAAGTTATGAAGTTCTATAAGAATGCACTGTGTTACTACATTCTTAAATTGCCTTCCTTAATCAGCTTTTTTATAGAGGAAAGTTTGCATCTCATCTTGTTCTGTGGTCTTTGTCTTTGAAAAATTACAGTTTTCTTTTAGTACACCTATGTCAGTTCAAAGCTTCATATATGGACGTTCTAATATTTTCAGCATTATCCTTAGAGGATAATCATTTATCCCTCCATTCCTGAGACATCTAGGCCCACTCAGTCATCTACCAAACACAACGAACTCATTTTGTGTCCATTTCCCATTGCATATAAGAATTAGTAGTTTGAAACTTCCTTTACTAGAACTGTAACTTACTGAAATTTTCCTTTCATTTCAAGTAGGAGAGTAAAAACATGTTTTAGATATTGATCCATTTTCCATTACATGTCTTTTATGTATGGGTATGTGTTTACATTCTGCCTTCATGTTGTCAGTGAACATGTTGTCTTGAGCACTACATGGGGTGCGAATTTCACAAGACAACACGTGTCCCATTTATTATCTGGACAAATGACACACGATGATGTAAGTATTGTATGTTAACATTGACAATTGGTAGTAAATTAATATTAGATTCATTCATGTAAACACACGTACATATACACCTTTGCAAGTGATTGATTATGTTGTGCATAGGATCAAACAGAGGCAATTACAATCTCCTGAAAGTTACAAAGCGTGGGGCTATTTGTCTACCATTCATCGAAACAAGGTAGATATTGTTAAAAAGAACACGGCCGCCAAAGCAGAATGCCTTATGAAGCTATTTAAGGAGTTCAGTACGGATGAGGCGTTAAGAAAAGTTGATTTTCTTTTCTTTGTGCTTCACTCCTCAAACCATTGGCATTTGCTTACCCTTGATACACAGAGGAAGTGCTTCACATCATATAATTCTATCAAAGGAGATGTATTGCATAATGCCACAGCACGGTCTTGGGTAATGAAGTGTTTGACTTATTAATCTGTGACTATATTCCTTTTTACTATTATTTGTATGACATTTCCTTAATTATCTTTGCAAGTTCTCATCATCAAAAAGTACTTCCAACTCGCTGGGGTGCAAAGTGAAATAAAAAATTAGAAATTGGAGTTTGACGAATCATGCGCATCTCAGCCCCCTGATAGTTTGGATTGCGCGATGTATGTGGTGAAGTTCATAGAGGCATTGACAGTAAGGAGTACAATGCCTCAGATGGACATTACTGCAGACGATATTGCACGATTGAGGGGACAGTTGGCAGTCGACATGGTGACCATGGGCGCTCAATGAACAGCCTTCAATCGGATGTATTTGGATTGGTTATCTTCTAAGAACTTTGTACAACATGTTGTCACTCACACTTGTGTTATTCTCAGGGGTATGCCTCGGTGACATGATATTTTCAAGAATATGCATCGGTGCGACTTTGTAAATGATTCACTTTAATATTTTCTGGTGTGACCTTGTAAATGATTCACTTTAATATTTTCTACCTTGTGTTGTTGTGTTGCTCATGGATCTTGCAAGCTTCTGTCTGTGAGTAGTTTATGTGAAAAGAAACCTGTGTTGTGATATTACTACATACTTTTTATGTGTCTGTGATTCAGGTTACAATTGACAAGTACACGTTAACATTGAAAATTGCAGGTTAACATTGATAAATACAGGTTGCTCATTGGTCTTGCAAGTTTGTGTCTGTGATTAGTTTCTGTAGAAAGAAACCTGTGTCTGTGATGTTACAGATACTTTTTTGTCTCTATGATCCAGATTACAGTGGACAAATACAGGTTAACATTGAAAATTATAG
This sequence comes from Zantedeschia hybrid cultivar, assembly GCA_030544215.1. NCBI lineage: Eukaryota > Viridiplantae > Streptophyta > Magnoliopsida > Alismatales > Araceae > Zantedeschia > Zantedeschia hybrid cultivar. Next base: position 52,497,051 of record JARZZO010000011.1, read on the forward strand.
GTAAGCATTATCAAATACAGAGGTAACATTGATAAATTAATGTATGCACCCACAGGATAATTTTGACAAATACATGTTAACATAGAAAAATACAACTCTGTATTCACAAATACCGAGTAAGATTGACAAGTTAATATAAGCATTGAGAAGATAAGATTGACAAATACACGTTAGCATTGAAAATTACATATAGGTATTTACAAATATCGCGTAAGAATGACAAATTAATGTACGCATTGAGAGGATAACATTGACAAATAAACGTTTAGACTGTCAAATGTGAACTAAGGCATTAATCACTATGGCCCTTTACTTGTCAATGTTACTCCGTGATTGTCAATTTCATTTTATATTTGTCAGTAATAATATGTATTTGTCAATGTAAATCAAAATAATGTTACTATGTGTTTGTCAATATCCGACAGCATTTGTCCGGATTACTCTCTATTTATGAATACAAACCCGTATTTATGAATGTTATCCTCTACTATTCAATGTTACTTTGTATTTGTCAATCCTACCTGGATTTGTCAATGTTAATCCATACGAGTGAATGTTAGTTTGTCTTTGTCAATCTTACCTATCATTTGTCACTTTTACTCTTTATTTACAAATAAAAACAGCGCATTTGTCAATGATAGTTGCCAACGTAAAGGTTGCCAATATTATCCTTGTACATATGTGAATTTTGACAAATACAGGTTAACATAGAAAAATACAACTATGTATTCACAAATACTGAGTAAGATTGACAAATTAATATAGGCATTGAGAAGATAAGATTGACAAATACACGTTAGCATTGAAAATTACAGATAGGTATTTACAAATACCGCGTAAGAATGACAAATTAATGTACACATTGAGAGGATAACATTGACAAATAAACGTTTAGACTGTCAAATGTGAACTAATGCATTAATCACTATGGCCCTTTACTTGTCAATGTTACTCCGTGATTGTCAATTTCATTTTATATTTGTCAGTAATAATATGTATTTGTCAATGTAAATCAAAATAATGTTACTATGTGTTTGTCAATATCCGACAGTATTTGTCCGGATTACTCTCTATTTATGAACACAAACCCGTATTTATGAATGTTATCCTCTACTATTCAATGTTATTTTGTATTTGTCAATCCTACATGGATTTGTCAATGTCAATCTATACGAGTGAATGTTAGTTTGTCTTTGTCAATCTTACCTATCATTTGTCACTTTTACTCTCTATTTACAAATAAAAACAGCGCATTTGTCAATGTTAGTTGCCAATGTAAAGGTTGCCAATATTATCCTTGTGCATATGAGAATTAGTATTTATCAATGTAATACAATATGTGTCAATTATACGTTGTATTTGTAAATTTAAAATTTATCAATGCTAGTATATGTTCGTCAAGATTAACTTGTATTGGTCAATGTTAGTCTGTACTACTCGATCTTATGTTTATCATTATTAGTTTCTATTTATTAATAAAAACGTCATATTTATCAATGTTAGTTGTGACTATAAAGGTTGCCAATATTATTCTTTATTTATCAATATTATCCCGTATTTATCAATGTAATCTTATATTTGTCAATCATATGCTGCATTTGTAAATCTAAATGTTTGTTATTTCTACCGTAAGTTTGTCAAGATGACTATGCAGTTGTCAATGTGAGTCAGTGCTAGTCGATATTAGTTTGCGTTTGTCAATGTTATCCTAAATTTGTAAATATTAATATTTATTTATTAATATAAACGTCATATTTGTCAATATTCATTGCCAATTTAAAGATTGCAGATATTATCCTTTATTTTTCAATATTAGTCCGTATTCATCAATGGAAACCTATATTTGTCAATTATACGATAGATTTGTAAATGTAAATTTTTGTCAGTGTCGGACTATATTTATCAATACTAGTCTACTTTAGTAAACATTAACCTTCATTTGTCAATGTTAGTCTCTACTATTTGATCTTATTTTGTGTTTGTCGATCTTATCTGGAATTTGTCGCAATTAGTCTATATTTATCAACCTAAACGTGTTATGTATCAATCATAGTTGCCACTGTAAGGCTTGTTAAAATTATCGTATACTTATCAACAGTAGTCAGTATTTATCGATGGAATACCATATTCGTCAGTCATAATCTGCATTTGTAAATGCCAACGTCTCTCAGTGTCATATTCTAGTTGTCAACGCTAGTCCATTTTAGTGAAGATTAACATGTATTTGTCAATGTTAGCCTGTGCTAGTCGATCTTAGTTTGTGTTTGTCGATCTAACCTAAAGTTTGTCACCATTACCCCATTAGTTTCTATTTATCAATATAAACGCCGTTTAGTTGCCACTGTAAGGGTTGCTAATTATCAATATTACTTGTTAATATTACTTCGTATTTATCAATAGAATACCTTATTTGTCAATGGTACACTGCATTGGTAAATGTAAATATTTCTCGATGTCAGTTTTTATTTATCAATGATAGTCTATGTTTATCAATTTTTCTTTGCGTTTGTGAATGTTAGTCTACACTAGTCGATATTACATGAAATTTGTCAACATTACTCTTTATTTATCAACATAAATGTGTTATTTATCAATCTTAGGTGCTACTGTAAGGCTTGCTAAAATTATCCTTTACTTGTCAATATTAGTCCGTAGTTGACAATAAAATTTCATATTTGTAAATCATACTCTGTATTTATAAATGTAAAAGTTTGTCAGTGTCAGACTCTCTTTGTCAATGCTAGTCTGTTTTGATCAAGCTTAACCTGCATTTGTCAATGTTAGTTTGAACTAATCGATCTTAGTTTCTGTTTGTCAATCTTACCTAAAGTTTGTCATCAATAATCTCTATTTATCAACATAAACGCCGTATTTATCAATAATAATTATCACTGTAAGGCTTGCTAAAATTATCAATATTACTCTGCTTTTGTCAATATTACTATGCATTTGTCAATACTCTCTTGTATTGATGTCTATAGGTTGCAGTATTTATGAACACTACGTGAATGTGTATGCATGCCCTCAACTGAGTATAGGTATAGTTGTAACCTGTATAACGAGGTTGCATATCCTTAAAAGCCTATAAAACAATGAAAAAAAATTGATTCTAATTCAGACTTGAAACACAAAAATTTAACATTCATGAATAGACAACACATATGTCAACTTTTCGTTATATTACTTAAAATTTCACATTCACATACAAAGATGTATTACATACAAGTCAAGAACCTATGTACATTGCTTGAGAAATGTACATTCACATACAAAACTTATATTAAATTTTCACATCACATACATACACTCACACACAACTTTTTTCCTATACAGCCATATAGATAATGTATGTCAATCTCAACATCATCTTTCACAAAAATATATAGCTGCAAGGCATATAAACATGCGCCACCAAAAAGGCTTATGGACAACCATCAATTTATATGTTGCTGCATCGTCTCCTCCGCAACATCAGTGTTCATTGTTTCTATCATCTGGATATTACTCTCAACAGTAGCGTTGTTAGTCTGAGATGCCCTTTTACATTTTTTCCTAAGTTTCTCAAGAGAGCTCTGAATCCTTTTTCCCTTTTCCGACCTTTGGTAACTGATCTTGGAGGATTTTTAATAGGTCCATTTATGTCCACAACAGTGAGCATGGATTTGTCTTCTTCGGTGGCAGCTATCAACTTATTCATCAGTTTGAGAATTTCATCCACAACTACATCAAATCTAAGTTTTGACAGAGACCTAGTCTCGGCAACCTTCATGAGACGGTGAATTAAATTGCCGTACCTTGCAGAGTTTGAATTTTGCAAGTCATTCTGAACATTAGAGTCATCAATTGCTGAACGATACCTCATCTCTTTTGTCCACCGCTGCATAAAATATCTTTCGGGAATCATATTGATGCCGCAAAGAAGAAATGCCATCAATGCATGCCTACATAAATATCCTTTGAATTGGAAACAACGGCAAAAGCATGATACGGTTCCTTCTTTCCGATCACATGATACAGTGTACTCCTTCACAATTTCCTTAACTCTGTCTTTAACTTTCACCCGTTCAAATGACTTCACCCTCAAGACACATGTACATTCGTCAAGTTGAATAATGGTAGGATGACAAGCAGCAACATGTATAACCTCTTGCAGAAATTTTTTGAAAATTTGCCTCGTGTAAATGTTAGCAGCTTGCTTCTTAAAAGGCGAGGATGTTGTTAAGTAAGCTATCGTTTCTATGGATTTAACATTCGCTTGATTCTTTGCATCATATCTTCTGTCAATTGCAACTGTATACTTTTCAATGAACTCAGCAAGTGTGGTCTTTGAGTACACAAATCCATCAAAGAAATGATTAATGCTCTCACTACGTTGCGAGGTTGACATTCCTGTACAATCATATTATATCCAGTCCATTTATCATATTCAAAATACAGGTTAAGGCAAAACAAATGCAGCTTAAAATTGGCAACCATAAATTAACATTGATACATGATTGGAGTGACTAACACATGTTCACCTTGCCAAATATATATGTTCATTGACATACATAACTTAAGAAATGCTTATCAAATTGACAAACACAGAGTATTGTTGAAAAATACATATACAAGTTTAGACTGACAAGTCCATATGAACATTCATAACTATAAATAATGAAAAGTTATCATGATTTGTAAAATAACGATAAAGTAATGAAATATACCTGCGAAGAATGTATCTTTTAAGAACACTGGAACCCACTTCGCACGACTTTCGTACAATCCATTGAACCATCCATTATTTTTACATGCTTCATACTTACACAATAATTGGTCCCACCATTCTTCAAATTCATGAGTAGAAAGAAAATCGTATATGCATTCATCAAAGTCTTCCATAAAATCAGGATGAGTTGTGCATATATGACTAATCTTTTTAGGTATCTTTAGTAAAATATGCCATAGGCAAAATCGATGCCGTACATCAGGGAAGACCTCAACAATCGCTGCTTCAATGGCCTTATCTTGATCAGTGATGATTGCCTTTGGTGCAACACCACCGTTGGCTTGTAACCAACAACTAAAAATCTATATAAAAGATTGTACTTTCTCATTTGATAGTAAGGCACATCCAAGTAAGATGGATTGCCCATGATGATTTACTCCGACGAATGGTGCAAAAGGCATTTCATAGGTATTTGTGAGAAAAGTAGTATCAAAACATATGACATCTCCAAAATATGTGCATGCGGTCCTTGCCCTTCCATCAATTCAAAATATATTCCTTAGTTGTTGGTTGTCATTCAAATCTATGACATAAAAGAATGACGGACTCTTACTCTGTATTTGTATAAAATGGGTCATCATTATCTTGGCATTACCTTCCTTCAATTGACTTTGTCGTTCTCTATCTAGGAAGTTTCTACAATCCTTTTCAGTAAATTGTAACTGTCGAACACCACCCTTTCTTCTCGCAATACAGGACACTATATTTGATGTTGATATTCCCACACTATGCATATTCTTTATTTCTACCTTTTCAGGCGTGCATATCCTTCGGTGTGACCGCAAGTATACAACAGCCATTGGAGACAATCTATGATTATGCTCAAGTAAAACATGGTATGCAATCTACTTTCCGCTACCTTTATCTAACTTCACTTTCATGCCTGCTTTGCAATCAACTTTTGCACTATCTCGATGACATAAAGTTTTTGGATCTCTCCTACTCTGTCCATTCTTCCAGCAACCAAACATCTTGTGCGTACAAGACTCACGTGTAAACTTGCTATAGACAGTAGATATACCAAATCCTACATGTCTAGCATAGGTGTTATAAAAGCATCTCGCATCTTCAGCCGTATCAAAGTTCATGCCATTACATAGTTCTACAATATTGGCATGCCCATCATCATTTTTCTCCTTTGTAGGAGTCTTACTATGCGAGGATAATTTAAAAAAAAATACAAAGAAACAATAAAAAATATAAAATTGAAGGTTACATTGAACAATACAAGTTCCCAATGAGGCATGGGTCTCACATCATTGACAAATACATTTTTGAATTGAAATGTGTCCATCAAAATTTTTAATTCTTACGTGTCACTATCACCCTATATTTGTTAATCTTAAACAATTATTCTTAATCCAAATACCTATTTGTCAACCTTACTATGTGTTTGTTTGTTAACCCTAATTTATTTGTACTTTTACCCTATATAATCTACGTTAGCCTATGTTTCACAATCAAAAGTTGTATATGTCAATCTGAAGTTATATCTCTCAAATCGAATTATATACTTATAATAGTTGTCATAACCTGTATTTATTAGTACTACCTTAGGTCAATCCGCTGTCGTATACTCGTCATAACCTGTATTTATTAGTACTACCTTAGGTCAATCTATAACTTTGTTTGTCAATCTTACTCTATACAATCAAACTTACACTTGATAACGTAAATTATATTTATCAGCGATATCATATATTTGTCAACCCGAACATTTACTTATATATCCTAACGTGTATAGTCAATGATAACCTGTATTTATTTTTCTTATCCTGTATATGTCAATCCAAAATTATATTTCTCAATCACATTCTATAGTTGTCCATAGAAACTAGCTATTTATCAATGATAATTATATTTATCAATGTTATTTTATATTTTTTAATCTCATCCTGTCATTGTGAATATGATATTGCGTTTTTTCAATCTTGAAGCTGTGTTTGTAAATCTTACTTTCTATAATCAAAATTGAATTTATTTCACAATTCAAACTTCTATTTGTCAATATCGTCATCCATTTGCCACTTCAGATATTGCATGTGTGGAGAAAAATATGAAAGTTTCAATTATAATGAACATCAAGTTCAGTAAATGTGTAACCAAGATCTTTGAGTAAATATGTAGCGACGACTTGCGTGCTTGCACTAGCCTCCGTTGTCAATCGACCCTCCCTTGTTTTTGCAGGAATCTTATTCTCCACTTCTGTTGTGTTTTCCATTGAATGTGCTGACAAACAATAAGAAATAAATAAAAAAAAAAATCAGAAATACAAGGTTGCATTGAACAAATTTAATAATAAACACAGTACATATACTAACCAGTTTCTTCAGTTTCTTCGGATAATGCTGTCAGTTGTAAGTTCTGTATGCTTGGCTCTGCTGATGACATAAAAGGCAAGTACACAGGAGCAGGAACTTGCATTTGCACAACTGTCGGTAGCACAGCGTTTGGCATCATAGAAGTGGACGCTGGCATGTGCCACCGAAAGATGGGCCACTGTATATGTACAAGGGGGGGTGGAAACTGCATGTGAACAATTGGGTTGGACATGTACATCTACAAACTATTGGTCGGTTGCACTCCATGTCCTTCTATCTGGCTGCTCAACAACAACGTCTCTTCTCTTCCATTATCCTTTGTAGGAGAAGGGTGGTTCGGTCTCCTTTCCCCCATAAGAGGTATGTACAAAGTGGAGGTGTGGAATGTGAAGAACATGGCTTGCCTAGCTAGCTCTCGCAACCTGCGTGGAGGTGGGCGACTGACAAACAAGCGAACAGGAACACGGATCGGCGTGGATGGCGGGAGGACTAATACGAACCAGCAGGGAACATGGACCGTCGTGGATGCAGGAGGCGAGTAATTTCCACAGTCTCTCGCAACTTGCGTGGAGGTGGGTGACTGACAAACAAGCGAGCAAGAACAGGGATTAGCGTGGATGGCGGGAGGATTAATACGAACCAGCAAGGAATAGAGACTGCCGTGGATGCCGGAGGAGAGTATTTTTCACACGGTCGGCTACCTATGATCGCGATCACCTTGCTACCTTCAGAACAGGGATTGCGTGGAGGTGGGCAAGTAAGGAAGATGGCGGGACGGGAGAACTGGCACGAACAACCAGGAATAGGGACAGGCGTGGAGATAAGAGGCGAGTAATATCTAAGCGGACATGGATGTGGGAGGACTGGCAACTTCACACGCGCCTAGCTGCGGTCGCCCAGCTACCTTCACAAGCGCACATAGACGTGGGAGGAATGGCACTCCGCCGGAGCAGAGGAGGCGCGAAACGGGTCGAGGTATGTCAGCGACGCAGGTTCACGCGACGTAGATCCGCTTCACCTTCGCTTCCTCCGCTCTCTTCCGCTTCCGGCCGCGTCCCTCCTTTGGCTTCGTTGTTTCCCGCGTGGATGGCGATGGGTGGGAAAATAACATTTTGGGTAGAAAATATTCAAACGCTCCGTAAATTTCAAACGGACAGGACGGGGTACTCATTACGATGCGGGATTTGACGGGGGCAGATCCGGGCAGGCGATTGGCGCAGCGGGTGTCCAGATGTCAGCGTTGGCGCAACGGACGTGTCGATGTCAGCATTCCCAACTGACTTTCAACGCCACGTGGTCCAACCGCACCCAATTGTGCGTTGTGACTGGACGTTGCTGCACACCCAGTTGTGCGGCAAGCATTTCTCAAATAGATTTGTTGCGAGACATACAAGGAAAGAGAAGGGTACGGAGGAGGAACGTAGGAAACAAATTTAAGGGACGTGTAGCTAATTACATCTCTTGTAAGGGTAGTTTGGACTTAAATGTTCAAAGAAGGGACCGTGTCCCATCAACCACCCGGCGAGCAAAAAAAAATCTTCCCTTGGCTTCGTCGTCCCCCTCCCTTCTCCATATCCCCCTCCGCGAAGCGCGCCACCCCGGCTCCCCTCCTGGGGCTTCTCTTCTCGTCCCCTTCCTCTTCTTCTTCTTCTTCTTCCTCCTCCTCCTCCTCCTCCTCCTCTTCTTGTATCCCACCGAAACTCTAAACCAGAAAGGGCGAGGAGGCCCTCCCGTCGCCCCCGCCCTCCTCCACCCCGCCCGTACTTGCCATCCACCCCCTCCCCCTCCCCTTCTGAAGCCTCCCAGGCGGCTCTCCCTTCTTCTCCGCCACCCTGCTACAGCTTGCAGCTCCGATCCGCGGCCGCGTGTCCGGCGTCTGCGGCCGCCTACAGCTCTCGTTCGAGGGGGATCTTAGGGTGGTTTCGCCTGCCAGGGCGCCGGATTACTCGTCCGTCGAGGTCACTGTTCCAAATCTAGGGTTTGCTTCTATAGAGAGCGATCCGTTTTGTTCCACTTTTTTTGGCTTGGTAATTTCGTGTATAGTTGTAGCATGGTTGAGTGTGTGGGTTGTTGAGAACATCAGAGGGGCGGAGCGGAAGGGGAAGGGTTGGTGGTCTAGGAGAAGGAGAAGGAGAAGGAGAAGGAGGAGGAGATATGTACAAGGATCGGATGTCGTTGAAGCTGGACATGGGGCCCCTGGATCGGAAGCGGATAAATGATACGCTGGACAAGCACCTGGAGAAGTACTCGCCGTCCACCTCCAAGGGGATGAATGGCAAGGAGAAGGATCGGTTCTCGGTTCCATCCACCTCCGCCGCCGGCAAGCAGCCGGACCAACGGCCGCTGACAAAGAACAAGTGCTCTGACGGTTAGTTTCTGTTTTTTTTCCACGTTACCTAGTCTATAATAACCGAGGAAATGTGAAAAAAATGGATAATTTGGCCTTTTGGTTGTTTAAGATCTTTTGTTTCTCTTGTACGTTTTACCTTGGGTTCTATGATTGGTGGGCTTGGGGATTGATGTCGGTGCATATGCTGCTGCAAACATGATTTCTAACTAGGGCTCGCGAGCTGCTCGGGCTCCGCTCGAGATGAGCTCGACTCGGCTTGACTCACTGAGTTAAATGAGCCGAGCTCGAGTCTGGGACATGGCTTGTTAACCAAACGAGCCAGCCCGACTAGCGAGCTCGGCTCAGTTAGATCGCAAGTTGGCTCGGGTTAAAATATTAAAAATACTTTTATTGTGTAGTCCACCTTCTGCAACATAAATTTGTTCAATATATCAGCCCCAACTCACTGCTCAGCTAAGCATACATGTCGTGAGAAAAATTGCCACTGAAAACCTATAGGGGTGTGGGATTTTTTTTCCCCTCCGATGGGGATTAAGGCCTCGTTTGGGAGCACTTTGGAGACTCTAAATTTTAGAGGAATTTAGATTCTAGAAAGAGCCATGTCATAATCTTTTGAATTCAAATTTTAGAAGAAGTTATTTACTTTTAGAATCTCATTCTCAAATTATCAAACGACGTTTTTATCCTCATATTACTCCCTTTTAAGAACTTTAGAAGGGTAAAAAGGAAAAGAAAGAGGGTATTATTTTTTAGACTCCCCATATTCCCCTCCTATCCCTTTTTCAAAAGATACGCTAGGAATTGAAAAGAGGCCCCTTTTCAATGTGGAACAAAATCTGAATTCTGGAAGAATCTACCTACCTTTTTTTTCGTTTAATTTTTTTTTGGCACTTTTCAGATTACTGCCAAATCTGAGGTAGAATTGTTCCCAAACGAGGCCTAAATCTGTTCCACTACCCACCCTCCCACCTGCCTACCACAGGCCAACCCCTCACCAATCCTTGCATGCCATTTCTTTATAAATTTCCAGAACCCTCCTTTACTTGATGTCTTCAATGGTATGGGTTGAAAGTAATTGGGCTTTCCACAGCAGTTTGAGCCTAAAATAAGTGGGCTTCAAACAGTGGTTTGGGCCTACTAAAATACTAGGCTTTAATAGCTGTTTGGACCATAAATAATTGGGTTTTCAATCCAACACAAGTTGGACTCCGGCTAAAGCACTGGGGCAAGCTAGGCTTGGGCTTGGCTCGGGCTCGCTTTTTCCTCCTCAAGCCCGAGCTGGAGCTGGACTTTAGGCTTGAATGAAAGCTCGAGCTTGAAATTCTTTTGCTGAGCCGAGCTCGAGCATGCTGGGGCTTGGGTCAGCTCTGCTCGTTGCCACCCCTATTTATAATTACCACTAAGGGGAGGTCCTTTTGGGATAAATTTTGAAATGGCAAGTCCCGGAGCAAAGTTGCAGCCTTTTGTCATCTTTTCTTGGTTGGCCACTGAATCATTTTTTTTAAAGACTTAGTGCCCTGTGGCCGGTAATATAAGTTCCACTGGGATGCAGGAGCATCCATTGTAAAGGAAAGGAGAATGATGAAATGAAAAGAAAAGGAGGATGATGAAATGAAGGCCCTTGGATCACATGATGTCAAGCAGTCTATGCTAATTGGTTTTGTAGTCATGGATATAATCAGCACCTTCATCCTTGAGATTGAAACAAGAAAGTAGTTGTTGTTAGGGCTGCAAATCAGATCGTATAGACCTGGATCTGATCTGACCACATCTAGTTTTCTCAGGTATGGAGGTTCTCGCATATCTACATTCCACAACTGGATCTCAACAGAAACCTGCATATTTATAAATAGGGCTCCACAAAAATGTGCACTGTCCAAAGTCCCACAAAAATGCCTGGCGCCCCTGCCACTCCCATCATCCTAGGTCTTCACTGTACCAGCATTACCACATTTGTCTGCACCCTTATTACCACTTCTTCATCGGCTGCCACCCCTTGAGTTGCCACCCATATGGTATGACACATGGGCCCAGCACCAGCAAAGTTGTGCAGCATCCCCTTAAGGACCCCAAGAAAAGCCTTGAACAAGGTAACATCTGCCATTGCCATGGGACTTTGCTGTGCTTTGCACTACCCTGCAAGCTTCCTCACATGTTTGATCACAGGGCACAGGCTAGGGCATCTTACTGCATTGCCCTGCTCTTATGGTGGTTGAACAGACCTGTATTCCATGAGATTTGAGGAAGTTGATGACAAGCACCCTGTGGAGATACAGAATGGGATAGGATTTAATCTGCTTTTATGTGGATGAGTTTGGGCTTGATCTTCATGTTGAGGGGAAAAGTTGGAAGTTTTGTTCTTTCCCAAGACATGGTCTAAATTAGAATTATGTTGGGTACCTGGATGGTCAAGTAAAATGCATAGGACAAGATTTTTGAGTTGCATTTCTATTTACCAAAAGATTGACCTGAGTTTCCATGGTAGCATCTGGATGCTAGAATCCGTTCATATCGTTGTCAGAATGGAATGATGGGTAGCATCCTGATTCTAGAATATGTTCATATTTTCTAATTTATTTGTGGAATTTGGACAGTACTTACTCTTATTTTTGTTATCACTCTTTTATTTAGGAATATTGGCTTATGTAAAGTTTGATTTTTTCTATTTAAAAATTTATCAGAATTTTTAGAGTATACATGTTTGTGTTTTTTCACCGGGCTTCAAATACAAGTAAGTTCTGGATCCCGATTCGAATCTCTGTTGTGTTGACAGGGGTCGATGTCTCATAATGTGGATTTGGATCCAAGTCGGACCTAGGTCTGATGCTATTCAATCCAACCAGTTTGCACCCCCTAGTTGTTGTCTCCAGAGATGTGAATTGCGATCGTGAATGTCTCATGGAATGTCTAATAAACCCTTTTTGATGGCCTCCCATAATTTTGACAAAACAGCATAAGGGCACTGTCTTATCCAAAGCTGTTTTGCTAATCATACAAAATGCTACTTGGTGCAACTCTTTTTTCTGAAAATGTTCTGGACAATCATTGATCCATTTCCTTCGATAAACTTAGCAAGAGTCATACAACACAGCAGACAACCACCTTGAAGACTTTAATGTTTAGAATAAAGAGTAGCATAAAAATCATAATTTGCTACTTGGTCTCTACTTCTATTATCACCTCTGGTTCACAAAAGTGCAAAAACCCTATGGAGATATGTAGTGTTCTTGTCCCCTACTAGAGGAACTTATTTTCTAATGAAGATCCTTTTTAGCTTGAACTTGCTTGTACTTCTACAACCTGATCTTTTCCTCCCTATCCTCACTAAATAAACTCATCTCCATTAAAAGATAAACCAAGAATGTGCTTGACAAGGCCTTCATTATATTTATTACTCAGGAATTTTGAGAGACCTTTCCTACTCTCCTCCCTAAGTCACTTGAGAGAGGATAGAATAAGCCATAAGTGGTATCCAGGTTAGCTCTTCTACATGCAACAATTGATGAGTTCTTCCGAGCGGTCCTTTCTCTTATGCATCTTTTCAAATCTGAAGATTCTCTTGTATATGGTATGTGTCTTGAGGATACAGTTATGAGCACTTTCCTCTCCAAATAAGGGTTTTTAAGTATAGGATAAAGGATTCTCTGGTGAGGACACCCAAGCCACTGTCTGGTTCCACCCAGACTACGTCTACCGCCGTCGAAGAGCCTCTCCAACTTCTCTATGGCTCGGAGACGATCCAGAGTCCATTTGATACTTAGAGACATTTTTATTTGGCCCATTTGTGGCCCAACATGTCGATTTTTATTTTTTCAGGATTTTAGGTGCGATTTTTGCACTAATTATTAGGGATAGTGGATAGAGACAAATTTAGAGATTGAAGATAGAATCAGATTGCTTGTTTGAGTTTGGGTAGGATTCTATAGTGCAGTCTATATATATATCATTGTACTCTTTTTCAGAAATTGATGGATGAAAAGTTGGAGAAAATACTGGAGTTCTTTGTGTCTTCAAGCCTCTGCGACGGAGTCCTTCTTCCTTGGGGAGACGCCGAGGAATCCTGTCCCCGCTTCAATGCCGGGGAAGACCCGTCCTACTGGTGCGACGCCAGTAGGTCATTCTCTCCACCCGCCTCCTATCTCTCGGTTCCATTGGGAAGGTTGGAAGAAGAAGAAGAAGAACATAAATGTTAGAAAAAGAAGAATTTTAAAAAAAGAGGAAGACATCGGAGAAAAGCGGACGACCTGCCGCCTTCGTTGTTGGCGCCCGCCGGCACCGTCGACGACCGCTGTTGCTAGCTACATCACCCGCTGCTACCATCCGCACCACTTACTATTGCTGCCACCTTTGCTGGCTTCCATCGGCGCTGTTGCCGCCGCCGTCATCGCCAGCTTCTGCCACCATCGTCGATGCCGGCTTCAACCGGTGCTGTAGCTGCCCCTCCCACTCCTCGCCGCCGCTTCTCTCTCTCTCTCTCTCTCTCTCGCTCGCTCGCTCGCATTCTCTCTTGGTTAGGGTTGGGTGGGAATGAAAGAAGGGCCCGTGCCCTTTTAACTCAAGTTTGACCTAGTCTGGGTCCAAGCCAGGCCCGAGCTTCCTTGCTGACCTTTGGTAACTTGGTCCGAGCCAGGTGGTATTCGGTGGGTTTGAGCCACTTGGATGTTTTGGTTCGACCCAAGTTGCTACCTGGTGCAGCCCAGGTTCAGCCAAGTCCAAACCAGATCTAGTCCATTGTGGTGCACTAGGTGGTGCAATAAGGGCCGATAGCACATTGCCCTCGTTTCGAGATCGTCTGTGCTGCGATTTGAGCATTGTCTGCGCTGTTGGTTACGTCTTAGCGAGCTCGACCCAGATCCAGCGTGGTGCCGCCTTGACAGTGCCTCGTTTTGCATGCCACCTCTGTACGCATACTGAGGTCACATGTTCGCGCATCCTAAGACCTGCGTCAGCTATCTCGATTTGTGGGCCAGTATACTATCGCCTCCGATTTTGTGGCACGCTTCTTGAGACATCTTCTCAGTGGAGTGTGCATCCTCTGAGGTCTGTCAATTGCAGTGAATATCACTCTGGACTTCTTTTATTGCTTATTTGTAGCTTTTTACTTCCTTACGAGGAGTGGGTCTATATTTTATTGTGCTTTGAGGGTAGTACACGTGTATTGGGTGGTCTTCTCCCATACACCAGTGTGGAGTTACGTACTAATCCTTTCCGCTATAACTTTGCTTATCTAGTATTTGCTTTTATCTGTCGCTGACTTGTAAGGTAGGATGCCTAGCCCGTGATACATTATCACTGCTGGCTTGTGACCGTGTTACACATATCCCGAATTTCCTCAGGACTTTGAGTTGATTCTAATTTCTTAGACTTGCAGTAGTTTCTCAATTGCCAACAATCCCACGTTTCCTCATCGCGAGAAGGACAATTATTCAGCTAACTCTGTTATTTGGCGTGGCTGTCCAATCCTACAATTGTGATTAGGTTGCGTCTACTTATTATTATATTACATGTTGATGATCTCTCCCTCCTTCAGTGAGTCCATTAGCTCCATTAGCTGTCCCGCATCATCTTTGTAGTATCAGAGCCAGATTTTACTTGTCTAGGAAGTCAATTAAGAGTCTTAATTGAGGTCTAGTTGTTTGCATGCTCACAGATAGTGTTACTGATTACCATGCATCTGCATCCATCCTTAGGTTCCTGGTAGATTCTCTTGCATGTTCTCAAACTGGAGCTAGAGTCCATATCGGTCTTGACTTGTCGGACATGATACGTAAGCTCAGTAATACTGTAGGTCAGTTTAACCAGTGCTTGGATCAGATAGAGGGATCGCTCAAGACAATTCATGATAGGATGACTCAAACTAATCATTTACTTCAGGGTGTAGTTGACCGAGTCATTGCTTTAGAGAGAGTCCCTCAAGGTCCTTAGGAGCCTGTGAGAATCCAAAATTTAGGACCCGTGAGGGTTGTTGAGCATCAGCCACTCCCGCCTCCCCAGTCATTCGTGCCGCTCGATATGATGATAGGAAGAGTTACCCACTAGATTATGAGGATGATCCGTTTGAGGCGGTTGATGATAGATTTCGAAGAGTTTCTGTCCTGATTATAGGTGTGCCTGAGACTATGAGTATGAACGTAGGCCTAATCGTGATCATGGGGATTTAGATTATCAACCCATCAAGAATATGAAGGTGGATTTGCCTACCTTTGACGGATCCTTGGATCCTCATATTTATTTGGAGTAGGAGGCTAGTATGGATCATTACTTTGTCTGGTACGAGATGTTTGATGGTCAACGGGTCCGATTTGCCAAAATGAAGTTGCTGGGCCAAGTTAAGACCTTCTGGTCTAATGTGGAAGCCCTTCTTAGGCAACGATATCAGAAACCCATAGAGACATGGGATGAGATGAAGGTGAAACTTCGTGAGAAGTACCTTCCTGTCACATACCGTCATCGTCTTATTGATAAGTGGCGGAACTTCACTCAGAGGAACTGTACCGTGGCTAAGCACATCTCTGAATTTGATACTTATCTTTTGAGATGTGGTGTTAGTGAGGAGAGTGCGATGACCCTTTCACACTTTCGGAAGGGTCTACGTTTAGCTTACCAGTGCGAGTTGTTCAAAAGGGATGTGTCTACTTTAGAGTATGCCTATCATGTGGTGCTAGAGGCCGAGCAATTAGAGATTAAGAGTGAATCCTTCCAGCGCCCAAGGCCTTCTTTTCAGCACCCTTCTGACTCTTAAGGTTTACCTGCCAACCCACAGAGAAGACCTATGGTTAGACCCCATGATCTAGTCCTTCAGGAGGTTTTTGCTTCCAGACTCCGTTTTCCTGTCTGGGAGCAGCCGTTACCAATTCCTACCCCTCTTGCTCGCCCACGGGCAGTAGCTCCACCAATCGGACGAGAGGATAAAGGAAAGGCTTCTATGACTGGAGAGTCCTCCACTGCTGGTCCGCATACTTAATGCTTTCGATGCCACGGGTATGGCCATTACGCATCTTACTGTCCTACTCGTGGATGGCACAGAGTCCGAAGAGCCCCCACCAATCATTGAGGAGGTCCAGTATGAGGCAGGTGAAGATATGGCCAATGAGTTTCAGACATATGCTTATATAATTGGCTATATATAGAAAGAGTATTACTGACTAGAGGATATCAAAGACCTTCTAGAGGGAGATAGGTTAGGTGTGGTCCGTTGCATTTTGACCCAGCCCAAGCTAAGTGATGATTGGCGCAGGATTGCGATCTTTCATACCTACTTTAAGCATGATCGCAAGGTGTGCAAGGTGATCATTGATAGTGGGAATTTCATCAATGCAATCTCCACGAGTGCAGTTGCATGCCTTGGCTTGACCCCTGTGGATCATCTAAGTCCGTATCGTGTGTCTTGGGTGGACTCGGCGTCCATTTTGATTCGGACGAGATGTCTAGTACCGATTTATTTTCCTCCTTATGCGGACCTCATCTAGTGTGATATTTTGCCAGTGGAGGTTAGGAGCGTTATCTTAGGCAGACTGTGGATTTATGATGTAGACGCAATTCTTTATGGTCGGTCCAACATCTATGTATGTCAGTTTGGTATTCGTTGCATCACTTTGTACTACTCCTGGCCACAAGTATCTACTCTGCAGGAGTTTACTCAGTCTAGCACTTCTCCTCTTAGTGCTTCTGTTACTTCTAGTGCTTCATCTAGTACTTAGCTACATCTAGCTTGGTCTAATCGAACACTCCTACTAACCTCTGCGCGTAGCACTCCCACGCATAGGGTTTCTATTCTTAGAGAGCCTTCATCTATGACCCTATAGTTGATCAGCACGATGGAATTTGAGCGGGATTGTGTTGAGAGTGAACCGATCTATGTCCTAGCCGTTATGACCCTATAGTTGATCAGCACGATGGAATTTGAGCGGGATTGTGTTGAGAGTGAACCGATCTATGTCCTAGCCGGTAGGGAGAATGCGGAGGAGGAGATACCAGATGAGCATTCACCAAAGGTTACTGCTGTTCTTCAGGAGTTTCAGGATGTGTTTTCAGAGGATTTATCAAATGGTTTACCTTCGATGCGTGACATCTAACAAGCGATTGATCTTGTTCCGGGATCCACTTTGTCCAACCTGTCACATTATCAGGTCAACCCTACTGAGCATGAAGAGTTACAGAGGCAGGTTGAGGAGCCCCTGAGGTGAGGTTCTATTAGGGAGAGTATAAAGTCCTTGCACAATTTCCGCACTGTTAGCTCTAAAAACGGATAGTACGAGGATGTGCGTGGGTAGTCGTGCAATAAATCAAATCACTATCAAATACCATTTTTCCATTTCCCGTTTGGATGATATTTGGATATGATGGCAGGAGCCGCGATATTCTCTAAAGTTGATTTTAAGAGTGACTATCACCAGATCAAGATTCATTCAGGTGATGAGTGGAAGATGACCTTCAAGACGAAGGGCGGTCTTTATGAGTGGTTGGTGATGCCCTTCAGTCTATCCAACGTCCCTAGTACCTTAATGACCCAAGTTCTACGACCTTTTATTGGGACATTTGTGGTCGTGTATTTTGATGATATTCTCATCTACAACTGGATTAGGGAGGATCATGTCTATCGTTTTTGCCAGATTTGTACTGTCCTTTAGAAGGAGCAGTTGTATGGCAACTTCGAGAACTGTACATTCATGACTGACATGATAGACTACTTGAGATTCATTATATCCAATGAGCGTGTTTCTTGCGAAGCCCTAGAAAGTTAGAGCGATAGTAGAGTGGCCTGAGCCTCAGAATGTCCACGATTTTCGTAATTTCCATGGTTTGGTTACATTCTATCGTCGGTTTATATGTGAGTTCAACACGATAAGCTTCGATCACAGATTACATCAAGAAGAGAGTCTTAGCTTGGACCAAGGCTATCGTATTAATCTTTCATGACATTAAGGAGCGGATGACTCAGGCACCTGTTCTTCGATTATCTGATTTCTCCAAGGTATTTGATGTTTCATGTGATGCTTCTGGTGTGAACATAGGTGGAGTATTGAGCCAAAAGGGTCATCCTGTTGTATATTTCAGCGAGAAATTGAATGATACTAAGTTGAGGTATTCCACTTATGACAAAGAATTTTATGCGGTAGTCTAGGCTTTGTGTTATTGCAGGCATCTCCTGTCCAAGGAGTTTGTTCTCTACTATGATCGCGAGGCCCTCATATTTCTCTATACCCAGAAGAAGCTTAATCTTAGGTACAATCGATGTGTAGAGTTTTTCCAGGCGTATACATTTGTTCTCAAACATCGGGCGGGTGTAGAGAACCGTATGGCTGACGCGTTGAATTGTCGAACTTTTCTTTTATCTACTGTCAGCTCAGTGGTTACTAGATTCGAAAGACTTCATGAAGAGTATCCTATTTGTCCTAATTTGGCCTGATCCATATTGCACTTCAATTTGGATCCTTTAGAGAGTTTAGTGAGTTTGTTCTTTATGGGGGTATCTTTTTTATGGAGATAGGCTATGCATCCCGCAAACCTCAGTTCGTGACTTCTTAGTGTGGGAGATCTATGCGGGTGGTCTAGTTGGTCGCTTCAGCCGCAACAAGACCAGTGAATTAGTGGAGCATCGGTTCTACTGGCTTAGTCTGAAGCGTGACGTGACACGCATCGTGGCTCAATGCCGCACCTGCACTATGGCAAAATAGAGGAAACGTAATACTAGAGTGTACACTCCATTCTATGTGTCAGATAGTCCGTGGTAGGACGTTAACATGTATTTTGTTTTAGGCCTGTCACGAACGATCCGTAAGCACGTTTCTTTCATTGTGGTTGTCGATAGGGTTTCCAAGATGACTCATTTTATCCCTTGTTCCAAGACTTTTGATGCGTTTATAGTAGCTCGTTTGCTTTACGATGAGTTGTTCGTTTGCATGGGTTACCAAAGACCATAGTCACTGACATGGATGTTCGATTTACGAGTTATTTATAGAAGACCTTGTGGCATATGTTGGACACTAAGCTCAAGTTCTCTACAGTTTATCATTATCAGATCGATGGGCAGAATAAGATAGTCAATAGGAGTCTGGGGATCTGTTGCGTTGTTTAGTGGGAGAACATGCGGGTAATTAGGACCTGATTTTATCTTATGTTGAGTTTGCGTTCAATGATTCGGTCAATAAGTTTACAGGTATGAGTCCCTTTGAGATTATCACTGGCCATAAACCTAAGAGACAGACCTGTGGATTTAGTTCCCTTGTTCGTTTATGTTCGTGTGTCAGAATCTGTCGAGTCTTTAATTGAGCATATTATGAGTTTGCATGACACCGTCCGTCGTCATATAGAGATCAACAATGAGCATTATAAGAAACTGGATGATACACACCGACATCCACAAGAGTTTCAGGATGGTGACTATATCATGATTAGGGTCAAACATGAGCGGTTTTCATCTAGAACTGTGAAGAAGTTGCAAGCTAGAGGAGTCGATCTTTTCAAGATCCTGAAACGGATAGGGCCCAATGCATATGTTGTTGATTTACGGCTAGATTATGGTGTTAGTTTTACATTCAATGTCTTTGATCTGGTACCATGTTGTGACCCAACAGTGATACTCAGTGATCCGTTTGAGTCATCTCTTCTCTTTGTGAACGACTCCACACATGAGTGTCCACCTATAATCCTCATACCTGTTCGACGTGAGCAAATTGGTTATATATTCGACAAGCAGGTTGTTACATCTCGGGTGGGTGCGCACCATCAATACATGGTTTGTTGGAGGAGACGACCGTCTTCAGATGATACATGGATTACTCGAGCCGAATTGCAGAGGATCGATCCTGACTAACTAGAGTGCTATCAGAGCAGCAACGACCCTTACTCGACGGTAGTTGGAGAGGATTGGTGTAACAGTCTCATTGATGCACCTCCGGTAAGTGCACAATTCTAAAGTAAAATAATAAGTAAGAATGTAAAAGTGTAAGAAGGATGTATGTCCATTATATAATAGAAATGTGCAATAATTAAAACATATATTCCAAAAATTAAAACAAACTGACCATACTTAAATTTTCAAAGTGCATATTGATCTTATTCTTTTGGTCTCTTATATATGAAAAATAACGATTTATCTTTACGAGAACTCGTTAATCAAGATCTCAGTAGGGATCTTTTACATCCTTATTGTTATTCCGCACATACCATCCCATTCTCATTCTTCCATATGCATGATTTTGCTTACCTTCCTGAGATGCAACATGATATGCATATAATTTCTAATTAAAACATAGAACAACAATGATAATTTGATGCCATAATCTAACATTTATCAGATTTCATGCTTTTCCTTTCTCTCTCTCTCTCTTTTTTTCTCTCTTATTAGTGGTAAATTATATTTTAGTGGTAGTCATAATGAATGTTTAATATATATAAACTATTCTTTACAAACTATCGTCATCGGGTTTTAGGAGTGATCCCTTTCTTTCTTTTTCTTTCTTTCTTTACCAGTCAATGACTTATAGTCGGACTCCATACGGATAATGACTTACCCTTTAACCCACAGTGACAGGGATAATCATTAACTAACAGTCGTAATGGTGAATAAAGCATCCCCTGATGTATTACCCTGTTGCCTACCCAGCTCAGTAAGTCTCTAGAAATCTATCGGAGAGGCTAGAAAGGGCTAAGCTGAGTCTGCAGTATACTCCTTCATTCCTACTGCAATGTCCATGTCCAGCCTATGAGTGCACTCAAGTAGGAATTCCGTCCTCTGCTCGTCGAGGTCTTGAACTTGGATTCTGGAACCGTAATCAAAGAAGGGATGCTTCGTTCCTTGACGCCACACATTGTTAGGGAGCTTTCCGTACGTCCTCTTATCCCTAGGGGACGTGCTGTCGTCCCGCTAGCAATGATGTCACTTAATTCTTTTTTTTTTAAATAACAAGGAAGACAAATCTCTATAAGAAAACTCCAGTCTTACATTCATAACTATTCATGATCATTATATAAAGCTTCTATACCTTATTTTATTTTTATCGTGAAGGCTTCCTTGCCTCAAACGCATTTCATGAGTTCTTTCATGGATCTATTTTTTATAAGGAGTGCACCAGAGTGTGCATCTTAGTGTTTTTGGTCTTGTTCTTTTGCCCCCTTCTTGGGGTCATCGTTGTCATGATTTCTTTTATATTTCATGATAAAATAATAATAACATACTTTCTAAATAACATACGGAGCCAAAGACTACACATCTTCAATTTCATAATATTTCATCAAGTTCGTGTGAGTCTCAAATAGACTTGATGCATTGAAGTCTTTTATGTGTTCACCAATTAGCTCTTCATGTTAGACATGTAATTTAGGTTCTTCTTGTGGTGGTTCTTCGAGTTGGAGAACACTTCATCATATGTTTCATGTGAATCTCTCATGTACTCTTCATTAAGTAGTTATAATCAAATTCTAACATGTTTTCTAATAAACAACCTATAAATGATCAGTAATTGTGCTGAAATAACATGGAAAATATCAAGAATGATGTTCTTATTCTTCGTAGCAAACCTCTAGCATACTTTACTAACAAAACATCGTAGAAATTCATGAGAAACTTTGCTGAAATAAGTATATACATATGCTATGGTATTATGCGCACAATATGTTCTTTTCATGATTCTTAAACCCTTAACAACTACCTAAATTCTGAAAATAAATAGACATAGTATCCCTTGTTTCATGCATTTACACTCCCTTTAATCCCACTAGAAAACCTAAAACAAATGGAATAACATGTAGTGGTATCACCCTACCTCTTAGGAACAAAGGCCCGCATAGATAGAAGCTCCTCCGCCCATCTGTGGATTAGAAACATGCTGTAGTCCCAGAGTTGACGAAGAATTCTTCGTTGCAGTCCTCTTTTCTTGCTTGTGTCTTCCTTTCTCCAAGAGTTTATCAAGCACTCTCTTACTTTTCTCAACCTTCTCACTCTAACTTTTTATTTCTCCTTCTTCTTCTCTCAAACTCTCACTCTAGCTCACTATTTTCCTCTTTCTCTCTCTAACCAGCACTATTTTTCTCTCTAATAGGTTCTCCCTGTAGCTCTCTCTCCATCTCTCTTGCTCTCTTTTTATTCTCCTCACTCCCCTTTTATTTTCTTCTTCTACCTCATCACCGAATTCCCTCTCTCTCCTTTTTCTCTTTCTCACTGTTTTCTCTCTCTTTCTCTCTCTAACAGACCTTCTTTCTCTCTCTAATCTCCCCCACCGCCTCTCTCTCTCTCTCTCTTCCCCCTTGCTCCCTCTCTCTTTCTCCCTACTTCCACTCCCTTTCTCCTCTCCTCCCACCGCCTTCTCTCCCTCCCCTCTTGGCTGGCTGGCCAGCAACCCAATCCACCCCCCTCTCTCTCTCTTATATAAGGGTGGATGGCGGTTTGGGGCAGGGGGGAGAGAGGCGGTAGCCTCCCTCAATTGGGCCCCCAACAGGCCCACTTAAGGGCCCATTAAGCTGGCCCACTAAGACCCTCAACCTGGCCCACTAAAGCAGGCCTATTCCAGCCCACTAAAAGCCCATTAAACTATTAATGTCAGGCCCATTCAGCAGCTCATTAAAAACTCAAACTTAAGGCCCATTAGACCCATATACTTATTTCAGCATATGTACATATTGTGCCCACCATGAAACTGTAGAGGAATTAAAAAAACCCCTTCATTTGAGACTGGGGGATGTGGAAGACTCAATGCTGGTGTGGGGATTTGAGAGCCACTTAGCACAAAGATTATCTTGATGTACAAAGAACAAGGCAAGCGGGTGATGGAGATAATTTCTTTAGTCTCATGTGTCACTTGTCCATATGCTCAATAATTCTCCTGATCTTTCTGCACCTCATGTGAAAAATCAGTTGCCAGGATCTCCTTTCAGTGATAGGATCTGTGTGCAAGAGGTCTAACTCACGTGGTCTCATTAACATAATACGCATTTCAGTCCCAAAAGATAGACGTGGATCTGAAATATGGGGAAAAGTAAGTACGCCCCGTCCTGCAGACTACATATTCTGGTAACTAATACATCATGGCTGCCGTTTTTCTATTTGTCTTTATGTGCACACGTGTTAGAGATGGCAAAGATGGGTCATGGTGCCCTCCTTCCCACAGTTTAGCTGGTGCTAGACTTGGTTATTATCACTGAGTTCCAAAAATTAGTTGGATGTTGGCGACCAGGTGTGTCTTCTGGAAGATTTGCACCCTGGCATTGTGAGACTTATTTCTCTCTCGCTCTCATTCTTTGAAAAAAGATTTGGAATTTTTTTGAAAATGGAGCTTTAGAGAATTTTGGAGTTTAAAAGAAACATGTTCTTTTTAGATGTAGACTTTGAGAATCTGGGATCGATCCTCAAGTCTAAGATTTTGTATCAAGCATGGATCTGTGTTCTTGACCTCTCTCCATTGACCTTAGTCAGTGTTAATTACGTCAGTTATTAACTGGCAGTCCTTGATTAACTGTCCATTAAGGCCCGTCGCTAAAACATAAATGAAATGAAATACTTTGATGAAATAAACATGCGTGGGCAAAATTGAACATGCATCAATTTATTTGAATCTATTTTGTTACAATGCATCACTTTTGACCATTTCATTGATTGGAATGAATCATTTGAGATTTAGTCACTCTATCAATAAGAGTAAAATATAATTTCATGGTCAATCCATCATTAGGAAAGAACCAAGCAACTTAATGGCCATTCCACCAATAGGAACGAACCACGAAAATTGAAAATCGGTCACTATACCAATAAGAATGAGCCGCGGCTTCATGGTCAATTCACCAATAGAAGAGAACCAAGACATTGATTTATTGGCCACTCTATCGATATGAATAAACCAAGAACCATGATTGTTGGTCACTCTACAAGTGAGAGCGAACCATAACTTCGTGGCCAGTCCACCAATAGGATAGAACCATAATAGTTAATGGTCACTCCACCGATAGGAATGAACCAAGAATTATAATTTTTGGTCACTCTACTAATAAGAGCGAACCACAAATATACTGGTCAATCCACCAGTAGGAAAGAATTACATGAGTTAACGGTCATCCCATCAATAAGAATGAACCAAGAACCATGGTTATTAGTCACCCTATAAATGAGAGTGAACCATAACTTCATGGCCGGCCCACCAATAGGACAAAACCATAAAAGTCAATGGTCACTCCACCAATAGGAATGAACCAAGAACCATGATCATTGGTCACTCTACCAATAGGAGTGAACGATAAACATAGTGACCGATCCACCAATAGGAAAGAACCACGAAATTCTGGTCATTCAACTAATATGAATGAACCGCATCTTTTAAAACATGCAACTTTGGCTATTCAACCAATATGAATGAACCACATTTTTATTTAGCAAATAACATGTAACTTTGACCATTCAACCAATATGAATGAGCCACTTGATTAAATATGCATCTTTGGCCATTCACCCAATATGAATGAACCACATCTTTTATTTGGCAAGCAATATGCAATTTTGGTCATTCCATCAATATGAATGAACCATATCTTTTATTAAAACTTCAGCCATTCCACCAATATGAATGAGCTACTTGATTAAAATCTTTGGTCATTCATCCAATATGAATGAACCACATGTTTTATTAAATCTTTAGTCATTCAACCAATATGAATAAACCAAATTAAATTAACATGCAACAACGTAAGTTAATCAACATGAAAACACCATAAATTAATTAACATAGAACAACATAAGTTAATATGGAGCTTATGGCCATTCAATCAATATGAACGAACCATATCAACTTAACATGCATAAATTAATTAACATGGAGCCGCATTAATTAACATGTAATTTACGGCCATTCAACCAATATGAATGAAACATGCAATTTTTATTATATGAAATTTTGGTCATTCAACCAATATGAATGAATCATATTAACATTGCAAGATAATAATACAACAAGTGGGTCCTTCTTTATACTTTTCCCACACACATAAATACTTAATAAGTCTTCTCTTTTGTTCTTCACAAAATTCTCTAGAGCCTCCTCTCTTTTTTCCCTCTCTTCTTGACTCTTTTCTATGTCCTGCAGTAGCCGGCCCTAGGGGTCTTTTTATAGAGGAAATGGGGGTGAGAAAAGGAGGCAAGATGGGGGAAAAGAGGTAGGGAGGGAGTCGGTGGCTCCCCCTATAGGTAGAGGAGCCACCGGTGGCACCCCCTACCGGCAGGGGTGGGGCTGGCACCCCCCTCCCCCAGTTGGCTTCCCACCCCCTCTTTTTTTTTGTTTCTTTTTTGTTTAAACATTAAGGACTGAGGTTTCGGATCCGGTTATCGGGTCGGTTTCGATGTCGGACCCTTTGGTTTGGACCCTTATAGGGCTGGAGCATGGGTTCAAGCTCGACGTAATTTTGAACGGTGTCGGCCTTAGGGGACACCATTTAAGAGCTTTGCAGGGGTGCTGCGTGGGGGCGCGTGTGTATGGCCCCGGTCGTGTCGTCTGAATAGCGTTTTACATGGACGACTCGATTTAGACATCTGTCAGTGTACGACTTCATCTTGTCGCATGATTGGCGTCGTTTTGGAACGACGCATTTTAGCGAGTTTCGGTTGACGCGCCGAAGCCCTCCCTCTTTTTCCTCATTCTCTCCACTCCTTTCTCTCTCCTCCCCCTCCCCTCCGAACACCACCGACGTCCCCTTCCCCTCCTCCTTCCCTTCCTCTCTCCATTCTTCCTTTTCCTCCACTCCATCAACCTTCTACCCCTCGCCACTACTACCACCATCTCTTCTGCGGCGCATTGCTCTCCGGACGGTAGCTGACGTCCCGGTAGAGTGACGGCGTCCACGGCGGTACCGGCGATGGCTCGTGATGTGACGGTTCGGCGGTTAAGAACAAGGAGGAGTTCAAGTAATCGGTAGGGTGACTATCCTCGCGGTGTTTTGTTTAAAACCATAATTTTTCTGCTTTCAAGCATGCAATATGTGTGGATGATTAAGGAGTAGAAAGTACGTTTTAAGGGGTTCTTTATGAAAATAATTAGGCTTCTTCCCTACTTTCTCCATTTTTGACGTTTTGTGCGATTTGGGGGAGAAATTCCACTTTGTGACTCGGGGGAGGCTGGAGGGAGAAATCTGTTTGCGAGTACTAAATGGTGTCTGGCGACAGCGACGCCATTTTAAATGGCGGCTGCCACCTGAGATGCGATTTAGTCCAGCTTGTTCCAAGGCTAGATTAGTGGGATTCTGTCTCCGTCTTGAATAGCGTCTGGCGATTGCGACGCCATTTTAAATGATGTCTGTCAGGGGCGACGCGATTTAGGCCATTTCCCGAGGTTAGTTTCCGTGTGAACCAGTTTAGAGGTCTTGAATGATGTCGGCCATGGGCGACGCGATTCCAGACAGAACCTCATTAATTCATACAATTAACATGTGTTTATATTATTAGATAGTTTGGTTAAATGCATGCTTGAAAACGTACTTCGAGGACGATGATTTTTACGTGATCGGATCGCACTGTGTTGCTTGTGCGATCGTAGACCTAGAGTGACAGTTGTAGCGCTTAGGCATTCTGTGTCGATGTAGGAGTGACACGACGTCGGTGTTGGAGTAGTGGGGTGACGTTTAGAGAGAGGGTCACCTGGTGTGTCCCGAGATATAGCTAGTACCAGTGTGGGAGTGGTATATTCGGAGTGTCACTTGTGTTGGGGGAAGCAGAATCACCTAGAGCTAGACATGCCGGAGTAGCCAGCGCGCTATTCAAGGGGTTGCTGTTTGATCCCAGCGGGTCGGTGTTTTTCGCGTTCGGCCATGTGGTTTGTGTGTTTAGCTGAGATGCTGGTTGTGGACTCCGTGGTGGAGTGGTTTCAGAGTTGTGCATGTTGCATTTACAAATGCATGTGTTTTATATCGGAATTTGGGAATATTTGGGAGTTGTGTTTACTGCTTTACTTATTTAATTATCTATATTTGTGTTGTTGCACTTGTGGGTGCGTGAGTGGGTGGTGGGGATCGGATGATCCATATTGAGTCCATTTCGATGAGACTCATCCCTGCGATTTTCTGGTGAGCGTTTTAGGCAGGCGTAGCGTGGAGGGTGTTGTCTCGGATTGCGTGCTAACAGTCAGTGTTTCGGGGTATGTTCCGATGTGGTTGTTATTTTCCTCTCAGACATGTACGCTTACTTATTTCTTTTCAGTTGGAATATGTAATTATTTGCTGAGTCGAGTCGAATTGTAATAATTTTTAATTCCTACACTTCCTTTACAATTCGATGTGATATGGAATGTTTAGCTTAATTTATCATTTATTTTTCAGACTTATCGAGATTCTGGCTTGGCCCAAGTTTTTAATGATTCGGTACCCATTTAGTAATCAGATCCCCGATTATAAGGTGGCGGGTCGTTACAAAACAAATGTCCCCCACGAGACGTGTCTGGAGTAGGAGCGAAGGCACATGTCCCGTGTATATGTATCTTGGCTTCATCATCTGCGCTCATCTTGCATGCAGTTGACGACTCGTAAACTTTGTCTTGAGATCTTGCAACCTGCTTTGAAGCTTTGGAATTAACCCATTCTTTGCGTTGTTGATCTTTCAGGATTTTATTGCCTCCGAGCAAGGGTAACTTGCTGTTGTTAGGAGGTTAACCCTTCATCATCTTTCGGCATTTGCCAACTTCTTCAACATGCTTGGGCATAAATACCCTTCTTCAACATTTTAAGGTATACAATGGGAGTAATCGAACTGGCTGGAGCTTTAACCGTAACAAGTCGCTCTTCGGTATGGATACCCTCTTCTGGACTTTTTAGGGCACATGATGGAAGTGACCCTAACTGGCTGAAGCTTTGACTGCAATAAGCCGAACTTTGGGTATGAATAACCCACTTTCGACATTTTAGGGTACATTGTGGCATGTGACCCTAATTGGCCGATGCTTTGACTTTAATAAGCTGTACTTTGGGTATGAATAACCCACTCTTGGCATTTTAGGGCACATGATGGGAGTGACCCTAACCGGCCGAGGCTTTGACTTCAGAAAGTTGCTCTTTGGGTATGAACAACCCATTCTTGGCATTTTAGGACACATGATGAAAGTGAACCTAATTGGCCGGAGCTTTGACTGTAGTAAGTCGAACTTTGGGTATGAATAACCCACTTGGCTTGTTAGGACACATCACGGAAGTGACCTTAATTGGCCGAGGCTTTGACTTTAGTAGTTGACCTTTGGGTATGAACAACCCACTCTTGGCATTTTAGGACCCTTAGCGGAAGTGAACCTAATTGGCCAGGGTTTTGACTTTAATAAGTCAAATTTTTATCTTGCTTTCCTCTTGTTGTTTTGTCTTTCAAACTTTTGATAGTAAACTGCTCTCAATTCTTCCTTTCATTTTGCACTTAGTCTGCTTCTTTTCTCATTTGTGTTGTAACCGCGGCAGGAGGCTTGTCTTTGTTGTCCTTGGACGACGCCTAAAAACTTTTAGGCGAAGTCGGTCTGACTTGGACTTGCTTGATCATTTGCTTTATCGGCTTTCTCTCTTTTTGGTAGCAGAGGAGCGCCAGATTAAATTTGAAGATCTCTTCTCAGAAGGTGCTTCGTCGTTGCTTCAAGAGCTGCAACCTTCAGTCGGTGGGACTATTAACGTTTATAGGGTTGCTTAAACATCTTCGATGCTTTCCGGTGCTTTTCTGACTTGACATTTATTTGCCATCTAGGTATACCACTTTCCGCTCCAGAGGTCACTGCAGTCGATCCCCTGCAAGGGGTATATGTTCCCTCGCTTGTCAAGGGTACACATAACAATCGTCGGTATTCATTTTTTTTATTATTTATTTACCAACTCCAGTGCCGTTTCGAGTTTTCACCAGAATTAGTCCCATCTTACTTTTGCCTGTGTGATTTTTCAAGTTTTCATGCAGCGGGGTTATCCATTTTTTTATCTAAGGCGCCCTTTCGGGTTTTTACCCTAGTCAGATTTTGGGACTTTTTTGCCCTTAACTGTTCCTTTCCTTGGGGGAAACAGTTAAGTCCGTCGGAGCACTTCAATTTTAAGCTCCTTTTTCTTTTTTTTTTCTTTTTTCTTTTTAGTAGGGAATTATGGCTTCCTTGTGGGCTAGAGTGGTAGGACTTAGGGTTTATTGGTTTGTGAAATTTTGGGGAATGAATGGCAGGTGAGCTTTTTTGGTGGGACGGAAGCTTTAGGGATATTCCTGGCAAGTGAAAGTTCCAGATAATGTTGGACTTTTGGGCTTTTTCGAGGGGATAAAGGCTCCAAGTAGCCATGCACTTTGAGTTTTCAAGGGGATAAAGGTTCCAAGTAGCCATATATTTTTTTGGCTTTTCAAGGGGATAAAGGCTCCAAGTAGCCATAAACTTTGGGTTTTCAAGAGGATGAAGGCTCCATATAGCCAATAGGTTTAGGTTTGCAAGGGGATGAAGGCTCCATGTAGTTAATAGGTTTTAGGTTTGCAAGAAGATGAAGGCTCTAAGTAACCATGGATTCATGATTTTTTGGGGGGATATAGGCTCCAAGTAGCCATAGATTTAGGATTTTCGAGGGGATAAAGGCTTCAAGTAGTCATGAATTTTGGATTTTCAAGGGAATAAAGGCTCCAAGTAGCCATGCACTTTAGGTTTTCAAGGGGATAAAGGCTCCCAGTAGCCATGAATTTTTGATTTTAGGTTTGTTGATGTAGATTCCTCCGGGGG
Organism: Zantedeschia hybrid cultivar; assembly: GCA_030544215.1. Taxonomy (NCBI): domain Eukaryota; kingdom Viridiplantae; phylum Streptophyta; class Magnoliopsida; order Alismatales; family Araceae; genus Zantedeschia; species Zantedeschia hybrid cultivar. Next base: position 52,527,171 of record JARZZO010000011.1, read on the forward strand.
GACAGGGTATTTTGGATTTTTGGTTTTGCTCGATGGGACAAGCAACTTTGGGATGGAGGAACTTTTGAACCTATCTAAGGTGAAGGTTGGGCTTTTCCACTTCTTTACCGAGTCGGGAGGACATTGTCATTGTTGTCTCGGTCATAGTCCTTTAACGAATGTCACCCCACCATCGTGGAGTGATCTAAGGGTTTTCTCGTCATTGACGATTCTGATATCTTCCTTAGGTAAGGATGTGAGAAAACTCAATCCTCACTAAGGGTAGGCGAGGAGAATTCTCCCCCCATCGGGATGCTTTTGCGAGTCATTCTCTAATGGGTTGTTTTTTTCTTCTATTTTTAACTAACCATAGCGCCCTCACGGGTTTTCGCAAAGACTAACCATATATTGAGGCATATCTTCTAATTCTATAATTTCCTCTTTAGCTTCTCGTTGAGACGTTTTCAACCTTAAATCATCTTTTGGGGAATTTTTGGACACCAAATCTCCCTTGTAGAAGACAATTCACCGATTGTCTTTGTGGGGGATAATGAAGGTTTTCAGCTCCTCTACTGTATGAACTTCTCGTTGGCAGACTAGCTTCATTAAATTGGGAGCCATGCAAACACTTGCCTCCACCCCCTTGCTGATGAAGTTTGCTTTTAAATTGATGACGGGTTTTCCGTATTTAGCGAGGGCTTTCGGCTTTCATATGAACTTCTCAGCCTTGACTTCATTTATGGTTATACCACCTTCTTCATCAGATGACTCTCTCGCCGCCTGCTTTCCCTTGCCACGGGCTTCACCGGTTGCCAGGTTCATCGCTTTGTCAAAATACAGTTGCACATGAGCATGATGGCAATCATAGGCTTTGAATGGCTATCGATCGACAAAGATTTGATGTTGCTCGCTGTCTTTGGTGTACTTGATGCACTGATGTAGGGTGGAGGGAACAACCCAATTCTTGTGCAACTAACGCCTCCCTAAGAGCGCCTTGAAAGATGAGTCGGCAATGAGGAATGACATACGAGTCACCCAACCATTTAGAGTCAACTCAACATCGACTCGCTCGAGAGCCTCTTCAGTATCCTGATTGAAGCCAGATATGGTAACCCCTTGTACCTTTTTCATGTAAGGCGTGAGGTATAGAGCTTAGAAAGTCTTGAATGGCATAATGTTGACGGCAAATCCCGAATCTATTAAGATCCAATTTATCTCTCGTCTGTTGATCTGGCCCTTCATGTACAATGGCCTATTATAACAGGAAGAGGTTAGCAACATGTCTTCTTCAGTAAAAGTCACCGTAGCTTCGTACATTGTGTACAATTCGGCTTGGACTTCAGTCATGTAAACTTCATAAGCTTTTGGATCTTGCAAGACATTGATGAGTGTTTCTCTTAGCTCCTTGCTCAGGGAGATGGCTTCCCAGATACTAAGTCCTGCTGGCATTCTCTTCATTGTCTGTAGAATCTTCCGATATGCTCTTGTACGAGCCTTCTCAACAGATGGCAATATCTCGGTTGTGCTCTTCAGAGTCTCAGGCATTGCTTTTTGTTGTTTTAATTCTTCTGGAGCCTCTTCGGCCAGAGTCTCCTTTTCTTGAGAGTCAACCCTCAGGCTTTCATCGAACAGGTCAGCCAAGGCTTCTATGTCTTTTGCGGCGTCAGGCGTTGCCGAAGGACCTACTTCATCGAGATTTACTGCTGCCGGACCTGCTTCTTCAGAACTTACCGCAGGATTTGCCTCTTCATCTGATGAGGAGTAAAAGTAGACAGTCCCCTTTACTTTTGGCTCAGGGATTGGCTTTAGAACTTCTCCCTTGAAGTGGATCACTTTGTCTTGGCTTGCGACATTCTTGTCTCTGCCACGACAGCCATTGCGGTCTCGACCTCGGCCTCTTCTCCGATTCTGTGGGTTGTTTCTTCTCTGGTATGTTGTAAAGGGTCTTCGGGATCTGGGTAAAACATATCGGATCTCATCATCAATGCCACTTCCAGCTTGAAATTGCACAAAGGCCATATTGCAGGAGAACGACTGAAATTGCTTTTCCAGTCCTTCTACAGTCACTTCTCCCTCCCAGAAAGTAGCAACTTTCTCATCATTGTGGAAAGCTTATTTTCCTGTATTCCACATGTATTGGCGGAGATGCAATAGCTAACACCTTAGGCGGGACTTCTTCTCCATTTCCTTCTAGGGTATGTATTCCTCTAGTGGGCACCATTTTCACTGGGCGACCTGGAGCATATTCTTCTAACTCATTGGTGATCTTCTGTAGCTTCTGCAGAGGTGTCATCTCTTGTTTCGGCATATTTGCAGCATTGACCTGAGCTTTTTTATTTTTGAGTTTCCTTTTCTCATTCTTTCTTCTATTCTTTTCTTGCTTTTTCTTTTTAGCTGCCTCCTTGATGAGACGGGACTGGGCTGGCATTTTTGGCGGTGAGGCACATGAACACGGCTCTTCTCTTTTCCCCTTCCATCTTCATTATGGGACCCTGCCCCTTCTTCTTCTTCTAGACCAAAGTCCATGCGATCTTTGGCTGGTTGCGCTCGAATGTGGCCTTGATGGCTTGCTCTATAACCATATTTGGCAACATATAGTATTATCCAAATACCATTTTCTGACTTGTGCTGGAGGAGCTTGTCTTTGTTACAACTAGCATCTCCCCATTGTCCCCGATCTTCACATGTAGCACATTTGCCGTGTATGTATTAACATTTCGGTTGTAAGGACTTAGGGGATTCACTAGATATTTCCCCATATCTATTCCGCCACTTCGGATCAACTTCTTTACTTCATCTTTGAATGTTATACACGGCTCAATGGAGTGGCCTTCGGAGCGGTGATATGGGCAATATTGGGGTATGTCTTCTTCATATATCTCTTCTTGTTTCTTAGGCTTGGGCAGAGCCATCACCTCCTGCTTCATGCACAATCTGAAGAGCTCCCAGGTTTTTTCCTTTAAGAAAGAGCTCCTTCTTGAGGGACGTGCTACCTTTGATTCTTATTTCCCCTTCTTCTTCATCTGTGGCTTGCTTCCTTCGTGGGTCTTCTTCAACCGTCGGGACGTCTCTGGGCTCACCATTGCAGTGGCTGCACCTTCTCCTTACGGGAAACATTTGTTTCTTGCACTGTGCCTCGGGCTTCTCATTCAGGTCGATCGCTCGCTTGCTTTTTCTGCCTTGGTGTACTGACCTCGACCCTTCGGTCGATATGGAACGACGGGCCCTTTTCTCTATTAAGACTTTAGCCAATTGCTCTGAGATTTCTCCCACCTTGTCTTTCAAGGCTGCCTGTTGTCGAAACAACTATACCAGGCTTGCTTGGATTTCTTCTAGCATCTCCCTGGTGGGATCTTCAGGTGGAGGTGTTGCCGTTGTATAGGTCGGCATTGCTGGGGTATAATTAGGTATGGCCTCTTGCTCCGAAGAGGAATCCATATCTTCTTCTGGGTCATTCCACGGTAAGTCTTCATTCATGTGGATTACGTTTACTGCAAAGGCCTGCCTCGGCTTCGATGCGGTTGGGGTGGACTCACCAGGTACTTCCCCATTTCTATAAGCCCTTCTTGGATGAGCTTCTCAATTTCATCATTGCATAAAAAGCAGTCTTCCACTACATGTCCCAGCATGCGGTGATATGAGCAGTAGTTGGGCTCATTTGTCTTCCCGACTTCAGTTAGCCTCTTTGGCTCTGGAGTAGCAGTAGATTTATCCGGATGCAAGTGTCGAACAACTTCTTAGTGTATTCCCTGACAAGGAATATGGTCTTCTCATCTTTTCGTTAAGGGACAGAGATGACATCCTGCCGCTTCCCTTGGCATTGGATGTGGAAGCACTTGTATTGGGCCTGCCCCCGGTCTTCTCCACTGTTGAGGTAAAGTCAACAACGTTAACTTCCTTCACATTAGAGGTCCACTCTCTGGGAGCCTTCTCCTTATTGAACATTACTGTCGGATCGTCAGTAAAGAACATTTTAGTCTCCGACACGATATTGTTCAGCTGATCAAAGTTTCTAATGTTTGTCTTGATCAGCTTCTCATTGACCTCCGGCTTCAGCTTCTTTTGTAGAGCTTCACTGTATCTTCAATGATTGGCAGGTTGTCACACTTCATACTGAGATTCCGCCATTTCTTGATGTATTCTATGGCGGACTCATTCTTTCCTTGTTTTAGAGTGACCAATTCAGTGATAGTCACCTTCCGCTCCGACGCCTTGAAGCGATCTAGAAATTTCTTTTGCATTTCCTTCTAATTACTGATAGAATTGGACTTCAACTTGGCATACCATTGGAATGTTGTTCCTGTCAAAGAGGTCGATAAGAACCTCAACAGGTATGCTTCTTCCAAGGCCAATTCTCCCAGGTCGCTCATGTAATGGGTGATATGCTCCTGGGCAGATCTTTCCCCGTCATATCTTATGAATTTAGGGCGCTTCATATGGTTGGGAGGTAGCTTCTTGAATAAGTGGTGAACCGAAAATGACACCTTGTACAAGTCAAAGGTGCTTATTCCGTCACCCTGCTTTGTAATTTTGGCCTCCACTATTTGCTCGATGAGGTGCTTCTGGGACACCACAACATCTTCTGCAGAAGCATTGGACTGCTGGGCGTTGTGGTTTAGTCCTTCACCCCGATTTTCTAAAGCTTCATCTGGGGTGAAGTTGACTTCGGACGCTTGAGGCCTGATCATAGTCGGAATAGGAACTGCTCTTGGGGGAGGCCCATTCATCTATGTTGGTCTCTGCTATTCTTCTAGTTTTTGTATGAGACCCACAAAAGGGTCTTCAGGTGTTGATTTTTTAACCTCATTTCTTCCATAGTCTGAGGTTGACTTTGGGTTGCTTGTTCTTGGCTGGGATTCGGTTCATGGGCATTCAACCCATCTTCATCTTCACCTTCTGCGGCAACATCGCCGCCATTCTGAGGTTGTGGATTAACCCCTATATTCTTTTGATTTAACCATTGCCTGGCTTGTTCCACTTGCCGGGTCAAAGGTCCATCCCGCTGAGCTATATTGACAATCTCAATATGATCTTCTGGCAATAGGTTTTGCCTATTGCCAGTGCTTGAGACATAACAGGTATATACCCGAATGTCGTCTTTCGTCACTTACGTGACTCTTCTTCTTTTTGGGATATGCGGGGAAGGTGCCTCCTGTCTTGAGAAGACCGAAGTCTTATGTTGGTTGGTTTGTTGTTGTTGCTTCTTGGCCTTATAGGTAGTCCTTTTCCTTTTCCTTTTCTCACCTCGTGGAGAACGAGGTCGAAAGTCTTCTTTAGTGATTTGCCTCACTGGCTCTTCGAGCTTTTGAGGCGGTCATTTGGCTAGGACAACCCTAGCTTGGCGTATCTTCAAGGCTTCCTCTTTGGTCACCCAAATTTGTTTTAGATGGAGATTCCTATCTTCCACAGGATTATTCCTCTTCCGAGTCATGTCTGCCTTCTTCTGGTATCTTTGCTCTGGCGGACCCAGAGCTCTAGCTTGAGTCTTTTGCTCCCACTGAACGGGAGCTTTTGACTTTCTTGTCTTCTTTTTTAAGTTGCCTTGTTCTGGCAGACCTTCGGGAGTATGTCAAATCGATTCTGGACGGGAACCGTTGGAACATGGCGAATTGTGGGTATTATCGGTTTCCCGCCATTCATACAGATACGGAGGTTACCGATCAGGATCGTCTTCTCTGTAATAGACGGACTTCCTATCTTGTTCTGCTTCGGCCTCCTGTTGGAAGAGGAGGCTGGCGCAATATGGATTGCATTGACGGCGTAAACCCGGCCGGGTTTGCCGTTGTTGTGTTGCTTCTAGGCGCGGGAAGCATGCCTTGTTCTTGTTTTCTTTACCGGAGCAGGCTCCGGGGCAGCAACTACCCTTAGGAAGTAGGGGGACCCGACCACTATTGGAAAATTGCCGAAGCAAGTCGGCATAATCAGATACCCATATTGGACATGGGTAGCCACGACCAGAGGACCGTAGGTAACTTTGGTTGCCATTTGAGATTTAAATTTCTTCGTACCTGCATTAAACAGGGAACATTAAGCTTGTCCTGATAGGGGTCTTATTGGACGGAAAGATGAAGGGAAGGAGAGGTCTCACCGGGCGTGCCAAATCTGTGAGACTTATTTCTCTCTCGCTCTCATTCTTTGAAAAAGAATTTGGAATTTTTTTGAAATGGAGCTTTAGAGAATTTTGGAGTTCAAAAGAAACATGTTCTTTTTAGATGTAAACTTTGAGAATCTGGAATTGATCCTCAAGTCTAAGATTTTGGATCAAGCATGGATTCGTGTTCTTGACCTCTCCCCACTGACCTTGGTCAGTGTTAATTACGCCAGTTATTAACTGGCAACCCTTGATTAACCGTCTGTTAACGTCCGTCGTTAAAACATGAATGAAATGAAATACTTTGATGAAATAAACATGCGTGGGCAGAATTGAACATGCATCAATTTATTTGAATCCATTTTGTTACAACACATCACTTTTGACCATTCCATTGATTGGAATGAATCATTTGAGATTTAGTCACTTTATCAATAATAGTGAAATATAACTTCATGGTCAATCCATCATTAGGAAAGAACTAAGCAACTTAATGGCCATTCCACCAATAGAAACGAACCACGAAAATTGAATATTGGCCACTTTACCAATAAGAATGAGCTGCGGCTTCATGGTCAATCCACCAATAGGAGAGAACCAAGACATTGATTTATTAGCCACTCTATCGATATGAATGAACCAAGAACCATGATTGTTGGCCACTCTACGAGTGAGAGCGAACCATAACTTCGTGGTCGGTCCACCAATAGGACAGAGCCACAATACCAATAGGAATAAACCAAGAATCATAATTTTTGGTCATTCTACCAATAAGAGCGAACTACAAATATAATGGTCAATCCACCAGTATGAAAGAACTACATGAGTTAACGGTCATCCCATCAATAAGAATGAACCAAGAACCATGATTTTTAGTCACCTTATAAATGAGAGTGAATCATAACTTCATGGCTGGCTGTTGGAACCCTTTTAAAGCAAAAGGGAGAGGGAGAAGCCCCCCCACCGGTTGGGGAACCCTCCACCGGTTCCAAGAGGGAAACCGGTGGGGGGGGGGTGGGGAGGAGGATCCTTCCCTTCTTTTCCATTTTAAAATTCAAAGAAAAAGGGGGGGGGGATTAATTAGGATGAAGGGGAGTTAATAGGAGTCTTAACCCCATTCACACATGGGTTAAGAATTCCATGTGAACCCCATTAAATATCCATCCTAAACCCCTTTCACATGGGGCCAAAATCTGAATTTAATGGGTCTAAACCCTTTTCACATTGGCCCACACCCCAAATCTGCAACCCAAGCTCATTAATGAGCCTAAAAAAGCAGGAAAAGAAAGAAGAAAGGGGGAGGGGAACCCCCCCCACCGGTTTCCCAAAACCGGTGGGGAGACCCCCCACCGGTTCCCAACCGGTGGGGGGTCCATCTGGTGGCACCCCCTCCACCGGTTGGAACCGGTGGGGGGTGCCCACCGAGCCCCCCCCCTTTTTCTCTTTTGGCATGCTCTCTCTCTCACCTCTCTTTCCACCCATTGGCCAAAAAAAATATATAAAAAGAAGAGGGGAGGAGAGATGATGGAACCGGTGGGTACCCCCCACCTCAAGCATTCCGGTGGGTACCCCCACCGGTTAAGGTTTTGAAGCCTATAAATACCCCTCCAAGGGGTAAGAAGAAGCCCATGCCCATTTGGCCCAAAATTTCCTAGGGGAAACTCTGCCAATTTGAAGACCAAATCCGGTGCTCTTGCCCGAGTTTGCTGCGATTTGGAGGAGATATTTTCTTGGAGGGCTCTCTTCCTAAGGTTTATTCCTAAGGGGAAGTCCTGCCAAATTTATGTTGTAAAATCACCGTTCTATAAGACGGGATTATGCCGAAATAATGAATGAAATGCCCATGTTCTTCTTTGAGCATATGTGTGTGCATGTGTGTTCATGGATCTACTATTTAAGTAACATTATGTTACTATATTTTCACATGCATAATAATTAGTTTTATAACTAATTAAAATACATAAAACATATAATTAAATGTTCTAAAATATCCTTGGCCTCATCCCATACATAATTACATCTAGACTCATAATTAAAACTCAATAATGAAACTTAGACTCATAAAATAATATACTTAAGTTAAAAATGACTTAAATACTTCAATACTTAATTAATTAATAAAATCTGCGAAAATTATTTAAAATCAGTAAAATGAATATAAAAATCGGAAAAATTTTGTAAAAAATCAGTAATACTCAGTAAAAATCAGAAAACAAAATCTGGAAATTACATAAATCCAAAAATATGACTTAAATATCCTTCATATATCTAATTAATTAATAAAAATCAGTAAAATTAATAAAAAAATCAGTAAAACTCAGTAAAAAATCAGTAAAAAACAGAGAACCAAATCTGAAAACATATAAAATTCTGAAATGACTAAAAAGTCCATAGAACTTAATACAAATTACAAAAATACCCTCAAACATGATAAAAATATGTAAAAATCACAGAAAATTCTTAAAAATATCAAAATCTCTCCTATGCCCAAAATACCCTCAATATGATAAAAGAATAAATAAAAATCTCAAAAAAATATAAAAATAGATTCCAAGTCTAATAAATCCAATTCAGGTAAAATTACCAAAATACCCTTACAATCCAAACATACTTGAAATAACTCTAAAATACCTCATAAGGTTTTAAAACCTTCCTAAATCATTAAAACTCATTTCATACACTAAAAAAACCATAATCTCCCTATACCCTCCAACTTGGCATAATTACAAAAATACCTTTATGGGTCTAAAATACTTGGAATCAATCCAGAATACTTGGAGTCAATCCAATATACTTGGAATTAATCTAGATAGCTTGGAGTCAATCCAATATACTTGGAATTAATCTAGATAGCTTGGAATCAATCCAAAATCATATAAACCCATCCTAAACTTGGGTGAGGCCAAGAGTTTAACTTAAAATATATCTTCATATGCATGTGCTGCCTGTAGTAGTAGTGTTGCATGTTATAAGGGCATCATACGGACAGTTAATCAAGGGTTGTCGAGTAGTTGCTCGACGTAATTAACACTGACCGAGGTCAGTGAAGAGAGGTCATATACTCGGATCTTCGCCTGATCCGAAGTCTCGGACTCCCTGAGGGCTAATCCCAAGCTCTCATAGTCCAATAAATAAAATACATAAAACCGACCTATATTTCTCCAGATAAAAATAAAAATGATATGGATTTTCTAAATAATCCGAATAGGAGAGACATGCTAGGTTAGGTCCCAAACACCGGCCCACCAATAGGACAGAACCATAAAAGTCAATGGTCACTCCACCAATAGGAATGAACCAAGAACTATGATCATTGGTCACTCTACCAATAGAGTGAACGATAAACATAGTGACCAATCCACTAATAGGAAAGAATCATGAAATTCTGGCCATTCAACTAATATGAATGAACCGCATCTTTTAAAACATGCAACTTTGGTCATTCAACTAATATGAATGAACCACATTTTTATTTAGCAAATAACATGCAACTTTGGCCGTTCAACCAATATGAATGAGCCACTTGATTAAATATGCATCTTTGGCCTTACCCAATATGAATGAATCACATCTTTTATTAAAACTTCGGCCATTTAACAAATATGAATGAGCCACTTGATTAAAATCTTTGGCCATTCTACCAATATGAATGAATCGCAAGTAATATGCAACTTTGGTCATTCAACCAATATGAATGAACTACATCTTTTATTAAAACTTCGGCCATTTAACAAATATGAATGAGCCACTTGATTAAAATCTTTGGCCATTCTACCAATATGAATGATACGTATGTTTTATTAAATCTTTGGCCATTCAACCAATATGAATGAACCAAATTAAATTAACATACAACAACGTAAGTTAATCAACATGAAAACACCATAAATTAATTAACGTGGAACAACATAAGTTAATATGGAGCTTATGGCCATTCAACCAATATGAACGAACCATATCAAAATAACATGCATTGATTAATTAACATGGAACCGGCCATTCAACCAATATGAATGAATCATGCAATTTTTATTATATGAAACTTTGGTCATTCAACCAATATGAATGAACCATATTAACATTGCAAGATAATAATACAACAAGTGGGTCCTTCTTTATATTTTTCTCATGCACAGAAATACTCAAGAAGTCTTCTCCTTTGTTCTTCACAAAATTCTCCAGAGCCTCCTCTCTTTTTTTCCTCTCTTCTTGGCTCTTTTCTGCATCCTGCAGCAGCCGGCCCTAGGGGCCTTTTTATAGAGGAAATGGGGGTGAGAAAAGGAGGCAAGAGGGGGAAAAAGAGTAGGGAGGGAGCCGGTGGCTCCCCCCACTGGTGGAGGAGCCATCGGTGGCACCCCCCACCGGGGGGGGGGGGGGGGGGGGGGGGGGGCACTGGTTGGCTCCCCACCCCTTTTTTTTTTTAACCCCCTTCTTTCCCTTTTTTGTTTCTATTTTTTTTTGGGAAAAAAAATGTTTAAACAGGCATCTTTACTGTAGGCATTATATCTGCTGCCTCATTTTTTTATTGTTTTGGTTGGTAGCAGAGCTGTGGGAGGTGGATGTATGTTATATTAAGTTCAGGTTATCTTAAAATATGGACTGAATGTTGTTGGTCTCAGTGCCCTCCAAAATGGAAGAGGGATTGGTTCATATGCTTTTTTATGTTTTGGCATTCTTTTCTTTGCTCCTGTTCTTTTAAGGCTAATCATTTTATCCATGTCCTATATCAATTTATGAGTTCAGTATTTTCCTCCTGTTATTTTGCCAACATGATCTACTTCATATTCGGTGTTTTGCTGTCTTTTCATCTTTTTATGCTGGTTTGAGATGTTTTCTTGTTATAACTTTGCATGAGCTACATTAGCCCAATGAGAATGTTAGTTTCTGGGTCTTGGGTTAGTGAATGGAGGACCTTCCGTAGATACCTTCAGGGGCGAGTGGTGGTTCTATTTTAATTTTTCTTATCTGCTTCATTGCAGAAGAATCTGAAACAGACAGTGAAGAGTCGGACATTAGTGGCTCCGATGGTGATGATACCTCTTGGATCTCATGGTTTTGCAGCTTGAGAGGAAATGAGTTTTTCTGTGAAGTTGATGATGAGTACATTCAGGATGATTTTAATCTCTGCGGTTTAAGCAGCCAAGTTCCTTACTATGATTATGCTCTTGATCTGATTTTGGACGTGGAATCTTCGCATGGTAGGCATTACTAAAGAATTCATTTCCTCTGATGTTTAAGTTCTTTATTGTCATTAACTTGAAAAGATGCACTTGATACTGACGCAGATGTATGTGTGTTAGACATGAATAATTTCAAAACCAGAAATTCTGAGAATAGTCCACAGACGTATGTGTACTTTAGACATGCTCCCTCTCCCTCCCTCCCTATATATATGTGTGTGTATGTATATATATATATATATAATGTGTGTGTGTGTGCGCACGCTTGCTTGTTTTAGACATGCTCCCTTTCCCTCCCCCCTCCCCCTCTCTGTGTGTATTGGATCTGATCCATAGCCCTCCAACTTCTATACCCATGCCCTAGGCGGATGCCTAGTCTGCCCATGCAATGGGATTTCCACTGTGGACAGAACAGCTATGTGTGACATGGGTAGGCTGGGCAATTGCCTGGGGGAAGTTTCTGCACCGTTTGATTAAATTGGATGGCATAGACTCGTGATAACAGAAAAAGTTACTGTTACCAAGTAACATGAGTGTTCTTCCTGTGTTGTGTGTGTGTGTTTGTTTGTTTGTTTTTTTTTTGGAGGGGGGGGGGGTGTCGGCGTGCATGGGTAGGGGTGGGTGTAGGTGCGTGTGTGCATGTGCATTTGTTGGAGTGGGGGTGGGGGGAGGGGGGTCTGTTCCTCTTCATCTTTACCCCTCCTGTCTGTTCCCACTCTCCTTGTCTCTGTTTGTGTGACAGAGGAGAAATTTCAGTATGAGCTAGGCACTGTGGACTATAGTTAGTTAAATTTGGGTCGGGAATTATACGGCAAAGAAACATACGGGTATAATTCGATTTAATTTTTAAAAGATACAGTCAAATATTTGGTCAAAAATTCGCATGTTTTAAAAATTTGGAATGGCAAACGGACGGCGTATTATATGTTTAATTTTCAAAAGTTTGGACATATAATACGGATGATATATCACGTAAATTTTAAAATATAAACTTGTAAACTAAATAAAATTAACTAAAAATAATTAAAAGATAATAATACTATGACAATGCAAGAATGACACAGGTTAATAACCCAAGAAGAAGTTATTAATCTGGTACATTAAACATCACTCTTTTGCACATCAATAATTTGTGACAAAATACTAGATTATAGAGCTCAAGATGAAAACACATAAGATAAAGGTCATTATCTATGACAAATCTAGAGACCTTTCTCTGATGTTTACTCTTTCTCCACTTTTCTTCTCATCAATCAATTACTCGCAGCAGCAACAAAAGCATGAACCGGCAGCAAACGGCAACAGAATGCTGGCTACTGCCCTTTTCTGTTTCCTCCTCCGCACAAGCATAAATGTAACAGCAGTAACAGGGACACAAACAACCAGACAAGAATCCTAACAAGGGATGCAAGTATGGCACCAGGAGGCAGCTGATGCTGGAGGTTCTCTCCACTCGGCTTCTTGCTGGAACAAGGGATAAATTATCGAAAATTCAGATTTGGTAATCAGAGTTACCTCAGAGGCTTGGGATAGCTGGAGATCTTCCATGGTCGACCAGATTGAAGGGTTTTCGGCTTCCCAAAGGTAGAAAATAGGGAAAGCATAGTAGATCCAAAGAAGGTTTGGAAGGGGGGGGGGGTTGTTTATCATAGCAAGGAAGGTTTGTTCTGGCGTCTTTCTGCTGGTTGGAGTTATAGTCCTGTTTTAAATGACCGTTTAATATGCAGGTGCGTATGATACGAGTTTTGAACGTGGTGGCGTAAAAGATTGCGTATAATACCGTTTCTTTCCCAAAAAGATGGGAAACACAGAGTATCTTTGTTCTATACGTTTGTACAAGTATTATACAGATACTATGCGCGAATTAACTAACTATGCTGTGGACAGAACGAGGGGAACAAAGAGGGGGTTGTTGGGGGGGGATTGCAAGGAGTGAGGGAGTGAAAGTAGGTGGGGTCAGGCATGTTCATGGGTTGGTTTGGTTTGGAAGAAAATTTTCCCAAACCAAGCAACCCCTTGAAACCGAACCAAACTGAACCGAAAAAGTTTGGTTTATATCAGTTTGGTTTGGGTTGAACTGAGTAAGTATCATTCAAGCAACCAAGGTCACTACAACCATCTAAGCTCACTACAGTGCACTGTTCGGGCAGGCCCATTAGCGTGCATCACCCTGGGCCACTCAGTGGCTTTTATAATATTCTGTTCTCATGCCCCACCATCTCCGATTTAGAACTAGAGGAGTCCCACGCCAAGCACCCACCAGCTGGGCCATTGTAGGTGTTTGCCTTCGGACTTGTCACCATGTGCAGCACCTGCGAGAGCATCGTGAGGGGCAGGAGCTCAAGGTGGGTGCTGGCGAGGGGGTTGAGGGGGCAGAGCCCGGTGTTGAGGCCTGCCATGGTGAGCCACCTGTGCAAGGAGCCGCCTTAGCAGTGAGTGGCTGGAGTCCTCTGGGAGCTGGACCTAGTGGAGTTGCTCATTAGAGAGGCTGTAGAGGCAGTGAGTGAGGTCGGCCTTGGAGTGGAATGTCGCTGGGGGAGGTCAGGCCATGGTGAAGTAGTGTCTGGTGGAGGAGGAGAAGAAGTACTCATGGGGAGGGATGTTGCGGGTTGTGTCTCGTTTGTGCCCTATAATCCCACATCTGAAGAATATAGAAGATGCCCAGTGGAAAAAGCCATAAATGTACCAGCTCGGCTTTGAGGTGCCTAGGTGCATGAACAGGCCTGGCCTGGTACGCCAGTACTCAGGTCCTGGAGACACGATTCAAAAAATCCTTTTGAGGATGCTATTAATGATTAAATATAAATATGTAAAAGAATTTAAATATATATATTTTTTATTTTTTCGGTTCAGTTCATTTTCCACAGTTTGAAAGTTTTGGAACTGAACCAAACTGAAAATTTGGGTTGGTTTGGTTTGGTTTTTCGGTTTGAACCAAATAATGAACACCCCCAAGTGGATTGGGGTGGGGAAGAGTAACCTTATGTTTTCACTAAAGTGAAGATTTTAGTAATTTTATTCACTGGAACATAATATTCTTAGTATATGTTTGTACAGATGCCAATGGCATTTGACTCGAATGGCACTTTCACATAGAACCTTGCACAAGAACTGTACACATACCGATGCATTTCTTATGATGTTCTTTTGGAAGAGAGGTGATATTGTACCCTTTCATTGGCATAAGTTGATCATTCTAATGATGGTTAAATTCATAGTCTTGTTTGTAACAGTCGGTTGCATGCGAAACCATTGTATAATTTCATATAACTAATTCATTGGTTGTGTGAAATTATTTTGGGAGTGATGGAATTGTTTTGGGCTTTTCTGTTTGCTGTATTCTTGAAGTCCATTCATTGCAAGGTAAGCCAACATGGGGATCAGACTCGGATTGGTCCGGTCCCGACCGAGCGGATCGGCCGACCTGATCCGATTCCGGACCGATCCGGACGATCCAATTTTTAAAAAAGAGAAAAATAGAAGAAAAATAGGAAAAAATAGAAAAACAGGGCTAAAAAATAGGAAAAATTACAATCAAAATCAGAAAAAAATATACTTACCCGAAACATATCTAGGACCTCGGGTAAGCCCTTGAAATTTTATTAACTTTGAAAAAAACTTGAATACGATACAGGGGGGGACATAAAACCTTACCCCTAAGTATTAAATGATAGTAAAAAAAATAAACACAAAATAACTAGAGAAATGAGAATTTGTGTGAATGAGGGAGAGAAGGGTGGGAGGGGGTTTTATAAGCTCTTGAAGGGGCTTAGAGGCCCCTTCTAGCCGTTGGGAACCCATTTGAATGGGTTCCTAACGGCTACCCAATGGCTAGTTCTGAACTAGCCGTTGGGGGCCTAGATCGGCCGATCCGGGCCGATCTGGACACCGGATTGGCCGATCCAGGGCGATCCGGCCGATCCCGGCCCCAGACCGCTGGGTCCGGGCTCGGGATCGGATCGGTTCGGCTGGTTTCCCATCGGATCGGCCAATCCGATCCTGCATACCTTGGTTCATTGTGATCTTATGTCTGCTGGAGAGTATTACTCTTAAAAGAATCAAATGTCTAGTTGGAAATATTCATTGGTTTCCTGAAATTATCTTTGGCTCAATGGAATCTTTTTTAACCTTTTCTGTATGCGACCTTCAGAATATATTTTCATTGTAATCTTATGAGTTCTAGAAACTCTTGGTCTTTAATGTTACTGTTTGATCCCCATCCATCAATTTTTAGTTATCTTCGTGTTGCATGCAAGAACACTATGAGGTTATCTGGTGATGGCAATCATTTTGGACTCTTTAGCTGCAGCTTATAGATGATTTTTCTACTGAAATCAATGAAATACATTTTGGTCCATAAGACAGTTTAATTTAAAAAAATTAAGGTACAGTTGAACAAACCTAGAGTGGTCCATGTTTCAAGGAATAAGTCTATCCTAGGATCCCATTCAATGCCCACATGATCCAATTGTGAGGTAACATAGTCCAGGCTGATCACTTACAAGTAAATGATCATTAACTTAGAACCAGCCTAGAGTCAGTCAAGCAGGGAGGAGGAGATGAATAGTTAGTTATGAATTGGAAGGAACCGGGAAAGTGGCTATCCAGGATTGGATTTGGATTTGATATTGGCGGAGTGCCATCTCAATCTGGCTACGTATTCTTGAGGTAAACAATGCCATAAACACATTTATGGTAAAGCAGCTTAGATTTGTTTCATGTTTCCACATGATTCTTTCCACCCATTCATATGTATGTTGTCCCTATCTCCATGTGTATATTCACAATTTACTAGGGCTTGAAGGAACCCAATTGTGAACAGAAAAACATGGTTACAGTGGATGTAATGGCAAGTTTATTCAAAATAGCACACGCTTATTAATGTCATCTGAAAGGTACCTTAAAGGATTTCTGACATGTTTGGAGCTAAGCTCCTGTCTAGGGAACTTGCTGCATGGAACTCAGGGAGTTCATGGTTGAATGCCAAAATTAAAAGGAGGGAGGGAATTGTGGTTCTCCAGGGAATAAATGAAATATTTTGTTAGGTGTTGTATCCTCTTTGTAACTTGAATACAAAGTGAAGTGCATAGTTGAAGGCAATCTCTAGTTTATTCCAAGTTATTACCATTAAATTTTGTAAGGCTAATGCTTCATTTGTATGACTCTAATTTTCTTTGAATTGTTGATCTTGTTTGTGTTTTCTGGAAGATTCAAAATAAACAGTAGAAAACCAATAAACAAGTCAACTTTCTGGAGCTGTTTACATGTACACCATTGCTGCCTTAAAGATTAGCTTTTTCTTTGGCTAGTTTCAGTCCACTTGTCACAACATGCTATGGATTTTTATTTTATTTTTTGACTGTGCACCTGTTTCATTGAAGTTTGGTGGGAACGTTGTGGTATGTTTTAACATTTGTATAATACCTTTTGGTAATGTGTGTTGTCATGACCCTTGGATAGTCTGTGATCTAGCATGGACTTTCAGTTTAAGTTTCACAATAGAGTACATGCTATATGCATAAGTCTTTGATGTTAGGGCCATGGAAAGAGCCGAAAAGGATATTTTTGGTTCTAACTGCAAAATGAAGCATATACTTGATGCATTGCATCACTGTAAAAGGATAAAGTTCAAAAAAAAGAAGTGACATTTGAATGGAAGGTCATTTCAATGTCATCTCCTTCCAAAAATATGTAAGGTCGTGCTTGTGTAGAGCAGCAATGTCATGGTTTTCTGTGAAATTGTTTTCATCGAATTTGAATTCTTTTTTTTTCTGGGTGTGTGGTTGTCTCTTTTTTTTTTTTCCCCAGTGTACCTTGGGTGACCGATCTTCTCCAATTCCCTGCAATTAATTGCATTCTTTTGCCACTTTTTATAAAGCAGATTGTCTTTTTTACATATATTTTTTAATCTATTTTAACATTCACGCTCTCTTAAAAAATGCATTAAGATACCTTTTCCGCTCTATTGGTTTTTATAGGTCATTATTGTCAATGCTTTATAATCTGATGAAAAAAAATCTTAATAAGCATACTGCCATAGTGCCACCTGTTTTAGGATTCTCTTTGTTTGCAACTTATGACTATCTTGATTATTTTGTCATGCTGTTGTAGTACTCCATCAGAAACATCTTTTGGTCTGTTTTTTCTATGTTCGTGAAGGGCTGTCAGCTAAATTATTTAATGTGAGACTTAATTGACGTTTGCTAACATATTCAAGTAATAATAAAAAATAGCCGTTTCACTCCATTGCAAAACGAACCTCAATTGAGTGAATTACATTTTTTAGCTGTCCTCCTGTTCTATTTTCTTGTGCCTTTTCTGTTATCTGAAATGAGCCAGGATACCACAGCCTTCCTGATTGATAAGGCTTTTGTGTGTGTGTGTGTGCTGTTTTTTTTTTTTGGGGGGGGGGGGTGGGGGGTGGGTGGGGGTCGCTGATGTAGAGAATGAACCAATGAATCTATAGTCAATATACATTTTCTTATTTTCTTTGTTTTCCTCATTCATTGTCTAGCCATTCCTAGTAGAACAATTTTGTTTAGTTTGGTTCATCCCGTGGGCCTGTAAGATGGCCTTATAATGATAACCCTAACCCTAATTTACCCCTCCCTCCTACCAACCCCTCTATCCCGTCATATTGTCCCACTCTCCCTGCTGCTGCTTCCTTCTAGTTCTTCTTCTCCCATGGAATGCAATCTCACAAGAATCTTGGTTTCAGCGGGTGTCTGAGAAGCGAAGCCTCCGAAACTGCCTATAAACAGCAATCTCAGGCATCTCGCACGATCTCGGATATTCTCGGATAGGGCTGGCAATGAACCGAGCCGTTCGCCAGCTACTTAAGCTTGGCTGGAGCCAAGCTCAAGCTTGAGACTCAGCTGATTTCACCAAACTAGCCGAGCCCAAGCTGAACACAACTCGTCTCGAAAGCTTGCGAGGTGGATCGAAACAAAATGTTTTATTAAATCTTCTATCATATGCATGGTTGGCAGGATCGGCCAATACCGATACGTATCGGTTTCGGTCTTGTCCAGGACCGATATTGGGGGGTATTGTTACCGGTCTTTATAGTTAAGAAAAAGTTTTTTAATATTTTTTTGTACCCTCCAATACCGGTACGGTGCCGGTACCGTCATCCTTGATCATAAGGGACCCAAATCGCCTGCCACACAGAGCACAAATAGTCCACTGCAAAGGGCTGCAACTTCAGCTGTTTTGAAATTTGAACTACTATATAGTTTATAAGGGGCAAGATAACTTTTCTAGAATCCGAGCTAGGACTAAGTGACACCCAAGCACTGCAGCAGGCATGCAGTGAAGGGGGCCGCTGGGAAGAAACCATCCCAATGCAACATATATAGATCTTTTTTGGTGAGTAAAGAATGATCGAGCAGTTAAAATATAGCCCCTACTTGTATACATAGGCTATTTATTAACATGCTTTGTTGTTATTCTCATGTCTGTACCTGAAGGTTGAGGGCTGGGTAGGTCGGAGGGCGAGGTTCCTGAGATGGAGTGGCTGGGTGATGAGCATGAAAGGGACTTTATAGTCCTGTACCGGTTATTTTAAGTTCTTTTCCCACAAGCTGTCTATAAATGAAGAACTCACCCCAGTGAGTCCCTCTTGCAATGGAGCTAGGCCAGCCTACTGACTCGTTTAGTTAGTTAACTGAGAGGGCTTGGGCTCGGCTTGAGGTTCGAGTTTCTTTGTGCGTGCCCAAGCTCGAGCTACATTTTGAGCTCGAATTAAAGCTCAAGCTTGGCTCGAGCTCAAAAATATTTTGTCGAGCCAAGCTTGAATTTGGCAAAGCTTGGCTCAGCTCGTTGCCATCCCTATTCTCAGGTATTCTTGGGCTTTTTTGCATAAACTCTCTCTCTCTCTATATATATATATATATAGTTATCTAAAAATAATGTCAAAATGTTTGAAAATAGTAAAAAAAAAAAGGAAATTTGTCCGATTAATCCTATATATAATTATCAAAAAATAATGTCAAAATGTTTGAAAATAGTAAAAAAATAGGAATTTGATCCCATCTCTTGGAGTTTTAGTTTTGATCTCCAATTAAGTATACACTCATTGGCAGCTGCGGTTGAGTTTTTTGATCGGACAATGAAAATTTAATCTCAAGGGATAGGATCAAGCCCAAGGGGGGTTAATCAAATATTTAATTTTTTTGGTGATTTTCTTAATATGGAAAAGAGGGAGTTTGGCGGGGGTGCATCTATAAGTTAGATGAGCCCCAGGCTCATTATAACCGGTCCCTATGTGTGTGTGTTTTATCATATATATGCATATTATGCATGTATATAGTGTTGTTATCATGCATACATGCCCTGAGATTTTGTCCTGATTTCCTGAGATTTTACCAAGATCTCTTCTTTGTGACCATCTCGGGATGCCAAGGTCCGAGATGGTAAACCTTGCTTCCTCCTTGTCCCTCTCCACCCCCCAATACCCACCCTTTTGGCCTCTTCTGTCTTGATCTTCATTGTGAAAATCTCCTGCTCACCAACTACCCTCCCCCCTCTCTCCCACCCGGTTCAGGCTAGGCTTTTCCAGGCCTCCGAGTGAAAGGGTGACTGCTGGGCCCTGAGCTGGGACCAGGCTGCTTCTGAACTGTTGGGCACAGTAATTGACACCCTTAAAAGTGTATGTGGGTGTGTGTTATCTAGACTGATTCAAAGATTTATAATTAATACGCAAAGCCTATGGATATGGATGAGAAATTCAATCTTACTAGAAGGCAACTGCTTATCATGCTAGAGGCATGCATTTAATTTAAGCCCCTATGATTTGAACTTCCATCCACATGGGTTATTAATTCTAAGATGTACTTTGCATGTGCATTTTGTTAACAACAAAATCATCCTTGATGACGGTGGAAGGTAATGTTTAAGAATTGTCTTCTATTTGGTTGCTCTGCTGGAAATGAAAATTGAGTAGATGCACAAGTTTGAATTTAAAATGCTTCCCTTTCTTCTGCTTTTCCTCTTTCCAAGCAAAGGTGCTGCATTTTCTTCTCAAAAGGCATTTATGTTTTTCCTTTTATTTCTGTAACGTAACGCCTTGTACATGACATGATGAAACACAAACAGGTGAGACATTTACTGAAGAACAAAATGAGTTGGTTGAATCAGCTGCAGAGATGCTATATGGCCTTATTCATGTCCGGTACATATTAACCAGTAAAGGCATGGCTGCAATGGTGAGATTTTGCATCAATCTCTTTTTTTTTTTTTTTTTTTTGAATGTGTTTCACGTAAAGGCTTATGTTTCATCTGGTTACTTATGCAGCTGGAGAAATATAAGAACTATGATTTTGGAAGATGCCCCCGAGTTTATTGCTGTGGACAACCCTGTCTACCTGTTGGTCAATCAGATATACCTCGTTCTAGTACTGTGAAGATATATTGTCCAAAATGTGAAGACATCTATTATCCCAGATCAAAATATCAAGGCAGTATCCTTTTGCATATATTCAGGTTTGAGTGATTCTTGAGATGCATGCAATACTAACAATCAAAGGCTAGGTTACAGAGACATCAAGTTAGCCTATAGACAAACTTTTAGCTATTGTTCCCTGAAGCTTACAGAGACATCACGTTAGCCTATAGACAAACTTTTAGCTATTTTTTCCCTGAAGCTGGATGCAGCTTCAACTTTCCGAGCATATCCTCCACTTTGCTTGAGTAGTTGTTTTATGGATCAAAAGCCACAAATATTCATGGCTTCTGACAAGTTCTTTCCATGTAAAGATATATGCAATACTGTTAATCATATCACCAGATTATACTGCATGCCAACCCACTCATTCATATGTGCACACACAAATGAGATGATTATGTCTCGACTTTCCTGCATCACAATGGCGTCTTCTTGACTCTAATTAGATGTTGATGGAGCTTATTTTGGCACCACTTTTCCCCACCTGTTTCTGATGACATATGGACACCTCAAGCCACAGAAGCCGTCACAGAACTATGTGCCGAGAATATTTGGCTTCAAGATTCACAAGCCCTGATTCGCTGTCCAGATGTAAGGAGCGCCTGTCACGCAGGAACAAAATGAACGGTTCTTGCAGGATAGCCTGTGGCTCCAAGCCTATTATTTATTCCTTTATTAATGTTCCAATGACAATGTTAATCAATCCATATCTTCCTAACTGTATGTGTATATTTCTTTCGTGAAGTTTTAAGGTTGTATAATGTTAGCAAGTTTTACCTTTTGCATGCTATGTTGATCTTTCAGTAATTGAGGAATGAACGCAACTTGAGTGCCCCCAGCAGCCGCGGGCACGTAGAAGCCTTTCTAGGATGATATATTTTGCTCTGGAATATGTGGTGTTTCTTTTTTCCATTTTTGCACAGCATGTAGCTGCTTTCTGTATGTAAAAATTAATTCAAGAGTTTTGGCCCGTATATGTTGTTAATGCCTACCAAGTTCCGGAAACGAGTCACAAATGGGATTTGGAAATCTATCATTTCAGAAGCCAATAGATTGTCATTGACATTTTGTGCAGACCTTTTTTTTTCTTTTTTTTTGTGGCAGTTTAGACTCAATACTTTAAGGATTTCCATTTTTCCCTGTCATCCGCTCTTGGAATGTTTCTCTATGCATCTAAGCATGTTGCCTTAACTCGTTGACGTGGTTCTTGATAAGTCAAATCTCCAATGATGAACCCAAATGACGTTTTGTTGTGAAAAGATGCCGCTCAATTCCTGTCTTCGATATTGAAATATTGTCATGCTTACTTTGTTCTTGTTTATTGTTGAACTAGGTTAAGGGTAATCAACTCGGGTTAATTGTTGACTTAGATTGTTGAAATAAGGACCATGTTCGGCCAAAAGGTTACACCGGAAGGACCATTTGAAAAGAGTGTGTAAAAAGGTCTTTTGTGTTTTATTTATTTCTAACATCATTTCATTTTAGGGTATTCTGACCTACTTTCTGGCAGAAGTTAAACCATTATGTATGTAAGGGTATTATCATAACTTCAACCTCAACCAAGTCCCAATTTCAAATAATTGAGATCGGTTATGTAGGTTTTCTGTCTCTGCTCTAAATGATTGTGTTATTTCTTCTGAAAAGTTTAAAGTTTTCAAATCATATTGTATTATTTTTTTCTAAGTTAATTTAGGTCTATCTCTTCCTTTCTTTTTCTCCTCTATCTTAATATGTTTCACTTTTTATTAGCTAATCGGTTAAGGAGGGGGCTTTGCAGGAATAAGATGTTTTGACTTTTTTTTTGTTGGGGGAGGGGGGGGGGAGGGTTTGCACCCCAAGACACATGAGAATGAGAGTGAATGTGTGAGGATTAAAAAAGACTATATATATATACACTTGATTTGACAATTAATAGATAACAGAAATTTTAATAAGTTAATTTTGGTGTTTATAGTAAATATTATAAATATTTGTATGCATATTAAAGAGAGTCATGTTAGGGAGCTGTACCTGCACCCTCTCACAAATTTTTAGACTTAAAAATTTCATAGCTGATCTATGCAGCAGCTAGAACGTAACCCCTTACCTTTCCCCTCCCTCCCCCCCACACCCAAACTCACTCACTGAAGGGCTTTTAAGTATGGATGGGTCTTCCAGCACGTACCGACGCCCTTCTCGTATTCTCTTGTAGCAGGGAGGGATTTAGCCACCGTAAACCCTCCTAACCTTATGAGATAGAGTCCAGAGGACCTCCTTTTTTTTTTTTTTTTTTTGAAAGTAAAGAGGCTGTTACCTCTTTGTTGCGTTGCAGGAGAGCTCTTTTGATCACTGGAAAAACATACATCCATTTAGCTTCAGTGTATATGCAGCTCCGCTTTAGTGTAGTTTTCAACTTTCTTTAGAAATCTATCCCTTCCTCATGGCTATATCAAAAAAATTCTGAAAATGACACCTCCACATTGTCCTTGCCCAATGACTTGGCATTCTACTTAATGAATTTCTTAATCAACTCATGCCCACAAGATAAGTGACTGACCAAAGAAATAAACAGTGGATTTTTTCTTTTTCTTTCTGTTGAGCCACTAACAGAAAGTTCTGGATGGTACAGTGGCAGCATAGTCATCTGATCATGATCAGATGGCATGCATTTTTTTCTCAAAACAAAAGAACCCAGTTTTTGGCAGGATTTCAATTTTTTTTGAAAGAGGTGCAGGTATGAAAGCTGTCGCACCGTCGGATCTTGATCCAACGTGCGGGTGTGTTTGCCTGCCATGTCCTGGCCCGATCCGCACCTTTTGGTCGATTTCATTGCACCCTGCGCTTCTTTCAAACTTTTTTGAAATCATCGTGCATGCGTCACTTTTTTTTCTTGGATTTTTTTGTGTAAATTCAGGCCATCTGATAATGATTTGATGTCTCTGCTGCTTACGGCGAAGCCGCATGGGAGTCCCTAGTCACACAGTAGTGTAGACACCGATTTTGGACCACCATTTTGGTCATGAACCCCATCCATCATTAGCCCATCATCACCAAAGCCATCATTTTATCCATCTCATTTAGCCCATCAGATTTTCTCACATAATTCAACCCACTAAATAATCAGGCCCATTAACCAATCTCCGCTTCCTCTCACCCGTGGAAGGCCAACCAGGCCGCCTTCCACCATCCCTGGAAGGCCAGCCAGCCCGCCTTCCATCATCCCTGGAAGGCCAGCCAGCCCGCCTTCCACCATCCTTAGAAGGCCACCCCTCGCCTTCCACCATCCTTGGAAGGCCAGCCACCTTGCCTTCCACCTTTTGGCCACCTTTTTTACTTTTTACCACCTTTTCGTGGAAGGCCAGCCGGTCCGCCTTCCACCACCCTTCGAAGGCCACCCCTTGCCTTCCACCACCCTTCGAAGGCCACCCCTTGCCTTCCACCCCCTTCGAAGGCCAACTGGGCCACCTTCCACCACTTCGTGGAAGGCCAGCTACCTGGCCTTCCACGGGATTGGAAGGCAAGATGGCTGGCCGTCCACTCCCCTAACCACCACCTTGACCTCGTCTTCCCCACGATCTCTTCTACTCGCCGCCCTCACCTCCACTACTCCGATCACTCCCCACTCAGGCGACTGTTGCGCGCACCACCTCCGACCCTTGACCACTTCTTATTGGCTCTAGGTTGATTTACGGGGATTTAGACCCATGTTTTCTCCTATTTTCCCTTCGCCTATTTAAACCCCCCATATCCTCTCGAGTAAGGGGGTTAAGGAGTTCATTCTTGGAGGGAAGGCTCGGAGGAGAGACTCAGAGGAGGTTGGCAAGCGGTCAAGAGGAGCTTCAAGAGGAATCCCCCGCACTCCAAATGGGCTTGTCTTCCTAACCCTCTTTTACTTTTCTCATTTCTTCATTTCATTGCATTTTCACTCTCCATCCATACCATAACATTCTCCCTTTCTCACTCTTCTGTCCACTTTTAATACAGCACACCACTTTTCACACACGAGTACTTATCTGCATGCATGCATCCTAGAATGACTTAGCAATCCCTATTTACCCCCAGAGGTTTCAAACAAAAAATCGGGAGGTGGGTGGCCATAACATATGGTCACCTTCCCTCCCAAACACCCATCCGGTGCGTCTCCCTCTAATTCTAGTTAGTTTTTTATATTTTTATGGACATATTCTGCATATTATAGTTCTAATCGAGTCGTTTTCTGTCTTGTCTTTTCTTTTCAGGGGCTCTTACCAGATTCTGCGCGCGGATTACCGAGCTCTCCTCCTCTGGCCGGCCGGAGGAAGAGAAAGAGGAACCACCATCTCCCGCTCCCTCAGAACGCGATCACATCCTCAGCATCCTGCGGAGCACATGGACCGTAAGGTAATGCTCCTGGCGATCACACACCCTAATTTCTAACCCCCCTTAAATCGCCACAGTGCTAAGACAAACGGAAGAACCCTCGCCCGAAACCCGCAGCAGCGGCGGGGGACGTTCCGAGCGCCTACAAGTAGCATCTCTCTCTCTCTCTATATATATATATATATAATATTGGAAGTGAATTAGAATTGTAATAGATACGTTATAAGTTTTTTTTTTTGAGAACCGTTCGGCTTTTTGCTTATATATATATATATAGATATCTAGTTTTCCTAAATATGGTCCACATATTAAGGAGCCGAGAATTCTTTCTGCTTTCTTTAGAGCTGTAGAGCTACTTCAGCAAATGCATTCCAGGGCGATTTCTCGTCCACGTTGCAGGCGTGTTTTTAGATTCGGAGAAGAAATTAGTTGGCATCAATCGATGTTCTCAAATCTCTCTCAAGATAAATATAATATTTGATAAATATAATATTAAAAAAATTATTTTTAATCATCCATCCAGAAAGAAAAATTATTTATTATCATATTGTATAAAACATCCATTTGGAAAGAAAGATTATTTTTTATTATATTGACATAAAATATATTAGTAGGAATGTCAGCCTACTCCTTGATTTATGAAACTCCTTTTCTAAAATCTTGTTATCTATGTCTGAATATTTTCTTATTTTAAAATAATTATTGGTCATAATCTCTCAAATAACTCTCACTGTTCATATTTACGTCATCTTGATTCTTGATCTATGACATGCTCTTATTTATTTTGTCAGCTTCCTAACATGATCTCCATGTTTTCCACTTCTTTGACACGTGTGTCCACCAGTTTCTGTAATGTATAAAAAATAATTTTTCTGTCATAATTAATTACGTACTCTCTTCCGTTTATCTATATTTACTCCAGTAGATTGATCATATCTGAGTGCTTAAATTATCAAATTTAATTTTAGGTTCGATGTCTACACTATTCTAACTCTTATGATTATAATACTTTTACAAAAACTACTTCACTTCTGTTGAAAGTTCAGGTTGTTGTAAATTGTGTAACAGAATCTAAAATTAGAAAAAAGAAGATAAGAAGTTTAATAACTGTTCTATGATAAAATTTAATAAATGATGGATCTCTCTCTCCCTCTCTCTCTATATATATATCTCGAATGACAACATATTAGGCTATCTAATATTACTAAAATTGTAATTGAAATTAAAGATTTGTTAAATTCTATTGTAAATATATTTGCTTTAAATCAGCCTCTGTGATCAATTATAGTGACCAGACTTACATTTATTATATTTTGTTACCAATAGATTACTTTGAACAATCTTGAATGTAAACCTTCCTTCAGATTCTCCCAAGCTGTCAGAAGATCATTATCCTTTGAATGTTTGACCATATATATTTGATTATCACATTTTGATCGTTACTTTGGGGGCTATCTCTTTTGCGATGCCGACATCTTTAATTCTTTTATCTCTTCTCTAATTAATCGTGAAACTAGTCTCACCCCTAGATACCTATAGATTTAGTATTGTTATAATTGCAAATACTATGATTGAGTTACAATTCCTTTGATGCCTTACATATCAAATTCGGTACATCATATTTATTGGATATGTTCTTTTGCACTGACTCTAGATGATTAACTATTAAGATCTACAGTAGATAGAACTTCTCGCTAGAGATCTCTCCTTCAAAGTTTCTTGATCTTGGGGTGGATTATTTTCAAGAGTTCTTGATCGAGAGGTTCTGTGAAGAGTAGTTCTATGTAGTGTTGGCATTCGATCTTTTGTTTGATCGAGTTATTGGACCACTTTGACATTTATTGCATTGATATTTATGCTTGATTGCTTTTTAACTAGTTTATTGTTAATTGATAATATCTAGTCTATTGATTCTATGCTTTGACTCCTCTACTTACTTATAAAAAAAATCATGTCTCACCTTTGTTTTTTTTTTTTACTGTCAGTTATCTGCTTGATTACTCATCAAATTTTTGATCGCTCATATTACCATTCTATGGCAATCCTTTTCTTTCTATCATCAAGCTACATGCCTCAGTAATGTTGATTCCTTATGCATTTGAGAATTCAATTTATTTAGCTCAGTTGATAATTTGATTATCTTTCCTTTGCGAAACTCCACGATTTATTCAATGCATTAGTATTTATATTGGAGTATTTGAGATGTAAATCCTACTGAGAATTTTGTGCTCACAAAGTCACAAACCTTTTTTTTCTCAAATACTAAAGAAGGAGAAAACAGGGCTCGGGATGGGATTTGAGTAGAGAGAGTCACTTAGATTTGTCTTTTATATTGTCATAAATAAATTCCCAGGCGTATAGATCTGGAGACTAGATGTTAAATAAAGTTTAGATATTGAGACTTTTGTTGTTTTTGATGAGCAGATCAAATAACTTCCTATCTTTCGTGTCAGCCATTTGATCGATACGACCAAGCAGCACAGATGAGCAGATCAAATAACTTCCTATCCTTCGTGTCAGCCGTTTGATTGTGTGATAGATAATCCAACGGCCGCACCTGAAGTTCGTACGTCAGGCACCGACTATCTAGACTGTACATATAAATAAAAGGGGAAAAAGTAAATGAGATCTGTTGTCTCCATACTTTTTAAGCTAATTTCATAATTTGCAAATCATGTAAACCTCACCCCACCACCAAGCTGCCAATTCAAGATAGATCCATCACTGTATCTGTCGGGTTATCAGTTTAGAGAGACTCTGTTATCTGTCCTATAAGCTTATCCGTCGGATAATCAGAATCTTTAGCGTACCTTATGATTATTCGGTCATTAAAAAATTATATCTACTATCTTATCTGCTATGCATATCACTTTAGAGAGACTATCTGTCAATTTATTTCTAAGTTAACGATCGGGTCAACGGATCGGGTTACCGGTTATCATTTACATCCCCAAGCCCGAGTGGCGTCAATACATACTTTGAGAGTTCTAAACACCATGAAATGGGCAAATTCCCTTTCGATCTGATAGCTTATTCAACGATGAAAGAACAACATCTTTTATGTAGATGTTTGAAAGTTCATAAATTGAGTTCAATAACCGATGTCCAACTTACAGTAACCCTAGGCCAGTTCAATACCTCAACAACTTATCTACTCACAAGAGATCTGAAATACTATGTTTGCATCTTCGCATCCGGGATTCCCTTATTGATCATCCCCGCAAAGAGTTGAAAGTTCCAGAACATAGAAAAAACTGCACATTTCGAACGTTATCTACAAAGACTTCTAAACAAACCATCCGCATCCCCAGTACTCCTCATCTGAAAACAACGCTCATTATATTCAAGGAATTGTTACACATAAGTCACTGTAAACTTCATTAATTCCAGATATGTCCCTGCAATTTTGATGTTCCTAAAATATGTCTTTAAAATCATCTTTGGTTCTAAAATAAGTCCTCTTCCGCTTCCGCTTCCGCTCTGTCTGCCGCTCATGGAGATCCACCCCGCACGGGACCTCCTCCCCCGCCTGTCCTACCCCTTCCTCATGTCCACCGACGACGCCGACCCCCTCGCCTGCCTCTTCTACTATGTCTGCGAGGGCAAGCTCCACTGCCTCCGCTTCCCAGAGGACTCCCACAGCTGGCTCGCCATGCTCGGCCCCCGCACCGATGCCCTCCTCTTCCCCCCTTCTTCGGCGCCAGCACCGAGCTCCCACACCTGACGACGCTCCCGAGCGTGCAGCCCCAAGCGAAGGGGGAGTTCCTCCCTGATGTTCCCGTCTGTATCCATCTCCAATTGAGGATGTCCGTGACCGTCGACGCAGAGGATCTCAGGGGCGTGCATGTGGAGAAGGCCATCCTGGCCGTGGATCCCAGTGCCGACGCGATGCCGCCTCTAGCGCTTCTCCTGCTGCATGACCTTCCCAGGCTGGTCCTGGATGTTGCTGCCCAAGCCCAGGGTGGACTTGTTCAAGGACGCGACTAGAGATGATAGAAAATGGTGGTGGCAGTGCAATGGCGGAGAGAGAGAGATGGCGGTGGTGGCGGCGACACAATGGTAGTGATATGCAGTGATGGAGAAAGAAAAAGATGGCGACGATGCGACGGTGGGGGGAGAGAGAGAGATGGTGGTAGAGTGATAGTGATGAGAGAGAAGATAAGACAAAGGGAGGGCAATTTTGACATTTTCTATGTAGAAAGAATATTCCAAGAATAATTCTCTCCGTCATTTTTTTTATTTTTTTTTTTAAATAGTCATTTGCCACAGGCCCATATTTTAGAACAGTAGATAATTATAAAGATATTTAGGAATATCAAAATACAGAAACATATCTGAAATTAACAAAAATTACAGGGACTTGCGTGTAAAAATCCCTACAGATAAACATCCTTATTCGCATAAACATCCTGGCCGGGTTAGACCTTTTCCGTGAGGATTAAGCCACATCCTAACATTAATGGTAAAAGCATACATGCAGGCACATCCAGCAGTCTCTCTTATTGACTGCACGCGTATGCACACACATGTCAAGGGGAAAAAAAAATGTTGCTTGCCTAGGCTGACACACAGAAAACAGAAGACCAACGGTCATTTAATTGCGACATAAATTTTTATCCCAACATATCCAGTAACAGCACAGATACTCATAGCTTACAAATCCTAAAACTAAACCTTCCAACAGTCAAAAATGTTGTAATCCAACAAGATCTTTAAAGCGCCAATAAATCAAGCTTTCCATGCTGCCATCTCAGTTGGAACATGCCTCAACCCTCCACCTGCTCCCGCAGTCGACGGATGGTACTCCTCACTGTCACAGCACTTGCAGTGCTAAAATTGGGCAAAATCAAATGGATCAGCAATACTCTACGCACGCACACACATACGCACATCCCCTAAATGCTTGCTTTGGAAAAATGAAGTAAAGAGAGTAAGGAGTTCATTTTATCGTACTTGAGTGTATAGGCACCACCAGCCTTTACTTTGCCGCAATCCTTGCAGCCCCAGATACCTACAGCTTTTCTCTTCACTGCAAACTGTTGTGAGGAGTTTGCAGATTAGACATTGTCATGAAGAATAAATTGCAACTACAAATAACATACCTTCCCACAGAATTCACAGAAGTATTTGGCATGCTGGCTAACTTCCATTTTCTTAATCTGCTTCCGCAGACTGGCACCATATCGAGTACCTGAGATGTTTCTTTGGTCAGGTCTCTAAGACCACTTATGGTCCGAAAGCATTCGTAAAATCAAGAAGTGATGTTCCGACTTACCATATTTCCCAACAATTCCAGCCTTTTTGGTTCGCTTGGTCTGACACGAGGAAAGAAAATGTGTCAGGGAGAAAGGTGGGCAGTTAACCAAATATACCATTGAGGGGTTTGGGAAAACCATTAACATGGTATCAAACAGTTTTCTTTGTCACGTTTATGGAATTCATTCACAGGAACAAATTAAGTATTGCGGTCAGACAAAAACTGATCCAATCAGAATAAGGTCAAGACAATCAGTCAAGAGTTGCCCATGGATCAGCCTATGTAGTCGGTGGACAAGGATCAGATCACACTGCCAAGATCTGATCCTTTTTTTCCAGTTTATGGCATTCGTTCGCCACTTTGATTGGAGAATAGGAGAAGAATAAGGAAGAATAAAGAGAGAATAAGCTTAATTTAGCTTTGACAAACGGAATGACTTATATCGGTGCCGAATAGCCTATTCGGAGAATAAGGAGAATAAGCAATTCGACCCTAGACCCAAGAATTGCTTATCCTTCTTATTTCGCCAGTGGGTCCCACAGAATTATTTTAAGCACTCCTTATTCTAGTATACGCTATTCCGGATAAGTAATTCCGGATTAACCTATTCTGCAATCAAATTCCAAGAAGAATCAATCTGAGGACAATGCAAACCAGATCCAATCAGGGAATTGTCAGCAGCGATCAGACAACCTAAGTCTGTATAAGCCGCCCCTTGAAAGCAGAATAAACTGCAAGAATAGGATCGGTCAACAATTGGACAAGGCCAAGTCTTTTTGTTAAATACCTATGTTGTTTTGTGAAGATTGGTAAACCAGCATTGGATCAAATGGCCAAAATCTGATCTGAATCAATCCAATCTTTGATACCAGAGTAATCAGCAGAAATTTAACATAAAACTAAACAATAATGGCATTTTGCATAGAACCATGGAGCTAAAAACCAGCTGAACCAGATCAGAACTGGCCAAAACCAGCCAAAGCCAGCCCTGGAACTAGGATGGGAACCGCTCAAGGCCGATCTGCTTTCACAATCCACTTTCTAATATCTTGTATAGAACCCACAGTTCACCAAATCCATTGGTCTCGAATCGGATCGACCAAGCCGGTTGATTCTGGGCCAAACCATTCCAATCCCAGTCTGGTCCTTGTTTATTCAAAGCTGAGTTAGGTTGGAATTGACCAACCCAGGGGTGGTTTGGCCCATAGATCGGCCATTCCCGCCTATCCAATGAGCTATTGGGGCCCCGGCGGCTAATTAAACCAGCCATTTTAGAGGGCCTCCAATGGCTAGTTGGGGGTTGGTGATGGCTTTGGGGCTACAAATAGCCCGTATTGGGCCATTCCCCCAACCCATTCTCACTCCCCTCTCTTTCTCTAAGCATTCTCTCTCCTCTTTTTGCTCATTTGTTACTCTGTTAGGGGATGGCTCTCCGTGCTGATCAGATTGGCAAACATTACACTACAAAGGTCAATAAGAGCACCCTGCGCGTTTCGTATTCTTCCACCCACCAGACCAGCCTTTCCTAGCAACATTGTCACATTCAAATGGCCTCTCAGAACCCCAATCTACTGTGGACCTTTTCTTTTTTTTTCTTTTTTTTTTAAAGCTCGAATTTTTACAAAGAGCCACAACGTGATTCTTCGCCAATGTTGGCACAGAGTCGCCTCCCACGCTATAAGCATGGCTCCTCGCCCATCTCAGACATCATCCACTCCAGAGGCGAGCACAAATCCGTAGTGGTGGACAAAGGCGAAGCTCAAACACCTCCTGGAACCCATCAAACTAGACATACCCACAGCAGTGGCCATCCACAAGAACGACGACCAGATGCACGCGGTGGGATAAATAAATAATACCCACTAAATTTACGTCTATATCATCCTAAAGATCGATCCTGCAGCATGCCGTCATGCATCTCCATCGGAGCTTCCGTAGAAAATTTCGATCCGAGCAGATCCAGAAAGGAGCGCGAACGAAATGAAACAAGAAAAATCTTAAGCCCGCTGCAGAGAGCAGAAAAGAGAGAGAGGGGATTTCCGCCGGAAGAAGAAGAAGAGGAGGAGAAGCGAAAGAGGTGGGACGCGTACCATCGTCGCCGAGAGGTGGTGGGATGGGGCAGAGGCGGCCGCAAGGCAAAGGTTGCTCGATAAAAGGCACACGCGCTCGAACCCTAATGAGGTGGTCGGACCTGAGTATTAATTTATAGGACGCGGCATTTCGAAGTGCTCCGCCACCAGTTTCGGCCGTTCGAGCCGTGGCGTACTGCGCCTACCAATGAAAGATACCTGCGTTTCGAGATTTTTTTTCTTTTTTGACACTTGCATCAGGCCACGGGAAATTAGATCCTCCCGACCCCTCCTTCTAAGTTTCTGTCTGTCCATAGATACATAGGGAGAGAACAAATGAGTCATTTAACTACGAATAGATGAAGAAGTGCAAGTACACTCTCACTTGAACCAGCTGCTTAGGGCAGTTGGTTCACCACTTCCTTTGCAAAAAGGAGGTCTCAAGTTCGATTCTAGTTGGGTTTAAAAATCTCCAGCCATGTAGCCCCCTGGTATTGTTGGAATCTTTATCCCGTGGTTTGTGAGATTATTTTCCCATAAATCAGACGGACTTAGAATTCTCGTCTAATTAGGCAGACCCATCGACCGATCAAGAATTATCTCCAACTTTGGAGGATTAACTCGGATTTCCGATTAGAACCCCGGTCGCTTGTAAATAACTGTACATAATTGGCCTCTGGGCCCCTTCAAAAAAAAAAAAAGTACACTCTCACCCTTCATGTGTAGGCACTTTTTTTTCATTGGCACAAAGGCCAGGTATGTACAGATATTTAGGTTGCATGATTGAGAAGTTTTTAGGTTTCAACCAGGTTTGAACCATAAATCAGACAGACTTAGAATTCTCGTCTAATTAGGCGGACCCATCGACCGATCAAGAAATATCTCTAACTTTGGAAGATTATCTCGAGTTTCCGATTAGAATCCCGGTTGCTTGTAAATAGCTGTACATAATTGACCTCTGGGCTCCTTTAAAAAAAAAAAGTACACTCTCACCCTTCGTGTGTAGGCACTTTTTTTTCAATGGCACAAAGGCTAGGTATGTACAGATATTTAGGTTGCATGATTGAGAAGTTTTTAAGTTTTAACTAGATTCGAACTTGAGACCTCCCATTCGAGAGGCAAATAATGTACCAACTGCCCTAAGCAATTGGTTCCTTCATGTGTGGGCACTTGTCATACAAAGACCCGGAGGGAAAATGCCCAGTGCCCAAGTTAGGAAGCTAGGAAGTCATTTGGCATATCTGAGTGAGAGGCTTTCAATGCCCAATGCCCAAACGTTCTAACACGTTTTTACCTGTTTCCAAATGCATTGGAGTTCCAACTAGTTTCTTAAAATAGACGAGAGATAGACTCAAAGGGAGTAAGAGAAATAATTTTTTTAAAAAACTCACTAAAGTGAGCTTTTAAGATAAGGTGGCTGGCTAGCTTTTGGAGGGAAATTTGATTGGTGTCCACATTAAAATCGTTTGTCTTCTCTGGAAACAAAAGTTAGCTCCAGTAGATATTAATGTAAGTGAGTTAAATTTTTGAAATTATATCTTTACCACTAGACAACATGATTGCAACGCTGAAGACGTACATGGACCCCTTCAAAAGTTGTTTCTGAAGAAAGCTAAATTGTTCAACTAGGATGCCAAATGCCGCCTTAGCCAATGATATTTTTTTTCCTTTTTCCCGTCAAACCAAATGATTCAGCATTAAACAAGATGGGATTATGAATTATCTCAAATATTAAAAAATTAATCATTTAAAAAATATAATTCTTTTAATGATGGCAATATATCTTCAAATTTTCTTTCGGGCACTAATTAGATTAGAAATGATGGTGACACACTTTTGTCTTTAGCTTTTTGACATAGAAAATGAGTTTTAAAATGGGTACATAATCTTTTTTTTAACTATCTCAATATATAACAGGAATCATTGTAAAAAAAAATATTTTATGACTTTTCCTTACTGCACTATATGCGGTGTTGTAAGGGTGAAGTGGAATTCAACACTTCTCTTTGTACCACATGTCCATCTTTTTTACTATTTTTTGAATTTTTAAATAAAGAAAAAGAGAATCCACTATTTTTCTGACAGTATTTACTAATGTCCTTTTCTCCTTACTTCTCTTTGAAAAAGGCACATTTTCATCCCAAAAATACTTTGTCCGTTTTAGTCATACCGCCTATTAATTTATCACTTCCTATATAATTTTATCACTTCCTATGTAGTTTAATTTTACCACTAATTACATGATTTTATTACTTCTTAAGATAGCTTTATCACTTCTTACGCACTCCAATTTTTATCACTTCCTATAAAACGTTTTCACTTCCTGTACAACTTTATCATTTTCTATGTAATTTTATTATTTCCTCCGCATTTTATCACTTGTTACATAATTTTATCACTTCTTATATATTTTTATCACTTTTAATTAGAAACTGATAGAATTACGGAAGAATTGATAAAATTGTGTAGGAAGTAATAAATTGCACAAAAGTGATAAAAATTGTGTACACAGTGATAAAATTAAACTGTGTAGGAAATAATAAAATTACATTAGGAAGTGATAAAATTACATTATGAAATGATAAAATTACTAGAAAGCGATAAAATGGTAGGCGGCGAGGCTAAGGCAAAAAGGTTATTTTGGAGATGAAAGTATGTCCTTTTCAAAAAGAGGTGAGGAGAAAAAAACATCAATAAATGATATTGGAAAAGTTAGTCTTGCAGGTTCTCGTTCATTGCTCAAAATGGTCAAAAAGGTGGAAAAGAAAATAGACAATTGGTGCAAAGAGGTTAAATGTTATATTCGACGTCACTCTTGTTGCACTGCATATAGTGCAACAAGTAAAACTCTTATTTTATTTGCTTTGTGTTAAGTCTTATCTCTCATGTTTATTTGCTATGTAAGCATTTATTCTAATATTGTCTACTTGAAATCCAATGTGAGTTAATATGCTAAATAGGATCTAGAGACGTAACAATTAAACTTTCAATTTGGTGGTGAAAAGTTATAACCCGATTTCCACACTAACTAACTTTCACCTCACATATTTATAAGAGAGCCTTGGTAGTTTGGCCATAACTCGGCTTAGAAAAAATCCGAATTAAGTGAAATGAGTTCCACTGATATGAAGACTACCTTTACTAATTAAGTTATTTAGCAAGTCGAATTTGATAGTCTTTGAGTGGAAACTAAATCTATCAAAAATCTAGATTAATTTTACTGTAAGTTGGAATTTTACTCACAAAAGGAAAAGTCCAAATTTGCAACCAATCAATACTTATCATAATCCAAGGTTTTAATTGGGATTATAACATAAGGAATATACTATAATAATGGAAGAGGAGGTTGATTTCCACTCTTAAAATGAGAATTTGAGGGAGAAGTTGTTGCATAAAGAGATAGAACTCTCACAACTCAATCATCATCGTAAAAAATTGAGAAGATTCAAGAGAAAACCAATAACCCAAGGAAGAAGGACTAGCAAGCTAGAGTTGCAAAGAAACAACTTTATGATTAACCTATTTATGTTAAAAAGCTTAGAACTCGTTTTCTAAATTTTTTCTGACAGAACTATCGCTAAAAACCTTTAGATTAACTTTATTTTGATTTGATCGACTATATTTATAATATTTTGACAAGTGAAAATCATATTAAATATCATACTTGACCTCTAGAGCATATTTCAAATTATCCCTAATTTTCAACACTATTTGATATTCTTTTCATAATTTTCTTAATTTTAGCCTAGTTTCTTCATAAATAATTTGCCAAAATATTATGATTATTACTCCGAAAATTTTGAAATTTATTCCACACACTTGGGAAAGATATATTTGACCTTCTATAATTGGTTTTTATCAAATGTTCATTTCTGGATCCTTTTTGACATTGGAACAATACTTTTCATAAATATGATAAAATAATATTAAATCTATTTGACTATGTTTTTTACCATAAAGTTTTATCTTAATAACATATTTATCTCTACAAGATATGTGCCATCTATATATGAAAATTTGTATATAGACAATACTATCATAAGGGGAGTTTGGGTTGTCTCTATAAGCATCTATAAGGAAGATTAAAATCTATGGGCAATGGGTAAAATTCAAAAACCAAACTTTGGTTTAGTTGATGATGAGCCATGCAGTGGTTTAGACCTTAGCACTCCTTGACTAAATACTTTAGTATTTGTGTAGGCTCTCCTGTTCACGGCTTCTTAAAGCTCAGTAAGCTTTACAAGGCCCAAAACTCCTCGAGAAATCGAAGGCCTAGGTTGACCAAACACCCCCACGAGCCTCAACAAGAGAGTTCTATTGGTACTATAGCCCCATCCTAAGCTAAGAATTTGCTTCCCTCAACCACCGATGGCCTTTAAGGCCCGAGAATGAGGCTAAGGTCTATTTGACAGTAAGTCCACTCAAAAGGGAAAACTATGATACCCTCAAGAGTCTTTATAGAGTTCCCTAGGAAACACAACCAACTCTAAAGGTTGAGAACTTGCTTCCCTCAACTGGCCTGATGACTAAACACTATCGGGAGTGCAATAGTAACATGGAGGTCTCTTAGGACATCAAAGAACCAAGGGCAAATGCTCCTCGTGGTCAAAGCCCGCTCCCCTTAGGACGGCCCGCCATATGGTGTACGCATGGACAAGGGTCCCTTTGTCAATGCTCGAGGACACCCATTCATTACCCCTCTACCTAATTATTAGGGGTGCCATCATATTCTTCACTAACCCAACCCTATGCTTTGTCTTATTTACTACATGTGGAACGTAAGCTATTAAAGAGCATCTAATATCACAGTGATATTGACGGCATGGCATAAGTATTCGGACAAGATATGCAGCCCCCTCCATTGCCACTATGAAGGACATGTAGGCCAACTTCTCTAGGATCGAATCCATGTGTGGATACCCACTATTGGAGATGCATTGGGTCTAATGAATCTCTTATCTAACAATTCTTGCAACTGAACCTTCAACTCAGTTAGTTCTACTAGGGCCATTATATATGGTGCCTTAGAAATGGGCAATGTACAAGGCATCAATTCAATTGTGAGTTCTACTTCTCCGTAGGTTCGGTGTGTTCGTTAATGTTTCTTCTTCAAGACAGTGCCTGCGGCATGCAGATGGTATTCTCGACAGGCAGGAATCAGAGCTGCAGAGGAGAGAGAAGGGGCACCCCTCTCTGATGGGGGTGGCTTGGAGAGGGAGAGAGGAGGGGAAGGCCAGACACAGATGGAAAACCCTAGAGCTTAGCCTATGGTTTCCTCCTAACTATTATTTATATTAAATTAGGTGACTTTTCACAAAAGTTCCTAAATTAATATAAATCCCAGTTAAAGACCATCAACCGAGAATCTTTGTTCATGTGACCTTCTAGGTCCAAGTACCAGTCCAGTTTCAAACCCAATAAGCCTAGTAACCCCTTCTTGACTTAAAGTGATTAATTTAGTATCTCAGATTAAATTATTACTTAATAGATTTATCATCTCATAATAATCGATCGAACTTCCAATCAAGTTGGATGTCAAGCAACACCGTATGATCTCGTACGGTAATGGGGTTCAGCAACATGCTCAAAGAACCTTTTCGTCACCAGTTACCGCGGCTATAATCTTTCACTCGAACTAATGCTCTCAAGTAAACTTAGGATAGAGTCAAATGTCTTATTCCAAATGATTCATTTACTTAGACTAGATGTTGCATAACGATATCAAAAAACTCATTTTTCGATATTTTGTCATGTCCTAGCCAGGGACTCATTGAGCATCATTCATAAAGCATTCTCTTTCCAATTATTGAGAGCGAATAATACCATTGTTATGCCCTACACTTATATAACCTATTAATGAATTCAATTAATTTAAATTAGACTAATTAACTAATTATAAGAGTTTATTAATGAGTTTAAGTAATTTGATTTAGTCTAATTAATCTTATTATGAAAGTCCATTAGCCTAATTATACTATTAAGAACAATCCACTAATTTAGTTAAAATTCTAATTTAGGTGCATTAGATAGCAGCATAATAAAATAACGATAATTTTCTGTGAAAAATTCGGACTAAGGCATAGTTGGTATCATTAGAAATAATATAAAAAGATAATATAACTTTGTAGAATATCATTTTTACTAATTTAGATATTTTAAAGGTCAAAAATATCAATGATCAATTTTAAAAAAGGTTGCCCATAGAAAATAAGTTTTAATTGGACTAGGATTTGAATTAGAAAATAAAAGATAATATAATTAAAGTTAACCACGACCTGAAAAGTTATGAACGACATATTTGACTTGGATTAGAAGTAGAACACAATAAATTTGAGTATGATTAAGATTCTAATTAGTAGATAGAAAGTCATAATTGGAATCCTATTTTAACTAGGATTATGTACACATATTTACTTGACATAGCCCACGTATTTTAAACACTACTTCATGTATAAAATTCAAAATAAAGTAAGTTAGCTCCTATCAGAAAGATAACACAAAATGTTAGAATTTTTATGAAGACTATATGTTCGTTTACTAGTCGAAATTAGGACATCATTGGAAGGAAAGGAAATCTGTCAGATTTCTAGATTCAGAGTACTAATGACAGTAGGTCAGTAATAGGGATAAAATTTTCTACAAATGTCTAAAAATAATGAAATTGATGGTATTATAAAGATAATAAAAAGTTTTAAAACTTTGTAGAAGAGAGTTTTCCCTAATTCGAACGTTTAAAGAGTCAAATTTAAACGTTCTCATAAAAGAAAACTACAGGTTGCGTGAACAAAGTCTGATTTGTACTAGGAAGTGACTTTGACTTGAAGATTAAGTTATGAGGAGTTGGAATTTGACTCCAACAAAGAAAATGAGTATCAATGGTTGCATTAAGAAGGACAATATGTATAAATTGAGTCTTGGGATCTTACATAAAGTTTCTTTCATACAGCTCTCTTCCAAGAATAAGTTCATATGGTGTTCTTGAGATAATAGAGTTGATTTATGGTTATTTCTGTTGGGAGTTTGATTCTAATCAATATTTTGTGTTATTAGAGGCTTAGAGAATGTGAAAAAGAGATTAGAAGAGTAAAAAATCATAGATAAATAGCAAATAAGTCATAAGGGAACTAAGAACCGATCTTTCTTCAAGAGGTAGTAGATAACTCTAAACATGATCTATTTTGTATTAAAAATTATATTATTTTTAAAAAGTTTAAAAAACTAATCAATTGGTAAAATACTTGATCTCTATGTCTACTTTATAATCATCAAGTTATATATTTTTGTAATCTTGTTTACTATTTATTTTATGATTATTATCTCAGCATATGCAATCTGTCCATTCAATCTGTTTTGTTTCTAACTGTGATCACCTGAGTTACAGGTATTTATTCTATTTTTTCTGATGTCCAATTGAAATAAATTTTTGATAAAAGTCTATTTTGCATGTTATCTTTACGTGCAATAACTTTCATAATTTTCTAA
Organism: Zantedeschia hybrid cultivar; assembly: GCA_030544215.1. Lineage (NCBI taxonomy): Eukaryota > Viridiplantae > Streptophyta > Magnoliopsida > Alismatales > Araceae > Zantedeschia > Zantedeschia hybrid cultivar. Next base: position 52,567,012 of record JARZZO010000011.1, read on the forward strand.
ATTCGTTTGATATTTATTCCATAATTTTCTTCTCATACTATATAATATGTACTAGTAATTTTGCAATCTCAAGTCGTGGATATTCTATCTCACTTGATTCGTGTCCAAATCATACCAAATTTTGTGGATAACTTTTTTATATTGTTCTTGACTTTTATGTAAAGTTTGAGAATTTTATAACTCTATTTGCTATTTATTTTGCCTTCTATTTTGATTTGTTAAAATTCTATTTAAGTCAAATTTTCGAAATCGAAGCGGAAGTCCAAAATTATATCAAACCAATCCAAAAATTGATAAAACTTTTCTACACTTTACATATTTAATTCTGTGACATATGCTTGGATGGATGCTGATGATATTAAATATACTTTTAAAGTGAGTAAACAATTATATTATATCATTGATCGTTAATATTTCTACGAAAAGGTATAGAGACCACATGAGATATAAGTTTATTGAATAATAGTGTTGTATCATAAATGTATTTTTTTGATTTGTTAGAATATTGAAAAAACACTTGTGGACATGACATAACAGTTTCAAAATTATTTATTATGCCACCTATTGACATATACTTAAGCCCTTTTATGTAATCTTTTAGACCTTACACTTGAATATAAATGTAGATTTCTTCTTGTTCATCATGAGTAGATTGCTAAGTACAGATAATTTGTCCTCAATTAAGAGAGTAGACCTGTAAAGTGTATTTGGGAGTAAGCACATTATTTTGATTGGGGATTAGATTCATCTTCTTAAACTATCAAATTAGAAGTAGGATATTGATGACTCTTGTTTTTTATTGGATCTCTAAAATATTATAATTATCTGTAGTATAGATGATTCTGTAACAACATATTGTGATGTTAGGACTCACGTATCTCAAGTTGCAAATACTCATAGAAGTTAATTGACATACTTTTATGATGTTCTAAGCATTTTTAGAGAGTAATTATAAGCCACGATGAAGTTGTTATGATCGTGATCTGTATCCTAATTATTTTAGTACATACTCAACCATATAAGAGTTAGTTAGTCATCAATCTCTTCCCACCCTATGCCCTTAGCTATGTCAGGATAAGTTTATCTATTGATTAATTAGGTTGATTAACTAGATCGGATCTTAAGTCTATAGATACATTAAATTAAAGATGTATATTAATCTCATTACAAATACTTTACAAATATGTATCTAATTATCATAGTGATCTGATCTTGATTGAGTAATCCTTAAAATCTTATTTTATGGCCTTAAAAATAAATATGAGTAATCTATTAATACAAAGATAGACTGTTAGAATCTGCTAAATTTTGAAGACGAAATTTTTTAAAGAGGGAGAAGATGTTATGCCTTACACTTTGACAACCTATTAATGAATTTAATTAATTTAAATTAGACCAATTAACTAATTATAAGAGTCTATTAATAAGTTTAAGTAATTTGATTTAGTCTAATTAATCTTATTATGAAAACCCATTAACTTAACTATACTATTAAGAACAGTCTACTAATTTAGTTAAAATTCTAGTTTAGGTGTATTAGACAGCAACATAATAAAATAATGATGATTTTTTATGAAAAATTCGGACTAAGGCATAGTTGATATAATTGGAAAGAGCATAAAAATATAATATAACTTTGTAGAAGACCATTTTTATTACTTTAGATATTTTGGAGGTCAAAAATATCAATGATCAGTTTTTAAAAATGTTGTCCATAGAAAACAAGTCCTAATCGACTAGGATTTGAATTAAGAAAAAAAAGATAGTATAATTAAAGTTAACCACGATCTGAAAAGTTATATATGACATATTTGACTTGTATTAGAAGTATAACACAATAAATTTAAATATTATTAATATTCTAATTAGTGAGTAGAAAGTCATAATTAGAATCTTACTTGAACTAAGATTCTGTACACAGATTTATTTGATGTAGCCCACGTGTTTTAAGTATTATTTCGTGTATAAAATTTCAAATTATGTAAGACAATACCCATGAAAAAGACAACACAAAATTATAGAGGTTTTATGAAGACTATATGTTTAAGATAAGTCGTTTACTAGTCAGAATCAGGACATCTTTGGACGAAAAGGAAATCCGTTAGATTTTTGGATTCGGAATACTCACGACAATATGTTAGTAAAATAGGGATAACCTTTTACACAAATATCCAAAATAGTAAAACTAATGTCATTAAAAAGATAACAAAAGTTATAAAACTTTGCAAAAGAGTGTTTTTCCTAATTCGGATGTTTAAGGGGTCGAATTTAAAAGCTTTTAGAAAAAGAAATTGTATATTTCGTGAATAGAGTCCGATTTGTACTAGAAAGTGACTTTGACTTATAGATTAAGTCATAAGGAGTTAAAGTTAGATTCTAGCAAAGAAATGTGATGTTAATAGTTGTATTAGGAAGAACAATAAATATAAATAGAGTCTTGAGATCGTACATAAGCTCTCTTGCATGCAGCTCACTTCTAAGGGTAAGTTTATGTAGTGTTCTCGAGATAATAGAGTTGATTCATAGTGATTTCTTTTGAGAATTTGATTCTAATCAATGTTTTGTATTATTAGAGGCTTAGAGAATGTTAGAAAGAACTTAGAGAATATTAAAAAGAACTTGGAATAGGAAGAAACTATAGATAGATAGCAAGAAAGTCATAGGAGAACCAAGAACTAATCTTACTTCAAGAGATAGGTCGATAACTCTCAGCGTGATCTATTTGCTATTAAAAACTATATAATTTTTAAAGATTTTTAAAAATTAATCAATTGGTAAGAAGCTTGATCTATATATGTACTTCATGATCATCAAGTTTCATATTTTTATGATCTTATTTACTATTTATTCCATGATTATTATTTCAGTATACGCAATTTGTCCATTCAATATGTTTCATTTCCAACTATGATCACCTGAGTTACAGATATTTGTTATCTTTTGTCTGATGTCAAATTGAGATAAAATTTTGATAAAAATCTATTTCACATGTTATATTTATGTACAATAAATTTCATAATTTTTTGATTTTTTTTATATTTATTCTATAATTTTATTCTCAGACTATATATTTATTTATTCTGATTAGATATCATTTGGAAACTTATGAATATGTTCTGACTATATGATCTTTGACATAAATCTAATTTAATAAGCTATTGTATCATAATAATTTGTTATATGTTCAGTTCAATATGTGATATATTATGTTCATTGCTAGTAGATTTGTTCAATAAGATAAGAATCTAATCATGCTATATATGCTATATGTTAGTCTATCTATTTGTACTATTTAAAAATACATTTAATTTGATAAATTTATATTTGACCATATTTTGTATTATGTTCTTATTTGAGATATGTGTAGAACTGTATAAGATTATATTTAGTATAATTATATAATATGATTTGTAAAATTTACTATATGTTAAGTCATGTAGATGGTTTGAAGCCTACTGAGCGGTTGTACTCATAAATCTTACTAACATTTTCAGAGTTTGAAAAAGAGAATCTAGAATCTAAGTAGACTTTTGACTGAGATGTTTGACATCTTCAAGATAACATCTAGATTTAAATTTACAGCTTTCTTAGATTTGATATAGTATAGATAATGAGAGATTGATGTATTTTTATTTAGTTAGTGAGATTGAGAATTTATATATAAATTGATGGATATTGAAATTTGTGAACTTGGTATTAGATATGTTTGGATATTTTAGATTAATTGATGGTTATGACATTTATTTAAATCGTCTTATAGTTGTTTAACTTTCATAGCTATTTGTTATAATAGGATTTATCCCGAGATTACGTAGTTGGAGTCCGAATTGAGAAAAAATAAATCGGATCCAGGACGTAATAACCATATTGAACACCCAATCACCTTCGTAGGTATTCCACTGGACCTGATCACTTGATTGATTAGGATCCCTTAGTTAAAGATCCATAAACCAAGGTCAAAGTCCAGAACTCTACCGACAAGGTGTCTTTGGCGTCTCAGGTCAAAAAACCAACCACGTCATTCTGACGATGAATCGAACCTGTTGACATTTATGTAATTTTTCATCCCCAGATTTATATTGGATCATTTGATCAGTGAACTTATTTACCATCAAACACCTACATGATCGCGTTAGTGTCTCTACATAAGTGACTATGAGACTAGTTATTTTCATCATAACATATAATAGTCTCACCAAATATTTGATGTCTTTAAATATCCATCGACTAAGAATAATTAATAATACGCATTTAAAGAATGTTAATCTCATTATTATGATCTCATCATAATTTATCCATTACACATATTTTGGACTTCATTATGAAACGTATTACACATAATGAATATAAATACCTTTATTATTAATATAAGAACAAGATTGTACAAGTCACGTGATTGACTTGACGAACATACATAACTAACAATCTCTCATTTATACTAAAGTCAACCACATTTATACTATATACCCATTACTCTAGATGATGCTCAAACATAATTTGAGTCTGAGACTTCGTTAGTAGATCTACTATGGTGTCGGCTGAAGGAATACATTCTAACAATACATCTCCTTTGGAAATAATCTCCCTGATCAGGTAAAAGCACCCTAGAATTTACTTCAACTGCTAATGAGGTCACGGCTCTTTTGCTTGAGCAATAACCTCATTGTTGTCGCACCGCAACATGATTGGATTAGAGATACTCAACACAACACCAAGATCAACAATGAACTTCTTCATCTAAACAGTTTCCTTGGCGACTTCAGCTACAATAATGTACTTAGATTCTATTGTCGAATCTACAGTGGTCTCCTACTTAGAACTCTTCCAGCTCACTGCACCTCCATTCAAAGTAAATATGAATCCAGATGTAGGCTTGCTATCATCAGGATCAGACTGGAAGCTCGAGTCCGTATATCCTCTCACCTTCAAGTCACCTCATCCATAGACTAGGAACATATCCTTAGTTCTTATCCTTAAAAATATATTTTACGGCCTTCCACTGTGCATCACTTGGATCTGCTTAATACTTGCTCGTAACATCTAGAGCATATGCTACATCAGGCCTCGTACACAACATGGCATATATAATAGACCTTATTGTAGAAGTATAGGGGACTTTATCTATGAATGTCCTCTTTTCAGGAGTCTTAAGAAACTGCTCCTTAGAGAGATAAATTCTATGCCTCATCAGAATGAGACATCTCTTGCAATTTTCTATACCAAACATTTTGACAATGGTGTCTATGTACATAGATTGGGTCAAGCCAAACATCCTCTTAGATCTATCTCTATAGATCCGTATTTCTAATACATATGATGCTTCTCCTAAATCCTTTATGAAGAAGTTCTTTGATAACTATACTTTCACCGATGATAACATTGCTACACCATTCTCAATGAGTAGGATGTCATCAACATAAAGTATGAGAAAAGTGACTACACTCCCACTGGTCTTCTTATATACATACTGTTCATCTTCATTCTTAATGAAGTTATAAAATTTGATAGTTTTATCAAATCTTATATTCTAACTCTGGGATGCCTGTTTCAGTTCTCAAATAGATCTATGAATGGATCCGTATTTCCACCAAGCATCCTCTTAGATTTATCTATATAGATCCGTATTTCCAATACGTATCATATACACATCTTGCTTAATATTTCTATTGAGAAATGATAGAATTGGGTGGCCTCAAAGCCAATCATTGTCCATTCTAGCTCGAAATAGTAATAAAGGCAATTATTTTTTCATTTATAGTTCTCGCAAATTAACTATCGTAATAGAGATCCGTAGACAAGTGTGTAGGATATTGAATCATGATGAGATCATGATAGTGAGATTAATATTCTTATTCACTTATCTTAAACAGTTCTCGATCATAGGATATTTGAATTGAACGTTAAATATCCGATAAGATCGACACATGTTATTTCTGCTCATGTGATGAGGGTGAAAGATCTAACATTCACTTGTGTGGTAACACTAAGACAAACTTGTGGGTGCTCATTAGAGAATGAGTTCACTGAACAGATCCGAATTAGAATTCCTGGATGGTCATTATACCTAATAGTCAACCAGGGAATTCAATCGTTGCAGTAGCGTAGTTGATCCTTTGACCTGAGTCACCAATGATACCTTACTTGTAGACCATTGTGACTTGATTCTCTGGCTTGTAGACTTTAACCATTAAATCCACGATAGTCAGTCTCTCAGACACAGTGGAAAGCCTGCAAAGGTAATTGAGTGAACAATAGGGGATCACTCACTCTTGATATATGACTGGAGAGAGAATGTCCTATGAATATGTACACAGAAATTCCTGGCCATGGTCAACTAAAAGAGATGTCTTTCTAAAAGTTAATTGAGTATTGGAATCCATATAAATAATGCGATAAAAGGTTTGACTATGAAACCATACCTTGCGTTATTAGGACATTGGATGAGTGAATGATTTTATCTGTGCGGTATCTGCAGACGGAAATGTTTAATTAAAGGGAACAATATCCCTTATATCTTATGGGATCATGAGGTAGTGTTTGGTGTCGTTCATGGTCCGAAGGTCAAGTAGATTAATTATCGGATGATAAACCACCAATTTATTGAATTAATTATTTAACATATGATGTTTAAATAATAATTAATAAATACTAAACTTTAAAATTAATTCTAAATTTAGTGGGCCTGAAACCAGACTGATATATGGGCCTAGAGGGTCACATACATAAAAGTTCTCGTAAGACGGTGAGAGATGTTAAATATTATATTTATCTGAGTTTTTATGAAAAACCGCAGGATAAACATGAATATTTAAATGGAGAATTATCCAAGGCCAAGCGCTTGAATAATTATGAGAATTAATTATTGACCTTATCTATAATTGTTATAAAAGGAAGCCAAGGGGTGGGTGGAAGGAGGATACGTACATGACATCCTTGTGTTTTTCTCTCTTCTCTCTCTCTCTCCTCTCTCTTTCTTGAAGAAGATCCCTCTCTCTTCTCAACTGCATGGTGGATTTGAGATCAGGTCTAAGTACTCAAGCCGATGAGGAAATCGCATATGCGTCGGGAGCTCGTGTGGATACCTCTAGAGATCGTACGCGTGTGCGATTACCGAAATGGTTCAATCCACGGGAGATTCGAAATCCCGCAAAGGTGAAGAACGGTTCTTCCCGTTACCTTTTAATTGTCCGTTTTACGATCCCAACAACCCGATACATGGAATCGTTTTATTTTTTCGCTGCGTTCCGGCGATTCCCAACAAGGTAGTTTTCACATCCATCTGTTAGATTTCATAGTTATAATGTGCAGCTATGGTGAGAAGAACTCCGATCGACTTTATTATGACAACTGGTGAGAAAGTCTCATCATATACAATTCATGCCTTTGGCAATATCCTTTTGCCACCAATTTTGTCTTATAAGTATCGATTCGTCCACCTGCACCAATCTTTCTCTTAAATATCCACTTGCAACTAATAGGTACAATGTGACACCTCGGTTCAAAAGACATCAAACCTCTGTGGGTTTGCTCCTTTTACTCAGCGTGTTATCAATTCACAATCTAAATTACATAATTGTCTAGCGATAATTAGTACATATTAAAGAAAATTAACAGGTAGACATCATTCACAAAAAATAAATATCTAAATCATTCAGACACAAATTAGATTATAATTCATATCAAAGTGTACCAAGGTTCTTGAATCTCATGTCATCGATTCAAGGTCGATCAAACTAATTATCTATGGATCTCACTGAGTTATCTCACATGGAGGCAACACAAGAATTGTATCGAGTTATGTCATATAATTTTTAATCTCTATCATGTACTACAAGTCACTCATGTCATATCACTAGCATGGGGTCATTCATAGTTCACATTACCATACCCATATCATATATCATAGTTCAATTAACCAAACAACACATTGGTGGGAATATAATCACAATGATTGAATTATCTATCAACGTGGTTCACATAGAAGAGATTCCATCGCGTGTAGTCAATGTCAAGTATATCATATTATCACATTGTCTTTCACATTTAACCCATTACAGGGTTGCTTCACAAGTCATAGTGCCATTTGTACTTAAATCACATGAGTCACATCACATAATAATTCTAGAATGATGGAGAATACACTAGCATTGATCTTATTCATGTTCACATTCACACATGGGTGTAGACATTCCACAGGATTCCTATCCAATCCATGGCACTCTACCCTTCTTAGATCTCTGAAAATCCTTGAAGGTGTGTCAAGGAAGTAAGGCCAACTGAGGTTCATGATTCACATGTCATAAAGTCTAGCCCCCTAATTGAGGTGCTCACACAAGTAGACTTCTCTACTGCCTTTGGTTAGACAACAAGCCAGGTTTGGATATCTAGACCTAATCAAAAGACTAAGTGGGATCTTGACTTGACCTAAACAAAAGGCTAAAACCCTATATCCGTCCCCCAAGGAATAGAATCAAAGGGGTACCCGCTAGTGGGTAGTCGTTCTAGTCAAATTACAAAAACATAAGGCATCTTCATGAAATTCTGTAAATAAATAAAGCATCATGTGTGAAAACTTAGTCACATGAGAAAACTACTCAACTATCTTTAATTAAGTCCATCTTAGTCACAAATCATGATTCCAATGTCAAAACACGAAGACCGAGAGTCAAATGTGGTCATTCCTCCTTAAAATCATGTTTTTGAGTCAAATCAATCAATCGGTGCTTGAAATCGGTCGATTGTTGGCCCAAAAAGAAGCTGAAAATTCTTGGTTTTATAGTTCTGGCAAAATCGGTTGACGAGTGCTTCAGATCGGTTCCCCGTTTTGCACAGTTCTGCTAACCCAAGAGAGTTCAACAAAAAATTGCAATGGTACTTTTGGCTTCAAATGCATGCCATTTAAACACACATCCAAATCAAGATCCATTTATTTTGTATGAAAGATGACCAAGTAAACTACAACATATCCAAAAGTCAAGTCAATTGGAGCACTATACAAATCGTAATAATTAAAATACTCACTAACTGTCCTGTTTTCAGAGTCAACCACACATCTATGAAGATGTAGTTGGATCTCACTTAAACCAAGGCCAAAAGTCACAAAATTTAAACTGAAGAAATTAGACATATGAAACTCTAAATCTGAAAACATGCATGTCATTCTATTCACTACATTGATCAAACTAAGCATGACAATCAAGCATAGAAATCTATTTCCGGACTAAGCACGACATGCATACGATTCTTATGAAATCTCAATCTAAAATATAGCCTCTTAGTCAAATTAGAACACGGATGATTGGATCGTCATATTAAGAATGAATTTGAATCCATGCATGTCCAAACAAACCTCCAAGACTAGCATGCACACAAGGATCCCTAGCAAACTAAAAGGACATCACCTTACCTTAATTAGCATCCCAACAACTTAAAGATGGTCTTCTATATCCAATCCAAGCTCCAAGGAGTAGAAGGAGAAGAATTTCAAGCCTCTAATCTTGAATTCAACTCCAAGCTAGAAACTTCACCTAAGTAGAACATTAAGAATACTCCATCAAGAGCTCCCAAGACTCCAAGAACTCCATACAAGCCCTCTTAGATCAATCTCCCCCACATGCAGCATGGGTTGCTCTCCAAGAGCCAAGAGGGAGGAAGAAGAAGAGTGGGTGGGGGCATGGGAAGAATAAGAGAAGATGGCGGTCGAATCTCTCTCCCCCCTATATATAAACCAAGTTGAAATTTGCAACTATACCCACAAACTATGAAATATAGTCCCTTACGTCTATATACACCCAATGGACTAACTAAAATCCACTTTCTAAGGTCCAACAACTTTTATTTGAGTCCCAAGGTCTAACCCGTTAATATAAATCAATTTAAAGTCATCTAGCGACAATATCAAATACGTTAAATCCACTAAACTCATAGAACCGAGTCCCAAAACCCATAGAAGACAAAATAGAATCTTAAAGCCCAATAAACCTTATTAGGCCCAACATAAGGACACGCTAATCACATGTCAATCATTACAATAGCCAATTAACTAATATAGGTTTAATTTAACAAATCTAAGTTGATACATCATTCGATCAAATCATGATCAATTAGGCAGTTGAACTGGAAACCGTAGACCAGAGGACCGAAGTATTACATCCTTCTTTCCTTAAACAAATTTCGTCATTGAAATTTCTATCTCTTGCTAAAACTACTCATTCTTGCTGAACTTATACATGTTCAAACCTATAACCACATTTGTTAATGAACAATTATTACTACTTGATCTGGATCACCACAGTAACACTTACTTGTCTAGTACTTTACTTAGAAGAAAATGCTATCACATCATATGATAAAGAACACTTCATATATATATATTTTTAATCTATTATCGATCCCTACCGAAATTCCTTAACACGAGTTGACATTCTTAGTCAAATTTGATAATGTATACTTGTTCACAACTACTAAGATACCTTTCACGGCATCTTTGCCAATTGATTTTACTATATCTCACATACTCTATGTGATGATGGCATTCTTAATATTAGATCTACACTCCACTTCATCGGTTGGGTCATTTTCTAAACAGAATATTCCTAGAATTACCATAGACATTCTAAATCTTATTAAAACAATCATAACCCTTAGCTTAGTACTCAACATAATACTCTTATTCACAAAAGCTTCTTATATCTTGTCTTGATGGTCTTACTAGAACATTGCTAGGATCTAGATAGTCTCTATCCTTCCTATTCGACTAGTTTCTATTACGGTGTCACCCTCTGCTAGTCAATCTCATTATAGTCACTCGAGTGAAGCTTACTATAAGACGTAGTCTAATTCATGAATCATCAATTATCTTCATTCACTTAAGCGACTACCATAGAATTTCCACTTTCAATTTCTAGTCTATTCCAGTTAGTTTACAATTGACTCAATTCTACGTGCTCTTAATTTTAAGAAAAGTACATTTCCAAACTATAGAATATTCCCAAGACTATGATAGACGTCAGCCTTTAGGGACGTCTTTCAAAAAATTTCACTAATAGGTGACGTGATTCAGATTTTCTCATTTCTGTCAGTTTTTCATTCAGACTAAACTTTGATTAGCCATAACTCCTTCATTCCCTAGCCAATTGACCTAAAATTTTGACCACACCTTAATTTTGACATGGTCCACCTGCTGGTAAAATTTTATCATTTATAAATTTAATTTTCCTATTATTCTATTATTTATCCGAATGGCTCAATTTGACTCAAACTCTTCATATACTATTTGATGATCAAACTCATTCATTTGATATCCGATTTGTGTGAAAATTTGTCGACATATTTCTTATGACTAATTTTTGATCAATTTTTCAATATGTTTGCTATTTTTGAGCTTATTTATTAATTCTTTTAGTTCTAAAATTTTAATTTTAATGGATGAAAAATATGATTTATGATCTGAAAATTTTGAAAAAAATTCTTGGAGCATATTCTTCTATCCGACAATCTATTGGCATCAGTTTTGATCTTGTTACCATCTATATGACCATATTGACTCTTTAAGTAGTTATTTTGTATTTAAAGGCATGTATTTTGACTTGTACTTATATATAGCACTTTGATAAATCAATTTTCAGATCTATGCTCATCTTATGCTTGATGTTATGTTATTGTGCCATATTTGTAAGATCATGTTTGGACATTGCCATCTTAAGGAGATGTAGGGCTGATTCTGGTATAAACATTCGTATTGAATAAAGCATTTGAACCCGAGGGCAACGGATGGAATCCCGATTTTTGATCAGCTAAACCATGAGATGGTGATACGTAATTCTCTCACAGTTTGAAGTTGGGTGAGACTTAGACTCCCCGATTCTACACAGTAACTATGACCACTGCATTACTGCTTAAACGCTTTGGTTCCGGTGTAGGACTCCTTATGATGTAGTTTGAGTGTATGTCCGTTAGCAATTTGATATGATACATTTGATATGATTTGATTAGTACATAATTTGAAATTCATACCCTATTATGTCTCATTTGAATTCAATTTATTCTTTGAAACTCATATGCAAATTGTTCAACTAGTTCTTTAAATTGTTCTATACTTAAGATCTACATTTGCTCATATGTCATAATTTGATCAGATTTGTTAGACTACTATGTCATGCCATTCGTTATGTGATATGTGGTAGGAAATATGTGATATGTTCGTTACATGGCTAGTAGATTTGATAAATCATATGTGAACTTGATTTGTCCATTATGCCAAGTAAGTTATATGTTATTCGATTTGATTATGCTATTAAAAAATACATCTGATTTGGTAAATTTATATGTGACCATGTTTTGTATCATGTTCTTATTTGAGATATATGTAGGACTATGAACTATACTTAGTTAGTTATCATCACTTTCTAACTATTATATTGTTAGTATTTGGTGAGTTTGATTGCCTACTGAATGGTTGTACTCATAAACTCATTAAATATTATCAGAGTATGAAGAAGGGGAGTTAGGACTCAAGGAGGACCTGCCTTGAAGATTTTGACTTGGACTTTTTAACATGTTGTCTAGTTTAAATTTCTTTTCTAGTTTAATAGATTGATGTAGTAGGATTGAGAGAGATATGTACTTTTCCATTTATTTAGTGAGTTGATGTAAGGACTGAGATTTCGGATTCAGTTATCAGGTCGGTTTTGGCGTCGGACCTTTGTGAGCCTAATGCATGGCCTCTGCTTATAGGGACGCCATTTAAAAGCCTTGCAGATGTGCCGTGTGGGCGGGCATTGGGACGCGTGTGTACGGCTCCGGTCGTGTCGTCTGAATGACGTCGCATGTGGTCGACGCGATTCAGAGATCTGTCAGTATACGATCCCGTCTTGTCGTCTAGAAACGACATGATTTAGCGTGTTTCAGTTTGACGTCCCGAACCCTCCCTCCTTTCTCTCATTCTCTCATTTCCTCTCTCTCTCTCCTCCCTCTCTTCGAACCCTCCATTTCTCTTCCACTTTCCCTCTCCTTCCTCTTCCCATTCCTCCTCTTCCACCACTTCAATACCTTCCCACCTCTCACCACTATCACCACCATCTCCTTTGCGGCACCTTGCTCTCCGCATGGCGGCCGATGTCCTGGTGGAGTGACGACATCCACGGTGGTAGCGGCGGCTACTTGCGGTGTAGCAGATCGGCAATAAGGAACTAGGAGGAGTTCAAGTAATCGGTAGCGTGACGATCTTCACATGTAGTCGATTGTTTTAAAATCATGATTTCCCACTTTGGAGCATGCTAGTGGCATGTGGGTAATTTTGGGTATAGAATCGAGCATGTGCTAGGGGGTTCTTGATGGAAAAAGAAAGGTGTTTTGGAAATGGGATTGACATGGTTGAATGCGATTTATGGTTTTTCCCCCTTATTTCCATTTGTGCTATTTTTCTTGTTTCAGGGGAGGGGTTTTTCGTGTTGTGGCTCAGGGGAGGCCGGAGGGAAGTTCTGGTTTCGGGCGTTAAACGGCGTCAGGCCAGGGCGACGCGATATGCAAATCGTGTCGGCCACGGACGACGCGATTTAGGCCTAGGTGCCAGAGGACAATTCGATTTTCGAACGTTAAATGGCGTCGCGGCCAGGTGACGTCATTTAAATGGTGTCGACCATAGGTGACGCGATTTAGGCCTAGATCCCTCCCGAAGCTAGTTTCTGTGGGAGCCAGTTTTAGGGCTTTGAATGGCGTTGAGCTCAGACGACGCGATACAAGCCAGAGCCTCATAATTCCTGAAATTAACATGTGTGTATATTGTTAGACAATCTTGTTAAATGCATGCTTGAAATCATACATTGGGGGCGATGATTTTCATGTGATTGGAATCGCATTGTGTTGTGTTTATGTGATCGTGGACCTAGAGTGACAGTTGTTAGCGCTTGACATCCTATGTCAGTGCAGGAGTGACACAGTGTCAGTGTGGGAGTGACAAGGTGACGCTTAGGAGGTGAGGGTCACCTAGTATACCCCGGGGTAATATCTAGTACCAGTGTGGGAGTGGTACACTTCGGAGTGTCACTCGTGGCTGGGAGGAAGCAAAACTACTTAAAGCTAGACAAACCGGAGTAGTTAGCACGCTATCCGAGGGGTTGCTGTTCTGTCCTAGTGGGTCGGTGTTTTTTCGGTTTGCTTGGCAGTTTCTTGTGTGTTCCTTTTCGATGGACGTGCGATTCACTTACTGCTTTTCTTATGCTTGTGTTGCCTATATCCTTGTGTTATTGCGATTGTGGGTGTGTGTGGGGGAGGTGGAGATTGAAGGATCTCTACTGAGTCCATTCTGGTGAGACTCACCCCCTGCGGTTATAGGTGAGGGTTCTCGACAGGCGTAGAGGTTGTGAAGTTTCGTCTCAGGTTGTGCACCAGTAGCCATTGTTCCGAAGTATGCTCCGATGTAGTTGTTCTTTCATTTTCAAACCTGTACGCATAATTACTTCTTTTCAGTTGGGTTATGTAATTGTTTTCTAAGTCAAGTCGAATTGTAATAATTTTTAATTCCTGCACCTTCTTTACAATTCAATAATGTGTGGAATTTTTAGCCTAGTTTATCATTTGTTTTCCAGACTTATCAAGGTCCTGGTTTGACTCATAATTTTAATGATTCAGTACCCATTTAGTAATCGGATCCCCGATTATAGAGTGGCGGGTTGTTACAGTTGAGTGATCTTATTTTCATTGGATATTTGATGTTTTAGGATCTTGGAATTGATGATATGTTTTGTAAAATTATAGTATTAACAATAAAAGTTCTATTTGAGTATTTTGATGGTAAATGGCGTATTTATTTCTTTGATGATTTGTTTCTCATTATTCATGTTTGATTTGTATGTTATTTGATTCCGTAATTATGTAGCTTGAATCCAAGTGAGTCCAAATGATTGAATCGAATCATTGGCGTAACAGTTCCAAGCTTTAACATGCTTAAAGTTTGACTTTTTACCGTTTCATATCTCATATGGAGTAGAAGACACAAACTTACTGGGAACTCTATTCAACAGAAATATAACTGACTCTAGTTCATATCCCCACAAAGACATTAGTAATTGTGAAAAGCTCATCATGGAATGCACCATGTCTAACAAGGTACATTTCTCTCTTTCAGATACACCATTCATTTTTGGTGTATAAGAAAGAATCCTCTGAGAAAGGATAACATTATTCTTTAAGAATTGCATGAACTCCATACTCAAGTATTCACCTCCACGATCAGATCAAAGAATTTTAATACTCTTTTTGGTTTACTTTTTCACTTCATTATTAAATTCTTTGAATTTTTTAAAGGCTTTCGACTTGTACTTTATTAAGCACACAATGTCAAATATACAAAAGTCATAAATGAATGTGATGAAGTAGAAGAAGTCACCCTTAGCTTGAGTTGAAATTGGGCCACATACATTAGAATGTATTAGTTTTAATATGTCTTTTGCTTTTTCTCCATGTTCAGTAAATGGAGTTTAGGCTAGCTTACCCATCAAACAAGATTCACAAGTTGCAAATGATTCATAATCAAATGGATCCAAATATCTATTCTTATGTAACTTATGAATCTTGTTCTCGCAAATGTGTCCAAGCCTACAATACCACAAATAGGCTTGGTTCACACTATTCTTGCTCCTCTTAGAAGCTCTATCAAGGTGGAGAACATCATAAGAAACATCAAGTAGATATAAACCATTAACCAAATGTGCTAATACAACTAGTTTGTTATTCAAATAAATAGAACAACCATTGTTGTCTATGGTTAATTTGTATCCCTTCTTATCTAAACAAGAGATAGAAATAATGTTCTTTATGATGCTAGGAACAAAATAGCAATCAACTAGACTGATTCTATCTCCTGATGGAAGCTTGAAGTTTACTGTCCCAACAACAAGTGCGCAGCCTTTGCATAATTTTCTAGCCTCAAGTCCACCTCGCCTTACTCAACTTCCTTCTATTTGTCAGCACCTACACATCATTATAGATATAAGAAGCACATCCAGTATCTAATACCCAAGATCTAAAATCTCTAATGGACAAATTAAGGTCTATCATATAGATAGTTGAAGCTTTAGCAAGCTTCTTCTTTTCTTGAGCTTTCTGTGCAAGATAGTTTTTGAAGTTCCTCTTCTAGTGGCAGTGGAAACATTCATCCTTCTCTACTACTTTGCCCTTGTCCTTCTTTTGTGCTAGCTTCTGCTTAGGATACTACTTAGCCTTGCCTCTCCTAAAGGCGTGGACTGCTCTTCTTTTTCTTTTATCCCTACCGACTATGAGAATAGTGGCTTTCTCCTTCTGAAGGTTGCCCTCAGTAGTCTTGAGCATGTTAAGCAGCTTAACCAAAGTCATCTAAATCTTGTTCATGTTAAAATTAACTTTGAATTGAGAAAATGAATCAGGCAGTGACTGGAGGATGAGGTCAATATTTGGGTCTTTGTGAAAATCAAAACCAAGCATAGTGAGCCTCGCAATCCACTTATTTACGCCCCTGAAATTCGGATCATTTTTTTCCTTTTTTATTCTGAACTCCAGATGTTCAACATCGGGATAAATCACATCATAACGGACGGATGTGAGAGATAAATAATCCACAAGACAATTTAAATAAATGTCATTATCATTACATAGTCTAAATAAATAGCAAAATACCAAAATCCACAAATTATAATATCCATCAAATAATATCTAAACTTTCAATCTCATCAAATAAAAAAAATTCCATCAAATTTCTCATAACTAATCCTACTACATTAAACTACTAAATTGGAAAATAAATTTCTAAAAGCTCTTCTAAAGGTCCAATAGGCTTGATTCTCCACCTAGTCTGATCTCGAATCGATTCTCCTGAAAAATGTTTGGTTGGATTTATGAGTCCACTACTCAATAGGTTTCAAACTATTTATATGACTTAACATATAGTAACTTTGCAAATCACATTATATAATTATACTAAACATGATGATCGGATCAAAATTTATATATAATACAACAAGGAAATGATACACAGCATGTCATATGTCAAATATTATCATACGAACATTTTCTAATGTAAATAATCAGATTTGAAATAGGATGATCATATGGTCAAATTAAGATGTTCAAATAGTAAATTTTATATTTATATCATAATATTCTAGCAAATGCACTTATCGAACACTCAAGCTTCTGCTACTCTGGCAAGGACGCCCCTATCTTCAACTCCTGGTCTGTAGTCGGCCCTACCATGATGGTAGCCAATTCTTCAGAAGGTTGCACATTTCTCTCCAAGTCTTTTGCTACCTCTTTGATGATCATCACTGGCTTCTTTAGCTAAGCATTTGTAGAAGCCAGGTACGTCTACCTAGAGACGTTTTGGTTTCTGCATTCCTCACCAACCCCGTTAGGGGTCAGGAATTTGAGCTTCTGATGTAGGGATGAGGGGACATCAAGGAACTTCTCCAGGGACTCCCTCTCCAAGATGCCGTTGTACGCCGACAGAATGTCGACCACTGTGAACTTAATCTCCCAGTGACGGACTTTGGCGATGTCCCCAGAGTTAAGGGGAAGGTGATGACGCCTTCGGCCATAATGGGCTGGCCATTGAAGCCATATATTGGCGTCCAAACCCTCCTCTGCCTTCTCATCTCTAGATCTATCTGTTTAAAGCAATCAAGAAAAATAATATCAAGAGAGTTGCTATTGTCGACAAACACTCTCTTCACCTTAAAATCAGCAATCCTTGGCTCTATCACCAAGGCATCATTGTGAGGCAGCACGAGCCCTTCCAGGTTAGCTTCGGTGAAGGTGATTGGCTCCTTGAAAAAGGGTTGATGGGAGGTCGAGGCGACTTCCCGAGCAACTTTCTGAGTCTCTGAGGCATAGTTGCGCCTCCTCTTGTTGTTGTCTTCTCCACTGGCCGATCCTCTGTAGATTACATGGATCACACGTTCGGCCTGGGATGGCGGAGCGTGCTCAGCTACAGGTGGAGACCGATCTCGTGGCCGCTGGTCTATCTCCGGATCGATGACATACACTTCAGGTGCCCCCTCTTTATGAGGTTCTCGATCTCCCGCTTGAGATCATAACACTCTGAGGTGTAATACCTATACTCATGATGGTAGGCACAATACTTCCCAAATTGTTCTACACCTGGGGCGGGCTTAATCTTCTTTGGCCATTTGAGGTAGCCTTCATCCTTGATCTCCCGGAGAATCTGGTCGATCGACATGTTAAGAGGGGTATAATTCTTTTCTCTCATGTAACTGGAGTGCTCGTATCGGTCTTCTCAGTTCTCCCACCACAGCTCCTTCTGGGGTTGGTCTTCGATACTCCGGTCAAATCGCTTCCGGCCTGCTGGCTCGTGGTTCTTGTTTCTCCGTCTTTCCCCGGACTCGGCTGGCCGCTAAGCAGCGTAGGCCCGCAAGAGTTCTTCACTATTAATACACTGGTTTACCCTCCAAACCAGGTCAAGAAGATCTACCGGCAGCTGCTTACTCAACTCGAAGCGGACCTGCTGGTTTTGGATTCCCGCAATAAAATATTGCGCAACATTGGGCATGTCTAGGTTGAGGATTTTTAGGGCCGCCTCGTGGAAGTGAGTCAAGAACTTGCGTAGGGTCTCGTCCCTCCCCTGTCTCATGGAAGACAGCATTGTAGTTGTGGCCGACGTACGCCGACTGGCCGCAAAGTTGATCCTGAAGGATCTTCTCAACTCGAAGAAACTATCGATGGAGTCAGACTTTAGTTTCACAAACCAATGCTAGGCGAGTCCCTCCAATGTTGTAGGGAAGGCGCGGCACCGGATAACATCAGGTGCATCCAGCAGGTCGAAAGTGCTTTTAAAGGACTGTAGGGGGTCGTCAGCATCGCGGGTGCCATTGTATCTCTTGAGTGATGGCATCCTGAAGCGGTGTGGCAACAGTGCTTTCAGCACATGTCTAGTAAAGCACGACCAGGAGCCATCTCCATCATCTAGGTCGGCATCCCAATCATGCCGGAGTAACCTCTCCACGTGCTGCTCTAGCCTTCGCATGCTGTCTCTGCTGGAAGGACGTCTAAAGCGACGGTGACCATCCCGGGAAGTTCGCCGGCCCTGAGAGGCAGTGGAACCTAAGGAGTGGCCCGAAGACCTCCCCGGGGAGCGTCTCTCCCTCGCCCACGGCGAGTGTGACACTCCGAAGACGCCAAGGTAGAGCTGTTGGAGGAAGCTGAGGATCGTTGGTGTTGGCACCGGCTTTTGCCCGACCGCTGTCGGGATCACCCTCTACTCACCTGGCAGGTTAACTGACGATTCTCGGGCTACTGATCTCCTGAACGAGGACCTTTGAATCCCCTAGAAGCCTGGGAACCTGGAGGGGCGACCGGCTGGACCCCCTGTAGTGGATTGATTGGCTTTGGGTCGCCTACCCAGAGGCCTTCTACACGATCGAGTCTCTCCTCCAGGCGTCGCAACAAGGCTATCACGACTGAGAGTTCCCCTTGTTGGGAATCTCCTGGCAGAGCCAGATGTCCGACTGCGTCGGGAGCTACGGGTGCCAAGGGCACACCAGCCTGAGCGGTCGGGGCTTGAGCAGGTGGAGGGATGGTAGGAAGGGCTGCCGGTGGAGGAACATGTCGGACGTCGATTGGCATGGAAGGAGGGTCGATGGGGAGAGCGCGCTGAGAGTGGTTGTTGTTTCTTCTTGCTATGACATTTTTGTTGAGTTTCCCACAGACGGCGCCAAAGAATATTCTATCGGATATTCGTCCAATCTAAATCGAGCGGCTGAACTCCTCCAAATCATAGAAGTCTCCCCACCGCTCCTGCAAGATAGACATTAGATCAGAGCTCACCCCGATTCCGATCTGGGGGAACCCTCTCCGATGCCTAAGTCAGTACCGAAAAGAGCGAAGGCCTTGATGGAATAGTATGGAGCGTAGAACATACCTCTTGAGGCTACCCGGGGGGTCTCTTTATAGGAAAGGTTGAAGGTGATCATAGAGTCCGCAGGTAGGACGTATAGGGTAAGCCCGATCCCGTCCCTATATGGGATGTGATTCTGGCTTCCTTATTCGGCGCTGGTTTCCTTTATCAATGGATTGGAGGGGGATTCAGAAAGCACTTCCTTTGGTGGGAAGTCATCTTGCATGCACAGGGCGGCGGAGTCTACTCCGGATTCAAAGGTTTCCCGCGGGAACCTAATTACATGGGCCAGACGGACCCACTGGAGCTTGGTAGGAGATCTAGGCGCCCCTTAACGGGCCGGCCCATTTAGTATATGGGCCATACCAAATCGGGCCCTCTTAAAGTTCTTAAATTTTTTTGGACTTCAGATTTTTTTTCCTCTGAGAATTTTGACTTGGTGACATTGCTCGGTTCCCGGACCCTGGTCACCTCTTTAGTCTTCGCCTGCGGAGAGCAGCTTCCTCAGCTTTCTTCCTCTTCTCCTCTCCAATTTCCCTCTATCCTCCATCCTCCTTCTCTCCCTTCTCTTCCTAATGCAACAAAAATACCTAGGTTCTTGAAAATTTTCATCATCTACCTAAATGATAGTAAAAATTTTCCTTGTCCACCCAGATGATGTATCTCAAGTCGATAGAATTATTTTTTAACTTTACAATAACCATTTGCTATGAGTTTACCAAAAAAAAGCCCCTCTATTATTAGAGTCTCCGGTAGCCTATATGATGTTGTTTAACATTGGGATGGTTTAAGCAAAGGTAATGTAATTATGATCAGTACAAAAAATAGTAGAATATCTTCTCTTCACCTCGAATCTCAAAGGTGGAAATAAGTCAAAGATTTGTTGATTTGACATCAAACAGAATTTCTTATTTTTAAATTTAACTTTGAAATGAAATAATTTAAAGTCAGGATAGCCTCATCTCTTTTCAAGTAGACCAAAGTAGAGGTTAGGGAATAACTTAATAAACTTAGACTGAAAATTCTATAAATTAAGGGTCCGTTTGGTTACATGTAAAAATATAATCGGACGGAAATGATTTTCTACGAAAATACATTTACACGAAAAATGAAAAAAAAAAAACCATCATCAGGTGCTCATGAAAGTATTTACACCTCTTTGGAGAAGGGCATTCACTCTTAACCTATGGATGTCAAAATCAGGAAAAGGAATACTTTTCGAGAATTTTTTTTTTCTTGTGACTCATTTTACATGGAGACAAACGGACCATGAGGATCCATTTGGTTACACGTAAAATATAATCCGACGAAAATAATTTTCTAAGGAAATACATTTACAAGGAAAATAAAAATAAAATTTGTCATTTGGTATTCATGAAAATATTTTCAGCTCTTTTGAAAAAAGACATCCGGTCTTATCCCATAGATACCAAAATCAGAAAAAAGAGGAGTTAATGAATTAAGTTTTATGTTGACTTGAGTTTTACGGATAACCAAACAAGTAAGTGTGATATATTTTTCGGGAAAAGTTTTTTCTGTGACCTATTTTACATAAAAACAAATGATTACATGTGAAACCTAATCAGTCAGAAAAGAATTTCTAAGAAAATATATTTACAAAGAAAATAAAAACAAAATTCATCATTTGGTGCTCACGAAAAGATTTTCAACCCTTTTGAAAACGGGTATTCGGACTTATCCTATGGATGTCAAAATAAAGAAAAGGAGTTAATGAATTAAGTTTTCCGTCAACTAAGGATTAGCAAATAAGAGATTGTGATATATTTTTAGGAAAAGCTTTTCATGTAACCCATTTTACATTAAAACAAACGGATCCTAAATGCATCAACAAGTCTGACCATGAAGGTATTGGTCAACCCTCTAGAATACACTCATCTGTTGCGTTCATCACACGTTATCGTGAGAAGACAAGCCCCTAGACTTTCATTGGGTTATGGGATTGTGGTTAACCAAGTCGTCGCCTACCTGGGACACCGCGTCCGGCCGGACGTCCCTACGCAGAAGTTTCTCTTGGATTGCAGCGGGGACGAAACGCTCTGGAAAGATGGGTCATCAGGACTCATAAGCTCCATTGGTCAAGTAGCCTATATGATGACGACATCATTGACCAACTACTCCACTAGCGGCTGGAATTGGCGTCGGCCAGCGGTAAACCGATTCAGGTAGGAAAGCTCGCCGTTTGGGTCCCACTACCGCTGTTCTCCCACCAACTGGCGGGCAGGATCCCGCGCGTCCGTCTGATACTCCCCCGGCACATTGGAAGCATACCATCACTGATCCGCTGATCTTTTTTCTCCATCGGACGGCCATCAGCCACTCTATTGAACTTATGTAGGGTTGCGGATCCTTGCGTTTCTCTTTCTGCAGATGACAATGGAATGGGCCAGTAATAGAGGTTGACAAAAGTTAATTTCATGTTAATCTTACCTGACCAGTAATTAGTTAAATATAGTACAAGAATGATGTGCTAAACGTACATTTAATAAGCATATAATCCAATCTAAAATTTACATTAGACACTCAAATCATAGGCCAAACAATCAAAAGGTGATGACCGATATAGCAAAATACAAAAAAAAAAAACTGCATAATAAATAATTAAGTATTCAAATATGAAATTATAAGTTTATCTAAAAAATGATAAGACTTTGATCGTATGATTTCATTTTCCTTAATAATATGAAGTATTAAATGATAAGTCATTATATGTGAATCAAACAGCAATGCTCAAACGAATATGTATTTTTCTCTATCTTTAATTCAATGCGGTGTACGTGGTTTTATTCAGAAATTTACATATATATCTGTATACTGGACGTATTTCAATATCTATGACTTGACCTAACTTCAAATAGATTCATGAAACCCCACATCTAAGTCGAATTAGGGAGATGGGGGGGTTGAGTAGTTAAAATAGGTTTAGATAAATTTGTTTTTTTTTTAATCTAATGCAAATTTTAAATTAAGGTGACTTGACTCAAATTTGATTCGGTCATCACAACTTTTGACCACGATTCCTTTTTGAGTTAGATATAACATGTTATTTTAGGGTTTTGCAAGTTTTGCAAGATCTACTTGTTTTTTTAGCACACTTCGACTTTAGGTGATGTTTGGCAATGCTCATGGTCCATGAATTTTAGTGATAATTATATTTTCTAACTATTATTGATTTTGAGAGTAAGTCAATGTTATAAATCTCATTTGAATGGTTAAAAAATAAAAATAGATTGTCAATTTAATTTACTCCAATATGTTTAAGTTTTTTTGTCTATTCATGCTAAAGATATCTTTTTCATCTTTACTTAATTCTTTCAAAAGTTCACCTTAACGAGCTTTTGAGATCTCCTTACCTCTCTCTTCTATTTTAAATGCATTACTTTCAGTTAATTATAGGTAAATCTCCATCATTTAGACATGTACATATACATATTACTTTATGAGAGATGATAATGATTGGAATAAGAGATATTTATGGAAAGTTGGACATTTACAGAATATGGGAAACATGTTCAATCTTTGTCCACGCTACAGTAAGAGACATTTATGATATGGTAGACATTTTTTTTTCTAATTCTTGTTTACCTCTTCACCCATTCAAATTTAGTTATTGAAGAATAACAATATAAGATAACATTTGATCCACGAATTAAAGTTTGAATAAAAGTTATATTCTATACTGAATATATATTTATCCCCTTCCCAAATTCGGACCTTTTTGTAGTCGAAAGTAGTACTTTAGACTAATTTGTCCCGCGGCGCATCGTACGGTACTCTTCGGGTCTTCCTCCCAGCTCAAAACACCATCCCCCCCCCCCCTCCCGGTAGCTTTTTCCTTCCAAAGCTTTCCTCTCCCTCCCTGTTCTCCTTCTCCTCGTCCTCCGACGACCTTCTTCTCCGGCTCCGATCGGGATCGCCGGCAGCCATGATGATGCTGGTGAACTGTTCGGGGTGCCGCACGCCGCTGCAGCTGCCGCCGGGGGCGAGGTCCATCCGCTGCGCCATCTGTCAGGCCGTCACCAACATCGCCGAACCCAGGGAGGCCCCTCCGCCGCCTCCTCACGCCCACGGATCCGCCGCCACACCGCCGCCACCCCCCTCCTCCTACTTCCCATCGCCGTACGGCCCCCCCGGGGGCCCGCCGCCGTCGCCGCACGGAAGGAAGAAGGCAGTGATATGCGGGATATCGTACAAGAACTCGAGGCACGAGCTCAAGGGCTGCATCAACGACGCCAAGTGCATGAAGCATCTCCTCGTCAACCGCTTCCACTTCCCCGAGGCCTCCATCATCATGCTCACCGGTAGATACGGCTACCATTCCCCACAATTTTCCTTCTCACAACACAAGTAGTTTTCTCCTCACATCATTTTTTGATGTTACTTGTGACATTATTGTTGTAACGTTCCGGTCCTGTACAAAACAAACATTGTTTTGGTTTTATGTCTTTTGATTATTATTCGCTTTCAGCTCTAGCTAACTTGATCGGCCCTGTTTGGATGCGAGCATAAACGCGTTTACGTTTATGATAAACGTGTTTTCTATCATAACCTTAGTTTGGATGGTACAAACAGGTTTACCATAAACTCACTTGAGTTTACCATAAACTCAAAACAGCCCGATAAATTCGTTTTCCATAAACCTATTAGGAGTTGGTTTACGCTGGAATCTCTCTCAAGTTTATCATAAACTCACTTAAGTCTATGCAAAACAACCAAACATGAGTTTAGACAAACACATTTATGATAATTGAGTTTATGATAAATGCGTTTATGATAAACCTATTCACGTTTTCTTAAGTTGCATCCAAACAGGGCCATTAATGTGTTGTTTCTTTTTTAAAACTCTTGTGTTTAAATCAATTTTCAGCTTTGTTGGCTGTAAGCATGTGGGGATTGCTTTGTGAGTAGAGGTGTCGAATTTGTTATAGAGGTTATGGTTTCTATCTAATATGTTGACTTTTGATTGATCTAACGAAGTAGAAGTGGAGGACGGGGTAATAGATGTATCTTGCATATCAATTTGAAGAAGCCCAATGGCGTTTTTCTTTAAGCTATAACAAATTATAGTACTGAACATAGGCTATGATGCTACATTCATATGCTCACGATAGAGAAACCCCAGATGAAATGCAGTTAGGAGGCCAGTAAGTATAGCAATAGAGGTTGTGGTTACATGGTTTTGGTATGATGAAGGGATATGGGCCTTTCTCCAGTCAGCCGGAATTCCCTTTATCAGATCCCATGCTGAAGGATGTTTCACACCAACTCTTTTGGATACTGCCTACGTGATGATGCGCAGAGCCAACTTCCATATATACCTCTTCTTCATGTGTTCAGGCATGTTTTCTAGTACTTACATATTCTTGCTACATATATGTGACCTGCGGGCACCCTCTTGGAAACTTTGTAGTATCCGATTCTCCGTACACAAAATGCTTTGGATAGGCCATCATCATCTTGAATCACCTATACTAGGTCTCTCAATTGGACAACCAGTCATTCTCATCGGTCATTTAGTTACATGCTTAATATAGTTGTGTTTGCTGCAAGTCTCTAAGTAGTAGATGTTTAAAGACATTCACAACCAAGACATTCCTATAGGGAGAGAAATTATGGGTGTGATGAGAGGTTATTGAACAGATGTATTTTTAGAAAGGAATTCATTCTTAAAGAGATGTATAGTATGGAGTAATTATTTAGACTTTAATTTTCCATATATATCATTGTCAATCTTCCTTTACTTTATTTGTGTTGGAGGGTCTTTGGTTGCAGTTTATCTAGAGCTGGACACCACCGACATTTAAACCTTCAGTTGTTGACTTTCACAGACAGGATCCACATACTGTAGTCTTTTTAATAACATGCATTGTGATGGACATGGATTGTTTTCATTGTAGGATAAGTTGAGGAAATTAGCAATTCTCTTTCATTGTCAACTGTACATTTTACTCCCACTTATGGGAAATCATTGAGGGTATTAATCCATTTGAGGATGAGATGCATGAAATAGTTGATAGTTTGGTCAAGTGCCTTATTATGGGGAAAGGATTGATTAATATAGCTGTTTAAAATTGGTTCCGTTCACTTCCACACTATTTTCCTTGTTCGTAGCAGAAGCCAAAATTGGCTTCCAAATGAAACTAAAGGTTCACCATACATGGCATAATGATATGTAGATTGTTGAGGGAGGTTTACTCCCTTGCTCGCAGTTTCCTTCTGTTGAGACGCCCTACTGTGATTGGCTCTCGTCATGGCTTCTTGGTTCGTTTCCACAGATGGTGCCAAAAGATGATGGACCAAAATCTCGTCCAGTACGATCAGGGCCTTCAGTCTCCGATCAGAGGGACATCCCTGGGCAGTCCCTGCAAAACAGAACACCGTTAGAGGAGCCTCTGGGCGCAGCCCAAGGGAGCCCCCTTCGATGCCTAAGTCAGAAGGCTGGAGTTGCTGGAAGGAGAGCTGCTGAACCTTAGGTGCTAGAGAGCATACCTGTGCCTGCAGGGGTATGGGGTTTATCTAATAATCGAGTAGGGAGTCCTTCCGAAGGACGATTCCTAGTCTGATCGGGGGGAGTAGACCCCAGAGAATTCAGTAAGTCTTGCCTTTATCAGGAAAGGAGGATCATCTTGAGGAAAATTTGGGTTCGAGAAGGATTCTTTCCATATAAGGCATGACCGACTTAGGGCTCCGCAGGAGAGACGGATTCTAGTCGGGACAGTACAGGGTCGCGACAGTCGGCAACTTTTAGGCTCTCTCCTTGGGTGAAGGAAACAAATATGGGTCTGGAGGCCACACCAAGTGGGCTGATCCGTTGGTATTTGGGCCCTTCCGAATTGCCACCTATCACCTCCAAAAGAAATAAATCAAAATCTCTTCTACTTCTCAAGAACACCATGTTCTTATCTTAAGAATTCAAGTGCGGCTCTAGAAGCCCTAGTACGAATTCAAGAGATCATATATAGTCTCTTGCCTTCCCAATACAACCAAGAAATCCCCCTTTCCATGCTGGAGTCAGATTCCAACTGTGGATAGCTTAATTTCTAAGGAAAAATTACTTCCTAGTGCAATTAGGACTCTATTCCCACACTTAACTGTTTCTTCAACTGTAAACCTTCAAATTTGACCTAGTTATAGTGGGAATCAAGGTAGGCCAACTCACGGGTCGGACTCGGATCGGTCCGGTCGTGACCGAGTGGATCGACCGATCCGACCCGATCTCGAACCGGTCCAGACCGGTCTGGCCGATCCAATTTTAAAAAAGGGAAAAAAATAGAAGAAAATAGGGAAAAAATAGAAAAACAAGTCCAAAAAATAAGAAAAAATTTCAAAAAATCAGAAAAAATTATATTTACCCAAAACTTATCTAGGACCTTGGGTAAGCCCTTGAATTTTTATTAACTTTGAAAAAAACTTGAATACAATACATGGGGGGGACATAAAACCTTACCCCTAAGTATTACATGATAGTAAAAAAAAAAACACTCACACAAAGTGACAGAACAAGTAGACATACATTTATTCTAGCCTTACATTGTAGGTGCTATACAAATGTTGCACATAATCGGCCCAAGACATATAAGCTTGGTAACATTGTTCATATTCCTGTACAAACCGGTTATACTCATCTGTGAATGGGTAGATTATTGTCACCGGTATCCATCCTTGTGTCTTTGGCTCATGATAAGATCCTTCTGAGGTTGAGGATTGATAAGAGGAAATATCTGAAGTTGGAGGATAAGTGGGATATCCTCCTAAGTAAGTCGATGCATCATAGGGTGGTGGATGTTGATAATATGTACCTGGATATCCATAAGGACTATAACCCTCTAATGAAACTTGAGAGGATGCATCAGACAAATGCTCTTGAGAGGATGTTCTCTTTAGGAACTCTTGTTGTTGTTTCCCTTTGCCTTTATTTGTTGCTGATGTGTCCTTAGCCAACCTACTGGAGTGGTTATCATCCTGCGTAGCATGCGTAAATTCTTGCTCTCCTATGAAAATCATTGGAGGAGCTTCACCATGTTGACTTGATCCACGTCCTCGAGATGACCGTTGTTGCAAGGATCCACCTTGACTTCCATGTGGATCATCATCGTCATCGTCAGGGGTAGTCGTTGCCGAAGTAGAGTCGTCTGAAGTTTGGTAAACGACCTTGTCGCTCGGCTCTGGTGTCTCGTCTGACTCATCTTCTTGTACAGTTTCTAAATCTGTAATATCAACATGAGTTAGTTTACCTTTACCCTTACCTGAACTTTGTGGGGTGGATTTATTTTGCCGTTTTAAAGGAGGTGGAAGTTGAAACTCAACGGACAAGGGGACACCATCTAATTGTCCTTCTGCCCACGACCGATCGTTTGGATTGAATTCTGATGGACTCAAAACATTCCTTGCATCCACCTATGCATTCAGTGGATTCTGCTCCTCAAATATCTCGTCCAGATCGATTGGTTCCTCAACTTCTTGTTCTGCTTGCACCGGTCTTCCAGCAACTTCATCTCTCCATCGTTCTTCTTCTCTTTGGTTCTCTTGAATTTTTTGAAGGTTCTTTAATTTCAAGCGCATGTTGTAGTGGCAAAAGACCAATTGCTCCAATCTTGCTGAGTTTAATCGGTTCCTTTGCTTGGTGTGTATCAAGTTAAATGTAGACCAGTTCCTCTCACAGCCAGAAGAGGAGGTGGTTTGGCTCAATACACGGATAGCAACATAAGCAAGATCTTCATAACCTGGAGCCTTCCCATGATCCATCCACCAATCAACTGTAATTCCATAATGATCTAACTAACAATTAGTATTGTAATTTATAAAGCCTAGGCATGATAAGTTGATAACAATTTCGTGAAAGTATTAGTTATGTGTAAAATTCTAAATACCTGGTGAAAGCAACATGACTGCCCGTTGAGCACGATGAGTACCAAAATGTAATGTCCGGAGCCTATAGTGATACATTTTGTTGCATGCTATGATAGCTCGATCCTCATTATGTAACAAACGCCGAATTACATTTTGAGTCTCACGGAGTACTTCTTCATCATTGGGCGCATGTTGAGTACCAGAGCTATATTGGTATCTTGGGTTGAAGAAATGACCTAAAGAATTGAAAAACAAATTAAAAATGAAATAAAATTTATAGGAAATAAAATGGCAACCAATATGGATTGACTTATTTTGTTACCTGCCGCATGCAAGTCATGGTGGAGTGTCCTATCCCATCTTGCATCTATGATATCCCACCACTTTCTGTATGTATTTTTGTTGGCCCTAGCAATGTCTTCCTTTGCACGGTCCATAGCTTCATATAAATATCCCATTGTGGCCTTCTTATCTCCATCCACCATCCTCAGAACCCGCACAAGAGGTTCAACTACGCTCAAGATCATCTTTATATCCTTCCAATACTCCCGGCTCTCAATCAAGTCCTCAACCTGCTTCCCCTTGTCTCTAGCATCACGCTTCGCGTGCCTTGTCATCCAATCCTCCCATCCTTTACTTGAAATCATCTGCTTCAAGAGGCGTTTTTGTGACTGTATACTCTCCAAGGAAATGTATGTGGAGGCGAAAGGAGTTACCCCAGGACGTAGTAACTCCCTCTGTCCAGTGTGTTCACGCATCAACGTGAGCACATAGTTATGGTTGTAGATATAGGATGTGATGAATTGGGCTGACTTCACTGTTTCAGTAATTTTTATATCTTTCTCAATATCTTCTAGCATCAAATCTAGGGAATGAGTAGAGCAAGGAAGCCAATATAGATGTGGCCTCTTCTCCATTAACATATGGCCAACAACTTTATATGAAGCTGCATTATCTGTTACAACTTGGACAACCCGATCTTCTCCCACCTGCTCCACAATGTCATCAATTAACTTGAAAAGATATTAAGCATTCTTTACCTTTCCACTAGCATCTACGGACTTCCAAAATACAGTCCCAGCTTGACAGTA
Source organism: Zantedeschia hybrid cultivar (assembly GCA_030544215.1). NCBI lineage: Eukaryota > Viridiplantae > Streptophyta > Magnoliopsida > Alismatales > Araceae > Zantedeschia > Zantedeschia hybrid cultivar. The sequence goes on from JARZZO010000011.1 coordinate 52,596,856, forward strand.
TATAAGGAAGTTAATCATACTTCTTCTCGTAATTCCTATTCAAATAATGTTATAGATATTAGCGAATGTCTAAATTAACTAAACAATATAATATGTTAATCTAAGATTCTAATTTCTAAATATGTTAAACTAATTCAATATACTCACCTGTCCAGCCATCTATCATTATTGTGCAGCCTCTTTCATCCCAAATTCGCTCGAACGACTTGATATACTCTTGGAGATCACTTACCTCTTGAGGAAGATAAGTGTTGTATATCTCTTTGGGGGTTGGTCCAGGAATACCCTTACCCACATCTCCAATAGTCTCAATCATGTCCTCCCAATAAGGACCCTTTGCAGCATTGGCAGGTACACTGTTATAAACAAACCATCTCGAAACAGCACGGCCAATCTTCTCCTTGCATACCTTTAGGTTCTTCATAGCAGCTGTGATTGATGGTTGTCTATCTCTCCGTCTTGTTAGGAAAGCATCTATAGGACCCACTCTAGGATCATTGTCCCTAGTCAAGTCATGAATTTCCTCCTCGTTGGATCTATGTCCGGATCCACTCCCTTGCCCAACGTGTCGACCGGTGCGTCTATACACATCCTCATCAGCAAAAGATCCATGGCTCGACGTATATCATCTTTAAATTAAAATAAATGATTAGACTAATTTAATCGATATGAAGTATAAACAAGTAAATAATTAATTGAAAATTTTAAATCAAAGAATACCTCGAGAAAAGTCTTCAAATGCAGTGGATCTCCTTCTGGTAGGGTCTATGTCTCCCTCCCGAGATCTATCTCCCGGCGGGTAAATATGAATACCTTGACCTGAGGGCCGTGTCATTTCCTCCATAATTTGGCCTTTCATCGTTGATGCTGCTCCTTTTTCCAACTCTCTTTGTCGTAGGTAATTTTTGAATTGATTTTTTACCTCTAGTGGTGCAGCAGTACCAAGCCTTCACTTCTCCTTTGACACCCATAATATGTTGCTTTAGACGAAAAACTCCATCCGAAATAATCCGACTGTAGTAGTTGCATTTGACCTTGCGTGAAGCCATGTCTACGACGGTGCAGTGGTTCCATCCCGGGTCACCACGAGAGGTGACAGATGTGGTCCCATTATGCTCAGAAGTCGACATCTTTAAAAATAAAAAATATATTAATAGGGAAAGATATAATTAGTAATTACATAAAAAGAAATGGTGAGAAATAAGAAAAAACATAGAGAAAGAGAGTGAGATTTCATATCATACCTCGAGGGAGACTGAGAGACAATGAGAAAGAAAGCTACAGAGACAAAAAGAGGTTAGAGAGAAAAATTAAAATGCAATAAAAATAATATGATGAAATTTTTTTGATGTAGTCCGTCCGTCCGTCCTTTAGAGTTTAGAACTCTAGAGAGTTTTAGAAGTTTGGAGAGAAAGAAGTTAAGAGAGCTTTGAGTCTTTGAGAGAGTATGAGAGCTTAGAGAGAGAGAGAGAGAGAAGTTTTAGAGAGAGAGAGAAATGAGAATTTGTGTGAATGAGGGAGAGAAGGGTAGGAGGGGGTTTTATAGGGACTTGGAGGGACTTGGAGGGGCTTAGAAGCCTCTTCTAACCGTTGGGAACCCATTTGAATGGGTTCCCAACGGCTACCCCAACGGCTAGTTCTGAACTAGCCGTTGGGGGCCCGGGTTGGCCGGACCGGTCCGACCCGGCCGACCCAACCCGATCCTAGCGATCCCGGGCTGGGGTCGCTGGGTCGGGGCTCGGGGTCGGTTCGGACCGCCCGGTTTCCGAGCGGACTGGGCGATCCGATCCGACCCGGACCGACCCGGCCTACCATGGTAGGAATTAGTAAATTTTTTTTTTAACGAAGTTGTAGATCTTAATTTTCTCTTTCCAACAGTACCAAGATTATATTTTTTTTGTCAACCGAGCGATAAATTATCGCCGATTTACCGAGCTGCTGTCACACTACTCCGAACCCAGAATCTGGCTAGGTGTTAGAACTATTTTGGTTCCTTCTTAGCATACTAATGGGTTTAATGGACCTAATAGTTAAACTAATGGGTTTCTCATACATTGCTTATTATTTTAATAAATAATTAACTATAATTCGGTCCAATTACTCATAACCCATTAATTAATAACTTAGGCTCAATTAAACATGGCCCATTAACTAGTTATAATGGGTTTAAGTTCTAGGGTATAACAATAGATCATCTTTTACATCTTGCTTCATTTCCTAGGAGGTGTGGCAGCTGCTGCATGATCATCTTCATGTCGGACTTAGGCTCCATTTAGTAACAATTGCTGCCCAGATTCAAGGCTTTAGATTTGTCGGGAATCTAAAATTTGTTGATTTTTTTTTTGCAAATGAAAACTTGTGGCCAAATTCTGTCTGAATCTACAGCTGGGAGGCACGTTAAAAATAGGAGTCTTTCCGATTTTTGGGGTATCTTTTGAAAAGAGGGTAGGAAAGAAATATGGAGGTCTACAAAACTAGGACCCTGCTTCTTTCTACTTTTGCCTTCCTAAAAGTGAGATCCTGATTACTTTTGAAGAATAAAAGGATCTTCCCTGCCTCTTTCCATTTTTACCTCCTAAAAATAAGACCTGATTACTTTTGAAGGACAAAATATCTTTTTATTTGTTCCATATCTGTTTGAAGGTTGCTCCTACCAAAGGAGATTCAAGAAAGTCTATAACTTTTTCCCAAATCTAACTTTCTAACATGATGAACTGGCATTACATTACAAATCAGTCAGGAAAAGTGGTTGGGAGCCTATTGTTTCAAGAATGAAAAAGAAATTATCTATGTGGAAGGCTTGACATCTCAGTTTAGGAGGAAGAATAACACCGCTTATTTCGGTTTTAGCCTCTATTCCTCTACCTTTTATGTCAGTGTTCCTCATGCCAAAATCAGTTGTCAGAAAAATGGACAGAATCAGAAGACTTTTTCTAGGGGGTGGAGAGAATGAAGGCTCCAGGGCAGTACCTCTGGTTACAGGGAGTAAGGTGTGCAGACTGGTCAAGAAGGGAGAGCTGGGAGTAAAGAATTTAGCTTCTATGAATCTGGCCCTGCTGGGTAAATGGCATTGGGAGATGATGACTCAAAATCAAATGTTGTGGACAAAAATTCTGAGAGCTAGATGTTATGAGAATAGTGGGAAATTCCAGCTTCATAACCAGAAATCTAGCTCTCCTGTCTCCGATCTGAAAAGGTGTGGCATAGTCCTCAAAATGGGTGTTCAGTGGTTCAAGAGTCAAATTGGGTGATGGTCCGGATATATTGTTTTGGCATGATAGATGGCTGGGAGGAGTTCCATTGAAGGAGAGATTTAATTCTATTTTCCTTCTAGAAGTCCTTAAAGAGGCTACAATTCCTGAATTATGGTATCAGGAAGAAGGGAAAACACAGTGGAATATAGTTCTCAGGCGAGGGCTGAAGGATAATGAGCTGGAGGATTATCTAACATTGCAGAGTCTGCTCTCTGAGGTTCAGCTGTTGGAGGATCAAAGCAATACTGTTATTTGGGAGAAAAACAATGGTTTCTTTTCCACAAAATCTTTGTATACTTTGATAGAAGGACAGATGCCAAATCATCCAAATTTTAGAGAGGTTTGGAAAGTTAAATCCCCGATCAAAGTTAGAGCATTTATGTGGCTGCTCTTCCAGAAAATAATTATCACCAAGGTTTATCGGAAAAAATGGGCTCCTGATACTCTGTTGGCATGTTCCTTCTGTGGGTTGCAAGACGAGGATGTGGATCATCTTTTCATTACTTGTCCGGTCAGCAGGGAGGTTTGGAGCATTGTCGGTTTACTTGCAAATCTGCAGTTTAGCTTTCAAAATCTTGAGGACATGGAATTTCTTCAAATCTTGCCGGCTGCATGTGAAGGATCGCACCCAGGTCAGACTACTTCTCATTCTCCCACATGCAGTTTGTTGGAGCATTTGGAGACAGAGGACCGATAACTAATTCCAAGGAAGCACAACATATATTGAAAATATATGTATCCAAGCAACTTCCTTATACGAATGGAGCCGATTCATCTTGGGAATTACTGCAGATTCGTGGGCACAAGCGATAAGGACTCTGTCACTTAATTTCTTTCCAATTTTATAATTGATATCATTTTGTTTATTTTTTAGGGAGAGGAACCTCTGCTCTCTCTGAACAGATGTACTGCCTCTATTTATTCTAATAAAATTGGTGGTACATTCCACAATTATCTTCAAAAAACATGAACTGGCAGCATTCAGAATCCAAATTCCTCCAAAATCTATAGTTTCAAAAGTGTTCTCAAACGGAGCCTTAGTGGGATTCTGTGGAGAAGCTCCTTCTTTTGTGGAAAAGGCATTGGCCCTGGAAAGAAGATCGCGTGCTGTGGTGGCTGATCCTACATGCAACTATTTGTGCCCTGTGGACAGAGCATAACAGTAGAATGTTTAGGAGAGAGGGTGTTACCCCGACTAGGGTTTTCTGTTTTGTTTGTGACAGGGTCAAAGAACGGGCCCAGATCTCCTATAACGTGGATGAATGTAATTCTCCCCTTTTTTGTCTTCTTGGGGAGGCTGGTTAGAGCTTCACACTTATCTTGGTGTTTTTGTATAGGGGGACTTTTGTTGCTGTCCTCTCTTTACTTGTACATGTTTATTTTTTTCTTTATAAATGCAAGTGGTACCATCCACTTTCCAAAAAAAAAGAAAAAAAGAAGAAAAAATATAGGGGCACCAGTGCTAAAGGGGAAGATCGCTCTCTCGGGCTGGCCGGAGGGTGAGAGCTCCCTCTTGGTCTCCACCACCTGCTTCTCCTTCACCCTTTCCTCTGCATCCGCCACGACCTGCCCCTTGACATCCTGTGCCTCCATCTTTAGGCAGTCCTCTTGTGCATGTCTGCTCACGGCATGCATACATATGGGGGGCACAGTGCTGGATCTGTTGATGGAATTGCCTTTTTGTCTCAATGCTTGTTAACAATAAGGGCATGGCCTTGCTCTGACCTGCATCATCTCTCATCACAGAGGTGCCTGGTAAAGGAAGGGGAGCCAGTTCATCAGGAACTCAGTGACCTTTTTAACTCAGCCATCCGTCTGCCTTTCTAATCTCCCTCTCTTCCTCTCTAGCTCCCTCTCTCTCTCTCTCATTATAGAAGTGCTTGGTGAGGAAGGGGAGACTGTTCATCAGGAGCTCGGTGGTCCTTTTGAACTCAGCCATCCACCTTCCCTAATTCTCTCTCTCTCTCTCTCTGGCTGTGGTCTAGTGGGCTAGGGGTGCTGGCACTGGAGGGCAAATCCCCCCTGTGGTCTTCCCCATCTCTCAGCCAAAGAGAGCAGCATCTCGTCTGCTTTGATAGTTAATAAAGGAAGAAGAGAGAAACTAGGATTTTGATTTTTTTTCGTAATATTTAGTTAATTGCAAATGATGTTTTTCTGATTTCAACTGAAATGTGAGCATGGATAGAATATGCTCCCGATATTCATAAAATATTCTTCTTTTTAAATGTTTCATTATCAGATGGGTTTATCACTGAATACAAGGAGATTATGAGGGGTCATAAATAAAACCTTGTGAGCGCAGGGATTCATTCCTAATTTGGATAGATTGTAGGGGCTATCTAAAAGATATCCTTTATTTGGTGTTTACCTACCTCCCAGTGGAGCTGATCAGCTTACCATTCTCTAGTTTTCAATTAACAGCTTCTTTTTTGATAGGATTGAGTCAATTGACATATAGGTTGCACTAGGATGCCACTGATGCAACAAATATCTTTATTTTAAGTGTTTACGATGTTTGACTGTTTCTTTCATTCATATTGGTTTCCTTCAAAAAGTTCTAAATTATTTTTATTGAAAGCTGAGTTGCAGAAGAAGAAAGTGATCCGTATAAAATTCCAACCAAGCACAATATGCGGATGGCACTGTTTTGGCTTGTACAAGGTTGTCAACCTGGTGACTCATTGGTGTTTCATTATTCTGGCCATGGTTCACAACAAAGGAACTATACTGGGGAGGAGGTTGATGGATATGATGAGACCATTTGCCCATTAGATTTTGAAACACAAGGAATGATTGTTGATGATGAAATCAATGCTGCCATTGTCAGGCCACTTCCTCGTGGAGTTAAGCTTCATGCAATTGTTGATGCTTGTCATAGTGGCACAGTACTGGATTTGCCATTCTTATGCAGAATGGACAGGTCAGAATAAGTGTGATTTCCTTTTCACTAAGTATTCTTTGTCTAATATCTTGTTTTTCCTAACTTGTTCATTACCATTCCAAGTCACACATCTCTTTGAGCAATTTATGCTACTTAGTAAGATGCTTAAGGAAAAAAAAAAAAAAAAAACGTAAGAACAAGTCTGAGGGCAAGAACTATGAGATGGTGTTTAAGAGGTCTGGAATAATCTCCTAAACTGAAAACATTTATTTTGCTTAGATTCAAAGGTGAAACTGCTTCATGAATGCTGGAGCTAGCATGATATAAATTTATTGATCTAGAATATAACAGATTCTGCATCTCTAGTAACTCTAAATTCACTTTAAGTGTTGTGAGATGAAAATAGATGATTCGTCAGATGCACAAAAATGAGATGCTAAGATCTTCCCGTGAATAGATTTGGGGGAATTTTGTAATATATAATGAGTTGAGTATAATGAGTTGATTTTGATCTAAATCAATTCTCTTAACACACAAATGCTTCAAACATGCATCATGGCTTATACCCACATTACATCACCAATGTTGCATCCATCCCCAAAAACATGGACGGATGCACATGCATAATCAAACAGGTAAAAAGTCAGGAGGCAAATGCAACTGCATCTTGATTTAGCGAAATACATATATTGTGATGAAGCTCAATTTAGACATGGAGCTTCCAGTAACATTAGTATGAATGTATACACATATTTATATGTGGACATTAAACTTGTCCAGACAAACATTAAACTACTTGCTCTTCTCACCATTTTGCTATGTTGCACTATCTTCTCGGTCATTATTCAGTTGCATTTGTGAGTGGGTATCCCAAAAATTGCTTGCTCTATGCATGATGTACCAGCTTTCTATGTCATCCTGAACAACGTACAACTTTCCTTGCCCAGACTATAGCACATGTCTGGTATAAAATTATGTACTGGATGTCTGGCTAAATATGTAAATTGTCCAATAGCATGTTGTACTAGAGTCACAGCACTTGTCAAGGAAGGCAAACAATATGGAAAACAGCTCGATGGTTGTTCATTAAATGTGGTTATCATAACACATTCCGTCTACTTTTAGCCAGCCTTCAAAGGTACAACTGAAGTTCTTTAAACTTTAAGGGGAACACTATCAGGATTTCCTTTTTATGCATCAGCCAATTAATTAAAACAGAAGCAATTGTATTTGCCGTTTAGTTTTAAAATATATTATGTAGGCCTGTAATGCATTAACTTATTAAATATGACAATCATGTTATAATATTGATTGGGGTCGGGTCAGGAAAATTCAATTTTGTGCTTATGGTCTACATGATATTGTTTTTACCCTTGAGAGGACATGACTACCATTTTTGCTCGTAGGCTAAGATACATTCGAAGCTAAATTGAGGTTATTATCTTTTATAATGATTAGTTACTGAAAATAATGTGCTTCTTTAAGAAGCTAAATTGAGGTTATTATATTTTATAATGATTAGTTACTAAAAATAATGTGCTTCTTGCTGATGTATTTCATTCTGATGATTAGGAGTGGACAATATGTATGGGAAGATCATCGCCCACGATCTGGTGCATGGAAAGGGACCAGTGGAGGGGAAGCCATCTCTTTCAGTGGGTGTGATGATGACCAAACTTCTGCTGATACCTCGGTGAAGTCTGCTTCCCGAATCTGTATCAATTATGTTTTACCATGTCTTTCTGATTGATGCAGTAAAATGAAGACAGTATAGTTCCCAAGTGTCAGTATCTTGAAGCATAGAGTTTCTGCAGTAGTAGTTTTATTTTCTGCAAACGATTGTTCTAGAATCTGTGCAGGCATCAAGGGCAGTTTATCTTAAAAAAAAATCAGCAATTGTACCAGCGTTGGCAATGGTAACTAGAACTTGTCTTCATGCCACATCTAAATCAGTCAATGGTCGGCACCTAGGGTTTTCTTTGGAGGGCGACAAGAAGCTTGCACAAGTCATAAAACCAGAGAAAGTACAAAATACATGAGAAGGGCCCTGCCGATAAGGAAGGGACCCTCAGAAGACCAAACAGACGAGAAGGGTAAAAAGAAGAAACAGAAACACATGTTCCTGCAAGATGGTAGGACAGGAAGACCAGACCCTAAAAGACTCAAAGAAGTCTGAAGAATAACTTAGTCTTAAGTTTTTCCCAGGTTAGCAGCCAAACATCAATTAATCTGCGAAAACTCGATTCTTCTGTGGATAAAAATGATTTCTGGAAAGTCCTCATTAAATCCCCTATTGCGTTTCCACCAAATTGTCCAGCGTTCATCACCAAAAGAAGTCAACCACCAGTTAGCTTCAGCCCCATAGGACGACACACTTTAGTCCAGCCTTTCAAGTGAACAAGGATAGTAGCTGAGAATTCCAGGTGATGCTGAAAATGCTTGCTATGGTGTTCCAAAGAACTCCAACAATTCCATGTCCCATGAACAAATTATCAATATTTTCCTAGTGAAGGTGGCAGAAAATAAAATGGTCCTCAGCATCCTTCTTGTAACCCCTAATTCTATCAATTAGGGAGTCTTTTAGTGGCCAATTTCCACAAAAAGATGTGAATCTTGAGGGAAAATATTTATTCCAGATGAAGGGCTTCCACATACCCTAAGACCTCTATCTTCAAAACTTTCACAATGACCTAACAGAGAACGGACCATTTGACTCCCATATCCACTTTCTCATATCCAATCCATCACTAGGCAGATTCAATTGGTGCACCATGCTCAAAATATTTATCTCTTTAGTGTCTGCTGCAGTTAAGTCTTTTCTGAGATGCCGGGCACCCCCATCTCATTGTGCACTGTCTGCTGAACAGTGAGGCCTTTATCCATAGATAAATGATAGACTTTGCTATAAGTATCTGTGAGAGGATGCGTTGTACACCATCTATCCTACCATAAGCTGATGTTGGACCCAATCTTGACGATCTGTAGCCTGCTTGAAACTTGAACATGATCAGCCAGCTTCACAATCTTTCTCCAAACAGGAGACTAGTGTGCAGAATTTGTTGGACAAACACTCCATAAAATTACAGCTTCTTAAGTATTTCTCATTTCTCCCTAACAAAACTTACCCATGAAGCCTCTTCATGCCCCCATGCTCCAAAGCCATTTTGACAGCATAGCCTTGTTAAAAGCATCCACACTAACCAGTCATACTCCTTGCTTCCTCCTGAAAACTCTTTTCCAGCTGACTAAACTCAGTCCTTTTCGGTTTGAATTTGCCCCCTTCCAGCAAAGGAAAAAAAGAAAAAAGGTTCTTCTACTTCCTTTAATCCTTTTTTTCCCCTCTACTTTAGGAATCTTGAATATTGGTAAATAGTATCTTGGCAAGGCAGAGAGAATTGATTTGGAGAGAACCCACCTGTCTCCTGTTGATAAGAATTTTGTGTTCCAACCTTCCAATCTTGTCTTAATTTGTTTTTAGTGACAACACTCCATTCTTGCAGTTTAATGGGACCATCTGATAAGGGGATGTCAAGATACTTAATAGGAAAATTGTGAAGGTTTACATCCATGGTTTGCAATCTCGCAAGAACCTTGATCAAGTTGGGTTGCCGAGAAACGAAGCACATGTGATTGCCTGGTTATTTATCTAATTGATTTTTTCTAATCTGTTTATCTATTTTGATTTTTTCTTCCTTCTGATTGGGGCAAGCAGGCTGTGCTCCTCATCCTAGCTGACCTCCACTTTGTTGTGTTACTCCTTGCTGCCCCCTTCTGTGCAGCAAAGAGGTTGAGTTTTTTTAATTGTTTATTCATTCATTTTCTGGAAATTACTGATGTCCCAAGATTATTTGGCCTCCATTGATTGTATTAATCTTATCACATACAGTGGCCATTACCAATCTCTCGAGATTTCTCCAAGATCTCTTCTTTCCTATGCCTCCAAGACGAAGTCGAGATCTAATGACATTCCTTGATTAGCATTGGCTTCACCTTGTCTCACTTCTCTAGGGCACCCACAAGGTTGACCTTTGAAGAGAATCGAGAATCTGACACTTGGACACAGCTGAATACGTAGTTTATCCATTTGCGCCTTCTTTCTTAGTAGGAGTCAGCACAATATGTGATGAATTGAAATTCCTTCTCATAAGTGGCCTTGTTCAAATATTCTTTAATAATTACCATGAGATCTTCCTTAATCAGTTCCCAAAAATGAGGGTAAAAAACCAATGAGAATCCATCTGGTCATGGGATTTGTTAGCTTCCATGCCAAAGACTTTTTCTTTTATTCCTTCTTCCAAAAGAATGATTTTCTTCCTGTATAGCCTCCTCATATGGAATCCTCAGAGGAACACCCTCCATCACTTGTGCTCACCAAACTTCTTCTTTAGTAACCTTGCAAAATAGCTAACCAGCACATCTCGAATTTTATAAGTTTCGTCAACTACCATATCCCTGCCTTAATTTCATTGTCAATTCTCTCTTTGTAGAACAGGCCACTGCATGAAAAGAAAAGAGGCTTTTTACCTCATTCTCTAAGCCAATGTTCTTTTGCTCTTTGTTTCCACTTAACCTCGTCCCTAATTAGCCATTCCTCATACTCAAAATAGTCAAGGCACCGCTTAGGTGCCCACCTAAGCAGTGCCTAGGCGCAAAGGCGCCTTTGAGGTTGCTGGGTGGTGGACTGCCTTTGTTAGGTCCCTAAAAGGCGGACTGGGCGGGCGCTTAAGCGGCCAAGGTGGCCCACTCGGGTGCTAGCGGGCACCTGCCCCGGTCCAGCCCGATAAGGTAAGGCCCATTTAACTCTTGCTTTATAAGCCCCCCCACCCGACTCCAGTCCCAACAGGCTTTGACCACCCATTTCGCCCCCTCTACCCATGCAAATCAACCCAACTAGGGTTTTGCTGCATCCTTCTCCGGACACTGACGCCTCCTTCACCGGAGCTGCCGCTGCCTTCGTTGGACGCCACCGCGGCCTTTGTCGGATGTTGCTGTCACCGTCCGTCGTCGTGGCTCGTGCTGTCATCTTGCTGTGCTCTTGCCATCTGGTAAGCCAGTAAGGCCTGATCCCCCCCTCTCGCTTTGACACGCACAGGGTTGAAGCCCTGTCTCCCTCTCTCTTCCCCCCTCTCTCTCAATCTCGCTCTCTATCTCTCTTCAGGGTTGAAGCCCTGTCCCCCTCTTTCTTTTCTCTCTATCAGTCTCTCTCTGTCTGCCACACACAGGGCTGAAGCCCTATCTCCCTCACTTCCTCTCTTTCTCTCTGTGCCACAAATTGTATAGGGCCGAAGCCCTCTGTCTCCCTCTCTAATCTATCTCACTCTCACTCCCTGTCTCTCTCTCTCTCTCTCTCACACACACACACACACACACACACACACACACACACAGGGGTAGGACCGAACCCCCCTCTCTCTCTCTCTCACACTCACATGCACATACACACTGTCACTCGCAATACAGTCACAGTGGAGCGGGCCGACCAATGCCCTTCCTCTCTCTCTCTCTCTCTCTCTCTCCCCCACACACGCACATAGAGTGCACATTTGCAAGTTTTATTTTTTAATTAACTCAATCCTTTTGTCATTGTAAACTTGTAATGTAGTGTTATGTTTTGTATATCTTGTCTTTAGGAATTTGTTCTTATGTGTTTCAGTTAATTATCTCATGGGTATTAATGTCTTTCATTTTTAATATTTTAATGTTTAAGTATGAATGTGTGATGTTGTTGTTATTTTTTACTAATATTGAAGAATTTATAATTAATACACTTAATATATGTTTTAAGGATATTTTAAGGAGGCACCTAAGTCACCGCTTTCACGGTTGCCTTAGCGCCTAAGTGCTTAGGTGCCCGTGAACGCCTTGCGTCGCTTGGCGCGTTGACAACTATCCTAATACTCTTTCCTTGTTTCAGAAAGTTGCTTTCTATCATCGGCTGAAAAATTACTAAGCTATCTTAATTCCATACTTTATTTTCTGGATCAATGCCTGTCTAATCTTGGCTGAGGCACCAAATACCTTATTACTTCATCTTGTCATACATTTCCCTAGCCATTTTAGTTTCTTGTGATAGTTAAGTTCCACGAATCTATCTGAAGGTGCTGCCCTCCACCAGTCTGCCCCTGATTCACCGTGAACTGCATGGCTCAGTTCGTATCTGAACAATCTGGCCTCTTAGAAGACTTGGGGCTCAATATAACAAGAGAGTGACCATAACCAGTCTAGGGAAACTGAACATATCTAACCTGGGATAAAATTGAAACTATTTTGTTGTGATGAAAAAAATCTGTACAACTTTGACAAGGAAAAATCTACCTGATTATTGGACCATGTAAGTTTTTATGAGGCAAAAAACATCAATCAAACCATTCCCTTCAATCCATTGACCAAAGAGATCCATTTCTCGAGTCCAAGAGACTGATGACTTTTTCTTTCCCATGGGATAACTAAAACAATTGAAGTCACCCCCAATGCACAAGGCTTGTGGAAGAGAATCCTTCAACTTCTGCAGTCCTCATCTTCTTACCCTGTAGAATCTCAAAGGGTAGTATTATTCTTGATGAGTTACATTTCTCTCTACCTAATCTTGACCCCTCCATACCATCCTCTTTTCTTTGCACCATGTTGTAAAGCATCAAGCTTCATAACATGTTTAACACAATTTTCAATCAACTTTTCTCTTCCCTCAAATGACACTCCTATCATTTTCCCAAGGAGAACAATTTCCTTTGCCCACTTTCCTCCAGAGAAAAACTCTGTATCTGCTGATGGAACTGTATCCTCATCAAACTAGATCAATGATAGATGTTCAGCCTCCACTCACACCCTCTTGCCTTCTGAGACTATCCTGAAACACTGCCTCTGTGAAAGCACCATGAAGTCTTCTCCTTGCTCTCCCTACCAACCTGACTGACCCTATTCCTCTCTCTCTCTCTCAATAAAATAAAAGGAGAAGTAAGAGAAAGAGAGGAAGAAGAGGAAGGATATTTAATAACGAAGTTTGGATAGAAAGAACCTGCAACAGGCAATGACAATCCTTGAAGTTCTTAGCAGATCGGTCACCCGTATGTCCGGAAATCTCCCTAGCTCCTCCTTCCACCAAAAGTATAGGCTGAGCTTCATCGCCTGCAAACCCTGCTTCTAACTTTTCTGAGAAGGAGCTCCATGGAGAAGGACATCTTTAGCTGAGCTAAATTCCCTTCTGCGATCAGGAGGTGAGATGAGGGATCCCAGACTCCTTATGGGTATGAATCCAATTAAGAGATGGGGCAAAGCCATTGTATCCCCAAAACCCAATGGATAACGGCAGAAGACATAAGTCCTGGGGTAAGAAGATATTACCCTGGATTGTTCATCTTCCCCACCCATTTTGGACCCGAACTTCTTGTCTACCTTTGTCGATGCTAGTGCTTGCTCAGACTTAGGGATCCAGTGCACACTTTTCGATCTACTCTGAACAGAGCAATGCTTTCACCATTTTCCCTATGGCTGCCACCTTCTCTAGCACCAACATGGATCTTTATGATTCTTCATTTTCTACTTGAGCAGGCTTTGTTTCTCTCCTTTTGGATGAGCTGAACCACCTACGACTTCCATCTAGCACCTTCTCTGTTGAAGCCAATAGCAACACAAGCAGCTGCTCTACACATCAATTTAATCCTGTTCTCCTGGATCAAATCCCAACTGTGATCCCTTAAAGGCCTCTGCCGATGATCTTCTGAATCTTCTTTCTGTTCATCCGATTATGCTGTGACTCAGTACTGTGTGGAAGCGGCTCTGTGTCAAGGCACCCTGCTTCACTGCGGACCAGCTCATTGTGGGATGACGAGGTTGACTAAGCTGCTGCCCCTTCATCTATCTGTCGCTGATACCTGTGGTATTCTTTGACGACTTCGTCATAGGTCCATTCTGTCAGATTAGAGCATTTATCTGTCTTATCACTAGCCATCTCCTTAGAGATATTAACTACAAAGATTTTCTCTTTCCAACTCAGTTCAATGGCTTTTGATATGACCTATTGACCATTAATCCCCGCTAGAAGCTGGCAAAACCCAAGTTACTCTTATTTTTGAAATCTGTCATTGATGTGTGGCAGCAATCCAAATTCTTGGATGATCACCCTGAATGTGTCCACTGTCCACAAATGAAGAGGTGCCAGCTTTATTTTACTCCATATTCTGTCACTATTGGTGACAATTATGGTCATCGAAGAGACGGACCATTTGGACAACTCACCCACCTGTCCTTCACATTCAGACCTCTTCCACCATAGCATCAAATCTAACATCCTAGCTCACTGTTGCTTAACCCCGTTCCACCTTAATAACAGGGCCTTCTTAACTTCCTGCATCTCTAGGATCCCCTCCTCTGCAGCATCCAATCAGCTTCTGCTTGGAATGTCGAGATTTTCATAGACTTCCAGGATCCAAGGAGCATTTACTATCGTTGACAGTTAGGACTCCACCCTAATAGTAGTGACAGATGTTTTGCCATAGAGTGCCCTTCACCTGGTTTTGTCACAACACCTCCCTCCTGAGCTTACACCTCCATCTTCTGTGACCAAAACCAACCAATTCAGACATCTGATGGCATTCCTGAGTGACGAGGCTCAAGTGTCCTTTATCCAGGTATATCAAACATGGATTAGCTTGGACAGGGATTCTTGTGTGTTGATACTCAATTATTAATTCCTACTTGCAGAATCTCTTATCTTCTTCTCTTCAGATCCAACTCTCAGGCTTGTTGCAGCGAGTCCCATTGGTGGCGGAGCTTCCTTCCCCTCTCTCTGCTATCTCTTCCCTCTGCATTCTTGATCTGATCCGTACAACTTGACCAGGAAAACTGGTGGAATTTTTGTATGGAGGGACACTCAAGGAAGACCTCCTACATGCAATCGGCTCGTGTGTTTCTCCCTGAGGACGAACATTCCTGCCTGTATGCACACAACCTGCATATAGTCCCTAGGTTATCTAGGTATGAAGGATGGATCTGCCACAGTTTTGAGCGTCTCAGAATGTGTGGAGGCATTGAATTCAGATGACGTTGAAGTTCATCAATTAACATGAATTATCTAGAGGCAGTAATACAACTTTAGGCATATAGTGAGGTCCTAAATATATTCCAATACCTTGATTATGAATATGATAGTTGGGGGAAAAATAAAGGATAAGAAAAAATATATTACATGATGGCATAAAAGCTATCCATGATTCTAGGTTCATAAGTTACTTTCATGTTGCCACTTGCAGAATCAAGTACCTCTCCTACAGTCTTCTTTGAGTGTTCTGTGAAGGCACCAATTTGTGCAGAAAATGACCCCTAAGAAGGCGAATTCTCTGGAAACTATTAAATTCAATGAAAGACTTTCATCACGTTATAGTTTCTTTATGTTCACAATCTATTCGTAACTTTGTTAGTTTCAATCAGCCTCTGTCCAGCAGTAATAGTATTGTGATTCAAATGAGCAGGCTCTGTCAAGGGTCACGTCAACTGGGGCCATGACATTCTGTTTCATCCAAGCAATTGAACGTGGACAAGGGGGCACCTATGGCAGCATACTGAACTCCATGCGATCAACCATTCGCAATACAGGTGGTTCCATGAGTGGTGGACCTGTTACATCCCTAATCACCATGCTTCTTACAGGAGGAAGTGTAGGTGGTGCTCTGAGACAGGTGAGTTTTCTCTAATTATTTCATATTATTGTACCAAATGCACATCATGTTGTGATACAGAATGATATTTTCAATATTTCACGTGTAAGCTTTTTAAATGTGACTATGATCAGAAATCCACTAATATGGGGCTATCATTCTTTGTGACTATAGGAGCCACAATTAACTGCTTGTGAACCATTTGATGTGTATTCGAGGCCTTTCACCCTATGAATTGGAGGTGGATTTCTCTGCTTTTTCCTGTGGCTTTAGTGCAGCTCATTGATCTCGTTTGCTTGTGTACAATTGTATTATCAGGCTTACTGTGGGGTTGTTCCCCCATCATATTTCTGCATTTGACTGGAGGAGATCACCTGATTTTTGTATTTATTATATATATCTTATCAATTCTTGTGTCATGCGTTGCTATTGCTAATCAAACATCAAGGGTCGGATTGTTCAATGGCAGATGAATTCTTATTCAACAAATTTCATGCACCTTTTCTCTTTTCCTCCTCATTTCCAAGTCGAATGGCTGATTGCAGTGCCTTCTGGTGATACCAAGATGCAAATATATGATTACATCCTTGTAGAATTTGGCACCGCAAATGGAGCGGTTTGTTACATTGAACCCACGTTTTTCTTTAAGAATAACCCTGTATGCATCAGTTTGCTTCTATAATATGTTCGCCAGTACATTCCTGGTCTACTTTTAGCAACAATTAATCTTAAAAACACATCATCAAGAAATGAAGGACACAAGATCTCGAAGAATGAGACAGAATTCTACTTCTCACATTTGAATACAAGACATTTCAGTGGTTGAGATTGGTAAGTGGAAAAAAAAAAACTAGAGAGAAGGGCCAAATGCCAAGAGTTTCTGCAAGTGGTTGAGGATATGATCCAGCGAAAATTGGTTCTCACAGTTAGGGTTGTGAGTAGGGCTGTCAATTGACCGGATATGGGTCGGGTCTAAGCAGACCCGATAATAGACCCATTAATCCATACCCGAACCAGACCCGAGCCACTTCAGGTTTGTCCCATTTAAGTAGTGTGCCCATTTTTTATGGTTCAGACCCACATACCCGGTTTTCCAGCACACCAACCTGTGGTTTGACGCTACAAACAGGTCCATCTCCAACCTTTTCACCTGTGCATCTTTCCAGAATTTTTAGAGAAATTAAATAAGAAGTGTTCTTTTATGTTAACCAGCATATTAGAAAAATTGTACATCTGCAGAAACTCATATTCATGTTCTATTTTTTAGTATGAATATAGATGCAAAATATATATTAAGCATCAAAATCTGTAAAAACGAAGTGCCTCCCACAAGTTACACATTCTTTTTCAATACCTAAGCATTAAAACTTCTTTACGAAAAAAAAAAAAAAAAAAAAACTAAACAATCACCGAACATACAATAATCGTCTCGTTTATCTTATAATTATCCCAAACATTTGTTTCATCTAAAATACCAACATCTTTTCTCAAAAAGAAAATAAAAATCTAAAGCATCAACACAAGGATGCTTCATAGCTTTCTTGGCAGAAATTCTCTTTGAAGGGTCATCTTGAGCATCCAACATCCCTGCCAAAAATAAAAGCAAAATAAAAACCAAAGTCAGCTCAACATTATGTCATCATAGTTGACAATCATCTGGTGGAGAATTTACAAGGGAAGCCAAAGTCACCATGTCAACAAAATCTGAGCAAGCATTGGCCCAACTCATGAACATACAACTTCATATGTTTTGACAATAAGCTACACATTAAAAGTGACATAATATAAACATGCCCTACGGATACTCTGATTATAAGCTATCTATTAAACTTCACTTCATAGAATAGAACAATCTTAATTGTTACTATTCAAAACAGAGTCATAAAGGCAGGCATTCCAGGCAACATGCTGGATGGGGCATAAACATGTTTTCCCCAAAAAATCTGGCTTTAAAACAGACCCTTTTCATGTGTGAAATCTATTATGCCATCTGGATTACACACTAGAGAACTCCAAGAAATTCCCAATTTTCACTGTGCCTTCCTATTTCTGCACATGATGACTGAACACATGTATAGATCACACATTATAACCCGAAAACGGCAGTCCCACAACAAACTGCTACCAGGTTTCAGCAGTTCCTCTGCCCCAGTTCTCCAATCCCCATCCCAAAAATAGGACAACCCCAGACCTAGAGATTTTCTATGAATCAAACATCAAAATTTGTCATATAAAGAAAACCCACATAAATAACAATTACTTAAAACATTCAAGTGCTAATGAACCCACAAGCCAATTATATTTCAAGGATTTACACAAAAAGCTCTAGAAACATACTTCAGAAGGAAGCTGCCTGTAACAACTAATTACCCTCCCCCTTTTCCCTACCAGATCAGCAACTGCGCATCATAACAGAATATCTGACTGACCTACCCCTCCTCCCAAGTTACCTGCACAAAACCCACAACCCCAAAAAACCACAGAAAGAGACCTCTCTCACGATGTACCAACAGAACCAGTGAGACATGGGGAAAAAAAAAAAAGGAAAAAAAATAAGTGGAGCTCATCCAATGTTGTCTTTGAGCAAGCATTTTTAATTCTCTTCCCCTGGACATTTTGTTCACAAGCACAGAACTAAGTTTTTATCTGTTACCTAACCTTTTTTTTGTGCAAGGAGGAGAACGAAGTGGAGCTCATACAATATTGATGCCCAGGACCCACTATCTTTTAATTTGATGAACATTCGACCAGCTATCAATAAGGCTTGGCTGAGAACTATGTCAGTTCTCCTCCTTGCACTCAAAAGAAGCCATCTTTTTCTCAATAAACACTAGCATGCAAAAAAAAACATTTAAAGAAAGAACTCGACAAAATCCACTCAAGAAAGCAATGCTTGCACTCATCTTGGACAGTAAAATGCCACAATGCTTGCAGCTTTTGGACTTGATGGAAAACAACTAAACAGTGAGAGCATTGGAGCAGGCTAGTAGAGATACCTTGAGTGTGGGAGTCAAAGAGGCATGAGTTTTTTTGGGTAGTCAGAAGCCACAGTCCCTGTTGCATCACAAGCACAAGAGAACACTTAATAAAGCATTTGTAGTCCCTTCACAGAGAAAAAAAGAGATAACATCAAGGGTACAAAGAAAAGATACTGACCTACCTGCATGTTGAAAAGAAATATCCAATGAAGAGTTCAATATGCAATATCACCTGTTAAAAAAATCAATATGCAGTAAGGTACTCTTTCAAAGAGATTTCATATAACGAAGATCCTCATAAAGTCACAAGAGACTAGTGATACCTAAAAACTCAAGATCTTCAGGAAAAGAATTTTTAGGTAAAATTGACATCTCATCAACCTCAAGGTCTCCATCAACTTCGAATGCACGATTCATAGTCAAAGAACCATCACCTGTTACTGTACTTCACAATTAGTATAAGGATATGAAAAAATTCTAAATATTTCAATGTCATATTTTTAATTACCTTTTGTCTCATCTCTTAACCAATCTTGTGCACATATTAAGGCTTGTACAGTATCAGGACATAGAGAGCTCTTATATTGATCAAGAACTCGACCTCCGGTGCTAAATGCAGACTCTGAAGCAACTATAGATAAGGGAATCGCCAAAATATCTCGTGCCATAGCAGAAAGGACTGGATACTCCTTCTCATTATCTTTCCACCACTTTAAAATATCAAAATCTATAGCAGAGGGCTCCACTCTTTTCTCTAAATATACTCCTATCTCTGATTTCGTTGAATCTCTTGAACCATGTACTTGAAGAAATGAGTTAAGTCCCCTTAGTGTTTTACTAACTGCAGCACATGAGGCCAATTCGAAAACACCACCAACTCCATAACTCATATTCCTAGAGCCCCTACTACCTGCTGCAATATTTGAAACGTGTGGACTTCTAGGAACTTTCTTTATGTGCTCGGAATATGCAGTATAAAATTTTGTGAAATTAGCATGTACATTATCGATTTTCTCCTTGGCTTCAAAGGCATCTAGAAAAATGACCCCATACAAGTGTTCCATTGATTTCATCTTGTAACGAGGATCCAAAATTGCGGCAATTGATAATAACATGCTATTCATATCCCAATACTTTTTAAACTTTGCATACATCCTATGGGCCATTTTCAACATAAATAAATGAGGACTTTTCAACCAATTCTTCAAAGATAAATGAACTAGGCAAAGATCATTGAAATAGAGATTTGCTGTAGGAAATTGCACACTAGAAAATCTCTTTGTAATAGAATAAAATAGTTCCAAACAATCTTTCACAATTTTAACTCTTTCCCATTCTTCTGATGGCAAGGGAAAATAACATTCATCATCAAAGCAAATAAAACGCCGAATGATCTCTTGAAATTCACAAGCTCTTTCCAACTTAAGTAAGTGGAGTTCCATCTAGTTGAAACATCAAGAATCAAACCCTTTGAACATATTCCTTCTTGCATTGCAATCCTCTTGAAATCTTGTAGTTTTTTTGGAGAAGATCTAATATATTTTACAAGTTTACGAATCTTTACCAACTCATCACTGATTTCTTTCAGACCATCTTGAACAATGAGATTTAGAATGTGTGCACAACATCTCACACGAAAGAATTCACCATCCAAAAGTAAATATCTATTTAATGAGAGATCTTCAATCAATTCACGAACAAACTTGTCATTTGATAGAGCATTATCCAGAACAATGCTACATAACTTCTTGTCAATGTTCCAATCAACAAGCAATTTCTTCATTGTCTTATAGATTTCATCACCGCCATGTGGATACTCAAAATGCAAAAAATTTAGAATATTCTTTCGAAGCATTCATTCATCATCAATGAAATGACAAGTCAAACTAAGATAGGGTTTCATGTTAATGGAGGTCCATATGTCCGCAGTAAGTGTAATTCGAAAGGTAACTTCATTGAAAAATTTACACATTCTATCCTTCTCTTTTTCATACACTTTCATACTATCCTCTTTATGTGTATTTCGACTAAAGAGCTTGAATTGTGGTTGGAGGCCTTTGCAAAAAACTATAAAGCCTGAATGTTCAACCATAAAAAATGGATACTCATGTTTGATAATCATACGTGCAAGGTCTTCACGACTCCTTTCTTGATTAAACAAGAAATGTTCGCTGCCCTCTCTTCTGTCACATTTTTCCCTCCTTGCATTTTGATAGGATTCACATTTAAGTAAATGCTTTTTAGATGAGTTGTCCCACTTTGACTTCCTCCACTCAATCCCTTTTGACAATGATTACAAATGGCTAAAACACTGCCATCCACTTGATGCTCTTTAGTGAAATCATTCCAAACTAAGGATCTTAATTTTCTTCCTTTAGAAGACAAAGAAGACATGCTAACATCTGCTGCTTGTGTTTCAAGATTAGTGCTCTCATCTATCTCGACATCTATTGCCTAATACATGCTGTAGAAATATAATAAAGTTACAACACAAATAAATTTTAAAATTAAAACATTATATCTCTAAAAGTAATTGGATATGGGTCCTAATGGACATTTTCTGTATATTAAGGACTCTAATGAGATAGTTCCCTTGTATCGCCATCCTAACAAACTTACACAAACTGTCATGCACAAGAAACTAATCTGCCTGATGAACCCATGAAAATTTCCAGCATGCAATGAGTAACATTTTCTGTATATTAAGGACTATACATCCTGAAATAAAATTTTCATAAATAAACACTTGATCATGCTCCAACTGATCACTCATCCAACATAAAGTGATACACCTCATTCAAAGTTCTGTCTTTTCTTCTAGGTCTCCATCACAGATTGACAAAGCACCTTCCTCCCTTGCTGAGAGAGAGAGAGAGAGATAGAGAGGGAGAGAGAGAGAGAGGAGGGAACCTTGCAGCACTGTGCACTCGTGCGAGGGGGAGAGAGGGGCGGAGCGGAGGGACCTTGTGTCACTGCGTGCTCGACAGAGATAGAGGGGGCGGAGGGGAGGGCCCTTGCGGCGCTGTGTGCGTAACGGAGGGAGAGAGGTAGAGCAGAAGACGCAGAGCAGAAGCTGGAGCCTAGAGTACCCTTTGCGAGCTTGTGCGCGAGGGAGAGAGATGCGCGAAGTCGACTTAGAGAAGCTGGAGCCGGTGTTGTGTGCGAGGGAGAGAGATGGATGGAGCCGCAGAGCAGAGACGCAGCGCAGCTACTGTGTGGATCACCTGTGGGCTGCGATGCTGTGTGCGAGGGGGAGATGAGCACCTGTGGGCTGCGGCGCTGCACATGCTAGGGACAGAAAGGGGCCGAGCGGAGGAGATGAGCGCCTGCGGGCTGCGATGCTGTGCGCGAGGGGGAGATGAGCGCCTGCGGGCTGCGGCTCTGCACACGCGAGGGACAGAAAGGGGACGAGCAGAGGAGATGATCGCCTGCGGGCTGCGGCGCTGCGTGCGCAAGGGACAGAAAGGGGCGGGCGGAGAAGGACCTAATTCCCCTTAATTCCCCTTCTATCGGGCATCACGTAAGACCCGTTATTGGACCTATTATAGGACAATCAGAACTAAACCCGAACCTGTCCAACTCTTGCCGGGTACGGGATGTATCATACCCGTCTTTTACGTGAGGGTAAGAGACGGGTATCGGGTAATTAGGCAAGACTTACAGCCCTAGTTGTGAGAAACCAAGACCAAATATCCTACGCGCATTTCCCCCTTGTATTCATTTATTTGTGTCTCTGTGCCTAAGAATAGGGGTAGCCTATTGTTTTATTCCTGAGTAAATCACAGGAAAACTTCGAAAATAAGAAGAGTACACACGTTTGTTTCTGTTCTTCAAAACTTGTTTGAGTTTACAGATTATAACACAAACAGAACCGTCATATTTCAGCTTAAAAGCAAATCTAATGGTACTTAAAAGTCCTTCGATTATAGCATTCCCTTTTGTCATCAATAGGGGTGTCAATGGGCCAGCCCGGCTCGACCCGATGGTAGCCCAGCCTGGCCCGCACCTTGGCTTGGGCCGGCCCGGCCCGGCTCGTTGCCTCTCTTTAAGGCCCGTGGGGCCCAACCCAGCATGCCACCCCCGTTTCTCTCATCGGCGTAGCAGAAGACAGAGAAAAGGGCGGAGAGGCAGGCAGCTGCGTAGGCGAGGACGACGCTAGGGCCGGCGTCAACGCTGGCCTCCAGGCCGGTGAGGACAAAGATGCCAGAGCTTACGATGGCGCCGAAGCCGAGCCAGGCCTCCATGAGCAAATCCCTCTTCCCCCAGCCACCGCCGCCGCCATTGTCATCCCCAGCCTCCATGAGCAAATCCAGCAGCTCCTGCAGCACAGAGGACCCCGAAGCCCAGTTGTACACCGAGTTGTGCAGCCGGAGCGCGACAACAGTGGTACCCCCGCAGTAGCTGACGGGATGATGGCGAGCGTGTTCTTGATGCGGGGATCATTGATGACGGTGGGTGTTGATGTGGTGGAGGTGTTCTCCGATGACGCCTTGTTGCCAGCGAAAGCATTGCCGAAGGTGGGGAGTCTCGACGCCGAAGTCTTGGCGACCTCGCAGGTTGTAGTAGTCATCTTAGCTGCCTCCGAGATGCTTCTCCCCTTCGGCGTTGAGACCCCTTGCTGCCGTCAAGACGTGCCTGAGCCCCGGCCTTGCCGGGGGAAGCGCCCTGAAGCAGGGGAAGCATCAACAAATGGCGGTTTGCTCGTGGAGGCGGGAGTGGTCGACGGGGTGGGTTAGGGAGATGACGAGGACTGTGATGATGGTGCCTCTCTGGAGCACCGCCTCTCTCCAGGGCTTCGCCCTACAGGCGCGACCACTGGGTTCACCGGCTCGATGGCTATGGAGCGGCCGACGGCAGATCGACTCATCGACCGGAGGTTGGACTCGTTGGAGGAAGCAAAAAGGGGCGTCCTCCTGAGTTGGCTTAGCCCCTGGCTCGAGTTGGCCCGAGTCGACCTACGGGTTGGCCCGAGTTGACCCGTGGGCTCAAAACTGGGCCCAAATCTAAGCCCGTCCTTGGCCCAGCTCGTGAGCCCGCGGGCCAGCCCGGCCCATTGACAGCCCTAGTCATCAAGGTTATTATTCGTGACATGACAAATAAAAAGGGCGTTTTAGATTCCCATCCTTGTACATATAGCAAACTCGAAATAAGTCTCTAATCTGGCATATTTAGCTTTTAGTCCTTTAAAACTTGATCCATTGTGGTTGTGAGTCCTTCACGGTCAATCTTAAAAAAGAGACAACGGGGATGAAAATAAACAGAATGGAATAAAATGATTTTAATATCTTTTATAATAATAAAATAAAAATCAGAAGAGAGGGAGCGTAGGAGGAAGGATCACCTTCCCTGGCACCGACACCCTTTGAGCTGAAGGCATCGCTTTGTCGAGCTTCCACATCCTCCGCCCCATCAACTTCTTCTTCCTGAAATCTTCGCCCCCACCTAGGGCAGCAATTGTGGGTAGTTCAACCCAAACTTGAGTGGGTTAACCTGATAGTTAGGTTGGGTTAAATCTGACCAAGTGGGAGTTGGTTGGATTAACGTTGGGGAGTCTTTCAACTGGACTTTAGATGTGTTAGATTGGGTTGAGGGTCAGCCAACGCGACTTAACCTGAACTAGACATTAATCTATGAGTAAATCTTGCTGCACCGCCAAGGACTATTACGTCTCTTGGCAGTACTTTTATTAAAAAAATTTTTGTTTTGAATTTTTTTTTGGATCGTTTGATTTAAGATCGGACTGTACGGCCATGTACGATAAGTTGAAGCCGACAAAAAAAAAAAAAAAAAACACCACCAAGAGGCGTAATAGTTTCTGGCAGTGCAACAAGATGTACTATGTATGTACATGAATGATAACTTAGATCACTAAAGCATATTTCAATTAATTTTATATCTTTAGAAAGATAGATCACAACATGAACAAAGATGTTTTCAAGTAGTCGTCATGTAATTATGCTTAGATCTTCTTTTTTTAATTATTTTGTTAAGATAAATAGATAAATTCATTTTTCTCTTTGTGCATGAAATCTTAATAGTAAAAGGAGTAGGTGAAAAAAAAGAAAGGGAAGGAGAACGGGGGATGGGGGGGGGGGGTCGGAGGGAGGGAAGGGACAGAGTGAGAAGGAGAGAATGAGAGAAAGGAGGGGCTGGCTCGGTTCGTCAAACCGATCACTCGAAAATGCGTCGTCTATGATCGACGCCAATCAGACGACAAGACAGGATAGTATGCTGACAGATCTCTGAATTGCGTCGACCATGAGCGATGCTATTTAGACGACAAGACCAGACCGTACACATGCGCCCCGACGTCTGACCATGCGTCCTATCTGCATGGTTCCTAAATCATGTCTCCCAAGGCCGATGCACCAAGCTCACAAGAACTCAAACCAGGGGGTCCGACATCGAAACCGACCCGATAACTGGATCCGAAACTTCAGTCCTTACATCCTCTCCTTTAAGAAAATTTCATCCCCGAAATTATTGCAGCTGAACTAGCATCAACGAAAAAGGTACTACAAGCTCGCAAGAGAACTTATTGGAAAAGCTAGGGAAACTGTTCTAACATCTCATCTTCTCGCTCCCAAGCCGCCTCGCCTCTAGAGCGATGTTGCTAAATCACCTTCACTAGAGAAATAATCTTGTTCCTACGATTTGCAATATGCACTGGGTACTCTAGAAATGACAAGTTCTTCAAGACTTCTAACTTTGAAAAGTCCAAAACATGAGACATATTCTGTACATACTTCCTCTGCATTGAAACATGGAATACATCATGGACTCCCGCAAGGCTCGGTGGCAAGGCTGGCTGATACGCCGTTTTCTCAACTCGAGTAAGAATGGGAAATTGCCAAATAAGCCGTGGACTAAGCTTGCCTCGCTTCTCAAATCTCATCACACTCTTGGAGGGTGAGACTCGGAGAAATACATAATTCCCAATCTCAAATTCAGGTGGTCTCTTGCGAACATTTGTATAACTCTTCTGCTTGCATTGAGCTGTAGTCAAGCTCTGCTGCACCACTCTGGCAACCTCTGTGCACTGTTGTACTATATCTGGCCCTTCCATCTGTTTCTCACTGATCTCTGACTAATTCAAAGGAGATCGACACGGCTGCCTATACAATGTCTCATACGACGCTATGCCGATACTATAATGATAACTATTGTTGTATGCAAACTCTCACAGTAGACAAGTGTTGCTCCCAAGAACCTCCCCAATCTAGGCAACAAGCCCTCAACATATCTTCCAGTGTCTGAATAGTCCTCTCCGACTGTCCATTAGTCTCCGGATGGAAAGCCAAGCTGAAAGTCAACTGGGTATCCAAAGTTTTCTAAAAACTCCTCCAAAACCCTGAAGTGAACCTCGGATCCCAATCCGACATAATGGACAAAGGCATCCCGTGCAAAGATATGATCTGGTCCACAAACAATCTAGCCAACTTGCCGACCAACGACCACTCCTTCCTAATAGCTAGAAAGTGAGCCAACTTGGTCAATCGATCAACAATGACCCAGATCGCGTCTTTCCTGTTGGGTGACACGGGCAATCCCATTAAGAAATCCATAGTCACATGCTCCCATTTCCAATCTAGAATCGGCAGTGACTGCAACAAACCTCCTCTCCTCTGATGCTTTGCCTTAACCTATTGACAAATTAGGCACCTCACTACATATTCAACTACATCTTTTTTCATATCAGGTCACCAATAGTGCCTCATCAAACAATGATACATCTTGGTCGTCCCAGGATGTACTGCATATTTAGAACGATGCGCCTCATCTAGAGCACTCTCGCGCACCTCCTCCTCTGCTGGAACATAAAGTTTGCCTCGAAATCTAACTGTGCCATCGTCCCTCAGCTCCACTTCTGATATCTGGAGAATCTAAGGTAACTCTAGATCTGCCCTCTGAGCCCTAATCACTGAATGGTATACTGTTGGTCTCACAGTCAAACTGGCCAACACGACTCTGCTAGTCTCTCAAGGAATCCTGAAGGAAGATTCCACAACCTGCTCATATAACCTCTACTCTTGAATAATAAGATATGACATGACCGTCTTCCGACTCAAGGCGTCCGCCACTACGTTAGCCTTGCCCAGGTGATAAGAAAGGTCGAGATCATAATCCTTGACGAATTCCATCCACCTATGCTACCTCAGGTTCAAATCCTTTTGGGTGAACACATACTTCAAGCTCTTATGGTCGGTGAAGACATGAAACTTCTCTCCATACAGATAGTGCCGCCAAATCTTTAATGCAAACACAACAACTGCCAACTCCAAATCATGAGTGGGTTAATTCTCCTCATGCTGCTTCAGCTACCTAAAAGCATAGACTACAACTCTTCCATGCTGCATCAAGACCACACCTAAACCCCGAGGGGATACAATCTGAGGAAACCACCAATCCACCTGAACCAGATGGAAGCACCAGGATTGGAGCTGTAGTGAGACGAGTCTTAAACTCAGAAAACCTCTTCTCACACTCCTCGGTCCACACAAAATGAACTCCCTTACGAGTCAACCTCGACAAGGGTGCTACTATGGAAGAAAATCATGGACAAATTGTCGATAATATATTGCCAACCCCAAGAAGCTTTTGATCTCTGACATAGTTGTCGGTCTTCCCTAATCTATCATTGCCTCAATTTTGGTTGGATTCATTGAAATGCCATCATCAGGAATGACATGCCGTATGAAGTGCACCTTATCTAATTGGAACTCATACTTGCTAAACTTAGCATAGAGTTGGTGCTCTCTCAGGACCTGCAACACTACTTGAAGATGCGTGGCATGCTCTTCCTCATAAGAAGAATACACCAAAATATCATCCACAAATACTACCACAAACTAATCTAGATAGGCCTTGAAAACTCGGTTCATTAAATCCATGAAAGTTACCAGAGCATTGGTCAAGCCGAAAGGCATAACCAAGAATTCATAATGTCCATACAGACTCCTAAAGGCCTACTTACTCACATATGACTCATGGATCCTCAACTGGTAATCCCTGACCTCAAGTCAATCTTTGAGAACACTTTGGCAGACTGCAACTGATCCATCCGATCATTAATCCTCAGAAGTGGGTACTTGTTCTTTACTGTTACCTAGTTTAGCTGTTCATAATCAATACACAGCCTTAGAGAACCATCATTCTTCTTAACAAACAGAACATGAGCACCCCACGGAGAAGTGCTAGGATGGATAAAACCCTTATCCAGTAAATCCTTCAACTGCAACTTCAACTCAGCGAGTTCGGCTGGAGCCATCTGATATGGGGCCTTAGACAAAGGCGCCGCACTCAATGCAAACTTAATACTAAACTTAACCTCCCACTGAGGAGGAAGGCCAGACAACTCCTCAAGAAACACAACAGAAAAATCACAGACTACAGGCACCTCCAAAGGACTGGAAACACTACCATCACGAGCCACAACTACTGAGGCAAGGAAAGCTTCACAGCCACCAACGAGCAACTTCTGAGCCTTAAAATTAGAAATGAGAATACCACAAGAAGTGAGCCTAATATCTTGGAATTAGAAGGCCAGAACGTCCGGAATAGAGAAGCGTACCCTCTTCTTGTGGCAATCAACCTCAGCATAATAGACCTTCAACCAATCCATGCCCAAGATAACATCAAAGTCTCGAATGGCGAGTACCACCAATTGGGCAGGTAACTGATGACCCTAAATGGCTAAGGGAACCTCACTCAAACATTTATAAGTCAACAGGGAATCTCCGGAAAGAATCTCAACCATCAACCCACCAAAAATCTCATCAACGGGTGAAGAAAGAACATCTATGAACTGCTCGGAAATAAAAGAATGTGAATCACCCGAATCAATCAACACATGAGCAGAGTTCTTAAGAACAGAAAGTGTACCTTCCACCAAGTTAGACGTATGAGCCTCCTTCCTGGTGATAGCGAGAACTTTCCCCTGGGTCCTCTACTTCTTTTGGTCTCCCGGTTACTGCCCCTGACCATGCCTCTGCGGGCAAGTCCTCGCCAAATGGCCCTACTGGCCACAAGTATAGCACCTCCCTAAAAATGCAGGACACTGAGTCCTACCATGATTACCACCACAATGACGACAAGTCACTGGAATTCTCTGGGTTGTCTCCTACTGTGTGCTGGACGCCGACTGACTCTGCTAGATCCGCCTAGGTCTGCTGCTACCACTGTTGCCACTGTTGCCTCGGAAGAGCCTCCTGAACCTGGAGCCGAGCGAAGATGATCCCGAACTAGACGAAGGAGCTACTGCTGTTGCGGTCTTCTCCTTGCCGTATGCCAGTCCCTGAGTTGCCAATCCCCTCTCCCGAGCCATCTGGTCGTGCTGTGCCTCTACTGCTGCTGCACACTTCACTGTTGAAACTATGTCTGAACAATAGTGGGATGCCACCAAGCTCTTCAAGTCGAACCTCAACCCATCAACGAACCTTTCGGTCCGTTGCTCCTCATCCTCTGAAATGAAGGACACAAACCTCCCCAAACAGACGAACTTCATCTGATACTCGAGAACTGTCATACTCCCTTGGGTCAACTCCATAAACTCCCTCTCCTTGGCTTTCTGGATATGCCTGGGAAAGTATTGCCCGTTGAACTCCTTCATAAAAGTCTCCCATAGAATCTCCCTAAGATTCTTATCTACATAAGTCATGTTCTTCAAGATGGTCCACTAATCGTAGGCATCATCCTTCAACATAAAGGTGGCCAACGGGGTCCTCTCAACTACCACACAGTTTAGAGTGTCGAAAGTCTTCTCCATCTCCTTCAGCCAATGAGCTACCTCATTAGGGTCAAGATGACCAATGAAATGAGGCGGCCTTAGCTTTAGGAGTCTCTCCAAAGTAGCCGAAGACTCGTTGAGTACTAGAACTCTCATTAAGATCTCGAGCTTGATATCTAGTCATCGTCTCCATCATTGCCTCCACAAAGCATTCCGTATTATGCCTACAGGCCTCAGACCTGCTAGAAACATCTCCCTGATTACGAATAATGGGGCACTCTCTTTCTAGGAGCCATCTAATCGCCTACAATCACAAGAATCGAAAACCTCTAATTAGAGTTCAAAATCTAAACTACCATCGTGCCTGTACAAGATAATGTATTCATTTGCTGAAATACGGTATTTAACCTAGTTATTCATCTATTTGTCAGACCGAATGTTCTGATACCAACTGTAATGACCTGCCATCTTATAATCAGAGATCCGATTACTAAATGGATACTGAATCAATAAAATTAGGAGGCAAATCAGAATTTTAAATAAGTTTGAGAAATAAATGATAAACTAAACTAAACATTTCATACAATATCGAATTATAAAGAAGGTTCAGGAATTTAAAATTTATTACAATTTAACTTAACTCAACAAATAATTACATAATCTAACTGAAAATGAATAATTATATGTACAGGCCTGAAAATGAAAATATAACTACGACGGGACATTCCTCGGAATGGTGGCTGCTGGCGCGCAACTTGAGACAGAACTCCACAACGGAATGGTGGCTGCTGGCGCACAACCTGAGACAAAATTCCACAACTGCTATGTCTGCCGGGAACCTTCACCTGAAACCGCAAGGAGTGAGTCACACCAGAATAGACTCAGTAGGGATCTCTCGATCCCCACCTCCTACACACGCACACACAATCGCAACATAACAAGGATACATGTATAAAGGCAAGATATATGCAAGTAAAGTAGTAATTAAATCACATGTCCATCTAAAAGGAACACACAAGAAACTGCCAAGCCAATCTGGAAAATACCGACCCACTGGGACGAAACAACAACCCTTCGGATAGTGTATTGGCTACTTCGGCCTGTCTAGCTCTAGGTGGTTCTGCCTCCTCTCAGCCACGAGTGACACTCCGAAGTATACCACTCCTACACCGATACTAGCTATTATCCCGTGGTACACCAGATGACCCTCGCCTACTAGACATTACCTTATCACTCCCAGATCGACACTATATCACTCTGTGAGTGCTCAAATTGTGATGTGTGAAATCATGAATTTCATGTTGATTATATGATAATGAAATCTATTAAAAACTAAGTGTGATCGCCAGAAAGTCTTTTGACTAAAAAGCTTTAAAAGATAAAAGATGATCGCTTACCTATTTTGAAGTTGGGAGATTGTTGAATTCTTGATTCATTCTCTTCAACCGGCTGAGGAAAAAGAGTCCTTCTAGTGCTTCTGTTCATACTTTGAATGCTGATTGGACTTTGAGAATCGTCCAAATCTTTTTTGTTGAGTCCTTCCTCTTGATCTTCTGATACTCTTTTGTACTTTGTAAAGAATGAGATGAAAAGAGAAGAAAGACTAATAAGAACTAAATGGAAGTAGTATCTATTGTAATGAGAATTCTAATCATGTTTTTTTAAACAAGATGAACTCACTTGTTTTGTGGTCTTTTAAACCCCTTAACATGTGGGTATGCTAGTATTGTATGAATAGCATGGAGTGATGTGGTTATGAATATATAAAAATTATGATGAATAAAACAATGAAAAGAAAGAAGGAGGTCGAATGGCCCCTGGAAGCCTTGGTCTTGAATGGATCTTGAAAGAATGAAGAAAGGATGAAGAAGATGAAGCTTGCTTCAAGACTCCTGGAAGTAGTCATGCAGCACCTCGATCCTTCAACTCCTTTAACGTTTGGACGTCGTCTCTCTCTTAAATCCTTCACCAACTTTCACTAACTTTCACTTCAAAGATTTTCACTCTAAAGATTTTCACTAACTTTTTAATGACCAAGGATTTGGGTATTTATAGATTTGAGTTTAAAGTTCTTATGCACATTCGCGGCTACTTACGGATCAACATGAAAGAATTTAAAGTCAATCCAATCAAGAAACATATAAACACAACTTAATTCATCATTATCTGTAATTACCTAAAAAGCGTCGCCTATGGGAGACGTCTTTTATCTTAATTAAAGATAAAGATAAACTTAGAAGAATTAATCGAAATTATCAAGAAACCTTAAATGGCGTCGGGTCGTCAAGACGTCTTTTAGTCAATTAACAAATTAATTAAAAATCAAAATAAGAATAAAATCCCAAATGGCGTCTTCTTAGGGCGACGCCTTTTAGAATAATTTTCATATTCAATTAAAAATCTGAATTAAAATCAATTTCATTAATAAACTTAAATGGCGTCAATTAATCTAATAAAATAATAAAAGTTAACTAATGATTAAATATCAGACCATTTTGGAGCATTACTATATGATATGAAATTTACTCAAAATGATGTAAAAATTAGCGTGTCTACACACCCCACACCGACGCAGGGTGTCAAGTACTAACATTTGTCCCTTTAGGTCCATGATCGCGTAAACACAACACAATATGATTCCGATCACATGGAAATCTCCGCTCTCAATGTATGATTTCAAGTATGTATTTAACATGATTGTTTAACAATATACAATAATCTAATTAACATAATGTATACTAATCACACATGTTAATTGCAGGAAATTAAGGGGCTCTGGCTTGAATTGCGTTGCCTATGGCCGATGTCATTCAAGCCTTATAATTGGTTTTCCTCACTCTCAGGCGCTGGGACCCGGAGATACTGGCCTGAATCGTGTCGTCGATGGTCGACGTCATTCAACTCCCTATCCCACCTTGGCCTCGATAACCGGAGACACATGCAGTAAATTACGTCGACTCAGGTTGATGCCTATTTCAAATAGCGTCGGCCTGAGTGGACACCATTTACACCTGAAACAGAACTCTCCTCCCCCCCCCCACCCCCCGGGTCTCCGCCGAGCCACAATATAGGATCCCTTCTTCCCCAAAACACATGAAAACACTATGTAGAAAGGGAAAAAATCATGAACACAATAACATGCTACTCCCATTTTTAAAAACATCTTGTTTTATCCAAATCCTCCTAGAACATGCTCATTCTAAGCCCAAAATTCTCCCACATAATCATAGCATGCTCCTAAGCGAGAAATTGTGTTTTTAAAACAATTAACTATATGTGAGGACCGTCATTCTACTAGTCACTTGAACTCCTCCTAACTCCTCGTCGTCGATCCGCTACACAGCAAGCTGCCGCCGGTACCACCGTGAATGTTGTCACCCCACCGAGACATCGACTGCCGTCCGGAGAGTGAAGTGCCGCGAAGGAGATGGTGGTGGTAGTGGTGAGAGTAGGGGGGTGTTGGAGTGGTGGAAGAGGAAGAAGGGGAAGAGGAAGGGAAGGGGAAAAGATGGGGGGGGGGGGGGTCGGAGAGAGGGAAGAGAGAGAGTGAGAAGGAGAGGATGAGAGAAAGGAGGGGGTGGCTCGGTTTGTTAAATCGATCATCCGAAAACACGTTGTCTATAACTGACGCCAATCAAACGACAAGACGGAATAGTACGCTGACAGATCTCTAAATTGCGCCGACTACGAGCTCGCTATTCAGACAACAAGATTGGGCTGTACACATGCCCCTCGACGCCCGACCACGTGTCCCACCTACATGGCTCTTAAATCGCGTCTCCGAAGGCTGACGTCTTTCGAAAAGCACGTCTCGCTAACTCGACGCGATAAAGAGCCCATGCACCAAACTCATGAGAACCCAAACCAGGAGATCCAACACTGAAACCGACTCGATAACTAGATCCGAAATCTTAGTCCTTACAAAAGGAATGTGCAAAACATAAGCACAATTCAGAGGGTGTCCTGGATGTCCGCAGTTTTTGAGAGCACAATCAATTCCTGAATCAATTCTACTACCACCTCTATCCGCAGTTTAATTCTGTGCCCGAACTTTTTATTCAAATGGGATAGCTTCACCCGTATCCCAGATAGGTAATCAATTCTTCTCCCACTGGACAAGAGACCAAGAATTAATGTCAAGTCTTTGACACTGAAGTTAAGCCACTTCCCAGAAACTAGGAATATGTGGTACTCTTCGTGAAAGGATGTAATATCCCTGAGAAGAAAATATCAAAGAGAATTGGGAGAGTGTTCAGGAGCGGACAATGTGGGGTCTTGGATAGCAATTCGCGGTGCTCCTCCCAGAACCGCATGCCCGACACTGCCTTCCTGTATGTAGAAATCTTGCATGCATTTATGACAAATGGATGTTGCCTTCTTGAAGGAGCTCTGCTTCTCTCTGCATGCAAAGTTCCTAATTAGAAATCATGAAGTGATAATTCTCCGTGGGAGGTGAGAATAAGGAGGTGACCCTTATGTTATATGGAATTTATTAATCTTCCGATAAAGTGATTCTTAAGTATTGGAAATGATTATTAGGAAGTGAAAGGGATTCCTAAGTGTTGAAAATGGTTATTATGCCAATAGAATATTTCTTATATATTGGAATAGACTATTTTACTAGAAGGGAGTATAATGAGTAGGATGTCATTATCTCTATTAAAGGGGCTATCTGTTGTGCGAAGGAGTAACCTAGTATTGGAGAGGGCATAGAAAGGTGATTCGAGTGGATAAGAAGTGATTAATCTGGCGATGAAGTAATTCCCATGTACTTGAAGGGATTCATATGAATTGGAAGGGATCCTTATGTACTGGAAACGGTTATTCTGCCAAGCAAGTAATTCTTATGTACTAGAATGGTAATTCTAAAAAGGTGTTTTACTAGAAGCGACTATAATGACTAGGATGCAATTATCTCTACTGGAAGGGGCTATGTCAGTGGGAATGAGTTATATAGTAGAGCAAAGGGCATAGAAAGGTGTGATAGGGGTTAACTATTGCTGGAAGGGCTAGAAGGGGTTACGTACTAGTGGAGAGGGCATCGGAACGTGTTCCCTATCACTGGAAGAGTTCATTTGCTGTAGAGAGTCAGAAGAAGACACTTAGATGTTTAGGAACAGATAATAGAAATAGGCCACTACTATTAAAGAACGGAGACAAGATCATAATAGACGAGGTGCTGAAAAATAATAGACTAGGAAGCACATAATTATCAGTTCTTCTTCTTATACCTGCTACGTCTCCTTCTTTAACAACCATCTGAAATTCTTCTTCGGGATGTTCTTCCCTCCTTTCAGCCCTACTTTAGGAATGATTTCTGGTTCAACTGGAGGTGGAACAGTGATGAGAGAAATGGCTACTGACCTTCTACGAGCGCGGTTGTTGCGACTCTTCTTGATGCTTGTTTATGCAGTCGCCTCTATCTTCTCTGTGCAATGGAAGATGATAGCCCTGCCCCCCTCCTAGAGGAGACTCTGGCGCAGCTCCAAGAGGCGACAAGGAGATTGTGGCACAGCTCTGGGGGCCACGGGGAGACTGTGGAGCTGCTCTACGGGGGGCAGAGAGACTGCCGAAGGCGACAGGATGGGAGGCGATGAAGGAGAAAGGATGCGCTGGGAAGAAGAAGCAGAATGCGGTATGGATGGATTTGTTCAAAAAAATCGGTTCATATGCCCCATTCCCACCTATCGCCTTTCCAAGGACATATTGGTCTTTGAAACGTGTTGGACGAGGCAAGAGGACATGAGCTGTCCTAGACCAGTCGGCGCTCATGATGGCATCTTCTCGTGCGTCGAGAAGGTGTGTGGCGTCATTCGCACGAGCGGAGATGGTAGCAGATTGACACCTTTCGGGCAAGAGGAGAGGGCGGGTGAGGGTGTGCCATGCGACGCAACGCGTTGACGCATTATAATCCATGTAGGGCGCGCTACATCGCTTGCGTTGTAGTAACTATTACTCGAATGTTCTTAGGATCGTAAGTGGACTAGTGTGCGCAATTTATAACTTGTGATTCGGATTGACAAAAATCTTGTTGAAGTAGTTCAAAGGTCAACTTCGAATATGATTCTAGACCTGATACATTAGCGAGCCAAGTTTAAACGTACATATGGTTTGTCTTATTTATGTTGATTTATGTCTATGAGTATGTCCAACTAAAGGTAAGTTGTATGTGTTCAATAATTCATTTATATTCAGATAAGTAACTTTCTCAAAATTTGATTATAATTTAGTTAATTATTCCATTAACATGTAAACACATTGGATATATATTTTTTGTCCCATTTCTCTACTCAAGCTTATAGTTCTTTCTAACTTTTTTCATGCTAATGCTCAACTTCCATGAAAATTAGAAGTGACCTGCATTTAAAATCAAGGGGGCTAAGGGTTGTTTAGTCGTATATAAAATGTGTTAGAAGGGAAAACAATTCCAAAGAATGAATTTATTGGAAAAAAAAAATTCCTTTGGAAAACATTTCTACTTTCTTATTTTCTTGAAAAATCATAAGATCTTTAAGTTTTGATGGTATATGTGTAAAATTGTACACCTTCAAGTTTTATGTGCATAAGCATAAAATTATAACATCTTGAGTTAATGGTATAATGTTAGCTTAATTTTGAAGGATCTTTTTTTTTTTGCCTGTTTGCCTAGATACTCCCCGTCTTCATGGCGTACGCTTGCTCACCCTGACAGTATAAAGCATCTTCTATTGGAAACCAAAATCTAGATTTAGAAATGGTGAAGAAATGAGATTTTTCATCGATAGATGCTGATGGGGCAGAATCCGATTCGGCCCATTAAAACAAGCCCAACACTGAGATCAGTCTGACAGCAGCAGTAAAAGGCCCACTGGCAGCCTTCGGCCCATTAGCGGCCCAGCAGCCCTCGGCTCAGTAAGCAGTCCAGTGGTCCTCGACCCATCAGCGGCCCAATAGTCCTCGGCCCATTAGCGGCTCAGCAGCCCTCGGCCTAGTAGGCTCCAGCCCACTAAGCGGCATCTGGCCCATCAGCGGCCCAACCCCCTTCGGCCCAGTAGCCATATCCGGCCCACTTCGGTGGGAGGGTTAGACACTATGGCGGTTTACCAGTAAACCGAGAACATAGTCCTATATCGGCTGCCACCATTAAGCAACCTCTATCCTCCGCTATAAATACACGGCTATTTATTACCAAATGTATGTCTTCGAGACCCCAAGGACTACAGTCCAAAAAACATTAAAGCTACTTCTTCCTCTTCTCTGACTTCTGAATCGAATCATCTTCAGAAGCTAACTTAGCCGTCGAAGGGGGTTCCTTAGGGCCGAAGTCTGGGACTCCTACTGACGGGATTTTCTTCTTTCCCTCCTTCTGCAGGGGCTTCAGTTTGAATCTTCGCCGACCTCTCCGAGTCGGTCTCGGCCGCCGACCTCGGGTCTTCTCCCTCCGGTCTTGACGCCTTTCAACGGCTGGTTTGCCTCCGCCTCGTCCGGAGGAGCCTTGACCACGCCTTCTGCAGGCTGGTCCGCCTCGTCCGAAGGAGCCTCGGCCACGTCCTGCGCCGGCCGGTCCGTTTTGTTTGAGGAAGTCTCGGTTTCGCTCCTGTCGAGCCCTCGCCCGGGCACCTCTCGGCTTCGGATCCTCGGCCCCGTTTCCACCGTCGCCTCGCTCCGGATCCCCATCGGACCTCTTCATCGATCCGATCCAGCTTCGGGTCCCAACTTTGGATTTCAGCCTCGGAATCCGGTCGTGATAGCTTCGCCTACATCACGTGGCGCCGTCTGTGGGAAACAAACAAGAAGTCATGTCTCATCGTCCAGTGACTCGACGATCTGGACAAGACGAGGCAGAGACGTGGGCAACTTCAGCGCAGCCGCTTCACTCTGAAGGCGCCCCGTCTGCTCCACCACAAGGCTCAGCTCTTCCTATCATACCGGAGTCCCTCGCTCCCGGAGACAATCGCAATCGGATGGAGGAACTTCAGCAGCAAGTGGCAACACTAGCCGCCATCGTTACTTCTCTGGCGCCCCTGCGAGACATGGTATCCGCCATTGCCCAGCGCATGGGGTTACTGGGCCAGCTCCCCCAACAAGTACCGCCTCCTCCATCTTGCCCTGCTCAAGATGCAAGATTTCGGCCAACGCCCTCGCAGGTCTTCCCTGACGAGGCCGCCACAGCACCCAGCGAGCCCTCTGCACCGCCTGCCCGAGTCTCTCGCGCCGGCCACATCATAATGGAGC
Organism: Zantedeschia hybrid cultivar; assembly: GCA_030544215.1. NCBI lineage: Eukaryota > Viridiplantae > Streptophyta > Magnoliopsida > Alismatales > Araceae > Zantedeschia > Zantedeschia hybrid cultivar. The sequence goes on from JARZZO010000011.1 coordinate 52,634,562, forward strand.
AAGGCTATACTTCGTCTGAGTTTCATCCCACCAGAGCTGAAGGGCGTTCGGTCACTATTTCAACCGCCTCGAACCTGGACCGGCGGCTGACCGCAATGAGGAAAGAGATGCAGCAGATGGTATCTCTGTCGTACGGAGCGCCCCCTCGCCAGCACCATTCTGGAGCAAACTCCATTCTCGCCATACCTTCTGGCTACCGAGGTACCTCCCAACTTTAAACTGCCGAAAGGCCCTCTCTATGATGGAATGACAGATCCGGTCTGCCACTTCCAGAGGTTTAACACCTACTTCTCTGTCCGAGGGGTCTCTGAGGCAGTCCGCTGCCGTCTCTTCCCCCTCACCCTCGAGAAAACAGCCTTAATCTGGTTCGAGACATTGGCCCCCGACTCTATCCACTCTTTAGTCCAGTTGGGCCAATTGTTCATCGACCAGTTCTATGATGCCACTCGGCAGTGCAAAACCTCGGCCAGTCTGTTAGCCATTTGGCAAGGACCGACCGAGACCCTTCAAGAATATTTTACTAAATTCCGGGCCGAAGCTGCCCAAATCCCAAACCTGGACAATTCGATTGCGGTCTCGGCCGTAATCAGCGGATGCATAGACGAAGGGCCATCCCTCCACCTTCCAAGACCTCGTAGCTCGGACCCATAAATACATCAATCGGGAAGCCCTGATGATGTCCAAAGGCAAGAGCACAACCGAGGCGGTGTCGGCGCCTACCCCTTCCGTGGTTCGTCCTCGACCTGAAGATCAGGAACCCTCTCGCAAACGATATCGGAGGGAGGAATGGGACCGAGACAAGCGACGGGATCCGTAGCCGCGATACCTACCGCTACCTACTCCCCCTTCCCGAATGCTTATGGAGGTGAAAGGCATGCTCCGGCAGCCGGAGCGCATTAAGACTGACCCTCGCCGAAGGGACCCCAGCAAATATTGTGAATACCATCGGGAGGTCGGCCACTCGACTGACGAATGCTGGCACCTTCGGGAGGAAATTGATCGCCTCATCAGAGAGGGCCGATTGCCACAATACCGGCGAGGGCAGCCTCAACAGCAACAAAATCGGGACATCCCTGAAGCAGGTAGGCCACGACAACCCCCGAGCAAAGATGCCACTCCTTAGCCGAAGGTCATCTCGGCCCCGGTAGAAACATCGCACCAACGACCCAGTGCTGGGTCAATTATGATGATATCCGGTGGACCGGGAGAAGGATCCAGGCGTCGTCAGCTCGGCTATACAACAGTAGCAACAGTCGATGTCGAGCCGAAGCGGTCTCGTTACGAAGACATTACCTTCGACCAAGAGGATCTGACCGATATTCAGATTCCTCACGACGACGCCCTCGTTGTAAAGGCTGTAATAAATAGCTACGATGTTCATCGTATTTTTGTTGATAATGGAAGTGCCCCAAATGTATTATTTTATGATTGTTTTGTAAAAATGGGCTTGAATGAGGCTAATATGAAGCCTCACCGGGGGCCTCTATTCGGTTTTAACGGTTCGCCCTGCCGAGTAGAAGGCATCGTCCGGCTCCCAGTAACTATAGGTTCGGCTCCTCGGCAACTGACCGTCGAAACGGATTTTGCCGTTGTCAAAGTTGATTCAGCCTACAACGCCATCTTTGGCCGAAGGCTAATCGGCGGGATCGGAGCTGTACCCTCGTCCTTCTACTAGAAGCTGAAATTCCATACCAGTCATGGAATTGGTGAAGCTAAGGGGAATCAAGAAGCAGCTCGGCAGTGTTATATGATCTCGGTTAAAGGGAAGGCTGCGGCCGAATCCCTGTCAATCGAAGCTTCGGCCGAGGCATCCCCAGGAGAGAAACTTATCGCCATCCCGGTTCCGGGAGGGGAAGGCCGGACTCTTATGATAGGCTCCGGCCTAGAGAAGATTGAGGCCGAAAGACTTGCCGAGTTCCTAAAAGAGAACCTCGACGTCTTCGCCTGGTCTCCTGCTGACATGCCCGGAGTCGACCCGGAGGTAGCGGAGCATCGGCTGCATGTCGATCCCAATCTACCTCCGGTCAAGCAGAAGCGGCGTACCTTCAATCAGGAAAGGAGGACGGCCATCCAGGCCGAAGTACAAAAAGGGTTGGATGCCGGGCATCTCCGAGAGGTACACCACCCAGACTGGATTGCTAATGTGGTGATGGTGCCCAAGAAAGATGGCAAGTGGCGGATGTGCGTGGACTTCACCAACCTCAACAAAGCCTGTCCGATGGATAGCTTCCCACTGCCTCGGATAGATCAGGTGGTGGACGCAACCTCCGGCTACAAGCTACTAAGCTTCCTCGACGCCTACTCAGGCTACCATCAGATCCGAATGCATCCGGAGGATGAAAGCAAGACCAGCTTCACGATTGATCTTGGTCTATACTGCTATATCCGGATGCCCTTCGGCCTGAAGAATGCCGGAGCAACATATCAACGCCTCGTCAACAGAATATTTGCTCCACAGCTCGGCCGCAACATGGAGGTCTACATCGACGACATGCTGGTGAAAAGCCGCGTCGCTGCAGACCATCTGGCTGACTTGGCCGAGACGTTCTCTGCTCTACGCAGATACAAAATGAAGCTAAATCCCGCCAAGTGCGCCTTCGGCGTGGCCTCCGGAAAGTTTCTCGGTTATATGGTCACTGGCCGAGGGGTAGAAGCTAACCCCGCGAAGGTCTCGACTATCATTCAAATGCGCCCTCCGGCTAACATCTGAGAAGTCCAAAAGCTGAACGGAAGGATTGCCGCCTTAAGCCGCTTCATGTCGAGGGCAGCAGATTATTGCTTTCCCTTCTTCAAACTACTGAAGAAGACCAATAGCTTCTCATGGACCGACGAGTGCCAATCGGCCTTCGAGCAGCTGAAGGTCTATCTCTCCAACGTTCCCATCCTGTCCAAGCCGGTCCATGGTGAGCCGCTGTTTCTCTACCTCGCAGTATCTGAAACAGCTATTAGCGCCGTCCTCGTCCGGGAACAAGACGACATTCAGAAGCCCGTCTACTACATAAGCCGAGCCCTCCAAGGAGCAGAGCTTCGGTACCTGGCTCTTGAGAAATTGGCTTTAGCCCTCGTCTCATCCGCAAGAAGGCTCCGGCCTTATTTCCTCGCCCACTCAATAAAGGTCTTCACCGATCAGCCTTTGAGGCAAATCCTCTCCCTGCCAGAGGTATCCGGTAGGCTGGCAAAATAGGCAATCGAACTAGGAGAGTTCGATATCTCTTACGGGCCACGAACGGCAATAAAAGCTCAAGCTTTAGCTGATTTCATCACTGAACTCACACCCGAAGCTTCCTCGGCTACTCGGCCGGAAGTCATGACAACACCCGAGGCCGAAGGCACTTCGGTTTCTCCACCTTTAGCGGACGAATGACGACTCTATGTCGATGGGTCCGCATGTTCTATGGGTAGCGGCACCGGATGGATCCTGGCGTCTCCGGAAGGGGTCATCACGGAGTATGCGCTGCGTTTCTCCTTCCCCGCTACCAACAACGCTGCCGAATATGAAGCCCTCATCTTCGGCCTACGGGCCGCTAGAAAGCTCGGCGTGCAGAACATAAAGGCATTCAACGACTCTCAGCTAATCGCCAGTCACATTTCTGGGGAGTACGAGGCACGGGATGCAATAATGGCGTCTTATCTCCAGGTAACTCGCAAGATCCTCGCTCAGTTCGATTCTTACGAGATTGTGCGAATCCCTCGGGCCGAAAACGCTAGAGCCGATGCTCTTTCCTGGCTAGCGTCGACTCAAGACGGGGGAGGAGGCCGAATGATTCTCGTGGAAGAACTGGCCGAGCCAAGCCTTGAGGAATCCGAGGTCATGCGAGTGACTGAATCCGAAGCAGAGACCTGGATGACTCCCCTAGTCACTTTCCTCCTTCAAGGAGAAGTCCCGTCCGATCCGAAGGAAGCAAGACGCATTCGGCAGCGCTCTTCTCACTTCCTTTTCCTGGACGGACTATTATATAAAAAATCCTTCGGCCGACCACTCTTGCGATGCCTTGGCCCGGCCGAAGCTGACTATGCACTGCGAGAGGTACATGAAGGGGTATGCGGAGCACACGCAGGAGGAAGGGCCCTAGCTCACAAGCTTTTAACGCAAGGATACTGGTGGCCGACGCTCCGAGAGGACGCAACTGCCCTCGTCCGTCGCTGCGATCAATGCCAGAGGTTCAGCTCCCTCATCCACCAGTCGGCAACCCTTCTAACTCCTTTATCAGACCCCTGGCCTTTCGCCCAATGGGGAATTGACCTCCTGGGGCCTTTTCCCGTTGCCACCGGCCAGAGGAAGTTCCTTATTGTGGCGGTGGGTGGATTATTTTACCAAATGGGTAGAAGCCGAACCCCTCGCGTCCATAACCGATAGCAACGCGTGGAACTTCGTATGGAAGTCCATCATTTGCCGGTACGGCATCCCTCGGGCCATTATCTCAGACAACGGCAAACAATTCGACAGCCATCGGTTCAAGGACAACTGCGCCAGTTTCGGCATTCTTCATAAATTCGCGTCGGTAGCACACCCTCGGACAAATGGCCAAGTCGAGGTCACTAACCGAAGTCTATTGCAAGGACTGAAGACTCGTCTCGACAAGGCCAAGGGCCGATGGGTGGAAGAGCTGCCGAGCGTTCTATGGGCTTATCGAACTACAAGCCGAACCCCAACCGGCGAAACCTCGTTCCGCATGGCTTATGGGGTAGAAGCCGTTATTCCTATCGAAGTTAGCCTTCCCTCACCAAGAGTTCTCACTCAAAATCCGGAAGCCAATGAGGAAGCCCTAAAAGATCATCTTGATCTTATAGACGAAACAAGGGATAAAGCTCGTATTCGGTTGGCAGCTTATCAGCAGCGCATGGCAAGATACTATAACACTCGAGTAAAGCCCCGAAGCTTTGAAGCCGGGAGCCTCGTGTTAAGGAACGCTCATGCATCTAAGCCGACCGAAGCCGCAAGAAAGCTTTCTCCCAACTGGGAAGGACCGTATCGTATAAGGGAAGTAATCCGACGAGGGGCTTATCGATTGGAAACCCTTTCGGGCCAACCTCTCCCTCGTACCTGGAATGTAGAACGCCTTCGGCGCTACTTCATGTAAGTTACTTCCTCCGGAATTTAGCCGGATGGCATGGATAAAATAATTCTTTTGAAATATCATATCCGGCATTAATTTTAAGTCCGTGTAAACCGTACCGGGAGTAGCTTCGGCCATGCAAACCGTATCGGGAGCGGCATGGTTTTCTAAGTCCGTGTAAACCGTACCGGGAGTGGCTTCGGCCATGCAAACCGTATCGGGAGTGGCATGGTTTTCTAAGTCCGCGTAAACCGTACTGGGAGTGGCTTCGGCCATGCAAACCGTATCGGGAGCGGCATGGTTTTCTAAGTCTGTGTAAACTGTACCGGGAGTGGCTTCGGCCATGCAAACCGTATCGGGAGCGGCATGGTTTTCTAAGTCCGCGTAAACCGTACCGGGAGTGGCTTCGGCCATGCAAACCGTATCGGGAGCAGCATGGTTTTCTAAGTCCGCGTAAACCGTACCGGGAGTGGCTTCGGCCATGCAAACCGTATCGGGAGCGGCATGGTTTTCTAAGTCCGCGTAAACCGTACCGAGAGTGGCTTCGGCCATGCAAACCGTATCGGGAGCGGCATGGTTTTCTAAGTCCGTGGTTTTCTAAGTCCGCGTAAACCGTACCGGGAGTGGCTTCGGCCATGCAAACCGTATCGGGTGCGGCATGGTTTTCTAAGTCCGCGTAAACCGTACCGGGAGTGGCTTCGGCCATGCAAACCGTATCGGGAGCGGTAGTATCGGGAGCGGCATGATTTTCTAAGTCCGCGTAAACCGTACCGGGAGTGGCTTCGGCCATGCAAACCGTATCAGGAGCGGCATGGTTTTCTAAGTCCGCGTAAACCGTACCGGGAGTGGCTTCGGCCATGCAAACCGTATCGGGAGCGGCATGGTTTTCTAAGTCCGCGTAAACCGTACCGGGAGTGGCTTCGGCCATGCAAACCGTATCGGGAGCGGCATGGTTTTCTAAGTCCGCGTAAACCGTACCGAGAGTGGCTTCGGCCATGCAAACCGTATCGGGAGCGGCATGGTTTTCTAAGTCCGCGTAAACAGTACCGGAAGTGTCTTCGGCCATGCAAACCGTATCGGGAGCGGCATGGTTTTCTAAGTCCGCGTAAACCGTACCGGGAGTGGCTTCGGCCATGCAAACCGTATCAGGAGCGGCATGGTTTTCTAAGTCCGTGTAAACCGTATCGGGAGTGGCTTCGGCCATGCAAACCGTATCGGGAGCGGCTTGGTTTTCTAAGTCTGTGTAAACCGTACTGGGAGTGGCTTCGGCCATGCAAACTGTATCGAGAGTGGCATGGTTTTCTAAGTCCTTGTAAACCGTACCGGGAGTGGCTTCGGCCATGCAAACCGTATCGGGAGCGGCATTATTTTCTAAGTCCATACAATCCGAACCCGGAGTGGCTTCGGCCATGCGAGCCACATCGAAAAGCAACATGGTCTCGGCCACAAGGAGAGCCAGACTCGGTCACTCGTTCAGAACACATACGAGTGGAAGCAAAATACTTTTCATATATATATGAACAAAGTACAAAATCGGCCATACACCTGGCCGCAGCCTTTCAAAAAGCAGACAAAAATCGGGACAAGCCCCCGTACTAGCTTTCGGTATCATTGCCGTCTACGTCGACAGGAGTCTGATCGGGAGATGCCGAAGGAGAAACCTCGACCGGAACAACCTCGTCAGGAACGGCCGCGTCGCCTTCCTCCGGAGCCGGAGCTCTTTCGGCCTTAAGTTTTTTCCATCAGGCCAGAAGCTCATCGCCTTCCTCGTCCGTCGGAAGGCCGATGCCGGTCAGATCTACGGCCGGGCACGCCTTTTGGGCGATAGCCAGCCCTAGACTGAATACGGACGTTGCCACCTCGAGTCGAGCCTCCATTATCTCCTCGGCGAAATCCGGGCCGGCCTTGTAGCTTGCCACAGCTGTACGAGCAGCCTCTTCGGCCTTGGCCTCCAGGTCTGCCTTCAGAGACGAGACCTCCTCGGCGTGGCAACGGCGCTCCGTATACCGCTGTTCGGCCTTGTCTTGGATCTCGGCGTTAAGAACTGTGTTTTCGGTCCGGGCCGTCTCCAGTTCCTTCTCGACCTTCTCCTGCTCGGCCTTCGTCTTGGCCTCGGAGGTAGTGCGGATCACCTCCTTTTGCTCCCCCAGCTCGGCCCGCATCCGAGCATTAGCTCTCAGGAGCATGTCAACGTTGGCCTCGAGATCACACTGCACCGAGGCTACTTTGCCTGAAGCCAACTGATCCGAGGCCTGGTCGATGTCCCGGAGTTTTTGCTGAATGACTGCTTGGCGGCGAACGAGGCCCCCGCACATGACCGCGGTCTACAGCCGAAGGCAAGAAAAATTGAGCAAGTGCAAAAGAGCTAAGGAAAATACTAAACCAAGACAAATAAATAAGTTTTTTACCTGGACAGCGTATCGGACGCACTGCATAGATAAGCCCTCCGAAGACAGCTCTCTCATCTCGTCCTCGGTTATCGGGAGGGTCAAGCCGCGGATCAAGCGCAGGCATGTCCGAGAGTCCTCCAGGCTCTTGTCCGCGAAGATCCCCAAATCCGGGACCCAGGGCTCATGCCCGTATTCACGGGACATGTGCGTCCTGGCCGCCCCGAAGGGGAAAGAGAGGTCCTCTGTGCCGGCCGCCGTGGCGGGAGGGGAATCGCCCCTTGGTGGTTTGGGAGGCGACGAGAGAGGGGCCCCTCGGGCAGCCACCGGCCTCTTAGCTGCCAGGGCGGATTCTTTCTCGCCAGGATCATCCGCCCGGCTCCGCTTCGCTGGTCGGCCGCTCCCTCGGACGACCGATTTTCCCTTCTGCTTCTCTCTTTCGAGAGCGGCAGCGGCAGCACGGCCTTCGACCGAAGCCGTCGTCTGCCTTGCGGCCCGAGCGCTCGGGGCTGCAGCTCTTTCAGCTTCTCCTTCTCCCGTCGCCTGCGGCTGGGACGGTCGAGATTGGCCGGGCTGCTTGGCGAGTCGGCCGAGCAGTCCCCGAAGCCCAGACATCTCTGCGGACAGAAAAATGAGTTAGCAACTTACAACACACAACTTTTCTCGACTCAAGACCGACTTACCCTCGACCGAAGCTTTAGCGCCCTCTTCGGTCGGAAGAGCTTCGGCCGGAGACTCAACCTCAGCAGCTCCCTCGGCCTCCCCCGGAATATCCTCGGGAGGAAGGTAAGGAGAGACTCGAGGAGGAGACTTCGTCGGATCCGGCCAAGCCCCCGTCTGTACGAGCCCCTCCTCTTCCTCGAAGAGCTCCGCAATGTCATACGGAGCCTCGGCTTTCAGGAGGTGCACGATGTGGAGCTGATCGGGATTAAGGGAAGGCGGATCGGAGAGGCCTTCGGCCAGAGGTGCCCATTCAGTAGGGAAGGGCCACATGCTCTTCTCCTTCTCCGGAAGAGAAACAAAGAGGAAGCTCTTCTTCCAATGGTGAATGGACGAAGGCTTCCCAGAGAAGATGCCCCGGCCGAAAGAGGGGACGAAGCAGTACCAATCGGATTTCCCCTGCGGTTGTATCTTGAAGAGAAAGCGGAAGATGTTTACCGAAGGGAGGGCGTCAATATAAGCGTTCACAGCCAAGAAGGCATAGACCGTCCGTCAAGAATTTGGGAAGAATTGGGACGGGGCCAATCCGTAAAAACTCAAAAGGTTGATAACAAAGGAAGGAAGGGGAAGATGAAAGCCTACCCGGAAGCTCTGCTCATAGATAGAAAAGCAGCCCGGTCGGACGAAGTTAGCCCTGGTGTTCTTCCCAGGCCGATGAGGAATCATCCAAGATGGAAGTTGATAGTAGGAAGCAATGGTCTTGACGCCATCTTCAGTAAGAATACAGATCGCATCGAAAACAGTCTCGGCCCGGCGCCGGCCGGAAGTAGAAGCCTGGGCTATAACCGGAACCTCCTCGGCCTCTTCAGCCCGAGACACCTCGGCCTCATCCGCCATAACGGAAGCAAGGGAATTAGAAGAAAAGGGAGATGACAAGGAAGACTCGGGAGGCCAGGATGAAGAGCAAGAAGAATAACCTTCGGCCGAAGAGCTACTCTCGGCCGAAGGAGAGCTACTGGACATGAATCACGGAGCAGAGGGGGAGAATTGAGGCTTACCCTCAAACAAGGTCTCCTCGACTGCCAACGGCCTCTCGGACAACAGAAAGCTCCCCAGCAACAACTCTAGGCAACAAAGAGCTTCCCGACGACGGACAGGGCGCCTTCAAACGCCCCCGATGGCTCGCTCTTCGCCGGAGAAGCATGAACGTTTGCAGAAGACGCTCGCAGGAAAGCACAGGCGCAGGGGAAGGAGAAAGCGGAATAGTGCCCTGGGGAGAGGGGCTCCTATTTATAGGGAAGGTTGAAGGCATTTCCCACCGAAATCAACGGCCGAGATCTTCCCCCTCCTCGGCACCACTTCCCTCAGATGCGCGCCACGTGTTCTGTCCTTTGGCAATGATAACGGGCGGGCTGCCGGATCGAGAGAAAGCAATCAACGGCCGGACGCGGCCTAACCCTTCGGCTGATCATCCGGATGCTCGCCACGTTTTCCGATCCGCATGTCGGAAGCAGAAGAGGAGGCGATCCAAGTGAAATCTTGGGCAGAGAGCCGAAGTGACCCGCGATCCGCGTGATCACCGATAACAGCCAGGATCTTTTTGTGCTTTCGGCAAGCCGGTTAGATGTACGACGCGTGTCTTGTGTTTTCTCACGACACGACCATTCGGACGGGAAGCTCGACGTCTTTTCTGTCCTTTTTTCAGGAGTCCTGACACGTTCAGAAGACTCGTCCCTTCGCAACCGAGGACGAAGGCATCCGTCGCTAAGTCTCGGCCTGAGACGAAGGTACCAATAACGAGGTCCCGACCTAAGACAGGGTTGATTGTTACCAGCCCTCGGCCGACCGAACGCAGTTCCTTTTTTACGACGAAGCAGAGTAAAAATTTCAGACAAAGTACATGTCGTGTTACTCTTCCGAGGAGGCTTCGGAATTTACTCTCGCCATCTCATGAAACTGAGGAAGACAAGAGTGGGGGGCTATGTGATGGGGCAGAATCCGATTCGACCCTTTAAAACAAGCCCAACACTGAGATCAGTCCGACAGCAGCAGTAAAAGGCCCACTGGCAGTCTTCGGCCCATTAGCGGCCCAGCAGCCCTCGGCCCAGTAAGCAGTCCAGTAGTCCTCGGCCCATCAACGGCCCAATAGTCCTCGGCCTATTAGCGGCTCAGCAGCCCTCGGCCTAGTAGGCTCCAGCCCACTAAGCGGCATCTGGCCTATCAGCGGCCCAACCCCCTTCGGCCCAGTAGCCATATCCGGCCCACTCCGGTGGGAGGGTTAGGCATTATGGCGGTTTACCAGTAAACCGAGAACATAGTCCTATATTGGTTGCCACCATTAAGCAACTTCTATCCTCCGCTATAAATACACGGCTATTTATTACCAAAGGTATGTCTTCGAGACCCCAAGGACTACAGTCCAAAAAGCATTAAAACTACTTCTTCCTCTTCTCTGACTTCTGAATCGAATTATCTTCAGAAGCTAACTTAGCCGTCGGAGGGGGTTCCTTAGGGCCGAAGCCCGAGACTCCTATTGACGGGTTCTTCTTCTTTCCCTCATTCTGCAGGGGCTTCGGTTTGAATCTTCGCCGACCTCTCCGAGTCGGTCTCGGCCGTCGACTTCGGGTCTTTTCCCTCTGGTCTCGACGCCTTTCGACGGCTGGTTTGCCTCCGCCTCGTCCGGAGGAGCCTTGGCCACGCCTTCCGCAGGCTGGTCCGCCTCATCCGAAGGAGCCTCGTCCACGTCCTGCGCCGGCCGGTCCGTTTCGTCTTAGGAAGTCTCGACTTCGCTCCTGTCGAGCCCTCGCCCGGGCACCTCTCGGCTTCGGATTCTCGGCTCCGTTTCCGCGCTCGCCTCGCTCCGGATCTCCGTCGGACCTCTTCATCGATCAGATCCAGCTTCGGATCCCAACTTCGGATTCCAGTCTCGGAATCCGGTCGTGATAGTTTCGACTACATCAGATACTTTTAGGACCACCAAATAAATGGCTATATATGTCAGATTCTTCCTAAAAATATTTTTGATATTTGCATATATACTCCCAACTCTCTTTTATTATCAAGAATATGCCCAAAAACTCTAAAATATTGCATTTATACCTCTCCATCAAACTAAGGTGCATTTATATGAAATATGCCAAAAAGATTCCATAAATCATGATAACATTGGAAGTGTCAAGAGTACCTATACGAAATTTTAGTGAATTGAGGAGTGTATGTGTAATGTAAGTTGGAAATTTAAGAGGCACCAATTGCCGCTCTCACATGCCATCTCTATCCCTCTTTTCTTTGTGAGAACGACGGCTGAGCCGCACAGAATTTGAGACTCGTTCATCACACGGAGGCAGCTGCATCCGTCCATCATGCCAAGGCTGCTACATGTCCCTTCTATTCACACCAAGGTAGCAAAGGTATCACAGGTGCCAATATCAAGCTTTTGGCGTATCTTTGCACCTTGTATTATGAGGAGCATGATATTACTAGTGTCAAAAAAAAATACGGTGCTTCTTAGGATTGAGCTTTCTCTTCTTGGACAGGTTTTAGGTTTAATTTTTATTCACAATACCAATAACAAACTTCTGGCGTATGTTTACACCTTGTCATCTCCAAGGCAGTCACACAAAATCTCCTCTTTTTAGGGAGATTTTTTACTTTAATTTCCACATCTCGGGGAGTGCTCACAATTTATGCGCTTCTAGGACCAGAATAGTCATCCGTACAAATGCGGAAGAATTGTTTGGTGCAGAAAATTCTCTATTTATAAAGAAAATTCTTGTCATTAATGTGAGGAATAAAAGACTTGAGATGCTTTGTTATAAAGTTGGCCAAGTCTTATGATCTTTTGGATAGAATCTAGCGGCCTTTCCTTCTTATTAAGTTTTGGAAACATTTACTTGCCATTTACACGCAACATAGATTCCCACGTTCCGCACGTGCAATGATGCTTTTGGTACGTGCGTGTGTGTGTGTCTGCACATGGGCATTGGAAGGATAGTTTGACAGGCTGGTTTAATGAGTTGACTCGGGTAATACATACCTAACTGAACCGGAGTACTAACAAACGGGCTGTTTGGTTAGAATATCAAATTTGATACAATGTCAATTTGTGCATGGAGATCGTTCTCTGGGAAAACTTATTGTGCATGGAGGAGGACTAATACAAGAATATAAGCTTATACCACGTCTAACTCTTGAGGTGTCTAGAGCACGTTTTTGAGGCTCTTTTGTTCTCCGATTTTATTTATTTATTTTTGTGTATCAAATGTTGCCTTGTTTGACAGAATCAGAATAGTTTTAAAAATCACAGTCACTTGCTAATTCTACTTCGACCCAATAATTCGGATCCACTTAAGATGCACTCCGATCTTGCTTCCGGACCGAACTCGACCCAATACTAAGATCTAATTAACTTAAAAAAAGAAAAGATAAAAAATCCACTAAAGAGACCCGTGGGACCCATTGCCCACTACTTATCTCTCCTCCCACTTTCCCATTCAACTTTTTGTCTTTTTCTTCTTAAAGAGCCCAAAACATCACCTTCTTTCTCTTTACTTCTCCTCTTCGGCATGACAGAAGCAATTAAAAGAGAGTAATACTGCTGCAGCATGTTGTACGCAGGGGCATTGTATTGGATAAATATATATATATATATATATATTATTTTTTTCTTAGTCGACCTCGAGATGTTTTAACCGTCTATGTAGTGCAATGTCCGATCGAACGATTCGAAAAATATGAAAAATGAAAAATCGAACTCCAGTGAACAGTAAAAATTACATTTTTTTATTGTCTTCTCCCGTCTCTATTCTCTCAGTATATTCCCTCATGTAAAACCGGCTTGGTATTGAGGGTAACATTTAACTGGTAGGACATCATAAGCACAGGAAAGAAGTGAAAAAAGAAAAAGAAAAAGTTAAACGCAAGGTCATACATTAATAATAGAAATGTGGCTTGATTAAAGACGTACGTGTTCTCATGGTTTGACATGTTGTTGACCCTTTTGCTCATACCGGATAGAGCTGGTTGCCGTCGATCTCCTTGCCAGCGTGAGGAGGCAGCTGTCGCTTTGCCCCCTTGGGCGGAAATCTTGCCCCCGGGCAAAAACCTTCTGTATCTTTCAATTTCAGGTTTTTCTTTTTCCCTCTCCACATCGATCCTCCTCGTTTTCTTCCAATTCGTTTTCCCTCCATTCATCGCTGATCTTCCCTTTATCTCTTTCACCTTGCTCTCCTTCCTAGTTCCCCCATCTCCATCTGCTTACCGGTCTCCCCTGCCGCCCTCCGTCGACTGGGGCTTCTTCCTTGATCCGTTCGCACCCTAAAAGTTGCCCTGACGCATCCACTACCCACCGCCTCCTCCTTGTTTCATCTCTGTCCCCTAAACGCCTGCTCTTCATCTTTCCCTAGCCACTTCTGCCCCATCCGCCTCCCATCGCCTCCTCTCAGCTCATCTCCCACCGCCATCGCTGTGTTTGTAACCCCCATCAGCCCCCCCTCCGTTTTACTCTTCCCCTCCCTCACTTGCTCAGCACGCCCACTCCATTCTTCGTAAACCCGTCTGTTTTTTTTCCAGATCTTCCCCACCCATCTTTCCAGTCTCCCCCTTCTGCTTTGATATCCCTCCCTTAAATTTTTGCTTGGGCCCTCTTCAGAGGGATTTTGGTGTGGGATTGAGGCTCCATCCTTCCTCGACTTCGGCTTATCATAGTTGTAGTATTGCCTCCTGTTGTTTTGTGCATTTTCCCTGCTGGCAGGTTGTGGTCCTGTAGTCAGCTCGGGCTTCATACGACTGGCGACTCTTTAGGTAGGCTTCATCGATCTTCTGTGGAATGGTGAGATGGCTGTCGGTGCTCGAGTCCCTGAGCTTATTCTGGGTGCCCTCGTCGGCACTCGTCTCCGAGCACTCGCTTGTTCAACTGCGAAGATAGCAGGAGTGTGTTCGGAAAATTTTAGCTGGCATCTCCAAAGAGGTCCACCTTCTATCTGTGATAGTTCTATCTAGTTGACAAACTAGTGTATGTCTCCCTTCTTTGGACCTTCTGCGGTGTTGAGATCAGGATTTGCTCTATCGTCTCCTCCGTGGCGTTTGTGCGGATTTTCCTCTGGTTAGTTTTGCGTTTGATCTGCTCCGGCGAGATTGTGCTGTCACCTGCTCACCTTCAGCCGCCGGCAAGGTTCCTTTTAGTGCCGTGTTTTCCCCTTTTGTTTTTTATATGTTTATTGTACCTTCTGGGCATGTATCCCCTGTGGGATTTCTTGTCCTTTAGTATCTTTCCATATCCTCCCGTATCTCTGTATCTGTCTACCTTTGTACTAATGTTCTCTCCTTGAATGAATGAATGAAGTTAGTATTTATTGTTAAAAAAAAAAAGACATGTTGGCCTTGGTGTGATCACGAGGAAAATTAGTGTGGGCAGAGGCTATATATGATTCGGTGCGAAAGGAGGCTCTCCCTAGCCTCCACCACGCTGCGTGGCCTCCCTGCGGTTGCTTTTGTCTTACACTTTGTGTTCATGTTTTGGACGATACTGGGGATGAACAGCCAGTGGCACTTTCAAGTTCTTGTCTGCCACAAGCGCAATTAACCCACCCACCCACCGACACCCTGCTACTTCAGCTGCAACAACTTACATATCATCACTACCTTACCTGTCCGAGAGTCTAGTTAATTTGGCCACGCGTGGGCACGTTCGAGCTGTGGGTGCGAGGGTCTTCCTTGTCAGTGGCCACTGTGTCGATCGCCCGGCACATCATGGGGCGCGCGACAGGTAGCCTCCGTCCTGCTCAGACATATGCTTGGCCATATAGAACAAGCAGCAGCTGGTTTGTCCAAACTCTCGAGTCGTTGTGACTAGCCATAAGCAAAGCTACTCAGGCGAGATGGGTAAAGTAGCTGACTCAGAAGCCACGAGCAGCCACCACCATTTTTATCCAATTTCATTTCATGCGATTGGAGCACTACAACTGCTGTTATCTTTTGTGGATAGCTAATATTATTCACTTGCATGCACTAGTTTTGCACACAAAAGATCGACGTCTACCATACATGCATGCATGCACTCCATTCAATTTGAAAATCGTGTAAAAAAAAAAAACATCAATCCTTTTAGATGCATTGGATGGTCACGACATTTGCATAAGTATAAAGGCATAAAAATGACAAATCATTATAGTCTCACATCAGATGTTATAAAAATAAACGTGTACGTTTATTATCATAATGCAACTTTTCTTCTCAATGGAGACCTTTTTTTAACGAAAGAGACGAAACCCTACCTCCACTTTGGAGACAATATCTAGAGAAAGGCATGCACCACAGTAACTATATTAGTACGTATGCATGTTGTCTCACTAGGCAGAAATGTTTTATAGAAGAATTAACTATTAGCTTGTAACCTGCCAATAATACGAAAGCAATTATATATAGAGAGAGAGAGAGAATGAACGTCCAACTATAATTAGGAGAGATCCGGTGGATCATACGTTACCAGCAGGTTTCCATGAATCATTAAACAATGATTCACGGCTGACCGGTAACAACACAGCTAGCGATTAACCTGTAATCACAAAGATCGATATGCATTAGTCCCTAAATTGATGACGTCTAGCCAACGTCAGTCTCCCGAAAACCAAAAGTAGTGTCTAATTAATTACTCGTTTGGTTAATTGGCAACCTGGAGATGGATGGATGCTTGCATTAATTAGTGACTAGCCAACAACACGGAGATGTAGCCGCCCGACACCTTCTCAATTTTGACTAATCAGGAGGCAATTGAGAAAAAGGCATGTTAATGTGTCCGCCAAGCTAGCAAGCCTAAAGGTAATTTAACCGCTAGTTATTTAATTAAAGGGGGTGTTCCCAAAAACCAGGCCTCCATGCTTAAAGGTTTGCCCATCCGCATTACTTACACGGGGGATAATGTATGACACCAAGAGTCTCTGTCTCGTTAGAACGAGATCCTTTAAACCTCCCCTTAGTTATTGTGTGCCCCTAGACTCGTTATGGAGAAAAGGTGATAAAGTTATCTCATCATTTCAAAGTCAAATGATCCATTCACGTTTCTCCTCATGAATCTTGGGGCACACAAAGGTCTAAGATCCACAACCCCGACTCACCCTCTCCATACCCAACATGAAGTAGATCGAGAGATCGAGAGAGAGAGAGAGAGAGCAAATGACGATGACAGTTGCTGTGGAAGAGATGGCGATGGCGGAGGAAGCTTGAGGAAATGGCGATGGCAGCCGTTGTAGAGGAGATGGCGATGGTAGAGGGATCAGGCCGGCAATGGCAGTCGGGAGGAGATGACGCGGACGAGGAGGTTTCAAGGTAGCCCCGATGCTTTCTATATTGGAATCAATACAGGGTACGACTTGTAATAAATTTGATAGAGTTTAGGGTTGAAATGTGAAGGAGTTTTAAAAATGATATTACATAACCAGACTTGTCGATAATTCTAAATAATAAGGCCAGAAATCTTCTAGAGTTGGAGATAATTCCAAACTTGTCAATAATTCTAAATAATAAGGCCAGAAATCTAGGTCCACTTAATAATCTGAAGAAATAATCGTATGGACTAGAGATAAGTATCTCAGGAGAGTTTTTAGTCTCCAATCAAGAATGAAACTTGAGACCTTTCAATTGGGAGGCAAGAGGTGAATCAACTACACTCGCAGCCAGTTCACATTCCACATAGGTGTACGTATTTCTCTTACTTAAAAGGTGTTGGGTTAAATTTGGGTTAGTATTAGTCAAATTTGGGTTGGGTTGAGTTGAATTTGAGTTAACCCAAGTTGAAGCAATGACTTTTTGCATTAACTCATACAAAAAAAAATATATTTCTAAACAACTATATCTAAATTAGGTTAACCCATACCAGCTCGGTCCAAATTCGTTATTTTGAGTTTAAGTTAAATTGGACTACTGAATTTAAATTGAATTTGAGTTAGATTAAAGTTTGAATGGACTATGCTAAATATGGGTCAACCCAAATCACTGTATAACCCAATCCAACCCACCCAATTGATACCCCTAAGTTGACCCAAATTGAGCCAATTCTGTCGCGTGTTAGGATCTCCTCACCCCAAGCGTTACATTAGAATACAAATCGTAAAGAGTACCCAACTCTGTGGAGGACTTTAATTATTTGTTTGATACGTTGCATACTTTTGTTTGGTAGACAAATCAATTTTCACTACAGAGGGCTGTTAGCTGGGAAATCCTGAGCTGTAGTGAAGACATAAGCACAATCACTGACAGCATTTAGACTGTACTAGATCCTTGTTTAGCACCTGATGTAGTCGAAGCTATCACGACCGGATTCCGAAGCTGGAATCCGAAGTTATGAATTCGGAACTGGGTCGGATCGGTGTAAGAAGCCCGACGGAGATCCGGAAGGCGACGGAGGTAGAGGCAAAGCCGAAGATCCGAGACCGAGAGACGAAGTTGAGAACCCGAGGCCGAGAGCCGCTCGGTCGGAGGCTGGCTTGTACCCGGAAGGCGGGGCCGAATCTCCCTCGGACGAGGGGCAACCAGCGCACGGCGTCGAGACCGGGGAGAGGAGTCCGAGGTCGGCGGCCGAGACCGACTCGGGAAGATCGGCGATGATTCGAACCGAGCCCCTGCAGGAGGGAAAGAAGAAGAAACCGGTCAGCAGGAGTCCCGGGCTTCGGCCCTAAGAAACCCCCTCCGACGGTTAAGTTAGCTTCTGAAGAAGAGTCGATTCAGAAGGCAAAGAGTAGCTTTAATGCTATTTGAACTATAGTCCTTGAGGGTCTCGGAGACATACCTTTGGCAATAAATAGCGTGGTATTTATAGCAGAGGATAGAGGATGGTTAACGGTGACAGCCGATATAGGACTATGTTCCGGGCTTACTGGTAAACCGCCATAGTGCCTAATCCTCCACCGGAGTGGGCCGAATGCGGCTGTCGGGCCGAAGGGGGTTGGGCCGCTGATGGGACGAAGCCTGCTGGGCCTAGGGCTACTGCACTGCTCATGGGCCGTAGGCTGGTGGGCCGCTGACAGGCCAAAGCCTGTTGGGCCGGGAGCAATGGTGCCGCTTACGGGCCGAGGGCTGTTGGGCCGCTAATGGGCCAAAGGCTCCCTGAAGGCCTTCTGGGCTGAACTGGGTTTGGGCTTGTTTTAATGGGCCGAATCGGATTCTGCCTCATCACATAGCCCCCCACTCTTGTCTTCCTCAGTTCTGAGATGGCGAGAGTATAGCCCGAAGCTTGTTGAGAAATAGCGTAACAGGTGTTTTACCCGACGCTTTCTGTTCTTTTTCTTGAGAAGAGGGTGCCCTCGGTCGGCCGATGGTTAATTAGCCACTTCGTCTTCATTCGGGATGGCGACGAAGGCCTTTGCCTCTGAGGGCGAAGGGCCGAGCCTTCTGACTTGTGTCAGGTTTCATTAAATGGACGGGACGGGCGTCGCTTTTCCCGTCAGAACGGTCGCCTCGCGAAAAAGCACAGGACACGCGTCGCGCATCCGGCCGCCCCGTTAAAAACACAAAAAGATCTTGACCGCTCGCGGGTCGCGGGTCGCGGATCGCCTCGGCTCTCTGCCCGAGGTACCGCTCGGATCGCCGCCTCTTCCTTCCCGGTACGCGGATCGGGACACGTGGCGGGCATCCGAGTGATTAGCCGAAGGGTCGGAGCGCTTTCGGCCGTTTGATCAACCTGCTCCAACTCCCGGAGTCTGTCCGTCATTATTACCGAAGGACGGTACACGTGGCGGTCATCCGAAAGAAGCGGTGAGACGACGAGGGAGATCTCAGCCGTCGGCTTCGGCGGGAAGGGCTTCGAACGGTGCCTATAAATAGGAACCCCTCGCAGAGCACTGTTCTTCTTCTTGCTTCCGCGCCTGCGTTCCTCTGCGATCATCCGAGCTTTCCTTCCTCTCTGGCGAAAGGCTAGCCCTCTGAAGGCGTCGTCCGAGCTCGCCGGCCATCGCAGGAAGATCTTCATCTCTCGGAGCATTTGCTGGTGGAGTTTAGTGGCTTGAGAGGCTGCGCTTGATCCAGGAGAGATCCTTTCCCTTTTGAGAGTAAGCCTCGATCTCCTTTCTCCATCTTCGCGACCTTATGCCACGCAGTCCTTCTTCGAGCGAGATTACCCCTTCAGACGAGGAGTATACTCCGTCTCATTCCCCCAAGTCTTCTTTGTCATCCCCTCTTACTCTGGACTCCCTCGCTTCTGCGATGTCCGGAGAGGCCGAGGCCTACGGTGCCAAGGGGTCCGAGGAGGTTCATACCCCGGGCCAGGCTTCCACCTCGGGACGTCGTCGTCCCGAGACTGCTTCGGAAGCAGCTTGCGCCCTTTCGGATGAAGGGGTTAGTTACATCACTTCTTACTATCAACTTCCTTCGTGGATGACCCCCTATCGGCCTGGCTCCAATACCAGGGCCAACACTCCTCGCCCGGGTAGTTTTTCTATCTATGAAGAAAGCTTCCGGGCGGGCTTTCATCTTCCTCTCTCTACCTTTGTCATCGACCTCCTTTGCTTTTACGGGCTGGCCCCGTCTCAATTTTTTCCCAATTCTTGGCGTACAGTCTATGCCTTTTTGGCTGTGTTTGCCCGCATGCAGACTGTTCCCTCGGTCAACATCTTCCGCTACCTCTTCAAAATCCAAAGGCAGGGGAGATCCGAGTGGTATAGCTTCGTCCCTCGTCTCGGCCGAGGCATTTTTTCCGGGAAGCCCTCGTCCATTCACGGCTGGAAGAGGAATTTTATCCTCGTTTCTCTGCCGGAGAATGAGAAGAGCGTGTGGCCCTTTCCTACCGAGTGGGCACCGCTGGCCGCAGGCCTTTCCGATCCTCCCATCCTTAATTCCATCCAGAGCACCCTCGTGGGCCATATCGAGGCCGCGGCTCCGTATGACATCTTGGGGCTCTTCAGCAAGCCGGAGCTGTTTGTGGGTGCCGGGGCATGGCCGGACCCAAGGTGTGATCCGGAGCGGGCTTTCCCCTACCTTCCTCCCGGAGAGGCTTCACGGGACAGCGAAGGAAGCGCTGGGGCCGCTCCTCTGGCCGAAGCTCCTCTGGCCGCCGAGGTTGCTGAAGCTTCGGCCGAGGGTAAGTCGGCTTTGAGTTGCAGCCATTGTATTATTTGTTTCTAACACTTCTTCTTCTGTTCGCAGCGATGTCTGGGATCGAGGGCCTTCTTAGCCGGATAGCCCAGCAGCGCGGCCAATCCCAGCCGTCTCGCCCTCAGGCTGCAGGAGGGTCTGGTCGAGGCGTTGTGGCCCCGAGCGTCCGAGCCGGAGTTATGATGACTGCGGCCTCCTCCGAGGGCCGTGCTGCAGCCGCCGCTCTCGAGAGGGAGCGGAAAAGCAAGTCGGCTGCCCGAAGGGCCGTTCGTTTGTCGAAGCGGCCCCGGACGGAGGAGCCTGAAGAGGCAGAGCCCCCTCCGTTGGTCAGGAGATCCGCCGCGGCCCGAAGGGCTGCAAGGCTGGCGTCCCCCGAAGCGCCGAGGGGCGACTCTCCTCCGGCAGCGACGGCGGGGGCGGAGCAGGAAGGCGCTGAGTCGCAGGCGCCTCGCGCGCAGGAGCGCGAGCTATGGGTCCCCGAGCTGGGGATCTACAGAGACGAGAGCATGGAGGACTCGCAGACGTGCCTGCGTCTGCTCCGTGGCCTCACCCTCCCGTCGGCTCTGGAAGAGCTGAAGGACCACTCGGTCACCGATCTGGCGATGATCAGCGCCCGATTGGCGGTCCAGGTAAGAAGCTTCTTAGTGTGCTTCAATCTAGCTTTCCTCTCGGCCCTATTTCGAATTTGCTGACCCTTATCTGCTTTTGGCTGCAGGCTGCGGTCACGGGTAGCGTCATGATTCATCATCAGGAGCTCCTTCGGGGTCAACTCCTGGAGGCCGAGAGGGCGTCGGCCTCGGCAGGCAAGGGCCCTTCAGCGGGACGCGATTTTGAGTCCGGCGTCAACGGGCTCGTAGCTGCAAATGCCCGGATGCGGGCTCAGCTGGAGGAGCGGGCAGCGGAGGCCCGGGCTTCTTCCGAGGCCAAGACGAAGGCCGAACGGGAGAAGGAGAAGGCCGAGCGGGAGCTGGCTGCGGCCCAGGCTGAGAATCGGGCCCTTAAGGCCCAGATCCAGGACAAGGACGCCCGGCGGGCTTCGGAAAACCGTCGCCATGCCGAGGAGCTGTCGGCCTTGAAGCAGGAGCTGGAGGAGGCGGTCGATTCGGCCGTGGCCGACTACAAGGCCGGCCCGGACTTCGCCGAGGAGATAATCCAGGCCCAGCTTCTAGCGGCTTCCTCGGTCTTCTACATCGGGCTGGCTGCCGCCTAGAAGGCTTGTCCAACCGCGGACTTCACCGGGATTGCCCTATCGACGGACGAGGAAGGCGAGGAGCTCCTGTCCTGGTGGAAGGGGCTCGCGGCCGAGAGGGCTCCAGTCTCGGTGGAAGGCGATGAGACCGCTCCGGCCGAGGAGGCCCCCGTCGAAGCCACCCTGTCTGAGGCCGTGCAGATAGTCGATTCTCCCTCCCCATCCCCTGGCCGAAGCCTAGTTGATGTGGACGAGGGGAATGCCGAGAGCTAGTGCGGGGGCCTGTCCCGGTTTTTATCTCTTCTTTTGTAAGCCTGCGGCTAGGTGGATGGCCGATTTTGTACTTCCTTCACTGTAAATACAGGAAGTGTTTTTGACTCTACCTTGATGTTGTGTATGATCGACCGAATCTGGTTTTTCAGAAATCCGAGATCCTGTCGTCGTTTTTACTGTAGCTCGCAAGGCCGAGACCCGATGTAAGTTCGGATAGGAAGTTGATATGGCCGGGGCCTTTACTAACGTGATTCACATGATCCGAGTGGATATCCTGCCGCTCTCCAATGCGGTCTGCGTGGTCGAAGCCACTCCTGACTGGGTTTTATGCGGACTTAGAGATACCTTGCCGCTTCCCGATCCGGTATACAGGGCCGGAGCCACCCTCGGATCAGGTTACCTGCGGGCTTAGAACACCATGCCGCTCCCGATACGGTTTGCATGGCCGAAGCCACTCCCGGTACGGTTTACACGGACTTAGAGAGATACACAAGTTTTCTGAAAAAGAAATCTTTATTCGTGCCTTTTGGCTAAAAGTCCGAGAGTAGTTTACATAAAATAACGCCGAAGGCATTCTACATTCCAGGTGTGAGGGAGAGGTTGGCCCGAAAGGGTCTCCAACCGATAGGCCCCTCGTCTGATCACCTCTTTGACCCGATAGGGCCCCTCCCAGTTGGGGGTAAGCTTTCCTGAGGCTTCGGCCGGTTTAGAAGTATGAGCATTCCTTAACACGAGGCTCCCGATTTCAAAGCTTCGGGGCTTCACTCGAGTGTTGTGGTACCTGTCCATGCGCTGCTGATAAGCCGCCAGCCGGATGCGAGCCCTATCTCGGGTTTCTTCTATGAGGTCCAGATGATCCTTCAAGCCTTCTTCGTTGGCCTCCGGATCGTAGGCAATGACTCCGGGAGAGGGAAGACCGATTTCCACTGGAATAACGGCCTCTATCCCATAAGCCATGCGAAATGGAGTTTCGCCGGTAGGAGTTCGGCTCGTAGTCCGATATGCCCATAGAACACTCGGTAGCTCCTCTACCCATCGGCCTTTGGCTTTGCCGAGGCGGGTTTTCAGTCCCTGCAACAGGCTTCGGTTGGTGACTTCAACTGGCCGTTTGCCCGAGGGTGTGCTACCGAAGTGAACTTGTGAAGGATGCCGAAGCCGGCGCAGTTGTCGTTGAACCGACGGCTATCGAACTGCTTGCCGTTGTCCGAAATGATGGCCCGGGGGATGCCGAACCGGCAGATGATGGACTTCCATACGAAGTTCCAAGCATTGCTATCGGTTATTGACGCGAGGGGTTCGGCTTCTACCCACTTGGTAAAATAGTCTACCGCCACGATGAGGAATTTCCTTTGGCCGGTGGCGATGGGAAAAGGCCCCAGGAGGTCGATTCCCCATTGAGCAAAAGGCCAGGGGTCGGATAAGGGGGTCAGAAGGGTGGCTGCCTGGTGGATGAGGGAGTTGAACCTCTGGCACTGATCACAGCGCCGTATGAGCTAAAGCGTCCTCTCGGAGTGTCGGCCACCAGTATCCTTGCCTCAGAAGTTTGTGAGCCAGGGCCCTTCCTCCCGCATGCGCTCCGCATACCCCTTCATGTACTTCTCTCATGGTATAGTCGGCTTCGGTCGGGCCGAAGCACCGTAGCAGCGGTCGGCCGAAGGACTTCTTGTATAATAGCCCGTCCAGAAGGAGGAAGTGGGATGAGCGTTGCCGAACGTGCTTCGCCTCTTTTGAGTCTGGCGGGACTTCTCCTCGGAGGAGAAAAGCGACGAAGGGAGTCATCCAGGTCTCGGCTTCGACCTCGGTTATTTGCATGGCCTCAGGTTCGCCGAGGCTTGGTTCGGCGAGTTCCTCTACTAGGATCATTCGGCCTCTTCCCCCGTCTTGGGTTGACGCCAGCCGGGAAAGTGCATCGGCTCGGGCATTCTTGGCTCTCGGGATCCGCACGATTTCACATGAATCGAATTGAGCGAGGATCTTGCGAGTCACCTGGAGATAAGATGCCATTACTGCATCCCGAGCCTCATATTCCCCGGAAATATGACTGGCGATCAGTTGAGAGTCGCTGAAAGCTTTCAGGTTCCGGGCGCCGAGCTTCCTCGCGGCCCGGAGGCCAGAAATGAGGGCTTCGTACTCGGCGGCGTTATTAGTGGCTGGAAAGGAGAAACGCAAGGCGTACTTCGTGACGACTCCTTCGGGCGATGCCAGGATCCATCCGGCGCCGCTGCCCGTGGAACACGCGGAGCCGTCAACAAAAAGTTGCCACTCGTCTGTCGGTGTACGAGCCGAAGCGTCCTCGGCTTCGGGCATGTCGGCTTCCGGCTGAGGTGCCGAGGAAACACTGGGAGTGAGTTCGGCGATAAAGTCTGCTAATGCCTGGGCTTTTATTGCTACCCGAGGTGCGTAGGAGATGTCGAATTCTCCTAGCTCAATCGCCCATTTTGCCAGCCTACCGGATACCTCCGGCCGGGAGAGAATTTGCCTCAGGGGTTGGTCGGTGAGAACCTTTACTGAATGAGCAAGAAAATAAGGCCGAAGCCTCCTCGCAGACGAGACGAGGGCCAAAGCCAATTTTTCCAGCGCGAGATACCGGAGTTCTGCTCCTTGAAGGGCTCGGCTGGTATAATAGACTGGCTTCTGAATGCCCTCTTGCTCTCGGACAAGGACGGCGCTGAGAGCCGTCTCGGATACTGCGAGGTATAGGCTCAGAGGCTCCCCGGGGACTGGCTTGGACAGAATGGGGACTTTGGAGAGGTAGGCCTTCAGCTGGTCGAAGGCTGCCTGGCACTCATCCGTCCAGTCGAAGCTATTGGCCTTCTTCAGTAGCTTGAAGAAGGGAAAACAGTAATCCGCCGCCCTCGACATGAAGCGGCTTAGGGCTGCGATCCTCCCGTTCAGCTTCTGTACCTCTCGGAGGTTTGCCGGGGGGCGCATTTGTATGATGGCCGAAACCTTCTCGGGGTTAGCTTCTACCCCTCGGTTCGTGACCATGTAGCCGAGGAATTTCCCGGAGGCTACCCCGAAGGCGCACATGGCCGGGTTCAGCTTCATCTTGTATCGCCGCAGGGCGGAGAATGTCTCGGCCAGGTCGGCCAAATGTTCTGCAACGACGCGGCTTTTGACCAGCATGTTGTCTATGTAGACTTCCATGTTGCGGCCGAGCTGCGGGGCGAACACTCTATTGACGAGGCGCTGATATGTCGCACCGGCATTCTTCAGACCGAAGGGCATCCGGGTATAGCAATATAGGCCCAGATCGGTCGTGAAGCTGGTTTTGCTTTCATCATCCGGATGCATTCGGATCTGGTGATAGCCTGAATAGGCGTCGAGGAAGCTCAAGAGTTCGTGGCCGGAGGTTGCATCCACCACCTGATCTATCCGAGGCAGCGGAAAGCTATCCATCAGACAGGCCTTGTTGAGGTTAGTGAAGTCCACACACATTCGCCACTTGCCATCCTTCTTCGGCACCATCACTACATTGGCGATCCAGTCCGGGTGATGCACCTCTCGGAGGTGTCCGGTGTCCAGCCCCTTCTGCACTTCGGCTTGGATGGCGGCTCTCCTTTCCTGATTGAAGGTACGCCGCTTCTGCTTTATCGGGGGATGGTCGGGATCGGTGTGTAGTCGGTGCTCCGCTACCTCCGGGTCGACCCCGGACATATATATCGGAGACCAGGCGAAGACGTCGAGATTCTTTTTTAAGAACTCGGTGAGTTTCTCCGCTTCGGCTTTCTCCAGGCCGGAGCCTATCATCAGAATTCGTCCTTCTCCCCCCGGGATCGAAATGGCGACGAGTGCTTCTCCCGGGGTCGCCTCGGCTGATGACTCGATTGCCAGGGTTTCGGCTGTAGCCTTCCCTTTGACCGAAATCATATAGCATTGCCGGGCTGCTTCTTGATTCCCCTTAGCCTCGCCTATTCCATGGCTGGTATGAAACTTCAGCTTTTGATGAAAAGACGAAGGCACGGCCCCGATCCCGCCGATTAGCCTTCGGCCGAAGATGGCGTTGTAGGCTGAATCGATTTTTACAACGGCAAAATCCGTTTCAACGGTTAGTTGCCGGGGGGCGGAGCCTATAGTTACAGGGAGTCGGACAATGCCCTCTACTCGGCAGGGCGAGCCGTTAAAACCGAAGAGGGGGCCCCGGTGAGGCTTCATGTTAGCCTCACTCAATCCCATTTTTACAAAAGAATCGTAAAATAAGATATTTGGGGCGCTTCCATTATCGACAAAAATACGATGTACATCGTAACTATTTATTACAACGTTTATGACGAGGGCGTCGTCGTGAGGGACCTGAATATCAGTCAGGTCCTCTGAGCCGAAGGTAATATCTTCTTGGCGAGGCCGCTTCGGCTCGACGTCAATCGTCGCTATAGTGGCAGAGCTGCGCTGCTGCTGCCTTGATCCTTCCCCTGGCCCTCCGGATATCATCATAATAGACCCAGAGCTGGGTCTTTGATGGGATGCTTCTACCGGGGCCGAGGTGACCTTCGGCGGAGGAGCAGCTTCTGTCACCGGGGGTGGCTGTTGCCTAGGCGTCTCAGGGACGTCCCGGTTTCGCTGTGGCAGGGGCTGCTCTCGTCGGAACTGCGGCAGTCTTCCCTCCCGGATGAGGCGGTCGATTTCTTCTCGAAGCTGCCGGCACTCGTCCGTCGTGTGGCCGATCTCCCGGTGATACTCGCAGTATTTGCCGGGATCCCTTCGGCGAAGATCCGTCTTCATGCGATCTGGTCGCCGGATCATGCCCTTCACCTCCATGAGCATTCGGGAAGGGGGAGCAGGCAGGGGTAGGTACCGCTGTTGCGGGTCCCGTCGCCTTTCTCTGTCCCAGTCCTCCCTGCGATATCGCTTTCGGGAGGGCTCTTGATCTTCGGGCCGAGGTCGGACCACCTGGGGGGCAGGTGCCGAGGCTGCTTCGACTGCGCCTTTACCTCTGGACATCATCAGGGCCTCTCGGTTGATGTATTTGTGGGCCCGGGCCATGAGGTCCTAGAAGATAGGGGGATGGCGTTTCCCGATGGAGCCGAGGAGCCCTTCGTCCCGACACCTGCTGATCACGGCCGAGACTGCAATCGAGCTGTCGAGGTTTGGGATTTGGGCGGCCTCGGTCCTGAACTTGGTGAAGTACTCCTGGAGAGTTTCGGTGGGGCCCTGCCGGATGGCTAGTAGGCTGGCGGAGGTTTTGCACTGCCGGGTGGCATCATAAAACTGGTCGATAAACAACTGGCCCAACTGGACCAGGGAGTAGATAGAGTTGAGGGCCAGTGTCTCGAACCAGGTAAGGGCAGTCTTCTCAAAGGTAAGGGGGAAAAGTCGGCAGCGGACTGCCTCGGCGACCCCTTGGACCGAGAGGTATGTGTTGAATCTCTGGAAATGACAGACCGGATCTGTCATTCCGCTGTAGAGAGGGCCCTTTGGCAGCTTGAAATTGGGAGGCACCTCGGTAGCCAGGAATTCTGGCGTGAACGGGGTCTGCTCCAGGATGTTGCTAGCAGGAGGTGCCCTGTATGGCCGAGACACCATCTGTTGCATTTCCTTCCGCATTGCCGTCAGCCGCCGGTCCAGGTCCGGGGCGGTCGAGGTGGCAACTGATTGTCCTCCGGTCTTGACCGGGCGGAATTCCGACGAAGCATAGCCTTGCTCCGTTATGCGGTCGGCGCGAGGGGCTCGGGTAGGCAGCGCCGAGGGCTCGCTGCGCGCCGTAGCGGTTTCGTCGGGGGAAACCGGTGCAGGCGTCGGCCGGAACCTTGCATCTTGGACTGGATAGAGCGGGGGGAGCTGTGCTTGCTGAGGAAGCTGTCCCAGCAATCCTATGCGTTGGGCGATGGCGGATACCATCTCCTGAAGAGGCGCGAGGGACGTGACGGCAGTGGTTAGCGTGGCCACTTGTTGCTGGAGTACTCCCACTCGATCTTCCGCAGCGAGGGACTCTGGTATGACTGGCAGAGCCACGCTCGGCGGAGTAGAAGGGACGCCTTCGGAGGGCAGCAGTTGTGCCAAGGCTTCCCGTGCCTCTGCCTCACTCTGTCCGGACCGTCGGGTCACAGGTCGTTGAGACATGACTTGTTTGTTTGTTTCCCACAGACGGCTCCACGTGATGTAGCCGAAGCTATCACGACCGGATTCCGAAGCTGGAATCTGAAGTTATGGATCCGGAGCTGGGTTGGATCGGTGTAAGAGGCCCGACGGGGATCCGGAAGGCGACGGAGGTAGAGGCGAAGCCGAAGGTCCGAGACCGAGAGACGAAGTTGAGAACCCGAGGCCGAGAGCCGCTCGGTCGGAGGCTGGCTTGTACCCGGAAGGCGGGGCCGAATCTCCCTCGGACGAGGGGCAGCCGGCGCACGGCGTCGAGACCGGGGAGAGGAGTCCGAGGTCGGCGGCCGAGACCGACTCCGGAAGATCGGCGATGATTCGAACCGAGCCCCTGCAGGAGGGAAAGAAGAAGAAACCGGTCAGCAGGAGTCCGGACTTCGGCCCTAAGGAACCCCCTCCGAAGGTTAAGTTAGCTTCTGAAGAAGAGTCGATTCAGAAGGCAAAGAGTAGCTTTAATGCTATTTGGACTATAGTCCTTGAGGGTCTCGGAGACATACCTTTGGCAATAAATAGCGTGGTATTTATAACAGAGGATAGAGGATGGTTAACGGTGACAGCCGATATAGGACTATGTTCCGGGCTTACTGGTAAACCGCCATAGTGCCTAATCCTCCACCGGAGTGGGCCGAATGCGGCTGTCGGGCCGAAGGGGGTTGGGCCGCTGATGGGCCGAAGCCTGCTGGGCCTAGGGCTACTGCGCTGCTCACGGGCCAAAGCCTGTTGGTGGGCCGCTGACGGGCCAAAGCCTGTTGGGCTGGGAGCAACGGTGCCGCTTACGGGCCGAGGGCTGTTGGGCCGCTAATGGGCCGAAGGCTCCCTGAAGGCCTTCTGGGCTGAACTGGGTTTGGGCTTGTTTTAATGGGCCGAATCGGATTCTGCCTCATCAGCACCTAAAAAAAAACACATAGATTTAGTATATATTGACCTTTAACATTAGAATAGAGAACATCTAATTTCCTTTTTTCTCCTAAGATATCCTAGGAGACTTCAAACAGTAGTTAGCTGAATAGTACTCAAATTTGGTTTTTTGCATATATATTCTACAAATATACCGTATTTGCATGTATACCCTCAATTCTCACGTATTAGCATCAATATCCATAAAATCTTTAGAAAGTTGCACTTTTACCCCTCAATCTAGTGATTCTACATAAATACTCTTAAATTCACTAATATTTTGCATATATACCCCTCAATTCATTAAAATCTTGCATTACATACCCCCGACACCTCTGATGATATCATGATTTATGCAATGTTTCTGACATATTTGGTTGAAATTCACCTAAGTTTGACGGAAGAGATATAAATACAATATTTTGAAGATTTCACAGGTATTGATAATAATATGTGAGAATTAAGGGTATACATGCAAAATCGGTATATTTGAGAAGTATATATGCAAAAAATTCAATTTACATGGTATATACTGGTTGTCAACGAATCGTTTTCTACTCCTTCCATCAACAAAAGCTTGCCTTATCGAGTTCTCTGTGTGAACATTCCTCCAAAAATAAAAATATTGTGTACTTGAAGTTCGTACTCAGTCTAAAGAAAATTACAATGTAATTCATCTAGCACACATGCACAATACATCTTGAGCATACATTATAGACTTCAAAACACTCTTTAGGGTGTTATGAAATGGTTTCTCTTTTAAGACTAATTTGCACCCAAAAAATACTCCATTTAATTTTTTGTCTCAAATTTTAAAATTTCAGTATTTAGACTCCTCACCTGTTTGACACAAAGGAACTAAATTTTAGAAAGGAAGGTTCTCTCAACTTTCCCCCCACTGCCTAGACATCATTAATATCATCTTACAGCCATCTTTACGCAGTACTTTTCAATGAAGGAGAATAAAATGAAGAGAAGGAAGGGGAATGAGGGCAGAGGAATTGGAGTCACGAAATGGGATAGGGGCATATTACCAGACGTACTTATTTCTTTCAGAAAAAAAAAAGGTCAAGCTTATTTTTTATAAGGGAGTTTTCTTAAGCACCAACCTCCTCCTTCAAAATTGAAAGAGAAGAGTCTGGAAGGGTGTTTGTTTCCGTTCTCTCCTAAAACAAAATTTAAGAGAGAAAGAGTAAAAAAATACCAAACACACTATTAAGAAACAATGAAAATAAAAGAAAAAATACATTTGATATTCCACTGCTCTAACACTGTTGCACTGCTTTCAAAATCAAGACGACACACAGTATTCACAAGGCCACCAAATTGTGTGACTTGGCAATTTGATTTGGAACTATTGAATGCATTTGCATTTCTACGATAGCCGTAGTGTTATTTGGATAGATCGCGTTCACACGCCTAAAATAGTGAAACTATGTACATTAGGACCAAGTTAAATGTTCAAAGAAGCTGAGAAATAATGGCCACTGTTATCAGGTTGGAGTAGAGTCAAACACATAGTAAGCAAATTTTAATTGACTTTTCTTGCTCAGATTTGTGTTATTACACTATGTGGTAGACATGAGGGAGATCAAACCCTCATGGTTCATTACTTATTTTCTATTTATTTTGGTGATCTTCACAGATTCTAAGAACTTGAGATGAGTCCTCAATGAATCTAAAACTTTGGATCAAATATGTTGATCCAAAATTTTGACCTCTCTCTACTTACCTCGGTTAGTATTAATTACATCGATCAAATTATCGAAGACCCTTGATTAACTGTCATAAACGATACTCTTAAATAAAATTACGTGAAATTTTCAAGTCCATTAATGAAAGCATGACTTGAATTGAGCCCAATAACTTTACTGAGGTCAAGGATGGCTTTTGGAGGGATTTGAAGACTTTTAAGGGCTTTTGGATTGATTCCAGATGTTTTTGGCCCAAAAGGGTATTTTGGTAATTTTACAGGGTTGAAGGATATAACATTTTGGTGTTTGAAATGTCTTTGAGTACATGGGGTAAGTTTTGAAACCCATCGAGATGTTTCCAGACCATTTTAGATGGTTTTGGGGTCCAAGGGTAGTTTTATTATTTTTGAAAAGTTTATTTTTTAAGGGTATTTAATGTGTTTTAGGTGATTTTATATTTTTATGATTTTTAGTGACTTTTGTGCATTCAGGGTATTTGGTAAATTTGGTCAATTTTAGGATTTTGAGGGCATTTACAATATGTTAGATACTTTTACACTTTTGGGGATTATTATGTGATTTTTTTTACATATTTATATAATTAGAGGTGTATTTTGGTTAATTTGGGTTGGTTCTAGGGTTGAATGGGTCATTGAGGGTTATGAGATGTATGTATCATTTATATGCATTAGGTCTTTTATTTAGGTCAAGTGTAGTAAAGGAATCTTGTGTGATTGGTTAACTAATTACGTATTCAAGGTTAACGATATCTTGAAACTTAAATGAGTTTCGGTGAAGAGGCCAAGGGCATTAGAATCTTTTGGGCAGCAAACAAATAAAGTGTAAGATTATGGGCTAGCTTATTGGGCTTTAAAAAAATTATGGCAACTTGTGTTAAGCATGGAGGACAAATTTTCCCGCGAGCCTCTCTTTGCTGTCTTTTTCTCTCTCCTTATTTTGTGCAAACGAGAGAGGAATTGGTGGGGCCTGGAGGGTCCCACAGAGACCTCCTCCCCCACTATGATTCTTCCTCTCTTTCTTTCTCGTGCATTGGATAAGAAGAGTTCATCTATGCTTTGGATAAGAAAAGTTCAACTGGACTCTTTCTCTCTCTCTCTCTGTATATGTGTGTGCATGCACGTGCATACGCTCTGGGCAGAAGAAGAATCTAAAGAAATCTTTCTCAGAGAAGAAGAGCTCACACTTTTAAGCACTGGCATCCACGCGACGGAGAATTGGCGCAACGTTAAAGGCCTGTAGTCACTTCAGGGGTTAGCTCTGGCTAAAACCAAACAAATCGGCTAATGAAAGGAGATCTTCCTGTTGAGGGACGTTTTCCCGGCAATCTCTGCGCCGGTCGGAAAAGTGTAGGAGAACATTCGTGAGCAAAAAGTCAGCTTTCACTACCGCAACCCTCTTCTGTCTCGGCTATGCACGAGAGCGGAAGTCCTCTTTCTCTCTCTCTCTCTCTCTCTCTCTTCTTGCTCTGCTGTTGCTCCTTTTCTTGTCTTCTTCTTTTCTTCTTCGTTTTGTTGGGCCTTTTGATCTTCAAACCTCATAAACTTTTGATATTACAAAGATGTCCCCCTAATCCAACTATTTACAAATAAGTCTCCACAATAACAACTTTCTTACAAA
Organism: Zantedeschia hybrid cultivar; assembly: GCA_030544215.1. Lineage (NCBI taxonomy): Eukaryota > Viridiplantae > Streptophyta > Magnoliopsida > Alismatales > Araceae > Zantedeschia > Zantedeschia hybrid cultivar. Next base: position 52,666,534 of record JARZZO010000011.1, read on the forward strand.
AAATCTCTTTGTAGGGACTTTTTGTAATACTCTTAAGGACTTTTTTGTAACATTCTAGGACCTTGCACTAATCCACAACAGATTGTAAGGACTTATAAATAAATAATTGGATTAGGAGAGCTTATTTACAAATACATTATATTTTCAAGGGTTAAAACATAATTTTTTTTTTTTTTTTTGTTGCTGTTGCAGGCTACTGCCCTGATGCTCCCTTTGTTGTTGGTTTTGATGCTTGTTGCTGTTGCTGGTGCATGCTGCTGTCGTTGTTGATGTTGCTCCTTTTGTCGTTGATACTTCTACTCTTACTTATGGTGTCGATGGTAGGTAAACTCCTTCCCCTAATTCTTATTTCTCTTTGTTCTTCCTTTTTTTTAAATTTTTTTTTTGTCTAACACACTAAACAAGACTTTCTCTACAAGCGAAAAGAGATATAGTGAGAAACTAGGATTACAAAAACAACCATAGATTCTACCCAAGGAGAAAACTGTAAGAGAAAAATATGTGGTTGCTCTGCCAAAGGTGATAGCCTAAAGATTGTCTTCTCTCCAAGACAAACCACTCTACAACAATGGTCAAACATATCGCTTTTCCCTATGGTTTGAAAACATATTTTTCTCATTTTCCTTGCATTAGGCACTAGATTATCGTAGCCTCTCAAAGTAGATACTATTTGATTGGAGTATAGTTCTACATCAACTCATTCTATTCCAAAGTAAACTCAAAAGGTTTTGATTGAAACGTGGCATACATACATAAATAAGCAACTCGAGTTAACCCCATCTTCTGTATTTTAAGGCCTCTCTTGAATATGGTTAAAGGTGGGTGATTTTTACTTTTTGCCCTCATTCAAAGAAAAACGATTCACTTCCCAAAGCATATTTATGGGGCATTCATGGTAATATACATACTTGCTCTACATGTTATTCCAAGTTTATAATAGGGCACATTTACTTGACCCAAGTTAACCTATTAGGTTGATCCACTGGTTATCAAAGAGAATTCCTCCTTATCCTAAAATAACTTATGTTCTTGGACAAGATCAGGTCAACCCTAAGTCCCAGTTAAGTGCTACTAAGGGAATAGCCCATGTGGAATATACCAAGTTATGACCATCTTGGTTCAGGGCAACATGTTTATAGGAACAGCCTAGGCGGGGTAAAACAGTTGGCCCAATCAGGTCACTTTTAACTATCATATAAGATTAATATCCAGCAAGACAACAAACAACTTAAAGTTGTATTGAGAGGAAAAAAAAGGGAAGCAAATTAACATGTCAAAATGAACTGTAAAGACTTGAAAAAAAAAAAAGAATCAAAACAGCAAGTTACATCCTTAGAAGAAACACAGATGATATAAAGCACCAATTTTTTTTTTAAAAAAAGAGATCGGATCAAACACTTTCATGAAGATAGTTGCCTCGCATGTTAAAAATGCCCCCTCCTCTATCATGCCTTCCTCGTGGCTCTATCCAAAACTTGAAACTCGTATAGGGTAGCATAATACTCATGGTATGACAAAAGCTGGCCATGCAACTTAACTCTACTTCATGACCAATTTTTGGCTTGAGCTGCTTTGCATACATGCTTCAGTTTCCCATCAAATAATCCACAACTACACCCGGTTAGAGAAGACCAGGAAAATGTTTTCAATAACTAGAAGATCGACTCCTTTGCACTCTATTTTCAGGCCTTAAACCTGCAAATAATCTGCATCATAAAAGACAAACAAAAAGTAAAAAGAGCAATCAGTCCCTATAAGATGGTCTTAGCAACATTTTTAATCTCCATGAGTCAAAAGAACATGGCCGGTGGTGTCGCTGAATTGAAGAGGTGCAATTAATAGAGATGCTGCAGCCTTTCTATTTCTGAACTATCATATTCAAGAAGAGACAACTCTTAGTCTTGGTAGGAAAAAGTTTCCTAATACGAAAAAGTGCTACCAGGATAAAAGCAAGAGTTACAGGTAAATCAAGTGACTAAAAGAGAAAGACATAAAAGAGTAAAATAAGAGAAAACAATGGGGTAACACAGAAATAAAAAAAATTGTCAATAGAGTAATACAAACTCAACAAGAATTATAGCCCTCTTGGCTGCTATTTTAAGATCACAAGCTAAGCCTTTGACACTAAAGGTACATTATATGAAAGATACTCACTTTATATTTCCTTAGATTATCTTCCAATATTTTCTTTGGTGAATCACCAGATGAATTTGCATTCATCTACTTTTCAAGAATAGAAAAATTGATGTAATAGTATCTCATGGGATGTATTCCATTCAAGGGGTTATGGAAGGAACAAGGGCCTCAGATTGCATGAGGCACTATCAACTACCATAACCTTTTACTGCCAAAGAACTAAAGCTTCTAATGATAATGGTTGGCTTCACAAGAAATGGGTTAACCTGAAAAAATGTCACTTTTAGGTACTCACATGTCGCAAAGACATGACTACTAAAATTACTAACCTGGCTTGAGGGCTCTGAAGGTGCCATGCTAATCTCATCCCAATGCTGCCTTCAACACAGATAATGTCCCCCCTCTTCCAACGATCTCCTTGATGTGATGAAACTAAAATAGTGATAAAGAAATAAAGATGAAAGGATGTTAGAGAGAGAGAGAGAGAGATAGAGAGGACAAGAGGAGGATGGAAGACAATGCTTTAAAGAGATGAGTGGGACTGTTGTTTGGAGCTTTTGGGAGGCTTTCACACATAGTATTGGCTGTGGCAGAGGGCAAGCACATGAATTAGGAAATCAAACAAGAAATATGAGGAGATGGAGAAAAGCTGGTCAACTAGGGAAATGGCATTATGGATTCTAGGGTCAAGGGAAGTTGCAAGAAATGCAAAATGATGCCTATATGCTTTGTTGTCCTATATGATCCCATGAGCATCGACATGGGATGAAGGGTTCAAGAAAAAATGCATTGCAACATATAAAGGGGTTTTTTAGAGTTCCCATAGTACGCCATCATTTGCACTATAATGGACCTCCATCACGATCACCTATCATGACACCTACACCAATGTTTTAGGGAGAAAACGCCAATGATGTTCTGAAAACAATTTAGTGGCAGCTTGCATTTATTTATGTGATAAAAAGTCTCAGTCTTGAACTTTACAAAATTCTATCTAATGAGTTGTTGTGACGGTAAAAAATAATTTGATGTGACGAAAAGCACTTGGTTTTGCATAAAGGGCCAAAAATAATGAATTTTCATTTCCTCATGTGACCAAGATATAGGTGGCATTTTAGGTTTCACGCACTAACATTCTAATTGTTCCAGTCTTAATCACCAAATATGTGTTCAGCTGCACAGAAGATAATCCTGAATAATGCTTTTGAACTTATTGCATCATTGTTCCCCAATAATTTTGAGCTCTAGTGAGTCACCAAAGATTTAGGATTTTAATATGCCATGTTGAAATGTGTCGAACCATTTCCAAATTGGATTTGTAATATTTTTCTAAAGTCCATAAGCAGTGTTCTAAACACATCAAAAGTGCTAAAGGGGAGTGTTGAGATTTAATAAAGGATATCATAAGTGACCATGGAACAAAAATGAAATCCAACAAATGCAGTCCACTCAAATGCCAAGAAAAAGAGACTTCTTAGGGTTTTATTGATAGTAAAATTTGAGGAACTAAAAGGGATGAGATGCAAAATATGGTTAACAAATATGTAAAAGAAATCATAAAAGTTAATTGCAAAAAATGAAATAAAGAATCATTACAAACACCCTTATAAAGGAATTGCTAGTGGTAAATGCAAATTCATGTTGGACTCAAAAAAACTAGATCAATAGTGCCCAGCAACTTTAACTGGGAACCCTTCATAAATTTTGTTGTTGAAGATAAATCAAATCAATATATTCTATTATCCAATCCTAGGAGGACTCTGGTGTCCAATCAGGCATTCGTTTAAACAACTATTCGTTCTTGGGGGTTGGGGTTGGTTTAAGGTGTGGGTGTGGGTGGGCGTGTGGGGGGGGGGTGTGTTGCGGGCACGACGGGGAGCATAGTTGGCATGGTTCCTCTATGTTACATCAATTGCCATAAGTCTAGGAAAAATTACATGTGCAAAATTCAGTCTGACAAAGCATAAATAACATGCGAGTTTTCTAATAGAATGATTGTGCACATTCTAAAGTTTACTCAAACAAGCAGAGGAAATGGTAAACATTGTCAAGGATTATAAAGGTTCCAAATCAATTTTGTCTTCTACAAAAGTAGCTGAAAGATTGGTTCACTTGGAGCCTATAGCGAAATGTGTGAAATTGAATCAATACTCTTTAAATATAACACCTAAGATATCTTAGAAACATGGAAAGAAAGATAGCAACAAAGAATTGTTAAATAACAAACTATTTACTAGATGAAATGTTTGTAGAGGAACATGCCAAGAATAATTTCTTGAACCAAAAGGGTGGATAATGGAGTATAAGGAATGATTAGATAGCAGTACTTGGATACATCAACATACAAGTTCAACGGAGCCCAGTGGCCTATAGGATTTTTCTTAGGGGTGCCAAAAAAGTACATAGTAGTTTTCAAGTTTGTAAGAAATGTCATATAAATAAGCTATATAGGAAAAAAATTAAATTCAATGATTCAGGTCATTCTTTAATATATACAAACTACCGATTTAGATTTTTTATATAATTATTATTTTAAACAGACTTATTAAATTTAAGCGTGCAAGATAAAGTTCTATAACAAACAACAATACACTGAAGAAATAACAATGGAGAACAATGTCCTTCTATCACCAGAGAAATGTGGCACGGTGATTTCATTGGCCACTTATTAAATATTTGGGAATGTGACACTAGAAGGTGACAAGATTTCTAAGGCACGAACAGATTTTCATAGTGATTGATTTTGGAAAATCAGCTTTGCCTTTGAAGGACTGTCAGAATGGGGTGATTTGCTATGATTATGTTGGCTGTTTCAATTACATTTTGGACAATAAATCACTCATGTGATTCAGAATTTGACCATTACCATGAATACGCCAATCACTTTCAGTTGAGGAAAAAGTGCAAAGGCTGAAGTGAAAGGGCGGGAGTGGAACTTCAAGGTCAAATCAACAGACGCCCCAGTTAATGAAGCCTTCCACCAGATTTTGGCATAAAAAAATTCAAAGAAATGCCAGTGTTTTTCTCTTGCACATTTTTGGGAATTGGATAGTTATAAATCTCACATAGTGAACCCTCATTTGGAAACAGGTATGGCCCTGAGAGGTAATTCCAATCCCTAGAATCACCCCCTTGGCTATTACCAAATGGAAACCAAAAGTAAGTGCAGATTTTCAGCTTTCTCAAACTTCTTTACTTTCAGTAGATTGAAGGTTTTTCACCAACTGAACAACCATAAAATAAACAAGTTGAAGGCAAGTGCTTTAGTGCATTGCACATGAAATGATTACAAGCAAAAAAGAAACAATAGGATAAAATAATTCATGTAGATGCTCTTAGTCACATACAAGAGTTAAGATTTGGAACAAAAACATATAAAAGGGTCTTCTGCAACAAGCTGTAGGACGAAGTTAACTAACCTTGGATGTTTTAATGATTTCAATAAAATCTGGCACATGAAAGCTATTGTGTATGTTGAAAGATATTTTCGTATTACAGGATATATAAAGAACCATATACATTGAGAATATGATTTCTGACAATGCAACAAAGATCTAGAGATGTGAATAAGGGTAATGATGCATGGAGGAAAATACAGATAGGGAAGGTACACAATGATGTAGCACTGTAAAATTTCAAGGTTAAAACTAACATTTGATGAGTTTTAAACTAATTACAGGAGTGAACTAATTTATTTCCTTCTTTGAAGGAAACAAAGGAAGAAGTTGGATGTAGAGGAGGCATAAACTTCTTTCAATTACAAGCTTCTCAAATTTGGAGGGGGGCCAATTAAAGAAAGTTGGAGGGGGGGAGGGGGGTGCATGTCATCGAGAAGGCTACATCCACCTTGGAAAGACATCACGAATATGCTCAAGTGAAGCTCTATATAGAGATGTGTATTCTGGCTACTTCTAACCCCAAGAACAATTCAGCATCAACATGTATCGCTTTCCATGCTAAATTCTTGTTTCCCAAGGAAGAATAATAAAATTAAGAAGCAAGAAGGCAAGGAATGGTCAAAGGAAAAAGTTGGCTGCTTGTGTTGTGCTTATAGATAGAGCAGGTCCTTCTTGTCTATCAAATCCAGATGTAGAAATTACTAGACCATGCTGAATTCTCCCGTTAATTCCAAATCAAGCAGACACAATTCTTGAGCCAACACTCCAGTCATGTGTGTCAGTGCCTACTTAGTTTTGGCATCTATTAATTAATAACATCGATAACATGAACATCATCTCTAATGAGCAGGTAATCTCCTCTCTATTAGGCACTAGATCTGTGTTGCCTCTTGTGACGAAGGCAGGGAGGAGAGGCATTGCAGGTGCACCCGGAGTCTGTTTATATTTCTATAAACACTTAACTATTTGTCTAAAATCAAGACTATTGACCACATGCTTGATTGAGGAAGAGAAAGCTTGTTTTTCCAAACTTTTAAAATAATAACATAAAAAGGAGTTGATTATTATAACATCATCATGAACTAAATGTTGATGGGGAAAAAAAAATCAAGAATGACAAAGAAATATTGGAACATTATTGGGATCACTGTGAAACATATCAATGCCTATAGACATTAACACAGTTTCAACCAATATGTGATATCAGCCTCAAAGAAAAGAATAGAATATCCCCCACACACTCCCTATCTGATGAGAACTAAGGGGTTGTTGGAAGGATATGAAGCATTGAATTCAACTGCATTTGTTCCATTTTATGGTATTTGGATTGATGTAAGAGCCAGGAAAATATGGATAGTAATTTTTCAAAGTGCTTTAATCAAAAGCTGCCTTAAATGAAAATAGAGGGGTTTGTTTTTGATGATCACATCCGCATTTACTAATTCTATGATTTCACTATTTTACAGTAATGACCTTAAGGTGAATACTTTATCATTGGAAGTTTATAGAGAAACAATGAATATAAAGAAAATAAATGACATGAAGAAGAATTCCTAGGAAGAGTTGATGATCTTGTTTGCAACTAAAAGTAAAAGGCATATAAGATAAAACCAAACTATTAATACAAATAACTAGAGAATTGATGTCTTTTCTTGTAGTTGATACTCCTAGTTACTTTTGAAAGATAAACATTGAGAAATTCAGAGAGTTGATAAATACAAAAAAAGGAAGGATAAGGTGGACAAAAGGGGAGATATATGTGGAGGTTGGTAGAAATATATTTAGCCACGAAGGTGTGGATGCCCGGAGGGTGGCCTTCTCTTCTCCCTTCCTCTTTCTAGCGTACAACTAGGGCCATGTAGTGAGGTAAAAAAAGAAAAAGATAGGTGTGATCGCCAGGAGAATTACTTTGAGTTCCCATGCTCTGCGGAATGAAAAATTTGATCGCAATGTGTAGGAGCGGGCGATGTTGTAGATTCCTCTTCTCTGCCTCCGGTTGGCCGGGATAAAGAACTTGGTCCTCCGCGCACGAACAATGGTAAGAGCCCTATAAAGACAAGTGAAAAAAAAAAAAAAAAATGCAATTAGAACTGCGATGTGTAGACTCTGTCTATGCATAAAAATGAATGAATTAAGAATTAAAAGGGGACGCACCGGATTGGTGTATTTGGAGGGAAGGTGACCATGTACTATGGCCACCCATCTCCCGTTTTTTTTTTTAGAAAACCTCTGTAGAAATAGGTGCTAAATCATCCTAAAATGCATGCAATGAAGAGTGTACGTGTGTGACATGGTGAAAAGAGAGATATGATGTGGTGAAAAGTGGACAAGATGTGGTAAAAAGAGGAATGCAGTAAAGGATATAAAGGAGAGAGAGAATTAAGAAAACAAGTCCGTATGTTGTTGATGAAGACTCCTCTCTTGGTCGCCAAACTTCATCCCCGACTTTCAAACCCCTCTTTTCCAAATCTGCCAACCGCCTTGCCCTAGAGGGGTTAGAGAGTTTATATAGAGGGCAAGCAAAAATAGGAAAATCAGGGGTCTAAATCCCTGTTAATCACCAGGGACCAATAAAAAATAGTCATGAATGAGAGATCATGGTCTTAACAGTCGCCGGAGTGGGGAGTTCTCGGCGTAGTAGGTGCGAGGATCGCAACCGGAGGAGACTTGGTTTATGGGCTTTGTGGTTAAAGGGCTGAACTGGGTGGATCAAATGTGATGGGTTATGATTGTGATATGGGTTTTATGACCAAAGGATGTCCAAAATCAGGCGTTTACAGAAGGGTTTGTAGGCAGATGCATATCTAAGGTTAATTTTTAGAATTCTTTTCATGCAAGAGTCCTATATGTGAAGATATCTTCAGCTAACATCTTTAAGAGATTACATTCAGCCATATTGTATATGACCATATAACAGTAATAAATGAAGCCAGCGTCAAACACCTACAAGCACAAGAGAGAGGGAGAAAATGGAGAAACTAGACAGCATGAAAATGCTGAATAGAAGATGAAGCTGCAGAAGTAGACTTGAAGACAATTTGGCTGGGGGGTAACAAAAATGAGGGTACATGTCAGCCATTGTAAATCACCACGGCAGACTCCCTGTGAGCTTTGAACTTCAATTTTATATGTTCGTTTACTTGTGTAAATGAATGAAGAAAATAAGAGTAATAGTACTAATTAAAATTCAATTGGCACTCATGGACCTGATCCACACTTGCCAAAGTTACAGCTCTCCACATCTGTTAAGATATGTGAGGAATGTTTTATGTCATAATAGCACTCTTAGAATATAATTTTAGAGGGAGGGAGGGGCAGACGACCGATGTACCTCAATAGTACTCTGAAGTCCCAATTCGCTCCGAACTCTAAAATCCTTGTAGGATTGATCATCGTTGGATCACTTTTTACGCCATACATTAATAGGCATAATGTTGACACCAAGAGGAATGGAAGCCAAGCAGCATCGCAGAAGTCTGAGAAAGCAGCAAAGGGGAAAAAAAAAAGTCCTTTGTTAAACACCATTCTTTTCCCCACAGCATTGAGTTTGTGGTTGTCATATAAATGTTCTGAAAGTGCATGATCAATGCATGCACAGGTAATAAAGATAAGCAGCAGATTAATTTTACCACAATGACACACTTGGCTTCAAGTCCATAAATTTGTTGAATTATCCCTGTAGGAATACAAAATGAACTAATATCTCAGGGATATGAGCCATCCTGTGTCGATCAACCACCACCAGCCTGCATATCAACAGCCGTGCAACACATATTTGGGTTGAAGAGAGGGCACTGCTCTGCCAATAACCAGACGTGGGGCAGCCATCAATCCGAACATACTCCATCAAAGCATGCAAGCAAGCACTTGATCTTGGGGCAGTTGTGAACATACAGGACCTTGGGATTTGGTTGGAAGCTCCTCAAATCCACAGGCAAACTCTGAAGATTGGAACAGTCTCTGGATTGTGAATACTCAAGGGATAAAGTAATTTTCCATATGTGCCCATTTGGAAATTTAACTGACTAGTATAAGAGACAAATACAATTAATGGAACTGATCAGAACGGTTGAAAGGAGGACAATGTCCAAAAAAAAAGCTCACTGATACTTCATCAGATTCACAGCATTTAGAAAAACAAAAAGCAAACAAAAACCTCCATGGTATGAGAGGCCCCAGTAATCAATAATGATTCTAGTAAGGTAGGAAACATTTTGCTTGGCATAGCATCAAGAATTTATTTATTTTTTCAAAAAAGGCAAGGACTGTCCACGGCATCAAGCAGTTCAAAGTAGATGAGCAAAGGAATCACATTTAATAAGTTCTATTCCTCGTTAGTTTTTTTAAAACAAGAGACAATGGTTAGAATATATAAAGTCATGACAGATAAGATATTGACATTGTAATGAGACACGAACAGGTAAAACAAAGGATCAAAAGATTCTGAACCAGGCCAACATCTAAGACAATCCTCATTCAATGCAGTTGAGCAGCAAAGGTGATTATTTTATACAGACACAAGGAGGAGATGTTCTATAGGGGTTAATGAAAGAAAGAAAAATATGAAAGTAAGTTAGATATGAAAGTAAGTTATAAAATAACACTACATGGAATTCAGTTGATATGCAAAAGTTGATTATCATATGCAAGTACATGATGGACATGACACTGACACCACTATTATATAAAATATCAAGAAAGGAAAGAAGCAAAAGACATTTGAAAATGAATCAAAAGTGAAGATAAGATGGAATGAACTGAAAATGCGAGAGTCTGCATAATAGACCACAAAGCAGATTGAAAGATAATGAAACCCTCACCAACAACGAATGAAAATATAAAGTGAATAGGAGGGGTGGCGGAGATTATTAAATGAGTAGCTCCTTTAAAATGTAGCAACTTTTATAGTAGGAAATCTCATGAACAAATATTTGTTCAGCTTTTCTTCGAAGAGGGAGGTTGTTGGGTCAAGAAAAAGGGGGCTTGCCTAAAAAAGTCTCACTTGGCAATGAGCTTCCTACATATCTACTGCAATCCTATGCAAACCACCAAGGAAGGGTAGTAGAGGAGTGAAAAACCATATGAAAGTTATGTATACGGGAAGCCACTACCTACCATCTAACACAAAAAGTAGGTCCACGAGCAGTCTTGCAAGGCAATAACCTAATAAATGCATCACCTACTGAATTCTTGGTTTTGCCAAATGTAACGGAGACAAGCATTGTGGATTTTCCTCCTTGCTGTTGGTTCTGAGGACATAATCTTCTTCGACCAATCAACTGCACCCACATAATAGGAGTATCAATAGCTCAAGGCACTTGTGATAATACTCTTCATCAAAAAACTCAAGTGCACCCACATAATAGGAGTATCAGTTGCTCAAGGCATTTGTGATAATACAATCTAAGAAATGAAAAAGGATGAAATAAGGCAAAATATGATGAATAAATGCATAATAGTAATATAGGAAAGTTCAGGGGAGTAGTGGAAACTGGGAACAGAGAACCAACAGAACATCACCAGGGAAGAATCACTTGTGGCAAAAGAGAATCCATGTCATCAAACTCAACAAGTACGACCAATAATGACAAGCTTTGTTAACAAGGAATCTATAGAAGGTTGAGTCTCTATTCAAAATAAATTCCATCTTATTCAATTCAAGAGCACAGTGGTCATACATTCAATCAAACAAGTTATACACATGTCCTCTGTGTCAGTGTGTGTGTGGGGAAGGGAGGGAGAGATAGAGAGAGAGAGTAGCAGCAACATATAGCAGAGCTGAACTTTACATGATTTCTCCCTGTTGCATCTTTTGCAAGTCTAGGAAATAGTGACAAAAGGACAGTTCTGTTATGTCAAAGAATGAAGAATGTGCAAGTTTTCCATTGAGCGCTTAAGCAGTCTGAACTTTACTTAGAAAACAAGTAGAAGAAATAGGAAAAGTATATAAATAACTTTCAAGTGGGATTAGTCTTCTAGAGCAGTAGTTGTAGGATCAGTTAGGCATTTGGACACTTCAACTAAATGTGTAAAAAAGTAAATAAAAAATCTGAAAATGATAACACCTGAAGTAACTTATGAAACATATGCAGCAAACACAGAACCGTGTTAGCAATAAAGAATTGGTAAATGACAACTATATAATAGATAAGGTCCTTGAAGGGCAATCAACAAAGAACAAATTGAACAATGAAATATAGAGAATAATAGTGGAGGCTAATATCTACTTCAAAAAACACCAATATATAATCTCCTTGGACCAAATCCATATTTCAAGTATCAAGATCATACCAAGATACACCAACCTTTGAAAGAAATCACTAAAATGCTTACACGCAATTACACACACACACAGACATATATATATATATATATATATAGAGAGAGAGAGAGAGAACTTAATTCATGCTCAGAAAGAGAATAAGCCATTAGACAGGCTATGTCAGTTATCTTTCAACTGTAGATATAGAAGTTAGTATCCCTGTTTGAATTCCTCACATATTCTGGATGGTCAAGAGTGTTCTTGAGAAGCTTCTCCTATCATGTGTCATGTCCCATTCAACAACTATTGATCACCATTATTTGTACTGAGTATAACCCCTCTAAAAAGCACTGGTTCTCATTGTAGGATCTTATGACCAAGATAGGAGAGAGGAGGTCTCGTAGGTGGCCCAGCAGTCACTATAGATAAAATTGCTTTTTGATTACAATTGAAATAAATAAAGAAACAACACAAACAAAAATTCATGAAATTTTAAGGAATGAAAATTATGCACTTCAAATTTCAACATAATACAAAAAAAGGTGAGTCGATTACCACAGTAGTGTCATGAGCGAAATGCTGATGATCAGAAATAGCAGGAGGTTTAGGAATATCATTGAAACTCTGTGCAGCTTATCCATTATCCATGCACAAGAATATTAATTCAACCTGGCTGTAATATCAGTCTTGAAGAAATAGAATATCTCCTGCACACCTCAATGAGAAATACAGTGCCAATCAGGTGATCAGTTTATTCTCGCATGACACTGGGGAGTATAAAGAAAAAGAATGACATGGAGATTATGACCATGTTTGTATCTAAAAGAACATTGTAACCGAATAATAGTGAAAAATCATAAACAAATTGTTGACATAATTTGAAATGTGGTTGACACTGCCGGTATTTTAAGATATTAAAAAAAAAAGAGTGGTAGTTTGTTAATGTCCAGAATATATACAAGTATAAGAAATAAAAAAGTGAGTCAGACACAAGGAAAAGAGAAAATAAGTCATATGCATCGGGATTTTAGTAGGCTCTTTTTCTGCTTTTTTGAACGGGGAAAGAAGGGGGTGGGGGGGCTGGGGAGGGGAGGTGAAACTCACTTCATATGAATTGCGTTTGTCTCTAAGCTCCACAGAATCATTGGTGGTGAACCACATGAAAAAGGGGGAAAGAAAGGAAAACAAAAGAAAATGTCAGGTGGAGTAGCTTCTAATAAATTTTGGGCTTCACTTTCATATGTTGGGCTTTAATTTGTCAATGAGAAAAACAAACCTTTTAAAGATTTGTGAGGATTGGGCATAGCATATATTAGGAAGCAAAATGTGGAAATCACCGGTTGGGAGACTGGAAGCTGAGCAGCATGCAATGGCATATGCGTTGTGGATACGGGAGAGTCTGCTAGAGCAGAAAAGAAGGGATTTGTTGATACGTGTCATTCTTTTTCCGTCAATCAATTTCAGGTTGTTGCGGACGCAGGGAAAAAGTATCAGATTTTACCTCTGTCAATAGCAGAAGTCCCACTTGGCTTTCAACTCCAGAAATCTGCCCAAGGATCCGCGTAGGTTTAGGCCATCAACTACTATCGCAGGGACGTGAGCCATCTTGTGCCAGTCTCCTGCATCCACCTCCGCCCCTCCTAAGGAGGGTTGTTGTGGAGGGCGGCACCGTTGTGCCAGCTCTGGGCATCCCGCGATAAACAACAACTCCAGCGAGGCAGGGAGCCTCCCATCTGGCAAGCACCTCACCCTGGGGCAGTCTTCAATGTGCAGGACCTTGAGGTTGGGTAGGAGGCCCCGCAAGTCCCCAGGCAGATTCTCAAGATTGGGGGAGTCTCTGAACATCAACCAATGGAGGGACGAGGCGAGGGTTCTCAAGCCCGCCTCCTCCTCTGCCGCCAAGGAACCAGCAAGTTCGTAGATGCATAATCTGCGGATTGAGGTGACGAGGTGGTGGCGGAAGAAACACCCATTATCTTTACTGCTGCTCGCAGGAAGAAGCCACGTCAGCAGCCGGGCGTCATCGATGGAGAGATTTCGGAGCAGTGGAGGGAGAGGCAGTGCTGGCGGCGGAGTTGATATCCCGCCCTCCTCACTAGTATTTGGTAAGGGAGACAGCGGCAGCAGCATGGGGCACTTACGGATCTGCAGCGTCTCCAGGGATGGGAGGGACCGGATACCCGCCTCCAGTGATGACAATGTCAACTCGGGGCAGTCAGCGATTGCCAAGAACTTGAGTGTGGGTAAGTGGGACAGCAGCGTCTCGGTGGGGAGCCTCATTTCCTGACAACGCCAGAGGCACAGTGTGTCGAGTGCGGGAAGATGAAGACGGCGATGGTGCACTGCCCTACCATCCCCTCCCTCGTAACCTTCATCGTCGCCTGGACCATGTTTGGTGTGCCACATGTGTTGGAGACCCATGAATGCTCTGTCCGGGATGCCAACTAGGTCTAACTCGCGAAGGGAGGAGGTCCAGACATGGCTTCCCAGGCAAGTGCACAGTAGTTTGCAGGTCTCATCATCCAGTGTAGCGGCGTGCTGCTTTCTTCTTCCTTTAATCCTCAGAGTCACACGTCGAGACATGTACGTGCCCCCCTGTTCCCAACGGCTTCTTTTTTCTCCGGTGTATACGAAGAGGACAGATTCTTCCAGGTCTAAAGCAGTGCCCAGTTCATCATCTTCTTGGAGGTATTCAATTGTCAACCAGTCCACATTCAGGATGTGCTGTAGGGCCTTATCAACACAGGCTGCCAATTTACGATACTGCTTTTGAATGAACACATCACCAACGTTGAAGTTGTACGCTTGGCTGAACAGCGACTTATTTGGGATGCTCGGACAGGATTTCACAACGAGCATATTGAGTGATGGATGTAGACTGAAACCCTTCCCCTTCCGGCCAGTTTACGAGCACCTTGCAGCCTTTGATGCTCAACACTCGTAAATGCCTCAGACGGTGATTCAACAGACCTTCATGTAGAGTAGTCAATTGGGGGCAGCCATGGATTTTCAGGATGGACAGTGCTGGGTTCCTGTTGTCACTACTTTCACAGACATCATGTACCCTTGATGTTGCAGCTGAGAGCTCACAGTTTTGGTGAAATGCAGGAAGGGCTTGCAATCCCACACCCTCTATTGTCAATTCCTCCAATGTGGGAGGTAGTAAGGGTAGTTTCTTTAACTCAAGAGCTTGATTTATGACTAGTTGCTGCAGAGGCAGATTATGCAAGCTATTTGGAAGGGCAATTACTCCTACATCTTTTAGAATCAGGTTCCTTAATGCTGGAGGAGGGGGAGGCAATTCCTTTAACTGTGGACAGCTAGTGATGTTTAGTGTTACGAGGGAACGTGACTGCTCAAGAGATGGGAAGGGATTCAAGTACATGCATCTATGCAAGTGCAAGGATTCAAGGTCAGAGATTGAGCTGTTGGTCATCCATCTGGGATATTTAGTGCCTGCATAATGATTGACAGTCAACTCCTTCAAGTGTGGGGGTGGTTGCAGGCCTTCAATTATGGATTCCTCAAGGCAGCTATCTATCTGATTAACATCACGGTCATCAGCCCATTCCATTGCCAATTCTTTAAGATACTGCTTGTTCTTCAATGCGGCTTCAAAAGCCTCTTCACTGGTCTTTACTCCATGGAGGTTTCGGATGCCAAGTTTACCCCGAAGTTCATTCATGTCTTTTAAATCTCCTAGTCTGTTCTCATTTTCTTTAGAGACGCAGAATACCTCCAAATTATGTAGGTGTCTTAGCTTCCCAATCCTCACGATATTGGAAACTAATTCATGCTTTGCTTCAAGATAATGTAAGCTGATCAGGTTGCTCATACCTTCCGGTAGTATGTTCAACTCGTCACATCCTCCTAGCCTGAGTGTCTGAAGCTTGTACAGGGCACAAAATGAGTCGGGCAAACATGTAAGTTTGGTTCTTGTAAGATCCATGTATCTCAGATGTTTCAAGCAGCAAATAGAATCGGGTAAGGCATTGAGGCGGGAGAAACTAAGGTCCAGCACCCTCAAGCACTTCACTGCACGAAAGAGTTGAAGGGGAACTTCAATATAAGGGGACCTAGAAAATACAAATGAAAGAGTACGCAAGCTCGTAAAATTGCGTAGTATATCCAACTCTCCCAGAAGTGATTCCCGATAATGCACTCTCAAATGAAGCTTGCAATGAGCATCTTCTGGAATTGTCTGCACTTTGTCAGGTTCCACTGCATAACAGTCATGCTGCAAAATAAGCTGTCCCAAATCATGCAGTAGGTCATGAACGACGTACATGCCATCAACAAATTGGATTAGTGATCTGCCAAGTAGTTCATTAAGACAATCCCTTCCTACATCTTCCATGGATTTCGTTCTCCGAGGTTGAACATAGCCTTGGGCCATCCAAAGTTGGATTAATTCAAGCATATCGAATCGACAGCCTTTGTGGTACACAGAGCAATAAGCAAAGCATGGTTTTAGGTGAGGGGGTAGATACTCGTAGCTCAGTTTTAGTGCCGGGAAGATGCCATCCCCACCCTGTTTCAATTCCCAAAGCTCATTAGTTAAGACATCTCTCCACTTTTCTTCTGATTCAGATCCCAAGAGACCACCGATTGTTGTAGCTGCTAGAGGGACACCCTGCAACTTTTTGACAATTTCTTTGCCGATTGGTTCCAAAATTGGATGTTTATCAGAGTTTGCATTAGTGAATGCGTGGCTTTTGAAAATTGACCAACAATCATTGAATGACAAGCACTCTAATTCAATCTTCATTGATCGTGCAGTCTTGGCAACATTTGCATTCCGTGTTGTAATTAGCACTCGGCTGCCTGCGCCTCCCTGAATTAAAGGAGCGGAGAATGCCTGCCACTGATTGTAGTCTTCCTCCCACACATCATCTAAGACGAGCAGGAAACGCTTCCCTCGCAGCTTCTCCAACAGCTTCTGTTGGAGTACATTGAAATTATCTATGGTTTGGAGTCCTGATTGGGGGTCAACGACATGCTCAAGGATCTGCTTGGTTACTTTCACCAGGTTGAAATCTTGAGATACACAAATCCAGATTTTTGGTTGGAAGTACTCAGCGACTTGATCATTGTTATAGACCCACTGTGCAAGAGTTGTCTTTCCAAGGCCTCCCATGCCAACTATGGATAGCACCGAGAGGCCTGTGGCTGTGGGATGAACAGCTGATGATGATGATGATGATGACTCTTCTTTGCCAACTTCTCCCAGAAGCAACTTTATTAACTCCTCCTTCACCTCATGTCTGCCAAACACTTGAGGGACTGTTAGAAGTGAACTGGTTTCCCTCACATGTGTCTTGTAAAACTCAGGTTGCTTCGTTCCAACATCCAGAATTAATCCCCCCATGCTAATTAATTCACTATCCTTTGAGATCTCTTCTAGCCTCTTCCTGATGTCAGCTATTCGACGGGCCATCTCGTGATCAAATGAAATTTGGTGGGGGCTGAGAAAGGAGAGAAGCCTGCGTACCTTACTTGACCAGGAAAGAGGGGAGTGGTTGAAGGCACCAGTACTGCTCCCTTCACCGTCGCTCTGAACCTTGCGGCGAAGATCTTCGTATTCGTACTCGTCCAACACGTCCTCAGCTTCATAGGCGGCACGCTTGAGCTCCCGCAGCCAGAGTGTGAAGCGCTCTCCCTCCGTCTTGCTCTGTTCGGCGTCTTGGAGCATCGCCTGCAGGCGCCTCAGCGTCCTCTGCAGCTTGGCCAGCTCTCTCTTGACGCCGTAGCGGTTCTCCACCCCTGATATCTCAGGGGAGGCCAGCTTGTCGAACAGAGCTTGAAGAGAGACAGAGTGGTAGACCTCTCCGATCGGCATCTTCTCTCTCGCTCTGTCTCCACAGCAGCAGAAGTAGTAGCAGCGGCGACAACCACAACAGGGCCCGAGAAGAAGACTCGCCGGAGTATTGAAGAGGCTCACGGTTGTTGTGCCGAGTGACGACCACGACCAGGTCAAACAATCGCACAGGAATCCCCAATAATTGCAAGCGGCCCCTGTTTTGCCGTCCTTAATACGAGACCCTGCATCACAGGGACCAAAGAACCAGTGCAAGAAGGAGACAAGAACCTGTGCAACAAAACTTTCTTTTTTTATGCCTATAGCTCCTCCAAAGCTAGAATACAGTTGGATTCCTTGGTTTGATTATTTTTTTTAGAATTTTTACTTTTCAGTCTGTATAATATTTTAATATTTCTTATAAGTCTTTATAAGTCTTTATATTCTTTATTAATCTTTACAATTATTTAAAACGTTCTTAAGAGACCCCTCAATGCTCCCTAAAAAGTTCCTTGGACTTTTTAAAGATAATTCTAAGATCGTAGGTGCTTTTAACAAAATATGAAGATTATAAAGACTTATAAAGAATATTACAAGATTTTAAGGAGTAAAAAGTTAACGAGGTAACTTGTCGTTGTACCCCAAAAATAATATGGCGTTAGATGGAGGGAATAAAATAGAAAATTTTCATATATAATGGGGTGTTTGGTTGTGGTATAATTTTTTATATAATTTCATGATAAAAAAATTATAAGACATCATAAGTTGTGACAATTTTTAAAAATGTAATATGCCTAATTATCGTGTTTGGCGAAAACGTTACAATTTTAAAAAATTGCGACAACATGTTTGGTAATGTTTTTAGATTAGATAGTATAATTTTAAAATAATTAAAAATATAAAAATTCTTTCATAATTGTAAAAAGTAACACCAAATATGAACAAAATAAAATCATGCAAGTACCATACATTTTCTAATTCATTATAATCACAGTAATAATTAAAAAATGAACTAACTATCACGTCAATTAACAATGAAGTCTTCTAGTTCATTATACAACAATAAAAAAAAAAAAAAAAACTAACGGCCATGCCGATGAGTATAATCCTCTCATATTTGTGTTGCTATGCTATCCCGAAGTTGTTTTCCAAGCCGACGTTGTTCATTTGAACTTGAAAGCCGTCAATTATCTTCCTCATATTCTAATCGCTCTTGCCTTCTACATTCTACGTCTTTATCGATTTCTGTAAACAAATGGTAAAAAATGTAAGACGTGTTTGATCCCAACTTAAGCGTCCCATAGACGATGATCCGATTTGAGACATCTATACAAACATGTCAACAAATAAGTAAAGCAATAAAAATACATCTCTAACTTAACATGGTTTCAGATGGTCTCCGAGGTGCCCTACCTGTCGGTACAGTGCAATGCCCGATCGGACTGAAACCTCAGAGAAACCTCATATTTGGACCAATTTCAGTTTGAGTTACAGGCAGATGTTGAGTTTTCACATTGATTGGGTAGCAAAATTTATCCAAAACAATTTGCACCATCAAAGAGGAAAATAGGTTCTCAAACCTGATTCTTAAATGAGTTTTGAGATTTATGGATTCTATTTACAGCTCCTAGTTGCAAATTCTGGGTATCACAAATTTCTCACACTTCATTTTATTTTAAGGTTGATCAGTCTAAGTTAGAGATTGGTGGCATAGTTCCTCTAATTCTCCATCAATCCATCACATCCAGGCTTCTCTGAGTCCCATCCACCCTCCTACAGCTTTTGAAGCAGGAAGATAACTATGAGGGCTTGGCAGTGCTATGAACTGAGGAAACAGCATTTCAAACATATGATGAACAAGCCTTTTTCAATCCTAGCAGCACCACACTTCAATTTTTCTTGCCTTTTGGTGAAATCTTTGTCAATCCTACCAGCTCTACACTTCAAATTTTCTTGCTTTTTGTTGAAATCTTGGTCAATCCTAGCAGCACTACTCTTCAAAATTTCTTGCTTTTTGGTGAGAACAAACTAAAATAGCTTTGCCCATGCAAGAGGTGCCTCCAGCAAACCGAAGATTTGTTCTCCAGGAACAATTTGAAAGCAGAGACAAACACAGGAGGTGAGGACACCCACCGCTTGCGTAGGAGGCACCGGGGCTCATGACGAGGTAGAACTTGAAGTTATTGCCACAGCGCAGGGTCCTGCGGGGAAGAACACCAATGCAAGAGGAGGAGGAGGATGGGAACTGTCTGGGTATGCCCCCTCTTTTGGGCCGAATCTGCTCAAACTAGGAGAAGATGGAACCTATATACTCTCCTATGGCGCCGATCTGAAAGAAAAAGATAAAAACAACATATCTAAATGCACTAATATCAACCCCTTATGAATCTACACAAGGAAAAAAGAAGAAATAAGATCCGAAAAAGATGAAAACCTTCTGAGTATACTCCTTCGTCAAGTAACGATCTACTCAAACCTGGAGACTCTGGCGTTGATCTACTGATGCAGGAGACGATGCATGGTTTATGGAGTTCCATTTATTTACATGTATTAGGACAATTTATGATCCATTATGAGTTTTTTATTTTCTAGGATTTTAGAAACGTGGGAGGATAAGGACGGAAGTCCAAGAGACATGAGGAGTTACAAGAACGAGTCTATATACATGTATGTCCAGGAATGAGATAGGGAGGAAATGGAATGGAGAAAATATGAGTTTTTTTTTACCTGGTCTTTGCGAGAGAGACTTCCCCTTCTTCCTAGGCACGAGGCCGTGGACCCTTCCCCTCCCCGATGCAACATCGGGGAAGCTCTCCCTACCGGTGCGAGGCCGGCATGATCCCTCGCCCATTCCCCCTATTTCGATCTTTGTCTCGCATCAATTTTGGTATCAGAGCCCAGGTTCTACTTGTCTAGGGAATCAATTGAAAGTCTTGATTGGGTCATAGTGGTTTGCATGCCCACGCGTAGTGGTACAGATTACCTTCCATTTGCAGCCATGTCAAGGTCATCCGTAGAACCTCCTGCAGAGACTCAAACTGAATATAGAGTCCAGTCTGCTTTTGATTTATCAGATATGGTCCGTGAGCTCCACAATACTATAGGTCAGCGCTTTGATCAAATAGAGGGATCGTTCAAAACAATTCATGATAGGGTGACTCAAACTGATCATTCCCTTCAGGGTTTAGCTGACCGAGTCACCGCCTTAGAAGGAGTTCCCTGAGGACCATAGGATCACGTGAGAATCCCAAATCGAGTGATAGAATTGGGTGGCCTCAAAGCCAATCATTGTACATTCTAGTTCGAAATATTAATAAAGGCAATCATTTCATTATATATAGTTCTCGCAAATTAACTATCGTAATGAAGGTCCGTAGACAAATGTATGGGATATTGAATCATGATGAGATCATGATAGTGAGATCAATATTCTTAGTCACTTGTCTTAAACAGTTCTCGATCATAGGATATTTGAATTGGACATCAAATATCCGATAAGATTGACACATGTTATTTCTGCTCATGTGATGAGGGTGAATGATCTCACATTCACTCGTGTGGTGACACTAAGACAAGCTTGTGGATGATCATTAGAGAATGAGTTCACTGAACAGATCCGAATAAAATTTCCTAGATGATCATTATACCTAATAGTCAATCAGAGAATTCAATCGTCATAGTAGCGCAGTTGGTCTTTGGACCTGAGTCACCAATGATACCTTGCTTGTAGACCATTGTGACTTGATTATCTGGCTTGTGGACTTTAATCATTAAGTCCACGATAGTCAGTCTCTCAGACATAGTAGAAAGCTTGCGAAGGTAATTGAGTGAACAACAGGAGATCACTCAAAGAGATGTCTTTCTAGAAGTTAACTGAGTACTGGAATCCATCTAAATAATGTGATAAAGAGTTTGACTGTAAAACCATACCCTTGCGTTATTGGGACATTGGATGAGTGAAGGATTTTATCTGTGTGGTATCTGCAGACGGAAAGATTCAAATAAAGGGAACAATATCCCTTATATCTTCTGAGATCATGAGGTAGTGTTTGGTGCCGTTCATGGTCAGAAGGTCAAGTAGAATAATCATCGGATGATAAATCACTTATTTATTGAATTAATTATTTAACATATGATGTTTAATAATAATTAATAAATACTAAACTTTAGAATTAGTTATAAGTTTAGTAGGCCTGAAACCAGACTGATATATGGGCCTGGAGGGTCACACACATAAGAGTTCTCGTAAGACAGTGAGAGATGTTAAATATTATAGTTATCTGGGTTTTGTGAAAAGCCGCAGGATAAACATGAATATTTAAATAGAGAATTATCCAAGGCCAAGCTCTTGGATAATCATGAGAATTAAACTTTGTGCTTATCTATATTTCTTATAAAAGGAGGCCAAGGGGTGGGTGGTGGTTGCATACGTATACAACACCCTTTGAATTTCTCTCTCCTCTCTCTCTCTCTCTTGAAGAAGATCCCTCTCTCTTCTCAACTGCATGGGGGATTTGAGATTGGGTCGAAGTTCTCAAGCAGAGGAGGAAATCGCGTCTGCATCAGGAGCTCGTGTGTATACCTCTGGAGATCGTGCGCGTATGCGATTACCGAAATAGTTGAATCCACGGGGGATTCGAAACCCCGCAAAGATGAAGAACAGTTCGTCCCGTTACCTTTTAATTGTCCGTTTTACGATCCCAGCAACCCGATACATGGAATCGTTTTGCGTGATAATTTCTCGTTATCTGTGAAGAACGTGTATTGTACACATTTTTGGGCTAAGATTAAAATCATTTAATTTTTTCATAAGATGAATTAATCCTTAGCCAATTATTGTAATTTTCCTCTTGAATAGAACCCTATACTGCACGGCCTCATGAGATCTAGGATTGTCTTGGCATCTCTACCATTGCTTGTAGGTCTAATAACATGCTTGATGCTATGGCCGGCCAATACACTATTATTATCCCCTCTGTAGTAAACAGAAAGTCTGTTTACAGGTTTTGATAATCGGATTATCATATTAGCCTCAGGGGCAAGTCCATGCTTAAACTACTACTAGGTTTGACCTCTTTAATCTCCGGTGATGACCAGGGATTCTCCATCTGTTGAGGCGGCCGACAGCAACTTATTTTTTTTAATAGCATGCGAACCAGACGAACAACAGAGATAGGGCACCGGGGGCCATGCAAGGCTTCACATTTTGCATGGCCGGAGTTGCATGTCCGATGACGTGCGTAGGGACCGCCGGCGACGTTAGAAGACGCCGTAGGGGCCGGCCGGGACCCCATCGCCGATCGTCTGTGCCAGAGATGGCCTCCCCCCCACCGGTCGGGGTCGAACCAGGCGGCGCACCCCGCCCCAAACCCTAACGGGCGGCGGGGGTGACAGGCGCGTGGGCCAGTGGGCCGGCCCGCCCGCGACCCGCGCCGGATCCGCACCGGATCCGAACCGGGCCGGACCCAACCGAACCCCCCGACCCGTTAAGCCCTCTTTTATACCCTTAAGCCCATTCAAATTGATTTTAAACCCTTTTTTTTTGCAGTTTTAAAATTTGTTTAAACTGTAAATATTTTAATTAATAGATTATTAAATTGTTTAATTAACTGTTAGTTAAAATTATAAGGGTTTAAAGTTAATGGGATATTTGTTAATTATTTAAAACAGTTTTAAATTATTAACTCAATTCTCTATTAAACTATTAAGTTGAGAATTTGATTTTAAGCTTAATTCTTCTTCTGCATAACTTGAAATTATTATATTGTTCAATTGTTTGAGCATGTGGAGTTAACTAAATAATTTAGTTATCAATAATGTTGTGTATGTTGTTGATGTGCATGAGATAAATGTTATTTAAAAAATTAATGGTATTATATTTTATTTTTATAAAAATAATACCAACAATAATTATCTGATAATTATTTGATGCATTTGATGTATTGTGTTGAATGATGGGATGATTATAGACTTAGGTTAATCATGTGATGGTTATTATAGTTGAATGTGATGCATGTTTTATTTGGTCTTTTTAAATAGGATCTGCGTGTCCTCCTCTCTCTTAATCCAAATGTACATTCTATCTCCCTCAAAATTTGTACTCCCCTTGATAAGATCAAGGTTTCAAATCATTTAATGTACATTAATGGACCTGCGAGTCCTATGTTCATGTAATTTTTCCGGATTAAGTTATTGAGGACGGGATCTTCTGAAGACACCCCTGGAGGACGGACTCGCATCAGATGGAACCTGTATTGCTAGATTCACCATAGGATCTCATTGTGGATCATCGTTTGGCTCCGATGATTCCATAATAAAATTAAATAGTCCATGATCATCCTATTTTAAATTTCTGCATATATGTGATATTTGTGGAGTGTGCTATAAAATAAATATTTCTATTAAGTATACATGATACTTCAAATCGAAATATTATTAGTAGCACTTATTTTATAAAAATAATTCAAATACCCTCTTTTTCAAATTTAAGTTGTAAACGTAAGATATTTAGAATAATCTACGTAACCCACCATCATTATAGATCTTAAGTTAATTTTTATTTCAAATGGATTTGTTGTGCTACCACAAGGTCTATTTGATTTAGTAATTAATCACGATCTATGACATATGATGTTCTTCTAGATAGGTGGACAAATGGTGTAATTTTGTTGTGCTACTACAAGGATTGTACCAGGAATTCATTCTATCTTCGTAATGATAGATTAACTTAACTAAATCATTTGATTTGTTGTGCTACCACAAAATCAAACTGATTTAGGGGTTAAACCTGATCGGATATTGCAATTGTTGCAATTGTCAAGAGTTGGCTACTTGAGGATTGTGATGTGATTTGTTGTGCTACCACAAGATCACATGCATGATATCCAAATGATTCTGATCCTCACTAGGAGATCACCGGAATCTCCCGTTCTGTACAATAGAGTGTCGTACAGATCGCCGAAAAATAGTGGGAGCTAAATCTAAATTAAAAGTTTTAAATCTGATTTAATTGAATTATCTGCTCATTATTATAGAATTTCTTTGTAGGTTGCTATGTCGTCACCAAATCCTCTTCGTAACATACTCGATGCTAACAAACTCACGGGACTAAATTATATTGATTGGCTCCGCAACTTGAAGATTGTCCTCATGTGTGAGAAAGCTGCCTATGTCCTGGATCAGTCTGATCCAGAATAGCCTGGTGAAAATACCAATGAAGATGAACTGATGATTTACGAAAACTAGAGGACTCTATTAAAGTCCAATAGTATATGCTGGGTTCTATGTGTAATGAACTACAAAGACAACATGATAATATGGAAGCAAAGACCATTATGAATCACCTATAAGAGTTGTTTGGTGAACAATCCAGAACAGAAAGATATGAGATATCAAAGAAACTGTTCAGGACTAAAATGACTGATGGCACATCTGTGCAAACACATGTGCTTAAAATGATAGAGTGGATAGAAAGGCTCGCGGTGCTTGGTTTTGTTATGAACAATGACTTAAGTATCGATTTAATCCTTCAGTCCTTACCAGATTCTTTTTCACAATTTATCATTAACTTCAATATGAATAAAATTGAAGTTACACTGGCTGAGCTGCTCAATATGTTGAAGACAGTTGAAGGGACTATCCAAAAGGATAAGCCACATGTTATGCATGTTAGTAAGACCAATAAAAAAAGGAAAGCTGGACAGACCTTTAAGAAAGGAAAGTCTAAAAAGCCAGTGAAAAGCAAGCCAACTGTTCAAAAGGACAAAGCAAAAGCCAAGGATAAAGGTCAGTGTTTCCACTACCATAAAGGACACTCGAAGAGAAACTGCAAGATTTATCTAGCAGAAAAAGCAAAGGAGAAGCTTGGTGAAGCTTCAGGTATACTCATGATTGATCTTAACTTGTCTTATATAGAGAATCTACATCATAGGTATTAGATACTAGATGTATTTCTCATATCTACAATAACTTGCAGGTGCTAACAAGTAAAAGAAGATTGAATCGCAGAGACGTAGATCTGAGACTTAGAAATGGAGCAAAGGTTGCTGCAATAGCTATGGAGACAACAAGACTCAAGATACCATCAGGAGACATATTGGAACTTAAAGATTGTTATTATGTTCCAACTATTATTAGGAATATCATTTCCATTTCTTGTTTAGATAAAGAAGGATCTTCAATAAAACTACAGAATAATGGTTGTTCTATTTATCTAAGAGATAAATTGATTGTTTATGGATATTTATTAAATGGTTTGTATTTACTTGATATTGCATATGATATATATCTAGTAAATAAGTCTCTTGAACGAATATATAAAGATGTGAATAAATCATACCTATGGCATTGTAGGCTCGGTCATATAAATGAGAATATGATCATTAAGTTGCAAAAGAATAGCTATCTTTTGATTATGAATCATTTGCAACTTGTGAAGCTTGTCTCATAGGAAAAATGACCAAAGCTCCATTTTATGGACATGGAGAAAGAGCTAAGGAATTGTTGGAATTAATACATAGTGATGCATGTGGTCCAATGTCCACTCATACTATAGGTGGTTTGTAACGATCTACCAACTGTAACGATCCGCCACCCTATAATCGGGGATCCGATTACTAAATGGGTACCGAATCATTAATTTGGGACCAAACCAGGATCTAGTAAGTCTGGGAAATAAATAATAAACTAAGCTAAACATTCACATCGCATTGAATTGAAATGAAAGTGCAGGAAATTAAAATTATTACAATGCGACTCGATACAGCAGATAAATACATACTCCAACTGAAAAGAAATAATTATACAGGCCAGAAATAAGTAACAACTACGTCGGGGCATACCCCGGAACAACTGCTGAAGGCGCTCTACACACGGCCGCACACGCCGCTCTAAGTCTGCTAGGAGCTCTCACCTGAAAACCGCAGGGGTGAGTCTCAAGACAAGACTCAGTAGGGATCCTTCGATCCCCACTGCCCACGCACACACCCACAAGTGTAAAGTACAGCTAACGGTGAAGTAACAAGTGTAGTGGCAGGTACAATTCCTAATTCTCTACGTGAGAATACACGCAATCGCAGTTATAATAATCATGCACATTCTAAACCAGCCGTTAGAAAATCCACAACTGTCATCTCGATAGAACTCGCCGACCGTGCAAACAACGGTGGGAAAACCTCGACCCGCTGAGACCAAGGAGTAGCCCCTCGGATAGCACGCTCGCTACTCCGGCCCAACTGGCTCAGGTGACTACCCCTTCCCCCAGCATGAGTGACTCTCCGAATGTACCACTCCGACACCGGTACTAGCTGACCTTGGGGTTCACCAGGTAACCCTCTCTCACTAGGCGTCACCCCGCCCACGCCCCCACCGGCGCTGTGCTCACGCCCCCACCAGCACAGGGTGATAAAGTGCTACAATGTCACTCCAGGTCCACAGTAACTGAAAACCCAACACAGTGCGATTCGGTCACGTGAAAAATCCGCAATCGCATAACACACATATAGAACCATCCGACATGAGGAATCCATCTCTATCGGGTGTACTAAAACATGCACTAACCATCTATCTAGCAGTATGAACACGTTTTACTGGCATGAATTAGTGAGATTCTGTCTTGAATCGCGTCGACCAAGGTCGACGCCATTCAAGCTCCATGTACAGGTTCATGTAAAACAGTCTTCAGAATCTGGCCTTAAAAGGCGTCGACACCAGTGGTCGCCTTTTAAAAGGCGTCGATATCCTCAGACGCCATTCAACTCAAAAATCCGGAATTTCCAAGACCTTATTCGGGGGATTTCTGCCGTTAAAAGGCGTCATGGATGCCTGACGCCATTCAAAAACGCGTCGTTTACCCATGACGTCTTTTAGCCACAGAATCTCCGACCTGGCAGACTCTCTGTCAGGCGATTCCTGTCTAAAAGGCGTCGTGGTGGCCCGACGCCCTTCAAAAA
Source organism: Zantedeschia hybrid cultivar (assembly GCA_030544215.1). Classification (NCBI taxonomy): domain Eukaryota; kingdom Viridiplantae; phylum Streptophyta; class Magnoliopsida; order Alismatales; family Araceae; genus Zantedeschia; species Zantedeschia hybrid cultivar. The sequence goes on from JARZZO010000011.1 coordinate 52,694,077, forward strand.
GGCGTCGTCCATGCACGACGTCTTTCAACCCCAGGAAACAGAGTCGCCTGAGCCCGAGGGCTCCCTTTTCAACCCCAAACAACCCCAAAAATCATCCAAAATGGAGGGAAACGAGGAGCAATGCTATCTATAGGCAAACACACTCATGGAAATCCCCCATGTCATCAAGAGAACTCCTAAACATGCTCATTCTAACCCCCAAAACCAAAGATCTACCACATGCATAAACGGGGAAAAACATGATTCAAACACGACGCTATGGGGAACGTCACCCTACCGGACACTCGAACTCCTCCAAGCTTCAAGCCGTCCACCCTTCTCGCCCCACGCCGCCGCCGGTACCGCCGTGGTCGTCCTTGCTCCTCCGTGACGTCGGCCGCCGTCCGGAGAGTAGAACGCCGCAGTGGAGGTGGTAGTGGTAGGAGCTAGGTAGAGGATGGAGTGGAGGGAGAGATGAAATGGTGGGAGGAAAAGAGGGAGGAGGAGGTGTCGCCGCCGGTCGCCGGAGGAGGAGGAGAGAAGGAGAGTAGGAGAAAATGAGGGAAAGAAGGAGGGCTCGTGGGGTTAACTAGAAACTGGCTAAAACGCGTCGACATCCACGGACGCCAATCAGGTGATGTGACGGCCGCTCTGACAAGATTCTGAAACGCGTCGTCCTACACGGACGCCATTCAGACAATTTGTCAGGGCCGTACTCTGACACACCCAGAGTCGCAGTCTGAAAGGCGTCGTCCCACGCGGACGCCGTTCAGACGACCTGACAGGGCCGTACTCTCGCGGCCCAAGGCCAGACCACGTGGCACCCACGTGGCAGAACGTGAAACGCGTCTGCCAAGGTGGACGCCGTTTAAAACGCGTCTCGAGGTCCTGACGCGATTCGACTCAGGACCTCCGCCCCCCACAAGGGTTAGAACAACAGGGTCTGACCCGAAAACCGGATCCGAAAGTCTCGATCCTTACATTCTCCCCCCCTTAAAAGAAATTTCGTCCTCGAAATTGACTGCTAGAATCAACAAGGTCAAAACAAGGATACAAGTTTACAAGAAAACTCACGAGAAGAGGTAAGGGAACTGCTCCTGGATCTCGTCCTCTCGCTCCCAGGTTGCCTCACCTCCGGAGCGGTACTGCCAAATCACCTTGACCAACGGTACAACCTTGTTCCGCAAGACCTGATCTCTGCGATCCTCAATACGAACCGGATACTCTGGGAATGACAGGTCTTCAGCGACCTCCAACTCTGAAAAATCCAACACATGGGACGGATCCTGGACATACTTCCTCAGTAAGGACACATGGAACACATCGTGCACTCCTGCAAGATTGGGCGGCAAGGCCAGCTGATACGCGGTTTCCCCAATTCGAGCAAGAATGGGAAAAGGTCCGATATAACGCGGACTCAGCTTGCCTCGCTTCCCGAATCTCATCACACCCTTGGAGGGTGAGACTCGGAGAAACACGTGGTCTCCAACCTCAAACTCAAGTGGTCTCCGTCGGACGTCAGCATAACTTTTCTGTCTACTCTGAGCTGCGGTCAACCTCTGCCGAACTGTCCTGGCAACCTCAGCACACTGCTGCACTAACTCAGGCCCTGCTATCTGCCTCTCACCGATCTTGGACCAACGCACCGGAGATTGACACGGCCGCCCATACAAAGCCTCATAAGGCGCCATGCCGATACTGGAATGGTAACTGTTGTTGTAGGCAAACTCCACAGTGGATAAATGTTGCTCCCACAAACCTCCCCAGTCTAGGCAACACGCCCTGAGCATATCCTCCAAGGTCTGAATAGTCCTCTCCGACTGCCCGTCAGTCTCGGGATGGTAGGCCGAGCTGAAAGCCAACTGAGTTCCCAACGCCTGCTGAAAGCTCTTCCAGAATCTGGAAGTAAACCTCGGATCTCGATCTGATACAATGGACAAAGGGACCCCGTGCAGAGAGACGATCCGGTCCACAAACAACCTAGCCAGCTTGCCGACCGACCAGTCCTTCCTAATGGCTAGGAAGTGTGCCGACTTGGTCAGCCGATCAACGATGACCCAGATAGCGTCTCTCCTGCTAGGGGATGTAGGCAATCCCATCACAAAGTCCATCGTCACATGCTCCCATTTCCACTCAGGAATCGGCAAGGGCTGCAGCAACCCTCCTGGTCTCTGATGCTCGGCTTTAACCTGCTGGCATGTCATACATCTAGCCACATACTCAGCCACATCTCTCTTCATACCGGGCCACCAGAAGTGCCTCATCAAACAATGATACATCTTTGTTGTTCCAGGATGCACTGCATATCTCGAACGGTGCGCCTCATCAAGAACACATCTGCGCACGTCTTCCTCAGTCGGGACATAGAATCTGCCTCTGACTCTGACGGTACCATCATCCCACAACTCTACCTCAGACCTTTGGAGAATCTGAGGTAACTCAGCATCTGCCCTCTGAGCCTCAATCACAGCATGGTACACAGCCGGTCTCACAGTCAAGCTGACAAGTACTGCTCTATCATCTTCACGTGGAATCCTAAAGGAGGATTCCACCACCTGCTCAAATAATTTCCACTCCCGAATCATGAGGTATGACATGACCGTCTTCCGACTCAAAGCGTCTGCCACCACATTCGCCTTGCCTGGATGATAAGAAAGGTCAAAGTCATAATCCTTAATAAACTCCATCCACCTCCGCTGCCTCAGATTCAGGTCTCTCTGAGTGAACACATATTTCAAGCTCTTGTGATCTGTAAAAACCTGAAATTTCTCCCCATATAAGTAATGCCTCCAGATCTTCAGTGCAAACACCACAGCTGCAAGCTCCAAATCATGAGTAGGATAGTTTTCTTCATGCCTCTTCAGCTGCCGAGAAGCATAAGCAACTACCCTGCCATGCTGCATAAGGACTGCTCCCAAACCTCGACGGGACGCATCTGAGTAAACCACAAATCCACCTGACCCAGATGGAAGCACCAGCACTGGGGCTGACGTGAGACGAGTTTTTAGCTCAACAAAACTCTGCTCACAATCCTCAGTCCACACAAAACGAACTCCCTTTCGAGTCAACCTCGACAAGGGGGCCGCTATCGAAGAAAATCCCTGAACAAACCGCCTGTAATATCCGGCAAGCCCCAGAAAGCTCCTGATCTCGGTCACTGAAGTCGGCCTGCTCCAGTCCATCACTGCCTCTATCTTAGCTGGATCCACTGCGATGCCTTCACCAGAAATAACGTGCCCAAGGAAGTGCACCTCGTTTAGCCAAAATTCACATTTGCTGAACTTGGCGTAAAGTTGGTGCTCTCTCAGAACCTGCAACACTGCCCGAAGGTGAGCAGCGTGCTCTTCCTCAGAAGAAGAATAGATCAGAATATCATCAACAAACACAACCACAAACTGGTCCAGGCAGGTCCTGAAGACTCGGTTCATCAGATCCATAAAGGCCGCCGGAGCATTGGTTAAGCCGAAGGGCATAACCAAAAACTCGTAATGCCCATACCGAGTCCTGAAAGCCGTCTTGCTAACATCCACATCCCTGATTCTCATCTGATAGTATCCAGATCTCAGATCGATCTTGGAAAACACCCTCGCGGTCTGCAGCTGATCCATCAAGTCATCGATCCTAGGAAGCGAGTACTTATTCTTTATTGTTACCTGGTTCAGCTGCCTATAATCGATGCACAATCTCAAAGAACCATCCTTCTTCCTGACAAACAGAACAGGAGCACCCCATGGAGATGTGCTGGGACGAATGAAGCCCTTATCCAGCAATTCCTGCAATTGCGCCTTCAACTCAGCGAGTTCGGCTGGCGCCATCCGATACGGGGCTTTAGACAAAGGCGCCGTACTTGGTGCAAGCTCGATGGTAAACTCGACCTCTCGCTGAGGAGGAAGGCCAGGCAGCTCCTCAGGAAATACATCTACGAAATCACAAACAATAGGCACCTCCCAAGGACTAGGACTAGCACGGACATCAGAAACAACAACAGAGGCTAGGAAAGCCTCACAGCCACCAGCAAGCAACCTCCGTGCCTTAAAGGCAGAAATAAGAATACCTCGAGAAGAAAGCCTAATACCTTGGAAGAAGAAGGTCGGGATGTTCGGAATAGAGAAGCGCACCCTCTTCCTGTGGCAGTCCACCTCTGCATAGAAGGCTTTCAACCAATCTATACCCAGGATGATATCAAAGTCACGAATAGCAAGTACAACCAACTGGGCAGGTAGCACATGACCCTCAATGGTCAAGGGAACATTCCTCAAACAATTATAAGATATCATGAAGTCTCCAGAAGGAACCTCAACCATCAGACCATCAGACAACTCATCAACGGGTGCAGAAAGAATATCTAGAAACTGCTCAGAAATAAAAGAATGCGAAGCACCCGAATCGATCAACACATGCGCAGAGTTCCCAAGGACAGAGAGTGTACCTTCCACCAAGTTGGACGCGCGAGCCTCCCTCCTGGTGATGGCTAGAACTCTCCCCTGGGTCCTCGGCTTCTTCTGGTCGCCATGACCCTGCCCCTGACTATGCCCCTGCGGGCACTGCCTCGCCAGATGGCCCTGCTGGCCGCAAGTGAAACATCTCCTGGGAAGAGTGGGACACTGAGTCCCGCCATGGGCACCACCACACTGCTGACAAACTGCCGGAAGCCTCTGAGCTGGCTCCTGCTGTGCACTGGACACTGTCTGACTCTGCTGCCCCTGTCTGGGCCTGCTGCTGCCGCTGCTGCCACTACTGCTGCCACCACCCCTGAAGAATCTCCTGAATCGAGAGCCGAGAGAAGACGATCCCGATCCGACTGAAGGAGCCGGTGCCGCTGCCTTACCCCTGCCTCGTGCTGGCCCCTGAACAGTCTGCCCTCTCTCCCGGGCCGATTGGATCTGCTGAGCCTCTACAGCTGCTGCACGCCTAACTGCTGACGCCAAGTCTGTACAACAATGGGACGCCACAAAGTTTCTCAAACTGAGCCTAAGCCCATCCACAAACCTCTCCATGCGACGTTCCTCGTCCTGAGATATGAAAGGCACGAACCGTCCCAGCGAAACAAACTTCGCCTCGTACTCAAGTACCGTCATACTCCCCTGCGTCAGATCCATAAACTCCCTCTCCTTGGCTCGCTGGACATGTCTAGGGAAATATTGTGCATTGAACTCCTTGACAAAGGTCTCCCAAGATATTTCCCTAAGACTCCTGTCCCCATAAGACAAACTCTTCAGTGTGGTCCACCAGTCATAGGCGCTATCCTTCAGCATGAAGGTAGCCAGCGGGGTCCTCTCTACTGCTTTACAGTCCATGGTGTCAAAAGTCTTCTCAATCTCTCTAAGCCAATGAATGGCCTCGTCAGGGTCGGGACGACCGGTGAAGTGAGGTGGCCTCAGCTTCAAGAACCTCTCAAGTGTAGCTGTGGTCCCTCCCCGAGTACTAGAACCCTCGCTAGGATCTCGTGTCTGATATCTAGCCATAGTATCCATCATGGCCTCCATAAACTGCTCAACACTCGGCCTCCCTGCCTCGGACCCACTAGGGGCATCTCCCCGCTCTCGAATAACTGTCATCCTCTTCCTGGGAGCCATCTACTCGCCTACAATTACAAAATCAAAAAGTTCTAATTAGAATCCTAAAACCTATGCTACCGCCGCGCCTGTACGGGATAATGTATTTATTTGCCGAATTTACGACATTTAACCTAGTTATTTATTTATTTGCCAGACTGTATGCTCTGATACCAACTGTAACGATCTACCAACTGTAACGATCCGCCACCCTATAATCGGGGATCCGATTACTAAATGGGTACCGAATCATTAATTTGGGACCAAACCAGGATCTAGTAAGTCTGGGAAATAAATAATAAACTAAGCTAAACATTCACATCGCATTGAATTGAAATGAAAGTGCAGGAAATTAAAATTATTACAATGCGACTCGATACAGTAGATAAATACATACTCCAACTGAAAAGAAATAATTATACAGGCCAGAAATAAGTAACAACTACGTCGGGGCATACCCCGGAACAACTGCTGAAGGCGCTCTACACACGGCCGCACACGCCGCTCTAAGTCTACTGGGAGCTCTCACCTGAAAACCGCAGGGGTGAGTCTCAAGACAAGACTCAGTAGGGATCCTTCGATCCCCACTGCCCACCCACACACCCACAAGTGTAAAGTACAGCTAACGGTGAAGTAACAACTGTAGTGGCAGGTACAATTCCTAATTCTCTACGTGAGAATACACGCAATTGCAGTTATAATAATCATGCACATTCTAAACCAGCCGTTAGAAAATCCACAACTGTCATCTCGATAGAACTCGCCGACCGTGCAAACAACGGTGGGAAAACCTCGACCCGCTGAGACCAAGGAGTAGCCCCTCGGATAGCACGCTCGCTACTCCGGCCCAACTGGCTCAGGTGACTACCCCTTGCCCCAGCATGAGTGACTCTCCGAATGTACCACTCCGACACCGGTACTAGCTGACCCCGGGGTTCACCAGGTGACCCTCTCTCACTAAGCGTCACCCCGCCCACGCCCCCACCGGCGCTGTGCTCACGCCCCCACCAGCACAGGGTGATAAAGTGCTACAATGTCACTCCAGGTCTACAGTAACTGAAAACCCAACACAGTGCGATTCGGTCACGTGAAAAATCCGCAATCGCATAACACACATATAGAACCATCCGACATGAGGAATCCATCTCTATCAGGTGTACTAAAACATGCACGAACCATCTATCTAGCAGTATGAACACGTTTTACTGGCATGAATTAGTGAGATTCTGTCTTGAATCGCGTCGACCAAGGTCGACGCCATTCAAGCTCCATGTACAGGTTCATGTAAAACAGTCTTCAGAATCTGGCCTTAAAAGGCGTCGACACCAGTGGTCGCCTTTTAAAAGGCGTCGACATCCTCAGACGCCATTCAACTCAAAAATCCGGAATTTCCAAGACCTTATTCGGGGGATTTCTACCGTTAAAAGGCGTCATGGATGCCTGACGCCATTCAAAAACGCGTCGTTTACCCATGACGTCTTTTAGCCACAGAATCCCCGACCTGGCAGACTCTCTGTCAGGCGATTCCTGTCTAAAAGGCGTCGTGGTGGCCCGACGCCCTTCAAAAAGGCGTCGTCCATGCACGACGTCTTTCAATCCCAGGAAACAGAGTCGCCTGAGCCCGAGGGCTCCCTTTTCAACCCCAAACAACCCCAAAAATCATCCAAAATGGAGGGAAACGAGGAGCAATGCTATCTATAGGCAAACACACTCATGGAAATCCCCCATGTCATCAAGAGAACTCCTAAACATGCTCATTCTAACCGCCAAAACCAAAGATCTACCACATGCATAAACGGGGAAAAACATGATTCAAACGCGACGCTATGGGGAACGTCACCCTACCGGACACTCGAACTCCTCCAAGCTTCAAGCCGTCCACCCTTCTCGCCCCACGCCGCCGCCGGTACCGCCGTGGTCGTCCTTGCTCCTCCGTGACGTCGGCCGCCGTCCGGAGAGTAGAACGCCGCAGTGGAGGTGGTAGTGGTAGGAGCTAGGTAGAGGATGGAGTGGAGGGAGAGATGAAATGGTGGGAGGAAAAGAGGGAGGAGGAGGTGTCGCCGCCGGTCGCCGGAGGAGGAGGAGAGAAGGAGAGTAGGAGAAAATGAGGGAAAGAAGGAGGGCTCGCGGGGTTAACCATAAACTGGCTAAAACGCGTCGACATCCACGGACGCCAATCAGGTGATGTGACGGCCGCTCTGACAAGATTCTGAAACGCGTCGTCCTACACGGACGCCATTCAGACAACTTGTCAGGGCCGTACTCTGACACACCCAGAGTCGCAGTCTGAAAGGCGTCGTCCCACGCGGACTCCGTTCAGACGACCTGACAGGGCCATACTCTCGCGGCCCAAGGCCAGACTACGTGGCACCCACGTGGCAGAACCTGAAACGCGTCTGCCAAGGTGGACGCCGTTTAAAACGCGTCTCGAGGTCCTGACGCGATTCGACTCAGGACCTCCGCCCCCCACAAGGGTTAGAACAACAGGGTCCGACCCAAAACCGGATCCGAAAGTCTCGATCCTTACATGGTTACTCATACTTCGTTTCATTTACAGATGATTTCTCAAGATATGCCTGCATATATTTAAAGAAATATAAGTCAGAAGTGTTTGAGAAATTTAAAGAATTTAAAAATGAAGTTAAGAACCAAACTGGAAAGAGTATCAAAACTCTTCGATCTGATTGAGGGAGTGAATACCTAAGTATAGAATTCACGCAATATCTAAAGAATAATCGTATTCTGTCTTAATGGACTCCTTCTTATACACTACAATTAAATAGTGTATCGGAAAGGAGAAATCCTACTCTATTAGATATAGTACGATCAATAATGAGTTATGCTAAACTTTAAATTTTTTTATAGAGATATGCACTATTATATACTGCATATATGTTGAACAAGGTTCTCAGTAAGTCAGTATCTTCCACTCCATATGAGATATGGAAAGGAAAAAAACCAGGCTTTAAGCATGTTAGAGTCTGGGGTTGTCCTGCACATGTCAAAAGATATGATCCAGATAAAGTGGATTATAGGACAGAAAAATGCAAGTTTGTGGGATATCCAAAAGAGACTTTTAGATATTATTTCTATCAGCCTAGCGATCAAAGGGTGTTTGTTGCAAAAAGAGCTGTCTTCTTAGAGAAAGAGTATCTTTTAAAAGAAGACAGTGGGAGCAAGATAGAACTGGAAGAAATTTCAGACTCACAAATGAGGATGATGATCCTCAAACCTACCAAGATGCCATGAACAGTAAAAAATCAGAGAAATGACAAAAGACAATGAATTCAGAAATACAATCTATGTATGCCAAGCAAGTTTGGAACTTGGTTAATCTGCCAGAAAGTATAATACCTATTGGCAGTAAATGGATCTTTAAAAGAAAGATCAGAGCAGATGGACAAATTGACACTTACAAGGCAAGGCTGGTTGCGAAAGGGTATCGTCAAAGACAAGGAATTGACTATGATGAAACTTTTTCCCCAGTTGTCATGATTAAGTCAATTAGAATATTTTTTGCCGTTGCTGCATTCTATGATTATGAAATATGGCAAATGGATGTGAAAACAACGTTCTTTAACGGCAACCTTCAGGAAGAGGTGTATATGATACAACTTGAAGGATTCACTTCCTAAGAGTATTCAAGTAAGGTATGTAGGCTGCAAAGATTCATTTATGGATTAAAGCAGGCATTCCGAACTTAGAACTTAAGATTGATGAAGCAATCAAATCTTATGACTTCATTAAGAATGAAGATGAACCTTGTGTATATAAAAAGACCAGTGGGAGTGCAATTATCTTTTTAGTATTTTACGTTGATGGCATTCTACTCATTGGGAATGATGTAGGAATGTTGTCATATGTAAAGATATGGTTATCCAAGAACTTCTTTATGAAGGATTTGAGAGAAGCATCCTATATTCTGGGAATTAGGATCTATAGAGATAGATCCAAAAGGATGCTCGGATTATCCGAATCCATATACATAGACACCATAGTCAAAAGGTTTGGCATGAAAAATTTCAAAAGAGGTCTCATTCCGATGAGACATAGAATTTATCTCTCTAAAGGAATGTCTCCCAAGACACTTGAAGAGAAAGCATACATGGATAGAGTTCCTTATGCTTCGGCAATAGGATCTATCATGTGTGCAATGCTATGTACTAGGCCTGATATGGCACATCCACTAAGTGTCACTAGTAAATATCAGGCTGATCTAGGTGAGGAACACTAGAAGGCGGTGAAATGTATCCTTAAATACTTGAGAAGGACTAATGATCTATTTCTCGTCTATGGAGGAGACGACTTAGAATTTCGAGGATATACTTACTCAAGCTTCCAGTCGGATATGGATGACAGAAAATCCATGTTTGGATTTGAGTTCATGTTAAATGGAGGTGCAGTGAGTTGGAAAAGTTTCAAACAAGAAATAACTGCAGATTCGACGACCGAAGCAGAATACATTGTTGCAGCTGAAGCGGCTAAGGAGGCGGTTTGGATGAAGAAGTTCATCTCTACACTTGGAATAGTCCCAAGCATTTCAGATCATATTCCATTATTGTGTGACAACAATGGGGCAATAACATAAATAAAGGAGCCTAGATTGCATCAGAAGTCAAAGCACATTCTGAGACGATTTCATCTGATCCGTGAGATAATCGCCAAAGGAGATATAGTGGTTGAGAAAGTCTCATCCGAAGATAATGTAGCAGATCCCTTGCTAAGCCATTGTCTCAAAACAATTTAGAACGTCACCTTAAGTCTATGGGACTTAAACACATGGGTGATTGGCTATAGTCCAAGTAGGAGAATGATAGAATTAGGTGGCATCAAAGCCAATAATTGTACATTCTAATTCAAAATATTAATAAAGGCAATCATTTCATTATATATAGTTCTCACAAATTAATTATCGTAATGAAGGTCCATAGAAAAATGTATGGGATATTGAATCATGATGAGATCATTATAGTGAGATCAATATTTTTAGTCACTTGTCTTAAACAGTTCTCGATCATAAGATATTTGAATTAGACATTAAATATCCGATAAGATCGATACAAGTTATTTCTGCTCATGTGATGAGGGTGAATGATCTCACATTCACTCATGTGGTGACACTAAGACAAGCTTGTGGGTGATCATTACAAAATGAGTTCACTGAACAGATCCGAATAAGAATTCCTAGATGGTCATTATACCTAATAGTCAATCAGATAATTCAATCGTTGCAGTAGCGCAGTTGGTCCTTTGACCCGAGTCACCAATGATGCATTCCTTGTAGACCATTGTGACTTGATCATCTGGCTTGTGGACTTTAACCATTAAGTCCACAATAGTCAGTCTCTTAGACACAGTAGAAAGCATGCGAAGATAATTGAGTGAACAACAGGGGATCACTCACTCTTGGTATACGACTGGAGAGAGAATGTCCTATGGATGTGTACACAGAAATCCCTGGCCAGGGTCAACTGAAAGAGATGTCTTTTTAGAAGTTAACTGAGTACTGGAATCCATCTAAATAATGTGATAAAGAGTTTGACTGTAAAACCATACCCTTGCATTATTGGGACATTAGATGAGTGAAGGATTTTATCTGTGCGGTATTTGCAGACGGAAAGGTTCAAATAAAGGGAACAGTATCCCTTATATCTTCTGGGATCATGAGGTAGTGTTTGGTGCCGTTTATGGTCAGAAGGTCAAGTAGATTAATTATCAAATGATAAACCACTTATTTATTGAATTAATTATTTAGCATATGATGTTTAAATAATAGTTAATAAATACTAAACTTTAGAATTAGTTATAAGTTTAGTGGGCTTGAAACCAGACTGATATATGGGCCTGGAGGGTCACACACATAAGAGTTCTCGTAAGACGGTGAGAGTTGTTAAATATTATAGTTATCTGGGTTTTTGTGAAAAGCCGCAGGATAAACATGAATATTTAAATGAAGAATTATCTAAGGCCAAGTTCTTGGATAATCATGAGAATTAAACCTTGTGCTTATCTATATTTCTTATAAAAGGAGGCCAAGGGGTGGGTGGTGGTTGCATACGTATACAACACCCTTTGAGTTTCTCTCTCCTCTCTCTCTCTCCCTCTCTCTCTCTTGAAGAAGATCCCTTTATCTTCTCAACTGCATGGTGGATTTGAGATAGGGTCGAAGTACTCAAACCGATGAGGAAATTTCGTCTACATTGGGAGCTCGTATGGATACCTCTGGAGATCGTGCGCGTGTGTGATTACCGAAATGATTGAATCCACGGGAGATTCGAAACCCCACAATGGTGAAGAACAGTTCTTCCCGTTACCTTTTAATTGTCCGTTTTACGATCCCAGCAACCTGATACATGGAATCGTTTTAACTTTCTGCTGCGTTCTGGCGATTCCTTACATCGAGGACCCGTGAGGGTTTAGCATCAGCCACTCCCACCTCCCTCGGTTGTTCACATACATCCTCTGATATGATCAGCCCTTCGAGTTGCCTCATTTTGCATGCCGCACTTGCACGCTTTACAAGGACACTTGTGCTCGCCATTCGAGGTCGTTTCAGACTCCAATTCGTGCACCGTTTGCGCTGTCGGGTTCGTCTCAACAAGGCTGACCCAAATCTGGCATGTTGAGTCTTCGACTTATCTCGTTTTGCATGCCACTGTTACACGCATATCGAGGTCATCATTTGTGCCCCGTTTTGCATGCTGATCATACCGTTGGCTTCGTCTCAACAAGACAGACTCAACTCCAGAGTGGTGCTGCCCCTATGACACCTCGTTCTACGTGCGACTGATTGATTCAACAGAATTGGAGTCCCGGGGTAATCTCTTGCAACATGTCTTCCACTTATTTTCATTTTGATGTGTTCATGCCGAATCGAGAATGGACGACATTGATGTTAGATGAGCGAGCGAGTGACAATGTAATTCCTCAACATATTGTTGATTCACTGTTGAAGACAGACGAGATTCTTGTCGATGGTGATAGAGCTTTTGTGGAGTTTTACCGACGAGTTAAGGGTGTTATTATAGGACATTCCACTACTTATGTGGATGGAGCTTGGTGTACTATAAATCCAAGGAGCTCTTCTATTTGCGTGGGTCAAGAGTAGCTATCAGAGCGCCAAGCAACTACAGGAATAAATTTCCACCACTCCCTTCACTGTAGTGGCTGCAACACGAGAGAGCGAGAGAAGGAAGGAGGGAGATGAGTGATAGAATTGGGTGGCCTCAAAGCCAATCATTGTACATTCTAGTTCAGATTATTAATAAAGGCAATCATTTCTTCATTCATAGTTCTTGCAAATTAACTATCGTAATGAAGGTCCGTAGACAAATGTATGGGATATTGAATCATAATGAGATCATGATAGTGAGATCAATATCCTCAGTCACTTGTCTTAAACAGTTCTCGATCATAGGATATTTGAGATGGACATTAAATATCTGATAAGATCGAGACAAGTTGTTTATGCTCATATGATGAGGGTGAATGATCTCACATTCACTCGTGTGGTGACACTAAGACAAACTTGTGGGTACTCATTAGAGAATGAGTTCACTGAACAGACCCAAATAAGAATTCCTAGATGGTAATTATACCTATTAGTCAACTAGGGAATTCAATCGTTGCAGTAGCACAGTTGGTCCTTTGACCTGAGTCACCAATGATACCTTGTTTGTGGACCATTGTATCTTGATTCTCTGACTTGTGGACTTTAACCATTAAGCCCACGATAGTCGGTCTCTCAGATACAGTGGAAAGCTTGCGAAGGTAATTGAGTGAACAACAAGGGATCACTCACTCTTGGTATAAGACTGGAGAGAGAATGTCCTATGGATGTGTACACAGAAATCTCTGGCCAGGGTCAAATGAAAGAGATGTCTTTCTAGGAATTAACTGAGTACTGGAATCCATCTAAATAATGCGATAGAGGGTTTGACTATAATACCATACCCTTGCGTTATTGGGACATTGCATGAGTGAAGGATTTTATCTGTGCGATATCTACAGACGGAAAGGTTCAATTAAAGGGAACAATATCCCTTATATCTTTTGGGATCATGAGGTAGTGTTTGGTGCTGTTTATGATCAGAAGGCTAAGTGAATTAATCATCAGATGATAATCCACTTGTTTATTAAATTAATCATTTAACATATGATGTTTAAATGATAATTAATAAATATTAAACTCTAGAATTAGTTCTAAGTTTAATGGGCCTGAAATCGGACTGATATATGGGCCTAGAGGGTCAAACACATAAGAGTTCTCGTCAGACGGTGAGAGACGTTAAATTTCATGCTTATCTGGGTTTTTATGAAAAGCCGCAGGATAAACATGAAGATTTAATGGAGATTTATCCAAGGCCAAACTCTTGGATAATCATGAGGATTAATCCTTGTGCTTATCCTTATTTCTATATAAGGAGGGCAAGGGGGAGGGGTAAAAAGGTTGGTTGGACGAATTACTCACCCCAGATTCTCTATCTCCTCTCTCTCTCTCTCCTTCTCTCTCTCTTGGAGTAGATCTGTCTCTATCCGCGCATGGTGGATTTGAGATCTGGTCGGAGCACTCAAGTCGAGGAGGAAATCGCGTCTGCAGCGGGAACTCGTGTGGATACCTCTAGAGATCGTGCGCGTGCGCGATTACCGAGTCGGAATCATCCACGGGAGATTCGAAACCCCGCAAAGGTGAAGAACCGTTCTTCCCGCGTTTATTTTATTGTCCGTTTTACGATCCCAGCAAGCGATACATAGGAATCGATTTTATTCTCCGCTGCGTTCTTGAAGATTCCTTACAGTGGTATCAGAGCCAGGTTGCTGGTTCGATCGTAAAACGGCATTGTTTTGCGTGATTTTTCTCGTTATGCGTGAAGAACCCGTATTGTACGTGTTCTTGGGCTAAAAATTATTTTAATAATCTGGGAATCGTTCCCACGTTCTTAGAATGTCTAAAACTTATTGGGAATTGATCCCGGATTTAAAAAGGGGTATTTCGTTCGTGATGTTGGATGAACATGCGTTTAATCCGATTAAAATGACAGAATAGTGTTCATAAGATGAACACAAATAATTTGATTATTTTTCTGTGATTTTTCGGATTTTATTTGGGATTTTCGGAGTTCTTCGTGGGATGATGAACGGGGTGTTTTCGGCGGCTTTGTACGCGATTCCCAAGCGTTGGGATGGCGGCCCGGATGTCCGGATCTCTTGGTGATAGTCACCACTACACACCGGGTATGATAGCCGGCGCCATGGTGGCCTTCAAGAACTACAAAATCGAGCCCCAAATCGGATTTAAAACCCTGCAAAATCAGATTTTTGGGGATCTTTTGGGGCTCGGCCGGATGTGGTTTTGGCCACCGCCGGCGGCCCTGCCGGCGCCGGGCACGTCGCTGGTGCCGGGGGCACCGCCGGCCGGGGCCTGTGCCGCCGGGGGGCGGCCGCCGGCGCCGCCTGCAACTCCACCGCCGCCGGCCTGCTACAGCTTTAGGGTTTCTGCAGGAAGAGGGGCTCGGGTAGGAGGGGCGATGGTCCAGACGGACCGGTCCGGCCAGGCAAGGGGCGGGCCGCCGGTTCCGACCCGGTCGGACCAGGCGGGGGCCGGGCCCGAGCCCCTGGCCGAGCCAGGGCTCGACTCTGGCTGAGCCAGGGCTCGAGTCTGGCCGGGCCGGAGCCCCTGGCCGAGCCAGGGCCCGGGCCATTTGGCCCTAATGGGCTAGGCCCATTTCTTTTTAATTTACCCAATTTTAAAACCCCCTATAACCCCTATTTTAGCCCATTTTAGCCCTTTTCAGCATATTTTAAAATTGTTTTAAAATAGAAAAAATTATAGGAATAATTAATAACTGTTATTAACTATTCTTATGATTATTAACAGGTTATTAAACTGTTTAATAACTGTTAATTCAAATTAAAGGGTTTTATTAATAATAGGGTATTAGTTAATTATTTAAAAATGTTTTAGATAATTAACTTCCCTATTAAATCAATTAAGTTTAAAATTGTTTTAAACTTATTTTATGCATAACTTGATTTTAACTAGCTGTTCAAAATGTTTGAATTAGGATTTAGTTTAACTGAATGGTTTAGTTATTTCATTAGTCAATAATGTTTTAAATATTATTGATAATATTGAAATAAATGTTATTTCGAAAACTTATTGGTATTATAATTTTATATTTGTAAAAATTTAATACCGAACTGTAATTATGTGATAATTATGATGCATGTGATGTGTTTTATGGTGGGATGATCATGGACTTAGTATTATCATGTGATGATTGATGTGAATGAATGTGATGTTTATTTCATTTGGTATTTTAAATAGGACCTGTGTGTCCTCCCCTCTCTTAATCCAAATGTACTCTCTACCTTCCTATAAGATTGTACTCCCCTTGATAAGATCAAGGTTTCTTATTGTTTTAAATGTACATTTATGGACCTGCATCAAATGAAATGTTACGGATTAAGTTTAGAGGACGTGATCTTCTGAAGACACCTATGGAGGAAGGACTCGCATCAAATGGAACCAATATTGTTGTTTTCACATTAGGATTCTATTATGGATCATCGTTTGGCTCCGATGATTCCATAGTAGCTTAAGCAGTCTATAATCATCCCTATTTAATTTTTCTGCATATATGTGATATTTGTGGTCTATGCTATCATATAAATATTTTTATTAAGTATTATGATACTTCGAATCGAAATACTATTGATAGCACGATTTTTTATAAATCAACTCAAAAACCCACTTTTAAAATTTAAGTTGTAAACGTGAGATATTCAGAATAATCCACGTAACCCACCATCATTATAGATCTTAGGATAATTCTTATCTCAAATGGATTTGTTGTGCTACCACAAGGTCTATTTGATTTAGAAATTAACCTAGGTCTACGACATGTGATGTCATTAAGATAAATGGATATATAGTGCAGTTTTGTTGTGCTACCACAAGAATTGCACTATGAATTCATGTTATCTAAGTAATGATGGATAGACTTAACTGAATCATTTGATTTGTTGTGCTACCACAAGGTCATTCTGATTCAGGGGTTAAATCGATCGGATATTGCAAATGTTGCAATTGTCAAGAGTTGACTACCTAAGGGACTTGATGTGATTTGTTGTGCTACCACAAGGTCACATGCATGATGCCCGAAGGATTCTGATCCCCACTAGGAGATCACCGGAATCTCCCGTTCTGTATATTAGAGGGTCATACAGATCGCCAAAAAATAGTGGGAGCCTAAATCTAGATTAAAAGTCTTAAATCAGATTTTAAGAACTATCTGCTCATTTTTATATATATTTCCTTGTTGGTCGCTATGTCGTCACCTAACCCCCTTCGTTGCATACTTGATGCAAACAAACTCACGGGACCTAATTACATTGAATGGTTACGCAACTTGAAGATTGTCCTCAGGTGTGAAAAGCTAGCCTATGTCCTGGATCAACCAGATCCAGTACAACCCGGTGAAAATGCTAACGAAGATGAATTAATGATGTTTGAAAACTGGAAGGAGGACTCTGTCAAAGTCCAGTGTTACATGCTTGGTTCAATGAACAATGAACTGCAACGACATCATGATAACATGGAACCTAAGTCCATTCTGAATCACCTACAAGAGTTGTTTGGTGAACAATCCAGATCAGAAAGATATGAGATATCTAAGAAATTGTTCAGGACCAGAATGAGCGAGGGCACATCTGTGCAAACTCATGTGCTCAAGATGATAGAATGGATTGAGAGGCTTGCAGTGCTTGGCTTTGTTATGAACAATGACCTAAGCATCGACTTAATCCTATTGTTCCTTCCAGATTCATTTTCACAATTCATTATCAACTTCAATATGAACAAAATTGAAGTTACACTGGCTGAGTTGCTCAACATGTTGAAGACAGCAGAAGGCACTATCCAGAAAGATAAGCCACATGTAATGCTTGTTGGTAAGACCAACAAGAAAAGAAAAGCTGGACAGACCTTTAAGAAAGGTAAGCTTAAGAAGCTAGTGAAAAGCAAACCGGTGGTTCAAAAGGACAAAGCTAAAGTCAATGACAAAGGTCAGTGTTTCCACTGCCATAAAGAAGGTCACTGGAAGAGAAATTGCAAGATCTATCTAGCAGAAAAAGCAAAGGAGAAGCTTGGTGAAGCTTCAGGTATACTCATGATCGATCTTAACTTGTCTTATAGAGAATCAACATCTTGGGTATTAGATACTGGATGTGTTTCTCATATCTGCAATAACTTGCAGGTGCTAACAAGTAAAAGAAGATTGAACTGCGGAGACGTGGATCTGAGGCTTGGGAATGGAGCAAAAGTTGCTGCGTTAGCTGTGGGGACAGCAAGACTTCAGATGCCGTCAGGAGACTCATTGGAACTAATAGATTGTTATTATGTTCCAACCATTATTAGGAATATCATATCTATTTCATGTTTAGATAAACAAGGATATTCTATGAAACTAGAGAATAAAGGTTGTTCCATTTATCAAGGAGACAAATTGTTTGCTTCCGGAGATTTATTGAATGGATTATATTTACTTGATATTTCATATGATGTTTGTCTGGTAAATAAATCTCTTGAACGAATAGATAAGGATGTGAATAAATCGTACCTATGGCATTGTAGGTTAGGTCATATAAATGAAAACAGGATCATTAGGTTGCAAAAGAATGGATATCTTGATCCATTTGATTATGAATCATTTGCAACCTGTGAAGCTTGTCTCATGGGAAAGATGACCAAAGCTCCGTTTTCAGGACATGGAGACAGAGCTAAGGACTTATTGGAACTAATACATAGTGATGTATGTGGTCCAATGACCACTCATGCTATGGGTGGTTACTCATACTTTGTTTCATTTACAGATGATTTCTCAAGATATGGCTATATATATTTAATAAAATATAAGTCAGAAGTCTTTGAGAAATTTAAAGAGTTTAAAAATGAAGTTGAGAACCAGACTGGAAAGAGTATCAAAACTCTTCGATCAGATCGAGGGGGTGAATACTTAAGTACAAAATTCACACAAGATCTTAAGAATAATGGTATTTTGTCTCAGTGGACTCCTCCATATACACCTCAATTAAATAGTGTATCGGAAAGGAGAAATCGTACTCTATTAGATATGGTACGATCAATGATAAGTTATGCCAAACTTCCAATCTCTTTATGGGGATATGCACTGTTGACTGCTGCATATCTGTTGAACAAAGTTCCCAGTAAGTCAGTATCTTCCACTCGATATGATATATGGAAAGGAAAGAAACAAGACTTTAAGCATGTTAGAGTCTGGGGTTGTCCTGCACATGTCAAAAGACATGATCCAGACAAACTGGATTCCAGGACAGAAAAATGTAGATTTGTGGGATATCCAAAAGATACTTTTGGATATTATTTCTATCAGCCCAGCGATCAAAGGGTGTTTGTCGCAAAAAGAGTTGTCTTCTTAGAGAAATAATATCTTTCAAAAGAAGACAGTGGGAGCAAGATAGAATTGGAAGAAATTCTAGACTCACAAATCAACACTAGTTCATCTACTGAACCATTGACTCAAGAATTTGTTCAAGATGATACACAAAAGGTTCGCAGATCAGGTAGAGTGCCTAAGCAGCCTGAAAGATATGTTGGACATATCGTTGATGGCAAACCAAAAGTGCACTTAAATGAGGATGATGATCCTCAAACCTACCAAGAAGCCATAAATAGTCAAGAATCAGAAAAATGGCAAGAGGCAATGAATTCTGAAATTCAGTCCATGTATGCCAACCAAGTTTGGAACTTGGTTGATCTGCCAGAAGGTATAGTACCTATTGGCAGTAAATGGATCTTTAAAAGAAAGATCGGGGCAGATGAACAGATTGACACATACAAGGCAAGGCTGGTAGCAAAAGGATATCGTGAAAGGCAAGGCATTGACTATGACGAAACCTTTTCTCCAGTTGCCATGATTAAGTCAATCAGAATACTTCTTGCAATCGCCGCATTCTATGATTATGAAATATGGCAAATGGATGTGAAAACAACATTCCTTAACGGGAACCTTTAAGAAGAAGTGTATATCATACAACCTGAAGGATTCACTTCCAAAGAGCATTCAAGTAAGGTATGCAAGCTGTAAAGATCCATTTATGGATTAAAGCAGGCATCCCGAACTTGGAATTTAAGATTTGATGAAGCAATCAAATCTTATGACTTCATTAAGAATGAAGATAAACCTTGTGTATACAAAAAGGCTAGTGGGAGCGCAGTTACCTTTTTAGTACTTTACGTTGATGACATTCTACTCATTGGGAATGATGTAGGAATGTTGTCATCAGTAAAGACTTGGTTATCCAAAAACTTCTTCATGAAAGATTTGGGGGAAGCATTCTATATTCTGGGAATAAGGATCTATAGAGATAGGTCCAAAAGGATGCTTGGCTTATCCCAATCTATGTACATAGATATCATAGTCAAAAGGTTTGGCATGGAAAATTCCAAGAGAGGCCTCGTTCCAATGAGACATGGAATTTATCTCTCTAAGGAAATGTCTCCCAAGACACCTGAAGAGAAAGCATACATGGATAGAGTTCCTTATGCCTCGGCAATATGATCTATCATGTATGCAATGCTATGTACTAGACTTGATGTGGCACACCCACTAAGTGTCACTAGTAGATATCAGGCTGATCCTGGTGAAGAACACTGGAAGGCGGTAAAATGCATCCTTAGATACTTAAGAAGAACTAAGGATCTATTTCTCGTCTATGGAGGAAACGACTTGGAACTTCGAGGGTTTACTGACTCGAGTTTCCAGTCGGATATGGATGATAGCAAATCCATGTCTGGATTTGTGTTCATGTTAAATGGAGGTGCAGTAAGTTGGAAAAGTTCCAAACAAGAAACAACTGCAGATTCGACGACCGAAGCAGAATACATTGCTGCAACTGAAGAGGCCAAGGAGGCGGTTTGGATGAAGAAATTCATCTCAGCACTTGGAGTAGTTCCAAGCATTTCAGATCCTGTTCCATTATTGTGTGACAACAATGGGGCAATAGCTCAAGCGAAGGAGCCAAGATCACATCAGAAGTCAAAGCACATTCTGAGACGATTTCATCTGATTCGTGAGATTATCGTCCGAAGAGATATAGTAGTTGAGAAAGTCTCATCTGAAGATAATGTAGCAGATCCCTTGACTAAGCCATTGTCTTAAAACAATTTAGAATGTCACCTTAAGTCTATGGGACTTAGACACATGGGTGATTGGATATAGTCCAAGTGGGAGAATGATAGAATTGGGTGGCCTCAAAGCCAATCATTGTACATTCTAGTTCAGATTATTAATAAAGGCAATCATTTCTTCATTCATAGTTCTTGCAAATTAACTATAGTAATGAAGGTCCGTAGACAAATGTATGGGATATTGAATCATAATGAGATCATGATAGTGAGATCAATATCCTCAGTCACTTGTCTTAAACAGTTTTCGATCATAGGATATTTGAGATGGACATTAAATATCCGATAAGATCGACACAAGTTGTTTCTGCTCATATGATGAGGGTGAATGATCTCACATTCACTCGTGTGGTGACACTAAGACAAACTTGTGGGTGCTCATTAGAGAATGAGTTCACTGAACAGACCCAAATAAGAATTCCTGGATGGTAATTATACCTATTAGTCAACCAGGGAATTCAATCGTTGCAGTAGCACAGTTGGTCCTTTGACCTGAGTCACCAATGATACCTTGTTTGTGGACCATTGTATCTTGATTCTCTGACTTGTGGACTTTAACCATTAAGCCCACGATAGTCGGTCTCTCAGATACAGTGGAAAGCTTGCGAAGGTAATTGAGTGAACAACAAGGGATCACTCACTCTTAGTATAAGACTAGAGAGAGAATGTCCTATGGATGTGTACACAGAAATCCCTGGCTAGGGTCAAATGAAAGAGATGTCTTTCTAGAAATTAACTGAGTACTGGAATCCATCTAAATAATGCGATAGAGGGTTTGACTATAATACCATACCCTTGCGTTATTGGGATATTGCATGAGTGAATGATTTTATCTGTGCGGTATCTACAGACGGAAAGGTTCAATTAAAGGGAACAATATCCCTTATATCTTCTGGGATCATGAGGTAGTGTTTGGTGTTGTTCATGATCAGAAGGCCAAGTGAATTAATCATCAGATGATAATCCACTTGTTTATTAAATTAATCATTTAACATATGATGTTTAAATGATAATTAATAAATATTAAACTCTAGAATTAGTTCTAAGTTTAATGGGCCTGAAACCGGACTGATATATGGGCCTAGAGGGTCACACACATAAGAGTTCTCGTCAGACAGTGAGAGACGTTAAATTTCATGCTTATCTAGGTTTTTATGAAAAGTCGTAGGATAAACATGAAGATTTAATGGAGATTTATCCAAGGCCAAATTCTTGGATAATCATGAGGATTAATCCTTGTGCTTATCCTTATTTCTATATAAGGAGGCCAAGGAGGAGGGGTAAAAAGGTTGGTTGGACGAATTACTCACCCCAGATTCTCTATCTCCTCTCTCTCTCTCCTTCTCTCTCTCTTGGAGTAGATATGTCTCTCTCCGCGCATGGTGGATTTGAGATCTGGTCGGAGCACTCAAGTCGAGGAGGAAATCGCGTCTGCAGCGGGAACTCGTGTGGATACCTCTAGAGATCGTGCGCGTATGCGATTACCGAGTCGGAATCATCCACGGGAGATTCGAAACCCCGCAAAGGTGAAGAACCGTTCTTCCCGCGTTTATTTTATTGTCCATTTTACGATCCCAGCAAGCGATACATAGGAATCGATTTTATTCTCCGCTGCGTTCTTGGCGATTCCTTACAATGAGGGTGGAGAGACGGAGTGCAACAGAGATGGTGATGGTGACGGTAATGGCAATGGCGATGGAGATGAGGGGCACAACAGAGATGCAGGTAGCAAAGCTAGGAGGGGCGCAACAGAGTTGGAGGTGGAGTTGGGACTGTGGGAAGGGGATGATGCGGGGGGAGGGGGTTTGGTCGGGATAAAAAAAAAGGTATATCCACTTTTTTTTGTGTTATGTTTTGTGAAGGACAACTTTGTCAAGATATATTTTAAAAGTGTTAGTCAAACACCTCTTTCAACACATTTTCGTTGTCAAAACATATATTTATAAAAAAAATAGCATTATACTACAACCAAACATCCCATAAGCTCATATAATTCTTAAACTGCAATTGGAAATAAGGGCTTAGACTACCTTTTACATTTAACAAATTTCAAATGGTTAGGTGAGGGTCCCTAATGGCCATCATCATTCACGAGGCTTTTGTTTTTTACATGAATAACTTACATATCATCGTGGACCTTCGCAAGAAGACAATCTTGATTCTAGACGCATGGATGTGTTAGCTTTCTGCATATAACTCCTCCCGAATTGAATGCCATGATTTTAGATAGCTCTATAGATATAAATTGATATATTTAGGTAACCTTTATCAATATCAGTTTTGATATTGCTACAAGTAACTAGTATATATTTGGTTGCACTCTATCAATTTTGATTTTCATATATTGCTAAGAATATTGTCATATCAAATTCAATATAAATCTAAATCGATATTAAAAATGCTAAAGTTAAGTCTTTGAGAGTCTAAAGACTGACTCTCTCTCTCTCTCTTCCCTTCACATTTAGTTATTTTTATGCCTATAGCTCTTTCGAAATTAGAAGATAATAATTTAAACTTGGATCCCTTGGTTTGGTTAAGTTTTTAGTCCATTGCTCATGTAACTTGTCGTAGGGGGGACAAGATGGAAATTATAAACTTAGAATTGAATTCTTAAATTGCAATTGGAAATAAAGAAATTGGATTAGTTTTACATTTAACAAATTTCTAATTATCTGGTGGGCGGTCCCCAAATTATCAGCATCAAAAGGGTGAGGCATGCTGTTACCCGTCTTGGAATCTGATGCTCTAAGCCCCTCCTCTCCGCCTACCCCAGCGGGAGTATTGGGCTCCGCCTGAGCATCCAAATTAGTATCAAGGTGAGGCAGCTGTAGACACGCTAATTTTGACATCATTTTGAGTAAATTTCATATCATATAATAATGCCTCAAAATAGTCTGATATTCAATCATTAGTTAATTGATCTTTCTGGATTAAATAGCATCGGGTCAGACAGACATAATTTAAGTTAATTAATTAAATTGATTTTAACTCAAATTTTAATTAAAATATGAAAAAAAATCTAAAAGACGTCGACCTGTGTAGACGTCATTTAGAGTTTATTTATATTTTGATATTTAAATTTAAATTTTAATTAATTGATCAATTGGCTAAAAGACATCTGCTAGGCACGACGCCATTTAGGTTTCCTAAGTTGTTTCTATCTCTTTTTCCGAATGTTTATCCTTATCTTAATTAGTCTAAAAGACGTCTCTCACGGGCGATGCGTTTTAGATAATTACAGATAATGATGAATTAATCTGTGTTTATCTGTTTGTTAATTAGATAAACTTCAAATTCTTTCATGTTAATCTTTAAAATAACCGTAGATGTAAAGCCTATAAATACCTAACCCCTTGGTCATTGAAGAATTAGTGATGATGAGTGATGATAAGTGATTAAAGTGATAATTCTTGAGAGGTTAGTGATAATTCTGAGTGATCCAAGAAGAAGACAACGTCCAGACGCTGAAGGATCAAAGCGCTACTACTTCCAAGAGTCGGCATCCTTTCTTCATCGCCTCTTCGTCCCTTCAAGAACTTTCAAGACCAAGGCTTTCTAGGGGTCATCCAATTTAGTTCTTTGCATTAATCTCTTCGATTTCATCATATTAGTTCAAAATCTCATTCAATACATCACTCCATGCAACACACTCACTAGCATAATTTCAAACCTATATGTTTAAGGGGTTTAAAAGACCACAAACAAGTGAGTTCAATTGTTCAAGTTGCATGATTAAAATTTCTACTGGGATAGATACTACATCTATTTGAGTTCTCATTGTTTTCTCTTTCTTTCCACTTTGTTGCAAAATACAAAATAAGATCAAGAGGAGAGAATCAACAAGGAAAAGGAAATCTGGATGATCCTCAAAGTCCAATAAGCAGTCAAAGCAAGAACAAAGATAGAAAGGGCTCTCTTTCTTCAGCCGGCTGAAGGAGGGGAATCAAAGACTCGAACATCTCCCACATCCAAAACAGGTAGGCGATCAACCTTTTCTTTTGGAACTTTTTAGTTAAAAGTTTCTGGCGATCACATTCACTTAGTTTTTAATAGATTTATTTGTCACTTAAACAACATAATTTTTCATGATAATCACACACCTAATTTGAGCACTCACAGCTTTTTGGCGATCACGGTAGGACTTGGTCTCGCCATCTTTTTAATCTTTGTTCTTGCTTTCATCAATCGGGCACCCACGGTGCACCACCTGTGTCTCTCGACACGCCCTCACCGATCGGTGAGTTTTTAGTTTAGTTGTTATTCCTACGTGCACCACGTGCACACCTCTGCGGCAAGATCTTGCCCTCCCCGTTTGATTAGTTGAAAAGTTATTTTTATGATAAGAAGCATGTGTGATTGAGTGATTGTTTTGTTGTTTACATGATAAATCATCATGTTAAGAAATTGAAATGAAAAAGATTCGCATGAACCGATTATTTACTGCTTTCATCCTGTTTGTTTGAGGGGGAATCAATCCAAAAATTCCGCATGAAATATTTAATATGTGATTTGAAAAGCGTCCAGGAGCAGCGACGCGTTTCATACCGCGTCGCCCTACCCAGATGCCTTTCAGGCCAATTTCTCTGCTGTCTGCTGCCTGAGCCACTGCGAAAAAATAAGTTTATGTTTTAATAGCGTCGACCAACAGCGACGCGATTCAGGCAGTTTCTTGTTTCTTCTTCAGTTCTCAGATTTCTGATCTGTTTGCTACTACACATTATGTATTAAGCATTAGAGGCCACCCAGAACATAGGTCATACGCATTGGGGCTAACACCCTCCTCTTCTCCTAGGAACACCTTTCTTGACGTCTTCAACTCTCTCTGATTGGGTCGGTCTCTCGATCAGACTAGAGTGGTTGGCGTTAAAGACCTCCGTAAGTCTCCAAAATTAAGGTATTCCTCTTTGTTCATCGGGCTGGTTGTACCAATCGAAGTCCTGGTTAGATTTTCATAATGTTGTGAGAGAAAGCCATAGAGTATAACGGTGGAAATTGAACCGAAACTAGGATCCTACCCCTTGAGTGAATTTGTGATTAATTGAATCCAAATAACCCAACAAGGAATCCTGAAATAACGTTAAACATCCACTTGTTTGCTTAATCTCTGTGCAACTTGTCTGCAAATCCTTGAAAAAAATCTAATATCATGCTATTTCGATCAGGTAGGGATTTGATCATGGCTCTAGATGCCATAGTCAACTACGAGGGAGATGCTAATGCCCCTCTTGAGTCTGATTACCATTTTGAAAGCAGGGGAGATGCTGATGCCCCCCGTAATCCCCATTCTTGTCCAGTTCGATATGAGGGAAATCAACAAACCCCTCTTCCTTGTGCTCATGATCAATATTCTGATCTTCCTCCGCATGTGCATGCGATTCCTAATCCTATTTTCAAGGGGGGCATGAACCCGAATGATCTTTCATCCTCCGATCTCTCGGATCTAGTGAACGCTTTGTGAGTTCTTGCCTCCCGTCTGGATCCTCGACAGTTCGAGGCAATCAAGTCTATTTTGAAGGGGAAGACGCCCATGCAGTTTGCCGAGCCGAATCTTGTGGCTCCCCCTATCATTCCTCAACCTCCTCCTCATCATACTTCTTTCATTCCCCAGGCCATGGAAGGCCATCAAGTCTTAACTTTCGGCCAACTGGGCCACAACTTTCTTTTTCGAGGCAACCGGTCAGGCCGCTGACGCCTACTTACCAAAATGCCCTAGGGTATGGCAGAAGCTCTACCGGACCCCAACTCTATTGTCCTCCTTGCCCTACATATTCTAGACAACAGGCCTATCATGTACCTCCACCTCCACCTCCTCCCCAGGTTGATCCAACAACACAAGCACTGCTGGCAAAGATGGAGTGTATGGATGAACAATTCAACAACCTTTATAAAATGATGGGAGTTAAAGCCGCACCAGAGATTAACTTACCAAGTCTGCCTGTGTTCCATCTGCCACCCTCTGAGATGCCAATGTACCGAAAATACAACGGTACTAGTAACCCCTTCACTCATTTGAAGGAGTTTATGTATGAATCATCTTTCTGGCAGAACGACAGGAGGTCGTTAGCGTTTTTGTTCAGGAGATCCTTAGAGGGACCAGCCCTCGAATTGTTCTTTTATTTAGAACCTGCTGAAGGAGAGGATTACAGTATCGTATCACGAAAGTTCATTCAACGATACCAGGATAGAGTTGCCCCCTCCCTGTCCATTACTGATTTGATAGCAGAAAAGATGAAGCCCGACGAGGAATTCGTCAGTTTTGCTGATAGATGGAAGGGTATGGCAAAAAAAGTGAAAGATCATATGTCTGAGTCGGAGCAAGTAAAGATGTTAATCTCTAATGCCACGCCTCAGTTTAAACTAGTCCTCTCCCTGAACAACCTGACCAACATGGCAGAGCTCTATGAAAGGGCGCGGTACTGTCAGAATACTTTCAAGGATGCTACGTTCCCTAGCGTCTTTGATTCTCACCGACCTAGCAGGCCTCCACCTCAGAACCCTGCCGTGCCAAATTCCCCTAGCACGGGTCCAACCACTGAGGGCACGCTCTCCCATGAGCAAGTTAGCAGCATGAACAACAATCCGCACCAATTTGTGAGGAATCAACAACCACAGGACCAGCGGCCACAACAGCCAAATCAATAAGGTTACAGACAGTAGCATCCGAACCCACAGTATCAGCAGCCTCAGTACCAGTGGCCTCAGCAGCCGAACCAGCAGCCACAACAGCAGCCACAGCAGCAGCCACAACGGCAATTATAGTATCAGCCCCCACAACAACAATATCAGGAACAACAACAGTACCAGCCGTGCGCACCGCTGGCATATCACAATGTACCTCCTCCTGCTGATTATAACCAGCAGAGGAAGCCTCCAGGCCCGAAGAGGGCAGAATATCCGATTCTTCCGGAGTCCTTAGCGGATATTTTTAGTGCTTTAATGGCAGCCAATGCTTTGGTTCTTCTAAGAGAAAAAGCTGTTTGGCCCCAAAATGCCGACACTTCCACGTATTGTTATTTCCACAGACAACCTGGACACACCATAGATACCTGCTTCCAATTTCGAGACTATATTCATGATCTCAACGAGCAGGGAGGCATCAACTGGGAAGAAATGAAGAAGTACATATCCGCCTTGAAGACGAGAAAACTACCACAACAACAACAGCAGCAACAACAACCAAGAGCGTCAGCACAGGCAGCGGTGCCGCCAAATATGGGTATAGTGCAAAACCCACTCCCGGAGCACCATAACCAGAATCAAGTTGCCCCTATTTTGACAAATAGTCGGTCTGATGCTAATCGGGGGCAACAGTGGAAAATAGAGGACTCCTCCTCTATTTATTCAACAGGCCATACTTCGAGCACCGCAGAACAACCACCATGCCGCATTATCCATATACCTAGACCACAACCCATTACCATCACGCCAATACCAACACCCGCATACCATTTACCCAAACCTACTAACCCGTCACCAGCTTCCACTTTCCTTAAACCCATTAACCCATCACCACCGCCCACATTCCTCAAACCCATTATCTCCCACGCCGCTACGCCTCCATTAAATAACCCCCCGCAAGTTAATTACGCACCCCTCATGCCATCCAAACCACTGCTCCACGTACCATTCCCCACATCACCCACTACCACTACCGCTTACCCGGACGCCATCCAACCATCTAAACCTCTACTTCGCATGCCATTCCCCACTTTATCCGCACCAACCACTTACCCTTCCGCCATCCAACCATCTAAGCCTCTCATCCGTACCATGCCACCACCAATTAACCCCACACCATCACCCGTATACCAACCCTCCACACCATCTACACCATCCACTAACTCTGCGGTGCTCAAGTTATCACCCGGCCCTTCCACAACTGAAGAACATGCACCCCGGAGTGGGAGGATCTTCAATAAGGTCTTTCCTCAATCAACAGTCAGAGATGGCCAATCACAGTCGTCGGAGGAAACACATAATGATAAGAGTGCACCAGGCACTCAATATGACCTGCTGAAGCATTTTGACAGAACACTGGCACGAATCTCTGTACTTGAATTGATAAAGAGATCGAAGACCCATCATGTAAGGATTGAAGTTTCGGATCTGATTATCGGGTCAGTTTCGGAGTCGGATCCCTTAGTTTGGGCCCTGGTGAGTGTAGGCGCCCGGAACGTCCCCCGCCGCGGCTGCGGGCTTCGGACGAGGGTTCCTCTCCGTTCGTCTTAGCACTGTGGCGATTTAAAGGGAGTTAGAAATAAAGGATGTGATCGCCAGGAGCATTACCTTACGGTCCCTGTGCTCCGCAGGATGGTGGGGATGTGATCGCGTTTTGTGGAAGCGGAAGATGGTGGTTTCCCCTTCTCTTCCTCCGGCCGGCCAGAGGAGGAGAGCTCGGTAGTGCACGCGCAGAATCTGGTAAGAACCCCTGAAAAGAGAAGACAGACAAAGAAAAGACAATCACCCAATTAGAACTGTGACATGTAGGAACCGTTCATGCAAACATAAAAATTAACTAAAATTAGAGGGAGACGCACCGGATGGGTGTTTGGGAGGGAAGGTGACCATAGGTTATGGCCACCCACCTCCCGATTTTTATTTGGAACCTCTGGGGGTAAATAGGGATTGCTAAGTCATTCTAGGATGTATGCATGCAGATAAGTGCTCGTGTGTGAAGAGTGAAATGATGTGTTGAAGGTAAAAAGAGAGTGAAAGAGGGAGGATGTTACGGCATGGATGGAAATTGGAAATGCAATGAAGTGAAAAAGGTGAAAAGTAAAAGAGGATTAAGAAGACAAGCCCGTTTGGAGTGACGTTCCTCCTAAAACAACCTTCTGACTCTTTGCTCTCTTGCTAGCCTTCTCTGAGCCTTTCCTCCAAGAAGCCACCTCTCAACCCCAGAAAATCCTTAACCCCCTTGCTCGAGAGGATGTGGGGGGTTTAAATAGGCGAAGGAAGAAAGGGGAGAAAACAGGAGTCTAAATCCCCGTAAATCACCCTTCAACCAATAGGGAGTGGTCAAGGGTTGGAGGTAGTGGACGCGGTAGTCGCCGGAGTGGGGAGTGGTCGGAGTAGTGAGGGACGAGGGCGAAGAGTAGAGGAGATCGTGGGGAAGACGGGGTCAAGGGGGTGGTTAAGGAGTGGACGGCCAGGTGACATGCCTTCCATTCTTGTGGTGGAAGGCAGCTCGGCTGGCCTTCGAAGGGAGTGGAAGGCGAGGGGTGGCCTTCGAAGGAGGCGGAAGGCAAGGGGTGGCCTTCGAAGGAGGTGGAAGGCAAGGGGGCTGGCCTTCCACGAAAAGGTGGTAAAAAGTGAAAAAGGTGTCTAAAAAGGTGGAAGGCGAGGTGGCTGGCCTTCGAAGGGGGTAGAAGGCGGGGGGTGGCCTTCGAAGGCGGTGGAAGGCAAGGGGGCTGGCCTTCCACGAAAAGGTGAAAAATGGTGGCCAAAAGGGTGGAAGGCAAGGTGGCTGGCCTTCGAAGGTGGTGGAAGGCGTGGGGTGGCCTTCGAAGGGGTTGGAAGGCCGACTGGCTGGCCTTCCACGAAAAAGGTGGCTAGAGTCGGGATTTGGTTAATGGGCCTAGCTGGTAGTGGGCTGAGATGGCTGAAATGAGGGGATTTTGGTGATGAAGGGCTAATGATGGATTGGGTTCATGACCAAAAGGGTGGTCCAAAATCGGTGTCTACAGTGAGGCTGTGACTTAGTTTCAAGCTCGACGCGGTTCAAACGGCGTCCAGCAATGTGGGCGCATTTTAGGCTGTGCCACGTGGGCGCCACGTGGGCTGGCCTTGGGGCGCGAGTGTACGGTCCCGGTCATATCGTCTGAATGACGTCTTGGATGGACGATGCCATTTAGAGTACGACCCTGGGTTGTCAGTATACAGCCCGGTCTTGTCGTCTGAATGACGTCGGACTTGCAGGACGCGTTTTATCCAGCTTCTGTTTGATCCCGCGAACCACCACCCCTTCTCCTTGCTTTCCTCCCTTCATTCCATCTCTCCCTCCACTCCATCAACCTCCTAACTCCCACCACTACCACCACCATCTCCTCCGCGGCGTTTTTCTCTCTGGACGGCGGCCGACGTCTACGGCGGTACTAGCGGCGGCGTGTGGCGAAGTGGGTTGGCGGCTTGGAGCTAGGAGGAGTTCGAGTAACCGGTAGGGTGACGATCCCAGTTGTATTTCGTTTAAAAATCATGTTTTTCCCGCTTTGGAGCATGTTTAGGGGTTTTCTTGGGGTGAGAATATTAAATGCATGTAATGAGAAATTGGGTATTTTAATGGGTATCTAGGTTCTTCTCCTCCTTCTCCACTTTGTTCGTATTTTTATACGATTTGGGGGAGGAAATTCCACCCCGTGGATTGGGGGAAGGCGGAAGGAGAACCTGTCTGTGAAGGTTGAATGGCGTCGGGGGACAGCGACGCCTTTTAGAAAGGCGGCTTCCACCCACGACGCAATTTGACCTAGATAACAGACTATGTCTCTGGAACTGAATGGCGTCCAGGGACAGCGACGCCATTTTAATCGCGTCCTCCGTGAACGACGCCTTTTAGGCCAGTTTTTCCATTGAACCAGTTTAGGGGTCTTGAATGACGTCGGCCTTGGGCGACGCTATTCAAGCTAGAATTCCATTAATCCATGCAATTAACACATGTTTACACTGTTAGATAGTTTAGTTAATTGCATGTGTAGAAATGTATTCGATGACATTGGATTCTATGTGATCGGATTGCACCGTATTGTGTTTTGTGCAATCGTAAGCCTAGAGTGACAATTGTTAGCGCTTAGGCACCCTGTGTCGGTGTGGGAGTGACACGGCACCGATGTGGGAGTGGCAGGGTGACGCCTAGAGAGAGGGTCACCTGGTGTACCCCGGGATATAGCTTGTATCGGTGTGGGAGTGGTACATTCAGAGTGTCACTCGTGCTGGGGGAAGCAGAAACCACTTGGAGCCTGTCGGGCCGGAGTAGCCAGCGCGCTATCCGAGGGGTTGTTGTTTGGTCTCAGCAGGTCGGTGCCTTCTGTGTTCGGCCATGCGACTTGTGTGTTTCGCCGAGACGTGGGTTGTGGACTTGTGACGGAGTGGTTTTTAGAATTGTGCATGTTACCGTTTGAATGCATGCGTTTTATAACAAAATTGGAAAATGTATTTACTGCTTTAATTGCTTAAATTGTCTACATTTGTGTTGTTATACTTGTGGGTGCGTGAGTGGGCGGTGGGGATCGAAGGATCCCTACTGAGTCTTTTCAATGAGACTCACCCCTGCGGTTTTCAGGTGAGGGTTCCAGGCAGGCGTAGCGAGGAGAGTGTTGTTTTGGGTCGCGCGCCAGCAGCCGTTGTTCCGGGGTATGCCCCGATATAGTTGTCATTTTATTTTCTGGCCTGTATGCTTAATTTTTTTTTTTCAGTTAGAGTATGTAATTATTTGCTGAGTTGAGTCGCATTGTAATAATTTTTAATTCTTGCACTTCCTTTTCAATTCAATGCGATGTGAATGTTTAGCTTAGTTTATTATTTATTTCCCAGACTTATCTAGATCCTGGTTTGGCTCCAAATTAATGATTCGGTACCCATTTAGTAATCGAATCCCCGATTATAGGGTGGCGGGTCGTTACACATCAGGAGGCTCTGATGGAGTATCTACAAAAGGTGATGGTCAACGAAGAAGTGCCGGTAGAGAAGATCGTCGCACTACTAGTTCCTCAGGGGGATCAGCCCTCTATTTCATTCTATGCATCGGAACTAGCACCAGCAGCAGCCAGGAGCATGGCTCTAAGTATTACGGTCAATATCTGCAAGAAGGCCGTAGATGCATGTCTGGTCGACACAGGGGTTCAATCAATGTCTTGCCTCCGAAGACCCTTGAATTGTGTAGTGTGCCCAAAGAAAAATGGCTGCCTAACCCTATCTCTGTAACAGCATATGATAATTCCACCCGTTCCCCTCTGGGAATGGTCTATTTGAAAGTGGAGTTGGGCCCTGTATGTCATGCCAAGGTCGAATTTCACATTTTGGAAATCGATCCTTCCTTGAACACTATTTTGGGTCGTCCTTATATGAAAACCCTCGAGGCGATTCCCTCTACGAATCATCAGTGTCTCAAATTTCCCTACAAAAGATGAATCATTAAAGTTACGAGCATGCCGATCCTTGCTGCTGCTCATTCCTTGAATATCAAGTCCACTTCTTCACCTGGCCGACAACCTTTTCTGTCAATATTACAGGTCTACCATCCGGTGGCTGATCCTTTAAAGGCCGCCACTCTTACTCCTTATCCACTGAATGCCATAAAGCAGGGGAAGTGCATGAGTACCCCTGGATGGTAAATAATGATGAAGAGTGGTTATCAGCCTGGAAAAGGCCTGGGCACGCAATTACAAGGCAGAACCACGCCCGTCAAAGACAATCGAAGGACACCTGGAAATGGCCTGGGCTATAGGCCAAGAAAAGTGAAGCAGGACATTACTCAGCAGGAAGAGAATGAAGACGGCCAGAAGATATGGGAGACAATGTCCACACCATGCAAAGAAGGTCGGGACCCCTTAACATGGGCTTTATACACACATTTTGTCAAGAGGCCCGTAATCAGTCATGACAATACGGTGGTCATTACTTCCTATTTTGACCTCCATAACATATATGGAAGAGATGTAGCCAGACATTGTTCAGAACTGCTCACGTACCAGTCCTTAGAGGCTCTGCGGCCAATGAAAAGGAGGAAATTTCAAGACCCTGAGTGTGAATGGTACAGATGGTTTGACTTAAGGGATCTGTATATTGCATTGAATAGACTATCTTTTGATCCCTTAGAACCTAAGTGGCCGCCACAAATAGATGAATTGATTGAAGGGTCTGGCGTCATTTTTGATAAAAGAATACTGCTATCTGAGGAAACTGATGAAGGGGAGCCATATGACCCCTATGAAGCTGGTTATACCACGGATCTTCTCTAGAGAGGGACTTATCATTCTCACATTTTCACACTTCATACCTTGTTCCGCACTCTGCTTCTGACCCCGACTTGGTCGCGGGTCATTACTGAAGATATTCCACGGGCTCTGCCCATCGTGATCACCCTGTCCCTACGGGACTTCATTCCCCAACTTCCTCTTGATCTAGAGAGGATTTATGATTTAATCTGGGACATACTGCTGTATGATCCCCCTAATCCTTTGGCCTTGGTGCCGCTTCCTCCATTCCATTTTCCTCCTATTCACCTTCATTCTTGTTTCATGATTAATTCATCTTTTCTCTAAAAAAAAACGTCAATTTGGCAACAAATTTCTCTCAAATCCTCATCGAGGAAACTTCCTACTTGTCCGATCATACCCCATCGCGTGGGTCTTTCGGTCAAGATTCTCTTCTAAATCTACCCTGCCCCTCCCCTCGGGAGGATTCTCCTATATTTGCTCCTGTATCCCATAATTTTCATTATGCTTCATCCTCATTAGGTCAGGATAGGCAGTCTAGTAAAGATAGGCAGTCTAGTTCTAAGCAGGTTAGTCAGGTTAGGAAGTCTAGAAAGTCTAAGGGTAAACAAATTCCATATAGATACCTACAGAATTTAGCTGATAAATGTCTTTCTTGCTCTATGATCCCTCAGCTATTAAATAGTCCTATTCAGATGCCAGAAGATTGTATAGATGATAAGTCAGTTAATGATGGATATGGGGTGTATGAATTGATACACGAAAAAGACCCATTGTTGAAGATGAAGAAGATGACGAGGACGCGGCTGAGGCATATGCTAGTGGAGTGAAAAGATTCGACGAACCTTCAGCTACCGTAGAAGAGCCCACCAAAGAGATCAATCTAGGGACTGAAGACGAACCTAAGGTTGTCCTCGTTAGCAAGAATCTTTCTGAAATGGACGAGAAGGCAATGGTACAAGTTCTTAAGGATTATAAAGACACTTTTGCCTGGAGTTATGAGGATATGCCGAGGTTAGACTCATCACTAGTGGAACACAGGTTGACATTAAAGGATGGAGCTAGTCCGGTCAAACAGAAGTTAAGGCGATTCCACCCACAAATGGCTTTGAAGATGAAGGAAGAGGTCGATAAATTACATAAAGCCAAATTCATTAAAGTTGTCCTTTATCTACAATGGGTGGCCAACATAGTCCCGGTTATGAAGAAAGACGGGAAGGTCAGGATTTGTATTGACTTCCGAGATTTGAACCGGGTGGTCCTAAAGACGATTTTCCATTGCCTCACATTGATGTACTCATCGATAACACTGCTGGCTATGAAACTTTATCATTTATGGATGGATTTTCAGGATATAATCAGATCAAATTGGCAGAAGAAGATCAGGAAAAGACATCATTCACTACACCTTGGGGAACATATTGCTATGTCGTCATGCCATTTGAATTAAAGAATGCTTGAGCTACTTATCAGAGGGCTATGATGGCGATATTTCACGACATGATGCATATCGATCTAGAAGTGTATATGGATGACTTGTTGGTGAAATCTAAGACTAAGATTGAGCATGCCAAGGTCCTGACAAGAGTACTAGAGAGGTCAAGAGAATACCAGTTAAAGATGAACCCCAAGAAATGTGTATTCAGAGTATCCTCAGGGAAATTACTTGGATTCATTGTTAGTAAATGGAGAATTGAGATCGATCCCAACAAGGCAAAGGCTATTAGAGAAATGCCACCTCCCAAGAACTTGAAAGAGTTAAGAGGATTGATCAGGAGATTGCAATTTATTTGCCGTTTTGTCTCCCAGCACTCACAAAGGTGTAAGCCGTTTTACGAGCTTACCAAGCCGGGAGTCAAATTCGATTGGGACAATAAGTGTCAGGAGGCGTTTGATGGATTGAAGAATTGTTTGGCAAGTCCTCCTGTTTTGAGACCACCATCTCCGGGCAAACCATTGATACTTTACATTTCTGTCTTGGATGATGCAGTGGGGGCTGTCCTAGCACAAGAGGATGAAGAAGGAAAGGAGAGGGTAGCCTACTATCTCTCTAAACTTCTCAACCCCACTGAACAGAGATACACGGCGATGGAGAAAACATGTGCAGCACTTGTATGGGTTGTTCAGAAATTGAAGCATTATTTTTTAGCCCATGAAGTCCATCTTATCGCTAGAATGAATTCGATTAAGTTTCTTCTTGAGAAATCTGTCCTTATTGATAGGTTAGCACGATGGCAAAGCTTTCTATCTCAATTCGATATCACTTACGTTCAGCAGAAAGCGATCAAAGGTTATGCCATAGCAGAACATCTCGCTCATCATCCCCTTCCTCGTTTTGATCCAGTCCGATCGGAATTTCCGGATGAGGAACTGATGTCCATAGACCAAATCAAAGATGATATGTGGACTCTACATTTTGACGGAGCTCTGAATTCCCATGGAAAGGGGATTGGCATTGTTCTGTTATCACCTAAAGGTGTCACCATTCCACAAGCCTTTTAGTTTGACTTTCCAGTCGCTAACAATATAGCTGAATATGAGGCACTCCTTGTCGGCTTCGAGGCTGCTCTTTCCCATGGTGCTACCAAACTTAGGATTGTGGGTGATAGCTAATTGATTCTTCGCTAGGTGTTAACCAAATTTCGAACTCTTAATCCCAAACTCAAGCCTTATCAAGAACTTACCTCTGCTTATGCTAAGCTTTTCACAAAATTGGTCTTCGTCCATGTTCCTAGGAATCAAAACATCTTAGCTGACGCTCTAGCTTCACTTGCATCTTCTCTTAATTTTTCAATCAGCAGACAATCCGAATCAATCATCGTTCATAGGCATCTTTCACCCGCTGTGAAAGACCCTTCATTCCTTAGGACTAAAGAGAAGCTGCTAAAGAAGGTCAGAAATGGAGATATCGTGGAAAAGAGGGAGATTATGTTAATGGAACTGTTAGAAAAGATGGATGGTGAACAGAAACTATGGTACTACGAAATTGCTAAATATTGTGAAAATCAATCATATCCTGAAGAAGCCACAGCTGAGGAAAAAATGGCTATTAGGAGAGTTGCTCAAAGATACACCCTAGTTGGAGGAGCATTATACAAAAGAGGTTTTGATGGAGTTCTTCTAAGATGTTTAGACGAAGATGAGCTTTGGAAGGTTATGTAAGAAGCTCATGCTGGAGTTTGTGGTGGCCATGTTAATGGACAGATACTAGTAAAGAAAATCCTTAGACAAGGATTCTATTGGCCAACCATGGAAGAAGATTGTGTAGGATATGTCCGTAGGTGTGCTAAGTGTCAACTTCACGCCGATAAGATTCATTCTCCTGCATCTTCACTCCATCATGTCTCCTTCCCATGGCCTTTCTCCATGTAGGCTTTCGATATCATTGCACCCCTTGGCAATCCTGATTCTGGCATTAAGCAGAAGTCCTTCATCCTCACGGCAACGGAATACTTCACCAAGTGGGCAGAAGCTGAAGCATACACGGAAGTCAAAGCATCAACCGTCTGCAAGTTCATCATGAAGAACATCATTACCAGATTTGGAATTTCAAGCACCATCGTCACCGACAATGGACCGCAGTTCGTGTCACAAGAGCTGAAAGACCTCTGCAACAGGTACAAAATTGCATTGCATCATTCGTCTCCTTATTATCCGCAAGACAATGGCCAAACAGAGGCAACTAACAAGACTTTGATAAAAATCATCAAAAAGACGTGCAAGTCTAATAAATTCACAGACTGGCCAGAAAAATTGACTAAGGCTCTATGGGCCTACCGAACTTCAATCCACACGCCCACCAGGCAAACTCCTTATTCCTTAACATTTGGAATGGAGGCGGTAGTTCCATACGAGATCCTTATACCGTCATTAAGAATACAATTGAATAAGGAATTTTCTATTGATGAACACCGTTCAGCACTCCTTGCTCAATTGAAACTCTTAGACGAGAAAAGATGGTCAGCTGCTAATCTTGCAAGAGTTTATCAAAATAGACTAGCACGTTTTTACCAAAAGAAAGTCATCGAATGTAAGTTCAAAGTTGGTGAAATAGTCGTCAAAAGAATCTTTGTAAAACTTGGTGGTCCGCATTCTAAACTCCAACCCAATTGGGAAAGGACCTTATGTTGTGTCATATACTTTTCCTGGTAACGCTTACCGTCTAGTTAATGCAGAAGGGCAAGAATTAACTCACCCCTTGAATGGACTGTATCTTAAGAAATACTACCCTTAGGTTAAAGAGTCGATCAGCATGGTGCAAAGACCAGTAGAATCAGAAAATTTAGAAACTCAAATTTCCTTATCAGTCTGAATAATTTAATTCAAACACATTACTACACACACTGATACGTTTGATTCGTGAGTAACAAGAGATGCCAAGTCCTAAGGAATAACGGAAGCTTGACTAAAAGTGTAAAGTACAAATCATTCTTTTCAAACAAAATTCTGCTTTTACACTCAGCCCACGATTATCGGAACGAGGCTTAGAATAGACTACCAAAAATACCCGCCATCTTAGTAGGAGGCCGTCATAAAAAATGGGGGAGATCCGTCCCATGAAAAAGAAAAGCAAAAGCAAAAGGCAAAAGCCAAATGTCGAATCAAAAGGCCATCATACTACAAACGTTACATCAAGGCCATGAAATGAAAGGGAACGCAAGGTCAATAAATACCCCGGAAAGAAAATGACCGAACCTCAAAAGATCTTAGGGTAAGAAAGGAATATCTTTTTGGGTCTCCGGAACCTTCTCGTGGGCTTTCTAAACTAATTCTTCCATTCTTTCTGAAGAGGCGTACTCCAAGCTTAAGAAACGGCTTAGATTGACTAAAGATCAAATCATCAAATGGGATCACGAATGGAAGCATAAGTTCAAGCACGATGGGTTTAAGTTAGATTATTGAAGAACAATTTGAGAATTAAATTAATAGATGAATATATTCTTTTGATCTGAGTACCATGCTGGTCTCTTAGTTCGCACATTAATCCCAAAATAATAATAATAAAAAGATATTTCAAAATCCAAAAAAAGTACATATTTCAAAATCCCAAAAAAAATATATATCTCAAAATCTAAAATATTTCAAAAATCCAAAAAAAAAGTACATATCTCAAAATCCAAAAATATATATGTTCTGAAACCCAAACAAAATGAATATTTCAAAAATAAAAAATATTTCAATTAGCATCTGCTTGTAACATTTGGTATGCTTCATTCCTTTATTTTCAGCGAGCATTTGCATGCTTGTATGTTGCATCTTACCCCGTTATTTTCTTCCGTCCAATTATTATCACCTTTGTTAATAAAGGCTATGTCCATTGACCCTTCTACCAAGGATAGGATCAAGTAGTCGGTTACTTAACCAGGTAAGGGGCTAAGCCTGAATAGATGCTTAACCTGTTTGTTCAAGTCATATACAGGACACAAAGCATGAAGAGAGTTAGAATCCGGATTGAAGACAGCCAGAACCTATTTATGCAATTGAAAGGCGTCGTTGAACAGCGACGTGTTTTGGTTCATGTTAATGGCGTCAGCGCGACACGACGCGTTTCAGAAATTCAAAGAAAAGATTGCAAAGTTGAAAATTTTAAGAACATCCCACTATGGGAGTTTATGAGTCCTGACCGTGGCTAAAAAGACGGTTATCTCTATCCTTTGTATTATTTTATGTAATTAATTTGCATCATCATTACTATATGTTAAATATTTATTATATTATATCAAGGACCTTGTGGTTTTGATGAAACTGGAATTTGAGTTCCCCTTCAACAAAAATAGTAATAATTCCAGAGAATTCTTAATCGCACGGATAGGCCGTTTAATTGTTAATTAGTGAGGACGATGGTTCTACTTTTGTGAAACGGTGCGTGGATAAACGAGCCTCAATTTAGCACTGAATTACAAGAATTGATATCTTGACTCATTAATGACAATTTAACAATATTATCCTTAATTAATGTATATTTTATTTGACTTTATATTTTTCTTTTAGCACATTGATCAAATAATTTAAACATGATATGAAATAT
Organism: Zantedeschia hybrid cultivar; assembly: GCA_030544215.1. Lineage (NCBI taxonomy): Eukaryota > Viridiplantae > Streptophyta > Magnoliopsida > Alismatales > Araceae > Zantedeschia > Zantedeschia hybrid cultivar. Next base: position 52,733,794 of record JARZZO010000011.1, read on the forward strand.
TCCATTCTAAATTGAGTATCTTGATTATCTTTGATGTTTGCTTGAAAATATCCTTGGAATTCTATCCTTTCTTAGACTCTTTATCCAATATTTCTTGTTTTCTTTTAAGATCCATCATGGCTGCAGCACGTCCACATTGGCTGGCAATCGCTCCCTATGATGATGCAGTGTCTATGACCTGGGGTACTTCCCAATCCGTAGAGGTTGATCGACCTTATTTTATTTTCTTGTCTATCTCATCTAGACAGGATTAATTCCATTGATATTTTTGAGTTATTTTCATCGATGATTTTGAGAAAAAATTTCAATCATGTGATGTTAAGAGCGTGTCTCATCACACCTTGGCATCACCTTTTCAGTACATTCCATTTTCATTTCACTCCCTTGTAAAGACGATGCCAAGGTGAGGCAGCTGTAGACACGCTAATTTTGACATCATTTTGAGTAAATTTCATATCATATAATAATGCCTCAGAATGGTCTGATATTTAATTATTAGTTAATTGATCTTTCTGGATTAAATAGCATCAGGTCAGACAAACATAATTTAAGTTAATTAATTAAATTGATTTTAACTCAAATTTTAATTAAAATATGAAAAAAAGTCTAAAAGACGTCGACCTGTGTAGATGCCATTTAGAGTTTATTCATATTTTGATATTTAAATTTGACTTTTAATTAATTGATCAATTGGCTAAAAGACGTCTGCTAGGCACGACGCCATTTAGGTTTCCTAAGTTGTTTCTATCTCTTTTTCTGGATGTTTATCCTTAACTTAATTAGTCTAAAAGACGTCTCCCACGGGTGACGCGTTTTAGATAATTACAGATAATGATGAATTAATCTGTGTTTATCTGTTTGTTAGTTAGATAAACTTCAAATTCTTTCATGTTAATCTTTAAAATAACCGTGGATGTAAAGCCTATAAATATCCAACCCCTTGATCATTGAAGAATTAGTGATGATGAGTGATGATAAGTGATTAAAGTGATAATTCTTGAGAGGTTAGTGATAATTTTGAGTGATCCAAGAAGAAGACGACGTCCAGACGCTGAAGGATCAAAGCGCTGCTACTTCCAGGAGTCAGCATCCTTTCTTCATCGCCTCTTCGTCCCTTCAAGAACTTTTAAGACCAAGGCTTTCCAGGGGCCATCCAATTTAGTTCTTTGCATTAATCTCTTCGATTTCATCATATTAGTTCAAAATCTCATTCATCACATCACTCCATGCAACACACTCACTCGCATAATTTCAAACCTATTTGTTTAAGGGGTTTAAAAGACCACAAACAAGTGAGTTCAATTGTTCAAGTTGCATGATTAAAATTTCTACTGGGATAGATACTACATCTATTTGAGTTCTCATTGTTTTCTCTTTCTTTCCACTTTGTTGCAAAATACAAAATAAGATCAAGAGGAGAGAATCAACAAGGAAAAGGAAATCTGGATGATCCTCAAAGTCCAATAAGCAGTCAAAGCAAGAACAAAGATAGAAAGGGCTCTCTTTCTTCAGCCGGCTGAAGGAGGGGAATCAAGGACTCGAACATCTCCCACATCCAAAACAGGTAGGCGATCAACCTTTTCTTTTGGAACTTTTTAGTTAAAAGTTTATGGCGATCACATTCACTTAGTTTTTAATAGATTTATTTGTCACTTAAACAACATAATTTTTCATGATAATCACACACCTAATTTGAGATCGTTCCTTAAATATAAAGTCTCCTTTGATATCGTTCCTTAAATTCGAAATGAATTCCTTCGTCATGTATTTTTTGATATTAGTCCTGTTGGGTCGGAGATTCGTCTGGTCTAGATTAGATGGTCAGGAGTCCTTGGATCACAGTAGACTCCTCCTATTTCTACAAAATAAATATCAGGTCAGAGGAGACTCTGGTTGCAATCTAGGGGAACCCCCTCTGATGCTTAAATTAGAGTGCGTAGGAACAAAAAGAAAGTAGAGAGTCTAGTGTAGAACGTAGCTTTCTGAGAGTCCCAGGGGATCTCTTTTATAGGGACAAATCTGAGGTTGTAGCCGAGTACGAACGTACTACAATAAGTTAGGCCCGTTCCCAATACGGAATAGGACTATGGCTTTTTCTTATCTATTCTGGAGTTGGTCTAAAGGAGAGTTCCTTCGATAAGAAGTATCTGGATGTACATTGGACATCGGTGTCTGTTTCAGATTGGGACGCTCCCTGTTGGAGCCTAGGTTCGTGGCCCTATTAGTTGCAAGGCTCACCAGACTCTTGTAGCGAGCAAGAACGATCCTTAGTGGCCGGCTCACCTAACAAATGGGTCAGCAAAATTGGGCCCTTTCAAGTCCTTATAAACTTAGTATAATTTAAGAACAAATTCTTTTAGTTAAAAATCATTTAAAAGAAATAAATATTCATAGAATATTCTTCAAGCCAATGTTATAACAAATAGGAATATTTGAAATAACTCTAAAAATAAAAAATTGAACCCCAATGAACAATAAAAGGTGACCTTAATGGGCCGAGCTACTAATAGTTTTTTAATTTTTTAGATCTTTTTTGGATGGTTCGATTAGAGATCATCAGGTTGTCCGACATGTGGGGCTCATTTGGGGTGGCCTAGAAAAGTTCCATTTTTCTTCATTTTGGTTGCACTGGTAATGGATGTAGCAAGTAAAATTCAAATTTTAAATGAGGATATAAGTGCCTTTTTCACAGTAAGTTAAACTTGAACTCATGCTTAACTACGATAGAATTAAGGAAAATTGACGGAAGCAAATGGTAAGATTAAAAATAGATAAGTTTAAGTTTATGAGGATTAATATCAAAATATGTAAGATATAAAGACATGTTTCAAATGGGCTTTTCATTATGTTTATAGGGATCGATATCTAAAAAAAATCCTACAAGGAAAGGGCAGCCCTATACCACAGGGTTATTGCTAGTGTAAGATCTAGGGGGTTAATTACATATATAGTCTTGTCTTTACTTTTTCTTTGAAAAAGTCTATTTTTCACATTTAAATCTGCGACACTAGAGCAACCTTACAATTGCACCAAAATTCTTCCTCAAATTATAACAATATATGCAAAGTGTTCCAGAAGAAGTGACATATTCAATAGATGTAGCAACCAACAAGCTTACGGTAGGGCTGTTAATAGATACCCAAGTTCCGATTATCCTCTCTATTTATGTTTTTGTTAATGGATATGGAACTCCGTTAAAGACCACTCCTTAAGTTGTAGGAAACGGAAATGGAAATACTCATTTCCACATCCACTAACCTGTTTTTGTTTCCGAATGGAAATACTCCTTAAGATGTAGCAACCAATTAATAACCATCTATCAATCATCCACGATCCACACACATCATTCATCACATGAATAATTTAAAATAAGTGCATATCTATGACCACAGTGTGTTTTAACCATTCCACACATGATTCAGCGCATCATATGGCTAAAATAAAAGAGTTTTTCAAAATTAAATAACTTTGGCTTTTAAAAAACTAGGTTCCAATCAAAATTGGCTTTTGAATTTCAAAAATATTTTTAATTAATTTAAGCATGCAATTAAATCAAATTTAAAGGCATTAAAACACACATCACATGTGCACACACTCCAAATTAATAATTCTAGATTATTCCATGCAAATTAGAACACTTCTAATAATTAAATCAATCTAATAATTAGATTAAAACATATTAATAATCTAACAATTAGACTATTAATAATTAATTACTAATCTAACTCTTATATTAGTCTATTAAAATTAATCATTAATTTAACACTTAAATTAATAATCAAGTTAAATTAGTTATTTAACTATTAATCTAACTCTTAGACTAATAAATAAATTAATGTTAATAACTAATTTAACTCTTAAACTAGTAATTAACACAAATTAATTATCAACTATTAATCTAACTCTTAGATTATTAGATTAATATTAATTATTAGTTTAACACTTAAACTAATAACTAATAACTCCTAATTAAACCATTATATTAGTTAATTAAAACTAATTATCAATTTAACATTTAAATTGACAATTAATTCCAGTTAACTAATAATTAATAACTTAACACTTAATGTAGATAATGAAAATTAATTATTAATTTAACATTTAAATTAATAACCAATTTCAATTATTAACAACATTTGCTAATTAAATGATTCATAATCATTATTGCCCAATTAAAATGAAGAATTAAATAATAATTTCATATTCAAAAAAAAAATTTGAATTTTATAATTAAAATACAATTCTCAATTAAAATTTTAATGGGCTAAGGTTTAACATAATCTAGGGTTTAAAGGAATAGGGCTCAGCCACTTGGGCTAAGCCACTGGGCTCGAGCCTTGGCCGAGCCAGGGCTCGAACCAGGGTGCAACCTGGCCACATGCGGTCCCTGGCCCTGGCCAGGACCCGGTCGAGCCGGTCCAACCGGCTCGCTAACCAGGTCTGCCCCCAGCCCCAACCTGTAGCCCCGAAACCCTAACCCCTTGGAGGCAGGTGTAGGTGGTGTGGCCGGCAGCGGGGTTGAGGCAGGCTGCCCGGCGGCAAGCCCCCGGCGTCACCCGGCCCAGCCGGCGATGCCACCGGCACCGGCAGGCCCCTTTTCTTCCCCAAAAGAAACCCTAACTCCAATAGCTTTGTAGGTTGCAGGTTTCATGGCGGCGGCGGCGGCAGGGGGTTTTACCAACGCCGCCAACGGCCGGCTCCGGTGCCATATAGCCCTAGTCGGCAAAGCCCCGGCACCGGCGATGATCCCGGCACCGGCAGGCCGCCGGAGTTGCCCAAAATATGCAGCCCGAGCCCCTCTTCAACACTCTATTTTGATGTTTTCTTAAAACCCATGTAGAAAATAAGAGAGGCTCCCTCCGGCAACCTGTAGTGGCTTCTCCGGTGCCACCCACCAGCCTATTTGTGACCAGGGACATCCTCGAGAGGATCAAGGGGTGTCGGCCAATCTCCCCAACACTTGGGGTTGCACGAACATGGCCGCCGAAGACCCTCTGTTCTTCGTCCAACGAAGAACACGAAAAACCCAAAAAAAAATTCAAATTTTGCAGGACAAAAATAATCAAATTATTCTCATGATTTATGTTTATCGCATGAACTCAAATCCTACAAAAAGTTCGAACTATCGCATGGAATAATACATGGAATCACTAAATCGGAGACCCAAACAGGACGAGAAACAGTGGAACCTGGCTCTGATACCACTATTGGGATCTCAGGTTTCTCCGGATCTCCCGCGCAGCGGAAATAAAAATAAAAACGGAGATCCGTTCCCATTTCGAAAAACTAAAATTACGATAATCGGATTATCGAATATTACCGTGTGCGGATTCGAATCTGCAACCGTTCCGTTCCGTCGGTGCGACACCGCAAGCCGCGCAAGCGCCCGGCCTCTAGCGGAGTCCACGCGATCCTCCTCGCGACGAAAATCCTCTCGTTCCTCGTTTTTCGCAGCCCACGAAGTCTCCGTCGTTCGCCGCAACGATCGCCGCAACACGCGGATGATTTCCCGTTGAACGGGATTCGGAGATGCGACAGAGCAGATCCGGGGATCCGGATTCTTCTGGGGCACCAGAGAGAGAGAGAAAGAGAGGGGGGGGGGGGGGGGGGGCTAGGGTTGGCAGCAACTTGGCCTGCTCAACCCGTTCGCTACATTTTATACTAACCGCACAATTTTTCATAAAAACCCCTGGTTTATATAAAACCCACTTATTTATCCATCGCCTTGAGAATCATTTGCGTGTGACCCTCTAGGCCCAATAACCAGTCCGGTTAATAGCCCAATAAGCCCAGTGACTCCTCACTGGCTTTATTAATCAATTAATAACTCTTTATTAATTAATTAATCAATCGAATTGATGTCGCACATCGAATTCGATCCGGCCTCCGATCACGTTGGGTGCCAAACAACACCGCGTGAACCCGGAAGGTATCGAGGTTAAGCAACCCACTCTTGGAACCTTCCCGCCAACAGTTATTGCGTGGATATAATCCTTCATTCGTACAATGCTCTCGAGTCAACTCAGGGTATGGCGTGTTGTCAAACCCTAACCGGTCGACTCACTTGGATCGGATGTCGTTGATGAATATCGAAAAACTCCTTTCCCGATATTATCGTCCCCCCTGGCCAGGGACTTTCGCACATCCTTCCTAGAGCATTCTCTCTCATTGTACTGAGAGCAAATGATTCCTTATTGACACACAATTCCCTTCGACGGTATTCCGTTGTACCCGATCCTTGGCTATTTAGAATCCCGTAGTTAGAGATTCATAAACCAAAGTCAAAGCACAGAAGTCCACTGATAAGGTGTCCTTGGTGTCTCAGGTCCGAGGACCATCCACACAACTGCGACAATATAATCAAGCTGGTTGACAGTGAGGTACAATACCATCCAACGATTCAATCGGATCAGTTCAGTGAACTCATTCTCTAATGAGCACCTATAGATTCGCCTTAGTGTCTCCACACAAGCGACTATGAGATCAGTCACCCTCATCGCATGAGCATGAGTAATCTGTACTAGTCTAACTGGATATCCGATGTCCTTCTCGGATATCCTCCGACTAGGAACGATTAAGAATATGTGTGTTTAAGTGATCAGTCTCATTAGTATGATCTCATCATAATCTGATCACTATCGCACATATTCACGGACTTCATTATGAGACGATAATTAATACGATTTACACATAATGAATATTATGTCATTATATTAATAAATATGAACGAGATTACAAAGTCATATTGGCTTGCAGGCCACCTAAGACTAACAAGATTGACACTGCGATCCTAGCCTATCTCTACAGTGGGCTCTCTGCAACATCTATAGGTCTGCCTCCTTATGGTTGCATGCTCCTCTTCGCTCTATGGGTTGAATTGTACTTCAAGTTTGAATATCACACTAGAAATTCAGCAAGACCATCTCAAATCTATCAGAATAGTCTGATCTTTCATATTTCCAATATTGTGAAATTCAATGAAAGGATGATCAATCGAGTTGCTAAACTCAAGACTCGAGCTGATTGACGAGCTTATCTAAAGATAATGCCATCGTATGGATTCGACTCTTCACCACTTGCTCTTGTAGGTAAACCAATTTGAGTGCACCGTGCAGCTGGTGCAAAGTTTAAACTAATTGGGATAACTGAGTTCATGCTATATAATCCTCATCGATGCTATTCTCAACTCAGCCTGCCTTGCCATGAATTTCCTGAGTTTTCCCATACTTCTCCAATCAAGAAGCGTGTCTTGGAATCCGATGAAGACTTTGAAGCAACTGAGGTTATAGTTACACTATGGAATATTAGCTTCAATCATCGTGTAAAATCCTCTCAGGAAAGAGATAGAGGATTATCATATGCATATGTAATGGGACTTCAGGAAATCCTTCCTAGAAAATTCTCTTATTTTTCCTTTTTATGATGTAATAAAGAATTTATTTCCAATAAAGAATTATTCTTTTAATATCATAGAAATTCATCCCTTAATACTCTGTGATTTGTCCAAGATTTTTTCTTAAGTAAAACCATTATTTTTCCTTAAAATATTAGAGTTCAGGTTCATTTAATGTAAAATGCACCCACTCAGAAAGACGCTTTTCAACTAAAAATCATTTTCCAAAAATCAAAGTTTAATCCTTAAAGTCCCGAATTATGCCTAAAACGCGTCTACCGCTGTAGACGCCTTTCAATTATCTCTCTTACTTTTCCACAGACCTCTGCCATTAATCTTGTGATTAATCCACTGAAACGCGTCGTCCAAACAGGACGCGTTTAATCATTGACCGTGGTACGGTACTGTACAGAATTGGCAGTTTAACCTGAAACGCGTCTGTCAGGATGGACGCCTTTTACTCAATTTCAAACCCTTACCTTGCCGCCTCAGTTTATGCGCTTTGAATGGCGTCGTTGTTCATCGACGCGTTTTAAACTTTCCAAACAGAACCTATGCGAGCCCGAGCTCCCTTTCCTCATTCTCCAAAAACTCTCTCTCTCTCTTGCTTCTTTCTCCTCTCTGGCGATCACCCGATGATCTCCTTCTCCGTTACCGGCCTTCTTCTTGACTCCGGCGAACTTTCGTCTCCGGCCATCTCTTTGACAAACTCTCTCCATCTCTCTTTCTCTTCTTCAAGCCCTCTCCCTCTCCAAGCTCTCTTTCTCAAACCCTAAAAGCCATGGAACGCGGGCAACCAAGCAAAGCCAAGGCGGTCGTGAAACGCCGGCGGACCTTGGTCGTGAGGGAGGAAGAAGCTCCCGAAGAGATGTCAGCCGAGCTCACGGCGGTGGCGGCATTTTTGGAAGAAGAGGAAGTTCATCTCGCGGCTGTGAGTGAAGAAGAAGTAGAAGAAGGCTCCCACTTGGTAAGTTCTCTATGTGAATGTGAATGGGACGAGTTGAAAAGGGAGAAAGGGACTTTTCAAAAAGTCCGAAAATCGGGTTTGAATGGCGTCCAGACCAGGTGACGCCTTTCAAAGGGCGTCGCCATGGTCCGACGCCTTTCAAACCAAAAATGATTTTTTAAATAGAGTAGAAAATGGGTTCAAATTGTGTCAAGGCATGTGGGCATCCATGTTGCTCGACGCCTTTTAATTAGAATATTTTTATTGATTTTCTATGTCCATTAATTGATGAAATTCTTGTTTTATTTGCAGGGGACAATAAGGGCCCGGATCTCTTGGGATTTGGTAGTAGGGGCTTATAGACGACTCCTGGACTTCCAGAGGGAGAGACTTAGGCATATGGGTTTTGCCGAGATTCTAGAGATCAAGCCATTTTGGCTCGACTTGGTTCTTCTTCAGGCGCTCCGGGAGCGCTGGCATGCGGAAAGCAGGGCTTTCTTAATGCGCTGGGGACATATGGTCCCCAGCTTGGAGGATGTTGCTAGGATCACCGGCCTTAGAGTAGAAAGTCGGGCGGTGAGCGGGGTGACCTACCCCGACTATCGTGGATTGGAGGAGGCTTTACTTGAGATAGAGGTATCTACACTAGATAGGGAGTCTAGGATTGTCCCTATAGTGGAGGTGGAGGCAGCCTTAGGATTAGTGGAGCCCCAGCGTCGGTCTGATGAGACCCCGGAGCAGTTCAGAGATAGATTAGCCAGGTCCTCCTCTGCCGTCTACTGTAGTGATCCTAGCTGGGTAGAAGAGATAGATAGACAGCTTTGAGTCTTTCTTGTTTTCCTTTTTGGTCGATTGCTTTTTGATACGAAGGGCGACCACATTCACTGTAGGTTTCTTTATTTGTTAGATGATTTAGAGAGTTTGCACGAGTATGTATGGGGTGCGGCCCTCCTGGCCCACCTGTTTGCCGATCTGTCCGCGGTCACGCCAAATTGCGAGAGCACCATTAGCGGCTTCTCGCCGTTTCTTCAGGTATTAAGTTATTTAATTATTTGTTTATGTCATGAAAATGCAATGAAATGAAGCTTTTCTAACTTATATGTTCATGTATGCAGGTGTGGAGTTATCACTACTTCCCGCTCGGCCGAGCGAGGATAGTAAGACCGGACGCTGTCCCATTGGCCTGCTGTTGGCAGCCAATCGTGGACACCGCCCCTCAACATCACCAGTTGACGGCCCTCCGCCGTCAATTCTTAGATTATCCCGAGCTTCTTGTAAGTTGTCTAATTGTTTTGTTCATTAAATGTAATCTTTCATTTATTAAATGCAATTTATTCATTATGAATGCATCTAACCTGTATGCAGGTGATCTGGCGCCCATATATGGGTATGGGCGAGGTGGGCCAACCGTGGGTGACGGCTGGCCGGAGACGGTTTGGGAGACAGATGTGGGTACACTGTCTCAACGAGATCGAGCCCCTCCGCCTCCGCCTAGTGATGAGGACGCTGGGCCTCCACCAAGAGTGGAGGACGTCGGATGGAGCATGAGGTGGAAGCAAGCCCTCATAGACTGGCGTGCCAAGTTCCCGGAACAGTACGAGGACTGGCACCGCCGCGGCATACCGGTAGAGTCCCATGCAGAGAGTAGCGAGACTTTCCTCCAGCAGTACCGAACCCATTACGCCGACCAGTTGCGGCTCCTCTGCCCCCTAGATGTAAGTATGCTTTGATGCTTCTTTCATTTTATTATCTTCGTTTATATTTGTGAATGAATGTATGTATATATGATGTGCAGGATGCACGAGACGCGGTGATCGTCGACCTCCGGGCCCGCCTTCAAGATGCGGAGGCCCAGCTTGAACAGGTCCAGAAGGAACTCTTCGACCTGGTATGCATGCATGAATGTTCATTTTGATTAATTAATTTGTTTTGATAATTAGCCACTGACAGTTGGTCTTTCAGTGCAGCGAGCCGTTTATACTCAGGCTGCTCCCCCTACTTCTCGAGCTTCATCTTCTTTGGCTTCATTTGTTGCCTATGAGGCTGCTCTGGCCGACCTCCAAAGCTAGCTTGCTTCTGCCATTCACCGATCCTCTCTCGCGGAGGAGGATCGGGCTGCACGAGTAAGTTCTATTCATTGACTTTCTTTTCTGAATTTGATTTTGATTGCTCAATTGTCTTGGATCGACAATGTCTTCTATTGCAGGTTGCTGAGCTTCAGGAAGCCCGTCATAGGGCTGAGGCAGAGTTGGAGCAGTCCCGTGTTGCAGCTGCCCGAGCCCAGGCTGATGCTACCCGCATCAGGGCTTTGGAGGAGCAGCTGGCACGCCTCTCCAGCGACGACCTACCTCGCGAGCTTACACGCCTCCAGATCCGTCTGGAGATGCTTACTGAGAACCTAGAGCGGGAGCGGCAGGAGCGGCAACGGGTTGATGCCGAGGTGACCTCCTTTTGGGTCCAGCTTGGCGTTGCGGAGCATGAGCGACGCAACGTGGAGGAACGTTACCGACGTACCCGCCAGCGAGCACAGGAAAGGGGGCACGGGAGTGCATTCACTGCGAGCGTGGCCATATCATCGGGCCAAGCTGGACTGAGCCTAATGGGACCACCACTTCCGCCTAGCCGAGGACCAGCACCGGATGCTCTAGATGAGGCTCAAAGCCAATTTGACGAAGGGGCTGGGGAGAGTCAGTCGTGATGGCTGCTGATGAGGCAGAACCCGATTCGGCCTATTAAAACAAGCCCAACACTGAGATCAGTCCAACAGCAGCAGTAAAAGGCCCACTGGCAGCCTTCGGCCCATTAGCGGCCCAGCAGCCCTCGGCCCAGTAAGCAGCCCAGTGGTCCTCGGCCCATCAGCGGCCCGACAACCCTTGGCCCATCAGCGGCCCGACAACCCTTGGCCCATCAGCGGCCCAACAGGCTTCAGCCCACTAAGCGGCATCAGGCCCATCAGCGACCCAACCCCCTTCGGCCCAATAGCTGTATCTAGCCCACTCCGGTGGGAGGGTTAGGCGCTATGGCGGTTTATCAGTAAACCAAAACATAGTCCTATATCGGTTGCCACCACTAAGCAACCTCTATCCTCCGCTATAAATACACGGCTATTTATTACCAAAGGTATGTCTTCGAGACCCCAAGGACTACAGTCCAAAAAGCATTAAAGCTACTTCTTCCTCTTCTCTGACTTCTAAATCGAATCATCTTCAGAAGCTAACTTAGCCGTCGGAGGGGGTTCCTTAGGGCCGAAGCCCGGGACTCCTACTGACTGGTTCTTCTTCTTTCCCTCCTTCTGCAGGGGCTTGGTTTGAATCTTCGCCGACCTCTCCGATTCGGTCTCGGCCGCCGACCTCGGGTCTTCTCCCTCCGGTCTCGACGCCTTTCGACGGCTGGTCGGCCTCGCCTGAAGGAGCCTCGGCCTCGCCCTGCGGCGGCCGGTCCGCTTCGTCCGAGGGAGTCTCGGCTTCGCTCATGGCGAGCTCTCGCCCGGGTACCTCTCGGCCTCGGATCCTCGCCCCGTCTCCGCCCTCGCCTCGTTCCGGATCCCCGTCGGTCCTCTTCACCGATCCGATCCAGCTTCGGGTCCAATCTTCGGATTCCAGCTCCGGAATCCGACCGTGATAGCTTCGGCTACATCACAAAAAGGCGCCGTCTGTGGGAAGGCTAACAAGAAGTCATGTCTCATCGTCCAGTAACCAGACGATCCGGACAAGACGAGGTAGAGACACGGGCGACTTCAGTACCGCCGCTTCATTCCGAAGGTGCCCCGTCTGTTCCACCGCAAGGTGCTGCCCTTCCTGTCATACCGGAGTCCCTCACTCCCGGAGACAATCGGATGGAGGAACTTCAACAACAGGTGGCAACACTAGCCGCCACCATTACTTCTTTGGCGCTCGTGCGAGACATGGTATCCCCCATCGCCCAACGCATGGGGTTGCTGGGCCAGCTCCCCCAACAAATACCGCCTCCTCCATTCTACCATGTCCAAGAGGCAAGGCTTCGGCCAACGCCCTCGCAGGTCTTCCCTGACGATGTTGCAACGGCACGCAGCGAGCCCTTGGCACTGCCTGCCCGAGTCCCTCGCGCCGGCCACATTATAACGGAGTAAGGCTATGCTTCGTCCGAGTTTCACCCAGCCAAGACCGAAGGACGATCGGTCACTACTTCAACTACCCCGGACCTGGACCGGCGGCTGACGGCAATAAGGAAAGAGATGCAGCAGATGGTATCTCGACTGTACAGAGCGCCTCTCGCCAGCACCATTCTGGAGCAAACTCTGTTCTCGCCAGAGCTTCTAGCCACCGAGGTACCTCCCAACTTTAAACTGGCGAAAGGCCCTCTCTATGATGGAATGACAGATCCGGTCTGCCACTTCCAGAAGTTCAACACTTACCTCTCTGTCCGAGGGGTCTCTGAGGCAGTCCGTTGCCGTCTCTTCCCCCTCACTCTTGAAAAGATAGCTTTAACCTGGTTCGAGACATTGGCCCCCAATTCTATCCACTCTTTAGTCTAGTTGGGCCAATTGTTCATCGACCAGTTCTATGATGCCACCCAGCAGTGCAAAACCTCGGCCAGTCGGTTAGCCATTCGGCAAGGACCGACCGAGACCCTCCAAGAATATTTTACCAAATTCCGGGCCGAAGCTGCCCAAATCCCGAACCTGGACAGTTCGATTGCGGTCTCGGCCGTAATCAGTGGGTGCCTGGACGAAGGCCTTCTCAGCTCTATTGGGAAGCGCCATCCCTCCACCTTCCAGGACCTCGTAGCTCGGGCCCACAAATACATCAATCGAGAAGCCCTGATGATGTCTAAGGGCAGGAGTACTGCCGAGGCAGCATCGGCACCTATCCCACCCACGGTTCGTCCTCGACCTGAAGACCGGGAACCCTCTCGCAAGCGATATCGGAGGGAGGAGTGGGACCGAGACAAGAGACATGATCCGCAGCCGCGGTACCTGCCGCTACCCGCTCCCCCTTCCCGAATGCTTATGGAGGTAAAAGGCATGCTCCGGCAGCTGGAGCACATCAAGACTGATCCTCGCCGAAGGGACCTCCACAAATATTGTGAATACCATCGGGAGATCGGCCATACGACTGACGAATGCCGACACCTTCGGGAGGAAATTGATCGCCTCATCAGAGATGGCCGATTGCCACAATATCGGCGAGAGCAGCCTCAACAGCAACAAAACCAGGACATCCCTGAAGCAGCCAGGCCACGACAACTCCCGAACAAAGATGCCGCTCCTCAGCCGAAGGTCACCTCGGCCCCGGTAGAAACATCGCACCAACGACCCAGTGCTGGGTCAATCATGATGATATCCGGCGGATCGGGAGAAGGATCGAGGCGTCGTCAGCTCGGGTCTACAACAGTAGCAGCGGTCGATGTCAAGCCAAAGCGGTCTCGTCACGAAGACATTACCTTCGGCCAAGAGGATCTGACCGATATTCATATTCCTTACGACGACGCCCTCGTTGTAAATGCTGTAATAAATAGCTACGATGTTCATCGTATTTTTGTCGATAATGGAAGTGCTCCAAATGTATTATTTTACGATTGTTTTGTAAAGGTGGGCTTGAATGAGGCTAATATGAAGCCTCACCGGGGGCCTCTATTCGGTTTTAACGGATCGCCCTGCCGAGTAGAAGGCATCGTCCGGCTCCCAGTAACTATAGGTTCGGCTCCTCGGCCACTGACCGTCGAAACGGATTTTGCCGTTGTCAAGGTCGATTCAGCCTACAACGCCATCTTTGGTCGAAGGTTAATCGGCGGAATCGGAGCTGTACCCTCGTCCTTCCACCAAAAGTTGAAATTCCATACCAGTCATGGAATCGGTGAAGCTAAGGGGAATCAAGAAGCAGCTCGGCAGTGTTATATGATCTCGGTTAAAGGGAAGGCTGCAGCCGAATCACTGTCGATTGAATCTTCGGCCGAGGCATCCCCAGGAGAAGAACTTATCGCCCTCTCGGTTCCGGGAGGAGAAGGCCGAACTCTTATGATAGGCTCCGGCCTAGATAAGATTGAGGCCGAAAGACTGGTCGAGTTCCTAAAAGAGAACCTCGACGTCTTCACCTGGTCTCCTGCAGACATGCCCGGAGTCGACCCAGAGATAGCGGACCATCGGCTGCATGTCGATCCCAACCAGCCCCCAGTCAAGCAGAAGCAGCACACCTTCAATCAAGAGCGGAGGGCGGCCATCCAAACCGAAGTACAAAAGGGGCTGGATGCGGGGCATCTCCGAGAAGTACATCATCCTGACTGGATCGCCAATGTGGTAATGGTGCCCAAGAAGGATGGCAAGTGACGAATGTGTATGGATTTCACCAACCTCAACAAAGCATGTCCAATGGATAGCTTCCCGCTGCTTCGGATAGATCAGGTGGTGGACGCAACCTCCGGCCATGAGCTACTTAGCTTCCTCGACGCCTACTCAGGCTATCATCAAATCCGAATGCATCCGGAGGATGAAAGCAAGACCAGCTTCACAACTGATCTCGGTCTATACTGCTATATACGGATGCCCTTCGGCCTAAAGAATGCCGGAGCAACATATCAACGCCTCGTCAACTGAATATTTGCTCCACAGCTCGGCCGCAACATGGAAGTCTACATCGACGACATGCTGGTGAAAAGCCACGTCGCTGCAGACCATCTGAGCGACTTGACCGAGACATTTTCTTCTTTGCGCAGATACAAAATGAAGTTAAATCCAGCTAAGTGCGCCTTCGGCGTGGCCTCCGGAAAGTTTCTGGGCTATATGGTCACTCCCCGAGGGGTGGAAGCTAATCCCGCAAAGGTCTCGGCTATCATTCAAATGCGTCCTCCGGCCAACGTCCGAGAGGTCCAAAAGCTGAACGGAAGGATTGCCGCCTTAAGCCGCTTCATGTCGAGGGCAGCAAATTATTGCTTTCCCTTCTTCAAACTACTGAAGAAGACCAATAGCTTCTCCTGGACTGACGAGTGCCAATCGGCTTTCGAGCAGCTGAAGGTCTATCTCTCCAATATTCTCGTCCTGTCTAAACCGGTTCACGGAGAGCAACTGTTCCTTTATCTAGCAGCATCCGAAGCAGCTGTCAGCGCCGTCCTCATTCGGGAACAAGACGGCGTTCAGAGGCCAGTCTATTATATAAGCCGAGCCCTCCAAGGAGCAGAGCTTCGGTATCCTGCTCTTGAGAAGCTAGACGTAGCACTCGTCTCCTCCGCGAGAAGGCTCCGACCTTACTTCCTTGCTCATTCAATAAAGGTCTTCACCGATCAGCCTTTGAGGCAAGTCCTCTCCCTGCCGGAGGTATCCGGTAGGCTAGAAAAATGGGCAATCAAACTGGGAGAGTTCGACATCTCTTACGGGCCGCGGACGGAAATAAAAGCTAAAGCTTTAGCCGACTTCATCGCCGAGCTCACACCCGAAGCTTACTCGGCTACTCGGCCGGAAGTCATGACAACACCCGAGACCGAAGGCGCTTCGGTTTCTCCACCATTAGCGGACGAATGGCGACTCTATGTCGATGGGTCCGCATGTTCTATGGGTAGCGGCGCCGGATGGATCCTGGCGTCTCCAGAAGGGGTCATCACGGAGTATGCGCTGCGCTTCTCCTTCCCCGCTACCAACAACGCCGCCGAATACGAAGCCCTCATCTCCAGCCATCGGGCCGCTAGAAAGCTTGGCGTGCAGAACATAAAGGCATTTAGCGATTCCCAGCTAATCGCCAGTCACATTACCAGAGAGTACGAGGCACGGGATGGAATAATGGCGTCTTATCTACAGGTAACCTGCAAGATTCTTGCTCAGTTCAATTCTTACGAGATTGTGCGAATCCCTCGTGCCGAAAACGCTAGAGCCGATGTTTTTTCCCGGCTAGCGTCGACTCAAGACGGGGGAGGAGGCCGAATGATTCTAGTAGAAGAACTAGCCGAGCCAAGCCTTGAAGAATCCGAGGTCATGCAAGTGACTGAATCCGAAGCTGAGACCTGGATGACTCCCCTAGTCACTTTCCTCCTTCAAGGAGAAGTCCCGTCCGATCCGAAGGAAGCAAGACACATTCGGCAGCGCTCTTCTCACTTCCTTCTTCTGGACGGACTATTATATAAAAACTCCTTCGGCCGACCACTCTTGCGATGCCTCGGCCCAGCCGAAGCTGACTATGCGCTGCGGGAGGTACATGAAGGGGTATGTGGAGCACATGCCGGAGGAAGGGACCTAGTTTACAAGCTTTTAAGGCAAGGATACTGGTGGCCGACGCTCCGAGAGGACGCAACTGCCCTCGTCCGCCGCTGCGATCAATGCCAGAGGTTCAGCTCCCTCATCCACCAGTCAGCAACCCTTCTAACTCCTCTATCAGACCCCTGGCCTTTCGCCCAGTGGGAAATTGACCTCCTGGGACCCTTTCCCGTCGCCATCGGCCAAGGGAAGTTCCTTATCATGGCGGTAGACTATTTTACCAAATGGGTAGAAGCCGAACCCCTCGCGTCCATAACCGATAGTAACGCATGGAACTTCGTATGGAAGTCCATTATTTGCTGATATGGCATCCCTCGGGCCATTATCTCAGACAACGACAAGCAATTCGACAGCCATCGGTTCAAGGACAACGGCGCCAGTTTCGGCATTCTCCACAAATTCGCGTCGGTAGCGCACCCTCGAACAAATGGCCAAGTCAAGGTCACTAACCGAAGTCTACTACAAGGATTAAAGACTTGCCTCGACAATGCCAAGGGCCGATGGGTAGAGGAGCTGCCGAGCGTTCTATGGGCTTATCGGACTACAAGCCGAACCGCAACCGGCGAAACCCCATTCCGCATGGCTTATGGGGTAGAAGCCGTTATTCCTATCGAAGTCAGCCTTCCCTCACCAAGAGTTCTCACTCATAATCCGGAGACCAACGATGAAGCCCTAAAAGATCATCTAGATCTTATAGAAGAAACAAGGGATCAAGCTCGCATTCGGCTGGCGGCTTATCAGCAGCGCATGGCCAGATACTACAACACTCGAGTGAAGCCCCGAAACTTTGAAGCCGGGAGCCTCGTGTTGAGGAATACTCATGCGTCTAAGCCAACCGAAGCCGCGGGGAAGCTTTCTCCCAATTGGGAAGGACCTTATCGAGTAAGGGAAGTAATCCGACGAGGGGCTTATCGGTTGGAAACCCTTTCGGGCAAACCTCTCCCTCGTACTTGGAATGTGGAACGCCTTTGGCGCTACTTCATGTAAGTTATTTCCCCCGGAATTTAGCCGGAAGTCATGAATAAAATTCTTTTTTTTGAAATATCATGTCCGGCATTATTCTTTAAGTTCGTGCAAACCGTACCGGGAGTGGCTTCGGCCATGCAAACCGTATCGGGAGCGGCATGGTTTTTTAAATCCGCGTAAACCGTACTGGGAGTGGCTTCGGCCATGCAAACCGTATCGGGAGCGGCATTATTCTTTAAGTCCGTGCAAACCGTACCGGGAGTGGCTTCGGCCATGCAAACCGTATCGGGAGCGGCATGGTTTTTTAAATCCGCGTAAACCGTACTGGGAGTGGCTTCGGCCATGCAAACCGTATCGGGAGCGGCATTATTCTTTAAGTCCGTGCAAACCGTACCAGGAGTGGCTTTGGCCATGCAAACCGTATCGGGAGCGGCATTATTCTCTAAGTCCGTGCAAACCGTACCGGGAGTGGCGTCGGCCATGCAAACCGTATCGGGAGCTGCATTATTCTCTAAGTCCGTGTAAACCGTACCGGGAGTGGCTTCGGCCATGCAAACCGTATCGGGAGCGGCATTATTCTCTAAGTCCGTGTAAACCGTACCGGGAGTGGCTTCGGCTATGCAAACCGTATCGGGAGCGGCATTATTCTTTAAGTCCGTGCAAACCGTACCGGAAGTGGCTTCGGCCATGGAAACCGTATCGGGAGCGGCATTATTCTTTAAGTCCGTGCAAACCGTACTGGGAGTGGCTTCGGCCATGCAAACCATATCGGGAGCGGCATTATTCTCTAAGTCCGTGTAAACCGTACCGGGAGTGGCTTCGGCCATGCAAACCGTATCGGGAGCGGCATTATTCTCTAAGTCCGTGTAAACCGTACCGGGAGTGGCTTCGGCCATACAAACTGTATCGGGAGCGGCATTATTCTTTAAGTCCGTGCAAACCGTACCGGGAGTGGCTTCGGCCATGCAAACCGTATCGGGAGCGGCATAATTCTTTAAGTCCGTGCAAACCGTACCAGGAGTGGCTTCGGCCATGCAAACCGTATCGGGAGCGGCATTATTCTTTAAGTCCGTGCAAACCGTACCGGGAGTGGCTTCGGCCATGCAAACCGTATCGGGAGCGGCATTATTCTCTAAGTCCGTGTAAACCGTACCGGGAGTGGCTTCGGCCATGCAAACCGTATCGGGAGCGGCATTATTCTCTAAGTCCGTGTAAATCGTACCGGGAGTGGCTTCAACCATGCAAACCGTATCGGGAGCAGCATTATTCTTTAAGTCCGTGCAAACCGTACCGGGAGTGGCTTCAGCCATGCAAACCGTATCAGGAGCGGCATTATTCTTTAAGTCCGTGCAAACCGTACCGGGAGTGGCTTCGGCCATGCAAACCGTATCGGGAGCGGCATTATTCTTTAAGTCCGTGCAAACCGTACCGGGAGTGGCTTCGGCCATGCAAACCGTATCGGGAGCGGCATTATTCTTTAAGTCCGTGCAAACCGTACCGGGAGTGGCTTCGGCCATGCAAACCGTATCGGGAGCGGAATTATTCTCTAAGTCCGTGTAAACCGTACCGGGAGTGGCTTCGGCCATGCAAACCGTATCGGGAGCGGCATTATTCTCTAAGTCCGTGTAAACCGTACCGGGAGTGGCTTCAACCATGCAAACCGTATCGGGAG
Source organism: Zantedeschia hybrid cultivar (assembly GCA_030544215.1). Taxonomy (NCBI): domain Eukaryota; kingdom Viridiplantae; phylum Streptophyta; class Magnoliopsida; order Alismatales; family Araceae; genus Zantedeschia; species Zantedeschia hybrid cultivar. Next base: position 52,752,989 of record JARZZO010000011.1, read on the forward strand.
CGGCATTATTCTTTAAGTCCGTGCAAACCGTACCGGGAGTGGCTTCGGCCATGCAAACCGTATCAGGAGCAGCATTATTCTTTAAGTCCGTGCAAACCGTACCGGGAGTGGCTTCGGCTATGCAAACCGTATCGGGAGCGGCATTATTTTTTAAGTCCGTGCAAACCGTACCGGGAGTGGCTTCGGCCATACAAACCGTATCGGGAGCGGTATTATTCTCCAAGTCCTTATAATCCGTACCGGAAGTGGCTTCGGCCATACGAACCGTATCGGAAGCAATAGGGCCTCGACCATAAGAAGGGCCAGACTCGGTCATTCATTCAGAACACAGAAATGTGAACAGAAGCAAAATACTTTTCATATATATATGAACAAGTACAAAATCGGCCATACTCTTGGCCGCGGCATTTCAAAAAACAAAGCACAAAAACCCCCGTACTAGCTTTCGGCATCATCGTCGTCTACGTCGACAGGAGTCTGATCGGGAGATGCCGAAGGAGAAACCTCGACCGGAACGGCCTCAACAAGAATGGCCACATCGCCTTCCTCCGGAGCCGGAGCTCTTTCGGCCTTAAGTTTTTTCCACCAGGCCAGAAGCTCATCGCCTTCCTCATCCGTCGGAAGGCCGATGTCGGTCAGATCTACGGCCGGGCATGCCTTTTGGGCGATAGCCAGCCCTAGACTGAATACGGACGATGCCGCCTCGAGTCGAGCCTCCATTATCTCCTCGGCGAAATCCGGGATGGCCTTGTAGTTTGCCACAGCTGTACGAGCAGCATCTTCGGCCTTGGCCTCCATATCTGCCTTCAGAGCCGAGACCTCCTCGGCGTGGCGACGGTGCTCCATGTGTCGCTGTTCGGCCTTGTCCTGGATCTCGGCCTTAAGAACTGTGTTTTCAGTCCGGGCCGTCTCCAGTTCCTTCTTGACCTTCTCACTCTCTTGCTCGGCCCTCGTCTTGGCCTCGGAGGTAGTGCGGATCACCTCCTTTTGCTCCCCCAGCTCGGCCCGCATCCGAGTATTAGCCCTCAGGAGCATATCAACGTTGGCCTCGAGATCACGCTGCACCGAGGCTACTTTGCCCGAAGCCAATTGATCCGAGGCCTGGTCGATATCCCGGAGTTTTTGCTGAATGGCTGCTTGGCGACAAACGAGGCCCCCGCACATGACCGCGGCCTACAGCCAAAGGCAAGAAAAATTGAGCAAGTGCAAAAGAGCTAAGGAAAATACTAAACCAAGACAAATAAAGAAGTTTTCTACCTGGACGGCGTATCGGACGCACTGCATAGATAAGCCCTCCGAAGACAGCTCTCTCATCTTGTCCTCGGCTATCGGGAGGGTCAAGCCGCGGATCAAGCGTAGGCATGTCCGAGAGTCCTCCAGGCTCTCGTCCGCGAAGATCCCCAAATTCGGGACCTAGGGCTCATGCCCGTATTCACGGGACATGTGCGTCCTGGCCGCCCCAAAGGGGAAAGAGAGGTCCTCTGTGCCGGCCGCCGTGGCCAGAGGGAAGTCGCCCCTCGGTGGTACGGGAGGCGACGAGAGAGGGGCCCCTCGGGCAGCCACCGGCCTCTTGGCTGCCAGGGCGGATTCTTTCTCGCTAGGATCATCCGCCCGGCTCCGCTTCGCTGGTCGGCCGCTCCCTCGGACGACCGACTTTCCCTTCTGCTTCTCTCTTTCAAGAGCGGCAGCGGCAGCACGACCTTCGACCGAAGCCGCCGTCTGCCTTGTGGCTCGAGCGCTCGGGGCCGCAGCTCCTTCAACCTCCCCTTCTCCCGCCGCCTGCGGCTGGGACAGTCAAGATTGACCGGGTTGCTTGGCGAGTCGGACGAGCAGTCCCCGAAGCCCGGACATCTCTGCGGACAGAAAAAGGAGTCAGCAACTTACAATACGCAACTTTCCTCGACTCAAGACCGACTTTGTAACGACCCGCCATCCTATGACCGGAGACCCGATCACTAAATGGATGTCGGCCCATTAGCTGCGGGTTCACACCCGGATCTCACAGAACACATCTGGAGGAGTAAGCATTAAACAAGGCTAAATATAACAATTACATGGACTACAAGGAGATTACAAGTGCGCAGGAAAGAAGATAACAATGTCCGTATACAGTCCAACAATAATTACATGGTCCAACAAATTTAATAAGTACAGGCAGAAGCAAAGTACAACAACATCGGGGCATACCCCGGAACTGAGATAGCTGCTGGTCCGCACACCAGGGAGACACCACACACCGCCACACGCCACAAGGTCTACACCTGAAACCGCAGGGAGTGAGCCACACCAGAATTGGGCTTAGTAGGGATCATCCGATCCCTGCCTCCCACTCACACACCCACAAGTGCAATAATACAGATATATGGCAATTAAACAAAGCAGTAAACATAGGTCCCAAACCTGATATGAAATGCACGCACAAGCAAAGTAACAAGCACAATTCTAAGTAATCCGAAGACCCCAACACAAAGCCACGACTCATAGCCAAGGTCCAACGAAGCAACCAAACCATACTGTCAACCCCAGACAAACGTCGCCTCACAACACCACCAACACTCATGCCTATCCGCCCCTACAGTGTTCCGGGGCACCGTAGGGTGAGGCAGTGAGTCAAACTAGGACTAACTGGGACCAGTGAACCACCACTGCCCAGTTACGTGTGCACACAAGCAGTCTAGACTACTATCCTACAGACCGGACTTCCTCCACGCCAGGCCTCGGCGCTTCAGGAGGGCCCTGGGGACCGGCGAAACCCCCGTCAAGCCGAAGCTATAGGGACTACCCACAACCTTAACCTCCCGGGCTGCGTCAGGCCAAAGGGCGAAGGGTACCACTCGTAACCTTGATCACAGGTCACATCAGGCCCAGTGGCTAAGGGGTAAAACAACTTCAACAGTACCACAACCAGCTCCACAGCAAGAAACGCGCCGGAAGCTGCCACGACAAACAGGAAACCCCGACCCGCTGAGACCAAACAGCAACCCCTCGGATAGCGCACCGGTTACTCCGGCCCGACGGGCTCAAGGTGGTTGTGCTTCCCTCAGCCATAGGTGAAAATACAACATGTACCACTCCCCCACCGGTACGGCAACAATGCCTCACAGACACCAAGGCCCTGCCCCATCGGCACATGGTGACAACGTAAACCACAGTTGTTCCAATTCCATATCCGCATAAGCACACACACACACACATAGATGATGTAATTCCATTCACGCAGAAATCCTCAGTCTCAGTGTACAACTTAAAGCATGCATTTGAACCATCCAACCGTGAAACATGTGTTAATAACAAGAGTTAATGCAGTTCTGTCTTGAATCGCGTCGACCGAAGTCGACGCCATTCAAGTCCCTCAAACAGGTTCATTTAAACCCGACCTCAGATTATGCCTTAAAACGCGTCGTCCTGAGAAGCCGCCCTTCAAAAGGCGTCAGCGTCCTCAGACGCCATTCACGCCAGATTTCGAGATTGCAGAAACCTCAGTCGGGGTGATTTCCTGCCTAAATGGCGTCATGCTGGCCCGTCGCCATTCTAAATGGCGTCGTCCAAGCATGACGTCATTTAGCGCCATAACCCCAAACTCACGGAACCGCAAACAGGGAGGTTTCTGCCTAAATGGCGTCGAGCTGGCCCGTCGCCATTCGAAATGGCGTCGTCCAGGTTCGACAGAAAAGGGGAAACCGAACTACCACGAGTATCCCACAACTCCACGTTCATAAACACGACCATTCCCATAAGAAAACCCTCGTGGCATGCTCAATCTACCCCAAATACATCATGCCACGCCATGGAAATCACGAGAGAGATAATCATAGTCCAAGCAAGGTTCGTCCCCCTACCGGTTCTTGAACTTCTTCAGGCTTCGTGCCGCCGACCCGCCGCACCGAAGACGGCCGCTGGTACCCCCGAGGACGTCGCCACTCCGCCGGGATGTCGGCCGCCGTCCAGAGTGTAACGACCCGCCACCCTATAATCGGGGATCCGATTACTAAATGGGTACCGAATGATTAATTTGGAACCAAACCAGGATCTAAGTAAGTCTGGGAAATAAATAATAAACTAAGCTAAACATTCACATCGTATTGAATTGAAATGAAAATGTAGGAATTAAAATTTATTACAATGCGACTCGATACAGCAAATAATTACATACTCCAACAGAAAGGAAATAATTAAACGTACAGGCCAGAAATAAAATAACAACTACATCGGGGCATACCCTGGAATAACCGCTGACGGCGCTCAACACACGGCCACACTCTCCTCGCTAGGTCTGCTGAGAGTCCTCACCTGAAAACCGTAGGGGTGAGTCTCAAAGACAAGACTCAGTAAGGATCCTTCGATCCCCACTGCCCATGCACACACCCACAAGTGTAAAACACAGCTGCCGGTAAAGTAACAAGCACAGTGGTAATTACTATTCTTAAATCTCAATGTGAATCACATGCAGTCGAAATGTATTAAACATGCACATTTTCTAAACCAGGCGACTAGGGAACCTACAACCGCCGTCTCGATAGAACATGCCAACCACACAAACAACAGTGGGAAAAACACCGACCTACTGAGACCAAGCAGTAACCCCTCGGATAGCACTCTAGCTACTCCAGCCCAACTGGCTCAGGTGGTTACTCCTTCCCTCAGCATGAGTGACACTCCGAATGTACCACACCCACACCGGTACTAGCTGACCCCGGGGTTCACCAGGTGACCCTCTCTCACTAGGCGTCACCCCGCCCACGCCCCCACCGGCGCTGTGCTCCACCCACACCAGCACAGGGTGATAAAGCGCTACAACTGTCACTCCAGGTCCACAGTAACACAAAACCCGGCACAGTACGATCCGGTCACGTGAAAAGTCCGCAATCGCATGACACACAACGCAGTGCCATACGGTCATGACGAATCCATCTTTATCGAGTACACTAAAGTATGCATTAACCAACTATCTAACAGTATGAACACGTTTTACTGGCATGAATTAGTGTAGTTCTGTCTTGAATCGCGTCGCCCAAGGCCGACGCCATTCAAGCTCCATGTACTGGTTCATAAAACAGCGGCCTCAGAATCTGGCCTAAAAGGCGTCGACACCAGCGGTCGCCTTTTAAAAGGCGTCAACATCCTCAGACGCCATTCATCACAGAAATCCAGAGTTTGCAGAAAACATTAATCAGGGGATTTCTGCCTTAAAAGGCGTCATGGTTACCCGACGCTATTACGAATCGCGTCGTCCACCCATGACGTCTTTTAGTCCCAGAATCCCCGAATTGACAGAGCCATAGTAAGACGATTCCTGCCTAAAAGGCGTCATGACGGCCCGACGCCCTTCAAAAAGGCGTCGTCCATGCACGACGTCTTTCAACGGCAGGAACCAGGCCTGTCATGAGCCCGAGGGCTCCCCTTTGCACCCCCAAAAACCCCAAAATCACCCAAAACGGAGGAGAAAGAGAGGCAAACACAACCATCACGAATCCATATTCATAGAAATCCCCCATTTCATCAAGAATAGCTCCTAAACATGCTTGTTCTACCCCCCGAAATCATAGATCTAAAACATGCTTTAAGAGGGAGAATCATGGTTTGAACATAGAACACGATGGGAATCGTCACCCTACCGGTTACTTGAACTCCTCCAAGCTTCAAGCCGTCCACCCGACTCGCCCCACGCTGCCGCCGGTACCGCCGTGGCCGTCCTTACTCCACCGTGACGTCGGCCGCCGTCCGGAGAGTAAAACGCCGCAGTGGAAGTGGAGGTGGTAGTGGTGGGAGCTAGGTATGGGATGGAGTGGAGGGAAATATGAAATGGTGGGAGGAAGAGAGGGAGGAGAAGGGACTATCGCCGGAATCGCCCGAAGGGAGGAGAGAAAGAGAGGAGGAAGAAAATGAGGGAAAGAAGGAGGGCTCGCGGGGTTAACCAGAGACTGGCTAAAATGCGTCGACATAGACGGACGCCTATCAGGTGACGTGACGGCCGCTCTGATAGGACTCTGAAACGCGTCGTTCTATACAGACGTCGTTCAGGAGACATGTCAGGGCCGCACTCTGACAATCCCAGAGTCGCAGTCTGAAATGCGTCGTCCCATGCGGACGCCGTTCAGACGACACGACAGGGCCGTACTCTCGCGGCCCAAAGCCAGCCCACGTGGCACCCATGTGGCACAACCTAAAACGCGTCTGCAACGGTGGACGCTGTTCAAAACGCGTCTCGAGGTCCTGACGCGAAACGTCACAAAGCCTCAGCCTCCCACTAGGGCCAGGACTACAGGGTCCGACCCCGAAAACCGGATCCGAAAGTCTCGATCCGTACACGGAGAATGGAACGCCGCAAAGGAAGTGGTGGTGGTAGAGGTAAGAGGTAGGGAGGTGTTGGAGTGGTGGAAGAGGAAGAAGAGGAAGGGAAAGGGGAAAAGAGAGTCGGAGAGGGCGGAGAGGGCAAGGAGAGAGAGAGTGAAGGCGAGAATGAGGGAAAGAAGGGGAGGCTCGCGGGGTCAATCCGAAACTGGCTAAAATGCGTCGACCGAGACGGACGCCTATCAGATGACAGGACGGGCCGTACTGACAGCGCTCTGAAACGCGTCGCTCACCACGGACGCCGTTCAGATGACAGGACCGGCACCGTACACTGACATCGCAGGGTCGCAGTCTGAATGGCGTCGTCCATCATAGACGTTGTTCAGACGACAAGACAGGGGCCGTACTCTCGCGGCCCGAAACCCACCCACGTGGCGCCCACGTGGCACAACAGCAATAGACTTAAATGGCGTCCACCCATCCAGACCCCGTTTGAAAGGCGTCGTGCAGTGCAGACGTCATTCAGTCAAAATTCTCAAGACCCCTCAGGGTCCAAACCAAGGGATCCAGCCCGAACCCGACCCGAATACTGAACCCGAAACCTCAGTCCTTACAGACTTACCCTCTGCCGAAGCTTCAGCGCCCTCTTCGGTCGGAAGAGCTTCGGTCGGAGACTCAACCTCAGCAGCTCCCTCGGCCTCCTTGGGAATATCCTCAAGAGGAAGGTAAGGAGAGACTCGAGGAGGAGATTTCGTCGGATCCGGCCAAGCCCCCGTCTGTACAAGCCCTTCCTCCTCCTCGAAGTGCTCCGCAATGTCATACGGAGCCTCGGCTTCCAGGAGGTGCACGATGTGGAGCTGATCGGGATTAAGGGAAGGCGAATCGGAGAAGCCTTTGGCCAGAGGTGCCCATTCAGTAGGGAAGGGCCACACGCTCTTCTCCTTCTCCAGAAGAGAAACAAAGAGGAAGCTCTTCTTCCAATGATAAATGGACGAAGGCTTCCCAGAGAAGATACCCCGGCCGAAGCGGGGGACAAAGTAGTACCAGTTGGATTTCCCCTGCGGTTGTATCTTGAAGAGATAGCGGAAGATGTTTACCAAAGGGACGGCGTCAATATAAGCATTAACAGCCAAGAAGGCATAGACTGTCCGCCAAGAATTCGGGAAGAATTGGGACGGGGCCAATCCGCAGAAACTCAGAAGGTTGATAACAAAGGAAGGAAGGGGAAGACGAAAGCCCGCTCGGAAGCTCTGCTCATAGATAGAAAAGCAGCCCGGTCGGACAGAGTTAGCCCTGGTGTTCTTCCCGGGCCGATAAGGAATCATCCAAGCTGGAAGCTGATAGTAGGAAGCGATGGTCTTGACGCCATCATCAGTAAGAATACAGATCGCATCGGAAACAGTCTCGACCCGGCGCCAGCCGGAAGTAGAAGCCTGGGCTATAGCCGGAACCTCCTTGGCTTCTTCAGCCTGAGACACCTCGGCCTCATCCGCCATAACGGAAGCAAGGGAATTGGAAGAAAAGGGAGATGACAAGGAAGACTCGGGAGGCCGGGATGAAGAGCAAGAAGAATAACCTTCGGCCGAAGAGCCACTCTTGGCCGAAGGGGAGCTACTGGACATGAATCACGGAGCAGAGAAGGAAAATTGAGGCTTACCCTCAAACAAGGTCTCCTTGACTGCCAACGGCCTCTCGAACAACAGAAAGCTCCCCGGCGACAACTCCAGGCAACAAAGAGCTTCCCGACGACGGACAGGGCGCCCTCAAACACCCCCGATGGCTCGCTCTTCGCCGGAGAAGCAGGAACGCTTGGAGAAGACGCTCGTAGGAAAGCACAGGCGCAAGGGAAGGAGAAAGCGGAACAGTGCCCTGGGGAGAAGGGTTCCTATTTATAGGGAAGTTTGAAGGCCTTGCCGCGCCGGACCAATAACCGAGATCTTCCCTCCCTTCGGATCCGCCCTGCTCGGATGAGCGACGTGTGTCCTGTCCTTCGCCATGATGACCAGCGGGCTGTCGGATCGAGAGAAAGCAATCAACGGCCGGACGCGGCCTAACCCTTCGGCTGTTCATCCGGATGCTCGCCACGTGTTCCGATCCGCGTGTCGGAAGCAGCAGGGGCGGCGATCCAGGTAAAATTTTGGGCAGAGAGCCGAAGTGATCTGCGATCCGCGTGATCACTATCGGTGAGTGAGATCCTTTTGTACTTTCGGCAAGCCGTCCGGATGAGCGACACATGTCCTGTGTTTCTTGTGACGCGACCGTAAAGGCGGGAAGCCCGAGGTCTCTCCCGCCATTGTCAGATGTCTCGAAACACTCAAACTTTCATCTCCTCTGCAGTTGAGGACGAAGGGATCCATCACCAAGCCTCGGCCTGGGACAAAGGTGTTTTCGGCAAGGTCCCGGCTTGAGACTAAGGAGTTTTTTACCAACCCTCGGCCGGCCCGAGGCAGGGCTCGAACGGAGCAAAGAAAAGGTTTTCAGACGAAGCCCATACCATATTACTCTCACGAAGAAGCTTCGGACTTTACACTCGCCGTCTCAAAAATGAGAACGACAAGAGTGGGGGGCTATGCGATGAGGCAGAATCCGATTCGGCCCATTAAAACAAGCCCAACACTGAGATCAGTCCAACAGCAACAGTAAAAGGCCCACTGGCAGCCTTCAGCCCATTAGCGGCCCAGCAGCCATCGGCCCAGTAAGCAGCCCAGTGGTCCTCGGCCCATCAGCGGCCCGACAACCCTCGGCCCATCAGTGGCCCAACAGCCTTCGGCCCGTTAGCGGCCCGGCGGCCCTCGGCCCAGTAGGCTTCAGCCCACTAAGCGGAATCAGGCCCATCAGCGGCCCAACCCCCTTCAGCCCAATAGCCGTATCCAGCCCACTTCGGTGGGAGGGTTAGGCGCTATGGCGGTTTATCAGTAAACCAAAACATAGTCCTATATCGGTTGCCACCACTAAGCAACCTCTATCCTCCGCTATAAATACACGGCTATTTATTACCAAAGGTATGTCTTCGAGACCCTAAGGACTACAGTCCAAAAAGCATTAAAGCTACTTCTTCCTCTTCTCTGACTTCTGAATTGAATCATCTTCAGAAGCTAACTTAGCTGTCAGAGGGGGTTCCTTAGGACCGAAGCCCGGGACTCCTACTGACTGGTTCTTCTTCTTTCCCTCCTTCTGCAGGGGTTCGGTTTGAATCTTCGCCGACCTCTCCGAGTCGGTCTCGGCCGCCGACCTCGGGTCTTCTCCCTCTGGTCTCGACGCCTTTCGACGGCTGGTCCGCCTCACCCGAAGGAGCCTCGGCCTCGCCCTGCGGCGGCCAGTCCGCTTCGTCCGAGGGAGTCTCGGCTTCGCTCCTGGCGAGCTCTCGCCTGGATACCTCTCGGCTGTGAGTGCTTAAAATGAGTGTGTGATTATCATGAAAAATCTATGTTGTTTAGGTGCAAAATAAACCTATTAAAAAGAAACTAAGTGAAGTGATCGCCAGAAACTTTTGACTTAAAAGTTCCAAAAGAAAGAGTTTGATCGCGTACCTATTTGGACGTGGGAGATATTGAGCTCTTGGTTCCCCTCCTTCAGCCGGCTGAAGAAAGAGAGCCCTTTCTTTTCTTTGTTCTTGCTTTGATTGCTGTTGAGTTCTTGAGGATCGTCCAGAGTCCTTATTGTTTGCTGTTGATTTCCTCCCCTTGATTTTTCTTTGTACCTTGCAAGAAATAGAAAGAAAAACCAATTATGAGAACTTAGGCAAAAGTAGTATCAATTCCAGACAAAGTTTTAAACATGCAACTAAATAGAAAACTTACTTTTTGAGTGGTCTTTTAAACCCCTTAATCAAATAGGTTTTGAAAATGATGCTAGTGTTGTGTGTGTTGCATGGAGTGATGATGAAGAATGCAAAATTAATGAAGTGAAAATGCAGAAATGAATTGAAAGTTTAATGATGGATGGCCCCTGGAAAGCCTTGGTCTTGGATGGATGAAGAGTGGATGAAGAATGGACGCCGACTTCTGGAAACAGCAGCACTTCAGCGTTTGGACGTCGTCGCTTCAATTTTCAATGTCACTCTGATATCACTTCAATCACTAACTCTGTCACCCATTCAAGAGGCAGGGTATTTATAGACTTCTTTGCGTCCGCAGATTTACATGAAGAAATCTCGAGATTTATCCATCTTAACCAACAGATAAATACAGATTAATTCATCTTTATCTGTAATTATCTAAAACGCGTCGTCCATGAAAGACGCCTTTCAGATTGATTAAGATAATGATAAACATCTGGAAAAAATTCATATTTATCTGTAATTAGATAAAACGCGTCGTCATGTAGAGACGCCTTTTACATTAATTAAGATAAGGATAAACATCCGGAAGAAAAGTAGAAACAACTTAGGAAACCTAAATGACGTCGTGAAACGCAGACGTCTTTTAGTTAATTAATCAATTAATTAAAATTCAAATTTAAACATCAAAATAAGAATAAACTCTAAACGGCGTCCACACAGGGCGACACCTTTTAGACTTCTTCATATTTTAACTGAAATTTGAGTTAAAATTAATTCAATTGATTAACTTAAATCATATCTGTTTGACCCAACACTTTTAGGTAATTAAAAAGATCAATAAGAATTAGCCAATGTTTAAATATCAGACCATTCTGAGGCATTATTATATGATATGAAATTTACTCAAAATGATGTCAAAATTAGCGTGTCTACAGCTGCCTCACATTGGCATTGTCTTTGCAAGGGAGTGAAATGAAACGGAATGTACTGAAAAGGTGATGCCAAGGTGTGATGAGACACGCTCTTAACATCACATGATTGGAATTTTTCTCAAAATCATCGATGAAGATAGTTCAAGGAGATCAATGGAATCAATCTTGCCTAGATGAGGTAGACAAGGAAATAAAATAAAGTCGATCAACCTCCACAGAGTGGGAAGTACCCCAGGTCGTAGACACTATAGGTTTCATCATGGGGAGCGATTGCCAGCCAATGTGGACGTAGTGTAGCCATGATAGATCTTAAAAGAAAACAAGAAATATTGGATAAAGAATCCAAGAAAGGATAGAATTCCGATGATATCTTCAAACGAACCTCAAAGATAATCAAGAAACTCAATTCAGAATGGAATATTTCATATCATGTTTGAGATTATTTGATTAATGGTCTAAAACTTAATCAATAATTAATCCTTATCACAATGATTTCAAAGACCTATATGATGCATGCTGGGCTAAAAGAAAAATATAAAGTCAAATAAAATATAAATTAATCAAGGATAATATTGTCAGATTGTCATTAATGAGTCAAGACACCAATTCTTGTAATCCAGTACTAAACCGAAGCTCGTTTATCCACGCACCGTTTCACAAAAGTGGAACCATCGTCCCCACTGATTAACAATCCAACAGCCTATCCGTACAATTAAGAATCTTCGGGAATTATCACTGTTTTTGTTGTAGGGGAACTCAAATTCCAGTTTCATCAAAACCACAAGGTCCTTGACATGCTCTAATAAATACTTAACATATAATAATAAGATTATGCAAATGAATTACATGGAATAGTACAAGGGTAGAAATAATCGTCTTTTTAGCCACGGTCAAGACTTCATAAACTCCCATAGTGGGGTCTTCTTGATATTTTCTAGCTTCATTTGAATCTTCTGATTTTCCTGCATTCAAAATCATTAATAACTCCAAACAAGTATTTAATTTAAGCATTGAAACCACATAACTTCGGGTAAATAACAGAAATGCTGAAACGCGTCGTGTCGCGTCGACGCCCTTCAATCGTTAAAACGCGGCGGTGTCCCTCGACGCCTTTTACTCTCAGAAACAGGTTCTGGCTGTTCTCTACTCGGATTCTAACTCTTCATGCCTTGTGTCCTGTATATGAAACTTTTGAGTATATAGATTTCTGCACTTCAGCTTTGTGCCTTGTGTCTTTGATTCCTGTGCCCTGTACATGACTTAGCAAACAGGTTAAGTATCTGTTTAGGCTTAGCCCCTTGCCTGACCAAATGAACGGTCGATCAATCTCTTTCTTAGTGGAAGGGTCAAGGGGCATAGCCTTTATTAACAAAGGTAATATGAATAATCAAACTGTAAGCAAAAATGCAACATGCAAGCAGACAAATGCTCACTGAAAATAAAAGGAATGAAGCATACTAAGTGCAATAAGCAAATGCTAATTGAAATATTTTTGTTGTTTTAAAATATGTACTTTTTTTTTTTGAATTTTGACATGTGTATTTTTTTTTGCTTTTGAAATATGTACTTTTTTTTTGGATTTTGACATATGTATTTTTTTGGATTTTTGAAATATGTATTTTTTTTGGATTTTGAAATATGTATTTTTTTTGGATTTTTGAAATATATATTTTTTTTGGATTTTGAAATATGATGTGAACTAAAAGACCAGCATGGTACTCAAATCAAAAGATCATATTCATTTATTAACTTAATTCCCAAATTGTTCTTTAATAATTTAACTTAAACCTATCGTGTTTGAACTTGTGTTTCCATTCGTAATCCCATTTGATGATTTGATCCTCAGTCAATCTAGGCCGTTCCTTAAGTTTGGAGTACGCCTCTTTAGAAAGAAATGAAGAATTTGTTTAGAAAGCCCACGAGAAGGTTCCGGAGACCTAAAAAGATGTTCCTTTCTTACCCTAATATCTGTTGGGGTTCGGTCATTTTCCTTCCGGAGTGTTTATCGACCTTGCGTTCTCTTCTATTTCATTTCATGGCCTAGATGTAACGTTTGTAATGTGATGGCCTTTTGATTTGGCTTTTGCCTTTTACTTTGCTTTCCTTTTCTTTTCCTTGGGACGGATCTCCCCCTTTTTTTTTATGACGGCCTCCTACTAAGATGGCGGGTATTTTTGGTAATCTATTCTAAGCCTCGTTCCGACATCATGGGCCGAGTGTAAAAAATAGAATTTTGTTTAAAAAGAATGATTTGTACTTTACACTTTCAGTCAAACTTTTGGTATTCCTTAGGACTTGGCATCTCTTGTTACTCACGAATCAAACGTGTCAGTGTGTGTAGTAATGTGTTTGAGTTAAATTATCCAAACTGATAAGGAAATTTGAGTTTATAAATTTTCTGATTCCACTGATCTTTGTACCATGCTGATCGACTCTTTAACCTAAGGGTAGTATTTCTTAAGATGCAAACCTTTCCAGGGATGAGTTAGCTCTTCTCCTTCTGCATTGACAAGACGGTAAGCGTTACCAGGAAAAGCATGTGATATAACATAAGGTTCTTCTCAGTTGGGTTGGAGCTTAGAACGTGAACCACCAGGTTTTACAAAAATCCTTTTGACAACCATTTCACCAACTTTGAACTTACGTTCTGTAACGACCCGCCACCCTATAATCGGGGATCCGATTACTAAATGGGTACCGAATCATTAATTTGGAACCAAACCAGGATCTAATCAAGTCTGGGAGATAAATAATAAACTAAGCTAAACATTCACATCGCATTGAACTGAAATAAAAGTGCAGGAATTAAAATTATTACAATGCGACTCGATACAGCAAATAATTACATATTCCAACAGAAAGGAAATAATTAAACGTACAAGCCAGAAATAAAATCACAACTACGTCGGGGCATACCCCGGAACAACTGCTGACGGTGCTCAACTCACGGCCGCACTCTCCTCGCTAGGTCTGCTGAGAGTCCTCACCTGAAAACCGCAGGAGGGGTGAGTCTCAAAGACAAGACTCAGTAGGGATCCTTCGATCCCCACAGCCCACGCACACACCCACAAGTGCAAGGTACAGCTAACGGAAAGGTGATAAGCACAAGAGGTACAATTCCTAATTCTTAATCGTGAAATTACATGCAATCGTATTGTATTAAACATGCATATATTAAACCAGCCGACAAGGGAACCCACAACTGTCGTCTCGATAAAACTCGCTAACCACACAACAACGGTGGAAAAACCTCGACCCGCTGAGACCAAACAGTAACCCCTCGGATAGCACGCTAGCTACTCCGGCCCAACCGGCTCAGGTGGCTACTCCTTCCCTCAGCATGAGTGACTCTCCGAATGTACCACTCCGACACCGGTACTAGCTGACCCCGGGGTTCACCAGATGACCCTCTCTCACTAGGCGTCACCCTGCCCACGCCCCCACCGGCGCTGTGATCACGCCCCCACCAGCACAGGGTGATAAAGTGCTACAATGTCACTCCAGGTCCACAGTAACTCAAAACCCAGCACAGTGCGATCCGGTCACGTGAAAAGTCCGCGATCGCATAACACACATATAGAGTCATCCGATTATGAAGAATCCATCTAAAGCATGCACTAACCATCTATTTAACAGTATAAACACGTTTTTCTGGCATGAATTAGTGATGTTCTGTCTTGAATCGCGTCGCCCAAGGCCGACGCCATTCAAGCTCCAAGTACAGGTTCATGTAAAACAGTCTTCAGAATCAGGCCTTAAAAGGCGTCGACACCAGTAGTCGCCTTTTAAAAGGCGTCGACATCCTCAGACGCCATTCAACACAGAAATCCGGGAATTCCAAGGCCCTTACCCAAGGGATTTCTGCCTTTAAAAGGCGTCATGGTTAACCGACGCCATTCGAAAACGCGTCGTTCACCCATGACGTCTTTTAATCCCAGAATTTCCCGAACTGGCAGACTCTCTGTCAGGCGATTCCTATCTAAAAGGCGTCGTGATGGCTCGACGCCCTTCAAAAAGGCGTCGTCCATGCACGACGTGTTTTAGCCCCAGGAACCAGAGGTGCCTGAGCCCGAGGGCTCCCATTCTAACCCCAAACATCCCCAAAATTCACCCAAAAACGGAGGGAAAAGAGGAGTGATACAAGCCATAAGTAACACATTCATGGAAAACCCCCATGTTATCAAAAGAACTCCTAAGCATACTCATTCTACCCCCCAAAACCAAAGATCCAAACAAGCTTAATGGGGTAAACATGGCCTAAAACACGATACTAAGGGGAACCGTCACCCTACCGGACACTTGAACGCCTCCGAGCTTGAAGCCGTCCACCCGACTCGCCCCACGCCGCCGCCGGTACCGCCGTGGTCGTCCTTGCTCCTCCGTGACGTCGGCCGCCGTCCGGAGAGTAGAACGCCGCAGTGGAAGTGGAGGTGGTAGTGGTAGGAGCTAGGTAGAGGATGGAGTGGAGGGAGAGATGACACGGTGGGAGGAGGAAGGGGGTCGCCGCCGAGTTCGCCGGAGGGGAAAGAGAGGAAGGAAGGAGAAAAATGAGGGAAAGAAGGAGGGCTCGCGGGGTTAACCAGAGATTGGCTAAAACGCGTCGACATCCACGGACGCCAATCAGTTGATGTGACTGCTACTCTGACAAGACTCTGAAATGCGTCGTTCAAGGCAGACGCCGTTCAGACGACATGTCAGGGCCGTACTCTGACAATCCCAGAGTCGCAGTCTGAAAGGCGTCGACACACGTGGACGACGTTCAGACGACAAGACAGGGCCGTACGCACGCGGCCCGAAGTCAGCCCACGTGGCATCCACATGGCGGAACCTGAAATGCGTCTGCAACGGTGGACGCCGTTCAAAACGCGTCCCGATGTCCTGACGCGAATCAACTCAGAACCTCCGCCCTCACAAGGCTAGAACTACGAGGTCCGAACTCGAAAACCGGATCCGAAGGTCACGATCCTTACAATCTCCCCCCCTTAAAAGAATTTCGTCCCCGAAATTGACTGCTTAGAATTAACAAAGTCAAACAGGGATACAAGTTTACAAGGAACCTTACGAAAAGAGGTAAGGGAACTGCTCCCGCATCTCATCCTCTCACTCCCAGGTCGCCTCACCTCCGGAGCGGTACTGCCAAATCACCTTGACCAACGGTACAATCTTGTTCCGCAGCACCTGTTCTCTGTGATCATCAATACGGACAGGATATTCTGGAAAGGATAGGTCCTCAGCGACCTCCAACTCTGAAAAATCCAAGACATGGGACGGATCCTGAACATACTTCCTCAGTAAGGAAACATGGAACACATCATGCACCCCCGCAAGACTAGGCGGCAAGGCCAGCTGGTACGCGGTTTCCCCAATCCGAGCAAGGATGGGAAAAGGCCCAATATACCGTGGACTCAGCTTGCCTCGCTTCCCGAATCTCATTACACCCTTGGAGGGTGAGACTCGGAGAAACACGTGGTCCCCAACTTCAAACTCAAGCGGTCTCCGTCGGATGTCAGCATAACTCTTCTGTCTACTCTGCGCTGTAGACAACCTCTGCCGAACTGTTCTGGCAACCTCAGTACACTGCTGTACTAACTCGGGTCCCGCTATCTGCCTTTCACCGACCTCGGACCAACATACAGGAGATCGACACGGTCGCCCATACAAAGCCTCATAAGGCGCCATGCCGATGCTAGAATGGTAACTGTTGTTATAGGCAAATTCCACTGTGGACAAGTACTGTTCCCAAGAACCTCCCCAGTCCAGACAACAAGCTCTGAGCATGTCCTCCAAGGTCTGAATAGTTCTCTCTGACTGCCCGTCAGTCTCGGGATGGTAAGCTGAGCTAAAAGCCAACTGAGTGCCTAGTGCCTGTTGAAAGCTCTTCCAAAATCTGGAAGTGAACCTTGGATCTCGATCTGATACAATAGATAAGGGCACCCCGTGAAGAGAGACGATCCGGTCGACAAATAACTTTGCCAGCTTGCCGACTGACCAGTCCTTCCTAATAGCTAGGAAATGTGCCGACTTAGTCAGTCGATCCACGATGACCCAGATGGCATCTCTCCTGCTAGGGGATGTAGGCAATCCCATCACGAAGTCCATCGTCACATGCTCCCATTTCCACTCTGGAATCGGTAAGGGCTGCAGCAACCCTCCAGGTCTCTGATGCTCGGCTTTAACCTGCTGACAAGTCAAACATCTAGCCACATATTCAGCCACATCTTTCTTCATACCGGGCCACCAGAAGTGCCTCCTCAAACAATGATACATCTTTGTCGTCCCCGGGTGCACTGCATACCTCGAACGGTGCGCCTCATCAAGAACACATCTGCGCACGTCCTCCTCAGTCGGAACATAAAGTCTACCTCTGAACCTGCCCGTACCGTTGTCCCACAACTCCACCTCTGACCTCTGGAGAATCTGCGGTAGCTCAACATCTGCCCTCTGAGCCTCAATTACTGCATGATACACAGCTGGTCTCACAGTCAAACTGACCAGCACGGCTCTGTCATCTTCACGTGGAACCCTAAAGGAAGATTCCACCACCTGCTCAAATAATCTCCACTCCTGAATCATGAGGTATGACATGACCGTCTTCCGACTCAAGGCGTCTGCCACTACATTTGCCTTGCCCGGATGATAAGAAAGGTCAAAGTCATAGTCTTTAATGAACTCCATCCACCTTCGCTGCCTCAGATTCAGGTCCCTCTGAGTAAACACATATTTCAGACTCTTGTGATCCGTGAAAACCTGGAATTTCTCCCCATATAAATAATGCCTCCAGATCTTGAGTGCAAATACCACAGCCGCCAGCTCCAAATCATGAGTAGGATAGTTCTCTTCATGCTTCTTCAGCTGCCGAGAAGCATAAGCCACTACCCTGCCATGCTGCATTAGAACTGCGCCCAAACCTCGACGGGACGCATCAGAGTAAACCACGAATCCACCTGATCCAGACGGGAGCACCAGAACAGGGGCCGACGTGAGACGGGTTTTCAACTCAATAAAACTCTGCTCACTATCCTCGGTCCATACAAAGCGAACTCCTTTTCGAGTCAACCTCGACAAAGGGGCTGCTATCGAAGAGAATCCTTGAACAAATCGCCTGTAATAACCGGCAAGCCCCAGAAAGCTCCTGATCTCAGTTACAGAAGTCGGCCTGTTCCAATTCATCACCGCCTCGATCTTGGCTGGATCCACTACGATACCATTGCCAGAAATAACATGTCCAAGGAAATGCACCTCGTCTAGCCAAAACTCGCATTTGCTAAACTTGGCATAAAGTTGGTGCTCCCTTAGAACCTGCAACACTGCTCGAAGATGGGTGGCATGCTCTTCCTCAGAAGAAGAATAGATCAGAATATCATCAATAAACACAACCACAAACTGATCCAGGTAAGTCCTGAAGACTCGGTTCATCAGCTCCATAAAGGCCGCCGGAGCATTGGTCAAGCCGAAGGGCAGAACCAAAAACTCATAATGTCCATACCGAGTTCTGAAAGCCGTCTTGCTAACATCCACATCCCGGATCCTCATCTGATAATATCCGGATCTCAAGTCGATCTTGGAAAATACCCTCGCGGACTGCAGCTGATCCATCAAATCATCAATCCTTGGAAGTGGGTACTTATTCTTAGTCGTTACCTGGTTCAGCTGCCTATAGTCAATGCACAACCTCAGAGAACCATCTTTCTTTCTAATGAACAGGACGGGAGCACCCCATGGAGATGTACTGGGGCGAATAAACCCCTTATTCAGCAGCTCCTGCAACTGTGCCTTCAACTCAGCGAGCTCAGCTGGCGCCATCCGATATGGGGCCTTAGACAAGGGCGCCGTACCTGGTGCAAGTTCGATGGTAAATTCGACCTCTCGCTGAGGAGGAAGGCCAGGCAGCTCTTCAGGAAATACATCAATGAACTCACACACAACAGGTACCTCCCCAGGGCTGAGACTAACCCGGACATCAGAGACAACAACAGAGGCAAGGAAAGCCTCACAGCCACCATCAAGTAACCTTCGTGCCTTAAAGGCAGAAATAAGAATACCTCGGGAAGAGAGCCTAATACCTTCGAAGAAGAAGGTCGGGATGTCCGGAATGGAGAATCGCACCCTCTTCCTGTGGCAGTCCACCTCTGCATAAAAGGCCTCCAACCAATCCATACCCAGGATGACATCAAAGTCTCGAATGGCAAGCACAACCAACTGGGCAGGGAGTACATGACCCTCAATGGTCAAGGGAACATTCCTCAAACAATTATAAGATATCATATAATCTCCAGAAGGAACCTTCACCATCAAACCATCAGATAGCTCAATAACGGGCGCAGAAAGGATATCTAAGAACTGCTCAGAAATAAAAGAATGCGAAGCACCCGAATCAATCAATACGTGTGCAGAGTTCCCAAGGACAGAAAGTGTACCTTCCACCAAGTTGGACGTGCGAGCCTCCCTCCTGGTGATAGCTAGCACTCTCCCCTGGGTCCTCGGCTTCTTCTGCTCACCTGAACCGTGTCCCTGTCCATACCCCTGCGGGCACTGCCTCGCCAAGTGGCCCTGCTGGCCGCAAGTGAAACATCTCCTAGGGAGAGTGGGACACTGAGTCCCACCATGGGCACCCCCACAGTGCTGACAGACTGCCGGAAGCCTCTGAGCTGGCCCCTGCGGTGCACTGGATACAGACTGACTCTGCTGACCCTGCCCGGGCCTGTTACTGCCGCTACTGTTGCCACCACCCCTGAAGAATCTCCTGAATCGGGAGCCGAGTGACGACGATCCCGATCCAGCTGAAGGGGCTGCTGCCGCTGCCTTACCCCTGCCACGAACTGGGCTCTGAGCAGCCAGTCCTCTCTCCCGGGCCGACTGACTCTGCTAAGCCTCCACTGCTGCTGCACGTCTAACCGCGGAAGCCAGATCCGTGCAACAGTGAGATGCCACAAAGTTCCTCAAACTGAGCCTCAGACCGTCTACGAATCTCTCAGTACGACGCTCCTCGTCCCCAGATATGAAAGGCACGAACCGACCTAGCGAAACAAACTTCGCCTGGTACTCAAGTACTGTCATGCTCCCCTGCGTCAGATCCATGAACTCTCTCTCCTTGCCCCTCTGTACATGTCTAGGGAAATACTGTGCGTTGAACTCCTTAACAAATGTCTCCCATGGAATTTCCCTAAGACTCCTGTCCTCGTAGGACAAACTCTTCAAGGTAGTCCACCAGTCATAGGCGCTATCCTTCAACATGAAGGTAGCTAACGGGGTCCGCTCTACTGCAGCACAATCCATGGTGTCAAAAGTCTTCTCTATCTCTCTAAGCCAGTGGATGGCCTCGTCCGGATCGGGACGACCGGTGAAGTGAGGTGGCCTCAACTTCAGAAACCTCTCAAGTGCAGCTGTGGACCCTCCCCGCGCACTGGAACTCTCACTAGGGTCTCGTGTCTGATAACGAGCCATAGTGTCCATCATCGCCTCCATGAACTGCTCAACACTCGGCCTCCCGGCCTCGGACCCACTAGGGACATCTCCCTGCTCTCGAATAACTGGCATCCTCCTTCTGGGAGCCATCTACTCGCCTACAATTACAAAATCAAAAAAAGTTCTAATTAGATTCCTAAAGCCTATGCTACCGCCGTGCCTGTACGGGATAATGTATTTATTTGCCGAATTTATGATATTTAACCTAGTTATTTATTTATTTGCCAGACCGTATGCTCTGATACCAACTGTAACGACCCGCCACCCTATAATCGGGGATCCGATTACTAAATGGGTACCGAATCATTAATGTGGAACCAAACCAGGATCTAATCAAGTCTGGGAGATAAATAATAAACTAAGCTAAACATTCACATCGCATTGAACTGAAATAAAAGTGCAGGAATTAAAATTATTACAATGCGACTCGATACAGCAAATAATTACATATTCCAACAGAAAGGAAATAATTAAACGTACAAGCCAGAAATAAAATCACAACTACGTCGGGGCATACCCCGGAACAACTGCTGACGGTGCTCAACTCACGGCCGCACTCTCCTCGCTAGGTCTGCTGAGAGTCCTCACCTAAAAACCGCAGGAGGGGTGAGTCTCAAAGACAAGACTCAGTAGGGATCCTTCGATCCCCACAGCCCACGCACACACCCACAAGTGCAAGGTACAACTAACGGAAAGGTGATAAGCACAAGAGGTACAATTCCTAATTCTTAATCGTGAAATTACATGCTATCGTATTGTATTAAACATGCATATATTAAACCAGCCGACAAGGGAACCCACAACTGTCGTCTCGATAAAACTCGCTAACCACACAACAACGGTGGAAAAACCTCGACCCGCTGAGACCAAACAGTAACCCCTCGGATAGCACGCTAGCTACTCCGGCCCAACCGGCTCAGGTGGCTACTCCTTCCCTCAGCATGAGTGACTCTCCGAATGTACCACTCCGACACCGGTACTAGCTGACCCCGGGGTTCACCAGGTGACCCTCTCTCACTAGGCGTCACCCCGCCCACGCCCCCACCGGCGCTGTGCTCACGCCCCCACCAGCACAGGGTGATAAAGTGCTACAATGTCACTCCAGGTCCACAGTAACTCAAAACCCAGCACAGTGCGATCCGGTCACGTGAAAAGTCCGCGATAGCATAACACACATATAGAGTCATCCGATTATGAAGAATCCATCTAAAGCATGCACTAACCATCTATTTAACAGTATAAACACGTTTTACTGGCATGAATTAGTGATGTTCTGTCTTGAATCGCGTCGCCCAAAGCCGACGCCATTCAAGCTCCAAGTACAGGTTCATGTAAAACAGTCTTCAGAATCAGGCCTTAAAAGGCGTCGACACCAGTAGTCGCCTTTTAAAAGGCGTCGACATCCTCAGACGCCATTCAACACAGAAATCCGGGAATTCCAAGGCCTTTACCCAAGGGATTTCTGCCTTTAAAAGGCGTCATGGTTAACCGACGCCATTCGAAAACGCGTCGTTCACCCATGACGTCTTTTAATCCCAGAATTTCCCGAACTGGCAGACTCTCTGTCAGGCGATTCATGTCAAAAAGGCGTCGTGATGACTCGACGCCCTTCAAAAAGGCGTCGTCCATGCACGACGTGTTTTAGCCCCAGGAACCAGAGTCGCCTGAGCCCGAGGGCTCCCATTCTAACCCCAAACATCCCCAAAATTCACCCAAAAACGGAGGGAAAAGAGGAGTGATACAAGCCATAAGTAACACATTCATGGAAAACCCCCATGTTATCAAAAGAACTCCTAAGCATACTCATTCTACCCCCCGAAACCAAAGATCCAAACAAGCTTAACGGGGTAAACATGGCCTAAAACACGATACTAAGGGGAACCGTCACCCTACCGGACACTTGAACGCCTCCGAGCTTCAAGCCGTCCACCCGACTCGCCCCACGCCGCCGCCGGTACCGCCGTGGTCGTCCTTGCTCCTCCGTGACGTCGGCCGCCGTCCGGAGAGTAGAACGCCGCAGTGGAAGTGGAGGTGGTAGTGGTAGGAGCTAGGTAGAGGATGGAGTGGAGGGAGAGATGACACGGTGGGAGGAGGAAGGGGGTCGCCGCCGAGTTCGCCGGAGGGGAAAGAGAGGAAGGAAGGAGAAAAATGAGGGAAAGAAGGAGGGCTCGCGGGGTTAACCAGAGATTGGCTAAAACGCGTCGACATCCACGGACGCCAATCAGTTGATGTGACGGCTAATCTGACAAGACTCTGAAACGCGTCGTTCAAGGCAGACGCCGTTCAGACGACATGTCAGGGCCGTACTCTGACAATCCCAGAGTCGCAGTCTGAAAGGCGTCGACATACGTGGACGCCGTTCAGACGACAAGACAGGGCCGTACGCACGCGGCCCGAAGTCAACCCACGTGGCATCCACGTGGCGAAACCTGAAATGCGTCTGCAACGGTGGACGCCGTTCAAAACGCGTCCCGATGTCCTGACGCGAATCAACTCAAAACCTCCGCCCTCACAAGGCTAGAACTACGAGGTCCGAACTCGAAAACCGGATCCGAAGGTCACGATCCTTACACGTTCAATGACTTTCTTTTGATAAAAACGTGCTAGTCTATTTTGATAAACTCTTGCATGATTAGTAGCTGACCATCTTCTCTCGTCTAAGAGTTCCAATTGAGCAAGGAGTGTTGAACGGTGTTCATCAATGAAAAATTCCTTGTTTAATTGTACTCTTAATGACGGTATAAGGATCTCGTATGGAACTACCACCTCCATTCCAAATGTTAAGGAATAAGGAGTTTGCCCAGTGGGTGTGCGGATTGAAGTCCGGTAGGCCCATAGAGCCTCAACCAATTTTTCTGGCCAGTGTGTGAACTTGTTAGATTTGCACGTCTTTTTGATGATTTTTATCAAAGTCTTGTTAGTTGCCTCTGCTTGGCCATTGCCTTGCGGATAATAAGGAGACGAATGATGCAATGCAATTTTGTACCTGTTGCAGAGGTCCTTCAATTCTTGTGACACGAACTGCGGTCTATTGTCGGTGACGATGGTGCTTGGGATTCCAAATTTGGTGATGATGTTCCTCATGATGAACTTGCAGACGGTTGATGCTTTAACTTCCGTGTATGCTTCAGCTTCTGCCTACTTGGTGAAGTATTCCGTTGCCGTGAGGATGAAAGATTTGTGCTTGATGCCGGAATCGGAATTGCCAAGGGGTCAAATGATATCGAAAGCCCACATGGAGAAAGGCTATGGGGAAAAAATAGGATGGAGTGAAGATGCAGGAAAATGAATTTTGTCGGCGTGAAGTTGACACTTAGCACACCTACGGACATATCCTACACAGTCTTCTTCAGTGGTTGGCCAATAAAATCCTTGTCTAAGGATCTTCTTTGCTAGCATTTGTCTATTAACATGGCCACCACAAACTCCAGCATGAGGTCCTTCCATAACCTTCCAAAGCTCATCTTTGTCCAGACATCTTAGAAGAACTCCATCAAAACCTCTTTTGTACAGTGCTCCCCCAACTAGAGTGTATCGTTGAGCAACTCTCCTGATAGCCCTTTTCTCCTCAGCTGTGGCTTCTTCAGGATACGATCGATCTTCACAATATTTAGTAATTTCATAATACCATGGCTTTTGTTCATCATCCATCTCTTCTAACAGCTCCATCAACATGATTTCTCTTTTTTCCACGATATCTCCATCTCTGACTTTCTTCAGCAACTTTTCCTTGGTTCTCAGAAATGAAGGGTCTTTCACGGTGGGTGAAAGACGCCTATGAACTATGATTGATTCAGATTGCCTGCTGATTGGAAAATCAAGAGAGGATGCAAGTGAGGCTAGAGCGTCAGCTAAGATGTTCTGATTCCTAGGGACATGGACGAAGATCAATTTGGTGAAAAGTTTTGAATAAGCAGAAGTAAGTTCTTGATAAGGCTTGAGTTTGAGATCAAGGGTTCGATACTTGGTTAACACTTGGCGAAGAATCAATTGGCTATCACCCACAATCCTGAGTTTGGTAACACCATAAAAATGAGCAGCCTCGAGGCCAGCAAGGAGCGCCTCGTATTCCGCTATATTGTTGGTGACTGGAAAGTCAAGCTGAAAGGCTTGTGGAATGGTGATACCTTCGGGTGATAACAGAACAATGCCAATACCCTTTCCATTGGAATTCAGAGCTCCGTCAAAATGCAGAGTCCACATATCATCTCTGATTTGGTCTATGGACATCAGTTCCTCATCCGGAAACTCTGATTGGACTAGATCAAAAAGAGGAAGGGGGTGATGACAAGATCTTCTGCTATGGCATAGCCCTTGAACGCTTTCTACATCGGCCTCGGATCCTCACCCCGTCTCCGCCCTCGCCTCATTCCGGATCCCCGTCGGTCCTCTTCACCGATCCGATCCAGCTTCGGGTCCAATCTTCGGATTCCAGCCCCAGAATCCGACCGTGATAGCTTCGGCTACATCAGCTGCTATATGTATTTTCTTCTTTTTGTAAGTCCTGTACAAAAATAGATTTTGATATATATATATATATATATGAAACCTTTGCCTTCGATTTCGTGCCTTGTATGGGTTCCTTGTCTTTCATACATGTGCCCTGTACATTACTCAACAAACAGGTTAAGTATCTATTTAGGCTTAGCCCCTTGCCTAGTTAAGTAACCGGCTACTTGATCCTATCCTTGGTAGAAGAGTCAAGGGGCATAGCCGTTATTAACAAAGGTAAAAGATAACCATTAAAAGAAATAGAGTTATGCAACACTCAAATATGCATATGCTCACCGAAAATAAAAGAATGAAACATACTAGACGCAACAGGCAGATGCTAATTGAAATATATTTTTTTTTATTTTGAAATATTCATTTTTTTTGGGTTTTCGAATATATATATTTTTGGGTTTTGAAATATATATCTCTTTTTTTTGGATTTTGAAATATGTAAAATTTTTGGATTTTGAAATATGTACTTTTTTTGGATTTTGAAATATGTACTTTTTTGGATTTTGAAATATGTACTTTTTTTTGGATTTTGAAACATGTACTTTTTTAGATTTTGAAATATGTACTTTTTTTATTTTGAAATATGTACTTTTTTTTGGATTTTGAAATATGTACTTTTTTAGATTTTGAAATATGTACAAACTAAAAGACCAGCATGGTACTTAGATCAACAGAACATATTCATTCATTAACTTAATTCTCAAATTGTTCTTCAATCATCTAACTTAGACTCATTGTACTTGATCTTGTATTTCCATTCGTGATCCCATTTGATGATCTGATCCTTAGTCAATCTAAGCCATTCCTTAAGCTTGGAGTACGCCTCTTCAGAAAGAAATGAAGAATTTGTCTAGAAAGCCCACGAGAGGATTCTGGAGACCCAAAAAGATGTCCCTTTCTTATCCTAATATCTATTGGGGTTCAGTCATTTTCTTTTCGGAGTATTTATTGACCTTGCGTCCCCTTTTTATTTTATTTTATGGCCTTGATGTAACGTTTATAATGTAATGGCCTTTGATTTGATACTCAGCTTTTTGCCTTTTTGCTTTTCTTTTCTTTCTTTTCATGGGACGGATCTCCCCCCCCCCCCCCCCCCCTTTTTTTTTAATGACAGCCTCCTACTAGGATGGCGAGTATTTCTGGTAGTCTATTCTAAGCCTCGTTTCGACATCGTGGGCCGAGTGTAAAAACAGAATTTCGTTTGAAAAGAATGATTTGCACTTTAGGCTCTTAGTCAAGCTTTCAGTATTCCTTAGGACTTTACATCTCTTGTTACTCACGAATCAAACGTGTCAGTATGTGTAGTAATGTGTTTGAATTAAATTATTCAAACTGATAAGGGAATTTGAGTTTCAAAACTTTTTGATTCCACTGGTCTTTGTACCATGCTGATCGACTCATTAACCAAAGGGTAATATTTCTTAAGATATAAATCGTTCTAGGGGTGAGTTAATTCTTGCCCTTCTGCATTAACTAGACAGTAGGCATTACCAGGAAAAACATGTGATATGACATATGTGTTAGTTTTAGGTGGCCTACAAGCCAATCTGACTATGTGAATCTCGTTCATTTATTAATATAATGGCATAATATTCATTATGTGTAAATCGCATTAATTATCGTTTCATAATGAAGTCCGTGGATGTGTGCTATAGTGATCAGATTATGATGAGATCATACTAATGAGACTGATCACTTAAACACACATATTCTTAATCATTCCTAGTCGGAGGATATCCGAAAAGGACATCGGATATCCAGTTAGACTAGTACAGATTACTCCTGCTCATATGATGAGGGTGACTGGTCTCATAAGTCACTTGTGTGGGAACACTAAGGCGAATCTGTAGGTGCTCATTGGAGAATGAGTTCACTGAACTGATCCGACTGAATGGCTGGATGGTATTGTACCTCACTGTCAACCAGCTTGATTCTATTGTCGCAGTTGCGTGGATGGTCCTCGGACCTGAGACACCAAGGACACCTTGTCGGTGGACTTCTGTGCTTTGACCTTGGTTTACGAATCTCTAGCCATGGGATTCTAATACGCCAAGGATTAGGTACAGCCGAATACCGTCGAAGGGAATTGTGTGTCAATAAGGAATCATTCGCTCTCGGTACTTAGAGAGAGAATGCTTAAGGAAGGATGCGCGAAAGTCCCTAGCCAGGGCGGACGATAATATCGGGAAAGGAGTTTTCCGATATTCATCAGCGGCATCCAATCCAAGTGAGTCGACCGGTAAGGGTTTGACAGCTCACTATGCCCTGAGTTGACTCAAGAGCATTGTACGAATGAAGGATTATATCCACGCGGTAACTGTTGGCGAAAAGGTTCCAAGAGTGGGTTACTTAACCCCAAATACCTTCCGGGTTCACGCGGTGTTACTTGGCACCCAACGTGATCGGAGGCCCGGTCGAATTCGATGTGCGACATCAATTCGATTGATTAATTAATTAATAAAGGGTTATTAATTGATTAATAAAGCCAGTGAGGAGTCACTGGGCTTGTTGGGCCATTAACTCGACTGGTACTTGTGCCTAGAGGGTCATACGCAAATGATTCTCAAGGCAATGGATAAATAAGTGGGTTTTATATAAACTGGGGGTTTTTGTGAAAAACCGCGCGGTTAGTATAAAACATAGCGAACGGGCTGAGCAGACCAAGCTGCTGCTAACCCTAGCCGCCCCTCCTCAGTTTCTCTCTCTCTCTCGGGCGTCCAGACAGATCCAGATCTACTGCGCCGCTTCTCCGAATCCCGTTTGACGGGAAATCGTCCGCGCGTTACGGCGACCGACGGAGGTCTCGTGGGCTGCGAAGAACGAGGAACGTGAGGATATCCGTCGCGGGGAGGATCGCTTGGACTTCGCTAGAGACCGGACACTTGCGCGGCTTGCGGTGTCGCACCGAGGGAACCGAACGGTTGCGGATTCGAATCCGCACACGGTGAGAATCGATTATCCGATAATCGTTGTTTTTAGTTCTTCGAAACGGGAAAACGGATCGCTGTAAATTTTATTTTCCACTGCGTGAACGATCCGGAGAAACCCGAGTACTCCCAACAGTGGTATTAGAGCCAGGTTCCACTATTTCTCGTCCCGTTTCGGTTTCCAAAATTAATTTTCCTTGAGTTATTCCATGCGTTTAATCCGATTAAAATGACGGAATAGTGTTCATAAGATGAACACAAATAATTTGATTATTTTTCTGTGACTTTTCGGATTTTATTTTGGGGTTTTCGGAGTTCTTCGTGGGACGATGAACGGGGTGTTTTCGGCGGCTTCGTAAGCGATTCCCAAGCGTTGGGATGGCGGCCCGAATGCCCGAATCTCTAAGTGATAGTCACCACTGCACATCCTGTATTTTGCCGGCGCCGGAGTGGCCATGAAGAGCTGCAAAAATCGAGCCCTAATTCGGGTTTATAAATTGTTTTTCAAAGGGCGAAATAGGGCTCGAACCAGGGGCCATTTGGCCACCGCCGGCTGCCCCACTGGTGCTGGGCAGGTCGCCGGCGGTGGGGGCGTTGCCGGCGGTGCCTGGCGGCGCCTGCGCCGGCGTCCGGCGGCGCTGCCAAGGCCTCCTCCCCGCCGGCCTGCAACTAGGGTTCTGTAGGAATGGGGGGGGCGTCGGGTGGGGGGCGACCCGTCCAAGGCTGGGCCGGGCCTGGCAGACCGGGCCCCTGGCCAGACCGGGCCGGAAATCCTGGCCGAGCCAGGGCCCGGGCCATTTGGCCCTAATGGGCTAGGCCCATTTTCTTTCTTTTTCCCCTTTAAACCTAATATAAAACCCCAAGCCCATTAATTAATTAGAATTAGATTTTAATTTTAAAATCAAAATAGGTTTTGAAAAATTAAAATAATTATTCAATTTTAATTTAATTGGGCTTTTATTAATGATTTTGAATCATTAAGTCAATTAAGGGATTATTAACTAGCAATTAGTTGTTAATTAGTTGGGGTTAATATTAATTTAAATGTTAAATTGATTATTAACCTCAATTTAACTAATTTAAATGTTAAATTAGTTATTAAATTAGTTATTAATAGTTATTGGTCTAATTGTTAGATTATTAACTATTATCTCAGCTAATTGTTAATTAATATTTGAGTTAGTGATTAATTTAATTGTTAAATTAATAATTAACTTAAATGACTGATTTAAATGTTAAATTAGCAGTCCTTAATTAATTATTGTTAGTCATTAATTTAATAGTTAAATTAATGATAACTTTAATTATTTAATCTAAGAGTTAGATTAATTAATTATTAATTACTTAGTGTTAATTATTAGTTTAAAAGTTAAATTAATAATTAACATTAATTGGCTAATCTAAATGTTAGATTAGTAGTTAATAATTAATTTGGTTGATTATTAATTTAAGTGTTAAATTTTTAATTAACTTAGTTGGATTAATCTAAGAGTTAGATTAGTCTTTAAATAGTCTAATTGTTAGATTATTAATGGGGTTTAATCTAAATGTTAAATTATTAGAAATGTTCTAATTTGTATGGAATAATCTGGAATTATTAATTTGGAGTGTGTGCGCATGTGATGTTTGTTTATTGCTTTTAAATTTGATTTAATTGCATGTTAAGTTAATAAATGAGTTTTTCGAAATTCAAATACTAATTTTGATTGGATCCTAGTTTTTGGAAAGCCAAAACTTATTTATTTTGAAAACTCATTTATTTTAGCCATGTGATGCGTTGAATCTTGTGTGCGATGTTTAAAACACACCGTGGTCATGGATATGCACTTAATTTTTTATTCATGTGATGAATAGATTATGTGAATCGTGGATGTATGATTGTTTATTAATTGTTAATAAATAGAGGTCTGCGCACCTCTCTCTCATACTCCGATGTATTTCTACCTCCCTCTCTCTCTTGTACTAGCCATAAGGCTCTCTTCTAATTACATGTAATTTTAGAATTAATGTAATCTGATCGAGGCAACCGAGGAAGGAGCGAGGACGATCCACAGCTGCAACCAGGAAGGCGAAAAGATGGAGATCTCTTGCCTATGTGTTTGCAGGATATCTAATATAATTGTTGTGTTAGATTGTGTGTGCGTTTGACTATTGGCTCTAGTCAAACCCACTGTGCTATCCATGACCACACTAATGACATGTATCAGATGCATTGTTTTCTTTTGATTATGAATCAAAGCAGGTTATAGTATTAAGTAAATATATACGATATATTTATATACTATCACCTAGGAGAGACCTAGATAAAAGTTATCTAAATACCCTCAGAAAAACTCTAAGCCGTAATGCGAGTAGTTAAGAACTTACCGCATGGTCCACCATCGTTATAGCCATAAGATTCGAATCACTTTAGGCAGGTTTGTTGTGCTAACCACAAGGCCTGCTTAATTGGGAGGAGAAACTGTGGCTATGGCATTAGATGCCTATAGATCGGGGTAGAGGAACCATGTAGCTTTGTTGTGCTATCCACAAGGGCTGCATGCAAATCTATACTCGTCGCGTAATGATGGTTTGCTTAGACCAGAATTAGTGGTTTGTTGTGCTATCCACAAGGCCATTAAATCTCTGGGGACCGAAGCTATGATCAGATATTGCAAGGAGTTGCAAGTCCCATGAGTTGGGTGCTCTCTGATTGTATTAGAGTTTGTTGTGCTATCCACAAGGTTGTAGTGCAAGTCATTGAGATTCTGATCCCCACTAGGAGACTGTCGGCATCTCCCATTCTGTATTATAACTGAGGGTTATACAGTCCGTCGAAAATTAGTGGGAGTTAAACTTGAACAAAAGACCATGTCTTGTTTTAAATTTTAATAATTGAACATCTGCTAAATAGATTTTACTTATCTCCTGTAGGGAATTATGTCGTCGAATAACCCACTCCGTGGCATACTTGACGCCCTTTTGACTTACCTGATCTACTCAGATTGGTTCAGAAACCTGAAGAATGTCTTCAGATCTGAGCACATTGATTTTGTCCCTGGATCTGATCCTCCTGCTGAATCGGCATTGGATGCCCCTGAAGCAGAGATGACAGCTAACGATAATGGATCGAAGGACAAAGGCAAAAGAGTAGTGAAGGGTGACTGCTTCTACTATAAGCAGTATGGTCACTGGAAAAGGAACTGCAAGGAGTTCCTTCATGATAAAGCTCATGGAAGAGTGAAGCTGTCTGAAGCTTCAGATATCTATATGATACATATCAACTTGTCAGTTAGAGATTCCACATCTTGGGTATTGGATACCGGATGTGCCTCTCATATATGTCATCATGCACAGATGCTGACAAGTAAGTGCAAGCTGAGACAAGGCGAGGTGGAATTGAGGTTAGGGAACGGCGCAAAGGTTGCGGCGATTGCTGTTGGGACAGCAAACCTCAGGCTTCCATCGGGAGACGCCATACTATTAGAAGATTGTTATTATGTTCCTAGCATAATAAAGAACATCATATCAATATCTTGTTTGGACAAGATAGGATATAGGTTGACTATTGAGAATAGAAGTTGTTCGATTTATTATGGTAATAAATCAATAGCTTCGGCATCTTTAGTCAACGGTCTATATCTCTTAGATGTTTCTTATTACAATCTTCAAATTGATAATGCTCTTAAGAAGAGCAAGAATTGTGTGAACCAAGCCTACATGTGGCATTATAGACTTGGGCACATTGGCGAAAGCAGGTTGCAAAAGTTGCACAAGCATGGTTATTTAACAGCATTCGATTACGAATCGTTTGCAACATGTGAATCCTGCCTTATGGGAAAGATGGCAAAATCTCCATTTACTGGACATGGAGAACGTGCCAAGGACATTCTGGAACTAATACATTCGGATGTATGTGGTCTCATGTCCACCCAAGCCAAAGGTGGCTTTTCTTACTTCATCACGTTCACCGATGACTTCTCAAGATTCGGCTATGTGTACTTAATGAAGTACAAGTCGGAAGCATTTTAGAAGTTCAAGGAGTTCAAGAATGAGGTAGAGAAGCAGTTAGGAAAGAGTATTAAAGCTCTTCGATCAGATCGAGAAGGAGAATACTTGAGTACTAATTTCACACAATTCTTAAAGGATAATGGTATCCTTTCTCAGCTGACCCCTCCATACACACCACAGATGAATGGTGTATCAGAAAGGAGGAATCGCACCTTGTTGGACATGGTGTGATCCATGATGAGCTTTTCGGGAGTACCAGTGTCCCTCTGGGGGTATGCTCTAGAGTCAGCAGCATACCTACTGAACAGAGTACCCAGCAAGTCTGTGGCCTCTACTCCATATGAGATATGGAAAGGTAGGAAACCAGAATTTAAACACGTTAAAGTCTAGGGTTGTCCTGCTCATGTAAAGAGGCATGATCCAGACAAGCTGGAATCATGAACAAAATGTGTTTGTCGCCAGGAAAGCTGTCTTCCTGGAAGAGGAATACCTTATCCAGAAGAACAGTGGGAGTAAAATAGTACTAGAAGAGGTTCCAGATCCCCAAACAGCTGCATTATCATCAAATGAGATATCAGTTCCTGAATCTGTTCAGGTACACACAGATGAGCCTCGTAGATCTGGTAGAGTACCTAGACTGCCAGAACGATATGTGGGACATATAGCTGAAGGTAAGTCTAAGGTAGAATATAATGTGGATGATGATCCTAAAACCTACCAGGAGGCCATAGAAGGCCCAGAAGCCGGGAAATGGCGAGAAGCCATGAACTCAAAAATCCAGTCCATGTACACCAACCAAGTTTGGAACTTGGAGGACTTGCCCGAGGGTATTGTACCCATCGGTTGCAAGTGGATCTTTAAGAGAAAGATCGGTGCTGATGGACGGATCGACACTTATAAGGCAAGGTTGGTGGCAAAGGGATATTGTCAAAGGCAAGGAATTGACTATGACGAGACTTTCTCACCAGTTGCCATGATAAAGTCGATCAGAGTTCTACTCGCCATTGCTGCACATTTTGATTATGAAATCTGGCAGATGGATGTGAAGACTGCCTTCCTCAATGGTAACCTTGAGGAAGAGGTGTATATGATACAACCAGATGGTTTCACGTCCAAAGAATCTCCAGATAAAGTGTGCAAGCTTCAGAGGTCCATTTATGGACTGAAGCAGGCTTCCCGGAGCTGGAACATAAGATTTGACGAGGCTATCAAGTCTTATGACTTCATTAAAAATGAAGATGAGCCTTGTGTGTACAAGAAGACCAGTGGGAGTGCAGTCACTTTTCTAGTTCTTTACGTAGATGACATACTACTCATTGGGAATGATGTAGCTATGATGTCATCAGTAAAGATCTGGCTATCGAAACACTTCTCCATGAAGGATTTGGGAGAAGCATCCTACGTATTGGGAATACGGATCTATAGAGATAGATCAAAGAGGATGCTTGGAATGACTCAATCCTTGTACATAGATACCATAGTCAAAAGGTTTGGCATGGAAAATTCTAAGAGAGGTCTTATACCGATGAGACATATAATTAGTCTCTCAAAGGAGCAGTCTCCTAAGACTCCTAATGAGAGGGCATTCATGGATAGAATATCCTATGCCTCTGCCATAGGATCTATCATGTATGCCATGCTATGTACACGGCCTGATGTTGCATTGGCTCTAAGTGTTACGAGCAGATTTCAGGCTGATCCAGGCGAAGGGCACTGGAAGACAGTGAAATGTATGCTTAAGTACTTGAGAAGAACTAAGGATATGTTTCTTGTATATGGAGGAAGTGACTTGAAACTGCGAGGCTTTACTAACTCGAGTTTCCAATCAGATCCAGATGATAGCAAGTCAACATCTGGACTCGTGTTTACTTTGAATGGAGGCGTGATAAAGTGTTAAATTGATCATTTAAAGGCAATCATATGCAGCATACTCATATTTTTATCTGAAAAATAGCATGAAATGATAGATAATTGTGTAACAAGTCCAACGGTACCAATTTCATCAAATTCTGACTTAAAAACATCGTCATTTCATGTGATCAAAGGAGTATAGCGCATTTGCGGTTTTTCGACAAAACCCAGACGAAATGAATAAATATGATGATATTTTTATGATGATGCGCTAAACTATATTTATTTGATGTGAACAGGACATGCCGATGATGCAGTGCAGCTGGAGGAGTTTCCGGAAATTTGGGGGAGGTCTAGTGTGCGGATTTCAACTAAAACAGGGGTAAAAATGCAATTTGATTCCTTCCTTCGCTGGAGTTTCCCAAAACCCACTATTTCCTTCCGTCTCTCCAATTTCCTAAACACGTCCCTTCCTTTATTTTAAAAATCCTCTCTCTCTCTCTCGTTTTAGAAAGTTGAATCCTCTTTCTTTTCCAGTTTCCTTTTTCTCTCCAATTTTCCAACCCCAGTCCGACTTCTTCTCCAGTTTCCTTCCCACGCCTATCTTCCTCTCTATATTAATCTCTCCCCCAACCTCTTTCCGAACTCTCTTTCTCCCACGCTCTCTCTCTCAGATTTCCTCTCTCTCGGTCTCCCACACGCCCTCTCTCTTCTCTTTCTCTCCCTCCATATCTCTCTCTCTCTCTCGTTCCTGCCGTCTCTCTTCACTGCCGACTAGCAGCCGGTTGAAACCAGGTGAGCACCTCTTGCAGCACCTGCACGTCCAGCTCCAGCAAGCCGCGTGCATGCATGCCGTCCACAAAAGCACCCGAGCTGGTCCTCCGTTGAAAGCTTCTCAGCCCCCTCCCACGCAAGCCAGCAGCTGCACCCACGGGCATGTCCCAGCAACATCTCACGCAGCAGCTTCCCAGTAGCACACCAACGCAGCAGCTTCTTCCAGCGGCGCATGCGGCAAGTCCTCCAGCAGCATCCTTCTCCATGCACTCCAGCAGCAACGTGCAGCAGCTCCTCCTGCACTTCCACGTGGTGAAGCCAGCAATTTGAAGCTGTTCAGCCCTGCATGCAAACTAGCTGCTTTCTCCACCCTGCTTCCAAGCACTCCACACAGCAGCAAGCTCCACGGGCTTGAAGTCTCCAGCAGCTGCTCGTCCAGCTTCCTCCAGCACCAACAGCAACCGTCCACTCCATGCAGCCAAGTTCCCACAGCCTGCAGCACCAGCAGCCACGTCTCAAACGGCAGCTTCCTCCCTCTTTCCATGCGCCAACCTGCATGCAGCCACGCAGCTTCCAGCAAGTTCCTCCCACATAGCACCTGTCCCAGCCAAATTCCAGCAACGTGCAGCTCCCTCCTAAATCTCCATTCACTGCAAGCAAAGCAGCCGGCAACCCACATTGTTGTGTTGTTTTAGGTTATTTAATTAGAGATAGTTGTTGGTATTGTTTAATTAGTCTTAGGTTATTTAATTAGGGATAATTCTTGATTGGTTATCGTTTTATTAATTATTAGTTATTTAATTAAGTTATTTGATTCATGGTGTTTAATGATTTATACAATCAAACAATAGGTTGTTTTTTTTGTTGTTATAATTTTTAGTCGTGCTTATTTTTATGTGTGTTTGTGTTTAATTTCTGAAAAAGAAAAGAGAGAAAAAGATTTGTTTAATTTAGATAATTATAACTTTAGGTAACATTAGTTAACTTAATTTTAGTTTAATTAAGTAATTAGTTTACTTAAAATCTCACTTATTTTTAGATTAACTAAAGTCCAAAGTTTTCAAAATTAGAATCTTAACTCCCTGTAGATCGACTCGGATTCACCACTATCAATTTCCAAAATTTGATTTGAATGAGCCGGATAAATTTAGATTGAACGTTTTCTTGTGTTTAACGACGCACAATTCGAAACGATTAATTTTTGGCGCCGTTGCCGGGGAGTTAGATTTTTAATTTTGATTATCTTGGATTTAGTGTAATTAGTCTCTAACTTACCTTATTTTTCTTATTTTTGCAGGTAAATTGAAAAAAAAGAAAAAAGAAAAAGAAAAGGAAAGCGAAATCATGGTCAGTGTGTTCCAACTTTCTATGTTTCAATTTCCTTACTTTAGTTAGTTTCCTTTTTTGTAGTTTCTAGTTTAGATAGGTTTCCATTAACTAAAAAAAAGAAACAAAAAGAGGAACATCCAAATTTAAAAACCTTCATTGCCAAGATTAGAAACTTTCCATGCTAGGCATTCATCATCCTAGGAAAGCGTGAGTTAGTTTCCTTTCACAGTTATTTTCATAAATTGTTGAAAGATTGCGGGGGAAAGGTACGTGTTTCAATTTTTAGCAAGTCATTCATGATTGCATCAACACACCTTGCATTGATTTGTTGCCTTGTATTGCATTCAAAAAGACTTTAAGGGCAGCAACTTTAACCACATAAGGTAGGGATTTGATCACCCTTCCTTAGCCCACAAATCACCTTCCTTGCATTGGCATTTCCTAATCTAACTAAAAGCAAGTCGAAAGAGAATCTAGGGTTTACACCGTGAGTGGTTTAAATCTCGGGTTGCCTCCATTTTTGGCAACGGTGTCTAGGCTAGAGGTAAAAAGGCAAACGTCTAAGCGGGAAAGTGGTTCTCTAATTAGGTCCCTACGAAAGTAGGGGGAGCCTCCCACTACCCTACCTCTTACCTGGCCGTTGACTGATTGTGGTTGTGACTCGAGGTGGACTCCATTCACCTTGTAAGAAAATTCACATAGAGAGTCTAGGTTAACATTAGATCATTAGGATAATTTGTTTGTCAAAATTGTTTGCATTTAAAAAAAAAAAAAAAACAAGAAATAGAAAACAAAATCTTCTCTCCATCAGTCCTAGTGCATGCAAGGTAGGAGATCTCAAAATCCTAACCTTCTAGGACCACTTGCTGAAATAGAAAGAATCCTACATCAAAGAAATCCACCACAAGATCCAATGGCTGATAATCAGGACCCACCAAAGCAAATGAAGGACTATTTCATTCCAAATCGATATCAACCTTCATCTTGTATTCATCTTCCTCAGAATCCAGCCAATCAATATGAAATCAAATCTAGCACCATTCAGATGCTCCCATCCTTTTATGGGAATACTAATGAAGATCCTTATAAGCATCTGGATGAATTTCTAGAAATTTGTTCCACGGTGAAAATCCAGAATTTCACCGATGATGGCCTTAAATTGACCTTATTTCCCTTTTCATTAAAGGACAAGGCTAAATATTGGTTGGGAACCATAGGAAGGCCCATTAGGACATGGGAAGAAATGCAGAAAGAATTTCTCAAGAAGTTTTATCCCATCGGGCGGACCAATACCATGAGACGGGCCATCACGAGTTTTACCCAAACTCCCGGGAAATTGATCTATGAATCTTGGGAAAGACTGAAAGAATTGCTTAGAAAATGCCCTCATCATGGGCTTTCAAAATGGCAAATTGTCCAAGCATTCTATGAAGGATTGTCTGAACAGTTCAGACAGATGGTGGATGCCTCATGTGGAGGGGCATTTATGATGAAAAATGAAGATGAGGCCTATGATCTGTTTGAGATGTTAAGTGAAAATTCCATCAATCATGCCTCATTATCATCTTATGAAAGGTCTGTTGGGCCATCTAAACGGACTGGAATGTATGAACTTAAGGCCCGTGGAGAACCCGAATCTAGAATGGACATAAATCTGATTAATCAGAAATTGGATAAGGTAGACATCTTGGCCCAGAAACTAGACCAACTCCTGGCCTTAAACAAGCAAGAGCCTACTTACCCAACACAATCTAGTCCATATGAAGGCCCATCCTCTGTTAATCATGACATTTGTGCCTTATGCGCAAGTCCAACCCATCAAGTGAATGAATGCCCAACTGCGGCCCAACTCCCACCATTCATTCAAGAACAAGTTCAGGCTGCTCAGGGATTCTCCAGGCCCAATAATGATCCATTCTCAAATACTTACAATCCTGGCTGGAGAAACCACCCTAATTTCTCTTGGAAAAATCAGCAGGCCCCATTACCAATGTCCAATCCTCCCATGCATCAAGCCCCAAAGCCACAGAATTCATTCCAACAGCAATCTAATTTCTATGGAAATGTTCAGGCTAGGGGATCTCAAGCCCAGTTTTCTCAACCGGCCCAGTATCAATTAGGTCAACCGGCCCCGTATCAATCAAGTCAATCGGCCCAATATCAATCAGGTCAACTGGCCCACTACCACTCATTCCAATCAGGACAGCCAACCCAATACCATCCTCCACCCACTTACCAACAACCTCCTCAGCCCAACTTTGATGATAAATTCACTCAACTCCAACAACTGATTTTGACCCAGCAACAATCCATTGCTAAGTTGGAAAGTCAAATGGGCCAACTAGCTGAGGCCGCGATGAGAAGAGAAGTAGGCCAACTTCCTAGTCAACCCGTTGCCAATCCAAGGAATCAACCTCCGGGTTTTCCACAGCAATCGGGCCTTTTACCTCAGCCTGGTCCGATACCCCAACCTAAAGGGCCGCAATTTGAGAATGCTAAAGCCATTTCAGTCCTTAGGAGTGGGAGAAGTTTAGAAAAACCACATGCAGAAGGAGAGTTAGCCAAAGGTTCCACTGATGGGCCTCAGGAAATTGAAAGTGATAGTGAGACTGAACCCATCATGGAGAAGTTGGAGGAGTATCTGAAAGGAAAAGGGAAGATTGATGAAGGCCCAAGTTCTTATAAACCTAAGGTGCCATTTCCTAATGCCTTGTTAGCTAAGCCCAATACCAGGAAGAAACTGGCCCAGAATGAGGAGTTGTTGGATTTGTTCAAACAAGTCCAAATTAATATTCCACTCCTTGATGCCATTAAGCACGTGCCAGCTTATGCTAAGTTTCTCAAGTAATTATGTACTCCACGAAGAGAATCTAGAATGGCACCCGAAAAGGTTCGGCTTTCTGAGGATGTTAGTGCAATTGTGATGAATCATTTACCCAAGAAGTTAAAGGATCCTGGAGCACCTCTAATTTCATGTGACTTAGCTGGAGTTACATTTGATAGAGCTTTATTGGATCTAGGTGCGAGTGTAAATCTATTGCCAATAGCTATTTATGAAAAATTTGATATTGGAGAATTAAAGCCCACATCCATCATCTTGCAGTTAGCTGATAGGTCTGTGAAAACTCCACGGGGATTAATTGAGGATGCTATTGTAAAGGTTCATGATTGTTACTTTCCCGTGGATTTTCTTATTCTGGATATGGCATTACCTGAGGAACTCATTCACACCCCGATCATCTTAGGTCGTCCATTCTTAGCCACTGCCAAAGCTAATATAAATTGTGAAACTGGCATAATGAACATTTCATTTGGGGGTCAAAAGGTCCAGATTAATGTCTTCAAAGCATCTCAATACCCAGATCATGAAAAAGAATGCCATACTGTTGATATCTTGGATAATCTGGTTGAAGAAAATGAGATGTCCACATATGACCTTTTAGAGGGAGCTAACACTTTAACGGACTCTCCTGGCCCATTAACATCCTGGCCCAAGGTTGAACCTTTACCAGCCTTACAGTCTGAGCCCGCTTTGCCATCTTTAGAAGACCCTTCTGAGCTTAAACTCAAACCATTACCTGAGTCTCTCAAGTACATCTTTTTGGGCCCAGACCAAACTCTTCCGGTCATCATTGCGGCAAATCTCATATCGCCGCAAGAGGCCCAATTAACCGAGGTCCTCAAAGACCACAAGGGTGCCATTGGATGGTCGGTGGCAGATTTAAAGGGAATTAGCCCATCCATTTGCATGCACCACATC
The DNA here is from genome assembly GCA_030544215.1 of Zantedeschia hybrid cultivar. NCBI lineage: Eukaryota > Viridiplantae > Streptophyta > Magnoliopsida > Alismatales > Araceae > Zantedeschia > Zantedeschia hybrid cultivar. The sequence goes on from JARZZO010000011.1 coordinate 52,792,595, forward strand.
TATATGGAAGAGAATTCTAAGCCCAGTCGGGAGATGCAAAGGCGGCTTAACCCCAATATGAAAGAAGTGGTGAAGAAGGAAGTTGTGAAATGGCTGGATGCGGGTATTATTTACCCAATATCAGACAGTAAATAGGTCAGCCCAACTCAAGTGGTACCCAAGAAATCTGGATTAACAGTTATTAAGAATGATCATGGAGAAGAGGTACCCACTAGGCTCACCACGGGATGGAGAGTGTGCATTGATTACCGAAAGCTGAATCTCATGACTAAAAAGGATCACTTTCCACTCCCATTCATGGATCAGATTCTAGAAAAGTTATCGGGCCAGAAGTACTTTTGCTTCTTAGATGAGTACTCCGGGTACAATCAAGTGGCTATTTACTCGGAAGATTAAGAAAAGACCACCTTCACGTGCCCTTATGGCACGTTTGCCTTTAGGAGAATGCCATTTGGATTATGCAACGCACCAGCCACATTTCAACGGTGCATGATGGCTATCTTCTCCGATATGGTGGGCGAATTTCTCGAAGTTTTCATGGATGATTTCTCAATCTTCGGGGACTCTTTTGAAAATTGCCTGGAAAATCTTAAACAGGTGCTAGCACGATGCATAGACACCAATCTGATACTTAGCTGGGAAAAGAGCCATTTTATGGTTCGAGAGGGCATTATTCTAGGCCACATTGTGTCTGAAAAGGGAATAGAAGTAGATAAAGCTAAGATCGATCTAATATCCAATCTTCCTCCTCCGACCTCGGTCAGACAGATCCGTTCATTCCTTGGCCATGCTGGTTTCTATCGCCGGTTTATCCATAATTTTTCTCAAATTGCCCGGCCCCTATCTCTTCTCCTAGCTAAGGACGTTCCTTTCCAAATGGATGAATCTTGCATCAAGGCATTCAATTCTCTGAAGGAATCTTTGACCAAAGCCCCGATTCTTCAATCTCCAGATTGGTCTTTACCCTTCGAAATCATGTGCGATGCCTCTGATTATGCTATCGGTGCGGTTTTGGTACAAAGAATCAACAAATGTCCCGTGGTGATATATTATGCAAGTCGCACCCTTGCCGATGCTCAAATGAATTATACCACCACAGAAAAGGAATTATTAGCTGTGGTTTTTGCGCTAGAAAAATTCAGATCTTATCTTTTAGGGGCAAAAGTCATAATCTATTCTGATCACTCAGTGCTCAAATACCTGTTGACCAAGAAGGATGCAAAGCCTAGGCTTATTAGATGGATCTTACTCCTTAAGGAATTTGATTTGGAAATTCGGGATAAGAAGGGTTCTGAGAATGTGGTAGCTGACCACCTATCTCGAATTCCGATCTCTGACAGTACACCAATCATTGATTCCTTTCCTGATGAGCATCTACTGACCATTTCTCACACTGCTGCACCATGGTATGCTCATATTGTCAATTACAAGGTGACTAATCAGCTTCCGGAAGGATGGACTAAAAGTGAAAAGGACAAATTCTTTTCTCAGGAGAAATATTATTTCTGGGAGGATCCTGAATTATTCAAATCTTGTCCTGATCAAATCATTAGGCGATGTGTTCCTGAAGAAGAACAACAGAGTGTTCTTAACTTCTGCCATAATCTGGCCTGTGGGGGCCACTTCTCAGGAAAGAAAACTGCAGCCAAAGTCCTGCAAAGTGGTTTTTACTAGCCCACACTTTTCAAAGATGCCCATCAATTTAGCAAAACTTGCCTCCGATGTCAGGCTGTAGGAAATATGGCGAAAAGGGATATGATGCCACTCAACCCAATCTTGGTGGTTGAAGTCTTTGATGTTTGGGGGATTGACTTTATGGGACCTTTTCCACCCTCTTTTGGACATACATATATTCTGGTAGCGGTGGATTATGTCTCGAAATGGATTGAAGCAGTAGCCACCCGAACCAATGATCATAAAGTGGTTATTAAATTCGTTCAGAAGAATATCTTTTCTCGGTTCGGGTGGCCTAAAGCTATCATAAGTGATGGGGGAACACATTTCACGAATTACCAATTTCGGGCTTTGCTTAAGAAATATGGGATTAATCACAAAGTCGCTACCCCTTATCACCCCCAAACCAGAGGCCAAGTGGAAGTTTCCAATAGGGAGATCAAGAATATTCTGCAAAAGTCCGTTAGGTCCGATAGAAAAGATTGGTCTGAAAGATTGGATGATGCTTTATGGGCCTATCGGACCGCGTACAAAACTCCTATTGGCATGTCTCCTTATCGCCTGGTTTTTGGAAAAGCGTGCCACCTTCCGGTGGAATTGGAACATAGGGCTTATTGGGCCATAAAACAGGTCAATCTGGACCTAGCCCAAGCTGGTTCCCACCGAACCTTACAACTGAGTGAGCTGGAAGAGTTGCGCAACGAGGCCTATGAAAATTCAAAGATCTATAAAGCCAAAACTAAAGCTTTTCATGATAAACATATTGTCAGAAAATCCTTTCGTCCAAATCAGAAAGTTTGGCTATTTAATTCTAGGCTTCGCCTATTTCCTGGAAAACTGAAATCCAGATGGGATGGACCCTTCGTGGTCACTAAAGCCTTCGATCATGGAGCCGTTAAAATTCTAAATCCTAAGGGTGGGAACACTTTTACTGTTAATGGTCAACGGTTAAAACCATTCATTGAAAATCTTCAAAATGCACCACCTGAGTCCATAGAACTGAGTGATCCACATTAACTGAACTTCCGTCTGGCTGAAGACAATAAACTTAGCGCTTGTTGGGAGGCAACCCAATATTTTACTTCAGTTTTTGTATTTCTCTTCCCTTTTAGGTCCCTGAACAGCAACCGCCGTGGGTATGTCGCATCCTCGTCATTACAGGTTGTTTCGCTCCTCCACAAATTCTCTTCTGGCTGACATGTTTTCCATATCTTTTATGCTATTGAGGACAATGTCAATCAAGTTGGGGGATGGGACAATCAATTTGATATGCATTTATTGAAAATCTTTTGAAGAAAACTGATATCTTTCACTGAAAAATGGTCAAATTTTTTCAAAAACTTCTTTTCACATCCTAGGAAAATTGCATGAAACTCATGTTTTATTAAGTAAATCTTTAACAAATTAGTTTTTTTTGTTTGTCACATTGGTTAAAGAACCTTCAAAGTTTAAATATCCCACTTTTCAAAAGTCCACGGCAGGATGATTTTCACACACACACGGCAACTTAGAATAAATGAAAGATCTTAAAAGTATAGAATTGCTGGAATTAACCTCAAGGATAAGACTACTTATTCTAATTTTTCTTTTGGGTTGAACGAAAGGAATGTGTAGGATCCGTAATAGGGGACTGTCCCACTCAGCACTCTAAAAGAGACGGTTATTTAAAATGGACAGCTGTAATCACTAAAGGCAATAGAAGGTGGTAAAAGAGCTAAAGGAAGGTAGGTGGCAAAAAGTACGCACCTCCCCTCAGGCAATTCAAAGAGAGTGGCAAAAAGTACACACTCTCAAAAGCAAAAGTACAATAAAATGAAAAAAAAACGTCACGCTAAAAAGTCCATCGTACTAAAAATATGACCAAGTCGTGAAAAGTGCTGAGTTGGGACGGGAACTGAAAAATGGTCCTCACTGACTGATCGGGAAATCTTTTATTCTCTTCTCCTCCCCAGGTAGTCTTATCTAAAGGGTAGTAAAGGCAAGAATATACCAAAAAGGTCGGAAACGAGTTCAAAGTGTGTCAAATTTCATGCACAATCACCTGTCGTGAATCAAAATATTGTGGGATATGAAAACTTTTAGCTTAACCAATCGGCTACCACTTAAATTGATTGTGAAAGATACTACAAATGAAGCATGATAATTCATTATTTGTCCTAACTTTTCCTTATTTGCATTGCTAAGGGACTAGCAATAAGTAAGTTGGGGGGTGTGATAAAGTGTTAAATTGATCATTTAAAGGCAATCATATGCATCATACTCATGTTTTTATCTGCAAAATAGCATGAAATGATAGATAATTGTGTAACAAGTCCAACGGTACCAATTTCATCAAATTCTGACTTAAAAACATCGTCATTTCATGTGATCAAAGGAGTATAGCGCATTTGCGGTTTTTCGACAAAACCCAGACGAAATGAATAAATATGATGATATTTTTATGATGATGCGCTAAACTATATTTATTTGATGTGAACAGGACATGCCGATGATGCAGTGCAGCTGGAGGAGTTTCCGGAAATTTGGGGGAGGTCTAGTGTGCGGATTTCAACTAAAACAGGGGTAAAAATGCAATTTGATTCCTTCCTTCGCTGGAGTTTTCCAAAACCCACTATTTCCTTCCGTCTCTCCAATTTCCTAAACACGTCCCTTCCTTTATTTTAAAAATCCTCTCTCTCTCTCTCGTTTTAGAAAGTTGAATCCTCTTTCTTTTCCAGTTTCCTTTTTCTCTCCAATTTTCCAACCCCAGTCCGACTTCTTCTCCAGTTTCCTTCCCACGCCTATCTTCCTCTCTATATTAATCTCTCCCCCAACCTCTTTCCGAACTCTCTTTCTCCCACGCTCTCTCTCTCAGATTTCCTCTCTCTCGGTCTCCCACACGCCCTCTCTCTTCTCTTTCTCTCCCTCCATATCTCTCTCTCTCTCTCGTTCCTGCCGTCTCTCTTCACTGCCGACTAGCAGCCGGTTGAAACCAGGTGAGCACCTCTTGCAGCACCTGCACGTCCAGCTCCAGCAAGCCGCGTGCATGCATGCCGTCCACCAAAGCACCCGAGCTGGTCCTCCGTTGAAAGCTTCTCAGCCCCCTCCCACGCAAGCCAGCAGCTGCACCCACGGGCATGTCCCAGCAACATCTCACGCAGCAGCTTCCCAGCAGCACACCAACGCAGCAGCTTCTTCCAGCGGCGCATGCGGCAAGTCCTCCAGCAGCATCCTTCTCCATGCACTCCAGCAGCAACGTGCAGTAGCTCCTCCTGCACTTCCACGTGGTGAAGCCAGCAATTTGAAGCTGTTCAGCCCTGCATGCAAACTAGCTGCTTTCTCCACCCTGCTTCCAAGCACTCCACGCAGCAGCAAGCTCCACGGGCTTGAAGTCTCCAGCAGCTGCTCGTCCAGCTTCCTCCAGCACCAACAGCAACCGTCCACTCCATGCAGCCAAGTTCCCACAGCCTGCAGCACCAGCAGCCACGTCTCAAGCGGCAGCTTCCTCCCTCTTTCCACGCGCCAACCTGCATGCAGCCACGCAGCTTCCAGCAAGTTCCTCCCACATAGCACCTGTCCCAGCCAAATTCCAGCAACGTGCAGCTCCTCCTAAATATCCATTCACTGCAAGCAAAGCAGCCGGCAACCCACATTGTTGTGTTGTTTTAGGTTATTTAATTAGAGATAGTTGTTGGTATTGTTTAATTAGTCTTAGGTTATTTAATTAGGGATAATTCTTGATTGGTTATCGTTTTATTAATTATTAGTTATTTAATTAAGTTATTTGATTCATGGTGTTTAATGATTTATACAATCAAACAATAGGTTGTTTTTTTTGTTGTTATAATTTTTAGTCGTGCTTATTTTTATGTGTGTTTGTGTTTAATTTCTGAAAAAGAAAAGAGAGAAAAAGATTTGTTTAATTTAGATAATTATAACTTTAGGTAACATTAGTTAACTTAATTTTAGTTTAATTAAGTAATTAGTTTACTTAAAATCTCACTTATTTTTAGATTAACTAAAGTCCAAAGTTTTCAAAATTAGAATCTTAACTCCCTGTGGATAGACTCGGATTCACCACTATCAATTTCCAAAATTTGATTTGAATGAGCCGGATAAATTTAGATTGAACGTTTTCTTGTGTTTAACGACGCACAATTCGAAACGATCAAGGCGCAGTGTACTGGAAGAGTTCCAAGCAAGTAACCACTGCAGATTCGACGACTGAAGCTGAGTACATCGCTGCAGCTGAAGCCGCCAAGGAAGCAGTGTGGTTGAAGAAATTCATCACCGACCTCGGTGTCGTTCCCAGCATCTCTGAGTGTGTTCCACTGTTGTGCGACAACAATGGAGCGATTGCGCAAGCGAAAGAGCCGCGGTCTCATCAGAAATCGAAGCATATTCTGAGGCGCTTTCATTTTATCAGAGAGATCATATCCAGAGGAGATGTAGTAGTGGAAAGAGTTCCATCCGTCGACAATGTAGCAGATGCACTGACAAAGCTGTTTGCTCAAATTGTGTTTGAGCGTCACCTAAAGTCTATGGGCTTATTGTATAAAGGTGATTGACTTTAGTCCAAGTGGGAGATTGTTAGTTTTAGGTGGCCTACAAGCCAATCTGACTATGTGAATCTCGTTCATTTATTAATATAATGGCATAATATTCATGATGTGTAAATCGCATTAATTATCGCTTCATAATGAAGTCCGTGGATATGTGCTATAGTGATCAGATTATGATGAGATCATACTAATGAGACTGATCACTTAAACACACATATTCTTAATCATTCCTAGTCGGAGGATATCCGAAAAGGACATCGGATATCCAGTTAGACTAGTCATATGATGAGGGTGACTGGTCTCATAAGTCACTTGTGTGGGAACACTAAGGCGAATCTGTAGGTGCTCATTGGAGAATGAGTTCACTGAACTGATCCGACTGAATGGCTGGATGGTATTGTACCTCACTGTCAACCAGCTTGATTCTATTGTCGCAGTTGCGTGGATGGTCCTCGGACCTGAGACACCAAGGACACCTTGTCGGTGGACTTATGTGCTTTGACCTTGGTTTACGAATCTCTAGCCATGGGATTCTAATACGCCAAGGATTAGGTACAGCGGAATACCGTCGAAGGGAATTGTGTGTCAATAAGGAATCATTCGCTCTCGGTACTTAGAAAGAGAATGCTCAAGGAAGGATGCGCGAAAGTCCCTAGCCAGGGCGGACGATAATATCGGGAAAGGAGTTTTCCGATATTCATCAGCGGCATCCAATCCAAGTGAGTCGACCGGTAAGGGTTTGACAGCTCACCATGCCCTGAGTTGACTCGAGCGCATTGTACGAATGAAGGATTATATCCACGCGGTAACTGTCGGCGAAAAGGTTCCAAGAGTGGTTACTTAACCCCAAATACCTTCCGGGTTCACGCGGTGTTGCTTGGCACCCAACGTGATCAGAGGCCCGGTCGAATTCGATGTGCGACATCAATTCGATTGATTAATTAATTAATAAAGGGTTATTAATTGATTAATAAAGCCAGTGATGAGTCACTGGGCTTGTTGGGCCATTAACTGGACTGGTACTTGGGCCTAGAGGGTCATACGCAAATGATTCTCAAGGCGATGGATAAATAAGTGGGTTTTATATAAACTGGGGGTTTTTGTGAAAAACCGCGCGGTTAGTATAAAACATAGCGAACGGACTGAGCAGACCAAGCTGCTGCTAACCCTAGCCGCCCCTCCTCAGTTTCTCTCTCTCTCTGGCATCCAGACAGATCTAGATCTGCTCCGTCGCTTCTCCGAATCCCGTTCAACGGGAAATCGTCCGCGCGCTGCGGCGATCGTTGCGGCGACCGGCGGAGGTCTCGTGGGCTGCGAAGAACGTGGAACGTGAGGATATACGTCGCGGGGAGGATCGCATGGACTTCGCTAGAGGCCGGGCACTTGCGCGGCTTGCGGTGTCGCACCGAGGGAACCGAACAGTTGCGGATTCGAATCCGCACACGGTGAGAATCGATTATCCGATAATCGTTGTTTTTAGTTCTTCGAAACGGGAAAACGGATCGCTGTAAATTTTATTTTCCGCTGCGTGAGCGATCCGGAGAAACCCGAATACTCCCAACAATATGGTCCTTCCCAATTGGGTTGGAGCTTAGAACGCGGACCACCAGGTTTTACAAAGATTCTTTTGACCGCCATTGCACCGACTTTGAACTTACGTTCAATGACTTTCTTTTGATAAAAACGTGTTAATCTATTTTGATATACTCTTGCATGATTAGCAGTTGATCACCTTTTCTCGTCTAAAATTTCCAATTGAGCAAGGAGTGCTGAACGGTGTTCATCAATGGAAAATTCCTTATTCAATTGTACTCTTAACGACTGTATGAGGATTTCGTATGGAACTACCGCCTCCATTCCGAATGTTAAGGAATACGGAGTCTGCCCAGTAGGCCTGCGGATTGAAGTTCGGTATGCCCATAGAGCCTCAATCAGTTTCTCTGGCCAGTCTGTGAATTTATTAGACTTGCACGTCTTTTTGATGATTTTTATCAAAGTCTTGTTAGTTGCCTCTGCTTGGCCATTGCCTTGCGGATAATAAGGAGACGAATGATGCAATGCAATTTTATACCTGTTGCAGAGGTCCTTCAGTTCCTGTGATGTGAATTGCAGTCCATTGTCGGTGACGATGGTGCTTGAAATTTCAAATCTTGTGATGATGTTCTTCATGATGAATTTGCAGACGGTTGACGCTTTGACTTTCGTGTACGCTTCGGCTTCTGCCTACTTGGTGAAGTATTCCGCTGCTGTGAGAATGAAGGATTTCTGCTTAATGCTGGAATCAGGATTGCCAAGGGGTCCAATGATGTTGAAAGCCCACATGGAGAAAGGCCATGGGGAGGAAACAAGATGGAGTGAAGATGCAGGAGAGTGAATCTTATCGGCGTGAAGTTGACACTTGGTACACCTACGGACATACCCTATACAATCTTCTTCCATGGTTGGCCAGTAGAATCCTTGTCTAAGGATCTTCTTTGATAGCATTTGTCCATTAACATGGCCACCACAAACTCCAGTATGAGCTCCTTCCATGATCTTCCAAAGCTCATCTTCGTCTAAACATCTCAAGAGGACTCCATCAATACCTCTTTTATAAAGTGCTCCTCCAACTAGGTTGTACCTTTGAGCAACTCTGCTGATAGCCCTCTTCTCCTCAGCTGTGGCTTCTTCAAGATATGATTGATCCTCATAATATTTGACAATTTCATAATACCATGGTTTCTATTCATCATCCATCTCTTCTAACAGCTCCATTAACATAATCTCTCTCTTTTCCACAATATTTCTATCTTTAACCTTCTTCAGCAGCTTCTCCTTAGTTCTAAGAAATGAAGGGTCTTTCACGGCGAGTGAGAGACGCCTATGAACAATGATCGATTCTGATTGTCTGCTGATTGGGAAATTGAGGGATGATGCGAGTGAAGCTAGAGCGTCAGCTAAGATGTTCTGATTTCGAGGAACATGGATAAAGATCAATTTAGTGAAAAGCTTAGCATAAGCTGAAGTGAGTTCTTGGTAAGGCTTGAGCTTGGGATCAAGAGTTCGATATTTGGTTAGCACCTGGCGAAGGATCAATTGACTATCACCCACAATTTTGAGTTTGGTGGCACCATGGAGATGAGCAGCCTTGAGGCAAGCAAGGAGTGCCTCGTATTCAACTATATTGTTGGTGACTGGAAAGTCAAGCTGAAAGGCTTGTGGAATGGTGACACCTTTAGGTGATAGTAGAACAATATCAATATCCTTATCGTAGGAATTCAGAGCTCCGTCGAAATGCAGAGTCCACATATCATCTTTGATTTTGTTTATGGACATCAATTCCTCATCTGAAAACTCTGATTGGACTGGATCAAAACGGGGAAGGAGATGATGAGCCAGATGTTCTGCGATGGCATAGCCCTTGATTGCTTTCTGTTGAATGTAAGTGATATCAAATTGAGATAGAAAGCCCTGCCATCGTGCTAACCTATCAGTAAGAACAGATTTCTCAAGAAGAAATTTGATCGGATTCATTCTAGCGATAAGATGAACTTCATAGGCTAGAAAGTAATACTTCAACTTTTGAACTACCCATACAAGTGCTGCACATGTTTTCTCCATCGCTGTATATCTCTGTTCCGTGAGGTTGAGAAGTTTAGAGAGATAATAGGCTGCCCTCTCCTTTCCTTCTTCATCCTCTTATGCTAGGACAGCCCCCACCGTATCATCCAGGACAAAAATGTATAGAATCAAAGGTTTGTCCGAAGATGGTGGTCTCAAGACAGGAGGACTTGCTAAATAATTCTTCAATCCATCAAATGCCTCCTGACACTTATCGTCCCAATCGAGTTTGACTCCCGACTTAGTAAGCTTGTAGAACGGCTTACACCTTTGTGAGTGTTGGGAGACAAATCGGCGAATAAATTGCAACCTTCCAATTAATCCTCTCAACTCTTTCAAATTCTTGGGAGGTGGCATTTCTCTGATAGCTTTTGCCTTATTGGGATCGATCTCAATGCCCCTTTTACTGACAATGAATCCAAGTAATTTTTCTGAGGATACCCCGAATATACATTTCTTGGGGTTCATCTTCAACTAATATTCCCTTGATCTTTCTAATACTCTTGCTAGAACTTTAGCATGCTCAGCCTTAGTCTTAGACTTTACTAACAAGTCATCCACATACACTTCTAGATCGATGTGCATCATGTCGTGAAATATTGTCATCATAGCCTTTTGGTAAGTGGCTACAACATTCTTTAATCTAAATGGCATCACGACATAGCAATATGTTCCCCAAGGTGTAGTGAATGATGCCTTTTCTTGATCTTCTTCAACAAGCTTAATCTGATTGTATCTTGAAAAACCATCCATAAATGATAATGTTTCATAGCCAGCTGTGTTATAAATGAGGACATCAATGTGAGGCAGTGGAAAATCATCCTTAGGACTTGCCCGGTTCAAATCTCGGAAGTTAATGCAGATTCTAACTTTCCCATCCTTTTTTATAACCGGGACTATATTGGCCACCTATTACAGATAGAGGACAACTCTAATAAACTTGACTTTATGTAGCTTATCAACCTCTTCCTTCATCTTTCAAGCCATTTGTAGGTGGAATCGCCTTAATTTTTGTTTAACCGGACTAGCTCCTTCCTTCAACGTCAATCGGTGTTCCACTAGCGATGAGTCTAACCCCGGCATATCCTCATAACTCCAGGCGAAAGTGTCCTTATAATCCTTGAGTGCTTGGACCACTGTCTCCTCATCTTTTTCAGAAAGATTTTTACTGACGAGGACAACCTTAGGTTCGTCTATAATTCCTAGATTGATCTCTTTGGTAGGCTCTTCTATGGCAGCTGAGGGTTCATCAAATCTCTTCACTCCACTGGCATATGCCTCAGCCGCGTCCTCATCATCTTCCTCATCTTCAACAATGGGGTCCTTCTCGTGTATCTGTTCATACACCCCATATCCAACATTGACTAACTCATCGTCTACACAATCTTCTGGCATCTGAATAGGATTTTTTTAATAGCTGGGGGATCATAGAACAAGAAAGGCATCTAATGGCTAGATCTTGGAGGTATCTATCTGGAATTTGTCTACTCTTAGATTTCCTAGAGTTTTTAACATGATTAACCTGCCTAGAACTAGACTCCCTAACTTCACTAGACTTCCTATTATGACTTAATGAGGACGAAGAAGAATAAAAATCAAGGGACACAGAATGTGATACAGGGGAATCCTCCTGAGGGGAGGGGCAGAGCAAGTCTAGAAGAGTATCTTGCCCGAATGACCCAGGCGATGGGGTACAGTTGGACAAGTAGGAAGTTTCCTCAACGAGGATCTGAGAAAAGGAAGTTGCCAAATTGGCGTTTTTTTTTTTTTTTTGGAGAGATGAATTAAGCATAAAACAGGAATGAATATGGATAGGAGGAGAATGCGATGGAGGAAATGGCACTAAGGCCAAAGGATTGGGGGGATCATACAATAGTATGTCCCAGATCAAATCATAAATCCTCTTTAGATCGAGAGGAGGTTGTGGAATGAAGTCCCGTGGGGATAGAGTGTTCATGATGGGCGGAACCCGTGGAATATCTTCAGTGATGACCCGCGATCAAGTCGGGGTCATAAACAGAGTGCAGAAAAGAGTATGGAGTGTGAAAATGTAAGAGGGATATGTTTCCCTCCACAGAAGCTCCGTTGTATAACCAGTTTCATAGGGGTCATCTAGCTCTCCTTCATCTGTTTCCTCAGACAGCAGCATTCTCTTATCAAAAATGGCACCAGGCCTTTCGATTAGCTCATCTATTTGCGGCGGCCACTTTGGTTCTAAGGGATCAAGAAATAGTCTGTTTAATGCAATGTACAGATCCCTCAAATCGAACCACCGGTACCATTCACACTCTGGATCTTAGAATTTCCTCCTTTTCATTGGCCGCAGAGCCTCCAAGGACTGGTACGTCAGTAGTTCCGAGCAATGTTTGGCCAAGTCTTTCCCATATATGTCATGGAGATCGAAATAGGAAGTGATGACCACTGTGTTATCATGACTGATCATGGGCCCTTTGACAAAATGTGTGTATAGGGTCCACGTTAAGGGGTCCCGGCCTTCTTTACATGGGGTGGACATCGTTTCCCAGACCTTCTGGCTGTCTTCATTTTCTTCCTGCTGAATAATGTCGTGCCTTACTTTTCTTGGCCTATAGCCCAGGCCATTTCCAGGCATCCTTCGGTTATCCTTGAGGGGTGTGGTTCTGCCTTGTAACTGCGTGCCTAGGCCCTTTCCAGGCAGATAGCCGCCCTTCATCATGATCCTCCAACTAGGGATACTCATGCACTTCCCCCGCTTTATGGCATCCAGTGGATAAGGAGTAAGTGTGGCGGCCTTTAAAGGATCAGCCAGGATGGTAGACCTGTAATACCGACAGAAAAGGTTGTCGGCCAGGTGGAGGAGTTGGCTTGATATTCAAGGAGTGAGCAGCAGCAAGGATCGGCATGCTTGTAACTTTAATGACTCGTCCTTTATAGGAAAATTTGACGCACTAATGATTCGTAGAGGAATTCGCCTCAAGGGTTTTAATATAAAGACGGCCCAAAATAGCCTTCAAGGAAAGATCGATTTCCAAGATGTGAAATTCAACCTCAGCATGACATACATGGCCTAACTCCAGTTTTAGATAGACCATTCCCAGAGGAGAACGGGTGGAGTTATTGTAGGCTGTAACAGAAATGGGGCTAGGCAGTCATTTTTCCTTGGGTACACCACATAGTTCAAGGGTCTTCGGTGGCAGGACATTGATTGAAGCCCCCGTGTCAACCAGGCAGGTGTCTACGGCTTTCTTGCAGATATTGACCGTAATACTCAGAGCCATGCTCCTGGTTGCTAGTGGTGCTAGTTCCGAAGTATGAAATAGGATAGAGGGTTGATCCCCCTACGGAACTAGTAGTGCGGTGATCTTCTCCACCGGCACGTCTTCGTTCACCATCACTTTTTGTAGGTACTCCATCAGAGCTTCCGATGGGTCTTCGATCTCTTGATAAACTCAAGCACAGAGATTCGTGTCGGTGTTCTGTCTAGTTGCTTCAGCAGGTCATATTGAGTGCCTGGTGCACTCTCATCAGTATGCGTTTCCTCTAGCGGCTGTGATGGGCCGTCTCTGACTATAGATTGAGGAAAGACCTTATTGAAGATCCTCTCTGTAACGACCCGCCATCCTATGACCGAAGACCCGGTCACTAAATAGATGTCGGCCCATTAACTGCGGGTTCACACCCGGATCTCACACAACACATCTGGAGGAGTAAGCGCTAAACAAGGCTAAATATAACAATCACACGGACTACAAAGGTATAACAAGTGCGCAGGAAGGAAGATAAAAATGTCCGTATACAGTCCAACAATAATTACATGGTCCAACAAATTAAATAAGTACAGGCAGAAGTAAAGTACAACAACATCGGGGCATACCCCGGAACTGAGACAGCTGCTGGCCCGCACACCAAGAAGACACCACAACGCCGCCACACGCCACGAGGTCCACACCTGAAACCGCAGGGAGTGAGCCACACCAGAATTGGGCTCAGTAGGGATCATCCGATCCCCTGCCTCCCACTCACACACCCACAAGTGTAACAACACGGATATATGGCAATTAAGTAAAGCAGTAAACATAGCACCCAAATATGATATGAAACGTACGATAAGCAGTGTAGCAGGAACAGTTCTAAGCAACCCGAAGAACCCAACACAAAGTCACGTCTCACAGCCAAAGTCCACAAAGCGACTGAACCACACTGTCGACCGAAGTCAAACGTCGCCTCCCAACACTACCACCACTGCTCACGCCTGTCCACCCCTACAGTGTTCTGGGGCACTGTAGGGTGAGGCAGTGAGTCAAACTAGAACTAGTTGGGACCAGTGTACCACCACTGCCCAGCTACGTGTGCACACAAGCAGTCTAGACTACTGTCCTACCGACCGGATTGCCTCCACGCCAGGCCTCGGCGCTTCAGGAGGGCCCTGGGGACCGGCGAACCCCCGTCAAGCCGAAGCTACAGGAACTACCCACAACCCTAACCTTCCGGGCTGCGTCAGGCCAAAGGGCTAAGGGTACCACTCGTAACCTTGATCAAAGGTCACATCAGGCCCAGTGGCTACAGGGGTAAAACAACTCCAACAGTACCACAACTAGCTCTACAGCAAGAAACGCGCCGGAAGCTGCCACGACAAACAGGGAAACTCCGACCCGCTGAGACCAAACAACAACCCCTCGGATAGCGCACCGGCTACTCCGGCCCGACGGGCTCAAGGTGGTTCTGCTTCCCTCAGCCAAAGGTAAAACACAACATGTACCACTTCCCCACCGGTACGGCACAATGCCTCACATACACCATGACCCTGTCCCCATCGGTCCATGGTGACAAACGTAAACCACAGTTATTCCAATCCACAATCGCATAAGAACATACACACATATAACATGATGTAATTCCATTCTCGCAGAAGTCCTCAGTCTCAGTGTACAACGTAAAGCATGCATTGAACCGTCCAACAGTGAAACATATGTTAAAAACTAGGTTTATGCAGTTCTGTCTTGAATCGCGTCGACCGAGGTCGACGCCATTCAAGCCCCTCAAACATGTTCAATTAAAACAGATTATTCCTTGAAACGCGTCCACCTGGGAAGCCGCCGTTTAAAACGCGTCAGAGCTCTCAGACGCCATTCACACCAAAATTCCAGATTTGCAGAACCCATAGTCGGGGAATTTCCTGCCTAAATGGCATCATGATGGCCCGACGTCCTTCTGAAAGGCGTCGTCCATCCATGACGTCATTTAGCATCGGATTCCCTGAACTGACAGAGACTCGGTGGAGCGATTTCTGCCTAAAAGGTGTCATGATGTCCCGACATCCTTCTAAAAGGCGTCGTCCATCCATGACGTCTTTTAGTGCCAGAACCCCTAACTCGTGAAACCTCGAACAGGGAGGTTTCTGCCCTAAAAGGCGTCGTACTGCCCTGACGTCCTTCTAAAAGGCGTCGACCAGGCACGACGCCGTTTAGCGCCAGAAACCTGGTTCCCTTGTTCGATCCGAGGGTTTCTCCCTTAACCCCAAACACCCCGAAAATGCCCCAAAACAGAAGGGGGAGGAAAAGGAATTCAACCACCACAAACATGCTACAATGCCACAATCCCTAACACGGCCATTCCCACGAAAACATCCCCTAAACATGCTCAGTCTAACCCAAAACATATCATGCCACGCCAAGGAAATCACGAGCAACACATTCACAGTCCATGCAAGGTTCGTCCCCCTACCGGTTCTTGAACTCCTCCAAGCTCCGTGCCGCCGACCCGCCGCACCGCAGACCGCCGTCGGTACCCTCGAGGACGCCGCCACTCCGCCGGGACGTCGGCCGCCGTCCGGAGAATGGAACGCCGCGAAGGAAGTGGTGGAGGTAGAGGTGAGAGGTAAGGAGGCTTTGGAGTGATGGAAGAGGAAGAAGAGGAAGGGAAGGGAGGAAGGAGGGCGGAGGGAGCGGAGAGGGCGAAGAGAGAGAGAGTGGAGGCGAAAATGAGGGAAAGAAGGGGAGGCTCGCGGGGTCAATCTGAATCTAGCTAAAACGCGTCGATCGAGGCAGACGCCAATCAGTCTGACAGGACGGCCGTACTGACAGCACTCTGAAACGCGTTGCTCACCGCGGACGCCGTTCAGACGACAGGACAGGCCGTACTGACAACGCTCTGGTGCCGTACACTGACATCGCAGAGGTCGCAGTCTGAATCGCGTCGACCAACATGGACGCCGTTCAGACGATGTGACAGGGGCCGTACTCTCGCGGCCCGAAACCCGCCCACGTGGCACACACGTGGCACAACAGAAAGCGGACCTAAATGGCGTCTACATAGTCAGACGTCTTTTGAAAGACGTCGAGCAGTGCAGACGTCATTCAGTCGGAAATCTCAAGACCCCCTCAGGGTCCAAACCAGGGGATCCGGCCCGAACCCGACCCGAATACTGAACCCGAAATCTCAGTCCTTACACTCTCACTTCGGAGTGCATGTCTTTAATTGTGAAAGGTCCAGGCGATAACTTGAGCACCGCGGGGTTGGTAGATGGCGTGGATGGTGTGGATGGTGTGGTGGTTTGGTATGCTGGTGATGGCGTAGGGTTAGTTGATGATGGCATGGTGCGGATGAGGGGCTTAGAGGGTTGGATAGTGGTGTGGTAAGTGGTTGGTGTAGGTGAAGTGGGGAATGGTACACGGAGTAATGGTTTAGACGGTTGTATGGTATTTGGGTAGGTGGTGGTGGTGGTAGGTGATGTGGGGAATGGTATGCGGAGTAATGGTTTGGATGGCATGAGGGGTGCGTAGTTGGCTTGCGGGGAATTGTTTGATGGAGGCATGTTATCGTGGGGGGTAATGGGTTTAAGGAAAGTGGGCGGTGGTGATGGGTTAATGGGTGCGGGTGTTGGTACTGGTGTGATGGTAACGGGTTGTGGTTTAGGTACGTCGAGGGTGCGGCGTGGTGGTTGCGCAGCGGTGCTTGGGGTGTGGCCTGTTGAATAAATAGAGGAAGAGTCCTCTATCTTCCACTGCTGCCCTCGATTAGCCTCAGATTGACTATTTGTTAAAATAGAGGCAACTTGATGTTGGTGCTGGTATTCCGGAAGTGGGTTCTACACTATACCCATGTTCGGGGGTGCTGCCGCCTGTGCCGGCGCTCTTGGTTGTTGTTGTTGTTGGGGTTGCTGCTGTTGTTGCTGCTGGGGCCTCCTCGCCTTCAAGGCGTATATATACTCCCTCATTTCTTCCCAATCAATGCCTCCCTGCTCGTTGAGATCATGGATATAATTTCGGAATTGGAAGCAGGTATCTATTGTATGTCCAGGTTGTCTATGGAAGTAACAATACTTGGAAGTGTCGACATTTTGAGGCCAAACTATTTTTTCTCTTAGCAAAATTAAAGCATTGGTTGCCATTAAAGCATTGAAGATATCTGACAAGGATTCTAGAAGGACTGGATATTCTGCTCTTTTCGGGCCTGAAAGCTTCCTCTGCTGGTTATAATCAGCAAGAGGGGGTACATTATAGTATGTCGGCGGTGCGTCCGGCTGGTACTGTTGTTGTTGTGGCGGCTAGTACTGTAACTGCCGTTGTGACTGCTGCTGTGGTTGTTATTGTGGCTATTGGTTCAGCTGCTATGGCCGCTGGTACTGTGGCTGCTGATATTGTGGATTCGGCTGCTGTGGTTGCTGATATTGTGGCTGTTGTTGTCTGTAACCCTACTGGTTAGGCGGTCTTTGGCCTGTGTATTGTGATGGTTGCTGGCTTCTCACGAACTGAGACTAATTGTTGTTCATACTGCTAATCTGCTCATGGGAGAGCGTGACCTCAGTTTTTGGACCCGTGCTAGGAGAATTTGGCACGGCTGGCTTCCGAGGTGGAGGCCTGCTAGGTCGGTGAGGATCAAAGACACTAGAGAATGTAGCATCCTTAAAGGCATTTTGGCATAACGTGCCCTTTCATAGAGCTCTGCTATGCTGGTCAAGTTGTTCACGGCGAGGACTAGCTTAAACTGAAGTGTAGCATTGGAAATCAACATCTTTACTTGTTCAGACTCAGACAGATGATCCTTAACTTTTTCTGCCATGCCCCTCCATCTATCAGCAAAACTGACGAATTCCTCGTCGGGCTTCATCTTTTCTGCTATCAGGTCAGTAATGGACAGAGAGGGGGCAACTCTATCCTAGTATCGTTGAATAAATTTTATGGATACAACACCATAGTCCTCTACTTCGGATGGCTCTAAGTAAAAGAACCATTCGAGGGCTGGTCCCTCCAAAGATTTCTTGAACAAAAATGCCAACGACCTCTTGTCGTTCTGCCAGAAAGATGACTTGTACATGAACTCCTTCAAATGAGTGAAGGGGTTACCAGTATCGTTGTATTTTGTATATACTGGCATCTCGGAGGGTGGCAAATGGAATACTGGCAGGCTCGGAAGATTAATCTCGGGTGCAGCTTTGACTCCCATCATCTTTTGAAAGTTGTTGAACTGTTCATCCATACGCTTTATCTTCGAGAGCAGAGCTTGAGTCGTTGGATCGACTTGAGGAGGGGGAGGTGGTGGTACATGATAGACCTGCTGCCTGGAGTATGTAGGGCAAGGAGGACAATAGGGTTAAGGTCCGGTAGTGCTTCCGCCATGCCCGAGGGCATTTTGGTAAGTAGGCATCGGCGGCCTGACCGGTGGCCTTGAAGAAGATAATTGCGGCCCAGATGGCCGGGAAGTTGAAACCTGAAGGGCTTTCAAGGCCTAGTGAATGAAGGAGGCATGATGGGGAGGTGGTTGAGGAATAACAGGGGGAGCCGCAGGATTTGGCTCGGCAGACTGCGTGGGCGTCTTCCCCTTCAAAATAGACTGGGATGCCTCGAGCTGGTGAGGATCCAGATAAGAGGCTAGAACTCCCAAGGCATTGACCAGATCAGTGGAGTTGGAGGATGAGGGTCCATTCGGGTCCATGGCCCCCTCAAAAATAGGATTAGATACCGCATGTACATGCGAGGGAAGATTAGCGCCAGGATTATGTTGATCATGGACAAAAGGAGGAGGGATATGAGGGTTCCCCTCATGTTCAGATGGATAAGAATGAGGATCATGGGAGGCATTAACATCTTCCCCATTTTCATAGTGATTAGTGGATTCAAGAGGGGCATTAGCATCTCCCTCGTAGTTGACTAGAGCATCTGAAGCCATGCTCAAATCCCTACCTGGTCGAAGTAACATGATATCAGATTTTTTTTTCAAAGATTTGCAGACAAGTTGTATAGAGATTAAGCAAACAAGTGGATGTTTAACATTATTTTAGGATTCCTTGTTGGGTTATTTGGATTCAGTTAATCACAAGTTCACTCAATGGGTAGGATCCTAGTTTCAGTTCAATTTCCACCGTTATACTGTATGGCTTTCTCTCACAACGTTATGAAAAATCTATCCAGGACTTCGATTGGTACAACCAGCCTGATGAACAAGGAGGAATACCTTGATTTTGGGGACTTACGGATGTCTTTAACGTCAACCACTCTAGTCTAATCGAGGGACCGACCCAATCAGAGAGAGGTGAGGACGTCAAGAAAGGTGTTCCTATGAGAAAAGGGGGGTGTTAGCCCCAGTGCGTATGACCTGCGGCCGGGATGGCCTCTAACGCTTAATATGTAATGTGTAATAGCAATCAAATAAAAAATCTGAGGACTTAAGAACAAAATAAGAAATTGCCTGAATAGCGTCTCTACTCCTCGATGCTATTCAAACCAGAACCTTATTTTGCTCGCAGAAGCTCAGGCAGCAGACAGCAAGAAATTTTTTCCTAAAAGGCGTCGTGTTCTGGCGACGCGGTTATGAAACGCGTCGCTATCCCAAGACGCTTTTCAAAGCGCATAATCAACAATTAAGAAGGAATATCTAGATCGATTCCTCCTCAAACTAACAGGTTAAAGCAGTAAATAATCAGTTCATGCGAATCTTTTTTTATTTTATTTTTTTAACAGGATAATTTATCATGTAAACAACTAAAATATCAATCAATCACACATTCTACTTTTCACAATCACAACTTTCAACCAATCAAACGGGGAGGGCAAGATCTTGCCGCAAGGGTGTGCACGTGGGAATAACAACTAAACTAAAAACTCACTGATCGGTGAGGGCGTGTCGAGAGACACAAGTGGTGCACTGTGAGTGCCCGATTGATAAAGAGTAAGAACAAAGATTAAAAGATGGCGATACCAAGTCCCACTGTGATTGCCAAAAAGCTGTGAGTGCTCAAATTCGGTGTGCGAATTATCATAAAAATTTATGTTGTTTAAGTGATAATAAAAACTTATTAAAAACTAAGTGAATGTGATCGCCAGAAACTTTTAACAAAAAAGTTTCAAAAGACAAAGATTGATCGCCTACCTGTTTCAGAATTGGGAGATGTTGGAGTCCTTAATTCTCCTCCTTCAGCCGGTTGAAGGAAAAGAGCTATTTTGACTTTGTTCTTACTTTGAATGTTTATCGGACTTTGAGGATCATCCAGATTTTCTTGTTGTTGATTCTCTCATCTTGATCTTCTTAATCTCCTTTGTACCTTGCAAGGAATGAAAGAAGAGAAAAAGAACAATAAGAACTCAAATATAGGTAGTATCTATTCCAGTAATATTTCTAATCAGTATAACTCACTTGTTTGGTGGTCTTGAAACCCCTTAACATATAGGTTTTGAAATTATGCTAGTGAGTGTGCGTAAAACATGAAGTGATGTGATGAATGAAACTAACTATGATGAAAATATGAACAAAGATTAATAAAGAAGAATTAAGTTGAATGGCCCATGGAAAGTCTTGGTTCTTGAAAGCTCTTGAAGGACGAAGAGAGGACGAAACTTGCTTCAAGATTCCTAGAAGTAGTCGCAGTACCTCGATCCTTCAACGTTTGGACGTCGTCTTCTTCTTAAAAATCCTTAACCTTTCCTTCTTCATAGGCTTATGTATTTATAGATTTAAGTTCTTATGCGTATTCACGGTTATTAACAGATTAACATGAAAGAGTTTGAAGTTAATCCAACTAAGAAACAGATAAACACAGCCTAATTCATCATTATCTGTAATTATCTAAAATGCGTCGCCCATAGGAGACGTCTTTTAGCTTAATTAAGATAAGGATAAACTCGGGAAGAAGAAGCAAAAACATTTTAGGAAACCTAAATGGCGTCGTGCCTGGCAGACGTCTTTTAGTTAATTAGTCAATTAATTAAAAATCAAATTAGAAATTGAAATAGGAATAAAATCCTAAACGACGTCTGCATTTAGCAACATCTTTTAGAATTATTTTCATATTTCATTAAAAATCTATATTAAAATTAATTTCATTAATTAACTTCAATGGCGTCTACATGTACCGACATCATTTAGACAATTATTTCATAAAATTAATAAAAGTTAATTAATGATTAAATATCAGACTAATTTGGAGCATTATTATATGATATGAAATTTACTCAAAATGATGTCAAAATTAGCGTGTCTACAGACGCCATTCAGAGTACGGCCCTGGTATGTCAGAGTACGAACCTGTCTTGTCGTCTGATTGGCGTCGGTCTTAGACGACGCATTTTAGCTAGTTTCGGTTTGACCCCGCGAACCTTCCCTCATTTCTCTCATCATCTTCTCTCTCCTCCCTTTCTCCGACCCATCCCCATCCCCATCCCCTTCCCCCTTCTCCTTCCTTTTCCTCTCCCCATTCCTCATCTCCCTCCACTCCATCAACCCCCTGACTTCCGCCGCTACCACTACCATCTCCTCTGCGGTGCATCTCTCTCTGGACGGCAGCCGACGTCCCAGTGGAGTGACGGCGTCCACGGCGGTACCGTTGGCGGCTTATGGCATAGCGGTTCGGTGGCTAGGAGCTCGAAGGAGTTCAAGTAACCGGTAGGATGACGATCTTCGCATTATTTTGTTTAAAACAATGATTTTTCCGCTTTGAAAGCATGAAATATGTGTGGGTGTTTCTGGGGTAGAAAGTATGTCTTAAGGGGTTCTTTATGGAAATAATTAGGCCTCTTCCATACTTTCTCCATTTTGACGTTTTTTATACGATTTGGGAGAGAAATCCCACTTTGTAAATCGGGGAAGGCCAGAAGGGGAACCTGTCTGGGAGTGCTAAATGGCGTCCAGGGACAGCGATGCCATTTTAAATGGCGGCTTCCACCCTAGATGCGATTTAGCCCCGATCAGGGGATTCTGTTTCTATATTGAATGGCGTCTAGGGACAACGACGCCATTTTAAATAGCGGCTGTCAGGGGCGACGCGATTTAGGCCATCTTCCGAGGCCAGTTTTCATATGAACAAGTTTAGGAGTCATGAATGACGTCTGCCACGGGCGACGCGATTCAAGACAGAACCTCATTAATTCATGCAATTAACATGTGTTTACATTGTTAGATAGTTTGGTAAAATGCATGCTTGAAAATATACTTCAAGGATGAGGATTTCTACGTGATCGGATCACACTGTGTTGTGTTTTGTGCGATCGTGGACCTAGAGTGACAGTTGTTAGCACTTAGGTACCCTGTGTCGGTGTGGGAGTGACACGGCGCCAGTTTGGGAGTGATGAGGTGACGCCTAGAGAGAGGGTCACCTGGTGTACCTCGGGGTATAGCTAGTACCAGTGTTGGAGTGGTACATTTGGAGTGTCACTCGTGCTAGGGGAAGCAGAATCACCTAGAGTTAGACAGGCCAGAGTAGCCAGCGCGTTATCCGAGGGGTTGCTGTTTGGTCCCAGCGGGTCGGTGTTTTCCACGTTCAGCCGTGTGGTTTGTGTGTTTAGTCGAGACGCTGGTTGTGGACTCCATGGTGGAGTGGTTTCAGGGTTGTGCATGCTACATTTATGAATGCATGCATTTTATATCAAAATTTGAGAATCTTTGGAGGTTGTGATTACTACTTTATTTATTTAAATTGCCTATATTTGTGTTGTTGCACTAGTGGGTGCGTGAATGGGTGGTGGGAATCGAATGATCCCTACTGAGTCCATTTCGATGAGACTCACCCCCTGTGATTTTCAGGTGAGGGTTCCAAGCAGGCGTAGCGAGGAGAGTATTGTCTCGGGTTGCGCGCCAACAGCCACTGTTCCGGGGTATGCCCCGATGTAGTTGTTATTTTCCTTTCAAGCTTGTACACTTAATTATTTCTTTTCAGTTGGAATATGTAATTATTTGCTGAGTCAAGTCGAATTGTAATAATTTTTAATTTCTGCACTTCCTTTACAATTTGATGTGATGTTGATGTTTAGCTTACTTTATCATTTATTTCCTAGACTTATCGAGATCTTGATTTTGCTCTAATGTTTAATGATTCGATACCCATTTAGTAATCGGATCCCTGATTATAGGGTGGCGGGTCATTACAGTTGGTATCAGAGCATTCGGTCTGGGAAATAGATGAATAACTAGGTTAAATACCGTAATTTCAGCAAATAAATGTATTATCCAGTACAGGCACGGCGGTAATGTAGGTTTTGGATTCTAATTAGGATTTTCGATTCTTGTGACTGTAGGCGATTCGATGGCTCCTAAGAAGAGAGTGCCAGTTATTCGGGAGCAGGCAGATGTTCCTAGCGGGTCTGAGGCAGGTAGGCCGAACATGGAGCGTTTTATGGAGGCTATGATGGACACGATGATTAGATATCAGACTCGAGACCCTAGTGAGAGTTCTAGTACTCGGAGAGGGCCTTCAGCTGCTCTGGAGAGATTCCTGAAGCTGAAGTCGCCTCATTTTACCGGTCATCCCAACCCTGATGAGGCCGTTCATTGGCTGAAGGAGCTAGAGAAGACTTTTGATACTATGGATTGTGCGGCAGTTGAGAGGACTTCGTTGGCTACCTTCATGTTGAAGGATGATGCCTATGACTGGTGGTCGACTTTGAAGAGCTTATCTTTTGTAGATAGGAATCTCAGGGAGATTCCATGGGAAACATCTGTGAAGGAGTTCTATGCGCAATACTTCCTTAGGCATGTCCAGAAGGCCAAGGAGAGGGAATTTATGGAATTGACTCAAGGGGGCATGATAGTGCTCAAGTACTAGATGAAATTTGTTTCGCTTGGGAGGTTTGTGCCCTTTATTTCAGGAGACGAAGAGCGTAGGACTAAGAGGTTCGTGGATGGACTGAGGTCCAACTTGAGGAGTTTTGTGGCGTCCCACTGTTGTACGAACTTGGCATCGATGGCTAAGTATGCCGCGGCAGTAGAGACACAGCACGATCAGTCGGCTCGGGAGAGGGGACTGGTTACTCAAGGGCCGACTTATGGCAAGGGAAAGATAGCAGCAGCAGCTCCTTCGTCTGGATCAGGATCGTCTTCATTCGGCTCCAGATTCAGGAGGTTCTTCCGAGGCGATGGCGGCAACAGTGGTAGTAACAGACCCAAGCAGAGCCAGCAGAGTCAATTGGTGTCCAGTGCTCAGTAGGAGGCAGCTCAAAGGCTTCCGGCAGCTTGTCGTCATTGTGGTGGTACTCACGGTGGGACTCAGTGTCCTGTATTTTCTGGGAGGTGTTATACTTGTGGACAGCAGGACCATTTGGCGAGGTATTGCCCTCAGGGGCATGGTCAGGGGCAGGGACCGGGTGATCAGAAGAAGCCGAGGACCCAGAGGAGAGTTCTTGCTATCACCAGGAAGGAGGCTCGTGCGTCCAACTTGGTGGAAGGTATACTTTCTGTCCTTGGGAACTCCGCGCATGTGTTGATTGATTCGGGTGCTTCGCATTCTTTTATTTCTGAGCATTTCGTAGATATTCTTTCTGCACCCATTGATGAGTTATCTGATGGACTGATGGTTGAGGTTCCTTCTGGGGATTTCATGTCGACTTATAATTGTTTGAGTGAGGTTCCCTTGACCATTGAGGGTCATCAGTTACCTGCCTAGTTAGTTGTGTTTGCCATTCGTGACTTTGATGTCATCTTGGGCATGGACTGGTTGGAGGCTTATTATGCCGAGGTGGACTGCCACAGGAAGATAGTGCGTTTCTCCATTCTGGGTATACTGACCTTCTACTTCTAAGGTATTAGGCTCTCTTCTCGTGGTATTCTTATTTATGCTTTCAAGGCCCAGAGGTTACTTGTTGGTGGCTGTGAGGCTTTCCTTTCCTCGGTAGTTGTAGCTGGTGTTAGTAGTGGTTCGAGTCCTTGGGAGGTGCCTGTAGTCTGTGACTTTGTTGATGTGTTTCCTGGCCTTCCTCCTCAGCGGGAGGTTGAGTTCACTATTGAGCTTGCACCAAGTACGGCACCCTTGTCTAAAGCCCTGTATGCTCCGACCGAACTCGCTGAGTTGAAAGCGCAGTTGCAGGAACTACTGGATAAGGGTTTTATCCGTCCCAGTACTTCTCCGTGGGGTGCTCCAGTTCTGTTCGTTAGGAAGAAGGATGGTTCTCTGAGGCTGTGCATTGATTATAGACAGCTGCACCAAGTAACTATAAAGAACAAGTACCCACTTCCGAGAGTCGATGATCTGATGGATCAGTTGCAGTCTGCCAAGGTATTCTCGAAGATTGACTTGAGGTCAGGGTATTACCAGATGAGGATCTGTAAGGTTGATGTGAGTAAGACGGCTTTCAGGACTCGGTACGGACATTATGAGTTTTTGGTTATGCCTTTCGGCTTGACCAATGCTCCGGCGGCTTTTATGGATTTGATGAACCGGGTCTTCAGGGCCTACCTAGATCAGTTTGTGGTGGTGTTTGTAGATGATATTTTGGTATATTCTTCTTCTGAGGAAGACATGCTACGCATTTCAGGTAGTGTTGAAAGTTTTGAGAGAGCACCAACTCTATGCCAAGTTTAGCAAGTGTGAATTCTGGCTAGATAAGGTGCACTTCTTAGGGTATGTCATTACTGGAGATGGCATTGCTGTAGATGCAGCCAAGATTGAGGCAGTGATGGATTGGGGCAGACTGACAACAGTGACTGAGATCAGGAGTTTCCTAGGGTTAGCAGGGTATTACAAACGGTTTGTCCAGGATTTTTATTCAATAGCGACCCCCTTGTCGAGGTTGACTCGTAATGGAGTTCGTTTTGTATGGACCGCGGAGTGTGAGCAGAGCTTTACTGAGTTGAAAACTCGTCTCACTTCGGTTCCAATACTTGTAATTCCATCTGGTTCTGGTGGATTCGTGGTTTACTCCGATGCATCTCGTCGAGGTGCAGTTCTGATGCAGCATGGTAAGGTGGTGGCCTATGCTTCTAGGCAGCTGAAGAAGTATGAGGAGAACTATCCCACTCATGACTTAGAGTTGGCAGCTGTAGTATTTGCACTGAAGATCTGGCGGCACTATTTATATGGAGAGAAGTTTTAGGTTTTTACTGATCACAAGAGCCTGAAGTATGTATTCACGCAGAAGTATATGAACTTAAGGCAGCGCAGGTAGATGGAGTTTATCAAGGATTATGATCTCGACCTTTCTTATCATCCGAGCAAGGCAAACGTGGTGGCGGACACCTTGAGTCGAAAGACGGTCATATCACATCTTATGATTCAAGAATGGAAGTTATATGAGCAGGTTGTGGAATCTTCCTATAGGATTCCTCGAGAGGCCGATAGAGCCGTGTTGGCCAGCTTGACTGTGAGACCAACAGTGTACCATGCAGTGATCGAGGCTCAGAGGGCGGATGCAGAGCTACCGCAGATTCTTTAGATATCAGAGGTGGAGTTGTGGGATGATGGCACGGTCATATTTAGAGGCAAACTCTATGTTCCAGTTGCGGAAGATGTGCGCAGGAATGTCCTGGATGAGGCGCACCATTCTAGATATGTAGTGCATCCCGGAATGACTAAGATATATCATAGTTTGAGGAGGCACTTTTGGTGGCCTAGTATGAAGAAGGACATGGCTGATTATGTGGCAAGGTGCCTGACTTGTCAGCAGGTTAAGGTAGAGCACCAGAGACCAGGAGGGTTGTTGCAGCCGTTACCGATCCCGGAGTAGAAATGGGAGCACGTGACTATGGACTTTGTGATGGGATTGTCCGTGTCACCTGGCAGGAGGGATGCAATCTGGGTCATTATTGATCGATTGACCAAGTCTGCGCACTTTCTAGCTATTAGGAAGGACTGGTCAGTCGGTAAGTTGGCTAAGTTGTTTGTGGACCGGATCATCTCTCTACATGGGGTGCCCTTGTCCATCGTGTCAGATCGGGATTCGAGATTTACTTCTAGGTTCTGGAAGAGTTTTCAGAAGGCCTTGGGTACGCAGCTAGCCTTTAGCTCGGCTTACCATCCTGAGACTGATGGACAGTTAGAGAGGACCATTCAGACATTGGAGGATATGCTTAGGGCTTGTTGCCTAGATTGGGGAGGTTCTTGGGAGCAACACTTGTCTACAGTAGAATTTGCTTACAACAACAGTTATCATTCTAGTATCTGCATGGCGCTATTTGAGGCATTGTACGGGCAGCCGTGTCGATCTCTTGTGAATTTGTCTGAGATTGGTGAGAGGCAGATAGCAGGACCATAGTTAGTACAGCTGTGTGCTGAGGTTGCCAGAGTAGTACAGCAGAGGTTGACTACAGCTCATAGCAGGTAGAAGAGTTATGCATATTTCTGTAGGAGACCGCTTGAGTTCGAGGTTGGGGACCATATATTTCTCCGAATCTCACCCTCCAAGGGTGTGATGAGATTCGGGAAGCGAGGTAAGCTGAGTCTGCGATATATTGTGCATTTTCTCATTCTTGCTCTAATTGGGGAAACAGCGTATCAGGTAGCCTTGCCATATAGTCTTGTAGGAGTGCACGATGTGTTCAATGTTTCTTTGCTGAGGAAGTATGTTCAAGATTCGTCTCATGTCTTGGACTTCTCGGAATTGGAAGTGGCTGAGGACTTGTCCTTTCCAGAATTTCCAATGCGTATTGAGGATCGCAGGGAACAGGTTTTTCGAAACAAGGTTGTTCCTCTCGTTAAGGTGATTTGGAAGCATCGCTCAGGAGGCGAGGCTACCTGGGAGCGTGAGGATGAGATGCGGGAGCAGTTTCCCTACCTTTTCTCGTAAGTTCTCCTTTTTAGCTGTGCAATCTTGTTATTGGTGCTAGTTTTGTAGCGGCAATTTCGTGGATGAAATTCTTTTAAGGGGAGGAGAATGTAAGGATTGAGGTTTCGGATCCGGTTATTGGGTCAGTTTTGGTATCAGATCCCTTAGTTTGGGCCTTTGTGGGGCTAAGGCATGGGTCTCGACGTGGTTCAAACGGCGTCCGGTTAGGGGGACGCCTTTTAGAATGTGCCACGTGGGCTGGTTTTGGGCTGCGAGAGTACGGCCCCGGTCTTGTCATCTGAATGACGTCTTGCATGGTCGACGCCATTCAGAGTACGACCCTGATATGTCAGAGTACGAATCCGTCTTGTCGTATGATTGGCGTCGATATTGGACGACGCGTTTTAGCTAGTTTCGGTTTGACCCCGCGAACCCTCCCTCCTTTCTCTCATTTCTCTCATCCTCTTCTCTCTCCTCCCTCTCTCCGACCCATCCCCATCCCCTTCCCCCTTCTCCTTCCTTTTCCTCTTCCCATTCCTCCTCTCCCTCCACTCCATCAACCCCCTAACTTCCACCACTACCACCACCATCTCCTTCGCGGTGCATCTCTTTCCGGACGGCGGCCGACGTCCCGGTGGAGTGATGGTGTCCACGGCGGTACCAGCGGCGGTTTGTGGCGTGGCGGTTCGGTGGCTAGGAGCTCGGAGGAGTTTAAGTAACCGGTAGGATGACGATCTTCGCATTATTTTGTTTAAAACAATGATTTTTCCGCTTTGAAAGTATGAAATATGTGTGGGTGTTTTTAGGGTAGAAAGTATGTCTTAAGGGATTCTTTATGGAAATAATTAGGCCTCTTCCATATTTTCTCCATTTTGACGTTTTTTATACGATTTGGGGGAGAAATCTCACTTTGTAACTCGGGGAAGGCCAGAAGGGGAACCTGTCTAGGAGTGCTAAATGGCATATAGGGACAGCGATGCCATTTTAAATGGCGGCTTCCACCCTAGACGCGATTTAGCCCCGATCAGGAGATTTCGTTTCTGTATTAAATGGCGTCTAGGGACAACGACGCTATTTTAAATAGCGGCTGCCAGGGGCGACGCAATTTAAGCCATCTTCCGAGGCCAGTTTTCATATGAACAAGTTTAGGAGTCATGAATGACGTCGGCCACGGGCGACGCGATTTAAGACAGAACCTCATTAATTCATGCAATTAACATGTGTTTATATTGTTAGATAGTTTGGTTAAATGCATGCTTGAAAATATACTTTAAGGATGAGAATTTCTATGTGATCGGATCGCACTGTATTGTGTTTTGTGCGATCGTGGACCTAGAGTGACAGTTGTTAGCGTTTAGGTACCTTGTGTCAGTGTGAGAGTGACACGGCGCCGGTGTGGGAGTGGTGGGGTGACGCCTAGAGAGAGGGCACCTGGTGTACCCCAGGTATAGCTAGTATCGGTGTGTGAGTGGTACATTCGGAGTGTCACTCGTACTGGGGGAAGCAGAACCACTTAGAGTTAGACAGGCCGGAGTAGTCAGCGCGCTATCCGAGGGGTTGCTGTTTGGTCTCAACGGGTCGGTGTTTTCCACGTTCGGCCGTGTGGTTTGTGTGTTTAACCGAGACGCTAGTTGTGGACTCCGTAGTGGAGTGGTTTCAGAGTTGTGCATGTTATACTTATGAATGCATGCATTTTATATCGAAATTTGGGAATCTTTGGGGGTTGTGTTTAGTGCTTGATTTATTTAAAGTGCCTATATTTGTATTGTTGCACTTATGGGTGCGTGAATGAGTGGTGGGGATCGAATGATCCCTACTGAGTCCATTTCGATGAGACTCATCCCCTGTGGTTTTCAGGTGAGGGTTCCAGACATGCGTAGCGAGGAGAGTGTTGTCTCGGATTACGCACCAGCAGCTAGTGTTCTGGGATATGAGCCGATGTAGTTGTTATTTTCCTTTCAAGCCTGTATGCTTAATTATTTCCTTTCAGTTGGAATATGTAATTATTTGATGAGTCAAGTCGAATTATAATAATTTTTAATTTCTGCACTTTCTTTACAATTCGATGTGATGTGGATGTTTAACTTAGTTTATCATTTATTTCCTAAACTTATCGAGATCCTGGTTTGACTCTAATTTTTAATGATTCGATACCCATTTAGTAATCAGATCTCCGATTATAGGGTGGCGGGTCATTACAGCTTAGGACGTACCTTCTGAGGTTACCGGAGGGTTTTATAGGAAAAGGTTTGAAAACGTTTCCAGAGTCCGCAGGTAGGTCAAAATGGGGTAAGCCCGATCCCGTCCCCGTACTGGATGATATTTTGGCTTCCTTATCTGGTACATGTTTCCCCAATTAGAGGATCGAAGGGGGATTCGGAAAAGACTTCCCTAAGAGGAGGGGATCGTCCCGAATCTTTCGGAGTCTGTTTCGGATTCGAATGAGTTTCTCGCGAGAATTCGCCTATATGACTTAAAGGAGCCCAGTGGACTCCAAAGACGTCTTGGGTGCCCTCCTAACGGGCCGGCCCACTCAGCATATGCGCCGATCTGAATCGGACCCTCTCAATGATATTTTACCATGCATCGCATGAGCATAAAAAAACTAAGTTACACTTTTTGAGACGCATACTCAATCACATGTAATGATATATTATATATTTGTGAAGCATAAAGACTCAAAACACTAAGATGGACATTATATATGATACGACTAGACTAGCATTCCTTTATATTACATTGTAGTTTATTTTAATTTTCATCATGTGTATGCTCTATTTCATTGTTGCATCTTCCTGTCCAGTGTGAATCATTGCACCAAAGTGAAGGTTGGACAATCTGAAGTAAGAACAACCTTATAAGGGTGAATGCCAATAATAATCAGCCCAACGGACTCTCATGCATTATGAGACTCCAGAAGGTAAAGAATCTCCTTAAGAGGATATGAAGAAAATGAGAAACAAAATAAGGAAATGAAGAGCAGAAGGGAAAACTCCAACCGCTCCCACCCTCTCTCTCCCTCTTGCAGATCGTGCAGTGGCTGCTATAAAGCTTAGAAGAGCTGTTGCCAAGCAATATCAGTGAGCGATAGGTTCCCACAACTCTTGCATCCACAAAGTAAATAAAATCTTATACAATCAAAACACAATTGAAGTAGTAAACATGACCATTAGCTGCTTGAGCGTGACCATAGCTTTCGTTTCCCACAGTAACGCCGCAAACCCCGTTATGGAACGCAAGCGACGTTGCGGCCACTTGACGGCGCCACGCCTCTCCCCGGGACTGACGTGCCCTTATCTCCCCGGTTCGTGATGCACGTGTTCCGGCAGCGGTGACCGACACCTACCCGCCACGTGTTTCGGAACCCTATATCAGAAATGTCAGATTAGCGAGGTGTGGAGGCCGCGTAGCCGTCCGATCCTACCGTTGCTACGTGACCCATGACATCATAAATTAAAAACGGCGCGCAAGAAACACGTAGAACGGTGTGGTCCAATCACGGGCACGTCGCTCCGAAGAAACGTTTGAATTCAACCCCGAAGGAAATCCTGAATACATCAGGAGCCCCTCTATAAACAAAAGTTTATGTCTACCAATTAACCATCGGATATAACGGCTTAAACACCATATAGCATATCACTTTGAGTTAATTACGTCTGTGTACGTGTGTGTATATATATAATCGACTCTGTTAAAAAAATAATTATACATTTGCTCATTTTATCTTTATCTTATTATTAATAACCTTGTTGTATGTAAATAGTGGCAAAAGTGATCTTAGTGTTGCAATCCATAAGATTTTAAATATCTCTTTTAATTTGGTTAACCTTTAACTAAAATTAAAAAATATCTAAAATGTCTTTATTCTCTATTTAGCTCTCTTTCTCTCTCTTTCCATCTATCTTTATCTTGCTTTCTCTCTCTTTGGCACAATGTATCAATTTAAAAGATATATTTTTATATAGATATTTTTGTCCAAATATTAAATTTAACATAGAAAATAAAATCTTTAACAGAAGTAACTTTAGAAACTTTTTTGCATCTATTTATGTATAACAAGGTTATTAATGATGTTTAAAATAAAATGAGTAAGAATATAATTATATTTATAACAGGTTATAGATGTAATTAAACCATTTTTTTTGGTTCCCCGTCGTCGCATCCCAGCTTCTATAATAGGACGAGGGAGGGAAGCGGCCTCCGCCACCCGGCAGGTCCCGTTTGTGGAAGCAGCCAGCAAGCAAGAGAGGGGAAGCATGGCGTCACCTTTCAGGGTTTGGCTGTGGCTGGGCTTAGCGGCCGCCGCCTTGCTGCTCTCCTCGCTCCCGGCGTCCTCCCGGGCGGACGAAGCCGCCGCCGCCGCAGCCGCCGAGGGGGAGCAGGAGGGGCCCTCCTTTGTGCTCACTCTGGACTCCGCCAACTTCTCCGACACCGTCGCCAAGCACCCCTTCGTCGTCGTGGAGTTCTACGCCCCCTGGTGAGCTTCCACCGCTCTCCCCCGCTCTTCGTCTTTGCTGTCGTACGTCGTTCTGCTCGTTGGCGCTTGCTCTCACAACAGATAGGGACGTTGTTGTCCTGTTGATGATGCCGATCCGTCCGGACCTGCTTGGGATCTGGATGATGTTCTCATCTGAAGTTTCCATCGGAGAATGTGGATCCGTACTTGCATGGGGTGGGTGGGGGACGACGACGATTTGGGGATTCTGGGTAATTTTGGGTGCGGTTTCGATCCGCAATCTGAACTTGTTTCTCCTTTCTCTCTTCCTCCTTTTTGTTTTGTTTTTCAAAATCTTAGCAACCTGTAAATGGAACGGCTTACTCGTTCAAACATCTCGATCTCGAAGCAGAGTTGTACAGATACTCTATGATATATGTAACATAAGCTTATTTACTATTATATGTTCATGGATCGCATATAATATAACATTTTATAGTAGTATTATAGATTAATAAATATCAGATAATAAAATTTTATTGCAGTTTGATAATGTTTAACAAGTTATATGTAATTTAACACATGCTTTAATACGATGACTGCATGACCTAATCTAAAAGTAAATTTAAATTTAAACATTTCAATTGGTAATATAAATAATGTGTGAGATTTATTAAACTCAATATTAAGTTTCATATTAATTAATGTTATCGTTATTATTATTAACCTTTGAAATATTGGGCAATGCAGAGAGAAAGGATCTTTTTATGTTTTCCAAATAAATTAAATAATTGATCACCCATAGGCTGCTCCTTCCTATTCTTGGAATGCTCCTTCCAAAAAAAAGGGGATTCTCATTATAGTACTTGTCCTTTCATGCATATGATACGGGTCCGTACACCCGGACCAGGCGTACGGCGGGTAACAACATAAACGGTCGGAAAATAGTGCATATTTTGTGTTGGAGTAGTATCAATTTTAAGCGGGTGCGTTAGGAAGCTCACATACAAATCGAAGCTTGTTATAATAGAAGAAGACGCACGCGTGTGTACACTCCCTAAACTTTTATGCGCTTGAGCTTTAACTGTTATGTCCGGCTTGTCGTTCGCAGGTGTGGACACTGTAAAAAGCTGGCTCCTGAGGTACGTACCAAGATGTACATTGGAAATTTCTATTAATTATATCAAGTCAACTTATATGCTTCAAGTATTTCTGAGACTTGTCTGCCCCCACCGATTGTAGTTTTTTTTCGATGGTAACCCTTGATCATGTTGGTTTCTGGTACGCAATGCAGTATGAGAAGGCTGCGGCTACATTGAGTAAGCATGATCCGCCCATTGTGCTTGCAAAAGTCGATGCTAACGAAGAGGTTAACAAAGAGCTTGCCTCTAAGTATGAGGTCAAAGGTTATCCCACAGTTAAGATATTGAAAAATGGAGGGAAGGACGTCCAAGAATATAAAGGCCCCCGAGAGGCTGAGGGTATAGTTGATTATTTGAAGAAGCAAG
The DNA here is from genome assembly GCA_030544215.1 of Zantedeschia hybrid cultivar. Classification (NCBI taxonomy): domain Eukaryota; kingdom Viridiplantae; phylum Streptophyta; class Magnoliopsida; order Alismatales; family Araceae; genus Zantedeschia; species Zantedeschia hybrid cultivar. The sequence goes on from JARZZO010000011.1 coordinate 52,826,295, forward strand.
TTGGGCCTCCATCTGCTGAACTTAAATCTTCAGAAGATGCTAACACTCTCTTTGATGAGAAGAAAGTCTACATTGTAAGATCTTCATTTGTATCTCTCTCTCTCTCTCTCTCTCCATTATTTTCTTACACAGTTTGGTTGAGCATTGGTTCAGGTGGGACTGTTCTCTGAATTTTCTGGTGAGGAATTTGAAACCTACATGACTGTTGCTGAAAAATTGCGTTCAGACTACAATTTTGGTCATACATTGGATGCGAAATCCCTTCCAAGAGGAGATTCTACAGTAAAGCCACCTGTTGTTAGATTGTTCAAGCCATTTGATGAACTTTTTATTGATTTTAAGGTATCATTTGCCCCCCATCCCATGGTCCATATTTTCATTTATGTAATTTGCTCACCCAAAGTCCCAGACTAGGTGGGTAGCTTGGTTACATGAAGCTCGCCTCAAGAAGTGAGGCTGTGTGTTCAATTTTTGCATTTCATAAGCCAGAGTGTGCATGTGCTGGAGGTTAGCAGGCCAATGTTCTTGGACTTCCTCTTGGTCCAATTTGGCACAACAACCTAGAGATTTTTCAATTACCTGTCATAGTGGGTGGTCCTTTGGCCCCTTACTGGATGGTGGTGGGGCAGCTGTGGGATACCATCATACTCTGGGGGAAAATATATCGGGACCCAGTTCCATTGCACCACACTTATTTTATTTTTATTTTTTCTCTTTTGCAGGATTTCAATGTTGATGCTCTTCAGAAGTTCATTGAAGAAAACAGCGTGCCGCTTGTCACTGTGTTTAACAAAGATCCTGAGAATCACCCTTATGTCATAAAATTCTTCGAAAGTGATAATACTAAGGTATGTCTGTTTGTTTGACTAAGTAAAGTTGGTTTAATTTTCTACTGTTCTATCTGTGCATATGCATGTCCTGGTAGTTAAAACAAAGAGTTTTTTTTTTCCTTTTTTGGAGGCCCCCTGCCACAGTGGCAGGAACAGTTCAGATAAAGCAGAAAAGCCCCCATCACCCCAGGTTCAAACCTGGGGTGAACCATCCTATCCCCCTATCTGGTAGAGTTGTCAAGTTTACCATACTTGGACGTAAAACCAAAGGCTTTGGAAACAAATAAGGGGAGGGTGGGTTTTACATCAAACAAATAAGGAGAAGCTTTACATCCAAAGATTAGAGAGATGATTGCTTTGCAACTACGTATGCATAATGACAAAGAAAAAACAGATGTTACATGGAAAGGAAAAACTCATCTCTATGGCTTCGTGAAGGATGATTGAAGTTGCACCATCAGAAACTAATTCGAAATGTTGGAACTAGGCATATAACAGGAAATTAAATGTTCAATAATTCACTGTTCTGAAGTTTACTTACAGGATAAGGATACATGCTTGTTTTGAAATATCACTAATTTTTTGTACCTGATTGTTTATTCATGTATTACACATTCATATCTAGTATACATTCCAATGTGATGTTTCTTGAGAGAAATTTTTTGATCGCTATGGTTCTTGATATTTTGCTATAAATTGTTTCAAAAGAATCTTATTTGCCCCCGCTGGGTAGAGTTTCACTCCAGCCTTAAAACTTATGCAATAAGCTTGTTCCCTTCTTTGCAGCCTACTCACTATATCCCCCCTCAAGCATCCCCATTTTCCCTGCGGGCTTTGCATATATGTAAGATTGATCTTGTTTATGTGCATGCCAACAATTGGAAGTTTGATTGGTAGGCTTGAAACCGTGGAAAGTGGCATTTCGTATCTTCCCTTTTAGGTTAAACAGGCTATAAAGTTTAATTAAGGGAAAATTACTGAAAACGACACAGAACTTGTGACATATCCTACAGGGGTACTAGTAATTTAAATATTCAAAAGCGGCGCCCTTCTTAAAGTTTATATCTATATGGTGCCGTGCGAAAGTTATGTTTCTTTTAAATATACTACCCAAAATACCCTCAACCACTTTATAAATATATTGTCCTAAATTTTATGGTTCTGATATAAATATGTTAGTTTCTGTGTGTGTGTGTGTGTCTATATATATATAAGAATCAATTTTTTATCTCAAACTAATGACCAAAAATCAATTTATGAATAACAAGTAGAATGATTAGACTTATTTTATGCATTCTTATGAATAAAATTCAAAAGTAAATCTATTGCTTATTATTTTTATGCATTTATTCTTTTATTGATTATAACAATTTAGGAGCCTTTTCTAACCTTTTTTGTAATTAAAGAATAATAAGGGTCTCATGCAGATTTGTGGTCTTCTTAAGAAAAAGATTAGATAATTTGTAATGAAAGGTATAAAAGTCATATTTTCTAATATAATGTTCAAAATACACTCCATTATTTCACGAACAGATTGTTCAAAATACCCTCACTTATTTTACAAACGGATTGTCCTAATCTAAATCAATATAAGATGACTTTTGTCCCTTTTGGATACGTACTTTAGCAGGGAAGCCCCTTTAGATATTTTGAACTTATCATAGCCCTATTGGGTATTTGGAAAGTTTTTGTATCCTCTTCAGTAATTTTCTCTTTAATTGTATTAGAGTGGTTAGGGTTCCAATTCTCATTTTGTATACACTGCATGTTATGCTTAGGCAAGTTATGTGTTGGAAGAAGTTGTGACTAAATTTTTTGAGTGGAAGTGCAGATACTCTATGACAAGATGTAGAAAATCTAACAAATTAGCCTTCCAGTTTCAGTTAATGATAATCCTAAAAGTAAGGATAAGGACATTTGAGGAAACAGATAAGATTGTACACCTTAAATAAAGGATAAACAGGGGTATCCATACTATTTGCCTGACAAGAGAAATTTTGTATATGCAGTTGGAACATGAGAAGACCCTTGAATTCTCAACTTGAGCATATGGACATACTAAAAGTTATTTGACCATAATGCTTCAGCCTTCTCATCGTCTTCCTTGGAAAGTTCCTTGACACTAGTCTTGAGTATTAACAATGTTAAAAATTTACTCCACATTAAATATGGCAAGGATGTTTTGCTAACAAGCCTACAAAACCATCAGAACAGTCCCATCTAGCCTGCAAACAAATGTGAAATGTGTGTAATGCCTGAGGAAAGTTTGTTCCCCTTTTATTTTATTTTAAATAGAGAACGGAATGTTTTACAATATAAATCATATGAACTGCGACCAAGATGTGAAATCATGCTTCCCTTAATAGCATATTTGCTTGCAACATCATGCTTCGTCTAGTACGTATTTGCCTGCTGGTGATTATGAGTTAGTATAATCTTTTATTTTGCTGGTTTGTTGTTCAGTATTCTCAACATAGTCTATCCTGGATTATTAAGTAAAAACATGTCAATTACCAAGTGTCCATCTCATCAAGGGCTGGATTAGTATTGCACTTGTAGAGTATTAATGCTTTGCTGTTGTTTCAGATGCATTTTACTGATGGCAATTCTATTGTTGCTTGGTTGACCAGGCGATGCTCTTCACAAATTTCAGCAATGAAAATTTTGAGGATTTTAAATTAGCTTATCATGTTGTTGCTGGAAATCACAAGGGAAAGAAAATTAACTTTTTGATGGGTGACCTTGATTCTAGTAAAGGTGCCTTTGAGGTACTTTACATTTAGGTTTTCTTTTATTATATGTGGTACTCTGCAGCAGTTCTGTGCATGGTCTTAGATGTGCTATACTTGCTGATTTCATAAACAGTACTTTGGCCTTAAAGAAGACCAGGCACCCCTCATCATTATACAAACCAATGATGGAGAGAAGTATCTCAATGCAAATGTGGAACACAGTCAACTTGCAGATTGGGTAAAAGAGTATATGGTAAGTTTTGTCCTTTGAATTTGAAGTTGACCTCTTATCATTTTGTATCTGAAAATTGGTGTCTTATGTTAAACTTTTGATCTGAGATGCAACTTTCCACATTGTTGTATCATTGGTTAATGGCATTTTTTTATAGTGCTGAGTGCCGGTGCCTTCTATCAGCAGTCGATTGCCTAACATGAACATATGTCTGCAGGAGGGCAATGTGAAACCCTTCAAAAGATCCGAGCCAATTCCTGAAGTTAACAATGAACCAATCAAAGTTGTTGTGGCTGACAGCCTTAAAGATGTGTTCTTTAACTCTGGAAAGAATGGTCAGTTCTAATTTCATTGTATATGATGCTTGTTTTTTGCTAACTAGTCTTATTTTTTTATCGATGCATTATTTGCACCTCAGTTGTCAGGTTGTATTAGGGAATGTAAACCTCACATTTTCTTGTAAAGTACTAGATACACTTGTATACATGGGAATTCACTTTGCCAAGATTCTACTAGGCTAAAAGATGGTAACTTAGGACTTCATAGACAAGCAAAGAAGCATATGTCATTACTGGATAATGAAAAACCATACCAGAGCTTATTAAAGATTAAACAAAGAAGAAATATATCAAAAGCATAATCTTTTTCAAGGTTCAAGAAAGATTAAATCGAATGAAAATTATCATATGGTAGAACACGGGTTTATTTTCACATCAAGATGTAATCCCCCCCCCCCCCCCCCCCCCAAACATAACATACACACACAAAAAAAAACCAATAGCTGACATCTTGTTTGGGTATCAATTGGGTAAAAATGAAAGGAGTTGAACATTTATGCTCGATCAGATTTTCCTCTTCTTTCTCTAGAGAGGAGGAAAGTCTAGCAGGGCATATGAAAGGCAACATAACAAGTCACATGATCTGCTTAGAATGGGAGGATAGCAGGAAGATGATGAATCTCTAATACGATGGGTTTCATTTGGAAGAAATGGTCATATCAGGACTTTCAAGCCTTTAGATACACCCCCTTATACCAGTTACCCTGCACTCTGAATAGATAGCCTGCTTTTATGAGTCAGTTTTTTATCTTGATATTTGCAGTCATTATAAAAACAATACACTGTAATAGGATAATTAGGATTCATTTCATTATATATCTTTTTCCAGTGTTCTTTTAGTGGATATTTGCTTTCTGTTAAAATCAAGAATCGCTTCCACTGGAGGTATTTGGTCCACTGGAGTAGGTTGCTTAATGTGTTGACATCTGGATGCTGGTGGATTCAATCTAGATACCGTTGTATCCAGGTACTCAGAAGAATCATAAATATAGGGGACAGTTAAACAAAGAATCCATTTACAAGGTCCCGTTTCATGAAAAGGATAGTTGTTTAAAAACCCAACAGACAACATCTGTACGATTCATCTGATTAGATAATTGATATATTCCTTCTTTGTTTAATTTTAATAAGCTCTGGTATGGTTTTTCATTATCCATTAATGACATATGCTTCTTTGCTTGTCTATAAAGTTCTAAGTTTCCATCTTTTAGCCTAGTAGAGTCTTGGCGAAGTGAATTCCCATTATTTTCAATTCCCAGTGTCAGTGACAACCTCATGAACATGGTTATTACAGTTATTTTGGGCCATAACATATCAAAAGAAATTAACAGGGTGCCTGTTTATGCTGGGTTTTGTTGCTGTTATATTCTTTCTTCTCTTTCCACCTGGCAGCAGATGCAACTGTACACTTGTTGACGCATTGATTATTGTCTCTTGATCAGTATAGTTTTTGTTAGTATCATTTTGCAATGATTAATTCCATACATTAGAACAGATGTAGTGAGCAAAACATGGGGCAGATTCCATGAATCTTGAGCCTAAAATCCAAAGCATGCATGAATATTTTGAGACTTCGCATTTTGAGCAACGATGTAATATGATGTTTGTGATAATGGTATGAGAATTATGATGCTAAACATCTCATAATTTAACTAGCAACATTGAACAGCATAGAAAGTATCCAGAATCTAACTCTCCACGTTTCTGGTTTTGCAAATTGGAGGATGAATGTGCCAGAGTGCTTTCACTTGCATCTTATTGAACAATGACATGATGAAACATTATACAACTCCACCGACTGGAACACTTTGAGGAGCTCCCGTGTCAACCACTTTCATTGTCATATGATATGTGACATATATACATGTCAATATTACATTTGTATGCTATACAATACAAAGTATTATTCCTCTGAGGAGTTTTCTTGCACTTAGCCTCAGGCTTTCTACTGTGACAACGTGTTTGTCATTGCAATGAACTAAGTTGTCTATCTATTCTGCGGCTACTCACCTGCCCCCGTAGATAGTTTCACCTTATCAACATTGATCTGGAATCCACTCTGATTCTATATCGAAAGGATGATAGGTTGATGCTTGATTGTACCAACATGGACCCCATGTGACTTATTTTGAATTTGATGATAGAACATTATATGTGAATCATCCTGTCCCTGCTATACAAGCCATTAATTGTATACACACAAGCACATCTTTTGACTCCGCTTTGGTGTTTCTAGTTGGTGTACAAGTTTTCTCCATTGTTGAAGTTTCAAATATTTAATTGATTGGGATGCTTAATGTTATATTTCATCTTTTTGCATCGTTAGTTGATTTCAGTTTTACTGCATGTTTACATGGATACGTATGGCTACACATGTTGATATAACTTAAATTTCCCTTTTTTCGAGATTTTTAACCTGCCTGATGTGTGTGTGCATTGGCTGATAACATGCTCATGTTAGTCATATCATAGCATAGAGCACTTAGAATATCTGGATCTATCTGGATCATTTTATGTTCTGGTCACTTACAAAGTAGACTTAATTGTAAGTGAATTTTCTGTTTAATATTAATACTGTTATGATGAAATAGACATTAGTCAGTATGAACTAAGTCTCCTGTGATGGAAACTTCAGCTTTCTGTCAACACACTCATTATGTGCAAAACTTTTATGGAGCTGCATTTTTATATGAATTTCTCGTGATCCTCTATACGTACATTGTTCATATTTCCTAATATTGTGTGACTTTTGATCTGTAGTCCTGCTTGAATTTTATGCTCCATGGTGTGGGCATTGCCAGAAACTTGGACCCATCCTAGAGGAAGTAGCTGTCTCACTTCAAAGTGACACGGATGTGATCATTGCAAAAATGGTAATCATTTATTTTCCACTGAATATGCTCTGCTAATGTCATCTTATTGCAATTCTACTGAATTGTTGCCATTTTCTGCTTCCACTTTTTATCTTTGGATGTTCAAGACAGTTGGTATTTTGCAAACCATAATTTTGGTTATCCAACAGTTTGTTTCAGCTTTCACTATCGTTCTTCTTCTCAAATTCATTGTAAAGTGTACACCTGGAATGGTTTAAGTAACCTGGACCTGGTTGTTTTTCCTGTGTGTGCTTCAGGGAGGAATTTCACTAATGAATGGAATATCTTATCTCTCTCAAATTCAGTAACTCATATTAGCTTAACCTATGGTTAATGGAGGTGCATCCAATAAAAGATTAAAGGGAAGAGGGAAAGAGATATAACTATGATTTTTTATTAGCAAAATCTAACAAGAGAGTGGAGGATGGATGTAGATCTATAAAATGCAGGAGAAAGAAAGTGAACTTTTTACCTTGTATGTTGTCCTCCAACAAGAGCAGGGGTTTCAAAGTAATGAAAACCTTGTACGAAGGGAAACTTAAGATTGTTGCGTGAATAATGATTATGAAACTAACACTGTGTTTGCAGTTAAACCTAGGAAGGTTGTTATGTCAAAATCTTAGTTTTAGGCATTGTCTGAGTCCTTTATTTATCCTCCACTTTGATTTGATTGCACATTCCAAATAATAGCTATTGACGTAGTATTATTTCGGAATCTTGTTGAGTGTACTTCTCATAGGGGATTTTCTGACTCCATTCCCTTTGTGGTCGGTTATCATAACTAACAGTTTGAATAGAGAGATACACATCGAGATCAGAAATCTGAAAGTGGTTGGGATTGGAACAGTCCACCTGGGTTATTGACTGCTGTGGCTCAGCTGGCACCAGGAATTTTTGGGAGGTGGATTCGGGGGAAAGAGGCCGATGATCATTCCTGGATGGGCAAGTGTTTAATTTGTATAAACAATGGCCTGCCATTTGTGGCGGGGACCTAAAAAAAGGGCACTCTTTCTTTGTTTTTGGCCTTTTGGTAGGGCTCATGGTTTGTGCAATCAGTTGATCCTGATCTGGATCAGCCAATTTGGGTTGGGATCAGCCAATGCTGATCCAATTTAGGGGATCCAATCCCTCCTTTACTGGAGAAAGGAAAGAAAAATATTGATCTGCTTGAATGGGATGGATATGGTCTGAAATCAGCTGAGACTGGGCTGATTCTGTGCTGATCTTTATCTCAGTCTGGATTGATTTGGCCTTTGTTGATCAAGGATCCAACCTGACAATTCCAGAAATCTTGCTAGAAGTGGGTCCATGTTAGATCCATATGACAGTCGATAAGATGTCTACAACTTATCTGTCATTTTAGTTTATATTTTGCCAGTAAAATGATGTACTTGATCTGGCATCTATTATGCAATTTCTTCCCTAGGATGGCAAGGTCCTTGAGATTTGGACACTGGTTATTGGGCTGTTTTGATCCCATGATGATCAAGTGTAGTACTTGCTGCAATGCCCCCATTGCTGCAGTGCAGTGCATTGTAGTGGGTAATTTTTTTCTAAGGTCAGACCCCACATGCGTACAGGCCAATATGCAATCGGACAATCCAAAAAATTCTTAGGAATAAAAAATTGAGCCCCAATGAACAGTAAAAGATGCTGTTAATGAGCGGAGCCCAATAACAGTTTTTATTTTTTAGAATTTTTTTGGGTCAATCCAATCGGAGATCAGCTTGTACAAACATGTAGGGCATGTGGGGCCCGACCTTTAAAAAAAATAAAAAAATGTTTAGTCCCTGCAATGCAAGAGGAGGGGTTTTCCCTCCCTCCCTCTCTCTCCATGAGAGAGAGAGATTGTGGGCGGCAACAGCAGGCCAATAGGAGCAGCACCAGCGGTGGCATTGATAGCTGCATTGGTATGAGAGAGAGGTTACAAGTATGGTGGGCAGCAACAGCAGGCCAATAGGAGCACCACCAGAACCAGCGGCGGCATTGACAGCCACATCAGGATTTTGGTTTTTCCTCCCTTTTCTCTCCCTCCTAGGATAGTTTTGGAGGGGTGTTGGTGGAAGCCTATATGAGATAGCAAGCTAAAACATGAATCTAGTTTAAATGAAAATTCTGCTATTATCCTTTTAGCAAGCTCAAACATAACTATATAATTTAAAATAAAGCATCAGATGAAACATGTCATATATTTTTATAGTTACAGAATGCTTCAAGTTCCTATGAGAAGGTCCCTGCAAATTAAAACATTCCTTATGTTTACAAAATGCTTAAAAATATGAAAAAGATCTTCCTTGAATAACGTCCAAGTTGGCAAACCTGGCAGTTATGGGCTATGTCGCTCTTATTCCTTGATTTTTTTCCTGGATCTTCTTTTTATTTCCTTTTCCCCTCTGATGACACTGAAACTGGATTTTTTCCAGACAAATCCTTTCCTGTTTCCCCCATGGCAGCCCTGAAAGTAGTGTAATTGGTTCTACCCTAATTGGAGCAGAATTATTGATCTTGATTGAAGCTATTTTATTCTAGACTGCATTGGTGAATACTTGGAGCCTGTGAAAAGGAATATCATATGGCTACAACTCAAGACTAAATGCTATTACTTTCTTATTGTTTCGTAAAACGTGGTAAAGCTTAATTATCTAGCTTCCTTGATTACTTCTTCTATTGGCATTGTACCAGCTTTACTTTTTGTGTTCGACAGTTTCTGGAATAAAATTTTGATTCCATTTGGTGTAGGACAAGATTGTGTTTACTTTTTTTATTAAAATGGTTCACGTGATAACTCTGCCTTTTGTTGCTATTTAGTATACCCTGGATTGAAATAGTGTACTTGATCGTTGTACGTTTTCATTGCTAATGTTATCTAATAAATGTTTCATCTTAAGTGGTGCAATTTTTCATATTTATTCATAGCTCTTTGTTTCTTATGGTTGACATGGTAGACTTTTCCTGTCCTTTCCTTTCAATAGGATGCAACTGCAAATGATGTCCCAAGGGATTTTGGGGTACAGGGTTATCCAACTCTCTACTTTAGGTCAGCAAGTGGAAAAATGGTACAATATGACGGGAACAGGACGAAGGACGATATCATTGGTTTTATTCAGAAGAACAGAGATCCAATTGTAGAAGCTGAATCTGTGAAGGATGAGCTGTAATGGGGTAATTATGCCTCTATTTGGTTTGTTGTGTTTTTCTAACGGTCAAATATTTTAGGATTATTTAGTTTTAAGTCTCTCTACCCTGTCAAATTTAGAAAAAAATCCCTATATCTTGCATATTTAGGATTTCCTCTGTTAAACTTTAATAATTTTTTAGTCTTTATCATCTATTCTCATCTTTCAAACAACTTTCAACTACAAGGACTTAGAACCCTAAGAACAAGTTTCTTAGAGTTGGTTCTCTAATTCATCAACATAGTATAAGAGAACTGGCATTGTGTGCACGATTGCTGATTTATCAGGCTTATAGGCTACTGTCTGTCAGAAATTAACTGTTGGTGACCCATGAATAAAATGTATACAAGCCTTATGCTACACAGTGATTTTTATTTTGTGCGCGCAAAAACATGGAGAAACCTGGATTTTATCTTTATTCTCTGTGCATGCATAAACATAGAGAGCTGCGTTGGCCTAATTTATCCATTATGCAGATGAGACAACAGTTTTTCTTCTTTGCGAAGAAACTCTGGACTTCTCTGAGAAGCAAGGTTAGGTGTAAGGAAAAGGGAGAATTCGTTTCAGAATCACTTGAGAATGATTGTGCAACCGGAAGCATATCAGCAGTCATGTGCTCGAATATGCTGAACATCTGAAAAGTAGGCCGGTGGTTTATCAAGCCACGGTCACCCAAGATACCTGTGGATGGGCGTGCTGAACATCCGGAAAGTAGGCAGGTTGTTTAGGAACCATCATCATCATCATCATCATTGTAATAAGCCTTGTTCCATCAAGTACTAAAACGTACCTCAAGGCCCTAATGGCTGTTTCTCTGATGTCAAAACAACACCAACGTAGTGCTAGGCTTTTGTCTGAAGGTCATGTATACATAAGAGAGGATCTGCTTCGTGACTGAGAGAGTCGGTGGAATCTTCCATTTTGGTGTGCTTAAGCTCATAAAACCAGGGAACAAAGTTGTCTACACATTTGAGGGAAGGAGATCGTCCAAGCCGTTTTGTCTGGATGTCGGTACGGTGCGCGCACCGAGGTACAGACAAAACGGTCCAGACGATCTCATTCCACATTTGAGCATAAAAATGATGTGGCACTTCAACTCATGATCTGGCAAGGTGTTATTAAACATATTCTGCGGATTCTTAACACCATTATGGTTATTAGATCTGCAGAACACAAGCCAGTCTCGGGCTTTGTTTTCTTCAATAGCTAACATTTTACTTCTAAAACCTATTGAAATTTCTACATTTCGAGTGTTGCTTCCAATGCAATAAATGAATGATTGCTTTTTCTGTTTCCTCCTGGCAGCATTTTATTGTCCTTTGGGATAACAAGTTTTACTTTGTTCCTGTAGGGATTGAGAGCCCTGAAGTCGGTCACCAGTTCAGCAGTTCCCATAGTGATAGGGATCGCCAGGACTGGTCTTTTGCCCCTTGCCACACCAAAATTTTATGGGGCAGGTCCAGTTTCGGATTAAGAATAAGAAAGCCCCCTGTAACTTTATGTAGGAGCTTTTCAGTTACATGAGTTTGTAATTTTGTTGGTATTCCTAGAGGACACGTTTCAAAGGGAAATTCCAGATCCGTTCCTAGGCATAAATTATGGATGCTTCGAAGAGCTTTTGTCCTCCGTTCTCAATCAAAGGAGGGACCATTTTGGGACTTCTTTTTGTTCCGAATGAATCACACATAGCCCTAATTGATTTCATGTCTAACTCCCACATAAACAGATGAATAAATGAATACAATTAAATGACCATCTAAGTAAATAGACAACTGAATGGTTTGGGTGAGGCCATGATGCTCCATTAAAGGGTCTATTGCACAAGGAGAAAAGGAATCTGCTTTACAATGGTTGGTTTTAAAATTAACAAAGTAAAATTTCATCATCAATTTTGAAAGGGTTTTTTAGTAAATATTGTAGGGATCCGGGCGGGACGCGAAGAATGCAGCGGAAACGATGAATAAAAATTCTGTATGATTCCCGTTGATCCGAATGGGAACGAAAAATTAAACAGGATGATCAAATCACTGTGCGCGGATTCGAATTTGCTTCTGTCGAGGCGATGCCGCGAGTCGCACAAGCGTTCGGCCTTTAACGGTATCTACGCGATCTTCCGCAGTGGTTCGTCTTCGTTCCCTCGTCAGTATCAACTCGTTCACTGAAGATCCGTCGCCGCAACGATTGCCGAAAATTCGCGGACGAGAATTCTCGACTTTCGAGAATCACATGCGGTGGAGACGGAAACAGTCTCGGCACCTCGAACGGGGCGCCCAGAGAAGGAGGAGAGAGTAAGGGGGACGGCCAATATGAGGAAATCCTGGAGTTTGGCCCAGGGTTTTTCAACAGCGCGCATATATATTAAGTCGGCACGATTTTTCACAAAAGTCCCCGAGTTAATATAAATCCCACTTAAGTACCACCGACTGAGAATCTTATTGCGTGTGACCCTTTAGGCCCATTAACCAGTCCAGTTTTCAGCCCGTTAAGTCCAATAACTAGTTATTGACTTATTATAATTAATTAATATCTATATATTAACTAATTACTTAACCGAATTAACATCTCTTGTAAATTCGGTCGGACTTCCGATTAAGTTGGGTGCCAAGCAACACCGCATGATCTCGGAAGGTAATGAGGTTCAGCAACTCACTTATGGAATCTGTCCGTCCATAGTTATCACGTGGCTTTAATCATTCGTTCGCACAATACTCTCGAGTTAACCTAGGGTTGGTCGACTGTCAAACCCTAGATGGTCAATTCACTTGAATCAGACTCCGTTGTACAATATCCGAAAATATTTTTTCTGATATTGTTTTTGCTCTGGCCAGAGACTCTTGCGGATCTATTCTAGAGCATTCTCTCTCCAGTAACCTGAGAGCGAACGATCCTTTATTAAACACACAATCACCTTCGAAGGTCTTCCGCTGGACCCGATTCTTGACTATTAGAGATCCCGTGGATAGGGATTCGTAGGTCAAAGTCAAAGTCAAGAAGTTCACCGACAAGATGTCTTTGGCGTCTCAAGTCTAAGGATCAACCACGCAACTGTGACGATGAATCAAGCCGGTTGACAGTCAGGTAAATTATCATTTGGCGATTCCTGTCGGATTAGTTCAGTGAACTCGTTCCCCAATGAGCACCTACAGGTTTACCATTGTGTCTTCATACAAGTAACTAACGAGATCAGTCACCCTCATCATATGAGCTGGAATAACATGTACTAGTCCTACCGAATGTTTGATGTCCTTCTCAAACATCCTACGACTAGGAACAATTGAGAATATGTGTTTATAAGTCATCAGTCTTATTATTATGATTTTATCATAATCCAATGACTATTGCACATATTCATGGACTTCATTATGTTCAGTTACAAATATGCCAATCTACATAATGAATTTAATGGCATTTATTAGTGAACCAAATTGAAATAGGTACCTTATGATTAGCTTAGAGGACACCTATATCCATCAATCTCTCACTTGGACTCAAGTCAATTACCTTCGCATTTGATCTCCATCAAATCTAGGTGATACTCACATAAAGTCTGTGACTAAGACTTAGTCAAGGATCTGCTAAATTATCTATAGATGAAATATTTTCTATTACGTTATTTCTTCTTAATCCTTTGTCTCTGAACTTGTGAAAGAGCCTCAGAATGTTTTGCAACTTCTGAAGAGACTATGGCTCGATCACAGAATTCATTGCTCCCACTGTTGTCCTATAACAATGGGATTTTATCAGAGATCTTTTAGAACTACATCTAGTTCATGGATGAACCTTTTCATCCATACTATTTTAATAACAGTATCACTTATTTATATCGTCACCTTAATATCGAGTTCTGAATTGGAACCCTTCCAATCCATTCCTTTTTATTAGAAGGTTAAATCCATTATTTGATTTGAAATTTGAGTTAGTGTGACCTCATAGTTTCAAATCATTTTCTCCATATACATGAGTACATCCTTAGCACTTCTCAAGTGCTTAATGATGTGTTTCACTCTTGTATCGTTTAAGAAACTTTTTTTCTAAGGGAATAAATTCCATGTCTTAATAATTGAGACTTATTATGAAATTTATACTAAACTTTTTGACATACAAGTCAATATAATATTCTCACCGATCTATCTTAATAGATTCGTATTTCCAAAACGTGGGATATTATAACTAAACTGATTATGGAGGAAAACATAGTTAATAATGCTTTCACTGGTAGTAACATCTTGATGTCATTCTTAATGACTTTGATGTTATTATCACAAAACATTACTAAAACTACCGTATTCCCACTGTCCTTTCTGAACCCATACAATCTGTGATCATTCTTAATGAATACGTAGTATTTGACTATTACGTCAAAACTTTTATTACAACTTAGGAAGCTTCAGTTTGATTCAAAATGATCTTTGAAATTATAACTTGCTTCCTAGATATTTTAAAAACTTTAAAGGTGTATCATATACATCTTTTCCTCAATCACATTGAGAGAACACTTTTAATATCCAACTGCCATCATTTCATAATTGTGATAGGCAGTATTGGTAAGAAGAATTCTAATCAACTTATTTATGGTAACCACTGAGAAAAACTTACCTAAGTCAACACTTTGACATTAACTATTTTCTTCAGTTTACCATATAAATTTTAAGTAGTCTATTCCTGCTAATTATGAACGTTTGCTTGCTATAGGTACAATACCCTTTAGCAATACTATCAAGTTCTGAACTCAATAGTAGTTATGGACTATGACTTAGAATTCTTAATTACGTGTCAATCTCAAAATTGTAATTATAGAGAGCATCATCATAGATTTTAGATCATAATCTATATCTTTGAGCTCCTCTCATGTGTGTTATGAGTGGTTCTAAACAACTAAAAATTATCTAATAATCTTGTGTTAACTTGTAGATTTAGAACATCTTCTAGTTTTATCTGCTCCCACTGTCTTCTCTGAGGACATGTTCCTTTTATAAAAGACTTTCAGGATGATGATTATTCCTATTTATAATTCATATCTCATATGAATTATTTGGTTTCTATATCTTATATGGACATACACTGACTTATTTGGAACCATTTTTAAAGTATGGACATCTAATGTTCATACTCATAAGAAATAGACAAATCTTATTATGTATCTCACCATATCTTAATAAGGTGCAATTCTTCATTCTATCATATTATTATGATATACAATGAGGATTAATCGAGCGAGGATATGATTATCCTTTTAATGATTTATGTAAATCATATACTTAAGTATTAATTTCTTTGATCAAATCAAATTCTAATACTTCATATTGATTTTGTACCTTAATCTCTCAGATGCATTCGTCTTGTACTTCATTAAGTACATACAGTCGAATCATTCTAAGAGTACACTAATAAGATAAGTCAATAGAAGTGATTATTTTTTGCCTTAAAAGGATATTGAGCTGTTTATATCAGTATGTATTAGCACCAATAATTTCTTATTGTACAACCCTATGTACAACACCATAGATAATTAGGATTCACACAGTTCATTTCTATAAGAGACTTATGAACATTCATCCCATGAAATATCACATCAAGAATCTATAGTGCATTGACTGATTTGAACAACTATTGTTCCTTTTCAGTCAACGTTATTCACTTTTATAATTCTTGATATCTTATGCAACTAAATAACAATTATTCAGTTTCTTAATTATACTCCTATACGCAAGGATTCACTGTCTGATAGTAACCTATGCATATCTTGAACCATTGTTGAGTCAAACTCAACACTTACATTTTCTCGATTTTCTTTTACTTGTTTAAGTCTGCATACCATCGCAGCTTTGAGAATCATTTCCAATATCTCATATTGGAGATATTAATTCTCCAATAGACATGCAAAAGTTGATAATAAGAACATATGAGACTTCTTTCAAGTTTCATATCCATTTTGCATTTACCAATATCCATATATGGGTCGCAGTGGGAGAACTGCTATTTTTTTATCTCAGTTGACTTTCTTTTATCCTTTTCAGGTGTGGGTTCGATCGTTTAAAATCTTACCACTTGCCTTTCTCAAAAGCACATCATAAATATCTCTTCATCTTGGTCTATCCAAATAAGAGATTTCATGATAATCATTGCCTTTCGAAAAGACATACCATGAGTACCTCTTTGCATTGGTCTATTCAAGTAAGAGGATTCATGATATCTGATTAGGATAGTGACTTTCATTTATCCCTGAAAACATTCTTCAGAATTTTCTAGTCAATCTGAATATAAGAAGTATTGGCATCCAATATGTCAAAATCTCGAATAGACGACATCTTAGTGAACGAAGGAAATAACGTGATTTAAGCAGATAGTTCTTATAATTCAATTATGGTCTTTTATCTTGAATTATTTTCCATTATTTTTGACAGACTGTATAACCTTCAAGTATACAGAATGGGAGACTCCGACGGTCTCCTAGTGAGGACCAAAATCTCTAAGAATCATAGTATGACCTCGGGTAAACACATAGTGTAACGACCCGCCACCCTATGATCGGAAACCCGATCACTAAATGGGTGTCGAATCATTATTCAACGGTCTCACACCTGGATCTTATACACACATCTGGAGGAGTAAGCATTAAACAAGGTTAAATATAACATTCACACGGACTACAAGGAATTACAGTGCGCAGGAAGTAAATTAATAATGTCCATACACAGTCCAACAATAATTACATAGCCCAAGAAATTAAATAAGTACAGGCAGAAACAAAGTACAACAACATCGGGGCATATCCCGGAACTGAGATAGCTGCTGGTCCGCACACCAAGGAGAACACCACTCGCCGCCACTTGCCACGAGGTCCACACCTGAAACCGCAGGGAGTGAGCCACACCAGAATTGGGCTCAGTAGGGATCATCTGATCCCTTGCCTCCTACTCACACACCCACAAGTGCAATAACAAAGATACAGGTGATTAAGGCAAGTAAAGCTGTAACACACTACTCCTAAATCTCGATATGAACCACATGCATTCGAAATATAACATGCATATCTCTAGAATCATTCTATCAAGGAACCTACAACTCGCGTCTCGGCAAAACACGCCAGCCACGCCTCCGAAAGTGGGAAACACCGACCACACAACCGAAAGTGGGAAACACAGACCACACAACCGAAAGTGGGAAACACCGACCCGCTGAGACCAAACAGTAACCCCTCGGATAGCGCGCTGGCTACTCTGGCCCAACTGGCCCAGGTGGTTACTCCTTCCCCCAACACGAGTGACACTCCAAAGGTACCACACCCACACTGGTACTATCTAACCCCGGAGTTCACTAGGTGACCCTCTCTCACTAGGCGTCACCCCGCCCACGCCCCCACCGGCGTTGTGCTCCACCCACACCAGCACAGGGTGATAAAGTGCTACAACTGTCACTCTAGGTCCACAGTAGCTCAAAACACAGCACAGTGCGATCCGGTCACGTGAGAAGTCCGCGGTCGCACGACACACAACGCAGTACTATCCGGTCACGAAGAATCCATCATCATCGAGTGTATTTAAAGCATGAATTTAACCAACTATTTAACACTGTAAACACATTTTAATAGCATGAATTAGTGTGATTCTGTCTTGAATCGCGTCGCCCAAGGCCGACGCCATTCAAGTCCCCTAAACTGGTTCACAGAAACTCGGCCACAGAACCTGGCGTAAAACGCGTCGCCATACGTAGCCGCCTTTTGAAACGCGTCGCTATCCCTCGTCGCCTATTAGCGACCGAAAACAGGGACATGCAACGGTTGATTCTCTTAAAACGCGTCGTCCTGGGAAGCCGCCTTTTAAAAAGTGTCGGTGTCCTCATACGCCATTCACACCAGAATCCGAAACTTGCAGAAACCTTAATCGGGGTGATTTTTGCCTAAATGGCGTCATGCTGGCTCGTCGCCATTCTAAATGGCGTCGTCCATGCATGACGTCATTTAGCGCAAGAAACCCAACTGACAGAACCTCAATCAGGGCGATTTCGGCCTAAATGGCGTCATGCTGGCCCGTCGCCATTCTAAATGGCGTCGTCCATGCACGACGTCATTTAGCGCAAGAAATTGGATTCTGCAACTCTACCCGAGGGCTCCCTTTCACCCCCAATTCCGTCCCAAAACGCCCAAGAGGGGGAAAATGGAGAAGGAAATCGAATCACCATTTGAAGCCCATAAATCCTCATGCATAGAAACCCCTATTAAACCCCCTAAACGTGCTCAATCTACCCCAAACACATCATGCTCCACATGGAAACTACGGATGAAACGACTATAATTCATACAAGGTTCGTCCCCCTACCGGTTACTTGAACTCCTCCTGGCTCCGTGCCGCCGAACTGCCGCACCGCAGACCGCCGCCGGTACCCTCGAGGATGTCGCCATTCCGCCGGGACGTCGGCCGCCGTCCGGAGAATGGAACGCCGCGAAGGAAGTGGTGGTGGTAGTGGTGAGAGGTAGAGAGGCGTTGGAGTGGTGGAAGAGGAAGAAGAGGAAGGGAAAGGGGAAGAGAGGGGTCGGAGGAGACGGAGAGGGGGAGGAGAGAGAGTGAGAGGGTGAGAATGAGGGAAAGAAAGGAAGGCTTACGGGGTCAATCCGAAACAGGGTAAAATGCGTCGACCGAGACAGACGCCTATCAGATGACAGGACGGGCCGTACTGACAGAAGTTCTGAAACGCGTCGTCCACCACCGACGCCGTTCAGACGACAAGATCGGCACCGTACACTGACATCTCAGGGTCGCAGTCTGAACGGCGTCGTCCATCATGGACGACGTTCAGACGACAAGACAGGGGCCGTACTCTCGCGGCCCGAAACCCGCCCACGTGGCGCCCACGTGGCACAACAGCAACAGACCTAAATGGCGTCCACCTAGCAAGATGCCGTTTGAAAGGCATCGTGCAGTGTAGACGTCATTCAGAAGAAACTCTCAAGACCCCTCAGGGTCCAAACCAGGGGATCCGGCCCGAAACCGACCCGAAAACTGAGCCCGAAACCTCAGTCCTTACACATAGTATCATACCATTATCTTAAAGCAACTATCTCATGGTAATTGCAACTCCTAGCAACATCCGATCTTATTTCGGCTTCTAGGTCTTTAATGGTCTCGGGTAAATACAGTAGACCATTATCCCTGGTCTAAGCTTTACCATCAATACGTGACAGAATAGAGTAAGAATGTAGCTCCCGGATAAACGCGAAGAAAGCTACACCGTTCCTCTATTCCAATCTTAAGTCATCAAGATGCCATAGTTAATAGTCCTTTCATCAGATGGTGGCAGATCATGGGTAAACACATAGAAACTGCCATCACTAAATCAAGTTCTAAGAACTATATTGATAGAGAGCCACGCGGTGCATTCTCAATTACTCGCGCTCCGGCTTAGACTTTATGTTAAAGGTTTTGTTTATTTTAAGTTGGTCTCATCCTAGATGATAGTTTATAAATATATCGTATATATTTAACTATACCTAGATATTAGCAATCGATTCACAATAAAATACTAAAAGGCATGCATTAATCATACATGTTCATTATGTGGTCATGGATAGCACGGTGATTAACTAGAGCCAAACAATTAATCCCCACAACAATATAACAATTATATAAACAAGAACATGCAAACATACAGGCACTGGTGATCTCATCTCCTTTCACCTTCCTGGTTGCATATGTGGATCATCATCGCCTCTCCTCGGCCGGCGCGATCAATTACAAATAATAATAATTTATAAATAATTTCAAATACAAATTAATTGTAAGAGAAAGTTTTATAGCCGAGTACAATAATGGAGGGAGATAGAATTATAATTGAAGAAAGAGAGGGAGGCACGTATGCCTCATTAATTAACATTTAATTAACTCACTCAAATTTTAAAATAATCCACATAAACCACATACCATCACATGATATGAAATAAATAAAGTGCATATCCATGACCACTTCAAATTTTAACCATCTACTCATGATAAAGTACATCACATAAAGGATAAAATCTTGAAACATAATAGTTTTGGTTTTCTTAAAACTTAGGTACCAATCAAAATTGGATAATTTGAATTTTTGAAAATCTTATTTTCTAACATGCAATAAATCTAATTTAAAGCATCAAACACATTACTATGTGCATACAAAGCTAAAATTAAAATTCTAAAATATTCCATGCATTATTTAGGACAATTCTAAATTAATTGATTTAACACTTAAATTAATTTTAAGTCACATTAATAACAATTATTAATGCGAATCAATCTAACAATTAGATTGAATTAAGAAATTCCTTAATAACTCTTATTAAAGAATTTCCAACTCATATTATTAATCCCTTAACAACTCATTGTTAATAAACCCCTTTATTAAATAATATTTCTCAATAACTATTATTAAGAAAAGTAATTAGAACATTTCTAATCAAAATTAGTCTAATAATTAGATTTAATTAATCTCTTAATAACATTTATTAAAAGATCAATTTCAAGTGAATTAGATCTATAAAAACCTTTAATTAAGAGATTCATAAGAAATTTAATTAACTATCTTAATAACCATTATTAAGACTTTAATTAATCCTTAATAACTTTTATTAAGGTTTATTTCTCAAAATTAATTAACTCTATTATAACATTTATAAATTATTAATTAATCACTTAATAACTTTTATTAGGTGTCCCTTAATTAAAATAATAATTTCATAACAACATTTGTTAAGAAATTAACACATTGATCTAATCACTCAATTAATTAAGAATTAACAAAATTTTATTAATTAATTTTAAGGTGATAACAGTAATCTAATTACTTAATTAATTAACAACATTTGTTAATTGTATTTATTATCACAACTTAAAATCTTAATTAATAACATTTGTTAATCTTAAGATAAGATCATTTCTTAAATATTAATAACAACAATTGTGAACAATTAATTAAGATCCCATCTTAAATAACAACACTTGTTAATTATAAGTTAAGATCATATCTTACTTAACTCTTTTATTACATAATTAAAAGTAATTAACAACTCTTGTTAATTAAATATCAAGATCATATCTCAAAATTAACTTCTAATTATTTGATTAAAGAACACATCTTAAATCAATTCCCTCTATAACTTAAAATAATGAATCAATACATAAAACAAATTTTAAATATGATTCATCATTTAATTTCATGTTAAAGAGGGTTAAATAACCTGTAATAAGAGGTTAATTGGGCTTAAATAGGGGGTTTTGGAATGAAAAATTAAAATCTGGGTTTAATGGGCCTATAGGCCTGGGCTAAAGGCTGCCAGGGCCGGGCCTGGCTCAACCTGGCTCGGGCCAGGGGCCTGGACCCAGGCGCGACTTGGCCCAGCCAAGTCTAGCGTCTGGGCCGCCCGGGCCGGGCCCCGCCTAGCCAAGCGCCTGGCGCGGGACTGGCCGGTCCAGACACGCAGGGCCTGGTTCGGCCGGCCCCTTTTAGGGTTTTTGGCCCACTTTGTAGTCAGTTTTGGGCGGCGCTGCCGGCGGAGGGTGGCCGGAGGTTGAAGGGGGGAGTCACCCCATTCCTTCCAGTCGTCGGTGATGGCCGGCCGGTGACTTCCTCGCCGCCGGTGACCCCTAAAAGATGGCGGTTTGAAACAGGTTTTACCCCTTTTGGTTTTTCAACCTTTTGAAAAACTACAGAGATGGGAGACACCATTACCGGCCGCCGATCCAAACATGGAAGTCCTGGGGTTAAGGAGGATTTGCTGGTCATACCAACGAGGTAAAAGAGGTGTTCGACCACCATGGTACCCTTCTATGAAGCCCACAAAAGCTAGTTCTTCATCTCCATGAAGAACACCATGAAACCCCAAAAAATTAGAATTTTCCTTGCAGAATAACAATCGATATTATCTCATGTTCATCCCATGAACAAACTCCGCGAGAGAAAAATATTCTGAGCATGGAAATCATTCTAGAAAATAAATTTAGCCATCCCGAAACGGATCAGAGCGGTAAACTTGGCTCTGATACCACTGTAGGGATCCGGGCGGGACGCGAAGAACGCAGCGGAAACGATGAACAAAAATCCTGCCCGATTCCCGCTGATCCGAATCGGAACGAAAAACTAAACAGAAAAATAAACGGGATGATCAAATCACCGTGCGCGGATTCGAATCCGCTTCCGTTGAGGCGATGCCGCGAGCTGCACAAGTGTCCGGCCTCCAGCGGTATCCACGTGATCCTCTGCGGTGGTTCGTCCTCGGTCCCTCGTATGTATCAGTTCGCTCGCTGAAGATCCGTCGCCGCAACGATTGCCGAAAACCCGCGGACGAGAATTCCCGACTTTCGGGAATCACGCGCGGTGGAGACGGAGACAATCTCGGCACCTCGAACGGGGCGCCCAGAGAAGGAGGAGAGAGAAAGGGGGACGGCCAGCATGGGAAAATCCTGGAGCTTGGCCAAGGGTTTCTCAACAATGCGTATATATATTAAATCGGCGCGACTTTTCACAAAAGTCCCCGAGTTAATATAAATCTTATTGCGTGTGACCCTCTAGGTCCATTAACCAGTTTGGTTTTCAGCCCGTTAAGTCCAATAACTAGTTATTAACTTATTATAATTAGTTAATATCTATATATTAACTAATTACTTAACCGAATTAACATCTTATGTAAATTCGGTCGAACTTCCGATCAAGTTGGGTGCTAAGCAACACCGCATGATCCCGGAAGGTAATGGGGTTCAACAACCCACTTATAGAACCTGTCCATCCATAGTTACCACGTGACTTTAATCTTTCGTTCGCACAATGCTCTCGAGTTAACGTAGGGTATGGTCAATTGTCAAACCCTAGATGGTCAATTCATTTGAATCAGACTCCGCTGTACAATATCCGAAAACATCTTTTCTAATATTGTTTCTGCTCTGGCCAGAGACTCTTGCGGATCTATTCTAGAGCATTCTCTCTCCAATTACCTGAGAGCGAACGATCCCTTATTGAACACACAATCACCTTCGAAGGTCTTCTGCTGGACCCGATCCTTGACTATTAGAGATCCCGTGGATAGGGATTCGTAGGTCAAAGTCAAAGTCAAGAAGTCCACCGACAAGGTGTCTTTGGCGTCTCAAGTCCAAGGATCAACCACACAACTGTGACGATGAATCAGGTCAGTTGACAGTCAGGTAAATTACCATTTGGCGATTCATGTCGGATCAGTTCAGTGAACTCATTCCCCAATGAGCACCTATAGGTTTACCATTGTGTCTTCATACAAGTAACTAACGAGATCAGTCACCCTCATCATATGAGCTGGAATAACCTGTACTATTCCTACCGGATGTTTAATGTCCTTCTCAAACATCCTACGACTAGGAACAATTGAGAATATGTGTTTATAAGTCATCAGTCTTATTATTATGATTTTATCATAATCCAATGACTATTGCACATATTCATGGACTTCATTATGTTCAGTTACAAATATGCCAATCTACATAATGAATTTAATGTCATTTATTAGTGAACTAGATTGAAATAGGTGTCTTATGATTGGCTTAGAGGACACTTATATCTATCAATCTCCCACTTAGACTCAAGCCAATCACCTTCGCATTTGATCTCCATCAAATCTAGATGATGCTCATATCAAGTCTATGACTAAGGCTCGGTCGGGGATCTGCTAAATCATTCATAAATAGAATAATATTTATTACTCTATTTCCTCTTAATTCTTTGTCTCTTAACTTGTGAAAGAGCTTCAGAACGTTTTACAACTTCTGATGAGATCATGGCTCGACCACAAAATTGATCGCTTCCACTATTGTCTTACAACAAAAGGATAGGATCGGAGACATTTTAGAACTATATCTAGTTCGAGGATGAACTCTTTCATCCATACTGTTCTAATAACAATATAATCTATTTATATCATTATCTTAATAGTGAGTTTTGGGTTGGAACTCTTTCAATCCACCCCATACTGTTCTATCAACAGTATCAGCTATAATCATGTTAGCAGTGGTTTCTAGCTTGGAACTCTTTCAATCCACCACTTACTGATTGGAAGATAAAATCTAAGTCAGACTTGAAATTTGAGTCAGTGTGACTCACAATTTCAAATCATCATCTCCATATATAAGAGTGCATCCTTAGTACTTCTCAAGTACTTAGTGTTGTATCCTTCAATGAACCTTTCCTTAAAGAAATAAATTCTATGTCTAAACAATTGAGACTAATTATGAAATTTATCATGTCAAACTTTTTGATATGCAAGTTAATTTTAATTGATAGTAACATCTTTATCGATTTATCTTAATAGGTTCGTATTCTAAATACGCAAGATGTTACATTCGAACCTATCATAGAGAATTACATAGATAACAATATTTTTACTGATGGTAACATTCTAATGTCATTCCTAATGACTTTGATGTTACTATCAAAAAGTATTAATTAAGCGACCGTGCTCCTAGTGTCCTCTTTGTATACACATATTTCGTAGTCATTCTTAATGATCACTTTGTGTTTGACCATAAGATCAAAACTCTAATTCTAACTTTGAAAAGCTTCAGTTTGATTCAAAATTAATTTTTGAAATCATAACATACTTTTTGGATATTCTAAAAGTTTTAAAGTTGTATCATATACACTTTTTTCTCAATCACATTGAGGGGATATTTTTTAATATCCAACTGTCCTCTCATCATCATGATAGGCAGTATTGACAAGTAAAATTCTAATAAACTTATTAATGGTAACCACTGAAAAAAATTTGTCTAAGTCAACACTTTGACCTAAACTATTTCTTTCAGTTTGTCATATAAGTTTTAGTAGTCCACCTTTGTGAATCTTCAATCTGAAGATTTAGTTGCTTCTGACAGGTACAATACTCTCAAGTAATACTATCAAGTTCTGAACTTGATAAGTGTTATGGACTATAGCTAAGCTTAGAATTCTTAACTCATTCTGTCAATCCCAAATTTGTTAAGAGCTTTCTCATAAATTTTGGATCATAATCTACACCTTTGAGCTCTTCTCATTCTGGTATCTCTGATATGTCAAACATATCTTTCTAGCCATTTGAGAGAATCTCAAATATCTATGAAGCTCCTTTATGTGTGTCATAAATGATTCCAAACAATTGAAGATTATCTACTAATTTTGTGTTAATTTGTAGGTCTAGAACATCTTCTAGTTTTATCAGCTCCCACTGTCTTCTCTGAGGACATATTCTACTTCATATAAGACAGCTTTCAGGACGATAATTATATTATTATCGCCTGAACGATAAATGTAATGTCCAAATTCTTTGGACATCTCACAAATTCATGTCTTTTTTGGATCAATCTTCTTTGTATCATATCTTTTTTAAAAAGACTTGGACATTATTTGACTTTAATATACTTAAAATTAAGTTTATTTATAATTCACATCTCATATGAATTATCGTATCTCCATATCATATATGGATATACTGACTTATTTGGAACTATATGTAAAGTATAGACATCTAATGTTCATACTCATATATATACAAGGATATAAGAGTTTGGCAAATATTATTATACATAGCATTATATCCAATAAAGTGTTATTCCTCATTGTATCATATTGCTATGATAGATAATGAAGATTAATCGAGAAAGGATGTAATTATCTTTTTAATGACTTGCGTGAATCCCGTACTCAATTATTAATTTCTTTGATCAAATCAAAGAATTATAATATCCTTTGCAGTTAGTCACTTCATCTTGATCTTCTATACCTTAATCTCTCAGATGCATTCGACTAGTACTTCATCAAGTACACACAGTCGAATCTTTCTAAGAGAAAACTATTCAGGTGAGTCAATAGAAGTAATTATCTTTGACCTTAAGAAAATATTGTGCTATCTACATTAGTATGTATAAGTACTAATAATTTCTTATTGCACAACCTAGTGTACAATGTCATAGATAATCATGATTCATATTGTCTTTTTCTATAGGAGATTTGTGAACATTCATCACATGATATGTCACATCAAGAATCTATAGTGTAATGACTCATTTTAAAATCTTTTATTTTATTTTTAAAATCATATGGAACAACATTTGTCCTTTCTCGGTCAATGATTTTCACTTTTACAATTCTTGATCGTTAATGGAACTGAATAATAATTATTCAGTTTCATACTGTTCCCTGAAGATATACAAAGAATTACTATCTCACAGTAACCTATGTATCTTTAAAACTATTGTTGAGTCTAACTCAACTCTTTCATACTCACGATTACCTTTTTCTTGTCTAAGTCTACATACTATTACAGATTCGAGAATCATTTTCAATATCTCATATTGGAGACGCTAATTTTCTAATAGACATGTAAAATTGGATAATAAGAATACCCGAAAACTTCTTACAAGTTTCATATTCTTTTGCCTTTACCAATATCCTTATTAGTTGCAGTGAGAGAACTGCTCCTTCTTACTTTCAGCTTACTTGTCTTTATCCTTCTCAGGTATTGGTTCGATCGTTTAAGATTTTACCTCTTGCCTTTCTCGAAGGCATACCATGAATATCTTTTCTACTTGGTCTATCCAAGTAAGAGATTTCATAATATCTGACTAGGATAGTGGCTATCACTTGGTCCAGAAGATATTCTTCAGAGTCCTCTAGCCAATCTGAATATGAGAAGTATTGACATCCAATATGTCAAGTCTTAGATTAATTGACGACGTATTACATGTGATAGAGGAAATAAAGTGATTTAGGAAGATGGTTCTTATAATTCATTTATGGTATTTTATCTTGAATTATTTCTCATTATTTTTCGACAGACTGTATAACCCTCAAGATATATAGAACGAAAGACTTCGATGGTCTCCTAGCAGGAATTAGAATCTCAATGACTTGTAGTACAGCCTTGTGAATAGCACAACAAACTGTGATACAATCAAAGAGCACCTATCTCATGGGACTTTCAACTCCTTGTAATATCTGATCATTGATTTGGTCCATAGAGATTTAATGGCCTTATGGATAGCATAACAAATCATTAATTCTAGTCTAACTATTACCAGCGTTACGAGACGGACATAGATTTGCATGCAACCCTTGTGGATAGCACAATAAGGCTACATGGTTCCTCTACCCCGATCAATAGGCATCATATGCCATAGTCAGAGTCTCTCCTTACAGTTAGATAGGCTTTGTGGTAGCACAACAAACCTGCGTAAGATAATTTGAGGCCTATGACTATAACGATGGAGGACTACGCAGTAAGTTCTCAACTACTCACGTTACGGCTCAGACTTTAGCGAGGATTTTAGATAACTTTTATCTTGGTCTCTTCCTAGGTGATAGTTCATAAATATTATATATATATATATATATATATATATATATATATATATATTTATTTAACTATACCAAGATAAAGCAATTGATTCATAATCAAAAGTAAAACATGCATCAAATATGCATATTCATTATGTGGTCATGGATGGCACGGTGATTAACTGGAGCCATATAATTAATCACCAACTATATAACAATTATATAATCAAAACATGCAAACATATAGGCACTTGTGATCTCATCTCTTGTCGCCTTCCTGGTTGCACTTATGGATCATTCTCACCTCTCCTCGACCAACACGATCAATTATAGCTAATATAGAATTTGAAATAATTTCAAATACAAATTAATTTTAAGAGAAAGTCTTATGGCCGAATACAATAATAGAGGGAGATAGAATTACATCGGAATGAGAGAGAGGGAGGCACGCATGCCTCATTAATTAACATTTAATTAACCCATATATCACATTCCAAGATAATCTACATAATCACACACCATCACATGATATGATATTAACTAAGTGCATGTCCATAACCCTCACAAAATTTAACCATCTACACATGATAAAACACATCATATGAAGGCTAAAATTTTGAAAAATAATACTTTTAATTTTCTTAAAACCTTGGTACCAATCAAAATTAGATAATTTGAAGTTTCGAAAATCTTATTTTCTAATCATATATTTAAATTTAATTTAAAGCATGAAAACACATCATTATGTGCATACAAGACTAAAATTAAAATTCTAAAATATTTCATGTATTATTTTAAAAAATTCTAAAATTTAATCTAACACTTAGATTAATTTTGAATCACATTCACGACAATTATTAATGTGAAATAATCTAATATTTAGATTGAATTAAAAATTCTTAATAACTCTTATAAAAGAATTTATGATTACAATTTTAATTAGTTAACAACTCTTTGTTAAGAACCTCTTTATTAAATAATATTTCTCAATAACAATTATTAAGAAATATTAATTAGAACGTTTCTAATTAAAATTAGTCAAACAATTAGACTCAATTTAATCTCTTAATAACTTTTATTAAATGATTATTTTAAGTACATTAGATCTTCAAAAATTTTAATTAAGAGATCTATGAGAATATTAATTCACTATCTTAATAACTTTTATTAAGAGTTAATTAATCCTTAACAATTTTTATTAAGGTTTATTCTCAAGAAATAATTAACTCTAAATAGTTAATTAATCACTTAATAACATTTTATTAAGTGTTCCTTAAAAATTAATAATAATAATTTCATAACAACAATTGTTAAGAAATTAAATGATCTAATCACTTAATTAAATAAAATTAACAACACTTGTTAATAAGTTTTAATATCATAACTTAATTAACCCCTCTTATTACTTAATTAAAAGTAAACTAATAACAATTGTTAGCAAAATTTAAGATCACATCTTAAAAAATTAACCCTTTAAAATCATATCTTAAAGTCAACCCTCTATTAACTGAAAATTATAAACTTAAGTTTAAAAAATTTTTAAGCTTTTTTTAATTTTAATTTCCAGTTAATAGGGGTGGAGTTTATCTTTAAATAAGGGGTATAGGGTTTAATGATTTAAAAAAGGGGTTTAATGGGCTGATGAGAGGGGCTGGCCCATTGAGCCCTGGGCCTTGGCTCGGGCGTGGCTGACCTGGTCCAGGTCACTGGCTCGAGCCAGGCTGGCCACTTGCTCAAGCCTGGGCTCGGCCAGCCTTGGACTAGGGCGCGCCCAGGCCAAGCTTGGCCTAGCGCCAGTCGGATCGGCTCGGACTCGTCCGCTAGGGTTCCCCCCCCCCTCCCCCACCTTCTTATTGGTTGCAAGATTTTGGGGCGGCACAACCGCTGGCGCTAGCGGCGGGGCCGGTACGGGCGGCGCAACCAGCGGGAAGTTGCGAGGGGGGGGGGGGGGGTGGCCCTTCGTCCTCGACGCCGACGGGCGTGCCCTTTGCTGGCGGCGCAGCTGGCGGGAAATTGCGGGGGGGGGGGGGGGGTGGTGTGGCCCCCTTCATCCTCGACGCCGGCGGGCGTGCCCTTTGCTGGCGGCGCAGCCGGCGGTTGCGGGGGGGGGGGGGGGGGTGGCCCCCTTCGTCCTCGACGCCGGCGGGCGTGACCTTTGCTGCCGGTGGCCCCCCAAATCTGCTGGTTTGACTGGTTTTCATCCGTAGCCTTCCCCTCCCTTCCTCTTCCAACATTTGAAAAGCTCCAGAGAAGGAGGCTATGCTGTCGGTCCCCTGTGACCACAAAATATTCCGGGAACTTGCAGGGATTGCTGGTCACACCAATGACGACGAGGACTGCTAGTGATGGCCAAAAAAACCATTTTACAACCCTCTTTGAAGCCCCTCCATTCGATTCTTCATCCCATAAAGAACAAAATAGAAGTCCCTATAAAAAAATAAATTTTTTCCACAGAAAAATAATCTGATTATTGCTTGCTCATCCCATAAGTAATTTCTATGGGAGAAAAATAATCTGATTATTGCTTGCTCATCCCATAAGTAATTTCTGTGAGAGAAAAAATAATCTGAGCATGGAAATCATTCTAGAATAATAAATTTAGCCATCCTGAAATGGATCAGAGCAGAACTTGGCTCTGATACCACTGTTGGGATCCGGCCAGGACGCGAAGAACGCAGCGGAAACATAAAATGAAATCCCGCCCGATGCCCGCACATCTGTTTTGGAACGAAAATCGGAAACCGAAAAATAAGGAGTGTGATCATATCACCTTGTGTAGATTCGAATCCGCATCCGTGTCAGTTCCGTCGAGGTGATGCCGCTAGCCGCACAAGCGTCCGACCTCCAGCGGTATCCACGCGATCCTCCACGGTGGTTCGTCCTCCCTCCCTTGTCTAGATTAGCGCATTCGCTGAATATCCGTCGCCGCAACGACGTCCGAAAACCCGTGGATGGGAATTCCCGACTTTCGGGAATTGCACGCGGTGGAGACAGGACAACACTCGGGGCACCGAGAGGGGCACCCAAAGGAGGAGGAGTGAGAGGAGACGGCCAACCTTGAGATCTCTTGGAGCTTGGCCCAGGATTTCTCAACAGCGCGTATATATATTAAGTTGGCGCGACTTTTCATAAAAGTCTCCGAGTTAATATACATCTTATTTATGTACCACCGATTGAGAATCTGTTTACGTGTGACACTTTAGGTCCATTAACCAATCCGGTTTTTGGCATGTTAAGTCCAATAACAATTTATTAACTTATAGTAGTTAATTAATATCTAATATTTAATTAATTACTTAATCGAATTAACATCTCATGTAAATTCGGTCGGACTTCCGATCAAATTGGGTGCCAAGTAACACCGCATGATCCCGGAAGATAATGTGGTTCAGCAACTCACTCATGGAACCTGTCTGTTCATAATTACCGCATGGTTATAATCCTTCGTTCGCACAATGCTTTCGAGTTAACGTAGGATATGGTCAACTGTCAAACCCTAGATGGTCAACTCACTTGAATTAGACTCCGCTGTATAATATCCGAAAACACCTTTTCTGATATTGTGTCTACTCTGGCCAGAGAATCCTGCGAATCTATTCTAGAGCATTCTCTCTCCAGTTACCTGAGAGCAAACGATCCTATATTGAACACACAATCACTTTTGAAGGTCTTCCGCTGGGCCCGATCCTTGACTATTAGAGATCCTGTGGATAGGAATTCGTAGGTCAAAGTCAAAGTCCAGAAGTGAGGTGAGAGAGTAAGTTGTCAAAAATTCAATTTTCCCACTCTAGAAATACATCAAACATTGTAGGCAAGAAAAAGGGCTCTCGTGAAAACATAAACAAGTTAGTGTGCTAAGGAGATGATCATAATCACCACCAAACTAGTTAAACCACAAGAAATAGTCTATCTTGAAATTTTAAAGTTACCTCCATCATGAGGGATGTGGATCCACCTTCTTTGTCATCAGTTGGCCAACAATAAAGCCTATCCTCATGTTTTGATCTTCCCCTACAAAAGAGAGAAAGAAGAAAACAAATGAAGCAAGGTTAGAACTTTGAAGTATGTTATCTATGAGAACACAAGCATAACAATTCACAATTCGGATGCAAAGTGACCTTGTTGCCTAGGCTATGGCCTAATCCCGAGGGGGGGGGGATTGAATGCTTAGTTAAAGATGTAAGTTCATATTACTAAAACGAAATAGCAACAATCACAAAGAACTAGATGAGAGGATAAGAAGCAATCACACAAAGGGCAAGGTATAAGGATTTTTATATTAGTTTGGTCCGCAAACCTATATCTGACTCTCAACTTAATTAATCCCTTAGGATTTCCACTAGCATAATTAGGTTACAAGATTTTGATCTCTTGTAGGTCCAACCCACCAATCGCAATTGGTCTTCCATTCAACAAATGGCACAACATAGAAATTCGACCTCATACAAGTCCATGTATAGGATTCCGACCACCTATAGGTCCAACCATCAGCCTCAATCAGTCTTCCTTTTCACACCAAAAGGAGATCTGTCATACTTAGCCGTAGTTGATGTTCCCCTTTATACAAGCAGGAGGCACATAAAATAAATATGTTGCAGTTACACTATAATGTCTTTGAACATGCTACAATGTGTACAATCAGATCAAAAAATAAATCAGGACTAAGAATAAGAATGAAGTAGCAAAGTCTTGCTGTTGATGAAGATGGCCCTAGAGCTTCTTGTAGTAGCACAACGGATGAAGAAGATGTTGGGCATTCTATGCTTCGAAATGAAGCTAGGCTCCTGGGCTCTTCTTTGTTTCTTTTTTAGCTTGAAAGGAGTTTGGACGCAGAGAGATTGCTTGGGTGCATGGAGTATCTTGTCTTTAATAAAATGTTGCATTTGGCCGAAGGCTTCAATTTATAAATAGATTTGAATTACTCTGTTAAGCACACCTTCCATCCTTTGTTTCTGTAAGGAGGCTCTTTTTGTGTCTAATGTTAACCCTATTGAGTTTAATGATAACTAGATTGAGTCTTGGCTAAAGAAAGTGTGCACTAGATATTTATCTTTACTGCTAGAAAGCCTCTCTTCTTTGTCTCCAAGCCTTCCCAATTTGATTGTGCATATCCTGCCTTATCCATGTTGCAATACCAAGAAAGAAGACCTATGTAATTCTCTGACCAGAAGACATATGAGTTGGGACATGGAGAACGTGCCATAAACATTTTGGTGGAACTAATACATTCAGATGTATATGGCCCAATGTCTACCCAAGCCAAAGGTAGCTTTCCATACTTCATCACGTTCACCGATGATTTCTCAAGATTCAGCTGTGTACTTAATAAAGTATAAGTCAGAAGTGTTTGAGAAGTTTAAGGAGTTCAAGAATGAGGTAGAGAAGCAGTCAGGAAAGAGTATTAAAACTCTTCAATCAGACCGGGGAGTAGAATACTTGAGTACAAATTTCACACAATTCTTAAAGGATAATGGTATCCTTTCTCACCTGACCCCTCCATATACACCACAGATGAATGGTGTATCAGAAAGAAGAAATCGCACATTGTTGGATATGGTGCACTCCATGATGAGCTTTTCGAGTTTACCAGTGTCCCTCTAGGGGTATGCTCTAGAGTCAGTAGCATACCTACTGAACATAGTACCTAGCAAGTATGTGACCTCTACTCTATATGAGATATGGAAAGGCAGGAAACTATAATTTAAACATGTTAAAGTCTGGGGTTATCCTGCTTATGTAAAGAGGCATGACCCAGACAAGCTGGAATCACGAATTGATAAATGCAAGTTTGTGAGATATTCAAAGGAAACCTTTGAATACTATTTTTACCATCCTGGTGAACAAAAGGTGTTTGTCGCTAGGAAAGCTATCTTCCTGGAAGAGGAATACCTTCTTCAGGAGGATAGTGGGACTAAAATAGAACTAGAAGAGGTTCCAAATCCCCAAATAGCTGCATTATCATCAAATGAGATATCAATTCCTGAATCTGTTCAGGTACACATAGATGAGCCTCGCAGATCTGGTAGGATACCTAAACTATCCGAACAATATGTGGGACATATCGATGAAGGTAAGTCTAAGGTAGAATATAATGAGGATGATGATCCTAAATCTGACAAAGAGGCTATAGAAGGTCCAGAAGCTAGGAAATGACGAGAAGCCATTATCTTAGAAATCCAGTCTATGTACACTAACCAAGTTTGGAACTTGAAGGACTTGTCTGAGGGTATTGTACCCATTATATGCAAGTGGATCTTTAAGAGAAAGATCGGTGCAGATGGACAGATCGACACTTATAAGGTAAGGTTGGTGGCAAAGCGATATCGTCGAAGGTAAGGAATTAACTACGATGAGACTTTCTCACTAGTTGCCATGATAAAGTCGATCAGAGTTCTACTCGCCATAGCTGCACATTTCGATTACGAAATCTGGCAGATAGATGTGAAGACTGTCTTCCTCAATAGTAACCTTGAGGAAGAGGTGTATATGATACAACAAGAAGATTTAACATCCAAGGAATCTCCAGATAAAGTGTGCAAGCTTCAGAGGTCTGTTTATGGACTAAAGCAAGCTTCCTGGAGTTTGAACATAAGATTTGACAAGGCTGTCAAGTCTTATGGCTTAATTAAGAATGAAGATGAGCCTTGTGTGTACAAGAAGACCAGTAGGAGCGCAGTCACTTTCTTCGTTCTTTACGTATATGACATACAACTCATTAGGAATGATGTATCTATGATGTCATCGGTAAAGATCTGGCTGTCGAAAAACTTCTCTATAAAGGATTTGGGAGAAGCATCCTATGTATTGGGAATACGGATCTATAAAGATAGATCAAAGAGGATGTATGGAATGACCCAATCCTTGTACATAGATACTATTGTCAAAATGTTTGGCATGAAAAATTCCAAGAGAGGTCTCATACTGATGAGACACGGAATTAATCTCTCAAATGAGCAATCTCCTAATACTCCTAATGAGAGGACATTCATGGATAGAGTACTCTATACCTTTGCCATAAGATCTATCATGTATGTCATGCTATGTACACGGCTTGATGTAGTATATACTCTAAGTGTTATGAGCAGATTTCAGACTGATCCAAGCAAAGAGTACTGGAAGGCAGTGAAATGTATTCTTAAGTACTTAAGAAGAACTAAGTATATGTTTCTTGTCTATGGAAGAGGTGACTTTAAACTGCAAGGCTTTATTGACTCGAGTTTCCAGTCAGATCTTGATGATAGCAAGTCTACATATGGATTGTGTTTACTTTGAACGGAGGTACAATGTGCTGGAAGAGTTCCAAGCAAGAAACCACTGTAGATTCGACGATTAAAGCTGAGCACATCGCTGCAGCTGAAGCCGCCAATGAAGTAGTGTGGTTAAATAAGTTCATCACCGACCTTGGCATAATTTCCTGCATCTATGATCCTGTTCCGTTGTTGTGTGACAACAATAGAGCTATTGCACAAGTGAAAGAGCCGCAGTCTCATCAGAAATTGAAAGATATTCTGAGGCCCTTTCATCTTATCAGAGAGATCATTTCCAGAGGAGATGTAGTGGTGGAAAGAGTTCCATCCGCCGATAATGTAGCCAATCCACTGACGAAGTCGCTGTCTCAAAATGTGTTTGAGCGTCACCTAGAGTCTATTAGATTAGTGCATAAAGGTGATTGACTTTAGTCCAAGTAGGAGACTGTTAGTCTTAGGTGGTCTACAAGTCAATCTGACTATGTAAATCTTGTTCGTTTATTAATATAAATGACATAATATTCATTATGTGTAATTCGGATTGTTATCGTCTCATAATGAAGTCTGTGAATATGTGTGATAGTGATCAGATTATGATGAGATCATACTAATGAGACTGCTCACTTAAACACACATATTCTTAATAGTTCCTAGTCAGAGGATATCCGAGAAGGACATCGAATATCCAGTTAGACTAGTACAGATTACTCCTGCTCATAAGATGAGGGTGATTGATCTCATAGTCACTTGTGTAGAGACACTAAGGTGAATCTGTAGGTGCTCATTAGAGAATGAGTTCACCAAACTGATCCGACTGAATCGCTGGATGGTATTGGACCTCACTGTCAACCAGCTTGATTCTATTGTCGTAGTTGCGTGGATGGTTCTCAGATCTGAGACACCAAGGATACCTTGCCGGTAGACTTCTTTGCTTTGACCTTGGTTTATGAGTCTCTAACCACGGGATTCTAAGCAGCCAAAGATCGGGTACAGCAGAATACCGTCGAAAGAAATTGAGTGTTAATAAGGAATCATTCGCTCTCAGTACTTAGAGAGAGAATGTCTAGGAAGGATGCGCGGAAGTCCTGGCCATGACGGATGATAATATCAGCAAAGGAGTTTTTTGATATTATATGGCAACATCCGATCCAAGTGAGTCGACCGGTTAGGGTTTGACAGTATACTATTCCCTGAGTTGACTCGAGAGCATTGTACGAATGAAGGATTATATCCACGCGGTAACTGTCGGCAGAAAGGTTCCAAGAGTGGATTACTTAATCTCGATACCTTCCGAGTTCACGGGGTGTTGCTTGGCACCCAATGTGATCGGAGGCCCGATCGAATTTGATGTGCGACATTGATTCAATTAATTAATTAATATGAGTTATTAATTGATTAATCAGGCCAATGAGGAGTCACTGGGCTTATTGGGCCATTAAACGGACTGGTTATTGGTCCTAGAGGGTCACACGCAAATGATTCTCAAGGTGGATTTTATATAAATTGGGGGTTTTTATGAGAAACCCCGTGGTTAATATAAAATGTAGCGAACGGGCTGAGCAGGCCAAGCTGCTGCTCAACCCTAGCCGCCCCCTCCTCTCTCCCTCTCTCTCCGGCGCCCCAGGCTGGCTCCTCCGCTGTGGGTCTGCTCCGCCGCTTCTTTGACTCCTGTTGGACGAGAATTCGACCGCGCGTTGCTGCAATCGGCGAACTGTTCGCGGGCTGGGAAGAATGAGGAATAAGAGGAAATCCACCGCGAGGAGGATCGCGTGGACTTCGCTAGGGGCCGGGCGCTTGCGCGGCTAGCGGTGTCACAATGACGGAACCAATCGGTCGCAGATTCGAATCCGCATGCGGTAATGTCCGATTACCATATTTCTGATTTTGGTTTATTCGAAACGGGAACGGATCGCTATTTTAATTATTTTTATTTTCCGTTGAGTGAGCAATCTGGAGAAACGCGGGAACCCAACAATAAACACATATTCTTAATTGTTCCTAGTCATAGGATGCTTGAGAAGAACATCAAACATCCGATAAGTCTAGTACAGGTTATTCTAGCTCATATGATGAGGGTGACTGATCTCGTTAGTCATTTGTGTGGAGACACTATGGTGAACGTATAGGTGCTCATTGGGAATGAGTTCACTGAACTGATCCGATATGAATCGCCGAATGGTAATTTACCTGACTGTCAACCGGCTTGATTCATCGTCACAGTGGAGTGGTTGATCCTTAGACTTAAGGCACCAAAGATATATTGTCGGTGGACTTATGGGCTTTGACCTTGGCTTACGAATCCCTATCCAAGGGATTTCTAATAGTCAAAGATCGGGTCCAGCGGAAGACCTTCAAAGGTGATTGTGTGTTCAATAGAGGATCATTCGCTCTTAAGTAACTGGAGAGAGAATGCTTTAGAATAGATCTGCAGGAGTCTCTGGCCAGAGCGGACACAATATTAAAAAAGGTGTTTTCTGATATTGTACAGCGGAGTATGATTCAAGTGAGTTGACTATCTAGGGTTTGACAGTTGACCATACCCTAGGTCGACTCGTGAGCATTGTGCAAATGAAAGATTATAGCCACGCGATAACTGTAGATAGACAGATTCCATGAGTGAGTTACTAAACCACATTACCTTTCGAGATCATGCGGTGTTGCTTGGCACCCAACTTGATCGGAAGTCTGACCGAATTTACATGAGATGTTAATTCGGTTAAGTAATTAATTAAATATTAGATATTAATTAATTACTATAAGCCAATAAATAGTTATTGGACTTAATAGGCTGAAAATCGGACTGGTTAATGGGTCACACGCAAATAGATTCTCAGTCTGTGGTATTTACATTAACTCGGAGACTTTTATAAAAAGTCGCGCGACTTAATATATATATGGGCTGTTGAGAAACCCTGGACCAAGCTCTAGAGTCTCCCCTTGCTAGACGCCCCCCCTCTCTCTCTCCTCCTCCTCTGGGCGCCCCTATCAGGGCGTCGGGTGCTTTCCCGTCTCCGTCGCATGCAAATCCCGAAAGTTGGGAATTCCCGTCTGCGTGTTTCGGACGTTGTTGCGGTGAAGATTCCTCAGCGAGCGTGCTGATCTGGACGAGGGAATGAGGACGAACCACTACGGAGGATCGCGTGGATTCTGCTAGAGGCCGTATGCTTGTGTAGCTAGCGGCATCGCCTCGATGGAACCGACATGGTCGCGGATTTGAATCCGCGCACGGTGATGTGATCACAATCCGGTTTTTCAATTTTACGATTTTCGTTACTAAACAGATCTGCGGGCATCGGGCGAGATAATTTTTTATTGTTTCCACTGCGTTCTTCGCATCCCGCCCGGATCCCAATATTATGAACAATAGTTGTTGAGTTTATTATGATAATAAATTAATTACTTTTGCAAAATTAGTCAAATGGATTGTACCTATTGGATGTTTATAATTATAATCTCCACTTTGACATAGCTTTTAAGAAGAGCAAGAACAGTCTGACCCAGCCTACCTGTGGCACTATAGGCTTGGGCACATTGGCTAAGGTAGACTCCAAAAGTTGCATAAATATGGATACTTGAATCCATTAGGTTATGAATCATTTGCAATATGTGAGTCTTGCCTCATTGGTAAATTGGCAAAGTCTCTATTTATAGGACAAGGAGAGCATGCCAAGGATATTTTAGAACTGATACATTCATATGTATGTGGTCTAATATCTATCCATGCCAAGGGTGGCTTCTCTTACTTCATCACATTCACCGATGACTTATTTAGATTCGGCTATTTTATTTGATGAAGTACAAGTCAGAAGTTTTTGAGAAGTTCAAGGAGTTCAAGAATAAAGTTGAGAAGCAAACCAGGAAGAGTATTAAAGCTCTCCGATCGGATCGGAAAGGAGAATATTTGAGTACGGATTTCACATAGTTCTTGAAGGATAATGATATCATTTCTCAGTTTACCTCTCCTTATACGCCACAGATGAATGGTGTGTTAGAAAGGGGGAATCACACTTTGTTGGACATGGTGCAATCCATGATGAGTTTTCAAGTTTACCAATGTCTTTCTGGGGATATGTGTAGACACCGATTTTGGACCACCCTTTTGGTCATAAACTCCATCCATCATTAGCCCATCATCACCAAATCCCTCATCTCAGCCATCTCAGCCCGCCTTCCACCATCCTTCGAAGGCCACCCCTTGCTTTCCACCACCCTTCGAAGGCCAGCCAGTCCGCCTTCCACCACCCTTCGAAGGCCAGCCAGCCCGCCTTCCACCTCCCTTCGAAGGCCAGCCAGTCCGCCTTCCACCACCCTTCGAAGGCCAGCCAGCCCGCCTTCCACCACCCTTCGAAGGCCAGCCAGTCCCCTTCCACCACCCTTCGAAGGTCAGCTGGTCCGCCTTCCACTACCCTTCGAAGGCCAGCTGGTCCGCCTTCCACCATCCTTCGAAGGCCACCCCTTGCCTTCCACCACTCTTCGAAGGCCACCCCTTGCCTTCCACCCCCTTTGAAGGCCAATCGGGCCGCCTTCCACCACTTCGTGGAAGGCCAGCTACCTGGCCTTCCACGGGATTGGAAGGCATGTTGGCTGGCCGTCCACTCCCCTAACTACCACCTTGACCTCGTCTTCCCCATGATCTCTTCTACTCGCCGCCCTCACCTCCACTACTCCGATCACTCCCCACTCCGACGACTGCCGCGCGCACCACCTCCGATCCTTAACCACTTCCCATTGGCTCCAGGAAGATTTACGGGGATTTAGACTCCTGTTTTCTCCTATTTTCCCTTCACCTATTTAAACCCCCCATATCCTCTCGAGTAACAGGGGGGTTAAGGAGTTGATTTTGGAGGGAAGGCTAGGAGGAGGAAGGCTCATACGAGGTTGGCAAGTGACTCTGCTTTGAAGAGTCGAACGGACACAGAGTCAGAAAGCTTCAGGAGGAGCTTCAAGACGAACCCTCCGTACTCCAAAATGGGCTTGTCTTTTTAACCCTCTTTGTTTTTTTCCCTATTCACCTCATTGCATTCTCACTTTCCATCCCTTCCGTAACATCTCTCTCTCTCTCACTCTTCTGTCCACTTTTAACACATCACCTCACTTTTCACACACGAGCACCTATCTGCATGCATGCATCTTAGAATGGCCTAGCAATTCTTATTTACCCCCAGAGGTTTCTAACAAAAACCGGGAGGTGGGTGGCCATAACATATGGTCGCCTTCCCTCCCCACCACTCATCCGGTGCGTCTCCCTCCGATTTTAATTAGTTTTTTGTATCTTCATGGATAGATTCTGCATATTATAGTTCTAATCGGGTCGTTTTCTATCTTGTCTTTTCTTTTCAGGGATCCTTACAGCATTTCCGCGTGCAGACTGCCGGGCTATCCTCCTCTGGCCGGCCAGAGGAAGAGAAGGAGAAACCACCATTTACCGCTCCTCAGAACACGATCACTCTACAATCCTGCGGAGCACAGGGACCGTAAGGTAATGCTCATGGCGATCACACCTTAATTTCTAACCCCCTTTAAATCGCCACAGTGCTGAGACGAACGGAGGAATCCTTGCCCGAAGCCCCTAGCAGCGGCGGGGGACGTTCCGGGCGCCTACAGCCCTCTGGCGATCACGGTGGGACATCTGTAGCCCGCTGCACGCGTTGCGATCAAAGGTAAAAAGGTGACCCGGACGGCCTATCGATAGGCCGTCGAAGCCGTTGAACGGCCAACCAGTAGGCCATCCAGCTTATTGGACGGCCGCCTAGCTGGCCGTCTAGCCAACTGGACGGCCAGTACCCTGGCCGTCCTCTCCATTGGACGGCCAGCACACCGGCCGTCCACTTGATTGGACGGCGGGCCCCCAGGCCGTTTGCCTGTACTTGACGGCCAACACTTGGCCGTCCTCTGACTTCGACGGCCAAGACCCTGGCCGTTCACTGCCTTTGACGGCGAAGCCTCTGGCCGTCCTTCCTGCTTGCTGTTGCTGTTCATATATGCTGTTCTGCTGCCTATTTTGCTGAATTGTTAGATGTTCCGACTTGCTGGTTGTTCGATTTCTGGGTTTTTTTGGGGTATTCTCCGCGGGGGTTTTAAGGAAGAGCCAGCATCACACTTCTAGTTACCTATCCCACAGTATTTGACTCTCCACCTGAGGATTCCCACTCGGGTGTGACTAGTCTTATTCTGTTGGGAACCTCCGTCAGTCTCCGCGAGCTAGGGATTCCTACTTGGCCGCCGAGCAGGTTGTACCTGAAACCACCCCATAGGAACTTAGGGTTTGTGTGAGAGATTAATTAAACCTTTCCATTCACAATCATCCACCTAAAGGTGTCACGGAGAGAATTATTTCAAAATTTAAAGACACCTAATTAAACCTTGGTGGAACAAGTTTTGAAAAATGAAGGGTCGTTAAGGGTTTGAACTTGATTTGTTAGAAACCAACTCTCATAAAACATTGTTAATATTTCAAGTGAAATATAAAATCATTTAGGGTCTATGTTTCATAATGAACCGAGTGTATGTTAACGCTGTGTATGATGACATGGATGAACTTGGTAACAATGTTATACACAACCCTCTGTTTGAAATTGAAGATGATCCACAACAGACCTTCATAGGAATGCTCCAAGCATCCAGAGAAGGGCTTCAGAGGAAGGATTCTGATGAATCTTCTACCTCACAGGGAGAAGATGAGCCAGTAATTTCCAGTAGGACATTCCAAAACCCTGGAGAAGATCCGGAACTCATTGCTGTGCTATCACGCTATACTCCGGATCAACTCATCCAGTTGGTTTCCCGTGGCAAAATTCAGGATGCCATTCCTCGGAAAACCCAATTCCAAAGATCTTCTAGCAGACCCCAGGCAAGTCAAGCTATGCCCACTCACACAATCCCATTTAATCCTATCAACCAGGTCACACCTCCCAAGCAGGAGGAGTTCATCTACAAGAATGAGGTTGAGACTTGTGTGTGGCAACTCGTGGCCGAAAATCTCAACCTTAGGCAGCCTCATTCTCTCTTGAGCTACTGTAAGCTCCCCCCAGCCTATTTTCCACTAGGGTTCAAAGTACCTAAATACAGGAAGTACGATAGTTCTACTGACTCACATCATCATCTATCCGGGTTTCTCATGGATTCCCACCAGTGGCTCTTCGATAAAGTCATCCTTGTCCACCTTTTCCAGAAGTCTCTCGAGGGAGAGGCCTTGAGATGGTTCTCTTCTCTACCAGCCACTGACCTAATAAACTTTGATATGGTCTCTGAGAGATTTATCACCCACTTCAACCATATGGCAGCCTTGCCCCCTACCTTGTTTGATCTTGTAATGGAAAAAATGAAGTCTGATGAAGACTTCACTCATTTTGCTAATAGGTGGAGAGCTATGGCTTCTAGAGCAGAGGTTGTTATCCCTGAAGCACAAGCAGTCACTATGCTTGTTAACAACGCTACCCCCCAGCTCCGAGCTATTCTCATGCTTAGCGAACTTCAAACATTCGCTCAGCTGTACAACCGAGCTAGGGTAGTTCAGTCCTAAATCCGAGACTCCACTCTGCCTTCATT
Organism: Zantedeschia hybrid cultivar; assembly: GCA_030544215.1. Classification (NCBI taxonomy): domain Eukaryota; kingdom Viridiplantae; phylum Streptophyta; class Magnoliopsida; order Alismatales; family Araceae; genus Zantedeschia; species Zantedeschia hybrid cultivar. Next base: position 52,868,572 of record JARZZO010000011.1, read on the forward strand.
CTTTGAGAACAGAAACAGGAACAAGAAAGCCACACCAGCTCCTACCACAGGAGTCACCATCAATGAACAGGTGAGCATGCTAGCACAGCCAACCAGGGTTCCCAATCCCCATCCTAAGTCTGACACTCAGCCCAACCAGAAGCAATATTTAGCTGTTCCTCCCCAGACTAATTACAGTCGTCCTATGGCTAAGCGAGCCTCATATCCACCTCTGCCGGAATCATTGACAGATATCTTTTATGCCTTGCTAGCCTGTAACGCCATTCAACTCCCACCTCAAAGAGAAGGTGTCCCGCGCAATACGGACACATCCAAGTATTGCCCCTACCATAGGATCACGGGACACACAATCTACAATTGCTTCACCTTCAGGGATTGGGTGTATGACTTGAATGATGAAGGGCGGATAAACTGGGAGGACATGAGAAAAGCCATTGAAACTTTGAAGGCTAAGAAGGAACTGGGAATTGTGAAGGACCCGTTACCTTCTCATCAAGTAGGTCAAGATTCCTCCAGTTCTCAAGGAAAGGTCAACACTTTGATCAATAACTTAGAGCCCGTAACAGTTCACAGGGAACAATACTGGGAGTACGAAGGGTCTGGGATAAGACATCAAGATCCCACTTGGTCGCGTGAAACTAAAGGAGTTACTCCGGAAGTCTCCACGCTTTCCCCTAATGAGCCTTTGGTCCTAATCCGGCCCAAAGAACAACCGGCAACCCTCAAGCCGGTCACTCTCATTCAGATCCCTCCGATCACAGCCGAGGGGCCTACCCTATCTATCTTTTGTCCAACCAGAAATCAGGGTTCGATGACTGGCTTCAATCCCATTAGGTCACCATTGGAAGCAGATCCAATCTCGGTAGGGGTAATGCTCAGGAATCGCATCATTCCTCCGAGCCAGCCCTTGGACTCTCAAGGTAACTCAATCCCTACAATGGGGAATGCCCAGTCTGAGTATGACATCCTCCAGCATTTAGAGAAGACCCCCGCTAAGATCTCTATCATTGAGTTTATCCGGAAGTCTCCCACACACAGGGAGACGTTGTTTAATTTCCTACAACAAATCACGGTCAATGAGGATCTTCCTAGTGGTGGGGTCACTAATGCTATCCTCTCAGTCACTCAGACTCCCATGATCTCCTTCCTAGAAAAGGATCTAGCTACCCATGAGTGCCGATCTCTTCCTCTGTGCCTAACCGCCATTCTCAATGGTCATTCAGTAAACTCCATTTTACTGGATACCGGTGCCTCTATTAATGTCTGTCCCCTTAAGACCCTCAAAAAGATAGGGATAGACCCAGAGAAGGTCGAGTCCACCTCTATGATGGTCTCAGCTTATGACAATTCCAAGAGACCAGCAGATGGGAAGATCTTCTTACAACTAGAAATCGGCCCGGTATCCATGATTTCGGAATTCAACATCCTGGATGTTAAGCCAATCTATAATGCTATTCTAGGGAGACCATGGATGGACCAAACCTTGGGGGTCCCATCCACCAACCACTAGTGCTATAAGTTCCCGTATAACGGGAAGATTGTGAAGGTCAAAAGCACTCCGTACATTGAGTCATTGGGCTCAGTGACAGCAGAGCAAATTCCGTCCATGATAACTTCTAGGAAAGGGAAACAACCAGTTCTTTCATCAGTGAATTCTCACCTAAGGCCTAGGTCTGGCATAGGTTGGCAGCTCATGAGTAAGATGGGGTATAGCTCAGGCTCCAGGTTAGGGAAAGAAGAACAAGGCATTCGTGACCCCATCTCTGAGAACCCTGTCAGTGGGGGATGTGGCCTGGGTTATAAGTTTACTGAACCACCAAAAGGAACAAATAAGTGGTCCCTCATGAACCACTTTGTGAGAAAGAAGCAGGAATTGCCCAGGATAGAGGAAGAAGTGCAAGAATATCATGAGGGTAGTCAAGAGGAAGACTTTGGCATATCATCCTTGTTTTGTGAATCAAGCAGCCCACCGATAGGGCTTTTCTTGGCCAGGAACGAACCAGCTCCGGCTGCGTTCATTCCTTTCTTGTTCCACCCACCTTCTGTCCCAATGCTCTCAGCTCCGATCGACGCCATTTCTTCGGAATGTTTCATGTTACAGGCGTTCGGTCACGAAAAAAAAAGTCCAATTCCCATTCTGAGGGAGGGGAAGTCACTTTCGAGGAGCTTGCGTGGTGGGGCAACCCCACCATCATTGAATCTTTGTCCCAAGGGTCTACCCTTGTCCCATCCAGGACAAAACTGACCCATTCTCCAAGCCATGTACATAGAAGTTTAGGAATTAGGATAGCTTCCTCCCTGTCTAGAAATTGTAGGGCTAAGCAAGTTCCTTCATTCTTAGTTCAGGAATTAGCAAATAAGTGTAAAGCTTTGAAAAAGTTGGATAAGTTTCTTCAAATAGGGGTCATCTCCGAACCATTGGAGTTAGTGAAAAACGAGTCTTGTAGTGATGGTCTGGGAGTATTTGAGCTTAGTGAAGAGGAAGAGGTGGATGACTTGGTCGAACCACTTGTCAATGGGACGAGACGGTTTGATGAACCTTCATCAGCCATCGACGAACCCACTAAAGAAGTCAACCTTAGAACAGAGGAGGATCCGAAGATAGTGCTAATTAGTGCCCGTTTGAGTCCAGAATAAGAAGGGTCCATAATAGCCGTGCGCCAAGAACACCGTGATGGGTTCGCTTGGTCATACGAGGATATGCCCGGATTAAACACAGAGTTGGTGGAACATCGGCTAATCCTCAAGCCTGATGCTAAACCCGTGAAACAAAAGTTGAGACGGCTACAACCGGAATTAGCACTTAAAGTAAAAGAAGAGGTTGACAAATTACACAAGGCCAAGTTCATCCGGGTAGTGCTCTATCCTAAGTGGGTGGCTAATATCGTCCCTGTGGCAAAAAAAGACAGGAAGGTTAGAGTTTGCTTAGACTTTTGCAACCTCAATCAAGCCTGCCCAAAGGATGATTTCCCACTACCTCATATAGACTTGCTGGTTGATAACACGGCTGGATTTGAGATGTTGTCCTTTATGGACGATTTTTCGGGATATAATCAAATCTGACTAGCTGAGGAAGACCAAGAGAAAACATCTTTCATAACTCCATGGGGAACTTATTGCTACATGGTCATGCCATTTGGGCTTAAGAATGCTGGAGCCACCTACCAGAGGGCTATGATGGCAATTTTTCATGACATGATTCACATCGACATGGAGGTTTATGTGGATGATATCTCGGTGAAATCTAAAACCAGAAAGGGACATGCTCAAATCCTTGGGGCTGTAATGCAGAGGTCAAGGGAGCACCAACTGAAAATGAACCCAAAAAAGTGCGTATTTGGTGTTTCTTCTGGTAAATTGCTAGGGTTCATGGTGAGCAGAAGGGGGATTGAAGTTGATCCAGACAAAGTGAAGGCGATAGTGGAAATGCCCCCACCTAAAAATGTCAGGGATATAAAGGGTCTCATCGACCGTTTGCAATTCATCAGACGGTTCATATCTCAACATTCTGTGAGATGTAAACCCTTTTATGATCTATTGAAAGGAGGGGCAAAGTTTATTTGGAGCGATAAGTGTCAAAAGGCCTTCCACGAGTTGAAGAGCTATCTCCTCAATCCACCAGTCCTTATGGCCCCTATCCCGGGGCGGCCTCTATTGCTATATGTCTCTACCACTGAAGAATCAGCTGGAGCAGTATTGGCCCAACTTGACGACGAGAAGAGAGAAAGAGCAGTGTACTATCTTTCCAAGCTCTTCAACGATGCCGAAAAGCGATACACTGCTAAGGAAAGGACATGTGTGGCCGTCGTCTGGGTAGTGCAGAAATTGAAGCACTACTTCCTCGCCCACGAGGTCAAACTCCTAGCAAGAATAGACCCGATCAAATATTTGCTAGAACGGCCAGTTGTGACAGATAGGTTGGTGCGATGGCAGACTTTCTTGAACCAATTTGACATCACCTATGTAAATCAGAAGGCTGTGAAGGGGCAAGCAATTGCCGAACACCTAGCTCATCATCCGCTGCCTACATTTTCACCCGTCAACGAGGAATTCCCGGATGAGGAGTTGGGTCTAATAGTGTATGATACTCCATCCTGGGTCCTTTATTTCGACGGGGCACTTAATTCTCAAGGCAGTGGGATAGGGGTGGTCCTCGTATCTCCAGAAGGGGTAAGTATTCCGCACGCTTGCCAACTCTCCTTCTCAGTGACCAATAATGTCGTTGAATATGAGGCTCTCCTAGCTGGCTTAAAATTGGCGTTGGTTCTTAACGTCTTGGAATTGAGGATAATTGGAGACTCTCAACTAACCCTCCGCCAAACCGTGGGCAACTACCAAACCCGGGATTCAAAATTGAAGCTGTATCAGGAGTTAGTGAAGTCACTAACCAGGCATTTCAGAAGGATCACCTGCGTACATGTGCCTAGGTCTCAGAATATCCTAGCAGATGCCCTGGCCTCCTTATCTTCAGCACTAGAGATTCCTGTCACCAAAGGTTCAGCCACCATCACTCTGCATAAGCAAGACTCGCCCTCCTTCCGGAACCCCTGGTTCCAACAATTCCTCCGTCCATCTGAGCACATCTCTACTATCACGGATGAACTCACCCCCGATTGGGATGATGGGAATCCATGGTATTTTGATATCATGAACTATCTCCGCAATGGATCATTCTCATCTTATGCCACATCTTCTGACCATAAGGCTATCCGCCGTGCATCTCAACGATACCTTATCTTAGGCAGTCGCCTTTTCAGAAGATCCTTTAGCGGAGTGCTTCTTCGGTGTCTAGATGATGCCGAAATCCATCATGTCATAGAAGCATCTCATGCCAGTGATTGTGGCGGTCATATTTATGGTCGTGCCTTAGCTCAGAAGCTCCTCATGTCCTATTATTGGCCTTCAATGGAGGCTGATTGTTCCATATTTGTTCAGAGGTGTTTGAAATGCCAGTTACATGCTAACAAGGTTCATGCACCTTCATCATCTCTCAAATCCGTCATTTTCCCGTGGCCCTTCGCCATGTAGGCATTCGACGTTATAGGACCTTTGGAGGATCGATCAGGCAAAATAAAAAGGAAATCATTTATCTTAACCGCCACTGAATATTTCACTAAATGGGCTGAAGCGGAAGCATTTGCAGAAGTCAAAGCATCCACGGTGGTGAAGTTCATCAAGCGCAACATTCTCGCCAGGTTCGGGACACCGCGCGATCTCATCACCGACAATGGACCACAATTCATCTCCCAAGAGCTCCAGGACATGTGCAGTAAGTATGGCATTAATTTGCACCATTTTTCGCCTTACTACCCACAAGGAAATGGTCAGGCTGAAGCCACCAATAAAACTCTCATTCGAATCATCAAAAGAACTTGCAGATCTCACAATTATTCAGACTGGCCGGATCGCCTAGTAGAAGCTCTTTGGGCATACCGTAGTTCTGTCCGAACCCCCACCGGACAAACACCTTATTCACTAACATTCGGAACAGATGCGGTACTCCCATACGAGATTCTCCTCCCTTCTCTAAGAGTGCAGTTGGACAATGGAATTAGCGACGCCGAACGTCGTAAGGCCATGTTAACCCAACTGGAACTGTTAGACGAGAAAAGGATGATGGCGGCAAACCATGCTCAAGTTTACAGAAATAGGATCGCAAGATTCTACACAAAGAAGGTTCTCGAAAGAAAGTTTGAAATTGGGGAAATGGTACTCAAAAGAAAAATGATCAAAATTCCTGGTCCCAGGAGCAAATTGCAAGAAAATTGGGAAGGTCCATTTGTAATCAAGGAGGCCTACTCAGGTAATGCATACCGCTTAATCAATGAAAAAGGAGAGGAGTTACCCCACCCATGGAATGGGGTTTATCTGAAGAAGTTTTATCCATGAAAACACAAAAAAATAAAAAAAAAATCAAAAATCTCAAAAAAAATCGAATATCCAAAAGCATCAAAAATATTTTGTAGATATGTACATACTTCAATGAAAATGACAAAAAAATCAGAAAAAACACAAAATCCAACTGTTTGGTGACTGCCATGTAACCCCCTGTCTAGGTCTAGTTGCATGATAGATTGGGTTAACATTAAGGTTTGGCTAAGACTTTGGTCCACCAGAACCTTGGACGTGTCTACTTTACTTTCATACGGATCCCTATGATCATCCTGAGATGCACACACTTACACGTTTTTTCAAAAGAGAACCTTTTTAAAAATGAGTTCAAAGTTTTTAGTATACTGTCAAAATACAACCTTTGCTCTTCGTCCCTCGACCGATCAGGACAGTTGATGCCCTTAAACAGTCGAGCTCAGCAAATTGCGGTTCCTCTACAACCCGATAGATGTAATCCCTCAAAAGGGCCCAAAAAATGAAATGTAAAGGACCAGAGTGTAGACACGCTAATTTTGACATCATTTCGAGTAAATTTCATATCATATAATAATGCCTCATAATGGTCTGATATTTAATCATTGATTAATTTTTATTGATCTTTTGAGTGTCGGGTTTAACAGACATGTTTAAGTTAATCAATTAAATTGATTTTAATTCAAGTTTCAGTTAAAATATGAAGAAGTCTAAAAGACGTCGACATGTGTGGACGCTATTTAGAATTTATTCTTACTTTAACGTTTAAATTTGAATTTTAATCAGTTGATTAATTAACTAAAAGACGTCTTCCAGGCACGATGCGTTTTAGGTTTCCTAAGCTATTTCTACTTCTCTTCCGGATGTTTATCCTTATCTTAATTAGTGTAAAAGGCGTCTATACGTGTAGACGCGTTTTATCTAATTACAGATAAAGATAAGTTTCCCGGATATTTATCTTTATCTTAATCAATCTGATAGGCGTCTTCCATGGTTGACGCGTTTTAGATAATTACAGATAAAGATGAATTAATCTATATTTATCTGTTGATTAAGATGGATAAATCTCAAATTTCTTCATGTAAATCCGTGGACGCAGAAGAAGTCTATAAATATCCTTCACTTGAATGGGTGAAGAAAAAAAAGAGTTGGTGATTAATTAATGATTGAGGCGATATCGAATTGAAGATCGAAGCAACGACGTCCAAACGCCGAAGTGCTGCTGTTTCCAGAAGTCGGCGTCCAGTCTTCGTCCAATCTTCATCCATTCAAGATCAAGGCTTTTCATTCTTCACCAACCGGCATAAGTTTTTCAATTCATTATCTTCATTTCTGCATTCTTTTCAATTCATCTTCATTTCCTATTAATCCTACATTCTTCATCACATCACTCCATGCAACACATACAACACTAGCATCATTTTCAAAACCAATTTAAAGGGGTTTCAAAGACCATCCCAACAAGTGAGTTTTCTGTTTAGTTGCATGTTTAAAATTTTGTTTAGAATGGATGCTACTTTTGCTTAAGTTTTTATTGTTTCTTCATTTCTCTTTCTATTTTCTTGCAAAGAATTAAAAGGGGAGGAAATCAACAAACAAAATCACAAGGATTCTGGACGATCCTCAACTTCAACAGCAATCAAAGCAAGATCAAAGAAAAGGAAGGGCTCTCTTTCTTCAGCCGGTTGAAGAGAGGGAATCAAGAGCTCAACATCTCCCGCGTTCAAACAGGTAGGCGATCAAAATCTTCTTTTGGAACTTTTAAATCAAAAGTTTCTGGCGATCACTTCACTTAGTTTCTTTTTAATAGGCTTTATTTTGCACTTAAACAACATAGATTTTTCATGATAATTACACACTCATTTTAAGCACTCACACAGAGCACGTGAAGAGGGCAGTGTCTCCGCAGGCGGAATATCAAATAACCCCGAGAAATGTCAAGAGTGGAAAAGAAATACAAAAGAAAAGAAAAGGGGGGTTCAAGCAATCAGAAAAAAAGCCTGGTCGTGACCGTGCCTGGCCATAAAATCTACCAAAGGCCTGAAAAGTCAAAATAGGGGCATCTAGGAAGTCAAAAGGGATCCGTTTTGTCACAGCTCGCCCTTTTAACGGTTTTGTTGATCCACCTGTGAGGTTTGTCTCCAAAATTTCTTCACTTGTTCTCCCTCAAGGTTTAGCACAAGATAGCTATCTAATGACTGAATATCATTTTAAAATAGTTCGTTTTTCAAAAATCATCACATGCTCACATGATCACAGGAGTCTAAAATGGGTGAAGAGTAATGTCAGTGTTTCTGGTGAACTAATTTCTTAACCATAATCTCAATGTGTACTCTTAAAACTTCGGGCTTAGGTCAATGCATGCGCGTCACCAATCGATGCGACGGCGTCTGATTCCGGGTCAGCGTCGCGCGGTTGACCGTTAGGGTTCCAAGGTGTTCCAGCATATACCTTCTAGATTGTGAGGAAAGAGACCCGGGTCGGGCAAATCATTTACCTCGAAAACTTTTTGGGCAAACTTGGTGGTCGGGAGCAGCTGGGAGCCTAAGCATGGCATGACGGTATTGTCATCAGTATGAGTCTTAACCGGTCAAGGTTAATTCGAGGAGTCTAGAGGCCCAAATCAATCTAGATGCGTGCTTAGGATACCTGGGAAGTTGAGTGTGCATTCCCCTTTCATCATTCGACCAGACTAAGTTTGGGCAGTCACCAGGTGGGTGGAATAAAAAAAAAAAAAAAAAAACATATTTTCATTCATCACACACCTCATTTGTTAAATACCCACCAGCATTTGCATATTTACTTGTCGCATTAGTTTCAATATTCTTCCTTTTGTCTGGTTAGTAGGACACGACCCCTTGACCCTATGCGAAGGCTAGGGAAAAGATAGTTGCTCTTTTTTTGGGCAAGGGGCCGAAAACAGATACTACTAACTGTTTCCACTGATGTTGTGCATGCAGAAATAATAGGTTTGGATAGAAAGCCGAACAAGAAGTGCCCAGATATAAATAGTGAAATATGCAAGCATAACATAATAATCATACATCTCGACACAGGGGCATACCCCTGCATCAGCTCCCAATCCCTCTCCCTCTCAATCTCTCTTCCTTCCTTCCACGTCATCATCTCTCCTATCTCGAGAAAGGTGCCTCATCTGACTCTCGGCATCATCCTCCCGAGCACGGCGATGCCCTGACGCCGGTCGCATAGACCCCGATGAGCCAGCGGGTCGCAATGCTCTCCACGCATCCTCAGCTAGAAGGGAGTCAAGGTCTCTAAAGACAGAGCTCCCAGCAGGTGCCTGGCCAGCCGACGGGGCAGGAATGGGGGGACGAGCTCCTGGGCTCTGTGTGCCGGATCTCGTAGCTCGCTCTCGCCCCTTCTTCATCACTCGGTCCCACAGGGTTCGGTACTTGAAATCAAGCTCCTGCACCTCTGTCTGTGACCTCGTCAGCTCCTCCCGTAAGCCAGCTATCTTACCCTCCCAGTACACGTCTGGGTGGGATCCTTCTCTCGCCCTGGCCCGAGCTGTCCGCTCCTCTAAGACCTGGTCTCTCAACTGTTGATTGAGGCTCTCCAACTCTTGCGCCCTGGCTAAGGCGGTCTCCACCTCCTGACGCTGCAAAGGAACTCAGGGTCAAACAAGCTCAATCATTATAACACAGGAGCAGAACAAGTCTCACCTGCTGTGCCAAATCTGCCTCTCGGGCCTCCGCACGACGGAGAGCGTCTTGCAGTCTCGCCTCCCAATCAGCAGGGGCAGCTGGCCCCTGGGATGATGAGCCCGCACCAGGATCCCCTCGCAGCCCGTGACGGGCTAGCGTCTCTCTCTGCATCACAAGGGTTTTTTTCACAAAAATAAGATGGACAATCTCACACCCGAATTTAGAAATCAGACTTCTCACCAATTCCCTAATCTGGTGAAGCAGGTCACTCGTCTGCAGAACCAGAATCTCATTCTGATTCTTTAGGATATGCACGGCTTCAGTTTCAGGCATCTGTTGCAGGAATATCACTAAGGTTAGTCCATAGAAAATTTGAGTGAAATAGACTGAAGGGTTTAAGTGACGTACCCGCCGCGCATCCAGAAACATTCGGTCTGAGTACCGCCGGGCATAATCCCCCATGTATCTGAAGCTGTTTCGCAGGGATTTATCCTCGTGCAGGGCATCCCCGGTGCGGTGCCACACTTCAATCTCAGCCCGCCTCACCACTCGCCAATCCTGACCAATAGCAGAAGATCGGCGACGACTGCGGTTCATATCAGGATAGGTCGGATAGGCGAGTAGAGGCTGATGCCATCCCCATGTGCGGTAGGCCATCCGAACAAAGAGGCCGTCACAGATGTTCACGCACAACAAGGGCACCTCCCGCCAGAACTGAGAGAGACTCTGGGACACCCATGGATGATCGGCCAGGTCCTCCTCTGCATATGGCATCCACACCACCTGAATGAAACAAAGGGTCAGACCTAATCATTTGCTCAGATGCACATATATTTCAAATCACTCACCATATGAGGAGGAAATGTGTCGAGTTGGGCACGGATGTCCTCCACGCGGTACAGCACGGGGCGATAATCCCGGATCATTTCCCACCGCGCCATGAGTGGAGTCCATCCCTCACGGTCCGCAGAAACGGTCCCTCGGCCGATGGGGAAGCGGGTATAACCCCAGATCTGCAAAAGACAACACAGTCAGTGCCAATCAACATAAGTGAGGACGGAGATCCACAACCTAGAGGATTACCAGAAGAAAAGGTGTGAATCCACCCAAGTTGCCAGAGCCCTGACGGTAGCTCACCATATGAGAGAAAAGGTGACCCACCATCGCAGCTCCCCACGCCATCTTCTTCGCCGCTTGAAGGTCCTCCAACAGCGGCAGGTACTTCAGGTTGACTCTGTCCGAGGCTGTAGCAAATAGCAGCCTCCCGAACAGGAACAAGAGAAAGATCCGTAGATGCTCGTCATCTGAGTGGCCATCCAAGTCCAAGAGCGCCTCCACTCTCTCGGCAAAAGCCTCCAGAGTCTCGCTCGGCATTCGCCGTACCCAGCTCAACCCCACAGACCGGGCGAAATGTCCGAGGGATATGTGAGATAGCGCTCCTTGGACCCGGTAATACCCCTCTCCCAGGAGTCGATCTGATAGCTGCCTGTAATCCCTGAGCTCGGGACCCACTACCGGATCACCAATGACCGGCAAGCCGGTCAAGAAAGAGACGTCCTCCAGTGTGGGTAGCATGTGTCCCCACGGCATGATGAAGGCCCTGCATCTGTCATCCTAGCGCCCCTGCAGAGCCACTAAGAAGGGCGCATCCACCATGAACAGTCGGATCCGGAACAGCGGCCCGAACCCAAACGCGTCCACCTGGAAAAGGAGCCGATCGGGCAGCGCATGGTACCAGGCCTAGACCAACTCCCAAGAAACTCGGCCTCGGACTCTCTGTGGACCCTGAAAATCCCAACAAATATTAAAAGTTAGGGGCATGTTCATAAAAAAAAGACGGGCGGCGGGGCCGCCCGCCGTCCGCTCTGGCGGGCGGCAGGGACGTCCACCGTCCGTACGAATGGACGGCACGGTCTCCCGCCGTCCTCCACAGGTCGCCATGGGAAGGGGGGGAACCCAAAGGACTCACCTTCTTCTTCTTCGGGGGCACCTCTCCGTTGCCACCGCCTTCCTCATCACCTTCTCCTTCTCCTTCTTCTTCCTCTTCATCTTCCGTTGCCGCCGTCCTCCCTTCTTCTTCTTCTTCCTCTCCGGCGCGAAGCGACTCCTCGTCGTCGCCGCCGCCAACATCCTCCTCGCCGCCGCCGCCGCGGACGTCCACCTCGTCACCGCGGACGTCCACGTCGTCGCCGCCGCCACGGACGTCCACCTCGTCGCCGCCGCCGCCACTGGAGCTCGCTCCATCGCCACCGCCGGTCCTCCTCCTCCTAAGGGAGCGGGGAAGCCAAACTCTCGCCATGGATGGAAGGGTGGGAAAAATTTTGGAATCGGAGAAGAGGAAGAAAAGGGGTAAGGGTGGAGAACAAGAGAGCCCAGGGCCTCTTAAAGCCATCCGGCTCGCCCGACGGCCAGCCGCCTGGCCGTCCGCCAGAGTGGACGGCCACGGGCGTGGCCGTCCCACGCAGTGGACGGCCAGCCGCCTGGCCGTCTGCCAGCGTGGACGGCCACGGCCGTGGCCGCCCGACGCTATCCACGTGCCTTTGTCCATTTGAAGGGGAATTTCCAGGAAAATAAAATTCATATTATTCACTAAAATTTCAATGGATACATTATTCCAGTGCTCTACGGCCCATGAAAAAGTCACATACAGCAGGTCGTACATTGGTTAAATAGTTCACATATCTTTTGACTTCCTCTGAAGTCTCTGCTACATCAAGACAAGCTTTTGTGAATCTGGAGTGACGACGCCATGCATGTCGGAATCGCTCTATTGCTTGCGCCTCTCTCGCGTATCCTGTATGTCTCGGCATGATCAGTGTGTCATGCAAAGCAGGGAGCGGTACCTGTCTGGGAATTCCGATATGGAGATGGCAATGATGTCCTTGGTACACAGCTAACTCGTCAGGGCCAATTAGCCACAACTCACGCTCACGAGAAGCCTTTGTGGTGAACTCTATATCTCGAAGGATCATCGGGACAAAGATAAAATTTTCCACGGGCAGGAAGTTCAGGTAATCACGCCAGTCGTCCCTCGTCTTGAGATGAGCCATGAGACACCTGACTTGATCTTCGGGACCAAGAAGCGAGTGTACAGGATACCATGCGCTATGCTGAAAAATCCGGGAGGCGGAAGTTACTTTTTCATCAAAATCAAAAGATAAATGCATCTCCATCCACAATTGTAAGGTGAACAAGCTTCCCCTCACAGATCGCCCCATGCTCATGTGGCTAAGCCCTCCATATAGAAGTAACATGATCACCGGGGTAAGAGAATGGCCTCTCCACAACAAGCTCAGCACGCTCACATACTCCCTCTCTAGCACAGAGCCTGTAGTGGGAAACCATAAGACTCCCCCAAGAACTAGGCATAAGCCTCGCATCAGCCTCTCAGATTCGACCGTCTTGCGCTTAATCTCACGGATCAACCAGTACGCAAGGCGATCGACGAGGATTCCTCGACTGTTAGTCATGCGGCATACCTCCCGTTTATCCTACACTATATCAACAAAGATTTCCTCCCATGCAGGTAAACCAGAGGGATCACCGGTGGCTAGGCCCTCCCAGCCATAGAAGGTTTCTACCTCCTCCAGCAAAACTGTCGCCTCGAACTCTCGGAACACGAACGTGTGCGTCTCCGGATGCCACAGTTCGAGCAGTGAACCCAGCCCCTCCCAGTGCCAGTGGATGAAAGCGAACCACTTTGCAAACACAATGGAACGGGTCAAATTCCACCGATGCATATATACCCTCATGCCTAGGGTAATCACGTCCAGCAGGGCCGCAAGCCACGCATACTTGCGAGTATGCCTAGCGTCAGGGAATTTGGGAAGAGGCTGCAGGACAACCAAAAGTCAAGAAAGAGAGGAGAGAGCCAAGGTGGACAACATAAAGGTTTGAGCATACCTGTCCATGGGCCACTAGATTGCTGAGGTGGCCTTCTACATCGGATAGAACCTGAGGCTCCCTAGCAGTAGCGCGAGTAGAAGGTGAAGCCATCTTTTTACAGGAAGCTTCAGTTCTGGGAGAAAGCTCCACGACAACCCTCCCCTTTTAAGGCCACGGGATATCTACAAACTTTCCCACGTCCCATAAGAGACGGAAGAGCATGCATATCTTTTCCCTTCTTATGGATGGCATACCCCTTGGCCTTCCACCACTTCATAGACGGCACATCCTTTGGCCTTCCACCTTTTCATAGAAGGCATGCTAGTTGGCCTTCCACCTTTTCGTAGAAGGCATGCTAGTTGACCTTCTACCACTTTAGAAAAAGTCCCATCCACGAGAAGGCATATTGCCCTTCTCCCTTCTCTACTTTGAGAAGGTAACTTCACCCCAAGTTCAGGAGACCACTTTGCTCAATATCAACAAATTAATGGTTCTTCCTGGAATTCGAGTCGAAGCCATATCGGATTGGCATTCTACCATTAGAATAGTCATATCTTCCATATCGGCTTCGACTCGAAACTAAACATTTGCTTCTCATCCTCTTGCAGTTTAATGCTTAATGTTGTGATCATTGAATATGTGAACGTTGCTAATGTGTGTTTTTGCAGCAGCAGGAAATCTGAGGCAAGTAGGATTGAAGATACAAGAGGCTAATAACTTTGGGCGTATAGACTCTGAGTTCCTCTTTAAACAAAACAATGAGGAGTCTATACTCCCCAAGTTATTCGATTGGCCAATAAATCCATCCTGTTTGCATTAGGAATTTGTTTTCTAAATTTTAAACCAGCATACATTGCATAAGCATCATCCACCATTCCCGCCCTAGGGGCAATGACCATAGTTATCATTCTGCTTAATCCATCGTTGATCTGCGGGTCTGACAATTGTTCGTCTGTTAACTCTTCGAATTGCAAGACCTTATCCTTTTTTCAATACGTGTGCTTGAGATTCTCTCACTTGGCGATCACAAGATGCGCCAGGCCACCGCGCGCCCGTTGTGTCGAGAGTTCTTCAAGTCACACTCCTACACCTTTCATGCTTGAGATCCCCTTGGGTCAGATCGTTGCATCCTGGTGCACCAAGGCCTCACGGTTCCAGCACCCGAGGGTCCCACGGATTGTGATTCTCCAGTTTGAAATTTGTCCCTTTTCTTAACCACTCTTGCAACTCGAATAGCTAGCTTTCATGCATTTGCCACCCTCTCATACCACCTTTGGATACAGCTCATCCCTTCATTGGGCCGTCCAAAATCAGTTTTAATTTCCGGAACACCTATTTATCATTCCGTTCCACTCCACTGCAAAACAGGTGTCCCGGAGGGGCATTTGTAGACACCGATTTTGGACCACCCTTTTGGTCATAAACCCCATCCATCATTAGCCCATCATCACCAAATCTCTCATCTCAGCCATCTCAGCCCGCCTTCCACCATCCTTCGAAGGCCACCCCTTGCCTTCCACCACCCTTCGAAGGCCAGCCGGTCCGCCTTCCACCACCCTTCGAAGGCCAGCCGGTCCGCCTTCCACCACCCTTCGAAGGCCAGCCAGTCTGCCTTCCACCACCCTTCGAAGGCCAGCCAGTCCGCCTTCCACCACCCTTCGAAGGCCAGCCAGCCCGCCTTCCACCACCCTTCGAAGGCCAGCCGGTCCGCCTTCCACCACCCTTCGAAGGCCAGCCGGTCCGCCTTCCACCACCCTTCGAAGGCCAGCCGGTCCGCCTTCCACCACCCTTCAAAGGCCAGCTGGTCCGCCTTCCACCATCCTTCGAAGGCCACCCCATGCCTTCCACCACTCTTCGAAGGCCACCCCTTGCCTTCCACCCCCTTCGAAGGCCAACCGGGCCGCCTTCCACGAGATTGGAAGGCATGTTGGCTGGCCGTCCACTCCCTTAACTACCACCTTGACCTCGTCTTCCCCACGATCTCCTCTACTCGCCGCCCTCACCTCCACTACTCCGATCACTCCCCACTCCGGCGACTGCCGCGCGCACCACCTCCGATCCTTGACCACTTCCCATTGGTTCCAGGATGATTTACGGGGATTTAGACCCCTGTTTTCTCCTATTTTCCCTTCACCTATTTAAACCCCCCATATCCTCTCGAGCAACAGGGGGGTTAAGGAGTTGATTTTGGAGGGAAGGCTAGGAGGAGGAAGGCTCAGACGAGGTTGGCAAGTGAGTCTGCTTTGAAGAGTCGAACGGACACAGAGTCAGAAAGCTTCAGGAGGAGCTTCAAGACGAACCTCCCGCACTCCAAAATCGGCTTGTCTTCTTAACCCTCTTTGTTTTTTTCCCTATTCACCTCATTGCATTCTCACTTTTCATCCCTTCCGTAACATCTCTCTCTCTCACTCTTCTATCCACTTTTAACACATCACCTCACTTTTCACACACGAGCACCTATCTGCATGCATGCATCTTAGAATGACCTAGCAATTCTTATTTACCCCCAGAGGTTTCTAACAAAAAACAGGAGGTAGGTGGCCATAACATATGGTCGCCTTCCCTCCTCACCACTAATCCGGTGCGTCTCCCTCTGATTTTAATTAGTTTTTTGTATCTTCATGGATAGATTCTGCATATTATAGTTCTAATCGGGTCGTTTTCTGTCTTGTCTTTTCTTTTCAGGGATCCTTACAGCATTTCCGCGTGCAGACTGCCGGGCTCTCCTCCTCTAGCCGGCCGGAGGAAGAGAAGGAGAAACCACCATTTCCCGCTCCCCAGAACGCGATCACTCTACAATCCTGCGGAGCACAAGGACCGTAAGGTAATGCTCCTGGCGATCACACCTTAATTTCTAACCCCCTTTAAATCGCCATAGTGCTGAGACGAACGGAGGAACCCTCGCCCGAAGCCCCTAGCAGCGGCAGGGGACGTTCCAGGCGCCTACAATATGCACTTGAGTCAATTGCATATCTGTTGAATAGAGTGTCCAGTAAGTCTGTGACCTCTACACCATACGAGATATGGAAGAGTAGAAGACCAGATTTTAAGCATGTTAGAATCTAGGGTTATTTTGCCCATGTGAAGAGACATGACCTAAACAAAATGGAATCTAGAACTGATATATACAGGTTTGTGGGATATCAAATGAGACTTTTGGGTACTACTTTTATCATCCTAGCAAACAAAAGATGTTTGTGGCTAGGAGAGCTATATTCCTAGAAGAGAAATACCTCTTTTGAGAGGACAATGGGAGTAAACTAAATCTAGAGGAAGTTTCAGATCCAAAAACTACTTCGTCATTTGAATTCCATCGTCTTTCACTAGTACCGAACTCAAAGAGTGAGGGGTGACCGACAGGTACAAGAAGAGGGGTTCCCCAGCTACTGGCTTTGACAACAGCGGGGAGGCCATATATCGCTTCAACTCCTGGAATGCGTCCTCGCATTCTTGGGTCCACTCAATCTTGCTTTTGTATCATGCTTGTTTTTGTATGCCTCGCAACACTTTGAAGAAGGGCATACATCTTTCCGCCGCTCTTAACAGAAAGCGACTGAGTGTAGCGACTCTTCCGGTCAAGCATTAGATATCCCAGATCCTATCGAGACGCTGCATATTCTGGATGACTTGCAGTTTTTTTGGGTCGGCCTCAATCCCTCTATGGGAGATGAGGAAACCCAAGAACTTGTCGGACTTGACCGTAAACGCACATTTGGAGGGGTTGAGTTTCATATATTACCTCCTCAGCGTGTCAAGGGTCTCGGCTAGATCGAGCATGTGATCGGATGCCTTCGGACTATTTACCAGCATCTCGTCGATGTAGATTTCCATGTTCCTTCCGAGCTGAGACTCAAACATGGAGTTGACCAGGCGCTGATAGGTCGCACCAGCATTTTTGAGGTAGAACGGCATCTGCGTGTAGCAGTAGATGCCCAAGTCCGTAATAAAAGTCGTCTTCTCTTCATCGGATGGGTTCATCCTGACCTGGTGATACGTAGAGTATGCATCAAGAAAGCTCAGCATTTCATTCCTCGATATAGAGTCAATCAATTGATCGATATTGGGTAGTGGGTAGCAATCCTTCGGGATGGCCTTGTTGAGGTCGGTGAAGTCGACATATATGCACCACTTTCCTGTGGCCTTTCAGACAAGAACCACGTTGGTAAGCCATTGAGGGTACTGGATGGGCCTGAGTAAGCCAATCTTGAGTCCCTCAGTGACTTGCTCCCAGACTGCTTCTGCCTATAGGTTGCGCACCTCCTCCATCTCTGTTAGGCTGGCTTCTTTTCAGGTAGCAAATTGAGGTGGTGGGTTGTAACTTCAGAGGAGATACCTGGGAGATCCCCGTCGGACCAGGTGAAGACATCTTGGTACCGAGCCAGAAAAACTCGATACTCTTCTATTTGTTCTACTGTGAGGGTCGAGCCGAGCTAGACTTTACGGTTGGGGTTCTCACCCAGTTGGATGTTTGTAAGATCCTCGGCTAGGAAGGCTGACTTATGATCTTTCTCGGAGGGAGTTTTGCCACACGCTTATCTTGCCCCTTGGACGCCGGGCTTCTTCTTGATTTCCCCTGGCTTCTCCGACCCCAAAGGGAGTAGGAAACTTCATCTTCTGGTGAGACGAGCATGGGACCCCCGTAATCCCTCCGATGATTCCCCTACCCATAATCACATTATAGGTGCTCATCTCTCGGATGATCACGAAGTCGGCGACGAAGGTGACCTCTCGGGGAGCGGTCACGAGAGTCATTACGAGTGCTACTACCCTTACTGGTGGTACCACGTTCCCTGAAAAGCCGAACAGCGGTGTGCGCATTTGGCGTGTAGGCGGGACATCGACACCCATTCGGAGAAACAATCGTAAATGATAATTGATAGCTTAAGATTGTGTCGTTAAAATCAAAGCTAACAATCTAAATTAATCAGCTCATTCAAATTGAATTTTTAACAATAGCAATGGTGAGTCATAGTCGAATCCACAGCGAAATAGATTTTTAAAGTTGAAAACTTTAGATTTTTTTTAGAGGAAAAATAGAGAGGAAAGAAGATAGAGCATAATGATTTAATAAATAACAATTGAAACTGATCGGACTTACTATGAGCTCACAAAAGGAGCACCCCTAAACAAGTATAATCAGACCATCTACTGAACTAAGACTACTTCTAAAATACTAATTAAAAATAGAATATAAAGTTTGAGTAGTATCAACAGAAGAAAAAATAAAGTTGTAGAACAAAAAGAGGGAGAAAAGATAACTTTTTTCAAAGGAGCTACTGTCATTCGTTAACAGAACTATATAAAATTGTACAGAGACATTGGAAATAAAAAAAAACATAACCTTCATAAGAAAATTTTTATATAAAATATTCGAAATATAGTGTAACATGGAGAACTAAAAAACTAGAGAGAGAGACGATGGAGAGAGAAAACTAGTGCTTGCAGCCGTTGTCGCCCTTCGCGTGGATCCTTGGCAGCCATGGACTCCTTCCAGTGGTCAGTTGCAGTGCCTCGAGGCACCTCCAGCCCCTAGCAGCCGCTGGTTTGGAAGAGATGTAGAGAGAGAGAGATTGCTACAGTACCCACGGGTACTGTAGCAAGAGAGGGAGAGAAAAAAGGAAGAAGAAGGAGGAGAGAAGAAGAATTAAAAAAATAAAGAAGGGTTCAGATCTTTTAAAAAGAGAAGGAGAGAGAGAAAAGGAAAGGGTAAAAGAGGGTTGGCGGCTGCTCCTTGTGGCTTCCTTGGAGAAAAAGTTAGGACATCCTTCTTATTGATTTTCTTGCCCAAAATACCCTTATATTTATCCCGTACACAAAAATAAATGTTATTCTTGGGATTTGAATTCGGATCACTCCAATGGGCACCAACTAGTCTAACCAACTGCGTCACATGTTCTTTATGTCATGTTCATACAAAATAATTTAAAATTAGATTTCTGTGGTGAACAGAATAACAATTATGTTGAAATAAAATTATTACATATCCCGGCTTTGGCGAAAATCCACAAATGCGCTACACTTAGTTTTTCACATGAAATGACGATGTTTTTAACTCGGAATTCAACAAAATTGGTGTCGTTGGAAAGTACACAAAATTATCTATCATAACATGTAGTTTTACATATCAAATCATGAGTATAATGTATAATTTTAATCAAATAATGCTTAAAAATATGTAATTATCAATAATGTTGGGGCCGCTGCCTCCATTTACTAAAATGCGGTGAACTTTATATTTTTTTATTGTGGCTGTCACGATGAGGGCATCATCATGAGGAACGGTCACTCCCACCAAGTCTTCATTGTAGACACGCTAATTTTGACATCATCTTGAGTAAATTTCATATCATATAATAATGCCTCAGAATGGTCTGATATTTAATCATTGGTTAATTTTTGTTAATTTTTCTAAAATCTAAATAGTATCAAGTCAGCCAGACATAATTTAAGTTAATTAATTAAATTGATTTTAACTCAAATTTTGATTAAAATATGAAGAAGTCTAAAAGACGTCGCTCTGTATAGATGCCATTTAGAGTTTATTCATATTTTGATATTTAAATTTGAATTTTTAATTAATTGATTAATTAGATAAAACACGTTTGTAGGTCACGACGCAATTTAGGTCTCCTAAGTTGTTTCTGTCTTTTTTCCGGATATTTATCCTTATCTTAATTAGTGTAAAAGGCGTCTTCATTTGGCGACGCGTTTTATACAATTACAGATAATGATGAACTTTTCCTGGATGTTTATCCTTATCTTAATCAGTATGAAAAGCGTCTCCCATGGGCGACGCGTTTTAGATTAATTACAGATAATGATGAATTAATCTGTGTTTATCTGTTGGTTAAGCTGGATAAACTTCAAATTTCTTCATGTAAATCCATTAATAAATCCGCGGATGTAAAAGTCTATAAATACCCAGCCCTTTGGTCAGTGAAAAGTTAGTGATATGAACGATTGTGAGTGATAGTTGTGAAAATTGAGTAATAATTGGTGCGATTCAAGAAGGAGACGACGTCCAAACGCTGAAGAGTCGAAGTGCTACTTCCAGGAGTTCTTCGTCCATTCTTCATTCTTCCAAGATCCTTTCAAAACCAAGGCTTTCCAGTGGCCATCCAACTTACCTTTTAATTTCTGCATATTCTCACATTTTTCATCACGTTAGCCTCACATTTTCATCACATCACTCCATGCAACACACACTCACCATCATTCTTTTTTCAATCCATATCTTAAAGGGGTTTAAAAGACCACTCAACAAGTGAGTCCATCTGCTTAGTTGCATGTTCAAAATTTCTTATAGAATAGATACTATTCCTGCTTAAGTTATCATTGTGTTTTCTCTCCTTCTTTTCATTTTCTTGCAAGGTACAAAAGAAGAATCAAGAGGAGGGAATCAATAACAAACAACGGAATCTGGATGATCTTCAAAGTCCAATAATCAAAGCAAGAACAAAGACAAAAATGGCTCTCTTTCTTCAGCCGGCTGAAGGAGGGGAATCAAGAACCTCAACAATCTCCCACATCCAAACCGGTAGGCGATCAAACTTTCTTCTTTTGGAACTTTTTAGTTAAAAGTTTCTGACGATCACAATCACCTAGTTTTCTTTTTAATAGGTTTATTTTTCATTTAAACAACTTAAATCTTTCATGATAATCACACACTCAATTTAAGCACTCACACTCATTTGAGAAAACAATGGGTTCCTTCAGAAGGTCCCCGATAGTTGCTTTCTCGTGCTCGGAATGCTTGGGGTCCGGAGTTACAAGGTTCATCTGGCTGCGTAGCACTTCTTTCCCTGGCGGCTATCTCCCCCTGATGCGCGGCCACCGGAAATCATGTGGATCTCAGTGCTGTTGGGGCAATTCTTGATCCACGATGCTTCGTGTTCCTTACCAGGCTTCACCACGTACTTTCCGAGATACCCTCGGCGTATCAGGGACTCTATCTCGTCCCGTAGCTGCCGACACTCCTCGATTGTTTGGCCGTGGTCTTTGTGGAAGTGGCAGAATCTCCTCTGGTCCCGATGCTTTGGATCGGTCTTCATCTTCTAGGGCCAGCTGACATATTCCTTGTTTTCCATATCTTTCAAGATTTCGAATATAGGAGTAGTCAGTGGCGTGTACAACCCAGGAGATGGAGGACCCTTGGATTCTCCCTCGAACCGCCAGGACTTCTTCTTCTCTGGAAGGGATCTTTCACTTTGACGCTTGTGGTCACCCTCTTCCCCGCGATAGCGATAGGCGGTTATCACTTCATCGTAGTCGGCGTGCTGGTGCACCAGGTTGACGAAGTCGAACAGGGTCCTCGGTGCTTGGAGGACGATGGCTCTTCAGAGAGAGTCATCCTTAGTGCCCTGAATTAGAGCGGTCATGGCGGAGGACACCTCAAGTTTCAGGACCCGAAGAGCCTCGAGGTGAAAGAGAGTGATATAATACCGGAGGGATTCGCCGCGCTTCTGCTTGATGGCGACCAAGTTGGCCGACGACCTTTTGCGGTGAGTGCCAGCAAAATGATCTCCGAATATCTTCCTGAGTTGCCTAAACAAATGGATCGACCCTGACACCAGGGTGGTGAACCAAGTATGCGCCGTCCCCACCAGGGTGGTGGCGAACACGCAGTAGCAAATGTCGTCGTGGACTTCGTGCAGCCTCATGTGAGACTAGAAGTCGTTGAAGTGTGTCTCTGGATCCCCTTGCCCATCGTAGGTGTTGAGGTTATTGATGGGTAGCTTCTTAGAGACGAAGACGTCCAAGATCTCGGCGGCAAAGGGAGAGTTATCCCCTTCTTCGTCGGAGAGTGAGAGGGATCGTCTCTTCCGGAGGAGGCTCTCGATGCACCTCTCTTAACGCTCTAGGTGGAGTTCTCGCTCGTCGAGCCTTCTCTCCAACTCATCAATTCGCCGGTGCACAGCGGTGTTGGGATCCGGGCGGGACGCGAAGAACGCAGCGGAAGCGAAGAACAAAATTAAACCCGCCCG
The DNA here is from genome assembly GCA_030544215.1 of Zantedeschia hybrid cultivar. NCBI lineage: Eukaryota > Viridiplantae > Streptophyta > Magnoliopsida > Alismatales > Araceae > Zantedeschia > Zantedeschia hybrid cultivar. The sequence goes on from JARZZO010000011.1 coordinate 52,890,971, forward strand.
ATGCCCGCTGATCCGATTCGGAACGAAAAATGCAAACCGAAAAACCGGGTTGGAATCTGATTACCGTGCGCGGATTCGAATCCGCTTCCGTCTCGGTTCCGTTGAGGCGATGCCATGAGCCGCACAAGCGTCCGGCCTCCAGCGGTATCCACGCGATCCTCCGCGGTGGTTCGTCCTCGATCCCTCGTCCGTTTCAGCTCACTCGCTGAAGATCCATCGCCGCAACGATTGCGGAAATCCCGCCGACGGGAATTCCCGACTTTCGGGAATCACACGCGGCGAAGACGGAAGCTGTTCTGGCGCGCCGAACGGGACGTCCAGAGGAGGAGAGAGAAAGGGGGGATGACGGCCAGTAAGGAAAATCCTAGAGCTTGGCCCAGGGTTTCTCAACAGCATGTATATATATTAAGTCGGTGCGACTTTTCACAAAAGTCCCCGAGTTAATATAAATCCCACTTATGTACCACCGACTGAGAATCTTATTTCGTGTGACCCTCTAGGCTCATTTACCAGTCCGGTTTTCAGCCCGTTAAGTCCAATAACTAGTTATTGACTTATTGTAATTAATTAATATCTATATATTAACTAATTACTTAACCGAATTGACATCGCATGTAAATTCGGTCGGACTTCTGATCAAGTTGGGTGCCAAGTAACACCACATGATCCCGGAAGGCAATGGGGTTCAGCAACCCGCTCATGGAACCTGTCCGTCCACAGTTACCACATTGCTATAATCCTTCGTTCGCACAATGCTCTCGAGTTAACCTAGGGTATGGTCAACTGTCAAACCCTAGATTGTCAACTCACTTGAATCAGACTCCGCTTTACAATATCCGAAAATCACTTTTCTGATATTGTTTCTGCTCTGGCCAGAGACTCCTGCGGATCTACTCTAGAGCATTCTCTCTCTAGTTACCTGAGAGCGAACGATCCTTTATTGAACACACAATCACCTTCGAAGGTCTTCCGCTGGACCCGATCCTTGACTATTAGAGATCCCGTGGATAGGGATTCGTAGGTCAAAGTCAAAGTCCAGAAGTCCACCGACAAGGTGTCTTTGGTGTCTCAAGTCCAAGGATCAACCATGCTACTGTGACGATGAATCAAGCCGATTGACAGTCAGGTAAATTACCATTTGGCGATTCATGTCGGATTAGTTCAGTGAACTCATTCCCCAATGAGCACCTATAGGTTTACCATTGTGTCTCCACACTAGTAACTAACGAGATCAGTCACCCTCATCATATGAGCTGGAATAACCTGTACTAGTCTAACCGGATATTTGATGTCCTTCTCAAACATCCTACGACTAGGAACAATTAAGAATACGTGTTTATAAGTCATCAGTCTCATTATTATGATCTCATCATAATCTGATGACTATTGCACATATTCATGGACCTCATTATGCGCAAATATAAATATGCCAATCTACATAATGAATTTAATGCCATTTATTAGTGAACCAGATTGAAATAGGTGCCTTATGATTGGCTTAGAGGACACCTATATCCATCAAGCGGGACCTTCTTGAGCAGATTGAGACCTCGAGACTCAAGATCGAAGAGGCTGGCTCTTCTGTCCGCTCTTTCTCCTTGGGGAGGAGCGGGTCGACCTGGCGACTCTAGAGGCTACCAGTTGAAGGTTGTTGCATCGGATTTCCCTATCAAGGAAAAGGAACCAACCGCCGACGCTCTGAATGCCCTTACGCCTCCCTTCGACGGCCGGAAGGTTTCGGGCCGCCCATTGAGGTTTGTCCTGGGGGGTGGCTCAAAGCAGGGCTCCGAAACTGCCAGTGGAGTAGGAAGGCGCTCCTGCATCAGGGTGAGCAGGGCTCCCAATTGCTGGGAGACTATCCTTATGGGGTCGTTGTCGTTCCTCGACAGCCTGGAGGTCGCGCTCTATGATCGGTTTGTGCCGGTGTTGACTCCAGCTTCGTTGATTTGCGATGTCGCTCCAACATGGCGGCTATTCTTGTTGCCTCTTGCCATGGCTTTTCGCGTGTTTCCCATAGACGGCCCCAATCGTGTAGCGGTCGAAAACTAGTCAAACTGTGATGACAGTCCGATCGAAGATCCTGACTACTCGATTGAATTTGTTTGGGATGGAAACGCCCAGGGTAGAACCTGCAAGAGGGTGGACAGCGGCGTCAGGGGGGGGCTCCCCAGTTTGATGGGGAGCAAAGCCCTCCGATGCCTAAGTTAGGTGCTAAAAGATGAGACCTTGCTAGGGATTTTTGTGTTCATAATGGCGTACCTTGTACCGGAGAAGATGATTATATAGGTGTTAGTTTTAGGTGGCTTACAAGTCAATCTGACTATGTAAATCTCGTTCATTTATTAATAAAATTGCATAATATTCATTATGTGTAAATCGCATTAATTATCGTTTCATAATGAAGTCCGTGGATATGTGTTATAGTGATCAGATTATGATGAGATCATACTAATGAGACTGATCACTTAAACACACATATTCTTAATCGTTCCTAGTCGGAGGATATCCGAGAAGGACATCGGATATCCTGTTAGACTAGTACAGATTACTCATGCTCATATGATGAGGGTGATTGGTCTCATAAGTCACTTGTGTGGAGACACTAAGGCGAATCTGTAGGTGCTCATTGGAGAATGAGTTCACTGAACTGATCCGACTGAATCGCTGGATGGTATAGTACCTCACTGTCAACCAGCTTGATTCTATTGTCGCAGTTGCGTGGATGGTCCTCGGACCTGAGACACCAAGGACACCTTGGCGGTGGACTTATGTGCTTTGACCTTGGTTTATGAATCTCTAGCCACGGGATTCTAATACGCCAAGGATTGGGTACAGCGGAATACCGTCGAAGGGAATTGTGTGTCAATAAGGAATCATTCGCTCTCGGTACTTAGAGAGAGAATGCTTTAGGAAGGATGCGCGGAAGTCCCTGGCCAGGGCGGATGATAATATCGGGAAAGGAATTTTCCAATATTCATCAGCGGCATCCAATCCAAGTGAGTCGATCGGTTAGGGTTTGACAGCACGCTATGCCCTGAGTTGACTCGAGAGCATTGTACGAATGAAGGATTATATCCACGCGGTAACTATCGGCGGAAAGGTTCCAAGAGTGGGTTACTTAACCCCAAATACCTTCCGGGTTCACGCGGTGTTGCTTGGCACCCAACGTGATCGGAGGCCCGGTCGAATTCGATGTGCGACATCAATTCGATTGATTAATTAATTAATAAAAGGTTATTAATTGATTAATAAAGTCAGTGAGGAGTCACTGGGCTTGTTGGGCCATTAATTGGACTGGTACTTGGGCCTAGAGGGTCACACGCAAATGATTCTCAAGGCGATGGATAAATAAGTGGGTTTTATACAAACCGGGGATTTTTATGAAAAACCGCGCGGTTAGTATAAAACATAGCGAACGGGCTGAGCAGGCCAAGCTGCTGCTAACCCTAGCCGCCCCTCCTCTGTTTCTCTCTCCTTCTGGCGTCCAGACAGATCCAGATCTGCTCCGCCGCTTCTCCGAATCCCGTTCGACTGGAAATCATCCGTGCGCTGCGGCGATCGTTGCGGCGACCGGCGGAGGTTTCGTGGGCTGCGAAGAACGAGGAACACGAGGATATCCGTCGCGGGGAGGATCGCATGGACTTCGCTAGAGGCCGGGCGCTTGCGCGGCTTGCGGTGTCGCACCGACGGAACCGAACGGTTGCGGATTCGAATCCGCACACGGTGAGAACCGATAATCTGATTATCGTGTTTTTAGATTCTTCGAAACGGGAACGGATCGCTGTTTAATGTTTTATTTTCCGCTGTGTGAGCGATCGGGAGAAACCGAGAAAACCCAACAATAGGTCCCCCCCCCCCCCCCCCCGATGTCCCAGGGACAGTTTCCTTTGGGGGTGATTTGCCCACGATTGCATCCCCCTAATTTAGGGTGATGGTGAGATACTTGGCAAGTCAGGATTTACCTGCAGCTCTATGGGGCGGATCAATGGAACCTGCCATAAGTGGGCGGTTGAGTCCGTAAGATACGCCTGATGGTGCGGATGCATGATAAGTCCCCCCTAGGGGGCTTTGTCGAGATCTTGGGGGGTCTCGGAAGTAGTGGCTGGGCGCCAGGCCAAGAGATCCAGCGATCTGGGCTTGGTGCGCTCATAATCTTGCCTTTATCATGCGGGCCAGGATTATGAGTGCCACGCGTCCCCTCACGCCGTCTCTAGAGGGCCGTGGGCCTTTGGGCTTGCGAGCTTAATGGGCCTGATTAAGCCAGATCCAATCTCTCCTCGTCAATAAAAAATCACCATCTCGTAGAAAATTGAAAGAATCACTTTAAAAGTTAGCTAGTGTAGTCCTTTTCAAATAGTAAATATACATTTTTTACAAAATATTAGAAGAAATTAGTCAATTTTAAGATCCAAATCATTACTTGAGCATAGAATATGCACACTACAAAGACAAATTCAATTTTTTTGATAAAAAATAAGTCCAAATGGGGTTAATGGTATGCAACGTGGTAATTGGATGGCATGCAATTTGGTAATTTGATGGCATGCAATATGGCACAATGATAACCATACGCATTGTTTCCAAAGGTTTCATATGGTAAGCATAAATGTAGTAAGAGATGGGGTGGCAAGCTAACACCTCTCTTCTACACAAGTTATCTTAAGAACATTCCAGACCATAGACGTGAAACTAGAGACTAAGCACCCTAACGCTTCTGTAAAAGGGACCTTCTATTATCCTCCTTAGTTGTCGGAAATTTAGATAAGGCCTATGAAAATGGTTGGCAGTGTCATCAAAGCCAAAAACTACTGTGACAAATATAGTGTCTATCCAGGTAGGATCCTTTGAAATTTCTTCCTAAATATTTAAAAATAGTTTCATCTAAATCATCTCAATTATTAAAATGTTAAAATGTAATTAGCTTGATATATTGTACTTGCTTTCTGTTTAGTATAGCATAACTATATGTGACTTTAAGGTCGGTTACCTTTTCAATGCAAGTGTAGTGGCACTCAACCTTCTTCTTCTTCCTGTTACTTATGTTTTGTTTGTCTCGACTAGTGATACCATGTCCTTAAAGTTTGGGCATGACATGCTCCATCATTAACACAGAGATATATTATTCTACATAAATATTGAACAAAACTTGCTATCTTAGTTGATTTTGTATGTCTTATATATAGAGATTTTAACTTCATTGAGAAAAAGATTATTAGACAATTTTAGAGCCTCCAAAATGTTTTTAGGTGAAATTATGCCATTGACAATGTTTTACCTCTTCTCATGTATGTCCTCAAATTTGAAACCTCTCAAAGCTTTCAACTATGTATTACAATAGAATTCTTTTGGTTATCAATTAAGGAAATAAAGAGCCATGTTTGGTAGTTGAAGTACTCTTGGCCTCCATAGCTTGCATCTACTTATTTTGAAGAGAGGATACTAGGCTTTGAAAGTAACACATCTATCTTTTTAATTGCACTAATTTCAATCTTCCATGTCAGGGAAAACCTGACTTGTATAACCACTCATAGTTAGTTATGAATATTCACACTCAATATTTCTATGTTAAAAGTAGAAGCAAAAAAAAAACACTTACGAGTAGAAGTTTTATCAAGTGTGCCCCTAACTAAGTCTCATCAGGTCAACCTTAAGAACCATGTGATAATTTGTTTGCACCCATCGTCGGTTTAGAGGGTTGGAAGTCCAATGTTTGCCCCACCTCAATGTTAGCTTTTCATCATCTCTTAGGAAACGATCGTTTTATTCTCTCTAGTGCTGAGTGAAACATATGATCTCTTGATAAAATGTCTCGCCGCAGACTTCAACTTAAGACAACCTTCTATAAAATGTCTCACTATGGATTTTTCTCTAAGAGGTCATTGATCTTGAGGTGTTGTGGGTACTTTTTCTTAGGAGTTCTTTATCAAGGCATTCTATGGTGAATTGATGTTGCAAATTGTGGTCATTGCACCTCTTATCTTGATTAAACTAGTTAAACCTTCCTTATTTTTGTTCGTCTTTGTTGTGGATAGTTATTCTTCATGTCTTGCCACAGACTTCTACTTAAGACGACCTTCTATAAAATGCCTCTATGGATTTTTCTCTAAGAGGTCATTGATCATGAGTTGTTTGTGGGTACTTTTTCTTAGGAGACCTTTATCAAGGCATTCTATGGTGAATTGATATTGCAAATTACGGTCATTGCACCTCTTGTCTTGATTAAACTAGTTAAACCTTTCTTACTTTTGCTCGTCTTTGTTGTGGATAATTATTCTTCGTCTTTTTTTTTAATTATTATAACCTATGGTAAATATGTATTAATTCATACCTCATAATTTTCTACATTTGTCAAGTTGTTACCATACGTTTCTTTTTCTCTACATAGTCAACAATGATACTCCGTCTACTTGAGTGATGGTTCCAAGCCTGGGGGTCCCACTGCGAGAATAGTCTTATGAGCCCGCACTTTGTCGAAAGCATTCATGGGTCCGAGGGGTAAATCTCATCTCAAAGGACTTGGGATGAAGGGATTTGATTGATCCCTCGACCTCACATAGCTAGATAGACGCGGCCCTTGTGCGGCTAAATTATGCGTCCGTTCCAAATTATTTCTCTTTTGTACATACCACAAAAGAGTCTGAAAATTAGATCTTGTATTCCTTTCCCTTTCTATGTTCTCTGCATGCATGAAGAGACCCGCCTGCACCTTGCACAAACAATCTAGATGATACTACCTCATTCCTCAGCCCGCCATGAGGAACGGAGTGACGAATAAAGGTTGACCTTTGTAGAAAGGAAGTGGTTTCGGAGGAAGGGATCCATTTCCTCTCGATAGGAAATTATAATCGCTTAACCCTTCCAGTCCGCCATAAACGCAGCGAACCGAATAAGGACCGACTCTGCTTAAGCAAAATTACGATTTTTCAATTTTATGAGTGTTGACCTCATAAAATGCCAAACAAATCTGTTTTTACCCTTTAAAGGACCCCATTCCTCGACTTCTTGCTGCCCAAAATCCTAAACCATTTTTCATAATAAAAACCTTTAATCCTATACGTATACCTAGTATGGAGCCGTTCTCGGTCGCCTCCCCTTAAGAGGGTTGGTGAGTGGAACCTCGCGCTGATAAAGTGGTAGGCGCCACGAAGAGGCCCAATGGCCATTATGGGCCGGGAGAAAAGGAGAAGTGGCCCACCAGAAGCTTTTCTCCAGGAGAGGACTGTGTGGGGACTCTGTAGACAGACATTTGGAGTTACTTCCCAATAAAGAAGGCTCTGTTCAACCGTTCATTTGTGATCCACCTGCACATGCACGACTTTCTCTGGTTTTCTCCAGAAAAGGAAAAGAAAGCTGATGTTTTCCGTGTTTCCTCCTCCTTTCTAGTCACCATGCTCATAAAATCACAACAATACATACCTGTGGGTGGCATCTTCTTGGTACTAAATTCAAAATAAAATTTGTTATCGCATGGCATCCTCGGGTAAGTTAACTGTTATTCTATCATTTTCCTTTTATTTTGAGATTATGATTTTTATTTTTGCATTTTTATAAGACGAAGAGGAATAAAAAGAGTAGTGTTTTTTTTCTTTTTTTTTTGAAGGAAAAGAAGAATAGTCACCGGTAACAGCTCCTCTCTCTGCACTCAACTGGAAGTAAAAGAACACAAAAACTCCTCCATATGTCCAAAATTTACAGTGCAAAAAAAGAGAAGAAGAGGTAAAAAAAGAAAAAAAGATAGAGAAAGGCCAAGCCACCACCTTCAGCACCCTCTCTCTCTTCCCGCATCTGCAAAACCCACTCTTCTCCTGTACAAAGGGGGTGGAAACAGAAGAAAACCACTTAACAGTTCCTTCCAAACAGAGGAGGGGTCTCATCTGATCCAACCGATCTACTTCCTCCTCTGCAGCAAATTCGTTTTTTTTGTTTCCTCTGTTCTTTTTTGCTATTTTCCGACATCATACTAGTAACATATGAGATTCCTTCTAATTTTTCTTCTTCTTCTGGTAGTAGAGCAAACAAAACAGAGTAGTAGGAGCAGTAGTAGTATTAGTACTAGACGGCCACCACGGCTCCGGCGGTGCGGACCTGGATGCCCTGCGCCGCCGCCGTGTCCTTGGTCTTCTGCTGCTCCTTCCTGGCGGCGGAGGCCTTCATGGACAGGCTCCGGCTATTCTCCCTCGCCTCGTCCATCTCGATCTGCTCCTGCCGGCACTCCTCGCTGCAGAAGGGCGTGTCACCTCTGCACCGATCCCATTCTACAATCAGATCCCCTCGGATCCATCCATTTCTAATCGATCCATGGGAAAACGCAAAAGGAAGGCGGAAGCCGATCTGACCGGCGTCGATATATACGCACCTGTACATGTAGATGTCGCGGTTGCGGCCAAGGGGCTTCTCGCAGAGGAAGCAGGCGTCCAGGAAGTGCCGCGGCTCGTCCTCGGCGGCGGAGTCGAAGAAGAACATGGCGCCCCCGCCCGATCTCGTCGGCGCGAGCGGCGCCAACGCCGCGTAGCTCCCCCACCTCCTTGCCGGAGGGGAGCAGGCGTTCCCGGAGACCCCCACCTCCAGGTCGCCGCCCCTGTGCGCCGATCCGGCGGGGAAAGGCCCGGGGGAGCGATGGTACCCCGCCATGGCCTCCTTCCTCTTCCTTGGTGTGCAAGGTTTATTAGGGTGCAAACGCTGTGTGTAGTTGGTGGTGTGAAAGGGGAAGCGGGGAAGGAGGGAGACGAGGGGGCGGGGGGTTTTAAAGGCCGCTGGCCGTGGTGGCCTTAGGGAAGGGCGAAATCCTTTGCTCCGTAGATCCTAGACCGGTTAAAGCGCAACCAACCAGCCGGCGCCAGCGTATCATTCTGGGTCTACGTGGCAACATCGCCAGCTCTTTTTTAGACACGTATCTTGGGCTCACAGAAATCGTGCTCAGAATGTGTATCGCAAGCTGTAGTGGCAACGTAGTGGGCAGTTTACAAGTGAAGTCCAGATCGGTGACGTGGCTCAGGTGCGTATCAGCTGTATCCAATAAATACGGTTCAGTAGAGAACTGACACGTTCTCTGTACAGCGACAAAACTTCCTCCACCTGGAGGAAGACTCGGTCTCACTCACCCCAGCCGCACCGCGCACGTTTCTGCGAAGGCGTTGATGCGCACCACGGGGTCTGGGTTCGTCCAGACTCCAGAAGAAGCCCCAGGCCCAGGCCGAAACCTGCAACTGGGCTCTTCTGGAAAACACAGACGTAAATAAGACATTTATTACACTTGTACCATCCCCGTGATCTGCCCGGCAAAACTTAATGATATTCCTGGCAATGGCAGCCAATGTAATTTTCACCAAAGGCAAGGCCCTCGGCGTTGGTTCTAAGGCCGGGAAAAAGTGGGACGATGGGACCCCACCGACGTCTAAATAACGGCAGCCCACGGCCGAAGGGATACGCTGGGGACCGGCGCCATCCGGTAGCCATGGCGAAGCCGCCCCAGCATAGCCGGTAACTTTTTCCACTGTCTCCTTTCCGTGTACAGTGGGCGCACTAGTCGTCCGCTCGCTTTCCGTGACGTCACCCACTGATGGGGCGGGGGTAACTTGTCGTCTTGTGCTCCAGTAGCGCGGGCCCACGTCAACGCTTTCCGCTCCCTTCCCCGAAACAAGGCGTCCTCTCCTCCGTGGGACTGCAGTTGTCGTAGAAAGAAGGATGTCTCGTCATTGGAGCCCCTTAAGTCTAACCTGCTGCCTTATACACAAATATATTTTATGTAGTTTGTGAATTTTAAATTAGAGAAATTGACTACTAAAACCTTAATAGGTGACATTATAATAGTTAGCTACTAAAAATATTAAGACATTAGAGTCTTAATAAACTATGACATTAACATTACCACATTAGAAGTTGCTGTTTCAGAGGGTACTGTTACCGTGTTGCTTTATTACTAAGTTATTACATTCTAATATCACTATGTTATTATATTATTATGATAATATTTTAGTAGTTTGATTACAAATAGTTAACAGAAAGAGGTGAAGAATAATGTTAAAGAAAAAGTTTGGCTTCAGATGATGTGCGAAGAATTAACCAGGGATAAAAAACGATGTCAGATTTTTTGATAGGGTCAAATTACTTTTTTATTTAAATTTTTATTTTTTTTTATCATTTTAGTCTTTCGCATGGAATACTAAGTTCTAACAACTTTCTGTTTCCAACAAAACTTTGATTTTCTGAAAGCGGAGTCGAATAAGGAAACCTAATTTCGAGCTTCTAGCAAGCCCACATTTCTTTGTATTCTTTTTGAAAAATTCACGAAAAATGGATTCAAATGGAAAAACATCTTTGAGTAGAAAACAAGTCAAAAACAAGCCTTTCCATCTGGTTCAAGCTCGTCCCATTTACATCACCATAAGAACAGGACAGAAAACATTTATGTGTTTAAAACTTCTAAGAAAAATCGAGTAAAAACTTCATCAGATTATATATTGAGAAATAAAAAATAACTTATGTCATTTCTATCAGACATGTTATAACATTATGTAAAATACAAGTGCATAATAAAAGTTTTGAAATGAGAGCTAACCTAGCCTTATAGCCTAGGGAGAAAGAGCGGACCTTTTATACAGTAAGCCTCCTCCAGACAAACATGTCTCCTAATAAATTCGACATTTTGATCGAAATGCAACAAATAAATTATTATTTTTACTTTTTGACTTGTAAATAGGAATATTAAGGTAGACGGGCGCAGCCGAGAATCTTCTCCCCATTGTTCTTCACAGGATCTTCTATAATGTTGCATTATTATCTTAGGAAGGGATACAAAAGAGCTTGACCTCTTATATTACCAGCTTTCTTTTCATCTCAAAGATCATAACTTATTTTTATTTGGTCATCAACATTTAAAATGATAACATGATATTCGTAGTTACACACACTAAAAAACTTAATTACTCCTAAACTTATGAGTAGGAAACTCAAATGGTCAAACTTAAACTTATTTATAAATGTTGGAGCAGCGAAGATGGGCCGTGGAAATTAGATAACAGGAGGTGGTGCAAATTAGAAGATAAAGTTGGGTCAGGCTCTGCTCTGATACTATCTTACAAACCACAAAACATGTCATTTCTATCAGACATGTTATAACATTATGTAAAATACAAGTGCATAATAAAAGTTTTGAAATGAGAGCTAACCTAGCCTTATAGCCTAGGGAGAAAGAGCGGACCTTTTATACAGTAAGCCTCCTCCAGACAAACATGTCTCCTAATAAATTCGACATTTTGATCGAAATGCAACAAATAAATTATTATTTTTACTTTTTGACTTGTAAATAGGAATATTAAGGTAGACGGGCGCAGCCGAGAATCTTCTCCCCATTGTTCTTCACAGGATCTTCTATAATGTTGCATTATTATCTTAGGAAGGGATACAAAAGAGCTTGACCTCTTATATTACCAGCTTTCTTTTCATCTCAAAGATCATAACTTATTTTTATTTGGTCATCAACATTTAAAATGATAACATGATATTCGTAGTTACACACACTAAAAAACTTAATTACTCCTAAACTTATGAGTAGGAAACTCAAATGGTCAAACTTAAACTTATTTATAAATGTTGGAGCAGCGAAGATGGGCCGTGGAAATTAGATAACAGGAGGTGGTGCAAATTAGAAGATAAAGTTGGGTCAGGCTCTGCTCTGATACTATCTTACAAACCACAAAACATGTCATTTCTATCAGACATGTTATAACATTATGTAAAATACAAGTGCATAATAAAAGTTTTGAAATGAGAGCTAACCTAGCCTTATAGCCTAGGGAGAAAGAGCGGACCTTTTATACAGTAAGCCTCCTCCAGACAAACATGTCTCCTAATAAATTCGACATTTTGATCGAAATGCAACAAATAAATTATTATTTTTACTTTTTGACTTGTAAATAGGAATATTAAGGTAGACGGGCGCAGCCGAGAATCTTCTCCCCATTGTTCTTCACAGGATCTTCTATAATGTTGCATTATTATCTTAGGAAGGGATACAAAAGAGCTTGACCTCTTATATTACCAGCTTTCTTTTCATCTCAAAGATCATAACTTATTTTTATTTGGTCATCAACATTTAAAATGATAACATGATATTCGTAGTTACACACACTAAAAAACTTAATTACTCCTAAACTTATGAGTAGGAAACTCAAATGGTCAAACTTAAACTTATTTATAAATGTTGGAGCAGCGAAGATGGGCCGTGGAAATTAGATAACAGGAGGTGGTGCAAATTAGAAGATAAGGTTGGGTCAGGCTCTGCTCTGATACTATCTTACAAACCACAAAACATGTCATTTCTATCAGACATGTTATAACATTATGTAAAATACAAGTGCATAATAAAAGTTTTGAAATGAGAGCTAACCTAGCCTTATAGCCTAGGGAGAAAGAGCGGACCTTTTATACAGTAAGCCTCCTCCAGACAAACATGTCTCCTAATAAATTCGACATTTTGATCGAAATGCAACAAATAAATTATTATTTTTACTTTTTGACTTGTAAATAGAAATATTAAGGTAGACGGGCGCAGCCGAGAATCTTCTCCCCATTGTTCTTCACAGGATCTTCTATAATGTTGCATTATTATCTTAGGAAGGGATACAAAAGAGCTTGACCTCTTATATTACCAGCTTTCTTTTCATCTCAAAGATCATAACTTATTTTTATTTGGTCATCAACATTTAAAATGATAACATGATATTCGTAGTTACACACACTAAAAAACTTAATTACTCCTAAACTTATGAGTAGGAAACTCAAATGGTCAAACTTAAACTTATTTATAAATGTTGGAGCAGCGAAGATGGGCCGTGGAAATTAGACTGGCCACAACTGAAATTATCCGATGTAAGACTATTATATAGCCGCTCCAACACTCCCCCTCACGGCTAAGATGGGGCGTGAAAATTAGATAACAGAAGGTGGCGCAAATTAGAGATAAAGTTGGGTCAGGCTCTGCTCTGATACTATCTTACAAACCACAAAACCCGGGTGTTGAGTTTGAAGGGGCCCAAGATTATAAGCACCGATCACAACTGAAATTATCCGATGTAAGACTATTATATAGTCGCTGCTCCAACAATAAAATGAGCTTAGAGATTTGTTTAAAATCTATTCCGTGATTGGTTAAGTTGTCATTTGGCATGTTGTAAAACCTTGTAATATTCTAATTTTAAAATAGTTGATTTTGAAATCTTTAAGTGTAGTTTTGAGTGTTCTCTAGTTTGACGTATAATTAGTGATGCAACAAGCAGTGGCCATGACCCCCTCGAAATCCCAGAAACTGCCCTATACTATAAGTGATATATTCAGGTTAAGGTCTTCTCGTTCTAACAACATAAACATCACATTTATGGGTGTAATATTTTTTATTGTACTTATAATCCTATTTTAGTAGATATAAATAATAGGTACCCCTTAAACTAGGAAAATTGTACAAATAGCTTTTGTATTAAAGATTCTTAATATTGGCCCTCTCGAGAAATTTATTTTGACTTTGCGACATTGTAATATGAGCACTGTAATCTATAAAGTAACATATTTTGGTGAGATACAAAATATAATGTTTTACAATATTTCATAATATTTTTGTAAAACTGCATGATCCTTAGACCAATTTGATTAAACGAATGAACATACGGTAATTCAAAACTCCAAAACGTCTAGGCAGCACGGCGGACATCAGAAAAAGATCTAAAAAACAATATTTTACGATTGATGATGGATTATCGAGTACCCTTTTTACCCTTAATAACACTTGCTGCATTGATCGCGAGTGTTGTATTTAATGGGAAAAAAATATTTTGAATTTTTTAGGTAGACTCCGAAGTACCTTACATGTTTGTATGGTCGATCGCTGATTTAAGAACTAAAAGAAATCTGAAAAATAAAAAATTAAGTTTTAATGAAGAGTAAAAAATGTATTTAATAGCCGAACTCAATAATAATTTTTAATTTTTTAAGTCGTCCAACAAGAGATTGACTTATACGGATGTAAAGGGCACCTTATGATCTACTTAAAAAAGATTTAAAAGATTTTTTTTTTCTATTCACTGCACTGACTCTCGGTACTAAACTAAAGTCAATGCAACAAAAATAAAATAAAATAAATAAATAAACAAATAAATAAATAAATATATATATATATATATATTGGGTCAATAGTACAGCGAGTGTTATTCTTTACCGATTAGTGTCCCAGCGAAAAGGAAGCCGTGAAAACGACGTGTACCGCGTAACTACTGTGCACCGTCCAGTTGGGGTGGGGGGCCAATTGAGGCCTCGTGATGTCGTGGGGACTACCGATTCTGGGTGCGCTACTCGTAGTGGGTGGGAGCAGGACCACGGGGTCGACGACAACTAACTCAAGACTGGTGTTAGGTTTGGGCGGAGCATGGGATGGGATGGGACTACCACTCCCAAGAATGGGGGGGCGTGAGTAGCGAGGTCCACCGATGTGCAGGACGCATCCATCGAGGGGCGGAAGTTGAAAGGAAGAATCCCTAGGGTCGCCGTCACAAAAAACTGATGCCCATCACATCTACCAGTCCCGATCGTACATTACGCATTTGACATCTCAAATTCGGAGTCCAATTCGCCATCATAGCCGTACATCAGAGGCCCTTGGGCGGTGAATAGTTTTTGATAAACTTTTTGCAAAAACTTCCTCTCAAGATATAAATATTGTAAATATATACTGTCTTTTAAGAAGAAGAACATGTCAATCTTGGTGATTGTACTGTGAGATTTTTTCATACATACTTCCCACTCTCATATATTGTTATCAATACTCCTGAAATCTTTAAAAATATCACAGTTACATCCTTTCATCAAGATGTTAAATTAAACACAAAGATTTTGCATAGATACTTCGAAGTTCACTAATATTTTATATATATATATATATATTTAGATTCACTAAAATTTTGCATATGTACTGTTATGAGAATTTACATAATCTTTTTGACATACTCAATTGGAGTTCAGGTCATTTTGTTGGAGAAGTATAACTGCAACTTTTCTTAAGATTTTGAGAGTATTGATGATAATATGCGGAAATTAAGGGTGTACATACAAATATAGTCTTTGTCTAGGGTTGCAATTCATAGATCTCATGATTTGACCTTGAGACGCGCATAAGTGGATTCGAAGATAGAAGTCTCGGTCTGGGCCATCAACTTAATTAATTTACTGTTGGACGTACCTATGCTTAGAGAAGATTTGATCTTACCATCCATGAAAATCTTGTGAACTCATCATACGCTCCTCCCTTATGTGATGGAACTGCATTTTTCATTCAACAAGAGGCAAAACATATGTGATTTCACTTAACAGACACAATCCTAGTTCATGCCAAGCACATGATCCAACAGCCTAAAGCAATGTTTCAGTTCCCGGGGCTTCCCCAACTTCATTTCACTCATTTTGAGAAGGGGTCGACATTGACCCATAGAAGAAATTTACGTGTTTTTTGGCCTCTGACATTGGTCCTACACATTCTCACTTAGACATTGGAAGATATTTTCCCGAATTGCAATTGAGATCTTCTCTGATCTGTGTCTATTTTGTAGGAGCGCGGAGAGTATTTTGCGATCCAAAGAGTCTCGGCCGTCTGATACAGAGTGGGCGAATCTCCGACCCAACAAGCCTATAGAAGAAATTTACGTGTTTTTTGGCCCCAGACTCTTTATTGCAACTTTCAAGCTTGAAGATTAAGGATTAGCTGATATCATTATTCAAAATAAGTTACTTTTTCTCACTCTCACTTTTTTTTAACTAAGGATCGTTTTGTTTGCGTACAATAAGAGAAAATATTATAAAATATCATATTTTATGTCTCACAAAAATATGATGTCCTGTAGCATCTACAATCAAACAACACTAGAGTGGTTGTCAAAAGTTTCTTTGAAATAAAATTTTTACCAAGCACATGGCCAAAATGATGGTGATTATTATTTTTTGAACAGGTGGCTCCGTAACCAATTATTTATCGTGTCTCTTTATAAGTAGGAGTGGATCTAATCTCATGAATCTCTTTATTGGAGATAACTTCATATAAAATATATTTTTTTTTCGCTTAATTAGGAGACAATTTAAAGTCAAGTCTACCACCAAAGAAAGTAACCTATAGATCATACCCAAATACATGAGGTGCAAATATCTAGCAGAACTTGAGTATGTAACTCTACATTTGGTAAAATTTGTTGATTTAAAATTTATGTACAATGGGGTTAGGTAACTTGTTTTTGTACTTCCTTTTTCTTCCTATAAACACGTCTTGCTGGAAACTTTCTTGTTTATGTATGATTCGTCTAGGTCTAAATCTTCCGGTCAAGAAGATGACTGGAGCTACTATAATCAATTGTGATACGTATCGACGTAACCTCACCGGCACACTGGTCACCAGCATTGCTTGGACCCCATATTATACTTAGGTGCAAGCAATAGGTACCTGGTCAAGTTCCCTTCACCATAAGCTTGACCAGGACATGATGGAAACCTACTGGGCTCACAAGGCTCGACTATCCTATCAGCGTTTATATGTTCCAGTCTTCCGTATACAAGTTTATATTACTTAATTATTCTGTTCAAAGTTTGACATTTATGACATGTTGATTCACCCACCTGCTCTCTGGGGGATATCAATTTGTAGAGAAAATGGAACAAGTGATCTCATTTACGTTGTTGGTTGTAGTTACAGGTGCAAAGAAGTCGAGCTGAGCCGAGTATTATGCTGCTCGAGTAATTTACTTGTGTTTGAGCTCAAGGTGAGTATTTAAGTTTGACGAGCTCTAGCAACTTGTGGGCCTAACGTCACACGTCTATGATTGATTTAATCTTAAAATCTTTGTTAATCAAATGGGCTGGGCTCATTAAATGTGCCCACAAAGGGCTGGAACGTGGAGAGCAGAGTGGGCATGGTAACTCCCGTTAGCCGGAGTTAACGCTTGGGTCAAAAGGACCCACGTGAGAGAGAAAGAGCGGTTCCCATGGGAACCCCATGGGAACCGCACCTCTCTCATGCCCATTTCCCACTTCGCTCTTCCTCCTCGCACACGGAATAGAGAGAGATATGATGTGAGAGAGAAAGAGCGGATAAATTTATACTTTATTTGCAGAATAAGTTATTACAAGTTATTAAGTAGGATTTATTGAAGGAATGACGTATATTAGAATAAAGAGTGTTTCAATTTGATGATTTTGTGGAGTCCGTTGAAAGAACAAGAAGAATAAGTAATTCTTAAGTATAAGGTGAGATGGTTTATTCTTTTTGACTCACTTTGTTAACGGAATAGGACGCGGAATAATTAATATAAGCGCCTAAATCCGGTTTGGTTGCGGGGATTTCTAATTCCCCCAATTCTTGTAATTCCTCAAATTGTACATGGAATCCTTAATTCTCCAAATTCCTTCAATTCTACCTTTTATTTCACTCCTTATTCCACTCCTTCCTACCAAATCACTTGGAATAAGCACAGTGTAATTCTCCTTATTGTGGGTGGAATACCAACAACTTACCAAATCAAAATACCTTTTATTCTGATTTAAGAAATCACCAAAATCTTATTTTAGAATAAGCAATTCTGCAAACAAAGTGAACCTTTTCTTCGAATATACTATTTTGTATCGTATAAACCTTTCTACTTGCCAAAGCAAAATTAAATTTATTTTTTCTTTATTCACTCTTATTCTTCTCATATTCTCCAATCAAAGTGACGCTAACGTATTAGGAGTGGAGGAGTTCACTTTTTTCTTAGGGTCCAGTTTTCCTTTCCTTGGACCGGTTCCGTAAGAACCGTTCCGTGGCTTCCATCCAGCTCAACCATTTCGATTTTTTTCTTTTTTGCTGTTGTTCAAGTCCTTCCATGGAGCCCTGGAGCCAAAAGTTTGAATCACCCTGACACTGGCAGAGCATTGTTTTAACCACTTGGAGTTTTTGGTGGTCTTCGAGGCCAAGCTATGCTGGCTCTTGGTGGATCTGACCATGACTAACAAGGTAGGTCTCCTCCTTGTCAATTCCAAATTAGCGTGCTACGTAGTACTCTTGATTGATTGATTGATGGTGTTTTCTTTTGTGAATTATTCTTCCTTTATTTTATATGCACTTCTATTACCTTCTTAAGGTCTCTAAGATGATACATAAAAAATCAATTCTTTGCTATTGGTTTTTGTTCATGATTCATTTGGCCTTAGCATGCATCATGAGCATTCTTGATTCAAGATTGAAGCGATATAACATAAATCTGTCATCTTTTACAAAAGGAGTAATATTTGCTGCACTTCCGGTGTAGTTACATCCATCTGATAGTGTAGATGCACCCACAAAATAAAATAAAATAAAATACTATAAGGTTAGACCTTACATACCCCCCATGCTCAGCACTGAACTCTAATTAACAATAAAAAAGACCTTAACGGGCCAAAACGAATAACATTTTTTACTTTTAAAAATGTCTAAGATTGCCAGATTGGAGACCGGATTTAATGAACATGTGGGGCATTGGAGCTCGACCTATAAGATTTTAAGAAAATGTCGTGCAAGAAGTATTCCTCTTAAAGAAATCATGATTTAATTATATTTTTCATCTCAATTAATTTTTATGAATAAATCATGACTAATTAAAAGAATCTTTAAAATATTTATAAGCTCAAAAAAATAATGATTTAATCATGTATTTTCAAAGAAATTGTTCCTTTTAAAGAGGAGAAAGTTATTTTTATATTCTTTAATTTTAAGTTTTATATCATATTTTAGAATTAAGTTATCTTTATACATTGCAATTTTAAACTTTGTATCATATTTTAAATTTTACATTTTTATATATATTAAAAGATTAATATTTCTTTCACAAATTTTTATCACAAATTTTTTAATTTTTTTTTTACTGGCATGAGAAGTTTTTTCATAAAAAGGGAGTTTCTCCTGAATTCTTGGTTGCTAGCATCATTGGCAGTAAGATATGCTGGAGTATATAGGGCCATTGTAAGTGCTTTCTATTTTTTATGTTGTTTTTCTAGAATTTTTTATAGAAATGCTACCTACAAGGATGAAGAGTGACCACTCAATTTTTTCTACTATTTTTCACTTCCATTGGTGAATGTTTACCATCCTTAAGTTGCAACGGCCACATAACAGAGTTGCAACACTTTGGGGTCAGAACAGTGGGTGTCTAAAGCATTTTTCTTTTTGACATATGTAGTTCGTACTTTGTTATTTGAACTTATAATGGTAGGTTGTCTTTATCAAATTTTATGATATATAGTGTTCTTTGTACTTTCTTATTATCTTTATCTATAATTGCATCTTTTTTTTTTTAAGGTTACTTGATAATTGCATGCCAGTTGTATTTTATCCTTATCAATCAACATTTGGACATGAGCGCTCGGCATAAGTTATACTTTAGGTATAAAACTTGCATAGCACTTATCATTATGTCATGCACGCAACTCATTTATCAAAAGAAAAAAAAAATAAGGCCAGCCAAATAGATTGTCACGTAGTTAGAAATTTTGTTTTAGTCACATTCTTGGTGCACAAATGCAAATGCCACTCAAAAGAAAGAAAATCTGCATCTACAACAGGACAATTTTAGGGTATTATTTTTAACGTTTTCATTATTTTTAAATAAGTTATATGCCTTTAAAGGATAACTAACCACTTCACCTATTTATTCACCAAAGCCAACTTAATGAAATGTTATGGATTCAAATATCAAGAGATAAAAGATGTATGATACTAGGGCAAGATCCTACCGTTTAAGGACATATATAACAAAATCTCATCATAATCTTAATAAAATACTTCTCTATGCAAATGCACTGCACAGAAATAATATCTATAAAGGTAAACAACATGTTCAACTTGTTAAAACTCTGACAAGCCATCAAATGGTGTTACAAGTGTTTATTTTAACTTTATGGATGAGGAGACATTTGGAAGAAGGGAAGTTGTGTGTCCTTTGCTTTCTTCAATGATGGGTTGTCCTCAAACAAATATACGATATGCCAATGACTTAAATCAACAATATTAATTGGTAAACAATAGTTTTTTTAGATTTTGGTCGTACATTTAGAAGGAAGTATTTAGAGAGTGTTTGATAATGTACAAAGAAAGTTGAGAATCAAGTAACTTTTTGATGTCCTTCCCATTGTTAGTTACTTACTTTTGTGCCTTTTATCATTCAAACAGTCAGAAATTTGCTCAACTATCCTTCTTATTCAACAAACTACTTTGGTAGGTTACTTAGTCTTTTACATGACATTTTTATTTATTTTATATTTTTTTATTCATTTATCTGCTCCTTGATTTTTTTTAATATAGTAGCAAGTATTCTCCAATATTTTCCAAGATCCTAGACTAAAGCCCTACCTAAAGCAATTGGTGGCAGGTTTTCCTATAACATAGGTTGATGAACCATCCAAGGAACAAAAATAGAACATTTCTTTATGCTCTTCACATATGTTGCTTCTGCCACCAATAAAGAAAATGAAGATAACTATATTTGTCTTCCAATTGTACATACAATGATAGTCTTGCAAATGATGTTAAGAATGCCCTAGATTATACATGTTTTTGTCGGTTAATATTGATTTAAGATACTATTAATGTTAAAGATGCCCTAGATTTGGCATATTTTTGTAGGTTAATACTGATTTAAGATGCTTTTTCTATTGAGCCCAGAACCTTATATAAGACCCTGGGCAGGTCCTTGGGGGGGGGGGGGGGGGGGGCGGCATATCACCTTACGCCAGGGAGATACAATAATAAAGAAAGTAAAACAGACCCCCCAGGTACAATAATCAATCAAAAACAAAAATGAGGAAATACAGACTTTGTCCATAGTCAACTCTCCTCTAATAGCAAGAGGCAAAGCAGTAGTTGAAGAACATGTTTGAGAAGTATGAGCGGAGCATGAGAAGTTGGCCAATGCATCAGCTAACTACACTCTCTGACCACATGCTGGAACTGTATATGCGTAGAGTCCTTCAAAGAACAGAGCATGTCCCACCAAGGATGAAGAATCCATGGAATAGTCTTGCCATTAGAAAGAAGGAGCATAATCAAAACCTTGCAATCAGACTCCAGTATGATAGAAGAAATCCCCAACTAACAACACATCTGTAAACCAATAAGTATAGGCCTGATCTCTGAAATTAGATTGCAAGTAATACCAAAGTAACCATAGCAAACTGAAATAAAAGAACCTCTGCCATCGCTGAGAATAACAGCACCTACAAATAAACCTGGATTTCCTCTACAACAACCATCAGTATTAAGCTTAACATAGAATATGGGAGGAGACATTCAATAAACAAGCGGAGGAGCAGGAAAAAACTTATTAGTTAAGCCCAAGGCCTTTAGAGAGGTTCTCTCAGTAGATTTAAGATGCTATTAATAAGGGATAATTATATATGCATGCTTTTAGTAGACTGGTACATGTACACAATCGTAGATTTTGCCATGTTGAGGTTTGGTACACTATTAGACATATAAGAATAAAAATGCTTGCATGTTGTAGGATATTCTTTTTGGATCTTGGTGTATTATTGAAGTATATAAGTGTCAAAATGCTTGCATATTCAAGGATATTAAATTTAAATTTCATTATATTATCGAAGCATATAAGCATAAAAATAGTTGTATGTTGCAGGATAATTGTCAAAGCAAATCGTTGGTTATTGATTTAAGGTTTTATGCAGCTCATATCCTTGAAGTAGTACTTAGGACATAAGATGTATATGATCAACAGTGTTTTCTTGTGGAGGGTGATAGAATAGCTGAAAAGTAATAGCCTATTGAGGATCTAATATATGCTATAGTAGAATTGTGACTCTCCTAACATTTAAGAAAAAGGTAAGAATATGGAGGCTTTTGGCCAAGGTGTTCAATCTCATATCTAGCTTTCATGTTTTACCTTGTGTTGGCTTAGTCAGATTAGATCAACTGGACTAAAATTTAAAACATGTTCATTAAGCTTTTGTTTAGAATTTTTAACATGATGGCAAGGTGAAAAGGTTTTGACGAAGTATGCTCTAAGTAAAAGCTACCCAACTTCAACTATTACCCAAGTAAAATCTTACATCTCTAAGTAGGGTTGGCAATTCACCTAAACACTTCAGTCAATAGTGTCTATCATTTTAATTTCTTTGCTTCATAAAACTTTTTATATAGATTCAAAGCCACCATTTGATAGAAGACATGTTTAAGTATATACTAAGTTTCTCTGTATATGCTACTTGATTCCTATTTTCCTTATCCTTCCTTGCTATTTAAGTTGTGACCTAAAGTTGATATAAATAGAACTATAGTTGTTACAACCTTTGTTTTTGATGAAGTTTTAATAGGTTACTATGTATTATTGTTGGTAGAAGTTTCATCTAAAGGATAGATTCTCTAACAAGGTACATAGAATTTTAAATAATTACAATGATTACATATTGAATTAGATCATCGTTTAGGCATTATTTAGGGCCCATCATGGGAATAAAATCTCCACATTAAGTTTTAGCTACCTCTTTTGAATTGCAAGTATGACATCAATTGGTAGTGCTTTCATTTATTGTGAACTTATTTATTATATCTATTTTTAATTATAAATATTTCTAAAACTTTGTCCGATTTAATTATATCATTTATCATTTGTATCCCTTTTTAATATAAATCCATTCCCACTTTTTTTCGGTTATCATAATTCAATTTTTTACGAGCTATTGCTCAGTATCCTTATCTTGTAATGCACACTTAACAAGTGATCTAAAAGATAACATGTGCTCTCTTAGAACTTCGGATATATTGAAATAAATTTGTTAAATTATGATATTTTAATAGTAAGATTTAATGCTTTGAAATGGATTAATTAGCATATTTTTTAATGGGGTTTTTGTAAATAACCACCTAAAGAATGTCAAATTCATAGATAACCCCATGTATAATTCGTATTTGCATATAACCCCTCAACTATGATATAATTATATGTCTCATCCCCAAAGATTCAAGCCACTGATTGCATGAGTTCAAGACCACAAAGGCGACTCACATCAAGAAAGATGATGGGAGGAAGGTTTTATAAGTGTTGCATTGCATTCTCATCAATGCCACCCTACATAACACATGTCTAACTTCACAAGAAAACTTCTTCAATCAGACTCTATTGTTTCCCAAGCTATAGACTAACCTAGAAAGGGGTGAAAAAGGTAACTAAAAGTTAATTAGTAGATAAGAGCAGTAAGCAATAATAAATATAGAAGGGGATGAGAGACACAAAGTAGTAGTAGTAGGTGTAGTGGTGGGATAGATACAAAGTAGTAGTAGTAGGTGTAGTGCTTGGAGTCATACTAGGCTCTTTAGACTTTTCTCTTTTTTCTCTCTTGATCACCGGAGGGAATTTGGGCATAGAGAGTTTATACCTTGATTTTGAATTCTCAAGAGATGTGCATCTTTTTGGCTGATCTCTCCAATTTAGAGACGATTTGAATCTATCCATTTAGACACTACTTCTTCCCATTATTTTTGTGAAACTCCTCTTAAGTCTAATGTTAACCAAGATGAGTCTAACATTAATTGGATTAAGTCTTGCCTGGAGGAAATGCACACAGACCTTTGTGTTGTTTTGTCAAAAGCTTCTATTCCTTGTCTCCTTAGTTTCTTAATTTGGTCGCATAGATCTCACCTAATCCTATTGAAATACAAAGAAAGAAATTTTTTCATTTGATTCTCCAACTAGAGGGTAGGTGAGTAGCAGAGGATCTATAGAAGTAGATCAGACAAACGGGAGACAATATATGTGGTTGGCAGAAAGAAGATAAACAGTGTCACTCATAAGATTCAATTAAAGAGCTTGAGTAATTAGTTTTCAAGGTAATCGACCAAAAGATCGATTAACTGATGTAAATCTTAGTCACCTAATTGGTATATCAAGTACATAATGTCGATATCTTAATCACATAAGATGAATAATCAAGTAACATAGACACATAATGAATGCGCTTAAATAATTAGTCAAATTAATAGAGAGGTAAATAATCAATGTAAGGCACTGGAACTAATCACTTTTATGACCATTTAATCGATTAGATGGGAGGTGCTTCATTAATCGATAACTTAACAGTTAATAACTAACCGTCACCTAAGGATCTAGTCAGAACAATTAATCAATTAATTAGTTCACTTAATTGATAGCCAGCGATGTGTTAATTGATACACTTAATCAATAGTTAGAGACTTAATCGATATATCAATCAACTAAGTGAGCCAAATGGCAGACTTAATCGATAGCGATATCGATTAAATGGCCAGATAAAGAGGACTTAGTTGATATAGAGATTGATTAAGTGATCATTGGATGCTAATGCCCTATCTACTATATAATCGACTAAGTGTTAATATTTAATCAAAGTTCTAGTGAGTTAATCGGTATGAAATAAGAGTATGAGCTCTTGCAGCTCCTGAAATCGGTTAAATCTCAGAACTCATAGTGAATTTGCCTACAAAGAATTGATTAAATTAATCATTTAAGAGAAATAATAGTTCATCTAATATCTTTATTTTCATTGTATATTATCACTAAAACATGGGGATGTAAGTATATAAATACAATGGTTCAACAATCTCCCTCTTTTTGGTGATGATAAAACTTTTGAAAGTATATTATTAGAGCAAAAGAATCTCAAAGTAAGAACAAGATATTATAGAAAAATGAACTAGAGAAATGAACGTAATGGAATGGTAATTGAATCAGAAGATATATGCATGAATTCCATTCAAAATCCATCGAATAGAAGAGTAATAGATTGTTAGATAGATGTTTTTCTCCTCCTTTTTGTCAATCAACCAAAAGGGTTGAAGGAGGGAGCTAGAGTAGAAAAGGAGTGGAAAGGAGGTGGAAAAGACTAATATATGTCAGGCATTAGTAAGTTATGATTATGAGGTAACAAGGATGCATGATCCCTTACAATGGTCCACATAGCTTCTTCTTGCTCATCAAACATGGTCTTGAACTCCCAGGCATGTGCAAGAACTCTGCTTCCATTCTTCTGCTGAAGTTTAACAAAGGAAAGAAACTGACTTACAAAGAACCTGGCATATTCTTCTTCTATCAAAATTGTATCTTATTTTATACAAGGGAAGTAGAACGGTTGTTTCTCATATATAAATAACTAGATTAGCTTAATTGGGTTGTTGAACTTGGCTTTATAGAGTTTTGTCTACATCAGGTAGAAGGTCCTCCATCTTTCCAGTTAAACGAACTGTAGGTCCTTACAATCTTCTATAATCAAAACTTGTAGTCAAATTGAAAGAAATCATCTGGGCTCAATCCAAAGGCTACTCTTTCCTTGTCGCACTAGCGGAAGGCTCTCTTGACTACTGGGAATAGAGACATCCATCCTATAGCCATGTATAAACAACACTTCTTCATGAGTTTGCATAGAGTTCTTCTGGATATCCCACATTTCCTTACAGCCATATCCAAAAATACTAAGAAGGCCAAATCTTTGTCTTCCTTTGCCATAGATTTTTCATTGAATTTCACAAACTTTCTCAAAATATCATCACCATATAGCAAGTGATTTATTAAGCTGATCAGAGAAGGAAAGAGGGTCCACTGGTAGAGGCTATGGGTATTGGCATGGGGCAATATTTGGAAGGCATAGAGCCTTCTTCTACAAGCTTCAGACATTCTAAGAAGCTATAGGGCTTGCCCCATCCAAGAGATTGGCAACTTTGAGTTTTACACACCCCTTTGCCTCGTGGATAGAAGTGAGCTTAACCTCTTTGAACTGCTCATCAGAATGTATGGCCGTCTAATGCCGTAGTGGAACATGATCCTTTTGATTGTTGGTTTGCTTCTCATTATAATCATTGAACTTAACAGAGTTTTAGGCATAGACAAAACAATGAATTGATACAGTGTCCATATCGGAATTGCCTTAACGGAGTGAAGTTGACCTGGATAGATGTTGAGACCCATCTTAAGGTAGACAGAGTATGGGTGCATTATACAAATTGGGTGTATCATGGAGAGACACCATTAGATGATATGTTCAGATATCAAACCAACATCCCTCCTGTAGAGTGAAGTTGCTGATAGCACAGTTGAGATGCTCCATGAGTTGCAAGAAGGTAAGTGTTATTGCAGAAGAAGAGCATAAACCAAATTCCAAAGCGAGAGACTTTTATAAACTATTGGAGGATGCTAAAATTCCATTGTATACTAGGTGTCAGAAGGTTTCAAAGTTAACGTTTCTTTTAAAGTTGTTGTATAATAAGATACTGAATCATGTGACGGGGACATGTATGAATATGTTTCTTGAATTCATCAGAGAAATATTATTAGAAGGAGGCAATGTACCTTAAACATGGTATGAAGTAAAGAAGATTATTAAAGATTTGGGGTTAGGATACGAGAAGATAGATACATGTCAGAATGATTGTTTATTATTTTGGAAGGACCATGCACTACAACAAAGTCAACGTATACTTACGACTCATACCTACGCTTACATTAGTTGTCGGTGTAGATAAGTATTTACATATATTTTTTAGAAGAAATAATATTTTATTTATAACAAAAATAAACTCGTAGGTAATATCACGTTTATGCATACTATATAAAAAGTAGTAGGTAATAATATAATCTTTTAAAACCCAAGACGTAGGAGAAGTCCTAAATTCCTTTTCCGAAGGCGGCAAATGACGAAAACATTAGCGGGCCTTTTCCAAACATATCTCCTTCCCCTAAATCTTCATATTCCCACCCCCAAACATCCGGGCAACAGAACCGCTATTATTGTGACGTTGTGCAGTGGCATCTTCTTCCCTCCCCCCACCCCCCGGCCCCCAAAATCCTATGCGCACAATGGTCCTCCTGTTCTTTTTCTTGTTTTGTTTGATTTTTTGGGTTTTCATCTGTGCGGATTGTGTTGGAGTAGAGCTAGTGGGCTATGTGGATGAGGAGTGGCAGTGAGCCTGCGGTGCCAAATCCCCACAGAGGACCTCAATACCTCGTCTCCATCACTGCCGATGAGGACCTCGCCAACATCCTGGAGGAGTACGACATCACCAGCCGCGGCCGGGACTCCCACTCAAGGTCCGAGCCTTGCTCTCCCAGCAGCATCACCCGGCGCCCCCATACCCGACAAGGGTGCCCTCTATGTCGCCGTCGCGCCGCCGGAGGGGAGAGCCCCCTCCTTCTGTGTGTTGCTGACCGCTGCGGCTGCGCCCCGCCACCTTCTCAGCCACCAGCAGTTCTCCCCCTCGGCGGCCACTTTTTTAGAGGCTACCTACTCCCGTGTGCTGCAGCCAGCATCACCACTACGGCCACAAGCACCAGCTCTGCGCCTGCGTGATCCACGGTGGGGTTGCCGGCTATGCCCACCATCTCCAGCGCTGCCAGCGGCGACAACTCCCCTCTTCGGCCAGCTGTAGTAGGGACTCGTCACGTAGTACTTATATATAAGTAGTTCATTGTCCTAGTGTCGCGTTGGATTTCTGTGTGCAGAGATTGGACAGGGAAGGTCTTGTCTTGCCATGAACCACCTCCAGCAACCTGGCTGTCTCGGAAGCCTTGGCCTTCAAGGAGGGAGCAAGAAGATGCATGAGAGGCAGAGCCACCAGATCCATCTTTGACGGTAGTAGTGTAGTGCCCATTTTAGTGTTGCCCACAACATGCTTGAGTATATTCCCCAATTATGAAGTAAACATTTTATTTCATTTTTTTGTCTTGTGTTCTATTATCCTTCAGGAGAGTTCTTCTAGTATTCTTTGTGTTAGGATATCTGATGAGACACCCTCTTTCAGAAAAATTGATCATATGAGTATTTTACATACTTTTTGTTGTTGCTGCCACTACTGATTGCTGCTCCTGCTAGCTGTTGCTGTGGCCTGTGGATCCAGTGCTTCTACTTCTTCTGTGGTGGTCAGCTGATTTTTATTTATTCTTTACTGATGCATTTTTATCTGTCACTTACGTAGATTGGTTGTTTGCAAGTTGATCTTCTTACTCGCCAAGTGAAGGTTTGTGATTTTGGTAGTGCCAAAGTTTTGGCATGTGTTTCTATTTGTTCCTTCCTTCTTCCACTATAATTTTGTAGAATGTGTTTATCAGATAGTGGAAGGTGTGTTGTTGCAAAATCCAAGATATCCGGATTTGGCATACATCTTGAGAATGTATGACACTATATTTGTTGATCCCTTGCATGACTTCTACATTTTATTCTAATGGGACTTGATTAAATTGTTTTATCAAATTTTCCAGTTTGCCTAAAGCTTGTCGTAGTCAAGATCATCTCTAAAGCTAAGGTATGCCAGTTCATTTTCTTGTTTCCAATGGTTTTGTTCTTTTTTTTCATTCCCCGCAAATGAGTTCCCACTGTCATCTAACCGAGCATAAGTCCCCTTGCTTCCATAGTCAAATCCCACCATCGAAGCCAAATGTCATAGGAAAGATCATGACATGCATGACCAAGAAGTTTGCAGGTTGATTTTTTTTGTTAGAACACAAGTAACATTTGCCTAGAAATCAAACAATAGTGCACTGATCTCTTGAATAATAGTAGGATGGTTGTGTGCATGGGTCTTATCTTCTCATCCTTTGACCCAATAGATGAGTTCTCAACCACAATGAATAATGAAATTGGATTGATTAGCTGCTGCAAGTATGATGTTTGGCATCAATTTTTGGTTGTGATTGTTGGCTTCATTTTTGCATTCTGCTTTGTTTTTATGAGCTGTGGGAAAAGAAAAGAAGTGAGGGAGGGGCTGCAGCTTCTGGATAGCTGCTGGCCCATGATTAACATTCGTTATCTCTTATTTTGACTAGTTAGAAATTGGATAGAAGTCAAGGAAGGGCTACGAATAGACAACTGTCTGAGTAGTTTGCTAAGTTGAAGGAGACAATAACTAAGTTGGGGAGGTTTTAATTGCACGGTCTATTTTGATTTGATGTTGATCTTAATAGTTTTGTTTAATCTTTTTTTATGAATCAATGTGACTTGTCACTTCTATTGCCATTTGAATTCAATCCTTTCTTCTATTGGCTAAGCTCTACTACATTCTATTTATTCTTCTGTTTCACAAACTTACTTTTATGTTCTATTTCTAAAGCTCAGTAAGGATGTGTGCGGCTTATGTATATGCTTTTCCTTTTCAGAACCTAGATAGATATCTTTTGCTCCCTATAAATTCTTTTAACCAGAAATCCAGTAACAAAATACTAATTTTAGGTTTGTAGCCAAGTATTACTTCTTTTGAATGGTAGGCTAGTGGATAGTAGAAAATGGCATATGAGAGAATATTGTGATCCATTAACTAAAGTAAAAGGGAATGTGCTTGTCTATCATTGTTGACATGTTGATGTTAAAACCTCTGTTGAGACTACCGCTACATACAATGTGTTAGTTGAGATGGAAAGGATGTTAGTGTACCTATTGCTTCTTTTAAGATCTATTCTTTATTTACTATGCTTGTGTATGATTTATTTTATGTGCTCTTGTTAAGATGGCAATGTTAAAACTACTCGGAGGTCACCACCAACATCAATATTATTTTTTTTGGGCATGCAATGTAATGAAATTATTGTCTCACCAAAGAATCAAGTTAATTGTCATTTATCTTTGTCTAGTCTCTTTTGCAATTTTAAATTCTAACCTATATGTTTTTTGTTTAACAATGTATCTTTAGCATTGAAGTGTTGTGTTGAATTTTCTTACAAACTAGATAATAACAAAAATCTCACATAATAAAGTTCTCACAAGTTTAATAAACTTCCTTTTGTTTGCTTCTCACGAATTGGTTTGATTTTTAATGTCACTTTTTATTTTATTTTGTAGGTACTGGTGGATTCTTCTAGGCACCTTCAAGTTACTGAAGATTCATAATTTGGTTCAACGTCTTCTTTGAACTTTCAAAATAGTGAAGTCTTGTGATATCATGTTGTGAAGTTTGGATGATGAGCATTATGTGAGATATTACATTGTGTCCATGGATGTATAGAACAACTTTGTGGTTTAAATTTTATTGCGAATAAAAATACCTATACATGATGGTTCATAATTTATGCTTATCCTCTTGTAGAAAGATAAAATTACATGTGTAATGGTTTGATGGAACCATGGATTGATAATTGGTTGATGGAACTATGGTGGAGTTATGGATTGAGAATAGGTTAATGAAACCATGGTATTTGATGGAAGTATGGATTGATAATAGGTTGATGGAATCATAGATTGATAACAGTAGTTATTGACATTACAGTTGCAGTGTATGTGTATACAAGTACATATGAATGCCTACGGCAATTAAGCTTGGCAAGACCTTTGCCTACTATTGTAATGTAGTATGTACCTATGGGAAAAAAATCGTCGGTAATCATCTTTTCCTATGACATACCTACCAATCAAAATAACGGTGTATGTCATCCTCCTTTATTTGTTTTTAAAATTAAAGAGCAACACCTACGATGTTGCTTACCTACTTTAGTATGAATAGTAGGTAAAAGTTATGCAATATCTACGATCCAAAAATGGTAAGTAAGGTTTTACTGACGCGACTTTTACCGACTACGTTCAACCGTAGGGAAGATAGTTGTAGGTGCTGAAAATGCTCGTGTGATTAATGTGAAAAAACTATGTTGTTTAGGGTAAATTAACCTATTAAAAAAAATGCAACTAAGGTGCAGTGATCGCCAGAAACTTTTAACTAAAAAGCTTCAAAAGAGATTTGATCGCTTACCTGTTTGAATGCGGAAGATTGAATCCTTGGTTCCCCTCCTTCAGCCGGCTGAAGAAAGAGAGCCTCTTTGTTCTTTTGTTCTTGCTGTTGAATGTTGAGGATCGTCCAGAAGTTCTCCTGGCTTCGTGCTTGATTTCCCTCTTTTTGATCTCTTGTTGTTGTTGTTGAGTGCAGCAGAGATAGAAACAGAAAAATAAAGAAGAAGTACTGATGAGAATTTAAATGGAAATAATATCAAAACTAACCATGATTATAAACATATTTAAACAGCAACTCACTTATTTAAATGGCTTTGAAACCCCTTTAAAACAAATGGGTTTTGGAAGATAGATGACGTGGTGTGTGTTGCGTGAAGTGAATATGTGGTATGAAACTAATGAATGATGTAAAAATGAAATTCAAAGTGAAACACTTATGCCCAGTCCAGTTGGTTGAAGCTTTGAAGATCTTGAAGAAGGATGCCGACTTCTGGAAATGACAGCGCTCCGGCGTTCCGACGTGGTTGCTTCGATCTTCAAATCGCTATAGCGCTGTGGCTCAATAATTCTCTCTCTCTCTTTTTTTTTTTTTTTTTAACTCTTGAGATGCAAGGTATTTATAGGCATTTTCTGCGTTCGCGATTAACATAGAAAAATCTAGGATTTATCTATATTAACCGACAGATAAACACTGATTAATTCATCTTTATCTGTAATTATCTAAAATGCGTCCACCTTGGCTGATGCCTTTCAGATTTAATTAAGATAAGGATAAATATCTGGGAAACTTATCTTTATCTTTATTAGCTAAAAAGCGTCCACGTGTGTAGACGTCTTTTACACCAATTAAGATAAGGATAAACATCCGGAAGAGAAGTTAAAACAGCTTAGGAGACCTAAAACGCGTCGACCCTCACAGACGCCTTTTAGTTAATAAATCAATTAATTGAAATTCAAATTTAAACGCTAAAATAGGAATAAACTCTAAATGGCGTCCACATGGGTCGACGCCTTTTAGGATTCTTCATATTTTAACTGAAATTTGATCTAAAATCAATTTGATTGATTAACTTAAACATGTCTGTTAAACCCGACACTCAAAAAGATTAATAAAAATTAATCAATGATTAAATATCAAACCATTATGAGGCATTATTATATGATATGAAATTTACTCGAAATGATGTCAAAATTAGCGTGTCTACAGCTGCCTCACCTTGGCATCGTCTTTGCAAGGGAATGAAATGGAATGGAATGTATTGAAAAGGTGATGCCAAGGTGTGATGAGACACGCTCTTAACATCACATGATTGGAATTTTTCTCAAAATCATCAATGAAGATAGCTCAACGAAATCAATGAAATCAATCCTGTCTGGATGAGGTAGACAAGAAAATAAAATAAAGTCGATCAACCTCCTCGGAGTGGGAAGTACCCCAGGTCATAGACACTGTAGGTTTCATCATAGGGAGCGTTTGCCAGCCAATGTGGACGTGCTGCAGCCATGATGGATCTTAAAAAGAAAACAAGAAATATTGGATAAAGAATCCAAGAAAAGATATAATTCCAATGATATCTTCAAGCGAACCTCAAAGATAATCAAGATACTCAATTCGGAATGGAATATTTCATATCATGTTGAGATTATTTGATTAATGGTCTGAAACTTAATCAATAATTAATCCTTATCACAATGATTTCAAAGTCCTACATGATGCATGCTGGGCTAAAAGAAAAATATAAAGTCAAATAAAATATAAATTAATCAAGGATAATATTGTTAAATTGTCATTAATGAGTCAAGATACCAATTCTTGTAATTCAGTGCTAAGCCGAAACTCGTTTATCCACGCACCGTTTCACAAAAGTGGAACTATCGTCCTTACTAATTAACAATCCAACGGCCTATCCGTGTGATTAAGAATCCTCTGGAATTATCACTGTTTTTGTTTGTTGAAGGGGAACTCAAATTCCAGTTTCATCAAAAACACAAGGTCCTTGATATGCTCTAATAAATATTTATCATATAGGAATGCGAATGCATAATAATTACATGAAATAATACAAGGATAGAAATAACCGTCTTTTTAGCCACGGCCAGGACTTCTTGACTCCCACAGTGGGATCTTCTTGACATTTTCCAGATTTACTTGAATTTCCTTGAATTTTCTGCAATCAAAATTGTTAATAATTCCAAAGAAATATTCAATTTAAACATCCAAAACCCATAGAATTTCGGATAAATCATATAAAGATCTGAAACGCGTCGTGTCGCGCAGACGCCTTTTAACGTTAAAACGCGTCGCTTATTCTCGACGCCTTTTACTCACAGAAACAGGTTTCTGCTTGTTCTCTATTCGAATTCCAACTCTATCAATGCACATCCCTTTTTCAATCCGGAAAAGTCTTCTTAGGATCGCAATGTTGTCTATATAAACACCTTTAGGTCGTTCCCAAGCAATCCCACTACAATCCAAAGATCAAGAGTTGAGTTTTCTTCAAGGTTTCTTCAAAGTTTCAAGGTTTCCAAGGTTTCCTAGCTTCAAGAAGGAGAAACTCCGAAAAAGTTCAAGCAAGAAGATGAAGATGTCTTTAGAGCAGTTTTCTAATGTGGAGAATCACCTTAATGGAAGAAATCTCAATCTCCAAGTAAGTTCAATCAACTTCTTTCTCAATTCTCTTCATATTTTTCATGTTCTTCGCGTTCTTCATCATGTTCTTCACGTTCCTCATCATGTTCTTCGTCTTTTCTTTTGATTTTCAGAACTATCCCATGTTTCCTGGCCCAAGGAAGTTTACTTCCTTACCTTGGATCCGTAAACTTGCAAAAAGCATCAAGCTTTCCATGCAAGTATTCATATCCAAGTAGAATCTTCAAGGTCTTGTAGTGCTTGCCAAACATTACAAGAGCGCGAACGCAGATTGGGCGGCTATGGGTGCCTTGATCGAGTGGTGGCATCCCCAAACTCATACGTTCTTCTTCCAAGACTTCGAGTGCACGATTCTTCTAGAGGAGGCGGAGCTTCTTTTAGGTCTCCCAAAGACCAAAGAGAACAAAGAGAAGATAGCTTTGATGAAGGAGAGAATCACCGGTCAACAATTGTTGACATCGATCATGAAAGATCCTTCAGAAGCTAAAGGATGTCTTACTAAAAGGGGGATCAATCTCACCAAGCTAGCCGAATGGACGCTGTACGAAATTGATGATCTAAGGGAGGATGAAGCGGAGGATGTAACGAAAGCTTTAGTTACATGCCTAGCCGGTGCCTTGTTCTTTTCTGCTCAAGATAACAACTTAGAAGATGACCAAGTTAGTGCCATATGCGCAATCTTCGAAGGTAAATCCATTAGCACTGCACTCTTAGCATATCTTTATAGTGGGCTTTCTGCAGCGTCTGTGGGCCGTCCTCCTTATGGATGCATGCTACTCTTCGCCTTATGGGTTGAACTTCACTTCAAGTTTGAGCACAGCAAGAAAAGGCTTTTGAATCCATCTCAAATTTACTTGAATAGCCCAATTCATTGCATAGCTAATATTGTAAAGTTCAATGAGCATATGGTTAACAAGGTTCCAAAACTCAAGACCCGAGCCGATTGGAGAGAGTATTTAAAGCTCATGACGTCCGACATATTCGACTCGTCTCCACTTGCTCTGGTTGGAAAACCTGTATGGGTGCGCCGTGCAGCAGGAGCAGACCTTAAGTTGATCGGAGCCACCGAATTCGTGCTGTACAATCCACATCGATGCCTTACTCAACTTAGCTTGGGCCGTCGTGAATTCCCCGAGTTCTCTCCCACACTTCCGATCAAGAAGCGCGACTTGGAATCCGACGAAGATTATGAAGCCATACAAATCATTACCACTCTATGGAATCTTGGCTTCAGTTACCGTGTAAGATCCTCTAAAGATAGAGATAAAGGATTGAAATTTCCCTACCTTAAAGGTCTTCATGAAATCCTTCCTTAAATGTCTTCTTTCTCTTTTTTTTTTTATGATGTAATAAAGGATTTAATTGAATAAAGAGTGATTTTCCACATCTTGGAATCTTTCCCCAACTTTCTGTGATGTGCACATGATTTTTCCTTTAGAGAAAACTTGATTTTTTTTCTGAAAATTCAACAGTTCGGGTTCTGTAAAAATGTAAAACGCGTCCAGTCAGAAAGACGCCTTTCAAACATAAATATTTTTCCCGAAATTAAATTTAATCTTCAAAAACCCGATTTAACCTTAAAACCGCGTCTGCACATAATGACGCCTTTCAACCATAATTATTTTCCAGAAATTCGATTTATTCCTTAAAAACCCGATTTAAACCTTAAAACGCGTCTGCACATGATGACGCCTTTCAACCCTCTGTCCTACTTTTCCCAGGATTCTGTCATTAATTCCATGATTATTTCTCTGAAACACGTCCACACCACACGACGCCTTTCATGATTTTCTCCTGTACGGCTCTGACGAAAATATTGAAAAGCGTCTACTTATGTGGACGTCTTTCATTCAAATTCAAACCTCTGTCAGTGCCGCCTCAACTTTTGTACCCAAAAACGCGTCACTCTGTGTCGACGCCTTTCACCCTTTTCGTTAACAGACCCGCGAAGGCCCCTTTCTTCCTCACTTTTCCAAAATTTCTTCTCTCTTCCTCTCCGGCGGCGATTTCGAACTCCGACGATCTCTCCCGCAAATCTCCCTCTTCTCAAGCCATGGAACGCGGTGAAGGTTCTGGAAAGACGAAGGTCATAGCCAAGAGGAGGCGGAGGCAAGAAGAAGAAGCTCCCGAGGAAGTTCCCGCGTTATTAGCCGAGGCGGCGGCTTTCTTGGAGGAGGAACTCCCTCCACCGGCACCCATGGCGGTGGAAGAAGAAGAGGAGGGCGACCTCCACACGGTAAGCTTCCTGTGGGTGTGATTGTGTGAAGAAAAGAGGATGAACGGGATTTTTGAAGGAATCCGAAATCTGGACTTGAAAGGCGTCCAGACCAGGTGACGCCATTCAAAAGGCGTCATCATGGGTCGACGTCTTTCAAGATAAATTCCGGATTTTTAAATATGAATAAAATTTTTGAATCGCGTCAAGGCGTGTGGACGTGTTTTAAAAGACGTCCATGTGGGCTGACGCCTTTCAAGACAGAACTGATTTTTCCTGTTTTTATTAATTACTGACCCTTTATTTTATGTTTTTATTTGCAGGGAGTGATGAGGGCCAGAATCTCATGGGACCTAGTAGTAGGGGCTTATAGGGGGCTCCCGGATTTCCAGAAGGCGCGCCTGCGTCAGATGGGATTCGGCGAGGTACTGGACATTGAGCCATTTTGGCTTGATCTGGTCCTGCTACAGGTTTTGAGGGAGAGATGACATGCGGAAAGCCGTGCTTTCCTGATGCCGTGGGGGCATATGGTCCCCACCCTAGAGGATGTGGCCAGGATTACTGGCCTCAGGGTAGATGGCCGACCTGTGAGCGGGGTGACCTACCCCAACTACCAGGGATTGGCAGAGGCTTTGTTAGGGATAGAGGTATCTAGCCTAGGCAGGGAGGCTAGGATGGTTCCTCGAGTAGAGGTAGAGGCTGCGCTAGGATTAGATGAACCCCGGCGTCGTTCTGACGAGACCCGGGAGGAGTTCAGGATTAGACTAGCCGAGTCGTCCTCCTCAGTCTACTGTAGCGATCCTGGCCAGGTAGAGGAGGTGGATAGACAGCTCAGGGTCTTCTTAGTTTTCTTTTTCGGTCGGTTGCTCTTCGGTACGAAGGGCGACCATATCCACTGTAGATTTCTTTACTTGTTAGATGATTTAGCTAGCCTAGGAGAGTATGCCTGGGGTGCAGCCCTTCTGGCTCACCTCTTTGCCGACCTATCCGCGGTCACGCCGGACCATGAGACCACATCAGTGGCTTCTCGCCATTTCTTCAGGTATTAACCTGTTTAATTATTTGTTATATGCAATGTAATATGATATGATGCTTTTTTTTTTTTTTTTTAACCTATATGTTCATGAACGCAGGTATGGAGCTATTACTACTTCCCGCTCGGCAGAGCGAGGATCGTGCATCCGAATGCCGTCCCTTTTGCCTGCCGTTGGCAGCCGATTGTGGACACGGCTCCACAGCACCACCAGCTGACGGCCCTCCGCCGTCAGTTTCTGGATTATCACGAGCTTCTGGTGAGTTTTTAACTTGTTCAATTTTATTAATTAAATGCAATCTTTTTTGTTCATTAAATGCAAGTTATTTTATGAATGCATCTAACCTATATGCAGGTGATCTGGCGCCCATACCTGGGCATGAATGAGGAGGGTCAGCCGTGGGTGACGGCTGGCAGGAGGCAGTTCGGGAGGCAGATGTGGGTGCATTGCCTCAATGAGATCGAGCTCCTCCGCCTTCGGCTCGTGATGAGGACACTGGGCCTCCACCAGGAGTGGATAGATGAAGAGGTCCCGGAGGGCATCGGAAGGAGCATGAGGGGGAAGCAAGCCCTCACCGATTGGCGTGCCAAGTTCCCGGAGCAGTACGAGGACTGGCACCGCCGCGGCATCAGAGTGGAGTCACGAGCGGAGAGTAGGGAGGCCTACCTCCAGCAGTACCGGGCCCACTATGCCGATCAGCTTCGGCTCCTCCGACCACTCGATGTAAGTATGCATTCATGCGTCTTTAATTTTATTATTATCTTGATTTATATTTGTGAATGAATGTATGTATGTCATGCAGGACGCGCGTGATGCGGTCATCGTCGACCTTCGGGCCCGCCTACATGATGCGGAAGCCCAGCTAGAACAAGTCCAGAAGGAATTATATGACTTGGTATGCATGAATGAATATGAATGCATGTTTTAATTAATTGTTTTGGCGATTAACCACTGATAGTTGTCTTTCGGTGCAGCGAGCCGTCTACACCCAGGCAGCTCCTCCTTCCCATGGAGCTTCGTCTTCATCCTCTGCTGCTCATGATGCTGCTCTGGCTGACCTCCAGAGTCAGCTTGGCATTGCAGAGCACGAGCGCCGGAGTGTGGAGGAGAGGTACAGGCGTGCTCGACAGCGTGCACAGGAGCGCGGTTTGACGAGTGCCTTCACCGCCAGTGCTGCCGTGTCTTCTGGTCAAGCGGGTCCGAGCGCGATGCGGCCACCTCCACCTCCTAGTCGAGAGCCAGCACCGGATGCACCTGACGAGGCCCAGAGCCAGTTGGACGAGGGCGGAGGGGAGAGTCAGCCTTGAGGGCTCATGTATCTTCTTTTCTTCATGTATCATGTAAAAACAATCTTTTGATAATATACATGAAACTTTTGGCTCCAATCTTGTGTTCTTGTGTTTATCTTGCATCCTGTACACACTTAACAAACAGGTTAAGTATCTATTTAGGCTTAGCCCCTTGCCTGACCAAATAAATGGTCAATCAATCTTTTCTTCAATAAATGGTCAAGGGGCATAGCCTTTATTAACAAAGGTAATGAGAATAATCAAACTTAAGCAAAATGCAACATACAAGCAGACAAATGCTCACTGAAAATAAAAAGAATGAAACATACTAAATGCAACAAGCAGATGCTAACTGAAATATTTTTGTTGTTTTGAAATATTCATTTTTTTGTTTGGGGTTTTGAAATATATGCCTTTTTTTTTTGAATTTTGACATATGTATTTTTGACTTTTTGAAACATATGTATTTTTTTGGATTTTGAAAACATGTATATTTTTTTTGACTTTTGACATATGTATTTTTTTAGATTTTTGTTATATGTATTTTTTTTTGAATTTTTTTGACTTATGTATTTTTTTTTATTTTTTGACATATGTATTTTTTTTGGATTTTTGATTATAAAGATCAGCATGGTACTCAGATCAAAAGATCATATTCGTTTATTAACTTAATTTCCAAATTGTTCTTTAACAACTTAACTTAAACCCATCGTGTTTGAATTTGTGTTTCCATTCGTGATCCCATTTGATGATTTGACCCTTAGTCAATGTAAGTCATTCCTTAAGTTTGAAGTACATCTCTTTAGAAAGAAAAGATGAATAAGTTTAGAAAGCCCATGAGAAGGTTCCGGAGACTTAAAAAGATGTTCCTTTCCTACCCTAATATCCGTTGGGGTTCGGTCATTTCTTTCCGGGGTATTTATCGACCTTGCGTTCCCTTTTGTTTCATTTCATGGCCTTGATGTAACGTTTGTAATGTAATAGCCTTTTGATTTGACATTTGGCTTTTGCCTTTTGCTTCTCTTTTCTTCTTCTTTTCTTTTCGCTTTGGGACGGATCTCCCCCTTTTTTTTTTATGACGACCTCCTACTAAGATGGCGGGTATTCTTGGTAGTCTATTCTAAGTCTCGTTCCTACATCATGGGCCGATTGTAAAATGAAATTTTTACTTTAAAAAGAATGATTTGTACTTTACACTTTCGGTCAAGCTTTCGATATTCTTTAGGCCTTGGCATCTCTTGTTACTCACGAATCAAACGTGTCAGTGTGTGGAGTAATGGGCTTAAAATTAAGTTATCCAGACTAATAAAGAAATTTGAGTTTATAAACTTTCTGATTCCACTGGTCTTTGTACCATACTGATCGACTCTTTAACCTAAGGGTAGTATTTCTTAAGATGTAAGCCATTCCATGGATGTTTTAGCTCTTCTCCTTCTGCATTAATAAGACGATAAGCATTACCAGGAAAAGCATGCGATACAACATAAGGTCCTTCCCAGTTGGGTTGGAGCTTAGAACGCGGACCACCAGGTTTTACAAAAATTCTTTTGACAACCATTTCACCAACTTTGAACTTACGTTCAATGACTTTCTTTTGATAAAAACGTGCTAGTCTGTTTTGATAAATTTTTGCATGATTAGCAGCTGACCATCTTTTCTCGTCTAAAAGTTCCAATTGAGTAAGGAATGCTGAACGATGTTCATCAATGGAAAATTTCTTATTCAATTGTACTCTTAATGACGGTATGAGGATCTCATATGGAACTACCGCCTCCATTCCAAATGTTAATGAATAAGGAGTTTGCCCAGTAGGCGTGCGGATTGAAGTTCGGTAGGCCCATAGAGCCTCAACCAATTTTTCTGGCCAATCTGCGAATTTGTTAGATTTGCACGTCTTTTTGATGATTTTTATCAAAGTCTTATTTGTTGCCTCTGCTTGGCCATTGCCTTGCGGATAATAAGGAGATGAATGATGCAATGCAATTTTATACCTGTTACAGAGGTCCTTCAGTTCTTGTGACACGAACTGCGG
Source organism: Zantedeschia hybrid cultivar (assembly GCA_030544215.1). Lineage (NCBI taxonomy): Eukaryota > Viridiplantae > Streptophyta > Magnoliopsida > Alismatales > Araceae > Zantedeschia > Zantedeschia hybrid cultivar. Next base: position 52,930,920 of record JARZZO010000011.1, read on the forward strand.
TCCGTTGTCGGTGACGATGGTGCTTGGAATTCCAAATCGGGTGATGATGTTCTTCATGATGAATTTGCAGACGGTTGATGCTTTGATCTCCACGTACGCTTCAGCTTCTGCCCACTTGGTGAAGTATTCCATTGCCGTGAGAATGAAAGATTTTTGCTTGATGCCGGAATCTGGGTTACCAAGAGGTCCAATAATGTCGAAAGCCCACATGGAGAAAGGCCATGGGGAAGAAACAGGATGGAGTGAAGATGCAGGAGAATGAATTTTGTCAGCGTGAAGTTGACACTTAGCACACCTACGGACATATCCTACACAGTCTTCTTCCATGGTTGGCCAATAAAATCCTTGTCTAAGGATCTTCTTTGCTAGCATCTGTCCATTGACATGGCCACCACAAACTCCACTATGAGCTCCTTCCATAACCTTCAAAAGCTCATCTTCGTCTAGACATCTCAGAAGAACTCCATCAAAACCTCTCTTATATAATGCTCCTCCAACTAGGGTGTATCGTTGAGCAACTCTCCTGATAGCTCTTTTTTCTTCTGTTGTAGCTACCTCAGGATACGATTGATCTTCACAATATTTTGCGATTTCATAATACCATGGCTTCCGTTCATCATCCATCTCTTCTAACAGCTCCATTAACATGATTTCTCTTTTTTCAATGATATCTCCGTCTCTGACTTTCTTCAGTAATTTCTCCTTAGTTCTAAGAAATGAAGGATCTTTCACGGCGGGTGAAAGACGCCTATGAATTATGATTGATTCGGATTGTTTGCTGATTGGAAAATCAAGAGAAGATGCAAGTGAAGCTAGAGCGTCAGCTAAGATGTTCTGATTCATAGGGACATGGACAAAGATCAATTTCGTGAAAAGCTTTGAGTAAGCAGAAGTAAGCTCTTGATAAGGCTTGAGCTTGGGATCGAGAGTTCGATACTTGGTCAGCACTTGGCGAAGAATTAATTGGCTATCACCCACAATTCTGAGTTTGGTAGCACCATGGAAATGAGCAGCCTCGAGACCAGCAAGGAGTGCCTCGTATTCAGCTATATTGTTGGTAACTGGAAAGTCAAGCTGAAAGGCTTGTGGAATGGTGATACCTTCAGGTGATAACAGAACAATACCGATCCCTTTTCCATGAGAATTCAGAGCTCCGTCAAAATGCAGAGTCCACATATCATCTCTGATTTGATTTACGGACATCAGTTCCTCATCCGGAAACTCTGATCGCACTGGATCGAATCGGGGAAGGGGATGATGAGCGAGATGTTCTGCTATGGCATAGCCCTTGATCGCTTTCTGCTGAATGTAGATGATATCGAATTGAGATAGAAAGCTTTGCCATCGCGCTAACCTATCAGTAAGAACATATTTCTCCAGAAGGAATTTGATCGGATTCATCCTAGCGATGAGATGGACTTCATGGGCCAGAAAATAATGCTTCAATTTCTGAATAACCCAGACCAATGCTGCACATGTCTTCTCCATCGCCGTATATCTCTGTTCAGCGGGGTTGAGAAGTTTAGAGAGATAGTAGGCTGCCCTCTCTTTTCCTTCTTCATCCTCTTGTGCTAGGACAGCCCCCACTGCATCATCCAGGACTGAAATGTAAAGTATCAATGGTTTGCCTGGAGATGGTGGTCTCAAAACAGGAGGACTTGCTAAATAGTCCTTTAATCCATCGAATGCCTCTTGACACTTATCGTCCCAATCAAATTTGACTCTCGGCTTAGTAAGCTCGTAAAACGGCTTACACCTTTGTGAGTGCTGGGAGACAAAGCGGCGAATAAATTGTAACCTCCCGATTAATCCTCTTAATTCTTTCAAATTCTTAGGAGGTGGCATTTCTCTGATAGCCTTCGCCTTATTAGGATCGATCTCAATTCCCCGTTTACTGACAATGAATCCAAGCAATTTTCCTGAAGACACCCCGAATACACATTTCTTGGAGTTCATCTTTAACTGATATTCTCTCGATCTCTCCAATACCCTTGCCAAAACTTTGGCGTGCTCAGCCTTTGTTTTAGATTTAACCAATAAGTCATCCACATACACTTCCAAATCTATATGCATCATGTCATGAAATATTGCCATTATGGCCCTTTGATAAGTGGCTCCAGCATTCTTCAATCCAAACGGCATGACAACATAGCAGTATGTTCCCCAAGGTGTAGTGAATGACGTTTTTTTCTTGATCCTCTTCTGCCAGCTTAATCTGATTGTATCCTGAAAATCCATCCATAAACGATAACGTCTCATAGCCAGCAGTGTTATCGATGAGTACATCAATATGAGGCAATGGAAAATCATCTTTAGGACATGCCCGGTTCAGATCGCGGAAGTCAATGCAAATTCTGACCTTCCCGTCCTTTTTCATAACCGGGACTATATTGGCCACCCATTGTGGATAGAGGACAACTCTAATAAATTTGGCTTTATGTAATTTGTCGACCTCTTCCTTCATCTTTAGAGCCATTTGTGGGTGGAATCGCCTTAATTTCTGTTTGACCGGGCTAGCTCCTTCCTTTAATGTCAATCTGTGTTCAACTAAAGATGAGTCTAACCCCGGCATATCTTCATAACTCCAGGCGAAAGTGTCCTTATAGTCCTTGAGAACTTGTACCATTGCTTTTTCATCCTCTATAGAAAGACTTTTACTGACGAGGACAACCTTAGGTTCGTCTTCAGTCCCTAAATTAATTTCTTTGGTGGGCTCTTCTACGGCAACTGAGGGTTCATCAAATCTCTTTACTCCACTGGCATATGCCTCAGCCGCGTCCTCGTCATCTTCCTCTTCAACAATGGGGTCCTTTTCATGCATTAATTCATATACCCCGTACCCATCATTGACTGACTCATCGTCCATGCAATCTTCTGGCATCTGAATTGGATTTTCTAAAAATTGAGGGATCAGAGAGCAAGAAGAACACTTATCAGCTAAGTCCTGGAGGTATCTATCTGGAATTTGCCTACCCTTAGGCTTCCTAGACTTCCTAACCTGACTAGACTGCCTAACTTCACTATCATAACCTAACGAAGATGAAGCAGGATGAAAATCCTGGGATACAAGTGGAAATACAAGAGAATCCTCCCGAGGGGAGGGACAAAGTATATCTAGAAGAGAATCTTGACCGAAGGACCCGCGCGGCGGGGTGCAATCGGACAAGAAAGATGTTTCCTCGATGAGGATTTGGGAAGAATTTGTTGCCAAATTGGCGTTTTTTTTTTGATAATGAAAGAATTAAACATAAAGCAGGAATGAATAAAAATGGGAGGAGAATCAGACGGAGGAATTGGCACCAAGGCCAGAGGATTATGGGGATCATATAGTAATATGTCCCAAATCAGATTATACAACCTCTCTAGATTGAGAGGAGGTTGTGGTATGATGTCCCGAGGGGACAGAGTAATCATGACGGGCGGAGCCCGTGGAATATCTTCAATTATGACCCGCGACCAAGTCGGGGTCAAGAGTAGTGTACGAAATAAAGTATGGAGCATGAAGACATGTGAATGATATGTCCCCCTCCAGAGCAGATCTGTTGTATAACCAGCTTCATAGGGGTCATCTGGTTCCCCTTCGTCAGTCTCTTCGGACAGCAGTATCCGCTTGTCAAATATGGCACCAGGGCTTTCAATCAGTTCATCAATCTGCGGTGGCCACTTAGGTTCTGCAGGATCTAGGAATAGTCTGTTCAGTGCTATGTAGAGGTCCCTCAGGTCGAACCACCTGTACCATTCACATTCGGGATCATGAAATTTCCTCCTTTTCATAGGCCGCAGAGCCTCCAAGGATTGGTACGTAAGCAGTTCAGAGCAATGTCTGGCCAAGTCCCTCCCATATATGTCATGGAAGTCAAAACAGGAAGTAATGACTACCGTATTGTCGTGGCTAAGTATGGGTCCTTTTACAAAATGCGTACACAGGGTCCATGTTAGGGGTTCTCGGCCTTCTTTGGGTGGTGTGGACATTGCCTCCCAGATTTTCGGACCTTCTTCGATCTCTGCTTGTTTCAGTTTTATTGGTCTATAGCCCAGACCACTTCCAGGTGCTGCTCGATGATTTCTGACAGGAGTGGTCCTGCTTTGCAATTGTGTGCCCAGACCTCTTCCAGGCTCATAGCCGTTCTTCATCATAATCCTCCATCCTGGGGTACTCATGCACTTCCCCCTTTTGATAGCATCTAATGGGTATGGAGAAATAATAGCGGCTTTCAGAGGATCAGCCACTGGACGGTAGACCTGTAATACCGACAGAAAAGGTTGTCGGCCAGGTAAAACAGCAGACTTGATGTTCAAGGTGTGAGCAGCAGCAAGGATCGGCATGCTCGTTACTTTAATTATTCGCCCTTTATAAGGAAATTTGAGGCATTGATGATTCGTAGAAGGAATCGCCTCAAGAGATTTAATATAAGGACGACCCAAAATGGCATTTATGGAAGGGTCGATTTCCAGGATGTGAAATTCGACCTCTGCGTGACTTACGGGGCCCAGCTCCACCTTTAAATAAACCATTCCCAGAGGGGAACGGGTAGAATTGTCATATGCTGTTACTGATATGGGGCTGGGCAGCCATTTTTCTTTGGGCACGCCGCATAGCTCCAGGGTCTTCGGGGGTAAAACATTGATCGAAGCCCCTGTGTCGACCAGGCATGCATCCACGGCCCTCTTACAGATGTTGACCGTGATACTCAGAGCCATGCTTCTGGCTGCTGGCGGTGCTAGTTCCGATGTATGGAATGTTATTGAGGGCTGATCCCCCTGAGGAACTAGTAGTGCTGCAATCTTCTCTACTGGCACGTCTTCATTGACCATCACCTTCTGCAGATATTCCATTCAAGCTTCTTGGTGACTCTTGGATCTTTTGATTAGTTCGAGTATAGTGATCCGTGCCGGTGTCCGATCCAGGTGTTTCAACAGGTCGTATTGAGTGCCTGGTGCACTCTCTTCATTATGGGCTTCCTCAGTCGGCTGTGATGGGCCGTCTCTGACTGTGGACTGAGGAAAGACCTTGTTGAAAATCCTTCCACTCCGGAGCGCGTGTTCCCCAACCGTGGAGGATCCGGGTGACACCTTAAGTACCTCAGAGTTGGATGGTGCGGATGGCGTAGAGGGTTGGTATGTAGGTGATGGCGTAGGGCTAGGTGGTGATGGCGCGGTACGGATTAGAGGCCTAGATGGTTGGATGGTGGATGGGTAAGTGGTTGGCGAAGTGGGGAATGGTACGCGTAATAGCGGTTTGGATGGTAAGGGGATATCTGGATAGGAGGTAGTAGTAGCGGGTGAAGTAGGAAATGGTATGCGTAGTAGTGGCCTAGATGGTAGGAGGGGCGCGTAATTGGTTTGCGGGGGGTTATATGATGGAGGCGTAGGAGTGCGGGGCGTAATGGGTCTAAGGAAGGCGGGTAGTGGTAATGGGTTATTGGGCGTAGGCGAGTGATATGTGGGTGTGGGTATAGGGGTGATGGTAACGGGTTGTGGCCTTGGTATGTGGATGGTGCGGCGTGGTGGTCGCTCTGCGGTACTTTGAATGTGACCCGTTGAACAAAGAGAGGAGGAGTCCTCTACTCTCCACTGCTACCCACGACCAGCCTCAGACTGGCTGTTCGTCAAAATGGCAACCTGGTTTTGGTTCTGGTGCTCCGGGAGTGGATTCTGCACTATGCCCATATTGGGTGGTGCTGCTGCTTGTGCCGGTAGTCTTGCTTGCTGCTGCTGCTGCTGCGGTCTCCTCGCCTTCAGGGCTGTTATGTACTTTTTCATCTCCTCCCAGTCTATGCCGCCCTGCTCGTTGAGATCATGAATATAATCTTTGAATTGAAAGCAGGTGTCAATGGTATGCCCAGGTTGCCTGTGGAAGTAGCAATACCTAGACGTATCGGCATTTTGAGGCCAGACGGCCTTCTCCCTCGGCAAAACTAAGGCATTAGCTGCCATTAAAGCACTGAAGATATCCGCCAAGGATTCTGGGAGGGCCGGGTATTCTGCCCTTTTCGGGCCTGGAGGTCTCCTCTGCTGGTTGTAGTCACCAGGAGGAGGGACATTGTGGTACGCCGGCGGTGCACGCGGCTGGTGCTGTGGCTGTTGCTGCTGATATGGCTGCTGATACTGCTGTTGTCGTTGCGGCTGTTGTTGTAGCTGTTGCTGGTTTTGATTCGGCTGCTGGGGCCGCTGGTACTGCTGTTGGTAATGGGGGTTCTGCTGCTGCCTGTACCCCTGTTGGCTCGGCTGCGGTGGCCTCTGGTACTGCTGCTGATTCCTCACAAACTGGGGCGAGTTATTGTTCATGGTACTGACTTGCTCATGAGAGAGCGTGCCCTCAGTAGTTGGACCTGTGCTAGGAGAATTTGGCACTGCAGGCTTCCGAGGTGGAGGCCTGCTAGGTCTGTGAGGATCAAAGACGCTAGAGAACGTAGCGTCCTTGAAGGCATTCTGGCAGTACCGTGCTCTTTCATAGAGCTCTGCCATATTAGTCAAATTGTTCAAGGAGAGGACTAGCTTGAACTGGGGCGTGGCGTTAGAAATTAGCATCTTTACTTGTTCAGATTCGGACAAGTGATCCTTCACTTTTTCAGCCAGGCCCCGCCACCTGTCAGCAAAACTGACAAACTCCTCGTCCGGTTTCATCTTTTCTGCAATGAGGTCCGTGATCGACAAGGAGGGTGCGACTCTGTCCTGGTATCGTTGGATAAATTTGCCTGAAACGATACCGTAATCCTCTACTTCGGAGGGTTCCAAAGAAAAGAACCACTCGAGGGCTGGTCCCTCTAGGGATCTCCTGAACAAGAAAGCCAATGACCTCTTATCATTCTGCCAGAAAGAAGATTCGTACATGAACTCCTTCAGGTGCGTGAAGGGGTTACCAGTACCGTTATATTTTCGATACACTGGCATTTCAGAGGGTGGCAGATGGAATACGGGCAGGCTCGGTAAACTGATTTCTGGCACAGCTTTAACCCCCATCATCTTCTGGAGGTTGTTGAACTGTTCATCCATGCGCTCCATCTTGGCCAGCAACGTTTGCGTGGTCAGATCTGCCTGGGGAGGAGGAGGAGGAGGAAGTACTTGATAGGCCTGCTGCCTAGAGTACGTTGGACAAGGAGGATAATAAGGAAGAGGTCCGGCAGAGCTTCCGCCATGCCCGAGGGCATTTTGATGAATAGGCGTTTGCGGTCTAGCCGGTTGCCTGGATGATGAAAGTTGTGGCCCAGTGGGCCGAGAAGTAATGTGAAGGCCTTCCATGGCCTGATGGATATAAGGAGGAGGATGGGGAGGTTGTTGAGGAACAACAGGGGGAGCCATAGGGTTCGGCTCAGCAGGCTGCATGGGTGCCTTCCCCTTCAAAATAGACTGGATGGCCTCGAATTGCTGAGGGTCCAGTCGGGAGGCAAGAACTCCCAGGGCGTTGACAAGATCCATAGGATCGGAGGATGAGGGATCATGATGATTCATGTCCCCCTCAAGATCGGGATTGGGGATCGCATATTCATGTGGGGGAAGATCATGATATTGATCGTGCGGATGAAAAAGAGGAGTTCGGACATTCCCGTCATGTCGAACTGGAATGGGGACAGAGTTACGAGAGGCATCAGCATCTCTCCCGTTCTCATAATTGAAGTCTGAATCGCGAGGGGCATTAGCATCTCCCTCGTAGTTGATGATGGTGTCTTGGGCCATACTCAAATCTCTGCCTGATCGCAGCAACATGATATTAGATTCCCTTTTCAAAGATTTAATCAAACAAGTTGTACAGAGATTAATCAAACAAGTGGATGCTTAACGTGATTTTAGGATTCCTTGTTGAATTATTTGAATTGGATTAAACCACAATTTCGCTCAGGGAAGGATCATAGTTTCAGTTCAGTTTCTACCGTTATTCTCTAGGGTTCTCTCTCACAACGCTTTCGGAATCTAGCCGGGACTTCAATTGGTACAACCAGCCCGATGATCAAGGAGGAATACCTTGATTTTGGGGACTTATGGAGGTCTCAACGTCAACTTCTCTAGTCTGATCAAGGGACCAACCCAATCAGAAAGAGTTGCTGACGTCGAGTAATGTGTTCCTAAGAAAAGGAGGGTTTTAGCCTCAATGCGTATGTCCTGCGACCTGGATGGCCTCTAATGCTTAATAAAATAATGGGTAGCTGGCACTCAACCACAGAAATCTGGAAACTGAGAAATAATTAAGAAACTGTCTGAATCGCGTCGAGTATGGTCGACGCTATTCAAAACAGAACTTAATTTTTTCGCAGAAACAGCTCTGAGAAATAACTAAAAATTGTCTGAATCGCGTCGATGGTGGTCGACGCTATTCAACACAGAACTTAATTATTTCGCAGAAACAGATGCAAACAGCAGAGAAAGCCTGGAGGCTAAAAGGCGTCTAGGAGTGACGACGCGGTTTTGAAACGCGTCGCTGTCCCTGGACGCTTTTTAGTTCGCAGAAACAGATTTCCAGAAGGATTTTCTGGGTCGAATCCTCCTTAAACAGGATAAAATGCAGTAAACAATCGACTCATGCAAAGATTTTTAGTTTCAGATTTTAAACAGGATGATTTACTAACTAAACAACTAAGAAATCACGCAATCACACATCATTTTTATCACAAAAACAGCTTTTTCTGAACTAATCAAAGGGGGGGCAAGATCTTGCCACTGGAGTGTGCACGTGGTGCACGAGGGAAATTAATTAAACTAAACACTCACCAATTGGTGAGGACGTGTCGAGAGACACAAATGGTGCACCGTGGGTGCCCGATATGATGACAGCAAGAATAAAAAAGAACTAAAAGATGGCGAGACCAAGTCCCACCGTGATCGCCAAAAAGAGCTGTAGGTGCTGAAAATGCTCGTGTGATTAATGTGAAAAAACTATGTTGTTTAGGGTAAATTAACCTATTAAAAAAAATGCAACTAAGGTGCAGTGATCGCCAGAAACTTTTAACTAAAAAGCTTCAAAAGAGATTTGATCGCTTACCTGTTTGAATGCGGAAGATTGAATCCTTGGTTCCCCTCCTTCAGCCGGCTGAAGAAAGAGAGCCTCTTTGTTCTTTTGTTCTTGCTGTTGAATGTTGAGGATCGTCCAGAAGTTCTCCTGGCTTCGTGCTTGATTTCCCTCTTTTTGATCTCTTGTTGTTGTTGTTGAGTGCAGCAGAGATAGAAACAGAAAAATAAAGAAGAAGTACTGATGAGAATTTAAATGGAAATAATATCAAAACTAACCATGATTATAAACATATTTAAACAGCAACTCACTTGTTTAAATGGCTTTAAAACCCCTTTAAAACAAAGGGGTTTTGGAAGATAGATGACGTGGTGTGTGTTGCGTGAAGTGAATATGTGGTATGAAACTAATGAATGATGTAAAAATGAAATTCAAAGTGAAACACTTATACCCAGTCCAGTTGGTTGAAGCTTTGAAGATCTTGAAGAAGGATGCCGACTTCTGGAAATGGCAGCGCTCCGGCGTTCCGACGTGGTTGCTTCGATCTTCAAATCGCTATAGCGCTGTGGCTCAATAATTCTCTCTCTCTCTTTTTCTTTTTTTTTTTAACTCTTGAGATGCAAGGTATTTATAGGCATTTTCTGCGTTCGCGATTAACATAGAAAAATCTAGGATTTATCTATATTAACCGACAGATAAACACTGATTAATTCATCTTTATCTGTAATTATCTAAAACGCGTCCACCTTGGCTGACGCCTTTCAGATTTAATTAAGATAAGGATAAATATCCGGGAAACTTATCTTTATCTTTATTAGCTAAAAAGCGTCCACGTGTGTAGACGTCTTTTACACCAATTAAGATAAGGATAAACATCCGGAAGAGAAGTTAAAACAGCTTAGGAGACCTAAAACGCGTCGACCCTCACAGACGCCTTTTAGTTAATAAATCAATTAATTGAAATTCAAATTTAAACGCTAAAATAGGAATAAACTCTAAATGGCGTCCACATGGGTCGACGCCTTTTAGGATTCTTCATATTTTAACTGAAATTTGATCTAAAATCAATTTGATTGATTAACTTAAACATGTCTGTTAAATCCGACACTCAAAAAGATTAATAAAAATTAATCAATGATTAAATATCAAACCATTATGAGGCATTATTATATGATATGAAATTTACTCGAAATGATGTCAAAATTAGCGTGTCTACAATAGTAAGTATAACGTTTTACCTACCATTTAGCGGCATATACTTACTACTTTTGTTGTAGGTATATCTGAACTTTCTTGTAGTGATGAAGATAAAGAACGGTGTCCATAGTGTGATGCATCGAGGTATAAGGAAAGTATGCAAGACTTAAACAACTAATTACAGAATGAGAACAAGAGACTTGACAAACGAGTACCTAATAAATTTTTGCGTTATTTTCCATTGAAAGATAGATTGCAAAGGTTGTTTACGTCGTCCAAGATAGTCAGGTGGTTGACATAGCATACTAATAGTTGGACTTCTCAACAAAACAGAGAGATGCGACATCCTGCTGATTCTGATGCATGAAAATATTTTGATAATCAGTATCCAGATTTTGTTGCAGAAACTCACAACTTGAGACTTGGTTTAACGAGTGATAGGTTCCACCCATTCAGAAATATGAGCAACAACAATAGTATATGGCCTGTAACGACAGTTATATATAATTTGTCATCCTGGATGTCCATGAAATAGATATTTATGATGATGTCGTTACTCATTCCTGGTCCTAAAGATCCGGAAAATGACATTGATGTGTAATTATAACTACTAGTGAAGACTTCAAAGACTTATGGGAGAATAGTGTTGAAACATATGATGCTTCAAAAAAATAGAATTTCAAGATGCATGCTGCTGTCCTTTGGACAATAAGTGACTTCCCAGCATATTCCAATTTGTTTGGATAGAGCACTAAAGAAAAAATTTGTATGTCCATCATGTAATTATAAAACCTATTCAAGATGGTTAAAAAATTACCGCAAATTTTGTTACTCCGATGTTTTTTGCCATTGCATCACAGATGGAGGAAAAATAACTACAAATAGAGATTTGATGGTACAGTTGTATGTAATAGACGTCCAAGAATTCTGATATGTTTAAAACTGTGGAGCCAACAATAAAGTCTTCTTTATTTGAAGTTCACAAAAAAGTTCAAGAAAGATATTGCAAACTTGAAATGATGGAAAAAAAAGAGCATTTTATTTAGAGATTTACCATATTGGTCGACTCTTCTCATTCGTCACAATTTAGACGTAATGCACATCGGAAAAAAAAAAAGTGATAATTTGTTGGGCACTTTAAACCTTCTAAGTGGTGAAAAATGTAAAGACCATTTAAAAGCACAGATAGACCTAGAATACTGGAAAATACGGCCAAAATTTCATGTGTCAAAAGATCCCTAATACAAGAACAAGATACTAACAATAATATATATACTGAACAAAAGACAACAGCCTTTTGTGTGTAAATTCTTAAGTAACATTAAAGTCCTAGATGGATATTCTTCTAATTTATCCAAAAGTGTGGATATTACGGGTCAAAAGCTGACTGGGTTGAAGAGTCATGATTCTCACGTCTACATGCAAGTGTTACTGCCTTTAGCAATTTGTGACATTATATATGAAGATGTAACTGACCCGATTACGGAGTTGAGTATGTATTTTAAAGAAGTATGTTCCAAAGTTCTTATACTTGAACGTTTAATCAAATTAGAAAGTGATATTGCAGTGACATTATGTAAGCTGGAACAGATTTTTCCACCGTCTTCTTTTGATGTAATGATTCATCTGATAATCCATTTAGCATATGAAGTAAGAATTGTTGGTCATGTTCAGTATCGGTAAATATATCTTGTAAAAAGATTTTTGAAAAAATTGAAAGATTATGTCCTCAATAAGGCACGTCCAGAAAGTTCAATTGCAGAAAGTAATATTGTTGAAGAAACGATGTCATTTTGTTTAATATATATATGGATGACATTGACACTCGATTTAATCGGAGAGAAATGAATTATGATGGAACAGTTAATGAGATTGATGATGAAAGTTGTTCGATTTTCAAATCTCCTAGACGTTTTCTCAAAGAAAAAGTGGAATCTCGTTTACTATATAAATAAGAAAGAGATTTGACCCATATATATATTTTAAAATAGATTTAACAAATTGATCAATTTTTTTTCTGAACACAAACAACAAGTGCAAACCTCAAATGTGGTGGAAAAAGATTTTCTGAAATTGTTTCAAAATTATGTTGAAGAACTGAAAGAAGTAAACGATCCTCGTTGCACTCATGAGATCATTGTTTTGTTACAGAGACCTTCAAGACTTGCATATTCAGATTCGGGTTATATAGTAAATGGTTTTAGATTTCGTATAAAAGGCTTTGATGATACTAAGTTGACTCAATTGTCTGGAGTTATTGTGAATGCGGAACTTGAATATGAATGTGATAGATATTATAGGCGTCTGATTGATATCCTCGAAATATCTTTTGATCACGAAAGTCATGTTGTACCGTTTAAGTGTGATTGGTGGCATGTTTATAAAAAAGACAAAGGATTTAAGATCGATAAGTATATAATTGTCAATCTGAACACCCGTTTTAAGCTCAACACAAATGAGCCATTTACTCTTACAAATCAAGTAGAGCAAGTGTTCTATGTAAATGATAATACAGCAGTAGATGGATCATTCTTGTTAGAGCACGACCTTGAGATTATTATAACATGCAGGATGAAGCAGTTGAAGATGATGCATTACATGTTGAGGAAGTTTATCAAGAAAACTTAATTGATATTCTTGTTAGGGGAGAAACAATTGATGTGGATATTAGTAAAGGAATTAACGTAAGAGTAGGCGAATACTTAGAGGTTTAGGTGAGGATAACTTTCAACGATATTTATTTTTTATCTATTTTTATTTCTAACTTTAATTTGATATGGTAGGATTTAAATAGATAGCTCAAGTAGTGGCTCTCGTAGCTCAAGTAGTGGCTTTACACACCAAAAGAAGTGGAATGCCTCTCAGTAATCTATCTCCGAGCGTTCTACCTCTCAGGCCATTGCCTTTCAACAACTTATTCCTGAGCTTCCCATCTCTTAAGCCATTTCCACATGTCAGGCCCTTGTCTCTCAGCATGTTACCTCTCAGGCCAGTGCGGTTCAGACATCTACATCTGTATCCACATCTTCATCTGCAATAGGTATGAATTTTAATTTTAGTCATTCAATAAATTGATATTTTTATGTTTATAATTTAACACAAATGTCTTTATCATGCATGTTTAAATATGTCCATCTTCTACGTAGCCTTGGAGTCAGGGACATGGCCATCGGGGCCCAACCAGAGGTGTCACCAATGAGAGATTGGAGTAGGGTCAACGATGGAACGTGCGGGTGATCAGCGTTTATGGCGTTGGCAAAAAGGAAAGTAATTTTGTAGCTCGTATGGGCGTTGTGGCAAAACTTCATTGCAAGATATGACAGAAAAATTTTGTTACTCTTCCTACAGCGAAATATGCTACACTGTTTAAGGATCTCGAGGTAAAAATATTTAAAGTTAATTATATATTTGTCAAATTTTATATGACTAATTAAGTTAATGATAATGTACAGTTGATGTATCAGTGAGACCGAACTCTCGAGACAGATAAGGAGATGGTTTTGCATAGACCTCAATGCATCGCAGTTGGTGTGGTGTTTTGAAGAAAAGAGTAAATAAAAATTTTCTTATATTTATTTATAATATATTTTTATATTACTTTTTTTTATGTTCATATATAATGAAGTCAAACTGAAATTATTTCATAATTTTATACGGGAAATATTTTGACGGATGCAATTGCTTCCATACTGGCGGATGTTGATCCATGATTAGTAGACGATGTGCGAGAAATGGAACACATCAGATGAGCATGTAATAATAATGAATCTTAATAATTTATGTTGATTTGTTCGATACAAATTTGACAACTAATATTTTTTTTCTGTAGAAAATTGATGATCGTAATAGGAAAAAGCGCTCCCATTAGTCTATGCCATATAAGCGGGACAGGACGAGTCATTATCAATTGAAGGATGACTTCGTAAGATTTTTATTTTATTATTGATCTTTCTATATTATTAAGTTTTTATTATTTATTTTTTTGTAACATAATTTGAACAACATCGTGTTCATCAACGTGATCCCGAGCGTCTTGAGATGTTTAAGATAGGTAGATGTAATGATCTTCGAGACGGCGGTGAGCAATGTGTAGATGAGGAGAGTAGGAGTTGATATATAAGTCTTTATATTCTTTGAATTATTTTTTTAATAATTCTTATTAAAATTAATTTGTATCACTAATAAGAACTTTATTTCTTTATTTTTTTGTAGGAGATGACTCAATTAATCACTCTTTCTTTGGAGAGTGATGTTGGGAGTACTCCCATTTTTGCTGAGGATGCATTTATTTCAGTTATGGGAAAAGATCGATCTGGCCGTGTTTGTTGTGCGGGAAGTCGAGAGACGTTACGTATATAGTATGGAACAGGAGAAGGGTCAAGCTCTTCCTATCAGCGGAAATGGCAGACATGAGTACATTTATGAGTCGATTTCAGACAATATAGAGTCCTACTCAGCCTCAGATAGTTGTTGTGGATGAGGGCGACGCCCAAGGCGAATCAAATGACGAGAGAGATGATTTTGATGGTGATGACGAAGAGTGAGCCGAAGATGATACATTTATTTGTAGATATGTAATGTGAATTTTTCGTAGATGTATTTATTAATTTTATGTGAATGTTTATTTATGCATGTGGATGTGCTTATTTTGAAATTGTGAATATGTTTATTTGAAAGTGTGAATGTGTTTATTTGTACATATAGATGTGTTTATTTGTGTATGGATATATATATACAGGTTTGTGTATCTACAGGTTTTTGTGCATGATTTAATAATTTTTTTAAAAAAAATTAATAACTATTTGTCAGCGGCTAAGACCGTTGACAAAGGTTTCTGTCAACATACGTCAACGGCTATAAACCGTGGACATATGTCCTTTGTCAGCGGCCTCAGTCACTAACAAATACCTTTATCAGCGGCTTAAGCAGCCGTGGACAAAGGTATTTGTCAGCGGCTAAAATAGCCATGGACAAATATATTTGTCAGCGACTTTAGCACCGTTAACAAATGCGTTATTTGTCAGCGGCTTTAACTGTTGACATTATCCTCGTATGTCAACGGTTTAAGTCGTTGACAAATACGCATTTGTCCACGGCTGTTAGCCGTTGACAAATACGTTATTTGTCAACGACTTTAACTGTTGACATTGTCTTCGTTTGTCAATAGTTTAAGCCGTTGACAAATACGGCATTTGTCCACGTCTAAGAGCCGTTGACATATAGACTCTTTGTCCACGGCTTTTGTTCGTAGACAAATATAACATATGTCAGTAGTTTCCATGTAGCCGCTGACAAATACATGTCAACGGAACTTCTGTCCACGGCTTTGTCAACGGCCGTCCAACTATTGACATAAGATTTTGTCGGTGACTTTCTATGATTTGTCAGTGACTCCTAGCCTTTGACAAATCCTGTATTCCTTGTAGTGGAGAGAAAACGTCCTTCTAATCAATTAATTAGATCGAGAACATTTCAGTTAGTCAACAACTTATCGGTCAATCAGTGACCCTCGTTGAGAGACTACATAATCAATTATAGGGAGCTAGTGGATAATCGAAGCAGCGCATGAGTTAATTAATGGACTTAATCGATTATACGATGATCTAATGGTACATTTATATCTATTCAAAATAGTCGTTAGCCGCAGACTTAATCGATATCAATATCCATTAGATAGCTTGACATGAGAAATGGAATCAATACAAGGATTCGATTGGAGTCTTTACGTTCCAGATGACTTGCTCACTACATTTGTTGAAATTGAGTCAATAGTTCTAGGAGTTATATGCTCCACGTGCTTGCCTGCACTAACATTGTAAATTTAGTCAAGAATTGTTCTCGTGCAATAGGAGAGGACCACAGGTACCTAGTCCAGCTCCACGTGCTTTCTCTTTACAGATTCGGCCCCAGGCACGTGCATGGGGAAACACGGGCTAACGTGTCACCCAAACGCCAGCATCCTCCAATTTGCTGAACAACTCTTTCTTTGCCCTCATTAATCTACTACGTACCGCACTTGTCTCCCTCACAGACAAGTGCAAGCAGGGGTTCGCTTTTAGGGTTTGGTGGCTAGGGGATTGAAGAAGCTTAATTTGGCCGTCACATGCCATCCATTTCATTGAGTTGCCGGTCCAAGCAGCTGAAGAACGCCCACGTACACCTTGTTATATATTTAAGCAAACACTTTAGAGGGTTAGTGGGATGAGCATTTTAATTCCTGTGATCAGGATGGGAACTATAACCTCGGATTAGTGAATCGCATTTGTTTAAGTGGAATCATACACATACTTGTGGAGGTTTAGTGGAATCATACACATAATTGTGGAGGTTGCAAAATATTATTGAACTTGGTGACACACTGTTCCCAAACTTGGCTGCGTCATCAGAGTTCTAGAGGAATCCCAAGTGGGAAGCAACGCCCAAGGAAGCTTGTGCATCGAACAACCAGAGCGGTACACTTTCCGTCCAACCACCTGCATCTCCTACATCCTACATCCCCTACTTTGTCTAGAAAGGCCCGAGAATATTAGAAAGTTAAGAAGTGGGCAAGTGAGAAGGTATACGTATGAGGAAGATGCAGTCACTTTAGCTATCATTCTAGAAGTTTTCTACTATAATAGTTTTATTCTCTTAGCATTAGCATGCATGTTGTATATATGTAAACCAGCTCCGTGAATTGATGAACATTTTTATTTATACTGAGAAAATAATATTAGATGATTGGACATAATATGAGATTTCTTTTCCTAGTTATAAGTACTTATATATAGAGGAGGCTTCCTAGTGAAGAGAATATACAATTTGTCATTTAAATCAATGTTTCCTTCTCAGTAAGAGATTTTTTTATGAATTTTGTCTTCTTCGGATTATCATTTTGAGTTTGAAGATCTCACCGTATGCTCTTGCCACAGGGATCAAGCATAAGTGTTAAAATTATTGGGCCATCCAACTCAAAATCTTAAGACTATGAATGGAGTAGGAACCTTCTATTAAACACTTTTTAGTTTTGTCTTTTTTCTAATATAAGACTATTTTAACACGCTCCTTCACGTGCAGACCGATTTTAGACTCTGTTATGTGAACCACAAATATAGAGAGTGCAATCCGATTCACAACCATGAGCTTTGATACTATGGTTGTGAGTCAAATTACGTCTCTAGTATATAAAATCGTCGAAGGTGGGATTTGAACCCACATTCTCTTATGAAAGGGAGGTTACTTAATTGCCGCCAAGCTGTAGGCTGTTTGGCATATGACTGTTCGATATACATAGTCAAAATTTTGTTTTAAGATTTAAAACTAGTATTTTCACAAGTCTTTGAAATGTACTTATTTGATTGTTAAAGTTAAATAATTAATTTGATTAGTATTTTTGTATTTCACATAGGTTTAATTAATTGTGCTTTGTCTTAGGCATGTGTCATGTCATGAGTAAATATGAATATGTACAGAGACATACATGTGCACTTTCTATGTCTTATATCTTATTTTAAAGTAGTTTGTCGCGTCTAACACACATTCGTGTCGACAGGACACCGTTCGTTTATGTATCTTAGAAATCATAATGTTAGGCGTAGGTCACAATAGATCGAATCAGGTACTTGCTTTATTCCCCTTGTATTGTGTGTGCTCGCATGTGCTTCCTCTAGGTTAGGCATCCAAATTATTGTATCCCTACAAGAATCTCGGCATAGATTATAGGGTACGTGATCTTTTCCCCAAAAAAAAGGATTTTTAACACGTAGGGTAGGAAATTAATTAACGAAGAAGAAACTTGTTCAACATAGAGACGTTGTCCGTATACATCCTTTTACAATTTGTTTTGTTTATATCATCCTTGTTTTACTAATTAACAGTACGTCACCTTTTTTTTGAACAGTAACCCAATGGTACTGGGAGAAAGTCCCAACTCCAGAGAAGGAGGGTTCGAGCCGGTCTGAAATTAAATCGAAATAAACCGCAAGGAGGTAAGAAGCGCACTCGAAGTGAGAATGACTGAGCAACAAGTCGTGAGATTAAGACTGCCGAACGGGATGAGAAGACCGCCCAAAAAGTGAAAATTTCGCAAGATGACTCCGACCCGCCCAACCGCAAGACTGGATTGATCGTTTTTCTATGAGCTTTTGTATGTCGTCATTTACATACGGATGAGACTGCAGGTTATTTGGCAGCTCTTTGTTATGCCAGTAGGGTAATAAAAGATCTAAAAAAGGAACTCCGGATCTCATTTAACCTCTAAGAACTTGTGGGGGGACATATTATGAAAAAAAAAACAGATTCTCTGTTCTAAAAGATCTATTCAAGTTCAAAGTGAGAGAAGTTTAATATCGCGAACTAGTTAGTAGATCTCCCCTTTTAAAAGTTTTCGTGGCCACATGGTGACCTGTGCTTGCTTCCCTTCGAGGGTTCTGGTGTAGGCATGTGCATGCGGGAATAAGAAACAAAAGCAACCATGCAGTGTCACCCAACCACCAGCATCGATCCTCTAATTTGCACCGCGAATGCTCTCTTTGCCTGCATATTTTAGTGGTACAGTGGCCAAGCATGTACAGATATTTACAAGCGACCAAGGATCAAATCCGAGATGTCCTTCAGAGTGGGAGATAATTCCACGTCGGTCGAGAATCTCACCTAATTAGACAAACGTTCTAGATCTGCCTGATTTTTCAAAAAAGTAATCTCACAGACCAGGGGATAAAGATCCCAACAACACTATTTAAACTGTATGGTTGGGGAGTTTTTAGGCTCCAACCAGGTTCAAACTTGAGACCTCCCATTTGGGAGGCAAGTGGTGAACCAACTGTCCTAAACAACAGGTTCAGAGATCTAATTGCCTTGCTCACTTTGTTTGTGGAATAGGGCTGGAATAACCGGTGTAAAGACCCTATTCTGATTTGATTGAGGTTGCTTTTAGTACTGTGTGATGGCTGGTGAAATTAATTAAGAACCTATTATTACTATGTATTGTGGGTGTTATAGAAGATCAGAAAAGATGCCAGGTATCTGTGCCGCCTGAAGAGTGCAGAGGGCATGTGGATGCTATGATTTTGCCGAGTGCTCTCTTCTTTTACAAGCCTTGTCCTTTATACATAATTTATTACGCATCCTTGGAATCTAACCCATCTCCTGATACTGATGCCACACTTTGTTTTGGGGTCTCTGTTATCATTATTTGCTCCTTCTTTCACTTGTTCTGCTTTTGTTGGGTGCAGTTGCAAGAAGCAAAGTATGTAATTAGCAGGCCTCATGGATCTGTGTCAACATCCCACCTAGATGGCCGGATGTCGAAAGCTTTGAATTAGCAATCGTATGGTGCATTTCTGTTTTGAGTGTGGCTCAGTGAAAAGAGAGAGGGTTGGAGTTTTTTAAGAAACTTCCTGGTTGGAAATGGGAAAAGTTTCATGTAAAAGGGGTTTCTTGAAAGGAAAAATTATCTATATGCTCCTCAAATCTTTGTAAATAGCTACAAAATCATAAATGCCATCAACTCAACTGAGGGAGAATATTTAGAGAATATTCATTGACAATGGCTATGATTACTGTAAATTTACACTTTTAACTCTAAATAAGGTAAAAAAAGATATTTCTTCAACCCCTCTCTCCTTCCAGCTTGTTTGTGTGTGTGTATTGAGTTCGAAGGGCTATGGATCAACCTCTAAAGGATCGATAAATTGATATGGGCAGTGTTTCCTCTTGGTTGTTATTGTAGACTTTAATACAAAGGAAACCCCTCGAACTCTATTGAGAAGACTATTTGAGGGTGAGCTCAGCGAAGATGACTTGAACACAATTCAACTGTTGCTCTCATAGCTTTTTCACTTTGTTTCTACAACTTCTCAAATCTTTCCTTTTCCCAGCTCTCATTGGTTTGTACCTCGTTCACATACTTGCTACTTTCTTCTTTGCTAGCTACATCGTTTTATAGGTCCTTCTCTTGGAAGATAGAGACTTCTTAAAGTTTCTGTCTATTGTTCATTTCCACATAAGAAATTAATCTATCCATTATGGTCAGTAAAGATAAAAAAGGGGAATGGAGAGGAAGGTAAGGAATAAGCACATAGCACAAATGCACCTATCTCTAGTCCCCAAGCAAGTCCCTTGGGATTTCCACTAGCTCCAACTAAGCTACATAGGATTCCAACCTCCTGTAGGTTCAGTCCTAATTGCTACCAGTCTTCCTCTCAACAAAGGAAATATGTAGGATTCCGATCTTTCGTAGGTCCAACCGCTAGCCTCAACTGATCTTCCACTCACTAGCAGGAACACGTATGATTCTGACCTCCTGCATGTCCAGCTACCTGTTAGTCTTAGGTGGCCTACAAACCAATTTAACTATGTAAATTTCGTTCATTTATTAATAAAATGACATTATATTCATTATGTATAATTCATATTATTATCATCTCATAATGAAGTCCATGAATATGTGTGATGTGCTAGTGAGACTGATCACTTAAATATACATATTCTTAATAGTTCCTAGTCGGAGGATATCCGAGAAGGACATTGGATATCCAGTTAGACTAGTACAGATTACTCCCGCTCATAAGATGAGGGTGACTGATCTTATAGTCACTTGTGTGGAGATACTAAGGCAAATATGTAGGTGCTCACTAGAGAATGAGTTCACTAAACTGATCCGACTTAATCGCTGAATGGTATTGTATCTCACTATCAACCAACTTGACTCTATTGTCGCAGTTGCGTGGATGGTCTTCGGACCTGAGACACCAAGGACACCTTATCGGTGGACTTATGTGCTTTGACCTTGGTTTATGAATCTTTAACTACGGAATTCTAAACAACCAAGGATCGGGTACAACAGAATACTGTCGAAGGAAATTGAGTGTCAATAAGAAATTATTCGCTCTCGGTACTTAGAGAGATAATGTTCTAGGAAGGATGCGCAGAAGTCCTTGGCCAGGGAAGACGATAATATCGGGAAATGAGTTTTCCGATATTATACTTCAGCATCCAATCAAATTGAGTCAACTAGTTAGGGATAGACGGTAAACCATACCCTGAGTTGACTCGAGAGCATTAAACGAATGAAGGATTATATACACGTGGTAACTATCGGCGGAAAGGTTCCAAGAGTGGGTTACTTAACCCCCGATACCTTCCGAATTCACGCGGTGTTGCTTGGCACCCAACGTGATCGAAGGCCGATCGAATTTGATATGCGACATTAATTCGATTAATTAATTAATTAATATGAGTTATTAATTGATTAATTAAGCCAGTGAAGAGTCACTAGGCTTATTGGGCCATTAACCGGACTGGTTATTGGGCCTAGAGGGTCACACACAAAAGATTCTCAAGACAATGGATAATAAAGTGGGTTTTATATAGGTTTTTACGAAAAATCGGGCGGTTAATATAAAATGTAGCAAACGGGTTGAGCAGGCCAGGCTGCTGCTCAACCCTGGCTGCCTCCTCCTCTCTTCCTCTCTCTCTCTGGCGCCCCAGACGAGCTCGGATCCCCGGGTCTGCTCCGCCGCATCTCTGACTCCGTTCGACGAAAAATCGTCCACGCATTGCGGCGATTGTTGCGGCGAACGGCGTAGGTTTCGTGGGCTGCGAAGAACGAGGAACCGTGAAGATATCCACCTCGAAGAGGATCACTTGGACTCCGCTAGAGGCCAGACGCTTGTACGGTTTACGGTGTCACACCGACGGAACCGATCGGTTGCGGATTCGAGTCCCACACGGTAAGAAACGATTATCCGATAATCAATTTAAATATTTTGCAATGGGAAATGGATCACATATATTTTATTTTAGTTTCCGTTGCGTTTGCGATCCGGAGAAACAAGAGAACCTAACAGTGGTATCATAACCAGGTTCCACTGTTTCTTGTCCCATTTTGGTCTCCAATAATATTTTCCTTGAGTTATTCCATTCGTTTAATCCGATTAAAATAATAGAAATGTGTTCATGAGATGACCACAAATAATCAGATTATTTTTTTGTAATTTTTGGATTTTTATTTGGAGATTTATTTGCGTTCTTCGTTGGATGTAGAACGGAGCTTCATGGCGACTTCCAATGGCCCCCAAGTGTTGGGAAGGATGCCCGACATTCCAGATCATCTAGTGAAGGTCGCAAGTCCTCACCGGACTTAGAGCCGGGACCGGTGAGGCCACTGGAGATGACCGGAACGGAGGGGAGGGCCTCTTCTCTTCTTGGGGAGAAAAAAGGAGGCCGACCGGTGCTATGATAGGTCCCACTAGGGGCCCTGCCGACGTTGGCGGCGTCACCGACGCTGGGGCATCACCGGCGGGGGCCGGGCGATGCCAGGGGGTGGTCGCCGGGCGGCGCCGTGAAGCCTGGGCGCTGCCATGCCCGCCTGTTTTAGATGTAGGGATTAGGGTTTTCGGGTCTTTAGGGGCAGACGGCTAGGCGGGCCGCTCGGCTCCGACCCGGTCGAACCGGGCCGGGAACCGGGCAGTCTAAGGCGGGCCATTAAGGCCCTGGTCCGAGCCTGGTTCCAAGCCAGGTTTGAACCAGGTGCCCAGGTAGCTCAGCCCCTTGACCCTTTAAACCCCTAATTTATTATTAAACCCAATAAATTCCTATTAGCCCATTTAATACTATTAAAATTGGATTTTAATTTAAATTCAAAAATATGTTTTGAAAATTTAAATTTTATTTAATTGGGCTTTAATGATTTTGAATCATTAAGTTTTACAATTAGTTGTTAATTAATTAGAGTTAATTATTAGTTTAAATGTTAAATTAATAATTAACATTAATTATTTAATTTAAGAGTTAAATTAGTGTTTAATAATTATTAGTCTAAGTGTTAGATTATTACTTTTTAAATCATCTAATTGTTAATTAATTTGAGTTAGTTATTAATTTGAGTGTTAAATTAATAATTAATTTAAATGTCTAATTTAAGTGTTAAATTAGTAATTATTTATTAATTAGTGTTAATTATTATTTTAAGAGTTAAATTAATGGTTAACATTATTTATCTTTTTTAATCTAAGAGTTAGATTAATACTTTTTAAGTTAATTAGAGTTAATCGTTAATTTAAGTGTTAAGTTAATGGTTAATTTTAAATTAACTAATCTAAGAGTTAGATTAAAAGTTATTAATTAATTAGTGTAAATTATTTTTTAAGAGTTAAATTAATAATTAAAATTAATTAACTAATCTATGAGTTAGATTAGTAGTTAATAATTAATCAGAGGTGATTAATGATTTAAGTGTTAAATTTAATAATTAACTTTAGAGGAGTAATCTAAGTGTTAGATTAGTAATTAATTATTAATAGTAAATGTTAGATTATTAATATTAATTAATCTACATGTTAGATTTATTTAATTATTAGAAATGTTATAATTGAATAGAATAATCTAGAAATTATTAATTTGGAGTGTGTGCACATGTGATGTGTGGTTTATATGCTTTTAAATATGATTTAATTGCATGTTTAGATAATTAAAAGAGTTTTCAAAATTTAAAAGCCAATTTTGATTGGAACCTAGTTTTTTGAAAGCTAAAATTATTTAATTTTGAAACTTTTTTATTTTAGCCATGTGATGTGCTTATCATGTGTGAAATGTTTAAAACACACCATGGTCATGGATATACACTTATTTAATTATTCATGTGATAAATAATTATGTGGATCGTGGATGTTTGAATAAGTATATTTATTAATTGTTAATAAATAGAGGTTTGCGTACCTCTCTCTCTCATACTCCGATGTAATTCTACCTCCCTCTCTCTTGTACTCGCCATAAGGCCTTCTTCTATTTACATGTAAATTTTGAATTTAATATAATATGATCGAGGCAACCGAGGAAGGAGCGAGGACGATCTACAGATGCAACCAGGAAGGCGATGTGATGGAGATCCTTTGCCTATATGTTTGCAAGGTAGTCTAATGTAAATGTTATGTTAGATTGTGTGTGCATTTAACTGTTAGCTCCAGTCAAACCCACTGTGCTATCCATGACCACACTAGACATATATGTGATACAATGTTTTTATATTTGATTGTGAATCAAAGCAGGTATAGTATTTATTAAATATATACGATATATTTATATACTATCACCTAGGAAAGATCAAGATAAAAGTTATTTAAATACGCTCGTCTAAATTCTAAGTCATAACGTGACTAGTTGAGAACTTACCGCGTAGTCCACCATCGTTATAGTCATAGGATTCGAATTACTTTAGGCATGTTTGTTGTGCTACCATAAGGCCTATTTAATTGTGAGGAGATACTGTGGCTATAGTATTAGATGCCTATTTGATCGAGGTAGAGGAACCATGTAGCTTTGTTGTGCTATCCACAAGGGCTGCATGCAAATCTATGCTTGTCTCGTAACGATGGTTAGCTTAGACCATAATTAGTGGCTTGTTGTGCTATCCACAAGGCCATTAAATTTTTGGAGACCAAAGCTATGATCAGATATTGCAAGGATTTGCAAGTCCCATGAAATAGGTACTCTTTGATTGTTTTACAGCTTTCTTGTGCTATCCACAAGGTTGTACTGCAAGTCATTGAGATTTTGATCCCTACTAGGAGACTGTCGGCGTCGTCCGTTCTGTATAGCTGCGGGTTATACAGTCCGTCGAAAATTAGTGGGAGTTAAAACTTGATTAAAAGACCATGTCTTGTTTTAAATTTAATAATTGAACATCTGCTAAATAGATTACTTATCTAATATAGGGAAATATGTTGTCGAATAACCCACTCCGTGGCATACTTGATGCCAAACTTTTGACTAGCCCGAACTACTCGGTTTGGCTCAGAAACCTGAAGAGTGTCTTCAGATCAGAGCACATTGCTTACGTCCGTGAAGCTGATCCTCCTGCTAAACTGGCATTAGATGCCCCTGAGGCAAAGATGATCGCGTACGACAAAAGTTCGAAGGACAAAGGCAAAGGAGTAGTAAAGGGTGACTACTTCTACTGTAAGCAGAATGGTCACTGGAAGAATAACTGTAAGGAGTTATTCAGCGATAAAGCTCATGGAAAGGTGAAGCTATCAGAAACTTCAGATATTTATATGATAGATATCAACTTGTCAGTTAGAGATTCCATATTTTGGGTATTAGATATCGGATGTGCTTCTCATATCTGCCATGATGTGCAGATGCTGACAAGTAATTGCAAGCTGAGAAAAGACAAGGAAGAATTGAGGCTAGGAAATGACGCAAAAGTTGCGGCAGTTGCTGTAGGGACAGCAAACCTCAAGCTTTCATCGGGAGATGCCTTATCATTGGAAGATTGTTATTATGTTCCTAACATAATTAAAAACATCATATCAATATCTTGTTTAGATGAGATAGGATATAGGTTGATTATAGAGAACAAAAGTTGTTCGATTTATTATGTTAATAAATCAATTGCTTTGGTACCTTTAATCAACGGTCTATATCTTTTAGATGTTTCTTACTATAATCTTCACATTGATAAAGCTCTTAAGAAGAGCAAGAATTGTATGAACCAAGCCTACATATGGCATTGTAGACTTGGACACATTGGCTGCAAAAGTTGCATAAACATGGTTATTTAAATGCATTCGATTATGAATCGTTCTTGACATGTGAGTCCTGCCTTATGTAGCATTGTAGACTTAGACACATTGGTGAAATCAGGCAGCAAAAGTCGCATAAACATGGTTATTTAAATGCATTCGATTATGAATCGTTTGCGACATATGAGTCCTGCCTTATGGAAAAGATGGCAAAATCTCTATTTATTGGACATGGAGAACGTGCCAAGGACATTCTAGGATTAATATATTCAGATGTATGTGGTCCCATATTCACTCAAGCCAAAGGTAGCTTCTCATACTTCATCATGTTCACCGATGACTTCTCAAGATTCAACTATGTGTACTTAATGAAGTACAAGTCGGAAGCGTTTGAGAAGTTTAGGGAATTCAAAAATGACGTAGAGAAGCAGTTAGGAAAGAATATTAAAAGTCTTCGATCAAATCGAGGAGGAGAATACTTGAGTACTAATTTCACACAATTCTTAAAGGGTAATGGTATATTTTCTCAGCTGACCCATCCATATATACCGTAGATGAATGGTGTATCTAAAAGGAGGAATTGCACCTTGTTGGACATGGTGCGATCCATGATGAGTTTTTCGAGTTTACCAATATCCCTCTAGTGGTATGCTCTAGAGTCAGCAACATACCTACTGAATATAGTACCCAGTAAGTCTATGACCTCTACTCCATATGAGATATGGAAAGATAGGAAACAATAATTTAAACATGTTAAAGTCTAGGGTTGTCCTGCTCATGTCAAGAGACATGATCTAGACAAGCTAGAATTACGAACTGATAAATGCAGGTTTGTGGGATATCCAAAGGATACATTTGGATACTATTTTTACCATCCTGGTGAACAAAAGGTGTTTGTCGCTAGGAAAGTTGTCTTCCTGGAAGAGGAATATCTTTTCCAGGAGAATAGTGGGAGTAAAATAGTACTGGAAGAGGTTCCAGATCCCCAAACAACTGCATTATCATCAGATGAGATATTAGTTCCTGAATCTGTTTAGGTACACACACATGAGCCTCGTAGATCTGGTAGATTACCTAGACTACCCGAACGATATGTGGGACATATCGCTGAAGGTGAGTCTAAGGTAGAATATAATGAGGATGATGATCCTAAATCCTACCAGGAGGCCATAGAAGGCCCAGAAGCCGGGAAATGGCGAGAAGCCATGAACTCAGAAATCCAATCCATGTACACCAACCAAGTTTGGAACTTGGAGGACTTGCCCGAAGGTATTGTACCCATCGGATGCAAGTGAATCTTTAAGAGAAAGATCTGTGTTGATGGACGGATCGACACTTATAAGACAAGATTGGCGGCAAAGGGATATCGTCAGAAATAAGGAATTGACTATGACGAGCCTTGTGTGTACAAGAATACCAATGGGAACGCAGTCACCTTCTTAGTTCTTTACGTAGATGACATACTACTCATTAGGAATGATGTAGCTATGATGTCATCAGTAAAGATCTGGCTGTCGAAAAACTTTTGCATGAAGAATTTAGGAGAAGCATCCTACGTATTGGGAGTATGGATCTATAGAGATAGATTAAAGAGGATGCTTAGAATGACTCAACCCTTGTACATAGATACCATTGTCAAAAGATTTGACATGAAAAATTCTAAGAGAGGTCTCATACCGATGAGACATAGAATTTATCTCTCAAAGAAGTAGTCTCCTAAGACTCCTAATGAGAAGGCATTAATGGATAGAGTGTTAGTCATAGGTGGCCTATAAGCCAATATGACTTAAGAATCTCGTTCATATTCATTAATATAATGGCATAATATTCATTGTGTGTAAATTGTATTAATTATCATCTCATAATGAAGTCCGTGAATATGTGCTATAGTGATCAGATTATGATGAGATCATACTAATGCGACTGATCACTTTAACACACATATTCTTAATCGTTCTTAGTCGGAAGATATCCGATAAGGATATCGGATATCCGGTTAGACTAGTACAGATTACTCCTACTCATATGATGAGGGTGACTGATCTCATAAATCACTTGTGTGGAGACACTAAGGCGAATATGTAGGTGCTCATTGGAGAATGAGTTCATTGAACTAATCCGACTGAATCGCTGGATGGTATTTGTAGACACCAATTTTGGACCACCCTTTCGGTCATAAGTACCATCCACCATTAGCCCTTCATCACCAAAATCTCCTCATTTTAACCATCTCAGCCCACTAACAACTAGGCCCATTAACCAAATCCCGACTCTAGCCACCTTTTCGTGGAAGGCCAGCCAGTCCGCCTTCCACCCCCTTAGAAGGCCACCCCTTGCCTTCTACCCCCTTGGAAGGCCAGCTACCTTGCCTTCCACCTTTTGGCCACCTTTTTCACTTTTCACCACCTTTTCGTGGAAGGCCAGCCAGTCCGCCTTCTACCCCCTTCGAAGGCCACCCCTTGCCTTCCACCCCCTTCGAAGGCCAACCGGGCCTGTAAGGACTGAGGTTTCAGGTTCAGTTTTCGGGTCGGTTTCGGGCCGGATCCCCTGGTTTGGACCTTGAGGGGTCTTGAGAGTTTCTTCTGAATGACGTCTACACGTCACGACGCCTTTCAAACGGCGTCTTGATAGGAGGACGCCATTTAGATGAATTGCTGTTGTGCCACGTGGGCGCCACGTGGGCGGGTTTCGGGCCGCGAGAGTACGGCCCCTGTCTCGTCGTTTGAACGGCGTCCATGATGGACGACGCGATTCAGACTGCCACCCTGCGGTGTCAGTGTATGGTGCCTGACATGTCAGCTGAACGATGTCCGTGGTGTTCGACGCGTTTCATATAGCTGTCAATACGGCCCGTCCTGTCATCTGATAGGCGTCTTTCTCGCTCGACGCGTTTTATGCAGTTTCTGATTGACCCCGCGAGCCCTCCTTTCTTTCCCTCATTCTCACCCTTTTCTCTCTCTCCTCTCCCTCTCCGCCTCCTCCGATCCCACTCTTTCCCTTTCCCTTCCTCTTCTTCCTCTTCCACCACTCCAACGCCTCCCTACCTCTCACCTCTGCCACCACCACTTCCTTCTCGGCGTTCCATTCTTCGGACGGCGGCCGACGTCCCGGCGGAGTGGCGACGTTCTCGGGGGTACCGGCGGCAGTCTGCGGTGCGGCGGTTCGGCGACACGGAGCCAGGAGGAGTTCAAGTAACCGGTAGGGGGACGAACCTTGCATGTGTTGCTCGTGTTTTCCTAGGCGTGATATGACGTGGTTTGGGCTAGATTGAGCATGTTTAGGGGGTGTTCTTGTGAGTATGGCCGTGCTCGTGAATGTGGATTTGTAGCATGCTTGTGGTGGATGAACTTCTTTTCCTCCCCCTTCTGTTTTGGGGCTTTTTCGGGGTATTTGGGGTTAAGGGAGAAACCCTCGGATCGAACCAGGGAGCCAGGTTTCTGGCGCTAAACGGCGTCGTGCCTGGTCGACGCCTTTCAGAAGGACGTCAGGGCAGTACGACGCCTTTTAGGACAGAAATCTCCCTATTCGAGGTTTCAAGAGTTAGGGATTCTGGCGCTAAATGACGTCATGGATGAACGACGCCTTTCAGAAGGACGTCGGGCCATCATGACGCCATTTAGGCAGGAAATCACCCCGACTGAGGGTCTGTCAGTTCGGGGATTCTGGGACTAAAAGACGTCGTGGGTGGGCGACGCGATTCGTAAAAGCGTCGGGTAACCCTGACACCTTTTAAGGCAGAAAATCCCCTGATTAATGTTTTATGGAATTTCCTGGATTTTCGATGTGAACGGCGTCTGAGGATGTTGACGCCTTTTAAAAGGCGACCGCTGGTGTCGACGCCTTTTAGGCCAGATTCTGAGGCCGGTATTTCATGAACCAGTTTAGGGTGCTTGAATGGCGTCGGCCTTGGGCGATGCGATTCAAGACAGAACCACACTAATCCATGCCAGTAAAATGTGTTTACACTGCTAGATAGTTGGTTAATGCATGCTGTTAGTGTACTCGATGTGATGAACTCTTCGTGACCGGATGGCACTGTGTTGGATGTCGTGCGACCGTGGACTTCTTCCGTGACCGGATCGCACCGTGCCGTGTTTTTTGTTTCGGTGGACCTAGAGTGACAGTTGTAGCGTTCTACACCCTGTGTCGGTGCGGAGGGACACAGCGCTGACGGGAGCAGTGGCGGGGTGACGCCTAGTGGAGAGGGTCACCTGGTGAACACCGGGGTTAGCTAGCTTGTACCGGTGTCAGAGTGGTACCTTTGGAGTGTCACTCGTGCTGGGGGAAGGAGTAACCACCTGAGCCAGTTGGGCCGGAGTAGCCAGCGTGCTATCCGAGGGGTTACTGTTTGGTCTCAGCGGGTCGGTGTTTGCTGGGGGAAGGAGTAGCCGCCGAGGTAGCCAGCGTGCTATCCGAGGGGTTACTGTTTGGTCTCAGCGGGTCGGTGTTTCCCACTTTCGGAGACGTGGTTGACGCGTTTTGCCGAGATGCGAGTTGTAGGTTCCCTGGTAGAATGATTTCTGAGATATGCATTTTATATTCCAAATGCATGTGGTTTATATCGAGAATTTAGGAGCAATGTGTTACAGCTTTACTTATCTTGTTCCCATGTATCTTTGTAATTGCACTTGTGGGTGTGTGAGTGGGAGGCAAGGGATCGGATGATCCCTACTGAGCCCAGTTCTGGTGTGGCTCACTCCCTGCGGTTTTCAGGTGTGGACCTCGTGGCGAGTGGCGGCGCGTGGTGTTCTCCTTGGTGTACGAACCAGTAGCTATCTCAGTTCCGAGGTATGCCCCGATGTTGCTGTACTTTACTTCTGCCTGTACTTCTTTAATTTGTTGGACCATGTAATTATTGTTGGACTGTATACGGACATTTTTATCTTCTTCCTGCGCACCTGTTATATCTTTGTAGTCCGTGTGAATGTTATATTTAATCTTGTTTAACGCTTACTCCTCCAGATGTGTGTATAAGATTCGGGTGTGAACCTACAGTTAATGGGCCGACATCCATTTAGTGACCGGGTCTCCGGTCATAGGATGGCGGGTCGTTACAGTTGGTATCAGAGCTCAGTCTGGTCGAGTATGTGCTAAACTGGATTAGATATCGTAGTCCAACAATAAGTACGAGTCTGTACAGGCGATGGCTGCTGGTATAGATTGATAGATTTTGACGTATTTGTGTTGATTTTGCGTTCGTAGGGTAGTGATGGCACCGAGGAAGAGAGCAGCGTTGGCTCGTGGTTCGAGAACAGGCAATGTTAGTTCGGGTGCAGAAGGGCGTAATGTGAATTGTCTCATGGAAGCTATGATTGGAGCTATGTCTAGATACTAGCAGGGAGTTGGTGGCGAGGGATCCAATTTTCGGGACGATCAGCCTACGATTTTGGAGCGGTTCTTGAGGTTGGAGACCCCTTCTTTCACGGGTCGACCAATCCCAGACGAGGCAGCTTTTTGGATTAAAGAAATGGAGAAGGCATTTGACGTCCTTGAATGTGCCGAGAATGAGAGAACCTTGTTGGCAACCTACTTATTGAAGGATAATGCATATGAGTGGTGGGCTACTACCAAGAAGGTGATGTTCGCAGATAGGCCCTTGAGAGAAATCCCTTGGGAGGTATTTGTGAGAGAGTTTAGTGGACAGTACTTTTCAGGGCACGTCCGGAAGTCTAAGGAAAGGGAGTTTATGGAATTGGTGCAGAATGAGATGTCAGTTTTAGAATACCAAGCAAAGTTTGCGGCTCTTGAAGGATTCGTTCCACATATATCTAAGCACGAGGAGTTTAGAGTAGAGAGATTTGTGGATGGACTCCGGTATGATCTGAGGACAATGGTGGCATCCCAGTGTTGGAGAGATCTGGTGTCAGCAGCTCAATACGCAGTAGCGGTGGAGACTCAATTCCAGCAAATGGCGAGAGAATTGGAGCGTTCGGCACGAGGGATGCAGCAAGGTAAGGGCAAATCAACAGTCTTTTCGTCAGGCGGTTCGAGTTCCTTTGAATACGGGTCCCAAGAGATGCCCTGTGGTAAGAACAGAGATGGTTCGACTCAGCAGATGCAGACTGTGGCGAGCAGGCAGCAGGGAGCGAGGCAGGTTGCGGCAGATCATTGTTCCCATTGTGGTGGTCATCATGGCAGTCGGGCGTGTCCATTGGTCACTAGTGGGTGTTTTGGCTGCGGCAAGAGGGGGCATTTTTTGAGGAATTGTCCCCAGAGGGATAAGACAGGTGAGGAGCCGAGTGGTCGGTAGGAGCCCGGTACCTAGTATGGTGTTGTGTGTTCTTTCAGTGGAGGTCCGAGATGCTGGGTTACATGAGCACTCTTATCTTGTCTTAGTAGGTAGTGATTACGAGCGTTATGATACTTTTTATGTATTATGCATGGTGGGGAATCTGTATTGTAAAATGTACTTTGTGAGGTTGTTATATATAATAATGTTGGTCTATCAATTTTGGCGGAATCTTGGAACATATTTAACTTAGTATTGACTTGATTGACCGATTATGTGTATGGAGTCCCGTGTAAGTATGTGATCGATGAGGGTATTGTAGTGGATACAGTCAGAACTGAGGTAGTGATGGATTGGATTAGGCCGACGACAGTAGCGGAGACCGAGAGCTTCTTGGCATTGTAGGATTTTATCGACGGTTGGTCTAGAGGTTTTCTTCGATAGCGACCCCCTATTTTTGTCAGGGTTGTCTTGTAGAGGAGTTCGTTTCATGTGGACCGAGGAGTGTGAGCGGAGTTTCATCTAGTTGAAAAGCTCGCCTCACTTTGACTCCAATGTTGGTACTTCTGTTAGGTTCCAGTGTAAGTGTGGTTTGTTCAGATACATCACATCGAAGTCTGGGGACGGTTCTGATGCAACTTGGTAAGATTGTGGCCTATGCCTATAGGCAGTTGAGCAAGCTATGAGGGGAACTATCCATTCATGACTTAGAGTAGGCAGCTGTGGTGTTTACACTATGGATCCAGAGGCGTTATTTGTATGAAGAGGATTCAAGCTGATTGTGGAGTCTTCTTTCTGGGTTCCACGTGAGGCTGATAGAACCGTGTTGGCCAGTTTAATTGTGGGTTGATGGTACAGTGAGGTTCAGAGGCAGACCCTGTGTTCCGGCCATGGAGAACGTGCGCAGATGTGTTTTTATGGAGGCGCACTGTTCTAGATAAATAGTGCTTCCTGATTATGTAAGTCGTATCATTGTTTGAGATGGTTCAGTAGGAAGAAGGATGGGGTGGATTTTGTGGTTTGGTGCTTAAATTGTCGTTAGGTTAGGTTGAACATCAGAGTGGCGCAGTGGAAGCGTGGTTGCAGTCCTTGCCAATCCCGGTATGGGAACGGGAGCTCGTGACTTTGGGCTTATGCTGGGATTGTTTTATCCCCTGATGGTGGGGGCATGATCTGGGTTATCATTGAGCAATTGACCAGGTCAGCACACTTCCTGGCTATCAGGAAGGACTGGTCAGTCGGTAGGTTGGCAGAGTTGTTTGTGAGTCGGATCATCTCTTACTATTCGATGTGCCCTTATCCATCATGTCAGATCGGGCTTTGAGATTTACTTCTTAGTTGTGGGAAGAGTTCTTGGAAGGCCTCGAATACGCGGTTAGCCTTCAGCCCGGCCTATCATCCCGAGGCTGATGGGCGGTCTGAGAGGGCCATTCGGATTTTGAAGGTTTTGCTCGTGGCATGTTGCCTAGACTGAGGAGGTTCTTGGGAGCAGCGTTGGTTTACAGTGGGGTTTTGTGTACCATAGCAGTTACCACTCTAGCATTGGCATGGCGCCTTATGAGGCATTGTTTAGATGGCTATGTCGATCCCTTGTGATCTAGTCTGAGATTGGCTAGAGACAGTTAGCAGGATCAGGGTTGGTATAGCAGGGTGCTTAGGTTGCCAGAGTTGTGCTATCATCGGTAAGAGACCGATTGGGTTTGAAGTTGGGGACCTCGTGTTTTTCCAAGTCTCGCCCTCCATGGGTGTGAGGAGATTTGAGAAACAAGGTAAGCTGGGTCCGTGCCGTGCTGGGCCTCTTCCCGTTCTTGCTCGAATTGGGGAAGATTACCAGCCAGCCTTGCCGTTCAATCTTGCGGGAGTGCACGATGCGTTTCATGTTTTCGTTGCAAGAGGAATGTTCTGGATCCGCCCCAGGTGTTAGAACTTTCAGGAATTGGTAGTCGCTGAGGACTTGTTCTTTCCAGAGTGTCTAGTGCGTTTTGAGAATCACTAGTGACAGGTCATCCGAAACAAGGTTGTATCTGTGGACTGAGTATTTTGACAATATCGCTCCGGGAGCGAGGCGACCTGGGGGCGCAAGATTGAGATGCTGGGAAGCAGTTCCCTACCTTTTCTGGTAAGTTCCCATGCGAGTTGGCAGTGGAGGCATTTCGCCCTCGTTACTTGTAGCAAGCAATTTCGGGGACGAAATTCTTTTAAGGGGGGGAGAATGTAAGGACTGAGGTTTCGGGTTCAGTTTTCGGGTCGGTTTCGGACCGGATCCCCTGGTTTGGACCTTGAGGGGTCTTGAGAGTTTCTTCTGAATGACGTCTACACGTCACGACGCCTTTCAAACGGCGTCTTGATAGGTGGACGCCATTTAGATGAATTGTTGTTGTGCCACGTGGGCGGGTTTCCGGCCGCGAGAGTACGGCCCCTGTCTCGTCGTTTGAACGGCGTCCATGATGGACGACGCGATTCAGATTGCCACCCTGCGGTGTCAGTGTACGGTGCCTGACATGTCAGCTGAACGGCGTCCGTGGTGGTCGACGCGTTTCATAGTGCTGTCAGTACGGCCCGTCCTGTCATCTAATAGGCGTCTTTCTCGCACGACGCATTTTAGCCAGTTTCTGATTGACCCCGCGAACCTCCCTTTCTTTCCCTCATTCTCACCCTTTCACTCTCTCTCCTCTCCCTCTCCGCCTCCTCCGATCCCACTCTTTCCCTTTCCCTTCCTCTTCTTCCTCTTCCACCACTCCAACGCCTCCCTACCTCTCACCTCTGCCACCACCACTTCCTTCGCGGCGTTCCATTCTCCGGACGGCGGCCGACGTCCCGGCGGAGTGGCGACGTTCTCGGGGGTACCGGCGGCGGTCTGCGGTGCGGCGGTTCGGCGACACGGAGCCAGGAGGAGTTCAAGTAACCGGTAGGGGGACGAACCTTGCATGTGTTGCTCGTGTTTTCCTAGGCGTGATATGACGTATTTTGGGCTAGATTGAGCATGTTTAGGGGGTGTTCTTGTGGGTATGGCCGTGCTCGTGAATGTGGATTTGTAGCATGCTTGTGTTGGATGAACTTCTTTTCCTCCCCCTTCTGTTTTGGGGCTTTTTCGGGGTATTTGGGGTTAAGGGAGAAACCCTCGGATCGAACCAGGGAGCCAGGTTTTTGGCGCTAAACGGCGTCGTGCCTGGTCGACGCCTTTCAGAAGGACGTCAGGGCAGTACGACGTCTTTTAGGACAGAAATCTCCCTGTTCGAGGTTTCAAGAGTTAGGGATTCTAGCGCTAAATGACGTCATGGATGAACGACGCCTTTCAGAAGGACGTCGGGCCATCATGACGCCATTTAGGCAGGAAATCACCCCGACTGAGGGTCTGTCAGTTCGGGGATTCTGGGACTAAAAGACGTCGTAGGTGGGCGACGCGATTCGTAAAAGCGTCGGGTAACCCTGACGCCTTTTAAGGCAGAAAATCCCCTTATTAATGTTTTCTGGAATTTCCTGGATTTTCGATGTGAACGGCGTCTGAGGATGTTGACGCCTTTTAAAAGGCGACCGCTGGTGTCGATGCCTTTTAGGCCAGATTCTGAGGCCGGTATTTCATGAACCAGTTTAGGGTGCTTGAATGGCGTCGGCCTTGGGCGACGCGATTCAAGACAGAACCACACTAATCCATGCCAGTAAAATGTGTTTACACTGCTAGATAGTTGGTTAATGCATGCTGTTAGTGTACTCGATGTGATGAACTCTTCGTGACCGGATGGCACTGCGTTGGATGTCGTGCGACCGTGGACTTCTTCCGTGACCGGATCGCACCGTGCCGTGTTTTCTGTTTCGGTGGACCTAGAGTGACAGTTGTAGCGTTCTACACCCTGTGTCGGTGCGGAGGGACACAGCGCTGACGGGAGCAGTGGCGGGGTGACGCCTAGTGGAGAGGGTCCCCTGGTGAACCCCGGGGTTAGCTAGCTTGTACCGGTGTCAGAGTGGTACCTTTGGAGTGTCACTTGTGCTGGGGGAAGGAGTAACCACCTGAGCCAGTTGGGCCGGAGTAGCCAGCGTGCTATCCGAGGGGTTACTGTTTGGTCTCAGCGGGTCGGTGTTTGCTGGGGGAAGGAGTAGCCGCTGAGGTAGCCAGCGTGCTATCCGAGGGGTTACTGTTTGGTCTCAGCGGGTCGGTGTTTCCCACTTTCGGAGACGTGGTTGACGCGTTTTGCCGAGACGCGAGTTGTAGGTTCCTTGGTAGAATGATTTCTGAGATATGCATTTTATATTCCAAATACATGTGGTTTATATCGAGAATTTAGGAGCAATGTGTTACAGCTTTACTTATCTTGTTCCCATGTATCTTTGTAATTGCACTTGTGGGTGTGTGAGTGGGAGGCAAGGGATCGGATGATCCCTACTGAGCCCAGTTCTAGTGTGGCTCACTCCCTGCGGTTTTCAGGTGTGGACCTCGTGGCGGTGCGTGGTGTTCTCCTTGGTGTACGGACCAGCAGCTATCTCAGTTCCGGGGTATGCCCCGATGTTGCTGTACTTTACTTCTGCCTGTACTTCTTTAATTTGTTGGACCATGTAATTATTGTTGGACTGTATACGGACATTTTTATCTTCTTCCTGCGCACCTGTTATATCTTTGTGGTCCGTGTGAATGTTATATTTAATCTTGTTTAACGCTTACTCCTCCAGATGTGTGTATAAGATTCGGGTGTGAACCTACAGTTAATGGGCCGACATCCATTTAGTGACCGGGTCTCCGGTCATAGGATGGCGGGTCGTTACAGGACCGCCTTCCACCACGAGATTAGAAGGCATGTTGCCTGGCCGTCCACTCCTTAACCACCCCCTTGACTCCGTCTTCCCCACGATCTCCTCTACTCGCCGCCCTCGTCCCCCACTACTCCGACCACTTCCCACTCCGGCGACTGCCGCGCACACTACCTCCGACCCTTGACCACTTCCTATTGGCTCCAGGGTGATTTACGGGGATTTAGACTCCTGTTTTCTCCTATTTTCCCTTCACCTATTTAAACCTCCCATATCCTCTCGAGTAGGGGAGTTAAGAGGTGGCTTCTTGGAGGGGAGGCTCAGAGGAGGTTGGCAAGCGGTCAGGAGGAGTCTCAGAAGAATCCTTCGCACTCCAAATGGGCTTGTTTTCTTAACCCTCTTCTATTTTCTCTTCTTTCACTTTCAACACATCATTTCACCTTTCACACACGAGCACCCTATATGCATGCCTGCATCTTAGGATGACTTAGCACCTTTTACCTCCAGAGGTTTCAAACAAAAAACGGGAGGTGGGTGGCCATAACATATGGTCACCTTCCCTCCCAAACACCCATCCGGTGCGCCTCCCTCCAATTCTAGTTAGTTTTTATATTTTTATGGATAGATTCTACATATTATAGTTCTAATCGGGTTATTTTCTGTTTTGTCTTTTCTTACCAGGGATCCTTACCACATTTCCGCGTGCACAATGCCGGGCTCTCCTCCTCTGGCCGGCCGGAGGAAGAGAAGGAGGAACCAACATTTCCCGCTCCCACAGAACGCGCGATCACTTCCTACACTCCTGCGGAGCACAGGGACCGAAAGGTAATGCTCCTGGCGATCACACTTCAATTTCTAACCCCCTTTGAATCGCCACAGTGCTAAGACGAACGGAGGGACCCTCGATTCCAAAGCCTCACAGACGCAGCGGCGGTGGGGGACGTTCCGGGCGCCTACAGCCCTCTGGCGATCACGGTGGGACACCTATAGCCCGCTGCACGCGTTGCGGCGAAAAGGAAAAGAAGGTAAAGATCTCGGACGGCCATTAACCCCTGGACGGCCAGCCCCTGGCCGTCAAACCCCCTGGACGGCCAGAACCTGGCCGTCGACACACCCATTGGACGGCCAGCACCTGGCCGTTCGACCCATTGGACGGCCAGCCCCTGGCCGTCCACCTCCCACTGGACGGCCAACACCTGGCCGTCCGACCCATTGGACGGCCAGCCCCTGGCCGTCGACATCCCCTTGGACGGCCAACACCTGGACGTCCGACCCATTAGACGGCTAACCCCTGGCCGTTGACCTCTCGTTGGTTCTTTGTCCTTTTCTGCTCGCTACTGCTGTTCATGTATGATTTGCTGCTGCCTGTTCTGTTGAATTGTTAGATGTTCTGACCTGCAGTTTGTTAACTTTTTGGGTTTTTTGGGGTGTCCTCCGCGGGGGTTTTAAGGAAGAGCCGGCATCACACTTCTAGTTATCTCTCCCGCAGGATCTGACTCTCCACCTAAGGATTCCCACTCGGGTGCGACTAGTCTTATTCTGTTGGGAACCTCCGTCAGTCTCCGCGAGCCAGGGATTCCCACTTGGCCGCCGAGCAGGTTGTACCTAAAACCACCTCATAGGAACCTCGGGTTTGTGTGAGAGATTAATTAAACCTTTCCATTCACAATCATCCACCTATAGGTGTCATTGAGAGAATCATTTCAAAATTTAAAGACACCTAATTAAACCTTGGTGGAACATGTTTTGAAAGAAAAATTCCAGGGTCGTTAAGGGTTTGAACTTGATTTATTAGAAACCGACTCTCATAATACACAGTTAACCTTCCAAGTGAAATATAAAATCTCTTAGGATTTGTATTTCATAATGAATCAAATATATGTTAATACTGTGTATGATGATATGTATGAGTTTGGTAACAATGTCACACACAACCCTCTGTTTGAGATTGAAGAGGATCCACAACCAACATTTGTGGGCATGTTCCAAACACCTAGAGAGGAACTTAAGGCAAGATACTTGGATGGATCTTCCTCTTCAGAAAGTGACCATGTAATCTCCAACAGAAACTTCCAAAACCCGAGTGAGGATCTGGGACTTACTGCCGTGTTATCACGGTACACCCCTGATCAACTCATCCGAGAATCTTTCAACAGAGCTCAGACCCGCAGCAACCAGCCAACTCCTACTCCAGTTGCTCCACCTGTCATGCCGATTCCAGTCTCTCAAACTACACCTCCTCCCGAGCAGAAAGAATTCATCTACAAAAGTGAGGTTGAAACCTGTGTGCGTAAGTTCATGGCCGAGAAACTTACCCTGAAACAACTGCACTCTCTCTCGAGCTATTGTAAGCTCCCTCCGGCCTACTTTCCACCAGGATTCAAAGCCCCCGAGTATAGGAAATATGATGGCACCTCTGACCCTCATGATCACCTGTCAAGCTTCCTCATGGATTCCCATCAATGGCTCTACGACAGAGTCCTCCTTGTCCATCTGTTCCAGAAATCCTTAGAAGGTGAGGCCTTAAGATGGTTTTCTTCCTTACCCGCCACAGACCTAATCAATTTTGATATGGTCTCCGAAAAATTCATCACTCAGTTTAGTCACATGACAACCATGCCTCCCACCTTGTTTGATCTTGTGATGGAGAAGATGAAGCCTGAAGAGGAGTTCACATATTTTGCCAACAGGTGGAGGGCAATGGCTTCTAGGGCGGAAGTGGCAATCCCCGAATCTCAAGCTATCACCATGTTGGTCAATAACGCTACCCCGCAGCTTCGGTCTATTCTCATGCTGAGCGAATTTCACACATTCGCACAACTTTATAATCGAGCTCGGGTAGTTCAATCTCAGATTTGGAGTTCCACTTTGCCATCCTTCTTTGAAAATCAGAACAGAAATAAGAGGACTCTACAAACTCCACCAATAGAGGGGGTGACAGTCAATGAACAGGTGAGTACCTTGGGGCAACCTTTTAGGTCACCCAGTCCTATGTTCAGATCAGACAACCAATCCAATTAGAAACCATATCCAGCAGTTCCCCCTTTCTCCAGTGCCAAGATCAATTGGGGGCACATGAAAGAGGCTGCTGAAACCTTGGAAGTCAAGGGCCCTCCGCCCTCTCATCAGGTAACTCAAGATCCATCTAGCCCTCTAGAAAGGGTGAGCACCCTTGTCAAAAATTTGGAACCAAATGTCGATCGCAGAGGACAATACTGGGAGTATGAAGAGGTTGGGATATGGCGTGAGTGCCCTACTAGGAGAACCAAACCTAGAGAGCCGTTTCAAGGAGTCTCCACTATTACCCAAGACAAACCTTTGGTCTTGATACAACCTAGGGAACAACCAACAGCCATCAACCCAGTCACTCTGGTCCAAGTTCCCTCAATATCAATCAGAGAACCTCCTACATCCATCTTGTGTCCAACACCAAAGCCAGGTCCGGTAACCCAATTCTGCCTGATGAATTCACCACCAGTTCAACCACTAAAGTCAGATCAGACAGTGGACCCCAGTCCGATTGGTGTTACCCTGAGAAATCGCATCATTCTCCCAACAAGTCAACCCTTGGACTCTCAAGAGGATTCGGATCTGTCTAAGTATGACATCCTACAGCATCTAGGGAAAACTCCCACCAAGATGCCAGTCCTAGAGTTGATTAGGAGATCTCCTACACAAAAGGAGACATTGTTCAAGTTTCTCCAGCGAATTACAGTCAATGAAGATCTTCCTATCAGGGGACTCATAAATGCCATTCTCTCAGTCACCCCGACACCTACGATATCCCCCACAGATAAGGATCTGGCTCCCCCTGAGTGCCAATCCCTTCCCTCATGCTTAACTGCAACACTCAAGGGTCACTCATTGGACTCCACCCTGTTGGATGCCGGGGCATCAATCAATGTTTGTCCACCTAAGACCCTCAAGAAAATCGGGATTGATCCGGAAAAGGTTGAGTCTACTTCCATGATGGTCTCAAAAGGGAAACTGGAAATTGGCCCAGTGGCCATGATCTTTGAATTCTGCGTCCTTGATGTCAAGCCCATAGACAACGTCATTCTGGGAAGGCCTTGGATGGACCAGACCCTGGGAGTGCCCTCCACTAATCATCAGTGCTATAAATTCCCATACACTAGGAAGATTGTCAAAATAAAGGGTACCCCCTATCTTGAGCCTTTGGATTTAGTCTCAACTGAACAAATTCCATCCACGATCACTCCTGGAAAAGGGGTAGAGCCCATCCTCTCATCGGTTGACTCTCAGCTCAAGTCCCAGCCTAGCATAGGTTGGCAGCTTATGGACAAAATGGGGTATAGTTCGGGATCTGGGTTAGGCAAAGAAGAGCAGGGAATTCAAGAACCTATCTTTGAAAATCCAACCATTGGAGGATTCAAATTGGGTTACATACTAACCAAATCAACTGAAGGATCATGAAAATGGAATCTCTTGGATCACTTTGTGAAGGAAAGTCAAGAGGTACTCAAGATACACTATCTTGAGGATGAGTTGAAGGAAACAGGCAATGAGGTTCAAAGAGAAGATGCAGAAGAGTTCGGTATACAGCTGTTGTTCTATGAACCAACCACTCAACAAGAAGGAGCCTCCTTAGTGAGGGATGAAGAGGTACCCACCGCTCTCATTCCCTTCCTATTTCACACACCTGCCCCTCTCAGGCTTTTATCACCGGTCGTAGCACACTCCTGGGGCAATTCTACCATCATTGGGTCTGTGTCTCAAGGACCCACCTTTGCAACATGTTTGACTCACCCTCTGAGTCTTGTGCATAATCGCTTAGGGATTGGATAGCTTCCTCTTTATCTACAAGTTGTAGAGGTAAGTAAGTTCTTTCATTTCTAGTTAGCAAATAAGTGTAAATATTTGAAAATTGTTGAAAAGTTTTCCTTTGGATAGGAGTCTATTTGAAGAAGTTTTACCCTTAAAAATACAAAAAAATTCAAAAATTTCAAAATCTCAAAAAAAATTAAATATCCAAAAAGCATCAAAAATATTTGTAAATATGTGCATACTTCAATGAAAATGACAAAAAAAATCAAAAAACACAAAATCCAACTGTCTGGTGACTGCCACGTAACCCCCAATCTAGGTCTAGCTGCATGATAGATTGGGTTAACATTAAGGTTTGGCTAAGACTTTGGTCCACCAGAACCTTGGACGTGTCTACTTTACTTTCATACGGATCCCTATGCTCATCATGAGATGCACACACCTGCACGTTTTTCAAAGAGAACCTGGTTAAAATGAGTTCCAAGTCTTTAGTGCACTGTCAAATGCAACCTTTGCTCTTCGTCTCTCGACCGATCAGGACAGTTGGGTTAACATTAAGGTTTGGCTAAGACTTTGGTCCACCAGAACCTTGGACGTGTCTACTTTACTTTCATACGGATCCCTATGCTCATCATGAGATGCACACACCTGCACGTTTTTCAAAGAGAACCTGGTTAAAATGAGTTCCAAGTCTTTAGTGCACTGTCAAATGCAACCTTTGCTCTTCGTCTCTCGACCGATCAGGACAGTTGACACCCTTAAACGGTCGACCTCAGCAAATTGCGGCTCCTCAACAACCCGATAGATGTAACCCCTCAAAAAAGGGCCCAACAATGAAATGAAAAGGACCAGAGCACGTGAAGAGGGCAGTGTCCCCGCAGGCGGAATATCAAATAACCCCAAAAATGTCAAGAGCGAAAAAAAATACAAAAAAGAAAAAGGGGTTCAAGCAATTATGAAAAAAGCCTGGTCGTGACCGTGCCTGGCCATGAAATCTACCAAAGGCCTGAAAAGTCAAAATAGGGGCATCTAGGAGGTCAAAGGAGTCCGTTTTGTCACAGCTCGTCCTTTTAACGGTTTTGTCAATCCTCCTTTGTGGTTTATCTCCAAAATTTCTTCACTTTTTCCCCCTCAAGGTTAGCACGAGATAGCTACCTAAAGACTGAACATCATTTTAAAATGGTTCGTTTTAAAAAACCGTCACATGCTCACATGATCACAGGAGTCCAAAATGGGTGAAGAGTAATGTCAGTGTTTCTAGTGAACTAATTTCTTAACCATAATCTCAATGTGTACTCTCAAAGACTTCGGGCTTAGGTCAATGCATGCGCGTCACCAATGGGTGCGACGGCGTCTGATTCCGGGTCAGCGTCGCGCGGTTGACCGTTAGGGTTCCAAGGTGTTCCATCATATACCTTCTAGATTGTGAGGAAAGAGACCCGGGTCGGGCAAATCATTTACCTCGAAAACTTTTTGGGCAAACTTGGTGGTCGGAAGCAGCTGGGAGCCTAAGTATGGCATGACGGTATTGTCATCAGTATGAGTCTTTGCCGGTCAAGGTTAGTTTGAGGAGTCTAGAGGCCCAAATCAATCTAGATGTGTGCTTAAGATACCTGGGAAGTTGAGTGTGCATTTCCCTTTCATCATTCAACCAGCCTAAGTTTGGGCAGTCACCAGGCAGGCGGAATCAAAAATATGTTTTCATCACACACTCCACTTGTTAATATCCACCAGCATTCGCATATTTACCTGTCGCATTAGTTTCAATACTCTTCCTTTTGTTTGAACACGGCCCTTTGACCCTATGCGAAGGCTAGGGAAAAGGTAGTTGCTCTTTTGGGCAAGGGGCCGAAAACAGATACTACTAACTACTTCTCCTTCATTCTATGCATACAGGAAAAAGGATTCTGTCCAAAAGGTGGACACTTTTGCTGTCGAGTCGAAGCCAAAAGCAGCCGGATTGGCATTCTACTTTGAGAATTGCCATATCTTCCGCGCTGGCTTCGACTCGACAGGGACCTTTGTCCCTCGTTTCCTTGCAGCTTGTCATTAAGATATTGTGGATCATTGATTATTTACATTTACTGATGTGCGTTTTTGCAGCTGCAGGGAATCTGAAGCAAGTAGGATTGAAGACACAGGAGGCTAATAACTTCGGGCGTATAGACTCTGAGTTCCTCTCTAAACAAAACAATGAGGAGTCTATATTCCCCAAGTTATTCGATTGGCCAATAAATCCCTCCTGTTTGCATTAGAAACTGCATTAGGAATTTGTTTTTAGATTTCAACCCAGCATGCATCTGCATAAGCACTCATCCTCTCCCTAGGGGCAATGACCATAATTTATCACTCTGCTTGACCCATTGTTGATCTGTGAGTCTGGTAGTTGTACGTCTGTTAGCACTTTGAATTGCAAGACCTCTTCCTCTTTTTTTCCAACACGTATGCTTGAGATTATCTCACTTGGCGATCCCATGATGCGCCAGGCCACCGCGCGCCCGTTGTGTTGAGAGTTCTTCAAGTCACAATCCTACACCTTTCATGCTCGAGATCCCCTTGGACCAGATCGCTACATGCTGGTGTGCCAAGGCCTCGCGGTTCCAGCACCCGAGGGTCCCACGGGCTGTGATTCTCTAGTACTGAACTTTGTTCCTTTTCTTAAACCACTCTTGCAACTCGAATAGCTAGCTTTCATGCATTTGCCACACTCTCATACCATCTTTGGATATAGCTCATCCTTTCTTCGGGCTGTCCAAAATCTGGTTCGATTCCGGAACACCTATTTATCATTCCGTTCCACTCCACTGCAAAACAGGTGTCCCGGAGGGGCATTTGTAGACACCGATTTTGGACCACCCTTTCGGTCATAAGTACCATCCACCATTAGCCCTTCATCACCAAAATCTCCTCATTTTAGCCATCTCAGCCCACTAACAACTAGGCCCATTAACCAAATCCCGACTCTAGCCACCTTTTCGTGGAAGGCCAGCCAGTCCGCCATCCACCCCCTTCGAAGGCCACCCCTTGCCTTCTACCCCCTTGGAAGGCCAGCTACCTTGCCTTCCACCTTTTGGCCACCTTTTTTCACTTTTCACCACCTTTTCGTGGAAGGCCAGCCAGTCCGCCTTCCACCCCCTTCGAAGGCCACCCCTTGCCTTCTACCCCCTTGGAAGGCCAGCTACCTTGCCTTCCACCTTTTGGCCACCTTTTTCACTTTTCACCACCTTTTCGTGGAAGGCCAACCAGTCCGCCTTCCACCCCCTTCGAAGGCCACCCCTTGCCTTCCACCCCCTTCTAAGGCCAACCGGGCTGCCTTCCACCACGAGATTAGAAGGCATGTTGCCTGGCCGTCCACTCCTTAACCACCCCCTTGACTCC
Organism: Zantedeschia hybrid cultivar; assembly: GCA_030544215.1. Taxonomy (NCBI): domain Eukaryota; kingdom Viridiplantae; phylum Streptophyta; class Magnoliopsida; order Alismatales; family Araceae; genus Zantedeschia; species Zantedeschia hybrid cultivar. The sequence continues at coordinate 52,975,699 of JARZZO010000011.1, forward strand.
GTCTTCCCCACGATCTCCTCTACTCGCCGCCCTCGTCCCCCACTACTCCGACCACTTCCCACTCCGGCGACTGCCGCGCACAGTACCTCCGACCCTTGACCATTTCCTATTGGCTCCAGGGTGATTTACGGGGATTTAGACCCATGTTTTCTCCTATTTTCCCTTCACCTATTTAAACCCCCCATATCCTCTCGAGCAGGGGGGTTAAGAGGTGGCTTCTTGGAGGGGAGGCTCATAGGAGGTTGGCAAGCGGTCAGGAGGAGTCTCAGAAGAATCCTTCGCACTCCAAATGGGCTTGTTTTCTTAACCCTCTTCTATTTTCTCTTCTTTCACTTTCAACACATCATTTCACCTTTCATACACGAGCACCCTATCTGCATACCTGCATCTTAGGATGACTTAGCACCTTTTACCTCCAGAGGTTTCAAACAAAAAACGGGAGGTGGGTGGCCATAACATATGGTCACCTTCCCTCCCAAACACCCATCCGGTGCGCCTCCCTCCAATTCTAGTTAGTTTTTATATTTTTATGGATAGATTCTACATATTATAGTTCTAATCGGGTTATTTTCTGTTTTGTCTTTTCTTTCCAGGGATCTTTACCACATTTCCGCGTGCAGAATGCCGGGCTCTCCTCCTCTGGCCGGCCGGAGGAAGAGAAGGAGGAACCAGCATTTCCCGCTCCCACAGAACGCGCGATCACTTCCTACACTCCTGCGGAGCACAGGGACCGAAAGGTAATGCTCCTGGCGATCACACTTCAATTTCTAACCCCCTTTGAATCGCCACAGTGCTAAGACGAACGGAGGGACCCTCGATTCCAAAGCCTCACAGACGCAGCGGTGGCGGGGGACGTTCCGGGCGCCTACAGTATTGTACCTCACTGTCAACTAACTTGATTCTATTGTCGCAGTTGCGTGGATGGTCCTCAAACCTGAGACACCAAGGACACCTTGTCGGTGGACTTCTGTGCTTTGACCTTAGTTTATGAATCTCTAACTACGGGATTGTAAACAGCTAAGGATTGGGTACAGCGGAATACCGTCGAAGGGAATTGTGTGTCAATAAGGAATCATTCGCTCTCAGTATTTAGAGAGAGAATGCTCTAGGAAGGATGCGCGGAAGTCCCTGGCCAGGGCGGACGATAATATTGGGAAAGGAGTTTTCCGATATTCATCAGCGGCATCCAATCCAAGTGAGTCGACCGGTTAGGGTTTGACAGCACACCATACCCTGAGTTAACTCGAGAGCATTGGACGAATGATGGATAATATCCACGCGGTAACTGTCGGCGGAAAGGTTCCAAGGGTGGGTTACTTAACCCCGATACCTTCCAAGTTCACACGGTGTTGCTTGGCACCCAACGTGATCAGAGGCCCAGTCGAATTCGATGTGCGACATCAATTCGATTGATTAACTAATTAATAAAGAGTTATTAATTGATTAATAAAGCTAGTAAGAAGTTATTTGGCTTATTGCGCTATTAACCGGATTGGTAATTGGGCCTAGAGGGTCACACGTAAATGATTCTCAAGGCGATGGATAAATAAGTGGGTTTTATATAAATTGGGGGTTTTTATGAAAAACCGTACGGTTGGTATAAAATATAGCGAACGGACTGAGCAGGCCAAGCTGCTGCTAACCCTAGCCGCTCCCACCTCTGTTTCTCTCTCTTTCTGGTGCCCCAGGCCAGATCCGGATCCCCGGATCTGCTCCGCCACTTGTCTGACTCCCGTTCGACGGGAAATCATCTGCACGTTGCGGCGATTATTGCGGCGACCGGCGAAAGTTTCGTGGCTGCGAAGAACGAGGAATGTAAGGATATCCGTCGCGAGGAGGATCGCGTGGACTCCGCTAGAGGCCGGGCGCTAGCACGGCTTGCGGTGTTGCACCGACAGAACCAAACGATTGCGGATTCGAATCCGCACACGGTAAGATTCGAGAATCCGATTGTCGAGTTTTTAGATTTTTTGAAACGGGAATCAGATCTCCGTTTTATTTTTATTTCCGCTGCGCGGGAGATTTGGAGAAACCCGAGAGCCCAACAGTGGTATCAGAGCCAGGTTCCACTGTTTCTCGTCCCGTTTCGGGTTCCGAAATTAATTTTTTCATGATTTAATTCCATGCACTAATTCGATCTGTTTGCTGGATCCGTATTCATGAGATGAAGACATATTTTTTTTATGAATAATTAGATTATCTTTCCTGCAAATTTCGAATTTTATTTGGGGTGTTTCATGTTCTTCATATGATGAAGAATAACTGGGTTTATTCGGCTTTGTTCGGGTTTTTCTCATATGATGGTGTAGGTGCTTAAAATGCTCGTGTGATTAACATGAAAAATCTATGTTGTTTAGTGTAAACTAACCTATTAAAAACAACAGCAACTAAGTGCAGTGATCGCCAGAAACTTTTGACTTAAAAGTTTCAAAAGAGATATTGATCGCCTACCTGTTTGAACGCGGAAGATGTTGAGCTCTTGGTTCCCCTCCTTCAGCCGGCTGAAGAAAGAGAGCCATTTCTTTGTTCTTTGTTCTTGCTGTTGAGTTTGAGATTGAGGATCGTCCAGAAGTCCTTCTGGCTTTGTGTTTGATTTCCCCTTTTGTTCTCTTGTTGTTGTTGAGTGCAACAGAGACAGGGAGAAAAACAATGAAGAAACAATGATGATGAGAATTTAAATGGAAGCAGTATCTAAACTGATCATGATTTTAAGCATATGATTGAACAACAAACTTACTTGTTTAAATGGCTTTGAAGCCCCTTAAATCAAATAAGTTTTGAAAGATTGATGTTGTGGTGTGTGTTGCATGAAGTGAATATGAAGAATGAAATTAATGAAGATGTAGAAAGAAAATGCAGAATTGAAACACTTATGCCCTATGGGTTGAAGTCTTGAAAGGATGAAGATTCTTGAAAAGGACGCCGACTTCTGGAAATGGCAGCGCTCCGGCGTTCCGACGTTGTTGCTTCGATCTTCAACTCGCTATAATAACGCTCTCTCTTTCCTCAATAGGGCTCAACTCAACATGGCTCAACATTTTTTACTCTTCAAGATGTAAGGTATTTATAAGCTTCTTCTGCGTTCGCGATTAACATAGAAAAATCTAGGATTTATCTATCTTAACCGACAGATAAATACTGATTAATTCATCTTTATCTGTAATTATCTAAAACGCGTCCACCATGGCTGACGCCTTTCAGATTAATTAAGATAAGGATAAATATCCGGGAAAACTTATCTTTATCTTTATCTTTATTAGCTAAAACGCGTCCACACATGTAGACGTCTTTTACACTAATTAAGACAAGGATAAACATCCGGAAGAGAAGTTAAAATAGTTTAGGAAACCTAAAACGCGTCAACCTTAACAGACGCCTTTTAGTTAATTAATCAACCGATTAAAATTCAAATTTAAACGTTAAAATAAGAATAAACTCTAAATAGCGTCCACATGTGTCGACGTCTTTTAGAATTCTGCATATTTTAACTGAAAATTGAGCTAAAATCAATTTAATTGATTAACTTAAACATGTATGTTAAACCCGACACTTAAAAAGATGAATAAAAATTAATCAATGATTAAATATCAGACCATTCTGAGGCATTATTATATGATATGAAATTTACTCAAAATGACGTCAAAATTAGCGTGTCTACAGCTGCCTCACCTTGGCATCGTCTTTACAAGGGAGTGAAATGGAATGGAATGTACTGAAAAGGTGATGCCAAGGTGTGATGAGACACGCTCTTAATATCACATGATTGGAATTTTTCTCGAAATTATCAATGAAGATAGCTCAAGGAAATCAATGGAATTAATCATGTCTGGATGAGGTAGATAAGGAAATAAAATAAAGTCGATCAACCTCCTCGGAGTGGGAAGTACCCCAGGTCGTAGACACTGCAGGTTTCATCATGGGGAGCGTTTGCCAGCCAATGTGGACGTGCTGCAGCCATGATGGATCTTAAAAGAAAACAAGAAATATTGGATAAAGAATCCAAGAAAGGATAGAATTCCAATGATATCTTTAAGCGAACCTCAAAGATAATCAAGATACTCAATTCAGAATGGAATATTTCATATCATGTTGAATTGTTTGATTTAATGGTCCGAAACTTAATCAATAATTAATTCTTATCACAATGATTTTAAAGTTCTACATGATGCATGCTGGGCTAAAAGAAAAATATAAAGTCAAATAAAATATAAATTAATCAAGGATAATATTGTTAAATTGTCATTAATGAGTCAAGATACCAATTCTTGTAATCCAGTGCTAAGCCGAAGCTCGTTTATCCACGCACCGTTTCACAAAAGTGGAACCATCGTCCTCACTAATTAACAATCCAACGGCCTATCCATGCGATTAAGAATTCTCTGGAATTATCACTATTTTTGTTATAGGGGAACTCAAATTCCAGTTTCATCAAAAACACAAGGTCCTTGACATGATCTAATAGATATTTATCATATAATAATGCGAATGATTTACATGGAATAATACAAGGGTAGAAATAACCGTCTTTTTAGTCACAGTCAGGACTTCATAAATTCCACAATGAAATCTTCTTAACATTTCCAGCTTTACTCAGGCTTTCTTTGAATTTTCTGCAATCAAAATTATTAGGTCCAAACAAATATTCAATTTAAACATCAAAACCCACAGAATTTCGAATAAATAACAGAAAAGATGAAACGCGTCTTGTCGTGCAGACGCCATTAAACTTTAAAACGCGTCAGTACTCCTCGACGCCTTTCACTCACAGAAACAGGTTTCTAGCTGTTCTCTATTCGAATTCCAACTCTATCAATGCACATCCCTCTTTCAATCCGGAAAAGTTTTCCTAGGATCGCAATTCCTTCTATATAAACATCCTTAGGTTGTTCCCAAGCAATCCTACCATAATCCAAAGATCCAAAGTTGAGTTTTCTTACAAGGTTTCAAGGTTTCTTCAAAGTTCCAAGGTTTCCAAGCTTCAAGAAGGAGGAACTCCGAAAAAGGGAGGATGAATTCTTCAAGCAAAAAGATGAAGATGTCTTTGGAGAAGTTTTCTGATGTGGAGAATCATCTCAATGGAAGGAATCCCAATCTTCAAGTAAGTTCAATCAACTTCCCTTTAATTCTTATTCATGTTCTTCATCATGTTCTTCATGTTCTTTTCTTTTCGGTTTTCAGAACTATCCCATGTTTCCTGGCCCAAAGAAGTTTACCTCCTTACCTTGGATTCGTAAACTTGCAAAAAGTATCAAGCTTTCCATGCAAGTGTTCATATCCAAGTGGAATCTTCAAGGTCTTGTAGTGCTTGCCAAACATTATAAGAGCTCGAACGTAGATTTGGCGGCTATGGGTGTCTTGATCGAGTGGTGGCATCCCCAAACTCATACGTTCTTCTTCCAAGACTTCGAGTACACGATTCTTTTGGAGGTGGTAGAGCTTCTTTTAGGTCTCGCAAAGACCAAAGATAACAAAGATAAGATAGCTTTGACTAAAGAAAGAATCACCGGTCAACAATTGTTGACATCAATCATGAAGGATCCTTCAGAAGCTAAAGGATGCTTCACCAAGAAAGGGATCAATCTTGCAAAGCTAGCCGAGTGGACGCTATATGAAATTGATGATCTAAGGGAGGATGAAGCGGAGGATGTAACAAAAGCTTTAGTTACATGCCTTGCCGGTGCCTTGTTCTTCTATGCGCAAGATAATATCTTAGAAGATGATCAAGTTAGTGCCATATGCGCAATCTTCGAAGGTAAATCCATTAGCACTGCACTCTTGGCATATCTTTATAGTGGGCTTTCTGCGGCGTCTGTGGGCCTTCCTCTTTATGGATGCATGCTACTCTTTGCCTTATGGGTTGAACTTCACTTCAAGTTTGAGCACAGCAAGAAAAGGCCTTTGAATCCATCTCAGATTTACTTGAATAGCCCAATTCATTGCATTGCTAATATTGTAAAGTTCAATGAGCATATGATTAACAAGGTTCCAAGGCTTAAGACCCGAGCCGACTGGAGAGAGTATTTAAAGCTCATGACGTCCGACATATTCGACTCGTCTCCACTCGCTCTTGTCGGAAAACCTGTTTGGGTGCGCCGTGCAGCAGGAGCAAATCTTAAATTGATTGGAGCCACCGAGTTCGTGTTATACAATCCACATCGGTGCCTTACTCAACTTAGCTTGGGCCGTCGTGAATTCCCTGAGTTCTCTCCTACACTCCCAATCAAGAAGCGCGACTTGGAATCCGACGAAGATTATGAAGCCGTACAAATCATCACCACTTTGTGGAACCTTGGCTTCAGTTACTGTGTAAAATCCTCTAAAGATAGAGATAGAGGATTGAAATTTCCTTACCTTAAAAGTCTTCATGAAATTCTCCCTTAAATGTCCTCTTTCTCTTTGTTCATGATGTAATAAAGAATTTTATTGAATAAAGAACAATTTTTTATACCTTGAAACCTTTCTTCAACTTCCTGTGATGTGCACATGAATTTTCCTTTAGTAAAAACTTGATTTTTCCTGAAAATTCAACAGCTCGGATTCTGTTAAATGTAAACCGCGTCCATTCAGACAGACGCCTTTCAACAATAATTCTTTTCCCAGAAATTCAATTTAAATCCTCAAAAACCTGATTAAACTTTAAACCGCGTCTTCCACCATTGACGCCTTTAAACTCTCTCTCCTACTTTTTCCAGGATTCTGTCATTAATTCCATGATTAATTCCCTGAAACGCGTCAACCCACTAAGACGCATTTCATAATTTTCCTCTGTACGGCTCTGACCAAAATCTTAAAACGCGTCCACCTGTATGGACATCTTTCAATCAAATTCAAACACCTGTCCTTACCGCCTCAACTTTTGCGCCCTAAAACGCGTCTTCCTGAGTCGACGCATTTCAATCTTTCTGTTAACAGACCCGCGAAGGCCCCTTTTCTTCCTCACTTTTCACAAAAATCCCTCTTTCTCTCCTCTCTCCGGCGACCGAACTCCGGCAATCTTTCCCTCAAAATTCCCTCTACTCGAGCCATAGAACGTGGTGAAGGCTCCAAGAAGATGAAGATCATAGCCAAGAGACGGCGGAGGCAAGAAGAAGAAGTCCCCGAGGAGGTTCCGGCGATGCTAGCCGAGGCCGAGGCCTTATTGGAAGAAGAACTCCCTCCACCGGCACCCATGGCGGTGGAAGAAGAAGAGGAGGGCGACCTCCACACGGTAAGATCCCTATGGGTATGAATAGATGAGGAAAAGAGGGGAAAACGGGGTTCATCAAGGAACCCGGAATCTGGACTTGAAAGGCGTCCAGACCAGGTGACGCCATTCAAAAGGCGTCACCATGGGCTGACGTCTTTCAAGATAAATTCCGGATTTTTAATTAGAAATAAATATTTTGAATTGCGTCAAGACATGTTGACGTGTTTTAAAAGACGTCCATATGGGTTGACACCTTTCAAAACAGAACTGTTTTTCCTGTTTTTTTTTTTTTTAATTACTGACCTTTGTTTTTATTTGCAGGGAGTGATGAGGGCCAGAATCAGCTGGGACCTAGTGATAGGGGCATATAGAGGGCTCCCGGATTTCCAGAAGGCGCGCTTGCGTCGGATGGGATTCGGTGAGGTACTAGACATCGAGCCATTCTGGCTCGATTTAGTCCTCCTGCAGGTGTTGCGGGAGAGGTGGCATGCGGAAAGCCGTGCTTTCCTAATGCCGTGGGGGCATATGGTCCCCACCCTAGAGGATGTGTCCAGGATCACTGGTCTCAGGGTAGATGGCCGACCAGTTAGTGGGGTTACTTACCCCAACTATCAGGGATTAGCAGAGGCTCTCCTAGGGATATAGGTGTCTAGCTTAGGCAGAGAGTCTAGGATGGTTCCCAGGGTAGAAGTAGAGGCTGCTTTAGGACTAGAGGAGCCCCGGCGTCGGTCTGACGAGACCCGGGAGGAGTTTAGGGATAAATTAGCAGAGTCATCTTCCTCTGTCTACTGTAGTGACCCTAGTCAGGTAGAGGAGGTAGATAGACAGCTTAGGGTCTTCTTAGTTTTCTTTTTCGGTCGGTTGCTCTTCAGTACGAAGGGCGACCACATCCACTGTAGATTTCTTTATTTATTAGATGACCTAGATAGCTTAGGAGAGTATGCCTGGGGTGCGGCCCTTCTAGTCCATCTCTTTGCTGATCTGTCCGCGGTCACGCCGGACCGTGAGACCACTATCAGCGGCTTCTCGCCGTTTCTTCAGGTATTAAATTGTTTAATCATTCATGATATGCAGTGCAATATGATATGATGCTTTTTCTAACCTATATGTTCATGAATGCAGGTGTGGAGTTACTACTATTTCCCGCTCGGCAGAGCGCGGATTGCTCGACCGGATGCTGTCCCATTGGCCTGCCGTTGGTAGCCGATTGTGGACACGGCTCCGCAGCACCACCAGTTGACGGCCCTCCGCCGTCAGTTCTTAGATTATCCAGAGCTCCTGGTAAGTTTTTAATTTGTTCAATTTTATTAAATGCAATCTTTTATTCATTAAATGCAAGTTATTTATGAATGCATCTAACTTATATGCAGGTGATCTGGCGCCCGTACCTTGGTATGGGCGAGGAGGGTCAGCCGTGGGTGACGGCTGGTAGGAGGAGATTCGGGAGGCAGATGTGGGTACATTGCCTCAACGAGATCGAGCCCCTCCGCCTCCGGCTCGTGATGAGGACGCTGGGCCTCCACCAGGAGTGGATAGACGAGGAAGTCCCGGAGGGTGTGAGGAGGAGCATGAGAGGGAAGCAAGCCCTCACCGACTGGCGCGCCAAGTTCCCGGAACAATACGAGGATTGGCACCGTCGGGGCGTATGGGTGGAGTCCCGTGCGGAGAGTAGCGAGGGCTACCTCCAGCAATATCGGGCCCACTACGCCGATCAACTTCGGCTCCTTCGACCACTCGATGTAAGTATGCATTCATGCGTCTTTAATTTTATTATTATCTTGATTTATATTTGTGAATGAATGTATGTATGTATGATATGCAGGATGCACGTGATGCGGTCATCGTCGACCTCCGGGCCCGCCTACATGATGCGGAGGCCCAGCTAGAACAAGTCCAGAAGGAACTATATGACCTGGTATGTATGAATGCTTATGAATGCATGTTTTAATTAATTGTTTTGGCGATTGACAGTGACAGTTATCTTCCGGTGCAGCGAGCCGTCTACACCTAGGCAGCTCTTCCTACCTTTGGGGCTTCATCTTCTTCATCATTTGCTGCGCACGATGCTGCCCTGGCTGACCTCCAGAGTCAGCTCGCTTCCGCCATCCACCGGGCTTCTCTCGCGGAGGAGGACCGTGCTGCTCGGGTAAATTCCTCAACCTTGGACTTCTGAATTTGATTACTTGATTGCCTTGAACTAACAAAATCTTCCTCTGCAGGTTTCTGAGCTTCAGGAAGCCCTTCAGAGGGCTGAAGCAGAGCTAGATCATTCTCGTGCTGCAGCGGCTCGTGCCGAGGCTGATGCAGAGCGGATCCGGGCTCTGGAGGAGTAGGTGGCCCGTCTCTCCACTGGAGATCTTGCGCGCCTTCAAATTCGCCTGGAGGTCGTGACAGAGGAGCGAGATCGCGAACGCCTTCGACTGGAGAGTCTTCTGGGTCGGCTGTCAGTTGCGGAACATGAGCGCAAGATGGTGGAGGAACGGTATCAGCGAGCTCGGCAGCGCGCCCATGAGCATGGTCTGACCAGTGCCTTCACTGCCAGTGCTGCCGTGTCCTCTGGCCAGGCAGGGCCGAGCACGATGGGACCACCTCCACCTCCTAGTCGAGGGCCAGCACCGGATGCGCCTGACGAGGCCCAGAGTCAGCTCGACGAGGGCGGAGGGGAGAGCCAGCCTTGAGGGCTCATGTATCTTCTTTTTTTTTTCTTTTTCTTTCATGTATCATGTACAAAAACTCCTTTTGATAATATACATGAAACTTTTAGGCTCCAATCTTGTGTTCCTGTGCTTGTCTTGTATTCTGCATAACACTGAACAAACAGGTTAAGTATCCATTTAGGCTTAGCCCCTTGCCTGACCAAATAAATGGTCAATCAATCTTTTCTTCAATAAATGGTCAAGGGGCATAGCCTTTATTAACAAAGGTAATGAGAATTATAAACAAACTTAAGCAAAATGCAACATACAAGCAGACAGATGCTTACTGAAAATAAAAGGAATGAAACATACTAAATGCAACAAGCAAATGCTAATTGAAATATTTTTGTTGTTGTTTTGAAATATTCATTTTTTGTTTGGGGTTTTGAAATATATGCTTTTTTTTTTTTTGAATTTTGACACATATGTATTTTTTTGGGTTTTTGACATATGTATTTTTTTTGGATTTTTGATATATGTATTTTTTTTTGAATTTTTGACATACGTATCTTTTTTTTTGAATTTTTAATATATGTATTTTTTTTGAATTTTTGACATATGTATTTTTTTTGGAATTTTGACTAAAAGATCAGCATGCTACTTAGATCATAAGATCATATTCATTTATTCACTTAATTCCCAAATTGTTCTTTAACAACTTAACTTAAGACTCATCGTGTTTGAATTTGTGTTTCCATTCGTGATCCCATTTGATGATTTGACCCTTAGTCAATGTAAGCCATTCCTTAAGTTTGGAGTACATCTCTTTAGAAAGAAAAGATGAATAAGTTTAGAAAGCCCATGAGAAGGTTCCGGAGACTTAAAAAGATGTCCCTTTCCTACCCTAATATCCGTTGGGGTTCGGTCATTTTCTTTCCGGGGTATTTATCGACCTTGCGTTCCCTTTCGTTTCATTTCATGGCCTTGATGTAACGTTTGTAGTGTAATGGCCTTTTTGATTTGACATTTGGCTTTTGCCTTTTTGCTTTTGCTTTTCTATTCTTTTCTTCGGGATGGATCTCCCCCTTTTTTTTATGACGGCCTCCTACTAAGATGGCGGGTATTCTTGGTAGTCTATTCTAAGCCTCGTTCCTACATCATGGGCCGAGTATAAAACAGAATTTTGCTTTAAAAAGAATGATTTGTACTTTACACTTTCGGTCAAGCTTTCGATATCCTTTAGGACTTGTCATCTCTCGTTACTCACGAATCAAACGTGTCAGTGTGTGTAGTAATGGGCTTGAAATTAAGCTATCCAGACTGATAAGGAAATTTGAGTTTATAAATTTTCTGATTCCACTGGTCTTTGTACCATACTGATCGACTCTTTAACCTAAGGGTAGTATTTCTTAAGATGTAAGCCATTCCAGGGACGATTTAGCTCTTCTCCTTCTGCATTAACAAGACGATAAGCATTACCAGGAAAAGCGTGCGATACAACAAAAGGTCCTTCCCAGTTGGGTTGGAGCTTAGAACGCGGACTACCAGGTTTTACAAAAATTCTTTTGACAACCATTTCACCGAGTTTGAACTTACGTTCAAGGACTTTCTTTTGATAAAAACGTGCTAGTCTATTTTGATAAACTTTTGCATGATTAGCAGCTGACCATCTTTTTTCGTCTACAAGTTCCAATTGAGCAAGGAGTGCTGAACGATGTTCATCAATGGAAAATTCCTTATTCAATTGTCCTCTTAATGACGGTATGAGGATCTCATATGGAACTACCGCCTCCATTCCAAATGTTAAGGAATAAGGAGTTTGCCCAGTAGGCGTGCGGATTGAAGTTCGGTAGGCCCATAGAGCCTCAACCAATTTTTCTGGCCAATCTGCAAATTTATTAGATTTACACGTCTTTTTGATGATTTTTATCAAAGTCTTATTTGTTGCCTCTGCTTGGCCATTGCCTTGCGGATAATAAGGAGATGAATGATGCAATGCAATTCTATACCTGTTACAGAGATCCTTCAATTCTTGTGACACGAACTGCGGTCCATTGTCGGTGACGATGGTGCTTGGAATTCCAAATCGGGTGATGATGTTCTTCATGATGAACTTGCAGACGGTTGATGCTTTGATCTCCACGTACGCTTCAGCTTTTGCCCACTTGGTGATGTATTCCGTTGCCGTGAGAATGAAAGATTTCTGCTTGATGCCGGAATCTGGATTGCCAAGAGGTCCAATGATGTCGAAAGCCCACATGGAGAAAGGCCATGGGGAAGAAACAGGATGGAGTGAAGATGCAGGAGAATGAATTTTGTCGGCATGAAGTTGACACTTAGCACACCTACGAACATATCCTACACAGTCTTCTTCCATGGTTGGCCAATAAAATCCTTGTCTAAGGATTTTCTTTGCTAGCATCTGTCCATTGACATGGCCACCACAAACTCCACTATGAGCTCCTTCCATAACCTTCCAAAGCTCATCTTCGTCTAGACATCTCAGGAGAATTCCATCAAAACCTCTCTTGTACAATGCTCCTCCAACTAGGGTGTATCGTTGAGCAACTCTCCTGATAGCTCTTTTCTCCTCAGTTGTAGCTTCCTCAGGATACGATTGATCTTCACAATATTTTGCAATTTCATAATACCATGGCTTCTGTTCATCATCCATTTCTTCTAACAGCTCTATTAACATGATTTCTCTTTTTTCGATGATATCTCCGTCTCTGACTTTCTTCAGCAACTGCTCCTTAGTTCTAAGGAATGAAGGGTCTTTCACGGCGGGTGAAAGACGCCTATGAACTATGATTGATTCAGATTGTTTGCTGATTGGAAAATCAAGAGAAGATGCAAGTGAAGCTAGAGCGTCAGCTAAGATGTTTTGATTCCTAGGGACATGGACAAAGATCAATTTCGTGAAAATTTTTGAATAAGCAGAAGTAAGTTCTTGATAAGGCTTGAGCTTGGGATCAAGAGTTCGATACTTGGTCAACACTTGGCGAAGAATCAGTTGGCTATCACCCACAATCCTGAGTTTGGTGGCACCATGAAAATGAGCAGCCTCGAGACCAGCAAGGAGTGCCTCGTATTCAGCTATATTGTTTGTGACTGGAAAATCAAGCTGAAAGGCTTGTGGAATGGTGACACCTTCAGGTGATAACAGAACGATACCGATCCCTTTTCCATGAGAATTCAGAGCTCCGTCAAAATGCAGAGTCCACATATCATCTCTGATTTGATTTACGGACATCAGTTCCTCATCCGGAAACTCTGATCGCACTGGATCAAATCGAGGAAGGGGATGATGAGCGAGATGTTCTGCTATGGCATAGCCCTTGATCGCTTTCTGCTAAATATAAGTGATATCGAATTGAGATAGAAAGCTTTGCCATCGTGCTAACCTATCAGTAAGAACAGATTTCTCCAGAAGGAATTTGATCGGATTCATCCTAGCGATGAGATGGACTTCATGGGCCAGAAAATAATGCTTCAATTTCTGCACAACACAGACCAATGCTGCACATGTTTTCTCCATCGCCGTATATCTCTGTTCTGCGGGGTTGAGAAGTTTAGAGAGATAATAGGCTGCCCTCTCTTTTCCTTCTTCATCCTCTTGTGCTAGGACAGCCCCCACTGCATCATCCAGGACTGAAATATAAAGTATCAATGGTTTGCCTGGAGATGGTGGTCTCAAGACAGGAGGACTTGCTATATAGTTCTTTAATCCATCGAATGCCTCCTGACACTTATCGTCCCAATCAAATTTGACTCCCGGCTTGGTAAGCTCGTAAAACGGCTTACACCTTTGTGAGTGCTGGGAGACAAAACGGCGAATAAATTGTAACCTCCCGATTAATCCTCTCAACTCTTTCAAGTTTTTGGGAGGTGACATTTCTCTGATAGCCTTCGCCTTGTTAGGATCGATCTCAATTCCCCATTTGCTGACAATAAATCCAAGCAATTTTCCTGAAGATACCCCGAATACACATTTCTTGGGGTTCATCTTTAACTAATATTCTCTCGATCTCTCTAACACCCTTGCCAAAACTTTGGCGTGCTCAGCCTTTGTTTTAGATTTAACCAATAAGTCATCCACATACACTTCCAGATCTATGTGCATCATGTCATGGAATATTGCCATCATAGCCCTCTGATAAGTGGCTCCAGCATTCTTTAATCCAAATGGCATGACAACATAACAGTATGTTCCCCAAGGTGTAGTGAAGGACGTTTTCTCTTGATCTTCTTCTGCCAGCTTAATCTGATTATATCCTGAAAATCCGTCCATAAATGATAACGTCTCATAGCCAGCAGTATTATCGATGAGTACATCAATATGAGGCAATGGAAAATCATCTTTAGGACACGCCCGGTTCAAATCGCGGAAGTCAATGCAAATTCTGACCTTCCCGTCCTTCTTCATAACCGGGACTATGTTAGCCACCCATTGTGGATAGAGGACAACTCTAATAAATTTGGCTTTATGTAATTTGTCGACCTCTTCCTTCATCTTTAGAGCCATTTGTGGGTGGAATCGCCTTAATTTCTGCTTGACAGGGCTAGCTCCTTCCTTTAATGTTAATCTGTGTTCAACTAAAGATGAATCTAACCCTGGCATATCTTCATAACTCCAGGCGAAAGTGTCCTTATAGTCCTTAAGTACTTGTACCATTGCCTTCTCATCCTCTGTAGAAAGATTTTTACTGACGAGGACAACCTTAGGTTCGTCTTCAGTCCCTAAATTGATTTCTTTGGTGGGCTCTTCTACGGCAGCTGAGGGTTCATCGAATCTCTTCACTCCACTGGCATATGCCTCAGCCGCGTCCTCGTCATCCTCCTCATTTTCAACAATGGGGTCCTTTTCATGCACTAATTCATATACCCCATACCCATCATTGACTGACTCATCGTCCATACAATCTTCTGGCATATGGATTGGATTTTCTAAAAACTGAGGGATTAAAGAGCAAGAAGAGCATTTATCAGCTAAGTCCTGGAGGTATCTATCTGGAATTCGCCTACCCTTAGGCTTCCTAGACTTCCTAACCTGACTAATCTGACTAAAACTAGACTGCCTAACTTCACTAAACTCCCTATTATAACCTAATGAAGATGAAACAGGATAGAAATCCTGGGATACAAGTGGAAATACAGGGGAATCCTCCCGAGGGGAGGGACATAGTAGATCTAAGAGAGAATCTTGACCGAAGGACCCGCGCGGTGGGGTGCAATCGGACAAGTAAGATGTTTCCTCGATGAGGATCTGGGAAGAATTTGTTGCCAAATTGGCGTTTTTTTTTGGACAATGAAAGAATTAAACATAAAATAGGAATGAATACAAATGGGAGGAGAATCAGATGGAGGAAGTGGCACCAAGGCCAGAGGATTAGGGGGATCATATAGCAATATGTCCCAGATCAAATTATACGTCCTCTCTAGATGGAGAGGAGGTTGTGGAATAAGGTCCCGAGGGGACAGAGTAATCATGATGGGCGGAGCCCGTGGAATATCTTCAATAATGACCCGCGACCAAGTCGGGGTCAAGAGCAGTGTACGAAGAGCAGTGTACGAAAAAGAGTATGGAGCATGAAGACATGTGAAGGATATGTCCCCCTCCAGAGCAGATCTGTAGTGTAACCAGCTTCATAGGGGTCATCTGGCTCCCCTTCATCAGTCTCTTCAGACAGCAGTATCCGCTTGTCAAATATGGCACCAGGGCTTTCAATCAGCTCATCAATCTGCGGCGGCCACTTAGGTTTTGCAGGATCTAGGAATAGTCTGTTCAGTGCAATATACAGGTCTCTAAGATCGAACCACATGTACCATTCACATTCAGGATCATGAAATTTCCTCCTTTTCATAGGCCGCAGAGCCTCCAAGGATTGGTACGTAAGTAGTTCAGAGCAATGTCTGGCCAAGTCCCTCCCATATATATCATGGAGGTCAAAACAGGAAGTAATGACTACCGTGTTGTCGTGGCTAAGTATGGGCCCTTTCACAAAGTGTGTACACAGGGTCCAGGTTAGGGGATCTCGGCCTTCTTTGGGTGGTGTAGACATTGCCTCCCAGATTTTCGGACCTTCTTCGATCTCTGCTTGCTGAACCGGATCTTGCTTCAGTCTTCTTGACCTATAGCCCAGACCACTTCCAGGTGCTGCTCGATGATTTTTAACAGGAGTGGTCCTGCCTTGCAACTGTGTGCCCAGACCTCTCCCAGGCTCATAGCCATTCTTCATCATAATCCTCCATCCTGGGGTACTCATGCACTTCCCCCTCTTGATAGCATCTAATGGGTATGGAGAAATAGTGGCGGCCTTTAGAGGATCAGCTACTGGACGGTAGACCTGTAATACCGACAGAAAAGGTTGTCGGCCAGGTAAAACAGCAGACTTAATGTTCAAGGTATGAGCAGCAGCAAAGATCAGCATGCTCGTCACTTTAATAATTCGTCCTTTGTAAGGGAATTTGAGGCATTGGTGATTCGTAGAGGGAATCGCCTCAAGAGTTTTAATATAAGGACGACCCAAAATGGCATTTATAGAAGGATCGATTTCTAGGATGTGAAATTCGACCTCTGCATGACTTACAGGGCCTAGCTCCACCTTCAAATAAACCATTCCCAGAGGGGAACGGGTAGAGTTGTCATATGCTGTCACTGAGATGGGGCTGGGCAGCCATTCTTCTTTGGGCACACCGCACAGTTCCAGGGTCTTCGGAGGTAAAACATTGATCGAAGCCCCTGTGTCGACTAGGCATGCATCCACGGCCTTCTTACAGATGTTGACCGTGATGCTCAGAGCCATGCTCCTGGCTGCTGGCGGTGCTAGTTCCGATGTATGAAATGTAATGGAGGGCTGATCCCCCTGAGGAACTAGTAGTACTGCAATTTTTTCTACCGGCACGTCCTCATTGACCATCACCTTCTGTAGATATTCCATTAAAGCTTCTTGGTGAATCTTGGATCTTTTGATCAATTCAAGTATAGTGATCCGTGCCGGTGTTCTGTCCAGATGTTTCAACAAGTCATATTGAGTGCCTGGTACACTCTCTTCATTATGGGTTTCCTCAGTCGGCTGTGATGGGCCGTCTCTAACTGTGGACTGAGGAAAGACTTTGTTGAAAATCCTTCCACTCCGGAGCGCGTGTTCCTCAACCGTGGAGGATCCGGGTGACACCTTAAGTACCGCAGGGTTGGATGGTGCGGATGGCGTAGAGGGTTGGTGTGTAGGTGATGGTGTAGGGCTAGGTGATGATGGCGCGGTGCGGATTAGAGGCCTAGATGGTTGGATGGTGGATGGGTAAGTGGTTGACGAAGTGGGGAATGGTACGCGTAATAGCGGTTTGGATGGTAAGGGGATATCTGGGTAGGTGGTGGTGGTAGCGGGTGAAGTAGGAAATGGTATGCGTAGTAGTGGCCTAGATGGTAGGAGAGGCGCGTTATTGGTTTGCGGCGGGTTATATGATGGAGGCGTAGGAGTGCGGGGCGTAATGGGCTTAAGGAAGGTGGGTAGTGGTAATGGGTTATTGGGTGTGGGCGAGTGATATGTGGGTGTCGGTAGAGGGGTGATGGTAACGGGTTGTGGTCTGGGTATGTGGATGGTGCGGCGTGGTGGTCGCTCTGCGGTACTTGGAACGTGACCCGTCGAACAAAGAGAGGAAGAGTCCTCTATTCTCCACTGTTGCCCACGACCAGCCTCAGACTGGCTGTTCGTCAGAATGGGAGCAACTTGGTTTTGGTTCTGGTGCTCCGGGAGTGGATTCTTCACTATGCCCATGTTGGGTGGTGCTGCTGCTTGTGCCGGTGGTCTTGCTTGCTGCTGCTGTGGTCTTCTCGCCTTCAGGGCTGATATGTACTTTTTCATCTCCTCCCAGTCTATGCCGCCCTACTCGTTGAGATCATGAATATAATCTCTAAACTGAAAGCAGGTGTCAATGGTATGCCCAGGTTGCCTATGGAAGTAGCAATACCTGGACGTATCAGCATTTTGAGGCTAGACGGCCTTTTCCTTTGGCAAAACTAAGGCATTAGCTGCCATTAGAGCGCTGAAGATATCTGCCAAGGATTCTGGGAGGGCCGGGTATTCTGCCCTTTTCGGGCCTGGAGGTCTTCTCTGCTGGTTGTAGTCACCAGGAGGAGGGATATTATGGTACGCCGGCGGTGCGCGCGGCTGGTACTGTAGCTGTTGCTGTTGCTGATACTGCTGCTGTTGGGGCTGCTGGTACTATTGTTGTAGCTGTTGCTGGTTCTGATTCGGCTGCTGGGGCCGCTGGTACTGTTGCGGATAATGGGGGTTCTGCTGCTGCCAATACCCTTGTTGGTTCGGCTGTGGTGGCCTCTGGTACTGCTGCTGGTTCCTCACGAACTGGGGCGAATTATTATTCATGTACTGACTTGCTCGTGAGAGAGTGTGCCCTCAGTAGTCGGACCTGTGCTGGGAGAGTTTGGCACTGCAGGCTTCCGAGGTGGAGGCCTGCTAGGTCTGTGAGGATCAAAGACGCTAGAGAACGTAGCGTCCTTGAAGGCATTCTGGCAGTACCTTGCTCTTTCATAGAGCTCTGCCATGTTGGTCAAATTGTTCAAGGAGAGGACTAGCTTGAACTGGGGCATGGCGTTAGAAATTAACATCTTCACTTGCTCGGACTCGGACAAGTGATCTTTCACCTTTTCGGCCAGGCCCCGCCACCTGTCAGCAAAACTGACAAACTCCTCATCAGGTTTCATTTTTTCTGCAATGAGGTCCGTGATAGACAAGGAGGGTGCAACTCTGTCCTGGTATCGTTGGATAAATTTGCGTGAAACGATACCGTAATCCTCTACTTCGGAGGGTTCTAGAGAAAAGAACCACTCGAGGGCTGGTCCCTCTAGAGATCTCCTGAACAAAAAGGCCAACGACCTCTTGTCGTTCTGCTAGAAAGATGATTCGTACATAAACTCCTTCAGATGTGTGAAGGGGTTACCAGTACCGTTGTACTTCCGGTACACTGGCATCTCAGAGGGTGGCAGATGGAATACTGGCAGGCTTGGTAAACTGATCTCGGGCACAGCTTTAACCCCCATCATCTTCTGGAGGTTGTTGAACTGTTCATCCATGCGCTCCATCTTGGCCAGCAACGCTTGCGTGGTCAGATCTGCCTGGGGAGGAGGAGGAGGTGGAAGTACCTGATAGGCCTGCTGCCTAGAGTACGTTGGACAGGGGGGGCAATAAAGGTGAGGTCCGGCAGAGCTTCCGCCATGCCCGAGGGCATTTTGATAAATGGGCGTTTGCGGTCTAGCCGGTTGCCTAGATGATGAAAGTTGTGGCCCAGTTGGCCGAGAAGTAAGATGAAGGCCTTCCATGGCCTGATGGATATAAGGAGGAGGAAGAGGAGGTTGTTGAGTAACAACAGGGGGAGCCACAGGGTTCGGCTCAGTAGGCTGCACGGGTGCCTTCCCCTTCAGGATAGACTGGATCGCCTCGAACTGCTGAGGGTCCAGTCGGGAGGCAAGAACTCCCAAGGCGTTGACGAGATCGGAGGGATCAGAGGGTGAGGGATCATTCTGATTCATGTCCCCCTCTAGATCGGGATTAGGGATCGCATATTCATGCGGGGGAAGATCAGGATATCGATCCTGTGGATGAAAAAAAGGAGTCCGGACATTCCCATCTTGTCGATATGGAATGGGGGCAGAACTACGGGAGGCATCAGCATCTCTCCCGACCTCATAGTTGTAGTCCGAATCGCGAGGGGCATTAGCATCTCCCTCGTAGTTGATGATGGCGTCTCGAGCCATACTCAAGTCCCTGCCTGATCGCAGCAGCATGATGTTAGATTCCCTTTTCAAAGATTTAACAAACAAGTTGCACAGAGATTAATCAAACAAGTGGATGCTTAACGTGATTTTAAGGTTCCTTGTTGAGTTATTTGAATTGGATTAAACCACAATTTCGCTCAGGGAAAGGATCCTAGTTTCAGTTCAATTTCCACCGTTATTCTCTAGGGCTCTTTCTCACAACGCTTTCGGAATCTAGCCGGGACTTCAATTGGTACAACCAGCCCGATGATCAAGGAGGAATACCTTGATTTTGGGGACTTATGGAGGTCTCAACATCAACTTCTCTAGTCTGATCAAGGGACCAACCCAATCAGAGAGAGTTGCTGACGTCGAGTAGTGTGTTCCTAAGAAAAGGAGGGTATTCGCCTCAATGCGTATGCCCTACGGCCTGGATGGCCTCTAATGCTTAATAAATAATGGGTAGCTAGCACTCAAACCACAGAAATCTGGAAACTGAAAAATAATTAAGAATCTGTATGAATAGCGTCGACTATAGTCGACGCTATTCAAAACAGAACATAATTCTTTCGCAGAAACATATCTGAAAGGCGTCTTGGAGTGTTGACGTGGTTTTGAAAAGCGTCAGTGCTCCTGGACGCTTTTCAGTTCGCAGAAACAGTTTTGCAGGAGGATTTTCTGGGTTGAATCCTCCTCAAACAAGATAAAAAGCAGTAAACAATCGACTCATGCAAATTTTTTAGTTCCAGATTTTAAACAGGATGATTTACTAACTAAACAACTAGGAAATCTATCAATCACACATCATTTTTATCACAAAAATAGCTTTTTGAACTAATCAAGGGGAGGGCAAGATCTTGCCACTGGGGTGTGCACGTGGTGCACGAGGAAAATTAATTAAACTAAAACACTCACCAATTGGTGAGGACGTATCGACAGACACAAATGGTGCACCGTGGGTGCCCGGTTGATGATAGCAAGAACAAAAAGAAACTAAAAGATGGCGAGACCAAGTCCCACCGTGATCGCCAAAAGAGCTGTAGGTGCTTAAAATGCTCGTGTGATTAACATGAAAAATCTATGTTGTTTAGTGTAAACTAACCTATTAAAAACAACAGCAACTAAGTGCAGTGATCGCCAGAAACTTTTGACTTAAAAGTTTCAAAAGAGATATTGATCGCCTACCTGTTTGAACGCGGAAGATGTTGAGCTCTTGGTTCCCCTCCTTCAGCCGGCTGAAGAAAGAGAGCCATTTCTTTGTTCTTTGTTCTTGCTGTTGAGTTTGAGATTGAGGATCGTCCAGAAGTCCTTCTGGCTTTGTGTTTGATTTCCCCTTTTGTTCTCTTGTTGTTGTTGAGTGCAACAGAGACAGGGAGAAAAACAATGAAGAAACAATGATGATGAGAATTTAAATGGAAGCAGTATCTAAACTGATCATGATTTTAAGCATATGATTGAACAGCAAACGTACTTGTTTAAATGGCTTTGAAACCCCTTAAATCAAATAAGTTTTGAAAGATTGATGCTGTGGTGTGTGTTGCATGAAGTGAATATGAAGAATGAAATTAATGAAGATGTAGAATGAAAATGCAGAATTGAAACACTTATGCCCTATGGGTTGAAGTCTTGAAAGGATGAAGATTCTTGAAAAGGACGCCGACTTCTGGAAATGGCAGCGCTCCGGCGTTCCGACGTTGTTGCTTCGATCTTCAACTCGCTATAATAACGCTCTCTCTTTTCTCAATAGGGCTCAACTCAACATGGCTCAACATTTTTTACTCTTCAAGATGTAAGGTATTTATAGGCTTCTTCTGCGTTCGCGATTAACATAGAAAAATCTAGGATTTATCTATCTTAACCGACAGATAAATACTGATTAATTCATCTTTATCTGTAATTATCTAAAACGCGTCCACCATAGCTGACGCCTTTCAGATTAATTAAGAAAAGGATAAATATCCGGGAAAACTTATCTTTATCTTTATCTTTATTAGCTAAAACGCGTCCACACATGTAGACGTCTTTTACACTAATTAAGACAAGGATAAACATCCGGAAGAGAAGTTAAAATAGCTTAGGAAACCTAAAACGCGTCAACCTTAACAGACGCCTTTTAGTTAATTAATCAACCGATTAAAATTCAAATTTAAACGTTAAAATAAGAATAAACTCTAAATAGCGTCCACATGTGTTGACGTCTTTTAGAATTCTGTATATTTTAACTGAAAATTGAGCTAAAATCAATTTAATTGATTAACTTAAACATGTCTGTTAAACCCGACACTTAAAAAGATCAATAAAAATTAATCAATGATTAAATATCAGACCATTCTGAGGCATTATTATATGATATGAAATTTACTCAAAATGACGTCAAAATTAGCGTGTCTACAGATGGGAAGATAGCTGGGGGTCCTGGTGTGACCAGGAACACCACCAGTCACTAGAGGCATATGTTGCCGGCACCAGAGAAGGAATCTTAGCAACAGCTGGACGACCATCTTCTTCCTCTTCAGTTTTATTAAAACGTGGAAAACATAAATTAAAAGAGGAAGAATAAGGGGTCGGCCTATAGCAAGTTAGGGGCTCCGCCGGGGGCATGCCGGTGCCGGGGGCCATCGTCGGCGTCGGGGTATCACCGACGGGGTTGGATGGCACCGAAACCCCAGCCGTCGGGTCCCTGCGAGTCCCCCTTGCCGCCATCTTGTTAGGGTTTTGCCGAAAAGGGGCGTCGGGTTCTGGGGTTAGGGGTACCGGCCTGGCTGTTGGGCCGCTGGGCACCCGACCCGGTCGGACCGGGCCGGGTGGTCTCGGGCGCTAGGACCAGGGAAGCCCTGGTCCACGCCTGGTTCGAGCCCTGGCCCGGGCCCAGGTTTAGCCCAATGAGCTGAGTTTCTTAGCCCCCTAAATTCCTTTTTCTAAACCCATTTGCTCTTAAATCCCTAAACCCCAAGTCCAAAATTAAATTAAGTTGAATTTAATTTAAAATTTAAAATTGTTTTGAAAATTAAATTTGTTATTCAATTTTAATTTATTTTGGCATAAATGATTTTGAATCATTATCTTATTAACAATTAGATTGATTAATTAAGGGTTAATTATTAGTTTAATTGTTAAATTAATAATGAACCTTAATTTAACTAATTTAATAGTTAAATTAGTGTTTAATAATTTTTAGTCTAAGAGTTAGATTATTTATTATTAAATCATATAATTGTTAATTAATATTTGAGTTAGTTATTAATTTAATTGTTAAATTAATAATTAACTTAGATGACTAATTTAAATGTTAAATTAGTAGTCCTTAATTAATTATTTTTAGTCATTAATTTAATAGTTAAATTAATGATAACTTTAATTATCTAATCTAAGAGTTAGATTAGTTAGTTATTAATTTAAGTGTTAGATTAATAATTGAGGTCATTGATTAATTTAAGTGTTAAATTAGTACTCAATCATTTATTAATGTTAGTTGTTGGTTTAAGAGTTAAATTAATAATTAATATTAATTGACTAATCTAAGAGTTAGATTAGTAATTAATTATTAATAGTCTAATTGTTAGATTATTAATATTGTTTAATCTAAATGTTAGATTATTTAATTATTAGAATTATTCTAATGGCATGGAATAATCTGAAAATTATTAATTTGGAGTGTGTGCACATGTGATGTGTGTTTTGATGCCTTTAAATATGATTTAAATAGCATGCTTATCTTATTTAAATGAGTTTTTGTAATTCAAATACCAATTTTGATTGGAACCCAGCTTTTTGAAAACCAAAGATATTTAATTTTGAAACTCTTTTATTTTAGCCATGTGATGCACTGAATCATGTGTGGAATGTTTAAAACACACCGTGGTCATGGATATGCATATTTAATATTATTCGTGTGATGAATGATGTGTTTGTGTGGATTGTAGATGAATGATAGAAGTTTATTGGATATTTATTAATTGTAAATAAATGGAGGTCTGCGTACCTCTCCCTCTCTCAAACTCCGATGTACTTCTACCTCCCTCTCTCTTGTACTTGCCATAAAGTCTTCTTTAATTTACTTGTAATTTTAGAATTATTGTAATCTGATCGAGGCAATCGAGGAAGGAGCGAGGACCATCCATTGCTGCAATAAAGAAGGCGATACGATGGAGATCTTTTGCCTTTATGTTTGCAGGATAGTCTAATATAAATGTTATGTTAGATTGTGTGTGCGTTTGACTGTTGGCTCCAGTTAAACCCACTGTGCTATCCATGACCACATTAGACATGTATGTGATGCATTATTTTTAATGTTTGATTGTGAATCAAAACAAGTATAGTATTTAGTAAATATATACGATATGTTTATATACTATCACCTAGGAGAGACCAAGATAAAAGTTATCTAAATATCCTCATCTAAACTCTAAGCCGTAACGCGAGTAGTTAAGAACTCTAATTGTTATAGTCATAGGATTCGAATCACTTTAGGCAGGTTTGTTGTGCGATCCACAAGGCATGTTTAATTGTGAGGAGAAACTGTGGCTATGTCATTAGATGCCTATATGATCGGGGTAGAGACACCATGTAGCTTTGTTGTGCTATCCACAAGGGCTGCATACAAATCTATGCTCGTCACGTAACGATAATTAGCTTAGAACAGAATTAGTGGTTTGTTGTGCTATCCACAAGGCCATTAAATCTCTGGGGACCGAAGCTGTGATCGGATATTGCAAGGAGTTGCAAGTCCTATGAGTTGGGTACTCTTTAATTGTATTACAATTTGTTGTGCTATCCACAAGTCTGTACTGCAAGTCATTGAGATTCTGATCCTCACTAGGAGACTGTCGGCGTCTCCCGTTCTATATAACTGAGGATTATACAGTCCGTCGAAAATTAGTGGGAGTTAAAACTTGAACAAAAGACCATGTCTTGTTTTAAATTTTAACATCTGCTAAATAGATTTTATTAATTTTTTGTAGGAAATTATGTCGTCATATAACCTACTCCGTGGCATACTTGATGCCCTTTTGACTTACCTGATTTACTCGGATTGTCTCAGACACTTGAAGAATGTCTTTAGATCTGAGCGGATTGCCTACGCCCTTGATGTTGATCCTCTTGCTGAATCGACATTAGATACCCTTGAAGCAGAGATGATAGCTAATGATAAAAGATCGAAGGACAAAGGCAAAAGAGTAGTAAAGGGTGACTGCTTCCACTGTAAGTAGCATGGTCACTGGAAAAGGAACTGCAAGGAGTTCCTTAGCGATAAAGCTCAGGGAAAGATGAAGCTGTCTAAAGCTTCAGATATCTATATGATAGATATCAACTTGTCAGTAAGAGATTCCACATCTTGGGTATTAGATATCGGATGTGCTTCTCATATCTGCCATGATGTGCAGATACTGACAAGTAAGCGCAAGCTGAGAAAAGGCGAGGTGGAATTGAGGCTAGGAAACGGCGCAAAAGTTGCGGCGATTGCTGTTGGGACAGCAAACCTCAGTCTTCTATCGGGAGATGTTTTATCATTAGAAGATTGTTATTATGTTCTTAGCATACTAAAGAACATTATATCAGTATCTTGTTTGGACAAGATAGGATATAGGTTGTCTATTGAAAATAGAAGTTGTTCGATTTATTATGGTAATAAATCGATAGCTTCGGCATCTTTAGTCAACGGACTATATCTCTTAGATGTTTCTTATTACAATCTTCATATTGATAATGCTCTTAAGAAGAGCAAGAATTGTGTGAACCAAGCCTACATGTGGCATTGTAGACTTGATCATATTGGTGAAAGCAGGTTGCAAAAGTTGCACAAGCATGGTTACTTAACTGTATTCGATTATGAATCGTTTGCGACATGTGAATCCTGCCTTATGGGAAAGATGGCAAAATCTCCATTTACTGGACATGGAGAACGTGCCAAAGATATTCTGGAACTAATACATTTGGATGTATGTGGTCCAATGTCCACCTAAGCCAAATGTGCCTTTTCATACTTCATCACGTTCACCGATGACTTCTCAAGATTCGGCTATGTGTACTTAATAAATTACAAGTCAGAAACATTTGAGAAGTTCAAAAAGTTTAAGAATGAGGTAGAGAAGCAATTAGGAAAGAGTATTAAAAGCTCTTCGATCAGATCGAGGAGGAGAATACTTGAGTACTAATTTCACATAATTCTTAAAGTATAATGGTATCATTTCTCAACTGATCCTTCCATATACACCACAGATGAATGGGGTATCATAAAGGAGGAATTGCACTTTGTTGGATATAGTGCGATCCATGATGAGCTTATCAAGATTACCAATGTCCCTCTGGGGGTATGCTCTAGAGTCAACAGCATACCTACTAAACAGAGTATCCAACAAGTCTGTGGCCTCTACTCCATATGAGATATGAAAAGGCGGGAAACCAGAATTTAAATATGTTAAAGTCTGGGGCTGTCCTACTCATGTGAAGAGGCATGATCCAGACAAGCTGGAATCATGAACTGATAAATGCAGATTTGTGGGATATCCAAATGAAACCTTTAGATACTATTTTTACCATCCTGGTGAACAAAAGGTGTTTGTCGCCAGGAAAGCTGTATTCCTGGAAGAGGAATACCTTCTCCAGGAAGACAATGGGAGTAAAATAGTACTAGAAGAAGTTCCAGATCCCCAAACAACTGCATTATCTTCAGATGAGATATCAGTTCCTGAATCTGTTCAGGTACACACACATGAGCCTCGTAGATTTGGTAGATTACCTAAACTACTCGAACGGTATGTGGGACATATCGCTAAAGGTGAGTCTAAGGTAGAATATAATGAGGATGATGATCTTAAAACCTACCATGAGGCCATAGAAGCCCTAGAAGCCGAAAAATGGCGAGAAGCCATGAACTCAGAAATCCAGTCCATGTACATCAACCAGGTTTGGAACTTAGAGGACTTGCCTGAGGGTATTGTACCCATCGGATGCAAGTGGATCTTTAAGAGAAAGATCGGTGCTCATGGACGGATCGATACTTATAAGGCAAGGTTGTTGGCAAAGGGATATCGTCAAAGGCAAGGAATTGACTATGACGAGACTTTCTCACCAGTTGCCATGATAAAGTCGATCAGAGTTCTACTCGCCATTGCTGCACATTTTGATTACGAGATCTGGCAGATAGATGTGAAGACTGCCTTCCTCAATGGTAACCTTGAGGAAGAGGTGTATATGATACAACCAGAAGGTTTCACATCCAAAGAATCTCCAGATAAAGTATGCAAGCTTCAGAGGTCCATTTATAGACTGAAGCAAGCTTCCCAAAGTTGGAACATAAAATTTGACGATGCTGTCAAGTCTTATGAGTTTATTAAGAATGAAGATGAGCCTTATGTGTACAAGAAGACCAGTGGGAGCGCAATCACCTTCTTAGTTCTTTACGTAGATGACATACTACTCGTTGGGAATGATGTAGTTATGATGTCATCGGTAAATATCTGACTGTCGAAAAACTTCTCCATGTAGGTGCTCATTAGAGATAAGTTCGCTGAACTGATCCGACTGAATCGTTGGATGGTATTGTACCTCACTGTCAACCAGCTTGATTCTATTGTCGCAGTTGCGTGGATAGGCCTCGGACCTGAGACACCAAGGACACCTTGTCGGTGGACTTCTGTGCTTTGACCTTGGTTTATGAATATCTAACCACGGGATTCTAAACAGCCAAGGATCGGGTACAGTGGAGTACCGTCGAAGGAAATTCAGTGTCAATAAGGAATCATTCGCTCTCGGTACTTAGAGGGAGAATGCTCTAGGAAGGATGCGCAGAAGTCCCTGGCCATGGCGGACGATGATATCGAGAAAGGAGTTTTCCGATATTATATGGCAACATCCAATCCAAGTGAGTCATCTGGTTAGGGTTTGACGGTAAACCATACTTTGAGTTGACTCGAGAGCATTGAACGAATGAAGGATTACATCCACGTGGTAACTGTCAACAGAAATGTTCCAAGAGTGGGTTACTTAACTTCGATACCTTCTGGGTTCACGCGGTGTTACTTGGCACCCAACGTGATCGGAGGCCCGATCGAATTTGATGTGTGACATTAATTCGATTGATTAATTAATTAATATTAGTTATTAATTGATTAATCAAGCAGTGAGGAGTCACTGGGCTTATTGGGCCATTAACCGGACTGGTTATTGGGCCTAAAAGGTCACACGCAAAAGATTCTTAAGGGGATGGATAATAAAGTGGGTTTTATATAAACCGAAGGTTTTTATAAAAAACTGGGCGGTTAATATAAAATGTAGCGAACGGGCTGAGCAGGCCAGGCTGCTGCTCAACCCTGGCCGCCCCCTCCTCTCTTCTACTCTCTCTCTGGCGCCCTAAACGAGCCCGGATCCCCGAGTCTGCTCCACTGCTTCTCCGTCTCCCGTTCGACGGGAAATCGTCTGCGCATTACTGCGATCGTTGCGGCAAATGACGTAGGTTTTTTAGGTTGCGAAGAACGAGGAACCGTAAGGATATCCACCGCGAGGAGGATCGCGTGGACTCTGCTAGAGGCCAGGCGCTTGTGCGGCTTATAGTGTCACACCGACGGAACCGATCGGTCGCGGATTCGAATCCGCACACGGTAAGAAATGATTATCCGATAATCGATTTAAATATTTTGAAACGAGAAATGGATCGCAGATATTTTATTTTAATTTCCTCTGCGTTTGCGATCTGGAGAAACGAGAGAACCCAACACTACCAACCTCAATTAATATTTTCCTTTACCACAGGAAGGAGGGATAATAGATTAAACTTGTTAAGGATTGCACAACTTAAATGCCTCGTTATAGGCTATAATGTGTAGAATCACAAAAATAAATAAATTTAGACTATGGATGAGATTGAAAAGTATTATCTTGATGTTGATGAGGGTCTAAGAGCTTCTTAAGAGTAGCACGACATACGATGAGGAAGAAGATGGGTGCACAGTGCTTTGCCAATGAAGCTAGGGCTCTTGGGCTCTTTCGCTTTTTTCTCTCTTCTTTCTTGACTATGATTGAGTTTGGGCGTTGGGAAGATTGAGGTTCTAGAGAGCTTCTAGAGTAGGAGAGTGTATGCACAGGTTCAACTTTAGATTTCTTGCTCTTCTCCTTCTTTGCAAGCTTCATTATATAGACTTCATTTGAACTAGTCTGTTGGACACATGGAGGTGAACAGTAGACTTGTTAGGTCTAGTTGTATCTAACATTTGAAGCTTCTACATTAGTACCATGACTTGTCTTATTTGGTTCTCCATCTTTAGCTCAACCTTCTCTTTCTCTTTTGTAGTTACAAGATAAGGCTTTCCAACTCTATGCTTCAGTGCATCTCGGTTATGTAAGTGTGTAGGAAATTTGTCAAGGCATCTGCACCAATAGAAAAACAAAAGAAAGATCTATTGGTCTTTGACCAATCTATTAGTCTAAGAAGTCTGCAAGGTGATTGGTGAGAGAGTATAGAAACTCTAAAAAGAGAATAGAAAGTATGGAGAATTTTGAATTCTACTTGATCAGATAGATACAAAATGACAAAAGGCTTTCGAGATGATCAATTAAGTGAAACAAAATGATTGGTTAACTCCATGTATAGAAACAAGTTACCAGATAATCGATTAAGTAAAAGATTTAATCAGATATAAGTATTGTAACCGACTAAGTATACAAAAGTGCTTAGATTAATTGGTAGAGAAAGAATTGATCGGTATAGAAGAATAGATAATTGATGGCATGGTAAGTTAATCAATTACATGGAGTAAAGAAACACAAGTTAATCGATAACCTGCCAGCTAATCGATTAAGTCACAGAAAGGGCATAATAAATAGCCGATGAATTAATCGATTAAGTGGTTCAGTTAGACAATAGAGACGCTTTAATTATTAATTGATAGAAGGGATCAGTTAATCAAATAAGTTAATTTATAGCCGCAAGAGTTAATCGATAGAGAGATCAATTAAGTGGCCCAAAGCGCGCTGGCCATTCTTCATGTCAATCGATTAAGTGGGGCTAGCTACTTAATCGATATTCTAGATAGTTAATCGATGTACTGCACTGAAAGGCCTATAGTAATAGCTCATATTTCACTTTCTTCACTTAATAAGCTTCTAAATACATGACAAACTAACTCACTGGAGGCAAACATGTTGTAGCTTTTATGGCACCTAGGCGCCCAGCAAGGGGGATGGGTTTGAGTTTGAGAAAGGTCATGCTTTCTTGTCCATTTTGGTATTTTCGTTTGCCCATTTGACGCACTTCATTTTTTATGTGTATGAATTACTTGTACATGAGGATTTATTTTTTAGGTAAGCTATTCATGAGCTTTGAATCTAAGTTCTCCAAGTTGAATCTAAGATTGTATCACTAAATTACAAAGAATTGCATCTAGATTTGATCATTAGATAGCTCTACACATTGAATTGCATTATATGTAACTATAAAATTTTTTGTGTAATCAATCTATTTTTACATAATTTTGTAATTTTAATTGCTGGAATAATTCTATATATTGTATGTGATTCGGATAGCCCTATCTTAAGGGGATTGTAGGGCCGGATTCCAGTATAACTGTCCTTATTGGATAGGACATTATATGAACCCGAGGGCAACGGGTAATATGAAATCAAACCTCAGTTTGGCGTAATGGTAGGATATGTGTGGTTCCTGATTCTTCGGTAGCGAAGACTTGGTACTATTGGTTAAATGCCTAGTGTATGTGTGCATGACCCCTATGTTGTAGTTTAGACGTATGTTGACTTAAGGAATGTTAAGTTAATCAATTGTCTTATAAATCATGTAAATTTGTGAGATTTAATCCCTATTATGACAGCAGCTAAATCCTTTGAATCTTATATGATTTCTTTTCAAATCCCTTGATTAACCTTAATAAGTCATATGCCACGTGGACCTTTAACATAAGCTAAGTGAATTATGACTTGATCTATTTCAAGTGAGTTATGTGGTATGTAATCTCTATAAGGATATCTCTTGTTTGGAGATCAATATGTAAGGTACCTGCTCACACGGTTAGATCTACATTTGAAATTTGATTTGAGATTTTGGTCCTCTTATAGTTAAATCTGACGCCATATGCACACCAGGACTATATGATATGTTTTTGAGTTATTTTCATCTTATCATATGCTATATGTAGAATTCTTGAAACCATGTGAAGTGTGCTATGTATCATATGAATTTGTAAAATCATAGTATATGTTTAGGTTGTGCATGGTCATGATGTCTACAGAGTTTTGTATTCATAAGTTGCTAATCAAATTCATAGAAGATTTAGCGAGTGAGGTAGCTTTTGATTCAGATCATGAGGAGTAGGTAATCTTTTGGAGTCATTATTGGTTGGAAGATTAGTTCTAGTAGTTTGAGTCCTTTATCTAGTAGATTTGATGTATTAAGAAGCAATGTGAGTCAATGATGTAATGGAGAGATTTTGGGTGAGTTGAGAGTTATGTTTGTTTAAGAGAGTTTATCAGTTATCATACATTTTGTTAATGATATTTGGTCTAGCTATATTATTTGGAATATTATATGATGGATGGTATTAATGCATCTTGCCTTTGTACATTCTTATGCTCTCATATCTGATATGCATGTGCTATGTTTCTCTGTACCATCTCCAATTCTGTTGAAAGTCGGAAAAGATCAGATTTTGAGTTCTGGGGTGTTATAGACACTGCACACTAGGTCACCTCACACAAGTTAGAAGAAGAAGATTGTGCGTCAGTAATATTGGACCTCCTGTAAAAAGAGAGGCTATGAGTTTAAATCCCACTTTCTATGTTTGTGAGGAAGAGGGATTTGTCCCACAAGTCCGTGGATCTAGGCCTAGTTGCTCCCTATAGGTGGCGGGGCCTATAGAAAGAATATTTTTCCCTATGTTGGGGCTTCCAAACTTAGAATGATTGTTTGAATTGGACAGAACTATTGTGCCGATGCAGAAAAATCTCCTACTAAAAGGAAAATATTGATTCAAGTGTTGAATTGTATACTCTCTCCACTAGAGAAGTTTCGTGAATACCTTTAACAAAAAAAAAAAAGTTTGTGAGGGCAATGATCAATGGGGTTGCAATGGACAACCAGAGCATTGATGACTTGCCAGAATAGATTTTAAACTCTATCGTCTTATTGGACAGAGTTTGAAAAGCCTAAAGGCCAATTTGGAACTTGTTTATGAATTGAGGAGATTATGAAATAATCTAAAAACCCAATGGGAATGGTCAAAATCTAATAGGGAGTTGCTTTTTGAGAATCTAGTTGTATTTGTTCTCTTTTCTCTATCTCTCCTTTCCCTCGCTTAATCTCTTCTTTGCAGAAGCCTAAGAGAGCCGGACTCATTTTAGAATGCTCAAAGACTATCGAGGATTATGTAAGGAAGAATCCCTCCCATGAGCTAGCCTAAGTTGGAAAGTTCAGAAGGCCTAATGGGCATTAAAGCGATAGTAACTAAATTTATGTAATATATGTAATATTTAAATCACCATTCTTTTATCCACGATATATTATACAACACCAATCTACGTCAAGCATAACCATAGATTGATAATCTAATAGTTTCTAAATAAAAGAACTTATTTTTTTATGTGCTTTATGAGGTGGAAGAACATACTCAACCCATTAAGGGACTAATTAGTGTAATAGCCCAGAGCACCCATAATCATGAGCTATCCTCTAAGAAGGTCTAAGTCGGCCAAGACCTCCAAATCTTACTATTGAAGGCTCTTTAAAGCCTAGTAAGTCTCACAAGACTTAAAGCTCCTCAGAACATAGAAGGTCTAAGTTGATTGATTGCCTAAGGACATTAGGAGGCCATAGGCAAACATTCCTCCGAGAGCCAACCCATGCAAGGCCATATCAAAGGCGAAGCTCTTCCTGACAACACATGAGGGGGCTCATGTATTATCCCTCTGCCTAACAATGAGCATGATTTTTACTAACCTAGTTCTCCACTTTGTCTTATTTAACACGTAAGGAAACTTATGACATTAAAGAGCATCTATTTCCACAACCGTATGGTGGTATGACACGGTTATCCGAGTAGGATATATGAACCACTTCCGTCGTCACTATGAAATGTATGATGGCCAACTACCCTAAGACCAGGTGAACATGCGGGCAGCCACTACGGGACATATACCTTCTCTCCTCTTTATTGAGAGATCATTGTAGATACATAGTTTGGCCCTCCACAAAATATAAGTATGCTTCATGCATGCCCAATAGACTCCCTTCATCTCCCAATTTTAATCCTACATCCCAGTTGGCCTTGTTTTTGACTTAGGCATCGGAGTTAGCTTTCGCCAAAAGCCAAGAGACTTCCTGATCTTTTGCAAGACCAATCATTTGTACCGTCCATCAACAGACGACAAGGGATGTGGCAGCTGTTGAATCTTTCCGGACCACTCCACCCACCATTAAGTAATCTTAGATATGTACATGCTATCTTGTACAATTTATACTTTTAGGATACCTTCAATATTATCATATTCACCATCATCTATTATAATCTTTTATCATAAATGAATCAATAATTGAACCTAAGTGATACATTGGGCTTTCGCTTTATAAAAGATGCGATTTTTATTTTGAGTTAGACTTAATAGATATATGTTTCTTTGGGAGTTTAGTACAGCTATTATCTTGGCAAGAACAATGAGGAAGATGGTAGCGAGGAATCTATGATACCTACAATGAATGTTGACTCTCAAATAAGTTAATGAAAAACGTTTGGATCGTTGGGTACTTAGTAAAATTAACTATCACGAACGTTGTTATGATCGGACTATATTGAACCTAACCTGAGTAGAATCAATTAGTAAGCTCGAGTAAGAGACCAACAGGTTACCAAATCAAGGGGCCTAGGTTAGGCCCGTGATCGGATTACATGTGGCCTTGCCACTTGGTCTATGGACTGTTGAGTAATACTTGTTGCACAAGATGTATGGTCCCATGAGTAATATTTGGACGATCGGATTACATGTCACTGATCTCCGAGTTTTTTGGGTCGCTTGATAGGAGATCAATCTGTATATGATGTTTTTGGGTGTGGGGTCGACCTAAAAAAATTTTAAAAATAAAAAATAATAAAGAATTACTGCTGCTGCAGCAAATATTACTCTTGGACTGTTACACTTTTCTAGAGACTTCAAGAACTATAGGTTCCCTCCCTTACATAAATCACGGGGGAGGCCTTAAGCATTGAAGATGTTTCTCTAGCCTCAAGGCCCAAGTCTAACCTTCCTTATCTTTGCCCTGCAAATGCAAGACTCTTAAGTGGTTTAAATTTGAGTTATGTTTAAGTCTAACCTTTTCTTTTTTTCTTTTTTCGTTTTTAACGTAGTCTAATGGTTTTGAGACTTAGTCCCCAACTCAAGGAGTTGGATTCGAGCTGGCCGAAGGTCTTAAGATTTTTTGATTTACTGCACTCGATGCAACAGGACCGTCAAGCAAGCGACGGAGACGCGCAACCTACGAAAGACCGCCCAAAGAGGTGACAGTTCCACTCAGACTGGTGAACAATTCACAGACCGACAACACACGCACGCACAGTGAGCAGGTCGAACCTGCGACCTCCCAGGCAGAGAAGATGCACCGTTGAGTTACAGTGCTGGGTGCTTAAGTTTAACCTTAACCCAAACCTTTGACACCCTCCGCACTAGAAATCGGAACAAATGAGGCTACGGATGTGGACAGATCGACCGAGGATTGAAAAGAGGAATGTCTGGCTTTCCTATCACCAAATCTCCCGGCCAAATTCGCTATTCTAACTTTTTTTCTTTCTTTTTTCTCTGATGATGCAGCCCCAGATGCTTTGTTATTATCCCAGTTTTAATTCGAGCTCTTAACGTTACACTCTTAAGGAAGGATTGTTTTGCCCAAAATCCATGTCTCTTCTCTTGCAAGGCTAAAATATCATAAAAACATCCCTTTATGCTTGTGGTACTTTCATACCACATAAAAAACATTTTGTGTTAATTTTTTTTCCAAATTTGTCACCTTTCCGTAAAAGAGAGCTCAAGTTCCTTTGAATCACAACCTTCATCTTAATTGCATCTCCTGTAAGGATCCTTGATGAGGCCAATCCCTGGTAATTCACAAAATAAAACGTGATCACCTGGATTGGATCTTCCTATACGTACAAATATTGAGTTAATCTTCATTTGTCATAATTCTCTTCTTATAAACTATTTTATAAAATCTTACCATGGATTAAAAGCACAAAAAGCTCAGTTTAGATGATCAGCTTAATTTCTAAAAGGAGGGCAAAGCTGTGTCATGGTTGCTCAAGTTAATGACTAATTAATGCACTTCGATTTGTGATTTAAGTGCATTATAAATTGCAGAAAAAGCTAAATATGTGTTCCTTTACTTCTAGGCTGAATTCCAGTTTATGCAAAATTTATGATCTAGCAAACTATAGGTATGTTCAACTAATTGGGCTTCACAACTTTGGTCCACTTATTTTAGGGAGGGAACATACCCTGGCTTCACCATGGAATTAAGCCACTTCCATGAGTTTTTTGTTGTCTGGCCAGATCACTTAACCTGAAGTTTAATTAAAGATGAAGGATTGGCCGGTGCAGTTTATTATCCAAAGTTAGTCACTTTTACTTATTCTTTTAATTTAAGAGTTGAAATCGAAGTGACTTAATAAAATTTTTCCTAAACATGGCCAAATGGTTACCACTAAAATGTTAATATTCCTCATGTTATAAAACTTACTGATTTAAAGCTTCCTTACGATTGAGTTACTTGGGACGTGTTTGGCAAAACTTCTACTTGAAGTTACTTTTGACTTCTACTTCTTATATATAATGAGCTGAGAGAGTGAGGTTATAACTAATTTTAGTTTGTTAAAAAACTCAATTCTTTTATAATAATCACACCTTTTCTCTGATCTTAGAAGCTCCATCCTTGTAATTTTTGGTTAAAAGCCATAACACGAGTAAAATACTATATAAATAGCTTCCACAAAAAATATCAGCAAGTACAAAAGTGCTTCCAATGAAAGTCGTGCCAAACACGGCCTTAGTTTTGTGACTTTATCGTGAAGCCACCAACATCCCCCCCTCCCCCCAAATAGAGGTAAACCTTTCTCTTGGTTTACCCTAATTAAACTGTACAACTGCCTTATTTTTACCGGTGGTGTATTTTTTATTGGCTTGTTAGTCTTCTTGGATAAGTCAATACACTCTTTGTTGTTTAGATTAAGATTTCTCTGGTTTAGCATTTAGAAAAGCTTTCCCCTACTGTAGGAGGTCCAACTTTACAGAGAAAATTTGAGCCAGGCATTGGACATCTGCTGTAAAACCCAATGCCAATAGTCTGAACAAAACCCACCAACTTCCTGACTCAACACACACAGAGAGAATCTAGGCTTTTCTTTCTTGTACATTGTTTACTTGGGGAAAATTGGATTTCATTTCGATTCACCTAAGTTAAGTGATAGGGAAGAATCCGATTCGGCCCATTAAACAGCCCAACAACATCACCTCAACAATAGCGGCCCACTGGCAGCCTTCGGCCCATCAGCGGCCCTCGGCCCATCAGCAGCTCAGTAGCCTTCGGCCCAGCTGGCGGCCTATAGCCTAGTTGGCTTCAGCCCACTAAGCGGCATTCGGCCCAACAGCGGCCCCCAACCTTCGGCCCAGTAGCCGTATCCGGCCCACTCCGGTGGGAGGGTTAGGCACTATGGCGGTTTACCACTAAACCAAAACATAGTCCTATATCGGCTGCCACGGTTGAGTAACCTCTATCCTCCGTTATAAATACAAGGTTATTTATTACCAAATGTATATCTTCTTGACCAAGAACAACAGTCCAAAAGCATTAAAGGTACTTCTTCTTCCTTCCCTTCTGAATCGAATCTTCTTCAGAAGCTGACTTAGCCGTCGGAGGGGGTTCTCTTGGGCCGAAGCCCGGGACCCCTACTGACTGGTTCTTCTTCTTCTTATAGGGACCTCGGTTTGAATCTTCGCCGACCTCTCCGAATCGGCCTCGGCCACCGACATCGGTCTTCTTCCTCCGGCCTCGGCATCATCCTTCGCCGGTCGGGTCCGCTTCGCCCCTGCGAAGTTCGCCTCACCCTCGGCCTCGCTCTTCGCCGCGCGGATCCGTCTTGGCCGAAGGAGCCTCGGCTTAGCTCCCGGTACGTCTTCGCCCGGGTGCATCTCGGCCACGGAGCCTCGGCCCCGCGCTTCGCCTTCGTCTCGGTCCGGATCTCTGTCGGTCTTCTTCTTCGATCTTCTGTCTCAGATTCTAGTCCCGGAATCCGATCGTGATAGCTTCGGCTACATCACGTGGCGCCGTCTGTGGGAAACTAACGAGAAGTCATGTCTCATCGTCCGGTGACCAGACGATCCAGACAAGACGAGGCAGAGACACGGGCAACTCCAGCGCAGGCACTCCACTCCGAAGGTGCTTCGTCTGTTCTTCCACAAGGTTCTGTCCTTCCCGTTATACTGGAGTCCGTCGCTCCTAGAGACGACCGGGTGGAAGAGCTTCAGCAACAAGTGGCGACGCTGGCCGCCACTGTCACCTCCTTGGCCCCCTTGCGAGATATGGTATCTGCCATCGTCCAGCATATGGGATTACTAGGTCAGCCCCCGCAGCAGGTACCACCTCCTCCATTCTGTCCTGCTCAAGCTACGAGGCTACAGCCGACACCCTCGCGGGCCTTCCCTGACGAGGCGGTTTCGGCACATAGCGAACCATTTGCACCGCCTGCCCAAGTCCCTCGCACCAGTCATATCATGACGGAGCAGGACTATGCTTCGTCCGGATTTCATCCGACTAAGGCTGAAGGACGTTCGGTCACTACTTCGACCGCCCCAGATCTGGACCGACGGCTAACGGCTATGAGAAAGGAAATGCAGCAGATGATATCTCGGCCGTATGGAGCGCCTCTCGCCAGCACCATTCTGGAGCAAACTCCATTCTCTCCAGAGCTTCTGGCCATCGAGGTACCTCCCAATTTTAAACTGTCGAAAGGCCCTCTGTATGATGGAATGACAGATCCGATCTGCCACTTTCAGAGATTCAATTCCTACCACTCAGTTCGAGGGGTTTCCGAGGCAGTCCGCTGCCGTCTCTTCCCCCTCACTCTTGAAATAATAGCCCTAACTTGGTTCGAGATGCTGGCCCCCAATTCCATCTACTCTCTGGTACAACTAGGCCAACTGTTCATCGACCAATTTTACGATGCCATGTGGGAATGTAAAACCTCGGCTAGTCTACTAGCCATTCGGCAAGGACCTACCGAGACCCTCTAGGAGAATTTCACTAAGTTTCGGGCCGAGGCCGCCCAAATTCCGAACCTGGATAGTTCGATCGCGGTATCGGCCGTAATCAGTAGGTGCACGGATGAAGGGCTTCTCAGCTCTATCGGGAAGCGTCATCCCCACACCTTCCAGGACCTAGTGGCTCGGGCCCATAAATACATTAACCGAATAGCCCTGATGGTGTCCAAGGGCAGAAGTACCGCTGAGGCACCATCGGCGGCTACCCCTCCGAGTGAAGATACCACAAGACTCGAGTGAAGCCCCGAAGCTTTGAAGCCGGGAACCTCGTGTTGAGGAACGCTCACGCATCTAAGCCAGCCGAAGCTGTAGGAAAGCTTTCTCCAAATTGGAAAGGACCTTATCGCATATGGGAAGTGATCCGACGAGGGGCCTATCGGCTAGAGACCCTTTCGGGCCAACCTCCCCCTTGTTAGTTTTAGGTGGCCTACAAGCCAATCTGACTATGTAAATCTCGTTCATTTATTAATGTAATGGCATAATATTCATTATGTGTAAATCGCATTAATTATCATTTCATAATGAAGTCCGTGAATATGTGCTATAGTGATCAGATTATGATGAGATCATACTAATGAGACTGATCACTTTAACACACATATTCTTAATCTTTCCTAGTCGGAGGATATCCGAGAAGGATATCCGATATCCGGTTAGACTAGTACAGATTACTCCTGCTCATATGATGAGGGTGACTGATCTCATAAGTCACTTGTGTGGAGACACTAAGGTGAATCTATAGGTGCTCATTGGAGAATGAGTTCACTGAACTGATCCGACTGAATCGCTGGATGGTATTGTACCTCACTGTCAACCAGCTTGATTCTATTGTCGCAGTTGCGTGGATGGTCCTCGGACCTAAGACACCAAGGATACCTTGTCGGTGGACTTCTGTGCTTTGACCTTGGTCTACGAATCTCTAGGCACGGGATTCTAAAACGCCAAGGATTGGGTATAGCGGAATACCGTCGAAGGGAATTGTGTGTCAATAAGGAATCATTCGCTCTCGGTACTTAGAGAGAGAATGCTCTAGGAAGGATACGCGGAAGTCCCTGTCCAGGGCGGACGATAATATCGGGAAAGGAGTTTTCCGATATTCATCAGTGGCATCCAATCCAAGTGAGTCGACCGGTTAGGGTTTGACAGCTCGCCATACTCTGAGTTGACTCGAGAGCATTGTACGAATGAATGATTATATCCACGCGGTAACTGTCGGCGGAAAGGTTCCAAAAGTGGGTTACTTAACTCCAATACCTTCCGGGTTCACGCGGTGTTGCTTGGCACCCAATGTGATCGGAGGCCCGGTCGAATTTGATGTGCGACATCAATTCAATCGATTAATTAATTGATAAAGAGTTATTAATTGATTAATAAAGCCAGTGAGGAGTCACTGGGCTTGTTGGGCCATTAACTGGACTGGTACTTGGGCCTAGAGGGTCACACGTAAATGATTCTCAAGGCGATGGATAAATAAGTGGGTTTTATACAAATCGAGGGTTTTTACGAAAAACCGCGCGGTTAGTATAAAACATAGCGAATGGGCTGAGCAGGCCAAGCTGCTGCTAACCCTAGCCGCCCCTCCTCTGTTTCTCTCTCTCTCTGGCGTCCAGACAGATCTAGATCTGCTCCGCCGCCTCTCCGAATCCCGTTCGACGGGAAATCGTCTGCGTGTTGCGACGATCATTGCGGCGACCGGCGGAGGTTTCGTGGGCTGCGAAGAACGAGGAACGTGAGGATATCCGTCGCGAGGAGGATCGCGTGGACTTCGGCAGAGGCCGGGCGCTTGCGCGGCTTGTGGTGTCGCACCGACGGAACCGAACGGTTGCAGATTCGAATCCGCACACGGTGAGAATCGATTATTCGATAATCGTAGATTTTAGTTTTTCGAAACGGGAACGGATCACTATTTTAATATTTTATTTTCCGCTGCGTGAGCGATCTGGAGAAACCCGAGAAACCCAACACCCCTCGTACCTAGAATGTGGAGCGCCTTCGGCGCTACTTCATGTAAGTCATTTTCCCTCTCTCATTCTCCGATGTACTTCTACCTCCCTCTCTCTTGTACTCGCCATAAGGCTCTCTTCTAATTACATGTAATTCTAGAATTAGTGTAATCTGATCGAAGCAAACGAGGAAGGAGCGAGGACGATCCACAGCTGCAACCAAGAAGGCGAAAAGATAGAGATCTCTTGTCTATGTGTTTGCAGGTTATCTAATATAATTATTGTGTTAGATTGTGTGTACGTTTGACTGTTGGCTCCAGTCAAACCCACTGTGCTATCCATGACCACACTAGACATGTATGTGATGCAATGTTTTCTTTTGACTATGAATCAAAGCAGGTATAGTATTTAGTAAATATATATGATATATTTATATACTATCACCTAGGATGAGACCAAACTAAATAAATAAAACCTTCATAATAAATTCTAAGCCGTAGCACGAGTCATTGAGAATGCACTGCGTGGCTCTCCATCAATATGATTAATAGAACTTAATTCAGTGATGACAGATACTATGTGTTTACCCGAGGTTTGCCATCGTCTGTTGAGAGGACTGTTGATCATGGCATTAGATGCCTTTTGATAAGAGTATAAGAACGATATAGTTATCCACGTGTTTACCCGGGAACTATATTTCTACTCTACTCTGTCACGTATTGATGGTAATGCTTAGATCGTGGATAGTGGTCTACTGTGTTTACCCGGGACCATTAAACCTTGGAGCCAAAGTACGATCGGATATTGCAAGGAGTTGCAATTATCATGAGATGATTGCTCTGAGATAACAGTATGATACTATGTGTTTACCCGAGGTCATGTTGTGATGCTTGGAGATTCTGATCCCCACTAGGAGACAGTCGGCGTCTCTCATTCTGTGTACTTGAAGGTTATACAGTCCGACGAAAATTAGTGGGAATTAAAACTTGAACAAAAGTCCATATCTTGTTTTATCTTTAATAATTGAACATCTGCTAAAAAGGATATTACACATCTCCTATAGGGAATTATGTCGTCAAATAACCCACTCCGTGACATACTTGATGCCCTTTTGACTTACCTGATCTACTCGGATTGGTTCAGAAACCTGAAGAATGTCTTCAGATATGAGCACAATGACTTTGTCCTTGGAGCTGATCCTCCTACTGAATCGGCATTAGATACCCCTGAAGCAGGGATGATAACTAATGATAAAAGATCGAAGGACAAAGGCAAAAGAGTAGCAAAGGGTGACTGCTTCTACTATAAGCAGTATGGTCACTAGAAGAGGAACTGCAAGGAGTTCCTTAACAATAAAGCTCATAGAAAGGTGAAGCTGTCTGAAGCTTCAGATATCTATATGATAGATATCTACTTGTCAGTTAGAGATTCCACATCTTGGGTATTAGATACCGAATATGCTTCTCATATCTGCCATGTGTGAGTGCTTTAAAATGCTCGTGTGATTAACATGAAAAATCTAGGTTGTTTAGTGCAAAATAAACCTATTAAAAATAGCAACTAAGTGCAGTGATCGCCAGAAACTTTTGACTAAAAAGTTTGAAAAGAGGGTTTTGATCGTCTACCTGTTTGAACGCGGAAGATATTGAGTCCTTGATTCCCCTCTCTTCAGCCGGCTGAAGAAAGAGAGCCCTTCTCGTTCTTTGTTCTTGCTGTTGAGTTTGAGGTTGAGGATCATCCAGAAATCCTTTTGACTTTGATTGTTTTCCCTTTTGATTCTCTTGTTGTTGAGTGCAGCAGAATAGAAAGAAAAAGAGATGAAGAAACAATGATGAGAACTTTAAGCAAAAGCAGTATCTATTCTAATCATGATATTAAACATGCAATTAAACAGCAAACTTACTTGTTAAATGACTTTTGAAACCCCTTAATCAAATAGGTTTTGAAAAGAATGAATGTGGTGTGTGTGTTGCATGGAGTGAATGATGAAGAATATAGAACTAAATGAAATAAATGCAGAAATAAAAGACTTATGCCCAATGGTTAAATTCTTGAATGGATGAAGAATCTTGAAAGGACGCCGACTTCTGGAAATGGCAGCGCTTCGGCGTTCCGACGTTGTTGCTCCGATCTTCAACTCGCTCGAGATTACACTTAACTTTTAATGGCGCTCAACTTTTTTAACTCTTTAAGATGTAAGGTATTTATAGACCTCTTCTACGTTCGCGGATTAACATAGAAAAACTTCGGATTTATCTATCTTAACTGACAGATAAATACTGATTAATTCATCTTTATCTGTAATTATCTAAAACGCGTCCACCATGGCTGACGCCTTTCAGATTAATTTAAGATAAGGATAAATATCCGGGAAAACTTATCTTTATCTTTATTAGCTAAAACGTGTCTACATGGATAGACGTCTTTTACACTAATTAAGATAAGGATAAACATCCGGAAGAGAAGTAGAAATAGCCTAGAAAACCTAAAACGCGTCAGCACTCACAGACGCCTTTTAGCTAATTAATCAACTGATTAAAATTCAAATTTAAACCTTAAAACAGGAATAAACTCTAAATCGCGTCCACACAGGTTGACGTCTTTTAGACTTCTGCATATTTTAACTGAAATTTGAGTTAAAATCAATTTAATTGATTAACTTAAACATGTCTGTTAAACCCGACACTTAAAAAGATCAATAAAAATTAATCAATGATTAAATATCAGACCATTCTGAGGCATTATTATATGATATGAAATTTACTCGAAATGACGTCAAAATTAGCGTGTCTACAGCTGCCTCACCTTGGCATCGTCTTTGCAAAGGAGTAAAATGAAATGGAATGTACTGAAAAGGTGATGCCAAGGTGTGATGAGACACGCTCTTAACATCACATGATTGGAATTTTT
Organism: Zantedeschia hybrid cultivar; assembly: GCA_030544215.1. Classification (NCBI taxonomy): domain Eukaryota; kingdom Viridiplantae; phylum Streptophyta; class Magnoliopsida; order Alismatales; family Araceae; genus Zantedeschia; species Zantedeschia hybrid cultivar. Next base: position 53,018,452 of record JARZZO010000011.1, read on the forward strand.
CTCGAAATCATCAATGAAGATAGTTCAAGGAGATCAATGGAATTAATCCTATCTGGATGAGGTAGACAAGGAAATAAAATAAGGTCGATCAACCTCCTCGGAGTGGGAAGTACCCCAGGTCATAGACACTGTAGGTTTCATCATGGGGAGCGTTTGCCAGCCAATGTGGACGTGCTACAACCATAATGGATCTTAAAAGAAAACAAGAAATATTGGATAAAGAATCCAAGAAAGGATAGAATCCCAATGATATCTTCAAGCGAACCTCAAAGATAATCAAGATACTCAATTTAGAATAGAATATTTCATATCATGTTTGAAATTGTTTGATTTAATGGTCTGAAACTTAATCAGTAATTAATCCTTATCGCAATGATTTCAAAGTCCTACATGATGCATGCTGGGCTAAAAGAAAAATATAAAGTCAAATAAAATATAAATTAGTCAAGGATAATATTATTAAATTGTCATTAATGAGTCAAGATACCAATTCTTGTAATTCAGTGCTAAGCCGAAGCTCGTTTTTCCACGCACCGTTTCACAAAAGTGGAACCATCGTCCTCACTAATTAACAATCTAACGGCCTATCTGTGCGATTAAGAATCCTCTAGAATTATCACTGTTTTTGTTGTAGGGGAACTCAAATTCCAGTTTCATCAAAACCACAAGGTCCTTGATATGATCTAAATAAATATTTATCATATAGTAATGCGAATGCAAAATAATTACATGGAATAATACAAGGGTAGAAATAACCATCTTTTTAGCCACGGTCGGGACTTATTGACTCCCACAGTGGGATCTTCTTAATGTTTTCCAGCTTTACTCGGGTTTTCTTTGAATTTCCTGCAATCAAAATTATTAGTAATTCCAAACAAATATTTAAGCACAGAATTTCGGATAAATAACAGAAAGGCTGAAACGCGTCGTGTTGTGCAGACGCCATTCAATCTTGAAACGCGTCAGTTCTCCTCGACGCCTTTTACTCACAGAAACAGGTTTCTGGCTGTTCTCTACTCGAATTCCAACTCTTCATGCCTTGTGTCCTGTATACAACTTGAACAAACATGTTAAGTATCTGTTCAGGCTTAGCCCCTTGCCTGGTTAAGTAACTGACTACTTGATCCTATCCTTGGTAGAAGGGTCAAGGGGCATAGCCTTTATTAACAAAGGTAATGAGAATAATCAAACTTAAGCAAATATTCAACATACAAGCAGACAAATGCTCACTGAAAATAAAAGGAATGAGACACACCAAGTGCAACAAGCAAATGCTAATTGAAATATTTTTGTTGTTTTGAAATATTCATTTTTGTTTGGGTTTTGAAATATATGTTTTTTTTTTAATTTTGACACATATGTATTTTTTTTGAATTTTTGACATATGTATTTTTTTTGGCTTTTTGACATATGTATTATTTTTGGGATTTTGGCATATGTATTTTTTTTGGGATTTTTGACATATGTATATGTATTTATTTTGAATTTTTTTGACTAAAAGATCAGCATGGTACTTAGATCAAAAGATCATATTCATTTATTAACTTAATTTCCAAATTGTTCTTTAACAACTTAACTTAAACCCATCGTGTTTAAACTTGTGTTTCCATTCGTGATCTCATTTGATGATTTGACCCTTAGACAATCTAAGCCATTCCTTAAGTTTGGAGTACAGCTCTTTAGAAGGAAAAGAAGAAAAGTCTAGAAAGCCCATGAGAAGGTTCCGGAGACCTAAAAAGATGTTCCTTTCCTACCCTAATATCCGTTGGGGTTCGGTCATTTTCTTTCCGGGGTATTTATCGACCTTGCGTTCCCTTTCATTTCATTTCATGGCTTTGATGTAACGTTTGTAGTGTAATGGCCTTTTTGATTTTACATTTGGCTTTTTGCCTTTTTGCTTTTGCTTTTCTTTTTCTTTTCTTTTCTTTGGGACGGATCTCCCCCTTTTTTTTATGACGGCCTCCTACTAAGATGGCGGGTATTCTTGGTAGTCTATTCTAAGTCTCGTTCCGACATCATGGGCCGAGTATAAAACAGAATTTTGCTTTATAAACGAATGATTTGTACTTTACACGTTTGGTCAAGTTTCGGTATTCTTTAGGACTTGGCATCTCTTGTTACTTACGAATCAAACGTGTCAATGTGTGCAGTAATATATTTGAAGTTAAGTTATTCAGACTGATAAGGAAATTTGAGTTTATAAACTTTCTGATTCCACTGGTCTTTGTACCATACTGATCGACTCTTTAACCTAAGGATAGTATTTCTTAAGATGTAAACCATTTCAGGGATGTTTTAGCTCTTCTCCTTCTACATTAACAAGACGATAAGCATTACCAGGAAAAGTGTGCGATACAACATAAGGTCCTTCCCAGTTGGGTTGGAGCTTAGAACGCGGACCACCAGGTTTTACAAAAATTCTTTTGACGACCATTTCACCGACTTTGAACTTACGTTCAATGACTTTCTTTTGATAAAAACGTGCTAGTCTATTTTGATAAACTTTTGCATGATTAGCAGCTGACCATCTTTTCTCGTCTAAAAGTTCCAATTGAGCAAGGAGTACTGAACGATGTTCATCAATGGAAAATTCCTTATTCAATTGTACTCTTAATGACGGTATGAGGATCTCATATGGAACTACCGCCTCCATTCCAAATGTTAAGGAATAAGGAGTTTGCCCAGTGGGTGTGCGGATTGAAGTTCGGTAGGCCCATAGAGCCTCAATCAATTTTTCTGGCCAATCTGCAAATTTGTTAGATTTGCACGTCTTTTTAATGATTTTTACCAAAGTCTTATTCGTTGCCTCTGCTTGGCCATTGCCTTGCGGATAATAAGGAGATGAATGATGCAATGCAATTTTGTACCTGTTGCAGAGGTCCTTCAATTCTTCTGACACGAACTGTGGTCCGTTGTCGGTGACGATGGTGCTTAGAATTCCAAATCGGGTGATGATGTTCTTCATGATGAACTTGCAGACGGTTGATGCTTTGATCTCCACGTACGCTTCAGCTTCTGCCCACTTGGTGAAGTATTCCATTGCCGTGAGAATGAAAGATTTTTGCTTGATGCCGGAATCTGGATTGCCAAGAGGTCCAATAATGTCGAAAGCTCACATGGAGAAAGGCCATGGGGAAGAAACAGGATGGAGTGAAGATGCAGGAGAATGAATTTTGTCGGCGTGAAGTTGACACTTAGCACACCTACGGACATATCCTATACAGTCTTCTTCCATGGTTGGCCAATAAAATCCTTGTCTAAGGATCTTCTTTGCTAGCATCTGTCCATTGACATGGCCACCACAAGCTCCACTATGAGCTCCTTCCATAATCTTTCAAAGCTCATCTTCGTCTAGACATCTCAGGAGAACTCCATCAAAACCTCTTTTGTACAGTGCTCCCCCAACTAGGGTGTATCGTTGAGCAACTCTCCTTATAGCTCTCTTCTCCTCAGTTGTAGCTTCCTCAGGATACGATTGATCTTCACAATATTTTGCAATTTCATAATACCATGGCTTTTGTTCATCATCCATCTCTTCTAACAGCTCCATTAACATGATTTCTCTCTTTTCAATGATATCTCCGTCTCTGACTTTCTTCAGCAATTTCTCTTTAATTCTAAGGAATGAAGGGTCTTTCACGGCGGGTGAAAGACGCCTATGAACTATGATTGATTCGGATTGCTTGCTGATTGGAAAATCAAGAGAAGATGCAAGTGAAGCTAGAGCGTCAGCTAAGATGTTCTGATTCCTGGGGACATGGACAAAGATCAATTTCGTGAAAAGCTTTGAGTAAGCAGAAGTAAGTTCTTGATAAGGCTTGAGCTTGGGATCAAGAGTTCGATACTTGGTCAGCACTTGGCGAAGAATCAGTTGGCTATCACCCACAATCCTGAGTTTAGTGGCACCATGGAAATGAGCGGCCTCGAGGCCAGCAAGGAGTGCCTCGTATTCAGCTATATTGTTTGTGATAGAAAGCTTTGCCATCGCGCTAACCTATCAGTAAGAATAGATTTCTCCAGAAGGAATTTGATCGGATTCATCCTAGCGATGAGATGGACTTCGTGGGCCAGAAAATAATGCTTCAATTTCTGCACAACCCAGACCAATGCTGCACATGTTTTCTCCATCGCCGTATATCTCTGTTCAGCGGGGTTGAGAAGTTTAGAGAGATAGTAGGCTGCCCTCTCTTTTCCTTCTTCATCCTCTTGTGCTAGGACAGCCCCCACTGCATCATCCAGGACTGAAATGTAAAGTATCAATGGTTTGCCTGGAGATGGTGGTCTCAAAACAGGAGGACTTGCTAAATAGTTCTTTAATCCATCGAAAGCCTCCTGACACTTATCGTCCCAATCGAATTTGACTCCCGGCTTGGTAAGCTCGTAAAACGGCTTACACCTTTGTGAGTGCTGGGAGACAAAACGGCGAATAAATTGTAACCTCCTGATTAATCCTCTTAATTCTTTCAAGTTTTTGGGAGGTGGCATTTCTCTAATAGCCTTCGCCTTATTGGGATCGATCTCAATTCCCCGTTTGCTAACGATAAATCCAAGCAATTTTCCTGAAGATATCCCGAATACACATTTCTTGGGGTTCATCTTTAACTGATATTCTCTCGATCTCTCTAATACCCTTGCCAAAACTTTGGCGTGCTCAGCCTTTGTCTTCGATTTTACCAATAAATCATCCACATACACCTCCAAATCTATGTGCATCATGTCATGAAATATTGCCATCATGGCCTTCTGATAAGTGGCTCCAGCATTCTTTAATCCGAATGGCATGACGACATAACAGTATGTTCCCCAAGGTGTAGTGAATGACGTTTTCTCTTGATCCTCTTCTGCCAGCTTAATCTGATTGTATCCTGAAAATCCGTCCATAAACGATAAGGTCTCATAGCCAGCGGTATTATCAATGAGTACATCAATATGAGGCAATGGAAAATCATCTTTAGGACACGCCCGGTTCAGATCGCGGAAGTCAATGCAAATTCTGACCTTCCCGTCCTTCTTCATAACCGGGACAATGTTGGCCACCCATTGTGGATAAAGGACAACTCTAATAAATTTGGCTTTATGTAATTTGTCGACCTCTTCCTTCATCTTTAGAGCCATTTGTGGGTGGAATCGCCTTAATTTCTGCTTGACAGGACTAGTTCCTTCCTTTAACGTTAATCTGTGTGCAACTAAAGATGAGTCTAACCTTGGCATATCCTCATAACTCCAGGCGAAAGTGTCCTTATAGTCCTTAAGTACTTGTATCATTGCCTTCTCATCCTCTGTAGAAAGATTTTTGCTGACGAGGACAACCTTAGGTTCGTCCTCAGTCCCTAAATTGATTTCTTTGGTGGGCTCTTCTACGGCAGCTGAAGGTTCATCGAATCTCTTCACTCCACTGGCATATGCCTCAACTGCGTCCTCGTCATCTTCCTCATTTTCAACAATAGGGTCCTTTTCATGCACTAACTCATATACCCCATACCCATCATTGACTGACTCATCATTCATGCAATCTTCTGGCATTTGAATTGGATTTTCTAAAAACTGAGGGATCAAAGAACAAGAAAAGCATTTATCAGCTAAGTCTTGGAGGTATCTATCTGGAATTCGCCTACCCTTAGGCTTCCTAGACTTCCTAACCTGACTAACCTGCCTAAAACTAGACTGCCTAACTTCACTAAACTCCCTATTATAACCTAATGAAGATGAAGCAGGATAGGAATCCTGGGATACAAGTGGAAATACAAGAGAATCCTCCTAGGGGGGGGGGGGGGGGGGGGGGGGGCAGAGTAGATCTAAGAGAGAATCTTGACCGAAGGACCCGCGCAACGGGGTGCGATCGGACAAGTAAGAAGTTTCCTCGATAAGGATCTGAGAAGAATTTGTTGTAAAATAGGCGTTTTTTTTTTTTTTGATATCAGAGGATTAAACATGAAACAGGAATGAATACAAATAGAAGGAGAATCAGATGGAGGAAGTGGCACCAAGGCCAGAGGATTAGGGGGATCATATAGCAATATGTCCCAGATCAAATCATACATCCTCTCTAGATCGAGAGGAGGTTGTGGAATAAAGTCCCGAGGGGACAGAGTAATCATAATGGGCGGAGCCCGTGGGATATCTTCAATAATGATCCGCGACCAAGTCAGGGTCAAGAGTAGTGTGCGAAATAGAGTATGGAGCATGAGGACATGTGAAGGATATGTCCCCCTCCAGAGCAGATCTGTAGTGTAACCAGCTTCATAGGGGTCATCTGGCTCCCCTTCGTCGGTCTCTTCAGACAGCAATATCCGCTTATCAAAGATGGCACCAGGGCTTTCAATCAGCTCATCAATCTGTGGCGGCCACTTGGGTTCTGCAGGATCTAGGAACAATCTGTTCAGTGCAATATAAAGGTCTCTCAGATCGAACCACCTATACCATTCGCATTCAGGATCATGGAATTTTTTCCTTTTCATAGGCCGCAGAGCCTCCAAGGATTGGTACGTAAGTAGTTCTGAACAATGCCTGGCCAAGTCCCTCCCATATATGTCATGGAGGTCAAAACACGAAGTAATGACTACCGTGTTGTCATGGCTAAGTATGGGCCCTTTTACAAAGTGTGTATACAGGGTCCATGTTAGGGGATCTCGGCCTTCTTTAGGTGGTGTAGACATTGTCTCCCAGATTTTCTGACCTTCTTTAATCTCTGCTTGCTGAACCAGATCTTGTTTCAGTCTTCTCGGCCTGTAGCCCAGACCACTTCCAGGTGCTGCTCGATGATCTTTAACAGGAGTGGTCCTGCCTTGCAACTGTGTGCCCAGACCTCTCCCAGGCTCGTAGCCGTTCTTCATCATAATTCTCCATCCTGGGGTACTCATGCACTTCCCCTTTTTTATAGCATTTAACGGGTATGGAGAAATAGTGGCGGCTTTCAAAGGATCAGCCACTGGATGGTAGACCTATAATACCGACAGAAAAGGTTGTCGGCCAGGTAAAGCAGCAGATTTAACATTCAAGGTATGAGCAGCAGCAAGGATGGGCATGCTCGTCACTTTAATAATTCGTCCTTTGAAAGGGAATTTGAGGCATTGGTGATTTGTAGAGGGAATCGCCTCAAGAGTTTTGATATAAGGACGACCCAAAATGGCATTTATAGAAGGGTCGATTTCTAGGATGTGAAATTCGAACTCTGCATGACTCACAGGGCCTAGCTCCACCTTCAAATAAACCATTCCCAGAGGGGAACGGGTAGAATTGTCATATGCTGTCACAAAGATGGGGCTGGGCAGCCATTTTTCTTTGGGCACACCGCACAGCTCCAGGGTCTTCGGAGGTAAAACATTGATCGAAGCCCCTGTATCTACCAGGCATGCATCCACGGCCTTCTTACAGATGTTGACCGTGATGCTCAGAGCCATGCTTCTGGCTGCTGGCGGTGCTAGCTCCGATGTGTGAAATGTGATGGAGGGCTGATCCCCCTGAGGAACTAGTAGTGCTGCAATTTTTTCTACCGGCACGTCCTCGTTGACCATCACCTTCTATAGATATTCCATTAAGGCTTCTTGGTGAATCTTGGACCTTTTGATCAATTCAAGTATGGTGATCCGTGCCGGTGTCCTGTCCAGATGTTTCAACAAGTCATATTGAGTGCCTGGTGCACTCTCTTCATTATGGGCTTCCTCAGTCGGCTGCGATGGGCCGTCCCTATCTGTGGACTGAGGAAAGACCTTGTTGAAAATCCTTCCACTTCGGAGCGCATGTTCCTCGACCGTGGAGGATCCGGGTGACACCTTAAGTACCGCAGGGTTGGATGGTGGATGGGTAAGTGGTTGGTGAAGTGGGGAATGGCACGCGTAATAGCGGTCTGGATGGTAAGGGGGGATCTGGGTAGGTGGTAGTGGTAGTGGGTGAAGTAGGAAATGGTACGCGGAGTAATGGCCTAGATGGTAGAAGGGGCGCGTAGTTGGTTTTAGGTGGGTTATATGATGGAGGCGTAAGAGTGTGGGGTGCAATGGGCTTAAGGAAGGCGGGTAGTGGTAATGGGGTATTGGGTGCGGGCGAGTGATATGTGGGTGTCGGTAGAGGGGTGATGGTAATGGGTTGTGGCCTAGGTATGTGGATGGTGCGACGTGGTGGTCGTTCTGCGGTACTCTGAACGTGACCCGTTGAATAAAGAGAGGAAGAGTCCTCTATCCTCCACTGTTGCCCACGACCAGCCTCAGACTGGCTGTTCGTCAGAATGAGAGCAACTTGGTTTTGGTTCTAGTGCTCCGTGAGTGGATTCTGCACTATGCCCATATTGGGTGGTGGCGCTGCTTGTACTAGTGGTCTTACTTGCTACTGCTGCTGCTGATGCTGTGGTCTTCTCGCCTTCAGGGCTGATATATACTTTTTCATCTCCTCCCAGTCTATGCCGCCCTGCTCGTTGAGATCATGAATATAATCTCTGAACTGGAAGCAGGTGTCGATGGTATACCCAGGTTGCCTATGGAAGTAGCAATACCTGGACGTGTCGGCATTTTGAGGCCAGACGGCCTTTTCCCTTGGCAAAACTAAGGCATTAGCTGCCATTAGAGCGCTGAAGATATCTGCCAAGGATTCTGGGAGGGCCGGGTATTCTGCCCTTTTAGGGCCTGGAGGTCTTCTCTGCTGATTATAGTCAGCAGGAAGAGGGACATTATGGTATGCCGGCGGTGCGCGCGACTGATATTGCTGCTGTTGCTGTTGCTGATATAGCTGTTGTTGGGGCTGCTGGTACTGCTGTTGCCGTTGCGGCGGCTGAGGTAGCTGTTGCTGGTTCTTATTCGGCTGCTAGGGCCGCTGATACTGTTGCTGATAATGGGGGTTCTGCTGCTGCTTGTACCCCTGCTGGTTTGGCTGCGGTGGCCTCTGGTACTGCTGCTGGTTCCTCACGAACTGGGGCGAGTTATTATTCATGCTACTAATTTGCTCGTGAGAGAGCGTGCCCTCAGTAGTCGGACCTGTGTTGGGAGAGTTTGGCACTGCAGGCTTCCGGGGTGGAGGTCTGCTAGGTCTGTGAGGATCAAAGACGCTAGAGAACGTAGCGTCCTTGAAGGCATTTTGGCAGTACCGTGCTCTTTCGTAGAGCTCTGCCATGTTTGTCAGATTGTTCAAGGAGAGGACTAGCTTGAACTGGGGCGTGGCGTTGGAAATCAACATCTTCACTTGCTCAGATTCGGACAAGTGATCCTTCACCTTTTCGACCAGGCCCCGCCACCTGTTAGCAAAACTGACAAACTCCTCATCAGGTTTCATCTTTTCTGCAATGAGGTCAGTGATGGACAAGGAGGGTGCAACTCTATCCTAGTATCGTTGGATAAATTTGCGTGAAATGATACCGTAATCCTCTACTTTGGAGGGTTCCAGAGAAAAGAACCACTCGAGGGCTGGTCCCTCTAGAGATCTCCTGAACAAAAAGGCCAACGACCTCTTGTCGTTCTGCCAGAAAGACGATTCGTACATAAACTCCTTCAAATGTGTGAAGGGGTTACCAGTACCGTTGTACTTCCGGTACACTGGCATCTCAGAGGGTGGTAGGTGGAATACCGGCAGGCTCGGCAAATTGATCTTTGGCGCAGCTTTAACCCCCATCATCTTCTGGAGGTTGTTAAACTGCTCATCTATGCGCTCCATCTTGGCTAGCAACGCTTGCGTGGTCAGATCTGCCTGGGGGGAGGAGGAGGTGGAGGTACTTGATAGGCCTGCTGCCTAGAGTACGTTGGACAGGGGGGACAATAAAGGGGGGGTCCGGCAGAGCTTCCGCCATGCCCGAGGGCATTTTGATAAACAGGCGTTTGCGGTCTAGCCGGTTGCCTAGAGGATGAAAGCTGCGGCCCAGCTGGCCGAGAAGTAATGTGGAGGCCCTCCATGGCCTGATGAATGTAAGGAGGAGGAAGAGGAGGTTGTTGAGTAACAACAGGGAGAGCCACAGGGTTCGACTCAGCAGGCTGTACGGGTGCCTTCCCCTTCAGAATAGACTGGATCGCCTCGAACTGCTGAGGGTCCAGTCGGGAGGCAAGAACTCCCAAAGCGTTGACGATATCCGAAGGATCAGAGGATGAGGGATCATTCTGATTCATGTCCCCCTCAAGATCGGGATTAGGAATCGCATATTCATGCGGGGGAAGATCAGGATATCTATCATGGGGATGGAAGAGAGGTGTCCGAACGTTCCCATCATGTCGAAGCGGAACGGAGACGGAATTACGGGAGGCATCAACATCTCTCCCGCTCTCATAGTTGTAATCAGAATCCCGAGGGGCATTAGCATCTCCCTCGTAATTGACCGTGGCGTCTGGAGCCACACTCAAGTCCCTGCCTGATCGCAGCAGCATGATGTTAGATTCCCTTTTTTCAAAGATTTGACAAACAAGTTGCACAGAGATTAATCAAACAAGTGGATGTTAATCGTGATTTTAAGGTTCCTTGTTGAGTTATTTGAATTGGATTAAATCACAAATTCGCTCAGGGAAAGGATCCTAGTTTCAATTCAATTTCCACTGTTATTCTCTAGTGCTTTCTCTCACAACGCTTTTAGAATCTAGCCGGGACTTCAATTGGTACAACCAGCCCGATGATCAAGGAGGAATACCTTGATTTTGGGGACTTACGGAGGCCTTAACGTCAACTTCTCTAGTCTGATCAAGGGACCAACCCAATCAGAGAGAGTTGCTGACGTCAAGTAGTGTGTTCCTAAGAAAAGAAGGGTATTCGCCTCAATGCGTATGTCCTACGGCCTAGATGGCCTCTAATGCTTAATAATAATGGGTAGCTAGCACTCAAACCACAGAAATATGAAAACTGAAAAATAACTAAGAAACTGTCTAAATCGCGTCGATGGTAGGCGACGCTATTCAAAACAGAACCTTAATTTTTCGCAGAAACAGATGCAGACAGCAGAGAAAATATGAAGACTGAAAGGCGTCTGGGTGTATTGACGCGGTTTGAAATGCGTCAGTGCTCCTGGACGCTTTTCAGTTCGCAGAAACAGTTTTGCAGGAGGATTTTCTGGGTTGAATCCTCCTCAAACAGGATAAAAAGCAGTAAATAATCAATTCATGCAGATTTTTTTTAGTTCCAGATTTTAACATGATGATTTACTGACTAAACAACTAGAAAATCAATCAATCACACATCATTTTCATCACAAAAACAGCTTTTTAAACTAATCAAGGGGAGGGCAAGATCTTGCCACTGGGGTGTGCACGTGGTGCACGAGGGAAATTAACTAAACTAAAACACTCACCAATTGGTGAGGACGTGTCGAGAGACACAAATGGTGCACCGTGGGTGCCCGATTGATGATAGCAAGAACAAAAAAACTAAAAGATGGCGAGACCAAGTCCCACCGTGATCGCCAAAAAAGCTGTGAGTGCTTTAAAATGCTCGTGTGATTAACATGAAAAATCTAGGTTGTTTAGTGCAAAATAAACCTATTAAAAACAGCAACTAAGTGCAGTGATCGCTAGAAACTTTTGACTAAAAAATTTCAAAAGAGGGTTTTGATCGCCTACCTGTTTGAACGCGGAAGATATTGAGTCATTGATTCCCCTCTCTTCAGCCGGCTGAAGAAAGAGAGCCCTTCTCATTCTTTGTTCTTGCTGTTGAGTTTGAGGTTGAGGATCATCCAGAAATCCTTTTGACTTTGATTGTTTTCCCCTTTGATTCTCTTGTTGTTGAGTGCAGCAGAATAGAAAGAAAAAGAGATGAAGAAACAATGATGAGAACTTTAAGCAAAAGCAGTATCTATTCTAATTATGATATTAAACATGCAATTAGACAGCAAACTTACTTGTTAAATGGCTTTTAAAACCCCTTAATCAAATAGGTTTTGAAAAGAATGAATGTGGTGTGTGTGTTGCATGGAGTGAATGATGAAGAATATAGAACTAAATGAAATAAATGCAGAAATAAAAGACTTATGCCCAATGGTTAAATTCTTGAATGGATGAAGAATCTTGAAAGGACGCCGACTTCTGGAAATGGCAGCGCTTCGGCGTTTCGACGTTGTTGCTCCGATCTTCAACTCGCTCGAGATTACACTTAACTTTTAATGGCGCTCAACTTTTTTAACTCTTTAAGATGTAAGGTATTTATAGACCTCTTCTGCGTTCGCGGATTAACATAGAAAAACTTCGGATTTATCTATCTTAACTGACAGATAAATACTGATTAATTCATCTTTATCTGTAATTATCTAAAACGCGTCCACCATGGCTGACGCCTTTCAGATTAATTTAAGATAAGGATAAATATCCGGGAAAACTTATCTTTATCTTTATTAGCTAAAACGTGTCTACATGGATAGACGTCTTTTACACTAATTAAGATAAGGATAAACATCCGGAAGAGAAGTAGAAATATCCTAGAAAACCTAAAACGCGTCAGCACTCACAGACGCCTTTTAGCTAATTAATCAACTGATTAAAATTCAAATTTAAACGTTAAAACAGGAATAAACTCTAAATCGCGTCCACACAGGTTGACGTCTTTTAGACTTCTGCATATTTTAACTGAAATTTGAGTTAAAATCAATCTAATTGATTAACTTAAACATGTCTGTTAAACCCGACACTTAAAAAGATCAATAAAAATTAATCAATGATTAAATATCAGACCATTCTGAGGCATTATTATATGATATGAAATTTACTCGAAATGACGTCAAAATTAGCGTGTTTACACCATGATGTGCAGATGCTGACAAGTAAGCGTAAACTGAGACAAGGTGAGGTAGAATTAAGGTTAGGAAACGGCGCAAAAGTTGCGGCGATTGCTGTTGGGACAGCAAACCTCAGGCTTCCATCAAGAGACGCCTTACTTTTAGAAGATTGTTATTATGTTCCCAGCATAATAAAGAACATCATATCAATATCTTGTTTGGACAAGATAAGATATAGGTTGACTATTGAGAATAGAAGTTGTTCGATTTATTATGGTAATAAATCAATAGCTTCTGCATCTTTAGTCAACGGTTTATATCTATTAGATGTTTCTTATTACAATCTTCAAATTGATAATGTTCTTAAGAAGAGCAAGAATTGTATGAACCAAGCCTATATGTGGCATTGTAGAGTTGGGCACATTGGCGAAAGTAGGTTGCAAAAGTTGCACAAGCATGGTTACTTAACAACATTCAATTATGAATCGTTTGCAACAAGTGAATCCTGCCTTATGAGAAAGATGGCAAAATCTCCATTTACTGGACATGGAGAACGTGCCAAGGACATTCTGGAACTAATACATTCGGATGTATGTGGTCCTATGTCCACCCAAGCCAAAGGTGGCTTTTCATACTTCATCACATTCACCGATGACTTCTCAAGATTTGGCTATGTGTACTTAATGAAGTACAAGCCGGAAGCATTTGAGAAGTTTAAGGAGTTCAAGAATGAGGTAGAGAAGCAGTTAGGAAAGAGTATTAAAGCTCTTCGATCAGATTGAGGAGGAGAATACTTGAGTACTAATTTCACACAATTCTTAAGGGATAATGGTATCATTTCTCAGCTAACCCCTCCATATACACCATAGATGAATGGTGTATCAGAAAGGAGGAATCGCACCTTGTTAGACATGGTGCGATCCATGATAAGCTTTTCGGAATTATCAGTGTCCCTCTGGGGGTATGCTCTAGAGTCAGCAGCATACTTACTGAACAGAGTACCCAGCAAGTCTGTGGCCTCTACTCCATATGAGATATGGAAAGGCAGGAAACCAGAATTTAAACATGTTAAAGTCTATGGTTGTCCTGCTTATGAAAAGAGGCATGATCCAGAAAAGCTGGAATCACGAACTGATAAATGCAGTTTTGTGGGATATCCAAAGGAAACCTTAGGATACTATTTTTACCATCCTGGTGAACAAAGGGTGTTTGTCGCCAGGAAAGCTGTCTTCCTGGAAGAGGAATATCTTTTCCAGGAGAAAAATGGGAGTAAAATAGTACTGGAAGAGGTTCTAGATCCCCAAAGAACTGCATTATCATCAAATGAGATATCAGTTCCTGAATCTGTTCAGGTACACACACATGAGCCTCGTAGATCTGGTAGATTACCTAGACTACCCGAACGATATGTGGGACATATCGCTGAAGGTGAGTCTAAGGTAGAATATAATGAGGATGATGATCCTAAACCTACCAGGAGGCCATGGAAGGCCCAGAATCCGGGAAATGGCGAGAAGCCATGAACTCAGAAATCCAGTCCATGCACACCAACCAAGTTTGGAACTTGGAGGACTTGCCTGAGGGTATTCTACCCATCGGTTGCAAGTTGATCTTTAAGAGAAAGATCGGTGCTGATGGACGAATTGACACTTATAAGGCAAGGTTGGTGGCAAACGGATATCGTCAAAGGCAAGGAATTGACTATGATGAGACTTTCTCACCAGTTGCCATGATAAAGTCGATCAGAGTTCTACTCGTCATTGCTGCACATTTTTTATTATGAAATCTGGCATATGGATGTGAAGACTGCCTTCCTCAATAGTAAGCTTGAGGAAGAGGTGTATATGATACAACCAGAAGGTTTCACATCCAAAGAATCTCCAAATAAAGTGTGCAAGCTTCAGATGTCCATTTATAGACTGAAACAAGCTTACCAGAGCTGGAACATAAGATTTGACGAGGCTGTCAAGTCTTATAACTTCATTAAGAATGAAGATGAACCTTGTGTGTACAAGAAGACCAGTGGCAGTGCAGTCACTTTTCTAGTTTTTTAAGTAGATGACATACTACTCATTGGGAATGATGTAGCTATGACGTCATCAATAAAGATCTGACTGTCGAAAAACTTCTCCATGAAGGATTTGGGAGAAGCATCCTACGTATTGGGAATACGGATCTATAGAGATAGATCAAAGAGGATGCTTGGAATGACCCAATCCTTTTACATAGATACCATTGTCAAAAGGTTTGGCATGGAAAATTTCAAGAGAGGTCTCGTATCGATGAGACATGGAATTAGTCTCTCAAAGGAGCAATCTCCTAAGACTCCTAATGAGAGGGCATTCATGGATAGAATACCCTATGCCTCTGCCATAGGATCTATCATGTATGCCATGCTATGTACACGACCTGATGTTGCATTTGCTCTAAGTGTTACGAGCAGATTTCAGGCTGATCGAGGCGAAGAGCACTGGAAGGCAGTGAAATGTATCCTTAAGTTCTTGAGAAGAACTAAGGATATGTTTCTTGTCTATGGAGAAGGTGACTTGAAACTGCGAGGCTTCACTAACTCGAGTTTCTAGTCAGATCCAGATGATAGTAAGTCTACATCTGGATTCGTGTTTACTTTGAACGGAGGTGCAGTGTGCTGGAAGAGTTCCAAACAAGTAACCACTGCAGATTCGACGACTAAAGCTGAGCACATCAATGCAGCTGAAACTTTAAAGGAAGTAGTGTGGTTGAAGAAGTATATCACCGACCTTGACACAGTTCCCTGTATCATTGATCATGTTCCGCTGTTGTGCGACAACAATGGGACTATTGCACAAGTGAAAGAGCCGTGGTCTCATCAGAAATCGAAGGATGTTCTGAGGCGCTTTCATGTTATCCAGAGGAGATATAGTAGTAGAAAGAGTTCCATCCGTCGACAATGTAGCAGATCTACTAGCAAAGCAGTTGGCTCAAATTGTGTTTGAGAGTCACCTAGAGTCTATAGGCTTATTGTATACAGGTGATTGACTTTAGTCCAAGTGGGAGATTGTTAGTTTTAGGTGGCCTACAAGCCAATCTGACTATGTAAATCTAGTTCATTTATTAATATAATGGCATAATATTCATGATGTGTAAATCGCATTAATTATCATTTCATAATGAAGTCCGTGAATATATGCTATAATGATCAAATTATGATGTGATCATATCCAAAGGAGATGTAGTAGTGGAAAGAGTTCCATCCGTCGACAATGTAGCAGATCTACTGGCAAAGCAGTTGGCTCAAATTGTGTTTGAGCGTCACCTAGAGTCTATAGGCTTATTGTATAAAGGTGATTGGCTTTAGTCCAAGTGGGAGATTGTTAGTTTTAGGTGGCCTACAAGCCAATCTGACTATGTAAATCTCGTTCATTTATTAATATAATGGCATAATATTCATGATGTGTAAATCGCATTAATTATCATTTCATAATGAAGTCCGTGAATATGTGCTATAATGTTCAAATTATGATGAGATCATACTAATGAGACTGATCACTTAAACACACATATTCTTAATCGTTCATAGTCGGAGAATATCCGAGAAGGACATCGGATATCCGGTTAGACTAGTACAGATTACTCCTACTCATTTGATGAGGGTGACTGATCTCATAAGTCACTTGTGTGGAGACACTAAGGCGAATCTGTAGGTGCTCATTGGAGAATGAGTTCACTGACCTGATCCGACTGAATTGCAAGATGGTATTGTACCTCACTGTCAACCAGCTTGATTCTATTGTCGAAGTTGCGTGGATGGTCCTCGGACCTGAGACACCAAGGCCACTTTGTCAGTGGACTTCTGTGCTTTGACCTTGGTCTACGAATCTCTAGGCACGGGATTCTAAAACACTAAGGATTGGGTACAACAAAATACCGTCGAAGGGAATTGTGTGTCAATAAGGAATCATTCACTCTCGGTACTTAGAGAGAGAATGCTCTAGGAAGGATACGCGGAAGTCCCTGGCTAGAGCGGACGATAATATCGGGAAAGGAGTTTTCCGATATTCATCAGCGGCATCCAATCTAAGTGAGTCGACCGGTTAGGGTTTGACAGCTCGCCATACCCTGAGTTGACTCACGAGCATTGTACGAATGAAGGATTATATCCACGCGGTAACTGTCGGTGGAAAGGTTCCAAGAGTGGGTTACTTAACCCCAATACCTTTCGGGTTCACGCGGTGTTGCTTGGCACCCAATGTGATCGGAAGCCCGGTCGAATTAGATGTGCGACATCAATTCGATCGATTAATTAATTAATAAAGGGTTATTATTTGATTAATAAAGCCAATGAGGAGTCACTGGGCTTGTTGGGCCATTAACTGGACTGGTACTTGGGCCTAGAGGGTCACACGCAAATGATTCTCCAGGCGATGGATAAATAAGTGGGTTTTATACAAACCAGGGGTTTTTACGAAAAACCGCGCGGTTAGTATAAAACATAGCGAACGGGCTGAGCAGGCCAAGCTGCTACTAACCCTAGCCGCCCCTCCTTTGTTTCTCTCTCTCTCTGGCGTCCAGACAGATCTGATCTGCTCCGCCGCCTCTCTGAATCCCGTTCGACGGGAAATCGTCCGCGCGTTGCGGCGATCATTGCGGCGATAGGCGGAGGTTTCGTGGGCTGCGAAGAACGAAGAACGTGAGGATATCCATCGCGAGGAGGATCGCGTGGACTTCGCTAGAGGCCGGGCGCTTGCGCGGCTTGCGGTGTCGCACCGACAGAACCGAACGGTTGCGGATTTGAATCCGCACACGGTGAGAATCGATTGTCCGATAATCGTACGTTTTAGTTTTTCGAAACGGAAACGGATCGCTGTTTTAATATTTTATTTTCCGCTGTGTGAGCAATCTGGAGAAACCCGGGAAACCCAACACCCCTTGTGCCTGGAATGTGGAGCACCTTCGGCGCTACTTCATGTAAGTCATTTCCCCCGGAGTTTAGCCGGAAGTCATGAATATATTATTCTTTTTTCGAAGTTTTGTGTTCGGCATTATTCTCTTAGTCCGTGTAAACCGTACCGAGAGTGGCTTCGGTCATGCAACCCGTATCGGGTGCGGCATTATTCTTTAAATCCGTGTAAACCGTACCGGGAGTGGCTTCGGCCATGCAAACCGTATCGGGAGTGGCATTATTCTCTAAGTCCGTATAAACCATACCGGGAGTGGCTTCGGCCATGCAAACCGTATCGGGAGCGGCATCATTTTCTAAGTCTGTGTAAACCGTACCGGGAGTGGCTTCGGCCATGCAAACTGTATCGGGAGCGGCATTATTCTTTAAGTTCATGTAAACTGTACCGGGAGTGGCTTCGGCCATGCAAACCGTATCGAGAGCGGCATTATTCTTTAAGTCCGTATAAAACGTACCGGGAGTGGCTTCGGCCATGCAAACAGTATCGGGAGCGACATTATTCTTTAAGTCCGTGTAAACCGTACCGGGAGTGGCTTCGGCCATGCAAACCGTATCGGGAGCGGTATTATTCTTTAAGTCCATGTAAACCGTACCGGGAGTGGCTTCAGCCATACAAACCGTATCGGGAGCGGCATTATTCTCTAAGTCCATGCAAACCGTATCGGGAGCGGCATGGCTTCTGCCACATGCAGAATTGAATTCGGCTATCTACTCAAAGACATGCCATGAAGCAAGAATAAACAAAATGCCTTCCATATAAACACAAGTACAAAAGCAGGCCGTATGCCCGGCCTCGGCATCTTGAAAAAAAACAAAAATGACCGGGACAAGCCCCCGGACTAGCACTCGGCATCCTCGCCATCCACATTGACAGGGGTTTGGCCGGGAGACGCCGGAGGGGAAGCCTGGACTGGTTCGGCCACGGCACCTTCCGGAGAAGCCGTAGTTCTTTCGGCCTTGAGCTCTCGCCACCAGGCCAAGATCTCTTCGCCTTCTTCATCCGTTGGGTAGCCGATGCCGGTCAGATCTATGTTCGGGCACGCCTTTTGGGCGATAGCTAGGCCCAGATCAAACATGGTGCAAGCCGCCTTGGCTCCGGCCTCCATCATCTCCTCGGCGAACTCAGGGCCTTCCTTATAGCTCGCCACGGCTGTGCGAGCAACATCATCGGCTTCCTTGGCCCTGTCCTCCAGGTCAGCTTTCAGAGCCGAAACCTCTTCGGCGTGAAGGCGGCGCTCCTTTGTAGGCGCCCGGAACGTCCCCCGCCGCGGCTTCGGGCTTCGGGCGAGGGTTCCCCTCCGTTCGTCTTAGCACTGTGGCGATTTAAAGGGGGGTTAGAATTTAAAGTGTGATCGCCAGGAGCATTACCTTTCGGTCCCTGTGCTCCGCAGGAGTGTAGAAGGTGATCACGCGTTTTGTAGGAGCGGGAGAAGCTGGTTCCTCCTTCTCTTCCTCCGGCCGGCCAGAGGAGGAGAGCCCGGTACTCTGCATGCGTGAATGTGGTAAGGATCCCCTAGAAAGAAAAGACAGACAAAGAAAAGGCAATAACCCAATTAGAACTGTGACATGTAGGATCCGTTCATGCAAACATAAAAATTAACTAAAATTAGAGGGAGACGCACCGGATGGGTGTTTGGGAGGGAAGGTGACCATATGTTATGGCCACCCACCTCCCGTTTTTTGTTTGAAACCTCTGGGGGTAAATAGGGATTGCTAAGTCATTCTAGGATGCATGCATGCAGATAAGTGCTCGTGTGTGAAAAGTGAAATGAGGTGTTGAAAGTGAAAGAAAGTGAAAGAGGGAGGATGTTACGGCATGGATGGAAATTGGAAATGCAATGAAGTGAAAAAGGTGAAAAGTAAAAGAGGGTTAGGAAGACAAGCCCGTTTGGAGTGACATTCCTCCTAAAACAGCCTTCTGACTCTTTGCCCGCTCGACTCCTCAAAGCCGACCCGCTGCGAGGAAGAAACTCCTTCTTAATCCCCTTCCAACCCCTCCGACGCAACCCCCTTGCTCGAGGGAACCTGGGGGGTTTAAATAGATGAAGGAAAAAGTAGGAGAAAATAGGGGTCTAAATCCCCGTAAATCAACCTTCAGCCAATAGGAAGTGGTCAAGGGTCGGAGGTGGTGCGCGCGGTAGTCGACGGAGTGGGGAGTGGTCGGAGTAGTGGGGGACGAGGGCGGCGAGTAGAGGAGATCGTGGGGAAGACGGAGTCAAGGGAGTGGTTAAGGAGTGGACGGCCAGGTGACATGCCTTCCATTCTTGTGGTGGAAGGCGGCCCGGCTGGCCTTCGAAGGGAGTGGAAGGCGAGGGATGGCCTTCGAAGGAGGCGGAAGGCAAGGGGTGGCCTTCGAAGGAGGTGGAAGGCAAGGGGGCTAGCCTTCCACGAAAAGGTGGTAAAAAGTGAAAAAGGTGGCTAAAAAGGTGGAAGGCGAGGTGGCTGGCCTTCGAAGGGGGTAGAAGGCGGGGGGTGGCCTTCGAAGGCGGTGGAAGGCAAGGGGGCTGGCCTTCCACGAAAAGGTGAAAAGGGTGGCCAAAAGGGTGGAAGGCAAGGTGGCTGGCCTTCGAAGGTGGTGGAAGGCGAGGGGTGGCCTTCGAAGGGGGTGGAAGGCGGACTGGCTGGCCTTCCACAAAAAAGGTGGCTAGAGTCGGGATTTGGTTAATGGGCCTAGCTGGTAGTGGGCTGAGATGGCTGAAATGAGGGGATTTTGGTGATGAAGGGCTAATGATGGATTAGGTTCATGACCAAAAGGGTGGTCCAAAATCGGTGTCTACAAATGCCCCTCCGGGACACCTATTTTACAGTGGAGTGGAACGGAATGATAAATATGTGTTCCGGAAATCGAGACTGATTTTGGACAACCCGAAAAATGAATGAGCTATATCAAAGGATGATATGCGAATGCGGCAAATGCATGAAAGCTAGCCATTCGAGTTGCAAGAGTGGTTTAAGAAAAGGGACAAAGTTCAGTACTAGAGAATCACAGTCCGTAGGACCCCCGGGTGCTGGAACCGAGAGGCCTTGGCGTACCAGAATATAGCGATCTGGCCCAAGGGGATCTCGAGCATGAAAGGTGTAGGAGTGTGACTTGAAGAACTCTCAACACAACGGGCGCGTGGTGGCCTGGCGCATCATGGGATCGCCAAATGAGGGGATCTCAAGCACACGTGCTAAAAAGCGGAAGAGGTCTTGCAATTCAAAGGACTAACAGACACACAACTGCCATAATCACAGATCAGCGATGGGTTAAGCAAAGTGATGAATGATGGTCATTGCCCCTAGGGCGAGGATGAATGCTTATGCAAATGCATGTTGGTTTAAAATTAAAATAAATTCGTAATGCAATTCCTAATGCAAACAGGTGGGATTTATTGGCCAATCGAATAACTTGGAGAATATAGACTCCTCATTGTTTTGTTTAAAGAGGAACTCAGAGTCTATACGTCCGAAGTTATTAGCCTCCTGTGTCTTCAATCCTACTTGCTTCGGATTCCCTGCAGCTGCAAGAACGCACGTCAGTAAATGTAAATAATCAATGATCCACAATATCTTAATGTCGAGCTGCAAGGAAACGAGGGACAAATGTCCCTGTCGAGTCGAAGCCAGCGCAGAAGATATAGCCGTTCTCAAAGTAGAATGCCAATCCGGCTGCTTTCGGCTTCGACTCGACAGCAAAAGCATCCACCTTTTGGACATAATCCTTTTCCTGTATGCACAGAATGAAGGGGAAGCAGTTAGTAGTATATGTTTTCGACCCCTTGCCCAAAAGAGCAACTACCTTTTCCCTAGCCTTCGCATAGGGTCAAGGGGCCGTGTTACTAACCAGACAAAAGGAAAGCATTGAAATTGACGTGACAAGAAAATATGCAAATGATAGCGGATATTAACAAGTGGAGTGTGTGATGAAAAACATTTTTTTGTCCGACCACCTGGCGACTGCCCAAACTTAGCTTGGTCGAATGATGAAAGGGAAATGCACACTCGACTTCCCAGGTATCCTAAGCACGCATCTAGATTGATTTGGGCCTCTAGACTCCTCAAACTAACCTTGACCGGTTAAGACTCATACTGATGACAATACCGTCATGCCATGCTTAGGCTCCCAACTGCTTCCGACCACCAAGTTTGCCCAAAAAGTTTTCGAGATAAATGATTTGCCTGACCCGGGTCTCTTTCCTCACAATCTAGAAGGTATATGATGGAACACTTTGGAACCCTAACGGTCAACCGCGCGACGCTGACCCGGAATCAGACGCCGTTGCACCGATTGGTGACGCGCATGCATTGACCTAAGCCCGAAGTTGTAAGAGTACACATTAAGATTATGGTTAAGAAATTAGTTCACCAGAAACATCGACATTACTCTTCACCCATTTTGGACTCCTGTGATCATGTGAGCATGTGACGATTTTTGAAAACGAACCATTTTAAAATGATGTTCAGTCTTTAGATAGCTATCTCGTGCTGAACTTTAGGGGAGAAAAAAGTGAAGAAATTGTGGAGACAAACCTCACAGGAGGATCGACAAAACCGTTAAAAGGAGGAGCTGTGACAAAACGGACCCCTTTTGACCTCTTAGATGCCCCTATTTTGACTTTTCAGGCCTTTGGTAAATTTCATGGCCAGGCACAGTCACGACCAAGCTTTTTTTCATGATTGCTTCAACCCCTTTTTCTTTTTTTTTTTGTATTTCTTTTCTACTCTTGACATTTTTGGGGTTATTTGATATTCCACCTGCGGGGACACTGCCCTCTTCACGTGCTCTGGTCCTTTACATTTCATTTCTGGGCCCTGTTTTGAGGGGTTACATCTATCGGGTTGTTGAGGAATCGCAATTTGCTGAGCTCGACCATTTAAGGGCGTCAACTGTCCTGATCGGTCGAGAGACGAAGAGCAAAGGTTGCATTTGACAGTGCACTAAAGACTTGGAACTCACTTTAAGAGGATTCTCTTTTGAAAAAACGTTCAGGTGTGTGCATCTCATGATGAGCATAGGGATCCGTATGAAAGTAAAGTAGACATGTCCGAAGTTCTGGTGGACCAAAGTCTTAGCCAAACCGCAATGTCATCCCAACCTATCATGCAACTAGACCTAGACAGGGGGTTACGTGGCAGTCACCAGACAGTTGGATTTTGTGTCTTTTCTGATTTTTTTTGTCATTTTCATTAAAGTATGTACATATTTACAAATATTTTTGATGCTTTTTGGATATTCGATTTTTTTTTTGGGAGATTTTGATTTTTGATTTTTTGTATTTTTAAGGGTAAAACTTCTTCAAATAGACTCCTATCCAAAGGAAAGCTTTTCAACAATTTTCAAATATTTACACTTATTTGCTACTAGAAATGAAAGAACTTACCTACCTCTACAACTTGTGGATAAAGAGGAAGCTATCCAATCCCCAAGCGATTATGCACAAGACTCAGAGGGTGAGTCAGACATGTTGCAAAGGTGGGTCCTTGAGACACAAACCCAATGATGGCAGAATTGCCCCAGGAGTGTGCTACGACCGGTGATAAAAGCCTGAGAGGGGCAGGTGTGTGAAATAGTAAGGGAATGAGAGTGATGGGTACCTGTTCATCCCTCACCAAGGAGGCTCCTTCTCGTCGAGTGGTTGGTTCATAGAACAACAGCTGTGTTGCGAAATCTTCTGCATCTTCCCTCTTAATTTCATTGATTGCTTCCTTCAACTCATCCTCAAGATAGTGTATCTTGAGTACCTCTTGATTTTCCTTCACAAAGTGATCTAAGATACTCCATTTTCTTGATTCCTCAGTTGGCCTGGTTAGTATGTAACCCAATTTGAATCCTCCAATGGTCAGATTTTAAAAGATAGGTTCTTGAATTCCTTGCTCTTCCTTGCCTATCCCAGATCCCGAACTATACCCCATTTTGTCCATAAGCTGCCAACCTATGCTAGGCTGGGACTTGAGCTGAGAGTCAACCGATGAAAGGATGAGCTCTGCCCCTTTTCCAGGAGCGATCATGGATGGAATTTGTTCAGTCGAGACTAAATCCAAAGGCTCAAGATAGGGGGTACCCTTCATTTTGACAATCTTCCCCTTGTATGGGAATTTATAGCACTGATGATTAGTGGAGGGCACTCTCAAGGTCTGGTCCATCCAAGGCCTTCCAAAAATGGCGTTGTATATAGGCTTGGCATTAAGGATGTATAATTCAAAGATCAAGGCCACTGGGCCAATTTCCAGGTTCCCATTTGAGACCATCATGGAAGTAGACTCAACCTTTTCTGGGTCGATCCCTACTTTCTTGGGGGTCTTGAGCGGACAGACATTGATTGATGCCCCAGTATCCAACAGGATGGAGTCCAATGAGTGACTACTGAGTGTTGAGGTCAAGCATGAGGGAAGGGATTGGCATTCAGGGGAGCTAAACTCTTATATGTGAAGGACATGGTAGGTGTCTGGGTGACTGAGAGAATGACATTGGTGACCCCCCTGATAGGAAGATCTTCATTGAGTGTAATTCGCTGGAAGAACTTAAACAATGTCTACCTTTGTGTAGGAGATCTCCTAATCAACTCTAGGACTGGCATCTTGGTGGGAGTTTTCCCTAGATGCTGTAGGATGTCATACTTAGACAGATCTGAATCCTCTTGAGAGTCCAAGGGTTGACTTGTTGGGGGAATGATGCGATTTCTCAGTGTAACGCCAATCGGACTGGGGTCCACTGCCTGATCTGACTTTAGGGGTTGAACTGGTGGTGAATTCATTAGGCAGAATTGGGTTACCGGACCTGGCTTTGGTGTTGGACACAAGATGGATGGAGGAGGTTCTCTGATTGAAATTGAAGGAACTTGGACCAGAGTAACTGGGTTGATGGCTGTTGGTTGTTCCCTAGGTCGTATCAAGACCAAAGGTTTGTCTTGGATGATAGTGGAGACTCCTTGCAACGGCTCTCTAGGTTTGGTCGTCCTAGTAGGGCACTCACGCCATATCCCAACCTCTTCATACTCCCAGTACTGTCCTCTGTGATCGACATTTGGTTCCAAATTTTTGACAAGGGTGCTCACCCTTTCTAGAGAACTAGATGGATCTTGGGCCACCTGATAAGAGGGAGGAGGGCCCTTGACTTCCAAGGTTTCAGCAGCCTCTTTCATGTTCCCCCAATTGATCTTGGCACTTGAGAAAGGGGGAATTGCTGAATATGGTTTCTGATTGGATTGGTTGTCTGATCTAGACATAGGACTGGGTGACCTAAAGGGCTGCCCCAAGGCACTCACCTGTTCATTGATTGTCACTCCCTCTATTGGTAGAATCCTCTTACTTCTGTTCTGATTTTCAAAAAAGGATGGCAAAGTGGAACTCCAGATCTGAAATTGAACTACCCGAGCTCGATTATAAAGTTGTGCGAGTGTGTGAAATTCGCTCAGTATGAGAATAGACCGAAGCTGCGGGGTAGCGTTATTGACCAACATGGTGATAGCTTGAGATTCGGGGAATTCCACTTCTGCCATAGAGGCCATTGCCCTCCACCTGTTGGCAAAATACGTGAACTCCTCTTCAGGCTTCACCTTTTCCATCACAAGATCAAACAAGGTGGGAGGCATGGTTGTCATATAACTAAACTGAGTGATGAATTTTTCGGAGACCATATCAAAATTGATTAGGTCTATGGCGGGCAAGGAAGAAAACCATCTTAAGGCCTCACCTTCTAAGGATTTCTGGAACAGATGGACAAGGAGGACTCTGTTGTAGAGCCATTGATGGGAATCCATGAGGAAACTTGACAGGTGATCATGAGGGTCAGAGGTGCCATCATATTTTCTGTACTCAGGGGCTTTGAATCCTGGCAGAAAGTAGGCCGAAGGGAGCTTACAATAGCCCGAGAGAGAGTGCGGTTGTTTCAGGGTAAGTTTTTCGGCCATGAACTTACGCACACAGGTTTCAACCTCACTTTTGTAAATGAATTCTTTCTGCTCAGGAGGAGGTGTAGTTGGAGAGACTGGAATTGGCATGACGGGTGGAGCAACTGGGGTAAGAGTTGGCTGATTGATGCGAGTCTGAGCTTTGTTGGGAGATCCTTGGAAGTGAGTTCCCCGAGGAGTGGCATCTTGAGTTTTGCCACAGGAGACCCACTGGATGAGTTGATCAGGGGTGTATCGTGATAACACGGCAGTAAGTTCCGGGTCCTCCCTCGGGTTTCGGAAGTTTCTGTTGGAGATTACAAGGTCACTTTCTGAAGAGGAAGATTCATCCAAGCACCTTCTCCTAAACTCCTCCCCAGGTGTTTGGAACATGCCCACAAATGTTGGTTGTGGATCCTCTTCAATCTCAAACAGAGGGTTGTGACTAACATTGTTACCGAACTGGTCCATGTCATCATACACAACATTGACATACATTCGGTTCATTATGAAGCACAGACCCTAGATGATTTTATGTTTCACTTGAAGTATTTACCAATGTTTTATGAAAGTTGGTTTCTAACAAATCAAGTTTAACCCTTAACGTCCCTTCACTTTTCCAAAGCTTGTTCCACAGAGATTCAATTAAGTGTCTTAGGATTTAAAATAATTCACTAATTTCTCACACAAACCCAGGATTCCTACAGGGTGGTTTCAGGTACAACCTGCTCGGCGGCCAAGTGGGAATCCCTGGCTCGCGGAGACTGACGGAGGTTCCCAACATAATAAGACTAGTCGCACCCGAGTGGGAATCCTCAGGTGGAGAGTCAGATCCTGCGGGAGAGGTAACTAAAAGTGTGATGCCGGCTCTTCCTTAAAACCCCCGCGCGGAACATCCCAAAGCCCAGTAAGCAGGTTAACAAACAGCAGGTCAGAACATTTAAAAACAAACAGCAGCAAGTCATACAGCAGTGGCAAGCAGAAGAGGACAAAACCAGGAGTCGACGGCCAGGGATTGGCCGTCCAAGGGCGGACGGCCAGGTGTCAGCCGTCCAGTGGGTAGTTGACGGCCAGGGACTGGCCGTCCAAAGGGTCGGACGGCCAGGTTCTGGCCGTCCAAGGGGATGTCGACGGCCAGGCCCTGGCCGTCCAAGAGGTCGGACGGCCAGGTGCTGGCCGTCTAATGGTATGTCGACGGGGAGGTCGACGGCCAGGTGCTGGCCGTCTAATGGTATGTCGACGGGGAGATGGACGGCCAGGCCCTGGCCGTCCAAGGGATCGGACGGCCAGGTGCTGGCCGTCTAATGCTATGTAGACGGGGAGATCTACGGCCAGGCCCTGGCCGTCCAAGGGATCGGACGGCCAGGTGCTGGCCGTCTAATGGTATGTCGACGGCCGACTACTGGCCGTCCAAGGACCTCGACGGCCAGGGGTTGGCCGTCCAGAGATGATGCCGAGTTCAGGATCCTTACCTTCTTTTCGTTTGATCGCGACGCGTGCAGCGGGCTATAGGAGTCCCACCGTGATCGCCAAAGGGCTGTAGGCGCCCGGAACGTCCCCCGCCGCGGCTTCGGGCTTCGGGCGAGGGTTCCTCTCCGTTCGACTTAGCACTGTGGCGATTTAAAGGGGGGTTAGAATTTAAAGTGTGATCGCCAGGAGCATTACCTTTCGGTCCCTGTGCTCCGCAGGAGTGTAGAAGGTGATCGCGCGTTTTGTGGGAGCAGGAGATGCTGGTTCCTCCTTCTCTTCCTCCGGCCGGCCAGAGGAGGAGAGCCCGGTACTCTGCACGCGTGAATGTGGTAAGGATCCCCTAGAAAGAAAAGACAGATAAAGAAAAGGCAATAACCCAATTAGAACTGTGACATGTAGGATCCGTTCATGCAAACATAAAAATTAACTAAAATTAGAGGGAGACGCACCGGATGGGTGTTTG
This sequence comes from Zantedeschia hybrid cultivar, assembly GCA_030544215.1. Taxonomy (NCBI): domain Eukaryota; kingdom Viridiplantae; phylum Streptophyta; class Magnoliopsida; order Alismatales; family Araceae; genus Zantedeschia; species Zantedeschia hybrid cultivar. The sequence continues at coordinate 53,045,859 of JARZZO010000011.1, forward strand.
GGAGGGAAGGTGACCATATGTTATGGCCACCCACCTCCCGTTTTTTGTTTGAAACCTCTGGGGGGTAAATAGGGATTGCTAAGTCATTCTAGGATGCATGCATGCAGATAAGTGCTCGTGTGTGAAAAGTGAAATGAGGTGTTGAAAGTGAAAGAAGGTGAAAGAGGGAGGATGTTACAGCATGGATGGAAATTGGAAATGCAATGAAGTGAAAAAGGTGAAAAGTAAAAGAGGGTTAGGAAGACAAGCCTGTTTGGAGTGACGTTCCTCCTAAAACAGCCTTCTGACTCTTTGCCCGCTCGACTCCTCAAAGCCGACCCGCTCCGAGGAAGAAACTCCTTCTTAATCCCCTTCCAACCCCTCCGACGCAACCCCCTTGCTCGAGGGAACTTGGGGGGTTTAAATAGATGAAGGAAAAAGTAGGAGAAAATAGGGGTCTAAATCCCCGTAAATCAACCTTCAGCCAATAGGAAGTAGTCAAGGGTCGGAGGTGGTGCGCGCGGTAGTCGACGGAGTGGGGAGTGGTCGAAGTAGTGGGGGACGAGGGCGGCGAGTAGAGGAGATCGTGGGGAAGACGGAGTCAAGGGAGTGGTTAAGGAGTGGACGGCCAGGTGACATGCCTTCCATTCTTGTGGTGGAAGGCGTCCCGGCTGGCCTTCAAAGGGAGTGGAAGGCGAGGGGTGGCCTTCGAAGGAGGTGGAAGGCAAGGGGGCTGGCCTTCCACGAAAAGGTGGTAAAAAGTGAAAAAGGTGGCTAAAAAGGTGGAAGGCGAGGTGGCTGGCCTTCGAAGGGGGTAGAAGACGGGGGGTGGCCTTCGAAGGCAGTGGAAGGCAAGGGGGCTGGCCTTCCACGAAAAGGTGAAAAGGATGGCCAAAATGGTGGAAGGCAAGGTGGCTGGCCTTCGAAGGTGGTGGAAGGCGAGGGGTGGCCTTCGAAGGGGGTGGAAGGCGGACTGGCTGGCCTTCCACAAAAAAGGTGGCTATAGTCGGGATTTGGTTAATGGGCCTAGCTGGTAGTGGGCTGAGATGGCTGAAATGAGGGGATTTTGGTGATGAAGGGCTAATGATGGATTGGGTTCATGACCAAAAGGGTGGTCCAAAATCGGTGTCTACATCCTCTTCCCGATCCTTGGACTTGTCCTGGATCTCGGCCTTTAAGGACGCGACCTCGGCCCGGGCCCGCTCCAGCTCCTTCTCGGCCTTCTTCTTGGCCTCAGAGGCGGTATGGACCACCTCCTTCTTCCCTTCCAGCTCGGCCCGCATCCGCACATTTGCCCTGATGAGGACATCGGTGCTGGCCTTGAGATCGCGCTGCATCGAGGCCACTTTGTCCGAGGCCAGCTGATCTGAGGCCTGGTCGATGTCCAGGAGCTTCTGCTGGATGGCGGCTTGGCGGCGAGCAAGGGTTTCGCACATGACCGCTACCTGCAGCCGAAAGTAAGAAAGAAAAAATAAGTTTAAAGCAGCTAAGGGAAACAATGAGCAAAGACGAAGACGAAGGAGATCTTACCTGAACGGCATGCCGGACGCACTGCAAGGATAGGCCTTCCGAAGAAAGCTCCTTGATTTCGTCCCAAGCCATCGGGAGGGTCTAGCCGCGAACCAGACGCATGCACGTCCGAGAATCTTCCAGACTTTCGTCTGCAAAGACCCCGGTGTCCGGGCGCCAGGGCTCGTGCCCGTACTCCCAGGACATGTGCATCCTGGCCTCCCTGAAGGGGTACGAGAGTGTCTCCGCACCGGCCCCGGTGGCCGAAGGAGAGTCACCCCTCTGCGGTTCGGGAGGTGACGTGAGCGGGGCGCCTCGTACCGCCACCGGCGTCTTAGTCGCAGGGACGGATTCCCTTTCGCCGGGATCATCCGCCCGGCTCCTCTTCTCTGGCCGACCACTTCCTCCGGCGACCGTTTTTCCCTTCTGCCGCTCCTTCTCAAGAGCAGCAGTGGCAGCACGGCCTTCGGTGGAAGCCGCAGTCTGCCTTGTAGTCCGGGCGCTGGGGGACGGAACCCCTCCGGCCGTCCTCTCTTCCGCCGCCCGTGGCTGGGATGGTCGAGACTGCCCAGACTGCTTGGAGATTCGGCTAATTAGGCCTCGGAGACCAGACATCTCTGAAAGCAGAAAAAAGAAACTTAGCAGCAGTACAAAATGCAACTTTTGACTCAAGACCGACTTACCTCCGGCCACAGCTTCAGCGCCCTCTTTGGACGGACAGGCTTCGGCCGGAGACCCGGTCGCGGCCGTTCTCTCCTCAACCTCTCCCGGGGTATCTTCAAGAGGAAGATAAGGGAAGACCCGAGGAGGAGGGAGCGTGGGGTCCGACCACGCTCCCATCTGTATAAGTCTGTCCTCTTCCTCAAAGAGCTCCGCAATCTCGTACGAAGCCTCATCCTCGAAGAGGTGCACGATGGCGAGCTGCTCGGGGTTGAGAGAGGGTGGATCGGAGAGGCCTTCGGCCAAAGGCGCCCATTCGGTAGGGAAGGGCCACACACTCTTCTCCTTCTCCGGGAGAGAGATGAAAAAGAAGCCATTCTTTCAATGGTGAATAAACGAAGGCTTTCCGGAAAAGATACCCCGGCCGAAGCGAGGGACGAAGCAATACCAAGAAGACTTCCCCTGAGGCTTAATCTTGAAAACGGAAAAGATTTACCGAAGGGTTGAGGTCGAGGTAGGAGTTCAAGGCCAGAAAGGCATAGACTGTCTGCCAGGATTTCGGATAGAGTTGGGACGGGGCTAGTCCGTAAAAACTCAGAAGATTTATGACAAAGGAATGAAGAGGAAGGCGGAAACGCGCCCGGAAGCTGTGCTCGTAGATCGAAAAGCTACCCGGCCGAACGGAGTTAGCCTTGGTGTGCTTCCCGGGCCGAACGGGAACCATCCAAGATGGAATCTAGTAGTAGTTAGTGATAACCTTGACGATCTCGATATCAAGGACACTACCTACATCCGAAACCATCTCGGCCGGGCGACGGCTGGAAGTGGAAGGCTCGGCGGCAGCTGGAACCATCTCTGCCTCGTCCGCCATAACAGACGGAAAAGAGTTTGAAGAGAAGGGAGACGACAGAGAAGACTGGAGAGGTCTGGACGAGGAGCAAGAAGAACCATCTTCGGTCGAAGAGCTACTCTCGGCCGAAGGGGAGCAGCTAGACATGAATCACAAAGCGGAGAAGGCGAAGGCTGAGGCTTACCCTCAGAATAAGATCTCCCCGATGGCTAACAGCCTCCCCGACAACAAAGGATTCTCCGGAGACGACTCCCGGCGACAAAGAGCTCCACAGCGATGGACAGGGCGCCCTCAAACACCCACAATGGCACGCTCACTGCCGGTGAAGCAAAGGCACTCGGGGAAGCCACTCGCAGGGATGCACACGCGCAGAGGAAGAAGAAAGCAGAACAGTAGCCAGGGGAGGGGGGTTGATATTTATAGGGCGACTTGAGGGGGTCCGGTGCTGAACTGACGGCCGTCTCTTCCCCCTCCTCGGCACCGCTCTGCTTGGATGCGCGACACGTGTCCCGTCCTTCGCCATGATGACGAGCGGGCAGCCGGATCGAGAGGAAGCAATCAACGGCCGGGTGCGGCCTGACCCTTCGGATGTTCGTCCGGATGCTCGCCACGTGTCCCGATCCTCGTGCCGAAGGCTGGACAGGCGGCGATCTAGGTGAAGTCTTGGGCAGAGAGCCGAAGTGACCGCGATCCGCGTGATCGCTGTCAACGGCTGAGATCTTTTTGTGCTTCCGGCGGATTGGCCGGATGTGCAACACGTGCCCTGTGTTTGTTGTGACGCGACCGTAAAGGCGGGAAGCCCAAGGTCTTTCCCGCCCTTGCCTAGTGTCCCAATATACTCTGAGGACTCGCCCTTTCGCGACTGGGGACGAAGGCATTCGTCACCAAGTCTCGGCCTGAGACGAAGGTGTCTACGACAGGGTCCCGGCCTCAGACGAGGCTGTTTGTCACCAGCTCTCGGCCGACCTAAGACGAAGACCTCCCAGTTACTGAAACAGGTGGTAACGGTTTCAGACGAAATGCAAATCACGTTTTTCCCATAAGGGCTTCGGATTTTAGTCTCACTGTTTCATGGAATTGAGAACGACAAGAGTAGGGGGCCATGTGATGGGGCAGAATCCGATTCGGCCCATTAAACAGCCCAATACCAACAGCCTAACAACAGCAGCTCAACAATAGTGGCCCATTGGCAGCCTTCGGCCCATCAGCAGCCCAGTGGCCTTCGGCCCAGCCGGCGGCCTACAGCCCAGTTGGCTTCAGCCCACTAAGCGACATTCGGCCCAACAACGGCCCCCAACCTTCAGCCCAGTAGCTGTATCCGGCCCACTCCGGTGGGAGGGTTAGGCACTATGGCGGTTTACCACTAAACCAAAATATAGTCCTATATCGGCTGCCACGGTTGAGTAACCTCTATCCTCCGTTATAAATACAAGGCTATTTATTACCAAAGGTATGTCTTCTTGACCAAGGACAACAGTCCAAAAGCATTAAAGCTGCTTCTTCTTCCTTCCCTTCTGAATCGAATCTTCTTCAGAAGCTGACTTAGCCGTCGGAGGGGGTTCTCTTGGGCCGAAGCCCGGGACCCCTACTGACTGGTTCTTTTTCTTGTTAGAGGGGCCTCGGTTTGAATCTTCGCCGACCTCTCCGAATCGGCCTCGGCCACCGACATCGGTCTTCTTCCTCCAGCCTCGGCGTCATCCTTCGCCGGTCGGGTCTGCTTCGCCCCTGCGAAGTTCGCCTTGCCCTCGGCCTCGCTCTTCGCCGCGCGGATCCGTCTCGGCCGAAGGAGCCTCGGCTTACCTCCCGGCACGTCTTCGCCCGGGTGCATCTCGGCCACGGAGCCTCGGCCCCGCGCTTCGCCCTCGTCTTGGTTCGGATCTCTGTCGGTCTTCTTCTTCGATCTTCTGTCTCGGATTCTAGTCCCGGAATCCGATCATGATAGCTTTGGCTACATCATTCAGAATTTGTCGCATTGGTGTTCAGTCTCTTCTTGTGTGCTTATAATAATATTAGTTACACCCTTAAGATGTCAGTAGCTAAAAATTTTGTCACATTGGTGTTCAGTCTCTTCTTGTGTATTAGTGAACTCTTGAAGTAAGTCAATGGCTATATCAGAGCTACTGGACTTCGGTCCAAATATGTACTGAGAGAATCTCTTCTCATTCTATTTGAGTTGCGTACAAGTAAGGTACCTGGTCAAGTTCCCTCTCTTACTATGTGCTTGACTAGGACACCATGAGAGCGATTGAAACTTACGTGGCTGACAAAAGCTCGTCCATCCCTCAATGCTTTAAAATGTTCCAGTCTTTTATTCGTGGGTTTTATGCCGGTGTTCAAGGTTAATTAGAAATTTAGAAAATGTTGACCCACCTACTTGCTTTGCTCTAAGTGTTCACGTCATTTAATTATATATACTGTAGTCTCTCGTCAAGGTCCAGTCCATGGAAGCCTTATATACGCCTCCCTCGGGCTTCAGCAAATGAGATCCTACTAGGGTTTTGCCAAGCTGTCCCTCGCCAAAATTTGGTTTATACACTGGGCGAACTGTGTTCAGCTTTCATGACACATAAAAAGACAAAGCAGTTTGAGAACTGGAGTGTGCATGGGAGGAGCTGAAAATGCAGAGACCATCTCGCCATAATAGGTTGTTAAAAATGATTGGAATGAAGTTGGCACAGGTAATGGGATGACAAGTAGCAACAAGCTCATCTGCAATGTACTTTGCTTGCCAAGGGAAGGAAGGGATCGTCATATCTCCCTTCTTTAGATTTTGCAGCTGGAGTGTTAAGTAGAGAATTCGGGTGTATGATGGTGATCAAAAGCTTGATAGAGATTTATCCAAGTTCATAGGATGAGATGAGGCCAATAACTTGAGGTAGTACTTCTTCAGACAGAGTTTGTGCAAGCTAACTCCCTCGTGGGCCTGCATGCATTAGGACACACAGACCAATCATGGCTGGGCATCGTGGGCCTGCATGCACAATATTGTGGCCACCAAGCTACTGGGGTGTATATATGGCGTATAAATAACTTGAGGTTAAATTATAGGTGTGCCTGCATGCATTAGGACAGACAGACCAAATATTGCTGAGGACAAGTCCTTAATGCTCAGGTCGAGGAGTGTTACGGGTTTGTCTCAGATCAGGCTTGACAAAGCCTAGGCCTACCAAGAACAGTCGGCCCGAAGTTTGATCCAAAGCTAATTTCTTTGTGAGCACAGAACACATCAGATTTTGGACTCCCACTTTTGGCTTCAGAGTAAGAAGCATTCATTCCCTTATTGTTTCAAAAAAGGTTATCTATCTACCTTACATTAATTATTGTCTATATGCTAATCTCATCCCCGATTCAGAAATGAAAATTTCAAGATCATCATACTCAATAAGACAAATTAAACTAAGAACATAATCACACATATGTTGATCTTTTATGCTTTGGTTAAAATAATAATCCTAAATATTAAAGTAACATAACAATCATAGATATGTTGATTTAACGATCGTCATCATATTTTTCTATACAAGTGCATCCGAATGTAGCAGTTATATTAAACATTGATTAACTCACATTAAAGTTTATAATATGTGTTGATGATGATCTTTTAGGCGTCCTCGAGATAAAAACTCTACGAGGTAATTTTCACATGTTCAAGATTCTTTAGTAAATACCTAGAGCACACTCTTTAATTTAGTGACAATCGGATCATCAATCTTATATTCATAATTGATGTAGATTAATGCGTACAATATATATTCATGAATATATAGTATTATCAATAAAAAATTATTATATAAATTTAATTACTACTCTTTATATTTAATATTTGACTTCGTGAGCTTTCGAGTTTAATGGTTAACATACTCAAGTCAAGCCAAATAAGGGGATTAGGTTAACAATTGTGTCCCAACTCATACCTGAAAAGAAAAGATTAATATTTGTTACACCGGCTGGAGTCAGTGTAGAAAGGTTGAGGTGGTTTGAAATACTTCACCTCTTCCTGCCACCTGTCCTACTTACTTCCTAACTTTTTTGACTTTTTTAGGTGGAGAAAAATAGAAGGTTTAGTCCTCTGATAACTTTCATTGTTTTCCTTCCCTACTCACCTGTATTAAAAAGAGAGAATCGATACATTCCCATCATTTAAAAGAGATAATCGATTCTTTCCCCTTTTAGTCCAACTACCTCCCAATTTATCACTTCTAGTGCAGATTTTTTGCTTTGAAGTCTAAAATTATCAGTTCCAAATGTAATTTTATCACTTCCAAAATCCAATTTTATCACTTCTTACATAGTTTAGTTTTATCACTTCCAACCTAAATTTATCACTCTTAAGAATATTTTTATTACTTTCTATGACTTATAAGTAGAAATTATCACTTCTGAGATGTTTGGAAATAATAATCTCTACTTGAAAGTGATAGATTTGTATAGGAAGTGATAAAAATACATTATAAAATGATAAAATTAAGTAGCAAGTGATAAAATTGAAACAATAAGGAAGTTAAAAAATACATTTTAGAAGTGATAAAACTACATTACGAAGTGATAAAATTAGTAGCAAATGATAGAACTGAAACAATTAGATAGTGATAAGAATGTGCTTTAAATGGAAGTGGTAAACTGGAGGTGGCCAGGCTAAAATAGAAAAGAATCGATTACCTCTTTTTAAATGGAAAGAATAAATCGATTATCTTCTTTAAATAGAGGTGAGTGAAAAATGACGGTAATAAAAACTTTCAAAAGACTACACTTTTTCTTTCTCTCTAGTAAAAAAAAGTAAAAAGTAAGTAAAAAAAGTCTCAAGAGGAGGTGAAGTGTTGCAATATACCTCAATCTTAGTGCATCGCACGCAATGTAGCGAGTGTTACTCAAAAGGAAGTGAGCTCAATTTTAATGTTCAAGCTTGCTTAATAAGGGGGTTGGACTTGATCAAGCTTTTATACTTAACGTACCCACTAAAACCAATTGGATCCTTATTTATTTCGAGTACAGAGTGATAACCATCTCGGTACTCAAGTACTTGAGAGCACGGATTTTGCTATCTTCATAAGAATAGTGATTCCCCACAAATATCACGGCTTATGGTCTCGACTCCTCTTCAAATGCACAAGCTATTAAGGTTGGTTTGTTTCCACCTAAAACATATCCTGCGAAAATAATTTCCCAAAAAGTTGAACAAAAACATTTATTTGGCGATGTGTAAAATTGTGGTCAACGGAAATGTTAAGTTGTTGACCTCCTAGACGTCCCTGCATTTCCCGATGTTGGCATCCGGAAGATTACTTACTTCTGATGCCATTTTTAAGAGAAGGCTTTTCTTCCCAACGGCTTGTGCGTGAGATGCACTGAGGAGTTTGTTGGGATCCGGTGTGAGATGTGCCGAGGAGCTGGGTCTTTCTGTAGTTAGGGTCTCTATTTATGATAACATGAAACTAAAAACGGGATTTCCGCATCTTAAAAGATTTAATATTTGCGGAAGAGAATAATTTGTTGCATCATCACAGTAAAAATAAAAAATAAAAAATTTGAAGGCCCCAAACATTGCCTGCATCATCGTATGATTAGATTTTTCATAGGACAACTCAAAAAAAAATTTAAAAATTTAAAAACCTTAGCTCCATGAATAGTACTGTTGTTGTTCACTAGAGCTAGGTTTTTAAATTTTCATCTTTTTTTGGGACGTTTGATCTAAAATCGAATTAGATAGGAATATAGGACATGTTAGGAACTTTCAGAAAAAAATCAAAAATATGAAAAAATAAAAAATCGAGCCACAATAAATAGTACACTACTATTTATTGGGGCACAACTTTTGAATTTTCATCTTTTTTTTTGAGATGTCCGGTCAAAAATTGAATTATGTGAGCATGTAGGTCATGTTAGAAGCCTTCAAAAAAAAATTATGAAAATAAAAAAAACTGATCTCCAATAAATAGTATATGACTGCTCATCGAGCCTTGGTTTTTGAATTTTTATTATTTTTTAGGATGTCTGATCGAAAATCTAATTATGTGGACATGTAAGACATGTTGGGGATTCAAAAAAAATTTAAAAAAATATTTTTATTAGTTTGAATGTACCATCGGGCAGCGACGAAATATCCTCTAACAGTGCAGTAAGTTATTCTCCCTTTAGAATTACTTATATTTATATCTTTAAAACTTAAGATATTATAATTTTACATAGAACCAAACTAAAATTATTCCAAACTGAAAATTAAAAAGAAAGAAAAAACATCCTTTAATGTTGTGGTTAGAATTTTGATCATGTGAAGATATGAACTTTTTTATTTGAATTGTCCAATCAAATGTACAGTTGAAGTATTCGCTCAGTTCAAGTTTTTATTTGAAGATCATGTGATAACCATCTCGGAACTCGAGTTTTTTAGAGGACGGATTTTGCTATTTTCACAAGAATAGTGATCCCCCACGAATCTCACGGCTTATGGTCTCTACTCCTCTTCAAATGCACAAGCTATTAGGATTTGTTTGTTTCCGCTTAAAACTTGCCCCGTGAAAACAATTTCTCAAAAAGTTGAACAAAAGCTTTTATTTGGTGACCTGTAAAACAATTTTTCGATTTTGACACGCGGGAGATTACTTCTGATGCCGTTTTTCATGGAGGGCTTTTCTTCCCAACGGCTCGTGCGTGAGATGCACTGTGTTGGGATCCGGCGTGAGATGTGTCGAGGAGCTAGGTCTTTCTGCAACTAGGGTCTCTATTTAGGATTACATGAAACTAAAAATGGGATTTCTGCATCCGAAAAGATTTAATATTTGTGGAAAAGAATAATTTGTTGCATCATCGCAGCAAAAGAAAAATTTAATTTTTTTTGAAGGCTTTAAACATTGCCTGCATCATTATATAATTAGATTTTTCATAGGACAACTCAAAAGAAATATAAAAATTCAAAAACTTTAGCTCCATGAATAGTAATGTTACTGTTCACTGGAGCTAGGTTTTTAAATTATCATCTTTTTTTAGGATGTTCGATCTAAAATCGAATTATATAGGAATATAGGGCATGTCAAGGATTTTCTCAAAAAATTAAAAAATATGAAAAAAATAAAAAATCGAGCCACAATAAATAGTACACTACTATTTATTATGGCTCAATTTTTGAATTTTCATCTTTTTTTGAGATGTCCGATTAAAAATTGAATTATATGAGTATGTAGGTTATCTTAGAAGCCTTCCAAAAAAAATTATGAAAATAAAAAAATCGATCTCCAATAAATAGTATATTACTGCTCATCGAGTCTTGATTTTGAATTTTTATTATTTTTTAAGATGTCTAATCGAAAATTTAATAATGTGGACATATAAGACATAGTGGGGTTCAATTTTTGTTTAATTTGAATGTACCATCAGGCGGCAATGTAACATCCTCTAACGGTGCAGTAAGTTATTCTCCTTTTAATTTGAGTTTGAGTTTGAGTGTACCAGGCGGCAACCGTAACATCCTCTAACGGCAAAGCACATCACACTGCAAAGAGAAAGTGCACTCGCGATGGCTAGAAGCTATCGCCAAAATACCAAAAACCGGCGCTACGAATTACTAGCAGCGGCTTCCTAGCCGTCACAAAGTTGTCGCCAGTAAACTCGTCACCATTACCGTAGACTCTATTACAGACCAATTGTGATGGTATAAATCGTCGCTACAAGATTAATAGTGATGGCTATAAGTCGTCGCTATCAAATTAATAACGACGACTAATAGTCATCACTATGAAGTTGGCTACCATCCTTCCTTAAAAAAGTTTAGGAAAATAAAATAAAGAAAAATCTAATAGCAATGACCAAGTCCCTCACCATAAATTTAGTGGTGATGGCGTCAACTTAATAGGGATGGCTAACATCAATCACTATTAAAATTACACAAATTAAAAAAATAAAGAACAAAGAGCGATGGTTTATTAATAGTGACGACTGTGACTGCCGCTTTAACCTTGTGGCGATGGTTATAGTTGTCTCTATTAACATCTAGTGATGGCTCAAGCTGTCGCCATAAATTTTTAGATTCAAAAAAATACTAAAAAGTAAATTTTTAAGAAATTTACAACTTGTTAAATGTCATAAAATGCACATACAGACAACTATATTTCACAAATCCACAACATTCAAATAGCATTTTTACAGCCTAAAGGAACATACTAAAATGTGACATATCACAAAAAATATATAACTAAAAATAGAAAGTAAATGTTAAGCAAAAAATAAACATAGTGTATCATAGTTTATGTTAGAATTACTTACCTGTAAAACTAACGAAGCCTTGCGGTAGTGGTTCGGCTTGTCCACGCCTTGGCGTTGGGAATCACAACAGCATGCAGCAATAGTCACACAGCAGCAACTCGTGGCAATCAACATGCTTCACAAATACCGTCAACCACCGAGACAATATGCACTCATGATACCACCAGGAAAATAAAGTAGAGAACAAGAGGAGAGGTGAATATATAAACTAGATTATTTTCTCAATGACCCACACTTGGTTACATACGTGATACCAACATATTTATAGACCTACGAATAAATCTAGATAAACATAATCTCTACTACAAGACAAACTCCTCAATCAAGTCTTTTGACCAAACCAAACTCTAGTCTTCTATTTAGATAATTACGGTACCATATAATGACCGAATATGGACTCTTAGATAAAGATCAAATCTAATCATGATAACTTCTAAAACCAATCCGGATAACTACGATTTGGATTATCTTTCAACATCCTCCCTTAATCCAAAATCTTCCATACCAAGTAACTTTCGCAACTTAATGAAAGTCTCTGACTTCAAAAGTTTTATATAAATATCTACAACTTGATCTTCACTTCTGCAATAATGTAACTCAATTTCTTTGTTCTTGATCAACTCCCTGATATAGTGAAAACGGACTTCGATACGTTTGCTTCTTCTATGGAAGACAGGATTCTTCCTAATGGATATATCAGAACTGTTATCACAGTAAATCTTTGTGGAAACATCTTGAGTAGCATCCATCTCTCCAAGCATCCTTCTCAGCCACACTACTTGAGTTGCACAAGCCGATGCAGTTATGTACTCGACTTCTGTTATTGAAAGTGCCACAATATCCTGCTACTTTAAAGATCAAGTAAGTGTATTACTGTCAAGAAAAAATGTATTACCTGATATACTTTTTCTTTCATCCATGTCACCGCCCCAATCATTGTTAGTGTATCCAACCAATCTTGAATCATCACCAGAAGCATATAAAACACCATAATTAATGGTTCCTTCGGTGTAGCGCAAAATCCTCTTCGCTACCTGCAAGTGGATTTGAGTTGGCTTCTCCATATATATGCTGATCAACCCGACACTATAAATAATGTCAGGCCTTGTAGCAGTCAAGTAGCGAAGACTTCCTACCAGTTGCTTGAAGAACGTAAGATCTACTAGCTTCCCGTCACCTTTCTTGCACAACTTCAAACCAGTCTCTACAAGAGTAGTAACTGGCTTACTGTCAGTCATCTTGAACCTACCAAGTATTTCACCTGCATACTTTCTTTGATAAATAAAAATCTCTCCCTCACTTTGAGACACTTCAATACCAAGATAATAAGACATCAGTCCCATGTCAGTCATTTCAAACTCATGAACCATACTCTTTTTAAACTCATCCACCATATCATCATCATCTCCAGTAAATATCAAGTCATCAATATATAAAGAGACAAATAATATATTGCCATGACTACTGTGCTTAATGTAAAGAGTATATTCATATGGGCACTTAATGAAACTATTCTTCAGGAAGTAAGAGTCAATACGATTGTACCATACCCGTAGAGGTTGTTTTAAGTCATAGAGAGTCTTTCTCAATCTGTAGACTCTATCTTTTTGACCTTTGTGTATAAAGCCGGGAGGCTGCTCTACATACACTTCTTCTTCTAGAAATTCGTTTAAGAAAGCGGACTTCACATCCATCTGATGAATCTTCCACTATTTCTGAGTTGCTAAGGCAATCAGAAGCCTCACAGACTCCAATATGACAATAGGGGCAAATACTTCATGGTAATCAATGCATGGCTTTTGCTTGTAGCCTTTCACCACAAGTCTTGCTTTGTAATGATCTACAGAACCATCTTGCTTATGCTTTGTCTTGTACACCCACTTGACACCAATGGTCTTTTGGCTTTTTGGAAGTTTAGTCAACTTCCATGTGTTGTTTCTTTCAATAGCATCAATCTCTTCATTCATGGCTTTTCTCTATTTTTCTTCTTTGACTGCATCTTCAAACCTGAGAGGATCACAATCTAAAAACATGACGTATTGGGTTAGCTCACCAATATCATCATCATCAATAATAAAATCATCAAATCTAGAGGGCCTTGTTGTACTCCGTGGAGGATTCCTTCTGACTGGAAGAGAGGAGTGAGATGTAGATGGACTAGTAGAAGAAGGTGATGGTGATGGAGAAAGAGCGGATGGTCTGGAGGTGGAAGGTGATGGAGAAGGAGAACTATGAGGACTTGGAGCTTCTTCTCTCACATCCACCATCTCTTCTTCAAGTTTAATGTTGACATCATGCTTCTTTTGTCTAGTCCCAAATTGCAGCCTCATCAAACTCTACATCTCTGCTCAGTATAACCTTCTAAGTAGTAGGATTGTATAATTTGTAAGCCTTCATATGTCCACAGTAACCCACAAAGATACACTTAACACCTTTATCTTCTAACTTCTTTCTGTTCTGTTTCTGAACTGATGGCTTCCTCTTATTCCATGCTCCTTCAGGTGTCCTCTTAGATATACTTTTTGTAGGACATCTATTCAACACATAAACTGTACAAGCGGCTGCTTCAGTCCAAAATATTTTAGGAAGACATTTTTCAATCAACATGGTCCTCACCATCTCCACAATTGTTCTGTTCTTCCTCTGTGCTACACCATTCTGCTGAGGAGTGTAAGCAGTTGTGCTTTGGTGTTCAATTCCTTGCTTCCTGCAAAACTCATTAAACTGTGAAGAGAAATATTCTCCTCCACCATCAGATCTTAGAACTATCACATAATAACCACTTTGTTTCTCAACTAGTGACTTGAACTAGCAAAAGGTATCAAAGGCATCAGACTTTTCTTTCAAAAAATAAATCTATATCTTTCTACTAAAATCATCAATAAAAGTCATGAAATATCTGAACTTTCCAAAAGAGAGAGTACCCATCTCACATAAATCAGTGTGAATTAACTACAGAGGTTTATTTGCTCTAACAGACTCTCCTTTAGGAAAAAGACTTCTATGTTGCTTTCCACGAATGCAACCTTCACAAATCTGGTTTGGATGATTAATGCTAGGTAACCCTTTTACCATTTTTTGGCTAGCAAGATTTTTCAGTCCTTCAAAATTTAAGTGACCAAATCTCAAGTGCCAAAGTCAAGACTCATCATGAACAATTGTTTTAAAACATGGTAAAGCAGCATTTTCAATCTTTACCGGAAACATCCGATTTTTTGTCATGGGTACTTTAGCAATTAATCTCTTCTGCTTATCCCTCAATTCACAATTCTCTTTCTCTAAAATCAGACAATAATCCTTTTCTTATAATTGACCAACACTCAACAAATTACATTCTAGTCCGGGCACGTAATAGACATCTGATAGGATAAGATGATCATCATTCCGTATACGAGCTAAAATATTTCCATTTTCTTTGATTGAAATTTTGCTATTATCTCCAAATCTAACTATAATGCTAACCGACTCATCCAGATCCACAAACATATCTTTCTTTCCACACATGTGATTGCTAGATCTTGAGTCTATGTACCATAAGTTCTTGTTACTAGACTCAGATGAATCACAAATCAAAAGTAATGGAACATCATCATTATTCTCAACAAAGTTTGCATTATTTTCTTCTTCTGCTGCCTTCTTTCTACACTCATACTGATAATGACCATATTTATCACAATTATAGCATTGGATCTGAGATTTGTCATACCTCTGATAGTTTGATCTACCTCTTCCTCTGCCTCTGTCTCTATTATTGTTCGACTTTTCTTCTTTGTCACTTGATGTTGAATCCTCCTGACCATGGTCTCTACCACGTCCACGGTCTCGACCGCGTCCTGATCTACTACCTCTACTTCTTTGCTGAGCTTTGTCATTCACCATCAGTTGAGTTTTGAGAGTTTGCTCAACTGACTACACTGATCTCTGCTGTATCCTGTGCTCATAGACTTGCAAAGAACCCATAAGGTCTTCTACTGTCAAATCAACAATTTCTTTTGACTCCTCAATTGCATAAACAACATGATCAAATTTAGCCGTCAGTGTTCTCAAAATCTTTTCTACAACTCTTGTGTCTAGAATATCCTCTCCGTTCAGACGAATCTGATTAGAGACGGAGATCACCCGACCAAAGTAATCAGAGATCGACTCACTATCTTTCATCTTCAAAGTTTCAAATTCTCCTCTAAGTGTTTGTAAACATACTTTTTTTACTTTTTCTTCTCCTTTGTAACTCTTCTCCAGCAAGATCCATGCCTCCTTTGCGGAGGTCGCCCTTGAGATCCTCTCGAAGACTACTTCATCTACCGCCTAGTAAATGAAAAATAATGTCTTTTTGTCTTTCTTGCGGCTTTCTCTCAGTGCATCTTTGCGTGCTTGTGGAAGAACATCAAACTCCTGTTGATGTGCCACCTCGGTGTAGCCCGACTCCACGACATCCCACAACTCTTGGGATGCAAACAAGCACCGTATCTGAGTGCTCCAATACTCGAAGTTCTTCCCTGTGAACTTCGACAGTTGTGGTTGGATCATGTTATTTGTCGCCATGATCAACCACTAACAACGGTGGGGTATGAACGTCACCAACCTTTTCGGCCTCTCGCAAGAGACCGAGCTGCAACAACAACGTTGGGATGGGCCAACAATCAAAGTGGCTCTGATACTACTTGTTAGAATTACTTACCTATAAAATCAACGAAGCCTTGCCGTAGTGGTTAGGCTTGTCCACGCCCTGGTGCTGGGAATCACAACAGCATGCAGCAATAGTCACACAGCAGCAACTCGTGGCAATCAACGGGCTTCACAAACACCGTCAACCACCGAGACAATATGCACTCATGATACCACCATCCCGCAGGATCTGACTCTCCACCTGATGATTCCCACTCGGGTGTGACTAGTCTTATTCTGTTGGGAACCTCCGTCAGTCTCCGCGAGCCAGGGATTCCCACTTGGCCGCCGAGCAGGTTGTACCTAAACCACCTAATAGGATCCCGGGTGTTGTGTGAGGAATTAATTGAGCCTTTCTGCTCAAGATTATCCACCTATAAGTGTCACTGAGAGAACTATTTCAAAATTTAAGACACCTAACTAAACCTTGGTGGAACATGTTTTGAAAGGAGAAAACAGGGTCGTTAAGGGTTTGAACTTGATTTGTTAGAAACCAACACTCATAATACACAGTTAACCTTCCAAGTGAAATATAAAACCTCTTAGGATTTGTATTTCATAATGAACCGAATGTAGGTTAACACTGTGTATGATGACATGTAATAGTTTGGTAACAATGTCACACACAACCCTCTGTTTGAGATTGAAGAGGATCCACAACCAACATTTGTGGGCATGATCCAAACACCTAGAGAGGAACTTAAGGCAAGATACTTGAATGAATCTTCCTCTTCAGAAAGTGACCATGTAATCTCCAACAGAAACTTCCAAAACCCGAGGGAGGATCCGGAACTTACTGCCGTGTTATCACGGTACACCCCTGATCAACTCATCCAGTGGGCCTCCTGTGACAAAACTCAAGATGTCACTCCTCAGAAAACTCACCTCCAAGGATCTTCCAACAGAGCTCAGACCCGCATCAACCAGCCAACTCCTACTCCAGTTGCTCCACCTGGCATGCCGATTCCAGTCTCTCCAACTACACCTCCTCCCGAGCAGAAAGAATTCATTTACAAAAGTGAGGTTGAAACCTGTGTGCGTAAGTTCATGGACGAGAAACTTACCCTGAAACAATCGCACTCTCTCTTGAGCTATTGTAAGCTCCCTCCGGCCTACTTTCCACCAGGATTCAAAACCCCCAAATACAGGAAATATGGTGGCACCTCTGACCCTCATGATCACCTGTCAAGTTTCCTCATGGATTCCCATCAATGGCTCTATGACAGAGTCCTCCTTGTCCATCTGTTCCAGAAATCCTTAGAAGGTGAGGCCTTAAGATGGTTCTCTTCCTTGCCCGCCACAGACCTAATCAATTTTGATATGGTCTCCGAAAAATTCATCACTTAGTTTAGTTATATGACAACCATGCCTCCCACCTTGTTTGATCTTGTGATGGAGAAGATGAAGCCTGAAGAGGAGTTCACGTACTTTGCCAACAGGTGGAGGGCAATGACCTCTAGGGCGGAAGTGGCAATCCCCGAATCTCAAGCTATCACCATACTGGTCAACAACGCTACCCCGCAGCTTCGAGCTATTCTCACACTGAGCGAATTTCACACATTCGCACAACTCTATAATCGAGCCTGGGTAGTTCAATCTCAGATCTGGGGTTCCACTTTACCATCCTTCTTTGAAAATCAGAACAGAAGTAAGAGGACTCCACCAATAGAGGGAGTGACAATCAATGAACAGGTGAGTGCCTTGGGGAAACCCTTTAGATCACCCAGTCCTATGTCCAGATCAGACAACCAATCCAATCAGAAACTATATTCAGCAGTTCCTCCTTCCGCCAAGATCAATTGGGGGCACATGAAAGAGGCTACTGAAACCTTGAAAATCAAGGACCCTCCGCCCTCTCCTCAGGTAGCTCGAGAACCATCTAGCTCTCTAGAAAGGGTGAGCACCCTTGTCAAAAATTTGGAACCAAATGTTGATCGTAGAGGACAGTACTGGGAGTATGAAGAGGTTGTGATATGGCGTGAGTGCCTCACTAGGATGACCAAACCTAGAGAGCCGTTGTAAGGAGTCTCCACTATTATCCAAGACAAACCTTTGGTCTTGATACGACCTAGGGAACAACCAACAGCCATCAACCCAGTCACTCCGGACCAAGTTCCCTCAGTCTCAATCAGAGAGCCTCCTCCATCCATCTTGTGTCCAACACCAAAGCCAGGTTCAGTAACCCAATTCTGCCTAATGAATTCACCACCAGTTCAACCACTAAAGTCAGATCAGGCAATGGACCCCAGTCCGATTGGTGTTACACTGAGAAATCGCATCATTCCCCCAACAAGTCAACCATTGGACTCTCAAGTGGATTCAGATATGTCTAAAAGGATTATTCAATCCAAGCATGACATCCTACAGCGTCTAGGGAAAACTCCCACCAAGATGCCAGTCCTAGAGTTGATTAGGAGATCTCCTACACACAGGGAGACATTGTTCAAGTTCCTCCAGCGAATTACACTCAATGAAGATCTTCCTATCAGGGGGCTCACAAATGTCATTCTCTCAGTCACCCGGACACCTACAATATCCTTCACAGATAAGAATCTAGTTCCCCCTGAATGCCAATCCCTTCCCTCATGCTTGACCCCAACACTCAAGGGTCACTCATTGGACTCCATCCTGTCGGATATCGGGGCATCAATCAATGTCTGCCCATTCAAGACTTCTAAGAAAGTAGGGATTGATCCCAAAAAGATTGGGTCTACTTTCATGATGGTCTCAAATGGGAAACCGGAAATTGGGCCAATGGCCATGATCTTTGAATTCTACATCCTTGATGTCAAGCCCATAGACAACGTCATTCTGGGAAGGCCTTGGATGGACCAGATCCTGGGAGTGCCCTCCACTAATCATCAGTACTATAAATTTCCATATACTGGGAAGATTGTCAAAATGAAGGGTACCCCCTATCTTGAGCCTTTGGATTTACTCTCGACTGAACAAATTCCATCCATGATCACTGCTGGAAAAGGGGCAGAGCCCATCCTTTCATCGGTCAACTCTCAGCTCAAGTCCCAGCCTAGCATAGGTTGGCAGCTTATGGACAAAATGGGGTATAGTTCGGGATCTGGGATAGGCAAGGAGGAGCAAGGAATTCAAGAGCCTATCTTTGAAAATCTGACCATTGGGGGATCCAGATTGGGTTACCTACCAACCAAACCAACTAAAGGATCAAGAAGATGGAGTCTCTTGGATCACTTTGTGAAGGAAAGTCAAGAGGTACTCAAGATACATTATCTTGAGGATGAGTTGAAGGAAACAAACAATGAAGCTCAAAGAGAAGATGCAGAAGATTTCTCTACACAGCTGCTGTTCTATGAATCAACTACTCGACGAGAGGGAGCCTCCTTAGTGAGGGATGAACAGGTACCCACCGCTCTCATTCCCTTACTATTCCACACACCTTCCCTTCTCAAGCTCTTATCACCGGTCGTAGCACACTCCTGGGGCAATTCCGCCATCATTGGGTCTCTGTCTCAATGACCCACCTTTGCAACATGTCTGACTCACTATCTGAGTCTTGTGCATAATCGCTCGGGGATTGGATAGCTTCCTCTTTATCTACAAGTTGTAGAGGTAAGTAAGTTCTTTCATTTCTAGTTACCAAGTAAGTGTAAATATTTGAAAAATGTTTTTCTTTGGATAGGAGTCTCCTTGAAGAAGTTTTACCCTTAAAAATACGAAAAAAATCAAAAATTTCAAAAATCTCAAAAAAATCAAATATCCAAAAATCATCAAAAAATATTTGTAAATATGTACATACTCCCATGAAAATGACAAAAAAATCAAAAAGACACAAAATCCAACTGTCCGATGACTGCCATGTAACACCCTGTCTAGGTCTAGTTGCATGATAGGTTGGGTTGACATTAAGGTTTGGCTAAGACTTTGGTCCACCAGAACCTTGGACATGTCTACTTTACTTTCATGCGGATCCCTATGCTCATTATGAGATGCACACACCTGCACGTTTTTCAAAGAGAACCTGTTTAAAATGAGTTGAAAGTCTTTAGTGCACTATCAAATGCAACCTTTGCTCTTCGTCTCTCGACCGATCAGGACAGTTGACGCCCTTAAACGGTCGAGCTCAGCAAACTGCGGTTCCTCAACAACCCGATAGATATAACCCCTCAAAAAGGGGCCTAAAATGAAATGTAAAGGACCAGAGCACGTGAAGAGAGCAGTGTCCCCGCAGACGGAATATCAAATAACCCAGAAAAATGTCAAAAGCATAAAAAAGAAATACCAAAAAAAGAAAAGGGGTTTAAGTAATCATGAAAAAAGCCTAGTCGTGACCGTGCCTGGCCATGAAATCTACCAAAAGCCTGAAAAGTCGAAATAGGGGCATCTAAGAGGTCAAAGGGGTCCGTTTTGTCACAGCTCGCTCTTTTAATGGTTTTGTCGATCCTCCTGTGAGGTTTATCTCCAAAATTTCTTCACTTTTTCTCCCCTAAGGTTCAGCATGAGATAGCTATCTAAAGACCGAACATCATTTTAAAATGGTTCGCTTTTCAAAAATCGTCACATGCTCACATGATCACAGGAGTCCAAAATGGGTGAAGAGTAATGTCGTTGTTTCTGGCGAACCAATTCCTTAGCCATAATCTCAATGAACACTCTCAAAACTTCGGGCTTAGGTCAATGCATGCGCGTCACCAATAGGTGCGACGGCGTCTGATTCCGGGTCAGCGTCGCGCGGTTGACCGTTAGGGTTCCAAGGTGTTCCATCATATAGATTGTGAGGAAAGAGACCCGGGTCGGGCAAATCATTTACCTCGAAAACTTTTTGGGCAAACTTGGTGGTCGGAAGCAGCTGGGAGCCTAAGCATGGCATGACGGTATTGTCATCAGTATGAGTCTTAACCGGTCAAGGTTAGTTTGAGGAGTCTAGAGGCCCAAATCAATCTAGATGTGTGCTTAGGATACCTGGGAAGTTGAGTGTGCATTTCCCTTTCATCATTCAACCAGCCTAAGTTTGGGCAGTCACCAGGCAGGCGGAATCAAAAATATGTTTTCATCACACACTCCACTCGTTAATATCCGCTATCATTTGCATATTTACTTGTCGCATCAGTTTCAATGCTCTTCCTTTTGTCTGGTTAGTTGAACACGGCCCCTTGACCCTATGCGAAGGCTAGGGAAAAGGTAGTTGCTCTATTTTGGGCAAGGGGCCGAAAACAGATACTACTAACTGCTTCCCCTTCATTATGTGCATACAGGAAAAGGATTCTACGTCCAAAAGGTGGACACTTTTGCTGTCGAGTCGAAGCCAAAAGCAGCCGGATTGGCATTCTACTTTGAGAATAGTCATATCTTCCGTGCTGGCTTCGACTCGACAAGGACCTTTGTCCCTCGCTTCCTTGCAGCTTGTCATTAAGATATTGTGGATCATTGATTATTTACATTTACTGATGTGCGTTCTTGCAGCTGCAGGGAATCTGAAGCAAGTAGGATTAATGACACAGGAGGCTAATAACTTCGGGCGTATAGACTCTGAGTTCCTCTTTAAACAAAACAATGAGGAGTCTCTATTCCCCAAGTTATTCGATTAGCCAATAAATCCCTCCTGTTTGCATTAGGAATTTGTTTGTTAATTTTAAACCAACATGCATTTGCATAAAGCATCCACCCTCGCCTTAGGGGCAACGACCGTAATTCATCACTCTGCTTAATCCATCGTCGATCTGTGATTCTGGCAGTTGTGCGTCTGTTAGCCCTTTGAATTGCAAGACCTCTTCCATTTTTTTCAATACGTGTGCTTAAGATTCTCTCACTTGGCGATCCCATGATGCGTCAGGCCACCGCGCGCCCGTTGTGTCGAGAGTTCCTCAAGTCACACTCCTACACCCTTCATGCTTGAGATCCCCTTGGGCCAGATCGTTGCATCCTGGTGCACCAAGGCCTCGCGGTTCCAGCACCCGAGGGTCCCACGAACTGTGATTCTCTAGTACTGAACTTTGTCCATTTTCTTAAACCACTCTTGCAACTCAAATAGCTAGCTTTCATGCATTTGCCACACTCTCATATCATCCTTGGATATAGCTCATTCCTTTCCGGGCGGTCCAAAATCTGGTTCGATTTTCGGAACACCTATTTATCATTCCGTTCCACTCCACTGCAAAACAGGTGTCCCGGAGGGACATTTGTAGACACCGATTTTGGACCACCCTTTTGGTCATAAGTCCCATCCACTATTAGCCCTTCATCACCAAAATCCCCTCATTTTAGCCATCTCAGCCCACTAACAACTAGGCCCATTAACCAAATCCCGACTCTAGCCACCTTTTCGTGGTAGGCCAGCCAGTCCGCCTTCCACCCCCTTCGAAGGCCACCCCTTGCCTTCTACTCCCTTTGAGACCAGCCATCTTGCCTTCCACTTTTTGGCCACCTTTTTCACTTTTCACTACCTTTTCGTGGAAGGCCAGCCAGTCCGCCTTTCACCCCCTTCGAAGGCCACCCCTTGCCTTCTACCCCCTTGGAAGGCCAGCCACCTTGCCTTCCACCTTTTGGCCACCTTTTTCACTTTTCACCACCTTTTCGTGGAAGGCCAGCCAGTCCGCCTTCCACCCCCTTCGAAGGCCACCCCTTGCCTTCCACCCCCTTCGAAGGCCAACCGGGCCGCCTTCCACCACGGGAGTGGAAGGCATGTTGGCTGGCCGTCCACTTCCCCAACTACCACCTTGACCTCGTCTTCCCCACGATCTCCTCTACTCGCCGCCCACGTCCCCACTACTCCGATCCCTCCCCACTCCGGCGACTGCCGCGCGCACCACCTCCGACCCTTGACCACTTCCTATTGGCTGAAGGTTGATTTACGAGGATTTAGACTCCTATTTTCTCCTATTTTTTCCTTCATCTATTTAAACCCCCCAGGTTCCCTCGAGCAAGGGGGTTGGAAGGGGATTAAGAAGGAGTTTCTTTCTCGGAGCGGGTCGGCTTTGAGGAGTCGAGCGGGCAAAGAGTCAGAGGGCTGTTTCAGGAGGAACGTCACTCCAAATAGGCTTGTCTTCCTAACCTTCTCATTACTTTTCACCTTTTTCACTTCATTGCATTTCCAATTTCCATCCATGCCGTAACATTCTCCCTCTTTCACTCTCTTTTACCTTCAACACATCATTTCACTTTTCACACACGAGCACTTATCTGCATGCATGCATCCTAGAATGACTTAGCAATCCCTATTTACCCCCAGAGGTTTCAAACAAAAAACGGGAGGTGGGTGGCCATAACATATGGTCACCTTCCCTCCCAAATACCCATCCGGTGCGTCTCCCTCTAATTTTAGTTAATTTTCATGTTTGCATGAACGGATCTTACATGTCACAGTTCTAATCGGGTTATTGTCTTTTCTTTGTCTGTCCTCTCTTTTCAGGGGCTCTTACCAGATTCTGCGCGCGGACCGAGATCTCCTCCTCTGGCCGGCCGGAGGAAGAGAAGGGGAAACCATCATCTTCCGCTCCCACAGAACGCGATCACATTCTCACCATCCTCCGGAGCACAGGGACCGTAAGGTAATGCTCCTGGCGATCACATCCTTTATTTCTAACCTCCTTTAAATCGCCACAGTACTAAGACGAACGGAGAAGAACCCTCGCCCGAAGCCCGCAGCCGCGGCGGCTGGGGACGTTCCGGGCGCCTACACCTAGTGGCATTGATAGACTCCATATTATTCCCAGCCAACAAAATATCGTCAACATACAATGACAGAATTAGAATCTTCTCTTTCTTTCATTTGATGTACACACAGTGGTCTTCCTCAATCGTCTCAAAACCGAATGAGGTGATTTCCTTATGAAATCTTAAATACCACTGTCTAGACGATTGTTTGAGGCCGTAAATGGAACGTTTTAGGCGGCAAACTTTGCGGTCTTGTTCCTTTACCTCAAAACCCCCTGGTTGGCACATGTAAATTTCCTCATCTAATTCTCCATTAAGAAATGCCGTCTTAACATCCATCTGAAAGAGTTTTAAATCTAAATGTGCGACAATAGCTAGGATCAGACGAACAGACGTAAATCTCACCACCGGGGAGAACGTCTCATCAAAATCAATACCCTCCTTCTGGGTATACCCTTTCGCCACTAGTCGTGCTTTGTATTTGTCAATTGATCCATCTGCCTTTCGTTTAATTTTGAAAATCCATTTGTTTCCAATAACTTTACGCCCAGGCGGAAGATCAACTAACTCCCAGACCTTATTCTTTTCCATTGAATCCATTTCGTCTATTATGGCAGCTTCCCATTCTTTCTTTGATAATGATGAATGTGCCTCTTTGACATTTTTAGGTTCTTCATCATCTGCAGGCTAACACATTAAAATCTCCTCTTCAATCTCGAAACGTCGACGAGGAGTGTGACCGCGTTTACTTCGACGTACTTGGGTGTCGGCATCTTCCGATTCTAATGGAGTACTCCCACTTGGTAAATTAATAGGTATACTCCCACTAGCTTGATCATCTATACTATCTCCAGCGATGATATGGTTAGGAACTAATTCCCTCCCTTCGCTGGAAGATGCTAAGAGAACTGTCTCATCCACTTCATGGAGATCAAAGCTTTTTTCGGCATCGCCAAGTTTAGGATATTCTTTCTCTAAGAATACAACATCTCGAACCTCTTTCTCTGTCATTCCTTCATCTTGATATTGTCCATACATGACATACCCTTGTGAGCTATCAGGATATCTTATGAAGATAAGCTTTTTAGCTTTAGGGCCCAGTTTCCCATACTTGTGGGAAGAGTCATGGACATATCCAGCTGACTGTGAAGGGGTAGAAGGAATTGACTGTGAAGGCACACGGTTAAGTAAATAGGCGGCAGTCAACAAAGCATCTTCCCAGAATGATATTGGGAGGTTGGCATGCGCCATCATAGACCTAACCATATTTAACAACGTTCTATTCTTCTTTCGGCAACACCATTTTGTTGTAGAGTGTATGGAATAGTGAGTTGTCTTTTAATTTCCTTTTCCTCACATAGAATCCTAAACTGATCAGATAAATATTCGCGTCCTCGGTCTGTGCGAAGAACTTTTACACTCTTACCGGTATGATTCTCAACCTCAGCTAGGAAGTGTAGGTGCTTAGAATGACAGTGTGATTAACATGAAAAATCCTATGTTGTTTAGTGCAAAAATGACCTATTAAAACAGTAACTACGTGAAGTGATCGCCAGAAACTTTTAACTAAAAAGTTTCAAAAGAGAGTATTAATCGCCTACCTGTTTGAACGCGGAAGATTCTGAGCTCTTGGTTTCCCTCCTTCAGCCGGCTGAAGAAAGAGAGTCCTTTCTTGTTCTTTATTCTTGCTGTTAAGGTTGAAGTTGAGGTTGAAGAAAGAGGTCTCCTTCAGTCAATACGATTGTACCATACCCGTAGAGGTTGTTTTAAGTCATAGAGAGTCTTTCTCAATATGTAGACTCTATCTTTTTGACCTTTGTGTATAAAGCCGAGAGGCTGTTCTACATACACTTCTTCTTCTAGAAATTTGTTTAAGAAAGCGGACTTCACATCCATCTGATGAATCTTCCACTATTTCTGAGTTGCTAAGGCAATCAGAAGCCTCATAGACTCCAATCTGACAACAGGGGCAAACACTTCATGGTAATAAATGCATGGCTTTTGCTTGTAGCCTTTCACCACAAGTCTTGATCTACAGAACCATCTTGCTTATGCTTTATCTTGTACACCCACTTGACACCAATGGTCTTTTGGCTTTTTTGAAGTTTAGTCAACTTCCATGTGTTGTTTCTTTCAATAGCATCAATCTCTTCATTCATGGCTTTTCTCTATTTTTCTTATTTGACTACATCTTCAAACCTGAGAGGATCACAATCTAAAAACATAACGTATTGGGTTAGCTCACCAATATCATCATCATCAATAATAAAATCATCAAATATAGAGGGCCTTGCTGTACTCCGTAGAGGATTCCTTCTGACTGGAGGAGAGGAGTGAGATGTAGATGGACTAGTAGAAGAAGGTGATGGTGATGGAGAAAGAGCGGATGGTCTGGAGGTGGAAGGTGATGGAGAAGGAGAACTAGGAGGACTTGGAGCTTCTTCTCTCACATCCACCGTCTCTTCTTCAAGTTTAATGTTGACATCATACTTCTCTTTCTCTTCTTTTGTCCAGTCCCAAACTGCAGCCTCATCAAACTCTACATCTCTGCTCAGTATAACCTTCTAAGTAGCAGGATTGTATAATTTGTAAGCCTTCATATGTCCACAGTAACCCACAAAGATACACTTAAAACCTTTATTATCTAACTTCTTTCTATTTTGTTTTGGCACATGTGCATAAGCCACAGATCCAAACACCCTAAGGTGCTGAACTGATGGCTTCCTCCTATTCCATGCTCCTTCAGGTGTCCTTTTAGATATACTTTTTGTAGGACACCTATTCAACACATAAACTGCACAAACGGCTGCTTCAGTCCAAAATATTTTAGGAAGACATTTTTCAATCAACATGGTCCTCAATATCTCCACAATTGTTCTGTTCTTCCTCTCTGCTACACCATTCTGCTGAGGAGTGTAACAGTTGTGTTTTGGTGCTCAATTCCTTGCTTCCTGCAAAACTCATTAAACTGTGAAGAGAAATATTTTCCTCCACCATCAGATCTCAGAACTATCACATAATAACCATTTTGTTTCTCAACTAGTGACTTGAACTGGCAAAAGGTATCAAAGGCATCAGACATTTCTTTCAAAAAATAAATCCATGTCTTTCTATTAAAATCATCAATAAAAGTCATGAAATATCTGAACTTTCCAAAAGAGAGAGTACCAATCTCACATAAATCAGTGTGAATTAACTACAGAGGTTTATTTGCTCTAACATACTCTCCTTTAGGAAAAGGACTTCTATGTTGCTTTCCACGAATGCAACCTTCACAAATCTGGTTTGGATGATTAATGCTAGGTAATCCTTTTACCATTTTTTGGCTAGCAAGATTTTTCAGTCCTTCAAAATTTAAGTGACCAAATCTCAAGTGCCAAAGCCAAGACTCATCATGAACAATTGTTTTAAAACATGGTAAAGCAGCATTTTCAATCTTTATCGGAAACATCCGATTTTTTGTCATGGGTACTTTAGCAATTAATCTCTTCTGCTTATCCCTCAATTCACAATTCTCTTTCTCTAAAATCAGACTATAATCTTTTTCTTATTATTGACCAACACTCAACAAATTACATTCAAGTCCGGGCAAATAATAGACATCTGATAGGATAAGATGATCATCATTCCGTATACGAGTTAAAATATTTCCATTTCCTTTTATTGGAATTTTGCTATTATCTCCAAATCTAACTATAGTGCTAACCGACTCATCCAGATCCACAAACATATCTTTCTTTCTACACATGTGATTGCTAGATCTTGAGTCTATGTACCATAAGTTCTTGCTACTAGACTCAGATGAATCACAAATTAAAAGTAATGGAACATCATCATTATTCTCAACAAAGTTTGCATTATTGTCTTCTTCTGCTGCCTTCTTTCTACACTCATACTGATAATGACCATATTTATCACAATTATAGCATTGGATCTGAGATTTGTCATACCTCTGATAGTTTGATCTACCTCTTCCTCTGCCTCTGTCTCTATTATTGTTCGACTACTCTTCTTTGTCACTTGATGTTGAATCCTCCTGACCACGGCCTCTACCACGTCCACGGTCTCGGCCGCGTCCTGATCTGCCACCTCTACTTCTTTGCTGAGCTTTGTCATTCACCATCAGTTGAGTTTTGAGAGCTTGCTCAACTGACTACACTGATCTCTGCTGTATCCTGTGCTCATGGACTTGCAAAGAACCCATAAGGCCTTCTGCTGTCAAATCAACAATTTCTTTTGACTCCTCAATTGCATAAACAACATGATCAAATTTAGCCGTCAGTGTTCTCAAAATCTTTTCTACAACTCTTGTGTCTGGAATATCCTCTCCGTTCAGACGAATCTGATTAGACACGGAGATCACCCGACCGAAGTAATCAGAGATCGACTCACTATCTTTCATCTTCAAAGTTTTAAATTCTCCTCTAAGTGTTTGTAAACATACTTTTTTTACTTTTTCTTCTCCTTTGTAACTCTTCTCCAGCAAGATCCATGCCTCCTTTGCAGAGGTCGCCCTTGAGATCCTCTTGAAGACTACTTCATCTACCGCCTGGTAAATGAAAAATAATGTCTTTTTGTCTTTCTTGCGGCTTTCTCTCAGTGCATCTTTGCGTGCTTGTGGAAGAACATCAAACTCCTGTTGATGTGCCACCTAGGTGTAGCCCGACTCCACGACATCCCACAACTCTTGGGATGCAAACAAGGACCGTATCTGAGTGCTCCAATACTCGAAGTTCTTCCCTGTGAACTTCGACAGTTGTGGTTGGATCATGTTATTTGTCGCCATGATCAACCACTAACAACGGTGGGGTATGAACGTCACCAACCTTTTCGGCCTCTCGCAAGAGACCAAGCTGCAACAACAACGTTGGGATGGGCCGACAATCAAAGTGGCTATGATACCACTTGTTAGAATTACTTACCTATAAAACCAACGAAGCCTTGCCGTAGTGGTTAGGCTTGTCCACGCCCTGGTGCTGGGAATCACAACAGCATGCAGCAATAGTCACACAGCAGCAACTCGTGGCAATCAACGGGCTTCACAAACACCGTCAACCACCGAGACAATATGCACTCATGATACCACCAGGAAAATAACGTAGAGAACAAGAGGAGAGGTGAATATATAAACTAGATTATTTTCTCAATGACCCACACTTGGTTACATACATGATACCAACATATTTATAGACCCATGAATAAATCTAGATAAACATAATCTCTACTACAAGACAAACACCTCAATCAAGTCTTTTGACCAAACCAAACTCTAATATGCTATCTAGATAATTACGGGAACGTATAATGACCGAATATGGACTCTTAGATAAAGATCAAATCTAATCATGATAACTTCTAAAACCAATCCGGATAACCACGATTTAGTTTATCTTTCAACAGTTTATCCAATCCAACAAATACATCATGATTTAGATCCTCGCCAAAATGGGGATCATCATTATCTTTTCTTCCATCTTTGTAATCCTCATCTCCCTCTCCCTCCCCTTCCTCATCGGGTAGCATGGTCTTTGTCCGATATCCGTACATAGTAGCAGCAACAACCTCCAAAATGTGTCGATCCATGTCCTGAAACATCTGGGCCTGTATGGCAGTTGTAAGAATTGAGGTTTCGGATTCAGTTATTGAGTCAGTTTCAGTGTCGGACCTCTTGGTTTGGGCCCTTGTAGAGCTGGGGCATAGGTTCAACTCGACGCGGTTCAAACGACTTCCTGTTAAAGAGACGCATTTTAGAGTGTGCCACGTCGGTATTACGTGGGCGCCATGTGGGCCAGTTTTGGGCCGCGAGAGTATGGCCCCGGTCTGTCGTCTGAATGGCATCGATATTAGGCGACGCGTTTTAGCTAGTTTCTATTTAAACCCCCGAACCCTCCCTCATTTCTCTCATTTCTCTCATCTTCCTCTCTCTCCTCCCTCTCTTTGAACCCTTCGCTCTCCCTTCCCCTTCTCCTTTCTTTTCCTCCCCCTCCAGTCCATCAAATTCCCCCCCCCCCAACTTCCACCACTACCACTACCATTTCCTCCGCGGCATATTGCTCTCCGGACGGCGGCCGACGTCCTGATGGAGTAACGGCGTCCACGGCGATACCGACGGCGACTTGTGGCGGGGCGATTCGACGGCTTGGAGCTCGGAGGAGTTCAAGTAACCGGTAGGGTGACGATCTCCATTGTGTTTTGATTAAAATCATGTTTTTCCTACTTTGAAGCATGTTTAGGGGATTTTCGGGGTGAAAATGGTCACTTTATAAATTGGGGAATGGTAGGTTTTAACGGGTATTTGGATTCTCTTCCTTCTTTCTAATTTTAATACGTTTTTATGTAATTTGGGGTAAGAAATTCCACTTTTAGTACTCGGGAAGGCTGAGGGAACCTGTTTGCGAATGCTAAATGGCGTCTTGCGACAGAGATGCCATTCTAAATGGCGGCTGCCTCCCAAGACAAGATTTAGCCTAGTTCATTCCGAATCCTGATTCTATTTCTGTCGTGAATGGCGACTAGGGACAACGACGCTTTTTAAAAGGTGACTACCTTGCACGACGCAATTTAGGCCATCTTCTGAGGCCAGGTTTTACATGAACCAATTTAGGAGTCTTAAACGACGTCGGCTACGAGCGACGCGATTCAAGACAGAAAGTCATTAATCCATGTAATTAACACATGTTTATATTGTTAGATCGTTTGGTTAAATGCATGTTTAAAACCATACTTCGAAGTCGAGGATTTCTACGTGATCGGATCGCATTGTGACGTGTTTTGTGCGATCGTGGACCTAGAGTGACAGTTGTTAGCACTTAGGCACCCTGTGTCGGTGTATCAGTGACACGACGCCGGTGTGGGAGTGGTGGGGTGACGCCTAGAGAGAGGGTCATCTGGTGTACTCCAAGGTATAGCTAATACCAATGTGGGAGTGGTACATTCGGAGTGTCACTCGTACTGAGGGAAGCAAAACCACCTAGAACCAGTCAGGCCGGAGTAGCCAGCACGCTATCCGAGGGGTTGTTGTTTGGTCTCAACGGGTCGGTGTTTTCTGCGTTCGGCCGAGTGGTTTGCATGTTTAGCTGAGACGCTGGTTGTGGACTCCATGGTGGAGTGGTTTCAGAGTTGTGTTTACTGCTTTATTTATTTAAATTGTCTTTATTCGTGTTGTTGTACTTGTGGGTGCGTGAGTGGATGGTGGGGATCGAAGGATCCCTACTAAGTCTATTTCAATGAGACTCACCTCCTGCAGTTTTCAGGTGAGGGTTTTTGGTAGGCGTAGCATGGAGGGTTTTGTCTTAGGTTACGCGCCAGCAGCCATCGTTCCGGGGTATGCCCCGATATAGTTGTTATTTTCTTTTCAAGCATGTACACTTAATTACTTCTTTTCAGCTAGAATATGTAATTATTTGGTGAGTCAAGTTGAATTATAATAATTTTTAATTCCTGCACTTTCTTTACAATTCAATGTGATGTGGATGTTTAGCTTAGTTTATCGTTTATTTCCTAGATTTATCGAGATCCTGGTTTGGCTCCAAATTTTAATGATTCGGTACTTATTTAGCAATCGGATCCCTGACTATAGGGTGGTGTAGACACGCTAATTTTGACGTCATTTCGAGTAAATCTCATATCATATAATAATGCCTCATAATGGTCTGATATTTAATCATTGATTAATTTTTATTGATATCTTTGAGTGTCGGGTTTAACAGACATGTTTAAGTTAATCAATTAAATTGATTTTAGCTCAAATTTCAGTTAAAATATGAAGAAGTCTAAACGGCGTCAACCCATGTGGACGTCATTTAGAGTTTATTCCTGTTTTAACGTTTAAATTTGAATTTTAATTAATTTATTTATTAACTAAAAGGCGTCTGTGAAGTCTGACGCGTTTTAGGTTTCCTAAGCTATTTTAACTTCTCTTCCGGATGTTTATCCTTACCTTAATTAGTGTAAAAGACGTCTACACACGTAGACGCGTTTTAGCTAATAAAGATAAAGATAAGTTTTTCCCGGATATTTATCCTTATCTTAATTAAATCTGAAAGGCGTCAGCCAAGGTGGACGCGTTTTAGATAATTACAGATAAAGATGAATTAATCAGTAATTATCTGTCGGTTAAAGTAGATAAATCCTAGATTTTTCTATGTTAATCACGAACGCAGAAAATGCCTATAAATACCTTGCATCTCAAAGAAAAAAAAGAAAAAAGAGAGAGAGAATCGAATTGAGCCATAGCGTTATAGCAATTTGAAGATCGGAGCAACAACGTCGGAACGCCGGAGCGCTGCCATTTCCAGAAGACGGCGTCCTTTTTCAGATCTTCATCTTTCAAGGCTTCTCCAACTGGGCATAAGTGTTTCATTTCTGAATTTCATTTTACATATCCATCAATCTTTTATTCTCATATTCACTTCATGCAACACACACCACAACATTCATTTTCCAAATCCCATTTGTTCTAAAGGGGTTTCAAAGCCATTCAAACAAGTGAGTTGCTGTTTAAATATGTTTATAATCATGGTTAGCTTTGATATTACTTCCATTTAAATTCTCATCAGTGTTTCTTCATTTCGTTTTTCTTTCTCTGTCTCTGCTGCACTCAACAACAACAACAAGAGATCAAAAAGAGAAATCAAGCACAAAGCCAGAAGGACTTCTGGACGATCCTCACATTCAACAGCAAGAACAAAAAGAACAAAGAAAGGGCTCTCTTTCTTCAGCCGGCTGAAGGAGGGGAACCAAGGACTCATTCTTCCGCGTTCAAACAGGTAAGCGATCAAACTCTCTTTTGAAGCTTTTTAGTTAAAAGTTTCTGGCGATCACTGCACTTTAGTTGCTGTTTTTAATAGGTTAGTTTACACTAAACAACATAGTTTTTCACATTAATCACACGAGCATTTTCAGCACCTACAGCTCTTTTTGGCGATCACGGTGGGACTTGGTCTCGCCATCTTTTAGTTTCTTTTTGTTCTTGCTGTCATCATATCGGGCACCCACGGTGCACCATTTGTGTCTTTCGACACGTCCTCACCAATTGGTGAGTGTTTAGTTTAATTAATTTCCCTCGTGCACCACGTGCACACCCCAGTGGCAAGATCTTGCCCTCCCCTTGATTAGTTCAGAAAAAGCTGTTTTGTGATAAAAATGATGTGTGATTGAGTGATTTCCTAGTTGTTTAGTTAGTAAATCATCCTGTTTAAAATCTGAAACTAAAAATCTTTGCATGAGTCGATTGTTTACTGCTTTTTATCCTGTTTGAGGAGGATTCG
The DNA here is from genome assembly GCA_030544215.1 of Zantedeschia hybrid cultivar. Lineage (NCBI taxonomy): Eukaryota > Viridiplantae > Streptophyta > Magnoliopsida > Alismatales > Araceae > Zantedeschia > Zantedeschia hybrid cultivar. The sequence continues at coordinate 53,078,673 of JARZZO010000011.1, forward strand.
ACCCAGAAAATCCTCCTGGAAATCTGTTTCTGCGAATTAAAAAGCGTCCAGGAACAACGACGCATTTCAAAACCGCGTCATTGCACCCAGACGCCTTTTAGTTTCCAGACTTTCTCTGCTGTTTGCATCTGTTTCTGCGAAATAATTAAGTTCTGTGTTGAATAGCGTCGACCATAATCGACGCGATTCAGACAGTTTTTAGTTATTTTTCAGAGTTGTTTCTGCGAAAAAATTAAGTTCTGTTTTGAATAGCGTCGACCATACTCGACGCGATTCAGACATTTTCTTAATTATTTCTCAGTTTCCAGATTTCTGTGGTTGAGTGCTAGCTACCCATTATTTTATTAAGCATTAGAGGCCATCCAGGTCGCAGGGCATACGCATTGAGGCGAAAACCCTCCTCTTTTTAGGAACACATTTCTCGACGTCAGCAACTCTCTCTGATTGGGTTGGTCCCTTGATCATACTAGAGAAGTTGACGTTGAGACCTCCATAAGTCCCCAAAATCAAGGTATTCCTCCTTGATCATCGGGCTGGTTGTACCAATTGAAGTCCCGGCTAGATTCCGAAAGCGTTGTGAGAGAAAACCCTAGAGAATAACGGTGGAAACTGAACTGAAACTAGGATCCTTCCCTGAGCGAAATTGTGGTTTAATCCAATTCAAATAACTCAACAAGGAACCCTAAAATCACGTTAAGCATCCACTTGTTTGATTAATCTCTGTACAACTTGTTTGATTAAATCTTTGAAAAGGGAATCTAATATCATGTTGCTGCGATCAGGCAGGGACTTGAGTATGGCCCAAGACGCCATCATCAACTACGAGGGAGATGCTAATGCCCCTCGCAATTCAGATTTCAACTATGAGAACGGGAGAGATGCTGATGCCTCCCGTAATTCTGTCCCCATTCCAGTCCGACATGATGGGAATGTCCGGACTCCTCTCTTTCATCCACACGATCAATATCATGATCTTCCCCCGCATGAATATGCGATCCCTAATCCTGATCTAGAGGGGGACATGAATCAGCATGATCCCTCATCTTCCGATCCTATGGATCTTGTCAACGCCCTGGGAGTTCTTGCCTCCCGACTAGACCCTCAACAGTTCGAGGCGATCCAGTCTATTTTGAAGGGGAAGGCACCCATGCAGCCTGCTGAGCCGAACCCTATGGCTCCCCCTGTTGTCACTCAACAACCTCCTCCTCCTCCTTATATCCATCAGGCCATGGAAGGCCTTCATATTGCTTCTAGGCCAACTGGGCCACAACTTTCATCATCCAGGCAGCCGGCTAGACTGCAAACGCCTATTCATCAAAATGCCCTCGGGCATGGCGGAAGCTCTGCCGGACCTCCTCCTTATTATCCTCCCTGTCCCACGTACTCTAGGCAGCATGCTTATCAAGTACTTCCACCTCCTCCTCCTCCTCCCCAGGCAGATCTGACCACGCAAGCGTTGCTGGCCAAGATGGAGCGCATGGATGAACAGTTCAACAACCTCCAGAAGATGATGGGGGTTAAAGCTGTGCCAGAAATCAGTTTACCGAGCCTTCCCGTATTCCATCTGCCACCCTCTGAAATGCCAGTGTATCGAAAGTATAACGGTACTGGTAACCCCTTCACGCATCTGAAGGAGTTCATGTACGAATCCTCTTTCTGGCAGAATGATAAGAGGTCGTTGGCCTTCTTGTTCAGGAGATCTCTAGAGGGACCAGCCCTCGAGTGGTTCTTTTCTTTGGAACCCTCCGAAGTAGAGGATTACGGTATCGTTTCACGCAAATTTATCCAACGATACCAGGACAGAGTTGCACCCTCCTTGTCTATTACGGACCTTATTGCAGAAAAGATGAAACCGGATGAGGAGTTTGTCAGTTTTGCTGACAGGTGGCGGGGCCTGGCTGAAAAGGTGAAAGATCACTTGTCTGAATCTGAACAAGTGAAGATGCTAATTTCTAACGCCACGCCCCAGTTCAAGCTAGTCCTCTCCTTGAACAATTTGACTAACATGGCAGAGCTCTATGAAAGAGCACGGTACTGCCAGAATGCCTTCAAGGACGCTACGTTCTCTAGCGTCTTTGATCCTCACAGACCTAGCAGGCCTCCACCTCGGAAGCCTGCAGTGCCGAATTCTCCTAGCACAGGTCCAACTACTGAGGGCACGCTCTCTCATGAGCAAGTCAGTACCATGAACAATAACTCGCCCCAGTTTGTGAGGAACCAGCAGCAGTACCAGAGGCCACCGCAACCGAGTCAACAAGGGTACAGGCAGCAGCAAAACCCCCATTACCAACAGCAGTACCAGCGGCCCCAGCAGCCGAATCAAAACCAGCAACAGCTACAACAACAGCCGCAACGGCAACAGCAGTATCAGCAGCCATATCAGCAGCAACAGCCACAGTACCAGCCGCGTGCACCGCCGGCGTACCATAATGTCCCTCCTCCTGGTGACTACAACCAGCAGAGGAGACCTCCAGGCCCGAAGAGGGCAGAATACCCGGCCCTCCCAGAATCCTTGGCGGATATCTTCAGCGCTTTAATGACAGCTAATGCCTTAGTTTTGCCAAGGGAAAAGGCCGTCTGGCCTCAAAATGCCGATACGTCCAGGTATTGCTATTTCCACAAGCAACCTGGGCATACCATTGACACCTGCTTCCAATTCAGAGATTATATCCATGATCTCAACGAGCAGGGTGGCATAGTTGGGAGGAGATGAAAAAGTACATAACAGCCTTGAAGGCGAGGAGACCGCAGCAGCAGCAGCAGCAAACAAGACCACCGGCACAAGCAGCAGCACCACCCAACATGGGCATAGTGCAGAATCCACTCCCGGAGCACCAGAACCAAAACCAGGTTGCTCCCATTTTGACGAACAGCCAGTCTGAGGCTGGTCGTGGGCAGCAGTGGAGAGTAGAGGACTCTTCTTCTCTTTGTTCAACGGGTCACGTTCAAAGTACCGCAGAGCGACCACCACGCCGCACCATCCATATACCAAGGCCACAACCCGTTACCATCACCCCTATACCCACACCCACATATCACTCGCCTGCACCTAATAACCCATTACCGCTACCCGCCTTCCTTAGACCCATTACACCCCATACTCCTACGCCTCCATCATATAACCCCCCGCAAACCAATAACGCGCCCCTCCTACCATCTAGGCCTTTATTACGCATACCATTTCCTACTTCACCCGCTACCAATACCGCCTACCCAGATATGCCTTTACCATCTAGACCGCTATTACGCGTACCATTCCCCACTTCGCCAACCACTTACCCATCCACCATCCAACCCTCTAGGCCTCTAATCCACAACCCGTTACCATCACCACCTAGCCCTACGCCATCACCTACCTACCAACCCTCTACGCCATCCGTACCATCCAACTTTGCGGTACTTAAGGTGTCACCCGGATCCTCCACGGTTGAGGAACACGCGCTCCGGAGTGGCAGGATTTTCAACAAGGTCTTTCCTCAGTCCACAGTCAAAGACGGCCCATTACAGCCGACTGAGGAAGCCCATAATGAAGAGAGTGCACCAGGCACTCAATATGACTTGTTGAAACACCTGGATCGGACACCGGCACGGATCACTATACTCGAACTGATCAAAAGATCCAAGAGTCACCAGGAAGCTTTAATGGAATATCTACAGAAGGTGATGGTCAACGAAGACGTGCCGGTAGAGAAAATTGCAGCACTACTAGTTCCTCAGGGGGATCAGCCCTCCATTACATTTCATACATCGGAACTAGCACCGTCGGCAGCCAGAAGCATGGCTCTGAGCATCACGGTCAACATCTGTAAGAAAGCCGTGGATGCATGCCTGGTCGACACAGGGGCTTCGATCAATGTTTTACCTCCGAAGACCCTGGAGCTGTGCGGTGTGCCCAAAGAGAAATGGCTGCCCAGCCCAATCTCAGTGACAGCATATGACAATTCTACCCGTTCCCCTCTGGGAATGGTCTATTTAAAGGTGGAGCTGGGCCCTGTAAGTCATGCAGAGGTCGAATTTCACATCCTGGAAATCGACCCTTCCATAAATGCCATTTTAGGTCGTCCTTATATTAAAACTCTTAAGGCGATTCCTTCTACGAATCATCAATACCTCAAATTTCCTTATAAAGGGCGAATTATTAAAGTAACGAGCATGCCGATCCTTGCTGCTGCTCATACCTTGAACATTAAATCTGCTGTTTTACCTGGCCGACAACCTTTTCTGTCGGTATTACAGGTCTACCGCCCAGTGGCTGATCCGTTGAAAGCCGCTACTATTTCTCCATACCCATTAGATGCTATCAAAAGGGGGAAGTGCATGAGTACCCCAGGATGGAGGATCATGATGAAGAACGGCTACGAGCCTGGGAAAGGTCTGGGCACACAATTGCAAGGCAGGACCACTCCTGTCAGAAATCATCGAACAGCACCTGGAAGTGGTCTGGGTTATAGGCCAATAAAACTGAAACAAAATCCGGTTCATAAAGCAAAGATCGAAGAAGGTCCGAAAATCTGGGAGGCAATGTCTACACCACCCAAAGAAGGCCGAGATCCCCTAACATGGACCCTGTGTACGCACTTCGTGAAAGGGCCCATACTTAGCCAAGACAATACGGTAGTCATTACTTCCTGTTTTGACTTCCATGATATATATGGGAGGGACTTGGCCAGACATTGCTCTGAACTGCTTACGTACCAATCCTTGGAGGCCCTGCGGCCTATGAAAAGGAGGAAATTTCATGATCCTGAATGTGAATGGTACAGATGGTTTGATCTGAGGGACCTGTATATAGCACTGAACAGACTATTCCTAGATCCTGCAGAACCTAAGTGGCCGCCGCAGATTGATGAGCTGATTGAAAGCCCTGGTGCCATATTTGACAAGCGGATACTGCTATCTGAAGAGACTGACGAAGGGGAGCCAGATGACCCATATCAAGCTGGTTACACAACAGATCTGCTCTGGAGGGGGACATATCCTTCACATGTCTTCATGCTCCATACTTTATTTCGTACACTGCTCTTGACCCCGACTTGGTCGCGGGTCATAATTGAAGATATTCCATGGGCTCCGCCCGTCATGATTACTCTGTCCCCTCGGGACCATATTCCACAACCTCCTCTCGATCTAGAGAGGTGGTATAATCTGATCTGGGACATATTACTATATGATCCCCCTAATCCTTTGGCCTTGGTGCCGTTTCCTCCGTCTGATTCTCCTTCTATTTTTATTCATTCATGCTTTATGTTTAATTCTTTCATTATCCGAAAAAAAACGCCAATTTGGCAACAAATTCTTCCCAAATCCTCATCGAGGAAACATCTTACTTGTCCGATTGCACCCCGCCGCGCGGATCCTTCGGTCAAGCTTCTCTTCTAGATCTACTTTGTCCCTCCCCTCGGGAGGATTCTCTTGTATTTCCACTTGTATCCCAGGATTTTCATCCTGCTTCATCTTCGTTAGGTTATGATAGTGAAGTTAGGCAGTCTAGTCAGGTTAGTCAGGTTAGGAAGTCTAGGAAGCCTAAGGGTAGGCAAATTCCGGATAGATACCTCCAGGACTTAGCTGATAAGTGTTCTTCTTGCTCTCTGATCCCTCAACTTTTAGAAAATCCAATTCAGATGCCAGAAGATTGCATGGACGATGAGTCAGTCAATGATGGGTACGGGGTATATGAATTAGTACATGAAAAGGACCCCATTGAGGAAGATGACGAGGACGCGGCTGAGGCATATGCTAGTGGAGTGAAGAGATTTGATGAACCCTCAGCTGCCGTAGAAGAGCCCACCAAAGAAATTAATTTAGGGACTGAAGACGAACCTAAGGTTGTCCTCGTCAGTAAAAGTCTTTCTACAGAAGATGAGAAGGCAATGGTACAAGTACTCAAGGACTATAAGGACACTTTCGCCTGGAGTTATGAAGATATGCCAGGGTTAGACTCATCTTTAGTTGAACACAGATTGACATTAAAGGAAGGAGCTAATCCGGTCAAACAGAAGTTAAGGCGATTCCACCCACAAATGGCTCTAAAGATGAAGGAAGAAGTCGACAAATTGCATAAAGCCAAATTTATTAGAGTTGTCCTTTATCCACAATGGGTGGCCAACATAGTCCCGGTTATGAAGAAGGATGGGAAGGTCAGAATTTGCATTGCCTTCCGCGATCTGAACCGAACATGTCCTAAAGACGATTTTCCATTGCCTCATATTGATGTACTCATCGATAACACCGCTGGCTATGAGACTTTATCATTTATGGATGGATTTTCAGGATATAATCAAATTAAGTTGGCAGAAGAAGATCAAGAGAAAACGTCATTCACTACACCTTGGGGCACATATTGTTATGTCGTCATGCCATTTGGATTAAAGAATGCTGGAGCCACTTATCAGAGGGCCATGATGGCAATATTTCATCACATGATGCATATAGATCTGGAAGTGTATGTGGATGACTTATTGGTTAAATCTAAAACAAAGGCTGAGCAAGTCAAAGTTTTGGCAAGGGTATTAGAGAGATCGAGAGAATATCAGTTAAAGATGAACCCCAAGAAATGTGTATTCGGGGTGTCTTCAGGAAAATTGCTTGGATTTATTGTCAGTAAACGGGGAATTGAGATCGATCCTAACAAGGCGAAGGCTATTAGAGAAATGCCACCTCCTAAAAATTTGAAGGAGTTAAGAGGATTAATCGGGAGGTTACAATTTATTCGTCGTTTTGTCTCCCAGCACTCACAAAGGTGTAAGCCGTTTTACGAGCTTACCAAGCCGGGAGTCAAATTCGATTGGGACGATAAGTGTCAGGAGGCATTTGATGGATTAAAGGACTATTTAGCAAGTCCTCCTGTTTTGAGACCACCATCTCCAGGCAAACCATTGATACTTTACATTTCAGTCCCGGATGATGCAGTGGGGGCTGTCTTAGCACAAGAAGATGAAGAAGGAAAAGAGAGGGCAGCCTACTATCTCTCTAAACTTCTCAACCCCGCTGAACAGAGATATACGGCGATGGAGAAAACATGTGCAGCATTGGTCTGGGTTGTGCAGAAATTGAAACATTATTTTCTGGCCCATGAAGTCCATCTCATCGCTAGGATGAATCCGATCAAATTCCTTCTGGAGAAATCTGTCCTTACTGATAGGTTAGCGCGATGGCAAAGCTTTCTATCTCAATTCGATATCATCTATATTCAGCAGAAAGCGATCAAGGGCTATGTCATAGCAGAACATCTAGCTCATCATCCTCTTCCTCGATTTGACCCAGTGCAATCAGAGTTTCCGGATGAGGAACTGATGTCCGTAAATCAAATCAGAGATGATATGTGGACTCTGCATTTTGACGGAGCTCTGAATTCTCATGGAAAAGGAATCGGTATTGTTCTGTTATCACCTGAAGGTATCACCATTCCACAAGCCTTTCAGCTTGATTTTCCAGTCACTAACAATATAGCTGAATACGAGGCGCTCCTTGCTGGCCTCGAGGCTGCTCATTTTCATGGTGCCACCAAACTCAGGATTGTAGGTGATAGCCAACTGATTCTTCGCCAAGTGCTGACCAAGTATCGAACTCTCGATCCCAAGCTCAAGCCTTATCAGGAGCTTACTTCTGCTTACTCAAAGTTTTTCACGAAATTGATCTTTGTCCATGTCCCTAGGAATCAGAACATCTTAGCTGACGCTCTAGCTTCACTTGCATCTTCTCTTGATTTTCCAATCAGCAAACAATCCGAATCAATCATAGTTCATAGGCGTCTTTCACCCGCCGTGAAAGATCCTTCATTTCTTAGAACTAAGGAGAAGCTGCTGAAGAAAGTCAGAGACGGAGATATCATTGAGAAAAGAGAAATCATGTTAATGGAGCTGTTAGAAGAGATGGATGATGAACAGAAGCCATGGTATTATGAAATTGCAAAATACTGTGAAGATCAATCATATCCTGAGGAAGCTACAACTGAGGAGAAGAGAGCTATCAGGAGAGTTGCTCAACGATACACCCTAGTTGGGGGAGCATTGTACAAGAGAGGTTTTGATGGAGTTCTTCTGAGATGTCTAGACGAAGATGAGCTTTGGAAGGTTATGGAAGGAGCTCATAGTGGAGTTTGTGGTGGCCATGTCAATGGACAGATGCTAGCAAAGAAGATTCTTAGACAAGGATTTTATTGGCCAACCATGGAAGAAGACTGCGTAGGATATGTTCGTAGGTGTGCTAAGTGTCAACTTCACGCCGACAAAATTCATTCTCCTGCATCTTCACTCCATCCTGTTTCTTCCCCATGGCCTTTCTCCATGTGGGCTTTCGACATTATTGGACCTCTTGGTAATCCAGATTCCGGCATCAAGCAAAAATCTTTCATTCTCACGGCAACGGAATACTTCACCAAGTGGGCAGAAGCTGAAGCATACGTGGAGATCAAAGCATCAACCGTCTGCAAGTTCATCATGAAGAACATCATCACTCGATTCGGAATTCCAAGCACCATCGTCACCGACAACGGACCACAGTTCGTGTCACAGGAATTGAAGGACCTCTGTAACAGGTATAAAATTGCATTGCATCATTCATCTCCTTATTATCCGCAAGGCAATGGTCAAGCAGAGGCAACAAATAAGTCTTTGATAAAAATCATTAAAAAGACGTGTAAATCTAATAAGTTCGCAGATTGGCCAGAAAAATTGGTTGAGGCTCTATGGGCCTACCGAACTTCAATCTGCACGCCTACTGGACAAACTCCTTATTCCTTAACATTTGGAATGGAGGCGGTAGTTCCATATGAGATCCTCATACCGTCATTAAGAGTACGATTGAATAAGGAATTTTCTATTAATGAACATCGTTCAGCACTCCTTGCTCAATTGGAACTTTTAGACGAGAAAAGATGGTCAGCTGCTAATCATGCAAAAGTTTATCAAAATAGACTAGCACGTTTTTATCAAAAGAAAGTCATTGAACGTAAGTTCAAAGCTGGTGAAATGGTTGTCAAAAGAATTTTTATAAAACCTGGTGGTCCGCGTTCTAAGCTCCAACCCAACTGGGAAGGACCTTATGTTGTATCGCACGCTTTTCCTGGTAATGCTTATCGTCTTGTTAATGCAGAAGGAGAAGAGTTAAAACATCCCTGGAATGGTTTACATCTTAAGAAATACTACCCTTAAGTTAAAGAGTCGATCAGTATGGTACAAAGACCAATGGAATCAGAAAATTTATAAACTCAAATTTCCTTATCAATCTGGATAATTTAACTTTAAACCCATTATTGCACACACTGACACGTTTGATTCGTGAGTAACAAGAGATGACAAGTCCTAAAGAATATCAAAAGCTTGACTGAAAGTGTAAAGTACAAATCATTCATTTTAAAGAAAAAATTATGTTTTAAATTCGGCCCATGATGTCGGAACGAGGCTTAGAATAGACTACCAAGAATACCCGCCATCTTAGTAGGAGGCCGTCATAAAAAAAAAAGGGGGAGATCCGTCCCGAAGAGAAAAGAAAAGAAGAAAAGCAAAGGCAAAAGGCAAAAAGCCAAATGTCAAATCAAAAGGCCATTACATTACAAACGTTACATCAAGGCCATGAAATGAAACAAAAGGGAATGCAAGGTCAATAAATACCCCGGAAAGAAAATGACCGAACCCCAACGGATATTAGGGTAAGAAAGGGACATCTTTTTAAGTCTCCGGAACCTTCTCATGGGCTTTTCTAAACTCATTCATCTTTTCTTTCTAAAGAGATGTACTCCAAACTTAAGGAATGGCTTAGATTGACTAAGGGTCAAATCATCAAATGGGATCACGAATGGAAACACAAGTTCAAACACGATGGGTTTAAGTTAAGTTGTTAAAGAACAATTTGGAAATTAAGTTAATAAATGAATATGATCTTTTGATCCAAATACCATGCTGATTTTTTAGTCAAAAATCCAAAAAAATACATATGTCAAAAACCCAAAAAAATACATATGTCAAAAACCCAAAAAAAATACATAAGTCAAAAGTCAAAAAAAATACATAAGTCAAAAGTCAAAAAATATATATATAAGTCAAAAATTCAAAAAAATATATAAGTCAAAAATTTAAAAAAAAATACATATGTCAAATTCAAAAAAAATATACATATGTCAAAAATAAAAAAAAAGTACATAAGTCAAAACCCAAAAAAATACATATGTCAAAAACCCAAAAAAATACATATGTCAAAAAAAAAATCAAAAAAAAATACATATCACAAAAATTCAAAAAAAAAAAATACATAAGTAAAAAAATCAAAAAAATACATGTTTCAAAAAGTCAAAAAAAATACATATATCAAAATTCAAAAAAAAGGCATATATTTCAAAACCCAAACAAAAAAAAAATGAATATTTCAAAACAACAAAAATATTTCGGTTAGCATCTGCTTGTTGCATTTAGTATGTCTCATTCCTTTTATTTTTAGCGAGCATCTGTCTGCTTGTATGTTGCATTTTACTTAAGTCTGATTATTCTCATTACCTTTGTTAATAAAGGCTACGCCCCTTGACCATTTATTGAAGAAAAGATTGATTGACCATTTATTTGGTCAGGCAAGGGGCTAAGCCTAAATAGATACTTAACATGTTTGTTAAGTGTATACAGGATGCAAGACAAGCACAGGAACACAAGATTGGAGCCAAAAGCTTCATGTATATTATCAAAAGATTGTTTGTACATGATACATGAAGAAAAGAAGATACATGAGCCCTCAAGGCTGACTCTCCCCTCCGCCCTCGTCTAACTGGCTCTGGGCCTCGTCAGGTGCATCCGGTGCTAGCTCTCGACTAGGAGGTGGAGGTGGCCCCATCGCGCTCGGACCGGCCTGACCAGAGGACACGACAGCACTGGCGGTAAAGGCACTAGTCAGACCACGCTCATGGGCACGCTGTCGAGCTCGCTGGTACCTCTCCTCCACCATTTTGCGCTCATGCTCTGCAACTGACAACCGACCCAGAAGACCCTCCAGTCGAAGGCGCTCGCGCTCTCGCTCTTCGTTGATGAACCCCAGTCGAGACTGGAGGTGTGCAACCTCTCGTGCAAGATCTCCTGTCGAGAGTCGGGCCACCTGCTCCTCCAGAGTCCGGATCCGCTCTGCATCAGCCTCGGCACGAGCCGCTGCAGCACGGGCATGCTCTATCTCCGCTTCAGCCCTCTGAAGGGCTTCCTGAAGTTCAGCAACCTGAAAGGAAGATTTTGTTAGTCCAAGGCAATCAAAATAATCAATTTCAGAATTCAAAAGTTGAAGAACTTACCTGAGCAGCACGGTCCTCCTCCGCAAGAGAAGCCCGGTGAATGGCGGAGGCAAGCTGACTCTGGAGGTCAGCCAGAGCAGCATCATGAGCAGCAGAGGATGAAGACGAAGCTCCATGGGAAGGAGGAGGCGCCTGGGTGTAGACGGCTCGCTGCACCGAAAGACAACTATCAGTGGTTAATCGCCAAAACAATTAATTAAAACATGCATTCATATTCATTCATACATACCAAGTCATATAATTCCTTCTGGACTTGTTCTAGCTGGGCCTCCGCATCATGTAGGCGGGCCCGGAGGTCAACGATGACCGCATCACGCGCGTCCTGCATGACATACATTCATTCACAAATATAAATCAAGATAATAATAAAATTAAAGACGCATGAATGCATACTTACATCGAGTGGTCGGAGGAGCCGAAGCTGATCGGCATAGTGGGCCCGGTACTGCTGGAGGTAGGCCTCGCTACTCTCCGCTCGTTACTCCACTCTGATGCCGCGGCGGTGCCAGTCCTCGTACTGCTCCGGGAACTTGGCACGCCAATCGGTGAGGGCTTGCTTCCCCCTCATGCTCCTTCCGATGCCCTCCGGGACCTCTTCATCTATCCACTCCTGGTGGAGGCCCAATGTCCTCATCACGAGCCGGAGGCGGAGGGGCTCGATCTCGTTGAGGCAATGTACCCACATCTGCCTCCCAAACCGCCTCCTGCCAGCCGTCACCCACGGCTGACCCTCCTCATTCATGCCCAGATACGGGCGCCAAATCACCTGCATATAGGTTAGATGCATTCATGAAATAACTTGCATTTAATGAACAAAAAAGATTGCATTTAATAAAATTGAACAAGTTAAAAACTCACCAGCAGCTCGGGATAATCCAGAAACTGACGGCGGAGGGCCGTCAGCTGGTGGTGCTGTGGAGCCGTGTCCACAATCGGCTGCCAACGGCAGGCGAAAGGGACGGCATTCGGACGCACGATCCTCGCTCTGCCGAGCGGGAAGTAGTAATAACTCCATACCTGCATTCATGAACATATAGGTTAGAAAAAGCATCATATCATATTGCATTGAATATAACAAATAATTAAACAATTTAATACCTGAAGAAATGGCGAGAAGCCACTGATGGTGGTCTCACGGTCCGGCGTGACCGCGGATAGGTCGGCAAAAAGGTGAGCCAGAAGGGCTGCACCCCAGGCATACTCTCCTAGGCTAGCTAAATCATCTAACAAGTAAAGAAATCTACAGTGGATATGGTCGCCCTTCGTACCGAAGAGCAACCTACCGAAAAAGAAAACTAGGAAGACCCTGAGCTGTCTATCCACCTCCTCTACCTGGCCAGGATCGCTACAGTAGACTGAGGAGGACGACTCGGCTAGTCTAATCCTAAATTCCTCCCGGGTCTCGTCAGACCGACGTCGGGGTTCATCTAATCCTAGTGCAGCCTCTATCTCTACCCGGGGAACCATCCTAGACTCTCTACCTAGGCTAGACACCTCTATCCCTAATAATGCCTCTGCCAATCCCTGATAGTTAGGGTAAGTAACCCCACTAACAGGTCGACCATCTATCCTGAGGCCAGTAATCCTGGCCACATCCTCTAGGGTGGGGACCATATGCCCCCACGGCATCAGGAAAGCACGGCTTTCCGCATGCCATCTCTCCCTCAAAACCTGCAAGAGGACTAGATCAAGCCAAAATGGCTCAATGTCCAGCACTTCACCGAATCCCATCTGACGCAGGCGCGCCTTCTGGAAATCCGGGAGCCCTCTGTAAGCCCCTATAACAAGGTCCCAACTAATCCTAGCCCTCATCACTCCCTGCAAATAAAAACATAAAAAAAGGGTCAGTAATTAATAAAAAAAACAGGAAAAATCAGTTCTGTCTTGAAAGGCGTCAGCCCATATGGACGTCTTTTAAAACACGTCAACACGCCTTGACGCGATTCAAAAATTTTATTCCTATTTAAAAATCCGGAATTTATCTTGAAAGACGTCGACCCATGGTGACGCCTTTTGAATGGCGTCACCTGGTCTGGACGCCTTTCAAGCCCAGATTTCGGGTTCTTCAAGGAACCCCGTTCTTCCTCTTTTCTTCACACAATCACACCCACAGGAAGCTTACCGTGTGGAGGTCGCCCTCCTCTTCTTCTTCCACCGCCATAGGTGCCGGTGGAGGTAGCTCTTCCTCCAAGAGAGCCGCCGCCTCGGCTAATAACGCCGGAATCTCCTCGGGAGCTTCTTCCTCTTGCCTTCGCCGCCTCTTGGCTAGGGTCTTCATCTTCTTTGAGACTTCACCGCGTTCCATAGCTCGAATAGAGGGGTTTTGAGGGAGAGATCGCCGGAGATCGTCGCCGGAGAGAGGAGAGAAAGAGAGAAATTTTGGAAAAGTGAGGAAGAAAGGGGGCCTTCGCGGGTCTGTTAACGAAAGTCTGAAAGGCGTCGACGCAGGCTGACGCGTTTTAGGGTACAAAAGTTGAGGCGGCAGAGACAGAGGTTTGAATTTGACTGAAAGACGTCCACATAGGTTGAAGCGTTTCAATATTTTCGTCAGAGCCGTACAGAGGAAAATCATGAAAAGCGTCGTCCTGTCTAGACGCGTTTCAGAGAATTAATCATGGAATTAATGACAGAATCCTGGGAAAAGTAGGAGAGAGAGTTGAAAAGCGTCATTGTCTGCAGACGCGTTTTAACCTTTAAATCCGGTTTTTGAGGATTAAAATTTAATTTCGGAAAAGAATTATGGTTGAAAGGCGTCAACATATGCAGACGCCGTTTAAGGTTAAATCGGTTTTTAAGGATTAAATTTAATTTCGGGAAAAGAATTTATGATTGAAAGGCGTCTTTCTGAATGGACGCGTTTTACATTTTTACAGAACCCGAACTGTTGAATTTTCAGGAAAAATCAAGTTTTCTCTAAAGGAAAAATCATGTGCACATCACAGAAAGTTGGGGAAAGATTCCAAGATATGGAAAAACTCTTTATTCATTTAAATCCTTTATTACATCATGAAAAAAGAGAAAGTGGACATTTAAGGAAGGATTTCATGAAGACCTTTAAGGTAGGGAAATTTCAATCCTTTATCTCTATCTTTAGAGGATCTTACACGGTAACTGAAGCCAAGATTCCATAGAGTGGTAATGATTTGTACGGCTTCATAGTCTTCGTCAGATTCCAAGTCGCGCTTCTTGATCGGAAGTGTGGGAGAGAACTCAGGGAATTCACGACGGCCCAAGCTAAGTTGAGTAAGGCACCGATGTGGATTGTACAGCACAAATTCGGTGGCTCCGATCAACTTAAGGTCTGCTCCTGCTGCACGGCGCACCCACACGGGTTTTCCAACCAGAGCAAGTGGAGACGAGTCGAATATGTCGGACGTCATGAGCTTTAAATACTCTCTCCAATCGGCTCGGGTCTTGAGTTTTGGAACCTTGTTAACCATATGCTCATTGAACTTTACAATATTAGCTATGCAATGAATTGAGCTATTCAAGTAAATTTGAGATGGATTCAAAGGCCTTTTCTTGCTGTGCTCAAACTTGAAGTGAAGTTCAACCCATAAGGCGAAGAGTAGCATGCATCCATAAGGAGGACGGCCCACAGACGCTGCAGAAAGCCCACTATAAAGATATGCTAAGAGTGCAGTGCTAATGGATTTACCTTCGAAGATTGCGCATATGGCACTAACTTGGTCATCTTCTAAGATGTTATCCTGCGCAGAGAAGAACAAGGCACCGGCTAGGCATGTAACTAAAGCTTTTGTTACATCCTCCGCTTCATCCTCTCTTAGATCATCAATTTCATACAGTGTCCACTCGGCTAGCTTGGTGAGATTGATCCCCTTTTTAGTAAGACATTCTTTAGCTTCTGAAGGATCTTTCATGATCGATGTCAACAATTGTTGACCGGTGATTCTCTCTTTCATCAAAGCTATCTTCTCTTTGTTCTCTTTGGTCTTTGGGAGACCTAAAAGAAGCTCCGCCTCCTCTAGAAGAATCGTGCACTCGAAGTCTTGAAAGAAGAACGTATGAGTTTGGGGATGCCACCACTCGATCAAGGCACCCATAGCCGCCCAATCTGCGTTCACGCTCTTGTAATGCTTGGCAAGCACTACAAGACCTTGAAGATTCCACTTGGATATGAATACTTGCATGGAAAGCTTGATGCTTTTTGCAAGTTTACGGATCCAAGGTAAGGAAGTAAACTTCCTTGGGCCAGGAAACATGGGATAGTTCTGAAAATCAAAAGAAAAGACGAAGAACATGATGAGGAACGCGAAGAACATGATGAGGAACGTGAAGAACATGATGAAGAACATGAAGAGAATTGAGAAAGAAGTTGATTGAACTTACTTGGAGATTGAGATTTCTTCCATTAAGGTGATTCTCTACATTAGAAAACTGCTCCAAAGACATCTTCATCTTCTTGCTTGAAGTTTTTCGGAGTACCTCCTTCTTGAAGCTAGAAAAGCTTGGAAACCTTGGAACTTTGAAGAAACCTTGAAGAAAACTCAACTCTTGATCTTTGGATTGTAGTAGGATTGCTTGGGAACGACCTAAGGGTGTTTATATAGACAACATTGCGATCCTAAGAAGACTTTTCCAGATCGGAAAAGGGATGTGCATTGATAGAGTTGGAATTCGAGTAGAGAACAGCTAGAAACCTGTTTCTGTGAGTAAAAGGCGTCGAGGATAAGCGACGCGTTTTAACTTTAAAAGGCGTCTGCGCGACACGACGCTTTTCAGTTTTTTATGTTATTTACCCGAAATTTCATGTTTAAATTGAATATTTTGTTTGGAATTACTAACAATTTTGATTGCAGAAAATTCAAGAAAGCTAAGTAAAGCTGGAAAATATCAAGAAGATCCCACTGTGGGATTCAAGAAGTCCTGACCGTGGCTAAAAAGACGGTTATCTCTACCCTTGTACTCTTTTCATGTAATTATTTTGCATTCGCATTACTGTATGATAAATATATATTAGAGCATATCAAGGACCTTGTGGTTTTGATGAAACTGGAATTTGAGTTCCCCTACAACAAAAACAGTGATAATTCCAGAGGATTCTTAATCGCACGGATAGGCCGTTGGATTGTTAATTAGTGAGGACGATGGTTCCACTTTTTGTGAAACGGTGCGTGGATAAACAGGCTTCGGCTTAGCACTGGATTACAAGAACTGGTATCTTGACTCATTAATGGCAATTTAACAATATTATCCTTGATTAATTTATATTTTATTTGACTTTATATTTTTCTTTTAGCCCAGCATGCATCATGTAGGACTTTGAAATCATTGTGATAAGAATTAATTATTGATTAAGTTTCAGACCATTAATCAAATAATCTCAAAACATGATATGAAATATTCCATTCTGAATTGAGTATCTTGATTATCTTTGAGGTTCGCTTGAAGATTTCTTTGGAATTCTATCCTTTCTTGGATTCTTTATCCAATATTCTTGTTTTCTGTTAAGATCCATTATGGCTGCAGCACGTCCACATTGGCTGGCAAACGCTCCCCATGATGAAACCTACAGTGTCTACGACCTGGGGTACTTCCCACTCCGAGGAGGTTGATCGATTTTATTTTATTTCCTTGTCTACCTCATCCAGACAGGATTGATTCCATTGATTTCGTTGAGCTATTTTCATTGATGATTTCGAGAAAAATTCCAATCATGTGATGTTAAGAGCGTGTCTCATCACACCTTGGCATCACCTTTTCAGTACATTCCATTTCATTTCACTCCCTTGCAAAGACGATGCCAAGGTGAGGCAGCTGTAGACACGCTAATTTTGACGTCATTTCGAGTAAATTTCATATCATATAATAATGCCTCATAATGGTCTGATATTTAATCATTGATTAATTTTTATTGATATCTTTGAGTGTCGGGTTTAACAGACATGTTTAAGTTAATCAATTAAATTGATTTTAGCTCAAATTTCAGTTAAAATATGAAGAAGTCTAAACGGCGTCAACCTATGTGGACGTCATTTAGAGTTTATTCCTGTTTTAACGTTTAAATTTGAATTTTAATCAATTGATTTATTAACTAAAAGGCGTCTGTGAAGTCTGACGCGTTTTAGGTTTCCTAAGCTATTTTAACTTCTCTTCCGGATGTTTATCCTTATCTTAATTAGTGTAAAAGACGTCTACACACGTAGACGCGTTTTAGCTAATAAAGATAAAGATAAGTTTTTCCCGGATATTTATCCTTATCTTAATTAAATCTGAAAGGCGTCAGCCAAGGTGGACGCGTTTTAGATAATTACAGATAAAGATGAATTAATCAGTAATTATCTGTCGGTTAAAGTAGATAAATCCTAGATTTTTCTATGTTAATCACGAACGCAGAAAATGCCTATAAATACCTTGCATCTCAAAGAAAAAAAATAAAAAAGAGAGAGAGAATCGAATTGAGCCATAACGTTATAGCAATTTGAAGATCGGAGCAACAACGTCGGAACGCCGGAGCGCTGCCATTTCCAGAAGACGGCGTCCTTTTTCAGATCTTCATCTTTCAAGGCTTCTCCAACTGGGCATAAGTGTTTCATTTCTGAATTTCATTTTACATATCCATCAATCTTTTATTCTCATATTCACTTCATGCAACACACACCACAACATTCATTTTCCAAAACCCATTTGTTCTAAAGGGGTTTCAAAGCCATTCAAACAAGTGAGTTGCTGTTTAAATATGTTTATAATCATGGTTAGCTTTGATATTACTTCCATTTAAATTCTCATCAGTGTTTCTTCATTTCGTTTTTCTTTCTCTGTCTCTGCTGCACTCAACAACAACAACAAGAGATCAAAAAGAGAAATCAAGCACAAAGCCAGAAGGACTTCTGGACGATCCTCACATTCAACAGCAAGAACAAAAAGAACAAAGAAAGGGCTCTCTTTCTTCAGCCGGCTGAAGGAGGGGAACCAAGGACTCATTCTTCCGCGTTCAAACAGGTAAGCGATCAAACTCTCTTTTGAAGCTTTTTAGTTAAAAGTTTCTGGCGATCACTGCACTTTAGTTGCTGTTTTTAATAGGTTAGTTTACACTAAACAACATAGTTTTTCACATTAATCACACGAGCATTTTCAGCACCTACAGGTGGCGGGTCGTTACAATTGTTATCAGAGCATTCGGTCTGGCAAATAAATGAATAACTAGGTTAAATACTGAAATTTTAGCAATTAAATGCATTATCCCGTACAGGCACGACGGTAGTGTAGGTCTTGAGTTCTAATTAGAATTTTCGTTTGTTATGACTGTAGGCGATTAAATGGCTCCTTGGAAGAAAGCGCCAGTTATGAGGGAGCAAGGAGACGTTCCTAGTGGGTTTGAGGCCAGTAGGCCGAATATGGAGCGTTTTATGGAGGCTTTGATGAACACGATGACCATATATCAGACTCGAGACCCTAGTAAGAGTTCTAGTACTCGGGGAGGGCCTTCAGCTGCTCTTGAGAGATTCCTGAAGCTAAAGCTGCCTCATTTTACCGGTCGTCCCAACCCTGATGAGGCCGTTCATTGGCTGAAGGAGTTGGAGAAGACTTTCGATACCATAGATTGTGCGGCAGTTAAGAGGACCACGTTGGCTACCTTCATGTTGAAGGATGATGCCTATGATTGGTGGACTACTTTGAAGAGCTTGTCTTATGCAGATAGGAATCTCAGGAAGATTCCATAGGATACATTTGTGAAGGAGTTCTATGTGCAGTACTTCCCTAGGCATGTCCAGAAGGCTAAGAAGAGGGAATTTATGGAGTTGACCTAAGGGAGCATGACAATGCTCGAGTACCAGATGAAATTTGTTTCGCTTAGAAGGTTCATACCCTTTATTTCACAAGATGAAGGGCGTCGGACTGAGAGGTTCGTGGATGGACTGAGGTACAACTTGAGGAGTTTTGTGGCGTCCCACTGTTGTACAGACTTAGCGTCAGCAGTTAAGTGTGCCGCAGCAGTCGAGGCACAGCACGATCAGTCGGCTCGGGAGAGGGGACTGGTTACTCAAAGGCCGACTTACGGCAAGGGAAAGACAGCAGCAGCAGCTCCTTCGTCCAGATCAGGATCGTCTTCACTTGGCTCAAGATTCAGGAGGTTCTTTCGAGGCGGTGGCAGCAACGGTAGTAGTAGACCCAGGCAGAGTCAGCAAAGTCAGTCGGTGTCCAGTGCTCAGCAGGAGGTAGCTCAAAGGCTTCCAGCAGCTTGTCGTCATTATGGTGCTACTCACGGTGGGACTCAGTGTCCTGTATTTTCTGGGAGGTGTTATACTTGTGACCAGCAGGGCCATTTGGCAAGGTATTACCCGCAGGGGCATGGTCAGGGGCATGGACCAGGTGATCAGAAGAAGCCGAGGACCCAAGGGAGAGTTCTTGCTATCACCAAGAAGGAGGCTCGTGCGTCTAACTTGGTGGAAGGTATACTTTCTGTCCTTAGGAACTCCACGCATGTGTTGATTGATTCGGGTACTTCGCATTCCTTTATTTCTGAGCAGTTCGTAGATATTCTTTCTACACCCGTTGATGAGTTATCTGATGGACTGATAGTTGAGGTTCCTTCTGTAGATTTCATGCTGTCTTATAACTATTTGAGTGAGGTTCCCTTATTCATTGAGGGTCATGAGTTACCTGCCCAGTTAGTTGTGCTTGCCATTCGTGACTTTGATGTCATCTTGGGTATAGACTGGTTGGAGACTTATTATGCCGAGGTGGACTGCCACAGGAAGAGGGTACGTTTCTCCATTCCGGATATCCCGGCCTTCTACTTCCAAGGTATTAGGCTCTCTTCTCGTGGTATTCCTATTTCTGCTTTTAAGACCCAGATATTGCTTGTTAGTGGCTGTGAGGCTTTCCTTGCCTCGGTAGTTGTAGCTGGTGTTAGTAGTGATTCCAGTCCTGGGGAGATGTCGGTAGTCTGTGACTGATCGTTTCGAATTGTGCGTCGTTAAACACATTAAAACGTTCAATCTTAATTTATCCGGCTCACTCAAATCAAATTTTGGAAATTTAATAATGGTGAGTCCGAGTCGATCCACAGGGAGATAGAATTTTAATTTTGAAAACGTTGGAGTTTAGTTATCTAAAAAAAAATTGGAAATTTGAATTGGTTAATTAACTATCTAATTAAATTAAACTAAGTTTACAAATTTAACTAAACTAATTAAAAGCGCAAATATAACCATATTTAAAATTGAGGAGAGAGAGATTAACAAAATATTATAAAAGTAACAAAACTTCTAAATTGAACACAACTAAGAAAATTATAACAACACAAAAAAAAACTATTGTTTAATTGTGTAAACCAATAATTCACCCTAACTAAATAAACCAATGACTAAGAAAATGTCATGAAACATTAAACAATAACTAGCTAATCTTAAACAATTAAACTAATATTATACTAATGGAAAGAGAAAGAGCAGCTTTGGGATCTTTGTAGGGGCTGGTGCAGTGGACCAGCTGCTGGAACCCTTGCTGCTGTTGCTGGTTGGTGGAAGGAGGAAGCTGGGACAGCTGCTGCTATGCGCTGGAAGAGCTGCTTGTGTACGTGGCTGCTGGGCTGCATGCGCTTGCTGGAAGGTGGTTGGTGGAAGCCCGACGTGGAGCTGCTGCTGGTGGAGGTGCACAAGCTTGCTGCATGCGCTTGCTGGAGCTGCTGCACGTGGAGGGCAGAAGGTGGACGGCTGGCTACACCGCAGCTGCTTGCATGGACGTGGCTGGGGGTGCACCGGTTATGGAGAAGCTGCCGGAACCGCTGACCGGGCGCTTGCAGGAAACTTGGACAGGCTACGTGGAGGATGCAGCGTGCATGCATGCGCCGCTGGGTTGCTGTGGAGCTTAAAGGAAGCCGTCCGTGGAGGTGCAGGCTGCTGCTGGTGTTGGTGCTGGCCGGATGGGGGAGAGAAGGAAGCTGGGAGCTGCAGGCTTCACCACGTGCAGGAGGAGAGAGCCGGCTGGTGCGTGGACGAACATGCAGGTGCTTGATGTAGAAGTGCACCGGTGGGTTGGCTCGCGCAAGTGCGGCGAGTGTTGCCGCGTGGAGGGTGTGCTGGGGAGGCAGAGATCGTGTGGGAGAGAGGAGATAGAGAGAGACGGAGGAGGAGAGAACAGAGAAGGGAGGAAGGATGCTGTGAACAAAAATACAAACGAGAGAAAGAACCGGAGAGAGGGAGATATAGAGGGAGAAACTGAGAGAAGCATAGAGAATAGGGAGTATCGGAGAGAGGGAGAGAAAGAGGAGAAAGAGGAGGAGAGAGTGCTGCCGAAGAGGAAGAGTAATAGCTGGGAAAGGAAGAGGGGAGTGCGGCTAGGAATCTGCAGAACAAAACGTGGGAGAGAGAGAGAATAAGATGGAGAAGAAAAAACTAGAGAGAGAGCACTATGCGTGGGAGAAAGAGAGAGAAAAGCTGCGGGAGAGGAAGAATAATCGAGAGAGAGGATGCTGTGCGTGGGAGGTTTTATAGAGAGGAAGAGAGAATCGGAATTGGGGAAGGAAAGAGATTAAAGGAGAGGAAAAGGAAACTGGAGAAGGAGGAGGATTCGGAATTGGAGAGAGAATTTCTAAAAAAGAGAGAGAGGGTTTTTTTTAAAAAATAAATAAAGGAAGGGATGTGGTTGGAAAATTGGAGAGACGGAAGGAAATAATGGGTTTTGGGAAACTCCAGAGAAGGAAGGAATCAAATTGCATTTTTATCCCTGTTTTAGTTGAAATCCGCACACTAGACCTCCCCCAAATTTCCGGAAACTCCACCAGCTGCACTGCATCATCGGCATGTCCTGTTCACACAAAATAAATATAAATTAGTGCATTATCATAAAAATATCATCATATTTATTCATTTCGTCTCGGTTTTGTCGAAAACCCGCAAATGCGCTATACTCCTTTAATCACATAAAATGACGATGTTTTTAAGTCATAATTTGATGAAATTGGTAACGTTGGACTTATTACTCAATTATCTATCATTTCATGCTATTTTGCAGATAAAAACATGAGTATGATGCATATGACTGCCCTTAAATGATCAATTTAACACTTTATCGTACCCCCCAACTTACTCATTGCTAGTCCCTTAGAAATGCAAATAAGGAAAAGTTAGGACAAACAATGAATTATCATGCTTCATTTGTAGTATCTTTCACAATCAATTTAAGTGGTAGCCGATTGGTTAAGCTAAAAGTTTTCATATCCCACAATATTTTGATTCACGACAGATGATTGTGCATGAAATTTGACACACTTAGAACTCGTTTCCGACCTTTCTGGTGTATTCTTGCCTTTACTACCCCTTAGATAAGACTACCTGGGGAGGAGAAGAGAATAAAAGATTTTCCGATCAGTCAGTGAGGACTGTTTTTCAGTTCCCGTCCCAACTCAGCACTTTTCACAACTTGGTCATATTTTTGGTACGATGGACTTTTTAGCGTGGCGTTTTCTCTATTTTATCGTACTTTTGCTTTTGAGAGTGCGTACTTTTTGCCACTCTCTTTGAATTGCCTGAGGGGAGGTGCGTACTTTTTGCCACCTACCTTCCTTTAGCTCTTACCGCCTTCTATTGCCTTTAGTGTTTACAACTGTCCATTTTAAATGACCGCCTCTTTTAGAGTGCTGAGTGGGGCAGTCTCCTGTTACCGATCCTACACATTCCTTTCGTTCAACCCAAAAAAAAAATTAGAATAAGTAGTCTTATCCTTGAGGTTAATTCCAGCAATTCTATACTCTTAAGATCTTCTATTTATTCTAAGTTGCCGTGTGTATGTGAAAATCATCCTGCCGTGGACTTTTGTAAAGTGGGATATTTAAACTTTAAAGGCTCTTTAACCAATGTGACTAACAGAAAACTGATTTGTTTAAAATTTACTTAATGAAACATGATTTTCATGCAATTTTCCTAGGATGTGAAAAGAAGTTTTTGAAAAAATTTGACCATTTTTCAGTGAAAGATATCAGTTTTCTTCAAAAGATTTTCAATAAATGCATATGATTGTCCCACCCCCCAACTTGATTGACATTGTCCTCAATGGCATAAAAGATATGAAAAACACGTAGCCAGAAGAGAATTTGTGAAGGAGCGAAACAACCTGTAATGATGAGGATGCGACATACCCACGGCGATCGTTACTCAGGGACATAAAAGGAAAAGAAATACCAAAAACTGAAGTAAAATATTGGGTTGCCTCCCAACAAGCGCTAAGTTTATCGTCTTCAGCCAGACGGAGGTTCAGTTAATGTGGATCACTCAATTCTATGGATTCAGGTGGCTCATTTTGAAGATTTTCAATGAATGGTTTCAACTGTTGACCATTAACAGTAAAAGTGTTCCCACTCTTAGGATTCAGAGTTTTAACGGCTCCATGATCGAAGGCTTTAATGACCACGAAGGGTCCATCCCATCTGGATTTCAGTTTTCCAGGAAATAGGCGAAGCCTAGAATTAAATAGCCAAACTTTCTGATTTGGACGAATGGATTTTCTGACAATATGTTTATCATGAAAAGCTTTAGTTTTGGCTTTATAAATCTTTGAATTTTCATAGGCCTCGTTGCGCAACTCTTCCAGCTCACTCAGTTGTAAGGTTCGGTGGGAACCAACTTGGGCTAGGTCCAGATTGACTTGTTTGATGGCCCAATAAGCCCTATGTTCCAATTCCACCGGAAGGTGGCACGCTTTTCCAAAAACCAGGCGATAAGGAGACATGCCAATAGGAGTTTTGTAAGCGGTCTGATAGGCCCATAAAGCATCATCCAATCTTTCAGACCAATCTTTTCTATCGGGCCTAACGGACTTTTGCAGAATATTCTTGATCTCCCTATTGGAAACTTCCACTTGGCCACTGGTTTGGGGGTGATAAGGGGTAGCTATTTTGTGATTAATCCCATATTTCTTAAGCAAAGCCCAAAATTGGTAATTCGTGAAATGCATTCCCCCATCACTTATGATAGCTTTAGGCCACCCGAACCGAGAAAAGATATTCTTCTGAACGAATTTAATGACCACTTTATGATCATTGGTTCGGGTGGCTACTGCTTCAATCCATTTTGAGACATAATCCACCGCTACCAGAATATATGTATGTCCAAAAGAGGGTGGAAAAAGTCCCATAAAGTCAATTCCCCAAACATCAAAGACTTCAACTACCAAGATTGGGTTGAGTGGCATCATATCCCTTTTCGCCATATTTCCTACGGCCTGACATCGGAGGCAAGTTTTGCTAAATTCATGGGCATCTTTGAAAAGTGTGGGCCAGTAAAAACCGCTTTGCAGGACTTTGGCTGCAGTTTTCTTTCCTGAGAAATAGCCCCCACACGCTAGATTATGACAGAAGTTGAGAATACTCTGTTGTTCTTCTTCAGGAACACATCGCCTAATGATTTGATCAGGACAAAATTTGAATAATTCAGGATCCTCCCAGAAATAATATTTTTCCTGAGAAAAGAATTTGTCATTTTCACTTTTAGTGCATCCTTCCAGAAGCTTATTAGTCACCTTGTAATTGACAATATGAGCATACCAAGGTGCAACAGTGTGAGAAATGGTCAGTAGATGCTCATCAGGAAAGGAATCAGTGATTGGTGTACTTTCAGAGATCGGAATTTGGGATAAGTGGTCAGCTACCACATTCTCAGAACCCTTCTTATCCCGAATTTCCAAATCAAATTCCTGAAGGAGTAAGATCCATCTAATAAGCCTAGGCTTTGCATCCTTCTTGGTCAACAGGTATTTGAGAACTGAGTGATCAGAATAGATTATGACTTTTGCCCCTAAAAGATAAGATCTGAATTTTTCTAGGGCAAAAACCACAGCCAATAATTCCTTTTTTGTGGTGGTATAATTCATTTGAGCATCAGCAAGGGTGCGGCTTGCATAATATATCACCACGGGACACTTGTTGATTCTTTGTCCCAAAACTGCACCGATAGCATAATCCGAGGCATCACACATGATTTCAAAGGGTAAAGACCAATCTGGAGATTGAAGAATCGGGGCTTTGGTCAAAGATTCTTTCAGAGAATTAAATGCCTTGATGCAAGATTCATCCATTTGGAAAGGAACGTCCTTAGCTAGGAGAAGAGTTAGAAGCCGGGCAATTTGAGAGAAATTGTGGATAAACCGGCGATAGAAACCGGCATGGCCAAGAAATGAACGGATCTGTCTGACCGAGGTGGGCGGAGGGAGATTGGATATGAAATCGATCTTAGCTTTATCTACCTCTATCCCCCTTTCAGACACAATGTGGCCTAGAACAATGCCCTCTCGAACCATGAAGTGGCTCTTTTCCCAACTAAGTATCAGGTTGGTGTCTATGCATCTTGCTAGCACCTGTTTAAGATTTTCCAGGCAATTTTCAAAAGAGTCCTCGAAGATTGAGAAGTCATCCATGAAAACTTCGAGGAATTATCCCACCATATCGGAGAAGATAGCCATCATGCACCGTTGAAATGTGGCCGGTGCGTTGCATAATCCAAATGGCATCCTCCTAAAAGCAAACGTGCCATAAGGGCATGTGAAGGTGGTCTTTTCTTGATCTTCCGTGTAAATAGCCACTTGATTGTATCCGGAGTACCCATCTAAGAAGCAAAAGTACTTCTGGCCCGATAACTTTTCCAGAATCTGGTCCATGAATGGGAGTGGAAAGTGGTCCTTCTTAGTCATGAGATTCAACTTTCGGTAATCAATGCACACTCTCCATTCCGTGGTGAGGCTAGTAGGTACCTCTTCTCCATGATCATTCTTAATAACTATTAATCCAGATTTCTTGGGTACCACTTGAGTTGGGCTGACCCATTTACTGTCTGATATTGGGTAAATAATACCCGCATCCAGCCATTTCACAACTTCCTTCTTCACTACTTCTTTCATATTGGGATTAAGCCGCCTTTGCATCTCCCGACTGGGCTTAGAATTCTCTTCCATATAGATATGATGCATGCAAATGGACGGGCTAATTCCCTTTAAATCTGCCACCGACCATCCAATATCACCCTTGTGGTCTTTGAGGACCTCGGTTAATTGGGCCTCCTGCGGCGATGTGAGATTTGCCGCAATGATGACCGGGAGAGTTTGGTCCGGGCCCAAAAAGATATACTTGAGAGACTCAGGTAATGGTTTGAGTTCAAGCTCAGGAGGGTCCTCTAAGGATGGCAAAGTGGGCTCAGACTGTAAGGCTGGTAAAGGTTCAACCTTGGGCCAAGATGTTAATGGGCCAGGAGAGTCCTTTAAAGTGTTGGCTTCCTCTAAAAGGTCATATGTGGACATCTCATTTTCTTCAACCAGATTATCCAAGATATCAACAGTATGGCATTCCTTTTCATGATCTGGGTATTGAGATGTTTTGAAGACATTAATCTGGACCTTTTGACCCCCAAATGAAATGTCCATTATGCCAGTTTCACAGTTTATATTAGCTTTGGCAGTGGCTAAGAATGAACGACCTAAGATGATCGGGGTGTGAATGAGTTCCTCAGGTAATGCCATATCTAGAATAAGAAAATCCACGGGAAAATAACAATCATGAACCTTCACAATAACATCCTCAATTAATCCCCGTTGAGTTTTCACAGACCTATCAGCCAACTGCAAGATGATGGATGTGGGCTTTAATTCTCCAATATCAAATTTCTCATAAATGGCTGTTGGCAATAGATTTACACTCGCACCTAGATCCAATAAAGCTCTATCAAATGTAACTCCAGCTAAGTCACATGAAATTAGAGGTGCTCCAGGATCCTTTAACTTCTTGGGTAAATGATTCATCACTATTGCACTAACATCCTCAAAAAGCTGAACCTTTTGGGGTGCCATTCTAGATTCTCTTCGTGGAGTACATAATTCCTTGAGAAACTTAGCATAAGGTGGCACATGCTTGATGGCATCGAGGAGTGGAATATTAATTTGGACTTGTTTGAACAAATCCAACAACTCCTCATTCTGGGTCAATTTCTTCCTGGTATTGAGCTTAGCTAACAAGGCATTAGGAAATGGCACCCTAGGTTTATAAGAACTTGGGCCTTCATCAATCTTCCCTTTTCCTTTCAGATCTTCCTCCAACTTCTCTATGTTGGGTTCAGTCTCACTATCACTTTCAATTTCCTGAGGCCCATCAGTAGAACCTTTGGCTAACTCTCCATTTGCGTGTGGTTTTTCTAAACTTCTTCCACTCCTAAGGGCTGAAATGGCCTTAGCATTCTCAAATTGTGGCCCTTAAGGCTGTGGTATCGGGCCAGGCTGAGGTAAAAGGCCCGATTGCTGTGGAAAACCCGGAGGTTGATTCCTTGGATTGGCAACGGGTTGACTAGGAAGTTGGCCTACTTCTCTTCTCATCGCAGCCTCAGCTAGTTGGCCCATTTGACTTTCCAACTTAGCAATGGATTGTTGCTGGGTCAAAATCAGTTGTTGGAGTTGAGTGAATTTATCATCAAAGTTGGGCTGAGGAGGTTGTTGGTAAGTGGGTGGAGGATGATATTGGGTTGGCTGTCCTGATTGGAATGAGTGGTAGTGGGCCGGTTGACCTGATTGATACTGGGCCGATTGACCTGATTGATACGGGCCGGTTGACCTGATTGATACTGGGCTGGTTGAGAAAACTGGGCTTGAGATCCCCTAGCCTGAACATTTCCATAGAAATTAGATTGTTGTTGGAATGAATTCTGTGGCTTTGGGGCTTGATGCATGGGAGGATTGGATATTGGTAATGGGGCCTGCTGATTCTTCCAAGAGAAATTAGGGTGATTTCTCCAGCCATGATTGTAAGTATTTGAGAATGGATCATTATTGGGCCTGGAGAATCCCTGGGCAGCCTGAACTTGTTCTTGAATGAATGGTGGAAGTTGGGCCGCAGTTGGGCATTCATTCACTTGATGGGTTGGACTTGCGCATAAGGCACAAATGTCATGATTAACAGAGGATGGGCCTTCATATGGACTAGATTGTGTTGGGTAAGTAGGCTCTTGCTTGTTTAAGGCCAGGAGTTGGTCTAGTTTCTGGGCCAAGATGTCTACCTTATCCAATTTCTGATTAATCATATTTATGTCCATTCTAGATTCGGATTCTCCACGGGCCTTAAGTTCATACATTCCAGTCCGTTTAGACGGCCCAACAGACCTTTCATAAGATGATAGTGAGGCATGATTAATGGAATTTTCACTTAACATCTCAAACAGATCATAGGCTTCATCTTCATTTTTCATCATAAATGCCCCTCCGCATGAAGTATCCACCATCTGTCTGAACTGTTCAGACAATCCTTCATAGAATGCTTGGACAATTTGCCATTTTGAAAGCCTATGATGAGGGCATTTTCTAAGCAATTCTTTCAGTCTTTCTCAAGATTCATGGATCAATTCCCCGGGAGTTTGGGTAAAACTCGTGATGGCCTTTCTCATGGTATTGGTCCGCCCGATGGGATAGAACTTCTTGAGAAATTCTTTCTGCATCTCTTCCCATGTCCTAATGGGCCTTCCTATAGTTCCCAACCAATATTTAGCCTTGTCCTTTAATGAAAAGGGAAATAAGGTCAATTTAAGGCCATCATCGGTGAAATTCTGGATTTTCACCGTGGAACAGATTTCTAGAAATTCATCCAGATGCTTATAAGGATCTTCATTAGTATTCCCATAAAAGGATGGGAGCATCTGAATGGTGCTAGATTTGATTTCATATTGATTGGCTGGATTCTGAGGAAGATGAATACATGATGAAGGTTGATATCGATTTAGAATGAAGTAGTCCTTCATTTGCTTTGGTGGGTCCTGATTATCAGCCATTGGATCTTGTGGTGGATTTCTTTGATGTAGGATTCTTTCTATTTCGGCAAGTGGTCCTAGAAGGTTAGGATTTTGAGATCTCCTACCTTGCATGCACTAGGACTGATGGAGAGAAGATTTTGCTTTCTATTTCTTGTTTTTTTTATTATTATTATTATTTTTTATGCAGACAATTTTGACAAACAAATTAACCTAATGATCTAATGTTAACCTAGACTCTCTATGTGAATTTTCTTACAAGGTGAATGGAGTCCACCTCGAGTCACAACCACAATCAGTCAACGGCCAGGTAAGAGGTGGGGTAGTGGGAGGCTCCCCCTACTTTCGTAGGGACCTAATTAGAGAAGTACTTTCCCGCTTAGACGTTTGCCTTTTTACCTCTAGCCAAGACACCGTTGCCAAAAATGGAGGCAACCCGAGATTTAAACCACTCACAGTGTAAACCCTAGATTCTCTTTCGACTTGCTTTTAATTGGATTAGGAAATGCCAATGCAAGGAAGGTGATTTGTGGGCTAAGGAAGGGTGATCAAATCCCTACCTTATATGGTTAAAGTTGCTGCCCTTAATGTCTTTTTGGATGCAATACAAGGCAACAAATCAATGCAAGGTGTGTTGATGCAATCATGAATGACTTGCTAAAATTGAAACACGTACCTTTCCCCCGCAATCTTCAACAATTTATGGAAATAACTATGAAAGGAAACTAACTCATGCTTTCCTAGGATGATGAATGCCTAGCATGGAAGGTTTCTAATCTTGACAATGAAAGTTTTTAAATTTGGATGTTCCTTTCTTTGTTTTTTTTTTTTTTAGTTAATGGAAACCTATCTAAACTAGAAACTACAAAAAAGGAAACTAACTAGAATAAGGAAATTGAAACATAGAAAGTTGGAACACACTGACTATGATTTCGCTTTCTTTTTTTTTTCGTTTTTTTTTTTTCAATTTACCTGCAAAAATAAGAAAAATAAGGTTAGTTAGAGACTAATTACACTAAATTCAAGATAATCAAAATTAAAAATCTAATTCCCCGGCAACGGCGCAAAAAATTGATCGTTTCGAATTGTGCGTCGTTAAACATATTAAAACGTTCAATCTAAATTTATTCGGCTCACTCAAATCAAATTTTGGAAATTTAATAATGGTGAGTCCGAGTCGATCCACAGGGAGATAGAATTTTAATTTTGAAAACGTTGGAGTTTAGTTATCTAAAAAAAAATTGAAAATTTGAATTGGTTAATTAACTATCTAATTAAATTAAACTAAGTTTACAAATTTAACTAAACTAATTAAAAGCGCAAATATAACCATATTTAAAATTGAGGAGAGAGAGATTAACAAAATATTATAAAAGTAACAAAACTTCTAAATTGAACACAACTAAGAAAATTATAACAACACAAAAAAAACTATTGTTTAATTGTGTAAACCAATAATTCACCCTAACTAAATAAACCAATAACTAAGAAAATGTCATGAAACATTAAACAATAACTAGCTAATCTTAAACAATTAAACTAATATTATACTAATGGAAAGAGAAAGAGCAGCTTTGGGATCTTTGTGGGGGCTGGTGCAGTGGACCAGCTGCTGGAACGCTTGCTGTTGTTGCTGGTTGGTGGAAGGAGGAAGCTGGGACAACTGCTGCTATGCGCTGGAAGAGCTGCTTGTGTACGTGGCTGCTGGGCTGCATGCGCTTGCTGGAAGGTGGTTGGTGGAAGCCCGACGTGGAGCTGCTGCTGGTGGAGGTGCACAAGCTTGCTGCATGCGCTTGCTGGAGCTGCTGCACGTGGAGGGCAGAAGGTGGACGGCTGGCTACACCGCAGCTGCTTGCACGGACGTGGCTGGGGGTGCACCGGTTATGGAGAAGCTGCCGGAACCGCTGACCAGGCGCTTGCAGGAAACTTGGACAGGCTACGTGGAGGATGCAGCGTTCATGCATGCGCCGCTGGGTTGCTGTGGAGCTTAGAGGAAGCCGTCTGTGGAGGTGCAGGCTGCTGCTGGTGTTGGTGCTGGCCGGATGGGGGAGAGAAGGAAGCTGGGTGCTGCAGGCTTCACCACGTGCAGGAGGAGAGAGCCGGCCGGTGCGTGGACGAACATTCAGGTGCTTGATGTAGAAGTGCACCGGTGGGTTGGCTCGCGCAGGTGCGGCGAGCGTTGCCGCGTGGAGGGTGTGCTGGGGAGGTAGAGATCGTGTGGGAGAGAGGAGATAGAGAGAGACGGAGGAGGAGAGAACAGAGAAGGGAGGAAGGATGCTGTGAACAAAAATACAAACGAGAGAAAGAACCGGAGAGAGGGAGATATAGAGGGAGAAACTGAGAGAAGCAGAGAGAATAGGGAGTATCGGAGAGAGGGAGAGAAAGAGGAGAAAGAGGAGGAGAGAGTGCTGCCGAAGAGGAAGAGTAATAGCTGGGAAAGGAAGAGGGGAGTGCGGCTAGGAATCTGCAGAACAAAACATGGGAGAGAGAGAATAAGGTGGAGAAGAAAAAACTAGAGAGAGAGCACTATGCGTGGGAGAAAGAGAGAGAAAAGCTGCGGGAGAGGAAGAATAATCGAGAGAGAGGATGCTGTGCGTGGGAGGTTTTATAGAGAGGAAGAGAGAATCGGAATTGGGGAAGGAAAGAGATTAAAGGAGAGGAAAAGGAAACTGGAGAAGGAGGAGGATTCGGAATTGGAGAGAGAATTTCTAAAAGAGAGAGAGAGGGTTTTTTTAAAAAAATAAAGAAAGGAAGGGATGTGGTTGGAAATTGGAGAGACGGAAGGAAATAATTAATGGGTTTTGGGAAACTCCAGCGAAGGAAGTAATCAAATTACTTTTTTACCCCTGTTTTAGTTGAAATCCGCACACTAGACCTCCCCCAAATTTCCGGAAACTCCACCAGCTGCACTGCATAATCGGCATGTCCTGTTCACACCAAATAAATATAAATTAGCACATTATCATAAAAATATCATCATATTTATTCATTTCGTTTCGGTTTTGTCGAAAAACCACAAATGCACTATACTCCTTTAATCACATGAAATGACGATGTTTTTAAGTCAGAATTTGATGAAATTGGTACCGTTGGACTTGTTACTCAATTATCTATCATTTCATGCTATTTTGCAGATAAAAACATGAGTATGATGCATATGACTTCCCTTAAATGATCAATTTAACACTTTATCAGTGACTTTGTTGATGTGTTTCTTGAGGAGTTGCCTGGCCTTCCTCCTCAGCGGGAGGTTGAGTTCATTATTGAGTTTGCACCAGGTATGACGCCCTTGTCTAAGGCCCCGTATCGGATGTCTCCGGCCAAACTCGCTGAGTTGAAAGTACAGTTGCATGAATTACTGGATAAGGGTTTTATCCATCCCAGTACTTCTCCGTGGGGTGCTCCAGTTCTGTTTGTTAGGAAGAAGGATGGTTCTCTAAGGTTGTGCATTGATTATAGATAGTTAAACCAGGTAACTATAAAGAACAAGTACCCACTTCCGAGAATTGATGATCTGATAGATCAGTTACAGTCTGCGAAGGTGTTTTCGAAGATTGACTTGAGGTCAGGGTACTACCAAATGAGGATCCGTGATGTTGATGTGAGTAAGACGGCTTTTAAGACTCGGTACGGGCATTATGAGTTTTTGGTTATACCTTTCAGCTTGACCAATGCTTCGGCGGCTTTTATGGATTTGATGAACCGAGTCTTCAGGGCCTACCTGAATCAGTTTGTGGTAGTGTTTGTAGATAATATTTTGATATATTCTTCTTGTAAGGATTGAGGTTTTCGGATTCGGTTGTTGGGTCAGTTTTTGAGGTCGGATCCCTTAGTTCGGGCCCTGTTGGGGCTGAGACTCAGTTATGTTTCGCGTCGAGCCTGGTCGATGCAGTTTAAACGGCGTCCAGCAATGTAGATGCGTTTTAGGCTGTGCCACGTGGGCGCCACGTGGGCTGGCCTTGGGTCGCGAGAGTACGGCCCCGGTCATATCGTCTGAATGGCGTCTTAGATGGACAACGCCTTTCAGAGTACGACCCTAGGTTGTCAGTGTACGGTGCCGGTCTTGTCATCTGAACGGCGTCTTAGATAGGCGACGCGATTCAGAGTCTCTGTCAATACGGCCCGTCATGTCAAATGAAAGGCGTCTATATAGCGAGACACGTTTTACCCAGCTTCTGGTTGACCCCACGAACCATCCTTCCTTTCCCTCATTTCCTCCTCTCTTCTCTCTTTCCTCTCTCCCCCGGCGACTCCGGCGATCCCTCTTCCCCCTCCTTCTTTTCCTCCCACCATTTCATCTCTCCCTCCACTCCATCGACCTCCTAACTCCCACCACTACCACCACCACCTCCTCCGCGGCGTTTTCTCTGCGGACGGCGGCCGACGTCCCGGTGGAGTAACGACGTCCTCGGCGGTACCGGCGGCGGCGTGGGGCGAGACGGGTTGGCGGCTCGGAGCTTAGAGGAGTTCGAGTAACCGGTAGGGAGACGATTCCCATTATATTTCATTTAAAACCATGTTTTCCCGTATTTGAAGCATGTATGTTTTCACGCTTTGAAGCATGTTTGAGGGCGTTTTTGGGGTGAAAACGCTAAATGCATGAATGAGAAATTGGGTGTTCTAATGGGTAGTTAGATTCTCCTCCTTCCCCTCTATGCTTTGTGGCGTTTCTGTGCGTTTTCGGGGAGATATCCCAACTTGTGAATCGGGGGAAGCGGAGGGGGGGGGGGGATAACCTGTCTGTCAAGGCTAAATGGCGTCGAGGGTCAGGGATGCCTTTTAGAAAGGCGGCTCCAACCCACGACGCGATTTAGCCCTATTAACAGACTCTGTCTCTGGACTGACAAGCGTCCAAGGACAGCGACACCTTTTTAAAAGGTGACTTGCGTAGACGACGCATTTTAGTAGAAATTATCCCGTAGCACTGTCCCTGCTTCTGTCGTTGTTAGGCGACGAAGGACAGCGACGCGTTTTAATAGGTGGCTACCTATGGCGATGCCTTTTAGGCCATGTTCTGAGGCCAGATTTCACATGAACCAGTTTAGGAGGCTTCAATGGAGTCGGCCTTGGGCGACGGGTTTCAAGACATAATCACATTGATTCATACTGTAGCGCACTATGTTGTGTTTCGTGCGACCGTGGACTTCTTACGTGACCGGATCACACCGTGCTATGTTTTGTGCGACTGTGGACCTAGAGTGACAGTTGTAGTGCTTGACACCCTGTGTTGGTGTGGGTAGGACACAGCGCCGGTGGGAGTAGTGGCGGGGTGACGCCTAGTGAGAGACGGTCACCTGGTGAACCCCGGGGTTAGCTAGTACCAGTGTAGGAGTGGTACCTGTGGAGTGTCACTCATGCTGAGGGAAGGAGTAACCACCTGAGCCAGTTGGGCCGGAGTAGCTAGCGTGCTATCCGAGGGGTTACTGTTTGGTATCAGCGGGTCGGTGTTTCCCACGTTTGGTTGTGTGGTTGGCGTGTTTTGCCGAGACCTTGGTTGTAGGCTCCCTGGTGTAGGCGCCCGGAACGTCCCCCGTCGCAGCTGCGAGCTTCGGGCGAGGGTTCTTCTCCGTTCGTCTTAGCACTGTGGCGATTTAAAGGAAAAGTTAGAATAAAAGTGTGATCGCCAGGAGCATTACCTCTCGGTCCCTGTGCTCCGCAGGATGGTGAGGATGTGATCGCGTTCTGTGGGAGCGGGAGATGCTAGTTCCTCCTTCTCTTCCTCCGGCCGGCCAGAAGAGGAGAGCCCGGTACTCTGCACACGTGAAGGTGGTAAGGATCCCCTGAAAGTAACAAACAAAACACAAAATAACCCGATTAGGAATATTTGGTGCAGGATCTACTCATAAAGATATAAAAATCAACTACAATCAGGAGGGAACGCACCGGATAGGTGGTGGGGAGGGAAGGTGACCATGTGTTATGGCCACCCACCTCCCGTTTTTTTTTTAAAAACCTCTGTGCAGGGGTAAGAACCACTAGGTCATCTTACGTGCATGCATGCAAATGAGGAGGAGTTGTGTGTGTGAAGAGTGAAGTGGTATTGATGATGCAATGGAGTGAATAAAAGAATGTAAAAAAGGGAAAGGTTAGAAAGACAAGCCCGTTTCGCAATGCAGCATAGGCCTTCCCTCTTGGAGACTCCTTGCCAACTTCCTCAAGCCTTTCTCCAGGAAATCCTCTTAACTCTCAAAATGCTCCTTCTTCTTAACCCGAAGTCCTTAACCCCTTGCTCGAGAGGATGTGGGGGGGTTTAAATAGGCGGAAGAAAAAGGGGGAAAAACAGGGGTCTAAATCCCCGTAAATCATCCTTCAACCAATGGGGAGTGGTCAAGGGTCGGAGGTAGTGGTCGCGGCAGTCGCCGGAGTGGGGAGTGGTCGGAGTAGTGGGGAACGAGGGCGGTGAGTGGAGGAGATCGTGGGGAAGACGGAGTCAAGGGGGTGGTTAAGGAGTGGACGGCCAGGTGACATGCCTTCCATTCTTGTGGTGGAAGGCGGCCCGGCTGGCCTTCGAAGGGAGTGGAAGGCGAGGGGTGGCCTTCGAGGGAGGCGGAAGGCAAAGGGTGGCCTTCGAAGGAGGTGGAAGGCAAGGGGGCTGGCCTTCTACGAAAAGGTGGTAAAAAGTGAAAAAGGTGGCTAAAACGGTGGAAGGCGAGGTAGCTGGCCTTCGAAGGTGGTGGAAGGCAGGGGGTGGCCTTCGAAGGCGGTGGAAGGCAAGGGGTTGGCCTTCCACGAAAAGATGAAAAAGGTGGCCAAAAGGGTGGAAGGCAAGGTGGCTGGCCTTCGAAGGTGGTGGAAGGCGAGGGGTGGCCTTCGAAGGGGTTGGAAGGCGGACTGACTGGCCTTCCACGAAAAAGGTGGCTAGAGTCGGGATTTGGTTAATGGGCATGGCTGGTAGTGGGCTTAGATGGCTGAAATGAGGGGATTTATGATGATGAGCTGATGGTGGGGGGATTATGACCAAAAGGGTGGTCCAAAATCGGTGTCTACAAATGCCCTTCCGGGATACCTGTTTTGCAGTGGAATGGAATTGAATGATAAATAGGTGTTCCGGAAATCGAAACTGATTTTGGACAGCCCGAAAAGGAGTGAGCTATCCCCAGGGATGATATGCAAATGCGGCAAATGCATGAAGACTAGCTATTTGAGCTGCAAGAGTGGTTTAAGAAAAGGAACAGAGTTCAGTACTAGAGAATCACAGTCCGTGGGACCCCCGGGTGCTGGAACCGCAGGGCCTTGGCGTACCAGAATATAGCGATCTGGCCCAAGGGGATCTCGAGCATGAAAGGTGTAGGAGTGTGACTTGAAGAACTCTCAACACAACGGGCGCGCGGTGGCCTGGCGCATCATGGGATCGCCAAGTGAGAGGATCTCAAGCACACGTGGTGAAAAGCGGAAGGGGTCTTGCAATTCGAAGGGATAACCGATACACAAATGCCAGAATCACAGATCAGCGATGGGTTAAGCAAAGTGATGAATGATGGTCATTGCCCCTAGGGCGGGAATGAATGCTTATGCAAATGCATGCTGGGTTGAAAATTAAAATAAATTCCTAATGCAATTTCTAATGCAAACAGGAGGGATTTATTGGCCAATCGAATAACTTGGGGAATATAGACTCCTCATTGTTTTGTTTAAAGAGGAACTCAGAGTCTATACGCCCGAAGCTATTAGCCTCCTGTGTTTTCGATGCTACTTGCTTCGGATTCCCTGCAGCTGCAAGAACACACATCAGCAATGTTCGCATATTCAATAATCTCATCATCACATATTGAATTGCAGGAAGATAAGAAGCAAATGTTTCGTTTCGAGTCGAAGCCGATATGGAAGATATGGCTATTCTATTGGTAGAATGCCAATCCAATATGACTTCGACTCGAATTCCATGATGAGCCATTAACTCATTTGATGGAGGTGGTCTCCTTCTTTGTGAGGTGAGGTTACCTCCTCGAAGAGAAGGGAGAAAGGCATCTTGTCCTCTTCGTGGATGGGCTTTTTTTTTTTTTTTTCTTTAAGGTGGTAGAAGGCCAGGTGGCTTGCCTTCCACGAAAAGGTGGAGGGCCAGCTAGCCTGCCTTCCACTAAGTGGTAGAAGGCAAAGGGCATGCCGTCCACAAAAGGGGAAAGAAAAGAGATGTGTATGCCTTTCCGTCTTTTGTGGAATGTGGAGAGAGTTGAGGTTATCCCGTGACTTTTTAAAAGAGAGGGTTGTCGCGGGGTCTTCTTCCAGAACTCTACTTTTATGTGAAAGGATGGCCTCCTCTTCTGCTCGTGCTACTGCCAAGGTGCCTCAAATTATGTCTGATGTGGATGGCCATCTCAGCAATCTGGTGGCCCACGGACAGGTATGCTCGAACCTTTATTTGTTCGTCCTGCCTTTCTCTTTTTCTTTGTTGATTTTTTGGCTACCTTGCAGCCTCTCCCAAAATTTCCCGATGCTAGGCATACCCGCAAATATGCCTAGCTCGCAGCCCTGTTGGAGGTGATAACATTGAGCATGAGAGTGTACATGCACCGATGGAACTTGACCCGTTCTATCGTGTTTGCGAAATGGTTTGCTGCAATCCACTGGCACTGGGAAGGGCTGGGTGCGCTGCTGGAGTTGTGGCATCCGGAGACACACACCTTTGTGTTCCGAGAGTTCGAGGCGTCAATCTTGCTAGAGGAGGTGGAGACCTTCTATGGCTGGGAAGGCCTAGCCGCTGGTGATCCCTCTGGTTTGCCTGCATGGGAAGAGATTTTTGCTGGTATTGTGCAGGACAAACGGGAAATATGCCGCATGACTAACAGCCGAGGGATTCTCGTCGACCGCCTTGCATATTGGTTGATCCGGGAAATTAAGCGCAAGGTGGTCGAATCTGAAAGGCTGATGCGAGGCTTGTGTCTAGTCCTTGGAGGAGTCCTGTGGTTTCCCACTACAGGCTCGGTGCTAGAGAAGGAATATGTGAGCGTGCTGAGCTTACTGCAGAGAGGCCACTCTCTTGCCCCGGTGATCTTGTCACACCTGTACGGAGGGCTCAGCCATATGAGCATGGGGCGATCTGCAAGAGGAAGTTTGTTCACTTTGCAACTATGGATGGAAATGCATGTATCCTTCGACTTTGATGAAAGTATAACTTCTGCCTCAAGAATATTTCAGCACAGTGCGTGGTATCCTGCACGCTCACTTCTTGGCCCCGAGGATCAACTTAGATGTCTCACGGCTCATCTGAAGACGCGGGACGACTGGCGTGATTACCTAAACTTCCTGCCTGTGGAGAACTTCATATTTGTTCCAATGGTCCTTCGAAACATGGAGTTCACCACAAGGGCTTCTCGCGGTCGTGAGTTATGGCTGATTGGCCCTGATGAGTTAGCCGTGTATCAAGGACATCGCTGTCATCTTCAGATCGGTGTTCCCAGACAGGTACCGCTCCCTGCTCTACATGATACCTTGATCGTGCCGCGACACACTGGATATGCGAGAGAGGCTCAAGCGCTGGAGCGGCTTCGACGTGCATGACACTTCAGAGGAAGTCACAAAATATGTAGGCTATTTAGCCAATATCCGTCCTGCTGTTTGTGCCTTTTTTATGGGGCGCAGAGCTTTGGAATAATGTAGCCTCTTGATTTCTAGTGAATAATATCAATTTCTTATTTTTTCCTGAAATTCCTCCTGTAGAGCGGACGGGCGGCCAGCACGTGGCCGTCCGAGCGTACGGAAGGCCAGCGCGTAGCCGTCCGTGCGTTGGCGGACGGCCAGCGCATGGCCGTCCAA
Source organism: Zantedeschia hybrid cultivar (assembly GCA_030544215.1). Taxonomy (NCBI): domain Eukaryota; kingdom Viridiplantae; phylum Streptophyta; class Magnoliopsida; order Alismatales; family Araceae; genus Zantedeschia; species Zantedeschia hybrid cultivar. The sequence continues at coordinate 53,117,427 of JARZZO010000011.1, forward strand.
GCCCACGGACGGTCAGCGCGTGGCCGTCTGTGTCGGCCACGTGCCGGCGGACGGCCAGCGCATGGCCGTCCACGCGCGCGGACGGCCAGAGCGTGGCCGTCCGTGCCCTGTCGGACGGCCAGCGCATGGCCGTCCACGCAGTGGGCAGCCATGCCATGGCCGTCCACTTGGGGTTTAAGAGGACTTAACCCGGCACTCCCCTCTTTCTCTTGGCTCCTCTCTTATTCTTCTCCTTCTCTTTTTCGTTCCGACCTTCGAAAGAGAACGTCCATGGCGAGGGTATGGCTCCCCCGTGCTCTTAGGAGGAGGAGGGCCGGCGGCGGCGACGAAGTGGGTCCCAGTGGCGGCGGCGGCGGCGGAGGCGAAGCCGTCCGCGCAGGCGATGCCGAGGACGCATACGGCGGCGAAGACGCCCCCAGCGGCAGCGGCGGCGGCGATGCCGGAGAGGAAGGAGAAGAGGTAGCGGCGGCGGCGACAGAGGAGGACGAGGAAGACGAAGGCGGTGGCGAGGGCGAGGAAGAGGAGGGAGAAGGCGAAGGTGACGGAGAGGACGGCGGCGAGGAAGCGCCCCCGAGGAAGAAGGTGAGCTTCTTTTTTTTTTTGATTTCCTGTGAAGCGCAGGGAGGGCGGCCGGCGGAGGCGCCGTCCGTGCAGACGGACGGCGGACGGGCCTGCCGTCTGCCCGCGCGGATGGCAGACGGGCCGGCCGTCCGCCCGAGCGGACGGCGGACGGGCCCGTCGTCCGCCCGAGCGGACGGCGGATAGGCCCGCCGTCTGCCGGGCTGGGCGGCAGACCGCCCTACCGTCCGGCCAGGCGGGCGGCGGGCTTGCTTGCCGTCCGACCAGGTGTAGGCTCAATTGTATATGCCCTTATTCTCTGATGTTGTTTGGATTTTTTTTCAGGGTCCTCAGAGGGTCCGAGGCCGCGTTTCATGGGAGCTGGTCTGGGCCTGGTACCACGCCCTGCCTGATAGGCTCATTTCCCAGGTGGACGCTTTCGGGTTCGGGCCGCTGTTCCGAGTCCGACCGTTCATGGTGGATGCGCCCTTCCTAGTGGCTCTCAGGGAGCGCTGGGACGACAGATGCAGGGCCTTCGTCATGCCCTGGGGACACATGCTGCCCACGCTGGAGGACGTCTCCTTCTTGACGGGCCTGCCGGTTATCGGAGATCCAGTGGTGGGTCCCAAGCTCAGGGACTATCGCCAGTTATCTGATCGACTATTGGGCGAGGGATACTACAGGGTGCAGGGAGCGCTATCTCATATACCCCTTGGGCACTTCGCCCGATCGGTGGGGTTGAGCAGGGTGCGGCGGATGCCGAGCGAGATGCTGGAGGCCTTCGCAGAGAGAGTGGAGACACTCCTAGACTTGGATGACCGATCGGATGACGAGAACCTGTGGATCTTCCTCCTGTTTTTCTTTGGGCGGCTGCTATTTGCCACAGCTTCAGATATAGTTAATCTGAAGTATATGCCGCTGTTGGAGGACCTTGAGGCAGCGAAGAAGATGGCGTGGGGGGCTGCCATGCTGGGTCATCTTTTCTCCCACCTGGTGGGCTACCGCCAGGGTTCTGGCAACTTGGGTGGGTTCACCCCTTTTCTCCAGGTAATCCTCTTAGCTATGGTTCTCCATCCTTACTCATACTGATTGGCACTGACTAGGTTGTCTCTTGCAGATCTTGGGTTACACCCGCTTTCCCTTCGGCCGAGGGAATGTATTAGCGGATAGCGAGGGGTGGACCCCTTTGATGGCGCGGTGGGAGGTGGTCCGGGACTATCGCCCGGTGTCGTACCGTGTGGAGGACATCCGCGGTCAGCTTGATACATTCCCTTCTCATATGGTGAGTAACTTGAAGTACATGTGCATCCGAAATGATTAGGTCTAATTCTTTGTTCCATTCAGGTGGTGTGGATGCCATACGCGGAGGAGGATCTGGCTGATCAACCGTGGGTGTCCCAGAGCCTTTCTCAGTTCCGGCGGGAGGTGCCCCTGCTATGCGTGAATATCTGTGACGGCCTCTTCGTCCGGCTGGCATACCGCACATGGGGATGGCATCAGCCTCTACTTGCTTACCCAGACCATCCAGATATGAACCGAGGTCGCCACCGATCTCCTGCTATCGGTCAAGATTGGCGAGTAGTGAGGCGGGCTGAGATCGCCATATGGTACTGCACCGGGGATGCCCTGCAGGAGGACAAATCTCTGCGAAACAGCTTCAGGTACTTGGGAGATTATTCCCGGCGGTACTCAAACCGCATGTTTCTAGATACACGGCGGGTACGTCACTTTAACCCTCCAGTTTCTTGCACTTAAATTCTCCATGGACTAATCTTAGTGATATACTCGTAACAGATGCCTGAGACTGAAGCTATCGAGATCTTAAAGAGTCAGAACGAGCTTCTAGTTCTACAGACGAGCGATCTGTTTACCCAGATTAGAGAATTGGTAAGAAACCTGATTTCTGAGTTAGGATGTAACACTGTCCACTTTATCTTTGAAAAAACTTTTGTGATGCAGAGAGAGGCGCTAATCCGCCATGGGCTGCGAGGGGATCCAGGTGCGGGCTCATCATCCCAGGGGCCAGCTGCCCCAGTTGATTGTGAGACTAGATTGCAAGATGCTCTCCGCCGGGCGGAGGCCCGAGAGGCTGATTTGGCACAGCAGGTGAGACTCGTTCTGCACTTGTGTTCTAATGATTGAGCATGTCTGACTTTGAGTTTCTTTAGCAGCGCCAGGAATTGGAGGCCGCTTTGGCGAGGGCGCAGGAGTTGGAGAACCTCAATCAGCAGTTGAGGGACCAAGTTTTGGAGGAGCGGACGGCGAGGGCCAGGGCGAGCGAGGGATCCCACCCGGATGTGTACTGGGAGGGTAAGATGGCTGGCCTACAGGAGGAGCTGGCGAGGTCGCAGACAGAGGTGCGGGAGCTTGATTTCAAGTACCGAACCATGTGGGACCGGGTGATGAAGAAGGGGCGAGAACGAGCTATGCGATCCGGCACTCAGAGTCCAGGAGCTCGTCCCCCCATTCCTGCCCCGTCAGTCGGCCAGGCCCCTGCTGGGAGCTCCGTCTTCAGAGACCTCGACTCCCTTCTAGCCGAGGATGCGTGGAGAGCATTGCAACCCACGGGCTCATCGGGGTCTATGCGTCCAGCTTCCGGACATCGTCGTGCTCGTGAGGAGGACGCCGAGAGCCAGATGAGGCACCCCTCTCGGGATAGGAGAGATGATGATGCGGAGGGAGGGAGGAAGGATTGAGAGGGTACCAACGCAGGGGTATGCCCCTGTGTAGTAATGATGTATGATTATGATGTTATGCTTGCATATTTCTCTATTTACATGGGCACTTTTGTTCTGCTTTATGTTTGTACCTGTGATTCCTGCATGCACAACATTAAGGGAAACTGTTAGTAGTATCTGTTTTCGGCCCCTTGCCCAAAAAAGAGCAACTACCTTTTCCCTAGCCTTCGCATAGGGTCAAGGGGCCGTGTCCTACTAACCAGACAAATGGAAGGATATTAATGCGTCATGCAAATGCAAATGATATTAACGAAATGAGATGTGTGAGAATTTTTTATTATTATTATTTTATTTTATTTTTTTTCCGTCTACCTGGTGACTGCCCAGAGTCAGCCTAGTCGAATGATGAAAGGGAAATGCACACTCAACTTCCCAGGTATCCTAAGCTTGCATCTAGATTGATTTGGGCCTCTAGACTCCTCAAACTAACCTCGACCGGTTAAGACTCATACTGATGACAATACCGTCATGCCATGCTTAGGCTCCCAGCTGCTTCCGACCATTAAGTTTGCCCAAAAAGTTTTTGAGGTAAATAATTTGCCCGACCCGGGTCTCTTTCCTCACAATCTAGAAGGTATATGATGGAACACCTTGGAACCCTAACGGTCAACCGCGCGACGCTGACCCGGAATCAGACGCCGTTGCACCGATTGGTGACGCGCATGCATTGACCTAAGCCCGAAGTTTTCGAGAGTACACATTGGGATTATAGTTAAGAAATTAATTCACCAGAAACATCAACGTTACTCTTTACCCATTTTAGACTCCTGTGATCATGTGAGCATGTGACGATTTTTGAAAACGAACCATTTTGAAATGATGTTCAGTCTTTAGATAGCTATCTCGTGCTGAACCTTGAGGGAGAAAAAGTGAAGAAATTGTGGAGACAAACCTCACAGGAGGATCAACAAAACCGTTAAAAGGGGGAGCTGTGACAAAACGGACCTCTTTTGACCTCTTAAATGCCCCTATTTTGACTTTTCAGGCCTTTATTGGATTTCATGGCCAGGCACGGTCACGACCAGGCTTTTTTTCATGATTGCTTGAACCCCTTTTTTCATTTTTGTGTATTTCTTTTCTGCTCTTGACATTTTGGGGTTATTTGATATTCCGCCAGCGGGGACACTGCCCTCTTCACGTGCTCTGGTCCTTTGTATTTCATTTCTGGGCCCTTTTTTATTGAGGGGTTACATCTATCGGGTTTTTTGAGGGACCGCAATTTGCTGAGCTCGACCGTTTAAGGGCGTCAACTGTCCTGATCGGTCGAGAGACGAAGAGCAAAGGTTCCATTTGACAGTGCACTAAAGACTTGGAACTCATTTTAAACAGGTTCTATTTGAAAAAACGTGCAGGTGTGTGCATCTCATGATGAGCATAGGGATCCGTATGAAAGTAAAGTAGACACTTCCAAGGTTCTGGTGGACCAAAATCTTAGTCGAATCCTAATGTTAACCCAACCTATCATGCAACTAGACCTAGACAGGGGGTTACATGGCAGTCACTAGACAGTTGGATTTTGTGTTTTTTTTTTTTTTTTTTTTTTGATTTTTTTGTCATTTTCATTAACATATTTACAAATATTTTTGATGCTTTTTGGATATTCGATTTTTTGGGATTTTTGATTTTTTGATTTTTTTTGTGTTTTTTATGGATAAAACTTCTTCAGGTATACCCCGTTCCATGGGTGGGGCAATTCTTCTCCTCTCTCATTAATTAAGCGGTAAGCGTTACTTGAGTATGTCTCCTTGATTACAAATGGACCTTCCCAATTTTCTTGCAATTTGCTCCTGGGACCAGGAATTTTGATCATTTTTCTTTTAAGTACCATTTCCCCAATTCCAAACTTTCTTTCAAGAACCTTTTTTGCATAGAACCTTGCAATCCTATTTCTGTAAACCTGGGCGTGATTTGCCGCCATCATCCTTTTTTCGTCTAACAATTCCAGTTGGGTTAACATGGCGTTACGACGCTCGGCGTCACTAATTCCATTGTCCAACTGCACTCTTAGAGAAGGGAAGAGAATCTCATATGGGAGTACCGCATCCGTTCCGAATGTGAGTGAATAAGGTGTTTGTCCAGTAGGGGTTCGGACGGAAGTACGGTACGCCCAAAGAGCTTCTACTAGGCGATCAGGCCAGTCTGAATAATTATGTGATCTGCAAGTTCTTTTAATGATTCGAATGAGGGTTTTATTAGTGGCTTCAGCCTGACCATTTCCTTGTGGGTAGTAAGGCGAAGAATGATGCAAATTGATGCCATACTTACTGCACATGTCCTGGAGCTCTTGGGAGATAAATTGGGGTCCATTGTCGGTGATGAGGTCGCGCGGTGTCCCGAACCTGGCGAGGATGTTGCGCTTGATGAACTTCACCACCGTGGATGCTTTGATTTCTGCAAATGCTTCCGCTTCGACCCATTTAGTGAAATATTCAGTGGCGGTTAGTATGAATGATTTCCTTTTTGTTTCACCTGATCGATCCTCTAAAGGTCCTATAACGTCAAATGCCCACATGGCGAAGGGCCACGGGGAAACGACGGATTTGAGAGATGAAGAAGGTGCATGAACCTTGTTAGCATGTAACTAGCATTTTAGGCACCTTTGAACGAATATGGAACAATCGGCCTCCATTGAAGGCCAATAATAGGACATGAGGAGTTTCTGGGCTAAGGCACGACCATAGACGTGACCGCCACAATCACCGGCATGGGCTGCCTCTATGACACTATGAATTTCGGTGTCATCTAAACACCGAAGAAGCACTCCACTAAAGGATCTCCTTAAAAGATGGCCGCCTAAGATAAGGTATCGCTGAGATGCACGACGGATAGCCTTGCGATCAGAAGATGTTGCATAAGACGGGAATGACCCATCGCGGAGATAGTTCATGATGTCAAAATACCACGGATTCCCATCATCCCAATCAGGGGTGAGTTCATCTGTGATAGCAGAGATGTGCTCGGATGGATGGAGGAATTGCTGGAACCAGGGGTCCCGGAAGGAAGGCGAATCTTGCTTGTGCAGGGTGATGGTGGCTGAACCTTTGGTGACAGGAATCTCTAATGCTGAAGATAGAGAGGCCAAGGCATCTGCTAGGATATTCTGAGATCTAGGCACATGCACGTAGGTGATCCTTTTGAAATGCCTAGTGAGTGACTTCACTAATTCCTGATATGGCTTCAGTTTTGAATCCCGGGTTTGGTATTTGCCCACAGTTTGGCGGAGGATTAGTTGAGAGTCTCCAATTATCCTTAATTCTAAGACATTAAGAACCAGCGCCAATTTTAAGCCAGCTAGGAGAGCCTCATATTCAGCAACATTATTGGTTATTGTGAAGGAAAGTTGGCAAGCATGCGGAATGCTTACCCCTTCTGGAGATACGAGGACCACTCCTATCCCACTACCTTGAGAATTAAGAGCCCCGTCGAAATGAAGGACCCAGGATGGAGTATTATCCACTATTGATCCCAACTCCTCATCCGGGAATTCTTCGTCGACAGGTGAAAATGTGGGCAATGGGTGATGGGCTAGGTGCTCGGCAATTGCTTGCCCTTTCACAGCCTTCTGATTCACATAGGTGATGTCAAATTGATTCAAGAAGGTCTGCCATCGCACCAGCCTATCTGTTACAACTGGCCGCTCTAGCAAATATTTGATTGGGTCCATTCTTGCTAGAAGTTTGACCTCGTGGGCGAGGAAGTAGTGCTTCAGTTTCTGCACTACCCAGACGACGGCCGCACACGTCCTTTCCATGGCAGTGTATCGCTTTTCGGCATCATTGAAAAGTTTGGACAGATAGTACACCGCTCTTTCCTTCTTCTCGTCGTCTAATTGGGCCAATACTGCACCAGTTGATTTCAGTGGTGGAGACATAGAGCAGTAGAGGCCGCCCCGGGATAGGAGCCATAAGGACTGGAGGGTTGAGGAGGTAACTCTTTAATTCATCGAAGACCTTTTGACACTTATCACTCCAAATGAACTTTGCCCCTCCTTTCAACAGGTCGTAAAAGGGTTTGCATCTCACAGAGTATTGAGATATGAACCGTCTGATGAATTGCAAACGGCCGATGAGACCCTTTATGTCCCTGACATTCTTAGGCGGGGGCATTTCCACTATTGCCTTCACTTTGTCTGGATCGACCTCAATCCCTCTTCTACTCACCATGAATCCTAGCAATTTCCCTGAAGAAACACCAAATACGCACTTCTTTGGATTCATCTTCAGTTGGTGCTCCTTTGATCTCTGCATTACATTCCTAAGGATTTGAGCGTGGTCCTTCCGGGTTCTGGATTTCACCAAGATATCATCCACATAAACCTCCATATCAATGTGAATCATGTCATGAAAGATTGCCATCATAGCCCTTTGGTAGGTGGCTCCAGCATTCTTAAGCCCAAATGGCATGACCATGTAGCAATACGTTCCCCATGGGGTTATGAAGGATGTTTTCTCCTGATCTTCCTCAGCTAGTCTGATCTGGTTATACCCCGAAAAACCATCCATGAAGGATAGCATCTCAAATCCGGCCGTGTTATCAATCAGCAAATCTATGTGAGGAAGTGGGAAATCGTCCTTTGGGCAAGCTTGATTGAGGTTGCGAAAGTCTATGCAAACTCTAACCTTTCCATCCTTTTTTGCCACAGGGACGATGTTAGCTACCCACTTAGGGTAGAGCACTACCCGGATGAACTTGGCCTTGTGTAGTTTGTCAACCTCTTCTTTTACTTTAAGTGCTAATTCTGGTTGTAGCCGTCTCAACTTTTGTTTTACTGGTTTGGCATCGGGTTTTAGGATTAGCCGATGTTCCACCAGTTCTGTGCTTAATCCCGGCATGTCCTCGTACGACCAAGCAAACCCATCACGGTGCTCTTGGAGCACGGCTATTATGGACCCTTCTTCTTCTGGACTCAAGCGGGCACTGATTAGCACTATCTTCGGATCCTCCTTTGTTCCGAGGTTGACTTCTTTAGTGGGTTCGTCGATAGCTGATGAAGGTTCATCAAACCGTCTCGCCCCACTCACAAGTGGTTCGACCAAGTCATCCACCTCTTCCTCTTCACTAAGCTCAAACACACCTAAACCATCACTGCAAGATTCGTCCTTCACTATCTCCAATGGTTCGGGGATGACCCCATTCTGAAGAAACTTATCCAACTTTTCCAGACCCTTGCACCTATTTGCTAATTCCTGAACTAAGAAAGAAGGAACTTGCCTAGTCCTACAATTTCTAGACATGGAGGAATCTAACCTAATTCCTAAACTGCTATGTACATTGCTGGGAGAACGGGTCAATTCTGTCCTGGATGGGACAAGAGTAGACCCTTGGGACAAAGATTCCATGACGGCAGGGCTCCCCCACCATACAGACTCCTCGAAAGTGATTTCCCCTTTTGTGGGATGGGAATCAGACTTTTTTTTTTATGACCGAACGCTTGTAGCATGGAACATTCAGAAGAAATGGCGTTGGTCGGAGCTGAGAGCATCGGAACTGTAGGTGGGTGAAATAAGAAAGGAATGAAAGTAGCCGGGGCTGGTTCATCCCTGGCCAAGAAAAGCCCTACCGTCGGTCTGGCTGATTCACAGAACAAGGAGGATATGCCAAAGTCCTCCTCTTGATCCTCTTCATAACACTCTCGCACCTCTTCTTCTATCCTAGGTAAATCCTGCTTCTTTCTTACAAAATAATTCATGAGGGACCATCCCTTCGTTTCTTTTGGTGATTCAGCAAACTTATATCCCAGGCCACATCCCCCAGTGACAGGGCTCTCTGAGACGGGGTCACGGATTCCTTGTTCTTCTTTCCCTAACCCAGAGCCTGAGCTATATCCCATCTTACCCATGAGTTGCCAACCTATACCCGACCTAGGCCTCAAGTGGGAATTTACTGATGAAAGGACAGGCTCTTTGCCTTTCCTGGAGGTTATCATGGAGGGAATTTGCTCTACTGTCACCGAGTCCAATGACTCGATATAGGGAGTGCTTTTAACCTTCACAATCTTCCCGTTATACGGGAACTTATAGCACTGATGATTGGTGGATGGGACTCCCAAGGTTTGGTCCATCCATGGTCTCCCTAGAATGGCATTGTATATTGGCTTAACGTCCAGAATGTAGAACTCCGAGATCATGGATACCGGGCCAATTTCTAATTGGAGGAAAATCTTCCCATCTGCTGGTCTCTGGGAATTGTCATAAGCTGAGACCATCATAGAGGTAGATTCAATCTTCCCTGGGTCTATCCCTATCCTTTTGAGAGTCTTAAGGGGACAGACATTGATGGAGGCACCGGTATCCAATAGAATGGAATCTACTGAATGACCATTAAGGATGGCAGTTAAGCACAGAGGGAGGGATCGGCACTCAGGGGGAGCTAGATCCTTTTCGGGGAAAGAGATCATGGGAGTCTGAGTAACTGAGAGTATATCATTAGTGACCCCGCCACTAGGAAGATCTTCATTAACCGTGATTTGTTGTAAGAAATTGAACAAAGTCTCCCTGTGTGTGGGAGACCTGCGGATAAGTTCAAGGATGGAGATCTTAGCGGGGGTCTTCTCTAGATGCTGGAGTATGTCATACTCAGACTGGGCATTCTCTTTGGCAGGGAATGAGTTATCTTGAGAATCTAGAGGCTGGCTCGGGGGAATGATGCGATTCCTGAGCGTTACCCCTACTGAGATTGGATCTGTTTCCAATGGTGACCTAATGGGATTGATCATTGAACCCTGGTTCTTGCTTGGACAAAAGATAGATAAGGTGGGCCCCTCGGCTGTGATTGGAGGGATCTGAATGAGGGAGACCGTCTTGAGGGTTGCCGGTCGCTCTTTGGGCCGGATTAGGACCAAAGGCTGATTAGGGGAAAACATGGAGACCTCTGGGGTAGCTCCTTTAGCTTCGCACGACCAAGTGGGATCTTGATGTCTTATCCCGGACCCTTCGTACTCCCAGTATTGCTCTCTGCGGACTGTCACGGGCTCCAAGTCCTTGATCAGTGTGTTGACCTTTCCTTGAGAGCTGGAGGGGTCTTGACTCACCTGATGAGAGGGCAATGGGTCCTTCACAATTCCCAGTTCTTTCCTAGCCTTCAGAGCCTCGATGGCTTTTCTCATGTCCTCCCAGTTTATCCGTCCTTCATCATTCAAGTCATACACCCAATCCCTGAAGGTGAAGCAATTATATATGGTGTGTCCCGTGATCCTATGGTAAGGGCAGTACCTAGAAGTGTCCGTATTGCGCGGGACACCTTCCTTTTGAGGCGGAAGTTGAATGGCGTTGCATGCCATCAAAGCATAAAAGATATCTGCCAGTGATTCCGGCAGAGGCGGATATGAGGCCCGCTTAGCCATAGGACGACTGTAGTTAGTCGGGGGCGGGACGGCTGAGTATTGCTTCTGATTGGGCTGAGTATCAGACTTGGGATGAGAACTGGTAACCTTGGTTGGTGGTGCCAGCATGCTGACCTGTTCATTGATAGTGACTCCTTCTGTGGTAGGAGCTGATGAGATTTTCTTATTCCTGCTTCTATTTTCAAAGAATGAAGGCAGAGTGGAGTCTCGGATTTGAGATTGAACTACCCTAGCTCTGTTGTATAGCTGAGCGAACGTCTGGAGTTCACTAAGCATAAGGATTGCTCGAAGCTGAGGAGTAGCATTGTTAACAAGCATGGTGACTGCTTGTGCTTCAGGAATGACCTCTGCTCTAGAAGCCATAGCTCTCTACCTGTTAGCGAAATGAGTGAAGTCTTCGTCAGACTTCATTTTCTCCATTACTAGATCGAACAAGGTGGGAGGTAAGGCTGCCATGTGGTTGAAGTGGGTAATAAACCTCTCAGAGACCATGTCAAAGTTGATCAGGTCAGTAGCTGGTAGAGAAGAGAACCACCTTAAGGCCTCTCCCTCGAGGGACTTTTGGAAAAGGTTGACCAGAAGGACTCTATCGAAAAGCCACTGATGGGAATCCATGAGAAACCCAGACAAATGATGATGGGGGTCAGTGGTACCATCGTATTTTCTGTACTTAGGTACCTTAAACCCTTGTGGAAAATAAGCTGGGGGGAGCTTGCAGTAGCTCGAAAGAGAATATGGCTGCCTGAGGTTGAGATTTTCGGCCATGAGTCGCCGTACACAAGTCTCGACCTCATTCTTATAAATGAACTCCTCCTGTTTGGGAGGTGTAACCTGATTGATGGGATTGAAAGGGACCGTGTGAGTGGGCATGGCCTGACTTGGCTGGGGTCTGCTAGAAGATCCTTGGAATTGGGTCTTCCGAGGAGTGGCATCCTGAATTTTGCCACGAGAAACCAACTGGATGAGTTGATCCGGAGTATAGCGTGATAGGACGGCAATGAGTTCCGGATCTTCCTCAGGGTTTTGGAATGTCCTACTGGAGATTACCGGCTCATCCTCTTCTTGTGAGGTAGAAGATTCATCGGATTCCCTCCTCTGAGGGCCTTCTCGGGATGCTTGGAGCATCCCTATAAAGGTCTGTTGTGGATCGTCTTCAATCTCAAACAAAGGGTTGTGACTAACATTATTACCGAACTGGTCCATATCATCATACACAGCATTGACATACATTCGGTTCATTATGAAGTACAAACCCTAGATGAGTTTAGATTTCACTTGAAGTATTTACCAATGTTTTATGAAAATTGGTTTCTAACAAATCAAGTTTAATCCCTTAACGTCCCTTCACTTTTCCAAAGATTATTTCACCAAGATTCAATTAAGTGTCTTAGGATTTAAAATAATTCTCTAACTCCTCACGCAAACCCAGGGTTCCTACAAGGTGGTTTCAGGTACAACCTGCTCGGCGGCCAAGTGGGAATCCCTGGCTCGCGGAGACTGACGGAGGTTCCCAACAGGACTGGACTAGTCACACCCGAGTGGGAATCCTCAGGTGGAGAGTCAAATCCTGTGGGAGAGGTGACTAAAGAGTGTGATGCCGGCTCTTCCTTAAAATCCCCGCAGAGAACACCCCAAAAAAAGCCCAGTAAGCAGGTTAGCAAACAACAGGTCAGAACATTTAACAACTCAACAGAACAAGCAGCAACAAAACATGCGTGAACAGAAATAACAGAAGAGCAAAGGAAACCGATGGGATGTCGGCGGCTAAGGGCTAGCCGTGAAAGGGCACGGACGGCTAAGTGGCAGCCGTCCAAGAGGGAGTCGACGGCCAGGGTCTAGCCGTCCAGTGGGTCGGACGGCCAGGCTCTGGCCGTCCTCTGGAACTGTAGACGGCCAACCGATGGCCGTCCAAGAGCTCGACGGCAGGGGTCCGGTCGTCCAGAGGGGTTGAAGAGTGTAGCCGCTCAAGAGGGAGCCGACGGCCACGGTCTGGCCGTCCAGAAGGTCTGGCGGCCGGGTGATGGCCGTCCAAGGGACTCGACGGCCGGGGTCCGGCCGTCCAGTGATTATTGAGTTCAGGATCCTTACCTTCTTTTCCTTTGAACGCGACGCGTGCAGCGGGCTACAGAGGTCCCATCGTGATCGCCAAAGGGCTGTAGGCGCCCGGAACGTCCCCCGTCGCAGCTGCGAGCTTCGGGCGAGGGTTCTTCTCCGTTCGTCTTAGCACTGTGGCGATTTAAAGGAAAAGTTAGAATAAAAGTGTGATCGCCAGGAGCATTACCTCTCGGTCCCTGTGCTCCGCAGGATGGTGAGGATGTGATCGCGTTCTGTGGGAGCGGGAGATGCTGGTTCCTCCTTCTCTTCCTCCGGCCGGCCAGAAGAGGAGAGCCCGGTACTCTGCATACGTGAAGGTGGTAAGGATCCCCTGAAAGTAACAAACAAAACACAAAATAACCCGATTAGGAATATTTGGTGCAGGATCTACTCATAAAGATATAAAAATCAACTACAATCAGGAGGGAACGCACCGGATAGGTGGTGGGGAGGGAAGGTGACCATGTGTTATGGCCACCCACCTCCCGTTTTTTTTTTAAAAACCTCTGTGCAGGGGTAAGAACCACTAGGTCATCTTACGTGCATGCATGCAAATGAGGAGGAGTTGTGTGTGTGAAGAGTGAAGTGGTATTGATGATGCAATGGAGTGAATAAAAGAATGTAAAAAAGGGAAAGGTTAGAAAGACAAGCCCGTTTCGCAATGCAGCATAGGCCTTCCCTCTTGGAGACTCCTTGCCAACTTCCTCAAGCCTTTCTCCAGGAAATCCTCTTAACTCTCAAAATCCTCCTTCTTCTTAACCCGAAGTCCTTAACCCCTTGCTCGAGAGGATGTGGGGGGGTTTAAATAGGCGGAAGAAAAAGGGGGAAAAACAGGGGTCTAAATCCCCGTAAATCATCCTTCAACCAATGGGGAGTGGTCAAGGGTCGGAGGTAGTGGTCGCGGCAGTCGCCGGAGTGGGGAGTGGTCGGAGTAGTGGGGAACGAGGGCGGTGAGTGGAGGAGATCGTGGGGAAGACGGAGTCAAGGGGGTGGTTAAGGAGTGGACGGCCAGGTGACATGCCTTCCATTCTTGTGGTGGAAGGCGGCCCGGCTGGCCTTCGAAGGGAGTGGAAGGCGAGGGGTAGCCTTCGAGGGAGGCGGAAGGCAAAGGGTGGCCTTCGAAGGAGGTGGAAGGCAAGGGGGTTGGCCTTCCACGAAAAGGTGGTAAAAAGTGAAAAAGGTGGCTAAAACGGTGGAAGGCGAGGTAGCTGGCCTTCGAAGGTGGTGGAAGGCGAGGGGTGGCCTTCGAAGGCGGTGGAAGGCAAGGGGTTGGCCTTCCACGAAAAGATGAAAAAGGTGGCCAAAAGGGTGGAAGGCAAGGTGGCTGGCCTTCGAAGGTGGTAGAAGGCGAGGGGTGGCCTTCGAAGGTGGTGGAAGGCGAGGGGTGGCCTTCGAAGGGGTTGGAAGGCGGACTGGCTGGTAGTGGGCTTAGATGGCTGAAATGAGGGGATTTATGATAATGAGCTGATGGTGGGGGGATTATGACCAAAAGGGTGGTCCAAAATCGGTGTCTACACCTGGTAGAATGGTTTATGAGATATGCATGTTACATTTCGAATGCATGTAATTTATATCGAGAATTAGGAGTAGTAATTACTGCTTTACTTGCTTACTTTACCTTTATCTGTGTTACTGCTCTTGTGGGTGCGTGAGTGGGCGGTGGGGATCGAAGGATCCCTACTGAGTCTTTTCGTTGAGACTCACCCCTGTGGTTTTCAGGTGAGGGTTCCAGGCAGGTTTAGCGAGGAGAGTGCTGCTTAGAGTTGCGCGCCGGCAGTGGTTGTTCCGGGGTATGCTCCGACGTAGTTGTTATTTTATTTTTGGCCTGTACACTTAATAATTTCTTTTCTGTTGGAGTATGTAATTATTTGTTGTGTCCAGTCGCATTGTAATAACTTTTTAATTCTTGCACTTCCTTTTCAATTCAATGTGATGTGAATGTTTAGCTTAGTTAATTATTTATTTCCCAGACTTATCTAGATCCTGATTTGGTTCCAAAATAATGATTCAGTACCCATTTAGTAGTCGGATGCCCGATTATAGGGTGGCTGGTCGTCACACTTCTTCTGAGGAAGAGCATGCCACGCATCTTCAGGTGGTGTTGCAGGTTCTGAGAGAGCACCAACTCTATGCCAAGTTTAGCATGTGTGAATTCTGGCTAGATAAGGTACACTTCCTGGGGCATGTCATTTTGGTGATGGCATTGCAGTGGATCCAGCCAAGATTGAGGCAGTGATGGATTGAGGCAGATCGACAACAGTGACTGAGATCAAGAGTTTCCAGGGGTTAGCAGGATATTACATATGGTTTGTCCAGGATTTTTCTTCAATAGCAACCCCCTTGTTAAGGTTGACTCGTAAGGGTGTTCGTTTCGTGTGAAGCGAAGAGTGCAAGCAGAGTTTCGTTGAATTGAAGGCTCGTCTCACTTCGGCTCCAGTTCTGGTGCTTCCGTCAGGTTCAGGTGGATTTGTAGTTTACTCCAATGCATCTCGTCGAGGTTTGGGTGTAGTCCTGATGCAGTATGGTAAGGTTGTGGTCTATGCTTCTAGGCAACTGAAGAAGTATGAGGAAAACTATCCCACTCATGACTTAGAGTTAGTGGCTGTAGTATTTGCACTGAAGCTCTGGCGGCACTATTTATATGGGGAGAAGTTTCAAGTTTTCACTGATCACAAGAGCCTGAAGTATGTTTTCACTCAGAGGGATCTGAATTTGAGGCAACGCAGGTGGATGGAGTTTATCAAGGATTATGATCTCGACCTTTCTTATCATCCGGACAAGGCGAACGTGGTGGCAAACGCCTTGAGTCGGAAGACGGTCGTATCACATCTTATGATTCAAAAATGGAGATTATAAGAGCAAGTTGTGGAATCTTCATTTAGGATTCGTCGAGAGGCTGATAGAGCTGTGTTGGCCAGCTTAACTATGAGGTCAGTAGTTTACCATGTAGTGTAGGGCGGATGCAGAGCTACCACAGATTCTCCAAATATCAGAGGTAGAGTTGTGGGAAGATGGCACGGTCAGATTTAGGGGCAGACTCTATGTTACAGCTGAGGAAGAGGTGCACAGGAGTGTCCTGGATGAGGCACATTGTTCTACATATGCAGTGCATCCCGGAACGACTAAGATATATCATTATTTGAGGAGGCACTTTTAGTGGCATGGTAAGAAGAAGAATGTGGCTGAATATGTGGCAAAGTGCCTGACTTGTCAGCAGGTTAAGGTAGAGCACCAGAGACCAAGAGGGTTGTTGTAGCCGTTACCGATCCCGGAGTGGAAATGGGAGCACGTGACTGTGGACTTTGTGATGGGTTTGCCCGTGTCACCCGGCAGGAGAGATGCAATCTGGGTCATTGTTGATCGATTGACCAAGTCTGCGCACTTTCTAGCTATTAGAAAAGACGGGTCAATCGGTAAGTTGGCTAAGTTGTTTGTGGACTGGATCATCTCTTTGCATGGGGTGCCTTTGTCCATCGTGTCAGATCGGGATCTGATATTCACTTCTAGGTTCTGAAAGAGTTTTCAGAAGGCCTTGGGTACGCAGTTAGCCTTTAGCTCGGCTTACCATCCTGAGACCGATAAACAGTCAGAAAGGACCATTCAGACATTGGAGGATATGCTCAGGGCTTGTTGCCTAGATTGGGGAGGTTCTTGGGAGCAGTACTTGTCTACAGTGAAGTTTGCATACAACAACAGTTATCATTCTAGTATCGGCATGGCTCCATTTGAGGCATTGTACGGGCAGCCGTGCCGATCTCCTGTGAATTGGTCTGAGATTGGCGAAAGGCAGATAACAGGGCCAGAGTTGGTACAGCAGTGTGCTGAGGTTGCCAGGGTAGTACAGTAGAGGTTGACTACCGCTCAGAGTAGGCAGAAGAGTTATGCAGATATCCGTAGAAGACCTCTTGAGTTCGAGGTTGGGGACTACGTGTTTCTCCGAATCTCAACTTCCAAGGGTGTGATGAGATTCAGGAAGCGAGGTAAGCTGAGTCCGCGATATATTGAGCATTTTTCCATTCTTGCTCGAATTGGGGAAACGGCGTATCAGCTAGCCTTGCCGCCCAGTCTTGCAGGAGTGCACGATATGTTCCATGTTTCTTTGTTGAGGAAGTATGTTTACGACCCATCTTATGTCTTGAACTTTTTGGAGTTGGAGGTCACTGAGGACTTGTCCTTTCGAGAAGTTTCAGTAAGTATTGTGATGGATATAGGTATCCTTTACGCCAATCATAAGGCACCTATTTCAATCTGGTTCACTAATCAATGACATTAAATTCATTATATAGATTGACATATTTATAATTGCGCATAATGAAGTCCATGAATATGTGCAATAGTCATCAGATTATGATGATATCATAATAATGAAACTGGTGACTTATAAACACATATTCTTAATTGTTCCTAGTCGTAGGATGTTTGAGAAGGACATCAAATATCCGGTAAGACTAGTACAGGTTATTCTAGCTCATATGATGACGGTGACTGATCTCATTAGTTACTCGTGTGGAGACACAATGGTAAACCTGTAGGTGCTCATTAGGGAATGAGTTCACTGAATTGATCCGACATGAATCGCCGAATGGTAATTTACCTGACTATCAATCAGCTTGATTCATCGTCACAGTGGCGTGGTTGATCTTTAGACTTGAGACACCAAAGACACCTTGTCGGTGAACTTCTAGACTTTGACCTTGACCTACGAATCCCTATCCATGGATCTCTAATAGTCAAGGATCGGGTCCAGCAAAACACCTTCGAAGGTGATTATATGTTCAATAAAGGATCGTTCGCTCTCAGGTAACTGGAGAGAGTATGCTTTAGAATAGATCTACAAGAGTCTCTCTCCAGAGTAGAACCAGTATTAGAAAAGATGTTTTCCGATGTTGTACAGCGGAGTCTGATTCAAGTGAGTTGACCATCTAGGGTTTGACAGTTGACCATACCCTAGGTTAACTCGAGAGCATTACGCGAACGAAGGATTATAGCCACGCGGTAACTATGGACGGACAGGTTCCATGAGTGGGTTGTTGAACCCCATTACCTTCCGGGATCATGCAGTGTTGCTTGGCACCCAACTTGATCGGAAGCTCGACCGAATTTACATGCGATGTTAATTCGGCTAAGTAATTAGTTAATATCTAGATATTAATTAATTACAATAAGTCAATAACTAGTTATTGGACTTAATGGGCTGAAAATTGGACTGGTAAATGGGCCAAGAGGGTCACACGCAATAAGATTCTCAGTCGGTGGTACATAAGTAGGATTTATATTAACTCGGAGACTTTTGTGAAAAGTCGCGCCGACTTAATATATATACGCACTGTTGAGAAACCGTAGACCAAGCTCCAGAGTTTTCCCTTGCTGGCCGTCATCCCCCCTTTCTCTCTCCTCCTATGGACGCCCCGTTCAAAGTGTCGGAACAGTCTCCGTCTCTGTCGCGCTTGAATCCCGAAAGTCGGGAATTCCCGTCCGCGGGCTTCCGAACATCGTTGCAGCGACAGATCTTAAGCGAGCGAGCTGATACGGACGAGGGAGCGAGGACGAACCATCGCGGAGGATCGCGTGGATACCACTGGAGGCCGGACGCTTGTGCTGCTCGCGGCATCGCCTCGAAGGAACCGAAATAGAAGCGGATTTGAATCCACACATGGTAATCATATTACGACCCGATTTTTCGGTTTTAGTTTTTTGTTCCGAATCGAATGAGTGGGTATCAGACGGGATAATATTTTAATCGTCGTTTCCGCTGTGTTCTTCGCGTCCCGCCCGAATCCTACTATATTGAGGATCGCAGGGAGCAGGTCCTTCGGAACAAGGTTGTTCCTCTGGTTAAGATGATTTGGCAGCATCGCTCCGGAGGCGAGGCGACCTGGGAGCGAGAGGATCAGATGCGAGATCAGTTTCCCTACCTTTTCTCATAAGTTCTCCTTTTTACCTATGCAATCTTATTATTAGTGCTAGTTTTGTTGTAGTAATTTCGGGAACGAAATTCTTTTAAGGGGGGGGGAGAATGTAAGGATTTAGGTTTCGGATCCAATTATTGGGTCAGTTTCGGTGTCGGACCCCTTGGTTTGGGCCCTTGTGGGGATGGGGCATAGATTCTTTATCATGTCAAGCTTTGCTAAACACGGTTCAAACGACGTCCTGTTAGAGAGACGCGTTTTAGAGGGAGCCACGTTGGTGCCACGTGGGAGCCACGTGGGGCTAGTTTCGGGCCGCGAGAGTATGGCTTCGATCTTATCGTCTGAATGGCATCGGTATTGGGCAACACATTTTAGCTAGTTTCGGTTTAAACCCGCGAACCCTTCCTCCTTTCCCTCGTTTCTGTCATCTTCCTCTCTCTCCTCCCTCTCTCCAATCCCATCGCTCTCCCTTCCCTTTCTCCTTTCTTTTTCTCCCCCTCCACTCCATCAACCCCCCCCCCCCCCACTTAACTTCCACCACTACCACCATCATTTCTTCCGTAGCGTATTGCTTTTAGGACGGCGGTTGACGTCTCGGTGGAGTAACGGCATCCACAGCGGTACCGGCGGCGGCTTATGGCGTGGCAGTTCGGCGGCTTGGAGTTCGGAGGAGTTCAAGTAACCGGTAGGGTGACGATGTCCATTGTGTTTTGATTAAAACTATGTTTTTCCTGCTTTGGACTATGTTTAGGGGATTTCGGGGTGAAAATGGTCACTTTATAAATTAGGAAATGGTAGGTTTTAATAGGTATTTAGATTCTCCTCCTCCTTCCCTATTTTAATAAGTTTTTATGCAATTTTAGAGAAGAAATTCCACTTTTAATATTCGGGAAGGCTAGGGGAACCTGTTTGCGAATGCTAAATGGCGTCTTGCAACAGCGACGTCATTCTAAATGGCGGCTGCCTCCCAAGACGAGATTTACCCCAGTTCATTCCAAGTCCTAATTCTGTTTCTATCGTGCATGGTGACTAGGGACAGCGACGCCTTTTAAAAGGTGACTATCTTGCATGACGCGATTTAGGCCATTTTCTGAGGCCAGGTTTTACACGAACCAATTTAAGAGTCTTGAATGACGTCGGCCTCAGGCGACGCAATTCAAGATAGAACCTCATTAATCTATGTAATTAACACATGTTTACATTGTTAGATAGTTTAGTTAAATGCATGTTTAAAACCATACTTCGAAGTCGAGGATTTCTACGTGATTGGATCGCACTGTGACGTGTTTTATGTGATCGTGGACCTAGAGTGACAGTTGTTAGCACTTAGGCACTCTGTGTCGGTGTGGGAGTGGTGGGGTGACGCCTAGAGAGAGGGTCACCTGGTGTACCCCGGGGTATAGCTAGTACCGGTGTGGGAGTGGTACATTCGGAGTGTCACTCGTGCTAGGGGAAGCAGAACCACCTAGAGCCGGTCAGGCCGGAGTAGTCAGCGCGCTATCCGAGGGGTTGCTATTTGGTCTCAGTGGGTCGGTGTTTTCCGCGTTCGGCCGCGTGGTTTGCGTGTTTAGTCGAGACACTGGTTGTGGACTCCGTGGTGGAGTGGTTTTAGAGTTGTGTTTACTGCTTTATTTATTTAAATTGCCTTTATTCGTGTTATTGCACTTGTGGGTGCGTGAGTGGGTGGTAGGGATCGAAGGATCTCTATTAAGTCTATTTCGATGAAACTCATCCCTTGCAGTTTTCAGGCGAGGGTTCCAGGCAGGTGTAGCGTGGAGGGTTTTGTCTTAGTTTGCGTGCCAACAGCGATCATTCTGAGGTATGCCCCGATGTAATTGTTTTTTTTTTTTCAGGCATGTACGCTTAATTACCTTTTTTTAGTTGGAATATGTAATTCTTTGTTGAGCAAGTTGAATTGTAATAATTTTTAATTCATGCACTTCCTTTACAATTCAATGTGATGTGGATGTTTAACTTAGTTTATCATTTATTTTCCAGATTTATCAAGATCCTGGTTTGGCTCTAAATTTTAATGATTTGGTACCCATTTAGTAATCAGATCCTCGATTATAGGGTGGCGGGTCGTTACAACAGTAATCTTTGTCGCAACTCGAGTGCCCATATCCATACTCTAGGCTACTAATTATAACTGATAACCTTCAATAACCTTCTTCAGGTGTTCAATTTCAGACTACTGCTGAGATTGCTATTCGAAGAATTGCTAATGTACAGTAATACTAATGCTAATCCCCTCAGATGTGCCTCACTAGCTCCTCATGGTCTACCGTCGACCCCAACGCCAGACATGCCCAGGCCTGTCCTATTTGAAAACTTATAGGAAGGCCTCCTTAGAAGTAAGTGTAGGGGGAGGAGAAGTTATGGCAGCAATCAACTAAGTCATTTGATCCTATAAATAGCATAATATAATTAATATATAAATAGTTTAAATAATAAGTTAATACTAAGAATTATAATCGTCATTACCATCACGTTATGACTTTGTCAATTGTTTCAAACCACATTGTTGTTGTCCAGTTACATCCTAGCTTGAGTCATCTAGAAAACCTTTAGACGTATGGGCTAATAGTCTTCTTTTTTGCTATTTGACAATTAAAAGTCATAATTAGACTAATTTTTTTTATTAATAATTAAAATCAATACTTACGAAATCCTTAGTTAGTTGATGAATGTTTGTTTGCCCTCTCCAATAAGGCACTAATAAATGAGATCGATTAACTTTATTCCTTTTAACAACTTACCGTATTTATAAAAGAAAAAATGTTATCTCATAAACGACTGCTATAATTAAATAATGAAATATGACTAAATAAAATTAAGTATCTTACTATGTGGTCGTCTTGGCCCCATGTCTTACACATACTACTATTGATCTAGCTCCAATCTTGATGGCACATTGCGGCATGCATCCTCAAATGATAGCCCTACAAAATATTGTTAAACACAAGTTAACTAAGAGTGTGTATGTGTGTGTAATGATATTACAAATAAATAATAAAAAACTTGCTTTTCTCTTCATATGTGTAACGACCCGTCACCCTATGATCGGAGACCCGATCACTAAATGGGTGTCAAATCATTATCCAACGGTCTCACACCCGAATCTCATACACACATCTGGAGGAGTAAGCGTTAAATAAGGCTAAATATAACAACCACACGGACTTCAAGGAATCACAAGTGCACAGGAAGGAAATTAATAATGTCCGTACACAGTCCAACAATAATTACATAGTCCAGGAAATTAAACAAGTACAGGCAAAAGCAAAGTACAACAACATCGGGGCATACCCCGGAACTGAGATAGCTGCTGGTCCGCACACCAAGGAGAACACCACACGCCGCCACTCGCCACGAGGTCCACACCTAAAACCGCAGGGAGTGAGCCACACCAAAATTGGGCTCAGTAGGGATCATCCGATCCCCTGCCTCCCACTCACACACCCGCAACTGCAATAACACAGGTACAGGTAATTAAAGCAAGTAAATCTGTAACACACTACTGTAGGCGCCCGGAACGTCCCCCTCACCGCGGCACAGCGCCCGCGAGGCTTGGGAATTGGGGGTTCCTCCGTTCGTCTTAGCACTGTGGCGATTCAAAGGGGAGGGGTTAGAAATGAGAGTGTGATCGCCAGGAGCATTACCTTTCGGTTCCTGTGCTCCGCAGGAGTGTAGAAGGTGATCGCGCGTTTTGTGGGAGCGGGAGACGTCGGTTCTTCCTTCTCTTCCTCCGGCCGGCCAAAGGAAGAGAGCCCGGTACTCTGCACGCGTGTAGGTGGTAAGGATCCCTGAAAAGGAAAGACCAAACAAAGAAGAACCCGATTAGAACTGTAACATGCAAAATCTATCCATAAATATGTAAGAAACTAACTAAAATCAGTGGGAAACGCACCGGATGGGTGGTGGGGAGGGAAGGTGACCATATGTTATGGCCACCCACCTCCCGTTTTTTTTTAGAACCTCTGTGGGGGTAAGAATCACTAAGTCATCCTACGTGCATGCATGCAAATGAAGAGGAGTTGCGTGTGTGGAGAGTGGAGTGGTATTACTAATGTAATGGAATGAATAAGAAAAAGTAAAAGAGAGAAGTTAGAAAGACAAGCCCGTTTCCAAATGTAGCTTGAGCCTTCCCCCTTGGAGTCTCCTCGAGCTTCTCACCAGAAGGTCCCTCTCTGCCTCTGGAAGAGACCCTTAACCCAAAGTCCTTTAACCCCAAAGAATCCTTAACTCCAAATCCTTAACCCGAAAATCCTACTTAACCCCATGCTCGAGAGAATGTGGGGGGTTTAAATAGACGAAAAAAAAGGGGAGAAAACAGGGGTCTAAATCCCCGTAAATCACCCTTCAACCAATAGGGAGTGGTCAAGGGTTGGAGGTAGTGGACGCGGCAGTCGCCGGAGTGGGGAGTGGTCGGAGTAGTGGGGGACGAGGGCGGAGAGTAGAGAAGATCGTGGGGAAGACGGAGTCAAGGGGGTGGTTAAGGAGTGGACGGCCAGGTGACATGCCTTCCATTCTTGGGGTGGAAGGCGGCCTGGCTGGCCTTCGAAGGGAGTGGAAGGCGAGGGGTGGCCTTCGAAGGAGGCGGAAGGCAAGGGGTGGCCTTCGAAGGAGGTGGAAGGCAAGGGGCTGGCCTTCCACGAAAAGGTGGTAAAAAGTGAAAAAGGTGGTAAAAAGGTGGACGGCGAGGTGGCTGGCCTTCGAAGGGGGTAGAAGGCGGGGGGTGGCCTTCGAAGGTGGTGGAAGGCAGGGGGTGGCCTTCGAAGGGGTTGGAAGGCGGGGGGTGGCCTTCGAAGGCGGTGGAAGGCAAGGGGGCTGGCCTTCCACGAAAAGGTGAAAAAGGGTGGCCAAAAGGGTGGAAAGCAAGGTGGTTGGCCTTCGAAGGTGGTGGAAGGCGGGGGGTGGTCTTCAAAGGCGGTGGAAGGCGGACTGGCTGGTCTTCCACGAAAAAGGTGGCTAGAGTCGGGATTTGGTTAATGGGCCTAGCTGGTAGTGGGCTGAGATGGCTGAGATGAGGGGATTTTGGTGATGACGGGCTAATGATGGGGGGGATTTATGACCAAAAAGGTGGTCCAAAATCGGTGTCTACAACTACTCCTAAATCTCGATATGAACCACATGCATTTGAAATGTAACAAGCATATCTCTAGAATCATTCTACCAAGGAGCCGACAACTCGCGTCTCAGCAAAACACGCCCACCACGCCACCGAAAGTGGGAACACACCAACCACACAACCGAAAGTGGGAAACACCGACCACACAACCGAAAGTGGGAAACACCGACCACACAACCGAAAGTGGGAAACACCGACCCGCTGAGACCAAAGAGCAACCCCTCGGATAGCACGCTGACTACTCCGGCCCAACTGGCTCAGGTGGTTACTCCTTCCCCCAGCACGAGTGACACTTCACAGATACCACACCCACACTGGTACTAGCTAACCCCGGGGTTCGCCAGGTGACCCTCTCTCACTAGGCGTCACCCCGCCACACCCACACCGGCGCTGTGCTCCACCCACACCAGCACAAGGTGATAAAGCGCTACAACTGTCACTCTAGGTCCACAGTCGCACAAAACACAACACAGTGCGATCCAGTCACGTAAAAAGCCCTCGGTCGCATGAAACACCACGCAGTGCGATCCGGTCACATAGAAATCCTCATCCTCGAGTACAATTTAAAGCATGCATTTAACCAACTATCTAACAGTGTAAATACATTTTAATAGCATGAATTAGTGTGATTCTGTCTTGAATCGCGTCGCCCAAGGCCGACGGCATTCAAGCATCCTAAACTGGTTCATAAAATCTCGGCCTCAAAATATGGCCTAAAAGGCGTCACTACAGGTAGCCGCCGTTTAAAACGCGTCGCCGTCCCTCGTCGTCTGATAGCGGCAGAAGTAGGGGCGGCTTCAGTTAATTCCACTTAAAAGGGCGTCGTCTAAACTAGTCGCCTTTTGAAAAGGCGTCGTTGTCCCTAGTCGCCGGACAGCGACAGAAACAAGCAACAAACTAAGGAAATTTGCTTAAAATGTGTCGTCCTGGGAAGCCGCCTTTTAGAAAGGCGTCCCTGTCCCTAGACGCTATTCACCACGGGAATCCATTCTAACAGAAATCGCTTCTGGGACATTCTGCCTAAATGGCGTCGTCCTAGGAAGCCGCCATTCGAAATAGCGTCGTCCTAGCACGACGTCGTTTATGGCCAGAAGCCGGTTTCCTGCAACTCGACCCAAGGGTCTCCTTTTGACCCCAAAACACCCAAGAGTGGAAAAACGAAGGGGGAAATCAAACCACCACTTGAAACCCATGAATCCTCATGCATAAAAACCACCATTTCCATTAAGAAAACCCCCTAACACGCTCATTCTACCCCAAAATCCCATACACACATCAAACTCCTCAACGGGAAATACGGATGAAACAATCACAATACATGCAAGGTTCGTCTCCCTACCGATTACTTGAACTCCTCCTGGCTCCATGCCGCCGAACCGCCGCACCGCAGACCGCCGCCGGTACCCCCGAGGACGTCGCCACTCCGTCGGGACGTCGGCCGCCGCCCGGAGAAAGAAACGCCGCGAAGGAACTGGTGGTGGTAGTGGTGAGAGGTAGAGAGGTAGTGGAGTGGTGGAAGAGGAAGAAGAGGAAGGGAAAGGGGAAGAGAGAGGTCGGAGGAGGCGGAGAGAGGGAAGAGAGAGAGTGAGAGGGTTAGAATGAGAGAAAGGAGGGAAGGCTCGCAGGGTCAATCTGGAATAGGGTAAAACGCGTCGTGCGATACAGACGCCTATCAGATAATAGGACGGGCCGTACTGACAGAGGCTCTGAAACGCGTTGCTCACCACAGACGCCGTTCAGACGACAAGACCGGCACCGTGCACTGCCATCCCAGGGCCGTACTCTGAATGGCGTCGTCCCTCAAAGACGCCGTTCAGACGACACGACAGGACCGTACTCTCGCGACCCGAAGCCCGCCTACGTGGCGCCTACGTGGCACAACTGCAACCTAACTAAATGGCGTCCACACAGCAGGACGCCGTTCGAAAGGTGTCGTACCTCCTAGACGTCAATTAAAAGGCACTCCCCAGACCCATCAGGGTCCAAACTAGGAGATCCGGCCAGAAAATGATCCGAAAATTGAACCCGAATCCTCAATCCTTACAATATGGGCCTCATACTTTTACTGCATCTTTCCCATATGCCTAAAAAGGTCAGCATCTTAAGCTAGAGACAACTCAAAATTGAAACTTTGTTGCATAGTGATGTAGATCATTATGATTATAACTTGAAAAAGAAATAAAATTAAATAACTTGAATATATGAATCACCTAAAAATCTCCCATGATAGCTTCCTTCTTTTCAGTAAGAAGCCTAATATATGTTGCCAAGCTATGGAGAACCTAGATTGTGGGGAGGGGAGGTGAATGGGTTATCAAAGATTAAATCTAATAGTAAGTAATAGAAACTCATGCAACATAAGTTTAGTACATAAAGGAGGAGGAAACAAGGAATAAACACATAGAGCATAGAGATTTATTAGTTCCGTCTAATCAGACCTACATCTAGTTCCCAACCGATCTCTTGGAAGTTTCAATAGCTCACGAGCAACACACAGTACAAATCCTGTGCTGGTTATAATAGCACAAACCCCCATGCCGTAACTGGGTCTTCTCTTCCACGCAAGGAAGAGGCACAACATCTCTTAAGCAGTAGGCCCTTTCTTCCACACAAGGAAGACGAACACCACCTCTTGCACTCAGCAATCCCTCTCTTCTAGACTAAGAAGAGGAAACAACAAAGTTATTACAGAAACGAACAAGAAGAATGCCTCTCAATAAGCAGATAAGTATAATACGCACAACTAAACAAAATCAAGACAGAGAAAGAATGAGTCAAGCAGGTCGTGATCTTGATGTTATCAGTGGCCTGAGAGCTTAAGGATGCACAGTGGATGAAGCTCTCTCTCAAGCTCTCTCTAAAACATTGCAAGAAGGAGGCTCTTACTGCAAAGTGAACATTTGAATTTCAGCTCTTTTTCACTTGTTGTTCTTATATCTCTTCTATTCTATTCCTATCATCTCTTTTGCTTGAGGTCTTCAATCTATAGGCAAGATTTGAATCTGCCCCTTGAGACTCAACTTTCTTCTTGTTAGACTTTTTGAGGGAAATGTTGGATAGATGATCTCCAGCTACTTGAGTCTTAAGAGAGCTACTGACTGGACTACATCAGTCTCCTATCCTCTGTCTATCCCTTCTGTTTCCTTCTAATGGATGTAGATGTTAGATCCCAAACTTGCATTCCATTGCAGTCCTATTTGGTATGTGAAAAGCTGTCTGACAGATCTCTGCACCAATAAAAAAAATTAGAAAATCTAAAAAAAAAAAAATCGGCACCCACCCCACCTAGCGACACGTTGCACAGCTGTTTGATCCAAAGGATCACTTGGATCGGACGATTGTTGCTGTTGCCATTGCAATCCACGTGGATTGTAACACCAAGGTGTTGCAGCAAGTATTACTCTTCTTGTTTTATTAGAAGATATGCAAATTCATTCCAAAACATGCCCACATCCAATCTTGTACCAGTAGCGATGCTCCAGCCGCTCAATCGCTATCCAGGCTTCCAGGTTGTATCGTTAATCTTTTCTCGAAATAAAAACCTTCTAAATGATATATAAATCATTCAAGTTTAAATGGGATATATATATATATATATAAAGGCTTTCTCCAATGCCCTCCGGCATTGCAATCTACTGCAGTGGAGGATGCAGAAATTTTTTTCAGTGGTGTCACTCGAATAGTGGATTAGTGGGGTCATTCTATTGAGTCAAAATCAATAGGTTAAGAAGATCACTCTAATGAGTTAAGATCAATGATTAGTTACTCTAATAGGCCAAAATTAGGAAGACCCTAATAAAATTTACAAAATCCAGTGGGATCACAGGATCTCACTGAATATATGATGGATCTGCCATTGATCCACTCTGCAGTTGCTCGTTGATCACTTTGATCGGATGACAGCTGGTCTGTCCACTTTTTTCTTTGAAAAACTTTGCCAAGCACGGGGACCACCTGTTTGGTCATCAATTGGACAGTCATAAAAAAATATATATATATATTACCTAGAATGCAATCTCCCTAACATGCGTGCCCAGTTTACCGAACCGGGTTGGCAGAGTAGGGGCGTTTCAGTTCATGTTATTGAGACATTGCAGCATGTCCTTTGTACTATCTAATGTCATGATGCCACAGGAACAATTGATCTACTCTGATACCGACTGATGCGGGCTAGTGACTGTAGAGAAGAGTTAGAGGAAGAGAAAGATGAAGTTGAAGAGGAACGAAGAAGGGAAGAACACCAGAAAAACACTCTGTTTGAACCAGAAACTCGAAATTCTCAGAATCAATTGTTTACCATGTTTACAACTATACTCCTTTAGATAAGTAAGAGAAAAAGAAGAAAAAATTTTGTTATAAGTTGTGAAAAACACATTTCTAAGCAATTTCCATAATTGTGCAACTTCTAATTCTATTCCTATCTTGGCGAGCAAGCAAAAGTAATCTTCCAATCGCTAGAAAGAAGAGAAAACGATGGAATTTTACCCTAAAACCTGTCATGACAGCAGATAATGGTCATGCATGTGGATCTTACTTGCACTATTTGAATTAGGGTTATGATAATCATTCCGAATTCTATACTTAAAGTTATTCTTATTTGTGTAATACTTGCTGTAATATCCTAATGTGGATTGCAACATCAGCGGCGGCAGCGGTCTGATCCAGCTGTGCAGCATGTCGCTCACGTGGGGTTGGTGGCGGTTTTTCATTTTTTTCTTTTCGTTTTGGATTTTTAAATTTTTTTTTTTGAGTGTCCGATCAAAAAATTTGACGGTATAATCGGGTCACTCGGATCAGCTCTGACTTGGTTATACATTTTTTTTTTAAAATAACTTTTGGTATAGACCTTGATTTTTGTGTAAAGAATAAAAAAGTTTTTTTTAATATATAATCAGGTCAAGGCTGACCCTAGTGACCTGACTGTATTGTTCGATTTTTTATCGGACGTTTAAAAAAGAATTCAAAATCTAAGAAAAAAAAAAAAATCACCACCCACCCACCCAACCGCACACTGCACAACCATCCGATCTGAAGGATCAATTGAATTGGATGATTGCTGCTATTGCCATTACAATCTTCGTGAATTGTAACGCCAGGATATTGCAACAAGTACTACTCTTCTTATTTTATTAAAGGATATGCAAATTCTTTCCAAAACATCCCCGCATCCAATCTTGTACTAGACGCGATGCTCCAGTCACTCAATCGCTATCCAGGTTGCATCGTTAATTTTTCTTAAAATAAAAACCTTCTAAATTGATGACAAAATACAAATATCTCCATGCATCAAATGAACAAACGGAAGCATGCACGGAGATGGATCGTAACGGAAACATACCTTAACGGCGACGTTCGTGGATGGACGGTGACGACTCCGTGAGGACGAGGAGGAGAACCACGTAACGGGCTTCCTCCTAAAATCCACGCTGCAAATCCTAGGCTCTTGGTGATAACCTCTTGGAGAATAACACTTAGGGAGAGAAAGAGAATGTTGAGAGATAGAGAGAGTTGCCCAAAAGTTGAAAGTGTTCTATCTTTTTTCACGTAATCCCACTCTCCCCCTTTTAGATCTCTCTCCTCAACCCTTTCAAATAAAGGAGGGAATAGTTATAACTAAGGGGGAAACACGTGTGGGTAACTTCCCACAACCACTACCCCTCATCTCCTATAATCAACTCCTTAGCCCCACGTGGGCATTGCATGATAGTTACCATGCGTTGGTTAACATTTCCCACTTGCCCATGGAAGGCAAAGGTTAATAAACAACCTCTCTAAGTTGCTACAATCCAACTATCATACAGGAAATTGTAGCGTGCGACCTCACGAGCATAACACGATCAGGGGAGTAGTGATCCATTAAGGTATCACCAAAACTAATGGAACACAATATTCTTTAAAATCTCGTGGTACCCCAGACCATCTTATATTCACCTGATTTAACACTCCGAATCTCTCAGATAAATAATTGGCAGTGTTTAAATCTCAAATGTCATGTGATCATAACTCTGTCTATACACAACTGACTGAGTTCCCCGGGGTATGATCCACATAACATGGTGCAATATATAGATGTCTTCCCCAAGTTCTCATGTCAATTCGATTAATCTCAGCCGCTTTCCTAGTCATGTCCCGCTAGACTATATCAACCTTAGTCCTAAGGATCATGCTAAAGTAGCGACGCTGAGCTTCCTCTTCATGACATAGTTCTTAGGTCACATAGGGTAAAGGTAGAATCAACAATATGATCCAAGAGCTCATACAATGATGAAGCAGAGATCCATTCATCATTCTCATTTATCGGTCGAGAACTGCACATGCGGTATGAAACGCATGTTATGGTGTTCTTCCACAAATGTGGGCGTGTCAATTATAGATTTATCATTTAAACACCATACGGATCTTAGTCTAATCACTCCCACTGCGATTAACCTGAGTCTCATGACTCAGTCGCTTCCACTCAGCGCCTTGTCTCAAGACTCACATCCGGCTTCTGCAGACTATACAGGATGGGTTCAATTATTCCCGTATTCGATCTTTAAACATCTCATCTCGGGTCTTATCTGAGGCGACATAAATAAATATTTTAAGTGTATCTTATTCGCTCTTCTAGCGCCATAGATACACAATGTCTCATCTTGCTCGCTATCTCAGCGCCAAGGCGAATTATCCGTGTGAGAGGGTCAATTCAAGTCTGGTGACACTCATTGATGTGTAAACAAGCATTCCATCAAAAATACTCAATAAGAGAATGCATCGAAGTCAACAATAACTGTTCTTTACATTACAGTTTACATAAACTCATGGCTCTACTATGGGTCGTGAAAGCCTCTCTAGTGATCTGTTTAGTTAGCGGGTCTACTACCATACGATCGGTAGAAATATGTCGAAGGACCACTGCTTCTTTTACTAATAGATTGCGAATGAAGTGATATCTAATGTCAATGTGTTTGGTTTTACCATGATACTTAGGATCCTTGGCGTAAACCAAAGCTGATGTACTATCAACATAGAGAAGTACACTCTCCTCCGAATGAGGAGTGACAGCCAATCGCCGCAGGAAACTCCTTAACCAAACTATTTTTTGACAAGCTGCTGAACATGCCACATATTCCGATTCCATAGTGGATAGAGCAATGCACGTCTGTTTCTTACTACACCAAGAAATGGCCGCGCCACCGAGTATGAACACATATCCTGACGTAGACTTTCTTTCGTCTTTATCTCTGGCCCAATCAGCATCACTATAACCTTTCAACCTTAGATCACCTCCTTCGTAACATAAGGCAAGGTTTGTTGTTCCACGTAAATATCAGAATATTCTCTTGACTGCCTTCCAATAAGCAGGACCATGTTACTTTGATAACGGCTAGCTAATCCGACAGCATAACTGATGTCGGGTCGAGTACACAACATAGCATACATCAGACTCCCAATAGCTGCCGCATATGGCACTTTATTCATTTGATTCTTCTCTTCTTTATTCTGTGGGCATTGGCTTACACTTAAAACACAACTTTTATCAACTGGAGTATCAATGGGCTTGGAGTGATTCATTCGGTATCGCTCTAGAATCTTATTAATGTAGGTTTCCTGAGACATCCTCAAAAACCTTCTAGAGTGATCTCTGACTATTTTCACTCCTAGTACATAGTTTGCTTCGTCCATATCTTTGGTCTCGAAGATGGAAGATAACTACTGCCTAGTGGCATTGATAGACTCCATATTATTCCCAGCCAACAAAATGTCGTCAACATACAATGACAGAATTAGAATCTTCTCTTTCTTTCATTTGATGTACACACAGTGGTCTTCCTCAATCGTCTCAAAACCGA
This sequence comes from Zantedeschia hybrid cultivar, assembly GCA_030544215.1. NCBI lineage: Eukaryota > Viridiplantae > Streptophyta > Magnoliopsida > Alismatales > Araceae > Zantedeschia > Zantedeschia hybrid cultivar. Next base: position 53,149,031 of record JARZZO010000011.1, read on the forward strand.
ATGAGGTGATTTCCTTATGAAATCTTAAATACCACTATCTAGACGATTGTTTGAGGCCGTAAATGGAACGTTTTAGGCGGCAAACTTTGCGCTCTTGTTCCTTTACCTCAAAACCCCCTGGTTGGCACATGTAAATTTCCTCGTCTAGTTCTCCATTAAGAAATGTCGTCTTAACATCCATCTGAAAGAGTTCTAAATCTAAATGTGCGACAATAGATAGGATCAGGCGAACAGACGTAAATCTCACCACCGGGGAGAACGTCTCATCAAAATCAATACCCTCCTTCTGGGTATACCCTTTCGCCACTAGTCGTGCTTTGTATTTGTCAATTGATCCATCTGCTTTGCGTTTAATTTTGAAAATCCATTTGTTTCCAATAGCTTTACACCCAGGCGGAAGATCAACTAACTCCCAGACCTTATTCTTTTCCATTGAATCCATTTCGTCTATCATGGCAGCTTCTCATTCTTTCTTTGATAATGATGAATGTGCCTCTTTGACATTTTTAGGTTCTTCATCATCCAAAGGCTGACACATTAAAATCTCCTCTTCAATCTCAAAACGTCGACGAGGAGTGTGACCGCATTTACTTCGACGTACTTGGGTGTCGGCATCTTCCGATTCTAATGGAGTACTCCCACTCGGTAAATTAATAGGTATACTCCCACTAGCTTGATCATCTATACTATCTCCAGCGATGATATGGTTAGGAACTAATTCCCTCCCTTCGCTGGAAGATGCTAAGAGAACTGTCTCACCCACTTCATGGAGATCAAAGCTTTTTCCGGCATCGCCAAGTTTAGGGTATTCTTTCTCTAAGAATACAACGTCTCGAACCTCTTTCTCTGTCATTCCTCCATCTTGATATTGTCCATACATGACATACCCTTATGAGCTATCAGGATATCTTATGAAGATAAACTTTTTAGCTTTAGGGTCCAGTTTCCCATACTTGTGGGAAGAGTCATGGACATATCCAGCTGACCCCCACGGGCGTAGGTTTCCCAAATACGGCTTTTCGCCACGCCACAACTCATAAGGGGTAGAAGGAAATGATTGTGAAGGCACACGGTTAAGTAAATAGGCGGCAGTCAACAAAGCATCTTCCCAAAATGATATTGGGAGGTTGGCATGCGCCATCATAGACCTAACCATGTTTAACAACGTTCTATTCTTCTTTCGGCAACACCATTTTGTTGCGGAGTGTATGAAATAGTGAGTTGTCTTTTAATTCCCTTTTCCTCACATAGAATCCTAAACTGATCAGATAAATATTCGCGTCATCGGTCTGTGCGAAGAGCTTTTACACTCTTACCGGTCTGATTCTCAACCTCAGCTAGAAAGCGCTTGAAACAATCTAGTGCTTCATAGCGGTGAGCGATCAGATAAACATAACCGTATCGCGAATAATCATCCATAAAGGTAAGAAAATATGATGCTCTATGTCGAGCCTTCACACTCAAAGGTCCACAAATATTAGAATGGATAAGCTGCAATACATCAGTGGCCCTTTTGGCCTTCCTGAAAGGTTTTTGGCATGCCTTTCCAGCCAAACATGATTCACATAAAGGTAGAGTGACCTTAGCGAGTGAACCTAAAAGGTCTTTCGAGCTAACCTGGTCATTCTATCATGTCCTATGTGATCTAGGCGAACATGCCATATTTCCGAACTAAGGTCTTTATCATCAGCCACATACGGCACAGAAGAAGCAGAAGTATTGAAATCAACATCTAATTTAAATAAACCACCACTTAATAAAGCATGTCCATACAACACATCATTTAAATAAATGTCAATATCAGTACCTATCATAACAAGAGCAAATCCTAGGGATAATAAAGATGAAGCTGATAAAAGATTATGCTGAATCCCTGGCGCATAAAGAACATCATGCAATGTCAATACACGACCAGTTCTAAGTTTGAGCTAGTACACACCAACTCCTAAAACTTCTTCACTGGTCCCATTGTCCATGTATACTCTTTATGTCCCTCTTGGAATTCGGCGGTAATCTTGGTACCCATCTCGATCTCTCGTTAGATGCTTGGTCGCTCCTGAATCCATAATCCACTCAGGATAAGTTCGGGCGACTAAGACATAAGAACAAACATACACAGAGAGAGAATTTGGGTTGAGAGATATCTTTTTCGGCTCAGCACACTCGCGAGCGAAATGTCTCATCTTCTCACAATTGTAGCACTTCACCTTTGATTTGTCCCTTTTTCCACCGCGCTTGCCTCTATGGTGGCTCTTCGGTGTCCGCTCTGCCTTGTACTTAGAGCTAGATGCAGTTTTACGATCTATACATTTGAAAAACTTCTTTGGGCCCTTCCTGTCTTGGTGTCTGCCTCCCTTGGCGACTAAGGCAATGGCGCGTACAACTTCTTTGCGTTCAGCCTCTAACTCCACATGACGGGAAATATCAGAAAAATTCTTGATATTCTCATTATGGGTAAGAATCTGCTTCATATGGACCCAAGAGTCCGGTAGAGATCGGATTACTGCAAGGACCTGCTGCTCGTCTGTAAGATCATGACCTGCCGACTTTAAGTCCCTGATCATGCCCGACATAACCCTAAGGTGTTCGGTCATGGTCTGTCGTTGGTCTTTGCGGTAGGTCTCAAACTTAAGTACAAGAGCGCGCAACCGCGTAGTTGAAGTTCCACCAAATTGGAACTTCAGCTGATCCCACATATCTTTGGCAGTTTGGAATTTCTCAAATTCCCCAATAAGATCGTCTTGCATACTGCTTAACATAGTAAAGCACGCGCTACGATCCTTATTGAACCATTGTCAGTACGCTTCTTGATCTCTACGATACTGTGCTGTATTGCCATCCTCAGGCGGTGACATGACGGTGGTAAGATGTTCCAGTAATTCTTGCTCGTTTAGCAAGTATTGAATCTTACGGTGCCAAATGTCATAATTCATTCCCGTCAACTTGTCACCCTTGGTCAAATCAGCAATAACATTTTTCATGGCTATTTTAAATCACTACATAAATAAAATTTAGAGAGTCAAGTTGACATGGTTTACACATCATAATTTCCTTCTAAAAATCCAGACCAATAAATATTAAGTTAACTCAACCATCGGAATCGAAATATAAATCTAGGATACTATAATCATATCCCGATTAATTTAAGGTAACTTAATTTTAATAGAATGATTTTGAGCGAATTTTACAACGAGAGAAACACTTTAAATCTCTCGTAATAGCTATTTATCCAACGTTTACAAGTTTAATTTGAATATCATGGAAGTGAATACCTTCATAATTAAATCAACAGTAATAGCAAAGTCCATGATATTTCAATAACTTGATCAAATTTTAGCTATCATGTATATTTACAAACAAACACATGATCATGTAAATATTTCAATTTTCATTTAACATGATCATTTTAAATGAAATGATAGTTAAGTGGTGCGTAATTTACAAATTATCAATTCAAGACGTGCAAATTTATAAATTATCATTTAAAAATCAATCAATCCGCGCTACACAAGCATGCACAATATTTAAATGATCCGATAATTATGCACGAATAAAATCAATTTAATTGGCAAATATAAAATCATGCATATTTTAAATCTAGGAACACTAAAATCAATTGCCGCTAACCGATATGCGCAATAATTTAACGATCTTATAAATATGCATTTTGCATAGTTGAATAATTGATTATTAATGTCATTTTTCTCCATCGCGCAAATATTCACTTCAATTACACACAAACTTTGATAAGGTTGATATTAGTGACAACAATAAGTTATTTGCATGACGAAATAAAACAAATTCAATTTATTTCATTCTGCGCAATACTATATCCAATCATCACATTTAAATAAGTGGCACTAATGAGGATAATTCAACTATAAATCAAATAGACCATGCAAATCAAATTACATTAATTTGAATTAATAAGCCTATGATTCAAATTAAATTCTAATGCATCATATAATCATAAATTAACTAATTAATACTCCCTAATCTCAAATTCAATTTCTCCGTTCATAATCATACGGAGAATTTGAAACGGGTCCATTCGAACAACCAACCGGCCTGTTTCGGATCCATCCCAATACGGTGCATAGTGAGGTTCACGGTGACCCATAAAAAGTGTTCTTGGGCCTCCATAAACTCTGTCTATCCCAGTACGTGGATAGAAACGATCATAGCGAGGCCACGTGCCACCAAACGGTCCGCCGTGGTGACGTCTGCGGGCCTCCCAGCACCGACGTCGTTGGGCTCGACCCGCCCTCGCCAAGGACATGCCCGCTGGGCCATGCGCGGCTGCCACGGCAGCCCCATGCATGGGCGTGGGAGCCCCCCTGCCAAGGGGCGAGAATGCCTCACCTGCGTGGGGGGAGGGCACCACGCCCGCATGCATGGGCTGGCCGCCCATGCATGGCGTGGGTGCCACGTCCACGTGGGACGTGAGCCCCACGCCCATGCAGGGCGTGGGCGCTCTGCTTCCGCTGGGCGTGAGCCCCACGCCTACGGGCGTGGGTGCTCCGCCCGCACTGGGCGTGAGCCCCACGCCCGCGCAGGGCGTGAGCCCCATGCTCGCGAGTGTGGGCGCTTCGCTCGCTGGCATGGCTCCCCTTCCGTCTGCGCAGGGCGCGAGCGCCACGTCCGCCGGCGTGGCCCCCGCTTCGTTCGTCGGCTTAAGGTCTTCTCCGCGCAGGGACATCGACCGCCGCGGTGGGCTTCCTTCGTCGTCCACGTCACCGTTTGCATGGCCGCCGTTACAGGCGCCGTCTTCATCCTCGTGTGTGTGGAACTCGTCATGGCTGCCGTCACGTCCCATCTCTGATGGTTGGTCACATCCAGAATGCGCGCCACAAAACCCTCTGACGTAGGCTAAGTACTCCGGCGCTCTGAGTCTCTTTGGAGGAGAAGATGGGACGCGGTCGTCGTCGGATGTCTCCTGGGAATAATCGGTTAATTCATCGGGTACCCGCTCCGATTCCTCGTCACTAATAACCACCATAGGAGTCATTCGGCTTGACGAGGCCGCCACATCAAAACGGTTCTTTTTGATCGAGGACCACGCTGCCATGGTTCCGTAACCTGGCTTTGATACCAATGATGACAAAATACAAATATCTCCATGCATCAAATGAACAAGCGGAAGCATGCACGGAGATGGATCGTAACGGAAACATACATTAACGGCGATGTTCGTGGATGGACAGTGACGACTCCGTGAGGACGAGGAGAAGAACCACGTAATGGACTTCCTCCTAAAATCCACGCTGCAAATCTTAGGCTCTTGGTGATAGCCTCTTGGAGAACAACACTTAGGGAGAGAAAGAGAATGTTGAGAGATAGAGAGAGTTGCCCAAAAGTTGAGAGTGTTCTATCTTTTTTCTCGTATATCTCTCTCCTCAACCCTTTCAAATAAAGGAGGGAATAGTTATAACCAAGGAGGAAACACATGTGTGGGTAACTTCCCACAACCAATCCCCCTCATCTCCTATAACCAACTCCTTAGCCCTACATGGGCATTGCATGGTAGTTACCATGCGTTGGTTAACATAAATGATATAAAAATCATTCAAGTTTAAATGGCATATATATATATATATATATATATATATATATATATATATATTGCTTCAATGCCCTCAGACATTGTAATCCACTGCAATGGTGGATGTAAAAATTTTGTCCAGTGGAGTCACTCAGACAATGGATTAGTGGCGTCATTTTACTAAGTTGGAATCAGTAGATTAGTAAGATCATTCTAATAAGCCGGATCCAGTGACTAGTTACTCTAATAGGCCAAAATTAGGCAGGCCCTAATAAAATTTACAAAATCCAGGGATCATAGGACCCCACTACTAAAGATATGATAGATCTGCCGCCGCACTGTGCAGCTCATCAATTGGACGGTCATAAACATAGAAAAATGTATACGTAGAACGCAATCTGATGGCTTGATTCGCATCCTGTGTGATTCCTAAGCGTGCGTCCATGTGCGCCTCGAGCACATACTAGTGTGCGCCCTGGTTGCCGTCCGATCAAGGTGATCGGATGGCAGCTTTTGGAGCGTCCACCGGGCCTTGTACCAAGTCTTTCTCTGTACATTTTAGCAGCCCAGAAGTCTTTGACGATGATAGCCTATGGGAATCGCTCAACTAATTATTTGAAATTTGTTAAATTAAAAAGCAATCTAATGTCTTTATTTCTAATTGCAGTTTAAGAATTGCGAGTTTAATGTACTTTTTTCTTCCCTCTATCTAGTCTGATATTATTTTAAGGATATAGAGACAAGTTACCTAACGGACTAACAAGATTAACCAAACCAGCTAAACTCATATTTAATGCCCTGTTTGGCCTGATTATTATTTTTGATATAATATTAATTTTGATATTTGATATTTTTGAAGTCTACAATATGAATGTTACAAAATGATAGTGGAGGAATATGGAGGAGGATAGCTGGAAGAGAAGAGTTAGAGGTGTGTGTGTGAGAGAGAGTCTTTAGACTCTCAACGACTTAACGGGTTGTTTGGTTAGAATATCAAATTTGATACAATATCAATTTTGATATTGATATATTTATGATACTGAATATCAATATCAAAATTGATATAACACTGAGTTAAGTGTTTGATTGAAGTTGTAACAATATCAAAAGTGATACGAGAAGGTGTTTGGATGACATTTTCAAAATGGTTGACATCCATTTTATGTAATTTTAATTATTATAATATTATTTTTAAAAATAACATATTAAAATTAAAAGTTTGAAATGTCACATAATATTAAATTCAAATTAACATCTTTCTATCTCATTCTCGGTTCAAAATTACTTTAAAAAAAAAGAAGGTAAAACTCAGTGAATTTAGCAAGGTCATACATTAATACTAGAAATGTGGCCTGATTAAAGACGTGCATGTTCTCATGGTTTGACATGTTGGCCTTATGGTGTGACATGAGGAATATTAGTGGGGGCGGAGGCTATATATGATTCGGTGTGAAAGGAGGCTCTCCCTAGCCTCCACCATGCTGTGTGGCTTCCCTGGGGTTTCGTTTGTCTTACACTCTGTTCATGTTTTGGAACGAACAGCCAGTGGCACTTTCAAGTTCTTGTCTACCACAAGCGCAATTAACCCACCCACCCATCGACACCCTGCTACTTCAGCTGCAACAACTTACGTATCATCACTACCTTACATGTCCGAGAGTCTAGTTAATTTGGCCACGCGTGGGCACGTTTGAGCTGTGGGTGCGAGGGTCCTCCTCGTCAATGGCCACCATGTGTCGATCGCCCGGTACATCATGGGGCGCGACAGGCAGCCTTCGTCCTACTCAGACATATGTTTGGCCATACATAACATGCAGCAGTTGGTTTGTCCAAACTCCGTAGTCCCTGTGACTAGCCATAATTAAAGCTGCTCAGGTGAGATGGGTAAGTAGCTGACTCAGAAGCTACCAGTAGCCGCCACCACTTTTATCCAATTTCATTTTCATGCGATTGGAGCACTACAGTTGTTGTTACCTTTTCTGGATAGCTAATATTATTCACTTGCATCCACTAGTTTTGCACGCAAAAGATCGACGTCTACCATACATGCATGCATGCACTCCATTCAATTTGAAAATCGTGTAGAAAAAAAAACATCTATCCTTTTAGATGCATTGGATGGCCACGTACATATAGGACATTTGCGTAAGTGTAGAGACATAAAAATGACAAATCATTTTAGTCTCATATCGGATATTATAAAAATAGGCGTGTGTCTATAATTAGAGCGAAATCTCTCTTTCCAACGAAAGTCTTTTTCCTACAAAAAACACAAAACCCCACCTCTGCTCTAGAGAAAATACCTCAAAAAAGATACGCACATTTCACGCATCCACACTAGATATATTAGTGAGATAAACCCATGACATCAATGTTAATTGATGATGTCTAGCCAACATCATTCTCCCCAACCAAAAGTAGTGTGTTTAATTAATTACTCGTTTAGTTAATAATGTATGACACCAAGAGTTTCTCTCTCTTTACTCCTGCCTCTAATGATTGAAACGAGATCTTTTGAACCTCTCTTTGGTCATTGTGTGCCCCTAAACTCGTTACGGAGGAGAGGTGATAAAGTTATCCTATCATTTCAACGTCAAATGATCCATTCACGCTTCTCTTCATGAATCTTGAGACACACAAAGCTCTGGGATCGACAACCCTGACTCACCCTCTCCATACCCAATGTGAAGCAGATCTAGAAGAGAGAGAGAGAGAGAATCGACTGAGCAAATGGCGATGACAACTGTTGTGGAAGAGATGGCGATGGCGAAGGAAGACTGAGCAAATGGCGATGGCAGCCGCTGTAGAAGAGATGGCGATGGTAGAGGAAGAAATCAGGATGGCAATGGCAGTCGGGAGGAGATGACGATCGCAGAGGAGGAAGTTTCAAAATAGCCCCAATGCTTTCTATATTAGAGTCAATATAGGGTACAACTTGTATTAAATTCGATAGAGTTTAAGGTTGAAATGTGAAGGAGTTTTAAAAATGATATTATGTAACCAGACACTCAAAAAAGCTCTTATCACTATTAATATTAAAAGTGATATTAATACATGCTTTTAATATTAGAACCAAACAGGCTGTAACCAACCAATTCTTTCACGAGTTATGCGTGCAGCACTGATGTGCACTGAAGTTCAATGCAGTGGGTAAAATAATATACTTTTTAAATTTTTTTAGTTAGGTCTGTATTGTATAAGTCGATCTCTGATCGGACGACTTAAAAAAATCTAAAAAATAAAAAAATCGAGCCTCAATATAACAGTAAAAAGTATTATAATGATTTTTTTTATTTTTATTTTTACTCGTCGATCGAAGGTCTACCTATTTGGACATGTAAGACACCTCGAGACCCACTTAAAAAAAATTTAAAAATAATTCTTTTTTTTACCCACACACTAGCACTTAGGATCAGTGCAGCAAGCATGACATAACTCATCTCTCACATGTTAGTAAGGGTGTCAAATGGGTGGGCCAGCCCATGGCCTAACCCAATCAAATACAAATTATGTTACCTTAGGCTTACCCAAATTACTTAAAGAGAAATACTTGCGGCAACCCTTAGGATTCAATAACACCCATGTGGAATGTACCCCCCACTCCAAAATGACACATGGCCCCCTTCACATGTCCCTTGCAGCCCCATAATGGTGCATGACATGTGCCGACGTCAGCCGCGTAGGCATGTATATGTTCTGGAGAGCACATATTCCCCAAACTCTGTATATGCTCCTCATAGCGTGTACATATTCTCCAAAATGCATGTGTTCCCAAAAATCCATGTCCCCGAGGGAGTTTGACGGAAGGGTATTTTGACATATACCCCCAACACCTCACTTATTTTTTCTGAGAGAGTTTTCTTAAGCACTAATTGCCTCCTTCAAAATTGAAAGAGAAAAGTCGCGAAGTGTGTTTTCGTTCTCTCCTAAAACAATATTTTAAGGAAGAGAGAGTGTAAAAAAATACCAAACGCACTATTGTGAAACAATGAAAATAAAAGAAAAAATACATAATGTCTAGAAATACTACTAGGCACAAATAGATATTCCACTGCTCTAACACTGTTACACTACTTCCAAAATCAACACGACACACAATATTCACAAAGCCACACCAAATTGTGTGACTTGGCAATTTGATTTGGAACTATTGAATCCATTTGCATTTCTACAATAGCCGTTGTGTTATGTGGATAGATCACGTTCACATGCCTGAAATAGTGAAAGTATGTACATCAGGACCAAGTTAAATGTTTAAAGAAGCTGAGAAATAATGGCCACAGTTATCAGGTTGGAGTAGAGTCAAACACATAGTAAGCACATTTCAATTGACTTTGCTTGCTCAGATTTGTGTTATTACACTACGTGGGAGACATGAGGGAGATCGAATCCTCATGCTTCATTACTTATTTTCTATTTATTTTGGTGATCTTCACAGATTATAAGAACTTAAGATGAGTCCTCAATGAATCTAAAACTTTGGATCAAATATGTTGATCCATAATTTTGACCTCTTCCTACTTACCTCAGTTAGTATTAATTATATCGATCAAATGATCGAAAACCCTTTATTAACTGCTATAAGATATCAGTTTTATATTGATTTAGATCTATACTACATTTAATATGATAATGCACTTACCAATGTATGAAAATTAAAATTGATAGAGTGCAACTAAATACATACTAGGAATACGGAAAGTCCTACTGATCAAGCTAAATATGGCAATTTATATTTATAGAGCTATCTAAGGTTATGGTATTCAATTTGGGAGGAGTTGTAGGCACAAAGCTAACACATCCATGCGTCTAGAATCAAGATTGTCCTCTTGCGAAGGACCACGATGATATGTAAGTTATTCATGTAAAAACAAAAGCCTCACGAATGATACGCAAGTTATTCAAATATGAACGGGCTATAATCCGTCTGCTCATATTTTGGCCCCCGGAGCCTTTGAGGCGGCCCACGATGATGGGGACCCCTCACCTAAGCTTTTGAAATTTGTCAAATGTAAAAGATAATCTAAGCCCTTATTTCGATTGCAGTTTAAGAATTATGAGTTTATATATGAAAATTTTATATTTTATTCCCTCCATCTAACGCCATATTATTTTTGGGGTACAACGACAAGTTACCTCATTCACTTTTTAGTCCCTATAATTTTGTAATATTATTTATAAGTCCTTATAATCTTCATGTTTTCTTAAAAGCCCCTACAATCTTAGAATTATCCTTAAAGAGTCCATGTGGAGGGGCTTTTTAGGGAGCACTGAGGGGTCTCTTAGGAAAGCTTTAAATAATTGTAAGAGTTAATCAAGAATATAAACATTATAAAGACTTATAAGAAATACTAAAAAATTATATAGACTGAAAAGAAATAACCAAACCAAGAAATCCAAAACTACGGTAATAGGCATAAAAAAGAAGATAGGAACAACTAGGCCATGTGATGTCAGGCTCTTGTATCAAGGACGGCAAAACAGTGGCCGCTTGCAATTATTGGGGATTCCTGTGAGATTGTTTGACCTGGTCCTGGTCGTCACTCGGCACAACAACCGTGAGCCTCTTCAATACTCCGGCGAGTCTTCTTCTCGGGCCCTGTTGTGGTTGTCGCCGCTGCTACTACTTCTGCTGCTGTGGATAGAGAGAGAGAGAGAGAAGATGCCGATCGGAGAGGTGTACCACTCTGTCTCTCTTCAAGCTCTGTTCGACAAGCTGGCCTCCCCTGAGATATCAGGGGTGGAGAACCGCTACGGCGTCAAGAGAGAGCTGGCCAAGCTGCAGAGGACGCTGAGGCGCCTGCAGGCGATGCTCCAAGACGCCGAACAGAGCAAGACGGAGGGAGAGCGCTTCACACTCTGGCTGCGGGAGCTCAAGCGTGCCGCCTATGAAGCTGAGGACGTGTTGGACGAGTACGAATACGAAGATCTTCGCCGCAAGGTTCAGAGCGACGGTGAAGGGAGCAGTACCGGTGACTTCAACCACTCCCCTCTTTCCTGGTCAAGTAAGGTACGCAGGCTTCTCTCGTTTCTCAGCCCCCACCAAATTTCATTTGATCACGAGATGGTCCGTGGAATAGCTGACATCAGGAAGAAGCTAGAAGAGATCTCAAATGATAGTGAATTAATTAGCATGGGGGGAATAATTCTGGATGTTGGAACGAAGCAACCTGAGTTTTACAAGACACATGTGAGGGAAACCAGTTCACTTCTAACAGTCCCTCAAGTGTTTGGCAGACATGAGGTGAAGGAGGAGTTAATAAAGTTGCTTCTGGGAGAAGTTGGCAAAGAAGAGTCATCATCATCATCATCATCAGCTGTTCATCCCACAGCCACAGGCCTCTCGGTGCTATCCATAGTTGGCATGGGAGGCCTTGGAAAGACAACTCTTGCACAGTGGGTCTATAACAATGATCAAGTCGCAGAGTACTTCCAACCAAAAATCTGGATTTGTGTGTCTCAAGATTTCAACCTGGTGAAAGTAACCAAGCAGATCCTTGAGCATGTCGTTGACCCCCAATCAGGACTCCAAACCATAGATAATTTCAATGTACTCCAACAGAAGCTGTTGGGGAAGCTGCGAGGGAAGCGTTTCCTGCTCGTCTTAGATGATGTGTGGGAGGAAGACTACAATCAGTGGCAGGCATTCTCCGCTCCTTTAATTCAGGGAGACGCAGGCAGCCGAGTGCTAATTACAACACGGAATGCAAATGTTGCCAAGACTGCACGATCAATGAAGATTGAATTAGAGGGCTTGTCATTCGATGATTGTTGGTCAATTTTCAGAAGCCACGCATTCACTGATGCAAACTCTGATAAACATCCAATTTTGGAACCAATCGGCAAAGAAATTGTCAAGAAGTTGCAGGGTGTCCCTCTAGCAGCTACAACAATCGGAGGTCTCTTGGGATCTGAATCAGAAGAAAGAAAGTGGAGAGATGTCTTAAGAAATGAGCTTTGGGAATTGAAACAGGGTGGGGATGGCATCTTCCCGGCACTAAAACTGAGCTACGAGTATCTACCCCCTCACCTAAAACCATGCTTTGCTTATTGCTCTGTGTTCCACAAAGGCTGTGGATTTGGTATGCTTGAATTAATCCAACTTTGGATGGCCCAAGGCTATGTTCAACCTCAGAGAACGAAATCCGTGGAAGATGTAGGAAGGGATTGTTTTAATGAATTACTTGGCAGATCACTAATCCAATTTGTTGATGGTATGTACGTCGTTCATGACCTACTGCATGATTTGGGACAGCTTATTTTGCAGCATGATTGTTATGCAGTGGAACCTGACAAAGTGCAGACAATTCCAGAAGATGCTCATTGCAAGCTTCATTTGAGAGTGCATTATCGGGAATCACTTCTGGGAGAGTTGGATATACTATGCAATTTTACGAGCTTGCGTACTCTTTCATTTGTATTTTCTAGGTCCCCTTATATTGAAGTTCCCCTTCAACTCTTTCATGCGGTGAAGTGCTTGAGGGTGCTGGACCTGAGTTTCTCCGGCCTCAATGCCTTACCCAATTCTATTTGCTGCTTGAAACATCTGAGATACATGGATCTTAGACGAACCAAACTTACATGTTTGCCCGACTCATTTTGTGCCCTGTACAAGCTTCAGACACTCAGGCTAGGAGGATGTGACGAGTTGAACATACTACCGGAAGGTATGAGCAACCTGATCAGCTTACATTATCTTGAAGCAAAGCATGAATTAGTTTCCAATATCGCGAGGATTGGGAAGCTAAGACACCTACATAATTTGGAGGTATTCTGTGTCTCTAAAGAAAATGAGAACAGACTAGGAGATTTAAAAGACATGAATGAACTTCGGGGTAAACTTGGCATCCGAAACCTCCATGGAGTAAAGACCAGTGAAGAAGCTGTTGAAGCCGCATTGAAGAACAAGCAGTATCTTGAAAAATTGGCATTGGAATGGGCTGATGACCGTGATGTTAATCAGATAAATAGCTGTCTTGAGGAATCCATAATTGAAGGTCTGCAACCACCCCCACACTTGAAGGAGTTGACTGTCAATCATTATGCAGGCACTAAATATCCCAGATGGATGACCAACAGCTCAATCCCTGACCTTGAATCCTTGCACTTGTATGGTTGCATGTACTTGAATCCCTTCCCATCTCTTGAGCAGTCACGTTCCCTCGTAGCACTAAACATCACTAGCTGTCCACAGTTCAAGGAATTGCCTCCCCTTCCTCCAGCACTAAGGAACCTGATTCTAAAAGATGTAGGAGTAATTTCCCTTCCAAATAGCTTGCATAATCTGCCTCTGCAACAACTAGTCATAAATCAAGCTCTTGAGTTAAAGAAACTACCCTTACTTCCTCCCACATTGGAGGAATTGACAATAGAGGGTGTGGGATTGCAAGCCCTTCCTGCATTTCACCAAAACTGTGAGCTCTCAGCTGCAACATCAAGGGTTCATGATGTCTGTGAAAGTAGTGACAACAGGAACCCAGCACTGTCCATCCTGAAAATCCATGGCTGCCCCCAATTGACTACTCTACAAGAAGGTCTGTTGAATCACCGTCTGAGGCATTTACGAGTGTTGAGCATCAAAGGCTGCAAGGTGCTCGTAAACTGGCCGGAAGGGGAAGGGTTTCAGTCTACCCTCCTCTCCCTCAATGAGAAGCTGAGCATACAAAGCTGCCCTAAGCTGAAAGCCTTGCCAGAGGGAAGTAAATTACATCCATCACTCAATATGCTCGTTGTGAAATCCTGTCCGAGCATCCCAAATAAGTCGCTGTTCAGCCAAGCGCACAACTTCAACGTTGGTGATGTGTTCATTCAAAAGCAGTATCATAATTTGGCAGCCTGTGTTGATGAGGCCCTACAGCACATCCTGAATGTGGACTGTTTGACAATTGAATACCTCCAAGAAGATGATGAACTGGGCACTGCTTTAGACCTGGAAGAATCTGTTTTCTTCGTATACACCGGAGAAAAAAGAACCCGTTGGGCACAGGGGGGCACGTACATGTCTCGACATGTGACTCTGAGGATTAAAGGAAGAAGAAAGCAACACGGTGTCAAAGATGAGCATGATGCCGCTACACTGGATGATGAGACCTGCAAACTACTGTGCACTTGCCTGGGAGGCCATGTCTGGACCTCCTCCCTTCACGAGTTAGTCCTAGTTGGCATCCCGGACAGAGCATTCATGGGTCTCCAACACATGTGGCACACCAAAGAAGAAGGTTACGAGGGAGGGGATGATAGGGCAGTGCTCCATCGCCGTCTTCATCTTCCCTCACTCGAGACACTGCGCCTTTGGAGTTGTCAGGAAATGACAAGGCTCCGCACCGAGACGCTGCTGTCCCACTTACCCACACTCAAGTTCTTGGCAATCGCTGACTGCCCCGAGTTGACATTGTCATCACTGGAGGCGGGTATCCGGTCCCTCCCATCCCTGGAGACGCTGCAGATCCGTAAGTGCCCCATGCAGCTGCCGCTGTCTCCCTTACCAAATACTAGTGAGGAGAGCGGGATATCAACTCCGCCGCCAGCACTGCCTCTCCCTCCACTGCTCCGAAATCTCTCCATCGATGACGCCGATCTTGGGGCTCTGCCTGGGGACTTGAGGGGCCTCCTACCCAACCTCAAGGCCCTGGGCCTCCTACCCAACCTCAAGGCCCTGGAGATTGACAACTGCCCCAGGGTGAGGTGCTTGCCAGACGGGGGGCTCCCTGCCTCGCTGGAGTTGTTGCTTACCGGGGGATGCCCAGAGCTGGCACAACGGTGCCGCCCTCCACAACAACCCTCCTTAGGAGGGGCGGAGGTGGATCCAGGAGACTGGCACAAGATGGCTCACGTCCCTGTGATACAAGTCGATGGCGTATACCTACGCGGATCCTCCTGCAGATTTCTGGAGTTGAAAGCCAAGCGGGACTTCGATCGACAGAGGTAAAAATCTGATACTTTTTCCCTGCGTCCGCAACAACCTGAAATTGATTGACGGAAAAAGAATGACACATATCAACAAATCCCTTCTTTTCTGCTCTAGCAGACTCTCCTGTGCTTCTGCTCTAGCAAACCCTCTGATTGAAGTGATTTCCACACTTAAAAGTTCATGTTTGCTCGTTACTCAGCGTATTGCTATTTGGTTTCTTCTTCTCATTACATATATGTGTGTAACAGTGAGAATGTCTCTTTACGTATTGATAAAAACAAGATCACAGTAAGAAGTTGGAAATTTTTAAAAAATTTAATATGATTTTATGGTACATGTTTGGGTATATTTATATGTAAATTTAGATCGATAGATAAAGTAGATTTCAAAATTCAAAATTTAGAAGTTGTTAATTTTTACATATATCAAAACTTTGTAGATTTAAATTTTTTTAATTATTACAAGAAAATTTATCAAAAAGTGAATATATCGTACTTTTTTTGTAGTGTATTGATCTTGATTTTGATTTTTGTTTTTTTTATTTAAATTTATATTTGTGCGCATCACCTGAATCAATCAGGTGATTGCGTTGTTCTTAGATCCGATCTCGCTACCTATGAATGGAATAGCGTTAATTACATCCCCATAAGAGGAAAATCCTTGATTAATCGTCGAAAACTTAGAATAACACCATTTAAAATGATATAAATGAAATATACAAGATTGCATTTAAAAAATGAATGAATTTCAATTTGGCATTTGAGTAAAAAACTCATTTTTTAGTTTTTGAATTGAGTCTGCACACGGGTGCGCGAACTCATTTGTCGCCAAGCTAGTTTTTGCATTTTTGGGGTACTTCTAAGTGGAAACTTAGCACTTTGGTTTGAATTTTTTATTTGTAGAAAATATGAGATTTATCTTTGAGTTTTTTATTTGATTTGACGGGATTTTAATAGCTGAATTTCATATTTTAAGAATTAAGGGTTAAGTCTACGCAGGAGTGCGCAGACTCAATTGTCATAAAACTTTTTTTAAGTATTTTTATTTTTCACAGAGGCAATTTAGGGTTTTACTGGAGTTTTTGACTTATATGAAGTATATAGTTTTTATTTTGAATTTTTAGTTCAATTTGAAAAGATTTGAAAGCTGAAAACTCAGATTTAGGGAAATTAAGGTTGCTCTCATTTTTCACCAACTGATTTTATGTAGTTTATGCAATTTTTTGAGAACAACTTAGTATTTTTCTTTGATTTCTTGATTTCTAAGAAGGAATTTGATTTTTAGAGAGCTTTAGATCATCTTGGAGTGAATTAGATCTTAGATTTTATTTTTTATGAATTTAAGGGATGAGTCTGCGCAGACTCATGTCTGAACTGAAGATTCTTCTTTTGTTGTTTTTTATGTTGGATAACTGATTGAATAACTTTGTTTCTTGATTTATTTGATGATGATTCACGGATTTAGAGCAAAGCACAAGCTTCAGGGGCCATGAGATGAGGGTTTGGCCATTTGATCAAAATGCAGAATCAAGTCAAAAGAAGATTTTCAAGAGCTTTGGGGGAAATTTCACATGAACATGAAACTTCTTGAGACTGACAGGAGTTCCAAGACTTTCAAGGTGCTGGGAGAGCCTACAACAAGTGGTTGTTCATATGGTGGAAGCTTTAAAGGTCAAAGATATAAGATTTGTTGAAAATTAGTTGAGTCTATACAGGAGTGTGCAAACTAAACTGATCTTGTAATTTTGATTTGTTTTGAAGGGATTTAGGTCTTTTTTGTAAATGAATTTTTTATTTAAATGAATAGAGTATTTGAAATATGATTTCAAAATATTCGTGCAATTTAATTTATTGTTTCTTTGATTTTTTATTTGAAATGAGTATATGAAAAAGTGTGCAGCTCAAGAGTTATTTTGAAAAAAAAGTTTATTAAGTTTTATTTGTATGCCATGAAGCACCATTTTTATCAAAGATTTGACTTGATTATTTGAGTTGTTTAAACATTCTTTTTATCTTTTGAGCCTAGGGCAGGTGTGCAGATTCAACTTGAGTTTTAAAGATTTATATTTATTTAATAAAGTGAAAATTTATTTTAAACCTTTTCTAAGTGGTTTATGAATTAACTTTAGTTATTTTAGTCATTTGAGCCATAAGTGGGGTCATTAGTCCACAGAATGCATCATTTGACAGTTTTGGGCTGAGCCTACGCAAGAGTGCGCAGACTCAAACCTGCTACGCAAACTCAGGTCTAAAATTGATTTTTAAAGTTTCCTAAACAAATCAAGCCGCATGTAAATCCATCAAGGGGTTAGTTTCAATTAATAAAATTAGAATATAAAATCCGGAGTCGAAGAAATCAATTTGTACCACATTTCCAATCGAATTTCCATGATTATAGGTGCGCAGACTCAAAAATATGAGCATGATTTCAGGTTTATACCTCTTTCAACTTGAAGTGATTCAAGAATCACCACAAATTTGGAGAGTATAATACTGAGAGATCTGATTTCTTCATATCTATCCCATTCTTCTTGGATCATTTTACAAAGCATTAAAAATACTTAATATAATGATTTCAAGATGAATTTCAACCTTTTATTAGGAGAACCCAATAAAGATTTAGGACATTCATGAAGGATCATGCCATGAAGGGACCCGAAAGACCATTTCCCCTAAAGGGAGTATGTATGGCCATGAACCATAGGGGTGGCTATAAAAGGGGGGCGTGCCAAGCACAAATCACTCACCCAAAGGGTGTCCTTGATGCCTTCGAAATGTAACGAATATTCACAAGGAGCAATCCAAAGCATCTCTACATTTGGGGAGCAAGGAACTCCACCAATTTCCATAGAAGGGTCATGTATGGCCATCAACCATGGAGGTGGCTGCCAAGGGGGGCATACAAAACACAAGTCACTCACCCAAATGATGCCCTTGATGCCTTTGAAATGTAAGGGTCACCCACAAGGAGTAAACTAATACATCTCTATATTTTGGGAGCAAGGAACTCCACTAATTTCATTGGGACATTCGGGACATATCATCTAAATGATCCTATAGAAATAGGAACATATGAATGATATCCTTTGTATGAGGGCCTTTGATGGGTTACCTAACATTGAAATTGTTGGCACCCTTAATCGGGACATCTTTGATGAAACATCGGAAGAGACTTAAAATCTTAAAACATATAACAAGATCTTAGTTTAAACATTAAAGACTTGATAAAAACCTAAAGTCCAAACCATTTAGGACTTTCAATGGGCCTAAAAAAGACAGCCTTAGGTCAAAGGACCCTTTGGACATATTGAGAGAGGATCAAAGAATCACCTCACACTCAAATTACAAGTTAAAAGAGACGCAAACTCAAAACCTACAAACAGACGTTGAGTCTGCGCAAGGAGGCACAAACTCAGAACAGTAATTGCAGACTTAGCACAGTAACCGCTGACTCAAGTTGAAAATCAGATTTTGATGAAATAAGAGTTTAAATATAACCCAAATGATAAAAAATAAAGTATGAAAGGTATGAAACTCAAAATATTTATTTAAAATATATTTTATATGCATTTTTTTAAGAAATTTAATGAAGAACTTAAATATGAAAATATGAAAACTTAAGCATATTTTGATCATTTCCCATGGATCTTCTCTTTTGGCTCCATGTTAGAGGGTTTATACCAAAAGAAGCCCATCCCCAAATGATGAGGAGACCTTCTTAAGAACCTCTAGGGCCTAAACCCTTAGCCATTGAGGGAGAAGATCACATCAAAACTGGTTCGGTTATAACTTGAAAAACTGAAATATATAACATAAGATTCATAGATTTTAGGGAATTTCTCTTGATGTTTGGCCTTGGGGGAGCATCATCCATGGAAGGGATGTTTTCCTAAGGGACATGGAAGGCTAAGACACCTTGAAGAACCCCCAAATCTAAGACAAACAAATGAAAAAAATCAAAAAATGCAAAGTTCAGAAAACTGGACAACAACTTGGATTTCGGATCATAACTCTATCTTTAGGGGGTTTTGAGGCTTTAGAAGACCATTTCCATGAACTAAAAAGGTCCATCTACCATCACCACACGAAAAACACAAGTCTTATGAAGGAAAAAATAGCATAGAAAATACAAAAACCCAGCAGACTCACTTATATAATAAAAATCTGAACATTCATTTTCTTTGTATTTTAATATCATAGATGAACATTAAGGAGGAAATAGAAACTCCTACTGACCTTAACGAAAAAAGATGCTAAGAGAAGCAAGAACATCAAAAACAAAAATCCATCCCCCATCCCCACTCTACCTTTGAGAGGGGATGAGGGAGGGGAAATGGCTCCAAGAGCCCACTCTCTTGCTCTCTTCTTCTTCTTCTCTCTTTTCTTCTTCTTCCTCTCTTCTTTCTCTCTTGGATTTCAGAAAATGGAGGGGAGGGGAGGAGGGGGACATGTTCCTCTATTTTCTCTTGCTTTTTTCTTTTTTGTGGATTTTTGTCTCCAATTTTTGCAAGGAAGAGGATGGGTTTCTTTTATAGATAGCCTTAGGTTACTTTAGGTGGGTAGATTAGGCATCCATTAGTCTTGTATTAGCGAGAAAATCTCCCACTTAGGAGCCATCCAATAGGGCCTTTGCACTTGGAGCAATCCCATTGGTCTTCTCTTTTGCTTTTCACCTACCCCCTTCTAGAAGTATCTTAAAGGGGGGGACCACTCTTTCTCTTCTTATTCTGCTTTGGGCAGATCTGAAAATGGGCCAAATGAGTTGAATGAGAGGTGTGTAAGGGGTCCATTAATGCCATTTAAAGGCTGCCACGAAATTGGGCCCTTACACCCACTTTTTGGGCCCACACCGGCCCTATTGGACTTCTCTTTACTTGAAATAATGGGCTCGGTCCTGCCTTTTGATTTTTCTTGACTTGGGCCTTCTTGAATGATATTTGGACTTCCTCTTGCTTACATTTTAGGCGACAACAGAATACTAATAGTGATTTTAAATAGCTTCTTAATATAATGATGATGATAGCGGAAACTTCTATTTACTTCCGTTTTCATTTCCGATTTCCGATTTGAAAGCGAAAATGGATGCGGAAGCGAAAACACTCACTTCCGTGTCTGATAAACCATATAAGAAACGGAAGTGAAAGGTGCTATTTTCGTTTCCTTTTCCGACCCATTGACAGCCCTACCCCCAAGGCTATTGATTCAATTCGGTATGCTGTTCAGCACTTACACAGTCCTTCTTTAAGTTGTTTGCTTTAATGCCTCAAAGAAAACTCCAATTGCAATTCAAATGCAAATTTTCTGTGAGACAATGTGAACTGTGAAGATTTGTCATCCAGGGACCCAGGCCTAGTTCATTTCACTCTCTAAGGGGTTTCTTAATCCACTCCCTCTTTATTGCAAAAAATTCTGATTCTGGTTGGAACTTATTTATTGCTTTCCGTGTCTAAGGATAAATGTTGTTTGAACTTGTTACTTGTATGTGCAGTCTCATGGGAATGCTTCACTAAACACCATGGCTGCCTAAAGCATTCCCCTTTCTTTATTTTTTGGTCCATTTAAAGGGTTCCCATTTCTCTCTTATTACATTATTTTAGTCTAATGCTTATAAACATGCATTAGTGCAAAGTGTTAGCACAATAAAAGATGACTAGGAGCAGCTCAAGCACATCCAAATAAGATTGGTCGATGGGCATTTTCTGAAGTTGTCCAATAATGATTTTGTGGAGCTTAGAGACAAATGCAATTCATATAAAGTGAGTTTCACTTCCCCTCACCAGCTCCACACCCCCTTCTTTTCCCAGCATGATTGTTATGCAGTGGGACCTGACAATGTGCAGACAATTCCAGAAGATGCTCATTGCAAGCTTCATTTGAGAGTGAGTTATCAGGAATCACTTCTGGGAGAGTTGGATATACTATGCAATTTTACGAGCTTGCGTACTCTTTCATTTGGATTTTCTAGGTCCCCTTATATTGAAGTTCCCCTTCAACTCTTTCATGCAGTGAAGTGCTTGAGGGTGCTGGACCTTAGTTTCTCCGGCCTCAATGCCTTACCCAATTCTATTTGCTGCTTGAAACATCTTAGATACATGGATCTTAGAAGAACCAAACTTACATGTTTGCCCGACTCATTTTGTGCCCTGTACAAGCTTCAGACACTCAGGCTAGGAGGATGTGACGAGTTGAACATACTACCGGAAGGTATGAGCAACCTGATCAGCTTACATTATCTTGAAGCAAAGCATGAATTAGTTTCCAATATCGCGAGGATTGGGAAGCTAAGACACCTACATAATTTGGAGGTATTCTGTGTCTCTAAAGAAAATGAGAACAGACTAGGAGATTTAAAAGACATGAATGAACTTCGGGGTAAACTTGGCATCCGAAACCTCCACGGAGTAAAGACCAGTGAAGAGGCTTTTGAAGCCGCATTGAAGAACAAGCAGTATCTTAAAGAATTGGCAATGGAATGGGCTGATGACCGTGATGTTAATCAGATAGATAGCTGCCTTGAGGAATCCATAATTGAAGGCCTGCAACCACCCCCACACTTGAAGGAGTTGACTGTCAATCGTAATGCAGGCACTAAATATCCCAGATGGATGACCAACAGCTCAATCTCTGACCTTGAATCCTTGCACTTGTATAGATGCATGTACTTGAATCCCTTCCCATCTCTTGAGCAGTCACGTTCCCTCGTAGCACTAAACATCACTAGCTGTCCACAGTTCAAGGAATTGCCTCCCCCTCCTCCAGCACTAAGGAACCTGATTCTAAAAGATGTAGGAGTAATTGCCCTTCCAAATAGCTTGCATAATCTGCCTCTGCAACATCTAGTCATAAATCAAGCTCTTGAGTTAAAGAAACTACCCTTACTTCCTCCCACATTGGAGGAATTGACAATAGAGGGTGTGGGATTGCAAGCCCTTCCTGCATTTCACCAAAACTGTGAGCTCTCAGCTGCAACATCAAGGGTACATGATGTCTGTGAAAGTAGTGACAACAGGAACCCAGCACTGTCCATCCTGAAAATCCATGGCTGCCCCCAATTGACTACTCTACATGAAGGTCTGTTGAATCACCGTCTGCGGCATTTACGAGTGTTGAGCATCAAAGGCTGCAAGGTGCTCGTAAACTGGCCGGAAGGGGAAGGGTTTCAGTCTACCCTCCTCTCCCTCAATGAGAAGCTGAGCATACAAAGCTGCCCTAAGCTGAAAGCCTTGCCAGAGGGAAGTAAATTACATCCATCACTCAATAAGCTCGTTGTGAAATCCTGTCCGTTGATGATGTGTTCATTCGAAAGCTGTATCGTAATTTAACAGACTGTGTTGATGAGGCCCTACAGCACATCCTGAATGTGGACTGGTTGACAATTGAATACCTCCAAGAAGATGAGAAGAAAGATTCAGTTGGGAACAGATGGGCATGTGCATGTCTTCACATGTGACTGAGGATTAAAGGATGATGAGACCTGCAAACTACTGTGCACTTGCCTGGGAGGCCATGTCTGGACCTCCTCCCTTCGCGAGTTAGTCCTAGTTGGCATCCCGGACAGAGCATTCATGGGTCTCCAACACATGCTCCATCGCCGTCTTCATCTTCCCTCACTCGAGACACTGCGCCTTTGGAGTTGTCAGGAAATGACAAAGCTCCCCACCGAGACGCTGCTGTCCCACTTACCCACACTCGGGGCCTTGGGAATCGGTGACTGCCCCGAGTTGACATTGTCATCACTGGAGGCGGGTATCCGGTCCCTCTCATCCCTGGAGACGCTGCAGATCCGTAAGTGCCCCAAGCTGCTGCCGCTGTCTCCCTTACCAAATACCGGAGGTGGTGGTACGAGTGAGGAGGGCAGCAATAGCATGTCAACTCCGCCGCTCCCTCCACTGCTCCGATATCTCTACATCGATGACGCCCGGCTGCTGACGTGGCTTCTTCCTGCGAGCAGCAGGAAAGATAATGGGTGTTTCTTCCGCCGCCACCTCGTCACCTCAATCCGCACATTATAAATCTACGACTGCGAACTTGCTGGTGCCTCGTCCCTCCATTGGTTGATATTCAGAGACTGCCCCAATCTTGAGAATCTGCCTGGGGACTTGAGGGGCCTCCTACCCAACCTCAAGGCCCTGGAGATTGGCAACTGCCCCAGGGTGAGGTTCTTGCCAGACGGGGGGCTCCCTGCCTCGCTGGAGTTGTTGCTTATCGGGGGATGCCCAGAGCTGGCACAACGGTGCCGCCCTCCACAACAACCCTCCTTGGGAGGGGCGGAGGTGGATCCAGGAGACTGGCACAAGATGGCTCACGTCCCTGTGATACAAGTCGATGGCCTAAACCTACGCGGATCCTTCAGCAGATTTCTGGAGTTGAAAGCCAAGTGGGACTTCTTCTATTAACTGAGGTAAAATCTGATACTTTTTCCCTGCGTCCGCAACAACCTGAAATTGATTGACGGAAAAAGAATGACACGTATCAACAAATCCCTTCTTTTCTCCTCTAGCAGACTCTCCCGTATCCACAACGCATATGCCATTGCATGCTGCTCAGCTTCCAGTCTCCCAACCGGTGATTTCCACATTTTGCTTCCTAATATATGCTATGCCCAATCCTCACAAATCTTTAAAAGTTTATATTTGCTCGTTACTTTAGCGTATTGCTATTTGGTTTGTTTTTCTCATTGACAAATTAAAGCCCAACATATGAAAGTGAAGCCCAAAATTTATTAGAAGCTACTCCACCTGACATTTTCTTTTGTTTTCTTTTCTATCCCACTTTTTCACGCTGTTCACTCCTGAATAGGGCTGTCAATGGATATCCGAGTTTCGATTATGCGCTTTATTTTTGTTTTTATTAATAGATACGGAACTCCGTTAAAGACCAACATTAAGTTATAGGAAATAGAAATAGATCTCCAATAATTATAGGAGTTGGAAACAAAAACACTCATTTCCTCGTCCACTAACCCATTTTTGTTTCCGAACGAACATGTACCTTATATATACAGTGAGGATATCTCTTTATATATACATGCGGTGTTAGTTTTAGGTGGCCTACAAGCCAATCTGACTATGTAAATCTCGTTCATTTATTAATAAAATGACATAATATTCATTGTGTAAATCGCATTAATTCTCGTTTCTTAATGAAGTCCGTGAATATGTGCTATAGTGATCAGATTATGATGAGATCATACTAATGAGACTGATCACTTAAACACACATATTCTTAATTGTTCCTAGTCGGAGGATATCCGAGAAGGACATCGGATATCCGGTTAGACTAGTACAGATTACTCCTGCTCATATGATGAGGGTGACTGATCTCATAAGTCACTTGTGTTGAAACACTAAGGCGAATCTGTAGGTGCTCATTGGAGAATGAGTTCACTGAACTGATCCGACTGAATCGCTGGATGGTATTGTACCTCACTGTCAACCAGCTTGATTCTATTGTCGCAGTTGCGTGGATGGTCCTCGGACTTGAGACACCAAGGACACCTTGGCAGTGGACTTCTGTGCTTTGACCTTGGTTTACGAATCTCTAGCCACGGGATTCTAATACGCCAAGGATTGGGTACAGCGGAATACCGTTGAAGGGAATTGTATGTCAATAAGGAATCATTCGCTCTCGGTACTTAGAGAGAGAATGCTCTAGGAATGATGCACGAAAGTCTCTGGCCAGGGCGGACGATAATATCGGGAAAAGAGTTTTCCGATATTCATCAGCGGCATCCAATCCAAGTGAGTCGACCGGTTAGGGTTTGACAGCTCGCCATACCCTGAGTTGACTCGAGAGCATTGTACGAATGAAGGATTATATCCACGCGGTAACTGTCGGCGGAAAGGTTCCAAGAGTGGGTTACTTAACTCCAAATACCTTCCGGGTTCACGCTGGCACCCAACGTGATCGGAGGCCCGGTCGAATTCGATGTGCGACATCAATTCGATTGATTAATTAATTAATAAAGGGTTATTAATTGATTAATAAAGTCAGTGAGGAGTCACTGGGCTTGTTGAGCCATTAACTGGACTGGTACTTAGGCCTAGAGGGTCACACGCAAATGATTCTCAAGGCGATGGATAAATAAGTGGGTTTTATATAAACCGGGGGTTTTTATGAAAAACCGCGTGGTTAGTATAAAACATAGCGAACGGGCTGAGCAGGCCAAGCTGCTGCTAATCCTAGCCGCCCCTCCTTAGTTTCTGTCTCTCTCTGGCGTCCAAACAGATCTAGATCTACTCCGCCGCTTCTCCGAATCCCGTTCGACGGGAAATCGTCCGCGCGTTGCGGCGATCATTGCGGCGACCGGCGGAGGTTTCGTGGGCTGCGAAGAACGAGGAACGTGAGGATATCCGTCGCGAGGAGGATCGCGTGGACTTCGCTAGAGGCCAGGCGCTTGCGCGGCTTGCGGTGTCGCACCGACGGAACCGAACGGTTACGGATTCGAATCCGCACACGGTGAGAATCGATTATCCGATAATCGTTGTTTTAGTTTTTCGAAATGAGAACGGATCGCTGTAATATTCTATTTTCCGCTGCGTAAGCGATCCGGAGAAACACGAGAAAACCCAACATGCGGTTCACCACCAATGATTTTGTGGAGCTTAGAGACAAACGCAATTCATATGAAGTGAGTTTCACCTCCCCTCCCCAGCCCCCCCAGCCCCTTCTTTCCCCGTTCAAAAAGGCAGAAAAAGAGCCTCCTAAAATCTTGATGCACATGACTTATTTTCTCTTTTCCTTATGTCTGACTCACCTTTTTATTTCTTATATTTGTATATATTCCGGACATTAACAAACTACCACTCTTTTTTTTTTTAATATCTTAAAATACCGGCAGTGTCAACCACATTTCAAATTATGTGAACAATTTGTTTATGACTTTTCACTATTATTCGGTTACAATGTTCTTTTAGATACAAACATGGTCATAATCTCCATGTCATTCTTTTTCTGTATACTCCCCAGTGTCATGCGAGAATAAACTGATCACCTGATTGGCACTGTATTTCTCATTGAGGCCTGCAGGAGATATTCTATTTCTTCAAGACTGATGTTACAGCCAGGTTGAATTAATATTCTTGTGCATGGATAATGGATAAGCTGCACAGAGTTTCAATAATATTCCCAAACCTCCTGCTATTTCTGATCATCAGCATTTGGCTCATGACACTACTACGGTAATCAACTCACCTTTTTTTGTATTATGTTGGCATTTGAAGTACATAGTTTTCATTCCTTCAAATTTCATGAAATTTTGTTTGTGTTGTTTCCTTATTTATTTTAATTGTAATCAAAAAGCAATTTTATCTATAGAGACTGCTGGGCCACCTACGAGACCTCCTCTCTCCTATCTTGGTCATAAGATCCTATAATGAGAACCGGTGCTTTTTAGAGGGGTTATACTCAGTACAAATAATGGTGATCAATAGTTGTTGAATGGGACATGACACATGATAGGAGAATCTTCTCAAAAACACTCTTGACCATCCAGAATATGTGAGGAATTCAAACAGGGATACTAATTAACTTCTATATCTACAGTTGAAAGATAACTGACATAGCCTATCTAATGGCTTATTCTCTTTCTGAGCATGAAGTAAGTT
Source organism: Zantedeschia hybrid cultivar (assembly GCA_030544215.1). Taxonomy (NCBI): domain Eukaryota; kingdom Viridiplantae; phylum Streptophyta; class Magnoliopsida; order Alismatales; family Araceae; genus Zantedeschia; species Zantedeschia hybrid cultivar. The sequence continues at coordinate 53,176,088 of JARZZO010000011.1, forward strand.
CTCTCTCCCTCTCTCTCTCTCTCTCTCTCTCTATATATATATATATATATATATATATATATATGTCTATGTGTGTGTGTGTAATTGTGTGTAAGCATTTTAGTGATTTCTTTCAAAGGTTGGTGTATCTTGGTATGATCTTGATACTTGAAATATGGATTTGGTCCAAGGAGATTATATATTGGTGTTTTTTGAAGTAGATATTAGCCTCCACTATTATTCTCTATATTTCATTGTTCAATTTGTTCTTTGTTGATTGCCCTTCAAAGACCTTATCTATTATATAGTTGTCATTTACCAATTCTTTATTGCTAACATGGTTCTGTGTTTACTTACTGCATATGTTTCATAAGTTACTTCAGGTGTTATCATTTTCAGATTTTTTATTTACTTTTTTACACATTTAGTTGATGGGTCCAAATGCCTAACTGATCCTACAACTACTGCTCTAGAAGACTAATCCCACTTGAAACCCTAAAGTTATTTATATACTTTTCCTATTTCTTCTACTTGTTTTCTAAGTAAAGTTCAGACTGCTTAAGCGCTCAATGGAAAACTTGCACATTCTTCATTCTTTGACAGAACAGAACTGTCCTTTTGTCACTATTTCCTAGACTTGCAGAAGATGCAACAGGGAGGAATCATGTAAAGTTCAGCTCTGCTATATGTTGCTGCTACGCTCTCTCTCTCTATCTCTCCCTCCCTTCCCCACACACACACTGACACAGAGGACATGTGTATAACTTGTTTGATTGAATGTATGACCACTGTGCTCTTGAATTGAATAAGATGGAATTTATTTTGAATAGAGACTCAACCTTCTGTAGATTCCTTGTTAACAAAGCTTGTCATTATTGGTCGTACTTGTTGAGTTTGATGACATGGATTCTCTTTTGCCACAAGTGATTCTTCCCTAGTGATGTTCTGTTGGTTCTCTGTTCCCAGCTTCCACTACTCCCCTGAACTTTCCTATATTACTATTATGCATTTATTCATCATATTTTGCCTTATTTCATCCTTTTTCATTTCTTAGATTGTATTATCACAAATACCTTGAGCAACTGATACTCCTATTATGTGGGTGCACTTGAGTTTTTTGATGAAGAGTATTATCACAAGTGCCTTGAGCTATTGATACTCCTATTATGTGGGTGCAGTTGATTGGTCGAAGAAGATTATGTCCTCAGAACCAACAGCAAGGAGAAAAATCCACAATGCTTGTCTCCGTTACATTTGGCAAAACCAAGAATTCAGTAGGTGATGCATTTATTAGGTTATTGCCTTGCAAGACTGCTCGTGGACCTACTTTCTGTGTTAGATGGTAGGTAGTGGCTTCCCGTATACATAACTTTCATGGTTTTTCACTCCTCTACTACCCTTCCTTGGTGGTTTGCATAGGATTGCAGTAGATATGTAGGAAGCTCATTGCCAAGTGAGACTTTTTGAGGCAAGCCCCCTTTTTCTTGACCCAACAACCTCCCTCTTCGAAGAAAAGCTGAACAAATATTTGTTCATGAGATTTCCTACTATAAAAGTTGCTACATTTTAAAGGAGCTACTCATTTAATAATCTCCGCCACCCCTCCTATTCACTTTATATTTTCATTCGTTGTTGGTGAGGGTTTCATTATCTTTCAATCTGCTTTGTGGTCTATTATGCAGACTCTCGCATTTTCAGTTCATTCCATCTTATCTTCACTTTTGATTCATTTTCAAATGTCTTTTGCTTCTTTCCTTTCTTGATATTTTATATAATAGTGGTGTCAGTGTCATGTCCATCATGTACTTGCATATGATAATCAACTTTTGCGTATCAACTGAATTCCATGTAGTGTTATTTTATAACTTACTTTCATATCTAACTTACTTTCATATTTTTCTTTCTTTCATTAACCCCTATAGAACATCTCCTCCTTGTGTCTGTATAAAATAATCACCTTTGCTGCTCAACTGCATTGAATGAGGATTGTCTTAGATGTTGGCCTGGTTCAGAATCTTTTGATCCTTTGTTTTACCTGTTCGTGTCTCATTACAATGTCAATATCTTATCTGTCATGCCTTTATATATTCTAACCATTGTCTCTTGTTTTAAAAAAACTAACGAGGAATAGAACTTATTAAATGTGATTCCTTTGCTCATCTACTTTGAAGTGCTTGATGCCGTGGACAGTCCTTGCCTTTTTTGAAAAATAAATAAATTCTTGATGCTATGCCAAGCAAAATGTTTCCTACCTTACTAGAATCATTATTGATTACTGGGGCCTCTCATACCATGGAGGTTTTTGTTTTTCTAAATGCTGTGAATCTGATGAAGTATCAGTGAGCTTTTTTTTTGGACATTGTCCTCCTTTCAATCGTTCTGATCAGTTCCATTAATTGTATTTGTCTCTTATACTAGTCAGTTAAATTTCCAAATGGGCACAGATGGAAAATTACTTTATCCCTCGAGTATTCACAATCCAGAGACTGTTCCAATCTTCAGAGTTTGCCTGTGGATTTGAGGAGCTTCCAACCAAATCCCAAGGTCCTGTATGTTCACAATTGCCCCAAGATCAAGTGCTTGCTTGCATGCTTTGATGGAGAATGTTCGGATTGATGGCTGCCCCACGTCTGGTTATTGGCAAAGCAGTGCCCTCTCTTCAACCCAAATATGTGTTGTACGGCTGTTGATATGCAGGCTGGTGGTGGTTGATCGACACAGGATGGCTCATATCCCTGAGATATTAGTTCATTTTGTATTCCTACAGGGATCATTCAACAGATTTCTGGACTTGAAGCCAAGTGCGTCATTGTGGTAAAATTAATCTGCTGCTTATCTTTATTACCTGTGCATGCATTGATCATGCACTTTCAGAACATTTATATGACAACCACAAACTCAATGTTGTGGGGAAAAGAATGGTGTTTAACAAAGGGCTTTTTTTTCCCCCTTTGCTGCTTTCTCAGACTTCTGCGATGCTGCTTGGCTTCCATTCCTCTTGGTGTCAACATTATGCCTATTAATGTATGGCGTAAAAAGTGATCCAACGATGATCAATCCTACAAGGATTTTAGAGTTCAAAGCGAATTGGGACTTCAGAGTACTATTGAGGTACATCGATCGTCTGCCCCTCCCTCCCTCTAAAATTATATTCTAAGAGTGCTATTATGACATAAAACATTCCTCACAGATATCTTAACAGATGTGGAGAGCTGTAACTTTGGCAAGTGTGGATCAGGTCCATGAGTGCCAATTGAATTTTAATTAGTACTATTACTCTTATTTTCTTCATTCATTTACACAAGTAAACGAACATATAAAATTGAAGTTCAAAGCTCACAGGGAGTCTGCCGTGGTGATTTACAATGGCTGACATGTACCTTCATTTTTGTTACCCCCCAGCCAAATTGTCTTCAAGTCTACTTCTGCAACTTCATCTTCTGTTCAGCATTTTCATGCTGTCTAGTTTCTCCATTTTCTCCCTCTCTCTTGTGCTTGTAGGTGTTTGACGCTAGCTTCATTTATTACTGTTATATGGTCATATACAGTATGGCTGAATGTAATCTCTTAAAGATGTTAGCTGAAGATATCTTCACATATAGGACTCTTGCATGAAAAGAATTCTAAAAATTTACCTTAGATATGCATCTGCCTACAAACCCTTCTGTAAACGCCTGATTTTGGACATCCTTTGGTCATAAAACCCATATCACAATCATAACCCATCACATTTGATCCACCCAGTTCAGCCCTTTAACCACAAAGCCCATAAACCAAGTCTCCTCCGGTTGCGATCCTCACACCTACTACGCCGAGAACTCTCCACTCCGGCGACTGTTACGACCATCATCTCTCATTCATTACTATTTTTTATTGGTCCCTCGTGATTAACAGGGATTTAGACCCCTGATTTTCCTATTTTTGCTTGCCCTCTATATAAACTCTCTAACCCCTCTAGGGCAAGGCGGTTGGCAGATTGGGAAAAGAGGGGTTTGAAAGTCGGGGATGAAGTTTGGCGACCAAGAGAGGAGTCTTCATCAACAACACACGGGTTTGTTTTCTTAATTCTCTCTCTCCTTTATATCCTTTACTGCATTCCTCTTTTTACCACATCTTGTCCACTTTTCACCACATCATATCTCTCTTTTCACCATGTCACACACGTACACTCTTCATTACATGCATTTTAGGATGATTTAGCACCTATTTCTACAGAGGTTTTCTAAAAAAAAGATCGGGAGGTGGGTGGCCATAGTACATGGTCACCTTCCCTCCAAATACACCAATCCGGTGCGTCCCCTTTTAATTCTTAATTCATTCATTTTTATGCATAGACAGAGTCTACACATCGCAGTTCTAATTGCATTTTTTTTTTTTTCACTTGTCTTTTATAGGGCTCTTACCACTGTTCGTGCGCGGAGGACCAAGTTCTTTATCCCGGCCAACCGGAGGCAGAGAAGAGGAATCTACAACATCGCCCGCTCCTACACATCGCGATCAAATTTTTCATTCCGCAGAGCATGGGAACTCAAAATAATTCTCCTGGCGATCACACCTATCTTTTTCTTTTTTTACCTCACTATATGGCCCTAGTTGTACGCTAAGCGGAGGAAGGGAGAAGAGAAGGCCACCCTCCGGGCATCCACACCTTCGTGGCTAAATATATTTCTACCAACCTCCACATATATCTCCCTTTTTGTCCACCTTATCCTTCCTTTTTCTGTATTTATCAACTCTCTGAATTTCTCAATGTTTATCTTTCAAAAGTAACTAGGAGTATCAACTGCAAGAAAAGACATCAATTCTCTAGTTATTTGTATTAATAGTTTGGTTTTATCTTATATGCCTTTTACTTTTAGTTGCAAACAAGGTCATCAACTCTTCCTAGGAATTTTTCTTCATGTCATTTATTTTCTTTATATTCATTGTTTCTCTATAAACTTCTAATGATAAAGTATTCACCTTAAGGTCATTACTGTAAAATAGTGAAATCATAGAATTAGTAAATGCGGATGTGATCATCAAAAACAAACCCCTCTATTTTCATTTAAGGCAGCTTTTGATTAAAGCACTTTGAAAAATTACTATCCATTTTTTCCTGGCTCTTACATCAATCCAAATACCATAAAATGGAACAAATGCAGTGGAATTCAATGCTTCATATCCATCCAACAACCCCTTAGTTCTCATCAGATAGGGAGTGTGTGGGGGATATTCTATTCTTTTCTTTGAGGCTCATATCACATATTGGTTGAAACTGTATTAATGTCTATGGGCATTGATATGTTTAACAGTGATCCCAATAATGTTCCAATATTTCTTTGTCATTCTTGATTTTTTTTTTCCCCATCAACATTTAGTTCATGATGATGTTATAATAATCAACTCCTTTTTATGCTATTATTTTAAAAGTTTGGGAAAACAAGCTTTCTCTTCCTCAATCAAGCCTGTGGTCAATAGTCTTGATTTTAGACAAATAGTTAAGTGTTTATAGAAATATAAACAGACTCCGGGTGCACCTGCAAGGCCTCTCCTCCCTATCTTCGTCACAAGAGGCAACATAGATCTAGTGCCTAATAGAGAGGAGATTACCTGCTCATTAGAGATGATGTTCATGTTATCGATGTTATTAATTAATAGACGCCAAAACTAAGTAGGCACTGACACACATGACTGGAGTGTTGGATCAAGAATTGTGTCCGCTTGATTTGGAATTAACGGGAGAATTCAGCATGGTCTAGTAATTTCTACATCTGGATTTGATAGACAAGAAGGACCTGCTCTATCTATAAGCACAACACAAGCAGCCAACTTTTTCCTTTTACCATTCCTTGCCTTCTTGCTTCTTAATTTTATTATTCTTCCTTGGGAAACAAGAATTTAGCATGGAAAGCGATACATGTTGATGCTGAATTGTTCTTGGGGTTAGAAGTAGCCAGAATACACATCTCTATATAGAGCTTCACTTGAGCATATTCGTGATGTCTTTCCAAGGTGGATGTAGCCTTCTCGATGACATGCACCCCCCTCCCCCCCTCCAACTTTCTTTAATTGCCCCCCCTCCAAATTTGAGAAGCTTGTAATTGAAAGAAGTTTATGCCTCATCTACATCCAACTTCTTCCTTTGTTTCCTTCAAAGAAGGAAATAAAATAGTTCACTCATGTAATTAGTTTAAAACTCATCAAATGTTAGTTTTAACCTTGAAATTTTACAGTGCTGCATCATTGTGTACCTTCCCTATCTGTATTTTCCTCCATGCATCATTACCCTTATTCACATCTCTAGATCTCTGTTGCATGATTAGAAATCATATTCTCAATGTATATGGTTCTTTATATATCCTGTAATACGAAAATATCTTTCAACATACACAATAGCTTTCATGTGCCAGATTTTATTGAAATCATTAAAACATCCAAGGTTAGTTAACTTCGTCCTACAGCTTGTTGCAGAAGACCCTTTTATATGTTTTTGTTCCAAATCTTAACTCTTGTATGTGACTAAGAGCATCTACATGAATTATTTTATCCTATTGTTTCTTTTTTGCTTGTAATCATTTCATGTGCAATGCACTAAAGCACTTGCCTTAACCTTGTTTATTTTATGGTTGTTCAGTTGGTGAAAAACCTTCAATCTACTGAAAAGTAAAGAAGTTTGAGAAAGCTGAAAATCTGCACTTACTTTTGGTTTCCATTTGGTAATAGCCAAGGGGATGATTCTAGGGATTGGAATTACCTCTCAGGGCCATACCTGTTTCCAAATGAGGGTTCACTATGTGAGATTTATAACTATCCAATTCCCAAAAATGTGCAAGAGAAAACACTGGCATTTCTTTGAATTTTTTTTTGCCAAAAGCTGGTGGAAGGCTTCATTAACTGGGGCGTCTGGGCACAAAGACTACAAGTTTCTTGACATGGTGAGTAATTGGGCTGCCGTAGGACACTCACTGACATGGTGAGTTGGGCTGGCACAAAGACTACAAGCTTCTTGATAAGATGAAGAAGATTCAGAGTAAGGTCTTGATTGTGCATGGATATTAGATCCTTGGTTATTCGAAGCTAGGATTTGGTCTAGCTTTTGGGCCATAAGATCCATTTTGCTCATTTGTTGGGTCAGAAGGTCCACCTTATCCAACTTTTGAGCCAAGGCATTGATATCCATCTTAGGTTCAAATTCTCCTCTATTTCTTATTTCATAGACTCCAGTCCGTTTGGATGTTCCCACAGATCTTTCATATGATGAAAGTGAAGCATGATTTATTGAATTTTCACTTAGCATTTCAAACAAATCATAAGCTTCTTCCTCACTTTTGCTCATGAATGCTCCTCCACAAGATGCATCTACCATTTGCCTGTATTGTGCATCTAAACCTTCATAGAATGCTTGCACAATTTGCCATCTAGACAATCCATGGTGTGGACATTTTCTCAACAATTCTTTCAATCGTTCCCAAGATTCATGAATTTGTTCTCCTGGTAATTGTGAGAATCCAGTTATAGCCCTTCTCATTGTATTTGTTCTCCCAATAGGATATAATTTTTTTAAGAATTCTTGTTGCATTTCAGGCCAAGTCCTAATGGGCTTTCCTATCGTTCCAAGCCAATATTTGGCTTTATCCTTAAGTGAGAAAAGGAATAGGGTAAGTCGAAGGGCATCTTCCGTGAAATCTTGAATTTTCACGGTTGAACAAATCTCAAAGAATTCATCTAAATGTTTATATGGATCTTCATTGGTATTCCCATGAAAAGATGGGAGCATTTGGATGGTGCTTGGCTTGATCTCATAATGGCTAGCATGGACATTAGGCAATTGGATACAAGATGAAGGATTATAGTCTTGAGGAATGAAGTATTCCTTCATTTGTTTTGGCATTTGTTGATTGTTTCCAGCCATTTGATGTTGAATATTGGTTTGGTGATGTAGGTATCTCTCAATTTCTTGAATGGGTTTGATAATGTATGGCTTTTGAGATCTTCTACCTAGCATACACTAGACCAAGATGAGATGAGAATGGTTGTTTTTGTTATTTTTATTTTTATATTTTTTTATGTTTATTTATGCAAAGACAAACAAGTTAATAACAAATTCCTAATGACCTAAGTGTATCCTAGACTTAAGGATGAGATTTCTCACAAAATGGCTATAATTCACTATGAATCACCCCTACAATAGATCAATCGGCCAGGTAAGAGGTGGGATAGTGGGAGGCTCCCCCTACTTTCGTAGGGACCTAATTAAATAACCACTTGTCCACTTAGGCGTTTACCTTTGTAACCTCTAGCCTAGACACCGTTGCCCAAAGTATAAATGAATTCAAAGCTCGGTCCAATCATAGTGTGAACCTTAGGTACAATTGCTATTTGATTTTTATTGGGCTTGGGACAATGCAAGATGGAGTGTTTGTGGTTTGTGGGCCAAGGAAGGGTGATGAAATCCCCACCTTATCTTGTTATGAAGATGCCCTTAAATTATTTTATCAATGAGATGCACACCACAATTCAATCAAATTTGTTTTGTGCAATAATAAAATGACAATGCATGAACATGTTATTTACACAATTTAGAAAGACTTACCTTGCCTTCCACACTCTTCAACATGAAACAAATGACAAAAATTTAAAACTAATGCATTCCTAAATGATGCATGTCCTAAAACATGGTAGTTTGTTTTCTAATCTTGAAATGCATTTTTTTTTTAAATTTTGTTTTTCTGATTTTTTTTATTTATTTAATGAGGTCTATATCTATTTTAAGCAAATCTAAAAATAAAAATATTAAATAAATTGGAACAAACTCACCAAGTTGAGCTTTCCTTTTGTCTTCTTTTTTTTTTAAGAAAAATTCCTGCAAAAAGAGAAAATGAATGTGAGTATGGATTTATACAAATGGACCTAAAATAATCAAAATTAAAATTCTAATTCCCCGGCAACGGCGCCAAAAATTGATGCGTATTTAAATGCCGTCGTTAAAACACAAATAACATCAATCTTAATGTCCGAATCTCAATTAAAGATAACAAGGTAGTGCATGGTTGAGACCGGGTCGATCCACGGAGAAATAGAAATCTAATTTTGAAAACTTTGGATTTTGAATGAAATTGGGTTTTCAATTTGATGCTCTAGTTAAAAACTTCTATTTTAAACAAAACTAATTACAGAATTTAACATGCTTCTAATTAGCACATAGAATCTATCACCAAAACTTAGTTAACTAATTTTTAAGATTGAGTAAAGCAAATAAATCTGACAAGATAATATTAATCTAAGAAAACAGTGAAAATGACTACAACTTTGGAAAGGCAAATAACACAATCACTATTATTGCAATAAGAAAGTTTACAATGTTCCAAGAAAATAGCAGAAATGCTAACTAATTTCTTAATAACTAAAACAAATTTAATTAGAAGCAATAACAAGGAGACAGGGGTTATGTGAGCCTTCTGTGGGCGCTTTGGCACAGTGGACCGACGGCGGTACGTGGCAGGCACGTAGTGGCAGCGGCTCTTTGGACCGGACCTGGTGCGTGGAGAACGAGGCGAGCTGCGCCGCAAGTGCGGCAGCGCGGCAGGCGAGGCATGCAGGTGCGGCAGGCCGTGCGGCGCGGCAGGCGAGGCATGCGGGCCGTGCAGCGCGGCAGGCGAGGCGTGCGGGGGCGGCTGACGCGTGGCGGCGGCCGAGCGGGAACTTCCGCTCCTGTGCGCACGGGCGACAAGGCGCGGCGGCGCGAATCCGCGGGCGTTGCCGCGTGGCGGAGCGTGGCGGCGCGTTCTGCAAAGCCGCGGCACAGGCGACGATGCCAGACGCGCGAAGCGCGTGGGGGTGCCGCGTGGCAGGCGGCGGCGGCTGGTGTTGGTGGAGCCTGACGCGTGGCGATATCCGGGTGGGTCCCGGTGACCGATGCGTGCACAGAGAGACAGACGCACAGAGAGAGAGAAAGGAAAAGGTGAAGAGAGAGAAAGAGACTGTGGGAGAGAGAGGAAAAGCAGAGAGAAAACGGACAGAGATGCAGAGGGGGAAAAGGGAGAGAAAAAGGTAGAGAGAGGGGTGCTATGCGTTGAGAGAGAGGGAGAAAATGACAGAGAGAAGAGGGAGAGAGATGCGTAGGGGGAGAGAGAGAGAGATAAAAAATTTCTGAAAATTGGGAGCCACCTCCCTTTGACCTCCTCCCTTAGTTTTATAGAAAAGAGGGGGGGTTTAAATTTCAAAAATAAATTTTAAAATCCTTTCATTAAGCTCCCCTTGATTAGGAGATCCTCTTTAAAACATTAATTGGTATTTTGAATTTCAAATTTTTGAAATGGATCCTCCTTTCTTTGAATTTCATAATTCCCTCCTCCTTTCTCTCTTAGTTGGCATGTGGGCCCCAGTTGAAGCTAAAATACGAAAATAAAATGTTGTTTTTGCCAGGATTCGAACTCTAGTCACTTCCTTGAAGTTCAGGTGGTCCAACCATTATGCCATCTGCTTGTTCGTGTCATGTTTTCACATAAAATAACAGTTAAGTTCTCGTGGCCATAAATCATTCAACTGCACATTAAATAATTGCTGAGGAAATGAAGTTGCTACCCTTATTCCATCTATGGAGTGATGATATTTGAAATTCAGATTTTGAATGCGCAAATGATTTATCTATCATTCCATGTGATTTTGTTCGTTAAATTGATAGCAAAGTATGTAAATTTCATCTGTTATTTATGTAAATTTGTGGACTTATCAGAAGGACATTGTTCTCCATTGTTATTTCTTCAGTGTATTGTGGTTTGTTATAGAACTTTATCTTGCACGCTTAAATTTAATAAGTCTGTTTAAAATAATAATTATATAAAAAATCTAAATCGGTAGTTTGTATATATTAAAGAATGACCTGAATCATTGAATTTAATTTTTTTCCTATATAGCTTATTTATATGATATTTCTTACAAACTTGAAAACTACTATGTACTTTTTTCCTATATAGCTTATTTATATGACATTTCTTACAAACTTGAAAACTACTATGTACTTTTTTGGCACCCCTAAGAAAAATCCTATAGGCCACTGGGCTCCGTTGAACTTGTATGTTGATGTATCCAAGTACTGCTATCTAATCATTCCTTATACTCCATTATCCACCCTTTTGGTTCAAGAAATTATTCTTGGCATGTTCCTCTACAAACATTTCATCTAGTAAATAGTTTGTTATTTAACAATTCTTTGTTGCTATCTTTCTTTCCATGTTTCTAAGATATCTTAGGTGTTATTTTTAAAGAGTATTGATTCAGTTTCACACATTTCGCTATAGGCTCCAAGTGAACCAATCTTGTAGCTACTTCTGTAGAAGACAAATTTGATTTGGAACCTTTATAATCCTTGACAATCTTTACCATTTCCTCTGCTTGTTTGAGTTAACTTTAGAATGTGCACAATCATTCTATTAAAAAACTCGCATGTTATTTATGCTTTGTCAGACTGAATTTTGCACCTGTAATTTTTCCTAGACTTATGGCAACTGATGTAACATAGAGGAACCATGCCAACTATGCTCCCCGTCGTGCCCGCAACACCCCCCCCCCCCCCCCCCCCCCACACGCCCACCCACACCCACACCTTAAACCAACCCCAACCCCCAAGAACGAATAGTTGTTTAAACGAATGCCTGATTGGACACCAGAGTCCTCCTAGGATTGGATAATAGAATATATTGATTTGATTTATCTTCAACAACAAAATTTATGAAGGGTTCCCAGTTAAAGTTGCTGGGCTCTATTGATCTGGTTTTTTGAGTCCAACATGAATTTGCATTTACCACTAGCAATTCCTTTATAAGGGTGTTTGTAATGATTCTTTATTTCATTTTTTGCAGTTAACTTTTATGATTTCTTTTACATATTTGTTAACCATATTTTGCATCTCATCCCTTTTAGTTCCTCAAATTTTACTATCAATAAAACCCTAAGAAGTCTCTTTTTCTTGGCATTTGAGTGGACTCCATTTGTTGGATTTCATTTTTGTTCCATAGTCACTTATGATATCCTTTATTAAATCTCAACACTCTCCCCTTTAGCACTTTTGATGTGTTTAGAACACTCCTTATGGACTTTAGAAAAATATTACAAATCCAATTTGGAAATGGTTCGACACATTTCAACAAGGCATATTAAAATCCTAAATCTTTGGTGACTCACTAGAGCTCAAAATTATTGGGGAACAATGATGGAATAAGTTCAAAAGCATTATTCAGGATTCTCTTCTGTGCAGCTGAACACATATTTGGTGATTAAGACTGGAACAATTAGAATGTTAGTGCGTGAAACCTAAAATGCCACCTATATCTTGAGTCACATGAGGAAATGAAAATTCATTATTTTTGGCCCTTTATGCAATACCAAGTGCTTTTCGTCACATCAAATTATTTTTTACCGTCACAACAACTCATTAGATAGAATTTTGTAAAGTTCAAGACTGAGACTTTTTATCACATAAATAAATGCAAGCTGCCACTAAATTGTTTCCAGAACATCATTGGCGTTTTCTCCCTAAAACATTGTTGTAGGTGTCATGATAGGTAATCGTGATGGAGGTCCATCATAGTGCAAATGATGGCGTACTATGGGAACTCTCAAAAACCCCTTTATATGTTGCAATGCGTTTTTTCTTGAACCCTTCATCCCATGTCGATGCTCATGGGATCATATAGGACAACAAAGCATATAGGCATCATTTTGCATTTCTTGCAACTTCCCTTGACCCTAGAATCCAGAATGCCATTTCCCTAGTTGACCAGCTTTTCTCCATCTCCTCATATTTCTTGTTTGATTTCCTAATTCCTGTGCTTGCCCTCTGCCACAGCCAACACTATGTGTGAAAGCCTCCCAAAAGCTCCAAACAACAGTCCCACTCATCTCTTTAAAGCATTGTCTTCCATCCTCCTCTTGTCCTCTCTATCTCTCTCTCTCTCTCTAACATCCTTTCATCTTTCTTTCTTTATCACTATTTTAGTTTCATCACATCAAGGAGATCGTTGGAAGAGGGGGGACATTATCTGTGTTGAAGGCAGCATTGGGATGAGATTAGCATGGCACCTTCAGAGCCCTCAAGCCAGGTTAGTAATTTTAGTAGTCATGTCTTTGCGACATGTGAGTACCTAAAAGTTACATTTTTTCAGGTTAACCCATTTCTTGTGAAGCAAACCATTATCATTAGAAGTTTTAGTTCTTTGGCAGTAAAAGGTTATGGTAGTTGATAGTGCCTCATGCAATCTGAGGCCCTTGTTCCTTCCATAACCCCTTGAATGGAATACATCCCATGAGATACTGTTACATCAATTTTTCTATTCTTGAAAAGTAGATGAATGCAAATTCATTTGGTGATTCACCAAAGAAAATATTGGAAGATAATCTAAGGAAATATAAAGTGAGTATCTTTCATATAATGTACCTTTAGCGTCAAAGGCTTAGCTTGTGATCTTAAAATAGCAGCCAAGAGGGCTATAATTCTTGTTGAGTTTGTATTACTCTATTGACAATTTTTTTTATTTCTGTGTTACCCCATTGTTTTCTCTTATTTTACTCCTTTTTGTCTTTCTCTTTTAGTCACTTGATTTACCTGTAACTCTTGCTTTTATCCTGGTAGCACTTTTTCGTATTATGAAACTTTTTCCTACCAAGACTAAGAGTTGTCTCTTCTTGAATATGATAGTTCAGAAATAGAAAGGCTGCAGCATCTCTATTAATTGCAGCTCTTCAATTCAGCGACACCATCGGCCATGTTCTTTTGACTCATGGAGATTAAAAATGTTGCTAAGACCATCTTATAGGGACTGATTGCTCTTTTTACTTTTTGTTTGTCTTTTATGATGCAGATTATTTGCAGGTTTAAGGCCTAAAAATAGAGTGCAAAGGAGTCGATCTTCTAGTTATTGAAAACATTTTCCTGGTCTTCTCTAACCGGGTGTAGTCGTGGATTATTTGATGGGAAACTGAAGCATGTATGCAAAGCAGCTCAAGCCAGAAACTGGTCATGAAGTAGAGTAAGTTGCATGGCCAGCTTTTGTCATACCATGAGTATTATGCTACCCTATACGAGTTTCAAGTTTTGGACAGAGCCACGAGGAAGGCATGATAGAGGAGGGGGCATTTTTAACATGCGAGGCAACTATCTTCATGAAAATGTTTGATCCGATCTCTTTTTTTTAAAAAAAAAAATTGGTGCTTTATATCATCTGTGTTTCTTCTGAGGATGTAACTTGTTATTTTGATTCTTTTTTTTTTTTTCAAGTCTTTACGGTTCATTTTGACATGTTAATTTGCTTCCCTTTTTTTTCCTCTCAGTACAACTTTAAGTTGTTTGTTGTCTTGCTGGATATTAATCTTATATAATAGTTAAAAGTGACTAGATTGGGCCAACTATTTTGCCCCGCCTAGGCTGTTCCTGTAAACATGCTGCCCTGAACCAAGATGGTCATAACTTGGTATATTCCACATGGGTTATTCCCTTAGTAGCACTTAACTGGGACTTAGGGTTGACCTGATCTTGTCCAAGAACATAAGTTGTTTTAGGATAAGGATGAATTCTCTTTGATAATCAGTGGATCAACCTAATAGGTTAACTTGGGTCAAGTAAATGTGCCCTATTATAAACTTGGAATAACATGTAGAGCAAGTATGTATATTACCATGAATGCCCCATAAATATGCTTTGGGAAGTGAATCGTTTTTCTTTGGATGAGGGCAAAAAGTAAAAATCACCCACCTTTAACTATATTCAAGAGAGGCCTTAAAATACATAAGATGGGGTTAACTCGAGTTACTTATTTATGTATGTATTCCACGTTTCAATCAAAATCCTTTTGAGTTTACTTTGGAATAGAATGAGTTGACGTAGAACTATACTCCAATCAAATAGTATCTACTTTGAGAGGCTACGATAATCTAGTGCCTAATGCAAGGAAAATGAGAAAAATATGTTTTCAAACCATAGGGAAAAGCGATATGTTTGACCATTGTTGTAGAGTGGTTTGTCTTGGAGAGAAGACAATCTTTAGGCTATCACCTTTGGCGGAGCAGCCACATATTTTTCTCTTACATTTTTCTCCTTGGGCAGTAGAATCTATGGTTGTTTTTGTAATCCTAGTTTCTCACTATATCTCTTTTCGCTTGTAGAGAAAGTCTTGTTTAGTGTGTTAGACAAAATTAAAAAAAAAAAAAGGAAGAACAAAGAGAAATAAGAATCAGGGGAAGGAGTTTACCTACCATCGACACCATAAGTAAGAGTAGAAGTATCAACGACAAAAGGAGCAACATCAACAACGGCAGCAGCATGCACCAGCAACAACAACAAGCATCAAAACCAACAACAAAGGGAGCATCAGGGCAGTAGCTTGCAACAGCAACAAAAAAAAGAAGATAAAATTATGTTTTAACCCTTGAAAATATAGTGTATTTGTAAATAAGCTCTCCTAATCCAATTATTTATTTATAAGTCCTTACAATCTATTGTGGATTAGTGCAAGGTCCTAGAATGTTACAAAAAAGTCCTTAAGAGTATTACAAAAAGTCCCTACAAAGAGAGTTTTTGTAAGAAAGTTGTTATTGTGGAGACTTATTTGTAAATAGTTGGATTAGGGGGACATCTTTGTAATATCAAAAGTTTATGAGGTTTGAAGATCAAAAGGCCCAACAAAACGAAGAAGAAAAGAAGAAGACAAGAAAAGGAGCAACAGCAAAGCAAGAAGAGAGAGAGAGAGAGAGAGAGAAAGAGGACTTCCGCTCTCGTGCATAGCCGAGACAGAAGAGGGATGCGGTAGTGAAAGCTGACTTTTTGCTCACGAATGTTCCCCTACACTTTTACAACCGGCGCAGAGATTGCCGGGAAAACGTCCCTCAACAGGAAGATCTCCTTTCATTAGCCGGTTAGTTTGGTTTTAGCTAGAGCTAACCCCTAAAGTGACTACAGGCCTTTAACGTTGCGCCAATTCTCCGTCGCGTGGATGCCAGTACTTAAAAGTGTGAGCTCTTCTTCTCTGAGAAAGATTTCTTTAGATTCTTCTTCTGCCCAGAGTGTATGCGCGTGCATGCACACACATATACAGAGAGAGAGAGAAAGAGTCCAGTTGAACTTTTCTTACCCAAAGCATAGATGAACTCTTCTTATCCAATGCACAAGAAAGAAAGAGAGGAAGAATCATAGTGGAGGAGGAGGTCTCTGTGGGACCCTCCAGGCCCCACCAATTCCTCTCTCGTTTGCACAAAATAAGGAGAGAGAAAAAGACAGCAAAGAGAGGCTCGCGGGAAAATTTGTCCATGCTTAACACAGGTTGCCATAATTTTTTTAAAGCCCAATAAGCTAGCCCATAATCTTGCACTTTATTTGTTTGCTGCCCAAAAGATTCTAATGCCCTTGGCCTCTTCACCGAAACTCATTTAAGTTTCAAGATATCATTAACCTTGAATACGTAATTAGTTAACCAAACATACAAGATTCCTTTAATACACTTGACCTAAATAAAAGACCTAATGCATGTAAATGATACATACATCTCATAACCCTCAATGACCCATTCAGCCCTAGAACCAACCCAAATTAACCAAAATACACCTCTAATTATATAAATATGTAAAAAAAATCACATAATAATCCCCAAAAGTGTAAAAGTATCTAACATATTGTAAATGCCCTCAAAATCCTAAAATTGACCAAATTTACCAAATACCCTGAATGCACAAAAGTCACTAAAAATCATAAAAAATATAAAATCACCTAAAACACATTAAATACCCTTAAAAACTAAACTTTTCAAAAATAATAAAACTACCCTTTGACCCCAAAACCATCTAAAATGGTCTGGAAACATCTCGATGGAATCCATCCAAAAGCCCTTAAAAGTCGTTAAATCCCTCCAAAACCCATCTTAGATCTTGGTAAAGCTATTGGCTCAATTCAAGTCATGCTTTCATTAA
Source organism: Zantedeschia hybrid cultivar (assembly GCA_030544215.1). Taxonomy (NCBI): domain Eukaryota; kingdom Viridiplantae; phylum Streptophyta; class Magnoliopsida; order Alismatales; family Araceae; genus Zantedeschia; species Zantedeschia hybrid cultivar. The sequence goes on from JARZZO010000011.1 coordinate 53,193,005, forward strand.
TGGACTTGAAAATTTCACGTGGTTTATTTAAGAGGATCGTCTATGCCAGTTAATTAAGAATTTTCGATCATTTGATCGATGTAATTAATACTAACCGAAATAAGTGGGGAGAAGTCAAAATTATGGATCAACATATTTGATCCAAAGTTTTAGATTCATCGAGGACTCATCTCAAGTTCTTAGAATCTGCGAAGATCACCAAAATAAATAGAAAATAAGTAATGAAACATGAGGGTTCGATCTCCCACGTAGTGTAATAACACAAATCTGAGCAAGCGAAGTCAATTAAAATTTGCTTACTGTACATGTGTTTGACTCTACTCCAACCTGATAACTGTGGCCATTATTTCTCAGCTTCTTTGAACATTTAACTTGGTCCTGATGTACATAGTTTCACTATTTCAGGCATGTGAACGTGATCTATCCACATAACACAACGGCTATTGTAGAGATGCAAATGGATTCAATACTTCCAAATCAAATTGCCAAGTCGCACAATTTGGTGGCCTTGTGAATACTGTGTGTCGTCTTGATTTGGAAAGCAGTGTAACAGTGTTAGAGTAGTTGAATATCTATTTGTGACTCGAGGTATTTCTAGACATGATGTATTTTTTCTTTTATTTTCATTGTTTCTTAATAGTGTGTTTGTTTTTTTTTTTACTCTTTCTCTCTTAAATTTTGTTTTAGGAGAGAACGGAAACAAACACCCTTCCAGACTCTTCTCTTTCAATTTTGAAGGAGGAGGTTAGTGCTTAAGAAAACTCCCTTATAAAAAATAAGCTTGACCTTCTTTTTTTTTTTCTGAAAGAAATAAGTACGTCTGGTAATATGCCCCTATCCCATTTCGTGACTCCAATTCCTCTGCCCTCATTCCCCTTCCTTCTCTTCATTTTATTCTCCTTTTTTGAAAAGTATTGTGTAAAGATGGCTGTCAGATGATATTAATAATGTCCAGGCAGTGGGGGGAAAGTTGAGAGAACCTTCCTTTCTAAAATTTAGTTCCTTTGTGTCAAACAGGTGAGGAGTCTAAATACTGAAATTTCAAATTTTGAGACAAAAAATTAAACAGAATATTTTTTGGGTGCAAATTAGTCTTAAAAGAGAAACCATTTCATAACACCCTAAAGAGTGTTTTGAAGTCTATAATGTATGCTCAAGATGTATTGTGCATGTATGCTAGATGAATTACATTGTAATTTTCTTTAGACTGAGTACGAACTTCAAGTACACAATATTTTTATTTTTGGAGGAATGTTCACACAGAGAACTCAATAAGGCAAGCTTTTGTTGATGGAAGGAGTAGAAAACGATTAGTTGACAACTAGTATATACCATGTAAATTGAATTTTTTGCATATATACTTCTCAAATATACCGATTTTGCATGTATACCCTTAATTCTCACATATTATTATCAATACCTCTGAAATCTTCAAAATATTGCATTTATATCCCTCCCGTCAAATTTAGGTGAATTTCAACGAAATATGTCAAAAACATTGCATAAATCATGATATCATCAGAGGTGTCGGAGATATGTAATGCAAGATTTTAGTGAATTGTGGGGTATATATGCAACATATATGTAGAATCTGAGAGTATTTATGTAAAATCATTAGATTAAGGGGTATAAGTGCAATTTTTTAAAGATTTTATGGATATTGATGCTAATATGTGAGAACTGGGGGTATACATGTAAATACGGTGTATTTGAGAAGTATATATGCAAAAAACTCAATTAAATACTATTCAACTAACTACTGTTTGAAGTCTCCTAAGATATCCTACGAGAAAAAAGGGAATTAGATATTCTTTACTATAATGTTAAAGGTCAATATATAAAAAATCTATTTGTGTTCTTCTCCGGTGCTAAACAAGGATCTAATACAGTCTAGGCATTTAAAGACCAAAAAAACAGTCAGGCATTATAGCAAGTATTATTTAATTCCCGAAAAGTGGATCTCTACGATGCCCATTGCCGACCCAAAGTCCTCCAGGGACATATTTAGCTGAACCCGGCCCAAAAGCGGCCCGGCCCAAAGCCCACGAAGGGAAGCCACCGCCTACCAGCGGCTGCGCCCGTGGACGGCATCCAACAGTAGGCTGCGCCTCTATATATACCCGCTAACCCTAACTGCAATATCTCTATCTCTAGATTCCGTGGTCAGGGTTTGGAGGAGCAGAGAAGAGAAAGGAAGCGAGGAGGGCGACGAGAAGAGGAGGTGAGGAGGCCGTGAAGGAGGAGGAGGAAGAGGGATCTTTTGTGGCAGGCAGGGTTTCGAAGCGGGAGACGAAGAAGAAAGCAAAAGGTCGGTATTCCAGCAGCTCACAAAAAAATTTCTAGATCAGATCGAATGGGAAACGGTGTTGGCTGAGGTATAGATAAAGGTCCTAGGAATCTTCCGGGAATTTTATCGTTTTCTTTCTTTTTTCTCTTTTGATCACTTTCCCTTCGTTGGCAATGTTTGTCTTCCTCGAGAACGATCCGCTCGTTTGGTCGTCACTGGCTCGAGATCTGATCAAAAGATTCGGAGGATTCGTTCGGGAACTGCTTTTGTTGTCTTAGTTTTTTTTTTTTTTTTTTTTTAGGCTATGGTTTTCGCCAAACTTGGAGGATCCCAACTTTTTGCGGTTTAAGTTTGTTCGGTAGTTTTGGTGAATTCGATGTTATTTTGTACGATCTGATCTGCCTGGAGTTTCTTTTTCCAGATTTGTTTAAGGGATCCGTTCTCTCTTCTGATGGGTGAAGTTCTTGTAACCTTCGCTTTTAGCATGATGGGTGTTCTTCTAGGGTTAAGGGAGGAATTGTTTATCGTTGTTTTCCTGATTTGGTCGCGTTCTCGTTTGGAGTTCCTTTTGGGTTCTCGTTCTATTCAGGGGACGAGAATGATAACTACAATGAAGGGGGTAGGGTGATATGGTTTCTATGCCAGACACCGATCCATTTCATGAAAATTGTACATTTTCCAGCTTTCTTTGGTTTTTCTTTGGTGATTGGGACCTTAATTTCATTGTTGATATGGAGGTCGTTGGTTAATGGTGTGAAGTTCCATTCGTTTCATGTTGGGCACACGTAGTTGACAGATTATTGTAGTTGAAGTTATGTTGTTTGAAGTTGAGGGGGTTGCGGGAGAGTGTCATGTTGACGTGAGATGAAGAATGTACTTTATGCGATTTTGGGTCTGTTTATTTTATGGGAGACTGCATATTAACATGGACTCATGGAGATGGTTTTGGGTGTATGGTTGAAATGTGGACAGGGAGGAAGTTGTGGTGGTGGTTGTAGTGGTGCTTGCAGTATCAGTATTGAAGATCGGTGGCATTTGGTGATTGTTGAAGGTAAAGTCAAAAAATGAGTCAGAGCAGCCGTAGTCCACCAAGGGATCGCAAAATCCGAACTGAGCGTTTCTCCTACCGCGATGCACCGTATAGGAGAGAATTTCGTGGTTCCAGGTGCCTTTTTCTGTGCTAGTACTTTTGCAGATTAGTGGTTTTTTTTATAGAGGATACTTATCCTAAAGTTGGAATTTGGATGCACTCAATTTTTGTCCTTTATTTCTCTTTCTTGATGTCTATGGGCTTATTTCTTCATAGTGTGGATTCATCTTCCTCTATTACATAAATTGCCACCGTGTTGTCTTCTCTGTGTCATATGGTAGAACCCTATTGTCTTGAAACTGATAAGTATTGATACTTGCTGAAGCCAAATGCACGTAACATCTGGTTTAATATAGTACAAGGTTGGCTGTACTAGATATCACATCTTTTTGGCCTGTTGAGATGTGATGCAGGGTTTACAATGCCTTTTGCAGGTCAATAAACATAGATTTAGCTACTTTAGTGTCATGAATCTAGTACAAACAAAATCCTGGTTTCATTACAATGCTTCCTTAGGATTTTGTGGGAAAATTGAATGACATAGCATTGCTAGGGCTGCAAATGAACCAATACGCTTGATGAAAAACTCATGAGACTACTTGATAACAGCTCGTCTCGGCTCATTTGTAAAGAAAAATAAACAAATTTGAACAAAATTTTAGGCTCGGTTCATTAACGAGCTCGAGCTCGAGCACAGTCAAGCTTTGCTCGTGAACAAGATCGTTTAGGTCTCATTAAGAACTCATTTATGTACTCGTTAAAAACTCGTTTAATGGCTCTTTAAGATGTCATAAAAGTATTCTTTTAAATATTTCATTCTTTCGTACATGTTAAGAACTCATTTGAATACTTGTTTAATTACTCTGTTCATAAGTAAGCTTAGTTATTGATTTTTTTTTTTTAAAGTAGCTTAGCTATTAATATATTTAACATTTTATATAGTATTTTATGAAACTATTTAAGGTTATGAGATGCAATAGATAGAAATAAAACTTAGAGGGGTTAATTGTTAAAAATAATTAATATTTAAAGGGTAACTAAGGTGGGAAGAATGACAGGAGATTGTCGGTCACGGTATTTGTGGGATAGTTCTATATCGGAAATGTTAAAGTTGGAATTGTGCGAGTTCTTTAAAAAGTGGATCCATAGGGCCCTTTACTTCCCGACCAATTGGGCACGACCAGAGACTCGGCTAGCCTACCTTAGTAGTTTGGACAGTTGGCTAAATTTTAAATTCGAGTTCACTTTGTTTTTGCTGGGGTAGAGGTCATGAGTTTGGCTCGAGCGTGTGAGTATCTAAATGAGCCAAGTTTGAATGGTGAGTTTCGAGTTGAGTTTGAGTTTAATGTAGGTATGTTGAGCCGAGTTTGAGCAAGGTAAAACTTGGTAAAACTCGGTTTGGATTGACTCATTTGAACAAACTTTGCACTGAATGAAAGATGGAAGAACTTGTTAAAACAACAAAGTCAATATGAAAAGGATATCCTAACTATGTAATTAAAGGCAAGAGGGCAAGTGAGGTGACTACTGACTAGGGGTTTGCCTTAGCCTTAAAGGCCTAGGCGAGCACTTAGGGCAAGGTAAAACTTGGTGTGGCTCGACTCATTTGCCCCCATTGCACTAAATGAAAGATGGAAGAACTTGTTAAAACAAGAAAGTCAATATGAAAAGGATTTCCTAACTATGTAATCAAAGGCAAGAGGGCAAGTGAGGTGACTATTGACTAGGGGTTCGCCTTAACCTTAAAGGCCTAGATGAGCACTTAGGTGTTTGAAATGACCCGTTGTCTCTTATAAATCATCATGAAGGAAGAAAATGGAAATAGAAGAAAAATAAAAAAATCCAAGATAAAACAATATGTTACACTAAGAGACACTAATCACGTCTAGTATTTAAAGCATATTTGTCAATCCCGTCCTGTCCCGGCCTGTCTTGGTCATAGTTGTCAATCCCGTTCCGGTCTTTGCCCCGTTTTCTATTTGGATGGGACGTCCCAATGTCTCGGACAATTCCGGTGTCCCGTCTCAAAATTATTTTCATACATATGCCAACAAATATAAGACATACGTATATAATAAATAATATGAAAATAAACATATAAACATATAAATAACACAAAATTATTTCAATAGTAGAAGCATCGAGGACAGATTTATGGGTTTATAGATGAGTATATGCATCAAATGAACCCCTCAAAATAAGCTTACTAGGAGCTTAAGTACTTAAGAAAATCTCATGTAAAAATACAAATTCTGGTTGGGAAAGGCCGGGACGGGCTGGGAGAGACCAGGACAGGTACTGGGTAGACCATAAACTATCTTGTCCCGTTTTCTCACTGGGATGGGACGTCCCGGCCGGGACGGGATGGGACGTCCCGGCCGGGACGGGATGGGACGTCCCGGCCGGGACGGGATGGGACGTCCCGGCCGGGACAGGCCGGGACGGGATTGACAACTATGGTCTTGGTCGGGCGCCCCATCCCAGTGAGAAAACGGGACGGGACAGTTTCTGGTATGTCCAGTACTTGTTCCGATGTCTCCTGGCCCGTCCCAGCCTATCCTAGTCTTTCCCAACCAGAATTTTTATTTTTACATGAGATTTACCTAAGCTTGTAAGCTTATTTTGGAGTGTTAATTTGCTGAACATACTCATCTATAAACACATAAATATGTCCTCAATGTTTCTATTGCATTAATTTTGTGTTATTTATATGTTTACATGTTTATTTTTATATTGTTTATTGTATACACGTGTCTTATATTTGTTGGCATATGTAGGGAAAAGAATTCCGTGACAGGACACCGGAATTGTCTGGGACACCGGGACGTCCCATCCTGGTAGAAAAATGGGACAAGGACCGGGACGGGATTGACAACTATGATTTAAAGACCAATTTGTATAAAGTACTCATACAACTAGTAGATGGTCTTGGATATTATCCAAAAAAAGAACAAAGGTGTTGTTTGGGAGTGATTTTTAAAAAGTACATTTTATTAAAATCAGCTTATCTGACACACTGTCGGATGGTACAAATTTTTTCAGGGGGTCTGTCGGCAGAAAGCAGTACTTTTATGTTAGAGTTGACGGTGGAAGAGAAAGGCTTTTAAATTTACTAGATCGCCCCTTATTGGAAGGAGTTGTTGACGGGCAATCATGTAATGTTGTGCTAAAATCTGCCTCAGTGCGTTAAAAGCAGAACCGGAGTTGCTTTTGACAGGAGCATTTGAGGAGAGAGAGTAGAGATTGGGAGCAAACCGAGATATTTTATGGATGTTTGGAAATGCCCCTCACCCTGTTGGGTGCTTCCAACTTGGGAATCGAGCCAGTTTGTCGTGCCAAACACTGCCAAAGAAAAATGGGGCAGCACGTAAGAAAAAAGGGCATTGGGCACTGTTAAAAGAGGTATTATATTAGTCACTTTGGCATAATTAAAAATAAGAAAAGGTTGTACAAAAGCAATACCGTATGATTAAAAAAGATATAGGTGAGCAAGGCAATTGCCTTTGATAACATAGTTTCCTAAAATGACTAGCTCTTATAGGCTTAGGCTGTTATGGAGAATTGCTTTTGTCATGCTGAAATCCCAATAACTTAACACTGCCTAATACTTTGATGAGGATAGCTTTTGGATGTGAACACACTTATATCCATAATGTTACCTTGCTTTACTTTATTTTTCACAATCTTAAACAGTATTAAATTATCATTTGACATTTTTAATCAATTATCATGTTCATTTGTAGTATAATATTGAACACAACAATATCAAAGGTGTAGAGAGCAACATGTAAACATTTTTTGTTCATTTCACTGATAGTTTGAGCTTCCTGGTATAAATTGGCATAATTTTTTTTTTCTTGTATTAGATGAATCATAGACAATCATGGGCATGTGACTTCTGCATTATGATCATATTGCATTTTTGTCTCCAGGTATTTGCATTCTTTGTTTGCTTCGTTTTTTGAGCATCTGCTGGCTTCTTCCTGTTTTAGATATAAGTTTCTGCTTTTTGTTTCTTCAATTTAGTTTGAATTTCCAGATTTTGAAGTATTGATTCCTTCCAACTATCACTTAATAGTCAGATAACATAGAAATGTACGTGTGTTGAACAAAAATCGAAAATAGACTTGGCAGTTGTAGATTTTTTGTCAGCGGATTTTTTTTTTCAATCATAGCATGAGCAGATGGGCCAAACATTTTTTCTTTGGATTTTTACTTTTAGTCCCTATGATCTTCCAATATTCCCTACTAGCCCCTGCAATCTTCATATTTCTTTAAACCACCCCACAATCTTTGAATCATCCTTAAAAAATCCCTACCAGGGGGGCTTTTTAGGGAGGGTTGAGGGGCCTTTTAGAGATGTTTTAAATAATTGTAAGGACTAATATGGATACAAAGATTGCAGGCACGTCTAGGTAATATTGGAAGATGATAGGGATTGAAAAGTAAAAATTCCTTTATGTTTTATATATGCCAAGCAAGGGTCTATGCCCTTAGTCAAGGCGACGCCTAGGTGTCCGGACGCAAATCCCAGCCCCAAGCATCTGCCCGCCTTTCTCAAGCCCAATAAGGCGGGTTGGGCGTGCGCCTAGGTGGTCAAAGCGTGCGCCTGATTGCCTGGGCCTGAGAGACCCACGTCTGTGTATTGGATCCCACTAAACCCCCTTGCCCCGAACCACTCGACCCACCATCCCATCACCCCCTCCCCAGTGCCTAGGATTTTACCACCCGAGCCCCTCCCTGTCGTCCTCCACCGATTGCTGCTACCGTCGGTCACGCCGATGAGTCTGATGGACGTCTTCGAGCTCCGGCTTTCCAAGCTCACCACTGCCACTAGTTGACGCCCCTGATGCCTTTGCTGCTGTCGACAACACTGCTGGTGCCTGTCGTCATCTCCGTCCGGTGAGTCCGGTGCCCCTATTTCCTCTGTGTGTGTGTGTGTGTCACACACACGGTGAAATAGGCCGATTGTCCCCCCCTCTGTCTCTCTCCCCTCACACACACACAGTGAAATAGGCCTATTTACTCTGTGTGTGTGTGTGTGTGTGTGTGACGGTGAAATAGGCCGATTGTCCCCCCCTCTGTCTCTCTCCCCTCACACACACAATCTCTCTCTCTCTCTCTCTCTCATTGAGAGCCGAAGCCCTCTTTTCTCTGTATGAGAGGTCTGAAGCCCTCTTTCTCTCTCACCTTCTATCTCTCTCTTCTCACTCTCTCTCTCTCTGTTATAGCCTCGCCTTATAGGGGTCTCTCTCTCTATCTCTCTCTCTCTCTCTCTCATACACACACGCAAACACACGCACAGGCGTCCAAAGCCCTTTCCTTCCTCTGTTTGTCTCTAATCCCTCCCATTCTCTCACTCTATCACATGCTCTCTTTCTCCATCTCACACACACAGTTGCAAGTTTTATTAATGTTTTCTAATTAATTCAATTATTTTTGTTGTTGTAAGTTCGTAAATTGTAGTGTTACGTTTTGTATATCTTGTCTTTAGAAATTTGATCTTATGTGGTTAAGGTAATTATCTGATTGATATTATTTTTTCAATTTTATTATTAAATATGAATGTATGATGTAGTACTTATTTTTTTATTTATATTGAAGAATTTATAATTAATACATTTACCCATATATTTTAAGGAGGCACCTAATTTACCGCTTAAGCACCAATTAAGCGGCCACCTTTATGCCTAAGCACTTAGGCTTCCCGAGAACGCCTTGGGTTGCGTTGGCACCTTGACAACTATGGTCTATGCCAAGCATGTATCTTTCCATAGTATGTGTTAGTTAGATCTGGCAAGGTGTAGAATCTTTAGAGACCATTCTTGTCCCTTCTCCAGCAAGGGGGAAGAGTTTGAATTTATTAAAAAACAATATTTTCCTATCTTTCTTTCATCCTACTAAATGCTAACTCAGTGACATTTGTTAGTTAATATTTTTTCCTGGTCTTAAATTATAAACATTGTTGTTTTACCCTCCTTCAGGGGAATGGAAAAGGTTGGCCATATTGGTCTGGTTCTGTCCAACTTCAGAGGAAACATATAATAAAGGTTTTTTTGCATATATATCCTTGAAAAACACTATATTTTCATCTACACCCCAACTCCCACATATTGTCATCAATACCCCTGAAATCTCAGAAATGTTACGGTATGCCCCTCCGTCAAAATAACGTGAACTCCAACTGAATATGCCAAAAAGATTCCGTAAATCCTGATGATAACATCAAGGGTGCCTGCACAAGATTCTAGTGGTTTAAGGGGGTATATGTATAAAATATTAGTGACTTTAGGGGTATATGTGCAAAATCTTTAGATTTGATTTAACGGTATTTTGACGGAGGGATATAAACCACAACGTTTCTAAGATTTCAGGGGTATCGATGACAATATGTGAGATTTGGAGGTATAGATGTAAATATATATTTTTCAGGGGTATACATGCAAAAATTATATAGCAGAACTTAACCTGTCGGTAATTTGACCTTAAGTAAAGACTGACATAGAAAATACCACATAGTATTTTGTTTGTTTTAAATAGTTGTCAACATAGCATTCTAAAGAATTTTGCATTGGGGATCGACATATATTTACAAAATCCTGGGGATTGACCTATATTTACAAAATCGTGGAGATTGACATATATTTACAAAATACTGGGGATTGATATTTAACCTAAATGTTGTCAAACTTGCAAATAGTGTCTGTACTACTAATATATTCTGTATTGCTATCGGATATTGATCTTATGTTGATTTCATATCATGATTGAAGCTCCATTTCTTTACAACATGCAAGATGTATATTTGGGGTCATTCTAGATGGATGATTGGTTGCCAGTTTACCATTTCAACAGAATGCAAAATTTGTAGGTGCATATAATATGAAGTTATGTTGTTGGAGCTTCTTCAGGAAGGATAAGATCTTTTCTTCAATTGCAGTATACCTAATATGTCAATTTTGAAAGGAAATTCAGTTTTTCTTAGTGTTCTAAAAGTAGATGTGTGAGTGTGTATAGTGTTCTAAAAATAGATGTTTCCATGTATATATTTGAAGAGGAGATAAACTCCTATAAGATATGTTCTCTTGCTCAGTTCAAGAAAAGCATCTTCTGTTAACTGGAATCTGTTCTATTTATACATGATTTTTGAAAATAGGAACACTCTACTGAGAAGAATTGTCAGTTTACCATTTCAACAGAATGCAAAATTTGTAGGTGCATATAATATGAAGTTATGTTGTTGGAGCTTCTTCAGGAAGGATAAGATCTTTTTCTTCAATTGCAGTATACCTAATATGTCAATTTTGAAAGGAAATTCAGTTTTTCTTAGTGTTCTAAAAGTAGATGTGTGAGTGTATATAGTGTTCTAAAAATCGATGTTTCCATGTATATATTTGAAAAGGAGATAAACTCCTATAAGATATGTTCTCTTGCTCAGTTCAAGAAAAGCATCTTCTGTTAACTGGAATCTGTTCTATTTATACATGATTTTTGAAAATAGGAACACTCGAATGAGAAGAATTGTCTTGCTCAGTTTGCATCTTCACTAACTGGAATACTTTTTATGTCCAGACGACCAGATTTATGCAATAACTGCAAGCGACCTGGACACTTCGCAAGAGAATGTCCCAATGTTGCTGTCTGCAATAACTGTGGTCTTCCTGGGTAAGGAGTCACATTATTCATTTTTTATCATTTTTTTAAACTTCAATGGATTGATTAGGTGCTTTTTTATGTGCCTGGATTGTCCTTTCATCTTTTGCATAATTTTTGCTTGCATAGAAAGCGGAGTTATTTTAGATTCCTTTCAGCAGAAAATCAAGGCACGAGAGCGCTAGTCCATTAACCACCCATCCCATGATTGAGATTTAACAGGCAATAAAAGCTGAATAAAATGTGCCCTTTAACTTACTTAAAAAATGATGCAGATCTTTGTCTTTTACCATTCATTTTTTGAAGTAGAAAGGCATAATAATTCTAAGGGACTAAAGATTGTCTCCTTTTGGCATTCACATATTACTTAAAATCAACTGTAAGGTGAAGCTGCATCCTTGTTGGGGTGGGCTTCTACAGAACTCTGAACATGTGGTTTTGCTAAAATTCCTTGGTTTATAGTTATAAATTTATTACATCACTTGGGGTAACTCTATTGTTGAAGCATTGTGCACTCTAGGTAAATTTTGTGGCCAATGTTTCAGCTTCAATCAAGATCCCCCCATGAAAACTAGTACACATTGCACGAGGTACAATGTGTATTACATGGTGCGTTGTATCTTTGGAATATTGTTTCTCATGTTTTGGGAGAACCGCCCTGCCCCACAGTAGAAAGACAATAGAGAAGGAAGTCCCACCTATGATCTTCATTTTTGTACGAAGAAATAGGAAGGACAAGGTTGGACATGCATGCATGGCAGCCCGGTGCCATTAGTCTCAAGACAGGTCATTGTATGTAGTCTTACCCTTGCTTTTTTGCAAAGGGGTTGTTTCTAGATTTAGACCTGTGACATCCAACTATCCAAGTCACAATGGAGCAACCTTACGTTAACACCAAGGCTCCCCTCTACATACGAACATGCATGCTTCCTGTATTATTCTTGGTTTTCAACTTTGAATTTCCGTATGTATGGTTGGTCATACTACCTATCATCATTTTTATGCATGAGAAAAGTTAGAGGGAGCAGCAATTGAGCACATAAAGATTCAAATACCAATCAGTTCTCATGTTTGGTTTGTGCATGGCTGGAAAGAAGAACTCAGTAAAGAAGTAGACGGGAAAGGTAGGGATCATAAGGGAGGCCCTACATGCTGTGGTGATTCACTCTCTGTGGACATCGCTTCTGTAACAGTCTGAATTTTGTCGGTGTGATACAAAAACTCTTGGTCAGTAGTGGTCTTACGATGAATCCTTGACCAAGGAAGGCAGAATTGGCATGAATGTGATCAGTTATTGCCAAGTCCGATCTCCCCGATATCCAGCCTGACTATTCTTTACAAGGTCAGATGGGATCGGCTGATACAGGCCGAGATTGGCTGATCTCAACTGGGTATTCAGCATTGGATTGACCGTGCTTGGGCTGACCTGCCCCAATTGGAAAGCCCCATCCCCCTCCACACCCCCCTCTTTTTTTTTTCCTCTTTGTTTTCCTCTCCCCCTTTTCTTTTTCACGTGTACCCTCACATGTCTGCTACCCAAGAAGAAAAAGAAAGAAAGAGGAGAAGGAAGAAGATGACGCTGCCTTCACTGACCGTGCTTGGGCTGACCTGCCCCAATTGGAAAGCCCCATCCCCCTCCACACCCCCCTCTTTTTTTTTTTCCTCTTTTTTTTCCTCTCCCCCTTTTCTTTTTCACGTGTACCCTCACATGTCTGCTACCCAAGAAGAAAAAGAAAGAAAGAGGAGAAGGAAGAAGATGACGCTGCCTTCACTGTCGAGGATGCTGCCCTCACTGCCGCCGACACTGCTGCGGTCATTTCCCTCTCTCATCCAACACCCCACCCCCCCCCCCCCCCCGCCCCCCCCCCCCAAAAAAAAAAAAAAAAAAAAAAAAAAACAGAAAAATTCCATTCACGATTCCTCAAATCCTTATTCCTGCATTCTTTTGTCCTGGAGGGGTCATGTGCAGGTTCCAGTTTTTTAGGTAGGAACCATGTTTGTGCTGGATTTCCTGTGATCTACCAATCAAAGACATTGTTTTGTCATTCATTCTAAATTATTCGTGCAGAATGTGAATTGGTAGGTTCTCGGATTATGTTTATCAGACAAATTCTTTCGTTGTGCATTTTTTGGGACTAACGAAGCTTTAATACCTGTGGGATGGCTTCTGGACAGGCATATTGCGGCAGAGTGCACCACGAAGGCCTTGTGTTGGAACTGCAAAGAGCCTGGCCACATGGCTAGCAATTGTCCCAATGAGGGCATATGCCACACTTGTGGCAAGACGGGGCACTTGGCGAGGGATTGCGCAGTTCGGGAGCGGCCACCTGGTGACCTGAGGCTGTGCAACAACTGCTACAAGCAAGGCCACCTCGCTGCAGATTGCACCAACGACAAGGCCTGCAACAACTGCCGGCAGACTGGACACCTGGCGAGGGACTGCCCGAACGAGCCCGTGTGTAACCTGTGCAACGTTGCCGGGCACGTGGCCAGGCAATGCCCCAAGGCGGACATTTTAGCGGACCGGGGGGCCCCACCATTCTTCCGCGGCGGTGCCGGTGGCGGTGGCGGTGGGTACAGGGATGTGGTCTGCCGGAACTGCAATCAGGTGGGGCATACGAGCCGGGAATGCATGGGCCCCATGATGATCTGCCACAACTGCGGTGGACGCGGTCACCTGGCGTTTGAATGCCCCTCCGGGAGGTTCATGGAGCGGGGCTTCCGAAGGTACTGACTGGTTGATGATGCTGAGGAGTTGGTCTTTCTGACGGACGTGTGCTGCTTTAAATTTTATATTATTATGGCGTCTAGATTTGATGTTGAGGAGTTGTCTCTTTATTATGTTGGTCGTTTTCCTAGGTTATTTATGGACGTCGTAGGGTGCTCGATGCACCGCAGCTGGTTTACTTTCGTGGCGTAGTTGGGTAGATTTATGAGAACCGAGCTTGTGGCCACTTCGTCGGTTCTAGTTCTGTCTATCTTGTTATGTGCGTGTTTTTGGTACTCTTTTTTCCCCTACTTCCCATATGACTGAACCTTTTGCTCTTGGTATCTCTCTCTTTTTTTGACGTGTGGCGCCGTTGAGACGCGTGGCTCTCCTCACCGTTGATGCCGGTGGGCCTCTGTTCTTTTTCAAGCACTCTCAACGGAGGCTGTAACATTGATTACATTTATGTTCCTTCTCAATCTCTCTCTCAGCACAGGATTGGAGAGACATTTATCTTATTAGTAACACAATTTAAACTTTGTGCGATCATAGGGAACGCTTATAGCACAACGTTGGGAAAGATGCTGAAGTAGACATTGCGTTTTTGTTTATTCTAAATTCCTAAGAGAATCGTGAGTAGGGTGAAATAAGTAACATAATGATCTAAAATCACACGCTCGATGTCTACAAAATGATCAGAAGACAGTATCAGCAGGTAATCTAACTGAATTAGTATTATGTTCCGTGCGCATCCCCTCATAATTTCTCCTCCAAAAATAGCCAAGGAGTCCATGTTGGTTGTGGAAATCCTCTCTTTATTAATTCTTTTGAAGTTTGTTAACATAGTATTTGTCGAATCTTTCTACTTATTTTTTTTAAAAAAAGTGAAAATTGAGTCACATGAACTTAAATTTAATAGCAAAATAGTTTCAAAAACAAAATTGCTCTTAAAACACCCTTTTATAGTTTAGAAGGCCTCAGTGTTTGAAGCATCAAAGGTCAATGTCCTATTTGATTGAAGTATTAATTTTAATAAAATTATAAATTTTGAATATTTTTAAGATCTACAATATTATACTTAAATGGAGAATTGTTGAAGGAAGAGACCGAGGCATGGCATGCAGAATTGATAAATTCTGATTTGAATCGGCAGATTCATATCTAAGTCGACGCCTAGCGATCCAATCCAAGGGGGAAATCTAATTTCCCCTGGAAAAAAATAAAAAATAAAAAAACAAAAATTAATTGACAGTGAATTGGCCTACATTACCCTAAAATCTGTCATATCAGTTTGATTTGAACTGATATGAGTTGATCCAAGCCGATCTAGGCTAAAGTGAGTTGCACGTTAAGGTTTTTAATTCAATGTTTTATCATTAAATTTGATTGTAGTATGTGGCATTTATTTTTCTTTGTTGTTTTCTATCTTTTTTTAAAATAAATAAATAAATTCAAGCAGATCCAAAGGTCTACCTTTTTCCTTTGGATCAACCCATTTGATAGATTCGATCTCGATCCAAATCGGAACAAGACTTGCCGATCTTAGGTTCCAATCCGATTCTACATTCTTGGAGAGAGGTGGGAAAGGAAGAGGAGAAGTCCTTGGATTCTCAAACATTAAATTCTAATCTTCTTATACAAGATTAAATCTATATCAAATCTATTGACAGTATACTTGACTAATAAATGAATATCAAAATTGATAAAACATAACTAAACGTTTATGGCAATATCAGAATTTGTATTAAAAGAGCTAGGTAATGTAAGAACCAAATACTTCATAAAGTGAGTATGCAGTAATCTTTTGACAATTGTTTAAATTATTTTTCCTTCACAAACAATTATTTCTCCATGGACCATGAGCGATGTTTGGTATGCCTGCCACAACTATTCGGAAGGAGAAAATATATTGTAGAATGAAGCAAAAATTTTCTCCTTCTAAATGCCGACTCTTTGCCTTGTTATTTTTTGCAGAATTTTGGTTTGCCGACTAAAACTATAAATCTCCTGTTTCTAAGCTTTGGCTCAGGGTTCATTTGGTTATAGATATATTCGGATGGAAAAGATTCTCTATCATTCGGTACTTATGAAACATCTCCTTTTGAAAAGGACATTAAGTCCTTATCCCATGGATACAAAAATCAAGAAATGGACGAAAAATCCATCGATTAGTGATGTTCGGATTACCAAATAAGTGATTATGATATGTCTTTTGAAAAAAGTTTTTCGTGTAGCGTATTTTACATGAAAATAAATAGACCCTTGGTAGACATCCTCGCTTGGAGGGCCGGGGGTGGCTCTCTGCTCCTGGGTGCTTTTTTGCGAGGTGCTTTAAAAAACATTGAGTAGTACTTGCTACAGCCCATACCACAAAGGTCGGACCTACCATGTTCAACATATCCGTATAATCTCATTTCTGATTAGATGATTTCAAAAAAAAATAAAAATTCAAAAAATTCACTGTTCATTATCTCTAGTTTTTCGTTAGATTTTTTGGATCCTCCGATCAAAGATCAACTTATATAAACATGCCAGACATGATAGAGCCCATCAAAAAAAAAATTAAAAATAAAAAAATAAAAAGTTTTGTGTTGCATTCCATCCGATGCAATAAGTATATCTCTCCTGCTGTTTTGTTTGGCTGCATTGATTTTAGAATTGATGAATAACATAATTTGTTAATTTCTGAAATATGTTATTATATTCTTGTATTACATTAAGTATTATTATACCATTGCCTGACGTTAAGTATATTATCATTTATATCTTTAATGAGGCCCATCGGTCCAACCGGCCCAGCTCAAAGGAAAAGGGCCGGGCCCCACTGGCCAAGCTCGAGTTTGTGGGCCCCCGCCTGTTTCACTGTCCAATTACCAGAAGCCACGTGGGCAGGCGCTCTGAGCTGGCCCACAGGGTAGCGCGTGCACTGTCCAGGCCCCCACTGAGGGATCGGCGGATGGCATTGGCTGTGGTGGTGATGCAGCATTGGGTATGGCTGTCAGAAGCACCTCGTTTCCCCCTCTCCAAGAGAGACTACATATTCTGCAGTTCTGATTTCATCATATTTAGCCTCGCCACAATCCTCAGCCTAATTTGAGTGTCGAAGGGTTTTCTCTGAACAATCCGTCCGGGATGACCTTTTGCGTTACTGGTTCAAAGTTTAATGGACTTTAAGGGTCTGTTTGGTAAGATGTAAAATGTGGCCACGGAACAGATTCTCGAGAAAAGGTCAATTTGACCAGTTGTTTGATAACCCGTAAAAGCATAGTCAACTAAAAATTAACTCTGTTGACTATGTCAAAAGTCAAAATCGAGATTTAAGCATCCATCCATATGGAAAGCATCGGATGCGGTTTTCAGAAAAAGGCTTCTCCTCTCCCTCCTCGGGCTCCCATATCCGCCTCTTCAATTTTCACAGCCCACGTGACTTTTAGAGTGCTTTCCTTTGAAACATGTCTTGCAGCTAAACCAAAGGGGCCTACGTTGATAATTTTATAATGTGATTTTTTTTATAAATCCAATAAATAAAATTATTTGTAACAAAATATCTTATAAAAAATAAATAAATCAAGAAAATATATTTAGAGGTACCAAATGATCATGCTTTCATTTTGTTTTGTAAATTAATTTCTTTAGAAAATCTTTCCATTTGAATATGTTAGACGTACTCCTAGCTCGGGAAATGAGCCCAGGAAACTTTGACGTTGCCATTCTAATTTCGATCATGTAAACCACAGGATTTTTTTATTTGAACTGTTAGATTAGATGCCAAGTCGGGTGCTCTCTACTCTTGGAAATTTTTTGAAAAATTCTTTTAATTATGTCATATTATGTTAGTAATCTGATAATTGAAAATTCTTTTACAACCAAACAACAAATGAATTTTTATCTTTTAACTCCTATAAACTTTTGATATTACAAATAAGCCATTCTAATCTAAGTATTTACAAATGAACCCTCATAATCACACCTTTCTTACAAATAAATCTTTTTAGGGATTTATTTGTAAAACTCTTAGGAACTTATTTGTAATATTTAGGAGCCTTTCACCAACTCACAGTAGATTGTGATGGTTTGTTTATAAATAGCTGGATTAGGAGGCAAATGGACCCTTAGTTTCCACGTAAAATGGGTCACATGAATTTTTTTTCCTAAAAAGCATATCCCAGTCACTTATTTGATAATCCGAAAAATTCTAGGGAACTAAAAACTGTGATTTTGGCATCCATAGGAGAAGACTGAATGATATTTTCCGTAAAAAGTTGAAAATATTTTTATAAGTACCAAATGAAGAATTTTGTCTTTGTTTTGCACATAAATGTATTTCTTTAGAAAATCTTCTTCATCCTATTCTATTTTACGTATAACTAAATGGACCCTTAGTCTCTAGCTATGTCGACCGCTGGCCCAAGGTTCCCTATGTCTTCGATATTAATTATTTATAATTAATATTTTTTATTTTATCAAATATAATAACTTTAGACTATTCTTATTATTAGTTTCGTCTATTTTAATGTTTGCATGCTGTTGCGAGTCTATGGGATTGCAATTTCTGAGACAATTATAATGAGGACTAGCTCTATGCTCGTGCGTTGCACAGTAAAATATTAAATTTGAATCAATAAGTTTTAGTTTTGATGGGAAAACAGAAACTCTTGTTTTAGTAATTCTTCGTAGAGAGAGATGGTGAGAGAGAAAGAGAAAGAGAGATTCTACTATTACCACGTGTCCTAATTTTAGTTTTGACGGGAAAACAGAAATTCTGTTTTAGTATTATAGTATGAATACTAATAGTCAAAATCCTTTAAAGGATATCTCTCACTATAGTCTTTAATATTTTGTTCTCCAACTACTTTAACTTCTAAGTAAGAAGTACCTCTCGTCCGAAGTCCTTACTCAAAAAGTACGTCGTTTCTATGACTTTACAATATTTTACATCCAACCAAACATCAAATAAGATGAAAACCAAATACAAAGTTCATGCAAAGGAATTCTAATTTTTCAAGCAGCGGGAAGGAAGGTATCTCACCCAAAGAGCAAATTATCTTCACTGGAACTCGTCGCGTCAGGGGAACTAGAACGGGAAACCCATCTATATCTTTGTTAGTCTCTATAAATTTATGTATTTCGAAATAGTCTCCATATCTTATTGTATATTATTCTCTCCTGAAGATTTTTTTGTCGTTAATTCCTACCGTGTACTTCCCTCAGTTTTACTATAGTTAAAATGTAGGGTTAATATTAACTGACCGTGGAAAAGACACTCGTTTCCCTAAATTTTAACACAAGGATAATAAAGACATTTCAACACATTCCGTTTGTGTTGACGGGGTTCTAAAAGTATTCCGTTAATATTCTTATTTTAGACCCATTTTCACTGGAGGGACTTGTTAATAATTAGTATTATGTTTTAAAGGACTAACACCTAAATACATAAAGACATAGAGACCTATTTCTAATTTCCTATATGTATAGGATTCTAACTTTTTTTAAAAAAAACTCTTTTTATATTTGATGCAGCCGAAGACGCCAACCGAACCGGACAAAGGGTGGACTAGTCGGCGAAGGAAACCGAACCAGAGATGAGTTGGCCAATCCTGCACCAAAGCCAGCCACGTCAACAGGGCCCAGGTGTTTTCTCCGGGAAAATCCCTCTGACGCTCAAGTTAGCATACGTCAAGTGGCGAAGGAAGAGTGGGGTGGTCAAAAAGCAGAGATAGATATGTTAAGATATTCCACTTACCTCTTTTTGGTGTGAGGGACTTTAAAGAGGCAGTCGATGTGGGACTACATATGAAGGTCCCTTTCTCTTCTCTACCTTTACTGCTGGGCCTTGAGCCCAAGAGACTCCATGGATCGACTATCATGGGGAGCCCACGGAAGGGCCAATGCACAAATTGGGTGAAACCGATCCCATTAGCTAATCCCATCATCACTAACCCTTAACTCCTGGGGCGCCAAGTGGGAGGCAGCGCGTCGGAAGTGGATTCGCCTTCCATGGGGATGCTAAGCCGAGTTGGGGTCACCTAGTCAAGGGCACACCCTTGTTTGCTGATAATCCACCCACCATACTGACCAAGCCGAGGCAAGCCGTCTGAGACAAATAAGAGGCCGAGGGACGATTGGGCCAAGCCTAGCAGTGGCCGACTGAGCCAAAACAAATGATACGTTGAAGATTGGGTCGACCAGTGGCCAGGCCGAGCCAAACAACGATCCAACTAGACCAAGTTCATTGAAGTGTTAGGTCTCTCGGGCGTCAACATCAAGGCAAACAAAAAGGGTGCCTAAAAATTGAAACTCCCGCCGTTGGGCTCGAGAGTCGAGATGAGCGCCATGCGTCATCATCAGGTGGATGCCGCTTGAAGGGGTGTTTCATCAAAATCATTGATTGTGTCGGACTCATAGAATGAGCGAGAGATTATAGTGATATGGTAACTGAAGACTGATAGGTGCCAGACAGGGTGAAGATGAACCCAACGTCCTCTGGGATCACGCGGATTTGCTTGACCGAATGTGATCAAAAAGTCTGGATCAAATTAAATGGTTATTGAGAATAACCGGTTTAATTTACTTCTAATTAGATTAGAAGTTAATGGATCTTTAAACTAGAGGGATAATAGACCTAGAAGATCACACACAAATAACTCTTACAGAACGGAATATTATCGTATGGACAAATATACTAAAGTATTAGATTCTTTTAGGAAAAGAATATGTAAATGACTTAAAAGTATATATATAATAATATAAGGGGCATATATAAAATACATGTATTATTAGACTTATTTGATAAATAAACTAATAATAATATATTGATATATAATATATCCTTGAGTTTACTTTAACTGCGGTTACTTTTTAGTCGAGGCAGTTAAAACGGGGATTAGTTGAAATAGGCAGTTCAAGCTGCCGCCTCAATCGATCCTATAAATAAACCTTATTCTCCAACCCGTAACCTAATTAACCATTCCAAAGGTTGCCGTCAAGCATGTGCAAGAGTTGGACTCTTGCTAGAGGACTTAAGGCAGGGATTTGTGTTGTGCGGGTTTGAGAAGGACGACTCCATTGCTGCAGAGAGTTCGTGTAGATTAGCTATAGAGGCCGTACGCTTGTATGGCTCATAGCTTCGAGGAGTTCGATATCGATCTTTGTAGAATGTGTTCTACGTAAGGTGAAAATCTTCGTATAATTTTTAGATCATTTTTGTTGCATCAATCGGAGTCCGAACTGGTTTGGAAACTCATTTTTATTGTCTGTTCTTTCATTACAAACAATTTCCCAGGGGTTACAACCGAACTCAACACCATACACCCCACACACAATCGCAGTACTGCAAAGAAAACTCAGATAGAAAAGTTGCACAATAAAGCAATAAATCATGTAGCTGAAATAAACTCACAAGAGTAACTATAAAACGGCAACTAGTAAATGTCGACCTACTGAGTAGAGTAGCAACCCTTCGGATAGTCTTGAGCTACATTGGCCAACCTGACCCTAGGTGGTTCTGCCTCTGCCCTGCCACAAGAGTGATGAAGCTCCAAAGTGTGCCACTCCCACATTGGCATTATCTACACTCTGAGGTCCACTCAGTAACCCTCACTTCCTAGGCATCCCTATGTCACTCCCATACCGGCACAAGGTGTACGGCCAACCATCACTGCCTCTCTAGGGCCAAAGCCACACAAACATGTAATCATGCAAGTTCGAATTTATGGAAAAACCCCCATCCCGAAGTATGATTTCAAGTATGTAATTATTGAAATTATATAACACTTATACATAAATTTAATCCACATAATTTATAAGAAATTTAACATATATCTATGTACCTATCACACCCCATAAATGCAGAAAATAATGGTCTCAAGTTGTCAGATCTGGTCCTAAATCGCGTCCACGCAGGTGGACGCCTTTTGCAAATCGCGTCCGCCTGCTTCGATACATTTCAGCACCCGTGACTAGTTCATTGACAACTTCTTCCTGTTCAACACAAAACACAAACTAACACAAGGATTCACAGTAAATAGATAGTTCCCTTAAACCCCATAAAACATGCTTTCACCATCCTTTGAGCAATTCTACACAATTACCAACATTAACAAGAGAATTATCCACCAAGCATGATATGTCTAAATTCACAACAACCATGATTATCATAAGGAAAAATCCCCCATAACATGCTCACAACCCTCCCAAAACCTCATAGAAACAAGAAGCATTGAATTGACATAAAACTAGTATGATCAACGCGAAATCACATTATGCAAGGGATTAAGACTAAGCTTGCCCTGAAGGATGATAGAGGAAGAGATCTTAAACATGGATTTCTGCACGAAACTACTAATATCATGTAATCAACCGATGGAATCTCGCGTGAAGATCATCACCCTACCAGTTAACTTGAACTCCTCTCGACCCCTCGCAGAGTTCCCATGCCATGGAAGCACCGCCACGACATCAATGAGTCGCCACAACCGCCCTCCTACCGCCAAGTCACCGTACCGCCAAGGCCACCATCGAAGCCGAACCCCGCCGAGACGTCGGCTGCCGTCCGGAGAGAATGAGGTTGCACTGGACATTGAGGTGGCAGAGATGTGGGGGATGGTTTGAGAAGGTGGAATGGTGGAGGAGGAAGAGGAATGGGGGAAGGAGAAGGGTGGAGGGAGAGGAAATGAGGGAGGGAGGTGAGAAATGAGGAGAGGGAGAAGGAATTTTGGGTTTAAGATCCTCCCCACCCCCCAAGGCTTTCCCCCAGGTGTCCCCAGCTTGGCCTGAGGGTGCCATAGGGCGGGTGGCAGCCATACAAAAGTTAGCTAAATCGTGTCCACACAGATAGACATGTTTTGAAAAATACGTCTACCATCCCCAACGTGTTTTAGCTGACATGACAAGGGGTCAGCTACATGCCCCCATGCATGGCCACGGGGCGCCCATGCATGAAGCTGAATCACATCGGGCATGGTACATGCCTTTTAAAAGGCATACAACATGTTGGACACGATTTAAAGCTCACTTAGATCCCCCAGAAAACTCATACTGAAAATCGAAAAGTCGAATCCAACCCGATAACTCTACCCGGAAGCTCAGTCTTTAAATCCTACCCCCTTCAAGAAAATTTCATCTCCGAAATTGTCGCGATAATAGTACGCATTGCATACTCTGGGAATGACAAGTCCTCATAAACTTCTAGCTCTGAAAGTTCAAGACACGAGACGGATCCTACATGTACTTCCTTAGCATCGATACGTGGAACACATCATGGACCCTAGCAAGGCTGGGTGGAAAGGTTAGTTGATACACTGTCTCCCCTATTTAAACGAAAATAGGGAAAGACTCGATAAATTGCGAACTCAGCTTGCCTCGCTTCCCAAATCTCATGACACCCTTTGAAGACGAAATCCTGAGGACCATGTGGTCCCCAACGTCAAATTCAAGTGGCCTTCTACGAACATCTACATAGCTCTTCTGTATGTTCTGTGACGAAGACAACCTATACTGCACCAACCTAACGGCCTCTGCACACTACTGCACCATCTCCGGCCCAACTATCCACCTCTCACCAATCTCTAACCAATCTAGTGGAGATCGGCACGATCACCCATTCAATGCCTCGTATGGTGCCATACCGATGTTGGAGTGATAGCTATTATTATAGGCGAACTCCACCGTAGGTAAGTGCTACTCCTAAGAACCTTCCCATTCTAGACGTCAAGTCCTCAACATGTCCTCCAGGGTCTAGATAGTCCTCTTTGATTGTCCATTAGTCTTAGGACGATACATTGAACTGAATGCCAATTGAGTGCCCAACGCCTTCTGGAAATTCCTCCAAAATCCTAAAGTAAATCTCAAATCTTAGTCTGACATAATCGACAACACCATGTAGCAATACTATCTGATCCATGAACAAGCTTGCCAATTTACCAACTGACCAGTCCTTCTTGATGGCTAGGAAGTAGGTTGATTTGGTTAATCTATCAACAATAGTCTAGATCGCATCTCTTCGACTGGGAATTATCACAAAATCTATAGTCATGTGCTCTCACTTCCACTCTGGAATCGGCAATGGTTGGAACAAACCTCTTGGTCTCTGGTGTTTTGCTTTCACTTGCTGGCAAACCAAACACCTTGCCACATAATCAGTCACATTCCTCTTCATCCCTGGTCACCAAAAGTGTCTAATCAGACAATGGTACATCTTGGTGGTACCGGGGTGAACGGAATATCTAGAACGATGTACCTCATCAAGAACGCTTCTACGCACCTCCTCCTTTGTTGGAACATAAAATCTACCCATGAACCTAGCTGTGCCATCATCCTACATTTTCGCCTCCGATAATTGTAAAATTTACAGTAGCTCTGGATTTGCCCTTTGAGCCTCAATCACTAAATGGTATACTGCCAATCTTACAATTAAACTAGCTATTACAGCTCTGCCATCCTCTGGAGGAACTCGAAATAAAGACTTTGCAATCTGCTGAAATAAATTCCACTTTTGAACCATAAGGTACGACACGACTGCCTTCCGACTCAAGGCATATGTCACAACGTTAGCCTTACCCGGGTGGTAGGTGATATGTGCACTATGCGCGTTGTTAAACGCTTACGGCAACTAACTTCAAATTATCTGACTCACAATTAATTTAAAAATAGTTAAGTGGTGAGAATCGGGTTAATCCACGGAGAGATAAATTTTAGCTATGAGAATCTTAGAGTTTTATTAAAATCATAAAAGAGAGAGAAATCTAAAAAGTGAATTAAAATTAAGTGTTTGCAACTAATTACCATACCTACCTTCAACCAACTTAAACATAAACCTAAAATCAGAAAACTAATTAAACATTGATGAAGACGTTGATTACAAGATTTAAATGTGTTTTAACATACCTAATCAACATGTAGAAATTACCACTAAACACAACTAACTATCTAACTTGATGTAGCAAACAGGCAAATCTAATTAAATAGCTTAGTTCTGAAAGAAAAGAGAAATAAAAATAGCAGTTTGAGCTTCCATTCTTTTCTATTTCTATATATGAAATTAGATAAATACTTTTTGTTTTGAAATTACATTGTTTGTCACGATGTTTCCAAGTCAAAAGCAAAGGAAACTAAATTTGTACAAAGCAGAGATCTCATAATTTGATAGATTACTTTTTAATTTATATGACTCTTTTAGATACAAAACATCAAAATTACATCGTGCGAGGTGTTGAGATGACATTATGTTCACGTATTTGTTTTCTAGTTGATGAACCGGCCATTATGAATATTCTAGGCCATGCATGTTGACGATAGTATGATCTAATTGTTAAATTTTATTTGTTTTTTCTTTTGATATCATCTTAGTGAGATCAGTTTTGACGTATGGTACAAGTGTGCAAATATTTTGGTTTAGTGGTTTTTGTATGCATAGGTTATGCAGGCTTTTTAGGTACGATTAAGGTTTTCGTGCATGGATGTCGAGTAAGACTCTTAGTTTGTGTTGCTATGTGTATATGGTTAACAGGGACACATATCTATTTGGTTGCCTTTGATTACAAAAATTTTATGTATGACTTCATATGTTCCTGTGCTCAAAGACTAAATACAAAATAATCTTTTATGAAACACTTGCGTGAAGCGCATAAATTTGACTAGTAGATTCAAATGAGTATCTTACAATACTTGGGTGTTTTTCAGCACATCAAACAGACCCCCCAAGTTAGCTACCTACAAGTTTATGGGATCTCAATTATCTTCATTTATAATCACCTCCAGTGTATGGCTGTATGTCCATCCTAACCTAAAGATGCATCCAATGCCTTCCATTTGCCCTCATTAGTCTTCTGTACACAGGAAGATTAGTCACAGTGTTTTTTTTTTTGCTAATGCATTAGAATCAAGGGACAAACTAAAAAATGTCGAAACATGAAAGGTCAATTAACATTTAAAAATTTCTATTAGCATATACACAAGTGCTTCATACACAAAAAAAATGGAACAAGATCCCCAGAGAGCTTGATAGAAATTGGTTCAGGTGCTCTTTGCCTCTTTCATCTCCATAATATTGCTGCTCTACGTAGGGCTTGAAGAACTGGGTGGAATCCTGGAGGATGGAATCTCCGAAGCAGATTCTGCTTTTGTAAGTGGATTCTGACAGATACTATAGATGCACAAATCAATGGGTTTTTTTCCCTATCCAACTGTATGATCAACTTGACTGCTTTGCAGACTGCACAACAAAGGGTATCTTTATAAGAAAAGCAACCAGACACGGTCATGGGCTAATGGCTCTATCACAAAGACTTACAACTTACCACCATTTCATGGTCCCCCATTATCTCCTCTATGACCTCACCAAGTAGTTTATTTGCACTGTTGGGAACCATAGCTGCAAAAACAGCTGGCTTTAAGCCTGCATGAAACAGTTTGAAGTCCGTAAATTGTGATTTACCTGCCCAATGGCACAAGGAAATGGCAGTAATGAGAAGATTGGACAATGTTGTCTTGGACGTCCCATGCCTAGGTATCACAACAAAATTGAAGATCTAGGAGGAATTTTGTGCTCATCCTCACCTTTATATCTGTTAACATACAGAGGGTTTATCCACAATATTTTCCTGTTTTTACTTCCATGGGGAAAGATTTACACGACAAGGAAATCCAGTGGTACTATATCTGGGAAGAGAAGGGAATCCAACTGCTTCTCCCTTAACTCATGGTTCATCAAATACCCGAAGAAGGATTTCTCTCTTGTGCCAAACCAAGAGTCCATTATCTTGG
Organism: Zantedeschia hybrid cultivar; assembly: GCA_030544215.1. NCBI lineage: Eukaryota > Viridiplantae > Streptophyta > Magnoliopsida > Alismatales > Araceae > Zantedeschia > Zantedeschia hybrid cultivar. The sequence goes on from JARZZO010000011.1 coordinate 53,219,504, forward strand.
GTGATAGGACTATTGGGTCTTCCTATGTGTTCTCATGGCAAACCACTGTCTCCTTCCTCATTAACACCTGTGCCTCTCTCCTATTAATCCATATGCCAATGACTGCGGCAGGGAATGCGCTAGAGTTGAGAGATGCTGGGTTGGTGCAAATTCTGGCCAGCCGGTGGGGTTAAAGATGCTCAACAACAGATGGGGCAGGAATAGAGAATAAAGGAAGATGGAAATGAGCAGAGACTCAGGATGTGATATGACAGCAAAAATCAGAAAGAAAAGATATGATTAGACGAGAAAGCGTGACAAGGATGAGGTGCAGTGGGAAAAGAGAATGAGAAAGGGGGGCCTCTTAGGTACAAGGGGCATAACAGGTAAGTTAGGAAAATGGAGAAGATTGCAAGGACTTCCCAGAGTAGGTAAGCTATTCTCTTTGGGAATGTTTCATGTTTTTCAGTAATATGACATGACAGGGCAATGAACTTTAACAATCATTAGACCCAGAGTTGTCATGAATGACTTGAATCCAATTGATGACCCAGAATGGTAGCAGGCAAGTCGGTAGTAGCATCAGAAGTTGATGTCTCCAACAATCACTCAGCGTCAGAAATGTAGCTATGGCAATGCTAAAATATCATATGCACCATAGCCATTCCATTCTATTCCTTCTATTTCAGCAGAGAAGTCAAAAGGGAAACAACTTCATTAGCACACTCATTAACTCCACCTTCTATCTTTGACTTTTCCTTCTAAATGCTGAGTAAAATCTTAGCCGTGTCCCTAGGTATGGTACTCAAATGTCAGGACCCAATAATTGGCCTACCAACTAAATATTTGAAAGGTCTCCATAAAGTACTTAATTATATTAAATAACTAGACATTTCAGCAGTCCACATGGCCAAGATAACAATTACGATTCAGTATCTCTGATGGTTAAAAAGCATACCAGTTTCCAGAAATGCGTCAATAAACATCATCATCTCCTCGCCGCTCAAGCCAGATAAAATGCATATTCGAGGCAGTGATTCTGTGTTCTGTACAAAAGTAATGATTCAGAAAAAAAGAAGGGAAGTGTATTGCATATGTACCAAGATTGATAGATTGGAAAGGCCGAAATTCAAGAAGCTTTCATTATTAAGAGAAGGCAGACAGTTAGGAAGCTCAGGTATGCACTCTTCTATGACAAGTCCTGATGAGGATTCAGAAAATCATTTATTCTAAAGCTGAAAGATTAGCATAGGGTATACAAAGCACCATTAAATGTTGGATACTAAGCACACAGAAGACAACTGGGAGAAATGATTTTGAAGATGAATATTCTACAGAGAGGATCATGCTCAGTACAGTCTTGGATGGCCCTCTATTACCATTCCTTATGTTTTCTGCATTTGGATCCATAACTGTACCTCACAATTTTTTCAAGTTTTTCCTGATCTGTTTTGAAAATCCTTTGTCACATATCATTACTTCTTTTTCAAGGAATTTAAAGGAAAAATTGCATTGATTAACCCATTTAGTTGTGAAAACTTTAATACTTGCAGCAATACACCTAGGAAAGATGGACAAACATCTACAATGAACAGTAGGAGAAAGTAGAAATATTGAAACAATGAACTGTTTAAATTGGGTACTACAGGAAACGCACCACATACACCCATATTTTGAAGACTCATCTGCTACAGCTATGTTAGACTAGAGATGTCATGCTAAGAATTAAGTTTGTGCAATACGCTACAGATACAGATATTATCATTTGTTCCATTCCGTTGTGAACAGAGTAGCAGTGCGTGTATATATGATTAAAGGTAAAGATAATCTGTTGACCTTCAAAGCTTCTGCTTCTTGTTGCTGCACGTGGATCGCGTCCCAGACTGTAAGCGAAACCATGTTCTCAGTACAGTGGATAACCTATGAAAAAAATAAGAAAAATTGAGGAAAGTTTTCCGGAGCGATATGGATAAGATAAAAAGACTACGACAGTTTGTCCATCAAGTGTTTACTTGTATTCAGTGTGAAAGTGCATATCAATGGCAAAAATGATTGCCTTAGTTCAAACATTCTGGAACCAGAACCAACCTTTGTATCCAACATTTAGGTCCAGTGGCTGAATAATTAGGTTGTGAAACCAAAAGATGATTAGGCAAGCTAATGGCTTTGAATCACAATTATGTCATACGTTTTAGAATGTATTATCATGTCAAATATCACAAGACTTCACATCCTGAGGTATTTGTTTCCTCATTGCTGTCATCTTTTCTACAATTTCATGTCTTCTTTAAACTTTAACATAAGCGCACTTCAGACTAGATTCTCCGAAGAGTGTTATCATTTAGTAATCGACATTTAGTGTCACAGTCTTGGATGCACTATACACTGTGATGCGGCTATCTCACTTTCTCTACAAGTGGCAATGGTATCTCTAACAGTGAATTGGGCTGCCATTCACTCAGAACAGTGTCAACAACTGCTTTCTTAGCTTAATGCCATAAGAAAGCATTTTACGGGTATCATGGCATCAGCTGCTGCCCATGTAGATGACATCGAAAGTATTGTTGCTTATCAGGGGAGAAAAGGAAAAAGTGCTATGGTGTACAATGTGGCAAACAAAGATAAAAAATAAAATGACAGCCCTTAGAGATTCTAAAGGTATATAACAATGACAGCCCAGATTTCAAAGGTATATACACTCAGCTCAACACCTATACAACCAATCAACACATATGGATCACAGACGTTAAAATTTCCCATTCAAGACAAAATCATTTTCTATCCAACCCAAAAGATAGCCAGCAAGAAGATTAAGTCAGAAGCTGACCACTTAAAGCAGTGTATTCTCCACCACCCAAGCCGATGCCCTAACGATCCTAACAACTTCAATAACTTTTATCTTGAATACTCAAGATTTCCAAGTTTTCAAATGGCCCTAATCACCACAGGCAACAGGTTACTGGCAAGTAGTTTCCTGAAATTTCAGCAGAAATACCCAGAAATATTCACCAGAAGAGTAGGCCTGCTCAGAAGGCTGATGTGTGAAACAGGCCAGGATGGCCTAACCATGGTGGGTGATAGACTGATAGAGTCACCATCCGTCAAAGTAGTTATTAGTGCATAAATTCAGCCTCTTATTGCGATGAGCTAGGATGTGATACCAGACAAATCCGATTTGTTCTTACAAGCATTTGGTTGCTTTTGGCAACCATTTCTAACAAACACATTAATGGGCAGACCTCACTTACGAATATGATGAAAACCATTTCCAATTTCTAGCATTATAGTTTTTTGTTTCTAGCATATGAAATATTTTCATTGGGTTTCCACATGTAGAAATGCAATTTTTTTTTCTTCATCTGCAGTTCTGCCTGGCTTAGTGCACTGTCTGGTTTTGACTTAAGAGAAGGCCAGAGACCTACTTTGACCTTTTATTGGGGATATACACAACATAGCTGCCTCCAGCCCGCTGTTGCAGTGCAATATCATAAAATGTTTTGGGGGAACCCTCAAGTGTTGCACCCTGGTTGTGTGAGGTTAGGCTGAATAACCAATATGGAGGCTACTGTACCATAATATGGTTTCGTAGCATTTTTTACACATGCCCACTACTCAAAGTTGCCATGGCTGGAAACAAGCATCAATGCATGGGGTACAACGTCAGACCAACTGACGAAGGCACCGAGTCATAAGACAACCATATCATCAGTTCCCCAAATGGATGCATGAAATTAAACCCCAATGAATGGAATAAGGCTACTTGATGGTGATGATAGTCTTGCCTTTTGGGAATGTTTGCCAAAATACAATATATGATGAGTAATTCAAATGTTTACAAGGTGCTTTTGTAAAAAGTGATCCAACTATTTAGTAATTCTTTTTTATCTACTGTGAGTTGAGACTCTCAGACACTATGATATAGACAGACAAGCATAACATATTACAGCCATTCCTAGAATTGATCTAGGATAACTTGAACATTCCCAGCATCGCGGTAGGGAGGACACAAAGTCACAAACTTTCAAGTTAGGGCACTACCCTGATCTACTGTTTCTTGCATCGGTCATAGTTTCCGGCTTTGCCACAAGAAGCATCCCACCAGCATTCAGACACAGGCAAGCCCATCTCTGCGGCAGCTTCTTGCTGCTGGGCCTTGCATGTGTGCGGCAAGCCCTAATTCACATTTGCTTTGAAAATGAGAACATATATCCCATTGGAGTCATAACTGAAAATCCAATGCCTCCTTGATGTAATTTCCTTTGCAGCAGCAAGTTTCTCAGGATGCAAGCATACAGGTCATAAACAGTGTAATGACCAAGTTTCATCAACATCATTGTAGACCTTGCATGAAAGCCAGAGGTGACTACATCCCTTACTTGTCAATATGAAATGTGTAAATAAATAAATTTTATAGCATAAAAAAGTATGTTATCAACCTAAACATAAACAACCAGCACCCTCTCTTATGTTTGGAATTTTTGAGAAATAGAAGCAATTGCACATGTTTAAAAGCATACAAGGGAACTAAGACATGTGACACACAATATTTATAGGACTGTTTACATGATAGAAAATGAAATGACCACTATCTGCTTTTGAGAAAAGAAAGACCAATTCCACGGTTCAAGAATCTTTATGGAAAAGAAACATAAATGAGTTGACAAAATAGGGGCATGTATGTTACCTTAAGAAACTCACCATCCAAATCTTTTAGTAGCTGGCGTATCTGCAATAACAAAGTAGTTATTAACTTGATCACTTGGTGCGACTTTTGGGAAGGTCAGCAGGAAACTATGATAGTATATCTAAGCAAGCTCATCTCTGCATCAACAATTTTTTATGCATTTCATGGTGAAAATGTTACGAAAGCAGAAAAAATGATACACATAAGGACAAGAAAAAGATATTAATAAAGGATAATAATTTGACACAAGGGCCAAACATAAAAGCTATGCCTGACCATGAAATGGCACCACTGTTAAAGGAAAAAGGTTTAAAAATGAAGAGAAGACTTACCTTCACTGTTTCATTAGCTTCAAAGCCAACCAGAAGTAATGCCTGCAACATGGAAACATCAGGTTAACATATGTTAAATGATAACAAAATAATATTGCCAGATGTAATTATTTATATTATTTTAGTCCTAAAGTGAGAATGCTAGAGATGCCTTGTACATAAATCCTGTTAAACATCCATAAACACCCTTCATAAATATTAATTGCATAAATCACATAATCAATCCAAGAACAGTACATTCTCCTTGCAAGTGGACCAGTACAATTGGTGTCAAGTATCCCGCGCATATTCTCAGAGAACTGTTACACCTCTATGAAACTGAAGGAATTCGACTTTTTCATCCCCTTCAAAAGGGCAAAGTGACCCTAGGTGACACTTGATCTTATCTCATGGTAAAGATGAAAGTATAAACGGAGAATTCTTACTGTACTGGAGTACAGAGGTAATGTGTCACTGGTTGAAGACTGCAAGCATAAACACAGTGTTCACTGTAAAGGAAAAACAGATTGTACAATGAAATGCATACAATCATAGATAACATGAATTTGATCCTTACTTCTCAGAGCAAGCTGCATCAATCAGGAAACTTATCAAAACAATCTCTTTGACCATATGTCAGAATGAAGAATTAGCACACAGCTGTTAAAGAGCACCAAGCCACCAACTGAAACATGATGTACTATCATGATACCTAAACAGAAATAAAGTTATTATGGAAATAAATACGGTGGCCTATGGCCTACACACAGGAATATGATCAACTGCACCAGGAATTAAGGATTTGGGACCAGCAAGAGAGTGGACTTAGTGGAGAAAACAGATTAGCTACCTTTGATATGAAAAGACATTAATTGCACTCTTACAATCTAGGGGCATCTAGCGTAGTTCTGGATAGCCCGGTTGATGTGGTTAGAATCGAGTACCCAGAAACAATTGTTGATTTGCGTGCTAAATTGTTGGGGCACTGAGGTCTCATTCTTTACTATTGAGTACTTAGTGCTGCCTCTACATTCAGATGCAATCAGAAGAGAAAGCTGGAATGCCATTGTGCAAAAACTTGAAAACAGATAAAAGGGATGGATTCCAAAGTTCTTGCTGCAGGTGATAGATGGAAAAGCTGGTTCTCTGAACTCTGGCAGTGGATGTCCTTTCCATTTTCAAAATTCTTGCAGCAGATGCGCTTCTTTTGGACCAAAAATGGCCATGGAGGAAAATCTCTTGTTAAGTGTGAAAAAGTGAAAAATAAGACAAGAAATCATCTCTGCATTGACTTGATGACTTCCATGAACAAGACACTAGTAACAAAAGGGCAAGCTTATGATGGCCCAGTGAACCAGTCAACCCAATCCCACCTTCTTGCTTTTAAACGTTGATAATGGCCTAGGAAATTTGTAATAGAAAAGGCCTCCCTTCAGAGCCTTCCCCTCAAATAGGCTTTATTACATGACGTTGGCTATCCCTAAAGAGAGTTTCCAGAATACAGAGATTTGTTACTAGAAAATTTTGAATGAGGCATATAAATCCAAGGAGAAATGCTAACCAGATGCTAGGACAAAAGCTTCTTCATTGCTTATCAGCAATATGTGATACTAACCACATCTCAAAAAAGGAAAATGATGTTAATTTCTTTTGTTGCCATAATTATGAGACCGCACACATCCTGCACCGCTAGCAACAAACTAGAGATGAATGGCTAAATAGCAGATCTTCTGAAGGAAAAATAGGTCAAGAAACATACAGGTGGACCGTACGAAGGATCATCAGAATTTAAAGGGACAAACTTTGAGTCTTCGGTGATCTCACTAGAAATCTCTGCAACAAAATGATACAACATTTCAATTTACCCCAACACAAAACATGGTCATAAGACAAAGTAGAACACAAAAAAGTGACGACTTATCGATAGGCATAGGAAATGGAATTATTTCTAGATTAACTAGAGTACAACCAAAGTCACTTTACCCTCACACTTTAGCACATACAAGTAGGTGAGTGATTAGCATGCAGACTATATACAACTCAACTCAACCAAGCCTTAATCCCAAATTAATTAAGGTCGGCTATATGGATTATATGTCTCCACTCTAAACAATTTTGGGCTACCTCTTTTGAAAGGTTCAAAGCCTCAAAATCATATTGTACTACCCTCTTCCAAGTTAATCTAAGTCTACCCCTTCCATTCTCTTCCTTTCCTATATCCTAATATGCTCCACTTTTTTAACTGGGGCCTCTCTAGGTCTACGCCTAACATGCCCAAACTATCTCAATCTCCCTTCTCTCAATTTGTCCTCAATTGATACCACTCCCACCTCATACATCTTAACATTCTCATCTCGGCAACACTCATCTTGGAGACATTTTGTCACTTCATCGCCAAACACTCGCTACCATACAACATTGCGGGTCTTATTGTTGTACGGTAGAATTTTTCTTTCAGCTTTGTTGAGATCTTGCAGTCACACTTGACTCCCGTGGCAAGTCTCCACTTCACCCATCATGCTTTAATCCTATGGCTAACATTCTTCTCACACCCTCCATCTTTTTGGAGGATCGAACCAAGATATTTGAAATAGGTGCTTTGGAATATTGCCATCCCATCCAAGTTAACTCCCTCCTTTTCGTCCATCCGACCTTCATTAAACTTACAATGCATGTATTCTATTTTAGTTATACTTAACCTGACACCCTTAGACTCTAAAGTATTTCTCCAAAGCTCTAATTTTCTATTAACTCCCTCTTACGTCTCATCTATGAACAGATTCAACACAATATCATCCGCAAACATTATTCACCATAGAATGTCCTCTTGTATATCATTTGTTAAATCATCCATAACTAATGCGAAAAGGTAAGGGTTTATTGTTGATCTTTGATGCACTCCAACTGAAATAGGGAAATCTCTTATTTTCCCTCCAACCGTACGGACACTAGTAGTTACTCCTTTATACATATCTTTTAATACTTGTATATACCTAGTAGATACCCTCTTGCATTCCAACACCCACCATAACATATCTCTTGGAACTCTATCATAGACCTTCTCTAAATCAATGAACACCATATGTAGATCTTTCTGCATATATCTATATTTCTCCATCAAGCTCCTAATGAGGAAGATAGCTTTTATGGTTGATCGACCCGACATAAAGCCGAATTAGTTGGCTGAGATAGTTGTGTCACAATGTAAACGATGTCCCATAACTCTCTCCCACAGTGTCATAGTATGACTCATGAGCTCAATTCCTCTATAGTTTGAGCAGCTCTAAATGTCTTCTTTATTTTTAAAAATAGGTACAAGAGTACTCTGACATTTTATAAGAGATTAAGATCTTGTTAAACAGTCAGGTTAACCATTCCACTCCTACATCTTCTAAACATTTTCACACTTCAATAGGAATTCCATTAGGACCACAAGTTTTACCTACTTTCATCATCTTCAATACTTCTTTGACTTTCGAAAACCTAATCTTCCTAGTATAGTTTACATTACACTATGTTGTACATTCTATGCCCACTATATTTCTATTATGATTATCATTAAAAAGATTGTCAAAGTAGCTTCTCAACCTTTTTATGATGTCTTTATCTTTCACCAAACATTTCATTTACTATCCTTGATGCACCTAACTTGGTTAAGATCTCGACATCTTTTCTCTCTCATCCTTGCCAATCTATAAATATATTTTTCCCCTTCCTTGGTTCAAAGTTTCTCGTACATTTTTTCAAAGGCTTGAGCTCTTGCCCAACGAATGGCCTTTTTTGCTTCCTTTTTTGCTATCTTGTATTGTTCATAAGCCTTATTATTATCACACTTTGGCAATCTTTTATATCATTCTCTTTTACTTTTCACCGCCTTTTGTACCTCCTTATTCCACCACTACCTATCCTTCACAGGTGGGCCATATTCTTTAGACTCTGTGAGCACTTTTTCAGCTACTTCTCTAATCTTTGAGGCCATATCTATCCACATAGCATTGGCCTCCACTTCTGACTTCTAATCACCCATATTAAGAAGTTCATTTTTAAACATCACTTGCTTCATCCCTTTTAATCCCACCACTTTGTTCTAGCAGCAATCTTCCTTCTAAACGTATCTGACCACCTCTTGATCTTAATATCTAAGACTACTAACCTACGTTGACTTGCTAAGACCTCTCCAGGGATAACTTTACAATCCTTATATAAAGTGCAATCTGTCTTTCTTGTGAGTAGGAAGTCAATTTGACTTCTATTTTGTCTACTTTTAAACGTCACTAAATGAGATTCCCTTTTTATAAAGTGAATATTTGCTAGTATAAGGTTGTAGGATATAACAAAATCAATAATACTTTTCCCCTCCTCATTTCTGGTCCCAAAGACAAAACTCTATGAACCTTCTCATAACCCTGACATTTATTTCCTACATACCCATTGAGGTCCCCATCAATAAAGATATTCTCTTTATTTTGTATCTTCTGCATAAGGTCATCTATATCCTCCCAAAACCTCCGTTTACTCTCACTATCTAATCCAATTTGTGGACCATAGGCACTAACTATATTAATCGCATCTCCCTCTATAATTAATTGCACTAGGATAATCCTAATTTCTACTCTCCTCACCACTGCCACTGCATCCTTCAAACTCGTATCCTCCTGCATCCCGTGAGGAGTCACACAACAGCCCTACAACCTATGTTGGGCTTCACCTGGTTGAAGGATCCGGTCACCTCTTGCGAAGCCCTCCCGGGTGGATCCAGTGACCACCTACAACATAAGGTAGTGATCACCTCTTTTGATTGTCATGGCTATTTTAAGTCCTATTTCTGCATCGGATATTCTAAAAATGGATTTGCAATTAAAGGATGCTAGCAACTATGTTGTATGGGCTGCTACTGTTCGATCAAATCTCTGTACTGTTAAGTTATGGGGATATGTTGATGGGACTATTATATGTCTTTGGATTGAAATTGAGTCATCGGCAGAAAAAGGTACTACTTCTATTTCTTTTATTTAGATTTGGAAGGATAATGATGAGGTTGTTATGGGTTATATCTTCCACTCAGTTGATCCTTCTATCCGTCTGGATCTTTTGGACTTTACTACATCTCGAGCACAATGGACTTATCTTGCTAGATGTTATATTCAGTCTAGTGGTGCTCGAGAGTATCAGCTTCGCAGTGAACTTAACAGTCTTCGTCAAGGCGAATTGTCAATTCAAGAGTTCTTCACTCGTCTTCGACGTATCTGGTCAGAGTTAGATACTATGCATGTCTCTGGTCGTGTTTCTACATGTTCTTGCAGTCTTCAGCGGGATCGGCAGTATTTATATCACTTTCTTATGCGTCTTCGTCCTGAGTACGTGGCACTCCGTGCTTAGCTTCTTCATCGATCCCCTTTTTCGAGTCTGGATGATGCTCTTACTGAGCTTATTACAGAGGAGACACGGCTGCGAGCTCTAGGGACGTCTGGCACTCCATCTGAGACTGTTCCTGCTGCCGCCTTGCGAGCCTTCCATATTTTCTCCTCTACTTGACACTCTGACGCACTCACGTGACATGGATTCTTCGTCACAACCTGGTGACTCAGTTAGCACACCGGCAAATCTTTTATGTAAGTACTGCCGCAACCGTGGCCACACTATTGATCAATGTCGGAAGCTTCAGCGTCGCCAACGTCAAGCTCGTCCCACTGCTGCTGTGGCAGAGTCGCCTTCTCCTGCCCCGTCGCCTCCAAGAGGCTCCCTTGACGTGACGCAGCTTGTCGGACAGATACAACAGATTCAACAGCTTCTCTAGACCACTGGTTTCCTTTCTGAACCTTCCACTCTGTCTGCCGCCACTGGTACTATTTCAAACTGGATCTTGGATTCTTGAGCTTCTCACCACATGACATCTGATGATTTTATTCTTGTTAATTGTTCTCCTGTTCCACCACACCTCCGGATCCACACTGCAGATGGTACCCCTCTCTCTGTCTCCAAGTGTGGCTCCATCACCACTGACTCTGACCCTCTGGTCATCTCACCCTCTTTTCTGTTCTTCATGTTCCTCATCTTTCTATGAATCTTGTCTCTGTTAGTAGCCTAGCTGATTCAGGATATCGTATCTCATTCACTTCCTCTTCTTGTGATGTGCATGATCTACGTACCGACTAGAGGATTGGAAGATGTCATAGAAAGGGTGGCCTCTACTGCTTGGACATGTTGCATCTTCCTCGGTCTGCACTTGTTACGTCGTCTTCTCCAGGACATCCTTCTAATTTTATCGATATGTGGCATCGTCGCCCGGGTCATCCATCTGCACCTCGTCTTCGGTCTCTTTTTCAGTCTGGTGTCTTAAGGTCCTAGCACGTCATTTTCTTTGTCTCATTGTGAAAGCTCTAAACTTGCTAAACATACAGCTCTTCCTTTTTGTTCATATGAGTATGTTTCTACTTATCAATTTGATTTAGTACATTCTGATATTTGGGGTCCTTCTCCTCTCCCGTCTATGATTGGTTTTTTATATTACGTCAGTTTTGTGGATAATTGCACGCGCTTTACTTGGATTTATCTACTTCACAAATGGTCGGATCTTCTCTCCATATATCGTCAGTTCACTGAGATGGTGTACACACATTTTCATTGTCGTATTAAAGTTCTCCGAGCTGATGGTGCTCGTGAGTATCTCTCTTCAAATTTTAGTCTGCTTTTGGCATCCCATGGCACACTTCCTCAGCTCTCATATCCTTATACACCTCAACAAAATAGTCTTGCTGAGCGCAAACATCGTCTCATCTTTGAAACTGCTCGCACTCTTCTCCTCTGTGCCTCTATTCCTCGTGCCTTTTGAGCCGAAGCAGTTCTCATATCCGTGTTTCTCATCAATATCACACCATCTTCCGTCTTGTCGGGTGGCACACCTTATGAGCGCCTCTACTCTGCCCTTCCCGATTACGACTGACTTCGTACCTTTAGTTGTACGTGTTTTGTACTCTTGCCCCCTTACGAAGGCACTAAACTCTCACCTCGAGCTGTTAAGTGTGTCCTCCTTAGCTACAGTACAGAGCACCTTGGGTACCGCTGCTATGATCCGACTGCTCGTCGTCTTCGTATCTCTCATCATGTCACATTTCTTGAGCACGTTCCCTTCTTCTCTACTAACTCACAGGATCTCTCCTTCCTTCATGATCCTGACCCCTCTTTAATTTCCTCTATTGTTCCTGGTCTTCCGGGTCTTCTACCCTCCGATGACCCCCTTACTTCTGCATCTCTATTGGAGTCCGAGCCTTCAAGCTCTTCCATAACGCCGCTGCCCACCTCCCTTCCTGCATCTCCTATTTCCCCGGCCTCCAGTCAACGTGCTCCCGCCTTGGACGATGCTTCGGGTTCCTTAGTTGATGTTGCTCCTACTCCTGCTCCTACTCCTCCTCTGTCGGCTATAGATCCTCCTCGACGCTACCCTCAGCGTTCTTACCGCCCTCCTGACAAGCTTGGCTATGATCCCACTAACTTTTATTATCCTCAGTTTTTAACCTTTCTTATAGCTATTCACACTCATCAGGAGCCTCAGAGCTTCAGACAGGTTGTTCAGTTACCAGAATGGCGTCAGGCTATGCAGGAGGAGATTCAAGCACTTCAGCAGATCCACACATGGGATCTTGTACCACTTCCTTCTGGTGTCTCTCCTGTCAGTTGTAAGTGGATATATAAGATCAAAAACTAAGGCTGATGGCTCTATCGAGCGTCACAAGGCACGGCTTGTGGCACGCGGTTTCACTCAAGAGTATGGCATTGATTATAAGGAGACTTTTGCACCTGTGGCAAAGATGACTACTGTTCGCACTTTGCTTGCTGTTGCCGCAGTTCGTCGTTGGCCTCTCTATCAGCTTGATGTGAAGAATGCTTTTCTCTATAGGGATCTCACAGAAGAGGTCTATATGCAGTCGCCTCCTGATCTTCCTGCTCTGCCTGGACATGTTTGACGTCTCCGCAAAGTCATTTATGGGCTCAAGTAGGCATCCCGTGCCTGGTTTAAGTGTTTTCGGCGAGCGGTTCTTGAGATTGGTTTTCAGGAGAGCGTCGAAGATTATGCCCTCTTTGTTCATGATTCTCCTAATGGTCGTGCCATCCTACTTCTCTATGTAGATGACATGATCATCACTGGTGATGACTCGACTGCCATTGCCTCCTTCAAGGCTCATCTTCAGCAGCAGTTTGATATGAAGGATTTGGAGTTCCTTCGTTACTTTCTTGGTCTTGAGGTTGCCTATTCCTCTCGAGGTTATTTACTGTCACAGCAGAAGTATATTGTAAATATTCTTCAGCGAGCCTCTCTCTCTGACACTCGCTTGGTAGACACTCCCATAAAACTACATGCTAAGCTTCGCTCAACTGATAGTGTTCTCCTGGACGACTCCACGCGCTATCGTCAGTTAATTGGTGCCCTGGTTTATCTTACTATCTCACACCCTGGTATCGCCCATGCTATGCATGTCTTGAGTCAGTTTGTCAATGCGCCTACTTCTATTCACTATGTTGCTCTTCTTCGAGTACTCCGATATGTGCGCAACACTATTCGTTGCTCGCTTCTGCTGTCTTCTACTTCCTCCTTAGAGCTCCGTACCTACACTGATGCTGATTAAGCTGGGGATCCTACTGATCGTCGCTCTACCACTGGGTTCTGCATTTTCTTAGGTTCCTCTCTCATCTCCTAGCGAAGTAAGAAACAAGTAGTTGTCTCTCGCTCTAGTACTGAAGCAGAGTATCGTGCTATGGCTGACACGTCTGCTGAGGTTATTTGGCTATGACGTCTTCTTCGCGCTTTTGGGATTGTTTTTAACACTCCGACTCCTCTCTACTGTGATAATCAGAGTGCTCTTCAGATTACCAGCAATCATGTCTTCCATGAGCGAACGAAGCATATTAAAATTGATTATCACTTTGTTCGCCAGCACTATCTTCCTGGCAATCTGTCTCTCCTTTATGTTCCGACAGCCGCACAACTTGTTGATCTTTTCACGAAATTACAGCCTACTCCACGCTTTCGTGAATTGGTTAGCAAACTCTCGGTTCATGATCCACCGTGAGTTTGAGGGGGGGTGTTGATGTATATACAGTAGCTCTAGATTTAGTATGCTCTAGATTTAGTATGTACAACTTGCTAGGCCTGCTGGCTTCTTACCTATTATGGGCTCTTGTACTTGTATATATAGATGTTCATACAATGGAGAAACCACACGCTTTCTTCAATTGGTTATTCGTAACACTTAAAAGTTGAATATGATGTCCTTAGGCCATCAAAAAGGAACCCATCCAAAGGCACTAGAGGTGCAATGGTATCCAAGGAACAGCACTCACTGTCCTCTCAGTTCCAGAAATTCACAGCAAAGTGTTCATTCAAGCAGTAATCTTCTTTTCCTGGTGATATCTGCAATATTTTTATTAATTCAGTTGAAGCCCAAATCAGTAAAAGGTAGTCACATTAGTAGTTGAACCAGCTAATACCAGTTGCCCGACCTGTGCAAGCCCGATTTTGCCATGTTCAAGAGAAATCCAGCTAAAAGCAGAAAAAAAAGGATCTCTTTCTTCCAATTTGCCATCCGAGCTACCTCTCCGGTGCCCACATTCTATCCATACAAAAGGCAGAGTAAAAGAAATCCTTATCCATTTGCATGATACATTAACCCCCTTTGTCACTCCCCCGCATGACATTTGGGCAACTTCCGCTATTCGAAACCAACAACACACACACTCACACACATGGAAGAAAGAAGCTCAGAGAAAATCTCAGCTTAACTTCAGAATGGAAACACTCAGAGGTACTCGAGCACTCTATACTACACCAAAATTGCCGAATCAGTGTGTAGAACTTGACAATCTTGTTCAGCTTGGAAATTAATTTTCGTCAATATATAGAAGTAGGTCGGGAGGTGGCGACATCGCCAGTGGGAAAACTTGGAAAAATGACAAATTGAGTAGCAACAAGGGGTCGAAACGCTAACACTACCTCCGGGGGATGCGGATGCGGATGCTCCCAGTTGGTGGTGCTGGTGGCGCCCCTTGTGCAGTGAAGCTAAGACCCATGAACGTGGCCTGGCAGGAGAATGGGGTGGAAGGGCGAGGAGCCCGTTGTTGTGGGAGAAGTGGGAGTTTATTAGGTAAGGCGAAGGCGAAGGCGAAGGCTTGATAGGAACGCAGCAGAAGCCATGGGTTGCGAGAGAGGTAGCGATGGCGTCCATGGGCGTTAGCTCTGCTGCCTCGTCGACCAGGATCCCGCCGTGAAGCCACCGCGAGAGAGAGACTAAAAATGGAAGCTTTAGCTTTCTTTGATCAGGGATAACGTCAGGTGAACCAACAACGAACACGAGGCTGTCGGTAGTCGGACGCGCGGACCCCTGGTATTCGAAATTGGACAATTAATCGGAGAATCCTGGCCGTCACTTCGTGAGAATTAAGTTTTACAGTGGTTGTAAAACTTAATCAGAATGATCCATTGGTACGTATAAAAAATGCTTTAAATTTTATAAAATAATAAAAATAACAAATTCATTAAATTAGTCTTTAGGATTGTTCTCATCACTTGATATTTTAATATTCATCACTATTTATTCACATTCAATTAGATGATTATGATCAGATGATAAAAATTAAGTACCAAAGAATAGAAACAATTTTATGAGACAATTGAATATTAAAAATATTATGACGATTTTATTTTAAACATAAAGATAAAATATATTCAGATTATATAGTTAAGTTATGCCTTATAACTAACCGTACCGCAACTCACTCTCTCTCTCTCTCTCTCTCTCTCTCTCTCTCTCTCTCTCTCTCTCTCTCTCTCTCTCTCTCTCTCTCTCTCTCTCTCTCTCTCTCTCTCTCTCTCTCTCTCTCTCTCTCTCTCTCTCTCTCTCTCTCTCTCTCTCTCTCTCTCTCTCTCTCTCTGTATAGCACCCCGTAACATCGTTAACTAGGATTACAAGTGGATCAAGTTAATTTGTAATCTAATCTGTCCCTAGATCTGTGAAACTCGATCTAATCCGCAAAATTATGCATCGGATTAGCATGTGGATTAAAAGACTTCACCCACACCTTCCATGAGTCAAGTTATGTGATTGAGCACAGACTAATCCACTACGATATGTAAGTCCTTATAGATTGGATGGAACCCAAATTAGATTTTCTAATTGCCGACCTGTGGATATCTGCAGGCATTCATTCTGATCCACATGTTATAAAGAAATTAGATTTAAATTATTTAACATTATATTCAATATCACAAGAGCCATTAGATCTATGTTCCTTTGATGTACTGAATAACTTATTTGGGATGAATGTGAATTGATTATGAATTTTGAATGAATTTAGATTGATAGTAACTTTCTAATTATTTTATAATTTTGATGAGAGGGGTTATTTTAGCATGGGTATACTAAAAATTTAATATTTTAACATATATATGTGCAATAAAGCTTTTTTTTTTAAATGTAGATAGGTTAGGTACAATATGTGTTATTGCATATAGATTTTAGCAATCAGAGTACTAATGCTTAATATGTACCCTCTCTTCTCCACCTCCTCTCACATGCACATCGTCTTGACTAATTAAGCATTCCAGCAGAATTTTGTCACGGACATCGGTTTCTTTGTCTCTACAAAGTGACGCAACACTTTTCCCATCAGAGGCTAAGGCACCCAGAGCAGTTTTCGATTTTCAACTTCTCTTAAATGGAACGAAATACTCTAGTTAGATCTCTATATGTGCATTATTATATACCCTTAGACACATCAAGGTGACGTGTGCTTTTCTATTTTTTCCTAGTAAATTATTTATTTGCTTCCATTGTGTCTAAAGATATATAATGACTCCAAAAAAGATATAGAAGATCTTGTTCTCCCATTGTCCATTTGTTTTCCCGCCTTCCTTCTTGTTGACTACAAACCCCTGTTCGCAATGGAGCCAACCCAACCACAGCCATGGCCACCTCCCTCCTCCCGGCACTCCCCAACCTACCGAGCTCTCCTCGATGCGGGCCCCCGCCTGCGGCCTCTTAACCGGGTGCACGCCCGCATGGTCGTCTCCGGCCTCAACCGCAGCCGGCCCCTCCTCACCAAGCTCCTAACTTTGGCCAGCGATGCAGGGCCCTCGGCCGCCTCCTATGTCCGCCTCCTTCTCAACTCGGTCCCCGACCCAGATTCGTTCCTCTTCAATTCCCTCGTCAGGGTCTCGTCAAAATCGGGTCTTTCGGCCGAGGCACTCGGCTTCTACCGCCAGATGTGGATGGCTGGGTTGCCCAGGTCCAACTATACCTTCACCTCCATTATCAAAGCTTGTGCCGACCTCTCCGCTCTGAGAACCGGTAGGATTGTGCATTCCCACCTGCTTGTTGATGGGTTCGATACAGATTGTTTTGTACAGACTGCTCTTGTAGCACTTTATGGGAAATCAGGTGATCTGCCTATGGCCCGGAAGGTTTTCGATAGAATGCCCAGCCCGGGTTTGGTTGCTTGGAACACCATGATTTCCGTGTTTGAGCAGAATGGTCTCGCTCAAGAAGCCATTGGCTTATTTCATATGATGCAGGATTCAAGTGTTCAGCCAGATTCCGCCACGTTGGTGAGCCTGCTTTCTGCTTGTTGTCATGTAGGCAATTTACATCTGGGGGAATGGGTGCAGAATTATGTCACCAGTGGAGGTATGGAACTGAATGTGATCCTAGGCACTTCTCTGATAAATATGTATTCTAGATGCGGGCAAGTGCACAAAGCCAGAGAAATATTTGATGACCTTCGAAATCGGAATGTCATTGCTTGGACAGCAATGATCTCAGGGTATGGAATGCATGGCTATGGAAATCAGGCTATTGAGCTCTTTGATCAGATGAAAAGATGTGGTCCAACACCAAATGACGTCACCTTTGTGGCTGTCCTTTCGGCATGTGCCCATTCAGGGTTGGTTAGTGAAGGTCGGGAGGTCTTTGAATGCATGAAACGAGACTATGGATTGGTTCCTAGAGAGGAACACTATGTTTGTATGGTAGATATGTTAGGGCGTGGTGGCTTTCTTGATGAAGCACTTCAATTCATCAATAATTCTGTACCTGGGTTGCCAGGACCAGCTGTTTGGACAGCTATGTTGGGTGCGTGCAAGATGCAAAAGGATTTTGATCTTGGAATCAAAGTGGCGGAGCAGCTTCTGGCTGTAGACCCAGAGAATCCGGGACACTATGTGTTGCTCTCAAATATATGTGCTTTGGCAGGGCGGATGGGTCGGGTAGAATCAGTCAGAAATGTGATGATAGAAAGAGGACTGAAGAAACAAATAGGTTATAGCTCAGTGGAGGTTGATAATGTCATCCATGTTTTCCGCATGGGTGATACGTCTCACCCACAGACAATAGAGATATACCGCTACCTGGAAGAACTTATAAGCAAAATGAGAGAAGCTGGTTATTCTCCAGAAATAGACTCAGTGATGCATGAGTTAGAGGAAGAGGAGAGGGAGTATGCACTTAGATTCCACAGTGAAAAGCTGGCCATATCATTTGGTATCATGAGTACCAGCAATGGGACATTGGTCAGAGTAGTGAAGAACCTTCGGATGTGTGACGATTGTCATACGGCTATTAAGTTCATGTCGTCTGTGACCAGTAGGGAAATCATTGTTAGAGATAAGCATCGTTTCCATCATTTCAGGGAGGGCTTTTGTTCTTGCCATGATTTCTGGTGACTCTTTTCTTTGGAGCGATCTTTGTATCGATGGTTATTCATGGACAGATTCATATGATAAGGGATTCTTTTGGCCTGGAAAGCAAGAGTGGCCATTAATGAGTTACAGTGATTGATGTCCTTCTAGTGATCATTAATTTTGTATGTGATGGTGTGCACTACTGCAACAAGCCCACGTCGTGGCCCTCTGATTATAATAATCAGTCAGTAACTAAGCAGATAGTGTTCAAAAGGTTGTTTTATTCTCTTTTTACTCTTCTCATAAGTGTTCTGTTTTTCAGTTTTGTTTTCAATAGAAGTTCTGTTTTCATATTCTTCTGGTAGCATTTCCCAAATAATGAAAACATATGAAATAAAGGAACAAAAAACTAGAGTCATCTTCTCCGGTGCAATTAATGCTGATTTGCAGCACTAAGTGACTAAATTTAAACAAAAAAAGAGTGTTTAATTGCTAGGTGATATCACTCTTAGCCTGTTGGATTAGAGGTGGGATAAGCTTTGGAGATGCATCATATAGAGGATGCAAGTCCAACATTTGCCCATGGCTCTTGGACCAATGACCTTGCTTCTTGAGGTGTGTTTCGTGCACCAAAACTTTGCAGGAGGCAAACTGAGTCTGTTGTTTTAATAAAGTGTCATTTATCATACTGGATTCTGTAATATTACCTTGATTCTTTTGTGAGATGGTCCTATTCCTTTCCTTCTGACAAGTAGAGTCACAAGAGAAGCCAGATTCTTCCGGTAGTTGCGTGCTGGGAGATACATGGCTATTTAGGTCAGGGCAGCTAGTCAAAGATCAACT
Organism: Zantedeschia hybrid cultivar; assembly: GCA_030544215.1. Lineage (NCBI taxonomy): Eukaryota > Viridiplantae > Streptophyta > Magnoliopsida > Alismatales > Araceae > Zantedeschia > Zantedeschia hybrid cultivar. The sequence continues at coordinate 53,238,990 of JARZZO010000011.1, forward strand.
TCCAAGCTTTGATGAAGTTATGCCAGTGTTGAGGAAGGAGTGGGTATTGCAGCCTATCTAGGGTGTAGATGCATGGGGCCAGAGGAGATGGGGATAGAAATGAATTATGGAACCATCTTGCAACAGAAGTAAGAATCTGTTTGGGAGTGCAGCTGGTATCAAAATTAATAAATCTTGCTACAGTATGTAACTCAAAATGTCATTTGTGATTGACACCGATGAAGCAATATGAACCTTGGAAAAGTGTAGCAAATGCTTACATCATAGATATAAGGAACTCAAGTGAATTGGATTTTATAATAGAATGTACACAACTATTAGTCCACCTACTCCTACATTCGTGGCTTGGAGTTCTCAGTGGTTACATAAGCGATAAGGATTATAAGAAGAATATATTTTCTACACAAATAAGGTCAAGGTGGTGGCGTGCATTCTGTTGGCATAACAGCTGGAGACGTGTTGAAAAAGTCCAGTGGTCTCATCAAGGACAGCTGAGATCCATTTGATGTGGGCATACATGCTGCTGGTCTACTACTCCCCTCAAGCACAATGGGGTTTCGCCAACATTGAGCTTGCTTTGTAATGAACAGAAGCGTAGATGAGATAGTGCCTTCATAAATACGTCACTGATCTGATCTTTGCTAGACATACAAGACACCCACATGTTCTTACTGGCCGCCTGTTCCCGAACGAAGTGATAGTTGATCTCGACATGCTTCGTGCGGGCATGAAATATTGGGTTGATGGCAAGGTAAGTGAATGCCAATATTGTCGCACCAGAGTGTTGGAGCATCAAAAGATATCTGAAGCTCGGACAACAAGGATTGGAGCCATAGAAGTTCCATTGTAGCATTGGCAACGGCCTTGTACTCAGCTTCGGTGCTTGAACGCACCACAGTGGATTGCTTCTTGGCACTCCATGAAATTAAATTTTGGCCCAAGAAAATAGCATATCCACTAGTTGAAGAAATTAAATTCGTCCCAAGAAAATAGCATATCCACTAGTTGAATGCTGATCGTGATGACAACTGGCCCAATCTGCATCACTAAAGGCGTGCAACTGTCGAGGAGAAATCTTGTGAAGAACGAGACCATGCGTCACTATACCTTTGAGATATCTTAAGATACGCTAGACAGCCGTCCACTATAGCTTAGTTGGGGCATGCATGAAGTGAGCCACCCAGTTGACTGCGAACACGACATTGGGATGAGTGAGTGTAACATACTGCAGTGCGCCAATTGTGCTCCTGTAGAGAGAGGGATCCTCCAGGAGATCGGACGTTACCGTGAGATCAATATCCGGAGACAAAGGTGTTGAAATAGACTTGGCTTCTGTCATGTGATCTTTAGACAGGAAGTCAAGGACATACCTCTGCTGAAGTAATAGGCAGCCAAAGGGATGCTTGGAGTGCTCAATTCCCAGAAAGAAATGAGCTTGTCCCAAATCACACACAACAAAGGTGTGCTTCAAATAAGGATATGGTCCACATATATGATAATATATATGCACAAGTGTCCCTAAACATGATACAACAAGGACGTATCCATCGTTGAACTCACAAATCCAAGAGATAAAAGGCAAGTGCTCAGCTGTTTGAACCATGTACAGGAAGCTTGTTGGAGTTCATGGAAGGATTTGTGGAGACTGTATACGTGGGATGGGAACTGAGGATGGATGGGTTGCTCCATGAAGATTTTTTTTGGAAGGCAGCAAAAGCCACATTCATTCATTGGAGTTATCAAGAAAAGATTACAAGGGTAGAAGAGAGGGAAAGGAAAACAAAGAAATTATCTACCAAGACAGTAGACATTACAAGAACCCCAGGGACCACAAAAAACTCCCTTCCCAAAAAATATATCCCATTACAACTTACATCAGGACCCTCATAGAAAGACATTTTTCTATTGAGCAAATTTAGATAAAGTTGCAGAATCTGAGATCTTGTGCCCAAATCTTCTAAAAAACCATTCTTGTACGAAGTGAAAACAATGTCCGATAATCCCTGCTGGGCAAGAGAACTGGTTGCTGAAGATTCTGAGATTTCTATCTCTCCAAATGGCCCATAGCATTGCTGGAAGAAGGGTTTCCCATAAACGTAATTCCTGTTGGTATGGACACATCCGATTCGAGTTTGTCATAAGGCTTTCTACCGAATTGTAGCTACTTGGATGGCTGCCTAAGACTCTGAAAAAAGCCCTCCATATTACATCCACTATACCACAATTAATAAAAAGATGGTCCACAGTTTCTTCAAACATCCCACAAAATAAACAATTTCTTTTGTCTGGAGTAAGGAACCTAAGCTTGTCCCCCGTGGGTAATCTGCCCCATGCTATTTTCCATAGAAAGATCCTAATCTTGATGGGAAGAGATTTAATCCACACCTGAGATTCCCAACTGACCTTAATCCCTCCTGAGTTCAGAACTTTGGTTGTAGAAATGATAGAGAATTTTCCACCTGGATCCCATCTCCAACTTTTGGCATCTTCCCTCTCATTCAACTCTTGAAAGTCTTGGAGTAGCAAATTGAGTTGAAGGAACTCCCTCTCTTCTTCATAATGAAAATTTCTGCAAAATCTGAAATCCCAAACAAATCCTTGAGGTGTAGAAGTTTGAACATCCCTAATAGTAGAATTCTTATCCTCTGAAATGCTGTACAAATTTGAAAATCTGTATTTTAAAGCCCTTCCCTCCTTCCAAGCATCTTCCCAGAATTTTGCAGTTCGGCTATTACCCACAATTATGTAAGTAGAGCAATTGTAGAGATCCAAGTTATGCAGTATATTCTTCCAAATATTTGAAACATATCCAGTGAGTTGGAAGCTACTAATCCAAAGATCATTGTGAGAGAAATATTTACTTATGATGATTCTGGCCCAAATAGAATGAACATTCTTTTCAAATCTCCAAATCCATTTTAACAAAAGAGCTTTATTGAAGTTTTGAATAGGTGTTAAACCAGCTCCCCCTTCTTCTGTACCTCTGCATACAAATTTCCATCCAATGTGATGCCCACCCTTTACATCCGGTGGTTTACCTTTCCAAAAGAAAGTAGCTCTTATAGACTCCAGTTTCTTACACACCATCTTAGGTATTTCAAAAATGGATAAATAATAAATAGCCAAACTAGAGAGGACTAATTTGGACAGAACCCATCTTCCCCCTGCTGAAAGAAGGGAACCTTTCCAACCTTGAAGTTTACTTTCAAATTTCCTAATCAAAGGATTCCAATCACAAATGTTAAGCCTCCTGTCAGAAAGAGGTAATCCCGAATAAGAAATAGGGAAGGTAGCTGGCTGCACATTGATCAGATTAGATAAACCAACCATCTTGTCTTCTGGAACATTGATACCCACCATTTCACTTTTTGGGAAATTGATTTTAAGTCTAGTCACTGCTTCAAGAATTTTCAGCAGAATCTTCAAATTAACCATCTTATCTTTCTTTGTAGATGAGAATAAAATTGTGTCATTAGCATATTAAAGGTGGGTAACCTCCTCATCCATTCTTCTAACTTTGATACCTTCAATAATCTGACAATCTCTTGCTTTATTCCATATGGTGCTCATAACCTGTCCCACTATAATGAAGAGAAGAGGTGATAGGGGATCACCTTGTCTAAGCCCTCTCGAGCTATCAAAGTAGCCAAATGGGGCTTCATTGATTAAAATGGAGAATTTCGCTGTCCCTATGCAGCTTGCTATCCGTTCTGTCCATTTTCTTTTGAATCTCTTCAGTTGCATAACTATTAGCAAACAGTTCCAGTTTATTCTGTCAAACGCCTTTTCGAAATCAATTTTACACACAACAACCTCTTTTTTTCTGTTCTTCTGATCATGGATACATTCATATGCAGCCATAAAATTATCGAGAATGAAACGACCCTGAATGAAAGCTACTTGATTAGTGTCCACCACACTGTTGATCACTAGCTTCAGTCTGGAATATGGATGCCAAAGCCTTAGAGATGATCTTGTAATTGCCATTGAGTAAACTAATGGGCCTAAAATCCCCTAACCCTTTTACACTGTCCTTCTTAGGAATAAGGACAATGAAAGTAGAGTTAAGAGATTTAATTTTCTACGGCCTCCTTTCAAACTCTCTTACAGCTGCCATAATGTCTACCTTAATAACTTCCCAGAAATGTTGGTAGAACCCAATTGAGAATCCATCTAGTCCTGGAGATTTATGAACATCAATGCTAAAAACTGCAGCTTTAATTTCTTCCTTAGAAAAGGGTCTAATAAGATTGTTAGCTTCCTATTCTGAGATCTGCTTGAACATGTTAGAGCTGATCCATGGTCTCCACACCTCCTCTTCCTTAAACAGTTTCTCAAACAAGTTTACTGCAGCAGCTCCCTTCTCTTGTTCCTCAAGTAAAATTTGATTGACAACCTTCAAGGACTCTATCAAGATTCTCCTCTTTTTACCACTAGCCATCGCATGAAAGTAGGAAGTGTTTTTGTCTCCCTCTTTTAACCACAGTTCCTTAGATCTCTGCTTCCATTTGATTTCTTCCCTTAAGGACCAATCAAGATATGGTTGTTTTGGATTGTCCCATTGATGGATTTCCTCTCTAGATAACAGATCTTGGTCATATTTGGCTTGAAAAGTTTCAATCTCCTTGAGAAGTTCTTTCCGGATTCTCCATGAAGATTGTTTCATCCTAATGAGAAATGCATTTGACACATCCAGTTGATGTGCCTCCCACCCAGAAGAGATCGCCAGAGACAGAAGAAGACAGACAGAGGTAATTCTAATAACAGGACTGAGTAAAAATCCACACCTGGTTGCTGTCGAAAGCCTTTGGCAACTAAACGAGCTATGTGACGTTCAATCGAGCCATCAGGGCGTTGTTTGATTTTAAATACCCACTTGCAGCCAACTATTCTCATAATGGAGTGATGAGGTACCAAAACCAATGCCATTGCAAAGCGTCAAACTTGACAGCCATGGCAGACCGCTAAGCAGGATCTTTGAAGGCCTAAGAGAAACATGTGGGCTCCCAGAGGAAGCATAGTGGTGACTGAGAGTGCCAAAGAAGAGGTCATTGTGTCAATCACCTTAGGGTTATGGGTGCCGTCCTGTGACCTTGTAACTATCGGGTGACGTAGTAAGGGAGGTGGCGGCAGCTGCGGTGGTGGAAGCATTGGCGTAGAAACACCTGCTGATGATGAGGCTTGGCATGGTGGTTTGGCCATGGGAAGAGAGCTACAGCAGGAGTAGACAGTGTCTAGTCATGCAAAGGAATAGCAGCCACATGAGAACCATTGGCCGCAGAAGGTGTGGAACTTGTAGGGAGCTCCATAGAAGACCTCGAAGCAGTAGGTACACCCTGACTTTTGGAAGCCACATGTGGACGAACGGTCATCGGTGCAGGTCTATTTGATGTGGCGTGTAAGAGCTGTCGTCAGTTGAAACGCTTAAAGAAGTGGGACCAGAGCCAAGTACACCCTCACCATAAGCATCCTGCATGTGGAAGAAAATCATAAAGGGCAGTGCATGGTCTTGAGTTGCGGTCGGAGTTGCTGCCTGCGAGCTTGATGATGCTTCTGCAAAATAAAAGTTGTGCTCATCAAATACAACGTGTTGAGCAATGTAGAGTCTACTAGTAGGTAAATGGCGGCATCAATATCCTTTGTATGAGCTGCTATATCCCAAGAAGACGTAAGGGAGGGACCGGGTTCGAGTGTGTGTTTGGAATAAGGACGCAAGTAGGGGTAGCATGCGTAACCAAATACTCGAAGGAAGGCATAGTCGGGATTCTTGCCATCAAGTTTTTCCAAAGGAGTCAAATGACAAAGAAGAGGATTAGGCATGCAGTTGATCAAATATGTGGTAGTTTGAACTGCATCTACCAGTAGCATTATGGAATGCAGGTTGTAGTCATGGGAGCTACAACAGTCTCAATCAAATAGCGATGTCGCTGTTTCGCAGCTGTGTTCTGTTGGTGGAGTATGTGGACATGATATGCGATGAGTTATACGAACACCATCAAAGTGACGAGAGAGAGATTGGAACTTGCCTCTCCAATCCGAGTGAAACTATTTAATTGGACGGTTGAAGAAACGTTCAACATGCCTTTGGAATCGGAGAAAAAGATCATGCACATCTGACTTGCATTTCATTGGAAATAACCAAATGAACTTACTAAAATCATCTAAGAACAGTACATAAAAGTGATATCCATCGACAAAGATAACATGTGAGGGCCCCCAAACATTGGAAAATCCAAGATCAAGAGGCCCACTTGATAAAGAAAATGATAAGGGCAAAGGATCTCGATGGCTTTTCATTTGTTGACACGAAGAACATAGAAATTGGGAAGTCCCACGAGCAATTGGAAGCTGATGGCTGGAGAGAATCTTGGAAATCATCTACATGAAGGGGTGACCGAGACGATCATGCTAGGTGGAGGATGACATGCACTTGTTGACCATCGCTTGCGGTAGAGACATTTTATTGGAAGTAGAAAGCCAATAAAGTCTACGATTAATGTATCCTTGTAGGACGATTCGCCTGGTTGCCCGTCCTCCACAAAAAATTGAAATGAATGAAATTCGAAGATAGTGTCATTATCCCGTGTATATTTGCGAATGGAAAGGAGATTGTGGGTAATGGCAGGAACGTGTAAAATGTTTTTGAGATGTAGAGGAGGAGGAGAAGTAGAGTATAGCAGTCCCAGTATGGGATATCCTCAAACCTCTACCATTTCCCACATTAACGTGATCCAATCCGGTGTAAGGGACCAGCTCGGCAAGCTGCTAATAGTCTGGCATTATATGATGCGTAGCGCTGGAGTCAGGGAACCAGGTCGCCCCAAGAGTCTCTTGCGCAGCGCACCATGAGCAATGTGAGGACCATTAGTGTTAGAGGCAGGTGGGCCCTTGTAGTTGGGGTCAAACCGATGAAGACAGTTGGTGACATAATGTCCATTTGTTTTGCACAGTGACAGTGAGGAGAACCGTTGTGCTTCCATGGCCGACCATGTCTGCAGCGGCGACCACGTCCACCACGAGAAGCAGGAGACCCGCCAGCACTGGGTTTCTTGAGGGTGTTGGGGCATGTCACGAGGAGGTCTGCCAAGATGGATTGCCTGATGAGCAGCCGGAAAAGTTGACTCTGCAGTGAGTTAGGATTGATGCTGGAGCCTACTTTCGTGCGCAAGAAGAAGACTGTGAAGGTCCTTCAGGAAGAAGGCATCCATCTGAGTGGTGATTGCAGGGACGAACACCTCGTATGCTGGTCCTAGACCAGCAAGGACCTGCAGGATCAGGTCGGTGGAGGACAGGGGCTGGCCTATGATGGCGAGGTTGTCGGCGACCTCCTTGATCTGTTGGATGTATTCAGTGACACTTGCAGTGCCTTTCTTGATGGTGAGGAGCTGTGTTTTGAGTTGTAGGATACATGCCCGCGAGTGTGGCTGAAAGGCCCGAGCAAGACTATCCCTGAACGCTTTGGAGGTGTCCTGATGAACAAATAGGTTGACCAAGTATCTGAAAGAGAGCAGGTAAGCCAAACGAGAACCTGTTGATCCCGCTTAGTCAAAGTGAAGTAGGCAGGATTTAGGACTGGTGGAATTGGTGAAGTTGCAGGAGGACATGACAGCAGCTGGCAGGAACTTGGGCAGTGGCTCTAATCCATCGACGATGCCAAGCAGGTTGAAGCTCCTTAGGATTGGGTGCATTGGGTTTTCCAATGGAGGTAATTATCTCGCTTGAGTTTGAGAGGTGTGACACTCATGATGGAGTGGAGGGAATGAGAGCCATGGACCGGTGAGCCTTTAGGCAAGGAAAGCTCTGATACCATAAGGAACTCAAGTGAATTGGATTTTGGAACTCCTTGTTCTCCTGTACGAGGAGTTGTGTAGTTATAATAGAATGTATACAACTATTAGTCCACTTACTCCTACATTCGTGGCTTGGAGTGCTCGGTGGTTACATAAGTGAAAAGGATTACAAGAGAATATATTTCCTACACAGGTAAGGTCAAGGTGGTTCCACCGTAGCCACTGGTGTGCATTCTGTTGGCATAACAGCTCGAGACGTGTTGATGAAGTCTAGTGGTCTTATCAAGAATGGCCGAGATCTATTTGATATGGACGTACATGCGGCTGGTCTAATAATGCATTGTTTTTCAGAAGCTGTTGTGCCTCATGATGCCTCTTTGTCTTTCTGGACTTCCCGTTTGACTTGAGCATTTTGATGATTAAAAGTAGAACCCTCCAACATGCATAACACACAGAGAAGGGAAAAAAATGTAGTCATTTTGAACTGCCAGCTTCATGCTTATAATTATTTTTTTTTGCCAGCAATCACCATCTTGCTTTTCACTCTGATAAAGAAGAAGATATTCATAACTACGTCTACTCCATGATTATTATAAATTTTTACTGTTTTGTGGAACAAAATGCATTTATTTGATTTCCTTACTTTTGATTGCCTCTTACTTTATTTATCATAACATTTATATTTGTCCTTAAAGGTTCCTGAAGCCATTCATGATGAGGAGTTGAGGACCTTATTTGGAATCATCAGATTAGTTTCATCATCTGTGATCTGTGAGACTGCGACATACTCTCCTGCAAGGAAAGCATGCACTGTAGGCTTATCCTGCAGATAGGAGAATAATATCAAGCATATAGACCGGAACAATGATGAGTAGCTTTCAATATTGCTCTTTCAGTAAGGTGTCAGTCAAAACAGACAGGTGGAACTAAATATATGCCTTCTCCAACCTATCACTGAATTGATAATTTAATTGTAGAAAGTGGATAACAGCCTGGTCATTTTACATTCTCCAAGGGCTTCTTCAGTTTCCATCGTGACTTGACCAATGAGCAGTTTTCAGTTGAGATACTATTGATTGGATGAATTACTCTGAGTTCCCATATGTTGTTTTTTCTATGATAATTGAAGCTGTAATGAGCTTTATCCTTATAATGTAAATGGCATTAAGTTTATTGGGAAATTGTCACCCATTTGGATAACAGCTTCGGTCATTCCATTATTAGAAAAGGTTGTAGGGACTTGAGGCATGTGAGCCTCAGTCTTAAACTAAAAACAATGAAATTGGGACACTGATCATTCTAGTTGAGATATGTTGGTTACCTACAACCTTCTCATTTGTCTGTGGGTTCCATAGTTTATTATAGTTGTCTTTAGCTGCCTGACCTGATCTAATTGACACAAGACTAAGATTTGTTATATACTTCTAATCACCACAAAAGTAGAGAAATGCATGGTTGTGTATACTCTATTTGTTATTGCCTTTGCAGATTAGTTTTGCATATCTTTGTTGATAGTTATAATATTGACATCTCTTCCGATTTTGTAGGTTTGGGCAGCAAAGAATAGGGAACAGTTCCATTTTATAATGCCTAGAGGCTAAAGCTTGTTTGTTGGAAGCATGATTCTGTCTTAGCAATGGTTGTTGCCTTAATGCAACTTCCTGCTCTGGAGAAAGGTACCATTATTCCTGTAGCTTTAATTATAACTAATGTTAGTTATATGCAACCAACTATCTTTGTTTATCTAACTTTACCATACTACATGCGGAAAAAGGGTTTTAGTATTTGGCCCCTTTAATCTGCTTAATTTAGGGAAAACTCTCTATAATCTCTTTATTTAGGAAAAAAAGCTCCCTGTAATCTCACTTTTATTTGGGAAAGACCCTTTTTCAGGGTGCTTTCCAAAGCATTGAATTTTCTGGGTGTCTTCTAAATGAAAGTGAAATTGCAGGGATCTTTTCACTACATAGAAGGATTATAGGCAGTTTTCCCCAAATTAAGCAGATGAGAGGGACCAAAAACTGAAAAATTCAAAAATAAAAGAAAAAAAATCCAATGACTAATATAGTGAAGTTCAACTAGTAAAGAGCTTGGTTGAAAATATGATGGTCGTAGTTGCAAATATTGAGGCAACTTGAATTCAAATTCACAAATAACCATCTCACAACTCTAAGGTTTAGGAAAATAACTAAATCCTAGAACTGCGTAAGAGCATTTGAGCTTTTATGATTTCTCCGAGCAGGTGAGGACCAAGAATCAGGACCCTGTGGGGATTAATGCTCAATTTGAAGAACTGGCAAAAGCATTGATCACAAGAAATGAAGGTGAAGGGACCAGAGTAATATGTGAGAGTGAACTACACTAGAGTAGGAAAAATGCTGCAGCGGCAGACCTACTTTGTTCTGCTCTGTACGAGACTTGGCTTACTAACTTAAACAATTTCTTCCAACATGTCAAGTGTCAACCTAGAGACATCTCCTTAAAAGACAGTCGTGATGTTTTTTGGCATCACAGTTTATGTGTCTGTTATTCACCTCACTGTGAATAAAAGGGATTTGTTGGCCATTTCCTTCAACTTGGATTGTCATAGTATCTTCTGCTGAATGTTCACTAGCGAATGACTTTGTTTAGCGTGTCTAATAATTCGTTTTCTATGTGTGTATGATTCTATCCATCTATTGATTCCCTGCCTAACAGTGTCTTGTTGAAAACCACAGATACTTGGATCAAACTATGCTTGTTGTTCACCTAAACTGCTGTTGAAGTTTGAAAAATATCTCAAGGTGATTCCACAGTATTCTAACTTCAGCTAGACCAGATTTAAATGACGTATGACTATGGGTCTGTTTGGTTGTGTAAAATGTGATCAAAAGGGAAAACAATTCCAAGGAATTAGCTTTACTGGAAAATATATTTCTTGCAAAACATTTTCAGTTGCTTCTTTTCGTGTAACACTCTTAGCTTTACTGGATAATGATGAAGGTAAACTGGACTCGATTGGAAGCTTTTCTTTTTCCTTTTCTTTCCCCTTGCCCGGAAGGGGGTGGCGAGGAATTCTCAGAGAAGTTAGCACATCCAAATGTTACTATAAGCAACCATCAACCACAGTTCTTTTTTTTCTTTTTTCTTTTTTCTTTTTGTAAGGGTGACCTAGTTGTCCTGTCGAGTACGTACACATATATAGGAGATTAGGATTTGAATTCAAGTAAACCTCAACACTCTTCCCATTAGGGAGATAATTCGGCAAAACCAATACTTTCATCTAAGTATGCTATGGTTTAGACTCTAATTTGATTTGCTGGGAAACTAATCCCACGGACCAGGGCACATAATCCGATGGCACCTTTAGCTGAATTGGAGGAGCTTTTAGGCTCCAAACCAATCAGAAGATGTGATCTTCCAAGGGAAGGTTAAGGACTAGAGCCAACCATCCTACCCAATTGATACTTAAAAGGGCCTCTAGTCATAACACTGATTTGAGAGATAAGGGGTGAAGGCAACTGTCCTATCCGGTTTAAAGATACTAAAAAGAGCCGCTAGTCCCAACAATGACAACTATCTACGTAGATTCAGAATCATAGCGACATCCTCAGATGCCAGCCTTAGCGTGGTTCTTCTGGCTTCAACTTGAACATTCGAACATTCCCTTTGTGATGAGATCTCTGTGCTTACTTGCACGAGCATAAACATTAACGTCATTTATTTTTCTCTCTCCTTGAAATTAAAAAAATAAGAGTTTTGACTGGGAATCTTACTATGTCCCGCATGCCTATACATTCCGATCTCCAAGGATGATCTAAAATTTTCAAAATATAAAAAATTGAGTCTCCAAAACAAAAACTGTTATTATACTAAAGTCCACTAAAGGTAAATTTTTTTACTGTTCATTGGGAATTAATTTTTTATTTCATTTTAAATTCTTTTAATTTGTCCAATTGAAGATCAAATTATATAGACATGAAGATATAGAGAAATCGACCTTAATTTTTTTTTTTAAAAAATGAGTGTCGTGTGTACCATGCATTGTTGCAACACCGCACAGGGTGCACTATGCAGCAAGTATTACTGCTCATATATTAGAAATATAGAGAAGGGACTGGCAAAAGTCTATTTTTAAAATAAAACATACCGGGCATTGCTGCAATGACCCCGCTGCTGCACTGCCGGGCATTGCAGTGGATATATTTTTCTTTTTTTTTTAAAGTTGGGCCCACATGCCCTACGTCGCCATACAGCCCGCTCTCTAGTCAAACTCCACAAAAGATTATAAAAAATTAAAAATTATTATTGGGCCCAACCTATTAAGCACACTTTTACTGTTCATTGGAGCTTAGTTTTAACTTTTTAGAATTTTTTCTGTCATCCAATTGGAGATGGGGCTGTACGGACCCGTAGGGCATGTAGAATCCAACTTTTAAAAAATAAAAAAATAAAAAATATATATCTTTTAAGGACTGCGATACCCAGTACTGCAGGAGCGGGGAGCATTGCAGCAAGTGTTTGTTACTCAAGTCTATAAAAGGGCAACAATTGGTGGCGCAGACCAATGGGCCTGGGCCAATTGCACAGCCAGGATTACCCACGGCCACGGGACAGATTGGATGGATGGATGAAGGCCAAGGGGTCAAACTAATCTTAAACCGAATATTCTTGGTTTGGATTGGTTCCCCTTTTGGAGATCACCCATGAACACCCCTGGTTTGCCTCCTTCCAACTTCTTCAGAGTGGATTTGCCGCTACTGGGGATCGGACAGTTTGACATGCTTGGAATTTTAATACTTTTTGATGGATTCGTCAAAGTGCGAGCTTTTGGCCTTATAAAAGCTCTAAATATTGTTTTATGGTCATGTTGCCTTATTGGATTCGGACTGTGGAGTTACAAATGCTAACCTATCATCCGACTATTTGACCAATGATTAGCTTACAAGTTGGTTAACAGAGAGGCTTTCTAAATTGGTATGCACAGTAGGTCTTTTCTAAACAAGATGTACATAATACATTGAATAAGCATGGATCTTGAGCCCTCCACAAATTCCACGATCCTACAAGGGACCACCTCTTAGCTAGCAAAACCTTCTGTGGTGCACCGGAATATCCTCCATTTTGATTGGAGAATAGGAGAAGAATAAGACCTCTTATTTTTAGAATAAAGTTAATTCTAGTTTGACGGACGAAATGATTTATACCAGAATAAGGAGAATAAGCCATTTCACCTTAGACTCGAGAATTACTTATTCTTCTTATTCCGTCCGTGATCCCCACAAAACTATCAAACCGAGACACTCCTTATTCTAATATACGATTATTCCGGATAAATAATTTCGAATAACTTATTCTACAATCAAAGTGGAGTATAGAGTCTAGAAGTCAAAAAGAGCACCAGACTCAAATAGGAAAATAGGTGGGAACGGAGAAGGAAAAAAAGAAAGGGAATGTCAGTGAACTAATTAATATACATGTAAAGTCGAATCAACTGACAGAGCTCCGAAGAAGTCGTTCTAGAAGAAAATCTCATAAAGGCCAAAAATCAGATAAGAATCATTTTGCTAGTTGGGAGAGACTGGCCATCCCAAGGGGGAAGAAAGAGGAGCCAGAAGGGGGTGGGGGTGGGGAGTTGAGTAGGAGGAAAGCGGGGAGGGGGTCCAGGGATGCAAGCAAATATAAATATATCTATTTTGTATTTATATTTGCATCTATTTTGATCAAATATGAATGTATATTTTACATTTATTCTAAATATGACTACAAATACAATTATGCTAAAATATTCGTATGCATAATTTTAAAAGATCCAGATTCAAATATAAATTATTTATATTCATGTATTTTTTATAAAATTAGAAAAATAATATGTTTAACATGATTTTTGTTCTAAAAAATTTGACTACACATCAAAAAATTTATCTTTTAAGGTTTTTTCCCCTTTCTATGATCTTTTTACTATATCCAATTTATATCCATATTCGTTTAGTACAAATATGAATATTAATTTTACAGTCTGATGATTATTTGCATTCGGATTTGTGTTCACACATAAAATATGAAAACATTATAGATCTGCTAACCCTTTTCCATTTTTTTAATTGTCATGTATCTTATACATATATTATTTTACAAGGTAAAATATGAACTCATTAGATGGTTCCCTCGCACATATATATATATATATATATATATATATATATATATATATATATATATATATATATATATATTATAGTGAATCTAGGGGTATCTATGTAAAAATATCCTATCCTTTTTTAGATACTTTGTTAAAGTTCACATTCACGGCATTTTGACTAGAGACATATAAATGCAACCTTTCTAAGGATTTTGGGGGTATTTATAACAATATACGGAGGTAAGGGTATACATATAAATACAACACTGTACAAGGGTATATATATGAAAAATCTTAAATTTTAAAGGAAATAAAGGTGCAAGAATTCATTTCACATGGGTTTTTGTGAAGCTTACCAATAAGTAAAAAGCACATACACAAACATATAAAGTTTATGACAGCATAATCAAAAGGAGTAATTAAGTTACATGCACATATTTTTTTAAGAGAATGTCTTGCCGCACCGCCAGGGGCTATTACGCCACTTGGCGTTGCAAACAAAGTAAAAAAAGAAAGAAAAAATAACTTTATTTATTTATTTTTTTTGGAACACCCCAAGGTGGACGGTTTTTAATTGTTCATTGCTGCTTGGTTTTCAAATTTTTATATTTTTTTGAGATATCCAAACAAAAATCGGATTACAGGGGGTTGTAGGGCATCTTGGGGGGGGGGGGTGTCCAAAAAAAAGTAAAAATTATTATTATTATTATTATTATTATTATTATTATTATTATTATTATTATTATTATTATTTTTACCTTGCTTGCACCACCAAGTGGCGTAATAGCCCCCGGCAGTACAGCAAGATATTCTCATTTTTTAAATGATAAGCTAGCACTCTAGACATTAAAAATATGTAAAATAAAATGTAATGTAAACTAAAAAAAGGTCTTTGCATGCAGCAAATGACACCACATTATCTTAACTGAATTTTATGTGCACTATCTTAACTTAACTATACATATACTAAACTTTTGATGATTAGTGTGCTAGATTTTATATGTATATTGATTTTTGTTTGAAGAACAATTAAATACTACAAAACATATGTATTTAAAAATATTACTTGTCATATATGTTACTTTTTAGTTCAATGTATACATATCTTAAGGTGCCATTTGGTACGAGGGTAGTGATGGATTAAACTCATTTTAACCTCATTCTAGATTTGGTATGACATTTTTGTACGGGATTAAGGTTAAAGCTTTTGGGGATATTCTCAATTTCAGAGTTAAGCATAGGGATAAGTCATTCCAAGTATGTTGGGGGTCTTGAGGCCATGCAAATCACAAATATTGAAAGGTGCAAGTGACATACTATGACATGCTTCTGTAAAAGGTGGGGACTCTGAATTAGTGAAGGGGCAAGGTGTTAACAGGTCGGCAAGACTCAGGTCTCCCTTGGGTAGGTGAGAGCCTCCTTTGAATATGGTCGCACCCCATGCGGATCCTTCGTTGCTTCCCCCTCCCCAATGTACTGTGATCCCCTCTCCTTCTACTTTTTTCTTCTTTTCCTTCTTTCTCTTCCGTCCTCAATTTGGTTCTTCTTCACATCCGCGATGACCACAAATGATTTTGGCTCGAATAGCACTAAATAAGACATTGCATGAAAAGAATTGGGTATATTATCCCCTTTACGGAGCCATGTAATGCGGGATTTCTGGGCAACAAGTTACCTGGAGCAACCGTCTTCTCTTATTCTTGAAAACATATGCAGAGCTAACCCCTGAAATCCATTTTATTCTTTTCTAGGGGAGGAGGGACTTCTCGACTGAAACAGAAGCCTTAGGCGAGATAGACAATGAAAGAAATATTGACAATAAAGGTGCTTGGCAAGAAGTAATATACGTGAAAGTGCCTAGTTTCTGTACTACATGTAAAAAGATGGGGCAGTCAACAGCGCTTGAATTATTCTGTTTGCAAGAAGGAGTTCTGCTAAGCCGAATTCCTATACACTATACAATAGGAGGAGCGGGCCCTTGCCCAGCAGATAAACTCCCACCAATAGTGTGATTCTCCTTGCTTGGTGCTCGGGGTCCCAATCATTGAATTAGTTTTATATCCAACAGTCTCGGATGGACAAGCCTATCCTAGGTGTTTTAATCCCAAATAACCTCAGGGGTTCAAAGTTCAGTGATCATCTATGATATTTTATTGATGCCGCTTTTACAGGTATGGATACTTTGGCCAATGCTGTTGGGTTCTCGTATTTCTCTGGATCGCTCACGCAGCGGAAAATAAAATATTAAACCAACGATCTGTTTTCGTTTCGAAAAATCAAAATCTTGATAATCGGATTATCTAATCTTACCATGTGTGGATTCAAATCCACAGCTGTTCGGTTCCGTCGGTGCGACACCGCAAGCCGCGCAAGCGCCCGGCCTCTAGCGGAGTCCATGCGATCCTCCTCGAGGTGGATATCCTCACATTCCTCATTCTTCGCAGCCACGAAACCTCTGTCGGTCGCCGCAACGATCGCCACAATGCGCAGACGATTTCCCGTTGAACGGGAGTCAGAGAAGCGGCGGAGCAAATTCGGGGATCCGGATCTAGCCTGAGGCGCCAGAGAGAGTGAGGAAGAGAGGAGGGGTGGCTAGGGTTAGCAGCAACTTGGCCTGCTCAGCCCGTTCGCTATATTTTATACTAACCGTGCAGTTTTTTATAAAAACTCCCGGTTTATATAAAACTCACTTATTTATCCATCGCCTTGAGAATCATTTGCGTATGACCCTCTAAGCCCAATAACCAGTCTAGTTAATGGCCCAATAAACCCAGTGACTCCTCACTAGCTCAATTAATCAATTAATAACTCATATTAATTAATTAATCAATCGAATTGATGTCGCACATCGAATTCGATCGAGCCTCCGATCACGTTGGGTGTCAAGCAACACCGCGTGAACTCGGAAGGTATCGAGGTTAAGTAACCCACTCTTGGAACCTTTCCGCCAACAGTTACCGCGTGGATATAATCCTTCATTCGTACAATGCTTTTGAGTCAACTCAGGATATGGTATACAGTCAAACCATAACCGGTCGACTCACTTAGATCGGATGCCGCTGATAACAATCGAAAAACTCATTTCCCGATATTATCGTCCGCCCTGGCCAAGGACTTTCGCGCATCCTTCTTAGAACATTCTCTCTCATCGTACCGAAAGCGAATGATTCTTTATTGACACTCAGTTCCCTTCGACGGTATTCCGCTGAACCCGATCCTTGGCTGTTTAGAATTCCGTGGTTAGAGATTCATAAACCAAGGTCAAAGCACAGAAGTCCACCGATAAGGTGTCCTTGGTGTCTCAGGTCCGAGGACCATCCACGCAACTGCGACAATAGAATCAAGCTGGTTGACAGTGAGGTACAATACCATCCAACGATTCAGTCAGATCAGTTCACTGAACTCATTCTCTAATGAGCACCTACAAATTCGCCTTAGTGTCTCCACACAAGTGACTTATGAGATCAGTCACCCTCATCATATGAGCATGAGTAATATGTACTAGTCTAACTGGATATCCAATGTCCTTCTCGGATATCCTCCGACTAGGAACTATTAAAAATATGTGTGTTTAAGTGATCAGTCTCACTAGTATGATCTCATCATAATATGATCACTATCGCACATATTCATGGACTTCATTATGAGATGATAATACGAATTTACACAATGAAATATTGCCATTATATTAATAAAATGAACAAGATTACAAAGTCATATTGACTTGTAGGCCCCATAAGACTAACAATCACCCATTTGGACTAAAGCCAATCACCCTTATACAGTAAGCCTATAGACTCTAAGTGATGCTCAAACACAATTTAAGCCAACGGCTTTGTCAGTGGATTTGCTACATTATCGACAGATGGAACTCTTTCCACCACTACATCTCCTCTGGATATGATCTCTCTGATGAGATGAAAGCGCCTCAGAATATGCTTCGATTTCTGATGAGACCGTGACTCTTTTGCTTGCGCAATGGCTCCATTGTTGTCACACAACAGCGGAACAGGTTCAGAGATGCAGGGAACTACGCCGAGGTCGGTGATGAATTTCTTCAACCACACTGCTCTTGGCGGCTTCAACTGCAGCGATGTACTCAGCTTCAGTCGTCGAATCTACAGTGGTTGCTTGCTTGGAACTCTTCCAGCACACTGCGTCCTCGTTCAAAGTAAACACGAATCCAGATGTAGACTTGCTATCATCTGGATATGACTGGAAACTCGAGTCAGTAAAGCCTCGCAGTTTCAAGTCACCTCTTCCATAGACAAGAAACATATCCTTAGTTTTTCTCAAGTACTTCATGATACATTTCACTGCCTTCCAGTGCTCTTCGCCTAGATCAGCTTGAAATATGCTCGTAACACTAAGAACAAATGCAACATCAAGCCGTGTAGATATCATGGCATGCATGATAGATCCTATGGCAGAGGCATAGGGTACTCTATCCATAAATGCCCTCTCATCAGGAGTCTTAGGAGACTGCTCCTTTGCGAGATTAATTCCAAGTCTCATCGGTATGAGACCTCTCTTGAAATTTTCCATGTCAAACCTCTTGACTATGGTATCTATGTACAAGGATTGGGTCATTCCAAGCATCCTCTTTGATCTATCTCTATAGATCCGTATTCTCAATACGTAGGATGTTTCTCCCAAATCCTTTATGGAGAAGTTTTTCGACAACCAGATCTTTACCGATGACATCATAGCTATATCATTCCCAATGAGTAGTATGTCGTCTACGTAAGGAACTAAGAAGGTGACTGCGCTCCCACTGGTCTTCTTGTATATACAAGGCTCATCTCCATTCTTAATAAAGTCATAAGACTTGACAGCCTCATCAAATCTTATGTTCTAGCTCCGGAAAGCCTGCTTCAGTCCATAAATGGACCTTTGAAGCTTGCACACTTTATCTGGAGATTCCTTGGATGTGAAACCTTCCGGTTGTATCATATACACCTCTTCCTCAAGGTTACCGTTAAGGAAGGCAGTCTTCATATCTATCTGTCAGATCTCGTAATCGTAGTGTGCAGCTATAGCGAGTAGAACTCTGATCGACTTTATCATGCCAACTGGTGAGAAAGTCTCGTCATAGTCAATTCCTTGTCTTTGACGATATCCCTTTGCCACCAACCTTGCTTTATAAGTATCGTTCCGTCCATCAATACTGATCTTTCTCTTAAAGATCCACTTGCATCCGATAGGTACAATACCCTCGGGTAAGTCCTCCAAGTTCCAAACTTTGTTGGTGTACATGGACTGGATTTTTGAGTTCATGGCTTCTCACCATTTCTCGGCTTCTGGGCCTTTTATGGCCTCCTGGTAGGTTTTAGGATCATCATCCTCATTATATTCTACCTTAGACTCACCTTCAGCGATATGTCTTACATATCGTTCGGGTAGTCTAGATAATCTACAAGATCTACGAGGCTCATCTGTGTGTACTTGAGCATAATCAGGAACTTAAATCTCATCTGATGATAATGCAGCTGTTTGGGGATCTGGAACCTCTTCCAGTACTATTTTACTCCCACTGTCCTCCTGAAGAAGGTATTCTTCTTCCAGGAAGACAGCTTTTCTGGCGACAAACATCTTTTGATCACCAGGATGGTAAAAGTAGTATCCAAAGGTTTCCTTTGGATATCCCACAAACCTATATTTATCAGTTCGTGATTCCAGCTTGTATGGATCATGCCTCTTTACATGAGCAGGACAACCCTAGACTTTAACATATTTAAATTCTGGTTTCCTGCCTTTCCATATCTCATATGGAGTAGAGGCCATAGACTTGCTAGGTACTCTGTTCAGTAGGTATGTTGCTGACTCTAGAGCATACCCCCAGAGGGACACTGGTAATCCTGAAAAGCTCATCATGGATCGCACCATGTCCAACAAGGTGTGATTCCTCCTTTCTGATACACCATTCATTTGTGGTGTATATGGAGGGGTCAACTGAGAAAGGATACCATTATTCTTTAGGAATTGTGTGAAATTAGTACTCAAGTATTCTCCTCCTCGATCTGATCGAAGAGCTTTAATACTCTTTCCTAACTGCTTCTCCACCTCATTCTTGAACTCCTTGAACTTCTCAAATGCTTCCGACTTATACTTCATTAAGTACACATAGCCGAATCTTGAGAAGTCATCGGTGAACACAATGAAGTATGAAAAGTTACCTTTGGCTTGGGTCGACATTAGACCACATACATCTGAATGTATTAGTTCTAAAATGTCTTTGGCACATTCTCCATGTCCAATAAATGGAGATTTTGCCATCTTTCCTATAAGGTAGGACTCACATGTCGCAAACGATTCATAATCGAATGCATTTAAATAACTATGCTTGTGTAACCTTTGCAACCTGCTTTCGCCAATAAGCCCAAGTCTACAATGCCACGTATAGGCTTGGTTCACACAATTCTTGCTCTTCTTAAGAGCATTATCAATGTGAAGATTGTAATAAGAAACATCTAAAAGATATAGACCGTTGATTAAAAATGCCGACGCTATTGATTTATTACCATAATAAATCGAACAACTTCTATTCTCAATAGACAACCTAAATCATATCTTGTCCAAACAAGATACTGATATGATGTTCTTTATTATGCTAGGAACATAATAACAATCTTCCAATGATAAGGCGTCTCCCAATGGAAGCATGAGGTTTGCTGTCCCTACAGTAATCGCCGCAACTTTTGCGCTGTTTCCTAGCCTAAGTTCCACCTCGCCTTTTCTCAGCTTGCGCTTACTTGTTAGTATCTGCACATCATGGCAGATATGAGAAGCACATCCGGTATCTAATACCCAAGATGTGGAATCTCTAACTGACAAGTGGATATCTATCATATCGATATCTGAAGCTTCTGA
Source organism: Zantedeschia hybrid cultivar (assembly GCA_030544215.1). NCBI lineage: Eukaryota > Viridiplantae > Streptophyta > Magnoliopsida > Alismatales > Araceae > Zantedeschia > Zantedeschia hybrid cultivar. Next base: position 53,259,771 of record JARZZO010000011.1, read on the forward strand.
TAGCTTCATTTATCTATGAGCTTTATCGTTGAGGAACTCCTTGCAGTTCCTCTTCTAGTGACCATTCTACTTACAGAAGAAGCAGTCACCTTTTACTACTCTTCTGCCTTTGTCCTTCGATATTTTATCGTTAGTTTTCATCTCTGCTTCAGAGGCATCTAATGCGATTCAGTAGGAGGATCAGCTCCAAGGAAGTAGGCAATGTGCTCAGATCTGAAGACATTCTTCAGATTTCTGAGCGAATCGGAGTAGTTCATGTTAGTCAAAAGATTGGCATCAAGTATGCCACGGAGTGGGTTATTTGATGACATAATTCCCTACAGGAGATGAATAAAATATATTTTAGCAGATGTTCAGTTATTAAATATAAAACAAGACATGGTCTTTTGATCAAGTTTTAAGTCCCACTAATTTTCAACGAACTGTATAACCCTTAGCTATATAGAACAGGAGATGCCGACAATCTCCTAGTAGGGATCAGAATCTCAATGACTTGCAATACAATCTTGTGGATAGCACAACAAACTGCAATACAATCAAAGGGCACCCATCTCATGGGACTTGCAACTTCTTGTAATATCTGATCATAGCTTCGGTCCCCAGACATTTAATGGCCTTGTGGATAGCACAACAAGCCACTAATTCTAGTCTAAGCTAACCATCGTTACGCGACGAGTATAGATTTGCATGCAGCCCTTGTGGATAGCACAACAAAGCTACATAGTTCCTCTACCCCGATCATAAAAGCATATAATGCCATAGCCGTGGTCTCTCCTCACAATTTGACAGGCCTTGTGGTAACACAACAAACATGCCTAAAGTGATTCGAATCCTATGACTATAACGATGGTGGACCACGCGGTAAGTTCATAACTACTCACGTTACGTCTTAGAGTTTAGACGAGGGTATTTAGATAACTTTTATCTTGGTCTCTCCTATGTGATAGTATATAAACATATCGTATATATTTACTAAATACTATACCTGCTTTGATTCATAATCAAACATAAAATAATGCATCTCATACATGTCAAGTGTGGTCATGGATAGCATAATGGGTTTGACTGGCGCCAACAGTCAAACGCATACACAATTTAACATAACATTTATATTAGACTACCCTGCAAACACATAGGTAAAGGATCTTCATCTTTTCGTATAACGACCCGCCACCTTATAATCGAGGATCTGATTACTAAATGGGTACCGAATCATTAAATTTGGAGCCAAACCAGAATCTCGATAAGTCTGGGAAATAAATGATAAACTATGCTAAACATCTGCATCACATCGAATTGTGAAAGAAGTGCAGAAATTAAAAACTATTACAGTTCGACTTGACTCATCAATTAATTACATATTCTAATAGAAAAGAAATAATTAAGCGTACAGGCCAAAAAAGAAAATAACAACTACATCGGGGCATACCCCGGAACAGCGGCTGCTGGCGCAACCCAAGGCAACACTCTCCTCGCTACGCCTGCCTGGAACCCTCACCTGAAAACCGCAAGGGGTGAGTCTCATCAAAAAAGACTCAGTAGGGATCCTTCGATCCCACCACCCACTCACACACCCACAAGTGCAATAACACAAATATAGGCAATTTAAATAAATAAAGCAGTAAACACAACTCCCATATTTCGATATGAAACACATGTATTCATAACAGTAACATGCACGACTCTGAAACTACTCCACCATGGAGTCCACAACTAGCGTCTCGGCTAAACACACAAACCACGCGGCCGAACGCGAAAAACATCGACCCGCTGAGACCAAACAGCAACCCCTCGGATAGCGCGTTGGCTACTCCGGCCTAACATGCTCCAGGTGGTTCTGCTTCCTCCAGCACGAGTGACACTCTGAATGTACCACTCCCACACCGGTACTAGCTATACCCCGGGGTACACCAAGCGACCCTCTCTCTAGGCGTCACCCCACCACTCCCACACCGGCGCCGTGTCACTCTCACACCGACACAGGATGCCTAAGCGCTAACAACTGTCACTCTAGGCCCACGATCGCACAAAACGCAACACGGTCCGATCCGATCATGTAGAAATCATCGTCCTCAAGTATGTTTTCAAATATGCAATTATCCAAACTATCTAATAATATAAACACATGTTAATTGCACGCTTTAATGAGATTCTGTCTTGAATCGCGTCGCCCATGACCGACGTCATTCAAGACCCCTAAACTGGTTCATGCGAAAACTAGTCTCGGAAGATGGCCTAAAACGCGTCGTGCAAAGTAGTCACCTTTTAAAAGGCGTCGTTGTCCCTAGTCGCCTAATCACGATAGAAACAAAATCAGCCCTCGGGGTGATCCGAACTAAATTGCGTCGTCCAAAGGCGTCCCCATTTGAATGACGTCGTTGTCCCTAGACGCTATTCAATCTAGAGACAGAGTCTGTTATCTGGGATAAATCGCGTCGTGGGTGGAAGCCACCTTTTAAATGACGTCGCTGTCTCCAGACGTCATTTAACCCTCACAGACAGGTTCTCCCTCGGCCTCCCCCCAACTCACAATGTGGGATTTTCTCCCCCAAATTGCACAAAAACGCAATAAAATAGAGGAGTAGGAGGAGAACCCAAATACCCAATAAAAACCCACCATTCCTAATTTTGTGATATTAGCATTTTCATCCCGAAAATCCCTTAAACATGCTTGAAAGCGGGAAAACATAGTTTTAAACAAACCATTGCGAGGATCGTCACCCTACTGGTTACTCGAACTCGTCCGAGCTCCAAGCCGCCGAACCGCCGTGCCACGAGCCGCTACCAGTACCGCCGTTACTCCACCGGGACGTCGGCCGCCGTCCGAAGAGAAATGCGCCATGGAGGAGGTGGTGGTGGTAGTGGTGGAAGTTAGAAGGTTGATGGAGTGGAGGGAGAGGAAGAATGGGGAGAGGAAAGGAAGGAGAAGGGGAGGGGGGGCACCGGATGGATCGGAGGGGAGAGGGAGGAGAGAGAGAGAAATGGAGAGAATGAGGGAAAGAAGAGAGGGTTTGCAGGGTCAAACTGAAACTAGATAAAACGCGTCGTCCAAGACCGACGTCATTCAGACGACAAGACGAGTCGTACACTAACATACCAGGGTCGTACCCTAAATGGCGTCGTCCATACAAGACGTCATTCAGGCGATAAGGCCGGGGCCGTACTCCCGCAGCCCAATACTAGCCCACATGGCGTCCACGTGGCACAATCTAAAACGCGTCCACCTCACCGGACGCCGTTTGAACCGCGTCGAGACATAAGCCCCAGCCCTACAAGGGCCCAAACCAAAAGATTCGACCCCGAAACTGACCTGATAACCGGATCCGAAACCTCAATCCTTACATTTCGCCTTCCTGGTTGCAGTTGTGGATCGTCATCGCTCCTTCCTCGGTTGTCTCGATCAGATTACATTTAAATCTAAATTTACATGTAAACATAAGAATGTCTTATGGCGAGTACAAGAGAGAGGAAGGTAGAAGTACATCGGAGTATGAGAAAGAGAGAGATACGCAGACTTCTATTTATTAATAATTAATAAATATCCATAATTCAAGCATCTACGATCCACACTATCATTCATCACATGTTGTAAAGATTGAGGTTTCGGATCCGGTTATCGGGTCAATTTCGGGGTCAGATCCCTTAGTTTGGGCCCTGATGAGGCGGTGACTCAGTTTTGTTTCGCGTCGAGCTTGCTCGACGCGGTTTAAACGGCGTCCAGCAATGTAGACGCGTTTTAGGCTGTGCCACGTGGGCTGGCCTTGGATCGCGAGAGTACAGCCCCGGTCATATCGTCTGAATGGCGTCTTAAATGGACGACACATTTCAGAGTACGACTCTGGCTTGTCAGTGTACGGCCCGGTCTTGTCATCTGAAAGACGTTGGACGTGTACGACGCGTTTTACCCAGCTTCTAGTTGACCCCGCGAACCCTCCTTCCTTTCCCTCATTCCCCTCCTTCCTCTTCTCTCTCCTCTCTTCCTCCGGCGACCCGGCGGCGTTTTTCCCCTTCTCCTTGTTTTCCTCCCACCATTTCATCTCTCCCTCTACTCCATCGACCTCCTAACTCCCATCACTACCACCACCATTTCCTCTATGGCGTTTTTCTCTCCGGACGGCGACCGACGTCCCGGTGGAGTAACGACGTCCTCAGCGGTACCAGCGGCGGCGTGGGGCGAGGCGGGTTGGCGGCTTGAAGCTAGGAGGAGTTCGAATAACCGGTAGGGTGACGATTCCCGTAGTATTTCATTTAAAAACCATGTTTTCCCGTTTTAGAACATGTTTAGGGGTGTTCTTGGGGTGAAAATACTAAATGCATGAAATGAGAAATTGGGTGTTTTAAATGGGTAGTTAGGTTCTTCTCCCAATTCTCCATGTTTTTCGTGTTTTTACACGATTTTGGGGAGGAAACTCTACCCCGTGGACTGGAAGATGGTGGAGGAAGAACCTGTCTATGAGGGTTAAATGGCGTCAGGGGACAGCGACGCCTTTTAGAAAGGCGGCTTCCGCCTGCGACGCGATTTAGCCCAAATACCAAACTCTGTCTCTGGAACTGAATGACGTCCAGGGACAGTGACGCCTTTCAATAGGCGACTTGCATGGGCGACGCGTTTTTAGTGAAAATCACCCGCAGCCTGTCTCTGCTTCTGTCGCCACCAGGCGACTAGGGACAACGACGCCTTTTAAAAGGCGGCGACATATGACAACGCATTTTAGGCCATATTTCACATGAACCAGTTTAGGAAGCTTGAATGGCGTCGGCCTTGGGCGACGCGATTCAAGACAGAATCACATTAATTAATGTTATTAACATATCTTCACACTGTTAGATAGTTTGGTTAATTGCATGTTTAAAATCGTACTCGAGGATGAGGATTTTTACGTGACCGGATCGCACTGTGTTGTGTTTCGTGCGACCGTGGACCTAGAGTGACAGTTGTAGCGCTTGCCACCTGTAGACACGCTAATTTTGACATCATTTCGAGTAAATTTCATATCATATAATAATGCCTCAGAATGATCTGATATTTAATCATTGGTTAATTCTTATTGATCTTTTTAATCACCTAAAAGTGTCGGATTTAACAGACATGTTTAAGTTAATCAATTAAATTGATTTTAACTCAAATTTCAGTTAAAATATGAAGAAGTCTATATGTGTGGATGCCATTTAGAGTTTATTCCTATTTTGATGTTTAAATTTGAATTTTAATCAATTGATTAATTAGCTAAAATGCGTCTGTAAGACATGACGCGTTTTAGGTTTCCTAGGCTATTTCTACTTCTCTTCCGGAAGTTTATCCTTATCTTAATTAGTGTAAAAGACGTCTGCACATGTAGACGCGTTTTATTTAATACAGATAAAGATAAGTTTTTCGGATGTTTATCCTTATCTTAATTAATCTGAAAGGCGTCATCCAAGGTGGACGCGTTTTAGATAATTACATATAAAGATGAATTAATCTGTATTTATCTGTTGGTTAAGATGGATAAATCCCAAAATTTTTCATGTAAATCCGCAGACGCAGAAGAAATCTATAAATACCTTACATCTTGAAAGTTAAAAAAAAAAAGAGAAGAGAGAAGTTAGAATCAGAGTTAGTAATTGAACATCGAAGTGACGACGTCCAAACACCGAAGCGCTGCTGTTTCCAGAAGTCGGCGTCCATTCTTCATCCAATTCAAGGCTTCATCCAATTCGGCATAAGTTTTTCATTTCTACATTTTCATTTTCATTTCATTAATCTCTTATTCTTCATCATCACTTCATGCAACACACATCACAACATCATTCTTTTCAAAACCTATTTGATTAAGGGGTTTCAAAAGCCATTAAACAAGTAAGTTTGCTGTTTAGTTTCATGTTTAAAACCATGATTAGAATAGATACTACTTTTGCTTAAAGTTCTCATCATTGTTTCTTCATTTCTCTCTCTTTTTTTTCTTGTAACGGAGCAAAAAGGAGAATCAAAGGGGAGTGAATCATCAAACACAAAGTCACAAGAATCTCTGGACGATCCTCAACCTCAACTTCAAATTCAACAGCAAGAACAAAGAACGAGAAGGGCTCTCTTTCTTCAGCCGGCTGAAGGAGGGGAATCAAGAGCTCAATATCTTCCGCGTTTAAACAGGTAGGCGATCATACTTTCTTTTGAAACTTTTTAGTTAAAAGTTTCTGGCGATCACTTCACATAGTTTCTGTTTTAATAGGCTTTATTTTGCACTTAAACAATATAGATTTTTCATGATAATCACATAATCATTCTAAGCACTCACAGCTTTTTTGGCAATCACGATGGGACTTGGTCTCGCCATCTTTTAGTTTTTTGTTCTTGCTATCATCAATCGGGAACCCACGGTGCACCACTTGTGTCTCTCGACACGTCCTCACCAATTGGTGAGTGTTTTAGTTTAGTTAATTTCCCTCGTGCACCACGTGCACACCCCTGTGGCAAGATCTTGCCCTCCCCGTTGATTAATTGAAAAAACTGTTTTTGTGATGAAAATGTTGTGTGATTGATTGGTATCTTGGTTGTTTAGTTAGTAAAATCATCCTGTTAAAATCTGGAACTAAAAATTTTTGCATGAACTGATTATTTATTGTTTTTATCCTGTTTGAGGAGGAATCAACCCAGAAATTCCTCCTGTAAAACTGTTTCTGCGACTTGAAAAGCGTCTAGAAGCACTGACGCGTTTCAAACTGCGTCAATACACCCAGACGCCTTTAAGTCTTCATTCTCTGCTGTCTGCAATCTGAGTTTCTGCGAAAAATTAAGATTTTGTTTGAATAGCGTCGACTACACTCGACACAATTCAGACAGTTTTTTAATTTTTCCCCTGTTCTCAAATTTTTGTGACTTAAGTGCTAGTACCCATTATTATTAAGCATTAGAGGCCATCCAGGCCATAGGTCATACGCATTGAGGCGAATACCCTCCTTTTCTTAGGAACACACTACTTGACGTCAGCAACTCTCTCTGATTGGGTTGGTCCCTTGATCAGACTAGAGAAGTTGACGTTGAGGCCTCTATAAGTCCCCAAAATCAAGGTACTCCTCCTTGATCATCGGGCTGGTTGTACCAGTTGAAGTCCCGGTTAGATTCCATAAATGTTGTGAGATAAAGCCATAGAGAATAACGGTGGATATTGAACTGAAACTAGGATCCTTTCCCTGAGCGAATTTGTGGTTTAATTGAATCCAAATAACTCAACAAGGAATCTTAAAATCACGTTAAGCATCCACTTGATTGATTAATCTCTGTGCAACTTGTTTGTCAAATCTTTGAAAAAAGAATCTAACATCATGCTACTGCGATCAGGCAGGGACTTGAGTATGGCTCAAGACGCCATCATCAACTACGAGGGAGATGCTAATGCCCCTCGCGATTCGGACTACAACTATGAGAACGGGAGAGATGCTGATGCCTCCCGTAATTCTGTCCCCATTCCATATCGACAAGATGGGAATGTCCGGACACCTCTCTTTCATCCCTATGATCGATATCCTGATCTTCCCCCGCATGAATATGCGATTCCTAATCCCAATCTTGAGGGGGACATGAATCAGAATGATCCCTCATCCTCTGATCGGATCTCGTCAACGCTTTGGGAGTTCTTGCCTCCCGTCTGGACCCTCAGCAGTTCGAGGCAATCCAGTCTATTCTGAAGGGGAAGGCACCCATGCAGCCTGCTGAGCCGAACCCTGTGGCTCCCCCTATTGTCCCTCAGCAACCTCCTCTTCATCCTCCTTACATCCATCAGACCATGGAAGGCCTCCATATTACTTCTCGGCCAGCTGGGCCGCAACTTTCATCCTCTAGGCAACCGGCCAGACCGCTAACGCCTGCTTATCAAAATACCCTCGAGCATGGCGGAAGCTCTGCCGGACCTCCTCTTTACTGTCCTCCCTGTCCAACGTACTCTAGGCAGCAGGCCTATCAAGTACCTCCACCTCCTCCTCCTCCCCAGGCAGATCTGACCACGCAAGCGTTGCTGGCCAAGATGGAGCGCATGGATGAACAATTCAACAACCTCCAGAAGATGATGAGGGTCAAAGCCACACCAGAGATCAATTTACCGAGCCTGCCAGTGTTCCACCTGCCACCCTCTGAGATGCCAGTGTACCGGAAGTACAACGGTACTGGTAACCCCTTCACACACTTGAAGGAGTTTATGTACGAATCGTCTTTCTGGCAGAACGACAAGAGGTCGTTGGCCTTTCTGTTCAGGAGATCTCTAGAGGGACCAGCCCTTGAATGGTTCTTTTCCTTGGAACCCTCCGAAGTAGAGGACTACGGTATCGTTTCTCGCAAATTCATTCAACGATACCAAGACAGAGTTGCACCCTCTTTGTCCATCACTGACTTAATAGCAGAAAAGATGAAACCTGATGAAGAATTTGTCAGTTTCGCCGACAGGTGGCGGGGCTTGGCCGAGAAAGTGAAAGATCACTTGTCCGAGTCTGAGCAAGTGAAGATGTTAATTTCCAACGCCACGCCCCAATTCAAGCTAGTCCTCTCCTTGAACAATCTGACCAACATGGCAGAGCTCTATGAAAGAGCACGGTACTGCCAGAATGCCTTCAAGGACGCCACGTTCTCTAGCGTCTTTGATCCTCACAGACCTAGCAGGCCTCCGCCTCGGAAGCCTGCAGTGCCAAATGCTCCTAGCACAGGTCCGACTACTGAGGGCACGCTCTCTCATGAGCAGGTTAGTAGCATGAACAATAACTCGCCCCAGTTTGTGAGGAGTCAGCAACAGTACCAGAGGCCACCGCAGCCGAACCAGCAAGGGTACAGACAGCAGCAGAACCCCCATTATCAACAACAGTATCAGCGGCCCCAGCAGTCGAACCAGAACCAGCAACAGCAACAGCTACAGCAGCCGCCGCAACGGCAACAACAGTACCAGCAACCCCAACAACAGCAATATCAGCAACAACAACAGTACCAGCCGCGCGCACCGCCGGCATACCATAATGTCCCTCCTCATGCTGATTATAATCAGCAGAGAAGACCTCCAGGCCCGAAAAGGGCAGAATACCCAGCCCTCCCAGAATCCTTGGCAGATATTTTCAGTGCCCTGATGGCAGCCAATGCCTTAGTTTTGCCAAGGGAAAAGGCCGTCTGGCCTCAGAATGCCGACACGTCCAGGTATTGCTATTTCCATAGGCAACCTGGGCATACCATCGACACCTGCTTCCAATTCAGAGATTATATTCATGATCTCAACGAGCAGGGTGGCATAGACTGGGAGGAGATGAAAAAGTATATATCAGTCTTGAAGGCGAGAAGACCACAGCAGCAGCAGCAGCAGCAAGCAAGACCACCAGCACAAGCAGCAACACCACCCAACATGGGCATAGTGCAGAATCCACTCCCAGAGCACCAGAACCAAAACCAAGTTGCCCCTATCTTGACAAGCAGCCAGTCTGAGGCTGACCGTGGGCAACAGTGGAGAATAGAGGACTCTTCCTCTCTTTATTCGATGGGTCATATTCCAAGTACCGCAGAACGACCACCACGCCGCACCATCCACATACCTAGGCCACAACCCATTACCATCACCCCTCTACCGACACCCGCATATTACTCACCCGCACCCAATAACCCATTACCACTACCCGCTTTCCTCAAGCCCATTACGCCCTACACCACTACACCGCTACCATATAATCCCCCGCAAACCAATCACGCGTCCCTTTTACCATCTAGGCCATTACTCCGCGTACCATTCCCTACTTCGCCCGCTACCACTACCACCTACCCAGATACCCCCTTACCATCCAGACCGCTATTACGCGTGCCATTCCCCACTTCACCAACCACTTACCCATCCACCATCCAACCCTCTAGGCCTTTAATCCGCACCGCGCCATCACCACCTAACCCTACGCCATCACCTACATACCAGCCCTCTACATCATCCGCACCATCCAACCCTGCGGTACTCAAGGTGTCACCCGGATCCTCCACAGTTGAGGAACATGCGCTCCAAAGTGGAAGGATTTTCAACAAAGTTTTCCCTCAGTCCACAGTTAGAGACGGCCCATCACAGCCGACTGAGGAAGCCCATAATGAAGAGAGTGCACCAGGCACTCAATATGATTTGTTGAAACATCTGGACAGAACACCGGCACAGATCACCGTACGTGAACTGATCAAAAGGTCGAAGAGTCACCAAGAAGCCTTAATGGAATATCTACAGAAGGTGATGGTCAACGAGGACGTGCCGGTAAAAAAAATTGCAGCACTAATAGTTCCTCAGGGAGATCAGCCATCCATTACATTTCACACATCGGAACTAGCACCGCCAGCAGCCAGAAGCATGGCTCTGAGCATCACGGTCAACATCTGTAAGAAGGCCGTGGATGCATGCCTGGTAGATACAGGGGCTTCGATCAATGTTTTACCTCCGAAGACCCTGGAGTTGTACGGTGTGCCCAAAGAAAAATGGCTGCCTAGCCTCATCTCTGTGACAGCATATGACAATTCCACCCGTTCCTCTCTGGGAATGGTTTATTTGAAAGTAGAGTTAGGCCCTGTAAGTCATGCAGAGGGCGAATTTCACATCCTAGAAATCGACCCTACTATAAATGCCATTTTGGGTCGTCCTTATATTAAAACTCTTGAGGCGATTCCCTCTACGAATCACCAATGCCTCAAATTCTCTTTCAAAGGACGAATTATTAAAGTGACGAGCAGGCCGATCCTTGCTGCTACTCATACATTGAATGTTAAATCTACTGCTTTACCTGGCCGACAACCTTTTCTGTCGGTATTACAGGTTTACCATCCAGTGGCTGATCCTCTAAAAGCTGCCACTATTTCTCCATACCCGTTAAATGCCATAAAAAGGGGGAAGTGCATGAGTACCCCAGGATGGAGAATTATGATGAAGAACGGCTATGAGCCTGGGAAAGGTCTGGGCACACAATTACAGGGCAGGACCACTCCTGTTAAAGATCACCGAGCAACACCTGGAAGTGGTCTAGGCTACCGGCCAAGTAAACTGAAGCAAGACACGGTTCAGAATGAAGAAGGTTAGAAAATCTAGGAGACAATGTCTACACCACCCAAGGAAGGCCGAAATCCCCTAACATGGACCATGTATACACACTTTGTAAAAGGGCCCATAATTAGCCACGACAACACGGTGGTCATTACTTCGTGTTTTGACTTCCATGACATATATGGGAGGGACTTGGCCAGGCATTGCTCAGAACTACTTACGTACCAATCTTTGGAGGCTCTGCGACCTATGAAAATGAGAAAATTCTATGATCTTGAATGCGAATGGTACAGGTGGTTCGATCTGAGAGACCTTTACATTGCACTGAACAGATTGTTTCTAGATCCGGCAGAACCCAAGTGGCCGCCGCAGATTGATGAGCTGATTGAAAGTCCTGGTGCTATCTTTGACAAGCGGATATTGCTGTCTGAAGAGACCGATGAAGGGGAGCCAGATGACCCCTATGAAGCTGGCTACACTACAGATCTGCTCTGGAGGGGAACATACCCTTCCCATGTTTTCATGCTCCACATTCTATTTCGTACACTGCTCTTGACCCCGACTTGGTCGCGGGTCATTATTGAAGATATTCCACGGGCTCCGCCCGTTATGATTACTCTATCCCCTCGGGACCTTATTCCACAACCTCCTCTCGATCTAGAGAGGATGTATGACTTAGTCTGGGACATACTGCTGTATGATCCCCCTAACCCTCTGGCCTTGGTGCCACTTCCTCCGTCTAATTCTCCTTCTATTTGTATTCATTCATGTTTTATGCTTAACTCCTCCACTATCCAAAAAAAAACGCCAATTTGGCAACAAATTCTTCCCAGATCCTCATTGAGGAAACCTCCTACTTGTCCGATCACACCCCATTGCGCGGGTCCTTCGGTCAAGATTCTCTCTTAGATCTACTCTGCCCCTCCCCGCGGGAGGATTCTCTTGTATTTCCACTTGTATCCCAGGATTTCCATCCTGCTTCATCTTCATTAGGTTATAATAGGGAGTTTAGTGAAGTTAGGCAGTCTAGTTTTAGGCAGGTTAGTCAACTTAGGAAGTCTAGGAAGCCTAAGGGTAGGCGAATTCCAGATAGATACCTCCAGGACTTAGCTGATAAATGCTTTTCTTGCTCTTTGATCCCTCAGTTTTTAGAAAATCCAATTCAGATGCCAGAAGACTGTATGAATGATGAGTCAGTCAATGATGGGTATAGAGTGTATGAGTTAGTACATGAAAAAGACCCCATTATTGAAGATGAGGAAGATGACGAGGACGCAGCTGAGGCATATGCCAGTGGAGTGAAGATATTCGATGAACCCTCAGCTGCCATAGAAGAGCCCACCAAAGAAATCAATTTAGGGACTGAAGACGAACCTAAGGTTGTCCTCGTCAGCAAAAATCTTTCTACAGAGGATGAGAAGGCAATGGTACAAGTACTTAAGGACTATAAGGACACTTTCGCCTAGAGTTATGAAGATATGCCAGAGTTAGACTTATCTTTAGTTGAACACAGGTTGACATTAAAGGAAGGAGCTAGCCCGATCAAGTAGAAATTAAGGCGATTCCACCCACAAATGGCTCTAAAGATGAAGGAAGAGGTCGACAAATTGCATAAAGCCAAATTTATTAGAGTTGTCCTTTATCCACAATGGGTGGCCAACATAGTCCCGGTTATGAAGAAAGACGGGAATGTCAGAATTTGCATTGACTTCCGCGATTTGAACCAGGCGTGTCCTAAAGATGATTTTCCATTGCCTCATATTGATGTACTCATTGATAATACTGCTGGCTATGAAACATTATCGTTTATGGACGGATTTTCAGGGTACAATCAAATTAAGCTGGCAGAAGAAGATCAAGAAAAAACGTCATTCACTACACCTTGGGGAACATACTGTTATGTCGTCATGCCATTTGGATTGAAGAATGCTGGAGCCACTTATCAGAGGGCTATGATGGCAATATTTCATGACATGATGCACATAGATCTGGAAGTGTATGTGGATGATTTATTGGTTAAATCTAAGACAAAGGCTGAGCACGCCAAAGTTTTGGCAAGGGTGTTAGAGAGATCGAGAGAGTATCAGTTAAAGATGAACCCCAAGAAATGTGTATTCGGGGTATCTTCAGGAAAATTGCTTGGATTTATTGTCAGTAAACGGGGAATCGAGATCGATCCCAATAAGGCGAAGGCTATTAGAGAAATGCCACCTCCCAAAAACTTGAAAGAGTTGAGAGGATTAATCGGGAGGTTGCAATTTATTCGCCGTTTTGTCTCCCAGCATTCACAAAGGTGTAAGCCGTTTTACGAGCTTACCAAGCCGGGAGTCAAATTTGATTGGGACGATAAGTGTCAGGAGGCATTCGATGGATTAAAGAACTATTTAGCAAGTCCTCCTGTTCTGAGACCACCATCTCCAGGCAAACCATTGATACTTTACATTTCAGTCCTGGATGATGCAGTGGGGGCTGTCCTAGCACAAGAGGATGAAGAAGGAAAAGAGAGGGCAGCCTACTATCTCTCTAAACTTCTCAACCCCGCTGAACAAAGATATACAGCGATGGACAAAACATGTGCAGCATTGGTCTGGGTTGTGCAGAAATTAAAGCATTATTTTCTGGCCCATGAAGTCCATCTCATCGCTAGGATGAATCCGATCAAATTCCTTCTGGAGAAATCTGTTCTTACTGATAGGTTAGCGCGATGGCAAAGCTTTCTATCTCAATTCGATATCATTTATATTCAGCAGAAAGCAATCAAGGGCTATGCCATAGCAGAACATCTCGCTCATCATCCCCTTCCTCGATTTGATCCAGTGCGATCAGAGTTTCCGGATGAGGAACTGATGTCCGTAAATCAAATCAGAGATGATATGTGGACTCTGCATTTTGACGGAGCTCTGAATTCTCATGGAAAGGGGATCAGTATCGTTCTGTTATCACCTGAAGGTATCACCATTCCACAAGCCTTTCAGCTCGACTTTCCAGTCACCAACAATATAGCTGAATACGAGGCACTCCTTGCTGGCCTCGAGGCCGCTCATTTTCATGGTGCCACCAAACTCAGGATTGTGGGTGATAGCCAACTGATTCTTCACCAAGTGCTGACCAAGTATCGAACTCTTGATCCCAAGCTCAAGCCTTATCAAGAACTTACTTCTGCTTACTCAAAGCTTTTCACGAAATTGATCTTTGTCCATGTCCCTAGGAATCAGAACATCTTAGCTGACGCTCTAGTTTCATTGGCCTCATCTCTCGATTTTCCAATCAACAAGCAATCCGAATCAATCATAGTTCATAGGCGTCTTTCACCCGCCGTGAAAGACCCTTCATTTCTTAGAACTAAGGAGAAGTTGCTGAAGAAAGTCAGAGACGGAGATATCGTGGAAAAAAGAGAAATTATGTTAATGGAACTGTTAGAAGAGATGGATGATGAACAGAAGCCATGGTATTATGAGATTGCAAAATATTGTGAAGATCAATCGTATCCTGAGGAAGCTACAACTGAAGAGAAGAGAGCTATGAGGAGAGTTGCTCAACGATACGCCCTAGTTGGAGGAGCACTGTACAAGAGAGGTTTTGATGGAGTTCTTCTGAGATGTCTAGATTAAGATGAGCTTTGGAAGGTTATGGAAGGAGCTCATAGTGGAGTTTGTGGTGGCCATGTCAATGGACAGATGCTAGCAAAAAAGATCCTTAGACAAGGATTTTATTGGCCAACCATGGAAGAAGATTGTGTAGGATATGTCCATGGAAGAAGATTGTGTAGGATTTTATTGGCCAACCATGGAAAAAGATCCGGCATCAAGCAAAAATCTTTCATTCTCACGGCAACGGAATACTTCACCAAGTGGGCAGAAGCTGAAGCGTACGTGGAGATCAAAGCATCAACCGTCTGCAAGTTCATCATGAAGAACATCATCACCCGATTTGGAATTCCAAGCACCATCGTCACCGACAACGGACCGCAGTTCGTGTCACAAGAATTGAAGGACCTCTGCAACAGGTACAGAATTGCATTGCATCATTCGTCTCCTTATTATCCACAAGGCAATGGCCAAGCAGAGGCAACAAATAAGACTTTGATAAAAATCATCAAAAAGACGTGCAAATCTAATAAATTCGCAGACTGGCCAGAAAAATTGGTTGAGACTCTATGGGCCTACCGAACTTCAATCCGCACGCCCACTGGGCAAACTCCTTATTCCTTAACATTTGGAATGGAGGCGGTAGTTCCATATGAGATCCTTATGCCGTCATTAAGAGTACAATTGAATAAGGAATTTTCCATTGATGAACATCGTTCAGCACTCCTTGCTCAATTGGAACTTTTAGACGAGAAAAGATGGTCAGCTGCGAATCATGCAAAAGTTTATCAAAACAGACTAGCACGTTTTTATCAAAAGAAAGTCATTGAACGTAAGTTCAAAGTCGGTGAAATGGTCGTCAAAAGGATTTTTGTAAAACCTGGTAGTCCGCGTTCTAAGTTCCAACCCAACTGGGAGGCACCTTATGTTGTATCGCACGCTTTTCCTGGTAATGTTTATCGTCTTATTAATGCAGAAGGAGAAGAGCTAAATCATCCCTGGAATGGCTTACATCTTAAGAAATACTACCCTTAGGTTAAAGAGTCGATCAGTATGGTACAAAGACCAGTGGAATCAAAAAGTTTATAAACTCGAATTTCTTTGTTAGTCTGGATAACTTAACTTCAAATACGTTACTACACACCATTGACACGTTTGATTCGTGAGTAACAAGAGATGCCAAGTCCTAAAGAATACCCAAGCTTGACCGAAAGGGTAAAGTACAAATCATTCATTTTAAAGCAAAAATTCTGTTTTATACTCGGCCCATGATGTCGGAACGAGGCTTAGAATAGACTACCAAGAATACCCACCATCTTAGTAGGAGGCCGTCATAAAAAAAAAGGGGGAGATCCGTCCCAAAGAAAAGAATAGAAAAACAAAAGTAAAAAGCAAAATCCAAATGTCAAATCGAAAGGCCATCACGTTACAAACGTTACATCAAGGCCATGAAATAAAACGAAAGGGAACGCAAGGTCAATAAATACCCCGGAAAGAAAATGACCGAACCCCAACGGATATTAGGGTAGGAAATGAACATCTTTTTAAGTCTCCGGAACCTTCTTATGGGCTTTCTAAACTTATTTTTCTTTTCCTTCTAAAGAGGTGTACTCCAAACTTAAGGAATGACTTAGATTGACTAAGGATCAAATCATCAAATGGGATCACGAATGGAAACACAAATTCAAACACGATGGATTTAAGTTAAGTTGTTAAAGAACAATTTGGGAATTAAGTTAATAAATGAATATGATCTTTT
Source organism: Zantedeschia hybrid cultivar (assembly GCA_030544215.1). Lineage (NCBI taxonomy): Eukaryota > Viridiplantae > Streptophyta > Magnoliopsida > Alismatales > Araceae > Zantedeschia > Zantedeschia hybrid cultivar. Next base: position 53,276,126 of record JARZZO010000011.1, read on the forward strand.
GATCTAAGTACCATGCTAATCTTTTAGTCAAAAATCCAAAAAAATACATATGTCAAAAATCAAAAAAAATACATATGTCAAAAATCCAAAAAAATGCATATGTCAAAAATAAAATAAAAATACATATGTCAAAAATTCAAAAAAAATACATATGTCAAAATTCAAAAAAAAGCATATATTTCAAAACCCAAACAAAAACGAATATTTCAAAACAACAAAAATATTTCATTTAGCATTTGCTTGTTGCACTTAGTGTGTTTCATTTCTTTTATTTTCAGTGAGCATCTGTCTGCTTGCATGTTGCATGTTGCATTTTTCCTTAAGTTTGCTTATGGTTCAATTACCTTTGTTAATAAAGTCCATGCCCCTTGACCATTTATTTAAGGAAAAGATCGATTGACCATTTATTTGGTCAGGCAAGGGGCTAAGCCTAAATAGATACTTAACATGTTTGTTAAGTGATGTACAGGATACAAGACAAACACAGGAACACAAGATTGGAGCCAAAAGTTTCATGTATATCATCAAAAGGTGTTTTTGTACATGATACATGAAAAGAAAAGAAGATACATAAGCCCTCAAGGCTGGCTCTCCCCTCCGCCCTCATCGAGCTGGCTCTGGGCCTCGTCGGGTGCATCCGGTGCTGGTCCTCGGCTGGGAGGTGGAGGTGGTCCCATCGCGCTCGGCCCTGCCTGGCCAGAAGACATGGCGACACTGGCCGTGAAAGCATTGGTCAAACCACGCTCATGGGCACGCTGTCGAGCTCGCTGATACCTCTCCTCCACCATCTTGCGTTCATGCTCTGCAACTGACAGCCGACCCTGAAGACTCTCTAGTCGAAGGCGGTCGCGATCTCTCTCCTCGGTCACGACCTCCAGGCGAATCTGGAGGAGCGCAAGATCTCCAGTCGAGAGTCGGGCCACCTGCTCCTCCACAGACCGGATCCGCGCAGCGTCAGCCTCGGCACGAGCCGCTGCAGCACGGGCATGCTCCAGCTCCGTTTCAACCCTCTGAAGGGCTTCCTGAAGCTCAGCAACCTGAAAAGAAGTCATTGTTAGTTCAAGGCAATCAAGTAATTAAAATCAAATTCAGAAGTCAAAAGATGGAACTTACCCGAGCAGCGCGATCCTCCTCCGCAAGGGAAGCCCGGGGGATAGCAGAGGCGAGCTGGCTCTGGAGGTCAGCCAGAGCAGCGTCGTAGGCAGCAGACGAGGAAGATGAAGAAGCTCCATACGAAGGGGGAGCCGCCTGAGTGTAGACGGCTCGCTGCACCAAAAGACAACTGTCAGTGTCAATCGTCAAAAATAAATTAATTAAAACATGCATTCATAAGCATTCATACATACCAGGTCTAACAGTTCCTTCTGGACTTGCTCGAGCTGGGCCTCCGCATCATGTAGGCGGGCCCGGAGGTCGATGATGACCGCATCACGTGCATCCTGCATATCACACATACATACATTCATTCACCAAACATAAATCAAGATAATAATAAAATTAAAGATGCATGAATGCATACTTACATCGAGTGGTCGGAGGAGCTGAAGCTGATCGGCGCAGTGGGCCCGGTACTGCTGGAGGTAGACCTCGCTACTCTCCGCCCGAGACTCCACTCTGACACCCCGGCGATGCCAGTCTTCATATTGCTCCGGGAATTTTGCGCGCCAATCTGTGAGGGCTTGCTTGCCCCTCATGCTCCTCCCCACGCCCTCCGAGACCTCCTCGTCTATCCACTCCTGGTGGAGGCCCAGGGTCCTCATCACAAGCCGGAGGCGGAGGGGTTCGATTTCGTTGAGGCAATGCACCCACATTTGCCTCCCGAATCGCCTCCTGCCAGCCATCACCCACGGCTGAACCTCCTCGCCCATACCAAGGTACGGGCGCCAGATCACCTGTATATAGGTTAAGTGCATTCATATAAATAACTTGCATTTAATAAATAAAAGATTGCATTTAATAAAATTGAACAAGTTAAAAACTCACCAATAGCTCTGGGTAGTCAAGGAACTGACGGCGGAGGGCCGTCAGCTGGTGATGCTGTGGGGCCGTATCCACAATTGGCTGCCAACGGCAGGCCAATGGTACGGCGCCGGGTCGAGCAATCCACGCTCTGCCGAGCAGGAAGTAGTGGTAACTCCAAACCTGCATTCATGAACATATAAGTTAGGAAAAAACATCATATCATATTTCATATCATGAACAAATAATGAAACAACTTAATACCTGGAGGAACGGCGAGAAGCTGCTGACAGTGGTCTCACGGTCCGGCATGACCGCAAACAAATCGGCGAAGAGGTGGGCCAGAAGGGCCGCACCCCAGGCGTACTCCCCTAAGCTATCTAAATCATCTAGTAAATACAGGAATCTACAATGAATGTGGTCGCCCTTCGTACCGAAGAGCAACCGACCAAAGAAGAAGACAAGAAAAACTCTAAGCTGCCTATCTACCTCCTCCACCTGACTCGGGTCGCTACAGTAGACGGCGGAGGATGACTCAGCTAACCTATCCCTAAACTCCTCCCGGGTCTCGTCAGACCGACGCCGGGGCTCATCTAATCCTAAAGCTGCCTTTACTTCTATCCTGGGAACCATCTTAGACTCCCTACCTATGCTAGATACATCTATCCCTAGTAGAGCCTCTGCTAATCCCTGGTAGTTGGGGTAAGTAACCCCACTTACCGGTTGGCCCTCTACCCTAAGGCCAGTGATCCTGGCCACATCCTCTAGGGTGGGGACCATATGTCCCCACGGCATTAGGAAAGCACGACTTTCCGCATGCCACCTCTCCCGCAGCACCTGCAGGAGGACCAAATCGAGCCAAAATGGCTCGATATCTAGTACCTCACCGAACCCCATCCGGCGCAGGCGCGCCTTCTGAAAGTCCGGGAGTCCCCTATAGGCACCTATCACTAGGTCCCAACTAATCCTAGACCTCATCACTCCCTGCAAATAAAAACATAAAAAAATAGGGTCAGTAATGAATAAAAACAGGAAAAACAGTTCTGTTTTGAAAGGCGTCAGTACATGTAGACATTTTTCAAAACACGTCAACATGCCCTGACGCAATTCAAATTTATTTTCTGCCTAATTATTAAAAATTCGGAATTAACCTTGAAAGACGTCAGCCCAGGGTGACGCCTTTTGAATTGCGTCACCTGGTCTAGACGCCTTTCAAGGCCCGATTCCGGGTTCTTGAAGAACCCCGTTTTCTCCTCTCTTTTTCTCATCACATTCAAACCATAGGAGGCTTACCGTGTGGAGGTCGCCCTCCTCTTCTTCCTCCATTGCTATGGGCGCCGGTGGAGGGATCTCCTCCTCCAAAAATGCCGCAGCTTCGGCTAGCGCCGCCGGAACCTCCTCGGGAGCTTCCTCCTCGTGCCTTCGCCGTCTCTTGGCCAAGGCTTTCATCTTCCTAGAGCCTTCACTGCGTTCCATAGTCAAGAAAGAAGGAGTTTTGAGGGAAAGAGAGTGAGATCGCCGGAGCTCGGAGATCGCCGGAGTTCGGTGAGGAGAGAGAAGGTTTTGGAAAAGTGAGGAAAAAAGGGGGCTTTCGCGGGTCTGTAAACGAAAGGTTAAAAGGCGTCGACTCAGACAGACGCGTTTTAGGGCGCATAAGTTGAGGCGGCAAGGACACCTGTTTGAAATTGAGTGAAAGACGTCCACATATGCTGACGCGTTTCAGATTACTGCCAATTCTTGTTCAGAGCCGTACAGAGGAAAATGATGAAAGGCGTCTTACTATAAAAACGCGTTTTAGGGTATTAATCACAGAATTAATGGCAGAATTCTGGAAAAAGTAGGAGAGAGAGAGTTGAAAGGCGCCAGTGTTAGCAGACGCAATTTAACCTTTAAATCAGGTTTTTAAAGATTAAATTGAATTTCTGGAAAATGAATTATAGTTGAAAAGCGTCTTTCTGAGTGGACGCTTTTTGGATTTTACAGAACCCGAATTGTCAAATTTTCAGGAAAAATCCAATCTTTACTAAAGGAAAAATCATGTGCACATCACAGAAAGTTAAGGAAAGGTTTCAAGGCATGAAAAATCATTCTTTATTTAATGAAATCCTTTATTACATCAAAAGATCTAGTCAAGAAGAGAAGAGGACATTTAAGGAAGAATTTCATGAAGACCTTTAAGATAAGGAAATTTTAATCCTCTATCTCTATCTTTAGAGGATTTTACACGGTAACTAAAGCCAAGGTTCCACAAAGTAGTGATGATTTGTATGGCTTCATAATCTTCGTCGGATTCCAAGTCACGCTTTTTGATTGGGGGTGTGAGAGAGAACTCAGGAAATTCACGACGGCCCAAGCTAAGTTGAGTAAGGCACCGATGGGGATTGTATAACACGAACTCGGTGGCTCCATTCAACTTGAGATTTGCTCCTGCTGCACGGCGCACCCAAACAGGCTTTCCAACAAGAGCGAGTGGAGACGAGTCAAATATGTCAGACGTCATGAGCTTCAAATACTCTCTCCAGTCGGCCCGGGTCTTGAGCTTTGGAACCTTGTTGACCATGTGCTCATTGAACTTTATAATGTTAGCAATGCAATGAATTGGACTATTCAAGAAGATTTGAGATAGATTCAGAGGCTTTTTCTTGCAGTACTCGAACTTGAAGTGAAGTTCAACCCACAAGACAAAGAGTAACATGCACCCATAGGGAGGACGACCCACAGATGCCGCAGAAAGCCCACTATAAAGATATGCCAAGAGTGCAGTGCTAATGGATTTACCTTCGAAGATTGCGCAGATAGCACTGACCTGATCATCTTCTAAGATATTATCTTGCGCAGGGAAAACAAGGCACCGGCAAGGCATATGACTATAACTTTCGTCACATCCTCCGCTTCATCCTCCCTTAGATCATCAATTTCATATAAAGTCCACTCAGCGAGCTTTGCAAGATTGATCCCCTTCTTAGTAAGGCATCCTTTAGCTTCTGAAGGATCCTTCATAATTGATGTCAACAATTGTTGACCGGTGATTTTCTCTCTTATCAAGGCTATCTTATCTTTGTTATCTTTGGTCTTTGGGAGACCTAATAGAAGCTCCGCCTCCTCCAAAAAGATTGTACACTCGAAGTCTTGGAAGAAGAACGTATGAGTTTGGGGATGCCACCACTCAATCAAGGCGCCCATAGCCGACCAATCTACGTTCGCGCTCTTGTAATGTTTGGCAAGCACCACAAGACCTTGAAGATTCCACTTGGATATGAAAACTTGCATGGAAAGCTTAACACTTTTTGCAAGTTTACGAATCCAAAGGAGAGATGTGAACTTCCTTGGGCCAGGAAACATGGGATAATTCTGAAAACAAAAGGAAGCATTGAAGAATATAATGAAGAACATGAAGATCATGAAGAACACAAAAGAACAAGAACAAGAATTGAAGGGAAGTTGATTTAACTTACTTGAAGATTGGGATCTCTTCCATTGAGGTGATTTTCCACGTCGGAAAACTTCTCTAGAGACATCTTCATCCTCTTGTTTGAAGAATTCATCCTCTTTTTCGGAGTTCTTCCTTCTTGAAGCTTAGAAACCTTGGAAACTTTGAAGAAACCTTGAAACTTTGGAAGAAAACTCAACCTAGGATCTTTGGATTATGGTAGGATTGCTTTGGAACAACCTAAGGGTGTTTATATAGAAGGAATTGCGATCCTATGAAGACTTTTCCGAATTGGAAAAGGGATGTGCATTGGTAGAGTTGGAATTCGAGTAGAGAACAACCAGAAACCTGTTTCTGTGAGTAAAAGACGTCGAGGATAACCGCCGCGTTTCACCATTGAATGGCGTCTGCTCGACATGACGCGTTTTAACAATTCTGTTATTTATCCGAAATTCTGTGGTTTTTTATGCTTAAATTGAATATTTATTTGGAATTATTAATAATTTTGATTGCAGAAAATTCAAGAAAACCTGAGTAAAGCTGGAAATATCAAAAAGATCCCATTATGGGAATTTATGAAGTCCGACCGTGACTAAAAAGACGGTTATTTCTACTCTTGTACTTCTTTCATGTAATTATTTTGCATTGTCATTATTATATGTTAAATATTTATTAGAGCATATCAAGGACCTTGTGGTTTTGATGAAACTGGAATTTGAGTTCCCCTTCAAAAAAAAAAAAACAGTGATAATTCCAGAGAATTCTTAATCGCACGGATAGGCCGTTGGATTGTTGATTAGTAAGGACGATGGTTCCATTTTTTGTGAAACGATGCGTGGATAAACGAACTTCGACTTAGCACTGGATTACAAGAATTGGTATCTTGACTCATTAATGGCAATTTAACAATATTATCCTTGATTAATTTATATTTTATTTAACTTTATATTTTTCTTTTAGCCCAGCATGCATCATATAGGACTTTGAAATCATTGTAATAAGGATTAATTATTGATTAAGTTTCAGACCATTAATCAAATAACTCAACATGATATGAAATATTCTATTCTGAATTGAGTATCTTGATTATCTTTGAGGTTCGCTTGAAGATATCCTTGAAATTCTATCCTTTCTCAGATTCTTTATCCAATATTTCTTGTTTTCTTTTAAGATCCATCATGGCTGCAGCACGTCCACATTGGGTGGCAAACACTCCCCATGATGAAACCTGCAGTGTCTATGACCTGGGGTACTTCCCACTCCGTAGAGGTTGATCGACTTTATTTTATTTCCTTAGCTACCTCATCCAGACAGGATTGATTCCATTGATCTTCTTGAGCTATCTTCATTGATGATTTAGAGAAAAATTTCCAATCATGTGATGTTAAGAGCGTGTCTCATCACATCTTGGCATCACCTTTTCAGTACATTCTATTTCATTTCACTCCCTTGCAAAGACGATGCCAAGGTGAGGCAGCTGTAGACACGCTAATTTTGACATCATTTCGAGTAAATTTCATATCATATAATAATGCCTCAGAATAATCTGATATTTAATCATTTGTTAATTCTTATTGATCTTTTTAATCACCTAAAAGTGTCGGGTTTAACAGACATGTTTAAGTTAATCAATTAAATTGATTTTAACTCAAATTTCAGTTAAAATATGAAGAAGTCTAAAAGACGTCTAAATGTGTGGACGCCATTTAGAGTTTATTCCTATTTTGACGTTTAAATTTGAATTTTAATCAATTGATTAATTAGCTAAAAGGCGTCTGTAAGACATGACACGTTTTAGGTTTCCTAGGCTATTTCTACTTCTCTTCTGGATGTTTATCCTTATCTTAATTAGTGTAAAAGACATCTGCACATGTAGACGCGTTTTATCTAATACAGATAAAGATAAGTTTTTCGGATGTTTATCCTTATCTTAATTAATCTGAAAGGCGTCATCCAATGTGGACGCGTTTTAGATAATTACAGATAAAGATGAATTAATCTGTATTTATCTGTTGGTTAAGATGGATAAATCCCAAATTTTTCCATGTAAATCCGCAGACGTAGAAGAAATCTATAAATACCTTGCATCTTGAAAGTTAAAAAAAAACAAGAGAAGAGAGAAGTTAGAATCAGAGTTAGTAATTGAAGATCGAAGCGACGACGTCCAAACGCCGAAGCGCTGTTGTTTCCAGAAGTCGGCGTCCATTCTTCATCCAATTCAAGATCCAATTCGGCATAAGTTTTTCATTTCTGCATTTTCATTTTCATTTCATTAATCTCTCATTCTTCATCATCACTTCATGCAACACACATCACAACATCATTCTTTTCAAAACCTATTTGATTAAGGGGTTTCAAAAGCCATTAAACAAGTAAGTTTGATGTTTAGTTTCATGTTTAAAACCATGATTAGAATAGATACTACTTTTGCTTAAAGTTCTCATCATTGTTTCTTCATTTCTCTCTCCATTTTTTCTTGTAACGGAGCAAAAAGGAGAATCAAAGGGGAGTGAATCATCAAACACAAAGTCACAAGAATCTCTGGACGATCCTCAACCTCAACTTCAAATTCAACAGCAAGAACAAAGAACGAGAAGGGCTCTCTTTCTTCAGCCGGCTGAAGGAGGGGAATCAAGAGCTCAATATCTTCCGCGTTTAAACATGTAGGCGATCATACTTTCTTTTGAAACTTTTTAGTTAAAAGTTTCTGGCGATCACTTCACATAGTTTCTGTTTTAATAGGCTTTATTTTGCACTTAAACAACATAGATTTTTCATGATAATCACATAATCATTCTAAGCACTCACACCACCCTGTGTCGGTGTGGGAGGGACACAGCACCAGTGTGGGAGTGGTGGGGTGACGCCTAGAGAGAGGGCCACCTGGTGTATCCCGGGGTTAGCTAGTACCGGTGTAGGAGTGGTACATGTGGAGTGTCACTCGTGCTGGGGGAAGCAGAAACCATCTAGAGCCAGTTGGGCCGGAGTAGCTAGCGTGCTATCCGAGGGGTTACTGTTTGGTCTCAGCGGGTCAGTGTTTCCCGCGTTCGGCTGTGTGGTTGACGTGTTTTGCCGAGACGCTGGTTGTAGGCCCCCTGGTAGAATGGTTTCAGAGTTGTGCATGTTACATTTCGAATGTATGTGTTTTATATCGAAATTTAAGAATTGTGTTACTGCTTTACTTGCTTAATTTACCTTAATTTGTGTTGCTGCACTTGTGGGTGTGTGAGTGGGCGGTGGGGATCGAAAGATCCCTACTGAGTCTTTTCGTTGAGACTCACCCCTACGGTTTTCAAGTGAGGGTTCTAGGCAGGCATAGCGAGGAGAGTGCTGCTTTGGGTTGCGCGCCAGCAGCTGTTGTTCCGGGGTATGCCCCGATGTAGTTGTTATTGCACTTTCTTTTCAATCTAATGCGATGTGAATGTTTAGCTTAGTTTATTATTTATTTTCCAGACTTATCTAGATCCTGGTTTGGCTCCAAATTAATGATTCGGTACCTATTTAGTAATCGGTTCCCCGATTATAGGATGGAGGGTCGTTACAACATGAATAATTAAATAAGTACATATCTATGACCACGGTGTGTTTTAAACATTCCACACATGATAAGCACATCACACGACCTAAACAAAAGGTTTTCAAAATAAATAACTTTGACTTTCAAAAAGCTGGGATCTAATCAAAATTTGGATTTGAATTTCGAAAACTCTTTTAATTGACTTAAGCATGCAGTTAAATCAAATTTAAAAGCATTTAAACACACATCACATGTGAACACACTCCAAATTAATAATTTCCATATTATTCTATGCAAATTAGAACACTTCTAATAATTAAATCAATCTAACATTTATATTAAACTAAATTAATAATCTAACAATTAGACTATTAATAATTACTAATCTAACTCTTATATTAGTCCACAAAAGTTAATTATTAATTTAACACTTAAATTATTAATTAACTACTAATCTAACTCTTAGATTAATTAATTAATGTTAATTACTAATTTAACATTTAAATTATTAATTAACATTAATTAATTAATAACTACAATCTAACAATTAGATTAGTTGATTTAAAACTAATTATTAACTTAACACTTAAATTAACAATTAACTTTAATTAATTAATAATTACTAATCTAACTCTTAGATTAGATGATTAATGTTAATCATTAATTTAACTCTTAAATTAATAACTAACAATAATTAATTAAAGACTACTAATTTAACACTTAAATTAGTCATTAAAATTAATTATTAATTTAACTCTTAAATTAATAACTAACTCTAATTAATTATTAGTTGAAATAATAATTAATAATCTAACAGTTAGATTTAATTATTAATAACTAACTTAACCTTAAATTAGTTTAATTAAGGTTAATTATCAGTTTAATATTTAAACTAACGATTAACATTAATAAATTAACAACTAAATGTTAATCCAAATGATTTAAAATAATTAATTGAACAATTAACTAAAACTGAATTCTAATTTAAAATTTAAAATAATTTTAAATTTTAAATTCAGATCCAATTTAATTAATAACTTGGTAATAGGGGGTTAAGGGTTTAAGTGGGAAATGGGGGGTGTTAGAGGGCTCAGCCCAATAGGCGACATGGGCAACTGGCTCGAGCCAGGGGCTCGGCCTGGGTCCGAACCAGGACCCTCCTTGGCTGAGCCAGGGCTAAGACCCGAGTACCAGCTCCCTTAGCTGGTAAGGGCCCGGTCTAACCGGGCCGAGCTGGTCCAACCGGGCTCGAGCTGAGTGGCCCGCCTGGCCTCCTCCTTTCCCTGCAACCCCAAAAACCCTAACCCCTATGGCAAGTTGCAGGTGGCAGGTGGGGCCAGCAGCGCCGCCGCCAGCCCCTAGCCGGCGACCCCCCCGGCACCGGCAAGCTCGCCGGAGAAGCCCTCTAAGGGGCCGGTTGAGCCCTTCTTTTTCTCCCCAAATCTTTCATTTGGGTTTTGTGGTTTGTTTTCAAAACCGTGGGAGGAAGAAGAACACGGGGGGGGGGGGTTTCCTCCGACCTTGAAGTCCACAGTCACTGGCCTTGCCCCTTGGAGAAACCGCGGTTCCGGCCCACCTCCCCAACAATTGGGGATCCCCTAGCAAAGCCGCAAAGTGTGCCTGGAACCCATTGTTCTTCGTCTGACGAAGAACGCAAATTAACCCCAAAAAAGAAATCCAAATCTTTAGAAATAAAATTACTCTAATTTTCTATGTTTATCACATAAACACAGTTCTACCATCATATTCAGATTAAAAGCATAGAATATTTCAAGGAAAAACTAATTCGGAGTCCGAAATGGGTCGAGAAACAGTGGAATCTGGCTCTGATACCACTGTTGGGTTCTCGTGTTTCTCCGGATCGCTCACGCAGCAGAAAATAAAATATTAAATCAGCGATCCAATCCCGTTTCGAAAAATCAAAATCTCGATATTCATATTATCGAATCTTACCGTGTGCAGATTCGAATCCGCAACCATTCGGCTCCGTCGGTGCGACACCGCAAGCCGCGCAAGCGCCCGGCCTCTAGCGGAGTCCACGCGATCCTCCTCGCGGTGGATATCCTCACGTTCCTCATTCTTCGCAGCCATGAAACCTCCGCCAGTCGCCGCAACGATCGCCGCAACCTGCAGATGATTTCCCGTCGAACAAGAGTCGGAGAAGCGGCGGAGCAGATCTGGGGATCCGGATCTGGCCTGGGGCGCCAGAGAGAGAGAGGAAGAGAGGAGGGGCGGCTAGGGTTAGCAGCAATTTGGCCTGCTCAGCCCGTTCGCTACATTTTATACTAACTGCGCGGTTTTTCATAAAAACCCCCAGTTTATATAAAACCCACTTATTTATCCATCGCCTTGAGAATCATTTGCGTGTGACCCTCTAAACCCAATAACCAGTCCAATTAATGGCCCAATAAGTCCATTGACTCCTCACCGGCTCGATCAATCAATTAATAACTCATATTAATTAATTAATCAATCGAATTGATGTCGCACATCGAATTCGATCGGGCCTCTGATCACGTTGGGTATCAAACAACACCGCGTGAACTCGGAAGGTATTAGGGTTAAGTAACCCACTCTTGGAATCTTTCCGCCGATAGTTACCGCGTAGATATAATCTTTCATTCATACAATGCTCTCGAGTCAACTCAAGGTATGGTATACAGTCAAACCCTATCCAGTCAACTCACTTGGATCGGATGCCGCTGATAAATATCGGAAAACTCATTTTTCGATATTATCGTCCGCCTTGGCCATGGACTTTCACGTATCCTTCCTAGAGCATTCTCTCTAATCGTACCGAGAGCGAATGATTCTTTATTGACACTAAATTCCCTTCGACGGTATTCCGTTGAACCCGATCCTTGGTTGTTTAGAATCCCGTGGTTAGACATTCATAAAAAAAAAAAAAAACACAGAAGTCCACCGACAAGGTGTCCTTGGTGCCTCAGGTCCGAGGACCATCCACGCAACTGCGACAATATAATCAAGCTGGTTGACGGTGAAGTACAATACAATCTAGCGATTCAGTCGGATCAATTCAGTGAACTCATTCTCTAATGAGTACCTATATATTCGCCTTAGTGTTTTCACACAAGTGACTTATGAGATCAGTCACCCTCATCATATGAGTAAGAGTAATCTGTACTAGTCTAACCGGATATCCGATATCCTTCTCGGATATCCTCTGACTAGGAACTATTAAGAATATGTGTGTTTAAGTGATCAGTCTCACTAGTATGATCTCATCATAATCTGATCACTATCGCACATATTCATAGACTTCATTATGAGACGATAATATAAATTTACACATAATGAAATATTGTCATTATATTAATAAAATGAACGATATTACAAAGTCATATTAGCTTGTAGACTACCTAAGACTAACAAATACATCTGCGGCTCATCACACGACCTAGATGAATACCCGTTAGGTGTTCCCTAGGGTAGGGGGTACCATTCCTATAACCTCTAGGTAAGTTGTGTTAGATGAACTTCTAGTCAGGTTACATGCTACCTAAACAAGTATCGATGAAATATCATAGATAAACAAAAAAGGGTTAGGCAGTTTATCCTGCTATTTGCCCCCCTCTTAAAAGACAGTGCACAAGAAACCAACCAGCATCTTTCCCATCTCCTTTGCTCTTGGGCGTCTAATCTACTGCCTCCACCTCCTCCATTATCTTCTTCTCCTCCTCTGCTCCACCGCCTTCACCTCCAACCCCACCACCACCTCTGCCTCCGATTCCATCGCCTGCACTACCACCATCACCTTCTCCGCCTCTCGATCACGCTTCCCACCTCTGATATCCTCAACACCCTTGTCTCTCCGCCCTTCCTTCTCCTCGTCCCCACTTCTGTTTGGCCTCCCAGGTCCCTATTTTGACCTCTACCTTTTTCCAGGTTTTTGCTCTGGGGACTGGGGTTAAGCCGATTTCAGCTCTGGATTTTTCTGTTTGCTGCCTCGTTTCTGGTCTTCTTTCTGCAGGTTTCGTATTGGTTTTCCCCTTTTCCAGGATCAGACACATGCATCTTCGAACCTCTACGAGTTCCTTAGGGAGGCGTCTATGATCCTGAGTGGATCTTGGAGACAAATATTTGAAGCTCGTATTCTTGGGCATTACCAGTGCATCATGGCGGATGCATGTTTCTGAGCTCTCATCAGATCAATTCCCATAAAGGTGCAGTCGGTTCGGCCGAACGTTAGCCAGCGTCTCCGCGGAGATCTTTCTCCGTCCAGTTGACACATCTTAAGACAACAAATCACTTTTGCATCTCCTGTCCCCTGATAAATTTGCGGTACCTTCTCCAGGAAACATAAGCAGGGAAGCTTGCAGTAGAACGATTCAAGTCTAATCCGATCAATTGCTTGTAGCACATAAATGTTGCAAGCAGTATCCGGCAGGCAACAACTTTTTGAATTCCTGCCCGGCACCTGTGGCGCAACGGACATACTTCTCTCCCCCCTTTTAAAAGGGAAACCCGGGTTCGAACCTTGCGAGGGTGCTCTCGCGAGTGTCTTTTTCCTTCTCCCGTGTTTAATTCGGTGGAATGCCGAGTTTCGAACCCAGAAGAATCTTGGTTAGAAATCTCCCTCCCCTTTGCCACTAATCTACTCGTCCAACAAAAAAATAAAATAAAAAACTTTTGAATTCCTCTTCCAAGACAGTGACATTGTCCTCTTTACTGTGGTGTATGAGCTTCACATGCTTTGGTGTTATCAGGGGTATGGTCTTGTACTGTTTGCTCTGTGGAAGGCTTTGACTACTGTCTTCCGGTCTGTACTCATCTCAAGGGTATCTTAATATAAGTATTTTCTTTGTCCAGAAAAAAAAAGAAAAGAAAAAAGACAGTATGGTAAGAATGCTCCTCCTATTCCCATGTAATGGTGAAAATATCCTTTGGAACAACAGAAGAAGAAAACATTCACAACACTGGAAACTAGTATGGTAAGAATAACTTGGTTTTTACATTTTTAAATTTTGAGGTGATCTGCCCGCTCCCCACAAATAAAATTGAACAAAGCAGAGTAAATAGACCAGTGGTCTAGAATGAAAACGCATTTTATGGTAGCATTCCCTCACGCAGGCACAATTTCTGGACCCAATAGTTGAATCGTGATTGCTTCAGAATCATGAGTAGAAGAATTATTTCCAACCAGGGCCACATATTCCACAGGTAGAATAAAACAGTAATTTCTGTTTTTCACATCATTCACGCTCAAGAGTCGAAGAGAAAACCAAAAGCATCCAAGTCCACGAAGAAGGTCTACTCATTCCACTGATCTGTGCATCACATTCTGCGATCACAGGGTCAATCATAGAAACCCTGGAAGCATGGCATGCAGATTTGGCCGATTTCGATCGGAATTGATGGATGGCAATCTGATTTAAAGGGGACCATCCTTATCCTCTAAATAAAATTTAATAATAATAAATAATAATGATTATTATTATAACCCACCAAAATTGGCTTGGAATCAGTTTGACTATGATTCGGGCTGATCCTACCTAGATCGTTCGATAAAGGTCCAATCTGGCCGTACGACTTCAAAACCTTCAACTTCTATCACTTATCCATTTAATAATATGGTACGTATCTAATTTCTCATATTGAAGGGATTAATCGATGTTATTGTATTGTATGTTGTTGTGTCATCAAAAATTTGATTATTTGTTAAATTTAAATGTTTAATCCTGAATCCCCATTGACCACTACTAACCCAAATCAATATGATTTCATTAGATTTGATTGTTAATATGTTATTTTCACTATTTTTAGCTTCTTTAAATTTTAAGATTATTTTCTTATTTTTCTTATTTTTAAATTAAAAATTCAAGTCGATTCAAGGATCGCCTGTTTTCCAATGTATTGGCCGATTCTGCTGATCTGATCTCGATCTGGATCGGATCAACATCGGGCGATTTCTGGTCCGGATTTGATTCTACATATATTGCCTTGAAGGGCATAAGTGAATGTTGTAACTATTTATAAAATAAAAACTTCACGTGGCCAAATATTTTCTTTTCTTTTCTTTTTCTTTTTTTGGTGGGGTGAGGGGAGGAGGAAGGCGAAGGTGCTTTTGAAATCATAAAAGAATGGTGCAATAAAGAAACTGCAAATTAGACATTAGTTAAACCCATCATGATGGTCAACATGGTTACACCTAATGTTTTTGGACCCTTGAACTTCTTCCCTTTCTCCCAAGCTGAAATTTCTAAAGATCAGTGTATTTGCTCGGATATATATATATATATATATATATATATATTACTGAAAGATGTTGCCATTCATTAAAAGTAATAGAACAGACATACACAAGGGCTAAAACCCTACATACAAGAGGAGTACACAAAGAAGGGGAAAGGGGTGGATAGGGTTGTGTCACTATCACAAACAGAGTACACCATACACTATGGAAAAGGTGGACAAAGAAAGTGACCAATCGAGCACGGCCTTTAGGTTGGTTAGTTCAGAGGCTTCAGTTGTTAACCGAACGTCTTAGGTTCGATTCCTCCGAAAGATAGGGATGTGAACTATATTCCGCAGGCCCGACACACTCTCCGTGGTAAGATATTCGAGGTGTGTTTGACCTTCGAACGTCTTTCGGCACTCTACTAACTTAGACCGCACACGGTTGCAACTGGAGTAGAGGTCGAGTTAGTAAGTTACCAAAATATGTTTGACCTCGAAAATCTAAGAAAGAAAGAAAGAAAGTGATCAATCAATAGATTGTGTAAGAGGGTATCCCAGCAGAGGGAGTCCCTCCTCTTCTTCAAGTACTTCCCGAGGTGAAGACCTCTGTTCCGTCTGCAGATCGGCCTACTTCCACAGAGTCTACTCTGCAATGCCCGCCCATTGACGGAAACAGATCGGTGTCCCGGCATGATAATATTCTACTTGACATTTGAAACCCAAACCAATAGCTTTTATTAAGTTCCAAGGACTGGATGAAGAGGTCATCCTTGAAATGTTTTTGGAACCCCCACCCTCCCCTTTGCTTTGTTTCGTGACCAAAAACTGCTTAAAATCAGCATATCTGCTGGAATAAAATTTGACTACTCCTGGGAATCACTTGCTTTAATTTAAGGAGCAGAGACGGCATGACAGTGCTCATTCATCTGTTCACCTTCGAAATGATTTCTCCTCAAAATGTCAACAAGGAAGGTTGTAGAACCTAGATCGTTGAACTAACACTGCTAACAGATAGGAATACAAGGAAATGCATATACCATATTTAAACTTGTAGTCAAAACAACACATTATGCCAAACAGTCAGATTCTCTTGTCGCTCTCAGATAGAAAAGCAGGTCTTTCCGATTTCGTCAGCTGATTCATCTATTGGATGCGATAATGAGCAGAGTTCACTTGTAGTCAGTCATATTATGGTCGCAATGCATAACATCATTTTGAGGCTTCCACGGATGTCTCGAATCATGAGATTAGAAGACAAAGCCTTTGGTTTACTCGTACTGGCTGCTGCCAGAACTTGTACATACTTGTCCAGTCCTCCTAGCCTGACTGACTTGCGGTAGAGTAAAAAAAGTTCCACACTGCTCATGTTCTGAATGCTTAACAGTCAATCTGATCTGAGTCAATCAAAGAACTTAGATCCAACGGCCTAATCCAATGCAAGTACTATGCATCACGTTCTCATCACGGGAATCTCCACAGATCTAAACTATCCACCTAATGTAAGTTGGAAGCTACTATGTCCAAAACAAGAATACGTCTCATGGAAGGTCATCAAATTTTTACAAGGTCCCGACTTTCTAGATCGCCTAGTCCAAATGTATTGCCATAAATACATCTTTCACATTTTTTTTAAAACACCTAAGACACTCAAATTGCCATATCTCTTTCTTTACATAATATGTGTACAGAAAGCTTTAAAATAATTTGAGACACAGGAGCGTACATAAGCTTTAAAACAACGTGAGACAGAGGAGTATAAATCTTCTTTGACGAGCCAATGAGGAACAATATACCTCATGATAGTTTTCGGTAACAATGCATTTATTTGATTTTAGATCCTCTCTCCTTAACGGCACTAATCCAGTCATCCAGTCCAGTCTTTCCCTTGCCTTCGAATAAATTGGATATGCCACCCACCATTCGTGCATATCTACCAATTGTAGCCATTAATGGAACTCCAAATTTTGACAGTCAGCTTTCACTACACAGCCAAGGATGAATTTGTCTCTTCTCGATCATTACTCTGCCAAATCAAGTACTTAGTTGCATGCTAATGCTTTACACCTTGATTTCGACGGATTTAAACTGTAAAATGCTATTTCCCATTCTTCTCATTTCTAGTTTCACCTTTTCTCCTCCAAGTTTAACTCTCTCAAAGAAACTGTTATTATTCCATACAAAAGAATCTAAGAGAAAGCACTACAATCGCCTAGATTAGATAACATAATTATTTGTCGAAAGAAAACGAAAAACTGTATCCACCTATCGAATTATTCCATTTTACTGCAAACTGACGGGGGATGCCTTCTGTGAATTGAGACCTTATCATGTCGTGGCCAGCAAGATGACCAAATGGTCCCCTAAAATGTGCTGGACTTGCACCAAGAGCAAACAATAAGAAAATAGGTGTCACAGTCAAAATCTCAACCCAGCATCATGCTTTTCGCATACTTTAAGCGGCACTGAAGAGGAAAATTAAGGGAAAATGAACACAGATTTAAAGCTAAACTGGACATTCACAATACATGAAATATCAGGATCAAGCGTCAGAAATTTTTACCTTAATAGAGTCATAACTCATCCAGCAAATATCATTCAAATTCATTATTCATTTAAAAAACTTAATAGTAAAAAAAATGGAAAGAACATTGAACAGCTCAGCTGTTAGCCACCTGTACCACCATCTAATTCTCTGTAACCAGCTTCACCTCTCTACTCTGAGAATGTTGTTCGTTATGGTACCCACCGTAACAAATTCTCGTCGAGGATCAATCTTCCAATGGCCATCAACAACAAACTTTATCTGGTAAGAATTGAAGGAATACAATATCCTAGATTTAGATTAGAATTGCATTGATCCCATTTGAAGTGGTTGAAACATAATAAAAGCAGATTCATGTTCTCTGTCTGCTCCTGAGATATTCTTGAACTTCATTAGCAGAACAATTTGCATTTCAGTGGGCAATATACTATATTATTGGAAAACAATCAAATGAAGACACTTCGATTACTGATGTAAAACTTTTAACAGAGACGGCTTCACACCATGTCAAAGGAAGCTTAGTATAATTGTCACCACTGTTGGCTAAGTGCTTTTGTTCTCCCCAATTATTCTAGAAGGCTGTCTTGATGAACATCATGGCACCCTAATGATTAGCTGTTTTTTTTTTTCCAAAGCAAGCATTCAAACCGGAAAGAAAACCCAGTCAATCTTGCTTGCTAAAAAAGGGAAAGCCATAAATAATAAACAGCAGAGAAGATAAAAACCACACTCCACGTTGATTCCTTAAGCCATTAAGCATCAAAATAATATGGCACCAACCAAACAATAATGTTGGGATCAGTATCAGACTGTGACTCATAAAGCATTTCTGATAATTTTGAAATAATAAGATATCAAGTTTTGTGTTGGGGAAATCATGGTTGGGATTTTGGATCTTTTGCCCCCAGGTCTAATGGATCGTACATCTCAGATTGGATACTGGAAGACATTGTCAACATTCGCACCAACTATTTTGTATCATGACAAAAAAAAAGTGCAGGAGATAGAACATCTCATCCACTCAAACCCTTTCCCCCAACGTAAGATCCAGTAAAAAAATACACCATAGTTATATCAAATCAGCTTCCAGCAACATAATAAAGGAGTATATATCCATTAGGTAAAATTTTCCACCATTAGAATCACAATAATACCAACCTCATAAATTCCAGGATAAAGCCACAAAATCGTTGACCACATAATAGCCTCCCTACAAGAAAAAATAATCTAGTAAGCAAAAAACATCTAATTGTTGTACACTGCAGTGTGCATGCAGGAAATTTTTTAAAATTTGAAGAACAAGAGTATGCATCTGTATTCTGTGGATAAAGGTATTATCGAGTTTCATGGAAGGCAGGCATCCAAGGTGATGGTAGGACTGCAAAAGGTTAGTAATGCAACAGACAAAGACATTACGATAAATAGAAGTTAATCGATATAAGAGCACATATTCCCATGTTAAAATTTTCTCTTTCCCTCTTCATCTAGATGCTTTCCAGAGTCTAGTAAAACCTATGACTGATTGCATAAGCTGAAGTGTGTAACCAGAAAAGGAATTTTTAACCAGAAAGGGAGTTTTCTATTTGCCAATTGGTGCTATGGGACTTTTTATATGCCCTCTCCATTTCTGAAGACACCATCCTGTAGAAGATTAATGTCAGGTGGGCAACCAATTTAAAAACTTGCCAAACTTTTGGATTCTTTATAGGCATTAGCCATCCACAGATTGAAGGGATAAGGCTGCAGCTGCTGCTGTTGTTGATGATGATAACTTTAGCCATATGGAACTAATAAATAGTGTGTGTGTGTGTGTGTGTGAGAGAGAGAGAGAGAGAGAGAGAGATTCCAATTCAAGAATAGCTACTACTATACCACCTTCCATTTAGATTTGCAGTTTTAGATGATGTATGTGGGTCCATTTTGATACAGTGCTGCCACCCGTTGAAGCTACCAGCTACCTCCACAATTTCACCATTTTCCCAATACTCGATCAGCACCTATGATAAACCAGAAATTAAAATAGAGGTCTTGGATGAGCTCATATTCAACAAATAAACAAGAGGAATTTTAATTTACAGCTGCTTAAAAGCAAATGAGATACCTCTTTTAGGCCTGAAAGGCTTTCTTCAGCCTCATGTAGTTCCTTATCTTTTGTGGAGATAATATCTTGCACTTTGCTGATCTCTGATTGGGCCTTCCTCTGCATTATAGACAAAGCAAACTGTGGACAAAACAGTTAACTCCCACTTCACATTTGAGTATGCATAATAAAAAGCCAAAGATTTCAGCTGCAGATATTAGAAAAAACTTTGAGATTATTGATCATCAATGCTGAACCTGTTGTGACTGTTGTCTGATGCAGGACTATGATATGATGTGAACATAGCAAGTGCCATAATGTCAACAACGGGCCCACAAACATATAGTAATTATCTACATGCATCCAACAATTCCAATCACACAATTGTGAGATAATCAATCAAATACGATCCCACAATAACACTCATGCAAGGTAATGAAATGACGGACTGATGGTAGTCTAGGGACAGGGCTCACTTCCAATTTAATATGATAGATCAATGAGCAAACAACGAGAATAGGTCCTCACATAATCTCACACCGACAGCGAACAAGATTTTTAAACAACTGGGGGGGCCAAAAGGCTTCCAGATCCTCGACAATGGAAGTGCGTGCAGGAAGGTCGACCTGATGACCTTGCATGGAGGCCTTGGGGAGCCGAAAGGCGGAGCCTTTTTGGACTGGGGTGGGGTGACGAGGAGCCAGGCTGATGAAATAGGCACAGACACTGAAATAGAGTTTAGGGTTTAGGGTTTAGGGCAAGGAATTCCGGGTCGGATCGGGTCCCCGAATCGGGACCCACCGATCCCGATTCGAATAGGGATTGGATCAGCCAGGATTGGCCAGAATCGGCTAGGATTGGCCGGAATCAGCCGAATCGGGACATGCCGATCCCGATCCGAATCGGCCGATCTGGATCCAAATCGGCGATCCGGATCGGGATCGGCCGATTCTGCATTCCATGGTTTAGGGTGCCTGCGAATTACCAAAGTTGTGGTTGGCCTGCTTCTTGGCTGCATTGACAGCTCCATCTGAGTGTTCCTTCCAAGCAAGGACATTCCCATGAGCATTAATGAGAGGATGATGATGAAGGTGGGTCTCCCATGCGACGTATAGATCCCAGGTGGGTCATGGGAAGGACTCACCAGCAGAAATAGAATAAGGAAGAAATGAAAGGCAGGAAAGCTTGGATAACAAGGGCCGCTGCTCCCACATTCCCAGGCTGGTTCCTCTTTCATTCTTTAATAAAATGGAGGAATAAGCTGGAGGAAGGAGTAAAGAAGAAGACGAGCAACAAATGTGGGGGAAGCTGGCACCTAGATCGAGGAGGATGGGAGGACGGCGATGACACTGTAGAAAGAGCCTCTCACCCCATCCCCTCACAGGAGCCTCCTCATAAGGTAAATTAGCTACCTAGGGTTTATAGAAGGGAACTTTCCCCAA
This sequence comes from Zantedeschia hybrid cultivar, assembly GCA_030544215.1. Lineage (NCBI taxonomy): Eukaryota > Viridiplantae > Streptophyta > Magnoliopsida > Alismatales > Araceae > Zantedeschia > Zantedeschia hybrid cultivar. The sequence goes on from JARZZO010000011.1 coordinate 53,297,294, forward strand.
CTATTTTCCATCGCATTCATTGACCAAATCACTAGTCCCTTTTTATAGGAGGGAATACATAAAAACGTGACAGTTTTACCCTCTCCCACTCCAAACAAAAGGCCACAGCCACAACAAATAAAAGAGGCCCACTAATTGAAAAAAGTGGCCGAACTAAGGAAGACGAATATGTCCCAACCCAAACAAAATAAAATACATGATAAAAAGGACAAAATACATGGTAAGGGAAAAAAAAAAAAAGCTGCTCTGCTCCTGTCAAGCTCCCATGTCATCCCTGAAATATTGTGACATTGTGGACGGCTCAACTCTGTCTTGTCAACAGTACACCTGTGCCGGGTCAAACCCTACTCAGGTATCCTCCCAACTATCCTACCAATGTTTTTCATTTTCATTTCATAGCGACATAAAAAAGCGATCTCAAACCTTATCCCAGCAATCTTTTTATGGTGACTGGAAACTGTTGCAGGTTTCTAATGACAACAGTAGTGACCAGAAAACTTTGCAGATTGTAGCATTAACCTATAATATGTTATATGTTGTTGCATTAACCTATAATATGTTATATGCTGTGTAACCTAGTGGTCAGGGTAGGTTAGGAACATCCTTGTGTTCTGTTCACAGGTTAAAGTCAACAAGGATTGGATAGGGTCTTGGGAACTAAGAAATGAATCCAGAATTCTGACCCTTTATGTCTAATGAGGTTGTGAAAGAAGAGGGGCAGACCAGGGTAAGTGTAGTCCAAAGGCTCTGTGAAATTTAACAAGCATTGGTCAATGACGGAGGAGTATTAGCACTATTCGCTCCTTGGATAATAAGTCATGAACAAGGGATAATGACTTGGTAGTTGTTTATGGGCGGCATGGAATGCAGAATCGGCCGATCCCGATCCGGATTGGCCGATTCGGATCGGGATCGGCAGGTCTCGATTCGGCCGATGCTAGCCGATCCGATCCTGATTCGGATATGGATCGGCGGGTCCCGATTCGGAGACCCGATCCGATCTGGAATTCCTTGATGGGTGGTGGTATGGTGAAGGATTACTGGTTACTAACAATTAACTGGTATCTTCTTCTGTAAATGAATGAATAGGAACCATATTTTATAAATTTGGTAAAAAAAGGAACCGAACTTACGAATCTAGATTGGTAATACTACAATATTATATAGTCAGGTGATCATTATAGTATGGAAGGCATGATTCATAAGATCAGCTGATTCTGATCTAGATTGGTTGACTTGGAGAAGAATCAAGCCCTCCCAATCCAAGTGTAGGATGGCACCTGATCCCCATTAGAAATAGTAAAAAAAGGGGGCCAAATTTCCCTAGAATTTAGCCAAAACTGCCTGGACTTGGCTAGGGTTGGCCAATCCAACATAGACTGCCCAATTATAGGTCAACCCAACCCTATCCAGTCTTTTAAGCCAGGGTCCCAATCCATGATCGAGGATCCTGCCTCAATCCCCCGGCCACGTTGAAAGCAAGGAAGGCAAACTCGTGGGTCGGACTCGGATCGGTCCAGTCCTGACCGAGTGGATCGGCCGGTCCGACCCGATCCCGAACCGGTCCGGACCGAGCCGGACCGGTCTGGCCGATCCAATTTTAAAAAAGGGAAAAAATAGAAGAAAATAGGGAAAAAATAGAAAAACAAGTCCAAAAAATAAGAAAAAATTTCAAAAAATTAGAAAAAAATTATATTTACCCAAAACTTATCTAGGACCTTGGGTAAGCCCTTGAATTTTTATTAACTTTGAAAAAAACTTGAATACAATACATGGGGGGGACATAAAACCTTACCCCTAAGTATTACATGATAGTAAAAAAAAAAACACACACACACAAAGTGACAGAACAAGTAGACATACATTTATTCTAGCCTTACATTGTAGGTGCTATACAAATGTTGCACATAATTGGCCCAAGACATATAAGCTTGGTAACATTGTTCATATTCCTGTACAAACCGGTTATACTCATCTGTGAATGGGTAGATTATTGTCACCGATATCCATCCTTGTGTCTTTGGCCCATGATAAGATCCTTCTGAGGTTGACGATTGATAAGAGGAAGCATCTGAAGTTGGAGGATAAGTGGGATATCCTCCTAAGTAACTCAATGCATCATAAGGTGGTGGATGTTGATAACATGTACCTGGATATCTATAAGGACTATAACCCTCTAATGGAACTTGAGAGGATGCATCAGACGAATGCTCTTGAGAGGATGTTCTCTTTAGGAACTCTTGTTGTTGTTTCCCTTTGCCTTTATTTGTTGCTGATGTGTCCTTAGCCAACCTACTGGAGTGGTCATCATCCTGCGTAGCATGCGTAAATTCTTGCTCTCCTGTGAAAATCATTGGAGGAGCTTCACCATGTTGACTTGATCCACGTCTACGAGATGATCGTTGTTGCAAGGATCCACCTTGACTTCCATGTGGATCATCATCGTCATCGTCAGGGGTAGTCGTTGCCGAAGTAGAGTCGTCTGAAGTTTGGTAAACGACCTTGTCGCTCGGCTCTGGTGTCTCGTCTGACTCATCTTCTTGTACAGTTTCTAAATCTGCAATATCAACATGAGTTATTTTACCATTACCCTTACCTGAACTTTGTGGGGTGGATTTCCTTTGCCGTTTTGAAGGAGGTGGAAGTTGAAACTCAACGGACAAGGGGACACCATCTAATTGTCCTTCTGCCCATGACCGATCGTTTGGATCAAATTCTGATGGACTCAAAACATTCCTTGCATCCACCCATGCATTCAGTGGGTTCTGCTCCTTAAATATCTCGTCCATATCGATTGGTTCCTCAACTTGTTGTTCTGCTTGCACCGGTCTTCCAGCAACTTCATCTCTCCATCGTTCTTCTTCACTTTGGTTCTCTTGAATTTTTTGAAGATTCTTTAATTTCAAGCGCATGTTGTAGTGGCAAAAGACCAATTGCTCCAATCTCGCTGAGCTTAATCGGTTCCTTTGCTTGGTGTGTATCAAGCTAAATGTAGACCAGTTCCTCTCACAGCCAGAAGAGGAGGTGGTTTGGCTCAATATACGGATAGCAACATAAGCAAGATCTTCATAACCTAGAGCCTTACCATGATCCATCCACCAATCAGCTGTAATTCCATAATGATCCAACTAACAATTAGTATTGTAATTTGTAAAGCCTAGGCATGATAACAATTTCGTGAAAGTATTAGTTATGTGTAAAATTCTAAATACCTGGTGAAAGTAACATGACTGCCCGTTGAGCACGATGAGTACCAAAATGTAATGTCCGGAGCCTATTGTGATGCATTTTGTTGCATGCTATGATAGCTCGATCCTCATCATGTAACAAACGCCGAATTACATTTTGAGTCCCACGGAGTACTTCTTCATCATTGGGTGCATGTTGAGTAGCAGAGCTATATTGGTATCTTGGGTTGAAGAAATGACCTAAAGAATTGAAAAACAAATTAAAAATGAAATAAAACATATAGGAAATAAAATGGCAACCAATATGGATTGACTTATTTTGTTACCTTCCGCATGCAAGTCATGGTGGAGTGTCATATCCCATCTTGCATCTATGATATCCCACCACTTTCTGTATGTATTTTTGTTGGCCCTAGCAATGTCTTCCTTTGCACGGTCCATAGCTTCATATAAATATCCCATTGTGGCCTTCTTATCTCCATCCACCATCCTCAGAACCCGCACAAGAGGTTCAACTACGCTCAAGATCATCTTTATATCCTTCCAATATCCCGATTTTCAATCAAGCCCTTAACCTGCTTCCCCTTGTCTCTAGCATCACGCTTCGCGTGCCTTGTCATCCAATCCTCCCATCCTTTACTTGAAATCATCTGCTTCAAGGGGCGTTTTTGTGACTGTATACTCTCCAAGGAAATGTATGTGGAGGCGAAACGAGTTACCCCAGGACGTAGTAACTCCCTCTGTCCAATGTGTTCACGCATCAACGTGAGCACATAGTTATAGTTGTAGATATAGGATGTGATGAATTGGGCTGACTTCACTGTTTCAGTAATTTTTACATCTTTCCCAATATCTTCTAGCCAATATAGATGTGGCCTCTTCTCCATTAACATGTGGCCAACAGCTTTATATAAAGCTGCATTATCTGTTACAACTTGGACAACCCGATCTTCTCCCACCTGCTCCACAATGTCATCAATTAACTTGAAAAGATATTCAGCATTCTTTACCTTTCCACTAGCATCTACGGACTTCCAAAATACAGTCCCAGCTTGACAATATATAAGGAAGTTAATCATACTTCTTCTCGTAATTCCTATTCAAAATGTTATAGATATTAACGAATGTCTAAATTAACTAAAAAATATAATATGTTAATATAAGATTCTAAATATGTTAAACTAATTCAATGTACTCACCTGTCCAGCCATCTGTCATTATTGTGCAGCCTCTTTCATCCCGAATTCGCTCGAACGACTTGATATACTCTTGGAGATCACTTACCTCTTGAGGAAGATAAGTGTTGTATATCTCCTTGGAAGTTGGTCCAGGAATACCCTTACCCACATCTCCAATAGTCTCAATCATGTCCTCCCAATAAGGACCCTTTGCAGCATTGGCAGGTACACTGTTATAAACAAACCATCTCGAAACAGCACGGCCAATCTTCTCCTTGCATACCTTCAGGTTCTTCATAACAGCTGTGATTGATGGTTGTCTATCTCTCCGTCTTGTTAGGAAAGCATCTATAGGACCCACTCTAGGATCATTGTCCCTAGTCAAGTCATGAATTTCCTACTCGTTGGATCCATGTCCGGATCCACTCCCTTGTCCAACGTGTCGACCGGTGCGTCTATACACATCCTCATCAGCAAAAGATCTTATACTTTCGTCCATAGCTCGACGTATATCATCTTTAAATTAAAATAGATGATTAAACTAATTTAATCGAGATGAAGTATAAACAACTAAACAAGTAAATAATTAATTGAAAATTTTAAATCAAAGAATACCTCAAGAAAAGTCTTAAAATGCAGTGAATCTCCTTCTGGTAGGGTTTATGTCTCCCTCCCGAGATCTATCTCCCGGAGGGTGAATATGAATACCTTGACCTGAGGGCCGTGTCATTTCCTCCCTAATTTGGCCTCTCATCGTTGATGCTGCTTATTTTTCCAACTCTCTTTGTCGTAGGTAATTTTTGAATTGATTTTTTACCTCTAGTGGTGCAGCAGTACAAGCCTTCACTTCTCCTTTGACACCTCCAATATGTTGCTTTAGACGAAAAACTCCACCCGAAATAATCCGATTGCAATAGTTGCATTTGACCTTGCGTGAAGCCATGTCCACGACGGTGCAGTGGTTCCATCCCGGGTCACCACGAGAGGTGACAGATGTGGCCTCATTATGCTCAGAAGTCGACATCTTTAAAAATAAAAAATATATTAATAGGGAAAGAGATAATTAGTAATTACATAAAGAGAAATGGTGAGAAATAAGAAAAACCATAGAGAAAGAGAGTGAGATTTCATATCATACCTCGAGGGAGAGTGAGACTGTGAGAGACAATGAGAAAGAAAGCTACAGAGACAAAAAAAGGTTAGAGAGAAAAATTAAAATGCAATAAAAATAATATGATGAAAAAAAATTGATGTAGTCCGTCCGTCCGTCCTTTAGAGTTTAGAACTCTAGAGAGCTTTGGAAGTTTGGAGAGAAAGAAGTTAAGAGAGCTTTGAGTCTTTGAGAGAGTATGAGAGCTTAGAGACAGAGAGAGAAGTTTTAGAGAGAGAGAGAAATGAGAATTTGTGTGAATGAGGGAGAGAAGGGTAGGAGGGGGTTTTATAGGGACTTGTAGGGACTTGGAGGGGCTTAGAAGCCCCTTCTAACCGTTGGGAACCCATTTGAATGGGTTCCCAACAGCTACCCCAACGGCTAGTTCGGAACTAGCCGTTGGGGGCCCGGGTCGGCGGACCTGGCCGACCCAACCTGATCCCAGCGATCCCGGGCTGGGGTCGTTGGGTCGGGGCTCGGGGTCGGTTCGGACAGCCCGGTTTCCGAGCGGACCGGGCGACCCGGACCGACCCGGCCGACCATGGTTGAAAGCCCATTTCAATGTTATTGTTGCACATTCTTGTAAAAGCGATAATGTGACCAAGGCATACTGGAGTCCCTAAAGGTTGGTATATGCAAAGCTTGAGGCTGCAAAGAAGGAAATGTGCAAAATATCGCTTGAAGATATCCAAATAATCTTGGATATTATGGAAGAAAGGCGGGATTATCAGATAGGCTGAGAGTTATATATGGCAGGTTAAATTTCCTTAAGTCTACCACTTCCTTAATGTTATTACCTTTGCTTTCGCTTTTACTTCATGGCTAATGCTACTTTTGTTCTTGTTGCAGCATATTATCTCCATCCAGCAATCCAATGTGCCTAAGAGCTGGCATATAATGATGACTAAATTACAACTGCTACTACAATTGTTAATCAGTTGGAGAGGAGGACAATGGTTTGCCATATCGCACCTGATCGGACCGACTCATATGAGCCGACTCGTATCTAGACAAGTCCAAGTCATTTGGACGGTTTGATTCATCGAGCTGCATCCAATTTGAGCCGACTCAGACCGACTCATACCAACTCGTGCAATACACTATGATCTAGCTCGTGCCTACTCGATGCTACTTGTATCGTATTAAGTAGCCTTTTTTCTCTAATTTAATAAGTAATTAAACTTTTTTTCTCATACATTTGACCCAAAATCATTGTTATTAATATACCATTAGAGTTAAAATTTATCTGTCATAATTACTCACAAAATTAAAGAATCTAAACAAAAAACTAGAAATAAGCCTGAATCAGCCTGACTCGTGTAACACATGCAAGTCGAACTGGATCATCCTGAGTTGGATCAGTATCATATTGTATCTAGAGAGATACGATCCGATACAGATTAGCGATATGGCAAACCTTGGAGAGGATTATTAGTAAGCAGTAGAGGCAATTAAAGTAAGAAGCCGACAACTCATTACTCTTTCATGATTCCATTTACTGCCTATGTTTCTAATCACCATGTTAATTTACACATAGTAAGCTTTTTCAAGAGGCCATGGGATCATTTGATGAGCCAGCAGCTATTGTTAGGCATAAAAGATCTAATGGAAGTAGAACGGTGGAGCGATTTCAAATATTTGAATTGAATGTTAATCTTTATGACTTGATACTTTGTTATTATTTTGGCAACTAGTCGGTGGTTGAATTATGGAAAATCTGCACAAAAAATGAGAGACATAGTTATCAAAGTCTTGTCGCAGACATCCTCCTCCAATAGATGTGCAAGAAATTGATTTACCTTTACACTCATGAAAACCAAGATTAGGAAGTGTATGTCGCACATTCAATTGGACAAACTGACAATATGAGGTTAAGGACTAGACATTGACATATAGATGCAAAGAACGGAGAGGGTGATTATGATCCTAGAAATCTGAATTACCTAAAAGATTATGAGGATCCTATGGTATCTTGGGTTGCCAAAGAAACACCAAAAGATGGCGTGCTTAAGCTTGATGAGGAGGCGGGTCTAGAAGAACCACCTTGTCCTAACACATTTTTGGCAGCAACAATATTAGTAGGCATCAGATCAGAGGCAAGCGGGTGGAGGTCTACTTGGAGAGTCATCTCAGGCACAACGACAACAGATGGATAAGGATGATGTTGACTTGGAGGATGATACCATTATGAGTCAGTTTAGAGACAAAGACAGAATTCCTGGTGTTGATGATGGTTCAAACTTTGATAGGTTAATGCAGGCTCCTCCAAGTTCATCCCAGCCTCCACATCCCCTAGCTCCAGCTCAGCCTTTGCATCCTCAAACTTCAGCTCAACGATAATATCCTCTAGTTTCATCTACTCATGCACATCTTCCAACTGGTCTATCATCTCATGGAAAGAAGGGATGGTCTATAATGAAATCTACAATGGCAAAATTGGTAGGAGGATTTAAGAACAGAAAGAAGCATGTTGAGCAAGTGTTTTGGTGCTTTTTGTATCTTTATTGGAGGTTTTCAATTAAGTGTGCTCATCTTGACTTCGTTAGAATGATTGAAATTTTAGATTCAACTCAAACCCATTGTCTCATATAGGCGACAATGTCATTTACATCTTTCTTAGGAGAACACCCTTGATTAATTGTCAGGATCCCAAGTTGATATCCGCTGAGAAGATATAACATTAATTCCTAATTCTTAATTCTTAATTGTCCTCTTACAATGGTGATAGGACAGTGCTTCATCAGCGGCATTGTTCATGACCAAGTAACCCGCTTTGGTTGTTCTTAATCGAGTGTTGATCATTTACTTATGAAGGATTATGTTAAGGGTTAGCAATGTTAATGGGTTCGTTCATACAAGCATGCAAAAGCTTGGAAATGAAAAAGAAACTTCGATAGGATATACTCATACTAACTTGACGAAATAGGGCCTAATTTAAGCAATAATTTATGCGGAAGCATGGTTTGCATGGAATCAAAATGGGCTTTAAACCACTTGAATGAAACCAAGGGAACATCGACCTTTCTTTAACATGGACGGGTTTGTTTAATCCGAGGACTTAATGGTGTCCTATCTAGTTTAATAATTTCATAAGTCAAGTGGACTTGATTTATGAAATAATTATAAAGGGGATACTCTTGTTATAGAAAGTATCAAATTATCCATTAACGGGGGTTAATTGGACAAGTCGATGACTTTTCAAGAATGGAAACCTGTTTAGTTCTCGTGTTAAGCAAAGGCTCCAGGTAAGGGTAGATTGTTAGGAGGAAAATGCCAATCATAGGTCCAAATAATTGTGGCTTAAACAAGGGGACCATCCCTATAGTACTCATCTTGGAAGATGCCCTTGGGCACCTTCGAGACTTTAGGTGTATGATCCATTAAAGGGACTCGCAACTCAAACCTCTACAAAATGGGACATGGGTGAGCACAAGGCTCCCAAGTTTGCAAGTCATTTGGGCATGTGTATCACATATGCATGTGAACACTTCCAACTTAGACTTGCAAGGAAACTCAAAAAAGTTTAACATTAATATAAAAGACTTAAAAAAAGTATTTAACCCTTTGAAGAAAACTTGAGATTATAGATCTTTAATGTATGTTACGTGGTCTTTGAATGAGCTCATTCATCTCCTATGAAAAGGCCCTCCCCTCTAAGGGTCATTTACAAATCAAAGAGATACTAATACTAGGATGCAAACGGGTCGGATTTGGTGTGGATCTAAGGTAGATCCATGACCATATCAGTTAAGCTATCGATTTAGAAATGCTATCCATTAACTATCCTATAAACTAACAATAAGTCGGATAATCGAAGCTTATTGTACCATATGTATTCGATAAAATATATATATATATGTTATCTTATCTGCTATGCATACCGGTTTAAAAAGACTATCCGTTAACTGACCTACAAGCTAACGAATGGTCGAATAATTAGGCTATTGGTTACCATTTGCATCCCTAGCTAAAACATTAAGAATTCTTCACAAAGCTAATTAGCATCTATGAAAACATCAAGAAACTGGCATGAACCAAAGGGTACATATTGTTCTTTTGGAGGGGGACATTCATCTCTACAAAAGAGCCTCCCTTTCATAGATCCTTAACCCGACCAAAAGGGGTCAAATGATATAAACTTGATTCTTTGAAAGAAATATGAAAAAGAAATTAAAGAGCCTCTTCTCTTCATGAGATTGGGGTCAAAGGATCAAGACGCTTTCATCCCCCTATAAAGGGGTCGGCCATACACCACTATAAAGGTCCAAGGACCATCCCATGATAAAGAAAGAACCCTAGAAGGAGAAAAAATACAGCAAATGGGGAAAAACCCCTTTCCATTCCATAGAAGAGATTGACCATGCATTCTTTTGTACAGAAAATAACATGGGGAAGGGATTGTGCATAAAGTAAATTGCATGAATAAACATGGGGAAGGTTAATTTCTGCAGAAATTAAACTTAGGGAAGGGTAAAGTGCAAAAAATAAACTTGGGGATGGGGATTTGCATAAATAAAATTGGGGAAAGGCAGTTGTTGCATGAAATAAACTTGGGGATGGGAAAATAACTGAAAATAAAGATAGGGGATGGAGATTTCTGTAGAAATTAAACATGGAGATGGAGAATATTGCAGGAAATTAAAGAAAATACAGAGAAAATGCCCGAGAGGGCAAGATCCATAGAGATTGAGGCTAAGCTTAGGCTTCCTTTGAGGGGAAGTGAGGGATCTTGAGGAGCAAACCTTTGGGATCGACCCCTTCACCCTCTCCCATGTTTCAAGAGGCTCCTCCAAGTTTAGAAACAATTTAAATGGAGAAAAAGATAAAATAAGGCAGAGAGAAGCCGCTTTACATAATAAAAATGAAAGTAAATGAAAATTTCAAGCAAGAGAGCAAGCAACCAGCCTTTCTTTAACAGAGGATGAAAAATACAGCAAGGGGTGGAGGATCTCCCTCCTAGATCTCTCTTCTCACTCGAACACAAGGGTGGAGGAGAAGAAAGTGGAGTCTTTCTTTCCTTCTTCTCTTTCTTCCTCTTTCTTTTCTCTCTTCTTCCCCTTGGGGAAGCCCTTCTCCCCCTAGAGAAATGCCTATGGTTCCCAAGGAGTGCTTGGCGAAAGGCTCTTCCTCTTTCTCACTTGGTAGCCTTCCCTTTCCATCTTTTCAGGTAAGCTAAGCCCCCTTTTAAAATAGTGCCTAAGGGATCCTATTTATAGGCCTAAGGCTTAGGAATAAATTTAAACAATTACAATAATGCCATGGTGGCAGACTTAAAGAACTTGAAGAAATTACAAGTATGCCCTTTCATATGACTTAAAGTCACTTTTTATTCTTCACAAAGCAAGGTAGTGGCAACCTATTTCATCACAGGATATAATTAATGCCAATATGAAGATGCGAGGAAAGAGTCCCTAAATAACAAAACCCAAATAACACTTTCTATTGGGTGAGTCAACAAACAATGGTCAAATGTTTCCGTTTTATACAGATACAATGATCAAATGTTTCCGTGTTATACGGTGTCGACTGTGGGTCTAAATCCCAAAGCAAAATTTCAGGGCACAATTGCCGATCATGCAAATAAAATTGTGGAGAAAATGGAACTGATATTAAATTCAGATCAAAAAATTCCAACTTAAGCTTGCATTTTTGTTTTTCTTGGTTCTGGTTGAAGTACATGGTTGTCATACCTATTTCATTTTCATCAACAAGCTATCTCAGCCTTTGATAGTTGCAGGAACTATGGGCATACATCAAGACATGCTACATAGGAACATCAATGCAATATTATGTATGCCTCAAAATACCAGAATATGACAAACATTGGATGCAGCTTCACAAGGTGTTGGTTTGCCATCATCAAACATCATTTGGAATCAGCTAAATGAATCATGTCCCACCATTTTAATCTATCCAATGCCATATTTGTTGTTAAGCAAAGGAAGGTCAAGCCCTTCCTTACTACATCCAACCATCTTGTTTTAGGCATTGCCCAAGTTATCCTACTTCCAATCAGATTTGAACACACCTTCTAACTGGTGCCAAACTTGGCCACTGGTGCACATGATTGAACCATCTAAGCCTATTTTCCCTGAGCTTAGTGTCAATAGGAGTTGCACCCAAGTCTTCACATATACATTCATTCTGAATCTCATCCTTTCTAGTGTTTCAGCACATCCATCTCAACATCCTCATCTCTGCTACACAATTTTTATACATGTTCTTTCCTCAGGGCACAAAACTCAACTCATATAACTGTTTGTGACCTAACCTAGCTGTCTCTCCTATCAGATTATTATTTAAAAATCCTATCATTTTTTGGGTCTTTTATTTTTATCTGGAGAAATATAGGTCGATTTTATTTATTTTATTTATTGGACTATGAGAGCTTGGGATTAGCCCTCAGGGAGTCCGGGACTTCGGATCAGGCGAAGATCCGAATATATGACCTCTCTCCACTGACCTCGGTCAGTGTTAATTACGTCGAGCAACCACTCAACAACCCTTGATTAACCATCCGTTGATACCCTTATAACATGCAACACTACTACTACAAGCAGCACATGCATATGAATATATGTTTTAGGTTAAGCTCTTGACCTCACCCAAGTTTATGATGGGTTTATAATTGATTGGGAGACTTTTTGAAAGGTTTTAGATTGACTCCGAGTTATCTGGATTGATTCCAAGTATTTTAAACTCATAAGGGTATTTTTGTAATTATGTCAAGTTAGAGGGTATAGGGGTATTATGGTCATTTTAGTGTGTGAAATGAGTTTTAGTAATCTAGGAAGGTTTCAAAACCTTAAGAGGTATTTTTAGAGTTATTTTAAATGTGTTCGAGGTGTAAGGGTATTTTGGTAATTTTATCCTAAATCGGGTTTATTAGACTTAGAGTCTATTTTTATATTATTTTTCTGAGATTTTTATTTATTTTTATCATACTGACGATATTTTGGTAATTTTACCCATTTTATTAAGGTTTGGAGGGTATTTTGGGCATAGGGGAGGTTTTGATATTTTTTAAGAATTTTCTATAATTTTTATAGATTTTTATCATGGATGGGGGTATTTTTGTAATTTGTATTAAGTTTTGGGGGCATTTTAGTCATTTCGAAAATTCTATATGTTTTCAGATTTGGTTCTCTATTTTTTACTGACTTTTACTGAATTTTACTGATTTTTTATTACATTTACTGATTTTTATTAATTAATTGAATATATGAAATATATTTAAATCATGTTTTTGGATTTATGTAATTTCCATATTTGGTTTTCTGATTTTTACAGAATTTTTCTGATTTTTATAGTGATTTTACTGATTTTAAACAATTTTTACAGATTTTATTAATTAATTAAGTATGAGGGGTATTTAAGTCATTTTTTAACTTAAGTATATTGTTTTATGTCCCAATGTTTCATTATTGAGTTTTGATAATAAGTCTAGGTTTAATTATGTATCAGATGAGGCCAAGGGTATTTTAGAACATTTAATTATGTGATTATGTATTTTAATTAGTTATTAAACTAATTAATAATTTAGTTATGTATGTGAAAATATAATAACATAGTATTACTTAAGTAATAGATTTATCAACACACATGCACACACATATGCTCAAAGAACAAATAGTGGCATTTCATTCATTATTTCGACATAATCCCGTCTTATAGAACGGTGATTTTACAACATAAATTCGGCAAAGCTTCCCCTTAGGAATAAACCTTAGGAAGAGAGCCCTCCAAGAAAATATCTCCTCCAAACGCAGCAAACCCGGGCAAGAGCACCGGATTTGGTCTTCAAATGGACAGAGTTTCCCCTAGAAATTTTTGGGCGAAATGGGCTTGGAGTTCTTCTTACCCCTTGGGGGGTATTTATAGGCCATGGGGGCCTCAACCAGTGGGGGTACCCACCGTGAGACTTTGAGGTAGGGGGGTACCCACCGGAATTCTTGAGGTGGGGGGTACCCATCGGTTTGCCTCTCTCTCTCCTTCCTTTTTTTTAAAAAAAAATAAAATTAATAAGGGTGAGAGAAGGGAGGGAGTGAGAGAGTGGGGGGGTCCGGTGGGTACCCCCACCAGTTCCAACCGGTGGGGGGGAGCCACCGGCCTTGGACCCCCCACCGATTCCCAACCGGTGGGGGGGGGGGGCTTCTCCTCCCTCCCCCCTTTATTAAAAAAAAAGGCCCAACAAATGCCCCCTACGGGACATGTGACGAAAGTGAAGACGACGGTGCATGTCCCGTGCCTCATTTGGCTACAAGAATCCTCATTTTGCGTGCTTGAGAAGTCTTACACGCGGCATGTCAGCACTATCATGATGAATTCCCGTGTCTTGCCTTATGTATTTATGACTATTAGGAGAAGCCAACTGCCGTCTCCTACATGTTAGGCGACACATCGCTTCGGCTTGCTATGCATATGCTCTATCTTAGCTTATCTGGGTCCCGACGACCCTCAATTTTAGTACTTACGACACCTCAAGATACACCTAGGATATCTTATAACTTTTCGACTTCCCGATGTATTTGCAAGTGTCCAACCCCTCTGATTATGGGAATCCTCTTGGCCTTCACAACTTGGTGGTTCCCCGAGAGTTGATGCCGCTTGAATCTTTCGACGTTTACTTGGATTCTGGGGTATCTCTTGGCCTTCATGACATGGAGACTCCTTAAGAATACACAGACGAGTCGTTTAATTCTTCTGACATTTACTCTATCTTGGGGTATCAGTACCTTATATTGGCATTTCCAAGAGCTCCGTACGAAGCGTTCTGGACTGGCCTAATATCTTGTGCATAGCAATTTGACTTTGTCCTACGACATCATTAGGACTTGGTTGATTTTTGTATATCGAGACTTTTATTGTAGCTCTCTGGCGCTGATTTCTTCTCTCTATCTTCTTGCAGCTTGTTGTCTTTGTCCTCATGGCCCACACGGGAGTTCCTCCTATAGCGGGGCACGGGGAGGACAATATTCCGGTCCCGCCAATTGTCGAGTAGCCTTTCGTCAAAGCGGGCCGAGATTGAAACTATCGAGGCAGGCAATGCAGCTCAGATTATGGAGACTCCTACGCTCCAATATCAGAAGCATATTGTCCTTTCTAGTATCGCGGACGCCCAGATTGCCGCTCTGCGCCAACAGGCATATATTCTTGAAGCTTTGTTGGAGGGAGAACTCTTATTTTGTGGCAGCCATCGAACATCGCTTCGACTGGTATTCTGGAGATGGAGCCGAATTTCTTCGAAAGCCTGAAGTTTTCCATTTTACCGATGGACGGTCTATTGCAGTCTTTGGCGGGACATGGCTCTTCCTTAGACCAGACTTGATCTGCTATTTCTCTATTGTAGTTCTTGTTGCCTCCCCTTTTGTCGAAAAACTCGAACTACCCCGTAGGCTCGTCTCGAGCTCCACAATTGCTTCAGTATATTATTTATGAAGATCAATGCTAAGCTTGAGTGGTATGAACTCTTTGTTGTATATTGCCTGCATTTTTTTTTTCTCTCTTTTTTTTTTATAACTAATACTAGTGCCTTTTTAGGTTTTCGCCAGCATTAGTCCCCTCTTATTTTTGCCTGTGCACCCTCGCGGATTTTCACACAGCAGGGTTACCCGATTTTGCTTAAGGTGCCTTTTCGGGTTTTCACCTTAGCTGGGTATAAGACCTTTTTACCTTTAATTGATCTCTTTGAGGACGAGATCGATTAAGTCCGTCGGGGCACCTTATTTTTTTTAAGTCCCATTTTTTCTTTTTCTTCTTTTTTTTTTGTTTGTTCAGTAGGGAATTACGGCTTCGCTGAGAACCGCTAAAGAATTATATGTAGGGAACTGAGTCTTCCCTGAGAACCGATAAGAAATTTCTTTAGAGAACTGAGGCCTCCCTGTGAGCTGCTAAGGAATTTCTGTAAGGAACTGAGTCTTCCCTGAGAACCGATAAGAAATTTCTGTAGAGAACTGATGCCTCCCTAAGAGCCGCTAAGGAATATCTATAGGGAACTTAGTCTTCCCTGAGAACCGATAAGAAATATATGTAGGGAACTGAGTCTTCCCTGAGAACCGATAAGGAATATATGTAAGGAACTGAGTCTTCCCTGAGAACCGATAAGAAATATCTGTAGGGAACTAAGTCTTCCTTGAGAACCACTAAGGAATATATGCAGGGAACTGAGTCTTCCCTAAGAACCGATAAGAAATATATGTAGGGAACTGAGTCTTCCCTAAGAACCGATAAGAAATATCTGTAGGGAACTGAGGCCTCCCTGTGAGCCGCTAAGGAATATATGTAGGGAACTGAATTTTCCCTGAAAATCGATAAGAAATATCTGTAGGGAACTGAGTTTTTCCTGAGAACCGATAAGAAATATCTATAGGGAATTGAGACTTCCCTGAGAGTCGATAAGGAATATATGTAGGGAACTGAGTCTTCCCAGAGAACCGATAAGGAATATATTTAAGGAACTAAGTCTTCCCTGAGAACCGATAAGAAATATCTGTAGTTTTCGAGAAAACGAGGCTCTAAGTAGCTGTGAGTTTTGGGATACAACGACTTCCGGAGGTGAATATGAATTCCGGGATATAAAGCAACTCGTAGGTGAAATATGAATTTCAGGATTTAAAGCCTCTCGTAGGCGAATTCCGGAGTTTAACGCCTCCCGTAGGCGAATTCCGGAGTTTAACGCCTCCTGTAGGCGAAATATCAATCCTAAGATTTAAAGCCTCCCGTAGGCGAATTCCGAAGTTTAACGCCTCCCGTAGGCGAATTCCGAAGTTTAACGCCTCCCGTAGGCGAATATGAATTCCGAGATTTAAAGCCTCCCGTGAGCGAATTCCGGAGTTTAATTCCTCCCGTAGGCGAATATGAATTTCGGGGTTCAATGCCTCTCGTGAGCGAATATGAATTCCAGGGTTTAAAGCCTCCCGTAGGCGAATATGAATTCTAGGATTTAAAGCCTCCCGTGAGCGAATTCCGGAGTTTAACGCCTCCCGTAGGCGAATATGAATTCCAGGATTTAAACCCTCCCGTGGGCGAATATGAATTCCAGGATTTAAAGCCTCCCGTGGGCGAATATGAATTCCAGGATTTAAAGCTTCCCGTGGGCGAATTCCGGAGTTTAACGCCTCCCGTAGGTGAAATATAAATTCCAGTATTTAAAGCCTCCCGTAGGCGAATTCCGGAGTTTAACGTCTTCCGTAGGCGAATATAAATTCTAGGATTTAAAGCCTCCCGTGGGCAAATATGAATTCCGGGATTTAAAGCCTCCCGTGGGCGAATTCCGGAGTTTAACGCCTCTTGTAGGCGAATATGAATTCCAGGATTTAAACCCTCCCGTGGGCGAATATGAATTCCAAGATTTAAAGCTTCCCGTGGGCGAATATGAATTCCGGGATTTAAAGCCTCCCGTGGGCGAATTCCGGAATTTAGTGCCTCCCGTAGGCGAAATATGAATTTCAACCCTTCGCGGCACACCAGTGGGACTGGTGTATACCGGGGGCAATTTTAGGATATAACGCCTGCCTGGGGCAGATTCGACCTGTTATGGCATGCTGATGGGACTATATAATATATGGGCACGCCGATGGGACTATAATATATGGGGAGAATTTTGGGATATAACGCTTGCCTGGGACAGATTCGACCTGTTACGGCACGCTGATGGGACTATAATATATGGGGAGAATTTTGGGATATAACGTTCCCAGGGATGTAAGGAAGTTTTTCGTATCGCCTCCCAGGGGCGAATGAGAAAATTTTAGGATACAATGCCTTCTCGGGGCAAAAAAGAAATTTCCAACCCTTTGCGGCATGCCAGTGGGACTAGTTTATGCCAAGGAAAAATTCAGGATACAACGCCTCCTCGAGGCGGTAGTGAAAATTTTCAAGATACAACGCCTCCTCGGAGCGGAAAATGAGATTTCAGGATACAATGCCTCCTCGGGGCGGAAAATGACATTTCAGGATACAACGCCTCCTTGGGGCGGTAATGGGAATTTTAAGATACAACACCTCCCTGGGGAGGTAAATGGGATTTTAGGATACAATGCCTCGTCGGAGCGGAAAATGGGATTTTAGGATACAACGCCTCTTTGGGGCGGAATGAGATTTTTAGGATACAACGTCTCTCCGAGGTGGTAATAGAGATTTTAGGATACAATGCCTCCTAGGGGCGGAAAAAATAATTTTAGTTGAATTTTGAGATACAATGCCTCCCGGAGGCTCGAAGTAATTTTAGGTGAATTTTGGGATACAATGCCTCCTGGGGGCGCAAAGATTTAGGTGTTTCGGAATGAATTGTTGACATATATTTTTTGGTGGGACGAATGATTTTAGCCAAGAGGGTGAAATGCTCTTCTTGGCCCTATCAAGTGAGAAATCGAGTTTCCCACTTCTTTGCCGAGTTGGGAGGACGTCATCATCGTCGCCTCGGTCGTAATCCTTGATGGGATAATTTATGTGCCACTTATCCAATGTAAAGTGACACCAAGGATTTTCTCGTTATTGACGACTCTGATATCCTCCCTAGGTAGGAATGTGGAAAAACTCGATCCCCGCCTGAGATAGGCCGAGAGAGCTCTCCCCCCACCGGAGTATGGCTATATACATATTTTGAACACACTTGGTACGAACAGCTTCTGTGAGGCATACCCCGGTGAGTTGTTGGATGATGATGATTTTTTTTCTTTTTTTTCTTTTGTTTTTTAAAAAACTAGCATCGGCGCCCTTACGAGTTTTCACCGAAGCTAGCCCCCTCTTCTCTTTTTGTTTTGCCTGTTCGCCCTCGCGGGTTTTCACACAGCAGGGTTCACCCATTTTTGCCTGAAGCGTCCTTTTGGGTTTTCACCTCAACCGGGTTTTTTTTTTTTTTTTTGGCTCATGGCTCTGCGAGTTACGCTCACTGTGTAATCGCATGTGGCTGTGGGGGATTCACCAGGTACTTCCCCATATTTATCTTTCCTTCTTGAATTAACTTTTCCACTTCATCTTTGAACATGAAGTAACATTCAATTGGATGGGTGATGAAGCGGTGGTATGGGCAGTAGTTGGGTGCAACTATCCGATGCATTTCTTCTTCCCTTTTTGACTTGGGCAGAACAATTGCTTTTCTGCTCATACATAACTCGAAGAGTTCTTGGGTCTTTTCCTTTGGGAAGGAGTATGGTCTCTTGAGCTTTTTTGTCAGGGATTCAGTATCTTTAAAACTTATCCCTGTTTCTGCACCAACAACTTATTTTCCCCGAGAAGTTTGTCTAGCTGCAAAGGTGGCCTTGGGATTATTGTCGTGACTTTCACAACTTTTCCATTTGAACACCATTCCCTCTCGGTACTGGGTTTCTAGTACTTCATTTAAGTCTATGAAAAGTTTGCCTTTCTTCTTTAGGGGACGGCAGTATTCTGGTCTTGACTCTTCAAAAGAAAAAGGCCTATTGACTCTATCCATTGTTAGGACTTCTGTCCATTGTCTTGCAAGACCTTCCATTACCTGAGAAAGTTCAGACTGCTGATGAGAGATTTGTCTCAGACTCACTTGAATCTCCTCTAGTGTGGCCATAATGGGCCCCTCTAGAGTGGAGGTTGCTGGAGTATATGATGGAGTTATCTTCTGCTCTAGTGAGATTTGCTGGTGAGAGAGTTGTATCAGACTCATTTGAATCTTCTCTAGTGTTTCCATGATGGACCCTTCTGGAGTGGGGGTCGCTGGAGGGTATGATGGTATTGCCTCCTGCTCCGGCGAGACTTCCCGGTGAGAAAGTTGTGACATATTCATCCGAATCTCCTGCAGTGCCGCCACAATAGACCCTTATGGAGTGAGGGTTACTGGAGGATATGATGGTATCGCTTCCTGCTTTGGAGGGGCATCTATATTCTTATTTGCAGGCTCTTCTTCTGAGAAGTTTTCATCCATGTGGACGACATTTGCTGCAAATGTTTGTCTGGGCATTCGGTGTGGCTGAGGCGGGTCTACCAGGTATTTTCCTATCTCCACAGCCCCTTCTCGGATGAGCATTTCAATTTCCCCTTTGCAGATATAACAATCCACTATTACATGTCCCAACATACAATGATACATGCAATAATTGGGTTCATCTATTTTACCAACTTCTGTTGGCCTTTTTGGTTCAGGTAGCGTCAAGAGATTTGTCTGCATGCAGACGTTAAACAACTCTCTTATATGCTCTCTGATGAAAGAGTAAGGCATTTTTCTTCTCTCATTAAGGGTGGCATATGATCCCCTTCTATTGGATGTTGAGGCATTTATATTGTTCTTGCCCCCTGTATTTTCTACAGTCGAGGCAAAGTCTACGGCATTGACCTCTTTTGTATCCATATTCTGCTTCTTTGCGACTTTTCCCCCGATGGAGGTAATGGTTGGATGGTCTGCGAAGAATATTTCGACCTCCGTCACAATATTATTTAGCTGATCAAAGTTCCTGACATTTGCGCCAATCAGCTTTTCACTTATTTCAGGCTTTAAGCCCCTTTTGCACAATCGCACCGCATCCTCATGGGTCGGCGGATTGTCGCATTTCATGCAGAGGTTCCGCCATTTCTTAATGTAGTCGGTGGCAGATTCATTCCTTCCTTACTTTAGCGTCACCAATTCAGTGATGGTGACCTTTCGCTCCGACACCTTGAAGTGGTCGAGGAACTTTTTCTGCATTATCTCTAGTTGCTAATGGAGTTGGGCTTCAACTTTGCATACCATTGGTGCAGTGCCCGTAAGAGAGGTAGAAAAGAACCTTAGAAGATAGGCCTCATCAGTAGCCAGCTCTCTCAAGTCACTCATATAGTGGGCAATATACTCCTGGGCCGATCCTTCCCCGTCATACCTGATGAATTTAGGACACTTGTTGTGATCCGGGGGGAGCTTCTTGAACATATAATGTACTGGGAATGGCACATTGTATAAGTTGAATATGCCTATTCCGTCGTCTTGTTATGTTATTTTGGCTTCAACAATTTACTCAATAAGATGCTTTTGCAATGCTGTAGCATCACCTGCAGAAGCATGGGATTGTTAAGCATTATGATTGGACTCTACAACCTGATCTTCTTGTATCTCATTGGGGTTAAAGTTGACCTCTGCAGCTTGCGGTCTTATCACCGTTGGCATAGGCACTTCCCTTAGAGGTGGTGCATTTACTGGGGGGACTTGAGCTATCCTTTGCTGCTCCTCTATCTTTTGTATTAGCCATAGAGCAAGGCCCTGAGTTGTTGATTTTTTTGTCTCATCTCCTCTATAATCTGAGATTGTATTTGATCTTGAGGTTGTTCTGGAGTGGCTTTAATATCTGAAACATTTGCCCTGTCTTCATCAGCTCCTTCAGCAGCATTGCTACTGCCAATTTAGGGTGGCTCTGCCCCCTGACTTCCTCGATTCAACAAACGCATAGCCTACTCCATTTGACGGGTTATGGGCCCGACCCGTTGCATGATATCATTTGGGTCTTCCAGCTCGGAAGGCTGTCGGTTGGTGATACTTGAGGTATAACATGTGTAGACCCGTATGCCATTATTTATCATTATGACAGTTCTCTTCTTTTTGTAAGTCGATCGGACCAATGCACCCAACCGCTCGAGGACAGATGTATGTTGCCAGACATGTTCCTGTGCCTTATAGGCACCTTCTCTCTTTTGACCTTATAGAGAACAAGGCCGGATAGCTGAGTTGGTTATCTGCCCCTCAGGCTCGACGAGCTGTTGAGGTTGTTGTTCTACTAGGGTGACCCTAGCCTGGCGAATTTTGTGGGCTTCCTCTTTGGTTACCCACATTTCTTTTATGCGGAGGCTCCTATCCTTTGTTGGATTGCCGTCAATCTGAGACATAGATTTGCCCCCATTCTGAGGCATAGAGTTGCCCCCTGCTCGGGGTGTAGCATTGCCCCGTGCTCGAGGCATAGCAAGCACTAGTATAGTTATTAGCTTCCGACAAGTAGGGGCCTTTAGAGTCCTCTTCTTTTTGAACGTTGCCCCATCTTGGCAAACCTTTGGTAAAATCCCGAACCGATTCTGGACAGAAACAGTCGGGATATGATGGATCTTAGGAATGGTGGGTTGCCCGCCATCTAGACGAATGTGCAGGTTCCCCACCAATATAGTTTTCCCCATCCTGGACGGACTTGCGGTTAGAACCTTCCGCTTTTGCCTCTTGTTGGACAAGAAGGCTGGAGAGATGCTGATGGTATTGATGGCGAGCACTCGCCTACGTCGGCCGCCGTTGTTGCTTCTTCTGGCGCGAGAAGCGCGCCTCTTCCTCTTTTCCGGAACAAGCTCCGGCGCCGGAACAACCCCAGAAAGTATGGAGATCCTATCACTGCGGGGAAGTCCCCGAAGCATGTTGGTGTAGTCAAATATCCACACCATGCGTGGGTCGCCACCACAAGTGGGCCATACATGACCCTTGCCGCCATTCTCGTCTTTTAAACAGAAACTCGATCACCTGCATAAGACATGACGAAGTTAGTAGTAGAGTTGTGGTGAGGGCATCACTGGACGGAGAGATGAAAGGAAAGAGAAGTCCCACCGAGCGTGCCATTTGTTTGTGACCTAACCTAGTTGTCTCTCCTATCGAATTATTATTTAAAAATTCTATCGTTTTTTGGGTCTTTTATTGTTACCTGGAGAAATATAGGTCGGTTTTATTTATTTTATTTATTGAACTATGAGAGCTTGGGATTAGCCCTAAGGGAGTCCGAGACTTCGGATCAGGCGAAGATCCGAATATATGACCTCTTTCCACTGACCTCGGTCAATGTTAATTACGTCGAGCAACCGCTCGACAACCCTTGATTAACCATCCGTTGATGCCCTTGTAACATGCAACACTACTACTACAGGCAGCACATGCATATGAATATATGTTGTAAGTTAAGCTCTTAGCCTCACCCAAGTTTAGGATGGGTTTATAATTAATTGGGAGACTTTTTAAAAGGTTTTGGATTGACTCCGAGTTATCTGGATTGATTCTAAGTATTTTAAACTCATAAGGGTATTTTTGTAATTATGTCAAGTTGGAGGGTATAGGTGTATTATGGTCATTTTAGTGTATGAAATGAGTTTTAGTAATTTAGGAAGGTTTCAAAACCTTAGGAGGTATTTTTAGAGTTATTCTAAATGTGTTCGAGGTGTAAGGGTATTTTGGTAATTTTACCCTAAATCGGGTTTATTAGACTTAGAGTCTATTTTTATATTATTTACTGAGATTTTTATTAATTTTTATCATATTGAGGGTATTTTGGTGATTTTACCCATTTTATTAAGGTTTGGAAGGTATTTTGGGCATAGGGGAGGTTTTGATATTTTTTAAGAATTTTCTGTAATTTTTATAGATTTTTATCATGGATGAGGATATTTTTGTAATTTGTATTAAGTTTTGAAGGCATTTTAGTCATTTCGAAAATTTTATATGTTTTCAGATTTGGTTCTCTATTTTTTATCATGGATGGGGGTATTTAAGCATGGGAACCGGTGGGGGGTCCTCCCCACCAGTATGGGAACCGGTGGGGGGTTCTCCTCCCTCCCCCCTTTATTAAAAAAAAGGGCCCAACAATAACATAACATGCATGACCCAAGAAAAGAATACACTGAGACAGCAGTCTTCGACCCTGCCAAGACATGATGGAAGGGGAAGAAGAAATGAAGGCAATGAAGGAAGTGGCACCACAGGTGGGAGAAAAGAAAGAGAAGATGAGGGTTCCAAGACATTTTTATATTATTTTTCTGAGATTTTTATTTATTTTTATCATACTGAGGGTATTTTGGTAATTTTACCCATTTTATTAAGGTTTGGAGGGTATTTTGGGCATAGGGGAGGTTTCGATATTTTTTAAGGATTTTCTGTAATTTTTATCATGAATGGGGGTATTTTTGTAATTTGTATTAAGTTCTTGGGGCATTTTAGTCATTTCAAAAATTTTATATGTTTTCAAATTTTGTTCTCTATTTTTTTACTGGTTTTTACTGAATTTTACCGATTTTTATTAATTAATTGAATATATGAAATATATTTAAATCATGTTTTTGGATTTATGTAATTTCCATATTTGGTTTTCTGATTTTTACAGAATTTTTCTGATTTTTATAGCAATTTTACTGATTTTAAATAATTTTCACAGATTTTATTAATTAATTTTTATTAATTAATTAAGCATGAGGGGTATTTAAGTCATTTTTTAACTTAAGTATATTGTTTTATGTCTCAATGTTTCATTATTGAGTTTTGATTATGAGTCTAGGTTTAATTATGTATCGGATGAGGCCAAGGGTATTTTAGAACATTTAATTATGTGATTATGTATTTTAATTAGTTATTAAACTAATTAATAATTTAGTTATGTATGTGAAAATATAATAACATAATGTTTCTTAAGTAATAGATTTATGAACACATATGCACACACATATGCTCAAAGAACAAATAGTGGCATTTCATTCATTATTTCGGTATAATCCCGTCTTATAAAACAGTGATTTTACAACATAAATTCGGCAGAGCTTCCCCTTAGGAAGAAACCTTAGGAAGAGAGCCCTCCAAAAAAATATCTCCTCCAAACGCAACAAACCCGGGCAAGAGCACTAGATTTGGTCTTCAAATGGGCAAAGTTTCACCTAGAAATTTTTGGGCCAAATGGGCCTGGAGTTCTTCTTACCCCTTGGGGGGTATTTATAGGCCATGGGGGCCTCAACCGGTGGGGTTACCCACCGTGGGACTTTGAGGTGGGGGGGTATCCACCGGAATTCTTGAGGTGGGGAGTACCCACCGGTTTGCCTGTCTCTCTCTCCTTCCTTTTCTTTTTTTTTTAAAAATTAATAAGGGTGAGAGAAGAGAGAGAGTGAGAGAGTAAGGGGGGGTCCGGTGGGGGGGAGCCACCGGCCTTGGACCCCCCACTGGTTGGGAACTGGTGGCGGGTCCCCCCCACTAGTTTAGGAACCGGTGGGGGGGGGTTCTCCTCCCTCCCCCTTTTATTAAAAAAAAGGGCCCAACAATAACATAACATGCATGACCCAAGAAAAGAATACACTGAGACAGCAGTCTTCGACCCTGCCAAGACATGATGGAAGGGGAAGAAGAAATGAAGGCAATGAAGGAAGTGGCACCACAGGTGGGAGAAAAGAAAGAGAAGATGAGGGTTCCAATACATTTTTATATTATTTTTCTGAGATTTTTATTTATTTTTATCATACTGAGGGTATTTTGATAATTTTACCCATTTTATTAAGGTTTGGAGGGTATTTTGGACATAGGGGATGTTTTGATATTTTTTAAGAATTTTCTATAATTTTTATAGATTTTTATCATGGATGGGGGTATTTTTGTAATTTGCATTAGGTTCTGGAGGCATTTTAGTCATTTCAAAAATTTTATATGTTTTCAGATTTGGTTCTCTATTTTTTAATGGTTTTTACTGAATTTTACTCATTTTTATTAATTAATTTAATATATGAAATATATTTAAATCATGTTTTTGGATTTATGTAATTTACAGATTTGATTTTCTGATTTTTACAGAATTTTCTGATTTTTATAGCGATTTTACTGATTTTAAATAATTTTCACAGATTTTATTAATTAATTAAGCATGAGGAATATTTAAGTCATTTTTTAACTTAAGTATATTGTTTTATGTCTCAATGTTTCATTATTGAGTTTTGATTATGAGTCTAGGTTTAATTATGTATGGGATGAAGCCAAGGGTATTTTAGAATCTTTAATTATGTACTTATGCATTTTAATTAGTTATTAAACTAATTAATAATTTAGTTATGTATGTGAAAATATAACAACATAATGTTACTTAAGTAATAGATTTATGAACACACATGCACACACATATGCTCAAAGAACAAATAGTGGCATTTCATTCATTATTTCGGCATAATCCCGTCTTATAGAACGGTAATTTTACAACATAAATTCGGCAGAGCTTCTCCTTAGGAATAAACCTTAGGAAGAGAGCCCTCCAAGAAAATATGTCCTCCAAACGCAGCAAACCCGGGCAAGAGCACCGGATTTGATCTTCAAATGGGCAGAGTTTCCCCTAGAAATTTTTAGGCCAAATGGGCCTGGAGTTCTTCTTACCCCTTAGGGGATATTTATAGGCCATGGGGGCCTCAACCGGTGGGGGTACCCACCGTGGGACTTTGAGGTGGGAGGGTACCCACCGGAATTCTTGAGGTGGGGAGTACCCACCAATTCGCCTCTCTCTCTCCTTCCTTTTCTTTTTCTTTTTTTAAATTAATAAGGGTGAGAGAAGAGAGAGAGTAGGGGTGTCCGGTGGGTACCCCGACCGGTTCCAACCGGTAGGGGGGAGCCACCAGCCTTGGACCCCCCACGGGTTGGGAACTGGTGGGGGGTCCCCCCCACCGGTTTGGGAACCGGTAGGGGGTCCGGTGGGGGGGGGGGCTTCTCCTCCCTCCCCCCTTTATTAAAAAAAAGGGCCCAACAATAACATAACATGCATGACCCAAGAAAAGAATACACTGAGATAGCAGTCTTCGACCCTGCCAAGACATGATGGAAGGGGAAGAAGAAATGAAGGCAATGAAGGAAGTGGCACCACAAGTGGGAGAAAAGAAAGAGAAGATGAGGGTTCCAAGACATTTTTATATTATTTTTCTGAGATTTTTATTTATTTTTATCATACTGAGGGTATTTTGATAATTTTACCGATTTTATTAAGGTTTGGAGGGTATTTTAGACATAGGGGAGGTTTTGATATTTTTTAAGAATTTTCTGTAATTTTTATAGATTTCTATCATGTATGGGGGTATTTTTGTAATTTGTATTAAGTTCTGGGGGCGTTTTAGCCATTTCGAAAATTTTATATGTTTTAAGATTTGGTTCTCTGTTTTTTACAGGTTTTTACTGAATTTTACTGATTTTTTATTAATTTTACTGATTTTTATTATTTAATTGAATATATGAAATATATTTAAATCATGGTTTTGGATTTATGTAATTTCCATATTTGGTTTTCTGATTTTTACAGAATTTTTCTGATTTTTATAGTGATTTTACTGATTTTAAATAATTTTCACATATTTTATTAATTAATTAAGCATGAGGGGTATTTAAGTCATTTTTTAACTTAAGTATATTGTTTTATGTCTCAATATTTCATTATTGAGTTTTGATTATGAGTCTAGGTTTAATTATGTATCGGATGAGGCCAAGGGTATTTTAGAACATTTAATTATGTGATTATGTATTTTAATTAGTTATTAAACTAATTAATAATTTAGTTATGTATGTGAAAATATAATAACATAGTATTACTTAAGTAATAGATTTATCAACACACATGCACACACATATGCTCAAAGAACAAATAGTGGCATTTCATTCATTATTTCGGCATAATCCCGTCTTATAGAACGGTGATTTTACAACATAAATTCGGCAGAGCTTCCCCTTAGGAATAAACCTTAGGAAGAAAGCCCTCCAAGAAAATATCTCCTCCAAACACAGCAAATCCGAGCAAGAACACTGGATTTGGTCTTCAAATGAGCAGAGTTTCCCCTAGAAATTTTTGGGCCAAATGGGCCTGGAGTTCTTCTTACCCCTTGGGGGGTATTTATAGGCCATGGGGGCCTCAACCGGTGGGGGTACCCACCGTGGGACTTTGAGGTGGGGGGGTACCCACCGGAATTCTTGAGGTAAGGAGTACCCACCGGTTTGCCTCTCTCTCTCCTTCCTTTTCTTTTCTTTTTTAAATTAATAAGGGTGAGAGAAGAGAGAGTGAAAGAGTGGGGGGGGGGGGGGGGGGGGGGGGGGGGGCGCTTCTCCTCCCTCCCCCCTTTAATAAAAAAAAGGGCCCAACAATAACATAACATGCATGACCCAAGAAAAGAATACCCACCGTGAGGGGTATTTATAGGCCATGGGGGCCTCAACCGGTGGGGGTACCCACCGTGGGGGGTATTTATAGGCCATGGGGGCCTCAACCGGTGGGGGTACCCACCGTGGGACTTTGAGGTGGGGGGGTACCCACCGGAATTCTTGAGGTGGGGAGTACCCACCGGTTTGCCTCTCTCTCTCCTTCCTTTTCTTTTTCTTTTTTTAAATTAATAAGGGTGAGAGAAGAGAGAGTAAAAGAGTGGGGGGGGGGGGGTCCGATGGGTACCCCCACCGGTTCCAACCGGTAGGGGGGAGCCACCGGCCTTGGACCCCCCACTGGTTGGGAACCGGTGGGGGGGGCTTCTCCTCCCTCCCCCCTTTATTAAAAAAAAGGGCCCAACAATAACATAACATGCATGACCCAAGAAAAGAATACACTGAGACAGCAGTCTTCGACCCTGCCAAGACATGATGGAAGGGGAAGAAGAAATGAAGGCAATGAAGTGGCACCACAAGTGGGAGAAAAGAAAGAGAAGATGAGGGTTCCAAGACATTTTTATATTATTTTTCTGAGATTTTTATTTATTTTTATCATACTGAGGGTATTTTGATAATTTTACCCATTTTATTAAGGTTTGGAGGGTATTTTGGACATAGGGGAGGTTTTGATATTTTTTAAGAATTTTCTGTAATTTTTATATATTTTTATCATGGATGGGGGTATTTTTGTAATTTGTATTAAGTTCTGGGGGCATTTTAGTCATTTCGAAAATTTTATATGTTTTCATATTTGGTTCTCTATTTTTTACTGGTTTTTACTGATTTTTTATTAATTTTACTGATTTTTATTAATTAATTGAATATATGAAATATATTTAAATCATATTTTTGGATTTATGTAATTTCCATATTTGGTTTTCTGATTTTTACAGAATTTTTCTGATTTTTATAGTGATTTTACTGATTTTAAATAATTTTCACAGATTTTATTAATTAATTAAGCATGAGGGGTATTTAAGTCATTTTTTAACTCAAGTATATTGTTTTATGTCTCAATGTTTCATTATTGAGTTTTGACTATGAGTCTAGGTTTAATTATGTATGGAATGAGGCCAAGGGTATTTTAGAACATTTAATTATGTACTTATGCATTTTATTAAAAAAAAAGGCCCAACAATAACATAACATGCATGATCCAAGAAAAGAATACACTGAGACAGCAGTCTTCGACCCTGCCAAGACATGATGGAAGGGGAAGAAGAAATGAAGGCTGAAGGAAGTGGCACCATAGGTGGGAGAAAAGAAAGAGAAGATGAGGGTTCCAAGGGCTCTCCCACTGCAGTAGGGAAGAAGAGGTTGCAAATTTAGGGAAATGACAACAGATTGGTAGCATCGGAGAGGCAGAGAAGACCACTCTGCAGTGGGAACCAGAGCGTGTAGCCTCAGAAGGGGGGCAAGCCCTAGTTGATCATTTCCTTATTAATAAAAGAGGCATTTATCAAAATTATTACAAGTATTCTTAAACTGAAAAGCATGTATGACTGCAATAATTCGAATAAAATACTAAAACAACAAAAAACCTTTAAATATATCATACAAATAACTCATTTCCTTATTACAAGTAAGTTGGAAATTATTTATGGAAGACACTAACAATTATACAACATTGAAAACATTGCAAATATAAAACCTTAAATAAAAATATGTTACATAGAATAAAAAAATTGATCCCTCTGAGACCTCCTCTCTCCACCTCCCCAAGGTGAAACCAAGATATGAGACAACATACCTTGACAACAGTCAAACATCTTCAAAAATAATTTATCAAGTCTTCGGTCATGAAAGTTAGTGGTTTCATCAAGGGCCAAGCAAGTCATGCTCTTTTAAAAGATAGATGACGAGCAACTGGGCAAACTTGGAACGCATAGCAGATGTAAAGCAAAACTTCAGAAGTGATTGCATAAGTATTTTACAGCAAAAAGATAACGGAAAGGAAAATACAGCAGTTGCACACTCCCCATTCAACAAGCATACACTTTTAGAAACATCTATCATCTTTGAGGAGCTTTCCCATTATCCAAGGAAAAAGAAACCATCATATTATAGAATGTGAAAGAATGATATGCTACCTTTTCTTCTTCTATCTGTTGCTTCAAGAGTGCCAGCTCTCTCTCTTTTTGAAGCTAAAATAATCCACATATAATTTAAACTTCAGTCAAAATGCTTGTCACAAGGATAAATGACTTGCTAATCAATGAATACAAAGAATGGCGAAAAGAAGGCCATAGAAGATGTTACCAGCATTTCTTTAAGACGATTGATTTCTTCTTGGTTTGCCTTCTCCTCAGCCTTCATATCAAGAAAAAAAGGGCATAAAGTTAACAAAGGATAACATGTCATATACCAAGTACAGATAGCCATAACAAATATCTACCAGAACAGAGGCCTTATTTTCATCGAAGTCAGAATTGCCTAAAATTTCCTCCAAGGATACATCATCCCTATACATTACGCCAATAATCAAGGTGTCAGTCACACAATTGTATAACATAAGCCATGTAGTAGTATTAAAATGGAAACAAGTATATGTAAACTTGTCATATTATACAAAAAAAGCATCCACCAAAATACAATTAGGAAGTGATGGTGATGACAGTGCTGATAACTGCTTGTTTTGAATTTATTAAAAGAAAGATTTAAACATAATTGAAGTGTTGCATCACTCTTTATTGGAAATAAGTAAATAAAAAGTTAAGAGGATGTTTAGAGATTCACAGTGAATCCCCATTGGATAGTTTTGATACTTGAATCAAGCTTGTAGATTCTATAATTGCACCCCTCCCCGTCGACCTAGGTCGATGTAAAATACAACAACGAACTCATTTTTGATTAACCTCTTATACAAGATATGCTAACCAAATGTGCAATAAATAAAGTTCATGCAAATTTGACAAGCAACAAGTAATACACAAGAATGACAATAATCATCATGTCTTCATCATTCATTGATTTAAATATAAAAACTATGATTATGATCGCCATAATTGAGGTCAAACACAACTGTAATCATGATCATCATGAATGAATCAGTACACATATTATTATGGATACAATTACTACAATTGGAGCACCAGAATGGCGATCACTGTCACAGTAGCCACATTCATGTTATCAAACCTGAAATCATAATCTTGATCTATTGATGGTCATGATCGGCATGGTTGGACCATTAAATTGGTGTTTATGGACTGTTGGATCTGTATTAACAGTCATGTCAACGCAATCAGACCATTATAATTGTGTTTATGATCACAATAAGCATGATCAACACAATAGGTCGATTAATATTTTGTATAAGGTCATGATCAGCATGATCAAATTATCAGGTTTGTGTTAATGATCATGATCAGCACAACCGAACTGTTAAATTTGTGTTTATAGTCGCGATCAGCGTGATCATACCATTAGATGTGTTTATAGCTATGTTATCAAATGCGACAGAGGCGATCGCCTAGGCGATGAGGCGAGACGAGGCACCCACAAGTCGCCTCGCTGCGACCTTTGTCGCCTAGGCGATAGCCGCAAATGCCAAGGCGTTCGCCATCGTGCGCTTCGTCCGCCTTCCTCGCCTGATATGTCGCCTTGCCCCGCCCAAGAAGCTATCGGGCGGTTCACTCAGCCTATTCACCTAGCCCATATATACTATTTTATAAGCCCGGGCGCCCCGAATCGATATCCTCTTCCGTCCCCTTCACCTAAGCGAACCCTAACACCCCACTCCATATGCCCCTCCGCATCCTCCGACGATGGGAGACAACAGCAGCAAGAAGGCAGCGACAACTTCGGCGGTCTCCTTCAACTCTGGCATACCTTCCGGGGAGTTTGACAGTCTCCTTTGACTCCAACGTCGTGTCTTCAAGGGACTCTGGTGGTCTCCTCCAACTCCGGTATGTCTTTTGTAGACTCTGACGGTCATCTTCACAAGGTAAGCCTCTCTCTCTCTCTCTCTCTCTCTCCCCACCGCTGTGTATGAAGTTGCAGAGGTCTCCCTTAGCCTCTGTAACTTCAATATATAGAGGGCAGCCCCTCTCTCACAAGGCCTGAAGCTCCTCTCTCTCTCTCTCTTAGTGTCACATGCACTGCACATGGTCGAAACCTCCTCTTACCCCCCTCTACAGTCATTTTGTTAGATTGTTTTATGTATTTTTGACATATTTAATAATATAATTATATACCTGGATGTTTTATATTTTTTAAATAAATATTGCCTCAAATTCCTAGGCCATCACCTAGGCATTTGAGGCTAAGGCGACCCCCCCATCGCCTCGGTCGCCTCACACCTTTAACTACATAGGTTTATAGGCACAATCAACATGATAAGACCGTTGAATTTATATTAATGGTCATAATCAGCACAATCCCACCACTAAATTTAGGTTCACGGCCATGCTCAGCATAATCAGATCACTAAAGTTTGGGTTTACAATCATGATCAACGCGAGTAAATTGTTAAATGTGGGTTCACGGAAATGATTAGACCATTAAATTTGGGTTTACGATCAAAATCGATGCAATCGGCCTGTTAGATTGATGATCATGGTCATAATCAACATGATTGGACCATTAGATTGATATTTACAGTCACGATTATCATTATCAGACCATTGGATGTGTTACACTCCTTAATAGGATGATGGGACCGTTGGATTTGTGTTAACGATCATGATCAGCATGACGGACTGGATTGATATCTACTATCATGATCCGCATGATCGAACCATTGGATTTATGTTAATCAGCATGATCAGACCGTTGGATTTGTGTTAATGATCATGATCGATGCAATAAGACCGTTAAATTTGTATTTATGGCCACAATCAGTTTAAGTTTATGGTCGTGATTAGCGTAATCGGACCATTAGACGTTCTGGGCACAATCAGTATGATTGGAAGTATCGGATTTGTATTAATTTTCAGAATCAGCACAACTGGACCGTTACATGAGCGGTGAGATTAGAGACTGCTAAATTTGGGTTTACAGTCATGATCAGCATGAACAAACCATTAAATTTAGGTTCACGATCATGATCGACACGATCAAACTGCTAAAAAATTGGGTTTACAGAGATGATTGATGCAATCGAAGCATTAGATCAATGATTGCAGTCGCGATCAGCATGACCAGACCATCAGATTTATGTTTACGGTTATGATCAGCATGATCAGATCGTTGGATTTGTGTTTATAGCCCTGATCAACATGAATGGACCATTGGATTTGTGTTAACGGCCATGATCAACATGATCAGACGATTAGATTGATGTCTATGGTCATAATCAACATGATCGGACCATTGGATATTTATGTTAATGGTCATGATCGGCACGATCGGACCGTTACAATTTGTGCTTATAGCCACGAACCGCATGATTGAACTATCAGATTTGTGTTAACAATCATGATCAGCCCAATCAAACCATATTAAAATTTAGGTTCACAATCTTGATCAATGCGATCGGACTGCTAAATTTGGATTTAGGTCATGATTTATACGATCAGACCATTACATTGATGATTGCAATCATGATCAACATGACAGGAGCATATGATTGATGTTTATAGTTATGATCAACATGATTGGATTGTTGGATTTGTATTAACGATCGTGATCAATATGAATGGACCGTCATGTGTACGTATGGTTGCAATCAATGTGGTCGGACCATTAGATTTTAGTAACAGTCAAGATCACTGCAATCGAACTGTTGGATTTGGGTTCATGTTTATGATCAATGTAATCATACCATCGGATTGATGTTTACAGTTATGATCAGCAAGATTGGACTATTGGATTGGTGTTTATGGTCATGATCAACTTGATCGGAACATTGGATTTGTATCTATGGTCACAATGAACGTGATCGAACCATCGGATTGATGTTTATGATCACGATCAACATGATCGAACAATTGGATTGATGTTTACGATCATGACCTACTCAATTGAACCGTCAGATCTACATTAATGATCATGATCAGCATGATTGGATCATTATATTTGAGTTCATAGCTGAGAACACTACGTTTAGGTCATAGAGTTTTAAGAAAATCATAATCATGATCATGATGATCATGTATTGAATCTATTGATCGCCTCTCGACCAATTAAGTTCATCATTAAATCATGATGGACGCACTTTCTAGATAAGCTAATCATATGTTCCACGATGACACAAGACCATGTATAATATGACTATATTTGTCATGAGTGATTATGACCAAGGCATGTGATAAATACACATAATCAACCACATGATCAAAATGACCAAGATTATGTGATTATCACATGTGACTAATACATGTGACACAATAAGTGATCCAAGCGATTAGGTTTATATGATCATCATATGTATATGATCATCATATGTGATTAAACACATCATGTGTGATTATGATTAAAGTATGTGATTAATACACATAATTAATCACATATGGTCAAAATGACTAAGACTCTGTTATTGTCACAAATACACATAACACAATGTGTGATCCAAGTGATTGAGTTTATATGCTCATCACATGTGATTAAAACACGTGACTAATGTACATAATAGCATATGATCACAATGATCATCATATGATCATCAAGTATGATTCATGCATGTGATTAGTATACATGTGACTAATAACACAGTATGAGTTCACCAAGTGAGACTCGTAACGCATAAAAAATCAACCCTTCTTGGAGAGGGAACCTTTACGCTCCCTTAGTGTCATGGCCGCCACCCCCCCCCCCCCAAGGTATACTTGCAACCTCCAGGAGAGGCAATTACCAAGCCTTCTACATGGACGATTCGAATGGCAGCCCATCCCTCACCAGGTGGTAGTTCCTTTGGTTTCGCATGCCAAATCTACCCTCATGGGTTGCTTCCTTGAAGCACACGAATTGGTTGCTTCGTTGAAGCACACGAATTTGAATAATCATCCACTATCATCAGGTGGTAGCTGCTTTCATTCTGCATGCAAGATGTACCCTCACAGGGTTGCATATCCCTGGAATGCACAAATTTGAATAACCATCCACCGTCACTAGTGGTAGTTGCTTTAGGTTCCATGCAGTAACGATTCTACCTCAGATTTGGGTCCTCAAATTCGGCGGGAATCTAAAAGGTGCAATTGTTTTTCAAACAAAAAAAGGTGCATGGATTTTCAAAGAATCAAGATTTTGTTCCATATTGAAAAGGGCCGCTTTTCGATTCCTAATATATCTTTTGAAAAGGGGATAGGAGGGGAATCTGATGATTCTAAACAGTGACACACTTTCTTTCCCTTGTTATCCTCCGAAAGTTCTTAAAAGCATGGATGGCAGTACCGGCCGATACCGGTACGTACCGGCCGGTACGTACCGGTATCGGCCGGCACTGGTACCGTGGGTACCGGGCCGGTACCGGCCGGTACCGGACTGGTTTTGGGCCGGTACCGGGCCGATACCGGCCGGTACCGGACCGGTACGTACCGGTACCCACCGATACCGGCACCGGTACCGGTACTGCCATCCTTGCTTAAAAGAGAGTAATATGAGGATAAAAGTGTCTTTTGATATGTCTTCAAATTTGAGTTCTCATGGTCTTTCCAAATGAGATTCTAAAAGGTAAACAACTTCTCTTAAAATTTGAATTCAAGAAATGATGACGTGACTCTTCTCAGAATCTAAATTCCTCCGAAATTTTTGAATTCAAGAAATGATGACGTGACTCTTCTCAGAATCTAAATTCCTCCGAAATTTAGAGTCCCAAAATTGTTACCAAACAGAGCCTTAGTTTCGTGCGCAAAATGTACCCTCACCAAGCGTGAGTTAAGACTTCACATGTTCAGATTTTAAATGAGGGAATCCACTCGATGAAGGTGGAATTTTGCATAAAAACCTCTTGATACACTTTCAACGGGTTAGCAAATTCTTTGAGGAGGAAATCCACCCAGTGGGGGTGGATAATTTGTCAAAAATCCATGTAGTTTCTTTTTCTTTTTTTGTTAACCAACTGTCAAACAGTCAGTGGGGAGGTAGAGGAAGCACAGGCCTATATGGAATTTTGCATATGCATACCTTGTGGAATTTTGCATAGAAGTCCCTTGGAAACCCTGGTAAGATAAAATTTCTCAGTGCCTGAGAAATGACAAATTTACCCTCCAATTCACAAAACAATGGAACGGTATGAGCGGTCTTTTGCCCCCAAAATCCACGGAAATTTAAAAAAAACTTATGAAAATAAAAAAGGCACAAAAATCAGAAGTTTGGCAACAAAAATTAATTTTTTTGGACCTTCCGCACCCCCCTCCCCCCAATGGGCAGTAGGCCCTAGGGAGGCTGCATCCATAGTGGGCAGCTGTAACAATCTACAAAAATTAAGGGTATTTACATAATTACATAAAGTAAAGGGATGACAATTAAAGAGAATCTTTATATTCCTAACAATGTATAAAAAGGAAAAGTTTATTTAGGATTTGAGTGGATTTATGGAGTAATTAAGTTATTAATAAATTGTACTAAATATACATAATTTTGGCAAAGGGCATACTTGCAAATACTTAAAAGTATAAATGCAATTATCAAAAGTTTAAGAATAAAAAGATGATTGGGAATTTGTATAGGGTCTTAACATAACTATCCTCATATTACCAAAAAGAAATGTTGAAGACTAGGAAGAGGGGTATGTCTGGAATTTGGATAAAAGAGTATAAAGTCTTAGCAAATCTTTAGAAATCATAGAATATCTCTCGTAATCATCCACTTTTGTCTTCTAGTGATGATTAGATGTGCCACCTTATCCCCTTCCCATCCTTATCCTCCAGGGCTACAAATGAGTCGAGCCGAGTCAAGTCTTACTCTGTTCAAGCTTGGTTTGATTAAATTTAACCGAATTCAAGTTCGACCTGAGTTTTTATAATGATTATTCAAGCTTGGTTCATTTAGATATTAAACAAGCCCGAGCTGAGTACCGAGTAGCTTATGAGCTCAATGAATTTATGATATATTTAGTACAATTTTTTTTATTTTATATATATAAGCTCAAGCTAAACTATGGTGAGTAGCAAGTTGTTTGTACCCTTAGCTATTTGATAGAAAACTTTACAAGATATTAAAATATCTTATTAATTAAGATTATTCATGATTAAAATAACTAAATGAGTTCTTAAAAAACATCTTAATGAGTACTTAAACGAGCTCTTAACGAGTCTAAGACGAGCTCTTAACGAGTACTTAAACGAGCTTGTTCACAAGCATCATCGAGCCGAGTTTGCTTGTGTTCAAGCTTGACTCGTTTAATGAACCGAGCTCATAGCAAACGAGCCGAGTCGAGCTCTTATCGAGCAGTCTTATGAGCTGTTCATCGAGCGTATTGGTTAATTTGCAGCCCTATGAACCTCCCCTCAGTGGGGCATACCACCAAGGATAAGAGAGAGAGGAAGAGAAAGAGGGAAAGCCAGGAAAAATAGAGAAGAACAGTATGAAAGAAAGGGAAAGAGCTAGAAAGAGGGGGATTTTGGGAGAGTGGACGAAGAAGAAAGTGAAGATGGAGCTGAGAAGCTTTGGAAAAGAAAGTAGGGCTTTGTGAGAGTTGCAAGAAGAGGAAGTTTCAAGGGGAAGTAAGGAGCTGCAGCAAAGGGTTCGCGGCATCTCGGGGCTGCAGCGGCACCTTCTTCCACATACAAGCAGGGAAAACATCTTCCTATATAGCTTTTTCTTCCTAGAGGTAGGGAGATACTGTCCTACTTCCCTCATTTTATAGTTTAATTAGAGATTTAGGTTAGATTCTACATGATTGGGTTTTAACTCCGCCATGGCCGGTCACAAGCCCGGATGAGAAAGGAGAAGGGTGTGCGTTAGGTTGACAACTCGCACTTATAAAATTTGTCACAACCCAATCATGAATCCTGAACCAATATTTAGATGGGATAAGGCTTTGATGATGATGATTTCTAAAGATAGGACTTTGTCAGATTGGTTTTTTCAAAAAGAAGCAGTTCTAAAAAGAGATTCTGCCCAAATGGTTTCTTGAAAGAAACTATTTTCTTCTGTTTTATCTTCTAAGTCTAGTTCAATTTGCAAAGTGAAAATAGAAAGATTTTCGTACCTTAACATTTGTTTTCTTCACTTTGGAATATCAAAGAACAATAATAAAATTATATCACGCTCCTTTCCATAAAATTATTGTACGTATAGTGGCTGCAAAAATTGATGTCATAAAACTTAGCGTAGGATTCGCCCAAGATTTTACCATGATTTCAAGCTATTTTTAAGTATGAAAATCTTATATAGATATGTTATTTTCAAAATTACGTATACAGTAAAGAAGTGACATCGCAACACTAGTGGGACGGACTCTACGATTTATCTTTTGGGGATAAGGGGACAACCGAGTCATACTCCTTATGATTGGCATTATCGAGGCACGGAGTGTCACTTTATTAATGGGGTCAGTGCCCAAACTCGAGACACTTCCGACTAGGCAAGAGTTGGAGACCCTACTTGAAGTCCACTCTTGGCTAGAGTGTCAGCTATGTGATGGGAAGACCACATCGCCTAATCAGCCTAAGAACCCATCTTACCCGGAAGAGTGCCCGGAAGCTCTCCGGGGCAGACAGGTGGAGGTTGGGGGACTATCATGTCTGCTCAGCCACTTTACGACCGTTAATGGGGTAACTGTCCCTTGTTACTTCTTGAGTTGAATGAACCACTATAGCATAGAGACACAAAAAAGATTATTTCATGAACAGAAGAACTATTTTACTACGGCCAAGGAGCCTACTACAGCTAGGGAGCCGATGAAAAGGAAATGTTTTACGATGGCTAAGGAGCCAATTAAAAGATGCTTTGCAACGGTTATTATCCAGATGAAAGTGATTTTTGACGGTAAGAGGCCAGTCATGGCAGGTTTTAAGATATGACAATGAAGGTCACCGATCTATAATGAACTTAAAGGTCCATTTCTATTTTTGTATGAAAAAAGACCATGATAAACACCCGGCAATAGACTATGAGAAGAATGTCGAGTATGATGATTGTGATCTTATTAACCATCAGGTCTAAAAAAAAACAATTATTCACTCTGACGATGAAATGACGAAACGATATTTCTACAAATGTTCTTACGAACTATGATAATTCTTTCAAATGATTCATATACGATTTAATCAAATATTTCACTGTTTATATGCTTATTTGACTATTGTCACATTCTTGTACTTAAATTGTGTACAAAAGGATTTTAATATTAGATCAGTAGGCCGTAAATGATCCCTACTAAGTTTCTGAATGAAACTCATAAAGGTTTATTAAATATTTTTCATGAGAGAATTATCGACCACAATAAGCCTACGTTTCCGACTTCACCAATTGCATCAGAGCTAGTGGTATGTACAGTCTTAACTAGTGTACTTTGAGTCTTTTATGTTTGGCTACATAATATAATACTTTTTGTGTCCTTATCCATGTGTTCAAGGCAAAGTTTGCCGTATCGTACCAGATCAGCCCGACTCGTACGAGTCAACTCGGATCTGGGCCAACCCAATCCACTGGCACAATCGGATCGGGCGATCCGGTTTGGACCGTCTCTAGATCGTAGCGACTCGGCGCGTATCGGCCCGCCTCGCACCGGATCGCAGTGGTTCGGGTTCGAGCCGTTGCGATCCAGTGCGAGCCGGGCCGATACGCGCCGAGTTGCTACAATCCGGCTCGATATTTGATCCTTCTATAAGATTTGGTGTGCCACTTTCTTTTGCAAATTGATATTTCTAATATTAAATTCTTCTTAATTAGTATGTTAAGATATCTTTTTTACATAATTAAATGCATGAATTGATGTTTTCTTATTAAATGTGACTCATAATCATTTACCGTAATAAAAACATCAAGTAGAATTTATAAAATTGTATATTTATGTCAATAAATTGAAGATTTCTTTTAAAAAACAAAGCTTGAACTGGCCTGAATCGGGCTGACTCATGCAATACGGCAAACCTTGGTTCAAGGACATGTGCATCTATGGAAACACCACTAATAATATCTTTTAGTTTGTAAATTAACCCAAATTGTTCCTAGTTATACTGAACCTTGGTTCGGGTGATGGGTCCATTCTTGTGTATATTTGAGAATGTAAATACACAAGGGTGGGGCTGTTACAGCAGCAGTTCCCAAGGGCTTGCCATCCACTATGGGCAGCAGAACACCCCCCCCCCCCAACTGGGCGGCAGAACCACAACCCCCCCCCCCCCCCTTTTCTTGGCTTCTGCTGCCCATAGTGAGCTGCATGCCTCAAGGTGAAGGGTCTGCTGGCCCCTCTCGTCTGCGCCGTAGAACCTCCGCAATGCCCCATTTAGTTTTGTGTTATTTTTTGAAAATAAAAAATGAAAAATGAGGAGATGTGCCCCCCCCAAACAGAGAGCACAACTGGACCAATAAAAGGCTGCCAAGTGGATTGCTTCGTCACCATGTCACTGACTCATCACCACCTAATCATGCTTCCTCAGCAACAAATGGCCTAATGACAAACCACATGGGTTTGTCGAAGAAGGGCGGCCAAGTGGGAGCACCGTATTGGTTAGGCTCCCCCTTGAAAAACCCTATAAATAGTTAAATACCCCATGTAAACCCCCCCCCCCCCACATATACAATGGATGGAAATCCAGACACAAGGCTAAAAAGGCTCTCTCTCTCTCTCTCTAAAAGCTGAGGAGATTTTGTATGTATCGCAGATTTTCTGCAGCACACTGAAAAAAAAATTGGGTGCACAGCGCTGATTTATTTTGTGAAGATGTATAAGATATCTAAGGTTATTTCATTTCTCCACCTGCCATCACTGAAATGTGACATCAATGAGCCGTTAAGGATGTTGCCCTCAGCTCGTTCTCGCCTACACAAGAACGTCAAGCCATGGGGCAAAGCCTTCGGCCTGCATATTTAATGGCAGTGAGCCGTGGGTATGATAGCTACAATGATAAATCAACTTATAAGAAGTGATTTGACACGTCATGCATGGCGATCATTTCGTGCATTCATTCTATGAGGCAAAGGTTGATGAATGATGCCTCGGCCGCCAATCATACCCCCGAGTCATGCCGTGGAATCCATACTTCACCCAGGCTCACCTTAGTGCAGTGCAAAAGGACTGTAAAGCCAACTTCAAATTAACTTTAAAATAATGTGTGGAGTGTACGAATCATCACATTTGGCCCACTTTCCCCATACAGCAGTGGTGCACCGTATCTAGGGCAGAATCTCCAGATGGTACCTGTCCCCTGACAGGCACCTCGAAAAGTGTGCCGATCACTTATATGCTCCAAAGGGCAAATCAAACCAAATCATGCTATACACTCGTGTCTCAGATACGTTATCAAATTTGGACATTTTGAGTGAGGTGAACGAGTAATAAAGCGTCGCCGCTTTGCACTACTACATGGCCATGTTCGATGCTAGACAATCATTCCCAAGGTTGAATAGTGCACCTCGATAAGCATGACATGAATGCTTATATTAAACAAAGCTAATCAACTTGATCCTTCAAATGTGGCAATGCCACACAACATCAAGGCTTGGGTTTCAATTGACACAGTGCCTCAGCATACATGCCACGTAGGTGAATAGTACCACGAGATGCGCATCATGAGCGATCTCATCGATATCAATAAACAATGTGTTGATGAGGCACAACCCCTAATCGGGGCTTGACAAGGCCTAGTACACCTCCAGAGTGAGATGTACCTATTTCACCAAACAACTGAACCACATCACATCCAAACATGATCGAACTCTCTGAGAGAGACCAATTAGGATCAGGACCCACATGCATAGCGATGATGAATAGTGTCGGTGCATGGTACTGTACTATGAATAGTATTGTGAATGGTGCTATGCATAGTACCCTCCTATAATGCAGGGATTGGTGGATCCCACAAAGTGCACGCAGTACGCTTTCCAACGTGATGCATCCTTAGGATGCAATGTCAATTCAACATAAATTTGTTACGTTCAAAAGGCCAAAGGCCAAAACTCGATACAGAACAATGTGTGCAAGCAATAAAGTGAGGAATGAGAGAGGAAATTGCATTCCATAGCAGCATTCAAGCATGGAACACTATTTTGAAGAAATCAAAGTGTTTTTTGTCGCAGCAAGACGTAGTTAACAGTAGTCTACAGATCGGCGAAAAGAGTCCCAAATTCAAAAGAACCCAAGCAAGAGTCAACATAAAATCTTGGGACATAATTTTCCCCATCATCCAAACAAAAACAACATACAAGAAATGGTAGGAAATTATAAACTCCCATAAACAAAAGAAACCAAACGATCAAACAAAAATGACTTACAACAAACCCCCACCGGTTTAGCAACATTTTTTAAGAGGGAAGGCATACCTGGTGAGGGTGGAAGATTACTAAACAGCCCTAAGGCTTTCCCCATCTTTTTAACTAGAATAACTGTCCAGCCATGGATGGCAGTACCGGTACCGGTACCGGCCGGTACGACCGGTACGGGCTTAAAAGGGCCCAAAAAAATCAGAAAAAAAGGTAAAAAATCAGATAAAATCAGAAAAAATGTAAACAATTAATTAGCTATGTGTTGGGTGTGACAAAAGTGGG
Source organism: Zantedeschia hybrid cultivar (assembly GCA_030544215.1). Taxonomy (NCBI): domain Eukaryota; kingdom Viridiplantae; phylum Streptophyta; class Magnoliopsida; order Alismatales; family Araceae; genus Zantedeschia; species Zantedeschia hybrid cultivar. The sequence continues at coordinate 53,339,276 of JARZZO010000011.1, forward strand.
TTAAGACAAAGAAGTACACGTAACGCATACAAAATGACTATTTTCATACAGATTAAACATAAAAAATATTATGCTAATGTACTAAACATTTACAAATAATAAATGTTAACGAAATCAAACGATTCTTACCTATGAAAAACATAAGTGAGTATATTAATATGGATAATAACCCGTAGATGCTTCTGATTCATCATCTAGTTGTTGTTGCTGTTGCTAGTATCCATAATAAGTTTGCATATGTTCCCTATATTCACCATCAAGGTTCAGAAACCCGGGATCGGGGCTCGGATCGGCCGGTCCAAAACCGATCGGATCGGCCGATTCCGATCCGAGTCAGTCTGATCCCGGCCGATCCTGGCTGAGTCAGGCTCGGCTGGTTCGGATAGCAGAAAAAAATAGAAAAAAATATGAAAAAATGTGGAAAAAATATAAAACACAAGTCTAATGCATAATTGTGTTGAAATACATTGATTTGAAGTACATAAGATGTTGTTGGACAAAAAAACCTTGAATAAACTTACATATATGATTATGAACTTACATTTATTCCAAACGTACATTATACTGAATGAACATATGGCTAACATACTCAGCCCATGACATATAGCTCTGGTAGTATTGTTCATACTGCATCACATACCGGCTATAGTCATCCGTATTGGTATAAATGACTGAAAATTGTGGATATTCTAGACAACCCCCTGAATAGTCGGATGTATCAGAATGTTGAGGAGGGTAAACTACATATCCAGTAGGCTGACTATATGAGGATGCATCTGATAGTTGCTCCTGATATTCCTGAGGAGCTTTACCTTTGTCCTTCCTCCTTGATCTGCTGAATGTTTGAATGGAAGATTCTTCACGTCCTCCTCTGCTACCATGATGTTCATCTTGGGTAGCATGTGTGAATTCTTCTTCTCCAGTGAATTGAATTGGTGGAGCTGGAGCTGGGGCACTAGGAGGATTCCCAGATGACCGCTCAGCAGCACCTTGAGATGCCATTCCTTCACAGCACAAGAAGATGGGAGATCGCGGAGCTTGTAGTAGACTAGAAGTGACCTCGTGGGAGAGATGGAGAGAGAATTCTATGAGGGAGAGAGAGCAAGAATGTTAGGAGGCTCAAAGGGCATTTGTGGAGCCTTAGGAGGGCCTTGGGGGGGTTTAAATAGACCCCCAAGGCCCAAACTAGCCGTTGCTGGCCGTTTGGGAACGGCCAGCAACGGCTAGTTTGACCCCCAACGGCTAGTCAAACTAGCCGTTGGGGGCCGGGTCGGGCCGATCCGAGCCGACCCGGCCCGGTCCGGTCCCGGATCGCCCGATCCGGCTCGGACCGGCCGATCCGAGTCCAGGACTCGGCAAGGAACCCCGGAATCGGCACGGTCGGCCAAAAACCTGTCCGACTCGGCCGATCCGTGCCGATCCGAGCCGAGTTTTTAAACCTTGTTCACCATAACTAAACAATGATGTAGTCAAGTCGTGCATCCCTCTTTAAATCTCTCTTGGAGTATATGCTTGTTGACTTGATGAAATTCCAAAATCATGATGCAAAGAAGTAGCATGAGGATAAGAAGAAGACCCTGACCCATAACTACTACTGGGTGGATGGAATTGAAAGCCTTCATACTCTACTCGATCTCCCTAGCTATACATGCCTGCTTCTTGTTGGCCACCTCCATAACCTGATTACTGTCCATACTCACTTTGTGAATTATAATCTCATTGACTTTCATGTTGTCCTTTTCCTGTGTCAATATGCAAGGATAAAGAAGGTGCATACACTCAGCCCCCGATAGTAGCACCTGCAGCTGCACCAGCATCATCACTAGGAGACTGTGTCCCATCAACATCATCATCATCATCATCATTATCATCATCATCATCTTGATCATAATCAACAATTAACTTTCTTTTGACATTACTTGATTTTTTCTTTTGTGATGCATGTTTTTGCTGGCTTTGTTTTCTTTCTAGATCCTTTTGCAAGTTGACCCGATCTAATAATCCTTTTCCTCGTGGTGTATGCCTCACATAAATTTGCTTCATCTCATCAATGGCAGGATCGTCTCTGGTAGACAGATTAGTCCTCTCAAGTGTAGATGTACTCCTTCTCAAGAATGATGGTGGCCCAACCATTTTAGGAGTGACTGGCCTACTATCTGATTCTGAGTGTCTAGCAGGCTCAAACTCAGTATCAGGTGCAAATAAAGGCACATGCTCAGTCTGACTTTGATGCTCATATAAAGGAGGAGGTGAATTTTCTTTTTGCCTTTTTGAGGTTCTTAATTCTGGATCTCTAGCAACAGCTCCATCTAGTATACCTTCTGCCCATTCTGTATCATCAAGATCAAAAACTGGCTCATCGACAGTTGCTCGTATCTCAACCCAAGTCTGCAAGGGATTATCATCATCAAATAACTCTTCCACATAAATTTGGCCAACAACATCTTCTACATACCCTGCAGCTCGTTTCTCCCTCAATTGTTGTCTCAACCGGATGTTTTTTATCCTCAATCTCATATTGTAATGGCAGTACACCAATTTGTCCAATAGTTCGGCCTTTAATCGGTTACCAATTTTTTAGTGTATAAGGCTGAACGTGCTCCAATTTCTTTCACATTGGCTTGCCGATGTCGTCTGACTCAAAACCCTCACTGCAACGAAAGCCAATGGATTATAACACCTATCTTTGTTGTATACCATTATCCACCACTTAGCTGTGCCAACATTAAAAGACACCAAAAAATTAGTCAATGTATGTTCTCGTTTCTTATGCACATATGACAACAATGCAATGACTAAGTATACCTGGGCTCACTTTCTCTAAGGCAATTTGCACATAGTCTTCATTATATGTCTCCAGCCTTAGCCTATAAGCCTCCATCTACAAAGATGGAATTAACAATTAATAGAATTCATAGGCTCTTCAAATTACAAGTAATTAGATAAATCTTAAAGTCAGATCTTCACTAAGTATACATGTCTCTCTGCCTCAATTCTATCTTCTATTGTCCTCGACAAGCGTGCAATCACATTTAGTGTGCCTTGGATCACCTCTCCATCAATGTGCACTTGCTGACTGTACATTACTCGAGGATTTAAAAAATAACCTGCATTTAGGTGGATAATTAGTAATGTCAATTTAATAAATAATCTCCCATGTAACAGTATAAGACTGCACTTACCAGCTGCATGTAAGTTGTGGTGTAATGTGCTTTCCCATCTGACATCAATAAGGTCCCACCACTTCATATAAGTATTGGAAAATGCATTCTTGATGTGCACCTTAGCAATGTCAATTGCCTCGTACAAATATACCATATAATTCTTATCATCCCCATCCACCAATTTTAACACCTATACGAGAAGTTCCACCAACTTTAGATAAGTCTGCATATTATTCCAAAATTTTTTATTCTCTATGATTTTTCCCACTTCCAAATGTTCATATTTAGATTCATTGGAGGTGGTCTGCATATACTCTTAGAACTCCTTATTAAACATAAAAGCCTTGATCTCATTCCTGAATTTGTGCAAAGATTCTAAAGAAATAAAATTAGATGCAAATCATGTAGGCCCCGCACGGATGAGATCTCGGCCCCCATATGCTTTTTCTCTGAACATGTTCAAAATCCTAGGATGACCATAAATAAATTGGGTAATTTTTTGGGCTCTCTTCACTATCTTGCTGACAGTCGGATCCTTACCAATATCTTCAAGCATCAAGTCCAGACTATGCGCTGTACATGGGACCCAATAAAGGTGTTTGCGCTTGTCCATTAACTTCTTCCCTGCAGCTTTATAACTTGGTTCATTATCGGTGACCATCTGCACAACATTTTTCCTCTCCAATTTCCTGCACCATCTGATCTATTAAACCAAATAAATATTTTGCGTTCTTTGAATAGTTTGATGCATCAACAGATTTTATAAAAAATGTCCCTTCTGTGCAATAAACAAGGAAATTAATCATGGACTTCTTCGTAGTACCAGTCCAACCATCGCACATAATTGTGCATCCTCTCTCCTTCCATACTTCCTTAAAACTTTCAACCTACTGTTGAAGTTCCTTGTATTCTCCATCAAGCCCCCGTCCATATATGTCTCGCCGTGTGGGAACTTTGAACCCACGACTATGATCTGCTATTGCATCAATCATAGGTTGAAAATAAGGAGACTAAGCAGCATGTGAGGGAACACCTGCATGCAAAAGCCATTTGCAGATGCTTTTAAAAGCATGTCATGCCGCTTCAGCTGACTTTTTTACTCCTTTCATTGCATGCTTGATTTTTGGCTGAGTAGAACTCTGTCTTCTAAAAAGATAACTGTCTATAGGACCCACTTGACCTCTAGCTTGACTTGTGCCTCTTGTTGATGGTCTATCACCTCTCCTTCGAGCTTCGTCTTCTTGTTGATGCCACAAACTCTCTCTTCTAGCTGCAGCCATCTCAAGATCTTCATCATCATCATCATCATCATCATCACTAGAGTCTACAATTTGTTCAGCCCTTTGCCTCTCACGTATAGAAATGTCACTGGCCGCAGTATGCATTCCTTTGTCTTTTGTATTATGTCTACCTGAAATTTCGTCTTAGAGTTCAACCTCCTCTTCATTCTTTTGCTTTTTTTGTGCTTTCCGGCCACGCAACAATTCACGCATCTCGTTGGCAACTTGTCGGGGACAGACAGTACACCTTGTCACATGTCCTGTCTTCCCTGCTAAATGTTCTTTCCCTCAAGTGATTCCACCACCCATCTCTTTTTCACAATATTTGCATTTCACTCTCCTCTTTGCAGTATTAACTAAGGTGATATGGGCCCACCCTAGGTCTTACTATTAGTGTTCAGTCAAGTTCCTACAACAAGAAAAAAAAAAGTAGAAACAAATATAAGAACATTTGGCATTATGTTCCTACTTTAAAATATGCAATAAAGTTTAATTAGGCTTCAAATGATGTTTAAGTTATGTAATTAGACAAAAGTCCCAATTTTTAACCGCTAATTAAGATCAAAATTGGGGAGTTTTCCTAATTAACCGTCGATCAACGCAATTGACAGCACACTCCTAGTTTAAAATATACAATGAAGCTTAATTAGGCTTCGATTGATGTTTAATTTAAGCAATTAGACAAAAATCCTAATTTTTAACCGCTAATTAAGGTTAAAATTAGGGATTTTTCCCAATTAACCGTCGATCAACGCAATTGACAGCACACACCTAGTTTAAAACATGCAATGAAGCTTAATTAGGCTTCAATTGATGTTTAATTTAAGTAATTAGACAAAAGCCCCAATTTTTAACTACTAATTAGGGCCAAAATTAGGGATTTTCTATAATTAACCGTCGATCAACGCAATTGACAATACACTCTTAGTTTAAAACATGCAATGAAGCTTAATTAGGCTTCAATTGAAGTTTAATTTAAGTAATTAGATAAAAATCCTAATTTTTAACCGCTAATTAGAGTCAAAATTGGAGATTTTCCATAATTAACCGTCGATCAATGCAATTGACAGCACACTCTTAGTTTAAAACATGTAATGAAGCTTAATTAGGCTTCAATTGAAATTTAATTTAAGTAATTAGACAAAAGTCTCAATTTTTAACCGCTAATTAGAGCCAAAATTGGAGGTTGTCTATTTTACCAAGAAAATGAACGTAAACAATCTAAGAATTAGTTACTAACTAAAAAATGATCACTACATTAAAATATATATCATACCTTGTTTTTTTCTTCCACCCAAAACTGTGAAAACGTCTCCAGAAAAGGATTAAAACGTCTCCGGCGGCGGGTGGCGGCGGCGGCTCTTTCCCCTCCTTCCTCTCCTTGCCAAAAACGAACCCCTCTCACAGATCTATTTCTGTGAGAGGGGAAAGTGAAACACCCCTTAAAAGGGGTGTTTCACGGGCATACCGGGCCGGTACCGGGCCGGTACAGTAATTTTATTTTACTTTTTTTAACGGTACCGGCCCTTAATGGGGGTACCGGTACCGGCCGAAACTGCCATCCATGTGTCCAGCAGTTAGTTGGTGGGGGAGGAGGAGCCACATGCCTCCCTGTCCTCCTTACCAGTTTACCCTCACCAGCCACCAGGTGGTCTTTACCAACCCAGTAAGGGTGGAAAGTCCACCTGGAAGTGGAATCTTCCTTGGGAACAATCCCTTCCCTCACAGGATTGTGTTTCTCCACCCAAGGAGGGTGGAGAATCCCACCTTATGTGGGAAACCCACCGCAGTTGGGGAGAGACCTGCAGCCGTTTTCCTTTTTTTTTTTGCCTTTCCTTTGTTTGTTTTCTCCTTTTTCTGTTTGTATCCAAACTGCATAGCAGTTACAGAAGATGTGGAGGATAAGCAAGACTCCTAACCCTCACTGGGTTCACCCAGTAGGGAGCTTGCGGCTTCTCTCTCTCCCCACCTGGTGAGGGTGGAGAACCCTGCACGTGGGAACCCCATCGGATGGTGGGTTTAAAGGATAAGAGACTGAAGGTCCCCTTTGTCTCTCTGATTTTTTTTCGGATATGAAATAGGGGCCGGCCCCTTTTTCTCTGCTGGTGTCACCAGTGCTTCTCCTTTTCTTCTTGCTTTGCTGCAACCAGATATGCCGTCTCTGAATCTCTCCTTTCTTTGCCTCTCTCCTGTTCTTCATACATTTCTTTTGACAGGTTTAAATCCCAGAAATCTTAGGATTCACCAGTACTACAATGGATAATCATCACTAAGAAGGTAATTCAATAAAACCTTCAGTTAGCTTGAATCAGGGGACTCGTTACAGCCTATTTCATTCTTTCAGATGTGGTCAAAAACTAGAGCCAGATTTGAAATTGCTAACATTTCCTTATATTAATGATAAATTTTATTTAGTCACTTGCACCTAGGCCAAATGCAAAGTTTACAAGGACAAAAATATACGGTATATGGGTTCCTCTCACCATGTGAAGCATTAGAGTCAGAATGGAGCTGAAGCAATAATGAGGCACTAGATAGCAGCAATCGATGCTAAACACCCAGAAAATTGGGAAATGTGAACACGTATTTTGGAATCAGGCCCAACAATTTCACATTATTTTTTGCTACTACCAGGTAAAAGAAAAATAAAGCCTTCCAAATTCATAAGAATATTTCCTTAGGAGACCCTATAAAAAATGATTTGTAAAGTTCTTGGGTCAGACTGGTGACTAAAAACCATATCAAAACCAGCTGGTTCCATCAGATGATTCAGATGTCAATTCTAAGGTTGGAACCAGAAAACCTTCATAAATAGTTCACTGGTGTCTTATTTGTAATTTGCTTCTTTTGTATGAGTTATGAGTTTATATACAGGGGTCATTATGATAACAACCTTTTTTTGTTTTTTGAATGTGGCTAGCACGGTAGCACCACAAATTATAAAAAGAAGGGAATGCATAGGAGTCCAGCCCACAAAAGCTTCCCCATACAAAAGGACACCAAGTCAGTGAGCCACCATCTAGCCCCCCACCAACACAAAAAGAAAGGAGTTACAATGCTCCACTTCACAAAAGGTTTTAGCCCAGTTCCTCAGCCAATCCAAACAGACAGCAATCCTCTCCAAAATCAAATATTCCCTTTTCAAGATTTACCTATTGCTTTCACCCCAAAGAGCCCACAAGATGGCATGAGGATTAGCCACCACACTGTATGCTCAGCCTTCAGTGGTCAACTCCCACCCTGTGCCCTAAAAACTCTTACCATTGGATCAAAAGATTGAACATGAACATGAAGCCGATCAAAAAGGAGCTGGCAGATCAAGCAAACTCGCAAACAAAATAAGGCCTAGGGACTTGTCTAAGCGATGGGTGAAGAAGCCAACTAAAAACTTAGTAAGCTGGTCATAGGTCAGGACGCTGCCATGTGATATGCTACACAAAAGACCCCTGGGCCCTAGTCCATTGCCACTGTAGTCAGAAATAAGAAACAGGTTTATGTAATAGTTCTTATTTTATTTTCTATTTTTCCTGTCATTTGTGACTAATATTGTTCTTAGTCACAGCTAGGGGCTTTTTAGTCTTTTGGATGTAGTCCTCTTTTGCCCTGGGGCTATTAACATGAGACGATGGGGATGGTCTGCATGATGATCTGATCCCCTGTTTTGGCTCTCCCTTGTGTCCGTGCCCTTCTTCCTCCCTCTCGCATCTCTCTCTTATGTTTGCTACATGGTATCAGAGCGATACTGAAGGGAGGAGGACCAGTCATCAAAAAAAAAAAATCTTCTTTCTTCCTGTTACAGTGCCGCGCCATAGTGCTGCTACAGTACCGCGCTACACTGTCGCTAGAACAGGAGGAGCAGTGGAGGAATGAGGGCATGCTCTAGAACCCCTCTGTCACCCTTCACCCTCTCCTTTTCTGTCCGCCACCCTTCATGCTCTAGGGTTTTCTTGGGCAGACAGAGAAGAAGGCATTGGCCTGGGGTTGTTCGGCCATTCCTCTCCTCTTCTAGGGCTTGAAGACTGTTGAGGGGAGTCTCCCACACCTTGTGGCTGTCCTGGAGGTCTCCGCCAGCCACCTTCCTCTGTCCAGTTGCCCTAGAAGCCGTCGTTCTTTATCCCTCCTCTGTCCGGCACCCTTGTCTAGGGTTTCTCTGCACGGACAGAACCTTGTGGACAGGAGCTGTCCAGCCTCTCCTTCTGTCTTCTTGTATAGCAGATCATTGAGGGGAGTCTCCCTCATCCCGTTGTTGACTTAGAAGCCTCTATTTTCTGCCATGTCATCGTCTATGAGCAACGCTACCACACTGCCAGTGGGGGATACGACGGAGGTTTGTTCTCCGTTATTGAAACCATTGAGCTTCACCATGGTTGAGCATGCGTCTCTGCAAATGACCACCACTAAGTTAACAGAGACCAATTTCAAACTTTGGTCAGTTTCTACCCGGATATTTCTTGGAGGACGCAGTAAGACAGCATATATCCTTAGAAAGGCCACACCACCTGATGTTAATGACCCTTCATATGCCAAGTGGGACTTGAAGAATAATCTAGTGATGGGCTGGATTTTAAGTTCTGTAAGCCCAGAGATTCAGCAGTTGATTATGATGAAGCCTACTACTCAGGCCATGTGGGAGCTTCTTGAGCATATGTATAGGCAACATCAAGATGTCTCCCGTATATACCAGGTGACTGCTGATGTGCAAGATATGAAGCAAGGAAGCATGGGTATTACTACCTATTTTGGCCTCATAAAGAGTAAGTGGGAAGAACTTGACTATTATTCTGTGTACCAATGGATCCGTACAGATGACCAGCGACAATATCTTCAGCATGTTCAGCAGAATCGCATATTCAAATTCCTCGTTGACCTAAACACTGAGTATGAGTCCTTGCGTGGACAAATACTTAGTACAGAACCTCTTCCTACTTAGGAAGGCATCGAAAGGCCATGAGTGGTGACAGCGCACCTGTTGTCCCTCGTGATTTGGGGGAGTAGTCAGCACTGATCACTACCACCATGAAGCCCGGTAAAGGTGGTCAGTCTTCAGGGAAGCAGAAAACCAAACTAGCTAGGCATTGCACTTACTATGGCAAGGACAATCATAATGTAGAGAATTGTTGGAATCTTTATCCAGATAAGAAACCATTAAAGTTCAGGAGAGGTGGGCAGTCTGCAAAAGGGAATGTTGCCATGGCACAACCTGTTAAGAATCCAGCACCCTCTTCCCTGGACGGCAGTCTCACTACCTCTCATATGTCTGCACTTTCTTCTGTCAACATTGGCCATCTACAATGGATTTTTTCACAGCTAGGATTTTCTACATCCTCCACTTCAAGTACTTCAGGGGCAGCCTTAAGTGTCTCCTCCAGTTCTCCTTGTACTCCAAGATTATTGATTCAAGGGTCATAGATCATATGACTGGTATTCCTACTCACTTCTCATCTTATTCCTTGAGTCTTGGACATGATAACGTTACCATTGTCGATGGTACCCGTGCCACTGTGGCAGGGAAGGGTACTATCAAGTTATATGGTGGCCTCGTCCTGTCATCAGTTATTCATGTTCCTACTTTACCAATTAATATTCTTTCAGTAAGTCATCTCACTCATCATCACCATCATCAAAGCTTATCCCATCTATTTGGGGTCGGTTATATGAATCCTACCCTACCATCTTAATCAATCAAATGCCAAACTTGAGGTAACACGTAGCAGTGTCATGTCCTTTCTAACTGCATTTAACTATCTTATATTAGATCTTCTTCGATGTCTTTTACCCTCCTCCACACTAATTCTATCACACCTCTTAACTGGTGCTAAACTTGGACGACGATATACATGACCAAACCACTACAACCTATTCTCCCTAAGCTTAACATCAATAAGAGGTACACCTAAATCCTTACGTATATATTCCTTCCTAATTTTATCTTTTCTAATCTTACCACACATCCACCTTAACATCCTCACCTCAACAACATATAATTTTTGTACATCATCCTTTCTCGCAGCCTAACACTCGGAACCATATAACATAGCAGCTCTTACAGCTGTCCTATAAATCTTATCTTTGAGTTTTAAGGGCACCCACCGATCACAAAGGACTCTAGATGCACTTCACTTCAACCAACCTACCTTGACTCTATGAGTGACATCTTCTTGGATCTCTCCATTATCTTGAATAATATATTCTTAATATCAAAAGTTGCTATTTTTAAGAATAACTTGACTTTCGATAGTAACTAAATCTACTTGATCAACATTTCTATTATTGAAATTACATTTCATATATTACGTCTTAGTTTGACTTTGGATTTCAAAGCAAACCTCCATTCTTCTAATTACATTTTAGTAAGTCATCTCACTAGGCCTCTAAATTGCTCAGTGACCTTCCCCACTCATTGTGATTTTCAGGACCTACGAATCAAGCAAACGATTGAGAATGGTCGTGAAGTGGGTGGTCTCATCATCTTGAGCCTAGTGGGAGTGCAACCTTCCAATCTAGTTTTAGTGGTGACATGAGTCAGAAAATAAGCAGTTGTGGCATATTCGTTTAGGTCATTTGGCATTTAGATCTCTTAAAGTTCTTTTTCCGTATCTTTTCCAATCTATTAGTCTTGAGTCGTCGCAATGCCACACACGTCAACTTGCCAAACATTGTAGAACTAATTTTCAATATTCAATGAATAAAAGTTATATACCTTTTCAGCTTGTTCATTTTGATATTTGGGGGCCTTCCCCATTGCCATCTGTCTCTAGACATCAATATTTTATTTATTTTATTGATGATTTCTTTCATTGTTGGTGGATCTATCTGAAGAGGTCTCGTGAGGAGGTTCCACGCATTATCCAAGTTTTTTGTAAGATGGTTGAGACGTAGTTTGAGCGGTCTGTAAAAAATTTCAGATCTGGTAACACTAGAGAATACTTTGAGAAGTCTCTCAATATTATTATGGAAGACAAGGATATCATTCATGAGTCTTCCTGCCCTTACACTCCACAACAAAATGGAGTGGCTGAAAGAAAAAATCGTCATCTATTAGAGACCTCTCGAGCATTTCTCTTGCAACACAATTTGTCCAAAAAATTCTAGGCCAATGTTGTATATTATCAATCGCATGTCATCTCGGACTCTTGGAAATCTGTCTCCCCTACGGTTGTTATGCGCTGAACTCTTTTCTCCCTTGTTCCTCATGTGTTTGGGTGCCTTTGCTTCATTCATTGTCTTGGTCCGGGAATTAAAAAACTGGACCCTGGAGCTGTTCGTGGCATCTTCTTGGGGTATTCTCATACTCAAAAGGGCTATAAGTGATTGATCCTATAACGGGCAAGCGTTATGTACTTAAAGATGTCACATTTTTTTAAAAATAAGTCTTAATTTTACTCCCAGTCTTCTCCTCGTGAGGAGATTGCTTCTATTTCACCCTCTCCTCCATTACCTATTCTTTTGCCCATGGTTTCCCCCCTCCCCCAGCCCTTCACCCGACCCACCTGCCCCATTGCCCACCGCCGCCACTCGCCGCCAGGCATCCCGCCGCCGGCCTGCCGCCACCATCTTCCTCTCTCTCTCTCTCTCTCTCTCTCTCTCTCTCTCTCTCTCTCTCTCTCTCTTTAAGATCTTGACCGAACGAAGGGGATTTCACCCCGTCATCACCGGCCGGCAGGCCAACAGCCACTGCAACCGTTGTTGTCGCCATCACCGCCGCCGTCGACGTCGGATTTTATTTTCGCATTCTGATCCGAGTTAAGGTATATTTCGATCTTTTTTATAAAAGAAAATCTCAAAAAATTAGAAATAATGTATCGTTGTGTAGATCTATTAATATTTAGCTTTCAAAAAAATTTAACATGTTGATTAGACAAAATCCCCAAAATTAACCCTACTTAGGGGTTAAAAATTAGGGCTTTTGTATGATTAGTGTAATTAGAGTTCTATTAAATGTGTCAAACACTCAATTGAACTTATTAGAACCTAATTGTACAAATTTTTGCATTAATTGCATATTATTAGTGTTAATTTGTTAAAACTAACCCTAATTAGGGGTTAAAAATTGAGACTTTTGTACGATTAGTGTAATTAAGGTTCAATTTGAACTTATTACAATCTGATTGCATAGTTTTTTGCATTAATTGCATGTTATTAGAGTTAATTTGATAAAATTAACCTTAATTAAGGATTAAATTTTGGGGCTTTGTATAATTAATGTAATTAGGGTTCTATTGAGTATGTCAAACACTCAATTGAACTTATTGAACCTAATTGTACAGATTTTTGCATTAATTGCTCGTTATTAGTACTAATTACTTAACATTAACTTTAATTAGGGGTTAAAAATTAAGACTTTTGTATCATTAGTGTAATTAAGGCTCAATTGAGTGTGCCTAACAGTCAATTGAAGTTATTACAATCTGATTGCATAGTTTTTTACATTAATTGCTCATTATTAATACTAATTACTCAAAATTAACCTTAATTAGGAGTTAAAAATTGAGACTTTTGTATCATTAGTGTAATTAGAGTTCAATTGAGTATGCCAAACACTCAATTGAACTTATTACAATCTGATTGCATAGATTTTTTTCATTAATTGCATGTTATTAACGTTAAATTTTTAAAATTAACTTTAATTAAGGATTAAAAATTGGAGCTTTTGTATGATTAGTGTAATTATGGTTCAATTAAGTGTGTCAAACACTCAATTGAACTTATTACAATCTGATTGCATTTGTGTCTTTTTATGTTATGCAGGAATATGACATAATAAAGACATCGTGAACAGGATGTGGAGCAGCAGGGTGTTGATCCTAGTTGGCAACATTGCACACTTGTGGACAATAGGCAGAGAGGAGGGTCAAATGCAATTGGTGTGGAAAGGAGATGGGTGGAGATGTGTATCGTCTAAAAAATCATATTGCTAGCATAACAAGAGACGTCTGCAGATGTAAGTCAATTCCGCTGAACTTGAAAAAGAAAATGAGGACTTATATGCTAGGTAAAAAAGCACAAAAAGATTTATCATCTCAACAACACATAGATATGCAATATGAGATATCAGGGTGCTAGAGACGAAGGGATTACACTATGCATGTTCACCGGCCGATCAATTTAGATGATGATGATGAGGAGGAGGAGGAGGAGGATGATAAGGAGGAGAATCCAGATGACCCTGATGCACAGTACACCAGAGCTGTTCGTACCAGTTTACGGGCAAATAGAGAGGATGATGACCGGCGAAGAGGCATAAGATCAGATCATCAGGTGGATCAATGCCTACCAGTTTTCAATCTGGGAGGCTCTTCTACTTGTAGGACTGCTAGTTTTGTGTTGGGTTGTGGACGGACATCAGATGTGGCACGCGGTCCTATGGACTAATTTTTGTACAAATCAAGGTCTGCCAGACAACCTGGAATCAAGCAAGTATTGAAAGGAGTCAAGGCCTCAGTAAAAAATGCCTTGAAAGGAATTATGAAATGGTTTTTACATGTAAGTGTGCCAGCACATACAACATCCAGTCCATATTTTCAGACGATGGTGGATGTAATTGCAGATGCTGGGCCTGGTGTAAAGGCCCACACACCTCGCTACATTTATAATGTTGGGCTCGAAGAGGAGTATAATAACTTGAAGGTATGTGTCGACAATTTCAAAAATGTGTGGAAGAAGCATAGTTGTACCATCATGTGTGATGGTTGGACATGGACCACAAGGAGATCTATGATTAATTTTCTTGTATATTACAGTGAGGGGATTATTTTTTTGAAGACTGTGGATGCCTAAAACAAAATAAAGAATGATGAATATTTGTACAAGCTAATGAATGACGTAGAAGAGGAAATTTGTGAAGAAAATGTTGTGCAGATAGTCACTGACAACGAACTAAGCTACAAAACAGCTGGTAGATTGTTAATGCAGAAGAAGAACCATTTGTACTGGGTGCCTTGTGCAACACATTCCATTGACTTGATGATGGAAGACATAGGCAAAGACCCTTTTGTTGTTGAGATGGTACAGCATGCTCAGATGATCACGGGATTTATTTATAGTCACAACAAGATCTTAAATACGATGAGAGAGCATATAGGTGGACGGAATCTTCTTCGTATTGACCTTGTCAAATTTGCATCCAACTTTATCTCTTTAGAGAGTTTGGGTAAAGACAAGCATCAGTTGGGCCAGTTAGCCCACTCTGACGAGTTTCTGGCACATATAGGGATACTGAGGGCCGATGCTAGTAATGTTGCCTTGGCAGTGAAATCACTAGTTGGGGAGAGAAGTTTTTGGGATAAAATTTCTCGCTATCTGAAAGTGGTTGAGCTTCTGGTACATATTCTGAGGTTAGTTGATGGAGATGACAAAAATGACATGGGATATTTGTATGAGGCCATAAATAGAAAAAAGGAGCACTTAAGGGAAAGTCATCCTACAACTTTTGAAAAATGGTGGAGGATCATCGATGATAAATGGGAGTCGATTCTCTATCATGATCTCTATATTACTGGTTAATCCTTCATCTTTTCTACTTGATTTTATTTGATTAATTTTAATGACATTTATTTTGATAACTAATGAACATTAATTTAAATGCAAGATATTTTTTCAACCCAAGGTATCAGTATAGTGAGAGCGTGCATAATGATGGGGAGGTCTTTCGAGGCACAACTAATGTGATTACTAGAATAGTAAGGAATACGAATGAAAGGATAGATGCCTTAGCAGAGGTAACATACAAAGTAGTAGTTTATGAAAATCCAGTCTTCTATCATTAACTTATGCCATTTATATTTATTTTGTAGATGGAGAGATTTAAATTGAAGATTGGTATTTATGGAGATGAGGACGTCAGGACTGTAATAATGAGGACAACTCCAAGTGAATTACATAATAAATAGCCAAACATTCAATTTAATGAATTACTACCATTCATTATTAACATAATCGTCCTTCTTTTTTCTTTTGCAACAGCTGAATGGTAGATCTTGATTAATTACAGACAAGCTGCCACAAACCCTTCGGTGTATGTTGCAGTGAGAGTACTTAGTCAAACCACTTCTTCCAGTCAGTGTGAAAGAAATTAGACTATATTCAGTCTCATTTACATGAAGGTTCGTAGCAGATTGGGTGTTTTTAGGCTGGAGAAGTTGGTATATTGTCACTACAACATGCGCCAAAAGATTAGGCAGATTCAGGAAAGATAAAAGTTTGAAAGACAGAGATTCATGGAATTTGCTGGCAGACCAGTTGATGAGCTTGTACATCATATTGACATTGATAAACTGCCAGATAAAGAACACCCATTGCATTCTTGGGTGAAGAGCAGAGCAGCCAGAGATGCACAGCCCGAGTTTGATCCTCAGGATCGGAGTTAGATAGGAGGTGAATTAGATGCAGTAGTTGCTCGAGATCCTGAATTTCAAGCAACATAAGAAGGAGGTGCACGTATTCTTCAGAGGCGTCGAAAGTCAGCCACACTAGCAAACACTGTTAGAACTTCTGCCTCTCAGCCAGCACTCAGGAAATTAGCTATTCAGATGGATCCACATAGAAGAAAGGAGAAAGAGCCAGCGAGACCTTCATTGTAGTCATCTAGCAGTAAAAAGAAAACACAATCAAAAGGAAAGTAAACAATGAGTGGACCCATCGGAAGAAGAACAAGGGGGATACACAGCTAGAGTTCAGCAGACTAGAGAGACACTTGAGGACACCTCAGCTTTACCACCTCACTTGGCCAGCATGTACGAAGCAGAGAGACAAACCTACAGGCGTAAAAGAAGGCAATTGAGGAAAACAAGCCAAGTGGGGAGTGATGACTCCACTGAGGATGAGGATGACGATGATGATGATGATGGAGATGGTGATGGTGCTGCTGCTGCTGGACTATCAAAAGGTTCTGCATTTGAGAGCAATTACACAAGATACAAAGATTACTCCGCACCTCCGAGTCATTCTGGAAGAGCCCAAGGCCAAAGACAAGGACAACAAAGGAGATTTGAAGGCCAACAGAGACAGACATGATATGATTGGCTCCATGAGAAGATGCATCTTCTTATCTGCTCATTTTTCACCCCTCTACACTACTGAGGGTTACTCTGGACCTCCACCTATACAGTATGGTATTTATGTCCCTCCAATACAATCAGGAAAAAGTTCAAGCCAACAAGCTTACACACTTCGAGGGATTCAAAAAGGATTCAAAGACCTCGCTAGCTCCTTATTTGGCTATAGATATCCAGCACATATGTTGGCATATTATGGCCCGCTAGCTCAAACTTATGAGTCGGATGATGAAGGATCACATATGTGATCTTTCTAATGTATTTTTTATTAATTTCATGTGAAATACTTCATAATGTCTTTTTTAATTAGTGCACAATAATAATTATTAGCGAGTTATTTGTCTTTAATGTTTATTTTTTATGAATGTACATAAATTGCATTCATTTTTATTGTACATTCATTGAATAATATGTATATTTTTTTTCCCTATTTTTTTTAAATTTTTCTGATTTTTTCTCATTTGTTTATTATTTTTTTAGTCGGGCCGACCATACTTCATCAGGACTCGGCCGATCCAGATTACATCGGATCGGGATCCACGAGTCCCGATTCAGGGACCCAATCCGACCTGGAATTACTTGCTTCTGCCTGAGAGTGAGGTTGTGAATGAAACTTTATCTGCATTTGCCTGTCAGAAGCTGCCATGTGTGCCTAATGATGATACTATACTTAAAGTTCTCACGTACTCTCGACAAACTTGGCAAAAGAAGAGACCGCTTGCAGATATGCCACCTCAAGGAGCTACTAAAATTTCAGGCTTGCTAGTTGGTTCCTCCATAATTTCTTGGCCTGATCTTGACCTTCCTATTGCTGTTCGAAAAGGTACAAGATCGTGTACTCGTCATTCGATCACTAATTTTGTTTCTTATTCTCGTCTCTCACCTGCACATTATTCTTTCTTATCTACCATCTCTTCATATCATATTCCTAACTCACATTCTAAGGCTGTGAAAGACCCTAAATGGGTGGCTGCTATAGATGAAGAAATGTGTGCACTCATTCAAAATGGCACTTGGGAGTTGGTAGACATGCCTAAAGGGAAGAGCTTGGTTGGCTCTCGGTCGGTGTACACTATCAAATACAGCTTAGATGGTACTGTGCAAAGGTATAAGGCTAGACTGGTAGCCAAAGGGTTTACAAAAACGTACGGTGATGACTATTTGGAAACTATTGCTCTAGTTGCAAAGTTGAAATTTGTGCGGGTTATTTTATCTCTCACTGTCCAGTTTGGTTGGGAACTTCATCAATTGGATGTAAAGAATGTGTTTCTGAATGGTGACTCGCAGGAAGAAGTTTATATGCAACCACCTCTTAGGTTTGTTGTCAGGGGGAGAGTCTGCAAGTTGAGAAAGGCATTGTATGGCCTAGAACAGTCTCCTCGGCCTGGTTCGATCGTTTTCGGACAGCAATGGGTCGTTTTGGTTATGTTCAAGGCAACTCCGATCATACGTTGTTTACTAAATGGTCTGATGGATAGCTTGTGGTGCTTCTTGCCTATGTTGATGACTTGATGTTATGATTATTACAGGTGATCATAAGGCAAAAATTTGCAAATTAAAGGTAGACCTCGCCAGGGAGTTTGAGATCAAAGATCTAGGTGAGCTCAAGTATTTTCTTGAGATTAAGATGGCCATATCTCAACATGGACTTTATATTTATCAATGGAAGTATGCTTTGGACCTGTTGAATGAGACTGGAAAGTTGGGTTGTAAGCCTGCCTACACTTCGATTCAGGCAAATCATGGTTTGTCTAATTCTGCATTAGTGACGAGACTTTATGTCAAAGGCTAATAAGGGAGTGTATCAACATCTTGTGGGGAGATTACTTTATTTGTCACTTACTCGACCTAATATTGTTGATGCAGTCAATGTTGTTAGTCAGTTTATGCATGCTCCTCGGGTCCCTCATATACAAGCTATGGAGCGCATCCTGCGTTGTGTCAAGTCATGCCCCAGAAAGGGCTGCTATATAAAAAAGGTGTTCCCACTTGAATGTTGAAGGTTTTTCTGATATTGATTGGGTAGGTTCTCGTGATGATCAAAGATCAACTAGTGGTTATTGCACTTTTCTTGGTGGCAATTTAATAGCTTGGCGCAGTAAAAAACAAAGTATATATGCTCGTTCAAGTGCTAAAGCATAATATCGAGCCATGGTGTGCTCGTTCAAGTGTTAAAGCAGAATATCGAGCCATGGCATGGTCTTTCTTAGATGTTGTGGCCAGTAGCGGACGGAGAAATTTTGTCCAGTGGGGTCACTCGGGCAGTAAGTCATAAGCATGACTGGGTCAGTGGAGTCTTAGGCTAGGCCATATGGGGTCCTGGGTTGGGCCAGTGGGGTTCTAGACTGGGTCAATGGGGTCCCGGGCTAAACTGCATTGGACTGGGCCAATGGGCTTGGCAAAATCCAGTGGGATCCCAGCACCCCACTGGG
The DNA here is from genome assembly GCA_030544215.1 of Zantedeschia hybrid cultivar. Classification (NCBI taxonomy): domain Eukaryota; kingdom Viridiplantae; phylum Streptophyta; class Magnoliopsida; order Alismatales; family Araceae; genus Zantedeschia; species Zantedeschia hybrid cultivar. The sequence continues at coordinate 53,358,205 of JARZZO010000011.1, forward strand.
TTAACGTTGGATCTCCCGCTGGTTGTGGCTTTGACTTTTCTTACAAGACCTTGGTGTTCAGGTTCATCTGCTGATAAAATTGTATTGTGACAACAAGGTTGTTATTAATATTGCCAACAATCCTACTCAACATGATCGGACTAAACATATTGAGATTGATCGCCATTTCATCCGTGAGAAGCTTGACTCTGGGGAACTCTGTTTGCCTTACATTCGCTCTACCGATCAACTCTCTGATGTCTTCACCAAGGGTTTGACTTGAGAATAGTTCAACTCCATATTGTCCAAGCTGTACATGATTGATATCTATGCTCAACTTGAGGGGGAGTGCAGTCAGAAATAAGAAACAAGGACCTTTATGTAATAGTTCTTATTTTATTTGCTATTTTTTGTCATGTATGTGACTAATGTTGTTCTTACTTCTTAGTCGCAACTAGGAGCTTTTTAGTCTTTTGGATGTAAGTGTTCTTTTGCCCCAAGAGCCTATTAATATGAGATGATGGGGAAAGTCTGCATGATGATCTGATCCCCTATGTTGGATCTCCCTTGTGTCCGTGCCCTTCTTCCTCCCTCTCTCATCTCTCTCTTTTGTTTGCTACAGCCACCTCCCCACTTAGGCACCGCTCACTCACTGGCTGTTAACATCTCATTCACCCACCAAAACTTAGTGCAATGAACTCAGCCATATGATGACCTTGGAACACCCAATGACCAGTTATGATATATGGGAGTAGCTTAATTGAATACGAAAGACTATGCTGTAACGATTTTACCTTGTTGGGAGTTACGCATCAGTATTTTTAACATAGGATGTCTTTTAATTTCTCTTCATTTTGTACAGGTCTCATGTATCTGCCAGTGAAAGAAGGGAAAAGAAATGAGAAATAGTAGAGGGAAGGGCCGGTTAAGTCTCCTAGAACCACACAAATGTGCAAGGAAATGACACTAGTTGTTTTCTCCTTAGCGATCAATACATCCACACAAACTGAGGAAACTATATCCTAATAGAAATCCATCCTTTTAGAAAATGAATGGAAAAAGTTCCACATAGGCATAAGAAAAAAGCACACAGAATATTCATTGATCACAAAATATAAACTGCCAAGAGAAAATAATTCCCTAAAAAAAATGAATGAAGCCTTCCAAAATTTATTTTTGACAATAAATGTCTTCCAAAAACTTATGCTTATAAGCATGCCCAATAGATGTCTTAAAAGACTCAATGGTATAAGGAAATAATGTTTCCCAACAAGGTCAAATCATAACAGATTTTGCATTTGGTGTATTTCATATGCCATGAAATTCTTCATATATACCTAAAGGAAACATCTAATTCTTCCAAACAAGTGTACAGAAAATATCTTATCAATAAACCTGCTAGAATAGCATCCTTCTGCCAGCGCAAAAGATAGCTGGGAGCCCATACTACCTGTAAAGTATAAGCATATAATCTCAGACACAATACACAGTTTCCTATGATTTCCTCCCCCCCCCCCCACAAAACAAAACAGAAGAGAATTGACCAGTGCAAAAGGGGAGGAAAAGAAAAACTTACCTTCATCAGCACTATCTGCATTATGGATGCTAGAACTGGATTTGTAATCGTTACAAATGAGTGTATCCACACTTTCTAGACAATCTACAAGTTATGAGCACCAACTTTAGTTTAGCTTGCGTTACTATTCATAGAAGCCTTCAAATGGGGAACAAGCAGGAGGTTCCAGTTCCAAATGTACTTAGATAAAATAGAACAAGAAAAAAAAAAAAAAAAAAAAGAATCTCCTGGAGGTCGATGCAGCATATTTAACTCCTGCTTAACTAGTCAACAGGCATCACATACATTTGAATATTCCCAGTTGCAGCTGACTAGAGGTTCCAGCAGGGGTGGACTTGATAATTCTGCTGGTGGACTTGATAATACTGAATAACATTGGGAAGAGATCGTGCAAAGGGGAGATATTTTTCAAGGAAAGTGTACTTGAGCTCTAAGCACCACTAAATTAGAGGTGGAGATGTCATATTCAACATTACATGCATCAGAATTTTTTTCATCTGTGTTCATTTCTTTTGATTGAGGAACCATGCTAAAGACTAAGCAGAACTGCTATATTTAAGTCGCATGTAGCAAGATTTGAAGACAAATGAATATCACATAACAAAAACTAAGAGTTCAAGGGGGACAAATGTGGGATCCCCAGTTCCCCAGAGGGGCAATGTTGGGAGAGGACCACAAAGGAAGGAAAGGAATGGGAAGTGTATTGAGAGAAAAGGAAGGGACCACACAGGTGGGGCTGAAGATGTGGCTTAGCTGCCATGGGAACAGCCAGGGGGCTGCACAGTGCAGAAAGCTGATGGTCTGTAGTGAGTGTAGGGTAGAGGGACACGGACCCTTGCCTTGTCACAATATGTTGGCAACAGTAAATACCCGATAACTCCGGAATACCATATCCGAAGATCACTTATGCACTCCAAAGAGCATTTAGGCTCAAATCCACTCCAATAATAAGATTCTCTCAAAACCCTTTTTCAGACTACCCATCTCTAACAACAAAGATAGAATTTACCGAACTGCTCCATGTCTTTTGTTTACAAATAAGTGACATTTGCATACTAGAGATGGGTAGTGTGCCCACGTACATTGTTTGATAACTGATTGAGATGTGGGAGGGAGGCAGCATTTGTCTATCATTAGCCTTGAGTTCCTGGACTCAGCAAGGATAACTGTGCAGGACAATGTTACCATTGTGCGTCCTAGGGATTTTGTCCCTCAAAATTAGACAAAGCATGTCAAGTAGGAAAGAGGTGAGAGGTATGGGAAAATCAGAGAGAATTCTGGAAAAATCTCAGAAATTGAGAAGGTGCCCTTCACTACTGTATCTTGCACAGGGAAACAAACTGGAAGCAAGGACTGTTCAGATGGACTTATAAGCGAGTTCAGGAGGTTGTGATCTTAGGATAGATACCGTTTCAGTCCCTGTATGCCCCTCGGCTGTGCTTCTTTTCTTTTTTTTTTACTTTTTCAACCAACTTTCGAGTGGGATTTGTGCCTTTGTACAGAAAGATGCTGTCAGAGTTTTGATTTAAGGTGCATTTGGTTCTATGTAAAACATATCCAAAATGGAAAAGGTCTTCTAAGGAAACAAATTTACCAGAAAAATGAACATAAATTTGTCATTTAGTATTAAAAAATGTTCTCAGCTGCTGTAGAAAAGAGCATTTTGTCCCATCCCATGGATGCCAAAATCGGGAAAAGGAGGGGTGGTCAACAAATCAAGAATTCTGCTTACTGGGGTTCTTCGGATTGCCAATCATTGTGCTACACTTTCGGGAAAAGTCTTTCATTCAGCCCATTTTATATGAAACCAAACAGACTCATAGCTAGGCGGCTTGTCGTAGGTGGATTCATGGAAGGAAAAGGATGTTTTCATTGCAATCTAATGGGTGATAATCTGTCGATTTTTAAAGCTACGTGGCTCATCCTTAACCATGTTGTAAGGTGTAATTAAAACCATGATTTTGCTAGAGTTTGAATAGTTAATAGTACTCAATGACAAGTTTTAAGGGTGTAATAGGGGCCGTTTTCACACTGTTTAGTGAATATTACAGCATATATTTTGTGCATATTGATGTTATTGGGCCGTCCAACTCAAAACCTTGAGGCATTAAGTGGAGTAGGCACCATCTATTTCAGCATTGTTTCTTTTGCCCCTTTTTCAATGTGGGATTATTCTAACAGTGCATGTAAGCCCCTTCATAACAACTCAATTATAGAACCAAATGTCTATGACCTTGTGGCATTTAACTCTTGTATAAAGGCTGACAATCTCCCTATTCTACTGAATGTCATTTAGTGACCTAGCAACTAGGTTTCCATTTTGACTAGGTCTACAATATATTTGCATCATTAAACAATCAATTGTAAGACCTAGAGGCCTTGTCGTTAAGGTAAAACTGTGTCATGTTCTTGCTGTAATCACATGTAAAGAACAGGGTATAAACATGAAATTTGACCTTGTAATATGAGTTCTGCACAGAAAAACATGGCATAAGTAGAGCACAACATTTAGGAAACGTAAGTTGCCAGTATATAAATATGTAGAACAGGCACTCATGACCACGTAATTAAGTGTTCTACTTGTATGTATATATGTACGTGTACGTACGTGTGTATGTGTATATATATAGTAACTATGTTAATTTGGGAAGGGGTGAAAACTATGGACATGATTCCTATGGCCATGTACTCTTCTAGACCAAGACTATGTTGTTGCACTACCATGGAGGCTTTCGCCTCTTTTAGGTGGAGCGATACCCTAACACTACTACCTTACCTCTTTTAAGACGAGACCCTACTCATGGTGGGAGTTGGGAACCGTGGCCCAATTATGACAGTAGAGGTACATCAGGACGTCAGATAGCCTTTATGACCGAGAGATATAGGTCCAATCTCGGCATTCCTAACTTGGAACACTAAGAGAGTTTCGCTTGTATGCACACATGGTCAATTTTTAGACCTCACAGTTTCATGAGCTGTTGAGAACAACTAGTCCTACTTGCTTGCCTCACCTTTTGTGACAGTCAACAGCTGTTAGGGCAGATGGGCAAGGACCTAGTTAAGTCTATTTATACCTATTCCACCGAGGCATGGCGATCTTAGCTAGTGTGTCACTGACCCTGTCACTTCTGAATTCAGTTAGTCAGAGTCACTTTAAAAATAAATTGAACTGCATGACTACAAATAGATGACCCCTGTAGCACCAATCTTGAGACAACCGAGTGCATAGAAATGGATAAGCCTAATTGTGGGTACGACAAAATATGGTCAAAAGAAACTCAAATGACCGTTGTAGTGACCCTGATAACTAACCCTTTGCTTACCTACTCAACGTATATTTAAAAAAAAAAAACTTTTAGAATAATGCAATATAACAGCCAATAAGTAAGGTATTTAAAGTCCAGTCCAGGAGAAGTAGAGTCTTAAAGCAAGTAGTGCGGTACTTTGTTTAAGTGCATCCCTCAGTATACAGTGGTCTATTTTCTTGCATTTTAGTTTAATTTCATGCATTAGAGTAGAATTTCCTTCCTTAATTATGTGCCTATTATTAGATCTATCCTTTCTTTTTTGTGATGAGTAACAATGTTCATGTTTCGGTTTGTTTTGGTTTATAGAGAATTTTTTTCAAACCAAACCAACCCAAATGGGTGGCAGAAACCGAACCAAAAAAAAAAAGGTTCAATTCCGGTTTTTATCTAAACCACAAGCCACAGACTCAACCAAACGCAGACCAGGCAGTTTACCAAACATGCAGTGCTGGGGGGATGAGGGAGAAACTTTTATATATTTTTAAGGCATAGGCATTTCCTTTTCTCCGATATCGGATTAAACAATGCCCGCTAGATTTCCCTTTCACTAATCTTCCCCCAAAGTGTACTCTAATCTTGAGAAATCCGAAACCATTTCTTTTAGATTTGAAAAATTCACCATCACCTAAATGCTTAGAGCCCCCCATCTTCCAGGTGTTCTGCTCCTTCGTGCCCTTCTCCCCCTCCTCATGGGCCATGTTGAAGGTGAAATGGGGACTGAAGAATAGGTAGTGGTCCAGCATCACCAGGGTGCATACTTTGAACCTGATGAAGGCCTAGTACCCCAATGACCCCATGAGGAAGATGTTCATGGGGATGGAGAGTGATGGCAACTGTGGCAACCATTGGTACCCCCCCACAACTTTGGCGCCTGATGCTGTGGCCGCAGCACCGCCATCACCGCCCTCCTCACCAGCCAAAGCGGCACTGTCACAGTGTATCCGACCCATCCATGAGGCCTCAGCCACCGGTAGGCAGCGGTCGCCACGGACGAGCCCACAATAAGGAGAAGGGCAGCCACCAGCTTAACATCATCGGCAGGATGTGGGGCCTTCCTGGTCATAGTACCTGCAAGGTGATGGGGGTGAGGACTTCCTGGTCATGGCCACGGCAACCGCTGTGGTGAGGGCAAGGATGCCCACAGTGATAGGGTCGAGCAGGTTGAAGCCATCAGTGAGGGCGGTGGGGATGCAGAGTCTGCTGCTGTAGTGTACCAAGCAGAAAGCATCAGAAGAGGTCCAACTATCTTAGTCTGATATTGGGAAACTAAACATAGGTGAAGCTGCGGATTCTATATAATACTTCTTTCATATAAAGATTCCCTTGGCAGCAAAAAGGGCAACGAACTTGTGATCATGGGCCTTGGCTCAAAACAAAATAAGAAAGAAACAAGCACCCAGCGGCAAGGCCAGTGCGCACATTATCATCGGCGTGACCTAAAGCAAAATGAGAATAAAATTCGAATTGAATGGTTTGGATTGGTTTCTGTGGTTTGGGATTTTGGAAAACCGAGCCAAACCGAAATACTTATCAGAATGAACCATTTGGTTTAGTTTTTCGGTTTGAACCAAATAGTGAACACCCTAGTGATGAGTGGTAGTGGTTAGGGAGGATTTTCTATGAATTAATGACCCATTGCCACCCTTCTTCCCTTGTTTTTCCCCCCTTATGGGTGGCAGGGTCAAGACAAGCCAGACAAGGGAGTGATTGTTAGGAGTGTACTGAGGAGTTAGCCTCAATGGACTGTTGACAATAACTCTAGTGTGCTTTTACAGCTTTCACTTTCTGTAACTTTTTGGGATATGTACTTTCAATTTGAATATTATGTAACTGAACCAATTGACATGAAATTTCACCTTTCCTTACCAAATTGTATCTTGGTGCACACTTCTTATTTATTCAAATCTTGTGCTTTGTCTCACTTCTCTGACTCGTACAAATCCCCAAACCATCAAAACTGCATGTGACCATTCCACGCCAATTGTGTATTTAAAATTTTAAAAGCCTGTGGGTCGTCATAGATAGACCTCGCAGTCTCGCACACTCTGATTTGACAACAGCATCTGAATATCACTTGCTTGACCAATATCAAGTGCACCATTGATCACCAATCCTTGGTGCTAACAGTTGCTTCATGACAGATTCCAGCAATCCCACCACTTCATTGTCAACTCAACCCCCATGAGATCCTCTGTTGCTACAACAATCCCCTGATCAACAATAGTCTCCTCAAATAGCATGTGATATTTTACACTATGACCTGTGAAAGGTGTCAAGGCAACCTAAAATGTAAACATCAATCATGGTTTTTGAGCCACATGATGAGATGGCATCATATGTTCTTTTTCCACCAGATGTGGAGCTCAAACCAAACCTTAATGATGGCCCATACCTACAGTGGCTTTATCAGCTTCTTTGGAAGGGCACTGTTTGCACTCTTAAATTCCCTTTAAAAAATAAAATAAAATCTGATTCAGGTCAGTCTGATTGATAATAATTAACCTGGCAAAAAAGCCTTGTCATACTAGACTTAGCAAGGGCCGTGGAGTAGAAAACATGGATTGCGGAATCGGCGGGTTCCGATCCGATTCGGGGGGGATTTCACTGTTCCCCCCCACCGATTTGAAAAAAAAAAAAAAAAAGGCCGAAATCGGCCCGAACCGGACCAAATCGGGGCCGGACCGGCCAGATCGGCCGGTCCGGACCCGATCTGGTCCGGTTCGGGCCGGTCCCGATCCCCCCCCTTAAGGTTTAAGGGTTTAGGGGTTTAGGGTTTTAGGGTTTAGAGTTTAGGGTTTAGGTTTTAGGGTTTAAGGTTTAGGGTTTAGGGTTTTAGGGTTTTAGGGTTTAAGGGTTAAAGGGTTAAGGGTTAAGGGTTAAGGGTTAAGGGTTAAGGGTTTAGGGTTTAGGGTTTAGGGTTAAGGGTTTAGGGTTTAGGGTTTAGGGTTTATGGTTTAGGGTTTAGGGTTTAGGGTTTTAGGGTTTTAGGGTTTAGGGTTTAGGGTTTAGGGTTTTAGGGTTTTAGGGTTTAGGGTTTAGGGTTTAGGGTTTAGGGTTTAGGGTTTTAGGGTTTTAGGGTTTAGGGTTTTTTTATGGATGTACTTGAATTGCATTCATTCTTATTGTACATCAATTGAATAATATGTATGTAATTTTTTCTGATTTTTTTTTATTTTTTCCTGATTTTTTCTGACTTTTTTTAATTTTTTATTATTTTTTAATCTGGCCGAGTCGGACTGGCCAGACTTCATCTGGATCGGCCGACTCGGCCGATCCGATCCGAGTTGGATCGGGATCGGCGGGTCCCAATTCGGGGACCCGATCCGATCCGGAATTCCTTGGTAGAAAATAAATCTCTAGAGGTGTTTGTATGACCAGATTATACTATCATACAAAGTCAAAAGAAAAGAAGTAATGGCATGTTTGTCTCATAGAAAGCAATCAAAAAAAAAAGGGAAGAGAGACAAGAACTGCAGTCATGATTTAAAAGGTATTAAAAGGTGAAGAAGAAAGGAGTCTATGGCAGGCTCCCCTGGCCCCTTTGGGCCTTTCCTCTCAAAGAAAGAAACAACTTCAGCAGCAGGAGCTTCACAAACAGGACGACCAGTACCACCTTGAGCAAGAAGCAGCTGTGGCAAAGAGTAGAATACTAACAGCAGCAGCAGCAAAGGGACGAGGGGGGGAAGAGTCCCACCTCTGGTGGAACTTCCCACCCGCACCGGGTTGGGAACACCCACCCGGTGAGGTTCTTCCCACCATTGGTGGGAAGAGTCCCACCTGTTGTGGGACTCCTCACCTCCATTGGGTGGCTTCCACCCGATGAGGAGGGAGGAGGGAACTGTCCAGTGGAGGAATCCCACCTAGAGTGGGACTCAAAACTCCACCAGATGGGAGGGGAGAACCCGTAGGCCTCTCCTCCATCCTCCGGATGCATCCGGTGGAGGTGGAGAGGGATGCACCCCCTTCTCCTCCTCCCTACCTAACAGCTAGTTAGTTACAAAAAAGAAAAGAAATGAAATGAAAACACAAAAGGTAGAGTCTTTTATACAAAATTGACACTTTTTTACTGTTTTACTCATGTAAGAGTAAGAAAACAGAAAATAAGGGGGGTTCTATATAAATTTTTACCACACCTCCATCGGATGGGTGTGTGTTTAATGCACATGCATAACCTACCTACCATCCGGTGGAGGTGCATGACATAACTACCAACTGGTGGAGGTATAAAGGTGGGAATGTTTTTACTTTTACCGTGGGTAACTTTCCATGGTAACTATAAACTAGTGGAGGTATGCATTTGCATGAATGCGAGAAGAAACTTACCTTCCATCCGGTGGAGGTAGAGGTAGGACTTGGTCAAAATTCCCCTCGTGGGTAATTTCCCATGGTTAAATTCTTAGAACTCCAACCCAGTGGAAGTGTGCACTTGTTCAAACTTGTTCATGCAGCAGAAAGCCTACCTTCCACCCAGTGGAGGTGCATCACTGGGCATGTAATTGCCCCCCTTGGGAGGCTATAAATACCCCCCTAGGGGGTCCCATATGCAGAGGATCAGAAGCAAGGGCAAGGTGGAGAGTTTCCTTACAAGAAGGACTCTCATTTGGGGTTTTGAGGGGTAAGGCTTTGGCCTCCACTCGCTTATATGTTTTGGGTATGAAGTTTTAGCTTGACCCTCCCATGTTATCATATTATAACATACAATGATATATGCATATGAGCATTAATTTCATCATCTATGATTATATGATTAGTAACTTGATCACTTACCTTGTTCATTAACAATGCACTAATGAGACCATCCTTGTCATGTTAATCACATCATAACATGATAAGTAGGCCACGGCTAGTCATAATATAATCAGCATAACATTATTTACGGTGTTATGGCATAAACCAAGTCATATAATCTTATGACACAGGTCGAATCATATGGTGTTGTAACATAAACTAAGTCATATAATGATTAATGACACAAACAAAGTCATTATTAATCACATATTGATGCTATAGTGATAGATAGATGTTTAGTTATGGCAATTTTGTCTTTTATATGTTTGCTGCCTTTTTATTTTGTTTTTATTCCCTGTTCTTTATGTTAGCAGGGGTAAAATAGTCATTAGTGGTTGTATGTATTTTTGCCCTAATAGTATAAAAGCCTTGTATGGTCTGCCCGGCCTCTCTAGTTGAGAGAGAGAGCCACTGAACCACTTGTTTTGCCTCTCCAACTCCTCTTTCTCTTCTCTCTTCATGGTATTAGAGCTTTGTAAGAGAAAAAAAACACAGTTCAGAGTTGACTGACAAGGAGAGTTCTACCCAGGCCTGCGGTTCCTCTATTTTAAGAGATCTTGAGGCTCTTGGTCCCTTGGAGAAAGGACCGGTTCCTTCTCCTCCTACATCCAGTGCACCTAAGAGAGAATCCCTTGGAGGCCGGGCCTCCTATTTCTTGTTTGAGAAGGGACCAGACCCTTCCCTCTTGCTTCCACCCGTCTGCCTACTCCGACCCCCTGTCCAAGTTGTTTGGAGGTCGTCTAGACCCATTTAGGGTTTCCTGCTGGCCGGACACTTCCAGCTCCCCTTCTCACGGTAGTCTGGAGGCCAAACACCCTTTCTAGGGTTTTTTTGAAGGCCGGCTCTCTCCTTTTGGGAGTTAGAGGAGGCTGGTCACACTTGTCTAGGACATCTCAGCCCATGTTCTATCCTTCTGTGAGGACAGACCTTTGCAACCTCCACACAATCCCTGTTCAAGGGATTCTTGGGGGACTGGACACCCTATTCTAAGGTTTCTTGACATATGTCCTTGTAAAAGCCTTGTGAAAAAAAAAACATGTCTAAGACAATGACAAGCGAGGTCTCCACCAAAGGAGATAGCTCGGGGGAGAACTTCCACCTTCAACTTCCTCCTGTGAAGTTGAACGATTCAAACTATTTAGACTGGGCAGCAGCTATCAAAACCTTCATCAGTACAAGATCCAAGGTGGGTTACATCAGTGGAAGGATAAAACCACCTCCAATTGATGATGATAAGTATGAGGAATGAGAACATCAAGATAGTATAGTAAAGACTTGGATTCTAAGCTTCGTGATTGATGGGCAGTTGAAGTACATTGTGAGAAGGTCAACCACAAGGGAGATGTGGCTTATTCTAAAAGAGATGTATTGTGAAAAGGCCAATCCTAAAAATTGTATGATCTTGAAGTTGCAATCCATGACACTAAACAAGGCATACACTCGGTATGTGAATACTATCGTGCCTTAAGAGCATTATGGGAGGAACAAGATTCCTTCGCTATAAAGGATTGGGATACTGTTGCTAACCACAAGAAGTACTTGAAGCATGTCCAAGATCGAAAGGTTCTTAAGTTCCTTCATGGCCTTAATTCTGAGTATGAAGGGATGTGATCTCAAATCCTAAATTTTAAGGTCATCCCATCTCTTGAACAATGCTACAAGAAAGTGTCACAAAAGAAAGGCGGAGGAAGACTATATAGGTTGACACATGAGGGACTAATGTTGGTGATCATTCTGCCCTAATCAACACAAGTACAGGCAATGTTAAGAGGGAAGATGGCATACAGAAGAACTCACACAAAGGTGAGAAAAAATGTTCTCACTGTGATCGGCTCAATCACTCTGTGGAGTTTTGCTGGGAACTATACCCAGACAAGAAGTCGCTCAAGTTCAAAAAAAAATCAACAAAGTAAAGGGACGACTGCTGCAACGAAGTCAACTCATCAGCTTTATGGGGCTGCCATTGATGGGAACACACCAATAGCCACACAAGGAAGTTTCGTTGGGTTGTCCACCTCCGATGTAGCCAACCTTCAACTATTCCTTTCGCATTTGAATCCATCCTCATCTACTACTCCATCTGGTACTTCTGGGGTAGCACTCAGTGTTGCCTCACATCATAGTGAAAACTCCTAAATAATTGATTCAGAGGCCACTGATCATATGATGGGTACTTCTAACATCTTTACCTCTTACACTCTGTGCTCAGGAGAAGATAAGGTGACTATAGCAGATGTGTAACACCCCATATAAGAATATATTAAATAGACTAAATCAGTAGAGTACCAACAACACCAGTTATCTATTTTTCAGAGTTCGAGTTGAAAAGAACTATGAAGTAAAGAGTGTTCAGTTAGGAAAAGTCTCAGGAAGGGTGACCTTCCTGGGAAGTCTACCAACTAACATAGTTGTTAGGCCAGTTAGCTAATTGGGTCGTTACAAATGGTATTAGAGCCACGAACCAGCAGGAAGTATGGGAGCTAAGTGCCACACGGGACAAAGTGCTATACTATGAAAGGGCTACCCTAGAGTGTGAAGCCGCATGATGAGAGCCACCTCTTGAGCATGTGAAGGCCACCTCTAGAATCCTACTACATGCCTAGTGGATTGGTTGTCGCTACGTGTAATATGGTCCAAAAAATGGCTAACCGGTGTTGTTGGTAGTTTATTGGTTTAGTCTATTTAATTCTTATACGGGATGTTACAGTCTACCCTCCAAGAGGTGGCTCTTACCATGCAACTTCATACTCTAGGGTAGCCCTTTCATGGTGTAGCACCTTACCCAGTGCAGCACTTAGCTCCCACACTTCCAGCTAGTTCGTGGCTCTGATACCATTTGTAACGACCCAATCAGCTAACTGGCCGAATAATTGTGCTAGTTGGTACACTTCGCATGAAGGTCATCTATCCTAGGACTTCTTCTAACCAAGCACACTTAACTTCGGAGTTATTTCCAACTTGAACTTCGAAAAATGGCTAACCGGTGTTGTTAGTAGTCTACTGATTTAGTCTATTTAACATATTCTCATACGAGACATTACAACAATAACTCAGTCGCAAGTCGGATAGGAGGAAAGGACTTCCCGTAGGCGCAAGTGAAGCAGTGTGGAGCCACCACTATGTCTGGAGGTTAGGGGCAAGTATGAGCCGGATTAATCCTACATCGAGAAATGGAAAAGCTGTTGGGTCATATATATAACATTTGAATCCATAACTTATAAGGCGGCTTTTGGGGAAAAAATCATACAGGCTTGACCCAAAGCAGACAATACCTCACAAAGGTTGGATCAAGTCATTACATTGTGGTATCAAAGCAAGATTCGTGTAGTACAATGTAGGTTGGTTTGGGGACGAACCATATGGAAGCATGGTGGAACCCAGTCGCTAGCCGTAGGAAAGAGATACCCGCAAGTGAAGCAGTGTTGAGTCACCACGGTATGGAGCCACCACTATGTCAGGGCTGGGGATTAAGTATGAGCCAGATTAGTCCTACATTGAAAAAACGGAAAAAAAAATTGTTGGACCATATGTGTAGGATTTGAATCCATAACTTGTCAGGCGCCTTTTGGCGACAAAATTATGCGGGCTTTAGGCCAAAGCGGACAATACCTCATAAAGGTTGGATCGGGTTGTTACAAGATGGTATTATAACTCCCATAGCAGGGAAAAGAAATATACCTCTGGATGATCATCTTACCTTATGATCAGCACTTCATATCCCAAAATTGTCCATAAACCTGCTTTTATCAATAGTCTCAGAAAATCCTTGAATTGTTTAATCACTTTCTTTCCCACTCATCGTGTGTTTCAGGACTTAAGGATGGGACAACTAATTGGAAGTGGATGTGAAGCAAGAGGCCTCTCCCATCTCCAGTCCCAGCATGGTGCAACTCTTCAATTTTCTAGTATTAGTGTTATGAGATACTGTAGCATCTCTGTCTAGGACATCTTTCATTTCCAACATTGAAATATTTGTTTCTATCCTTGTTTCAAAAAATAGACACTCAATCTATTTAGTGTCAAATTTATCATCTTGCAAAATATGATAGAACTCAATTTCCTCCTTTTATGAATTAAAGTTATATTCCTTTGAGTTGGTGCACTTTGATGTTTCGGGTCTTGCTTCTGTTTCCTCGATTGATGACAATCATTACTTTATCACCTTTATTGACGATTTCTCACTTTACACTTGGGTATATCCTATTAAGTGTAAGGAGGATGTACCAAGAGTTATCCAGATATTTGAAAAGATGGTGGAAACTCAATTTGAAAAGAAAATAAAAGTGTTTCGATCAAACAATACAAAAGAGTACTTTGAAAAAAATATAAATGTATTTTTTGAGGATGAGGGGATCATCCATGAGTCATCATGCCCCTATACTCCTCAACAAAATGAAGTAGTTGAACGCAAAAATTCCCACCTCCTTGAGACGGCTCGGGCACTTCTCCTATATCATAGCCTTCATAAAAGCTTATGAACAGAGGTTGTACTCACCGCTGCATATGCCATCAATCGGATGGCTTCCAGAGTCCTAAATTTTAAGACCCCATATTCTATCATTCAACCCCGCACTCACCTTTTTATTTGCCCTTGAGAGTCTTTGGATGCTTGTGTTTTATTCATGACTTAACACCTAGCAAATCCAAACTTGATGCCAAGACTATTCGTGGTATCTTTCTTGAGTACTCTCCCTTACAAAAGAGATATAAATATTATGACCCCCAGACAAAGAAAAAATACGTTGCGAAAGACGTTACCTTCTTTGAGTCCCAATCGTACTATCATTCGCAAGATGTATCTGAGAAGAACCTGTCACAACCATGACAATTCCTGATGTTGTTTTCCCTGGAAGGAATACCACGGCTGAGGAACTTGAATCTACTGAAGGAAGACATGACACTAGCATTAATGTGACTGAGTTGAGCAGGTTTCACAAGTACCATGTCAGAAAAACAAAAGTTCAATAGCAAGCTGAAAACTTAAAGGTGAACTTGGGAACTGATGTTGCGTCGAGCTCTCTTGCCAATCTATAAACCCAAGAAGTTGGTAATGTTCTTAATATTGAATCTAACTCCCATCTTAATTCTTTTGACCCCATTATTTCAAATGTTCTAGTTGAAAATGTGCAAGATAATCATGATCTTGAACAACCCATTGTTGTCCGAAAAGGTATACGAGAGTGCACCAAACATCATATTTCCAAGTATCTGTGTTACTCTCAACTTTCTCCTTCCTACAAAAACTTCATTGCTACCCTTTCCTCTTGTTCGAATCCTTTAACTTTTACAGAGGCTATCAAGGACCAGCGGTGGGTGAAAGCTATGGAGGAAATGGATGCTCTCAAACGAAATAGTATTTGGGTACTTGTTGACCTCCCTCAGGGGAAGAAGTTGGTTAGATCAAAATGGGTTTACACTATCAAATTTAGAGCAAATGGGGGTATGGAAAGATTCAAGGCAAGGCTGGTAGCAAAGGGTTTACTTAGACATATCAGATTTTGATTATAAGGAAACCTTTGCACCAATTGCAAAGTTGAACATAGTCAGAGTGATCCTCTCCATGGCAACTTATTACCCTTGGGATTTGTATAAACTGGATGTAAAGAACGCCTCCTTGAATGGTGAGTTTACAGAAGAAGTTTATATACAGCCACCTCCGAGAATGATTATTGGAGGCAAAGTGTTCAAGTTGAACAAGACTTTGTATGGCCTAAAACAATCTCCCCGAGTCTGGTTTGAGAGATTTAGAGTTGCAATGGTCAGATATGGCTGCATCCAAAGAAATGCAGATCATACTCTGTTTACAAAATGGGTGAATGGAAAAGTTGTCATCTTGTTAGTATATTTGATGACATGATTATCACCGGTGACAACTAGGCAGAGATTGCACTATTGAAGAAAAATCTGGCCAAAGAATTTGAGATCAAAGATTTGGGGCAGCTGAGGTACTTCTTAGGAATTGAGGTTACCAGGTCATCAATAGGAATTTATGTATGTCAGTGCAAGTATGCCCTTGATTTGTTGAAGGAAACAGGGAAACCTAGATGTAGGACAGCAAATAGACTATTGAGTCAACTCATAGGTTGACTATATCGGATAGTGACATTTTGTCCGAGGCAGAGAAAGGGAAATATCACAGACTAGTAACGAAATTGTTGTACTTATCGCTTACTAGACAGGTATTACATATGTTGTCCGTGTGGTAAGTCAGTTTATGCATGTACATCTCACTTTGGAGTTGTAGGTAGAGGATTCTGAGGTATATAAAGTTATGCCCAAGCAAAGGTCTCCTATTTTCCAAAAGCAGCCATCTTACTTTGGAATGGTACATTGATGCTGATCGGACAGGATCATAGGTATGGCTATCAACGGAGAGAATACGGAGCGGATATCACAGTATTCGACTCCGTTCCGTTTAGCATTATCCGAATATCCGACTCTGAATATTATCCGACGGATAATAAATTTTTCTATCCAAATTCGACTCTGTCATATAATATCTAAATTCGGATAATAATTCGAATACTTGATTATTTCAATTTTGTCTTGTAACTTAATGACTTGTAAACTTTATTCTTTGTATAATTCATGAATATCATAGATTTAAATTAATAAATATTCAAGTTATAAATATCTAGATAAATTTTAAATAACTTAAATGCTTTATTAAATATGCTTTAGATAATAACAAATGACTTAAACAATCTATCTAAATAAGTAAAATCAATTTAAAAATAAAAAATCACAATAAACTTCATTATAATTGCTCAACACATCTTCAGCATACTTCAAATATCAAATTACCGTTTACTTAAATATATAAACATCATTAAATTAGAAGAACTTATCCAAATACATAAACGGTTGGATAATAATCGGAGCGGATATCTATTTTCCGTTTCCACTCCGAATATTAATCGAATAATTAAACGGATACTCGGATATGTCTGTCGTATGTTCTAATCGGATGCGGATTCGAATCGGAGTTGGATATTATCTGGATCCGTTGACAGCCCTAATCACAGGAGGATGGAGGTCCACGACATGTTATTGCATGTTTTTTGGTGGCAACCTAGTAACATGGAGGACAAAAAATAGTATGTGTGCTAGATCTAGTGCAGAAGCTGAATATAGGGCCATGGCTCAGTCCGTAGCTGAGCCCATTTGGCTAAAAAATTTGCTTAAGGACCTCGGAGTGAAGGTACAGCTACTAATGCAGGTATACTGTGATAACAAAGCTACTATTAACATTGCAAATAATCATGTCCAGCATGTCAAGACTAAACATATTAAGATTGACCGGCACTTATTAGAGAAAAGTTGCACAACGGGGATTTATGCATGCCGTATATCAATTCGAGATAGCAACTTGCTGATGTCTTCACAAAAGGTCTTTCAAGAGCTCAATTTTCAAATGTAATTTGCAAGCTTAGCATGCTCAATATCCATGCTTAGCCTGAGGGGGAGTGTAATAATAGATAGATGTTTAGTTAGGACAGTTTTGTCTTTTATATATTTACTATCTTTTTATTCTATTTTTATTCCCTGTTGTTTATGTTAACAGAGGTAAAAAGTAATTAGTGGTTGTAATAAAAGCCTTGTGTGTTCTGGCCTGCCTCTCTAGTTGAGAGAGAGAGCCACCCAACCACTTGTTTTGCCTCTCCAACTCCTCTTTCTTTTCTCTCTTTAGATGTGATTACATACACCATTCATGTCCAATGCCATGATCACTTTGCTCATGACATTAACCTTGATCTGATTATCGGATTATATCGATCATGTCCATCAACATCAATCAAATACTCCGATCATATAAATCCATGCCATCAAAATTTCGATTCAATGGCAGATTATATCGATCATAACCTTTAATAGCGATCTGATTATCAGATCTTATCAAAGTCCATCAGTATCGATCAAATGATCAGATCACGTCGATCTAGATCATTAGAACATTGATCGAATAATCTGATTACATCACGCATGATGGATAAATCAAATCCAACAATCGGATCTTAAAGATCTCAACTGGAATCTCAAATCTAATGCAGATCTTAATGATCTTGACCATAGACATCAATCCAACAGTCACCTCTTAGTGATATCGACTGGAATCTCAAATCCAACGGCTTGATCTTAGTGATATCGACTGTAAATTCAAATCCAATGATTTGATTTCATTGATCTTAGCCCTGGACTGAAATCCAATGGTCAGATCTTAGTGATCTCAACCGTAAACTTAAATCCAATGGTCTAATCTCCGTGATCTCAACCATGGACTCAAATCTAACAGTTTGATCTTAGCGATATTGATGTAATCTCAAATCCAACGGTCTAATCTCATTGATATCAACTGTAGACTCAAACACAATGGTCTGATCTTGGTAATCTCAACTGTAAACACAAATCCAACAGTCTGATCTCATTGATCTCAGTCGTAAACTGAAATCCAATGGTCTGACCTTAGTGATCTCAATTATAAATTTAAATCCAATGATATAATCTCAGTGATCTCAACCGTAGACTCAAATCCAACGGCCGGATCTTAGTGATCTCAGTGATCTCGACCGTAAACTCAAATCCAACGGTCTAATGTCATTGATCTTAACCGTAGGCTCAAATTCAACAGTTTGATCTTAGTAATCTCAATGGTGGACTCAAATCCAATGGTATGATCTTAGTGATCTCAACGGTGAACTCAAATTTAATAGTTGGATCACATTCATCAAGCATGTTAACACAAATTTGATGGTTTGATCATATTGATCTTGACCATAGACATATTTAATAATCTGATTATGCCAATTGAGAGTATGATTACAAGATTGATGATCTGACTATGACATCTGTGATCTTGAGCACAATTCTATCACATTAGTTGTAGCAATTACACATGTAATCGTTCATGTAATAATCCGATCATAATAATCGGAATTACAGTTATATGTGATGCCTCCATTTTGGTGAGCGCCATTGTAGTCTATAATATTCATAATCAATGAATGATCAGTCATTTTGTTACTCTTGTGTGTCATTTATTTTTATTAATTTCACACGAATTTCATTTATCATAATTTTAGTATCACGAAGAAGAGGTTAATCAAAAGTGTCCAATGATTTTACTGGTGCAATTAACATCAACCGAGGTCAATGGAGAGGGGTCCAAATACAAAATCTACACGTTTGATTCAATATAGTCAGGACCTATCCTGAAGTCCCAAGCTTAATCTGACTCTTCATTTTTGAGTTGTGAATTAAATGAATTTTCATATTAAGAATATAAACATTTTTATACTTCTACACATATCACTCTCACGAGCATTCACCAAAGATACCACCTAGTAAACCTTCTGAAAAGTCCACTAAGTGTCAGCATAATCCCAAATGACATGGGCCAGAAGGAAACATTCATACTTCTTAAGCTCGGTTACACTAAGGAAGGCAAACTCGAGGATCAGACTTGGATCGGTCCGAGTATGGACCGATCGGATCGGCCGATCCTGTACGGATCCCCACTTTATTTGAAAAAAGGTTAAATTTTTTATAAAAAATATGAAAAAAATCATGAAGTTAAAAAAATAAAAAGCTCATAAGTTTCTCAATGTTAATAATATACATGACATATATAGTATATGAGTGATGAAACTCAATCATTCTTATCAAAGTCATCAAAAGAAAAAAAAAACCCATCATCCGCTCCACCAAAGTTTAACTCAATCTGGTTATGAGGTGGGATATATGGTTGTCTCTGAATATATCTAACTATTTGAACAAATTATGATATATGCACAGCAGTAGATGAAATATATAACTCTAAAAAGAATCGCACAACATCCATAATCTCCATCCTAGATCCTCCCGCTAACGTAGATGAAGATGGATGCATTGATGATGTAGGTGGCCTGGTTGTTGGTTGTCCACATATTGTGCTAGATGATCCTTCGTCCTGACGTAAAAAACTCTGGAACTGTGCACATACATCATAGGGAACTGAAGGACATGTAATGTTATCGCTGCGTATCTTCCCAAGATGCTTCGTGCAACAATGGATCCTACTAACAAGGTGTCTACAGTAAAGACAATGGGTCCGTCGATCTCCTAAGACTGTATACTCATGGTCCCATGTCAGATAACGTTGCCCACATGGCATCGACAAAAGAACAATTAATAGAATTATTCGATCAGATCTCCTTCAAAAAAATAAAAATAAAAATAAAGCAACTCTACCTTGATTTCTTCACTTGAGACTGTTTTACTTTTTTTCTCTAGTAATTGACCTCTCTACAACACACTCTCTCTATCTTTCATCTCTTACATTTTCTTTCTCTTACTCTGTTTCTTTTACTCTTATATACATTAATATTAACGGTTCTCGATAGGAAATAAAACAAATAAGTTTACCATGTTGTATCTCAGAGAAAAATTAAGAAATGTACATCACTCTTTTTCTGTTGAGAATTATTTACTTTAAATACAAACGACAATAAGGATACAAAATATTTTTATCGATGACAAAAATTAATATCCACATTGTCATTTATATCCAAAACCAAGTCACCTACAACAACAAAAAAAGAATGGTGCACATTTCTTAATTTTCTTTCAAATAACAACTCAGTAAGCTTATAGATTTTATTTACAATTGAGAACTATTAACACTAATGTATCTAAAAGAAGAAAAAGAACAAGAGAGAAAATTTTAAAGAGACTGTTAGGGAGAGTGTGTGTAATAAAAAGACAACTTACTAAAAACACACATTGAACCGTCCACCCGATCGTTGTAGAATACTAGAATGACATTTAGGAAAAGGGAGAGAAATACTAGATAGAAAAAATTTAGAAAAAGGAAGAAATAAAAGTAGATAAAAACATTAGAGAGAGAAATAAATATTTAAATTAAGTAGATGTAAAAAAGATTAAGAAGAGAGAGGGAGAGAAATATACTAATATACAATCATAAATTAGATAGAAAAAAATAAGAGAGTGAGGGAGACAAATATTAAGTAGATAAAAAGTAAAAACATTAGAGAGAGGGAAGGAAATATACTAATAGTAATATAGAATTATTATATATTAGATATAAAAAAAAAACTTAGAGAGAGGGAAGAGAGAGAAAGAACATAGAGAGAGAAGTGAGGAAGCGAGTTGGTAGGGATGGGGAAGGGCCTTGGAAGGTTTTTATTAGCCCCCCAAGGCCCTTGCTCGCCGTCGAGTCATTCTCAATGGCTACGGATCGGCCGATCCAATTGGAGGATTAGTAGATCCGAACTGATCCCAACTGATCTACTTGATCCTAGTAAGGGAACGCGAGGTTGGGACTCGGGATCGAATCGGTCCGGCCGAAAATCGATCGAATCAGCCGCTCTGATCCGTGCCGATTTTGCCTTCCTTGGGTTACACCTCCCTTTCTAACGGGAATGCCAACCCTCCTAACTTCCCCCCATCAACAGCTTCATTGGCATCATTAGTGCCACCTCCCCCAATTCTTGAACCCCCTAAAATCCCCCAAGGCCTTCATACTTCCCTTTTAGTATAGTTGAGGAATTGGCCAAAGTATCCACATCCATGGCACTTAAATGGATTTCAAGGCCTTCATTTAAGATGCTATCAACACAAAATGGTCTAGACTACAAGTCCTAGGTACCCGAATTGATCAAAAGACAAAGAAGCACAATGGAGATCCTACTCTAAAGAAAGCCCTCTTAAGAATCCGCATAATAAATAGTGATAGGAAAATGGGGAATGGCCACACAGCTATACTTCCTGGTTAAGTTTGAAAGATGTTCAATCTTAAGGTCAATTGTTGCTTTTTTTTTCATGCATCATTGTTGACGAATTATGCTAGCTTCCCAAGTCCACTGGACACTTAAGACTCTAGGGTTTTGGACTGACCATTGATGGAAGGTGTTTTTGCTATGATTGTGGGAGAATTATATCCTAAGATGGATATTAAGATATTGACTTAGAGTCGCCATTTGACAATTTATGTTGACTCGCCCATGGAAAGAGTTATCAGGATTCTTTTAGATTTTGACTCTTTCCACTAGTCCCTAGACTGGCGTTAATTACATCTTGCTGTGGAAAGAAGACCCTTTGATTTCTCTTAAATAGTGTTTCATGCTTTAATATAGTTGCACAATACAATTCTCTCCTCATGCTCATCGCCCCTTGCTCATATCGCACTTGTATAAAGTCTTGGTGTTGCCCCCCTTTTCAATGTTGGATTGATATTGTACCCTAGAGATATACCATGTTAAAAGGTGCAGCCGCACCACACTATGAAATCCCATCACTCTTCCACATTGGAGGGGGGTGTTGTTTTACAGTTGCTATTTATAACATTATTCACTGTGGAGGAGGGTGAGTAGCGTAGTGGGTAGGCCCCAGCCTTTAGTGGGTTAAATTCCCGCAGGTCATGGGTTCGAGTCCCTTCATTTCCCCGGAGTAGTTACCCAGCACGTTGTCCCCCCTCGTGTGCTGGGCGGTTTGTCCGATATATTTCATGGAATGCAGAATCGGCCGATCCCAATCCGGATCAGCCAATTTGGATCGGGATCGTCGGGTCTCAATCTGACCGGAATTGGCCGGCAATTCGGATCGAGATCGACGGATCCCGATCTGACCGTTCCAGCCAATTTCAGCCGATTCCGGCTGATCCGATCCTGATTCAGATCGGGATCGGTAGGTCCCGATCCAACCTCCCGATCTGTGTCGGAATTCCATGACATACTTAGGTGTCTGCCCTTGGAGCTGCCATCCATGGATGGCAATATCAGCCGATATGTATCGGCATTGGTGGATACTGATAGCAATATAGGGGGGTACCCCGTACCGGTCTTTGTAGTTATAAAAAATAATAAATTATTTTTATTATTTTTTTTATTGACTGGTACCGGTCAATACAGCCGATACCGATATTGATACGTATCAGCGATACATAATCGGTACCTACCGATACCGTACCGATACTGAGATTGCCATCCTTGCTGCTATTAGCCTCTACTCTGATAGTATACTTGGGTGTCTGGCCGAGGAGCTGCCCCAACCTCTGTCTGAATTTCCCGCAGGCACTGACCCATTTCGGGAAAAAAAAAATGCACATAGTACTATTCATATGCACTCCTCATTGTTACTATTCATCATCATTATTCATATGTGTCGTGCATGGGCTCCAACCTTTGACTAGTTCATTCTTGGAGAATTTAGACAAGTTTGAACACGTTTTGGTGTTGGCATGTTTCTCAAGGCGTACTATCCATACGGCCTCGCCCAGCCCCGATCAGAGGTTGTGCCTTGTCAACATATGGTAGGCCATGCATCATTTGATTAAGTTGGTTCATTTGGATAAGATCGAGCATGGCATGCATATTGAAACACTATTCTTCGCCTACCACTCCCATTCATCCCACTTGGGTACTGAGATTTGATAGTGCATGTAAGTGCACTATGCAATTTACTTTATTCTGCCCTTACATGCGCAAAAGTTGCCAACACACATTTTGAGGTGTCATTAGGTAATTTATGTTTATCAAGTGCAGTGCATATTTTGAGACATAAAGCAAGAAGTGCCCTAATCGACAGATGATCCACCCATGGTGCTCACTCTATCATTGTAGGGCAGCGGCATGTTAGCACATCATACGCCATTGTTGATAAGGCACATCGGCCATTGTAGGGTTAAACCCATGGCTTATTGATACTGCATATGCATGATATTGGCCCGAAGGCATTCTCTCCACGGCACGTCGCACTCGTGCAAAGGAGGGTGGGTTAAGGAAAGTGCCCTTAATAGCTCGTTGCCATCACGCCATTGCGATGACAGGCTAAAGAGGGGTTTAAAATGATGTACACGCCATGTCCTTTATAAACAAGGACACATCATGAGGTGCTTGCAACGGGTCAGGTTGACACGTCCATGCGCACGGGGACGAGCTGAGAAGAATATCCCTGATGGCTCACTGCCATCATGTTGCCGATGATGGGCCAAAGAGGGTTTAAAATAACATATATATGACAAGTTTATAAAGCTAGACATGCCACGGAAGCCATATTGTAACGACCTGATCCAACCCTATATGGTGCACTTTGGGCCAAGCTTGTACAGTTTTGTCCCAAAAAGGCACCTCACACGTTATGGATAGTGGATACAGCTCCTTTATATATAGCCAAATATTTTTTTTCCCATTTTTCGATACAAGACTAATCCAGTTCATTCTTGCCTCAATCCTCAGACACAGTAATAGCTCCACACCATGGCGGCTTCATACCGTGGTGGCTCCACACCGCTTCACTAGCATGTAGCCCTTTCCTACGGGTAGTCCTATCCTCCTACGCAGCTCGTAACTAGGTCATTACAGGCCCACCAGCTTTCGCGTGGTTCATCCCCAAACCTGCCCATATCATACTGTACAGGTCCTGCTTTGATACCATTATGTAACGACTTGATCCAACCCTTATGAAGTATAATCCGCTTTGAGCCTAGCTCGCACGATGTTGTCCCCAAAAGGTGCCTCACAAGTTATGGATAGTGGATACGGCTCCTTCATACGTAGCCGAATAACTTTTTCTTGTTTTCCGATACAGGACTAATCCGGTTCATTCCCACCCAGTCCCCAGATATAGTGGTAACTCCACACCGTGGCGGCTCCACACCGTGGCGGCTCCACACCGCTTCACTAGCAGATAGTCTTTTCCTATGGTAGCTCTCTCCTTCTATGCAGCTCGTGACTGGGTCATTACACATGTGACATGTCTAAGTTGACACGCCATGGATACACTCTAACCCACTTCCAAACAAAAAGGAAGGCAAACATTGAAGAGTTTAGGGACATTACCCAGTGTTTTTCTATGGCGCCCTCTCGCGTGGCTCCCAAAGCGAAGGAGGCAAGGCCGGAAGAGAGACCGGACCTCTCCTGCCGGCAAGAGGACTTCTTCGGTACTAGGCTTTGCTACCGATGCCTCCAACCGGGGCATCTAGCGAGACCTGAGTTCTCAAGTTAGATGCAGAGCTTGAGGAGGGTCAGAACATGTCAGCTCGGATTGCCGTAGGGAGAGGAGCTCCTTCGCTGAGGTGGTGGCTGGGGTCGAGGGTCGGCCACAGAGGAGTAGTAAGGTGGCTCAATACCTTTCACTGCCTTCGCCGAAGTTCCTCATCAAGCGCTTGGCTCGCCTGCAGAGGTGTGTCAAGATTCGACCCCTGGTGGCAGCTTTGTCCCCAGCTCAAGTTCATACTCTTCTCAAGGATGGGGTGCAAGGTGCAGGATATTAGGATGTGCTGGACTTAGGGAATTGTTTGATGGGGGTGGCGCCATCTGAGATATCGGTGCGCGAGGTGGTGGTGCAGGGTGTGTTAACTGGGCAGGGGAGGGCCATCTAGGTGGAGGCTTAGTACTTGGGCTTCGACACTTTCCCTGACCCACGGCTGGCAAGGCTCAGGGTTAGGCTGTCGGGAGTGCCGGTGTTCCTCTGCGATGACACTAGGACCAGGTTGCTACTCCGTAAGGTGGGTGTGTGGGAACTGGGCTCCTCATCGGTCTGGTGTAGAGGGGCCATTCTTAACGTGGAAGGGGTGATCAGAGCGTGCAGTGGAAGGGACGTCCTGGAGTGCATCCTCCTCCCCGTCGACAATCAGGTTTTCCCCATCTCAACCACTGTGGTAGATGAGGCGGCGCCAGAGTTGCAGAGGCCAATAGGGTTTCAAGACCCTCGTCGCGAGGTAGAAGGTGGGGTCAGTAGGGGTGGGGGTTGTGGCACCCAGTTGGACGGCCCTTTGAATTTCAAATCACCCGGTTGGTAAGGATTCTCAGCGGGCAATCTATTGCTGAGCCAGGCGGGTTTCCCGTCTCGGAACCGGCTGGCCTTCCTAGCCAGGCCTGAACTCAGTCCAGGACCCACAACTTACTCGATAGCCGTTTCGATCGGGTCCCAAAGTTCTACCCATGCAGCAACTTCTTCCTCACCTGGTTCACTGCGGGAGTGTGGCTCTGGAGGCCCCAGCATGTAGAAGCGGAGGAGCATCTCCCTTCCAGCTGTGCTGACCACCGGTGGAGCAATATAGGAGGGCAACACCAGGACGAGCACTCAACTTCCTCCCTATTTAAGACCTCTTGGTTCCAAGCCATAGTCGTGCCCTCTGAAAAGGATGGATAAGGGGGACCCTGGTGTGCTACTCTTTGGAAAGGGACAGATGCAGAGCTACAAGAAGACTTCGACGTTTAAGCACGTCAATAAGGGCAAAGGGATTTTGGTGGAGGAGCTCACTGTGGTGAATGCGATGAAGCCAGATCTGATGCAACAGGGATCAGCTGGGCAGAGTCTCCGCTCCTCTGAGAGGTTGATGTCCTCTCTAGTCTCTGCTCCTCCAGCTCAGGTAGGTGCACATGTCGGTGGACAGGAGGCCCACCACTCTTCCTTCTCCCAGCTCTCCCCGTTGGAGGCTCTGATCCTCAAAAGGAGGAGGGGGGGCTTGCTGGCTCTGTGGCTCCAAAGGCTTTTACTTCAGAAGGCAAGGGGGCCAATAAGTCTGGTGATGTTCATATTCAAGGTGCACCTATGGAAGAGAAGAGTGTGTCTAACAAGGAGTTGGAGGACCCGGTTGCTTCCTATCTGGGGGATCGGTGTGGTTGGCATGAGGAGGAGAAGCACCTAGAGGGTGGAGGTTCTTGGGAGGAATTGGAGTCTGCCTTGGAGGGGTCGGAGGGAGGCAAGGTTGGAGTTTACAGGGAAGGAAGCCTCAAGGAGGGTAATGCTTCATCCTCAGGGGAGCGTGGGAAGCAGAAGTTAAGGAAATTATTGCTCAAATGGAGAAAGTAATGGAGATCCAAGCTAGAGAGGTGGCTGATAGCATTAGAGTATCCTTTGAGGGGATGGATAGAGATATACACTCAGTCTTTTCCAAGATTCAGAGAAGGTGGCAGCTGTGTATTGCCAGGGAAGTGAGTAGTGAGAAGATGGGTAAGAAAGAGGAAGGGGGAGAGGTGTGCCATAAGAGTGGTAGGGAGGAGGTGGAGTTAGCCATTGGTTCTCAATGAGTATCGTC
The DNA here is from genome assembly GCA_030544215.1 of Zantedeschia hybrid cultivar. Lineage (NCBI taxonomy): Eukaryota > Viridiplantae > Streptophyta > Magnoliopsida > Alismatales > Araceae > Zantedeschia > Zantedeschia hybrid cultivar. The sequence continues at coordinate 53,384,894 of JARZZO010000011.1, forward strand.
TCATGGAACATTAGGGGGATTGGAAGGAGGGATTTTCATGTTCTTGTCTCTCAATCAGAGAGGTCAGAAGGGGTCTCTTGTGTGGGACCTATGGAGGACTTCAATATCTTCATTCACCAAGAGGCCTTGATTGATGTGGTTACAGATAATGCTTTCTATACTTGGTTGAATCGCAGAAGAAGTCCTATAAGTTCCAGGCTTGACAGGTTCTTGGTTACGGCTGAGTGGGAAAACCAATTCCCTAATTTGAAGACGTCCTATCTACAGAGACATGTATTTTATCATAAGCCTATCTTGTTGGACTCGAACCATCATTTCCGGCATAGACCTTTGTTCAAGATGGAAAAGTCCTGGATAAAGGAGGAAGGGTTCCTTGATATAGTGTCGCAAGCTTGGGGTCCTGGGACCTAGAATGGATCGGTCATGGCTTCTCCGGTAGGTAATCTCAAGGCGGTCACCCAAGCTCTGAAACTCTGGAGTGCAGAGAAGAAAACTAAGGAGGAGGTAGAGAGAAAGGACCTTCTGGAGCAGCTTCAGGCTATACAAGCATTAGAGGAGGTAGATCTTCTGGATAAGGGGGATTGTGTTAGAAGGGAGCAGCTTAATAGGCAACACCAGGATCTTCTAGCAAAGGAGGAGTTGTACTGGAAGCAGAGGTCTAGAGAGAGGTGGATTAAGGAGGGTGACAATAATACCTCCTTTTTCCACAGGTCCGCCTCTGGAAGGAGAAGAATGAACTAGATCTCTTCTCTTAGATCAGGAGATCAAGTTTTTACCAGCAGGGAGGAGATTCATGACCACTCTTTCCATTTCTACTCACATGTATTTTCAGAGGAGAAGTGGACCAAGCCGAGTTACTATGGAGGTTTTTAGGTGGTCTTATCAGAGGAGGAGAGGGGAGGCCTTAATGTCCCTTACTCCTTGGAGGAGTTCGAGATGTGCAGTCTTTACTCTTGCAGGGGATAAAGCACCATGCCTTAATGGTTTCTCTTTATTGTTCTTTCAGTATTGTTGGGAGTTAGTTCATCCTTTACTGCTACAGGCCAAGGTTAAGAAACCCGGGATCGGGTCCCGGATCGGCCGGTCCAAAACCGATCGGATCGGCCGATTCCGATCTGAGTCAGCCCGATCCTAGCCGATCCTGGCTGAGTCGGGCTCGGCTGGTTCGGATAGCAGAAAAAAATAGAAAAAAATATGAAAAAATGTGAAAAAAATATAAAACACAAGTCTAATGCATAATTGTGTTGAAATACATTGATTTGAAGTACATAAGATGTTGTTAGACAAAAAAACCTTGAATAAACTTACATATATGATTATGAACTTACATTTATTCCAAACGTACATTATACTGAATGAACATATGGCTTACATACTCAGTCCATGACATATAGCTCTGGTAGTATTGTTCATATTGCATCACATACCGGCTATAGTCATCCGTATTGGTATAAATGACTGACAATTGTGGATATTCTAGACAACCCCCTGAATAGTCGGATGTATCAGAATGTTGAGGAAGGTAAACTACATATCCAGTAGGCTGACTATACCCTTCGTATGGAGAATATGATGATGCATCTGATAGTTGCCCCTAATATTCTCTCTCCCTCCTAAGTTCTTCTTTGGCCTCTGCACACTGAGGAGCTTTACCTTTGTCCTTCCTCTGTGATTTGCTGAATATTTGAATGGAAGATTCTTCACGTCCTGCTCTGCTACCATGATGTTCATCTTGGGTAGTATGTGTGTATTCTTCTTCTCCAGTGAATTGAATTGGTAGAGCTGCGGCTGGGGCACTGGTAGCATCTCCGCCATCCTCAGAACTGTCGGAGCTCGTCTTTGATGTCGAGTCATTTGAGATTTGATATTGGACCTCATCACTTGGTTCTGTCGTTTCATCCTCTTCTTCGATAGTCTCCAGATCAGCAATCTGAATTCCAGTACCACTCTTCCTTTTGCTTGGTGCTTGTTTTTTGCTCTCCTTCTGACGTTTTGGAGAAGGAGGTTGAAAATCAGTAAGTAATGGAACATTATCTAACTCACCTTCCGCCCATTCCCGATCATTTGGGTTGAATTCAGGCTCATTTGAGGTGCTTGCATCAACCCATGCATTTAGTGGATGTTGCTCCTCGAACAGCTCATCCAAGTCTATGTGTTCTTCTGCATGTGTCGTCTCCGTGGCTTGTCCGGAAATTCTCTCTTTCTCCTGCCTTTGAAAGTTCCTTATGAGCTCCAGATTTTTTAGCTTCAACCTCATGTTATAATGACAGAATACTAGCTTCCCTAGACGGCTCGACTTCAATCTATTCCTTTGCTTTGTGTGAATCAAGCCAAAGGTGCTCCAGTTTCTCTCACAACCTGATGAAGAGGTTGTTTGACTTGAGACCCGAATTGCAACATAGGCTAGATCTTCATACCCATATACTTTTCCATGATCTAGCCACCAGTCAGCTATAAATAGAAAATTGGCCATGTCAACAATGTGCAAGTTATAATTAAAAATTAAGTAGAACATCTAGTTAATAATTTTCAAACCTGGACTTAAATTTTTGGCAGCTCTTTGAGCAGTACTTGTCCCAAAGTGGTATAACATCATTCTGTAATCATGCATTTGCTTGCATGCCATTATTGCTCTATCCTCATCTGCAAGCATGCGCTTAATAACAGACTTAGCCCCCATCAACACTTCCGAGCAACTATCATAGTTAATCTTCTTCCCATCAGTTCTAAACATGTACTGAGGATTGAAAAAATAACCTAAATAAATAAGTCGAAGTTAGTTATTACTTAAGAGAAATGTGTATACAAATAATACATATAGAAAGTTAGTAGCTTACCAGCTGCATAAAGATCGTAATGTAAAGTGTGTTCCCAACGTCTGTCTATTATGTCCCACCACTTCACATAGGTTATTGGATTGTTAAGTTGAATGAGCTCCTTAGCTCTGTCCATAGCTTCATATAAATATCCCATATCCGATCTTCTTTCTCCATCACAAGATTGCAAGACACGGACAAGCGGTTCTACAATATTTAACACCGCTTGCATCCTCCTCCAGAAGGGTCTAGACTCAATTAGATCAGCCACTTTCTTACATTTCTCTCTGACCTTAGTTGGTACATGCCGCAATATGTGATTCTCCCAATCTTCCGATGTCACCATCCTAATCAAGTTGTTCTTTTGTTGACTTAAACTATCTAGAGAGATATATTGAGATGCAAACCTGGTGGCCCCCGAACGAAGCAACTCTCTTCCATGAGTATGTGTGCGCATGATATCCAGAATGTTGTTGTGGTTGTAGATGAATGTGGTGATAAATCGACCACTCTTGACCACTCCATCTACCATCGGATCAGAGCAAATGTCTTCCAACACCAAGTCAATACAATGAGCAGAACAGGGAACCCAGTATAGATGTTCTCTCTTCTGCATCAACATTTGTCCAGCTAACTTGAACACCGCTGTATTGTCCGTAACCACTTGGACAATCCTTTTTTCTCCCACTTCTTCCACCATTTGATCCATTAATTCATATAGGTACTGGACATTCTTTATTTTTCCAGATGCATCAATAGACTTCCAAAATACGGTTCCGGCTTTGCAGTAAATTAAGAAGTTGATCATACTTCTTCTTGTTATCCCTGTAAAGTTCCAAACGTAATAAGAAATCAGAAAGAGACCCATTCTGATTAAGAAAAAATGAAGATAAGCTAAGAAACTGAAGATAAGATTTATGTACATGTCCATCCATCACACATTAAAGTGCATCCATACTCATCCCAGATCCTTTCAAATGATTTAATGTATGTTCGGATGTCATCAACTTCCATATCCAAGTACTTGTTGTATATCTCATATGAAGAAGGTCCCTCAACCCATTTGCCAACTTCTTGTATGGTCTCGATCATGGACTCATAATATGGCCCCTTGGCAGCATTAGCAGGGATACTGTTATAGAAAAACCACCTAGATGTAACTCTCCCTATCTTCTCCTTACAAAGTTTTAAGTTCTTGAATGTAGCACTAATAGAAGGTTGTTTATCCCTCTTCTTGGTGAGCAAGAGATCTATTGGACCTACTCTAGGATCTCCAGCTCTAGTGAACTCCTGAGGCAGCTCCTCGCATACCTTAGTGCTCATGCCGGCGCTAGTGCTCCCTTGTGCAGAAGGTGTGGAGCCACTTCCTTGTCCTCCATATCTTTTAGTGTGCCGAAATAAGTCCTCATCTGCAAAGGACCGCCGGCTTGCTTCCATTGCACGTCGCAATTCAACTTTAAATGTAAAAGAAAAAAATTTAATCTACTATAACTATTTGTCTGAAAACGTTAAATGAAGAACATGAAAATAAGTTAAATAAGAAACTTACTTGTATCCCAATCATCAACATTTATAGGTTGATTACTTCCACCAAGTCGGACTCCAGCATAAGACCTTCGCGCTGGTTCAGACAATTCCTCTCGAATTTCCTGTCTTCTTCTGGCAGTACTTACTTTGCTTGATTCCTTCTCCTTCATGTAAGTTCGAAATTGGATCCTAACCTCTGAAGGAACTCGAGCACATGCTGCAACTTCACCTTTTATTCCAGCAAGATGTTGTTTGAATCGGTAGACCCCGCCAGAGACAACCCGGTTGCAATATTTGCATTGTACATTTCTTTGGCCCATATCCACCGGTGTGCAATGACCCCAAGCAGGATCAGCACTAGGAGGATTCCCAGATGACCGCTCAGCAGCACCTTGAGATGCCATTCCTTCACAGCACAAGAAGATGAGAGATCGCGGAGCTTGTAGTAGACTAGAAGTGACCTCGTGGGAGAGATGGAGAGAGAATTCTATGATCGAGAGAGTGGGAGAGAGAGCAAGAATGTTAGGAGGCTCAAAGGGCATTTGTGGAGCCTTAGGAGGGCCTTGGGGGGGTTTAAATAGACCCCCAAGGCCCAAACTAGCCGTTGCTGGCCGTTTGGGAACGGCCAACAACGGCTAGGTTGACCCCCAACGGCTAGTCAAACTAGCCGTTGGGGGCCGGGTCGGGCCGATCCTAGCCGACCCGGCCCGATCCGATCTCGGATCGCCCGATCCGAGTCCTGGACTCGGCCAGGTTACTCGGGATCGGCACGGACGGCCCAAAACCGGTCCGACTCGGCCGATCCGTGCCGATCCGAGCCGAGTTTTTAAATCTTGCTATAGGCTACTTTGGAATTTCAAGAGGGGAGAGCGCATTTAACGGGAATTAACAAGACTTTCCTTGGATAGGGCGGCCACTATTTTTGGTTGCCAGATAGGATCTTTTCCTGTTACCTATTTGGGACTTCCTGTCTCCTTGGGAGATTAACTGTAGTGATTGGCAGCCAATGATTCAGAAATTTCAGTTTAAGTTGGCTGGATGGAAGGGTCGCTTATTGTCTTGTGGTGGTAGGATGACACTTTGCCAGGCAGTCTTGGGTAGCTTACTGATTTATTACCTCTGTGTTCAGAATCCCTAAGTCGGTGGTTAGGCAGCTTGAGGGTATCCGATGTAGGTTCTTTTGGGGTGGTGATTCAGATAATCCCAAGAAGGGTTTTCATGATATACGTTGGGGCAGAGCATGTAAAAAGTAGACAAAATGGGGGTATGGGTATCAAGAATCTTAGAGACTTCAACTTGGCTCTCTTGGCTAAATGGCTCTGGAAGCTTGGACAGGATACCACTGCATTATGGAGGGAGGTCATTTTGGGGAGATATTACCCCAGAAGTAGAGCCTGGGACTTCCGGGTACTTCGTGAGGATAATGCCTCTTTTGTGTGGAAGGGCATATTGGCGGCAGATGTGGTGGTTACAGCCTCCCGTGTTGTTCTAGGTGATGGCAGGACTTGCTTGTTCTGGGCTGATAGGTGGACAGGACAGGAGCCTCTTTCTTAGGTTTTCCCAGAGTTCAGTATTACTGCAGATCCGCTTACTGTGGTGGAGCAGATGGTGGATAGGACCAGTGTGGCTACTGTGTGGACCCTGACATTCAGAAGGAACCTTAGGAAGGAGAAGTTTTAGGAGTGTGCGGCTCTTTTGGACTTCCTTCAGGGATTCAGTTTGGTTACTGATAGAGCAGATTATTTGGAGTGGTCGTGGACGGCTAATGGTGTTTTCTCTGTCAAGTCTATATATGCTTTGATTAGCAGATGGGGGCCTCTGATTCCCTTTGGTTCGACAGGTTTGAGACGCGAAATCTCCATTGAAGGTAAAAACCTTGGTCTGAGGGATATCTCATAGGAAGATGCCGACGGCAGACAGACTCATTCGTTTTGGGTGTGACATCCCACCTTTGTGCAATCTTTGTGGTGAGGAGAGAGAGGGGTTGGATCAGCTGTTTGTGCAGTGCTCATTCGTAGCAGAGATTTGGTCTACTCTGTTTGGGAAGTTCAATGTTGGTAGGGCCCCTCATCAGTCGGTGGAGGATTTGATTCGCAGCTGGGAATGGCATTTCCCTCTCAAAGGGGACAGGTTGCTTTGGTGGCTGGTCCTACATGCTACACTCTGGGCCTTACGGTCAGAGAGGAACACGAGGATTTTCAGGAAGGAAGCAGTTACCACTGACAGGGTGTTGGCCTTTGTCTATAGTAGCGTTAAAGAGTGGATGAGAGCCTTTTATAAAGCTAATGTGCATAATTCTTCCTTTTTTGTTCTCTTCGAAGAATTCTGACTTCACCATCTTGGTGTTTTGTAGAGTGACCTTGAGAGCACTTTACCTCGCACTTGTAAATTTGTTTTGACTTTTATAATACAGTGGTACCATCCACTTTCAAAAAAAAATGGTTGAAACGTCATGGAGGACCTGCGAGGTGTGTCCCTGAAGGCTCATCGTTGTCATGTTGTTGCAGCAACAGGCCGAAAAGGGAGGATTAAAATGATGTGCATGGCATCTTTCTTAAAACAAGGACATGTTGTGGTCGGCCTGCGATGTGTCAGATTGGCATGTCGTGAAGGGCCTACGACATGTCACGTTGATGTATTGCAGAGGCCACACAACGTATCCAATCTTTGCTTACCTAAGAGAGAGAGAGTGAGTGAAGGTTTCAAAGGCTTCAAGTAACTTCATTCATCCCTTTACATAGGAGGGGGTAGGGGTATTTAGGCTTGGCCAAGGGTGGCCAGCCAATGACATCGTGCCAATTGGCACATTGGAATTGGTCCATCATGCATGGTAGAAGCCTCCCATTCGCTGCAGTCTTTCTGCATTTCATTGGTCCACGTGTTGCTGACGAAACACAAAGGTGGCGGCGACAAGGCAATGATGAGTCGTTGACAAGGATCCACTTGTCTTCCCTTGATTGGCCCAATCATGCAACGGTAGGCCTCATTCTTTTCCAATTTGTCATATTTTTTTCTGAATTTTGCAGAGAAAATCAGGCAAGAACGGCAAGGATACGTCACGCAGATGAAGCGACATGAAAAAGGCAGCAGCAGCCCCTTAGGGTCTGCCACGGTGCCACCCACTATGGGCAGCAGAAACCCCCCACCAAAAAAGAAAAAAACTATGGGTGGCAGACCCCTACGAGGCTGTTGCCCATGGGCAGCAAAGGTGTTCTTTTACAAGATGAAGGGCAGGCCAGTCTTTTTTCAATTTCTGAAAAATTTTCCTCACCAACATCTAAATTTACCTTGGTTATAATAAATTAGAACTACTCTCTAGTAAAGACAAGGGCAAACTTAGAGTCCATACCTCCAGTTATTTCCAATTCACCATTCTGGCTATGGCTTGTTACCCCTTCATGCAAAGATTCTGTAGATTCCAAAGGATTATACATCTGAAGTGGAGTTAAGAATTAAAGGATCATTGTCACTAGGTTATTACTTTCTCCTATTGATGAGCAACTTGGCAAAAAAGCACCACCTGCTGGCATACTATACATGTTGCCTTGAGTATCTTGACCCTCTGCAAATGTATAGAACTATCAAAAAGATTATCAGAATCATGCCATGACAGATCACTGCTGAATGAAATAGCAGGAGGATCACAGACCTATAGATTCTTGAGTTGAAACATTGCCAAAATCACTGTCATTTGACAAATCTCTCTCTCTCATGGTATCCCCATTTGTTGGGTTCATGAGAAGCTTGGTGATTTCCTTATTTCCTCTTCGTCTCACAATATATGCCAAGTCCTTCCTATAGACAATAACAAGAAAATTCAAGTCGACAAAGTTCCACTAAAATAAAATTTACCTAATGTCCATCACGCAAAAGTAGTTAACAATTGGTATTAGAAAGCATCCCAGAATTTGAAGCACATGCCAGGTATGATGCTTAAAAAGCAGTTACACAGCCAGGACCGGAGGGTAGAGTAAACAGGCATTTGCAGTAAAATTAAAAAAAAAAAAAATAGATCAATGTAGAACAACGAGTCTCAATAAAAGTGACAGGCATGAAAAGTATAACTAAAAATAGAATTCCTTAGGTAACATCTGTCTAGAATGATGTAGCCAATTTCAAAACTGAGCAGATGCATATCCAAACAAAGAGCATAGAGAAATGGAAATGGAAGGAGCATGAGACCAAGAAAAAGTGGCTGGAGTTGGTCAGAGAAGATATAAAGAAATTCCCAGCAGCAACATCATGTGGACATTCGTTTGTAAAAATCATCAAGGTTAACGGAATGGGTGATGAACCCAGAAATCATAGCATCAGGCCTGCACCATTTATTTTTTTATTTTGTTGTGTATTTCCTTTTCTTCTTATCTACAACCATTCCAGTTTCATATCAATGAATTCTCAGCACCTTATGCATCTTCTAAAGTCCTTTTGGTCTGGTCTGACCTGGATCATGCAAAAGAAGGGTGAATAAAGATTATGAAAAATACGTAGGTTAACATCTGGGTCATGTTTCTTCTATTCCAGGAATATGTGAAAAAGTTATGTCTGGACAACCAATTAGAATAGCAAGTTCATGTCCAAAAATGTCAAATTGGCATTTACTAAGTTAATAATGTAGTACATGGCTGATTAACAGTGTGAACAGTGGTCCAATTAATGGACGATTAATGATGGATCAATAGTTCAAGCAACAGCTCAGCAATAGTCCAAGAAGGGGCCAAAATGGCTGATCAATAATGTAACAATCACCCATTCAATGGATGATTAGTGCCTGACCAATTATCTGCGACCAATAATCCAACAAATGACCATAATCATGAGACCTAAGAATAAGTGATGGCCCGTGATCTTTAACATGATGATGCTTTTTGAGGATGGTGCTACAACAGCAAAAGTGACAATTCTGAAATATACTTGTTGAGAGATGTAGAGAAAACAATGAAGCTTCTCTTTTGAACATTAGGGCAATGGCCCGCTCCATATGTGTACAAGATTCCCAGTACAAGTTGGAATAGGACACCTTCCTAATACTAATATTAGTAGGAAACTGTTAGATGTGGTTTTTGTTTTTATGGGAGAATTATGAGTTCCCACCATTTGTTGTGTGTTGCTTTTGTTTTTTATTTTTATTTTTGGTAGTATGGATTTCCCATTTATTAAAAGTGTTTTTTTCCTGTTTTATGGCAGGAGGACCATGTTCCAGGATGAGTATGGAGGAATTGACTTAGAGTTGCCACCATGACAACATGGAAAATCTGATGACCTATTATTGATTTGCCCATGGAAAGGGTTATCCAGATTCCTTTAGATTTCAGGCTCTTTCCGCCAATTTGCAGACTGGCATTAATTACATCTTGCCACGGCAAGAAAACCTTTTGATTTCTTTAAATCATGTCTCACATGTGGATGCTGCTATGCAGTGCAATTTCCTCACTCATGCTCACTCCTTTCTTCGCACATATCGTACTCATTTCAAGGCTTTGGCCTTTGTCCTTTTGAACATATCAAATTGATATTAAGTTGATAGTGCACCGCAAGGATACATCATATTGGAAAACACAGTGCGGCGCACTTTATGGGCCCCATTAGTCCCCCACAATACCATTCATAGCACTATTCCCAAGTATTATTCATAGTATAATCCACGTTACTACTCATGATCACTCTTCATCGGCACTAATCCTGTGCTGCAGGTGGGCCCTGGCCCTAGTTGGGTCTCTCTTGTGGTATTCAATCATGATTTATTTATTTGTTTGCAAAAAGGGTTATGACACCCTTACCAGTTACCACAGTGCACTATTCATGCATCTATGATCTATCGACCTCACCTAGCTTCAATTAGGGGTCGTGCCTTGTCAACATACTTGTTGAGGTGCACTGTTCATGCCTCTCAGCAATAACCTCAAATGGGGATTGTGCCTCGTCAGCACATATTATTTGACTAGATTTAATCAATAGGATGAGATGGCGTATAGCACGTCATTCGAGGTATTATTCACCTTCATGGCATGCGATGTTGTTAACTGTCGGCTACGAGTCAAATCCTGACGTTGTATGATATTGTCATATTTGGAAGCATGAGCTGGTTGGCTTAGATAGTGCAAATGTGCATGGCACACTTATTAAGGTGCTCGTGGTTCGCCATCTAAGGATGATGCTCAGGTGTGACACCCTACTGCCATATAAGCAAGTGGGCCGAATGTTGTGCATTTATGAAATGTGCATATCGCCTATTGATTTTAACCGATTTCATATGCTTCATTTATATTGCATTAATGTGCAATTATGTGCAGCATGAACTTCAAGGCGCAACACAGGAAGTGTTATTGCCGACATGGGCAATCTTCCATCAGTGCTTATTCCATCAATGCGAAGCAGAGAATCATGAGACACGTCTTACTAATTGAGGTTGACATTACGCGCCATTAGAAGTGATGCATGCATTATGAGGCACTATGTGATCTATGGCTACCTATGTGGCGTCCCGTCACTACCGATGGGTCAACATGACAGCTTTGGCTCGTCTATCTCCCTATCATGGAGAGAGTATGTCGAAGCACACAAATGCCGTTGTTATCTATCAAGGCAGATATAATTGAACCGACGGCTCGCCGCTTATCATGGATGCATGATATCAGGCCAAAGGCTTTTTCTCCATGGCACACCACCCTTGTGCATGCAAGGACAAGCCAAGGAGAACTTCCTTGATGGCTCACCATTGTCGCATTGCTGCAACGATGGGCCGAAATGGATTAAAAATTATACATATAAGCTTCTATTATAACGCTGAAGCACTACAGAGGCTTGCGACGCGTCAAGTTGATGCATCACCAAGGCCACGTGACACGTCTAATTTTTACCTACCTAAGGAACGGAACGAGGGAGAAAGCTTCAAAAAACCCTTCATATGAAACTTATACCTCCCTTCCATTTTTTTGGAGGAGGTTATAGAGATTTCCTAGGGATGGCAAGCCAATGGGATGCTGCCAAGTAGCATCCCCTCATTGGACATCCCACATGGCCCTTGCTTACATGGCAGTATTCAATGGCCTTCCCGCATGGCCCTGCCTACACAGCATATGCTGTTTGGCTCCAACCTTAGCTTCATTCAATTGGTCCACGCATCGACGACAAGGCAATGAAGGAGATCCACATTTCTTGATTCAATTTGCCCAAACATGCTAAGGTGGGCATTCTCCTCCAATTTCTCACTCTTTTTCTGAGTTTTTTGCAGGAAAACTTGGCATAGGCAGTGAGGATGTGTTGTGGGGATGCCAGAATGTTAGAAGAGGGGCAACAGCCCCTTTGGGGCTTCTGGTCATAGTCAGCGGCAGTCCTTTCTTGGGGGGTCTGCCGCCCATAGTACGGTGGGCGGCAGACCCTTGAGGGCTGCTGCCCACTATAGGCGGCAGCCAGGGACTGCTGCCCATGGGCAAAAGAGGGGGGAAGTGGGGGGAGCAAAATTTTGATGTTTTTTGGGGCCCCAATTCTCAGTTTTAGGGTAACTTTTTACTTTCAGAAACTTTTTTCTTGGTCTCTCAGAAATTTTGAGGCAAAAGACCCATCTTAGCCTTCCCTTCTTTATAAGACCAAGGGTATAGTGGTCCCTTTTTTGTTTCTGAAATACCAACCAATTAATTGAAGCACAAAGCCATCTTAGACTGGAAGAGGAAGTCAATACCTCGCTTAAAGAGGGAGACTTAAAGTTCCACAGAGATAGAGCAGACGGACAATAGGGTAGCCAATCATGATATGCATCATCTGCTTGTTGAAGATTGGATCTCTCCGATGGTCATAATATAATACTATATAATCTAGAAAAAGCACTGCCAAGTTCACAGAAAAGACATCACAGCCAGACCACCTTGGTGGAAATAGTAGAGCCACAAGGTAAATCGGCTAATGGAAGTATCTGCAGAAGCCTCAAGAACTGGGTGGTAAACTCAACCTGTTGAGCAACTGATAGAGCTGTAATTACAGCGGAAGTATTGGAAACTGCCGAAGGAAAAGGCTTAAAGTAACAACAGTTGGAACCATACAAGACAAGAGCTCTAAGAATGCTGGGAATACTCCAATATAGGATATCTCCACCTTAAAGATGCATGACAATATGGATATCAATATCAACAAGAGAAAAAAGGTGGAATTTGACTGAATGCAGAAATCGCCAAAGGTGCAAAAGCAATCAAGTGAAGGCAGTAAACAAAGGGCCTATAAAATGGTCAAAGGAAGCTCCAAATGAAGAAACGAATTGCTCCAATAAAATCAGCATGCCTAAAAACCTCTAGATAGGTATAAAGAATGCCAATGAGTTGAAAACAACAACATAACAGCAAAATAGCTTCAAAACCTCAAAAATGGGGCATCAGCCAAAAGAATGGACCGCACAGTTACAATCAGCACATTGAAGAACCCCTAGGTGGGTCTGTACAAAGCTTGAGATGCACTGGCATGAAAATCAAGGAAAAAGAATGTTGAAAGAATCAAGGCCTTTAACCAGCTGAAATTAGCAATTTCACTGGTATTTGAAGAAAGATTGAATCTGCTAATTTAATCAGAAGTGGATGCTAAAAGTAAATCAGCCTTAAGTTAGATGAGTGAACCAATTAGAGTCGTTAGACCACCCAATTGGTTGACAATGAAGGGGTTTGAATCGGCCGGCCTTTAAATATGATGTGAACTAGGTGGTTAAAGAAGGCTCAAAACGAAGGCTCAAACCACTGTGTGAAGAAGCTGAACCAGGACAAAACCAGTTCAACCAAGTCATTTACATCCAGGCCAATAGGCCTTGGAAACAATGAGCTCGATAACACATAAACTCGTAGCAGGTATATAGTGTTAGAAGCAGTGATATTTTATGTTTCTTTCCTTATTTTTTTGTTGTTCCAAATGTACAGCTTATCTCTGTACTTTTCCTCTACATATAGGTGTACTTGTCCTCTATATATAGGTGTACTTGTCATGGGAATAGATATAGATTGGTTGTTTCTTTTGACTTGGTATCAAAGCAGCCAGGTTGAGAAACCCTAGCCTCCTCTTTCCATCTCCATCAAACCTTAACCCTAGACATGTAGCACGGTACTGTAGTGCAGCACTGTAGCGGCGGTATTGTAGCTGCAGCACTGTAGTAGCTATTTTGTAGGGCTCTCCTCTACTCTCCATCATCTTCCTTAGTTCTAGAGGGACCCTCTATAGCCACCAGCCACTGTAGACCCTTCTACAGCAGGTCGCCCTCTCACTCTCTCGGGCCGTATGGGCCTCTTCACAGCTCCTCTCTCTTAGGTATGCAGTAGAGACCCTATTACCCCCTTTCCCTCGTCTCTCTATGATCCTTTCCTGGATCACCATCACTGTTCTCTCCTAGACAGCTTGATTGCAGCACTAGGTGGAGTGTTCTCGCCATGCTTCTTCTCCAACTAGTGCACGGGAGTCAATTTCAACATTTCTACTCCTCATGTGCGCTTTCCTCTGTTCCGGGGATCCCCTTCTGTCTTTACCCTAGACAACCAGCAGCGATGGCATCTCAAACCGGTGCTGTCTCAGAGACTCAATTCTCTAAGTTGATCACTCCCTTCAAACTGAGTAGGCCAAATAATTATCTGTCGTGGGCTCGTGGCTTCCGGATGGTTGTTGGGACACAAAAGAAGCTTCAATACCTTGATGAGGACCCAGCCGATAAGAAGGACAAGGAGAAGGACTCTACTTGGAAAGCTGATGATTGCAATGTCTGCAACATCCTCACCAATTGTCTCGAGCCACATGTGTATGCTGGTGTGGCCTTCCTTAACACGGCAAAGGAGATGTAGGATGAGTTGCAACGTCAATACTCAAAAGTTTAAGATAGTGCATATCTACCATCTTTATGAGGAGTTGCTTTCTTTGAAACAGGGTGATAAGAGTGTTCAGGAGTACCTTACTGTTCTAAAAGGAAAGTGGGATGCCATCCAGACATGTCATCCAGTAACCACAGATCCTGCAGCCCTTCGTCGCCAACAGGACGGATTCATTGTGGCAAATTCCTCTCCGGACTGAATGATTCCTTCAATGGAGTTCGATCTCACCTGTTGTCAGATGGCTCCATTCCCTCACTCTCCAATGCCTTATCTAGGATTCTTCGTATTTCTGCTGATCTGACCTCCAAGGAGGCGAATCCTCATGCATGGGACAGCCAATCTGCTCTTGCTGTTCCTACTGGTCGTGGCAAAGGAGGCAGCCATGGAAGAGGGCAAAATTCATTTGGTCCATGCATCCATTGTGGCAGACAGAACCATCCACCTAACAAGTGTTGGGAGAAGGTTGGAAGACCTAATAGCAAGAAGAATAGTAAACAAGAGGTGGTGAAGCTGACCACAGAGGAAAAATTATCACATGTTATTCCATCTACTGCTACTGTGACACTCTCTAAGACTGAGTATGACCGTCTTATGCAGAGTCACAACACCTCTCTCCTAGCTACTCCCACTATATCAGGTAGTGTTTCCTTGGTGACTCTGGTGCTTCTCGTCATATGACTGGTACTCGTTCTCTATCCACATCACTTAGTCTTTCATCTAATATACCTCCAGTGTCTATTGCTGGTGGCTTTCCATCTACCATCTCTGGGAGTGGAACTGTCCATGTTTCTCCAACACTTACATTAACTAATGTGTACTATGTTCCAAAATTTCCAATTGGGTTACTCTCTATTAGTAAAATTAACTCATGATTACAACTGTTCTATAACTTTCTATCCTTCTCATTGTGTGTTGCAGGACCTTCAAACAAGGAAGATGATTGGCGGCGGGCGTGAGCTTGGTGGACTATACTACCTTGATGAACGTGGATCTGGTTGCCAATCAGCTTTGTCTGCAGCATGGATTGCGGAATCGGCGGGTTCCGATCCAATTCGGACGGGATTTCACCGTTCCCCCCCCCCCCACCGATTTCAAAAAAAAAAAGTGTGAATCGGTCCGAATCAGACCAAATCGGGTCCGAACTGGCTGATCAGGCAAGTCCGGATCCGGTTTGGCCCGATTCGGGTGTTCCCGGATCCCCTTAAGGGGGGATCAGGAGCCAGCAGCGTTTCTGTTGCTAACTGTTGCCCTTCCCAGCCCCTCCCCCTCCCCCGGCCACCAGCGCCACTCGCCGTCGGTCCCCCTGCCACTGCCAGACGTCCTCCGCCAGTCGTCCGCCGCCATCTTCTTCTTCTTCTTTCTCTCTCTCTCTCTCTCTTTCTTTGAGATCTCGACCAAAAGAAGGGGATTTTCACCCCGTCATCATCGGCTGGCCAGCCGGGAGCCGCCGCCGCCATTGTTGTCGCCATCGCCGCCGCCGTCGACGTCGAATTTTGTTTCCGCATCCCAATCTGAGTTTAGGTATATTTCGATCTAATTTTTTTAAAAATTCTCAAAAAATTAGAAATGATGTATAATTGTGTACATTGTGTAGATCTATTAATATTTAGGTTCAAAAAAAATTTAGCATGTTGATTAGACAAAATCCCTAAAATTAACCCTAATTAGGGGTTAAAAATTGGGACTTGTATTATTAGTGTAATTAAGGTTCAATTGAGTGTGTCAAACACTCAATTGAACTTATTAGAACCTAATTGTACATTTTTATGCATTAATTGCATGTTAGTAGTGTTAATTAGTTAAAATTAACCTTAATTTTATTGTACATTCATTGAATAATATCTATACAATTCTTTCTGATTTTTTTTGTTTTTCCTGATTTTTTCTGAATTTTTTCTTATTTTTTTATTATTTTTTTAATCTGGCCGAGTCGGACCAGCCAGACTTCATCTAGATCGGCCGACTTGGCCGATCCGATCCAGGTCAGATCGGGATCGCCGGGTCCCGATTCGGAAACCCGATCCGACCCGGAATTCCATGGTCTGCAATATCTCCCTATCAGTGGCATTGTCGTCTTGGCCATACTTCTTCGGCCAAACTTAGAAGTCTTATTCAAATTCCAGTATCAATTACTCAGTTTGAATGTGATGCTTGTTAGTTTGGCAAACATCACTCTCTCTTTTTCTCCTAGTCTTAATGATCAGAGTTCATCTCCTTTTGCTTTAGTTCATTCTCATGTCTAGGGTCCTAATCCTGTGTCCACTAGTCATGGTGCAAGATACTTTGTTACTTTTATTGGTGATTATTCCAAAGTCACTTGGTTGTATCTATTAAAGCGCCGATCCAAAGTCTTTGATGCATTTTGCAACTTCTACAAAGAAATAAAAAGTTCAGCACTCTACTTCCATCAAAGTTTTGCATAATAACGATGCTCTTGAATATATGCAGTCCAAGTTCTCTTCTTTTTGTACTGAAAATGGTATCATGCACCAAACTACTTGTCTTTATACATCTCAACAAAATGGGGTTGCAGAAAGGAAGAACAAACATCTTCTTGATATTGCTAGAACACTCATATATAAAATGAATGTTCCCAAAAACTACTGGGGAGATGCCTATTTTTGGATAGAACCCCTTCTCTTGCCTTTTCCCTGATCGCCCATTGTTTTCTCTTCCTCCCAATGTTTTTGGATGTGTTTGCTTTGTTCATAATCAAGGAATGGGGCATAACAAGTTAGATCCTCGAGCAGTCAAGTGTATATTTCTAGGGTTTTCCCAAACTCAAAAGGGATATCGATGTTTCGATCCTTTGACATGACGATCCTATGTTTCCATCGATGTTACATTCTTTGAGATGACTCCATGTTTCTCCTCATCTACAAAGTCATATGAATGCCCCTATACCACTTCTTCCTCAACATGAGTCTTTACATGAGATTGTCACTGATATGGAGCACACTGAACAACAAGCTAAACAGCTGCCTACCACCATTGATGTGCCCCCTCTTGAGGTCATCAACTATTATCATTGACGTCTAAGGGAACACCCATCAACTACTCCACCATTGTTATCTTCATCGGCTGAAGGGACTAATTCACAACCGGCTCTTGAACCACCGGTCATTGATGCACCAGGAATCAATTTATCCATTGCTAGTATTAAACACTCTCCTACTCAGATTGATGGCTTAGACACTCCTATTGCCTTGCGCAAGGGCAAAACACAGTGTACTTTTCAGCAGGGGTGGCAATGAGCCGAGCCGAGCCCAACCTAGGCATGCTTGAGCTCAACTCAGTAAAAAAATTTCGAGCTCGAGCTTCAAATCGAGCCCAAAGTCCAGTTCGAGCTCGGGCTCGAGGGAATAAAGTCCAATTCGAGCCGAGCCCAAGCCCAGCTCGGTCCACATGGCTACGTTATGCCCGGCCCAAGGCCCATAGGCCCAAACCGATGAAGCAAGCAAGCTCACAAGGGTTGGTCTTAACTTATAGATGCAGGGAGTAGAGAGGGAAAAATAAATACCCGATACAAGACTAAAAAGTCCAGATAAAAGCCTCCAGCGCCAGCAAAAAACACGCAACACGCAAGCTGACCAGCCACTTTAGTCTCACATCGAGGGATCTAAAAACTCTCAGGTCCTCTTATATGTTTAGGTCCCCCTTCAAATGTGCTGAAAAGTAAGGGGCGAGTTGTGCGACACGAGTTTGCTGGTGTCAAAGGTGTAGGCGAACTCAACAAATAAAGTAATTATTTTGGTGCGAGTCGGCTCGCGAGCTATTGAGCCAAGTGGTCCGGTTCGAACTCGGCTCGTTTAATGGATCGAGCCATGTGTTAGGCTCGAGCTCGGCTCATTGACTCGTTCGAGTCGAGCCGAGTCGAGCTTAAACCGAGCCGAGCCGCTCCGCCGAGCCACTCGCGAGTGGCTCGGCTCATTGCCAACCCTACTTTTTCATCCTATTGCCCAATACGTTAATTATAGTCAACTGAGTCCTTCCTTCAAACATTTTGCCTTATTTATTTATACCATACCTATTCCCAAGCATGGTTGGCAGTATTGGCCGATACCGATACGTATCGGTATCGGCTGGGACCAGTATCGATACCGGGTAAAATGGCCCATACCCAAACTTTAAATAAAAAAAAGATAATTGTACCGGTCGGTACCGGCCCTGTTTCGGGCGTATCGACGGTCTTTTACTTTCCCCGCTTACAGAAACAGATCTGTGAGAGGGAGGAGCCTGCAGGACTGAGGGGAAGTGAGGGAGGGGAAGGAGGAGAAGCCGCCGCCGCCACCTGCCGCCGCTGCAGCACACCGCCATCATCGCTGAGGAGGTTTTAGGTAGAAGAAAAAAAAAGAAAAAAAGAAGGTATATATATATATTAAATATTTCTATTATTTTTGAGTTGTTAAGCGTTATTAGATTATTTACGTTAGTTTTCTTAGCAAAATATATAACCTCCAATTTTCGACCTTAATTAGCGATTAAAAATTGCGGCTTTTGTCTAATTACTTCAATTAAACATTAATTGAAGCCTAATTAAACTTCACTACATACTTTAGAGTAGGAGCATGCTGTCAATTGCGTTGATTGAACGTTAATTAGAGAAAAATCTCAATTTTGACCTTAATTAGCGGTTAAAAATTAGGATTTTTGTCTAATTATGTTAATTAAACATCAATTGAAGTCTAATTAACCTTCATTGCATATTTTAAAATAGGAGCATACTGTCAATTGCGTTGATTGATAGTTAATTAGGGAAAAATTCTAATTTTGACCCTAAATAATAGTTCATTATTAGGACTTTTGTCTAATTACCTTAATTAAATATCAATTGAAGTCTAATTAAGCTTAATTGCATACTTTAGAGCAGGAACATGTTGTCAATTACGTTGATTAAATGTTAATTAGAGAAAAATCACAATTTGACCTTAATTAACGGTTAAAAATGAGACTTTTATCTAATTACCTTAGTTAAACATCAATTAAAGTATAATTAAGCTTCATTGCATACTTTAGAATAGGAACACACTGTCAATTGCGTTGATTGAACGTTAATTAGAGAAAAATATTAATTTTAACCTTAATTAACGGTTAAAAATTAAGACTTTTATCTAATTACATTAATTAAACATCAATTGAAGTCTAATTAAGCTTCATTGCATATTTTTTAAGTAGAAACATGATGTCAATTGCGTTGATTAAGGGCTAATTAGGGAAAAACTCTAATTTTAACCCTAATTAATTATTAATTATTGGGACTTTTGTCTAATTACCTTAATTAAATATCAATTGAAACCTAATTAAGCTTCATTGCATACTTTAGAGCAGGAGCATGCTGTCAATTTTGGAGCAATGTGCACACTTATCTCTTGTTAGTGGAACCTCGTAAAGGTCTTAAAATTGGTGGATAGGGATGATAAGAATTATATGGAGTATTTGTACGAGGCAATTAATATTGCTAAGATACACATCAAGAAATTATTTTCCAACACTTATAGCAAGTGGTAGGAGATTATTGATATCAGCTGGGAAAGTACATTATACTACAACTTGTATGCAGCTGGTAAGTGAAGTCTCATACCGTTAAATCACACATTATTCATTAAATTGTTATTTACTAATTCATCCACCTAAATGCAAGTCATTTTTTAAATCCTCCAGTAGTGTTGATAGAGAGGTGATCCAATGTACACTCAATATAATCGCACGTTTGTCGAAAATAGTAGAAGATAAAATTGAGATAGAGAGACAGGTGTTTATCAATTATATGAAGAAGTGACTTTCACATATAATTAATTACTTATATTTTCAAGATTCCATCAATTATATTAATTGTTCATTCCATCTTTGTAGATGGAAACATATAGGCTAAGACTCAAGACATATAATGAGGACCAGGTGCAATAGCCGTAGAGAAAGTGATCCCAGGTATACTTAGTGATTACACTATAGTCATATATGCAATGATAAGAAACAAAAGCATACATTGATTCATATATTTTTTTACTGATGGAACAACGGAGTGGTAGACAATGGTGTACAACAGAGACATGTGCTATAATCCTTTGGTTCCCGTTGCAATGAGAGTTTTAAGTCAGACGACATCGGCAAGTCAATGTAAAAGAAATTGAAGCACATTCAGCCTTATACACTCAAAAATCTGTAATCATTAAAGACTGGAGAAACTGGTGTATTGCCATTATAACATGAGATTGAGGATCAAAAACATCCGATTGAGCAAATAATTTTGAGAGAAACGAGATGCAGGACAGGCAGAAGATGTTGTTGACCAAATTGATGTGGATGAATTATTTGATGATAAGAATCCTTTGCAGACTTAGGTTGAGATACGAGCAACTGTCAATGAGCCAATTTTTTATCCTGATGATACAGAATGAGTAGATGACATATTAGATGGAGTTGTTGCTAGAGATCCAGAGCTAAGAACATCAAAGAGGCAAAAAGAAGATCTACTTCCTTTATATGAGCATCAAAGTCAGAAAGAGCTTGTGCCTTTGTTTGTACCTGATACTTAACTTGAGCTTGCTAGACACTCAGAATCAGATGGCAGGCTAGTCACTCCTAAAATAGTTGGGCCACCACTATTCTTGAGAAGAAGTGCATCCATATTTGAGAAGGTTAATCTAACTACCAGAGATGACCCTGCGATTATTGAGATGAAGCAAATCTATGTGAGACATACACCACGAGGAAAATGAGTATTCGGTCGGCTGAAAAAGGATCTAGTAAGAGACATCACAAACAAAAAAAATCAAGCAAGGTCAAAAGGAAGTCAATTATTGATTATGGTGATGATGAAGACGATGATGATGATGACACACAGTCTCCTAGTGATGATGCTGGTGCAGTTGCAGGTGCTACTACTAGTGGCAGAGTGTATGCACCTGGTTTCTCCTTGCACATTGACACTGGCAGAGGACAAAGTCAAAGTCAAAGAAATTATGATTCACAAGGCCAGTATGGACAACAGTCAGGTTATGGAGGTGGCCAATAAGAAGCAGGCATGTATAGCTGGAGAGATCGAGCGGAGTATGAAGGCTTCCAATTCTTTCCACTCAGTAGCAGTTATGGGTCAGGATCTTCTTCTTATCCTCAAGGTGTTTCTTTGCATCCTGATTCTGGAATTTCAGCAAGTCAACAAGCGTATACTCCAAGAGGGATCCAAAGAGGGATGCACGACTTGACTGCATCATTGTTTAGTTATAGTGAATATAGGGAATATATGTTGCAACCTTATTATAGATACTAGCAACAGCAACCATAAGATGAATCAGAAAGTTCTACAGGTTATTATCCATATTAGCATACTCACTTCTACTTTTCATAAGTAAAGATCATTTGTTTTCATTAATATTTATTATTTGTAAATATTTAGTACATTAGTAGAATATTTTTCATGTTTAATATGTATTAAAATAGTCATTTAATATGTGCTATGCATACTTCTTTGCCTTAATCCACCTTTGTCACACTCAACACATACCTAATTAATTTTTTCATTTTTTTTCATTTTTTTCTGATTTTCTCTGATTTTTTTCTGATTTTTCCAAAAAAAATAGCCATTTTAAACCGGTATCGACCGATACCGAGACTGATACCGGTACATATCGATACCGATACCCTCCGATACTGGTACCAATACAGGTATTGCCATCCATGTTCCCAAGTCTTACCAAGAAGCACTATCTCACCCTAAGTGGAAAGCAGCTATGGATGAGGAGATGCCAACTCTTGTTTCCAGGGGAGCCTGGGATTTGGTCACTCAACCTGCTAGAGTACATCCAGTGGCATGTCGATGGGTCTTCATAATGAAGTTTTTTCCTGATTACACTGTTGATAAATATAAGGCGTGTTTGGCTGCAAAAGGATACACTTAGACTTACGGGGTTGATTATTTTGAGACCTTTTCTTCAATGGCTCGCATGAATTTTGTAAGAGTCTTGTTCTCGGTGGCAGTGACCCAAGGGTGGACTATGTTTCAGATGGATGTTAAAAGTGCATTTCTCTATGATGATCTTCAAGAAGAGGTGTATATAGAGCAATCTCCTGGGTATGTTGCTCAGGGGGAGATAGGAAAGATCTATAAGCTAAGAAAGGCTATTCATGGTATGAAACAAGAGTCCACGTGCATGGTTTGAAAAATTCAGCAGTATTATTTTCAATGTTGGTCTCATGCCCAACTGATCATTCAGTATTCATCAGACATCAAGGAATTCCAGATCGGATCGGGTCCCCGAATCGGGACCCGCCGATCCCGATCCGACCCGGATCGGATCGGCCGAGTCGGCCGATCCAGATGAAGTCTGGCCAGTCCGACTCGGCCAGATTAAAAAATAAAAAAAAAATTAAAAAAAAATCAGAAAAAATCAGGAAAAAATAAAAAAAATCAGAAAAAATTACATACATATTATTCAATTGATGTACAATAAGAATGAATGCAATTCATGTACATCCATAAAAAACCTTAAACCCTAAAACCCTAAAACCCTAAACCCTAAACCCTAAACCCTAAACCCTAAACCCTAAACCCTAAAACCCTAAACCCTAAACCCTAAACCCTAAACCTTAAAACCCTAAACCCTAAACCCTAAACCCTTAACCCTTAAACCACCGCCACTTTCTCTCTCTTCTGTCGCTAGAGAGAGAAGCTCTGGGTTTTTTTCTCTTGACGGCCGCCGGCCATGGACGGCCATGAGGGGGGCGGCCGACCCCCCCCCCAGCTGCAGACTACTTTTCCCACTCCCACGGTTCAGCAAACGCCCTCGTCCACCCAAGGATGGCAGTACCGGTACCGGTACCGGTATCGGTGGGTACCGGTACCGGTACCGGTATCGGTGGGTACCGGTACCGGTACGTACCGGTCCGGTACCGGCCGGTATCGGCCCGGTACCGGTCGGTACCGGCCCAAAACCAGTCTGGTACCGGCCGATACCGGTACGTACCGGCCGGTATGTACCGGTATCGGCCGGTACTGCCATCCATGCGTCCACCTCTCTTCAGCCTCTGGCGCAGCAGATTGCGATCTCGGGACCCACCCCGACCGGTTCTTGTGGGCTGAAGGCTGCCGCCAACGATATTCCCCGTAACCAGCCCTTGAAGATCCCTGCTCCCACCGTGCCTCGCTCAGATACTCTCTCATCCAAGGCGCCAACATGGGGATCATCTGGCTCGAAGACGTTTGCCCAGATTCTCAAAGACAGCAAGGTTTTTCCAGAGGTAGATCTTCACGTCCATGATCCTGCATTCACGGATCTTGGCGAGCCTGCAGTTTTCTTTACAAAGGAGGAGATCGCCATAGCTTTGATTCCCTTCAAGTTTGCGTTGGTCGCAAAAACACCTTATGGCCGCCCTCCATTCCCGGATATTAAGAATCTTATAACCCAAAGATTAGGGTTACAGCATGAATATGTTATTAGTGCGCTGGACAATAGGCATCTTTTGATCCGATGTTCCGCTGAAGAAGATTATTTGAAGCTCCTTCTCAGAGAGCAATTGTTTGTCAAAGGATATCTTTTTAAGTTTCTCAAATGGACGCCGGAGTTCGAGTGTGGCACGGAACCGCCTATAATCCCTATATGGGTGGAGTTTCCTGCCCTTAAACCCCACCTCTTCCATGAAGCCTGTGTTAGATCTATTGCTGGAAACGTGGGGCGTGTCCTCCAGGTCGCTCTCAGCACATCCCAAATCACGAACACATCGACTGCGCGAGCCTGTGTGGAACTTAACATCCTTCAACGTCGTCCGCCTCGCATATGGATTGGCATGGGAGCCGCCGGCTACTACCAAGAGGTTTGTTACCCCCCTATTCCTCCTTATTGCACATCTTGCAGGATTGTTGGTCACGCACCCTCAGATTGTCGCCGAGCATCCAAGAGGAGCAAACCCCAGGCACTGCAGCAGAACAACGAGGATATTCCAGATGAAGGGTAACCTGCGTCTGAAGACGCCCACCCTCGCCCGTACATGCCCACAAAGGCACCCTTAATATCCCCATCGGCCCAAGTAGACTCAAACCCTGCTAACAAATCCACGGTGAATATCCCTAAGGCGCCTCAAGTCCCTCATGGCAATGGAAAGAAGGCCCAACGGTGGGTATCTAAGGTTCATACTACTCGACGATCCCCAACCTCCAACTCCTTCGACGGCCTCCGGTCTCCTATTGATCCTAATGAACTCAGCGAGGAGGAGAATATCGAAGTCAGGGCGTATGATACTTTCTCTCGTTCGCTGGCCCCTCGGCCGACCCACGTAACTGCTGTGGAAAAAAATTCTGCACCGACACATGCTCCGCCGGAGTCTCCCTCAGCCGCACAGGGTAATCAGAACCCCCCTACGCAGCCTGCTCATGAATCGTCTTCTGGTGCCCCTACCATCCACTCTACCCAGGCATGCCCGCTAGGTGTTCGTCAAAAATCGCCAGTCACGGTGGAGGGAAGCCCCACTCTTATACATGTCTCTAACAACGTGCCCATGCAAACGATGCAACACTGCCTACTCAACAGGGCGCCGGGTGTTCACTTGCTTCCATCCACAAACACAGCTGGCATGGCCCTGGTCTCCGAGCCCATGCACAACACCAGCACGACGGCTACTTTTTCTGTGGAGTCATCATCGTTGGGCAAGGGCCCCCAGCCTGCACCTGAGGCCCACGGAGTGCATGCCTCTATTATAGCGCCGGTGTCGTCCTATACCCCTTTAAATATTGTAACCGCTGTGGACACCTTGCCGAATACGTGTCTTCAAAGTTCAGACCTCATTGGGTCTCTGTTGCCTGTTACACATACCCCTTTTACCCTGCCCGAGGGAACTGGGCTGACAGTTGGGGACCATCCTATGCGGCTACTAATGGACAAGATCTCTAGTCCCAGACAACAGGGGTCCTCGGTAGAACATGGGCAGGAGCATTCATTACCTCCCATGCAGCATATAATGGTTGAGGACCATGCTGCTGTGTCCGGTTTTAACTCCATCACCCCCCTCCCAGTAAGTATTAGGGGACAAAATACCAACAAACAACTTTCCGTCGCTGGACAGCAGAACAAACAGAATATGACTCAACAAACCGACAAGGACAAAATTACTGAATGCAGGGAGGAAGTCCCGTTATCTTCTAATGTTGAAGACCAGGTAATATCGGTTACTAAATTCCCTTGCAGGCTTAATTTGGAGGACACTCTTATTCCCTCACCTAGTGAACCCAATTCTTATTTGAATATGCATCCTATCAACTCTACTATTTTAGATGGATCTGACCCTATTGCCCAGGACAATTCGTTTAATGCTACTGCCACAACAATTCACAGGACGGTACAAACGTCTTCAAATGTTGATACTCAGGTGATATCTTTCCCTTTATCACATATCGAGCAGAGTCCTATTGATGTCATTAAAATTGATTCACATGGTGTGGGTCATGTTTCTCTTTTGGAGGCTCTTAATTTGGATAGTTCAGCGCATAAACAGAATAATAAGTGTTTACTTGATATTCGTAAATTTAAAAAATCTTTCTCTACCTCTGATGATTCTCAGGTGACTTATGATACTAACAGACAAGATACATCCACTATCATGTCCATCGCCGACCAAAAGAGCACAAGGCTCACTCGTGCACAAAAGAAAAAGTTAAGTATTAATGGTTAACATTCTTGTTTGGAATATCAGGGGAGTTGGTAACGCTCCCTCTAGACGCAGATTTATCTCTCTTTGGAAGTCTAACAAGGTGCAGGTAGCTGCCATTTTGGAACCCATGGTACAGAGCTCTTCTATGGATGCTTTATCTCTTAAAACTGGTCTCTCTCAGCATTTATCTAGTAGCGACCCTTTGGGTAAAGTTTGGATTTTCTGGCATCCTTCCGTATCTGTAGATGTGCTAAATGTTCATGAACATTTTATTACTATTAAGGTTGCAGACAGTACTATTCATTATATTACTTTCCTTTATGCTAGTTGTCATCTTCAGGACAGAATTCAAATCTGGGATACCATCACTTCCTTGGCTGTCTATGACCCTTGGATGATTGTGGGAGATTTCAATTCGGTTTTATACTCTCATGAAAAGTCTGGTGGTAATGTTCCCTCTCAAATTGCCGTGGATGCGTTTCATTCTTTCTCTCAAGACTGCAATATGATGGATCTTGGCTTCACTGGACCCGCCTTCACTTGGAGGAATGGTCAACACGGTCCTGGTTGTATCAAAGCCAGACTTGATAGAGGTCTTGCCAATCCTGCCTGGTTGTCATCTTTTAACACTTCTGTAACTCACCTTCATCATATTAATTCAGATCATAGTCCTCTTTTGATTACTTATCAATCTATTGATACCCCTAGAAAATCTCAATTTAAATTCCTCAAGATGTGGACTAGACATACAGATTTTTTTCAGTTGGTGAGATCTTGCTGGTGCCAGCCACTTCATGCTTCCCCTCTTTTCAAGCTCAGTGCTAAATTGAAGAGACTGAGGATTACCCTTAAGAGCTGGAATAGAAATGTTTTTGGTAATATCTTCCAACATGTATTACAGGCTGAAGAAAAGGTTAACTCGCTGCAAATCATTGCTGATAATAACCCTTCTGACCAGTCTTTCAATGACCTGGCTGCAGCCAAGAAGGACCTGGATGAGCTTCTTCTCCGTCAAGAGATATTTTGGAGGCAAAAATCCCATCTAAAATGGCTTAAAGAAGACGATCAAAACACAGCTTTTTTCCATTCCATAGTTAATGAAAGAAGAAGGAACAACTTCATTCACACTCTGGTTAATGATCAAGGCGATGAGATTTCTAACCAAGATACCTTGCTTTCCATGGCTATCACTTATTATCAAAATCTGTTTACTTCTGAGCCTCCTACTATGAACAACAGAGGTCTTCTGCAATATATTCCTGCTATTGTTTCTGATGCCAATAATCAAGCTCTGATGGCTACACCAACTATGGAGGAGGTCAAGGATTCTGTCTTTTCGCTAAGTCCTGATAGTGCTCCTGGGCCAGATGGATTCTCTGGTGACTTCTTCACTTCCTGTTGGGATATCGTTTCATTTGACATTTATGATGCTATTGTTGAATTTTTTAATGGTGGGTTTTTGCCTAAAGCATACACTTCCACTCACCTTGTCTTAATCCCCAAAGGCGAATCATCTAACACCTTAAAAGATTTTAGGCCCATTAGCTTGTGTAACTTTATTTACAAAATCATCTCTCTCATCATTTGCAAGAGACTTTCTCTCGTGTTACCTACCCTTATTTCGCCTCTCCAGGGAGCCTTTGTTAAAGGCAGAGATATCGTTGATAACATATGTCTTGCTCAAGAGCTTACACATAGTATTTCTAAGAAAGTTAGAGGGCATAACATTATTCTCAAACTTGACATGATGAAGGCCTACGACAGACTAGAATGGTCTTATTTATTTGATGTTCTTCAAAAGTTTGGCTTCTCATCTAGCTGGATTAACCTTATTAAAAGCCTTTTCATGAATTGTTGGTTCTCAGTTATTTTAAATGGTAATGTTGGTGGTTTCTTTACTTCTTCTCGTGGTCTTAGGCAAGGAGACCCGCTTGCTCCTAGCTTGTTTATTCTTGCAGAAGAAGCTCTTAGCAGAGGCCTTCAGCACCTGACTCAGAGAGGGATCATTACACCTTATTCTACTTTTATTGAGGGTCCTATTATTTCACATCTTCTGTTCGCTGACGACACTATTATATTCACTAATGGCTCTCAGGGCTCTTTACGGAGACTCATGGCTTTCTTGAAAATCTATGAGAATTGCTCAGGTCAGAAGATCAACACAAGCAAGAGTTCCTTTTGTATTGCTGGTTACACTCCAACTTGGAGAATCAACCAAATTTCCACAAGAATATCCATACCTTACAAATCTTTTCCTATCACTTATCTGGGAGCTCCGTTGTTTAAGGGTGCAACTAAAGCTGTATATTTCCAACCCCTGCTGGATAAGGTGAGAAAAAGAATAGCTTCCTGGAAAGCTAATCTTCTTTCGACAGGGGGTAGATTGATTCTTATAAAACATGTTTTATCTTCCATTCCCATACATATTCTTGCTGTTCTCACCCCTCCTAAGAGTATTTTTCACTCTTTAGAGAGGATTTTTGCTGCTTTCTTTTAGGGCTCTACTTCTACAGGAGCACGCAGACATTGGATTGCTTGGAAACATCTAGCTAGGCCTACCCCTGAAGGTGGCATTGGTATTCGCTCTCTTTTAGATGTGGGAGCTGCTTTTAAAGTTAAACTTTGCTGGAAAGTATATTCTAAGACCGGAATATGGGGTAAGTATATCAATCAAGTTTATCTACACAAACATCACATCTGCACTTGCCCTGCAACTGGATCTCCTCACTGGAAGAAGGTTCTTCAACATAGACATTGGATTCTTGACAATACTTATTGGTTAGTTGGACATGGCCATATCTCTTTCTGGCATGATGACTGGACTGGTCATGGTCCATTACGGGATCAAATTTCAGAAGATCAATGGACTCATATTAATCATGCTCATGGTTGGTTGGTTCATGATATAATTATCTATGGTCAACAATTATTGCATACTCTGCCACTAAACATTAATTCTGTTATCATGGACTGTATTGGCACTTTAACTACTATACAAGGTCAAGACAAGGCTATATGGAAACCTAACCCTCATGGTTTTTTTACCATCAAATCAGCTTGGCACATTGTGAGAAACCAGATCCAACCCCTTTCTATTTCCAAATGGATTTGGTGTGCTCAGATCCCCAAGAAGATTTCTATATTTCTTTACAGGGCTCTCATTTATAAATTACCATTTGATTCCAATATTCAAAGAATTGGCAGTCCCTTAGTTTCTAAATGTGGATGTTGCCATAATCCTTCTGGGGAGACTCTTGATCATGCTTTGGCACATGGAGATTGGGCTATATACTGTTGGAGGTTCTTTCAGGATACATGCAGAATCTCTATCCAGATGAACTCATTTCAACATATCTTTTGTTCATTTATTGCCTTAGCTACAGGTACATCTCTCTACTCTTTTATTATGGGCATAACCCCTACCATTGTGGCTTGGTTTCTTTGGAAAGCTAGATGTTCTGCCAAATTTGATGGCACTTATTCAAGTAAGGAAAGCATCCTATATCAGAGTCTTTATCTTATTCGTGAGCTTGCATCAATGTATCGCCCAAAATCTTCTTCTACACCACCACAGAAATATATTTTACAAGTTTTGGGCGTAGTTGACAGTTTCTCTCCCTCTCTACCAGTCATTGTTAGATGGATTCATCCTCCTACAGGTAAATTTAAACTCAACACTGATGGTTGTTGTAGAGGTAATCCTGGTATTTCTGCAGGTTCCGCTATTCTCAGAAATGATAAAGGTAAATTTGTCATGGCAACTTGTGCTTTCTTTGGTCATACTCACAGTATTATTTCTGAACTCAGGGCTATTATCATTGGTCTACGGATGTGTCTCCAACAAGGTTTTACCTGTTTGATTGTTGAATATGATTGCTTTGCACTTACCACTCTTATGATCTCTGCTAATCCTATTGTCCCTTGGATTCTATTTCCTTGGTGGTTTGAGTTTTGCTCTTTCAGGGATACAATGGACCTTCATTTTTGCCACACAGTTAGAGAAGCCAATAAAGCTGCAGATGCTCTGGCCAACCACTCTTGCAACCAGTAGCTTGATCAAGACTTTCTAGATTCTTCCTCTTTGCCATTTATTGTAAAAGGGGAGATCACTTCGGATAAAAGTGGCCTCCCCCATCTGAGGTTTTGAGTGTTTTCTATTTAGGGGGTTTTGGGTTTATTGATGTACTCTCTCAGGGGTAAGGTGGTATGTCCCCCCCCATGTAATTTTGAATTTTGAGCAATAAAATACCAAGAGCCAGCCCAGGGTCCTAGATAAGTTCCTGGGTTTAAAAAAAAAAAAAAAAAACCCTTAAACCTAAACCCTAAAACCCTAAACCCTAAACCCTAAACCCTTAACCCTTAAACCCTTAAACCCTTAAACCATAAACCCTAAAACCCTAAACCCAAAAACCCAAACCCTAAACCCTAAACCCTAAAACCCTAAACCTTAAAACCCTAAACCCTAAGACTCACTTTGTTTGCAGAATAACTTAAACCAGAATAAGGTTCTGGGGATTTCTTAAACCAGAATAAGAGGTATTTTGATTTGGTAAATTGTTGGTATTCCACCCAGAATAAGGAGAATTACACTGTGTTATTCCAAGTGATTTGGTAGGAATAAGTGGAATAAGGAGTGAAATAAAAGGTAAAATTGAGAGAATTAGGGGAATTAGATATTCCAGGTAGGTTTGGGGAGTTAGAGAAATTAGAGGAATTAGGCATACCCTCAACCAAATCAGAATAGGGCCTTTATACCGGCTATTATGGCCTTATTCCACAAACAAAGTGAGCCTAAACCCTTAAACCCTTAAACCTTAAGGGGGGGATCGGGACCGGCCCGAACCGGACCAGATCGGGTCCGGACCGGCGATTTGGTCCGGTTCGGGCCGATTTCGGCCGTTTTTTTTTTTTTTTCAAATCGGGGGGGGGGGGTGGTGGGAACAGTGAAATCCCCCCCGAATCGGATCGGAACCCGCCGATTCCGCAATCCATGTCAGACATTCATCTATTGGTTTTGTTATATTGATAGTATATGTTGATGATATGCTTCTCTCTGGTACTGACATAGCAGGCGTTCTTTCTGTGAAGGCTTATTTGGAACAGCAATTTGTCATCAAAGATCTAGGTCGGCCAAAGTATTTCCTCGGGATAGAAATTGCCTACAGCTCAGATGGTGTGTCTCTGTCTCAAAGAAAATATGCCTTAGATCTTCTTGAGGAAAAAAATAGGCCTTCTTGGATGCAAACCAGCAGATACTCCTATGTCTACTCAGTCTGAGTTACGGTCTGATGATAATCCACAGTTCTCTGATGTGACTAGGTATAGAAGAATGGTAAGCAAGTTGATCTACTTAATTGTTACTAGACCAGATATCTCTTATGTTGTTGGGGTGGTCAGCCAGTTTATGCAGCACCCAAAGCAATGCCATTGGGATGTAGTTATGAGGATTCTCAACTATATTAAGAATGCTCCAGGAAAAGGGCAGCTCCACACTTTGAAAGGACATATGCAGATTAAAGCCTACTTTGATGCTGACTATGCTGGGTCAGTCAGTGATAGGCAGTCCACTTCAGGATATTGTACTTATGTGGGAGGCAATCTTGTCACCTGGAGGAGTAAGAAACAGAATGTAGTGTCCAGATCAAGTGCAGAGGCAGAATACTAGGCTATGGCATACACCACATGTGAGATGGTGTGGATCAAATCTTGATGATGGATTTTGGGTCACCCACTCTGGTCACATGGTAGTGCATTGTGACAATCAAGCAGCCATACACATTGCCAGTAATCCGGTTTTTCATGAGCAAACAAAACACATAGAAGTGGATTGTCACTTTGTTCGGGATGCTGTAATGTCACAAGTGATAGCTACTCCATTCACTGCGTCTAAAGATTAGTTGGCTGATTTGTTGACCAAAGCTCTTTCTTTTCCCCGCTTCTCTTTTCTAGGTAACAAGTTGGGCATGTGTGATATTTTCTCTAGTTCCCATGCTCAGCTTGAGGGGGAGTGTTAGAAGTGGTGATATTTTATGTTCCTTTCTTTATTTCTTATGTTGTTCTGGGGGTACAGCTTAACTCTGTACTTTTCCTCTATATGTAAGTGTACTTGTCATGGGAATAGATATGGATTGGCTGTTTCTTGACTTAAAGAAACCCAATTCTTCAAATTTTCAGTCGATAACCTGTTCTGAGGCAAACCCTTAGTCATGTGAAAATTGGAAAGGTAGGAGAAGTAAGGTAACTGCACTTGCTGCGATGGAGGAGGGGCCTTAGACGGCCAAGGGGGAAGAAGACAATGGTGAGTATGATGACAGGCAGCAAGGACAAGTGGACTAGGACAGCAGCAGTGGATGACACCCATGATAGAGACAGCAGAAGGGTTTCACGTAAGAAACAACAATCGATTTGGAGATCAGAGTAGCGGCAATGTAGGATGAAGCAAGCACCGGCAGTGATGCATCACTGAAGTGAGGGATCTGTCAGTGGTGGGGTCCCACAGAGGAGCTGGAACAGAGGATGGTGACAGGATTTGACAGTGATAGACCTCCATAATGACAGTGGAAGTTGCCACATACCATGATGGAAGGAGCATTAAACAACGATGAAGATTACTTCGATGAAATCAGTAGTAACGAACAAAGGCATTGAAAAATGATGAGGGCAAGCTGCAATGTGGCAATAGCAGAAGCCAACACCAGTGACAAATGAAAATCAACAGGCCATGAAAAACCGACGAGGACGTGCAAGAGGGTTCCAAACAAGATGATGTTGTTGGGAGGATAGCACCAACAAAGGCATACACCCACAACATTGAAAGAAAAGAAAAGAGACAAGAGTTCGAAGTAACAAGAAGGGAACATCTCTCTCTCTCTCTCTCTCTCTCTCTCTCTCTCTCTCTCTCTCTCTCTCTCTCAGAAAAACAAAAAAAGAATGCACACATACCATCATGTGTAGCATTATAAACCAAATTTCCTTTCTCACAATGTCCCTCACGAAGTTGCTGCCTAAGCACTTAGGAGCTCAATCACCCCAAGGACACATTGGCTCACCTTGTCATCTTGACAGTTATGCATGCACCAAGAAAAAGCATAGTTGTCAAGGCACCCACCTAGGCATTGCCTATATGAAAAGACAATTTTCAAGAGCCCAAGCGTTAATGAGCCTTACAAGGCCTTAAAGAAGCGGGCCAAGCAGCGCACACACACATAAACACACTATGTAGCTCTATAACCCGAATCTCCTTTCTCATAAATTCCCTCATGATGTTGCCACTTAGGCAGCCGCCTAAGAGCTTAGGAGCTCAAGCACCCCAAGAACGCCTTGGCTCACCTTGTCACCTTGACAATTATGCATGCACCAACAAGGAGCATAGTTGTGAAGGTGCCTGCCTAGGCATCACCCAGGCGAAAAAACATTTTTCGAGAGCACACGTGTCAATGCACCTTCCTAGGCCTTGAAAAGACGGCCCAAGGCACTGCTTAGGTGGGCTAGGCAGCCAAGATGCCACTTAGAGGGGCCAGGCGCACCCAAGTCCTTGAACTTCCAACACTTGAACCCGACTGTCTCTCTCACGTCAATGTCATAATAGTGCTATTTTTTGGTCTTAATGTCAATATTAGTGTCATATTAAGCAGGTTATTAGGAAGTAGGTGCCTAGACACCGCTTTAAGCTCTTACGTGCTCAAGTACCCAAAGAAGGCGTTGGGTAGCCTTATGACCTTGACAACTATGAAGAAAGTCAAGTTGATCATAAAGAAGATGGTTGATCTTATTCAAACAAAGGCCTTCTAAAGAGATGTAAAAATGGTTCTAAATATGGTTGAGCCATTGGCTAAGATACCCAGGACAACAAATAATGATAAAAAAGCAAGCATGGGTTTGTCATTATGAAGCCATGGATGGAGCTAAGGAATCAATAAGGACATACCAAAAGTGGTGGGAGATAATCGATAGAAGGTGGGATATGGCATTTTACCATGATATCCACGCAAGTGAAAAGAAATACACATCTTGATTATTTAGGTTGTTTTATAAAAATATTTCAAAAAGTACGAATTATCTATTTGATGTTTAGGATATTTTTAACCCTCAATACCAATACACACCAAATGTCGGTAACAATGATGAACTATAAATGGAACGAAGAACATAATTAGACATATGTTTTCCAAAAGTACTGAACTATGTTGGCATCCAACAAAAAGGATGATCATATCTGAAGGTTACAAACACTTCAGAACTAATGCTGAGTAAAAGGAAGTAATGATCCTCAAGCCAAGTGATCATCCTTAGTCTAAGTAATAAACGGGAATCAGCCTATCTTATTCATTAAATGGTTGTTAGTTGTCTACTTACCTAATTTATTAGATCTACTCGTGGGATTTTCAGTATGCAGACTTTGACTATCTAGCAGTCAGAATTCTGAGTCAAACAAGGTACGTTCCAAGATGTGAGGAACTAGAGCACACTTAGACTGATTCATGCAAAGCAAAAGAATAAATCACAGTTATTGCAGCATGAAGAATCTTCAAATGGTTCAGAATGCACAAAGGGAAGAAAGGGAGAAACAATGTGGTGTTTGACCATCCAGATAAGGGGGGCCAGTTTAAAGATAAAATTATTGACTTACATGTCAAATTTGATGAACAAAACACACTCCACGCATGTGTGGATGCAGGGGCATCTAGTCCATTGGAAGTTAAACCCAAATGATCGTTGATCATGGAAGATAGAATCGGCCAATCCAGATCAAAATCAGCCAATTCACCTAGGGATCGGCAATAGACTATCCAATCCAAGGGGGTGAATCGCGCAAAAATATTAATACCAAATGACAGAATCAGCCTGTATCGGACATCGCTCGATTTGGGCTCAATATGATATAATGACTCAATCAGTTAACTAGCCCAACAACTATGCTAATTGGTAGACTTCCTAGGAAGGTCACCCATCTCGGGACTTCCCCTAACCGAGCACGCTTAACTTCGGAGTTCTTTCCAACTTGAACTCCGAAAAATGGCTAACCGGTGTTGTTAGTAGTCTACCGATTTAGTATATTTAACATCTTATATGGAGTGTGACAATCTACCCCTCTTAGATACGCGACATCCCCGTCGCTATATCACAACTATTCTAGATCACCAGGCAGGTAAGATTCTAAAGGTGACCCCCAAAGGTTCAAAAGGTAGCTCCCACCATGTAGTACTTTGTCCCATATGGGTTCAAGAGGTGGCTCCCATAGTATAGCACTTTGCCCTTTGTGGCACTTAGCTCCCACACTTCCGGTTTGTGTCAGGCTTTAATACCATTTGTAATGACCCAATCAGCTAACTGGCCCAATAACTGTGCTAGTTGATAGACTTCCCAGGAAGGTCACCCATCTTGAGACTTCTCCCAACTGAACACGTTTAACTTGGGAGTTATTTCTAATTCGAGCTTCGAAAAATGACTAGTCGGTGGTGTTAGTAGTCTATTGATTTAGTCTATTTAACATATTCTTATACGGGGTGTTACAATCTACCACCCTTAGATAGGCGACGTCTTCGTCGCTATATCACAACTATTTCAAATCACCAGGTAGGTAGGATTCTAGAGGTGGCCCCATAGGTTTAAGAGATAGCTCCCATTATGTAGCACTTTGTCCCATACGGGTTAAAGAGGTGGCTCCCATAATGTAGCACTTTGCCCTATGTGACACTTAGCACTTACACTTCCGACTGATGTCAGGCTCTAATACCATTTATAATGACCCAATCAGCTAATTGTCCCAATAACTATGCTAATTGGTAGACTTCCCAGGAAGGTCACCCATTATGGGACTTCTCCCAACCGAACACGCTTAACTTCGGAGTTATTTCCAACTCGAGCTTCGAAAAATAGCTAGTCGATGTTGTTGGTAGTCTACTGATTTAGTCTATTTAAGATCTTCTTATACGGGGTGTGACATATGATGACCTGTGACTTAGAGGGGTTTTAAGCCCCCCTTCCTGCTATTGTTTGCTATGTTTTCATAGCAGGCAAAAGGAGAAGGTGCATCGCCAACTCAGTCCATTGCCCCCAACCCACTGCCGTCCCCGCCAGTCACTGTCGCTGGCCATTGGAATCTGGCCAGGTTTGTCACTTTTCTAGTACAAGGGAGGAAAAAGAAGAGGAGAAAAGAGGGAAAAGAGAGAAAAAGAACAAAAGAACATCCAAGATATTTGAATTTAGGGGGAGGAAAAGGAGGAAGAAGAAATGGAAGAGACTTAGAAGAGTGCTTTGGAAGGAAGCTTCTTATAGATCTATCACTTTCAAAGAATCAAGGTAGGAATTTTTTTAAAAAAATTTAAAATTAAAATAATATATATGTATAGGTTTAATATCTAAATTATTTCATTAGTGTAGTAAACATGTAATTGAACATCCATATACATAAAATTTGAGATTTTGATAAAATGCCTGATTTCACCCTAATTATGGTTTCAAAAATTGGGGCTTTTCATTATTTGAACCAACTAAATATCACTTAAGCATAGAAATATATTAATTGCATTACTTGGTGTATGGTTGCATATTCATATCCATTAAATGGTGCAGGACGAGCTGGACCAAAATACCCCTAACCTAAAAAATGCAAAAATAGCACAAAAATTCTATAAAATATAAAAGCGACTAAACAGATCTGAAACAGGCTGAACAAGGAATCCATGGACTCGTCATTGATACCCTATGACTCAAACATCATACAAACTATCTTCAAGTCAAATAGAACCCTATATAGTCCCCCGACGGCAGTAAACATGCTCCATTATGTGTAATGCATCCAATGTTGGTGTGTCTATCCTCAATCCCCATCATTTTCCACTGGCTCAAGAAAACTCTTTGAGTTCTATAGTGTCAGAGGATCATGATAGCAACTGTAATAGACGAAAATGGCACCGAAAATCTTGAACCAATGACCACATTGAGGTGCATAGAGTACCGCTTTGTATGAACACCAAGTGCATCCCACACTAGATCAAAAGCATACTGTTTGGTGGCAAGGTCTATGCCAATGATGATGATCAACTAGATATGTGTCTCCGATGGTTCCGTGAACAGAGACTACCCTAGTAAATAAAGACCAACTACAACCATTATAGTCTGATCTTATACGGGTGGGTCAGGCAAAGGAAGAGAGGCCACTACTGCTGCTGTGGCAGGGGCATATCAAGGTCTAAACCCACTGAGATTAAAGGTAGAGATAGCATTGATGCACTGTTGGTGGTGTCTAAAGAACCTAAAGTCGTTGGGATGGCCACTGGATCGACATCAAACTTCACAACCTTGCTTGCTTCCTCATATTGGTGCTTTGTTGCACTTGAAGGATACTTGATCGGAAACTTCCCTTTCAAGTGAGGCGGCTAAAGAAGATTACATTGTCACTCAGGGTCCATGGTGGCACGTCGTTCCTCCATCCAATCTCTGCCAACTGTGATATACAATCCTGACTTTAAAAGAATAGTACACCATGCCCCGTCAAAGTGAGAAACTCCTTTGAAGAGCCTAGAGAATTCCACAAATGCTTGGTCACCATCTAGCACAATTTTTCTTGTATTGGAGAGTAAATCAACAAGTGTTTGTGAAATAAAGTTCTCATCTAGTTCACTATTAAACCCAAAGGTGGCATGTGCCTTGTTGGCGAAAATAACTCTGATGAAGAACATTAGGGAACCCATGCCCACAGAAGATATAGATGTCAAACAAACATGATCCGATCCACAGGGCTCCATGGACTACATTGCCAAGGTCGTTTGCATGCGTAGACATGTTATAGACAATGGGGTCGTTGCGTATCCCACGATAGACAACCTTGATGAGGGAGGCCCAACAGTTGTCGAGATGGTCGGCACTCAGGCCGCAAGGAACATCACACTAGCGGTAGGGATGATGGTTGGCGGCTGGTCGGCGGAGGGGCA
Source organism: Zantedeschia hybrid cultivar (assembly GCA_030544215.1). Taxonomy (NCBI): domain Eukaryota; kingdom Viridiplantae; phylum Streptophyta; class Magnoliopsida; order Alismatales; family Araceae; genus Zantedeschia; species Zantedeschia hybrid cultivar. Next base: position 53,422,646 of record JARZZO010000011.1, read on the forward strand.
GAGGGTGGTGTGCTGGCCATGCCGACAAAGCACGCAAGAAGCATATACCAGGTACACAACAGTGCAAGCATAGGAGTGCTATAGTGCACGCTACAATAGGATGTTGCAGGAGAGCTATATAAGTGCTAGGGTAAAGCATGCTATAGTGGCAAAGAGATAGAGAGAGAGAGAAGGGAAGAGGGAAAGAAAGGAGGAGGGAGGTGCAGTAGTGGCGGCGCGAGGCGGCAACGGCGACAGCCAACAAAACAGTGACACTACTGTGGCTACGTAAGGATGCAGCAACCGAGACAAGATTTGAATCGTGAGGACAATGCAAACCTAACTCTGATACCAAATTTGACGCGATATGAGCGAGAAGATGGCAGTCCAAGGTGAAGGATGATAGTGGCGGCAAAGTAATAACCGTAGTGGTGATACCCAGGCATCTCACTTGACTAAGGATGCTAACAGGTCAAATTCGATGCCGATCTAGGGTAGATCCATGACCATATCTATTAAGTTATCGATTTAGAAATACTATTTGTTAACTATCCTATATGCTAACAATCGGTCGGATAATCGGATCTTAATGTACCATATGCCTTCAGTCAAGAAAAAATTATATCCATTACCTTATCCGCTATGCATATCGGTTTCAAAAAACTATCTGTTAACTGACTTATAAGCTAATGAACGGTCGGATAATCAGGCTATCGGTTACCATGTGCATCCCTACACCTGACCCCATCTCAGGATTTTCTTCTCTGTGGACTAAAAAAATTACTCAAAATTGCAGCAAATATTCATTAAAAAATAATAAACTATCTTACAGGACTAAAGAGTAAATAAACCCTAATGGCTGCTTAAAGTTGACTTTGGATCAAAATACCCCTGACCTAAAAAACTAATGAGAAAATGGCATTAAAAGTCCTAAAAATAGAAATGTGACTATATGTATCTCAAACGGGCCGAACAAGGACTCAATTGACTCATCGTCTGATACCTTACGACTCAGACATCATGCAAACTATTCATGAGCCAAATAGAACCATGTATAGTCCAACAACAGTAAACGTCCTCTATTGTGTGTAATGTGTTGGCAATGTTGGTGCGTCATCTTGCATTCCTATCATTAAATTCTAGATTTGAGATGAAATGCCCAGTTTTTCCCAAATTGGATTCTAAAACTTGGGACCTTTCATTAATCAATGAAATCAAATATCACTTGCATACAATAATTAACTAATTGCTACAATTAGTGCATTATTGCACATTCATGTGCATGAAATTTGATATTTGAATGGCAAATTGTTAGCTTAATTAGGGTTTAAAATTTGAGAGTTTTCACTAAATGATGCAATTAAATATTAATTGAATATAGTGATCAACTAGTTGCATCAATTGTTGCATGATTGCACAATCATGCATATTAAATTTAAAATTTGCGATGGTGTCCAATTTTTATCCTAATTAGGATTAAAAAATTAGGATTGTTCATTAATTAATGCAATTAAACATTCATTGAGTATGGTAATCAATTGATTGCATCAATTAATGCATGATTGCATAATCATGTATATCGATTTTCGTATTTGAGATGAAATGTCCAATTTTTACCCTAATTAGGATTTAAAATTTGGTTTTTAATTAAATAATGCAACTAAACATTAATAGAGCATGGTATTGTACAATCATGTGTATAATCTTGAGATTTGAGATGAAATGTCTATTTTATCCAATTAGGATTTAAAAATTGAGGCTTTTCCTTAATTAATGTAATGAAACATCAATTAAGAATGGTAATCAATTGATTGCATCAATTAATGCATGATTTTCCATTTATGTGCATTTATTTTGGGATTTAAGATAAAATGTTCACTTGTTACCTTATTAAGTTATTAATTTACTATTTTTTAATTTTTTATTATTATTGTTTATTTATATTTGTGGTTCTTTTGTAAGACTATGGCATAGGAGCAACCTGAGTAGATTAAGCCTCAAGGGAACATTAGATAGGAGCATGAAGAATTGATCGATGTAATAAGAAAAAGAGTAAAATGTAACCGGTGTGGGAAAGAGATGAATAGAGGTGTTCATCGGTTAAAACAATACATTGCTAGGTTGGAAGATGTGACATTTTATCAAATTTGTCCTAAAGAGACTAGAGATCATATGAGGGCATACATGATAGGAAAGAGATTGTTGAAAGCATTTAGAACTAAGTAGGAACTTGAGTAACAAGAAGAGATTGTTGGTCGTGGAAGGAGCAATGACATCAGTTTACATGCTGAAAGCAAAACATCAATTTGACTTGACTTTGATGATCTTGATAATGATGAGGAGGAGGAGACATAAGTCTTTGTAGTATGGGAGACGATGAAGAATGCAGAAGATCAAAAAGAGATGGTACAGGATCATCAAGCCTTGGCAATGGACGTACACCAACTAGGAGGTCTCTTTCTAGGAGCACTTCTACAGCTCATCGTGCAGCACAAATTTTGGGATGCAGAGGCAATCTAGCTAATATTCATGATATGGTACGAGCTTCAATGGAGCATTGTCTTTACAGAAAATGTAGTACTACTGTTGAACCCAAAATGTTTTTATATGCAAACCTATGCCGTTTGAGTATGCATGCATATGCATATGGCATATACTCACATCGATGTGAGCTCACCATAGGAAAATACATACACATATGCATAACGACATGTTCATAAAGAACTATGTTACGCAAAATAAAATATGTACCTATGATATGAGTGAATATCAAAAACATATAAAGCCATAGGCCCACATTATGAGGGCAACGGAATAGGGAGCATACCTAGGCCAAAAAGGCCTTGATCGGATTTTTTAAGGAGGCCTAAGACAGCCCCGAGTCACCTTCTTTGGCTTCCGAGATCAATTCCCGAACCTCCTTTGCAACCCTCGATGGTGGGGCCCAAAGGAAGACCCTAAGTGCAGCAACAAATGGGGAACCGAATGCTGCAAAATAAGGGCCAAAGTCAGTCCCGAAGTGGGCCAAAACCTGTTCCGAAATGGGTCAAAACCAGTCCCAAAACTTACCCAAAATGGCCCCAAATGGAGGCCCAATGACAAGGGTAAAAGGCCCAATAGGGGGGACCCAATATAAGGCCCAATAAGGACCCTAAATAAGTCCAAAAACCAGGCTCACAAAGCACCAAATCTGCAGGCCAAAAGGGGAAGAAAATCTGAAAAAACCCAAGTAGGAAGATGCCAAAAATGGAAAAACACACAAGTGGACCCCCTCTCTCTCTCCCCTTTATTTAAATAGGAAAGAGGGGGTGGAGAAGAGAGAGGGGGAACCGGTGGGGGCCCCCCTCACCGGTTGGGGAACCCCCCCACCGGTTCCAAGAGGGAAACCGGTGGGGGGGGAGGAGGTTTCCCTCCTTTCTTTTCCAGATTTGAAAAATCAAATGGGGGGGAGATTAATTAAAGTAAAGGGGGATTAATGGAGATCTTAACCCCATTCACACATGGGTTAAGAATCCCATGTAAACCCCCATTAAATCCCCATCCTAAACCCCTTTCACATGGAGCCAAATCTGAATTTAATGGGTTCCAAACCCTTTTCACATTGGCTAAACCCCCCAAAACCTGAAATCAAAGCTCATTAAAGAGCCCAAAACAGAAAAAGAAGAAGGAAGTGGGGGAGGGGAACCCCCCCCCCCACCGGTTTCCCAAAACCGGTGGGGGGTCCATCCAGTGGCACCCCCTCCACCGGTTGGAACCGGTGGGGGTGCCCACCGAGCCCCCCCCCTTCTCTCTTTTCCATGCTCTCTCTCTCACCCCTCTTCTCACCCATTGGCCATTGGAAATAAAATAAAAGAAGAGGGGAGGAAAGATGGTGGAACTGGTGGCACCCCCCACCGGGCCGGAATTTGAGCCTATAAATAGGCCCCATGGCCTCCAAACTCAACACACACCAAGGGCATTCACACATAGCCTCATATACAAGTGTGAAATTGAGAGGGAAGGTGCTGCTTGAAGACCGAATTCGGGTTTTCTAACCCGGGTTTGCTGCGTTTTCGGAGTTCTCTTTCGTCTCGGGGAGTCCTTCTTCCTAAGGTTCAATCCTAAGGGGAAGCTCTGCCGAATATATCTTGTAAAAACGCCTTATTATAAGGCGAATCCCTGTCAAAATAAAGACTGATATTTCTGAAAATTGTGTGCCTGTGTGTGTCATTAAAATTATATAATTACCACCATGTTTTAAAATTAATATATGTATATATTTAATTTCATAAAACTTAAAGAAAATCCGGATATATCCTTAACCTAAACTTGGCTTCACCCCACACATAAATAAAAAATAATAATATTCAGAAATCATAATAAAATCATATCTAAATAATAGCTAAATAAAAATGACTTAAAATTAATTAATTAATTAAAAATTAATAAAATTATCTGAAATTGGGAAAAATATAGAAAAATCAGGAAAAATCTGTAAAAAAACCAGTAAAAATCTGAAATGCAATCTAAAAATCATATTAAAACCAAATACCCTCATATACTTAATTAATTAATTAATTAATTAATTAATCATAAAAATCAATAAAATTAATAAAATAAAATAAAAAATCAGTAAAAAACAGAGAATTAAAATCTGAAAGAACATAAATAATTAATGAACATAAGACATAAACAAAATTACGAAAATACCCTCATATAATAAAAAAATCAGATATAACCCTGAAAATACCCATTTTATAAACGAAGTACCTTCTACATAGTCAAAATGTCATAAGAAAAACGAACTCTAATTATAATAAACCCAGCCTAGGGAAAAATTACTAAAACACCCCCACACACTAAAAAATTAATTTCATAAGTCTCATAAGGCTTTAAAACCCTTAAAACTTACCCGCATATGCTTATAAGCTATAATACCTCCATAATGTCTCCATAATTCATAAAAATTCATAAAAAATCGTATAATTGCAGAAATACCCCTACGGGTTTAAAATATTTGGAATTAATCCACATAATTTGGAATTAATCCATATAATTTGGAATCAATCCACATAATTTGGAATTAATCTACATAATTTGGAATCAATCCACATAATTTGGAATTAATCTATATAATTTAGAATCAATCCACATAATTTGGAATCAATACACATAATTTGGAATTAATCCACATAATTTGGAATCAATCCACATAACTTGGAATCAATCCAAATAATTCGGAATCAATCCAAATAACTTGGAACCAATCCTAAATTACATAAAACCTATCTCAAACCGGGGCGAGGCTAAGGACTCAACCTAAAATACATCTTCATACTCATATGCATGCGTTGCTTATAGTAGTAGTGTTGCATGATTAAGGACATCATACGGACGGTTAATCAAGGGTTGCCGAGCACTTGCTCGACGTAATTAACACTGACCGAGGTCAGTGGAGAGAGGTCATATACTCGAATCTTCGCTTGATTCGAAGTCCCGGATTCTCTGAGGGCTAATCCCAAGCTCTCATAGTCCGATAAAATATAAAACCGACCTATATTTCTCTAGATAAACAAAACAAAAAAATGGATTTTTCTAAAATAATCCGAATATAGGAGAGAGACGTCTAGATCAGGTCCCGACGGAGGTTTAAGAAATAAACCCCCCGCAAACAACTACGTAAGAGATAACAAAACAAGCAATAAAGAGGGGGGAGGCTACCAATAAAGAGGGGGGTGGCTATTACACAAGATATCAATCGTGCTTTTAAAATATTATAAAGTAGTTTTTACACGCAGGTGTTCCTGCACATACAACATCCACTCCATGTTTTCAAACTATATTAAATACAATTGCTAAAGTAGATCCAGGCGTAAAGGCTCCTACACCACGAAATACCTATGGAGCTGGATTTGATGGGGAGGTTGTTGAAACTTCAAAAATAAATTGAAACCTTTAAAGTTGTTCGGAGAGAAAGAGGTTGCATACTTATGTCTCAAGAAAAGAAGGCTATTCAAGAAGAGTTGCTTAGAAAGGCAAAGGAGATGGTGGAACATTTCACTAGAGCAAAGTAAACTTTTGCACTCCAGTGCATCATCTCATGTTCATTTATTATAAGTGGCTACTATAGTGATCAACAAGATTAGGATACTTGTGTTTTCCAAGGGATATTATAGTTATGCCAAATGCTTGATGCATCATGCCAATAATAGACGAGCTTCTTTTTTTTCTCTTGGGGGGGGGGGGGGGGGGGGGGAGAGAGATTATAGTCGTATCATGTTCTAGAGATCCATATCTTACAGATTGCCAACAAATGTAAGCAAGCTACATGTCATGGATTGAGCATGCGCAATCTGGATATGATGCATATGACATAAACTTAAAATAACATGTAAACCCTCAACCTTAGTTTTTGAAACTTAGCTTTAAAGTATCCTTAAAAAAAAAGGATTCTGGGTTAAGGCTAGGGCCCATCCTTGGCAACCTTGGGTTGGCTAGGATCAGCCCAGATTGGATGGTATCAAGTTCAATTGACTGACCAGATCAGTTTTGATCAATCTGGAAAATGATCTGAATCCCTTGAATCTTGCATTGAATTGCTCTCTATGCCCTAGCTATGGAAACCTTTTATAATTGAGTTGGGCTTCCAGTCTATCCAAGTAGAGCTCTCCACTTTGTGGTAACTGCTTCTTTCATAGCAGCATCTTGGCCGGCCAACTCTTCACTTATTCAAGCTTGCATTGTAGAAATTTCTTACACCATATGGTTAGGTAAGCTGAAAAAAAGCTTAGGCAGCTGTGGGTTGAGAAGGGTTGACTTCCAACTAGAGGACCAACAACTCGCCTCAAAATATACAGAGGGCAAAAGTTAAGCAGTTTATCCAAGTGTTAGGAAACAAATTCTGAGCCACCCTTCATTGCTCGGAATCGTATTCACAATGCATCCATCAAATTGCATTAAATGTGATAAGAAAAACCATCCTTTCTCATTCATCCATATAACAGTTTTTGCTTGATTTACCCACTGCGGTTAACAATTGAAAGTAAACAAAAACCACCGTAGCCACGATTGACAAGCAAAGAATCATAGGATCACGTCCCGACAAAACCGACCTCCCATGTTCCAACAATTCCTTCGTCGAAGGCACGTGGTGCTCCGGAAGACCCACTGCAATCACGAACTCGCGGAGCTCATTGTAGAGATCGGCAATGCTTTTGGTTACCCTCGACTCCCGATTAGCCCTGTATCAACTCCATCAACAAAGAGAGGAGGGGGGTGGAGAATAGAGAAAAGAACTATGTACTCAGCACGGGCCACTGAAACAAGAGCAAAAGCTATGGAGTGTTCCCCCAGGAAACCGCAGAAACATCGAGAACCAAAAAAAAAAACGCAAGGCGAAGAAGTACCTGGATTTCTTCGCAGAGCAGGAGAGCAGAAGGGCTCTGCAACACGGGCTCCGTGGGTTGCCCCATCCGAGGCGCTCCTCTGCTAACCTAGAGACGGACGGCACGGGCTGCAGCTCCCTGGTAGCGAACAGCGAGGGCATCGGGAGATGGCAGAGGGCGGCCATTAATGGCGGGAAGGGCTCTAAGCTTGGAATGCGACCATGGGCGAGGCGAAGTGGAAGAACCGACGCCTTCTAGGGTTTTCCGGGTGGTCTCCGAGCAGGTGTGCGTAGTGGTGACCGCGAGGTGCTTGTGTTATTGTCCGGTGTTGTGGGCTGTGAAGAGGGAGAGGAAGCGACGGCCGAAGACGAGGCGCGGCAACGGTGGGGGCGACACCTTTCGACGCGAATTTTTGTCGTTTTCCGAGGTTCGTGCAGATGGCCTTTTGGAGGCGAGGAGAGGACGGGAAAACGGGAGAAAGAACAACTGGGATCCGTGCAAAGGTGAGCCCACCATGGGCCACTGGACTGGGGTCTGGGCGGGAGTTCCGTAGGGACGCCACACTGCCCCACATTGTGATTTGCGAAAAAATTCCTTTAGACCTGTAAAATGAATAAATTTGAGCAAGAATCTATAACATATAATAATAGAAGCAAGAGTTTGCTTTTCTCATCCGGTTCAATTCGGTTGGTTTCTTTGTCCGGTTTAATTTTCTCTCACCCTCTTTTCTCCTTCGCATCGATTTGTTTGCGGAATAAGGGTAGAACATGACCGATTATGCAACTTATTCACTTTGGGAGCATGAATATGTTATTCTTAACGTCGACGCATTATTCTTAAGATAAATAAAATAAATTATTTTATTTAAAAAAAGATTTTTTACATATATATCCCTCAAAAATAACGTATTTACATGTATACCCCTAATTGTCAAGTATTATCATCAATATTCCTGCAATCTTCAAAATGTTGCATTTTATACTCTTCAATTTAATGATTTAACATAAATACTTTTAAATTTACTAATATTTTACATATATACCTCTCAATATATTAAAATCTTGCATTTTGTACTCCCGATACTTCCAACGATGCCATGATTTATGTAATGTTTTTGACATATTTCATGGAAATTAACCTAAATTTGAAGGAGGGGCATAAATATAATATTTTAAAAATTGCAGAGATATTGATGATAATATATGAGAATTAGGGATACACAAGTAATTATAGTATTTTTGAGGAATATATATGCAAAAGACCCTTTAAAAACTAAGAATCACTTATTGTCCGAATTTTTCTCTTTCCACTTCAACTAATTTCTGTTGGACTTGGACTCGTATGTTACAGCGCCTCTCTCTCTCTCTCTCTCTCTCGGACTCCTTTGTTCCAGTGCCTTTATATTCCAGCGCTTCTCTCTCTCGCCACACCCAGTTTGACTCCTCTCTCCCCACGTCTCTTTCGTCCTCTCGTCTTTACAATAGTAGACAGAATAACAAATAATTATAAATAAAAATCTAGAAACTAATATATAGAAACACCGGTTTTCGTCCGGTTCACTTGAATAAACCGGTTTAGATTCGTGGGTTTTATTGTTTCGTTGTCTATACGTGTTTGCCGGTTCAATCGTTCCGTGTGTAACCGGCTTTGATGAGGTTTTCTACGGCTGCCGGTTTCAAGGGTAAACGTTCCCGATGCTCATGCGGGTTTCCATTAATTGGTTTTCTTATACATATTCGCCGGTTCAATTGGTTCCGTACGCGACAGGGTGTAGTGAGCTCTTCTTCCGCCACCGATTTTTTTTAAGGGGCATTTAATACACATGCACCTGAAATCTCTCCTATCCTTATATCAAAAGAATGATAAGAATAATCAAAAAATTTAAAATATTTAATTGTTCCATTTTTAATGGTTAAGTTATATTGTCAGAGTATAAAAAGCAACCATAGTCAGTGGATCTGGTGCATGTAAAAATTATTTTTAATTTTTTAAAAAATATAATAAACAATTAACAAATCATTCTAATCAGCTCCTAGGATTGTTCTTATCCTTTGGAATTTTAATCTTAATCCCTAATTAAGGAGTTTAAACTCTCAAGAGGTGGGATACATCTAACTGAGATGCATCCAGGGGTGTATTATGTTTAAACAATATGTAAGCATGCATATTGTATAAGATTCTCATCATGAAAAATATAGTTTCTCATATAATCTTCAGTTCCTTCTATGATATTTTCTTTTGAAGTTCTTCTTAAGACAAGCAAATCGAAAGCTAAGTCAAAATATTTTCAAATATGTCTATTAATTAAATATAAAATATAAAATTGTCCTAAAAAAATAAGTATTTGCATGAGCATCATGCTCACTTTGAAATGATTGATTGGAAAAGACCTTGTATTGTGTTCGACAATAAATCATTTGAGTGCCTAAATGTTATTTGATTAGACAAAAATGTTAATAAAATTTATGTTTGTGTTGAATATAAAATTTATATTCACTATTACGAAATATATATATAAAGGTATACGAGGCTTATCATTCCAATATGTCTAAATTATTTTTTAAATTATGTGTTCCTATTTAAAGTAAAATTAATTTGAGTACTTTATTATTTGGCAACTATAAATATATGTTATTGCTCTTGCTTGTATCTATTTGAATTGAACTTTCACAGGCACTCACCTCAAACAAATAACCATGAGAATTTTTTTACAATTCTTTCATGCAACATCCCGTCCAATTCATGACGGTGATGTCTGGCAAGCTCAATTTCTTTACATAATGACAAACCATGCATGCTTAAAGTGAATAAATTAAGATAACTTTTATAAGAAAAATGATTCAATGAGTTCGATCTTACAGTAAGATCGAGTCTTATAATCAAAAATATTTTTTACTCTATTTTTTTCATAAAAAATGGAAAGAATAAAATAAAAGTATTCCTAATTGTAAAACTTGACTTCATTGTGAAGTCAAACTCGCTGTATCAATCTTCTTTATGAAAAATAGAATTGATTTACCCTGCTTGCCGACTTTGTGAGAGCTAATTTATTCTGTTTGTTTGCGATAACCTTGGCCGTGGAACCAATATATAATATTAAACAGGTACCGTCAGGTGGGAAGAAGGACGACATCATGTTCATAATGTATTGGGTATAATATTATATAGATATATATATCTCATGCTATGATCTGACCTATTCAAATATAGACGAGCAACCAAACAAGTCAGCTTTCAAGATTCAAAAGAATAAATAATAAACAGACAAAGCATTCACGGGAAACAGCAAGGAATCCGCAAGTGGCCCCACGCCATAGATTTCCTTGGCAAACACGACAAAATTATCGAGATGGGACTACGCACGCAACGCAGGGTGTGCGGTAGGCATGCCCATAGTGACGTCGTTAGAATCTTTGGAAATCGATACGTATAAGAGATAAGGTAATAAATGTAAATTTTTTTCTGATAGAGTACATGTAATACTTCAAGATCTGATTATTCGATTAATTATTAATTTACAAGATATTTAATAGATATTTATTTTTAATTAATAATTTAATAAATATATATAATCATAAATTTACTTTACATGCACACCGAATGTGTGGAGGCGTCATCGTTTCACGACTGGCGTCCGCATGTGGTGAAGGTCACCGAGAGCAGCAGCCACAAGCAAGGCCCCGTTCGCACGCACCAAATGATTGCCCAGCTCCATGCAAATTGTACTTGCACCAGATTTCAAATGGAAATCGCTATTGAGACGACGAGAATTAGAACTGTCATGGTGGGTGGGAGTAGGTAGGAGCCTTCTCTTGTTTCCTCCTCTTTGGAACATTCGTCGGACTTCTGACGGCAGTTTTGACGGAGTGCGGGCGTCAGTCGTCGTCCATCGGTTATATGGGAGGGGGGAGTCCTCAGTGGTGGACGCAGGAATTTGGTCCAATGGGGTCTTCAAATTGAGTACTGTGAACCAAGTTGAAGGTGGAACAACCACAGATGCGAACGGGTCGGATTCGGTGCGGATCTAAGATAGATACATGACCGTATCTATTAAGTTATGGTTTAAAAATATTATTCATTAACGATTCTATAAGTTAATAATCGATCGGATAATTAAATCTGATTGTATCATATGTATTCTATAAAAAATAATTTGTACTCATTATCTTATCCACTATGAATATCGATTTGAAAGGATAATTTGTTAATTGACCTATAAATTAATGATCGGTCAAATATTCGGATTATCGATCAACTACTATTTACATCGTTAAGACAACAATATAATTTACTTAGATTGAGCGATTCATTTGAAAGATACATTCACTACAAATAAAAAATAGTACATTTCAATAAAAAAAAGTACATTCAAATTTTTCAAAGAAATACATTCAACACGAATAAAAAGAGTACACTTTAAAAAAAAATAGTACATTTCATTACAAAGTTTCCTTACAATTGCACTCGACGAGTCTTCGTATTTTGAAACAATTCAATAATAGACTAATTGTTCACACTCTCAAACAAATCTTTTTCAATATATGTTACTAAACAATCATTCATCCATTCATCACACAAGCGATTCCGCAATTTACTCTTCACATAAGTCATTGTTGAAAATACTCTTTCAACACTTGCAGTGGCCACTGGTAGAAACAATGCTAACTTGATGAGTAAATATACCTTTGGATACACAACATACTTCTTTGTCTCTACTAATTTTCTTGAAAGGTCACCAATGCCGTTTAAATTTGAAAATCTCTCATCTGATGTCACATCAAAAATATAATTTTCAAGTTGATTATGAAATATCATGAGATCAGTAATACTGGGAAACTCAATTGAATAAAGTCCAACTAACTTAACCAATTTTTCTTTGTCAAAAGTTGAAAATGATTCACAAGGACTTAAGCAAACTACACAAAGAAGTAGTTCAGTATTTGTTTCATTGAAACGACTGTTCAATTCTTGTAATTACATATCCAGCACAGTATAGAATAATTCAACCTAATAATGATGCAGATTTGTGATGCATGGAACTTTACGTCGAGATCTTCCAGGAAAAAAATATTGATGGTCCATAGTAAGAATATGAATATCTTCTTTATTACAAAATGAACAAACTTCTTGTAAAAGATCATTCCATCCTCCATCCCTCATAACTTGCGACCGTTGTTTAGAAATCTTTACAAGTGACATGGCGTTAACTATATCTTGATCTTTTATTTACAATACTATTGACAACTCATTTGTGATAGTCAGTACTTTCATCATCAAGTGTAAAAGAAAGGCGAAATCAAAACTTCTCATTAGAAACAATAAGCCACGTACTTCACCTTTTTGTTCTAAGGTTCCTTCTTGATAGATAATATTTAGTACCTCTATTACAGAAGAAAACATAGCAATCAAGTTGATGAGACTTTCATAATGAGAACCCCAACGGGTATCACCAGTTCTTTTGAGACTCGTTTCTTGATTCAAACCTCTACCGCTATGAAGCTCACCGTTATTCAAGGCTTCTATAACACTAGCAACTTGTTTTTCTCGAAGAGTATCTCAACGTTTGAAAGAAGATCCAACCACATTTATAATTTGAGCAACAACGGTAAAAAGTCAAGACGCATCACCATGACTTTTAGCAACAGCTACAAGTGTCAATTGAAGTTGATAAGTAAAACAATGAATATAGTATGCTGAACTATTCTCTCTCATAATCAAAGCTTTAAGATTATTAAATTCGCCCTACATATTGCTAGCTCCATCATAACCTTGTCTCTCACATTTCTCAGTTGAGTACTTGTTTACTATTGCATCTGTCCCAATAGATTCAGACCTGCAAGTAAAACCATTAAGCAAACAAAATAATATTTGAGACTTGACCAAAGAACTACATGCCCTGATTCCCCTCTGCCATGCTCTACTTGTCTGTAAACCAATTAATGTTGGTTCTATGACCTCTTCACTCTTTTCATATTTAGCACTTGCGGTTCATCCCTAGACACCTTTGTGGTATATCATTGAAGAGTTAAAAGGAACCACATATAAAGGAATATTCTTTTAATAGACGTTAAAACAAATACAAACAGGAGAAAAGACATTATTAACCTTGATAATAACAAAGTGATTAAACAGAAGAGAGATCCAAGGGGGCTTTCAATGTGGAGTTCTCCACTGGCACCGAAAAATCACAGTTAAAGCACAAATGCTTACTAGGTCAGAGAAACAAAAAATAAATTTGATTCAAAAAAAAAAAAAACTCTCCTATGATCAAGTCAACATATGAGAAACTAAGAAAATAAATCTGAAAACTATGCATAATTTTTTTCTCATGTGTGATAACATTATTGTTAAAAAAAAAAAAAAATTAACCTTGTTCAGCAGCTGCGGTGCGGCGGGGCTGGGCCGGTGGTCCGGGGAGCGCCGGAGCCGGTCGAGGTTGGGCGGAGCCGCGGAGGGGCCGTAGACTGGAGGGCAGCGGGCCGCTGGGTGCCGGCTCTGGCCGCGGCGGCGCTGGGCGGAGGGCAGGTCAGCGGGAGCCGAGAGTGCGAGGCGGATACGAGATGAGATCCAGCGGCGGAGGCCGGAGGCCGGAGACTAACAGCTGGCGGGCGGCGGGGCTAGGCCGGGCGGAGCGCCTGAGCCGGTCGGGGCTGGGCGGAGGGGTCGACGACGGGCCGTGGACTGGAGGGCAGCGCCGCAGTAGGCTCACTGGAGGCTGGAGCCGGTCGGGGGCCTCGGAGCCGCGGAGGGGCCGGTGGCCGCCTGCTACCGGCCTGCAGTGCCGGTGGTGGTGGAGACCGAGGGGGCCTGGGGGCGCCGCTGCGCTGCGCATGGTGCTGGCTTCTTGCGGCTTGCGTTTGCCTGGCTAGGGTAGGGGCTAGGGTTCAGCGTTCACGGACGGGAGTGGGAGTCTCACAGAGCCGCATCGGAACATAGCACGGGCGGGAATGGGTTGGGCGGCTTGGGCCTACCTAAGTGGGCTGGACGATCGGACGGACCCAGTGGATTCCTGTGAGCATAGCCAGTGGGGTCCTGGACACTAAAAATTGAAGTAGGCCTCTATGATTTCAAAAGTCTAGTGGGGTCCCAGGACGCCACACCTTATACGTTGGATCCGCCTCTGGGAGTCCCCGCTGGCCGGGAGCTCCCCCCCCCTCTTCTTTCTTCGTTTTCCTCCCTCCTTTCTTCTCTGTTTCCTTGTCTTTCCTCAACATTCGCCAGCTAACCCCTCTGTTGTTGCCATCTTCATCATGTTGCTTCCCCCGCTGCTCTATTCACCTCTTCAGCCCATCCATCCCTACGTCATCAACATCGTTACCCCCACCCCCTTGTTAACTTCTCCCCCTTCCTTCTTTGCCTTCACCTCCGAACCCCATTCTCATCCTAGTTTGCCAAATCCACCCATTCAACCCTCTTTTGGTTCCTTTTTGGAACGACCCTCCATCCCTTCTGCCTCTTTGTGGGCTTTTGCTTTGGCAGCTGGAGATCGAAGTTTTTCTACTTATTACCTTTCTTCTATTGTTATGTAGATGTGTTGTGCTTGTTTTGTGTTGTTCTCAGATTTGCCGTGGAGATCGAGCGTGGCGGTGGTGGGCATCGCTGGTGTTCTCTTGACGTTTTTAGGTTCAAAGGGTGTCCCATTCTGGGTTACTGGAGATGATGGTGATGTTCGAGGTATTTCGCTTAATCTGTGCGCCCGTGTCGGTGTGCGTCTCCGAACATTCACTCGTTCGACTGCCTTGAAGTTGCAATGTTGTTCCAGCTATTCCCTTGCCGACGTCTCTATGAAGATCTTATCTTCATCCATATATAAACTTCACTTAGGTGGTTCTCCAGTAGTCTATTTAACCAGCGACTCTCGGTTCTCTGGCGTTATCTCTATGTTTTTATGGTATTTTCTTCATGTATTTCTGTGGTTTTGTACTAGCTCAGTGCTGAGCACTGAATGTGTTGTTCGTCTACCGTTCTATCCTCCAAAGTGCTGTCTCTCCAACCTTTGTATTTTCTATAATATGGTTATATGAATAGATTTCTTTTGCCTGCTGACATGACTGTGTTTGATGCCTTCCCCCGTGAACACCTCGTTAACTCCTCCCTAGTAAAATTATAAAATAGACTTAAAACTCTACTTTTGCATTGAATGGATAAGATAAACGGGGAGGGTCTATTTTCAAATTTGCGTAGGGTATGTGTTCGTACGAATAAAATAAAAAATTTAATTTTTCGTCCTTTTGTCAAAGAGACGGTTCCGTACGTCATTTTTGACCTTTTACGTCTAAAACGTGTATGATACACTCTTACGTATTAATACGGTGCTATCCCGTTGGCCATCAGCTCAAAAAGATAAATTTACGGCGTCAACTGTAGTATTAAATGGGCCTTTAGTACGGAAGGTGCCAGTTGGCCAGTTGAGGGGCGTCCAGGGAACTTTTCCATTTCAGCTGGATTTCTGCTACCCATTCTTAAAATCTGTCATTTTTAACACCTTTTAATTTTTGTCTTGTAAAAGTATGTTACTTAAAAAATTTAAGTATATTATAAAGATAATATTTTGGATATTTTCATACAGATACTGCATAATAGTTTTTCTTCTCTACTTTACAACGTACATACTGGTCTCCCTTGTGAAATAGTTGCAATATGTTTTTACATTTAATGATTTATATATTATCCATATTTTTAGGTCTATATTTTTAAAGAATAAACATATAATTCACCGTACGTATGTTGAACCAAATTTTTGAAACATGTGAATTTTTGACCGTTTGACCATATTTCTAAAAATTAAAGTCAGATTATATTAGAACATTTCTTTACCGTATCATTCCCGTACCATATCTAACTAGAATTCCAATCACAGAAGAGCTCTTCTTAAATTGTTAACATCGCGAAGACCTTCTTTAAACATAAAAGTTTATGCACCTTGGCTGAATATATATGCCTGCAGAAAAAAATATTCCTGAAACGTTGTAACAAAGAGATTCCTATTAACCGACCTCTCTTTGTCGTTAGATCGTAATCGAACCGTTAGAATTTAAATAAATTAAGGATAAACTTAACAGAAAAACCCTTAAAATCTGGTGGAACTCCCGCCTTTGTGCACGGGTTTCAGCGCAGGGTGAAAACCCCCGGCACACGCGCCTGCGTTCTGGGCATGGCACGCAGTCCCCGTCTGGGCGTTGGATGGATATCCAATGGTCAATTTTTTCTTTCTTTTATTAATTTTTATTGTCTAAATTGAAAAGTATAATTATCAATATATTTTATTTATTTTACAAATATTCTTTTTTCTCTTCTTTTAACACGTCCTTTCACGTGTAGGCTGATTTTAGGCTCTGTCACGTGGACTATAAATTTAACGTGCGTGGCCTAGTTCGTAATCATTGGCTCTGATACCATGTTAAAATTATTGGATCATCCAACTCAAAATCACTTTGATTGGAGAATTGGAGAAGAATAAGGAAGAATAAACTTAATTTAACTTTGACAAGCGGAATGGCTTATACCGGTGCAGAATAGTCTATTCGGAAAATAAGGAGAATAAACAATTCGACCATAAACCCAAGAATTACTTATCCTTCTTATTTCGCCAGTGGATCCCACAGAATTATCAAAGCTAAGCACCCCTTATTCTAGTATACGCTATTCTGGATAAGTAATTCCGGATTAACCTATTCTACGATCAAATTGAGGCTAAAAATTTGAGTTAGATGGCTCAATAACTTCAACACTCTTATTTAATTATTTTTTTATGGAGAACCAACTGTGGGGCAGTTGGTTTCTCATCTTACTTCTCAATTGGGAGGTCTCGAGTTCGAACCTAGTTGGAGCCTAAAAACTCCCTAGCCATGCAGCATGTTCGTGTTGTTGGATATTTATCTCTAATACGTGGGATTACTTCTCTAGAAATCAATTCGACCTGAAATTCCCGCCTAAGGTGTTGTTGGATATTTATCTCTGATATGTGGGATTACTTCTCCGAAACTAGTTCGACCTGAAATTCCCGGACCTTTCGACCGGTTTGAATTTATCTCCAGACGTTGGAAGACTTCTCGGATTCCACATATTGGAATCCCGGTTATTTGTATATATTTGTAAATACTTGGCCTATATGCCTCTTGCAAAAAAATTTATTTTTTATAAAAATTATTAAAATTTAAAAGTTATTTATGTGATATTTTATTTATATTTTGACTTCCAATAAAAAATTATAAAGATGAAACTTCTAAGATTAAAAAAAAAGTGATGATGTTATAAGACGGTTGACTTTTATAATAAATCAAAATTAATTATAACCACTCTCGCTCAACTCATTCTCGATGAGAAAAAAAGTTGAAGTCAAAAGTAATTTCCAAGTAGAAGTTTTATCAAACACGTCTTAAATCATTTTCTCATCACTGTCGATCCCCACCCTCATTGTCACCCTCCCACTCTGTCGATTTTGCTTTTCTATGCTGCCTCCTGGGCATTTCCCTTCCTTTTGTTTGGGTAAGCCTAGCTTACCAGTTTTGGTCCCAGATCTGTACAAGTTCTAGCGCTCCTTATGATTTTGGTCTCAGGTATTAGTGTAGTTACAACTGCCTCCTCCCCTTCTTCCTCCTCTCTTCTCTTGTTGCCGTTTTTTCCCCCCCTCCTTCAGGTTCACCACTTCTCTGTTCTTGGTGATTGGTGGAGATCCAAGTGCGCTCATGATGGTTTGGCCAGTTCTATGTAGATCCCGCTTTGGGGTTTGACTGTAGTGTTGCAACGTTTCCTCTGGCGTCCTTGCTGGTATCCTTGATGAGATCGAGTCAAGCTATCAGTTGGCAGTCTGTTTCTCCAGCAGTTCTACCATGATTTGTTCGGATGACATCGGTTGATCCAGTTATGAACTTATCAAAGAAGAAATGATGTTCTTACCTCTTGGAACGTTATTAGTCATGTGGGTCTCAAAGAGCTCAGAGCCACCTCCCACTGAAACATGAGTCTGTACTGAAGTTCCTTCTGCCATCTGAGCCTTGAACATATTCTTAAATATCTCATATCGTTCGATTCTGCTCTGCTCACCAAACAACTTCTTCAAATGGAGTATGATAGATCTAACATCCATCTCCTCATGTTGCCTCTGCAACTCATTGCTTATAGAGGCTAACATGTAGCATTGGGTCATAGTGTAGTCTTCCTTCCACTTTTCATATGCAATCATTTCCTCCTCTAGGGCATCTAATGCTGGTTCAGTAGGAGGTTCATTATCCAAGATATAGGCAATCTGCTCAGATCTGAGGACAGTCTTCAGGTTCCTGACCCAGTCCGAGTAGTTTGAGCTTATTAAATGATTGACATCAAGTATGCCACGCAATGGGTTGTGGTGCGACATTTTAGTCTACAGGAGATAATCAAATTAAAATTAGCAGACTATCAGTTTATTTAAAACAACATATGGACTTTGTTTATTTAGTTTTATTCCCACTAATTTTCGTCGGACTGTATAACCTTCAAATATACAGAACGGGTGACGCCGACTGTCTCCTAGTGGGGATCAGAATCTCTATGCATCACAGTATTACCTCAGAAAAACATGTAGTATCATACCGCTATCTCAGAACAATCATCTCATGATAATTGTAACTCCTTGCAATATCCGATCATATTTCGGCCCCCAGGTTATTAATGGTTCCGGGTAAACACAGTAGACCATTATTTTCAGTTTAAGCATTAACATCAATACGTGATAGAGTAGAGTAGAAACATAGTTCCCGGGTAAACACATGGATAACTATATCATTCCTCTATTCTTATCCAAAGGCATCTAATGCCATGATCAACAATCCTCTCAACAGACGATGGCAAACCTCGGATAAACACATAGTATCTGTCATCACTGAATTAAGTTCTATTAATCATATTGATGGAGAACTACGCGGTGCATTCTCAATGACTAGCGCTATGGCTTAGAATTTGTTACGAAGGTTTTATTTATTAGTTTGGTCTCATCCTAAGCAATAGTATTAGATATATCGAATATATATATTTATACTAATAACCTAGCTAATTTGATTCACAATCAAAATAGAAACACACACATGTCATTAGTGTGGTCATGGACGGCACTGCGGTTTGACTTGAGCCAGACAGTCAAACACACATACACACAATATAACAGTTTATATCATGAGTCTGCAAACTCATAGATTTAATGAACTCCTTCATCTTCATCTGGTTGCAGTTGTGGATCATCCTCGCTCCGTGCGCAGCCGCCTCGATCAAATTACATTATAAATTCACAATTACATGATAATTTAAAAGAGAAAACCTTATGGCGATTACATCAAGGAGGGAGGTAGAAATACAATAGAATATGAGATGGAGAGATTTGCAGACCTCTATTTATTAACAAATAATAAACCACACAATCAGATTCCATATCCACAAATAAATACTTATCCATGACCACCATGTGTTTTAATTAAACAATCCACACATGAATTGCACATTAAATAACTAATGAAATTTTTTCGAAAATATTTAATATTTTTGGTTTCATAAAACTAGGAACCAATCAAAAATTGGATTTAGAATTATTTTTCAAAAAATCATCATTTTTAAACATGCTAATTTACATCAAATTTAAATAAGCAAGAATCACACATCAAATGCACATAAAATTCCAAAATATAAATTTCTAAAATATTGCATGCGAATAAAAATTAATCTAACATTTATATTAATCATTATTAGTCATTTGCTATTATCTTATATGAATCTAACACTTAGATTATTATATTAAGGTTAATTATCTATTTAACATTTAAATGAGTAATTAACCATAATATTTAACAACATTTGTTAATTAAGATAATAACTAAAGAATTTATTATGAGTCTCTTGAAAGTTAAAATGAACAAAACTTTAATTTCAAAATAATTTTGAGAATTTGAAAGTTTTAAAACAATTTAAAAATCAAAACCCAAAATAAAAATAATGATAGTTAGTATTATTTGGATGAGTATAGCATTCCTATGGGCACAAATTAGTTTATTTATTATGCATCTGGGTTTATTCGGGCCATCGTTAGCTAGAAAAGGGATAAACATTAAAAGCTCATTTGAGTTTTTAGTATGTTTTTTTGGCTAGATTTAATGATTGTCATTGTAGAATATTATGTGGGCTTCCATGTCATGTAAATAACTTTAGGTGTTTTAAGACGCATTCCTTGACTTTTTTTTTTTTTTTTTTTTTGAGTAATCTGGGGTTCCCATCTCTCTGGGTGCCCATTCAAGACCTTAGTTATGACTGTTATGTATGTATTTTCTTGTGGAGATGAATGTGGGATGATGTTTTTTGAATTAATAGTTTATGCATTTACCAAGACGTATGTCGGTTCAAGATTTTGGTTATGATATATGTGTCACTTATCTCATGATAAGGTATGCATATATCTAACATAAAGTCTTGAATTGTCCTGATAGACAGTCTATGACTATTTGATTACATTTAATTCTTTATTATGTGTCTTTTAATTTTTTAAAATTTCGATAGTATTTCTTCACTCTTCTCCAATATACCGTACTAATTTCAACTATTTTGTATGTCACTTATATATGTGTCGTACAAAAATTATTGACATTAGTAAAATAATGTTGGTATATTAGAGAAGTGTGGGGGAGGTGTTGTCAAAAAAATTTAAGAAATTGAAAGGCATAGATAATAAAGAACTAAGTGTAATCAAATAGTCATGGATGGGACTTGTGGAGATGAATATATTTACTTTCTATATATATAGATCTATAATGAATGTATGACTTTTTTTGTATACGGATTATGTGACGAATGTATGAGTTTTTCTTTTTTATACAGGGATTATGTGATGAATGTATGACTTTCTTTTATATGCATTAATTCATTTATTTGATTTTAGATTAGAAATGGCGGGATTAGATAAGAGTTGGATGAATATTAGGAATCGAGGAGATCCTAGATATGTGTGCAAGGGGTCCGTGACTTATGGAGTTTTGCTTTTCATGATGATAGAAGACATTTTCGACGTGGAGATAGTAAGGAATTGATATAGTGTACATGTCGAAAAATTGTATTATCTCAGTTGAGCTAAATCAAATTTCCGACTAATTTGATGTGCGATGGACTATGGGTGCGGTATAAAACTTGGGTGTCTTTTAGAGAAACGCCGCTAGCTGGTAGATATAGTTGAACATATTATATATAGAAAGTGTGTCAATAGAGATGATTGGACCACAAAATCAGATATCAATTGACACAAACATGATCGGCATGTTAAATGAGTTACAAGATGCTGAACCAATGATACCAATGAAAACACATGAGCCGAGTACAATTGCAAAGGATTTCTGTAAGTTGTTGGAAGATGCTGAACCACCGTTATATCCAAACTGTCGGAATATATCTAAGTTGTCTTTTCTTCTAAAGTTATTACACATAAAGACAATGAATCAGATGAGAGGTAGATGTATCAGCATGTTGCTTGAACTCTTCAGAGAGTGTTGCCAGAAGGAGCTTATGTACCTCAGTCTTAGTATGATGCTAAAAAGGCTATCAAGGATCTTGGATTAGATCATGAGAAGGTACACGTACGCATGGCTCAATGATTGTATATTATTTTTAAATTTTTTTGAATTATTTGTTGGCGGCGAGAGCCATCTTAATATGAGCACATATGGACAATTATAGCCCTCAATAAACAATTTTTAATTCTTTCATCGTCGGTTAGAGCCATCCATGCATGCACATGTCATCGGTTATAGCCACCGACATATGTTTTTATGTCAGCGGCTATGCTTGTCTGTCGATAAATATTTGCCGACGCGACTTTTGGCCACGGCTCCGTCGACAGTTGTCCAGCCGTCAACAAATGAATTTGGCGATGGCTTTTACTTTTGTCAATGGCTTCCAGCCATCGACAAATCCGAGTTTCCTAGTAGTGGCAGGAGTGTGAAACAATTAAGCTGGGGCATGCATGTATCGATGATACGTCGCAATGCAGCAAGGGCAATCCGTAGTCCTACTCTTCTAAACTATATACCAAGTGCTTTCAAACAATCTAGTCTTTTTTTGTTCATTAAAATTGCCATCATTTATTTGTCAATACAAAGACGACCAACAGATAACGCATGCACAGAAGAAACAACATCAGAGGAAGGGAAGGCATATTAGAACCATGCATGGTTGTTGTATGCAACTCCGGTTGCAAAGCATCTGTTCCCAGCAAATACTAATTAAGCACTCAAATTAGCCGGGATTTCATGGATAGAATTTCCTACCATATGCATCTTTATGTATTGCCTCACGCATGAGTTGCAGACTCGAGTAACATGCATGTCGAACATGTTGCCTAGGGCAGTTGGTTCACCCACCTCCCTTGTAAAAGGGAGGTCTCAGGTTCGAATCTGATTGGGCCTAAAAACCTCCAGTCATGCAGCCCCCTAGGTGTTGTTGGGATATTTATCTCCTGATCTGTGGGATTACTTCTCCAGAAATCAGACGGACATGAAAATGTCGCCTAATTAGGCGAATCTTTTGACCGAGCCGGAATTATCTCTAACTTTGGAGGATTATCTCAGATTCTCTATTAGAACACGGTCGCTTGTAAATAACTGTACATAATCGGCTTATGGGCCTCTTAAAAAAAAAAGAGTAAGATGCATGTCTCCTGATGAATATAACATGTTTAATCACTTTCTGACTGCACTGTTTCATAGCTTATCAACTCTAACAATTTCAATAATAAAATTTCGTCCATTTGGCTTCCAAGCTAGGTTAAAAAATGGATGGTTCTCATCTACAAATCAGATGTTACACTAAAACCCATCCACTTTAAACACGCATGGAATTGGCATGTCCTTCCCTAGGCACCCCCGGCCCCAAAGAGTTTGCTAGTGTTTTTGAAGTGTTTTTTATGTTAATCAAGATACTGCACATATGATTAGAGAAATCGACACAATATGGGAAAAAAAAAGTGATGTTTATGATCTTTTTTAATTCTTTGTGAATATAAAACTTTTTCTTTTAACACTAAAACATATTCAAACAGAAAATTATTTTCTATAATCAAGAGTTCGTGGGAAAAGTCAAATCTCATATCACTTCATGTTCATGTTAAGTTTCAACCATCGATAAAGAATTTGAATGGGGGGGTAGGAAATATTTTTTTATGTAATTTTCTGTCTTAAGGAACGAGAAGCTCTATACTCATTTAATAAATCTCTAATTTGAATTATAAAAGTGTTCCTAAAAATAGACTTTTAGATTCTATTTTTCAGGAACCCCTAATCTCATTCTTCTAGAGACAGTGGTATATAGATCATATGACATAAAATATGTAAGGAGATTATTGTGCAAGGGAGAAAGTAAGATTTTTGTTAGGAGCATGGGTGTTCAACGGTTGTGGGTGGGACCTCCCACCCATCCCTACGGCTACGTCACCGTCTTCGGCAGGATATTTGTCGGACTCCGACGGGAATAGCACCGCTCTAGCGGTGGTAGATCGGGAGGGGGGAGTGTACTTTGGAAGCTTCCCGCCTCCCCAGGTGTGCGTCTCTCCTTCCCGCTCTCCTTTCTTTGTACTTACTCTACTTATACTCTTGAGATTTTGAGTTGGATGGCTCAATAATTTCAACATGATATCAGAGTCAATGATTACGAATCGGGCCACACATGTCGAATTTGTGGTCCACGTAACAGAATTTAAAATCGCCTTGCACGTGAGGGGGGGCGTGTTAGAATAGTCCTACATCGAAAAAATGACAAAAATTAGAAAATGTTTAATAGAAGGTGCCTACTCCACTCATAGCATAAGTCTCACTTTGTTTGCATAATAAGTTATTACGTGGGACCTATTGGCAGAATAATGTATACTAGAATAAGAGGTGTTTCGATTTGATAGTTTTGTGAGATCTGCAGACGGAATAAGAAGAATAAGTAATTCTTGAGTCTACGGTGGGATGACTTATTCTCCTTATTCTCCAAATACGCTATTCTGCACCGATTTAAGTCATTACGCTTATCAAAGTAAAATTAAGTTTATTCTCTTCTTATTCGTCCTTATTCTCTCCTATTCTCCGGTCAAAGTGATGTTTAAGATTTTGTGTTGGATGACCCAATAACTTCAACACTCTTCACCGGCCATATTTGATAAGACTTCTATTTGGAAGTATTTTTATATTTTTATTTAATTATTTTTTATGGAGAACCAATTGTGGGGTAATTGGTTTCTCACCTTGCTTCTCAATTGGGAGGTCTTGGATTCGAACATGATTGAAACCTAAAAACTCTCCAGCCATGTCTCCGGAAATCAGTTCGACCTGAAATTCCCGCCTAAGGTGTTGTTGGATATTTATCTGTGATATGTGGGATTACTTTTCCGAAAATTAGTTCGACCTGAAATTCCCGCCTAATTAGGCGGACCTTTCGACCGGTTCGAATTTATCTCCAGACACGCTGGAGGGCGGATTCCACATATTGGAATTCCGGTCATTTGTATATATTTGTAAATACTTGGCCTATGTGCCTCTAGCAAAAAAAAATATTTTTTATAAAAATTATTAAATTTTAAAAGTCATTTATGTGATATTTTATTTATATTTTGACTTCCAATAAAAAATTATAAAGATGAAACTTCCAAGATTAAAAAAAAAGTGATGATGTTATAAGACAGTTGACTTTTATAATAAATTAAAATTAGTTATAACCACTCTCTCTCAACTCATTCTCGGTGAAAAGAGAAGTTGAAGTCAAAAATAATTTTCAAGTAAAATTTTTACCAAACAAGTCTTAAATCATTTTCTCATCACTGTCGATCCCCACCCTCTCCACCCTCATTGTCACCCTCCCTCTCTGTCGATTTTGCTTTTCTATGCTGCCTCCTGTGCATTTCCCTTCCTTTTGTTTGGGTAAGCCTAGCTTACCAGTTTTGGTCCCAGATCTGTACAAGTTCTAGCGCTCCTTATGATTTTGGTCCCAGGTATTAGTGTAGTTACAGCTGCCTCCTCCCCTTCTTCCTCCTCTCTTCTCTTGTTGCCGTTTTTTTCCCCCCTCCTTCAGGTTCACCACTTCTCTGTTCTTGGTGATCGGTGGAGATCCAAGTGCGCTCATGATGGTTTGGCCAGTTCTATGTAGATCCCGCTTTGGGGTTTGACTGTAGTGTTGCAACGTTTCCTCTGGCGTCCTTGCTGGTATCCTTGATGAGATCGAGTCAAGCTATCAGTTGGCAGTCTGTTTCTCCAGCAGTTGTACCATGATTTGTTCGGATGACATCGGTTGATTCAGTTATGAACTTATCAAAGAAGAAATGATGTTCTTACCTCTTGGAACGTTATTAGTCATGTGGGTCTCAAAGAGCTCAGAGCCACCCCCCACTGAAACAATTGTTACAGGAACGAGACCATTACCAGTTGGGCTTGTAAGCAAAGAAAAAGAAGGAAACAAATAAAGATATCTAATCCAAATAAAATCAATTGAGGCTTGCGTACATGTTCTTAATTTGTACACGAGGACACGAATCAAAATTATTTTTCTTCTTTTTTTAAGGAAAAAGAAAAGAAAAAGATTAACCAGAGGAGGCAAGCCAGCTATAGCTAGCTCCAGGATCCATTCCCATGGCTGATCGAGCCGTCAGATGACCATGAGCTGCGGGAAACCCAGCGGCGGGTGGGGTGACAGGGGAGACAACGGCGGCAGGTTGAAGATGTCGTTGTTGTCCCCGCACTCCCACACGCTGCCCCAGCTCGACGGCGTCAGCGGCGAGCTCGCCACTGGCACCGCGCCGTTGCTGTTGCTGCTCTCCGTCTCCACCGGTGCCTCTTCTTCGTGCCTCTCCCTCTTCACCGGCCTCGAAACTTGGTACGCCACCGGCACCGCGCCGTAGCTGCTGCTGCTCTCCGTCTCCACCGGTGCCTCTTCTTCGTGCCTCTCCCTCTTCACCGGCATCGAAACTTGGCACTCTGGCGACCTCTCCCTCTTCGCGGCCGGTTTCGCCCCCCCCACCACCTTCGCCTCCGCGGCCGCCCCGTCGTTGCTCGTGGCCGCCGCTGCAGCACGGTGCATCTGGCCCATCACGGAGGGCGCCGCGGAGCTCCGTCCTCCAGCGCTCCCCACCTCGTTGGGGAAGTTGAGGATGGCCTTGTTGCCCCTCATCTCGAAGGCGGCGCGGTCATAGGCGCGGGCGGCGTCGACAGGGGTGTCGTAGGTCCCCAGCCACACTCTCGAACCCCGCCGCTTCGGGTCCCGGATCTCCGCCGCGTACTTCCCCCAGGGCCTCCGCCTGACACCCCTGTACGCCCGGCAGTCCCCTGCATCCTCACCGGACGCAGCAGGCCGCGGCTCCCCGTCGCCGTTCTGGGCCGCCGTCGTCGCCCACTCAACCTTGGGCACGGGCAGTTTGGGAATAGCGATCGGGAGGCGGCGGTCAGGGGAGGAAGCACTGGACGGCGAAGAGGACGACGGTGTCGGCTCCTCATGTGCACGGAACAGCTGGAACGGGGCGGCCGTGGGGGGAGAGGGCGCAGAGTATAAACAGGGCTGCTTGGAGATACCGTCGTGGGGTTCTTGCAGCAGCAGCAGCAAGTCTGAGAGTGTGCCGTCCTCGGCCACGGCGGATCGGGAGGAAGCGCCACCACCGGACGCTGGTGGGTGCGGCGGAGTAGCGAGGGACAGCTCGGGGAGGAAGAAGGAAGTGGAGTAGTCGAGGGAGAGGAATAAGGGGTCGCCGAGGAGGTGCTGCTTGATCAAGTCCAGAGTGGAAGAGACGGCCTCGTCGGTGGC
This sequence comes from Zantedeschia hybrid cultivar, assembly GCA_030544215.1. NCBI lineage: Eukaryota > Viridiplantae > Streptophyta > Magnoliopsida > Alismatales > Araceae > Zantedeschia > Zantedeschia hybrid cultivar. The sequence continues at coordinate 53,449,762 of JARZZO010000011.1, forward strand.
CATGGAATGGGCCGGAGGGTTCAGATCGAGAGGATTGGATCGGCGCGCGGAGGTGGGTGGTGGCCGCTGGAAGGGAAGGAGCGTATTTATACGTAGATATATGACACGTGATGACGGGAGAAAGGTGGCCGGAGGAAGCACCCCACGCCGTTGCTGGGAAGGAGAGAGGAAGCCGGTGGAGGGCCGCCTCCTCTTATCCTCTCAAGCGAACGTGCGGATAGGCTTCGTGTTTGGAAAATTTCAAGTCCTCGTCCCTTTTGTTTCACTCTAGTGTGGAAACTCTCGACTCCCATGACTTGGTCCGCCCGCATTCAAATTGTGTGGTCAAAACATAGCATACACTATAAATGTCTTATATAATATAGTATCTTATATTTATTTTATTTTATGTTGATAAGTATGAGAGGAAGTTAAATCATGATGGGGTTTTTTCTTTTTTTTCCTTTCTTAAGTTACCAAGGTTAAACAAATAGCACATGAGATGATAGGGACACAAATAATAAAATAGCATAGATTTATTATGCAAGTGTATGCAACAAAATAAGGAACATGAAAAATAGCATACATGGTAAAGATTTATATGTAATTATCCCTTTTCTTTGGCTCCATTGGTTGCTATCACTCGATGAATTGTGATCGTAAATGACGTGGTCTTAAGTCAGCGTACCAAATCCCTTACTCATTCTCAAGTCAACTTTCCTTAATTTGATCCCCCCTTGAGGTTCGGAGGGTTCTATTACCATTGATGGCAAAATAAGACTGGTATCACTTACTCTAAAATATTTTAAAACAAAGTCTAACTTAAAATCTAAATTGTTACATCATATCAACTACGAAAAAATAATCTACAACGTGAAAATCGGATGCATCAGCGATTATCTCCTATACATTAAGGATATACAAAATAGATGGCCTAGATTGTGTCATATACCGTATCATCTAATTTCTTATATGTATATAGTGTTTATTTTTTTTAAATATTTAGTGCTTGAAGGGTTTTAATATCATTGATTACAAAATAAGAATAGTGCCATCTACTCTAGAAACATCTTAAAGAAATTTTAAGTTAAAATCTAAATCATTACATTCTATCAACTAATAAAAGATTATCTATCAAGTGAAAATCAGATACATCTGATGATTATCCCTCTGCAACAAGGATGTACAAAATAGATAGTATGGATAGTATCATATATAGTACTAGTTTAGTCTATGATCTTTAGATATTAATTAGGATTAATTTTTATATCTTCTAAAATATTTAACATTTAGATTAAAAATTAAAGATCGTTTATAAAGTATTTTTTAAGTAGATATTACTGTTCTATTTTACCACCGATAACAACAAAACCCTCCTCACCATATACAAATAATTGTTTCTGTGGTGGCCCACAACGGAATGACCGGTTCATGCACCGGAAGACCCAAGCTTGTCACGTGGGCGGTCGTCTAACGAAGAGGATGAGAACCCCCGTATGGGTCCCAACAAATGAAGGCCCTGTGTAAACTGCGGCGGATAACAGAATTCGTCGCGTGCAAAGGCGCACGTGGGGAGGGCGGGCGAAACTAGGGGTCTAAACATGCGGCATGAATTTTTTTTTTCAGAAAAATATTGTACATGTTTGGTAACCTTGTAAGAGAACGATCTGCAAGTTGTAAGCAAATGTACTTTCTTTTGACACTTGAGATTAGGGGTGTCAAGTAGGTGGGTTAATCCATGATCCAGTCCAACCCAACTTATATTAAAGGAAATTAGGTGGGTTCAAATTATATAAATTGGGTTGGGTTAAATTTAAGTTGACGTTAGTTAAATTTGAGTTGAGTTGGACTGAAAACGGGTTGGTTCAATTTAATTTATTACAATAATTCATACAAAAAGTAAAATACTTATAATATATAATTTATAAATAGGATTAGTCCAACTCAACTCAAGCCAACCCTATCATTATTGATTTTGGGCTGAATTTAGACTGAATTTGAATTAAACTTAGACTGAATTTGGGCTGAGTTAAAATGGGCTGGACTATTTTGAATTTAAATTAGATCCAAATTATCACATAATCAAGCCTAGTCCACCCAATTTACATCCCTAGTTGGGATGGACTCCAAAGTTCGTTGTTGACCTTGTTAGAGCTGCTGCTACACTATGTTATGGGCCGAGTGACCTTCGTTTCATACAGCTATTCCACTTGGTCTTTAATTTTTTGGTTCTTTTTTTGTTATTAGATCAAAGATTAAATTGTACGAATGTGAAGATGAAAGTGGAGTCAGCTTTAAAAAGTTGTCTAAAAATATATTCCGGCTACCAGCCGGTGCAAGGCTGACAAGGTTTACTCGGGCCATATTGGTAATGTGCAATAGAATGTAATTTGTCTTATATGTCATACTACCAATTACTCAATTTGTGAATTGGTTAATTAAAAAAACCAAGGAGGTACAAGGTAAATCATACAAAATACAAAAGGAATAATAGGTTAATGTTCTTGTCATCCGCTCGTAAGTTTCTCCGATTAGTCAATGAAGTAACTGGACCCACCGGCCCACGAGATGAACATAACAGATGATACAGAAAGAGAGAGAGCCAGTGTACTAGATAAATGTATGTAATAGGAGCGAGAGGGTTATGGAAGAAATCAAAAAGAATTTTAAACAGAGATGTCAAAAACGCCAGTAAATAAAATTGAAATTTTTATCCCTGAAAAACATCATATTTGTATATACCAACGACTCTTGATGGCTATACCCCTTCGTCAAGATACCCTTAAATCGAGCCTAAAGTTTTGCATTCACACCCTTAAATTCACTAATATTTTGAACGGATACCTTAAATTCATTAGAATTTTGCATAGGTACCCCCGATGCTATCAAGATATATGAAATCATTTTGACATATTCAATTGTAGTTCATGTTATTTTGAGGGAGGGGCATAGGCGGAACATTTATGAGATTTTAGGGATATTAAAAATAATATGTGAGAGTAAGAGGTATAGATGTAAATATAATGTTTTTAGAGGTATACATGCAAAATCCCAATAAAACTAAGACAAGTTCTTAACATATTAGTGTACTTACTTTTTAAACCCAGTAAGTGCGTGTCATTTTTAAGGGAATTGATGGATCGAAATCCTGTCCATCATGATCAGGACTTTCCGTCTATGATCAGGGGGTTAGAATTCAACCGTCCCTGTAAAATAGAACACCGTCAAGGGCCCTCGGTGATGATCCGGGGGATCCCCCTCCAATGCTTAAGTTAGAGAGCTGGAGGATACTAGAAAGAAATAGAAGGAGGTTGGGCTGGCTGTTGCGTACCTTCTCTGTCGAACAAGGGGGTCCTTATATAGTAGTGCCGAGGTGGTTTTTGATCTGATTCAATCTAGAAAGAGTATCCCAGTTCAGTCCTCTTTAGGGGGCAATTACCTGGGAGGAAAGAGCATGTTTGGGGAAAGTTAGATACGAGCCGAATCCTTAAGTTCATTGTAATCCCTATGGAATTGTAAGGAGAGGAGAGCTCCATTGGTCTACATCCAAGCCGATTTCCAAGTTTATCTTGGTCAGCCTCTCCTTGGGGTCGAATTGGGCCGATGAGATCGGGCTCCTAAGAGAGCGGGCCCCAACTGGATCCTCATCGGGGGGTCTTTAGGGGTAGGGACTCGCACGACCCCCAGATGCGTCAAAGTCCACAGGCCAAGCACTCATGGGTGACAAGGCCATTCTATGAGTCTTATCTTAAGCCCATGTTACTGGGCCGGCCCACGGGCCATTTCGGACCAGGTGAGACTTTCATCCATTACGTGTCCCCCACTCCTTGGCATACTCTATATTAGTCCGAACAACTACAACCTTATTGTGGCCATACCTAGATCTCTTTGAATGGGGGACGTACATCATGCAATGGTCGAATTCGAAGAGGCAAAGCGGGGTTCCAATCCAAGCTTAAAGCATTTTTAAGGATAGGACGTTTTTCCTGCCGAGAGAGGCACAGGGTCTTCCCAGCTGCCGTAGGTGGGTGCAAATCCGTATGTTGCGTTTGCTCAATTTTTTCGCACCGCTTTAGGTAATCATGCTCCCTTAGAGCCACCTATCGCTTCATCGTCCAGGGGGCGTCTCCCCCAGAAAGTACTGAACCCCCATTGTCTGGGTGGCCCGATCTATAATAGATGAGGAGGAGACCTATGGGGGGACCCTGCTATCATCTCTCTCCTTTGATTTCTTGCTCCCTCCTTACATCTCCGTCGTGATGATGCATCGTGTACAAAGGGACATGCGTTACACCGAGGGGGTGGAGGAGGACTGTGCAGTGCTGGAGGCCAGGCAAGCCACGATAGGGCTCCTAACAAAACTCTGATATTCTTACCGGAGTTTTGTTGAGTACACCCTTATTCTTCCATCAAAGAGGGATCAAATTTTCTTGGGGCGGCATCGCTCCTTCATGGCGTACGAGGCCATGTTTGAGGCAAGCTTCAGACTGCCTATCCACCCTTTCGTGGAGAAGTTGTTAAACATGCTCCGGGTTGCTCCTGCTCAACTGGTGCTGAATGCCTGGAGGTTTGGCTACCGAGCAGGTTGTATCTAGAATACCCAATGACCACCTTAGGAGTTTGAATGAGTGCGGAGGGCACAAAATGACAAAACATTTAAATATACTCGACTCAAACTAGTCTCAAAGTTGTGGGGCAATAAGGGTTGAACTTATTTTGTTAGAAATTAATCCTCCCAATAAGACATAATTAACCCCAAAAGAAAGTCAAAATTTGTAGGATTTTGTGTTTGATAATGGATAATATGTGTTCTAATCCCATATATGATGATATGGATAGATTTGGTGATAAATTTGCTTACAATCCTTTGTTCGAAATTGAGAAAGACCCACAACAAATGTTTGTAGGAGTGCTCCAGGCAACACAAAATAGGGAAGACCCTAGGGAGAGTGTAAGGAATCGCCATGAACGCAGCGGAAATAAAAATTGATTCCATTGTATCGGTTGCTGGGGTTGTAAAACGGACATTAAAACTAACGCGGGAAGAACAGTTCTTCACCTTTGCGGGGTTTCGAATCTCCCGTAGATGATGCCGACTCGTTAATCGCGCACGCGCACGATCTCTGGAGGTATCCACACGAGTTCCCGCAGCAGACGCGATTTCCTCGACTTGAGTGCTCCGACCAGATCTCAGATCCACCATGCGCGGAGAGAGACAGATCCACTCCGAGAAGGAGAGAGAGAGAGGAGAGAGAGAATCTGAGGAGTAAAATTCGTCCAACTAACTTTTTACCACTCCCCCTTGGCCCTCCTTATATAGAAATAAGGATAAGCACAATAATTAATCCTCATGATTATCCAAGAGTTTGGCCTTGGATAATTCTCCATTAAATCTTCATGTTTATCCTGCAGCTTTTCACAAAAACCCAGATAAGCATGAAATTTAACATCTCTCACCGTCTGACGAGAACTCTTATGTGTGTGACCCTCCAGGCCCATATATCAGTCTGGTTGCAGGCCCATTAAACTTAGAACTGTTTCTTGAGTTTAATATTTATTAATTAACATTTAAACATCGCAAATGATTAATTTAATAAACAAGTAAATTATCATCCGATGATTAATTCACTTGGCCTTCTGATCATGAACAGCACCAAACACTACCTCATGATCCCAGAAGATATAAGGGATATTGTTCCCTTCAATTGAACCTTTCCGTCTGCAGATGCCGCACAGATATAATCCTTCACTCATGCAATGTCCCGATAACGCAAGGGTATGGTTTTATAGTCAAACCCTCTATCGCATTATCCAGATGGATTCTAGTACACAGTTAATATCTAGAAAGACATCTCTTTCATTTGACCCTGGCCAGGGATTTCTGTGTACACATCCATGGGACATTCTCTCTCCAGTCTTATACCAAGAGTGAGTGATCCCTTGTTGTTCACTCAATTACCTTCGCAAGCTTTCCACTGTATCTGAAAGACCGATTATGGTGGACTTAATGGTTAAAGCCCACGAGTCAGAGAATCAAGATACAATGGTCCACAAACAAGGTATCATTGGTGACTCAGGTCAAAGGACCAACTGTGCTACTGCAACAATAGAATTCCCTGGTTGACTAATAGGTATAATTACCATCCAGGAATTCTTATTTGGGTCTGTTCAGTGAACTCATTCTCTAATGAGCACCCACTTGTTTGTCTTAGTGTCACCACACGAGTGAATGTGAGATCATTCACCCTCATCATATGAGCAGACATAACTTGTGTCGATCTTATCGGATATTTAATGTCCATCTCAAATATCCTATGATCGAGAACTATTTAAGACAATTGCCTTAGGATATTGATCTCACTATCATGATCTCATCATGATTCAATATCCCATACATTTGTCTATGGACCTTCATTATGATAGTCGTTTGCGAGAACTATTAAATGAAGAAATAAATGCCTTTATTAATAATCTGAACTAGAATGTACAATGATTGGCTATGAGGCCACCCAATTCTAACATTCTCCCACTTGGACTATATCCAATCACCCATGTGTCTAAGTCCCATAGACTTAAGGTGACGTTCTAAATTGTTTTGAGACAATGGCTTAGTCAAGGGATCTGCTACATTATCTTCAGATGAGACTTTCTCAACTACTATATCTCCTCGGGCGATGATCTCACGAATCAGATGAAATCGTCTCAGAATGTGCTTTGACTTCTGATGTGATCTTGGCTTCTTCCCTTGAGCTATTGCCCCATTGTTGTCACACAATAATGGAACATGATCTGAAATGCTTGGAACGACTCCAAGCGCCGAGATGAACTTCTTCATCCAAACCGCCTCCTTGGCCGCTTCAGCTGCATCAATGTATTCTGCTTCGGTCGTCGAATCTGCAGTAGTTTCCTGTTTGGAACTCTTCCAACTTACTGCACCTCCATTTAACATGAACACAAATCCAGACATGGATTTGCTGTCATCCATATCCGACTGGAAACTCGAGTCAGTAAATCCTCGAAGTTCCAAGTCGTTTCCTCCATAAACGAGAAATAGATCCTTAGTCCTTCTCAAGTATCTAAGGATACATTTCACCGCCTTCCAGTGTTCCTCACCTGGATCAACCTGATATCTACTAGTGACACTTAATGGATGTGCCACATCAAGCCTAGTACATAGCATTGCATACATGATAGATCTTATTGCCGAGGCATAAGGAACTCTATCCATGTATGCTCTCTCTTCAGGTGTCTTGGGAGACATTTCTTTAGAGAGATGAATTCCATGCCTCATAGGAACGAGGCCTCTTTTGGAATTTTCCATGCCAAACCTTTTGACTACGGTATCTATGTACATAGATTGGGATAATCCAAGCATCCTTTTGGACCTATCTCTATAGATCCTTATTCCCAGAATATAGGATGCTTCTCCCAAATCTTTCATGGAGAAGTTTTTGGATAACCAGGCCTTTACCGATGACAACATTCCTACATCATTCTCAATGAGTAGAATGTCATCAACATAAAGCACCAGAAAGGTAACTGCGCTCCCACTAACCTTTTTGTATACACAAGGTTCATCTTCATTCTTAATGAAGTCATCAGATTTGATTGCTTCATCAAATCTTAAGTTCCAAGTTCGGGATACCTGTTTTAATCCATAGATGGATCTTTGCAGCTTGCATATCTTGCTTGAAAGCTCTTTGGAAGTGAACCCTTCAGGTTGTATCATATACACCTCTTCTTGAAGGTTCCCGTTAAGGAAAGCTGTTTTCACATCCATTTGTCATATTTCATAATCATAGAATGCAGCGATAGCAAGAAGTATTCTGATTGACTTAATCATGGCAACTGGAGAAAAGGTTTCGTCATAGTCAACACCTTGCCTTTGACGATATCCTTTTGCTACAAGCCTTGCCTTGTATGTGTCAATCTGTCCATCTGCCCCGATCTTTCTTTTAAAGATCCATTTACTGCCAATAGGTACCATACCTTCTGGCAGATCAACCAAGTTCCAAACTTGGTTGGCATACATGAACTGAATTTTAGAATCCATTGCCTCTTGCCATTTTTCTGTTTCATGACTATTTATGGCTTCAAGGTAGGTTTGAGGATCATCATCCTCATTTAAGTGCACTTTTGGTTTGCCTTCATCGATATGTCCAACATATCTTTCAGGCTGCTTAGGCACTCTACCTGATCTGCGAACCTTTTGTGTATCATCTTGAACAAGTTCTTGAGTCAATGGTTCAATAGATGAACCAGTGTTGATTTGTGAGTCTAGAATTTCTTCCAGTTCTATCTTGCTCCCACTGTCTTCTTTTGAAAGATATTCTTTCTCTAAGAAGACAGCTCTTTTTGCGACAAACACCCTTTGATCGCTGGGCTGATAGAAGTAATATCCAAACGTCTCTTTTGGATATCCCACAAATCTACATTTCTCTGTCCTGGAATCCAGTTTGTCTGGATCATGTCTTTTGACATGTGCAGGACAACCCCAGACTCTAACATGCTTAAAGTCTGGTTTCTTTCCTTTCCATATCTCATATGGAGTGGAAAGTACTGATTTACTCGGAACTTTGTTCAACAGATATGCAGCAGTCAATAGTGCATATCCCCATAAAGAGATTGGAAGTTTGGCATAACTCATCATGGATCGCACCATATCTAATAGAGTACGATTTCTCCTTTCCGATACACCATTTAACTGAGGTGTATAGGGAGGAGTCCACTGAGATAAAATACCATTATCCTTAAGATATTCTGTGAATTCTGTACTTAAGTATTCACCCCCTCGATCTGATCGAAGAGTTTTAATACTCTTTCCAGTCTGGTTCTCAACTTCGTTTTTAAACTCTTTAAATTTCTCAAAGACTTCTGACTTATATTTCATTAAATATATGTAGCCATATCTTGAGAAATCATCTGTAAATGAAACAAAGTATGAGTAACCACCCATAGCATGAGTAGACATTGGACCACATACATCACTATGTATTAGTTCCAATAAGTCCTTAGCTCTTTCTGCATGTCCTGAGAATGGAGCTTTGGTCATCTTTCCCATGAGACAAGCTTCACAGGTTGCAAATGATTCATAATCAAATGGATCAAGATATCCATTCTTTTGCAACCTTATGATCATGTTCTCATTTATATGACCTAGCCTACAATGCCATAGGTACGATTTATTCACATCCTTATCTAAGCGTTCAAGAGAATTATTTACCAGACAAACATCATATGAAATATCAAGTAAATATAATTCATTCAATAAATACCCGGAAGCAAACAATTTGTCTCCTTGATAAATTGAACAACCTTTATTCTCTAGCTTCATAGAATATCCTTGTCTATCTAAACATGAAATAGATATGATATTCCTAATAATGGTTGGAACATAATAACAATCTATCAGTTCCATAGAGTCTCCTGACGGCATCTGAAGTCTTGCTGTCCCCACAGCTAACGCAGCAACTTTTGCTCCATTCCCGAGCCTCAGATCCACGTCTCCGCGGTTCAATCTTCTCTTACTTGTTAACACATGAAAGTTATTGCAGATATGAGAAACACATCCAGTATCTAATACCCAGGATGTTGATTCTCTATAAGACAAGTTAAGATCGATCATGAGAATACCTGAAGCTTCACCAAGCTTCTCCTTTGCTTTTTCTGCAAGATAAATCTTGCAGTTTCTCTTCCAATGACCTTCTTTATGGCAGTGGAAACACTGACCTTTATCATTGACTTTAGCTTTGTCCTTTTGTGCCGCCGGTTTGCTTTTCACTTGCTTCTTAGGCTTACCTTTCTTAAAGGTCTGTCAAGCTTTTCTTTTCTTGTTGGTCTTACCAACAAGCATTACACTTGGCTTATCTTTCTGGATAGTGCCTTCAGCTGTCTTCAACATGTTGAGCAGCTCAGCTAGTGAAACTTCAATTTTGTTCATATTGAAGTTGATAATGAATTGTGAAAATGAATTTGGAAGGGACTGTAGGATTAAGTCAATGCTCATGTCATTGTTCATAACAAAGCCCAGCACAGCAAGCCTCTCAATCCACTCTATCATCTTGAGCACATGAGTTTGCACAGATGTGCCATCGCTCATTCTGGTCCTGAACAATTTCTTAGATATCTCATATCTTTCTGTTCTGGATTGTTCACCAAACAACTCTTGTAGGTGATTCAGAATGGTCTTAGGTTCCATGTTATCATGCTGTCGCTGCAGTTCATTGTTCATTGAACCGAGCATATAACATTGGACCTTGACAGAGTCCTCCTTCCAATTTTCAAACATCATTAATTCATCTTCATTAGTATCATCACCGGGTTGCACCGGATCTGGTTGATCCAGGACATAGGCTAGTTTTTCGCACCTGAGGACAATCTTCAGGTTGCGTAACCAGTCAATGTAATTTGGTCCCGTGAGTTTATTTGCATCAAGTATGCAACGGAGGAGGTTAGGTGACGACATAGCGACCTACATGGAAATATATAAAATGAGCAGATAGTTCTTAAAATCAGATTTAGGACTTTTAATCTAGATTTATGCTCCCACTATTTTTCGGCGATCTGTATTACCCTCTAAGATACAGAACGGGAGATTCCGGTGATCTCCTAGTGGGGATCAGAATCCTTCGGGCAACATGCATGTGACCTTGTGGTAGCACAACAAATCACATCAAGTCCCTTAGGCAGTCAACTCTTGACAGTTGCAACGATTGCAATATCCGATCGATTTAACCCCTGAATCAGAACGACCTTGTGGTAGCATAACAAATCAATTTGATTCAGTTAAGTTTATCCATCATTACTTAGATGACATGAATTCATAGTGCAATCCTTGTGGTAGCACAACAAAACTACACTATTTGTCCATTCATCTTAATGACATCACATGTCGTAGACCTAGTTTAATTTCTAAATCAAACAGACCTTGTGGTAGCACAACAAATCCGTTTGAGATAAGAATTATCCTAAGATCTATAATGATGGTAGGTTACGTGGATTATTCTTAATATCTCACGTTTACAACTTAAGTTTTAAAAGAGTGTTTTTGATTTTTGATTTGTAAAAAATCGTGCTATCAATAGTATTTCAATTTGAAGTATCAATATACTTAATAGAAATATATATATGATAGCATAGTTCACAAATATCACATATGTGCAGAAAAGATAAATGGGGATGATCATGGACTACTTAAACTACTATGGAATCATCGGAGCCAAACGATGATCCATAATAGGATCCTAATGTGAAAACAGCAACACTGGTTCCATTTGATGCGAGTCCTCCCTCCAGAGGTGTCTTCAGAAGATCCCGTCCTCTAAACTTAATCCGATACATGTAAATACAAAATTCAGGACTCGCAGGTCCACAAATGTACATTTAAACACTTAGAAACCTTGATCTTATCAAGGGGAGTACAATCTTATAGGAAGGTAGAAAGTACACTTGGATTAAGAAAGAGGAGGACACGCAGGTCCTATTTAAAATACCAAATGAATTATGCATCGCATCCATTCACATCATTCATCACATGAAAATTCTAAGTCCATGATCATCCCACCATAAAACACATCACATGCATCACAATCATCACATAATTGCTGTTTGGTATTAAATTTTATAAATATAAAATTATAATACCAATTAGTTTTCGAAATAACATTTATTTCAGCATAATCAATAATATTCAAAACATTATTGACAATTAAACTAACTAAACTATTCAGTTAATCTAAATAATAATTCAAACAATTTGAACGGCAAAGTGTAATCAAGTTATGCATGAAATTAGTTTAAAACAGTTTTAAACTAATTAAATTAACACGAAAATTAATTATCTAAAACAATTTTAAATAATTAACTAACACCCATTAATTATAGAGCCCTTTAATTGACTAACAGTTATTAAACTCTTTAATAACCTGTTAATAATCATAAAAATAATTAATAACAATTATTAATTATTTCTATAAATTTTCTGTTTTAAAACAATTTTAAAACTAGCTTAAATGGGCTAAAATTGGGTTTAAAGGGGTTAAACAGGCATTAAAATCAAATTTTAAAAAAACCATAAAATGGGCCTAGCCCAATAGGGCCCAAGTGGTCCGGGCCCAGGACCCTGGCGCGGCCAGGGTCGAACCCTGGCTCGGCCAGGGTCGCACCCTGGCTCGGCCAGGGCGCCGCCCGGCCCCGCCCGGTCCGACCGGGTCGGGACCGGGCGGTCCGGCCCGTTTCCACTGCGCTCGACCGGCCCCCCCTTTCATCTTCCAAAACCTGCAACCTTAACCGGCGGGAAGAAGGGGAAAGCAGCGCCGCCACCGGCGAGCCCCGGCGCCGCCGGCCCCGGCCGGCGTTGCCCCCGGCGCCGGCGACGTGCCCGGCGCCGGCAGGGCCGCCGGTGTCCTCCGATGAGGTGAGGATCAAGCCCAAAATTCCCCTAAAAATCTGATTTTGCAGGGGTTTAAATCCTATTTTGGGCTCGATTTTCAAGACCTCCAAGGGCACTCCGGCCACGATCTCCATGCCTAATGAGAAGTGGTGACTATCACCAAGAGATCTAGGGATTCTTCTGGCCATCCCAACGTTTGGGATGCACATACGAAGCCGCCGAAGTACCCCGGTTCATCATCACATGACGAACTCCGAAAAACCCAAATAAAAATCCAAAAAATACAGAAAAATAACCAAATCGATCGTGATCATCATATGAACATTAATCTGTCATTTTTAATCGGATTATACTCAAGAACACGTACAATACGGGTTCTTCACGCATAACGAGAAAACACACAAAATGGTGCCGTTTTACAACCGAACGAGCGAACCTGGCTCTGATACCACTGTAAGGAATCGCCATGAACGCAGCGGAAATAAAAATTGATTCCATTGTATCGGTTGCTGGGGTTGTAAAACGGACATTAAAACTAACGCGGGAAGAACAGTTCTTCACCTTTGCGGGGTTTCGAATCTCCCGTGGATGATGCCGACTCGTTAATCGCGCACGCGCACGATCTCTGGAGGTATCCACACGAGTTCCCGCAGCAGACGCGATTTCCTCCTCGACTTGAGTGCTCCGACCAGATCTCAGATCCACCATGCGCGGAGAGAGACAGATCCACTCCGAGAAGGAGAGAGAGAGAGGAGAGAGAGAATCTGAGGAGTAAAATTCGTCCAACTAACTTTTTACCACTCCCCCTTGGCCCTCCTTATATAGAAATAAGGATAAGCACAATAATTAATCCTCATGATTATCCAAGAGTTTGGCCTTGGATAATTCTCCATTAAATCTTCATGTTTATCCTGCAGCTTTTCACAAAAACCCAGATAAGCATGAAATTTAACATCTCTCACCGTCTGACGAGAACTCTTATGTGTGTGACCCTCCAGGCCCATATATCAGTCTGGTTGCAGGCCCATTAAACTTAGAACTGTTTCTTGAGTTTAATATTTATTAATTAACATTTAAACATCGCAAATGATTAATTTAATAAACAAGTAAATTATCATCCGATGATTAATTCACTTGGCCTTCTGATCATGAACAGCACCAAACACTACCTCATGATCCCAGAAGATATAAGGGATATTGTTCCCTTCAATTGAACCTTTCCGTCTGCAGATGCCGCACAGATATAATCCTTCACTCATGCAATGTCCCGATAACGCAAGGGTATGGTTTTATAGTCAAACCCTCTATTGCATTATCCAGATGGATTCTAGTACACAGTTAATATCTAGAAAGACATCTCTTTCATTTGACCCTGGCCAGGGATTTCTGTGTACACATCCATGGGACATTCTCTCTCCAGTCTTATACCAAGAGTGAGTGATCCCTTGTTGTTCACTCAATTACCTTCGCAAGCTTTCCACTGTATCTGAAAGACCGATTATGGTGGACTTAATGGTTAAAGCCCACGAGTCAGAGAATCAAGATACAATGGTCCACAAACAAGGTATCATTGGTGACTCAGGTCAAAGGACCAACTGTGCTACTGCAACAATAGAATTCCCTGGTTGACTAATAGGTATAATTACCATCCAGGAATTCTTATTTGGGTCTGTTCAGTGAACTCATTCTCTAATGAGCACCCACTTGTTTGTCTTAGTGTCACCACACGAGTGAATGTGAGATCATTCACCCTCATCATATGAGCAGACATAACTTGTGTCGATCTTATCGGATATTTAATGTCCATCTCAAATATCCTATGATCGAGAACTATTTAAGACAATTGCCTTAGGATATTGATCTCACTATCATGATCTCATCATGATTCAATATCCCATACATTTGTCTATGGACCTTCATTATGATAGTCGTTTGCGAGAACTATTAAATGAAGAAATAAATGCCTTTATTAATAATCTGAACTAGAATGTACAATGATTGGCTATGAGGCCACCCAATTCTAACAGAGAGAAGTATGGATGAATCTTCCTCGTCACAAGGAGAGGATGACCTCGTGATTTCAAGAAAATCCTTTCAAAATCCTAGTGAAGATCCGGAGCCCATTGTTGTGTTGTCCTGATATACCCTTGATGAGCTTATCCAGTTGGTCTCCCGTGGCAAGACCTAGGTTATCACACCTCAGCAAACCCAGTTCCAAGATTCTTCCAACAAATCCCACTCTCGAGTGTGTCAACCAACTCTAAACCTAACCTTCCTTCGATTGTGACCAATATCGTAACACCCTGTCTAAGAATATGTTAAATAAACTAAATCAGTAGACTACCAACAACACTGGCTAGTCATTTTTCGGAGTTCGAGTTGGAAAGAACTCTAAAGTTAAGTGTGCTCGATTGGGAGAAGTCTCAGGATGGGTGACCGTCCTGAAAAGTCTACCAACTAGCACAATTGTTGTGTCAGTTAACTGATTGTGTCATTAAAAATGGTACCAGAGCACGAACCAGTCAGAAGAGTAGAAGTTAAGTGCCACACAGGGCAAAGTGCTACACCATGAAAGGACTACCCTAGAGTTTGAAGCCGCATGGTAGGAGCCACCTCTTAAGCCTGTGGGGGCCACCTCTAGAGTCTTACCTGTAATGACCCGCCACCCTATAATCGGAGATCCGATTACTAAATGGGTACCGAATCATTATCTTGGAACCAAACCAGGATCTAGATAAGTCTGGGAAATAAATAATTAACTAAGCTAAACATTCATATTGCATTGAATTGAAAAGAAAGTGCAAGAATTAAAAGTTATTACAATGCGACTGGACACAACAAATAATTACATACTCCAACAGAAAAGAAATAATTAAGCGTACAGACCAGAAATAAAATAACAACTACGTCAGGGCATACCCCGGAACAACAGCAGCTAGCGCGCAACTCTAAGCAGCACTCTCCTCGCTAAGCCTACCTGGAACCCTCACCTGAAAGCCGCAGGGGTGAGTCTCAACGAAAAGACTCAATAGGGATCCTTCGATCCCCACCGCCCACTCACGCACCCACAAGAGCAGTAGCACAGATAAAGGTAAAGTAAGCAAGTAAAGCAGTAGTTACTTGTAACGACCCGCCACCCTATAATCGGGGATCTGATTACTAAATGGGTACCGAATCATTATCTTGGAACCAAACCAGGATCTAGATAAGTCTGGGAAATAAATAATTAACTAAGCTAAACATTCACATCGCATTGAATTGAAAAGGAAGTGCAAGAATTAAAAGTTATTACAATGCGACTGGACACAGCAAATAGTTACATACTCCAACAGAAAAGAAATAATTAAGCGTACAGGCCAGAAATAAAATAACAACTACGTCGGAGCATACCCCGGAACAACAGCAGCTGGTGCGTAACTCTAAGCAGCACCCTCCTCGCTAAGCCTGCTTGGAACCCTCACCTGAAAGCCGCAGGGGTGAGTCTCAATGAAAAGACTCAATAGGGATCCTTCGATCCCCACCACCCACTCACGCACCCACAAGAGCAGTAGCACAGATAAAGGTAAAGTAAGCAAGTAAAGTAGTAGTTACTACTCCTAATTCTCGATATAAACTACGTGTACTCAAAATGTAACATGTATATCTCAGAAACCGTTCTACCAGGGAACCTACAACCAACGTCTCGGCAAAACACGCCAACCACACAACCAAACTTGGGAAACACCGACCCGCTGAGACCAAACAATAACCCCTCGGATAGCACGCTAGCTACTCCGGCCCAACTGGCTCAGGTGGTTACTCATTCCCTCAACACGAGTGACACTCCACAGGTACCACTCCAACACCGGTACTAGCTAACCCCGGGGTACACCAGGTGACCCTCTCTCTAGGCGTCACCCCACCACTCCCACACCGGCGCTGTGTCCCTCCCACACCGACACAATGTGGCAAGCGCTACAACTGTCACTCTAGGTCCACAATCGCACGAAACACAACACAGTGCGATCCGATCACATAAAAATCCTTATCCTTGAGTACGATTTCAAACATGCAATAAACCAAACTATATAACAGTGTGAAGGTATGTTAACAGCATGAATTAATGTGATTCTGTCTTAAATCGCGTCGCCCAAGGCTGACGCCATTCAAGTCTCCTAAACTGGTTCATGAAATCTCAGCCTCAGAACATGGCCTAAAATGCGTCGTGCCCAATCGTCGTCTTTTAAAACGCGTCCCTGCCCTTGGACGCCATTTACAACAGAAGTCCACTCTGACAGAAAACGTTATCGGGACAATATCTGCCTAAATGGCGTCGTCCTAGCCCGTCGCCATTCTGAATGGCGTCGTCCTAGCACGACGTCATTTAGCGCCAAAAATCTGGTTTCTGCAGCTCGACCCGAGGGTCCCCTTAAACCCCAAATTTGCCCCAAAAACACCCAAAAAGGGGAAAACGAAGAGGAAAACCAATCCATCACAGGAAAGCCTACGAATCCACATTCATAGAGATCACCATATCCATCAAGAAAGCCCCTAAACATGCTTATTCTACCCAAAAACCCCATACACGCATCGTGCTTAAAAGCGGGAAAACATGATTTTAAGTTGGAACACCACGGGGATCGTCACCCTACCAGTTACTCGAACTCCTCCAAGCTCCAAGCCGCCTACCCGCCTCGCCCCACGCCGCCGCCGGTACCACCGTGGACGCCGTTACTCCACTGGGACGTCGGCCGCCGTCCGGAGAGAAAAACGCCGCGGAGGAGATGGTGGTGGTAGTGGTAGGAGTTAGGAGGTCGATGAAGTGGAGGAAGAGAGGAAATGATGGGAGGAAAATGAGGAGAAAAGGAAAAACGCCGCCGGGTTGCCGGAGGAAGAGAGGAGAGAGAGGAGGAAGGAGAAAATGAGGGAAAGGAAGGAGGGCTCGCGGGGTCAACCAGAAGCTGGGTAAAACGCGTTGTGCACTCCCGACGTCTTTCAGATGACAAGACCGGGCCGTACACTGACAAGTCAGGGTCGTACTCTGAAAGGCGTCGTCCATCCAAGACGCCATTCAGACGATATGACCGGGGCCGTACTCTCGCGACCCAAGGCCAACCCACGTGGCACAGCCTAAAACGCGTCTACATTGCTGGACGCCGTTTAAACCGCGTCGAGCAGGCTCGACGCGAAACAGAACAGAGTCCCAGCCCCATCAGGGCCTGAACTACGGGACCCGACCCCAAAAACTGACCCAGTAACCGGATCCGAAACCTCAATCCTTACATTACCTCTCTAGTGGATTGGTTGTGGGCTATGTGTAATATAGTCCCGACGAGGACGCCAAACTTTTAAGAGGGGTAGATTGTAACACCCCATATAAGAATATAATAAATAGAGTAAATCAGTAGACTACCAATAACATCGACTAGTCATTTATCAGAGTTCGAGTTAGAAAGAACTCCAAAGTTAAGCGTGCTCGGTTAAGAGAAGTCTCAGGATAGGTGACCTTCCTTAGAAGTCTACTAACTAGCACAAATGTTGGGCCAGTTAACTGATTTGGTCGTTAAAAATATAGACCCTTAGGTTGCACCACCTCATAAGCATGAAGAACTTATATCTAGGAATTAGGTCGAAACCTATGTGCGTAATCTTATGGATGAAAACCTTTTGCTTAGACAACCTCATTCTCTTCTAAACTATTGCAAACTTCCCCCTCCCTATTTGCCACCGGGATTAAAAGTCCTAAGTATATGAAGTACGATGGTACAACTGATCCTCATCATCATCTTTCAAGTTTTCTCATGGATTCTCACTAATGGCTCTATGATAGCGTTCTCCTAGTTCACTTGTTCAAAAAATCCCTAGAAGGTGTGGCCTTAAGATGATTTTCTTTCCTGTCCACCACAGACCTAATCAATTTTGATGTGATCTCTGAAAAGTTCATTACTCACTTCAACCACATGACAACCATGCCGACTTTGTTTGATCTTGTGATGGAAAAGATGAAGCCCGAAGAGGACTTTACACATTTTGCTAACAGGTGGAGGGCGATGGCTTCTAGGGAATAACTCACAATCCTTGAATCTCAAGCCGTCACCATACTGGTCAATAACACTACCCTGCCATCCTTATGCTGAGTAAACTTCATACATTCGTGCACCTATATAACCGAGCTTGGGTAGCTCAATCTCAAATTCGAGATTCCACCTTGCCTCCTTTCTTCGAGAATATGAATAAGAACAAGAAAACCATGCAAACTCCAACCACAGAAGGAGTGACAGTCAATGAAAAGTAAGTGCTTTTTGGCAGCCTTTCAGATCATCTAATCCTGAGTCCAAATTGGACAACCAATCTAGTCGGAAACAGTATTCAGTAGCTCCTCCTCTGACTAGCTATAGTCGGCCCATGCCCAAACGTGCCTCATATCCGCCTTTGTCAGAATCTTTATCGGACATTTTTTTATGACTTACTATCTTGCAATGCCATTCAACATCCTCCTACTAGAGAGAGCATTACCCACAATATAGATATGTCTAAATACTGTCTGTGTCACAAGACGTCGGGGCATATGATACACAACTGCTTCGTGTTCAGGGACTGGGTATATGGTTTAAAAGAAGAAGGGAGGATCAATTGGGACGATATGAAGAGAGCCATTGAAGATATGAAAGTCAACAAGAAGGACTTGGAGACTGTGAAAGACCCTCTGCCCTCTCACCAGGTAGCCCAAGATCCTTCTAGCTCCCAAGGAAAGGTGAATATCCTTGCTAGAGATTTGGAACCAAGAGTGGTTCAGAGAGAACAATATTGGGAGTATGAGGAGGTTGGAATATGACATGAGTGCCCTACCAAGGTGGCCACACCTAGAAAGCCCTTGCAAGAAGTCTCAGCAATTCTACAAGACATGCCTTTGGTTCTGATCAGGTCAAAGGAGCAGCCTACAATCATCAATCCAGTCACCCTGGTCCAAGTACCCCTTATTTCAATCAAAGAGCCTCCTTTATCCATTCTATGTCCAACATCAAAGCCAAGTCCGTCGACTCCGTTCAACTTGATAACTTCGCCACCAATTCAACCATTGATGTAAGGACTGAGGTTTCGGGTTCAGTATTCGGGTCGGATTTCCCGGTTTGGACCCTGAGGGGTCTTGAGAATTTCTTCTGAATGACGTCTGTCCTGCACGACGCCTTTCAAACGGCGTCTTGCTGGGTGGACGTCATTTAGGTCTGTTGCCGTTGTGCCACGTGGGCGCCACGTGGGCGGGTTTCGGGCCGCGAGAGTACGGCCCCTGTCTTGTCGTCTGAACGGCGTCCGCGATGGACGACGCCATTCAGACTGCGACCCTGCGATGTCAGTGTACGGTGTCGGTCTTGTCACCTGAACGGCGTCGGTAGTGGGCGACGTGTTTCAGAGCTTCTGTCAGTATGGCCCGTCCTGTCATCTGTTTGGCGTCTGTCTCGGACGACGCGTTTTACCCTGTTTCGGATTGACCCCGCGAGCCTTCTCTCCTTTCCCTTACTTTCTCCCTCTCACTCTCTCTCCTCCCCCTCTCCGCCTCCTCCGACCCCTCTCTTCCCCTTTCCCTTCCTCTTCTTCCTTTTCCACCACTCCAATGCCTCTCTACCTGTCACCACTACCACCACCACTTCCTTCGCGGCGTTCCATTCCCCGGACGGCGGCCGACGTCCCGGCGGGGTGGCGACGTCCTCGGGGGTACCGGCGGCGGTCTACGGTGCGGCGGTTCGGCGGCACGGAGCCAGGAGGAGTTCAAGTAACCGGTAGGGGGACGAACCTTGCATGGATTATGATTGTCTTTATCCGTGAATTCCATGGTGAAGCATGATGTGTTTGGGGTAGAATGAGCATGTTTAGAGGGTTTTTCTTAGTGATATGGCCGTGGTTATGAATGTGGATTTATGAGTTTCGCATGGTAGTTTGATTGCCCCTCTTCCTCTTCTGTTTTTGTGTGATTTTGGGGCATTTGGGGGTGAAAAGGGGAACCCTCGGGTTGAGCTGCGGAGCCAGGTTTCTGGCGCTAAATGACGTCGTGCATGGACGACGCCATTTAGAATGGCGACGAGCCAGCATGACGCCATTTAGGCAGAAATCGCCGTGATTGGGGTTCTGTCAGTTTGGGGTTCTGGTGCTAAACGACGTCGCGCCTGGACGACGCCATTTAGAATGGCGATGGGCCAGCACGACGCCATTTAGGCAGAAATCACCCCAATTGAGGCTTCTGCAAGTTTTCGGGTTATGTTGTGAATGGCGTCTGAGGACAGCGACGCCTTTCTAAAAGGCGGCTTCCCAGGACGACGCGTTTTAAGTGATTTAGTTATGGCCTGTCTCTGCGTCTGTCGCTATCAGGCGACGAGGGATAGCGACGCGTTTTAAAAGGCAGCTACCTGTGGCGACACCTTTTAGGCCATATTCTGAGGCCGAGATTTCATGAACCAGTTTAGGATGTTTGAATGGCGTCGGCCTTGGGCGACGCGATTCAAGACAGAACCACACTAATCCATGCCATTAAAATGTGTTTACACTGTTAGATAGTTGGTTAAATGCATGCTTTAAACACACTCGATGATGATGGATTCTTCGTGAGCGGATAGCACTGCGTTGTGTGTGTCGTGCGACCGCGGACTTCTCACGTGACCGGATCGCACTGTGCCGGGTTTTGTGTTACTGTAGACCTAGAGTGACAGTTGTAGCGCTTTATCACCCTGTGCTGGTGTGGGTGGAGCACAGCGCCGGTGTGGGTGTGGCGGGGTGACGCCTAGTGAGAGAGGGTCACCTGGTGGACCCCGGGGTTAGCTAGTACCGGTGTGGGTGTGGTACCTTTGGAGTGTCACTCGTGCTGGGGGAAGGAGTAACCACCTGAGCCAGTTGGGCCGGAGTAGCCAGCGTGCTATCCGAGGGGTTACTGTTTGGTCTCAGCGGGTCGGTGTTTCCCACTTTCGGTTGTGTGGTCGATGTTTCCCACTTTCGGAGGCGTGGTTGGCGTGTTTTGCCGAGACGCGAGTTGTAGGCTCCTTGATAGAATGGTTCTAGAGATATGCATGTTACATTTCGAATGCATGTGGTTCATATCGAGATTTAGGAATAGTGTGTTACAGCTTTACTTGCCTTAATCACCTGTATCTTTGTTATTGCACTTGTGGGTGTGTGAGTGGGAGGCAAGGGATCGGATGATCCCTACTGAGCCCAATTCTGGTGTGGCTCACTCCCTGCCATTTCAGGTGTGGACCTCGTGGCGAGTGGCTGCGAGTGGTGTTCTCCTTGGTGTGCGGACCAGCAGCTATCTCAGTTCCGGGGTATGCCTCGATGTTGTTGTGCTTTGTTTCTGCCTGTACTTATTTAATTTCTTGGGCTATGTAATTATTGTTGGACTGTGTACGGACATTATTAATTTCCTTCCTGCGCACTGTAATTCCTTGTAGTCCGTATGAATGTTTTATTTAACCTTGTTTAACACTTACTCCTCCAGATGTGTGTATCAGATCCGGGTGTGAGACCGTTGGTTAATGATTCGACACCCATTTAGTGATCGGATCTCCGATCATAGGGTGGCGGGTCGTTACAATTGAAGTCAGTCCAAATTGGAGACCCGAGTCCAATCAATGTCACATTGAGAAATCGCATTCTTCTATTGCAAGTCAACCATTAGACTCCTAGGAGAATTCAAATATATTTGGTGGGTCAATTCAATCCGAGTATGACATCCTGCAACATATGGAGAAGACCCTTGCCAGAATTTTCGTTCTTGAATTGATTAGGAGATCTCCCACATCTAGGGAAACCTTGTTCAACTTCCTCCAACAAATCATAGTTAGTGAAGATCTTTCTAAGAGTCACCAATACCAGCCTCCACGCGCTTGGCATCAACTGTGCAGAAGCAACCTGGAGTCGCCCCAGTAACTGAGCCACGAAGGGAGACAATGGCAATCAAAAGTCCGTCTTAAACATGGGTTCTTAAGCCATGAAAGAGCGCATCAGAGCAGAATGGATTTGCTCGTCGGACGACGGAAGCTCTAAGACATACTTACGTGGGATCTAGTATGTATCTCACAACTCGTAAGAAGTTCTCTAGAAGCCCTCAAGGTCCCCAAGTCACGGCAACCCTCTCCACCTTCTCAACGTACCTCATATCCCTCTAATCATGACGCGCTATCGAAGAAAGAGAGAGGGGAGCGACAGGTGTAGAGAAACGCGAAGAACTCTCACTTGAGTTAGTAGAAGAGGCCTTTGTAGTAGGAGGGAGGGAGGCCAAGGGCGATGTGAAAAATCCCCTTTCGAACCCCCCCGCCTCTTATAGCCACCGCCGTCGAGTTAGTGGCGGTGCAACCTCTCCCGAAAAGGGCACCTACAGGGAAACAAAGTGACAAGCCTACGCTAGGGGGATGATTATCTGAAACGGCACAGGAAGTCCAATCAGACGCGATGTACCGAGCCCAGGATCACGGCTGGGTGAACCAATTGGGAGAGAGAGAGAAAACTAGCACTTCTTGTGGCTGAAAGAGCACCCATCATTTCAAATTGTCTTAGACCTAACCCGATGTTTGGGCAACTTTGCGGAATTTGAATGCTACTGCCACCCGAGCCCTTCTACAGGTCAGACGACCATTTGAACCGACGCGCACGTCAGTAGGCACTTTGGGCTCCTACTCCTTAACATGAGCTACACGCCAAGGAGTAGAGGGCAAGTGAAGGGAGAAAATCTTGCTCATCCCAATGGCCCATGGGCTGGCCCAGTTACTCGAGGAAGGCCCGGTTTTGGTCCGTAGAGGTCTCATCCAAATAGAGATGGCCAGATGGATAAGGGATCCGAATCCATTCACGGACGAGGTGTTTAGACCGACCCAACTAACCTGAGACCCCTGCCTTGGGTAGGCTCAATCTGCATCGAGATACCCTTACCTCTCTCAGAAGGGGATGTGCTTAAGTTGGAAACTCACTCAGTTAAGAATCCCCCCACGGGAAAATAGGCTCTACTCCCAACTAGATTAATACAAACTAAAAAATCCATCTCGGATATGATTTCCTCAAATTAGCCCCTTCCGACTTAGGATCAACACGGGGGATCTCCACAGATCTCGCGTTCTCTGATGGGACTCTCTTGCTCCTCTATATAAGGACCCATTGTCCAACTGGAAAAGGTACGCTTTCTAGAGCCCAATCTACCTATTCTTTCCCTGAAAATTCCCAGCCTTCTGACTTAGACATCGGAAGGGGCTCTCCTAGACTGCTACCGGGGAACTTCTAACTGTATTCTATTTTGTAGGGACCATCTGGCGACTTCCCTTTGATTGTAGACAAAAGGCTTTGATCACAGTGGATAAGATTTCGGCCCATCAATTGCTAACCTCACCAGGAAAGATAAATGGCAATATTTTTTGTTTGTTTTTTTTCTTGTTGGATCTTTTAAAATTTTTAGACATATGATGAAAAATCGGACAGTGCAGCCAAGGAACTTGAGTACACCCTGAGCTCACTACATAGTTTTTTGAAAAAAATAAATAAATTGTGCACACCTTGATTTTCGTGTGCAGTAAAAAATTTTAATTTTTTTGATAGGATACCCTCAAAAAATAAATAAAAAGTCTGACCAGAAAATAAAAAATCAAGAACCGAACCGCCTCCTACCCAAGCATGCCTAGGCTGGGAGTTGTGCTACCATCCGATCTCCTAGATTGGACAATATCACATGGAACATTGCAATCCTCGTGTATTGCAAGGCCCCTAGGCAATGCAGCAAGTAACTCTTTTCCTCTTAGGGATGCATTTGGTTTTATGTAAAATATATTCGAGCAAAAAGAATTTTCTAAGGAAACATTTTACAAGAAAAATAAAAACAAAATTTGTCATTTAACGCTTGCAAAAATATTTTCAGCTGCTTTAGTAAAAGGTATTTGGTATCATTCTATGGATGCCCAAATTGGAAAAAGAAAAGAGTCAAGGAATTAAGTTTTTCATTGACTAGAGTTCTTTGAATTACCAAATAAATCATTGTACTACATTTTTTTTAAAAAGTAATTTATACAATCTGTTTTATATGAAATTAAACAAACCATAACAAGATGCATTTGATTTTATATTTGACGGCTTGGGTTGGGCCACATTGCTCGAGTCCTCAACCTTACCCAAATGGGTTTGGACTAAGTTGCTCAACTCTTTAATCTAACCTAATCCATCTAGAGGACATCGAGATGAATTTAATGGGGGAGACAGGGTTCGTGTAGACTTTTTGAACGGCAAAAGAAGATAAGGAGGCTCATTTCAACTCAGCTAGGCGCGGTGCAGCTTGTATTTCTCTTAAATTAAAAGGAAGTATATATATAAATACGTTAAAAGGAGTACAGCCTGATAACCCACACAAAAAAGTCAGCCACCGAAAGTCACAGCCCTCCACAAAGAATAGACACTCGTAAACAAAAAACTATCCCCCAGTTAGATAAAACAGCCTAGGCCTAATTTTGACTCTTACACAGCCTCACCACAATAATCACTTAGGTTTAGGACCACTCGAATCTTGAGAATCTCCAGCTCCATTGCCCTTGAACTGCGCTTTGCTTATATGAAATAGAATTGCCAATGTTGCCATACTTACTAAGATGCTGATGCTACAGAGGCAAATCTCCTCGCCAAATGGTGACTCTCTCCCCATCCCTCCTTCAATACATCCAGCAACTGACTCAGAAAAACTTGATCGCGGATCCTCAGAAAAAGAGTTGGCCGATGCAGCAACAGAGTTCGTCTTTAACTCCTAGAAACCCTCCTACCGCTGCTGGCATTGCCGAAATAAATTTCCCCATCTGCATACAACATGATAGCTAGTATGACGTTCAGATGTAGCTGGGCAAGCTATGGCAAACATTCCCAAAACAAAACTTACATTAGCACTCACTCGAAAAATAAACCAACTTACATCAAAGGAAAGGAGAGAGGACACCATTAATATTAACTGAGCACAACATTAATATTTTAACCTTCCCCTTATACAAGTCAGCCGAGCTCCAAATGTCAATGGCAAACATATCAAGCGGTATGATGAAAGAAACATCTTCCCAATGCAATGTCTTGTCCCTTGGGCGTAGAAAGCAACTCGTTAATAGACCATGCAAAATTCTTCTGTTCACCTCCTAGAAACAGGATAACCCAAAGTTACGTGGCCCTACTAATTAAGGCATCTTTGCCATTTTCGCAGTTTTCTCTACGGATTAGAAGCTTCCCTGGAGATGTTTCTGTCGGGGAAAAAAGCCCTACGACATTCAAAGCACATTATCTAACAGATAATATAAACTGTGGCAGTAAAACTGAACACAGTAACCTAGCAATCTGGAATCAACTTAAGGCCGGCATGACCAAATTCCAGAGAATTGGACAGTTTCTGAGCTGGCTGCCAAGCACGTAAAAAACCCCACTTGTTATGTCAGACAAACACCACTTGGTGGGCACAAGAGGAACAACTCTGAGGAGGTGCCATATCTTCTTGCTGATGTCTGCTCACTTAGTAAGTCTGACATGTTAAGTATGAAGATTATGCATGGAATATCATAAACAAAAGAATAAAAAATAGAGCAAGAGAGAGGAACGTATTCCTGTGACATTCACAGGCATAAGTGGGGACAAAATATCAATAAATATAAGACAAAAAAAAATAAAAAGAGAAAGACATCAGATTGAAAAGTAATGCATAAATAGAAAAAAAAAACAAGAACAGGAAAAAGGAGGGAACATCTTCACATTATGTTAAACAGAGAAATTGAATTCATTGTCGTTTCCATTTCTGCTAAATGTTCATATGCATTTTTAGTTATGAAAACATGTTTGACATGTTATTTTTAGGACTATCCACTTTAGTAACTAAGCAGTCCATATAGATATGGCATATAATAAATAATTAAAAATAAAAAAAGAGAAGGAAGAATAGTACATTGACTAAAGTGAGACTCAATATATGAAACATCATCCTGTTTTTGATAAAGATACAATGGTGCTAACCATGCTAAAAGTAATGGCATGAAAATGACAGACTTAAGGTCTGAATTTGTGGAACCAGTTTGCACAGTAGATAGTTTTGTTTGCTCATGAGCATTTTCTCCTCTCATGAAGAAATGTAAAGATAATAAATTTTCAGTCAACAAAATACATCAGAAAAGAACATTAGCATCCACCCACAATTTAAAAGGACCTGTTGAAATGTAAAAAGGGAAAAAGAAGAAGAAAAAAGACACTCTTCGCAGGCTTTTGGAGATCACATGGTACAGCAATACTACGCCTCTGAACTGCAGGTGCCTCAGTCATATACGGTCTATCATAATAAATGCAAAACCGAGACAGAACAGGGATATTTGCATCAAACATCAATTTAGATAATTGACCCATGATACCTTCGGATCACTTCTAAATATTTATTCTTTTAGAATTGCTCCATGGTTGTGGAAGCAGCAGCTTACCTGGTATGCGAATGGCTTCTGTGAATGACACCCATTCCACGAGAGGCATAATACATTACCCGGTGCCTTTTTATTCTATAAGGAATCTCAAGCATTATTTTTTATCATTCCTCCCATTGCCACATGCCAAAATTTCTTTAATCATAAATATAATTGTGCTTAATCCAAGTTTTCATGAAAACACTGAAGAATACAGAGTCTAGTACTTAACCATGTAGGATCAACTAAGTAAGCTTAGTAACATACCATGCATAAAGTTGCAAGGGGTTCCATTAACCCTGTGCCTTTAACTCGTCTTCCAAGAAAAAGGCTTCAAATAGTCTACTTATTAAATCATATCTATTAATAATGTCAATAACTTTTGTCCACCTAAATTTATACAAGAACACTGCTTAGATAGGAAGTCCATAAAATCAAATATGTACAGATATAACTCCCAAGGAAAGTGCGTGAGATAATTTGTGCCATTCCTGTTATGGCATACAATAAGAGAATGATTTCCACCTCAAAGATTCCTGGGATCAAGGGGATACAGACTAATGTGAACTCAGGAAACAAGACCTGTATTGATTAGTTTTCTTAAGAAGTAGAATTTGTAATTTTTGGTTCCTTATGCCCACTCATCTCACTTCCTCTTCTTATTCCAACAACTCACAAGGCTGTTTGCTCCCCTTTGTGGCTACTAGGTAGAACTCTTAAAACTGTGCATATCCAGGGAAGCTGAGAATGAAAATAAAGGACAGAAAAAGAGAGGAAGGGTAAGTGAACAAAGAAGATCCCTTTATGATCCTATCCATAAATACAATCATTCCCCATATTGTTCTTCATCTTTCACTCTTAGCAAAAAAATGATATCACATAGAAGGAGTCGTGCATTGCTTCTGAGCAATATTCCCTAAGATACATCCTCTACCATTTACAATGTCAACTTGTCCTTGACCTAGAAGCTCTCACTACCTTCCACTTAGTTTCAGGTTAGTGCATACATCTATCAGCAGCAAAACCGAAAAGGAAGATGATCTAAAAGCAAACAGATACCAGTTGTGTGTTCTCTTAAAAATTGTCTCTACTGAAATTCTGGAAAAAATATTTAGATTTAAAACTAATTAGACACACCACAAAGAGGATGACTGTAAAATGCAGACCTTTTCGACAAGTAAGATGCCATCTATAGGATAATATGTAAACAGGCTCTGATGATGTTTGCACAGACAGAATCATACAATTGCAGCTAATTTTTTGGTAGCTGTTCATTCCTAACAGAGTTTCAACAAGTATTCTGAATATAACACCTGGCTATATCTTGGTTGTAAATAATGCCAATTTCTGATGCTGTAATAGCTTCCAGGATTCCGTGTCTATGGATTATAGGGGAAATTTGAGATATATTGCACAATATCTGGATGCAGAGTAAGAGAAGAAACAAGTTGCATACAAGCTCTTCAATTTTCATGCAACTTAGCATCCACCAGCCATGAAAAAACATATGTCTGTCTCATTCATCGATAACTGACGAAAATTCCTAACGAAATTTGGAAGGTCAAGGCTCTGAAATCAAAGCTTTCATGTAGCTGTTGAATCAGAAAAGGTTAGTTAAAAAAGTGTGAAGGGCAAAGTGGAGCAAGGATGATGATCTTGTATGCATCTTCTGTGGACAGAACAAGGAGTATGGTGGATCATCTGTTCTTTGAGTGCCCATTTAGTTAGGCAGATGTGGGATGTTTTTGGCACTTTGACAGGTGAGACTCTTATGTTTGATACAGCACAAGGCATGCAGAGAGATTTTTAATGGTATCAAAACAAAATTAGATGATAAAGATAGCCGAAGGATCTTTATACTCCTACCTCACCCCATTTGTTGGAGCACTAGGAAAGAATGCAATGCAGCGGTCCTCGGGGGAAATAGAACTTACGGTGAGAACATTTGTTTACATGCTTTACCTCTTCACTATTATTGGAGCCAGATATTCTTAAACTGTCCATAGAGTCCTCGAAAAGGATTTTTATAGAGCTACAATAAGTACCCACTGTAATTTCCCTTTTCTTTGTTGATGGAGGAACTTCTACTCCTACACCACAAGTTTGTACTACCTCTTTATTTTCTAATAAGACTGGTGGTACATCCACAATTTTCCTTTTCCCTTCCTTGCCAGTCTTACCATCCTGTGAGTCTTAGGCACCGAAGGTGCCACAACACTCCTAAAATTTAGGATTCCACTGGCAACGGACACAAATAGGGAAGCACAAAGCATCATTCCCTATATGATACATATATTTTTATATATATATATATATATATATATAAAAAGCATTTAAGCACTATTTGATTGGAGAATAGGTTTATCAATTCATCTTCACTAAAAGAGCTACATTAAGTTTAACCTTATTTCTCTTTGACAGTCAATCGGTTAGTCTATAGAGAGAAACGAAGGATATTGATTTCATCTCTCATAGCAGAAGATGGAACATGAGGTTAATCCAGAGTTAACTCTGACTCGATCCTTCGTAGTTTGGAAAACATATTTTCCCAATAAACCAAAAATGACATTATCTCTAGGATAACCAGGATTAATCATAGGATAAACCCCAATTAGATACATGTTCAAGGATCAAGTGAACCCCTAGTCACCTCGTTTGTTCTTGTCTTTGACTACATAGCTGAAGTTATTGGTAAGTCATAAGCAAGAAAGTTCGGATTACGGATCGGACACAGATCAGTCAATCCTGGGCCGATCCAGGTCATCAATCCCGATCCAATCCCACTAGATCTGCGTTGATTTAGGCCAAGATCATATTTATTTTTAACTTTATATTTTTTATAGGTTTGTATATAGTTAATTTTTGTGGACTTTTCTGTAATTTTACAAACATTTTAACTGCCCGACCTTTTCGTGACCCTAATCCAATGGCACTACAGCAGAGGAGGAGTAGGAGGCAGTGGCACTGTCTTCATTGTTTTCCTCCTCCTCCTTCCTCCTTTCTTTCTTTCTTGGGTTGGGGACATGTGAAGGTAAAATGTGAGAAGGGGGGTTTGTTTTCTTTATTTCTTTCTTGGGTTGGAGGCATATGAAAGTTAATATCAGAAGGGGGGATGTTAAAGGGGAAAGGGAGGGCAAGTTAATCCAGACCTGGCCAATCCAAGGCCAAATAAGCCCTTTCAATCCAGGGCCAATCCAAGCGAGGATCAACCGATCCTCTACTTAGATCAGTAGATCTGGGCTCAAGATCGGATCAGAACTGCTCAAATCTTATCAAAGATTCGTGCCGATCCTGCCTTTCCTGATCATAAGAATTAACGAGTGGATGTCATAACAAGAGTAGGGAAGGAGTTTGTGGGGATGTGGATGTCCTAATTTTCAAAGAGATTGTGTAATCAGTTAGCACCAGAGCGGTAGGTTAGAGCCCTCTGGAAGGTTCGTCCGAGACCCCCTTGATGGTTCTGCTCGACGCTACTGGTGTCAGTTGCCGTAGGCGTTGGTGTGGTGGGAGGGGGGAGTCCCCGTCGGTGGCTCCCCCCCCCCCCCCCCCCCCCCCCCCTTGTTCCATATCTTCTTTCCATCTTTCCCCTTCTCTTTCTCCCTCCCTCACCATCTTGTCCCCTTCGTTTTGTCGCCAGGTTCTTCCATATCAGGCATCTCCTTCTGTTCCGATCCGCCCCTGCTTCATCCCTTCCTCCTTTTTGCCCCCTCATAGTTCCACCTTCTCCCTCGCCGATTACCTTCATCCCCTGCTTTGACCCGCCCACCTGCCCCAACTCCCCTATCCTCTGCCCCTTGCTCTACCATCTCGCCCATTCTCCTCTAACCTCTCCACTCCTTTCCTTTAGCACGCCTGCCTCTGCCCCTTCCCCTATCCTATTACCCTCTATTTAATTTCCTCTTGTTCTCTTCCTGGTGTCCCGTTTTGCTTCTCTATTTTGATCACCCTTTTGTTCTGACTCTTCCTCAAAAGGTGCTACTCAGTGACTAGTTGGGACGTTAGTTCAGGCCTCCATTTATTATCTGTATTTGGTTCTTGTTGTGCTTGTGTTGTGGCTCTCTTAGGTGGCCTCTACTTGCCAGAGGGCGTAGGCATCATCTGCAACTTCGTAGTGACTTGGTGTCTTATATTGTTCCCATGTCAGGATATTGGGGGTGACTGGTGGAGCTTGCATCTTGCGCTTATTCCGTGCCTCCTCTTTGATGCATGTCTCTGAGCGCCCCCCCCCCCCCCCCATCTTTCAGCTGCCAAATGTTGCAGTGGCTTCCGGCTTCCTTGTCGCCAACATCTCCTCGGAGATTTATCTCTTGTTCTAAGGATATCTTGGCTTTGGATGCTGCAGTTGGTCTCTTGTTCTTTGTTGGTGGCTTGTACGCACATGTTAGTAGGCTTGTGTAATCTCTACAGTAACTGTTTGCCCCCTCTGTCTTGCTACAAGTCGCACCATCTGTGTTTGGTATGGGCTTAATACATTTTGTGGACTTTATTGTACCTCCCTTCAGTTTTAATATTTAAGTTTTTACCCTCTTTGACCAAAAAAAAAAGTTAGCACCACTTTAATTGGGGGATAGGTTGCCCTGATCTACCCAGAGGAATAAAGTATTCCAGGATATGTAACTACGAATAAACAGTGAGTTAACTTAATGGGAAAGTTCAGTTAAGTTAGGATCAAGCAAATGTGCATTGGTTTAAACATGGACTAAGGAATGGAATGTGTTGGTAAAATTACCATAAACACCCTTCTTATTATATTATCTAACTTAGGTTACTTCTTCGTTTTAGAGAATAACATTAGAATCGGTAATATCTAATTTTGTACAAATTGACATATCTGAGTTTGCTGACCATAATATTGACTATGTTTTCTCTGACCAATTGAATGATTACGCTGACCTAATTAACCGCATCTTAAATAAAATTGACCCATTAGACAGTGCATCAGCACATTATTAATGCATCACAGATGAGCATGTGCTTTACGACTTTGTTATACACAAGAATCAAATATTTTCAATCATGCAGATTTAGATTCAAATATGGAACAAAAACCCCTTCGCAAACTTGTCATAGGCTGTTGAGTATGATTCCAAACTTTACAGAATAATCAAAAGGAAAAAGGGGAAAAAAGGTCATGATGTGAGTAACACATTCCATCCTCTGCAGGGTAAAAAGAGAAGAGCAGGCATGAGTTAAGCATATTTCATGTTGAACCCGGACCCGTGGCTTGGTGGTACACCCTCCCAATGGTGAGAGCTTCGAATCCGGGGTTTTCCCGTGGGGCCTTGTTTAAAATGTAAATAGCGTGTGTGCCCCAGGGTCGATCCGTGGTGGGGTTAGCCCCTAGCCATTGGGCTAGGGAGTACCAAAAAAATAAGCATATTCCATGTTGGACCGTCAACATGAAGCCCAGGGTTAACCTAAGTTAACACCAATTAACAACACAAGAAATAGCTGAATACTGACCGAGGAGGCAAAAGTTTGTTTGCTAGGAATTAAATGACTCTTCTGAATATGATTGATGGGGCAAAATCCGATTCGGCCCATTAAACAGCCCAACAACAATAGTAGCCCAATAGTAGCAGCCCAACAACAACAACAACCCACATGTGGCCCTTGGCCCAGTAAGCGGCCTTCGGCCCGTTAGTGGCCCAGCAGCCTTCGGCCCGTTAGCGGCCCAGCATCATTCGGCCCACTAACGGCATTCGGCCCAACAGCGGCCCTCGACCTTCGGCCCTGTAGCCATATCCGGTCCACTCCGGTGGGAGGGTTAGACATTATGGCGGTTTACCAGTAAACTAAAACATAGTCCTATATCGGCTGCCACAACCAAGTAACCTCTATCCTCCGTTATAAATACACGGCTATTTATTACAAAATATATGTCTTCTTAACCAAGGACAATAGTCTAAAAGCTTTAAAGCTTCTTCTTCTTCCTTCCCTTCTGAATCGAATATTCTTCAGAAGCTAACTTAGCCGTCGGAGGAAGTTCTCTTGGGCCGAAGCCCGGGACCCTCACTGACTGGTTCTTCTTCTTGCAAGGGCTTCGGTTTGAATCTTCGCCGACCTCTTCCGAGCCGGCCTCGGCCACCGGTCTCGGTCTTCTTTCTTCAAAGGTCCCGGCCTCGCTCCTCGCCGGTCGGATCCCCTTCGGCCGAAAGAGCCTCGGCTTCGCCCCCGGCAAGTCTTCGTCCGGGTGTCTCTCGGCCTCGGAGCCTCAGCCCCGTACTCCGCCCCGGTTTCGGTCCGGATCCCTATCGGTCTTCGATCTTCTATCTCGGATTTTAGTCCCGAAATCCGACCGTGATAGCTTCGGTTACATCACTTGGCGCCGTCTGTGGGAAATCAACGAGAGGTCATGTCTCATCGTCCGGTGACCAGACGATCCGGGCAAGACGAGGCGGAGACGCGGGCGACTCCAGCGCAGGCACTCCACTCCGAAGGTACTCCGTCTGTTCTTCCCCAAGATTCTGCACTTCCAGTTATACCCGAGTCTGTCGCTCCCCGAGACGACCGGGTGGAAGAACTCCAGCAGCAAGTGGCTACCCTAGCCGCTACTGTCACCTCCTTGGTGCCCTTGCGAGATATGGTGTCAGCCATCGCCCAGCATATGGGGTTACTGAACCAGCCGCCGCACCAGGTACCACCTCCTCCTCAATTCTTTCCTGCTCAAGCCACGAGGGTACAACCAACACCCTCGCAGGCATCCCACGACGAAGCGGTTTCGGCACGCAGCGAGCCACTCGGGCCGCAAGGCCAAATTCCTCGCGCTAGTTATATTCTAACAGAGCCGAACTATGCTTCGTCCGGATTTCATCCAACTAAAGCCGAAGGACGTTCGGTCACCACTTCAACTACCCCAGATCTGGATCGGCGACTGACAGCAATGAGGAAGGAAATGCAGCAGATGGTATCTCGGCCCTATGGAGCGCCCCTCGCCAGCACCATTCTGGAGCAAACTCCTTTCTCTCCAGAACTTCTGGCCATCGAGGTACCTTCCAACTTTAAACTGCCAAAAGGGCCTCTATATGATGGAATGACAGATCCGGTTTGTCACTTCCAGAGATTCAATTCCTACCTCTCTATCCTAGGGGTTTTCGAGGCAGTTCGCTGCCGTCTTTTCCCCCTCACTGTCGAAAAAATAGCCTTGACTTGGTTTGAGACGTTAGCCCCCAATTCCATTCACTCTCTAGTGTAGTTAGGCCAACTGTTTATCGACCAATTCTATGATGCCATTAGGCAGTGTAAAACCTCGGCCAGTCTGCTTGCCATTCGGCAAGGACCGACCGAGACCCTTCAAGAATATTTCACCAAGTTCCGGGCCGAAGCCGCCCAAATTCCAAATCTGGACAGTTCGATTGTGGTCTCGGCCGTAATCAGTGGATGCACGGACGAGGGGCTTCTCAGCTCCATCGGAAAGCGTCATCCTCTTACCTTCCAAGACTTGGTGGCTCGGGTCCATAAATACATCAACCGGGAGGTCCTGATGATGTCCAAAGGTAAGAGTACTGCTGAGGCAATATCAGCGGCTCCCTCTCCAGCGGTTCGTCCTCGCCCAAAAGACCAGGAACCCTCTCGCAAGCGATACCAAAGGGAAGAATGGGATCGAGACAAGTACCGGGATCCGCAGCAGCGGTATCTGCCACTACCTGCTCCACCCTCCCGGATGCTCATAGAGGTGAAAGGTATGCTTTGCCAACCTGAGCGTATCAAGACTAATCCTCGCCGAAGGGACCCCCGCAAATACTGCGAGTACCATCGGGAAACCGGTCATTCGACTGACAAATGCCGACACCTTCAGGAGGAGATTGATTGCCTCATCCGGGAAGGCCGTCTACCGCAGTATCGGCGAGAGCAGTCTCAACAGCGACAGAACCGGGACGTCCCCGAAGCAGCAAGGCAACGACAACTCCCGGATAAAGAAGCCCCACCTCAGCCGAAGGTGACTTCAGCCCCGGCAGAAGCATCACACCAACGACCCAGTGCCGGGTCGATTATGATGATATCCGAGGGATCGGGAGAGGGAACAAGGCGTCGTCGAACCGATGCTACAGCAGAGATAGCAGCAATCGATGCCGAGCCAAAGCGGTTTCGTCAAGAAGACATGGTCTTCGGCCAGGAGGATCTGACCGACGTTCAGTTTCCTTACGACGACGCCCTTGTTGTAAATGCTGTAATGAAAAGTTACGATGTTCATCGTATCTTTGTTGATAATGGAAGTGCTCCCAATGTACTTTTTTACGATTGTTTTTTAAAGATGGGTTTGAATGAGGCTGACATGAAGCCTCACCGGGGACTTCTATTCGGCTTTAATGGTTTACCTTACCGAGTAGAAGGCATCGTCCGGCTACCTGTAACCTTAGGTACAGCCCCTCGGCAATTAACCGTTGAAACAGATTTTACCGTCGTAAAACTCGATTTGGCCTACAACGCCATCTTTGGCCGAAGGCTGATCAGAAGAATTGGAGTTGTACCTTCGTCTTTCCATCAGAAGTTGAAGTTCTGCACCAGCCATGGAATCGGCAAAGCCAAGGAAAATCAGGAAGCTGCCCGGCAATGTTGATTTCGGTTAAAGGGAAGGCTGCGGCCGAATCCCTTTTGATCGAATCTTCGGCCGAAGCATCCCCAGGAGAGGAACTTACAACTATTCCAGTTCCGGGAGAAGAAGGCCGAATACTAATGATAGGTTCCGGCCTCGAGAAGACCGAAGCCGAGAGACTTATTGAATTCCTGAAGAAAAACCTCGATGTCTTCGCCTGGTCTCCTTCAGACATGACCGGAGTCGACCCAGAGGTGGCAGAGCATCGACTGCACATCAACCCAAACCAGCCTCCGGTCAAGCAGAAGTGGCGCACCTTCAATCAAGAAAGGAGGATGGCCATCCAGACTGAAGTACAAAAGGGGCTAAACGCGAGACATCTTCGAGAGGTGCATCACCTCGAATGGATTGCTAATATAGTGATGGTGCCAAAAAAGGACGGCAAGTGGCAAATGTGTATAGACTTCACTAATCTTAATAAAGCTTGTCCGATGGACAGTTTCCCACTGCCTCAGATAGACCAGATAGTGGACGCCACATCCGGCCATGAATTGCTCAGCTTCCTCGACGCCTATTTAGGCTATCACCAAATCCGAATGCATCCCGACGACGAGGACAAGACAAGCTTTACAACAGACCTCGGCTTATACTGCTATACCTGGATGCCATTCGGCCTAAAGAATGCCGGAGCGACTTATCAACGTCTCGTCAACAAGATGTTCGCTCCACAGTTCGACTGCAATATGGAGGTCTACATTGACGACATGCTGGTGAAAAGCTGCATTGCTGTGGACCATCTGGTCGATTTGGCCGAGACATTCTCCACCTTGCGCAGGTATAAAATGAAGCTGAATCCAGCCAAGTGCGTCTTCGGCGTGGCCTCAGGAAAGTTCCTCGGTTACATGGTCACCCGCCGAGGGGTGGAAGCAAATCCTGCGAAGGTTGCGGCCGTTATCCAGATGCGCTCTCCGGCCAACATCCGAGAGGTTCAGAAATTAAGCGGAAGGATCGCCGCATTAAGCCGCTTCATGTCAAGAGCGGCAGATCACTGTTTCCCCTTCTTCAAGCTGCTGAAGAAGACTAGCAACTTCTCCTGGACGGACGAATGTCAGTCGGCCTTCGATCAGCTGAAAGCTTATCTCTCCGATGTTCCCATCTTGTCTAAGCCGGTCTAAGGAGA
Source organism: Zantedeschia hybrid cultivar (assembly GCA_030544215.1). NCBI lineage: Eukaryota > Viridiplantae > Streptophyta > Magnoliopsida > Alismatales > Araceae > Zantedeschia > Zantedeschia hybrid cultivar. The sequence goes on from JARZZO010000011.1 coordinate 53,486,259, forward strand.
GCAGTTGTTCGTTTATCTTGCCGCATCTGAAGCAACTATCAGTGCCGTCCTCATCTGGGAAGAAGATGGTGTACAAAGGCCAATTTATTATATAAGCCGAGACCTCCATGGAGTAGAGCCTCGATATCCGGCTCTTGAAAAGCTGGCCTTGGCCCTTGTCGCTTCCGCGAGGAGGCTCCGGCCCTATTTCCTCGCGCATTCAATAAAGGTCCTCACAGATCAACCTTTGAGGCAAGTCCTCTCTCGGCCAGAAGTGTCCGACAGGCTAGCGAAATGGGCGATCAAATTGGGAGAGTTCGACATCTCTTATGGGCCTCGGACCGCAATAAAAACTCAAGCTTTGGCCGACTTTGTTGCCGAGCTCACTCCCGGAGCATCCTCGGCCCCTCAGCCAGAAGTCAGAGCAAACCCTGAAGCCGAAGTCGTTTCGGCTCCTTCGTCCTCGGTGGATGAATGGCAATTATACGTTGACGGGTCCGCATACTCTTCGGGCAGTGGTGCCGGGTGGATCTTGGCATCTCCAGAAAGGGTCGTCACGGAGTATACGCTGCGCTTCTCCTTCCCGGCTACCAACAATGCTGCTGAGTATGAGGCCCTTATATCAGGCTTTCGGGCCGCCAGAAGGCTCGGCGCGCAAAGGATAAGGGCGTTCAGCGATTCTCACCTTATCACCAACCAAATCATCGGGGAGTACGAGGCCCGGGACGCATTGATGACGTCCTACCTCCAGGTAACCCGCAAAATCCTAGCTGAATTTGTTTCTTTTGAGATTGTGCGGATCCCTCGGACCGAAAATACTCGAGCCGATGCTCTTTCCCGGCTAGCATCGACTCAAGATGGGGGATGAGGCCGAATGATCTTAGTAGAAGAACTATCTGAGCCGAGTCTCAACGAATTCGAGGTCATGCAAGTGAATGAATCCGAAGCAGAGACCTGGATGACTCCTCTAGTCGCTTTTCTCCTCCGAGACGAGGTCCCGTCCGATCCAAAAGAAGCAAGGCGCGTCCGGCAGCGCTCTTCCCATTTTCTAGTTCTGGAGGGTATGCTATATAAGAAATCCTTCGGCCGGCCACTCCTTCGATGTCTCGGCCCGGCCGAAACTGATTATGCCCTTCGGGAAGTACATGAAGGAATTTGCGGAGCACATGCAGGAGGAAGGGCCTTGACCCACAAACTCTTAAGGCAAGGGTACTGGTGGCCAACACTCAGAGAGGACGCTGCTGCTCTCGTCCGCTGCTGTGACCAATGCCAGAGGTTCAGCTCCCTCATTCACCAGTCGGCAACTCTTCTAACACCTCTATCAGATCCTTGGCTTTTCGCCCAATGGGGGATTGATATCCTGGGACCTTTTCCCATGGCTACCGGCAAGAGGAAATTCCTTATTGTTGCGGTGGATTACTTCACTAAGTGGGTTGAAGCCGAACCCCTCGCGTCTATAACCGATAGTAATGCATGGAACTTCGTATGGAAGTCCATCATCTGCCGCTACGGCATCCCTCGGGCTATCATCTCAGATAATGGCAAGCAATTTGACAGCCATCGGTTCAAAAACAACTGCGCAAGCTTCGGTATTCTTCATAAATTCGTCTCGGTAGCTCACCCTCGGACGAATGGCCAAATCGAAGTCACTAACTGAAGCTTATTGCGAGGATTGAAGACTCGCCTCGGCAAGGTTAAAGGCCGATGGGTCGAAGAGCTGCCAAGCGTTCTATGGGCTTATCGGATAACAAGCCGAACCCCTACCGGCGAAACCCCATTCCGAATGGCCTACGGGGTGGAAGCGGTTATTCCTATTGAAGTCAGCTTACCATCACCGAGGGTTCTTACTTACGATCCGAAGGCTAACGATGAAGTCCTGAAGGATCACCTTGATCTTATAGAAGAGACAAGGGATCAGGCTCGCATTCGGCTGGCGGCATATCAGCAGCGTATGGTGAGATATCACAACGTTCGAGTGAAGCCCCGAAGTTTTGAAGCCGGAAACCTCGTATTGCGGAATGCCCATGCGTCCAAGCCAGCCGAAGCCGCAGGAAAGCTTTCTCCGAATTGGGAGGGCCCTTATCGCATACGAGAAGTAATCCGACGAGGGGCTTATCGGCTGGAGATCCTTTCGGGTCAGCCTCTCCCTCGCACCTGGAATGTGGAGCGCCTTCGGCGCTATTTTATGTAAGATATTTTTCCGAGATTCAGCCGGACACCATGAATATATTTTCTGTTCCGAAGTATTGTCTGGCTCTATCTAAGTCCGTGTAAACCGTCCCGGGAGTGGCCTCGGCCATGCAAACCGTATCGGGAGCGGCAATATTCTCTAAGTCCGTGTAAACCGTACCAGAAGTGGCCTCGGCCATGCAAACCGTATCAGGAGCGGCAATATTATCTAAGTCCGTGTAAACCGTACCGGGAGTGGCTTCGGTCATGCAAACCGTATCGGGAACGACAATATTCTCTAAGTCCGTGTAAACCGTACTGGGAGTGGCCTCGACCAATTAAACCGTATCGGGAGCGGCAATATTCTCTAAGTCCGTGTAAACCGTACCGGGAGTGACCTCGGCCATGCAAACCGTATCGGGAGCGGCATTATTCTCTAAGTCCGTGCAAACTGTACCGGGAGTGGCCTCGGCCATGCAAACCGTATCGAGAGCGGCATGACTTCGGCCATGAAGCAAACAAGAGCAAAATGCCTTCTATATATACGCCAAGTACAAAAACGGGCCGTCTGCCTGGCCTCGGCACCGGGACAAGCCCCCGGATTAGCTTTTGGCGTCATCACCATCTATGTCGATAGGAGTATGGCGAGGAGACGCTGGAGGGGAAGCATGGTCCGAACCGGCCGCGGCGACTTCTGGAGTAGCCGGGGTTCTTTCGGCCTTGAGCTCTCGCCACCAGGCCAAGATCTCTTCGCCCTCTTCATCCGTAGGGTAGTCGAGGCCTGTCAGATCTGTGTCCGGCACGTTTTTGGGCAATGGCCATCCCCATATCGAACATGATCGAGGAAGCCTTAACCATCTCGTCAGCGTACTCCGGGCCCTCCTTATAGTTCGTTACGGCCGTACGAGCGATGTCATCGGCTTCTTTGATCTTGGCCTTCAGGTCTACTTTCAAGGCCGATACCTTCTCGACATGGCGGCGGCGCTCCTCTTCCCGCTCTTTAGCCTTGTCCTGGATCTCGGCCTTCAAGGACGCAATCTCGGCCCGGGCCCGCTCCAGCTCATTCTCGGCCTTCTTCTTGGCCTCTGAGGTGGTGTGGATCACCTCCTTCTGCTTGTCCCGCTCGGACCGCAGCCGCGAGTTCGCCCCGATGAGGACGTCGATGCTGGCCTCGAGGTCGCGCCGCACCGAGGCCACTTTGCCCGAAGCTAGCTGGTCCGAAACCTGGTCGATGTCCTGAAGCTTCTGCTGGATAAGGGTCAGACGGCGAGCAAGAGCCCCGCACATGACCGCGGCCTACAGCAGAAAGAAAAACGTGAGACGAAACCACTAACAGAAACAACGAGAAGTGAGGACGAAAGAAATCTCACCTGGACGGCGTGTTGGACGCATTGTAAGGACAAGTCTTCCATAGAAAGCTCATTGATCTCATCTTTGGCCATTGGGAGAGTCATGCCGCAAACTAGGCGCAGACACGTCTGGGGGTCATCTAGACTCTCGTCTGCGAAGACCCCCATGTCCGGACGCCAAGGCTCGTGCCCGTACTTCCGGGACATGTGGGTCCCTGCCGCCCCGAAGGGGTAAGACAGTGTTTCCGCAGCGGCCCCGGTAGCCGAAGGAGAGTCGTCCCTCTGCGGCTCAGGAGGCAACGAGAGCGGGACGTCCCTTCCCGACACCGGCCTCTTGGTCGCTGGGGCGGATTCCCTCTCGTTGAGGTCATCCAGGTGCCTCCGTTTCTCAGGCCGCCCGCTCCCCTCGGCAACCGCTTTTCCCTTTTGCCGCTCCATCTCGAGAGCAGCTGCGGCAGCGCGACTTTCGGCGAAAGCCGCTGTTTGGCTCGTGGTCCGAGCGCCGGGGGCCGGAACTCCTCCGGCCATCCTCCCTTCCGCAGGCCGCGGCTGGGACGGTCGAGACGGTGTGGACTGTTTGGAGATCCGGCTAATCAGATCCTGAAGACCAGACATTCGGCTACATCACTGATTAAGGGGTCATTTGGTGTGCCGTAAAATATCACAAAGAACATTAAAAAAAATATAATGAAACAGCATCTTCGTAATTATGTTTAAATGGCCGCGATTAAATGCCATAGATTGCTGGATTTCAAGTTGATAGACTCATGAGACGCCCTTTTCATTTGGTCCCGGATTTTCTGTTCAAAACTACCGAAAACAGGGATTAAAATCCAGAATTTGAAAGTCCGTAATTTTAAAACCAGAGGACTTTGTTTTTTGCCCGACTGATTTCAAAACAGGTGATCTCGTCCAATCTTTTGGTATTGGACATCGAATCGATCATGATCCCTGAGAGATGGATAAATCGAGGAAGATCAAGAAAGTGAAGCACACATCAAAAATTAAGGTGGATAAAGGAAAGCATAGGGACAAATTAATATTTAAATAACCATTAGATTACCATCCGGAAACCAGCCATCGACAAATTAGGTTAATCTAACAACTGAACTATAGACGGAGGTGGAGAGGAGAGACCAAGACTTGCCGGCAGGAGTAGGCGGGAGGGAGCGGACCAGAGTGGCGGCTCGGCAGCAGGCGGCGGGAACGCCTTCTCCCCCCGACGTACGGAAGTTGGGTTTTGTTGACGAGGCGCGCAGCAGAAGGCATAAAGGGATGTGGATAATTATGCCAAAACCCATCCACAAATTGTCCCATTCCAATTGCCCGCGACACAGGCTAATAATAGAAGAGTAATACACTAATACTTGCTGCAATGCCCCATGCATTGCAATACATTGGACGTCTGATCCGCGTGATCGGATGGTTGCGCAGCAGCCTATTAGATGGGGTGGCACTGATTTTTTAATCTTTTTACTTTTTTTAGATTTTTTTTAATTTTTTTTAAAACGTTCGATCAAAAATCAAGAAGCTCGAGTCAAGTCCGACCCAACTATATATGTTAAAAAAAACTTCTGATATACACTTCGATTTGCATGTACAAAAGTTTAGTTTTTTTTTAAAAAATATATAGTGAGGTAGGGGCCGATCCAAACTTGTTGACTGTACCGTTAAAGTTTTGATCGAATGTTTCAAAAAAAATAAAAAAATTCAAAAACCGATGTCCACCTACTGGAGGGTTGCTGCGCAGCCGTCCAATCACATGGATTGGATGACTGCCCGAAGTCCATTGCAACGCATAGGCCGTTGCAACAGGTATTACTCATAATAGAATCTGAGCCTTGATTTATTAGTGTACCGGAGTAAGTATTATATGGAATAAGGATGCACATGCACAGGGCAGGGGTCCAATGACTTCATTGGATCGGCCTAGTGACTCTACTAACTCGCTCAATCCGATGACTCAAGACCCCTAGGGCCCTCACCCACTCATTTAGTCCAATTTAGTCGAGTACCTAATTTGGATGACCCCGTTAAACAAAATTCAAACGTCTATCACTGCTTAATTAGGTTTATATAGGTTTATATATATTGTGCCTTTGTACTCGTATCACGAAAATCATATGTTCTTTCCGGAATCTGTTTCTCTAGCTCTTTCTCTACTAGTAGAATACTTCCGGAGCTCTGCTCCGAGTCTACCAGTGCTCTGCCCTGGGTTCCTTCTGGAGCTTTGCTCCGAGTCTTCTTCCTCAGAGCTCCTGCTCTGGTTATATCCTCCTCCCTTGACCTGGCCTCACTCCCTTTACGACTCTCTTTGTTTTTGATCGTCGCTTTCCCTCCAAGATTCCAACCTCTCCACCATGATGACTACTCCCTGTTACTCCCTGCTTCCCTCTATACTCATTCCACATCTGGAGATCCTTAGCTAGATCCCCCCCCCCTCAGCCCATTGTGTCTTACAGTCACTGTTCCTTCCCCAAACCTCCTTCCTTCTCCAAACCTCCTGTTATTTTGTCGTCTTCCTGGCCAATTGCTGTTACTATAGCCTTCGGGCTTCTGAGTTTTAGTTTATTTCCCTGACTCTGATCTTCTCCCTCCGGCTGCCGTTTCCCCTTCTTGAGCAGCAGTTTCCACCTCTGGTCTGACTCCGACTCCGCAATATGGAGCAAGGGTCCGACCAACAAAACAATCTTTTACAAATGGAATCTGAAGTGCTTGACAACTTCCGGAAGCTCATGGCCAAAGAACCTGTGTTGCAGTTGGTGGAGCTTCAAGAAGTGGACATAGAAGATCAGTGTAGATGGAAGCACAATCTTCTTATCAGTGTTTTATCCGAGGTGAAAGTCAGGCCGGTAGGGATCAAGGAATGGATCTCTAAGATGTGGTCGCCTAAAGGTCAGTGGAATTTCCTTGATATCTCAAAAAATTCCTATCTAGTCAGGTTGTCTAGCAATGAGGAGGTCAATAGCATCTTCCTGAGATCTCCATGGTTTTTCAATGGTCATCTGATCTTAATTGAGAGATCTCGACCAAACACTCCTCCGTCCCACTATCAACTCAATCGAGGAGATTTGTGGGTACGGATTTATGATCTGCCTGAAGAGCTACTTGCTGTTAATGTGGTTGTAAAGCTTGCCTCCCAGCTGGGGTCTGTTCATCCACCCAGACCAGGAGGTACTGTTTATTGGAGCTCATATGCTAGAATTAAAGTTAATTTTGATGTTACTAAGCCTCTCTCTTCCCACATTACTGCCAAACTCCCTATTGGCGAGATCCAATCTTATGATGTTGCTTATGAGAGGTTGCCTAGAATCTGCGCCTATTGTGGTATTTTGGGTCATGAAGTTAATTCCTGTGGGGATTTAGACAAGTTGAAATCTCAGATCAAAGACTCTTACTCTCCAAGTCTCAGAAAATGTATGTTGCAGGCCATAAAATTTCCCTACGGGGATTGGATGAGAGCATCAAATTCTCCCCCCAGCCTTAACAGGAAATCTATGCTTACTACTATGCTTCTTGTTCTCCCAAATCCTGGTACGAGTAGTCTGATTAGCACAACAAATAATCCGGCCCTGACAAATTTGGTGGATCCTATGATGAAGTATAAAAAACCAGTTTACAAATTAGACAGTGACCAGCCAACTACCCCACCGCTGGAAATCTCTGAAGATTTGGACTGCAACTTGAAATCTACAAGTACCACCTCACATGGTCTGGGGGCAGAGGAGAACACCTCGAGACGTGGGATAGGGATTGCTATTACAGATCTGAATCCTTCCCCCCTCCTGCCTGACAACCCGGTAGCAGTCATAGGTATGTCCATTGCAGAGCAGAAAAAGTCTGCCTCTTGTCTGTCAATTAGTCCTATCAGCCAACGGACTTTAGACAGATCTTGCCCAGATTTGCACATGCTGCATGATGTTCCTATCCAGGTATCTACTAACAAACCTCTTGCAACTGGGTCACCTAGCAGTATGGGACAGATTGTTACCACATAGCCTTCCAAAAGGAAATCTCACAGTCTGCAGGAGGAGCAAACTTTGGCAGAAAGTGTAAAAAGATGCAAGAACAAGATGTCAGAGTCTTTAAGGGAGAATGTGGAGCTCTTGGCACTCACTAAAGTGGGTTTTAAGCCTAGTATCAATTACCAGTGAGGCAGGAATTTAGTCAGACATAGCAAATATAGAAGGGCTTATGACTGTCCAAAGCCTTCTATCTCTGGAAATGAAATCAAGGAGGATGTTACCTTGCTTAACTCTGAGAGTGTCGTGGCGGTCGACCAAAAACTGCCGCACGTCCCCAAATGAAGCTTCTTGCCTGGAACTGTCGTGGAATTGGAGGGTCCTTGACAGTTCCTTACCTCCATCAATTAACCCTCTCTGTAAACCCATATGTTCTTTTCTTGGCAGAAATAAAGGCTAGTAAAAAACTTTCTTAGAAGTTCTTTGCAAGTCGAAATATTCAGAATTATCAGTTTGTGGAACCCATTGGTAGAGCTGGGGGGCTCTGTCTATGGTGGCAACCTCTTATCAATTTAAAGATCATCCAAGTTGAGAGAAATTTTATCATTACAAACATTGAAGAACCCAATGGTTCCAACTGGATTTTAGTTTGCATCTATGCCCCCCCAAACAAAAATCAGAGAAGAATCTTATGGCATCAGCTTCATAACATCATTCGAAATTTTGACTTACCTATCTGCCTTATAGGTGATATGAATGCAGTTACTGGTCAACATGAGAAATGGGGAGGCTCTCATGTCAACAAGCACCAAGTTAGACACTTTAACACCTTCATCAATGATGCAAGACTTATGGATTTGGGGCATGATGGACCAGATTTTACCTGAGCAAACAATAGGAAATCCACTTTTCATATTAGAGAAAGATTGGATCGGGCATTAGTAAACTCTTCTTGGTTCTTAAAATTTCCAAAAGCCAGGGTCTTGCATGCCTAAAGTTGCCAGTGACCACAGACCAATCCTCCTCAATACTCATGGTCAGATCAAGAGGAAACCAAGTCAATTTAGATTTGAGACTGCTTGGACTCTGAGAAATGATTTCAAGGAAGTGGTTACTTCTCATTGGCAAGTCCTCCCTAATCTCAGTTCTAGTTACAACAGTAAAATGTTCACCCTGCAAACTCAGCTCAAGATTTGGAAGAGGAAAATTTTTACCAATGCCCAACTCAGAATCAAGGATCTTACAAAGACATTGGATGAGATTGATAGTGGTCCCATGACTGATGATTCCTTTAATTTTGGCAGTAAGGTCTATCAGTCCCTTCAGCAAGCTATATTAGAAGAAGATGAATTTTGGCATCAAAGAGCAAAATTGAATTGGTACACTAATGGTGATAAAAATACCAATTTCTTTCATGTCTCTGTACTGTGCAGAAGGAATCTCAATCGTATTACAGGCTTGCAATTACAGAATGGTACTTGGATTGAGGATGCTGATCTTATCAAGAAAATGTTTGTAGATTACCTCCAAGACCTTTATGCATCTGCTCAACCAGATTCTTCCTTTTCTGCTTGGCATCCAACCTGGGAGAGCTCTCAATCGGTTACATATGAAGAAAATTGCAGCTTCTGTACTACTCCCTCCCTTGAGGAAATCTACAATGCCCTTATGAGTATGGGACCTCGTAAGGCACCAGGACCTAATGGGTTCCCCCCTCTTTTCTTTCAGAAATATTGGCTTACTGTCAAAGATGAGGTGGTACAGTTAGTTCATGATGTCTTTCAACAACACAGAATGCCCTCCAATTTAAATCATACCAATATTGTCTTGATCCCAAAGAAGAAACCTGCTGGGTGCACTTCAGACTATAGGCCCATCAGTCTATCAAATGTCTTCTATAAAATTTGTGCCAAGATTTTGGCAGGTAGACTCAAACAACTTCTTCACAAATTGATTTCCTATAATCAATCGGCTTTTGTCCCAAACAGGCTCCTCCTGGACAACATCTTAATTGCACAAGAGCTGGTACATTCCATGCATACAAAAAATGGGAAGTCTGGGAATTTTTGTTTGAAGGTTGATATCTCAAAAGCTTTTGACAAGCTTGAATGGTCATTCATAGTAGAAGCCCTTCACAAGTTGGGATTTTCCAATGCTTCTGTAAGTCTTGTCATGATGTGTATTTCTACTACTACTTTTTCTGTCAATATCAATGGGGAAAGTGTGGGTTTGATTGTCCCTAGTAGAGGCATCAGACAGGGTTATCCTCGCTCACCTTATGTTTTTATTTTATGTGCGGAAATGCTCACTCAATTGATTCATTCTCGGGTTAGAAATAATAATATCCAAGGCTTCAGGATCAACTGCAGGGCCCCTGTCCTTTTCCACTTAATGTATGCAGATGACATCATTATGTTCGGATCAGCAAATGAGTCTGAAATTACTGAATTCCTAGACTGCTTAATCACCTATGGGCACTGGTCAGGCCACGTCATAAACATATCCAAATCCAGTCTCTTGTTTAGCAAGAATACTCCCATTGAAGATCAACAGTACCTATGCTCCAAATTTAGCATACCTCTGATGAAGTATAAAGACCTTTACCTGGGGGTTCCTTTCTGTCTGAGTAAAGGTAAGGTTGACCAATTTTCATATATCATTGACAGATTTAAGAATAAGCTATCCACTTGGAAGGCTAATACCTTGTCCACTGCTGGCAAAGTTACCTTGATAAACTATGTTCTAGCTTCCATCCCCATCCATGTTATGGGTATGGGTTTCCTCCCAAAGACCACCATCACTACACTGAATCAGATCATGTGCTCCTTTCTTTGGGGAGATCAGTTGAAGCACAGGAAAGTTCACCTCTGTAATTGGTCTACCTTGAAGAAACATAGAATGATGGGTGGTTTGGGCATCAGAGATTTGGCTATCTATAATAAAGCTGCTGTCTTAAAGCTCCTGTGGAAATTTATGCAGAACCCAAATTCGATATGGGCTAATCTACTTATAGCTAAATCCAGACAGGTAATTTTTGGGAAATCAATAGGCCTACAAGATGTTCTATGGCCTGGTCAGCTATGATTCAAGTCAGAGACATTATGTCTACAGTCTGCTTAAAGCAAATCAATGATGGCCTCAGTACCAACATTTGGGTGGACAGATGGATTCCAGAGTTTTTTGGCCCCCCTCCTGTTAGAAAAAATTGTATTGAACCCATCCCAATATGGGGTTTTCAATTATTAAAGGATGGGCACTGGGATGAAAGCCTTGTGTATAAAATCTTCCTGAACGAGGTCGTTGCTTATATCTGCCAAATTATACTTCCCAGAGGTGGTCCCATCCCTGGAGATAAGTATATTTGGCCTCTCACCACTGATGGATCTTTCTCAATCAAGTCTGCCTACAGATACTTAGCTGATATTTCTCCTGCTGCCTCCACATCCTCCCCAGGGGATGTTTGGAAATTTATTTGGCACCATCAGGTTTAGAAGTTGATCCCACAAAAAATTATTCTCTTCGTTTGGAAATGTTTATCCAATGCCATCCCTGTGGCTGAAATCATGGCTTCCAGAATTCCATCAATTGACCCCATTTGCCAGCTGTGCTCTCTTCACTCAGAATCAGTCAATCACATGCTATTTGAATGTGACTTTGCCAGAGCCATTTGGATGGCCTCTCCCCTGAGTTACCATCCAAACTATGATACGAAAGACCTGGCTGATAGAATATTGGATTGGTCTACTCCCCCACTTGCTTCTTCTAATATTGACAGGTATATTGTATCCATCTGTTTCTCCATAATGTGACAGATTTGGAAGGCAAGATGCAAGATAGTCATGGAAGGTATTAAAACTCCCCCCATTCTTGTCATGAGATATGCCTTGATGGATGTGGACTTCTGGTACTCCTCAGCTTTTGCAAACCATGTCACAACATTGGAGCCTTCACCTGCTCCTTCTGTTTGGATCCCCCCACCCCTTGGTTCATTCAAGATCAACTTTGATGGAGCTTCTTCAACCTCCTGTGGTTCTGTGGGTATTATCATGCGCAACTGGCAAGGTTCCCCTATTAAAGCAATCACACATCTACTGATGTCCTCTGATCCAATAGTGACTGAAGCAATGACACTTTATAGAGCTCTTCTTCTGGCCTGGGATCTCACTTTCCCTACCATTGTCGAAGGAGATGCCCAAGTTCTGATAAACTCTGCTCTCAAGAAGATTTCTCCTCCTTGGAAAGTGAAGACACTCATTGCGAATTGCCATCATATCCTTGCTACTGGCAGTATTTCTTTGCAATTCTCTCCTAGATCTTGCAACAAGGCTGCTCACGCCTATGCTAAGCATGCTCTGTTCTCAAATTCCGAGCATTGTTGGGGGCCGTCCATGCACCCTACTTGTATTCTCAATGTTGTTACTGCTGATGTTCCAAACTCTACTCTTAATGATTGAATGAAGGGACACTTTTATGGTAAAAAAAAAAAGGTTTATATATTTACATCAATCAATATATATAAGCCAAAGCAATGGTACAAACGAGAATGATTTGTCGGGGGAAGACAACTAAAAGAATTTAAAGTATAAACGCGTACATTTGCATAATAAGAAAAGTTAAGTATATGGAAACAATGTTTAAATATAAAAAAAGAACGCATCTGTACCTAAGATTTTAAGAAAAAGATTTTAAGAAAAGTTGTATGAGTATGTTGTCAGTAGATATCTTAAAGAAGATAGATTAAGATGGCGGGACAGACTTCATGTAGCCGACCTCAAGTGATGAGATAAAAATTTTGATGATGGTGATGACGTATTTTAAAGAGGGTTAAACAAGAAATATAGGCTATACAAAACTTTGGGCGATCGAGTAATCTTGCCACATAATGTAACACTAATCCCTCTATACGTACATGCATAACCATTAGAAACTACAACTAGTTGTACGTGCATAACCATTCGAAATTACTGCAGCCAAGGACCTGTAGATGCTGGACTCTTCGCTTCGAGAATCCATCCTAATTGAGAGTCCAAAATGCCTTAACTTGGACTCTCAATTAGGTCCAAACTCTTTTTACCTTGTCTACCCTTATCTCATGAATAAATTGAATGACACCAAACTCTTTTTACCTAACTCATCTTGAACCCTAGCCTCTTGACCCCATAAATAAATAAACATATATATATATGGGTGGATTCCATTCTAGAATATATTTATTATCATATCCTTGGATCGATCGTCCTCTAGAACTTCTGTGACATAGAAACCTTCAAATATGAACTTCATTTTGATGTTATTTTAAAAATGGGACAACCCTTTAGTCTTGAGAGTATATTGTTAGGATTTAACATTTGCCCTTTCTCTTGCACATGCACACTCCCAATAATTAAGGGGTTTAGATCAAATCCAAGTTAGTTTTAATGTATAATAGAATTGTGGATTCCATTATATATATATAAGAGGCAGGTTGATATCTTTGGAAAGAGCATAAAATAATCAATAACTTTGTAAAAGACTAAGTTTACTAATTCAGGTGTTTTAAGAGTAAAAAATATCGATGATCAATTTTGAAAAGGAATACTAATAGGAAACAAGTCTTAATAGAACTAAGATTCAAATTAGAAAATAAGAGAAAATATAATTAAAGTTAACCATGATATGAAAAGTCTTAGTGTTTTAAACATAACTTCATGTAAAAAAAATTAAATTAGATAACACAACTCTCATTAAAAAGATAACTCAAAATTATAAAAATTCTATATAAAGTATATTTTTAAAATAAGCCATTTACTAGTGAAAATCGGGATATCTTTAGACGGAAACAGAATATGTCAGATCTCTAGGTTCAGAGTACTCAAGACAACATGTTAATAAAATGATGATAACATTTTACACAAAATTCAAAAATAGTGAGATTAGTGACATTATAAAGAAAATAAAAAGTCCTAAAACTTTTTAGAAGAATATTTTTTCTAATTCTAACGTTTAAGAGGTCAAATTTAGAAGTTTTAGAAAAAAAAACTATAGTTGCGTGAATAGAGTCTGATTTATACTAAGATTGTCATATTAACTTGGAGATTAAGTCATATGGAGTTGGAGTTCGACTCCAACAAAGAAAGTGGACTTTGATGGTTGTGTTATGAAGGAAAATAAGTATAAATAGAGTTTTGAAATTGTACATAAGTTTCCTTACATACAATTCCAAGTTTAAGGTAAGAACATGTTATTCCTTAAAGAGAAAGAGGGTATTTCTTGATTGATTTTTTTGAGAATTTGATTCTAATCAATATCTTATATTATTAGAAGTATAGAGGACGTGGGAAAGAGCTTAGAGAATGTGAAAAAATAGCTTAGAAGAGGAATAAACTATGGATAGATAGCAAGAAAGTTATAGAAGAACCATGAACCGATTTTTTTTAAAGAAGTAGGCAGATAACCTTAAACATGATCTATCTTGTATTAAAAACTATATTATTTTTAAGGATTTTCAAAAGTTAATCAATTAGTAAGAAACTTGATCTATATGTTCATTTCATGATCATAAAGTTTCATATTTTTTTATGATCTTATTTACTATTTATTCTATGATTATTATCTCAGTATATGCAATATGTCCATTCAATCATTTTCATTTTCAACTATGATCACCAAAGTTACAGATGTTTGCTCTACATGGTCATAAGTCCAATTGAGCTAAATTTTTTACAAAAGCTTATTTTGTATATTATCTTTATGTCCAATAAATTTTAAAGTTTTATGAATTATTTTGCTATTTAGTCTATAATTTTCTTGTCAGACTATATAATATGTCCATATAATTTTGAAATATCAACTTATAGACCTTGTATGACACTTGATTCATGTCTAAATCATGCTAAATTTTGTGGATAAATTTGTTATATTAACCTTGACTCTCATATAAAGTTAAAGAATTTTCTGTGTTTATTTTATCCTTTGTTTGAATTTATTGAAATTCTATTAAAGTCGGATTTTCAAAATTGAAGCGCGAGTCCAAACCATAACGAACCAATTCAAAAATTGATGAAACTTTGTTCACATTTACATATGACCTACTTATCATTTTCGCCAAACTTATCTAAAAATTCTATAAAAATTCTTAAAACTTAATTTTCAATCCATAAACCCATTGACATTAGCAATCCAGAACATGCCTTCAAGGCTGTGAACATGTGTTTGATCATAAACTTTAAAGTACAATCATCTTTATGGATTGCATCGGAAATGAGCCTGCATATTACCCAACTTATAGACTAATTTCATTTTCTTCATGTAAATTAAGTGCAAAGGAAAAATGATATGTGTTTATCAGAATACTATAAGACATCGAAAGATACAAATTTAAGAAAAAGAATGAGAAAGTTATCCATATCCTTTTTATTTCAGATGAAAATAAAAAATAACTATTTCACATCCTAACTAATATTTAAGGATATTATATAATACAACCAATATCTTATAAGAGCCCTTGTAGCATGTAAACAAATGCCAAGGGTGACATGGGTAGCTAACTAGGATTTGCATTATCATTGTTCCATGCCTATCTATTGCCGGGGCTTTTATGTATTGAGAGTTGTAAGTAATTAAGACTTGCATCATTGCTATATTTGTATTTTCCACTTAATATGATAATTATATGTTCTTGCATATGATAGAAAATATACAAATCTGTCTATTTATAAAACAATTTTTAAGATCTAAAGGCCAGATGACAAGCAGCACAAAAAAAACTTCTGTAGAGTTTTATTGTTATCTTATAATTTAATCTTTACATATCTGTCTAATATTTTTTTAAGAATAAGGATAAAGATGAAAGTATATTTTTTTTTTAAAAAAATAAAATAAACATAAAGCTACCATCCTAACCATGAATTAACATTTGGAATCCCTGATAAGGCAGTCACTAGAATCAGCCCAACTTTGGAAGTCCACCATAGGTTGGATTCTCCGATCTTAAAGAGGGTTTAACGGTCACAGACAGTCTAAATTCAAAAGATTTCAGACAGCCTCGCTCTTTTGGAAAAGAGCTAACAATGAAAGGATAGCAAATATTTCCAAATGCCACTTTAGACTGGCCTTGTTTCGATGCAAGTCACAAACGCCTTAGCATTTCTAATAAACACATTTTCCATTACCATCAAATCAAAATAGCCCCATAAACTCTCTTTCAAATTTATCATCAACTCACTTAAGTTTATGAAAAGAACACAAGTTTGTGAAAAATGCATTCATGGTAAATGCTGTTATGATAAACATGTTGGCATTTTCTCAAGTTGCTTCCAAATAGGACCTTAAAGTTGCATGCGACCATTCCAATGTATGAAACACCATTCCAAGATCTCTATATAAAACACATTTCACATTGAAAGATACATTGACTTGAATTTCTACTATTTAACAGAAATCACAGAGCAGACATGCCCTCTGATACCCGTTCTCAATTTATACTGGGACTACATTCAGTTTTATAATTTCTTTGCCGATCAGGGAAGCAAACATCTACCACCAATATGGAATAGAATCGCTATCAAGATGAAAGTAGAAGATGGAAACCTTCTGGGCAAAGTACCCCAAAGCTCAATCAGGAGTAGCAAGAGCCACTGTTGCAAGACATGAACTAAAGTGAAATCCTAATGTATCTTTCATCTTGCAAACATGCTTTACATATTGAAGACGAGAGTTATAAAACTACATTAATGGACCAACTCAATGTGGAGCCTACATAAAACTTGAACTAGTTCATATTAAGGAAACGTGAAGAGCCCTCGACAAAGAAAGATACTTGTTTCCGAGAACATTTACTCTTTTTAGAACCTGATTCAACAGGCTTTTGAAAAGATCACTTACATCCATGCCAGATATCGTTCAACATCTAGAAATGTAAAGGCAATAATTAACATAAGTGTCTGTAAATAAGTTTCTAATGCAACATGTTTTATCAGTACGACAAATCAGATCAATTAAAGTGGGCTCCTGGCATAGCCCGTTTAGAGGGTACAACAGGCTAGCAACGGTAAGTATAGAAGATCTGGTCTCAATATGGAACAATAACGGACTCGATAAGCTCTTGAAGTGGGGCAAGTTCTTTCTTGTCTATTAAGGCAAATTCCTGCATCAAAAATTAATTGAACAACAAACAGTGACAAATCTTTCCAAGAAAAAAATTTCTAGGACACTAATTCTATGAACATTTCAATAATAGAGCTAATGTATTCGATGTTAATTAGACCAACATTGATATGAAGCAGATTTCAAAGGACAACTATAGAAAAGGATGCAAAGGTATTGAAAACAGAGTTGACACATCTATTTAAGGAGCATTGCTTCAGCACAAATGACTCGGGAGAGAAAACTATAGGGCTTGTGTCTATTAGTTCTCAAATATTGCCCTTGCTTTTCTTAGGATCAAAGATGTTTTGTTACGTCCTATACTTTTACAATACATTAATAAATTCAATTAATTTAAATTAAATAATTTAACTAATTATGAAAATCTATTAGTGAGTTTAAGTAATTTGATTTAGTCTTATTAACTCAATTATGAAAGCTCATTAGCTTAATGATACTAGTAAGAATATTCCATTAACTTAGTTAAAATTCTACATTAAGGTGTACTAGATAATAATATAATAAAATAGTGATAACTTTCTATAGAGAACTCAGATTGAGACATGGTTGATATCTTTGGAAAGAGCATAAAATGATCAATAACTTTGTAGAAGACTAAGTTTACTAATTCAGATGTTTTAAGAGTAAAAAAATATCGATGATCAATTTTGAAAAGGAATACTAATAGGAAACAAGTCCTAATAGAACTAGGATTCAAATTAGGAAATAAGAGAAAATATAATTAAAGTTAACCATGATATGAAAAGTTATATAAAATATATTTGAATTATATTAGAAGTAGAACATAATAAATTTAAATATGATTAGGATTCCAATTAGTGAGTAGAAAGTCATAATTGAAATTCTACTCGAACTAGGATTATGTATACAGATTTACTTGATACAGTCTAAATATTTTAAGTATAACTTCATATAAAAAAATTTCAAATTAGATAATACAGTTCTCATTAAAAAGATAACTCAAAATTATAAAAATTCTATGTAAAGTATATTTTTAAAATAAGTCGTTTACTAGTGAAAGTCGAGATATCTTTGGACGGAAACAAAATTTGCCAGATCTCTGGGTTTAGAGTACTCAGGAACATGTTAGTAAAATGAGGATAACATTTTACACAAAAATGCAACAACAGTGAGATTAGTGACATTATAAAGAAAATAAGTCCTAAAACTTTTTAAAAGAATATTTTTTCTAATTCTAACGTTTAAGAGGTCAAATTTAGAAGTTTTAGAAAAAAAAACTATAGGTTACGTGAATAGAATCCGATTTACACTAGGATTTGTCATATTAACTTTGAGATTAAGCCATATGGAGTTAAAGTTCGACTTCAGCAAAGAAAGGGGATATTAGTGGTTGTGTTATGAAGGAAAATAAGTATAATTAGAGTCTTGAAGTTGCACATAAGTCTCTTTACATACAATTCCAAATTTAAGGTAAGAACTGATGGATATAGGTGTCCTCTAAGCCAATCATTAGGCACCTATTTCAATCTGGTTCACTAATCAATGACATTAAATTCATTATGTAGATTGACATATTAATAATTGCGCATAATGAAGTTTATGAATATGTGCAATAGTCATCAGATTATGATGAGATCATAATAATGGGACTGATAACTTATAAACACATATTCTCAATTGTTCATAGTCGTAGGATGTTTGAGAAGGACATCAAACATCTAGTAAGACTAGTACAGGTTATTCCAGCTCATATGATGAGGGTGACCGATCTCGTTAGTTACTCATGTGGAGACACAATGGTAAACCTGTAGGTGCTCATTGGGTAATGAGTTCACTGAACTGATCCGATATGAATCGCCGAATGGTAATTTACCTGACTGTCAATCGGCTTGATTCATCGTCACAGTGGCGTGGTTGATCCTTGGACTTGAGACACCAAAGACACCTTGTCGGTGGACTTCTGGACTTTGACCTTGACCTACGAATCCCTATCCACGGGATATCTAATAGTCAAGGATCGGGTCCAACGGAAAACCTTCAAAGGTGATTGTGTGTTCAATAAAGGATCGTTCACTCTCAGGTAACTGGAGAGAGAATGCTCTAGAATAGATTCGCAGGAGTCTTTGGCCATCGCAGAAACAGTATCAGAAAATATGTTTTCCGATATTGTACAGCAGAGTATGATTCAAGTGAGTTGATCATCTAGGGTTTGACAGTTGATCATATCCTAGGTTAACTCGAGAGCATTGTGCGAACGAAGGATTATAGCCACTCGGTAACTGTGGACGGACAGGTTCCATGAGTGGGTTGCTGAACCCCATTACCTTCCGAGATCATGCGGTATTGCTTGGCACCCAACTTAATCAGAAGTCCGACCGAATTTACATGCGATGTTAATTCGGTTAAGTAATTAGTTAATATCTAGATATTAATTAATTACAATAAGTCAATAACTAGTTATTGGACTTAACGGGCTGAAAACCAGACTGGTAAATGGGCCTAGAGGGTCACACGCAATAAGATTCTCAGTCGGTGGTACTTAAGTGGGATTTATATTAACTCGGGGACTTTTGTAAAAAGTCGCGCCGACTTAAAATATATACGCGCTGTTGAGAAACCCTGGGCCAAGCTCCAGAGTTTCTCCATGCTGGCTGTCATCCCCCTTTCTCTCTCCTCCTCTGGGCCCCCCGTTCGAGGTGCCGGAACAGTCTCCGTCCCCGCCGCGCACGATTCCCGAAAGTCGGGAATTCCCGTCTGCGGGTTTCCGGACATCGTTACAGCGACGGATCTTCAGTGAGCGAGCTGATACGGACGAGGGAACGAGGACGAACAACCGCGGAGGATCACGTGGATCTCGCTAGAGGCTGGACACTTGTGCGGCTCGCGGCATCGCCTCGACGGAACCGAGACGGAAGCAGATTCGAATCCACGCACGGTAATCAGATTACAACCCAGTTTTCGGTCTTAGTTTTTCGTTCTGAATCGGATCAGCGAGCATCGGACGGGATATTTTATTCGTCGTTTCTGCTGCGTTCTTCGCGTCCCGCCAGGATCCCAACAAGAACATGTTATTTTTTAGAGAGAAAGAGGGTATTTCTTGATTGATTGTTTTGAGAATTTGATTCTAATTAATATCTTATATTATTAGAAGTATAGAGGACGTGAGAAAGAGCTTAAAGAATGTGAAAAAATAGCTTAGAAGAAGAATAAACCATGGATAGATAGCAAGGAAATTATAGAAGAACTATGAACCGATCTTTCTTTAAATGATAGGCCGATAACTCTAAGTATGATCTATCTTGTATTAAAAATTATATTATTTTTAAAGATTTTCAAAAGTTAATCTATTGGTAAGAAACTTGATCTATATGTCTATTTCATGATCATAAAGTTTCATATTTTTACGATCTTATTTACTATTTATTCTATGATTATTATCTCAGTATATGTAATATGTCTATTCAATCTGTTTCATTTTCAACGATGATCACCTAAGTTACAGATGTTTGCTCCACATGGTCATAAGTCCAATTGAGCTAAAATTTTTACAGAAGCTTATTTTGTATGTTATCTTCATGTCCAATAAATTTTAAATTTTTATAAATTATTTTGCTATTTATTCTATAATTTTCTTGTCAGACTATATAATCTGTCCATATTATTTGGAAATCTCAACTTATAGACCTTATATGTCACTTGATTCATGTCCTAATCATGCTAAATTTTTTAGATAAATTTGTTATATTATTCTTGACTTTCATATAAAGTTCGAAAATTTTCTGTGTTTATTTTATCCTCTGTTTGAATTTATTGAAATTCTATTAAAGTCGAATTTTCGAAATTGAAGCGGGAGTCCAAAACCGTATCAAACTAATTCAGAAATTGATGAAACTTTGTTCACATTTACATATGACCTACTTATTCATGTTCGCCAAACTTATCTAAAAATTCTATAAAAATTCTTAAAACTTAATTTACAATCCATAAACCCGTTGACATTAGCTATTCTCTGGTTTTCTTCTTATATGACCATGATGACTCTTTTAAGTGGCTATTTAGTATACAGAAGTATGTATTTTGACTTATACTTATATGTAGCACTTTGTTATTGTAAATTTCATATCTATGTTTATTATTTGTCATCGTTCGACCTCCATTAATATGATTCTGTCATAATTATTTGATTTTACTTGGACATGTCATCTTAAGAAGATATTTGATCCGATTCCATTATAACTATCTATATTAGATATGATATTTTGTTTGGACCTGAGAGCAAATCGGTGGAATTCTGATTTTCAACCGACTAAACTAGGGGAAGGTGATATGTAACACCCTAGCAGTTTAGAGTTGCATGAGACTTAGACTGTCCGGTTCTGTACAGTAATTAAGACCTCTGTATCATTTGCCTAAATACTTGGTATTTATTTTGTTTAGCTCCTGATGTTACCATTTGGGTGCATGTTTTTTACGATATGATTTGATATGTTTGATTGGCACATAATTTGAAATTCTCTACTTAGTTATATTCTTTAACTTCAGCTTATTCATTGAGAAGTATATCTATTTTGCTTAATAATTTTTTTGAAATCATATGAATCTATCTTAATCTTATGATCAACGATATGAATATGATTTGATAAGTTACCACGCCATGATATTTGATATACTCACGGGACGACAATACATAACATTATGACAATTTGACAATTTGATATGTTACGTTCGATATGTCATACGTTCTGATCATAACTAGTAGAATTTGATACATCAAATATGAGTGCGATCATACGATGTATGTTATATGTTAGTTGATCTATTCATGCTATTAGAAAATATATTTGATTTGATAAATTTATATATGACCGTCTTTTGTATTATCTTTTTATTTGAAATATATATATAACTATGTAAGATCATGTTTAGTATAATTGTATAACGTGATTTAAAAATTTACTATATATTAAGTCATATGGATGGTTTGAAGCTTATTGAGAGATTGACTCATAAATCCCACCAATTGTTTTTCAGGAGAGGCTGATTTAAGATTCGCCTAGGTGGGGAATCAAGTATGTTGAATTTTCAGAAGACACGTTAGTTATCAAATTAGTAGTTTGATGTAGTAAGAAATTATGAGACATTGATGTATTTTTCTTTATTTGGAGACATTGAGAATATGAATATTATAATTTGTGGATTGTGGTATTAACTATGTTTAGATATTTTTGATTAACTGATGGTTATGACATTTATTTAAATCATCTTATGATTTTTAGTTCTTATATCTATTTGTTATGATGATTTTTTTTCTGAGACTACGTAGTCAAAGGGCAATATATTCTAGGACCCCAAACTATGTGATTTAATAAATCTTCCTCTTTCTCTTACAGGTCAAGGTCGAGGCCATTCCAATTTCAACAAATATGGATGAAGCATGAAGATTTTAGATCAGTTGTTAACTGAAAAGGAAGAGAAGGAATCTAAGTCAGAAGGAATCTAACTCCAATCTTTATCCATAATCATAATGGAGTAGGAAATTACTGAATTAAACAAATGGATTCACAAATAAAAGTACTAATGCCACAACCAGTCTGTAAATTGTTAAAGCTTCCATAAAGCTAGACTTAACAATAAAGTATCTCGTATTTTACCCCAAGCGTGAAAATGGTATGAGAATACGATATGATAACAATGCAGCAGTTGTCGTTGATCAAAAAAGAAATTGGTTTGAGTAAAAAAAATGGCTCTGATCCGAGACGTAATAATATGGTATCAGAGAATTTATGAATGTTTAAGCATCTACTGTCATCTGATCTTATGCCGGACCCAATCTCCCCTCGTCAATATATATTGCCAGTGATAACAAAATAAGAACACTACCACCTACTCAAAAAATATCTTAAACGATATCTAATTTATAATTCAAACCTTTAAATATTCTAACAAATATGAAAATTACATACATATAAAAAATCATTCCATTGTAATATTTAAAATTCATATATTTAGATGGTCCTATATATGACACTATCTAAGCCACCCTTTTTGTACGTCCTAGATGCATAGGAAATAATTATCAGATGCATCTGATTTTCACTTCATAGATAATTTTTTAGTCGCATTTTATGATTTTGATTCAACCTTAAAATTTAGTTAAGGAGTTTTTAGAGTAGATTACACAATTCGGATTATTTGCTGCTGCATGTTGGGACAGTTTGATCGAGACTGGGCCTTAATCAAACGCCCCAGTCTAGTGCTACAAATGTGTTGGGTTCTGGCGTTTCTCCGGATCGCCCACGCAGCAGAAAATAAAATTAAATCGGCGATCCGTTCCCGTTTCGAAAAACTTAAAATCCGGATTATCGGATAATCAGTTCTTACCGTGTGCGGATTCGAATCCGCAACTGTTCGATTCCGTCGATGTGACACCGTAAGCCGCGCAAGCGCCCAGCCTCTAGCGGAGTCCACGCGATCCTCCTGGCGGTGGATATCCTCGCGTTCCTCGTTCTTTGCAGCCACTCAACCTCCGTCGTTCGCTGCAACGCGCGGACGATTTCCCGTCGAACGGGAGTCGGAGAAGCGGCGAAACAGATCCGGGGATCCGGATTCGTCTGGGGCACCAGAGAGAAAGAGAGAAAGAGAGGAGGGGGCGGCTAGGGCTAGCAGCAGCTTGGCCTGCTCAACCCGTTCGCTACATTTTATACTAACCGCGCGGTTTTTCATAAAAACCCTCGGTTTATATAAAACCCACTTATTTATCCATCGCCTTGAGAATCTTTTGCGTGTGACCCTCTAGGCCCAATAACTAGTCTCATTAATGACCCAATAAGCCCAATGACTCATCACTAGCCTGATTAATCAATTAGTAACTCATATTAATTAATTAATCAATTGAATCAATGTCGCACATCGAATTCAATCGGGCCTCCGATTACGTTGGGTGCCAAGCAACACCGCGTGAACTCGGAAGGTATCGAGGTTAAGTAACCCACTCTTGGAACCTTTCCACCGACAGTTATCGCGTGGATATAATCATTCATTCGTACAATGCTCTCGAGTCAACTCAGGATATAGCGTGCTGTCAAAGCCTAACCGGTTGACTCACTTGGATCGGATGCTGCCGAATAGTATCGAAAAACTCTTTTCCTGATATTATCGTTCGCCCTGGCTAGGGACTTCCGCGCATCCTTCCTAGAGCATTCTCTCTCTAAGTACCGAGAGCGAATGATTCCTTATTGACACTCAATTCCCTTCGACGGTATTCTACTGTACCCGATCCTTGGCTTTTTAGAATCCCGTGGTTAGAGATTCATAAACCAAGGTCAAAGCACAGAAGTCCACCGACAAGGTGTCCTTAGTGTCTCAGGTCTGATGACCATCCACGCAACTGCGATAATAGAATCAAGCTGGTTGACAGTGAGGTACAGCACCATCCAGCGATTCAGTCGGATCAGTTCAGTGAACTCATTCTCTAATGAGCACCTACAGATTCGCCTTAGTGTCTCCACACAAGTGACTTATGAGATCAGTCACCCTCATCAAATGAGCATGAGTAATCTGTACTAGTCTAACCGGATATCCGATGTCCTTCTCGGATATCCTCTGACTAGGAACGATTAAGAATATGTGTGTTTAAGTGATCAGTCTCACTAGTATGATCTCATCATAATCTGATCATTATCGCACATATTCACGGACATCATTATGAGACGATAATTGGTACGAATTACACACAATGGATATTATGCCATTATATAAATGAACGAGATTACAAAATCATATTGGTTTGATGGCCACCTAAGACTAACAACACGTCGATGTGCAAGGGATATTCTATTTCTGCCCAGCTGTGAATTGCAGTTGCAGAAACAGGTATCGTCAACTTCCCATTTTTTTTTTAAAATATATTTAAAAAAGACACAAAAATGTTTAAAACATTCATTAAGAAACTATAAGTTCAATATCTATTAGAGTTCTTGCTCACGGTCCTACTGGAACATGCCTTCAAGGCTATGAACAGGTGTTTGTTCATAAACTTTAAAGTACAATCATCTTTATCGATTGCATCGGAAATGAGCATGCATATTACCCAACTTATAGACTAGTTTCATTTTCTTCATGTAAATTAACTGCAAAGGAAAAATGATATGTGTTTATTTGAATCCTATAAGACATTGAAAGATACAAATTTAAGAAAAAGAATGAAAAAGTTATCCATATCCTTTTTATTTAAGATGAAAATAAAAAATAACTATTTCACATCCTAACTAATATTTAAGGATATTATATAATAAAACCAATCTTTTATAAGAGCCCTTGTAGCATGTAAATAAATACCAAGGGTGACATGGATAGCTAACTAGGACTTGCATTATCCTTGTTCCATGCCTATCCATTGTCGGGGCTTTTATGTATTGAGAGTTGTAAGTAATTAAGATTTGCATCATTGCTATATTTGTATTTTCCGCTTAATGTGATAATTGTATGTTCGTGCATATGATAGAAAATATACAAACTTGTCTATTTATAAAACAATTTTTAAGATCTAAAGGCCAGATGACAAGCGGCACACAAAAACTTCTGTAGAGTTTTATTGTTATCTTATAATTTACTCTTTACATACCTATCTAATATTTTTTTAAGAATAAGGATAAAGATGAAAGTATATATATTTTTTTTAAAAAATAAGATAAACATAGAGCTACCATCCTAACCATGAATTAACATTTGGAATCCCTAATAAGGCAATCACTGGAATCGGCCCAACTTTGGAAGTCCACCGTAGGTTGGATTCTCTGATCTTGAAGAGGGTTTAACAATCACAGACAGTCTAAATCCAACAGATTTCAGACAGCCTCAGTCTTTTGCAAAAGAGCTAACAATGAAAGGATAGCAAATATTTCTAAATGCCGCCTTAGACTGGCCCTGTTTCGATGCAAGTCACAAATGCCTTAGCATTTCTAATAAACACATTTTCCACCATAACCTTAGTTTGGAGGGTGAAAAATAGATTTACCATCAACTCAAAATAGCCCCATAAACTCTTTCAGATTTATCATAAACTCACTTAAGTTTATGACAAGAACATAAGTTTATGAAAAATGCATTTATGATAAATGATGTTATGAAAAACCTATTGGCATTTTCTCAAGTTGCTTCCAAACAGGGCCTTAAAGTTGCATGCGACCATTCCAATTTATGAAATACCATTCCAAGATCTCTATATAAAACACATTTCACATTGAAAGATACATTGACTTGAATTTCTACTATTTAACAGAAATCACGGAGCAGACATGCCCTCTAATACCTGTTCTCAATTTATACTGGGACTACATTCAGTTTTATAAGCTCTTTGCCGATCAGGGAAGCAAACATCTACCACCAATATGGAATAGAATCGCTATCAAGATGAAAGTAGAAGATGAAAACCTTCTGGGTAAAATACCCCAAAGCTCAATCAAGAGCAACAAGAGCCATTGTTGCAAGACATGAACTAAAGCGAAATCCTAGTGTATCTTTCATCTTTAAACATGCTTTACATATTGAAGACGAGAGTCATAAAACTACATTATTGGACCAACTCAATGTAGAGCCCATATAAAACTTGAACTGGTTCATATGCAAGATACGTGAAGAGCCCTTGACAAAGAAAGATACTTGTTTTCGAGAACATTTACTCTTTTTAGAACCTGATTCAACAGGCTTTTGAAAAGATCACTTACATCCGTGCCATATATCGTTCAACATCTAGCAATGTAAAGGCAATAATTAGCATAAGTGTCTGTAAATAAGTTTCTAATGCGGCCTATTTTATTAGTACGACAAATCAGATCAATTAAAGTGGGCTCCTGGCATAGCCCGTTCAGAAGGTACAACAGGCTAGCAACGGTAAGTACAGAAGATCTGGTCTCAGTAAAGAACACTAATGGACTCAATAAGCTCTTGAAGTGGGGCAAGTTCTTTCTTGTCTATTAAGGCAAATTCCTGTATCAAACATCAATGAACAACAAACAGTGACAAATCTTTCTAAGAACAAAATTTCTAGGACACTAATTCTATGAACATTTCAATAATAGAGCTAATGCATTCGATGTCAATTAGACCAACATTGATATGAAGCAGATTTCAAAGGACAACCATGGAAAAGGATGCAAAGGTAGTGAAAGCAGAGTTGAAACATCTATTTCAAGTGCATTGCTTCAGCACAAATGACTCGGGAGAGAAAACTATAGGTCTTGTGTCTATTATTTCTCAAATATTGCCCTTGCTTTTCTTACGATCAAAGATGTTTTGTTACGTCCTACATTTTTACAATACAATAATGAATTCAATTAATTTAAATTAATAAATTAACTAATTATGAAAATATATTAGTAAGTTTAAGTAATTTGATTTAGTCTAATTAATTCAATTATGAAAGCTCATTAGCTTAATGATACTGGTAAGAATATCCCATTAACTTAGTTAAAATTCTGCATTTAGGTGCACTAGATAATAATATAATAAAATGGTGATAACTTTATATAGAGAACTCAGATTGAGGCATGATAGATATCTTTGGAAAGAGCATAAAATGATCAATAACTTTGTAGAAAACTAAGTTTACTAATTCAGATGTTCTAAGAGTAAAAAATATCGATAATCAATTTTGAAAAGGGATACTAATAAGAAACAAGTCCTAATAGAATTAGGATTCAAATTAAGAAATAAGAGAAAATATAATTAAAGTTAACCATGATATGAAAATTTATATAAAATATTTTTGAATTAGATTAGAAGTAGAATATGATTAAGATTCAAATTAGTGAGTAGAAAGTCATAATTAAAATTCTACTCGAACTAGGATTCTGTATACAGATTTACTTGATACAGTCTTAGTGTTTGTTCAGATTACTCAGGATAACATGTTAGTAAAATGAGGATAACATTTTACACAAAAATCCAAAAACAGTGAGATTAGTGACATTATAAAGAAAATAAAAAGTCATAAAACCTTTTAAAATAATATTTTTTCTAATTTTAACGTTTAAGAGTCAAATTTAGATGTTTTAGAAAAAAAACTATATGTTGCGTGAATAGAATCCGATTTACACTAGGATTGTCAAATTAATTCGGAGATTAAGTCATATGGAGTTGGAGTTCGACTCTAGTAAAGAAAGGAGATGTTAGTGGTTGTATTATGAAGAAAAATAAGTATAAATAGAGTCTTGAAGTTGTATATAAGTCTCTTGGTATACAATTCCAAGTTTCAGGTAAGAACATGTTATTCCTTAGAGAGAAAGAGGGTATTTCTTGATTGATTTTTTTGATAATTTAATTCTAATCAATATCTTATATTATTAGAAGTATAGAGGACGAGGGAAAGAGCTTATAGAATGTGAAAAAATAATTTAGAAGATGAATAAACCATAGATAAATAGCAAGGAAGCTATAAAAGAACTATGAACCGATCTTTCTTTAAGAGGTAAGTAGATAACTCTAAGTAAGATCTATCTTATATTAAAAACTATATTATTTTTAAGGATTTTCAAAAGTTAATCAATTGATAAGAAATTTGATCTATATATCTATTTCATGATCATAAAGTTTCATATAATTATAATCTTTTTTACTATTTATTTTATGATTATTATTTCAGTATATGCAGTTTGTACCGTCATTCTGTCATATTTTCAACTAAGATCACCTAAGTTACAGATGTTTGCTCTACATGGTCATAAGTTCAATTAAGCTAAAATTTTGACAGAAGCTTATTTTGTATGTTATCTTCATATCTAATAAATTTTAAAATTTTATAAATTACTTTGCTATTTATTTTAGAATTTTCTTGTTAGACTATATAATTTGTCCATATAATTTTGAAATCTCAACTTATAGACCTTATATGTCACTTGATTCATGTCTAAATCATGCTAAATTTTGTGAATAAATTTGTTATATTATTCTTGACTTTCATATAAAGTTAGAGAATTTTCTGTGTTTATTTTATCCTCTGTTTGAATTTACTGAAATTCTATTAAAGTCGGATTTTCGAAATTGAAGCGGGAGTCCAAAACCATATCAAACCAATTCAGAAATTAATGAAACTTTGTTCACATTTACATATGACCTACTTATCATGTTCGCCAAACTTATCTAAAAATTCTATAAAAATTCTTAAAACTTAATTTTCAATCCATAAACCTATTGACATTAACTATTATCTGGTTTTCTTTTTATATGACCATGATGACTCTTTAAGTGACTATTTTGTATACAGAAGTATGTATTTTGACTTTTACTTATATGTAATACTTTGTTAATGTAAATTTCATATCTATGTTTAATATTTGTCTTCGTTTGACCCCTATTAATATGATTGTGTCATAATTATTTGATTTTACTTGGACATTGTCATCTTAAGAAGATATTTGATCCGATTTCATTCTAACTATCCATATTAGATATGATATTTTATTTGGACCTGAGAGCAAACGGGTGGAATTATGTTTTTCACCCGACTAAATTAGGAGATGGTGATATGTAACACCCTAGCAGTTTAGAGTTGTATGGGACTTAGACTGTCCAGTTCTGTACAAAAATCAAGACCTCTATATCATTTGCCTAAATAATTTGGTATTTATTTGGTTTAGCTCCTTATGTTACCATTTAGGTGCATGTCTTTTATGATATAATTTGATATGTTTGATTGACACATAATTTGAAATTCTCTACTTAGTTATTGTAGACACCGATTTTGGACCCCTTTTTGGTCGTAAACCCCATCCATCATTAGCCCATCACCACCAAGCCATCTTATCCTCCCAGCCCACTAAATAATCAAGCCCATTAACCGATCTCGACTTTAACCACCTTTTTCGTAGAAGGCCAGCCAGCCCGCCTTTCACCATCCTTGGAAGGCCAACCAGCCCGCCTTCCACCACCCTTTGAAGGCCAACCAGCTCGCCTTCCACCATCCTTGGAAGGCCAACCAGCCCGCCTTCTACCATCCTTGGAAGGCCACCCCTCGCCTTCCACCACCCTTGGAAGGCCAACTAGGCCGCCTTCCACCTTTTCATGGAAGGCCAACTACCTGGCCTTCCATGGAAGTAGGAGGCAAGATAGTTGGCCGTCCACTCTCCTAACTTCCATCTTGACCTCGTCTTCCCACGATCTCATCCACTCGCCACTCTCATCCCCACTACTCCGATCATCCCCCGCTCTGACGACTGCCACGGCCACGACCTCAGATGACTGACTATTTCCTATTGGTTCTAAGGGATTTACGGGAATTTAGACCCTTATTTTCCTTCACCTATTTAAACCCTCCATGTCCTCTCGAGAAAGGGGGTTAGGTTGGTCGGGGTTGGAAGTTGAGTTGGGGGTTTTGGCAGAAGTTGGAAGGCTTCAGTTTGCGAGGTAGGAGATTGAAGGACTTCAAGCGGGAGAAAGCCTTAGCAGTCGACAAGTCAGGGGGAGCAGAGGAATCCTCCGCATTCCAAATGGGCATGTTTTATTAACTCTCTCCTTACTTTTCTCCTTTCATTTTTCATTGCATTCCCACCATTCATCCACTCCGCAGCATCATCTTCTCTTTCTACTCTTTTTCTTTTACCACATTACTTTTACTTTCCACTACTATCACACACGAGCACCCCATCTGCATGCATGCATCTTAGGATGACTTAGCACCCTTTACCCCTAGAGGTTAAAAACAAAAAAAAAATGGGAGGTGGGTGGCCATAACATATGGTCACCTTCCCTCCTCAAACACCCATCCGGTGCGTCCCCTTTCAATTCTAGCATTGTTTACGTATTTGCATGAATCGATCCTACATGTCGCAGTTTTAATCAGGTTATCTTCTTCTGCTTTGTCTTTTCTTTTCAGGGACCCTTACCGCATTTTGCGTGTAGACTGCCGAACTCTCCTCCTCTGGCCGGCCGGAGGAAGAGAAGAGGAATCCGTCGTCTCCCGCTCCATCAGAACGCGATCATTCTCACCATCCTGCGGAGCACAGGGACCGTAAGGTAATGCTCCTGGCGATCACATACTTCGATTACTAACCCTCCCAAATCGCCGCAGTGCTAAGACGAACAGAGAAGCCCTCGCCCGAAGCCCACAGCAGCGGCGGGGACGTTCCGGGTACCTACAGCCCTTCTAGCGATCACGGTGGGACGTCTACTAGCTCGCTGCACGCACCACGACCAAAGGTAAGAAGGTAAGGCCCTGACATATTTTATTCTTGATCTGGACGGCTTGTTGCTAGGCCGTTTGAGCTACCAAACGGCCAAGCGGTTGGCCGTCCAACATCTTGGACGGCCACTTGCTTGGCCGTCGATATTTTTGGACGGCCAATACCCTAGCCGTCCTCTCCCTTGGACGGCCAAGATACAGGCCGTCCTCCCCCTTTTGACGGCAAGTCTATTGGCCGTCGTCCTCCCTTGGACGGCCAACCTGTTAGCCGTCCTTCGCCTTTAAAGGCCAACCCTCTGGCCGTCCTCACCACTTTGACAGCTACCCTGTTAGCCGTTCATGTATGTTGTCCATGTATGCTGCCTACTTTGATGATTCGTTGTATGTTCTAGCTCGTTCTTTGCTAAGTTCCTGGGTTTTCAGGGTACTCTCCGTGGGGGGGTTTTCAGGAAGAGCCAACATCATATCTTTAGTCACCTCTCCCACAGTATTTGACTTTCCACTGAGGATTCCCACTCGAGTGTGACTAGTCTTATTATGTTGGGAACCTCCGTGAGTCTCCATAAGCCAAGGATTCCCACTTGGCCGCTGAGCAGGTTGTACCTAAAACCACCTAATAGGAACCCGGTTTGTGTGAGGAATTGTGTCTCTCCATTCACAATCATTCACCCATAGGCGTCACTGAGAGAATTGTTTCAAAATCTAAGACACCTAACTAAACTCTGGGAGAACACATTTTGAAAGAAGAATACAAGATCGTTAAGGGTTTGAACTTGGTTTGTTAGAAACTAACACTCATAATACATTGTTAACCTTTCAAGTGGAATATAAAATCTTTTAGGATTTGTGTTTCATAATGAATCGAATGTATGTTAACACTGTGTATGATGACATGGATGAGTGTGGTAACAATGTTATGCACAACCCTCTATTTGAAATTGAAGAAGATCCACAACAAACCTTCATAGGTATGCTCCAAGCATCAAGAGAACGACTTCCGAGGAAAGATTATGATGAATCTTCTACCTCGCAGGGAGAAGATGAGCCGGTAATTTCAAGTAGAACATTCCAAAATCTTGGAGAAGATCCGGAACTTATTGTTGTATTATCACGTTATACTCCCGATCAACTCATCCAATTAGTCTCCCGTGGCAAAATCCAGGATGCCACTCCTCGGAAAACTCAATTCCAAGGATCTTCTAGCCAACCCCAGGCTAATCAAACAATGCCAGCTCAAATAATCCCATCTAATCTTATCAACCAGGTCACACCTCCCAAGCAGGAGGAGTTCATCTATAAAAATGAGGTTGAGACTTGTGTGCAACAACTCATGGCCGAAAATCTCAGCCTTAGACAACCTCATTCCCTTTTGAGCTACTGCAAGCTCCCTCCGGCCTACTTTCCACAAGGATTCAAAGTACCTAAGTACAGGAAGTACGATGGTACTACTGACCCACACCATCACTTATCAGGGTTTCTCATGGATTCTCACCAATGGCTCTTCGATAGAGTCCTCCTTGTCCACCTCTTTCAGAAGTCTCTCGAGGGAGAGGCCTTGAGATGGTTTTCTTCTCTACCAGCCACTGACCTAATTAATTTTAATATGGTCTCTGAAAGATTCATCACCTATTTCAATCACATGGCAGCCTTGCCCCCTACCTTATTTGACCTTGTAATGGAAAAAATGAAGTCTGATGAAGACTTCACTCACTTTGCTAATAGGTGGAGAGCTATGGCCTCTAGAGCAGAGGTTGTCATCCCTGAAGCCCAAGCGGTCACTATGCTTGTTAACAACGCTACCCCTCAGCTCCGAGCTATTCTCATGCTTAGCGAACTTCAAACATTCGCCCAGCTATATAATCGAGCTA
Source organism: Zantedeschia hybrid cultivar (assembly GCA_030544215.1). Lineage (NCBI taxonomy): Eukaryota > Viridiplantae > Streptophyta > Magnoliopsida > Alismatales > Araceae > Zantedeschia > Zantedeschia hybrid cultivar. Next base: position 53,518,867 of record JARZZO010000011.1, read on the forward strand.
GAGTAGTTCAGTCTCAAATCCGAGACTCCACTCTGCCTTCGTTCTTTGAAAACAGAAATAGGAACAAAAAAGTCACACCGACTCCTACCACAGAAGGAGTCATCATCAATGAGTAGGTTAGTATGCTAGCACAGCCAACCAGGGTTCCCAATTCTCACCCTAAGTCTGATACTCAGCCCAATCAGAAACAATATTCAGTTGTTCCTCCCCCGACTAATTACAGTCGTCCTATGGCTAAACGAGCATCATATCCACCTCTGCCAGAATCATTAACAGACATTTTTTATGCCTTGCTAGCTTGTAATGCCATTCAACTCCCACCTCAAAGAGAAGGTGTTCCACGCAGTGCGGACACGTCCAGGTATTGCCCCTACCATAGGGTCCCGGGACACACGATCTACAATTGCTTCACTTTTAGGGATTGGGTGTATGACTTGAATGATGAAGGTCGGATAAACTGGGAGGACATGAAGAAGGCTATTGATGCTTTGAAGGCCAAGAAGGAATTAGGAATTGTGAAAGACCCGTTACCTTCTCATCAAGCAGTCCAAGATTCCTCTAGTTCTCAAGGAAAGATCAATACTTTAATCAAAGACCTGGAGCCCAGAATAGTCTGCAGAGAACAATACTGGGAGTATGAAGGGTCTGGGATAAAACATCAAGATCCCACTTTGTTGCGTGAGACTAAAGGAGTTACCCCAGAAGTCTCTACGATCTCCCAAGACAAACCTTTGGTCCTAATCTGACCCAAAGAACAACCAACAATCCTTAAGCCAGTCACCCTCATTCAGATCCCTCCGATCACAGCTGAGGGACCCACCTTATCCATCTTCTGCCCAACCAAGAATCAGGGGTCGATGACCTGCCTCAATCCTATAAGGTCACCAATGAAGGAAGCAGATCCAATCTCGGTGGGAGTAACACTCAGGAATCGCATTATTCCTCCAAGCCAACCCTTGGACTCTCAGGATAACTCAATCCCTACTGCGGGAAATGTCCAGTCTGAGTATGACATCCTCCAGCATTTGGAGAAGACTCCTGCCAAGGTCTCTATCCTTGAGTTAATCCGGAAATCTCCCACACACAGGAAAACGCTGTTTAATTTCCTACAGCAAATCACGGTCAATGAAGATCCTCCTATTGGAGGAGTCACTAATGCCATCCTCTCAGTCACTCAGACCCCCATGATATCCTTTCCAGAAAAAGATCTGGCTCCCCCCGAGTGTCGATCCCTTCCTTTGTGCCTAACTGCCACTCTCAATGGTCATTCAGTAGACTCCATTTTACTGGATATCGAAGCCTCTATCAATGTATGTCCCCTCAAGACCCTCAAAAGGATAGGGATAGATCCGGAGAAGATTGAGTCCACCTCCATGATGGTCTCGGCTTATGATAATTCTCAAAGACCAGCGGATGGAAAAATCTTCCTACAACTGGAAATCGGCTCGGTAGCCATGATTTCGGAATTCTACATCTTGGATGTTAAGCTCATCTACAATGCTATTCTAGGGAGACCTTGGATGGACCAAACCTTGGGAGTCCCATCAACCAACCACCAGTGCTATAAGTTTCCGTATAACGGGAAAATTGTGAAGGTCAAAAGCACTCCCTATATCGAGTCATTGGACTCAGTAACAGTAGAACAGATCCCATCTATGATAACTTCCAAGAAAGGCAAAGAACATGTTCTTTCATCAGTCAATTCTCATCCCAGACCTAGGCCCGGCATAGGTTGGCAGCTCATGGGTAAGATGGGGTATAGTTAAGGCTCCGGGTTAGGAAGAGAAGAACAAGGCATTCGTGACCCTATCTTAGAGAACCCTATCATCGGGGGATTTGGCCTGGGTTACAAGTCTACTGAACCAACAAAAGGGACAAAGAAATGGTCCCTCATGAATAACTTTGTGAGAAAAAAATAGGAGTTGCTTAGGATAGAAGAGGGAGTGCAAGAAGAGAACGAGGATAGTCGAGAGGAAAATGAAGAAGATTTTGGCATAGCATCCTTATTTCATGAATCAGACAGCCCGCAGATAGGGCTCCTTTTGGTCAAGAATGAACCAGCTCCTGCCACGTCCATTCCTTTCTTGTTCCACCCACCTTCCATCATGATGCTCCCAGCACTGGTCGACGCCCCTTCTTATGAATGTTTCATGTTAGAGGTGTTTGGTCGTCAAAAAAAAAGTTCAATCCTCATCCTGAAGAGGGCGAGGTCACTTTTGAGGAACTTACATGGTGGGGCAACCCCGCCATCGTTGAATCTTTATCCCAAGGATCTACCCTTGTCCCATCCGGGACAAAACTGACCAATTCTCCGGGTCATGTACATAGTAGTTTAGGAATTAGGATAGCCTCCTCCCTGTCTAAGGATTGTAGGGCTAAGCAGGTTCCTTTGTTCTTAGTTCAGGAGTTAGCAAATAGGTGTAAAGTTTTGAACAAAGTTGACAAGTTTCTTCAGATAGGGGTCATCTCTGAGCCATTGGAGCTTGTGAAAGTTGAATCTTGCAATGATGGTCTAGGAGTATTTGAGCTTAGCGAAGGGGAAGAGGATGATGACTTGGCCGAATCACTTGTCAATGGGACGAGACGGTTTGATGAACTTTCGTCAGCCGTCGACGAACCCACTAAAGAAGTCAACCTTGGAACAGAGAAGGATCCAAAGATAGTGCTAATTAGCGCCAGATTGAGTCCGGAATAAGAAGGGTCCATAATAGCCGTACTCCGAGAACATCATGACGGGTTTGCTTGGTCATATGAGGATATGCCCGGATTAAACAAAGAATTGGTTGAACATCGGTTAATCCTTAAGCCTGATGCTAAACCCGTGAAACAAAAGTTGAGACGGCTACAACCGGAATTAGCACTTAAGATAAAAGAAGAGGTTGACAAATTACACAAGGCCAAGTTCATTCGGGTAGTGCTCTATCCTAAGTGGGTAGCTAATATCGTCCCCGTGGCAAAAAAGGACGGAAAGGTTAGGGTTTGCATAGATTTTGGCAATCTCAATCAAGCCTGTCCAAAGGATGATTTCCCACTTCCTCACATAGACTTGCTAGTCGATAATACGGCTGGATTTGAAATGTTGTCCTTCATGGATGGTTTTTCAGGATATAATAAAATCCGACTAGCTAAAGAAGACCAAGAGAAGACATCTTTCATAACCCATGGGGAACTTATTGCTACATGGTCATGCCATTTGGGCTTAAGAATGTTGGAGCCACTTACCAGAGGGCAATGATGGCAATCTTTCATGACATGATTCACATCGACATGGAGGTTTATGTGGATGATATCTTAGTGAAGTCTAAAACTAGGAAGGAACATGTTCAAGTTCTCATGGCTGTAATGCAGAGGTCAAGAGAGCACCAACTGAAAATGAATCCAAAAAAGTGCGTATTCGGTGTTTCCTCTGGTAAATTGCTAGGGTTCATGGTAAGCATAAGGGGGATTGAGGTCGATCCGGACAAGTGAAGGCGATAATGGAAATACCCCCTCTTAAAAATGTCAGGGATATAAAGGGTCTCATCGGCCATTTGCAATTTATCAGACGGTTTATATCTCAACATTCTGTGAGATGTAAACCCTTTTATGATTTATTGAAAGGAGGGGCAAAGTTTATTTGGAGTGATAAGTGTCAAAAGGCCTTCGACGAATTGAAGAGCTACCTCCCTAATCCACCAGTCCTAATGGTTGCTATTCTGGGGCGGCCTTTATTGCTATACGTCTCCACCACTGAAGAATCAGCTGGAGCAATATTGGCCCAACTTGACGACGAGAAGAAAGAAAGAGCAGTGTATTATCTCTCCAAGCTCTTCAACGATGCTGAAAAGCGATACACTGCCATGGAAAGGAGATGTGCGGCCGTTGTCTGGGTAGTGCATAAATTGAAGCACTACTTCTTCGCCTACGAGGTCAAACTCCTAGTAAGAATGGACCCGATAAGATATTTGCTAGAGCGGCCAGTTGTAACAGATAGGCTTGTGCGGTGGCAGACCTTCTTGAACCAATTTGACATTACCTATGTAAATTAGAAGGCTATAAAGGGGCAAGCAATTGCCGAGCACCTAGCTCATCATCCGTTGCCTATATTTTCGCCCGCCAACGATGAATTCCCGGATGAGGAGTTGGGTCTAATAGTGGATGATACTCCATCCTGGGTCCTTTACTTCGATGGAGCACTTAATTCTCAAGGCAGTGGGGTAGGAGTGGTCCTCGTATCTCTGGAAGGGGTAAGTATTCCGCACGCTTGCCAACTCTCCTTCTCAGTGACCAACAATGTCGCTGAATATGAGGCTCTCCTAGTTGGCTTAAAACTAGCATTGGTCCTCAAAGTCATGGAATTGAGGATAATTGGAGATTCTCAATTGATTCTCCGTCAAACTATGGGCAAGTATCAAACCCGTGATCCAAAGTTGAAGCCATATCAGGAGTTAGTGAGATCAATAGCCAGGCATTTCAGAAGGATTACCTACGTACATGTGCCCAGGTCCCAGAACATCCTAGCAGATGCCCTGGCCTCCTTATCTTTAGCACTAGAAATTCCCATCACCAAAAGCTCAGCAACCATCACTTTACACAAGCAAGACTCGCCCTCCTTTCGGGACCCCTGGTTCCAGCAATTCCTTCTCTCATTAGAACATGTCTCTATGATCACGGAAGAACTCACCCCCGATTGGGATGATGGAAATCCGTGGTATTTTGATATCATGAACTACCTTCGCGATGGATCCTTCCCATCCTATGCCACAACTTCAGACTGCAAGGCAATCCGCCGAGCATCTCAACGCTACCTTATCTTAGGCGGACTTCTTTTCAGAAGATCCTTCAGTGGGGTGCTCCTTCGGTGTCTAGATGATGCCGAGATCCATCATGTCATGGAAGCATCTCATGCAAGCGATTGTGGTGGTCATATCAATGGCCGTGCCTTAACTCAAAAACTCATCATGTCCTATTATTGGCCTTCAATGAAGGCTGACTGCACCATATTTGTTCAAAGGTGCTTGAAATGTCAGTTACATGCTAACAAGATCTAGGCACCTTCATCATCTCTCAAATCCATCATTTCCCCTTGGCCCTTCGCCATGTGGGCATTCGATGTTATAGGACCTCTGGAGGATCGATCAGGCGAAATAAAAAAGAAATCATTTATCTTAACTGCCACTGAGTATTTCACTAAATGGGCTGTAGCGGAAGAGTTTGCGGAGATCAAAGCATCCACGGTGGTGAAGTTCATCAAGCGCAACATTCTCGCCAGGTTCTGGACACCGCGCGATCTCATCACCGACAATGGACCACAATTCATCTCCCAGGAGCTCCAGGACATGTGTGGTAAGTATGGCATTAATTTTCACCACTCCTCACCTTACTATCCACAAGGAAACGGTCAAGCCGAAGCCACCAATAAGACTCTCATTCGAATCATAAAAAAAACTTGCAGATCTCACAATTATTCAGATTGGTCGGATCGCCTAGTCGAGGCTCTTTGGACGTATCGCACTTCTATCCGAACTCCTACCGGACAAACACCTTATGCACTGACATTCGGAACAGATGCGGTACTTCCATATGAGATTCTCCTTCATTCTCTAAGAGTGCAGTTGGATAATGGAATCAGCGACGCTGAACGTCGTAAGACCCTGTTTACCCAACTGGAACTATTAGACGAAAAAAGGATAATGGCGTCAAACCATACTCAAGTTTACGGAAATAGAATTGCAAGATTCTATGCAAAGAAGGTTCTTGAAAGAAAGTTTGAAATTGGGAAAATGGTACTCAAGAGAAAAATGATCAAAATTCCTGGTCCCAGGAATAAATTGCAAGAAAATTGGGAAGGTCCATTTGTAATCAAGGAGGCATACTCAAGTAATGCATACCGCCTAATCAATGAAAAGGGAGAAGAATTACCCCATCCTTGGAATGGGGTGTATCTGAAGAAGTTTTACCCATAAAAATGCACAAAAAAATCAAAAATTTCAAAATCCAAAAAAATTGAATATCCCAAAAAGCAGCAAAAATATTTGTAAATATGTGCATACTTCAATGAAAATAACAAAAAAATTAGAAAAAACACAAAATCCAATTGTCTGGTGACTGCCACATAACCCCCTGTCTAGGTCTAGTTGCATGATAGATTGGGTTAACATTAAAGTTTGGCTAAGATTTTGGTTCACCAGAACCTTAGACTTGTCTACTTTACTTTCATACGAATCCCTATGATCATCATGAGATGCACACATCTACATGTTTTTCAAAGAGAACCTTCTTAAAATGAGTTCGAAGTCTTTAGTACACTGTCAACTGCAACCTTTGCTCTTCGTCTCTCGACTGATCAGGACAATTGACATCCTTAAACGGTCGAGCTCAGCAAACTGCTGTTCCTCAACAACCCGATAGATGTAACCCCTCAAAGAGGCCCAAATATGAAACGTAAGGGACCAAGAGCACGTGAAGAGGATAGTGTCCCCGCAGGCGGAATATCAAATAACCCCGAAAATATCAAGAAAGGAAAAGAAAAATACAAAAAAGAAAGGGGGTTCGAGCAATCATACAAAAAAGCCTGGTAGTGACCGTGCCTGGCCATGAAATCTACCTAAGGCCTGAAAAGTAAAAAATAAGGGCATCTTGGAGGTCGAAAGGATCCGTTTTGTCATAGCTCGATCTTTTAACGGTTTTGTCGATCCTCCTGTGAGGTTTGTCTCCAAAATTTCTTCACTATTTCTCCCCCAAGGTTTAACACGAGATAGCTATCTAAAGACCGAATATCATTTTAAAATGGTTCGTTTTTCAAAAATCGTCACATGCTCACATGATTACAGGAGTCTAAAATGGGTAAAGAGTAATGTCAGTGTTTCTGGTGAATCAATTCCTTAACCATAATCTCAATGAGCACTCTCAAGACTTCGGGCTTAGGTCAATGCATGCGCGTCACCAATAGGTGCGACGGCGTCTGATTCCGGGTCAGCGTCGCGTAGTTGACCGTTGGGGTTCCAAGGTGTTTCATCTTATACCTTCTAGGTTGTGAGGAAAGAGACCCGGGTTGAGCAAATCATTTACCTCGAAAACTTTTTGGGCAAACTTGGTGGTCGGAAGCAGTTGAGAGCCTAAGCATGGCATGACGGTATTGTCATCAGTATGAGTCTTAGCCAGTCAAGGTTAGTTTGAGGAGTCTAGAGGCCCAAATCAATCTAGATGTGTGCTTAGGATACATAGGAAGTTGAGTGTGCATTTCCCTTTCATCATTCAATCAGGCTAAGTTTGGGCAGTCACTAGGTGGTCATAATCAAAAAACATGTTTTCGTTCATCATACACCCCACTTGTTGATATATGCTAGCATTTGCATATTTTCTTGTCATGTCGATTTCAATACTCTTCCTTTTGTCTGATTAGTAAGACACGGCCCCTTGACCCTATACGAAGGCTAGGGAAAAGATAGTTGCTCTCTTTGGGCAAGGGGCCAAAAACAGATACTACTAATTGTTCCCTAATGTTGTGCATGCAGGAAGAACAAGTATGAACAAAAAGCAAAACAAGAAGTTCCCGGACATCCAAATAGTGAAATATGCAAGCATAACATAATCGCAATACAGGGGCATACCCCTGTATCAGCTCTCAATCCCTCTTCCTTCCCTCCGCCTCATCCTCCCTCCTGTCACAAGAGGAGTGTCTCATCTGACTCTTAGCATCATCCTCCCGAGCACGGCGATGACCTGATGCCGGTCGCATAGACCCCGAAGAACCAGCAGGTCAAAGTGCTCTCCATGCGTCCTCAGCAAGAAGGGAGTCAAGGTCTCTAAAGATAGAACTCCTAGTAGGTGGCTGGCCAGCCGATGAGGCAGGGATAGGAGGACGAGCTCTTGGACTCTGTGCGCCAGATCTCGTGGCTCGTTCTCGTCCCTTCTTCATCACTCGGTCCCACAGGGTCCGGTACTTGAAATCAAGCTCCCTCACCTCTGTCTGCGACCTCGTCAGCTCTTCCCGCAAGCCGGCTATCTTGCCCTCCAAGTACACGTCTGGATGGGATCCTTCTCTTATCTTGGCCCGAGCAGTCCGCTCCTCTAGCACTTGCTCAATTGCTAATTGAGGTTCTCCAATTCCTGTGCCCTGGCTAAGGCGGCTTCCACCTCCTAGCGCTGCAAAGGAACTTAGGGATAAGCAAGCTCAATCGGAATAACACAAGAGTGGAACAACCCTCACCTGCTGTGCCAAGTCCGCCCCCTGGGCCTCCGCACGACGGAGGGCATCCTGTAATCTCGCCTCCCAATCAGCAGGGGCAGCTGGCCCCTGAAATGATGAGCATGCGCCAGGATCTCCTCGCGGCCCGTGGCGGGCTAGCGTTTCTCTCTGCATCACAAAGAATTTTGCAAAATAAAAGGACAATTTCACTCCCGAAACCAGAAATCAAACTTCTCACCAATTCTCCAATTTGGCGAAGCAAGTCACTCGTCTGCAGAACCAAAATCTCATTCTGATTCTTTAGAATCTGCACAGCTTCGGTTTCGGGCATCTGTTGCAAGAATACCACCAAGGTCAGTCAATAAGAAGAGATTGGATGAAATGAATTGAAGGGTTTAGATTGACGCACCCGCCGTGCATCTAGAAACATGCGGTCCGCGTACCGTCGGGCGTAATCCCCCAAGTATGTGTAACTATCTCGCATGAATTTAACCTCCTGCAGGGCGTCCCCAGTGCGGTACCATACCTCAATCTCAGCTCGCCTTACCACTCGCCAGTCCTGACCAATTGCAGAAGATCGGCGACGACCGCGGTTCATATCAGGGTAGGTCGAAAAGGCAAGTAAAGGCTGGTGCCATCCCCACGTACGGAAAGCCATCCGAATGAAGAGGCCATCACAGATATTCACACACAGCAGGACACTTCTCGCCGGAATTGGGAAAGACTCTGAGATACCCATGGATGATCAGCGAGGTCCTCCTCTGCATATGGCATCCACACCACCTGATTGAAGTGAAAGGTCAGACTTAATCATTGGTCAAGAGGCACATATATCTTGAATTACTCACCATGTGAGGAGGAAATATGTCGAGCTGGGCATGGATGTCTTCCACGCGGTACAAGACGAGACGATAATCCCGGATCACTTCCCACCGCGCCATAAGTGGAGTCCATCCCTCACGATCCGCGGAGACAGTCCCACGGCCGATGGGGAAGCGGGTATAACCCTAGATCTACAAGGGATAACACAATCAATATCAACCAGCATAAGTAAGGAAGGACGGAGATCAACAATCAAGAAGGATTACCTGAAGAAAGGGCGTGAACCCGCCCAAATTGCCGGATCCCTGGCGATAGCTCACCAGGTGAGAAAAGAGGTGACCAGCATCGCTGCTCCCCATGCCATCTTCTTCGCTGCTTGGAGGTCCTCCAACAGCGGCAAGTACTTCAAGTTGACCTTGTCCGAAGCTGTAGCAAATAACAGTCTCCCGAAGAAGAACAAGAGGAAGATCCGCAAATTCTCATCATCTGAGTGGCCATCCAAATCTAGCAAAGTCTCCACTCTCTCAACAAAAGCCTCAAGAGTCTCGCTCGGCATATGTCGTACCCGACTCATTCCCACAGATCGGGCAAAATGCCCGAGGGGTATGTGAGATAATGCTCCTTGGACTCGATAGTACCCTTCACCCAGGAGTCGATCTAAAAGCTACCTGTAATCCCTAAGCTCAGGACCCACTACTGGATCACCAATGACCGGCAAGCCTGTCAAAAAGGAGACGTCCTCCAACGTGAGCAGCATATGTCCCCAAGGCATGATAAAGGCTCTGCATCTGTCATCCCAGCGTTCTCGCAAAGCCACTAAGAAGGGTGCATCCACCATAAATGGTCGGATCTGAAACAACGGCCCGAACCCAAATGCATCCACTTGGAAAAGAAGCCGGTCAGGCAATGCATGGTACCAGGCCCAGACCAACTCCCAAGAAACTCTGCCTCGAACTCTCTGCGGTCCCTGCAAATCCCAACAAGACAAAAGTTAGGGGCATACATATGCAAAAGAGGTATGGGTGGGGCCGCCGTCCGTACTGACGGACGGCGCGGCAGCCGGCCGTCCGCCCTGTCGGACGGCACGGCCGCCCGCCGTCCACTCGCACGGACGGCAGGGATGCCCGCCACCCGTACGGACGGACGGCGGGGCCGCCGGCCGTCAGACCGGCCGGACGGCGGGGCCGCCGGCCGTCCGACCGGCCGGACGGCACGGCCGCTCGCCGTCCGCCAGGTCGGCGGCCACAGATCAAATCCAAAATCAGGAAAAATCAGAGGGACTCACCTTCTTCTTCTTCTTCGGGGGAACCTCCTTGTCGCCGCCATCTTCCTCCTCATCTTCTTCTTCTCCGTCTTCTTCTTCCTCTTCACCAACTTCATCTTCCTCCTCTTCATCATCATCTTCCGCCGCCCTGCCTCCTTCTCCTTCTTCTTCGCCGCGGAGCATGTCTTTGCCGGCCTCCTCGTCGCCGCCACCACCAGCACTCGCACCGTCGCTTCTGCTGTCCGCTGCCGCCTCGCCATCGCCACCATCGGTCCTCCTCCTCTTAAGGGAACGGGGAAGCCATACTCGAGCCATGAGAGAGTGAGGGGAAAGCCGGGATAAGGAGAGAAGAGGAAGAAAGGGCAGGGAAGAGTAACAAGAAGGTTTCAGAGGCTTTTTAAGGGGCAATCACCGGCACGGACGGCTGCACCTGAGGCCGTCCGCCGGTAAGGACGGCCACGCGTGCGGCCGTTCGCCGTTACGGACGGCCACTCGTGCGGCCGTCCACGGGCAACGGACGGCCGCAGTTGTGGCCGTCCGATGGGTCGGACGGCCCTCCAGGTGGCTGTCCGCTTCCACGGACGGCCTCTCTTGTGGCCGTCCACTGGTATGGACGGCCAGAAGAGTGGCCGCCCATGGATCAGGGAACTTTTGAAATTGAAAATAAAATTTTTATTCACCAAGTTTTAATGAGTACATCATTCAAGTGCTCTACGATCCATGAAAAAGGCACATACAGCAGGTCGTACATTTCTTAAATAATTCACATATTTCTCGACTTCTTCTGAAGTCTCTGCTACATCAATGCAAGCCTTGGTGAATCTAGAGTGACGGTGCCATGCACGTCGGAATCGTTCTATAGCCCTTGCTTCCCTCGCATACCCTGTATGCCTCGGCACAATCAACATATCATGTAAAGCAGGAAATGGCACTTGTCTTGGAACTCCAATCTGGAGATGGCAGCGATGCCCTTGGCACACGGTTAACTCGTCAGGGCTGATTAGCTACAGCTCACGTTCACGAGAAGCCCTTGTGGTAAATTCCATACCCCGAAGGAGGATCATCGGAACAAAGGTGAATTTTTCCACAGTCAAAAAATTCAGATAATCACGCCAGTCATCCCTCGTCTTGAGATGAGCCGTGAGACATCTAATTTGGTCTTCGGGACCAAGAAGTGAGCGTGTAGGATACCACGCACTGTGCTGAAATATCCTGGAAGTGGAGGTCACTTTCTCATCAAAATCAAAAACTAAGTGCATCTCCATCCACAACTGCATAGTGAATAGACTCCCTTATAGATCGCCCCATGCTCATGTGGTTAGACCCTCCCAGCCATAAAAGATTTCTACCTCCTCTACCAGCAATGTTGCTTCGAACTCTCGAAACACGAATGTATGCGTCTTCGGATGCCACAGTTCAAGCAGTGCACCCAGCCCCTCCCAATGCCAGTGAATGGAGGTGAACCACTTCGCGAACGCAATAGATCGGGTCAGATTCCACCGGCGCATATACACCCCATGTCTAGGGTAATCTCGTCCATTAGGACCGCAAGCCATGCATACTTGCGAGTATGCCGAGCATCAGGGAATTTAGGCATAGACTGCAGGACAACCAAAGGTCAAAAGAGAGAAGAGAGAGTCAAGGTAAATGGCATAAAAATTTAAGCTTACCTGTCCATGAGCCAGTAGGTTGCTGAGATGGCCTTCAACATCAGATAGAACCTGAGGTTCCCTAACAGTCGCATGAGCAAAAGACGATGCCATTTTTCTCGCAGAAAAGTTTGAGTTTTTCAGAAGGGAGCTTCGGGACAAATCTCCCCTTTTAAGGCCGCAAGATAAACTATGAACTTTCCATGTTCCATAAAAGACGGCGGACATGCATATACATCCTTTCATAGACGGCATATCCCTTGGCCTTCCACCTTTTCGTAGAAGGCATACTAGTTGGCCTTCCATCATTTTGGAAAAAGCTCTCCCACGAAAAGGTATATTACCCTTCACCCCTTTCTACTTCGTGGAGGTAACTTCACCCCAAGTTCAGGAGACCTCTTTGCTTAACATCAACAAATTAATGGTTATTCCTGAAAATCGAGTCGAAGCCATATCGGATTGGCATTCTACCATTAGAGCAGCCATATCTTCCATATCGGCTTCGACTCGAAACTAACTATTTGCTTCTCATCCTTTTGCAGTTTAAATACTTGAATGATGTGATCATTGGACATATGAACTTTGCTAATGTGTGCTATTGTAGCTGCACGAAAATTGAAGCAAGTAGGACTGGAGACACAGGAGGCTAATAACTTTGGGCGTATAGACTCTGAGTTCCTCTTTAAACAAAACAATGATGAGTCTATATTCCCCAAGTTATTCGATTGGCCAATAAATCCCTCCTGTTTGCATTAGGAATTTGTTTTCCAATTTTTAAACCAGCATGCATTGCATAAGCATCATCCTCTACTCCTGCCCTAGGGGCAAGGACCACAATTTATCACTCTGCTTAACCCATTGTTGATCTGTGAGTCTGGCAATTGTTCGTCTGTTAGCCCTTTGAATTGCAAGACCTTATCCTTTTCAATTCGTGTGCTTGAGATTCTCTCGCTTGGCAATCATATGATGCGCCAGGCCACCGTGCGCCCGTCGTGTCGAGACCATTGCAAGTCACACCCCTCCATCTTTCATGCCTGAGATCCCCTTGGACCAGATCGTTGTATCCTAGTGCGCCAAGGCCTCGCGGTTCCAGCACCCGAGGGTCCCACGGATTATGATTCTCCAGTTTGGATTTTGTTCCTCTTCTTAAATCATCCTTGCAATCCAAATGCCTAAACTCTCATGCATTTACCACACTCTCATATCATCTTTGGAATATAGCTCATCCCTTCTTTGGGCTGTCCAAAATTAGGTTCGATTTCTGGAACACCTATTTATCATTCCGTTCTACTCCACTGCAAAACAGGTGTCCCGGAGGGACATTTCTAGACACCGATTTTGGACCTCTTTTTGGTCGTAAACCCCATTCACCATTAGCCCATCACCACCAAGCCATCTCATCTTCCCAGCCCACTAAATAATTAGGCCCATTAACCGATCTCGACTTTAACCACCTTTTTCGTGGAAGGCTAGCCAGCCCGCCTTCCACCACTCTTGGAAGGCCAACCAGCCTGCCTTCCACCATCCTTGGAAGGCCACCCCTCGCCTTCCACCACCCTTAGAAGGCCACCCCTCGCCTTCCACCATCCTTGGAAGGCCAACTGGGCCACCTTCCACCTTTTCGTGGAAGGCCAACTACCTGGCCTTCCATGGAAGTAGGAGGCAAGATAGTTGGCCGTCCACTCCTCTAACTTCCATCTTGACCTCTTCTTCCCACGATCTCCTCCACTCGCCACCCTCATCCCTACTACTCCGATCATCCCCCGCTTTGATGACTGCCACGGCCACGACCTCCGATGACTGACTATTTCCTATTGGTTCTAAGGGATTTACGGGGATTTAGACCCTTATTTTCCTTCACCTATTTAAACCCTCCATGTCATCTCGAGAAAGGGGGTTAGGTTGGTCGGGTTGGAGGTTGAGTTGGGGGTTTTGACAGAAGTTGGAAGGCTTCAGTTTGCGAGGTAGGAGATTGAAGGACTTCAAGCGGGAGAAAACCTTAGCGGTCGACAAGTCAGGGGGAGCAGAGGAATCCTCCGCATTCCAAATGGACCTATTTTATTAACTCTCTCCTTACTTTTCTCCTTTCATTTTTCATTGCATTCCCACCATTCATCTACTCCATAGCATCATCTTCTCTTTCTACTCTTTTCCTTTTACCACATTACTTTTACTTTTCACTACTATCACATACGACCACCCCATCTGCATGCATGCATCTTATGATGACTTAGCACCCTTTACCCCAAGAGGTTAAAAACAAAAAAAAACGGGAGGTGGGTGGCCATAACATATGGTCACCTTCCCTCCCCAAACACCCATCCGGTGCGTCCCCTTTCAATTCTAGCATTGTTTACGTATTTGCATGAATCGATCTTACATGTCGCAGTTCTAATCGAGTTATCTTCTTCTTCTGCTTTGTCTTTTCTTTTCAGGGACGCTTACTATATTTTGCGTGTAGACTGCCGAGCTCTCCTCCTCTGGCTGGCCGGAGGAAGAAAAGAGGAATCCGTCGTCTCCCGCTCCATCAGAACACGATCATTCTCACCATCCTGCGGAGCACATGGACCGTAAGGTAATGCTCATGGCGATCACATACTTCGATTCCTAACCCTTCCAAATCGCCGTAGTGCTAAGACGAACGGAGAAGCCCTCGCCCGAAGCCCACAGCAGTGGCGGGGACGTTCCAGGCGCCTACAGTTATATTCTTTAGCTTCAAATTATTCATGGAGAAGTATATCCATTCTGCTCAATTATTCTTTTGAAATCATATGAATCTATCTTAATCTTATGATCTATGATATGAATATGATTCGGTAAGTTACTATGCCATGATATTTGATATCTTATATTTGATATGCTCACGGGACGACAATACATAACCTCCTGACAATTTGACAATTTGATGTGTTCTGTTCGATATGTCATACATTCTGATCATAGCTAGTAGAATTTGATATATCTAGTATGAGTTCGACCATACGATGTATGTTATATGTTAGTTGATCTATTCATACTATTAGAAAATATATTTGATTTGATAAATTTATATCTGACCATCTTTTGTATTATGTTTTTATTTGAAACATATGTAAAACTATGTAAGATCATGTTTAGTATAATTGTATAATGTGATTTACAAATTTGCTATACATTAAGTCATGTGGATGGTTTGAAGCTTATTTAGTGATGGACTCACAAATTCCACCAATTGTTTTTCGAGAGAGGCTGATTTAAGATTCGCTTAGGTGGGGAATCAAGTATGTTGAATTTTCAAAAGACATGTTGGCTATCAAATTAGTAGTTTGATATAGTAAGAAATTATGAGACATTGATGTACTCTTCTTTATTTGGAGAGATTGAGAATATGAATATTATAATTTGTGGACTTTGGCAGTAACTATGTTTAGATATTTTGGATTAACTGATGGTTATGATATTTATTTAAATCGTCTTATGATTTTTAGTTCTTATATCTATTTGTTATGATGATTTTTCTTCGGAGACTACGTAGTCAGAGGGCGCCATATTCTAGGACCCCAAACTATGTGATTTAACAAATCTTCCTCTTTCTCTTACAGGTCAAGGTTGAGGCCATTCTAATTTCAGCAAATGTGGACGAAGCATGAAGATTTTAGATCAGGTGTTAATTGAAAAGGAAGAGAAGGAATTTAAGTCAGAAGGAATCTAACTCCAATCCTTATCCATAATCATAATAGAATAGGAAATTACTGAATTAAACAAATAGATTCACAAATAAAGGTGCTAATGCCACAACCAGTCCATAAATTGTTAAAGCTTCCATAAAGCTAGATTTAAAATAAAGTACCTCGTATTTTACCCCAAGCGTAAAAACGGTATGAGAATACGATATGATGACAATGCAGCAGTTGTCATTGATCAAAAAAGAAACTGGACTTAGTCAAAAAAATGGCTCTGATATGGGACGTAACAATATGGTATCAGAGAATTTATGAGAGTTTAAGCATCTACAGTCATCTGATCTTATGCCGCAATCTCCCCTTGTCAATAGATATTGCCAGTGATAGCAAAATAAGAACATTGTCACCTACTCAAAAAATATCTTAAAGGATATCTTATTTATAATTCAAACCTTTAAATATTCTAAAATTATGAAAATTACATACATATAAAAAATCATTCCATTGTAATATTTAAAAGTCAAATATTTAGATGGTCCTATATATGACACTATCTAAGCCATCCATTTTGTACGTCCTAGATGCATAGGAAATAAATATCAGATGCATCTGATTTTCACTTCAAAGATAATTTTTTAGTAGCATTTTATGATTTGGATTCACAATTAGGATTCAGTTAAGGAGTTTTTAGAGTAGGTTACACAATTCAAATTATGCTGTTGTATGCTGGGACAGTTTGATCGGGACTGGGCCTTGATCAAACGCCCTAGTCTAGTGCTACAAACGTCCCTGCGCAAGGGAGATTCTAATTGTGCCCAGTCGTGAATTGCAGTCGCAGAAACAGGCATCGTCAACTTGACCATTTAAATTTTTTTTTTTTTAAAAAGGCACAAAAATGTTTAAAATATGCATTAAAGAAACTATAAGTTCAATATCTATTAGAGTTCTTGGTCACGGTCCCACCGGAACATGCCTTCAAGGCTATGAACAGGTGTTTGATCATAAACTTTAAAGTACAATCATCTTTATAAATTGCATCGGAAATGAGCCTGCATATTACCCAACTTACAGACTAATTCCATTTTCTTCAGGTAAATTAAGTGCAAAGGAAAAATGATCTGTCTTTATCTGAATCCTATAAGACATTGAAAGATAAAAATTTAAGAAAAAGAATGAAAAAGTTATCCATATCCTTTTTATTTAAGATGAAAATAAAAAAATAACTATTTCACATCTTAACTAATATTTAAGGATATTATATAATAAAACCAATCTTTTATAAGAGTCCTTGTAGCATGTAAATAAATATCAAGGGTGACATGGATAGCTAACTAGGACATGCATTATCATTGTTCCATGCCTATCCATTGTCGGGGCTTTTATGTATTGAGAGTTGTAAGCAATTAAGACTTGCATCATTGCTATATTTGTATTTTCCACTTAATATGATAATTGTATGTTCGTGCATATGATAGAAAATATACAAACTTGTCTATTTATAAAACAATTTTTAAGATCTAAAGGCCAGATGACAAGCGGCACAAAAAAACTTCTGTAGAGTTTTATTGTTATCTTATAATTTAATCTTTACATATATGTCTAATATTTTTTAAAAATAAGGATAAAGATGAAAGTATATTTAATAAATAAATAAAATAAGATAAACATAGAGCTACCATCCTAACCATGAATTAACATTTGGAATCCTTGATAAGGCAGTCACTAGAATCGGCCCAACTTTGGAAGTCCACCGTAGGTTGGATTCTCCTATCTTAAAGAGGGTTTAACGGTCACAGACAGTCTAAATTCAACAGATTTCAGACAGCCTCGCTCTTTTGGAAAAGAGCTAACAGTGAAAGGATAGCAAATATTTCCAAATGCCACCTTAGACTGGCCCTGTTTCGATGCAAGTCACAAACGCCTTAGCATTTCTAATAAACACATTTTCCACCATAACCTTAGTTTAGATGGTGAAAAATAGATTTACCATCAACTCAAAACAGCCCCATAAACTCTCTTTCAGATTTTTCATCAACTCACTTAAATTTATGAAAAGAACACAAGTTTGTGCAAAATGCATTTATGGTAAATGATGTTATGAAAAACCTGTTGGCATTTTCTCAAGTTGCTTCTAAACAGGGCCTTAAAGTTGCGTGCGACCATTCCAATTTATGAAACAGCATTCCAACATCTCTATATAAAACACATTTCACATTGAAAGATACACTTACTTGAATTTCTACTATTTAATAGAAATCACATATCAGACATGCCCTCTGATACCCGTTCTCAATTTATACCGGGACTACATTCAGTTTTATAATCTCTTTGCCGATCAGGGAAGCAAACATCTACCACCAATATGGAATAGAATCGCTATCAAGATGAAAGTAGAAGATGGAAACTTTCTGGGAAAAATACCCCAAAGCTCAATTAAGAGCAGCAAGAACCATTGTTGCAAGACATGAACTAAAGTGAAATCCTAGTGTATCTTTCATCTTCCAAACATGCTTTACATATTGAAGATGAGAATTATAAAACTACATTAATGGACCAACTCAATGTGGAGCCCACATAAAACTTGAACTGGTTCATATGAAAGACACGTGAAGAGCCCTCGACAAAGAAAGATACTTGTTTCCAAGAACATTTACTCTTATTAGAACATGATTCAACAGACTTTTGAAAAGATCACTTACATCCATGCCAGATATCGTTCAACATTTAGCAATATAAAGACAATAATTAACATAAGTGTCTTTAAATAAGTTTCTAATGCGGCATGTTTTATCAGTACGGCAAATCAGATCAATTAAAGTGGGCTCCTGACATAGCCCGTTCAGAGGATACAGCAGGCTAACAACGGTAAGTACAGAAGATCTGGTCTCAGTAAGGAACAATAATGGACTCGATAAGCTCTTGAAGTGGGGCAAATTCTTTCTTGTCTATTAAAGTAAATTCCTGCATCAAAAATCAATTGAACAACAAACAATGATAAATCTTTCCAAGAACAAAATTTCTAGGACACTAATTCTATGAACATTTCAATAATAGAACTAACGCATTCTATGTCAATTAGACCAACATTAATAGGATGCAAATGTAGTGAAAGCAGAGTTGAGACATCTATTTCAGGAGCATTGCATCAACACAAATGATTCGAGAGGGAAAAATATAGGACTTGTGTCTATTAGTTCTCAAATATTGCCCTTGCTTTTCTTACGATCAAAGATGTTTTGTTACGTTCTACACTTTTACAATATATTAATGAATTTAATTAATTTAAATTAAATAAATTAACTAATTATGAAAGTCTATGACTGAGTTTAAGTAATTTGATTTAGTCTAATTAACTCAATTATGAAAACTCATTAGCTTAATGATACTAGTAAGAATATCTCATTAACATAGTTAAAATTATGCATTTAGGTGCACTAGATAATAATATAATAAAATAGTGATAACTTTGTATAGAAAACTCAAATTGAGGCATGGTTGATATCTTTGGAAAGAGCATAAAATGATCAATAACTTTATAGAAGACTAAGTTTATTAATTCAGATATTTTAAGAGTAAAAAGTATCGATGATCAATTTTGAAAATAGATACTAATAGGAAACAAGTCCTAATAGAACTAAGATTCAAATTAGGAAATAAGAGAAAATACAATTATGGTTAAACATGATATGAAAAGTTATATAGAATATATTTGAATTAGATTAGAAGTAGAACATAATAAATTTGAATACGGTTACGATTCCAGCTAGTTAGTAGAAAGTCATAATTAAAATTCTACTCGAACTAAGATTCTATATACATATTTACTTGATACAGTCTTACTGTTTGAAGCATAACTACATGTAAAAAAAATCAAATTAGATAATACAACTCTCATTAAAAAGATAACTCAAAATTATAAAAATTCTTTGTAAAGTATATTTTTAAAATAAGCCGGTTACTAGTGAAAATCGGGATATCTCTGGGTTCAGAGTGTTTAGGACAACATGTTAGTAAAATGGGATAACAGTTTACATAGAAATCCAAAAACAGTGAGATTAGTGACATTATAAAGAAAATAAAAACTCCTAAAACTTTTTAGAAGAATATTTTTTCTAATTCTAATGTTTAAGAGGTCAAATTTAGAGATTTTAGAAAAAAAAATATATAGGTTGCGTGAATAGAATCCGATTTACACTAGAATTGTCATATTAACTTAGAGATTAAGCACATGGAGTTGCAGTTCGACTCCAACAAAGAAATAAGATGTTAGTGGTTGTGTTATGAAGAAACATAAGTATAAATAGAATCTTGAAGTTGTACATAAGTCTCTTTGCATACAATTCTAAGTTTAAGGTAAGAACATGTTATTCCTTAGAGAGAATTTGATTCTAATCAATATCTTATATTATTAGAAGTCTAAAGGGCGTGGGAAAGAACTTAGAGAATGTGAAAAAATAGTTTAGAAGAGGAATAAACCATGGATAGATAGCAAGGAAGCTATAGAAAAACTATGAACCGATCTTTTTTTAAGAGGTAGGCAGATAACTCTAAGTATGATCTATCTTGTATTAAAAACTATATTACTTTTAAGAATTTTCAAAAGTTTAATCAATTGGTAAGAAACTTGATCTATATGTCTATTTTATTATCATAAAGTTTCATATTTTTATGATATTTTTTACTATTTATTCTATAATTATTATCTCAATATATGCAATCATAAAGTTTCATATTTTTATAATTTTTTTTACTATTTATTCTATGATTATTATCTCAGCATATGCAATATGTCCATTCAATCTGTTTTATTTTCAATTATGATCACCTAAGTTACAAATGTTTACTCTACATGGTCATAAGTCCAATTGAGCTAAAATTTTGATAGAAGCTTATTTTGTATGTTATCTTCATATCCAATAAATTTTAAAATTTTATAAATTATTTTGCTATTTATTCTATAATTTTTTTGTCAGACTATATAATCTATCCATATAATTTTGAAATATCAATTTATAGACCTTATATGTCACTTAATTCATATTCAAATCATACTAAATTTTGTAGATAAATTTGTTATATTATCTTCGATTTCATATAAAGTTAGAAAATTTTCTGTGTTTATTTTATCCTCTGTTTGAATTTATTGAAATTCTATTAAAGTCAAATTTTTAAAATTAAAGCGGAAGTCCAAAACCATATCAAACCAATTCAGAAATTGATGAAATTTTGTTCACATTTACATATGACCTACTTATCATATTCGCCAAACTTATCTAAAAATTTTATAAAAATTCTTAAAACTTAATTTTTAATCGAGAAACCCGTTGACATTAGCTATTCTCTGGTTTTCTTCTTATATGACTATGATGATTCTTTAAGTGATTATTTTGTATACAGAAGTATGTATTTTGACTTATACTTATATTTAGCACTTTGTTAATGTAAATTTCATATATATGTTTATTATTTGTCATCGTTGTACCTCTATTAATATGATTGTGTCATAATCGTTTCATTTTACTTAGACATTGTCATCTTAAGAAGATATTTGATCCGATTCCATTATAACTATCCATATTAGATATAATATTTTATTTGGACCTAAAAGCAAACAGGTAAAATTCTGATTTTCAACCGACTAAACTAGGAGATGGTGATATGTAACACTCTAGCGGTTTAGAGTTGTAAGGAACTTAGACTCTCCGATTCAGTAGAGTAACCAAGACTTCTGTATCATTTACCTAAATACTTTGGTATTTATTTTGTTTAGCTCCTTATGTTACCATTTGGGTGTATGTCTTTTACGATATGATTTGATATGTTTGATTGGCACATAATTTGAAATTCTCTACTTAATTATATTCTTTAGCTTCAGCTTATTCATTGAGAAGTATATCCAATCTGCTCAATTATTCTTTTGAAATTATATGAATCTATCTTAATCTTATGATTTATGATATAAATATGATTTGATAAGTTGCTATGCCATGATATTTGATATCTGATATTTGATATGCTCATGGGACGGCAATACATAACATCTTGACAATTTGACAATTTGATATGTTATGTTAAATATGTCATACGTTCTTATCATAACTAGTATAATTTGATACATCTAATATGAGTTCGATTATACGATGTATGTTATATGTTAGTTGATCTATTCATACTATTAGAAAATATATTTGATTTGATAAATTTATATCTGACCATCTTTTGTATTATGTTTTTATTTGAGATATATGTAGAACTATGTAAGATCATGTTTAGTATAATAGTACAACGTGATTTACAAATTTACTATATATTAAGTCATATAGATAGTTTGAAACTTATTGAGTGATGGACTCATAAATACCACCAACTGTTTTTCAGGAGAGGCTAATTTAAGATTCGCCTAGGTAGGGAATCAAGTATGTTGAATTTTCAGAAGACATGTTAGTTATCAAATTAGTAATTTGATGTAGTAAGAAATTATGAGACATTGATGTACTTTTCTTTATCCGGAGAGATTGAAAATATGAATATTATAATTTGTGGACTTTGATATTAGCTATGTTTAGAAATTTTGGATTAACTGATGGTTATGACATTTATTTAAATTGTCTTATGGTTTTTAATTCTTATATCTATTTGTTATGATGATTTTTCTTCGGAGACTACGTAGTCAGAGGGCGCCATATTCTAGGACCCCAAACTATGTGATTTAACAAATCTTCCTCTTTCTCTTACAGGTCAAGGTCGAGGCCATTCCAATTTCAACAAATGTGGATGAAGCATGAAGATTTTAGATCAATTGTTAACTGAAAAGGAAGAGAAGGAATCTAAGTCAGAAGGAATTTAACTCCAATCTTTATCCATAATCATAATAGAATAGGAAATTACTGAATTAAACAAATGGATTCACAAATAAAGGTGCTAATGCCACAACCAGTCCGTAAATTGTTAAAGCTTCCATAAAGCTAGACTTAGCAATAAAGTACCTCGTATTTTACTCCAAGCGTGAAAACGGTATGAGAATACGATATGATGACAATGCAGCAGTTGTCGTTGATCAAAAAAGAAATTGGTATGAGTAAAAAAAATAGCTCTGATTCGAGACGTAACAATATGGTATCAAAGAATTTATGAGAGTTTAAACATCTACAGTCATCTAATCTTATGCCGGACCTAATCTCCCCTAGTCAATATATATTGTCAGTGATAGCAAAATAAGAACATTGCCACCTACTCAAAAAATATCTTAAAAGATATCTTATTTATAATTCAAACCTTTAAATATTCTAAAATTATGAAAATTACATACATATAAAAAATCATTCCATTGTAATATTTAAAAGTCAAATATTTAGATGGTCTTATATATGACACTATCTAAGCCATCCATTTTGTACGTCCTAGATGCATAGGAAATAATTATCAGATGCATCTGATTTTCACTTCAAAGATAATTTTTTAGTAGCATTTTATGATTTGGATTCACAGTTAGGATTCAGTTAAGGAGTTTTTAGAGTAGGTTACACAATTCAAATTATGTTGTTGTATGCTGGGACAGTTTGATCGGGACTGGGCCTTGATCAAACGCCCTAGTCTAGAGCTACAAACGTCCCTGCGCAAGGGAGATTCTATTTCTGTCCAGCCGTGAATTGCAATTGCAGAAACATGCATCGTCAACTAGACCCTTTTTTTTTAAAAAAATATCTAAAAAAGACACAAAAATGTTTAAAATATTCATTAAAGAAACTATAAGTTCAATATCTATTAGAGTTCCTGGTCACGGTCCCACCGGAACATGCCTTCAAGACTATGAACAGGTGTTTGATCATAAACTTTAAAGTACAATCATATTTATGTATTGCATCGGAAATGAGCCTGCATATTACCCAACTTATAGAGTAATTTCATTTTCTTCATGTAAATTAAGTGCAAAGGAAAAATGATTTGTCTTTATCTGAATCCTATAAGACATTGAAAGATACAAATTTAAGAAAAAGAATGAAAAAGTTATCCATATCCTTTTTATTTAAGATGAAAATAAAAAATAACTATTTCACATCCTAACTAATATTTAAGGATATTATATAATACAACCAATCTTTTATAAGAGCCCTTGTAGCATGTAAATAAATACCAAGGGTGACATGGATAGCTAACTAGGACTTGCATTATCATTATTACATGCCTATCCATTGCCGGGACTTCTATGTATCGAGAGTTGTAAGTAATTAAAACTTGCATCATTGCTATATTTTTATTTTCCACTGAATATGATAATTGTATGTTTGTGCATATGATAGAAAATATACAAACTTGTCTATTGATAAAACAATTTTTAAGATCTAAAGGCCAGATGACAAGCGGCACAAAAAAACTTCTGTAGAGTTTTATTGTTATCTTATAATTTAATCTTTACATATATGTCTAATATTTTTTTAAGAATAAAGATAAAGATGAAAGTATATATTTTTTTTAAAAAAAATAAGATAAACATAGAGCTACCATCCTAACCATGACTTAACATTTGGAATCCCTGACAAGGCGATCACTAGAATCGGCCCAACTTTGGAAGTCCACCGTAAGTTGGATTCTCCTATCTTAAAGAGGGTTTAACGGTCACAGACAGTCTAAATTCAACAGATTTCAAACAGCCTCGCTCTTTTGGAAAAGAGCTAACAGTGAAAGGATAGCAAATATTTCCAAATGCCACCTTAGACTGGCCCTGTTTCAATGCAAGTCACAAACGTCTTAGCATTTCTAATAAACACATTTTCCACTATAACCTTAGTTTGGATGGTGAAAAATAGATTTACCATCAACTCAAAATAGCCCCATAAACTCTCTTTCAAATTTATCATCAACTCACTTAAGTTTATGAAAAGAACACAAGTTTGTGAAAAATGCATTTATGGTAAATGATGTTATGATATACCTGTTGGCATTTTCTCAAGTTGCTTCCAAACAAGGCCTTAAAGTTGCATGCGACCATTCCAATTTATGAAACATCATTCCAACATCTCTATATAAAACACATTTCACATTGAAAGATACACTTACTTGAATTTCTACTATTTAACAGAAATCATAGAGCAGACATGCCCTCTTATACTCGTTCTTAATTTATAACGGGACTACATTCAGTTTTATAATCTCTTTGCCAATCAGGGAAGCAAACATCTACCACCAATATGGAACATAATCGCTATCAAGATGAAAGTAGAAGATGGAAACCTTCTAAGCAAAATACCCCAAAACTCAATCAAGAGCAGCAAGAGCCATTGTTGCAAGACATGAACTAGTGTATCTTTCAAACATGCTTTACATATTGAAGACAACTACATTAATGGACCAACTCAATGTGGAGCCCACATAAAACTTGAATTGGTTCATATTAAAGACACATGAAAAGCCCTCGACAAAGAAAGATACTTGTTCCCCAGAACATTTACTCTTTTTAGAACCTGATTCAACAGGCTTTTGAAAAGATCACTTACATCCATGCCAGATATCGTTCAACATCTAACAATGTAAAGGCACTAATTAGCATAAGTGCCTGTAAATAAGTTTCTAATGCGGCCTGTTTTATCAGTACGACAAATCAGATCAATTAAAGTGGGCTCCTAGCACAGCCCGTTCAGAGCGTACAGCAGGCTAACAACGGTAAGTACAAAAGATCTGGTCTCAGTAAGGAACAATAATGGACTCGATAAGCTCTTGAAGTGGGGCAAGTTCTTTCTTATCTATTAAGCCAAATTCCTGTATCAAAAATCAATTGAACAACAAATAGTGACAAGTCTTTCTAAGAACAAAATTTCTAGGACACTAATTCTATGAACATTTCAATAATAGAGCTAATGCATTCGATGTCAATTAGACCAACAATGATATGAAGCAGATTTCAAAAGACAACTATAGAAAAGGATGCAAAGGTAGTGAAAGCAGAGTTGAGACATCTATTTCAAGAGCATTGCTTCAACACAAATAACTCGGGAGGGAAAACTATACTTAATGGCCCAAAGGCTCAAGAGACATGTCAAGACTGAGTGTATAATATGCTTGCTCACTTTGTTGTTTCCTTAGTTTGTTTATTTAGAATGCAGTTAAATTTATCTTTTTTTATTATTACTTTCTTCTTCTACTTCCCTCATTTTTTCTTCTTTTCCCCACTATACTTATTTATGTATATACGTAAACTCTTATGAGGAAGTGGGGTCAATTATTTGGCAATTAGCATTAGCTAAGATTGCCACAACTTGATAACCTTAAAGGGCATTTTGTTTCATGCCACGCCGACTTGCATTCCTCAAGTTTTGACAAAACATGGGGAAGAGGAGGAGGAAGGGAGGGAGGGGGGCAGCATCATGGTGTTGTTAACTCGATAGACAGCTTTGTCCACATTATTTTGGTTATGATATGTACCTTAAGCCAACCCTAGATCAATGGGTTAAGGCTTGATGATGATGATTACTATGCACAAGCAATTAAACTATCTTGAAGGCTTAAAGTCTCTGCCACTCCGAAATTAGCATTTGATTATGTCCATCCCAATCAGATCAAAGAAAAGTGAGAGGTACTTAGGGAAGGTGAGCATTTGACAAATAAGGAATTAAGTTAACCTATTTACATGAAACAAGAAATATGATCATCTTCTTTTTACAAAAAAGATCAATAAGTTTGTAGAAATTTTGTTTTAAATCCCTGATAAGAATGCTATAAGCTTTCACATATTTTCGGAGGGTTCTCGACATTTATGGAAATCAAATGGATGGACCAATAGTTCCCTAACTTTCAAGAGGTTAGTACTAAGTGGATAATGCAAATGCACTCACAATGACATCTTTGCCGAACTTTGGTGTTTCTCAGTAAATGAAGAATGGTGTATGGCCACTTGACAAACAACTGGTTATGCACGCTTTTGAAAGATTTATCTAGCTATTACCTTATTTGATCTTTATTGAAGTTATTAGACCATCCAACCCAAAACGTTAAGGCATTGAGTGGAGTAGGCATCATCGATATTAAGTATTGTTTATTTTGTCCCTTTTCGGATGTAGGACTATTCTAGCGTGCGGGCTGATTTTAAGCTCTGTCACATGGACCACAAAGATGGGTACGTGGCCCAATTCGTAACCATGGGCTCTTATACCATGTTAAAGTTATTGGCCATCAACTCAAAATCTGAAGGCTTGAGTGGAGTAGACACCATCTATATTAAGCATTGTTTCTTTTGTCTCTTTTCCGATGTGGGACTATTCCAATAGAGTTAATGATCCAATCTTATTAACTCTAGCTATTAACTCCCATCTATCGAGACTGGATCATTAACTCTGTTAGTCCGGACATCCAGCATCTAATTATGTATGCGCGTACATCGGTTAAGATATGGTCCTTGCTAGAGAAATTGTATGGCAGCAAAGTAACATTGTCCCGACTTATCAGTTAACAGGTGAGATTCAATCTCTCAAGCAAGGTGGACACTCAGTTACAACTTACTTCAGTGAGTTGAAGATCAAGTGGCAAGAACTTGATTCGTACATGCAATATAAATGGAATTGCACTGAAGATCAAGCTCCGCACTTGAGGCATGTTGAGTACACAAAAGTTTTCAAATTTCTTACCGGCCTCGATGCTCACTATGATACGCTACATGGATAACTCCTTTCTAAAGATGTGTTGCATTCTCTAGAGGTTGTTTTCTCAAAAATTCTACATGAAAGGGGTCGTCGTCAAGTGATGATTGCTTCACTCACTGCTCTCCCCTCTCAGAGAGGTGATGAATTTATGGCTCTTGTGAACAAAGAGGCTCTTTCATCTTCTAAACAAAAAAGCAAAGGAACCAAACATTGTACGCATTGCAACCGTGATAATTATGATGTTGATTTCTACTGGGAGCTCTATTCGGAGAAGAAGCCTAAGAAGTTTAAGGCTAGTGGTGGTAAACGAGGTCCTGCTGTAAAAGGCAATGTTGTTGCTTCGCAGTCCACTAGTACCACCCCGGGGGTGTTTATTAAGAGTGGTTCCTCCTCATCCCAGTTGTCATTACTGTCCACTTCTAACATTGCTTGCCTACAAAGGATTCTTTCTCAATTTGTCAAATGAGTGCTTCTTCTTCAGGTACTGCCGGGTTACTGCTAGTACTATATGTCCTCAGTCTAGTGTCTGGATTATTGACTCTGGGTCTACATACTACATGACCGGTACCTCCACTCACTTCACTTCTTATTCTTTGTCTTCTAGTTAGGACAAGGTGACCATTATTGATGGCACCCGAGCCACTATTACCGGCAAGGGGTCCATTTGCCTAAATGATCACTTAATCCTCCCTACTACTCTTCATGTACCTGCCTTGTCCATTAATCTTCTTTCTGTGAGTAGTATTACTAAATCCCTTAACTGCTCTTTGACATTATTCCCTACACACTGTGTTTTTCAAGACCTGCGGACACAGTAGACGATTGGAAGTGGTCGTGAAGTGGATGGTCTCTGCCATTTTGAACCCGAAGGATGTGTTGCTTTTTAGTCTTCTACATGTAGTAAAAGAAATCAGTCCCTTGGAGATATCTATCTTTGACATTCCCGGCTTGGTCATTTATCTTTTAGGTCACTTAGCATTTTGCTGCCACATTTGTTTTCTACTAAATCCTTGGAGTCTCTACAGTGTCAAGTCTATCAACACTCTAAACATTGTAGAACTACTTTTCTAATATCAATAAAACGGAGTTCTGTTCCATTTGATCTTGCTCACTCTGATGTTTGGGATCCTTCCACAGTTTCTTCTATAGATGAACATCGCTATTTTTTATCTTTCATTGATGACTATTCTAATCATTGTTGGCTTTATCTCCTTCGTTCTCGAGAGGAGGTACCTCGACTTGTCAAGTGTTTTGCAGAATGGTAGAGACTCAATTTGATCGGAAGGTAAAAATCTTCCAGTCTAATAATGCTCGTGAGTACTTCAAAAAGAAATCTGAATATCTTTATAGAACATGCTGGCATTATTCAGGAATCGTGATGTGCATCTACACCTCAACAAAATGGGGTGGTCGAGTGAAAAGAATAGACATCTTCTTGAAGTATCTAGAGAATGGTTTGCCATATTGTACTGGATCGAGCCAACTCGTACGAGTTGACTCGTATCGAGGTCGACCCATACATGCTTTATGGAATGTTTTAAGTTGAGTTTTTCCTATTTGATAAGTAAAATTATAAATTTTATATCAATTAATAGGACACATTTCTCAAAAATGTGTTAAACTCATTAATTTCAACAACCAACTCATTGATTTTAATGGACTCATTAGTTGGACTTGTGCGAGTCAGACCGAGTCGGCCTGAGTCGGATCGATATCGTACCGTATCAAGGAAGATACGATCCGGTACGAATCAACGATACGGCGAACCTTGATTTAAAGCACTTCTCTTCCACCAAAATCTGTCCAAAATTTTGGGGGCAGCGGTTCTTCATGCCTCTTATCTTATTAATAAGATGTCATACCGCACTCTGGACAATCGGATTCCCTCTCTCATCCTCCGTCCATCTGAAGCCCTGCTTCTTCTTCTGCCCCGTGTTTTTGGATGCTTGTGCTTCATTCACTATTTAACACCGAGTACTACCAAACACCCTAGGGATGTCCAGAGAATTCATTTGGGTGTTTCCACTACTCAAAAAGACTACAAATGTTTGGATCCCCTCACCAATCAAAAGTAAATTATGAAAGATGTAACTTTTTTTGAGCAACAGTCCTATTTTTCTCTTGTTTTATCTCAGAAGGAGGAAACTCCTAGTCTCTCCTCGATTCCCTTGCCCATAGTGTCCCATATTATGCTGGTGTCTCCTAAGCTGGTTGATGCTACTAAAACCCATATTGAGTTGCCCATGCATACGTACTCCTATGGCATTTGGCAAAAGAGATATTCCTCCACTAAACTGCCACTCTCAAGAGTTGTTGTACCCATAGGTTCACCCTCTGGTGAGTTATCTTTGAGCGTGACGTTCCTATTGCTCTCAGACAAGACTCAAGAGCTTGTACTCGTCACCCTATTTCTCATTTTGTTTCTTACTCGAAGTTATTACTTGATCATTATTATTTTTTTACTACCATTTCTTTGTATCACATACCTCACTCATATTCTGAGGAAGCTAAAGATGCCAAGTGAGTACAAGCAATGAATGAAGAATTGGTAACTCTACATAAAAATGGCATTTGGGAGTTGGTAGATCTATCCAAAGGGTATAGCTTGGTGGATTCTAAGTGGGTCTATACCATCAAGTTTCATGTAGATGGGTCTATTGAGCGATATAAGGCCCGATTGGTTGCCCAAGGATTTACTTAGACCTATGGGATTGATTACTAGGAGACCTTTGCTCCTCTTGCTCGTTTTAAATATGTTCAGACAATATTAGCTCTTTCCATTCATTTCTCTTAGCCTCTGTATAAGCTTGATGTGAAAAATATTTTTTTGAATGGTTATTAACAGGATGAAGTATACATGCAGCCACTTCTAGGACTTGATATAAGGGGGAGAGTGTGCAAGCTAAACAAAGCTCTTTATGGGTTGAAACAATCACCAAGAGCATGGTTTGATCGCTTCCACAAGACTATCCTCAGTTTTGGCTATTCTCAAGGCAATGCTGATCACACCTTTTTTTCAAAATGGCAGGATGGAAAGGTTGTTATTCTATTGGTCTGTATAGATGATATGATCGTCACGAGTGATAATGTGTAAGAAATAAAAAGTTGAAACGAGATCTTGTGCAAGTTTTTGATATTAAAGACTTGGATGAGCTCAAGTACTTCCTTGGTATTGAAGTGGCCCGTTCTAGGAAAGATATATATTTTTGCCAAAAGAAGTATGCTTTAAATCTATTGAAAGAGAAAGGGAAGCTCGGTTGTAAACTAGCAAAAACCCCATTGAAACAAATCATGGTCTGAGTGATAGTGACGGTGATCTCTTATCAGACTTAGAGAAAGGAGAATATCAAAGATTGGTGGGTTGTCTACTTTATTTAGGACTTATTGATCCTGACTTGACCTATGTTGTCAGTGTGGTCAGCCAATATATGCATGCACTCAAAGTGCCTCATATGAAGCCGGTTGAAAGAATACTTCGGTACATCAAGTCCTATCCTAGGAAAGGACTCTTATTTTCTAAGTGCGACAAACTATTAGTTGAAAGCTACTCTGATGCTAATTGGACAGGTTCCAAGGACGATAGAATGTCCACTACCGGTTATTGCTTATTCATGGGGGGTAACTTTATTGCATGGAGGAGCAAAAAACAATCAGTTTGCGTAAGGTCTAGTATTGAAGCTAAATATAGAGTTGTGGCAAATTGTGTTACAAAAATGATTTGGCTGAAACTTTTCTTGGTGGACCTTGGCATTCGATTATGCTTACCAATGAAGCTCTATTGTGATAATAAAGCTGCAACCAGTATTGCAAATAATCATGTCCAACATGATCACACTAAACATAGAGATTAACAGTCACTTCATCAGAGAGAAGCTCGACTCCGAAGAAATTTGTTTGCGATATGCCAAGTCCAAAGGCCAAATTGCAGATATCTTCATAAAAGGGCAATCCGTTGATCCGTTTCACCTTTGTTTAAGCAAGCTGAGTATGCTTGATATATATACTCAACTTGAGGGCGAGTGTAGTCGCAGTCATGGTTAAGAGGGCATTTTGGTCCTCTTATTTTTTCCTTCTTGTGTTAGGTATTTTGAGGGTAGCTAATATTTTTTCTTATAGTCTCTTTAGCCCATATTATGAGGGGTATTTTAGTCCTTGTAATATTGTTAATTAGCTGCCCTAATCAATAAAAGAGAGAGAAAGAGGTACAGACAGTAGTGCGCATGCATGCGGCTGCACATATGGCTGCCGCCCTCCTCCTCCCGTTCTCTTCTTCTTCCATTGTTTTCTAAGGTTTTTTGGCTCTGAATCTTCAACAATCTTAAAATAAAATCACACATCATCAATTGGGGAAAATATGAGGCAGAACAAAATTGATGATGTGCCTATTATGCATGACTGTGAAGCATTCAAAGTTTTGAACAGGTCACAATCAATTATTATTTATGTATAGCTTTATATACAAAGAAATACAAATAGAGATCAGCTACTTTATTGTCACTGTGGCCATCGGTTGGTGGAAAAACAGGAGAAAGGGGGCAGGGAAGAGGACTTACATAGGTGAACAAGATAAAATGCTTGAAGCAGGTGTTAAGATGTGCCTCTTCCTTGAGGCTCAAGATCTTCTGAAAGTGTGAATGGTATATGTGTGCATAGACACGAAATAAACGTTTGAAAATCGTCTTTACAACTTCCTTGAAATTTGGAGGGAAAGGTGTACCTGCATATATGAAAGGTAGAAAAAAAAAATGTAAGAACCACAGTGGACTAAATGTTGGGTCAAAACTTCAAACTGATTGTTACCAAGCTTCTGAGGAAAAATGGATTCATCATCTAGTTGAATTTCTATCCAGTCCATCAAATATTCAACATATTTTGGTGCAGAAACTTCTATCGGTTTCTTTATCTGCACCCCATCAGCCCATCGATATTCATACCTGCAGAGTCTCATATGTGTAAAGTGGAGCACCTTAAACCATAGAGTAGATTAGAAGGCAGCAGAAGAAGCAACAACATAATTTATGAATAGGAGTTCCTCTTCACTTATATTGCTTATTTGAACTGCATGAGCTCAGTGTGGTTTCAATCGAATAATCTTGTAGCCAACAAGTTGGCTTAGACATCCACAACATCCTTCCCAATTTTGGCCAAAGAACAAAGCCCTCCTTTAAAAATCAAAAGGAAATGAAAAAACATAGAGGCCATGCACATGACAATGGAGGAGCTATTTTCAAAAGAAAACTGAAAAATGACCTAGAGACACAAGTTGATGGTTAGAAACTCGTGAATGTTCCTTTATTGAAAGTTGATCAGAGGGTTAAGATTTGATTTCTCAAATACCAAAAGAGAACCTCTTCGACTATAACTAAGCACATGGTGGCTATATCACCATTCATATGCCCTATTAATACAAAAAGGCATTCTCCATAATTTATCCATATATGGATATAGTTCTGGAACTAGAGGAACACCAAGCAAGTTAGACCAAGGTTCTGTTTGGATGAGAAACAACTTCCCCCAAAATTCATATTCTCCCAGAATTATATAAAAGCATTGAATTCTGACATTTGGGAATTCATATTCAGGATAGCAATTGATATACTCCATTAACAACAAACAGAAGAAAAAGAAAAATAAAGAAATTGTGAATTAACCATGAGCCACTTTCAAGAGTATTACTTTCTGCCAGTGCAGCAAGTAATTCTCTCACATAAATTCAATTGCCCAATGCTTCAGAAGGAAACCCTCCTGAACATCTATATTACCGCATGATTTATCTTTGATTTTCCAAAATATGGGGTTTTAAGAGGGAACATGTTTCCCATCAACATTTCTTGAGGTCAACATTAAAGAAAATGATGTTACCTAAATATTCCATAAAAAGAGGAAACACTAATCAATTGTATCAAAGGTGCACGAGTAAAGCTTTTAGCAGCTTCAAAGTGAAGGGGATCTGGAACTTATTGCCCATCATCTGTAGAATTGCAATTCTGCACTTCGAACTTTCTTTGTTTAGTGAGTTTTCCCAATCGACATTCTCAACAATGAACAACTACCTAAGCTTGTTGCAGCAGTTATACAGAGAAATTTAACGAACAACTTCTGCCTTCATCCATCAATGATCACTCTTGAGTTCAAGGGGTGGAGAGCTCTAGAAGACAAGTCAAAGTCAAGTCAAAGTGTGGTAACATTTTGTATACTGCCATAGGTGCCATCCTCTTATAAAGAAAAAACTACTTAGAGATGAATTTTGGAGGATTCTTTAAATCATTTAAAGTATGTTAGGGGTTTTTGAAAAAGTTTTATTCCTTGGGAAAGGAAACTTTTTTTCTTCCTAGACAATAAATCATTCTTAGAAAAAATAAACTTTCATAGTTAGAGTGAAATTTCATGTCGGTTTGCCTAGTCTCAGCCATTCTAAGAGAGAGAGAGAGAGAGAGAGAGAGAGAGAGAGCGAGCTATGGAGAGTGATAGAGAAGCTTGGTTTTTCTCCTCAAAACAGGAAAAAAAAAATTATAGGTCTTGAGGTAGAAACATTTTATAAGGAATTTTCTGACCCAAGGAACAAAAAGTTGTAAGGTTTGGGTCTAGGAAGGGTGGGGGAAGGTAGGCAGTGTGGGAGGGTTTTCAAGTCCTAGAAAGTGATTGAAGGGGGAGTGGGGAATGAATGCAGTGGCAGCTTTCCAGTGCCGTGAAACCCTCAGGGAGTATGACTCATAGTTAGTTAAATGCAGAACTATACTCGCACAATTTACATACTTTTTGAATCCCCGAATCAAACTCCGTATGCCGCACCGAACCAAAAGATAAGGGAAAATATTCATTTTTTTGACACCAGCCATTTTATTCATATATAATACAAAAATGTTTAATGCTTCCTGTTTAATACACTATATTATTGGATTAAAATAAGAGTTTTATTACTTAAATATCATAAAATATGAGATTATATTATAAAAAACTCACTTTTTCTATGACAAAAACTCATAATTTGGTCAGTAACTATTTAATACATGATTATAATTTTTTTTAACTTTTTAAAATCTTGATAAAAAATTTTATATATGTCTTGCTGAATCTTTTTTTAATTTTTTAATTATTTGACCAAATGTTTGACCATCTCATTTGAATTTAAGTCGAATTATGTTCGAACGTATCTTTGCCATATAATACCCGTACCATATTTAACTATGGTATGACTTGGGGAAGAAGACAACTGCCCAAGGCTATAAGCTGGTGAAAGTGGCTTCTCAGACTAGATGGAGGCATGGACAGCTTCGACCTGCCCAGCACGGGGAGGTGATATTGTGGAATCAAATTTGAAATTCAGATTGTCAATTAAAGTCCTACTTCTTAACAGGGAGGTAGGCCAACAATGCAGACAGCTCCCTTCATTCAGTGGGGGACTTGTTCCTTGCATCCAGGGTTTCCACAGAGGGAGCAACAATAAGCCAAGGGAGCAGGGCCTCTACAGCTCAAGGCTGTCGCAGCCTCAAAGGGTGGGTGAGTAGCAGATCAGCAGGTGCAGCTGATGACAGATGAATGACCAATCACCAAAGACCTCTTCCTTAGAGGATGAGAAAGCTGCCAGATGAGGTAGCATTGGAGGAATCCTTGAAGGATGTCAGAGGTGTGGTTAGTGAACATGGCTCCATGGAGGCTTCTGGTGGAATAGGAACTCAATCCTCATCAACAAGTATGTCCCAATGGTATGTGCAGCCGGCAATTGCACTTTATATGGTAGCAGAAGCAAAGGCAGATGCAATTCCTTTCCCATTCATCCCAACCTCAGGCAGATGTTGCATCAATGCCAGCTGCCAGTGAGTGAACCTTTTATCCTCCTTCTCGGGATGGCCTCTCAAGAAAGGCTGGCAGCAGAGACACAGGCAAGACTCAGAACAGAGGCCCATGGGTGGAGGATGGGGATTGATCACCTGCATGCCTGCCCCACCTGACTGGGACTCGGACCTGAGGCTGATACTAGAACCATTGAGGAAGTCAAGGCAAAGGATTTGGCATGCAAGGTGCTCCACAGTGAGTCAACCCCTACAAATGATGGCAACATCAGGGAGGTCTCCCTCAGAGAGATGAGATCTCTTGCCATGGTTGTTGGGATTGGCCTGAAGGGATCATTAGACTCACATTGCAGCTGAAGGTGAATCGCATAAACCATTGCCTGCCATCTAAACTGACTCTGAAATGGGAAAGGTCAAGGCAGTCTTCAAGCCCCTTGTGCGCAAGCTCCTCGCATTCATGCTCTTCTGGTCTGAGGGGTGATTTGGACAAAGATCTTTATACCTGTTTTTTTGTTTGCTGCGTTGTGCCTCAGGATAATATATGTACCAAGGCTTCAACTGGCTTGGTCTTTGGGTGTTATTGTTTTGGTGTCCATGGGGGAACCGGTTCTGGGATTCTTACTTGGTTTTTGTTGCAGGGTTATACTCCTTTGGACTTCAGGTTTTTCTTCAGGCCTATTCAGGGTCACTATAAAGTGTATTAATGCTTTTTACTTTTATTGAATCACAGCACCATCCACATACAAAAAGAACATAAATCGGTAAATAAAGATGTATGATGATGAATATTGGCATGAACATAGAACAGTGTGAAGTTAACATGAATATTGAACAGCTTATTTACTAGTTTATATGGATGGGAAGGAATCAGAAAGTTTTCAAGGAAGAAGACACAAGTAACCAACAACTAGATTTTTGGGTTTTTTACATATAAGCCCCTATAATCTTTTGATATTATAAATAAGGCCCCTAATCTGACTATCTACAAATAAATACCCTCAATCATAACTTTCTTACAAATGATCCCTTTTAGGGGCATATTTGTACTACTCTCAGGGGCATATTTGTAAGTTTTAGGAGCCTTTCACTAATTCACTGTAGATTGTGTAAAAAACCCTAGATTTTTTAACTCTTCATCCTTTATGCTTGACCCAATTTGTCCAAAGTTGCTTTGAGACATATTGCATTGAGAAGCAACTAGGCTTATGGCATTTCTGGGAAAGCTCCTTGGAGGGTTGGGCCATCCACCTTTGAAAAATCAGTTCTACAGACCATGGAGATTCCCCACCGGCCGTGGTGCAATGGAGCTTCAGTATGTGGTTATCATCATTAATAGCAAGGTATGATATAGCATCAAGCAAATATCCCAGCACAGATATGAATCTATCACTAGAACCATGGTTGGCAATATCGGCCGATACCGATACGTATACGTATTGGTATCGGCCGGGACCGGTACCGATACACCCCGGATTGACCGATACCGGGTTTTGTAGTAAAAAAATAATAAAATATTTTTATTGATTTTTTATTGACCGATACCGGCCGATACTGATACCGATATGTATCGGTATCGGTACCCACCGGTACCGGTACCGATATGTATCGGTATCGGTACCCACCGGTACCGGTACCGATATGTATCGGTATCGGTACCCACCGGTACCGGTACCGATACCGAGAATGCCATCCTTGAGTGGAACAGGTGTTGCAGCTACGCACACACATGGATAGGCAGACATCCCATCAACTAACAAAATAGCCGGTTGATTCAAACAAATCAGCCTGACCCACAGAACAGGGTCTGTTTGATTTGCAGGCAGGAAGCCGATTCAGTTCCGTTCAAGAGACTCTAAGACAAATGTGCCTGCTTCTCTTTGCTTCTTTCTCATGGGACTACTGCCTGAAATGTTCCAATTAATTTAAAAGTCCCTATGGATAAAGTTCCAAGGCAGAGAATCCTACAAAGAGCAGCAGCGTATGAAAGAAATGAGTGTAAGAGGAATAAACAAAAATAAGGGCCATCATATTCTTTTTGCAATAGTAACAACTGTAGTATCCTATTGACTTTTTTTAATTTCCTTCTGCTTTCTCATCCCATGGTGTGATTCACGTCACAGTGTCTTGCCCACTATCCAAATATACTGACAAGTCACCTAGTGCAATTGGCAGAAGTTTGCAATATTTTTTGCAAAAAAAAATAAAATCAATTATATCATTTAATAACAACAACAGCAGCTCAGTGTGGACAAATAGAAAATATTTGTCAGTGTGTTTCCCACCATTCACCAATGAATAAACATATTTAAAGAAGAATAAAAATCCATTACTTGGGTCCTGCAGTCATTGTAGGACAATTCTCAGGGGTACAGAACTCCGTAAGAGTGCCATAGAGAAGATTCACCTGATTGAAGAAATCCACGGCTGTAAACAAATTCCACACACATTCAGATTTAACCCTTGTAAGACAATATATATTGGCAAAACAAAGAAATTATAAGAAATTTGTTGCGTTTATTACTGTTAACTGCCAGCCATTCATTCATATCCTCCCCAGGTGGAAGCCTGACTGCTTCCCTCAGGTTTCCACTACCCAGGGTGGCATCAATTTGCTTTCGAAGCTGTGCTCCCTGCAAATGACAACAGTTACACAGCCAATACGAGTCTCAAAATCAGCATGAAATTTAACCCGGTCATGAATCTTACTGTTTTGTAATAAATAATCCAATGGAAAATGATCCAAGGAACAAAAGAAGATGAAAGGAGAAAAAACTGTCCCTGTTGGTAAATCTTTTAGGCTAGAAAAGATGATTTTCATTGGAAGATATTTTTAGGCCAGCATATCATATTGCATACTCCTTTTGCTTTTGCAGGGCACCATCGAACATACCCTAAAGGCACACTTTGCACATATCTTAGTTTATAAGATCGCCAGCATTCTATCTGTTTGAAAGGACAGTGTGAGCAGCAGAATAATCAATCAACCAGATAAACACTTTCTGCAGTTACCTCCACAAGAACAAGTACTATCCAGGATACTTTGAGACGAAATTATGAATCTGACTCATCCCCTACTTTTTCAATGTTTGAGGGAAAATACCCAGACAAGGAATTATGACGATGGACCTTGGTAGGTCGGTCAGTTGGTCCTAGATTACTAAATTCATTCACATGTAACAATTTAAAGTTTTTACACCACTTTCTTTTTGCAACTATAAACAGACTACTAGGATCCAACACAAAAATACACTTCTCCAATCATCTGTGGGACTATGTATTGCAAGTTGGGTTATGGTCAACTACAGCTAGCCTCTTTACACAAAAACATGTGAAAAAAAACAAAACAAAACAAAACAAAAAGCAACTGATGAGACGCAGGTAAAGTCCCAATCCAACAAGTATCAGATTGTAACCCACTTAACTCCTTACTAGCTTCTTACACAACTTTTATATAGAATTGGAGAAAAGAAACTTGCAATCACAATCAAATGTCTTACTGTGACAAATGAGCCAGTGATGCTAGATAGATTTTGTTCAGTGTTTTTTTCCTGGCCAGGCGGAATATCTTTGTGTGATCCATAAAGGGACCACCAAGGGGGTCTGCCTTGTAGGACTTTGTGTGAGGTCTTCTCTAAACCCGGCACCATGAGCAGAGCCTAGGCTGTGTCAGATGGGAGGGTTTACAAATACCTCCACACTGTTTAGAATGTTAACTGTCTGATCAGATGGTTGATCTACACAGTGTCTAGAGCATGGCTTGCCAAATCGTAACAGATCGTGCCGACTCGTACGAGTCAACTAGTATCTAGGCGAGTCCCAATCCTCTGGGCACCGAGTCAGACCAGATCTTACCGACTCATACCTGTGCAATGGGTTGTTTTAAATTGAGTTTTTCTCATTTGATAAGTAAAATTACACTTTTTATATCAATTAATAGGGGACATTTCTCTAAAATATGGCTTAAACTCGTTACTTTTAACAAATTCATTGACTTGACTCGTGCAAGTCGGACCGAGTCGGATCACTATCGTAACGTATATGAGAAGATACAATCCGACACGGATTAGCAATATGGCGAACCATGTCTAGAGGCATCTTGATTCATCAATTTACATCTTGAGTATCACTCTCATCATCATGTTCCTCCATCACCTGATTGATGGTTAGCTGATTGGCTAGGCTTGACTACAGAATGAGATTGGTATCATACTTTAGTTGCTCTTCTGTTTTCGGTCAGCACTGAGGGAGAGTACTATAAGCAAGGCAAAGGGAGTGGGGTAAATGGGCACTTCCCAGCTTGCATTCACCTATCCATTTGCTTGCACTATGGTGGTTGAGAGTGGGTAGTATCCAAAGGCATTACATAAACATTCCCAAGATGATGAAAACAAAGCATAACCATCTGTGGAATGAAGGGACAATTAAGCCTCTCAGAAAACTCTAACATTTGTCCAAGAATTCAAAAGGAACCGACTTAGGACCAACTAATATGTAAGGTTGAAGAACATAGACAATAAACATAAAATAGATCTGGCGAGCATATGGAACTATAGATTAGACCACATCTGTTAGTGCACATGTAGATGCACATCAACACCAATATAGAAAAACATCCATGCCTAAGCCCTTCTCAACACACACACAAAAAAACACTGAACAATACCAAGGATAATTCTGAGATGATTAAAAGGTCTGAAGAGGCATGCCTATGATCGAGAAGTGGAGAGAGATTGAATAGAAATAAGAGAACAGAATGTGTTGACAAATTTGGCAATTAGAAGGGATAATATTTATGGCAATGATGCAAAGTAGGAAGGAAGGCAGAACACTGCTGTTATACAGTTGGCACTCTGTCCCCCTATCTTCACTGGCATACACCTATATATGGTTGGCACTCTGTCCCTCTCCGCTTTCAAAATTTCAAGTCCTCTTGCTTCGAGTTTAGTTTCAAGAAACGTGCACTTAGTTTCCAAGCAGTAACCTCAACTTAAAAATAGAAAAATCTATTCTCAGTCCCAAGATAAAACAACCATGAAAATTGAAAAGTATTTCAAATAAGATTGTCATTGTCATCATCAGTGTCATCATCCTATCAGCTTTATCTTATCAATCTGGGATCAGCAAGATCCAATGATGGATCCAAGATTTTGTCAACTTTTTTCAACCGACTGGCTGCCTGACATTAGAACCCTACAATATGGTCCTGGCAAAAACAACTTTGGGTAGGAGAGGGCCTATATATTGAACTGAATAGCCAATCAATTTAGCGGCCTGAGCCTCCCAAAACTAACATAAGCACAGAGTGCCTCAGGTATACTACCTATCAAACCCTTCTCCCTTCTGTGGCAAACCTGGGAAGAGCTATACTGAAATGGCACTCCCCGTAACCATGACGCCAAACAGGGCAAATAGAACAAGCAATAAAAGCCAGCTCTCGTACTATGTTTCCAGACCAATTCACTGCTAAAACTCTAGTTAATGCAAAGGCCGAAAATTAACAAGGACCCAGAGTAGAACTAAATGCCTTAACCTCCTCTCTAGAGTAACTATCAGCTAAAGACTGAAAACGAACACATCCCCTTGCTCAGAGAAGATGCCCCTTCCCCCAAGAAAAGGCCCTACATGACCAAAAGGAAGGGAAAAAAAAAAAAAAAAAAGAGAAAGGGATCTATCTGCATGCAACCATGATCATCAGCTAAGTCTTTTCAAGATATTATCAATCAGGTGCTAAAAATGGATGCTCAATGTGAACAGTTGGGAACAGAGCTCCCTTTTCTTCTATTGTGTGGGGTGGAGCAAGGAGACTTACCCATTCTAGTTGCTCTTTTCTCAAGTACCAAGCAGACACATCAGCCAAACTGATGATTACACATGCCACAGTCCATGTGGACATCATGCATGTGGGCAGATTGTTGTCAGCCATCAATCAGGTCTATCCAGGCCATCAATGGTCCTTGGTATTAGGCATAAAGTATCAACATGGTGCTTTGGTGTTAAGCATGAAGTATCAACATGGCGCAAGCCAAGGTTAAGATGGCAGGTAGGTTTATGGGATGCATAGTGGGCCACCTCCCCCTCTCTTACATGGGGCTTGCACTCTCTAGAGATGCCATTTCATATCACAGATTGGTATAGCATACTTCATAAAATGGAACGAAGAGTGGCTGGGCCGCTGAGTGGAAAGCAAGATCATTATCCTATGGAGGTAGAGTGGTGCTGTGTAAAGTGCTGTTCTCTAGCTTGCCCATCTACTTTCTTTCACTCCTTCACCTTCCAAAGACAGTTGCCAGGAGAATGAACTCTTTTCAGTGTAGAATTTTGTGGCATGGGACTCGCAACAAATCTAGGAGCTGGCATGATATTTGTCGGGGAAGTGTCTGCAAAAGTAGGGAGGAAGGAGACCTTGGCATCACAAATCTCCAGGACTTCAACACTTCTTTGCTCTCTAAATGGATCCAACACCTGCGGACTTAGGATATACAGGTTTACAGGGAGGTCATTACTCAAGGGTACCACAGAAATTCCAGGCTTTTGTGGAGTTGAATTTGGCCCAAAACTTGCAACATCTCCAGCCATTGAACAGGCATCATGAGCAGTAGGGGTGCAAGGCAGAGTGTCTCTCTAAGTAATGGCCACAAATTTTATTGTGGCTGGATGCTCACTGTAACACCCATCCTTTGGCAGACACATTCATGCATCTATTTAGTACTACTGAAGCTGCTGGGGTGCATTAGCAGAGGTCTATGATCAAGAAGAAAGGTGAGAAGTTGGGCTCTTGATTTCAGAAGAAAACTGTATGAGGAAGAGATCTCCCAATTGAGTGATTTACTGGAAATGGTTGGAGGCTGAATCCTTGTTCAGTATAAGACAGATGAGCATGGAAGGTGGAAAAGGACGGTGATTTCTCAGTGAAATCCACTTATAAGATGACAGCGAATGGGGGTGTGAGGTGACTTCATTCTCACCAGAGTTGGAAGCCCCACAGATTTATGGAGGACAAATTCTTGCTTTGGACAGGGGCAGACTCTATGCTTCCTACCTGCAAATATGTGGCTACTTTCGTGGAAGATGTGAAGACTATGTATTACTTGTGTGATGATGAAGAGGAGAATTTGAATAATTTGCTGCTGCATTGTCAATTCTTTCCCTCAGTATGGTCAGATGTCTTTAACAGGATAGGACTTCCTTGGAATCGTCTCTCAGATGAACAGTTGGCACTGATCTTGGCAGCTCAAGGTGTAAAAAAGAGCATGGGGGATGGTCTTGACCATACAGGCCATCTGGGGTAAGAGGAATCTCCAAATATGCTAAAACAAAGGGAAGAACAAGGAAGCAGCTTGTGTTTCGCATTGGTGCTCTAGGCAAGGACTGGGCAGCTTTTAAGAGGCACAGACTGCAATCTATCACCACTTGTGGGTCATCTTTGTATATACCTGGTCACATGTGAAAAGTTTTCTTTCTCTTTGGGAAGTGCTTACTATACAGGGATTTTTTCCCTCTTGAGTGAGAGTGGGGGTTGGACACAGGGTGCTCGAGCCTTATGCAGACATTATGGTTTCTTTAGAGTATACTTTGCTTTTCACAATTCTAGTCCTTGTTTCTTCAATTAATGAAGTTACGGTGCTATCCACTTTCAAGAAACTCAATTTTTCGCTCTTATCTTTTCCTTTTTCTATTTCTTCCTCCCAATCAGAAATTTGCTGATTCTGCCAATGTGGATTGGTTTTTGGCTCCACCTTTTCTGCTTTGGCTGGAATTACCCATGCTTTAGAACCATGCTCAAACCAGTATTTTTCACTTCCAACTCTCCTCTTAAGTTTAGAACACGTGTACACACATCTCTCCTATCCAACGTGAATCCCATCATAAAATCGGCACACATTTCACCATTCTCTTTCATGGTGTCCTCCAGGTATTGCAAACTTTCAGTCTATTGTTTTTGTCAAGGGTTGGGTTTTCATGCAGCCTTTGGTTGGTAATCGAGTGAAGAAGACTGCATACGAGAGTAATACACTTGCCTCTTTCTGATTCTTTTCAAAGTCTTTAAGGGAATCTTTGGCAATTGCTCCCTGCTTTCATAAGCTTAAACTGTACAACCAAGAAACCAATTTTCTGCCCGCTACTAGCCTCATGAGTATTTTAAAGTGTCCTCCCATCCCAAATAAAATGACAAGGACTTCGGCACAAACTTTTAGAGTGCTTACATCAAATAGAGTAGCCAGTTGGAAAGCTTCAACAAATCTATACCTTCATCTGATCTTTTTCTCATTTGATTCCAAACTGATGACATATAACTTATATGCTTGGGCTAAGGTGATAAAGATCCAGTAAACTGCTTCTACATTCTTTTTACTTTGTTTTTTCGTAGCTAGAGGAACCTCTCCTCTACTACAGAGGGCGTACTACCTCTCTTTATTTACCATAATTTTCCTTCACAAAAAATGAATGGTGACTCCATCCTCCATATGATTGATGTGATAATAAACTCTAGGGATTTTTGTATATACACCCTGTAAAATACCATATTTGTATGTGAAGGGGGCTAAAGTCCAGAGGCCCGATATCGGCCTAATGAGAAGGGCCCAACGGCCCATCAAGCCCAATAAAGGCAAGGTCTACATCGACCAAAGTTCTTGGGAAACCCCGCACACACAATGGTCAAGACTAGAATACCCGATCTCTGTGTCCCGAGGACTTCTATATGGCGAGCATGGAATTCCGGCTCGGGTCGGGGGTCCGGATCAGAATAGGCCGGAATCGGCCAGATCAGCCAGATCGGCCAATTTTGCAATCCCTGATGGCGAGAGGTCAGGAACCCATTCTTCGTCGACCGACTATAGAGACAGAGCGGGGTTCCAATAGAAGCATTCCCTATGACCAATCACCGAGGACCTGCAGTATACTGACAAGCGAGTCATCATTAAGGTCCACCACCATTGAATCAAACCCCTGACACTGCAGTCACCATAGGAACTAGCTTCCTAAAAGGTAATTTGGCTCCACATAAATCCAGATTAAACCCCACTAAGCTGGGGAGGGCCTAGCATGGTGTCCCCATGGCATTCCATGGGGATACGGTACGTGGCTTCCCCTCTTCACAGGGAGCCCATAGAAAAGCTTTTAACCCTCCACCATGCAGAAGTTACACCCTCTAGAAAACCCTAAACTCCCAATGCTTCTCTTTGGCCTTCCTCATCCTCTAGCTACCTGACTTAGGCATCAGAGGGTTACCCTTGAGGAAACCCTGGCCCCCCTGATCCTATTCTTTTGTATTTACAGGACCACACAAGTCTCCACTGGGCTTCATCGTAGTTCTCTGCTCGGTGCTTCTGACCTGGTGAGTTTTCCCCTTCTACAGTATGTATGCCCTGACTACTACATATTATTAAAGATACCCCCATCATCTTCAAAAAAGTTGCAAGTATACCCTTCCAGTAATAATAT
This sequence comes from Zantedeschia hybrid cultivar, assembly GCA_030544215.1. Classification (NCBI taxonomy): domain Eukaryota; kingdom Viridiplantae; phylum Streptophyta; class Magnoliopsida; order Alismatales; family Araceae; genus Zantedeschia; species Zantedeschia hybrid cultivar. Next base: position 53,563,304 of record JARZZO010000011.1, read on the forward strand.
CATCAACTCCAACAGAATATGCCAGAAAGGTGCCGCTATTTTTGCATATACATGCCTTAATCCAGCAAGACAGTTTTGACACACTTTTATTAATTAATTAAATCATCCATGTATTGCACATGAATCAAGCTAATGCAATTCAAACAGGAGAGACACAGACTGATGCTCATATTATCACATCCAGTACTAGATGAATTAAAACACAAATCACAGTCTAACAGACAGCATACCTTACTCCCTGATGGTGCACTCTTTTTTGGGCGGAATGTTTTCTGGCTCCTGTTACAGAAGGCACAGTAAGATATATGCTATTTTTTTTTCTACAAACTGTTTGTTACACTAATGTTATACTTTCATGACAACTTCAGCTCTAAGTGTACATCCAAGTAGTTCTCATAAAGTATTTCATGATAGCAAATTCAGGTGACCTATTTGACCTTGGTATGAAGATAATGTTACCTCACTAACCTCTTCTGCAAAATGATCAGCAAACGTGCTTGCATGTTAAATATTACATAGAACCAATCAATATCACCATAGTAAACAGTATTAAGTCTTCACATATTGATAAGATACTGCTTGCAGGTGGAAAATTCATTGTTCCCGAACTTGGAAGCAAAAGTGAGAGGCAAGACAAAAGATAGAATTGTTTTACCTAATAATAGCCCAAAATGTAATTCTAAAATGAAGCAAGAAATTAATTCCAAAAATGGAATTAATGCCACGTTTCTCCCCACGGGGATAGAGCAGCATAAAATGCTGCTCATAGTCCCTTACTCTGAGCCAGTAACAGAGAGTGATGCTTAGACAACTCATCATGGGAAAAGCAAGAGTATGATCACTCTTGTAAGCAATAAACAACAATGGGTTTATGAAAACTCCATTTTTCCCCATGTTCTGTCTTTGTCTGAGAAAGGTCAGAGGCAATAAGAGAAACTGAGAAAGTATCTGCACAGAAGGTCCCCTTTGTAAAGTAAAATTTCTGGAAAATAAGAATGCTATCACCTTAACATAGGACCCTGTGCAATAGATCTTGTTAGAATAGTCCTACATCGGAAAAAGAACAAAATCAAAAAGTATTTAATAGAAGGTGTCTACTCCACTCATTGCCTTAAGGTTTTGAGTTGGATGGCCCAATAACTTCAACATGGTATCAAAGCCAGGTTGTAGTGATTATATAATAGTCCTACATCGGATAATTTCAGTTGTGGCCAGTGCTTATGATCTTGGGCCCTTCAAACTCAACACCCAGGTTTTGTGGTTTGTAAGATGGTATCAGAGCTCATGGTTACGAACCGGGCCGCGCACCCCGTATTTGTGGTCCACATGATAGAGCCTAAAATCGGCCTGCACGTGAGAGGGCGTGTTAGAATAGTCCTACATCGGAAAAAGGACAAAATCAAAAAGTGTTTAAAACAAGGTGCTTACTCTACTCATAGCCTTAAGGTTTTGAGTTGGATGGCCCAATAACTACAACATGGCCGTGAGGGGGAGTGAGGGGCCTGGTATCAGAGCAGGGGCCTGGTCCAACTTTATCTTTCCAAATTTATCATCCAATTTGTGCCACCTCCTATTATCTAATTTCCACGGCCCATCTTGGCCGTAAGGGGAGTGTTGAAACGGTTATAAAATAGTCTTACATCGGTTAATTTCAGTTGTGGCCAGTGCTTATGATCTTGGGCCCTTCAAACTCAACACCAGAGTTTTGTGGTTTGTAAGATGGTATCAGAGCCCATGGTTATGAACCGGGCCGCACACCCCATATTTGTGGTCCACGTAACAAAGCCTAAAATCGGCCTACACGTGAGGAGGCGTGTTAGAATAGTCCTACATCGGAAAAAGGACAAAATCAAAAAAGTATTTAATAGAAGGTGCCTACTTCACTCATTGCCTTAAGGTTTTGAGTTGGATGGCCCAATAACTTCAACACATCTTATGAGCTCTTTTAACACACATTTGGCTACCTGTGCCATGAGAAAAGCACACACCGTATTCTACAGTTTCTGTCCAATTTACCATGTCGACCACCAATGTATAATTTAGAAGTCCTATGCACCTGTATTTAAGTACTTCTTGACATGGAGAATGAAGAATGATTCGCGAAATATCATCAGCCAAATGAAAAGTGACAAGTAAACAGCTAGATTTAACCGTCTGGGAATCAGCTTCTGGAAATTTCAAAAAACATACACAGACAGTTGTCAAAATGGCATCCAACCTTCATGGCAATGACACAAAGAAATATTTGTTCCTTTAATGATGAATAAAAGCTGGCAACGTCACCAGGTCCTAAAAGCACAGAAACCCAGCACTAAGACAAAGTAAATTCTCACACGTTCTGCACAACTTTTGGATGCCAGAGAAAAAGGATTAGTATTGCAATAAGATCTGAAGTCCTCACCTTTGGAGACTCTAGATTCATTGACCAAGGCCTATAAAACCTTTTTTCTTTTCTACTTTCTTGAAGTGAACTTTTCCAAATCATTTTGCTTAAAACTGGTTGCCCATATTTCACTTTATTCTTCCAACTGTTTCAGAAGTGTGGTCGCCTGCAGCCAGCTCATTATGAAGAATAACAACAAACCCACCCTTCCATGTCTACAGAAAACAGAACCATATAGCCCGTGTGGTTGGAACAAGGTTGCAACAAAACCAGGGATCGATGCCGCACATCGGTCAGCCAAAAGCCAATTGGATCAGCCTATTCCTATCTGATCTCGGCCGATCTTGGTTGGCGATGATCAGCCATCATTTTGGAACTCAAAAAAAAGAAATCAAAAAATGTACAAAAATATAGAAATAGGTACAAATATGAAAAGAACATCAAATTGAGCATGCAAAGTGTGTGATTTGAAGTTAACACAACTTGAAAACTTAATATTTTATTTTAGACTTATATTCTACTGGATATGAACTTTACACATTCCATCCACGACATGTAACGGGGGTGGTATTCTTTGTATTGCATAAGGCACTAGTTATAGCCACTCATATTTATTAGCATAATGGACCATAATTGCCACCCAACCAGTGACTTTGGCACCTAGTATGACCCTCCTAGTGTGAACATAACATAACATAGCACACCAAAAGCATCTTACCTGAACTAATTGGAATTATTCAAACCAACTAAAGCAAGTCAGTCCCAAGACTAGAATGGGATACATCATTTCATTTTAAAGAGGTGAACATGATCAGCCTAGACCAGCTCTAACCAACTTGAATGAGAGAGCATGAGATAACTGACGTGAATTCAAACTGGTATTGGGCAATGTTATCCTTAGGTGCTATGACCTGGACCTCAAAGCCATTTGTTCAGGTCTTTCATGACTGATTGAATGCTAGTTGAAGTTGGTGAAACATAACAATACTTTCATAATATATGTTCATAGGGCTAAGGAAGTACAAAGCATCCAATGCATAAAGCAAAAAGGATTTTGTTTTTCATATCATTCATAAAACTTTTTTAAAGAGGATTTAAATGTAAGATCATAATAAACTAAATAGCACATTGGAGATTGGATATCCTCGGCCTTCCAACACCAAGAAATGCAAAAGTAATCTATGCATCCACCATTTGCCCTCTCTCTATCTCTTTGGGAGGATGTGGAGGAGGAAAAGGATTCAAAGTTTTCCTTTGTCTGTTCAAGAATTCTCTAAGATTTCTCAGGATCTCTCATCAATGACCTGCCCAGGTGGATGAACACCAAAGATGACGACTCTTGTATACATCATGTGTAAAGGAAACATTACCACAAACATCGTCATATATTCCTTTAAGACTGGTATCAACCAAATGCCAACTTAGCATCTATCCTGTAAATCACCTAACTTTACAAAAGCAGTCACTGGCCATAAAGTCAACAGGCAGCTGCATTCAAGGAATGATGACAATCTTAAAGATGGCCATTGAATTAAGAATCATGGTTTATCAAGTGATTCTCACAAATCCTATGAGCTTAGAGGAACTTCACTTCTGATTAGTAAGCAATCTGCAGTCCAATTCATCCCACTGTCTTATCCTTAGATGCTTGTCTAGATGGCCTTTAAAAAAGAGAGAGAAAGCATGATGGGGTCCAAAACAAATGCACACCAATGTCGCCTACACATTGTACACGATGGTTCAAGGATGATCAACTCGCCCCAACAGCCCCAATCTCAGCTTGGAGATGATGTGCCCGATGGAACTTAGTTTAGAGAGTCAATTTCTATTTTTGATGTATTTTTATTTATGTTTTAGGGATAGATTGCCATTTTATTTAAATATTTTAGTAGTAGGGATATTTTGACTATTTTAGAGTTTGAGAGGTTATAATTTGGTACAATTTAGAAAAGAAGGAAGTATCGAAAGGGTATATTCATGTGATTAGAGATATGTATGAGAGGGCTTATACTAGTGTAAAGTCTATTGCCGGAGAGACGTCTGAGTTCCATGTTACTATTGGACTACATCAATGGTCAGCTTTAAGTCCTTATTTCTTTACTTTAATTATGGATAAAGTTACTAAACACTTACATGATGACATCCCTTAGTGTATGTTATTTGCAGATGACATTATTTTGATTGATGAGGATATTAATAATTTGAATGATAAATTAGAACAATAGAGGTCTGCTTTGGAATCCAAAGGCTTTAGGATTAGTCGAACTAAGACAGAATACATGAAATGTAATTTCAGTAATATAAATGTTGATCAAATAGATTTAGTCACTATCAAAGGTCAAGTTATTCTTAAAAATAGCAACTTTTGATATTTAGGATATATTATTCAAGATAATAGAGAGATATAAAAAGATGTCACTCATAGAGTCAAGACAGGTTGGTTAAAGAAAAGAAGTGCATCTGGAGTCCTTTGTGATCTGCGGGTCTCCTTAAAACTCAAAGGTAAGTTTTATAGGACAGCTGTGAAACCTACTATGTTATATGGTTCCGAGTGTTGGGTTACGAAAAATGAACAAGTACAAAAATTATGTGTCGCTGAGATGAGGATGTTAAGGTGGATGTGTGATAAAACTAGAAAAGATAAAATTAAGAATAAATATATATGTAAGGATTTAGGCGTAACTCCTATTGACGTTAAGCTTAGGGAGAATAGGTTGCGGTGGTTTGGTCATGTACATCATCGTCCAAGTTTAGCACTAGTTAAGAGGTGTGATAGAATTAGAGTGGAAGAGGGTAGAAGACATCAAGGAAGACCTAAGATGAGATGGTTAGATGTTGTTAAAAAGGACATGACATTGCTATGTATTACCTCAAGTTTGACATTTAATAGATTAAGATGGTTGGATAGAATTCATGTAGCCGACCCCAAATGGATGGGATAAGGCTTTGATGATGATGATCAGAGTTTGACAGGTATGATTGCAAAGTTGCATATTTTACCCCTTTCAAAGGGGAGTCTCTGTAAGTTTTTTTGATCAATGATGATTTTGAAAATGAAGAAAAACAAAAACCCTAGCCCTTTTCTCTTTGTGATTCTCTGAGATGGAGGAGATGACCCTGAGATGGGTTCGATAAGCCCCAAGATGGGGCTGGATGCGAAACCGAAAAATCACCATCTCTGCCTTCTTCCCACTCATTATGCATCAGTGGTATTATAACAACTCCCGAACTCACTATCTGCCTCTTCTACGACACCCGTTGTTGGTGATGCATGAAGCTAACACCGACCCAACCTGCATCACCACCTGCGCATCTGCTCCTCTCTCTTCCTGTTTGGGCTCGCACTGCACCCAGCTGCAGCCCTTGTGGGAGAGGCCTCCCTGCCACGCACCACATCCTCTCCTCCTTCCTCCCTTGTCTCTTTCTTCCCCTCCTCTGTCCGCTGCACGTTTCAAGCTGGCCCAGCTTATGCCCATCATTTCTCTCTTTCTCCCTCTCCCCCCTAACCTGGCTCACCTGGCCATGCTGCACATGCGCAAGCCTGTGTGACGGGCAAACTCCACCACGTCAGCCACCCTCTTCTCTCCGTAACCCTCCTCTTCTTCTTCCTTCTATTGTATTTTAGTCACTTTCACCCCACACACTCTCTTCCTGGATAACGACCAAGGCCTTCCTGGAACCTGCACTGCCATCTTCCCTACTTCTCTTTCTGTCTTCTTCTAACTTATTTTATTTTGTTTATTCCCCCACCCCAGCAGCCACCACATGCCGTCCTCCTTGGAGACCTGCGCCAAACTCATCCTATTATTCCTCTTCCTATTTTTGTTGTGGTGGTCCCTGTTCTTTCCATGCCCAAACCAGTGCTGCAGCCGACCGGGAAGATCACCTTGGCATCATCGATCGCCCCAGGTCGAGGCAACAAGGCCTCCATGTCAATGCTTTCCTTGCCGCAGGAGGCACCATGTGCTGCTGCCTGAAGCACTCCATCACCATGCTTCAACCTGGGTTGTTTCTGCCCTCCTTCCTCCGGCCCAAGCAGCCTCGTTGTCTCCATCTTGTTACCGCAAGACATTATGGAAAAGTTCATGCTTAAGACGAGGATGCAACGTTCCAATGAAAGAACGGTCACTGTGAGTTTTAGGACGTTCCAACAAGATAATTTTATCTCCTAGGTTATCATCATTGGTTTACTTGCCGAGACGGGTGAGATTATTATCAAGTCAGACTATGTCTTTGTGGTGTTTGACAAAAAAATTTGAGAAGCACACGAATTTTAAGGATGTTATGTACTTTGATGGAGAACTCTGCCTAGGTATGAATATTTTGTACTTAGCCGGTCCCAAGCCCATATAAAGGAGGAGGGTTGCGGTAGGTGACAGCCAGCGTAAAAATCTTGTCACATCTCATGATATGGATTCAATCAAAATTAACGTTGGGGCGTCTTCTATTTACAACGCGCTGCACCGGAGTCCGGGTGTAGTGAGAAATAGGCAAAGGTTGAGGGCGTTCCCCGCAAGCGACGCGCCACGTCGACGTCCGGATGTGGTGTTAAATGAGCAAGAGTTCCCACATCATGGACGGATGTGGGTAAAGAAGCTAGTTCATGGAACCGAATAGAGAAAAGGACATAGGACAAACTGGGAGAATAATAGATGTTACTACAGAAAGAATTCTAAGAAAGTGCAGGTTGAGAAGAGGATCAGAGTAGGTTCTTGGAATATAGGATCTCTTACAGGAAAGTTGATGGAATTTGTTGATACTATGGAGAGAAGAAAAGTCAATATTGCTTGCATTCAAGATACTAAATGGGTATGAGAGAAAAGTAAAGAAGTAGGAAATACAGGTTACAAATTGTGGTATACAGGAAAGGAGAGAAATAAGAATGAGGTAGGTATTATTATTGATAAGACTTTGAAGAATGCTGTGGTAGCCGTGAGAAGAGTAGGAGATAGGATTATCTTAGTGAAATTAATTATAGAGGGAGATGCGATTAATGTAGTTAGTGCCTATGCTCCACAAATTGGATTAGATAGTAAGAGTAAACGGAGGTTTTGGGAGGATATGGATGACCTTATGCAGCGCATACCAAATGAAGAGAACATCTTTATTGGTGGAGACTTCAATGGGCATGTAGGAAATGAACGTCAGGGTTATGAGTAGGTTCATGGAAATTTTGGCTTTGGGAGTAGAAATGAGGAGGAAAAAAGTATCCTCAATTTTGCTATGGTCTACGACCTTATCTTAGCAAATACTCATTTGATAAAAAGGGAATCTCATTTAGTGACCTTTAAAAGTGGACAAAATAGAAGCCAAATTTACTTCCTTCTCGCAAAGAAAATAAATCGCACTTTATGCAAGGATTGCAAAGTTATCCCCGGAGAGGCCTTAACAAGTCAACACAGGTTAGTAGTCTTAGATATTAAGATCAAAAGGTGGTCGGGTACGTTTAGAAGGAAGACTACTGCTAGAACAAGGTAGTGGGAATTAAAATGGATGAAGCAAGTGATGTTTAAGAATGAACTTCTCAATATGGGTGATTGGAAGTCGGATATGGATGTCAATACTATGTGGATAGATATGGCCTCAAAGATTAGAAAAGTGACTGGAAAAGTGCTCGGATAGTCTAAAAGACATGGCCCACCTGCGAAGGAGAGGTAGTGGTGGAATGAGGAGGTACAAAAGACGATAAAGAGTAAAAGAGAATGATATAAAAGATTGTATAAAAGCTTGCCAAAATATGATAATAATGAGACTTATGAACAATACAACATAGCAAAAAAGACTATTATTAGGGCAAGAGCTCAGGTCTTTGAAAAGATGTATGAAAAACTTGGAACTAAGGAAGGGGAAAAAGATATTTATAGATTGGCAAGGATAAGAGAGAAAATGTGTCGAGCTCTTAACCAAGTTAGGTGCATCAAGGATAGTGAAGGAAAGATTTTGGTGAAAGATAAAGACATCAGACAAAGGTGGAGAAACTACTTTGACAATCTTTTTAATGATAATCATAATGAAAATCTAGTGGGCATAGAATGTACAACAGAGCATAATGTAAACTATACTAGGATGATTAGATTTTCGAAAGTCAAAAAAGCTTTGAAGATGATGAAAGTAGGTAAAGCTTATGGTCCTGATGGAATTCCTATTGAAGTGTGGAAATGTTTAGAAGATGTTGGAGTGGAATGGTTGACCCGACTGTTTAACAAGATCTTAGTATCTAAGAAAATGCTAGATGAATAGAGGAAGAGCACTCTTGTACCTATTTTCAAAAACAAATGAGACATCCAGGATTGCTCAAATTATAGAGGAATTAAATTCATGAGTCATACTATGAAGCTGTGGGAGAGAGTTGTAGAACATCGTTTACGTTCTGACACAACTATCTCGGCCAATCAATTCGGCTTCATGCCGGGTCGATCAACTATGGAAGCTATCTTTCTCATCAGGAGCTTGATGGAAAAATATAGAGATTTGAAGATTTACATATGGTGTTCATCAATTTAGAGAAAGCCTATGATATAGTTCCAAGAAATGTCTTGTGGTGGGTGTTGGAGCGCAAGAGAGTATCTACTAGGTACATACAAGTATTAAAAGACATGTATGAAGGAGCAACTACTAGTGTCCGCACGGTCGAAGGGGAAACAAGAGATTTTCCTATTTCTGTTTGAGTGCATCAAGGATCAACAATAAGTCCTTACCTTTTCGCATTAGTTATGGATGATTTAACAAAAGATATACAAGAAGACATTCTGTGGTATATGTTGTTTGCGGATGATATTGTATTGATAGATGAGACGCAAGAGAGAGTTAATAGGAAACTAGAGCTTTGGAGGAGTATTTTAGAATCTAAGGATTTCAGGTTAAGTAGAACTAAGACAGAATACATGCATTGTAAGTTTAGTGAAGGTCAAATATGCGAAAAGGAGGGAGTTAATTTAGATGGGATGGTAATAACCCAAAGCACCAATTTCAAATATCTTGGTTCGATCCTCCAAAAAGACGGAATATGCGATGAAGATGTTAGCCATAGGATTAAAGCAGGATGGTTAAAGTGGAGACTTGCCATTGGAGTCTTGTGTGACCGCAAGATCCCAACGAAGTTGAAAGGAAAATTCTACCGTACGGCGATAAGACCTACGATGTTATATGGTAACGAGTGTTGGGCGATGAAGGGGCAACATGTCTCCAAGATGAGTGTTGCCGAGATGAGAATGTTAAGGTGGATGTGCGGGCATACTAGGCTAGATAAAATTCGTAATGAGTATATTAGAAAAAAGGTAGGAGTGGTACCAATTGAGGATAAATTGAGAGAAGGGAGACTGAGATGGTTTGGGCATGTTAAGCGTAGGCCTAGGGAGGCTCCAGTTAGAAAAGTTGAACATATTAAGATAGGGGAGGAGAAAAAAAGGAGTAGACCTAGATTAACTTGGAAGAGAGTAGTACAATATGATTTGGAAGCTTTAAACCTTTCAGAAGAGGTAGCCCAAAATCGTTTAGAGTGGAAACAGAGAATCCATATAGTTGACCCCAATTATTTGGGATTAAGGCTTCGTTGAGTTGAGTTGAGTATGTACTTTGATGGAGCATGGACTTATATCTATTCGTCAAAAGGCCTATACTCGGTCACAATTGGTTGGAAGAATGGCATGTCATCTTCGATTGTGAGAAACTGAGTTATTTTGTTTAGCCTCCTCATCTAAAGGGGAATTTCTTTTCTATGCTTCATCTTCACCTCCTCCTTCCATAGTAAAGAAGACATCTCAGGAACAAACAAGTCTGGTGGGATGAGCCAAAGATGTTAGTATGTAACCTCTTTAGGACATGCACCCATTGTGTGATGCTTGGAGTGCCACATTATTCTCTAAATTGGGACTCGATTTGATATCCGAAGACCTATTTAAGTTTGTTACACCATTCATAATCGATTTTACTTCACCGGCTGCACCGAGTGGTACCAGTCATTTCTGATGAAGGCAAGACTTCATTTACTGGATGATCCTATGTTTGAGGAGACAACAAACCCACAGAATCAGTCAGTCAACATCATGGACACGGACCTCGCCACCAGGCAGTGTGTTTGTGATCCATTATGGTGTGAATTTGATGATCATGTAGAGTGGCACTCTTCAAACCTCGATGCGGTCATCGATTCGAGATTTTCAATGCTGCTCTCATCTGTTGTTGTTACTATCGTGATCCTCCGGTGTTACAAAACTTGAGAACAAGTTTGTGGAATCAGGGGAGAATGATGATGATCCAGAACCAATGCACCAATGTCTCTACACATTGTACACGATGGTTCAAGGACGATCAACCCACCCCAATAGCCCCAGTCTCACTTCAGCTTAGAGATGATGTGCTCGATTGAAGGAACTTAGTTTTAGAGAGTCTTTTTCTATTTTTGATGCATTTTTTTAGTTTTTTAGGAATAGATTGGCATGTATTTGAATATTTTAGTAGTAGGGAGAATACATGCCTTTTGAAAGGACAACCAATTAGAGGAACTAAAATGCTTCTGTACTGACACAATCATATGACAAAATTCCACACCTGTGTTTCCCTGAACATGCAGTGAACAACCAAAACTGTGAAAATTTCGTTCGAACCTGCTAACCAAATGCATCATGATCTTCATGATCAGAAGTTCAGTGGCCTCTGTGCCTACAATAGTGAACTTCTATAAATCTAATACCAATCTGATCAACACTTCTTCACTTCAAAGTAGTAGCCTTCATCCATCACGTTCTCCAATTTCACCGCTACCATAGAGCTTCCGGTATTACATCATCCCATGATCCCATCAATCTTTCCCAAGGATGCCAACCAGGTGTCATAAGTAAATCTAGTTCTATCATCATGGCAACTGCACTACCTTGACACAGGATTCTATAATCTTTTCTCCGTACCCCCTTCTCGTGTTGTTATTTATTGTTCCTTCTTGCTCAGTAATCCAATAACAATCGGATCTCAAAACAGACCGCTCCATCTTTTCTCGGTGATCAACGCCCGCACTCCAACTTTCAAAAAAATGCCAGTTCACGCGCAAACCGACGATTTCACCACTTAATAGCAATCTTCCACCAGCACAAGCGCCGAGGCCAATAAAGCAACTGCGAAATTCCCCGATCTCGAATCACTCAGACAACAGCAAATTGAAACAAAACGACATCCGCCAACGGCAACCACAAAGGATTAGCCAGCACTCTACGGCGCCAATAACCAAGCAAGCAGACATCAAATAGGCTAATTCTCTCCCTTTCACCCCCCAACAGAAACTCCCACTTGCATGACAAATGGACAAGCACAATTCAAAAGAACAAGAATACACAAATTGATCCCAAAACTGACCAAATCAACCACAAAAAAGGGAAAGAACAAGCAGAAATCTTCACATCAGGATCCTTTCTACACATCATCCATTCCCTATACGATCACCAATGAGAGAGAGAGAGAGATCGTCACCTTCCCAGACCGAAGAGACTCATGGCCGACGGCTACAAGGATCTGCTCGAGCAGATCCCCTCCTCCAAGCTGCGACTGCAGAAGCTGACAAGGGAGAAGGAGGGAGAGGGAGGAAGCGAGCACAGTGTTGTGTCGGTTCTTCTGGTTCTCCCTCTTGTCTTGCGGTGTGTTCTTCTGCGCGTAGAATTGGAGGGGGCGTCCTGCCCGTGCCCGCGATCCGGGCAGCTTTGGGGCCTGCGGGCAGGGTAAAGGAATCGAGGGGCCCCACGCTTAGTTTGTCCCTCCCTTATGCGCCTCAATGTAATTGACCATTTGTAATCAGAGGCGTCATGTGAAGGAATAAAAAATTGTCTACATGTGCCACGTGGCTTACTGTCGTTGGGTGCGTTTGCTATCATTGGGCAGAGGAAATGTGCATTTAGCGTTTACACAGGAAGGAGCGGCAGGGGAAGTGGTCAGTTCGCATCAGCTTGCGATTCCCACGATTCCCCTGTCCCTCTCACCCATGATCTGGCGAGGCTAAGTGCTTGCTTTCTTTCGCGTTCCCGCGTGTGATTAATGAGAACAACAACAACAAACGGTGAGGGAACTAGGTGCCCCAAGTGCTTGCCTTTCTTTCACAAAGAAAGCATTTCAGTCTCCTCAGAATAAGTTTAACTAACGGCGTGTTTAGCATAACTTTTAGTTAAAATTTATTTTTTCAAACTTTTAATATAAAAATATTAAGTAAGAACAAATGATTTAATAATTATAAAAACAAAAGCTGTTTTTAATAATTGTATAGTTCCAACCACAAGTCAAAAACTAATCAAACATCTACATAAATGACTTGCAAAGTCAGTAAGTTTCTCTTAAAATGATTGTGTTGAAGCTTATAAAGACCTAAAAGCACTTTCAAATATAAATTGCACCAAACATGGCCTTAAAAATTTCAAGACACCTTATACGTGGGCAAAACTATCAAATGATAAAGATACAAAAGGACTACACAAGTACTTGAATAACATATGACGATGATAGATCTGGTTTTGACCGAGTTAGGTTCAATTGAAGGTAGCCTAGGGGTCCCACGGCCCGCTTTCAAGGTGTCACATGCAACGGGCACGTGAGCCTCCTCGAAAGTGCCTAACGGGACATCTGAGAAGCGTAAGTCCCAAAAAAGGGGCCCCACCGAGTCCCCCGGCAAAGGCACCAAGTTCTCGAGAGGGCTAAGCCCCCAACAAAGTCCAGCATGGCCTCTTAAGAGGGCCAGGCCCTCGGGGGCAAGACCTGACTTCCCGAGTGGACCAGATTCTCAAGAAGGGTCCAACTTCCTCCTAGTTTCTGCTAGGCAAGGCCAAGGCCTCTACGGCCCAAACACTGAGATCCCGACTTTTCGAGAAGATAAGGACTCTCAAGATGGTTCAAATCATCTCTTTCCCACCGATAAGCGGGAATCACGGTCAAAGTACTGTAACTGCCCATTCGAGGCAAAGCCCCACGATCTCCGCCTCTCATCAAGAGAGGGGATCATGTTTTTCAGCCTATGGGCACACGATCCCCTCAATCAGGGGGCCTAAATCGTGGCCACTACCAGCCATTACAGAACTATCCTCCAATGCCTCATAGAGAAGCCGTATAAATATGCTGGCTCCCCTCCAAAACAAGGTACGCACACTGGTACCCAGAAAATTCTAGCCATTCAGTCGCCTTCTGCTCAAGCATCTGACTTAAGTATCGGAGGGCCTTTTCCCCACCTAGATGGGAGACCCCTTGACTATCTTCTGCATCTTACAGGTCCTTGCCCATTACGTCCTTCCTTGCGAATACAAATTCTATCAAGTAGCCAAAGATCAAATCGAACGGTCCTCAGCGTCTACCAGTTTCTAACCGCTACACTATTGCCAGCAGATGCTTCACCATCCTCAACGGTTAGATCCATTGCAATGACCCTCGGCCTGCCGACTTCGAGGTCATTAGATCGAATCGCTCTTCTTCCAAGCGAGGAGGAGGTGCCAAGAGCCAAAGCCACCACTCAAATGCGCCGACCTAGTCTCACTCTTCCCGAGTGGACCCGACTGTCAAATATTGCATTCACAAGTTGGAAAGGCGACTCAATGAATGGAAGCGATGTCTAGAATGTCAAGAGAGGTGCCTTGAGAACTTTATCCAAGAAAGACATTCTTCCTCCCCTTCCGACAAGGACGAGGACCTGTCTCCCTTCTCCCAAGAGTTCCTTGACGTCCCATCCCAAAGAAGCTTCCTGTCAACAACCTCAATATATACGACGGGCAAGGCAATCCCGAGACCCACTTTAACAATTTTTGGTCTCACATGAGGTTGCACTGGGTTCCGGACGCCATCCACTGCCATGCCTTTGCCACCACTCTAGTGTATATGTATATATACGGCTCCCCTCTAGAACAAGATAGGCACACTAACACCCAGAAAACCCTAGCCATTTAGTCGTCTTCTGCTCAAGGATCTGATTTAGGCATCAGAAGGTCTTTCCCCCACATAGATGGGGGACCCCCTGACTGTCTTCTTCATCTTGCAGGTCCTTGCCCCTTGCATCCTTCCCTACGAATACAAATTCAATCGAGTAGCTAAAGATTGGATCGTACGGTCCTTACCATCTACCAATTTCTAACCCCTACAACATATAAGTGTTTTCTTATTAAATTAAACACATATATTAACAAATTCATCTATTCTAGTGTACCTCTTCCTTTTTCTTCTTATTGTCACATCCTTCCTCATCACACCCACTTGCATCTCTTTTAATTCCCCCTTTTGGGACCGTTCCTTATGCCTTGAGAGTATGTTAAGCTCTATGTCCATTTCCACTCCATTTTCTCTTGTTCTCTCCGCTTTCTCCCTTTATCTACTTACACATTCTCTATGTTTTGTTCTACTATGCCTTCACCCTTTTCTTCTCATCTTCCAATCCCTCTTCATTTCCCTTACACGCCACCCCTTTTGATTCTACCATGCAAGGCCTCTTTTATGCCTTGGTAGTAGTATTTGGTTTCTGTTTTATCAATTTTGATATTTATATTTATAATAACATTCCCCTGAACTATTGTCCTCCACATTCCTCTTGTATCAATTATATAGTATTTATATTCTTGAGTGCAAAAATATTTGTCAAAACTAATACTATTTCAAAATTAATATTCTAACTAAGTAGACATTAACTATTTAGATCCAAAATACACTATTTAGATCCAAAATACATTTTACTCAAACATTACTATCTCTCCCTCTCTCTATCACATGTTACATTAGATTCCATTGGAGTGTCGAGGACAATCTTTCAATTAGAATCGCGTAGATATTACTAGAGGTCATGCACCTGCGCAGCTAATAGCATCGCATTATAGGAAGCGAACTGCAAATGTAAATTAGAATCCATCCAAAGTGAGAATTGAAACCAATTCCAGTTATTTTTCTAAAACGGGTCAGAGGATATATGCGATTGTATATTTCCATTGCTTTTGATGTGATGATTTTTTATATTTCACCTCCCCATGTGATCCTTACATTTACATCACTGTCTTCAAACCATTTATTTGTGTGTGACTTTCTAAGCCTAATATCGAGATGGCAATAAACCTATTAAATATTAAAATTCTTTTTTATATATTTTTATTAAATTAACTCCTTAACTTAATTTATTATCGTATGATTAAATCACACTTATTTAATTATCCAATAGTCTGATAATTGGATAGTTGTCAGTTAACTCTTAGCTAAACCATAGCTCATATATCATACTTGACACTGACTAATGCCATGACCCCCAAACAATACAGTGCATTCATAACCATATTGGAATCTTTCATTCTACAGTTATCATGCAACTTTAATCCTTTACTCACACATATAATACCCCTGATCATTTTTGAAGTACGGTCGTGTTAAACTCCCTCAAGTGATCGTGTAAGGATTGAGGTTTCATATATAGTTATCGGATCGGTTTTGGTATCGGACCCCTTCGTTGGGCCCTTGAGGGCTCGCGATTTTGAGCAACGTCGGCTTAGGGGGACGCCATTTAGGAGTCATGCGAGGGTGCCACGTGGGCGAACGTTGGGGCGCGAGTGTACGGCCCCAATCTGATCGTCTAAAAGGCGTCTTGTATGACCGACGTCATTCAGAGATCTGCCAGTGTACGACCCTGATCCGTCGTCTGAATGGCGTCATCTGGGAACGACGCGATTTAACCTGTTTCAGTTTGACGCCTGAGACTTCCCTCCTTTCTCTCATTTCTCTCCTTCTCACTCTCTCTTCCCTCTCTTCAAACAGCTCCATTTCACCCTCCCCTTCTCCTTCCTTTCCTCTCCCCATTTCTCTTCTTCCTCTACTCCATCAACCTCCTACCCCTCACCACTACCACCACCACCACCATCTCCTCTGCGGCACATTGCTCTTCGGACGGTAGCCGACCTTCCAGTGGAGTGACGGCGTCCACGGTGGTACCAGCGATGGCTTGCGGTGTAACGGCGGCGGTTTGGAGCTAAGAGGAGTTCAAGTAACCGGTAAAGTGATGATCCTCGTTGTGTTTTTTGTTTAAAACCATGATTTTTTCACTTTGAAGCATGCGATGTGTATAGAGTACTTTGGGTAAAAAGCATGTTTTAAGGAGTTTTTTTAATGAAAATAGGCATTTTTATGAAATGGAGTTTAGTGTGTTTCAATCGGTTATTTGATTTCTTCCCTTATCTTCTTACATTTTTGGTGTTTTTGGGGGAGAATAGACCCCGATTTTGGCTCGATGGAGGCCGGAGAATCCTTCGATTTCGAGCGTTAAATGGCGTCGAGACTAGGTGACGTCATTTAGAATGGTGTCGACCATGGCCGACGTGATTCAACGGCCCATTTTCTCGGTTCCCAAGGCCAGTGAGGGATAAAGAGCTGAACGACGTCGGCCATGAGCAACGCCATTCAGGCCAGTATCACCGGGTCTCAGCGCCTGTGAGAAAACTGAACCAGTTTAGGAGTCTTGAATGACGTCGGTCACGGGCGATGCGATTCAAGACAGAACCCCATTAATTCATGCAATTAACATGTGTATACATTATTAGATAATTTGGTTAAATGCATATTCGAAACTGTACTTCGAGGACGAGGGTTTTCATATGATCGGATCGCACTTTGCTGTCTTTTGTATGATCGTAGACCTAGAGTGACAGTTGTTAGCGCTTGACATCCTGTGTCGGTGTGGGAGTGACACAACTCCAGTGTGGGAGTGGTGGGGTGACCCCTAGTGAGAGAGGGTCACTTGGAGTACCCTGGGGTATAACTAGTACCGATGTGGGAGTGGTACACTGCGGAGTGTCACTCGTGGCTGGGAGGAGGCAGAACCACCTAGAGTTAGACATGTCGGAATAGCTAGTGTGCTATCTGAAGGGTTGCTTCTTCGTCCCAGCAGGTCGGTGTTTTTCCGCATTTGGCTGCGTAATTTGTGTGTTTCGCAGGAACGCTGGTGTGGACTCCGGTGTTGAGTCGAGTGGTTTTAGAGTTATGTCTGTTGCATCTTCGAATGCATGTGTTTCATATCGGAATTTGGGAGCTGTGTTTACTGCTTTACTTATTTAATTGTTTATTTGTGTTGTTGCACTTGTGGATGCGTGAGTGGGTGGAGGGATCGGAGGATCCCTACTGAGTCCATTTCGATGAGACTCACCCCTGCCGTTTTCAGGTGAGGGTTCTAGGTAGGTGTAGCGTGGAGGGTTTTGTCTCGGGTTGCACACCAGCAACCACTATTCCGCAGTATGTCCCGATGTAGTTGTTATTTCATTTTCAGGTCTGTACACTTAATTATTTCTTTTCAGTTGGAATATGCAATCATTTGCTGAGTCGAGTCGAATTGTAATAATTTTTTATTCATGCACTTCCTTTATAATTCGATGTGATGTGGAATGTTTAGATTAGTTTATCATTTATTTCTCAGACTTATCGAGATCTCGATTTGGCTCCAAATTTTAATGATTCGATATCCATTTAGTAATTAGATCCCTAATTATAGGATGACGGGTCATTACAGTTGGTATTAGAGCATTCGGCCTGGCAAATAGATGAATAACTATATTAAATACCGTAAATTTCAGCAAATAAATATATTATCCCGTACATGCATGACGATAGTTTAGGTTGTGAGCTCTAATTAGAGGTTTTCGATTCTTGTGATTGTAGGCGATTAGATAGCTCATAGGAAGAGGGTGCCAGTTATTCGGGAGCAAGGAAACGTTTCTAGCGGGTCTGAGCCCAGTAGACAGAATATAGATCGTTTTGTGGAGGTTATGACGGACTCAATGACTAGATATCAGACTCGAGACCCTAGTGAAAGTTCTAGTGCTCGGGGAGGGCCTTCAACCACCCTGGAGAGATTCCTGAAGCTGAGGCCCCCTCATTTTATCGGTCGTCCTGACCCGGATGAGGCCGCTCATTGGCTGAAGGAGATGCAGAAGACTTTTGACACTTTAGACTGTGCGGCAGTTGAGAGGACCCCGTTGGCTACCTTCATGTTGAAGGATGATGCCTATGATTGGTGGATCACTTTGAAGAGTTTGTCTTATGCAGATAAGAATCTCAGGGAGATTCCGTGGGAGACATTTGTGAAGGAGTTCAACGGGTAGTACTTTCTAGGCATGTCCAGAAGACCAAGGAGAGGGAGTTTATGGAGTTGACCTAAGAGAGCATGACGGTGCTCGAGTACCAGATGAAGTTCGTCGCTTTAGGACAGTTTCTACCCTTCCTCTCGGGGGATGAGGAACGTCGGGTTGAGAGGTTCGTAGACGGACTGAGGTCCAACTTGAGGAATTTTGTGGCATCCCACTGTTGTTCAGACTTGGCATCGGCGGTTAAGTGTGTTGCAACAGTAGAGGCACAGCACGATCAATCGGCTCGAGAGAGGGGGCTGGCTACTCAGGGGCCAACATACGGCAAGGGGAAGACAATAGCAGCGGTAGTAGCTCCTTCGTCTAGATCGAGATCGTCTTCACTCAGCTCCATATTCAGGAGGTTCTTTCGAGGTGGTGGCGGCAACAACAGTAGTAGTGGCAGTAGTAGACCCAGGCAGATGCAACAAAGTCATTCGGTACCCAGCACACAGCAAGAGGCAGCACAGAGACTGCCAGAGGCTTGTCGCCATTGTGGTGATACTCATGATGGGACTCAGTGTCCTGCATTTATTGGGAGGGATTATACTTGTGGCCAGTAGGGCCATTTGGCGAAGTATTGCCCGCAGGGGCGTGGTCAGGGGCAAGGACCGGGAGATCAGAAGAAGTAAAAAATCTAAGGGAGAGTTCTCGCTATCACCAGGAAGGAGGCTCGCGCATCTAACTTGGTGGAAGGTACACTTTCTGTCCTTGAGAACTCCGCCCACGTGTTGATTGATTCGGGTGCTTCGCATTCCTTTATTTATGAGCAGTTCGTAGATGTTCTTTCTGCACCCGTTGATGAGATATCTGATGGATTGATGGTTGAGATTCCTTCTAGGGATTTCATGTTGACCTATAACTGTATGAGTGAGGTTCCCTTAACCATTGAGCATCATCAATTACCTGCCTAGTTAGTTGTGCTTGCCATTCGTTACTTTGATGTCATCTTGGGCATAGACTGGTTGGAGACTTATTATACCGAGGTGGAGTGCCAAAGGAAGAGAATGCGCTTCTCCATCCCGGGCATCCTGGCCTTCTACTTCTAAGGTATTAGGGTCTCGTCTCGTGGTATTCTTATTTTTGCTTTTAAGGCCCAGAGGTTACTTGTTGGTGGCTGGGAGGCTTTCCTTGCCTCAGTAGTTGTAGCTGGTGATAGTAGTGGTTCCAGTCCTTGGAAGGTGCATGTAGTTTGTTGTTAGTATTAGATGGTCTCAAAGCCAATCCGATACTATGTATTGATTCAGATTATTAATAAATGACAATAATTCATTGTGTGTAATTAATTCGATCTCTATTTATCGTATCACGATGAAGTCCATGAACATGTGCAACAGTCTTCGGATTATGATGATATCATAATTACGGGACCGAAGACTTATAAACACATGTTCTTAATTGTTCCTAGTCATAGGATGTTTGATATAGGACATCGAACATCCGGATAGACTAGTATAGGTTACTTCAGCTCATATGATGAGGGTGACTGATCCCATAAGTCACTTGTGCGGAGACACTATGCTGGACCTGTAGGTGCTCCTTGGTGAATGAGTTCACTGAACTGATCCGACTATGAATTGCTGGATGGTAAACACCTCACTGTTAACCAGCTCGATTCTTTTGTCATGGTTGCGTGGATGATCCTTGGACCTAAGACGCCAAAGATATCTTGTTGGTAGGTTTCTGAACTTTGACTTTGACTAACTAATCCCTAACCATGGGTTATCAATAAGTCAAGCGATCGGGTTCAGGGAAATCCCCTCGAAGGTAATTGTGTGTTCAATATGGGATCATCCGCTCTCGGTAGTTTGAGAGAGAATGTTTCGGGAATGATGCGCTTAAAGTCCTTGGCCAGGGCGGACTCTATATTCGATAAGGAGTTATCGGATTCAGATTAGCGGCATCTGATTTAAGTGAATCGACCGAATAGGATTTAACAGTAAACCATACCCTAGGTCGATTCGGGAACATTGCACGGATGAAGGATTATATCCGCGCGCTAACCGATGACAGAAAGGTTCTAAGGGAGGGTTGCAATAACCCCAGTGTCATCCAAGATTACGCGATGTTGCTTGGCATTCAACGTGATCGGAAGTCCGTCCGAATTTATTGTGGGACATTAAATTCGGCTGATTAATTGAATATAAGGATATTAATTAATTCAGTACTGGACTTAATGGGCTATTAACTGGACTGGTATTTGGGCCTAGAGGGTCACACGCAAATGGTTTTCAAGTCGATGGATAATCCGACAGGATTTCGGATAAGTCTGGGTTTTTATGAAAAACCGCAAACATACTTATTATAAAAGAACGGATTCTACGTCGGGGGCCAGCAACCCTAACCTAGCCGTCGTTCTTTCTCTCTCTCTCCTCTCTTCTGGGCGTGTGACACGAGGCGGCCATCTGGAGACTCTGCTTCGATTTCCGACTGCTCCGCCTCCCGTTCGACGGGAGATTCCGAATCCGCATGTCGCGGCGGATTACGCGCAGCCAGACGGGATCCACGAACGCTGCATCGAGCGAGGAGGCGATGACGATCCATCGCGAGGAGAACCGCGTGGATACCGCTAAAGGTCGGGCATCTACGCGACTTGCGGCATCGCTCCGACGGAACCGGAAAACGAATGCGGATTCGAATCCGCCCAAGGTAAATCCAATTTACTCCGGTCTTGTTTTGTTGATCGAAACGGGACGGATCCGATCCCAAAATTATTTTTATTCCGCTGCGTTTTCGGTCGGATCCCGACACAGCGATCCCAACAGTGGTATCAGAGCCAGGTTTCACTGTGTTTTCGCCGTTTCGGTCTCCAAATGATGCGTTTATAATTAATTCCATGCGTAGTTTAGATTTTAATTACATTTGTTGTAATCATGTGATGATCACAGTAAATTTACCGTAAATTATTCTGATTAAAATCGATTTTTCTTTGGGTTATTTCGTGTTCTTCGTCTGACGAAGAACGCATCGTGACGGCATGTTTACGGGCACCCCAAAGGTTGGGGATGGCTCGCCGGCGTGTGGATTTCCTCCCATGGGATCGTTGGTGGTCAGAAGGATCCAAGATAGGCGATGGGGAGGATAGCTAGACCCCCTCTATCTTCCAAATTTTAGTTGAAAAACCATGGCCACCATGGGGTTCGAATTACAGAAAAAACCACCAAGAAAAAGGGGTTTTCCGGTGGCCTTGGAGGCACCGGCACCGTCTTCGGCGTCCCTGGCCGCCAGCCAGGGGCTCACGGCGCCGGGGGCCCGCTGGCCGACTCCTGCTGGGCAGGTGGTCGGCGGCGGAGCCGCCGCCTCCCGCCCCCCCCCCCCCCCCGACGCAGCTAGGTAATGGCCCGGGCCTTGGGCCGACCAAGCCCGGCGCCCGACGCGGGCCAGGCCCACCTATGGGGCGGGACTGGGCCCGGTCTGGGCGCCGGCTTGGGCCGGTCCAGGGGCTGGACCGGGCCCGGTTCTGCTGCCCCCTTTTTATTTTTTTATTAACCCAATTAAATTCCTATTAAATTGATTATTTGCCTATAAATTCCAGAAATTTTATTAAAAATTTAAATTTTGATTTTAATCTATATGATCATTTTATAGGCCAATAATTAAATATTTTAAATAGGAATTAGCTATTTAACAAATGTTGTTAATTAGCTTTTAATCTAACTGTTAGATTATCTTGACATTAAAGAGAATTAATTTAATTGTTAAATTAAATTTTTAATGTCTGTAAAATTAACTAGCATGGAATGTTATAAATGCGTCTATTTAGAGTTAACATGCATGTATTATTTTCATGTGCATTAGTTTGTTTATTTGAATTAGATTTAAATTAACATACTTTGACCTAATGAAATTTTTCGAAAATTCTAAATCCAATTTTGATTGGTCCCTGATTTTATGAAACATAAAATTATGTATTTTCAAAAATTTTATTTAGTCATTTGATGTGCAATTCATGTGTGGTTTGTTTAACTAAAACACATGGTGGTCATGGATGGGCAATTTTGTGGATGGGGAATCTGATTGTGTGGTTTGTTATTTATTAATAAATAGAGGTCTGCGAACCTCTCCCTCTTATATTCCAATGTATTTCTACCTCCCTCCTTGATGTAATCGCCATAAGGCTTCCTCTTTCTATAAATTATCTTGTAATTGAGAATTATGAAGTAATTTGATCGAGGCGGCTGCGCGCGGAGCGAGGATGATCTACAACTGCCGACCAGATGAAAATGAAGGAGTTCATTGAATCTATGGGTTTGCAGACTCATGATATAAGTTGTTATATTGTGTATGTGTGTGCGTTTGACTGTCTGGCTCAAGTTAAACCACAGTGCCATCCATGACCACACTAATGACATGTATGTGATGCGTGTGCTTAATATTTGTTAGGTTATTAGTATTTATAATATATTCGATATATTTTAATACTATCACCTAGGATGAGACCAAACTAAATAAGTAAAACCTTCGTAACAAATTCTAAGCCGGAGCGCGAGTCATTGAGAATGCACCACGTGGCTCTCTATCAATATGATTAATAGAACTTAATTCAGTGGTGACAGATACTATGTGTTTACCCGAGGTTTGTCATTAACTGATGAGAGAACTATTGATCATGACATTAGATGCCTTTGGATAAAAGTAGAGGAACGATATAGTCATCCATGTGTTTATCCGGAAACTATATTTCTACCATACTTTATCATGTATTGATGGTAATGCTTAGACCGGGATAATGGTCTACTGTGTTTACCCGGGACCATTAATAACCTGGGAGCCGAAATATGATCGGATATTGCAAGGAGTTGCAATTATCATGAGATGATTGCTCTGAGATACCGGTATGATACTACGTGTTTACCCGAGGTCATACTGTGATGCTTGGAGATTCTGATCCCCACTAAGAGACAGTCGGCGTCTCTCGTTCTATATATCTGAAGGTTATACAGTCCGTTGAAAATTAGTGGGAGTAAAACTAGATAATAAAAAATCATATCTTGTTTTAATTAATCTGAATATCTGCTAATTATCATTTGATTATCTCCTGTAGGCTAGAATGTCGCACCATAACCCGTTGCGAGGCATACTTGATGCCAACCGTTTGACAGACACAAATTACTCAGACTGGCTCAGGAACCTGAAGATTGTTCTCAGGTCTGAGCAGATTACCTACGTCTTAGATAATGAACCTCCTGTTGAACCAACATTAGATGCCTCAAAGGAGGAAATGATAGCATATGAAAAATGGAAGGAAGATTCCACCATGGCCCAATGCTACATGTTAGCCTCTATGAGCAATGAGTTGCAGAGGCAACATGAAGAGATGGATGCTAGATCCATCATGCTCCATTTGAAGGAGCTATTTGGTGAGTAGAGCAGAATCGAACGATATGAGATATCGAAGAATCTGTTCAAGGCTCAGATGGCAGAGGGAACTTCACTACATAATCACGTGCTGAAGATGATTGAGTGGGTGGAGAGGCTGGATGCTCTTGGGATTACACTTCCCAAGGAGATGCACACAGACCTCATGTTGTCTTTACTTCCACAGTCATATGCTCAGTTCATCGTTTATTTTAACATGAATAAGATCCAGGTCACCTTGGCTGAACTACTGAACATGTTAAAGACTGCTGAAGGGAACCTTATGAAGGATAAACCCCAAGTCTTCATGGTTGGTAAGACCAATAGAAAAAGACTTGTAGTCCAAGCTTTTCGAAAGAATAAGAACAAGGTTCAGAGAAAGGCAAAGGTTGTCAAGAAAGACAAAGGTAAAAGTGCTGAGAAAGGTGATTGCTTCTACTGTCACCAGAAAGGCCATTGGAAGAGGAATTGCAAAGAATACCTCAAGGACAAGGCTCAAGGAACTGTGAAGCAGTAGGACGCTTCAGGTATCTATATGATAGATGTAAACTTGTCAAAAAGATATTGTACATCATGAGTATTAAATACTGGATGTGTATCTCATATATGCAATTATGTGCAGGCACTGACAAGAAGGCATAAGCTGAGGACCGGCGAGGTGGAGCTGAGGCTAGGTAACGACGCAAGAGTTGCGGCGATCGCTGTGAGGACAGTGAAGCTCAAGATACCATCCGGAGACACATTTTTATTTGATGAATGTTATTATGTACCTAGCATAATAAGGAACATCATTTCTATTTGATGCTTAGATAGAATTGGATACAATTTAAATTTTGGGGAAAATAGTTGTTCAATTTATTTTGGAAATAAATTAATAGCTTTAGCTATTTTGTCCAATAGTTTGTATCTATTAAACGTGTCTCATGATAATTTACACATCGGTTCTTCAATTAAAAGAAGTAAGTATGAAATAAACAAAGCCTACTTGTGGCATTGTAGGCTTGGACACATTGGTGAAAATAGACTCCAAAGGATGCATAAAGATGGATACTTGGATCCATTTGATTATGAATCATATGCAACTTGTGAGTCATGTTTAATGGGTAAAATAACTAAGTCTCCATTTAGTGGAACTGGAGAACGAGCCAAAGACATATTAGAACTCATACATTCAGATGTATGTGGTCCTATGTCAACCCAAGCCATTGATGGTTTCTCATACTTCATTACATTCACTGATGATTACTCAAGGTTTGGATATATATACTTATTGAAGTATAAGTCTGAAGCTTTTGAAAAATTCAGAAAATTTAAGAATGAAGTAAAAAAACAAACAGGAAAGAGTATAAAAACCATCCGATCCGATCGGGGTGGTGAATACTTGAGTACATAGTTCATTAAATACTT
Organism: Zantedeschia hybrid cultivar; assembly: GCA_030544215.1. Classification (NCBI taxonomy): domain Eukaryota; kingdom Viridiplantae; phylum Streptophyta; class Magnoliopsida; order Alismatales; family Araceae; genus Zantedeschia; species Zantedeschia hybrid cultivar. The sequence goes on from JARZZO010000011.1 coordinate 53,588,552, forward strand.
AAAGGATAATGGTATTCTTTCTCAGCTTACATCTCCTATACACCTCAGATGAATGCTGTATCAGAAAGGAGAAATCGCACATTAATGGAAATGGTGCGATCTATGATGAGCATGTCCAAATTACCAATGTCCTTATGGGGATATGCACTTAGCTCGGCTATGTATATCCTGAACAAGGTACCCAACAAATCTGTTGAAACCACTCCATATGAGATATGGAATGGAAGGAAATCAGACCTTAAACATGTTAAAGTCTGGGGATGTCCTGCTCATGTTAAAAGACATGACGCAGATAAGCTGGAATCCAGAATTGACAAATACAAATTTGTGGGATATCCAAAGGAAACTTATGGATATTACTTTTATCATCCTGGTGAACAAAAGATGTTTGTGGCTAGGAGAGCTGTCTTTCTGGAAGAAGATTATATTCTCCAGAAGGACAGTGGGAGTAAAGTAATTCTGGAAGAAATTCTAGACCCACAAACTGGTAATGGTTCATCGGATGAACCGTCAGTTTCTAAACCTGTTCAAAATGATACACAGGAATCTCGTAGGTCTGAAAGAGTACCTAAACCACCAGAAAGATATGTGAGACATATTAATTTGGATGGTTCAAGGATACTCTATAATGAGGATGATGATCTTAAGACTTACCAGGAGGCCATTGAAAGTCCAGAGGCCGGGAAATGGCGGGAAGCCATGAATTCTGAAATACAGTCCATGTACATCAACCAAGTTTGGAACTTGGTAGATTTGCCCGATGGAATAGTACCTATCGGCTGCAAATGGATCTTTAAAAGAAAGATTGGTGCAGATAGACGTATTGAGACTTATAAAGCAAGATTAGTGGCGAAAGGCTATCGTCAAAGACAAGGTGTTGACTATGACGAAACCTTTTCACCAGTTGCTATGATTAAGTCTATCAGAATTCTTCTCGCCATTACTGCCAACCATGATTATGAAATCTGGCAGATGGATGTGAAGACTGCCTTCCTTAATGGAAACCTTGAGGATGAGGTGTATATGATACAACTAGAAGGATTCACATCCAAAGAATCTCTAGACATGGTATGCAAGTTGCAGAGGTCCATTTATGGACTAAAGCAAGCATCCCGAAGCTGGAACATAAGATTTGATGAGGCAATCAAATCTTATGGCTTCATTAAGAATGAAGATGAGCCTTGTGTATACAAGAAAAACAGTGGGAGTGCAATCACATTTCTGATTATTTACGTTGACGACATCCTACTCATTGGGAATGATGTAGGAATGATGTCATCAGTAAAGATATGGCTGTCAAAGAACTTCTCCATGAAGGATTTGGGAGAAGCATCTTACGTATTAGGAATACGGATCTATAGAGATAGATCAAAGAAGATGCTAGCTTTAACCCAATCTATGTACATAGAAACCATTGTCAAAAGGTTTGGCATGGAAAACTCCAAGAGAGGTCTCATACCGATGAGACATGGAATTTCACTCTCTAAAGGTCAGTCTCCCAAGACACCTGAAGAGAGGGTTGTGATAGATAAAGTCCCCTATGCTTCTGCCATAGGGTCCATCATGTATGCCATGCTATGTACCAGACTTGATGTAGCATATGCTCTAAGTGTTACGAGCAGACATCAGGCAGATCCAGGTGATGAACACTGGAAGGCTGTGAAATGCATCCTTAAGTACTTAAGAAGGACTAAGGATCTATTTCTAGTCTATGGAGGAGGAGACTTAAAGCTGCAAGGATACACTGGCTCGAGTTTTCAGTCTGATCCTGACGACAGCAAGTCAACATCAGGTTTTGTTTTCACACTCAACGGGGGAGCAGTGAGCTGGAAAAGTTCCAAGCAAGAAACCACTGCTGATTCGACAACGGAAGTCGAGTATATTGCTGCTGCTGAAGCCGCCAAGGAAGCTGTATGGATGAAGAAATTCATCGGTGATCTTGGTGTGGTGGAAAGCATATCTGGTCCCATCCCACTGCTGTGTGACAACAATGGGGCGATTGCTCAAGCGAAAGAGCCGAGGTCTCATCAGAAGTCGAAGCACATTCTGCGGCGCTTTCATCTGATCAGAGAGATTATAGCTCGAGGAGATGTCGTGGTGGAAAGAGTTCCTTCAGCCGACAACGTAGCAGATCCACTTACAAAGCCTTTGTCTCAAAATGTTTTTGAGCATCACTTAGAGAATATGGATATTCTGTATAAAAGTGATTGACTTTAGTCCAAGTGGGAGATTGTTAGTATTAGATGGTCTCAAAGCCAATCCGATACTATGTACTTATTCAGATTATTAATAAATGGCAATAATTCATTGTGTGTAATTAATTCGATCTCTATTTATCGTATCACGATGAAGTCCATGAACATGTGCAACAGTCTTCGGATTATGATGATATCATAATTACGGGACCGAAGACTTATAAACACATGTTCTTAATTGTTCCTAGTCATAGGATGTTTGAGATAGGACATCGAACATCCGGATAGACTAGTATAGGTTACTTCAGCTCATATGATGAGGGTGACTGATCCCATAAGTCACTTGTGTGGAGACACTATGCTGGACCTGTAGGTGCTCCTTGGTGAATGAGTTCACTGAACTGATCCGACTATGAATCGCTGGATGGTAAACACCTCACTGTTAACCAGCTCGATTCTTTTGTCACGGTTGCGTGGATGATCCTTGGACCTGAGACGCCAAAGATATCTTGTTGGTAGGTTTCTGAACTTTGACTTTGACTAACGAATCCCTAACCATGGGTTATCAATAAGTCAAGCGATCGGGTTCAGGGAAATGCCCTCGAAAGTAATTGTGTGTTCAATACGGGATCATCCGCTCTCGGTAGTTTGAGAGAGAATGTTCCGGGAATGATGCGCTTAAAGTCCCTGGCCAGGGCGGACTTTATATTCGATAAGGAGTTATCGGATTCAGATTAGCGGCATCTGATTCAAGTGAATCGACCGAATAGGATTTAACAGTAAACTATACCCTAGGTGAATTCGGGAACATTGCACAGATGAAGGATTATATCTGCGCGCTAACCGATGACAGAAAGGTTCCAAGGGAGGGTTGCAATAACCCCAGTGCCATCCAGGATCATGCGATGTTGCTTGGCATCCAACGTGATCGGAAGTCCGTCCGAATTTATTGTGGAACATTAAATTCGGCTGATTAATTGAATATAAGGATATTAATTAATTCAGTGGGTCAGTAAAAAGTTACTGGACTTAATAGGCTATTAACTGGACTGGTATTTGGGCCTAGAGGGTCACACGCAAATGGTTTTCAAGTCGATGGATAATCCGACAGGATTTCGGATAAGTCTGGATTTTTATGAAAAACCGCAAACAAACTTATTATAAAAGAACGGATTCTACGTCGAGGGCTAGCAACCCTAACCTAGCCGTCGTTCTTTCTCTCTCTCTCCTCTCTTCTGGGCATGTGACACGAGGCGGCCATTTGGAGGCTCCGCTTCGATTCCCGACTGCTCCGCCTCCCGTCCGACGGGAGATTCCGAATCCGCATGTTGTGGTGGATTACGCGCAGCTAGACGGGATCCACGAACGCTGCATTGAGCGAGGAGGCGAGGACGATCCATCGCAAGGAGAACCGCGTGGATACCGCTAGAGGTCGGGCATCTGCGCGACTTGCGGCATCGCTCCGACGGAACCGGAAAACGAACGCGGATTCAAATCCGCGCAAGGTAAATCCGATTTACTCCGGTCTTGTTTTGTTGATCGAAACGGGATGGATCCGATCCCGAAATTATTTTTATTCCGCTGTATTTTTGGTCAGATCCCGACACAGCGATCCCAACATTTGTAACTTTGTTGATGTGTTTTATGAGGAGTTGCCTGGCCTTCCTCCTCAGCAGAAGGTTGAGTTCACTATTTAGCTTGCACTGGGTACGACGTCCTTGTCTAAGGCCTCGTATCAGATGGCTCCAGCCGAACTCGTTGAGTTGAAGGCGCAGTTGCAGAAATTGCTAGATAAGGGTTTTATCTGTCCCAGCACTTCTCCGTGGGGTGCTCCTGTTCTATTTGTTAGGAAGAAGGATAGTTCTATGAGGCTGTGCATTGATTATAGACAGCTGAACCAAGTAACAGTAAAGAACAAGTACCCACTTCCGAGAATCGATGATCTGAGATCAATTGCAGTTTGCTAAGGTATTTTCGAAGATTGACTTGAGGTCATGGTATTATCAAATGAGGATCCGTGAGGCTGATGTGAGTAAGACGGCTTTTAGGACTCGGTACGGACATTATGAGTTTTTGGTTATGCCTTTCGGTTTGACCAATGCTCCAGCGGCTTTTATGGATTTAATGAACCGGGTCTTCAGGGCCCATCTGGATCAGTTTGTGGTGGTGTTTAAAGATGATATTTTGGTGTATTCTTCTTATGAGGAAGAGCATGCCATGCATCTTCAAGTGATGTTGTAGGTTTTGAGAGACCACAAACTCTATGCCAAGTTTAGCAAGTGTGAATTCTGGCTAGATAAGGTGTACTTCCTGGGGCATGTCATCTTTGGTGATGACATTACTGTAGATCTAGTCAAGATTGAGGCAGTGATGGACTGGGACAGACCAACGTCAGTGACTGAGATTAGGAGCTTCCTGGGTTAGCAGGGTATTACAGACGGTTTGTCCATAAATTTTTTTCCATAGCGACCCCCTTGTCGAAGTTGACTCATAAGGGAGTTTGTTTTGTGTGGACCGAGAAGTGTGAGCGGAGCTTTACTGAGTTGAAGACTCATCTCACTTTGGCTCCATTGCTAGTGCTTCCATCTGGTTCTAGTGGATTCGTGGTTTACTCAGATGCATCTCGTCGAAGTTTGGGTGCGGTTTTGATACAGTATAGTAAGGTCGTGGCCTATGCATTTAGACAACTGAAGAAGCATGAGGTGAACTACCCCACTCATGACTTGGAGTTGGCGGCTGTGGTATTTGCACTAAAGATCTGGGGGCACTACTTATATGGGGAGAAGTTCTAGGTCTTCACTGATCATAAGAGCCTGAAGTATATATTCACACATAGGGATCTGAACTTAAGGCAGCGCTGGTGGATGGAGTTTATCAAGGACTATGATTTTGGCCTCTCTTACCATCTGGGCAAGGCGAACGTGGTGGCGGACGCCTTGAGTCGGAAGACGGTCATGTCATATCTCATGATTCGACAGTGGAGATTGTATGAGCAGGTTGTGGAATCTTCTTTTAAGATTCCTTGATAGGCTGATAGAGCCGTGCTAGCCAGCTTGACTGTAAGGCAAGCAGTATACCATGCAGTGATCGAGGGTTAGAGAGCGGATGCAGAGTTACCATAGATTCTCCAAATATCAGAGGTGGAGTTGTGGGATGACGGCACAGTTAGATATAGAGGCAGACTTTATGTTCCAGTTGAGGAAGAGATGCGCAGGTGTATCCTAGATGAGACGCATCATTCTAGATATGTAGTGCATCCCGGAACGACTAAGATGTATCATTGTTTGAGAAGGCACTTTTGATGGCCTGACATGAAGAAGGACATGGCTGAGTATGTGGCAAGGTGTCGGACTTGTCAGCAAGTTAAGGCAGAACATTAGAGACCAAGAGGGTTGTTGCAGCCATTATCGATCCCAGAGTGGAAATGGGAACACGTGACTATGGACTTTGTGATGGGACTGCCCGTGTCACTTGGCAAGAGAGATGCGATTTGGGTCATTGTTGATCAATTGACCAAGTCAATACACTTTCTAGCTATTAAGAAGGACTGGTCAGTCGGTAAGTTGGCTAGGTTGTTTGTAGACCGGATCATCTCTCTGTATGGGGTGCCTTGGTCCATTGTGTCAGATCGAGATCCGAGATTTACTTCTAGATTCTGGAGGAGTTTTCAGAAAGCCTTGGATACGCAGTTAGCTTTCAGCTTGACTTATCATCCCGAGACTGATGGATAGTCAGAGAGGATCATTTAGACACTAGAGGACATGCTCAGGGCTTGTTGCCTAGATTGGGGAGGTTCTCGGGAGCAGCACTTGTCTACTATAGAGTTTGCATACAATAACAAGTATCATTCCAGTATCGGCATGGCGCCGTATGAGACCTTGTACAAGCGGCCGTGTCGATCTCCTGTGAATTGGTTTGAGATTGGTGAAAGGCAGATGGCAGAGCCAAAGATGGTACAATAGTGAGCAGAGGTTGCCAGAGTGGTGCGGCAGAGGTTGACTGCAGCCCAGAGTAGACAAAAGAGTTATGTAGATTTCCGCAGGAGGCCACTCGAGTTTTAGGTTGGGGACTACGTGTTTCTCCAAGTCTTACCCTCCAAGGGTGTGATGAGATTCGGGAAGTGAGATAAGCTGAGTCCGCGTTATATTGAGCATTTTCTCATTCTTGCTCGAATTGGGGAAACGACGTATTAGCTAGCCTTGTCACTCAGTTTTGCAGGAGTGCACAATGTGTTCCATGTTTCTTTACTAAGAAAGTATGTCTAGGATCCGTCTCATGTCTTAGACTTTTCGGAATTGGAGGTCGTTGAGGACTTGTCATTTCCGCAATTTTCAGTACGTATTGAGGATCCCAGAAAGCAGGTCCTTCGGAACAAGGTAGTTCCTCTGGTCAAGGTGATTTGACAGTATCGCTCCGGAGGCAAGGCGACCTGGGAGCGAGAGGATGAGATGCGGTAACAGTTTTCCTACTTTTTTTTGTAAGTTCTCTTGTGAGCTTGAACCATCATTTTCGTTCTCGTTATTTACATAACAGTAATTTCAGGGACAAAATTCTTTTAAGGGGGGAGAATGTAAGGATTGAGGTTTCAGATCTGGTTATCGGGTCAGTTTTGGTATCGAACCCCTTGGTTTGGGCCCTTGTGGGTTAGGGGCATGGACTCTTTAGGAGCCATGCGGGGGTGCCACATGGGCGAGCATTAGGGCGCGAGTGTACGGCCCTAGTCTGATCGTTTGAAAGGCGTCTTGCATGATCGACGCCATTCAGAGATCTACCAGTGTACGACCTCGACCCGTCGTCTGAGAACGACGCAATTTAGCCTGTTTCGGTTTGATGCCCGAGACTTTCCTCCTTTCTCTCATTTCTCTCCTTCTCATTCTCTCTCTTCCCTCTCTCCGAACAGCTCCATTTTCCCTTCCCTTTCTCCTTCCTTTCCTCTCCCTATTTCTCCTCTTCCTCCACTCCATCAACCTCCTACCTCTCACCACTACCACCACCATCTCCTCCATGATACATTGCTTTCCGGACGGTGGCCGACGTCCCGGTGAAGTGACGGCGTCTACGGTGATACCGACGATGGCTTGCGGTGTAGCGGTGGCGGCTTAGAGCTAGGAGGAGTTCAAGTAACCGGTAGGGTGACGATCCTCGTTGTGTTTTGTTTAAAACTATGATTTTTCCGCTTTGAAGCATGCGATGTGTATGGAGAATTTTGCGTAGAAAGTATGTTTTAAGGGATTTTTTAATGAAAATATGCATTTTTATGAAATGGAGTTTAGTGTGTTTCAATCGGTTATTTGATTTCTTTCCCTATCTTCTTGCGTTTTGGGTGTTTTTAGGGGAGAAGGGACTCCGATTTTGGCTCGGTGGAGGATCTTCCGGTTTCGGGCGTTAAATGACGTCGAGATCAGGTGACGCCATTTATAATGGTGTCAACCATGGCCGACGTGATTCAATGGCCCATTTTCTCAGTTCCCGAGGTTAGTGTGGGATTAAGAGTTGAACGACGTCGGCCATGGGTGACGCCATTCAAGCCAGTATCCCCGGGTCCCAGTGCCTGTGAGAAAATTGAACCCGTTTAGGGATCTTGAATGACGTCGACCACGGGCGATGTGATTCAAGATAGAACCCCATTAATTCATGCAATTAACATATGTATACATTATTAGATAATTTGGTTTAATGCATGTTCGAACCATACTTCGAGGACGAGGGTTTCTGTGTGATCGGATCACACTGTGTTGTCTTTTGTGCGACCGTGGACCTAGAATGACAGTTGTTAGCACTTGACACCCTGTGTTGGTGTGGAAGTGACACAGCTCCGGTGTGGGAGTGGTGGGGTGACCCTTAGTGAGAGAGGGTCACTTGGTATACCCTGGGGTATAACTAGTACCGGTGTGGGAGTGGTACACTGCGGAGTGTCACTCGTGGCTGGGAGGAGGCAGAACCACCTAGAGTTAGACATGTTGGAATAGCCAGTGTGCTATCCGAAGGGTTGCTGCTCCGTCCCAGCAGGTCGGTGTTTTTCCGCATTCGGCTGCGTGATTTGTGTGTTTCGCAGGAACGCTGGTTGTGGACTCCGATGTTGAGTCGAGTGGTTTTAGAGTTATGTCTGTTGCATCTTCGAATGCATGTGTTTCATATCGGAATTTGGGAGCTGTGTTTACTACTTTACTTATTTAATTGTCTATTTGTGTTGTTGCACTTGTGGATGCGTGAGTGGGTGGAGGGATTGGAGGATCCCTACTGAGTCCATTTCGATGAGACTCTGTTAGGATCTGGGCGGGACGCGAAGAACGCAGCGGAAACGACGAACAAAAATTTATCTCGCCCGATGCCCGCTGATCCGATTCGGAACGAAAACTAAAACCGAAAACTAACGGGAAGTAATCAGATTACCGTGTGCGGATTCGAATCCGCTTCCGTCTCAATTCCGTCGAGGCGATGCCGCGAGCTACACAAGCGTCCGGCCTCCAGCGGTATCCACGTGATCCTCTGCGGTGGTTCGTCCTCGCTCCCTCGTCCGTATCAGCTCGCTCGCTGAAGATCCGTCGCCGCAACGATTGCCGAAAACCCGCCGACAGGAATTCCCGACTTTCGGGAATCGCGCGCGATGGAGACGGAAACAGTCCCGGTGCCTCGAACGGGGCGCCTAAAGGAGGAGAGAGAAAAGGGAGGATGACGGCCAACATGGGAAAATCCTAGAGCTTGGCCCAGGGTTTTTCAACAACGCATATATATATATATATATATATATATATATAAATAAAGTCGGCACGACTTTTCACAAAAGTCCTCGAGTTAATATAAATCCTACTTATGTACCACTGACTGAGAATCTTATTGCGTGTGACCCTCTAGGCCCATTTACCAGTCCGGTTTTCAGCCCGTTAAGTGCAATAACTAGTTATTGACTTATTGTAATTAATTAATATCTAGATATTAACTAATTACTTAACCGAATTAACATCGCATGTAAATTCGGTCGGACTTCCGATCAAGTTGGGTGCCAAGCAACACCGCATGATCCCGGAAGTTAATGGGGTTCAACAACTCACTCATGGAACCTGTCTGTCCACAGTTACCGCATGGCTATAATCCTTCGTTCGCACAATGCTCTCGGGTTAACCTAGGGTATGGTCAACTGTCAAACCTTAGATGGTCAACTCACTTGAATCAAATTCCGTTGTACAATATCGGAAAACATCTTTTCTGATATTGTTTCTGCTCTGGCCAGAGACTCCTGCGGATCTATTCTAGAGCATTCTCTCTCTAGTTACCTGAGAGCGAACGATCCTTTATTGAACACACAGTCACCTTCGAAGGTCTTCCGCTGGACCTGATCCTTGACTATTAGAGATCTCATGGATAGGGATTCGTAGGTCAAGGTCAAAATCCAGAAGTCCACCGACAAGGTGTCTTTTGTGTCTCAAGTCCAAGGATCAACCACGCCACTGTGACGATGAATCAAGCCGATTGACAGTCATGTAAATTACCATTGGCGATTCATGTCGGATCAGTTCAGTGAACTCATTCTCCAATGAGCCCTACAGGTTTACCATTGTGTCTCCACACGAGTAACTAACGAGATCAGTCACCCTCATCATATGAGCTGGAATAACCTGTACTAGTCTAACCGGATGTTTGATGTCCTTCTCAAACATCCTACGACTAGGAACAATTGAGAATATGTGTTTATAAGTCATTAGTCTCATTATTATGATCTCATCATAATCTGATGACTACTGCACATATTCATAGACTTCATTATGCGCAATTATAAATATGCCAATCTACATAATGAATTTAATGCCATTTATTAGTGAACCAGATTGAAATATGTGCCTTATGATTGGCTTAGAGGACACCTATATCCATCAGACTCACCCCTGCAGTTTTCAAGTGAGGGTTCCAGGCATGTGTAGCGTGGAGGGTTTCGTCTCGAGTTGTGCACCGACAACCACTGTTCCAAGATATGTCCCGATGTAGTTGTTATTTCCTTTTCAGGTATGTACACTTAATTATTTCTTTTCAGTTTGAATATATAATTATTTGCTGAGTCGAGTTGAATTGTAATAATTTTTAATTCTTACACTTCTTCACAATTCGATGTGATGTGGAATGTTTAGCTTAATTTATCATTTATTTCTCAGACTTATCGAGATCCTAATTTGACTCTAAATTTTAATGATTTAGTACCCATTTAGTAATCGGATCTTTATTTATAGGGTGGTGGGTCGTTACAGATCGGATAGTCTTACACTTAAATAGTTAAATGAGAAACTCCTTTTAACTTTAGCTAGGGATTTCCTTGCGTGTAACTCTATAGTACAGTCTCTCCCGGAATACAAAGAGTGAATGATTCCATGTTAACTGCATAATTGGCTTCGCATGTATCAGAACACACCCGAACACCCACTATATTAAATTCATCGATTGAGTCTATAAGACATATATCAAAGTATATTGATCCCCAAATAAGACAACTTTGGTGTCTCATATTTAAGAATCAGCTGCATCACTGTGACTATAAGTTTTTCGATTGATAGTTAAGTATCATAACCATTTGGGAACTCATCAGTAGATCAGTTCAATGAACTAATTCTCTAATAAGCGCCTACATACTTACATCAGTGTCTCTGCATAAGTTGCTATATGATCAGTTCCCTCATCACATGAACATACATAGTGTGTACTATTATGCCAGATATTTGATGTCTCTCTCAAATATCTTATGAATAGGAACATTTCACTTAAATAAGATTAATTTCATTATCATAAATTAGGAGAGTAATTAAATATTTAAAACTTTTTTTTCTGTCTCTCTCTCTCTCTCTGCCAAGCATTTGCATCTATAAATTTTAGGTGTTGAAGGGTCCGCAACACCTTAAAAATGAGGAATACACTGTCAGGTCCTGTTTGGTATCGGGATAGAAAAAGGGAAGAATAGGGATAAATTAACCTAGATTAATTTATCCATATCCCTATGCTATGATGTGTTTGGTATGTGAGGGGATAAGAAAAAAGTTAATCCTATTCTCTATTTGGTGAAAATGAGCACAATACGGAAGATAAGTTGTGAAAAAGACATTGCTACCCTTCTAATCTAAAGTAACATGAGTATTATATTATTTTATGTAATATAACTATATATTCAATATATATGTAGTATATTAAGTGTAAATATTTTTTTATTTTTTATTACTCGTATCATGATACACTAAACATACTTAATTCAAATTATTGAATTTAATTATATTTTAAAGGCACTCAATTTATACTACACATAATTAACATATAATTATAATATAATAATATATTAAATATGCTTATTAGTATTGATAATAATATATGTATTATATTATATAATAATGTATTAAAATATTTATTAGTGTTATTTAAAATAATAATGTATATTATTATATTACATATTAAAATATATTAAAGATGCTTATATATTTATTTAAGTATTATATATATTATTATATTTTATATAATATATTCCATGGATATCAGTTTGATTGAGATTACTATTTAATGACACATTATGTCATTAGCTAGTAATGAAGTTGTTATTAAATTTATATTATTTTATAAATCCAATGTAGTACTAATGCTTATTAATACTAATATTAGTATGTAAGTACTAATATTACTAATATAAGTACTAATATTAATTTAAGATAATAATATATGTTATTATATAATATATAATAATATATTGAAAAACTTATTAGTACTATCTAAGATAATAATATATATTATTATATTATGTATAATAATATATTAAAGATGCTTATTACTATTATTTAGTATAATAATATATTCCATATGTATTGGCTTGATTCATATTTCTATTTAATGACATAATGTCATTAACTAGTAATAAAGTTGTTATTAGAGTTAATTATATTACTATTTTAAGAATCCGATGTAATATTAATACTTATTAGTACTAATACTAATAATTTAAGTACAAATACTAATTTAAGATAATAATATATGATATTATATTATATATAATAACATATTAAAGTACTTATTAGCACTATTTAAAGATCATGATATATAAGATAAATATAATAATATATTCTATAGGTGGTATCGATTTGATTAAGAATTTTATTTAATAATATGACAATTATAAGGATTTATAAAGAATATTACAAGATTTTAAGGACTAAAAAGTTAATGAGGTAACTTGTCGTTGTACCCCAAAAATAATATGGCGTTAGATGGAGGGAATAAAATAGAAAATTTCATATATAAACTCATAATTCTTAAACTGCAATTGGAAACAAGGGCTTAGACTACCTTTTACATTTAACAAATTCCAAATGGTTAGGTGAGGGTCCCTAATGGCCATCATCATTCACGAGGCTTTTGTTTTTTACATGAAAACTTACATATCATCGTGGACCTTCGCAAGAAGACAATCTTGATTCTAGACGCATGGATGTGTTAGCTTTGTGCCTATAACTCCTTCCGAATCGAATGCCATGATTTTCGATAGCTCTATAGATATAAATTGATATATTTAGGTAACCTTTATCAATATAAGTTTTGATATTGCTACAAGCAACTAATATATATTGGTTGCACTCTATCAATTTTGATTTTCATATATTGCTAAGAATATTGTCATATCAAATTCAATATAAATCTAAATCGATATTAAAAATGCTAGAGTTAAGTCTTTGAGAGTCTAAAGACTGATTCTCTCTCTCTCTCTCTCTCTCTCTCTCTCTCTTCCCTTCATATTTAGTTATTTTTGTGCCTGTAGCTCTTCCGAAATTAGAAGATAATAATTTAAACTTGGATCCCTTGGTTTGGTTAAGTTTTTAGTCCATTGCTCATGTAACTTGTCATAGGGGAGACAAGATGGAAATTATAAACTTAGAATTGAATTCAAAAATTGCAATTGGAAATAAAGATATTGGATTAGTTTTACATTTAACAAATTTCTAATTATCTGGTGGGCGCTCCCCAAATTATCAACATCAAAAGGGTGAGGCATGCTGTTACCCGTCTTGGAATCTGAAGCTCCAGGCACCTCCTCTCCGCCCACCCCAGAGGTAGCATTGGGCTCCGCTTGAGCATCCAAATTTGTATTATTGCGGGCCCACCTCAAAAGCTCCTGACGGCTTAAAGTTTGAGCAGACCTATTATAGTCCTTTCAGATTTGAATAACTTACTTATCATTTCACAGGTCTTTTGCTTTTTACATGAATATCGTTCGTAGAATTTTATGTATGTCATAAACACCTTTCTTATGGTAAATAATATCGCCATTATCTTTCGAGTCAGCTTACATTAGAAATTACAACAATTTAAAGTCTCCTTTGATATCGATCCTTAAATACGAAATAAATTCCTTTGTCATGTATATTTTGATATTAGTCCTGTTGGGTCGGAGATTCGTCTGCTCTTGAATCACAGAAGATTCCTCCTATTTCTACAAAATAGACATCATGTCAGAGGAGACTCCGGTTGCAATCTAGGGGAACGCCCTCCGATGCTTAAATAAGAGTGCGTAGGAACAAAAAGAAAGTAGAGAGTCTAGTGTAGAATGTACCTTTCTGAGAGTTTGAAGGGGTCTTTGATCTAAGGTTGTAGCCGAGTTCAAACGTACTACGATAAGTTAGACCCGTTCCCAATACGGAACAGGACTATGACTTTTTCTTATCCATTCTGGAGTTGGTCTGAAGGAGAGTTTCTTCAGTAAGAAGTCTCTAGACGCACATTGGACATTGGGGTCCGTTTCGGATTGGGACGCTCCTTGTTGGAGCCTAGGTTCGTGGCCTATTAGTTGAAAGGCCCACTAAACTCTTGTAGCGAGCAAGAACGATCCTTAGTGGGCCGGCTCACCTAACAAATGGGTCAGCGAAATTGGGCTCTCTCAAGTCCTTATAAACTTAGTATAATTTAAGAACAAATTCTTTCAGATAAAAATCATTTAAAAGAAATAAATATTCATAGAATATTCTTCAAGCCAATGTTATAACAAATAGAAAAATTTGAAATAACTCTAAAAATAAAAAAATTGAGCCCCGATGAACAATAAAATGTGACCTTAATGGGCCGAGCTACTAATATTTTTTTATTTTTTTAGATCTTTTTTGGATTGTTCGATCAGAGATCATCAAGTTGTCCGACATGTGGGGCACATTTGGGGTGGCCTAAAAAAGTTCCATTTTTCTTCATTTTGATTGCACTGGCAATCGGTGCAGTAAGTAAAATTCAAATTTTAAATGAGGATATAAGTGCCTTTTTCATAGTAAGCTAAACTAGAACTCATGCTTAACTACGATAGAATTATGGAAAATTGACGGAAGCAAATGGTAAGATTAAAAATAGATAAGTTTAAGTTTACAAGGATTAATATCAAAATATGTAAGATATAAAGACATGTTTCAAATGGGCTTTTCATTATGTTTATAGAGATCGATATCTAAAAAAAAATCCTACAAGAAAATGGCAGCCCTATACCACGGGGTTATTGCTACTGTAAGATCTAGGGGGTTAATCACATAGATAGTCTTGTCTTTACTTTTTCTTTGAAAAAGTCTATTTTTCACATTTAAATCTACGACACTAGAGCAACCTTACAATTGCACCAAAATTCTTCCTCAAATTATAACAATATATGCAAAGTGATGTAGTAACTATTACTCGAATGTTCTTAGGATCGTAAGTGGACTAGTGTGCGCAATTTATAACTTGTGATCCGGATTGACAAAAATCTTGTTGAAGTAGTTCAAAGGTCAACTTCGAATAGGATTCTAGACCTGATACATTAGCGAGCCAAGTTTAAACGTACATATGGTTTGTCTTATTTATGTTGATTCATGTCCGTGAGTATGTCCAACTAAAGGTAAGTTGTATGTGTTCAATAATTCATTTATATTCAGATAAGTAACTTTCTCAAAATTTGATTATAATTTAGTTAATTATTCCAGTAACATGTAAACACATTGGATATATATTTTTTGTCCCATTTCTCTACTCAAGCTTATAGTTCTTTCTAACTTTTTTTACGCTAATGCTCAACTTTCAGGAAAATTAGAAGTGTAACAACCCGCCACCCTATAATCGGGGATCCGATTACTAAATGGGTGTCGAATCATTAATTTGGAACCAAACCAGGATCTAAGTAAGTCTGGGAAATAAATAATAAACTAAGCTAAACATCCACATCGCATTGAATAGAAATGAAAGTGCAGAAATTAAAAGTTATTACAATGCGACTCGATATAGCAAATAATTACATTCTCCAACAGAAAGGAAATAATTAAACATACAGGCTAGAAATAAATAACAACTACGTCGGGGCATACCCCGGAACAACCCCTGAAGGCGCACAACACACGGCCGCACACGCCGCTCTAGGTCTGCTGGGAGTCCTCACCTGAAAACCGCAGGGGTGAGTCTCAAAACAAGACTCAGTAGGGATCCTTCGATCCCCACTGCCTACGCACACACCCACAAGTGCAAGGTACAACTAACGGTAAGGTAATAAGCACAGTAGTAGGTACAATTCCTAATTCTCAACGTGAAATCACGTGCAGTCGGAATATAATAAACATGCATATTCTAAACCAGCCGACAAGGGAACTCACAACTGCCGCCTCGATAGAACACGTCAACCACACACACAAAGGTGGGAAAAACCTCGACCCGCTGAGACCAAACAGTAACCCCTCGGATAGTACTCTAGCTACTCCGGCCCAACTGACTCAGGTGGTTACTCCTTCCCTCAGCATGAGTGACTCTCCGAATGTACCACTCCGACACCGGTACTAGCTGACCCCGGGGTTCACCAGGTGACCCTCTCTCACTAGGCGTCACCCCGCCCACGCCCCCACCGGCGCTGTGCTCACGCCCCCACCAGCACAGGGTGATAAAGCGCTACAATGTCACTCCAGGTCCACAGTAACACAAAACCCAGCACAGTACGATCCGGTCACGTGAAAAGTCCGCGATCGCATAACACACAAAATAGTATCACCCGGTCATGCAGAATCCATTTCTGCCGCGTACACTAAAACATGCATTAACCATCTATCTAGCAGTATGAACACATTTTACTGGCATGAATTAGTGAGGTTCTGTCTTGAATCGCGTCGCCCAAGGCCGACGCCATTCAAGCTCTATGTACTGGTTTATGTAAAACACTGTCTTCAGAATCAGGCCTTAAAAGGCGTCGACACCAGTGGTCGCCTTTTGAAAGGTGTCGACATCCTCAGACGCCATTTAGCACAGAAACCAGGAATTTCAAAGGCCTTACTCAGGAGATTTCTGCCTTAAAAGGCGTCATGGCTACCCGACGTTATTCAAAACGCGTCGCCCACCCATGACGTCTTTTAGTCCCAGAATCCCCGAACTGACAGACTCTTAGTCAGGCGATTCCTGTCTAAAAGGCATCGTGATGGCCCGACGCCCTTCAAAAAGGCGTCGTCCATGCACGACGTCTTTCAACCCCAGGAACCAGAGTCTGCCATGAGCCCGAGGGCTCCCTTCTCAACCCAAACAACCCCAAAATCACCCAAAAATAGAGGGGAAAGAAGAGCAATCCAATCAACAGGAAATCACATCATGAAAATCCCCATATCAACAAGAAGAATTCCTAAACATGCTTGTTCTACCCCCCAAAACCAAAGATCCATAACATGCTTAAACGGGGAAAACATGGTTTAAACACAATACTAAGGGAACCGTCACCCTACCAGATACTTGAACGCCTCCGAGCTTCAAGCCGTCCACCCGTCTCGCCCCACGCCGCCGCCGGTACCGCCGTGGTCGTTCTTACTCCACCGTGACGTCGGCCACCGTCCGGAGAGTAGAACGCCGCAGTGGAAGTGGAGGTGGTAGTGGTAGGAGCTAGGTAGAGGATGGAGTGGAGGAAGAGATGAAACGGTGGGAGGAAAAGAGGGAGGAGGAAGAATCGCCGCCGAGTTCGCCGGAGGGGAAAGAGAGAAGGAAGAAAGTGAGGGAAAGAAGGAGGGCTCGCGGGGTTAACCAGAGACTGGCTAAAACGCGTCGACATCCACGGACGTCTATCAGGTGACGTGACGGCCGCTCTGACAAGACTCTGAAACGCGTCGTCCTACACAGACGCCGTTCAGACAACTTGTCAGGGCCGTACTCTGTCACACTCAGAGTCGCAGTCTGAAAGGCGTCGTCCCACGCGGACGCCATTCAGACGACACGTCAGGGCCGTATTCTCGCGGCCCAAAGCCAGCCCACGTGGCACCCACGTGGCAGAACCTGAAACGCGTCTGCATCGGTGGACGCCGTTCAAAACGCGTCTCGAGGTCCTGACGCGAATCGTCACAGGACCTCAGTCCCCACTAGGGCCAGAACTACAGGGTCCGACCCCGAAAATCGGATCCGAAAGTCTCGATCCTTACAAGAAGTGACTTGCATTTAAAATCAAGGGGGCTAAGGGTTTGTTTAGTCGTATATAAAATGTGTTAGAAGGGAAAACAATTCCAAAGAATGAATTTATTGGAAAAAAAAATATTCCTTTGGAAAACATTTCTACTTTCTTATTTTCTTGAAAAATCATAAGATCTTTAAGTTTTGATGGTATATGTGTAAAATTGTACACCTTTAAGTTTTATGTGCATAAGCATAAAATTATAACATCTTGAGTTAATGGTATAATGTTAGCTTAATTTTGAAGGATCTATTTTTTTTTGCCTGTTTGCCTAGATACTCCCCATCTTCATTGCGTACGCTTGCTCACCCTGACAGTATAAAGCATCTTCTGTTGGAAACCAAAATCTAGATTTAGAAATGGTGAAGAAATGAGATTTTTCATCGATAGATGCTTTTAGGACCACCAAATAAATGGCTATATATGTCAGATTCTTCCTAAAAATATTTTTGATATCTGCATATATACTCCCAACTCTCTTTTATTATCTGCCGTGAGGCAGCTGCATCACGGTGTATGGGGTTGCATGATTGCATCCCATTGGGGGCAAATATCGTAAGGCTGTCAACGGGCCGGGTCGGCCCGTGGGCTTTTGGGTCGGGTCAGCCATACGTTGAGTTTTGGGTTGGCGTGTTGTGCCCGCGGGCCAAAGTCGAGCTTATGAATGGGCCGACAGGCCAAGCCCGCCAGCCTGCGAGCCCGCAAGCTCAAAATGGCGCTGTGGTCGCTCGGGGCACGCGGTGGAGGGAGGAGGATGAGGATCGGGGGAGGGGACAGAGCAGGAGGATATGGCGGCACCGCTGCGGCCTGCGGGGTGGACGACAGAGGAAGGAGAATGGGGATCGGAGGAGGGAGGGGAGGAGAGTATGGCAACAGCCGCGGCAGGGACTTTTCCCGACATGGGGATGCAGGTGGCAGTGCGCCGGTGGCTTCCGCTGCTGCTGCTTGTCCATCGCCGCAGAGGAAGGAGATGGGCGGACCGGGCTGGGGCCCGACGGGCCTACTGGAACAGCTACGGGCTGGGCCAGCCGGGCCAAACCAATCCACGGGCCGGGCCAGACCGGCCAACGTCGGGCTGAGCTGGGCCGGCTAATTGATACCCCTACTTGAACTGTGCCATTGGATTATCTACACCTCCTTAAGTTAATCTCTTTAATCATTGATGAGGCAGAATCTGATTCAGCCCATTATAGCAAGCCCAACGCAGATCAGCCCAGCAACATCAGTAAAAGGCCCACTGGCTGCCTTCGGCCCACCAGCGGCCCTGTAGCCCTCGGCCCAGTAAGCAGCTCAGAGGTCCTTGGCCTATCAGCGGCCCGATAGCCTTCGGCCCATTAGCGGCTCAGCAACCCTCGGCCCAGCAGGCTCCAGCCCACTAAGCGGCATCTGGCCCATTAGCGGCCCAACCCCTTTCGGCCCAGTAGCCGTATCCGGCCCACTCCGGTGGGAGGGTTAGGCGCTGTGGTGGTTTACCAGTAAACCCAAAACATAGTCCTATATCGGCTGTCACCGTTAAGCAACCTCTATCCTCCGCTATAAATACACGGCTATTTATTACCAAAGGTATGTCTTCGAGATCCTAAGGACTATAGTCCAAAAAGCATTAAAGCTACTTCTTCCACTTCTTTACCTTCTGAATCGAATCATCTTCAGAAGCTAACTTAACCGTCGGAGGGAGTTCCTTAGGGCCGAACCCCGGGACCCCTACTGACGGGTTCTTCTTCTTTTCCTCCTTCTGCAGGGGCTTCGGTTTGAATCTTCGCCGACCTCTCCGAGTCGGTCTCGGCAGTCGACCTCGGGTCTTCTCCCTCCGGTCTCGACGCCATTCGCCAGCTGGTCTGCCTCGCCCGAAGGTGCCTCTGCCCCGCCTCGCGCCGGCTGTTCCTCGCCCGGAGGAGCCTCGGCCACGCCTTCCGTAGGCTGGCCCACATCCGTCCGAGGGAGTCTCGGCTTCGCTTCCGTCCGGGCATCCCTCGGCTTCGGATCTTCGGCCTCGTCTCCGCCGTCGCCGCGTTCCGGATCCCTGTCGGGCCTCTTCTCCGATCCGATCCAGCTTCGGATCCCAACTTCGGATTCCAGCCTCAGAATCCGGTCGTGATAGATTCGGCTACATCACGTGGCGCCGTCTGTGGGAAACCAGCAAGAAGTCATGTCTCATCGTCCAGTAACCCGACGATCTGGACAAGACGAGGCAGAGACGCGGGTGACTTCAACACAACCACTTCATTCCGAAGGCGCCCCGTCTGCTCCACCACAAGGTTCGGCTCTTCCTGTCATACCAGAGTCCCTCCCTCCCGGAGACAATCGGGTAGAGGAACTTCAGTAGCTAGTGGTAACGCTGGCCGCCGCCGTTGCTTCTCTAGCGCCCCTGCCAGACATGGTATCCGCCATCGCCCAGCGCATGGGGGTACTGGGCCAGCTCCCCCAGCAAGTACCACCTCCTCTCTTCTGCCCCGCTCAAGACGCAAGGTTTCGGCCAACGTCCTCGCGAGTCTTCCCCGACGAGGCCGCTACGGCGCGCAACGAGCCCTCAGTACCGCCTACCCGAGCCCACAAGTACGTCAACCGGGAAGCCCTGATGTCCAAAGGCAAAAGTACCGCCGAAGCAATTTCGGCGCCTGCCCCTCCAGCGGTTCGTCCTCGACCTAAAGATCAAGAACCCTTACGTAAGCGATATCAGAGGGAGTGGGACCGAGACAAGCGGCGGGATCCGCAACCACAGTACATGCCGCTACATGCTCTCCCTTCCCAAATGCTTATGGAGGTGAAGGGTATGCTCCGGCAGCCGGAGCGCATCAAGACCGATCCGCGCCGAAGGGATCCCCGCAAGTATTGTGAATACCATCGAGAAACCGGCCATTCGACTGACAAATGCCGACACCTTCGGGAGGAGATTGATCGTCTCATCAGAGAGGGCCGACTGCCACAATACCGGCGAGAACAGCCTCAACAGAGGTAGAACCGAGACGCCCCTGAAGCAGCAAGGCAACGTCCACCCTCGGACAAGGAAATCACGTCTCAGCCGAAGCCATGCATCTAAGACAGCCAAAGCCGCAGGAAAGCTTTCTCCCAACTGGGAAGGACCGTATCGTATAAGGGAAGTAATCCGACGAGGGGCTTATCGGTTGGAAACCCTTTCGGGCCAACCTCTCCCTCGTACTTGGAATGTGGAGCGCCTTCGGCGCTACTTCATGTAAGTTACTTCCCCCGAAATTTAGCCGGAAGACATGAATAAAATTTTTTCTTTTGAAATATCATGTCCGGAATGATTTTCTAAGCCCGTGTAAACCGTACCGGGAGTGGCTTCGACCATGCAAATCGTATCGGGAGTGGCACGATTTTTTCTAAGCCCGTGTAAACCGTACCGGGAGTGGCTTCGGCCATGCAAACTGTATCGGGAGTGGCACGATTTTCTAAACCCGTGTAAACCGTACCGGGAGTGGCTTCGGCCATGCAAACTGTATCGGGAGCGGCACTATTTTCTCTAAGCCCATGTAAACCGTACCGGGAGTGGCTTCGGCCATGCAAATCGTATCGGGAGCGGCACGATTTTCTCTAAGCCCGTGTAAACCGTACCGGGAGTGGCTTCGGCCATGCAAACCGTATCGGGAGCGGCACGATTTTCTTTAAGCCCGTGTAAACCGTACCGGGAGTGGCTTCGGCCATGCAAACCGTATCGGGAGCGGCATGATTTTCTAAGTCCGTGTAAACCGTACCGGGAGTGGTTTCGGCCATGCAAACCGTATCGGGAGCGGCATGGCTTCGGCCATACGAAAAGCGACGGGGTCTCGGCCACAAGGAGAGCCAGACTCGGTCGTTCATTTAGAGCACATACAAGTATAAGCAAAGTGCTTTTCATATATATGGACAAAGTACAAAATTGGCCGTACACCTGGCCGCAGCCTTTCCAAAAAGCAAACGAAAACCGGGACAAGCCCCCGTACTAGCTTTCGGCATCATCGCCGTCTACATCGACGGGGGTCTGACCGGGAGATGGAGAAGGAGAATCCTCGACCTGAACAGCTTCAACAGGAGCGGCCTCATCAGGAACAGCCGCGTCACCTTTCTCCGGGGCCGAAGCTCTTTCGGCCTTAAGCTTTTTCCACCAGGCCAGAAGCTCGTCGCCTTCCTCGTCCGTCGGAAGGACGACGCCGGTCAGATCTACGGCTGGGCACGCCTTTTTGGGCGACAGCTAGCCCCAGACTGAATACGGACGACGCCGCCTCAACTCGAGCCTGCATTTTCTCCTCAGCATAATTCGGGCCGGCCTTATAGCTAGCTACGGCTGTACGAGCAGCCTCTTCGGCCTTGGCCTCCAGATATGCCTTGAGAGACGAGACCTCCTCGGCGTGGTGATGGCACTCCTGGATCTCGGCCTTAAGAATTAAATTTTCGGCCCGGACCGCCTCCAATTCCTTCTCAGCTTTCTCCCTCTCCTGCTCGGCCTTCGTCTTGGCCTCGGAGGTGGCGCGGATCACCTCCTTTTGCTCTCCCAGCTCGGCCCGCATCCGGGCATTAGCTTTCAGGAGCAAATCAACGTTGGCCTCGAGACTACGTCGCACCGAGGCAACTTTGCCCGAAGCTAGCTGATCCGAAGCCTGGTCGATGTCCCGGAGCTTCTGCTGAATGGCCACCTGGCGGCGGACGAGTCCCCCGCACATGACCGCAGTCTACAGCCGAAAGCAAGCAACAATCAGCAAGTGCAAACGAGCCAAGGGAAATACTAGACCAAGGCCAAATAAAGAAGGTTTTTACCTGGACAACGTATCGGGCACACTGCATCGCCAAGCCCTCCGAGGACAACTCTCTCATCTCGTCCTCGGCCATCGGGAGGGTTAAGCCGCGGAGCAGGCGTAGGCATGTCCGAGAGTCCTCCAGACTCTCGTCCGCGTAGACCCCCAGATTCGAGACCCAAAGCTCATGCCCGTATTCACGGGACATGTGCGTCCTGGAACCTCCGAAGGGGAAGGAGAGGTCCTCTGTGCCGACCACCGCAGCCGGAGGGGAGTCGCCCCTCGGTGGTTCGGGAGGCGACGAGAGAGGGGCCCCTCGGGCAGCCACCGGCCTCCTGGCTGCCGTGGCGGATTCTGTCTCGCCGGGCTCATCTGCTCGGCTCCGCTTCGCTAGTCGGCCGCCCCCTCGCGCGACTGACTTTCCCTTTCTTTCTCTTTCGAGAGCAGCAACAGCAGCACGGCCTTCGACCGAAGCTGTCGTCTGCCCTATGACCCGAGCGCTCGGGGCCGCGTCTCCTCCAGCCTCCTCTACTCCCGCCGCCTACTGCGGGGGCGGTCGGGATTGGCTGGACTGCTGGGCGAGCCGACCAAGCAATCCCCGAAGCCCGGTCATCTCTGCGAACAGAAAAAAGGGTTAGCAACTTACAACACACGACTCTCCTCAACTCAAGACCGACTTACCCTCGGCCGAAGCCTCAGCACCCTCTTCGGTCGGAGGAGCTTCGGCCGGAGGAGCTTCGGCCAGAGATTCAACCTCGGCAGCTCCCTCGGCCTCCCCCGGGACGTCCTTGGGAGGAAGGTAAGGAAAGACCCGAGGAGGATCCTTCATCGGATCCGGCCAAGCCCCCGTCTGTACGAGCCGCTCCTCATCGTCGAAGAGCTCCGCTATGTCATACGAAGCCTCGGCTTCTAGGATGCGCACGATGTGGAGCTGGTCGGGATTAAGGGAAGGCGGATCGGAGAGGCCTTCGGCCAGTGGTGCCCACTCAATGGGGAAGGGCCACACACTCTTCTCCTTCTCCAGAAGGGAAACAAAGATGAAGCTCTTCTTCCAATGGTGAATGGACGAAGGCTTCCAAGAAAAGATACCCCGGCCGAAGCGGGGGACGATGCAGTACCAATCAGATTCCCCCTGCGGCTGTATCTTAAAAAGAAAGCGGAAGATGTTTACCGAAGGGGTGACGTCAATGTAGGCGTACACAGCCAAGAAAGCGTAAACTGTCCGCCAAGAGTTCGGGAAGAATTGGGTCGGGGCCAACCCGTAGAAGCTCAGAAGGTTAATTACAAAGGAAGGAAGGGGAAGACGAAAGCCCACCCGGAAGCTCTCCTCATAAATAGAAAAGTTGCCCGGTAGGACGGAGTTAGCTCTGGTGTTTTTTCCGGGCCGATAGGGAATTGTCCAAGATGGGAGCTAGTAATAGGAAGCGATGGTCTTGACACCATCGTCAGTAAGAATGCAGATCGCGTCGAAGACTGTCTCGGCCCGGCGTCGGCCGGAAGTAGAAGCCTGGCCTGTGGCGAGAACCTCCTCGGCTTCTTCAGCCTGAGACATCTCGGCCTCTTCTGCCATGAAGAAAGCAAGGGAACTGGAAAAGGAAGATAAGGAAGATTCGGGAGGCCGGGACGAAGAGCAAGAAGAATAACCTTCGGCCGAAGAGCTACTCTCGGCCGAAGGAGGGCTACTAAACATGAATCACGGAGCAGCGGAGGAGAATTGAGGTTTACCCTCAAACAAGATCTCCTCGACTGCCCACCGCCTCTCAAACAACCGAAAGCTCCCCGGTGACAGCTCCGAGCAACGAAAAGCTTCCCAACAACGGACAGGGCGCTCCCAATCACCTTCGATGACTCGCTCTTCGCCGGAGAAGCAGGAAAGCTCGGGGAAGATGCTCGCAGGAAGGCACAGGCGCAGGAGAAGGAGAAAGCGAAACAGTGCCCTGAGGAGGGGGGCTCCTATTTATAGGATAAAATTGAAAGCGTTTCCCGCCAAAATCAACGGCCAAGATCTTCCCCCTCCTCGGCACCGCTTCCCTCAAATGTGCGCCACATATGCTGTCCTTCAGCAATGATGATGGGCAGGCTGCCAGATCGAGAAAAGGCAATCAACGGCCGAGAGCGGCCTAACCCTTCGGCTGATCATCAGGATGCTCGTCATGTGTCCCAATCCGCGTACTGGAAGCGGAAGAGGCGGCGATCCAAGTGAAGCCTTGGGCAGAGAGCCGAAGTGACCCGCGATCCGCGTGATCACCAATAACGGCCAGGATCTTTTTGTGCTTTCAACAAGCCGGTTAGATGAACGACGCGTGTCCTGTGTTTTCTCACGACACGATCGATAGGACGGGAAGCTCGACGTCTTTTCCGTCCTTTTATCAGGAGTCCTGACACGTTCAGAAGACTCGTCCCTTCGCAACCAAGGACGAAAGCATTCGTCGCTAAGTCCCGAACTAAAACGAGGTAGCCCTCGGCCGACCGAAGGCAGTTCCTTTTTATGACGAAGTAGAGTAAGTATCAGACAACGCATGTCGTGTTACTCCTCCAAGGAGACTTCGGACTTTATTCTCACCATCTCGTGAAACTGAGGAAGGCAAGAGTGGGGGGTTATATGATGAGACAGAATCCGATTCGGCCCATTAAATCAAGCCCAACGCAGATCAGCCCAGCAGCATCAGTAAAAGGCCCACTGGCTGCCTTCGGCCCACCAGCGGCCTTGTAGCCCTCGGCCCAGTAAGCAGCTCAGAGGTCCTCGGCCCATCAGTGGCCCGATAGCTTTCGGCCCATTAGCGGCTTAGCAGCCCTCGGCCTAGCAGGCTCCGGCCCACTAAGCGGCATCTGGCCCATCAGCGGCCCAACCCCCTTCGGCCCAGTAGCCGTATCCGGCCTACTCCGGTGGGAGGGTTAGGCGCTATGGCGGTTTACCAATATACCCAGAACACAGTCCTATATTGGCTGCCACCGTTAAGCAACATCTATCCTCCGCTATAAATACACGGCTATTTATTACCAAAGGTATGTCTTCGAGACCGCAAGGACTACAGTCCAAAAAATATTAAAGCTACTCCTTCCACTTCTTTGCCTTCTGAATCGAATCATCTTCAGAAGCTAACTTAACCGTCGGAGGGGGTTCCTTAGGGCCGAACCCCGGGACCCCTACTGACGGGTTCTTCTTCTTTTCTCCCTTATGCAGGGGCTTCAATTTGAATCTTTGCCGACCTCTCCGAGTCGGTCTCGGCCGCCGACCTCGGGTCTTCTCCCTCCGGTCTCGACGCCATTCACCGGCTGGTCTGCCTCGCCCGAAGGTGCCTCGGCCCCGCCTCGCGCCGGCTGTTCCTCGCCCGGAGGAGCCTCGGCCACGCCTTCCGTAGGCTGGCCCACATCCGTCCGAGGGAGTCTCGGCTTCGCTTCCGTCCGGGCATCCCTCGTCTTCGGATCTTCGGCCTTGTCTCCGTCCTCGCCGCGTTCCAGATCTCCGTCGGGCCTCTTCTCCGATCCGATCCAGCTCCGGATCCCAACTTCAAATTCAAACTTCGGAATCCGATCGTGATAGCTTCGGCTACATCAATCATCATCCCATGAATACTTTTGCATCAACGACTTCATTGGATACGCTTATTTTTTTTTCTTATTTTTTTTCTTTTGGCTCTTTACTTTTTCCGTCCATCATGCCAAGGCTGCTACATGTCCCTTCTATTCACACCAAGGTAGCAAAGGTATCACAGGTGCCAATACCAAGCTTTTGGCGTATCTTTGCACCTTGTATTATGAGGAGCATGATATTACAAGTGTCAATACGGTGCTTCTTAGGATTGAGCTTTCTCTTCTTGGACAGGTTTTAGGTTTAATTTTTATTCACAATACCAATAACAAACTTCTGGCGTATGTTTACACCTTGTCATCTCCAAGGCATTCACACAAAATCTCCTCTTTTTAGGGAGATTTTTTACTTTAATTTCCACATCTCGGGGGGTGCTCACAATTTATGCGCTTCTAGGACCAGAATAGTCATCCGTACAAATGCGGAAGAATTGTTTGGTGCAGAAAATTCTCTATTTATAAAGAAAATTCTTGTCATTAATGTGAGGAATAAAAGACTTGAGATGCTTTGTTATAAAGTTGGCCAAGTCTTATGATCTTTTGGATAGAATCTAGCGGCCTTTCCTTCTTATTAAGTTTTGGAAACATTTACTTGCCATTTACATGCAACAGAGATTCCCACGTTCCGCACGTGCAATGATGCTTTTGGTGCGTGTATGTGTGTGTGTGTCTGCACATGGGCATTGGAAGGATAGTTTGACAGGCTGGTTTAATGAGTTGACTCGAGTAATACATACCTAACTGAACCGGAGTACTAACAAACGGGCTGTTTGGTTAGAATATCAAATTTGATACAATGTCAATTTGTGCATGGAGATCGTTCTCTGGGAAAACTTATTGTGCATGGAGGAGGACTAATACAAGAATATAAGCTTATACCACGTCTAACTCTTGAGGTGTCTAGAGCACGTTTTTGAGGCTCTTTTGTTCTCTGATTTTATTTATTTATTTTTGTGTATCAAATGTTGCCTTGTTTGACAGAATCAGAATAGTTTTAAAAAACACATAGTCACTTGGTAGATGAATAGTTACTTTGTGTATCAAAAGTTGTCCGTCCTATTAACGGATACGGACACAGACACAGATCGGTTAACCTTGTTAATTCTACCTCGACCCAATAACTCAGATCCACTTAAGATGTACTCAGATCTTGCTTCCGGACCGAATTCGACCCAATACTAAGATCTAATTAACTTAAAAAAGGAAAAGATAAAAAATCCACTAAAGAGACCCGTGGGACCCACTGCCCACTACTTATCTCTCCTCCCACTTTCCCATTCAACGTTTTGTCTTTTTCTTCTTAAAGAGCCCAAAACGTCACCTTCTTTCTCTTTACTTCTTCTCTTCGGCATGACAGAAGCAATTAAAAGGGAGTAATACTTGCCGCAGCATGTTGTACGCAGGGGCATTGCACTGAGTAAATAAAAAATATATATATAGAGACTGTCTATGTAGTGCAATGTCCGATCGAACGATTCAAAAAATATGAAAAATGAAAAATCGAACTCCAATAAACAGTAAAAATTACATTTTTTTATTGTCTTTTCCCGTCTCTATTCTCTCAGTATATTCCCTCATGTAAAACCGGCTTGGTATTGAGGGTAACATTTAACTGGTAGGACATCATAAGCACAGGAAAGAAGTGAAAAAAGAAAAAGAAAAAGTTAAACGCAAGGTCATACATTAATAATAGAAATGTGGCTTGATTAAAGACGTACGCGTTCTCATGGTTTGACATGTTGTTGACCCTTTTGCTAATACCGGATAGAGCTGGTTGCCGTCGATCTCCTTGCCAGCGTGAGGAGGCAGCTGTCGCTTTGCCCCCTTGGGCGGAAATCTAGCCCCCGGGGCAGAAACCTTCTGTATCTTTCAATTTTAGGTTTTTCTTTTTCCCTCTCCAGATCGATCCTCCTCGTTTTCTTCCAATTTGTTTTCCCTCTGTTCATCGCTGATCTTCCCTTTATCTCTCTTGCCTTGCTCTCCTTCCTAGTTCCCCCATCTCCATCTGCTTACCGGTCTCCCCTGCCGCCCTCCGTCGACTGGGGCTTCTTCCTTGATCCGTCCGCACCCTAAAAGTTGCCCTGACGCATCCACTACCCACTGCCTCCTCCTTGTTTCATCTCTGTCCCCTAAACGCCTGCTCTTCATCTTTCCCTAGCCACTTCTGCCCCATCCGCCTCCCATCGCCTCCTCTCAGCTCATCTCCCACCGCCATCGCTGTGTTTGTAACCCCCATCAGCCCCCCCTCCGTTTTACTCTTCCCCTCCCTCACTTGCTCAGCACGCCCACTCCATTCTTCGTAAACCCGTCTGTTTTTTTTCCAGATCTTCCCCACCCCTCTTTCCAGTCTCCCCCTTCTGCTTTGATATCCCTCCCTTAAATTTTTGCTTGGGCCCTCTTCAGAGGGATTTTGGTGTGGTATTGAGGCTCCATCCTTCCTCGACTTCGGCTTATCATAGTTGTAGTATTGCCTCCTGTTGTTTTGTGCATTTTCCCTGCTGGCAGGTTGTGGTCCTATAGTCAGTTGGGACTTCATACGACTGGCGACTCTTTAGGTAGGCTTCATCGATCTTCTGTGGAATGGTGAGATGGTTGTCGGTGCTCGAGTCCCTGAGCTTATTCCGGGTGCCCCTGTCGGCACTCGTCTCCGAGCACTCGCTTGTTCAACTGCAAAGATAGCAGGAGTGTGTTCGGCAAATTTTAGCCAGCTTCAAGATTGAAAAAACACAATGTCATTGTGAATATGACATTGCGTTTTTTCAATCTTGAAGCTGTATTTGTAAATCTTACTTTCTACAATCAAAATTGAATTTATTTCACAATTCAAACTTCTATTTGTCAATATCGTCATCCATTTGCCACTCCAGATATTGCATGTGTGGAGAAAAATATGAAAGTTTCAATTATAATGAACATCAATTTCAGTAAATGTGTAACCAAGATCCTTGAGTAAATCTGTAGCGACGACTTACGTGCTTGCACTAGCCTCCGTTGTCAATCGACCCTCCCTTGTTTTTGCAGGAGTCTTATTCTCCACTTATGTTGTGTTTTCCATTGAATGTGCTGACAAACAATAAGAAATAATAATAAAATAAAATCAGAAATACAAGGTTGCATTGATGTTAACAAATTTAATAATAAACACAGTATATATACTAACAAGTTTCTCCAGTTTCTTTGGATAATGCTGTCAGTTGTAAGTTCTGTATGCTTGGCTCTGCTGATGACATAAAAGGCAAGTACACAGGAGCAGGAACTTGCATTTGCACAACTGTCGGTAGCACAGCGTTTGGCATCATAGAAGTGGACGCTGGCATGTGCCACCGAAAGATGGGCCGCTGTATATGTACAACCGAGGGTGGAAACTGCATGTGAACAATTGGGTTGGACATATACATCTGCAAACTATTGGTCGGCTGCACTCCATGTCCTTCTATCTCGCTGCTCAGCAACAACGTCTCTTCTCTTCCATTCTCCTTTATAGGAGAAGGGTGGTCCGATCTCCTTTCCCCCATAAGAGGTATGTGCAAAGTGGAGGTGTGGAATGTGAAGAACAGGGCTTGCCTAGCTAGCTCTCGCAACCTGCGTGGAGGTGGGCGACTGACAAACAAGCGAGCATGAACAGGGATCGGCGTGGATGGCAAGAGGACTAATACGAACCAGCAGGGAACAGGGACCGTCGTGGATGCAGGAGGCGAGTAATTTCCACAGTCTCTCGCAACCTGCGTGGAGGTGGGTGACTGACAAACAAGCGAGCAAGAACAGGGATCAGCGTGGATGGCGGGAGGACTAATACGAACCAGCAAGGAATAGGGACCGCCGTGGATGCAGGAGGCGAGTATTTTCCACACGGTCGGCTATCTACGATCGCGATCACCTTGCTACCTTTAGAACAGGGCTTGCGTGGAGGTGGGCAAGTAAGGAAGATGGCGGGGCGGGAGAACCGGCACGAACAACCAGGAATAGGGATATGCGTGGAGATAGGAGGCGAGTAATATCCAAGCGGACATGGATGTGGGAGGACTGGCAACTTCACACGCGCTTAGCTGCGGTCGCCCAGCTACCTTCACAGGCGCACATGGACGTGGGAGGAATGGCACTCCGCCGGAGCAGAGAGACGCGAAACGGGCCGGGGTATGTCAGCGACGCAGGTTCACGCGACGCAGGTCCGCTTCACCTTCGCTTCCTCCGCTCTCTTCCGCTTCCAGCCGCGTCCCTCCTCTGGCTTCGTTGTTTCCCGCGTGGATGGCGATGGGTGGGAAAATGGCATTTTGGGTAGAAAATATTCAAACGTTCCGTAAATTTCAAACGGACAGGACGGGGTACTCATTACGGTGCGGGATTTGACGGGGGCGGATCCGGGCAGGCGATTGGCGCAGCGGGTGTCCGGATGTCAGCGTTGGCGCAGCGGACGTGCCGATGTCAGCATTCCCAGCTGGCCTTCAACGCCACGTGCTCCAACCGCACCCAGTTGTGCGTTGTGACTGGGCGTTGCTGCACACCCAGTTGTGCAGCAAGCATTTCTCCTTTTTGGCATATTTCATATAAATGCACCCGGCGCCTCCTTCGTTGCCGTTTTCTGGCGGCAGCGCCCCTGGGAGGGGGGGGGGGGGGTGTTTGCCGTTGATCTCCTTGCCAACGTGAGGAGGCAGCTGTCGCTTTGCCCCCTTGGGCGGAAATCTTGCCCCCGGGGCAGAAACCTTCTGTATCTTTCAATTTCAAGTTTTTCTTTTTCCCTCTCCAGATCGATCCTCCTCGTTTTCTTCCAATTTGTTTTCCCTCCGTTCATCGCTGATCTTCCCTTTATCTCTTTCACCTTGCTCTCCTTCCTAGTTCCCCCATCTCCATCTGCTTACCGGTCTCCCCTGCCGCCCTCCGTCGACTGGGGCTTCTTCCTTGATCCGTTCGCACCCTAAAAGTTGCCCTGACGCATCCACTACCCACTGCCTCCTCCTTGTTTCATCTCTGTCCCCTAAACGCCTGCTCTTCATCTTTCCCTAGCCACTTCTGCCCCATCCGCCTCCCATCGCCTCCTCTCAGCTCATCTCCCACCGCCATCGCTGTGTTTGTAACCCCCATCAGCCCCCCCTCCGTTTTACTCTTCCCCTCCCTCACTTGCTCAGCACGCCCACTCCATTCTTCGTAAACCCGTCTGTTTTTTTTCCAGATCTTCCCCACCCCTCTTTCCAGTCTCCCCCTTCTGCTTTGATATCCCTCCCTTAAATTTTTGCTTGGGCCCTCTTCAGAGGGATTTTGGTGTGGGATTGAGGCTCCATCCTTCCTCGACTTCGGCTTTTCATAGTTGTAGTATTGCCTCATGTTGTTTTGTGCATTTTCCCTGCTGACAGGTTGTGGTCCTGTAGTCAGCTGGAACTTCATACGACTGGCGACTCTTTAGGTAGGCTTCATCGATCTTCTGTGGAATGGTGAGATGGCTGTCGGTGCTCGACTCCCTGAGCTTATTCCGGGTGCCCCCGTCGGCACTCGTCTCCGAGCACTCGCTTGTTCCACTGCACATATAGCAGGAGTGTGTTCGACAAATTTTAGCCGGCATCTCCAAGGAGGTCCACCTTCTATCTGTGATAGTTCTATCTAGTTGACAAACTAGTGTATGTCTCCCTTCTTTGGACCTTCTGCGGTGTTGAGATCAAGATTTGCTCTATCGTCTCCTCCATGGCGTTTGTGCGCATTTTCCTCTGGTTAGTTTTGTGTTTGATCTGCTCCGGTGAGATTGTGCTGTCGCCTGCTCACCTTCAGCTGCCGGCAAGGTTCCTGTGTGTGCTGTGTTTTCCCCTTTTGTTTTTTATATGTTTCTTGTACCTTTTGGGCATGTATCTCCTGTGGGATTTCTTGTCCTTTAGTATCTTTCCATATCCTCCCGTATCTCTGTATCTGTCTACCTTTGTACTAATGTTCTCTCCTTGAATGAATATATGAAGGCAATATTTATTGTTAAAAAAAAAAAAAGACATGTTGGCCTTGGTGTGATCACGAGGAAAATTAGTGTGAGCGGAGGCTATATATGATTCGGTGTCGTTTTGGGGTTGCGGGGCACATTCCAAGTGGGTGTGTTTTTTATTTTTGAATCGGTACAAATATTTACATGTGACTCAGGACAAAGCCAGAGAAATCCTCTAGAGTTGGAGATAATTCCAAACATGTCGATAATTCTAACTAATAAGGCCAGAAATCTAGGTCCACTTAATAATATGAAGAAATAATCGTATGGACTAGAGATAAGTATCTCAGGAGAGTTTTTAGTCTCCAATTAGGAATGAAACTTGAGACCTCTCAATTGAGAGGCAAGAGGTGAACCAACTACACTCGGCAGCCGGTTCACATTCCACATGGGTGTACGTATTTCTCTTACTTAAAAGGTGTTGGGTTAAATTTGGATTAGTATTAGTCAAATTTGGGTTGGGTTGAGTTGAATTTGAGTTAACCCAAGTTGAAGCAATGACTTTTCGCATTAACTCGTACAAAAAATAAAATATTTCTAAACAACTATCTCTAAATTAGGTTAACCCATACCAGCTCGGTCCAAATTCGTTATTTTGAGTTTAAGTTAAATTGGACTACTGAATTTAAATTGAATTTGAGTTAGATTAAAGTTTGAATGGACTATGCTAAATATGGGTCAACCCAAATCACTGTATAACCCAATCCAACCCACCCAATTGATACCCCTAAGTTGACCCAAATTCAGCCAATTCTGTCGCGTGTTAGGATCTCCACACCCCAAGCGTTACATTAGAATACAAATCGTAAAGAGTACCCAACTCTGTGGAGGACTTTAATTATTTGTTTGATACGTTGCATACTTTTGTTTGGTAGACAAATCAATTTTCACTACAGAGGGCTGGTAGCTGGGAAATCCTGAGCTGTAGTGAAGACATAAGCACAATCACTGACAGCATTTAGACTGTATTAGATCCTTGTTTAGCACCGAAAAAAAAACACAGATTTAGTATATATTGACCTTTAACATTAGAATAGAGAACATCTAATTTCCTTTTTTCTCCTAAGATATCCTAGGAGACTTCAAACAGTAGTTAGCTGAATAGTACTCAAATTGGGTTTTTTGCATATATATTCTTTAAATATACCGTATTTGCATATATACCCTCAGTTCTCACGTATTAGCATCAACATCCATAAAATCTTTAGAAAGTTGCACTTTTACCCCTCAATCTAGTGATTCTACATATATTTTGCATATATACCCCTCAATTCATTAAAATCTTGCATTACATACCCCCGACACCTCTGATGATATCATGGTTTATGCAATGTTTTTGACATATTTGGTTGAAATTCACCTAAGTTTGACGGAAGAGATATAAATACAATATTTTGAAGATTTCACAAGTATTGATAATAATATGTGAGAATTAAGGGTATACATGCAAAATCGGTATATTTGAGAAGCATATATGCAAAAAATATGGTATATACTAGTTGTCAACTAATCGTTTTCTACTCCTTCCATCAACAAAAGCTTGCCTTATTGAGTTCTCTGTGTGAACATTCCTCCAAAAATAAAAATATTGTGTACTTGAAGTTCGTACTCAGTCTAAAGAAAATTACAATGTAATTCATCTAGCATACATGCACAATACATCTTGAGCATACATTATAGACTTCAAAACACTCTTTAGGGTGTTATGAAATGGTTTCTCTTTTAAGACTAATTTGCACCCAAAAAATACTCCATTTAATTTTTTGTCTCAAATTTTAAAATTTCAGTATTTAGACTCCTCACCTGTTTGACACAAAGGAACTAAATTTTAGAAAGGAAGGTTCTCTCAACTTTCCCCCCACTGCCTGGACACTATTAATATCATCTGACAGCCATCTTTACACAATACTTTTCAAAAAAGGAGAATAAAATGAAGAGAAGGAAGGGGAATGAGGGCAGAGGAATTGGAGTCACGAAATGGGATAGGGGCATATTACCAGACGTACTTATTTCTTTCAGAAAAAAAAAAAAAAGGTCAAGCTTATTTTTTATAAGGGAGTTTTATTAAGCACTAACCTCCTCCTTCAAAATTGAAAGAGAAGAGTCTGGAAGGGTGTTTGTTTCCGTTCTCTCCTAAAACAAAATTTAAGAGAGAAAGAGTAAAAAAATACCAAACACACTATTAAGAAACAATGAAAATAAAAGAAAAAATACATCATGTTTAGAAATACCTCGAGGCACAAATAGATATTCAACTACTCTAACACTGTTACACTGCTTTCCAAATCAAGACGACACACAGTATTCACAAGGCCACCAAATTGTGCGACTTGGCAATTTGATTTGGAACTATTGAATCCATTTGCATCTCTACAATAGCCGTTGTGTTATGTGGATAGATCGCGTTCACATGCCTGAAATAGTGAAACTATGTACATCAGGACCAAGTTAAATGTTCAAAGAAGCTGAGAAATAATGGCCACAGTTATCAGGTTGGAGTAGAGTCAAACACACAGTAAGCAAATTTTAATTGACTTCGCTTGCTCAGATTTGTGTTATTACACTATGTGGGAAATCGAACCCTCATGTTTCATTACTTATTTTCTATTTATTGTGGTGATCTTCGCAGATTCTAAGAACTTGAGATGAGTCCTCAATGAATCTAAAACTTTGGATCAAATATGTTGATCCATAATTTTGACTTCTCCCCACTTATCTCGGTTAGTATTAATTACATCGATCAAATGATCAAAAATCCTTAATTAACTGCCATAGACGATCCTCTTAAATAAACCACGTGAAATTTTCAAGTCCATTAATGAAAGCATGACTTGAATTGAGCCAATACCTTTACCAAGATCTAAGATGGGTTTTGGAGGGATTTAACGACTTTTAAGGGCTTTTGGATGGATTCCATCGAGATGTTTCCAGACCATTTTAGATGGTTTTTGGGTCGAAGGGTAGTTTTATTATTTTTGAAAAGTTTAGTTTTTAAGGGTATTTAATGTGTTTTAGGTGATTTTATATTTTTTATGATTTTTAGTGACTTTTGTGCATTCAGGGTATTTGGTAAATTTGGTCAATTTTAGGATTTTGAGGGCATTTACAATATGTTAGATACTCTTACACTTTTGGGGATTATTATGTGATTTTTTTTACATATTTATATAATTAGAGGTGTATTTTGGTTAATTTGGGTTGGTTCTAGGGCTGAATGGGTCATTGAGGGTTATGAGATGTATGTATCATTTATATGCATTAGGTCTTTTATTTAGGTCAAGTGTATTAAAGGAATCTTGTATGTTTGGTTAACTAATTACGTATTCAAGGTTAATGATATCTTGAAACTTAAATGAGTTTCGGTGAAGAGGCCAAGGGCATTAGAATCTTTTGGGCAGCAAACAAATAAAGTGTAAGATTATGGGATAGTTTATTGGGCTTTAAAACAATTATGGCAACTTGTGTTAAGCATGGAGGACAAATTTTCCCGCGAGCCTCTCTTTGCTGTCTTTTTCTCTCTCCTTATTTTGTGCAAACGAGAGAGGAATTGGTGGGGCCTGGAGGGTCCCACAGAGACCTCCTCCTCCACTATGATTCTTCCTCTCTTTCTTTCTTGTGCACTGGATAAGAAGAGTTCATCTATGCTTTGGGTAAGAAAAGTTCAACTGGACTCTTTCTCTCTCTCTCTGTATATGTGTGTGCATGCACGCGCATACGATCTGGGCAGAAGAAGAATCTAAAGAAATCTTTCTCAGAGAAGAAGAGCTCACACTTTTAAGTACTGGCATCCACGCGACGGAGAATTGGCGCAACGTTAAAGGCCTGTAGTCACTTTAGGGGTTAGCTCTGGCTAAAACCAAACAAATCGACTAATGAAAGGAGATCTTCCTGTTGAGGGACGTTTTCCCGGCAATCTCTGCGCCGGTCGTAGAAGTGTAGGGGAACATTCGTGAGCAAAAAGTCAGCTTTCACTACCGCAGCCCTCTTCTGTCTCGGCTATGCACGAGAGCGGAAGTCCTCTTTCTCTCTCTCTCTCTCTCTTCTTGCTTTGCTGTTGCTCCTTTTCTTGTCTTCTTCTTTTCTTCTTCGTTTTGTTGGGCCTTTTGATCTTCAAACCTCATAAACTTTTGATATTACAAAGATGTCCCCCTAATCCAACTATTTACAAATAAGTCTCCACAATAACAACTTTCTTACAAAAACTCTTTTTGTAGGGACTTTTTGTAATACTCTTAAGGACTTTTTTATAACATTCTAGGACCTTGCACTAATCCACAACAGATTGTAAGGACTTATAAATAAATAATTGGATTAGGAGAGCTTATTTACAAATACACTATATTTTCACGGGTTAAAACATAATTTTATCTTTTTTTTGTTGTTGTTGTTGTTGCAGGCTACTGCCCTAATGCTCCCGTTGTTGTTGGTTTTGATGCTTGTTGCTGTTGCTGGTGCATGCTGCTGCAGTTGTTGATGTTGCTCCTTTTGTCGTTGATACTTCTACTCTTACTTATGATGTCGATGGTAGGTAAACTCCTTCCCCTGATTCTTATTTCTCTTTGTTCTTCCTGTTTTTTTTTTAAATTTTGTCTAACACACTAAACAAGACTTTCTCTACAAGCGAAAAGAGATATAGTGAGAAACTAGGATTACAAAAAGAACCATAGATTCTACTGCCCAAGGAGAAAACTGTAAGAGAAAAATATGCGGCTGCTCCGCCAAAGGTGATAGCCTAAAGATTGTCTTCTCTCCAAGACAAACCACTCTACAACAATGGTCAAACATATCGCTTTTCCCTATGGTTTGAAAACATATTTTTCTCATTTTCCTTGCATTAGGCACTAGATTATCGTAGCCTCTCAAAGTAGATACTATTTGATTGGAGTATAGTTCTACGTCAACTCATTCTATTCCAAAGTAAACTCAAAAGGATTTTGATTGAAACGTGGAATACATACATAAATAAGCAACTCGAGTTAACCCCATCTTCTATATTTTAAGGCCTCTCTTGAATATAGTTAAAGGTGGGTGATTTTTACTTTTTGTCCTCATCCAAAGAAAAACGATTCACTTCCCAAAGCATATTTATGGGGCATTCATGGTAATATACATACTTGCTCTACATGTTATTCCAAGTTTATAATAGGGCACATTTACTTGACCCAAGTTAACCTATTAGGTTGATCCACTGGTTATCAAAGAGAATTCATCCTTATCCTAAAACAACTTATGTTCTTGGACAAGATCAGGTCAACCCTAAGTCCCAGTTAAGTGCTACTAAGGGAATAACCCATGTGGAATATACCAAGTTATGACCATCTTGGTTCAGGGCAGCATGTTTACAGGAACAGCCTAGGCGGGGCAAAATAGTTGGCCCAATCAGGTCACTTTTAACTATCATATAATCAGCAAGACAACAAACAACTTAAAGTTGTATTGAGAGGAAAAAAAAGGGAAGCAAATTAACATGTCAAAGTGAACCGTAAAGACTTGAAAAAAAAAAAAGAATCAAAACAGCAAGTTACATCCTCAGAAGAAACACAGATGATATAAAGCACCAAATTTTTTTTAAAAAAAAAGAGATCGGATCAAACATTTTCTTGAAGATAGTTGCCTCGCATGTTAAAAATGCCCCCTCCTCTATCATGCCTTCCTCGTGGCTCTGTCCAAAACTTGAAACTCGTATAGGGTAGCATAATACTCATGGTATGACAAAAGCTGGCCATGCAACTTACTCTACTTCATGACCAGTTTCTGGCTTGAGCTGCTTTACATACATGCTTCAGTTTCCCATCAAATAATCCACAACTACACCCGGTTAGAGAAGACCAGGAAAATGTTTTCAATAACTAGAAGATCGACTCCTTTGCACTCTATTTTCAGGCCTTAAACCTGCAAATAATCTGCATCATAAAAGACAAACAAAAAGTAAAAAGAGCAATAAGTCCCTATAAGATGGTCTTAGCAACATTTTTAATCTCCATGAGTCAAAAGAATATGGCCGGTGGTGTCGCTGAATTGAAGAGCTGCAATTAATAGAGATGTTGCAGCCTTTCTATTTCTGAACTATCATATTCAAGAAGAGACAACTCTTAGTCTTGGTAGGAAAAAGTTTCCTAATACGAAAAAGTGCTACCAGGATAAAAGCAAGAGTTACAGGTAAACCAAGTGACTAAAAGAGAAAGACATAAAGGAGTAAAATAAGAGAAAACAATGGGGTAACACAGAAATAAAAAAAATTGTCAATAGAGTAATACAAACTCAACAAGAATTATAGCCCTCTTGGCTGCTATTTTAAGATCACAAGCTAAGCCTTTGACGCTAAAGGTACATTATATGAAAGATACTCACTTTATATTTCCTTGGATTATCTTCCAATATTTTCTTTGGTGAATCACCAGATGAATTTGCATTCATCTACTTTTCAAGAATAGAAAAATTGATGTAACAGTATCTCATGGGATGTATTCCATTCAAGGGGTTATGGAAGGAACAAGGGCCTCAGATTGCATGAGGCACTATCAACTACCATAACCTTTTACTGCCAAAGAACTAAAACTTCTAATGATAATGGTTTGCTTCACAAGAAATGGGTTAACCTGAAAAAATGTCACTGTGAGGTACTCACATGTTGCAAAGACATGACTACTAAAATTACTAACCTGGCTTGAGGGCTCTGAAGGTGCCATGCTAATCTCATCCCAATGCTGCCTTCAACACAGATAATGTCCCCCCTCTTCCAACGATCTCCTTGATGTGATGAAACTAAAATAGTGATAAAGAAAGAAAGATGAAAGGATGTTAGAGAGAGAGAGAGAGAGATAGAGAGGACAAGAGGAGGATGGAAGACAATGCTTTAAAGAGATGAGTGGGACTGTTGTTTGGAGCTTTTGGGAGGCTTTCACACATAGTGTTGGCTGTGGCAGAGGGCAAGCACAGGAATTAGGAAATCAAACAAGAAATATGAGGAGATGGAGAAAAGCTGGTCAACTAGGGAAATGGCATTCTAGATTCTGGGGTCAAGGGAAGTTGCAAGAAATGCAAAATGATGCCTATATGCTTTGTTGTCCTATATGATCCCATGAGCATCGACATGGGATGAAGGGTTCAAGAAAAAATGCATTGCAACATATAAAGGGGTTTTTTAGAGTTCCCATAGTCCGCCATCATTTGCACTATGATGGACCTCCATCACGATTACCTATCATGACACCTACAACAATGTTTTAGGGAGAAAACGCCAATGATGTTATGAAAACAATTTAGTGGCAACTTGCATTTATTTATGTGATAAAAAGTCTCAGTCTTGAACTTTACAAAATTCTATCTAATGAGTTGTTGTGACGGTAAAAAATAATTTGATGTGACGAAAAGCACTTGATTTTGCATAAAGGGCCAAAAATAATGAATTTTCATTTCCTCATGTGACTCAAGATATAGGTGGCATTTTAGGTTTCACGCACTAACATTCTAATTGTTCTAGTCTTAATCACCAAATATGTGTTCAGCTGCACAGAAGAGAATCCTGAATAATGCTTTTGAACTTATTGCATCATTGTTCCCCAATAATTTTGAGCTCTAGTGAGTCACCAAAGATTTAGGATTTTAATATGCCTTGTTGAAATGTGTCGAACCATTTCCAAATTGGATTTGTAATATTTTTCTAAAGTCCATAAGCAGTGTTCTAAACACATCAAAAGTGCTAAAGGGGAGAGTGTTGAGATTTAATAAAGGATATCATAAGTGACCATGGAACAAAAATGAAATCCAACAAATGGAGTCCACTCAAATGCCAAGAAAAAGAGACTTCTTAGGGTTTTATTGATAGTAAAATTTGAGGAACTAAAAGGGATGAGATGCAAAATATGGTTAACAAATATGTAAAAGAAATCATAAAAGTTAATTGCAAAAAATGAAATAAAGAATCATTACAAACACCCTTATAAAGGAATTGCTAGTGGTAAATGCAAATTCATGTTGGACTCAAAAAACTAGATCAATAGAGCCCAACAACTTTAACTGGGAACCCTTCATAAATTTTGTTGTTGAAGATAAATCAAATCAATATATTCTATTATCCAATCCTAGGAGGACTCTGGTGTCCAATCAGGCATTCGTTTAAACAACTATTCGTTCTTGGGGGTTGGGGTTGGTTTAAGGTGTGGGTGTGGGTGGGCGTATGGGGGGGGGGTGTGTTGCGGGCACGACGGGGAGCATAGTTGGCATGGTTCTCTATGTTACATCAATTGCCATAAGTCTAGGAAAAATTACAGGTGCAAAATTTAGTCTGACAAAGCATAAATAACATGCGAGTTTTCTAATAGAATGATTGTGCACATTCTAAAGTTTACTCAAACAAGCAGAGGAAATGGTAAAGATTGTCAAGGATTATAAAGGTTCCAAATCAATTTTGTCTTCTACAGAAGTAGCTACAAGATTGGTTCACTTGGAGCCTATAGCGAAATGTGTGAAACTGAATCAATACTCTTTAAATATAACACCTAAGATATCTTAGAAACATGGAAAGAAAGATAGCAACAAAGAATTGTTAAATAACAAACTATTTACTAGATGAAATGTTTGTAGAGGAACATGCCAAGAATAATTTCTTGAACCAAAAGGGTGGATAATGGAGTATAAGGAATGATTAGATAGCAGTACTTGGATACATCAACATACAAGTTCAACGGAGCCCAGTGGCCTATAGGATTTTTCTTAGGGGTGCCA
Organism: Zantedeschia hybrid cultivar; assembly: GCA_030544215.1. Classification (NCBI taxonomy): domain Eukaryota; kingdom Viridiplantae; phylum Streptophyta; class Magnoliopsida; order Alismatales; family Araceae; genus Zantedeschia; species Zantedeschia hybrid cultivar. Next base: position 53,629,190 of record JARZZO010000011.1, read on the forward strand.
AAAAAGTACATAGTAGTTTTCAAGTTTGTAAGAAATGTCATATAAATAAGCTATATAGGAAAAAAGTACATAGTAGTTTTCAAGTTTGTAAGAAATATCATATAAATAAGCTATATAGGAAAAAAAATTAAATTCAATGATTCAGGTCATTCTTTAATATATACAAACTACCGATTTAGATTTTTTATATAATTATTATTTTAAACAGACTTATTAAATTTAAGCGTGCAAGATAAAGTTCTATAACAAACAACAATACACTGAAGAAATAACAATGGAGAACAATGTCCTTCTATCACCAGAGAAATGTGGCACGGTGATTTCATTGGCCTCTTATTAAATATTTGGGAATGTGACACTAGAAGGTGACAAGATTTCTAAGGCACGAACAGATTTTCATAGTGATTGATTTTGGAAAATCAGCTTTGCCTTTGAAGGACTATCAGAATGGGGTGATTTGCTATGATTATGTTGGCTGTTTCAATTACATTTTGGACAATAAATCACTCATGTGATTCAGAATTTGACCATTACCATGAATACGCCAATCATTTTCAGTTGAGAAAAAAGTGCAAAGGCTGAAGTGAAAGGGCGTGAGTGGAACTTCAAGGTCAAATCAACAGACGCCCCAGTTAATGAAGCCTTCCACTAGCTTTTGGCAAAAAAAAATTCAAAGAAATGCCAGTGTTTTTCTCTTGCACATTTTTGGGAATTGGATAGTTATAAATCTCACATAGTGAACCCTCATTTGGAAACAGGTATGGCCCTGAGAGGTAATTCCAATCCCTAGAATCACCCCCTTGGCTATTACCAAATGGAAACCAAAAGTAAGTGCAGATTTTCAGCTTTCTCAAACTTCTTTACTTTCAGTAGATTGAAGGTTTTTCACCAACTGAACAACCATAAAATAAACAAGTTTAAGGCAAGTGCTTTAGTGCATTGCACATGAAATGATTACAAGCAAAAAAGAAACAATAGGATAAAATAATTCATGTAGATGCTCTTAGTCACATACAAGAGTTAAGATTTGGAACAAAAACATATAAAAGGGTCTTCTGCAACAAGCTGTAGGACGAAGTTAACTAACCTTGGATGTTTTAATGATTTCAATAAGATCTGGCACATGAAAGCTATTGTGTATGTTGAAAGATATTTTCGTATTACAGGATATATAAAGAACCATATACATTGAGAATATGATTTCTAATCATGCAACAGAGATCTAGAGATGTGAATAAGGGTAATGATGCATAGAGGAAAATACAGATAGGGAAGGTACACAATGATGCAACACTGTAAAATTTCAAGGTTAAAACTAACATTTGATGAGTTTTAAACTAATTACAGGAGTGAACTATTTTATTTCCTTCTTTGAAGGAAACAAAGGAAGAAGTTGGATGTAGAGGAGGCATAAACTTCTTTCAATTACAAGCTTCTCAAATTTGGAGGGGGGCCAATTAAAGAAAGTTGGAGGGGGGGAGGGGGGGTGCATGTCATCGAGAAGGCTACATCCACCATGGAAAGACATCACGAATATGCTCAAGTGAAGCTCTATATAGAGATGTGTATTCTGGCTACTTCTAACCCTAAGAACAATTCAGCATCAACATGTATCGCTTTCCATGCTAAATTCTTGTTTCCCAAGGAAGAATAATAAAATTAAGAAGCAAGAAGGCAAGGAATGGTAAAAGGAAAAAGTTGGCTGCTTGTGTTGTGCTTATAAATAGAGCAGGTCCTTCTTGTCTATCAAATCCAGATGTAGAAATTACTAGACCATGCTGAATTCTCCCGTTAATTCCAAATCAAGCGGACACAATTCTTGAGCCAACACTCCAGTCATGTGTGTCAGTGCCTACTTAGTTTTGGCATCTATTAATTAATAACATCGATAACATGAACATCATCTCTAATGAGCAGGTAATCTCCTCTCTATTAGGCACTAGATCTGTGTTGCCTCTTGTGACGAAGACAGGGAGGAGAGGCATTGCAGGTGCACTCGAAGTCTGTTTATATTTCTATAAACACTTAACTATTTGTCTAAAATCAAGACTATTGACCACATGCTTGATTGAGGAAGAGAAAGCTTGTTTTTCCAAACTTTTAAAATAATAGCATAAAAAGGAGTTGATTATTATAACATCATCATGAACTAAATGTTGATGGGGAAAAAAAAATCAAGAATGACAAAGAAATATTGGAACATTATTGGGATCACTGTGAAACATATCAATGCCTATAGACATTAATACAGTTTCAACCAATATGTGATATCAGCCTCAAAGAAAAGAATAGAATATCCCCCACACACTCCCTATCTGATGAGAACTAAGGGGTTGTTGGATGGATATGAAGCATTGAATTCCACTGCATTTGTTCCATTTTATGGTATTTGGATTGATGTAAGAGCCAGGAAAAAATAGATAGTAATTTTTCAAAGTGCTTTAATCAAAAGCTGGGGTTTGTTTTTGATGATCACATCCGCATTTACTAATTCTATGATTTCACTATTTTACAGTAATGACCTTAAGGTGAATACTTTATCATTGGAAGTTTATAGAGAAACAATGAATATAAAGAAAATAAATGACATGAAGAAAAATTCCTAGGAAGAGTTGATGACCTTGTTTGCAACTAAAAGTAAAAGGCATATAAGATAAAACCAAACTATTAATACAAATAACTAGAGAATTGATGTCTTTTCTTGCAGTTGATACTCTTAGTTACTTTTGAAAGATAAACATTGAGAAATTCAGAGAGTTGATAAATACAGAAAAAGGAAGGATAAGGTGGACAAAAAGGGAGATATATGTGGAGGTTGGTAGAAATATATTTAGCCACGAAGGTGTGGATGCCCGGAGGGTGGCCTTCTCTTCTCCCTTCCTCCGCTTAGCGTACAACTAGGGCCATATAGTGAGGTAAAAAAAGAAAAAGATAGGTGTGATCGCCAGGAGAATTACTTTGAGTTCCCATGCTCTGCGGAATGAAAAATTTGATCGCGATGTGTAGGAGCGGGCGATGTTGTAGATTCCTCTTCTCTGCCTCCGGTTGGCCGGGATAAAGAACTTGGTCCTCCGCGCACGAACAGTGGTAAGAGCCCTATAAAAGACAAGTGAAAAAAAAAAAAAACAAATGCAATTAGAACTGCGATGTGTAGACTCTGTCTATGCATAAAAATGAATGAATTAAGAATTAAAAAGGGACGCACCGGATTGGTGTATTTGGAGGGAAGGTGACCATGTACTATGGCCACCCACCTCCCGATCTTTTTTTAAAAAAACCTATGTAGAAATAGGTGCTAAATCATCCTAAAATGCATGCAATGAAGAGTGTACGTGTGTGACATGGTGAAAAGAGAGATATGATGTGGTGAAAAGTGGACAAGATGTGGTAAAAAGAGGAATGCAGTAAAGGATATAAAGGAGAGAGAGAATTAAGAAAACAAGCCCGTGTGTTGTTGATGAAGACTCCTCTCTTGGTCGCCAAACTTCATCCCCGACTTTCAAACCCCTCTTTTCCCAATCTGCCAACCGCCTTGCCCTAGAGGGGTTAGAGAGTTTATATAGAGGGCAAGCAAAAATAGGAAAATCAGGGGTCTAAATCCCTGTTAATCACCAGGGACCAATAAAAAATAGTCATGAATGAGAGATCATGGTCGTAACAGTCGCCGGAGTGGGGAGTTCTCGGCGTAGTAGGTGTGAGGATCGCAACCGGAGGAGACTTGGTTTATGGGCTTTGTGGTTAAAGGGCTGAACTGGGTGGATCAAATGTGATGCGTTATGATTGTGATATGGGTTTTATGACCAAAGGATGTCCAAAATCAGGCGTTTACAGAAGGGTTTGTAGGCAGATGTATATCTAAGGTAAATTTTTAGAATTCTTTTCATGCAAGAGTCCTATATGTGAAGATATCTTCAGCTAACATCTTTAAGAGATTACATTCAGCCATACTGTATATGACCATATAACAGTAATAAATGAAGCTAGCGTCAAACACCTACAAGCACAAGAGAGAGGGAGAAAATGGAGAAACTAGACAGCATGAAAATGCTGAACAGAAGATGAAGCTGCAGAAGTAGACTTGAAGACAATTTGGCTGGGGGGTAACAAAAATGAAGGTACATGTCAGCCATTGTAAATCACCACGGCAGACTCCCTGTGAGCTTTGAACTTCAATTTTATATGTTCGTTTACTTGTGTAAATGAATGAAGAAAATAAGAGTAACAGTACTAATTAAAATTCAGTTGGCACTCATGGACCTGATCCACACTTGCCAAAGTTACAGCTCTCCACATCTGTTAAGATATCTGTGAGGAATGTTTTATGTCATAATAGCACTCTTAGAATATAATTTTAGAGGGAGGGAGGGGCAGACGATCGATGTACCTCAATAGTACTCTGAAGTCCCAATTCGCTTTGAACTCTAAAATCCTTGTAGGATTGATCATCGTTGGATCACTTTTTACGCCATACATTAATAGGCATAATGTTGACACCAAGAGGAATGGAAGCCAAGCAGCATCGCAGAAGTCTGAGAAAGCAGCAAAGGGGGAAAAAAAAGCCCTCTGTTAAACACCATTCTTTTCCCCACAGCATTGAGTTTGTGGTTGTCATATAAATGTTCTGAAAGTGCATGATCAATGCATGCACAGGTAATAAAGATAAGCAGCAGATTAATTTTACCACAATGACACACTTGGCTTCAAGTCCAGAAATCTGTTGAATGATCCCTGTAGGAATACAAAATGAACTAATATCTCAGGGAGATGAGCCATCCTGTGTCGATCAACCACCACCAGCCTGCATATCAACAGCCGTGCAGCACATATTTGGGTTGAAGAGAGGGCACTGCTCTGCCAATAACCAGACGTGGGGCAGCCATCAATCCGAACATACTCCATCAAAGCATGCAAGCAAGCACTTGATCTTGGGGCAGTTGTGAACATACAGGACCTTGGGATTTGGTTGGAAGCTCCTCAAATCCACAGGCAAACTCTGAAGATTGGAACAGTCTCTGGATTGTGAATACTCGAGGGATAAAGTAATTTTCCATCTGTGTCCATTTGGAAATTTAACTGACTAGTATAAGAGACAAATACAATTAATGGAACTGATCAGAACGGTTGAAAGGAGGACAATGTCCAAAAAAAAAGCTCACTGATACTTCATCAGATTCACAGCATTTAGAAAAACAAAAAACAAACAAAAACCTCCATGGTATGAGAGGCCCCAGTAATCAATAATGATTCTAGTAAGGTAGGAAACATTTTGCTTGGCATAGCATCAAGAATTTATTTATTTTTCAAAAAAGGCAAGGACTGTCCACGGCATCAAGCACTTCAAAGTAGATGAGCAAAGGAATCACATTTAATAAGTTCTATTCCTCGTTAGTTTTTTTAAAACAAGAGACAATGGTTAGAATATATAAAGGCATGACAGATAAGATATTGACATTGTAATGAGACACGAACAGGTAAAACAAAGGATCAAAAGATTCTGAACCAGGCCAACATCTAAGACAATCCTCATTCAATGCAGTTGAGCAGCAAAGGTGATTATTTTATACAGACACAAGGAGGAGATGTTCTATAGGGGTTAATGAAAGAAAGAAAAATATGAAAGTAAGTTAGATATGAAAGTAAGTTATAAAATAACACTACATGGAATTCAGTTGATATGCAAAAGTTGATTATCATATGGAAGTACATGATGGACATGACACTGACACCACTATTATATAAAATATCAAGAAAGGAAAGAAGCAAAAGACATTTGAAAATGAATCAAAAGTGAAGATAAGATGGAATGAACTGAAAATGAGAGAGTCTGCATAATAGACCACAAAGCAGATTGAAAGATAATGAAACCCTCACCAACAACGAATGAAAATATAAAGTGAATAGGAGGGGTGGCGGAGATTATTAAATGAGTAGCTCCTTTAAAATGTAGCAACTTTTATAGTAGGAAATCTCATGAACAAATATTTGTTCAGCTTTTCTTCGAAGAGGGAGGTTGTTGGGTCAAGAAAAAGGGGGCTTGCCTCAAAAAGTCTCACTTGGCAATGAGCTTCCTACATATCTACTGCAATCCTATGCAAACCACCAAGGAAGGGTAGTAGAGGAGTGAAAAACCATGAAAGTTATGTATACGGGAAGCCACTACCTACCATCTAACACAGAAAGTAGGTCCACGAGCAGTCTTGCAAGGCAATAACCTAATAAATGCATCACCTACTGAATTCTTGGTTTTGCCAAATGTAACGGAGACAAGCATTGTGGATTTTTCTCCTTGCTGTTGGTTCTGAGGACATAATCTTCTTCGACCAATCAACTGCACCCACATAATAGGAGTATCAATAGCTCAAGGCACTTGTGATAATACTCTTCATCAAAAAACTCAAGTGCACCCACATAATAGGAGTATCAATAGCTCAAGGCACTTGTGATAATACTCTTCATCAAAAAACTCAAGTGCACCCACATAATAGGAGTATCAGTTGCTCAAGGCATTTGTGATAATACAATCTAAGAAATGAAAAAGGATGAAATAAGGCAAAATATGATGAATAAATGCATAATAGTAATATAGGAAAGTTCAGGGGAGTAGTGGAAACTGGGAACAGAGAACCAACAGAACATCACCAGGGAAGAATCACTTGTGGCAAAAGAGAATCCATGTCATCAAACTCAACAAGTACGACCAATAATGACAAGCTTTGTTAACAAGGAATCTACAGAAGGTTGAGTCTCTATTCAAAATAAATTCCATCTTATTCAATTCAAGAGCACAGTGGTCATACATTCAATCAAACAAGTTATACACATGTCCTCTGTGTCAGTGTGTGTGTGGGGAAGGGAGGGAGAGATAGAGAGAGAGAGCGTAGCAGCAACATATAGCAGAGCTGAACTTTACATGATTCCTCCCTGTTGCATCTTCTGCAAGTCTAGGAAATAGTGACAAAAGGACAGTTCTGTTCTGTCAAAGAATGAAGAATGTGCAAGTTTTCCATTGAGCGCTTAAGCAGTCTGAACTTTACTTAGAAAACAAGTAGAAGAAATAGGAAAAGTATATAAATAACTTTAGGGTTTCAAGTGGGATTAGTCTTCTAGAGCAGTAGTTGTAGGATCAGTTAGGCATTTGGACCCATCAACTAAATGTGTAAAAAAGTAAATAAAAAATCTGAAAATGATAACACCTGAAGTAACTTATGAAACATATGCAGTAAGTAAACACAGAACCATGTTAGCAATAAAGAATTGGTAAATGACAACTATATAATAGATAAGGTCTTTGAAGGGCAATCAACAAAGAACAAATTGAACAATGAAATATAGAGAATAATAGTGGAGGCTAATATCTACTTCAAAAAACACCAATATATAATCTCCTTGGACCAAATCCATATTTCAAGTATCAAGATCATACCAAGATACACCAACCTTTGAAAGAAATCACTAAAATGCTTACACACAATTACACACACACACATAGACATATATATATATATATATATATAGAGAGAGAGAGAGAGAGAGAGAGAGGGAGAGAGAACTTACTTCATGCTCAGAAAGAGAATAAGCCATTAGATAGGCTATGTCAGTTATCTTTCAACTGTAGATATAGAAGTTAATTAGTATCCCTGTTTGAATTCCTCACATATTCTGGATGGTCAAGAGTGTTTTTGAGAAGATTCTCCTATCATGTGTCATGTCCCATTCAACAACTATTGATCACCATTATTTGTACTGAGTATAACCCCTCTAAAAAGCACCGGTTCTCATTATAGGATCTTATGACCAAGATAGGAGAGAGGAGGTCTCGTAGGTGGCCCAGCAGTCTCTATAGATAAAATTGCTTTTTGATTACAATTAAAATAAATAAGGAAACAACACAAACAAAATTTCATGAAATTTGAAGGAATGAAAACTATGTACTTCAAATGCCAACATAATACAAAAAAAGGTGAGTTGATTACCGTAGTAGTGTCATGAGCCAAATGCTGATGATCAGAAATAGCAGGAGGTTTGGGAATATTATTGAAACTCTGTGCAGCTTATCCATTATCCATGCACAAGAATATTAATTCAACCTGGCTGTAACATCAGTCTTGAAGAAATAGAATATCTCCTGCAGGCCTCAATGAGAAATACAGTGCCAATCAGGGGATCAGTTTATTCTCGCATGACACTGGGGAGTATAAAGAAAAAGAATGACATGGAGATTATGACCATGTTTGTAACATTGTAACCGAATAATAGTGAAAAATCATAAACAAATTGTTGACATAATTTGAAATGTGGTTGACACTGCCGGTATTTTAAGATATTAAAAAAAAAAAGAGTGGTAGTTTGTTAATGTCCAGAATATATACAAATATAAGAAATAAAAAAGTGAGTCAGACACAAGGAAAAGAGAAAATAAGTCATGTGCATCGGGATTTTAGTAGGCTCTTTTTCTGCTTTTTTGAACGGGGAAAGAAGGGGGTGGGGGGGCTGGGGAGGGGAGGTGAAACTCACTTCATATGAATTGCGTTTGTCTCTAAGCTCCACAAAATCATTGGTGGTGAACCGCATGAAAAAGGGGGAAAGAAAGGAAAACAAAAGAAAATGTCAGGTGGAGAAGCTTCTAATAAATTTTGGGCTTCACTTTCATATGTTGGGCTTTAATTTGTCAATGAGAAAAACAAACCAAATAGCAATACGCTAAAGTAACGAGCAAATATAAACTTTTAAAGATTTGTGAGGATTGGGCATAGCATATATTAGGGAGCAAAATGTGGAAATCACCGGTTGGAAGACTGGAAGCCGAGCAGCATGCAATGGCATATGCGTTGAGTTCACGGGAGAGTCTGCTAGAGCAGAAAAGAAGGGATTTGTTGATACGTGTCATTCTTTTTCCGTCAATCAATTTCAGGTTGTTGCGGACGCAGGGAAAAAGTATCAGATTTTTACCTCAGTCAATGGAAGAAGTCCCACTTGGCTTTCAACTCCAGAAATCTGCTGGAGGATCCGCGAAGGTATACGTCATCGACTTGTATCACAGGGACGTGAGCCATCTTGTGCCAGTCTCCTGGATCCACTTCCGGGCGGCACCGTTGTGCCAGCTCTGGGCATCCCCCGATAAGCAACAACTCCAGCGAGGCAGGGAGCCCCCCGTCTGGCAAGCACCTCACCCTGGGGCAGTTTTCAATGTGCAGGACCTTGAGGTTGGGTAGGAAGCCCCGCAAGTCACCAGGCAGATTCTCAAGATTGGGGCAGTCTAGGAACATCAACCAATGGAGGGACGAGGCGAGGGTTTTCAAGCCCGCCTCCTCCTCTGCCGCCAAGGAACCAGCAAGTTCGCAGTTGTCGATGAATAATGTGCGGATTGAGGTGATGAGGTAGTGGCGGAAGAAGCACCCATTATCTTTATTGCTGTTCGCAGGAAGAAGACACGTCAGCAGCCGGGCGTCATCGATGGAGAGATGTCGGAGCAGTTGAGGGAGAGGCAGTGCTGGCGGCGGAGTCGACATCCAGCCCTCCTCACTAGTACCACTGCCTCCGTTATTTGGTAAGGGAGACAGCCGCGGCATCTGCAGCTTGGGGCACTTACCGATGTACAGCTTCTCCAGGGACGGGAGGGACCGGATCCCCGCCTCCAGTGATGACAATGTCAACTCGGGGCAGTCCGCGATTGACAAGATCTTGAGTGGGGGTAAGTGGGACAGCAGCGTCTCGGTGGGGAGCCCTGTCATTTCCTGACAACTCCAGAGGCACAGTGTCTCGAGTGAGGGAAGATGAAGGCGGCGATGGAGCACTGCCCTATCATCCCCTCCCTCGTAACCTTCTTCTTTGGTGTGCCACATGTGTTGGAGACCCATGAATGCTCTGTCCGGGATGCCAACTAGGTCTAACTCGCGAAGGGAGGAGGTCCAGACATGACCTCCCAGGCAAGTGCACAGTAGTTTGCAGGTCTCATCATCCAGTGTAGCGGCGTGTTGCTTTCTTCTTCCTTTAATCCTCAGAGTCACACGTCGAGACATGTACGTGCCCCCCTGTCCCCAACGGGTTCTTTTTTCTCCGGTGTATACGAAGAGGACAGATTCTTCCAGGTCTAAAGCAGTGCCCAGTTCATCATCTTCTTGGAGGTATTCAATTTTCAACCAGTCCACATTCAAGATGTGCTGTAAGGCCTCATCAACACAGTCTGCCAAATTACGATACTGCTTTTGAATGAACACAGGGTTGAAGTTGTGCGTTTGGCTGAACAGCGACTTATTTGGGATGCTCGGACACGATTTCACAACGAGCTTATTGAGGGAGAGGAGGGTAGACTGAAACCCTTCACCTTCCGGCCAATTTACTAGTACCTTGCAGCCTTTGATGCTCAACACTCGTAAATGCCTCAGACGGTGATTCAACAGACCTTCATGTAGAGTAGTCAATTGGGGGCAGCCATGGATTTTCAGGATGGACAGTGCCGGGTTCCTGTTGTCACTACTTTCACAGACATCATGTACCCTTGATGTTGCAGCTGAGAGCTCACAGTTTTGGTGAAATGCAGGAAGGGCTTGCAATCCCACACCCTCTATTGTCAATTCCTCCAATGTGGGAGGAAGTAAGGGTAGTTTCTTTAATTCAAGAGCTTGATTTATGACTAGTTGTTGCAGAGGCAGATTATGCAAGCTATTTGGAAGGGCAATTACTCCTACATCTTTTAGAATCAGGTTCCTTAGTGCTGGAGGAAGGGGAGGCAATTCCTTGAACTGTGGACAGCTAGTGATGTTTAGTGCTACGAGGGAACGTGACTGCTCAAGAGATGGGAAGGGATTCAAGTACATGCAACCATACAAGTGCAAGGATTCAAGGTCAGGGATTGAGCTGTTGGTCATCCATCTGGGATATTTAGTGCCTGCATAACGATTGACAGTCAACTCCTTCAAGTGTGGGGGTGGTTGCAGGCCTTCAATTATGGATTCCTCAAGGCAGCTATCTATCTGATTAACATCACGGTCATCAGCCCATTCCAATGCCAATTTTTCAAGATACTGCTTGTTCTTCAATGCGGCTTCAACAGCTTCTTCACTGGTCTTTACTCCATGGAGGTTTCGGATGCCAAGTTTACCCCGAAGTTCATTCATGTCTTTTAAATCTCCTAGTCTGTTCTCGTTTTCATTAGAGACAGAGAATACCTCCAAATTCTGTAGGTGTCTTAGCTTCCCAATCCTAGTGATATTGGAAACTAATTCATGCTTTGCTTCAAGATAATGTAAGCTGATCAGGTTGCTCATGCCTTCTGGTAATCTGTTCAACTCGTCACATCCTCCTAGCCTTAGTGTCTGAAGCTTGTACAGGGCACAAAATGAGTCGGGCAAACATGTAAGTTTGGTTCGTCTAAGATCCATGTATCTCAGATGTTTCAAGCAGCAAATAGAATCGGGTAAGGCATTGAGGCCGGAGAAACTCAGGTCCAGCACCCTCAAGCACTTCACCGCAGGAAAGAGTTGAAGGGGAACTTCAATATAAGGGGACCTAGAAAATACAAATGAAAGAGTACGCAAGCTCGTAAAATTGCATAGTATATCCAACTCTCCCAGAAGTGATTCCCGATAAGGCACTCTCAAATGAAGCTTGCAATGAGCATCTTCTGGAATTGTCTGCACTTTGTCAGGTCCCACTGCATAACAATCATCCTGCAAAATAAGCTGTCCCAAATCATGCAGTAGGTCATGAACGACGTACATGCCATCAACAAATTGGATTAGTGATCTTCCAAGTAATTCATTAAAACAATCCCTTCCTACATCTTCCACAGATTTCGTTCTCTGAGGTTGAACATAGCCTTGGGCCATCCAAAGTTGGATTAATTCAAGCATATCAAATCCAAGGCCTTTGGGGAACACAGAGCAATAAGCAAAGCATGGTTTTAGGTGAGGGGGTAGATACTCGTAGCTCAGTTTTAGTGCCGGGAAGATGCCATCCCCACCCTGTTTCAATTCCCAAAGCTCATTTCTTAAGACATCTCTCCACTTTCTTTCTTCTGATTCTGATCCCAAGAGACCTCCGATTGTTGTAGCTGCTAGAGGGACACCCTGCAACTTCTTGACAATTTCTTTGCCGATTGGTTCCAAAATTGGATGTTTATCAGAGTTTGCATCAGTGAATGCGTGGCTTCTGAAAATTGACCAACAATCATCGAATGACAAGCCCTCTAATTCAATCTTCATTGATCGTGCAGTCTTGGCAACATTTGCATTCCGTGTTGTAATTAGAACTCGGCTGCCTGCGCCTCCCTGAATTAAAGGAGCGGAGAATGCCTGCCACTGATTGTAGTCTTCCTCCCACACATCATCTAAGACGAGCAGGAAACACTTCCCTCGCAGCTTCTCCAACAGCTTCTGTTGGAGTACATTGAAATTATCTATGGTTTGGAGTCCTGATTGGGGGTCAACGACATGCTCAAGGATCTGCTTGGTTACTTTCACCAGGTTGAAATCTTGAGATACACAAATCCAGATTTTTGGTTGGAAGTACTCTGCGACTTGATCATTGTTATAGACCCACTGTGCAAGAGTTGTCTTTCCAAGGCCTCCCATGCCAACTATGGATAGCACCGAGAGGCCTGTGGCTGTGGGATGAACAGCTGATGATGATGATGATGATGACTCTTCTTTGCCAACTTCTCCCAGAAGCAACTTTATTAACTCCTCCTTCACCTCATGTCTGCCAAACACTTGAGGGACTGTTAGAAGTGAACTGGTTTCCCTCACATGTGTCTTGTAAAACTCAGATTGCTTCGTTCCAACATCAAGAATTATTCCCCCCATGCTAATTAATTCACTATCCTTTGAGATCTCTTCTAGCTTCTTCCTGATGTCAGCTATTCCACGGGCCATCTCGTGATCAAATGAAATTTGGTGGGCGCTGAGAAACGAGAGAAGCCTGCGTACCTTACTTGACCAGGAAAGAGGGGAGTGGTGGAAGTCACCGGTACTGCTCCCTTCACCGTCGCTCTGAACCTTGCGGCGAAGATCTTCGTATTCGTACTCGTCCAACACGTCCTCAGCTTCATAGGCGGCACGCTTGAGCTCCCGCAGCCAGAGTGTGAAGCGCTCTCCCTCCGTCTTGCTCTGTTCGGCGTCTTGGAGCATCGCCTGGAGGCGCCTCAGCGTCCTCTGCAGCTTGGCCAGCTCTCTCTTGACGCCGTAGCGGTTCTCCACCCCTGATATCTCAGGGGAGGCCAGCTTGTCGAACAGAGCTTGAAGAGAGACAGAGTGGTACACCTCTCCGATCGGCATCTTCTCTCTCTCTCTCTCTATCCACAGCAGCAGAAGTAGTAGCAGCGGCGACAACCACAACAGGGCCCGAGAAGAAGACTCGCCGGAGTATTGAAGAGGCTCACGGTTGTTGTGCCGAGTGACGACCAGCACCAGGTCAAACAATGCCACAGGAATCCCCAAAAATTGCAAGTGGCCACATGGTCAAATAATTGCCGTCCTTAATACAAGAGCCTGACATCACGTGGCCTAGTTGTTTCTATCTTCTTTTTTATGCCTAATACCGTAGTTTTGGATTTCTTGGTTTGGTTATTTTTTTTGAAAATTTTATTTTCAGTCTATATAATTTTTCAGTATTTCTTATAAGTCTTTATAATGTTTATATTCCTGATTAACTCTTACAATTATTTAAAGCGTTCCTAAGAGACCCCTCAGTGCTCCCTAAAAAGCCCCTCCACATGGACTTTTAAAGGATAATTCTGAGATTGTAGGGGCTTTTAAGAAAACATGAAGATTATAAGGACTTATAAATAATATTACAAAATTATAGGGACTAAAAAGTGAATGAGGTAACTTGTCGTTGTACCCCAAAAATAATAGATGGAGGGAATAAAATATAAAATTTTCATATATAAACTCATAATTCTTAAACTGCAATTGGAATAAGGGCTTAGATTACCTTTTACATTTGACAAATTTCGAATGCTGAGGTGAGTGGTCCCCATCATCGCGGGCCGCCTCAAAGGCTCCGGGGGCTAAAATATGAGCAGACGGATTATAGCCCGTTCATATTTGAATAACTTGCGTATCATTCGTGAGGCTTTTGTTTTTACATGAATAACTTACATATCATCGTGGTCCTTCGCAAGAGGACAATCTTGATTCTAGACGCATGGATGTGTTAGCTTTCTGCCTACAACTCCTCCCAAATTGAATACCATAACCTTAGATAGCTCTATAAATATAAATTGCCATATTTAGCTTGATCAGTAGGACTTTCCATATTCCTAGTATGTATTTAGTTGCACTCTATCAATTTTAATTTTCATACATTGGTAAGTGCATTATCATATTAAATGCAGTATAGATCTTAATCAATATAAAAATGATATCTTATAGCAGTTAATAAAAGGTTTTCGATCATTTGATCGATGTAATTAATACTAATTGAGGTAAGTAGGAAGATGTCAAAATTATGGATCAACATATTTGATCCAAAGTTTTAGATTCATTGAGGACTCATCTCAAGTTTTTAGAATCTGTGAAGATCACCAAAATAAATAGAAAATAAGTAATGAAGCATGAGGATTCGATCTCCCTCATGTCTCCCACGTAGTGTAATAACACAAATCTGAGCAAGCAAAGTCAATTGAAATGTGCTTACTATGTGTTTGACTCTACTCCAACCTGATAACTGTGGCCATTATTACTCAGCTTCTTTGAACATTTAACTTGGTCCTGATGTACATAGTTACACTTTCAGGCATGTGAACGTGATCTATCCACATAACACAACGGCTATTGTGGAAATGCAAATGGATTCAATAGTTCCAAATCAAATTGCCAAGTCACACAATTTGGTGTGGCTTTGTGAATACTGTGTGTCGTGTTGATTTTGGAAGTAGTGTAACAGTGTTAGAGCAGTGGAATATCTATTTGTGCCTAGTAGTATTTCTAGACATTATGTATTTTTTCTTTTATTTTCATTGTTTCACAATAGTGCGTTTGGTATTTTTTTACACTCTCTCTTCCTTAAAATATGGTTTTAGGAGAGAACGAAAACACACTTCGCGACTTTTCTCTTTCAATTTTGAAGGAGGCAATTAGTGCTTAAGAAAACTCTCTCAGAAAAAATAAGTGAGGTGTCGGGGGTATATGTCAAAATACCCTTCCGTCAAACTCCCTCAGGGACATGGATTTTTGGGAACACATGCATTTTGGAGAATATGTACACGCTATGAGGAGCATATACAGAGTTTGGGGAATATGTGCTCTCCAGAACATATACATGCCTAAAATCTAAGGCAAAAGCAAATCTTTTTCTCTTCGAGGGTGCCTACGTGGCTGACGTCGGCACATGTCATGCACCATTATGGGGCTGCAAGGGACATGTGAAGGGGGCCATGTGTCATTTTGGAGTGGGGGGTACATTTCACATGGGTGTTATTGAATCCTAAGGGTTGCCGCAAGTATTTCTCTTTAAGTAATTTGGGTAAGCCTAAGGTAACATAATTTGTATTTGATTGGGTTAGGCCATGGGCTGGCCCACCCATTTGACACCCTTACTAACATGTGAGAGATGAGTTATGTCATGCTTGCTGCACTGATCCTAAGTGCTAGTGTGTGGGTAAAAAAAAGAATTATTTTTAAAATAATTTTAAGTGGGTCTCGAGATGTCTTACATGTCCAAATAGGTAGACCTTCGATCGACGAGTAAAAAAAAAAAAAAAAAAATCATTATAATACTTTTTACTGTTATATTGAGGCTCGATATTTTTATTTTTTAGATTTTTTTAAGTCGTCCGATCAGAGATCGACTTATACAATACATACCTAACTAAAAAAATTTAAAAAGTATATTTTTTTACCCACTGCATTGAACTTCAGTGCACATCAGTGCTGCAAGCATAACTCGTGAAAGAATTGGTTGGTTACAGCCTGTTTGGTTCTAATATTAAAAGCATGTATTAATATCACTTTTAATATTAATAGTGATAAGAGCTTTTTTGAGTGTCTGGTTACATAATATCATTTTTAAAACTCCTTCACATTTCAACCTTAAACTCTATCGAATTTAATACAAGTTGTACCCTATATTGACTCTAATATAGAAAGCATTGGGGCTATTTTGAAACTTCCTCCTCTGCGATCGTCATCTCCTCCCGACTGCCATTGCCATCCTGATTTCTTCCTCTACCATCGCCATCTCTTCTACAGCGGCTGCCATCGCCATTTGCTCAGTCTTCCTTCGCCATCGCCATCTCTTCCACAGCAGTTGTCATCGCCATTTGCTCAGTCGATTATCTCTCTCTCTCTTCTAGATCTGCTTCACATTGGGTATGGAGAGGGTGAGTCAGGGTTGTGGATCCCAGACCTTTGTGTGTCTCAAGATTCATGAAGAGAAGCGTGAATGGATCATTTGACCTTGAAATGATAGGATAACTTTATCACCTCTCCTCCATAACGAGTTTAGGGGCACACAATGACCAAAGAGAGGTTCAAAAGATCTCGTTTCAATCATTAGAGGCAGGAGCAAAGAGAGATAGAAACTCTTGGTGTCATACATTATTAACTAAACGAGTAATTAATTAAACACACTACTTTTGGTTGGGGAGACTGATGTTGGCTAGACATCATCAATTAACATTGATGTCATGGGTTTATCTCACTAATATATCTAGTGTGGATGCGTGAAATGTGCGTATCTTTTTTGAGGTATTTTCTCTAGAGCAAAGGTGGGGTTTTGTGTTTTTTGTAGGAAAAAGACTTTCGTTGGAAAGAGAGATTTCGCTCTAATTATAGACACATGCCTATTTTTATAATATCCGATATGAGACTAAAATGATTTGTCATTTTTATGTCTCTACACTTACGCAAATGTCCCATACGTACGTGGCCATCCAATGCATCTAAAAGGATAGATGTTTTTTTTTCTACACGATTTTCAAATTGAATGGAGTGCATGCATGCATGTATGGTAGACGTCGATCTTTTGCGTGCAAAACTAGTGGATGCAAGTGAATAATATTAGCTATCCAGAAAAGGTAACAACAACTCTAGTGCTCCAATCGCATGAAAATGAAATTGGATAAAAGTGGTGGCGGCTACTGGTAGCTTCTGAGTCAGCTACTTACCCATCTCACCTGAGCAGCTTTACTTATGGCTAGTCACAGGGACTACGGAGTTTGGACAAACCAACTGTTGCATGTTATGTATGGCCAAACATATGTCTGAGTAGGACGGAGGCTGCCTGTCGCGCCCCATGATGTACCGGGCGATCGACACATGGTGGCCATTGACGAGGAGGACCCTCGCACCCACAGCTCAAACGTGCCCACGCATGGCCAAATTAACTAGACTCTCGGACAGGTAAGGTAGTGATGATACGTAAGTTGTTGCAGTTGAAGTAGCAAGGTGTCGGTGGGTGGGTGGGTTAATTGCGCTTGTGGTAGACAAGAACTTGAAAGTGCCACTGGCTGTTTGTTCCAAAACATGAACAGAGTGTAAGACAAAGGAAACCGCAGGGAAGCCACACAGCATGGTGGAGGCTAGGGAGAGCCTCCTTTCACACCGAATCATATATAACCCCCGCCCCCACTAATATTCCTCATGTCACACCATGTGACGGACAAGTAATAAGGCCAACATGTCAAACCATGAGAACACACACGTCTTTAATCAGGCCACATTTCTAGTATTAATGTATGACCTTGCTAAATTCACTATGAGTTTTACCTTCTTCTTTTTTTAAGTAATTTTGAACCGAGAATGAGATAGAAAGATGTTAATTTGAATTTAATATTATGTGACAATTCAAACTTTTAATTTTAATATGTTATTTTTAAAAATAATATTATAATAATTAAAATTACATAAAATGGATGTCAACCATTTTGAAAATGTCATCCAAACACCTTCTCGTATCACTTTTGATATTGTTACAACTTCAATCAAACACTTAACTCAGTGTTATATCAATTTTGATATTGATATTCAGTATCATAAATATATCAATATCAAAATTGATATTGTATCAAATTTGATATTCTAACCAAACTGCCCGTTAAGTCGTTGAGAGTCTAAAGACTCTCTCTCACACACACACCTCTAACTCTTCTCTTCCAGCTATCCTCCTCCATATTCCTCCACTATCATTTTGTAACATTCATATTGTAGACTTCAAAAATATCAAATATCAAAATTAATATTATATCAAAAATAATAATCAGGCCAAACAGGGCATTAAATATGAGTTTAGCTGGTTTGGTTAATCTTGTTAGTCCGTTAGGTAACTTGTCTCTATATCCTTAAAATAATATCAGACTAGATAGAGGGAAGAAAAAAGTACATTAAACTCGCAATTCTTAAACTGCAATTAGAAATAAAGACATTAGATTGCTTTTTAATTTAACAAATTTCAAATAATTAGTTGAGCGATTCCCATAGGCTATCATCGTCAAAGACTTCTGGGCTGCTAAAATGTACAGAGAAAGACTTGGTACAAGGTGGTGGACGCTCCAAAAGCTGCCATCCGATCACCTTGATCGGACGGCAACCAGGGCGCACACTAGTATGTGCTCGAGGCGCACATGGACGCACGCTTAGGAATCACACAGGATGCGAATCAAGCCATCAGATTGCATTCTACGTATACATTTTTCTATGTTTATGACCGTCCAATTGATGACCGAACTGTATAGACAGCGTGCTTGGGTGGTCCCGGTGCTCGGCAATTTTTTTTTCAAAGAGAAAACGTGGACAGACCAGTTATCATCCGATCAAAGTGATCAACGATGAGCTGCACAGTGCGTCAGCGGCAGATCTATCATATCTTTAGTAGTGGGGTCCTATGATCCCTGGATTTTGTAAATTTTATTAGGGCCTGCCTAATTTTGGCCTATTAGAGTAACTAGTCACTGGATCCGGCTTATTAGAATGATCTTACTAATCTACTGATTCCAACTTAGTAAAATGACGCCACTAATCCATTGTCTGAGTGACTCCACTGGACAAAATTTTTACATCCACCATTGCAGTGGATTACAATGTCTGAGGGCATTAAAGCAATCTATATATATATATATATATATATATATATATATATATATATATATATATATATATATGCCATTTAAACTTGAATGATTTTTATATCATTTATGTTAACCAACGCATGGTAACTACCATGCAATGCCCATTTGGGGCTAAGGAGTTGGTTATAGGAGATGAGGGGGATTGGTTGTGGGAAGTTACCCACACATGTGTTTCCCCCTTGGTTATAACTATTCCCTCCTTTATTTGAAAGGGTTGAGGAGAGAGATATAAAAAGGGGAGAGTGGGATTACGTGAAAAAAGATAGAACACTCTCAACTTTTGGGCAACTCTCTCTATCTCTCAACATTCTCTTTCTCTCCCTAAGTGTTGTTCTCCAAGAGACTATCACCAAGAGCCTAAGATTTGCAGCGTGGATTTTAAGAGGAAGCCCGTTACGCGGTTCTCCTCCTCGTCCTCACGGAGTCGTCACCGTCCATCCACGAACATCGCCGTTAAGGTATGTTTCCGTTACGATCCATCTCCGTGCATGCTTCCGCTTGTTCATTTGATGCATGGAGATATTTGTATTTTGTCATCATTGGTATCAGAGCCTGGTTACGGAACCATGGCAGCGTGGTCCTCGATCAAAAAGAACCGTTTTGATGTGGCGGCCTCGTCAAGCCGAATGACTCCTATGGTGGTTATTAGTGACGAGGAATCGGAGCGGGTACCCGATGAATTAACCGATTATTCCCAGGAGACATCCGACGACGACCGCGTCCCATCTTCTCCTCCAAAGAGACTCAGAGCGCCGGAGTACTTAGCCTACCTCAGAGGGTTTTGCGGCGCGCATTCTGGATGTGACCAACTATCCGAGATGGGACGTGACGGCAGCCATGACGAGTTCCACACACACGAGGATGAAGACGGCGCTTGTAACGGCGGCCATGCAAACGGTGACGCGGACGACGAAGGAAGCCCACCGCGGCGGTCGATGTCCCTGCGCGGAGAAGACCTCAAGCCGACGAACGAAGCGGGGGCCACGCCGGCGGACGTGGCGCTCGCGCCCTGTGCGGACGGAAGGGGAGCCACGTCGGCGAGCGAAGCGCCCACACCTGCGAGCATGGGGCCCACGCCCCGCGCGGGCGGAGCGCCCACGCCCCGTGCGGGCGTGGGGCTCACGCCCAGCGCGGGCGGAGCACCCACGCCCGCAGGCGTGGGGCTCATGCCCAGCGGGGGCAGAGCGCCCACGCCCTGCATGGGCGTGGGGCTCACGTCCCGCGTGGACGTGGCACCTACGCCATGCATGGGCGGCCAGCCCATGCATGCGGGCGTGGTGCCCTCCCCCCACGCAGGTGAGGCGTTCTCGCCCCTGCGCAGGGGGGCTCCCACGCCCATGCATGGGGCTGCCGTGGCAGCCGCGCATGGCCCAACGGACATGTCCTTGGCGAGGGCGGGTCGAGCCCAACGACGTCGGTGCTGGGAGGCCCGCAGACGTCAACACGGCGGACCATTTGGTGGCACATGGCCTCGCTATGATCGTTTCTGTCCACGTACTGGGATAGACAGAGTTTATGGAGGCCCAAGAACACTTTTTATGGGTCGCCGTGAACCTCACTATGCACCGTATTGGGATGGATCCGAAACAGGCCGGTTGGTTGCTCGAATGGACCTGTTTCAAATTCTCCGTATAGTTATGAACGGAGAAATTGAATTTGAGATTAGAGAGTATTAATTAGTTAATTTATGATTATATGATGCATTAGAATTTAATTTGAATCATAGGCTTATTAGTTCAAATTAATGTAATTTGATTTATAGTTGAATTATCCTCATTAGTGCCACTTATTTAAATGTGATGATTATCTTGATATAATATTGCGCAGAATGAAATAAATTGAATTTGTTTTATTTCGTCATGCAAATAACTTATTGTTGTCACTAATATCAACCTTATCAAAGTTTGTCTGTAATTGAAGTGAATATTTGCGCGATGGAGAAAAATGACATTAATAATCAATTATTCAACTATGCAAAATG
Source organism: Zantedeschia hybrid cultivar (assembly GCA_030544215.1). Classification (NCBI taxonomy): domain Eukaryota; kingdom Viridiplantae; phylum Streptophyta; class Magnoliopsida; order Alismatales; family Araceae; genus Zantedeschia; species Zantedeschia hybrid cultivar. The sequence goes on from JARZZO010000011.1 coordinate 53,650,237, forward strand.
CATATTTATAAGATCGTTAAATTATTGCGCATATCGGTTAGCGGCAATTGATTTTAGCGTTCCGAGATTTAAAATATGCATGATTTTATATTTGCCAATTAAATTGATTTTATTCGTGCATAATTATCGGATCATTTAAATATTGCGCATGCTCGTGTAGTGCTGATTGATTAATTTTTAAATGATAATTTATAAATTTGCACGTCTTGAATTGATAATTTGTAAATTACGCACCACTTAGCTATCATTTCATTTAAAATGATCATGTTAAATGAAAATTGAAATATTTACATGATCATGTGTTTGTTTGTAAATATACATGATAGCTGAAATTTGATCAAGTTATTGAAATATCATGGACTTTGCTATTACTGTTGATTTAATTATGAAGGTATTCACTTCCATGATATTCAAATTAAACTTGTAAACGTTGGATAAGTAGCTATTACGAGAGATTTAAAGTGTTTCTCTCGTTGTAAAATTCGCTCAAAATCATTCTATTAAAATTAAGTTACCTTAAATTAATCGGGAGATGATTATAGTATCCTAGATCTATATTTCGATTCCGATGGTTGAGTTAACTTAATATTTATTGGTCTGGATTTTTAGAAGCGAATTATGATGTGTAAACCATGTCAACTTGACTCTCTAAATTTTATTTATGTAGTGATTTAAAATGGCCATGAAAAATGTTATTGCTGATTTGACCAAGGGTGACAAGTTGACGGGAATGAATTATGACATTTGGCACCGTAAGATTCAATACTTGCTAAACGAGCAAGAATTACTGGAACATCTTACCACCGTCATGTCACCGCCTGAGGATGGCAATACAGCACAGTATCGTAGAGATCAAGAAGCGTACTGACAATAGTTCAATAAGGATCGTAGCGCGCGCTTTACTATGTTAAGCAGTATGCAAGACGATCTTATTGGGGAATTTGAGAAATTCCAAACTGCCAAAGATATGTGGGATCAGCTGAAGTTCCAATTTGGTGGAACTTCAACTACGCGGTTGCGCGCTCTTGTACTTAAGTTTGAGACCTACCGCAAAGACCAACGACAGACCATGACCGAACACCTTAGGGTTATGTCGGGCATGATCAGAGACTTAAAGTCGGCAGGTCATGATCTTACAGACGAGCAGCAGGTCCTTGCAGTAATCCGATCTCTACCGGACTCTTGGGTCCATATGAAGCAGATTCTTACCCATAATGAGAATATCAAGAATTTTTCTGATATTTCCCGTCATGTGAAGTTAGAGGCTGAGCGCGAAGAAGCTGTACGCGCCATTGCCTTAGTCGCCAAGGGAGACAGACACCAAGGCAGGAAGGGTCTAAAGAAGTTTTTCAAATGTATAGATCGTAAAACTGCATCCAGCTCTAAGTACAAGGCAGAGCGGACACCGAAGCACCACCATAGAGGCAAGCGCGGTGGAAAAAGGGACAAATCAAAGGTGAAGTACTACAATTGTAAGAAGATGGGACATTTCGCTCGCGAGTGCACTGAGCCGAAAAAGATATCCCTCAACCCAAATTCTCTCTCTGTGTATGTTTGTTCTCATGTCTTAGTCGCCCGAACTTATCCTGAGTGGATTGTGGATTCAGGAGCGACCAAGCATGTAACGAGAGATCGAGATGGGTACCAAGATTACCGCCGAATTCCAAGAGGGACATAAAGAGTATACATGGGCAATGGGACCAGTGAAGAAGTTTTAGGAGTTGGTGTGTACCAGCTCAAACTTAGAACTGGTCGTGTATTGACATTGCATGATGTTCTTTATGCGCCAGGGATTCAGCATAATCTTTTATCAGCTTCATCTTTATTATCCCTAGGATTTGCTCTTGTTATGATAGGTACTGGTATTGACATTTATTTAAATGATGTGTTGTATGGACATGCTTTATTAAGTGGTGGTTTATTTAAATTAGATGTTGATTTCAATACTTCTGCTTCTTCTGTGTCATATGTGGCTGATGATAAAGACCTTAGTTCGGAAATATGGCATGCTCGCCTAGATCACATAGGACAGGATAGAATGACCAGGTTAGCTCGAAAGGCCTTTTAGGTTCACTCGCTAAGGTCACTCTACCTTTATGTGAATCATGTTTGGCTGGAAAGGCATGCTAAAAACCTTTCGGGAAGGCCAAAAGGGCCACTGATGTATTGCAGCTTATCCATTCTAATATTTGTGGACCTTTGAGTGTGAAGGCTCGACATGGAGCATCATATTTCCTTACCTTTATGGATGATTATTCGCGATACGGTTATGTTTATCTGATCGCTCACCGCTATGAAGCACTAGATTGTTTCAAGCGCTTCCTAGCTGAGGTTGAGAATAAGACCGGTAAGAGTCTAAAAGCTCTTCGCACAGACTGAGGACGCGAATATTTATCTGATCAGTTTAGGATTCTATGTGAGGAAAAGGGAATTAAAAGACAACTCACTATTCCATACACTCCGCAACAAAATGGTGTTGCCGAAAGAAGAATAGAACGTTGTTAAACATGGTTAGGTCTATGATGGCACATGCCAACCTCCCAATATCATTCTGGGAAGATGCTTTGTTGACTGCCGCCTATTTACTTAACCGTGTACCTTCACAGTCATTTCCTTCTACCCCTTATGAGTTGTGGCGTGGCGAAAAGCCGTATTTGGGAAACCTACGCCCGTGGGGGTCAGCTGGATATATCCATGACTCTTCCCACAAGTATGGGAAACTGGGCCCTAAAGCTAAAAAGTTTATCTTCATAAGATATCCTGATAGCTCACAAAGGTATGTCATGTATGGACAATATCAAGATGGAGGAATGACAGAGAAAGAGGTTCGAGACGTTGTATTCTTAGAGAAAGAATACCCTAAACTTGGCGATGCCGGAAAAAGCTTTGATCTCCATGAAGTGGGTGAGACAGTTCTCTTAGCATCTTCCAGCGAAGGGAGGGAATTAGTTCCTAACCATATCATCGCGGGAGATAGTATAGATGATCAAGCTAGTGGGAGTATACCTATTAATTTACCGAGTAGGAGTATTCCATTAGAATCAGAAGATGCCGACACCCAAGTACGTCGAAGTAAACGCGGTCACACTCCTCGTCGACGTTTTGAGATTGAAGAGGAGATTTTAATGTGTCAGCCTCCGGATGATGAAGAACCTAAAAATGTCAAAGAGGCACATTCATCATTATCAAAGAAAGAATGAGAAGCTGCCATGATAAACGAAATGGATTCAATGGAAAAGAATAAGGTCTGGGAGTTAGTTGATCTTCCACCTGGGCGTAAAGCTATTGGAAACAAATGGGTTTTCAAAATTAAACGTAAAGCAGATGGATCAATTGACAAATACAAAGCACGACTAGTGGCGAAAGGGTATACCCAGAAGGAGGGTATTGATTTTGATGAGACGTTCTCCCCGGTGGTGAGATTTACGTCTGTTCGCCTGATCCTAGCTATTGTCGTACATTTAGATTTAGAACTCTTTCAGATGGATGTTAAGACGACATTTCTTAATGGAGAACTAGACGAGGAAATTTACATGTGCCAACCAGACGAAGTAATTTGGGTAAGCCTAAGGTAACATAATTTGGATTTGATTGGGTTGGATGGGCTAGCCCACCCATTTGACACCCTTACTAACATGTGACAGACGAGCTATGTTATGCTTGCTGCACTGACCCTAAGTGCTAGTGTGTGGGTAAAAAAAAGAATTATTTTTTAAAAAAATTTAGGTGGGTCCTGAGATGTCTTACATGTCTAAATAGGTAGACCTTCGATCGACGAGCCAAAAAAAATAAAAAATAATTATAATATTTTCTACTATTATATTGAGGCTCGATTTTTTTATTTTTAAAATTTTTTTAAGTCGTCCGATCAGAGATCGACTTATACAATACAGACCTAACTAAAAAAATTCAAAAAGTATATTTTTTTTACCCACTGCATTGAACTTCAGTGCACATCAGTGCTGCAAGCATAACTTGTGAAAGAATTGGTTGCTTACAGCCTGTTTGTTTCTAATATTAAAAGCATGTATTAATATCACTTTTAATATTAATAGTGATAAGAGCTTTTTTGGGTGTCTGGTTACATAATATCATTTTTAAAACTCCTTCACATTTCAACCCTAAACTCTATCGAATTTAATACAAGTTGTACCCTATATTGATTCTAATATAGAAAGCATTGGGGCTACTTTGAAACCTCCTCCTCTGCGATCGTCATCTCCTCCCGACTGCCATTGCCATCCTGATTTCTCCCTCTACCTTCGCCATCTCTTCTACAGCGGCCGACATCGCCATTTGCTATGTCTTCCTTCACCATCGCCATCGCCATCTCTTCCACAGCAGTTGTCATCGCCCATTTGCTCAGTCGATTCTCTCTCTCTCTTCTAGATCTACTTCACGGAGAAGGTGAGTCAGGGTTGTGGATCCCAGACCTTTGTGTGTGCCAAGATTCATGAGGAAAAGTGTGAATGGGTCATTTGACCTTGAAATGATGAGATAACCTTATCACCTCTCCTCCATAACGAGTCTAGGAGCACACAATGACCAAAGGGAGGTTCAAAGGATCTCGTTTCAATCATCAGAGGCAGGAGCAAAGAGAGATAGAGACTCTTGGTGTCATACATTATTAACTAAACGAGTAATTAATTAGACACTACTTTTGGTCGGGGAGACTGATGTTGGCTAGACATCATCAATTAACATGGATGTCATGGGTTTATCTCACTAATATATCTAGTGTGTATGCATGAAATGTGCGTATCTTTTTTGAGGTATTTTCTCTAGAGTAGAGGTGGGGTTTTGTGTTTTTTGTAGGAAAAAGACTTTCGTTGGGAAGAGAAGTTTCGCTCTAGTTATAGACACATGCCTATTTTCATAACATCTAATATGAGACTAAAGTGATTTGTCATTTTTATGTCTCTACACTTACGCAAATGTCTTATACGTATGTGGCCATCCAATGCATCTAAAAGGATAGATGTTTTTTTTTCTACACGATTTTCAAATTGAATGGAGTGCATGCATGCATGTATGGTAGGCGTCGATCTTTTGTGTGCAAAACTAGTGCATGCAAGTGAATAATATTAGCTATCCACAAAAGATAACAGCAGTTGTAGTGCTCCAATCGCATGAAATGAAATTGGATAAAAATGGTGGTGGCTGCTGGTGGCTTCTGAGTCAGCTACTTACCCATCTCACCTGAGCAGCTTTGCTTATGGCTAGTCACAGGGACTACGGAGTTTGGACAAACCAACTGCTGCATGTTCTGTATGGCCAAACAAATGTCTGAGCAGGACGGAGGCTGCCTGTTGTGCCCCATGATGTACCGGGCGATTGACACATGGTGGCCATTGATGAGGAGGACCCTCGCACCCACAGCTCAAACGTGCCCACGCGTGGCCAAATTAACTAGACTCTCGGACAGGTAAGGTAGTGATGATACGTAAATTGTTGCAGCTGAAGTAACAGGGTGTCGGTGGGTGGGTGGGTTAATTGCGCTTGTGGCAGACAAGAACTTGAAAGTGCCACTGGCTGTTCGTTCCAAAACATGAACAGAGTGTAAGACAAAGGAAACCGCAGGGAAGCCACACAACATGGTGGAGGCTAGGGAGAGCCTCCTTTCACGCCGAATCATATATAGCCTCCGCCCCCACTAATATTCCTCATGTCACACCATGTTACGGACAAGTAATAAGGCCAACATGTCAAACCATGAGAACACACACGTTTTTAATCAGGCCACATTTCTAGTATTAATGTATGACCTTGCTAAATTCATTATGAGTTTTACCTTCTTCTTTTTTTTTTTTCACTTCTTTCCTGTGCTTATGATGTCCTACCAGTTAAATGTTACCCTAAATATTAAGCCGATTTTACACGAAGGAGACAGTAAAAAAAACGTACCTTTTGCTGTTCATTAGAGTTTGATTTTTGATTTTTCAGATTTTTTTGAGTCATCTGATCGAATGTTGTACTGTATGGACGATTAGGACATCTCGAGGTCAACGTAGAAAAAATGAAAAAAAATATTTTTTTTATTTACTCACTGTAGTATCCTGTGTACAACCGCAATGACATTGCAGCAAATATTACTCTTCTTTAATTGCTTTTGTCAGGTGTAAGATAAGTAAAGAGAAAGAAGGTGGGGTCTTTAAGAAGAAAAAGACAAAAAGCTCCTTTCCCTTAGTTGTGGTGCGTGCATAAAGGAGGGAAAGTGTGAGGCGATATAAGTAGTGGGCAGTGGGTCCCACCGATCTCTTTAGTGGAGTTTTTATCTTTTCTTCTTTTAAGTTAATTAGATCTTAGAATTGGGTCGAGTTAGGATCCGGGAGCAAGATCCAAGTGCATCTCAGATGGATCCGAATTATTGGGTTCAGATAGAATTGGCAGGATTAACAGATCTGTCCGTGTCCGTTAATAGGACAACATTTGATACACGAAGTGACTATGTGATTTTTAAAACTATTCTGATTCTCTCAAACAAGGCAACATTTGATACACAAAAATAAATAAATAAAATCTGAGAAAAAAAGAGCCTAAAAAACGTGCTCACACCTCAAGAGTTAGACTTGGTATAAGCTTATATTCTTGTATTAGCCCTCCTCCGTGCACATTAAATTTTCCCAGACAACGATCTGTAGTTGTATGTTGCAAGATAATTCTGCAACTTGGGTCTCTTAGGTCCCGTTTGATATCGGGATAGAAAAAGGGAAGAATAGAGATAAATTAACCTATATTAATTTATCCATATCCCTATACTATGATGTGTTTGGTATGTGAGGGGATAAGAAAAAAATTAATCATATTCTCTATTTAGTGAAAATGAGCACAGTACGGAAGATAAGTTGTGAAAAAGACATTGCTACCCTTCTAATCTAAAGTAACATGAGTATTATATTATTTTATGTAATATAACTATATATTCAATATATATGTAGTATATTAAGTGTAATTTTTTTTTTATTTTTTATTACTCATATCATGATACACTAAACATACTTAATTCAAATTATTGAATTTAATTATATTTTAAAGGCACTCAATTTATACTACACATAATTAACATATAATTATAATATAATAATATATTAAATATGCTTATTAGTATTGATAATAATATATGTATTATATTATATATAATAATGTATTAAAATATTTATTAGTGTTATTTAAAATAATAATGTATATTATTATATTGCATATTAAAATATATTAAAGATGCTTATAGATTTATTTAAGTATTATATATATTATTATATTTTATATAATATATTCCATGGATATCAGTTTGATTGAGATTACTATTTAATGACACATTATGTCATTAGCTAGTAATGAAGTTGTTATTGAATTTATATTATTTTATAAATCCAATGTAGTACTAATGCTTATTAATACTAATATTAGTATGTAAGTACTAATATTACTAATATAAGTACTAATATTAATTTAAGATAATAATATATGTTATTATATAATATATAATAATATATTGAAAAACTTATTAGTACTATCTAAGATTATAATATATATTATTATATTATGTATAATAATATATTAAAAATGCTTATTACTATTATTTAGTATAATAATATATTCCATCTGTATTGGTTTGATTCAGATTTCTATTTAATGACATAATGTCATTAACTAGTAATAAAGTTGTTATTAGAGTTAATTATATTACTATTTTAAGAATCCGATGTAATACTAATACTTATTAGTACTAATACTAATAATTTAAGTACAAATACTAATTTAAGATAATAATATATTATATTATATTATATATAATAACATATTAAAGTACTTATTAGCACTATTTAAAGATAATGATATATAAGATAAATATAATAATATATTCTATAGGTGGTATCGATTTGATTAAGAATTTTATTTAATAATATATTTAACATCATTAGATAGTAATAAAGTAATTATTAGAGTTAAATATATTATTATTTTATGAACCAAGAGAAGGGGCAAATGAGGGTAACAATGAGGTTAAGGGGCGAGGATAAGTCATTCCACCTTTTTGGTGGAATAAGTTATCCTCATATCTAATCTCAAAAATGGAGTTAAGCTCCCTTATCCCTATCCCCCTTAACCCCTCTTATCCTCGTGACTTTTTGCAATGTCAAACGAAGAACAAGGATATACAAGCCTTATCCCTGGCTTATCCCGGTACCAAACGGGACCTCAATGAATACACCTCAAAGAGAGAGAGAGAGAGAGAGAGAGAGAGAGAGGTTGATACTATGTGCGCTCCTGTTTGTATCTGTTGGCAGTGTAGCGACGCCTTCAGCACCTAAAATTTACAAGTGTAAAAGCCAGACAGAGAGAAGGTTTTGTAAAAAAAGAAAAAAATAGTTGTTTGAGCTATGATCAAATGGCAGCGAATTGTATCACTTTCCTCTCTCTCTCTCTCTCTCTCTTCTCTTTCTCTTTAGAGAGAGAGAGATGGAAAATGGATAAATTGACGTTATGATAAATTGATGAGTTTAGTAAACCTCTTTTTTTTTCTGAATTTTATGGGCTGCACGCCATGTTCCACCGCATGGCATGTAGTCCAAAAAATTATTGGAATTCAATTTTTTATTTTTAAAAATTTTTAAGTCTTTTGATTGAAGATGAATTGTACTGACATGTAAACTACGGAGAAGTCATCCATTAAAAAAAACAATCAACAAAAAACTTCCTTATTTTTTGGACTGTGATGTAGCCGAAGCTATCACGATCGGATTCCGAAGCTGGAATCCGAAGATTTGGATCCGGAGCTGGGTCGGATCGGTGCAAGAGGCCCGACAGGGATCCGGAAGGTGACGGACGCAGAGACGCGGTTGAGGATCCGAGACCGAGTGTCGCTCGGTCTGAGGTTGGCTTGTCTCCGGAAGGTGGGGTCGAGGTTCCTCCGGCTGACGGGCGGGCAGCGCAGAACCGGGTCTCCCTCGGTTGGTGGGCAGCCGGCGCACGGCGTCGAGACCGGAGGGAGAAGTCCGAGGTCGGCGGCCGAGACCGACTCGGGGAGGTCGGCGATGATTCGAACCGAGCCCCTGCAGGAGGGAAAGAAGAAGAAGAACCGGTCAGTAGGAGTCCCTGGCTTCGGCCCTTAGGAACCCCTTCCGACGGTTAAGTTAGCTTCTGAAGAAGGTTCGATTCAGAAGGCAAAGAGTAGCTTTAATGCTTTTTGGACGATGGTCCTTGAGGGTCACGGAGACATACCTTTGGCAATAAATAGCGTGGTATTTATAGCGAAGGATAGAGGATGGTTAACGGTGATAGCCGATATAGGACTATGTTCCGGGCTTATTGGTAAACCGCCATAGTGCCTAGTCCTCCACCGGTGTGGGCCGGACATGACTGTTGGGCCGAAGGGGGTTGGGTTGCTGATGGGCCGAAGCCTGCTGGGCCGAGGGCTACTGTGCCGCTTACGGGGCGAGGGCTGTTGGGCTGCTGATGGGCCGAAGGCTTCCGGAAGGCCTTCTATTGCTGCTGCTGGGCTGAACCGGGTTTGAGCTTGTTTTAATGGGCCGAATCGGATTCTGCCTCATCACATAGCCCCCCACTCTTGTCTTCCTCAGTTCTGAGATGGCGAGAGTATAGCCCGAAGCCTTTTCTGAGAAATAATGTAACAGGTGTTTTACCCGAGGCTTTATGTTCTCTTTTTTTTTTAAGAAGATGATGCCCTCGGTCGGCCGAGGGTCAGCAGTCACTTATCCGTCTTCATTCGGGATGTAGCGACGAAGGCCTTTACTTCTAAGGGCGAAGGGCCGAGCCTTCTGACTTGTGTCAGGCTCAATTAAATGGACGGGACGGGCGTCGCTTTTTCCGTCAGAACGGTCGCCTCGCGAAGAAGCACAGGACACGCGTCGCGCATCCGGCCTCCCCGTTAAAAACACAAAAAGATCCTGACCGCTCGCAGGTCGCGGGTCACCTCGGCTCTCTGCCCGAGGTTCCACTCGGATTGCCGCCTCTTCCTTCCTCGGCACGCGGATCGGAACACGTGGCGGGCATCCGAGTGACCAGCCGAAGGGTCGGAGCGCTTTCGGCCGTTGATCATTCTGCTTTAATTCCCGGAGTCTGTCCGTCATCACTACCGAAGGACGGTACACGTGGCGCGCATCCGAGAGAGGCGGTGAGACGAAGGGGAAGATCTCGGCCGTTGGCGTCGGCGGGAAGGGTTTCGAACAGCGCCTATAAATAGGAACCCCTCGTAGGGCACTGTTCTTCTTCCTGCTTCCTGCGCCTGCGTTCTTCTGCGATCATCCGATCTCTCCTTCTTCTCCGGCGAAGGACTAATCCTCTGAAGGTGCTTCCGAGCTCGTCAGCTGTCGCAGGGAGCTCCCTATCGTCCGGAGCTGCCGCCGGGGGAGTTCTTTTGGCTTGAGAGGCGGTTTCTGATTGAGGAGATCTTTTTCCTTTGAGGGTAAGCCTCAATCTCCTTTCTTCATCACCGTGTCCTCATGCCCCGGAGTCCTTCTTCGAGTGAGATTACTCCTTCAGACGAGGAATATACTCCGTCCCATTCCCCCAAGTCTTCTCTGTCATCTCCTCTTACTCTGGACTCCCTCGCTTCTGCCATGGCAGACGAGGCCGAACCCTCCGGTGCCGAACGGTCCGAGGAGGTTCATACCCCGGGCCAGGCTTCCTCCTCGGGACGTCGTCGTCCCGAGACTGCTTCGGAAGCAGCCTGCGCCCTCTCGGATGACGGGGTCAGTTACCTTGCTTCTTACTACCAACTCCCTTCTTGGATGACCCCCTATCGGCCTGGTTCTCATACCATAGCCAACACTCCTCGCCCGGGTAGTTTTTCTATTTACGAAGAAAGCTTCCGGGCGGGTGTAGGTGCCCGGAACGTCCCCCCGCCGCGGCTGCGGGCTTCGGGCGAGGGTTCCTCTCCGTTCGTCTTAGCACTGTGGCGATTCAGAAGGGGGGTTAGAATTTAAAGTGTGATCGCCAGGAGCATTACCTTACGGTCCCTGTGCTCCGCAGGATGGTGGGGATGTGATCGCGTTTTGTGGGAGCGGGAGATGCTGGTTCCTCCTTCTCTTCCTCCGGCCGGCCAGAGGAGGAGAGCCCGGTACTCTGCACGCGTGAATGTGGTAAGGATCCCCTAGAAAGAAAAGACAATGACCCAATTAGAACTGTGACATGTAGGATCCGTTCATGCAAACATAAAAATTAACTAAAATTGGAGGGAGACGCACCGGATGGGTGTTTGGGAGGGAAGGTGACCATATGTTATGGCCACCCACCTCCCGTTTTTTGTTTGAAACCTCTGGGGGTAAATAGGGATTGCTAAGTCATTCTAGGATGCATGCATGCAGATAAGTGCTCGTGTGTGAAAAGTGAAATGAGGTGTTGAAAGTGAAAGAAGAGAAAAGAGAAGAGGGTTAAGAAAACAAGCCCATTTGGGATGCGAAGGATTCTTCTGAGACTCCTCCCGACCACTTGCCAACCTCCTCTGAGCCTTCCCTCCAAGAAGCCACCTCTTAACTCCAGAAAATCCCTTAACCCGAAGTCCTCCCGCCTGAAGTCCTTAACCCCCTGCTCGAGAGGATGTGGGGGGTTTAAATAGGCGGAAGAAAAAAGGGGGAATACAGGGGTCTAAATCCCCGTAAATCACCCTTCAACCAATGGGGAGTGGTCAAGGGTCGGAGGTAGTGGTCGCGGCAGTCGCCGGAGTGGGGAGTGGTCGGAGTAGTGGGGAACGAGGGCGGTGAGTGGAGGAGATCGTGGGGAAGACGGAGTCAAGGGGGTGGTTAAGGAGTGGACGGCCAAGTGACATGCCTTCCATTCTTGTGGTGGAAGGCGGCCCGGCTGGCCTTCGAAGGGGGTGGAAGGCGAGGGGTGGCCTTCGAAGGAGGCGGAAGGCAAGGGGTGGCCTTCGAAGGAGGCGGAAGGCAAGGGGGTTGGCCTTCCACAAAAAGGTGGTAAAAAGTGAGAAAGGTGACTAAAAGGTGGAAGGCGAGGTAGTTGGCCTTCGAAGGTGGTGGAAGGCGAGGGGTGGCCTTCGAAGGCGGTGGAAGGCAAGGGGGCTGGCCTTCCACGAAAAGGTGAAAAAGGTGGCCAAAAGGGTGGAAGGCGAGGTGGCTGGCCTTCGAAGGTGGTGGAAGACGAGGGGTGGCCTTCGAAGGGGTTGGAAGGCGGACTGGCTGGCCTTCCACGAAAAAGGTGGCTAGAGTCGGGATTTGGTTAATGGGCCTAGCTGGTAGTGGGCTGAGATGGCTGAAATGAGGGGATTTTGGTGATGAAGGGCTAATGATGGATTGGGTTCATGACCAAAAGGGTGGTCCAAAATCGGTGTCTACAAATGCCCCTCCGGGACACCTATTTTGCAGTGGAGTGGAAAGGAATGATAAATAGGTGTTCCGGAAATCGAGACTGATTTTGGACAACCCGAAAAATGAATGAGCTATATCCAAGGATGATATGGGAATGCGGAAAATGCATGAAGGCTAGCTATTTGAGTTGCAAGAGTGGTTTAAGAAAAGGAACAGAGTTCAGTACTAGAGAATTACAGTTCGTGGGACCCCCGAGTGCTGGAACCGCGAGGCCTTGGTGTACCAGAATATAGCGATCTGGCCCAAGGGGTTCTCGAGCATGAAAGGTGTAGGAGTGTGACTTGAAGAACTCTCAACACAACGGGCGCGCGGTGGCCTGGCGCATCATGGGATCGCCAAGTGAGAGGATCTCAAGCACACGTATTTGAAAAAAGGATAAGGTCTTGCAATTCGAAGGGTTAACAGACGAACAATCGCCAGACTCACAGATCAACAATGGGTTAAGCAGAGTGATGAAATTATGGTCATTGCCCCTAGGGCGGGAATGGTGGATGATGCTTATGCAATGCATGCTGGTTTAAAAATTAGAAAACAAATTCCTAATGCAAACATGAGGAATTTATTAGCTAATCGAATAACTTGGGGAATATAGACTCCTCATTGTTTTGTTTAAAGAGGAACTTAGAGTCTATACGCCCGAAGCTATTAGCCTCCTGTGTCTTCAATCCTACTTGCTTCGGATTCCCTGCAGCTGCAAGAACGCACATCAGTAAATGTAAATAATCAATGATCCATAATATCTTAATGTCGAGCTGCAAGGAAACGAGGGACAAAGGTCCCTGTCGAGTCGAAGCCAGCACGGAAGATATGGCCATTCTCAAAGTAGAATGCCAATCCGGCTGCTTTTGGCTTCGACTCGACAGAAAAAGTGTCCACCTTTTGGACGTAGAATCTTTTCCTGTATGCACAAAATGAAGGGAAAATAGTTAGTAGTATCTGTTTTCGGCCCCTTGCCCAGAATAGAGCAACTACCTTTTCCCTAGTCTTCGCATAGGGTCAAGGGGCCGTATCCAATTAACCAGACAACAGGGAGGATATTATTGTGGCAAGTAAATATGCAAATGCTGGTGAATATTAACAAATGAGGTGTGTGATGAATGAAAACATGTTTTTTTTTTGTCCGACCACCTGGTGACTGCCCAGACTTAGGCTGGTTAAATGATAAAAGGGAAATGCACACTCAACTTCCCAGGTATCCTAAGCTCACATCTAGATTGATTTGGGCCTCTAGACTCCTCAAACTAACCTTGACCGGTTAAGACTCATACTGATGACAATACCGTCATGCCATGCTTAGGCTCCCAGCTGCTTCCGACCACCAAGTTTGCCCAAAAAGTTTTCGAGGTAAATGATTTGCCCGACCCGGGTCTCTTTCCTCACAATCTAGAAGGTATATGATGGAACACCTTGGAACCCTAACGGTCAACCGCGCGACGCTGACCTGGAATCAGACGCCGTCGCACCGATTGGTGACGCGCATGCATTGACCTAAGCCCGAAGTTGTAAGAGTACACATTGAGATTATGGTTAAGAAATTAGTTCACCAGAAACATCGTCATTACTCTTCACCCATTTTGGACTCCTGTGATCATGTGAGCATGTGATGATTTTTGAAAACGAACCATTTTGAAATGATGTTCAGTCTTTAGATAGCTATCTCGTGCTGAACCTTGGGGGAGAAAAAGTGAAGAAATTGTGGAGACAAACTTCACAGGAGGATCGACAAAACCGTTAAAAGGGGGAGCTGTGACAAAACGGACCCCTTTTGACCTCTTAGATGCCCCTATTTTGACTTTTCAGGCCTTTGGTAAATTTCATGGCCAGGCACGGTTACGACCAGGCTTTTTCATGATTGCTTGAACCCCTTTTTCTTTTTTTGTATTTGACATTTTTGGGGTTATTTGGTATTCCGCCTGCAGGGACACTGCCCTCTTCATGTGCTCTGGTCCTTTACATTTCATTTTTGGGCCCCTTTTTTTTGTTGAGGGGTTACATCTATCGGGTTGTTGAGGAACCGCAATTTGCTGAGCTCGACCGTTTAAGGGCGTCAACTGTCCTGATCGGTCGAGAGACGAAGAGCAAAGGTTGCATTTGACAGTGCACTAAAAACTTGGAACTCATTTTAAACAGGTTCTCTTTGAAAAACGTGCAGGTGTGTGCATCTCATGATGAGCATAGGGATCCGTATGAAAGTAAACTAGACAAGTCCAAGCTTCTGGTGGACCAAAATCTTAGCCGAATCCTAATGTCAACCCAACCTATCATGCAACTAGACCTAGACAGGGGGTAACGTGGCAGTCACCAGACAGTTGGATTTTGTGTCTTTTCTGATTTTTTTGTCATTTTCATTAAAGTATGTACATATTTACAAATATTTTTGATGCTTTTTGGATATTCGATTTTTTTTTGGGAGATTTTGAAATTTTTTGATTTTTTTTTTTTTATATTTTGAGGGTAAAACTTCTTCAAATGACTCCTATCCAAAGGAAAGCTTTTCAACAATTTTCAAATATTTACACTTATTTGCTAACTAGAAATGAAAGAACTTACCTACCTCTACAACTTGTAGATAAAGAGGAAGCTATCCAATCCCCAAGCGATTATACACAAGACTCAGAGGGTGAGTCAAACATGTTGCAAAGGTGGGTCCTTGAGACACAGACCCAATGATGGCAGAATTGCCCCAGGAGTGTGCTACGACCGGTGATAAAAGCCTGAGAGGGGCAGGTGTGTAGAGTAGGAAGGGAATGAGAGCGGTGGGTACCGGTTCATACCTCACTAAGGAGGCTCCTTCTCGTCGAGTGGTTGGTTCATAGAACAACAGCTGTGTTGCGAAATCTTCTGCATCTTCCCTCTGAATTTCATTGATTGCTTCCTTCAACTCATCCTCAAGATAGTGTATCTTGAGTACCTCTTGATTTTCCTTTACAAAGTGATTTAAGATACTCCATTTTCTTGATCCTTCAGTTGATTTGGTTAGTATGTAACCCAATTTGAATCCTCCAATGGTCAGATTTTCAAAGATAGGTTCTTGAATTCCTTGCTCTTCCTTGCCTATCCTAGATCCCGAACTATACCCCCTTTTGTCCATAAGCTGCCAACCTATGCTAGGCTGGGACTTGGGCTGAGAGTCAACCGATGAAAGGATGAGCTCTGCCCCTTTTCCAGGAGTGATCATGGATGGAATTTGTTCAGTCGAGACTAAATCCAAAGGCTCAAAATAGGGGGTACCCTTCATTTTGACAATCTTCCCCTTGTATGGGAATTTATAGCACTGATGATTAGTGGAGGGCCCTCCCAGGGTCTGGTCCATCCAAGGCCTTCCCAGAATGGCGTTGTATATGGGCTTGGCATTAAGGATGTATAATTCAAATATCATGGCCACTGGCCTAATTTCCAGTTTCCCATTTGAGACCATCATGGAAATAGACTCAACCTTTTCTGGGTCGATCCCTACTTTCTTAGGGGTCTTGAGCGGACAGACATTGATTGATGCCCCAGTATCCAACAGGATGGAGTCCAATGAGTGACTACTGAGTGTTGGGGTCAAGCATGAGGGAAGTGATTGGCATTCAGGGGGAGCTAGACTCTTATCTGTGAAGGACATGGTAGGTGTCTGGGTGACTGAGAGAATGGCATTGGTGACCCCCCTGATAGGAAGATCTTCATTGAGTGTAATTTGCTGGAGGAACTTGAACAATGTCTCCCTTTGGGTAGGAGATCTCCTAATCAACTCTAGGACTGGCATCTTGGTGGGAGTTTTTCCTAGATGCTGTAGGATGTCATACTTAGACAGATCTGAATCCTCTTGAGAGTCCAAGGGTCGACTTGTTGGGGGAATGATGCGATTTCTCAGTGTGACACCAATCGGACTGGGGTCCACTGCCTGATCTGACTTTAGGGGTTGAACCGGTGGTGAATTTATTAGGCAGAGTTGGGTTACTGGACCTGGCTTTGGTGTTGGACACAAGATGGATGGAGGAGGCTCTCTGATTGAAATTGAAGGAACTTGGACCCGAGTAACTGGGTTGATGGCTGTTGGTTGTTCCCTAGGTCGTATCAAGACCAAAGGTTTGTCTTGGATGATAGTGGAGACTCCTTGCAACGGCTCTCTAGGTTTGGTTGTCCTAGTAGGGCACTCACGCCATATACCAACCTCTTCATACTCCCAGTATTGTCCTCTATGATCGACATTTGGTTCCAAATTTTTGACAAGGGTGCTCACCCTTTCTAGAGAGCTAGATGGATCTTGGGCCACCTGATAAGAGGGCGGAGGGCCCTTGACTTCCAAGGTTTCAGCAGCCTCTTTCATGTGCCCCCAATTGATCTTGGCACTGGAGAAAGGGGGAATTGCTGAATATGGTTTCTGATTGGATTGGTTGTCTGATCTGGACATAGGACTGGGTGACCTAAAGGGCTGCCCCAAGGCACTCACCTGTTCATTGATTGTCACTCCCTCTATTGGTGGAATCCTCTTACTTCTGTTCTGATTTTCAAAAAAAGATGGCAAAGTGGAACTCCAGATCTGAGATTGAACTACCCGAGCTCGATTATAAAGTTGTGCGAATGTGTGAAATTCGCTCAGCATGAGAATAGACCGAAGCTGCGGGGTAGCGTTGTTGACCAACATGGTGATAGCTTGAGATTCGGGGATTTCCACTTCTGCCCTAGAGGTCATTGCCCTCCACCTGTTGGCAAAATACGTGAACTCCTCTTCAGGCTTCATCTTTTCCATCACAAGATCAAACAAGGTGGGAGGCATGGTTGTCATATAACTAAACTGAGTGATGAATTTTTCGGAGACCATATCAAAATTGATTAGGTCTGTGGCGGGCAAGGAAGAAAACCATCTTAAGGCCTCAGCTTCTAAGGATTTCTGGAACAGATGGACAAGGAGGACTCTGTCGTAGAGCCATTGATGGGAATCCATGAGGAAACTTGACAGGTGATCATGAGGGTCAGAGGTGCCATCATATTTCATGTATTTGGGAGCTTTGAATCCTGGCAGAAAGTAGGCCGGAGGGAGCTTACAATAGCCCGAGAGAGAGTGCGGTTGTTTCAGGGTAAGTTTCTCGGCCATGAACTTACGCACACAGGTTTCAACCTCACTTTTGTAAATGAATTCTTTCTGCTCAGGAGGAGGTGTAGTTGGAGAGACTGGAATTGGCATGACGGGTGGAGCAACTGGGGTAAGAGTTGGCTGATTGATGCGAGTCTGAGCTCTGTTGGGAGATCCTTGGAAGTGAGTTCCCCGAGGAGTGGCATCTTGAGTTTTGCCACCATAGGCCAACCGGATGAGTTGATCAGGGGTGTACCGTGATAATACGGCAGTAAGTTCCGGATCCTCACTTGGGTTTTGGAGGGTTCTGTTGGACATTATAAGGTCACTTTCTGAAGAAGAAGATTCATCCAAACACCTTCTCCTAAATTCCTCTTCAGGTGTTTGGAACATGCCCACAAATGTTGGTTGTGGATCCTCTTCAATCTCAAACAGAGGGTTGTGACTAACATTGTTACCGAACTGGTCCATGTCATCATACACAGCATTGACATACATTCGGTTCATTATGAAGCACATACCCTAAATGATTTTATGTTCCACTTGAAATGTTTGCCAATGTTTTATGAAAGTTGGTTTCTAACAAATCAAGTTTAACCCTTAACGACCCTTCACTTTTTCAGAGCTTGTTCCACCGAGATTCAATTAAGTGTCTTTAAATTTGAAACAGTTCACTAATTCCTCACATAAACCCAAGGTTCCTACAGGGTGGTTTCAGGTACAACCTGCTCGGCGGCCAAGTGGGAATCCCTGGCTCGCGGAGACTGACGGAGGTTCCCAACAGAATAAGACTAGTCGCATCCGAGTGGGAATCCTCAGGTGGAGAGTCAGATCCTGCGGGAGAGGTAACTAGAAGTGTGATGCCGGCTCTTCCTTAAAACCCCCGCGGAGAACACCCCAAAAAAGCACAGAAAGTTAACAAACAGCAGGTCATAACAAATCAACAAAACATGGAGCAAAACAGCGTACAACAACAACAAGCAGAAAAGGACAAAGAACCGACCAGGAGTTGGCGGCCAGGGGCTGGCCGTCCAAGAGGTCGGACGGCTAGATGCTGGCCATCCGAGGGGAAGTCGACGGCCAGGGACTGGCCGTCCAATGGGTCGGACGGCCAGCCGCTGGCCGTCAGGCCGTCCAGTTGGAGGTCGACGGGAAAGTCGACGGCCAGGCCCTGGCCGTCCAAGGGATCGGACGGCCAGGTGCTGGCCGTCTAATGATATGTCGACGGGGAGATTGACGGCCAGTCCCTGGCCGTCCAAGGGGTCGGACGGCCAGGTGCTGGTCGTCCAAGGACTTCGACGGCCAGGGGCTGGCCGTCCAGAGATGATTCCTTACCTTCTTTCTGTTTGATCGCGACGCGTGCAGCGGGCTATAGGGGTCCCACCGTGATTGCCAGAGGGCTGTAGGCGCCCGGAACGTCCCCCCGCCGTGGCTGCGGGCTTCGGGCGAGGGTTCCTCTCCGTTCGTCTTAGCACTGTGGCGATTCAGAAGGGGGGTTAGAATTTAAAGTGTGATCGCCAGGAGCATTACCTTACGGTCCCTGTGCTCCGCAGGATGGTGGGGATGTGATCGCGTTTTGTGGGAGCGGGAGATGCTGGTTCCTCCTTCTCTTCCTCCGGCCGGCCAGAGGAGGAGAGCCCGGTACTCTGCACGCGTGAATGTGGTAAGGATCACCTAGAAAGAAAAGACAATGACCCAATTAGAACTGTGACATGTAGGATCCGTTCATGCAAACATAAAAATTAACTAAAATTGGAGGGAGACGCACCGGATGGGTGTTTGGGAGGGAAGGTGACCATATGTTATGGCCACCCACCTCCCGTTTTTTGTTTGAAACCTCTGGGGGTAAATAGGGATTGCTAAGTCATTCTAGGATGCATGCATGCAGATAAGTGCTCGTGTGTGAAAAGTGAAATGAGGTGTTGAAAGTGAAAGAAGAGAAAAGAGAAGAGGGTTAAGAAAACAAGCCCATTTGGGATGCGAAGGATTCTTCTGAGACTCCTCCCGACCACTTGCCAACCTCCTCTGAGCCTTCCCTCCAAGAAGCCACCTCTTAACCCCAGAAAATCCTTTAACCCGAAGTCCTCCCGCCTGAAGTCCTTAACCCCCTGCTCGAGAGGATGTGGGGGGTTTAAATAGGCGGAAGAAAAAAGGGGGAATACAGGGGTCTAAATCCCCGTAAATCACCCTTCAACCAATGGGGAGTGGTCAAGGGTCGGAGGTAGTGGTCGCGGCAGTCGCCGGAGTGGGGAGTGGTCGGAGTAGTGGGGAACGAGGGCGGTGAGTGGAGGAGATCGTGGGGAAGACGGAGTCAAGGGGGTGGTTAAGGAGTGGACGGCCAAGTGACATGCCTTCCATTCTTGTGGTGGAAGGCGGCCCGGCTGGCCTTCGAAGGGGGTGGAAGGCGAGGGGTGGCCTTCGAAGGAGGCGGAAGGCAAGGGGTGGCCTTCGAAGGAGGCGGAAGGCAAGGGGTGGCCTTCGAAGGAGGTGGAAGGCAAGGGGGTTGGCCTTCCACAAAAAGGTGGTAAAAAGTGAAAAAGGTGACTAAAAGGTGGAAGGCGAGGTAGCTGGCCTTCGAAGGTGGTGGAAGGCGAGGGGTGGCCTTCGAAGGCGGTGGAAGGCAAGGGGGCTGGCCTTCCATGAAAAGGTGAAAAAGGTGGCCAAAAGGGTGGAAGGCGAGGTGGCTGGCCTTCGAAGGTGGTGGAAGGCGAGGGGTGGCCTTCGAAGGGGTTGGAAGGCGGACTGGCTGGCCTTCCACGAAAAAGGTGGCTAGAGTCGGGATTTGGTTAATGGGCCTAGCTGGTAGTGGGTTGAGATGGCTGAAATGAAGGGATTTTGGTGATGAAGGGCTAATGATGGATTGGGTTCATGACCAAAAAGGTGGTCCAAAATCGGTGTCTACAGCGGGCTTTCGTCTTCCTCTCTCCACCTTCGTCATCAACCTCCTATGTTTCTACGGGCTGGCCCCGTCTCAATTTTTTCCCAATTCTTGGCGCACAGTCTACGCCTTCTTGGCTGTGTTTGCCCATACGAAGATCATCCCCTCGGTCAACATCTTCCGCTACCTCTTCAAAATTCAAAGGCAGGGGAGATCCGAGTGGTATAGTTTTGTCCCTCGTCTTGGCCGAGGCATCTTCTCCGGGAAGCCTTCGTCCATTCACGGCTGGAAGAGGAAGTTCATTCTGGTTTCTCTTCCGGAGAATGAGAGGAGCGTGTGGCCCTTTCCTACCAAGTGGGCACCGCTGGCCGCAGGCCCTTTCGATCCTCCCACCCTCAATTCGGCCCAGCGCAACATTGTGGGCCTTATCAAAGCCGCGGCTCCGTATGATATCTCGGAGCTTTTCAGCAAGCCGGAGTTGCTTGTGGGTGCCGGGGCATGGCTGGACCCGACGAGGGATCCTGAGCGGGCTTTCCCTTACCTTCCTCCCGGGGAGACTTCACGGGAGATCGAGGGAAATGCCGAGGTCGCTCCTCCGGCCGAAGCTCCCCCGGCCGCCGAGGTTGCTGAAGCTTCGGCCGAGGGTAAGTCGGTCTTGAGTTGTGACCTTTGCGTGTTATTATCGTCTAACACTTCTTCTCCTGTTTGCAGCGATGTTTGGGATCAAGGGCCTCCTCAGCCGGATAGCCCAGCAGGGCGGCCAACTCCAGCCATCTCGTCCGCAGGCGGCAGGAGGGTTCGGACGGGGTATCGTGGCCCCGAGCGTCCGGGCCGGGATCACGATGACGGCGGCTTCCTCCGATGGTCGTGCTGCTGCTGCCGCTCTTGAGAGGGAGCGGAAAAGAAAGTCGGCTTCCCGAAGGGGCGGCCGTTCATCAAAGCGGAGCCGGGCGAACGAGCCCGGCGAGGCAGAGCCCGCCTTGGCTAAGAGATCTGTCGTGGCCCGAAGGGCCCCGAGGCCGGCGTCTCCCGAAGCGCCGAGGGGCGACTCTCCCCCGGCCATGATGGCAGGGGCGGAGGACCAGGAAGGCGCTGGGCCGCAGGCGCCTCGCGCGCGGGAGCGCGAGCTATGGGTCCCCGATTTGGGGATCTATAGGGACGAGAGCGTGGAGGACTCGCAGACGTGCCTGCGTCTGCTTCCCGGCCTAACCCTCCCGTCGGCCCTAGAGGAGCTGAAGGACCACTCGGCCACTGATCTGGCGATGATAAGCGCCCGATTGACGGTCCAGGTAAGAAGCTTCTTGGTGGGCTTCAGTCTAGCATTTCCCTTAGATTATTTCGGATTCGCTGACCTTTATCTGCTTTCGGCTGTAGGCCGCGGTCACGGGAAGCGTCCTGATTCATCGTCAGGCGTTCCTCCAAGATCAACTCCTGGAGGCCGAGAGGGCGTCGGCATCGGCGGGCTCGGGCGAGGGCCCCTCGGCGGGACGCGACTTCGAGTCTAGCGTCGACCGACTCTTAGCTGCGAACGCCCGGCTGCGAGCTCAGCTGGAGGAGCAGGCAGCGGCGACCCGAGCTTCTTCCGAGGCCAAGGCGAAGGCTGAATGGGAGAAGGAGAAGGTCGAGCGGGAGCTGGCGGCGGTTCGGGTCGAAAATCAGGCCCTTAAGGCCGAGATCCAGGACAAGGACGCCCGGCGGGCCTCGGATAGCCGTCGCCATGCCGAGGAGCTGTTGGCCCTGAAGCTGGAACTGGTAGCCAAGGCCGAGGAGGCTATCGGTTCGGCCGTGGCCGATTACAAGGCCGGCCCAGACTTCGCCGAGGAGATAATCCAGGCGCAGCTTTTGGTGGCCTCCTCGGTCTTCAGCATTGGGCTGGCTGCCGCCCAGAAGGCTTGCCCAACCGTGGACCTGTCCGGGATAGCCCTGCCGACGGACGAGGAAGGCGAAGAGCTCCTGTCCTGGTGGAAGGGGCTTGCGGCTGAGAGGGCCTCAGTCTCGGCGGAAGGTGACGAGGCCGTTCCAGTCAAGGCGACCCCTGTCGAAGCCGCCCCGTCCGAAGCCGTGCAGATAGTCGATTCTCCCTCCCCATCTCCTGGCCGGAGCCCAGTTGATGTGGATGAGGGGAATACCGAGGGCTGATGTGGGGGCTTGTCCCGGTTTTTGTTTTTCTTCTTTTTGTAAGTCTGCGGCCAGATGGACGGCCGATTTTGTACTTCCTTTGCTGTAAATATAGGAAGTGTTTTTGGCTTTACTTTGGTGCTGTGAATGAACGACCGAATCTGGTTTTTCATGAATCCAAGATCTTGTCGTCGTTTTAGTTGTAGCTCGCAAGGCCGAGACCCGATGTAGGTTCGGATACGAAGTTGATAAAGTATCACCACCGATAGTACATTCGGCCGGGGCCTTACTAACGTGGTTTATACGATCCGAGGGGATATCCTGCCGCTCCCGACGCGGTTCGCGTGGCCGAAGCCACTCCCGGTTCGGTTTACACGGACTTAGAGATATACCTTTCCGCTTTCCGATCCGGTATACATGGCCGGAGCCATCCTCGGATCAGGTTACCTACGGGCTTTAAAAAAGAAAATCATGCCGCTCCCGATACGGTTTGCATGGCCGAAGCCACTCCCGGTACGGTTTATACGGACTTAGAGATATACCTTGCCGCTTCCCGATCCGGTATACATGGCCGGAGCCACCCTCGGATCAGGTTACCTGCGGGCTTTAGAAAAGAAAATCATGCCGCTCCTGATACGGTTTGCATGGCCGAAGCCACTCCCGGTACGGTTTACACGGACTTAGAGATATACCTTGCCGCTTCCCGATCCGGTATACATGGCCGGAGCCACCCTCGGATCAGGTTACCTGCGGGCTTTAGAAAAGAAAATCATGCCGCTCCCGATACGGTTTGCATGGCCGAAGCCACTCCCGGTAGGGTTTACACGGACTTAGAGATATACCTTGCCGCTTCCCGATCCGGTATACATGGCCGGAGCCACCCTCGGATCAGGTTACCTGCGGGCTTTAGAAAAGAAAATCATGCCGCTCCCGATACGGTTTGCATGGCCGAAGCCACTCCCGGTAGGGTTTACACGGACTTAGAGATATACCTTGCCGCTTCCCGATCCGGTATACATGGCCGGAGCCACCCTCGGATCAGGTTACCTGCGGGCTTTAGAAAAGAAAATCATGCCGCTCCCGATACGGTTTGTATGGCCGAAGCCACTCCCGGTACGGTTTACACGGACTTAGAGATATACCTTGCCGCTTCCCGATCCGGTATACATGGCCGGAGCCACCTTCGGATCAGGTTACCTGCAGGCTTTAGAAAAGAAAATCATGCCGCTCCCGATACGGTTTGCATGGCCGAAGCCACTCCCGGTACGGTTTACACGGACTTAAAGATATACCTCGGTTTTCTGAAAAAGAGACCTTTATTCATTCCTTCCGGCTAAATTCCGGGAAAGTGGTTTACATGAAATAACGCCGAAGGCGTTCCACATTCCAGGTGCGAGGGAGAGGTTGGCCCGAAAGGGTCTCCAACCGATAAGCCCCTCGTCTGATTACCTCTTTTACCCGATATGGCCCCTCCCAGTTGGGGGCAAGCTTTCCTGCGGCTTCGGCTGGCTTAGATGCATGAGCATTCCTTAACACGAGGCTCCCGATTTCAAAGCTTCGGGGCTTTACTCGAGTGTTGTGGTACCTGGCCATGCGCTGCTGATAAGCCGCCAGCCGAATGCGAGCCTTATCTCGGGTTTCTTCTATGAGGTCGAGATGATCCTTCAAGACCTCTTCGTTGGCCTCTGGATCGTAAGTAATGACTCTTGGAGAGGGAAGGCCGATTTCCACAGGAATAACGGCTTCTATCCCATAAGCCATGCGAAATGGAGTTTCGCCGGTAGGGGTTCGGCTCGTAGTCCGATACGCCCAAAGAACACTTGGTAGCTCCTCTACCCACCGGCCTTTGGCTTCGCCGAGGCGGGTTTTTAGTCCCTGCAATAGGCTTCGGTTGGTGACCTCGACCTGGTCGTTTGCCCGAGGGTGTGCTACCGAAGTGAACTTATGAAGGATGCCGAAGCTGGCGCAGTTATCGCTGAACCGACGGCTATCGAACTGCTTGCCGTTGTCCGAAATAATGGCCCGGGGGATGCCGAACCGACAGATGATGGACTTCCATACGAAGTTCCAAGCATTGCCATCGGTTATTAATGCGAGGGGTTCGGCTTCTACCCACTTGGTAAAATAGTCTACTGTCACGATGAGGAATTTCCTTTGGCCGGTGGCGACAGGAAAAGGCCCCAGGAGGTCGATTCCCCTTTAAGCGAAAGGCCAGGGGTCGGATAGAGGGGTCATAAGGGTGGCTGACTGGTGGATGAGGGAGCTGAACCTCTGGCACTGATCGCAGCGCCGTACGAGGGCCAAAGCGTCCTCTCGGAGTGTCGGCCACCAGTATCCTTGCCTCAGAAGCTTGTGAGCCAGGGCCCTTCCTCCCGCATGCGCTCCGCATACCCCTTAATGTACCTCTCTCATGGCGTAGTCGGCTTCGGTCGGGCCGAGGCACCGTAACAACGGTCGGCCAAAAGATTTCTTATACAGCAGCCCGTCCAGGAGGAGGAAGTGAGATGAGCGTTGCCGAACATGCTTCGCTTCCCTTGAATCGGGCGGGACTTCTCCTCGGAGGAGAAAAGTGACGAGGGGAGTCATCCAGGTCTCGGCTTCGGCCTCGGTTATTTGCATGGCCTCAGGCTCGCCGAGGCTTGGTTCAGCGAGTTCCTCTACTAGGATCATTCGGCCTCCTCCCCCGTCTTGGGTTGACGCCAGCCGGGAAAGGGCATCGGCTCGGGCATTCTCGGCTCTCGGGATCCGTACGATTTCATAGGAATCGAATTGAGCCAGGATCTTACGAGTCACCTGGAGATAAGATGCCATTATCGCGTCCCGAGCTTCGTATTCCCCGGAAATATGACTGGCGATCAGTTGAGAGTCGCTGAAGGCTTTTAGGTTCCGGGCGCCGAGCTTCCTCGCGGCCTGGAGGCCGGAAATGAGGGCTTCGTACTCGGCGGCGTTATTGGTGGCTGGAAAGGAGAAGCGCAATGCGTACTCCGTGACGACCCCTTCGGGCGACGCCAGGATCCATCCGGCGCTGTTGCCCGTGGAGCATGCAGAGCCGTCCACATAAAGTTGCCATTCGTCCGCCGGCGTGCAAGCCGAAGTGTCCTTGGCTTTGGATATATCGGCTTCTGGCTGAGGTGCCGAGGAAGCTTCGGGGGTGAGTTCAGCGATAAAGTCGGCTAATGCCTGGGCTTTTATCGCTACCCGAGGCGCGTAGGAGATGTCGAACTCTCCTAGCTCAATCGCCCATTTTGCCAGTCTGCCGGATACCTCCGGCCGGGAGAGAATTTGCCTCAGGGGCTGGTCGGTGAGGACCTTCACCGAATGAGCAAGAAAGTAAGGCCGGAGCCTCCTTGCGGACGGGACAAGGGCCAAAGCCAATTTTTCTAGAGCGAGATACCGGAGTTCTGCTCCTTGAAGGGCTCGGCTGGTATAGTAGACTGGCTTCTGAACGCCATCTTGCTCTCGGATGAGGACGGCGCTGATAGCTGTCTTGGATACCGTGAGGTAAAGGCTCAGTGGCTCCCCGAGGACTGGCTTGGACAGAATGGGGACTGTAGAGAGGTAGGCCTTCAGTTGGTCGAAGGCTGCCTGGCACTCATCCGTCCAGGCGAAGCTGTTGGCCTTCTTCAGTAATTTGAAGAAGGGGAAGCAGTAATCCGCCGCCCTCGACATGAAGCGGCTTAGGCCTGCGATCCTTCCATTTAGCTTTTGTACCTCTCGGAGGTTTGCCGGAGGGTGCATCTATATGATGGCCGAAACCTTCTAGGGGTTAGCTTCTACCCCTCGGTGGGTGACCATGTAGCCGAGGAACTTCCCGGAGGCTACCCCGAAGGCGCACTTGGTCGGGTTCAGCTTCATCTTATATCGCCGTAGGGCGGAGAACGTCTCGGCTAAGTCGGCCAAATGTTCTGCAGCGACGCGGCTCTTGACCAGCATATCGTCTATATAGACTTCCATGTTGCGGCCGAGCTGCGGGGCGAACACCTTATTGACGAGGCGCTGATATGTTGTGCCAGCATTCTTCAGGCCGAAGGGCATCCGGGTATAGCAATATAGACCTAGATCGGTCGTGAAGCTGGTTTTGCTTTCATCATCCGGATGCATTCGGATCTTGTGATAGCCTGAATAGGCATCGAGGAAGCTCAGGAGTTCGTGGCCGGAGGTTGCATCCACCACCTGATCTATCCGAGGTAGAGGGAAACTATCCATCGGACAGGCTTTGTTAAGGTTGGTGAAGTCCACGCACATTCGCCACTTGCCATCCTTCTTCAGCACCATCACTACGTTGGCGATCCAATCCGGGTGATGCACCTCTCGGAGGTGCCCGGCGTCCAGCCCCTTTTGCACTTCGGCTTGGATGGCGGCTCTCCTTTCCTGATTGAAGGTACGCCGCTTCTGCTTAACCGGGGGCTGGTCGGGATCGGTGTGTAGCCGGTGTTCCGCTACCTCCGGGTCAACCCCGGGCATGTCTGCCGGAGACCAGGTGAAGATGTCGAGATTCTTTTTCAAGAATTCGGTGAGCTTCTCCGCTTCGGTTTTCTCCAGGCCGGAGCCTATCATCAGGGTTCGTCCTTCGCCTCCCGGAACCGGAATGGCGACGAGTTCTTCTCCCGGGGACGCCTCGGCTGATGATTCAATCGCCAGGGACTCGGCTACAGCCTTCCCTTTGACCGAAATCATATAGCATTGCCGGGCTGCTTCTTGATTTCCCTTGGCCTCGCCTATTCCGTGGCTAGTATGGAACTTTAGCTTTTGATGGAAAGACGAAGGCACGGCTCCGACCCCGCCGATTAGCCTTCGGCCAAAGATGGCGTTGTAGGCTGAATCGATTTTTACAACGGCAAAATCCGTTTCTACGGTTAGTTGCCGGGGGGCGGAGCCTATGGTTACAGGGAGTCGGACAATGCCCTCTACTCGGCAGGGCGAACCGTTAAAACCAAAGAGGGGGCCCCGGTGAGGCTTAATATTAGCCTCACTCAATCCCATTTTTACAAAGCAATCGTAAAATAAGATGTTCGGGGCGCTTCCATTATCGACAAAAATACGATGTACATCGTAACTATTTATTACAGCGTTTATGACGAGGGCGTCGTCGTGAGGGACCTGAATATCAATCAGGTCCTCTGAGCCGAAGGTAATATCTTCTTGGCGAGGCCGCTTCGGCTCGACATCGATCGTCGCTACAGTGGCAGAGCTACACTGCCGGCGCCTTGATCCCTCTTCCGGCCCTCCGGATATCATCATAATGGATCCAGAGCTGGGTCTTTGATGGGATGCTTCCACCGGGGCCGAGGTGATCTTTGGCGGAGGAGCAGCTCCTTTCTCCGGGGGCTGCTGTTGCCTGGGCGTCTCAGAGACGTCCCGATTTCGCTGCGGCGGGGGCTGCTCTCGCCGAAGCTGTGGCAGTCTACCTTCCCGGATGAGGCGGTCGATTTCTTCCCGAAGGTGCCGGCACTCGTCCGTTGTGTGGCTGATCTCCCGGTGGTACTCACAGTATTTGCCGGGATCCCTTCGGCGAAGATCCGTCTTCATGCGCTCTGGTCGCCGGATCATGCCCTTCACCTCTATGAGCATTCGAGAAGGGGGAGCAGGCAGTGGTAGGTATCGCGGTTGCGGATCCCGTCGCCTCTCTCGGTCCCACTCCTCCCTGCGATAGCGCTTTCATGAGGGCTCTTGATCTTCGGGCCGAGGGCGGACCACCTGGGGGGCAGGTGCCGAGGCTGCTTCGGCTGCGCCTTTACCTTTGGATATCATCAGGGCCTCCCGGTTGATATACTTGTGGGCCCGGGCTACGAGGTCCTGGAAGGTAGGGGGATGGCGCTTCCCGATGGATCCGAGGAGCCCTTCGTCCCGACACCCGCTGATCATGGCCGAGACCGCAATCGAGCTATCAAGATTTGGGATTTGGGCGGCCTCGGTCCGATACTTGGTAAAATACTCCTGGAGAGTCTCGGCGGGGCCTTGCCGGATGGCTAGTAGGCTGGCGGAAGTTTTACACTGCCGGGTGGCATCATAGAACTGGTCGATAAACAGCTGGCCCAACTGGACTATGGAGTGGATGGAGTTGGGGGCCAGTGTCTCGAACCAAGTTAGGGCGGTCTTCTCAAGGGTGAGGGGGAAAAGTCGACAGCGGACTGCCTCGGCGACCCCTCGGACTGAGAGGTATATGTTGAATCTCTGGAAATGACAGACCAGATCTGTCATTCCGTCGTAGAGAGGACCCTTCGGCAGTTTGAAATTGGGAGGTACCTCGGTAGCCAGGAGCTCTGGCGTGAACGGGGTTTGCTCCAGGATGTTGCTAGCAAGGGGCGCCCCGTATGGCCGAGACACCATCTGCTGCATTTCCTTCCGCATCGCTGTCAGCCGTCGGTCCAGGTCCGGGGCGGTTGAGGTAGCGACTGATTGTCCTCCGGTTCTGACCGGGCGGAATTCTGACGAAGCATAGCCTTGCTCCGTTACGCGGTCGGCACGAGGAGCTCGGGCAGGTAGCGCCGAGGGCTCGCTGCGCGCCGTAGCGGTTTCGTCGGGGGAAACCGGTGTGGGCGCTGGCCGGAACCTTGCATCTTGGACCGGGTAGACTGGGGGGAGCTGTGCTTGCTGAGGAAGCTGTCCCAGCAATCCCATGCACTGGGTGATGGCAGATATCATCTCCTGAAGAGGCGCGAGGGATGTGACGGCAGCGGCTAGCGTTGCCATTTGTTGCTGGAGCACCCCCACCCGGTCTTCTGCAGCGAGGGACTCTGGTATGACGGGCAGAGCCACGCTTGGTGGAGCAGAAGGGGCGCCCTCGGAGGGCAGCAGCTGTGCCGAGGCTTCCCGTGTCTCTGCTTCATTCTGTCCGGATCGCCGGGTTATAGGTCGTTGAGACATGACTTGTTTGTTTGTTTCCTACAGACGGCGCCACGTGATGTAGCCGAAGCTATCACGACCGGATTCCGAAGCTGGAATCCGAAGATTTGGATCCGGAGCTGGGTCGGATCGGTGCAAGTGGCCCGACAGGGATCCGGAAGGTGACGGACGCAGAGACGCAGTTGAGGATCCGAGACCGAGTGTCGCTCGGTCTGAGGTTGGCTTGTCTCCGGAAGGTGGGGCCGAGGTTCCTTCGGCTGACGGGCGGGCAGCGCGGAACCGGGTCTCCCTCGGTCGGTGGGAAGCCGGCGCACGGCGTCGAGACCGGAGGGAGAAGTCCGAGGTCGGCGGCCGAGACCGACTCGGGGAGGTCGGCGATGATTCGAACCGAACCCCTGCAGGAGGGAAAGAAGAAGAAGAACCGGTCAGTAGGAGTCCCTGGCTTTGGCCCTTAGGAACCCCCTCCGACGGTTAAGTTAGCTTCTGAAGAAGGTTCGATTCAGAAGGCAAAGAGTAGCTTTAATGCTTTTTGGACGATGGTCCTTGAGGGTCACGGAGACATACGTTTGGCAATAAATAGCGTGGTATTTATAGCGAAGGATAGAGGATGGTTAACGGTGATAGCCGATATAGGACTATGTTCCGGGCTTATTGGTAAATCGCCATAGTGCCTAGTCCTCCACCAGAGTGGGCCGGACACGACTGTTGGGCCGAAGGGGGGTTGGGCTGCTGATGGGCCGAAGCCTGCTGGGCCGAGGGCTACTGTGCCGCTTACGGGCCGAGGACTGTTGAGCCGCTGATGGGCCGAAGCCTGCTGGGCCGAGGGCTACTGTGCCGCTTACGGGCCGAGGGCTGTTGGGCCGCCGATGGGCTGAAGGCTTCCGGAAGGCCTTCTATTGCTGCTGCTGGGCTGAACCGGGTTTGGGCTTGTTTTAATAGGCCGAATCGGATTCTGCCTCATCAGACTGCACTACCCACGCAGTGTAATAAATATTATGTTAAAAAATTATGAGTCTGTCCCTGCAGCAATGGCGTCGATGGGCTGACGAAGAACTGCTAGCTATGGCCGGCGAAGGCCTTGAGGGCGCCACACGACAATGGGTTCGCTAGCTTTCAGCCGAAGACAACTATCTCGCTGCTGTGTTTTTCAGCTATTTGGGCTTCTCAGGTCACACCGGAAAAAAAAAACTGTGTATACAAAAGTGTATAATATGTTGGGTTTTTTATATATATACTCCTCAAATACAATATATTTACATATATACCCCTAATTCTCACATATTAGCATAATTACTTTTGAAATCTTTATAAGGTTGCATTTATACCCCTCAATCTAATGATTTTCTATAAATATCTTTAAATTTACTAATATTTTGCATATATACTCCTCAATTTACTAAAATCTTGCATTATGTACTCCGACACCTCCGATGATATCATGATTTATGCAATATTTTTGACATATTTTATTAAAATTCACTTAAGTTTGACGGGAGGGGTATAAATGCAATATTTTGAAGATTTCATAGGTATTGATAATAACATGTGAGAGTTGGGGATATACATGCAAATACGGTGTATTTGAAGTTTTTTGCATATATACCCTTCAAATGTACCGTATTTATGTGTACACCTCCAACTCTCACGTATTAGCATCAATATCCTTGAAATATTTAAAAAGTTGCACTTACACCCCTCAATTTAATAATTTTACATAAACACTCTTTAATTCATTAATATTTTACATACATACTCCTCAATTCACTAAAATCTTGCATCTTGTACCCCGACACCTCCCATGATGTCACGATTTATGCAATATTTTTAACATATTTCGGTGAAATTCACCTAAATTTGATGGGAGGGATATAAATGCAACATTTTAAAGATTTCAAGAGCATTAATGATAATAAGTTAGAGTTAAAGGTATACATGTAAATATGGTATACTTGAGAGGTATATATGCAAAAAAACCCTTAATAATATCATGGAGCGTTACTTGCTGCACCTATACGGCTCCTACCCCAACAATTCAGATCACATTGATACGGTATCTATTTTAATTTTGATTAGCTCAATTCTTTGTTTTTCATCATTAAACTCAGAGACCAGCTGTGTTTGGCTCTTAAATTGTCCAATCTTTCATAAGCCTATGAAAAAAAAATAAAAAATTTCTTATCCGAACGTGATCCAAACCGTCAAAATAAGATTAGATGTGCAGATGTCCCCCTAACGACCACACTATAGCTGGCAGCTATGTTGATGCTCCAAAGCATTGCTCATATAATGAGACGAGGTTTTCTGGATCTCATTTTCTATATCATAAATATGCTTTCACTCACATAAAGTAAGGATGAATGTGAATCACATATCGATGTTTTTGTAATAAAACGATTGATTCACATGTTTCATATAAGTGAAGGCACACTTTAATTTAAAGAATGACTAATTAATCATTATCTCATGTGCACGAAAACACACTCTAATTTAAAGAATAAGATCAAGAGGTAAAAAAAAAGAAAGAAAATGAGGTCGAGCAGAGCTCACCAGTACTCTTATAATGATTCTTGGTTAACCTGACCTCAGCCTAAGCCTAGTCGACCCACGTTCCACACATCAACTCTTGATGAGAATTATATAATACTCCGGGTAATTACTAAATGATCACTTTGATCATATGCCAGTAGAGCCATCCAATTTTTACACTTTTCAGAACAGAATTTGCCAATGTCGGGAACTATCTCAAATCACATCTATACCATTCAATCCTATGCTGACACGTGATCCAAGCCATTAGATTACGTAACGTGTTATGTAACCGCATTATATTGCAACAAGTATTTTTCACTCTTGCTGGACAATGAGCCACCTAGATCTCCCTCCCAAGAGGTGCCATGCAACTCTTCTCTCATCAAGTGGCACATCTAAGTGGTGCAGGCACCTGAGAGAAGTGTGACAGTACCAGTGACCGATCTAACCTTATTTTAACGGGGGTGTTGGGACTTTACTGAATTTTTGCCTAGTCCATTAATCTAGTTCAACGCAATCTAACTTGGGACTCTACTGATCTAATTCAAAATTTTACTGATCCAATTCAAGATCCCATATAACCTAATTCAAGACCCCACGGACTCATGCTTCAAAGACTGATCACGGTAGTCACGCATCACAGACGAGGTATCTTTTCCTTTGCGTTCGCTCTGTAATTAACACCATCCCTTGTCCGCCCCCTTTTCTAATGAGACCAACGAATACGATAAGCTGCCGCCCAACAGGCCCCTGTGTACATGTGCCACCAGTACTGACGTCGCATTTAACGACACCTTGTGCTTCTGATCAGACCAGGGGTACGTAGTACATGCAGCACTTGCCAGTGCAGGCCTGAAGGGTTAAAGCCCTCGGCTCAGTTGTGAAAGGGTTCTCCTCTCCCCTCCCTCCTCTCTTCCTTTCTTTCTCTGCCCTATTTAACCCTCTTACTTGCCAGTGAGGATGTAAATTGGACAGATTAGACTGACTTATGTGATAGTTTAAGTCTAATTCAAATTCAAAATAGTTCAGTTTAGTTTTAGTCCAGTCTAAATTCAGGTCAAATTTAACTTAATTACAATTCAAATTCAATTTCAATTCAATAGTGAGTGGCTTGGATTGGGTTGAACTATTCTATTTATAAATGACTTGTTAAAAGTGATTTACTTTTTTAATGAATTATTGTAAAAGTCAATAAATTAAATTGAGTCAACTCGTTTTCAGTCCAACCCAGTCTATATTTAACTAATGTCAACTCAAATTTAGCTCACCCCAATTTATATAATTTGAACCAATCCAATTTCTTTCAATATGGGTTGAGTCTATGCTACCCCTACTTGCCAGTAATACTTGCTGCAATGGCAAAAGCCGTCCGAGTGATTTTGATTGGATAGTTGTAATGGCATGTATGCTTTTTTTTTTCTATTTCTTTTTTTAAATTCAAAAGAATGGAAACAATTATAAATAGTCATGCATACCATCTAATCTCTAATGAGATGATCTTAAAAATTAAAAAATAGTATTTATTGTTACAATTGTCCCAACAAAACTGATTGGATAGTTACTGCAGTTGCTCCAATGGCTGCAAACATTTCTCTTCTAACAAATGGCCATAGACCTTTTACTTCCCCAAAAGAGTGGTATTTTTTATGAGAGGAGATTATCTTATTACACATTTGAATTAGAATCCAACAGTACTAAGAAGAGGATGAGAGCCAAACATTATAAAAAACCTTTCATATGATTCCCAAAGTTGACAAATATCTAGATCCTTCTCTTCTCAATACTGCTAGACTCTGATCCAAATGTGTACTAAGAAGATCTCCACATTTTCTATACGCAGCAACAGGATAGTGAAAGTCTCAGAGGCTGCAGACATGCATAGATCTCTTTATAAAAAACATAACAGTAAATTAAGCATAAAGTGATGCAGTGCTAAAAACATGAGAGGAATTTTTGCACGAATAGATAATTCTGTCAATTTAGGTAACAATACAGATTTTTATATGGATAATCTTGATAAATATTTTATACAAAAGTTTTTCCTTCTTAAAATCGTAACATTATGAATACCTCCCTTAGAGGGAAGAAATATGCCGTGGTTATCTCTTTTAATCTCCTATAGTCCACAAAGGATCGACATTTACGACGTACATTAAAAGAGATAATGATGATGTTAAGGAGAGTATTAATAAAATTTTAAAAGAGTTTTACATTGATAAAACTTTATCAAGATTAATTAGTCATATACGAATCTTAAAATATATAGTGCCGCTCCACTACATATCCATGTTTGGCCTATTATGATATGTTTAGGTAAGTAAAACGTTAGAAGATTATTATTCATATAGAAACTCCAAGGCATTATTGGGATGTATGGGCTGGATTAGTTTAAGTCATTTGGCGTGTTGTAAAATATTATAAAATATTGTAAAACTTTATAGTTCTTTATGTTTGGAGTGTTATTCTTTATGTTTGGAGGGTGATAATTTTTTTATGCATTTAGAGTGCATGTCATAAATTGCTGAATTTCAAAATCAGCTGATCTATCGCACTCTTTTTTAGATGAGGTCAGTTTTTAGTCCGAAACTATCGAAACCTAAAATGAAAGATTTTAAGACTAGGGATTTTAAAATTAATAGTTTAAAAATTACTATTTTACATGTTTCACCGCACGCCAAACGACTCCTTATAGAGAACGGCTGTGATGACAGGTTATGAGGAAGAGCCACGTAACCCGTCTTTGCTTAATTTGCATGCAGCGGGTTTGGGATTAAATTAGAGTTTGGTTCTCCTTACTACACTCTTTTTTTTAAAGGGAGATTCAAAGTAATACAGAAAGAATAGAGATCGTCTATGTTTAAATTTTGACTGAACTCAGTCAGTAAAGAGAAGAAATTTTTTTAAAAAAACCTCTCATATGGTGTTTTTCCCACTTTTGAAGAAAGGATTTTATGAAACACTCTTTTCTTTTCTCTTTGTACTGAACGAGTTCAGTCCAAATAAGTTATGAGAGGAACCACACTCATACAGAAAGGGAGAGTTTCACTTTTGCTGAAAAATATCTTTCATGTATAATTAAAAAAGTTCAAATCAACTCTTTTTGGAAAAAAAAAAAAAATTCTCTCTCTACACTGTGTTGGAGTTGTCTCCAAGTGTACAATGATAGGATCCCATCTCATCAAATTAGTATATTGTGCATGGGCCATGGCCATGGGGGAGTTGTAGTACGTGACTCGGAGCATGCACATGCGCGGCCAGGACCACGGCGAACAAAACAGCCGCGGCCGCCAGCTGCAGCACCAGTGGGTGGCCGGGCAGGCCTCTTTTGATACAAACACGGGTCTCCTTGCGCTCCACAACAGCCGACAGCGGCTCGGCGGTCCTGAGCGTGGGGAACCGGAGCCATGCACAGCTTACCACCATGACCGGAGGTGGCTGTTCTCCCCCTGGTCTCCCCTGTTGCTGGTGCCGTTGCAGGTGGTGGTTGGCTGGGGACCCCGCCGCCGTCCTCCTCGTCATGTGCGTCCAGTGGGGGCTCTGACTTCGGACGTCTCCTTTTCCCTGTTCCTCTGCCTTCTGAGATCTTGGGGAGATTCTTTGGGTTAGGGTGGACCCGGCTAGGGTTTTATTTGCCTTGTCTCCTCTCTTCCTGGGGGGGGGCTAACCCCATTGTTTTAACCTGGCTCGCAGGTACAAGATTAAGATGTCTAGAAAGGCCGAGAGACAAGGCAGAGGGAAGAGGGTTCTCCTTCTTGTTCTGCTGTTGTAGTCATGAGTCGTGGGGTTTAGGGTGGAGGGTAACCCTTGGCGTGGGGAAGAAAGAGTATCTTGTCATGCTATGATTTCTTGTTCGGATTTTTAAAATTTTTTAAAACGTCCTATCAAAAAATCGGATGGTTTAACCGGGTTACTTGAGTCGACTCCTATCCGAATGTATATTTTGATTCTTTTTTTAAAAAAGAACACAAACTTCGATTGCAATGCATGAACATTGCAGCAAGTATTACTCTTTATTTTATAATAAGTAAATAGAAAAGACATGATAAGTTAATAAAAAGGCTGCATACTCCTGCAGGTATAGAGATCTTGCATGAGAAGAGTCCATGCAGCCTCATCCATGTGAAGAGATTAAAAACTTTTACAAAAAAAAAAAAGCACAGTACACTCAACGTAAAAGGTTTTGTTTATAAAATACCCTATATGGCTTGGGTCAAATGCACATGCTTACTGAGTTGACCCACCCAATGCCCTTGGGCAGTTTGTATCTGAGAGATAATGACTGGATGACATGGTCAACATGGCATCTTATTATTGGCCAAGCACATGATGACATAAGAGGAACTAGCTAGTGCAGGATGACAGACTGGATCATCTATGCATTTCTGGCTTCACCATTACATGCACTCTCACTAGGTAGTGCCATATGTTGGGTTATTCACCTTAGGTGGTTCACTTGTCAATGGGTCTATAATACATGGGCCACACATTTAGGTGCACATTATGCACGTTCCACTCGATCGGAAACACAGCCTTCTTGTTGCCCGATGTGTTCCTGAGTGGAGAGCTCAGGACGATCGGACGGTGGAGATCATTGATGATACTGACGTCAACTTTGAGTGTTTTACTTCTACTGCTGCCTAGAAAGGGGCGGCCATCTTCCAATGCGGAATTCGCGGTACCGGATCAATTCGTGCTGACTCAAATGATTCGTATCATATCAGGACGAATTCGAGTCGGTGCGACTCGATCGAGTCTATACGATTCGGTCATATGATTTATACGAGTCGACAAAAGTCGATCCGACTCGTACCGGATTATAAGAGATTTGAGTCGATCCAACTCTTCGAATCGGCAAACCTTGTTCCAATGAACTTTCTTCCCACTGTAAGAAGGAAAGGTAATAAACATACAGATAAGAAAGACACAGGGACCATCAGGAGAGCTTAACCCACCTCTGGAAGCTTTATTAATCTTACTTTTTTTTTTGTTTACTCTGATCTGTGACTATTTTTATTCAAGGAAGATTTGGGAAACCGAAAAGAACAATACAATTTAATTAGAGAAGTATTTAGTTCGGTCGGCCTTTTTATCATTTCTTTTGTTACGCTCATTTCTGTCGTCTAAAAAAAAGATCTGACTAAATAATTTGACATTGATTCGTCGCATTTAATTTGTTGTAAGTTTGAGAGTCAATTTTTGTAGGCTCTTCACTTTGACTTATGGGCGCTCAATAATTCTGCCCCTGAGATGAGTCATCTTTGTAAAGATTAAGAAGCTTTTTTTATTTTTTAATAACCACAAGCACATTAATTATAGGAAAATGGATAATTAATGTCTCTAATTTTTTATTAGATCAATTTTCATTGGTGATCTCCTGCCTATAATTTTAGACATATCTTTCAATAAACTCTCGTGTTATTAATGGAACACGATCGTCTAGATTGTTTTGTTTAGACTTCGATGTACCCTCTGAGCAAAGGGAGGGTAAATGGATCATTGGCATTTAAAGTGATAGGAATAATTAAGTACATGACTTTTTGTTGAGTCTAGACACAGAAGTCCAGATAAAATGATTCTTCTGTACAGTAGTACCAGAGGATTGAAAATGACCGATCTATTTTCAAATTATAAACAAGCTATCGTTAACAAATCTATCAAAGTGGATTTTATATGATCTGGTTATAGCATGTAGTCAGGGAATCTATGTTTAAAAAAAGCCACCAACAAGGGGTTTCTTTTCTTTAATTTAATGGGTACGCGGTATTGGGCAAATAAGCCGCAAAGGGAGATAGACGTATTGTTAGATGCACATGCAAGAGAGAGATCCAAAGGGCCTCCCTCGAGAGGGCTGCATGCATATCTTTGTCATCATCATTACATATCGGTGTGGTGTTTTCTTCCAGCTCCCTGCTCTCTCTCTCTCTCTCTCTCTCTCTTCTTCTTTCTTGGGTTTATTTAAGCCAAACAGAAGCAGACACTGCATGCTTCCTTTCCCAACACCGACCGCATCGGAAGCACAAAAGTTTCACATAACGACAGGGACGCACCAAGACACAGGACAGCTCACATCCCTCTCTCCATCTTGTTGGCATTAATAGCTAGCAGCAGTGCAGCACCAGGCTCCTTATGCCAGTTACCAGTTTACCACCCATCCACCATCCTCTTCTCCTCTTGCCCATCTGCATCATCTCTGCGCCTCAGCTGCAACACTGTAGAAGAATGCTCACACCCATCACTGCAGCCGGACCTTCTCCCTCCTCCCTCCTTGTTGCTGGTCCCCTTTCTCCTGTCCGGAAATGGCGAACACCTTAAAAAGACCCCATTTTTATCCCCGTTCCTCCCTGCTTGTCCTCCTGCTCCTGCAGTGGCCTGGTCTCGGCTGCCATTTTTGAGCTCCTACAGCTTTTTCCCCTCTCTCTCTCTCTCTCCCCCCTATATATTCTATTCTTCTTCTACTTGTTCTGTTCTGGTCTTCTTTTACTTCTTCTGCTCTTTGTCGTGTTTTATATTATATTGCGGCCCTCGGCAGGGTGGGCATCTGGGTAGGTGAGGGGTGGAAGGGGGTTTAAGAGGTAAGTGGGACAGATGAGCAGCTACTCGGCGGCGGCGGGTGGGGGGTGGCGGCCGCCGTTCACGGCGTCGCAGTGGCAGGAGCTGGAGCACCAGGCGCTCATCTTTAAGTACCTGGTGGCGGGGGTCGCCATCCCCCCGGAGCTGCTGCTTCCCATACTCAAGAGCTTCGAGTCCATGGCTGCCCGGTTCTGCCACCACCCCACCAGTGAGCACACAAACCTTCCAACTTAAGTTTCTCTCCACATCCCCATGCCCACCCCCACCTACTAGCTCTCCATTTGTTCAAGATCAGATTTTTAAGCAGAAAAAAAAGGTTCTTTTTTTTTATCTTTTGAGATTTGTTGTATTCTCTACTAAATTGGTGCTTTGGTACTTAAAGATGGACCTTGCACATTAAAAATGTTGCTTTTGGTACTAAAAATGGGCTGTATGTGTTGGGTATCGTGCTTTTATGTGCAAGTTTTGTTTTGTACTTTTTGTGGTAATCTCTATGCATTACGTATCATCTTATCTATCTCTTTCTAACAAGATGGTGCTTTTTGTTACTGAAGTGGGCTGGCTCTATCCATTGGGTATTTTCTTTTCTTGTGCAAATTTTCACTGCTAGTGACTGGGTGAAGTAAATCTTGTTACTGTTGACCTATATACAGTAGGTCTAGATTTAGTATGCTTCGTCAGCACTATCTTTCTGTCGATCTGTTTTTCCCTCCTGTCCCATCGGCCGCACAGCTTGTTGATCTTTTCACGAAATCACAGTCTACTCCGCGGTTTCGTGAACTGGTTAGCAAACTCTCGGTCTATGATCCACCGTGAATTTGGGTGTTGATGTATATACAGTATGCTCTAAATTTAGTATGCTCTAGATTTAGTATATAAAGTTTGCTAGGCCTGCTGGCCTCTTACCCTATTCTAGACATTCAATATAATAGAGGAGGACATGCTCTCTTCGATTCACTCTTCCTAACAGTTACCATGACGGTTATTTAATCATGTGGAAGGCGGCAAACCGCCTTGTTTTGATCTCTTTAGTCAGTATAGACTTTCTTGTTTCAACGGTTGAGTTTTTTCGTTTTTCAAGTATCATTTTGGAGATTTCCAGCATTTTTTTGCTGTATATTTCTTGGTTAATCTTGAATGATGGTTTGTAATAGCTGTTGCTCTCCTGTTTCTCCCATCGCATATGTTTCAGTGCTGGAGAAGGGTTAAAGATCAAAAGCGGGAAATATTATGCTCCCAGTTGCTGGAATAATAGTTGTCGCCTAGAAATCAAATACTAATTGTAACATTGATCATCTGCTTGATTGATGCCAGATAGTGTGCTCATTTGATGATTCTATGCTGCCTCTTCTTTATGATTGATCTCTTTGAGATGGGTTGGAACTATTTTCTCTGTTCTTTATGATTGATCTCTTTGAGATGGGTTGGAACTATTCTCTCTGTTCTTTATGATTGATCTCTTTGGGGGTGTGTTGGGAACAGTGGGTTACTGCTCCATCTATGGGAAGAAGCTGGATCCAGAGCCATGGCGGTGCCGGAGGACAGATGGGAAGAAGTGGAGGTGCTCTAAAAATGCATACCCAGACTCCAAGTATTGTGAGCGGCACATGCACCGCGGCCGAAACCGTTCAAGAAAGCCTGTGGAAATGCAAGACCTCTCCCAGTCACAGCCGCCGACCTCATCGCCTTCCTCCACTGTGACTACTCTCGCCCCCTCTGGTAGTGGCATGGGTGGCAGAAGTAACGGCAGCGGCACCAGGAGCTTCCCCGGAGGCATCCCCTTGCAGTCCCTTGGCACTGGGGGTGGTAACTCTACTACTCAGGTGTCGCTAACTGGTCCCAGCCTTGGCCAGCTGCAGATAGGCCCTGGCTATTATCAAATGGGCAGCGGAGACAGTAGGTATATCTTGTTTTTTCCAAATGGCCTCAATGCATTGCTGGTAATGTGTCTGGATGTTGGGCTTTTGATAGAGATTTCTTATAGTGTTACCCAGTTATTCTCAGCTGACCGTTCAAGATCAGATTTCACAATGCTCTTGCCTAATTTCTGCTTTATTGGTCTCCTTTTTCACTAGTAGCTAAGCCTCAGTTCAAGATTGGAGAAAAATTCTCTTCTCAAAACATATGTCCGATGATAGTAGCCATTTTATAAATTGCTTGGTTGACTTTTGAGGATTCTGTCTGTTGTTTGTTTTATAGGTAGAAAGATAATTGTCTTTTTTATTTGCTGTGTGTGTGTTCCTGGATGTAATGTGAAAAAGAATACTTCTTGAGTTCTTGCATTCTGCACCCCTCAACTCTTCCCTTGACTTTTTATTAGGTTGTGACTAGTTAGGTCTGAAATCAGTGTGTATCCTCTGTTGCTACTCCTTTGAAAGATTTGTTTTTTTTTCCTTTCCTGTAGTCACATTTTGCTTGGTAACCTAAGGTTTTAGTCTTTGTGGTTTGTGGCTGTGTAGAGACCCAACTTAAACAGGGGGATTTTCCTCATATTGTGCAGTTTTTCCCTTGCGCATGGTCCCTCCCCCAAATAAATAAATAAATAAATAAAAATCCTCTCTCTTTGTTTGTCTAGCATCCACACTTGAATAGTTTACAGCTTAGTTTTCTCCACATGTTTAGGTCCTTTCATATTCAACCATTGGAACATGAGGAAGTCATGCAAGATCAGTATTTTATTGATCTATAGTTCAACTTTATGGTGCTTAGTGTTGTGCTGTTTGCGGGACATTAGCAACTAGCTCAAATCGAGTTGACCATTTCCTTAGACTAGCGCTTATTATCATTATCAATCATACTCAATCATACTACGAAACTCTGCAGACTTACTCCATGTTGCATTTCTTTTCCGTTTCTGATTGACTAATAATTCATTTATTCAAGGGCTTGCATGTCAATTATTGAGAATCTTTTTGTTGGTTTCGATAACACCCACTAGCAGAATCTGCTTAAGCTTTAGGCAACGTTAGGCGACAATTATTCGTCTTCCTGATTTTTGAAAATCAGATTTTCAAGGCGTTATGTTAGTCTTGCAAATTTTTCTTCACCATGTTGGTTCCTCTGTCATGTTTGGGTGAGCATCGAAAAAAGTTAAACTCTTGTTAAATTTTTACAACCTTAACCTCTCGGCTCTCCCAGGGAATCACAGTGGACGGCAAGAGAAATAATGTGTCTTGGTCAATCCGGTAATTGAGAGGGGTATAATGGGAAAAGTAACCTCAGAATTGCCTTTATCCCAGCAAAAGCTAGATAGGGTCCACTTCCGGAGAAAGACCAGTGCATGCCCATCTTGGGTCTTTCTCTCATCCATGAGAAATTCTGGTGATTCCTATGATCGGAAGCATCCAGGTACCCATTCCCAAGTGGCATCTTAGTCAGATTCCTGAAAAACATTTGAAATTAATTTGTTACGTGGAGAAATATTGGAAAAGCTTTTGCAATTGGTTAAGAGAGTCTTTCAGTTAATGAAATTGGCTTGAATGAATCTTGCGAGTGCATTCATGATTCAGCAACTGCATTGTTCCAGCTGATGATCATTTCAGAAGAGTTATACAATTTGTTATGTATTTGTGAACTTTTCTTCTCTGACATTAGTAAAAATAATGTGGAGTATGCCTTTGCCTGGATCCTGTGGTGTAATTTGCTTTTTATGTTGTGTTGTGTGCAAGTTTTATGACTGGGGCATCCAGCTGTACATGGCAATGACACAATAGGTTTCTTATCATTAATCCACTGATACAATCACTTAATGGGCAGATATCTCCTTGGAGTCAAATCTGAGGTGGATGAGCACAATTTTCTGTCAGAAGCTTCTGGAAGTGCAAGTGGCCCAGGCATTGATTCTTCACTGGACAGCACATGGCACTTGATGCCTTCTCAAGTCTCCTCATACTCACTTTCAAAACCAAGGAATGTCTCTCACCTTCAGAGCAGTCCACCTCGGCGTCAGTCCATGCAAGATCTTGATCATGAAACTAGCAGCTCACTATCCAGGCAACAACAGAAGCAACATTGTTTCTTTGGGAGCGAGTTCAACTCCAAAGCACCCATGAAGCAGGAAGGGCAGCCCCTGCTATCATTTTTCAATGAATGGCCTAACACAAAGGATTCATGGTCTGATTTGGTGGATGATAGATCTAACAGGACTTCATTATCCACAACTCAGCTCTCAATTTCCACACCAATGACCTCCTCTGACTTCTCGACCACCAGTTCGAGGTCTCCAAATGGTGGTGCTTCAAACGTTTAAATCATATTGGTATTTCTAACCCTTTTTGAGTTTTATTTAGAACTTGATCTCCTTTGGTTATTCCTCTCTGCAGATGATTAAGAAAGTCCGACTTGGACGCTATCGAGCTATTGATGGAGTGGGGGCAGCCAGCTTGAACTCTCTTGGCACTTTCAAGTCAGATCACATTCATCAGATGTTTATTCCTAGGACAGGGTTTTATGTTTTGATTTGCATAATTGACTTTGTTTCCCAAAGCTGGTGA
Organism: Zantedeschia hybrid cultivar; assembly: GCA_030544215.1. Classification (NCBI taxonomy): domain Eukaryota; kingdom Viridiplantae; phylum Streptophyta; class Magnoliopsida; order Alismatales; family Araceae; genus Zantedeschia; species Zantedeschia hybrid cultivar. Next base: position 53,693,074 of record JARZZO010000011.1, read on the forward strand.
CTTGTCTTCTAAAATTGATAGCCTTGACTATCCGATCTCTTTGTTCCCTCTTGTGGCTTTTCACCTTATTTCAAACTGAGCTTCCTGTCCAAGGTTGTCGAAAAATACAGAAGTAGGCTTTCCTTTGGAACACATAATCCACTGGCAGGCCTGGCTGGGTGCCAAAACAACATGCCTGCAGGTGCTGATTTGTGTGGTGGAAATGCCAAGGCTTTGCAGAAACCCAGGGTTGGTGGTGGGGGAGCAACTGCCATCGATGTTGGAAGACTTGTTTTACTCTTAGCAGGAAGATCTAGCAAGACACCTGAAACTGGCGTCTGGTGGGCTCTAACTCTCCAAGAAACAAGGATGGTGGAGGATTTTGGTGAAGGTGGGGTGCCAACAAAAGATGGCTGTGACAGAGTTGGGAAAGGTCAAGATGGAGGCTCTTGTTGTGGTTGAGGACTGCCCCCTCCCCACCACAGGACACATTGCTGGGAGTCATCTGTGCTTTTTAATGCTCTACAGTTCTGAACCATCCTTGTAGCTGAGGACGCCCACGGCCAATCTGTTCCCTCCAACTATCTCCTAGTTAACCCCTCCTTCCTTATGAAAGAAAGGATAGCTATCTGGTTGGTCAGCCATTCTATCCTCTTGCTTGGTCCTTTAATAGGATAATGTACCTTAATTAGAGTTTAAACTTTACCCTTATGTATCCTTAATGTTCATCCCTCCCTGAATGCTAAAATCAGAAGGTTAGAGGTTGAACTGGTGGTTGTTATTACATTTTGGCACACTCAGACCTAAATGGTTCGAAAAAAATTTATTTCAAGGGAAGCTCTTTCTACTTATGAAGGCAACAACCTGCAGATTCTGGGTTATTTGAGAAGGATAAGCCTTCAAACTAATCAATCAACCTACGTGTGAATAGTTTTCTGCTTTCAAAACTCGCACACACGAAGATTGGATGGAGGTTTTTGGGAGGGAGAAGGAAGTTATCACTGAGCAAAGAAGGTTGAGGGGAGGTGCCACTTAATGGTTGCTTGGAAGCGGATCCTCGCGGACAAGCTAGCGCTAGAACAAATTCGGTCCAGCCTGCATTGCAAGATGCGTCAGGCAAGGTTTGCTGGTTCGAAGAGTCGGATCGATTCGGATTTCTCATGATTTGGTACGAGTTGGGTCGACCCTTGCTGACTTGCATGAATCGCATGGAGAAGTTCTTTCAAATTGTATAGACTCAGTCGAGTCGCATTGACTTGGATTTGCCTTGACACGTTACGAGTTGTCCGAGTCGGCACGAATCGATCCGGCACGGCAAACCATGGTGTTAGGTCAGATATTTTGGGGAAAAGAAATCCTTGACAGACTATGAACTGAATTGGATTTAGTGTCTGTTATGGAGGATCTGCCTTTCGATTGCTTAAAAAATTTCAAGGTACGTTCATTGCCTATTATTCCATGCGTATGAAATTTGTACACTGAACATTGCAAGCATTAGTTGCCAAAAAAAAAAAAAGAACATTGCTTGCATTGCAGTAAGAATTAACGATAGCTGTAAGTGTGTTTCGAGAAGGGGTGGACTGAAACATGCGTCTGATCCTTGATGCAATTATCGTTGAGAAGGACCACTTTTATGTCTCTTTTCTTACAGAATGATGCTTGATGCAATGTCTTTGTTCGGTTTTCTAGCACAACAGCTAGAGATCTAAGCTCTACCCAGGTCCACCACGGATCGATCGATCCCTGGTGGGCTCCCTCCCCACCCAATGATCCATTGCCAGTTCCACCGAGCTACGGCAGCACGGACGCATGATGCAATGTCTGGAGGTATTGTAATCTGACGTAGATTGAAATGCCTTGGAGTGCAACATCTGCTGCCATCCAATCACTTTGATTGGATGGCTTATGGTGCATCTTGCCACACTTGATTTTTTTTATTTTTTAAGAGAACTTCCGTAGTTGGAAGATCACTTTATCTTGACATTTATACTATCCGATCAAAGATGAGTCTATTTTTTTTTTATAAAAGAATTACACCTTCCCACAATCTGGCACGTGGGAAGACACATTGCAGCACCTGCAGTAAGTATTACTCTTTTCTTAAAACATGCTTGTCCATAAACTTACACTATATAGAATAATACTTGATGCACTGAGAGCCCCCAGTGTGATCAGATAGCTGCACTAGGAATATATACCTTTTTGTTTAGTTAAAACCCCCGAGGGTGGGAACAACATTAAGAGGGTCATTTGCACCACCTAAATTTTCATTATATAGTTAAAGAAATTAGAAATAAAAAGAGATCACACCTATGATCCAACGACTTTACAGTAGTGTGCGCCCGTGCAGTGCAGTAGATATTCCCCAACATCCTTGAAGATTGGGACAGCTAGGCCAAATGCACCTCTCATGCAAAGATGTCGATGGGCCAGGCTCAGATTGGGCTTAGCAAAGTCTAAGTTTAAGACCATAAAAAAGTAAGGCCTAAGCTCGACCCAAGCCAGACACATGAAACGAGATAGTCTGGACTGTGTGCGCCTGGACCGCCTAACACTCCCAGACACATGAAACCAAGTAGTACATGCACTGTACACGTCATTTTCAAAAGTAAATGACTCATATACCCTCGTACAGCTTAATTTCACGTGTTTGAAGGCGTTGGGCAGTCCAAATGCACAGGTCCAGACGATCTTGTTCCCTTCCAAGATGGGTTCTCTTGGAAACGGCTGATTGATTTAGATGATTTGTCCACATGCAGAATTCTATTAAGTGTAGTGAGACCTGTGATTAGATTAGAATCCTAGATGATTCTTTTATGTCTGCGAATCAAATTTGATACACCCTGGGGTGTGCACTTGGCATACGTTTCCATGATAAGCATTTGGCTTACCCTTCACTTCAGTTTAATTAGACTGGGCTTTTGAAAGTAATAAAAAGGTGCTGGAAAGGGATTTGCTCGTTTTGACCAGCAGAATTCGTCTGTGATCAAGTGCAACGAGCCATGGCAGTAAGGACTACGAGAAGAGAAGAGAGAAGTTCAAGTAAACTTGACTTGACCTGACCGCACAGAATCAGCTATGCCATAGAGCTTCTCAACCTCGACCCTGCAGACACCGATACTGGCGGCAATGGAGGAAGATAAGAACGACGCACAGAAGCTTTTTCTCGTGGCAATGCAGCAATCGTTGTCCATGTGTTCAGGATGGGGAGAACAGGCGAAGAAGCTCGGGAAGAAGACGATAAACAGAGTTTTCCTTGGGAGATGGACTGTGATGGCAAACTTCTTATTTGAGCTGGTCGTCTGCCAATCCTAAAATTTGGATGCCATTTCTTGGTGTGTTTAGATGGTTGAGGGCTCGACCGCACGGAGTTTCCATGAGAGAAGTGGGGGAGACCTGCCACTTACACTTGTTCATGGGTTCAAAATCCTTGCGAAGAAATGCTGACATACAATAAAGAGTGCAAAATATCACACTAAAAATCATCTAACCTTCTTATCAAATAATTCCCTTTAAAAATCCTCAGATAGATCAAGGAATTAAAAAACATCTCAATGATGCGTTAAAGAATACTTTCAAAGAAATCACTCAATAACCATATCCAACAGCTTGTTATGAGTATAGTATAATATGCCAACTTTTTTAAATGGAACGTATTAGCATTCCTCATACAAAAGGAGCTTTTCAAGAATATGCATAAAAGTATACCCCTTGCTACGGAAAGAGTAAGATGGAATGGAGCCTACACCATCATTACCTTGAATGAATTCGACTCACATCTCATGATCCAAAATCTTATCAGTTGCTCGCTTGACATAATGCATCTGGTCAAAATAACCTTGTATAAGAGAAGGCTAGCCAGAATCTCAGGAGATCAGTTGCTCATCAAAAAAAGGGAAAAAAAGGAGGGTAACCTCTTTCTTGCATAATTTAAACGTGTACAATAACGTCAGAGATTCTTCTAGACCACTGACGTGAAAAGAAAATAGACAACCAAGATATTAGATAAATAACCTTTCATCATCTGAAAAGCCTCTCAATCCATATGATAATTATTATTTTTCAGCATTTAAAAAATACACACTTTCTAAAGCATGGATGGCAGTACCGGCCGATAACGGTACGTACCGGTATCGGCCGGCACCGGTACCGTGGGTACCGACCGGTACCGGGCCGGTACCGGACTGGTTTTGGGCCGATACCGGCCGGTACCGGTACCGGTACCGGTACCGGTACTGTCATCCTTGTTCTAAAGAATCTTATCATTTCCATAGTCGGACATCCTCAGACTGATCCTTGTTCGTTCACATTCAGATACATCGTACCTGCGTATCCCATCTGCCTTCAACACATTCACATATACAAGTCACTCGCTGAAATGTTAAACCAGATTCATGTTACATTTTGCGCCAGTAAAGGTAGATGATGGCATGGCCCGTGCACTGGTCAAATGTTTCTGGTCATGCAAAAGGAACAAAACATTTCCCCTGTTTTTGACCAGTGCTCCAAACTTCAGCTCCATGGTTGATTCTGCTAGTCTGTTTTAACTACAATGTCCGAACTCCAATTTTCGAGCACATTCCCCCTGTAACCTACATCAAAACTTGCTACTGGCTTCCATGAAACGGGAATAGATATAAATTAGTCTTTCTTTTCACTCTGTGTGTGTGTGTGTGTGTGTGAGAGAGAGAGAGAGAGAGAGAACTTGCAGATTCACAGAATATGTGGCTTCCGAGCTTTTTACAGGATACAATAGAGGCACCACCCACCGCAGAGAAAAAAGGCATGAAGCAAGTGTGGGGCTATGACTTTGATCCCATGGTAGAAAATCATGTACCCAAAGAAGAGTACCATATCCTGGGGACCTCAAGATGAAACCAGAGGCAGAAGAACAGAGCCTAAGGTTGAAATCCAAATCCTACGAATGTCAGGTGAAGACATGGAAATCCTAGAAACGTATGTGCTAATTCCTCCAATACCGGCAGTTGGCTATTGCTGCACAAATTCCAATGAGCTTTCACGCCACATCATCATGATACTGATTTCCATTTGCTAGTAACAATAAGCACATGAAGCAATTAATCAATTGGGTGCTTGTCTGCTCGGCGAGACGAGTAGTGTGCAGAAATCAAAAGCAAAGAAAGGAATGCACTTGTCACAAATAATGCGTCAAACCAACGGTGGTAGAAGTCAAACTGTATATCTCCCCCTAAAACATCAGTGATGATGCTCCTGCAACAAAAATCAACAAACAATACTTGTAATAATGTAAAATACAACTAACAGTAATCATAAATAACTGACAGGACAGCAATTGCATCTGCAACATATGCAGGACTCAAGGCCTTGGATTTGACTGGCGTGAACTTTAAACAAAACTTTGGCAGGTATATTTGTTATAGATAGAAGCAGGGGCATACATGAAGTCCATATCATCAAGCAAGCTAACCCCTATAAGCATGGAAGAACAGACTACAGTGCTTGAAAGGACAACCTTAGAGAACAACATATAGGTCCTGTGTCATGATAATGAACTACAGTAGAACCAGATCTTACTTCCAAAATCTTTCCTTTTCTACATAATTGTAAACGGAAATTTCTTGTCCAAACTAAAGCCATTTGTCTGTCTGACAGATACGCTAACCAAACACTAAACTAATTTTTACCTAACAGGTGTAAACTAGGTAATCTTCTTACTACACAAAATCAAACCTAGGCTACAGGGAGAAACTATGTTTTAGGACACTAGACATTAGTTGTATATGATTTTTAGAAACTTTGATTGATCTAAGGCCTATTTTACCCTAAAAAATCCATTTTTTATTGCTTACATCTAACTAGTTAGAAAATGTATGTTCCCACAGGCCAATTGTATATGACACTGATGTTTTACAGTCCACATAATGAAAAGACTAGTCCACTTGGTACTCTCTTTTTCTTTTCTTTTTAATCCAAAATGATGCCACATCATCAGAAATGAACTGTGGGAAAGAGAAGAACATAAAAGCCAACTCTCTCTGAATACAACTGTGCAATTAATACACTATGGGTTGAGTTACTAGGAATGGTGCCAAGAATATTAGTGACTCTGTCATAAACAGCAAACTGAAAAGCAGAGGTGTCAAACAGAACCCAGATCTGAAATCCAGCTTGCATAAGTCTCAACTAATACTATGCTATTGCTGTGATATATGGTTATCGGAATCCGAATATTCCATGAAAAATCAAAATCAGAAATGAAAAATGTTTCCATTTCTGTTGTCCCACATATTTAAACAATAAATACATTTTGCTATAACTTTTATTTAAAACTTACTTGGCAAGCCATCAAGAACCTCACCAATAAGAGAGCGCTTGATCAAAGAAGGGATTGGGAGAAAGCAGGAGGCAGCTTCTCTCTCGTAAGGGAGGCTGGCTCCCCACACTTCTAGCCCTCTGACATGGGACTAAATGTCCCAAGGTGGCAATGGGAGCAGCAGCAAGTGTGATCTAACGTGTCCAACCATGGTGAGCAAGGCATGATGTATCCAATCTGAACAACTCTGAAACTTTCCTCTGAAGATCATGGCAGAATGGTCCTGGAAGCACACATCACAGGTGGGACCATGCCATGGAAAGCAGAATCGGCCAATCCCGATCCAGATCGGCCTATTCGGATCAGGCTCGGCAGGTCCTGATCCAGCCGGAATCGGCCGATCCTCGGCGATTCCAGCTGATTTCAGCCAGAATCGGCCAATCCGATCCCGATTTGGATCGGGATCGGCGGATCCCGATCTGTGCCGGAATTCCATGGACTATGCCGCAGTCGCCCTACCTCAGGGGCTCCCTGCATGAGGTTGCCATTACCATGGTGAGTAGTCCCCAGACAGTGGTAATGCCCTCAATCTGTGCCGGGGGGAGCCGGTAACTGGTCCTCATCCTTGACGTACACAGCTGCCCCATCCTGTCCCCCACTGCCCCTGTTATCGCTGGTCCCAGTGGACATTTATTCCCACATTGGAACTGACCTCCTTACAAAAGGAAGTCCCCTCCTCCCAACCACACACGATCCCTGGTTTATTATGGGCTGGCCTGTTGTGGGTCTAGGCAGCCTAAAGGTCTTAAGCTGGTTCACTTTGGACCAGTCCAAGACAAAAAAGATTAACAGAAATACAGTTTCCAATTTAGAAGTCGTTAACATATCAGAATCGAAAAAGAAATTGGTAGCAAGTAATTCTGCTTTCACTTCTGATTCTGGTAATCTTCATTGGAAACAAAATCAGGAACTTGACCCCATCTCCAACCCAATGACAGCCATAAGTCAATTTTCAATCCTTAAAACCACTCTGTATCCATCACTTATTAGTTTCTGCTTGTGGTGACATAGTCCCTCCCTATAACTCATAAATTAACAATCCTCACAACGTCTACCCAACACAGATCTAACATGAATGAAACCTACGAAATTTCCCATTCGACTATCAAATAATATCAACAAACTAATAATAGCATGTACTTGGTTCATCAAACACATCATTATAATATGCTCTTTGATGTATCTGTGTAAACCAATGTTTGATAGGTGTATGTCCCAACATTGATTGAAGTCGACATCATATTCTTAGTCCTGACTACAGGTAGAAAACAGACAGACTCTTGATGGCATAAGCAAATCCATGCCCAAGTTGCCTCTACTAAACAAGGCTATAACAACCTCGACCTTTTCCAAAGAAGATCATGACGAATAGACAAATATCCGGCATACAAATTTATCAAGATCTAGAGTTGCCTCTAGCTGCTTGGAAAGGTGATCAGAATATAGACCATGTTTTAGTATTTTCATTTGGAAACTCCTCTGGTCAGACCATCTTTTAGTATTTACATTTGGAAATTCCTCTGGTTTTGTGGAACAGGTTAAGTGAATCCTATGCTGGAAGACTTTATCTACAAACTTCTCAATTTGCATTAATGGACCCTCCTTTTCACTTGTTTCTCTTTTCCAGCGGAAAACCTTCAAGTAGGATGTTCAGAAGGCAGATGAACTAAAGTAATTTTGGGGGGTCTCAGAATGAAGCAAATCCAAGGTTTCGTGCTCCTCAGAAATTGGCAGACATTGAGATTGGCCGGTTATGGTGCCAAACTCTGTCAATGGCCAAGTTTACATATGAGATAATCCCGACACACAGAAAGACCCTACTAACAGACATACTAGATGGAACAGCAAGAAATTAAGTCATGACAAATTCGTGGTATAATCCTTTTATAAACTACACAAATTTAGTTATTATTTAGCTCAATTTGTTCAAAAATGGCCAAGTTAGAATAAACATCTGAAAGCTCCAAGCAAGTGAACATGGGATTTTTTTTCTTCTCAAAATTGTATTTTATAATAATTTCCTAATATATGAAAGCAGCAATGAAATACATTCTCCTGAAATGTGGAGCATACCTGTATTCATTCGCCAGACTTTTCCTTATTAAGAGAATTGAAGATACAAAATACATGCCCATAATCTCCGAGAGGAAAAGAACAACATTAGTTGACGATCCACTTCCAACTCTGGACACAGCAAAGAAGAACTGCAAATAGACAGAAGCTTTAAGGAGACATTCGAGTGAAAATTAAGGTCATATTTTCACAACAAGAAGCAATAGTTGTTCTATAAGTGTACTCTTTCAATTGAGTATTGTTATTGTCCTGCCTAGTTTCAATATTTCATGTCAATATAGCTGAAAGTACTATGACGTTGCCAAAGTGGTCATCATAGACAAGCCAGTAAGGATCTTTAACTGAATATGTAGCTTGCAACATTCACAAAATGCTAAAATTGTTACTCAGATACCAAACTTAGGATGCAACAGGACAGGAGGACAAAATGAAGAATACGGTCATAGAAAAGATTTCACCTTCATCAGATTTGATAAGAACCCTCGGACTGACATAACGATCAACATCCCAATGAACACCAAAGAAACATACTGAAAAAATCACAATTGACAAATAAGAAGTCAGTCTTTCTACTTAAAGCATATATTAGCTGCACTAAAAATTTACACAGTAAACTACATGCGGTACTGATTACTCCCTCGGCTTAGTACCATGACCTTTTGTCTATGCTTTAGTAGCACACTAGTTGACAAAGAAAAGAAAAAAGATTTACTCATGAAAGGAAAGCAAATTCTCAAATGTCCAGAAAATGTTAGGTCAATATAGACAATTGTACAAGGTAAATACAACGTTTAACAACTAACTAAGAAATATCATACCAGAATAATGTCCGTGAAAACTTTGGCAAAATGACATCTGGATTTTCCAGAATTCTTAGATAGACCAGAAGAAAATTGAAAGCACACTATGCACGGTAATATAACTAGATATTATTTCTTCAATTAATGAAACTTAATTCTCTTGACTTTGTGATGAATTTTTACTCTACAACATAATGAATAAAATTTTTCTGGAAATGTATGGGCCTTCTCCTGGGAAGGATTTTAACTTGTTCTTTAAATGATGCATTACAAATTTCCTGTTCATTCTGCACTGCACAAATGCTGATCACAGCCTCACAATGACTTGATGTTATTCTTGTTTTGTAGGTTGTAGCCTTCCACTGTCCTTTTTTTTTTTATTGTCTCTTTTGACTATATCTAATACATGTTTTAATCATGTGCTGCTGCTTTTTCTTATTCTTAATGATTTCCACATGGTTAATGATTTCCACAAATGCTCTTTGATATTACATGCTCATGCTTTTTCTTAGCATGACCAGTTAGTTGGTCAACAACTTCTTGCGAAGAGCATATTTATCAGATGTAAAATATCATAGTCAGCTGTAATATTACAATATTTCAGAGAGATATCTGAAATAAATTTCAGCATATTTACTTTGAGTGTACCACCTGTAAGGATGATAGCAAAGGTCTTCCTTCTAGAATATATGCAACCATGCAAAGAGAGAAATCAAAAGCCCCACCAAGTGAGGTAATGGCGGGAGCATGCCATATTAGAACTATCATTTGCCTAAAAAAAGGTAAACTACAACTTGATAAGTTTCTGGCAAAGAGTGAATTTTTTCCCTGGCAGAGGGAAGAAATGTTCTAGATTACAATAAATCAGATTAACAATTAAAGAATGTCCAACCTGTGATAGGACTGCAGGATCTAGGCCTATATCAAAGAACTGGAAGAAAATAGTGATCGTCATTGTTACTGGATCAACTGAACCAGCCTATCAGAGAAGAAAATGAGCACCGTAAATCTTCAGATTACTACCACAAATGTGCTGTTATATGTAAAAGGACGCAATCAAACTGAATCATAAGGATGATTCTTTTGGTATGTCTTAGTATATCACAATAAGTTGGAAGAATGCAGCTAAGAGAGAATCATCCGTGGGAACCATACCTCCTTGAAAACCACACTCTGCAAAGACTGCACCAAACAAAAGACAGCAACCACGAACATGCATTAATTACTAGCTTTGAACGAGGGAAAAAATTGAACAGAGATGAAGCAATTCATTCAATTGATCTAACCTGGTAATACCAACAAATACAACATGATATTGGCATGTTATGATCCACCTTTTTAGATAAACAACATTGATGAATGTAACCTGTGTATAAATAAGGCGGAAGATTAAAAGTCCAAAGAACACTAGTTTTCATAGCATGAGGATTCCCAAGAAGCTTGGGATAGTACATTCAGACTGGCAGAAGTGCTGTTCCACTGAGTAGAAGTTGGTACCTACAGGCAGAGAAGATCTAGTGGACAATGGAATCATGTACCTTATGGACCATCACAGATAGGAATTCCTATGAATTCAGGAGAGCTTATAGGATTAGTCAGATTTGGCAAAGTGTGTCTCCATCTTGTTGGGAATGGGAAGTAGTCAATGGAGGTGTTTGTCCTCCATTTTGCGAACACCAGGTGCCTGATGTGTAGCTTTGGGTCTATCCCGGCCCATTTACTTATGGGCCAGGAAGCCTTTTTTATTCGAGGATATGTCCGCCTTTTGTGCAGTCCAAACATCCACCTAACGATGCTGTGTACAATAGAGCTATATGAATGTAGATTTTTACACCTCTGTTTCTGTTGATTATGTAATCTACAAATCACCTTCAAAATTGTCAAAATTCCTAAGCCAAAATATGTCTTAAGTTTGCATTTATCACCTAGCAATGACAAAAACATAGGAAAAAAATCCAGTCTCATAAACTTTACAATCCTATGTGGTTGTACCACTGTTACATATCTTCGATCTTGATAGATCTGACAGTCTCACATGGTCAGAAGGCAACTTACCAGATTGAAAGATAGCGCAACTTTCTAAAAATTCAGAATGACTTTGAACCATTTGCAGAGAACCACATGGGTGCTTTCAAACATGAGAGGTGTCATGTTATGCACAACTGACACTCACATCAGCAGCTAGATGGCCAATGTCAGACCTTGTAATAAATGACCACAGTTCAGACCTTAAGCACCCTAAATCAACTGAAATCCAATTGAAGTGCCAACGCCATCAGGCTCGCTTAGCACATCAGACATTAAGCTCACCACCATCATTGTAGCTGATCAATCAAGGATTTAGAAAATTTTGGCACAGTTGTTTTATGAACAGCTGACTACCTAACATACAATCCTCTACAAAGTAGTGCCGAGCAGGCCAATGTAACTTTAGGCCAGACACAAAAGGTTCCTTCGATTCAGTCAGAGAGTTAAAAGAAACTATAATTTTTTGGAAATATATCCAGAAAGAGTCTATAAGAATCTAGATGAAGAGGGGAACCATAAAGTTTAACATAGTGTTTTGTGAAATTATCTAGGGCAGCTATCAGTCAAGATTCAACAAAGAATTCCATATCATAAGGATTTGGGCAGAAATTCTTGCACAATTATCAACCAGAGAATGGCCAACTTTTGATAGGATCAAAGTGCCCAAGAAGGGCATAAACAGTAGATATGTACTCTAGTTCTGAAGATGACACTATAGAACATCTTTTTGTCCATTTGCAGTGACCTGCTTTACATAGGATTAGATTTTTAAAAGAGATTTTTACATGAACATCCTTGATAAAGTTCTAGTTAAAAATATCTCTTAAAATCGCAATGTCGGGAATACCCTCCTTATGGTGAAACAGGCTTGCAATCACCCTTTTAGTTAGGTTCCATCAAAAAGTAAAAGTATGTGGAAAACATTGCAAGTGATGTGTACATATGAAAATATATAACCAAAAGACATTTTTACCCTCCCATTGACCAATTTTCTGGGCAGATTAAAAATAAGAGGGAATTTAATAGGGTCAGACTCCAGTTTTACTGCCTGCTTCAGATGTTAACTCAGGTTGGTCAAGTTCAACCACAGTCAAGTAACGGATTGGAACAGAGCAGGTAGTCATGATGTTATTTCGATGTCAGGAGGCCATTCGTGGCATTATGATCGTAAAAGGTATCTTTAAGTGAATAAATTTACCAGGGACATTCATGTAAAAATCCATTCTTAAAACTCTTCCAGCAAACAACTGCATCCAAGTTCAGTGGTATAAGAGAGATTAAAAGACAGGATGGGAAAGAATTTTTCCGACTCAGAGAAGATACACAAAACCTGGAGAACGGTAATGGCTGATGTCCTGCAGAGTGTGGAATATCTGGAGAGAAATGAAGAATAGACTATTCAGGCACATATTCAATGGTGTATTCAGTAGTTCTTGTTACACTCTGATAATTGCATCTAGCTGATAAAAGAACAGCAGTGGGATCAGCTGGTTGTTAAGGGTTTGGAGTTGGATATTGTTTTGGGATTCTGTAAAAGTTCTAACTTGTAAACGGATGAAGGAGAAGAGGAGAAACTCACATGAATACCTGCCTACCATCTTGGTGAATAACTTTCTTTATTTTATATTTCAGAACTTTTGGGATATTCAGGTTTATGTGTATTTTTAACTGAAATATTTTATATTTCAGAATTTATTTGGATATTCAGGTTTACGTGCATTTTTAACAGAAATATGAACAAGAAAATTAAATCAGAATGGGTGGTTATCTTGAATAACACCAATTCTGATCCCTCCAATCCAAGACCAGATCATTCGTCAAATGAACCCCCTAAAGTAAGTTTTCATAGATCTTAAGGAGCTTGGAAACTCTCAGGCTAGCTGCTAGAATATAAAATTCTAATTGTGTAAAGCTGAGACAAATAGACCGGGATGGTCGGGATAGACTGGGACAGACTTGGACACTTTGACTACTATGGTGATGCTTGACTGCCTATTTTGCATCCTGTGGTCGGTTCCTTCATGTGCTTGTGGTTGGCAGACTGAAAGTCTGCTGTATCAGTTAAGGTTACTTGGAGCACCACACATCTAAATCAGGTTTCTTATTCATAACCCTATTTTGACCAAGGTTTGTGGAACTGAATGACACTAAATACATCCAGCAGTCCCCTTTATTCCCAACTGCCCAAACCCCACTCCTCATGTCTTGTACAGCATCCGCCTCCTCTTTCCCAGTTTCCTCCTCCTTTTCCCCCAAGCCTCAGCTACCTTAACCTCATCTATCCTCAGATGCCTCTTCCTCCCTGGCTTGGTCTGAAGTGCAGAAGACAGTGGAGGGGGAAGCTTTGCCCCATGATGATGATTTCCTCAATGTCCACAACTGCGGCGATGTCTAGCAAATAACAGTGACCGCTTCCTCCTCTCCTTCCCTGCCTTTCTCCAACAGGCAGCGCAAGACCACAACCTGCAACTGCGGCTCTCCATGGAGCAGTAATGGCAGAAACATCTAGTAGATCAAGGAGACACCTTCCTCCCCAGCTTACCCCGATGCACAGGGCGAGACCATGAACAGCAGCAACTACTTTCCATTGTGGTAGTGTCTCGCAGGTAGGTGACATCTTTCTCCTGCCTCATATTGGATGGCAGGGTTGAACCCTTGAGTTCGGCTGGGCTTGGATTGAGGCCCCAACCCCTGGGTTAGCATTAGGGTTGGACTTAACTCATCCCCTAGCCACAGGAGCCATATCCTCTTCGGATCAGATGAGGGACTGTGACTTTTGTTTACTTAGATCCAGAGGTAGCTTACACAGTGGAGGCATGCATGGTTGGCAGTTACAAATGTAGTTCTTATGTGGGCAGCAAGTCGTATATGGACACATATGACGGCAGGGGTGTAAAGGGATAGGGAAGAGAAGATGACAGGAAGCAAGGAAAGTGAAGGGGCATAGAATAGGGCAAGATGCAACAGAAAACCATAATTCTTCTTCTTCTTTTTTTTCCTGTTATGTGCATGTACCTATACTAGACTAGCCAGCTGCACAAACATGGATGTATTATAATGGCTGTTGCAATTAGACTAGGACCAACACATTGCACCTTGCAGTCTCAATGGTGACTATTCAAAGCTTTCTCTGGGGCAGTACACTATACTTCAGAAACCATGACAGCCAATTTGACAAGCCAAGACCCAAGGCTAGCCTGGTATTATGAAACTAGGCAACTGTTTATAACTTGCAACAATAAAATTTCCCGGGAAATTACTTCCTCAGTTTCCCAAAATTTTCCAAACACGAGTAAAAATTAGTTAGGAAAATAATCCCCATATTCCCAGAATATTCCCTTTTCCCCAGAGTTTACTTCCCCATCCCTCCCCATGGGGAAATATTTCCCATGATTTTACTTTCGGAGCAAACACTTCCTGTGATTCTCTATTTCCCGGGGAAATCGTGAGAATGCAAACATCCCCTTAAAAAGCTGCCTTGGCTAGGTAATTGGCCAGCTACTCATTAAGCATGTAAGCCAGCAAAAAAAAAAATCCAGCAGAATCAAAAATATTAATTGAACATGTGAAATGACCATAGATTGTAACCAATTGTCATAAACGTGTTGAAAAAGAGAAATGACCATAGATTGTACCAGGAAATGTAAGGCTATCTTCCCCAATTATCTTGAGCTTTTATGCTTGAACAACAAATTTCAAGTTGAATTTTTTTTAAAGCAAACGATTCCAGAGACAACAATGGCATATTTTCATAACTTCCAATCATATTTTAGAGGAAGTTCAGTGACAATATCTTAAGCATTGAAGAATTCCACAAAATATGTACAGGATGTTTTCGTCAAACAATCACTTCAAGTATTCTGAACTATATGATTTTTTTTTTTTTTTTTATCAAGACAAAACTATTACCCAAAAGGAATGTACACCTAGCTGCTGCAGTGAAAGAATCACCTTAGGCAATTAAGCTTGATTGGGGCTCACCAACGGGCCACTTTGGGACTCATTGACCAGAAAAGGTTCCCATGAATCACAAAGGGCTCTTATTCAATGCATAGTATCATACTCTGCTACTATGTTTGAGTAACTACTTTAGCCACCAAACAATCTTCTAAAAATACAGTTTTAAGAGAAAAGGGATGAAAGGCTTGTATTCAACATGTTATCAGCAACCATATAAATGTACACAATTGCAATGACCACAAGCCAACTTTCTCCAGATAATAGATAGAAAATTAACAGCAGATCAAGGAGGCATCTACACAAATAATCAACACATTCCTGCAATTATCCCACTTGCTGGTTAGGACCAAAACAGAACAGAATCAACAAAAAGGTACAGCAAGAGAGCAGTAAATACTCCATTCCCAGCCTATCAATTAGTGTCAGTACCTTTATCATTTTATATACACAGTAGACTGAGAGGGCATATCCCAGCAAATTCTGCAAGTGTCCCTTCCAGGTTCGAGAATATGCAGCAGCTTCCTGGAACATATCTTAAATAATAAATAACAACAAAAGGCAAAATAGCTCTCAAATAATTCCAATGAATAGCTAACTGGTAGATGAAATGCAAATCAATAAAACAAACAATAATATAGGATAATTCAATCCCTTCTTCCAAACAAAAAGAAGAAATCAAGCAAATAATGGTACTACCTGCGAACAAACCTATTAATGAAGAAAAATTGTTCTAAGCAAAAAAAAAGGACAATAAAACTTGGATAGCAGCACGACCATAAGATCATTGGACATACAGTCTGAAAACAAAATGACAGTGTAGTCGGGGGTAATTCTATCTAGTATGTTTTTTATTTTTACTCTCTCTTTTCCTTCTTTATGTGTGGGTTTATGGGGTTTATTATGTGTTCTATTGGAGCAAGGGGTATTCTTGTCCTTGCCCAATATTTTTAACTCTTTTAACTCACACTATAAAAGAGAGGAAGGAGCAACCTGTGCAGGGTCACCACTGCCTCCAGTTCTGCCCTATTTTGTCTCCCCTGTTATTCTACAGACAGCACCAGATTAAACTGAGAAATTACCTTCAAGTAATGACGCATAAGTTTTAAGCCAAGGATTTCAGCAGGATGGGTGAGTTTCAAGAGAATGGGATGGACCAACCCTTCGTGCAGGGAGGAGGGACAGGTTTTGTATTTTGAGAGCTTGAAAAGGTATGCACCATCTTGGTGTGGTTATTTTTACCTTCTTGGTGTGGTTGTGTTTTCTCCAATTTTTGAGATCAAATGATACTATATTTGTATGTGCCGATTTCAGTCATGGATTCCAGAATCAGCCGATTCGAGTCATGATCCCCCCCCCTCCCCGTCTTTCATCAGGATCAGCCCAGGTTGGCCAGAATCTGCCGGGAGTGCGTGCTACTGCCGGCGGCCGTCCGTCGCCGCCGCCAGCCCCGTTCTCCTCTCTCTCTCTCTCTCTCTCCCCTTCGGCCTTTCCTTCTTGATTCTCCCCTCTCTCTCTTTTTGACCCAAGAAGGGGGGGGGGGGGGGTTGGTTCTTCACCTGTCACCACCGGCCATCCCTCCTACAGCTGCCGCCACATCCGATTTCTTCGCCAAATCTCGATCCGGGTTAAGGTATATTTCGATCCTGAAATTTTTTAAAATGTCAAACAATTAAAAATTATTTATGATAGTGTAGATCTATCAATTTTTAGCTTTGATTTTTTTTTTAATGTTGATTAGATCAAATTCTCAAAACTAACCCTAATTAGGGGTTAAAAATTAGGACTTTCGTATAATTAGAATAATTAAGGTTCAATTGAGTGTGTCAAACAATCAATTGAACT
This sequence comes from Zantedeschia hybrid cultivar, assembly GCA_030544215.1. Taxonomy (NCBI): domain Eukaryota; kingdom Viridiplantae; phylum Streptophyta; class Magnoliopsida; order Alismatales; family Araceae; genus Zantedeschia; species Zantedeschia hybrid cultivar. The sequence continues at coordinate 53,710,111 of JARZZO010000011.1, forward strand.
TATTAGAACTTAATTGTAAAGATTTGTGCATTAATTGTATGTCATTAGCGTTAATTATCTACAATTAATCCTAATGAGGAGTTAAAAATTGAGACTTTTGCATAATTAGTGTAATAAGGTTCAATTGAGTATACCAAATATAGTTGTCAATCCCGTCCTAGTCTCCGTCCCATTTTTCTATTGGGATGGGATGTCCCAGTGTCCCAGACAATTCCGGTGTCCTATCCCGAAATTTTCCTTATACATATTCTAATAAATATAGAACACATGTATACTATAAGTAATAGCAAAATAAACATATCACATAGAAATAACATAAAATTGATGCATTAAAAGTGTTTAGGATGACTTTATGGGTTTATAAAGAAGTAATATTTGTCAAGTGAAACTCCTAAAATAAGCTTACAAGTTGCTTAAAGAATTTGAAAAATCTCAGGCTAAAACATAATTCTGGTTGGGGCGGGCCGGAACGGATTGGGACAAGTCGGGACAAGCCGGGATAGACCGTGACACTAACTGGGACAGATAAGAAACTGTCTCGTCCCATTTTCTTATTAGGACGGGACGTCCTGGCCAATTCTAGCTGGGACGGGACGGGATTCACAACTATGGTACCAAACACTTAATTGAACTTATTAGAACATGATTGCGCATATATGTGTATTAATTACACATCCTTAGCATTAATTACCTAAAATTAACTCTAATTAGGAGTTAAAAATTAGACTTTTTATATAATTAGTGTAATTAAGGTTCAATTGAGTGTGCCAAATACTTAATTGAACTTATTAGAATCTGATTGCACAGATTTGGACATTAATAGCACGTCATGAGCACTAATTTATCCAAAATTAACCCTAATTCGGGGTTAAAGATTGAGACTTTTATATAATTAGTGTAATTAAAGTTCATATTAGAACCTAATTGCACATATTTGTATATTAATTGCATGTCATTAGTGCTAATTAAACTTATTTGTACTTTTTTATCTAATATAGAAATATGGCAAGCATAGACATTAAGAACAGGAGGTGGAGCAGCAAGGAGGTGATCCTAGTTGGCGTCATTACACACTGGTGGACACTAGATAGAGGAGGGTCAAATGCAACTACTATGAAAAGGAGATGGGTAAAGGCATATATCGCCTAAAAGAAGCATATCGCTGGCATATCAGGAAATGTCAGCAGATGTGAGTAAGTTCTACTAGAGTTCAAGAAGGAAATGAGGACTTACATAATAGGTAAAAAAGTCCAAAAAAATTTATCAGCTTAGCAACAAATGGATCTGCAAGATGAGATATCATGGTAACAGAGACGGAAGGATTATAGAATGCATATTCAACGGCTGATCAGTTTGGATAACGATGAGGATGAGGATGAGGGTGATGATGATCCAAATGACTTTGATCTAGAGTACACCTAAGCTTTTCGTGTTAGTCTTCATACAAATAGAGAAGATGATGAACGGCGAGGAGGCATAGGAACATCAAGTGGACCTGTGCCTATTAGATCTCAGTCTGAGAGATCCCTTCCAATGGGTTCTTCTGTTGGCAAGGCTACTGCTACTGTATTAGAATGTAGACATGCGTCAGATGTGGTACGAGATCTTATGGACCAATATTTATATAGATCAAAGTCTGTCAAACAGCCTGGAACCAAACAAACTTTGGAATGAGTCAAAGTCTCAGTAAAAAGTGCTTTGAAAGGAATTGTGAAGTGATTTTTACATGCAGGCGTGTCAACGCATACAACATCCAGCCCATACTTTCAAATCTTGGATGTAATTGCAGAAGCTGGGCCTGGTCTAAAGGCCCCCACACCTCGATACATTTATGATGTTGGCCTCGAGCAAGAGTTCAATGAGTTAAAGGTATGGGTGGAGAACTTCAAAAATGTGTAAAAGGAGCGTAGTTGTATCATTACGTGTGATGATTGGACATGGACGATAAGAAAATCTATGATTAATTTTTTCGTCTATTGTAGTGAGGGCACCATTCTTTTGAAGTATGTGGACGCCTGCAACAAGATAAAGAATGTTGATTATTTGTATAGGCTCATGGATGAGGTGGTAGAGAAAATTAGTGAAGAAAATGTTATGCAAATTGTCACCGACAATGAACCAAACTACAAATCAACTGATTGAATGTTGATGTAAGCGAAGAAACATTTGTATTGGGTGCCTTGTGTAGCACATTCTCTTAACTTGATGGTGGAGGATATAGGTAAACCCTTATGTTGCTGAGGTGGTAAATGAGGTTCAGATGACCACCGGATTTATTTATAGTTACAACCGCATCCTGCATATGATAAGAGAGCATACAGGTGGATGAGATCTCTTTCATGCAGGTCTTACCAAATTTGCATTCAACTTCATATCTTTGAAGAGCCTGATGAAGTACAAACATTAGTTGGCCAAATTAATCTACTCTAAAGAGTTTCTGGCACATATAGATACATTAAGGGCTGATGCTAAAGATGTTGCCATACAGATGCAAACGCCGGAAGAAGAAGGAAAAAGTTGATGAGACAGCTACAAGGACGGTCTACACAACTGAGTGGAATCGCTGGAAGAAGAAGAGGGAGGAGATGTAGCTAGAGTTCAGCATACTGGAGAGACATTTGATGACACTCCAACCTTACCACCTCATTTGGCTAGCTTGTACGAGGCAGAGCAACAAACGTATAAACGTAAAGAAAGTTGGTGAAGAAAACAAAGCAAGTGGGGAGTGATGACTCCACTCAAGAACCACATGATGATGATGATGGTGGTGGTGGTGGTGGTGATGGTGCTAGAGGAGTATCAGGAGGTTATGGACTTGGGAGCAGTTATTCATGATACAAAAGTTACTCCGCACCTCCAAGTCAATTAGAAGGAAGTCAAGGGTAAGGACAAGTATAAGAACAACAAGGGAGATATGCAGGCCAACAAAGACAGGCAAGATATGATTGACCCAACTAGGAATATGGATCTTCTTATCTACCCATTTTTCAACCCTTACGCTGTTGTATTTAGACATCAGCAACACTACTAATATGTACTTTGGACATCCACCTATTCAATATGACATTTATGTGTCTCCAATACAATCAAGAGAAAGCTCAAACCAACAAGTAAATACACCTCGAGGTATTCAAAGGAGATTTAAAGACCTTGCTAGCTCTATGTTCGGCCATGGGTATTTAGAATATATGCAGGCATATTATGGGCTGCCAACTCAAACTTATGAGCAGGATGATGAAGGATCACAAATGTGATCTTTGTAAGGTATTTTTCATTAATTTCATATTAAAAATTTCATAATATATCTTTTTTTTAATTAGTCTACAACAATAATTATTAGCAAGTTATTTTATCTTTAACGTTCATTTTTTATGGATATGCATGATTTGCATTCATTTTCATTATACATTCATTAAATAATATGTATATTTTTTTTTCTGATTTTTTTTTAAAATAATTTTTAATCGAGCTGATCCAAGATCGGCCCGACTTCATCAAGATCGGTTGATCCGATCCAGATCGGATCGGGATAACCGGGTCCCAATCCCGGGACCCGATCCGATCTGGAATTCCATGATTTTCAGTAGGAAGAGTGGGCTTCAAGAGAAGGGGGTGGACCAGTCCTTCGTGCAGGGAGGAGGGACAGGGTATGCACCATGTTGGTGTGGTTGTGTTTTCTCCAATTTTTGAGATAAAATGGTACTATGTTTGTGTATCCCCATCGGATCAGGATCAACGGGTCCGAATCCCGAGACCCAATCCGATCTGGAATTCCATGATCTTCAGTAGGAAGAGTGGGTTTCAAGAGAAGGGGGTGGACCAGTCCTTCGTGCAGGGAGGAGGGGCAGGGTATGCACCATCTTGGTGTGGTTGTGTTTTCTCCAATTTTTGAGATCAAATGATACTATGTTTGTATATCCCCAATTCTTTTTCCGATATTGCTTGTACATGTCGAATCCTTTTTCCAGTATTTAATGAATATGTCAGTACTATTCATTTTCTAAAAGAAAGAACCAAGGTGGTTTTCTTGGATTTTTCTCACAAAAGTTTCACTTTCTTTATCATGTTGAGGCACTAGATGGTATCAGTACAGTTTTTTTTTTTTTTTTTTCAGTCACTCATCGCTATGGCTTAGGTTGGACAAGGCAAATATCTTCTTTGGATGTCCCTGTTTTCTGCAGTGTCCCTGTAGGAGCAGATTATATTTAAATGTCCTCATCAATATGTGTGGAGGCATCCTGCAGTGCGCAGACACCTTGTGTGAAGGTATCCAGATCAGCCTTGGTAATATGCGAAGGTGTCTCTTTTGGAATTTGGAAGGACAGAGTGGCATAATCAGCCTCCCGAGGACATCCCCAGAAAGTACTGTATTTCCTTTGAGCCTCTGGCAGTGATAGACCACATATTTGGTAGCAGCCCTTCGGGAGGAGGATGGAGCCCACGTTTCAAGAGACAGCAGCAAGCAGTTTGAGGACCTACTTTTGCTGCTGCAGGGCTATTGTGTAGTGCACAATAAGCCAGATTCATGGAATTGGATAAGAGAAAGTAAAGGAACATCCTCTGTCAATTCTGTTTACAATCTTTTTTGCAGATGGTGGGATCTCCACTGTCTGGTTTATCATGTTTGGTCGTGGAGGATCCCTCCGAAGGTTTGAAGTACTTATTTGGAGAATCTCCCACGTCGAACTCCCCACCTGTGACAGGCTAAATCATATATTTGTTTATACATCTCTACCAATGAATGCAAGAAGCACCATTGATCCTCCCAAAAATTAATATTTTGAGTTGGCAAGTAGAATTGTCACAAAATCAGCTGCTTTGACAACATTCCTCCAAAGAGATAAGATTAATTAGTGATAACTAGGATATAAATATCATTTACTACTAACAACCCACAATCCACAGAGCATCCTCTAGGACCTCTACAACTGATCGCCACAGAAATTTGGCCACCATAAATATTTTGAAGTCGCAGATTTTACAATTCCTAGGCCACCTTTCTGAACTTGTGGACCCGGCTGATTGTGATGTCACAAGAGCCTTTTACTTCTGCCATCCACTAGGCTGTTCAGAAAGAATAACAATAGAATATTGTTCTATTTAGGATCAGCGGGCCTTTTGAGGGCCACCACAAACTATGCTCCACTCGTAGCTGCTGCTTAGAAGGAATTTCAACTTTTGTCTAGCTTAGCTAGATAGAGCCATGGAGCTTAAGCCTCAGTTACAGGTATTGTCCCATATTCTGAGGCTACTGGAGCTAATTGAATGCTTGGCATATGGAGGGTAGGACCAAGGTTCGCCGTATTGTAGATCCAGCTCGGACCGGGTTCGGCTAGATACAAGTCGGATCCAATCCGGATTAGGCCGACTCGCACGAGTCGGATTGGCTCAGGCCGCTTCAAGAAATTTTTTTTTTTTTGTGAAAAGAAATGTCTAATTTATTGTCATAAATGTGCTCTTTTATAAATTCTACTTGATGTTTCTTGTTACGGTAAATGCTTATGAACCACATTTAAGAGGAAAACATCAATTTCATGTATTTAACTATGTAAAAATGATATCTTAGCATGCTAATTAAGAGAAACTTAATATAAAAAATATTAATTTGTAAAAGAAAGTGGCACACCTAATCTCATAGAAGGATCAAATGTAAAATTTTCAAGCATCAATATTGAACACTTAAAAGTTTCTCAAAGATAATAATATACATGACAGATGTAGTACATAAATGATGCAAGAACTCAATCATCCTCATCAAAGTCATCAGAAGAAAGAAAAGACCTCCTACCCTCTCCACCAAAATATAACTCAATCTGGATAGGAGGTGGGACATGTGGATATCTTTGAATACATCTAACCATCTGAACAAATGATGGTATGTGGACAACAGTAGATGGAACATGAGACTAAAAAAAAAAAAATACTAGCACAGCATCTACAGTCTCCGTCCTAGATCCTCCTGCCGACGTAGATGACGATGGACAAGTCGATGATGTAGGTGGCCTGATTGTCGAATATCTAGGTCCCATGCTAGATGATGCCTCCTTCTGACTCAGAAACCTTTGGAATTCTACACAAACATCACGAGGGACTGAAAGACATGAGATGTTATCTCTGCGTATCTCCGCAAGATACTTTAAGAAACGATGGATCCCGCTAACAAGGTGTCCACAGTAAAGACAATGGATCCGTCGATCTCCTGGGACTGTGCACCCGTGGTACCATACCGAATGACGTCGCTCACGTAGCATCTGTAAAAAAAAATAGATATAATAATTTAACAACATGATCATCATTTGAACTATTGAACTATATTCGTATAAGACAAAGACATTAAGAGTTTAAGACTACAATAAAAGTAAAGAATTAAATACAAAAAATGTCCCCAATATGGATACTGTGTAAGCATGCCATAACTATAAGTCCCTGTCGGAGCATCTCCTAGTAACTAAATATGATAGTTGGATAGCATGTAGTCATGATATTGACTCTAAGTCATATAGGAGCTATATCTCTCCTGATAATATGCTGAGTACTGTTGAAATGTCACATCACTCGTTGTGTACGTTATTGACCGTGGTACTGTAGGAACATAAGGTACACCTTCACCATAATTATAACCACCATATGGATATGTATCTAAAGTAGAGTATCCATATGGAACTAATGTCGGCTGCTGGTATCTTGAGACCGAATGATCACCACTATAAGACGATGTACTCCCATATCCTGTCTGCGACCGTCGATAAGAGTTAAATGCATCAGAACTATATTGTCCCACACTTGAGCTTCTCTCATCCTATGTGCTCAGCCCATCAAACTCTCTCATCATCTTGTGCAACCCGTACTCATACATGATGGTGTCAGGCTCAAGATTATAATAACACTCATCATCTAAGGATGAGTTAGTACACTTCTGATCTGACATGTCTACCCGTTGCCCCCTCCGACAATATAAAACCTTTATCAGAGCCTAAGGTAGTGCCTCTACACAGTCACCTGCCTAACAAGCTCTATGGTCATTATCCTAAGTAACATGAGTGAAGTCTGACTCCACAGTAAAAACGATCCTACCCTATGTAGTCAGAGGCGTAAGGCGACCGAGGCAACCAGGGGGTCACCTCAGCCTCAAACGCCTAGGCGATGGCCTAGGCGTTTGAGGCGACATTTTTAAAAAATATATATATTTATTTATAATTTACTTATTATACAAAATGTCAAAAACACATATATAATCATACATAATGACATATTCATTCACTCAAATTATCAAATATAACTAAATAATTTTAAATCAAACTTAATTGAAAAAATTTTTATCATTCAAAGATGTAATCAACAAATTCATGGACATTTTGCTACTAATTAAAATCCACCATAATGAAAATTTATCAATGAAATGCTAAGCAAACACAATGAAAGTGAGGGTCGGGGGTGAGGCAGACAGAGAGAGTGAGGCTCGGGGGTAAGGCAGACAGAGAGAATGAGGGTGGGGGGTAAGAGATAGACAGAGAGAGTGAGGTCGGGGGGTGAGGCAAACAGAGAGAGTGAGGGTGGGGGGTGAGAGACAGAGAGAGAGAGTAAGGGTGGGGGGTGAGAGACAGACAGAGAGAGTGAGGGTCGGGTGTGAGGCAGACTGGTAGAGCTGGAGAGATTGAGAGAGACAAAGAGACTGAGAGAGACTGAGAGGGCCGGGGAAGGGAGACTGGCAGAGAGAGAGAGAGGGTCGGGGGAGGGGAGGCAGACTAGCAAAGTCGGAGAGATTGGGAGAGACAGAGAGACTGAGAGGGTCGGGGGAGACAGATTGACAGAGAGGGAGAGCGGGTCGGAGGAGGGAAGTGTGCGTGAGACAGAGCCGGAGAGATTGAGAGAGACATAGAGAAGACTGAGAGAGATTGAGAGGGTTGGGGCCCGGGGGAGGCAGACTGGCAGAGAGAGAGAGAGAGAGAGGGTCGGGGGAGGGGAGTGTGCGTGAGACAGAGAGAGAGGGACGAACAGTGAGATAGAGAGAGAGGGAGAGACAGAGAGTGCGTGAGAGAGAGAGAGGGGCGATGAGTGAGAGAGACAGAGAGAGGGATGAAGAGACAGAGTGAGAGCGTGTGAGAGGCTGAGAGAGGCTTACCTGCCGCGGCCGTCGCCGGAGAAGTAGCCCGCTTCCGCCGGAGATGCTTCCCGCCGCTACCGCTTCCGTCGTTGCCGGGGAAGAAGCCCGCTGCGCTCGTGTCGGGGGTCTCGAACTCTTGGAACGCAAGAAGGGTTAGGGTTCGATGCGGAGAGGGGAGGTTTATTAATGCTGGGCCGGGGGTTTCATAATGGGCCGGTTGATTAACGGTGGTGTTTTTTTTTTCTAAATTGGCCCGGTAAGGCGCTTGAGGTGCTGAAGGCGCCTGAGGCGCGCCTAGGCGAACGCCTGGGCGAATGAGGCGTTTCCCGCGATCGCCTAGGCGAAAAGCGGGAACACAAGGCGCCATTCCCCCGCCTCGCCTCGCCTCGTCGCCTAGGCGTTCGCCTCAGGCGCCTTTGATAACAAAGATCCTACCTCCCCCACCCTCACTAGCATGGTTAGCACCATCACCACCCCCACTAGTATGGCTGGCACCACGACCACGACCACCACCAACAACACCCTCACTACCACCCCCCTCATCACTATCATATGTGTCATCTCCAACTGATGAATCGAAATCCATTCTCTGAGACTCTAGTATCAGAAAGAGATAAGTGTCTCATCTTGGTCATTAGGATCTAGTGTATTTAAGTTTGCAATGTCAAGTAGATCATTTAAGACTGTATCTTTCCTCTTCTTATCTTTTTTGGATCTTCCTAACACCTTTGACATCTGGTACTTCATGCTACTTCATCCATTCTTCTCCTTTGAATCTACTTCTTTGCCACTTGCTTACTTCTGGATTACACTAGCTGGGAGACGTACTGGAGGACGTACACTGGAATGACGTGAACTCTAACTAGAAAGACGTTGGTGTGCACCTCTACTCTATACAGGCTGAGATCTGGATGGATGCCGAAGTGCAGGTGCAACTAGAGGACGCTGAGGTGTAGGTGCAAATGGAGGACACTAGGGTGCAGCTGCATTAGCCGCTCCCACTCTGCGTCATCATCCCGAGCTACTCTGCTCTTGTCCCTTGTGACCAACTAATCATCATCATCATCAGCAATAGCAGCAGCCTCTAAGTCAACCTTCTGATCAGAACCTTGCGCATGCTCCTGATCATGACCTTGTCCAGTAATATATTCATCATCATGGTCTCCGCCTTGACCTACTGCTACTGATACTTCTGCTGCCAAGAAGGTGTTAAGACGAGGGCCCTCATCAGGATCTAGTATCTCATCAAGTTCTGACTCCCCACGATCTGTTGTTCTAGCAACCCAAGTAACCATAGGATCCTCATCATCTTGAAGATAACTAAGATCAGTGGGATCATAATCATTTTCTCCCTTTTTTGAATTCTTTTGCAAATGTTTAATCTTCAGCCTCATATTGTATACGCAAACTTGTCTAACCGGATGTGTGACAAGCAATTCCTAATCTTTGTATATATGAGTACAAAAGTAGACTAATTTCGCTCACATCTACTATAGGAAGAAGTCTACGACAAGACCTTGATGGCTATCTCTCTCAACCTTGATGCAGACTTGGCAAAATTCAACCACCACTCATCAACAAAACAAATAATAGAAGTCTGTATCAAGATATGAAAAATAAAAAGACAAGTATGTGAAACTCTTCTCTAAACAATTTTTTTTATACTAGCATCAGATCTCTCACGGCAGCTATAGCTAATGGTTCTACAAAGGTCCCTATTGCCTCCTACAAGAATTTCATTTGTGTAATTAATAATATTATTAGGACTGTTGCATAATGAAATAAAAATAGATCAACACCCTACTTGATTAATTGCCTCCATTGCTACATTCGGATCATCCACAAGTCGGTTGACCACTATTGTCACAGTTGCAATCAAGTCATCATTATACACCATTGTCACAGTTGACCACCATAAAAAATTAAGAATTATAAAATATTTATTTACTATGGACCTTGGCAACCATGGTAACAATAATGTCCACCCAAAAAAAATCTGATGTGACGGTCCAGCCACCGATACCAAGCAGAGCACCAAGGAACATTAACATAAGATCCTATTGCATTAGGTGCTTCCACATCACTTACAAGTCGCACCCATCCTTGTAGGATTTCCGTAAAGGAAGTGAGTGGGCCACATACTCCGTGTGAATAGGACCATCCACTTCATCAAAGGAGGGAAAGAATCCCAATGATTGAGTCTTTCCATCCAGCTCCTCCCCCTATGGGAGTGGCTTTCCTCTTGCCTCCAGTGCGAATAGGACCTTGCTGAGGGGAGACATCTCAACTTCTACTAGTCTTACAGCACTCTAGGACACCCTAGACGGAAATGTCGAAAGATCAAACATAAAACCTACCCTGAGGTGGTCTCCAGAGGGAACCTAAAAGCTAAAGGAGGTAAAAGAGGCTCCGTCTCACCTTGGCCCAACATTGACTGATCTGATCTGGCAAGGGTTTCCATTCCTTGGTAAGATAAGCTTGATCGTGGAGGAAGTGGGTGAGGCAATGCATTAGGGGCTCTATCCTCGAGGGGACAGCTGGTTTGGACTTTGGAGCAGATTCGTGTCCTTGAAGGCAAATGGAAGATTGCTGCCTTTTAGGGACTCCGATGCTTGTCGGACAAGACCTTCTTGCTGATCTGCAGTTAGGACGAGGCTTCTTTGGTTTCTAAGCGATCATCGAACTGGGGCAGGTGCTGAGCCTATAGGGATGGTCAACATGCATGGCCACCTTCCCAAATATAAGGCAATGGGAGATCCACCTTAGGCTATTAGGGGTCCCTCTGCTTCTCTTTTACATGAATCTTCTGGCAGCTTTAATGGAGGGGTTCACCTCATCAATTACGTAGGAGCAACGGAGAAGGGATGCCGGTGATGCTGCAGAAATCTCTACCTTGGTCTCCAGCCCTGCAGGCATCACAGCCACAATCGAAGCCATAGTTGGTGGCAATGCTTACATCATCGGGGTGGAGTTGCTCAAGTGTAAGGCGACGACAACCAGGGAAGACTACAGATTAGGCCATCCTCTTCCCCATCGAGTGGTAAGGGACAGATACGGCACATGTGCTGTGCTCCTCATATGGGAGCATGGTAGAGCACCAACAATTCAAATTTTGAAATGCCCGGTCCTCGCCCACTTTTTTTTTTTGTCATCTTTGGGCAGATCTGGGCTTAAGAAAGGGGACGGGTCAATCGATCCTGGTCCTTTACAACCCAATGACTTACCTAGGTATGGAGGGCCTAAATAGTGCCATTCCTCCTGCCCCTTTAGCCTAGGTCACTCTTCGATGGCAACGGTGGTTTCTTGCCAAGAACATTACCCTCTAGTAACACGTCTCAGTCCTCTCCCTCCAGTAGAGAATCCCAGCAACATTTCATCCATTACTCAACGGGCTTTGCTAGGGAACCATCTACTCCGAAACACCCTTGCTCTAGGAAGACACCCAACCCCCTATTGCTACTCCTGGAGAAACTGATGCAAGGGTTCCACCTGCAGCACCAGCATTAGATCCTTAAAGACCTACCATCTTCGACCTTCTTTTGGTCCCTGTGCAGGACCAAGGGGAGACGTCCACGGAGACTGGGGCTGATGAACAACACAGTTTGCAGAATCGGCTGATTTGGATTGGAATCAATGAGTGGCGATCCAATTTAATAGAGGAAATCCAATTCCTAAAAGAAAAATTAAAAAAACTAATAAAAATGGCCTAAATTGTTTGGAATTGACTAGATCAGGCCTTATTGGCCTAGATCGGCCATGAAGTAGACCGTATTGGCCACGAATTAAGTCAATACTGCCTGAATCACCGAATCCAAACCCGATCTTGCCGATATGAGTTCAAAACCCTTGCCCGGATCTTCAAAATTTTTTACTTATCCAACTAGGAATGTAGTACTGTGAGACTTCCTTTTTTATTTAAAATAAATCTTTTTGATCGGATTTGAAAATCTTTGTGGAAATCTTAATTTGAAAAGAGAATTTTTAAGTTTTGAAAACATGTTCTCCTTTCTTTTAAATAGACTTCTATGATTAATCCTCAAAGTCTAAATTACTTTTGGATCGACTGTGGATTCATGTTCTTGACCTCTCCCTACTGACCTCGGTCAGTATTAATTACACCAATCAATGATTAGTAACCCTTGATTAACCATCCAATAAGGCTTAGAATGAAAACAAGAAACAAACAAAGTTGGATGCGAACATACAAGTCACCTTTTTTTTGTTCATTTATTAGAAATATTCATGAGATATCTTTTAAAGGATACTTAAAGAATCTTTGAATTCTTTTGAAAAGACGCAACTTATTCGACGGATGTCCTTAAGTAGTTGGGCATGGGGGCCGCCATTTCTTTTTTTTTTTTAGGCTATTCAACAAGTATAAATGAACCAGAGTTTAAGGGTTAATCCACCCGTAGGAAAGAACCAATTCAGTTGATGATTACCCCATTGGTATAAAGTGAACAAAGAATTATTCTTATTGATTCTTCTATGAATAGGTTAACCACGACTTCGTAGCCTGCCCAATTAGTAGGACCGAACCATAAAAGTCACTGGTTACCCTATCGATAGGGATGAACCAATAATTATAACATTTGATCACCCTACCGATAAGAGTGAACCATTAACCAAGTGGGTAATCCAACAATAGATAGAACCACCAAACTTAGGTCATTCAACCAGTATGAATAAACCTCTTTTATTTTTATATATTTTTATGTTTCCTTTATTTTAAAACACTTGGGTTACCTCATCGATGAGGATGAACCAATTTTTATTAATCTTATAAAACATTATTTAGTGGAGCTCATTTTTAATAAAATAATCCTTAGATTATATGATCGCTCTACCAATAAGAGAGAACCATATAATCTTATGGTTATTTTATTAAAAATAAACCAATCCTTTTCATTTTGGAATTTTGGTCATCCCATCGATGAGGATGAACCAATTTTTTTATATTTTTTTCTTACGGCCAACCAAACTGTATAGGAGAACCAATTAAATGATTTTTTATTTTTAATTGAAATATTCAACCAAATGGTATGGAAGAACCAATTAAGAATTATTTTCTTATTTTCAATTGATTAATTAACAAATAGTCAACCAAATGATATGGAAGAACCAATTAAAAATTATTTTCTGTTTTTTAATTGATTATTTAGCGAATGGCCAACCAAACAGTATGGAAGAACCAAATTAACTTAATTGGGTTGATTAACAAGTTATTGGCCAGTCAAACATTATGGAAGAACCAAATTAATTTAATCTTGGTTAATTAACAAATTAATGGCCAACCAAACATTATAGAAGCCAAATTAATTTAATTGGTTGATTAACAAGTTATTGGCCAACCAAACATTATGGAAGAACCAAATTAGTTTATCTTGGTTAATTATGTAAGTCACATAAAGAACATAAAAAAAAAAATTATTCTAAAGTTCTTCCCCAAAAATAAAAATTACAATACAAGCCTTGAAGAAAATAAGCCCTTCTTCTTCCTTCCTCTTCTTTGTTTTTTAAGCCTTGAGAACTGGGCTTTTTTTGGGGCTGTTTTCTTTGAAGACTGGGCCTCCTTTTATTGGGCCTTGGAGGCCGGACAGGGGGGGAAGCCTTGGCCGCCGGTGGCACCCCCCACCGGTGCCACCTACGCGCCGGTAGGGGGGGGGGGGGGGGGGGGGTTACCATGCGGGTGAGAGAGAGAGAGAGAAAGGCGGATGGAGGGGGGTTACTGTAGCGTGGTACTGTAGCTACAGTACCCTCACTACAGTAGGCTTTCCATCTTTATCCCCCTTTCTTTTTTTATTTTTTTATCCTTTCCCTCCTTGATCTCTATTCCCCTTTTCTCTCTCCTTTCTTTACAAGAATTAGGGCCGACTGGCTTCCCTGCCCTCCTGTGCGGTTTGCTTTCTCTCTGCCGACCGGCTGAACTTGCTGCCTCTGCTGGCCGTGCCTTTCTTTCCTTCCTGCTGGTGCTGGTGGCTGCGTTTGCTGCAGATTTTGCTGCTGGTATGCAGTTGTTGGAGGCCTCTTTGCTGTGGATTTTGCCTTGTTGAAGGCTGCATTGCTGCTATATTTTTCTTGCAGCTTTGAAGGGCTGTGGTGCTACCCTTTTTGCAGTTTTGGGGGGCAGCTATTAGGCAATTCTTGCTCCCCTTTTTCATCTCTATTGTGCATGTATGTTGCAGATTTTCTCATGCAAAAATTAGGTTCATAAACCCTACTTTCCTCCTTTTCTTTTGTATGCAAGCATGCATTTATATGTGGGTATTAAACCCTAGTTTTTACATGGATGCATGCATAACTTCATACAACTGAGTTTATCCTAGTGTAAGAAAAAAAAAATCTGGTTCAACAAGTACGTACTCGATTTCTCATGTTTAATTATTTATTCAATTTATGAGTCGAATCTTGAATCTCTAATTGACCACCACCAACACAAATCAATGTAATTCCATCAAATTTGATTGTCAGTGCCCCTTTTCACATTTTTTTTGTTTCTTTTTAATTTTTATGATTTTCATGATTTTTTTTATTTTTTCTTGTTTAAAATTTAAAATTAAGTCAATAAAAGGATCGGTCCTTTCTCCTTGGATCGGCCGATTCGACCAATACGATCCCCATCCAGATCAGATCAGAGGCCGGGTGATTCCAAATCCTGATCCCATTCTACTTACCTTGGATGATAGAGCTCCTCCTCTCAACTCCATGCTCTAGGGTGCTTCAAAGTGCTATCCGGATGGGGGACAGCCCTATGGCATGCCTGCAGATCGAGGACGCAAATGGGATGGAGATATTGGAGGTGGTGGAAAAAAAGGAAGAGAGGCATGCAAGACGTGTCTATAAAAGTAGGCATCTCCCTTACGAGTGTTATACAGGTAGACTTTAGAAAGTTCTTCTCATATTTCAAAAAGAATTGGAGCTTGGGGATGGAGAGGGGTATAAGTGGAAGTAAAGTGAATTAAAAAAGCTAGAGGAGGTAAGGTGAAGGAAGGAGAAACTGGCGAAGAAGAAGCTAGAGGTAAGGAAGGAGGGAGGGTGGTTATCTCTCTTATCAGCTATTGATGAGGATAGCAATGCAAAGAGAAGGGCAATTAGGGGATTGTTAGAAGATGTAAGTTTGATGTTCTTTGTCTTCGAAAAACCAAATGAAGATTGGGAGGGGATGAGCTTATTAGGGAGATTGGGGGGGAAAAGGCTGATTAAGGGAGTAGAGTCTGTTGGGGGCATCCTTATTCAATGGATGACTTCATTTTACAAGAAGTGGAGGGATCCACCTGTGTTGATAGATCCAACATTTCCATCTCCTTCTATAATAAGGTAGATTCGTCAGTCTAGGGCTTCACTGGGGTCTATGGTCCTCAATTTCACGAGGACAAGAGACAACTATGGGATAGGCTTCTTGCACAACGCTAGCAATCAAGAAGACCTTGGTGCTTAGAGGGGATTTCAATGCCATCACCTCTCCTTAAGAACGATCTATAGGTGTCCATGAAGGTGATGCTATGGAAAGCCTTACAGATTTTATTGATGCAGCAGGTCTAATTGATGTTCTAGCCACCAATGCATTGTTCTCTTGGTCCAACTTCAACGACTCCCCATCCATGTCCAAGTTAGACCATTTCTTGGTGTCAATTGAGTGAATGCCTTGCTACAACTCAATCCAACCACAAGCCAATGCTGTTGAAGATAGGTAGGAATCATCTCTTTAGAGTGGAGAGGTTTTGATTCAAGGAGGAACGCTTTAATTAGCTGGTCGTATAAACATGGAATGAGAGTTTTACGGGGACTTCAACAATGGCTAGACTTGTTTTGAAATTGAAGAAGCTGAAACAAAGGTTGTCCACTTAGGGTTCGCAAAGACAACTACATGGCAATCATGCCGAGGAGCACATCATTAGGCAGGTGGAGGACATTAATATTATAGTAGTCGGATCCATCTTCGAGGAGGAGAGGAGTAGGAGGAAGAAGGTGAAGGCTGATTAGATGTATTTTGCTTAAAGAGGAAACATATTGGCGTCAAAGGTCTAGGGACATTTTGGCTTAAGGAAGGTGATTGGAACACTGCCTACTTTTATAGGGTGGCTTCCAACTGCAAAAAGAAGAATCTTATCGACTTCCCCCAGCATGGCGACAAACTCCTCTCCAATGGCGACAAAGAAGGTGAAGGCTGATTATGACGTATTTTGCTTAAAGAGGAAACATATTGGCGCCAAAGGTCTAGGGACTTTTTGGCTTAAGGAAGGTGATTGGAACACTGCCTACTTTCATAGGGTGGCTTCCAACTGCAAAAAGAAGAATCTTATCGACTTCCCCCAGCATGGCGACAAACTCCTCTCCAATGGCGATAATATCAAAAGCCTCTCATCTCTTTTTACAGGAAGATATGCCTAGGCCAGATATTCTTCCTCTGCACTTTTTCATCTTTTTGACCAGATTGACAGGGATGTTTTAGCACACCCATTTCTCCTTGGAAGAGCTGAAGCAAGCTGTCTCTCAAGGAATAAAGTGCCGGACCCGGATGTATTTCCTATGGTTTTCTTTTAACATTTTTGTGATCTTACTCATGGGACCTCCTTGAAGTTGCTCTAGAGTTTCAAAGGGGTAATCTCACCTTAAATGTCTGAACAAGACCTTTCTTGTTCTCATCCCAAAATCGGTTGGTGCAAATCGCCCTTCTCAATGGGGCCTACAAGGTAATTTCCAAGATGCTAACTTCCAAATTGGAACATATCATCCACAAACTTGTGAGCAGAAATCAAAGTGGCTCTCTCAAAGGGCGGCAGATTTAGGATGGTTTTTTTATTGTACACAAATGTATCCATGCTATGAAATCTAATTACAGCAAGGCTTGGTTTTCAAAATTGACTTCAAGAAGGTTTATTATAGAGTTAACTGGAAATGTTTGCTCAATGTCATTTCACTCATGGGTTTTGGAGACAGTTGGATTAGGTGGACCAGTGAATGCCCTTTCCTCTACTGGATTAGCTGTATTACTTAATGCGCAGCCCATTCACTTCTTCATTGGGAGAGCCTTGAGATAAGGAGATCCCATATCTCCACTTCTTTTCATTCTTATCTCTCAAGCCCCCCACAGAATGTGGGAAAGAGCACAAGATGCAAGCCTCTTTTCAGGTTCCTTTGCTTCCTCCACTGGCTATTAGATTACTCATCTCTAATATGCAAAGAATATCATTCTCTTTAGCTCAGGGGCAGAGGAACAACTCTATATGGTGCGTCAACTTCTGGCTAGTCTAGAAGTAGTAAAAGGGCTCAAGATCAACCTACATAAATCCTTTATCATAAGGGTTTGCTTGGAGGACTTTGCGGTTGATAGAGCTACTAGCATCTTAGGCTGCAAAAAGGAACCCTTCCCGACATCTTATTTTGGACTTTGTCTTTTAGGGGAAGCCATCCATGCTAATGATTGGGACCCTGCCATCCAAAGGATGGATAAGAACCTATGAGGACAGAAAGGCAAATTGCTCTCATACAGAGCCAGATTAGTTCTCTGCAAGGCGGACCAATCTAGAATCCCAACCTATTTCCTCTCCATCTTTCACATTTCTAAGGGGGTAGCCAAAAAGTTGGACTCCATGGCATGCAGATTGCTATGGCATGGTAGCTGTGACAAAATCAAAGGTTGGTATGACATCAGTTGGGATAGAGTTTGCAAGAGTAGAGAGGAAGGAGGTCTGGGATAATAAACGTCCAGGATTTCAATCTTACTTTATTAAGAAAATGGCTATAGAAATTGGGTTCTGAGGAAGGAAGTTTGTGGCAGGAAATGATCACCTAAAAGTATTATAAGAATTTCAAAACCTGGGATGTATTAATGGGCAGTACTTCTAGCCCTTCTTCCTTTGGAAAGGCATTATTGAGATGCGAATACAATCCAGGCTGGTTCTCAATTTGATATTGGAGATGGTCAGAGAATCTACCTTTGGTTGGACAAGTGATGTGGATCTAGACCACTAGTGGATCTTTTCCCTAAGCTCTTTGCCTTAGCCACTGATCCCCTTGCTCCTCTGGCTTCTATTTTTCATGATGATGCTCCCTCACCTATATGGATCCCTATCTTCAAGAGAAACTTGAGGGAGGATGAGATTGATCAGCTGGCAGATCTCCTCCTCCTCATCCAAGATAAGTTGTTGCATCCTTCAAGACCGGACAGATGGCTATGGAGCTGCGAAATAAATGGTCTTTTCTCAATGAGATCCACCTACAAGATGATAGATGATGCAGGTACTAGACAGCCTTTGCACAGATCTGTGTGGAAGCTGGGCATGCCTTTGAAGTTGAAATTTCCGCTATGGAGAATCTCCAATCAAAGGCTTCTGACATGCCTGCTCCCTCTGCTCCTCAGACTTGGAAAGCCTTGACCACCTCTTAGTTTGCTGCTCCTTTTCACTGGCAGTTTGGCAGCATATCTCTCCTGTCCGGGTTTCTCTAGGCATTCCCAACTCCCAAGGTGTTATCAACCTTTATGCTGGTTGGATCAGGACTTGGGATTCACTCATTGACAAGAAATTGTGATTTTTCATGCTGCAGTTTGGAATCTTTAGGGCGAAAGGAATCTGCATGTTTTTCACAATGAGAGGTGATCAGCAACACAAATGGTCTCTTTTATTGTGGCGTACATTCAAGAATGGGCGAAGGCCTCAACCCTCTATCGTCCACCTCATTCTGCCTTTAAGCATATTTGCAGCCCTATTTAGTCATGGAATTCCGGATCGGATCACGATCCCGATCCGATCTAATCAGATCGGCCGATCCTGATGAAGCCGGGCCAATCCTAAATCGGCCCGAATAAAAAAAATTTAAAATTAATAAAAATAAAAAATAGAAAAAAGATGTACACACATTATTCAAATGAATATACAATGAAAATGAATGCAAATCATGCGTATCCATAAAAAATGAACATTAAAGATGAATAACTCAATAATAATTATTATTGTGCACTAATTACAAAAGATATGTTATGAAATTTTTAACATAAAATTAATGAAAAATACCTTACAAAGATCACAGTTATGATCCTTCATCATCCGGGTCATAAGTTTAAGATGGCAGCCCATAATCTGCCTGCATATACTCTGGATACCCATAGTCGAACAAAGAGCTAGTGAGGTCTTCAAATCCCCTTTGAATACTACGAGGTGTGTTTGCTTCTTGACTTGCTCCTGACTGTACTGGATGGACATAAATGCCATACTGAATAGGTGGATGTCCAAAGCACCCCTCAGTAGTGTTGTTGATGTCTGAATATAGCAGTGTAGGGGGTTGAAAAATGGGAGGATAAGATCCATATACCCAGTTAGGCTAACAATATCATGCATATCTTTGTTGTCCTGCATATCCCCCTTATTGTCCTTGCCCTTATCCTTGCCCTTGTCCTTGGCTTCCTTCAAATTGACTCGAAGGTGCGAAGTAACCTTTGTGTCATGAATAATTGCTCCCAAGTACATAACCTCATGATACTCCTCCAGCAGTAGCACCATCACCATCATCATCATCATCATCATGTGGTTCCTAAGTGGAGTCATCACTCCCTACTTGCCTTGTTTTCTGAGTGCTAACTGAGAGACAGAAAGTCTAGCAGTATCCGATAGTATGGCTGACCTTCGACATCTCTGAGGAAGACATGCATATGCTTTGTCTCTTGCCTGAAATTCAGGATCTTAAGCAACTATTCCATCCAATTCACCTTGTGCCAAACTCCGATCCAGAGGATCAAATTCAGCTACATCTCTAACTGCTCAAGCCTCTACCCAAGCATATAATGAGTGTTCTTCATCTAATAGTTATCCACATCAATCTACTGCACATGCTCTTCAATTGGTTTGCCAGCAAACTCCATGAATCTCTGTCGTTCAAGCCTCTATTTTTTCTGAATTTGCATGACCCTTAGGCACATGTTTTAGTGACAGTACACCAGTTTCTCCAGCCTAAAAACACTCAATCTGTTACGAATCTTCATTGAGATTGAATATACTCCAATTTCTTTCATATTGGCTGGAAGAAGTGATTTAGCTAAGCACTCTCACTGCAACAAACACCAAAGGGTTTGTGCCACCTTGCCTGTAATTAACCTGGATCCACCATTCAACTATTGCAAAAAAAAAAAAAAAAGACTATTAATAATCTAAAAGTCATTACTGCAGTCTTTAATAAATTCTACTATTAAATTGAAGGCTAATTATTATGTAATTAACTTGGAGTTGTCCTCATTACTGCAACCCTAACGTCCTCATTTGCATAAATGTGAGTCTTCAATTTAAATCTCTTCATCTACAAAAGATTAGTAAATGACATAAGTTATTGATAAAAGATTGAATCTCTATAAACTCTTACTTTGTATGTTAATTTCGATAAGACATCTATCCTTTCCTCCATACTCCTTGATATTCTAGTATTGACATTTGTTGTGCCTCTAAGGACCTCTCCAGCATTGTGCACGCTCTCATCATACTAATATCGTGGGTTAAAAAAATATCTTAAATTTAAATTAAGGTTCATTAATTATCAAAATAAATGTCATTAATATTAATCAAATAAAATTAATTAGAAAAGAAATAGAACTAACAATCAATATGGAGATCATAATGGAGAGTCATCTCTCATCCATCATCAATGATCCTCCATTTCTCAAAAGTTGTAGGATTCTTTGCCCTCAAGTGCTCATTAACTCTATCTATTACCTCATATAAGTATCTCATATCATTTTTATCATCTCCATCAACCATCCTAAGAATTTGATTAGAGGCTCAACCACTTTTACATATCCAAAAATTTTATCCCAGAAATTTTCGTACCCAATCAACGTTTGCACCTGTATGGCAACATCTTTAACATCAGCCTTCAATGTCTCTATATGTGTCAAAAACTCCTCATAGTAGACTAACTGAGCCAACTGATGTCTGTACTTCATCAGGCTCTCCAAAGATATGAAGTTTGATGCAAAGATGATAAGGCTCGCACGAAGGAGATCTCATCCACATGTATGCTCTCTCATCATATACAAGATGCGGTTGTGACTATAAATAAATCAAGTGATCATCTTAGCCTCATTTACCACCTCAACAATATAAAGGTCTCTGCCTATATCCTCCATCGTCAAGTCAAGAGAATAAATGTTTTCTCTTATGCATCAACATTCTGCCTGCTGATTTGCAACTTAGTTCATTGCAGTAATAATCTGCACAACCTTTTTTTTCAACAATTTCATCTACCACCTCATCTATGAGCCTGTGCAAATAATCAACATTCTTTATCTTGTTGGAGACATCCACAGACTTTAAAAAAATGGTGCTCTCCTTGTCATAGACAAGGAAATTAATCATGGATCTTCTTGTCGTCTATGTCCAACCATCACACATGATGGTAGAACTATGTTCCTTCCATACATTTTTAAAGTTCACCACCCATACCTTTAACTCATTGAACTCCTCCTCGAGGCCAACATCATAAATACCGAGGTATGGGGGCCTATAGACTAGGCCCAACTTTTGCAACTACATCTACCATAGTCTGAAAGTATGGGCTAGATGTTATATGTGCTGGCACACCTGCATGTAAAAACTATTTTACAATTCTTTTCAAAGCACTTTTTACTGAGGCCTTGACTCCCTTTCAAAGCTTGCTTGACTCCCGATTGTCTGGCAGACCTTGATCTGTATAAATATTGGTCTATAGGACCCCGTGCCACATCTAACGTATTTCCACAACTTAATACAACAGTAGCCAGTAGCAGTCCTGCCAATAGAAGAGCCTTTAGGAAGGGATCTCCCATCCTAAGATCTGGTAAGCACAGGTCCATCAGATGTTCCTAGGCCTCTTCGTCGTTCCTCATCTTCTCTATTTGTACGAAGACTGACATGATCAGCTCTGGCGTACTCTAGATCAGGGTCATCATCCTCCTCATCATCATCATTGAAACTGATCGGCCGCTGAATAAGCAAACTATAATCCCTCTGTCTCTGACACCCTGATATCCCATCTTATAGATCCATTTGTTGCTGAGCTAATAAATCTTTTTGAACTTTTTTGTCCATCATGTAAGCGATAAGCCCTCATTTCCTTCTTCAACTCCAATGCAACTAACTCACATCTACTGACATCTCCTAATATGCCAGCGATATGCTTCTTTAGGCGATACACGTCCCCACCTATCTCCTTTCCACACCAGTTGCATTTGACGCTCCTCTATCTAACATCCACGAGTATACAATGATGCCAACCAGAATCACCGCCCTGTTGCTCCACCTCATGTTCCTAATGTCCATGCTCTCTATATTCCTACATTAGATAAAAAGGTACAAATAAGTTCAATTAATACTAATGACATGCAATTAATGCACAAATCTATGCATCAGATTCTAATAAGTTCAATTGAGTGTTTGGCACACTCAATTGAACCTTAATTATACTAATTATATAAAAATCTCAATTTTTAACTCCTAATTAGGATTAATTTTGAGTAAGTAGCACTAATAACATGCAATTAATGCACAAATCTGTGCAATCATATTCTAATAAGTTCAATTGAGTGTTTGACACACTCAATTGAACCTTAATTACATTAATTATGTAAAAATTCTAATTTTTAACTCCTAATTAGGGTTAATTTTAAGTAATTAATGCTAACGTCATGCAATTAATACACAAATCTGTGCAATCAAGTTCTAATAAGTTCAATTGAATGTTTGGAACCTTAATTAAACTAATTATGCAAAAGTCCTAATTTTTAACTCATAATTTGAGTTAATTTTAGACAATTAACGCTAATGACGTACAATTAATATACAAATCTTTACAATCATGTTCTAATAAGTTCAATTGAGTGTTTGGCAAACTCGATTGAATCTTAAATAGCCCTTAGTTAGGGTTTAATTTTGAAAATTTTGTCTAATCAACATTCAAATAATTTTGAAAATTTTGTCTAATCAACATTCAAAAATTATGTATCCCAATCCCCTCTTAAGGGAGGATTCGAGATCGGCCAATATCGGGCGGTATCAGGGATCGGCTGATCTAAGCCAGATTTGGCCGACACGGGCCGATTCTTTGTTCTTTTTTTTTTTTAATCGTTCACCAGAATCGACCGAGACCAGCCGATCTTGACCGATTCTGGCCGATACTAGTGAAAGTCGGGGGGGGTGGCTTTGGGAGAACAATGACTTCCCCCTAGAATCGGATCGGGGGCCAATCCCAATCCGAATCGGCCGATCCAGATCGAGATCTGTCGATTCTACAATCCATGTATTTAGTCCTTTTTCTTGTGTAGTCATTTTTTTGTAGTTAGAGGAGCAGGAGGTTCTTTTGTGAAGAGAGATAACTCCCACTTATTTTCTTTCCTTGAGGTGGCAACCTTTTGTTTGTTGGTGTCACTCCTCTCCATACTTGTATATCTCTCGCATTTTCTTTTACAAATGAATTTGTGATACTATACACTATCAAAAAAAAGAAAGAACGACATCCAAGTTGGAGGATTTCTGATCATGAAACAACCAGACAAAATGATTGAAAAGATGACAAACAGAATGCTCAATGTGGATGACTTTATGAACAGAATGGGAAATGCTGCTTGAGTAGTTTTTTCTTCTTTTTTTTAAAGTTTAAATTAAAGATTGAATAACACAGCTAAGTTTATTTTATAACCATTTGAGTTCCTTAGTCCTTATGTGAACAAAATATACCAGCACATATCCACTTGGTATAGTCAAAAATTATATAACCCCATCATTCCCTGTACATTAACTTGCAACAGATTGTTGCAGTAAAATCCACAAAAGAAATAGTTAGTAGAGTTCATTTATTCTGGTTTTACAAATTAAAGCTCCATCATTGTTATAATCATCAATATTCTAGAGACATGTTTGGGAGAACAATGACTTTCCCCCTAGAATCGGATCGGGGGCCAATCCCAATCCGAATCGGCCGATCCGGATCGAGATCTATCGATTCTACAATCCATGTATTTAGTCCTTTTTCTTGTGTAGTCATTTTTTTGTAGTTAGAGGAGCAGGGGGTTCTTTTGTGAAGAGAGAGAACTCCCACTTATTTTCTTTCCTTGAGGTGGCAACCTTTTGTTTGTTGGTGTCACTCCTCTCCATACTTGTATATCTCTCGCATTTTCTTTTACAAATGAATTTGTGATACTATACACTATCAAAAAAAAGAAAGAACGACATCCAAGTTGGAGGATTTCTGATCATGAAACAACCAGACAAAATGATTGAAAAGATGACAAACAGAATGCTCAATGTGGATGACTTTATGAACAGAATGGGAAATGCTGCTTGAGTAGTTTTTTCTTTTTTTTTTGAAAGTTTAAATTAAAGATTGAATAACACAGCTAAGTTTATTTTATAACCATTTGAGTTCCTTAGTCCTTATGTGAACAAAATATACCAGCACATATCCACTTGGTATAGTCAAAAATTATATAACCCCATCATTCCCTGTACATTAACTTGCAACAGATTGTTGCAGTAAAATCCACAAAAGAAATAGTTAGTAGAGTTCATTTATTCTGGTTTTACAAATTAAAGCTCCATCATTGTTATAATCATCAATATTCTAGAGACATGTTTGGGAGAACAATGACTTTCCCCCTAGAATCGGATCGGGGGCCAATCCCAATCCGAATCGGCCGATCCGGATCGAGATCTATCGATTCTACAATCCATGTATTTAGTCCTTTTTCTTGTGTAGTCATTTTTTTGTAGTTAGAGGAGCAGGGGGTTCTTTTGTGAAGAGAGAGAACTCCCACTTATTTTCTTTCCTTGAGGTGGCAACCTTTTGTTTGTTGGTGTCACTCCTCTCCATACTTGTATATCTCTCGCATTTTCTTTTACAAATGAATTTGTGATACTATACACTATCAAAAAAAAGAAAGAACGACATCCAAGTTGGAGGATTTCTGATCATGAAACAACCAGACAAAATGATTGAAAAGATGACAAACAGAATGCTCAATGTGGATGACTTTATGAACAGAATGGGAAATGCTGCTTGAGTAGTTTTTTCTTTTTTTTTTGAAAGTTTAAATTAAAGATTGAATAACACAGCTAAGTTTATTTTATAACCATTTGAGTTCCTTAGTCCTTATGTGAACAAAATATACCAGCACATATCCACTTGGTATAGTCAAAAATTATATAACCCCATCATTCCCTGTACATTAACTTGCAACAGATTGTTGCAGTAAAATCCACAAAAGAAATAGTTAGTAGAGTTCATTTATTCTGGTTTTACAAATTAAAGCTCCATCATTGTTATAATCATCAATATTCTAGAGACATGTTTGGGAGAACAATGACTTTCCCCCTAGAATCGGATCGGGGGCCAATCCCAATCCGAATCGGCCGATCCGGATCGAGATCTATCGATTCTACAATCCATGTATTTAGTCCTTTTTCTTGTGTAGTCATTTTTTTGTAGTTAGAGGAGCAGGGGGTTCTTTTGTGAAGAGAGAGAACTCCCACTTATTTTCTTTCCTTGAGGTGGCAACCTTTTGTTTGTTGGTGTCACTCCTCTCCATACTTGTATATCTCTCGCATTTTCTTTTACAAATGAATTTGTGATACTATACACTATCAAAAAAAAGAAAGAACGACATCCAAGTTGGAGGATTTCTGATCATGAAACAACCAGACAAAATGATTGAAAAGATGACAAACAGAATGCTCAATGTGGATGACTTTATGAACAGAATGGGAAATGCTGCTTGAGTAGTTTTTTCTTTTTTTTTTGAAAGTTTAAATTAAAGATTGAATAACACAGCTAAGTTTATTTTATAACCATTTGAGTTCCTTAGTCCTTATGTGAACAAAATATACCAGCACATATCCACTTGGTATAGTCAAAAATTATATAACCCCATCATTCCCTGTACATTAACTTGCAACAGATTGTTGCAGTAAAATCCACAAAAGAAATAGTTAGTAGAGTTCATTTATTCTGGTTTTACAAATTAAAGCTCCATCATTGTTATAATCATCAATATTCTAGAGACATGTTTGCTAGCCTGACTTTCGGATCTCCACAAAAGAAGAAAAAACTCTTCAATTTCTCTAAATGCGGTGAAAACCAGTGTGATACATAAAGAGTCAAATTTAGTGCATCATTAAAAGAATGATGTTAAACATGTTGAAGAGAAATAGCGATGTTCGTCACAACCGTGAAACTAAAAGCATCTATGAATATATAATCGCTAAACCTTAGCTTGCCGTAGTTCATAGATCTCAAGGAACAGCTGCTTTGAGAGCTCTTCCAAAGCTTGCACCTCTGCCTCCATGTTTTTAATATCTATAAGGAATAGACAAAGTTTCACCAAGGCACTATGGATGAATGCATTTCATTTAAGAAACAAACAATAAGATAAGAATTGGACGACTGAGTTACTACCCTTCTTGCTTTCAGCTGTAGATCAAAAAACAATGCAACTGAAAATATCTGAAACCGTATGCATAATGTTTTTTAGTTTCAGTGCATAAAAATCGCTCAATGGTCCATGAACATTCTATGATAAATGGAATATTTAATAAAACAGGAAAATGTAGAATCACTTGATTAAGGGGACTAAAGTTTGGAAGTGACATGAGGATAATATGAGCAATATTAAGATAGGCATACCCTGCTCATTTTGGTCGTCTTGCACTGAGCGTACCACTGTTCCAATGATATGCTTGAAAAAGGATCTAGCCTTTAGTTTCTGCAATAAATAATTATTTTATAAGTTGCAGTGCAAGTCATCAACATTGAAACAAATGTTAATCATTACCCATTCCTTTATTGTTCACATATATCTCTTTGCAACCATTTGCAATTTGAACTCCATTAGTATGCATAACACAGGCAATATTTTTTCCACACAAACCCCATAGGAGAAACTGCCCTTGGTTATTCCAGCAACAAGGACACGTCTAGTTGGAAAGGATTCAAACGATGAGGTTCAGCAAAGTAGATGGCATGGTTTAAAAATGCGGCCGGTTCGAACCGGGGAACCAACCTGACCCGGTCCAGTTCTGCTAGTTCCAATGTTGAACCAGCCGGTTCAGTAATTAAATAATAAAAAATACAACTTACTGCTTCAAATAACTTTAAACTAGCCAACAGGGCTTGAACCCTCCTGAACTTGGCCTAAACTGGCCCCTAACAAATTTAAAAACTTTGAACTGGCCTAAAAACTGGCTTAAAATCAAATTTTTGATTTTTTTTTTTTTTACTTATTTACATTCTAAATAGTTATAACTATCTTATATTTTATATTTAATATAAATAACATAACTTCTTAATATGTGTTTGAATTGTCTGGTTCAGGTTTGAACCGGCCTGAACCCGAACCAGGATTCGATTGGATTCTCTATGCGGGTTCAATCATTTGAAAAAGTCCAACACGGGCACAAAACGAGGGAAAAATGGGCCCTGCCTGGTTCCAGTCCCCAGACAGGCTTTCTAAACCTTGGTAGATGGGGGTGACTGAGGAATCATAACAACACATCCATTATGGATTTAATTATACATCCTGGTAGAAAGAGCTGTCATAGATACAATTTCCTATATATGTTGGAAAAATCCTGATTTTAGTACTCAATCGGAGGATGGAAAAAACCTGATTTTAGTACTCAATCGGAGGATGGAAAAAACCTGATTTTAGTACTCAATCGGAGGATGTAATTAGAGAAAAGCCACAAAGAAAGTACCAAGACCTTGGAAGGAGCCAGTGAGTAGTCAGAAATAATGAGAACAAGCTCCGTTGTCATATTTCAATGGGTGTTACACCCATAAGCCTTGTAACCTTGAATTTTATCAAGATATCTGATAATGAAAGTGCTAATTTAGAGAAAACAGTGCCCTACGGAGATTCCATAAACAAGCAAGCTGCATTTAAAATGCAGATCAATCAAGAAAACCAGAATAGAGAACATAAAATACAATAAGACATATATGAGAATGAAAAATACTAATTGCCATACAGAGACAAAATAATTGATGGAGTGTTGGACACTAAATAATTGCAAAATGAAAAGTCAGTACCTCTTCAGATCCTTGAATCCGTTCCATCTCCATCTGGCAGAGTATTATCTTCTTTTTCTTTGCTATACAAGTTTCTATTGATTGCATCAGTTGTCTCTCCAAGGCTTTGATATCTGATTCCTCAGTCTCCCTGCAATTTTAAAAAAGACGGCATCAAAGAAAGAAATACAAAAAAGTAAAATCTCAACAGATTTTTCATGTTTCACTCCCTGATAATATGTGTTTTGTACATTAAATAATTCCTCTTTAGAAAGGAGAGCTACATCAGACCCTTTTTTTTTTTTGGTTGGGGGCGGGGGAGTGCATGGTACCACAAATGCATTAATAATCAAAAGAGGGGATATGC
The DNA here is from genome assembly GCA_030544215.1 of Zantedeschia hybrid cultivar. Classification (NCBI taxonomy): domain Eukaryota; kingdom Viridiplantae; phylum Streptophyta; class Magnoliopsida; order Alismatales; family Araceae; genus Zantedeschia; species Zantedeschia hybrid cultivar. The sequence continues at coordinate 53,738,604 of JARZZO010000011.1, forward strand.
AAGTATAAGAGCAGTCAGCTTACAAAAAACCCTACGTACAAAGGACACCAAGACGTGTAACAGCACCCTAACATCATCCAACCCCTAACAAGGTAAAAAGGAGGGAGTTATTGGACACCACTTTTACAAAAGGCCAAGGCCCAATCTCTCACCCTACCACAAATGAAAGTCGCCATCCTCTCATGGACCAAAGCTTCATCCTTTAAGATTTTTCTGTTCCTTTCACCCTATAAGACCCATATGGTTAATAAAGAATCAGCCACAGAGTCTGACAGTCCTCTTTGGTGAAGTATGATTTATCAGAAGAGAGGAGGTCACCTGCTGAGAGGACCTGTTAAGCAAGCATCCCACCTTCCCTAGGATTATCTATCACACCACCGTAGAAAAATAGCAGCCAACAAAAAGGTGATCTACTAACTCTTCTTTCTCACCACACAGTGGGCAAGTGGTAGCCAAACCAGCCATGAAGCAGACCAACCTGTCATGAGTGGGAAGCCGCACATGGCTTACTCTCAAACATAAGAACCTTCACCTTCAAAGCAGACTTGGGCTTCCAAACCTGCAATAATAAAGGGTACCTTAGTCCTCCATTAGAAATAACCCGATAGGCAAAGTGAACCTAGAAGCTCCCCTTGGGTTCCCATCTCCAGGTCCACCTATCTTGGTAGAAGGAGAGAGAGAATTCCGACAAAAGTTGGAGGAGCCAGCAAAAATCTTCCACCTCATCATCTTTGAACTATCTACTAAAAGTACAAGCCCAAACACTGCCAGGCTGAGCAAGGTCACAAACATCTGTAGTCACTACTTGGAATGTGAAGCTATATAACCTAGCAAACCTATCATGAAGGGCTGATCCTTCTGACAACTTATCCAACCATAACAAGTATCTCTGACCATCTCCAAGGGCTATCAAAATACCTGCCTAAAGAACATCCAGATGCCCCTTCCACACATACTCGACTCAACTAAACTCAACCAAGCCTTAATCCCAAATTAATTGGGTCGGCTATATGGATTCTCTGTCTCAACTCTAAACGATTTTAGGGTACTTCTGAAAGGTTTAAAGCTTCCAAATCATATTCTACTATACTCTTCCAAGTTAATCTAAGTCTACCCTTCCTTTCTTCCCTTTCTCTATCGTAATATGCTCCACTTTTCTAACTGGAGCCTTCCTAGGTCTATGCCTAAGCGGCCTAACATGCCCAAACTATCTCAATCTTCCTTTTCTTAATTTGTCCTCAATTGATACCACTCCCACATTTTATCTAATATACTCATTACGGATTTTATCTAGCCTAGTATGTCCACACATCCACCTTAACATTCTCATCTCGGCAACACTCATCTTGGAGACATGTTGTCCCTTCATCGCCCAACACTCGCTACCATACAACAGTACAGGTCTTATCGCCGTACAGTAGAATTTTTCTTTCAGCTTCATTGGGATCTTGCGGTCACACATGACTCATGTCACAAGTCTCCACTTCACCCATCTTCTTAGAGGATCAACCCAAGATATTTGAAATAGGTACTTTAGGCTATTGTCATCCCATCTAAGTTAACTCCATCATTTTCACCCATTCGACATTCACTAAACTTACAATGCATGTATTCTATCTTAATTCTACTTAACCTGAAATTCTTAGACTCTAAGGTGCTCCTCCAAAGCTCTAGTTTTCTATTAACTCCCTCTTGCGTCTCATCTATCAACACAATATCATCCGCAAACATCATACACCACGGAATGTACTCTTGTATATCCTTTGTTAAAGCATCCATAACTAATGCGAAAAGGTAAGGGCCTATTGTTGGTCATTGATGCACTTCAACTGAAATAGAAAAATCTCTTATTTTCTCTCTAACTGTGCGGACACTAGTAGTTGCTTGTTCATATATGTCTTTTAATACTTGTATGTACCTAGTAGATACTCTCGTGCAATACCCACCACAAGATATCTCTTGGAACTCTATCATAGGTCATCTTCAAATCAATGTACACCATATGTAGATCTTTTTTCATATCTCTAATTTTCTCCATCATGTTCCTAATATGAAAGATAGCTTCCATAGTTGATCGACCAGGCATAAAGTCGAATTGGTTGGCCGAGATAGTTGTGTCACAACGTAAACAATATTCCACAGCTCTCTCTCACAGCTTCATAGTATGACTCACGAGCTTAATTCCTCTATAGTTTGAGCAGCTATGGATGTCTCCTTCATTTTAAAACTAGGTACAAGAGTAATCTTCCTCCATTCATCTAGCATTTTTTTAAAGAGTAGGATCTTGTTAAACAGTCAGGTTAACCATTCAACTCCAACATTTTCTAAACATTTTCACACTTCAATAGGAATTCTATCAAGGCCACAAACTTTACTTACTTTCCTCCACTTCAATGCTTCCTTGACTTCTGAAAATCTAATCATCTTAGTATAGTTCACATTACGTCTATTGTACATTCTATTGCCACTATGTTTCCACTGTGATTATCAATAAAAAGATTGTCAAAATAACTTCTCCGCCTTTCTCTAATATCCTCATCTTTCACCTAACTTGATTAAGATCCTAACATCTTTTCTCTCTCATCCTTGCCAATCTATAAATATCTTTTGCCTCTCTCTTGGTTTCAAGTTTCTCATATATCTTTTCAAAGGCCTGAACTATTGTCCGACTAACGGTCTTTTTTACTTCTTTTTTTTGCTATCTTGTATTTTTCATAAGCCTCATTATTATCACACTTTGGCAATCTTTTATACCATTCTGTTTTATTTTTCACCACCTTTTGTACCTCCTCATTCCATCACCACCTCTCTTTCGCAGGTGGGTCATGTCCTTTAGACTCTCCGAGCACTTTTTTATCTACTTCTCTAATCTTTAAAGTCATATCTATCCACATAGTATTGGCCTTCAAATTCAACTTCCAATCACCTATATTGAGAAGCTCATTCTTAAACATCATTTGCTTCGCCCCTTTTAATTCTCACCACCTTGTTCTAGTAGCAGTCTTCCTTCTAAACATATCCGACCACCTCTTGATCTTAATATCTAAGACCACTAACCTATGTTGACTTGTTAAGGCCTCTATGGGGATAACTTTGTAATCCTTACATAAAACGCGATTTGTCTTTCTTGTGAGAAAAAAGTCAATTTGACTTCTATTTTGTCTACTTTTAAAGGTAACTAAATGAGATTCCCTTTTATAAAGTGAGTATTTGCTAGTATAAGATCGCAGGTTATAGCAAAATCGAAGACGCTTTTTCCCTCCCCATTTCTGGTCCCAAAGCCAAAACCTCCATGAACCTTTTCATAATCCTGACGTTCACTTCCTACATGCCCATTGAGGTCCCCACCAATAAAGATATTCTCTTCATTTGGTATACTCTACAATAGGTCATCTATATCCTCCCAAAACCTCTGTTTACTGTCACTATCTAATTCAACTTGTAGAGCAAAGGCACTAACTACATTAATTGCATCTCCCTCTATAATTAATTGCACTAGGATAATCATATCTCCTACTCTCATCATCGCTATTACTGCATCCTTCAAAGTCTTATCAATAATACCTACCCCATTCTTACTTCTCTCATTTCCCGTATACCACAATTTGTAGCCTATATTTTCCACTTCTTTACTTTTCTCTCCTACCCATTTAGTCTATTAAATGTAAGCAATATTGACTTTTCATCTCTCCATGGTGTCAACAAGTTCCATCAACTTTCCTGTAAGAGACCCGATATTCCAAGTACCTACTTTGATCCTCCTCTCAACCCGCACTTTCCTAAAATTCTTTATATAGTAACATCTATTATTCTAAGTTTGACATGTGTCCTATTATCTGATCGGTTCTATGGACTAACTTCTTTACCCACACCCGTCCATGATGTGAGGACCCTTGCTCATTTAACACCACATCTGGGCGCCAACGTGACACGTCGCTTGTGAGAAACACCCTCCACCCTTGCCTATTTCTCACTACACCCGGGCTATGGTGCAACGCGTCGTAAGTAGAGGACGTCCTAACGTTAATTTTGATTGAATCCATATCATGAGATGTGATAGATTTTTATGCTGGTTGTCACCTACTATAACCCTCCTCCTTTATCCACACTTAGGACGGCCAAGCACGAGAGGCTCATACTTAGGCGGAGTTGGCACCCCTAGGCTAAGCACGAAGATGCCCTTTCTACACATGAGATAAAAGTTACGGAGTGTGTTGACACCTCAAACAAAAAAGAGCAAGCCAGTGACTTCAGTCTTAGGATCAAAGTAGCCATAGCCAAGCTCCCTTACCTCTCTTCATTTCACACCCTGGTTATAGCGTCCATAAAGCCATCTTCCAACAACCATTACTTTCCACTAAAAGTCTTCCTTGACCTAGTATCTCTAAACCCAGTCTTGACTAAGACTGATTTGTGATTTTAGGTGCGCTGGGAAGAAAAAGAGCATGCACATGAGGGAAGTGATCTTCTTAGTCCACACTCCATATAAACCAAGAACATGTCTAGCCTGAAACATGAAGAAGCCTCCCTGAAGTTGAACTAGGTGCATAGAGCAATCGGATTGGGAATGTCAACAAGTCCTGCTTTTCGGATATGTCCTCTTAAAAGTCCACCCTAACTCGCAAAGAAGAGGTCTGCTTAGACTACTCTTCTAAAGAGGCGGTGACATTAAAATCACTTGTAACACATTAGGGCTTGCCTAATCTCCAATAGGAAGCAAGCAACCCACCCACAGGCATTGTTTCTTCCCCATACCTTATGGCCCATATACCCATAAGCAATACTGCACACCTCCCAACCTCTTTGCCTCCTACCACGTCCTCCACTTCGAACTCATTCCAAAGCACTATAATACCCTTAGAGCTACATACTGCCAAATAGTGGACACCCTTAGTGAGCCTTTGCCCCCCTATCTCCCCTATAATAACAACTCCCTCATCTCACATTTGGTCTTTTGGATATAAAACATATTGACTCTACCCCACCACACCATCTCCCTTAGAATAGCCCTCTTTTCCTCCCCCTAACACCTGCATTCTACGTATCAACCCTCATTGGGTAAGCAGAAGAACCTTCCTCTCCCCCTCCTCCTCTATCTCCCTCATTTCCATCTCCCATCTCTTAGAGGCCTTTCCTCCCCTTCATCAACTTTCTACCCCTAAAATCCCTTACAAACCCTAAATGCCACCTATTAAGGATTTTACAGTGTGCCATTCGAATGTCCTTAAGAATCTCAACCCCCTCAAAAGAGACACCTACCATCTCCGATATCTCCCTTGATTGGCCTTCCGCAATCCTCTCCACGTTCACTAGGAATCCTTTTAATCCTTTTATTTCCTCTTCCCCCATCCCTCCTCCTCACCTTCCACGTTAAGGCAATCTGCCTCAACTGGGGGGGGGGGGTGTTTCAATTCCCCCCACCCTTCTTCCATTGTCATTTCATTCTCCCTTCATAATGGAAGGGATGAAATACTCAGACCCACCAGCTTCCCTGAGAGAACCACCAAGTGGGTTGTAGTAGGTGGCGCCCTATCAACCGTAAGAAGGAGAAAGGGAATAGGCTTAAGCACCATATAACCCCTTGAGACCATCAGGTTTTTAGAGCCATACAGGTAAAATTACCCCTAGAGAGGCAACCCTCCAATGCACCTTACCCTTCAATGGCGGCAACACCCAGTGATGGCATCAAGGAGGGAGTTGTCGTAGTGCCAGCAACCTTGGCATCGTAGCCATTCATTACAATTGGTGCAAGCTCACACCCAACAGGCTTACGAACATGGCGAACCGGGTGAAGAAGATGAAGGGGATTAGGCCTCGGAATGGGTCCGTAGGCTAGGTGGGGCGTAGGTAAGTTGTGGGTTTCCTATGAAGAACCCAATGGGAGGTGGCTAAGTCACAGGAACCCCATAACCCACTCAAACTAGGGATCTAAGCCTCCAAACCCAAACTTGGCCAAACTCAAACAGATAACATGCTTACTCCAACCACTTCAAGGGCAGGATATCTGAAATTCAAACTGATGCCCCCTACACCACCATGACCCACACCCAGCCGTATGACATATACCTTCCACCGTAATGCTAGTTGAAATAGCTTCATCCTCTATGGCAATGGCAGCACGATGTCGATAGGGATGATTCTAATCAGGACCATGCTCCCCTCCAAGCTCAGCTTTGAGCAGCCATGACAGCCTCCCAATAGCTTACCCTAACTATGACTTTTAACCCCAAGTACCCTTCCATACCAGGAAATTGTAGTGGGTCATCATCAATCAGGACACCAAAGGACTCCACCAAGAACTGTATACCCTATCGATCACAAAAGGTGACTGGCACACCCAACATCTGGACTAGAATCCTAAGATCCTAGAAGGTACACCAGTGAAGTTCCCAAGGGCGAGCCCAGAGAACCGACCATGCCCTAATCACGAAACTAGCACCTGCCACCTCCTTGATCTCTTGCTCTAAGTTTCCAGTTTCCAATAGGTAGGCGGGGGGGGGTGGTCAAAGACTTGAGGCGGTGGTGAGGCAGTTTGTCAAAGCCTCTTTAAGGAGTATTGGTGTAAGCCTCAAAATTTCGAAAATTTTATATAAAAATATTGAAAATTATTATTCCTCAAGCTTTATGACTAATGTCTTAGCTCAATGGTAGAGCATATAGTAATGAACTACAAGGACGTGGGTTCGACTCCCACAGACAGCTTATCATAACAACTAGATTACTCAATTGACAATCGTTTCAAAGGCTAAAGACAACAAAAAATAACTAATTGAAGTAAATGGCAACTAAATAATTCAAGGAATTGTAACGAATTTTGACGCATGATTCTACCAACTAAAAAAAAATCAATTCTTAATGTCAACATTAAATAATCTAAAAAAAAAAATCAATTCTTAATGTTTCTAAATCACTCTCTATCAAAATGTCCAAAACCAAAGCAACAGGCACATTGTAGAATGACAAAATAAATCCCTATATGTCCCTTCATCATCACTACTAAGAGGATCATCCATTGAGTCATCCATGTATCTAATATTTTCTTCATCTTCATTTATGTCATCATTATAATCATCAATGGAGTTCTCTTTTCCCATCACTTCCTTCCCTTTGTCTACAGAAATAAATTTTTTTTTAAAAAAAGGAAGGAATAAATATCTCTTTTAAGTTTAAAGTAGATAGTATAATAAAAATTAAATAGTAAGAACAATATCATTAATGACTCGCTTCCACTTTCTCCAAGTTTTCTTTTATCTTTTTTAGATTTCCTTGCTCGTGCCTCAATTCGAACACCTTCCAAGTCATCTTCATCAAGAGGTGGCTTGCAAACATCAAGATCGCACCTTCCTTTTGGAATCAGCTAGCCACTCATCATCAGAATTTGAGTCATTCTCATCGAAACAAGCAGGATTCTCCATTGCTTTCTTTCTTGATGCTCTTTCCTATAATTTTAGATTAAACATCATATAAACCAAGTCATTTAATCTTGGTTGTAATACCATATTTGTCCTTTTTGTATGACCCTACAAGATATTTCACACATCACAAAAGATAGTTAGTGCATTTATCATCTTATGTGTATGTAATCTCACTAAAGAAAGCAATTAGTTTACCAAACTAAAGGCATTCCAAATATGTTTACAACCTCATACGCTACATCTAAGACTCAAAACTACCAGCAAATCCTTCAACTCAGGAGTTTCATCTCCACAAACTGACCACCAATCAGCTGAAAATATAATGTATTAATTTTCTAAAGCCTATTTGTCTAAAATATATAATAAAAAATAAATATTATATATAAACTTTATCAAATTTACCTGGAGTCCTCATCTTTCTTGATTTTATATAGCTTAACCACAAGCATTCCTCTGGTATTAGTAAATGCAACAAATTGTATGTTAGCCTTTAGTTTGTCATCATCAATTTTGATCATTCTATCCATACAGCTATACAAGCCAAGCTCTACTTCAGGGTGTCTTCAAAATGTGGACCCATATTGCAAATGGGGGTTAAGAAAGTAGAGAGCTGCATGCAATGGCTATTGTAATTGGCATTCCCATCTTTTCTCAATGATTTTCCAGAGTGGCTCATATCTCTTTTCTTTCATCCAAAGCTTAGGCAATTTTTTCTTTAGCTTTATTCATAGCCTCATAAATGAAACCCATTAGAGGATGTTTCTCACCATCTACCATTCCTAACACACTCATCAACGATCCTGTGGACATAACTACATGTACAACTCCTTTCCAAAAATGTTGATTAATATGTTTCACAGCTTTCTCAACAGGTTCTTTTGCATAAGCACTCGGTGTAAAAAATCTACCGACAGATATTTTCTGGAGGCCATCTTTGGAACTAATAATACTCCTCAAAGTCAAAACTGTTGTGGCAAATCAAGTAATGACAGGTCTTAGAGGTTCTTTACTTGGCATCTTCTTCATCAAAGCTGTCAACCACGTGTGAGCATAAATGAAATTTATGATTTTCTTGGCCTTCTTGAAAATAGCTATATATAAGAGCAATAGAAAAATATCTTCCAACATTAAATCAAGACAGTGTGCTGCACATGGTGTCCAATACAATCTCTTCCTTTTATCCATCAACTTTCGTGCAGCTAGCTTATAGTCAGATGCACTATTTGTCACCACTTGCACTATATTATCTTCACCAACCTCTTGCATAACATCATCAATAAGATTAAACAATAATTTGCATCATTACACTCTAATGTTGCATCCATTGATTTGAGAAACCAGGTTCTTTTTGGGATTCAACTAAAAGTTAATCAAGCTCCTTTGACTCACATCTGTCCATTGATCCGTCAAAATTGTGTATCTTGTCACCTTACATGACTCTTTAAACTCATCTAACAATCCAATCACAGTCTTCACATCCTCTTGCAGAATCCATGTTCGTAACTCGTACATAGATGGAGGTTTCAAGCCCCTTCCATAGTACTCAACATGTTCTATCATTCTTTTGAAAGATGGACTATTGGCAACATTAAATGGAAGACTGTTTTCAAAAAAAATATCTTTCACTAGAAAGACAAACTGTGTTTCTTTTTTCTTTCTTTTAATGGGCATTTAGGCTACTCTGTTGCTTTTCTTGATTTCCTAATCCAAAAGAAGAGACAAACACATCTAGGGGACCTCCAACTTACTGCTCTGTGACAATGGTACTAAAATCAGTGGTACCATGAACTCCGGTAGGCATAGAGGCAACAACATCCTCCTCATCCACCCAAGACTCCTTTCATCTCTTCCTCAACTTCTTTTGGGGCTTTGAGTGCACCTCTGTGTTCCCACTGCCCTGTGGGTATTACGACAGCATGTGGGAGGGGCAATACGATGAGGGATTGAGTGTTGAACCCTGTTCTGTGACTTCTGTCACAGCAGAGCAGAACTGTTGATGGCTTGACGCAGACAAAAAAAAAATGAAGAAGAGGAGGGATAGACAGAGGAAGGTGAATAGTCTGTTTTTTGGATGTGATGAAGAGGAAGAGAGGTGAAGAACTAAAGAAGAAAAAGAAGATGAATGTGCACAGGAAGGTGAACGGCCAAGGCTATGTTCTGTGGTTCTGCCAAGTGCCGGCTGAGAAGAGCAGTTCAAACTTGAAAGAAGGAAATAATAATTGAAAAAAAAAACTGTATATAAGGATGTGGTTGCCAACTTTCAGAGGAATAGAAGAAGTGCAGGCATCTCGAGTTGCCGGAGGGGATGGAAAGAAGAAGAAGGGGGGAATGGCAGGAAATTAGAAAAAAGAAGAAGAGGAAAAAAACGCTGCAACAGACTTGTTGGCCCTTCGTCAACTAACAGTCCACCAGTGGCTGTCGGAGTTGTCCGCCACTTAACATGCTTGCCGCAGGGCCACAGGGGAAGACATGTGGCCACTGCAAGGTAGGGCCCTTTCTTCTTGGCGTTATGCGGATGTGGTCGTGATCATGAGTAGGGCCCAGAACAGTTGATGTTTCATTTTTATATTCATGCTAAGATTGAATCTGGGTTGTTGGACAATGGTGGATGGAAGACATATGCCTTTCGACGCCTCACAGAATAAAAAACGTATGCTTCAAACTTTACCTGGAAAATGTAAGCCTCAAGGCATTTGAGAGGCACCTCACCTTGACGCATACGCCTCACTGCCACCAGGCCCCTTCCCTATGACCACCTCTGCAAACATCCTCTGGTTGAGGGGGCACTGCTCCTCTCACTACCTACCTGTACATGTCCTCTAAAATGACCCTCTCTCCAGTATGCTATGAAACATTAACATGAGTCAGGACTGATGATTAAACTGGATTTTGAAAAAGCCCAAGACTGTGTCAGGTGAGATGCATGTTCCATGTGCGGAGTCTTGTGGGTTCTGGAAATAGATGGATTGGATGGATCGTATCTCGCATTACTTCAGCTACCTTTGCTATATTGATCAATTGAGAGTCAACTTCATACTTCTACATTGGGAGAGGACTTCATTAGGGGGACCTGATATGACCTTTTCTCCTTGTTCTAGTGGCACATTCATCAAGCAAGATGTGGTCCAGTGCTAAGAATTGTGGACTCGTTAGTGGTTTTTAGACCCATGTTTATGGTGTACAGGTTTCCCATCTATAGTATGTAGATGACATCGTCCTTTTTGTTAGTGAGGTAGAGGAACAACAATGTATGGTCAGAATTTGTAGGAGTTGCTGGAGGAGTTGAATTGGTTGAAGATAAACTATCGTAAAAGCCAAGTGATGGGGGGAAATATGGAGTTTAGGCTCTTCAGAGGGCAACTGCCTTTGGGGTGTGATATGGGACTAAGAGAGTTTCCTATACATGCTTGGGCTTGCCATTGGCTATAGGAACCCCACCCACCCAAATTTGAGTGATTGGATGGAAGTCATCAAATGTTTGAGTCCAGATTGACAGGATGGAAAGGTAGACTGTCAATTCTAGACAGGCTTACTATCTACTATTTGTCTACTTTTTGGATATCGAAGATTGTTGCCAAAGACCTAGAATCTATTCAGAGTAGATTTTTCTGCCATGGAAGTGGATAGCACAGTAGAGGATGGCATGACATCAAATGGGGTAGGGTATGCAAAAGCAAAATGTCTAAGGAATAATGAATTAAAAATATCAAGGACTTCAACTTGGCCATCTTGAGTTAGTAGCTGTGGAAGCTTGGTATAGAGGAAAAGGACTAGTGGATAGATGTTACTCATCAAAACATTATATATAGTCCAATGGTAGGATTTGGCACCTTGTATGCAAAGCATCTCTCATTTGAGTGGCGCCTTTAAGATGGAGGGTGTGATATATATAGGTATTATGTTAATCTTGGCAATCTTTTTTAGAAGGATAGGTGGTGTGGACACCACCCTGGATTAAAGATCCCCCTTCTTTATAAAATAGTTACAAGGCCTCCGGAAGTGACTGTGCACCCATATGATGATAGGCCAACACGAGTTGGTTGCAGTCCAAGGAGGAATTTGTGGGAGGAGGAAAATTTTCAGCTAGGAAAACCTTTATTGCTGCTGCAGGGTCACGTACTCCGCCCAATAGGTTGGATGTATAGACAAGGAAATGGAAGAGTAATGGAGATTATCCCGTCAAATGTACTTACTATTTCATAGCAGATAGTGGAACTCAGCATGCTTTGGCAAATCGGATGTGGCTTTCTAAGAGCTTACTCAAGGTAAAGGTGATGCGGGACGGCTAACGAAACTAATGGACTCACTAAAGGAGGTAGAGATTAGCAGCAACAAATATAATAATAAGTAGACACAACCTAATTGCACAATTGTAAAGTTGGATAACACGCCAACCAACAGAAGCTAGTCGAGTAATTGTCCCTCTCATGACAAGGAAACGTGAGACCGTTGGCAGTTGATGAACTACTGCAAGTCTAGGGGATCAGAACTACCCCAAAGTCCTTTGGAACTCGGGATAGGTGTAATGTGCTCTCAAGCCAGCAGTAATGATGTATCACAAGCTAGGTATCCTACCTCACAAGTCAGCAGCAGATGAAAGCAAATACTAGAAAAGTAAGTCATGGTAAGAGAAAGAAGCACGTACCTCCACGCTGGTACGTGGGAGAAGACCACTCAATGCACGTGTACCACCTTCAAAGTATAATAAAATAAAGGCTCACTCCTTGCAGGGAGATAATAGGCTATAAAACCAATAAATGAAATACGGAGTGGTATTCACGACAATTGATGGACCACCGGTGATATGCACGCCACCAGGATGCTGCCTTGGAAAGTGTGCCACAAAGTTGGAGATGACTGGATGTTGACATGTAAATCTAGGCGGCTGACACGGATCTTGAGATGTGCGGACATGTGACCTCAATATGTGTGCAAAGGTGTCACGCAAAACGAGATACTATCAGGGAAACACACGTTAGGACTGGGTCGGCCTCGCTGAGGCGAAACCAACAGCACTAACGGCACGCGATTTAGAGTCTGAGACTCCAAACAAGCTGGGAACGAAGGTGATGCGATAGTAGGACTTGGTGCACTACTTGTGCATTGCAACAAACCAGGCCTAGGCCGGGCTCAGACCTAACAAGACCTAGCTCAGATGAGCCTGCCTGAACCAAGTCGGACTAGATAGCAACTTAAGGCTTAGACCCTTTTGAATGAACCTGGTTTGAACCTAGGTTGGACCAAGCTCTTATTATGTGCACAAGGCTCGGGCCTGAACAGGGTCAAAACCTTGTTGACCAAGTTTGATCAAAAGGCACGGGCCCTTCTTCTTTTCTCCCTCCTCCTCTTACCCTAACAAAGAGAGAGAGATAGAAAGAGGGAGAGAGAGAAAGAGGCAACGAAGACGGCAGTGGTAGAGGGTGCGGATGGCGGGGGCAGCACCAGTGACGTTGGTTGGGCCGACAATCGATGCCGGTGGGGCCCGACGACAGTGGCTACGGTGGCGGAGGGTAGCATCGGCAGCAGCAGCACTAGCAGTAGGGGTTGTCGATGGCAGCGGCAGTAGCTGTTCCGGCCCTCCTCTCCCGCCCCTTCTTCTACTGCTGCTCTCCTTCTTATTGTTCTATGTAAGGAAAACAGAGAGAGAAAGAGAGGGATCGAAGGAAGGGGAAGGCTAGAGGAAGGAGGAAGTAGGGGAGGGGAAGATCCTTGCCAACGTCACACCGGCAAGATAGGGCTCCCTCGGCGTCACACCGAGGGATGAAAGGATCTGACGTCACCATCTCCGACTCTCCGTCGCAGAGAAACGCACGAACACAGGGAAACTCAAGTAATTTATCAAATATTCATACATTAATTTTCCAAACCAAAGAGTAAATCATATATATAGATATCCCTATAGAACCCTACTCAATCACAAACTAGATAATCTAACTATATCTTTAGATAAATTCGACTCCATGTACCCCTAAATCTGACTCAAACTACTAACCTAATAATTAGTGCGAAATCCGTACCTAAAAATCCTAAAAAATAGAAAACCACATTTTGGGCCACAAATGGGCCAAAATAAAAATCAAATAAAATGTCTCTACATCAAGTGGGCTTTAAACGTCTCCGAGCCAAAGAGAAGTCGAAGCAGCTCTTCGGCGGTAGTAGACATAATCTGGATGAAACCAGACAATGGCTCTGGTGTCATCACCAATCCTCCCTTGCGGGGAGAAACTCGACCCCATCAAGTAAGGGTTGATGCTGCTCTGGTAGCACTCCAGGAGGTCAGGGTCTACCATTTGCAACTCGGCTCGAGTAATCCATGTGTCATCTAAAACCGGTCATCCCCTCCAACGAACTAGGTATCGGTGTTACGCTCCCTCTCAAATTGTAACAACATGCTCATCCAGTATATGTTCAATCTGCTCACGCCATGGATGGCAGTTTCGGCCGGTACCGGTACGTACCGGCCGGTACCGGCCCGGACCGGTACCGGTACCCCCATTTCGGACCGGTACTGTAAAAAAAAAAAAAAAAAAAGATAAAAATGACTGTACCGGACCGGTACCGGTCCGGTTGCGGGCGTACCGGCCGGTACGCCCGAAACCGGGCCGGTACGCCCGTGAAACACCCCTTAAATTGCCTGAGGGGAGGTGCGTACTTTTTGCCACCTACCTTCCTTTAGCTCTTTTAACGCCTTCTATTGCCTTTAGTGTTTACAGATGTCCATTTTAAATGACCGCCTCTTTTAGAGTGCTGAGTGGGACAGTCCCCTATTACGGATCCTACACATTCCTTTCGTTCAACCCAAAAGAAAAATTAGAATAAGTAGTCTTATCTTTGAGGTTAATTCCAGCAATTCTATACTCTTAAGATCTTTCATTTATTCTAAGTTGCCGTGTGTGTGAAAATCATCCTGCCGTGGACTTTTGTAAAGTGGGATATTTAAACTTTGAAGGTTCTTTAACCAATGTGACAACCAAAAAAAACTGATGTGTTAAAGATTTTCTTAATAAAACATGATTTTCATGCAATTTTCCTAAGATGTGAAGAGAAGTTTTTGAAAAAAAATTGACCATTTTTCAGTGAAAGATATCAGTTTTCTTCAAAAGGTTTTCAATAAATGCATAACAAATTGATTGTCCCACCCCCCAACTTGATTGACATTGTCCTCAATGGCATAAAAGATATGGAAAACATGTCAGCCAGAAGAGAATTTGTGAAGGAGAGAAACAACCTGTGATGACGAGGATGCGACATACCCAAGGCGACTGCTGCTCAGGGACCTAAAAATGAAAAGAAATACAAAAACTGAAGTAAAAGATTGGGTTGCCTCCCAACAAGCGCTAAGTTTATCGTCTTCAGCCAGACGGAATGTGCACACTATCCAATGCCTACTAGCACAAATTTCAGTGTATGCATTTTGAAATTTGTTGGTTGGAGTGCACTCAGCATTGCATGTAGCTGATGATTCAGAGTGTTATCATTGAGGTTCCAGAGAAAATAATTTTTCAACATGGTTAATGGGATATTGGTTCTACTTGATTCATAGGCCATGTCAACCATGTACCCCTCTTCTTTTCCTTGACTAAATTGAAGGATTTGATCCCGTAGAAAAATATCAGAAATTCCCAAAATGATGGGACATTGATTCAATGTAGGGGATGATCCAATGTCGAAGATGAGAAAATCAACAAATATGTGGCTCCTATCCACCTGAATAAAAGTATCATTGATCATGTCATGTGGCTGCTTAATGAAATGATCAATTGACTGCAAAGCAACTGACGTGCACTTTAATTTGTGGATTCCAAATTTCTCAAAGATAGAGACTGAGAACAGGTTCAGTTTGGCCTCAAATTTCAATAAAATCCAGTAAAGATTGATGTTATTGATATTGTAAGAATTGAGTTGGGCAACACAGTGAGTTTCTTTGAGAAAATGGCTGTTGATATGGATTTGGCCCAATAATTCCATCACCTCCTTGAGTCGGGCCAGCTTTTGGAGGCTATTGGGCTTAAATTCTCTAACACTCGGGAAACAGATCATAGGTAAGTGAATATCTGGGCTCTCACTAGAATCCTTCTCGTCTCCTTCATCTCCCCCCAACTTACCCTCAATGGGCTCTTCTTGATGATTAGCTAAGTCTATGGCTTCAGTTTTCTCTTGATGCAATTCCTCAAGATTATCCACTTTCTGATCCATTGGGAAGAAGAAATATTCAAGATCCGGACCATCATGTGTATTTAATTCCTCTGTGGGAAATAGAAAGTGTTCAAAGTCCAACTCAATATCCAGCAAATCACTCATTTCTCCTTCTCCTTTTTCCTTCAAGCTCACCTCAAGAGAAATAGGTGTGATCGTAACTTCATTTTGCTGGTCAGTCTGAGGGTTTTCCATCTTCTCTCTATCCACCGTGTATATATCTTCTAGAATATCCACTTTCTCTATTGGGAAGAAAAAATATTCGAGGTTCGGACTAGCATGCATATTGACTTCCACTGTGGGGAATATGAAGTGTTCAAAATCCGGATTAACCTCTAAAAGATCACTCACTTCCCCTTCTCCTTTTCTATCACTTAAGCTTTCCTCAGGACAGACAGGTATGATCATGGATGCATCTTGTTGACTAGTCTCAGGATTTTTCATAGATTGATCCATGCTAGCATTCCCTATTCTCACCTGATGCGACTCCGTAAGATTCTCTCCGTTTTCAAGATCAGGCATGATGTGACCATTGCCGGATTGAACGAATGCAAGTTGAATTTGTGAGTTGATTTGTTGGTCAAAATCAGGTGAAAAAGATTGCAGATTTTCAATGGGCTTGCTAAGCATTTCTTCTAAATCCATCCTTAGATTAGTTTCAGTCAAACAGTCAACTAGGGCCTGCATTCTACCAATAGTTTGTTGTTGGGCCAAGACTATTTGTTCAAGTTGCATGAATTGATCATCTTGAGAATGCGGAAAACTGGGCTGATAATCAGACTGCGAAGAATAAGAATATGTCGAATAATTTGATTGGAAGCAAGGTGGATAAGAGCTTGTGGACAATGGATAATCGGAGTGTCCATGATTGTGGGCCAAACCACTAGAGTAGACTTGGAATTGGGGCCAATCCGAGAAGTCTTGGATAACTAGACTTGGAGCTTGGGCCTGGTGAGGTGGAAATTGAAGAGCAGGTGGGGTATCATAATGGTCCTGATTGGCCCAAATGGGGCATCTCTCTTGATAGGTATATGATTGTGTGGGATATGAGGACGGTTCTGGGCCCAAAGCTAGAAATTGATCAATTGTGTGGGCCAAGTTGTCTAGCTTAGCTAATCTGTGAGCCAAATCCATATTAGGTGGTGGAGGGAAAGGTGTGATGGTATTAAGACATGGGCCAAGAAATTGGTTCATTTGAGTCCACTCCATGCTGAAAATCTTTTTTTCTTTTTTTTTTATTAATGATGCAAACAAGTTATCACACAATTATTCCTAAGACAACTATGGTTAAACTAGCCTACATGATGTATTTCTCACAAATTAATCTAGGTTTAATTCAAGTCCACCCTCACAATTATCAATCGGCCAGGTAAGAGGTGGGGTGGTGGGAGGCTCCCCCTACTTTCGTAGGGACCTAATTAAAGAACCACCGACCCACTTAGGCGTTTGCCATTGGACCTCTAGCCTTAGACACCAGTCTCCAAAAGTGATAGTGGGCTCAAGCTAGACCCAAATTTCATTGTGAACCCTAAATTGAATTCCTACTCACTTTTAATGAGCTTGGGTTAGTGAAAGAGTGCAAGGGATGGTTGTTTTTGGGCCAAGGAAGGGTAGTCAAATTTTTTTTCAAAAACTTCTCTTCACATCTTAGGAAAATTGCATGAAAATCATGTTTTATTAAGAAAATCTTTAACAAATCAGTTTTTTTTTGTTGTCACATTGGTTAAAGAACCTTCAAAGTTTAAATATCCCACTTTACAAAAGTCCACGGCAGGATGATTTTCACACACACACGGCAACTTAGAATAAATGAAAGATCTTAAAAGTATAGAATTGCTGGAATTAACCTCAAGGATAAGACTACTTATTCTAATTTTTCTTTTGGGTTGAACGAAAGGAATTAACCTGTTCTCAGTCT
Organism: Zantedeschia hybrid cultivar; assembly: GCA_030544215.1. NCBI lineage: Eukaryota > Viridiplantae > Streptophyta > Magnoliopsida > Alismatales > Araceae > Zantedeschia > Zantedeschia hybrid cultivar. The sequence continues at coordinate 53,756,133 of JARZZO010000011.1, forward strand.
CTATCTTTGAGAAATTTGGAATCCACAAATTAAAGTGCACGTCAGTTGCTTTGCAGTCAATTGATCATTTCATTAAGCAGCCACATGACATGATCAATGATACTCTTATTCAGGTGGATAGGAGCCACATATTTGTTGATTTTCTCATCTTCGACATTAGATCATCCCCTACATTGAATCAATGTCCCATCATTTTGGGAATTTCTGATATTTTTCTAGGGGATCAAATCCTTCAATTTAGTCAAGGAAAAGAAGAGGGGTACATGGTTGACATGGCCTATGAATCAAGTAGAACCAATATCCCATTAACCATGTTGAAAAATTATTTTCTCTGGAACCTCAATGATAACACTCTGAATCATCAGCTACATGCAATGCTGAGTGCACTCCAACCAACAAACTTCAAAATGCATACACTGAAATTTGTGCTAGTAGGCATTGGATAGTGTGCACATTCCGTCTGGCTGAAGACGATAAACTTAGCGCTTGTTGGGAGGCAACCCAATCTTTTACTTCAGTTTTTGTATTTCTTTTCATTTTTAGGTCCCTGAGCAGCAGTCGCCTTGGGTATGTCGCATCCTCGTCATCACAGGTTGTTTCTCTCCTTCACAAATTCTCTTCTGGCTGACATGTTTTCCATATCTTTTATGCCATTAAGGACAATGTCAATCAAGTTGGGGGGTGGGACAATCAATTTGTTATGCATTTATTGAAAACATTTTGAAGAAAACTGATATCTTTCACTGAAAAATGGTCAATTTTTTTTTCAAAAACTTCTCTTCACATCTTAGGAAAATTGCATGAAAATCATGTTTTATTAAGAAAATCTTTAACACGCAGTTTTTTTTTATTGTCACATTGGTTAAAGAACCTTCAAAGTTTAAATATCCCACTTTACAAAAGTCCACGGCAGGATGATTTTCACACACACACGGCAACTTAGAATAAATGAAAGATCTTAAGAGTATAGAATTGCTGGAATTAACCTCAAGGATAAGACTACTTATTCTAATTTTTCTTTTGGGTTGAACGAAAGGAATGTGTAGGATCCGTAATAGGGGACTGTCCCACTCAGCACTCTAAAAGAGGCGGTCATTTAAAATGGACAGCTGTAAACACTAAAGGCAATAGAAGGCGTTAAAAGAGCTAAAGGAAGGTAGGTGGCAAAAAGTACGCACCTCCCCTCAGGCAATTCAAAGAGAGTGGCAAAAAGATCTGTGAGAGGGGATTCGGGTTTTTTGCAGTAGGAGGGGAAGGGAAGGAGGGAAAGGAGGAGGAGAAGGAGGGGAAAGAACCGCCGCCGCCACCCGCCGCTGCCGCCGCCGCCCGCCACCGCCGCCGGAGACGTTTTCATCCTTTTCCGGAGACATTTTCACTATTTTGGGTAGAAGAAAAAAAGAAGGTATGATTTATATTTTAATGTAGTGATTATTTTTTAGTTTGTTACATATTTCTTAGATGATTTACGTTCATTTTCTTGATAAAATAGACAACCCCCGATTTTGGCCCTAATTAGTGGTTAAAAATTGGGGCTTTTGTCTAATTACTTAAATTAAGTATCAATTGAAGCCTAATTAAGCTTCATGACATGTTTCAAACTAGGAGTGTGCTGTTAATTACGTTGATCGACGGTTAATTAGGAGAAATCCTCAATTTTGGCCATAATTAGCGGTTAAAAATTGGGACTTTTGTCTAATTACTTAAATTAAACATCAATTGGAGCCTAATTAAGCTTCATGACATGTTTTAAACTAGGAGTGTGCTGTCAATTACGTTGATCGACGGTTAATTAGGGAAAATCCCCAATTTTGGCCCTAATTAGCAGTTAAAAATTGGGGCTTTTGTCTAATTACTTAAATTAAACATCAATTGGAGTCTAATTAAGCTTCATGACATGTTTTAAACTAGGAGTGTGCTGTCAATTACGTTGATCGACGGTTAATTAGGGGAAATCCCCAATTTTGGCCCTAATTAGCGGTTAAAAATTGGGGCTTTTGTCTAATTACTTAAATTAAACATCAATTGGAGCCTAATTAAGCATCATGACATGTTTTAAACTAGGAGTGTGCTGTCAATTACGTTGATCGACGGTTAATTAGGGGAAATCCCCAATTTTGGCCCTAATTAGCGGTTAAAAATTGGGACTTTTATCTAATTACTTAAATTAAACATCAATTGGAGCCTAATTAAGCTTCATGACATGTTTTAAACTAGGAGTGTGCTGTCAATTACGTTGATCGACGGTGAATTAGGGAAAATCCCCAATTTTGGCCCTAATTAGCGGTTAAAAATTGGGGCTTTTGTCTAATTACTTAAATTAAACATCAATTGGAGCCTAATTAAGCTTCATGACATGTTTTAAACTAGGAGTGTGCTGTCAATTACGTTGATCGACGGTTAATTAGGGGAAATCCCCAATTTTGACCCTAATTAGCGGTTAAAAATTAAGACTTTTGTCTAATTACTTAAATTAAACATCAATTGGAGTCTAATTAAGCTTCATGACATGTTTTAAACTAGGAGTGTGCTGTCAATTACGTTGATCGACGGTGAATTAGGAGAAATCCCCAATTTTGGCCCTAATTAGCGGTTAAAAATTAGGACTTTTGTCTAATTGTTAAAATTAAACATCAATTGGAGCCTAATTAACATCCAATTTTACATGTTTTAAACTAGGAGCATAATGCCAAATGTTCTTATATTTGTTTCTTTTTTTTTTTTTATGTGTGGTAGGAACATGGCTGAACAGCAAGAGCAAGACCCAGGGTGGACCCATATCACCTTAATTAATACTGCAAAGAGGAGAGTGAAATGCAAATATTGTGGCAAAGAGATGGGTGGTGGAATCACCCGAGGAAAAGAACATTTAGCAGGGAAGACAGGACAGGTGACAAGGTGTACTGTCTGTCCCCGACAAGTTGCCAACGAGATGCGTGAATTGTTGCGTGGCCGAAAAGCACAAAAAGAACAAAAGAATGAAGATGAGGTTGAACTCCAAGGCGAAATTTCAGGTAGACATAATACAAAAGGCAAAGGGATGTATACTGCGGCCAGTGGCATTTCTATACGTGAGGGCAAAGGGCTGAACAAATTGTAGATTCTAATGATGATGATGATGATGATGATCCTGACATGGCTGCAGCTAGAAGAGAGAGTTTGTGGCATCAACAAGAAGATGAAGCCCGAAGGAGAGGTGATGGACCATCAATAAGAGGCACAAGTCAACCTACAGGCCAAGTGGGTCCTATGGACAGTTATCTTTTTAGAAGACAGACTTCTACTCAGCCAAAAATCAAGCAAGCAATGAGAGGAGTAAAAAAGTCAGCTGAAGCGGAAGGACATACTTTTAAAAGCATATGCAAATGGTTTTTGCATGCAGGTGTTCCCTCACATGCTGCTCAGTCTCCTTATTTTCAACCTATGATTGATGCGATAGCAGATCATGGTCGTGGGTTCAAAGCCCCCACACGTCGAGACATATATGGACGGGGGCTTGATGGAGAATACGAGGAACTTCAACAGTGGGTTGAAAGTTTTAAGGCAGTATGGAAGGAGAGAGGATGCACAATTATGTGCGATGGCTGGACTGGTACCACGAAGAAGTCCATGATTAATTTTCTTGTTTATTGCACAGAAGGGACAGTTTTTATGAAATCTGTTGATGCATCAAAATATTCAAAGAATGCAAAATATTTATTTGGTTTGATGGATCAGATGGTGCAGGAAATTGGAGAGGAAAATGTTGTCCAGGTGGTCACCGATAATGAACCAAGTTATAAAGCTGCAGGGAAGAAGTTAATGGACAAGCGCAAACACCTTTATTGGGTCCCATGTGCAGCGCATAGTCTGGACTTGATGCTTGAAGACATTGGTAAGGATCCAACTATCAGCAAGACTGTAAAGAGAGCCCAAAGAATTACCCAATTTATTTATGGTCATCCCAAGATCTTGAATATGTTCAGAGAAAAAGCATCTGGAGGTCGAGATCTCATCCGTGTAGGGCCTACACGATTTGCATCTAATTTTATTTCTTTAGAATCTTTGCACAAATTCAAGAATGAGATCAAGGGTTTTATGTTTAATAAGGAGTTCTTGGAGTATATGCGGACCACCTCCAATGAATCTAAATGTGAACATTTGGAAGTAGGAAAAATCATAGAGAATAAAAAATTTTGGAGTAATATGGAGATTTATCTGAAGTTGGTGGAACCTCTCGTACAGGTGTTAAAATTGGTGGATGGGGATGATAAGAATTACATGGGATATTTGTATGAGGCAATTGACATTGCTAAGGTGCACATCAAGAACACATTTCCCAACACTTATATGAAGTGGTGGGACCTTATTGATGTCAGATAGGAAAGCACATTACACCACGACTTGCATGCAGCTGGTAAGTGAATTCTTATATTGTTACATAGGAGATTATTTATTAAATTGACATTAGTAATTTTTCACCTAAATGCAGGTTATTATTTAAATCCTCGAGTAATGTACAGTCGTCAAGTGCATATTGATGGAGAGGTGATTCAAGGCACATTAAATGTGATTGCACGTTTGTCGAGGACAATAGAAGATAGGATTGAGGCAGAGAGACATGTATACTTAGTGAAGATCTGACTTTAAGATTTATCCAATTACTTGTAATTTGAAGAGCCTATGAATTCTATTAATTGTTAATTCCATCTTTGTAGATGGAGGCTTATAGGTTAAGGCTGGAGACATATAATGAAGACTCTGTGCAAATTGCTGTAGAGAAAGTGAGCCCAGGTATACTTAGTCATTGCATTGTTGTCAAATGTGCATAAGAAACGAGAACATACATTGATTAATTTTTTTTTTGGTTTCTTTTAATGATGGCACAGCTGAGTGGTGGATAATGGTGTACAACAGAGATAGGTGCTATAATCTATTGGCTTCCGTTGCAGTGAGAGTTTTGAGTCAGACGACGTCGGCAAGCCAATGTGAAAGAAACTGGAGCACGTTCAGCCTTATACACTCAAAAATTCGTAACCGGTTAAAGGCTGAACGATTGGACAAATTGGTGTACTGCCATTACAATATAAGATTGAAGATCAAAAACATCCGGTTGAAACAACAATTGAGGGAGAAACGAGTTGCAGGGCACGCAGAAGATGTGGTTGGCCAAATTGATGTGGAAGAGTTATTTAATGATGATAATCCCTTGCATACTTGGGTTGAGACACGAGCAACTGTCGATGAGCCAGTTTTTGATCCTGATGATACAGAATGGGCAGAAGGCATACTAGATGGAGCTGTTGCTAGAGATCCAGAATTAAGAACCTCGAAAAGGCAAAAAGAAAATTCACCTCCTCCTTCACATGAGCATCAGAGTCAGACTGAGCATGTGCCTTTATTTGCACCTGATACTGAGCTTGAGCCTGCTAGACACTCAGAATCAGATAGTAGGCCAGTCACTCCTAGAATGGTTGGGCCACCATCATTCTTGAAAAGGAGTACATCTACATTGGAGAGGACTAATCTGGCTGCCAGAGACGATCCTGCCATTAATGAGATGAAGCAAATTTATGTGAGGCATACACCACGAGGAAAAGGAGTATTGAATCGATTGAACTTGCAAAAGGATCTAGAAAAAAAAGAAAGCCAGCAAAAACAGGCATCACAAAAGAAAAAATCAAGTACTGTTAAAAGAAAGTTAATTGTTGATTATGATCAAGATGATGATGATGATGGGACAGAGTCTCCTAGTGATGATGCTGGTGCAGCTGCAGGTGCTACTACCGGAGGCGGAGTGTATGCACCTTCTTTCTCCTTACATATTGACACAGGAAGAGGACAACATAAAAGTCAAGGAGATTACGATTCACAAAGTCAGCATGGACAGCAGTCAGGTTATGGAGGTGGCCAACAAGAAGCAGGCATGTATAGCTGGGGAGATCAAGTAGAGTATGAAGGCTTTCAATTCCATCCACCGATTCCACCCAGTAGCAGTTATGGGTCAAGGTCTTCTTCTTATCCTCATGCTACTTCTTTGCACCATGATTCTGGAATTTCATCAAGTCAACAAACATATACTCCAAGAGGGATTCAAAGAGGGATGCACGACTTGGCTGCATCATTGTTTAGTTATGGTGAATATAGGGAACATATGCAACCTTATTATGGATACCAGCAACAGCAACCAGATGATGAATCAGAAGGATCTACGGGTTATTATCCATATTAAGGGACTCGCTTATGTTTTTCATAGGTAAGGATCGTTTGATTTCGTTCATATTTTGCATTGTTGTAAATATTTAGTACATTAACATAATATTTTTCATGTTTAATCTCTATGAAAATAGTCATTTTGTATGTGTTATGTGTACTTCTTTGTCTTAACCCATTTTTATCACACCCAACACATAGCTAATTAATTGTTAACATTTTCTCTGATTTTTTCTGAAATTTTCTGAATTTTTTTCTTTTTTTTCTGATTTTTTTGGGCCCTTTTAAGCCCGTACCGGTCGTACCTGCCGGTACCGGTACGTACCGGTACCGGCCGGCACCGGTACCGGTACTGCCATCCATGGCTCACGCTAAATAGGTATGGAGCTGCAGGTGGATACTCATGTGCAGAATCGCTCACAAGGGGAGGAGAATGCTCAAATGGATCACTAGGTATACTGTTGGGTCCCCATATAGTACCAGATCAAAGACATTGAATGTGGAGCTCATACCATAATCTGGTGGTAAGTCAACAACATACACATTGAGCCCTTCTCGTTTCAAGATCTTGAAAGGACCGGTTCCTCGAGCTTATAATTTCTTGACAGTTTCATACAAAAACCGCTTAGGTCTGACCCTGACCATAACGTAGTCACCCCTCCTGTAACTCTTGTGGATGTCAGTGTGCATCTGCCAATTTATTATAATGCTTAGTGTTGATCTTAATATGACGACGGATGGTATCATGTAAACTCCTAATATACTCAGGTAAAGACTCGGCGGACTCTGACACACGGGCATGAATGGGCAAGGGAACTAGATCCACCGGTCTCCTAGGTCCATGGCCAATGACGATCTCAAAAGGACTCGTACATGTAGACCTATTAACCGAACCATTGTACACAAATTCAACATAAGATAAGATCAAGTTGTAATTACGTGCATTTTATCCCACTAAACAACGCAACAGATCCCCAGCCTCCTATTGACTACCTTAGTCTGCCCATCGATCTGAGGGCGATAAGCTGTGGAGAACTTAAGCTTTGTGTCCATCATATGCCACAGGGTTTTCCAAAAATAGCTCATAAATTGAACATCCCTGTCAGAGACTATAGTCTTTGGCAGCCCATGCAATCGGACAACCCTATCTAGAAACAAACAGGCTACTCTAGACACATCGAAAGTCTTAGAATAAGAGATAAAATGAGCCATTTTAGAGAACCTATCAACAATTACTAAGATGGAATCATGCTTATGAACCGTTCACGGCAGGCCTAAAACAAAGTCTATGGTAACATCTTGCCACAGACTATCCAGCACGAGAAGAGGCGTGTACAAACCAGCATTCTATTTCCTATGCTTACCATAGCGTAGGTGCAGCATTAAGCCACAATGCATGTGTTTGGAAGATTTTTTTTCAAAACCTTCGTCGGGACCTGACCTAGACGTCTCTCTCCTATTCGGATTATTTGGAAAATCCATCTTTTTTGTTTTGTTTATCTAGAGAAATATAGGTCGGTTTTATATTTTATCGGACTATGAGAGCTTGGGATTAGCCCTCAGGGAATCCGAGACTTCGAATCAAGCGAAGATTCGAGTATATGACCTCTCTCAACTGACATCGGTCAGTGTTAATTACGTCGAGCAAATGCTCGACAACCCTTGATTAACCGTCCGTATGATGCCCTTAATCATGCAACACTACTACTACAGGCAGCACATGCATATGAGTATGAAGACATATTTTAGGTTGAGCCCTTAGCCTCACCCCGGTTTGGAATAATTTTTATATGATTTAGGATTGATTCCAAGTTATTTTGAACCCATGGGCGTATCTTTGCAATTATACAATTTTATGAATTTTTATAAATTATAGAGGTATTATGGGGGTATTATAGCTTATAAGCATACAAGGGTAAGTTTTAAAGGTTTTAAAGCCTTATGAAATTTGTGAAATTGATTTTTAAGTATATGAGGGTATTTTAGTAATTTTACCCTAGACCGGGTTTATTATGTTTAGAGTTTATTTTTTCAATGACATTTTGATTATATGGGAGGTATTTTGTCTATAAAATGGGTTTTGATATTTTTAGGGTTATATCTGATTTTTTATAGATTTTTATTATATACGAGGGTATCTTTGTAATTTTATTAGGTCTTATGTATGCCATTAATCATTTAAGAAATTTATGATTTTTCAGATTTAATTCTCTGTTTTTACTAATTTTTAATGATTTTATTTTATTAATTTTACTGATTTTTTTATTAATTTAATTAATTAATTAATTAATTAAGTATATGGGGGTATTTGAGTCATTTGGTTTTGATATGGTTTTTAGATTGCATTTCTGATTTTCACTGGTTTTTTACAGAATTTTACTGATTTTTCCTGGTTTTTCCTGATTTTTAATTAATTTCATGAATTTTTATTAATTAATTAATTATAGATTATTTTAGACTTAAGTATGATTTTATTAAGATTTCTGAACTTATATTTAATTCATTTATGGGGTGAGGTTAAGGTTAATTTAGGGGTGCACACAGATTTTTTTAAGTTATGAAACTAAATATATACATATATATATTAATTTCAAAACCTGATAGTAATTATAATTTAATGACACACAAGCACATAATTTCAGATATGGAAATATGAGTCTTTATTTCGACAGAGGTTCGCCTTATATTAAGGCATTTTTACAAGAGATATTCGGTAGAGCTTCCCCTTAGGATTGAACCTTAGGAAGAACTCCCCGAAAAGAACTCCGAAAAGCGCAGCAAACTCGGGTTAGAAAACCCGAATTTGATCTTCAAGCAGCACCTTCCCTCTCAATTTCACACTCTTTTTGAATGTGTATATGCTTGTATATGCATATGTCTTGGTGTCCTTGAGTTTGGGCTCAAATTCCGGCCCGGTGGGGGGTGCCACCGGAATGGGCCAAGGTGGGGGGTGCCACCGGTTTCACCCTCTTTTCCCCCCTCTTCTTTTATTTTTATTCCCAATGGCCAATGGGTGAGAAAAGGGGTGAGAGAGAGAGCATGGAAAAGAGAGAGGGGGGAGACCCGGTAGGCACCCCCACCGGTTCCAACCGGTGGAGGGGGTGCCACCGGATGGACCCCCCACTGGTTGGGAACCGGTAGGGGGTCTCCCCACCGATTTTGGGAACCGGTGGGGGGAGGGTTCTCCTCCCCCATTTCCTCCACTTTTCCTTTTTAGGGCTCTTTAATGAGCCTTGGTTTCAGGTTTTGGGGGGTGTTTGGCCAATGTGAAAAGGGTTTAGGACCTATTAAATTCAGATTTGGCTCCATGTGAAAAGGGTTTATGATGGGAATTTAATGGGGGTTTACATGGAGTTCTTAACCCATGTGAAATGGGGTTAAGAATCCTCATTAATTCCCCTTTATCCTAATTAATCCCCCCTCCCATTTGAATTTAAAATCTGGAAAGAAGGAAGAGGGAGGAAAAGCCTCCTCCCCCCCCCCCACCGGTTTCCCTCTTGGAACCGGTGGGGGGGGGCCCCACCGGTTCCCTCTCTCTCTCCTCCACCCCCTCTTTCCTATTTAAATAAAAGGGAAAAGAGAGAGGGGGTCCACTTGTGTTTTTTTTCATTTTGGGCATCTTCTTACTTTGGGGATTTTGGAGATTTTTTTCTCCCCCTTGGTGGCAGATTTTGGGTGCCCTGTGAGACTGGTTTTTGGGCTTATTTGGGGTCCTTATTGGGCCTCATATTGGGTCCCCCTATTGGGCCACCTATTGGGCCTTTCACCCTTGTCATTGGGCCTCCATTTGGAGCCATTTTGGGTAAGTTTTGGGACTGGTTTTGGCCCATTTCGGGACAGGTTTCGGCCCATTCCGGGACTGATTTTGGCCCTTATTTTGCAGCATTCGGCTCCCCATTTGTTGCTGCACTTAGGGTCTTCCCTTGGGCCTCACCATCGAGGGTTGCAAAGGAGGTTTAGGAATTTGATTTTGGAAGCCAAAGAAGGTGACTTGGGGCTGTCTTAGGCTTCCTTAAAAATCCGATCAAGGCCTTTTTGGCCTAGGTATGCCTCCTATTCGATTGCCCTCATAATGTGAGCCTATGGCTTTATGTGTTTTCCATATTCACTCATATCATAGGTGCATATTTTATTTTGCATAACATAGTTCTTTGTGAACATGTCGTTATGCATATGCGTATGTATTTTCCTATGGTGGGCTCACGTCAATGTGAGCATATGCCATATGCATATGCATGCATACTCAAACGGCATAGGTTTGCATATATAAAATTTTGGGTTCAACAGCGTGCCACGTCGCGCTTTATGGCTAGTCGAACCAGTGCTCTACCAACGCAATGGTCTTATTACGGTCGAAGTGATCAATTAAACCACCTACGTGGATCTCCCAAACTAAGAAGTCACGAATTGAGGTCCGCGGGATGTACAACCAATCTCTATGAAAAAGATAACACTCCTGACAAGCATACTCACTAAACTCTCTAAATGGTCCAAATTGAAGTACAATGTGGATCGGACCAAAATCAAGGTAAATAGGCTACTCCTCTTAGAGTCTCTCGAATCCAGTGACCTCTACGCTGACAGTAGATAATAGATAAGCTCGACGACTCAGTGCATCAACCACACGATTCTCCACACCTACCCGATATTTGAGAACAAATGTGTACACCTGGAGAAACTCTACCCGACAATTGTGCTTAGGGATAAGCTTCTTCTGGGCACGGAGAAATTTAAGAGTCTTATGATCGGAGTAGAGGACAAACTCCTTAGGTAGGAGATAATGCCTTTAATAACGCAAAACCTAGACTACTGCATAAAACTCCTTGTCATACGTGAATACCTCACTTAGTATCGTTCAATTTCTTGCTAAAGTAATAGGGTAGCCCTCCTGGCTCAGCACTCTACTTATGCCAATACCAAAAGCATTACAGGAGACCTCAAACACCTTAGAGAAATCTGGTAAACGAAGGACAGGTATCTGAATCATCTGCTCATTGATGTCATGAAAAGCTTATGCGGCAGCCTTGGTCCAAACAACGGCTCCTTTTTTTATGCAGTCTGTGATTAGAGTCATAATCGTATTGAACCCACATATAAATTGACAGTGGAATGTAGGCAAGCCATAGAAACTATGGACATCATGGATATTTTGAAGGTCAGGCCACTCTACTATCGCTCTAACTTTCTTGGGGTCAACAAAAACGCCCTCACTGGATACAATAAACCTTAAGAAGACTATTATGTCAGTCATGAATGCACATTTCTTGAGGTTACCATATAACTACTCCTTCAAAAGGATGGTGCACACCAAGTGTCAATGATCCATATGATCCTCCTCCCTAGTCCAGCTATAAATGAGAATATCATCAAAATACGCGACCACAAAAGTCCCAAGGAAGGGTCGTAGAACTTGAGTCATCAGTCACATGAAGGTATTACGTTTGATAGCCTCATCATCAACTACTCATAAAGACCGTCTTTTGTCCTGAAGGTCATCTTCCACTCGTCACTTGGACAAATCATCACCTGGTGATAGCCACTTTTAAGATCAACTTTAGAGAATTATCGTGGCTCCTGCCATCATATTCAACATGTCATTCAAGCGGGAATTGGGAAAATGATATTTGACAATGATCTAATTTATGGCGCGACTATGTATGCAGATCCTCCAAATAACATCTTTCTTTGGAATTAACAATGCGGGAACTACGCAAGGACTTATGCTCTTCCTAATAGAACCTCTCCTCATGAACTCCTCAACCTGTCTTTGCAACTCTACATGCTCAATGGGGTTGAGCTAATAATGTGGCGAGTTGGACAAAGTGGACCACGGAACAAGATCAATAGCATACTGGATGTTACACCCTCTGACAACACATCCTGGAACTCCTAAAGGATAGCAGTAACCTCTAGTGTGTGCTCATTCAAAATCTCCTCCATAGTTTCCTTAACGGCTAAGGCATAGATCGGGTCAGCCTCAACACACTCACACTTGAACTCCCTCGCATTGATCAATTGAAGGGTCTTGGATGGAGGCTCTCCAAGAATAGAAACACTTTGTGTGGGAGTGCTACTCAATTGAGTCGAGCAGGAGGTAGCAGGAGTACTCGACTGGACCATGCTAGATGTAATTGAGGTGCTAGATGAAGCACTAGTAGTAGAGGCATTAGGAAGAGAAGTGCTAAACTTAGTGGACCTACTGAGTGGATGATTGTAGTTGGGAGGGGTGCAAAGTGATGCACCAAGTGTCGAACGGAAGTACACAGGTGTTGGACCGACTATAGAGAACCGCATCTACATCATAAATCCATGGTCTGCCTAAGATAATCCTCCCAACCTTCATAGGGAAAATATCACACCAGATGAGATCCTCATAAGGAGGAAAATGAATTGGGACCAGACATCTCATCCAAATCGGAATGGATGTCGAGTCCACCTAGGACACATGATACGGACTCAGATGATCCACAAGGGTCAAGCCAAGGCATGCAACTGTACTCATAAAGTTTGCATTGATGCAACTCCCGCTACCAATGATCACCTTGCATACCTTACCATCATGTTTAAAGTCGGTATGAAAGATCACGGTCCTGCGCCAACCATCACTCACCTTAGGCTAGGTCAAAATGCAACGGACCACACTTAACCTACCTCCCTCTGGAAGGCCCTTGATATCCTCTCGATAATACTCTCTCTGAATACAGCCAACCACATCAACATCAGACTAAAAGTCATTGGCCATATCCTCACCTGCCTCATTCTGAACATCCTCAGTGACTGGCGGGAACTCCTCAAACACTGTGCCATCTAAGGTCAAGGCCCAAGTAGGACAGTAAGACGCATAGTGGCCAAACCCATTGCATCGAAAGCATTGGGTATACGAACCAGCAGTGGAGAGCTCCCTAATCATAAGAGCCTTTCCTTTATCCTCCTGTCAGATTGGCAGAGCTGTTGTTCGTAGGACGAGCAGGAGGGGTAGAATGTGGTATCGGCTACTCCCATGTAGGAAAGCGGGGTCTAAGAGTAGGTACCTTTTGACGGGTTGGCTTCGAGGGTGTAGCTATAGGTCCTTTCTGTAAGTAGGCAGGTGCACCTCGAAGGTCAAAAGGGCATTGAAAAGAAGGCCTCGATCACTAGAAGGACTCACTCTCAATCTCAAATTGCTCAGCCTCTAATGCCACCTGATAGGAATACTCTAACGTAGACACATCTCTCCTAAACAACTCACATTGGTAAGCTAGACGTAGAACCTTCTGAAAGCGTAAAAGGGTCATCGCACTCTCCTCACAAACTCCACATCTCAAAAGATAAGTATTAAACTCAGAGATGTACTCAGCTATAGCACGGTTCCTCTGGGTTAGGTTCTACCACTTATCAATAAGATGACGAAAGTATGCGGCGAAAAGGTACTTCTCGCGAAGTTTCACCTTCATCTCATCCCATGTCTCTACAAGTTCCTGATATCGCTGCCTGAGGAGGACTTTCACATTAGACCAGAAGGTCTTAGCTTGGCCTAACACTTTATCTTGGCAAATCGGATCCATCGACCATCAAACATCTCGTACCAATAAAAGTAATGATCCATACCAGCCTCCCAATCCAAATAGATCTAAGGATCTAGGGATCCGTCAAAGGTAGGCGCATCCACCTTCACATTCTTGATGGCCTGATAATCTAGAACTTCATAATCACGATAGGGCATAAACTCGCACTCATAGTCTCGAGCACACCTATAATCAGGGCAAGGACCTCTCAGTGCGGGTGGAACCCTTCGAAATCCATCATCATCCACCTCAAATGGATCATCCTTGTAATTAGGTTGGCAACCCCTCCTATCATCATATTGAGCGGCACAAACAATTGGGAGAGGTAGGATTGGCTGATGCTCAACAACTCTCATGGGCTCTGGATTTTGGGCTCTCACGGGCTCTAGAGTACCTTGAAGGGCTCTCTCTAAACGAGTGACTCGGTCGGCTACACCCTGGATGGAACAATCAATATGGGTTATCCTATCCTGAATAGTCTTAAGTGAACCCTTAACCTGATCAGAGCGTTGGTCAAAGCATTGGTTCATCCGATCTACCTTATCTATGAGCTCACATATCATGTTGGAAAAATCAAGACCTGTTTGGACTCTTGGACCAGTATGAGAACCTACGAGGAAATTTACGAGGAGACCCTGACATGGCTGTAGATGCATGGTAATCAGTACCAGTACGTGCAGGCATCCAAACAACTAGACTCCAAGTAAGATTCTAATAGACACCTTAGACAAACAAACCTGACTCTCTAATACCAGAAAAGACGATGCAAGACGGCTAACAAAACTAACGAACTCACTAATAGAGGTAGAGATAAGCAAGAAGCAATATAATAATAAGAAATTATGGGTGTCACAGTAGTGGCAGCAATATAATAATAAGTAGACGCAACCTAATCGCACAATTATAAAGTTGGATAACCACGCCAACTAACAGAAGCTAGCCAAGCAATCGTCCCTCTCACGATGAGGAAATGTAGGACCATTGGCAGTTAAAGAACTACCGCAAGTGATATGGGACAATAGGGGAGAAAGGGGAAAAGAAGGAGGAGGAAGAGGGAGAAGGGGAGAGGTTACCGGCATCCTATCAACAGTGAAGAGGATCTTCCTGGCATTGCACTGGAGGAGGAGGATCTAGGGCATCTCACCCAAGAAGAATTCCATCATGGAGGCTGCATGACTCAAATCTTTCAAATTTCTTCATTACTGCTCAAAAAAGGAGTACAAGCCAATTTATAAAGACTCAAAAGAAATCCTAATGCAACCCTAATCACCAAATGACCTAAATACCCCTTAGTCAAAATAGAGGACCAAAATATGACCTAAATCTTAAAAATGAAAAATACATTAAGTGGGCCTCTAATGAGCCAAAATAAAATATAAGATAGGCTTCCGAATTCTTTCTTGCAATACTTGAATTCCCATCATTCTCTCCTAGTTCAAGAAAACTGGTCCCCGAGTTTTGAAGTGTGGCAGTATCCACGGAGGGATGAAAGGATCAAAAATCCAAAAAACATCACTAACGCCTTTTGATTCATCATGCAAAGGAGAACTATGCCTCAAGGTGCGAAGTGTGCCTCAATATCACCCCGATGTGGTCAAAATCATACGAGTTGATGGTGTTTTAAACGATCTTCAGCTGTCAACCACATCCCTAATTATCTCTTTCGTTCTCAGCTCATTCTGCTCAGTAAGGAATAGGTCATCATCTACTGCAGACATCTCGGACTCGACCTCTTCTAATTATTCATCTTATAACATTGGATTGGCTTCATAATGTACCTCCCTTATTCGGTTTTCATATTGCTCGATCATCGTCGGGTCGTCCTCGTAGACAACCTCCTTTGATTTGGTCAATATGACACAAAAGCTCCGAATGTCACTCTTTAATTGGTTCCAATCATGGTTCAACTCGCTCTTGAAGTTGATCCGATCACTATTTAAGTTGATCCATTCAAGGTCTTTAGACAACCCTCATTATTTGCTCGAGTAGTCGGTAACTATCGTCTCGTAAAGCATGCCACGTAAGTAGAGAAGTTCGAAAGTCGGCACGCAAATCGAGGTGGCAAATACGGGCCTCGAGAAGCACAAACGAACATCCATAGGGTGCATGCAAATGCGACACACAAAATGATGCACGTTGGTGGTGTTAGCACTCTAGACAAGTTGAC
The DNA here is from genome assembly GCA_030544215.1 of Zantedeschia hybrid cultivar. Lineage (NCBI taxonomy): Eukaryota > Viridiplantae > Streptophyta > Magnoliopsida > Alismatales > Araceae > Zantedeschia > Zantedeschia hybrid cultivar. The sequence continues at coordinate 53,772,033 of JARZZO010000011.1, forward strand.
CTCGTTGTGAGGAAGTCGTTGGTACGATCGGCATGCAAAGCGAAGTTCGAGACAACCTCGAACGGCGGGCACAAAAGTCCTCATAAAGTGTACAAGGATGGCATGCAAAATAAGATAACACTAGCTAACTGGACGTGGAGCGAGGTCGGCCTCACTGAGACGATTCCAACGACACAAACGGCATGTGAATCGAAGCACGGATGTAGTCCAAGCGCTGGTGGTGAAATAGGACTCTTTTAGTGCACCACATGTGTACTGTAGCAAACTAGGGTAACCTAGCTCGGATTGGATGCTCCCGGTGGTTCGGACCAAATAGGCCCTGGTTCGGACTAGGGCTGCACCCTGGTCAGACCAGCTTCAACCAATGGGCTCGGACCCCTTGTTAACCAACTAGGGTGCTGATGGTGCGGACCCAATTAAACCAATGGCTCAGACCCTTTAGCTCGACCTGGTCAAACGCGGTTTGACTAGGTTAAGTTAGAGAGGAGCACGAGTGGCTTACCCTCTTTTCATTCACCTTCTTCCTCCTCAAACCCTAATAAAGAGAGAGAGAGAAAGAGAAAACAACGGCGGGTACGACGGAGGAGGGCAGTGGCGCACTTGCCGGTGCCGCAGCCCCGACACAAGGCAGCGACGACTGTAGCTGGGGCTACTAGCGTCAACGGCAGCATAGTCAACGGCTATCCGTGGTAGCGGCAGAAACCTGAGTGTTCCCCTCTAATTTCTTCTTCTAGTTCTTCTCCTTCTTCTTGTTCCTGTTGTCGCTGCTGCTGCTGAAACAGAGAGAGAGAGAGAGAGAGAGAGAGAGAGAGAGAGAGAGAGAGAGAGAGGGAGAGAAGTAGGGTGTGATGGGGCGTAGGTATTGTAGAAGCATCCAATATTGTAGTTGCTACAGTAACCAAGCTAACAATAACAGAGAAAGGGAGAGGGAGAGAAAGGGAGAAAGAAAGACAAAGAAGAGGAGGAAAAAAGAAGGTGGTTGGGGTGCTCAGCGGCAGTGGCAGCGGCGGCGGCAATAAGCAATGGATTGACGGCGGAGTAGCGATGTATGGACATCGAAGTTGGGCTCTGATACCAAATTGATACAAGATAGCGGGGGAGAAAGGAGGAAATGAGGAGGAAGGGGAGGGGTTATCGGCATCCTACGGGCAGTGGAGAGGATCTTCCCAGCATTGCACCGGAGGAGGATCTAGGACATCTCACCCAAGAAGAATTCCATTACGGAGGTTGCATGACTCAAATCTTTCAAATTTCTTCATTACTTCTCAAAAAAGGAGTACAAGCCAATTTATAAAACTCAATAGAAACCCCTAATGCAATCCTAATCACCAAATGATCTAAATGCCCGTTATTTAAAATAAAGGACCAAAATAGGACCTAAAATCTTAAAAATGAAAAATACATTAAATGGGCCTTAATGGGCAAATAAAATATAAGATGGGCTACTGACTTCTTTCATACAATACTTGGATTCCCAACAACAAGTCTAGGGGTTAGAACCACCCCAAAGTCATTTCCAAACTCGGGATAGGTGCAATACGCTGTCAAGCCAACAGTGATGATGTATCACGGACTAGGTATCCCACCTCACAAGTCGGTGGCAGATAAAAACAAATACTAGAAAAGTAAGATGTTGTAGGAGAGAGAAGCACGTACCACTAAATTGGTGCATAGAAGAAGATAACTCGGTATACGTGTACCACCCTCAAAATACAATAAAATCAAGGCACACTCCTCGCAGGGAGATAACATGCTACAAAACCAATAAATGAAATACAGAGTGGTAATCACAACAGTGGACGAACCACTGGTGATGTGCACGTCACTGGGATGCTGCCTTAGGAAGCATGCCACAAAGTTAGACACGATCAAATGTTGGCTCGCAAATTGAGGTGGTCGACACGGACCTCGGGATGTGCGAACGAGTGACCTTAATATGCATGCAAAGATAACACGTAAAACGAGATATTGTCCGGGCAGCACCACACTGGAACTAGGTCAGCTTCGTCGAGACAAAACTAACAACACACGATTTGGAGTCTGAACGAGCTCGGAATGAAGGTGGTGCAATAGTGGGACTTGGTGCACCGCTTGTGCACTGCAGCAGACCAGGCCTGGGCCTGGCTCGAACCAAGGTTGAGCCTGCCTAAACCAAGTCAGACCAGGCTCAAACCAGGGCCTGTCTCGGGTTAGGTCAAAACCTAGTTGACCCAAGGAATTCCGGGTCGGGTCGAGACCGGGAATTGGGACCCGGCGATCCCGACTCGATCCGATCTGGATCGGCCGAGTCGGCCGATCCAGACTAAGTCTGGCCGGTCCGACTCGGCCGGATTTAAAAAAAAAAAATCAGAAAAAATAAGAAAAAAATCAGAAAAAATTACATACATATTATTCAATTGATGTACAATAAGAATGAATGCAATTCATGTACATCCATAAAAAATAAACATTAAAGAGTCACATTAAAAATTCTTGTTGTGCATTAATTAAAAAAGACATTGTTGTTAAAAAATACCTTAGAAAGATCACATTTGTGATCCTTCATCATCCGGTTCATAAGTTTGAGCAGGCGGGCCATAATCTGCCAACATGTATGGTGCATATCCATAGCCAAACAAGGAACTAGCGAGGTCTTCGAATCCTCTTTGAATACTTCTAGGTGTGTAAGCTTGTTGGCTTGAACTTTCTCCTGATTGTATTGGAGGGACAAAAATGCCGTACTGTATAGGTGGAGGTCCAGAGTACCCTTCAGTAGTGCTCCTGATGTCTGAATATGGCAGTGTAGGGGAATGAAAAATGGGCGGATAAGAGGGTGCATCTTCCCATGGTGGCCAATTACATCATGTCTGTCTCTGTTGGCCTTCAAATCTCCTTTGTTGTCCTTGTCTCTGACCTTGAGTTCCTTCAGAATGACTCGGAGGTGCGGAGTAATCATCGTATCTTGTGTAACTGCTCCCAAGTGCAGAACCTCCTGATAGTCCAGCAACAGTAGCGCCATCACCATCACCATCTCCATCATCATCATCATCATCATCAGTGGAGTCATCACTCCGCACTTGGCTTGTTTTCCTCCATCGCCTTCTCCTACGCCTGTAGGTTTGTCTTTCTGCCTCGTACATGCTGGCCAAGTGAGGTGGTAAAACTGGGGTGTCCTCAGGTGTCTCTCCAGTCTGCTGAACTGTCCCTTCTTCTCCTTTTGATGGGTCCACTCATTGTTTAGACTTTCCTTTTGATTGTTTTCTCTTTTTGCTGCTCGATGACTGCAATGAAGGTCTCGCTGGCTCTTTCTCCTTTTTTCTTTATGGATCCACCTGAGTAGCTGATCTCCTAAGTGCTGGCTGAGAGACATAAGTTCTAGCAGTGTCTTCTAGTGTGGCTGACTTTCGGCGCCTCTGAAGAACTAGTGCACCTCCTTCTTGTGTTGTCTGAAATTCAAGATCTCAAGCAACTACTGCATCTAATTCACCTTCTGCCCAACTCCGATCCTGAAGATCAAACTCAGGCTGTGCATCTCTGGCTGCTCTACTCTCCACCCAAGAATGCAGTGGGTGTTCTTCATCTAACAGTTCATCAATATCAATCTGATGTACAGGCTCATCAACTGGTCTGCCAGCAAACTCCATGAATCTCTGTCTTTCAAGCCTCTGTCTTTCCTGAATCTGCCTGATTTTTAGACGCATGTTGTAGTGATAGTACAACAACTTCTCCAGCCTAGAAACCCCCAATCTGTTACGAACCTTCGTGTGAATGAGACTGAATGTACTCCAGTTTCTTTCACATTGACTGGAAGAAGTGGTTTGACTGAGTACTCGCACTGCAACATACGCCAAAAGATTTGTGGCAACTTGTCTGTAATTAATCTGGATCCACCATTCAGTTGTTCAAAAAAAAAAAAAAGACGACGATATCAATAATCATATGTAGAGTCTACATTGTAGACTGGTAGCATCATTAAATTTAATATTTGACTATTTATTATGTAATTCACCTGGAGTTGTCCTCGTTACTGCAGCCCTGACGTCATCATCTCCATAAATGTCAATCTTCAATTTAAATCTCTCCATCTACAAAATAAATATAAATAACATAAGTTAATGATAGACGCATGCATTTTTATAAACTCCTACTTTGTACGTTACCTCTGCTAAGACATTTATCCTTTCATTCGTATTCCTTGATATTCTAGTAATCACGTTAGTTGTGCCTCGAAGGACCTCTCCGTCATTATGCACGCTCTCACTATATTGATACCTTGGGTTGAAAAAATATCCTGCATATAAATTGAATATTAATTAGTTATAAAATTAAATGTGAAAAAAATTAATAATAAAATCAACTTAAATAGATGAAGAATTAACCAGCAGCATGAAGATCATGATGAAGAGTCGACTCCCATCTATTATCGATGATCCTCCACCATTTGTCATGAGAAGTAGGAAGGCTTTCGCTCAATTGCTCCTTTGCTCTATCCATGGCCTCATACAAATATCCCATGTTATTTTTGTCATCTCCATCAACTAACCTCAGAACACGTACCAGAGGCTCAACCACTTTCAGATAGCGAGAAACCTCATCCCAAAAACTTCTCTCCCCAACTAGCGATTGAACTGCCAATGCAACTTCTCTAGTATCGGCTCTCAGTGTCCCTATATGTGCCAAAAACTCGTCAGAGTGGACTAACTGGGCCAACTGATGCTTGTACTTACTCAGGCTCTCTAAAGAAATGAAGTTGGATGCAAATCTAGTAGGGCCAGCACGAAGAAGATCCCGTCCACCTGTATGTTCTCTCATCATATGTAAGATCCTGTTGTGACTATAAATAAATCCCATGATCATCTGAGCATGTTGTACCACCTCAGCAACAAAATGATCTTTACCTATGTCCTCCATCATCAAGTCAATAGAATGTGCTGCACAAGGCATCCAGTACAAATGGTGTCTCTTCTGCATCAAAAAATTACCGGCTACTTTATAGCTTGCTTCGTTGTCAGTGACTATCTGCACAACATTTTCTTCACCAATTTCCTCTACCACGTCATCCATTAGCCTGTACAAATAATCAGCATTCTTAATTCTGTTTGAGGCATCTACAGACTTCAAAAAAATAGTGCCCTCGCTGCAATACACAAGGAAATTAATCATGGATCTTCTTGTGGTCCCTGTCCAACCATCACACATGATGGTACAACCACGCTCCCTCCACACATTTTTGAAGTTGTCGACCCATACCTTCAAGTCATTATACTCTTCTTCAAACCCAACATCATAGATGTAGCGAGGTGTGGGGGCCTTTACACCAGGTCCAGCATCTGCAATTGCATCCACCATCGTCTGAAAATATAGACTAGATGCTGCATGTGCTGGCACACCTGCATGTAAAAACCATTTCACAATTCCTTTCAAGGCATTTTTTGCTGATGCCTTGACTCCTTTTAATGCTTGCTTGATTCCAGACTGTCTGGCAGACCTTGATCTGTACAAAAATTGGTTCATAGGACCGCGTGCTACATCTGATGTCCGTCCACAACTCAATATAGAACTAGCAGTCCTGCGACCAGAAGAACCCTTAGGAACGAATCTCCCAGGCTAAGAAGCAGCAGGCGTTGATCCACCTGATGATCCTATGCCTCTTCGCCGGTCCTCATCTTCTCTATTTGTCCGCAAACTGGCACGAACAACTCTGGTGTACTCTACATCAGGGTCATCTGGATCCTCCTCATCCTCATCATCATCTAAATTGATCGGACGCTGAACAGGTAGACTGTAATCCCTTCGTCTCTGGCGTACTGATATCTCATCTTGTAAATCCATGTATTGTTGAGATGATAAATCTTTGTGTGCTTTTTTACCCATCATATAAGTCCTCATTTCCTTCTTCAAGTCCAGCGGGACTGACTCACATCTACTGACATCTCCTGATATGCCAGCAAGATGATTTTTTAGACGATAGATGCCACCACTCATCTCCTTTCCACACCAGTTGCATTTGACCCTCCTCCTAACACTGTCCACTAGTGTGCAATGCTGCCAACCATGATCAGCACCATGCTGCTCCACATCCTGTTCTACCATATTCCTGCATAATATAAAAACACAAAAATGCAATCAGGTTCTAACAAGTTCAATTGAGTGGTTGGCAGACTCAATTGAACCTTAATCACACTAATCATACAAAAGCCTTAATTTTTAACACTTAATTAGGGTTAATTTTAACTAATTAACGCTAATAACAGGAAATTAATGCAAAAAAATGCACATTTATGTCCTAACAAGTTCAATTGAGTGGTTGGCACACTCAATTGAACCTTAATCACGCTAATCATATAAAAGCCATAATTTTTAACCCCTAATTAGGGTTAATTTTAACTAATTAACGCTAATAACAGGCAATTAATGTAAAAAAATGCATATTTATGTCCTAACAAGTTCAATTGAGTGGTTGGCATACTCAATTGAACTTTAATTACACTAATCATACAAAAGCCCTAATTTTTAACTCCTAATTAGGGCTAATTTTAACTAATTAACGCTAATAACAGGCAATTAATACAAAAAAATGCACATTTATGTCCTAACAAGTTCAATTGAGTGGTTGGCACACTCAATTGAACCTTAATTACACTAATCATACAAAAGCCCTAATTTTTAACCCCTAATTAGGGCTAATTTTAACTAATTAACGCTAATAACATGCAATTAATGCAAAAAAATACACATTTATGTCCTAACAAGTTCAATTGAGTGGTTGGCACACTCAATTGAACCTTAATTACACTAATCATACAAAAGCCCCAATTTTTAAGTCCTAATTAGGGCTAATTTTGAGAATTTTGTCTAATCAACATGCTAAAATTTTTTTCAACCTAAATATTAAGAGATCTACACAATCATACATCATTTCTAATTTTTTTAGAATTTTAAAGAATTAATTCGAAATATACCTAAAATCGGATCGGAATGCGAACAAAAAATCCGACGTCGAGGGCGGCGGTGACGGCGACCACAGCGGCGGTGGCGGCTCCCGGACGGCCGGCCGACGATGACGGGATGAAAATCCCCTCCTTTTGGTCGATATCTCCAAAAAAAAAAAAAAGAGAGAAAAAGAGAGAGAGAGAGAGAGGGCCGGCGGCGAGCGGCAACGAGCCGGGGAGGGGCTGGGGAGTGGGGAAGGGCTAGGGAGTGGGGAAGGGCTGGGGAAGGGGGGTGCCAGCAGCGTTTATGCTGCTGGCGCCTGGTTCCCGATCCCCCCTTAAGGGGGAGATCGGGACCGGCCGAACCGGACCAGATCGGGTGGCCCCGATTTGGTCCAGTTCGGGCCGATTTCGGCCGGTTTTTTTTAAAAAAAAAAAATCGGTGGGGGGAACAGTAAATTCCCCCCCAAATCGGCTTGGGACCCGCCGATTCCGATTCGAATCGGAATCGGCCGATTCCGCAATCCATGAGTTGACCAGGTTTGATTAAAGGACACAGGTCCTTCTTTTCTCCCTCCTCCTCTAAACCTAACAGAGAGAGAGAGAGAGAGAGAGAGAGAGAGAGAGAGGGAGAGAGAGGCGATGAGATGGCGGTGGTGTAGGGTGCAGATGGCGGTGGCGGTGGCGGCGGCACCAGCAATACTAATAGGGCTGGCGACGGCAATGGCAGCGCCGACGGGGCCCGACAACAGTGGCGATGGCGGCGGAGGGCAACACCGGTAGCAACAGCAGCAGCAGTGGCTGCCGATGACAGCGGTGCCTACCAGAGGTACCGGAGACAGCAGTAGGTGTTTCGACACTCCTCTCCTGCCCCTTCTTCTGCTCTCCTTCTTCTTCTGTCTAAGGAAAATCGAGAGAGAGAGAGAGAGAGGGATCGGAGGAAGGGGAACGCTAGAGGAAGGAGGAGGCGGGGAGGGGAAGATCCCTGTTGGCATAGCACCGGCAGGAAGGGATCCCTCGATGTCGCACCGAGGGATGAAAGGATCCAGCGTCGCACCAACTCCGGCTCTCCATTGCAGAGAAACGCACGAACACATGGAAACTCAGGTAATTTCTCAAATATCCATGCATTAATTTCCCAAAGCAAAGAGTACATCATATATATATATATAGATATCCCTATATAACCCTACTCAAAGACAAACTAGATAATCCAACTCTATCTCTAGATAAATATGACTCCATAACCTACCCCAAAATGCGACTCAAACTACTAACCTAATAATTAGTGCAAAATTCGCTTTTAAAAATCCTGAAAAATGGAAAACCACATACTAGACCACAAATAGGTCAAACAAAAATAAATAAAATGTCTTTGCATCAAGTGGGCTGCATATCATCTCCGAGCCAAAGAGAAGTCAGAGTGGCTCTCCGACGGCGGTAGACGTAATCTGGGTGAAATCGGATGGTGGCTCTAGTGTCCTCACTAGAAGGTTCACACTTGGAGTATACCATAAGATAGACTATCTACATGTGACCATGGTTCGTAAGATTAGCCGATTATGATTTGTATTGGCCGATTCAAATTGAAATCGGGCCCACCCAATCAGATGTCAAAGCTATGATATCAAAGGCGATCGTCTCGCTCGCCTAGGTGATAAAGTAGGCTGAGACAAGCCAAAATGTCTCGTCTCGCCTCGCCTCATGTTCGCCTCACTCATCTCGGCACTATGCTTATGATGTCTATGCCATTTGTTTGTTTCTTTTTTTATTGTATGATACTACTTTTCTTAGTCTTAATTATTCCAAAGTGGCTAATGCCTCTGTTAGCAATGTCCAGTACCCTTTTTCTCTTACATATTGTCATTTTTTTTTTTTTTTGATGATTCCTAAGACCATCCATTACTTATATGAGTAGTAGTCTAGTAGATAATCCTAGGACATTACATGTCTGACATAATTAAGTAGCGGATGGTCCTAAGACATTACATGTAGGACATAATCAGTGCTTCTTAGAGTCTTACCTATGATTATCTTCGATGTTTTCTTTATTTTTCTTTTATCGTCATTTTCTTCCTTCATAGTAATTTATGAGAAAACACATCGCCTTAAATGCCTAAGTGATTGCACAGGTATTTGAGATTGAAGCGAACCTCTGGTCGCCTCTCGCCTCTAACTACATAGTGTCAAAGGGGAACTAATTCCCCTCCTGAAAATGAAAAGAAAAAGAAACATTTAAGCCAAATCAGCCCAGAATCAGGCTGAATCATCTACGATCGGGTAATCCTGGGCTGTTCTGCTTGATCCAGCCTTGGATTGGTATCTCAATCCATGAACTTTCTGATTTTTCTGAATCTTCATTTTTACTATTTTTTAAAAATTAAAAATCAAGTTAATCCAGCGATTAACCTTCCTTTGGATGGGCCAATCTGGCCAATCCAATCCCAATCCACTTGGAAGTGGTCTGGATTGGGACCCCCTAATCCAATGTCCCAATCCGATTCTACTTTCCCTGCTTACAAATGGCTGCCACACTTAATGGAGGATACAATGACAACTTGTTGTCTTCGTGGGGGACGCAAGGAATCATTGGATCATCACTTTGTTAGGTGTTCTACTACTTTGTCACGTGTTCTACACAGGAGGTATGGCGGATGCTGTTTGACACGATTCATAGTTCTCATCAGCTCCCAGATAGAGTACAAATGTTTTCATCTTGGACAGGTAAATGGGACCCTCTAGGTTTTCATCGTATGGTGGCTAATCCTACATGTGACATTTTGGGCTTGATGGGGCAAAAGAAAATGAGAGAACTTTCAAGATGGAAGCCAAAATTCCAGAGAAAATAGTTCTGTTTATGAAAATGTCAGGGTATGGACAAAAACTCCTTTGTCAAGTGGATAATGTAAACTCATGCTTTTTTGGTTTTTCGGGTGGGTGGAACTTTTTAAATCACCTTGGTGTAAGCTTTCTTTTGGAAAGACAGATTCTTGAGAGTGAAAGGTTTCTATACATGCAAACACCCTACATTTTTATTTTAACCAATTTGTGGTATTATCCACATTTTACAAAACCATGTGCCCACCAACCCATTGATTTCCCCCCGGCTGAATCAACTGGTTCTAAGCTATGTTTCTCCTAAAGACATGCTATTACCATATGTTGGTTCTCCTAAAACCAACTCCCTATTGACAACGCAATCTAATTCAGTAGTTTTCCCTTTCCATCACCCTACATTGGCTTATAATTCCATGTACAAAGGAAGTTTTCAAATGTTGAGCCAAACATGGTGTACTTGTTCATGTACTATTCATGATGTGTCGGACTCGAAATAACATAGATTTGCACAACCAACTAAAAAAGCAGTCAAACACAGGAAATGACTACAAAAACAATAGATTTGCAACACAAACAATAACAAGCTATACAATATTAATCTGAACAATCTGCAGTCACTAAAGAGGACTGCAAGATCTGCCCAATTCAGTGATATATACTGATTCAAGATGATTGCACTATTCAAATCAATGGAGAGAATTGCGGCTAGTAAGTTAATAACCTGATGAAGAGTGATAAGTAGCTATATGGCAAATTGACAGCTCCGAAGCCAGAAAGTATAGCCATCACAGTCACACCTATCACTCCAACTCTGCTAACCAACTGTGGCATTATGAAAAAACCTGCCCCAAATGAAATATGTCAGGCTTGTCCAACCATGTAAAACTAATAAAGCTTCCTATGTATCCAAACAAAGAATAATCAACTGGGTCAATAAGACTTTAAGCTAAAAAATTCTGAACTCTTTTCTATTTGAGGCTTAAAAGGCTAGTCAATAGATGATTAACCGTGATGTCAAAAAAAATATCAGGGATTCCTGACGAATAATAGACCTGTTATAACATCCTATGCAGGTATTCAAAAGTAGAACTCTCCATAAAAGCCCATAAGATCAGCAAATTCTGTGCATAAGCAATTTTTGATAACATGAAAAACTAAAAATTGCTCTAAAACTTCTTTTTCAAACATTTCATGGATTGCACCACCAATTTTACAAGGAATAAACAAAGGTAGTACAATCAAGTGACTAGAGGATCGGTTCCCCTACCTCAGCAGCCAACACGCACCACCAATTTTATTAGAAATAAATAGAGGTAATACAATCAAGTGGGTGGAGGAGAGGTTCCTCTAACTCAACAGTCAACACTCGCTTCCAAAATACATCTCTAACCTCCTCCTCACCACTGCCACAGAAGGAAAGAGGCTACTCAAAAATAGATGTAAAATCTCTAAGACAAATTCTTAAATAAAAGATGAAACTTTCCCGTATGGTCTTTTGGTTGTAATCCCAGCATCAAAAACTATCAGATAGCTTTTGGAGAAATCCCCGCCTTACAATTTTAATCTCCAAATAGTTCCACAGCTAAGTAACCAGCTATTAAACATCATGAGGCCTATAGACACTTTGAATTCATTCCAATGGCATGTTGACCACATTGAATGCCATAAAATACATCACACCAAATAAGATAAAATCAGGATCTTGATTCTGAGTAATCAATAATGACCCCCTTCCTTATGCCTATACAATTAGGAAACCCTAATAATTTTCAATCCTCAAAAAAGAACAGCAAGTAAGTCAAAAGTCACTGAATACTTCCCTATCACAAGAAAATTCCCATTTGATTTTCTGTGTTTCATGCACCCACAATACCACCCAGATAAAAACCTTAACCATTTAAGTGATTCCGGTTCCATCTCCTGTGTGCTTGATTCTATCAAATTGGTGATAGCCATAGTACATACAATGTGTAACCATTTTTGTGTGTTGCACGAGACTCAAATCTTTTAAAGATTTTGAAGTTCTTTGTTTCCTTTTTCCTTTTTTGTGTGAGTACCTGCCCCTTCAGAGCTCATGGCTCACAACTTCCGAAATTGACCTGCCTTTTTTTGATGCCTCAATCCCCAAGAGCTTGCTTTTTCTACTAATTCTTTGTTGCTCCATTCAGAGATCAAAGAAGTTCCCCCTTTCCTTCCTGTAATAAACCTTTTGATCCCGCTTTCCCATATTTATTCTTTGAGCATTCTACTTGGGCTGCCCCACTGCTCTCTTCTGTCGCTGAGAGGAGCAAAAGAGGAGAAACATAAGGTCATGGAATAACATCTCCTGAAATTTTGTCACACTTACCCAGAACTGATGTTGTGCGCTACGCCAATAGACCCAGCCCCTCTTTGTAGCAAGTTGTCTCCATAGAAGCCCATTGGCAAACAGTTTCCATCTTCCTCACCAACTTGAATGGAAACCATGGAATGTATAGCTCCATCACAATCATGTATTTCTGTTCAATTCTCCACCCGAGCCAGGATATGATGCAAACACCACAGCACGGCAACCGGGATTTGTTGCATATTTCTGATGTTGCTTTATGTGGCAGTAGATCCAGGTCCTTAGTTATAGCAAGTCTCCTTCCCCAGAAAAGCCCATCGGCAAACTGTTCCCATCTTCCTCACCAACTTGAATGGAATCCACAGAAGGTATACCTCCATCACCATCACATATTTCTGTTGGATTCTCCAACTGAGCCAGAACCTGTTGTGAACATCCAGCAACGGTCAGTCTGGAAGCGGATCTGGCCTCGCTTTCTTTCACCCTTCCGCATCGATAAACATCTCGCGGTGTGTTCAAATTCTGATCGCTTTTACGCGAGAAAGGTGGACCACCTCTAGGCCAAAGTATTCCTCAATGACCGATAGCATATAAGTACTGTGAAGGAATGGTGAAAAGAACCCCCATCGGGGAGTGCGATAGAGAACCTGAGATCCGATGTGAACAACCAGTCAAACTTGTCTTCAAGCCAAACTGCCTGAGCTGCTTTATCCAGAGCTGCCCTGCACTCACCATCGACATCATACGCTCTACTGAAATAAATTAGCGGAAAACCAGCTATATCCGATCTTGGTTGGCCTTTCAAATTCATCTTGGATCCTTGTCAAAACTAGTTTCATGCACCAAATTCTAACCTTGACTGCATGAATTGCTTGTGCACCCAAACCTGAGTTATCTGAACTGGAGAGGACACCAGACAAGTTAATTCAGCAGTCAGCATCACTCATCATGTTCAACCTCGCATCTGCTCCCTCTTCTTTGCATGAAGCCCGGCCAACCTTGTATGCCTAGGCCACCTCCCGATAAGCTCACCACACTGTTCAAGGAGAAGATGGTGATGGGGGTTCGACAACAGGTTGCACCTAGAAGTCCTGCTGCCCCATCTCAACTTTAGACGCTCTGGAACAGCATAATCACCATTAAGTTTAACCAGAAACCTAGCATACTCCAGACTGCCAATGTGCTGCTGTGTCCCTATCGACCCTTCATCATGCCTAAGGAAGCTACTAATGCTTAGAAAATTTTCAAAATCCCACAAAGGAGAAGAGCATCCCAATGACACGACAATAGGTTGTCCTTCTCTTGGCTGCTACTTGAGTTTCAGTGTTGAAAGACCTGTGGATGTCAAGGCGTATGCCTAGGCACAATAGCGCTCCACGGCCCAAGTGCCGACCACCTTTCCTGGACAAAATAAGGAGATCCAGGCACCCACTTAGGCATCCCAGGTGGCCAGCCTAGCACGCTTGGGCGCCTAAGGCATGCCTGGACTGGGCAGACCCAAGCCATTCTAACAGGATTGGAACCTATTAACTACCCCCTCCTGACCACAACCCCCCCCCCAACACCCAAGCCCCCAATGGACTATCACAAAGGTTCTCTTGACCCCCTTTGCCACAGTTTCTACTGCCGCTTGCTGTTGCTGTTTGCCGCAGCCGCTCCCTCTCTCTCTCTCTCTCCCAACAAGTACCAACTGCATGGGGTTGACTCCCCTTGCTGTGCAAGTGGTCTCTCTCTCTCTCTCTCCAACCTTTGCACCCTCTAGTTTTGTGCGCTAGTCCCACTCTTACACACCCACAATCCAAAATGCACTCTGCCAAGTGCACAGTGTGCACGCATATAATGACACATACACGCACGCATTTACATCTACATCACACGCTGCAAACTAGACACTAGGGCTGTCAACGGAAATCCGATTATCCGGTTTTTCGATCCGCTACCGAAAAAAAATATCTGTTTTCGATAAAAATATCCGCCCGATAGTTATCGGAATCAGAAACAGATATTTCCGATAAGCTAGCGGAAACGGAAACGGAAACACCTGTTTCCGTATCCGCTTTCCGATTTCCAATTCCGATTATTATTAAAGATTTTTTTTTTTTTAGAAAAACATGGCTTGTACCACCAATTTTATTCATAAATAGAGGAAGTACAATGCAATACCAGATAGGAGAGATTCCTATCCCATCAAAACAACGAACCAGAAAATTACAAAGACCTTATCTATTTAAAGCCTTATTCCAGTTGGCAACAGAAAAACCTAGAATATGTCTAGACCAAGTATATAAAAAACTCAAACTCCTAATAACGATATTTTCCACATAGACTTTGCTTCCTCTGAAAACAGCCTCGTTTCTCTCTTTCCATATACTCCAGCAAATTGCATGAGGAATCATTCCGCAAAATCTTCTATGCATTTTCTGTTTTTGCTTAGAACTCATTTGTTTAAAGAAGGTCCACATCTCCCCTACTGTTAGGAATTTTGGTTTAAACTGCAATAACTCCCCGATGGTACTCCAGCACATTTGACTTATCTTGCAAGTGACTAACAAGTGATCCACATCTTTTGGATTGCTACCACAGAGAAGACACAAAACATCATCTTCCGGGCACCACTTCCTCCTATAGACTTTAGTAACAATCCTCTTTTCATACATCAGCCACATAAATGCTCTAACTTTGAGAGGTGATTTGATTTTCCAAACTTTCTCATACTTCAAGTATTTAGGCATGTCTTCCTCCAACTTATTATAATAGGACTTCACAGTGAAGTGCCCTATGGTAGGTTCCGAAATCAATTTATCCACCATATATGTATGAACAGAAGTGGCATATAAAGCATTAATTAAATCTGTAAGTTGATTTATTTCTTCCTCCTTCAAATTCCTGCGCATCTGAACATTCCATTGAACCTGGTTCCCCACTAGTTCATAACAATCTTTCACCAAGGACCACTGATCAACAGTAATAACATATAGGTTGGGGTATCTATCCTTCAAACATTTATCTCCCAACCATTTGTCCTTCCAGAAGAAAATGTTTTCCCCATTTCCTAGTTTGTGAAAAATATGTTTCTGAAAATTAATTCCAGCTTTCATGATATCTGTCCACAAAGGTGACATCATAGAAACATTTTTTTGTTGTAGGGAAAAATCTGCATCTAGGCAAATAATGTTTCTTGATGATCAGTTGCTTCCACAAACTTGGTTCTTCCTCCATTAATTCCCATAGCCATTTCCCCAATAGAGCAACATTCCAAACCCGCAGGTTCCTTACTCCCAGGCCTCCATTTGTTTTTGGTTTGCACACTTTCTTCCTGTTTATCATTGAAATACCTTTTTTGTCTTGATTGTAACCACCCCAAAGAAATCTTCTTATGATTTTATCTATAGCCTTGCAAACAGAAATGGGCATGAGAAAAACAGAACAATAGTGCATTGGTATTGCTGTGAGAACAGAATTTATTAGTGTAATTCTACCCCCAAAGGACAACTGTTTGGCCTTCCATGAAGACAACTTTCTTTGTATTTTAAGGATAATAGGGTCCCAATCTTTTACACTGACCCTTCTATCATTCAAAGGTAAACCCAAATAAGTGATTGGAAGTTTACCAATTCCGCATCCAAGAATATCAGCCACATTAGCACCCTGGTCTTCACTCAAATGTACAGGAATAACCGAGCTCTTATCATAATTAATTTTCATCCCAGAACATGCCTCAAATCCTTTCAACAGAAAAGATATAAACTTAACATTCTCCACATCAGTCTTGAAGAATAGTAAAGTGTCATCTGCGAACTGTAAATGGGAGATACCTGTTTGACCCCTGCAAATTTGAACACCTCTAATCCAACCATCAGTTTCAGCTATTATTAAAGATTTTTAAATGTAACTTTATGGATATATGGTTACGCTTATTGTATTTTAATCTTATTGATCATTATCTAATATACTAAGGCGTATTGGTTATATTTTGGTCTCATTCTATATGTTTTAAACAAATAAATCAAGAAATTAGCAGTTTTCAGTAATTATCGGAAATAATATCCGATTCCGATATTGGAATCGGAAATGGAAAATGGACTTTCCGATTTTATCGGAAACAGAAATGGAAAATGCACTTTCCGATCTTATCATAATCGAAAACGGAAATAGAATATCATTATCGGAATCAGAAAACGGAAACACATGTTTCCGTATCCGTATCCTATCCGTTTACAGCCCTACTAGCCACCTAACCCCTGCCCTCGCTCAATTTCTCTCACAAAGTTGGCACCTAGGCACTTAGGCAGTCACCTAGGCACTTAGGCAGTCACCTAAGCACTTTAGGTGGCTAGGCAGTAGGCACCCCAAGAATGTCTTGGGATGCCTTGCCACCTTGACAACTATGGAAGGACCAGACCATTCTACCACCATTCTCTGATCATAAATTATCTTATTTCTTGGCAAATGATCCTTCACCTACTAAGGTGCGCAGATAACCAACATGCATGCTCGTTGACTTTGCATATCTTCCAATCCATTTGTTCATGTCATGCCTGCCTCAAAACACTCTGCACCTCTTCCACATTTATAGGTTAATTGATCATGGAACCAATCACACATTCCATAAAAAGCTCAATATAGGTTTGATACATCAGAAACCAAGGCAGGTCGATGATCACTCCTGACTTTTCTGGAACCTCCAATGGCTCTGAGAAAATCCCTGACTATCCCTGCTAGCTGTTGTTTCATTGTTCATCAGACAAGAAGGTTCCGTGACCTAAGCCCTTGCGTCTCCAACAAACAAGTGCATTCCTGCAACAGTTAGCCACATGTTCGCTTGTAAGCATTCAGAGATACTCTGCTACATCGATGTCCTACATTATTTGGCTTCTGCTACGCACCTCAAATCACTGGTTATTTTAAGATGCATGCGACTCTCTTCTCCATACCTACCTTTCATCCCCACTCCTGATGTAGAACAAGATCCAGCCTTGCTGCCACCGATCCACACTGCTTTCTGCACGCTGCTCCCTTCTCTGCTCCACCTAGCCACTACATCCCACCAAGGAGACACAACTCTGGTTTTGATAAGGATTAAAAAGAGATTCTCTGCAATAGAAAAAATCCAATCAGGAAGTTTAGAACGTAAGAAACATAGTAACATCAAAATGGCACCTCTGATCTTTTCCTAGTGACACTTGTTTGTCTCTCTCCAGAAAGCCCATGGCATGGAAGGGAGCAGAAGTTTACAAATCCTCATGTCATCATTTTCAAAATATATCGGTGAGGACACTAAAACAGTTAGAAGGTTCAATACAAGCCACATTTATCGCCGTCGAAGAACCGTTCCGTCTTCTCTTTGGTTCCAAGACAACTCAAAGCCCATTTGATGCTTAGAGATATTTTTATTTGATTTTGTTTGGCCTATTTAAGGCCCATTACGTGGTTTTTCAATTGTTCAGGATTTTTTAGGTGCGATTTTCGCATTAATTATTGGAGGTAGCATTTTGAGTTGGTCCAGTTGGATTTAGAGTTAGAAGTTTGAGTCGGATTGCATAGTTTGGGTTTGAGTAGGATTCTCTAGGGAGATCTATATAAACTATTGTACTCTTTGTTTTGGAAATTAATGCATTAAAATTTGAGAGAAAAAACCTTGTTTCCTTGTATGCGCCTCTATGACGAAGGAAGCCCACTGGTGCGACGCCAGCTCTCCTTGCCCAATGCAATGATGGGGAACTCTTTCCCCGTGCCAATGGGCTTCCACCCCTCTGCTCGCTTCACCTTCCCCTTCTCTCTCTCTCTCTCTCTCTCTCTCTCTCTCTCACATTCCTGCCACAATTAAACAATAGACAAAAAAGAAGCAGGAGAAGAACCGAAGGAAGGGGAGAGACCGGAGTCGCCGATGGCCTCCGCAGCTCCACCAAGACCTCTGGGACCCTTTCTGGTGCCGCTAGCAGTCGCCGTGGGTCTCCCATAGGCCCCCGCAGGCTGCTGCTGCCCACAGCCCGTTCTAACACTGCCCTGCACCGCGCGGGGATCCCCGTCACCGCCGCCACTCTGTGTGGCACCGCTAGTGCTGGTCGTTGATGCCACAAGCCCCCCACCATCTCGTCACCTTCATTCTCTCTCTCTCTCTCTCTCTCTCTCTCTCTCTCTCTCTATCTATCTCTCTCCAATTGGGTTTTGAGGAAGGAGGAGGCGGAGGAACGAACACAGGGTAGGCCTCATCTGCCCCGCCCCTCCACCTCTTTCTTTAACCTGGTCAAACTAGTCCACCAGGTCCTAGCCGGTCCTCCCGCGGCACTGGGGTCTGCACCTTGGTCAACCTAGCTCCAACCCAAGGGCCCAAACCCTCTTCTTCCAACCCTGGTCTAACCAGATTTAACCTAGTTTAAACCAACTTCCAACAATGGTCCGAGCCACTTTCCCCAGATTCGTGCGCCCAGATCCTAAAGCCGTGAGCTGCGGACCATTGCACCACGCGGTGCACCTGATTGTTCTTAGCACACCACCATCGACAGGGGCACATCTGTGATTCGATTCGCATGCTATTCATGGCATTGGTTTTGTAATGGCCCCGCATTATAAATACTATATAAATCTTTCTTATAATGCGGTTCTGTCACTCGGATCTTAATGAAAATCTAAATCCGTCTTACACTTGGATCGATCAGTAGGACATAAAACTTTAGCAATAAAAAACAATCACACCATATGGAAGCAAAGAAAAATATTATATTTTATTAAACATGCCATTATACAACTAAAGTACAAAGAGTACAGAAGTAGAATAGTCAGCCTATGCTTACAACAGCAAGTATTTGCCCACTAACGATATTAAATTGACTGAGCTAACACAAAATTTAGGTTTCACGCTGTTGGGCCTTTTTTTAATAAAGAGGGGGGAGAGGAGAAGCCCCCCCACCGGTTCCCAAACCGGTGGGGGATCCAAGCCCGGTGGCTACCCCCACCGGTTGGAACCGGTGGCGGTACCCACCGAACCCCTCCCACTCTCTCACTCTCTCTCTTCTCTCACCCTTATTAATTTAAAAAAAAAAGAAAATGAAGGAGAGAGGGGCAAACCGGTGGGTACCCCCCACCTTAAGAATTCCGGTGGGTAACCCCCACCTCAAGGATTCAACAGTGGCATCCCCCACCTCAAAGTCCCACGGTGGGTACCCCCACCGGTTGAGGCCCCCATGGCCTATAAATTCCCCCCAAGGGGTAAGAAGAACCCCATACCCATATTGGCCCAAAAATTTCTAGGAAAAACTCTGCTCATTTGAAGACCAAATCCGATGCTCTTGTCCGGGTTTGCTGCGTTTGGAGGATATTTTTCATCTCGGAGGGCTCTCTTCCTAAGGTTTATTCTTAAGAGGAAACTCTACCGAATTTATATTGTAAAATCACCGTTCTATAAGACGGGATTATGCCGAAATGATGAATGAAATACTAATATTGTTCTTTGAGCATATATGTGTGCATGTGTGTTCATGAATCTATTACTTAAGTAACACTATGTTATTATATTTTCATATACATAATTAATTAGTTTAATAACTAATTAAAATGCATAAGTACATAATTAAATATTCTAAAATACTCTTGGCCTCACCTCATACATAATTAAATCTAGACTCATAATCAAAACTCAATAATGAAACATTGAGTCATAAAATAATATACTTAAGTTATAAAATGACTTAAATACCACCCATGCTTAATTAATTAATAAAATCTGTAAAAATTATTTAAAATCAGTAAAATGAATATAAAAATCAGAAAAATTCTGTAAAAACCAGTAATAATCAGTAAAAATCAGGAAACCAAATTTAAAAATTACATAAACCCAAAAATATGACTTAAATATCCTTCATATATCCATCTAATTAATAAAAATCAGTAAAATTAATAAAAAAATAGCAAAAATCAGTAAAAAACAGAGAACCAAATCTGAAAACATATAAAATTTCTGAAATGACCAAAATATCCCTGAAACTTAATGAAATTACAAAAATAACCTCATCCATAATAAAAATCTGTAAAAATCACAGAAAATTCTTAAAAAATATCAAAACCTCTCATGTGTCCAAAATACCCTCCAAACCTTAATAAGATGGATACAATTAACAAAATACCCTCAGTATGATAAAAATAAATAAAAATCTCAGAAAAAATATAAAAATAGACTTTAAGTCTAGAAATCCAATTCAGGTAAAATTATCGAAATACCCTTACCAAGATTCAAAAACTCGGCTCGGATCGGCACGGATCGGCCGAGTCGGACAGGTTTTTGGCCGACCGTGCCGATCCCGAGTAACCTGGCCGAGTCCAGGACTCGGATCGGCCGGTCCGAGCCGGATCGGGCGATCCGAGGCCGGATCGGGCCGGGTCGGCTCGGATCGGCCCGACCCGGCCCCCAACGGCTAGTTTGACTAGCCGTTGGGGGTCAAGCTAGCCGTTGCTGGCCGTTCCCAAACAGCCAGCAACGGCTAGTTTGGGCCTTGGGGGTCTATTTAAACCCCCCCAAGGCCCTCCTAAGGCTCCACAAATGCCCTTTGAGCCTCCTAACATTCTTGCTCTCTCTCCCTCATAGAATTCTCTCTCCATCTCTCCCACGAGGTCACTTCTAGTCTACTACAAGCTCCGCGATCTCTCATCTTCTTGTGCTGTGAAGGAATGGCATCTCAAGGTGCTGCTGAGCGGTCATCTGGGAATCCTCCTAGTGCTGATCCTGCTTGGGGTCATTGCACACCGGTGGACATAGGCCAAAGAAAGGTACAATGCAAATATTGCAACCGGGTTGTCTCTGGCGGGGTCTACCGATTCAAATAACATCTTGCTGGAATAAAAGGTGAAGTTGCAGCATGTGCTCGAGTTCCTTCAGAGGTTAGGATCCAATTTCGAACTTACATGAAGGAGAAGGAATCAAGCAAAGCAAGTACTGCCAGAAGAAGACAGGAAATTCGAGAGGAATTGACTGACCCAGCGCGAAGGTCTGATGCTGGAGTCCGGCTTGGTGGAAGTAATCAACCTATAAATGTTGATGATTGGGATACAAGTAAGTTTCTTATTTAACTTATTTTCATGTTCTTCATTTAACATTTTCAGACAAATAGTTATAGTAGATTAATTTTTTTTCTTTTACATTTAAAACTGAATTGCGACGTGCAATGGAAGCAAGCCGGCGGTCCTTTGCAGATGAGGACTTATTTCGGCACACTGGAAGATATGGAGGACAAGGAAGTGGCTCCACACCTTCTGCACAAGGGAGCACTAGTGCCGGCATGAGCACTAATGTATGCGAGGAGCTGCCTCAGAAGTTCACTAGAGCTGCAGATCCTAGAGTAGGTCCAATAGATCTCTTGCTCACCAAGAAGAGGGATAAACAACCTTCTATTAGTGCTGTATTCAAGAACTTAAAACTTTGTAAGGAGAAGATATGGAGAGCTACATCTAGGTGGTTTTTTTATAACAGTATCCCTGCTAATGCGGCCAAGGGGCCATATTATGAGTCCATGATCGAGACCATACAAGAAGTTGGCAAAGAGGTTGAAGGACCTTCTCCATATGAGATATACAACAAGTACTTGGATATGGAAGTTGATGACATCCGAACATACATTAAATCATTTGAAAGGATCTGGGATGAGTATGGATGCACTTTAATGTGCGATGGATGGACAGGTACATAAATCTTATATTCAGTTTCTTATCTTATCTTCATTTTTTCTTAATCAGAATAGGTCTTTTTCTGATTTCTTATCACGTTTGGAATTTTACAGGGATAACAAGAAGAAGTATGATCAACTTCTTAATTTACTGTAAAGCTGGAACCGTATTTTGGAAGTCCATTGATGCATCTGGAAAAATAAAGAATGCCCAGTACCTGTGTGAATTAATGGATCAAATGGTGGAAGAAGTGGGCGAAAAAAGGATTGTCCAAGTGGTTACGGACAATGCAGCGGCGTTCAAGTTAGCTGGACAAATGTTGATGCAGAAGAGAGAACATCTATACTGGGTTCCCCGTTCTGCTCATTGTATTGACTTGATGTTGGAAGACATTTGCTCTAATCCGATGGTAGATGGAGTGGTCAAGAGTGGTCGATTTATCACCACATTCATCTACAACCACAACAACATTCTGGATATCATGCGCACACATACTCATGGAAGAGAGTTGCTTCGTCCGGGAGCCACCAGGTTTGCATCTCAATATATCTCTCTAGATAGTTTAAGTCAACAAAAGAACAACTTGATTAGGATGGTGGCATCGGAAGATTGGGAGAATCACATATTGCGGCATGTACCAACTAAGGTCAGAGAGAAAGGTAAGAAAGTGGCTGATCTAATTCAGTCTAGACCCTTCTGGAGGGGGGTGCAAGCGGTGTTAAATGTTGTAGAACCGCTTGTCCGTGTCTTGCGATGGAGAAAGAAGATCGGATATGGGTTTTTTATATGAAGCTATGGACAGAGCTAAGGAGCTCATTCAACTGAACAACCCAACAACCTTTGTGAAGTGGTGGGACATAATAGACAGACGTTGGGAACACACTTTACATCACGATCTTCATGCAGCTGGTAAGCTACTAACTTTCTATATGTATTATTTGTATACACATTTTTCTTAAGTAATAACTAACTTCGACCTATTTATTTAGGTTATTTTTTCAACCCTCAGTACATGTTCAGAACTGATGGGAAGAAGGATAGCTATGATAGTTGTTCGGAAGTGTTGATGGGGGCTAAGTCTGTTATTAAGCGTATGCTTGCAGATGAGGACAGAGCAATATTGGCATGCAAGCAAATGCATGATTACAGAATGATGTTATACCACTTTGGGACAAGTACTGCTCAAAGAGCTGTCAAAATTTTGAGTCCAGGTTTGAAAATTATTAACTAGATGTTCTACTTAAATTTTAATTATACCTTACACATTGTTGACATGGCCAATTTTCTATTTACAGCTGACTGATGGCTAGATCATGGAAAAACATATGGGTATGAAGATCTAGCGTATGTTGCAATTCGGGTCTTAAGTCAAACAACCTCTTCATCAGGCTGTGAGAGAAACTGGAGCACCTTTGGCTTGATTCACACCAAGCAAAGGAATAGATTGAAGTCGAGCCGTCTAGAGAAGCTAGTATTCTGTCATTATAACATGAGGTTGAAACTAAAGAATCTGGAGCTCATAAGGAACCTTCAAAGGTAGGAGAAAGAGAGAATTTCCGGACAAGTCACAGAGACGACACATGCAGAAGAACCCATAGACTTGGATGAGCTGTTCGAGGAGCAACATCCACTAAATGCATGGGTTGATGCAAGCACCTCAAATGAGCCTGAATTCAACCCAAATGATCGGGAATGGGCGGAAGGTGAGTTAGATAATGTTCCATTACTTACTGATTTTCAACCTCCTTCTCCAAAACGTCATAAGAAGAGCAAAAAACAAGTACCAAGCAAAAGGAAGAGTGGTACTGGAATTCAAATTGCTGATCTGGAGACTATCGAGGAAGATGATGAAACGCCAGAACCAAGTGATGAGGTCCAATATCAAACCTCAAATGACTCGACATCAAAGACGAGCTCTGACAGTTCTGAGGATGGCGGAGATGCTACCAGTGCCCCAGCCCCAGCTCCACCAATTCAATTCACTGGAGAAGAAGAATTCACACATGCTACCCAAGATGAACATCATGGTAGCAGAGGAGGACGTGAAGAATCTTCCATTCAAACATTCAGCAGATCAAGGAGGAAGGACAAAAGTAAAGCTCCTCAGGAATATCAGGAGCAACTATCAGATGCATCATCATATAGTCAGCCTACTGGATATGTAGTTTACCCTCCTCAACATTCTGATACATCCAACTATTCAGGGGGTTGTCTAGAATATCCACAATTTTCAGTCATTTATACCAATACGGATGACTATAGCCGGTATGTGATGCAGTATGAACAATACTACCAGAGCTATATGTCATGGGCTGAGTATGTTAGCCATATGTTCATTCAGTATAATGTACGTTTGGAATAAATGTAAGTTCATAATCATATATGTAAGTTTATTCAAGGTTTTTTTGTCCAACAACATCTTATGTACTTCAAATCAATGTATTTCAACACAATTATGCATTAGACTTGTGTTTTATATTTTTTCCACATTTTTTCATATTTTTTCTATTTTTTTCTGCTATCCGAACCAGCCGAGCCTGACTTAGCCAGGATCGGCCGGGATCGGACTGACTCGGATAGGAATCGGCCGATCCGATCGGTTTGGGACCGGCCGATCCGGGACCCGATCCCAAGTTTCTTAACCTTGACCCTTACAATCCAAACACACTTGAAATAACTCTAAAATACCTCCTAAGGTTTTGAAACATTCCTAAATCATTAAAACTCATTTCACACACTAAAGTGACCATAATACCCCTATACTCTCCAACTTGACATAATTACAAAAATACCCTTATGGGTCTAAAATACTTAGAATCAATCCAGATAATTCGGAGTCAATCCAAAACACTTTAAAAAGTCTCCCATCAATTATAAACTCATCCTAAACTTGGGTGAGGCCAAGAGCTTAACCTAAAACATATCTTCATATGCATGTGCTGCCTGTAGTAGTAGTGTTGCATGTTATAAGGGCATCAACGGACGGTTAATCAAGGGTTGTCGAGCGGTTGCTTGACGTAATTAACACTGACTAAGGTCAGTGGAGAGAGGTCATATACTCGGATCTTCGCCTGATCCGAAGTCCCGAACTCCCTGAGGGCTTATCCCAAGCTCTTATAGTCCGATAAATAAAATAAATAAAACCAACCTATATTTCTCCAGATAAAAACAAAAAGACACAAAACGATAGGATTTTTTAAATCATAATCCGATAGGAGAGACAGTTAGGTTAGGTCCCAAACAGATGGCACGTCCGGTGGGACCTCTCTTTCCCTTCATCTCTCTGTCCGGTGATGCCCTCACCACAACTCTACTAGTAACTTTGTCATGTCTTATGCAAGTGATCGAGTTTCTGCTTAAAAGACGACGATGGCGGCAAGGGTCACGTATGGCCCACTTGTAGTGGTGACCCACGCACGGTGTGGATATCTAACCACGCCAAGATGCTTCGGGGACTTCCCCGCGATGATTGGATCTCCATACTTTCTAGAGGTCATTCTGGCACCGGAGCTTGTTCCGGAAAAGAAGAAGAAGAGGTGCGCTTCTCGCGCCAGAAGAAGCAACAACAGCGGCTGACGTAGGCGAGTGCTCGCCGTCAATACCATCTGCATCTCTCCAGCCTCCTCGTCCAACAGGAGGCAAAAGCGGAAGGTTCTAACCGCAAGCCCGTCCACGACGGGGAAAACTATATTAGTGGGGAACCTGCATATTCGTCTGAATGGCGGGCAACCCATCATTCCTAAGATCCATCATATCCCGACAGTTCCTGTCCAGAATCGGTTCGGGATTCTACCGAAAGTTTGCCAAGATGGGGCAACATTCAAAAAGAAGAAAAAGACTCCAAAGGCCCATGCTCGTCGGGAGCCAATAATTATACCAGAGCCTGCCATGTCTCGAGTAGGGGGCAATGCTACGCCTCGAGCAGGGGGCAACTCCATGCCTCGGAATGGGGGCAAATCTATGCCTCGGGTTGGGGGCAATCCATCGGAGGATAGGAGCATTCGCATAAAAGAAATGTGGGTAACCAAAGAGGAAGCCCGCAAAATTCGCCAGGTTAGGGTCACCCTAGCAGAACAACAGACTCAACAGCTCGTAGAACCTGAAGGGCAGATAACCAACCCAGCTATCCAACCTTATTCCCTGCGAGGTCAAAAGGGAAAAGGTGCCTATAAGGCACATGAGCAAGTCCGACAGAGGACATCTATTCTCGAGCGATTGGGCACATTGGTCCGATCGACTCACAAAAAGAAGAGAACTGCCAGAATGACAAAGAATGGCATATAGGTCTACACATGCTACACCTCAAGTATCACCAACCGGCAACTTTCCTTGCCGGAAGACCCAAATGATATTTTCAATCTGATGCAACGGGACGGGCCCATAACCCGTCAAATGGAGCAGGCTATGCGCTTGCTGAATCGAGGAAGCCAGGGAGCAGAGCCACCCCAAATTGGCAGTAGCAATGCTACTAGACGAGCTGATGAAAACAGGGCAAATGCTTCATATATCGAAGCCGCTCCAGAACAACCTCAAGATCAAATACAGCCTCAAACTATGGAGGAGATGAAGCAAGAAAATCAACAACTCATGGCCTTACTCTATGGTCTAATACAAAAGATGGAGGAGCAGCAAAGGATAGCTCAAGTCCCCCCAGTAAATGCACCACCTCCAAAGGTAGTGTCTATGCCAACGGTGATAAGACCGCAAGCTGCAGAGGTCAACTTCAACCCTGATGAGATACAAGAAGATCAGGTTGTGGAGCCCAATAATAATGCTCAGCAATCCCATACTTCTGCAGATGATGCTACAGCGTTGTAGAAGCATCTTATCGAGCAAATTGTTGAAGCCAAGATGGCAGAACAAGACGACGGAATAGGCACATTTGACTTATACAAAGTGCCATTCCCAGTACGTCATATGTTCAAGAAGCTCCGACCAGATCACAACAAGTGCCCCAAGTTCACCAAGTATGACGGGGAAGGCTCGGCCCAGGAGCATATTACCCACTATATGAGTGACTTGGGAGAGTTGGCTACTGATGAGGCCTATCTTCTGAGGTTCTTTTCTACCTCTCTCACGGGCGCTGCATTCCAATGGTATGCAAAGTTGAAGCCTAAACTCTATCAGCAGTTGAGAGGAAATGCAGAAAAAGTTTCTTGACCGCTTCAAGGTGTCGGAACGAAAGGTCATCATCACTGAATTGGTGACACTAAAGCAAGGCAAATATGAATCCGCCACCGACTATATCCAAAAATGGCGGAACCGCTGCATGAAATGCGACAATCCGCCGATCCAAGAGGATGCGGTGCGATTGGGCAAAAAGGGCTTAAAGCCTGAAATAAGTGAAAAGCTGATTGGCGCAAATGTCAGGAACTTTGATCAGCTAAATAACATTGTGACGGAGGTCGAAATATTTTTCGCCGACCATCCAACTATTGTCTCCGTTGGAGGGAAAGTCCCAAAGAAGCAAAATATAGATACAGAAGAGGTCAATGCCGTAGACTTTGCCTCGGCTGTAGAGAATACATGGGGCAAGAACAATGCAAATGCCTCAACATCCAATAAAAGGGGATCATATGCCACCCTTAATGAGAGAAGGAAAATGCCTTACTCTTTCATCAGAGAGCATACAAAGAGAGTTGTTTAACGTCTGCATGCGGACAAATCTCTTGATGCTACCTGAACCAAAAAGGCCAGCAGAAGTTGGTAAAATAGATGAACCCAACTATTACATATACCATCGTATTTTGGGACATGTAATAGAGGATTGTTATATCTGCAAAGGGGAAATTAAAATGCTCATCCGAGAAGGGGCCGTGGAGATGAGAAAATACCTGGTAGACCCGCCTCAGCCACATAGAATGCCCAGACAAACATTTGCAGCAAATGTCGTCCACATGGATGAAAACTCCTCAGAAGAAGAGCCTGCAAATAAGAATATAGATGCCCCTCCGGAGCAGGAAGTGATGCCATAATATCCTCCAGTAACCCCCACTTCAGAAGGGTCTATCGTGGCAGCACTGGAGGAGATTCAGATGAGTATGTCACAGCTCTCCCATCAGCAAGTTTCGCCGGAGCATGAGGCAATACCATCATACGCTCCAGCGACTCCCACTCCAGAAGGGTCTATCATGACAATACTGGAGAAGATTCAGATGAGTCTGATACAGCTCTTTCATCAGCAAGTCTCACTGGAGCAAAAAATAACTCCATCATATACTCCAGCAACCACCACTTTAGAGAGGCCCATCATGGCCGCATTGGAGGGGATTCAAGTGAGTCTAGGACAAATCTCTCATCAGCAGTATGAACTCACTCAGGTAATGAAAGGTCTTGCAAGACAATGGACAGAAGTTCTGACAATGGACAGAATCAATAGGCCCTTCTCCTTTGAGGAGCCAGGACCAGAATGCAGCCGTCCTTTAAAGAAGAAGGGCAAACTTGTCATAGACTTAAATGAATCACCAGAAACCCAATACCGAGAGGGAATGGTGGAAAGGTTATGAAAGTGACGACAATACTCCCGAAGCCACCTTTGCAGTTAGACAAGGTTCTCGGGGAAAACAAGTTGTTGATGCAGAAACAGGGATAAGTTTTAAAGATACTGAATCCCTAGCAAAAAAGCTCAAGAGACCATACTCCTTCCCAAAGTCAAAGACCAAAGAACTCTTCGAATTATGTATGAGCAGAAAAGCAATTGTTCTGCCCAAGCCAAAAAGGGAAGAAGAAATGCATCGGATAGATGCACTCAACTACTGCCCATACCACCGCTTCATCACCCATCCAATTGAACGTTGTTTCATGTTCAAAGATGAAGTAGAAAAACTGATTCAAGAAGGAAAGATAAATATGGGGAAATACCTGGTGAATCCCCCACAGCCACATGCGATTACACATTGAGCGTAATTCACAAAGCCATGAGCATTATAAAAAAAAAAAAATCATCATCCAGCAACTCACCGAGGTATGGCTCACAAAAGCCGTTCGTACCAAGTGTGTTCAAAATATGTATATAGACATACTCCGGTGGGCGGAGAGCTCTCTCGGCCTGTCTCAGGCGGGGATCAAGTTTTCCCACATTCCTACCTAGGGAGGATATCATAGTCGCCAATGATGAGAAAATCCTTGGTGTCACTTTACATTGGATAAGTGGCACATAAATTATCCCATCAAGGGCTACGACCGAAGCGACGATGATGACGTCCTCTCGACTCGACAAGGAAGTGGGAAACTCGATTTCTCACTTGATAGGGTCAGGAAGAGCATTTCACCCTCTTGGCTAAAATCATTTGTTCCACCAGAAAAATATCTGTCAATAATTCATACCGAAACACCAAAGTCTTTGTGCCCCTGGGAGGCGTTGTATCCTAAATTTTCCCACCACTGCCCAGAGGAGGCGTTGTATCCCAAAAATCTCTATAGCCGCCCCGAGGAGGCGTTGTATCCTAAAATTCTCATTTTCGCCCTGAGGAGGCGTTGTATCCTTAAAAAAAAAAAATTCTCATTACCGCCCCAAGGAGGCGTTGTATCCTGAAATTTCTCACTACCGCCTCGAGGAAGCGTTGTATCCTGAATTTTCCCTTGGCATACACTAGTCCCACTAGCATGCCGTAAAGGGTTGAAAATTTTCTTATCGTCCCGAGGAGGCATTGTATCTTAAAGCTTTCCTATTCACTCCTGGGAGGCGATACGAAAAAAACTTACTCGCGTCCCTGGGAATGTTATATCCTAAAATTCTCCTCATATATCATAGTCCCACTGGCGTGCCGCGATAGGTCGAAATTTCTCCTTTCCGCCCCAGGGAGGCGTTGTATCTTAAAAATCTCATTTTCCGCCCCAGGAAGGCGTTGTATCCTAAAATCCCATTTTCTCGCCCCGAGGAGGCGTTGTATCCTGAAATTCCCATTACCGCCCCGAGAAGACATTGTATCCTGAAAATCCCCAATTCTCGCCCCGAGGAGGCGTTGTATCCCCAAAATTTCTATAGCCGCCCCGAGGAGGCGTTGTATCCCCAAAATCTCTATAGCCGCCCCGAGGAGGCGTTATATCCCCAAAATCTCTATCACCGCCCCAAGGAGGCGTTGTATCATAAAATTCTCATTCTCGCCCCGAGGAGGCGTTGTATCCCCTAAAATCTCTATAGCCGCCCCGAGGAGGCGTTGTATCTTAAAATTCTCATTTTTGTCCCAAAGAGGCATTGTATCCCAAATTTTCCCCATAAATCATAGTCCCATCGGCGTGCCCATATATTATAGTCCCATCGGCGTGCCGTAACGGGTCGAATCTGCCCCGAGGAGGCATTGTATCCTAAAATTGCCCCTGGTATACACCAGTCTCACTGGTGTGCCGTGATGGGTTGAAGTTCGTATTTTGCCTACGGGAGGCGTTAAACTCTGGAATTCGCCTACGGGAGGCTTTAAATCCTGGAATTTATATTTCGCCTACGGGAGGGTTTGCATCTCGGAATTCATATTTCGCCTACGGGAGGCATTGAATCCCGGAATTCATATTTCGCCTATGGGAGGCGTTAAACTCCAGAATTCGCCTACGGGAGGCTTTAAATCCTAGAATTCATATTTCGCCTACGGGAGGCTTTGAATCTCGGAATTCATATTTCGCCTACGGGAGGCATTAAATCCCGGAATTCATATTTCGCCTACGAGAGGCGTTAAACTCCGGAATTCGCCTATGGGAGGTTTTAAATCCTGGAATTCATATTTCCCTACGGGAGGCATTAAACCCCGGAATTTGCCCGCGGGAGGCTTTAAATCTTGAAGTTCATATTTCGTCTACGAGAGGCATTAAACCCCGGAATTCGCCTATGGGAGGCCCAATATCTCAAAATCCTCGGTCTCCGGGAGCCGTTGTATTCCAAAATTCACGGCTACCTAGAACTCCATTTTCTCGAAAACTACATATAATTCATTATCGGTTCTCAGAGAAGACTCAGTTCCCTACATATATTCATTATCGGTTCTCAAGGAAGACTCAATTCCCTACATAAAATTTCTTATCGGTTCTCAGGGAAGACTCAGTTCCCTACATATATTCCTTATCGGTTCTCAGGGAAGACTCAATTCCCTACATAAAATTTCTTATCAGTTCTCAGGGAAGACTCAGTTCCCTACATATAATTCTTTATCGGTTCTCAGGGAGGCCTCAGTTCCCTACATATATTCATTATCGGTTCTCAGGAAAGACTCAATTCCCTACATAAAATTTCTTATCGATTCTCAGGGAAGACTCAGTTCCCTACATATAATTCCTTATCGATTCTCAGGGAAGACTCAGTTCCCTACATATAATTCATCATCGGTTCTCAGACAAGACTCAGTTCCCTACAGATATTTCTTAGCGGCTCACAGGGAGGCCTCAATTCCCTACATATATTCCTTATCGGTTCTCAGGGAAGACTCAATTCACTACATATAATTTATTATCGGCTCACAGGGAGGCCTCAGTTCCCTACATATATTCCTTATCGGTTCTCAGGGAAGACTCAGTTCCCTACATAAAATTTCTTATCGGTTCTCAGAGAAGACTCAATTCCCTACATATAATTTCTTATCGGCTCACAGGGAGGCCTCAGTTCCCTACATATATTCATTATCGGTTCTCAGGGAAGACTCAGTTCCCTACATAAAATTTCTTATCGGTTCTCAGGGAAGACTCAATTCCCTACAGATATTTCTTAGCGGCTCACAGGGAGGCCTCAGTTCCCTACATATATTCCTTATCGGTTCTCAGGGAAGACTCAGTTCCCTACATAAAATTTCTTATCGGTTCTCAAGGAAGACTCAATTCCCTACATATAATTCCTTATCGGTTCTCAGGGAAGACTCAGTTCCCTACAGATATTTCTTAGCGTCTCACAGGGAGGCCTCAGTTCCCTACATATACTCCTTATCGGTTCTCAAGGAAGACTCGATTCCCTACATAAAACTCATTATCGGTTCTCAGGGAAGACTCAATTCCCTACATATAATTCCTTATCGATTCTTAGGAAATACTCAATTTCTTACATAAAATTCGTTAGCGGTTCCTAAGGAAGCCTCAGTTCCCTACAAGAATTTCCTTAGCGGTTATCAAGGAAGCCGTAATTCCCTACCGAACAAAAAAAAACAGAGAAAAAAAATGGGACTTAAAAACGAGGTGCCCCGACGGACTTAATCGATCTCGTCCTCAAAGGGATCGGTTAAGGGTAAAAAGGTCTTATACCCAGCTAAGGTGAAAACCCGAAAGGGCACCTTAGGCAAAATCGGATAACCCCGCTGTGTGAAAACCCGCAAGGGCGCACAGGCAAAAATAAGAGGGGGCTAACGCTGGCGAAAACCTGAAAAGGCGCTAGTATTAGTTTTTTAAAAAAATAATAATAATAATAATAATACAGGCAACATACAACAAAGAGTTCATAACTCAAGCTTGGCATAGATCTTCAGAAATAATATACTGAAGCAATTGTGGAGCTCGAGATAAGCACGCGGGGTAGTTCGAGTTCTTCGACAAAAGGGGAGGCAACAGGAACTACAATAGAGAAATAGTAGATCAACTCTGGCCTAGGAAAGAGCTATGTCCCGCCAGAGACTGCAATAGACTATCTACCAGCAAATGGAAAACTTCAAGCCTTTGAAGAAAATTCGGCTCCATCTCCGGAGTGGTAGTCGAAGTAATGATCAATGGCTGCCACAGAATAGGAGTTCTTACTCCAAATAAAGCTTCAAGAATGTATGCACGTAGGCGCAGAGAAGCAATCTAGGCGTCCGCGATACTAGAAAGGACAAATCCTTCTGATATTGGAGCATAGGAGTCTTCGTAAACCGAGCTGCATTGCCTGCCTCGATAGTTTCAATCTCGACCCACTTTGGCGAAATGCTTCTCGACAATTGGCGAGACTGGAATATTGTCCTCCCCGTGCCCTGCCATAGGAGGAACTCCCGCGTGGGCCATGAGGACAAAGATAGCAAGCTGCAAGAAGATAGAGAGATGAAATCAGTGCCAGAGAGCTACAATAAAAGTCTCGAAAAACAAAAATCGACCAAGTCCTAATGAACTCATAGGACAAAGTCAAATTGCTATGAACTAGATATTAGGCCAGTCCAGAACGCTTCGTGCAGAGCTCCTGGAAATGCCAATATAAGGTACTGATACCCTAAGATAGAGCAAATGCCAGAAGAATTAAACGACTCGCATGTGTATTCTTAAAGAGTCTCCATGTCATGAAGGCCAAGAGATCTCCCAGAATCCAAGTAAACGTCGAAAGATTCGAGCGGCATCAACTCTCGGGGAACCTCCAAGTCATGAAGGCCAAGATGATTCCCATAATCAGAGAGGTTGGACACTTTCAAATACATCCGAAAAGTCGAAAAGTTATGAAAACAAGACTTCCTGGACGTATTTTGAGGTGTCTATGTACCAAAATTAAGGGTCATCGGGACACAGATAAGCTCAAATGGAGCATATGCATAGCAAGCCGAAGCGATGTGTCGCCCGACATATACGAGACGGCGGTTGACTTCTCCTAATAGTCACAAATACATAAGGCAAGACACAGGAATTCATCATGACAGTGCCGACATGCCGTGTGTAGGACTTCTCAAGCACGCAAAATGAGGATTCTTGTAGCCAAATGAGGCACGGGACATGCACCGTCGTCTTCACTTCCAGCACATGTCCCGTGGGGGGCATTTGTTAGGCCTTTTTTTAATAAAGAGGGGGGAGAGGAGAAGCCCCCCCACCGGTTCCCAAACCGGTGGGGGATCCAAGGCCGGTGGCTACCCCCACCGATTGGAACCGGTGGGGGTACCCACCAGACCCCTCCCACTCTCTCACTCTCTCTCTTCTCTCACCCTTATTAATTTTTTTAAAAAAAAAAATAATGAAGGAGAGAGAGGCAAACCGGTGGGTACCCCCCACCTTAAGAATTCTGGTGGGTAACCCCCACCTCAAGGATTCAACAGTGGCATCCCCCACCTCAAAGTCCCACGGTGGGTACCCCCACCGGTTGAGGCCCCCATGGCCTATAAATTCCCCCCAAGGGGTAAGAAGAACCCCATACCCATATTGGCCCAAAAATTTCTAGGGGAAACTCTGCTCATTTGAAGACCAAATCCGATGCTCTTGTCCGGGTTTGCTGCGTTTGGAGGATATTTTTCATCTCGGAGGACTCTCTTCCTAAGGTTTATTCCTAAGAGGAAGCTCTGCCGAATTTATATTGTAAAATCACCGTTCTATAAGACGGGATTATGCCGAAATGATGAATGAAATACTAATATTGTTCTTTGAACATATATGTGTGCATGTGTGTTCATGAATCTATTACTTAAGTAACACTATGTTATTATATTTTCATATACATAATTAATTAGTTTAATAACTAATTAAAATGCATAAGTACATAATTAAATATTTTAAAATATTCTTGGCCTCACCTCATACATAATTAAACCTAGACTCATAATCAAAACTCAATAATGAAACATTGAGACATAAAATAATATACTTAAGTTATAAAATGACTTAAATACCCCTCATGCTTAATTAATTAATAAAATCTGTAAAAATTATTTAAAATCAGTAAAATGAATATAAAAATCAGAAAAAATCTGTAAAAACCAGTAATACTCAGTAAAAATCAAGAAACAAAATCTGAAAATTACATAAACCCAAAAATATGACTTAAATATCCTTCATATATCCATCTAATTAATAAAAATCAGTAAAATTAATAAAAATTAGTAAAATTAAGCAAAAATCAGTAAAAAACAGAGAACAAAATCTGAAAACATATAAAATTTCCGAAATGACCAAAATGTCCCTGAAACTTAATGTAATTACAAAAATACCCTCATCCATAATAAAAATCTGTAAAAATCACAGAAAATTCTTAAAAAATATCAAAACCTCTCATGTGCCCAAAATACCCTCCAAACCTTAATAAGATGAATAAAATTACCAAATTACCCTCAATATGATAAAAATAAATAAAAATCTCAGAAAAAATATAAAAATAGACTTTAAGTCTAGAAATCCAATTCGGGTAAAATTAACGAAATACCCTTACAATCCAAACACACTTGAAATAACTCTAAAATATCTCCTAAGGTTTTGAAACCTTCCTAAATCATTAAAACTCATTTCACACACTAAAGTGACCATAATACCCCTATACTCTCCAACTTGGCATAATTACAAAAATACCCTTATGGGTCTAAAATACTTAGAATCAATCCAGATAATTCGGAGTCAATCCAAAACACTTTAAAAAGTCTCCCAATCAATTATAAACACATCCTAAACTTGGGTGAGGCCAAGAGCTTAACCTAAAACATATCTTCATATGCATGTGCTGCCTGTAGTAGTAGTGTTGCATGTTATAAGGACATCAACGGACGGTTAATCAAGGGTTGTCGAGTGGTTGCTTGACGTAATTAACACTGACTAAGGTCAGTGGAGAGAGGTCATATACTCGAATCTTCACCTGATCCGAAATCCCGGACTCCCGAGGGCTAATCCCAAGCTCTTATAGTCTGATAAATAAAATAAATAAAACCAACCTATATTTCTCCAGATAAAAACAAAAAGACACAAAATGATGGGATTTTTTAAATCATAATCCGATAGGAGAGACAGCTAGGTTAGGTTCCAAACATACGCCCTTATATTAGCGTTTGGGTCCCTTTCTTGAAAAAAATAATTTAAAAAACCTTATGAGTCTCAGTTGAGAGCTTAGTAGAGGTCATTTACTCCCTACTGCAATTTCGAGCTCAACACATATCTTACAGGAAGTAATAAAACGCACTGTCATAAGGAAAATACATGCAATTGTATGATCTAGCGATAAATCTCGAAAAATTCTTTAACATCAAAATAACACAACATTGAGTTCTTTGTAGGACATTGAGCTATTTTCTTTTAATTTGGTTATTTAACACTTCGTTTTATGTTCATGCATGGTATAAATATGTAACTACAAAATAACGAAAGTTCATATATAGTCTAAAATTCTTCTTTCTTAGAGCTGAGCTACGATCAGGTGTTACTCTGATCCTTTCATTCACTTTCCTTTCAAGTCCATCTTGATAATCGGTCGCCCCTTCGACTCTGTAGCTCATTCACATAAAGGATGTAACAGGAATATATCATTCACCAGCAGTCTTTATCTAATTGAGCAGGTTGCCCAAAGTTCTTAGCCAACTGAAACTCACAGCTTAAAGTTATGTCGTCCTGGCTCCAGTCCCGAGTGCACTCAAGCAGTTTATCTAACCTATCCCAGGATGTTCCGAGTCTAGACTACTAGACCCCTTTATTAACTCGATCAGTCTAATTCTGAGTCACAACTTGATTGGTCTTTTTCTTTTTCAATTCAATAGGAGACACCATGTCTTTCTTTCACTTGTGACAATAACCCATGTCCCATATCCCCAAGGACAAATCTGAGGAACTTACCCACTGGTGAAGTACTGTCACCTTGTTAATAGTAGGAAAAATATCTCAAGAAATTCACAAAAAACATGATCTATGTTAGAAAATATATCCATAGGAATCAAAATCTTTACATAATCCGAAATGCGATCTTATCCACTTTATGAAGAGTCTTACTCACAATCATCTCCCAGTCTTTCATTATCTTAAAATTTCATTTTATGGCGAGTAATTCAATTTCTTATGTTAAATCACAATATTTACTTTAATATATCACCACTTGGTGTATATATACTTCTATCAAGAAAAATCGATCAAAGTAGGTCATGAAAATCAATCAGAGTAGATCGCAAGTTAAAAAAAAATCTTGCATGACGTAAAAACATGAAACCATCATCATGTTAAAACACCGCTTAATACTTGAAATTTTTTTGACATAACATCCCCTTATTTATGGCATGATATCATCTTTTCGATCCTCCAAAGAAAATCCAAAAAAGAATGGAGAAAAAGAGTAGGTTAAGTATCACCCTACTTCTTAGGAAACCCGTTGCGGAAGCCTTGCCGCGTTGCCGCCATCAGATCCCCGCTGGCTCTCCGATTGCTCCTTGTCCTACTCTTCTTCTTCTTCTTCTTCTCTCTCTCTAGCTCCTACATCAACCCTTTCTCTTTCTCCCTTTCTTGAGTTTGAGGGGAATAAAGCCAAGACACCTATATAAATAGCCTTAGACCCCCAGTTAGAAGCTAACAAGTGTCTACATAGGTGTCTTGTAATGATTAAATGAAGACAAACTAGGTGCGCCCCTGAGGTGTCCACCTAATGATCATATCGAGACAAAATGGAATGATGACATGCATAGGTGTCCTAAATGAGGTGGAAAGTATGGAATTCCCTAGAAGGAAAATAGGTGGCAATCCCTTTACACCACACCCTTTCATGAAAATTTATTGCTTACATATCCTTATTTTATATTCTTCTCAATAATGAACTATAAGGTCATCCTTTTAGCAAATCGAAGACAAATTTAGAACCTTAAAAATTTTAACTTAGGACTTATAAGAAGTACCAATAACACTTTAATTCTTAAACTTTTGATAATTGTATTTATACTTTTTAAGGATTTATAAATATACCATTTCATAATTATGTATATTTTTATAACGCTCATTAACAACTTGATTGCACCAAAAATTCACTAACATCATAAGTAAACTTTTTCTTTGATATGTTTGTTCGAAATATAAAGATTCTTTTAAATATATCTCTTTTTCTTCATATAATTGTGTAGATATCGTTACTTTTTGTAGGTCATTACAGGTTTCCTTTCAGTGAGGCCAATATCACTCCTGCATACTACCACCCCAACAGTGCCTCGTTTTGCATGTCGTGCACGACACCCATTCGCGCATCCTAAGGCCCACGTCAATTGCCTCGATTTGTATGGCAATCTTCGAGCAGACTTTATGGCATGCTTATGAAGATAGCATCCCAACAATGCGTGCATCAATTGTGGCCCATTAATTATCATGATTTCTAGCTTGATATTATTTCATTACTATTGGAGCATGTTATCTCCTTGCAAGGAGTGGGACCTTTTTTATTGTACTTTGAGGATGGTACACGAGCACTGGGTGTTCTTCTCCCACGCACCAACATGGAGGTACGTACTTCTCTCTCTTATTGTAGCTTACTTTTCTAGTATTTACTTTCATTTGTCACCGACTTATAAGGTAAGACACCTACCCCATGATACATCACCACTACTGGCTTAAAAGTAGTTACATTACACATATCCCAAGAGTTTCAGCAGGACTTTGGGGTGGTTCTAATTTCCTAGACTTATGGTAGTTTCTCAACTACCAACGGTCTCACGTTTCCTCATCGCGAGAGGTACAAATACTCTGCTAGCTTCTGTTGTTTAACGTGGTTATCTAACTTTACTTCGTGTGATTTAAGTTGCATGTACTTATTATTATATTGCTAGCTACTTATCTCTGATTTCGTTAGTGAGTATGTCAGTTCTGTTAGCCGTCCGGCATTAATATCTCCTCCATTGGGTTGTCAACTGGAAGCATAAGATGTCAGGGTCCTTTTCACATTTGCAATCTAAAAAGTTAAAAACTTATGACTCGTTAGGTACAGACACACGTGTTAGACACGGCAAAGTTTTGCAACAAGATAGGATATGGAAAGTGTAGTCATGGGGACTATCTGATTATCCGTACGTACTAAAATGTGTATAGTAAGATATGATCAACTGAAACTTATTGACATGTCACCACCAATAAAGCAGACAAACCTTTATCCCCAGAGGGCATAGGAAAGTGGATCCCCATGCGCCAAAAAGCATAAAGAAATGCAGAAAGGAACAATATAGCTCCAAGAGCAGCTCGCTCCTTCCTCAACCCTGAAAGAGACAGAAAAATCCATTTATCGTCCTACAAGTGAAAAAGAGAGGAAGTTTTTTAAAGTCATGCAGTATTGAGTAATAACATGCTGAATGTAAGATAATCCTGCATATATTTTCAACACATGGTAACAAAATTCCTGCATGGATAGGGATGCAGCCATGGATTGCCAGCCCCTTTGGACTCGTACAGGACCCTATAAGTTGACTCAGTTTTCAGACTTAAATGAGTTCCAGGATAGGTAACACAATTCAATACTATGTCTAATGTATTTAACAGTTAAAATTCTTGAGAAGCGAAGAGGTTAATTCACACAAAACATTACAAGTTAGCGGGAGTCATCTTACAAGTAGGTACAAGTCGACTCGATTTTTTTAAAAACCTAAGTCAATATCGGGTACAGTGGACATAGTAAATCATGTCTTAAAATATCAAATTTCCCAGAAGGCTATCAAAATGTAAAATGTCCTAGTCTTGGGGGACACTTGAGACTTGAGGGTTGCACCAATTTGGTGCCTTTTGTGTAGAGGGCATTTGTGAGGGGTTTTGTTCCTTACTCTTGTACATTCACCACTTTCTCATTTTGAATATACTGTGGCACCATCTGTGCGTCTATATACATATATATAATAGAGAGAGAGAATGACTACTCTGTTATTAGATAATAGAAAAATTTTCTGTTAACAGTTTTCGTACCGTCAGATTGAACAAATCCTACGGTTTGTTCGGCGCCCGAAATTCACAAGGTAGTTGGCATCACGGGAGGGAAGGGGAAGCACGTCATCATGTTTTGACGGGGCTCGAAGCTTAAGAAGGTAACTGCCCATCCATGTTAGGGAATCTAAATCTCTGGTATCCCACGTTGACGGGATTCTTGCTGGCAGCACTTAGTCAATGCATATTAGGCATCTCATGGGCAGCGCGTTAGAAATCCCCCAGTCCCCCACTTGAACGGGATTCTTGCTGACCTCATTTTCACCTATAGTAACTACCTAACAAAGAGATACAAACCGTAAAATCCGATCCAATGATGCAGACTTGTGATAACAGAAAAGTTAGCTATTCCCTGATGTGAGAGCAAGAAGTGGAGATGCAATGGCCATGTATATGGATGGCGGTGAATAGACGCTCTTTACAAATGGACAAAGAGTAGGTGGACTTTTTTAGAGCATATCTTTTATTTTGTTTAGTTAATTGATAGGAGGGTCTACCTCTTCATTTTTTGCACTGAGCCATTTGGTCTTATTGGGATACATAGTGCACGTAAAAATCTGATTTGTGTTAGAACTACGGAGGTTAAGTTTGGAAAATGAACTATGGGATTGGATGTAGAACAACATGAAGAGAGAGAGAGAGATGTAGGGTCTGAGGAGGGCAATGTCAGTGGTAGCCTCTGGGGCTAGCCGCATCCTGTTGGGATCTATCGTCTAGCAGGCCCATCCTGTAATGCCTTCTACCCTCCCCCCGATCCTGCATCTTACTTGGGCTTCCATAGCCATGGCCCCAGGTGCTTTCAATGCCTATGCTAGGGGCACGAGTTGAGGCATTACAAGGGTCTAGTGACGCATTGGCATTTTGGGGGAGAAGGGCACATACAACTCTACCCTACGCCCAAATCTTTGCAGTTCCAATAAGAAAGAGTGTGTGTGTGTGTGGTGGTAGTGGGGGGGGGGGGTGTTTTTTCTTTTTTTTTTTGAGGGGGGGTGGTGTGGAGGTGCATTCATATATGGAGGTTGTACATTGTGGTAGTCCAACCAGGGAGAGGGTCAGGGAGACTACCGCTCTAGCAGTGAACATCCCTAGTGAGTCTTTGACTCCCTGTTTCCTTTGGCTTAAAAGATGCCTTTGGGTCCATCCAGCCGGAGGGCGTGCTGATCTAGAGGAGGTCAAGGATACTTTGAGGAGAGGGAGTGGGGGATGAGGAGAGTGGGATATTCGCCAGCTAAGTGGGGATGGCTCCTCGTTGTTGGAAGCTTTGAGGAGGTTCATACAAGCTAGCAGCTCAAGGATCCTTACCAGTAAGGGGACTTCTCTATATGTAGCACTTTGGGAGACCCACTTAGGAACTCACTTAGATCCTAGGGTTCTTAGGGTGGCCCTCCGCCGGGGTTCCCATGTAGTTGAAGGCTTTGGATTCACCTTGCGGGGAGGATTCTCATATCAGGATTCAGGTGTGCTAGGCATGTTACAACGATGGAAGGGGGGCTTTGGGTCACAGCCAGGAGCAACTTCCTGGACGCAATAGAGCTGAAGGTCAGGACTGACCTTTTCCTATTGCAAGTGAAGATTTTGGAGCAAGCTTCACCGCACCCATTGTCGATTTCACCATCAAAGATGCACAAAGAGCTATGGTTGTTGAAGGTTGAAGATGGAAGAGGGGCATGTGCCTCACATGTAGCAGGAATTTGAATTTCAATTCACCCACTCGGGTGATCAGCCCAATTGTAGAACAAGGGGCTGAATTAGGGCCGGAAATAAACCGAGCCGCTCGAGCTCGACTCGGCTCAACTTTTTTCTCTAAACAAGCCAAGCCCGAGTTTAAGGTAAAAAAAAAACTCATTTGAGTAAACAAGCCGAGCCCGAGTTTGGCCAAGCTCAGCTCAGTTGGCTCGAGAGCTGGCCCATATTAAAATATACAATATGCATTTAACATATTCCGCCACAAGTCAAAAACTCACACAAACCAACTGGGCCGACAAAACAGTTCTGTGAAAGTGCCCAGGAAATTTTTTAGCACCCGATGTGAGACTAAAGTCCCTGGTACACAGCCACCCTGCAGGTTACCAGGCGGGCAAGCACATTTGTGGGTGTCAAGGACTTTAGTCCCACATCGGATGGCATTTTTTTCCCCACCCATGGTTTTCTATAAATAAAGCTTCCCTTTCTCCTTTGCTTTCGTGGCTTTGGGTTAACCAAGTTGAAAAGGTTGGGCCGATCATAAATAGGCTTTTCAACTAAAATTTAATGGTTTGGGCCAACCAAAGTGAGCAGGCTCTTAAACACAAATTATGGAATGGTTGCAGGCTGGTCAACTTATATAACTTACTGCTAATGAGCTGGGCTTGGGCTTGGCTCGAGCACTACTTCTTGTGTTCAAGCCCGAGCTCGAGCCTTCTCTTGGGCTTGAATTGAGGCTCGAGCTTGGCTCAAGCTGGAAATTTTTTAGCTGAGAAGAGTTGGAGCTTGGCAAAGTTCGGCTCAGCTTGGCTCATTTCCACCCCTAGGTTGAACCACCCAGTCTAACTCTTTTACGGGATCTTTTCGATTAGGATAGGATAGTGGCTCTTGGGTCCCGAAAGGGTGCCCCAATTGGGTAACCCTTGACTTACTGAGACCTTCAATGACATCAAGTCTTCTCATGGGCATGATACTATTTGTCCCCCTTGCCCGTCAATGCCTCACCACTCTGCATCCCCCCTCTATTGGCCCTAAGAGAGCATCTTTTGACTACTCCTCCTATGCCTCCTCAACTCGAGACTTAGAAAACATTTTGCTAGAGAAGGGAGCGGCCCTAGTGAAGCAAGAAATTCGGCCCTAATAGTCAGACCTGCAGCTCTCCATGTTGCTTGGAATCCCATCCACAAAGTGCAGAGTACTTGTGCCATGCGGGGCTACCTCAGGAGCCCTTAGGCCCTCCCTTGCAATCATTGGGGCCCAACTATGAACCAAAGGCTACTGAGTGCAAGCCCTTCTCAACTTCAA
Organism: Zantedeschia hybrid cultivar; assembly: GCA_030544215.1. Lineage (NCBI taxonomy): Eukaryota > Viridiplantae > Streptophyta > Magnoliopsida > Alismatales > Araceae > Zantedeschia > Zantedeschia hybrid cultivar. Next base: position 53,814,297 of record JARZZO010000011.1, read on the forward strand.
GTGCTACTGTGATGTCTCTTTTATCTGGCAAGGAAAATAAAGGCACCGAGGATTAGGAGGCAAACTACCCTCTATCAAAAGTCAGTGATTCTTTGGAGGCGGACGACCCTTTGATGTAGAAACAATTGGAGGCATCTCACCCACGATACTTAGGCATCTCACCAGGCCCCACAGGGCTTTTCCAACTCTGTCTCAAGGTCATCTTCTCTGTCTTAGAAAGGAACTCAAGAAAATAGTAGAAATTAGCAATAAAATTCACCATTAATTGACACATCACTATTTATAGACACTAATCCAACCTAACTATCACTAGACTAGAATACCCTTAGACTCAAAAAATATGCAAAAACTGCATAAAAATCATCAAAAAGAGAAAAAGATGATAATAGCTCCAAATGGGCTAAACAAGGACTTAATGGACTCGTCATCTAACAGCCTACAACTTAGACATCATGTAAACTATCTCCGAGCAAAATAAAACCTTGTGTAGTCTTCCAATGGCAATAAACATGCTCCATCATGCGTAATGCATTGGCGACGTTGGTGTACCAGTCCTAAATCTCCATCACCCTCCTTTCATACCCATATTAGTGAGAAATGGAGAGGGGTTGTCTATGAGGTTAGAGAGTAAGACCTCCATGTTGAGGTAGATGCCGGGAAGTGGGGCATTCAAGAAATGGATAAGGAGAGCCAAAAGTATAGGGATAGTCATGCAGGGTTAAATAAGGAGGAAGTGAAAGAACTGGTGGCCACTATGGAGAGCATTGTAGAGGGTAAGGTTAGAGGGTTGCTTGCAAAGGCTGGGGTGTCATTTGAGGGGGTGGAGAAAGATATTAGGGTGACTTTCAATAAAATACAGAATAGGTGGTAGCTGGGGATGCTAAGGAGGCTACTCATACATGTAAAAAGGGGGAAGGTTCATATTGTAAAATACAGAATAGCTGGGAAGGTTCATATTGTAAAAAAAGGGGGGAGAAAAGGGAAGATTGATGGGGAAGCGGAGGAACTGATGATAGCGAGGAAAAGGAGGCGTCATTGGCTCTATGAGAATAGTGTCCTAGAACGTAAGGAGGATTGGGGGAAGGGAGAAGAAGGCGATCTTAAAGGAGGCTACTCATACATGTAAGATCGACCTACTCTACATCCACGAGACTAAATGTGATGATAGGGCCCAAGAGATCTTGAAAGAGAAAGGGGGAGCTCGCCTTTCAATAGGGACTTTTGCTCATACTGAGGGGAGGTTAGGTAGCATAATGATATTGTGGAATCAATTCGTGGTGGAGGAAATCAGCTCTCATGTGGCAAGACACTACATTTCGGTCAATGTTCGCAATGTCCTTGACGGTTTTGTCTAGGACTTTACTAGTGTTTATGGTCTCTAAAGTAGAGAAGGTAAGGACTTGTAGAAGGAGCTTACTTCCCATCATCAACTGGCTGGTAGACCTTCATGTTGTAGGCTATGTTATCAAAGGTAATCGCCTTGCTCGCCTAGGCGATAAATTAAGTTGAGGCGAGCCAAAATGCCTTGCCTCGCCTCATGTTCGCCTTACTCACCTAGGTACTTGCATATGATATCTATGCCATATCCTTGTTTCATTTTTAATTATGTGGTACTGCTTTTTCTTATTCTTAATTATTTAACAGTGGCTATTACCTCTTTTAACAATGTCTTGTACCCTTTTTCTCTTACATAATGTCACATTTTTTTCTTATTTTTGATGATTCCTAAGACCTCGTAGTGAATGGTCTTAGGACATTACATGTTGGATATCATCAGTGCTTCTTTGAGTCTTACATATGATTACTTGGGATGTTTTCTTTTACTTTCCTTGTATTAATATTTTCTTCCTACATAGTGATTTATGAGAGAACACATCACGTCAAATGCCTAGGCGATCACCTAGGCATTTGAGGTTGATGCGAACCCATGGTCACCTTGATCCCCTCTCGCCTCTGACTATATAGTTGCAGGTGACCTCAATGCAAATTCTTGCGCAGAGGAGAGGTCAGATGAACCTTTCTCAATGGAAGTGATGGAGGACTTTCAGGCTTTTATTCATTAGGCAGCTCTTATTGATATTCCTACTCCTAATTCCTTTTGTTACTACAGAGTGAACCCCTCCTGGTTCAGACTTAATAGGTTCAATGTATCGATTGACTAGGAACAACATTTCCCAAATTTATAGCCACAATACAAAAAGCCTTGCATGATCACAAGCCTATCTTGCTCAATTCTGACTCCAGGATCCACCATAAGAGATCTTTTAAAGCGGAAATGTTCTGGCTTAGGGACAAATGATTTATAGAGTAAGTCAGAAAAGGGATTGAGGATGTCCAAGGGACGTCAACAATGGCTAGGCTTGTCCTTAATTTGAAGGCCTTGGCTAAGGCCCTAACAAATTCAGGTGCTTCTAGAAAGATACGTGGAAGGAAAGCCAAGGACAGGATGCTACAACAGATTAAGGGTTTCGATTCTCTTGAAAAAGCTAGGTTGATGGATGACAATTACAGGGAGGCCAGACAAAGCTCAAGGCTGACTACCAGGACATACTTCTCAAAGAAGAGATCTTCTAGAAGCAAAGATCGAGGGATAGATGGGTGAAAGAAGGGGATAGAGACAACGGTCATTTTCAGAGGATTGCCTCTAGACAGAGAAGAATGAATCACATCAGCTGCCTCAAGGATGGAGATTAAACCTTGACTCAGGAGGATGACATCGAAAGGTTGGTACAACACTTCTACTCCAACCTCTTCCTTGAAGAGAGGACTTGGAGGCCCTCTATTCAGGATCACCTTCTTCCTCAAGTCCAGGAGGAAGAAAGAAGGAACATATCTGCACCCTCCTTTGAGGAGCCGCTCAGATAGCAGCATTTGACTTGGCTAGGAACCCCAGTCCTGATAGCTTCCCTCTGTTGTTCTACCAACACTATTGAGAACTGGTCAAGGACCTTCTTCTTAAAGTGGTGTTAGAATTCTAGGAGGGGAAGGCCCATCTCAGAGAAATCAACAAGACCTTTTATTGTGATCATTCCCAAGGGACAAGAAGCAGATACATTGGCTGACTTCCATCCTATCAGTTTGTTCAGCCGAATACAAAGGCCTAAAGCCCTACGATATATAATTCACCACTAACAGCAAGTCAAACTTGATATGGGAGCATGCTTAATTGCAGATTAAAGAAATTAGGCATCATATAGTGAGAAAAAAACAAAGAAAAAAAAGATTTCCGTATATACTTTTGAAGATAGTAGAAAGACAGCTGAAACTAAAATGCATTGAAAGAGCTATAAAATAAGAACCTAAAAGAGACAATTCTATATGATTGTGTAAGTGGTATGAAGCAATATGCATCCAAAGGAGCGTATCCAAGAATAATTTACTTCAGGTAGAACATGGACAGTTCTGATTACATTCTCATTCGATGAGAAATGGATCTGCAATATAACTCGATATGCATAAGAGATTAACCATAGAAGAAGTATTGTGGAGATAAAGGAAAGATGTGTATACCACTATTCCGCAGCATAAGATAGCAATGATAATATGGCAGTACAAACACCAACAACAATATTAAACAAAACAAGTCAAGCTTCCAGTTGATCCATCTTGCCCTGCATCCATAATGAAAATTATTTTCTCAGTAAATAAAAGTAACTGCATGTTATATCTTACATATTATCGCATTAATTTGAGCCTTTTCAATGTGATTAATCGTTGTAAAAATAAGAATTATTGCATGAATAAAATATGTACATTGCATTTTTGCATTAGGGAGAAAGACAAATTTTGAAGGTGAACAATTGAAGAATTCCATTTAACAAAGCCTCAATCATTCTGCATCAAAACCATGAATTCGAAACTTGTTTCTGACTGCATGAATTTATTGAACTTCATGACTTCCTTGACACCCATTTCTGCTGATACATCAACAACAATGTCTCAAATAAACTATTGGGAACTCATGACTAATAATAAACTGAACTCGGAAGTTATAAGGACAATCTTGTACATTACACATGGGCAATACTATAGGGGCATAATATGATGCATCCACATCCCCAGGTGAACCCACAGAGATTCCAGCAGAAATAAGCCGCCGCCAAAGCATAACAAAAATGAGTTTTGGTATGGCAACACCCAACCATCCGCAACCAAGCAATTTTAACCTTGATATTAGCAACACAGCTGGCTCTGAAAATACCATACGATATAAAAACTTCATATTTCAAACATGTTTGCTTCCCAATTATGAGATTTTGGTTACAAAAAACCTATTGGAATCAACTTCGACACAGCTCAACCAGCAGTCCTAGATGTTAGTGATCCGTGCAGCTCCAAAGACAGCAGTCTGCGATCTAAAAATTTCAGTAACTTGGATAGATTAGATACTCTCCCAAGTAAGACATGTTGGTGGTGAAGAAATAACTGATAGAAATATATCGGCACACAAATGGGATCCACAAGCATCAGGATTGACTATTTTAAAGCTACTTTAATCTTGTTGAAAATTATCTAGTTGTTTGGTGAACAAGGAAGAACAAATGGGCAAGTTGATCCTCAAGACCTGGTTCTAATAAAAAACCAAAGAATCATCACCGCCCGATCCTCCGAAGAACAATGGGACAATTTCTCCATTTTCACAATCATGGGAGCAAATACTAATTTGACACACTAGTTTCTGAAGAATGTCTGCCAACAACAATCAAAATCAAATAATCCAGCAAAGAAGATTCAACCAGCAGCAGCAGCGACAACCAAATGGGCGAATGCCATGGGGGCAGGCGGGCTAGCTGGATAACTGACTCACTCTTTGGAGAGGAAGAAGGGGGCGATCTCGAAGAGGACGAGCTGGAGGAGGTTGCAGGAGAAGGCGAAGACGGCAGAGAAGAGGATCTGGACGAGAGCGCTCTTCTCCTCGTACTCCTTGTAGAGGCGGCGGTTGAGGAACCACAACCCCGCCCAGCCCAGCAGCACCAGCGAGGCCACTACCACCGCCCCTTCCAACACCCACCACGCCTCCCCCATCGCTGGCGCCCCTGCCGAGCCCGATGACGACGACGCCTGCTCTTCTAGTTCCTTTTTTTTTTTCAGGCTCAGATCTCTTCTGATTCTGTTTACTCTTCCCGTTGCTACGAGTGTTCACCGTTCTATTTAGTTTTGAGGCAAAATATTAAAATTAAATTGAAATCCAAAATTTTAAAATTAAAGTAAATTCAATTTATTTTAATTCTGTTTAAGTCGCGGTGTGAGCTTTATAATGGACTGGCCCAATATGTGTTACATGTGCACGGGCTATCTTTCCAATCAATAGATCGTTGTGACCACTTTTAGATAAATAATTTTAAATTAACTTAAGTTTCATTTAGTAAACCTAAAGCATTATACTATTCTCTTCATCTTTAAGACTTCGTAAAAAATTATACTTGTAAACCCAACAATATTACATTGATATTATGCTCTTTTAAACTGTTCAGTTTATTGGGGTTAATTTAGTTTATGAACGAGAGAAACCGAACTAAACCAAAAAATTTAATTCAATTTGGTTTAAAGTGGACATGCCTACTTGTTGCCACCTTGCCAATTGCCACGGAGGAGGGAGACTGGCTCTATTTGTTTTTGTCAATGCCTAGCGCACTAGTCTGTCTGTCTCTCTCTCTTTCTATAGGGAGAGAGAAATGCTAGCATGCTACAATGAGTGCGCATACATTATTTTGAACTACTTTTTAATAAATTTTTAAATATTCAGTTATTTCCATCCCTTAAGACTTTATTTTGACTATCCAATAGCGGTTTAATTTTGAAACTCGATCTTAGCCGTCCATCGAAATTCGTCATATTAGCCCCTAAGTTTGTTCTAATCTCTTGGGATTTTAATATTCATCACCAATTTACGAATATAAAATCGAATGGCTTAAGTTGGAGCCTCACGATCCGATGGTAAAACTTATGTCAAAAGGGATGAAATTTATTTTGGGGAAAAAGTTTAATATTTAAAATTTTATCATATTTTTTTTATAGAAAGGATCAAAAAACTGCATGCGATTTAATTACACATACTGTAGCAAATGCACCATAGCACTCCTCTTATATATATATATATATATATATATATATATATATATATATATATATATATATATATATATATATATATATATATATATACACACACACATATAGGAACTAACTATATACATGCACTAGCCAAAAAACCTATCCCGCAATTTGCCGTCCATATATTATCCGTCAGTTTAAGCTTTTGAACTATTTTGATTATCCATAATTATGTGATTTGAAGTCCAATTGATTTAAAATTTTGACCAAAACTCTATTAGTATGAATTCTATGTGCCTGCGAAATTTTATAATTTTTAAAAATTTATTCACCATTATTCTTGTATTTATTCTACTGGCCAAAATTCACTTGAGTTTAACATATGCAATCAATTGCTCTAAATCACTCAAATAATGTCCGATTTGATTCAAACTTTCACATGTTTCATTTGACATATTTGATATATTCACCAAGTTTGATAATTTTCTGAATATATTTACAATTTCGGTCTTATTTGTTGTTTTATTAGTTCTAAAAAATAATTTTATTGATAAAAAATTATAATTCTTTGTCCGAAAAATATAAGAAAATTCCAGCAGTATATTCTTATGTCTAGAAACCTATTTGGATCATATATACTCTGATTTTATTACTATCTGACCTGTTTGACTCTTAAATGACTAATTTTTAGGTAAAAGAAATATATTTTGACTCATATGTATATGTATCATTTTGTCTATTAAATTTTCAAATCCCTGATAAAATATGTAAAAATATGATTATGTCATATTTATTTGATATATGTTTAGACATTACTATTTTAAGGAGATTGTGGTTCATTCCATAAGCGTCCGTGAATGAGTTCTACCCGTAAACAGTGAGAAAATTCCGGTGATTATGTATTTGTTTGCAGTTATATGAGATGGGACAATAGACTTATTGACTATGCATGTGCTATAACCTTAGCGTACTTGCCTATATGCTTTGATATATGTTTTTTTCGATTCCTTATATGGTGGTTAGATGTATGTTTATTTGATATGTTTGGATTTGATTTGTCGGCACATAATTATGAAACATACTTTGTTGTTTAGATCCATTTTGATTCACCTTATAATCTGATCAGTTTGTTCTTTGACATCTATGTTCAATTATTTTGATCTTAGTCTATTTGATTAAAAATTCATGTTCAATCTAATTAACTATTATGACAATATAAACTCTGATTTGATAAACTATTATGCTATGGTAAATTTGCTATATGTTCAGTTCGATATGTCTAACTTGATATGTGATATGTTCTAATCATGACTAGTAGACTTATTAAGTTTAACAAGAGTCTGATCATGTTTTATATGCTATATGTCAGATCGATCTATTATTATTATTAAAAAATACATGTAATTTGATAAATTTATATTTGACTATGTTTTGTATCATGTTCTTATTTGAGCTATATGTATAACTATGAATCATATGTATATTTGATATCATCACTTTTTAATTATTATATTATTAGCATTTGGTTGGCTTGATTTGCTTACTGAGTAGTTGTACTCATAAACCCTACTAATATTTTCAGAGACTTAGAAGGAACGATTAACTGCGAAGGAGGACATTGCTTAAGGGATTCGGCTCAAACTCATTGAGAGGTTATCTAGGATTAGATTTACTATTTTCTTAGATTTAATGTAGTAGGGAACTAAGAGAGTATATCTACTTTTATATTTCTTTAGTGAGTTAAGAGATTTTATTTTCACTGCATATTTGACGTAATTTGAAGATCCTGATTACGGCAATATAATTGAATATTTGGATTCATTTGATGGTAAATGTTATGTTTACTACTTGGTTATTTGTCTCTTATCTTTCATTTCAGATTTGTATGTTATTTGATTCCGTAGTTACATAGCTTGAATCTGAAGTGAATCTGAATGACTAAACCAGATCATAGACGTAACAATCTGTTATTAGAGCATATGAATCATAAGAGAACCTTAACTATTACCATCTGATCTTAAGCCATACCAAATTAATTTTGAGAGTGTGGGTAGGACAGTCAGGATAGGCTTAAATTCTTAAAGATGGAAGTTAATTAGGTTTTGTTTGATTTTCAAACTATGGCTATAACAAGGACTGAAGCTGGGAATAGAATGCCTGTCATTGAGCTCCTTAGCATTGAGGAGTCTCTAGCTCAGGGAGGCTTAACTTGTGTTGATATCCAGACTACTCTTGGACAGGGAGTTGTGAAGACCAACCCTATGGCCATGCCACAGGGAGATTTTGGTACTTTTCTGCAGGCTTTTCTGGACATGGTCTAGACCATGCAAACACAAGCTACACAACAGGCTCAGGCGGCACTGCAGACTCAGACTACTCAAGTGACTACATCTGGGGTGGCGATGATGGAGAAGTTCAAGAAACTCAAGCCTCCTTATTTTAAGGGGGAGAGTAGGCCAGAGGTTGCCGAAGCATGGATTCGGTAGATCAAGAAGATTTTTGTGGCCATCAACTATGCATAAGAAGATAAGGTTAATAGCCGGGGAGTTGTAGCCTTATCGTAGACGCCCCCACAAAATGATGGTCTGATCTGTCCCTTGTAATGTCAACAGTCGAGGATAATTAGTTGGTATTGTCGCCGGCAGTCGGCTACATCCCTTTACAATCATGAAACCCCAACTCAAGTCATTGTTTGGTTGTTGTGGGATGGAGAGAACCCATGTTAGTGGGATGGGTTAAGTTAGCTAAGAAAGAGCTGATTTTTTATGTAAATAACATTAACCATAATCGTCTCCTCGACTTCTTTCATGTGAAAAGTACAATTAGAAGTTTTACCAAACACATAGGGTTGCTCAGTCTGCAGATCGGGCTAAGTCAGTAGCCGATCTATGCCATCCATGCAAATAATTTTCTGTCGAGGCAAGCATACAATGATTGAACAAGAAAGAAATCCTCTTAGTTTTTCCTATGATGATCTTACCATCATCATCATAATGAAAAGACTAGTCAATTGTTGACTTTCCAAGGACAAGTAAGAGTTGCTCAGAAGTGAGAACTTTTCTTAGAACTATGAGCTAGATACTGGTTACTTATCAGTGAGCTTGTAAGTATATTATATGACTAAAGGTAAGATATTCAACTAATCTAAATTTTGAGAAAGCATCATAGCCTATAATGTTGCAGACATTTAAAATATTAAGATGTAGTCTTTTAAACTTAACATTAGCTCTCACTATTTTTTGATGAATTTATATAACCCTCTATATGGAAAGACGGGACATTTTGGTGGTATCCTAGTGGAGACTAGAATCTCATTAACATTATGGTAATGGCCTTGTGGCAGCACAACAAACCATCCCATACTTAATAGGCAGACAACTCTAGCTAATTGCAACTATTTGCAATTCCCAGTCATACTCAGCCTACAGAATATTTGTAATCTTGTGGCAATACAACAAATGATAAAGTCTGGTTAGGTTAAATCCATTGTTATATTATGAGAGTGAGCTTCTGACATAACCCTTGTGGTAGTACAACAAAGCTATGCCAGTTACCCATCCTAAAATTCAATGCAAGTCTTAGCTTAGGTCACTGACCCCTTGCTGAGTGGGCTTTGTGGTAGTACAAAAAATTCACATTTACAACCGAAGGCTACGTGGGTCATTCTTAATGTCTCACATTTACAACTTAATATTAGATCGAGGAGGGATGGTTGATTAATTTGGTTTCATCTAAACTATTGCGTCACACACAATAATTTAACATACACACATCGCATGCATATATATATATATATATATATATATATATATATATATTTATTTATTTATCTAGTATATCATATATACTATAATTGGACTGATCATGGACCTTTATCTAGTGTAAACTTACTAGAGCCAATTAGCAAGTTTACTTAACCTACGTTGGATCATTACATAACATTGGCATCTCATGCAAATGGCGATGTGACTTCGTCTCTGATGGGATTCACCTTACGTCCTCACCTTTCTCGATCCGTCTACTTCTCTAAAATATGTACAAAGTGATAATAATAATAATAATAATAATTCTAATCTAGATCTAATCTAAAAAAATTACATCAAATAAAATAGACTCTCAGGCCCAAAATTTACATCACTTAATAAGCAACCTTGATCAGCAGTCAAGGAGGTACATTGATGGAAAGAGATATAAATTACAACTTGAAATTTGGCAGAGAGAGAGGGAGGCATGTAGGCCCATCATCACGTCACATCCATGCATATCACACATAGTCATTCCCGATTTTAAAGTCCATGATCATCCATTATAAATACATCACATACATAATAGATAAATATCGCATAATTTGTCTGCATTTAAAATCCTATAAATTGATCTCATCAATAATAGCCAAAGAAATAACAACTTATTTCTGAATAGATCATCTTCTAAATATTTATTTTGATTTGGTTTCTCAAGCCACACCTTGGACCCTGCCATAATATCCATAAGCTTCCAATTTCTCAAATTGGATGTCTATTCCCATTTTATTAATTTTCAAAGTTACCAATTTCACAAATTGCTAAGAAATATAATTTCTTAAATTGAACAAATTCATAATTTGCTCGTATCCCTGTTAAGTCCACGTTTCAAAAACATAATGGTTTCATAAACCAAGACATTTCCTAAACATCATAAATTTCTATTTTGTAAAATTTTCAGAATCAGTAAATTTCATAAATTACTCAATATTTTATATGTGCATCTTTCCAAATTTACCCAAAAGTTTCGTGCTAGGCCAATTTGTAGAATTCATAAATTCTAAATTTAGCCCAAAATCTAAACTGACCAATTCCCAACTGGCAGGCTTAGCCAATTTTATCCCAAATTGATAGAAACTTAATCCGAAAATGCACTAAATGTTAATTCTGGAAAAAATAGAATATTATTTCTAATTTACAAATTTTGAACATAACTAATTTCATAAATTAACGAACTTTCATAATTTGATAGTTTCCAAACTTATGTCAAATTTACTAAATGGGCCACATTATAAGTTTCACAAATTTCAAAACTAGCCCAATACCCAAGTTCACCAATTCCCAATTGGTGACTACCAATTTCTCAAATTGGCAATATTAAATTTTGACTTGCAAACAACATGAAAGGGAAACATGCCAAATTATGCAAATCAGAAAATAATTAGGCAAAACCTTAGAAGATTAGAAGTGCTGGAAATTAATAATAAAATGGGAAATATGGGGTTTAATAGTGTTGGGTACATTAAGCCACCTTGGGGCTGCACTAGCGTCGGCGCATTGCGCGCTGCTATGCGCAGTACGCCCTAGGCGCGCCCCTGCGGGTCAACGCCCCTGGCGGCTTTTCTCGCGTAGCGGGAAGTGCCCTAGGTGGCGCCCCCACCGGAGCGTGCACTGCGTTGTGCGTAGCAGTGCCGCGACACTATTGCGTGTAAGGCAGTCGCCCGAGAGTGCAGAAAACTACCCCTTTTTTAATCGTTAGACTTGGTATTCCTTCTTTGTAGATGATTCATAGGAAGAAAACTTGAATATGATCATTCCATGCATCTCACGCCTCTGTCATCTACCGTGACCAACATTTGATGCCGCCGTAGCCTAGGTTATCTTTATGGTCACACCATGATGAAAAATCAAAATAAAAACAGAAGGGGATGATCTAATTATGAAGAGCATAGCATATATTTTGCCAAATTAGAGTAATTTGACTATGATACCACTGTAAGAAATCGGTGCCTTGCAGCGGAATAAAATTAAAATATCGATTTCTTATCCGGATCGGTTCTTAGATCTAACAAAACATGAAGAACGAGAAAAAGATCGGATCTTTTTTACCTTACGGAGATTTAGCATCTCCCATAAGCGATATAGAAAATTCATTAGATCAAAGCCGCACAAGCACTTGGCCACTAGACGTACCCACACGAACCTGCAAAGATGAGATCCTCCCACGCACGTTGAGATGATCTCGATGATCACTACGGCCTTCTCATATGCTCCTCTGTACGGCCGACGGAACAGAGGAGAGAGAGAGGGGAGAGAGAGAGAGGATGAGGGGGGCAGCCAGGAAAGAAAGACCCATCTTCATGAGATTATTCGGTGTTTTTTACAAAAACTTGATATTTCAAAAAATCCTCAATTAACCTATCTTCATGAGATTATTTATGTGTGTGACCCTCTAGGTCCCATATCAAACTAATAGTGAGTCTAGATATTAAATTCTTCTTTAATATTTTTTCTGAATTAACTTTTAATTCAAATAATAGAATTAATTATATTATTTTATGTGAACTATAATTTCTTTCATTTAAATTAATCATCTGAATATTAATTTAACTGACACAGATTATGATTTTCCCCAAGCAACACGCCCTGACTTATAGATGATACTAAAGATTCACAATCCATTAGAATCTATCCGTCATTAATTACCGTGCAATTCTAGTTCTCCACTCATACAATATTCTTGATCAGACTAGGAATATGGTCATATGTCAAATTCCCATTTTCTGATCCGATAGAGTCTGCACGAATAATCATCAAGGACTTAAACATCTTTCTATCCAACTGATCAATCTTGGCTAGAGATCTAACCTATGTAGGACTCAATGGAATATTCTCTCCCCTAAGTATTATACTAGAGAGTGAGTGATCCCTTATTGACCATATTCCCATCACACCCAATAAGTAGACCGTACATGATCTATGGCGAAGGCCCATGAATCCAACATCAAAGTGTAATGTTCCACATATAAGATGTCTTTGGTATCTCAGGTCAAAGAACCGATTGCATCACTACGATGATAAATTTCCTGATCCACAATTAGGTAAAATTAATCATTCAAGAATCTCTCAAACAGATCATTCAATGAACTCATTCTCCAATAAACACCCACATACTTATCTTCGTGTCTCCACACAAGTGGCTGTGAGACCAGCCACCCTCATCACATGAGCAGATAAAACATGTGCCTGTCTATCCTAATAATTGATGTCTTTTCTTAATTATCCTATGACCAAAAATATTTAAAACTCATATTTATAGAAGATTGATCTCATTATCACAATCTCATTGTGATCAGTCTCCATTGCATGAACTCAAGGACTTCATTACGCCTAATGATACCGTACGCAATCATTAATAGATTAATGAATATTTCGCCATTAATTTAGATGAATAAGAATATTCGAAAATGCCCTATCTCATCTCATGTGATTGACTTGTAAGGTAACCATTTCCAACGAGCTTGGCTCAACTTAGCTCAACTCTGTGAGCTAGCGTGACTGGCGCGCCATCTATTCGCCTTTACAGGACACGGCCTGTAACGACCCGCCACCCTATAATCGAGGATCCGATTACTAAATGGGTACCGAATCATTAAAATTTAGAGACAAACCAAGATCTCGATAAGTATGGAAAACAAATGAAAAACTAAGCTAAACATCTACATCACATTGAATTATAAAGGAAGTGCAGGAATTAAAAATTATTACAACTCAACTTAACTTAGCAAATAATTACATATTCCAACTCGAAAGAAGTAATTAAGCGTACAGGTCTAAAAAGAAATGACAACTACATTGGGGCATACCCCGGAACGATGGCTGCTGGTGCGCGACCCGAGACAAAACCTTCCTCGCTATGCCTGCCTAGAACCCTCACCTGAAAACCGCAGGAGGTGAGTCTCATCGAAATAGACTCAATAGGGATCTTTCAATCCCCACCACCCACTCATGCACCCATAAGTGCAACAACATGAATAAAGGCAATTTAAATAAATAAAGCAGTAAACACAACTCTGAAACCACTCCACCACGGAGTCCACAACCAATGTCTCGACTAAACACGCAAAATCACGCAGTCGAACGCAGAAAACACCGACCCGCTGAGACCAAATAGCAACCCCTCGGATAGCGCGCTGGCTACTCCGGCTTGACCTGGCTCAAGGTGGTTCTGCTTCCCCCAGCACGAGTGACACTCCGAATGTACCACTCCCACACCGGTACTAGCTATACCCCGGGGTACACCAGGTCACCCTCTCTCAAGGCGTCACCCCACCTCTCCTACACCGGCGCCGTGTCACTTCCACACTGACACAGGGTACCTAAGCGTTAACAACTGTCACTTTAGGTCTACGATCGGACAAAACACGTCACAGTGCGATCCGATCACGTAAAAATCCTCGACTAGGAAGTATGGTTTTAAGCATGCATTTTAACCAAACTATCTAACAATGTAAACCGTGTTAATTACATGGATTAATGAAGTTCTATCTTGAATCGCGTCGCCTGTGGCCGACGTCATTCAAGACCCCTAAACTAGTTCATGCGAAAACTAACCTCGGAAGATGGCTTAAAACGCGTCGTGCAAGGTCGTCACCTTTTAAAAGGTGTCGCTCTCTCTAGTCGCCTAATCACGATAGAAACAGAATCAGGTCTCGGGGTGATCGGAACTTAAATCGCGTCGTGGGAGGCAGCCGCTTTCGAAACGGCGTCGCTGTCCCAAGACACCATTTAACGTTCGCTAACAGGTTCCCCTAACCTTCCGAGTATAAAAAGTGGAATTCCCTTCTCGAAAATCTCCTAAACATGCTCTAAAACAAGAAAAGCGTGGTTTTAATCAAAATACAACGGAGATCGTCACCCTACTGGTTACTTAAACTCCTCCGAGCTTCAAGCCGCCGGACCGCCACGCCACAAACCGCCGTCGGTACCACCGTGGACACCGTTACTCCACCGGGATGTCGGCCGTCGTCCAGAGATCAATACGTCGCGGAGGAAATGGTGGTGGTAGTGGTAGAAATTGTTGGGATCGCTGTGTCGGGATCCGATCCTAAAAACGCAGCGGAATAAAAAATAATATTCGGGATCGGATCTGTCCCGTTTCGATCCTAGAAATAAAACCGGAGTAAATCAAATTTACCTTGCGCGGATTCGAATCCGCGTCCGTTTTCCGGTTCCGTCGGAGCGATGCCGCAAGTCGCGCAGATGCCCGACCTCTAGCGGTATCCACGCGGTTCTCCTCGCGATGGATCGTCCTCGCTTCCTCGCTCGCTGCGGCATTCGTAGATCCCGTCTGGCTGCGCGTAATCCGCCGCGACATGCGGATTCATAATCCCCGTCGAACGGAAGATGGAGCAGTTGGGAACCGCACGCCCAGAAGAGAAAGAAAGGGGAAAAGAACGAATGACGGCTAGGTCAGGGTTGCTGGCCCCCGACGTAGAATCCGTTCTTTTATAATAAGTCTGTTTGCGGTTTTTCATAAAAACCCAGACTTATCCGAAATCCTATCGGATTATCCATCGACTTGAAAACCATTTGCGTGTGACCCTCTAGGCCCAAATACCAGTCCAGTAACCTTTTACTGACCCACTGAATTAATTAATATCCTTATATTCAATTAATCAGCCGAATTTAATGTCCCACAATAAATTCGGACGGACTTCCGATCACGTTGGATGCCAAGCAACATCGCGTGATCCTGGACGGCACTGGGGTTATCGCAACCCTCTATTGGAACCTTTCTGTCATCGGTTAGCGCGCGGATATAATCTTTCATCCGTGCAATGTTCCCGAATCGACCTAGGGCATGGTTTACTGTTAAACCCTATTTGGTCGATTCACTTGAATCAGATGCCGCTAATATGAATCCGATAACTCTTTATCGATTACAGAGTCCGCCCTGGCCAGGGACTTTAAGCGCATCATTCCCAGAACATTCTCTCTCAAACTACCGAGAGCGAATGATCCCGTATTGAACACACAATTACCTTCGAGGGCATTTCCCTGAACCCGATCGCTTGACTTATTGATAACCCATGGTTAGGGATTCGTTCGTCAAGGTCAAAGCTCAGAAACCTACCAACAAGATATCTTTGGAGTCTCAGGTCCAAGGATCATCCACGCAACCGTGACAAATGAATCTAGCTGGTTAACAGTGAGGTGATTACCATCCAGTGATTCATAGTCGGATCAGTTCAGTGAACTCATTCACTGTGAGTGCTTAAAATGAGTGTGTGATTATCATGAAAAATCTATGTTGTTTAAATGCAAAAATAAACATATTAAAAGAAACTAAGTGAAGTGATCGCCAGAAACTTTTGACTTAAAAGTTCCAAAAGAAAGAGTTTGATCGCCTACCTGTTTAAACGTGGAAGATGTTGAGCTCTTGGTTCCCCTCCTTCAGCTGGCTGAAGAAAGAGAGCCCTTTCTTGTCTTTGTTCTTGCTGTTGATTTTGAGGACCGTCCAGAGTTCTCTGTGATTTGCTTGTTGATTTCCTCCCCTTTTGATTCTTTACAACTTGCAGGAAATAGAAAGAAATAAAGGAACAATGAGAATTTAAGCAAAAGTAGTATCCATTCTAAATAGAGTTTTAAACATGCAACTAAACAGAAAACTCACTTGTTGGGATGGTCTTTGAAACCCCTTTATCAAATAGGTTTTAAAAATGATGCTAGTGTTGTGTGTATTGCATGGAGTGATGTGATGAAGAATGTAGAATTAATGAAGTGAAAATGCAGAAATGAATTGAAAAACTTATGCCGGTTGGATGAAGAATAGAAAGCTTTGATCTTGATTGGATGAAGAATGGACGCCGACTTCTGGAAACAGCAGCACTTCGGCGTTTGGACGTCATTACTTCGATCTTCAATCAATTCTAACTTTAATTCCAACTCTAATTCAACTTTTTTACCCATTTAAGATGCAAGGTATTTATAGACTTCTTCTGCGTCCGCGGATTTACATGGAGAAATTTGGGATTTATCCATCTTAACCAACAAATAAATACAGATTAATTCATCTTTATCTGTAATTATCTAAAAAGCGTCCACCATTAAAGACGTCTTTCAGATTGATTAAGATAAAGATAAATATCCGGTAAAAACTCATCTTTATCTATATTAGCTAAAACGCGTCGACATGTATAGACGCCTTTTACACTAATTAAGATAAGGATAAACATCCGGAAGAGAAGTAGAAATAACTTAGGAAACCTAAAACACGTCGTGCCTTACAGACGTCTTTTAGCTAATTAATCAACTGATTAAAATTCAAATTTAAACGTCAAAATAAGAATAAACTCTAAATGGCGTCCACACATGTCGACGTCTTTTAGACTTCTTCATATTTTAATTGAAATTTGAGTTAAAATCAATTTAATTGATTAACTTAAACATGTCTGTTTGATCCGACACTTAAAAAGATCAATAAAAATTAACCAATGATTAAATATCAGACCATTCTGAGGCATTATTATATGATATGAAATTTACTCGAAATGATGTCAAAATTAGCGTGTCTACAGCTGCCTCACCTTGGCATCGTCTTTGCAAGAGAGTGAAATGGAATGGAATGTACTGAAAAGGTGATGCCAAGGTGTGATGAGACACGCTCTCAACATCACATGATGGAAATTTTTCTCAAAATCATCGATGAAGATAGCTCAAGGAGATCAATGGAATCAATCATGTCTGGATGAGGTAGACAAGGAAATAAAATAAAGTCGATCAACTTCCTCGGAGTGGGAAGTACCCCAGGTCGTAGATACTGTAGGTTTCATCATGGGGAGCGTTTGCCAGCCAATGTGGACGTGCTGCAGCCACGATAGATCTTAAAAGAAAACAAGAAATATTGGATAAAGAGTCCAAGAAAGGATAGAACTCCAAGGATATCTTCAAGCGAACCTCAAAGATAATCAAGATACTCAATTCAGAATGGAATATTTCATATCATGTTTGAATTATTTGATTTAATGGTCTGAAACTTAATCAATAATTAATCCTTATCACATTGATTTCAAAATCCTATATGATGCATGCTGGGCTAAAAGAAAAATATAAAGTCCAATAAAATATAAATTAATTAAGGATAATATTGTTAAATTGTCATTAATGAGTCAAGACACCAGTTCTGTAATTCAATGCTAAGCCGAAGCTCGTTTATCCACGCACCGTTTCACAAACGTGGAACCATCATCCCCACTAATTAACAATCCAACGGCCTATCCGTGCGATTAAGAATCCTCTGAAATTATCACTGTTTTTGTTGAAGGGGAACTCAAATTCCAGTTTCATCAAAACCACAAGGTCCTTGATATAATCTAACAAATACTTAACATATAGTAATGTTGACGCACAATAATTACATGGAATAATACAAGGGTAGAAATAACCGTCTTTTTAGCCACGGTCAGGACTTCTTGACTCCACAGTGGGATCTTCTTGACATGTTCAGCTTTACTCGGATTTTCTTGAATTTCCTGCATTCAAAATCATTAGTAATTCCAAACAAATATCCAATTTAAGCAACAAAAACCACAGAAGTTCGGGTAAATCACAGAAAGTCTGAAATGCGTCGTGTCGCGCAGACGCTATTTAACACGAAAACGCGTCGCTTATCCTCGACGCCTTTTGCTCACAGAAATAGGTTCTTCTATTCGAATTCCAACTCTACCAATGCACATCCATTTTCCAATCCGGAAAAGTCTTCCTAGGATCGCAATTCCTTCTATATAAACACCATTAGGTTGTTCCCAAGCAATCCTACCATAATCCAAAGATTCTAGGTTGAGTTTTTCTTCAAGGTTTCAAGGTTTTCCAAAGGTTTCCAAGCTTCAAGAAGGAAGAAATCCGAAAAAGAGGATGGGTTCTTCAAACAAGAGGATGAAGATGTCGCTGGAAAAGATCTCCGACGTGGAGAATCACCTCATCGGAAGGGATCCTAATCTTCAAGTAAGTTAAATTAACTTCCCTTCAATTCTTCTTCTTGTTCTACAATTGATCTTGTTCTTCAAACTCTTCAATCCTTCCTTTCGTTTTCAGAATTACCCCATGTTTCCCGGCCCAAGAAAATTCACCTCTCTCCCTTGGATTCGCAAACTTGCAAAAAGTGTTAAGCTTTCCATGCAAGTTTTCATCTCCAAGTGGAATCTTCAAGGTTTAGTGGTGCTTGCCAAACACTACAAGAGTGTGAACGTGGATTGGGCGGCTATGGGTGCCTTGATCGAATGGTGACATCCCCAAACTCATACATTCTTCTTCCAAGACTTCGAGTGCACTATTCTTTTGGAGGAGGCGGAGCTTCTATTGGGTCTCCCAAAGACCAAAGATAAGATGGCTTTAACAAGAGAGAGAATCACTTGTCAACAATTGTTGACATCAATCATGAAGGATCCTTCAGAAGCTAAATTATGCCTTACCAAAAAAGGGATCAATCTTGCAAAGCTTGCTGAGTGGACTCTATATGAAATTGATGATCTAAGGAAGGACGAAACGGAGGATGTGACGAAAGCTTTCGTCACATGCCTTGCTGGTGCTCTATTCTTCCCCGCGCAGGATAACATCTTAGAAGATGATCAGGTTAGTGCCATCTGCGCGATCTTCGAAGGTAAATACATAAGTACTGCACTCTTGGCATATCTTTACAGCGGGCTTTCTGCGGCATATGTGGGTCGTCCTCCCTATGGGTGCATGTTACTCTTTGCCTTGTGGGTTGAACTTCACTTTAAATTCGAGTATTGCAAGAAGATGCCTCCAAAACCATCTCAAATTTACATGAATAGTCCGATCCACTTCATTGCCAACATTGTAAAGTTCAACGAGCACATGGTCAATAAAGTCTCAAAGCTCAAGACCCGAGCCGACTGGAGGGAATATATGAAGCTCATGACATCCGACATATTTGACTCGTCTCCACTCGCTCATGTTGGGAAGCCTGTTTGGGTGCGCCGTACAGCGGGGGCGGATCTCAAGTTGATTGGAGCCACCGAGTTCGTGTTATACAATCCTCATCGGTGCCTTACTCAGCTTAGCTTGAGCCGTCGTGAATTCCCCGAGTTCTCCTTTACATCCCCGATCAAGAAGCGTGCCTTGGAATCCGACGAAGATTATGAAGCCACATAACTTATCACCACTTTGTGGAACCTTGGCTTCAGTTATCGTGTAAAATCTTCTAAAGATAGAGATAGAGGATTGAAATTTCCATACCTCAAAGGTCTTCATGAAATTCTTCCTTAAGTGTCCTTTTTTTTTTTTTTTTTTTATGTAATAAAAGATTTCATTAAATAAAGAACTATTTTTCATGCCTTGAAATCTTCCCTTAACTTCCTATGATGTGCCCATGATTTTTCCTTTAGCAAAAACTGGATTTTTCCTGAAAATTTGACAGTTCGGGTTATGTTAACGCAAAACGCGTCCACTCAGTAAGACGCCTTTAAACCATAATTCATTTTCCATAAATTCAATTTAATCCTCAAAAACCCCGATTTAAGCTTAAATTGCGTCTGCAATACTAGACGCCTTTCAATTCTCTCTCCTATTTTTTCCAGGATTCTGCCATTAATTCGGTGATTAATCCCCTAAAACGCGTCTGGAAGAGCAGACGCCTTTCATTATCATGTTGCGTACGGCTCTGACCAGAATTGGCGGTAACATAAAACACGTCAGGACAGATGGACGCTTTTCACTCAATTTCAAACAGCTGTCCTTGCCGCCTCAACTTATGCGCTCTAAAACGCGTCTATATGAGTCGATGCCTTTTACCTTTTTGTTTACAGACCCGCGAAGCCCCCCTTTCTTCCTCACTTTTCTCAAAACTTCCTCTTTCTTCCCCTTCCTCTCCGAGCTTCGGCGAACTCCTCTCTCTCTCCCTCAAAACTCCCTCTTCTAGAGCCATGGAGCGCGGTGAGGGTTCTAGAAAGACCAAAGCCTTGGCCAAGAGGCAGCGGAGGGCGGCTCCCGTGGAAGAAGCCCCGGAAGAGGTACCGGCCGCACTTGCCGAGGCGGCGGCGTTCTTGGAGGAAGAAATCCCTCCACCGACGCCTGTGGCCATGGAAGAAGAAGAGGAGGGCGACCTCCACACGGTGAGTTTCCTATGGAATGAATGGGACGAGAAAAAGAGGGGAGAAAGGGGTTCTCTCAAGAACCCGGAATCAGATCTTGAAAGGCGTCCAGACCAGGTGACGCCATTCAAAAGGCGTCACCCTGGACCGACGCCTTTTAAGGTCAAATTCTGAATTTTAAATTAGGCAGAAAATGAATCTTAATTGCGTCAGTGCCTGTAGGCGCATTTTAAAAGACGTCCATATGTACTGACGCCTTTCAAAACAGAACTGTTTTAATTATGTTTTTATTTATTGCTGACCCCATTTTTATGTTTTTATTTGCAGGGAGTGATGAGGTCCAGGATTAGCTGGGACCTAGTTATAGGTGCGTACCGGGGACTCCCGGACTTACAGAAGGCGTGCCTGTGCCGGATGGGGTTCGGGGAAGTCCTGGACATCGAGCCGTTCTCGATCTAATCCTCCTGCAGGCGCTGCGGGAGAGGTGGCATGTGGAAAGCCGGGCTTTCCTAATGCCGTGGGGACATATGGTCCCCACCCTAGAGGATGTGGCCAGGATCACTGGCCTGAGGGTAGAGGGCCGACCGGTTAGCGGGGTGACTTACCCCGATTACCGAGGATTGGTAGAGGCCCTACTAGGCATAGAGGTGTCTAGCCTAGGTAGGGAGTCTAGGATGGTCCCCCGGGTAGAAGTGGAGGCCGCCCTAGGACTAGAGGAGCCCCGACGTCGATCAGACGAGACCCGGGAAGAGTTCAGGGATAGACTAGCTGAGTCTTCCTTCGCCGTATATTGTAGTAACCCTAGTCAGGGGGAGGAGGTAGATAGGCAGCTTAGGGTCTTTTTAGTTTTTTTCTTTGGTCGGTTGCTCTTCGGTACGAAGGGCGACCATATCCACTGTAGGTTTCTTTATTTGTTAGATGATTTAGATAGTTTAGGGGAGTACGCCTGGGGTGCGGCCCTTCTGGCCCACCTCTTTGCTGATCTTTCTGCGGTCATGCCGGACCGCGAGACGACTGTCAGTGGCTTTTCGCCATTTCTCCAGGTATCAAGTTATTTATTAATTGTTTATGCAATGCAATGTAATGAAATGATTTTTCTAACCTATATGTTCATGAATGCAGGTGTGGAGCTATCATTACTTCCCGCTCGGCAGATGGAGGATTGCACGACCGGGCGCTGTCCCGTTGGCCTACCGCTGGCAGCCGATAGTGGACACAGCGCCACAGCACCACCAGCTGATGGCCCTCTGCCGTCAGTTCCTTGATTACCCGGAGCTCCTGGTAAGTTCTTAACTTGTTCAATTAAATGTGATCTTTCCCTTATTAAAGCAAGTCATTTATATGAGTGCATCTAACCTATATGCAGGTGATTTGGCGCATGTACCTCGGTATGGGCGAGGAGGGTCAGCCGTGGGTGACGGCTGGCAGGAGGAGGTTCGGCAGGCAGATGTAGCTGCACTGCTTGAACGAGATCGAGCCCCTCCGCCTCCGGCTTGTAATGAGGACCCTGGGCCTCCACCAGGAATGGATTGACGAGGAGGTCCCGGAGGGCATCGGGAGGAGCATGAGGGGCAAGCAAGCCCTCACTGATTGGCGAGCAAAGTTCCTGGAACAATATGAAGACTGGCATCGCCGGGGTGTCCGAGTTGAGTCACGAGCGGAGAGTAGCGCAGCCTACCTCCAGCAATATCGGACACATTACGCCAATCAGCTGCGACTCCTCCGATCGCTCGATGTAAGTATACTTTTATGCGTCTTCCATTTTATTATTATCTTGATTTACATTTGTGAATGTATGTATGTATGTGTGATATGCAGGATGCGCGCGATGCGGTCATCATCGACCTCCGGGCCCGCCTACATGACGCGGAGGCCCAGCTGGAACAGGTCCAGAAGGAGCTGTTCGATCTGGTATGTATGCATGTATATGAATGTTTTGATTAATTAATTGTTTTGGCGATTAACACTGACGGTTGTCTTTTGGTGCAGCGAGCCGTCTACACCCAGGCGGCTCCCCCTTCCTATGGAGCGTCATCATCTACTTCCTCTGCCCATGATGCTGCTCTGGCTGACCTCCAGAGTCAACTTGCCTCCGCCATCCACCGAGCTTCCCTTGCGGAGGAGGATCGGGCCGCTCGAGTAAGTTCCTTCCCTTTGACTTTCTTTTCTGAATTTGATTCTCATTGCTTAATTGCCTTGGACTAATAAAATCTTCTTCTGCAGGTTGCTGAGCTTCAGGAGGCCCTTCGATAGAGGGATGCAGAGTTGGCAGAAGCACGGACTTCGGCTGCTCGCATTGCCGAGTTGGAGGCTCAGGTGGCGCGCCTCTCCACTGGAGATCTGGCACGACTCCAGGTTCGCTTGGAGATCCTGACGGAGGAGAGGGACCGCGACCGTCTTCGGATGGAGAGCCTCCAGGGCCGTCTTTCGGTTGCAGAGCATGAGCGCCGGACGGTGGAGGAGAGATACCAGCGAGCCCGCCAGCGGGCTATCGACCGAGGTGAGGCGAGTGCCTTTACCGCCAGCATCGCCATATCATCTGGCCAGGCAGAGCCAAGTGCGATGGGACCGCCTCCACCTCCTAGAGCTCCACCGCCGGACGCCCAGGATGAGGCCCAGAGTCAGATGGATGAGGGGGCAGGAGAGAGCCAGCCTTGAGGGCTTTTGTACTTTTCTTTTCTTTTATTGTATCATGTACAAAACACCTTTTGATGATATATATATACATGAAACTTTTGGCCTCCAACCTCGTGTCTCATGTGTTTGTCTTGCATCTTGTACATCACTTAACAAACATGTTAAGTATCTACTTAGGCTTAGCCCCTTGCCTGACCAAATAAATGGTCGATCAATCTTTTCCTTCAATAAATAGTCAAGGGGCATAGCCTTTATCAACAAAGGTAATTGAACCATAAGTAAACTTAAGCAAAATGCAACATACAAGCAGACAAATGCTCACTGAAAATAAAAGGAATGAGACATACCAAATGCAATAACCAAATGCTAATTAAAATATTTTTTGTTGTTTTGAAATATCTCTTTTTTTGGGTTTTGAAATATGTATTTTTTTTGACTTTTGAAACATATGTACTTTTTTTTGGATTTTTGAAATATTTATTTTTTTGGATTTTTGACATATGTTTTTTTTTTGGATTTTTGACGTATGTATTTTTTTTGGATTTTGAAATATGTATTTGAACTAAAAGACCAGCATGGTACTCAAATCAAAAGATCATATTCATTTATGAACTTAATTTCCAAATTGTTCTTCAACAGCTTAACTTAAACCCATCGTGTTTGAACTTGTGTTTCCATTCGTGATCCCATTTGATGATTTGACCCTTAGTCAATCTAAACCATTCTTTAAGTTTGGAGTACGCCTCTTTGGAAAGAAAGGAAGAATAAGTTTAGAAAGCTCACGAGAAGGTTCCGGAGACCTAAAGAGATGTTCCTTTCATACCCTAATATCCGTTGGGGTTCGGTCATTTTCTTTCCGGGGTATTTATCGACCTTGCGTTCCCTTTTATTTCATTTCATGGCCTTGATGTAACGTTTGTAATGTAGTGGCCTTTTGATTTGACGTTTGGCTTTTGCCTTTTGCTTTTGCTTTTCTATTCTTTTCTTTGGGACGGATCTCCCCTATTTTTTTATGACGGCCTCCTACTAAGATGGCGGGTATTCTTGGTAGTCTATTCTAAGTCTCGTTCCGACATCATGGGCCGAGTGTAAAACATATTTGCTTTAAAACGAATGATTTGTACTTTACACTTTTAGTCAAGCTTTCGGTATTCCTTAGGACTCGGCATCTCTTGTTACTCACGAATCAAACGTGTCAGTGTGTGTAGTAATGTGTTTGAAGTTAAATTATACAGACTAATAAGGGAATTTGAGTTTATAAATTTTCTGATTCCACTGGTCTTTGTACCATGCTGATCAACTTTCTAACCTAAGGATAGTATTTCTTAAGATGTAAACCATTCCAGGGATGAGTTAGCTCTTCTCCTTCTGCATTGACAAGACAATAAGCATTACCAGGAAAAGCGTGCGATACAACATAAGGTCCTTCCCAGTTGGGTTGGAGCTTAGAACGCGGACCACCGGGTTTTACAAAAATCCTTTTGATGACCATTTCACCGACTTTGAACTTACGTTCAATGACTTTCTTTTGATAAAAACGTGCTAGTCTATTTTGATAAACTTTTGCATGATTAGCGGCTGACCATCTTCTCTCGTCTAAGAGTTCCAATTGAGCAAGGAGTGCTGAACGATGTTCATCAATGGAGAATCCCTTGTTTAACTATACTCTTAACGACGGTATAAGGATCTCGTATGGAACTACCGCCTCCATTCCGAATGTTAAGGAATAAGGAGTTTGCCCAGTGGGCGTGCGGATTGAAGTTCGATAGGCCCATAGAGCCTCAACCAATTTTTCTGGCCAGTCAGTAAATTTGTTAGATTTGCACGTCTTTTTGATGATTTTTATCAAAGTCTTATTAGTTGCCTTTGCTTGGCCATTGCCTTGCGGATAATAAGGAGAGGAATGATGCAATGCAATTCTATACCTGTTGCAGAGGTCCTTCAATTCTTGTGACACGAACTGCGGTCCGTTGTCGGTGACGATGGTGCTTGGAATTCCAAATCGGGTGATGATGTTCTTTATGATGAACTTGCAGACGGTTGATGCTTTGATTTCCATGTATGCTTCGGCTTCTGCCCGCTTGGTGAAGTATTCCGTTGCCATGAGAATGAAAGATTTTTGCTTGATGCCGGAATCTGGATTATCAAGGGGTCCAATGATGTCGAAAGCCCACATGGAGAAAGGCCATGGGGAAGAAACATGATGGAGTGAAGATGCAGGAGAATGAATTTTGTCGGCGTGAAGTTGGCACTTAGCACACCTACGGACATATCCTACACAGTCTTCTTCCATGGTTGGCCAATAAAATCATTGTCTAAGGATCTTCTTTGCTAGCATCTGTCCATTGACAGGACCACCACAAACTCCACTATGAGCTCCTTCCATAACCTTCCAAAGCTCATCTTCGTCTAGACATCTCAGAAGAACTCCATCAAAACCTCTCTTGTACAGTGCTCCCCCAACTAGGGTGTATCGTTGAGCAACTCTCCTGATAGCTCTCTTCTCCTCAGTTGTAACTTCCTCAGGATATGATTGATCTTCACAATATTTGGCAATTTCATAATACCATGGCTTCTGTTCATCATCCATCTTTTCTAACAGCTCCATCAACATGATTTCTCTCTTTTCCACGATAACTCCGTCTCTGACTTTCTTCAGCAACTTCTCCTTAATTCTAAGAAATGAAGGGTCTTTCACGGCGGGTGAAAGACGCCTGTGAACTATGATTGATTCGGATTGCCTGCTGATTGGAAAATCAAGAGAGGATGCAAGTGAAGCTAGAGCGTCAGCTAAGATGTTCTGATTCCTAGGGACATGGATAAAGATCAATTTCGTAAAAAGTTTTGAATAAGCAGAAGTAAGTTCTTGATAAGGCTTGAGTTTGGGATCAAGAGTTCGATACTTAGTCAGCACTTGGCGGAGAATCAGTTGGCTATCACCCACAATCCTGAGTTTAATGGCACCATGGAAATGAGCAGCCTCGAGGCCAGCAAGGAGTGCCTCGTATTCAGCTATATTGTTGGTGACTGAAAAGTCAAGCTGAAAGGCTTGTGGAATGGTGACACCTTCAGATGATAACAGAACGATACCGATCCCCTTTCCATGAGAATTCAGAGCTCCGTCAAAATGCAGAGTTCACATATCATCTCTGATTTGATTTACGGACATCAGTTCCTCATCTGGAAACTATGATCGCACTGGATCAAATCGAAGAAGGGGATGATGGGCGAGGTGTTCCGCTATGGCATAGCCCTTGATCGCTTTTTGCTGAATGTAAATGATATCGAATTGAGATAGAAAGCTTTGCCATCGCGCTAACCTATCAGTAAGAACAGATTTCTCCAGAAGGAATTTGATCGGATTCATCCTACCGATGAGATGGACTTCATGGGCGAGAAAATAATGCTTCAATTTCTGAACAACCCAGACTAATGCTGTACATGTTTTCTCCATCGCTGTGTATCTCTGTTCAGCGGGGTTGAGAAGTTTAGAGAGATAATAGGCTGCCCTCTCTTTTCCTTCTTCATCTTCTTGTGCTAGGACAGCCCCCACTGCATCATCCAGGACTGAAATGTAAAGTATCAATAGTTTGCCTGGAGATGGTGGTCTCAAAACAGGAGGACTTGCTAAATAGTTCTTTAATCCATCGAATGCCTCCTGACACTTATCGTCCCAATCGAATTTGACTCCCGGCTTGGTAAGCTCGTAAAACGGCTTACACCTTTGTGAGTGCTGGGAGACAAAATGGTGAATAAATTGCAACCTCCCGATTAATCCTCTCAACTCTTTCAAGTTTTTGGGAGGTGGCATTTCTCTGATAGCCTTCGCCTTGTTGGGATCGATCTCAATTCCCCGTTTGCTGACAATGAATCCAAGTAATTACCCTGAAGATACCCCGAATACACATTTCTTGGGGTTCATCTTTAACTGATACTCTCTCGATCTCTCTAATACCTTTGCCAAAACTTTGGCATGATCAGCCTTTGTCTTAGATTTAACCAAT
Source organism: Zantedeschia hybrid cultivar (assembly GCA_030544215.1). NCBI lineage: Eukaryota > Viridiplantae > Streptophyta > Magnoliopsida > Alismatales > Araceae > Zantedeschia > Zantedeschia hybrid cultivar. The sequence goes on from JARZZO010000011.1 coordinate 53,841,849, forward strand.
AAATCATCCACATACACTTCTAGATCTATGTGCATCATGTCATGAAATATAGCCATCATAGCCCTCTGATAAGTGGCTCCAGCATTCTTTAATCCAAATGGCATGACAACATAGCAGTATGTTCCCCAAGGTGTAGTGAATGACGTTTTCTCTTTATCTTCTTCTGCTAGCTTAATCTGATTGTATCCCGAAAATCCGTCCATAAATGATAAAGTCTCATAGCCAGCAGTATTATCAATGAGTACGTCAATATGAGGCAATGGAAAATCATCTTTAGGATACGCCCAGTTCAAATCGCGGAAGTCAATGCAAATTCTGACCTTCCCGTCTTTCTTCATAACCGGGACTATGTTGGCCACCCATTGTGGATAAAGGACAACTCTAATAAATTTGGCTTTATGTAATTTGTCGACCTCTTCCTTCATCTTTAGAGCCATTTGTAGGTGGAATCGCCTTAATTTCTATTTGACCGGGCTAGCTCCTTCCTTTAACGTCAACCTGTGTTCAACCAATGACGAGTCTAACCCCGGCATATCTTCATAACTCCAGGCAAAAGTGTCCTTATAGTCCTTAAGTACTTGTACCATTGCCTTCTCATCCTCTGTAGAAAGATTTTTGTTGACGAGGACAACCTTAGGTTCGTCTTCAGTTCCTAAATTGATTTCTTTGGTGGGCTCTTCTACGGTAGCGGAGGGTTCATCGAATCTCTTCACTCCATTGGCATATGCCTCAGCCGCATCCTCATCATCTTCCTCATCTTCAATAATGGGGTCTTTTCATGTACTAACTCATACACCCCATACCCATCATTGACTGACTCATCGTCCATACAATCTTCTGGCATCTGAATTGGATTTTCTAAAAACTGAGGGATTGAAGAGCAAGAAAAGCATCTATCAGCTAAGTCCTGGAGGTATCTATTTGGAATTCGCCTAGCCTTAGACTTTCTAGACTTCCTAACTTGACTAACCTGCCTAGAACTAGACTGCCTAACTTCACTAAACTCCCTATTATAACCTAATGAGGATGAAGCAGAATGGAAATCCTGGGATACAAGTGGAAATACAGGAGAATCCTCACGTGGGGAGGGGCAGAGTAGATCTAGGAGAGAATCTTGACCGAAAGACCCGCGCAATGGGGTGTGATCGGCCAAGTAAGAGGTTTCCTCAACGAGGATCTGGGAAGAATTTGTTGCCAAATTGGCGTTTTTTTTGGACAATAGAGGAATTAAGCATAAAATAGGAATGAATATAAATATAAGGAGAATTAGATGGAGAAAGTGGCACCAAGGCCAAAGGGTTAGGGGGATCATACAACAGTATGTCCCAGATCAAATCATACATCCTCTCTAGATCGAGAGGAGGTGGCGGAATGAGGTCCCGAGGGGACAGAGTAATCATAACGGGCGGAGCCCGTGGAATATCTTCGGGGTCAGGAGCAATGTGCGAAACAAAGTATGGAGCATGAAAACATGAGAAGGATATGTCCCCCTCCAGAGTAGATATGTGGTGTAGCCAGCTTTATAGGGGTCATCTGGCTCCCCTTCATCGGTCTCTTCTGACAGCAATATCCGTTTGTCAAAGATAGCACCAGGACTTTCGATCAGCTCATCAATTTGCGGCGGCCACTTGGGTTCTGCAGGATCTAGAAACAGTCTATTCAGTGCAATGTAGAGGTCTCTTAGATCGAACCACCTGTACCATTCACATTCAGGATCTTGGAATACTCCTCTTCATAGGCCGCAGAGCCTCCAAGGACTGGTACGTGAGTAGTTCTGAGCAATGCCGAGCCAGGTCTCTCCCATATATATCATGGAAGTCAAAACACGAAGTAATGACGACCGTGTTGTCGTGGCTAATTATGGGCCCCTTTACAAAATGTGTATACAAGGTCCATGTTAGGGGATCCCGGCCTTCCTTGGGCGGTGTAGACATTGTCTCCCAGACTTCATTCTCTGCTTGCTGAACAATGTCTTGTTTCAATTTTCTTGGCCTATAGCCTAGGCCGCTTCCAGGTGCTCCTCGGTGGTCTTTGACAGGAGTGGTCCTGCCTTGTAATCGTGTGCCCAGACCTCTTCCAGGCTGATAGCCATTCTTCATCATAATTCTCCATCCTGGGGTACTCATGCACTTCCCCCTTTTTATGGCATTTAACGGGTAAGGAGAAATAGTGGCAGTTTTCAGAGGATCAGCCACTGGATAGTAAACCTGTAATACCGACAGAAAAGGTTGTCGGCCAGGTAAAGAAGCAGGTTTGATATTCAAAGAATGAGCAACAACAAGGATCGGCATGCTCGTAACCTTAATGATTCGTCCTTTAAAGGGAAATTTGAGGCATTGATGATTCGTTGAGGGAATCACCTCGAGAGTTTTTATATAAGGACGACCCAAGATGGTATTCAAAGAAGGGTCGATTTCCAGAATGTGAAATTCGACCTCAGCATGACTTACAGGGCCTAGCTCTACCTTCAAATAAACCATTCCCAGAGGGGAACGGGTAGAGTTATCATATGCTGTCACAGAGATGGGGCTAGGCAACCATTTTTCTTTGGGTACACCGCACAGCTCTAGGGTCTTCGGAGGTAAAACATTGATTGAAGCCCCTGTGTCAACCAGGCATGCATTCACGGCCTTCTTGCAGATGTTGACTATGATGCTCAGAGCCATGCTTCTGGCTGCTGGCGGTGCTAGTTCCGATGTGTGAAATGTAATGGAGGGCTGATCCCCCTGAGGAACTAATAGTGCTGCAATCTTTTCCACCGGCACGTCCTCGTTGACCATCACCTTCTGCAAATATTCCATCAAAGCTTCTTGGTGACTCTTCGATCTTTTAATTAGTTCAAGCATGGAGATCCGTGCCGGTGTTCGATCCAGATGTTTTAACAAATCATATTGAGTGCCTGGTGCACTCTCTTCATTATGTGCTTCCTCCGGCGGCTGTGATGGGCCGTCTCTAACGGTTTACTGAGGAAAGACTTTGTTGAAAATTCTTCCACTCCGGAGCGCATGTTCCTCAACCGTGGAAGATCTAGGTGACACTTTGAGTACCGCAAAGTTGGGTGGTGTAGGTGATGCGGGGTGTTGGTATGTAGGTGATGGCGTGGGGTTAGGTGGTGGTGGCGTGGTGCGGATTAAAGGTCTAGATGGTTGGATGGTGGATGGGTAAGTGATTGGGGTGGATGAAGTGGGAAATGGTACGCATAGTAGCGGTCTGGATGGTTGGATGGTGTTTGGGTAAGCGGTAGTGGTAGCGGGTGAAGTAAGAAATGGTACGCGTAGTAGCGGTCTGGATGGTAGGAGGGGTGTGTAATTGGTTTGCGGTAGGTTATATGGTGGAGGCGTAGGAGTGTGGGGCGTAAGGGACTTGAGGAAAGCGGGCGGTGGTAATGGGTTATTGGGCGCGGGTGAGTGATACGCGAGTGTTGGTAGAGGGGTGATGGTAATGGGCTGTGGTCTGGGTATGTGGATGGTGCGGCATGGTGGTTGTTCTGCGGTACTCGGAATATGACCCGTTGAATAAAGAGAGGAAGAGTCCTCTATTCTCCACTGTTGCCCACGGTCAGCCTCAGACTGGCTGTTCGTCAGAATAGGGGCAACTTGGTTTTGGTTTTGGTGCTCCGAGAGCGGGTTCTGCACTATGCCCATGTTTGGTGGTGGTGCTGCTTGTGCTGGTGCTCTTGCTTGCTGCTGCTGCTGCTGCTGTGGTCTTCTTGCCTTAAGGGCTGATATGTATTTTTTCATTTCTTCCCAGTCTATGTCGCCCTGCTCGTTGAGATCATGAATATAATCTCTAAATTGGAAGCAGGTGTCAATAGTATGCCCAGGTTGCCTATGGAAATAGCAATACCTAGACGTGTCGGCATTCTGAGGCCAAACTGCCTTTTCTCTTGGCAGGACTAAGGCATTAGCTGCCATTAGGGCACTGAAAATGTCTGCCAAAGATTCTGGGAGGACTGGGTATTCTGCCCTCTTTGGGCCTGGAGGTCTTCTCTGCTGGTTGTAGTCAGCAGGAGGAGGGACATTATGATACGCCGGCGGTGCGCGCGACTGATACTGCTGTTGTTGCTGGTACTGTTGTTGTTGTGGCTGCTGGTACTGCAATTGCCGTTGCGGCGGCTGCTGTGGCTGTTGCTGTTGCTGTTGCTGGTTCGGCTGCTGGGGCCGCTGATATTGAGGGTTCGGCTGCTGCCTGTACCCCTGCTGGTTCGGCTGTGGTGGCCTCTGGTACTGCTGCTGACTCCTCATGAACTGGGGCGAATTGTTGTTCATGCTGCTGACTTGCTCATGAGAGAGCGTGCGCTCAGTAGTTGGACCTGTGCTGGGAGAGTTCGGCACTGCAGGCTTCCGAGGTGGAGGCCTGCTAGGTCTGTGAGGATCAAAGACGCTAGAGAACGTAGCGTCCTTGAAGGCGTTCTGACAGTACCGTGCTCTTTCATAGAGCTCTGCCATACTGGTCAGATTGTTCAGGGAGAGGACTAGTTTGAACTGGGGCGTGGCATTGGAAATCAACATCTTCACTTGCTCCGACTCGGACAAGTGATCTTTCACTTTCTTGGCCAAGCCCCTCCATCTGTCGGCAAAACTGACGAACTCCTCATCAGGTTTCATCTTCTCTGCTATGAGGTCAGTGATGGACAAGGAGGGGGCAACTCTGTCTTGGTATCGTTGAATAAATTTTCGAGAAACGATACCATAGTCCTCTACTTCGGAGGGTTCCAAAGAAAAGAACCACTCGAGGGCTGGTCCCTCTAAAGATCTCCTGAACAAAAAGGCCAACGACCTCTTGTCGTTTTGCCAGAAGGATGATTCGTACATGAACTCCTTCAAGTGGGTGAAGGGGTTACCAGTACCGTTGTACTTCCGGTACACTGGCATCTCGGAGGGTGGTAGGTGGAACATTGGCAGGCTCGGTAAGTTGATTTCCGGTGCAGCTTTGACCCCCATCATCTTCTGGAGGTTGTTGAATTGTTCATCCATGCGCTCCATCTTCGCCAGCAACGCTTGCGTTGTCAGATCTGCCTGGGGAGGAGGAGGAGGTGGAGGTACTTGATAGGCCTGTTGCCTAGAGTACGTCGGACAGGGAGGACAATAAAGAGGAGGTCCGGCAGAGCTTCCGCCATGCCCGAGGGCATTTTGATAAGCAGGCGTTAGTGGTCTAGCCGGTTGCCTAGAAGATGAAAGTTGTGGCCCAGCTGGCCGAGAAGTGATATGGAGGCCCTCCATGGCCTGATGAATGTAGGGAGGATGAAGAGGAGGTTGCTGGGGGATGGCAGGGGGAGCCACAGGGTTCGGCTCGGCAGGCTGCATGGGTGCCTTCCCCTTCAGAATGGACTGGATCGCCTCGAACTGCTGAGGGTCCAAACGGGAGGCAAGAACTCCCAAAGCATTGACGAGATCCGAAGGATCAGAGGACGAGGGATCATTCTGATTCATGTCTCCCTCGAAAATGGGATCCGGAATCGCATACTCATGCGGGGGAGGATCATAATATTGATTATGAGGATGAAAAAGAGGGGTTCGGACATTCCCATCATGTCGAACCGGAACGGGGACATAATTACGGGAGGCATCAACGTCTCTCCCGCTCTCAAAATTGTAATCGGAATCACGAGGGGCATTAGCATCTCCCTCGTAGTTGACAATGGCATCTGGAGCCATACTCAAGTCCCTGCCTGATCGAAGCAGCATGATGTTAGCTTTTTTTTCAAGGATTGGCAAACAAGTTGTACAGAGATTTAAACAAACAAGTGGATGTTTAGCGTGATTTTAAGATTCCTTGTTGAGTTATTTGGATTTAATTAAACCACAAATTCGCTCAAGGGATGAGATCCTAGTTTCAGTTCAATGTCCACCGTTATATTCTATGGCTTTCTCTCACAACGTTTATGGAATCTAACCGGGACTTCAACTGGTACAACCAGCCCGATGATCAAGGAGGAGTACCTTGATTTTGGGGACTTACGGAGGTCTTAACGCCAACTACTCTAATCTGATCGAGGGACCGACCCAATCAGAGAGAGTTGATGACGTCAAGTAGAGTGTTCCTAAGAAAAGGAGGGTGTTAGCCTCAATGCGTATGACCTGTAACCTGGATGGCCTCTAATGCTTAATACATAATGGGTAATTAGCACACATATCACAAAAATCTGAGCACTGAAGAAGAAATAAGAAACTGTCTGAATCGCGTCGAGTGTAGTCGACGCCTTTCAAACAGAACCTTAATTTTTCGCAGAAGCTCAGATTGCAGACAGCAGAGAAATAAGACTGAAAGGCGTTTGGGTTTGACGATGCAGTTTGAAATGCGTCGTTGTTCCTGGACGCTTTTCAAGTCGCAGAAGTAGTTTTCCAGGAGGAATTTCTGGGTTGATTCCTCCTCAAACAGGATAAAAACAGTAAATAATCAGCTCATGCAAGATTTTTTTTAGTTTCAGGTTTTAACAGGATGATTTTACTAATTAAACAACTAAGATATCAATTAATCATACAACATTTCATCACAAAAAGCAACTTTTCAACTAATCAACGGGGAGGGCAAGATCTTGCCACTGGGGTGTGCACGTGGTGCACGTGGAAAATTAACTAAACTAAAAACACTCACCAATTGGTGAGGACGTGTCGAGAGACACAAGTGGTGCACCGTGGGTGCCCGATTGATAATAGCAAGAACAAAAAGAATTAAAAGATGGCGAGACCAAGTCCCACCGTGATCGCCAAAAAAGCTGTGAGTGCTTAAAATGAGTGTGTGATTATCATGAAAAATCTATGTTGTTTAAGTGCAAAAATAAACCTATTAAAAGAAACTAAGTGAAGTGATCGCCATAAACTTTTGACTTAAAAGTTCCAAAAGAAAGAGTTTGATCGCCTACCTGTTTAAACGTGGGAGATGTTGAGCTCTTGGTTCCCCTCCTTCAGCCGGCTGAAGAAAGAGAGCCATTTCTTGTCTTTGTTCTTGCTGTTGATTTTGAGGACCGTCCAGAGTTCTCTGTGATTTGCTTGTTGATTTCCTCCCCTTTTGATTCTTTGCAACTTGCAGGAAATAGAAAGAAATAAAGGAACAATGAGAATTTAAGCAAAAGTAGTATCCATTCTAAATAGAGTTTTAAACATGCAACTAAACAGAAAACTCACCTTTTGGGATGGTCTTTGAAACCCCTTTATCAAATAGGTTTTAAAAATGATGCTAGTGTTGTGTGTGTTGCATGGAGTGATGTGATGAAGAATGTAGAATTAATGAAGTGAAAATGCAGAAATGAATTGAAAAACTTATGCCGGTTGGATGAAGAATAGAAAGCTTTGATCTTGATTGGATGAAGATTGGATGAAGAACGGACGCCGACTTCTGGAAACAGCAGCACTTCGGCGTTTGGACGTCGTTGCTTCGATCTTCAATCAATTCTAACTCTAATTCCAACTCTAATTCAACTTTTTTACCAATTCAAGATGCAAGGTATTTATAGACTTCTTCTGCGTCCGCGGATTTACATGGAGAAATTAGGGATTCATCCATCTTAACCAACAAATCAATACAGATTAATTCATCTTTATCTGTAATTATCTAAAAAGCGTCCACCATTAAAGACGCCTTTTAGATTGATTAAGATAAAGATAAACATCCGGTAAAAACTCATCTTTATCTATATTAGCTAAAACGCGTCGACATGTATAGACGCCTTTTATATTAATTAAGATAAGGATAAACATCCGGAAGAGAAGTAGAAATAACTTAGGAAACCTAAAACACGTCGTGCCTTACAGACGCCTTTTAGCTAATTAATCAACTGATTAAAATTCAAATTTAAACATCAAAATAAGAATAAAATCTAAATGGCGTCCACACATGTCGACGTCTTTTAGACTTCTTCATATTTTAACTAAAATTTGAGTCAAAATCAATTTAATTGATTAACTTAAACATGTCCGTTTGATCCGACACTTAAAATGATCAATAAAAATTAACCAATGATTAAATATCAGACCATTCTGAGGCATTATTATATGATATGAAATTTACTCGAAATGATGTCAAAATTAGCGTGTCTACATTCACCAATGAGCACATATAGGTTCAGCATAGTGTCTCCACACAAGTGACTTATGGGATTAGTCACCCTCATCATATGAGCTGATGTAACCTATACTAGTCTATCCGGATGTTCGATGTCCTATCTCAAACATCCTATGACTAGGAACAATTAAGAACATGTGTTTATAAGTCTTCGGTCATGTAATTATGATCTCATCATAATCCAAACACTATTGCACATGTTCATGGACTTCATCGTGATATGATAAACAAAGATCGAATTAATTACTCACAATGAATTATTGCTATTTATTAATAATCTGAATAAGTACACAGTATCGGATTGGCTTTGAGACCATCTAATACTAACAATCTCCCACTTGGACTAAAGTCAATAACTTTTATACATAATACCCATATTCTCTAAGTGACGCTCAAAAACATTTTGAGACAAAGGCTTTGTAAGTGGATCTGCTATGTTGTCGGCTGAGGGAACTCTTTCCACCACGACATCTCCTCGAGCTATAATCTCTCTGATCAAATGAAAGCGCCGCAGAATATGCTTCGACTTCTGATGAGACCTCGGCTCTTTCGCTTGAGCAATCGCCCCATTGTTGTCACACAACAGTGGGACGGGACCAGATATGCTTTCCACCACACCAAGATCGCCGATGAATTTCTTCATCCAGAGGTTTCCTGCTTGAAACTTTTCCAGCTCACTGCTCCCCCGTTGAGTGTGAAAATAAAACCTGATGTTGACTTGCTGTCGTCAGGATCAGACTGAAAACTCGAGTCAGTGTATCCTTGCAGCTTTAAGTCTCCTCCTCCATAGACTAGAAATAAATCCTTAGTCCTTCTCAAGTACTTAAGGATGCATTTCACAGCCTTCCAGTGTTCATCACCTGGATCTGCCTGATGTCTGCTCGTAACACTTAGAGCATATGCTACATCAGGTCTGGTACATAGCATGGCATACATGATGGACCCTATGGCAGAAGCATAGGGGACTTTATCCATCATAGCCCTCTCTTCAGGTGTCTTGGGAGACTGACCTTTAGAAAGTGAAATTCCATGTCTCATCGGTATGAGACCTCTCTTGGAATTTTCCATGCCAAACCTTTTGACAATGGTTTCTATGTACATGGATTGGGTTAAAGCTAGCATCTTCTTTGATCTATCTCTATAGATCCGTATTCCCAATACGTAAGATGCTTCTCCCAAATCCTTCATGGAGAAGTTCTTTGACAGCCATATCTTTATTGATGACATCATTCCTACATCATTCCCAATGAGTAGGATGTCGTCAACGTAAAGAACCAGAAATGTAATTGCGCTCCCACTGTTTTTCTTGTATACACATGGCTCATCTTCATTCTTAATGAAGCCATAAGATTTGATTGCCTCATCAAATCTTATGTTCCAGCTTCGGGATGCTTGCTTCAGTCCATAAATGGACCTCTGCAACTTGCATACCATGTCTGGAGATTCTTTGGATGTGAATCCTTCTGGTTGTATCATATACACCTCCTCCTCAAGGTTTCCATTGAGGAATGCAGTCTTCACATCCATCTGCCAGATCTCATAATCATGGTAGGCATCAATGGCGAGAAGAATTTTGATGGACTTAATCATAGCAACGGGTGAAAAGGTTTCGTCATAGTCAACACCTTGTCTTTGACGATAGCCTTTCGCCACTAATCTTGCTTTATAAGTATCAATACGTCCATCTGCACCGATCTTTCTTTTAAAGATCCATTTGCAGCCGATAGGTACTATACCATCGGGTAAATCTACCAAGTTCCAAACTTGGTTGATGTACTTGAACTGTATTTCAGAATTCATGGCTTCCCGCCATTTGCCGGCCTCTGGACTTTCAATGGCCTCCTGGTAAGTCTTAGGATCATCATCCTCATTATAGAGTATCCTTGAACCATCCAAATTAATATGTCTCACATATCTTTCTGGTGGTTTAGGTACTCTTTCAGACCTACGAGATTCCTGTGTATCATTTTGAACAGGTTCAGAAACTGACGGTTCATCTGATGAACAATTGCTAGTTTGTGGGTCTGGAATTTCTTCCAGTATTACTTTACTCCCACTGTCCTTCTGGAGAATATAATCTTCTTCCAGAAAGACAGCTCTCCTGGCCACAAACACCTTTTGCTCTCCAGGAAGATAAAAGTAATATCCATAAGTTTCCTTTGGATATCCCACAAATCTGCATTTGTCAGTTCTGGATTCTACCTTATCTGCGTCATGTCTTTTAACATGAGTAGGGCATCCCCAGACTTTAACATGTTTAAGGTCTGGTTTCCTTCCATTCCATATCTCATATGGAGTGGTCTCAACAGATTTGCTGGGTACCTTGTTTAGGATATACATAGCCGAGCTAAGTGCATATCCCCATAAGGACACTGGTAATTTGGACATGCTCATCATGGATCGCACCATTTCCATTAATGTGCGATTTCTCCTTTCTGATACGCCATTCATCTGAGGTGTATAAGGAGGTGTAAGCTGAGAAAGGATACCATTATCCTTTAAGTATTTAATGAACTCAGTACTCAAGTATTCACCACCCCGATCAGATCGGATGGTTTTTATACTCTTTCATGTTTGTTTTTCTACTTCATTCTTAAATTCTCTGAATTTCTCAAAGGCTTCAAATTTATACTTCAATAAGTATACATATCCAAACCTTGAGTGATCATCAGTGAATGTAATGAAGTATGAGAAACCACCAATGGCTTGGGTTGACATAGGACCACATACATCTGAATGTATGAGTTCTAATATGTCTTTGGCTCGTTCTCCAGTTCCACTAAATGGAGACTTAGCCATTTTACCCATTAAACATGACTCACAGGTTGCATATGATTCATAATTAAATGGATCCAAATATCCATCTTTATGCAACCTTTGGAGTTTGTTTTCACTAATGTGTCCAAGCCTACAATGCCACAAGTAGGCTTTGTTCATTTCATACTTACTTCTTTTGATTGAAGAACCGATATGTAAATTATCATGAGACACATTCAATAGATACAATCCATTGGACAAAATAGCAGAAGCTATTAATTTATTTCCGAAATAAATTGAACAACTATTGTTCCCAAAATTTAAATTGTATCCAATTCTATCTAAACTTGAAATAGAAATGATGTTCCTTATTATGCTAGGTACATAATAACATTCATCTAATAAAAATGTGTCTCTGGATGGTAGCTTGAGCTTCACTGTCCCCACAGCGATCGCCGCAACTCTTGCACCGTTACCTAGTCTCAGCTCCACCTCGCCGGTCCTCAACTTACGCCTTCTTGTCAGTGCCTGCATAGAATTGCAGATATGAGATACACATCAAGTATCTAATACCCATGATGTACAATCTCTTATTGACAAGTTTACATCTATCATATAGATACCTGAAGCGTCCTGCTGCTTTACAGTTCCTTGAGCCTTGTCCTTGATGTATTCTTTGTAATTCCTCTTCCAATGCCCTTTCTGGTGACAGTAGAAGCAATCACCTTTCTCAGCACTTTTACCTTTGTCTTTCTTGGTAACCTTTGCCTTTCTCTGAACCTTGTTCTTATTCTTTCGAAAATTTTGGACTGCAAGTCTTTTTCTGTTGGTCTTACCAACTATTAAGACTTGGGGTTTATCCTTCACAAGGTTCCCCTCAGCAGTTTTTAACATGTTCAGCAGTTCAGCTAAGGTGGCCTGGATCTTGTTCATGTTAAAATTAACGATGAACTAAGCATATGACGGTGGAAGTAAAGACAACACGAGGTCTATGTGCATCTCCTTGGGAAGTGTAATCCCAAGAGCATCTAGCCTCTCTACCCACTCAATCATCTTCAGCACGTGATGCTGTACTGAAGTTCCCTCTGCTATTTGAGCCTTGAATAGATTCTTCAATATCTCATATCATTCGATTATGCTCTGCTCACCAAATAGCTCCTTCAAATGGAGCATGATGGATCTAGCATCTATCTCTTCATGTTGCCTCTGCAACTCATTGCTCATAGAGGCTAACATGTAGCATTGGGCCATGGTGGAATCTTCCTTCCATTTTTCATACGCTATCATTTCCTCCTCTGGAGCATCCAATGCTGGTTCAACAGGAGGTTCATTATCCAAGACGTAGGCAATCTGCTCAGACCTGAAGACTATCTTCAAGTTTCTGAGCCAGTCTGAGTAATTGGTGCCTGTCAAACGGTTGGCATCAAGTATGCCTCGCAACGGATTATGGTGCGACATTCTTGCCTACAGGAGATAATCAATTGATATTTAGCAGATATTCAGATTAACTAAAACAAGATATGGTCTTTTATTATCTAGTTTTACTCCCACTAATTTTCGACAGACTGTATAACCTTCAAATATACAAAACGGGAGACGCCGACTGTCTCCTAGCGGGGATCAGAATCTCCAAGCATCATAGTATGACCTCGGGTAAACACATAGTATCATACTGCTATTTCAGAGCAATCATCTCATGATAATTGCAACTCCTTGCAATATCCGATCATATTTCGGCTCCCAAGTTTAATGGTCCCGGGTAAGCACAGTAGACCATTATCCCCGGTCTAAGCTTTACCATCAATACGTGACAGAGTAAAGTAGAAATATAGTTCCCGAGTAAACACGTGGATAACTATATCGTTCCTCTACTCTTATCTAAAGGCATCTAATGCCATGATCAACAGTCCTCTCAACAGACAATGGCAGACCTCGGGTAAACACATAGTATCTGCCATGACTGAATTAAGTTCCATTGATCATATTGATGGAGAGCCACGCGGTGCATTATCAATGACTCGCGCTACGACTTAGAATTTGTAACGAAGGTTTTACTTATTTAGTTTGGTCTCATCCTAGGTGATAGTATTAAATATATTGAATATATATAAATACTAATAACCTAGTAAATATTTAAGCACACGCATCACATACATGTCATTAGTGTGGTCATGGACGGCATTGTGGTTTGACTTGAGCCAGACAGTCAAACGCACACACATACACAATATAACAACTTATATCATGAGTTTGCAAACCCATGGATTCAATGAACTCCTTCATTTTCATCTGGTCGGCAGTTGTGGATCATCCTCGCTCCGCGCACATCCGCCTCGATCAAATCTCATCGTAATTCTCAATTACATGATAATTTAAATGAGGAAGCCTTATGGCGATTACATTAAGGAGGAAGGTAGAAGTACATGGGAATATGAGAGGGAGAGATTCGCAGACCTCTATTTATTAATGAACAATAAACCACACAATCACATTCCACATCCACAATTAATGCTCGTCCATGACCACCATGTGTTTTAATTAAACAAACCACACATGAATTGCGCATCAAATGGCTAAATAAAATTTTCGAAAATAACTTATAATTTCAGGTTTCATAAAACCAGGGACCAAACAAAATTTTGGACAATTTGGAGTTTTTCAAAAAATTTAGTATTTAATTCAAGCATGCTAATTTAAATCCAATTTAAACAAGCAAATCAATAACACATCAAATATGCACAAAATCTAAAAATAATGGCTTTAGAAATATTCCATGCTCAATTTGAATAATTCAAATAATTATGGGGGTATTTAACAATTAAATGCTACAATTAATCTAACACCTTAGATTAATAGTTAGTATTAACAACATTTGTTAATATGATAATGAAAAACACATATTTTATTATTAGGGCCAAAGAAAAAATTAAAATTTTAATGTCAAAATCAAATTTTAACAATAAAATAAAATCAAATTAATTTTAACAGGGCCTTTAATAATAAAAAGACATATTAAATAGAAATTGGGAAAGGGGGTTCAGCCCAGCTGAACCCTTGGCTCGGGCCAGGGCCGAGCCAGGGTTCAGACCCAGGCCCGCGGGCCTGGTCCGGGCCCTGGCTCGAGCCACCTGGCTCGGGCCAGGGTCCAGCTGGGCTGGACCCTGTCGGCGGCTAGGGGAAACCCTAGTCGCACGACAGGCCTGCCCGAGGGTTCCCTGCAATGCAGGGAACCCGACGGCGGCTACCCCTTCCAGTGCCGGCACCGGCGCCGTCTGGGCACCGGCGACCGTTCGCCGGTTCCGGCGACGTCGCCGGCGCCGTCCGACGGCCGGAGCAAGCCCGTGAAGGGCTCCGGTGGCCCTCCTTTCGATTTTTAAAAAATTCTTCCCTCTTTTCACAGCGGTTTTAAAAATGCAAGAGGAAGAAGAAGGAAGGCCATGGCCAGCGGTTCCTGGTCCTCCATGCTGCCGGCATCGTTCACAACGATCAAACCCCCAAAAGATCCATCTCATGGATCCGATTCTATCAAAAAAATACCCCGTTCTTCGTCCAACGAAGAACATGACGAAAACCCCCCAAAAATAATATTTTCTTCAGATTTAAATTGCGATCTTATCGCAGCGAACATCTAATGAATTTAAATCTTTCAAGAAAATAAATTAAGCATGGAATAAATTCAAAAACCATAATTTTTAGAGACCGAAACGGTGAAAACACAGTGGAACCTGGCTCTGATACCACTGTTGGGATCGCTGTGTCGGGATCCGATCCTAAAAACGCAGCGGAATAAAAAATAATATTCGGGATCGGATCTGTCCCGTTTCGATCCTAGAAATAAACCCGGAGTAAATCAAATTTACCTTGCGCGGATTCGAATCCGCGTCCGTTTTCCGGTTCCGTCGGAGCGATGCCGCAAGTCGCGCAGATGCCCGACCTCTAGCGGTATCCACGCGGTTCTCCTCGTGATGGATCGTCCTCGCTTCCTCGCTCGCTGCGGCGTTCGTAGATCCCGTCTGGCTGCGCGTAATCCGCCGCGACATGCGGATTCAGAATCCCCGTCGAACATAAGATGGAGCAGTTGGGAACCGCACGCCCAGAAGAGAGAGAAAGGGGGAAAGAACGAATGACAGCTAGGTCAGGGTTGCTGGCCCCGGACGTAAAATCCGTTCTTTTATAATAAGTCAGTTTGCGGTTTTTCATAAAACCCCAGCCTTATCCGAAATCTTGTTGGATTATCCATCGACTTGAAAACCATTTGCGTGTGACCCTCTAGGCCCAAATACCAGTCCAGTTAATAGCCCATTAAGTCCAGTAACCCTTTACTGACCCACTGAATTAATTAATATCCTTATATTCAATTAATCAACCGAATTTAATGTCCCACAATAAATTCGGACGGACTGCCGATCACGTTGGATGTCAAGCAACATCGCGTGATCCTGGATGGCACTGGGGTTATCGCAACCCTCTATTGGAACCTTTCTGTCATCGGTTAGCACGCGGATATAATCCTTCATCCATGCAATGTTCCCGAATCGACCTAGGGCATGGTTTACTGTTAAACCCTATTTGGTCGATTCACTTGAATCAGATGCCGCTAATTTGAATCCGATAACTCTTTATCGATTACAGAGTCCGCCCTGGCCAGGGACTTTAAGCGCATCATTCCTAGAACATTCTCTCTCAAACTACCGAGAGCGGATGATCCTGTATTGAACACACAATTACCTTCGAGGGCATTTCCCTGAACCCGATCGCTTGACTTATTGATAACCCATGGTTAGGGATTCGTTCGTCAAGGTCAAAGCTCAGAAACCTACCAACAAGATATCTTTGGAGTCTCAGGTCCAAGGATCATCCACGCAACCGTGACAAATGAATCGAGCTGGTTAACAGTGAGGTGATTACCATCCAGCGATTCATAGTCAGATCAGTTTAGTGAACTCATTCACCAATGAGCGCCTATAGGTTCAGCATAGTGTCTCCACACAAGTGACTTATGGGATCAGTCACCCTCATCATATGAGCTGATGTAACCTATACTAGTCTATCCGGATGTTCGATGTCCTATCTCAAACATCCTATGACTAAGAACAATTAAGAACATGTGTTTATAAGTCTTCGGTCCCGTAATTATGATCTCATCATAATCCGAAGACTATTGCACATGTTCATGGACTTCATCGTGATACGATAAACACAGATCGAATTAATTACTCACAATGAATTATTGTCATTTATTAATAATCTGAATAAGTATACAGTATCAGATTAGCTTTGAGACCATCTAATACTAACAGAAATTAGGGAGGGGGTTTGATGGAGTGGAGGGAGAGGAAAGGAAGGAGAAGGGGGAAGGGAGAGCGAAGTATTCGGAGAGAGGGAGGAGAGAGAAGAAAATGAGAGAAATGAGGGAAAGGAGGGAGGGTTCGTGGGTTTAAACCGAACCTAGCTAAAACGCGTCACCCAACACCGACGCCATTCAAGTGACAAGACCAAGGTCGTACTCTCGCGGTCTGAAACTGGCCCACGTGGCGCCTACGTGGCACCGACATAGCACACTCTAAAATGCGTCTTCCTATCAAGACGCCGTTTGAACCGCGTCGAGCAAGCTCGACGCAATAAAGAACCTATGCTCCCAGTCCCACAAGGGCCCAATTAAGGGGTCCGACACCAAAACTGACCCAATAACTGTATTCGAAACCTCAATCCTTACATTTTCCCTCTCTTAAAAGAATTTCGTCCTCGAAATTACCGCAACAAAACTAGTACCGATAATAAAATTGTATAGGTAAAGAGGAGAACTTACGAGAAAAGGTAAGGAAACTGATCTCGCATCTCATCCTCTCGCTCCCAGGTCGCCTCGCTTCCGGAGCGGTGCTGTCAAATTACCTTAACCAGATGAACAACCTTGTTCTGAAGGACCTGCTCCCTGCGGTCCTCAATACCCACTAGAAAGTCCGGAAAGGACAAGTTCGCAGCGACCTCCAACTCCGAAAAGTCCAAGACATGAGATGGGTCCTGAACATACTTCATCAACAAAGAAACATGGAACACATCATGTACTTCTGCAAGACTGGGCAGCAAGGCTAGCTGATACGCCGTTTCCTCAATTCGAGCAAGAATGGGAAAATGCCCAATAAATCGTAGACTAAGCTTACCTTGCTTCTCGAATCTCATCACACCTTTGGAGGGTGAGACTCGGAGAAACACGTGGTCCCCAATCTCGAATTCAAGCGGTCGCCTACGGATATCTGCATAGCTTTTCTACCTGCTATGAGCTGTAGTCAACCTCTGCTGCACTACCTTCGCAACCTCAGCATACTGCTGTACCAACTCTGGCCCTGCTATCTGCCTCTTGCCAATCTCAGACCAATTCACAGGAGATCGGCACGGCCGCCGATACAATGCCTCATATGGTGTCATGCCGATACTAGAATGATAATTGTTGTTGTAAGCAAACTCCACTATAGACAAGTGTTGCTCCCAAGAACCTCCCCAATCTAGGCAACAAGCCCTGAGCATATCCTCCAATGTCTGAATGGTCCTTTCTGACTGTCCATCGGTCTCAGGATGGTAAGCTGAGCTAAAGACTAACTGCGTACCCAAGGCCTGAAAACTCTTTCGGAACCTAGGAGTGAATGTCGGATCTTGATTAGACGCGATGGACAAAGGCACCTCATGTAGAGAGATGATCCGGTCCATAAATAACTTAGCCAACTTACCAACTGACCAGTCCTTTCTAATAGCTAGAAAGTGCGCAGACTTGGTCAATCGATCAACAATGACCCAGATTGCATCCCTCCTGCCAGGTGACACGGGCAATCCCATCACAAAGTCCATAGTCACTGTAGACACCGATTTTGGACCACCATTCTGGTCATAAATCCCCTCCATCATTAGCCCTTTACCACCAAAATCCCCGCATTTAGCCATCTTAGCCCACTAGCAACTAAGCCCATTAACTAAACCCCGTCTTTCACCACCTTTTCGTGGAAGGCCAGCCCCCTTGCCTTCCACCTCCTTCGAAGGCCACCCCTCGCCTTCCTCCCCCTTCGAAGGCCAGCCACCTTGCCTTCCACCTTTTTAGCCACCTTTTTCACTTTTTACCACTTTTCGTGGAAGGCCACCCCTTGCCTTCCACCTCCTTCGAAGGCCACCCCTTGCCTTCCACTCCCTTCGAAGGCCAACCGGGCCGCCTTCCACCACTTTATATGGAAGGTATGTTGCCTGGCCGTCTACTCCTTAACCACCCCCTTTGACTCCGTCTTCCCCACGATCTCCTCTACTCGCCGCCCTCGTCCCCCACTACTCCGACCACTCCCCACTCCGGCCACTGCCGCATCCACTACCTCCGACCTTTGACCACTCCCTATTGGTTGAAGGCTGATTTACGGGGATTTAGACCCCTGTTTTCTCCATTTTTTCCCCTCACCTATTTAAACCCCCCACATCCTCTCGAGCAGGGGGTTAAGGTTAAGGTGAAGGAAGGATTTTCTGGGGTTAAGAAGGGTGAAGGAGGAGGAGGTTCTTTGGAGAGTTAAGGATTTTCGTTGAAGAAGGACTTCCTTGTGAGAGGCTCGAGGAGGTTGACAAGGAGTCTCTAAGAGGGAAGGCTCAGGCTGCATTCCGAAACGGGCTTGTCTTTCTAACCTTTCTCTTTTACTCTTTCCTATTCATTTCATTGCGTCATCAATACCACTTCACCTTCCACGCACACAACTCCCCTTCATTTGCATGCATGCACGTAAGACGACCTAGTGATTCTTACCCCCCCACAGAGGTTTTAAAAAAAAAAACGGGAGGTGGGTGGGCATAACATATGGTCACCTTCTCTCCCCACCACCCATCCGGTGCGTTCCTCTCTGATTTTAGCTAGTTTTTTTACGTCTTTATGGATAGATTATGCACAATATAGTTCTAATCGGGTTATTCTTTGTTTTGTCTTTTCTTTCCAGGGGATCCTTACCACATTCACGCATGTAGAGTACCGGGCTCTCCTCCTCTGGCCGGTCGGAGGAAGAGAAGGAGGAACCAGCATCTCCCGCTCCCACAAAACACGCGATCATCTTCTACACTCCTGTGGAGCACAGGGACCGAAAGGTAATGCTCCTGGCGATCACACTTCAACTTCTAACCCCCTTTTTGAATCGCCACAGTGCTAAGACGAACGGAGGGACCCTCGACTCCAAAAGCCCACGGCCGCGGCGACGGGGGAGACGTTCCGGGCGCCTACAACCCTCTTGTGATCACGGTGGGACCTCTGTAGCCCGCTGCACGCGTTGCGATCAAAGGAAAAGAAGGTAAGGATCATGAACTTTGCATAATCTCTGGACGGCCATACCTTGGCCGTCGAGCCCCTTGGACGGCCATCACTCGGCCGCCGGACCTGCTGGACGGCCACCAGTTGGCCGTCGACATCGCCAGTGGACGGCCAGCACCTGGCCGTCCGACCCTCTGGACGGCCAGACCCTGGCCGTCGGTTCCCTCTTGGACGGCTGCCACCCGGCCGTCCGCACCCTTTGACGGCTAACCCTTAGCCGCCGGCATCCCGTCGGTTATTTTGTCCTCTTCTGCTATTACTGTTCATGAATGATTTGCTGCTGCTTGTTTTGTTGAGTTGTTAAATGTTCTGACCTGCTGTTTGTTAACCTGCTTACTGGGTTTTTTGGGGTGTTCTGCGTGGGGGTTTTAAGGAAGAGCCGGCACCACATTTTTAGTCACCTCTCTCGCAGGATTTGACTCT
Organism: Zantedeschia hybrid cultivar; assembly: GCA_030544215.1. Classification (NCBI taxonomy): domain Eukaryota; kingdom Viridiplantae; phylum Streptophyta; class Magnoliopsida; order Alismatales; family Araceae; genus Zantedeschia; species Zantedeschia hybrid cultivar. The sequence continues at coordinate 53,861,416 of JARZZO010000011.1, forward strand.
CCACCTGAGTATTCCCACTCGGGTGTGACTAGTCCTGTCCTGTTGGGAACCTCCGTCAGTCTCCGCGAGCCAGGGATTCCCACTTGGCTGCCGAGCAGGTTGTACCTGAAACCACCCTATAGGAACCTTGGGTTTGTGTGAGAAATTAGTGAATTGTTTCAAATCTAAAGACACTTAATTGAATCTTGGCGGAACAAGTATTGGAAAAGTGAAGGATCGTTAAGTGTTAAACTTGATTTGTTAGAAACCAACTTTCATAAAACATTCGCAAACATTTCAAGTGAAACATAAAATCATCTAGGGTCCGTGCTTCATAATGAACCGAATGTATGTCAATGTTGTGTATGATGACATGGACCAGTTCGGTAACAATGTTATTCACAATCCTTTGTTTGAGATTGAAGAGGATCCACAACAGACCTTCATAGGGATGCTCCAAGCATCCAGAGAAGGCCCTCAGAGGAAGGATTCTGATGAATCTTCTACCTCACAAGGAGAAGATGAGCCAGTGATCTCCAGTAGGACATTCCAAAACCCTGGAGAAGATCCGGAACTCATTGCTGTCCTATCACGCTATACTCCGGATCAACTCATCCAGTTGGTTTCTCGTGGCAAAATTCAGGATGCCACTCCTCGGAAAACCCAATTCCAAGGATCTTCTAGCAGACCCCAGCCGAGTCAAGTCATGCCCACTCACACGATCCCTTTCAATCCCATCAACCAGGTTACACCTCCCAAGCAGGAGGAGTTCATTTATAAGAATGAGGTCGAGACTTGTGTACGGCAACTCATGGCCGAGAATCTCAACCTCAGGCAGCCATATTCTCTCTCGAGCTACTGCAAGCTCCCCCCAGCCTATTTTCCACCAGGGTTTAAAGTACCTAAGTACAGAAAGTACGATGGTACCACTGACCCCCATCATCATTTGTCTGGGTTTCTCATGGATTCCCATCAGTGGCTCTTCGATAGGGTCCTCCTGGTCCACCTTTTCCAAAAGTCTCTCGAGGGAGAGGCCTTAAGGTGGTTCTCCTCTCTACCAGCTACTGACCTGATCAACTTTGATATGGTCTTTGAGAGGTTTATTACCCACTTCAACCACATGGCAGCCTTGCCCCCCACCTTGTTTGATTTGGTAATGGAAAAAATGAAGTCTGACGAAGACTTCACTCATTTCGCTAATAGGTGGAGAGCTATGACTTCTAGAGTGGAAGTCGTTATTCCTGAAGCACAAGCAGTCACCATGCTTGTTAACAATGCTACCCCCCAGCTTCGAGCAATCCTTATGCTTAGTGAACTTCAGACGTTCGCTCAGCTATACAATAGAGCTAGGGTAGTTCAGTCCCAAATCCGAGACTCCACTCTGCCTTCATTCTTTGAAAACAGAAGCAGGAATAAGAAAATTACATCTGCTCCTACCACAGAAGGAGTTACTATCAATGAACAAGTCAGCATGCTGGCACCACCAACCAGGGTTACCAATCCTCATCCCAAGTCCGATACTCAGCCCAACCAGAAGCAATACTCAGCTGTCCCTCCCCCGACTAACTACAGTCGTCCTATGGCTAAGCGGGCCTCATATCCACCTATGCCGGAATCACTGGTAGACATCTTTTACGCTTTGCTAGCCTGCAACTCCATTCAACTTCCACCTCAAAAAGAAGGTGTCCCACGCAATACGGACACGTCCAGGTATTGCCCCTACCATAGGATCACGGGACACACCATCTATAATTGCTTCACCTTCAGGGACTGGGTGTATGACTTGAACGATGAAGGGCGGATAAATTGGGAAGACATGAGAAAAGCCATTGAGGCTCTGAAGGCTAAGAAAGAACTGGGAATTGTGAAGGACCCATTACCCTCTCATCAGGTAGGTCAAGATCCCTCCAGCTCTCAAGGAAAGGTCAACACATTGATCAAGGACTTGGAGCCCGTAACAGTTCGCAGGGAGCAATACTGGGAGTACGAAGGGTCCGGGATAAGGCACCAAGATCCCACTTGGTCACGTAAAACTAAAGGGGCTATCCCAGAAGTCTCCACGCTTTCCCCTAATGAGCCTTTGGTCCTAATCCGGCCCAAAGAGCGATCGACAACCCTCAAGCCGGTCACCCTCATTCAGATCCCTCCAATCACAGCCGAGGGGCCCACCTTATCTGTCTTTTGTCCAAACAAGAACCAGGGTTCAATGATCGACTTCAATCCCATTAGGTCACCATTGGAAGCAGATCCAATCTCAGTAGGGGTAACGCTTAGGAATCACATCATTCCTCCGAGCCAGCCTCTGGATTCTCAAGATAACTCATTCCTTGCCAAGGAGAACGCCCAGTCTGAGTATGACATACTCCAGCATTTAGAGAAGACCCCCGCTAAGATCTCCATCCTTGAGCTTATCCGCAGGTCTCCCACACATAGGGAGACGTTGTTCAATTTCTTACAACAAATCATGGTTAATGAGGATCTTCCTAGTGGTGGGGTCACTAATGCTATACTCTCAGTTACTCAGACTCCCATGATCTCTTTCCCCGAAAAGGATCTAGCTCCCCCTGAGTGCCGGTCCCTCCCTCTGTGCTTAACCGCCATCCTTAATGGTCATTCAGTGGATTCCATTCTACTGGATACCGGTGCCTCCATCAATGTCTGTCCCCTTAAGACCCTCAAAAGGATAGGGATAGACCCAGAGAAGGTTGAGTCGACCTCTATGATGGTCTCAGCTTATGACAATTCCCAGAGACCAGCAGATGGGAAGATTTTCCTCCAACTAGAAATCGGCCCGGTATCCATGATCTCGGAATTCTACATTCTGGACGTTAAGCCAATCTACAATGCCATTCTAGGGAGACCATGGATGGACCAAACCTTAGGAGTCCCATCCACCAACCACCAGTGCTATAAGTTCCCGTATAACGGGAAGATTGTGAAAGTCAAAAGCACTCCCTACATTGAGTCATTGGACTCAGTGACAGTAGAGCAAATTCCGTCCATGATAACTTCCAGGAAAGGCAAAGAGCCCATCCTTTCATCAGTGAATTCCCATCTGAGGCCTAGGTCGGGCATAGGTTGGCAGCTCATGAGTAAGATGGGATATAGCTCAGGCTCTGGGTTAGGGAAAGAAGAACAAGGAATCCGTGACCCCATCTCAGAGAACCCTGTCATTGGGGGATGTGGCCTGGGATATAAGTTTACTGAACCACCAAAAGAAGCAAAGGGATGGTCCCTCATGAATCATTTCGTAAGAAAAAGGCAGGAGTTACTCAGGATAGAGGAAGAAGTGCGAGAGTGCCATGAGGATAGTCAAGAGGAAGACTTTGGCATATCCTCCTTGTTCTGTGAATCAGTCAGCCCGTCGGTAGGGCTTTTCTTGGCCAGGAATGAACCAGCCCCAGCTACGTTCATTCCTTTCTTGTTCCACCCACCTACAGTTCCGATGCTCTCAGCTCCGACCAACACCATCTTTTCTGAGTGTTCCATGTTACAGGCGTTCGGTCACGAAAAAAAAAACCCAATTCCCATCTCGCGGGAGGGGAAGTCACTTTCGAGGAGCCTACGTGGTGGGGGAGCCCCGCCGTCATGGAATCTTTATCTCAAGGGTCTACCCTTGTCCCATCCAGGACAGAATTGACCCGTTCTCCAAGCCGTGTACATAGCAGTTTAGGAATTAGGTTAGCTTCCTCCATGTCTAGAAATTGTAGGACTAGGCAAGTTCCTTCTTTCTTAGTTCAGGAATTAGCAAATAGGTGCAAAGGTCTGGAAAAGTTGGATAAGTTTCTTCAGACTGGGGTCATCTCCAAACCATTGGAGTTAGTGGAAGAAGAGTCTTGTAGTGATGGTTTAGGTGTGTTTGAGCTTAGTGAAGAGGAAGAGGTGGATGACTTGGTCGAACCACTTGTGAGTGGGGCGAGACGGTTCGATGAACCTTCATCAGCCATCGATGAACCCACTAAAGAAGTCAACCTCGGAACAAAGGAGGATCCGAAGATAGTGCTAATTAGTGCCCGCTTGAGTCCAGAAGAAGAAGGGTCCATAATAGCCGTGCTACAAGAGCACCGTGATGGGTTTGCTTGGTCATACGAGGACATGCTTGGATTAAACACAGAACTGGTGGAACATCGGCTAATCCTCAAACCTGACGCCAAACCCGTGAAACAAAAGTTGAGACGGCTATAACCGGAATTAGCACTTAAAGTAAAAGAAGAGGTTGACAAACTACACAAGGCCAAGTTCATCCGGGTAGTGTTCTACCCTAAATGGGTAGCTAATATCGTCCCCATGGCAAAAAAGGACGGAAAGGTTAGAGTTTGCATAGACTTTCGCAACTTCAATCAAGCTTGCCCAAAAGATGATTTCCCATTACCTCATATAGACTTGCTGGTTGATAACACGGCCGGATTTGAGATGCTATCCTTCATGGATGGTTTTTCGGGGTATAACCAGATCAGACTAGCTGAGGAAGATCAGGAGAAAACATCCTTCATAACCCCATGGGGAACTTATTGCTACATAGTCATGCCATTTGGACTTAAGAATGCTGGAGCCACCTACCAAAGGGCTATGATGGCAATCTTTCATGACTTGATTCACATTGACATGGAGGTCTATGTGGATGATATCTTGGTGAAATCCAAAACCAGGAAGGGACACGCTCAAATCCTTAGGGCTGTAATGCAGAGATCGAAGGAGCACCAACTAAAGATGAACCCAAAGAAGTGCATATTTGGTGTTTCTTCTGGAAAATTTCTAGGATTCATGGTGAGTAGAAGAGGGATTGAGGTTGATCCAGAAAAAGTGAAGGCAATAGTGGAAATGCCCCCACCTAAGAATGTCAGGGATATAAAGGGTCTCATCGGCCGTTTGCAATTCATCAGACGGTTCATATCTCAACACTCTATGAGATGCAAACCCTTTTATGATCTATTGAAAGGAGGGGCAAAGTTCATTTGGAGCGATAAGTGTCAAAAGGCCTTCGATGAATTGAAGAGCTACCTCCTCAACCCTCCAGTCCTTATGGCTCCTATCCCGGGGCGGCCTCTACTGCTATATGTCTCCACCACTGAAGAATCAGCTGGTGCGGTATTGGCCCAACTAGACGACGAGAAGAAGGAAAGAGCAGTGTACTATATGTCCAAGCTTTTCAATGATGCCGAAAAGCGATACACTGCCATGGAAAGGACATGCGCGGCCGTCGTCTGGGTAGTGCAGAAACTGAAGCACTACTTCCTCGCCCACGAGGTCAAACTTCTAGCAAGAATGGATCCGATCAAATATTTGCTAGAGCGGCCAGTTGTAACAGATAGGTTGGTGCGATGGCAGACCTTCTTGAATCAATTCGACATCACCTATGTAAATCAGAAGGCTGTGAAAGGGCAAGCAATTGCCGAGCACCTAGCTCATCACCCACTGCCCACATTTTCTCCTGTCAACGAGGAATTCCCGGATGAGGAGTTGGGTCTAATAGTGGATGATACTCCATCCTGGGTCCTTCATTTCGACGGGGCACTTAATTCTCAAGGCAGTGGGATAAGAGTGGTCCTCGTATCTCCAGAAGGGGTAAGCATTCCGCATGCTTGCCAACTCTCCTTCTCAGTAACCAATAATGTTGCTGAATATGAGGCTCTCCTAGCTGGCCGAAAATTGGCGCTGGTTCTTAATGTCTTAGAATTGAGGATAATTAGAGACTCTCAACTAATCCTCCGCCAAACCGTGGGCAAGTACCAAACCCGGGATTCAAAACTGAAGCCATATCAGGAGTTAGTGAAGTCACTTACTAGGCGTATCAGAAGGATCACCTACGTGCATGTGCCTAGATCTCAGAATATCCTAGCAGATGCTCTGACCTCCCTATCTTCAGCATTAGAGATTCCTATCACCAAAGGTTCAGCCACCATCACTCTACATAAGCAAGATTCGCCTTCCTTCCGGGACCCCTGGTTCCAGCAATTCCTCCGTCCATCCGAGCACATCTCTGCTATCACGGATGAACTCACCCCTGATTGGGATGATGGGAATCCGTGGTATTTTGATATCATGAACTATCTCCGCGATGGGTCATTCCCATCTTATGCCACATCTTCTGACTGTAAGGCTATCCACCGCGCATCTCAGCGATACCTTATCTTAGGCGGCTGCCTTTTCAGGATCCTTTAGCGGAGTACTTCTTCGGTGTCTAGATGATACCGAAATTCATCATGTCATAGAGGCAGCCCATGCCAGTGATTGTGGCGGTCGTGTCTATGGTCGTGCCTTAGCTCAGAAACTCCTCATGTCCTATTATTGGCCTTCAATGGAGGCTGATTGTTCCATATTTGTCCAGAGGTGCTTGAAATGCCAGTTACATGCTAATAAGGTTCATGCACCTTCTTCATCTCTCAAATCCGTCGTTTCTCCATGGCCCTTCGCCATGTGGGCATTCGACGTTATAGGACCTCTAGAGGATCGATCAGGTGAAACAAAAAGGAAATCATTTATCCTAATTGCCACTGAATATTTCACTAAATGGGCTGAAGCGAAAGCATTTGCAGAAATCAAAGCATCCACGGTGGTGAAGTTCATCAAGCGCAACATCCTTGCCAGGTTCGGGACACCGCGCGACCTCATCACCGACAATGGACCCCAATTTACCTCCCAAGAGCTCCAGGACATGTGCAGTAAGTATGGCATCGATTTGCATCATTCTTCGCCTTACTACCCACAAGGAAATGGTCAGGCTGAAGCCACCAATAAAACCCTCATTCGAATCATTAAAAGAACTTGCAGATCACATAATTATTCAGACTGGCCGGACCGCCTAGTAGAAGCTCTTTGGGCATACCGTACTTCCGTCCGAACCCCTACCGGACAAACACCTTATTCACTCACATTCGGAACGGATGCGGTACTTCCATATGAGATTCTCTTCCCTTCTCTAAGAGTGCAGTTGGACAATGGAATTAGTGACGCCGAGCGTCGTAAGGCCATGTTAACCCAATTGGAACTGTTAGACGAAAAAAACATGATGGCGGCAAACCACGCTCAGGTTTACAGAAATAGGATCGCAAGGTTCTATGCAAAAAAGGTTCTTGAAAGAAAGTTTGGAATTGGAGAAATGGTACTTAAAAGAAAAATGATTAAAATTCCTGGTCCCAGGAGCAAATTGCAAGAAAATTGGGAAGGTCCATTTGTAATCAAGGAGGCATACTCAGGTAACGCTTACCGCTTAATCAATGAGAAAGGAGAGGAACTGCCCCACCCATGGAACGGGGTATATCTGAAGAAGTTTTATCCGTGAAAATACAAAAAATAAAAAAATCAAAAATCTCAAAAATCAAATATCCAAAAAACCATCAAAAGTATTTGTAAATATGTACATACTTTAACGAAAATGGCAAAAAAATCAAAAAACACAAAATCCAACTGTCTGGTGACTACCATGTAACCCCCTGTCTAGGTCTAGTTGCATGATAGGTTGGGTTGACATTAAGGTTTGGCTAAGACTTTGGTCCACCAGAACCTTGGACGTGTCTACTTTACTTTCATACGGATCCCTATGCTCATCATAAGATGCACACACCTGCACGTTTTTCAAAGAGAACCTGTTTAAAGTGAGTTCCAAGTCTTTAGTGCACTATCAAAATGCAACCTTTGCTCTTCGCCTCTCGACCGATCAGGACAGTTGACGCCCTTAAACGGTCAAGCTCAGCAAATTGCGGTTCCTCCACAACCCGATAGATGTAACCCCTCAAAAGGGCCCAAAATTGAAATGTAAAAGACCAGAGCACGTGAAGAGGGCAGTGTCCCCGCAGGTGGATTATTAAATAACCCCAAAAAAATGTCAAGAGCGGAAAAGAAATACAAAAAAAGAAAAGGGGTTCAAGCAAACATGAAAAAAGCCTGGTCGTGACCTTGCCTGGCCATGAAATCCAATAAAGGCCTGAAAAGTCAAAATTGGGGCATCTAGGAGGTCAAAAGGAGTCCGTTTTGTCACAGCTCGTCCTTTTAACGGTTTTGTCAATCCTCCTGTGAGGTTTATCTCCAAAATTTCCTCATTTTTTCCCCCTCATGGTTAGCACGAAATAGCTATCTAAAGACCGAACGTCATTTTAAAATGGTTCGTTTTCGAAAATCGTCATATGATCACAGGAGTCTAAAATGGGTGAAGACTAATGTCGATGTTTCTGGTGAACTAATCTCTTAACCATAATCTCAATGTGAACTCTCAAAAACTTCGGGCTTAGGTCAATGCATGCGCGTCACCAATCGGTGCGACGGCGTCTGATTCCGGGTCAGCGTCGCGCGATTGACTGTTAGGGTTCCAAGGTGTTCCACCATATACCTTCTAGATTGTGAGGAAAGAGACCCGGGTCGGGCAAATTATTTACCTCGAAAACTTTTTGGGCAAACTTGGTGGTCGGAAGCAGCTGGGAGCCTAAGCATGGCATGACGGTATTGTCATCAGTATGAGTCTTAACCGGTCAAGGTTAGTTCGAGGAGTCTAGGGGCCCAAATCAATCTAGATGCAAGCTTAGGATACCTGGGAAGTTGAGTGTGCATTTCCCTTTCATCATTTGACCAGGCTAAGTCTGGGCAGTCACCAGGTAGATGGAATAAAAAACATGTTTTTCATCACACATCTCATTTGTTAATATTATTTGCATTTGCATATTTACTTGCCGCATTAATATCCTTCCATTTGTCTGGTTAGTAGGATACGGCCCCTTGACCCTATGCGAAGGCTAGGGAAAAGGTAGTTGCTCTTTTTTGGGCAAGGGGCCGAAAATAGATACTACTAACAGTTTCCCCAAATGTTGTGCATGCAGGAATTACAGGTACGGACAGAAAGCAGAACAAAGAAGTGCCCATGCAAATAATGAAATATGCAAGCATAACATCGTAATCATACACCATCACGACACAGGGGCATACCCCGGCGTCAGCTCCCTCTTAATCCTTCCTCCTTCCCTCCGCATCATCATCTCTCCTATCCCGAGAGGGGTGCCTCATCTGGCTCTCGGCGTCGTCCTTACGAGCACGACGATGTCCGGAAGCGGACGCATAGACCCCGATGAGCCAGCGGGTCGCAATGCTCTCCACGCATCCTTAGCTAGAAGGGAGTCGAGGTCTCTAAAGACGGAGCTCCCAGCAGGAGCCTGGCCAGCTGACGGGGCAGGAATGGGGGGACGAGCTCCTGGACTATGAGTGCTGGATCTCGTAGCTCGCTCTCGCCCCTTCTTCATCACCCGGTCCCACAGGGTTCGGTACTTGAAATCAAGCTCCCGCACCTCTGTCTGCGACCTCGCCAGCTCCTCCCGTAGGCCAGCCATCTTACCCTCCCAGTACACGTCCGGGTGGGATCCCTCGCTCGCCCTGGCCCGAGCTGTCCGTTCCTCCAAAACCTGGTCTCTCAACTGCTGATTAAGGCTCTCCAGCTCTTGCGCCCTCGCCAAGGCGGTCTCCAACTCCTGGCGCTGCAAAGAAACTCAGGGTCAGACATGCTCAATCATTAGAACATAAAAGCAGAACAAGTCTCACCTGCTGTGCCAAATCAGCCTCTCGGGCCTCCGCCCGGCGGAGAGCATCTTGCAATCTCGCCTCCCAATCAGCTGGGGCAGCTGGCCCCTGGGATGATGAGCCCGCACCTGGATCTCCTCGCAGCCCGTGGCGGACTAGCGCCTCTCTCTGCATCAGAAGGGTTTTTTCACAAAGATAAGGTGGACAACCTTACACCCTAACTCAAAAATCAGACTTCTTACCAATTCTCTAATCTGGGTAAACAGATCGCTCGTCTGCAGAACCAGAAGCTCATTCTGACTCTTTAAGATCTGGATGGCTTCAGTTTCAGGCATCTGTTTTAGGAATATCACTAAGATTAGCCCATGAATAATCTAAGTGCAAGAAACTGAAGGGTTAAAATGACGTACCCGCCGCGTATCCAGAAACATGCGGTTTGAGTACCGCCGGGCATAATCTCCCATGTACTTGAAGCTGTTCCGCAAAGATTTGTCCTCCTGCAAGGCATCCCTGGTGCGGTGCCACACGGCAATCTCAGCCCGCCTCACTACTCGCCAATCCTGACCTACAGCAGGAGAACGGCGATGACCTCGATTCATATCAGGATAGGTCGAGTAGGCGAGTAGAGGCTGGTGCCACCCCCATGTGCGGTAGGCCATCCGGACGAAGAGGCCGTCACAAATGTTCACGCACAGCAGGGGCACTTCCCGTCGGAACTGAGAGAGGCTCTGGGACACCCACGGATGATCGGCCAGGTCCTCTTCTGCATATGGCATCCACACCACCTGAATGGAACAAAGAATTAGACCTAATCACTTGTTCGGGTGCACATATACTTTAAGTCACTCACCATATGAGGAGGGAATGTATCAAGCTGAGCGCGGATGTCCTCCACACGGTACATCACCGGGCGATAGTCCCGGATCACCTCCCACCGCGCCATCAGAGGGGTCCATCCCTCACGGTCCGCAGAGACATTCCCTCGGCCGATGGGAAAGCGGGTGTAACCCCAGATCTGCAAGAGACAACACAGTCAGTGCCAATCAACATAAGTAAGGATGGAGAACCACAGCTAAGAGGATTACCTGGAGAAAAGGGGTGAACCCACCCAAGTTACCAGAGCCCTGGTGGTAGCCCACCACGTGGGAGAAAAGATGACCCAGCATGGCAGCTCCCTACGCCATCTTCTTCGACAACGGCAGGTACTTCAGATTAACTCTATCTGAAGCTATGGCAAATAGCAGCCTCCCAAAGAAGAACAGGAGAAAGATCCACAGGTTCTCGTCATCCGATCGGCCATCCAAATCCAGGAGTGTCTCCACTCTCTCTGCGAAAGCCTCCAAGGTCTCGCTCGGCATCCGCCGCACCCGGCTCAACCCCACAGATCGGGTGAAGTGCCCAAGGGGTATGTGGGATAGCGGTCCCTGGACCCTGTAGTACCCCTCGCCTAGGAGTCGATCGGACAGCTGCCTGTAGTCCCTAAACTCGGGACCTACTACTGGATCTCCGATGACCGGCAGGCCCGTCAAGAAGGAGACGTCCTCCAGTGTGGGCATCATGTGTCCCCACAGCATGACGAAGGCCCTGCATCTGTCGTCCCAGCGCTCCCGGAGAGCCACTAGGAAGGGCGCATCCACCATGAACGGTCGGACCCGGAACAGCGGCCCGAACCCGAACGCGTCCACCTGGAAGAGGAGCCGATCGGGCAGTGCGTGGTACCAGGCCCAGACCAGCTCCCATGAAACACGGCCTCGGACTCTCTGGGGACCCTGAAAATCCAAACAAAATCAGAAAATAAGGGCATATACATAGAGATTTGAGCCTCCGTACAGTCGGACGGCGGGGCGGCCTGTCGCCCGCGCTGGTGGACGGCGGGGCGGTCCGCCGTCTGCACGGGCGGACGGGGGGCCCGTCCGCCGTCCGTACGGGCGAACGGCGTGCCAGTCCGCCGTCCGTCCGCACGGACGGCGGCTCCGCCGGCCGCCCTCCCTATGTTTCAAAAAAAAAGAGAAAAACGAAAAACTCACCATCTTCTTCGGGGGAACCTCCCTGTTGCCGCCACCCTCTCCGTCACCTTCCCCTTCTTCCTCCTCTCCATCAGCCCCGTCATCTTCCTCTTCATCTTCCTTTGTTGCCGCTGTCCCCCCTTCTTCTTCTTCTTCCTCTCCGGCGCGAGGAGCCCTCTCATCGCCACCGCCGCCGCCGCTGCCGTGAAGAGCTTCCTCTTCGCCGCCGCCATGGGCGTCGTCGTCGCCGCCTCCGCCGCTGGAACCCGCTCCGTCGTCGCTGCCGGCCTTCCTCCTCCTGAGGGCACGGGGGAGCCACACTCTCGCCATGAACGTAAACTCCTAAGGTTGGAAGGCGGAAATTTTGGAAACGAAGCAGAAAAAAGAGCAAGGAGGGAAGTGAGAGAGAAGAGAGTCCCGGCCTCTTAAAGCCGCCCTTGCCCCTGCGTGGACGGCCGCACACTGGCCGACCGCCGAGTCGGACGGCCACGTGCTGGCCGTCTGTCGGCACGGACGGCCGCGCTGGCCGTTCGCTTGGACGGCCACGTGCTGGCCGTCCGCTCATGTGGACGGCTAGGTGTGGGCCGTCCGCCGAGTCGGACGGCCGCGTGCTGGCCATCCGTCGGCACGGACGGCCACGTGCTGGCCGTCCGCTCGCGTGGACGGCCAGGAGTGGGCCGTCCGCCCGCCGCGTGGACGGCCAGCCTGCTGGCCGTCCACCACACGCTGGCCGTCCGCCACGTAACAGCCAGCGCTGGCCGTCCTCCACATGGGCGGCTAGCCCTGCAGGGACAGTTTACTGGATGGGAATTTCAAAAGAAATTGATGTTATTTATGGAAAATTGAAAGGCTACATTATTCCAATGCTCTGCGCCCCATAAAAAGGGCACATACAGCAGGACGGATATTGGCTAAATAGCCTACATATTTTTTGACTTCATCTGAAGTCTCTGCTACGTCAAGACGTGCCTTGGTGAACCTGGAGTGAGGCCGCCATGCACGTCCGAGCCGCTCCAGTGCTTGAGCCTCTCTCGCATATCCAGTGTGTCTCGGCACGATCAGCGTGTCATGCAAGGCAGGGAGCGGTACTTGTCTGGGAATTCCGATCTGAAGATGGCAGCGATGCCCTTGATACACAGCTAACTCGTCAGGGCCAATCAACCACAACTCACGGTCGCGAGAAGCCCTTGTGGTGAACTCCATGTTTCGAAGGATCATTGGGACAAATGTAAAGTTCTCCACAGGCAGGAAGTTTAGGTAATCACGCCAGTCGTCCCGCGTCTTCAGATGAGCCGTGAGACACCTGACTTGATCCTCGGGGCCAAAGAGCGAGCGTGCAGGGTACCACGCGCTGTGCTGGAATATTCTCGAGACAGAAGTTACACTTTCATCAAAATCGAAGGACACATGCATCTCTATCCATAGTTGCAAGGTGAACAGACTTCCCCTCACGGATCGCCCCATGCTCATGTGGCTGAGCCCTCCGTACAGGTGTGACAAGATCACCGGGGCAAGAGAGTGGCCTCTCCACAGTAAACTCAGCACGCTCACATATTCCTTCTCCAGCACCGAGCCTGTAGTAGGAAACCATAGGACTCCCCCAAGGACCAGGCAGAAGTCTCGCATCAGCCTTTCAGATTCGACCGCCTTGCGCTTAATTTCTCGGATCAACCAATATGCAAGGCGGTCGACGAGGATCCCTCGGCTGTTGGTCATGCGGCATACTTCCCGTTTGTCCTGCACAATATCAGCGAAAATCTCTTCCCATGCAGGAAAAGTAGAGGGATCACCGGCGGCTAGGCCCTCCCAGCCATAGAAGGTCTCCACCTCCTCTAGCAAGATCGTCGCCTCGAACTCTCGGAACACAAATGTGTGTGTTTCTGGATGCCACAGCTCCAGCAGCGCACCCAGCCCTTCTCAGTGCCAGTGGATGGCAGTAAACCATTTTGCAAACACGATAGAACGGGTCAAGTTCCATCGATGCATGTACACCCTCATGCTCAGAGTAATCACTTCCAGCAGGGCCGCGAGCCATGCATACTTGCGGGTATGCCTAGCATCAGGAAACTTTGGGAGAGGCTGCAAAGCAACTAAAAATCAACAAAGAGAAGAGAGAGGCGAGACGAACAAAACAAAGGTTCGAGCATACCTGTCCGTGGGCCACCAGGTTGCTGAGGTGGCCATCCACATCGGACAGAACTTGAGGCTCTTTGGCAGTAGCACAAGCAGAAGACGAAGCTATCCTTTCACAGAAAAGTGGAGTTCTGGAAGAAAGCCCTGCGACAGCCCTCCCTTTTAAATTTTAAAAGGTCATGGGATAATCATAACCCTTTTCACATCCCATAAAAGACGGAGAGGCGTGCATATCTCTTCTCTTCCCCTTTTGTGGACGGCATGCCCTTTGCCTTCCACCACTTCATGGAAGGCAGGCTTGTTGGCCTTCCACCTTTTCGTGGAAGGCAAGCCACCTGGCCTTCGACCACTTTCAAAAGAAAAGCCCATCCACGAGAGGACAAAGTGCCTTTCTCCCTTCTCTTCGAGGAGGTAACCTCACCCCATAATTAAGGAGACTACCTTGATAAATGAATTAATGGCTCATCTTGGAATTCGAGTCGAAGCCATATTGGATTGGCATTCTACCAATAGAATAGCCATATCTTCCATATCGGCTTCGACTCGAAACTAAACATTCGCTGCTTATCCTCCTGCAATGTTGTGATTATTGAAAATGTGAACGTTGCTGATGTGCGTTTTTGCAGCTGCAGGAAATCGGAGGCGAATAGGACCAAAGACACAGGAGGCTAATAACTTCGGGCATATAGACTCTGAGTTCCTCTTTAAACAAAACAATGAAGAGTATATATTCCCCAAGTTATTCGATTGGCCAATAAACTCCTCCTGTTTGCATTAGGAATTGCATTAGGAATTTGTTAATTTTAACCAGCATGCATTTGCATAAGCATTCATCCTCGCCCTAGGGGCAATGACCATCATTCATCACTCTGCTTAACCCATCGCTGATCTGTGATTCTGGCAGTTGTATGTCTGTTAGCCCTTCGAATTGCAAGACCTCTTCCTCTTTTCAGCACGTGTGCTTGAGATCCTCTCACTTGGCGATCCCATGATGCGCCAGGCCACCGTGCGCCCGTTGTGTTGAGAGTTCTTCAAGTCACACTCCTACACCTTTCATGTTCGAGATCCCCTTGGGCCAGATTGCTATATTCTGGTACGCCAAGGCCTCGCGGTTCCAGCACCCGGGGGTCCCACGGACTGTGATTCTCTAGTACTGAACTTTGTTCCTTTTCTTAAACCACTCTTGCAACTCAAATAGCCAGCCTTCATGCATTTGCCGCATTCGCATGTCATCCCTGGGAATAGCTCATTCCTTTTTCGGACTGTCCAAAATCAGTTTCGATTTCCGAAACACCTATTTATCATTCCATTCCATTCCACTGCAAAACAGGTGTCCCGGAGGGGCATTTGTAGACACCGATTTTGGACCACCCTTCTGGTCATAAATCCCCTCCATCATTAGCCCTTTACCACCAAAATCCCTGTATTTAGCCATCTCAGCCCACTAGCAACTAAGCCCATTAACTAAACCCCGTCTTTCACCACCTTTTCGTGGAAGGCCAGCCCCCTTGCCTTTCACCTCCTTCGAAGGCCACCCCTCGCCTTCTACCCCCTTCGAAGGCCAGCCACCTTGCCTTCCACCTTTTTAGCCACCTTTTTCACTTTTTACCACTTTTCGTGGAAGGCCACCCCTTGCCTTCCACCTCCTTCGAAGGCCAACCGGGCCGCCTTCCACCACTTCATATGGAAGGCATGTTGCCTGGCCGTCTACTCCTTAACCACCCCCTTTGACTCCGTCTTCCCCACGATCTCCTCTACTCGCCGCCCTCGTCCCCCACTACTCCGACCACTCCCCACTCCGGCCACTGCCGCGTCCACTACCTCCGACCCTTGACCACTCCCTATTGGTTGAAGGCTGATTTACGGGGATTTAGACCCCTGTTTTCTCCCTTTTTTCTCCTCACCTATTTAAACCCCCCACATCCTCTCGAGCAGGGGGTTAAGGTTAAGGTGAAGGAAGGATTTTCTGGGGTTAAGAAGGGTGAAGGAGGAGGAGGTTCTTTGGAGAGTTAAGGATTTTCGTTGAAGAAGGACTTCCTTGTGAGAGGCTCGAGGAGGTTGACAAGGAGTCTCTAAGAGGGAAGGCTCAGGCTGCATTCCGAAACGGGCTTGTCTTTCTAACCTTTCTCTTTTACTCTTTCCTATTCATTCCAGTGCGTCATCAATACCACTTCACCTTCCACGCACACAACTCCCCTTCATTTGCATGCATGCACGTAAGACGACCTAGTGATTCTTACCCCCCCACAGAGGTTTTTTAAAAAAAAAACGGGAGGTGGGTGGGCATAACATATGGTCACCTTCTCTCCCCACCACCCATCCGGTGCGTTCCTCTCTGATTTTAGCTAGTTTTTTTACGTCTTTATGGATAGATTATGCACAATATAGTTCTAATCGGGTTATTCTTTGTTTTGTCTTTTCTTTCCAGGGGATCCTTACCACATTTACGCGTGCAGAGTACCGGGCTCTCCTCCTCTGGCCGGCCGGAGGAAGAGAAGGAGGAACCAGCATCTCCCGCTCCCACAAAACGCGCGATCATCTTCTACACTCCTGCGGAGCACAGGGACCGAAAGGTAATGCTTCTGGCGATCACACTTCAACTTCTAACCCCCTTTTTGAATCGCCACAGTGCTAAGACGAACGGAGGGACCCTCGACTCCAAAAGCCCACGGCCGCGGCGACAGGGGAGACGTTCCGGGCGCCAATAGTCACGTGCTCCCATTTCCACCTAGGGATCGGTAACGGGTGCAACAACCCTCCTGGTCTCTGTTGCTTTGCCTTAACTTGCTGACAAGTCAGGCACCTTGCCACATATTCAGCTACGTTCTTCTTCATACCAGGCCACCAAAAGTGCCTCCTCAAACAATGATACATCTTAGTTGTTCCGGAATGCACTGCATATCTAGAACGGTGTGCCTCATCTAGGACACTCCTGCACACCTCTTCCTCAGCTGGAACCTAGAGTCTTCATCTAAATCTGACCGTGCCATCACTCCACAACTCAACCTCTAGTATCTGAAGAATCTCTGGTAACTTTGCATCCGCCCTCTGAGCCTAATTACTGCATGGTACACTTCTAGCCTCACAGTCAAGCTGACCAACACGGCTCTATCGGCTTCTCGAGGAATCCTAAAGGAGGATTCCACAACTTGCCCATATTCTTATGATGAGATTATACTAATGAGACTGATCACTTAAACACACATATTCTTAATTGTTCATAGTCGGAGGATATCCGAGAAGGACATCGGATATCCGGTTAGACTAGTACAGATTACTCCTGCTCATATGATGAGGGTGACTGATCTCATAAGTCACTTGTGTGGAGACACTAAGGAGAATCTGTAGGTGCTCATTGGAGAATCAGTTCACTGAAATGATCCGATTGAATCGTTGGATGGTATTGTACCTCACTGTCAACCAGCTTGATTCTATTGTCGCAGTTGCGTGGATGGTCCTCGGACCTGAGACACCAAGGACACCTTGTCGGTGGACTTCTGTGCTTTAACCTTGGTTTACGAATCTCTAGCCACGGGATTCTAAAACGCCAAGGATTGGGTACAGCGGAATACTGTCGAAGGGAATTGTGTGTCAATAAGGAATCATTCGCTCTCGGTACTTAGAAAGAGAATGCTCTAGGAAGGATGAGTGGAAGTCTCTGGCCAGGGCGAACGATAATATCGGGAAATGAGTTTTCTGATATTTATCAGCGGCATCCAATCCAAGTGAGTCGACCGATTAGGGTTTGACAGCATGCCATACCCTGAGTTGACTCGAGAGCATTGTACGAATGAAGGATTATATCCACGCGGTAACTGTCGGCGGAAAGGTTCCAAGAGTGGGTTGCTTAACCCCAATACCTTCCGGGTTCACGCGATGTTGCTTGGCACCCAACGTGATCGGAGGCCCGGTCGAATTCGATGTGCGACATCAATTCGATTGATTAATTAATTAATAAAGGGTTATTAATTGATTGATAAAGCCAGTGAGGAGTCACTGGGCTTGTTGGGCCATTAACTGGACTGGTACTTGGGACTAGAGGGTCACACTCAAATGATTCTCAAGGCGATGGATAAATAAGTGGGTTTTATACAAACCGGGGGTTTTTATGAAAAATCACGCGGTTAGTATAAAACATAGCGAACGGGCTGAGCAGGCCAAGCTGCTGCTAACCCTAGTTGCCCCTCCTTTGTTTCTCTCTCTCTCTGGCGTCCAGACAGATCCAAATATGCTCCGCCGCTTCTCCGAATCCCGTTCGACGGAAAATCGTCCGCGCGTTGCGGCGATCGTTGCGGCGACCGGCGGAGGTTTTGTGGGCTGCGAAGAACGAGGAACGTTAGGATATCTGGATGTCCGAATCTCTAGGTGATAGTCACCACAGCACATCCGGTATCCCTTTCGGCGCCGGAGTGCCCTTGGAGGGCTGCAAAATCATGCCCCAAATTCGGGTTTTGAAACCCTGAAAAACCAAGAATTTTGGGTTAATGGGGTTCGGCCAGCAGCATGTTTGGGCCTCTCCAGCGGCCTTGCCGGCGCCGGGGAGCCCGCCGGCGCCGGCACCCGCTGGGGGGGGCTGGGGGCTCGGCCGTCAGGGTCGCCGCGGGGGGGGGGGGGGGGGGGGGGGGAACCCTAGGGTTTCTTGCAACTCCATGGGGCGTCGGGTTAAGGGAGATCGGTTCAGGCCCTCAACCGGCGTTGGGCCCGGTCCCTAGCCGGTCGGACAGGACGGGCCGGGTCCAGGACCTGGCCGAGCCAAGCACCCGCCTGGTCCGAGCCCTGGTTCGGCCAGGGCCCGAGCCCAGGGCTCAGCCCATCCGGCTGGACCAACCCTACCCCATTTTCCTATTTAATTGCCCTTTGCCCATTTAAAATGAATTAAAATTTGTTTTTAATTTTAATAAATTCAAAAGTGTTTTGTAATTTAAAATGGGCTCATTAATGATTTATGAATCACTTTAATTAACATTTAGTTGTTAATTGATTAATATTAATTGTTAGTTTAATGGTTAAACTAATTATTAATTTTAATAAAACTAATTTAATGGTTAAATTAGTAATTAATAATTATTAGTCTAACAGTTAGATTACTAATTATTATTTCAACTAATTATTAATTATTATCTAAGTTAATTGTTAATTTAAGAGTTAAATTAATTATTAACTTAGATAACTAATTTAAGTGTTAAATTAGTAGTCTTTAATAATTAATTGTTAGTTATTAATTTAAGGGTTAAATTAATGATTAACATTAATCTTCTAATCTAATTGTTAGATTAGTAATTATTAATTAATTAAGGTTAATTAATAATTTAAGTGTTAAATTAATAATTAATTTTAAATTAACTAATATAATTGTTAAATTATAGTTATTAATTAATTAGTGTTAATTAATAATTTAAGTGTTAAATTACTAATTAACATTAATTAACTAATCTAAGAGTTAGATTAGTAGTTAATTAATAATTAGAGTTAATTAATAATTTAAGTGTTAAATTGTTAATTAACTTTGTTGGACTGGTCTAAGAATTAGATTAGTCATTAATAATCTAATTGTTAGATTATTAATGGGGTTTAATCTAAGTGTTAGATTATTAGAATTGTTCTAATTGGCATGGAATAATATGAAATTATTAATTCGGAGTGTGTGCGCATGTGATGTGTGTTTATTGCTTTTAAATTTGATTTAATTGTATGTTAAGTTAATTAAAGTGTTTTCGAAATTCAAACACCAATTTTGATTGGATCCCATGCTTTTTGAAAGCCAAAATTATATATTTTGAAAACTCTTTTATTTTAGCCATGTGATGCGCTGAATTATATGTGGGATGTTTAAAACACACCGTGGTCATGGATATGCACTTATTTGATTGTTCATGAGATGAATGATGTGTTTGTATGGATCGTGGATGAATGATGGATGTTTATAAATTATTAATAAATAGAGATCTGCGAATCTCTCCCTCTCTCATTCTCTGATGTATTTCTATCTCCCTTTCTCTTGTACTCGCCATAAGGCTCTCTTCTAATTACATGTAATTCTAGAATTAATGTAATATGATCGAGGCAACCGAGGAAGGAGCAAGGACGATCCACAGCTGCAACCAAGAAGGCGAAAAGATGGAGATCTCTTGCCTATGTGTTTGCAGGATATCTAATATAATGTTGTGTTAGATTGTGTGTGCAGTTGACTGTTGGCTCCAGTCAAACCCACTGTGTTATTCATGACCACACTAATGACATGTATGAGATGCATTGTTTTTATTTGATTATGAATCAAAGCAGGTATAGTATTTACTAAATATATATGATATATTTTTATACTATTACCTAGGAGAGACCAAGATAAAAGTTATCTAAATACCCTCAGAAAAACTCTAAGCCGTAACGCGAGTAGTTAAGAACTTACCGCGTGGTCCACCATCATTATAGTCATAGGATTCGAATAACTTTAGGCAGGTTTGTTGTGCTATCCACAAGGCCTGCTTAATTGGGAGGAGAAACTGTGGCTATGGCATTAGATGCCTATATGATCGGGGTAGAGGAACTATGTAGCTTTGTTATGCTATCCACAAGGGCTGCATGCAAATCTATGCTCGTCGCGTAACGATGGTTAGTGGTTTGTTGTGCTATCCACAAGGCCATTAAATCTCTGGGGACCGAAGCCATGATCAGATATTGCAAGGAGTTGCAAGTCCCATGAGTTGGGTGCTCTTTGATTGTATTACAGTTTGTTGTGCTATCCACAAGGCTGTAGTGCAAGTCATTGAGAGTTTGAACCCCATTAGGAGATTGTCGGCGTCTCCCGTTCTGTATAACTGAAGGTTATACAGTCCGTCGAAAATTAGTGGGAGTTAAATTTGAATAAAAGACCATGTCTTGTTTTATATTTAATATTTGAACATCTGCTAAAATAGAACTTATCTCCTATAGGGAATAATGTCGTCAAATAACCCACTCCATGGCATACTTGATGCCAAGCGTTTGACTAGCCTGTACTACTTTGATTGGTTCAGAAACCTGAAGAATGTCTTCAGATCTGAACACATTGTCTATGTCCTTGGAACTGATCCTCCTGCTGAACCGGCATTGGATGCCCTTGACGCAGAGATGATAGCTATCGATAAAAGATCGAAGGACAAAGGCAAAGGAGTAGTAAAGGGTGACTGCTTCTACTGTAAGCAGTATGGTCACTGGAAGTGGAACTGCAAGGAGTTCCTTAACGATAAAGCTCATGGAAAGGTGAAGTTATATGAAGCTTCAGATATCTATATGATAGATATCAACTTATCAGTTAGAGATTCCACATCTTGGGTATTGGATACCGGATGTGCTTCTCATATCTGCCATGATGCGCAGATGCTGACAAGTAAGCGCAAGCTGAGACAAGGCGAGGTGGAATTGAGGCTAGGAAATGGCGCAAAAGTTGCGGCGATTGCTGTTGGGACATCAAACCTCAGGCTTCCATCAGGAGACGCCTTAATATTAGAAGATTGTTATTATGTTCCTAGCATAATAAAGAACATCATATCAGTATCTTGTTTGGACAAGATGGGATATAGGTCGTCTATTGGGAATAGAAGTTGTTCGATTTATTATAGTAATAAATCAATAGTTTCAGCATATTTGGTCAACGGTCTATATCTCTTAAATGTTTCTTATTACAATCTTCAAATTGATAATGCTCTTAAGAAGAGTAAGAATTGTGTGAACCAAGCCTATATGTGGCATTGTAGACTTGGGCACATTGGCGAAAGCAGGTTGCAAAAGTTGCACAAGCATGGTTATTTAACAGCATTCGATTATGAATCGTTTGCAACATGTGAATCCTGCCTTATGGGAAAGATGGCAAGATCTCTATTTATTGAACATGGAGAACGTGGCAAGGACATTCTGGAACTAATACATTCGGATGTATGTGGTCCCATGTCCACCCAAGACAAAGGTGGCTACTGATACTTCATCACGTTCACCGATGACTTCTCAAGATTCGGCTATGTGTACTTAATGAAGTACAAGTCCGAAGCATTTGAGAAGTCCAAGGAGTTCAAGAATGAGGTAGAGAAGCAGTTAGGAAAGAGTATTAAAGCTCTTCGATCAGATCGAGGAGGAGAATACTTGAGTACTAATTTCACACAATTCTTAAAGGATAATGGTATCCTTTCTCAGCTAACCCCTCCATATACACCACAGATGAATGGTGTATCGGAAAGGAGGAATCGCACCTTGTTGGACATGGTGCGATCCATGATGAGCTTTTCGGGACTACCAGTGTCCCTCTGGGGGTATGCTCTAGAGTCAGCAGCATACCTACTGAACAGAGTACCCAGCAAGTCTGTGGCCTCTACTCCATATGAGATATGGAAAGGCAGGAAACCAGAATTTAAACATGTTAAAGTTTGGGGTTGTCCTGCTCATGTAAAGAGGCATGATCCAGACAAGCTGGAATCATGAACTGATAAATGCAGGTTTGTGGGATGTCCAAAGTAAACCTTTGGATACTATTTTTACCATCATGGTGAACAAAAGGTGTTTGTCGCTAGGAAAGCTGTCTTCCTGGAAGAAGAATACCTTCTCCAGGAGGACAGTGGGAGTAAAATAGTACTGGAAGAGGTTCCAGATCTCCAAACAGCTACATTATCATCAGATGAGATATCAGTTCCTGAATCTGTTCAGGTACACACACATGAGCCTCGTAGATCTGGTAGATTACCTAGACTACCTGAACGATATGTGGGACATATCGCTGAAGGTGAGTCTAAGGTAGAATATAATTAGGATGATGATCCTAAAACCTACCAGGAGGCCATAGAAGGCCCAGAAGCCGAGAAATGGCGAGAAGCCATGAACTCAGAAATCCAGTCCATGTACACTAACCAAGTTTGGAACTTGGAGGACTTGCCCGAAGGTATTGTTCCCATCGGTTGCAAGTGGATCTTTAAGAGAAAGATCGGTGTTGATGGATGGATCGACACTTATAAGGAAAGGTTGGTGGCAAAAGGATATCGTCAAAGGCAAGGAATTGACTATGACGAGACTTTCTCACCAGTTGCCATGATAAAGTCGATCAGAGTTCTACTCGCCATTGCTGCACATTTTGATTATGAAATATGGCAGATGGATGTGAAGACTGTCTTCCTCAATGGTAACCTTGAGGAAGAGGTGTATATGATACAACCAGAAGGTTTCACATCCAAAGAATCTCCAGATAAAGTGTGCAAGCTTCAGAGGTCCATTTATAGACTGAAGCAGGCTTCCTGGAGCTGGAACATAAGATTTGACGAGGCTGTCAAGTCTTATAACTTCATTAAGGATGAAGATGAGCCTTATGTGTACAAGAAGACCAGTGAGAGTGCAGTCACTTTTCTAGTTCTTTACGTATATGACATACTACTCATTGGGAATGATGTAGCTATGATGTCATTAGTAAAGATCTGGCTGTCGAAAAACTTCTCCATGAAGGATTTGGGAGAAGCATCCTACGTATTGGGAATACGGATCCATAGAGATAGATCAAAGAGGATGCTTAGAATAACCCAATCATTGTACATAGATACCATAGTCAAAAGGTTTGGCATTTAAATTCCAAGAGAGGTCTCATACCAATGAGACATGGAATTAGTCTTTCAAAGGAACAGTTTTCTAAGACTCATGATGAGAGGGCATTCATAGATAGAATACCCTATGCCGTTGCCATAGGATCTATCATGTATGCCATGCTATGTACACGGCCTGATGTTGTATTTGCTCTAAGTGTTACGAGCATATTTCAGGCTGATCCAGGCGAAGAGCACTGGAAGGCAGTAAAATATATCCTTAAGTACTTGAGAAGAACTAAGGATATGTTTCTTGTCTATGGAGGAGGTGACTTGAAACTGCGAGGCTTTACTGACTCGAGTTTCCAATCAGATCCAGATGATAGCAAGTCAACATCTGGATTCGTATTTACTTTGAACGGATGAGCAGTGTGCTGGAAAAGATCCAAGCAAGCATCCACTGCAGATTCGACGACTAAAGCTGTGCACATCACTGCAGCTGAAGCTTTCAAGGAAGTAGTGTGGTTGAAGAAGTTCATCACCGACCTTGACATAGTTCCCTGTATCCTTGATCATGTTCTGCTGTTGTGCGACAACGATGGGACTATTGCACAAGTGAAAGAGCCATGGTCTCATCAGAAATCGAAAGATATTCTGAGGTGCTTTCATCTTATCTAGAGGAGATGTAGTAGTGGAAAGAGTTCCATCCGTCGACAATGTAGCAGATCCACTGACAAAGCCGTTGGCTCAAACTGTGTTTGAACGTCACCTAAAGTCTATAGGCTTATTGTATAAAGGTGATTGGCTTTAGTCCAAGTGGGAGATTGTTTGTTTAGGTGGCCTACAAGCCAATCTGACTATGTAAATCTCGTTCATTTATTAATATAATAGCATATATTCATTATGTGTAAATCACATTATTTTTCGTTTCATAATGAAGTCCGTGAATATGTGCTATAGTGATCAGATTATGATGAGATTATACTAATGAGACTGATCACTTAAACACACATATTCTTAATTGTTCATAGTCGGAGGATATCCGAGAAGGACATCGGATATCCGGTTAGACTAGTACAGATTACTCCTGCTCATATGATGAGGGTGACTGATCTTATAAGTCACTTGTGTGGAGACACTAAGGAGAATCTGTAGGTGCTCATTGGAGAATCAGTTCACTGAACTGATCCGATTGAATCGTTGGATGGTATTGTACCTCACTGTCAACCAGCTTGATTCTATTGTCGCAGTTGCGTGGATGGTCCTCGGACCTGAGACACCAAGGACACCTTGTCGGTGGACTTCTGTGCTTTGACCTTGGTTTACGAATCTCTAGCCACGGGATTCTAAAACGCCAAGGATTGGGTACAGCGGAATACCGTCGAAGGGAATTGTGTGTCAATAAGGAATCATTCGCTCTCGGTACTTAGAGAGAGAATGCTCTAGGAAGGATGCGTGGAAGTCTCTGGCCAGGGCGGACGATAATATCGGGAAAGGAGTTTTCCGATATTTATCAGCGGCATCCAATCCAAGTGAGTCGACCGATTAGGGTTTGACAGCATGCCATACCCTGAGTTGACTCGAGAGCATTGTACGAATGAAAGATTATATCCACGCGGTAACTGTCGGCGAAAAGGTTCAAAGAGTGGGTTGCTTAACTCTAATACCTTCCGGGTTCACGCAGTGTTGCTTGGCACCCAACGTGATCGGAGGCCCGGTCGAATTTGATGTGCGACATCAATTCGATTGATTAATTAATTAATAAAGGGTTATTAATTGATTAATAAAGCCAGTGAGGAGTCACTGGGCTTGTTGGGCCATTAACTGGACTGGTACTTGGGCCTAGAGGGTCACACTCAAATGATTCTCAAGGCGATGGATAAATAAGTGGGTTTTATACAAACCGGGGGTTTTATACAAACCGGGGGTTTTTATGAAAAATCGCGCGGTTAGTATAAAACATAGCGAGTGGGCTGAGCAGGCCAAGCTGTTGCTAACCCTAGCCGCCCCTCCTCTGTTTCTCTCTCTCTTTGGCGTCCAGACAGATCCATATCTGTTCCGCCGCTTCTCCGAATCCCGTTCGACGGAAAATCGTCCGCGCGTCGCGGCGATCGTTGACGGCGACCGGCGGAGGTTTCGTGGGCTGCGAAGAACGAGAAACGTGAGGATATTCGTCGGGAGGAGGATCGCGTGGACTTCGCTAGAGGCCGGGCACTTGCGCGGCTTGCGGTGTCGCACCGGCGGAACCGAACGGTTGCGGATTTGAATCCGCACACGGTAAGAATCGATTATCCAAAAATCGTAGTTTTTAGTTTTTCGAAACGGGAACGGATCGCTGTTTTAATATTTTATTTTCCGCTGCGTGAGCGATCCGTAGAAACCCGAGAAACCCAACAATACCCTGATCTCAAGTCAATCTTCGAGAAGACCTTGGTAGACTGTAACTGATCCATCAAATCATCGATTCTCAGAAGTGGGTACTTGTTCTATATAGTTACCTGGTTCAATTGTCTATAATCAATCCACAGTCTTAGAGAACTATCCTTCTTTCTAACAAACAGAACTGGAGCACCCCACGGAGAAGTACTGGGACGGATAAAACCCTTATCCAGCAATTCCTGCAACTGTGCTTTCAACTCTGCGAGTTCGGCTGGAGCCATCCGATACGTGGCCTTAAACAAGGGTGCCGTACTTGGTGCAAGCTCAATAGTAAACTCAACCTCCTGCTGAGGAGGAAGGCCAGACAACTCCTCAGGAAACACATCAACAAAGTCACAGACTACAGGTATCTCCCAAGGACTGGAACCACTACTAACATCAGCTACAACTATCGAGACAAGGAAAGCCTCATAGCCACCAACAAGCAATCTTTGGGCCTTAAAAGTAGAAATAAGAATACCACGAGAAGAGAGCCTAATACCTTGGAAGTAGAAGGCTGGGACCCGAAATGGAGAAAGGCATCCTCTTTGTAAGGATTGAGGTTTCTGGGTCGGATCCCCTGGTTTGGGCCCTGATGGGACAAGGGAGTACCATCTAAATGACATCTAGGATGCACAACGCCTTTTGAACGGCGTCTTGCTAGGTGGACGCCATTTAGTTTGGTTGCCGTTGTGCCACGTGGGCGGGCTTCGTGCCGCGAGAGTACGGCCCATGTCGTGTCGCCTGAACGACATCCTTGTTGGACGACGCCATTCAGACTACGACCCTGGGTTGTCAGTGTACGGTGCCGGTCTTGTCATCTGAACGGCGTCTTGGATAGGCGACGCGATTCAGAATCTCTGTCAGTACGGCCCGTCATGTCAACTGATAGGCGTCTATACCGTACGACACGTTTTACCCAGCTTCTAGTTGACCCCGCGAACCCTCATTCCTTTCCCTCATTTCCTCCTCCCTTCTCTCTTTCCTCTCTCCCCCAGCGGCTCTGGCGATCCTTCTTCCTCCTCCTTCTTTTCCTCCCACCATTTCATCTCTCCCTCCACTCCATCGACCTCCTAACTCCCACCACTACCACCACCACCTCCTCCGTGGCGTTTTCTCTCCAGACGGCGGCCGACGTCTCGGTGGAGTAACGACGTCCTCGGCGGTACCGGCGGCTGCATGGGGCGAGACGGGTTGGCGGCTTGGAGCTTGGAGGAGTTCGAGTAACCGGTAGGGTGACGATTCCCGTAATGTTTCATTTAAAAACCATGTTTTTCCCGCTTTGAAGTATGTTTAGGGGCGTTTTGGGGTGAAAATACTAAATGCATGACATGGAAAATTGGGTGTTCTAATGGGTAGTTAGGTTCTCCTCCTTCCCCTCTATGCTTTGTGGCCTTTTGTGTATGTTTTGGGGGGAGAAATCCCACCTTGTGGACTGGAGGATCGGAGGGGAGAACCTGTCTGTCGGGCTGAATGGCGTCGAGGTTCATGGACGCCTTTTAGAAAGGCGGCTCCCACCCACGACGCGATTTAGCCCCATTAACAGACGCTGTCTCTGGACTGATGAGCGTCCAGGGACAGGGACGCCTTTTCAAAAGGCGACTTGCGTGGATGACGCGTTTTAGTGGAAATTACCCCGTAGCACTGTCCCTGCTTCTGTCGCTGTTAGGCGACGAAGGACAGCGACGCGTTTTAATAGGCGGCTACCTTTGGCGACGCCTTTTTAGGCCACGTTCTGAGGCCGAGATTTCATGAACCAGTTTAGGAGGCTTGAATGACGTCGGCCTTGGGCGACGCGATTCAAGACAGAATCACATTAATTCATGCTATTAATATGTGTGTACACTGTTAGATAATTCAATCAAATGCATGCTTTTATTATACTCGATGATGATGGATTCCATGTGACCGGATTGCACTATGTTGTGTTTCGTGCGACCGTGGACTTCTTATGTGACCGGATCGCACTGTGCTGTGTTTTGTGCGACTGTGGACCTAGAGTGACAGTTGTAGCGCTTGACACCCTGTGTCGGTGTGGGTGGGACACAGCACCGGTGGGAGCAGAGGCGGGGTGACGCCTAGTGAGAGAGGGTCACCTGGTGAACCCCGGGGTTAGCTAGTACCGGTGTAGGAGTGGTACATGTGGAGTGTCACTCGTGCTGAGGAAAGGAGTAACCACCTGAGCCAGTTGGGCCGGAGTAGCTAGCGTGCTATCCGAGGGGTTGCTGTTTGATCTCAGCGGGTCGATGTTTCCCACGTTTGGTTGTGTGGTTGGCGTGTTTTGCCGAGACGTTGGTTGTAGGTTCCCTGGTAGAATGGTTTCTGAGATATGCATGTTACATTTCGAATGCACGTGGTTTATATCGAGAATTAGGAGTAGTAATTACTGCTTTACTTGCTTACTTTACCTTTATCTGTGCTACTGCTCTTGTGGGTGCATGAGTGGGCGGTGGGGATCAAAGGATCCCTACTGAGTCTTTTCGTTGAGACTCACCCCTGCGGTTTTCAGGTGAGGGTTCCAGGCAGGCTTAGCGAGGAGAGTGCTGCTTAGAGTTGCGCGCCAGCTGCTATTGTTCCGGGGTATGCCCCGACGTAGTTGTTATTTTATTTCTGGCCTGTACGCTTAATTATTTCTTTTATGTTGGAGTATGTAATTGTTTGCTGTGTCCAGTCGCATTGTAATAACTTTTAATTCTTGCACTTCCTTTTCAGTTCAATGCGAAGTGAATGTTTAGCTTAGTTAATTATTTATTTCCCAGACTTATCTAGATTCTGGTTTGGTTCCAAAATAATGATTCGGTACCCATTTAGTAATCGGATCCCCGATTATAGGGTGGCGGGTCGTTTCAGTTGGTATCAGAGCATTCGGTTTGGCAAATAAATGAATAACTATGTTAAATATTGTAGCTCCGGCAAATAATTACATTATCCCGTACATGCACGGCGGTAGTGTAGGTCTTAGGATTCTAATTAGAACTTTTCGATTTATGTGATTGTAGGCGATTAGATGGCTCCTAGGAAGAGGATGCCAGTTATTAGAGAGCGGGGAGATGTCCCTAGTGGATCTGAGGCCGGTAGGCCGAGTGTGGAGCATTTCATGGAGGGTATGATGGACACGATGGCTAGATACTAGACCCGAGACCCTAGTGAGAGTTCCAGTGCTCGGGGAGGGTCTTCGGCTACTTTGGAGAAATTCTTGAAGCTGAGGCCGCGTCATTTCACCGGTCGTCCTGACCCTGATGAGGCTGTTCATTGGTTGAGGGAGATGGAGAAGACTTTTGACACTATGGATTGTGCGGCGGTTGAGAGGACTCCGTTGGCTACTTTTATGTTGAAGGATGATGCCTACGACTGGTGGACCACTTTGAAGAGTTTGTCTTATGCAGATAGGAGTGTCAGGGAAATTCCATGGGAGACTTTTGTGAAGGAATTCAATGCACAGTATTTTCCTAGGCATGTTCAGAGGGCCAAGGAGAGGGAATTTATGGAGCTGACCCAAGGAAGCATGACAATGCTTGAGTACCAGACGAAGTTTGTTTCACTTGGGAGGTTTGTGCCTTTTATCTCAGGAGACGATGAACGTTGGACTGAGAGCTTTATGGATGGACTGAGGTCCAGTCTGAGGAGTTTTGTGGCATCCTACTGTTGTACAGATTTGGCATCGGCGGTTAGGTGTGCCGCGGAAGTAGAGGCACAGCAGGATTAGTCAGCCCGGGAGAGGGGACTGACTACTCAGGGACCAGTTCGTGGCAGGGGGAAGGCAGCAACATCAGCTCATTCGTCCGGATCAGGATCGTCTTCACTCGGCTCCAGATTCAGGAGATTCTTTCGAGGCAGTGGCAGCAGTAGCGGCAGCAGCAGACCCAGGCAGAGCCAGCAGAGTCAGTCAGTGTCCAACGCTCAGCTAGAGACAACTCAGAGGCTTCCGGCAGCCTGTCGATACTGCGGTGGCACTCACAGTGGGACTCAGTGTCCTGCTTTTTCTGGGAGGTGCTACACTTGTGGCCAGCAGGGCCATTTGGCAAGGTTTTGCCCGCAGGGGCGTGGTCAGGGGCAGGGACCAGGTGATCAGAAGAAGCCGAGGACCCAGGGGAGAGTTCTAGCTATCACCAGGAAGGAGGCTCGCGCATCCAACTTGGTGGAAGGTACACTTTCTGTCCTTGGGAACTCCGCACATGTGTTGTTTGATTCGGGTGCTTCGCATTCTTTCATTTTTGAGCAGTTCGTAGATGTTCTTTCTGCACCCGTTGATGAGATATCTGATGGTTTGATGGTAGAGATTCCTTCTGGGGATTTTTTGTTGTCTTCTAACTGTTTGAGGGAAGTTCCCTTGACCATTGAGGGTCGTGAGTTACCTGCCCAGTTAGTTGTGCTCGCCATTCGCGACTTTGATGTCATCCTGGGCATGGACTGGTTGGAGGCTTATTATACCGAGGTGGACTGCCGCAGGAAGAGGGTGCGTTTCTCTATTCTGGACATCCCGACCTTCTACTTCCAAGATATTAAGCTCTCTTCTCGAGGTATTCTTATTTCTGCCTTTAAGGCCCAGAGGTTGCTTGTTGGTGGTTGTGAGGGCTTCCTTGCCTTTGTTGTTCTAACTGATGTTAGTAGTAGTCCCAGTCCTTGGGAGGTGCCGGTAGTATGTGACTTTATAGATGTGTTTCCTGAGGATTTGCCTGGCCTTCCTCCTCAGCGAGAGGTTGAGTTTACTATTGAACTTGCACCGGATATGGCGCCCCTGTCTAAGGCCCCGTATTGGATGGCGCCAGCCGAACTCGCTGAGTTGAAGGCGCAGTTGCAGGAATTGCTGGATAAGGGTTTCATTCGTTCCAGTACTTCTCCGTGGGGTGCTCCAGTTCTATTTGTCAGGAAGAAGGATGGTTCTCTGAGGTTGTGCATTGATTATAGACAGTTGAACCAGGTAACGATAAAGAACAAGTACCCACTTCTGAGGATCGATGATCTGATGGATCAGCTGCAGTCTGCGAAGGTGTTTTCGAAGATTGACTTGAGATCAGGGTATTACCAGATGAGAATCTGTAAGGTTGATGGCCGACGCCCTTTGTCTTATGAAATAAAGGACACAAATCTCCCAAGCGAAACAAATTTCATCTGGTACTCGAGCACTGTCATGCTCCTTTGGGTCAACTCCATAAATTCCCTCTCCTTGACCTTCTGGACATGTCTAGGGAAGTACTGTGCATAGAATTCCTTTACAAATGTCTCCCATGGAATCTCCCTGAGATTCCTATCTGCATAAGATAAGCTCTTCAAAGTAGTCCACCAGTCATAGGCATCATCCTTCAACATGAAGGTAGCCAAAGTTCTCTCAAATGCCGCACAATCCATGGTATTGAAAGTTTATTCCAACTCCTTCAACCAATGAACTGCCTCATCAGGGTTGGGATGACCAGTAAAATGAGACGGCTTCAGCTTCAGGAATTTTTCCAAAGCAGCTGAAGGCCCTCCCCGAGTACTAGAACTCTCACTAGGGTCTTGAGTCTGATATCTGGTTATCGTGTCCATCATAGTCTCCATAAAACGCTCCATATTCAGTCTACCGGCCTTAGACCCACTAGGAACATCTCCCTGCTCCCTAATAACTAGCACTTTCTTCCTAGGAGCCATCTAATCGCCTACAATCACAAGAAATAAAAATTTCTAATTAGAATCCAAAACCCACACTACCGCCGTGCTTGTACGAGATAATGCATTTATTTGCTGAAATTTCGATATTTAACTTAGTTATTCATTTATTTGGCAGACCGAACGCTCTTATACCAATTGTAACGACCCGCTACCCTATAATCGGGGATCCGATTACTAAATGGGTACCGAATCATTAAAATTTGGAGTTAAACCAGGATCTCGATAAGTCTGAGAAACAAATGATAAACTAAGCTAAACATCCACATCACATTGAATTATAAAGGAAGTGCATGAATTAAAAATTATTATAATTCAACTTGACTCAGCAAATAATTACATATTCAAACTAGAAAGAAGTAATTAAGCGTACATGCTTGAAAAGAAATGACAACTACATCGGGGCATACCCCAGAACGATAGCTGCTGGCGCACGACCCGAGACAAAACCCTCCTCGCTACGCCTGCCTGGAACCCTCACCTGAAAACCGCAGGGGGTGAGTTTCATCGAAATAGACTCAGTAGGGATCTTTCAATCCCCACCACCCACTCACGCACCCATAAGTGCAACAACATGAATAAAGGCAATTTAAATAAATAAAGCAGTAAACACAACTCTGAAACCACTCCACCACGGAGTCCACAACTAATGTCTCGGCTACACATGCAAAACCACACAGTCGAACGCGGAAAACACCGACCCGCTAAGACCAAACAACAACCTCTCGGATAGCGCGCTGGCTACTCCGGCCTGACCTGGCTCAAGGTGATTCTGCTTTCTCCAGCACGAGTGACACTCCGAATGTACCACTCCCACACCGGTACTAACTATACCCCGAGGTACACCAGGTGACCCTCTCTCTAGGCGTCACCCCACCTCTTCCACACCGGCGCCGTGTCACTTCCACACCGACACAGGATGCCTAAACGCTAACAACTGTCACTCTAGGTCCACGATCGCACAAAACACGTCACAGTGCGATCCGATCACGTAGAAATCCTCGATTACGAAGTATAGTTTTAAGCATGCATTTTAACCAAACTATCTAACAATGTAAACACGTGTTAATTATATAGATTAATGAAGTTCTGTCTTGAATCGCGTCGCCCGTGGCCCACATCATTCAAGACCCCTAAACTGGTTTATAGGAAAACTGGCTTCGGAAGATGGCTTAAGACGCGTCGTGCAAGGTCGTCACCTTTTAAAAGGTGTCGCTGTCTCTAGTTGCTTAATCACGACAGAAACAAAATCAGGCCTCGGGGTGATCCGAACTTAAATCGCGTCGTGGGAGGCAGTCGTCTTTCAAAATGGCGTCGCTGTCCCAACACGCCATTTAACGTTCGCTAACAAGTTCCCCCAGCCTTCCGAGTATAAAAAGTGGAATTCCCTTCCCGAAAATCTCCTAAATATGCTCTAAAACAAGAGAAACGTGGTTTTAATCAAAATACAACGGAGATCGTCACCCTACCGGTTACTTGAACTCTTCCGAGCTTCAAGCCGCCAGACCGCCACGCCACAAACCGCCGTCGGTACCGCCGTAGACGTTGTTACTCCCGCCGTCCGGAGAGTAATACGCCGCGGAGGAAATGGTGGTGGTAGTAGTAGAAATTAGGGAGATGGTTTGATGGAGTGGAGGGAGAGGAAAGGAAGGAGAAGGGGGAAAGGAGAGTGAAGTATTCGGAGAGAGGGAGGAGAGAGAAGAAAATGAGAGAAATGAGAAAAATAAGGGAGGGTTCATGGGTTTAAACCGAACCTAGGTAAAACGCGTCGCCCAACACCGACGCCATTCAAGTGACAAGACTAGGGACGTACTCTCGCGGTCCGAAACTGACCCACGTGGCGCCTATGTGGTACCGACGTAGCACACTCTAAAACGCGTCTTCCTATTAAGACGCCGTTTGAACCACGTCGAGCTTTCTCCCAGCCCCACAATGGCCCAATTAAGGGATCCGACACTAAAACTGACCCGATAACTGGATCCGAAACCTCAATCCTTACACGGCCGCACGACGTGAATTTCCCTCCGACTGCAGATGTGGAGTGGTTGTTACCGACCAGGGATACTCGGACAACCCATGGACGGCTCACTTAGGGTAGGCCCGACTATTTTTTTCTTTTAAATGAGAATCAAGTTCCCCTGCCGAGAGGCCTCGTCTGATCACCCCGCATCCTCTCGTCTAGTTCCTCGGATGCACCAGGTTGGAGCTAGACAAATCAAATGTTACATTTCCGGCGGGCAGAGATCATCGACATACACTCCTTGGAACTGTCCCAACTGAATCATCCTGATTTAGCAATAAGTCCACTCTCGGATCGTCGTACCTCGGCTGAACCAGGAGTTGAGGGCTAGTGATGAGGATCTTCTCTGCCCTCGGGCGGTCCAAATCCTCTGGAATTCGGCCAGGGGCTGATCCAAGGTTCAAGTGCATTGAATACCCCAGAGAATGAAAAGGGACAACCATTTTAGTCCCATACCGGCCGCATCATTTACTCCTCCAACTACTCTCTTTTATAAATAAAGATGATCCAGCACCATAAAAAAGGTATGTCATAAAGACCGCAATTAGTACACTTTTTCTCTCATTCTCTCTTTTTTGTCACATTCTTCTTATCACCATCTGACTTGAGTGTCAAAAGAGTTTTGCTCAAGAATGCCATTTTGGCTCCCCTTCTAACGTCGCGTCTCTTCGGTGTAACAAACTAAGATCCTTCCATTCAGTAAGTCCATTGTTTCCGACTCTTCCGACAGTTCGACTCTCGACTCTTTCAAACTAGACTCTACTTCGACCGGCCTCTTAGCTACCCAGTTCAGCACCCCGTGCGCCTCGGCAGCGTCACCTTCACGTCCCCCTGCACCCTCTTCCAATCATTAAATACTTCCTCTACCATATTCCCAAAAAACGGCCTTAGTTGGATTGGCCATCTTATTCTTTGCTGATTCACGTGTTAAACAGGGCCTAAAGAAGATGATTGGACGAGTCACCCCTTCACTTTGCTGCTTGACATCAACAAATGTGTATTTTCTAACCCAAAGTCGATTTGGGTCTCTTTGATAAACGAAATGATGAGACATCTAAATCACCTAATCTTTAATTCCAAAGTTTGGCTCCATCCATAGTCCGATCGTAGCATTCCGGATCTTGCTTTTTTTTTTGGCTATCAATCATAACATTCCGGATCTGATGAAAGGTAGTGCTGTCTTTCAAATTTGTATGCATCTGACCACAAACTTGACATATTGACCATCAAAGAAAGCCGTACTACTTCCCAGAGACCCATGACTTGGCATGAAAGCATGAGACCCGTTTCGGAACGTCCCAAGTCTTCTTTTGCGTTTTGCGTTCTTCATTGGGCATCTCGAAACAAAGAAAAATTTTAGCACATCATTACTCCTTCAGCCTTGAGACTAGTAAAAGCTAATGGTGACAAAACCCCCACTATTGCTTTGCATGCCAAAAGCAATTAAAGAGAGATGCAGAATGCCTACTTCTGAATTCCACTGCTCTTCTATCCTGCTTTATCAGCTCAGTTGGTCCCAACCACATCAAGATGCAGTTGTTGTTTCCCTTTTCCAGCTCATGGTTTCTTCCTTTTGGATGCCATGGATCAGTTCTCCTTCTTTGACCAAATGACCATATTGTTATTATCCCTAGGACATGTTTGAACACAAGAGATTATATAGATAGATAGCTAGATAGAGAGGTTAAAATCTTTTTTGGGTTTCATTTAGAGAGAGAGAAACTGAAAATTTTCAGACTAGTTTCATTGTAATTAAGTCAATAGGTGATTCCTTATTTGTATGGTGCTACATAAGCTCTTATTTGTGGAACAAGAAATTTTGGATCCTATTCTTTATTCTAATGTGCTCCCATTTTTTACGATCAGAAATAAATCAGTCATTTGATCAGAAAAAATAGTTGCACTCTTAACCCTTGCGGGGAGACATATTAAGATCTAAAAGCTAAAGTTTAAACTATCTCATCTCCTTATTTTTGTAATATTGCACTAGTTAGGAGTTGAAAACACTCCGATTAATTACCTACCTTATATCACCTACTCCAAAGGTATTACTTGAATTCTAATTGTTAATGTAAAACTTTTTAAAACTTCCTTGCTACTAATAAATTATATACGAACAGAGAATTAATTAACTGCATCTGATACTATCGTCTGAGCATCGAAGGTATATAAATTATATGGTCTAAATACTCTTGTTTATAATATTATTTGATATGTGTCTTCCATATGTTACGACTGAATAATTTTTTATATGCATATAATTTTCACATCGATCATATAGAAGGTCTATGGGCTTATATTAGAAATTAAAATTCAAATAAAATATTTTTGAAGGAAGTGACATAGTGCTGATAACTTAGATGCGCCTCTTCCCAAACCCCCTCTCCCAATATAAAAAAATATAAAAATATAAAAAATTTACAATATTCAATTCTCTCACTTAGGTTTGTTCTCACTTCTTGGGATTTAAGTTTCACCATCCGATTTAAAAAATCAATCATAGTTGTCCAATCACGTGCACCGTTTGTTAAGATTAAAACTGAAATATCAAAGGATAAGATTAATCATAAGGATTAATCTGACTAATTTTTATTTTTAATTATTTTTTTAATATTTTTCGACGTGTACTTGATTGGATGGCTATGATTGACTTTTACGATCGGACTTTAAATAATAAAACCCGAGAATAAACAAAATATTTCTATTTTATGTAGTCTATTAATTGATTCTCGAATTTTTACAATAGATTAGATAGGTAGCTGGTATAATTCCCTATACACGAGTCTATCATTGTACTGGAATACCTTGAATAAACAGGTAAAAATATAAAGAAAGAAAGACAGTCAAATATCTATAATCTATCTTCTTTAGTTTATAAAAGACATGAAATACTTCACTTGCCTGTCATTAAGAAGTGCATTAACATAGATACGACAGTAAGAAGAGACAAAATATATAAGCAGTCACAATGTCACATGAAAGTGGCTTAATAGATGAATCAATTTTGTTAACCACCTAAACATCCCCCTAACCCTAGCCATGCTAACAAGAAGCCTCAATAAAATAACCCTCGTTTGGAACGTTGGAGGGCACACTGCACTGTAAATTAAGCTGGAGAAGATAAGATCGATCAACATTGGGACCTCTGAGTGTACTTGCCTTGATGATTAAAGCTGAGAAAGGGTACCAAAGCTCTGATGACTACGTACGCCTGTTTTATTAATTAATCTTTCACATATATGTATGTGTTTATATATAAAATATATATAGCTTAATTTATGATGCATCAATTTGTATCAACGATAGTTAAATATTCTTCTTCATTACTGTGGCTACTTCTTCTTGTATGATCTCTTTTTTACAGTACTGGTATCCGGACCTGAATACGCAAGTCACAGAGACAACGAGTACGGGGGAGGCTTCGCTGGCCGCAGCATGCACTCGCAACATATTCCAAGGATTAGCGTACGTAAAGCTGGCCAGCTCCTAGGCTTTATAGACCACTTGGTCACAAAGGTGAGTCAGCACAGAATTAACTAGTCATTAGTCTTTTATTATTTTTTATATTATTTATAGTCCATTTAAATTATATTAATATAAAATAAATCTCTAAAAAATCATTTTTTAAGACGTTCATACATAGAAGACAAACACAAATGACGTAGAGAAAATATATAGAAAAAAAAGGATCTCAAACTTTCATAAGCAAAGAAATCAAGATTGGTTTGCATGGGTACTCGCTAATTAAATTAACGAAGAGAGCCTTATAGTTATAAAGTAGGATCCATCCTTGTTACTGAGGCGTCTTTAATTTGAAAGACCAAAGCCTGAGACCTGTTGACCGAAGTAGATAACATTTTCAAATGAGCAGAAGGCTAACTCTTGATCATAAATCTATAATATTTTAAATGAGTAATACTTGTTGTAATGTCTCTACGTATTGCATGTACGAGCATTGCAGTGGGTAAATAAAAGAAATATATTTTTTTTAGGTCGACTCCAAAGTGTCCTAACTCACCGTAATACTTCTACGTGCAATACGTATGGACATATTACAGTAAATATTATTCATTTTAAATTTCATTTGTACTTTTCAAATGGAGACCTCTTGACTGAAGTAGATAATATTTTCAAATAAGCCGAAGGCTAACTCTTGATCATAAATCTATAATATTTCAAATGAGTAATACTTGCTGTAATGCTCCTGCGTATTGTATATAGGAGCATTGCAGTGGGTAAATAAAAAAAATTCTTTTTTAGGTCGGCTCCAAAGTATCTTAACCCATTGTAATGTTTTTACGTGCAACACGACATTGCAGCAAATATTACCTATTTCAAATTCCATTTGTACATTTCAAATGGAGACCTCTTGACTGAAGTAGATAACATTTCAAATGAGCCGAAGGCTAACTCTTGGTCATAAATCTATAATATTTCAAATTCCATCTTTGTACACTAAAAATCTATCTGACTCTAGAAACTAAAAAGGTGATAGCAAATTAATAAAGGTAATAATATAGTCAAATTCACACCCTAAGATTCTCCAACCAAAGTTAATATATAAGCATGAAGGCACAAAACCCAAACAGGCAAAGTACCAGCAGTAATGAGAGATGGAGAGGCACACCTATCTGGCTTGGGACCTTGGGGTGTTGGGAGGCCTCCACTGTGTCTTTCTTCTGTGGGAAGAACTTGGAAAATCCCTTTCTGCAAAGCTCTGGCCTTGGACACCTGTGAGGCCAAGTGGCGGTGATTTGATCACTCATCTCTTTCTCTCTCTTCTGCAAAGGGGGCGCCCCGTTTAAGAGGAAGGAAGCATGGCAGAGGGTAAGACCTGCTGCTCTGTCGCCGGCGGTGGCCAGTTGCCCTCGAGGAGCACAAGAAGCCGATTGATATGTGGAGGAAGGCCTCAAGTGTGGAAGCCTTTGATTCCAATTGAGTAATATTTGCTGTAATAAGTTTGTGTGTTATTTTTTATTTTTTTAGGTCTGCTCTGAAATGTGTTAATCATCCGTACAGTGTAATGTCTGATCGGACGACTTAAAAAAAATTGAAAAATAAGAAATCGAATTTTAATGAACCATAAAGTTTAATTTTTAATTTTTTTAAATCGTCCGATCGGATATTGTACTGTACGAACGGCTAGACACGTCGGAACCGATCTAAAAAAAATAAATTTTCTTTATTTTTGTTTTACCTACTACAATAACCCCTATTAAAAGGATAAATTGCAGAACTACTCCTCTTGTTATGTCCTTCCCAGGCGAGAATATTTTCCAAATTATCTTTTGAGTTGGGTGGCATTCTTCTCCCTTGGAATATTCTACGCATGTTTTGTCTTTTTAACTTATGAAATTATATTTCATAAAAAAATTGACAAAAAGATCATTTTTATCATTTAAAAGTGTAGTTAAGAATTTGATCCACACAAAGTTAAGAAAATAGTGGCAAGAATAAGGTCAGCCACTTAATTTTTATCATGTGTTAGCAATACATAAGCAAATGCGTTAGCAACAATGGTGAATTTGCAATTTTCCTTTAACAGGCGGGATATATGAAAGCTGAGTAATCTTGCTGCAATATCATGTATTTATCGTTAGTGCAATGTATGGCACAACAGCCGTCCGATCAAATGTTGCAATGTCATGTATTTTATTTTCTTGTCGAATTTTTTAAATTTTTTTGAAGCGTCCGATCAAAAATCGGCTCTGACCTGAATTTATATTTTTTTCAAAAAAATTAGACACAAACCTCAATTTACGTGCAAAATGTTTTTTATTGAAAAGAAAAAGAGTCGGGTAGGAGCCGACCTGAGCAAACTGACTGTACCATTAGACTTTTAATCGGACGCTCTAAAAATTTTTAAAAAATCTTACAAAAAAATAAAAGAAAATGAAAAATACCCTCCAACCGGCTCTCCTTAAATTTAGCCTGTCCGATCCGAGTCCGATCAGACGGCTGGATTGCAATGCATGATATTATAGCAAGTATTACTCATGAAAGCTGATTTTATCGTTTAATCATTTAGTATCATTAATTACTCGTATTTGCATGATGTTAAATTACTTTTTTAAAGAATTTTCAAGTTCCTTTGTTTGGGGACGTGGATAGATCCATGGGAACTCCCACCATTTAAGACTCGCATTTGACCACCAAAAAAAAAAAAGAATGGAGGACTAAAACATGGTACAAAAAAACATGTTCAGATCGGAGATTTTACCACATTATGATGATAATAAAAGGTTTAGTTATTTGTCATGTGTTCGATCAAACCATAATTCTCTTTCGTAATTCAATAAGTTATTTGATAAGACCAACCTGGGATAACTCAGTAAATACCTCATGGCATCCTCACTCGGAGAAAACAGATTACTTACTTAATTAGACAGAATAATTATATTTCATGTAAAAATATCTTTAATAAAAGGATTTCTGTAGGATTCAAACTTTTCCCACCTGAGAGACATTAGGAATACTTTATCACTAAGTTACCCTGACCAAAAAGAAAGGATATGCTACTTAAAAAGACAGATGCTAGTATTATTTATAGGTCAGTTGTATTGTGAGAGGCCGAGATAGTTAATCCCGGTGATATTATAGAAGATTTAACATCAATTTCACAATGTTTGACGTATCGGAGACTTACCTTTATTGGGAAGGAGAACCCTGTGTTTCTTTCCATGTGTCCGCTTACTTATAACGAATGGACATCATTTGACCTTGACGTGATGGGATAATGTGTCTTAGACACAGGGGCATGAGAGAGGAGGCACGGGGTTCTCGTTCCCCTAGCACTAAGGTGTTGTGTACATTGTAAAACAACACATTTTGTGGTTGTATTTTTGTGACAAAATGTGACTGCAATATTCCATAATATTCTATGTCAAATTAAACAATTTCTAAGTTGATGTCAATTCTATACAGTAATCGCCAACAACAATCATGAGATAAAGTTGAAGAAAGTTTGAGAGGTCAGCTGCTCTGACTACGTTTAATAGAGGATCTTGTCTCTAAAAAAACGCAGTTTGGGCCTTTACCTTAGGTTTTTAAATGGGAACATAAACTAAAAAATGTTTATGAGATAAATTAAAGGTGAATGAGTGGATGACTAATATTTTCATCTCATTATTGTACTTTTTAAACTTTTATATTGTCCTGATCTAAATGTAGTGCATATAAAGCCCATCCTTGTGTTCATTTCAACTATCTCTTAATCCTCCTCTCCCCCCCCCCCCCCCCCCCTTGATAGAGAGGGAGATTCTTCCATAATGTTAGCTTTCTGCTAATTTTTATCATGTATTAGCGATACATAAGCAACTGCATTAGCAACAATGTAAATTTGCAATTTTGATATATGAAAGCTGATTTTATCGTTTAATTATTTGGTATCATTAATTACTCTAATTTGCATGATGTGAAGTTACTTTTTTAAAGAATCTTCAAGTTCCATTTTTTTTGGGGATATGGATAGATCCATGGGAACTCCCACCATTTAAGACTCGCATTTGACCACAAAAAAAAGAATGGAGGACTAAAACTTGGTAAAAAAAACATGTTCAGATCGCAGATTTACCACATTATGATGATAATAAAAAGTTTAGTTATTTATCATGTATTTGATCAAATCATAATTCTCTTTCGCAATTCAATAAGTTACTTGATAAGACCAACTTGGCATAACTCAGTGTTTGATCAATAAGTTTTTCATATAATACAAAATATTTATGTTTTGGAGAATAATCACTTACCATTTACATTAAAACTCTTAAAAATTGAAATCTACCAAGAGATCTCGACTTCCAGTAAGAAACACCACTTTCTATCCTTCCTCTTCAACCTCTAATGCTCTTAGAAAATAAAAGAATCACAAAATTATAAACTATCGTAAAGAACAACTTCATCTTCTTCTCTTTCTTCAAGAATATAAACAAAAACTCACATTTCATAATGTAGAACGATGGCTAAATTTAACCACGCCAAACTTCATATTTATAGGATTAACATCCATCTTCTAACTTATAACAACTTCTACAAACCACTACACCATTAGATCGGATTAATCCTTCCTTCCACGAATTAGAGACAATCCGACTCTAAATCTGACTCATCCCCCGTAACTCTTTCTTTATGAACTGAACTTTCAATGTTTCGGCCTAGTAAATAAATGAATCAGTAAAAATGGTCTTCTACAATGTAGTAGATCTCTTCGAGCTCTTTCCAACTGTATCAACCATGCTAAAATCTGAATTATACACTAATAGTTATGATCAAAATACTGACATGTTATCTTGAGAATCCGAACCCAGAAAATTCTGCTAACTTAATGGACTAAACTACTTAAAAAATTAAGTTAACGGACTTACTCTATTAACTATATTACACTCTCTGATTCTTTAATTATTATTACTATTATTATATATTTAATTATTATTTATATTTTTTAAAAAATATCGAGTATTATAATGATTGGATGTTCAATACGAGATCATTCATTCTTGGCAATTGGAAAGAGAATGCTCTCGAAATGATGTTGGGATCCGGGCAGGACGCGAAGAACGTAGCGGAAACGAAGAACAAAATTAATCCCGCCCGATACCCGCTGGTCCGATTCGGAACGAAAAAGTAAAATCGAAAACAACGAGAAGTAATCCGATTACCGTGCGCGGATTCGAATCCGCTTCCGTCTCGGTTCCGTCGAGGCGATGCCGCGAGCCGCACAAGCGTCCGGCCTTCAACGGTATCCACGCGATCCTCCGCGGTGGTTCGTCTTCGATCCCTCGTCCGTATCAGCTCGCTCGTTGAAGATCCGTCGCCGCAACGATTGCCGAAATCCCGCCGACGGAAATTCCCGACTTTCGGGAATCACGTGCGGCGGAGACGGTGACAATCTCGGTGCCTCGAACGGGGCACCCAGAGGAGGAGAGAAAAAGGAGGGATGACGGCCAGCAAGGGGAAATCCTAGAGCTTGGCCCAGAGTTTCTCAACAGCACGTATATATTAAGTCGGCGCGACTTTTCACAAAAGTCACCGAGTTAATATAAATCCCACTTATGTACCACCGACTGAGAATCTTATTACGTGTGACCCTCTAGGCCCATTTACCAGTCTGGTTTTCAGTCCGTTAAGTCCAATAACTAGTTATTGACTTATTGTAATTAATTAATATCTATATATTAACTAATTACTTAACCGAATTGACATCGTATGTAAATTCGGTCAGACTTTTGATCAAGTTGGGTGCCAAACAACACCGCATGATCCCGGAAGGTAATGGGGTTCAGCAACCCACTCATGGAACCTGTTCGTCCATAGTTACCATGTGGCTATAATCCTTCGTTCGCACAATGCTCTCGAGTTAACCTAGGGTATGGTCAACTGTCAAACCCTAAATTGTCAACTCACTTGAATCAGACTCCGCTTTACAATATCTAAAAACCTATTTTCTGATATTATTTCTGCTCTGGCCAGAGACTCCTGCGGATCTATTCTAGAGCATTCTCTTTCCAGTTACCTGAGAGCGAACGATCCTTTATTGAACACACAATCACCTTCGAAGGTCTTCCGCTGGACCCGATCCTTGACTATTAGAGATCCCGTGGATAGGGATTCGTAGGTCAAGGTCAAAGTCCAGAAGTCCACCGACAAGGTGTCTCAAGTCCAAGGATCAACCACGCCACTGTGACGATGAATCAAGCCGATTGACAGTCAGGTAAATTACCATTCGGCGATTCATGTCGGATCAGTTCAGTGAACTCATTCCCCAATGAGCAGCTACAGGTTTACCATTGTGTCTCCACACGAGTAACTAACGAGATCAGTCACCCTCATCATATGAGTTGGAATAACCTGTACTAGTCTAACCGGATGTTTGATGTCCTTCTCAAACATCCTAAGGCTAGGAACAATTAAGAATATGTGTTTATAAGTCATCAGTCTCATTATTATGATCTCATTATAATCTGATAACTTTGCACATATTTATGGACTTCAT
Organism: Zantedeschia hybrid cultivar; assembly: GCA_030544215.1. NCBI lineage: Eukaryota > Viridiplantae > Streptophyta > Magnoliopsida > Alismatales > Araceae > Zantedeschia > Zantedeschia hybrid cultivar. The sequence continues at coordinate 53,904,643 of JARZZO010000011.1, forward strand.
TATGCGCAATTATAAATATGTCAATCTACATAATGAATTTAATGCCATTAATTAGTGAACCAGATTGAAATAGGTGCCTTAAGATTGGCTTAGAGGACACCTATATCCATTAATCTCCCACTTGGACTCAAGCCAATCACTTTCGCATTTGATCTCCATCAAATCTAGGTGATGCTCACATAAAGTCTGTGACTAAGACTTGGTCATGGATGTGCTAAATTATCTAGAGATGGAATATTTTCCATTACGTTATTTCTTATTTATCCTTTGTCTCCGAACTTGTGAAAGAGCCTCAGAATGTTCTGCAACTTCTGAAGAGACCATGGCTCGATCACACAATTCATTGCTCCCACTGTTGTCCTACATCAATAGGATAATATCAGAGACCTTTTAGAACTACATCTAGTTCAGGGATGAACCTTTTCATCCATACTGTTCTAATAACAATATTACTTATTTATGTCGTCACCTTAATATCGTCTAGTTCTGGATTGGAACTCTTCCAATCCATTCCTTTCTACTAGAAGATTGAATCCATTATTTGACTTGAAATTTGAGTCAGTGTGACCTCATAGTTTCAAATCATCCTCTCCATATACGTGAATGCATCCTTAGCACTTCTCAAGCGCTTAATGATGCATTTCACTCATGTATCCTTTAAGGAATCTTTTCTTTAAAGGAATAAATTTCATATCTCAACAATTGAGATTTGTTATGAAATTTATGCCAAACATCTTGACATACAGGTTAATATAATATCCCCACCAATCTATCTTAATAGATTCGTATTTCCAATACGTGAGATATTATAACTAAATCCATTATGGAGGAAACCATGGTTAACAATACTTTCACTAATAGTAACATCTCGAAGTCATTCTTAATGACTTTGATGTTATTATCATAAAGCATTACTAAAACGACCGTGCTCCCATTGTCCTTTCTGAACGCACACAATCCGTGATCATTCTTAACGATCACATAATATTTGACCATTAAGTCAAAACTTTTATTACAACTTAAGAAGCTTCAGTTTGATTCAAAATAATTTTGAAATCATAACTTGCTTCCTGGATATTCTAAAAGCTTTAAAGGTGTATAATATAGATCTTTACATCAATCACATTGAGTGGACGCTTTAATATCCAACTGTCATCATCTCATGATAGGCAGTATTGACAAATAGAATTCTAATAAACTTATCAATCTCAAAGTTGTAATGAGCTATTTTGAGCTCCTCTCATCTTGCTAAATCAGATATGTCAAACATATCATTTTAGTCACTGAGAGAATCTCAAAAATCTATGAAGCTCTCTGATGTGTCATGACCGGTTCCAAATAACTAAAGATTATCTAATAATCTTATGTTAGCTTGTGAATCTAGAACATCTTCTAGTTTTTTCAGCTCCTACTGTCTTCTTTGAGGACATATTCCTCTTCACAGAAGACAGCTTTCCGGATGACAATTAATTCATTATCGTCTGGCCAATAACTGTAATGTCCAAACTCTTTAGACATTCACAAATTCACATCACGATAGTACCTGACTTTTAAATCAGGTTTGTTCATAATTCACATCTCATATGAATTATTTGGTTTCCATATCTTATATGGACACACACTGACTTATTTGGAACCATCTGTGAAATATGGACATCTAATGTTCATACTCATGATCAAAAGGACTTAAGAATTAGACAAATCTTATTATATGTATTGCACAATATCTTAATAAGTTGCAATTCCTCATTCTATCATATTACTATGATGCACAATGAGGATCAATCGAGCGAGGATACAATTATCCTCTTAATGTATGTGAATATATGCCTAAGTATTAGTTTCTTTGATCAAATCAAAAATTCTAATACTTCATATTGATCTTATACCTTAATCTTTCAGATGCATTCGTCTTGTACTTCAGTAAGTACATACAGTCTAATCATTCTAAGAGTAAACTATAAGGTAAATCAATGGGAGTGATTATCTTTGGCCTCTGAGCTGTTTACATCAATATGTATCAACATCAATAATTTCTTATTGTCCAACCCCGTGTACAATACCATAGATAATCAAGATTCACATAGTTCATTTCTATAGGAAACTCGTAAACATTCATGAAATGTCACTTCAAGAATCTATAGTGCATTGACTGATTTGAACAACTATTGTTCATTTTCAGTCAATGTTATTCACTTTTACAATTCTTGATATCTTATACAACTAAATAACAGTTATTTAGTTTCATATTTGACTCCTATAGATATACAAAGATTTACTGTCAGACAGTAATCTATGAATATCATGAACAATAGTTGAGTCTAACTCAACACTTATATTTTCTCGATTTTCTTTTGCTTGTCTAAGTCTGCACACTATCGCAGTTCTGAGAATCATTTCCAATATCTTATATTGGATACGCTAATTCTCCAATAGACATGTAAAAGTTGATAACAAGAATATATGAAACTTCTTTCAAGTTTCATATTCGTTTTACCTTTACCAGTATCCTTATATTGGTTGCAGTGGAAGAACTGCTACTTCTCTATCTCAGTTGACTTTCTTTTATCCTTTTTCAGGTGTGGATTCGATCGTTTAAAATCTTACCACTTGCCTTTCTCAAAGGCACATCATAAATATCTCTTCATCTTGGTCTATCCAAATAAGAGATTTCATGACGAATATTGCCTTTCAATAAGGCATACCATGAGTACCTTTTCATCTTGGTCTATCCAAGTAAGAGGATTCATGATATCTGATTAGGATAGTGACTTTTACTTGGCCATGAAGACATTCTTCAGAGTTTTCTAGTCATGCTGAGTATGAGAAGTATTGGCATCCAATATGTCAACTTCTCGAATAGACGACATATTAGCGAATCGAAGGAAATAACGTGATTTAAGCAGATAGTTCTTATAATTCAATTATGGTCTTTTATCTTGAATTATTTTCCACTATTTTTCGACGGACTGTATAACCTTCAAGTATACAGAACGGAAGACTCTGACGGTCTTCTAATGAGGATCAGAATCTCTAAGAATCACAGTATGACCTCGGGTAAACACATAGTATCATACTATTATCTTAGAGCAACCATCTCATGGTAATTGCAACTCCTTGCAATATCCGATCTTATTTCGGCTCCCAGGTCTTTAATGGTCCCGGGTAAACACAGTAGACCATTATACCTGGTCTAAGCTTTACCATCATACGTGACAGAGTAGAGTAAAAATGCAGCTCCCGGATAAATGCGAGGATAGCTACACCGTTCCTCTATTCCAATCTCAAGGCATCATAATGCCATAGTTAATAGTCCTTTCATCAGATGGTGGCAGATCTCGGGTAAGCACGTAGAAACTGTCATCACTGAATCAAGTTCTAAGAACTATATTGATGGAGAGCCACGCGGTATATTCTCAATGACTCGCGCTCTAGCTTAGACTTTATGTTGAAGGTTTTGTTTATGTTAAGTCGGTCTCATCCTAGGTGATAGTTTATAAATATATCGAATATATTTAACTATACCTAGATATTAGATTCATAATCAATAACTAAAAGTATGCATCATCTATACACGTTCATTATGTGGTCATGGACAGCACGGTGATTAACTGGAGCCAAACAATTAATCACCAAAACTATATAACATTTATATAATCTAAACATGCAAACACATAGCCACTGGTGATCTCATCTCCTATCGCCTTCCTGGTTGCATTTGTGGATCATCCTCGCCTCTCCTCGGTCGGCGCAATCAATTACAAATATAAAATAAAATTTGAAACATTTTCAAATACAAATTAATTGTAAAAGAAAGCCTTATGGCCGAGTACAATGACAGAGGGAGATAGAATTACAATGGAATGAGAAAGAGAGGGAGACACGCATGCCTCATTAATTAACACTTAATTAGTGTACATCACATCCCATAACAATCCACATAATCACACACCATCACATAATATGAAATTTGACTAAGTGCATGTCCATGACCACCACAAATTTTAACCATCCACACATGATAAAACGTATCACATGAAGGCTAAATTTTTTCAAAAATAATAATTTTGGCTTTCTCAAAACCTGGGTACCAATCAAAATTGGATAATTTGAATTTTTGAAAATCTTATTTTCTAACATGCACTAAATCTAATTTAAAGTATTAAACACATCAACATGTGCACACAAAGCTAAAATTAAAATTTTAAAATATTCCATGCATAATTTAGAACATTTCTAAATTAATTAATCTAACACTTAGATTAATATTAAATCACATTAATAACAATTATTAATGCGAAACAATCTAACTTTTAAAAAGAATTAAAAATTCCTAAATAACACTTATAAAAGAATTAATAATTTCAATTATTAACCCTTAACAACTCCTTGTTAATAAACCCCTTCATATTCTCAATAACAATTATTAAGAAACAATAATTAGAATATTTCTAATTAAAATAGTCTAACATCTTAGACTTAATTTAATCATTTAATAACATTTATAAAAGATTAAATTCCAATTAGATTAGATCAATATTAACTATAATTGAGAGATTCTTGAGAAATTTAGTTAAATATCTCAATAACTATTATTGAGAGTTTTAAAATAAATAAATGAATCCTTAATAACTATTATTAAGGGTTAATTCTCAAGAATTAATTAACACATCAAAATTAGTCAATTAAACACTTAATAACTATTACTAAGTGTCCCTCGATTATAAAATTAATTTCATAACAACGATTGCTAAGAAATTAATATATTTATCTAATCATATAATTATAACAAAATTAACAACTCTTGTTAATTCTATTCAAGATCATGACTTATAATTAAATTAACAACATTTGTTAAAATATTTTAAAGTCACAACTTAATTAATTTAACAACACTTGTTAATTATAATTTAAGATCAAAATCTTAAATTTTTTAACCCCTTTAATTACTCATATTAAGAAGTTAATTTCTTAACAACAATTGTTAACAAATTAAGCAAATCTAATTAAGGGTTAACTAAACATTTAATAAACACTTACTAAATGTTCCTTAATAGAAATCAGTTTAACAACTCTTGTTAAATCTAATAAAGATCACATCTTTCAAAATAAACCCCATTATATATAAGATCATATCTTGCTAAGCTCATTTATTACATAATTAAAAGTAATTAACAACTCTTGTTAATTAAATATCAAGATCATATCTCAAAATTAACTTCTAATTATTTGATTGAAGAACACATCATAAATCAATTCCCTCTATAACTTGAAATAATGAATCAATACATAAAACAAATTTTAAATATGATTCATCATTTAATTTCATGTTAATGAGGGTTAAATAACCTGTAATGAGGGGTTAATAGGGCTTAAAAAGGGGGTTTTTGGGTTAATGGGTTAATCTGGGGTTTATTGGGCCAGGGTTAAAATGCCAAATGGGTCCAAGCCCATTAAAACAGAAATGGCTCGGATCTAATCCGGCCTGGTTTGAGCCAGGACCCAGCCTGGTCCGGACCAGGGCTCGAGCTGGCCTGCGTAGCCTGGTCCGAGCCAGGTTGCCCCCTGTAGGGCGCCTGGGCTCGAGCCAGGCAACACCTGGCCTAGCCAGGTTTGGTGCCTGGCGCACCGGCCCGGGCCCAGCCGCCCCCGGTCGGGCCGGCTCGGGACCGGCTGGTCCGGGCACCAGCAAGCCCATCGTCTGCTAGGGTTCCCCCCCCCCTTTTCATGTTTGCAGGTTCGTCCAGGGGCGGCGCCGCCGCAGCTAGGGACGGCCGGAAGTTGCTGGGGGGGGGGGGGGGGTTTGCCCCTTCATCCCCGACGCCGGCTGCCGCCGGCCAGCGAACCAATCTCGCCGGAAAGCCCCTCAAAGGCAGCGGTTAACGGTTTTAATAACCGTGGCTTTCTCCTTTATCCTCATCCAATGCTTGAAAAAAGAGAAATATGGGCGGCTCAATCGTCGGATTCCGGCCACAGCAGGGTCCTTGAGGAAAGCCGGGGATGGCTGTTCATAACAACAACATATTTGGTTTTACTTCCATCACCATGGAAGCTCTATTCAAACCTACAAATTGGATTCTTTATCACTATAAAGAACCCAACGAAAAACCCAAAAAAGAATCAATTTTTCTTCACAAAAAATTAATCTCAAATTAATATGTTCATCTGATGAACATCTTCCGAGAGAAAAAACGATTCGAGTATGGAAATAATTTTAGAATATTAATTTAATTGTTCCGAAACGGATCAGAGCGGAACCTGGCTCTGATACCACTATTGGGATCTGGGCGGGACGCGAAGAACGCAGCGGAAAAAAAGAACAAAATTAATCCCGCCCGATACCCGCTGATCCGATTTGGAACGAAAAAGTAAAATCGAAAACAACGAGAAGTAATCCGATTACCGTGCGCGGATTCGAATCCGCTTCCGTCTCGGTTCCGTCGAGGCGATGCCGCGAGCCGCACAAGCGTCCGGCCTCCAGCGGTATCCACGCGATCCTCTGCGGTGGTTCGTCCTCGATCCCTCGTCCGTATCAGCTTGCTCGCTGAAGATCCGTCGCCGCAACATTTGCTGAAATCCCGCCGACGGGAATTCCCGACTTTCGGGAATCACGTGCGGTGGAGACGGTGACAATCTCGGCGCCTCGAACGGGGCGCCCAGAGGAGGTGAGAAAAAGGAGGGATGACGGCCAGCAAGGGGAAATCCTAGAGCTTGGCCCAGGGTTTCTCAACAGCACGTATATATTAAGTCGGCGCGACTTTTCACAAAAGTCCCCGAGTTAATATAAATCCCACTTATGTACCACCGACTGAGAATCTTATTGCGTGTGACCCTCTAGGCCCATTTACCAGTCCGGTTTTCAGCCCGTTAAGTCCAGTGACTAGTTATTGACTTATTGTAATTAATTAATATCTATATATTAACTAATTACTTAACCGAATTGACATCGCATGTAAATTCGGTCGGACTTTTGATCAAGTTGGGTGCCAAACAACACCGCATGATCCCGGAAGGTAATGGGGTTCAGCAACCCACTCATGGAACCTGTCCGTCCATAATTACCACGTGGCTATAATCCTTCGTTCGCACAATACTCTCGAGTTAACCTAGGGTATGGTCAACTGTCAAATCATAGATTGTCAACTCACTTGAATCAGACTCCGCTTTATAATATCCGAAAACTTATTTTCTGATATTATTTCTGCTCTGGCCAGAGACTCCTGCGGATCTATTCTAGAGCATTCTCTCTCCAGTTACCTGAGAGCGAACGATCCTTTATTGAACACACAATCACCTTCGAAGGTCTTCCGCTGGACCCGATCCTTGACTATTAGAGATCTCGTAGATAAGGATTCGTAGGTCAAGGTCAAAGTCCAGAAGTCCACCGACAAGGTGTCTTTGGTGTCTCAAGTCCAAAGATCAACCACGCCACTGTGACGATGAATCAAGCCGATTGACAGTCAGGTAAATTACCATTCGGCGATTCATGTCGGATCAGTTCAGTGAACTCATTCCCCAATGAGCAGCTACAGGTTTACCATTGTGTCTCCACACGAGTAACTAACGAGATCAGTCACCCTCATCATATGAGTTGGAATAACCTGTACTAGTCTAACCGGATGTTTGATGTCCTTCTCAAACATCCTAAGGCTAGGAACAATTAAGAATATGTGTTTATAAGTCATCAGTCTCATTATTATGATCTCATCATAATATGATGACTATTGCACATATTCATGGACTTCATTATGCGCAATTATAAATATGTCAATCTACATAATGAATTTAATGCCATTAATTAGTGAACTAGATTGAAATAGGTGCCTTATGATTGGCTTAGAGGACACCTATATCTATCAAATGATGCACTGGAGTCTCTGACTAGAGTAAACATTATATCAGAAAAAATAATTTTCTGATATAGTATAGCGGCATCTAATCTAAGTAAGTTGGCCAGATAGAATTTGACAGTTGACGATTTCCTAGGTTAATTTAAGAGTATTGTTTGGATAAAAATATTATAACCACGCGATAACTGTTGACAGATAGGTTCCTTGAGTAGATTACTGAACCTCATTATCTTCCGGGATCATGCGATATTGCTTGGCACCCAACTTGAATGGAAGTCCGACCGATTAATATGTGCGATATTAATTTAGTAAGTTAATTAATTAATATAAGATGCTAAATTAATTAATTTAACCTAGTAAAATGTTATTGAATTTATTGGGCCGAAAATTGGATTGGTAGTTGAGCCTGGAGGGGTAGATACACAAAGATTCTCAATTGATGGTGATAAGTAGGTTTTGTATTAATTTGGAGACTTTTGTCAAAACTCGCTCCGATTTAATATAAATAAGCGCTAAACAGAAATTCTAGTCCAAGCTTTAGGATTTCTTTGGATTGGTCTTCTCTCTCTCTCAAAGTTGCGCGTCCTGTTCGGGACCCCCCTGTTGTTCTTCTCCGCTGCTTCTGCTTCCCGACTATCGAGAGCTCCACTTGCCCACCGTGGGCATCGCCGTAGAGACGAGATCGCGGCGAACGTGCGGTACCAAACGAGAGAGTCAGGACGAACCATTAAGTGGAGATCGCATGGATATCGTTAGAGGCCAGGCACATGCGAGGCTGGCGGCATCGCTCCGTTAGAACCACTCGAGCGTAGATCCAAATCTACGCAAGGTGATGTGTGATCATTGTGTTTGTTTGTTTTTGTCCGAATCGGCTAAGGAACATGCGAGATTAATTTTAATCATTCTGTTTCCGTTGCGTTCTTTGTTGTCCCACATCGACCCTTACAAAAATACACTCTCGTAATTCAGTGATTATAGGCAGTGATAAAAGAATTTAAATGAGTCTATTTGTTGGTTGATTCTACTATTTGGAACAACCCTACTAGACAATGATTTTATCGATATGAACTTTCTATTTCTGAGCTACGAATGATGCCAAAAGTTGAGGACGGTTAATAATGTGTAAATTTGCAGTCCTATCTATTGGTACATTGGAATGGTGGATGGCATCATTGCAACCACATTTCAGTGCGCTTTTTTGTTAGCAGAAGGGTAAAATTGTGCTCTCGTAATTCGGTGATTATGGGTAATGGTAAAAGAATTAAAATGAGTTTATTAGTAGATGGCTCTACTGCTTGAAGCAATCCCACTGAACAATGATTATATATATATATATATATATATATATATATATATCTTTCTGAGCCTTGAATGGTTACAACGTACTGATCGATGGTGAATTTATGGCAACAATATGTATCGTAAGTTGAATGTTGCATTTATTCTAGTTTATTTCGATATATGTTGCTACAACGTACTAATCTTTTTTGTATATAGAATGTGAAATTATTGATAATAGGAGTAAAGTGCATATGTATGTCCAGTAAGCACGCTGCTTGTGGATTTGGCTCAAAAAAGAGAAAAAGGAATGATACATTGTAATAATTTTTTTCACTAATGATGCATATTATAAAATCGAAATTGTACTTAATTGTTGTGTGTGTCTATACAAGTGACTATTATGGGAGATGATTTCATTTATATAGTTTTGTGAATAATTGATTGTGCGATTACAAATTATTTTATTTTTTTATAACTATGTTTTGTCATAATAATTATGTTCATTTTTAACGTAACTGACCTTGTTTATATTTTTTTTCTTTGTACATTTTAAATCATTATGCGTGTTGTTATTTAGATTAATGTTTACGTTTTTTACGATCAAAGTAAATTTTTAATAGGAACGTGATTGTGTAATTAGATAAAAAAATTACAATTCGGTGAAATTAGTTAATCTATGCTCAAAACGTTCTCGTAATAATACTTATTTAAGCACTTCTAATTGACGATGCAACCTTTTTATGCCGATAAAAAGATAAGTTTAGTTTGAATCGAAGTCGAATTTCTCATGCTTAAATTGAAATTTTTTATCATAAAATCAAAATACATAAAATTTTGAATTAAATTATTGAGCTTGAGGAAAAAAATAGATAATATTTTAGGTTTAAAAGTTATTTCTATATTTTAATGTTGTGTTAATATGTGTGTTAATTTCAACAATAAAAAAAGACTTAAGAACTCATAACACTTTACACACTAATAACTAATTGGAAAAAGATGTAAACTAAGAATAACGTATGCTTGGAATTGTAAGGGCAATATGGGTATTTCCACCCTTTATTCTACTCTTTCTTCCACTTATTCCTATTAAATCACATGAAATAACATAGTATAATTTTCCTTATTCTAAATGGAATACTAACAACTTACCAAATCAAAATATATCTCTTATTGTCATGTAAGAAATCTCTAAAATCTTAGTCGGATAAACTAATTCTGCAAACAAAGTGAATCCTAGAGAACCGGGTTCTTCTTATCCTTACTATCTAGAATGGAATCTCCTGCGCCTCCTATCCTTACTCCCATGTGAGTCACACATAGAAGAGGAGGTGATTGGATAAGTCCGCACAACTCAGTATCCCCCCTCCAACCCTCGGGGAATTTTATTCCAGCAAATGTGCGGCCCTGATGCTGGACAAGTCAACGTGATCCATGAGGGCAATTTTGACTCCGTTCGCGGGTGGCCCCTCAGCGATCATAGCCCGGAGGGGTTTTGAGTTGGATGCAACATATGATATAGGGTTTTTTGCATATGTACTTCTCAAAAATAAAGTAATTACATATATACCTCTCATTCTCACATATTATCATCAATATCCTTACAATTTTCAAAATGTTGTATTTTATATTCCTCAATCTAAGGGTTTGGCATCAATACCCTTAAATTCACTAATATTTTGCATATATACTTCTCAATATACTAAAATCTTGCATTTTGTATCCCAAACTTCCAACGATGTCATAATTTATGTAATATTTTTGACATATTTCGTTGAAATTAACCTAAATTCGACAGGAAGGGCATAAATGCAACATTTTGAAGATTACATGAGTATTGATGATAATATGTGAGAATAAGAGATATACATGCAATTATGCTGCTTTTGAAAGGTATATATGCAAAAAATCCTATGATATAATCCATATATATATCCTGTGCCGCTAGCTTTGTCCTACATCGGTAGACGATTAGAACATGACCGTACGATCAGCAGTAGCACGAATATCCGTGGATCCTGACCGTCAAACCGATGTGTCACCTCGGGGATTCGCCTCAGGGTGGCGCAGCCTTGGCACCACTGGCGTACGGGCGCACGTACGGAGGCACACGAAAGCGGGTTTAGGGTTGTACGTATACGAGCTCGAGATCTTTCGGCGCCCATCGAACCTCCTAACCAATGGAGAGAAGCCACGTTTGGCAACGATCTGACCTGGCAATTTATGTGCATCAGGCGCAAGCAACAGACACAGGGATCTGGTCTCCTCGACCATGTACCACGAACGGCGCGACCACTGCGAATGGGTTGTCAGGAAACATCAGAACGGAGCGAAAACGGAGCAGCAAGAGCCCACCGATTAGAACGGGGGTACGGTGACGTCACAGTGTACGAGGATGTCTAAGTGGGTGTCTAGATCCCACATTCATAGATTCCGCTGTGACCTCGGATCAACGGCCTTGGTCCCCAATCGATGGGACCCACTTCCTGCCATTTACAAGCCAGAACAAATCTTTTCCTAAAAATAGTGGAACAAAAGATGTAAGATATAACACACATATGAGATAGGATTTTTGCATATATATAACGCTGAAAGCTAGACTAAATTTGCATTTAGGGATGTTTGCATATATAATCTTGAAAATTAACGTATTTGTATCTACACTCTCAACTCTCATATATTGTATGAAATACCTCTAGTACCTTCGAAAATGTTACAGCTATGCCTCTCCCTAAAAATGCCGTTAACTCCAACTAAATATGTCATATGATTCTGTAAATTCTAATAAAGCGGGGGCATGTATGCATAAAAATATATGTAATCATTCTACCATATTCAATTGAAGTTAACGGCACTTTTGACAAAAGGGCATAGCCGCAATATTTTTGAGATTTTCAGAGGTATTCATACAATATATGAGAGTTGGAAGTATAGATATAAATATGTTAGTTTTGAGGGGTATATATGCAAAAAAATCTATGACATATTCATTTATCCGTACATTTTTAAAGAGATTTTCGCATATATACCCTCGAAATATACTATATTTGTATCTATACCTCCAACTTTTCACGTATTATTATCAATACTTTTCAAATCTCAGAAATATTGTGGTTATACCTTTCCATCAAAATACCATTAAATCAAACCTAAAGATTTTGTATATATACCCCTAAATTCACTAATATTCTGCATATGTACCCTAAATTCACTATAATTTTGCATCCATACCCTTCATGTTATGAGGATTTATAGAATATTTTAAGCATATTCGGTTGGAGTTCACGTTATTTTGACAAGGAGGCATAACGGCAACATTTCTGAGATTTCAGTGGTGACGCAACCGATGCGCTCTCGGGCCAGTAACGAATGGTGTGTCCTAAATCGAGATTGGGAAGAGAGGGAGGATCCTGATGAGGAGGCTTCGGACACCTGCACACCGAAGCGGATGGTGTTAGCTGGGGCCCCGGGCGTTGTTCGAGAGTCAGCATCTCTGACGCTTAAGTCAGTGACATGTGGCCAAGCAAAGATGAAGCAAGTTAGGTGAAGAGGAGGGTTGAGGGATAAGATAATGTGTACCTTGATTTGACGTAAGCAATGCCTTTAGTAGGGGACTGTTGGTGAACCACTTTGGTGATAGCTGATATAGGATTATTCTCTTAGGTTATTTGCAGTGCTTCCTATTTGGAACTTGATTAAAATCTAGTGGGCCGAATGGGCCACTCGGGCTGCGCCAAATGGGTCACCCCTCAAGAGGTTTGGCAAGGTAATGGTCTAGGCCGAAAGCCCATCAGTCATTGTTATCATCACTCGGCCCCCTATCTTTGATGCAACCTTGGTAGACAGTGCACCAGGGATATAAGGATGTGACCCGTTCATCAAGCTGCGAGGGCGTCGGCTCACCCAATGCTTGGATGAACTCTCTTAGACACTGAGGGCCTTTCTACTGCAACAAATGTCTTGAGGCCGTAAAATCCTCGACGATGAGTTAAACTAGGACGCTTGGCAGGGAAACAAATAAGGCAAGAGGACCTGATAATGTCACGGGAATGGGTAAATCAGTGAAAAAAGGCCCAGGCCGAGGAAAACTCGACTGAAGGCAAAACTGGAATGACTCCATGTTTTGGCCGGGTGGTAGCACTGATGCATAGGTGGCAAAAAGTCGAAAAAATTCAAACTTCCCGCCTAGAACGTAGAACCCGAAGAGGCAAGACACGTGGTGCAATCAGGGTGACGGAGTTGAATTGTTGGTGCCCCGCAACTGTTGATTTCCTCTAGGACCCCTTAGGGGTCCTATAGTGGCCGCCCCCCATAGGTTCCCTCATCTAGGTGTTCACTATTCGGGATCTCAATTGAAGAGAGCGGAGAAAGTGGCCAGAATGCATCTTTTCAAGTGGTGGTTACTGAATAAGTCAGAGGATAAGTCTCTAGCACTATCTTGTCGTTCTTCATTTCATGTCCTCTCCTTCTATCTTCTCGAGTAGCTCATCCTTCTCCTCTTTTGAACGGAAGTTGGCTTAGCCTTCTTCCCTTTCTACCTGCTTTAGTCTAGATTCATCTCTATTCATAATGGCGTATGAGACTATCTCGCAACCCAACGCCTCAACTGAGCATGCTGACTCCCAGCTGGCCAAAGTCATTTAATTGAGTCGACAACCAAGAGAGCTCGTGGACGAGGTCACCTCGGCCCTAAGTCGTGAGGCCATCTGGGGGATGGGGGAGCACTTCAACATTGCCAAGTGGGTTCGTCAGATAGTACCCCGGCCCCACAATCTAGCCGAATTCCCCTCGGTCGGAGTGTTTTGTCATCTACAAACAAACTTTCAGGGTTGGGTTTCAACTTCCTCTTCACCCTCTTATCATTACCCTCCTTCACTTTTACGGTCTCACTCCGTCTCTTTTCAAATTCCTGACGAACCATCTACGGTTATATCGTTCTTTGTACTCTGTAGGGCATAGCCCCCACTCCATATGTATTCCGATATTTGTTCACCATAAACCGACAGGGCAAGTCATCCTGGTTTATGTTCTCCACTAACCACAACAATAAAATCTTCTCCTACATGCCATCATCAATTCATAAGTGGAAGGAAGGATTCTTCCTCCTAGGCCTAGCGGAGAGAACCAAAGCATACTGGACTTTCCCTACGACATGGGACCATTTGTCCATGGGCGTAATGAAATTGCCCACATTCAGTGTCGCAGAGTTAGAAACGACACAAAAGATAACCCCGAGATCCTAGTAAATGTCTTCAAGCTTTTGGATGATGAATGGCTACTAGTCAAGGTCGGAGCTTGGCTGGACCCTAAAAAAAATGCCGGAGCGCCCAACTGCTTATTGTCCGGACAACAAAGAAGTGGTAGGTTCTGAGGCCGCAGTGGCGCTAGCAGCATGATCTTTAGCCGAGGAGCCAATAGATGTGGAACGGCTTACCGGCGACTCGGAGTCTGCTGCTAGAGCTAGGGGTAAGTCGGCCTCAGAGGAGCTTTCTATCCCCTTACTGATTATACTTTGCTTATTGTCTCTCTCTGTACGCAGACATGGTTGGCCTCGATGGAGTCTCAGTAAGCTGAAGGCATTGAGGAAAGGCCCCGACTCCTCTTCGTCTGCCCTATTCCCATCAACGGCTTCGCTGGAGGGATGAGCGTTAGTTGCTGCGGCCATGAGAGAGAAGGCCGCTGGCAAAGGAGTGCTTGCACAACTTATAGACAATGAGGTAGAAAGGCAAAAGTGTAAGGCCAAGAAGGAGGTGGCCAAGGAGCATAAAAAGAAGAAGTTGAGCATACATGAGGCACCATTCACGACCATCAACTTCGGCCAAAGGACATCTGGGGGGTCCGACTTTGCAATCAGGACATCGCTCTCTTACCCCTTCGGTCCGACATCCGTACGCATATGTCGAGGGAATATGAAAACAAGTCGTGGCACCCTGACATTGGTGTCTTAGCAACGACTCCTTGGATGACCCCGACACGTGTTACTGGTTGGCACAAGGGCTACTCCTCCTGGTTAACCGAGATGAGTTCAAGACAGTCCCTACTGAGGGCCTTGCGGCACAATGTATGCGCCACGCGGTTCAGGTAAGCATCATCTCTCAGACTCCATGTATTAGTATAGCCGTGAAGACCTCAGTTATCTTGATCTTTAAAAAAAGAATTCTTTTAGGCCACAACCTATTGTGGCGCCTTGGCTCCTCAATTCTACCACATCCATGATAAACTGAAGGATGTGGATTCGTCATCCGACCACCTGGCCTCGGCGAAGGTAGAAACGGTGTATCATGACCTAAAGGCGAAGATCGATGCCCTTCTTAGGATGAATGCCCAGATGGGCGTTGAGATGACGAGTTGCCAGGATGAGACGAAGGCCGCCATCACCATGAAAGAGAAGGCCGAGAAAGAGGCAGAGGATCCATGAGAGGGAGGCTGCCAAAAAGGAGAAGGTAACCACCGAAATGGAGAAGAAGAACGAGGAAATCCTCGACAAGGCCGCCAAGTGGGTGAGGAAGGTTGAGGAGGATGCATGCCAAGCTGTCCATTGATTTAGGGCCAGCGCCGAGTTCCAGGAGCTCTTGGACGAAGCTGGGGCCAATGTTGCGTAGATGGTCTTTGATCTGGGCGTGGTCTTGGCCTAGAGATACCTGCCCTGGGTGGACCTCATGGGTCTAGAGATCCCTAATGTGGCCAAGGCGAGTGAGCTGTTGTCTTGGTGGGACAGAGTGAAGGCCGAGAAAGCCCCTGACACTGATGCCGGGTGACACACTGTCAGACCTCTCTAGGTGTACCTTCCACTCCCAACAATGCTTTCCTGGCAGGGGAGGACTTGGTGGGCAAGAAATGAAGACCTTTTCCCTTTCTTCTTCTTGTATTGGCTATCAGCCATGGGATGACTAGGTTGATTTTTGTAAGCAGGCCGAGGGCCCATCTTCTTTTTGTGGATAAAAGAACGTTTTGTTATTAACCAAACCTATAATATAGATGTACGCTATGTTAATTTCTAGTGATAAGTCGAACATGGTTTGGATATAATAGGAGGCGGAGGCGATGGATGATTGTGTTGAAGGTTACATCTCGTATTATTTATTATAGAAGACGAGAGCCACTAAGTCTAGGAGACAAATGCAGCTAAGTTCGATTTAGGTCTAGAAAACGAGTGCCCTACAAGCCAATCACATGAGATGTGGTTAAGACATTTTCAAAAATTCTCATTTACTTAATTAATGGCAAAATATTCATTAGGTCTATTTATGATTGTGTGTTACATCATTAGGCGTAATGAAGTCCTTGAGCTTATGCAATGAAGATTGGATCACAATGAAATTGTGATAATGAGATCAATCTTCTATAAACATAAGTTCTTAATAATCTCGGTCATAAGATAATTGAGAACATATATCAATTATCTGGGTAGATTGACATACACTTTGTCTATTCATATGATGAGGGTGGTTGGTCTCGTTACCACTTGTATGGAGACACTAAGATAAATGTGTGTGTGCTCATTAAAGAATGAGTTCACTGAATGATCTGCTTGTGAGATTCATGAATGGTTAATTATACCTAATTTTTTATCAAGAAACTCATCGTTGCAGTGGTGCAATTGGTTCTTTGACCTTAGACACCAAAAACATCTTGTATGTGGAACATTGAACTTTGATGCTAGATTCATGGGTCTTAGCCATAGGTCTTGTACAGTCTAGTTATTGGGTATGATATTGGAAAACATATGAAGACGATTGTGTGGTCAATAAGGGATCACTCACTCTCCGGTATAATACTTAGAAGAAAGCATACTCCATTGAGTCCTGCACAGGTTAAATCTCTGGCCATGGTAGATCACTTGGACAGAAAGATATTTCTATCCCTGAGGATCATTTGTGTAGACTCTATCGGATTAGACAATGGGAATTTGACACATGACCATGTTCCTAATTTGATCAGAAATATTGTATGAGTGAAGAATTAGAATTGTACGATAACTGATGACAGACAGGTTTCAATAGATTGTGAATTCTTGACATCGTTTGGGGGTTAGGCGCGTTGCTTAGGGTTAACCATGATCTATGAGTCAATTAAATTAATCATGGGATGATTAATTTAAATGAACTAAATTGTAGTTCACATAAAATAATAGAATTAGTTCTATTATTTGAGTTAAAAGTTAATGCAATAAAGATATTAAATAGAGATTTAATATCTAGACTCACTGCCAGCTCGATATTGGGTCTAGAAGGTCATGCACATAAATAATCTCATAAAGATGGGTTAATTGAAGGTTTTATAGAAACATCATATTTTTATAAAAATATCGACTATTCTATGAATAGAGGACTTAGAGAAACCCTAGCCAGCACATGGTCTTTCTCTCCTGGCCGCTCTCCTCATCCTCTCTCTCTCTCTCTCTCATCTATTTCGACGGTCATGTGGAGGATCATATGAGAAGGTTGTAGTGATCGTCAAGATTGTCTCGACGTACAAGGAAGGTTTTCATCTTCGGAGGTTCATGTGGATATGTCTAAAGGCCGAACATGTGAATGACTCGCGATCCGAAGAACGATTGCTTGTTCGTCTCCGACTTGATGGGGGATTTTCATCCTCGCATTGGTGAAGATCTTATCTTCATATTTTATTTATTGTTTTGTTTCGATCTAAGAACTTTGAGAACTGATGCACGAGATTTGAGGGAAGTAAATATTTCATTTTAATTTCCATTACCGTGTCCTTCTTGCCGGTACGAATCTTACAATATTTGCAAAAATTCCTTTTCAAGATTTAATGGATACATATCTTCAAGGTTAAGAGATATGCCAAGTTTAGGGATGGGACAAAGGATATTATTCATTTTTTAATCAATTTCAAATAAGGATAAGAGTACATCTACTTTCAAATTTGATTATATGAATTCCCATCTATTTTATTTTTGCTCAATGTAGCTATTAACTGCATCATGTGTTCTACTTTTATCCTCATCTATTTATAAATTAAATTCGAACTGTATAGCTACCTTATTTTTGTGTCTCATTATTGATATAAGTCTTTTAATCCTCACCTCTCATTCACTTGTTTTATAAACCTCATTTTAACCAAGTCACATTTGATGGAATACCAACTTGAAAGAACTTATACATACATAAGTTGTATTTTTGAAGCAAATTAGAAGTGACATAATAAGAAGCTTACATTTACATACCATGTTATATAATAACTTAATGTTTATATGTCTAATTTTTAATAGTTTTAAAGAAGGAAGATATATAAATGATACATAAACATAAGGATAAGAATAAGCATACACCTTTTAACTGTAAGGATATAGATAGACTACTATCCATCTTGATGGGTGATGCAGCCAAGGGGTGCTCACGAGTTAGTTTTGGACGAAATGTCCGAGACCTGAATGGAGGGAGAGGATCTAGATGAGAAGGTCCCATCTTGCTTGCATATGGAACACATGTGGTCAGAGGGGGCCTTGGGTGTAGTCCCGGGGTAGGCCCCTCCGATGCTCAAGTCAGCACATGGCAGACGGGGAGAGAGAGTAGAATAAGAATATGAAGGTGGATAAATGGGGTTCCAAAACATATCTTTTGCTGAGGTAATCCCTTACTTTTATAGGGTAAAGGGTAGGTGGCCTTATTTATGGTAGTCGATGTAGGACTATTATCAAGAATGTTATGCCCTTCCCCTGCCTTGTGCCAGTGCCAATGGATTAATGGCACGAAGGCCCACTTATTTTGGGTTGTCATAAACCTTGGATAATGGGCTTCATCTGAGCAACGCCTCATTGTCGAGCTAGCTTCTGGGGCCCACCTCTCGGCCCCCGCATCAATAGGTACCCTCTTACATCTTTAGTTGGAAAAAGCGTCGAAATAGTTTGACTTATATTCTGTTTGGACCTCATACTAATTGGTGTAAGTACACTCATCTACTAAATGTTAGGCTCATTACCTTCCACATTATATAGAATCTTAATAATATCATAATGAAATCTAGCCTAATATTAACTTATTTATAAATTATGTATTAATTTTAGATAAGGAATTAATCTTTTGATTCATTTTACCCAACTCATTTACCAACTAACCCACCAATTAATTTTAATGGGTCTTTTTTGAGTTTAAGGATAGCGATTTTGGATCCCAGTATATCTAGATCCAGCCCACTTATAGTCCTACCTAGAATCCACAAGGATGTCGTCATCCGTTCCCATATATGAATCTATGAATCTATGTAATTAGAGCCATGAGGCGACCGGTGAGTCGCCTCAGCCTCAAATGCCTAGGTGTTTGGGGCGACATTTTTAATATATATATATATATATATATATATATATATATATATATATATATATATATATATATATAATGCACATATTTATGTATCAAAAATAAAAATAAAATCATACAAAATGACATATTCATTCACTCAAATTATCAAATATAACCAAATAATTTTAAATCAAGCTAATAAAAATAAAAGTTAATCAATCAAAGACGTAATCAATAAATTCATGAAAATTTCGCTACTAACTAAACCCACCATAATTCATGAAAATTTTGATACACAAAGAGAGTGACAGAGAGACAGAGATAGTGAAAGAGATAGAGAGAGTGAGAGAGAGATAAAGGTAGTGAGAGATGATAGAGGGAGTGAAAGAGATAGAGAGAGTAAGAGAGAGATAGGGAGAGTCGAGGGCTTCGGCCCTCTGAGAGAGAGAGAGATAGAGAGAGTGAAAGGTACAAAGAGAGTGAGAGACAGAGAGGGTGAGAGAGATAGGGAAGGACGAAGGCTTAGACCCTTTGAGAGAGTGAGAGACAAATTGAAAGAGTAAGAGAGTGGGGGGAGAAAGAGGGTGCAGGAGAGAGAGAGAGAGGGGAGGGGAGAGAGAGAGAGAGATAGTGTGTGTGATTGGGGGAAGAAAGAGAGAGAGAAAGGTAGGAGGTTACCTAATGGAGCCCTCGCCAGAGGCTCCCATCACTATCGCCGAAAGAGATGTTACTGTTGCCGTTGTCGTCGCCGTTGCCGGAGAGACACCGTGGAGGGAATGGGCACGGGGTCTGGGGGGACTGTGGAGGAGCCAGAGTGCTCGAGGGCTCTAGGTTAGGAGGGGTGGAAAGGGTTAATGGGTCGTTGTATATATACGCTTGATATTGGGCCCTTTGGGCCAGGTCAAATGGGTCGATGGACCGAGCCACAGGTTGTGCAACGAGCTGGGGCGAATAAGGTGCACAAAGCAAGCATCTAGTCATTTGAGGTGTTTTCATTGCTCTCCTAGGTGACAAAGGCCAAAGCGAGGCGGCTTACCACCGCCTAGCCTCGTCTCGTCACCTAGTCGAGCACCTCGCTCACCTTTGATAACACATGTATGAATAGCTACCTAATGTTTGTTGTCCATCTACTAGAGGAGGTGTCTAGACAGTTGAGATGGGCCGAATGATCGGAAAGTGGTAAGAAGTAGGAGCATAAACAAGTTTGAGCAAATCGAGTTTTGGTTTGATCAAATTCATTTGGTTTATGATTAACAGATTCAGTTTCCATTGAGTTCAAGTTACTTGAGTATTACATATACATAAAGTTCAACTCCTTAAATAATGAAGTTTAATTTAGTCTGATTCAAATTCTTTTATCTCATTTCTTATTTACCAACCTTTTTGAACTACTACATGATTAAAAAGGAATGAATAGAAGTCTTTGTCTATTATATTTACATAGTTACTAAACTACCAAATAAGAAAAGTAAGTCTTTATCTATCATATTTCCATATCAACTAAATTGCTAAACAAGATACAAATAAATTTAAGCAAGCTATTAAATGGATAGGGGTGTTAACGGGTCGGCTTCGGATCGAATCTTTAAGGATCCGAATTTGAATCTGCAATGTCCCTCTGCGATCCGATTTCAAATCCGAAACTTTTCAACATATTGGATCAGGCTTGGCTCACATTCGAAAGAAAGGGCAGGGATGGCGTCTGCCTCTCGCAGGTGAGGTCAGTGCCCAGCGACGTGCTGGTGTTCTAGTGGCGTGACGGCGCACAGTGAGGTGGTAGCGGAGGTTGGAGGAGGAGTAGGAGGAAGAGGACGGGACGCTGGTGGAGGCGGTTGGGGGTAGATTTGAGGTGGCGGAGATCTCTATGCCTTGTCCATTGGTATGCCCTCCGCCGTCCCTTCCCGTCCGCGCCAAGGACAGCCGCAACGCTGGCATGGAGACCCTGTTGAGCACCGCTTGCAGGTTCATGGTGCTGCCATTTGGATGCCAAGGCCGCCGACGCCGTCAACCACCGACCATGGCGGCTGCCCCTGTCGCTGCTCCCTCCTCCTACTTCATCGCCCTTGAGAAGGGCCTTCCCCATCCATGACGAGGACGATGTCGCCGCGAGGGAAGTGACCTAACTATAGACGCTAGTAGAAAGTAAGGAGTTGCTATCACTGGTGGAGGAGGAGGAGGTGAAGGACGAGGAGGTTGAAGACGACTTGGAGGCAGGGTGGTGCATGCCGGGCTTGAGGCGGCGCTACTGCCGCCAACGACGGAGGAGGAGAGGTGGTGCCAAATCTGAGAGTACGAAGCGGCGCTGCTGCCAATGATGGAGGAGAGGTGAAGGTCGAGGAGGTTGAAAATGACTTGGAGGAGCCGCAGCGCCTAATCTGGGAGGGAGGTGGCGCTGCTGCCGACGATGGAGGAGGAGGTGAAGGTTGGGACTCGGGAGGAAGAGGAATCTTAGACGGATCACGAGTGCCCCGAAATCCAACCCGTACGTGTTTATCTAATTTCGGGGTGCCTGAAATCCGAAGGTTACTTCTTCGGGTTTGAGAAAGAATGATCCGAATCTGAAAATAAGTGAGACTTCGAATCGGGTTTTCAGATCCCGCTGATCCATTTGCACCCTTAGAATGGACATAAATGTGGTATAAAAATGTAACTGAATCTTAATCAAACCTTTACATAAATATCGTGAGTGTACCTATGTTCAAATTGTTGGGTTTTTACCTAATTAGTAGTCCACTTGTGTTTACTGGGCTGCACACATACACACTATTAGGCATCCAATTGATGGAATAAAGTTATTGGGCTTAACCCATTAGGTGCCCATTAATGATCCTGTAATGGGTAGGATTCATTAGTAGTTTGAACGGGACTGGTCTCTCCTCTTTATAAAAGAAGCCTGTGACTCCCCATTAGATCATACGCATCAAGAGATATAGAGAGAGGAAACCAGTAGAGATGGTGCTAGGGTTTATACTGTCTCATCGTCTGGGGTTCGTGCGTTTCTGTCCGAGGCTCGTGTGCTCGTGGGGATCAACTTCGACGTCGTCTTCCTCCTCGTTAGGGATAGCTTCCGCTCCATGTATTCCTAATATCCCTAGCAAGTGGTATCAGAGCCCGTGTCGGCGATTTTAGGGCTTCGATTTACTGTAATTTTCGGTTGTCGGACGGTGACCGAAGTCACCATGAAGAACGGCGTGGAAACCGTACCGCCGCCACCATGAATTTTTCGGTATTGGGCCTGTATTCGATCTCTGTTTAGCTCCCACCACTGCTTTGCATGCCCACGGGATGTCCGCGGGCATCGCGCAGGGTGTGCAGGCGGGTTGCGCGAGCGCTGCGCGTCGCCCAGCGCGCTTGCGCGGGATGCCCGCGGGCTCCGCGTAGGACGTGCGGGAGCGCTGCGCAGCGCCCAGCGTCCCTGCGCGGGGCGCTCGCGAGCGTCGCGCAAGGCGCGTGGGCGCACTGCGCTGCGGCCTGTCCCCCTGCGTGGAGCGCTCGCGAGCGCCGCGCAGGGTGTGCGGGCGCATAGCGCCCAACGCCCCTGCACGAGGCACCCGCGAGCGCCGCGCAGGGTGCGTGGGCACAGTGCGCCGGCAGACTCGGTCTGCCATAGGAATTTCCATAAAAAAAAATAAAAAAGGAAGGGGGGGTACAGATTTAGGGAAGGGGGGGTCTTCACCTTCTCCATCCATATCTTCCCGTAACGTTTTTAGAAAGTAGTGGGGGAGGTTGAAGATGAGTTTAAATAAGTATTAAGGCACCCGTTAAGCCCCTACTAATTTGATTTCTAAATTTGGCATCTAATACAACTTAATGGATCCTATTTAATTGGATCTTTTTGATTTTATATTGGGTTTGGATTTAAAATCCTTAATGGATCTTATTTTATGATTTCGGGTACAGATTTTGGGTACAAGATCCGTTTGGATCTTATTGAGACCCTAATATGTATCCGTTTAAGTAATCCGTAATGGATCCATCCTAACGGGTTTTGGATTCGAATTTTGGGTAAAATATCTATTTGGATATTATTAAGACCCGAATACGAATCCGATTAAGTTTACGACCCGATTCCGTTAATCCAACCAAAAAACGAACCCATCAAGCCGTTAAGATCTAGGCCCGCATCCGTTTATATCCGTTTGTGTTATTTGTATCCTTTAAGATTTAAAATTGTTTAATTTAAATTTCTTTAGTCATCTTTATCCTTTAAAATTCACTAATGGTCACTTAATGGGTCCATTAAGTTCTGGATCTTAGGCCCTTATTTCTTGGTCCGTTTTAGGCCCGTTGGTAATTTTTTTAAAGGATAAAAGATCATTTTTAAAACTGTTTAGATACATACACAATTTCTGAAAATTTGTTTGTAACTTTAGTTATCTCTGCAAATAGAAACGGATATGTTTGCAATTCAGTTTATTTCTGCAAATTAAAAACAGACATGTTTCTGAATTCTAGTTATTCTTGCAAACTGAAAAGGGCGTGTTTACAATTCTAGATATTTCTATAAACAGAACTAGTTATGTTTGCAATTCTGGTTTCTTTCCTGCAAACAGAAAATGACATATATGTAACAACATGCTATAAACTTGTAAAATGTCCATTTTAATGTAGTTTTAAGCATGATTAAGGTTGTGTATGAATCAATAATTATTGTTATAAACTTAGGAGATATTTTTTGTGATAATTTGTCCTCTTCACAATTTTAATTATGCATGAATATCTCCATTTTAGATTGCATTAATTATTGTGTTTATGTCCTTTTCGTTCATATTTAGTGTTAATTGATGCTATTATGTAGTTTTGTGGTAAATTTTGATTTCTAAATGATTAGTTTGACTACTAAAGTGGTACTAATCACGAAGATTGATAAAATCTAACCATATTAAGTTTTAAATAGCATCATTAATGAGCATTTGGTTATTTGTTCTCATTTTAATTGGAGGAAGATGTTTTATAATTCAAAATGTGTAAGTAGATCACCAAAGTGGTCTTATGCATGGAGAATAATAAAATATACTCGTTAATAAATTAAAATGATATCAAATGTTTGTGTTTTTGGCTTGATTGTAAATTTAACTCCCAAAAGAGTGTTTATTTTCATGTCATGAGCAGGATAAAATAAAATTTATCTGCATGGCGATTCTTGAGAGTTTTGTACCCAAAGGTACTCTCTTTTGATATCAAAATGTTTATAAATTTTAGTTTTATCACTTAAGTTAATTTGGGGAGTTCGTCCATAAAATTATCGGACGACTTGATAGAGTAGTTCATTTTAAGTTATTAAATTACTTTGCAATTTAAATTTTGCCTCATTACTTGCAATATATTAGTTTCATTACCTTATATGTGAGTATGTGTTTGTTTATTTTAGCTACTTCTCCTTTGTTTGCACCATTTACTGCTAGTGTACCGTACCTGAATAGCACTAATTTCACTGAATGGAAACAAAGGGTACAGTTTGCTTTGGGTTGCATGGACTTAGATTTGACTTTACGTGAGGTTATGCTGGCTCCACTTACTCCAAAAAGCTCAATGGAACAACAGACTCATTATGAAAAATGGGACAAGTCCAATCGTCTCTGTCTTATGTTCCTTCAGGGACATGTTGGATAGAACATCAAGGAATCTATCCCAGATCAGACCACTGCTAGTAGGTTTCTTAAAGCCATTGAGGAACTGTTCATTAGTTCTGATAAGGCCAAAGTCAGTACTTTAATGGTTAAACTATCATCAATGAAATACACTAGTTGTAACGACCCGCCACCCTATAATCGGGGATCCGATTACTAAATGGGTACCGAATCATTAATTTAGAACCAAACCAAGATCTAAGTAAGTCTGGGAAATAAATGATAAACTAAACTAAACATTCACATCGCATTGAATTGAAAGGAAAATGCAGGAATTAAAAGTTATTACAATGCGACTCGATACAGCAAATAATTACATACTCCAACAGAAGAGAATTAATTAAACATACAGGCCAGAAATAAAATAACAACTACATCGGGGCATACCCCGGAACAACAGCCGTCGGCGCTCTACAGACAGCCGTACACTCCTCGCTAGGTCTGCCGGGAGTCCTCACCTGAAAACCGCAGGGGTGAGTCTTAAAGACAAGACTCAGTAGGGATCCTTCGATCCCCACTGCCCACGCACACACCTACAAGTGAAAAAATACAGCTGAAGGTAAAGTAACAAGCACAGTGGTAATTACTATTCCTAAATCTCGATGCGAATCACATGCAATCGAAATGTATTAAACATGCATAATTCTAAACCAGACGACTAGGGAACCCACAACCGCCGTCTCGATAGAACACGCCAACCACACAAACAACAGTGGGGAAAACATCGACCCGCTGAGACCAAGCAGTAACCCCTCGGATAGCACTCTAGCTACTCCGGCCCAACTGGCTCAGGTGGTTACTCCTTCCCTCAGCATGAGTGACACTCCGAAAGTACCACACCCACACCGGTACTAGCTGACCCCGGGGTTCACCAGGTGACCCTCTCTCACTAGGCGTCACCCCGCCCACGCCCCCACCGGCGCTGTGCTCCACCCACACCAGCACAGGGTGATAAAGCGCTACAACTGTCACTCAAGGTCCACAGTAACACAAAACCCGGCACAGTACGATCCGGTCACGTGAAAAGTCCGCGATCGCACGACACACAACGCAGTGCCATCCGGTCATGAAGAATCCATCATTATCGAGTGCACTAAAGCATGCATTAACCAACTATCTAGCAGTATGAACACATTTTACTGGCATGAATTAGTGTAGTTCTGTCTTGAATCGCGTCGCCCAAGGCCGATGCCATTCAAGCTCCCTGTATTGGTTCATAAAACACCGGCCTCAGAATCTGGCCTAAAAGGCGTCGACACCAGCGGTCGCCTTTTGAAAGGCGTCAACATCCTCAGACGCCGTTTAGCACAGAAATCCAGGATTTGCAGAAAACATTAATCAGGGGATTTCTGCCTTAAAAGGCGTCATAGTTACTCGACGCTATTACGAATCGCGTCGCCCACCCATGACGTCTTTTAGTCCCAGAATCCCTGCACCGACAGAACCTCAGTAAAGCAGTTCCTGTCTAAAAGGCGTCATGACGGCCCGACGCCCTTCAAAAAGGCGTCGTCCATGCACGACGTCTTTCAACCCCAGGAACCAGATCTGTCATGAGCCCGAGGGCTCCCCTTTTTATCCCCAAAAACCCCAAAATCACCCAAAACGGAGGAAAAAGAGAGGCAAACCCAAACATCACGAATCCATATTCATAGAAATCCTCAATTTCATTAAGAAGAGCTCCTAAACATGCTTGTTCTACCCCCCAAAACCATAGATCTAAAACATGCTTTAAGAGGGAGAATCATGGTTTGAACATAAAATGCTATGGGAATCGTCACCCCACCGGTTACTTGAACTCCTCCAAGCTTCAAGCCGTCCACCCGACTCGTCCCACGCCGCCGCCGGTACTGCCGTGGTCGTCCTTACTCCACCGTGACGTCGGCCGCCGTCCGGAGAGTAAAACGCCGCAGTGGAAGTGGAGGTGGTAGTGGTGGGAGCTAGGTGGGTGATGGAGTGGAGGAAAGGATGAAGTGGTGGGAGGAAAAGAGGGAGGAGAAGGGGCTGCCATCGGGATCGCCGGAAGGGAGGAGAGAAAGAGAGGAGGCAGAAAATGAGGGAAAGAAGGAGGGCTCGCGGGGTTAACCAGAGACTGGCTAAAACGCGTCGACATGGACAGACGCCTATCAGGTGACGTGACGGCCGCTCTGACAGGACTCTGAAATGCGTCGTTCTACACAGACGCCGTTCAGGAGACATGTCAGGGCCGTACTCTGACAATTCCAGAGTCGCAGTCCGAAAGGCGTCGTCCCATGCGGACGCCGTTCAGACGACACGACAGGGCCGTACTCTCGCGGCCCAAAGCCAGCCCACGTGGCACCCACGTGGCAGAACCTAAAACGCGTCTGCAATGGTGGACGCCGTTTAAACCGCGTCGAGCGGGCTCGACGCGAAACATCACAGAGTCTCTGCCCCACTGGAGCTTGAACTACAGGGTCCGACCCCGAAAACCGGATCCGAAAGCCTCAGTCCTTACATTCTCCCCCCCTTAAAGGAATTTCGCCCCCGAAATTGCCTACTAGAATTATCAGGTCAAAACATAGAGATACAAGCTCACAAGATAACTTACAAGAAAAGGTAAGGAAACTGCTCCCGCATCTCGTCCTCACGCTCCCAGGTTGCCTCGCCCCCGGAGCGGTACTGCCAAATTACCTTAACCAAAGGCACAACCTTGTTCCGCAGGACCTGTTCTCTGCGATCCTTAATACGAACTGGAAACTCTGGAAAGGACAGGTCCTCAACGACCTCCAACTCTGAAAAATCTAAAACATGGGACGGATCCTGAACATACTTTCTCAGCAAGGAAACATGGAACACATCGTGCACCCCTGCAAGACTGGGTGGCAAGGCCAGCTGATACGCGGTTTCCCCAATTCGAGGAAGAATGGGAAAAGGTCTAATATATCGCGGACTCAGCTTGCCTCGCTTCCCGAATCTCATCACACCCTTAGAGGGTGAGACTCGGAGAAACACGTGATCCCCAACCTCAAACTCAAGTGGTCTCCGTCGGACGTCAGCATAACTCTTCTGCCTACTCTGAGCTGCGGTCAACCTCTGCCGAACTATCCTGGCAATCTCAGCACACTGCTGTACTAACTCTGGTCCCGCTATCTGTCTTTCGCCAATCTCGGACCAACACACCGGAGATCGACACGGTCGCCCATACAAAGCCTCGTAAGGCGCCATGCCGATACTGGAATGGTAATTGTTGTTGTAGGCAAACTCCACTGTAGACAAATGTTGCTCCCAAGAACCTCCCCAGTCTAAGCAACATGCCCTGAGCATATCCTCCAGAGTCTGAATGGTCCTCTCCGACTGCCCATCAGTCTCGGGATGGTAGGCCGAACTGAAAGCCAACTGAGTGCCCAAGGCCTTCTGAAAACTCTTCCAGAACCTGGAAGTAAACCTCGGATCTCGATCTGATACGATGGACAAAGGTACCCCGTGCAGAGAGATGATCCGATCTACAAACAACTTAGCCACTTTACTGACTGACCAGTCCTTTCTAATAGCTAGGAAGTGTGCCGACTTGGTCAGCCGATCAACAATGACCCAGATAGCGTCTCTCCTGCCAGGGGATGTAGGTAATCCCATCACAAAGTCCATAGTCACGTGCTCCCATTTCCATTCTGGAATCGGCAAGGGCTGCAACAACCCTCCAGGTCTCTGATGCTCGGCTTTAACCTGCTGACAAGTCATGCATCTAGCCACATACTCAGCCACATCTTTTTTCATGCCCGGCCACCAGAAGTGCTTCCTCAAACAATGATACATCTTGGTTGTCCCGGGATGCACTACATATCTCGAACGGTGCGCCTCATCAAGTACACACCTGCGCACGTCCTCCTCGGTCGGAACATAAAGTCTACCTCTGAACCTGACAGTACCGTCATCCCACAACTCCACCTCTGACCTCTGGAGAATATGTGGTAACTCAACATCTGCCCTTTGAGCCTCAATCACCGCATGATACACTGCTGGTCTCACAGTCAAGCTGACCAACACGGCTCTATCATCTTCACGTGGAACCCTAAAGGAAGATTCCACAACCTGCTCGAATAATTTTCATTCTTGAATCATAAGGTATGACATGACCGTCTTCCGACTCAAGGCGTCTGCCACTACATTCGCCTTGTCCGGATGATAAGAAAGGTCAAAGTCATAATCCTTAATGAACTCCATCCACCTTCGCTGTCTCAAATTCAGGTCTCTCTGAGTGAACACATGAGTCTCTGCCCCACTGGAGCCTGAACTACAGGGTCCGACCCCGAAAACAGGATCCGAAAGCCTCAGTCCTTACACTAGTGGTAGTGTTCGAGAGCATATAATGATTATGAGAGATATTTCTGCTCAACTGAATGCCATGGAAGTTACTATTTCAGACACTTTCCTAGTCCATTTTATTCTTAACTCTTTGCCAAGTGAATATGAGGCATTTAAGATCTCCTACAACACACATCAGACTAAATGGTCAGTCAATGAATTGATGACCATGTGTGTCCAGGAGGAAGAGAGATTGAGAGGAACAATGTTGCTTTGTTTACCTTTCATAAAGTGAAAAGTGGATCAGGAAAGAAGAAGGGTGTCCAGAAGAAGGACAAGAAGAAGGACAAGTCAAAAGGCAAAAATGACAAGTGCTTCTTCTGCAAATTACCTGGACACGTTAAGAAAGATTGTCTGAAAAGAAAGGCATGGTTTGAAAAAAAAGATAATATCTCATCTTATGTTTGCTATGAGTCTAATTTGGTTAATGTTCCTAAAAGTACATGGTGGATTGACTCAAGTTCTACTGTGCATATTGCCACTTCTATGCAGGGATTCCTTTTCCAAAGGCCTCCGAATGAGGGTGAGCGGAGCATCTTTTCGGGGAACAAGACGCGCTTACAAGTCAAGGCCGTAGGAATTTATAGGATAGTTATGGAAGCAGGATTTGTTCTAGATTTAGAAGACACTTTTTATGTACCATCTTTTAGTAGAAATTTGGTTTCAGTATCAAAACTTGATTCAAAAGGGTTTCGAGTTAATCTTGGAAATTCTTCAATTGAATTAATAAAGGATTCTATTGTTATTGGTACTGGTTCTATATCTGATGGTTTGTATAAATTGTGTCTTAGCAATGTGATTGAACAATCTCATAATACCCTGCATACTTCGGTTCTTGCTGGCAACAAGCGTGGTAGAGTTAATGAAAATTCATCCATGTTGTGGCATAGGAGATTAGGACATATCTCTATTCAGAGGCTTAAAAGGTTAGTGGGAGAAGGAGTGTTGCACACTCTGGATTTCACTGACTTCGAGACATGTGTTGATTGCATTAAAAGAAAGCAAACACATACACCTAATAAAGATGCCACAAGAAGTTCTGGAATTTTAGAAATAATACACACTGATATCTGTGGTCCTTTTCCACCATGTCTGACTGGTGAGAGGTACTTTGTCACCTTTATAGATGACTATTCTAGATTCATGTATCTCTATTTACTTCTTGAAAAAGCATATGTTTTTAATGTCTTTAAGGATTTCAAGAAGGAAGTAGAGAAACAATCAGGGAAAGTAATCAAGATAGTCAGGTCTGATAGAGGTGGCGAGTACTATGGTAGGTATACTGAGATGGGACAAAGACCTGGTCCATTAGCTAGATTCCTTAAAGAGGAGGGTATTGTACCTCAGTACACTACTCCTGGCAGCCCATATCAGAATGGGGTTGCAGAAAGAAGGAATCGAACGCTTAAAGAAATGGTTAGGGCAATGATGAGTCATTCTACCCTTCTTTTATCCTTATGGGGCGAGGCCGTTAAGACAGCTGCTCACATTGTGAATAAGGTTCCTACGAAGGCTGCGCCTAAGACTCCTTATGAGTTATGGTGTGGTAGGAAACCTTCTGTGAGCTGTATGCGCACGTGGGATTGTGCAGCTGAGGCTAAACCATACACTCCACAGGAAAAGGCTTTTGATCTCAGAATAACTAGTAGATTCTTCATTGGTTATCCAGCGAGATCAAAATGGTATAGATTCTATTGTCCATCCCATGTTCCCATCATTATAGAAACAGATAAGGCAAGGTTCCTTGAAGATGGCAAAATTAGTGGGAGTGGACCTTCTCGAGAGATTTCTTTTGAGGAGTTACAGGATCAGGTTGAAACATCTGTAACAACTGACAACGTTGTTCCCATATTCATTCCTTAGAATGATATCCTAGGGGAGCAAGTAGTTGCAGTTGGTCCACCCCAAGTTGCTCCAGAGCCAGAAGATGTCGCGGTTGTTGACCAACCACCTCCTCAGGTGGATCAGGGGCCAACATTGCGTCGATCTGAAAGAGTCAGGAGACCTGCTATATCTGATGAGTTCATATTATACCTACAGGAGGATAATGTAGACATGAGTGACATTGATGATCCAGTGATATTTTCACAAGCTATAAAGAGTGAAAAATCTGCCTATTGGTTTGAAGCCATGAAAGAAGAGCTTGACTCGATGGCTAAAAACCAAGTTTGGGATCTCGTTAACTTGCCTAAAGGATCCAAACTTATTGGATGTAAATGGATATTCAAAACTAAGGTGGATTCTAAAGGCAAAGTTGAACGATATAAGGCCAGATTGGTGGCTAAGGGCTTCACTTAAAGGGAAGGCATTGACTATGATGAGACATTCTCTCCAGTTTCTAAGAAGCTCTCATTCAGAATAGTCATGGCCTTGGTAGCTCATTTTGACCTAGAGTTACATCAGATGGATGTGAAAACGGCTTTTCTCAATGGGAACCTAGATAAAGAAGTGTATATGGAGCAACCTCAAAGGTTTCGTACTGAAAGGAAAGAACACTTGGTATGCAATTTAAGGAAATCCATTTACGGACTTAAGCAAGCCTCCCGCCAATGGTTCATAAAGTTTAATGAAATCATACTGTCCTTTGGGTTTAAGGAAAACATTATTGACGAATGTTTGTACCTAAAGATCAGTGGGAGTAATTTCATTGTCTTGCTTTTGTATGTGGATGACATTTTGCTTGCTAGCAGTAATCTTGGTTTATTGCACGAAACTAAAGCTTTTCTTTCTAAAAACTTTGAGATGAAAGATATGAGTGATGCCTACTATGTTTTGGGCATTGAAATCACTAGGGATAGACCCTCAGGCACTCTTGGTCTCTTTCAGAAAACTTACATTTCAAAGGTCTTGAAAATGTTCAACATGCAGTCATGCGCACCCGATAAAGTACCTATTGTAAAAGGTGATAAATTCAGTGAATTACAGTGTCCCAGGAATGACTTGGAAAGGAAGCAGATGGAGCCTATCCCATATGCTTCAGCTGTTGGGAGCTTGATGTTCCTTCAGACTTGTACACGTCCATATATTGCTTTTGCCGTGGGTATGCTCAGCAGGTACCAGAGCAACCCAGGCATGGATCATTAGAAAGCTGCTAAGAAAATCATGCGGTATCTTAAAGGCACAATAGATTTCATGCTCACATACAGAAGATCAGATCAGTTGGAAGTCATTGCATATTCTGATGCTGATTTTGGCGGCTGTCTTGATTCGAGGAAGTCTACTACAGGATACATCTTCCTCTTAGCAGGATGAGCTATCACATGGTGCAGTGAGAAGCAGAGTATTACAGTGACTTCCACGATGGCAGCATAGTTCATTGCTTGTTTTGAGGCTAGTGTACAGGCCATCTAGTTGCGGAATCTGCTCAAGATATATTGTGACAATTCCGCTGCGGTCTTTTTCTCTAAGAACAATAAGACGTCCAAGGGTGGTAGAGCCTTAGACATTAAGTATTTTGCTCTTAGAGACAGAGTGAAGAATCATGAAGTGTCTATAGAACATATTGGGATGGATCTTATGGTTACTGACCCACTCACGAAGGAACTACCTGCTAGCACTTTCTGTAGTCATGTGATTCGGATGGGTCTTGTCAGTTCTCTCGATATGTTGTGACTTTCTCAGTCTGTCACATTCAGTTATTTGTGATCATATTTATATCATGATTCTTCTATTGGTTTCTGCCTTTTCTATTTATTTTGTATACATATTGGTTATGGATTATGACTGGCAGATTGTATGTTTAAGGGGTGACTAATGGATAATCATTATGTTTGAGTTTATCTACAGTTCCATATTTGATGTTCAATTGTAGTAAGTTGGTGGCATTGTGGTACATGGAAGGAAGTGTATAATTGAATGTATTTGCCGCCATGACCCATGTCATTTGATTTTCTTTTCTTGAATCTTTAAGATTCCGTTAATTAGAATGGTGTGTAGTTTTTTGTTTTTATCGTGCGCGCGCATACCGTAGTTTTTTCTTCAGGTGTATGCCCATGATGTCAAATCTTCAAGAGTCCTTTTGAAACTATATATATGTTTATACTATAAGTATGTTTTCAAAGGAAGATTTGATGTGCTTAAGACAAGTTGGACCAAGTGGGAGAATGTTGGGTTTTTACCTAATTGGTGGTCCACTTGTGCTTGCTGGACTGCACACATACACACTATTATGCATCCAATTGATGGAATAAAGTTATTGGGCTTAACCGATTAGGTGCCTATTGAGGATCCTGTAATGGGTAGGATCCATTAGTAGTTTGAACGGGACTGGTCCCTCCTCTCTATAAAAGAAGCCTGTGACTCCCCATTAGGTCATACGCATCAAGAGACATAGAAAGAGGAAACCAGTGGAGATGGTGCTAGGGTTTACGCCGTCTCCTCGTCCGAGGTTCGTGCGTTCCTGTCCGAGGCTCGTGTGCTCGTGGGGATCAACTCCAACGTCGTCTTCCTCCTTGTTAGGGATGGCTTCCGCTCCAGGTATTCCTAATATCCCTAACACGAATTTGTTTTATTTCATAGAAGCGTAGAATGTTATTGAAAGTTGACTAGTTTACCTGTTAGTTAAATGAGTTAAATCTACCTATAACCTATAACCTCTAGCTATCAAGTCCTATCATAAGTTGCTCAGTGAGCACATTAGCCGATGGTTGACTTGGGGATCTGACGCGTCAAGTAGATTAATTTATTAGTGACAAAAGTATTAGCCAAAAGTTGATTAGATAATTGAATTATGAGGTTAGCATTGACGTCCCTACTGGTAGTTATGAGTTCAAATTAATTAAGACGGGCAAGGGCAACGGGGGTTTGATTGCTGGGGGTTGGGGAGGACGACAACGGTCAGATGAGCCACCAACTGCACCATGCACTTTCTCCGTTAGATAACGGCGACGGAACTCGTGGGGTTGGTCCTGGAAGCTATAAATAGGCAGTGTGCTGGTGAGGGGTTGCTTTGCGACGGTCGGGTTTCCGTTCCCGGGCCTCCACAAGATCTCGTCTCGGCTGGTAGAGGGAACCAGGGAGGGGACAGTGGAAGAAGAAACCGAGAGAGAGAGAGGGAGAGAGAGAAGTATCTATCTATCTAATGGAAAGATTATAGCAAGAAAGAGAATTGTCTCCAGACCCAATTCCTTCCTTGGCCTTGGCGGCCTTGGGTTCTTGGAGCTTGCAGCTGGAAGGGAGACTGATCAGAAGAAGAGGAGCCGGCGGCGGTCACCGGCTGCTGGAGAAGCGAGGGGCAACCGGAGAGGAGGTACGTACGTACGTAAAGCTAGCGATCGATGGTGGATATATATGTATAAGCTTTCGATTGGCATGCGGATCCGTTTAATTTGCGCGCCTGCGGGCTTTATATTTAGTTTGTTCCGGCAGGTCTTCTTCCCCCAATTTTGTTCATTTATGTGTTGTTATCTTATCTTTTCTGATGCTCGCTGGATCAGCTGGGTGGGGGCCGTCTCTGTTCGTGTCTTCCGCACTTAGAAGCCTTCCAAAGGGCTCGTCTTATTATATATATGTATGTATCTACACTAGTACATGCATCTACAATGCATGAGCTGCTGGCTGCCAGTGACTGCCACGTACGGCTACTGTTCTCTCCACTGCCATTAATTAAAAAATCAACAGTGTCTTCAACTCTTACCGTGAAGGAACAGATCGGAGCACAGTTCTTTCAACAGGAAAACACAGATGAGCAAAAAGGGAGAACCCATCCCACTTAATGCTTGTTGCAGCATCCTGCCGGCTGTTCCGCTGCTGCTGCGGCTCCCGAACACGCTCTCTCTCTCTTTCTCTCTCTCTCTCTCTCTCCTTTTTCCCACCTTCCAAGTAAAGTTTATTGAAAATTTCATAAGATTAAAGAAGATGCTTTCGCCTTTTAGTGCACCACATGAAGTATCGAAAGTGCCCTCATTAATCGTACCATTGTGGCGTGGGTCTTGGACGCAGAATGCGATTTTTATTTAGGGTCAAGATTAATTTCAACAAAGAATTTTTTTTTTTTTGCGGACCATTTAACAGAACATTTTTCATATAGTAAGGGTCTCGCGACACAATTTGAAATACATCTTAAGCATACAAAGGTCTTAAATAGATAATCTATACGTGCGGGTGCATATATCATAATAAATGATTAATTTATTTTTTATTTAATTGATTATGTGACCATGCGACTGATGAGGTAAGACAAAAATAGAGCCGCAGATATAATCTGCTTTTCTTTTTCTTTATTCCTCTGTGTATGTCTGAAGCGGACAAAGACTAGCTTTAAACCCCCCCCCCCCCCCTCCAACCCAACAATGCTTTGTTCTCCAAATGCCTCTTTTCTTATCATAGGGGCATTTCTGTCAATTTGCACAGTGTAAGCCTTTTTTTTTTTTTTCTCCTTTCTCGTGGTTTCTTGCATGTAATGATCTGAAGTAACACATTCCCTACTCTCGGCAGGGTTAACACGGCAAGTTAAAAAGGCACGGGCGAGCAGTAGCAAGCAGCAATGTGCTCCAGCAGCATTTAGTGGCGGTCGGGAGGAGGAGAAGGAGGAGCAAGAGGCCGACAAAGTGGGTGCGGTGGTGGAGGCCGCGCGAAGGGAACAAGGATGCTGACCTGCATCGCGTGCTCGAAGCAGCTGGGGGACGCGGGCGAGGACGAGCCCGCTCGCGGCACCCCGCGCACCAAGGAAACAGTCAAGAGCCTGACGTCGCAGGTAGCCTCCACTATTCTCCATCCATCCCCTCCTCAAAACCCCGCACCCGGCACTTCTTCTTCTTCTTCTTCTTCTTCTTCTTCTTCTGTGAGCTTGTGCTGCTGCATGCCGAGTAGTGTTGTACACTGCGTTTAATTGCCTTGTTCACGGTACTCTGCTTGCCTTCCCAACTGTCCTCCCCCCCCTCCGTCACATAAATCATACTCCTGGTTTCTAATTTGGTTGGTTCTTCTGATGACAAAAATTAAATTGCCGCCCCCACATGGCCGGCCTTCCTGTGTTGTCCCACCCTACAAACCCTTCTCCTCAGTCCTCGCTAACGCGGAGAGAGAGAGAGAGAGAGAGAGCATCCGTACAAGGGCCTTCCTTCGGCAAGTGATGAGGAGAAGGCCCCACACGAACAGGGAGCAATGCAGGGCGAGGGGGACAGAGATTTGAATGGTTCTTAAAAAATGGGGTCGCCGGAACCAAGGTGTGTTGCGTTGGACTGCGACTGTGCGAGTGGGGGGTGGTGGTGGTGGCCAAAGTCGAGGATCGGGTCTTCCTGAAAAGGGGCGCTCGTGTGGAAAGAGATGTGTTGGATGTGACGAGGAACGAGACCCACATCGTACATTTCGGGTTACTTTTGGAATCACAGGAGAAATTATAAGGCAAACTTGTTTTCAAATCATAGTTGAAAAGATGTAATTGTTAACGGCTCTATTATAAAACTAAAATCGAAAAAGGATCCAATCGAATTTAGAGAGTAAATTTTGGTTGTCTATCTATCTATCTATCTGCTCACGTTATATATAATTGTTGTTATATATATATATATATATAGTTCTCTTTTATGGATCGTTGAATTTAGAACGGTAAATATAGATCGATATGCTATGATTAGGACTTTGAATCAAATAAGTTATTTTAATATTGTTGCCCAAATTCAATTCTTTTGTTGCAATTTTTAATTTTTTTGAGAGGAAAATACAATGCACAAGAAATAACTCGTATTTCACTTATTCTGCATGCGTGCGTATATGCATTCAAGTGGAACGGTAGTCAACACACACAGAGATTCTGCACTATTCTGAACTTAGAATATTTCTTCTTTTGACCAAGTAGAATAATTGGTGGACCACGTACACTAAACATAGGTTGAATGCATTAGCAGCCTGATAAAATATAATATATTTGATCTTCACAGGTCGAACCCATCAGATGTATATATATCCAATTAAAACAAGGGAAAAATATGAGAATAATTAAAGATCTCCGTTTTCGAAGAACCAACATGCGTAGCTTATTGTTAAGATTTTGGGATTGTGTTTTATAATTAGCATCCTAATTATCTTCTTTCTGTATTAATTTTTATTTGACGATAGATCCTAAAAACGACATGATCTCTCTTGTTTGCTTTGATGGCTAACCACAGATAAAAGACATGGTGCTCAAGTTCTCCGGGGCGCACCGGCAGAGCAAGCCCTTCGCTGGAGCCGGTGCTTCCTCCTCCTCGGCTGCGGCTGCCGCCTACCGCAAGGGCGGAAGTGGCGCCGGTGCCGGCCTGCAGACCAGCCTATACGGTGGCATGGACACCGCGTGGGAGGTAGGAGATGGCGGGGGCGGCCAGTACCAGTATATGAGGGCGGGGACAGGGGGCAGCTCCAGTTCCACCCCCGGGTGGGACTTCACCTGCGTCGACGCCGACTCGGCGGACGCCCGGTTCGCCAACTGGGGGCGCCGGTGGGTTCCTGGGGTTGGGGTGGACAGGGCGAGGGAGGAGGGAGGGCTGTTCGACGTGGTGCTGGAGGAGGACGGGGAGCCCAAGGAGTGGGTTGCCCAGGTGGAGCCCGGCGTCCACATCACCTTCCTTTCCCTCCCCGGCGGAGGCAACGACCTCAAGCGCATCCGCTTCAGGTACTGCAGTGCATGCGCACCACCCCTCTCTCTCTCTCTCTCTCTCTCTAGCTCGGATCGTCTTTATCATGGTCCTCATGCATGGAGATCGTCGTGTCTGTGTGCAGTAGGGAGATGTTCAACAAGTGGCAGGCTCAGAGGTGGTGGGGGGAGAACTACGACCGCATCATGGAGCTCTACAACGTGCAACGCTTCAGCCGGCAGGCCCTCCCAACGCCGCCGCGCTCCGAGGATGAGGTGAGCCACACAGCAGTCAGCAGTAGTATTACTATTAAGTGCTTTGTTCCAGTGAAAGACGAAACTGCATACCTCCTTTACCTCTACCTTGTTAGGGTCAATAATTAGATATATAGGAGTTCACATGGATCTTGGTACGTATCCTGCTATAAAAATGCCTATTTTTCAAAAAAAAACAAGGGTAAAGATAACTAAGCACTTCCGGGGTTCTGGGTTAATGGATGATCCTAGAACCAGTACTAATGGCATCCCGGGTCTACTGTGTGATGATTAGAAAAAAAAAAGAAGAGATTTTTACCTGAATAACTTTAGTAAAATCTAATTTACATCTTTCCTTAAAAATTTAAACTCGTAATATGACGTATACCATAGAAGAACAATATTGCAGCAGTTTCATCTCAAGGGGATATATGTATAAACTATGTTCTTAATTAGACAAGGACACTCGTGGCATTAAAAAGGGCAATCGTGGTATTTAATTTAATTTTTTATAATATCATAAATTTAAGAATATATTCATATAAATGTAAAATTTAACCAGACGTACGTCTGGATAT
Source organism: Zantedeschia hybrid cultivar (assembly GCA_030544215.1). NCBI lineage: Eukaryota > Viridiplantae > Streptophyta > Magnoliopsida > Alismatales > Araceae > Zantedeschia > Zantedeschia hybrid cultivar. The sequence goes on from JARZZO010000011.1 coordinate 53,943,370, forward strand.
ATGAAAATTAAGGTTTCAAAAAAGAAACAAACCAGAGCAAAAGGAAAAGGCCCCTGCTCCCTTGCCTCTTAGGGGGCGGCATGGAGGCCCCGAGAGAAAGGAACGCCACCATCACTGCCCTTGCATGGAATCTGGTCTTCCCATCCCTACCGCTACCTCCAGCCAGCTAGATTCCTTCGTCTTTGTCTGCCGCAGAGCCATCCAATGAAGAACCCGTCCCCACCCCCACCACGCCGCTTTCCCCCCGACAACTTCTCCCATCTCACCTGGTACCACCTGCTCATCTTGCCCATATCTATGTATATATATATGTATGGAACCCACACTTTGGCTTCCATCTTCCAACTGTGTTGATGTGTCTTGTTCTGCATGGGGACAGCCCGTTTCAAGGGGAGTTACTAGTGTTTCCTCCTGCTAACCCTGCAAGCGTTGCTGTGTTGTCGGGGGTTGCTGATCAGTAGAAATCTGCAGAGGGACTCGTCCTATTCGCGCGTGGGGTCGACGAGGGAGAGCCCGGGCAACGGGAGGCCCCCACGGGGCGCCCGCAGGGCCGCCAGCAGCGGCAACGGGAGGTGCGGCGCGTACCAGCCCGTGCCGGACCCCACCGAGCACATCCTCCAGTACTACCACAACTTGCCCATGGTGGCGCCGCCCGGCGGCTGCTGGATGGGGGACGCCGCCTCCGTGACGACGACGGCGACGTCGTCAAGGGACGAGGCGGCGTCGGCTTCCGTCAGCAACGCCAGCGACCAGGAGGCCACGGAGTGGGTGGAGCAGGACGAGCCGGGCGTCTACATCACCATCCGGCAGCTGCCGGACGGCACCAGGGAGCTCCGCCGAGTCAGGTTCAGGTACTCCATATATATATTCCTTTTTTTTCCCTTTTTTGAATTTGTTTTTCTTAGAAATTGAGATCCTCTCAATACTACTGGAGGTTTAGAGTACTGGAGTGAGTTGTGAGAGGGGAGAGGAAATTTTACAAAAATACTTATCATTGGGATCAATCGGAGAAGCTTCGTTCTTTGAAAAATTCCTTCTCTTTTTTAAAAATTCTTTTTTTCTTCCTACAATTAATTGAGTCCAGTGCAAATTTGTACTACTGGGAGGATCTCAATTCTTTTCTCGAGTCTCTCTTTAATTGAGTTCGATGACCTATTCGAGGCCAACTTAGGCCATAGGCACTGCACCAAGCAGTATCAAATCGTCTTAATTTCCTACTTATGATTCTATCTCATCTTTTAGCTTACATGTAGGTTAAAATGGGCAATCCCAGTGTAACCTCCACATCCGTATCCCACCATCACCCCTGAGATACCTTTTTCTTCTTAAAAAATTAATTAAATCCCTCACGAAAGTTTAATATATCTACTTAATCCTAGAATACCTCACCTTATCCTGCTAGGATAATCCACCGTAATCAAATTAAAAATATACTTATCTTGGACTAACGTATTTCCAAGCACTAAACTATGTTTTACCCCTATCCCGCAGTCAAATGCTTGTTAAGGGACTTTGTTTCGAGAAATGATTCAGTGAGTTCGACCTCACCGTGAAGTCGAGTCCCGTAGAGTAAAAAATGCCTCTGACTGTAGAACTCGACCTCGATCGAACTCACTGAATCAAAAAATCTCGTTTGTTTTCCTTCCATTCTCAACACCTGCATCAGACAGCATCCATCTATTTCTCCACAAAGTCTGTTCATAACGCTTGCCTCGTGTGCCTTCGTTTGTGAACATAATATATGTATACAGCCGGGAGCACTTCGCGGAGAGGCATGCAAAGCAATGGTGGGAGCTAAACAGAGAACGAATACAGGCCCAATACCTCTGAGTTAAGCGAGGAGGCCACAAGGGAAGGATGTAGAAGAACCAGTCCATCCTCACAGTTTTGTTGTTTTGTTTATTTGTTGTTACCCTACAAGGTTAATTACCAGGGAAGAAGGACACACACAAGGAAAAAAAAACAGGGTGGCCTGATCCACCTCACAGCACATTTTGTTTGCTTTTTAGGGTTCACTGGTTGTACTGTAAGATGTCGGCATCCTCACACAATTAGTTCACTCTGACTTGATCTAGATTGCATTGCTCCTGCCCTATCTTCTTCGCAGTTTATTTATTTTCCCTTTTCAACCAGCCGTACGATTACCATGAAGCCATTCATGTCCTATGAACCAAGTAGTTGATGGATGGCACCTTCAACGAATCTCCAGTACACTTATTCATTTTGGTCTTTACTTCCATTCTTACCTCTATAGTTCAGGGTTCCAAGCAGGGATGTAAATGGTACGTGAAAATCCATTTATCCATATCTGTTTCCGAAACTTAAAATCATAAAAAGATATAGTTTAAAAGATAAGGATAAGTAAACCATTTGTACCCGAATGATTTAGAAAAGAAAAAGTGTACAGTAGTTCGATTATCTGAGTATCTGTTCATTTTCTTTCACTCATCTTAACTATTGATTATATCATATTTAAAATTCTCACTTCTAAGTTCATTTTCTTTCACTCATCTTAACTATTGATTATATCATATTTAAAATTCTCACTTCTAAATGAATCTCTAATCATACTTACATAACTGTTTGTCTTATTATTCACACCATTGTTGTAACCCCTTCTCTCCCTTATTTACTCGTTTGCAAAGTTCTTTAATTTTCACAAGTGTCACGTGATTTACAATTAAATTCATAAGAACTATTTAGAAAGAACTTATACCTACGTATTTTGAAAGTAATATTCCTTTTTTTCTTCTAGAAGAAATAGAAGATTAAACTTATGTTGACACATAGTATTGTGTGATAATTTAACTTTTATTTATCTATTTTCGATAATTTTAAAGGATAAAGATAAAAATACACATATTTCTTAAAGAATAAGGATAAGAATATCTATGTTGCTTAAAGGATAAGGATAAAGATAGAGTTAATTTCGACTCAACATGTATCCTTTCACACCCCTAGTTCTAAGCCGCCTACGAGTAAAGACATCATAAAATATGGATATAGTGTAATGTATTCCTCAGTGTCCATCTTCAAATTTTGAATCAATTGATGCATGGTTATATTTTTAGATCATAGATATCATATTGGCCAGTTTTCGTTGGACACAGTTTTAAGTTAATGTAATCAAACACCCTGTTAACCTATCTGTAAAAAGTTGTCCATCTTGTTGATTTCAGGCTTTATATTAATCTTAAAAAAATCTTGAGTTATGTGGAAAGTTTGACAAGATAAATTTAAGGTCATTTTGATTTGATGTAGCATATTAATCTTAAAAAAACCAACAAAAAAAATTATTATAATCCTTTGTTCGTGGAATACTTGAATTTTGATTTTTGGATAAGAGGGTGCCACATGAACCGTAGAATTATGATTTTTGGATAAGAAGGCGCCTCATGGACCAACATGCATGACTTTTAAATCTCGGCAGCAGTTTATACTACATAATGTTCTAACCATGAAGAAAACCAAATTATCTCATTCTCTCTACATGTAAGAAAAATTCTTTAAAATAATATCTTACAATATTTTATAAAACATCAAACAACCCCTGTTTTCTCGAAGGTGGACACCAAATTAACAACGCCTTAAAGGAAACAGGAGTAAGGTGGTTGGGGGAATAAATAAAGGAAAATACTAGGCAGACGGGAAATATTTTCCATTTTTTTTACTCAGCTCGGTACATGGGATAGGTTCCTATTATTAACGACTTTCCAGTAATTTTGCAAAAAAGTCTTTTAACCTGTGTCCTTTTTCAAGGGGAGTAAAAAAATCGAATAAGATCTCTGGTCATATTAACACTGCTCATAAATAAAACAGACCAGACGGAGGGGTCTTTAGGGTACCCAGCCATTCTTAAATGCAGCGACGGTGGAACTTTAAATACAAGGCTGCAGATACGGTTAGCAAAATGGTTTCTGCCATGGATGTAGAACAGGCTACAGATGCCCCACCAATGAAGAGAAGAAAAGAGGTCTGATTCAGTGGGTTCGACCGCATCATATGGTCGAGCGCCACAGTGAGGGAATTTTTTTCGCTTTATTCTTTCTATTTTTTACGGAGGGAGATAAGTGAGAAAAACTCTCCGACTGTGGTGTTCGATGGCATGGTGCAATGGAGTTCACTGAATCACTTTTCAGAAGAAAATTCATCCGGAAGAGAAAATAATGTGCAGTCACTGCTGCTGTGGATCGATCCCCTGCAACTTGCAAGCAGGGATGCAAACGGTAGGTTTCGAAATTGATCTAAGATAGATATATGACTGTATTCATTAAATTATCGGTTTAAAAATACTATATGTTCACCATCCTATAAGTTAATAATCGGATCTTAATGTACCCATATATATTCGATCGGAAAATAATCCTATCCATTACCTTATTTGCTATGCGTATTAGTTTAAACAAGATTATTTATTAACTGACCTATAAGCTAACGATGGGTTCAAGGGCAATCGGTTACTATTTGCATCCTTACTTGCAAGGATTCCAAGAACAATGATGCAATTACACTTTCCAGGGGTAAAAGAATGTTTAGTCAAACTAATACTATTTTCACTCCTTTTATATAAAATTCACCTGTAATAAAATTCAGTTTGTCACGAACTGCGTATGTTAGGATTGGCATGAAAAGATGTAATAAACCAGCTAAGAAGATCATTAGGCATAATGTCTCATGAGGAATTAAACAGCCACCACAGGGATGTATGTACGGCAAAATAGCAATTATGGAATTAGATAATTGATTGAGTCTGTGCATAGATATAAATTTGTTTACGACTACTTTATGCAAAACAAATTGGCAGTATTTGATTTAAACAAATAATAATAGAGCATACTAATCTTGACTTAATCAGCTTGCATATCCATACTTGCTATCATATATTTAAATTATCATTTTGTGAAAGTAATTAAATAATTTAAATTTTGATCATTTAAATGCAAATTTTTAGTAAATGATAGCATAATTTTGGCAATTTTAATTGTGCAAAATATCATGGAGTATAACTGTTTTTCTTTGTCGAGATTATTATCAATTAATACTATTTAGACTTTAACAATTGATAATGGATGCCATTTCCATCAAATTATATATGGATATACAATATTCATTAAAGTTGATTGACAATGAGAGATGTAGATCATTCATCTGACCTAAAATTTGCTCTAAATCGTTCTAAAAGTTGAGTTACCTTAAAATATTGAAAATGATTAAAGTATCGTAAATCTATATTTCGATCCCAACTATTAGGATAATTTAAATTTATTAGTCTGAATTTTTGGAGTCAAATTTGGATGTGTAAACGATGTCAACTTAATTAGCTTTCTATATTTGTTCTATGCAGTGATATACATTATGGCCACCAAGAACTTAATTTTTGATTTGACCAAAGACGATAAATTAAAGGATACCAACTATGACATATGGTAAGCACCATAAGATATAATATTTGCTAAACGAGTACAAAATGCTTGAGCACCTTACTACTACCATGCCATCGCCTAAAAAGGGCAACTCAGCACTGTCGGGACTAAGAGGTCTATCGACAATGGTTCAGTAAGGATCATAATATGTACTTTACTATGTTAAGCAGTATGTAGGACAATCTTATTGGAGAATCAGAGAAATGTCAGACTACCAAAGAAATGTAGAAATAGTTGAAGTTCCAATTTGAGGAAACGTCCACTATGTGGTTAAGGGCTCTAGTATTCAAGTCTGAGACTTACTGGAAGGATTCTTGCCAGACCATGACTAAGCATCTCACAGTGGTGTCAATCATGATCAGAGATTTGAAGGCGGCGAGCCATGATCTCACAAATGAGTAGCAGGTTCTAGTGTTGATCCAATCATTGCCAGACTCCTGGGTCCGCATGAAAACAGATTCTCATTCACAATTTGAATATCAAGATTTTTTTTTTGATATTTCTCGCCATGTAGAGTTGGAGTCAGAGCGCGAAGAAACTGTACGCACCATTGCTAGTCGCTAAGGGAGGCAGACATCAAGGTAAGAAGAGTCTAAAGAAGACTTTCAAGTGTAAAGAGTAACTCTGCATTCAACTCTAAGTCCAAAGTAGAGCAGCCATCATAGTGTGTACTTTACTATGTTAAGCAGCATACAGGACGATCTTATTGGAGAAATTGAGAAATGACAGACTACCAAAGAAATGTGGAAACGATTGAAAGTTCCAATTTGGGTGAATGTCCACTACGTAGTTAAGGGCTCTAGTACTCAAGTCTGAGACCTACTGGAAGGATTCTTGTCAAACCATGACTAAGCATCTCATAGTGGTGTCAGTCATGATCAGAGATATGAAGACTGCGAGCCATGATCTCACAGATGAGCAGTAGGTTCTAGTGGTGATCTAATCATTGCCAGACTCTTGGGTCCACATGAAACATATTCTCACTCACAATGAGAATATCAAGAATTCTTTTGATATTTCTCATCACGTAGAGGTGGAGTCATAGTGCGAAGAAACTATACGTGACACTGCTAGTCGCTAAAGGAGGCAAACATCAAGATAAGAAGGGTCCAAAGAAGACTTTCAAGTGCAAAGATCATAACTCTGCATTCAGCTCTAAGTCCAAGATAATGTAGACATCAAAGTGCCATCAGAGAGGTGAGTGCGGTGGAAAGAGAGATAAGTCTAAGGTGATGTGTTACAATTATGATAAGGTGAGACATTACATTCATGAATGCATTGAGCCCAAAATGGTATCCTTGAACCTAAGCTCTCTCTCTGTACATGTTTATTCTCATGTCTTAGTCACTCGAACTTATCCTAAGTGGATTGTGGGATTCAGAAGTGACCAAGCACATGACAAGCGATTGATTTAGGGTATCTGAATTATCGCCGAGTTTCAAGGAGGACGCGAAGAGTGTACATGAGCAATGGCACCAGTGAGGAAGTCTTCGGAGTTGGCATGCACTATCTCAGATTGAGAGTTGGACGTGCCTTAAACGTTGCACGATGTACTCTATGCACCACCAATTTAGCATAATCTATTATAGGCTTCATACGTTACCTCTAGGCTTTACTCTCATACTTGTAGGCGGTGGCATAGACATTTATTTGGATGGTATTCTGTATGGACATGCATTGTTAAGTAGTGGCTTGCTTAAATTGGATCTTGATCTAATTCTTTAGTATCATGTGTGGCTAATGTTGAAGACCTAGATTTTGAAACATGGCATGCTCACTGAGGATACATAGGACATGATAAAATGACTAGGTTAGCTTGAGAAGGATTTTTAGGCTCACTCGTTAAAGTCACCCTACTTATATGTAAGTCATGCTTGGCTCGAAAAGTATGCTGAAAACCTTTCAAAAAGGCTAAAAGGGCTATTGAGCCATTGCAGCTTATATATTCTAATATCTGGCAGACCTATAAGTGTGAAGGTCCATTATGGGACATATTATTTCCTTGCTTTCATAGATGACTATTTACAATACGGTTATGTTTATCTAATCGCTCACTATTATGAGGGTTGAATTGCTTCTAATGTTTTTTAGTAGAAGTTGAGAATCAGATAGGCAAGAGCTTAAAAGTTTTTTGAACACATCGAGGGTGCAAATACTTGTCTAATTAATTTAGACGTCTAATGTGAAGCAAAGGGAATTTGAAGACAACTGACTATTTATATACTCTGCAATAAAATAGTGTTACTGAGAGAAGGAATAGGATATTGTTAGATATGATTTAGATGTATGATGGTGCATGCCAACCTCCCAATATCCTCCTTTTTTTTTTTTTAGGGGGGGAGGGCACAATGTTGACTGTCGCCTACATAATCAACTAGATGCTTTCACAATTAATTCCTTTTCCCCCTTATGAGTTGTAGTATGGTGATAAGTGCAACTTAGAGAATCTATGTCCATGGGGGTCAACGAGGTTTGTCCATGACACCTCCCATAGGTATGAGAAGCTTGGCCTTGAAGTTAGAAAGATTATCTTGTAAGGATTGAGACTTTGGATATGGTTATCTGGTTGGATTCAACTTCTCATTATTCGACATGAGTTTTCTGAGTACTTAGAGTGAGCTCTGACTCACGTCTAGTAGGCTCGACGCCCTTTTAAAATACGTCTACCACGCCTGACACGATTCAGCATCCATGCATGGGGGGCCGCGCGGCTAACCCCCTGTCGTATCAACTAAAACGTGTCTGAGAGGTTGGACGCATTTTGCAAAATACATCCATCTATATGGACATGATTTAGCCGACTTTTGCATGGTTGAGACCCGTCCCGTGGCACCCCAGGCTGAGCTAAGAACACCTTGGGGGGGGGGGGGGGAGGTGTCTTAACCCCGAAATCCTCCTCCCCCTCCTCATTTCTCACATCTCTCTTCCTCCACCTTTTTGCTTCCCTCATTCCTCTTCCGTTACGACGATCTAAATCCCTCCCGAGAAGAGTGCAAGATTCCCTTGTGGATAGGTCCATTCTCAAAGAGATAGGAACGTTTTTTTCTGCTGCAACACAGTTTGAGTCAAATTGAGACTCCTAAAAGAGTGAGTCCAACCCCTTGAAAGCCGACCGTGCCTAGATTCTTCAAGAGGAGGGAATGGAGAGGGCTTCTGGATGGATCTTAACCCTTCTCAGTCATTAGCTAATTTGGGCCCCTGCTTCTTGAAACTGAGCTTGTCATATTCGGCCAACTCATTTGGTATTGGACTTGCCAAAATCTTCCTCCTTCATAATTATTTTTCAATGTAAAGCAATTAATTAAAAAAACTATTTTATTTTGCAGTCTTAAAATATTTGGTTCATGTAAAATAGTGTACAACAAACTTCTTTGGAGCCTATGTCAGCCCACTTGGAAGACCACTCCACTTTAATTTCGAAGGAAGGACAACCATAAACCAAAACCTGAGGATTTCTACATTGAGAATAACTTGCTGCACCACCAGGAATTGATTTTTTTTTTTTTTTGAAAGACCCCAACCCACCCTATCCAACCACAATTTTTACTATTCATTTGAGGTTGATTTTCAATTTTTCATCTTTTTTCGAGTCGTCCGATCTAAGATCGGATTGTACAGTCGAGTGGGGCACCATGCAGCCTTCCAAAAAAAAAATTCAAAATTTTCTTCCTTGGCTGCCCCGCCAAGCGACATAATTATGCCTAGCAGTACAAGTTATTCTCTTGTACATTTCCTTCTATTGTTCTCATATGTTTTACAAGTATCCAAACAAGATGTGCTCTGATTTTAAAATCATAAAAATTCACTGGTATTAGATGGAGATTTTAAAACCAGTGAATTACAAAGGTCTACGCAAAAATAACAAGCCTCTAATCAAACACTACAGAGCTCCTACAATAAAACAAGGGGCATACTGTTAAGCGGATATACATAGGTATATTTGTTTGAAACATTTTTCAACTGAATAAAATAAGAATATAATAATACAGCAATGAACCATAGGAACTTAATTGATGAGGTCTAACATAGCATAGGGGAGGGGGGCAACAGTTGAAAATACTTAAAGCACTCAAATGGAATCAAGCAAAGAATTTTTAGAAAGCATGCCACAAAAGGTCAAAAAAAAAAAGAACAGAAATTTGACAAAACAGTTGTGCATTTGTTGTAACACGACCCGACATCACAACAAAGAATTTTTAGCCACAAAAAGGAAAAAAAAAGGAAATATTTTTGAAGGTGAGAAAAAAAAGGAAATATTGACAGAAATTGTTATGTATTTGTTGTAACATGACCGAATCTCCCAAAAGAGAATGCACCATGACCCGGCATCCCAAAAGAAGCTTGAAGAAACAGATCTACGTTTCCATTTGCTCTTGTGTGGGAAAGACTACCATATGTTAAATGGCTTGCACTGATCCACATAAGGTAAAAAGCAGCAGAATTAAACTTATCCCCACTCACCAAAGCAGGTGGATAATTTTTTGATTACACAAAAGCTGAAAATATAGAATAGCTTTCCCTCAATAAATACATCCTCCAAGTCATAATAAAAATGAAAAATGAAGACAAAACTATATGAGTGCCAAAATGTGGACAATTCAAACTGCAGTCAGGCATCGCGATTGACTCACTCACGACTACTGAGTGGACCAGTCAAGAGAAGTGAATACCAGCTTTGTTGAACAAGGAGAGGAGGTATAAGAAATCCACCTGTGTAAGTTTGGAAGCTCTCTTCTCTATAAAATCACCCTGCTTCAGTACCTCAAGCACCTTTTCCTTGAAAGAGGATCCATCTCCACCTCTCCCAACATCAACATCTTCCATGTCCATATCCTCATCATCCTTTTCAGCATCTACGTCCATCCCAAGATCCCCAAAGGTATCTGCCAAAACAGATACATCTCCCTCATCGTCCATATGCTCTGGTGAACCCTTTTGTGAGAGCTGCAAAGCTTGTAAGGTTTTATAGTTCTTTTCCAGCAATGAAAGAACTGTCTTCTGTCTAAATATTGATCCCAATGTCTTGTTCTTCCGGTTGAAACAGAGTCGGACCAGACCATCCCACTCTTTGAAGCTGACAGGGGGAAGCGGCTTCCTTGGTTCTATCCTGACGACGGATGAATCTACCTTGGGTGGAGGCCTGAAATTGTTGCGGCCTACCTTGAGGAGATGAGAGACACGTGCAAGAAGCTGAGTGTTCACTGACAAGCGGCAGTAGAGGTTATCGCCAGCGTTTGCAACAAGTCTCATTGCAAATTCCCTTTGGTACATGATTATAGCACACCTAAATGCCGGCCGGTGAGAAAGAAGCTTGAAAGTGAGAGGGGAAGATATCTGATAAGGGATATTTGCCACACAGACGTCAAAGTAGGGTAGATCGCACTTAAGCACATCTCCTTGAATGACCTGTAAGATTTACTAGCTGTTAGTCAACTTTCCAATTTGAAGACTATAAATTGTCAAGGAAGCTTACACCTTCACTTTGCTGTCAAGGAATACGAACAACAGACAGTTTAATTGTTCTATCAAATAGGCATTACATCAACCCAGAATTTGCATGGGTAGTGTCCTATATGTACTGATCATGACACAGCCAGATCAACAAGATGGTAGCAAGAGAATGAACAAGAATAACTCTCATGGAAAACAGAAATTTGAAGAACTTCAATTGCTCGACGGACACATTCATCCAAGCACTTGGCCTTATATGGAAATTGTAGTGCCACACGAATTCAGTCTATCTGACATCCAAATGTCAATCACATGATTTAAAAACCTTTGGACTCCTCAAAAATGAATTAATGTGACTTACACTTCCAAAACAACCATCTAATATTACAATAAAGTAGCAGATATATATAGAATCAAAAGTGATTACAACTTGAACCATTCAAATCCATAACAGAAAATGACTTAAACTCCAATAACCTCCTGCAACTTTTCAAATCCCACAACCCCCAGCTTGTATGCTTCTTTCTTCTTTTTTCCTTTTTCCCCCTTGAGGAAAGGTGAAACCATACCATGAATACAAAATACATTTCTTTTGTTACAAAGTGGGATTAATCCCCCTAGTTTACAGGCTTCCAAAAATCATGGTAGACGTATCTTGCATTTCTCCTCATGCCCCAAGGAAAATATTCAGTCTGTACCTGAAATGCTCTTAGACCTAGCTGCATTCACAAAGAGGTTGGCTGCTTGATTCAGTTCTAGTCACTGCTTTACACCTTCCCAGGCTGCTTTACATTCTGAATATGAGACTTTGTGTGTGTATGCAGTCTATGCTGCTAACAAATCATGCCATTGGATATTTATGATCCAAGGGTGAGACAAAGCCTTTGGAGATCAGTGGCGCATTGAACTGTCTCCCGATTCCCAACTCTGCTTCCTTCACCCCATCACCTTCTGCTGCTGCCTGCCACTGCACATTTTTTTATCCTCTTTTCTGGTCGGATGTTGCAAACAGATAGACCACCCATGATGCAGATGTGTCATGCCCACCTGGCAACAGCTGAATGCAAGTACCCATTTGATCTTCGACAGAGCACAGCTTGTCTAGACGTCAATGATGAAAAAAATGTCCTACCCCAGCTCATTTTCTCATCCACAGCCACGGGAGACATGATGCGGGACAGGAGAGGGGGTAGACCGGAAGTAGAGAGAAGAGAGGGGTTGGAGGAGAAGAAGGCTAGGGTTCCCGTCCCGTCTCGGGAGAAAACACGCAACGGCGGCTCTTCATTTCAAAATTCTTCTTCAATTCCTTTCCCACGAGGGGATACAGGACAATATATAGACTCTTCAAAGAAACCCTAATATGAAAATTACTAAACTACCCCTAGGACTCCGAAAATAACTAAAAAAAATATGGGAAAATTACATATATATTAAAAGACTCCAAATGGGCCCCTAATGGGCCAAATGAACTGCACATTGGACCTTGGACTCCATTCCAGCTGCTCCTGGATCCCCATCATTCTCCCCTGGTTCGAAAAAATTCGTCCTCGAATTTTAAAATGAGTCAATATCCATGGGGGAATGATGGCAGCATGCTCGGAAAACAACACCGATGACCCATGAATCATCGCGCACATGAATGCTCCAACCTGAGGAGAAAATTGTGCCTCGACGTCGCTCCATATGTGGTCAAAATCATGCAAACTGATGACATCTTTAACGACCTTCGGCTGATCGACTACATCTTCCAGTAGCGGTTCTGTCTTCGGCCCATTCCCTTTAGTGGGGAAGAGGTCATTATCTGCTATAGGTGTCACTGATTCAACCTCCCCCAAATATTCATCTTCTAGGAGCAGCTGGAATGGAGTCTAAGGTCCAATGTGCAGTTCATTTGGCCCATTAGGGGCCCATTTGGAGTCTTTTAATATATATGTAATTTTCCCATATTTTTTTTAGTTATTTTCGGAGTCCTAGGGGTAGTTTAGTAATTTTAATATTAGGGTTTCTTTGAAGAGTCTATATATTGTCCTGTATCCCCTCGTGGGAAAGGAATTGAAGAAGAATTTTGAAATGAAGAGCCGCCGTTGCGTGTTTTCTCCCGAGACGGGACGGGAACCCTAATATTAAAATTACTAAACTACCCCTAGGACTTCGAAAATAACTAAAAAAAACATGGGAAAATTACATATATATTAAAAGACTCCAAATGGGCCCCTAATGGGCCAAATGAACTGCACATTGGACCTTGGACTCCATTCCAGCTGCTCCTAGAAGATGAATATTTGGGGGAGGTTGAATCAGTGACGCCTATAGCAGATAATGACCTCTTCCCCACTAAAGGGAATGGGCCGAAGACAGAACCGCTACTGGAAGATGTAGTCGATCAGCTGAAGGTCGTTAAAGATGTCATCAGTTTGCATGATTTTGACCACATATGGAGCGACGTCAAGGCACAATTTTCTCCTCAGGTTGGAGCATTCATGTGCGCGATGATTCATGGGTCATCGGTGTTGTTTTCCGAGCATGCTGCCATCATTCCCCCATGGATATTGACTCATTTTAAAATTCGAGGACGAATTTTTTCGAACCAGGGGAGAATGATGGGGATCCAGGAGCAGCTGGAATGGAGTCCAAGGTCCAATGTGCAGTTCATTTGGCCCATTAGGGGCCCATTTGGAGTCTTTTAATATATATGTAATTTTCCCATGTTTTTTTTAGTTATTTTCGGAGTCCTAGGGGTAGTTTAGTAATTTTCATATTAGGGTTTCTTTGAAGAGTCTATATATTGTCCTGTATCCCCTCGTGGGAAAGGAATTGAAGAAGAATTTTGAAATGAAGAGCCGCCGTTGCGTGTTTTCTCCCGAGACGGGACGGGAACCCTAGCCTTCTTCTCCTCCAACCCCTCTCTTCTCTCTACTTCCGGTCTACCCCCTCTCCTGTCCCGCATCAAGACAACTGGGAGAGGACAAGAGATCCATAGGCCGTTTTGTCTTCGCCTTTGAGCAATAAGTGCCATGAAAAGGACTCATGGTATGTTTATTCTTTTCTACTGCCAGTTTTGGCAGTTGGAATGGTGGATGTAGGGGGTAGTTGTTCCATTCAGAGGATACGGGTAAAGGTGGCTCAATTGCATATGGTGATCATTTAGCCTTTGCAGTCGCTAGCATAAGCAAATTCATAGATTTTATGAGCTTCATTGGAAAGCTACTAGTCAAAAGCCATGCAAAAAAGGTGGGCATTTCATCATTTTATATTATTGGAGGTGAATTAGTATTTTCTTGTATCATTAATTTGTTCTTTCTAGTTAATATTATCCTTAAAAGCCTGGAACTCAGTTGAGACATTGTACAAATGATAAAATGAGACCCAGTGAGCAGCTTAGTTGCACATCCCCCCTCATGCGTCCCAAAAAGACATCTACCCCTGACAAGTAAATCTTCTCAAGGGTTAAACTCATTTGCAGTGCCTGAGTGACACCTGTGTGCCACATGTTACTCACCACACTTCGTGATGGACAACATAAAAGTTACAAATCTAGAATTTGGAATATCAAACTGACAAAATAATGGGTAAGTACAACTGTTACATCTGCATCTCAACATGAACCACACCAACATTCTCCATATTGCCAAAGGCATTTCAATTTTTTGTTCTTCTCAATCACATTACATATCTGCATAACAAGATGTGTTCATCATGGGGGAATGTGGTAGGTCGAATAACGCATACACACAAATAGTAGGCACAAGAACAACCTTGAGAACAAGAAGAAGTAGAGTCGTGACCCACGGATCCCAAAAAAGTGGCAAGAGGAGACCTATAGTTGAATAGCTGATGATGAGAAGTAGGAGCTCATATTGGGAGCAATGACTCCACATAAGCTCATAATAATGACAACGAGGCATCTGTAAGAAGAAAAAAGGAAAAAGAATAACTAATGCTACAATTGGTGAAAGTTTCACAATGCCTTGGAAATGTAGAATAACCTGCAAGAATAAGATAAGCAGGTGAAAATCAATACGCCTGCATGGTTGGGGATATGATTATGGAGTTATCAGCCCCATTTTCAGAGACAATATCTATCGCACGTTTGGTTACAATTTTTCCAGCTTTTTCTCTCTCTATTTTATTTTTAAAAAAAAGACTAATACCTTGTTTGGATTCATCTCTCCTATTTCTACAGCAGAGGATTGTAAGAGATAGAATCTTCATAAAACTCTTTCAAAATAAAAACAACTCAATCCTTGTTTTTTTTCCCCAAAAGAGATGCATGATGACCTCCACTTCTTTCATAAACGCACCACTTCTCTCCCTTTCTACTCAAGCCCATAAACATCCCATGTGTCTCTCTCTCATACACACACACATCCCCCCCTCTCTCTCTCTCTCTCTCTCACACACACACACACATGGTGGTCTCAGGAAGCCTAAGCGCTTAGGCATTAAGGCAGCCGCTTAAGCTGCACCTAAGTGGCGACTTAGGCACCTCCTTAAAATATATTAATATTAATTTTAAAGAAATTATCTACCATGAGATAACTGACGTACATTTTGGAACAATCAATCATAATATATATTAAAATTGAAAGAAATTTATCTACCATGAAATAATTCATTTGAATATATAAGAACAAGTCAACCATGATATAATTAAAAGAAATTAATCTACCATCTTATGAATTAACTTGAACATATAAGAACAAATTTACACAACAACAAAAAATAAGATAATTAACTTAAAAAAATTGAATTGCAGATATAGAGGGCTAAAACAACACAATTGTGTGTGCATCTCTATGTGTGTGGGAATGTGACAATGAGAGTGAAAGAGGGTGCGTGAGAGTGGGTCTCTACGAGAAAAAAGAGGGATTCGGCTCTCTCTCTCTCTCTCTCTCTCTCTCTCTCTCTCTCTCTGTGTATGTGTGTAAGAAAGAGTAAGGGGGTCTTTCGGTCTTTGTAATAAAGAGAGAGAGAGAATGAGAGTTTAAGAGTGATTAGAGAGAGACAGAGTGGGGACAGAGAGAGTCAAAGAGGGTGAGAGAAAGAGAGTGAGAGTGAGAATCTGAGAAATAGAGAGACATAGAGTGAGAGACAAAGAGAGATGCCCTGTTATAGTCTGTAAAGAGGGTGAGAGAGAGAGTGTGTGAGAGATAGAGAGAGACAAAGGGCCAACTGTGGATTGTGCATGTGCGTGGACAGAGGGCTTTGGTCCTCTATCTCAACGTGAACTGTGCTTATGGCACACACGCACATACACATACACATACACACACACACACACACACACACACACACACACATATATATATATATATATATATATATATAGAGAGAGAGAGAGAGAGAGATAGAAAGACAGAGAGAGAGAGGGGGGGGAGGAGGAGAGAGGGGGGAAGAGAGACGAGGTCATGAGAAAGAGAAACCTTACTGGAGAAGGAGATGGAGATGGAGACGGAGACAGCAATGGTGACTCAATTAGTGATGGCGATGGCAATCGGCAACAATGTCGTCAGCGATAGTAGGCAAAGACGACAGCAGCGACGGCGATCGATGGAGCTGGCGGCAACCCACGTACACTAGCCGCTGGCTCTAGGAGTAGGACAGGGGAGTAGCGATTGAGAAGGATGTCAGAGGGTAGGTGTGTATCAGGTTGGGAGGGTTTTAAGTAGGCGATGCAGGACAGCAAGGGGGAGGGAATCGAAGAAGGAATAAGAGAGGGGGTGGGAGAAGAAGAAGGTTAGGGCTTCACGCCCTCACAAAGGTTCACGTCCCATCTCGGGAGAAAACACGCAGCGGCGACTCATTTCAATTTCAAAATCTTCTTCAATACCCTCCGAGGAGGATTACAAGTCCTTAAATAGAGAGTCAAACCCTAATGAGTCCTAACATAACCAAAGACTAAAATAACCCTCCTGTTACAATAATAGGCCAAAATTCGCGCAGAAAAATACCAAAAAAATGAAAACAGATAATTGGGCCTCTAATGGACCAAACAAAATACAAAATAAGCCTTGGGCCCTATTCTCCACTTCTTGGATTCCCATCAGTAGGTGGAGTAGGTTAGCGGGTGGGTGGGTTAGCAAGTAGGCCAAACCGGCCCAAGCACCCGTTACGTGCCCAGGCGGGGCTAAGCAGGCTGGCTGGGTGCTTAAGCGTGTGCCTGGACCACCTTTTGCACGCCCAAGAAAGGCGGCGGCTGCCTAGGTACAATAAATCATCCTTTACACCTAGGCCGCTTAGGCACATGCCGTAACTCTCTCTCTCTCTCTCTTACACACACACACACAAATAGGTCTCCGCAATTTCTAAAAGTTATAGTAATCTTGCCAAATGAGTAAAGAAATTGCTCATATTATTTTTTAAAAATACAATTTTGAATGAAATAAGTTTTAGAAAAATAAAACACCCCTAAAAGAAAAACTGCTCCCAAATGCCCTATTAGATACAAATAGTATGAAAATGGGAGACTCATTTCACTGTGGAGTGGCATATGCATTAGTCACTGCATATTCTAGAGCCACATTAAGCCAGGACCAATCTCAACCTCCAGCAGAACTTCAACAAGATTTCCAAGATAACGGCATGGTGATTATTTTCATATAGATATGGACATGCAGTGAAAGAACATGGACAACCTTGCAATGATGATACTGATGAGTCCTACTGCTCATGCTATTTCTATATTCCTCTTTTTTTGGGGATAACAGAGAGAGCAAATTCATGACCCCAAAGATCGAGCCCCACATCACCTGTATCCCAAGCCATGGTATGTAATCTAATACACTTCATTGTATCATGGTATGTGCCACTTATCATCATTTTTTGATAAACAATAAAAGCTTTCGATGCATATACGATCTAATACCACTTCGTTATTGTGTTAGAGAGTATGAAATTTTCAAATTTTAGTATGCAAATGTGTCATCACTTTTTACCTTTCCCAATTATCAAAAAAAAAATCAGCAAGTTCCCAATGTTCTCAATTTCAGTTTTTAGCATTTTTTATTTTCAGCAAAAAATAATTATCTTATATTCAGGTGATCCAGGATTGGTTGGGCTTCAGCCAGATCAGTTAATCCAGCAGATCCCTCCCAATCAGGATTAAGATTGGGCCGGTTGAACAGACTATCTAATCTGATCATATTATATTTGGGGAAGAGTATGTTAAAAGTGTCCGATGCTTATTCTAATAGAGATCTAGGAGCAGTGATCAGTGTACAACAGCTGAAACAGGGTGATCGAAATACAACTTCATCTATCAGATTGCTCCAGAGAAGAAGGTATATATGTATGCATGTAGAGAGAGAGAGAGAGAGAGAGAAGTGATATGGTGCGGTCCATGGTCCGGACTGCACGGAGTTTAAACTCCTTAATTGGTGTTCAAATTTAAAACAACCAAGGGATGGGAACAACTCTAGGGGTAATTGGTGTAACTTCCTCTTTTTTTAATTTTTTACACTGTCCGATCATGAAAATCAATCATAGCATTCAATCGGATGGCTACAATTGATTTTCATGATTGAACGATGAAGATTAAGTCCCAATGGATGGAAACAATCCAAAGGGGGTAATAGAATATTTAAAATTTTATAATGATTTTTTTATTATTATTTTTTGAACATGTGGATGGGTTGCAAAATGACCGTGCAGTCCATCTCTCTCTCTCTCTCTCTCTCTCTCTCTCTCTCTCTCTATATATATATATATATATATATATATATATATATATATATATATATATATACAGGATTCCCCAATGCACTGAATTCCCAACAAATACCAAATAGCTGTCCAAAAACTTGCTCTTCAGCCCTTCCATAGAGCACTCAACATTTCAAAGGAGTCCCTGCTGGAGAGACAGCCCAACAAGACTAGTCCCACTAATTTTGCAAAACCTAGTGTGAGACTAATTCTCGATTTTGTTAGCTCTCATGGATCCAATGACTTTTTATCATCGACCACAACTTTTCATGGGAATCTCCTATTATATACACCACTTCTTTATCATCTTTGGAGAAAACATGAGAATGGGTCTTACATGATAGAAACATAGACAAAAATACTAAAGCAATATATACTACTTTTAACATCAAATGACGAGCTGAACTAAAATGTTTGACAAAAATTAAAAAAAAAACATATAACAAATTCAAAATAAAGCGAACAAATCAAGAGGTTGTTTTAGTCATCACAAAAGCATAGGATTATGTCATGCCTGAAGAATGTAAAGCCAAGGAAGCAAATAATTCAATGGAAAGCTAGCTTCTTTCAAGATAGCATGCATACCCAATTGGCATATGAACAAAAGAGCAGCAGAAATCATCGCAAAAATGTATTTTTCTGATCAATAGCCTTTTGCTAGTTCGAAAAGTGTTTCTTTCAAGATAATGCACATCCAGCTCGAATATGAACAAAAAAGCAACGCAAAGCATCACAAAAAATGTAATTTTTGCATCAAATAAACTTTCCATGGGGGGGGGAGAGAGAGAGAGAGAAGGAAACCTTGAGGTGGGCCGAATGGGGGGTGCCCTGGAAGCGGCGCTGGAGCTCGAGGACCATACGGGGATCGATCTCGACAGCGACGACTGACTTGGCTGCCTCGAGAAGCTTCTTAGTGAGGTTGCCGGTTCCGGGGCCGATCTCGAGGACAACGTCGGTGGGCTTGATGCCCGACTTCTGCACGATGGTCTCCACAAGCATGGGGTTCTTCAGGATGTGCTGCCCCTTGGCCTTCTCGAACGGCACCCCGCCCTGGTAGTGTTGGTGCCCCCCACCCCCACCACCTCTCTGTTGCTTCTTCCGGATCTTCCCTCCCGCCATTGGTAGGAGGGCTGCTGTTGCTGCTTCTCCCCTCCTAGGCTACAGAAGAAGAGAGAAGTAAGAGAGGTGTGTGGACCGTAGACACACACACGTAGGTGGGAGCAGAAGGACGAGGCGGCCGCTAGGGTTTTCTGAAGTCTTTTAGAAGGAAGACATGCACCACATTAATTTAATATGATATTTTACCAAACCTTATCATTAGCACTCAGTTGGACATATTAATTAAACATGTTTTTTTTTTCATACATAGCCCTCAGAATTGTATGCATACCACTAGCCATCTCTAACTTCCATTTATTGTTATAGATACTCCCAATATCTTTAAAAAGGTTGCAGTTGTACCTTCTACTGTGAAAAAACGTGAACTCCAACAAAATATGCTAGAAAGATTTCCTAATTTCTGATGAATTTAGAAGTATATATATAATTCTTATGCAAAAGCATACAAATCTTCTTGGTATATTCAGTCGGTGTTCATGGTATTTTGACGAGAAAGGCATAACCGCAACCTTTCTAAGGATATCAGGGTTTCTTATAACAATACATCGGAGTTGAGGGTATGCATAAAATACTAGTTGATAGAGGTATATATACAAAAATCCCTAATTAAATTCATCACTCCTTTTTATTTGGGTATGAACATGTCAATTTGATGTTTCTATGGTAGTTTAATTAGTTTTAATTACAATTAGAATAACTGGTGAATGATGTTTCCATATAAACTTGACAAATTAGCACTTTGTTAAAACCAACTTTTGCTGAATGTTTTGTTAAATTCAGTTATCAGATTGCCTGTGAGAATTCTCCCAAAAAAGAAAGAACATAAATCCTTTAAGTAAATTATATTTTTGTAAAATTATTCATTGTAGTGTAGCCTTGCACATTATTTTGCACATCTTTCTAAATGCCCCTAGCCACACACACCCCCCCCACACACACACATATATATATGCACAAATTACATTATGAATGTTTTGACTATGAAACAATTGATGAATAATTATAAAGAAAATTTTCACAAACATGTTGCATTATACAAGGTCAATATGGATCTAGTAAATAAAAAGCATTTAGTTAAAAGAAGACATTTTAAAGAAATACCCATGTGAAGGCATGTTTAATTAACTCGTAATATAGTTTTTATAGATTTTACATAATAATAGAAATCATGTGATAAAAAAGTATATAAATACATAAATAAACAATTATGAACTTTCATTATAGATGATACTAAAATAGAAAATAATGTCAACCACTCCAAAAACCAGTAAACCACATCATTTAAAGTCAGATTTTTACTCTGAAATGTTAAATCTTCTTTGTAGTTGTTAACCTAGGTATAAAAAAAAGTAATTATTCAATTTTGGCATCAAGACGCCACATTTAACCTATTACTATGACCAAGTTGGGATTCGTAAAAAAAATGGACCGAGGAAAAAATCTTAACGGTTCAAAAAATCGTAATTATTTGTGGAAAAATCGGGAATGAATCCTTTTAAATTATTAATAAACAAAAAATATGATGTTAATATGTAAAAATAAAAATATAAGATTAAGAGTCAATGTAGTAAAATCAGCAGTTAACAAATGACTGAATTAAGTACATAAAAACATCAAATCACAACCTAACAAATCACATAAACTCAAATGTTAACAGTAAACTCTCATGCATCACACATCCATTAAAGCATAATAATATCTTTTCAATCTCACCTGACCTACTACATTAACTAAAAAAAATCTAAGACAACATCAAATACAAGAGATAACACCAACACTAAATGAGAGGAGGCAGAGGCACTGCCGCACTATATGAAGTAGCTAGGGTTGCAGATCAGTTTTGGGCTGAGCAGGGGGCTGGGAGCCTGGTATGGATTCTATGTAACAGTAGGAGGCAGGGTTTAAACTTACTCGTGTCTGCTTGTAGATCTTGCAAGGGGGGCCGAGAGGGCTGCGAGCTGCCTTTCCGGTTAGCAACGACGTAGACGGGAAGCTCAAAGGTTGTCCACTGGCGAAGGAGGAAGATGTGCTCGGCAGCTCGAGAGCGAGGGGCGCCGGCGCCACAGGGGGTCGCGTTGGTGAGGACGGATGCGGGAGAGGCCAAGAGGGCTGCCTTGCCGGTGAGCGAGCGCGACGACGTCGACGAGGAACGCAACAGCGCCGGCGATAGAGATCGGGGGCGCCGCCAAAGCCGCAGGGGTCTTCCGTGGGAACCCTAGTGCTCACTTTGTTTGCATAATATAGTCGGAATAACCAGTATAAAGGTTTTATTCTGATTTGATTGTGAAGATGCCCTAATTCTCTAAACTCTTCAAATTCTATCTAAAATTCTCCTTATTTTAAGTAAAATATTAACAATTTATCAAATCAAAATACTTCTTATTCTGACTTAAAAAATCTCAAAAATCTTATTATGTTTTAAATTATTCTGCAAATAAAGTGACCTTTAAGGTTCTTTCGCAAAAATCTCTTAAAAGAGTGACGGTCTTTTCATCTATCCGATTTAAATTGCATTTTCACATTTTATTCCCGTAGTTTTAAAAAATACAGGAAAGGAAAGTCTTCTGCACAAAAAGATCTGATTGAATCCCAATTTTTTCTTAAAAAAATTGGCGACTTATGTTACTCTGCTAGCAATATGGACCTACGCACTTTATTATTTTCTATTGTTTAAGAAATAAGTTTAAGATGAATTTGATTTTGAATTCATAAATAATTTGTCAATAATGGAGAAGACTTATTAGAATAGATTAAAAATCAGAACTGAATCATGTCATTTTGGAATAAGTGGCATCATCCTTTTTTGTGATCGGTGGTAATGGAGTTATTCACATAACTAATAAGCACATACATATATGAAATATTAAGTGAAATAGATAGAGAAGAAAATATATGGCATATATAAAGATAAGGGTTTTTTTTGTATATATATGTACCCCTATGAACTGTTATTATTATACGTATGCTTCCGACTTCCTCATATATTATACATACTTCTAATATCTATAATGCCAGAAAGATTCTATCAATTCTAATAAAATTAAGGGTATACATGCAAAACTTTATTGAATTTAAGGGGCATATATGCAAGAGATATCCTAATTTTTGCCATATTCAGTTGGAGGCATTTTGATCAGAAGAGTATAATCGTAACTTTCTTAAGATGTCAGGGGTATTTTTAACAACATGTAGGAGTCATAACGACATACAAATATAACATTTTATAAGTATATATATATATATATATATATATATATATATATATATATATATATATATATATATAAAGGTTTTTTAGCTTTTATACCCTCTAATCTACTTAATTTAGGAACTCCTTGTAATCTCTATATTTAGTAAAACGACCATGCTATCTTACTTTTATTTAGAAAGCATCCTAAAAAATTCAAAGTCAATAAACATTATAGAATATTTTGGAAAATTCACTGAAAAAGGACCTTTTCAAAATTAAAGTAACATTATAGGGAGTTTTTGGTAAATACAAATGTTATAGGGTGTTTTTCCTAGGTTATGCAGATTAGAGGGTTTAAAACTTCAAAAAACATACGTAAATCCCGAGAGATAATATGAATTGAGATTAGCACATACCTAAGGAACTTTTGTATATTTACCTCTATAAATTATATATGCCCGACTCCCACATATTATTATAAATACCCTTGACATTATAGCAAGGTTGTGGACCTTGTGGTTACACTCTTTCGTCTAGATGCCATGAACACTAACCGAATGCCATAAAGATTTGTATGTTATTATACATATGTTACTAACTTCACCAAAGTTGACATCTTTTGTCCAATCTTTTTGGCATACTCGATTGAAGTTCACGGCATTTTGACTAGAAAAGTATAACCACAACCTTTCTGCAAATGTTAGAGATATTTATCATAGTATGTGGGAGTCAAGAGTATATATACAAATATAGTTGTTGGTTCACAAATTCGTCTGATCTTGACTGCACGGCCAAGATCGTCCCACACCACCGAAGTCTCTTTGATGTTTCCTACAAAAAAGACACTAGGTCAGAGGAGACCCCGATTCCGATCCTAGGGAACCCCTCTGATGCCTAAGTCAGGACCGAATAGGGCCTGAGAGGGCTATACCCAGTTCGGCCCGTTTACTAAGTGGGCCGGCCCGTTAGGAGACGTCCAAGACACTACTACAACCCACTAAGCCCCCTGCTGGATGTTATAAGCATGTTCTCGCCAGTAATTCGTACGAATCCATAACGGACTCTGAGGGGCTCAGAACAATCCGCTCCCCTTAGGAAAGTCCTTTCCTAACCCCTCTCCGGTCCTCTAATGAAGGATGTCCGTACTGAATAAGGAAGCCGGAATCCCGTCCAGTTGGGATCGGGATCGGGCTTACCCCATTATGTCTTGTGTTCAGACTCTCAAACCCTTCCTATAAGAAGGGCCCTCCAATAACCTCAGAAGGTACGTCCAGAGCAATCCCTAAACCTCTCTACAACTATTGTCCATATTCGGTCCTGACTTAGGCATTAGAGGGGTTTCCCCGGGATCGAAATTGGGGTCTCCTCTGACCTAGTGTCTTTCTTGTAGGGAACAACGAGGAGGCTTCGGTGGTGTGGGAAGATCCTGGCCGTACGGTCAAGATTAGACGAATTTGTGACCCAACATTTTTGGCACCGTCTGTGGAAAACAAACAAAAGGTCATGGCAAGAAGAAATAGCACCCGCTCACAACGTGGTGTTCCGACCGATCTTCCTACCCCACCGATCGATATTCAACCCGTTCATCTGCCTGCAGCGTCCCTCGCTGTCCCTCCATCGGCCCAAGTTCCGATTACACAAGTCAACGTGCCCATTGCCCCTGCCTGAGGTCCTGATGCGATAAGGCATCCAGCCCCACCGGTGGACCTCCCGCAGGAGGAACTCCCGACTGTGATAGCATTGCTGCGGCGCCTCGAAGAAAGACTTGATCGGGTGGAAGACCATCGGGCAGGAGTCCTCGAGCCGACCAATCCGCAACAAGGTCTTCAATCAGTATCCCCTCTGGGTTCTCAGATTTCACTGGGACCCCAGGGCCCCCAAGATTGACGACCTGAGAACCATCAGTTAACCCGACAAATGAGCTGGGTAGGTCTCGACGGCGATCGGGAAAAAATAGGGATCAACGCCGTTGATCTTCAGCCTCCTCCAACAGTTCTACCTCGACGTCTTCGAAGCATCACACCTGTCATGAACGGGGAAGAGGTGTATGTCGAGGGTATTCCTCGGATCGATCCTCGAGGACCTCTACTTCCCGAGACCGGAGAGGCTCTCGAGAGGGTCACCATCACTCTAGGCGACACCCCGGTAACGACCGCATCGGAAGGTTGGAGGAATGTGTAGAGCGGCTACTCCGACATGACCGGGATGTCAGAATCGACGACAGAGACGGCGTCCGATCGTGCTTCACCCAGCGTGTGCTGAAGGCACCACTACTGCACTGCTTTAGGGTGCCATCGCTAAAAAGGTATGATGTCACTCGCGATCCTGATGACCACTTGCAGTCCTTCAAGAGTACTTTCGACTTGCTAGATGCACCCGACGCCATTCGATGTTGCGCCTTCCCCACAACCTTGGAAGGACTTGCTCGGCGATGGTTCATACAACTGAAGCCCGACTCCATTGATAGCTTTTCCTAAACTGAGAAGAGCCTTTCGAAGCAACTTCGCGGTAAGTCGACGCACGCCGACTACGACAACAACATTGTCTTCTATTAGGCAAGGGAGGGACGAGTCCCTGCGCAAGTTCTGGACCCATTTTACGAGGCTATCCTAAAAATTCCCAACCTAGATGTACCGAAGGCTACGCAATACTTCATTGCCGGAATTCAGAACCAACAAGTTCATTTTGAGCTGAGCAAGCAGTTACCCATAGACCTTCCTGACCTGGTCTGGAGAGTAAATCAGTGCATTCATAGTGAAGAACTCTTACCGGCGTACCCTTCTCAATGACCGACCGATTCGAACGGAGGTCGAGGAAACAGAAGTTGGGAGTCGGCTAGGGGTCGAAAGAGATTCGATCGGAGTGTCGAAGACAGACCTTCGAAGGGTCCACGACGGGAGAATCAGGATGATCGGCAGGAACGCCTTAGGTTCTGAAGAGAAGAAAATTACACCTCCCTCAACATGCTGATCGACCAAATCCTCCAGGAGATCAAGAATGAAGGCTACCTCAGATGGCCGAAGAAAATGAAGGCTACCTCAGATGGCCGAAGAAAATCAAGCCTACCCCAGAGGCGGAGCAGTCTGGGAAGTTCTGTGCCTACCATCATGAATATAGGCACTACACCTTGGAATGTTATGATCTCAAGAGAGAAATTGAAAATCTCATAAAGAATGGTCATTTGAAGAAGTACATTGCCAACCCAGAGGTCGACTGACAACGTCGTGACCGGACTCCCCCTGCAGCCGAGAGCGCCCAACCATCCCAGGCCGAACGAGTGATCCATCTCATCTATGGAGGGTCAGCTGGCGTGGGAGATAGCAACAAAAGAAGACGGAGCTACGCCTTTGAGACCCAGAGGGCAGCTCAGGAAGTAGCCTCAACCTCCCACCGGCCATTGACTCAGGAGCCGATCACTTTCACAGAGGCTGATCTAGAAGGACTGGTGCTACCCAACAATGATGCCTTGGTGATAAAGCCGAAGATCGCGGACTTCAAGGTAAAGAGAGTGTTTGTCGACAACGGCAACTCTCTAGACATTATCTTCTTTGATTGATTTAAGCAGATAGATCAGGACATGAAGGCGCTGAGAAGGGTCCGGACTCCAATATACGGCTTCAGCAGCCAGCCCGTTATGGCAGAAGGCGTAATCACTTTCCCCTTGACACTAGGGATGCCGCCGCCGGCCATTACTCGGGAGATTGAGTTCACTGTAGTCGACGTACCTTCAGCGTACAACAACATCCTGGGGAGGGAATCCTTGGGCAAGTTTCTCGTTGTTCCCTTCTAAACCCATCCACGGTACTGTTAGTTTAGGTGGCCTACAAGCCAATCTAACAATGTAAATCTCGTTCATTATTAATAAAATGGCATAATATTCATTATGTGTAAATTGCGTTAATTAACGTTTCATAATGAAGTCCGTGAATATGTGCTATGGTGATCAGATTATGATGAGATCATACTAATAAGACTGATCACTTAAACACACATATTCTTAATCGTTCCTAGTCGGAGGATATCCGAGAAGGACATCGGATATCCGGTTAGACTAGTACAGATTACTCCTGCTCATATGATGAGGGTGACTGGTCTCATAAGTCACTTGTGTGGAGACACTAAGGCGAATCTGTAGGTGCTCATTGGAGAATGAGTTCACTGAACTGATCCGATTGAATCGCTGGATGGTAATATACCTCACTGTCAACCAGCTTGATTCTATTGTCGCAGTTGCGTGGATGGTCCTCGGACCTGAGACACCAAGGACACCTTGGCGGTGGACTTCTGTACTTTGACATTGGTCTACGAATCTCTAGCCACGGGATTCTAATACGCCAAGGATTGGGTGCAGCGGAATACCGTCGAAGGGAATTGTGTGTCAATAAGGAATCATTCGCTCTCGGTACTTAGAGAGAGAATGCTCTAGGAAGGATGCGCGAAAGTCCCTGGCCAGGGCGGACGATAATATCGGGAAAGGAGTTTTCCGATATTCATCAGCGGCATCCAATTCAAGTGAGTCGACCGGTTAGGGTTTGACAGCTCGCCATACCCTGAGTTGACTCGAGAGCATTGTACGAATGAAGGATTATATCCACGCGGTAACTGTCGGCGGAAAGGTTCCAAGAGTGGGTTACTTAACCCCAAATACCTTCCGGGTTCACGCGGTGTTGCTTGGCACCCAACGTGATCGGAGGCCCGGTCGAATTCGATGTGTGACATCAATTCGATTGATTAATTGATTAATAAAGGGTTATTAATTAATTAATAAAGCCAGTGAGGAGTCACTGGGCTTGTTGGGCCATTAACTGGACTGGTACTTGGGCCTAGAGGGTCACACGCACATGATTCTCAAGGCGATGGATAAATAAGTGGGTTTTATACAAACCGGGGGTTTTTGTGAAAAACCGCGTGGTTAGTATAAAACATAGCGAACGGGCTGAGCAGGCCAAGCTGCTGCTAACCCTGGCCGCCCCTCCTCAGTTTCTGTCTCCCTCTGGCGTCCAGGCAGATCCAGATCTGTCCCGCCGCTTTTCTGAATCCCGTTCGACGGGAAATCGTCCGCACACTGCGGCGATCATTGCGGCGACTAGCGGAGGCTTCGCGGGCTGCGAAGAACGACGAACTCGAGGATATCCGTCGCGGGGAGGATCGCGTGGACTTCGCTAGAGGCCGGGCGCTTGCGCGGCTTGCAGTGTCACACCGACGGAACCGAACGGCTGCAGATTCGAATCCGCACACGGTGAGAACTTCGATAATCTGATTATCGTATTTTAGTTCTTCGAAACGGGAAACGGATCGCTGTAAAATTTTTGTTTTCCGCTGCGTGAGCGATCCGGAGAAACCGAGAAAACCCAACAGTGGTATCAGAGCCAGGTTCCACTGTTTCTCGTCCCGTTTCGGATCTCTAAATTAATTTTTCTATGAGTTATTCCATGCTGTAACTTCGAATAATTGTTGGATCTGTGTTCATGCGATGAACACAGTTAATCTGATTATTTTCTTTCAATTTTTCGAGATCATTTTGGGGGTTTTTCGTGTTCTTCGTGAGACGAAGAACAGCGTGTTTACGGCAGCTTTAATCGGCTTCCCAAGCGTTGGGATGGCCGGCCAAGACTCCGGATCTTTGGGTGATAGTCACCACTGCACATCCGGTATTTTTCCGGCATCGGGGTGGCCCTGAAAACCTGAAAAATTCGAGCCCTAATTCGGATTTTGGAACCCTGCGAAAACCAGATTCTTGAGGGATTTTTGGGGCTTGGCCGGCTCCTTTCTCTCCGGCGACCCTGCCGGCGCCGGGGGCACCGCTGGCGCCGGGGCGTCGCCGGCCGGGGCTAGGCAGGGCCGGGGGCGGCCGCCGGCGCCGCCTGCAACTCCCTGCCGCCGCCGGCTAGGGTTCTGCAAGAGAGGGCGTCGGGTGGCTGGGAGGAGGAAGGAGCCAGGCCGGCCGGTCCCGAGCCGGTTCGGACCGGTTCGGCCGGACCCGGCTAGGGCCAGCACCTGGCTGGGCCAGGGCTGGTGCCTGGCTCGACCAGGACTCGAGCCTGGCTGGGCCAGGGCTCGAGCCTGGCCGAACCAGGGCTCGGACAACCCATCTGGCTGAGCCCGGTTCACATTAAAACCCTTATTAAACCCCATATGCCCGTTTAAAAATTGAATTAAAATTTGATTTTAATTTTAGTTGATTTCAAAATTGTTTTGAAATTTAATTGTACTTTTTAATTAATGATTGTGAATCATTTTAATTACAGTTAGTTCTTAACAAATTATGGTTAATTATTAAGTTAAGTGTTAATTTAATAATTAACTGTAGTTATCTAATTTTAAGTGTTAAAATTAATGGTTAATAATTATTAATCTAAATGTTAGATTATTAGTTATTAAATCAACTAATTGTTAATTAAAATCTATGTTAATTGTTAATTTAAGAGTTAAATTAATAATTAACTTAGATGACTAATTTAAGTGTTAAATTAGTAGTCATTAATGATTAAATGTTAGTTATTAATTTAAGGGTGAAATTGATGATTAACATTAATCTTTTAATCTAATTGTTAGATTATAGTTATTAATTAATTAATGTTAATTATTAATTTAAGTGTTAAATTACTAATTGACATTAATTAACTAATCTAAAAGTTAGATTAGTAGTTAATTAATAATTAGAGTTAATTAATAGTTTAAGTGTTAAATCGTTAATTAACTTTGATGAATTAATCTAAGAGTTAGATTAGTTTTTAATAGTCTAATTGTTAGACTATGAATGGGGTTTAATCTAAGTGTTAGATTATTAGAATTGTTCTAATTTGCATGGAATAATCTGGAATTATTAATTTGGAGTGTGTGCGCATGTGATGTGTGTTTAATGCTTTTAAATTTAGATTTAATTGCATGTTAAGTTAATTAAATGAGTTTTCGAAATTCAAAATGCCAATTTTTGATTGGATCCCAGTTTTTGAAAGTCAAAACTTATTTATTTTGAAAACTCATTTGTTTTAGCCATGTGATGCGCTGAATCATGTGTGGAATGTTTAAAACACACCGTGGTCATGGATATGCACTTAATTTTTATTCATGTGATGAATGGATTGTGTGGATCGTGGATGAATGAATGTTTATTAATTGTTAATAAATAGAGGTCTGCGAACCTCTCTCTCTCATACTCCGATGTATTTCTACCTCCCTCTCTCTCTTGTACTCGCCATAAGGCCTTCTACAATTTACTTGTTAATTCTAGAATTAATGTAATATGATGGAGGCAACCGAGGAAGGAGCGAGGACGATCCACAGCTGCAACCAGGAAGGGGAAAAGATGGAGATCTCTTGCCTATGTGATTGCAGGATATCTAATGTAAATGTTATGATTAGAATGTGTGTGCGTTTGACTGTTGGCTCCAGTCAAACCCACTGTGCTATCCATGACCACACTAATGACATGTATGTGATGCATTGTTTATCTTTTGATTATGAATCAAAGCAGGTTATAGTATTTAGTAAATATATACGATATATTTATACTATCACCTAGGAGAGACCAAGATAAAAGTTATCTAAATACCCTCAGATAAACTCTAAGCCGTAACGCGAGTAGTTGAGAACTTACCGCGTGGTCCACCATCGTTATAGTCATAGGATTCAAATCACTTTAGGCAGGTTTGTTGTGCTATCCACAAGGCCTGCTTAATTGGGAGGAGAAACTGTGGCTATGGCATTAGATGCCTATAGATCGGGGTAGAGGAACCATGTAGCTTTGTTGTGCTATCCACAAGGGCTGCATGCAAATCTATGCTCGTCACGTAATGATGGTTAGCTTAGACCAGAATTAGTGGTTTGTTGTGCTATCCACAAGGCCATTAAATCTCTGGGGACCGAAGCTATGATCAGATATTGCAAGGAGTTGCAAGTCCCATGAGTTGGGTGCTCTCTGATTGTATTACAGTTTGTTGTGCTATCCATAAGGCTGTAGTGCAAGTCATTGAGATTCTGATCCCCACTAGGAGACTGTCGGCGTCTCCCGTTCTGTATAACTGAGGGTTATACAGTCCGTCGAAAATTAGTGGGAGTTAAACTTGAACAAAAGACCATGTCTTGTTTTGAACTTTAATAATTGAACATTTGCTAAATAAATTTTACTTATCTCCTGTAGGAACTATGTCGTCGAATAACCCATTCCGTGGCATACTTGATGCCATTTTGACTTACTTGATCTACTTGGATTGGTTCAGAAGCCTGAAGAATGTCTTCAGATCTGAACGCAATAACTTTGTCCCTAGAGCTGATCCTCTTGCTGAATCGGCATTAGATGCCCCTGAAGCAGAGATGACAGCTAACGATAAAGGATCGAAGGACAAAGGTAAAAGAGTAGTGAAGGGTGACTGCTTCTACTATAAGCAGTATGGTCACTGGAAGAGGAACTGCAATGATTTCCTTGATGATAAAGCTCATGGAAGAGTGAAGCTGTGTGAAGCTTCAGATATCTATATGATAGATATCAACTTGTCAGTTAGAGATTCCACATCTTGGGTATTGGATACCGGATGTGCTTCTCATATCTGCCATGATGTGCAGTTGCTGACAAGTAAGCGCAAGCTGAGACAAGGTGAGGTGGAATTGAGGCTAGGAAACGGCGCAAAAGTTGCGGCGATTGCTGTTGGGACAGCAAACCTCAGGCTTCCATCGGGAGACACCTTACTATTGGAAGATTGTTATTATGTTCCTAACATAATAAAGAACATCATATCAATATCTTGTTTGGACAAGATAGGATATAGGTTGACAATTGAGAATAGAAGTTGTTCGATTTATTATGGTAATAAATCAATAGCTTCGGCATCTTTAGTCAACGGTCTATATCTATTAGATGTTTCTCATTACAATCTTCAGATTGATAATGCTCTTAAGAAGAGCAAGAATTGTGTGAACCAGGCCTACATATGGCATTGTAGACTTGGGCACATTGGTGAAAGCAGGTTGCAAAAGTTGCACAAGCATGGTTACTTAACAGCATTCGATTATGAATCGTTTGCAACATGTGAATCCTGCCTTATGGGAAAGATGGCAAAATCTCCATTTAGTGGACATGGAGAACGTGCCAAGGACATTCTGGAACTGATACATTCGGATGTATGTGGTCCCATGTCTACCCAAGCCAAAGGTGGCTTTTCTTACTTCATCACGTTCACCGATGACTTCTCAAGATTCGGCTATGTGTACTTAATGAAGTACAAGTCGGAAGCGTTTGAGAAGTTCAAGGAGTTCAAGAATGAAGTAGAGAAGCAGTTAGGAAAGAGTATTAAAGCTTTTCGATCAGATCGAGGAGGAGAATACTTGAGTACTAATTTCACACAATTCTTAAAGGATAATGGTATCCTTTCTCAGCTAACCCCTCCATATACACCACAGATGAATGGTGTATCAGAAAGGAGGAATCGCACCTTGTTGGACATGGTGCGATCCATGATGAGCTTTTCAGGATTACCAGTGTCCCTCTGGGGGTATGCTCTAGAGTCAGCAGCATACCTACTGAACAGAGTACCCAGCAAGTCTGTGGCCTCTACTCCATATGAGATATGGAAAGGCAGAAAACCAGAATTTAAACATGTTAAAGTCTGGGGTTGTCCTGCTCATGTAAAGAGGCATGATCCAGACAAGCTGGAATCACGAACTGATAAATGTAGGTTTGTGGGATATCCAAAGGAAACCTTTGGATACTATTTTTTCCATCCTGATGAACAAAAGGTGTTTGTCGCCAGGAAAGCTGTCTTCCTGGAAGAGGAATACCTTCTCCAGGAGGACAGTGGGAGTAAAATAGTACTGGAAGAGGTTCCAGATCCCCAAACAGCTGCATTATCATCAGATGAGATATCAGTTCCTGAATCTGTTCAGGTACACATAGATGAGCCTCGTAGATCTGGTAGAGTACCTAGACTACCCGAACGATATGTGGGACATATCGCTGAAGGTGAGTCTAAGGTACAATATAATGAGGATGACGATCCTAAAACCTACCAGGAGGCCATAGAAGGCCCAGAAGCCGGGAAATGGCGAGAAGCCATGAACTCAGAAATCCAGTCCATGTACACCAACCAAGTTTGGAACTTGGAGGACTTGCCCGAGGGTATTGTACCCATCGGTTGCAAGTGGATCTTTAAAAGAAAGATCGGTGCTGATGGACGGATCGACACTTATAAGGCAAGGTTGGTGGCAAAGGGATATCGTCAAAGGCAAGGAATTGACTATGACGAGACTTTCTCACCAGTTGCCATGATAAAGTCGATCAGAGTTCTGCTCGCCATTGCTGCACATTTTGATTATGAAATCTGGCAGATGGATGTGAAGACTGCCTTCCTCAATGGTAATCTTGAGGAGGAGGTGTATATGATACAACCAGAAGGTTTCACATCCAAAGAATCTCCAGATAAAGTGTGCAAGCTTCAGAAGTCTATTTATGGACTGAAGCAAGCTTCCCGGAGCTGGAACATAAGATTTGACGAGGCTGTCAAGTCTTATAACTTCATTAAGAATGAAGATGAGCCTTGTGTGTACAAGAAGACCAGTGGGAGTGCAGTCACTTTTCTAGTTCTTTACGTAGATGACATACTACTCATTGGGAATGATGTAGCTATGATGTCATCAGTAAAGGTCTGGCTGTCGAAAAACTTCTCCATGAAGGATTTGGGAGAAGCATCCTACGTATTGGGAATACGGATCTATAGAGATAGATCAAAGAGGATGCTTGGAATGACCCAATCCTTGTACATAGATACCATAGTCAAAAGGTTTGGCATGGAAAATTCCAAGAGAGGTTTCATACCGATGAGACATGGAATTAATCTCTCAAAAGAACAGTCTCCTAAGACTCCTGATGAGAGGGCATTCATGGATAGAATACCCTATGCCTCTGCCATAGGATCTATCATGTATGCCATGCTATGTACACGACCTGACGTTGCATTTGCTCTAAGTGTTACGAGCAGATTTCAGGCTGATCCAGGCGAAGAGCACTGGAAGGCAGTGAAATGCATCCTTAAGTACTTGAGAAGAACTAAGGATATGTTTCTTGTCTATGGAGGAGGTGACTTGAAACTGCGAGGCTTTACTGACTCGAGTTTCCAGTCGGATCCAGATGATAGCAAGTCAACATCTGGATTCGTGTTTACATTGAACGGAGGGGCAGTGTGTTGGAAGAGTTCCAAGCAGGTAACCACTGCAGATTCGACGACTGAAGCTGAGTACATCGCTGCAGCTGAAGCCGCCAAGGAAGCAGTGTGGTTGAAGAAATTCATCACCGACCTCGGCGTAGTTCCCAGCATCTCTGAGCCTGTTCCACTGTTGTGCGACAGCAATGGAGCGATTGCGCAAGCGAAAGAGCCACGGTCTCATCAGAAATCGAAGCATATTCTGAGGCGCTTTCACCTTATCAGAGAGATTATATCAAGAGGAGATGTAGTAGTGGAAAGAGTTCCATCAGTCGACAATGTAGCAGATCCACTGACAAAGCCGTTGGCTCAAATTGTGTTTGAGCGTCACTTAGAGTCTATGGGCTTATTGTATAAAGGTGATTGGCTTTAGTCCAAGTGGGAGATTGTTAGTTTAGGTGGCCTACAAGCCAATCTAACAATGTAAATCTCGTTCATTATTAATAAAATGGCATAATATTCATTATGTGTAAATTGCGTTAATTAACGTTTCATAATGAAGTCCGTGAATATGTGCTATGGTGATCAGATTATGATGAGATCATACTAATGAGACTGATCACTTAAACACACATATTCTTAATCGTTCCTAGTCGGAGGATATCCGAGAAGGACATCGGATATCCGGTTAGACTAGTACAGATTACTCCTGCTCATATGATGAGGGTGACTGGTCTCATAAGTCACTTGTGTGGAGACACTAAGGCGAATCTGTAGGTGCTCATTGGAGAATGAGTTCACTGAACTGATCCGATTGAATCGCTGGATGGTAATGTACCTCACTGTCAACCAGCTTGATTCTATTGTCGCAGTTGCGTGGATGGTCCTCGGACCTGAGACACCAAGGACACCTTGGCGGTGGACTTCTGTACTTTGACCTTGGTCTACGAATCTCTAGCCACGGGATTCTAATACGCCAAGGATTGGGTGCAGCGGAATACCGTCGAAGGGAATTATGTGTCAATAAGGAATCATTCGCTCTCGGTACTTAGAGAGAGAATGCTCTAGGAAGGATGCGCGAAAGTCCCTGGCCAGGGCGGACGATAATATCGGGAAAGGAGTTTTCCGATATTCATCAGCGGCATCCAATTCAAGTGAGTCGACCGGTTAGGGTTTGACAGCTCGCCATACCCTGAGTTGACTCGAGAGCATTGTATGAATGAAGGATTATATCCACGCGGTAACTGTCGGCGGAAAGGTTCCAAGAGTGGGTTACTTAACCCCAAATACCTTCCGGGTTCACGCGGTGTTGCTTGGCACCCAACGTGATCGGAGGCCCGGTCGAATTCGATGTGTGACATCAATTCGATTGATTAATTGATTAATAAAGGGTTATTAATTAATTAATAAAGCCAGTGAGGAGTCACTGGGCTTGTTGGGCCATTAACTGGACTGGTACTTGGGCCTAGAGGGTCACACGCACATGATTCTCAAGGCGATGGATAAATAAGTGGGTTTTATACAAATCGGGGGTTTTTGTGAAAAACCGCGCGGTTAGTATAAAACATAGCGAACGGGCTGAGCAGGCCAAGCTGCTGCTAACCCTGGCCGCCCCTCCTCAGTTTCTGTCTCCCTCTGGCGTCCAGGCAGATCCATATCTGTCTCGCCGCTTTTCTGAATCCCGTTCGACGGGAAATCGTCCGCACACTGCGGCGATCATTGCGGCGACTAGCGGAGGCTTCGCGGGCTGCGAAGAACGACGAACTCGAGGATATCCGTCGCGGGGAGGATCGCGTGGACTTCGCTAGAGGCCGGGCGCTTGCGCGGCTTGCGGTGTCACACCGACGGAACCGAACGGCTGCGGATTCGAATCCGCACACGGTGAGAACTTTGATAATATGATTATCGTATTTTAGTTCTTCGAAACGGGAAACGGATCGCTGTAAAATTTTTGTTTTCCGCTGCGTGAGCGATCCGGAGAAACCGAGAAAACCCAACAGGTACTTCGTTTGTAACGGATGCTGCTGATGATGTCGGTCATACCAGGACTCCCGTGCTTCTGACCCAGGCCGACCTTCATTGGGCGGCCTTACGCGATCTCTGGGGGGAGGAGGTCTGCCAGTTAGTGTCCTTGCAACGGGAGCTGTCAGACTCCTTGGTGGAGATTACTCTCCTTCATGGTAGCATGTCCGAGGCTGAATCTTCGACAGTGTGGATGGGGGAGGAAATGGCGAATCTTCATCAGGAGTTGGTTGCCGCTCACTGGGAGATCTAGGCCGCCTGTGAGGAAGGCTGGGTTGCAGGGTTACAACTTTCAAGGCTTCAGAGGAGTTTTGCCAGGAGCTAGAGAGATGCACTCGTCGTGCCTGTATTGAGGGTTCTTCCCTTGCTTACCGCAAGGGGTACAAAAGGGGGGTCGTTGATGTTGAAAAGGCGGTGGGCACCAGATCGGACGTGGCCTAGTGATTGTTGTATTTTTTGCTTTGGTTATCTTTTTGGGCTTACAGGGAGCCTCCTTTTGTAACTCTTGAGGACGACTTTGACCAATCAAAATATATGAAAGGTTGCATTAGTACTTACCTGCATGTATTCGTACTACGCTGTTTGGGATTCCTTCATTCCCTGATTTTTGACTGGTCAAAGGCAGTTTGACCGTTCTGTATCTGCCGTAGCAGCACTGGTAAGGTACCTTGCATTAACCACAATGGAATTGAAAGCATGGGGGGTTTGGTTTACACCATATAAAAGGGGAAGGTGGAGAAGGGAATTGGTCATTCTTCATTTGCTCTCCTCTTCCTTTCTACATCTCTTTGCCTCGAATCTCTTCTGAGATGGCTCCCAACTATGCAAACGGTGTGGCTTATGATCGAGCGGCTCTTGGGGCATCTACGATCGTCGAAGGCGACCTGACTAGGATTACGGAGTGATTCCGGGTATCTAATGAGTTTAGTCTGCGAGTGCCTGCGGTGGAGGACCGTCTATACTGCGGCACCTCCAACTATTTCATGGCGACTGAAGTCATGTTTGAGGTCGAGTTTCGCCTGTCAATCTCTCCTTTTGTCGTGGACCTGCTGCGGCTCTTCTCTGTTGCGCCTTCCTAGGTCCTACCGAACTCCTGGCGTCTGACCATCGCCTTTATCGCCCAGGTGTATGCTTTCAAGCATGTTGGACCTGTAGTCGACGTGTTCTGCCATCTCGTCTACGTCTGCCGCTGCCCGATTCCTTGCACCCATGGCTTCCTCCAATTCCTGAGCGGCGACGACCGTTGCCCTTTCGTCGTTTCCTTTGATTTTCCTCTGTAAGGCTGGAAGGATGCCTTTTTTTGGGCCGACTGTCTGGCCGGCGAGGAGTGGCCATTCCCGATAGTATGGCGGGATCTTGCTGAAGGCCCCGTCCCCGATGGGTTCCGACAAGGGCTCTCTGTGGCTGGCGCTAGGTTGGTGCTAGATTTCTGGGAGCAAGGTCCTCATGAACTGGACCTCCTGGTGTTTGACGCCATATTGCAAGTAACTGGGCTCTCTTCCTCCTTGCGTCTCCCCAACGAGTCACCACTTACTATTAGGGGAGGCTGCGGCAGAGGGAGAGGTGGCCAGCGTGCAGGTAGGTGGGAGAGGGGGAGGTAGAGGTCGGTGGCGAACATGACCTACTTGATGGTCCTGCGAACCTCCGCCCTAGCAAACCTCATTCTCTCTAGGTGGTTGTCGGC
This sequence comes from Zantedeschia hybrid cultivar, assembly GCA_030544215.1. Lineage (NCBI taxonomy): Eukaryota > Viridiplantae > Streptophyta > Magnoliopsida > Alismatales > Araceae > Zantedeschia > Zantedeschia hybrid cultivar. The sequence goes on from JARZZO010000011.1 coordinate 53,981,095, forward strand.
GATGTTCGTTTGCATCAGTCGCGCCTAAATTTGCTTCTGAGGCGTTTTCGTAGTGAAGGGGTGGCTCGGTTATGGAGCCTTCTTCGAACGTTTGTAGTTTTGCTTGATTTTGGGAATATAATATGAACTTTGTAGTCTCAATTTTGTGAGTGAAACATACCAGTTTTTGTGATTCCATGCTGTTATGATCTCTCCCCTTCTTCCCCCGATCCGATAGGCGAAACCGGTGCTCACCGGTTTAGGCTGAGTCGATGTGTTGTTCACAGTGGAATCTCACCTTTTCGCCGTGGCTCGGACCTGTATTCAAACGACTTTTATCCCTTCTTTGGGTGGCTAGCCCTTTCTCTATGCTTCGGACCGACAGAGGTATTCGAATGAGTTTTATCCCTTCTTTGGGTGGGAAGCCCTTTCTCCGTGCTTCGGACCGATAGAGGTATTCAAACGAGTTTTATCCTTTTTTTGGATGGGGAGCCCTTTCTTTGTGGTTCCGACTGACAGAGGTATTCACACGAGTTTTATCCCTTCTTTGGGTGGGGAGCCCTTTCTCTGTGGTTTAGACCGATAGAGGTACTCAGACGAGTTTTATCCCTTCTTTGGGTAGGGAACCCTTTCTCTGTGGTTTGGATTGATAGAGGTATTCAGTTGAAGAATTACACCACACCTTGGTCGGCTGATGCTAGATAATTGAGAAAAAGTATGAGGTAAAATGACTATTTATTAATGAATCGCAATCGTGTCAATAATTATCTAACTAAAAAAAGGGCGTAGGTGCTCTGCGTTCCACTTATTCTCTATTAGCCGGCCGTCCAGGCGAGCAACCCTGTATGCTCCATTCCCATAATTTTTTTCGATTTTGTATGGGTCTTCCAGTTGGGTGATAGCTTCCTTCTCGCTTCAAGTGGTCGAGACGCCTGCATGCTTCGTAGAACCAAGTCTTCTGGGTGGAATGTTCTTGGTTGCACTTGGAGTTGTACCAACGTGCGACTGTTCGTTGGTAGTTGATTGCATGGACACGAGCTGCTTCCCTTACTTCTTCAATAAGGTCGAGGTTATCTCACAGCTTCTGGTTGTTAGTGATTTCTTCAAGTTCTCCCGACCTGGTGTTTGGTAAGCTGAACTCTAGAGGGATCAGAGCGTCGGAGCCGTAGGCCAGATGATAAGGGGTCTCCCTTGTGGCTGTTCTAGTCGTGGTTTAGAAAGACCACAAGATTTTGGGGAGTACTTCCAACCAATTTCCACCTTTAAGAAGGTGTATCTTAATACCCTTCATGATGGTTCTGTTGGCATTCTCTACGAGTCCGTTGGCTTGTGGGTGTGTGACTGAAGAAAACATGTGTCGTATGTGCTGGGTTCTCGCGTTTCTCCGGATTGCTCATGCAGCGAAAATAAATAATTAAATCGGCGATCCGTTTTCCCGTTTCGAATAAACCAAAAACCAGTAATCGGATTATCGTTTTTTACTGTGTGCAGATTCGAATCCGCGACCGATCAGTTCCGTCGGTGTGACACCGCAAGCCGCGCAAGCGCCCAGCCTCTAGCGGAGTCCACGCGATCCTCCTCGCGGTGTATATCCTCATGTTCCTCGGTCTTCACAACCCATGAAGCCTCCACCTTTCGCCGCAACGATCACCGCATCGCGTGGATGATTTCCCGTCGAACGGGAGTCAGAGAAGCGGCGAAGCAGATCCTAGGATCTGGGCTCGTCTGGGGCGTCATAGTGAGAGAGGAAGAGAGGAGGGGGCGGCTAGGGTTAGCAGCAGCCTGGCCTGCTCAGCCCGTTCGCTACATTTTATATTAACCACGCGGTTTTTCAAAAAAATCTCTGGTTTTTATATAAAACCCACTTATTTATCCATTGCCTTTAGAATCATTTACGTATGACCTTCTAGGCCCAATAACCAGTCCGGTTAATGGCCCAATAAGCCAAGTGACTCCTCATTGGCCTGATTAATCAATTAATAACTCATATTAATTAATTAATCAATCGAATCAATGTCGAACATCAAATTCGATCGACCCTCCAATCACGTTGGGTGCCAAGCAACACTGCGTGAACCCGGAAGGTATCTGAGTTAAGTAACCCACTCTTAGAACCTTTCCGCCGACAGTTACCACGTGGATATAATTTTTCACTCGTTCAATGCTCTTGAGTCAACTCAGGATATGGTTTACTGTCAAACCCTAACCGGTCGACTCACTTGGATTGGATGTTGTCGTATAATATCGGAAAACTCCTTTCCTGATATTATCGTCCGCCCTGGCCAGGGACTTCCGTGCATCCTTCCTAGAGCATTCTCTCATTAAATATCGAGAGCGAATGATTCCTTATTGACACTCAATTTCCATCGACGGTATTCCGATATACCTGATCCTTGACTGTTTAGAATCCCGTTGTTAGAGATTCATAAACCAAGGTCAAAGAACAGAAGTCCACTGACAAGGTGTCCTTGGTGTCTCAGGTTCGAGGACCATCCACGCAACTGCGACAATAGAATTAAGCTGGTTGACAGTGAGGTACAATATCATCCAACGATTCAGTCGGATCAGTTCAGTGAACTCATTCTCTAATGAGCACCTACAGATTCGCCTTAGTGTCTACACACAAGTGACTATAAGATCAGTCGCCCTCATCTTATGAGCGGGAGAAATTTGTACTAGTCTAACCGGATATCTGATGTCCTTCTCGGATATCCTCCGACTATGAACTATTAAGAATATGTGTGTTTAAGTGATCAGTCTCACTAGTATGATCTCATCATAATTTGATCACTATCGCACATATTCACGGACTTCATTATGAGACGATAATAATACGAATTTACACATAATAAAATAATGCCAATCACCTTTATGCACTAAACCTTTAGACTTTAGGTGACGCTCGAACACATTTTGAGCCAACGGCTTTATCAATGGATCTGCTATATTATCGACAGATGGAAACTCTTTCCACCACTACATCTCCTCTAGATATTATCTCTCTGATAAGATGAAAGCAGGACTTACATGTCGCAAACGATTCATAATCGAATGCATTTAAATAACTATGTTTATGCAACTTTTGCAGCCTGCTTTCACCAATGTGTCCAACTCTACAATGCCACATGTAGGCTTGGTTCAGACAATTCTTGCTCTTCTTAAGAGCATTATCAATGTGAAGATTGTTGTAAGAAACATCTAAAAGATATAGATCGTTGACTAAAGGTGCCGAAGCAATTGATTTATTACCATAATAAATCGAACAACTTTTGTTCTCTATAGTCAACCTATATCTTATCTTGTCTAAACAAGATATTGATATGATGTTCTTTATTATGTTAGGAACATAATAACAATCTTCCAATAATAAGACGTCTCCCGATGGAATCCTGAGGTTTACTGTCCCTATAGCAACTGCCGCAACTTTTGCGCTATTTTCTAGCCTCAATTCCACCTCGCCTTTTCTCAGCTTGCGCTTACTTGTCAGCATCTGCACATCATAACAGATATGAGAAGCACATCCGGTATCTAATATCCAAGATGTGGAATCTCTAACTGACAAGTTGATAGCTATCATATAGATATCTGAAGCTTCTGATAGCTTCACCTTTCCATGAGCTTTATCGCTAAGGAACTTCTTGCAGTTCCTCTTCCAGTGATCCTGCTGCTTACAGTAGAAGCAGTCACCCTTTACTACTCATTTGCCTTTGTCCTTCGATCTTTTATCATACGCTATCATCTCTTCCTCAGGGGCATCTAATGCCTGTTCAGCAAGAAGATCAACTCCAAGGACGTAGGCAATGTGCTCAGATCTGAAGACATTCTTTAGGTTTCTGAGCCAATCTAAGTAGCTTAGGCTAGTCAAAAGTTTAGCATCAGGTATGCCACGGAGTGGGATATTCGACAACATATTTTCCTACATAAGATAAAATCTATTTTAGCATATGTTCAGTTATTAAATATAAAATAAGATATGATCTTTTAATCAAGTTTTAACTCCCACTAATTTTCGACGGACTGTATAACCCTCAGCTATACAGAACGGGCAATGCCGACAGTCTCCTAGTGGAGATTAGAATCTTAATGACTTACAGTACAACCTTGTGCATAGCACAAGAAAACTGTAAAACAATCAAAGAGCACCCATCTCATAGGACTTGCAACTCCTTGCAACATCCGATCATAGCTTCGGTCCCTAGAGATTTAATGGCCTTGTGGATAGCACAACAAGCCACTAATTCTGGTCTAAGTTAACCATCGTTATGAGACGAGTATAGATATGTATGCAACCCTTGTAGATAGCACAACAAAGCTACATGGTTCCTCTACTCCGATCAAATAGGGATCTAATGCCATAGCCACAGTCTCTTCTTACAATTAAACAGGCCTTGTGGTAGCACAACAAACCTGCCTAAAGTGATTCGAATCCTATGACTATAATGATGGTGGATCATGCGGTAAGTTCTTAACTACTCACGTTATGACTTAGAATTTTAACGAGGGTATTTAGATAACTTTTATCTTAGTCTCTCTTAGGTAATAGTATATAAATATATTGTATATATTTAATTAATACTATACATGCTTTGATTTACAATAAAAAATAAAAACAATGCCTCTCATACATGTCTAGTGTGGTCATGGATAGCACAGTGGGTTTGACTGGAGCCATCAGTCAAACGCACACACAATCTAACATAACAATTATATTAGATAACTCTGCAAACACATAAGCAAAATGATCTTTATCGAATCACCTTCCTGGTTGCAGCTGTGGATCGTCCTCGCTCCTTCCTCGGTTGCCTCGATCATATTATAATAATTCTAGAATTACATGTAAACAGAAGAAGGTCTTATGGCGAATACAAGAGAGAGGGAGGCAGAAGTACATCGAAGTATGAGAAAGAGAGAGGTACGCAGACCTCTATTTATTAACAATTTAATAAAAATCCATTCAACCATACATCCACGATCCATACACATCATTCATCACATGAATAATTAAATAAGTGCATACCCATAACCACGGTGTGTTTTATATTAATCCACAAATGATAAGCTCATCACATGGTTAGAACAAAAGAGTTTTTCAAAATTAAATAATTTAGGCTTTCAGAAAGCTAGGTTCCAATCATAATTGGCTTTTGAATTTCAAAAACTCTTTTAATAACTTAAGCATGCAATTAAATAAAATTTAAAAACATATAAAATACACATTACATGTGCACACACTCCAAATTAATAATTCTAAAATATTCCATGCAAATTAGAACATTTCTAATAATTAAACAATCTAACATTTGGATTAAAACATATTAATAATCTAACAATTAGACTATTAATAAGTAATAACTAATCTAACTCTTAGACTAGTTCATTAAAGTTAATTACTAATTTAACACTTAAATTAATAATCAACTCTTATTAATTATTAACTACTAATCTATCTCTTAGATTAGTCAACTAATGTTAATCACTAACTTAACATTTAAACTAATAATTAACACTAATTAATTAATAACTTACAATCTAACTTTTAGATTAGTTAATTTAAAATTAATCATTAACTTAACACTTAAATTAACAATTAACTCTAATTAACTTAAAGTGCTAATCTAACTCTTAGATTATATAATTAATGTGAACTATTAATTTAACTCTTAAAATAATAATTAACACTAATTAATTAATAACTACTATTTTAACACTTAAATTAGTCAATTAAATTAATTATTAATTTAACGCTTAAATTAATAATTAACTCATTAATTAATAATTAGATGAAGTAATAATTAATAATCTAACACTTAGATTAATAAATATTAACCACTAGTTTAACTCTTAAATTAGTTAAATCAAGATTAATTATTAATTTAACACTTAAACTAATAATTAGTCCTAATTTATTAACAACTAATTGTTAATTAAAATGATTCATAATCATTTTAAAAGTTCACTTTTAGTTAATAACTAACTATAATCAATTAACAATGATATGTTAATTTTAATGATTCCATAATCATTAGTGCCCAAATAAATAAACTTGAATAATAAATTTTAATTTCAAAATATTTTTGAATTTTTAAACTTAAAATCCAATTTTATCTATTTTAAATGGGCTAGGGGTTAAAAGGAAATGGGGTTGGGGTTTAATAGGGAATTCCGAATGGGCTAAGCCCATAAGGGCACCTGGCTCGAGCCCGGTCCGCCCCTGCGACTTGCCCGATCCAGCCGCCTTGGACTGGCTTGGGGCCGGCCCCCATCTTCTCCAACCCAGCGCCAGAACCAGAAAACCCTAGCCACCCTTGCAGGTTAGGCTGGTGGCGAGGGGGTGGCCGACGGCGGCGCACTAGGCTAGCGGCCGGCAGCCCGGCCCCGGCCGGCGATGCCTCCGGCGCCGGCGGACCTCTCGGTGCCGGCATGCCCACCGGAGAGGCCCAACAAGGCCGGCCAAGCCCTCTTTTACTCCTTAAAATATGATTTTCTGGTTTTCAAAACCGTGAAGAAGAAGAGAGGTGGGGCTCCGCTTCCGGCCACCTCCAGCGACCTCTCCCGCGCCGGCCACAGTGCCGTTGGTGAACGGGAGATCCCTGGTCATACCAGGACCCCGAGCCACCTCCCCATCGCATGGGGACATCGGATCGAAGCCTCCAACAACCCCGTTCTTCATCACACGAAGAACATGAAAAACCCAAAATTAAAAAACTGATTTTTGTAGAATATATTAATCTAAAAATATTCTTATAATCTGTGTTCATCGTATGAACACGGATCCAGCAAAAAGATTGAATTTACGCATGGAATAATACATAAAAAAATTAATTCGGAGACCGAAATAGGACGAGAAACAGTGGAACCTGGCTCTGCTACCACTGTTGGATTCTCGCGTTTCTTCGGATTGCTCACGCAGCAAAAATAAATAATTAAATCGGCGATCCGTTTTCCCGTTTTGAATAAACCAAAAACCAATAATCGGATTATCGTTTCTTACCGTGCGCGGATTCGAATCCGCGGCCGATCGGTTCCGTCGGTGTGACACTGCAAGCCGCACAAACGTCCGGCCTCTAGCGGAGTCCACGCGATCCTCCTCGCAGTGTATATCCTCACGTTCCTCGTTCTTCACAGCCCATGAAGCCTCCGCAGTTCGCCGCAACGATCGCCGCATCGCGCAGACGATTTCCCGTCGAACGGGGAGTTAGAGAAGCGGCGGAGCAGATCCTGGGATTTGGGCTCGTCTGGGGCGCGAGAGTGAGAGAGGAAGAGAGGAAGGGGAGGCTAGGGTTAGCAACAGCCTGGCCTGCTCAGCCTGTTCGCTACATTTTATATTAATCGCACGGTTTTTCAAAAAAATCTCCGATTTTTATATAAAACCCACTTATTTATCCATTGCCTTGACCCTCTAGGCCCAATAACCAGTCCGGTTAATGGCCCAATAAGCCCAGTGACTCATCACTGGCCTAATTAATCAATTAATAACTCATATTAATTAATTAATCAATCGAATCAATGTCGGCACATCAAATTCGATCGGACCTCCGATCACGTTGATTGCCAAGCAACACTGCGTGAACCCGGAAGGTATCTGGGTTAAGTAACCCACTCTTGGAACCTTTCCACCGATAGTTACCGCGTGGATATAATCATTCATTCGTTCAATGCTCTTGAGTCAACTCAGGGTATGGTTTATTGTCAAACCCTAACCAGTCGACTCACTTGGATTGGATGCTGTCGTATAATATCGGAAAACTCCTTTCCCAATATTATCATCCGCCCTGGCTAGGGACTTCTGTGCATCCTTCCTAGAGCATTCTCTCTCTAAGTACTGAGAGCGAATGATTCCTTATTGACACAAAATTTCCTTCAACGGTATTCCGCTGTACCCGATCCTTGGTTGTTTAGAATCCCGTGGTTAGAGATTCATAAACCAAGGTCAAAGAACAGAAGTCCACCGACAAGGTGTCTTTGGTGTCTCAGGTTCGAGGACCATCCATGCAACTGCGACAATAGAATCAAGCTGGTTGACAGTGAGGTACAATACCATCCAACGATTCTGTAAGGATTGAGGTTTCGGATCCGGTTATCGGGTCAGTTTCAGGGTCGGATCCCTTAGTCTGGGCCCTGGTGGGGTTGGGGCTTAGTTTCCTTTTCGCGTCAAGCTTGCTTGACACGGTTCAAACGGTGTCCGGCGATGTGGACGCGTTTTAGGCTGTGCCACGTGGGCGCCACGTGGGCTGGTCTTGGGCCGTGGGAGTATGGCCCCGGTCTTATCGTCTGAATGGCGTCTTGTATGGACGACGCCATTTAAGAGTACGACCCTGGTTTGTCAGAGTACGGCCCGGACTTGTCCTCTGAATGATGTCGGGCTTGGACGACGCGTTCTTCCTAGTTTCGGTTTGACCCAGCGAACCCTCCCTCCTTTCCCTCATTCTCTCCTTTCTCTTCTCTCTCCTCTCTTCCCTCCGACCCTCCGGCACCCGTTTCCCCCTCTCCTTCCTTTCCTCTCCCTATTCCTCCTCTCCCTCCACTCTATTAACCTCCCAACTTCCTCTACTACCACCACCACTTCCTCCGCGGCGCATTTCTCTCCGGACGGCGGCCGACGTCCCGATGGAGTAACGACGTCCACAGCGGTACCGACGGTGGTGTGTGGCGAGGCAGGTTGGCGGCTTAAAGCTCGGAGGAGTTCGAGTAATCGGTAGGGTGACGATCCCCGTTGTATTTTGTTTAAAACCATGTTTTTCCCGCTTTGTAGCATGTTTAGGGGGGTTTTTGGGGTGAAAACACTAATTGCATGTAATGAGAAATTAGGGGTTTTTAATGGGTATTTAGGTTCTTCTCCTCCTCCTCTACTTGTGGTGTTTTTTTTGTACGATTTGGGGGAGAAATCCTGCCTTGTGACTTGGGGGAAGGCGGAGGGAGAACTTGTCTGTGAGGGTTAAATGGCGTCGGAGGACAGCGACGCCTTTTTAAAAGGCGGCTTCCACTCGTGACACGATTTAGCCCAAATAACAAACTCTGTCTCTGGATTGAGTAGCGTCCAGAGACAGCGACGCCTGTTAAACAGCGACTTCCGTGCACGACGTGTTTTAAGTTCAGATCACCTCGAGGCCTGTCTCTGTTTCTGTCGTTATTAGGTGACTAAGGACAGCGACACCTTTTAAACGGCGACCCGTTTGAACGACGCTATTTAGGCCATATTCCGAGACCCATTTTCACATGAACTAGTTTAAGAGTCTTGAATAACGTCGGCCTTGGGCGACGCGATTCAAGACAGAATCTTATTAATTCCTGCAATTAACATATGTTTACATTAATAGATAGTTTGGTCAATTGCATGCTTGAAATCATGCTTGAGGACGATGGTTTCTACGTGATCGGATCACACCGTGTTGTGTTTTGTGCGATCGTGGACCTAGAGTGACAGTTGTTAGTGCTTAGGCAGCCTGTGTCGGTGTGGGAGTGACACGGCGTCGGTGTGGGAGTGGTGGGGTGACGCCTAGAGAGAGGGTCACCTGGTGTACCCGGGGTATATCTAGTACCGGTGTGGGAGTGGTACATTCGGAGTGTCACTCGTGCTGGGGGAAGCAGAACCACCTTGAGCCAGGTCAGGCCGGAGTAGCCAGTGTGCTATCCGAGGGGTTGCTGTTTGGTCTCAGCGGGTCGGTGTTTTCCGTGTTCGGCCGTGTGACTTGTATGTTTAGCCGAGACGCTAGTTGTGGACTCCGTGGTAGTTTCAGAATCGTACATGTTACCGTTATAAATGCGTGTGTTTTATATCGAAATTGTGTTACTGCTTTATTTAGTTAAATTGTATATATTTGTGTATTGCACTTGTGGGTGTGTGAGTGGGTGGTGGGGATCGAAGGATCCCTACTGAGTCTTTTTCAATGAGACTCACCTCCCTGCGGTTTTCAAGTGAGGGTTCCAGGCAGGCGTAGCGAGGAGAGTGTTGCCTTGGGTTGTGCGCCAGCAGCCGCTATTTCGAGGTATGCCCCGATGTAGTTGTTATTTCCTTTTCTGGCCTGTACGCTTAATTATTTCTTTTCTGTTGTAGTATGTAATTAATTGCTGAGTCAAGTCGAATTGTAATAATTTTTAATTTTTGCACTTCCTTTACAATTCGATGTGATGTGGATGTTAAGCTTAGTTTATCATTTATTTCCCAGACTTATCGAGATCCTGGTTTGGCTCCAAATTTAATGATTCGGTACTCATTTAGTAATCGGATCCCCGATTATAGGGTGGCGGGTCGGTACAGATTCAGTCGGATCAGTTCAGTGAACTCATTCTCTAATGAGCACCTACATATTCGTCTTAGTGTCTCCACACAAGTGACTATGAGATCAGTCGCTCTCATCTTATGAGCGGGAGAAATCTGTACTAGTCTAACCAGATATCCGATTGCCTTTTCGGATATCCTCCGACTAGGAACTATTAAGAATATGTGTGTTTAAGTAATCAGTCTTACCAGTATGATCTCATCATAATCTGATCACTATCGCATATATTCACGGACTTCATTATGAGACATTAATAATACGAATTTACACATAATGAAATAATTCCATTATATTAATAAATGAACGAGATTACAAAGTCATATTGGCTTGTAGGCCACCTAAGACTAACAGTATGTTGAATTCCTTACAGCGGTCGGCAAACCAATGGCTGGTTAATTGCCGACCGTTGTCCGTTACGAGCACTTTTGGGATGCCAAACCTGTAAATAACGTTATGTAAAAAGAATTTCCATACCGTATCATCCCTTATCTTGGCCAGAGGTTGGGCTTCCGGCCATTTAGTAAAGTAGTCGATGTCGACTACTACAAATTGCCGTTGGTTGGTGGTTCTAGGAATGATCCCAGGATATCAACTCCCCACATGGCAAACGAACAAGGATCGGCAACATTTTGTAACTCGTTTGCTGGCAGCCTGGGGAGAGGGGCATTGATTTGGCAGCCGAGACACCTTCTAGTGTAGTCTGCACAATCCTGTGCAAGGGTCGGACACCAGTATCCGTGACGGAGGAGGGTGCGCGCTAAAGCACGCGGCCCGATGTGGCTACTGCATATCTCTTCATGGACCTCTGCAATGGCTCTTGACACTTCGTTTGGTGCCAAGCAACGAAGGAGGGGATTGGTTTTAGATCTTCGGTAGAGATTTTCCCCGACCATTGTGAACTTAGGTGCTTGGTACTTGATTCTCCTTGCATCTGCTCGGTCTGTGGGCAGACGGCCACCTTCAAGGTACTTAACTATAGGAGTCATCCATGTATCTTCTCGATCAACTTGGGATACCTCCAAAGAGTCAACGGGCTTTAGTAGTTCTTCGACAAAGACCGATCGTCCGATCATATGGGAAGAGGAGGCCACTTTGGCCAACTCGTCTACTCTCTAGTTTTGCTCCCTTGGTATATAAAGGATCTCAAATCCTTCGAGTGACGAGACCATCTGAAGGACCATGTCCTTGTACTTCTTCATAGAATCTTCTTTGGCTTTGTACTCCCCTTTGACTTGCTTCACTAGTAGTAGGGAATCTGAGTAAGCCTGAATTTGGGTTGCTCCCGACCGTTTGGCCATTCGGATCCCTGAGATAAGGGCTTCGTATTCCGCCTCATTATTTGTGGCTGAAAATTGAAATTCAACGAGAACTAGAGGCCATCTACTTCTCGAGAACCAGGAGGACCAGGATCTGGCCAGCCCCACAGCCGATGGCTTGGGACGTCCGTCTGTAAAAACCTACTATATAGGCCCTTCGCTGAGTTCTCCGTTCAATTCTTCCACTGGGAGCGTGCACTCTGCCACAAAGTCGGCAAGAGCCTGTGCCTTGATAGACGTCAAGGGCTGATAAGTGATCTTGAACTCTAACAATTCGATTGCCCATTTGATCATTCGGCCGGAAGTGTCCGGTCACTACAGTAGTTGCCGAAGCGGCCTATCGGTGACGACCTCTATCGGGTGAGCCTGGAAATAAGGACGTACCTTCCTTGCGGCCGTCACCAAGGCAAGGGCCGTTTTTTCCACCACTTGATATTGTGCTTCTGGCCCTTGAAGGACCTGATTGACATAGTAGACGGGCCTTTGTGTTCCTCCGTCTTCCCTGATAAGAACAGAGCTAACCGTGGAGGGGGTTACATATAGGTAGATCAGTAGTTGTTCACCTGTGAGTGGCTTGGAAAGTACTGGGGATTGCCTGAGATACTCTTTGAGTTCCTCGAATGCCGCTTGGCATTCTGGTGACCAAGCAATGTGGCCCTGTTTGTCTAGTGAGTTCTCCTTCACCCTTAGTAACTTGAATAAGGGGAAGCAACGCTCGGTTGCCTTTGAGAGGAACCTGCTCAGTGCTGCCAGCCTTCCAGTGAGCCTCTAGATGTCATTGAGGCGGGTCGGAGGATGCATAGAGAGGATGGCCGATATTTTATCAGGGTTGGCCTCAATCCCTCACTGGGTCACAATGAAGCTCAGAAACTTCTCTGCTGTGACCCCGAAGGCGAACTTGGCGGGGTTCAACTTCATACAATATCTTCTTAGCATGTCGAAGGTTTCCGCTAGGTCTTCCAGGTGATCGGCGGCCTTCCCAAGCGAAAACGTCTAAGTTCCCCGACAGGAACATTTGATATTGTAGCCTTTGCTGCTCAGGCAGGGAGGCCCCCACCTTTAACTCTTGGTCCGCATTTGGTCCTACCTTAATGGTAACCGACTCTTCTGAGGGTGCATTTCTCACCGGATCTTCCGTCACTTCTCTGAAGATCATCATCGGCTTCTTGAATTGGGCGTTGGTAGAAGCCAGGTAAGTATGTCGGGAGGTGTTTTGATTCCCTCGCTCCTCGCCAACCCCGTCGAGGGTCGAAAATTTGAGCTTTTGGTGTAAAGATGAGGGAACTGCGAGAAACTTATATAAGGATTCCTTCCCCAGGATGCCGTTGTATGCTGAAGGTACGTCGACCACCGTGAACTCAATCTCCAGACTTATAGCCGTTGGCGGCGTCCCCAGTGTAATGGGAAAGTGATTACGCCTTCTTTTGTTGCTATCTCCCCCTCCACCTGACCCTCCGTAGATGACATAGATCACTCGTTCGGCTTGGGATGGTTGGGCTGTACGGATTGAGGTTTCGGATCCGGTTATCAGGTCAGTTTCGGGGTCGGATCCCTTAGTTTGGGCCATGGTGGGTCTGAGACTTAGTTTCTTTTTCGCGTCAAGCTTGCTCGACGTGGTTCAAACGGCGTCCAGCAATGTGGACGCGTTTTAGGTTGTGCCACGTGGGCGTCATGTGGGCTGGTCTTGGGGTGCGAGAGTACGGCCCCGGTCATATCGTCTGAATGGCGTCTTGGATGGACGACGCCATTTAGAGTACGACCCTGGGTGTTAGTGTACGGCCCGATCTTGTCATATGAATGACGTCGGGTTTGCACGACGCATTTTATCCAGCTTCTGTTTGACCCCGCGAACCCTCCTTCCTTTCCCTCATTCTCTCCTTTCCTCTCTCTCTCCTCTTCCCCCTCCGAGCTCCGGCGAACCACCTCCCCTTATCCTTGCTTTCCTCCCTCCACTCAATCAACCTCCTAACTCCCACCACTACCACCACCATCTCCTTTGCGGCGTTTTTCTCTCCGGACGGCGGCTGACGTCCCGGTAGAGTAACAACGTCCACGGCGGCGGCGTGTGGCGAAGCGGGTTGGCGGCTTAGAACTAGGAGGAGTTCGAGTAACCGGTAGGGTGACGATCCCTGTTGTATTTTGCTTAAAAATCATATTTTTCTCGCTTTGGAGCATGTTTAGGGTTTTCTTGGGATGAAAATATTAAATGCATGTAATGAGAAATTGGGTGTTTTAATGGGTATCTAGGTTCTTCTCCTCCTTGTCCACTTTGTTCGTATTTTTACACGATTTGGGGGAGGAAATTCCACCCCGTGGATTGGGGGAAGACGGAGGGAGAACCTATCTGTAAAGGTTGAATGGCGTCGGAGGATAGCGACACCTTTTAGAAGGCGGCTTCCACCTACGACGCGATTTGATCCAGATAACAGACTCTATCTCTGGAACTGAATGGCGTCCAGGGACAGCGATGCCATTTTAATCGCGTCCTCCGTGAACGACGCCTTTTAGGCCAGTTTTTTCATTGAACCAGTTTAGGGGTCTTGAATGACGACGGCCTTGGGCGACGCGATTTAAGCCAGAATTCCATTAATACATGCAATTAACACATGTTTACACTGTTAGATAGTTTAGTTAATTGCATGTGTAGAAATGTACTCGATGACATTGGATTCTATGTGATCGGATTGCACCGTGTTGTGTTTTGTGCAATCGTAGGCCTAGAGTGACAGTTGTTAGCGCTTAGGCACCCTGTGTCGGTGTGGGAGTGGCACGGCGCCGGTGTGGGAGTGGCGGGGTGATGCCTAGAGAGAGGGTCACTTGGTATACCCTGGGGTATAGCTAGTACCGGTGTGGGAGTGGTACATTCGGAGTGTCACTCGTGCTGGGGGAAGCAAAAACCACCTGGAGCCTGTCGGGCCAGAGTAGCCAGCGCGCTATCCGAGGGGTTGCTGTTTGGTCTCAGCGGGTCGGTGTTTTCCGTGTTCGGCCATGCGACTTGTGTGTTTCGCCGAGACGCGGGTTGTGGACTTGTGACAGAGTGGTTTTTAGAATTGTGCATGTTATCGTTTGAATGCATGCGTTTCATAACGAAATTGGAAAATGTATTTCCTGCTTTAATTGCTTAAATTGTCTATATTTGTGTTGTTATACTTGTGGGTGCGTGAGTGGGCGGTGGGGATCGAAGGATTTCTACTGAGTCTTTTCGATGAGACTCACCCTTGCGGTTTTCAGGTGAGGGTTCCAGGCAGGCATAGCGAGGAGAGTGTTGATTTGGGTTGCACGCCAGCAGCCGTTGTTCCGGAGTATGCCCCGATGTAGTTGTCATTTTATTTTCTGGCCTGTATGCTTAATTATTTCTTTTCAGTTGGTGTATGTAATTATTTGCTGAGTCGAGTCGCATTGTAATAATTTTTAATTCTTGTACTTCCTTTTCAATCCAATGCGATGTGAATGTTTAGCTTAGTTTATTATTTATTTCCCAGACTTATCTAGATCCTGGTTTGGCTCCAAATTAATGATTCAGTACCCATTTAGTAATCGGATCCCCGATTATAGAGTGACGGGTCGTTACATGGGCGCACTCGGCTGCAAGGGGAGTTCGGTCACGACGTTGGCAGTCGACCTCCGGGTTGGCAACGTACCTCTTCAAATGACCTCTCTTTATGAAATTTTCAATTTCTCTCTTGAGATCATAACATTCCGAGGTGTAGTGCCCATATTCACGATAGTAGGCACAAAACTTCCCAGACTGCTCCGCCTCTGGGGTAGGCTTGATTTTCTTCGGTCATCTGAGGTAGCCTTCATTCTTGATCTCCTGGAGGATTCGGTCGATCGGCATGTTGAGGGAGGTGTAATTTTATTCTCTTCGAAACCTGGGGCGTTCCTACCGATCATCCCGATTCTCCCATCATGGACCCTTCGAAGGTCTGTCTTCGACACTCCGATCGAACCTCTTTCGACCCCTAGCTGGCTCCCAACTTATGTTGCGTCGACCTCCATTGGACTTGGTCCATCGTTGAGTAGGGTATGCTCGTAAGAGTTCTTCACTATTAATGCACTGATTTACTCTCCAAACCAGGTTGGGAAGGTCTATGGGTAACTGCTTGCTCAGCTCAAAACAAACTTGTTGGTTCTGAATTCCGACAATGAAGTATTGCGCGGCATTCGGTACATCTAGGTTGGGAATTTTCAGGATAGCCTCCTGAAAACGGATCCCGAACTTGCGCAGGGTCTCGTCCCTCCCTTGCCTTATGAAAGACGATGTTGCTGTCGTGGCCGGCGTGCGTCGACTTGCCGCAAAGTTGCTTCTAAAGGCTCTTCTCAGTTCAGAAAGGCTATCAATGGAGTCGGGCTTTAGTTGTATGAGCCACTACCGGGCAAGTCCTTCCAAGGTTGTGGGGAAGGCGCGACATCGAATGGCGTCAGGTGCATCTAGCAAGTCGAAAGTGCTCTCTAAGGACTGCAAGTAGTCATCAGGATTGCGAGTGCCATCACACCTTTTTAGCGATGGCACCCTAAAGCGCTGCAGTAGTGGTGCCTTTAGCACATGCCAGGTGAAGCACGATCGGGCGCCGTCTTTGTCATCGATTCCGGCATCCCGGTCATGTCAGAGTAGCCGCTCTACGTGTTCCGCCAGCCTTCGGAGGCGGTCATTACCCGGGTGTCGCCTGGAGTAATGGCCACCCTCTCGAGAGCCTCTCCGGTCTCAGGAAGTAGAGGTCCTTGAGGATCGATCCGAGGAATACCCTCGGGATATACCTCTTCCCCGTTCATGATGGGTGTGATGCTTCGAAGACGTCAAGGTAGAACTGTTGGAGCAGGCTGAAGATCGACGGCATTGATGCCTATCTTTTTTCGATCGCCACCGAGACCTCCCCCAGCTCATTTGTCGAGTTAGCTGATGGTTCTTGGGTCGTCGATCTTGGGGGCCCTGGGGTTACAGTGAAATCTGAGAACCCAAGAGGGGTTATTGGTTGAAGACCTTCTTGCGGATTCGTCGGCTCGGGGCCTCCTGCCCGATGGTCTTCCACCCGATCAAGTCTTTCTTTGAGGTGCCACAGCAATGCTATCACAGCCGGGAGTTCCTCCTACAGGAGGTCCGCCGGTGGGGCCGGATGCCTTATCGCATCAGGGCCTCTGGCGGGGACCATGGTTGCGTTGACTTGTGTAACCGGAATTTAGGCCGATGGAGGGACAACAAGAGGCACTACGGGCGGATGAACAGGTTGAATATCGGCCGGTGGGGTAGGAAGATTGGCCGGAACACTACGTTGTGAGCGGTTACTGTTTCTTCTTGTCATGACCTTTTGTTTGTTTCCCACAGACAGCGCCCAAAATGTTGGGTCACAAATTCGTTTGATCTTGACCGCATGGCCAGGATCTTCCCACACCACCGGAGCTTCCTTGCTGTTCCCCACAAGAAAGACACTAGGTCAGAGGAGACCTCGGTTCCGATCCGGGGGAAACCCCTCCGATGCCTAAGTCAGGACCGAATAGGGCCAATAAATGCAGAGAGGTTTAAGGATTGCTCTGGATGTACCTGCTGAGGTTACCGGAGGGTCCTTCTTATAGGAAGGGTTCGAAAGTTCGAAGGCAAGACGTAATGGGGTAAGCCCAATCCCAATCTCGGGCTGGACGAGATTCCGGGGATTCCGACTTCCTTATTCAGTACGGACTTCCTTCGTTAGAGGACTGAAGAGGGATTAGGAAAGGACTTTCCTAAGGGGAGTGGATCGTTCCGAACCCCCCGGAGTCCATTATGGATTCGAACGAATTACTGGCGGGAACATGCTCATAACATCCAACAGGGGGCCTAGTGAGTTCTAGTGGTGTCTTGGACGTCTCCTAACGGGCCGGCCCACTTCGTAAACGGGCCGAACTAGATCTGGCCCTCTGAATAGTAATTTATATTATATATATATTGTGTATATATATCTAAGTATGTAAGGTGCATTATAGATGTAAACATAATAATATATGGTCTATAAGAAATATCAATTACTTTGCCTTTAAACAGTAAAAGGATGGTTTTCTATTACCTCATTCATGCCTCATCAAGGTTTCTATACATATGGGAATCCCATTCACACTAGGCGAAATGATTGCATATACTCACAAGAACTAGAACTCAATGAATGTCTTATTCCCAACCTGCACTGTAAGGATTGAGGTTTTGGATCCAATTATTGGGTCAGTTTCGGTATCGGACCCCATGATTTGGGCCCTTGTGGGGCTTGGAGCATAAGTTCTTTATTGCGTCGAGCTTGCGAGACGCGTTTTAAACGACGTCTTGATAGGAAGACGCGTTTTAGAGTGTGCTACGTCGGTGCTACGTAGGCGCCATGTGGGCCAGTTTCGGGCCGCGAGAGTACGGCCCCGGTCTTGTCACTTGAATGGCGTCGCTGATGGGCGACGTGTTTTAGCTAGGTTCGGTTTAAACCCACGAACCCTCCCTCCTTTCCCTCATTTCTCTCATTTTCTTCTCTCTCCTCCCCCTCTCTCCAAACTCTTCGCTCTCCCCACCCCTTCTCCTTCCTTACCTCTCCCTCCAGTCCATAAAACCCCCTCCCTAATTTCTACCACTACCACCACCATTTTCTCCGCAGTGTATTGCTCTCCGGACGGCGGCCGACGTCCCGGTGGAGTAACAGCGTCCACGGCGGTACCGGCGGCAGTTTGTAGCATGGCAGACCGGTGGCTTGGAGCTCGGAGGAGTTCAAGTAACCGGTAGGGTGACGATCTCCATTGTATTTTGATTAAAAACCACATTTTTCCTGCTTTAGAGCATGTTTAGGAGATTTTCGGGAAGAAATTCCATTTTTTTTTATACTCGGAAGGCTGGGGGAAACCTGTTAGCGAACGTTAAATGGCGTCTTGGGACAGCGACGCCTTTTTGAATGACGGCTGCCTCCCAAGACGCGGTTTAAGTTCGGATCACTCCGAGGCCTAATCCTGTTTCTGTCATAATTAGGCGACGAGAGACAGCGACGTCTTTTAAAAGGTGACGACCTTGCACGACGCGTTTTAGGCCATCATCTGAGGCCAGTTTTCGCATGAACTAGTTTAGGGATCTTGAAGGATGTCGGCCTTGGGTGACGCGATTCAAGACAGAATCTCATTAAAGCATACAATTAATATTTGTTTACATTGTTAGATAGTTTGGATAAAAGCATGTTTGAAAGCATACTCGAGGACGATGATTTCTATATGATCGGATCACATCATGTTGTGTTTTGTGAGATCGTGGACCTAGAGTGACAATTGTTAGCGCTTAGGCACCATGTGTAGGTGTGGGAGTGACGTGGCGTCGGTGTGGGAGTGGTGGGATGACGCCTAGAGAGAGGGTTACCTGGTGTACCCCGGGATAGCTAGTACCAGTGTGGGAGTAGTACATTTGGAGTGTCACTCGTGCTGGGGGAAGTATAACCACCTTGAGTCAGGTCAGGCCGGAGTAGCCAGCACGCTATTCAAGGGGTTGTTGTTTGGTATCAACGGGTCGATATTTTTTGTGTGCGGCCGTATGACTTGTGTGTTTAGCCGAGACGCTGGTTGTGGACTCCGTGGTGGAGTGGTTTCAGAGTTGTGTTTACTGCTTTATTTATTTAACTTGCCTTTATTCATGATGTTGCACTTGTGGGTGCGTGAGTGGGTGGTAGGGATCGAATGATCCCTAGTGAGTCTATTTCGATGAGACTCATCTCCTGCAGTTTTCAAGTGAGGGTTCTAGGCAGGCGTAGCGAGGAGGATTTTGTCTCAGATTGTGCGCCAGTGGCCATCGTTCCGGAGTATGCCCCGATATAGTTGTTATTTCTTTTCAGGCCTGTACGCTTAATTAATTTTTTTTAGTTGAAATATGTAATTATTTGTTGACTCAAGTTGAATTGTAATAATTTTTAATTGCTGCACTTCCTTTACAATTCAATGTGATGTGGATGTTTAGCTTACTTTATCATTTATTTCCCAGACTTATCGAGATCCTAGTTTGAGTCCAAATTTTAATGATTCGGTACCTATTTAGTAATCGGATCTCCGATCATAGGGTGGCAGGTCGTTACATGCACCTTACGATTTTGTCTTCTGAAACACTGCACTCTTTCACCCTACTTGTGCCTTCTACATGCAACTCCATCACTCTCTTGATCATCTGCATTTCTTGACTGAGTCCACAGATTGTTTGGATTATAATATATGAATATAAATGTATTTTTAGATCATGGAAATCAAAGTGAGGAGTCCTCCCCGACTTTGCACCATTATAAATATAATAAAAAGATAAGTGTTTGGTATTAAAGTAGATATTCTTAGGGTAGGTGACAATGGAGGTCTTCTTGTAGGATATTACTTAAATATAAGAGAATATGAACGTGACTAAGAGATAAATATATACCCTACACAAGAATGACATTATAAGTGACAAAGAAGAAGCACATCATGCATATGATTCATATTCCAAGGTAAAAGGATTTGAGACTTGTTAGGGAGCATTGAAGATGAACATATCATCAGGCAATGTTACTATGCAAAAACCATATGAAAACATGGATGATAAGAGAGAACATTATAAGATGGTAAAAAATGTATAATAATCAGGGATTCATGGACTGCATAGGTCTAAGTTGATTCCACATATCTCATGTTTGATGTAAACTTGATATGAGGGCTAACAAAAAATGAGGTTTATGCTTTTTTATCACAATTGCCATTAAAATGAGCTACATATTGATCAACCTAAATTATCAATGACCATCACTTTGAAAAGATTAACAATGATCATTAGTGAAGCTAAAACTAAATTTGCCGTCAAAATGCTACGCAATTCACACTTTGCTTATCTCAACATTGGCAACTTCCATCCTAGTGTATCAGAAAATGGTATACTAAGTTGAGCTTTGTGAATCATTTTTCGGGAGAATTTTTTTTCATATAAATAAGCTAGTTTCATAATAGACAAAAAAGTTTGGATTGTGCTTATAGGTATGACTAAATTGACTGCCTACGAGTTAAACATGCAAAAAAGGATGCAAAAGGGTCCTTTACTGTGCCTTGAAATGCTATAAAATGCCATCAAAAGACATTTTCTTATTCTTGGATTGTTGTAAATTGTTTTGTGGTATTTTTTTATATATTTGGAGTATCATAAATTGTTGTATTGTCAAATCGATTGACCTATATGATACTCTTTCTTACTTATTTGACTTTCCAACCAAAAACATTGAAACCCAAATCTGGGCTTTTAAAACTGTTGACTTTATATTTATTGTTTTTAAACCCGGTGATTTGAAAATTGGTATTTTACGGTACACCAAATTGCCTTCTGGTTGACAATGGTGTTTAAAATTTGGACTTCGGATGAAGTAACGCATATAAACGAAGTTCAACGTTTTTCCCCACTAAATGAGAACGGTAAGGGGAGGTTCAACATGAAAAGACATAAAATAAACTTTGAAAATAGAGAATGGAGAAGCAAGATGACAATTACTTGCTTAAACATTTTGTGAAATTTTAAAATTGCATACATTGATCATTTTTTTAGGCTTTTCATTTATAAGCCCCCGAAAACTTTTAACATTATAAATAATTCCTCTTAATCCCGCTATTTACACTTTCTTACAAAAAAGCCTTTCGGAGCACCTTCTTGGAGCCACTCTCATGAGCTTTTTTATAACAGTTAGGGACCTTGCAGCAATTCACGGGGGATTGTGGAGACTTCTTCGTAAATACTTGAATTCCAAGAGCTTATTTGAAAATCATTATATTTTTGGGGGTTTATTTTTAATTTTATATTTTATTCCTAACATTAAATAAAAATTATACAATAGGGGATGATAAAAACATTATGTGTTGAAAACTAGTGCACTATGTGTTGCAAACTAGTGCACCTAGTTATCATTTTCCCTTGTTATACAATAAGGATAGTGCACCTAGTTATCATTTTTCCTTATTATAAACAAGGACACAAATCGTGCCGTTGAGGTTCTTTTGAAAGTTTAAAAAACTTGTATCCAATAGAAACTTACATCCATTTCTTTGTCATATGTCGTCGCATACAAGGATGAACTGTTAATTTCCTTTATAATTAACATCCCTAATTAATAGATGACTTCCCTCTCAACCCTCCAATGCTCACAAGAGCAGATGTTGTAAATATCACTAACTTCTCTTCTTATCTTCACATAATTACTTTCCCTTCTTGTTTTTACATCCAAACTGGAGTTCTTAGTTTAGCAAAACAGAGAACTGTTCACATATTTTTATTTGTTTTCATGTTGACGATCATTAATCTCATAAGGTTATTGCTAACCGACTAAAAATCAGATAGAAGAGGAAAAAGCTCAACTTTTGAAACCTCACCGAAATGCTGACATTCGAAAAGCAGGCTGGCTGTTTCATGATGCAATTCCTAAATGTTACACAACATACTTTGGAATGTCGTTGACCTATTTATGCTACATCATTTGGTTTGCTGATAAATTATCTGAAGATCAGTAAACTGATCCCCATGAAAAGTGGATTAAAATTTTCATGCTTTGACCAGCGTGAAAACAAGTTTTGGAAGCCTGATGATTTGAAAGCTATGAAACTATTATGAAAGGTACAGTGTATTGTTCAGAGCTAAGTGTAGACACCGATTTTGGACCCTCTCCTTTTGGTCGTAAAGTCCGGTCACCATTAGCCCATCACCATCAAACCCATCACCTTAACCATCTCATTTAATCTATCCAATTTACTCAGCCCACTAAATAATCAGGCCCATTAACTAATCTCGGCTTTCGCCACCTTTTCGTGGAGGGCCAACCAGCCCGTCTTCCACCACCTTTGGAAGGCCACCCCTTGCCTTCCACCATCTTTGGAAGGCCAACTAGCCCGCCTTCCACTACCAGTAGAAGGCCAACTACCTTGCCTTCCACCTTTTGACCACCTTTTTTATTTTTTTTCGCCACCTTTTTCGTGGAAGGCCAATCTGCCCGCCTTCCACCATCTTTAGAAGGCCACCCCTTGCCTTCCGCCATCCTTGGAATGCCACCCCTCGCCTTCCGCCATCCTTGGAAGGCCACCCCTTGCCTTCCACCACCTTTGGAAGGCCACCCATCGCCTTCTGCCGCCCTTGGAAGGCCAACTGGGCCGCCTTCCAGCTTTTCGTGGAAGGCCAGCTACCTGGCCTTCCACGGAATTGGAAGGCAAGAAGGTTGGCCGTTCATCCCCCTAACTTCCACCTTGACCTCGTCTTACCACGATCTCCCCCACTCGGTACCCTCATCCCCACTACTCCGATCACTCCCCACTCCGACGACTGCCGCGTGCACAACCTCCGGCTCTTGACCGCTTCCTATTGGTTCCTTGATGATTAACGAGGATTTAGAACTGGAATTTCTCCTATTTTCTACTCTCCTATTTAAACCCTTTTATTCCTCCAAGAGAGGGAGTTGAGAGAGAGGTTGGCGGGCGAGGATTGAAGGTTGCATTTTTTGAGGTTGGCCAGTCTGGAGGTTACGGACAGCAGAACGGGAGCATCTGAAATTTCTCCGACATGGGCTTGTTCTTCTAACTCTTCTCCTCTTTCTTTTCTATGCACTGCATTCACCACCCTTCCACATATCATAGTCTCCTTTTACTACATCCCATCCATCTCATCACAATGACACATACGTACACTTCATTGCATGCATCCTAGGACATCCTACCATCCATTCTAACAGAGGTTTCAAAAAAAAAGAAAAAAAAGAGGTGAGTAGTCATAACATATGGTCATCTTCCCTTCCCAAACATCCATTCGGTGTGTCCCCTTTCAATTTTAGCTCGTTTATTTGTTTGCATGAACGGATTCTACATGTCGCAGTTCTAATCGAGTTATTTCTTTTATCTGTTTTGTCTTTTCTTTTCAGGGGCCCTTACCACATTTTGCGTGTAGACTACCGAGCTCTCCCCCTTCGGCCGGCCGGAGGCAGAGAAGAGTAACCCGTCGTTTCCCGCTCCATTAGAACGTGATCAATCTCACCATCCTGCGGAGCACAGGGACCGTAAGGTAATGCTCCTGGCGATCACATACTTCAATCCCTAACTTGATCAAAATCTCCGCAGTGCTAAAACGAACGGAAAAGCCCTCGCCCACGAAGGAGACAGCAGCGGCGGGGATGTTCCGGGCATCTACAGCCCTCTGGCGATCACGGTGGGACCCCTACTTGCTCGCTACACGCATCGCGATCAAAGGTAAGAAGGTAAGGTCCCTGACATTTTTTAATTTTTACTTTTTTGCTAATCCGAACGGCCTGAAAATTGGCCGTCTATTCTATTAGACGGCCAATTAGTTGGCCGTCCTGTTCTTGACGGCCAGGCTCCTGGCCGTCCTCCCCCATTGGACGGCCAACCTCCTGGCCGTCCTCCCCATTGGGCGGCCAACCCCGTAGCCGTCCTCCCCTTTTGACGGCCAATCCGCTGGCCGTCCTCCCTACTTTGACAGCTACTCTATTGGCCGTCCATGTGTGTTGTCCATGTATGCTACCTACTTTTCCTATTGATGTTCATTGTATGTTCTGGCTGGTTCTTTGTTACTGTTTTTTTTTTTTCAGAGTACTCTCCGCAGGGGTTTTAAGGAAGAGCCGGCATCACATCTCTAGTCACCTCTCCCACTCGGGTGTGACTAGTCTTATTCTGTTGGGAACCTCCGTGAGTCTCCGCGAGCCAAGGATTCCCACTTGATCGCCGAGCAGGTTGTACCTAAAACCACCTAATAGGAACCCGGGTTTATGTGAGGAATTGAGTCTTCCCATTCACAATCATCCACCCATAGGCGTCACTGAGAGAATTATTTCAAAATCAAAGACATCTAACTAAACTCTGGGGGAACAAGTTTTGAAAGGAGAATACAGGGTCGCTAAGGGTTTGAACTTGATCTGTTAGAAACCAACACTCATGATACACGGTTAACCTTTCAAGTGAAATATAAAATCTTTTAGGATTTGTGTTTCATAATGAATCGAATGTATGTTAACACTGTGTATGATGACATGGATGAGTTTGGTAACAATGTCACGCACAACCTTCTGTTTGAAATCGAAGAAGATCCACAACCAACCTTCATAGGTATGCTCCAAGTATCTAGAGAAGGACTTCCGAGGAAAGATTATGATGAATCTTCTACCTCGCAAGGAGAAGATGAGCCGGTAGTTTCAAGTAGAACATTCCAAAATCCTGGAGAAGATCCGGAACTTATTGTTGTATTATCACGCTATACTCCTGATCAACTCATCTAGTTAGTCTCTCCTGGCAAAATCCAGGATGCCACTCCTCGGAAGACTCAATTCCAAGGATCTTCTAGCCGACCCCAGGCTAATCAAACCATGCCAGCTCAAACAATTCCGTCTAATCTCGTCAACTAGGTCGCACCTCCCAAGCAGGAGGAGTTCATCTACAAGAATGAGGTTGAGACTTGTGTGCGGCAACTCATGGCCGAAAATCTCATCCTGAGACAACCTCATTTCCTTTCGAGCTACTGTAAGCTCCTTGCAGCCTACTTCCCACCAGGATTCAAAGTGCCTAAGTACAGGAAGTACGATGATACCACTGACCCACATCATCACTTATCAGGATTTCTTATGGATTCTCACCAGTAGCTCTTTGATAGAGTCCTCTTTGTCCACCTCTTTCAGAAGTCTCTCGAGGGAGAGGCCTTGAGATGGTTTTCTTCTCTACCAACCACTGACCTAATCAATTTCAATATGGTCTCTGAAAGATTCATCACCCATTTCAATCACATGGCAGCTTTGCCCCCTACCTTGTTTGATCTCGTAATGGAAAAAATGAAGTCTAACGAAGACTTCACTCACTTTGCTAATAGGTAGAGAGCCATGGCCTCTAGAGTAGAGGTTGTCATTCCTGAAGCCTAAGCTGTCACTATGCTTGTTAACAATGCTACACCTCAGCTCCGAGCTATTCTCATACTTAGCGAACTTCAAACATTCGCTCAGCTATATAATCTAACTAGAGTAGTTCAGTCTCAAATCCGAGACTCCACTCTATCCTCGTTCCTTGAGAACAGAAACAGGAACAAGAAAGCCACACCGACTCCCACCACAGAAGGAGTCACCATCAATGAGCTGGTTAGTATGCCAGCCCAGCCAACCAGGATTCCTAATTCTCAACCTAAGTCTGATGCTCAGCCCAATCAGAAACAATACTCAGCTGTTCCTCCCCCGACTAATTATAGTCGTCCTATGGCTAAACGTGCATCATATCCACCTCTGCCAGAATCGTTAGCAGACATTTTTTAAGCCTTTCTAGCCTGCAATGCCATTCAACTCCCACCTCAATGAGAAGGTGTTCCGCGCAGTGCGGACACGTCCAGGTATTGCCCCTGCCATAGGGTCCCAGGTCACACGATCTACAATTGCTTCACTTTTAGGGATTGGGTGTATGATCTGAATGATGAAGGTCGGATAAACTAGGGGGATATGAAGAAGGCTATTGATGCTTTAAAGGCCAAGAAGGAGTTAGGAATTGTAAAAGATCCGTTACCTTCTCATCAAGCAATCCAAGATCCCTCCAGTTCTCAAAGTAAGGTCAATACTTTGATCAAAGACCTGGAATCCAGGGTAGTATGCAGAGAACAATATTGGGAGTATGAAGGATCTAGGACAAAACATCAAGATCCCACTTGGTCACATGAGACTAGAGGAGTCACCCCAGAAGTCTCCACGATCTCCCAAGACAAGCCTTTGGTCCTAATCCGACCCAAAGAACAACTAGCAATCCTCAAGCCAGTTACCCTCATTCAGATCCCTCCGATCACAGCTAAGGGAGCCACCCTATTCGTCTTTTGCCCAACCAAGAATCAGGGGTCGATGACCTGCCTCAATCCCATAAGGTCACCAATGAATGAGTCAGATCCAATCTCAGTAGGAGTAACGCTCAGGAATCGCATTATTCCTCCAAGCCAACCCTTGGACTCCCAGGATAACTCAATCCTGACTGCGGGAAATGTCCAATCTAAATATGACATCCTCCAACATTTGGAGAAGACTCCTGTCAAGATCTCTATCCTTGAGCTAATCCGGAAATCTTCCACACACAGGGAAACGCTGTTTAATTTCCTACAGCAAATCACAGTCAATGAAGATCTTCCTACTGGAGGAGTCACTAATGCCTTCTTCTTGGTCACTTAAACCCCCATGATATCCTTCCCAGAAAAAGATCTGGCTCCCCCCGAGTGCCGATTTCTTCCTTTGTGCCTAACCGCCACTCTCAATGGTCATTCAGTAGACTCCATTTTACTGGATACCGGAGCCTCCATCAATGTCTGTCCCCTCAATTCCCTCAACAAGACAGGGATAAAGCCAGAGAAGATTGAGTCCACCTCCATGATGGTCTCGGCCTACGATAATTCTCAAAGACCAGCAGATGGAAAAATCTTCCTACAACTGGAAATCGGCCCAGTAGCCATGATTTCGGAATTCTACATCTTGGATGTTAAGCCCATCTACAATGCTATTCTAGGGAGACCTTAGATGGACCAAACCTTGGGGGTCCCATCCACCAACCACCAGTGCTATAAGTTCCCGTATAACGGAAAAATTGTGAGGGTCAAAAGCACTCCCTATATCGAGTCACTGGACTCAGTAACAGCAGAACATATTCCATCTATTATGACTTCCAAGAAAGGCAAAGAACCCGTTCTTTCATCAGTCAATTCTCATCCTAGGCCCAGGACCGGCATAGGTTGGCAGCTCATGGATAAGATGGGGTATAGTTCAGGCTCTGGGTTAGGAAGAGAAGAACAAGGCATTCGGGACCCTATTTTAAAGAACCCTATCATCGGGGGATTTGGCCTGGGTTATAAGTCAACTGAACCAACAAAAAGAACAGAAAGGTGGTCCCTCATGAATCATTTTGTAAAGAAAAAGCAGGAGTTGCTCAGGATAGAAGAAGAAGAGAACAAGGACATTCCAGAGGAGAATGAAGAGGATTTCGGCATAACATCCTTGTTTCATGAATCAGACAGCCCACAGATCGGGCTCTTTTGGTCAAGAATGAACCGGCACTTGCCACATTCATTCCTTTCTTGTTCCACCCACCTTCCATCCTTATACTCCCGGCACCAGTCGAAGCCCATTCTTCTGAATGTTTCATGTTAGAGGTATTTGGTCATAAAAAAAAAGTTCAATTCTCATACTGAAGGATGCGAGGTCACTTTTGAGGAACTTACATGGTGGGACAACCCCGCCATCATTGAATCTTTATCCCAAGGATTCACCCTTGTCCCATCTGGGATAAATCTGACTCATTCTCCGGGTCATGTACATAGTAGCTTAGGAATTAGGATAGCCTCTTCCTTGTCTAGGAATAGTAGGGTTAAGCAGGTTCCATCTTGCTTAGTTCAGGAGTTAGCAAATAGGTGTAAAATTTTGAACAAAGTTGACAAGTTTCTTCAGATAGGGGTCATCTCTGAGCTATTGGAGCTTGTGAAAGTTGAATCCTGCAATGATGGCCTAGGAGTATTTGAGCTTAGTGAAGGAAAAGAAGACGATGACTTGACCGAACCGCTTGTCAATGGGACGAGACGGTTTGATGAACCTTCGTCAGCCGTCGATGAACCCACTAAAGAAGTCAACCTTAGAACAGAGAAGGATTTGAAGATAGTGCTAATTAGCGCTAAATTGAGTCCGGAAGAAGAAGGGTCCATAATAGCCGTACTCCGAGAATATCCTGACGGGTTTGCTTGGTCATATGAGGATATACCCGGATTAAACACAGAGTTGGTGGAACATCGGTTAATCCTCAAGCCTGATGTCAAACCCGTGAAACAAAAGTTAAGACGGCTACAACCGGAATTAGCACTTAAGTAAAAGAAGAGGTTGACAAATTACACAAGGCCAAGTTCATTCAGGTAGTGTTCTATCCTAAGTGGGTAGCTAATATCGTCCCTGTGGCAAAAAAGGACGGAAAGGTTAGGGTTTGCATTGACTTCCGCAACCTCAATCAAGCATGTCCAAAGGATGATTTCCCACTGCCTCATATAGACTTGCTAGTCGATAATATGGCTGGATTTGAGATGTTGTCCTTCATGGATTGTTTTTCAGGATATAATCAAATCCGACTAGCTAAAGAAGATCAAGAGAAGACATCTTTCATAACCCCATGGAGAACTTATTACTACATGGTCATGCCATTTGGGCTTAAGAACGTTGGAGCCACCTACCAGAGGGCAATGATGGCAATCTTTCGTGACATGATTCACATCGACATGGAGGTTTATGTTGATGATATCTTAGTGAAGTCTAAAACCAGGAAGGAGCATGCTCAATTTCTTAGGGCTATAATGCATAGGTCAAGAGAGCACCAACTGAAAATGAATAAAAAAAAGTGTGTATTCGGTGTTTCCTCTGGTAAATTGCTAGGGTTCATAGTAAGCAAAAGGGGGATTGAGGTCGATCCGGACAAAGTGAAGGCGATAGTGGAAATGTCCCCTCTTAAAAATGTCAGGGATATAAAGGGTCTCATCGGCCGTCTGCAATTTATCAGACGATTCATATCTCAACATTCTGTGAGATGTAAACCCTTTTATGATTTATTGAAAGGAGGGGCAAAGTTTATTTGGAGTGATAAGTGTCAAAAGGCCTTCGACGAGTTGAAAAGTTATCTCCTCAATCCACCAGTTCTTATGGCTCCTATTCCGGGACGGCCTTTATTGCTATATGTCTCCACCACTGAAGAATCAGTTGGAGCAGTATTGGCCCAACTTGACGACGAGAAGAAAGAAAGAGCAGTGTACTATCTCTCCAAGCTCTTCAACGATGCTGAAAGGCGATACACTGCCATGGAAAGAACATGTGCGGCCGTCGTCTGGGTAGTGCATAAATTGAAGCACTACTTCCTCGCCTACGAGGTTCAACTTCTAGCAAGAATGGATCCGATAAAATATTTGCTAGAGCGGCCAGTTGTAACAGATAGGCTGGTGCGGTGGCAGACCTTCTTGAACCAATTTGACATTACCTATGTAAATCAGAAGGCTGTAAAGGGGCAAGCAATTGCCGAGCACCTAGCTCATCATCCGTTGCCTACATTCTCGCCCGCCAACGATGAATTCCCGGATGAGGAGTTGGGTTTAATAGTGGATGATACTCCATCCTGAGTCCTTTACTTCGATGGGGCACTTAATTCTCAAGGCAGTGGGGTAGGAGTAGTCCTCGTTTCTCCAGAAGGGGTAAGTATTCCGCATGCTTGCCAACTCTCCTTCTTAGTGACCAACAATGTCGCTGAATATGAGGCTCTCCTAGTTGGCTTAAAATTGGCATTGGTTCTCAAAGTCATAGAATTGAGAATAATTGGAGATTCTCAATTAATTCTTCACCAAACCGTGGGCAAGTATCAAACCCAAGATCCAAAATTGAAGCCATATCAGGAGTTGGTGAGATTGCTAGCCAGGCGTTTCAGAAAGATTACCTATGTACATGTGCTTAGGTCCCAGAACATCCTAGCAGATGCCCTAGCCTCCTTATCTTCAGCACTAGAAATTCCCATCACCAAAAGCTCAGTAGCCATCACTATACACAAGCAAGACTCACCCTCTTTTCAGGACCCCTAGTTCCAGCAATTCCTTCTCTCATCTGAACATGTCTTTGCTATCACGGAAGAACTCACCCCCGATTGGGATGATGGAATCCGTGGTATTTTGATATCATGAATTACCTTCGCGATGGATCCTTCCCATCTTATGCCACAACTTCTGACCGCAAGGCAATCCACCGAGCATCTTAATGCTACCTTATCTTAGGCGGACTTCTTTTCAGAAGATCCTTCACTGGGGTACTCCTTCGGTGTCTAGATGATGCCGAAATCCATCATGTCATAGAAGCAGCTCATGCAAGCGATTGTGGTGGTCATATCAATGGCCGCGCCTTAACTCAGAAACTTCTCATGTCCTATTATTGGCCTTCAATGGAGGCTGACTGTTCCATATTTGTTCGAAGGTGTTTGAAATGTCAGTTACATGCTAACAAGATTCATGCACCTTCATCATCTCTCAATCCCATCATTTCCCCTTGGCCCTTTGCCATGTGGGCATTCGATGTTATAGGACCTCTGGAAGATCGATCAGGCGAAATAAAAAAGAAATCATTTATCTTAACTGCCACTGAGTATTTTACTAAATGGGTTAAAGCTGAAGCGTTCGCGGAGATCAAAGCATCCACGGTGGTGAAGTTCATCAAACGCAACATTCTCGCCAGGTTCGGGACACCGCACGATTTCATCACCGACAATGGACCACAATTCATCTCCCAGGAGCTCCAGGACATGTGTAGTAAGTATGTTATTAATTTGCATCACTCTTCGCCTTACTACCCACAAGGAAATGGTCAAGTCGAAGCCACCAATAAAACTCTCATTCGAATCATTAAAAGAACTTGCAGATCTCACAATTATTCAGATTGGTCTGATCGCCTAGTCGAGGCTCTTTGGGCGTATCGCACTTCTGTCCGAACTCCCATCGAACAAACACCTTATGCACTAACATTCGGAACAGATGCAGTACTTCCATATGAGATCCTCCTTCCTTCTCTAAGACTGCAATTGGATAATGGAATCAGCGACGCTAAACGTCGTAGAGCCATGTTAACCCAACTGGAACTATTAGACAAAAAAAAGATAATGGCAGCAAACCACGCTCAAGTTTACAGAAATAGGATCGCAAGACTCTATGCAAAGAAGGTTCTCGAAAGAAAGTTTGAAATTGGGGAAATGGTACTCAAGAGAAAAATGATCAAAATTCCTAGTCCCAGGAATAAATTGCAAGAAAATTGGGAAGGTCCCTTTGTAATAAAGGAGGCATACTCAGGTAATGCGTACCGCTTAATCAATGAAAAGGGAGAAGCATTACCTCATCCTTGGAATGGGGCATATCTGAAGAAGTTTTACCCTTAAAAAACGCACCAACAAAAAAAAAAAAAAAAAAAATCAAAAATTTCAAAATCCAAAAAAATTGAAAATTCCAAAAAGCATCAAAAGTATTTGTAAATATGTACATACTTTAATGAAAATCACAAAAAAAAATAGAAAAAACACAAAATCCAAGTGACTGGTGACTGCCACGTAACCCCCGTCTAGGTCTAGTTGCATGATAGATTGGGTTAATATTAAGGTTTGGTTAAGACTTTGATCCACTAGAACCTTGGACGTGTCTACTTTACTTTCACACGGATCCCTATGATCATCATGAGATGTACACATCTACACGTTTTTTAAAGAGAACCTTCTTAAAATGAGTTCGAAGTCTTTAGTACACTGTCAACTGCAACATTTGCTCTTCGTCCCTTGACTGATCAGGACAGTCGACGCCCTTAAACGGTTGAGCTCAACAAACTACGGTTCCTCAACAACCCGATAGATGTAACCCCTCAAATAGGCCCAAATATGAAATGTAAAAGACCAGAGCACATGAAGAGAGTAGTGTCTCCGCAGGCGGAATATCAAATAACCCCGAAAAAATATCAAGAAAGAAAAAGAAATACAAAAAAGGAAAGGTGACTCAAGCAATCATACAAAAAAAAAAGAAGCCTGGTCGTGACCATGCCTGGCCATGAAATCTATCAAAGGCCTGAAAAATAAAAAATAGGGGCATATAGGAGGTCAAAAAAAGGTCTGTTTTGTCATAGTTCTAACTTTTAACGGTTTTGTCAATCCTTCTGTGAGGTTTGCCTCCAAAAATTTCTTCACTTTTTCTCCCCCAAGGTTTAACATGAGATGGCTATCTAAAGACCGATTATCATTTTAAAATGGTTTGTTTTTCAAAAATCGTCACATGCTCACATAATCACAGGAGTCCAAAATGGGTAAAGAGTAATGTCAGTGTTTCTGGTGAATCAATTCCTTAACCATAATCTCAATGAGCACTCTCAAAACTTCGGGTTTAGGTCAATGCATGCGCGTCACTTATAGGTGCGACGGCGTCTGATTCTGGGTCAGCGTCGCGCGGTTGACCGTTGGGGTTCCAAGGTGTTCCATCTTATACCTTCTAGGTTGTGAGGAAAGAGAACCGGGTCGGGCAAATCATTAACCTCAAAATTTTTTTGAGCAAACTTGGTGGTCGGAAGCAGCTGGGAGCCTAAGCATGGCATGACGGTATTGTCATCAGTATAAGTCTTAGCCGGTCAAGGTTAGTTTGAGGAGTCTAGAGGCCCAAATCAACCTAGATGTGTGCTTAGGATACCTGGGAAGTTGAGTGTGCATTTCCCTTTCATCATTCAACCAGGCTAAGTTTGGGCAATCACAAGGTGGTCGAAATCAAAAACATGTTTTCATTTATCACACACCTCATTTGTTAATATCCGCTAGCATTTGCATATCTACTTGTTACATCAGTTTCAATACTTTTCCTTTTGTCTGGTTAGTAGGACACGGTCCCTTGACCCTATGCGAATGCTAGGGAAAAGGTAGTTGTTCTCTTTTGGGCAAGGGGCCGAAAATAGATACTACTAATTGTTTCCCTAATATTGTGCATGCAGGAAGAACATGTATGAACAAAAAGCAAAAAAAGAAGTGCCCGAACATCCAAATAGTGAAATATGCATAACATAATGTTTATACATCACAAAACAGGGGCATACCCCTGTATCAGCTCTCAATCCCTCTTCCTTCCCTTCGCCTCATCATCTCTCCTATCACGAGAGGAGTGCCTCATCTGACTCTCAGCGTCATCCTCCCGAGCACGGCGATGACCCGATGCCGGTCACATGGACCCCGAAGAGCCAGCAGGTCGAAGTGCCCTCCATGCGTCCTCAGCAAGTAGGGAGTCGAGGTCTCTAAAGATAGAACTCCCAGCAGGTGCCTGGCCAGCCGATGGGGCAGGGATAGGCGGACGAGCTCCTGGACTCTGTGCGCTGGATCTCGTAGCTCGTTCTCGCCCCTTCTTCATCACTCAGTCCCACAAGGACCAGTACTTGAAATCAAGCTCCCTCACCTCTGCCTGTGACCTCGTCAGCTCCTCTCGCAGGCCGGCTATCTTGCCCTCCTAGTACACGTCTGGATGGGATCCTTCTCTTGTCCTGGCCCGGGCAGTCCGCTCCTCTATCACCTGATTTCTCAATTGTTGATTGAGATTCTCCAATTCCTGCGCCCTGGCTATGGCGGCTTCCACCTCCTGGCGCTGTAAAGGAACTTAGGGTTAAGCAAGCTCAATCGGAATAACACAAGAATGGAACAACTCTCACATGTTGTGCCAAGTCCGCCTCCCGAGCCTCCCCACGATGGAGAGCATCTTGTAACCTCGCCTCCCAATCAGCAGGGGCAGCTGGCCCCTGAGATGATGAGGCTGCGCCAGGATCTCCTCGCGGCCCGTGGCGGGCTAGCATTTCTCTCTGCATCACAAAGAATTCCACAAAATAAAAGGACAATCTCACTCTTGAAACCAGAAATCAAATTTCTCACCAACTCTCCAATTTGGCGAAGCAAGTCACTCGTCTGCAGAACCAAAATCTCATTCTGATTCCTTAAAATCTACACGGCTTTGGTTTCTGGCATCTGTTGCAAGTACACCACCAAGGACAATTAGTAAGAAGAAATTGAATGAAAGGTAAATGAATTGACGCACCCGCTGTGCATTTAGAAACATGCGGTCCGCGTACCGACGGGCGTAATCTCCAAAGTATGTATAACTATCTCGTAGGATTTTATCCTCTTGCGGGGCGTCCCCAGTGCGGTGCCATACCTTAATCTCAGCACGCTTTACCACTCGCCAGTCTTGACCAATTGCAGAAGAGCGGCAACGACCGTGGTTCATATCAGGGTAGGTCGGAAAGGCAAGTAAAGGCTGGTGCCATCCCAACGTACGGAAAGCCATCCGAACGAAGAGGCCATTACAGATATTCACACATAACAGGGGCACTTCTCGCTGGAATTGGGAAAGACTCTGAGACACCCATGGATGATCAGTGAGATCCTCCTTTGCATATGGCATCCACACCACCTGTTTGAAGTGAAAAGTCAAACTTAATCATTGGTCAAGAGGTGCATATCTTGAATTACTCATCATATGAGGAAGAAATGTGTCAAGCTGGGCACGGATGTCCTCCACGCAGTACAAGACGGGACGATAATCCCGAATCACTTCCCACTGCGCCATAAGTGGAGTCCATCCCTCACGATCCGCGGAGATTGCCCCACAGCCGATGGGGAAGTGGGTATATCCCCAAATCTACAAGAGATAACACAGTCAATATCAATCAGTATGAGCAAAGAAGGACATAGATCAACAATCAAGAAGGATTACCTGAAGAAAGGGCGTGAACCCTCCCAAATTGCCGGATCCCTAACGATAGCTCACCAGGTGAGAGAAAAGGTGACCCAGCATCGCTGCTCCCCATGCCATCTTCTTCGCTGCTTGGAGATCCTCCAACAGCAGCAAATACTTCAAGTTGACCTTGTCGGAAGCTGTAGCAAATAGCAGTCTTCCGAAGAAGAATAGGAGGAAGATCCGCAAATTCTCATCATCTGAATGGCCATCCAAATCTAGCAAAGTCTCCACTCTCTTGGCAAAAGCCTCAAGAGTCTCGCTCGGCATCCACTGTACCCGACTCAATCCCACAGACCGGGCAAAATGGCCGAGGGGTATATGAGATAATGCTCCTTGGACTCGGTAGTACCCTTCACCCAGGAGTCAATCTGAAAGCTGTCTGTAATCCCTAAGTTCAGGACCCACTACTGGAACACCAATGATCGGCAACCCTGTCAAAAAAGAGACGTCTTCCAACGTGGGCAATATATGTCCCCAAGGCATAATAAAGGCTCTGCATCTGTCATCCCAACGCTCCCGCAAAACCACCAAGAAGGGTGCATCCACCATGAATGGTCGGATCCGAAACAGCGGTCCGAACCCAAATGCATCCACCTGGAAAAGGAGCCGATTGGACAGTGCATTGTACCAGGCCTAGACTAACTCCCAAGAAACTCTGCCCCGAACTCTCTGCGGTCCCTGCAAATCCCAAGAGAATAAAAGTTAGGGGCATATATAAATATGCATAAGAGGCATGAACGGCGGGGCCGCCTGTCGTCTGACCAGACAGACGGCTTGGCAACTCGCCGTCCGCCAGGCCGGCTACCACATATCAAATTAAAAAAAAAAAAAAATCAAAGAAGGACTCACCTTCTTCTTCTTTGGGGGAACCTCCTCGTTGCCGCCATCTTCCTCCTCATCTTCTTCTTCTTCTCTGGCTTCTTCCTCTTCACCGACTTCATCTTCCTCCTCTTCATCGTCACCTTCCGCCTCCTTTTCTTCTTCTCCTTCTTCTTCGCCGCGGAGCGTGTCTTCGCTGGCCTCCTCGCCGCTGCCACCGCCAGCATCCACACCATCGCTGCCGTCGGCCACCGCCGCCTCGCTATCGCCACCACCGGTTCTTCTCCTCCTAAGGGAACGGGGGAGCCACACTCGAGCTATGAGAGGGTGAGGAGAAAGCTGGGGTCAAGGAGAAGAAGAGGAAGAAAGAGTAGGAAAAGTAACAAAAGGGGGTTTTGGAGGCTTTTTTAAGGCCAACCGCCGGCACGGATGGCCACAAGGGTCGGACGGCCACGCATGTGGCCGTCTGCCGTCACGGACGGCCGCACATGTGGCCGTCCGCCGGCACGAACGGCCACGCATGTGGCTGTCCGCTAGAACGGACGGCCACAAGCGTGGCCGCCCGTGGATCTTCGTTTATCTATGTCGAATCTTTAAGATTAAAAATAAAATTTTTATTCACCAAGTTTTAATAAATACATCATTCAAGTGCTCTATGACCTATGAAAAAGGCACATACAGCAGACCTTACATTTCTTAAATAATTGACATATTTCTGGACCTCTTTAGAATTCTCTGCTACATCAATGCAGGCCTTGGTGAATCTAGAATGACGGCGCCATGCACATCGAAGTCGTTCTATAGCCCTTGCTTCCCTTGCATACCCTGTATGCCTCGATACAATCAGCATATCATGTAAAGCAGGAAGTAGCACTTGTCTTGGAACTCCAATCTGGAGATGGTAGCGATGTCCTTGGTACACGATTAACTTGTTAGGGCCGATTAGCTACAACTCACGTTCACGAGAAGCCCTTGTGGTAAATTCCATACTCCGAAGGATCATCGGAACAAAGATGAATTTTTCCACAGTCAGAAAATTCAGATAATCACGCCAGTCATCCCTCGTCTTGAGATGAGCCGTGAGACATCTAACTTGATCTTCGGGACCAAGAAGTGAGCGTGCAGGATACCACGCACTGTGCTGAAATATCTTGGAAGTGGAGGTCACCTTCTCATCAAAATAAAAAACTAAGTGCATCTCCATCCACAACTGCAGAGTAAATAAGCTCCCCCTTACAGATCGCCCCATACTCATGTGATTGAGCCCTCCGTATAGATGTGACAGAATCACCGGGGCAAGAGATTGACCTCTCCACAGCAAGCTCAACACACCTACATACTCTCTTTCTAGCACAGAGCCTGAAGTTGGAAACCACATGACTCTCCCGAGGACTAGGCATAACCCCCGCATCAGTCTTTCAAGCTCGACCGTCTTGCGTTTAATCTCTTGGATCAACCAGTGCGCAAGACGATCGATGAGGATTCCTCGCTTGTCACTCATACGGCATACCTCCCGTTTGTCTTGTACTATATCAGCAAAGATCACCTCCCATGCAGGCAAATCGGAGGGATCGCCAGTGGCTAGACCCTCCCAGCCATAGAAGATTCCTACCTCCTCTATCAGTACTGTCGCTTCGAACTCTCGAAACACGAATGTATGCGTCTCCGGATGCCACAGTTCAAGCAGTGCGCCCAGCCCCTCCCAATGCCAGTGAATGAAGTTGAACCACTTCGCGAACACAATAGACCGGGTCAGATTCCACCGACGCATATACACCCTCATGTCTAGAGTGATCGTGTCCATTAGGTCCGCAAGCCATGCATACCTTCGAGTATGCCGAGCATCAGGGAATTTATGAATAGACTGCAGGACAACCAAAGGTCAAAGGAGAGAAGAGAGAATCAAAGTAAAACAACATAAAAGCTTGAGCTTACTTGTCCATGGGCCAGTAGGCTGCTGAGATGGCCTTCAACGTCAGATAGAACCTGAAGTTCCCTGGCAGTCGCGTGAGCAGAAGACAAGGCCATAGTCCTCGTAGAAAATTTTGAGATTTTCAGAAGGGAGCCTCGGGACAAGTCTCCCCTTTTAAGGCTACAAGATAGACTATGGTACTTTCCATGTTCCATAAAAGACGGAGGACATGCATATCCATCTTTTCATAGATGGCATATCCCTTGGCCTTCCACCTTTTCGTCGAAGGCATGCTAGTTGGCCTTCCACCATTTTGAAAAAAGACCCTTCCACGAAAAGCATGCTAATTAACCTTCACCCCTTCTTACCTTGAGGAGGTAACTTCACCACGAGTTCAGGAGACCTCTTTGCTTAACATCAACAAATTAATGGTTATTCCTGAAAATCGAGTCAAAGCCATATCGGATTGGCATTCTACAATTAGAATAGCCATATCTTCCATATCGGCTTCGACTCGAAACTAGCTATTTGCTTCTCATCCTATTGCAGTTTAAATACTTGAATGCTGTGATCAATGGATATATATGAACTTTACTAATGTGCGCTATTGTAGCTGCAGGAAAACTGAAGCAAGTAGGACTGAAGACGCAGGAGGCTAATAACTTTGGGCGTATAGACTCTGAGTTCCTCTTTAAACAAAACAATGAGGAGTCTATATTCCCCAAGTTATTCGATTGGCCAATAAATCCCTCCTGTTTGCATTAGAAATTTGTTTTCCAATTTTTAAACCAGCATGCATTGCATAAGCATCATCCACCATTCCCGCCCTAAGGGCAAAGAACACAACTTATCACTTTGCTTAACCCATTGTTGATCTGTGAGTCTGGCAATTGTTTGTTTGTTAGCCCTTTCGAGCTGCAAGACCTTATCCTTTTCCAATTCGCATACTTGCAAATCTCTCACTTGGCGATCATGTGATGCGCCAGGCCACCGCGCGCCCGTTGTGTTGAGACATTTTCAAGTCATGCTCTCTTCATCTTTCATGCCTGAGATCCCCTTGGGCCAGATCGTTGT
The DNA here is from genome assembly GCA_030544215.1 of Zantedeschia hybrid cultivar. Classification (NCBI taxonomy): domain Eukaryota; kingdom Viridiplantae; phylum Streptophyta; class Magnoliopsida; order Alismatales; family Araceae; genus Zantedeschia; species Zantedeschia hybrid cultivar. The sequence goes on from JARZZO010000011.1 coordinate 54,019,756, forward strand.
ATCCTAGTGCGCCAAGGCCTCGCGGTTCCAACACCCGAGGGTCCCACGGATTGTGATTCTCTAGTTTGGATTTTGTTCCCCTCCTTAATCACCCTTGCAATCCAAATGACTAACTCTCATGCATTTACCACATTCTCATATCATCCTTGGATATAGCTCATCCCTTCTTCGGACTGTCCAAAATCAGGTTCAATTTTCGGAACACTTATTTATCATTCTGCTCCACTCCACTGCAAAACAAGTGTCCCGAAGGGGCATTTGTAGACATCGATTTTGGACCCCCCCCTTTTGGTCGTAAAGCCCGGTCACCATTAGCCCATCACCATCAAACCGATCACCTTAACCATCTCATTTAATCCATCCAATTTTCTCAGCCCACTAAATAATCAGGCCCATTAACCAATCTAAGCTTTCGCCACCTTTTCATGGAGGGCCAACCAGCCCGCCTTCCATCATCCTTGGAAGGCCACCCCTTACCTTCCACCATCCTTGGAAGGCCAACCAGCCCGCCTTCCACTACTAGTAGAAGGCCAACTACCTTGCTTTCCACTTTTTGGCCACCTTTTTTATTTGTTTTCGCCACCTTTTTCGTAGAAGGCCAACTAGTTCACCTTCCACCATCTTTGGAAGGCCACTCCTCGCCTTCCACGACCTTTGGAAGGCCACCCCTCGCCTTTCGCCATCCTTGGAAGGCCACCCCTTGCCTTCCACCACCCTTGGAAGGTCACCTCTCGCCTTCCGCCGCCCTTGAAAGGCCAACTGGGCCGCCTTCCAACTTTTCGTAGAAGGCCAGCTACCTGGCCTTCCACGGAATTGGAAGGCAAGAAGGTTGGCCGTTCATCCTTCTAACTTCCACCTTGACCTCATCTTCCCACGATCTCTCCCACTCGGTACCCTCATCTCTACTACTCCGATCACTTCCCACTCCGGCAACTGCCGCACGTACAACCTCCGACTCTTGACCGCTTCCTATTAGTTCCTTGATAATTAACGATGATTTAGAACTAGAATTTCTCCTATTTTCTACTCTCCTATTTAAACCCTTTTATTCCTCCCGGAGAGGGAGTTGAGAGAGAGGTTGGCGGGCGAGGATTGAAGGTTGCATTTTTGGAGGTTCGCCAGTCTGGAGGTTACGGACAGTGGAACGGGAGCATCTGGAATTCCTCCGACATGGGCTTGTTCTTCTAACTCTTCTCCTCTTTCTTTTCTATGCACTGCACTCGCCACCCTTCCACATATCATAGTCTCCTTTTACTACATCCCATCCATCTCATCACCATGACACACACGTACACTTCATTGCATGCATTTTAAGACATCCTACCACCCACTCTAACAGAGGTTTCGAACAAAAAAAAAAAGGAGGTGGGTGGCCATAACATATGATCATCTTCCCTCCCCAAACATCTATCAGGTGCGTCCCCTTTCAATTTTAACTCGTTTATTTGTTTGCATGAACGGATTCTACATATCGCAGTTCTAATCGGGTTATTTCTTTTCTCTGTTTTGTCTTTTCTTTTCATGGGCCCTTACCACATTTTGCGTGTAGACTACCGAGCTCTCCTCCTTCGGCCGGCTGGAGGCAGAGAAGAGTAATCCGTCGTTTCCCGCTCCATCAGAACGCGATCAATCTCACCATCCTGCAGAGCACAGGGACCGTAAGGTAATGCTCCTGACAATCACATACTTCAATTCCTAACCCGATCAAAATCGCCGCAGTGCTAAGACGAACGGAGAAGCCCTCACCCATAAAGGAGACAGCAACAGCGGAGACGTTCCGGATGTCTACACTAAGCTCAAGCTTCATCAACTGAGGTTGAAACTGCAGATATATGTGGCACTCTCCCTTATAACGTAGTGGGACATTACCTCCCTCCCGAGGGGGGATGTCTCGGGTTCGCCCCACCCCGGTGTAAAAGGTGGGCAATAAATCCCGACTGTTCACCTTCTTAAGGCAGTTATCTCGCCCTCTTGGACGGTTCGTGCGCATCTCCTTTATAGGAGGAATTCAAACCCAACTCTCTTGAATTGTGGTCCTCCTGTCCAACCAATGGGCTACTATGATTAAAAAAAGGTGCGGTACTAGTACTCTCCCATCCCGAGGCAGGATCTTCCTGCCTGCAAAAGGGACCTTGGGTAACTCCTGACACACATTGTTGGTGATATAAACATTATATGTTGATAGACAACATGAAAACCTTATACGAACGTGGCTGCAGGATTTGGTTGGTTAAATGCCCTATTCAACCTTCCCTGCTTAAAACCAGCGACTTTGAGGGGGCACGGAATACTAATGAAAGTACAGTAAATGGTGCAAACTCAACGAACTTGGAACCAAATTTAATTGCTTTCAGATTCCAAAAGCCATTTTCAAAACTCCTTTCTGACAAATGGAGTACAATCTATCAAGGTCTTGCCCTCTCCGACTAATCCACCACAAATATTACACTGCTATTTCTTTTGGTAACATCAACCAGATGTTCCTCTTGGCATCCTAACAATAAAGAATATATATGCTGAAAAATAATGAATATTGTATTATCTTGGCATTCTATTTTGTGCGCGAGGTGAATCTTCAGGTGATTGGAGCCATATGACTGTAAGGACCCAAACCGCTCTACCCGAAGGATGAGCAATTCACGCAAAATCCATAGTTTAATAAGATCCAAAGATTTGAGTTCACTCTGTTCCACCTTGAATCTGGTTCTCAATTTGTCAATCTATCTTATGAATCCTGACTGTTCTTGGAATACCAAAGTTTCTTCTGGCATATCAACAACTTTTCCATCTCCACATTGTACTCAGTGTCATGTTTCTGGCAACTCCATCTCATGCCCTTGGCAAGGGTTGCTATGGCATCCAAGAAATAGTTAGCTTCACGAACAATCACATATCCACTTGGACGTAGGATGCGATCCATTTCGAGTAGAACATACTTCATCTCGCACCTGGCAAGACAAAAAATAGTGGCAAATGATTGAGTATCTGGTTTTGAATCAGCATGTGAATATCTAGGTATTACTACGAGCAACTTATACATACTGAAAGTGTATCAGCAATAAAGTTGTACAATGATTGGAAGAGCAAAAAACACAGTTTAGGTTGGTCAGCATGCTTTCTGCAGTGACTATCAAGCTAAACAGTGCAACACCGATGCTTCAGAAGAGATGCTTCAGAAGGATCTTCGGCACAAATCCTATACACTTCCTGTTCCACTTAAGACTCGTCCAAAAGGGATTTAACAAAATTTTAGTCCTCAACCCAGAAAATAGGGTGGAGATTCCTTATCCATGGTTATGGCACAGATGGACTTCAATGAAAGATGCATCGGTCAGATCAGGGCATGTGTACTACATCTCCCTGGCAAGGTTTGCAGTCCTTGCAAACAGTCAGCCTACAAGTTTAGTACACAGTAGTAGGGGTAAATTATGATCCAACTTTCTTCCATAATAGTATTAGTTGTCCATAATTATGATTCACAAAACTGATGTTTGGTTTCTTCCCTGAAAAACTTTTATATCCTCTTCTTATAGCAACACTGAAGTTTGTGAAAAGCAAATGTATTCACATGGTCTCCTTACTACAGTAAGCATGCTATTTTAGAAATATTGGCAGATGGCCTTAGTGCTGCCATCAGAACAATTCTTGGCTGGACACACTGAACTAACAAGGCCCAATTTGCTGGATAGGTTAATAAAACTGATGGATCCAGAAGACTAGACAAAGTTGCCAAACAATCAGAGATTTTCTACCACAAGAACAGGTTTTGACTCTTCCTAGAGTTTGAATCAATCATCTAGGACCCTAAGTGAATGCCACACTTTAGTTATCCTAGCTGGCAAATGCGTGTGATTGCACTTGCTGGCAGGGGGAACATATCAATCTGGCATACCGTGACAGCAGAAGTGAAGCAAATATGAGAACATGTAATTATTTATAGAAAAATAAATATGGATACAACTACAATACGCAATAAATTTACCTGTGACTTTCAGCAGTAAATAATCCATCAAGATGCAGCATATCGTATGTCCGAGGATAAGTTGAAAAAGCCTCGCACCTACACGATGGCAACGGAGAAACAACCAATGATAAGAAAAAGAGCTGACTGTAATGTACGAAACAAGAAACTGTCAAGTTACAGATGATAGTGCATGTACACGCTAATAATAATGTTTGACAGATGCATGGATAAATCTTAATCCAGAAGAACAGAGATATCCTTTCTGATGGATGCACAAATAAGTCTTACAAAAAAATCAGTAATGCTGGCCGTGAAACAGATAATTAGCAGACAGAGACCTCATGACAAATGGCATTACATCCCTTAAGCTAAACATGCAATATTGCCGCCTAAAAAAAAAATTCTATGATAACTATCAGTGGAACACAATGCTAACTTGGGAAGATAACTGCACGATAAATGGAGAGTTTGATTCAAATTTCAGGAATTATCAGCGTGACGATGGTAAAATGACAAAATTTCCAACCTTTAAATTGAAGGCCTAGTCCTAATGTCTAATAATATAGTGATGAGAGAGGTTTATGTAGGGTTGAGAGGCAAAAGAAAAGGAGAAAATAAGTCCTGATTAAATAAAAAAATCAGAAAAGACTGCTTGAAGGTGCCCACCTTGCAACCATACTGTAAGACTTAAACCAATTCAGGTGACACAATAATCCCATTAAAATTAGCTATAGACACATCTTCTATTAGTTATACAAGCATGCAAATATCTTGTCAGAAAAAAAAATCCTTTTGCATTTTCACATTCAAATATGTCTTTGCATAAAGAAGAGTAAGAGTAATAGAAGGTTTTTTCACATACCAGTCATGGTAAGTGCCTATCAGTCCTCGATCATAAATCACACCAAGAGAATGTGGACCATATGAAGAGACTACATTCATGACCCATAGTGGAGAATCAATAAGAGCGGCAGCAAGTCCTCCATATAATGTATTCATGTCCATAACATTCCGAAGTTTATCAGTTCCAAGTGCTGGAATTAATGTCTTATAATGCTTGACTCTTGCCTTCCATTTACTATTGTCATGCTTAAAAGCACCTGCATTGCCACCAGGAACCATTGATATACGGTCTGGGGCAACATTCAGCCGCTGTGGCCATTTTGGGATAGATTTGAGGTCTATCTTCTTGAAGTTCTGGCTTGGTACAGAAACACAAGGCCGAACTGGAATATACCATGCTTCATCTGGATCTGTGCTGTCATCACATTTTGGTGGGTAGGATTCAGGTTTATTAATTCGATCATAGCAGCTACTGTTCGAAGTCTTCTGCCACACAGCAATATCATCTTTTTTGCTGTATAGTTTGAAGCACATGCTTGTTAGTAACTTCTTTAATTTGTCAAAATCTGCCTTTTGCTCTTCAATAGTTGTGTTCCATCCGCGCCATCGATTCTCATAATTCACTGGCGGGCCAGAGAGAACCCAAAAGCCACCAGGCCTAAGTATTCTATGAATTTCCATAAGATAAAGTCCACCTACAGGAGCAGCATAAGAGGAATTTAAGCCAGAAACCTAATTATCTACAGAAAAAAAGAGAATACATAACTTGGACTTTACAATAATTATGTGTTAATGATTCACTAAGCACCTAAAGGTCTTTAAATGAGGAGCATTACCAAACTCTGTCCATGGGATAAGGCATCTAGAGCAGTGAGCCATATCGAATGAATTGGAAGGGAAAGGAAGCCTTTGGGTGGAGATAATGCCCAAGATAGCTGGAATACCACGTTCAAGGGCAAATTGGACTTGAGCCTCATGATTGTCTCTGGGTGCAAGAGAAACAGTTAAAATTCCACGGTCCAATAGATCGCCTCCCCAACTTGCTACCTGCAAAGTAACATTCTCATTCATTGAATGATAACTGAGACAACAAAATCCACAAAGAGAAAAGCAACCTAAGTTTACATTGCTGCAACTAAAAGTAAATAAGCCAATACATCAAGAGCAATAAACAAGGCAATAATACATGACACTCGTTGACGACAAGAGGATGGCATATGGTTCTTCAGTTAAATGATGATCTTTTTTGTGACTGAGCCGGTGGTTCAGTTGGCATGCATACCTCACCTCAAGATATTTCACTCTCACCCAGCCTGTTTAATGCACATTCAAGGGTTTTTGCCCCTCACAGGTGGTGGTCCATTGATAAAATGATTTGTCTTTTTTTTTTTTTTCAAAACTGAGGGGGTTTGGATAAGAACACCAATAAGCTTTGTCATATTGACAGCTAATATTCATTATACACCGAGCTATATTGAAATTTGAAAGACATTACTATTTAGGGTGAACCTTACTGAACCAAGAATATCAAGTGGAAACCAAAAGTCAAGAGACCACTTCTGGCTAACAATATTAAGCCTTGAAAAGAAAGGAGATTTATTTGAACAATGCAACCTGTAACACACAAAAAATACGTGTATGCTGTGTCCCACCCTCACTTTCAGCTCAAGACAAAGGAGAAACTAGAATCAGCTGTGCATTGCCCTAAGCAATAAAATGAAGCCACATTGGTATTTGACAGCACCAGTACAAGAAAAAAACAGAAAAAAGAATAATGTTTACCAAGTACAATAGCCATGGATAAAGCCCCAAAACTTCCAAAGGATTAACATGCATATATGCAGATTTTAGATGCAGCACTTGACTGACTCCTTGTAAGAGAATAACATGGTCTTCATCTGTCTTTAACACCAATATAACAGTAACCACTGCTTAGCATTACTGGAAAATGCATTCATACTGGCAGTCGCAAGAAAGACCACAATGCACATTTTTTTTCCATGGGCCTTACTACAGAAGTGAGCAGATTTTCAGCACTGAAGGAGTTTAAGTTTTGTAAACCTATGTGTGCAACAATGGATCACAGCACGTGCATTCTTGAAAGACATGCATATCAGGTTATAGTTGTAAAAGAAATAGAAGAGGCATCAAGGAGACTGTAGGACATCTCATAGCAATGCTTCCTTTCTATAGCTGAACGCCAAGTAGCCTCATTAAGAGGAAAAAAGAAAAAAAGGAAACATATACAGAAATGCACACAACAGCATAAATAACATAGCATCCCAGAAAAATGGCAGAAAGTAATATCATGGATAAAGTTTGGCCTTCAGTAATGTCTCGAGGGAAAAGGAATTGGTGAGAAAATGACTAAACATGTTGCAGATCATTCTTTCTATAACAGTGTTGCAAGAAAACTCAATTTTGTCTGAGTGAGGTGAAGGGTAGTTACCCCACATCCTGTATCAATAGCAGTTCTGACAGTCCCATCCTTCATCCCAGCAATCAAATCTTGCATTAAGTCAACATATGCACTGACTCCTCGGGGGAACATTGTACCTCCCCCTGGAAAAATAAACTTTTCACCTTCTTTCCTTAGCCAGTTCTGATTAGACTTCTGATTGTTTATCCAGTCATATGGCACATTTCTGAAATTATATGATAGGTGAAAAAATATCTTAAAATAACGTTGCACACCAATCGTTCAAAGCAAATTAGAACTAATTGTGAAGGAGATAAAGAACAAGAATGAATTAGATGCGGTATTGTACAACATATTACAAGACAGTTGCATCCTCTTTGTTAGTCTGTTTCCCATTCTTGATAATCACATAACTTATCAGTGCTTGTCAACAAGGATGCAAAAGATAAAGAAAAGATAGATTACCTGTACCAACATTCATTTCTGCTGTTCGGCCATCTGATTGGTACCTTATACCCATCTGGAGGTGGCACCAAGCATTCTTTTCTCTCAAAGATAGGGGGGCAGTGACGTTCCATAAAGGAAAGCCGGTAGTTACCATACTTCCTCCACCTCTGCAACAGGACAAATAACAATAATTACTGTCATGCTATTCCCAAGTATTAGTCAATGGCAATATTTCATTGTAGTAAGACTGCAAATGTATATGATATGCTACTTATGTATGCATTTGATTGCAGGAAAAAATATCCTTACATTGTAATTCACCTTCAAAAACTGCCTAACAAGTGGGAAAAAAAAAACTCCATGCTTGTGGACTTTTTGCTAACGACAAATCAATAATTTTAAAGTATATAATTTGGTTACTTTTTCAATGACTCCAACAGTGACATTCAAGTGATCTCTAACAAGATGGGGCCAGGCTTAAGTGCACCTTTGGGTCTGTGCATGGAGTGTAATCTTGATAATGCTTGCTGCACTCTGGGAAAACAACAGACTTCATTTTAAGTGGAGCAGCTGAGGCCTTAGTTGAAGTTTCCTGGTGAGATGGAGCTTCTGACATAGCATTGCGTGCGACAAATTTGTTCCTATCAGGAAAATAAATCCCTCCAAGATAGAATGAGAATCCACATAGAACTATGAACATCAACGTTATCGGGACCGTCCTAGATTTTCTGTCAGGATGAACTGCGGGCTTGAATTCTTTACTCTTCATCCTGTACTTTCAGAATGAATACCTGCAACATCCAAGGAGAAACAAAATTTATACACTGAGCAATGCAAAGTTAAAGCACTGACAAAGCGCACACAAAGGTAGTGAACATATTTAACATTACCACACTTTCTGTTAGGCTACATTAAAGGAACCATGGACTTGATAACAGAAAAGGTAATGAACAATACAGAATGAGGCACCTCCACAACCAAGAAATTCAATTTTCATTCTATAAACCTGCCGTCTTCAATAGAAAGGTATAATCATGCATAATAGAAGTACAATGTCAAACACTCCCACACGACAACAACATCACACACACCAAAGAAACCTTAGAAACCAGGAACACCCACTGCTTTTCCTTCTTTTTTCCTTTGAAAGTGAAATTAGAAATTAGAAACTTGATTGATCAATCATTCATGTGTGGGTTAGCCTCCTTTTTGGACAGTAAAGCCCCCAGAGAAAGGTCTTCTCAGTGGAGATGTTCGACCTGGCACCTGAAGAAGGACGTTTCCCGAAGGAGAGTGAAATCGTAAGGAATCAGAGGTATTGGATCGCCCCAAAGCTGCCTCTTTAGCAATAACCTCAGAAAAGCTGAGTTATGATCAGCACAGAGCCAGGAAGATAGATAGCAAGGCAAATGTGAGAAAGGACCTAGATACCACTACTAATCACTACTAAAGTCCAGGTCTCTGACTGATCTGATAATGAAGAACATACTCCCCTGCTGCCGCTGTCTCTTTTATCATATCTCCTCCTCAAATCAAGAATCAATCGCAAGCAGGAGCGTCCACCAAAAAACGACAAGAACATCACTATCTATAAACAACCGAACTCGTCCTCACCAAAGGGAGAAAGAAAACAAATCCAGCAGTCACATTCGACCCGGTTCTCCAATCTATACTAGAAATTCCAAATCCTAGAACAGAGAAAAAAGGACTAGACGACATGAACAAACGAAAGTAGAACAGGATTCATAGAAATTGCGAGGGAAGAAAAGAAGAAAACCCAAACTAGTCGATCCGACGAATACCCAAACCAAAAGGAGCAAATGCAAGGAATGGAAGATACAAGTTTAGATCGAGACATCAAATATCTCCACCACCTGCTTGGGGTTGATGGCCCTGAGCCACCTACCAATTAGAACAAGAGATTGCCCACCCTGCATCTGGATCAAAAAAAGGAGGCCAAAGGAAGAGAGAGAGAGATAACCAGAGGAGACCCAGATGGCACGAAGCATTAAAACAACGAACGAACGCGCGCACACACACAAAAAAAAGAAGAAGAAGAAGAAGAAAGGATCACCAGGCGAAGAACAGGAAGGTACGAAAAACGGAATTCGCAGACAAAAGTGCAATTAAACACTCTACAAACAGAGCTCCTACCACCGATCCAATCCAAGATCCGTAAGCCAAAAATTGGAACATGTGGAGAGAGAGAGAGAGAGAGAGAGAGAGAGAGAGAGAGAGAGAGAGAGAGAGTTGAGAGAAGAAAAAAAACACATCACCTCACCATGGCATCCAAGGGGGGAAAAAAGAGGGAGAGAGAAATCCACAGCAACCAGAGCAAATCAAAACGCGCAAAACCACGGCAACGGCAAAATTAAACGGCATTACACAGAGGAACAGATTGGTTACCTTTCGCACACAACACAACTCCTCTGCCTCTCTCTCTCTCTCTCTCTCTCTCTCTACGCCTGTAGCTCCTGCAAGCTCATCAGAGGAGAACTGCAGCATGAACAGCGAAAGAGAAGACGACGGAGATGGACGGCAACCTGCTCTGCCACTACCTCACCGCCTCCACCATTCATCAAACCACTCCTCTCTCTCTCTCTCTCTTCTCTCTTCTCTCACTCCACTCTCTCGCTGCTTCTTCTCTACTCCTCCCTCCCTTAAATAACGACAGCCACCCTTCCACGCTGCTCCTTCTCCATTTGGCGCTGCCCTCTCTCTAAACTCTCTCCCTCTATTTATCTCCTTCCTTCTTCTTTTACCTCTTTCTACCTCTGGTTCTTCCCTTCTTCCCCCACCCACATCTCTCTCTCTTCCCCCCGGCCTAAAACGCCATTTCTGGACCCTAATTGCGACCAACCAATTAAAATGCGCCATTTGGCGATGACACTAGCCCTTGGTGCATATACCCTGGCGCAGAGGAATCTTCTCCCCCGCGTTCCATACGCCCCAGCAAGTGCAACAGGCGAAAGCTTACGTCACCTACATAAGACGTCCCTTATCTACAACTTAGCTTAACCGGACCCGACATTTAGAGACAAGTTCGCCTTCATTTCTCCTTCCCCCACAATTCCGTCGGTGCGGTACACTTGTCCGCGGGGGCATTTTCCTTGCTTGCCCATGCCCGCCGCCCCGCCGATCGCCTCATCATGATCTGATCAACCTTTCACCATTGGACTGCGACGCGGGGTTCACTAATGGGCCAAATCAGTAGGCCCCGCGGGCCCTCACAAGCCCCACGCGGTTTGCGCCGCTACCCCCGAGGTGGGTCCACCAACAGATCTGCGCGCTTCCCCACCGCCGCTCCGGATCCGTCGACCGGGCAAAACGGTTCCGGCTCTCCACGGCTCCAGCAGCATGGGCCGATTTCTCGATGCACCTGGGGAGGGGGATTCTTTGCCGTCTGATGGGGATCCAGCGGATGCGTGGTTTTGACGTGGAGCCCACTTGCTTTGATTAGGAGAGGACCACCTATGCTACGATGGTCTCGATTTGAATGCGAATAAGGGAGGTTGATAAGAAACGGTGTATCTGGATTGTGCAACATCTTTAGACACATAAAGTCAAGTTATATGAAAGGTATATAAGTTATTTATCTCTAAAATGACGTAAAAAATATGTGTACAATTTATTTTCATATGTCTAAAAGATGTTGAACGGTTCATAAGTACAAATCCAACCGATCTCGTTCTTATTAATAACGTCAACACCGTGCGTGTTTAGGACCCGGGTCCAGAGGACCAAGTGCAAGAGGACCAAAGGAAGATCAGAATATCTGGGGCCGACGCGGTGGACACCTAAAATTTCGCAAGTGGTTTTGATGAAGTTTTCCAGAAACTTCCACAGAGGAGCATCACCTAACGTGGACCCCTTTCTAAAATTTAGGAATTTTCAAAATTAACCAACTTCCAGTCACCTCTACTTTTTATTATTAATAAGGAAAGATAATTATTATCCTTTATTTTTCCATGGTAAATCTTCTTTCTTTGCACAGTCTATTCCACCCACTTTTTTTTACTTCCTATTAATTAGGGACATCCCAATGTTCCCTCCTTGCCGAGGGAAAACCTTCACATAGAAGTCCCATTAATTAATTATTAAACATTAAGTTTTTTTTTTCCTCCCATCTCTCCTCTCGAACCTTCACTCTCACCCATCCTTCATTTCAAGACGTTCTTGTGCGACAAGTCCATTCTAAATTCTTGTCAAATGTCATCTCTTTTGGACCATTTATTCGTGATGTTTAGATGGATCATCGTAGAAAGAGGTCGGTTATTTTTTTTATTTCTTTTGATCTTGTCTCTATGTTTGTTAAAAAACCCTTTCTTTTATTGTACAATTAGGTAGATATTTAGATTTAATGCATACCTTCTAATAATTGCTATTTTGATGTCATGTCATTATTCATTAAACTTTGAACACGTTTGAGATGCTTGATCAATTTAGATTGTCCAATTGAAACGATTCAATGGTGAGTTGTGTGATATTGTCCATCTATTACATTTTCATTACATATTTTCTCATGTAGATCATATCTGACTAAATCGTACTTAAGAGAAAAAAGACTTAAGTCTATTTAATACTCTGCAATGAAAATTACTAGAACAAAGTTGTATTTGCTATGCAATTAAATAAAAGGTACGTTTCTCACATACCATATACTCCTAGATGTTAAAAGAATTGAAAAAAATTAGTATAAAAGTAATAACAAATAATTTATTTAAAAGTTAAATACTATTTAAATATATTTTAGTTTTACATTTATTATTTAAATAAATTTTATTTTTATGTAAATTTAAAAGTACCATACACTTACAATGGGCCCTCCAACAGAAGAATCTTACGTCCACCCCTAGATCAGAAACTGCTGATAACCGTCCATAGTGTCCGAACCTGGCTTTAATCCCTGATCAAGCGCTAGCATCAATTATTTGTACTAGAGTAATATTTGTTGCCATGTACAGCAGAGAGTCGTCCAATCCGGTCTGATGGAACAGCTGTTTTGCAGCCTGTCTAAATTTAGGGGGACTTTTGGGGGATGTTTTTTATTTTTCTTTATTTTATGTTTGGATTTTTTTAATTTTTTAGGACATCCGATCAAAATAGGATGGTACCGTTGAATTGTTCGAGTTGGCTCCTATCCGATTGTTAATTTTTTTTTAATTTTTTTTTTATTTTTTACACGTAAATTGAGGTTTATGTCAAAAAATTCTTTTGTGAAAAAAAAGGGTCTGATCTGAATAATTTGACTGCACCGTTCAATTTTTAATCAGACATTTCAAAAAAAAAAAAAAAAATCCGAACAAAATAAAAAAAATAAAAAAATATCTCTCCTAAATCTAAAAGGACTGCATAGCAGCCGTCCGTAGGCTGTTGTGCCATTAAGTTTTACTCTTTGTACTATACGGGCGTGGTTGGTGACTCTTGTGAAACATGAGGAGTCGGGTTCCATCCCATGGACGCGTAATAGCATCTTTTCATGTAAAGCGTGCAGTCTGGAGTCTATGACTCAAGAGGCGACGACGGATCCGATGGAATTGTGACCGAAGACTGATAAAATTACCTTAGTTTGACATAGTTCGACTTCAGACGAGATTAATGTCATCTATGTCTTGACTCAAATCAAAGTGCATTACGATCCGAAAAATATATGTCACACTAGCCATAGAAGTAAGAGTAAAATTTGCTTGGCTGCCGGTGTTTCCATTGAAAAAAAAAAGAAAATCGAAAGTTTTTAATTGGCTCGTTATATCCTATATGTCCGTAGTTCCGTACAATTTGATCTTCAGTTGGAGGATCTAAAAAATTTTCAAAAATCTCAAATCCGATTATTGGGCTCAATTTTTATGTTTCAAATTTTTTTAAGTCGTCTGATTGGAGATCAAATTATTTAGACATCAAATTATTTAGACATGTAGGTCGAATTGGGACACACCAAAAATAAAATTTATTTTTTAATAAAAAACACTGACTGCCGGTGCATGAATGACTGTCCATGCAACAAGTTCTTACTCTAGAAGTAATTAGATCTAAGAGTTGATGCGGCCGAAAAGCTAAGGAGCCTGTTCGGTCAATGAGGACCCGGTCAATGAAAGGAGCCGAGTCGGGGATGAGTCGGTGCCGCCCTTCACACTTGAAACATCATGTCAATAGGGTCTTGGGTTATGTTCCAAGGGAAGCCCCTCCGACGCTCAAGTTAGCGCGTGCCAAGTGGTGGAAGAAGAGTGGAGAGATCAGAGAGTAGAGAAAGAAATGCTAAGATACTCCACTTACTTATATAGTATGAGGGGCCCCCTTTTATAAAGTTGGGTAGGTGACGACACTAAAGAGGCAGCCGATGTGAGACTATTTATGGATGTCCCTTTCTCTTCCCTGCCTTTATTGCTGGGACCTGAACCCAAGGGGCTCCATGAGCCGACTCCCCTAAGGACCCCATCGATGGGTCGCTGCTCAGGCCGAGTTTGAACCGGGCCCATTAGGTGATCCTATCATCGTTAGTCCCCAACTCTCGGGACGCCAAGCGAGAGGCGACGCGTCGGGAGTGGACTCATCTTGCACAGTGATGCTGAGCCGAGCTAGGTTTACCTAGTCAAGGGTACACCCTCGTCTGCCAAGAATCCACACATGCTGACCAGGTTGAGGCGAGTCGCTTGAGGTAAGGGGCCAAGGGATGACTGGGCCGAGCCTAGCAGTGGCTGACTGAGTCGAGACAATTGAGAGGCTAAAGATTGGGTCGACCTATAGCCAGGCTGAGGTGACCAGCTGTTTGATCAGACCGGGTTCCTCAGAAAGTTAGGGAAGTCGGGTGCAATATTGAGGCAATCAAGAAAGGTGCCAAAAAATTTGAAACTCCCGCAACTATGCATGGGAGTCGAGGTGAATGCCATACATCGTCATCGAGTGGATGCCGCTTAAAGGGGCGCTTCATCAAACACCGTTGATTCGTTGAGGCGCTCAAGGGCCCCCCTTATAAATAGGCTCCCAGGCTTCACGGGGTCCTCATTTCCTCGAGTGGAGGCGGCGAGAGGAGGGGAAAGCATTGTAAGAGTAGCGGTGAGAGCCCGAGTGTGTTTTGTCAAAGGAGCCAAAGTTGAGCACGCTAGGAGGTGAGCCTCTGCTTCTATCCCGTCGACTTTCCTTTTGATGTGAACTTTCCCCCTCGTTCGAATCGAGTAGCTTGTCCTACTCTTTTTGTGGTTCTTTCCGAGTTGACTCAGCGTCTCTCTCCACCTGCTTTAGCCTTGATTCGCTTGCCACCAGGATGACAAACCCCTACGTCTCGCATGCTCCCACATCAAATACTGTCGAGCAGTCTGACTCGCAGCAGACGGCTCGTGCAAGACCGAGTCATCAGCCAGTCGATTTGGCCATCGACGTAGCCTCTATCCTACCCCGAGAGCTGATCCAAGAGTTTTGATACCGCTTCGACCTCTTGAAGTGGGTCCATCTCTGGAAGCCACAGTTGTCCAAGTAGGCGAACCTGCCCTAGCAAGGTTGCTTTGCCATGTACAAGCAGAGTCTTCAAGCAGCTTATGCTTTCCTCTTCACCCTCTCGTCCTTAACCTTCTTAATTTTTATTGTCTCTCCCCTTTTCAATTTTTCCTGAACTCTTGGTAGACCGTTTACGTCTTTATCTATAACACCAAAGTTCTAGATAATTAGATTAGTCTAATTAAGTTGAATTTAATCATGTTTAGTTAGTTAGGTAGGGTAGAAAATCCTTAAAAATATAGCAGATTTCAATAAGAAGCCTTTAAGAGAACTCAGAAAAAAAATTCCAAGTCTCAGATAATTGATTAACTAAAATTGAAAGAAGCCAGATAATAGAAATTAAGTTAAGACACCTAATTGATTAACAAAATGTAGATAATCGAGTAAGATAAGCCTCATAATCAAAGTCAAAATGACAGGTAAGTGATTTATAAAGGCTTTATAATCAAAACTAAGGAATAAATCAATTAAGAAGATAATGCGTAATCAATTAGTATAAGCCTAGTAATCAAAGTCAAAAAAAAAAAACAAATCGACTAAGTAAAAGAGCTTAAATCGATTAATCAAAGAAAGTAATCAATTAGGAGAATAACAACAGGTAATCGATTTGGCTAACCAAAGTAGTCGAAGTAAAATTTAACGGTTAATTGAAGTCTAGATGACTCAAGTAATTGATTAGTCGAAGAAACCATAATCGATTAGTAGAACAATTCATGATTGATTAAGAAGAACAACTGGTAATTGAATAGAAAGAGGCAAGTAATCGATTTAGTAAAGAATCATGTACTCGGTCCACTAAAAGAAGATACAATCGATTAACGGAATAATGAGTAATCAATTAGCCGAAAAACTTGGAATCGATTAACAGACACAATGGAAGTCGATTAGCAAAACTACTCTTAATTGATTAGAAGAATGATGTATAACTAAATAAGCAAATATTGGTAATTGATTAGAGGGATAACATGTAATCGATAGCTTAACTAGCAACCAATAGGGGGATAGATTAGTAATAAGCCTGTAATCGATTTACTGGACTCTTATAACTGCTAACTGAAAGTTCCATAATCGATTAACCAAATAATACATGTAATTGGTAGATAGAGCATATGTGAACAGTGACTTAAGTCATATAACTGATTGTAAGACTCAAGTTAAACTATCAATTACACTCATGATAAAAGCTTATATTTTGTGGGTTGCATGTGCTGAGGCTGAGTATATTTTGACAGTGAAATTAATTAGAATTTCTCTAGATTCTTTGTGGGATTTTTTGATCTTTTTAGTGCATGGAGGGACACTTGACTTGGATAATTAGGACGAGTGGCTTAACAATAGATTTGACATGGGTGGCAGGGGGTTTATAAGCCCTATTAGTGGGATATTTCCCCTTCCTTTTCTACAGTTGTACCTGTGAATTTTTGAAGAGTAGAGAGAGCTTGCTGGGCTTAGTTGAAGCAGAGGCTCACATTTTCTTGAAGATTTGAGGATTCTTTTGATCTAAGGCAAGTGCATGATAAACTATTCATGTTATTTTGCTTATTTGTATGATTTTAAATCTACTCTAGATAATTTGAGGCCTGTAAAAACTGTATGTGTGAGAATAAAATTTTCATTTTGATATTTATCTACTTTACCTTTATCAGAACACACTTTTATAGGAGATTATGTGTACTTCTGAGTTTTCTATAAGCATTTAAGTAGAAGATTGATAGACCTAAGAAACTAAATTGTCATGCAATTATTTTGTAAAAAGTTTTCCCTTATATCATTTTGAAAAACTATGATAATTGCAATGTTATTTTGAACTTTAAGAAGATGTAAGTGTATAAAGAGTGCCATCTTAAGGTGATATTATTATGCGCCTGATCCAGTTGAGTCATTTGGACTCACTTCGGATTCAAACTGTGTAACTATGGAATCAAATAACTTACACATCGGATATGAATGATGAAAGATAAATAACTAAAGTAATAAACATGCTATTTACTATCAAAATATCCAGATATAATTTTTATTACTAATACCATAATTCCACAAAATAAATCATCAATTCTAAGATCCTCATAATACATCAAATATCTAATAAAAATAAAATCATTCAACTCGCTAAATAAATGAAAAAAATACATATGTTTCTCAACCCTACTACATCGATCTACTAAAAATAGAAAATATCAAATCTACACTAGATACCCTGCTCAAAGTCCAAGTAAAATCCTTAAGGTAGATCCTCCTTGAGTCCTATCTCCCTTTCTTCAGACTCTGAAAATGTTAATAGGTTTATGAGTACAACCACCTAGTAGGCAAATCAAATCCATCAAATATTAACAATGTAATAGTTGAAAAGTGATGATAACTAACTAATTATGATTTACAGTTTTACATATATATCAAATAAGAATATGATATAAAATATAGTCACATATATAAGTTTATCAAATCACATGTATTTTTTAATAGCATGATCAAATCGAGTAACATATAACTTACTTAGCATGATGGACAAATTGAATTCACATATGACTTATTTAAAAAACATATCACATATTTTCTACCACATATTACATAACGAATGGTATGACATAATAGCTTAATAAATATGATCAAAGTGTGACATATAAACAAATATGGATCTTAGACATATCAAAGGAAAATAGCTAAACGAGTGCATATGAAATTTCACAGAGTAAGTTGAATTCAAGTAAGACATAATAGAGTAAGAATTTCAAAATATTGTGTCGATCAAATCATATCAACATATCGTATCATATTGTTGACGGACATGCACCCATACTATAACATAAGAAGTTTTACACATATATCAAAGCATCTAGACAATGATGCAGAGGTTATGGTCACTACAAAAACTCAAGGAGTCTAAGTCCCATCCAATTCTAAACCTCCAGGGCATTACGAATTGCCTCCCCTGGTTTAATTAGCTAGAAATTAGGATTCCACCCACTGTCCTCGAGTTCAAATGCCCTAATACGAATGCTTATACTGAAATCAGACCCTACATCTCCTTAATATGGCAATGTCCAAATATGGTCATACAAATATGGTACAATGGTGTAACGGTGAGCATAAGTTGATTATAGATCTAAAAATTCAATTAGCAAAGTGCTACATATAAGTCATCATTATCATTATCATCATCATCAAAACTTTATTCTAACTAATTAAGGTTGGCTACATGAATCATGTCCTGCCATCTTAATATATCCAGTGCCAAATTAGAAGTAACACATAGTAATGGCAAGTCTTTTCTACCTACATCGAACCACCTCATCCTAAGTCTACCTCGATATCTTCTACTCACCTCCACTCTAATTCTACCATACCTCTTAACTAGTGCTGAACTTAGTCGACGATGTATATGACCAAAGCATCGCATCCCATTATCCCTAAGCTTAATGTCAGTAGGAGCTACCACTAAATCCTTACATATATATTCATTTCTAATTTTATCTTTTCTAATTACCACTCATCTACCTCAACATCCTCATCTCAGCAATAAACAATTTTTGCATATTATCCTAGCTACATATTAGTCAAAGGCATGCTTTTACATACAGACTAGTCACTTAAAGAGCCAGCATGGTCATATAAATGAATAATTAGATCAAAACTTATATCAACATGTTACTGGATAGAAAAATAAGCTGCAATAATTTTCTCAGAATTTTTGGATCAATAAACGTATTTTCAGGTATTAAACTTATTTTCTGAAGTAAAAAATTCAATAAATAGCTCCGAAAATAACAAAAAAATAAAAAAATAGCCAAATTTGGATAACATGACAAATATATCAAATTAAACATGTGGACAAAATTTTATACAACTTAAATATCAAATGAGTGAATTAGAGTATCAAGTAGCATATGAAGAACTTAAATGAATTTTGGCCAAATGAATAAATAATAGAATAATGATGAAGAAATTTAAAAAATTGTAAAATTTTATTGACATGTAAAATTCATCAAAACAAAATTGTGATAAAATTTTTAAGTCATTTGGACAAGTATTCATAGAGTTATAGTCGATCAAAATTCATTCAAAATCTGTACTATCATTAATCTGGACATACTGTATTGGTTGAAAAAATATTCATGAAATAAATAGTAAATAAATTCAAAAAATTTAAAATTTGTGATACAAAGTAGACATTTAGTCCAAGCTTTGATCAAAATTTTAGATGATTTGGATGCGTATTTACATAGTTATGGTCAAAACTAGTTGGATCAGATGTCCGAACTGACAACCGACAAAGTAGTTTAAATCACGTCTATGTAGGCCAATGCCTTTTAAATCACGTCTCCTATAGCTGATGCTTTTTAAACTGATTAAGTTAAAAGAAGGTTTAGATCACTAGAGTTGAAAGGCGTCTAGTCGAGCCGACGTCTTGTAAAAGGCATCCCCCGAGGTGGACGTCTTTTAGACAGAAATTTCAGAACTGACATATTTTGAAGAATTCACATGGAGTTGAGAGACAAAATGGAAACTAAGATTAGAACATCTTTTGATCACTTTTGAAAATCAAAACATAGTTTTTATATTAATACAAAATAAACACTTAATAGGTTATCATCACCTACCTTTATAACGCGAAGAACCAATCTCAAATCCTACCTCCTCCTACAGCTACATAGTGGGTTTTCTTAATTAAAATCCCTCAAATTCGACTCTCTGAATGGCTAAATTAATTAAAGACCCTTCAGATGAAGTTATAGTCTTTTATATCATCTTTCCAACTATACCCTGTTGGGTATCTCGGGTTTCTCCGGATCGCTCACGTAGCGGAAAATAAAATATTAAAACAGCGATTCGTTCTCGTTTCGAAAATCAAAAATCGATTATCGAATAATCGAAGTTCTCACCGTGTGCGGATTCGAATCCGCAACTGTTCGGTTCCGTCGGTGCGACACCGCAAGCCGCGTAAGTGCCCGACCTCTAGCGAAGTCCACGGGATCCTCCTCGCGACGGATATCCTCACGTTCCTCGTTCTTCGCATCCCATGAAACCTCCGCCGGTCACCGCAACGATCGCCGCAACGCACGGACGATTTCCCGTCAAACGGGATTCAGAGAAGCGGCGGAGCAGATCTAGATCTGTCTGGACGCCAGAGAGAGAGAGAAACAGAGGAGGGGCGGCTAGGGTTAGCAGCAGCTTGGCCTGCTCAGCCCGTTCGCTATGTTTTATACTAACCGCGCGGTTTTTCATAAAAACCCCCGGTTTGTATAAAACCCACTTATTTATCCATCGCCTTGAGAATCATTTGCGTGTGACCCTCTAGGCCCAAGTACCAGTCTAGTTAATGGCCCACAAGCCCAGTGACTCCTCACTGGCTTTATTAATCAATTAATAACCCTTTATTAATTAATTAATCAATCGAATTGATGTCGCACATCAAATTCGACCGAGCCTCTGATCACGTTGGGTGCCAAGCAACACCGCGTGAATCCAAAAGGTATTGGGGTTAAGTAACCCACTCTTGGAACCTTTCCGCCGACAGTTACCGCGTGGATATAATCCTTCATTCGTACAATGCTCTCGAGTCAACTCAGGGTATGGCGAGCTGTCAAACTCTAACCGGTCAACTCACTTGGATTGGATGCCGCTGATGAATATCGGAAAAATCATTTCCCGATATTATCGTCCGCCCTGACCAGGGACTTCCGCGCATCCTTCCTAGAGCATTCTCTCTCTAAGTACCGAGAGCGAATGATTCCTTATTGACACACAATTCCCTTCGACAGTATTCCGCTGTACCCAATCCTTGGCGTATTAGAATCACGTGGCTAGAGATTCCTAAACCAAGGTCAAAGCACAGAAGTTCACCGACAAGGTGTCATTGGTGTCTCAGGTCCGAGGACCATCCACGCAACTACGATAATAGAATCAAGCTGGTTGACAGTGAGGTACAATACCATCCAGCGATTCAGTCGGATCAGTTCAGTGAACTCATTCTCCAATGAGCACCTACAGATTCGCCTTAGTGTCTCCACACAAGTGACTTATAAGATCAGTCACCCTCATCATATGAGCAGGAGTAATCTGTACTAGTCTAACCGGATATCCGATGTCCTTCTCGGATATCCTCCGACTATGAACAATTAAGAATATGTGTGTTTAAGTGATTAGTCTCATTAGTATGATCTCATCATAATCTGATCACTATAGCACATATTCACGGACTTCATTATGAAACGAGAATTAATGCGATTTACACATAATGAATATTATGCCATTATATTTATAAATGAACGAGATTTACATAGTCAGATTGGCTTGTAGGCCACCTAAAACTAACAATCTCCCACTTGGACTAAAGCCAATCACCTTTATACAATAAGCTTATAGACTTTAGGTAATGCTCAAACACAATCTAAGTCAACGGCTTTGTTAGTGGATCTGCTACATTGTCGACGGATGGAACTCTTTCCACTACTACATCTTCTCTCGATATGATCTCTCTTATAATATGAAAGCGCCTCAGAATATGCTTCGATTTCTGATGAGACCGCGACTCTTTCGCTTGCGCAATCGCTCCATTGTTGTCACACAACAGTGGAACATGCTCAGAGATGCTGGGAACTACGCTAAGGTCAGTGATGAATTTCTTCAACCACATAGCTTCCTTGGCAGCTTCAGCTGCAGCGATGTACTCAGCTTCAGTCGTCGAATATGCAGTGGTTACTTACTTAGAACTCTTCCAGCACACTGTGCCTCCGTTCAAAGTAAACATGAATCCAGATGTAGACTTGCTATCATCTGGATCCGACTGGAAACTCGAGTCAGTAAAGCTACGCAGTTTCAAGTCACCTCCTCCATAGACAAGAAACATATCCTTAGTTCTTCTCAAGTACTTAAGGATACATTTCACTGCCTTCTAGTGCTCTTCGCCTGGGTCAGCCTGAAATCTGCTCGTAACACTTAGAGCAAATGCAACATCAGGCCGTGTACATAGCATGGCATACATGATAGATCCTATGGCAGAGGCATACGGTATTCTATCCATGAATGCCCTCTCATTATGAGTCTTAGGAGACTGCTCCTTTGAGAGATTAATTCTATGTCTCATCGGTATGAGACCTCTCTTGGAATTTTTCATGCCAAACCTTTTGACTATGGTATCTATGTACAAGGATTGGGTCATTCTAAGCATCTTCTTTGATCTATCTCTATAGATCTGTATTCCCAATACGTAGTATGCTTCTCCCAAATCCTTTATGGAGAAGTTTTTCGACAGCCAGATCTTTACTGATGACATCATAGCTACATCATTCCCAATGAGTAGTATGTCATCTAAGTAAAGAACTAGAAAAGTGACTGTACTCCCACTGGTCTTCTTGTACACACAAGGCTCATCTTCATTCTTAATGAAGTCATAAGACTTGACATCCTCGTCAAATCTTATGTTCCAGCTCCGGGAAGTCTACTTCAGTCCATATATGGACCTCTGAAGCTTGCACACTTTATCTGGAGATTCTTTGGATGTGAAACATTCTGGTTGTATCATATACACCTCTTCCTCAAGGTTACCATTGAGGAAGGCAGTCTTTGTTAGTTTTAGGTGGCCTACAAGCTAATCCGACTATGTAAATCTCGTTCATTTATTAATATAATGGCATAATATTCATTATGTGTAAATTGCATTAATTCTCGTTTCATAATGAAGTCTGTGAATATGTGCTATAGTGATCAGATTATGATGAGATCATACAAATGAGACTGATCACTTAAACACACATATTCTTAATTGTTCCTAGTCAAAGGATATCCGAGAAGGACATCGGATATCCGGTTAGACTAGTACAGATTACTCATGCTCATATGATAAAGGTGACTGATCTCATAAGTCACGTGTGTGGAGACACTAAGGCGAATCTGTAGGTGCTCATTGGAGAATGAGTTCACTGAACTGATCCGACTGAATCGCTGGATGATATTGTACCTCACTGTCAACCAGCTTGATTCTATTGTCGCAGTTGCGTGGATGGTCCTCGGACTTCTGTACTTTTGACCTTGGTTTACGAATCTCTAGCCACAGGATTCTAATACGCCAAGGATTGGGTACAGCGGAATACCGTCGAAGGAAATTGTGTGTCAATAAGGAATCATTCGCTCTCGGTACTTAGAGAGAGAATGCTCTAGGAAGGATGCGCGGAAGTCCCTGGCCAGGGTGGACGATAATATCGGGAAATGAGTTTTCCGATATTCATCAGCGACATCCAATCCAAGTGAGTCGACCGGTTAGGGTTTGACAGCTCGCCATACCCTGAGTTGACTCGAGAGCATTGTACGAATGAAGGATTATATCCACGCGGTAACTGTCGGTGGAAAGGTTCCAAGAGTGGATTACTTAACCCCAATACCTTCCGGGTTCACGCGGTGTTGCTTGGCACCCAACGTGATCGGAGGCCCGGTCGAATTCGATGTGCGACATCAATTCGATTGATTAATTAATTAATAAAGGGTTATTAATTGATTAATAAAGCCATTGAGGAGTCACTGGGCTTGTTAGGCCATTAACTGGACTGGTACTTGGGCCTAGAGGGTCACACGTAAATGATTCTCAAGGCGATGGATAAATAAATGGATTTTATACAAATCGGGGGTTTTTATGAAAAATCACGCGGTTAGTATAAAACATAGCGAACGGGTTGAGCAGGCCAAGCTGCCGCTAACCCTAGCCGCCCCTCCTCAGTTTCTCTCTCTCTCTGGTGTCCAGTCAGATCCAGATCTGCTCCGCCGCTTCTCCTAATCCCGTTCGACGGGAAATCGTCCGCGCGCTGCGACGATCGTTGCGGCGACCGGCGGAGGTTTCGTAGGCTGCGAAGAACGAGGAACGTGAGGATATCCAACGCGAGGAGGATCGCGTGGACTTCGCTAGAGGCCGGGCACTTGCACGGCTTGCGATGTCGCACCGACGGAACCGAACGGTTGCAGATTCGAATCCGCACACGGTGAGAACTTCGATTATCCGATAATCGAATTTAGTTTTTCGAAACGGGAAAATCGGATCGCTGTTTTATTTTATTTTTCGTTGTGTGAGCGATCTGGAGAAACTCGAGAAAACCCAACAGTCTTCACATCCATCTCCTAGATTTCATAATCAAAATGTGCAGCAATGGCGAGTAGAACTCTGATCGACTTTATCATGGCAATTGGTGATAAAGTCTCGTCATAGTCAATTCCTTGTCTTTGACGATATCCCTTTGCCACCAACCTTGCCTTATAAGTGTCGATCCGTCCATCAGCACCGATCTTTCTCTTAAAGATCCACTTGCAACCGATGGGTACAATACCCTCGAGCAAGTCCTCCAAGTTCCAAACTTGGTTGGTGTACATGGACTGGATTTCTAAGTTCATGGCTTCTCGCCATTTCCCGGCTTCTGGGCCTTCTATGGCCTCCTGGTAGGTTTTAGGATCATCATCCTCATTATATTCTACCTTAGACTCACCTTCAACAATATGTCCCACATATCGTTCAGGTAGTCTAGGTACTCTACCAGATCTACGAGGCTCATCTGTGTATACCTGAACAGATTCAGGAACTGATATCTCATCTGATGATAATGTAGCTGTTTGGGGATCTGAAACCTCTTCCAGTACTATTTCACTCCCACTGTCCTCATAGAGAAGGTATTCCTCTTCCAGGAAGACAGCTTTCCTGACGACAAACACCTTTTGTTCACCAAGATGGAAAAAATAGTATCCAAATGTTTCCTTTGGATATCCTACAAACCTGCATTTATCAGTTTGTGATTCCAGCTTGTCTGGATCATGCCTCTTTACATGAGCAGGACAACCCCAAACTTTAACATGTTTAAATTCTGGTTTTCTGCCTTTCCATATCTCATATGGAGTAGAGGCCACAGACTTGCTGGGTACTCTGTTCAGTAGGTATGCTGCTGACTCTAGAGCATACCCCCAGAGGGACACTGGTAATCTCGAAAAGCTCATCATGGATCGCACCATGTCCAACAAGGTGCGATTCCTCTTTTCTGATACACCATTCATCTGTGGTGTATATGGAGGGGTTAGCTGAGAAAGGATACCATTATCCTTTAAGAATTGTATGAAATTAGTACTCAAGTATTCTCCTCATCGATCTGATCGAAGAGCTTTAATACTCTTTCCTAACTGCTTCTCTACCTCATTCTTGAACTCCTTGAACTTCTCAAATGCCACTTTTGGCTTGGGTGGACATGGGACCACATACATCCAAATGTATTAGTTCCAGAATGTCCTTGGCATGTTCTCCATGTCCAGTAAATGGAAATTTTGCCATCTTTTCCATAAGACAGGATTCACATGTTGCAAACAATTCATAATCGAATGATGTTAAGTAACCATGCTTGTGCAACTTTTGCAACCTGCTTTCGCCAATGTGCCTAAGTCTACAATGCCACATGTGGGCTTGGTTTACACAATTCTTTCTCTTCTTAAGAACATTTTCAATTTGAAGATTATAATAAGAAACATCTAAGAGATATAGACCGTTGACTAAAGATGCTGAAGCTATTGATTTATTACCATAATAAATCGAACAACTTCTATTTTCAATAGTCAACCTATATCCTATCTTGTCCAAACAAGATATTGATATGATGTTCTTTATTATGCTAGGAACATAATAACAATCTTCTAATAGTAAGGCGTCTCCCGATGGAAGCCTGAGGTTTGTTGTCCCAACAGCAATCGCCGCAACTTTTGCGCCATTTCCTAGCCTCATTTCCACCTCACCTTGTCTCAGCTTGCGCTTACTTGTCAGCATTTTTGCATCATGACAGATATGAGAAGCACATCCGGTATCCAATACCCAAGATGTGGAATCTCTAACTGACAAGTTGATATCTATCATATAGATATCTGAAGCTTCAGACAGCTTCACTCTTCCATGAGCTTTATCGTTAAGTAACTCCTTGCAGTTCCTCTTCCAGTGACCATACTGCTTATAGTAGAAGCAGTCACCCTTTACTACTCTTTTGCCTTTGTCCTTCGATCTTTTATCGTTAGCTATCATCTCTGCTTCAGGGACATCTAATGCCGATTCAGCAGGAGGATCAGCTCCAGGGACAAAGTCAATGTGCTCAGATCTGAAGACATTCTTTAGGTTTCTGAACCAATCCGAGTAGATCAGGTAAGTCAAAAGGGCATCAAGTATGCCACGGAGTGGGTTATTCGACGACATAATTCCTTACAGGAGATAATAAAATCTATTTAGCAGATGTTCAATTATTAAAATTTAAAACAAGACATGGTCTTTTGTTCAAGTTTAACTCCCACTAATTTTCGACGGACTGTATAACCCTCAGTTATACAGAACGAGAGACGTCGGCAGTCTCCTAGTGGGGATCAGAATCTCAATGACTTGCACTACAACCTTGTGGATAGCACAACAAACTGTAATACAATCAAAGAGCACCCAACTCATAGGACTTGCAACTCCTTGCAATATCTGATCATGACTTCGGTCCCCAAAGATTTAATGGCCTTGTGGATAGCACAACAAACCATTAATTCTGGTCTAAGCTAACCATCGTTACGCGACGAGCATAGATTTGCATACAACCCTTGTGGATAGCACAACAAAGCTACATGGTTCCTCTACCCCGATCATATAGGCATCTAATGTCATAGCCACAGTTTCTCCTCCCAATTAAGCAGGCCTTGTGGATAGCACAACAAACCTGCCTAAAGTGATTCGAATCCTATGACTATAACGATGGTGGACCACGCGGTAAGTTCTTAACTACTCGCGTTACGGCTTAGAGTTTATCTGAGAGTATTTAGATAACTTTTATCTTGGTCTCTTCCTAGGTGATAGTATAAAAATATATCATATATATTTTGTAAATACTATACCTGCTTTGATTCATAATCAAAAGAAAACAATGCATCTCATACATGTTCATTAGTGTGGTCATGGATAGCACAGTGGGTTTGACTAGAGCCAACAGTCAAACGCACACACAATCTAACATAACATTTATATTAGATAAACCTGCAAACACATAGGCAAAGGATCTTCATCTTTTCGCCTTCCTGGTTGCAGCTGTGGATCGTCCTCGCTCCTTCCTCGGTTGCCTCGATCATATTACAATAAATTCTAGAATTTACAGGTAAATTGAAGAAGGCCTTATGGCGAGTACAAGAGTGAGGGAGGTAGAAATTATATCAGAGAATGAGAGAGGGAGAGAAACGCAGATCTCTATTTATTAACAATTAATAAACATCCATCATTCATCTACGATCCACACAAACACATCATTCATCACATGAACAATTAAATAAGTGCATATCCATGACCACGGTGTGTTTTAAACATCCACACATGATATAGTGCATCACATGGCTAAAATAAAAGAGTTTTCAAAATATATAACTTTGGCTTTCAAAAAGCTGGGATCCAATCAAAATTGGTATTTGAATTTCGAAAACTCATTTTATTAACTTAACATGCAATTAAATCAAATTTAAAAGCAATAAACACACATCACATGCGCACACACTCCGAATTAATAATTTTCAGATTATTCCATGCAAATTAGAACAATTCTAATAATCTAACACTTAGATTAAACCCCACTAATAATCTAACAATTAGACTATTAAAGACTAATCTAACTCTTAGATTAATCCAACAAAGTTAATTAATAATTTAACACTTAAATTAATAATCAACTACAATTAATTATTAACTACTAACCTAACATTTAGATTAGTCAATTAATGTTAATTATTAATTTAACTCTTAAACCAATAATTAACACTAAATAATTAATAATTAATTAATCTAACTCTTAGATTATATAATTAAAGTTATCATTAATTTAACTATTAAATTAATGAATAACAGTAATTAATCAAGGACTACTAATTTAACATTTAAATCAGTCATCAGAATTAATTATTAATTTAACTCTTAAATTAATAACTAATTCTAAATAATTAACAATTAGATGATTAAATAATTAAAAATCTAACATTTAGATTATAACTATTAATCACTAACTATAATTTCTTAAATTAGTCATATAAAGGTTAATAATTAATTTAACAATTAAATTAATACTAACCTTAATTAATTAACAACTAATTGCTAATTAATAAATCCTTAATCACATAATGATTGAAAATCATTACAGCCAAATTTAATAAATTTGAATAATAATTAAAACTTTCAAAACAGATTTTTGAATTAAATTAAAATCCAATTTTAATTTTATTAAATGGGCTAATATGGAATAAAGGGGTTTAATTAAAATTGGGATTTAAGGGGTTAGGGGGCTCAGCCCACTAAGGCCGAACCATGGCTCGGGCCCTGCAGGGCCTGGGCCCAAGCCAAGCGCACCTGGGCTCGGGCCCGGTCCAGCCAGGGTCCCTACTCGGCCGGACCGGCCTGCTGGCTACATGAGCCGGCTTCCCTAACCCGACGCCCCCCCATTAGAAACCCTAACAGCAAGTTGCAGGCCGGCGGCAAGAGGAGGCAGCAAGGGCCCTCGGCGGCAGCGCCCCGCCCGGCGGCCGGCTTACCGGCGTCGTACGGACCTTCCGGCACCGGCGGGCTCGCTGGAGAGGCTTCCCAGGTTGCTCCCCGAACCTGTTAACCCCTTTAAATCTGGTTTTTGAAGGGTTCTTTAAACCCAAAGGGAGGAGAAAGAGATGGGTCTCCCTCCGACCACCTCCTGGGGCCACTCCTTCTCCGCCCACCGTCCCGGTGGTGAGTAGGGACACAGCAAGGGTCTGGTTCTCTTCCCCAACAATTGGGAAGTCCACATGAAGCCGCCGAGAGAGCCCGGAACCCTCTATTCTTCGTCCGACGAAGAACGTGAAAAATCCCCAAAATAAAATACGAAAATTGCAGAACATTAATCCGATTAATATTGCGTTCATCATATGAACACCGTTCTAACAATATAATCGTATTCGTGCATGGAATAAATACATGGAATTATTAATTTCGGAACCCGAAACGGGACGAGAAACAGTGGAACTTGGCTCTGATACCACTGTTGGGTATCTCGGGTTTCTCCAGATCGCTCACGCAGCGGAAAATAAAATATTAAAACAGCGATCCGTTCTCGTTTCGAAAATCAAAAATCGATTATCGGATAATCGAAGTTCTCATCGTGTGCGGATTCGAATCTGCAACCGTTCGGTTCCGTCAATGCGACACCGCAAGCCGCGCAAGTGCCCGGCCTCTAGCGAAGTCCACACGATCCTCCTCGCGACGGATATCCTCACGTTCCTCGTTCTTCGCAGCCCACGAAACCTCCGCCGGTCGCTGCAACGATCGCCGCAACGCGCGGACGATTTCCTGTCAAACGGGATTCGGAGAAGCGGGGAGCAGATCTAGATCTATCTGGACGCCAGAGAGAGAGAGAAACAGAGGAGGGGCGACTAGGGTTAGCAGCAGCTTGGCCTGCTCAGCCCGTTCGCTATGTTTTATACTAACTGCGCGTTTTTTCATAAATACCCCCGGTTTATATAAAACCCACTTATTTATCCATCGCCTTGAGAATCATTTGCGTGTGACCCTCTAGGCCCAAGTACCAGTCCATTTAATGGCCCAACAAGCCCAGTGACTCATCACTAGCTTTATTAATCAATTAATAACCCTTTATTAATTAATTAAACAATCGAATTGATGTCACACATCAAATTCGACCGGGCCTCCGATCACGTTGGGTGCCAAGCAACACCACGTGAACTCGGAAGGTATTGGGGTTAAGTAACCCACTCTTGGAACCTTTCCGCCGACAGTTACCGCGTGGATATAATCCTTCATTCGTACAATGCTCTCGAGTCAACTCAGGGTATGGCGAGCTGTCAAACCCTAACCGGTCGACTCACTTGGATTTGATGCCGCTGATGAATATCGGAAAACTCCTTTCCCAATATTATCATCCGCCCTGGCCAGGGACTTCCGCGCATCCTTCTTAGAGCATTCTCTCTCTAAGTACCAAGAGCGAATGATTCCTTATTGACACACAATTCCCTTCGACGGTATTCCGCTATACCCAATCCTTGGCGTATTAGAATTCCGTGGCTAGAGATTCCTAAACCAAGGGCAAAGCACAGAAGTTCACCGACAAGGTGTCCTTGGTGTCTCAGGTCTGAGGACCATCCACGCAACTGCGACAATAGAATCAAGCTGGTTGACAGTGAGGTACAATACCATCCAGCGATTCAGTCGGATCAGTTCAGTGAACTCATTCTCCAATGAGCACTTACAGATTCGCCTTAGTATATCCACACAAGTGACTTATAAGATCAGTCACCCTCATCATATGAGCAGGAGTAATCTGTACTAGTCTAACCGAATATCCGATGTCCTTCTCGGATATCCTCCGACTATGAACAATTAAGAATATGTGTGTTTAAGTGATCAGTCTCATTAGTATGATCTCATCATAATCTGATCACTATAGCACATATTTACAGACTTCATTATGAAACGAGAATTAATGCGATTTACACATAATGAATATTATGCCATTATATTAATAAATGAACGAGATTTACATAGTCAGATTGGCTTGTAGGCCACCTAAAACTAACATACCCACTATGTGCAATTTTGTGTGGGAAGTTATTGTATCTCCAATTTGTTGTTTTCACATAGTTTACAAGACCTAAAATTTGACTATGTGGTAGAAACCAACTAGTTTCCTAATTGGGATTATTGGGCCTATTTGACTAAACTAATAACTTAGCCATTCTAAATCTCTTATTATAAAATAAATATTAAATAGATTTCAATCATTTTAGTCCATTAATTAACTTAATTAGGCTCAATAAATCCTTAATGGGCTTAAATAAATCTAATTGGCTCTATTTAAATAAATCATATTAAATTAGCTAAATGTGCTTATTAAATACAAGTCTATTAATTAAATAACATGGGTTCAAAGTCTAAGATATAATAGATATATATAAATGAATCCATAGTAATTGTCTGATGTGGTAGTAGTCATATGTGTGGTCCGATGGACGACGAGTATATGTGAAATCTTAGAACTCATATCTCGGTTTGGTGGAAGGTGAGAGTGCGCCTCCGATCCCAACTAGTTGTGTCAAGACCATGGTACTGCATTTGTCTAGGTGCTAGGGTGTATATGACATCTTATGTGGTAGTTTAAACATCTGTCCAATTTCTTAATGATTAAGACTAGTTAGTTGTGAGTGAATGTGATCCTTTAAACATGATTTGGTTTGCAATAATGATATGTATGATTGCCTGTGCAGCAGGTGATGGATATAGGTGTCCTCTAAGCCAATCATAAGGCATCTATTTCAATCTGGTTCACTAATAAATGACATTAAATTCATTATGTAGATTGGCATATTTATAATTGCGCATAATGAAGTCCATGAATATGTGCAATAGTCATCAGATTATGATGAGATCATAATAATGAGACTGATGACTTATAAACACATATTCTCAATTGTTCCTAGTCGTAGGATGTTTGAGAAGGACATCAAACATCCGGTTAGACTAGTACAGGTTATTCCAGCTCATATGATGAGGGTGACTGATCTCGTTAGTTACTAGTGTGGAGACACAATGGTAAACCTGTAGGTGCTCATTGGAGAATGAGTTCACTGAACTGATCCGACATGAATCGCTAAATGGTAATTTACCTGACTGTCAATCGGCTTGATTCATCGTCACAGTAGCGTGGTTGATCCTTGGACTTGAGACACCAAAGACACCTTGTCGGTGGACTTCTGGACTTTGACCTTGACCTACGAATCCCTATCCACGGGATCTCTAATAGTCAAGGATCGGGTCCAGCGGAAGACCTTCGAAGGTGATTGTGTGTTCAATAGAGGATCGTTCGCTCTCAGGTAACTGGAGAGAGAATGCTCTAGAGTAGATCCGCAGGAGTCTCTGGCCAGAGCAGAAACAATATCAGAAAAGTGGTTTTCGGATATTGTACAGTGGAGTCTGATTCAAGTGAGTTGACCATCTAGGGTTTGACAGTTGACCATACCCTAGGTTAACTCGAGAGCATTGTGCGAACGAAGGATTATAGCCACGTGGTAACTGTGGACGGATAGGTTCCATGAGTGGGTTGCTGAACCCCATTACCTTCCGGGATCATGCGGTGTTGCTTGGCACCCAACTTGATCAGAAGTCCGACCGAATTCACATGCGATGTCAATTCGGTTAAGTAATTAGTTAATATCTAGATATTAATTAATTACTATAAGTCAATAACTAGTTATTGGACTTAACGGGCTGAAAACCGGACTGGTAAATGGGCCTAGAGGGTCACACGCAATAAGATTCTCAGTCGGTGGTACATAAGTGGGATTTATATTAACTCGGGGACTTTTGTAAAAAGTCGCGCCGACTTAATATATATACACGTTGTTGAGAAACCTTGGGCCAAGCTCCAGGATTTCCCTTGCTGGCCGTCATCCCCCCTTTCTCTCTCCACCTCTGGGCGTCCCGTTTGACGCGCCAGAACAGCTTCCGTCTCCGCCGCGTGTGATTCTCGAAAGTCGGGAATTCCCGTCGGCGGGATTTTCGCAACCGTTGCGGCGACGGATCTTCAGCGAGCGAGCTGTAACGGACGAGGGATCGAGGACGAACCACCGCGGAGGATCGCGTGGATACCGCTGGAGGCCGGACGCTTGTGCGGCTTGCGGCATCGCCTCGACGGAACCGAAACGGAAGCGGATTCGAATCCACGCACGGTAATCGAATTACTTCTCGTAGTTTTCGGTTTGAGTTTTTCGTTCCGAATCGGATCAGCGGGCATCGGGCGGGTTTAATTTTTGTTCTTCGTTTCCGCTGCGTTCTTCGCGTCCCGCCCGGATCCCAACAGCAGGCCTATGGAATATGAAATTCCTCTCTGAAAAGATAATATGTGGATATAAGAATTGAGCTGATTTAAAATCAAAGTTTTGTGCTTCTTATCTATCGTTAGAACATGCAATTAGTATAAAATATAACTTTTGAAAATTTTAGTATAATAGGATGAGAATTGTAAGGTTATTTATATGTAAGCATGCTTTGGTTTTGATACCTACTGAGTTTTATTCTCACACATGTTAGTGTGGTATATTTTTAGGTAACTCCAGCAGAGGACACTAAGAGAATCTATTGAGATTTTGAGGATCCAGTCTAGGACACTACAGCTCAGAGTGTCACACCCTGGTCCAAATGTTATTGAATCTTTCCGGGTTATCTCACTTGACTTGATGTGTTACTAGGTCGAGACCCGATCAACAAATAATTCATATATTAGAGATGATAAGTAAGAATTAGAAAGACGAGAATAACATACATACATGTACGAAAACAGTCTCATACATTAGACCATTCATACACATCTAACAACCAAACAAATGCAAAGTTCAAATAAAATTGTTACATAGCCAAATGTTCACCATAAGAAGGAAGATAATTGTTGAATCTCAGCCGACACACCAAGCTAAAATCCACCGCAACCATAGCCAAGCCCAGGAGTTAGTAGCTCCTCAAGATTCCTCCTCCTCCAGGGAAACTGAAAACCAAGGGGGTTGAGTCTTAACAATAGAGAGCTTAGTAGGGATCCCGTGCCCATGAAAGCCTATGAAATCATTACTGAACGCAAAACACAATCCATCTATTAAGAAAGGACCATTCATAATAATGATCATGTCTATCTGATTCTCTCATCAATTCATTAATCCATTCCATGACAGTTCATATTTCTATAAATAATCACATTTTATCAGTCATGAACCATCGAAGTAATCATATATAATTAAATGGTGTGATAGGGAAGTAGCAACACTAGCAATCTATCAGTTATCTATATCATATCTCATATTAGGAAATTCTGCCAATTCATCCATCAATGTCACTTCGTCCTTCTTGGACCTCCAAAGTTTCATGAAGGTTTGGCAAAGAAGTAAGGCCGCCTGAGGGATGAAGCACACTACTACGTAATCCAAGTCCTTAGCCGAGGTGTGCACACAAGTGGGTTTTACCAACCACTGCCCTTGGTCAGAAAATAATCTCAAATAAGCCGGGTCCGGACATATAGACCCCATCAATGTGGCTAAGCCGGCCCTGACCTGACCCCAACTATGTGGCTAAGACCCTTGCCCTATTCCCAAAAGGCAAATCTATGTAGGCATCAAATGCTATTGAGGAAACAAGGTCATTTAAGCTCAAAATCACAATTCAGGGTCAAATTAGTCGACGAGTGCCTAAAATCGGTCGACCGTTTGCTCAGACATAAACTGAAATTCTCAGTTTCTACAAAACTAGCAAAATCGATCGACCGATGCTTCGGGTCGATTGACCGTTTTATGCTGTTTTGCAAACCTGAGAGATTTTTAGTAGAAAACTTCTATGGTGACTTTTAATATATGCCATTTAAAATATACACATCCAAATCAAGATTTTTTTCTTTTTTTTGTATGAAAGCTGACTAAGTACGGTACAATATATCCAAAAATCAGTTCAATTGGGGTTGTATATAAACCATGGTAATTAAAATATTCACCAACTCCTGTTTCGGAGTCAATCACACATCTATAAAGATGGGGTTGGATCTCATTCAAACTAATGCCAAAAGTCACGAAATTTAAACTAGGATAACTAGACATATATATATACAGATTCTATAACATGCATGCCAATCTAGCAACCATAGAAGTCCGGACATCACACCCGCTACGTATGAATCTCATGCAAAGTATCACTTAAACTATAACAAAATGGTAAATCTAGAATATACATCATAGGAATGACACAAGAAACATCATTTCAGCCACATACAAGTCCATCTAAACCATTAGAACTAACATGCAACATAGAAAATCTTCAAATTTCATCATAGGCATTACCCTACCTCTCACTTGACCTCTTCCAACCCAAGGAGTCTTCAAGGACCACTCCAAAACTCCAAGAGAGGAAAAAGAGCAAGAATTTTCAGCTTCAGTGAACTAAAGAACAATCACACAAGTGACTATAGGTTTGCCTTAGTGTCTCCACACAAGTGACTATAAGAACAATCACGTTTATCTTATGAGCAAGAGTAACATCTACTAGTCTCACAAGTTATTTGATGTCCTTATCAAATATCCTTCGACTAGGAACAATTAACAATATGTGTTTATAGGATATTAATCTCATTATTATGATCTCATCATAATTTAATGTCCATTTTGCATATTCATGGACTTCATTATGAAACGTCATATCGGATTACACATAACGAATATGAACCCTTTATTATTATTAAGAGAATAAGATTGTACAATAGTTATGTGATTGGCTTGACGGGCGTATATAATTAACACCCAATCCATGGACATGTAATATGACAATTTCTTGGTTTGGAAGCACAAGTACTTGGCATTCTACAATATGAAGAAGAGCTTAACAAAGAAGATTCGAGGTGTCCAATAAAGCTAAACAAATTCATGTCCTTTGGCACGAGTTCTGAAGCTCATCCACCACTCCTAAAATTTAGGCTTTCACCAGAGAAGTATATGGAGAGTTGGAGACTATGAGGCAAGCATATCAGAGTTAATGTGACCGGATGGGAGCTTTAGGCCAGGACCAGATTCCTTTGAAATCTTCTTCCAACAATCTAAAAACCTTGAACTGTGTACATGGGAGATCGTCATGACCCACACCTTCTTCATTCCCTCTAATATCATCAATTTCTAAATTTCTTCCTTATAATTTTGTACCTCTCCTTTTTGGTTTTTGACATAAGGGACATAGTAGATCTATTATACATTTTTTTCATAGATCCTTCATATGCATCACAAGTTATACCATCTTTTGCTTTGATTTTTTTATGATGTTATACTTATACTCCCTTATTGTTTATGGCTCTGATACTTAGTCTTCGCTCTGTTGTATTTTATTAACTTACTAAGCTTACATTTTAAAAGTTTTTGTAGGGATTGGATGGAGAGATCGAATAAAAGGAATAGAATGAACATGCAATGAAAATTAAAATTTATCTCCATTGTTCTTGATCCATTTTGGCAAAAATAAATAATCCGGTGATCAAAATATCACCTAATGCTGATTCGAATTTGTGTTTGTTCAGTTTCAAAGAAGCGACGCCGCTAGCTGTGCAGGTGTCCGGCCTCTAGTGGTATCCACGTGATTCTCCAATTTACAGTTCATTGTCGATCCCTTAGTAGGTATGACACGGTTGCTGATCTTTCTTTTCCATGATGGTGCCCGTGACATGTGGGTGGTGGCTTCGACGGGTAGAAACCGACGCACAGAGATGGGGGTGCCCCTTATTATGGGGGCCGAGCAGAGAGAGAGAGAGAAGGGGGAGGCTAGAGAGAGATGGAATACCTTGGAGCTTGGCTCAAGGTTCTCTCCAAACTAATATTTATATTAATTAAGGTAACCTTCATAAAAGTCCCTATATTAGTATAAATCCCACTTAATGACCATTGACCGAGAATCTTTGTACGTGTGACCTTCTAGGTCTAAGTGCTAGTCTAGTTTTCTATCCAATAAGTTCAATAACCCTTTATTGACTTCTAAATAACTTATTTAATATTTTATATTAAATAATTATTTAATCAAGTATTGAGTCATTTATTAGCCTTTATTTAATCTCTAATATTTTGGTGATAACACATAATGAAGATGCAAGAAATTAGTACTTATCATCTTGAGTTAAATGAGTGAATTAATCGATTATAGGCAAATTGACTCACTACTTCGAGAACTTCTTATTCAGGGACTTAGTCGATTTCAAGAAATCTTTGATCAAATCAATTAAAGACTCCGTAGAACTTCGATTACATCGATATCAATAATCGATTAACAGTAAGAAACTTAGTCATTTTGTTTGAACTTCAAATCGATTAGAGTTCCTTTGAATTCCCTCTTGTAAGTCCTTCACTAAGGCTAAATTGATTAGTAATATCCATTACAAGACTATTAGTAATCGATTTAAGTCTTTCTCCTAATTGATATCGCTACCTGACTATGTTTTATCGGTAAGGCAAATCGATTAGCCGACCATTTTTTAATCGATTAAGTCTATCAATTAACCCGAATGCCACTTCAGTTAAGTCGCACTATCTAGTCAATTACATGCACAATCGATTATTGGTTATCGACTGACTGACAAGTTTGCAGGTAATCGATTACCTCCATCTAATCGATCATAAGGAACTTACGATTAAGTGAGCTAACTTTTTGTATTTGATCGCTTGTTTGATTCTTGAATCGATTGTGCTGTTCTATTAGAAAGTTGTTTTAAATCGATTACCTGCATATTGTTGAATCGATTATGTATTACTTTGGCACTCTGATCTATGATTCCCGATTTGATCACCTGATTTGATTATGATTCGACAGAATAATGGATCGAATCAAATTCATTAAATTTGATTTATATGAATTAATGGACATTTGTATTGTTCAACATGTGAATTATGTGTATATATGTTGGATCTAATAAGGCCTATTAGGCTTTTGTATTTTATTTCGTCTTTTGGTGAGATGGTCCGATTAGAGAAAGGCTTGTAGGTTAATTTATGACGGAATAGAGAACATGGGCTTTGATTAGTATGTGAAGACTCATGAAAGACTTAATGGGCTGAATCAAGTGGACTTTAGATGGCCCATTAGGTGTGTATGGGTTGGAAGGCTAATTTTAGTAAATAGGAGGGTAGAATTGCAAACTTTTCACTCTTTATATATGAGGGGATGGTGGGATCCGACCCCATCTCTTCTTCTCTCCCTCTCCAGATCTCTTCTTCTTCCCCCCACCTTGGGGAAGGGATCCTTGGGTTGCATGGTAGCTATGGGGGTGGAGGAGGCTCACTTGGAGGCTATCTAGGTGTTTGAGGGCTTCCTTAGAGGCTCTTGGTGGAAATCAAGAAGGGAAATTGAAGGAGGATGACCATGAAGCAAGGAGCTTGTAGATCTTCACCAGCATTCTCTTCCTCTACCTCTCTCTTGGATGATCCTCAAGGGTAGAAGGCCCTATGGGTTGGAGGAGCTTTGTTTTAAGGTAGGGTGATGTCATTTTAGATTGCTTAGGATCCTTGTGTGTATGCTGTTCTTAGAGGTTTGTTTAGATGTGCATGGGTTTAAATTGATTCTTAATATGGTGATCCTATCATCCATGTTCTAGTTTAGCTATGAGGATCGATTTTAAATTAAGATTTCAAAGGAATTGCATGCATGTTGTACT
Source organism: Zantedeschia hybrid cultivar (assembly GCA_030544215.1). Taxonomy (NCBI): domain Eukaryota; kingdom Viridiplantae; phylum Streptophyta; class Magnoliopsida; order Alismatales; family Araceae; genus Zantedeschia; species Zantedeschia hybrid cultivar. The sequence continues at coordinate 54,058,127 of JARZZO010000011.1, forward strand.
TAATCCGGAAATAAATTTCTGTGCTTGATTGCCATGCTTGATTTGACCAATAAAGTGAATGAAATGACATGCATGTTTTCAGATTTAGAGTTCCATATGTCTTCTTCAGTTTAAATTTTGTGGCTTTTGGCCTTGATTTTAGTACGATCCAACCCCATCTTCGTAGTGTATAGTTAACTATGAAAATAGAACAGTTAGTGAGTGTTTTAATTATCATGGTTTGTATAGTACTCCAATTGATTTGATTTTTGGTATGTAGTATCTTACTTAATCATATTTCATACAAAAAAAAAACAGATCTTGATTTGGATGTGTAGATTTTAAAAGGCATGCATTTTAATTTAAGGTACCATAGCAGTTTTCTGCTGAACTCTCTCGGGTTAGCATTATTGTGCAAAACGGTTGACCGACCCTGCACACTTAAGAATTTGGTTTAGCTTCTATTTGGCCAAAAAGTTCGATTAATTTCAAGCGTCGGACGATCGATTTGACCCAGAAACATGATTTTGTGGGGGAATAACCCTGTTTGACCCCCAATCTTTGTGCTTTAACATTGGAATCATGATTTGTGACTAAGTGGACCTAGTTAAAGGTATTCGAGTAGTTTTCTCATGTGACAGTTTTCACATCTAGTGCTTTATTTATTTAGAGAATTTCATGAAAATATTTTATGTTCTTGTGATTTGACTAGAATGACTATTCACTACCGAGTATCTTTTTGATTCTATCTCTTGGAAAATGGGGATAGGGGTTTAAGCATTTTGTTTGGGTCTGATTAGGATCCAACTCAGCCTTTTGATTAGGTCTCGATGTCCGAATCTAGCTTGTTGTCTGACCTAGGACAACAGAGTCTACTGATGTGCGCACCTCAACTAGGACTAGACTACATGACATGTGAATCATGTATTTCAGTTAGCCTTGCTTCCTTGCCACACCTTCAAGGGTTTTCGAAGACTTAAGAAGGGTAGAGCGGTATGGACCAAGTAGGAATCCTTCAGGATGTGCACACCCATATGTGAATGTGAACATGAACATGAATAAGATCGATGCTAGTGCAATTTCTTGTCATTCTAGAATATGTGATGTGACTCATGTGATTTAGCCATTGATGACATTATGGCTTGTGAATCAACCCTAGAATGGGTCAAATGTGAAAGAAAATGTGTTAATATGATACACTTGACATTGGCTACGTGATGGAATCCCTTGTTTGTGAACCATATCTATAGATGATTCAATGATACTGATTATGTTCTCACCATTGGGTTGTTTAGTTAATTGAACTACAATATATGATATGAATATGGTAATGTGAACTATGAATGACCCCATGCTAGTGATATGACATGGGTGACTTGTAGTATGTGATAGAGATTAAAGATTATATGACATGACTCGATATAATTCTGGTGTTGCCTCCATGTGAGATGACTCAGTGAGATTCATGGATGGTTAGTTTGATAGACCTTGAATCAATGGCATAAGATTCAAGAACCTTAGTAGACCTTGATATGAACTATAATATGATCGGTGCCTCTTTCCTATCATATCATACTTTTGTGTTTCACTCGGTAGAGATTTTGTAAACCATTTGTGGACACATGATCCCTACTGAGTTCCCTTTTAGAGACTCAACCCCTTTTTGGGTGCAGGTAATTTGTGGATCAGAGGCGTAGTGTTAACGTGGTAGTCAACAATATGATTAGATGGTACAAATTTGTATTTAAGATTTATTTTGGACATGTACTTTGAGGCTTGTGGCTATATAATCCATTATTAACTCTTTGTAATTTTTAGTGAATATTATCAAGGGATTGTATTGAGTGTCGCTGTGTACAAATGACTCAGATATTTATTCTTTGTGAATGATATATGTAGATGCTTAAATAGGGCGTGTGGTTATCATGATCTCATGTTCATATGAATAACAAAACAAACTAGATTAAGGATCGTGATCGTCAGAAACCAAGGGTTTCAAAAAGATTAAGTTGATCGCTACTAACCTTGCAACTGGGAGAAGCTGGGTTCTTTGTTCCTCTCTTTCGGCCGGACGAAAGAGAAGAGTCCTTCTTTTAATTTGCTCTTATTTTTGTGCTTTTCGAACCTTCCTTCAAGCTTTTCTCTTTCTCTTCAAATCCTTCAAACCTTACAAAAACAATCAAACAAAGGAAAATTTGTGTAAGAACTAAAGTAGTATAACATCTATTCTTTCTAACAAATTAAGCATGCAAGCAAACAAGAAAGACTCACTTTTTGTTTGATTCTTTAAACCCCTAACATGAACATGGGTTTGGAAAAGATGAAGTGGATGTGTGGATATGAAGTTATATGATAATAAAATATGCAAAACATAATAACTAGATAGAATTAATGAAAACAAGAAAGAAACTAGGGAAAAGATGGTTGGTTTGGCCCCTTGAAAGTCTTGATCTTTTTGAGCTTCAATGGAGGAAAATGATAAAGAGGATGAGCCTTTGGGTTGCTGTCCACGTTTTCTTCCTTTAGAGCCTTCAAAATACCTTGAGAGTTCCAATTTCTCTAATTGCCAACCTTGTTCAAAGGCCAATAGGGTAGGTATATATAATATTAGGTTTTGGAGTGGTTTAGGGATTCAAAAGGGCTCTCCCATGCCTCCGCAACTTTCCTCGGATAAACATGAAGGATTTGAGTCCTTCTCAACCCTGGAAACCAGATGATTTCGGCCAAATTAAACTTATCAGAATTAGCTTAAATTGCATCGCTTGAGGGAGACGTCTTTCAGCCAATTAAGCGTTAGAAATAGAAATAAAAATATGAAGAAGAAAACCGGAATAATTAGGAAACCTAAATGGCGTTTGTCATGAGCAACATCTTTTAATTAATCAGGAAATTAATTAAAATCAAATTAGAAATCGAAACGGATTAAGAAACCTAAATAGCATCTCCCTTGGGCCACGTTATTTAATTAATTCTATCTCGATTATGAAATTTGATTTCGAATTAATTTCTGCTAAAACACTAAATGGCGTCGTCCATAGGCAATGTCATTCAACCAATTTTCTGAGAAAATCAATAAAAAATAATTAACGATTAAAGGTCAGACCATTTCGGGACATTATTATTATGACATGAAATTTATTCGATATGATGTCAAAATTAGCGTATTTACAATATCTACCTATTAATTTCTTTAATTTGTACTAATTATCCCTAGACAACTATGAATTTTAGATCGTGAAGTGGTAACATGCTGAGTCAAAGAGACAACCTGGAGTGGTTCGGTATCTCTTGAACTGGGGTGGTATAGATTAACTATATGTTTTGAACTCGATAGAACTTATATGTTTAATTGATTATTTAACATATTGTTGAATCGATTAAATGCATATATTTGAATCAATTATCTATTTATTTCTACATCAATTTTTTGCTTATCTTGATTTAATTTTTTGTGTCCTGAGCGCTGCAATTAACTAAGTCTTTTGATTAGCGATTAAAGCTATATGTTGAATAGATTACTTACTTTGTCATATTCGATCTCTTGATCAGTTTATCACACTTAATCAATTCCTCAATTATGTAAATTCGATTAATCTAAATAGACACTATTTATCTTCCTCGCCCCATCTTGCATATATTGTTTGGCATGTGTTTGATTTACTTTTGTAGTTCCTCTACCACTCACCTACCCTCTGGACACATCAGATGAAATTTTTTCACTTTTATTACTTCAATAGGACTAGGTAAGGACTACACGACCGAATCTAAAAGACAAGGGGATAGCACATGGAAGCTTCCAACTGAGAGCCACCTTTGTCTGCTCAAGCTCTCTCTAAGCAAGACTAAAGACTGTCAACATTAGACTTAACGTAGTTAACGTTAGATACAATAGAAGCCTACAGGAGATAACACGAAGGAAGATGAGCCTCAAAGGATTTCTTTGAAATTCATCTATATATTGGGGGCCTCGGTTAAAAGGTGAAGACAAAAGATTACCAAGATAATTCGAAGAATGATAGAAAGGCTCCTAAGTGGGTTACTGAACCATAATGCCTTCTGGGATCATGAGGTGTTACTTGGCATTCACTATAATTGGAAGTTTAATTGATTTAATCATGCGATAGTGAATTGATAAGTTAATTATTTCATATGTAATATATTAAATAACTAATTAAGTTAGTAAGATATTATTGGACTTAATGGGCTCAAAATCAGACTTGCATCTAGGCCTAGAGGGTCATACATAAAAGATTCTCAGTCAACGAAAATTTATATTAGTTCAAAGATTTTTGTGGAAAAAATAAAACTAATATAAAATATAAGCTAGAGAAGAATCTTAAACCAAGATCTAGGATTTCTCACCAATCTAGCTGGCCCCCTCTCTCTCCTCTCTTTGGCCATCTCCCTCTCTACGGTGCGTCCCCTTCCTCTCTCTCTTCCACTTCTTGCTTTCACCTCGACAATCATTCTGCCTACATGCCGCAGGCATCTAAGTAGAGTAGAAGAATAAGGGATCAACTAGATCCCTCTAGTGAAGTAAGGGTGATCCTTCATTCCACAGAATCGTATGGATACTACTAGAGGCTGAGCACCTGTATAACTATAGCATTGCTCCACCGGAATCAAGTTTTAAATGTGGATCTAAATGCATGCAAGGTAAAGTGGGAACTTTCCAATTGTTTCTGTTCGAAACAGAACAGAGAAACCTACAAGGATGTCTATTCCACTATAATATTCTATTAACTTTTTATATCTTCGATCCCAGTGTGATGCGTATAGTGATTGTCCTTAGTATAATGTATGCCATACGTTCGACGAATGTATCATCTCTCGCTCTCTCGCTCTCTCTCTTAGCTTCTAACTTTTGAACGAAAGAAAGTAATCTATATTACAAATGTACAATACAATTGATTTGTAATAAAATATGGTGTTATATTTTCATTCATTTGCCTCATGGCCCGTGGTATGGACAAATTTAGCAATGTGTCCATGCAGACCAATGAAGACGGGTAGGTAAGTAAGACTATGGCCGTACCATGAGTAGATTTGACAAACAGGTGATGTTCACAAATTCATTTCACAAAATGGAGAAGTTCAAATGAGTCCAATTTGTGACCATTCAGGGAAAACTCTAGTGCTTCATACTTTAGCTCTTTCTCTTTCCATCCAACTTGTAAGGATTGAGGTTTCGGATCCAGTTATTGGGTCAGTTTCGGTGTCGGACCCCTTAATTTGGGCCCTTGTGGAACTAGGGCATAGGTTATTTATCGCGTCAAGCTTGCGAAATACGGTTCAAACGGCGTCCTGTTAGGGGGACGCGTTTTAGAGTATGCCACGTGGGTGCCACGTGGGCCAGTTTCAGACCACGAGAGTATGGCCCCGATCTTCTCGTCTGAATGGTGTCGGTATTGGGCGACGCGTTTTAGCTAGTTTCGGTTTAACCCCGCGAGCCCTCCCTCCTTTCCCTCATTTCTCTCATCTTCCTCTCTCTCCTCCCTCTCTCCGATCCCTTCGCTTTCCCTTCCCCCTTCTCCTTCCTTTCCTCTCCCTCCACGACATCAAACCTCCCCCCCCTACTACCACCACCATTTCCTCCGCAGCGAATTGCTTTTCGGACGGCGGCCGACGTCCCAGTAGAGTAACGGCGTCCACGGCAGTACCGGCGGCGACTTGTGACGTGGCGGTTCGGCGGTTTGGAATTCAAAGGAGTTCAAGTAACCGGTAGGGTGACGATCTCCGTTGTGTTTTGATTTAAAACTATGTTTTTCCTGCTTTGGAGCATGTTTAGGGGATTTTCGGGGTGAAAATGGTCACTTTATAAATTGGGAAATGGTAGGTTTTAACAGGTATTTGGATTCTCCTCCTCTTTCCCTATTTTGGTACGTTTTTATGCAATTTTGGGGAAGAAATTCCACTTTTAGTATTCGAGAAGGCTGGGGGGAACCTGTTTGCGAACGCTAAATGGCGTCCTACGACAGCGACGCCATTTTAAATGGCGGTTGCCTCCCAAGACGCAATTTAGCCCAGTTTATCTAGAGTCCTGATTCTGTTTTTGTCGTGAATGGCGACTAAGGACAGCGACGCCTTTTAAAAGGTGACTACCTTGCACGACGCGATTTAGGCCATCTTCTGAGGCCAGGTTTTACATGAACCAGTTTAGGAGTCTTGAATGATGTCGGCCACGGGCGACGCGATTCAAGACAAAACTTCATTAATCCATGTAATTAATACGTGTTTACATTGTTAGATAGTTTGGTTAAAATGCATGCTTAAAACCATGGACCTAGAGTGACAGTTGTTAGAACTTAGGCATCTTGTGTCGGTGTGGGAGTGACACGGCGCCGGTGTGGGAGTGGTGGGGTGACGCCTAAAGAGAGAGTCATCTGGTGTACCCTGGGGTATAGGTAGTACCAGTGTGGGAGTGGTACATTCGGAGCGTCACTCGTACTGGGGGAAGCAGAACCACCTAGAGCCGATCAGGCCGGAGTAGCCAGCGTGCTATCCGAGGGGTTGTTGTTTGGTCTCAGCAGGTCGGTGTTTTCTACTTTCGGCTACGTGGTTTGCATGTTTAGCCGAGACATTGGTTGTGGACTCCGTGCTAGAGTGGTTTCAAAGTTGTGTTTATTGCTTTATTTATTTAAATTGCCTATATTCGTATTGTTGCACTTGTGGGTGCGTGAGTGGATGGTAGGGATCGAAGGATCCCTACTGAGTCCATTTCGATGAGACTCACCCTCTGTAGTTTTCAGGTGAGGATTCCAGACAGGCGTAGCGTAGAGGGTGTTGTCTCGGGTTGCGCGCTAGCAGCCACTGTCCCTGAGTATGCCCCGATGTAGTTGTTATTTTTCTTTCAGGCCTGTACGCTTAATTACTTCTTTTCAGTTGGAATATATAATTTTTTGCTGAGTCAAGTTGAATTGTAATAATTTTTAATTTCTGCACTTCCTTTACAATTCAATGTGATGTAGATGTTTAGCTTAGTTTATCATTTATTTCCCAGACTTATCGAGATCCTGGTTTGACTTCAAATTTTAATGATTTGGTACCTATTTAGTAATCAGATTCCCGATTATAAGATGGCGGGTCGTTACACAACTGAAGTCTTAATTGCTTTAATTTATAAAAAAGGTTGAAAATTAGTTCTTACAATCTAATCTAGCTATGGATTAGTAACTAACCAACGCCATCAAATAACTTCCTATAATTTGCTGCATGCTATTTTAAAAGAAGTGTCTTGTGTTACTTTTCCAATGGCTGAGTAATCAAATGCTAATTCTAGATGATATAAGACAAAGTTGGAAAAAAAAAAGGAAAAGGCAAGAGCATGGATAGTGGGAGAGGACACTCCCATTCTAAGACCTTCCCTCATTTGTGTGTGTGTGTGTGTGAGAGAGAGAGAGAGAGAGAAAGCTTTAATATCAATCTAATCTTTAGTACTCTTAGAGGATCATGTTTGTAATAACTTGACTCTCTGATTCTTGATTTTTTTAATCGAGTTACTGAGTTAACTAAGTTAATTGCTATTTAATTGTCTAATTGAGTTCTTGTGATGAATTGTGTGATTCGTATTCAAATTAGAGGATTAATTGCAATTTAAAGATAATTGGACTTGGTTCTACATTTTAATACATTTAAACCCATTTAAAGTTGTAGAGTGGATGACTTTGGAATGACTTGAATTGATGACTAGACTTTAGAGCCCGAGTAGGAGCTTTTGGGCCTTAGAAAGTGATTTTTAAGTGGCCCATTGAGTGTATAGGAGAATGGAAGCTAATTTTGATGCTTTAAGGGGAGAATTGCAAACTTTACTTGGTTTATACGGGTGGAGAAGAGAGACTTCGAACCAATCTCTCCCATTTCCTCCCCATGCTCTCCTTTCTTCCCCTCTCACTCTCTCTTAGCAATGGGTGGTAATTCCATAGTGTATGTGGGAGATCTTGAGCTTGGAAGGTCTCTTTGGTGATCTTGGAGGCTTGGAAACCTTGGAAGATCCTCTTCTTGGATTTTCTTGGAGGAATTACTATCCTTGTGAAGGATCCTTAGTGAAGGAGCTTGGCTTTCTCATTTTTTTACCCATTAGAAGCTTGGATTGGCTCTTGGAGACCCATTTGGGTTAGTAGAAGTCCAATTAGAGGTAGGGTGATGCCCTCATGTGTGTTTCTTTGAAATCATGTGTACATGTTGGTCCTATGAGCTCTGATTGATTTGCATGTGAATAAATTTGTGTTTCTTATAGTCATTCTTTCCCCTAAGTTTTTAATTGATGATAAAGATTGTGGTTTAGGTGGTGAATACCTTAGTTTTCATGGTTGAAAGAGTGTATTCCGAAAATGATGAATTGTCAAAGTTGTGATAATTACTATGGTCTCTATAGTAAATGGATCGGCATGCATATCGTAGAATTGATAGTATTATATGTCTAGTTACTATAGTCTAGATTTTGTTGCACTTGATTTTCAATTGAAGGAGATCCAACCACATTCTTGTGGATGTGTGGTTGCCCCCAAAAATGGGACATAGATATTGTGTTTGAATTAATGCAGCATATATGGTACTCTAATTAGTTTGATTTTGGCATACAATGTTGTTAGCATAGTATTCTCCAACACCCATGAATGATTTTTAAGCCTATCATGTAGATTTTGAATGGTGATGGTTGAAATCAGTATTTTGTTTGAAACTGCACTGTTTCTTTTTAGGTATGGCTACTGGTCAAGAAACGGTCGACCATTTTGAAGGAAATGATCAGTTGAACTAAAAAGGGAGCCTGTTTGATTTCTGGGAAGTTTTGAAACAGTCGATCGAGCTAGAATCTTGGCCAGTTTGATTTATGTGAAACCAAACGGTCGACTGTTTGGATAGATTTGGTCGACCATTTGGGCCCTCAACAACATTTTAAAGAGAATGAACCCTGTTGACCTAGAATTCATGCATTGATCATTAATTCTTGTTTTATGGATCATAATGGACTCAATTAAATCTAATGGCATAGATTTCACACATGATTATATGTCCTTTCAAACATGATTATTTGAACTACGTAGTTTGTGCTGCGTCCCTTAGACGACTTTGTTTTTTGTCACACTTTATAGGAATCAGACAAGATTGTCAAATCTGAGAAATAGATGATTGATTGATAGCTAGTGTTGTTATTCCTTGTCATTCCAGATACTTATAAGATTGATGTTGATGATGACTCGTGGATAGATTCAAATTAATTTGTTTACTCTTGACAATGATTTATTTTAATTGATTACATGTGATTCGTTATGTTCAGTACTGATTTCGTGGTCCATTATGGGCATGAGATCCTTACTGAGTTTTCTTTTATGGAGACAATCCTCTTTATTTTCAGGTTCTGAGGAGTGGATGGACTGAAGAGATTTGGTGGTGGGATCTTAGTAGATCTATGTCTCTTGGCGGCGCATCGAAGGAGTTTTGGCTATTATCTTTCATCTGTGGTGATTAACCTTTTTTCCTATGTAATAACTTTATTTGAACCTTACAGTGTACTTTTCCTAGGCATGTATAAAGGGTCTAATATATGGATCTATATCTGTACATGTGTGTACTTGTTTCTATTCTTTTTAATTCACACTTGTCACTCTAACAAATGAAATGATTACGAATAGGTTTCGACCCAGTAACATGCCGAGTCAAGAAAATCAATCAGGAATAGTTCAATATTTTTTGGACCAGGGTGTTACAATGTTAGGTAATTAAGTTAAAGTTGGATTGCATCAAATGATGTGCTTTTTTAAATTAGACTGAGATCCATCGTCAAAAGGTTAATAAAGATACTTTCTTGCTTGCTTGGCTATTTGGTCTATAATATGAGTAATACTTGCTGCATTGAGGATTAGTACAATAAGCTGAGTCATCTTACAACGCAAGATGCCATTGGTCCAGTTGAGTAGGGGGCACGTGGGTTAGGTAACTTTTTCAATAGGTGGGCCTCATAAATATTAAATGCAAGTGTAAGGTCTAAACATGACAAATATATATACGCATGACAAATATTTCGTGACTATTTGTTATGCTCACGAATCATTTGTCATGCCTAAAAAATATTTATTATGCCTGTAAATCTAAGCACATGCATAGGGATGATAAATACTTTTTAGGCATGACAAATACTATTAGTCATGCCTACAAACTGTTTGTGGTGCCTGTAAAGTATTTGTCATGACAAAAATTTTGTACACATGTACGTAGAAATAACAAATAATTTTTAGGCATGACAAATATTTTGTGAGTATGACAAATAGTATTTATCATGACCAAAAGATATTTGTCACGCATATGTACATTTGTCATACTTAGAATCATGTACTCGCATTTAATATTTGTGTGGTCCGCCTATTAAAAAAATTGCACAGCCCATGTGCCCTCCCACCTTACTAGATCAATGACATATTGTATTGCAAGATAACTCAACTTACTATACTAACCCTCAGTGTAGCAAATATTACTCATTGGACTATATAAACATATCAAGCATATTGATTGCCCCTTCACAGTCCACTGTGAATGCAAATTAAATGTTAACTCCTCTTGACCATCGTAAGATGGGCATTCCTAGAAACGAAACTAAAACCCTTCTTTTTCCTGGCACGTACAAGTACAACTAGAATCATTAAGCATATGATAAGTCACCATTTGAGGTGAGAGTCCTCTACCTACTTATCATAGATGGCCAACCGGCAAGCGTGCTCGTTGTCCAATGGCATAGGTGCCGCCCTCACTTGGAAGAAGGCAGGATCGATTCTTCTAGCTCGGGAAAGGTAGAGGAGAAAGAGATTTATTTTTCATACATGTAAATACTCAAATTAGTATGTTATCTAACAGATTATATATATATATATATATATATAGCTGTAACTGTCCTTTGGCCATCCGATGACACACATTTGGCAGGAGGTATATCCAACACATACTATCATTTTTTGATAGAATTGGGAAAATACGCTTGTTTATTTGTAAAATGTATACTCTATCCAGAAAATGCATGATTGTAACACGTGTGGGTGTGGGCGCGCATGCGGACACACACACACTCACGCACACATATATATATATATATATATATATATATATGTTAGATGTAAGAATTAATTTAATTATTTCTTCTAAAGGACTTAGAGGTCGACTGATAAGGATCCGGTGATCAAGAAACTTGGTGATCTGTTCTAGATTGGATGATTTCCTAGATTCATCACACGCTTACACAAAGAAAAAAAAAAAAAAAAAAGACATGCACCTATGTTTCACACGCTGCGGTGCCTGTGTAACCCATACCCAACGTGCCTCCTCATGAAAACTTAGGTCCACATGAACTTGTCCACAGGTAGGTGGGGCTTGAATCCGAACTGAAGGGTGCACACTGGTCACAGGAGGATGGCAATCCTTTATAGCCCCTCGACATGGAATCCTCGCACTTGGTCAAGGGAAAGAAAGAATGGGGGGCCCTTGCCAAGGGCCCATGTGATCACTAGTTGAGGGGGTCATTTTGTGATTGTGGTATAGCGGGGCTCATGTATGTGGTATGAGAGAAATAAAGACAAGTACAGCGGGTGTCAGCTAGCAGAACAGGTGGAGGACGAGGAAGATATCTGCACTGCACTTTGGCATGGGCAGGGGGGCAGATGTGCACAAGGTGGGGAGGGACTTCAACGGGGGCACCGCCGAGCTGACTTGCCGACACGCCGACTTTTTTTTATTCCTTGCTTTCGGACGTTGCCGTCCATGACAGCTTGGTGGTGACACAAGACTACTCTCTTCTTTCTCTCTCTTCTGTGGGTGGGTCTACTAACATGTTCTCTCTCTTTTTCTCACTGTAGGTCCTATGTGTCGGTGACACATGATGTTCGACAAATAGAGGTGTCAGCCTCGGATGATTGAGTTGGTGGCACCGTTCTCACTAATTTGGACCTCATATATATATATATATATATATATATTTATCTTAGTATGGAACATTTGTGAGTAATACTTATGATCGTTGTAGAGCCGGTGCAGTTGCACTGTCAAGTAGTAGTGCAGTAGTACTATAAATTAGATCAGGCCCTTATACGTTTAGATAATTTGGTCTCTGTAACAAATTAACATTGAACTCCAACGATCGAAGAAAATGTCTTTAATAGGTCAAACTCAATAATATGGCAGCACCGTCGTATGGTGTAGCTGCACTTGAGCTTGCAGAAAATATTACTCTATTTTCTGCCACTGGCACAATTGGCATTATTAAGTAATACTCGTTGGATTTTTATTTTTTTTAGACGGCTCCAACATGCCTCCCATGTTTGTATCAACTGATCTCCTGATTGAATGAGATAAAAAAATTTAAAAAGTTAAAAACTATTACTAGCCTCAACTCATTATGGACTTTATCTACAGTCTATTGGAGGCTCAATTTTTTATTTTTTAAATTTTTTTAGATCATCTGATTCGGAATTGACATGTATATTCAGAAGATCACAAGGTCTGACAAAGAAGAAAGAAGTCATTTCACTTTAACTTTGAGATGAATTTTTCGGGCCGATTTATTTTGTGGATGTGGTATTCCGGATTTTTTATTTCTAGATCTCTTATTTCAAGAACATGAAGAATTTACTTTGAGTAGAATAAGTAGTTCAACGATATAATAAGTGATCCTACCTTTTAAGTGGAATGATTTATTTCACTTATTCTAAGAATAACGCATCCGTGTTAATAACAAATCGGCCCAGTTTCCTTCCTCAACAAACAACGAATATAATCAAAATATCGTTTGTGCAATCAAATATATAACCATGTTATATGACTTATAAGATGGCATGCTTATTTTTATTAAGAGTAATGCTTGTTGCACTGAGGGTCAGTGGAGCAAGATGAGTCATCTTACAACGTAAGATAACATTGGCCCACATGAGCTGGTGCACATAGGTTAGATAATTTTTTATTCGGATGGAGTCATACAAACATTAAATAAGGATACAAGATCCTAAATATGACAAATACATGTATGTATGACAAATACTTCGTGGACATGACAAATACTGCTATGTCCATAAAGTATTTGTCATATCCAAAAAATATTTATCATATCCATAAATTTGTACACACATATGTAGAGACGACAAATATTTCTAGACATGATAAATACTTCGTAGTCATGATAAATACTATTTTTCATGCTCACGAAGTATATGTCATACTTATAAAATATTTGTTATGCTAAAAAGTTGTACACAAATACCTAGAGATGATAAGTATTTTTCAGACATAACAAATATTTCGTGAACATGACATGCCCGCATATATTTGTTGTACTCAGAATTCTACATCCTTATCTGACTTCATCCGAATAAAAAATTATCTAACCTATTTGCATCAGTCCATGTGAACCAATGTCGTCTTAATTATAAGATGACTCAATTTACTGTACCGACGGATGCATTTTCTAACATAGAACTTCCACTGCCGGCAATTCATTGTCGTGTGTGCGAATGTCTTGGGAGGATCTTGCCCAAAGTCATGCCGCAACTTGCGGGGCCCCTCTCTCTCTCTCTCCTTAAATTGTCCTCAAAGATTTTTAATATGGACTTGAAGGGCGATCCCGAGTCCGAAAAGAGTGGTACCGAAGTACCGTTCTATATCAGGTGAACACCACGGTGAGAAATATGTAGATTAATTAGCTGGCTCGTCAACATGAGGACTTGGGTGGGGCCAAGATTCTAGAGAAGTTCCTGTTCTGAGGTTAGGTTAGCCACAAGCCCATGTGCTCTCTTTGACTCCCTGTGATGGGAATAGGTGTCACGCATGAGACCAAGGCAGGGTGGGAAGAAGATTGAAAGCACATCTATTTTCAGTGGAAATTGTTCGAAGTTTATTAATTAGATATATATCCCCATATATATATATATATATATATGTATGTATAGGTAATGCTCACACTGGCAAGTGGTAAATATACGATTAACTCATTTCATGGTAACAAGAGAATGAATGTGATGGTAGTCAAATCTTCACACATTGCCATGCATGCAGCAAGAGGAGGCCTAGATCACCTATCAACTCCTGTTCCACCTCAATCTGTATTAAATTTGACGACTTATACAAGCTAGGTGAGTGAGATATAAACTCCTACTTCCACCAATATATCTAGGTCCTTGTATCTGGGGGTTGTACGTCTCAAACTGAATGTGGAGAGTTGACGGGTGATCCTATCCTCAGAATTCGGGTGTTGAGTTTGAAATGTTTAAGATTATATGCACTTCTCACAATCCATCTCAACCGATATGAGATTAAACTCGTTCCGACATTCTTCCTCGCGGCTAAGATAGGCTGTTGAAATTAGATGGGAGGAGGTGGTGCAAATTGGAATAATAAAGCTGGGCAAGACATCTGCTCTGATACCATCTTACAAATTTTAAAATTACAGTGTCAAAGTTGAAGGGTCTAAGATCATAAACACTAAGCACAACCTGTCTTAACCGATATATATGAGGTTAATGTCCAGCCAACACTCTCTTTCACGGCCAACATGGGTCATGGAGAATGAACGAGGTGAGGTGGAAAGCAGAAAACAAATTAAGATAGGTCAGACCCTCCTGCTGTGATACAATCTTAGAAACCTTAAAACCACGGTCTCAAGATTGAAGGGCCCAAGATCGTAAGCACCGGTCCTCTTAACCGATATGAGATTAATACCCGGCCAACAGTAAATATGTATATTTCTTATGGGTACACGTTCACATTAAAAGAAAGAAAAGAAACCTTGTAATAGTACTGGCATGTCTAAAGAGGCCCTAAATTATTTATCAATGTTCACCAACAAAGAGTTTCACATCTCTAGAAAGTTACTGTGCAACTCAGACTTCACTAGAAAACCCATGTCGTGTTTGACGGCACCCCAGTTGTAAAACCAACGGTGTAGATCTGAAGCTGGATTTGCCTAGAACAATGTCCTAATCCGCACTTCACTGTTTGCCTCCATCCTTTTGCTTTCCTTTTTATACGAGGCGTTCCCCAACAGGGGCCACCGACAGGCACACTTAACCTAACACGGTGGAGGAGCCATGTGATGGCGAGGGCTGCCTCTAATTGATTGGACTGGGCAAGAATAACAACATGTAGACGTGAGGACACGGCCAAGTTGATGGCATACTTTGATTTCTTTGCTCCCCTTCTAATTAATCTGTCTCAAGCCTTTCTTAAGTAATCATAAACGTAATAGAGAAGCAAAGAAGTTATTGGACAGAGAAATCTAAGCACAGATAGTAGCACAACAGGTAATATATATCGGCAGTTAATAAAAAGCTGTAATCATTTATAAAAATTGACTTATACAGAGATAAAATTGTTTGCACCCTAAGACACAAAACGAGATCGGGCTCGACCTTCCTGCACCTCTAGATATATGCATCAAAAAGAGATGTATTTGTCTTGCCACATCATTTCAAAAGTGAATGACTTAATTCACCTTCATTTTCATATGTCCAGAATTCAAACGATCTCGTTCCCTAAACCACACGTTTCAAATAGCGGCCCTCCTCTCCCACTTTCAATAATTTCATATAGGACTGATCAGGTTAGTTCACAGCCCATGCACTTAAGGGCATAAGTGATTATATAAATTTTATCTCCTTAGTATGTGCCTTTGTCATTAAAGACCCATGAGATGGAACCTTTACTTGTCAGACGTAATGCCTTTGGGCTGGAGGTCCAAATCATGACAGATCTGGATCTTGGGGATCCCATGTGAATCTCATAATTGGTCCTTTTTTAAGTGCTTTAAATTAAATCAGGGGTTGATCTACTAGTGTATCTTTTGTGTAGACATGGTAAATTTTCAAGAGACTCGATTCAGTGGGCTCGACTGTATCAGACTTTTTTTTACTTTAATTCTTTCATTCTTTATGGAAGGGGAGAGTGATGTTTGAAGATAGCCAACTGGGCACGCGTGCCACTAACATCGATCTTTAATTAGCCATATGTACCTCTTAATTAAGGTGTATGTGATGATCGTGGCTTGCTGATTAATTGTTTTACTAATTAATTAAAGGAATGTCTTGTCCTTGTGTACTACGCTGGTCAAAGTTGGTTAGCAGGTGCATCTCAAACAATATTCCTTTAAGAAAATGATAATTAATTAATTAAAACTCTCTCAAGATATTTAAAGCACACTTGACATCAAGAACATACGTATACATAGTTGGAGAAAGAACATGCACGACTCAAAGTGACAATTAGAAGGTGCATTTGTCTTTATAAGACTATGAAAGGATTGGAGATAAAAATAGAAATGATACTTCTATTAATTCTACTTTTATAACATTTAAAGGATACAAAAATAAAATTTAAAAAGATTGTTTTTGTTTTTTACTTTTGAAATGGAAATAAAAGTTTTTGTTTCTATCATCACTGTACTAATGAGTTATTTTAACTTTTATTTCTAGCAAATAAGAAACAAGAGGGATGCGTTGAGAGAAGAAGAAAGTCTGGCTAGAGGATAACTATACTAGGGTTCAAATTATTTATTTACCTACTGCCAATTGCTTGACGTGAGATACATAAATTATTAGATGAGATTATCTCACAATATTCAACAATGGAAAATAACATATATATGCAGTATCGTGATATTATATTTTTTTAAATATTCAATTATCTTGATTAAGATTGTTTTCATCTCTGGAGCTTTAGTTTCACTATCCCATCATGTTCAATCGTGAAACTCAACGTAGTTGTATATCGAGTACTTGTAAATCTGATTTTTAAAATACCATAAAAAATAATTATAAATAAAAAGTAGTCAGATTACCTTTAGAGTTGTTCTTATTTTTTGGATTTTAATATAAATCATCAATTTACTCGCACAAAATTAGATGACTACAATCAATTCGTATATGATCCTACAGTAAAATTTAAGTTTCAAGGAATGAAAATTATCTTAGGAGAATAATAGAATATTATATATATATATATATATATATATATATATATATGTTAACCTGATGTTGATGGGCCAATAGTGGTCCAGTTTCTTGCAAGCATACCAGATATCCATCCTATTTTCCTTTTCGACAACCTATCAGATGCTATCAAAGATGGATGATCGCACTTGCAACTCTCCTTTCTACTTCTAAGTCTCTGACTTAATAATTATCTGAGATCCTATTTTCCTTTTCTGACAACTTATTAGATGTGTATTATTCGAGTCTTTTATCTACTTTCAAACTAGAAAATGATCAGGTCTCCGGCCCAGGATCGTCGCTTATTATGTGGCAACTAAGTTTGAACTGCTCACAATGAAGGTACGTGGGATTCTTGTAGTTATGTCCCCAGGCCCAAGAAAAAAAAGAAAACTCTCACTGTCGAACACTCTTGGGAAGCCTGAGTTCTGACCACTAGAAAAGAGTAGCAAATATTAACCATGGTTAACCTTCGACGGAAACAGGAATATCTTTGTTTTATTTTTAAAAATATGGGGATAGAAAAAGCTATGGGTGGTTTTCTATTTCACATTTTTTTAGAGCTGTCAGATAACATCTGCGGATAAATTGGAGACATGCAAGTATATGTGTAATTCATGTTCCTATATTTTGTTTGCAGAATAACTTAAACCAGAATAAGGTTCTGAGGATTTCTTAAACCGGAATAAGAGGTATTTTGATTTGATAAGTTATTAGTATTCCACCCAGAATAAGGAGAATTATACTGCACTATTCCAAGTGATTTGGTAGGAATAAGTGGAATAAAGAGTGAAATAAAAGGTAAAATTGAGATAATTGGGGGAATTAGATATTCCAGGTAGGTTTGGAGAGTTAGGGGAATTGGAGGAATTAGGCATACCCTCAACCAAATCAGAATAGGACCTTTATACCGGCTATTCTGGTCCTATTCCACAAACAAAGTGAGCATAGAAAAAGGGTACGTAGCTCCCAACATATCCACCTGCATACTAAGTGCACTTATATATTGAGAAGAGATTCTCTTAGTTTATATTTGGACATGAGTCCAGCAATATAGAGAGGGAGATGGCTCAAATAATATTTGTAAAATTTTTGGATCATATGAAAGTTTTTTTTTGCAATGTTTTCCTCTTTCTGTACTGTTAGGCTCCTATCTAAATATGTACTGAGATAATCTCTTCACTTATATATTGTGGTTGCCATCTAATGATTAAAAGGGTAGTACCTTAGGAGCTGTTAGTTGGAATAGCCTTACCACATTCAGTGATGTTTTGGGCCTCGTTTTATTGAAGAGATCTTGAGTTCAATTCTCATTTCTCTAGGTGCGCAAGAGTGTGTGAATGAACCTATGATTTCGAGGGGATGTTATATACATACGTCGAGCATATAACTTTTCATAGTTGTATTTAAGTGTTCTGAATTGTATTTGTAACTGATTGCATTCGTAGATTTTGACGAGTAAAAAAAAGTGAGAGAGATGATAACTTTTGATAGGTAATAAAAAAGGTGAAGATAATAGTGGTGACATGAGATTTACAACTGATGGAGTTCAATCCTCTCTTATACTTAGAGGATCCGAACCCTTCATTTAAGCTTTGATAGATACCCACAACGTGCTCTTTCTCTCTATAAAAAGGCAGCGTCTTCCATTAAGCTTTGATGGGCACCCACAACGCTCCCTCTCTCTTCCCCACCCACCCACATGGCATGCACGCTTCATTTGAGAAAAGAGGGGGTGCGAAGGGGACAGAACAGAACAGTACCCTTTGCCCGGGGGGGCCGGCGCATGATGGTTACGTGCATGTGCCTGCATGTGGCCGTCGTCCAACACGGCCATTTGGTACATGTTGGTCTCGACCGAGAGGGACCCTACGATACACACGACTCTCCCTCCACAAGGACATGATGATGTCCCTCCAATCCATCGTCCCATGTCATTTTGCTTCTTAATTTTCTTCCCCCAAGTGCTTGCCAAAGATCTTATAGTGATCAAGGTCAACGACGGATCCAGCATTCATCTAGTGGGATTATGAGATTCCACTAGATTTTGTTAAACTTATAGTCCAATTTAAAGTAGTTTAGTCTAAGATCTTATTGATCCAATCCAAAACTCCACTGGCTTAACTCAGAATTTCATATGACCTAGTCTAAGACCTTACTGATCCAACTAAACTTATGACCTAATATCTGAATGATCCTACTGAATAAAATTTCTGCATCTACCATTGATCATGATGTTAAAGACTTCCAACGGACATATATATATATATATATATATATATATATATATATATATATATATATATACACCCTTCTATACATTGAGGTATTCAAAATGATTTAGGTAGCTCAAGGTCAACTGGGAACATTTTTCATGGGCATCAAAACACATGCATGTGATGTGCCCAAGGGTGCAAATATCAACAAGGTAACCCACAACTCAACTTAACTCAACTCAACC
Organism: Zantedeschia hybrid cultivar; assembly: GCA_030544215.1. Lineage (NCBI taxonomy): Eukaryota > Viridiplantae > Streptophyta > Magnoliopsida > Alismatales > Araceae > Zantedeschia > Zantedeschia hybrid cultivar. Next base: position 54,077,522 of record JARZZO010000011.1, read on the forward strand.
CAAGTTAGACTAATTAGTTCATGTCTGCAAGTTGCGTTGAATTCAGATTAAGTTTTGTCTAACCTAGATTAAATTTGATTTAGTCCAAATTCATTTAGTTTAACTCAGTAACCAAAACGTATCCAACTCAGTTTCAATTTAAAATTAAAACAAGGTTAAATCATATATATATATATATATATAGATGTAAATTGGGCAAGTTGAGCTGAGTTCTGTGATAATTTGAGTCTAACTTAAATTCAAAATAACGCAGCCTCATTTTAGTCCAGTCCAAATTCAACTCAAGTTTAACCCAAATTCAGCCCAAATTAAGTAACGAGTGAGTTGGGTTGGAGTGTCCTGCTTATAAATGGTTTGTTAGACGTATTTTATTTTTTGTATAAATTATTATAAAAGTCAATAAATTAAATTAGGCCAACCCGTTTTCAGCTTAACCTAATTCAGATTTAACTAATGTCAACCTAAATTTAACCCAACCCAATTTATATAACTTGAGCCAGCCCAATGTCCTTTAATATGGGTTAAGTTGAGCTGAACCACGGGTTGACCTGTCCACTTGACATCCCTATATATGTATATATATATATATAGTCAGGAAAATAAATCTATAGACCATTTATTGTTACGATATAACTAATAGGCACGAGACTTTGGACTGTGTCGTTTCCCGCTTCCTGATAAAATGTTCACATGCCTCTTCTATTGTCATGCACTTTTGGTTAGTTTGCATTATATTTCATTTTTTTTTCTTTACATTTAAATTCAATTCATATTTTTATAGTGATAATATAGGTAAAGTATGAATCCGCATCATGAAGTTTTCACTCCTACATCATAAGAATTGGTTGACTCAATTTTCTTAATTTATTATTGATGGGAAGATTATACATGGTAGACTTAGAATTAGTTATATATCCATCGTACGTTCATTGTTGTACAAGACTAAGGTATCATTGACTTATGACGTATTTAAATTTAATATGAATTTTCTCTTGTGACAATAAAGCTCTATGATGCTAGTTTTAGATTATCATAGAAGATAGAATTTTATGTTATTATATGTTTATTTAATAAATTTGGATTAGCTACGTCGAACTAAATTCATGAAAATAAATTTTGAGTTGAACTCAAATCGGATGCATACTTTGAATTTAACTTGAATTTGGTTGAATTAGGACCAACCTAATTTAAAGTTAGATCAACCTAATTTGACATAAGCCAATCCCAACTGCTGCCACTAAAGATTTAACAAATTCAAGGCCAAGAACCGGCCTGTGTTGAGCTCTAATGGGCCTAGTTCGGATAGTAGAAGTCTTTGCTTAATGGGTTTGCTTTCTCAGTTTCAAACAAGGACCAAATACATAAACACAAGTCCAAAAGCTGGTGGGTTGTCTATGTCCACGTGTACACCCTATACTTACTATGCAAGAAAGGGAAAAGAGAAGAAAATGAGTATTTTTTTTATATCCGAAAGGCCTCCCTAAAGGACAAAAAACAAAAAGGCTTTTAGAAGATGGAATAGGTGAAAATATAGAGATGGCTTATTATACCCAACATTTTTACAATTCATTAATGAATTCAATTAATTTAGATTAGAACAATTAACTAATTATGAGAGGCCACTAGCGAGTTTAAGGAATTTGATTTAGTTCAATTAACTTAATTATGAAAGTCCAATTATACTACCAAGAATCGCCCGTTAAAATTTTGGATTTGATGCATTAGACAGTAGTATAGTAAAATAATGATAACTTTCTATAGAAAATTTAGATTAAGGCATGGTTGTTAGAAAGAGTATAAAAAAATGTATAATTTCGTAGAACACCATTTTATTAATTCCAGATGTTTTGAAGGTTAAAAATATCGATGATCTGTTTGGAAAGGACTGCCCATAGAAAACAAGTCTTAATTAGACTAAGATTTGAATTAAAAAACAAAAGATAATATAATTAAAGTTAACCACAACATGAAAAGTCATATATAACATATTTGACTTAGATTAGAAATAGAATACAATAAATTTGAATATAATTAAGATTCTAATTAATAAGTACAAAGTTATAATTGAAATTCTACTTGAACTAGAATTATGTACATAGATTTACTTGATACAGTCATAGTGTTTCAAATATAACTTCGTGTATAAAATTCCAACTTAAGTAAGACAACTCATGTTATAATTATGTACATGATGACTCAAAATTCTAAAAGTTTTATGAAGATCATATATTTAAACTAAGTCATTTATTAATCAGAATCAGGACATCTTTAGATAGGAAATAAATCTGTAAGATTTGTGAGTTCGGAGTACTCAGGACAGTAGGTTAGTAAAATAAGCATAAAATTTTATACAAATATCTAAAAATAGTGAGATTAGTGGAATTAAAAAGATAATAAAAAATTCTAAAACTTTGAATAAGAATATTTTTCCTAATTTGGACGTTTAATGAGTTGAATTTAAAAGTTTTCAAAAAAAGAAATTGTAGGTGACGTGAATAGGATCCGATATATATTAGGAAGTGACTTTGACTTAGAGATTAAGTCATGAGGAGTTAGTGTTCGACTCCAGTAATATATAATCAATACATATCTCAGCAGATCAATTTCTTTCGTATCTATCTACTTATATGCAGAACAATTCAAATGATGCCTAAGTTTTAATCAAAGCAAATTGTTAATTTTTATGCTTATAAATAGATATTCAAATCACAACATAAGGGGTTGTAAACACCTCATCACCTGGACAAGAGAGTGTCTTGATCTTGATACAACCAATTGGATCAGAGGTCTTTATCCCACCATCTACTAAACCAAAGTTTAATTTCGAGATTTTATTCTCCATTGTCCTTAAGTCGTAAATTGAGTACTACCATATTAGATACTTGCTGTAGGTTCCTCCATACATACCCCCTTAGAATGGTTTTGTCTATGCATACTTAAAATTAGTCACAACTTCTCAAAATAGGAGCTCAATTATGCATAGTTAAAAATAGATTCTTATGTGAATTTTTAATTGTAAACAATCTAAAGTCATTAACAAATATTTAATAAAAAAGGTACATCATAATTAAGATCAAAATCATGATGATTTTAGTACCAATCTATATATAAAGTTGAAACATTTTTTTATAAGATTACAAACTTATTTAATGCTCATAAATGTCCATACTTGAATTTTTTAATATTAAAATAGAACTTAAAATAATAAATAACATGTAAATAGTTTATCATACACCTACCTTAAATATGGAAATCCAACTATCTACTGAGTCTATGAATTTTCAAGAATTAATTCAGCTCGCACCGCAGCCTTCTTCCTTTATTTCTCTCTTTATCTCTTAATTTACTAGAATTTTTATGGCAAAAATAAAGCAATATTCTTACTGAACCATAGTCAAACAGACTTGGATTAATCTTGTTATGTCCTTGAACTTTAAACCCATTAAATATGTTAATGGCCATGTTTAATTAGGCCCAATTCGATCTAGATAAGCCTAATTAAGTCAATTAATGAGATAAAATGATTTAAACAAATTTAATATTTATTAATACTATAATAATGGGTTGAGAATGGACAAGTAATTAGTCAAGCCCAATAAGACCCAATAAACCCATTAGTGTCCAAATTAAGAAACTAGTTGATTTCTAATACAGTCAAATTTTGGACCTTGTAAATTGTGTGACAGTAGCATATTAGCGATACGATAATTTTGCATACAAAATTCCAAATTTTGCATAGCCGATATAATTAGAATGAAGATACAAAGGGATATAATATTGTCTAAAAGACTTTTAGCTAATTTAGTGGCTAGTGTGATACTTGATGATGACATGGCTAAGACGAGGCAAGACATTAAGGTGATTCAGAATTTTCTCGATGTATTTCTTGACGATCTGCCCGAGTTGCCACCATCTTGGGGGATCGATTTAGTATTGATCTTATGTCGGGTGCCGCACCTATTTATAAGGCACCATATAGAATGACTCATACCAAGTTGGCAGAATTAAAAAAGCAATTACAAGAACTTTTGGAGAAATATTTTATATGTCCTAGTGTATCACCATGGGGTGCACCAATGTTCTTTGTCTGAAAGAAGGATGGATCGATGCGCCTAGGCATTACCACAAGATCAATCAGGTCAGTATCAAGAACAAGTATTGTTTGCCAAGAATCGAAGACTTGTTTGATTAGCTACAAGCAACAAAGATCTTTTCAAGATTTGTAACGACCCGCCACCCTATAATCGGGGATCCGATTACTAAATGGGTACCAAATCATTAAATTTGGAGTCAAACCAGGATCTCGATAAGTCTGGAAAATAAATGCTAAACTAAGCTAAATATCCACATCACATCGAATTGTAAAGGAAGTGCAGAAATTAAAAATTATTACAATTCGACTCGACTCAGCAAATAATTACATACTCCAACTGAAAAAGAAATAATTAAGCATACAGACCAAAAAAGAAAATAACAACTACATCGAGGCATATCCCGGAACAGCGGCTACTGGCGCGCAACCCAAGGCAGCACTCTCCTTGCAACGCCTGCCTGAAACCCTCACCTGAAAACCGCAGGGGATGAGTCTCATTGAAAAAGACTCAGTAAGGATCCTTCGATTCCCACCACCCACTCACACACCTACAAGTGCAGTACACAAATATAGGCAATTTAACTAAATAAACCAGTAACACAATTCTTAGATTTTGATATAAAACACACGCATTAATAACAGTAACATGTACGATTCTGAAACTACCACGGAGTCCACAACTAGCGTCTCGACTAAACACACAAATCACACGGCCGAACGCGAAAAACACCGACCCGCTAAGACCAAACAGCAACCCTTCGGATAGCACACTGGCTACTCCAGCCTGACCTTGCTCAAGGTGGTTCTGTTTTTCCCAGCACGAGTGACACTCTAACTGTACCACTCCCATACCGGTACTAGCTATACCCCGAGATACACCAGGTGACCCTCTCTCTAGGCGTCACCCCACCACTCCCACACCGGCGCCGTGTCACTCTCACACCGATACAGGATGCCTAAGCGCTAACAACTATCACTCTAGGTCCACGATCGCACAGAACGCAACACGGTGCGATCTGATCACGTAGAAATCATCTTCCTCAAGTATGTTCTCAAACATGCAATTAACCAAACTATCTATCAACGTAAACACATGTTAATTGCAGGAATTAATGAGATTCTGTCTTGAATTGCGTCGCCCAAGACCAACGTTATTCAAGACTCCTAAACTGGTTCATGTGAAATATGGCCTCGGAAGAAGGCCTAAAACACATCGTTCAAACGGGTCGCCGTTTAAAAGGCGTCGCTGTCCCTAGTCGCTTAATAACGGCAGAAACAGAGACAGGCCTTGGGGTGATCTGAACTTAAAAAGCATCGTGCACGGAAGTCGCCATTTAAAAGGCGTCGTTGTCTCTGGACGCTATTCAATCCAGAGACAAAGTCTGTTATCTGAAGTTAAATGGCGTCGTGGGTGGAAGCCGCCTTTTAAATAGCGTCGCTGTCCCCAGACGCCTTTTAACCCTGACAGACAGGTTCTCCTCCGGCCTCCCCCAAGTTCCAAAACGAGATTTCTCCCTCAAATTCTCACAAAACACCATAAAAAAAGAGAGGGAGGAGGAGAACCTAAATACCTATTAAAAACCCACAATTCTTCATTATATGCAATTAGTATTTTCACCCTAAAAATCCCCTAAACATACTCCAAAACGGAAAAAAAAAATGGTTTTAAACAAGATACAGCGGGGATCGTCACCTTACCGGTTACTCGAACTATTCCGAGCTCCAAGCCGCCAACCCGCCTCGCCACACACCGCCGTGGACACCGTTACTTCACCGGGACGTCGGCCGCCGTCCAAAGAGAAATGCGCCGCGGAGGAAGTGGTGGTGGTAGTGGAGGAAGTTGGGAGGTTAATGGAGTGGAGGGAGAGGAAAGGAAGGAGAAGGGGGAAAGGGAGCCAGAGGATCGAAGGGAAGAGAGGAGAGAGAAGAGAAAGGAGAGAATGAGGGAAAGGAGGGAGGGTTCGCGGGGTCAAACTGAAACTAGGTAAAACGCGTCGTCCAAGACTGACGTCATTCAGACGACAAGTTCGGGCCGTACACTGACAAACTAGGGCCGTACTCTAAATGGCGTCGTCCATACAAGACGCCATTTAGACGATAAGACTGGGGCCGTACTCTCATGGCCCAAACCAATCCACGTGACGCCCACGTGGCACAACCTAAAACACATCCACTTTGTTGGACGCCGTTTGAACCGCGTCGAACTTAAAAAAACAGTCCCACAAAGGTCCAAACCAAGAGGTCCGACCCCGAAATTGACCCGATAACCGGATCCGAAACCTCAATCCTGACAAGATTGATCTTCGATCCAACTATCATCAACTGCAGATCAAGGATGAAGACATTCTGAAGATGGCATTCCGCACAAGGTACGGTCATTATAAGTTCTTAGTTATGTCTTTTGGGCTAACCTACTGCATTCATGGATTTGATGAATAGGATCTTTCAGCCATATCTTGACTAGTTTGTTATGATTTTCATTGATGATGTGCCGATTTACTCTCCGAATAAGGAGGCACATAGGAAGCATATGAAGATTGTGCTGAAGGTTCTCAAAGCTCACCAATTGTACGCAAAATTCACCAAATGTGAGTTTTGGTTTGCACAAGTCCAATTCTTAGGACACGTTATATCTAAGGATGGATTTTTTGTGGATCCATCCATGGTGGAAGCTGTTATGAAGTGGGAAGCTCCTAAGACTGCTACTGAAATTAAGAGTTTTCTTGATTTGGCTGGCTACTATAGGAGATTCATTGAAGGATTTTTTACATTGGCTACTCCAATGATCAAGTTGACACACAAGGGTGTTAAGTTTATTTGGTCAAAGGAGTATGAGCATAGTTTTAAAAAATTGAAGACTAGGTTGACCACTGCTCCTGTACTCACCTTGCCGGATCGAATTGATGATTTTGTGGTGTATACTGATGCATCACAGAAGGGTCTCGGATGCGTACTATGCAGCATGGCAAAGTTGTGCCTTATGCAGCGAGACCACTGAAAGACCATAAGCAGAAATATCCCACTCATGATTTGGAGATGGCCACTGTGGTACATGCTAAGGATAGCATTACCTCTACGGAGTCCAGTTTAAGGTATTCGCTAACCACAAAAGCCTAAAATACATATTTTTACATAATGATCTCAATATGAGGCAGAGACATTGGGGGAGTTCCTAAAGGACTAGGATTTCACTTTAAACAATCACCCATAAAAAACAAATATGATAGTTGATGCTTTAAGTAGGAAACTTATGGCTTTACAATTGCACTTTAACTAGAAAGTCATAGAGGATGTCATTGAGGTATACGTCAAGTACATGGTAAGAGGTCGTATCTTATGTAATTGACTATTCGGTCTACTCTGGTTGATTGGATTATTAAGGCTCAGGAGGATCCTGCCGTCGGTCCTCCGAGGGTGGTTGTTGCCGGTCTCCGACAGATTTTAACATCACCTCTAGCGATAGCAACCTAGGTGGGGGGGAGCTCCATTCGAGATCTCCGCACCACCCTCCTTCCCCCTTCCGTCTAGGTTCCATGATCTATCCCTTCTTCTCCTCCCCAATCCCTCTTGCTTCCCACAGTTCCCTCCTCCTCTTGATCTATTTGGATCCCTCTATTCTCACCATTTTGTTTGAAACCCTCTTCTCCTCAAAGTTTCTAGCCCCCCTCCCCCCCAATCATTCTTGTGCTTCTTCTCCCACAACCCACAGCCCTTCACTTGTGTCCTTGTCTATTGATTCCACTACTTTGAACCTGTTAGTGCCACTCGGCACCTCCTGTCCTCAAAGCCATCTTCACGTCCTCCCTTGTAAACCCTCCCGTTTGCCCTCTGCCTTGAACCCCTCCCCTTTGTTGGGTTGGTCCACGTTCCCTTTTGCCCCTTTTGTTAGGGTTTTTGCCTGGTGACCAGGGGATCCGACATTCTTCGGCCTTGGACATACTATTAGTTCTCTTGTTGGTTTTTGTTATGCTTTGCTTGTGTTCTGGTTTTTCAGGTTCACTATCTAGTCGGCCGGCTAGTGTAGGCATCTCTAGAGGCCTCACAATGGCTTCCTTGGTTCTATCTGTTTGCATGTTGGATGAATGAAATGTTTCTTTTATTGGCCCAAAAAAATTAGGAAGGAGAGAGTTTGGTATCTATGAAGAGGATTGCTTGGATGTCTATGATGCACGGTTGCAAGGAATTCAAGTTTCTTCCCCAACTTATGGAGAATTGAGGAGTAAAGTAGGCAAAGAGTACAGTCAAGTCCACCGTGCTATCTTGAGAAATTCTGAGGAGTGACATGACGCCTCTTCTTTAGTTTTGAATTTTAAGATTTGACCTTTGAGGTTTAACGTGGTGCAAAGAACATAGCTACAAACCCCTCTATAAAGGACATCTAGGGTCAGTGTCACTAACGTCACGATTAGGGAATTTTTAGTCTAAGAAAACAATCACATATCGGTTAAAAATATACAAAATATATTGTAAAATAATTGTTAATTTTAATTTATAATTTTTTTTTAACCACGATATAAACTTAAAAACTATATAACATATAAATACGTCAAATTTTTAAAAATACATAATTGTTATGAAATATTTCATGATTAAATCACAAAGAATTTTGTTTTTTCTTTCCAAATTATCACAACCTTAGAAGTTTTCAATAATTCATTTGTGAATTAATGCATCAAGTGAAAAGGCACAATCGCATTATAGATTTTCTTTCTTTTTTTTTAAATGAAGTAAACTCGTTTTTTTTAAATTCCGACTCACTTCTTAATTTTATTACACGTGTTCTTCTATGCAAGTCTATAACATAATGCGGTTCGCTACAGTGCATGCGGTCTAACCACATACACGGTTTTCAACTCTGTCCCCATATTTAAAACATAAAAAATTATATTATTTTTAAATATTTAATAACCCCCTTAGAATTATTTTCATCATTGGAACTTTATTTTGACTGTCCGATAGTAGTCCAATCTTAAAACTTGATCTTAGCGTTCCATCTGGCGTATTCAAATCCTGATTTTGAAAAATCATGAAAAAATATTTTAAAAATAAGAAATTCTTAAGATTGTTTCCATCCCTTTAGATTCTAGTATTCATCATCAATTTATAGTTGTAAAATCAGACAGCTTAGATTGAATGCCGCATGATCTAGCGATAAAAATTAAGTCAAAAGGGATGAAAATAATTTTAAGGGGATACATGAATATTTAATTGTCATTAATTTTTATTATTTTTTAATATGAGTATGATTCAAAACGGTGTGTGCGATTTAACTGCATGCACCGTAGCAAATGCAGCAGAGCACTCCTCTCTCTCTCTCTATATATATATATATATATATATATATAAAAGATGCACCTCTCCTTGAAAACCAACCCTCCTCCAGTTAAAAAAATAAAAAAAATTATAAAATTTTAAATATTCAAATAAACTCCTTAAGATTGATCTCATCCCTGAGACTTTAATTTTCACCATCTAATCTTGACAATCAATCTTAGTTATATGATTGGATATGTTTCAAAAATCAACGTCTAAAAACACTAAAAAATAGTCAAAAAATAAAAAAATGTCAAATTAGCCTTTAATGTTGATTCCATCTCCTGAAATTTTAATTTTGATCCCCAAGTAACAACGCACTTGAATGGATCGCTATAGTTAAGTTTTTCAATCCAACAGGAAAAATTAAACCTAAAGGGATAAGAATCATCCTAGAGAGGGGTATTTGAATATTTTAAAATCTTTGATTATTTTTATTTTTTGAAATTGGTAGGAGAGTTTCGGGGTATGGCGCATCCAAGTTAGATGCACCGCAAAGTGCATTATATTCAAGGAATTAGGTTGCAATGATCTATGATCTAACCATGGGCATGAGCAAAGTGGCCCCCAAGTCAGTATTGAAGGTGGTTGGATGCCCTTAAAATGACAGTGGATTTAATCCTGAGTGGCCGAGATAGGAGCGCATAATATCTTCCCTCGAAAGGGAATAAGCACCAAATAGGGAACATATATAGGAGACCTACATGAGGAACAGCATAAGTCTCATGAGATTAATAGATTCATCATGATTAACGTGATCGGACCTGTATAATGGCCTCTACCTATCATAACCAAAAATTAAATAACCGATAAATTAGTATTCAATCAGATCAGTTCATTATTACAAATGTAATTCCGCATTCTAGAACTAAGAGGCCTTAAAATGGCCTAAAGGAGGCTAGGAAATGTCCAAATATCAAGATTGTATGATAATCACACTACCAATAGAACCTTTCTTTTTATTGCCTCCAACAGATTTAAAGTCATCTCGCTCTTTGAGGTAATGATGTAATCGACTTTGACGAAGTTGATAGGCATGCATTTAGATTGATCATGATCAGAATGATCTATCCACCTTTTGTACAAATGAATTTTAACCCCAACAAAAAACTCCCATTTTAAACATACCACAATCTTTCTTTCTTTCTTTATCATTTTGATTTGAGATTTTTTTTTCAAGAACATTTACAGGCTCTATTTCCAACATACGTACCAGTGTGCACTTGTAGTCTTTGGACTTGGACTACGGCAGAATGGCCATATTCTTTCTCTTGTTACCTTCTATAAATTGTGGAACTATTCACTTTCCAGAAAAGAAAAAAAAAAACAGACAAACAAAACTATGGCAGTATGGGCATATGTGCAAACCCTACAGCCCCATGTATATTTTGTTTATGTTTTCCGAGTATGAACTCCTGTATGGCCTTCTCAATAACTAAAAGGAACCAGTGGTGCCAACTACAGCATTGGACATTATCAAGCCATCTAGTGGCACCCGAAACAAGGTTGTGTTAGCCGGCCAACGTTGGATGTGGATGGCGTCGGCTCCCACTCATATCAACCGACCGAAAAGCAATATAACTACTTTTAACCAGGATTAAAAAAAAAACGACTTCTAATCAGCCATCAAAATAATGCATGATGAGTGGAGCATATTAATTGATTATTACACAATTGAATCAACCAAACTATATTAACGGAGGAAGATGACGTAGAGCAGAGTTCCAAAATTACAGGTTAAAAATAATTTCTTAGTCAAAAATAAATTCTTACAATAAATGTTTGATGGTATTCCACTGACCACTTAGCTAAAATAAAATTAATGCTGCAAGCAAGGTGTAGCCCTGGAGAAAAAATGGCCACTAACAATTTCAGACTGAACAAATCATGGCAAAAATTATCTAACATGTTTCCTGAAGTTGCAATAATTCTACTGCAATTAGAAGTTTAGAGAAGCTCTGGCCATTGCGAGGGCTCCATCATAGCCTTTATTTCCGCCAATGAAACCACTGATGTGAACAAACACACAACCAGGGATTCCAGACTCCTTTGAAAGTTCGTCGTCTCTTAGGCCCCTCCAAGGGAGTGGAAGAGGTCTCCGGCTCTCAAAGTTATCAGGGGACACCGCCACAGCTTGCACCCTCCAACTTTTGCTCCTATCATCCTGCAGTTAGGGATTGATTATCAAATGTAAGTGATACTCATGTAACACATATCCTTAAAGGTGTTCAAGGTAATACGTTGCAAAATAACTCTGTACAAGTTAGAGTTTAACCTACTTACTATTCCGCCATCAAGATTTCGAGAGAATAATACAAAGACAAAAAAATAAAATAAAATAAAATAAAATTACCTATATAAACCTGACATCTTGTCAAATAATCTCTACAACCTCACCTATAAGAAAACTACTCTCATACACTTAAAATCCTAACTTCTATGCCCTACCATTAACTGTTGTCTGTTTAACTCAACCATACAAAAGTTAAATCTTAATTCATGTTCAAAATGACCAAAAACCCAAAGGTGTATCATATGTTCAGAAATTTACCCCCATTCTCACACCAGAGGGGAGAAGGGGGATCACTTGTGCTCGGCTGCAGCTCCACTGGAGATCCCCATCTCAATCTATCGATCCTCGAAGTGCAACACCACAAAAAGAAGTCACTGTTTCTATAGGGTTGAATAAAGAGAATAGAGGATCAGAAAATCACAGTGGAGGGGAAGAGGAAGGGGGAAGGGGAGGCAGTGGTAGAGGAGTGCACCGCCCTCCCCACTGCTTCTCACGAAACAACCACAACATCCAAACTACTTCTCAGCTTCCCATTCAAATCCAGAATGATCCACCCAACCCCCAACATCCACCACTCTCAAATAACTATCCAAAACCCCCAAAATCCAAGAAATAAAACACTTGCTGGAATGGCTGGCCTGATCACGTACTCGTGCAAGGTTCACCATATTGCTGATCTGTTTTGGATCGTATATTCCCAAATATGGTATCCGACTCATGTGACTCACATGAGTCGCACGAGTCAACCCAATGAGTTTGTTAAAAGTAATGAATTTAAGCTACATTTTAAGAAAATATTAATTGATATAAAGTGTAATTTTACTTATCAAATGAAAAAAAAAAAACCTCAACTTAAAACAACCCATTATGCATGTATGAGTCGAAGTCTGACTCAGTGCATGCCATTGGATCGGACTCACCCAGATACTAATATTGACTCGTACAAGTCGGCACGATCCAGTACGATATCGCAAACCATGCTCATGTGTAATAGGGTGGCCCTTGTCACCCCACCTGTGCACTCACAAACCCATTGTGTGTGTGTGCGTATATATATAGAGAGAGAGAGGATGCATCTTTAACTCCCAAGTCACTTCATGTTGCTGCAAAAATAACAATATGAGATGCTTCTTTGGATCTTCATGTTTGTTGCTGCAGCAATAGCAGTGCCGGCAATGCCAGCAAGGGAAGACATATTCAAAGGTTAGGGACGATGGGGGCTAGGGATAGAATGGATGTTCTAATTTTTTATGTAAGGACAAAAGGGTATTTTATCTTGTTACAATAAGCACCAAAAGGAAATATTCTCTCTTGGAGGACGGTTTTTAACTTCATGGGCGTGGAGGTAAAGGTTTCAAAGGGTATAAGAGTAGTTTTCTTAAAGGTAAGGGTATAGAGTTATTTGACAAGCAAGGGCATATAGGTACTCCTGCATTGAAAGAATATAATCCTGGACTTGATGGCCGCTCGCCTCGTGGTCTCTTGAGTGATTGGAGTGGATGCACAACCTATAAAATGAGGGCAAAGAAGCAAGGAGTAACATTAAATGCTCCATGCATGAGGGAACTTCAGGGTAGGTAGCTATATATAACAAAACACGGAAGATACAGAGGTCACTTAGTCAGATACTGTTTTCTATTAAAAACAAAATCTAGGGATTGTTTCCCAAGTACTAGAGAGGCTCAAAGGTCAAAGCAACGGATGACTTTCACCAAGAGAAGAACCCACCTGGACAAAATCAATTAACATACAAAAGCGGGATTCATGTTGGCATCCCTGTGCTACATGCATGATGTGAACAACAATAACATCCATAAAAGTTTACAAGAATTATTGACAATTAATTGAACGCATAAGTTCTAAAAGTTAAATGTGCATTAAAAAAATCAAAGGTACATATGTTGGGAACAAGGAAAAAGTTTCACTATGGCATATCTCCATGTGTGACCACTGTAGTTCACCATGGAAATTAATAGAATGCCAAAAAGATGACAATATGGTTTGGTAAAACACCTTTCCTATGCAATAGCAACATTCGTGGGAAAGTGGAATGATAAAATGAAGTCTTCTCTCCTTTCTGAAAGACGTGGAATCAAATTCAGAGCCTAGTACCCCATTATAATGAAAGATCTTGCAATGTGCAAAGGATTTTTACAACTAAGAAAACAGAATCTTGTTATGCTTCAGCCTAGTTTCCTGCATCCATTTTGCATAAGAATGTACAGTCTGAAAATCAGTAGAAAACATAGACATGTCTCCCTGCAGCAGTTCATGTCTAAGCATATTAAACACAAAAGTATTGACACATGCTGATCATTTGATTTGCATGTGCCAAGAAAATAAAAGGCAGATGGTCATCTAAACATTCTAAACAAATAGGGTAATGAGCCAGCGGAACCCACCAACCTGTGAAGTCTGGGGAAAAGATGAACAAGGCCAAGGCTACAAAGATTACAAGATAAATATTGAACTTTGACTTATTTTATGCAGTGAAATGAATAAAATTCAAAATTGCTGATACTAATTCCTTTGACAAGCATAACCTTTTCAGAAAACCATACACCTCATTGAAGAAAATGTTTACCTGGTAAATAACGTATTTGATGGGAGGGTCAATCTTCAGCTCTTCTTCAAGTTCAAACAGATGAAGCTTCCACTGCATGAAGAAATTCATGTCAGTAACAACTTTCAGGAAACCTAGCGATGAAGGATATTGAGGTGGCCCATGAACAACTAAACCATCAAGAAACTTTGACAGCAAGACAAAAAGTGAACAAACTTTCCATGATTTGGAAGATCTTGTGGTGATGTTTCATGATGAATGATTAAGATGATACCACTACAATTTAACAGAAGCACAAAGACGAGATTGAATTTAATGGTAAGGATGATATGGCTATATTGGACAGAGGTAACAGGAGGCACTAACATGACATTGCATGCCCTGATTGCTCGAGGCCTTGGAAAAATCAGCCACATATAGAGCAAAAAAGAACTCCATGTACTGCTTTAAAGAGTCTTCCTAGACCCCTAAGTGGTACGCCTATGTGCCTTGGACAGGTTGGCCTACTCAAGGGATTCCGCATCAGATTTTTCTCGATGGTTTTATCTCATCAGTTTTTCCCCACATGTTATTACCTAAATGTCCTTGAAAATACATTACTTTGCATGTGCTATATCTCTAGATGCTGGGCGGGACTTCCACAGATCTCACACTCGCTTCCATGTTTGATGTTTATTATCGGTTAGAGTGGCAAAAGAAAAAAGGCTGAATTAACTTTATATCAATAAAGCAAAGGGAAAAAAAAAACTAACAAATAAAAGCATCAAATTGGATAGAAAACTTCATCCCTGTTTCTCTGGTCAGACTCGTCTTTTTTGAAAGTGGATAGTACCATGATTCATTAAATGAAAAAAGGGTAACAAGTGTAAAAGTAAAGAAACAAAAGTATCCTCCTATATAGAAGGCACCAAGCCGGTGCACCACTCAGAGCTTACAGCCCTCTCAAAAGATCAAAAAAGGAGGATATACAAGTATTGTTTTTGCATAAAAACATAGCCCACTCTCTCACTCTCTCCCCAATGATAGATGCCAACCAACTAGGTACCAAAGGTTCCTTTTTAAAATTTCTTTTGTTTCTTTCATTTCAAATTGCCCAAAAGGTAGCATGGAGGATCAACCACCACACCTGCCTATCCTCCTTGGGGATTGAGGCCACCTTCCATTTGTGCTAGAGCTCGTCCACCGAAGCCGCTTGAGGCATCTGCCGACGAATACAGTCTAGGATCAGCTGCCACACCTCCAAGGAGAAGGCACAGACAACGAAAATATGGTCAGTGGATTCCTCATGATCCCCACAAAGGCAACACTGAGTATGGATATTATCTAGGTATCTACTCATTCTGCCCGCAGTGGGAAGTCTGCCTAGGGAAATCCTCTACATGAGGATTTGGACCTTCAGCGGGCTCCTGGTGGACCAAATAAGGCGATTGAAGGGAGCACAAAGTCCCCCATGAGCAATAACAGAGTAGGCAGACTTGGTAGAGAATCTGCCATGAGACCCCCACCTCCACACCCAACCATCCTAAGTGGATGCGAGTAGACAAACCTCCTGCAGAGTAACAAGAAGCTGGCAAAGTTCCCCTACCTCCTCCCTCAAAGATCTTCTAAACATAGGGGTCCACCCACACCCCGGATCAAAAACATCTGCCACAGCACTCCTCTGATTAGTAGCAATGTGAAACAGTGAAGGAAAAGTGGAACTGAAAGTGCAATTTCCACACCAAGGATCCAGCCAGAAGAGACACTTGCGCCCATCACCCAGTGCTAACTTGCTCCCCGCATGGATGAGATCCAAAGACAGCAGAATACCCCTCCACACACTGGAGACCTTCATAGAAGAGCAAACTGCTAAATCCCAGTGTTTAGACTCCTTGTACTACCTTAGTATAATGATCTCCTTCCATATACCTATGCCTGAGCTCCTGAGTTTCCACAACCATTTCGAAAGGAGAGCTAAATTGAAAGCTTGTATGTCCTTTAAACCAAGGCCTCCATTCTTCTTTCTTCTGCAAACCCTCCCCTTGCTGACGGGAAATCCCCCCTTCAGATCCTTGCTCCTACACCAGAAGAAACGTCTCCAAATACCATCCATCCTTCTAACCACCCTCTTCGGCACCCTGAAAATAGATAGGAAGTAGACAGGAATACTGTCAAACATAGCCTTTAATGACCCAATCAGATAATTGGCCCAACAACTATGTTAATTAGTAGATTTCTCAAGAAGGTCACCCATCTTGAGACTTCTAACCGAGTACGCTTAATTTCGGAGTTCTTTCCAACTCAAGCTCCGAAAAATGGCTAACTGGTATTGTTGGTAGTCTATTGATTTAGTATATTTAACATATTCTTATACGTAATCTTACAGTCTACCCCCCTTAGAAGCCTGACACCCTTGCCAAGATCATATTACACATAGCCCATAACCAATCCACCAGGCATATAGGATTCTAGAGCTAGCCCCCACAGGCTTAAAAGGTGGCTCCCACCATGTGGCTTCACACTCTAGGATAGCCCTTTCATGATGTAGCACTTTGCCCTGTGTGGCACTTAGCTCTCACACTTCCGGCTGGTTCGTAGTTCTGATAGTATTTTGTAATGACCCAGTCAGCTAATTGGCCCAACAAACCATATTAGTTGATAGACTTCTGAAGGTCACTCATCCTAAGACTTCTCCTAACCGAGCACGCTCAACTTCGGAGTTCTTTCCAACTTGAGCTCAAAAAAATGACTAACCGGTGTTGTTGGTAGTCTACTGATTTAGTCTATTTAACATATTCGTATACGGTGTGTTACACAGCCTGACAGAAGACCATCCTACCTATATATGAGAGAAATCTTCCCTTCCATCCTGCTAGTCTGGTCTGAAATTTGTGGATCACTTTATGTCAGTCATTTACCTGCAGCGCTCTCGAAGAGAGAGAAAGGCCCAAGTAAGAGATAGGAAAATAACCAAATTTACATCCCAGAATCAAAGATGCCCTTCTCAACTCCTCTGCACCAATGTGTATCCCAATGATACTACTTTTATGGAAGTTCACCCTTAAACCACTAACATCGTCCAAGAACTCCAAAATGAGCCTAGCCATAAACAATTGATCGTCATCTCCTCCCTGAAAGAAAGGAATAGTGTCATCAGCATATTGAAGGTAGGAGATACTGATACCATCTCTACCTAGCCTGCAGCCCTAAATCAGTCCCTCTACCATTGTCCTATCCCACATTCTGCTCAGCAGGCATACTTGGCTATTTTGTGTTGGAGGTTGATTTCTTAAAAAGGGAGGGTTGCTGACTTTGTTGATTTGCTCATTAGTAATGGTTCTTCAATTGTAAGGCCATTGGAGGGGGCGTTGGGATTAGCATTAGATTTCATAAATGGCTGAGGCTTCTAGTTATCAAACATTATCATAAATGGGGAGTCTTTCAATTGATGTTGTGTGTAATGCATCCTCTCATAGAGCTCCTCCATGGTTGATAGCTTATTGAGAGCCATAATATGCCAGAACTGAGAGGTGGAATTGGCTACAATGAGCTTGACTTTCTCATAACGAAGAGAATGGGGGATAAAGGGTCCCCCTGCCGAAGACCTCTACCATTATGGAAAAAATGAGAAGTTCCCCATTAACAAGGACAACAAAGGAGGTAGAGATCAAACAAGCTTTGATCCATCCCACCCATATATCACCAAAACCCATCTTAGAAAAAAACTTGGAATAGACAACTCCAATTAACCCAGTCATAAGCCTACTCAAAATCAAGCTTCAAGATCAAGCCTTTCCTCTTCTGCTATTTAAGAGCAAAAATACATTCCTGAGCAACCAAAAAATTCTCCTGGATCTATCTACCCTTAATAAAAGCCCCTTGATTCTAGCTGATAAGTCTATCCACCATCTTTTCTACACAGATGGCGAGCATGTTAGTAATAATCTTGTACATACCATTCAAGAGGCTAATAGGCATGTAGTCAGATAAGAAGTTTGCCCCTTCCTTCTTAGGGATAAGAACCAAAAAGGTCTTGTTTATGCCAACACGATGAGCTCTTCCCTATTGGAATTCCAAAGCTACCATCAAGCGGATATGTTTGACCGTCTCCCAATAGTGTTGAAAGAAGAGCAAGGGAACCATTAGGGCCTAACGCTTTATCACCTGCCAAAAACAGCACTCTTCATTTCCTCCTCAGAGAAAGGAGCAATCAGACGAGACCTATCCTCTGCCGAGATCTAGGGTAGGAGGCCATCCACAAAAGAGGGTCTCCAATAGTCCTCCTCAACATACAGCCTAGAATAGAAGTCAAACACGTCTCTGAATAGCCTCTGGATGAGAAATGACCTGACCACCATCTCTCAAAAATTTGATGAAGTTAGTTATGCGCCTTCCCAAAGCAATCCTCTAGAAATAAGCAGTATTCATGTCTCCCTCCTTGATCCATCTTTCTCGGGATCTCTGTTTCTAGTATATTTCTTCTTTAAGGAGGATGTCTTCATAGTTTGTCTTCAACTTTGCGCTACGGTCCCTATCTACCTCATCCAACAAATTTGACTCTTCCAATTCATCCAAAGCCGCAATGGATGCCAAGATATGATCCTTAGTTGTCTTCCCATGAAGTGCTTTGGATGCCCCCCATAATATGAGGGCACCCTTCAGTTCTTTCATGTTTCTCACCAAGGTTGCCATATAAGAACCTCTATATGGGACATCCTTCCATGTCCTCTTCACCACATCCAAAAAGTCTTCCTCTTTAAGCCAGAATTTTGCAAATCTGAATATGTGCCTGACAAATCTACTACTAGTAGTCTTGAGAAGAATTGTCTTGTGATCAGAAGTAGGTCTAGCAAGGCACAGCTTGGAGCCCAAGGAAGTGCTCCTCCCAATCCACTGAAACCAAAAACTTGTCCAATCTGGAGCAAGACACGGACTCCCTTAAATTTGACCAAGTGAAAAGGGCATTAGGAGTGGGGACATCAATGCGAAATCCTCCATAATCCCTAAAGACAAAGAAGAGGCCAACCTATCATGCAGGGCAGCAACAACATTAAAATCACCCATCACACACCAAGGGTTGCCACCTGCGATGGAAACCCAAAAGAGACTCCCATACCTCCCTCTTCTCCTCTCTGGCCTGAGGAGTATAGACCCTAGACAAGTCCCAGAAAAATCCATCTACCACAGAACGAAAGGAGAGAGAGAGCAAGATGGCATGCCTACTAACCTCCCTCACTTCTTCCCTCTCCTCCACCGCAAACTCATTCCAGAGCACCAAAATGCCCCTCGATCTACCTACTGCAGGCGAGCAAGCCCCTTTAGTGAGTCTACCTCCCCTAATCTCCCTCACCAGCTCTAACCCATCCCCTTCACATTTGGTCTCCTAAAGGCAAAGGACATCAATCTTGCACCTTCTCACCATATCCCTAGCTATCACCCTCTTATCCATTCCACACAAACCCCTCACATTCCACGAAACAATTCTCATTGGGAAACAATTCTATCTCCCTCCCTACCTGCTTCACCCTCTCCCTCCTTAGACACAAACTTGTTGGCCTCTTCCCTCAGTGTACGAGCACTCGTATTGATCCCAATTTGTTATCTCCTCTGAATTTTGGAGTATGCAGCACGAATGTCCCTCTTTACCCCCACTTAATGAAACCCCCACCTTCTCCGCCACCTCCCGTGCATGTCCCTCCGCCAACTTTTGCACCTTAGCCACAAACTCCTTCACAATCTTCCATCCTCCACATTAATCTCCCCTGGCAGCTCCTCTACCCTCACAACTTCCTCAGAATTAAGGGAGCCCCCATCTAATAGGCTGTCAGGAACCTCCTGCAAAACATCCCATGTATCCACCAAAAGAGGTGTGGTAGAGCCAAGAGAAGATCATCACCATGTAGGGGTTCCTTCTCCCAAGATATTGGACCTCCCAAAACTTCCTGCAGAGACTCCCGTTGGTTAGACCTGCCAAGGGGGTGTAACACCAGGCTCCCGCAAACAGCCTCAGAACCGGGAGAGGGTTCCACCACCTTCTGAGGGCCCCCCTCCAAGAGCAGAGCAGGGGCATCAAGGCTCAGCTGCCTACTGATCACCTGCCAGGTATTAGGGTCACCTTGGATGAAGAGACCCTCAACAAATAGGAAAGGATCCCCCTGCATCACCTGTCTCTCCATCCGACCCAGGTCGCAGCTCCAGTTGGGTACCTTGCAACTGCCCCTAGAGGATTGCCTGCTGTTGGTGGTCCCCTCTATATGCCGGGAAGGCTCCTGAGAAACAAACGAGGCCACTGCCACCCCTCCAACTTGGGCACTAGACGGAGTGCTCACTAGGGATGGCCTTGCAGGGGGCCAGGGGCGGGGACCTCTCCCTCCCATAAGCTCCCCCAGACCGCAAAGAGCCAGGAAGCACCGCCGAGGAGATGTCGCAGGCCGGCAAAGCTGCCAAAGCCCCACTAGAGTCCGATAGGGAGATGTGGCATGGCGAATGAGAACCCTACCACTGTAACAAGGAAGGCGGGTAAGGACACAGGGCTTTGGCGGCTCGGCAGACTTTTTATCGGGTAAGTTACCGAGTAAAAACCCGAGTAACTAACCCGCATGTGAACTAGGCTTGCCTCAGTCCTCCTACCCCGGCCTACAGAAGCACCCGGCCCAGACCTATCCAAGGCCCAAGAAGCCCTGGCGCCATGTTCAAAATTTGAAATGGGCTCCCTACGCACGTGAGAGACATGTACGTCTTCAACCTCCCGGCACCCCACCTTCTGCAACCCTAATCCCACGGATGCCACCGTGCCGCTCCCTGCCACGAGGCAGGCCTTGGTCTTGATAACCACGTTGAGGCCTCCCACCGCCACAACGATCCCCCGTGGGACATCCACCAGCGAAGAGATCCTAGCTCGAAGAACCACCTCCAACACTGCACTCGAGCTCGAGAACCAGGATTGGATTTCCTCAACGTCAGCAAACTTGGCAACCAAGGAGCCGATCAAGCTATCCTCCAAAAGGGGCAAAGGGACCCATGCCAACCTCAATTCCACTAGGAGAGGTCTGGGTCAAGGGAAGTTGCCATGGAGAACTCCCATCACGCCAACTTGATCACCAACTGCCAGTAAGCTAGGGCCCCAACTGACCATGCTTCCGCCGCCATTTCCTCTGAAGGAAAGACCACCAAGAAAAGCTCTCTGGTGACCCGGTGCACCTCCCACTCCGTCCTAGGTCATCGAGCTTCAAGAACAGACACTATCCCCTCCGGAGAGCCGACCCCATCTACAACCGAGGCCCTAAGACACTTGTTCACTAGCAGCCTCCTTTCACGAAGGGGCTCCGAGTCCTGTAGCACCACCTCCAAGCACCCAGTAGAGGAAGCCTTCCCCCCCAGATAGGGGACTACGTCGGCTCTGCCCGGACATGATGCCCAACACCACCTCCACGAAAGTCCACCTCGAAGAAGGGCAACGTCTCTTCAGGTGGTCCAAGCTTCCGCAAACCCAGTAGCGATGGGGAGACCACCGCCCCACATATCCACTGCCGAGCGGGACCTATTAGCTTCCGAAGTAGGGGCGAACGGTGACGAGTGGACTCCCCGAAAGTGGAGGGGGGGGGGGGCAAGGGCGAGGGCTCGGGACATCGCAACCTTCTAATCCCTCTGGTAAGACTTGTCACTATCACAAGTTGCATAATTGTGCTTTTTCTTGACTTTAGACTAACCTTTTTAAAATTATATACATATAGGTCCTATGTACTCATCGGTCAATCGAATTTATTTTAATAGTCATGATCTATATGATCAGATCATTGAATTTGCAATTACGGTCACAATCAGCGTGATCAGACTATCAGGTATATGTTAATAGACACGACCAACATGATTGGTCTGTTAGATGTATTAACCATCATGATCAATATGATTGAACCATTAAATTTGTGTTAACTGCCATGATCAACATGAGCGGACCATTAGGTTTATGTTGATGATTGTGATCAACCTAATCAGACTATTGGATTAAGTGTTTACAAGCATGACCAATATGATCAAACCATTGGATTGGTGTTACGATCATAATGGCTGCAAATGGACCATAGGATACATTAATGGACACAATCAACATAATTAGACCACCAGATATGTGTTAACAATCGTGATCATATTGATCGTACCATTGGATTGATATTAGTGACCATAATCAATATAATCAAACCATCATATTGACATTTACGGTCATGATCGGCACGTTTCGACCATAACATAATGTATTAACAGACATAATCATTATGATCAAACCATTAGACTGATGTTTTCATATGTGATCGACACGATCGAACTGTAAGATATGTGTTTAACAAACATGATCAGCATGGTCGGACCGTTAGCTTGACGTTTATAGTCACAATTGACATGATCAAACCATAAGATATGTGTTAATGGATACAATGAGTAGAGCAGCCCACTAGATTGATGTTTAGGGGCATGATCGATACGATCACAGAGTGAGATGTGTTTAATGGACACGATCAACATGATCGGACTATCGATTTATGTTAACGGTCATGATCAACACGATTAGATCATTAAACTTGTCACTATGGTTACAATCACTATGATCGAACCATCAAATTTGTGTAAACGGTCTTGATCAACATGATCATACCGTTAAATTTATGCTAACAGTCGTAATCAATAAGATCAAGCAGTTGGATTGGTGCTTATCGTAATGATCAGTATTATTGGACCATAGGATATTGCTTGGACCTGACCTAAATCTCTCCTATCAGATTTTTTTTTTTTTTTTTTCTTTTGAGAAATATAGGTCGATTTTGTTTATTTTGTATCTTGGACTATGAGAGCTTGGGATTAGCCCTCAGGGAGTCCGGGACTTCGGATCAAGCGAAGATCCGAGTATATGATCTCTCTCCACCGACCTCGGTCAATGTTAATTACGCAGAGAAACCGCTCGACAACCCTTGATTAATTGTCCATTGATGCCCATACATCATTACTACTACATGTGGTACATGTATATGAAGATATGTTTTAGGTTAAACCCTTGGCCTCACCCTCAATTCTTAGGGGTATTGAATTAATTTTGATTTAGATTGATTCTGAGTATTTTAACCCATAAGGGTATTTTTGTAATTATACCAACTGGAGGATATATGGCCATTATGGTCATTTTGGTGTTTGAAATGAGTTTTAATGATTTAGGAAGGTTTTAAAACCTTAGGAGATATTTTTCAGTTGTTTTAAGTATATTTGGGTTATAGGTGCATTTCAGTAATTTTGGATTAATATGGGTTTTATGAGTGTTTAGCATGTTTTAAGTGATTTGACATTTTTTACGATGTTTTTAGAATTTTTTATGATTTTTAGTGTATTAGGGTTAGGGGTATTTTGATATTTTTTTCTCTTTTTTAGGATTTTAAGGACACCTAGGGTATGTCGGGTGCTTTTTTTATTTTTTAAAATTTTCTATGATTTTAGAGATTTTTTTATCATGAGGAGGGCATTTTGGTCATTTTTTAAGGTTTGGGGGTATTAAGGTCATTTCTAGGGTTCTGGGGGTATTTAGGACATGTTGGCCATCTTAGGTAGTTTTTTATATTTTTCTGGGATTTCCTGTGATTTTTACAGAATTTTGTCATTAGAGAGGGGTATTTTGGTCATTTTAGGTTAGCTCTATAATTAGATGGATTATTAAGGGTTATAATGATGTTTTATATGTTTTAAACATATTAAGTATGAGTTATGTAAACTAGGGTTTATGTGAGTGGGTTCATGTTTTATTAATTAGGTTTTGGGTATGTTTTAAGACTTAATTAAATTTAGAGAAGAGGCCAAGGGCATTTATGCCATTAAGTGTACAATTAATTAGACATATGGTTGATTAAGTATGGCTAGTTACATGCATGCATAATTAATTTGATATGGGATTTAAGTTTATACACACAAAAAACATATATACATATATTAAGTATGAGAGCAACATAGGCAACATTATTTCATTAAAAAATCGGCAGAATAGCAGCTTATACAATGTTAGATCTACAACAAAATTTCAACATAGTATTCCCTTAAGATAACCTTAAATAGGAACCCAAAAGAGACTCCTCCTGACACGCTTGAACTTGTGCGAAGTACTAAGTTCGTGTCTTCAAAATGACAGAGTTTCACCTTATGAATTTTGGGCCAAATGGGTATGCCCTTCATCTCCCCCTTGGGGGGGTATTTATAGGAGGCCAGGGGCCCAATCGGTGGCACCCTCCACCATAAAACTAAGAGAGAGCCAAGGGAGATGGGGGGAACAGGTGGGGGTTCCACCGGATGGCACCCCCCACCGGCCATGGACTCGAGGGGGAAGCCACCGTTCGAGCAACCGGTGGGGGGTGCCACCAGTTCAAACAACCGGTGGCCACCCCCATCTCTCCCCTTCTTCTTTTTTCTCCTTCTTTGTGGGCCTCATTAAATGAGGGGGCCTCATTAATTCCTCTTTTTCTCTTTATGATGTGGGGAAAAAAAGCTCCTAATAATTAAGCCAATGATTGGCCATTAAACACCATTTTAGTGGAAGTTCCACTAACATGGGGAGCCCCAAATAGATATTTAAACCCCATAATCAAAGACCATTAACTCCCCTCCCTCTCCCTTTTTTTTTTTTTTTTTGCATTGAATGAAAGGGAAGGAAGACCTCCCCCACACCAGTTGGGAGGAGGTATCTTTTTATTTTAATAGGGACAAGACCCCCACCGGCGGGGAGTTTTCTTTTTATTTTAATAAGAGCAAGACCCCTACCAGGGGGCGCTCTTAGCCTTTTTACTCTCCTTCAATGACTCCTTTTAACCCCATTAAATATCATGCTCAACAAATGCCCCCTACGGGACATGTGTTGAAGGTGAAGTCGGAGGCAAGTGTCATGTGCATCTTCTAACTCCCTAGCGATGGCTGCATCATGTGCAATTGGCCTATATCACCTTTGATTTTGGGATTCTTCTTTGCCTCAAGGCTCACAATCCTTCACTTGAGCGTCGGGGTAACTCGAACATATTGCCATATGCCATACTTGAATATCGTCAGGTCACAATGACCCTTGACTTTGGTAATTGGTCACCTTAAGATACACTCGGGAAGCCTTCTTTTCGCAACTTTTAAGCTCTCCGGATGCACTCAAAAGTGTCCAACCCCTCTAATTATGGAAATCATCTTGGCCTTCACGACTTGGAGGTTTCTCGAGAGATGATGCCGCTTGAATTTTTCGATGTTTACTCGATTCCAGAGGATCTCTTGGCCTTCATGACATGGCGACTCTTTAAGAATATACGGGCGAGTCGCTTGATTCTTTCGACATTTGTTCTATTTTGGGGTATCAGTACCTTATCTCGATATTTTTAGGAGCTCTACACGAAGCATTCTGAACTAGCCTAATATCTGGTGCATAACAATTTGGCCTTGTCCTACAACTCCATTAGGACTTGGTCGATTTTTGTATCTCGAGATTTCTATTGTGGCTCTTTGATGCTTATTTTCTCTCTCTATCTTTTTGTCACTTGTTTTTGTCTTTATAGCCCATACAGGAGATCTTCCCTTGGCAGGACACGGGGAGGACGATATTCTAGCTCCGCCAATTGTCGAGCAGTCTTTTACTAATGCGGGTTGAGATTGAGACTATTGAGGCAACTAACGTAACTCAGATTGCAGACACTCTTGCGCTCTAATATTAGAAGGATGTCGTCCTTTCTTATATAGCGGACAAGGAACCCCAGATTACCGCTCTGTGCCTACAGGTATAGATTATCGCCTCGACGGGCTCTCTAAAGATGTTGTTGAATCTCTTCAAAGGCCTGAAGTTCTCCATTCGCTGGTAGACAGTCTATCGCAGCCTCTAGCGGAACATGGCTCTTCCCTGCACCAAAGTTGATCTGATATTTCTTCATTGTAGTTCTTATCACACCCCGTTTGTCGGAGAACTTGAGCTACTCCCAAGGCTTGTCTCAAACTCCGCCATTGCTTCAGTGTGTTACAAATGTTCTTTTGAAGATCAATGCTAAGCTAAGTGGTATGAGCTCTTCGTTATATGTTGAATATTCTCATTCAATCCTTTTTGTCACAACAATGTTGAGAGTGTAACTGGAAGCATTATTATGCATAGAGACTCTTTCTTCTCTCTCTTTCCTTTTTTTCTTCTTTTTTTACATACTAACACCGGCACATTTTCAGGTTTTCACCAGTATTAGCCCCCTCTTACTTTTGCCTATACGCCCTTACGGATTTTCATACAGCAGGATTATCCAATTTTGCCTAAGGCGCCTAATGGAGTAAGCCAAATGGGCCTAGTAAATGGGCTGAGTTACAACGCCGAATGGGCCAAGTGGCGGGGCCAAGTGAACCAAAGGGCGAGGGCCTCCCGGATTCAGCCCAACCCCAAGTTGAAATTTTACTATGGGTCTTTAGCCTAACAATGAAGAAAAGGCCATCAGTGTTTTTTTTTAAGTATGTGCCCTTACGCCGTAAATAGTCCTACATCGTCTGCCACGGAGGGGATATTCCCACTTGTTCCCTATAAATAGAATATGGTTTACATCAGAAAAGGTAGGTGACACATGCCTCTTTCTTATCAATACACATATCATCCTTATCCTTGTTTTGAGGACTAACTTGACCATCAGAGAAGGCTCCTCCGGGACCACATTCGGGGCCCTTGGTAACTGGGCTTCTTCATCCTACAGGCACCTCTTGGTCCCGGATCCCTTTTGGTCTCGGATCTCATTCAGGGTCTCAGATTGCGCGTCTGAGAATCGTCTATGAGTGCCTCGACTACATCACTTGGCACCGTCTGTAGGAAACGACGCAGCCATGGCTCACCGACCAGTGTCCTTTCGGCTCACCTTAGCTAGGTTTGAGACTTTTTTACCCTTAACTGATCCCTTTAGGGGAGGGACCGATTAAGTCTGTCGGGGCACTTCATTTTTAAACCTCATTTTTTTCTCTTTTTTAAGGAGGAAATTACGGCTTCCCTAAGAGCCGGAATGATGAGTGGTGGAATTTGGTGAGACCTGTGTATTCTTTGGCTGCTTGAAGATAAAGGCTCCAGGCAGCCATGGGATTTAGGTTTGCGACAACTCCCGGGAGACAAGGATTATAGGATACCACGGCTCTCGGGGGCGATAGGAGTCTACTTTGTAGTAGGAAAATAGAAGCTCCACTGAAGGCCGATAAGGAATTTCTGGTGGTAAGGAATCGAGGCTCCTCCGAGGGCCGATAAGGATATATCTGGTAGGGAATCGAGGCTTCCCTAAGGACTCCTATGGATATGTTTTAGGTAGGGACTTGAGGCTCCTGTGAGGGCCGATAAGGATGTATCTACGGTTGGGAATTGAGGCTTCCCTGAGGGCCGATATGGATGTATTTTTATGGTGGGGAATCGAGGCTCCTCTAAGGGCCAAGAAAGAATTTCTGTGGTATGAAATTGAGGCTTCTTGGGGGACCGATAAGAAATTTCTGGTAGGGAATTAAGGTTTCCCTGGAGACTGATAAGAAATTTCCGGTAGGAAATTAAGACTTCTTTGGAAACCGATAAGGAATTTCTAGTAGAGAATTGAGGTTACCCTGAAGACTGATAGGAAATTTCTCGTAGGAAATTAAGACTTTCCTAGGAACCGATAAGGAATTTTTGGTAGGGAATTGAGATTTCCTTGGAGACTGATAAGAAATTTCTAATAGGAAATTAAAGCTTCTATGAGAACCGATAAAGTATTTCTGATATTCCTTGGAAATCGATAAGAAATTTTTGACAAAGAATTAAGGCTTCCCTGGAAAACGTTAAGGAATTTTTGGTAGGGAATTAAGATTTCCCCAGAGACCGATAAGAAATTTCTGGTAGAGAATTAAGCCTTCCTGCGAATCGATAAGGAATTTCTAGTAAGGAATTGAAGTTTTTCTGGAAACCGATAAGAAATTTCTAGTAGAGAATTAAGGCTTACCTAGGAACTGATAAGGATTTCTTGATAAGGAATTAAGGCATCTCTAGGAAATGATAAGGAATTTCTGGTAAGGAATTAAGGCTTCCCTGAGAACCAATAAGGATAGTGGATACAAAGATTTCGACGAGACTTGCGATTTTCGGAGTTTCTAAGCAAACAATGGCTCTAGATAGCCGTGAATTTTGGGATACAACAGCTCCCGAAGACCAAGGATTTTGGGATAACATGCCTCCCAGGGACGTAAGGATTTTAGGATACTATGCCTCCCGGGGACGCAAAATATTAAAAGATTATTTTTTCAAAGGATGTGACACTTCCCTTGGTAAAAGACGTTGGGATGCTCATTGTCGAAGAGTGTGGCACTTCCTGTGGTCAAAGACGTTGGGATTTCTATTCGTCGAAGGCAGTGCTCCCTGTGATCGCCGGCATTAGAGTACATCACCTCCCTTTGTTGAAGACTTTGACATTTGGTGACCGCGGCGGGACTATGAATCTTTAGTCCCTCCAAGGATATAATAGATCTCAGGGGCTGGAGGATTTATTGAATTTTGGGATACAACGGCTCTATAGGCCAATGATTAGCTGAATCTATGAGAAGATATTATCGGGTGAGACGAGAGACTCTGGCAAAAAGGTAGAGCTCTCCCTTTGCCCATATCAAGTGAAGAATCAAGCTTCCCACTTCCTTACGGAGTCGGGAAGACATTATCGTCGTCGCCTCGGTCGTAGCCATTTACGTGAGTATTCCCATGTCACCATGGTGACATTAAGGGTTTTCTCGTCATTAGTGACTCTGATATCTTCCCTAGGTAGAGATGTGAAAAAACTGGATCCCCACTTGGGATAGGCCGAGGGAGCTCTCCCCCCACCGGGATATGGCTATGTCTATATGTATATTTTTTAACACACTTAGTACAAACGGCTTCTGCGAGCCATACCCCGGTGAGTTATTGACTGATGAATATATATATATATATATATATAGAGAGAGAGAGAGAGAGAGACTTCTATTGCGGTTGCCTGTAAGGGAACTCATGCTCCAGAGCATAGTATAACTTTATATAGCAGCCATTTAGTAGAAGGAAGGCTAAACTATCCTTTTCATCCACTAGCTTGTAGGCGCCACTCTTATGAACCTTGCTCACTATAAAAGGCCCGATCTAATTTGGTTTGAACTTGTTCTTAGGCCGCAATGTCATAACATCCTTCTAGTTGGCCATTACAAGATCTCCCTTTTTGAAAGTCCTCTCCCTTACTAATTTGTCGAAGGCTCGAGGCATTCGAGTTTGATATGTTTGTAGGCATTGATAAACCGCCATTTTATAAATAGTCAGATTCTTGAACGGTGTGCCATCATCTGATGTGATCCAGCTGGGTGTCCCAAATCTATATATGATATTGTGTCAGACGAAGCGTGATATAGCTTTACCCGCCACCTCCTTTAGCGGGACAGCTTCTGCCCAGCGCATGAAGTATTTTGATTTTGCAGCTAGAATATATTTGCACCCCTGGGATGAAGGCGCAATAGATCTACAACATCCATTCCCAGTGGGCAAAAGGCCATATGGGAGTAATTAGGTGTAGCTGTTTTGGAGGCCTTCTAGAAATTGGCCTGAAAGCTTGGCACTGGGACAACCTTTGGCCATTTTCTTACAGTCGGTGAATATTGTTGGCCAGAAGAAGCACTTAGTTTTGATATTGATCTTCATTTTTTGAGCCCGATTGGTGAGCTCCACATGCTCCATCATGGATCTCTTTCATTATTTTACGGGCCTCCTTAGGAGAAAGGCACCAAAGCAGGACTGCATTTTTATCTTAAGCGACTAGGCGATATAGGACGCCATCAATCAGCCTATATGAAGCTACCCTTCGCAACAATTGGATCCTTTCAGCCTTATCATCAGGAAGCCAACTATTTTTAATACTGATGAATGGGATGCGCCAATCATCCTCCTCTATTTCGCCTTTTTTTAGTGTATTGACTTCAAACATTGTCAGACCACTTTCTTTATTTATTGAGGTAGGATATAACCTCCTATCCCTTACGTCAATTTCAGTCTCGCTTAAGGGAGGCAATTTGAGGGCAGCCACCAACTTGGCCAAGGCATCAACTGTAGCATTCTGGCCTCTTATTGGATTCGGCTGGCTATTTCTTCTTTGATAAGTTGCCAATGGTCTCCTGGACTTGGGTCAAATGTATCTGACCTTGTCATCTAGAGTGTCTTCCCCAGCTTGGAATTTCACCGAGATCATGTTGTAAGACATTGACTAGAATTGCAGCTCGAGCTTTTCCAATGTTAGGTCTTCTCCACAAAATATGTTAGCATCATCTGGGATTGAGAGACCGTCCTCTTCTGCCCCCTGCATATGCTTACGAAGTTGTAGCAACTAGGCCTTTAAGCAACTTCGTCTTTCGAATTCTTCCCATCGGATGTATTTACCCAGGAAAACAACTTGTCTGCTGTGTTGGCTAGTATTCTTTCAGCTCCTCAATGATATTTCGGAGCCTCTATAGAGGCGTGACTCCGTCTTTGGACATAACTGAGAAACTAACTAAGGCTTCCTGTCTCTTCTACTTTCTCTTCTCATTTCTCCTCCTATTCTTTTCTTGTTTCTTCCTCCTTGCTACCTCTCTGATGAAGCGGGACTGAGGTTGCATCCCTAGAGGCGGGGCACTCCTGACTATTGTCTTGTTCTTTTCATTTTTTGCCTCTAATAGCTTTGTTGGTGTTGACTTCTTCTTTTTGGACCTTAGTCCATTGTTGTTCTAGCTAGTTGCGGTCGAAAGTTGCTTTAGTAGCTTGTTCGACCACTGTATCTGATAACATTTGGTATTCACCAATTGTATTCTTTTCTTTCTTCTAAGAGGAACTGCCTTTTGTTTCTTCCTCCAAAGCTCCCTGTTGTTGCCCATGGATCCGTCTTTCCATGCCTTTTGCAATTGCTGCTACGGTGTTGATGGTAGCTTCAGTTCGAGCAGTGGGTGACCTATCCAAGGCTACCCCTCCATATTGACGGAGAGGGACTTCTTTAGGTTGGGGCTTGAACATTTCCTCAATTGGAGTTTTCGGTCTGCATCCAAAAAGATTTTGTGAATCACGTTCACTGTGTAATTGACTATATGTATATCATGTGGTTGTGGGAGATTCACCAAGTACTTCCCCATATTTATCTTCCCTTCTTCAATTAGGTTTTTCACTTCATCTTTGAACTTGAAGCAATGTTCAATTGGATGGGTGATGAAGCAATGATATGGACAATAGTTGGGTGCATTTGTCCGATGCATTTCTTCTTCTCTTTTTGGCTTGGACAAAACAATTACTTTTCTACTCATGCATAACTCAAAAAGTTCCTGGATCTTTTCCTTCGGGAAGGAATATGATCTTTTGAGCCTCTTCATCACGGATTCAGTGTCTTTAAAGCTTTATCCATGTTTTTGCAATGGCAACTCGTTTCCCCCAAGAACCTTGTCCAACTGCAAAGATAGCTTCGTAGATGTTGTCATGACTTTTACAACCTTTCGTTTTGAACACCATTCCCTCTCGGTGCTGGGCTTCTGGTGCTTCACTCAAGTCTATGACTAGTTTGCCCTTCCTCTTCGTAGGACAGCTACATTTGGTCCTAGCTCTTCAAAGGAAAAGGGCCTATTGACTCTGTCTATTGTCAGGACTTCTATCCACTGCCTCGCAAGGCCTTCCATTACCCGAGTGAGTTCATATTGCTAATAAGAGATTTGTCCCAAATTCACGTGAATCACCTCTAGTGTCGCCATAATGGGCCCCTCTAAAGTGAGGGTCGCTGGAGTGTATGATGGAGTTATCTTCTACTCAAGTAAGGCTTGCTAATGGGAGAGCCGTGTCAGAGACCCTTCTGGAACGGGGGTCGCTAGAGGGTATGATGGTATCACCTCCTACTCCGACGAGGTTTGCTAGTGGGAGAGTCATGTCATATTCGTCTGAATCTCCTCTAGTGCTACCATGATAGACCCTTCTAGAGTGGGGGTCGCTGGAGGGTATGACGGTATCGCCTCCTGCTCCGGAGGGGCATCTATGTCCTCTTCTTCAGGCTCTTCTCCTGAGGAGCCCTTGCCCATGTGGACGACATTTGCTGCCTTAGCCTTAACATTCGATGTAGCTGAAACGAGTCTACCAGGTACTTTCTTATCTCCACAACCCCTTCTTGAATGAGTTTTTCAACTTCCCCCTTGTAGATATAGTAATCCTCTATCACATGTCTCAATATACGATGGTACATGCAATAGTTGGGTTCATATGTTTTACCAACTTCTATTGGCCTCTTTGGTCCAGGTAGTACCAAGAGATTTGCCCGCATGCAAGCGTCAAATAGCTTCCTTGTACGCTCCCTAGTGAAAGAGTAAGACTTTTTCCTCCTTTTGTTGAGGGTAGCATATGATCCCCTGCTGTTAGATGTTGAGGCATTTGCACTGCTCTTGTCCCCTGTCTTTTCTACAGCTGAGGCGAAGTCTATGGCATTGACCTCTTATGTATCTATACTCTACTTCCATGGGACTTTTCAGTCATTAGAGGCAATAGTTGGACGGTCTGCAAAGAACATTTCGACCTCCATCACAATGTTATTTAGCTGATCAAAATTCCTGACATTTATCCCGATCAGCTTTTCATTAATCTCATACTTTAAGCCCCTTTTGCACAATTGCACTGCATCCTCATAGACCAACAGATTGTCACATTCATGCAAAGGTTTCGCCATTTCTTGACGCAGTCGATGGCGGATTCATGCATGCCTTGCTTTTGCGTCACCAGTTCAGTGATGGTGACCTTCCACTCCGAAACTTTATAACGGTCAAGGAATTTTTTTCTACAGCTCCTCTAAATTATTGACGGAGTTGGGCTTCAGTTTGGCATACCACTGGAACGTCGTGCCCATGAAGGAGATAAAGAAGAACCTCAAGAGGTAGGCCTCATCAATAGCCAATTCTCCCAAATCGCTCATATAGTGAGCAATATGCCAAGCCTTCCCCGTCATATCTAGTGACTATGGAGCGCTTGTTATGATTCAGCAGGAGCTTTTTAAACATATGATGAGCCGGGAATGGCACTTTGTATAAGTCAAACATGGTTATCTAGTCGCCCTGTTCCGCCATCTTGGCTTCAACAATGCTTAATAAGATGCTTCTGCGATGTTGTAGCATCTTCTGCAAAGGCATGGGATTGCTAAGCATTATAGTTGGGCTCTTCAATTCAATCTTCTTGCATTTCATTAGGGTTCAAGTTGACCTCAGCAGCCTATGGCCTTATCAATGCCGGCATAGGTATTGCCCTTAGAGGTGGTGCATTTACTGGAGGGAGTTGGGCTGCCCTCTGCTGCTCCTTTATCTTTTACATGAGGCCATAGCGCAAGGCCATGAGCTTTTGATTTTCTTGCCTTATTTCCTCCATGGTTTGAGACTGGACTTGTTCTTAGGACTGTTCTAGAGCAGTCGCGGTACCTTGGGCATGCACCCCGCCCTCATCAGCTCCTTCGACAACACTGCTACTGCCAATCCAGGGTTACTCAGCACCTTGATTTCTTTGGTTTATCAGATGCACAGCTTGCCCCATTAGACGAGTTATGGGCTCGCTCCATTATGCCAAGTTGATGGTGTCATTTGGGTCCTCTAGTTGGGAAGGTTGCCAGTTGGTAGTGCTAGCATGTGTAGACCCGTATGCCATTCTCTATCGTCCTGGCAGTTCTCTTCTTCCTTTGAGTCGATCGGACCAATACGTCCAATCGCTTGAAGACATATGTCTGTTGCCGAACTGGTTCTTACGCCTTATAGGCACCTTTCTTCTATTGACTTCACGGCAAGCGAGGTCAGGTTGTCGTATTGGCTATCTGCCCTTCAGACTCCACGAGCTGTTGAGGCTATTATTCTGTTAGGGTGGCCCTAGCCTGGTGAATTTTACGGGCTACCTCCTTGACTACCCACATTTTCTTTACGCGGAAACTCCTATCCTCCGTCGGATTGCCTCCATTCCGAGGCATAGATTTGCCCCCATTTTGAGGCACCACATTATGAGGCATGGCTGACTTGAGTTTGTATTGTTGCTTATGCTGGACAAAAGCCCTTACTGTCCTTTTCTTCTTTTCGAAGGTTGCCCCATCTTGGCAAACCTTCGGTAAAATCTCGAATCGGTTCTAGACTGGAACCGTCGGGATGATGGGTTGCCCGCTATCTAGACAAACGTGCAGGTTCCCGACCAATATAATTTTTTTTGTCCTAGTCGGGCTTGCAGTTGGAGCCTTCTGCTTTTGCCTCTTGTTGGATGAGGAGGCTAAAAAGATGCTGACAATATTAACTGCGAGCACCTACCTAGGTCAACTGCCGTTATTGCTCCTTCTAGCGCACGAAGCGAGCCTCTTCCTCTTCTTTTCTAGAGCAAGCTCCGATGCCGGGATGACCCCAAGAAAGTATGAAGATCCAATCACCACGGAGAAGTCCTCAAAGCACGTTGGCTTAATCAGATATCCACACTGTACGTGGGTCGCCACCACAAGTAGACCATACGTGACCCTTGTTACCATTATCATCTTTTGAGCAGAAACACAATCACTTGTATAAAAGACGTGACAAAGTTAGTAGTAGGGCTGTAGTGAGGGCATCATCAGACGGAGGGATAAAGGGAAAGAAAGGTCCCACCGGGCATGCCATATGTTTGGACCTAACCTAGATCTCTCCTATCAGATTTTATTTTGTTTTTTGTTTTATTTGGAGAAATATAAGTCGATTTTATTTACTTTTTTCTTAGACTATGAGAGCTTGGGATTACCTCTCAGGGAGTCTGGGACTTTGGATCATGAGAAGATCTGAGTATATGACCACTCTCCACTGACCTCGGTCAGTGTTAATTACGTCGAGCAACCACTCGACAACCCTTAACTAACCATATGTTCATGCGCTTGTAATATACATCACTACTACTATGTGCAACACATGCATATGACGATGTCTTAGGTTAAGTCCTTGACCTCACCTTCAATTCTTAGAGGTATCAGATTAATTTTAAGTATTTGGATTGATTCCAAATATTTTAAATCTGTAAGAGTATTTTCATAATTATGCCAAGTTAGAGGTTATAGAGACATTATGATCATTTTGGTGTTTGAAATGAGTTTTAATGATTTTGAAAGGTTTTAAAACCTCAGGAGATATTTTTCAGTTGTTTTAAGTATATTTAACTTGTAGGAGTATTTTAATAATTTTGGATAATATGGGTTTTATGGGTGTTTAGCATGTTTTAAGTGTATGACATTTTTTATGATTTTTTTGGAGTTTTTAATGATTTTTAGTGTATTATGGGTTTAGTAATTTTTCTCTTTTTTAGGATTTTAAGGACACTTAGGGTTTGCCGGTGTTTTTTATATTTTTTAGAATTTTCTGTGATTTTATAGATTTTTTTATCATGAGGAGGGTATTTGATCATTTTTAAGGTTTGGGGGTATTAAGGTCATTTCCAGGGTTATGGGGGTATTTAGGACATGTTGGCCATCTTGGATGATATTTTACATTTTTCTGGGATTTTCTGTGATTTTTACAGATTTTTGTCATTAGAGGTATTTAGGTCATTTCAGGTAAACTCTATAATTAGATCGGTTATTAAGGGTTATAATAATGTTTATATGTTTTAAACTTATTATGTATGGGTTATGTAAATAAGGGTTTATGTGGTGGGTTCATGTTTTATTAATTAGGTTTTGGGTATGTTTTAAGACTTCATCAGATTTAGGGGAGAGGCCAAGGGCATTTATGTCATTAGGTATACAATTAATTAGACATGATTGATAAGTATGGCTAATTACATGCATGCATAATTAATTTGATATGAGATTAAGTTTACATACACAAAAAACATACATACATACATTAAGTATAAGAGCAACATAGACAACATATTATTTCATTAAAAATTCGGCAGAGTAACAACTTATGTAATGTTGGAGTTACAAGGGCAAGAGTATCCCCTTAAGATAACATTTAAAAGGGAACTCAAAAAAGACTCCTCCTCTGGTGCACTTGAACTTGTGTGAAGCACTAAGTTCGTGCCTTCAAAATGATAAAGTTTTCCCTTATGAATTTTGAGTCAAATGGGTATGTCCTTCATCTCCCCTTTGGGGGTATTTATAGGAGGTTGGGAGCCCAACTGGTGGCACCCCCCACTGTAAAGCTAAGAGAGAATGAGAGAGGGCCAAGAGAGATGGGGGGAACCAGTGGGGGTGCCACACCGGTTGGCACCCCCCATCGGTTGAGCAATCGGTGAGGGGCTGCCACCGGTTCAAGCAACCGGTGACCACCCCCATCTCTCCCCTTCTTTTCTTTTTCTCTTTCTTTGTGGGCCTCAATAAATGAGGGGGTCTCATTAATTCCTCTTTTCTCTTTATCATGTGGGGGAAAAAAGCTCCTAATAATTAGGCCAATGATTGGCCATTAAATACCATTTTAGTGGACGTTCCACTAATATGGGAAGCCCCAAATAGGCATTTAAACCTCATAATAAGGCCATAAAAGGCCATTAACTCCCTCTCCCTCTCTCTTTTTTTTCTGCATTAAATAGAAGTAAGACCCCCCCCCCAACTGGTTGGAGGGGAGGGGTTTTCTTTTTACTTAAATAGGGGCAGGGCCCCCACCGGTGGGGGTTATTCTTTTTATCTTAATGGCGGCAAGACCCCCACCGATTCTTGGCCTTTTTACTCTCTTTTAATGATCTCATTTAACCCCATTAAATATCATGCTCAACAGATATGTATTAACAAACATAATCAATATGATTGAAACATTAAATTCTTATTAGTGGTATGATCAGACCATTGGATTGATGTTTAGAGACATGATCGGTGAGATGGGCTGTAAGATACGTGTTAACAGATACGTTCAACATGAATGGACCATTAGATTGGTGTTTAAGCCACGATCAGCACAATTGGACTGTCAAATTTGACTTATCAGTCGTAATGGTAATAAATGGCATGTTGATCATACTTCGATTGATCAGGGTCATTGGTACCATGGTTGGCAGTATCAGTCGATACCAATACGTATTGGTATCGGCTGGGACTGATATTGGTACGGGATAAAAATCCGATACCGAAAAAAATTAAAAAATATTTTAAAAAAATTTATACCGGTCGGTACCAGTCCGATTTTAGGCATATCGGGCCAATATCAGCAAATACGCCCGAACTCGGGCCGGTACCGACAGGTACTAAAGGGGCCTTTCACTTTCCCCTCTCACAGAAACAAATATGTAAAAGGGAGCACCTACAGGAGGGGAAGGAAAGGAAGGAGGAGAAGCTTGTTGCCGCCGCCACTGTTGCATGCTGCCGCCATCGCTGGGAAGGTTTTGAGTAGAAGAAGAAAAAGGGAAAGAAGAAGGTATATTTTATTTTTTAAAATACTTTTATTATTTTTGAGTTCTTAAGTATTACTAGATTGTTTACGTTTCTCCCAGCAAAATAGACATAACTCCTAATTTCAGTCCTAATTAGCGGTTAAAAATTATAACTTTTGTCTAATTATTTCAATTAAACATCAATTAAAGTCTAATTAACTTCATTCAATACTTTAGAATAATAATATACTATCAGTTACGTTGATTGAACATTAATTAGAGAAAAATCTCAATTTTGACCTTAATTAGCAATTAAAAATTGAGATCTTTATCTAACTATCTTAACTAAACATCAATTGAAGTCTAATTAAGCTTCGTTACATATTTTAAAGTAGCAACATGCTGTCAATTGCGATGATTGAAGGTTAATTAGGAAAAATTCTAATTTTGACTCCAATCAGTAGTTAAAAATTAGGATTTTTGTCTAATTACCTTAATTAAATATCAATTGAAGTATAATTAAGCTTCATTGCATATTTTAGAGCAGGAACATGCTATCAATTATGCTGTTTGAACGTTAATTAGAAAAAAATCTCAATTTTGACCTTAATTCGTGGTTAAAAATTGAGAC
Source organism: Zantedeschia hybrid cultivar (assembly GCA_030544215.1). Taxonomy (NCBI): domain Eukaryota; kingdom Viridiplantae; phylum Streptophyta; class Magnoliopsida; order Alismatales; family Araceae; genus Zantedeschia; species Zantedeschia hybrid cultivar. The sequence continues at coordinate 54,115,714 of JARZZO010000011.1, forward strand.
TTTTATCTAATTATCGTAATTAAACATCAATTGAAGTCTAGTTAAGCTTTATTGCATACTTTAGAACATGAACATACTGCCAATTGCGTTGATTGACGTTAATAGGAAAAAACTCCAATTTTGACCCTAATTAATAGTTAAAAATTGAAGCTTTTATCTAATTACCTTAATTAAATATCAATTAAAATATAATTAAACTTCATTGCATACTTTAAAGCAGAAACATGCTATCAATTGCATTAATTGAATGTTAATTAGAGAAAATTTTCAATTTTGACTTTAATTAGCAGTTAAAATTAGAGCTTTTATCTAATTACATCAATTAAACATCAATTGAAGCTTAAATAAGTTTCATTGCATACTTTAGAGCAAGAGCATGATGCTAATTGTACTTATATCTGTTTCTCTTTTTTTTTTCTTGTTGTAGGATCATAACTGAACATCAACAATCCAATGAGAAACAACAAGAACACCACCACGGTGGATCCATATCACCTTGATTAAGGTTACAAGGAGAAGAGTATAATGCAAATATTGTGGCAAAAAGATGAGTGGTGAAGTCACCAGAAGAAAAGAATATTTAAGATGGATCTCGAGACAGATCACGAAGTATACCATCTGTCCTCGACCAATGTCCAGCAAGATGCGAGCATTGTTGCGGTCAGTGGCATTTCCCTACGTGAGAAGCAGAGGGCTGAATAGATTGTTGACTCTAGTGATGATGATTCAAATCCTGAGATGGTTGCAGCTAAAAAGAGAGAGTTTGTAGTACCTAACAGAAGACGAAGTCCGAAGGAGAGGTTTTGCACCATCAAGATTAGGCACAACTCAACATAGAGGCCATGATTCTACAACCATGATACAACAGGATATGATACACATCAAGTGGGTCCTATGAATAGTTATCTTGTTAGAAAGCAGAGTTCTAGTGAGTCAAAAATCAAACAAGCATTGAGAGGAGTCAAAAAGTCAGCTAAAGTGACAGGACATGCTTTTAAGAGCATCTGCAAATTATTCTTGCATACAAGTATTCCCTTACATATTGCTTAGTCTCTTTATTTTTAGCCTATGATTGATACTATAGGAGATGGCCCTGAGTAAAAGGCCCACACACGTCAAGACATATATAGATGTGGGCTTGATAGAGAATATGAGGAGCTTCAACAGTGGTTGAAAGCTTTAAAGTTATATGGAAGGATAGAGGATGCATAATTATGTGCGATGGTTGGACTGGTATTACGAACAAGTCCATGATTAATTTTCTAGTTTATTACACTGAAGGAACAAGTTTTATAAAATACGTTGATGCATCAAATTATGCAAAGAATGTCAAATATTTGCTTGGTTTGATAGATCAGATGATGCAGATAATTAAAGAAGAAAATGTTATCCAAATAGTCACTAATAACGAACCAAGTTATAGCACTGCAGAAAAGAAGTTAATAGACAAGCGCAAACACCTTTATTGAGTCCCATGTATAGCGCATAGTCTACACTTGATACTTGAAGATATTGGCAAAGATGCGAATATAAATAAGGCAGTAAAGAGAACACAAAGAATTACCTAATACATTTATGGCCATCCTAAAATCTTGAACATGTTCAGAGAACAAGCAAGTGGGGGCTAAGATCTCATCCGTACGGGACCTATAAGATTTGCATTTAATTTTATTTCCTTAGAATCTTTGTACAAGTTCAGAAATGAGATCAAAGATTTTATATATAATGACTTATTGGAGCATGTATACAATAGTTCTTCTAATGCTCAATCTGAATATTTGAAAATAAGAAAATCATAAATAACAAAATAATTTAAAGCAGTGTGCACACTTATCTTCTATTGGTAGAACCTCTCATAAAGGTCTTAAAATTGGTGGATGGGGATGATAAGAATTATATGAGATATTTGTACAAGACAATTGGTATTGCTAAGATGCACATTAAGAAAATATTTTCCAAAAATTATATCAAGTAGTAGAAGATTATTGATTTCAGATGAGAAGATACACTACACCACAACTTGCATGTAGTTGGTAAGTAAAGTCACGTACCGTTAAATCACACATTATTCATTTAATTATCATTTACTAATTCATCCATCTAAATGCAAGTTATTTTTTAAATCCTCGAGTAATGTACAGTTGTCAAGTGCACATGGATCGAGAGGTGATCCAAAGCACACTCAATGTGATCGCACGCTTGTCGAAAGTGGTAGAAGATAGAATTGAGGTAGAAAGACAGGTGTTTATCAATTATATCAAGAAGTGACTTTAACATATAATTAATTATTTGTGTTTTCAAGATTACGTCAATTGTAATAATTGTTCATTCCATCTTTGTAGATAGAAACGTATAAACTAAGGCTCGAGACATATAATGAGGAGCATGTGCAAATTGCCTTAGAGAAAGTGAGCCTAGGTATACTTAGTTATTACATTACAGTCATCTGTGCAATGATAAGAACAGATATTGGTTCATAATCTTTTTACTGATGTAACAACTAAGTAGTGGATCATGGTGTACAACATAGATATGTGCTATAACCTTTTAGCTTCCATTGCAGTGAGAGTTTTGAGTTAGACGATATCGGCAAGCCAATGTGAAAGAATTGGAGCACATTCAGCCTTATACGCTTAAAAGTTCGTAACCGGTTAAAGGCTGAACAATTAAAGAAACTATTGTACTGCCATTACAACATGAGATTAAAAATCAAAAATATATGATTGAGATAACAATTAAGAGAGAAACGAGCTGTAGGACAGGCAGAAGATGTTGTTGGCCAAATTGATGTGAATGAATTATTTGATGATGAAAACTCCTTACATACTTGAATTGAGATGCGAGCAACTGTTTATGAGCCAGCTTTTTATCTTGATGATACAGAATAGACAGAAGACATATTAGATGGACCTATTCCTAGACATCCAAAATTAAGAACATCATAAAGGTAAAGAGAAGATCAACCTCCTTCATATGAGCATTAGAGTCAGAGAAAGCATGTACCCTTGTTTACGCCTAATACTGAGCTTGAGCATACTGGACACTCAGAATCAGATAGCACGCCAGTCACTCCTAAAATGGTTGGGCCACTACCATTCTTGAGAAGAAGCACATCTACACTTGAGAGGGCTAATCTCGCTATCAAAGACGACCCCACGATTGCTGAGATAAAGTAAATCTATGTGAGACAAACACCACGAGAAAAAGAAGTATTCGATCGGCTGAAAAAGGATACAACAGGAAAGGATAGCCAACAAAAGACATCGCAAACAAAAAAATCAAGTAAGGTCAAGAGGAGGTTGATTATTGATTATGATGATGATGATGATGATGCCACACAGTCTCTTAGTGATGATGTTTGTGCAGCTACAAGTGCTACTATTGGTAGTATAGTGTATGCACTTAGTTTCTCCTTGCACATTGACACTGGTAAATGACAGAGTCAAAGTCAAGGAAATTATGATTCACAAAGTCAGTATGGACAACAGTCAGATTATGGAGGTGGACAACAAGACGCATGCATGTATAACAAGGGAGATCATGGGGAGTATGAAAGCATCCAATTCTAACCTCCTATTAGTAGTTATGAGTCAGGATCTCCTTCTTATCCTCAAGGTGCCTCTTATCATCTTGATTCTAAAATTCCTCAAGGTCCAATTCTAACCTCCTATTAGTAGTTATGAGTCAAGATCTCCTTCTTATCCTCAAGGAGCCTCTTATCATCCTGATTCTGAAATTCCAGCAAGTCAACAAGCGTATACTCCAAGAAGGATCCAGAGAGGGATGCACGACTTGGCTACATCATTATTTAGTTATGGTGAATATAGAAAGCATCTGTTGCAACCTTATTATGGATACCAGTAACAACAACCAGAGGATGAATCAAAAGGTTCTACAGATTATTATCCATATTAATATACTCGCTTCTGTTTTTCATGGGCAAGGATCGTTTGATTTCAATAACATTTATTATTTATAAATATTTAGTACACTAGTAGAATATTTTTTATGTTTAATATGTATCAAAATAATCATTTAGTATGTGTTATGCGTATTTCTTTGCCTTAATCCACCTTTGTTACACTCAACACATATCCAATTTTTTTTAAAAAAAATCTTAATTTTTTTTCTAGATTTTTTTTAAAATATTTCAAACTAGTATCGGCCGATATCGATATCAATATCGATATCAGTACGTATCGATACCGGTACCCTCTGATACTGGTATTGATACCCTCCGATACCAGTACCACCATCCATACTCATCACTAATCACCTTGACCATCATTGATCATTAGGTTAATCATACGGTCAAGCATAATGTAGGGCCATATAAACTATGAATATATTAGTCATCCATGACTATGATTAAAATGTATTGTGGATCAAGGTTGCAAAACCCGAGATCGGGTCCCGGATCGGTCAGCCCAATACTAATCGGATAGGCCGATCCTGATCCGATCCAGGCCGATCTTAGCTGAGCCAGGGTTGGTTGGATCATATGGCAGAAAAAAATAAAAAATAAGATTTTAAAAAATATATATAAAAATCAAGTTCAATACATAGTTGTGTTGAATTACATTGATTTGAAGTACATGAGATGCTATTGGACAAAAAAAACTTGAATAAACTTATATAAACTCACATTTATTCTAGATGTACATTATATTGACTGATCATGATATATAGTTCTGATAGTATTGTTCATATCGCACCACATACCGGTTATAGTCATCTGTATAGGTATAGATGACTAAGTGGTGTATATCTAGGGATATCTGGCACTTGATATGAGTCATGTGACTGATGGGATTGAGAGGATGGCTATAAAATTTATGGATATTGTAAATAACCCCCCGAGTAGTCGGATATATCAGAGTGTTGCGGGTAAACTATATATCTAGTAGGATAACTATATCCTTTGTATGGAGTATATGATGATGCATCTGATAGTTGCTCCTGATATTCTCTCTCCTTCATGAATTGTTCTGCACACTGAGAGCTTTCCCTTTTTCCTCCTTTGATCTGTTGAATCTTTGAATTTCAATTTCTTCCCGCCATGTTTTGCTACTATGATGTTCATCATGATTAGTATGTGTAATCTTCTTCTTCAATGAATACAATTGGTAGGGTACTCGTAGCATCTCCATGGTCAGAACTATCAGTGCTCATCTTTGATGTCGAGTCATTTGAAGTTTGGTATTATACCTCATCACTTGGCTATAGTGTTTCATCCTCCTCCTCAATAGTGTCCATATCAACAATGTCAATTCCACTAGCACTCTTCTTTTTACTTGGTCCTTACTTTTTACTCTTCTTCTGACATTTTAAAGGAAAAAGTTGAAAATCATGAAGTAGTAGCATACTATCTAACTCACCGTCCGCCCATTTCCGATCATTTGGGTTGAATTTAAGCTCAATTGAAGTGATTGCATCAATCTATGTATTTAGTAGATATTGCTCCTCGAACATCTCATCCATGTCTATGGATTCTTTTGCACTTGAGCCTTTTGAGCCTTGTCTGAAAAGTCTCTCAGTCTCCTGCCTCCGAAGGTTCCGTAAAAGCTCGAGATTTTTTAGCTTCAACCTCATGTTATAATGGCAGAACACTAGTTTTTTTAGACAGGTCGACTTCAATCGATTCTTTTGCTTAGTGTGAATCAAGCCAAAGGTGCTCTAATTTCTCTCACAACCTGATGCAGAGGTTGTTTGACTTAGGACCCGAATTGTTACATAGGCTAGAGCTTCATAACTATATGTTTTTCCACGATCTAGCCACCAGCTGTAAATATAATGTTTTACATGTTAACAATTAGCAATGTGTAAACTACAATTAAAACTTAAGTAAAATATCTAGTTAATAATTTTTAAACCTGGATTCAAAATCTTTGTAGTTCATTGAGCAGTACTTGTCCCAAAGTGGTAAAACATGAATCTATAATCATGCATTTGCTTGCATGACATTATTGCTTTGTCCTCGTCTTCGAGCATGCGCCTAATAATATTCTTAGATCCAATCAACACTTCTGAGGTGTTATAGTTATCCTTCTTCATATCAGTTCTATACATATACTGAGGGTTGAAAAATTAACTTAAATAGAGAAGCGAAAGTTAGTTATTATTTATGATAAATTGATAAATGTGTATATAAATTAATAAATACACAAAACTACTTGCTTACCAGCTACATGAAGATCATAGTGTACAATGTATTTCCAACGTTTGTCAATTATCTCCTACCACTTCACATAGATTGTTAGGTTGTCATATAAATATCCCATATATGATCTTCTTTTCCTATCACAAGCTTGCAAGACACGAACAAGCGGCTCTACAACATTTAACACTGCCTACACTCCGCTCCAAAAGAGCCTAACTAAATTAGATCAGCCATTTTCTTACCCTTCTTTCTGACCTTAGTTAATACATGCCGCAATATGTGATTCTCCCAATCTTCTGATACCACCATCCTAACCAAGTTTCTCTTTTGTTGACTTAAACTATCTAGAGAGATATATTGAGATGCAAACATAGTGGCTCCCGGACGAAGCAACTCTCTTCCATGAGTATGTTTGCGCATGATATGCAAAATGTTGTCATTGTTGTAAATAAATGTGGTGATAAATCGAACGTTCTTGACCACTTCATCCACCATCGGGTCAAAGCAAATATCTTCTAACATCAAGTCAATATAATGAGCAGAACAGAGAACCCAATATAGATGTTTTCTCTTCTTCATCAACATTTGTCCAACTAACTTGAACGCCGCTGCATTGTCAGTAACCATTTGGACAATCCCCTACAACTTCCACCATTTGATCCAATAATTGGAATAAGTACTGGGTATTCTTCACCTTTCTAGATGCATCAACATACTTCCATAACACAATTCCGGCTTTACAATAAATTAAAAGGTTGACCATATTTCTTGTTATCCCTGTGAAGTCTCATAAGAGATAAGAAACCAGAAAAAGATACATTCATGCTTAAGAATTAAAAGCAAGAAGAGGATGAAAGTTACATATATGTCCATCCATCGCACATTAAAGTGCAGCCATACTCGTCTCATATCCTTTCAAAAGATGTAATATATGTCTGAATGTCGTCAACTTCTAAGTTTCAGTACCTGTTGTAGATCTCGTACGGGATAAACCCCTCAACTCCTTTGCCAACTTCCTAAATAGTTTCGATCGTTGTATTAATATAGCCCCTTGGCAGCATTGGCAGTGATACTGTTATAGAAAAACCATTTAGATGTAGCTCTTCATATTTTCTCCTTGCAAAGCTTCAAGTTCTTGAATGCAGCAACAATAGAAGGTTGTTTATCCTTCGTCTTGATGAGGAAGGGATCTATTAGACCTACTCTAGAATTTTCATCTCTAATGAACTCTTCATGTAGAGTATCACATATATTAGTGCTCATACCGACACTAGTGTCCCTTGTCCAGAAGGTGTAGAGCCACTTCCTTGTCCTGCATATCTTCCACTTTGAAGAAATAAGTCCTCATCTACAAAGGACCGTCGGCTTGCCTTCATTGCACATCGTAATTCCTTCTTAAATGTAAAAGAAAAAAAAATAATGTATGGTAACTTTTTATCTGAAAATGTTAATTGAAGAACATGAAAATAAGTTAAATAACAAACTTACTCAGATCCTAATCATCCACATTTATAAGTTGACTGCTTCCACCAAGCTAAACTCCAGCATCAAACCTTCATACTTGTTCAAATAATTCCTCTCGAATTTTCTATCTTCTTCTAATAGTATTTGCTTTACTTGATTCCTTTTCCTTCATGTAGTTTCAAAACTTAATCTGAACCTCTGAAGGAACTCGAGCACATGATGCAACTTCACTTTTTATTCCAATAAGATGTTGTTTGAATCGCCAGACCCCGCCAGAGATGATCCGGTTGCAATATTTGCATTGTATCTTTCTTTGGCCCGTGTCCACTGGCATGCAATGAGCCCAAGCAGGATCAGCGCTAGGAAGGTTCCCAGAGGACTGCTCAGCAGCACCTTGAGATGCCATTCTTTAGGCAGTTGACCAATTCACAGCATGTCAATTGCTTAAGGGCAAGAGATGCTAAGAACAAAAATATAAAAAGAAAAAACTTAATAAACAAAAGTACAAGAGTTTAGAAGAAGATGAGAGAAAGAAAGAGAGAGCATACAATAGGAAGTCTAGTAGAGATCGTCAAGCTTGTAGTTGTGGGAGAGACCGAGAGAGAATTCCACGATCGAGAGAGTGTGAGAGACAGCGAGATTGTGCAAGAGTTAGAGAGTGAGAGAGGCACTTGTGGAGGCTTAGGAGGGCCTTTTTTCTTAGGGGGGGGGGGGGGGGGAGAGAGAGTGTTGAATAGACCCCCAAGGCCCTAGCCGTTGTTGGTCATTTGGAAATGGCCAACAATGGCTAGTTTGAAACCTAACGGCCAGATCGGCTGATCTAAACCGATCCTAACCCGGAACGGCCGATTCAGCACCTAGACTCGACTGGGTTACTCGGGATCGGCACAGTCGGCCAAAATCCGATCCAGATCAGCCCGATCCGTGTCGATCCGGGCCGAGTTTTCAAACCTTGTGGTGGATGCATGTCATCAACCACACTTGATTGATAACAACGAAGATTATGTAATTGATACATATGACACAATATGTAATCCTAGTGATTGGACTTTGTACGATCATCATGTGGAATTAAAACATGTGACTAATGTAAATATCAGTTTATAATAACATTGACTAAGTCAATGTCTATGTGATCATCACATATGGTTAATACATACATGATTAATGCACATCATTGACATAGACATTACAAGGTCACATGCTTATCTGTAATATGATTATGTGTATATAAGATCATATCTATGATGGTAAGACATTCATTAGGCCGAAGCCCATATAACATAGGCTAGGCCGAAGCCTTACCATAAGACAGAAAGAGAAGTCTCTGACACTGGGATTCTCACTGCCCATCTTTGCGTGCCTTCTCCTCTTCTTCTTGCTTTGTTGGAACCACCTCTCTAAATCTCCCTTTTCTTTGTCTTTCTTATTCTTCATACATTCTTTGGAAAGATTTAAACCATAGAAATCGGGATTCAACAAATGCCCCACACATGCAATGCATATGAGACCATGTCAAGGGCATATGGCCCATGATATCTTAGCATCACTATATCATTCCATGCTTCATCTAAACCTGATCATGGTTTGCTGAAATCATTGACATTGACCACTTGTTAGTGTTGAGGGCAAATCTGTTTGCGAGGGCATACCTCAATTTTGTGTCGCGACATATCCAAGATGAAGAGTTTGGATTCCAATGCCACTATAATGGCTATAAATCACATAGATATCCGTAATTTACCATTGAGCAGTATTAATAAAGTTTCTTTTTGGTGGGCTCTAAGGGCCCTATTGTTTGCAAGGTCTGAAAGTGCATTGCTAATTTTGTAGGTTCAGAATGCTAGGAACCATTCATTTGGCATCCTCCATTCATCTAGGCAACATAGGATGCCCTAGTATATTTGTCATTTACATGCCAATCATATCTCAACGACAATTTACTGAGGACTTAAAAGCCTAATACTTGATGTCACTTAAGCTACATCGCAGACTTCATGGGCTCAGGACACTCAAAATTTTAAACTATTTATTGTCTCGAATGATTCCAAGTGAAAATAGAATTTGCCGAATGTATTAACTCTTTAAAGCTTTGAAGATATGCACCATGCACTTGCAATTCTGAAAATCCCAAAGACTTTAGGTTCTTTTTCTTTTCCATTTTTTTTTTTTTTTTTTTGGGGGGGGGGGGGGGGGTGGTGAGAATTATGACTTCTCTAGTGCCATAGGTTTAGGTTTCTTTAGGCAAGACAATTAGTTTTTGGGCTATAGGATTTGAAAGATCCTTGGGCCATCAGAATCAGGTTTTACGATGTAAGAGCTCCTTGGGCCATGGCAATTGCTTTTTATGACGTGAAAGTTTAATTGTCGAATTGGTGGTAACTACCAAAGTTGAACATTTGATACACACATTGACGGTTCCCTACCAAGGTTAGGGTTTAGTATCCAAATTGGTGGTTTTTTACAAACATTTAAGGTTTGGTACACGAATTGATGGTTTCTTACCGAGGTTTGAGGTTTGGTACCCAAATTGATGGTTTCTTACCAAGGTTTGAGGAGGGTACCCAAATTCGTGGTTTAGTTTCCTGCCAACGTTAAGGTTTGGTACCCAAATTGGTGGTTTCTTACTAAGGTTTAATATTTAGTACCTGAATTAGTGGTTTCGTGTGACCACTATAATAATGTTTGTGACCTGGACAAACCAAGGAAGGTAAATCGGATCGGGACCGAGAATAGCCCAGTCTCGATCCAATCCAGATCGGTATCGGATCAGCAGAATCGACTGATCCTTTGAGAAAAGGCTAATCCTTGGATCAGCCTGAATTTTCTAATTGAAAAAATCTGGAAAAAAAATCAAGAAAAATCAGGAAAATAAGGAAAAATCAGAAAAGTTCAAAAGAGACTATAAAAGTGAAAATAATGTACTAAGAGTCAAATCTAATGGAATTACACTTATTTGGATTGTTAACAGCCAATTGGAGATTTAGGATTAAACATATAATTTGAATAAATGAACAAATTTTTAATGGCACAACAACATATAATAGAATGACATCAATTAATCCCTTCAATATGAGAAATTAATACAGACTACATTATTAGATGGATTAATGATAAAAGTTCAAGAGATGGGCAAGGTTTAAAGTTCATGTTGGCCTGATTGGACCTGCATCGGATGATCCAGGCAGGATTGGCCCGATTCGTGGCCGATTCGAGCTGATTCCAAGCTAATTTCTAGCTCCTCTTATTAATATCTTTTTTTTTTTTTTTTTTTTTTTTGGGGGGGGGGAGGGGGGGGGTTGGGGAATTGGATTTCCCCCATGAAATTGGATAGCCACCTGTCAATTCCAATCCCGATCGGCCGATCCAGATCGGAATCGGCTGATTCTGCAAATCATGGGACAAACTGCTTAGACAAGTAACTATAGTCAAGAAAGACTATAATAATGTTTAGACTCCCCTGTGACCTGGTCAATCCAGTTTATGATCGAGTACAAGTAACTCACTTGTCATTCACTATCGCTCTCAGGCATTGCTTCTCCAGTTCTCCTTACCTTGGTTCCTGATCCTCTAACAAATTATTTTCATGCCAAACATCTATTCAACAAATTTCTCTTTCTTCCCCATCCTTTCTTGCACAATGTAGGAGAGGAATAGGCATTCATCTGGCCAAAGTGATTCTCTAGATGTAACCTAGCATCTTATCACATAAAAAAGAGAACGTTATCTTGCTCCACTTTCGATGGATTGAAACGTCCATTTTATTTACTTTAACACACTCTGCATTCCCACAACTATTAGTCATTTATTTTCATCTAGACAAGCAACGTATCGGCAACCTTCAAAAAGATATAAAAAAAAAAAAAAAATTAAGTGAATAGTACCACAAGCCTAGGAAATTAAAAGAGATGGTTACAAAAAAAATGAACGCCCTTATATAGCACATTTACCTCCCCAACAATATAACCTGTTTACTGTTTTCATTGTAAAACCAAAAAAAAAAAAGAACTTAAATGAAACAATGCCCCTGCACAGCCCTGAGCAGATAACACCAAACAGACAATCACATTCTAGCCCTGTTCCAATAGCTACCTATGTCTTCCCACACACTTCATTCCCTTTAACAAATGACAATTGTCTAGCCCCAACCTGAGCCCTCTATTGTACTTGCTGCGGCCTATTGACTCCACAAAATTTGCACATCTTCCTCCACCAAGTAGCAGCTTTGAGTTCCAAGCCCGTCAGAGAAAAGCCTTGCCCTTTGGCCAAGATTGTTCTGTCCTAGTCAATAAGAAGCAACATCATCAGGTCATCCCCGACCTCAAGATCATCCTTCAATTCCTCCCAAACCCATAAGGAAATTGTTCACCTGATCCCCCATCTATCAAAACAAAGTGGGCACCTGGCAACTAGAGGACGGGATGCCATTCAACTGTAAAAATGGAGAATGTACAACACTGGCTCCAAAAAGCCTCCCCCTGCATGCCCCCTCCTCCATTAGCTCCATCAAAAGATGCAGCCTGCTGCTCCTGTACCATAACAACCCACTACCTAGCCCTGACAACCAAGCCCTCCCTGATGAACCAGGGGGTTTTGGCCGACTATCACTACTCGCTGTGTCGTCATAAGCCACCAAGGGAAACTTCACTTCTGCATGATGAAAATGACTTCATTGGAGTTGGTCTTGTACACATGACCCCATTTTGCGCAACCTCCCAAAAACCAAAAAGAGAACTATAACCCCAACAGGCAAAAAATTTCTCCCGTGGAGGATCACCCACAAAGCAAGGATCAGGCATCTCTACATGATCCCCAGAAGTTCTGGCGCATCCTCTGTGGGTGCCTCCATACTCTCGACCGCACAAAAATATCTGTTGCATCCAAAATGCCTTGGTCCAGCAGCCCTGGCAGCTTGCTTTGCCAGATTTGTGCATCAATAAAGGAGGGTTGTCCTTCTTCCTTCGGTAACTTCCCAACAGATGTGTCGTCACCAATCTGTGGATGCAGCAGCCCCCCTCCCCTTAATGCTAGCTGAGGGGTTCACCAAGAGAACCCCTAACATGGCCAAGCTGAGATAAGAACCTCTCCCATCCCCTCTCAAAACTTAGGTTATCTGCCAGTGTAACTTGAAGAAGCAATCCAACTCCACATTCGTTCAAGATATCTCCTTGGATATGCTGTACATCAATGAAATTTCTTTTGCTTTTTCAGTTGCAGATGACATTGGCTGGAGGTAGAAATTGAATCAGCACATCCAGTTCATACCCGACTTAGTTCAGTGTGTCAATGTTTAGCTCAGCCACAAGAGCTAGTACGTTGGTTTTTATCACGTGCCAAAAATTTGGAAAATTTAAACCAGACTGACCAATGGTTGCAAGGTGAAAATGGGGCCAGCAAATAATTCGACAGGGATTTTGCTATGATACAGGAAAACTCAGCCTTGCTTTGGAATTTGTAAAGTGGGGGTTGAAGGGTTTTATTTTGAAGGAAAAGAATCTTAACTTTTGGGAAAACCTTGTTTAATTGATTTTGGAATTTTGATTCAAGCTTTCCCCAATTGGGTTGGCAATTAGAGTTTCGAGATTGGACCATCCCCACCAACCTTAACAAGGTTTCATCACATTGCCTTGGCACATGAAAACAACCGACCTCAACAAGGTTTCATCACATTGCCTTGACAAATGAAAACATTTAATCAATCGCATATAGTGACACCCTGATGAATCAAAACACATAAACATGCAAGTCTAAACATAAGAACACAATTTAAGCCAAATCCAAATGCTCTATCATGGCCCAAGTAAGGTTTTGAAGGCTTTGGAATTGTTAAGGCATTCTGGAGTAGTGTAAGGCTGTAAGCATTTTAGGTTAAACGGGTATTTTCATAATTAGACTTCAGGGCCTAGATATCGTAGTCAGTTTTAGGTTTAAGCTGTGTCCTAATCAAATGGGGACGTTTTGAACTCCAAGGGCTGGCTTTTTATAAGTTATAACATATTTGAGGGTTTTAGGGACGTAGGGCTGTTCTAGTCATTTTAGGAAAATTAGGGTATAGTAGTTTGGCATTTGAGATTAATTGTAGGGTTTCACGCGTGATTACATGGATTAAATTGGGTTTTAGGAGCCAATTGCATTTTATAGTAACTTAGAGTTAACAGTGAGATTGAGCACCATTTGCAGTAATTTAGGATTTGCAAGGAATGTTTGGGTTATGTTGCATGCATGACAGGATATGTCTTTGAGGTTCATGTAAGTCTTACACCTTCAGTAAGTCTTGGATTATGGAAGTTGCATGCATGTTAGGGATCTGATTGAGTTGTTAATTCGTGTGCCCTAGCTTAGATCTAGGTGAAGCCATTAGAGTTGTTGACTTTGAATTGGGGATTTTGGAGATTGTGAGAGATTTAAACAACTTGGAGAGAGCAAATGGTTTAGCTTATGGGCTGAAATAAAATTTAGACTGAAGTCCCCAGTTAGGCATGCACGCACGCACAGACAAAAAATAATAAATAATTCTTAGCCAAGGACTGCAGAATCAGATTGGCTTTTGGGATCAGCTGGGCTCAATACGATCTGGATCAAAACCAGAACAGGCTTAGAATCGGTTCAGGATCAATTCAATTTTACAGAAATTGAAGCGATTCAAGTCGATCTCTATTTTCCCCTCATTTTTGTTTTTGGAGGGATTGGATTTACCCTTGTGGCAATGGCGGATTCTTATCAGAATTCCCATGACCTACTAAGGGCCCATTAAGTATCCATTAAGGATCTAGAACCCTAATGGATCTGGGTGGATCTAATTAGGAACAATTCGACACCATGAAACTGTAGGTTCTTTTTTTCTCCTCTCTCATGACCCATTAATGGCCCATTAAGGATCCAATGACCTATTAATGGCCCATTAAGGATCCAGTTCGGATCTGAAACCCTAATATATCTGGATGGATCCAATTAGGATCCATAAGTACGTCAATGCCACAATAGATCATGATCATGAAATCAACTCAGCACCAAAAAACTGTGGACACCCTCTCTCTTCACCCCCCTCTCTCTCACACTTCCTCCTCCCCACTCCCCTCCCACCCCACCCCACCCCACCCCCTTAAAAAACCTGCCTCCTCCCTCGTTCCTGTGTACACAAAAGGCAATTATAGGAGGTGTGAGACCCCCACACCATCCAATGACCTACTAGAGGCTGATTAAGGATCTGTTAAGGATCTAACAACCTAACAGGTCCATAAATAAATCAATGCAACAATAAATCATGATCATGAAATCAAATCAGCACCAGAAAACTGTATGTTCCCCCCCCCCAAAAAAAAAAAAAAAAATCCCACAAACAGAATAGGCAATGGGAGGAGGTGTGAGACCAATCCCCCACCTCTCTCTCTCTCTCTCTCCACTTCATGATGTACACCCTCCCTCTTTCTATTTTATTTCTTCTTTCCCTTTTTTCCTTTCTTTTCTTCTATTTTCTAGCTGTATGGAAAACCATAGGAGTGAGGTTTTGGACTGGCCAGCCTCTCTCCTACTGCTTCAGCACACAGATTTACAAGACCCAGACCCACTCTCCTCTTGAGTCTTTTTCTTCTTTTCATGCATTCTTCTTGGTGTGATAATAATCAAGATAAACTTTGATTGAATCACAGAAATAAATCAGTAAAATAAATTTTGGATCTAACAGTGGACAAACTCAGTCTAAATATTAAAGAAAAAGAATATGCACATGACAACTCGATGCCCTAAATAAATGATCATAGCATTATGATGCCTGCTACTGAACAACTGGCTGAGATGGAAGACTCGGGAGGCCTTCCCATGAAACAGACAAAGTGGAAGGTAATAGAATGTAATTCAACAAACAGAATGGGAGGGGGGACCAGAAATTAGAGAGAATAATATGGATAACCAAAAATCTATGCATGACCAAAAATCTATGTAAAAATCAGCAATCGCTAGATAAAATTAGGAATAAATGTAAAGTAATACTTACAGGGCAAAACCTATTCAAAACCATGATTTCTCCACTTGGATCAATATCTCTTGTAACAGCTAGACATTCCATAATGATTGATCGTGCTGGCAACCATGATTGTGCATGAAATCGAACACGCTGCAAACAGAAATTTATATAAGAATGTGATTTAGGAACCCACCTAAAGGGTTACAAAATATAAGTTTGAAAAAACAAAGATGAAATTTAGATGTCAACAACAAGAAAGTTCTAAAAGCTTTGAATGCTAAAGAATTATAACCTCCAAAAATTCGCTGCCAGCCAGCATCATTGCACGCTGAAATGCCTCATTTTCTTTTTCAGCAGATTGATCAGGCTCCATCCAGTCCAAATTAAGTCGTCCAACTCGTGAGGACAAGCCTGTGTTATTTACATATTTTGGAGGCAGGTCTGTGTCATATTGGTTAATTCCATTGTCAATGGCATCAATGGCCTGTTACAAACCAAAAAGAAAAATCATAAATAATGAACAATATTTGGAAAGCAACATGAAGAAACATGGAGAACAATCAAGAAACATGGATGTTAAGTGTCAAAATCATGCACATCAATAGACTGCCAATAATAAAGAGTTTGTTGTGTGACTACAAGGATGGGAACTAAACACTTAAGATAGTTCTCTGAGTTTACTACAGGCATATGCCGTGTTCATGCCCAGAAGTACATCATAGGTAAAGGAATAATTTCAGTCATAATAAAGTTTCAACTATGATGCAGCAGCACTATGGCATTAACTACAGTAAAATACTTGTCTGATTCACTATGGCATTTTGGTAAAACCCAAAGAAATGAGATTGAAAATAATATGCATGGATCTGTAGGATTGAATATATTGTGCAAAATATGCCAGTTGAGCAACACTCTCAGGACAGTCCTCCCAGTCAGTAGTCCAGGTAAGACATTATTCCAGCATGCAAGCTGGCCAAGAAATGCACTGTATCCATTTCTTCAACACCTGTAAAACTAATTGCAGAATCGTTTCTGAGAAAAAAGACAGTTAAACAGACATCTGATAGCATAGCATGAGTAACGAATCTCTCTGTACCAACATCAAGACTGTGCTACTCTGATCTAATCCCCAATGAGGTGAAAACTTTATTTGCTGAAATATGCAAGTAGTTCTGTAAGGAAGATAAATTTGAATGGATACTTTTACTAAACATCTTGATTAGTCATGAGGGAAAAGAGAAAATTGCACAGAGGACAAGGGTAAATGCCTGGAAAGCAACATTTGATTTGACAAAGTTCTGATGTTTACTCTTTTGAGATTCTATTTTAAAGCACAGTTCCAATAAGAAAAGAGGAGAAGGAAAGAGGATAGAGAAATAACTAAGTAGCTACTTAGTCTCCTTATTTTCAGCCTACGATTGACGCCATAGGAGATCATGACCCTAGGTTAAAAGCTTCCACACGTCGAGACATATATGGATGTGGGCTTAATATAGAATATGAAGAGCTTCAACAGTAGGTTGAAAGCTCTAAAGCTGTATGGAAGGAGAGAGGATGCACAATTATGTGCGATGGCTGGACTGGTGTTTAAACCCGACCTAAGATCTCTCCTATCGGATTTTTATTAAATACTATCGTTTTTGTCTTTTTTGTTTTATTTGGAGAAATATAGGTCGGTTTTATTTATTTTATTTATTGGACTATGAGAACTTGGGATTAGCCATCAGAGAGTCCAGGACTTCGGATCAGGCGAAGATCCGAGTATATGACCTCTCTCCACTAACCTCGGTCAGTATTAATTATCGAGCAACTACTCGACAACCCTTGATTAACCGTCCATTCATGCCCTTGTAACATGTAACACTACTACTACAGGCAGCACATGCATATGAAGATTTGTTTTAGGTTAAGCTCTTGGCCTCACCCAAGTTTAGGATGAGTTTATAAATGATTGGGAGATTTTTTAAAAGGTTTTGGATTAACTCCAAGTATTTTAAACTCATAAGGATATTTTTATAATTATGCCAAGTTGGAGGGTATAGGGGTATTATGGTCACTTTAGTGTGTGAAGTGAGTTTTAATGATTTAGAAATGTTTCAAAATCTTAGGAGGTATTTTAGAGTTATTTTAAGTGTGTTTGGGTTGTAAGGGTATTTTGGTAATTTTAACCGGAATTGGATTTCTAGACTTATTTTTGGGTATTTTTGTAATTATGTTGCATTAGGTTCATTATGGTCATTTTAAGTTTTTTAGCATTTTAGGGAAACTTGAAAACCCTTAGGATGTATTTTAGGATCATTTTAGACATATTTAAGTTATAGGGGTGTTTTGGTAATTTTATCTTAGGGTTTGGAGGGTATTTTGGACATAGGAGAGGTTTAATTTTTTTTAAGAATTTTCTGTGATTTTTACAGTAGGGTATTTTTGTAATTTCTATTACAGTAAGGTTTGGAGGGTATTTTGGACATAGGGGGCATTTTGGTCATTTCGGAAATTTTATATGTTTTCAAATTTGGTTCTCTATTTTTACTGGTTTTTTTACTGAATTTTGCTGTTTTTTATAAATTTTATTGATTCTTATTAATTAATTGGATATATGAAAGATATTTAAGTAATGTTTTTAGGTTTATGTAATTTTCAGATTTGGTTTTCTGATTTTTACTGAGTGTTACTAGTTTTTACTGAACTTTTCTGATTTTTATATTGATTTTACTGATTTTTATTAATTCCCACAGATTTTATTAATTAATTAAGCATGAGAGGCATTTAAGTCATTTTTTAACTTAAGTATATTATTTTATGTCTCAATATTTCATTATTGGGTTTTGATTATGAGTTTAGGTTTAGTTATGTGTGGGATGAGGCCAAAGATATTTTAGAGTATTTAATTATGTACTTATGCATTTTAATTAGTTATTAAACTAATTAATAAATTAATTATGTATGTGAAAATATAATAACATAGTGTTACTTAAGTAATAGGTTCATGAACACACATGCACACATATATGCTCAAAAAACAATATTGGCATTTCATTCATTATTTCGACATGATCCCATCTTATAAAACGGCGATTTTACAATATAAATTCGACATAGCTTCTCCTTGGGAATAAAGCTTAGGAAGAGAGCCCTCCGAGATGAAAAATCTCCTCCAGACGCAGCAAACCCATGCAAAAGCACTTGGTTTGGTCTTCAAATGGACTGAGTTTCTCCTTACAAACTATGGGCCAAAATGGGCATGCCCTTCTTCCTCCCCTTGGGGGGAATTTATAGGCCACGGAAGCCTAACCGGTGGGGGTACTCACCGAAAATTTCTGAGGTAGGGGTGCCACCGGGGGATTTTTTTTGGAGAGAGAGTAAGAGAGAGATTAGAGAGGGGGGGGGGAACCAATGGGTACCCCCACCAGTTGGAACCGGTGGGGGCGCCACCGTTTGGCACCCCCCCCCCCCCGGCAGGTTGGGGGGGGGGGGGGGGGGGGGGGGGCACCGGTTTGAAGAACCGGTGGCTACCCCCATCCCCTTTTCTTTTTTAGAAAAAGGGTCCAACAACTGGTGCCACGGAAAAGTCCATGATTAATTTTCTAGTTTATTGTACTGAAGGGACAGTTTTTATGAAATCTGTCGATATATCAAACTACTCAAAGAATATCAAATATTTACTTAGTTTGATGGATTAGATTGTGCAGAAAATTAGAGAGGAAAATATTGTCCAAGTAGTCACTGATAATGAACTAAGTTATAAGGTTACAGGGAAGAAATTAATGGATAAACGTAAACACCTTTATTGGGTCTCATGTGTAGTGCATAGTCTGGACATGATGCTTGAGGATATTGACAAGGACACGGATGTAAATAAGGCAGTAAAGAGAGCACAAAAAATTATCTAATACATCTACGGCCATCCTAAAATCATGAACATGTTCAAAAAACAAGCAAGTAGGGGCCGAGATCTCATCTGTGCGGAGCCTACAAAATTTACATCTAATTTCATTTCCTTAGAATCTTTGTACAAATTTAGAAATGAGATCAAAGGTTTTATGTATGATAAAGAGTTATTGGAGTGTGTGCAGAATAGCTCTTCTGAAGCTAAATGTGAACATTTTGAAATGGGAAAAATCATAGATAACAAAAAAATTTAAGGGTGTGCACACTTCTCTTATTGGTGGAACTCCTCGTAAAGGCCTTAAAATTGGTGGATGGGAATAATAAAAGTTACATCAAATATTTGTACGAAGCAATTGATATTGCTAAGGTGCACATCAAGAAAATATTTTTCCAATAGTTATATCAAGTGGTGGGAGATTATTGATATCAGATAAGAAAGTATATTACACCACGACTTGCATGCAGCTGAAGTGAAGTCTTGTATCATTAAATCACACATTATTCACTAATTCATCCACCTAAATACAGGTTACTTTTTAAATCATCGAGTAATGTACAGTCGTCAAGTGCACATTAATGGAGAGGTGAACTAAAGCATACTCAATGTAATCGTACGCTTGTCGAAGACAGTAGTAGATAGAATTGAGGCAAAGAGACAGGTATTTATTAATTATATCAAGAGGTGACTTTAATATATAATTAATTACTTGTGTTTTCAAGATTCTATCAATTGTATTAATTGTTCATTCTATCTTTATAGATGGAGACGTATAGGCTAAGGCTCGAGACATCTAACGAGGACCAAACACAAACTACCGTAGAGAAAGTGAGTCAAGTATACTTAGTGATGATATTATAGTCATATGTGCAATAATAAGAAACAAAAACACATATTGATTCTTTTTTTTTTTCTGATGGAACAGCTAAGTGGTGGATAATAGTGTACAACAGAGACAGGTGTTATAATCCTTTGGCTTCCGTTGCAGTGAGAGTTTTGCGTCAGACGACATCGGCAAGCCAATGTAAAAAAAATTAAAACACATTCAGCCTTATACACTCAAAAGTTCGTAACCAGTAAAACGTTGAACGATTAGATAAACTGGTTACCATTATAACATGAGATTGAAGATCAAAAACATCTGGTTGAGACAACAATTGAGAGAGAAACGAGCTGCAGAGCAGGCAGAAGATTTTGTTGATCAAATTAATATGGATGAATTATTTGATAATGAGAATCCCTTACAGAATTGGGTTGAGATGAAAGCAACTATTGATGAGCCAGTTTTTGATCTTGATAATACAGAATGGGTAGAAGGCATATTAGATGGAGCTATTACTAGGTATCCATAATTAAGAACATCAAAAAGGCAAAAAGAAGATCCACCTCCTTCAAATGAGCATCAGAGTCTGAGAGAGCATGAGCCTTTGTTTGTACCTGATACTAAGTTTGAGCCTGCTAGAAACTTAGAATTAGATAGCAAGCCAGTCACTCCTAAAATGGTTGGACTACCATCATTCTTGAGAAGCAGCACATCCACACTTGAAGAGACTAATTTGACTGCCAAAGATGACCCTGCGATTATTGAGATGAAGTAAATCTATGTGAGACATATACCACGAGGAAAAGGAGTATTCAATCGACTGAAAAAGGATCTAGTAGGAAGGGATAGCCAGTAAGAGACATCACAAACAAAAAAAATCAAGCAAGGTCAAAAAGAAGTTGATTATTGATTATGATGATGATGATGATGATAGCACACAGTCTCCTAGTGATGATGTTGGTGCAACTGCAGGTGCTACAACTAGTGGCGTAGTGTATGCACCTAGTTTCTCCTTACATATTGACAATGGTAAAAGGCAGAGTTAAAGTCAAAGAGATTATGATTCACAAAGTCAATATGGATAGCAGTCAGGTTATGGAGGTGGCCAATAAGAAACAGGCATGTATAGCTAGGGAGATCGAGAAGAGTACGAAGGCTTCCAATACTATCCACTCAGTAGCAATTATGGTTCAGGATCTTCTTGTTATCCTCAAGGTGCTTCTTTACATTATGATTATGGAATTCCAATAAGTTAACAAGCGTATACTTCAAGAGGGATCCAGAGAGGGATGCATGACTAGGTTGCATCATTGTTTAGTTATAGTGAACATAGGGAACATATGCTGTAATCTTATTATGGATACCAACAACAGAAACCGGAGGATGAATCAAAAAGTTCTACGGATTATTATCTATATTAACATTTATTATTTGTAAATGTTAAGTACATTAGTGGAATATTTTTCATGTTTAATATGTATCAAAATAGTCATTTGGTATGCGTACGCGTACTTCTTTGCCTTAATCCACCTTTGTCACACTCAACACATATCTAGTTAATTTTTTTTAATTTTTTTTCTTGATTTTTTCTGACTTTTCTGATTTTTTCTTAATGTTTTCTGATTTTTCTAAGTTTTTTTAGCCATTTTAAACTGGTACGGCTGATACCGATACTAGTACGGATCAGTACCGATACCCTCCGATATTGATACCGATACAGGTACTACCATCCATAGTCTTCGTCAACTTGTTGGAATGTTGCAGACCCTTATCTGACCTATAAGTACGATAAGCCTACACCACCTCCTTATAAGTCCAATTGGAACCAGATGAAGGTGATTCAACTTCAATATCCACCAAGCAACAATTTAAACCCCAGCCCAGTTTAATGGCTTTGTGAACTTTCAGAGGATCTTCCACCTCCACCAATATTCTTGCGAAAGCCAAATTATTCCACCCTTTGGTATCATCATCAACTTCCTTCAAAACTCCAAAAGTATTAGAAATACTCCGAAAGACCTCGAAATTACATAGATGAAGTGACACTCATGACACTCCAGACAACACCAAATTCGCTGCCCTGAAAAAGCTTCATGAGTACCCATCCATTCATTCCATTCAGATCATTGAACAATGTCACTGTCAACTTGAATGGAACTATTCCTCAAAATAAATTTGCAATCTAATCGTAACATCAGAGAAAAAAACAACCGCATGTCTCTTATTAATATGGTTAATCTTCAAATCTTATCCGCCAACCAGTATTTTTCAAGAGCCATCAGAAGATGGTTAATATTCAAAATGCCAAGTGAACAGAGCCTACCAAACTGTTACACAATGCGTGAATCTTTTATGAGCATAGATGACCGACCTACACTTACAGCTGCTGTATCCATGCGAAGTTTGTCAATATGAGTCTTCTGTTTTGAACCAGAGGGAAGGATTTGCCGGGAATCCCAACTACAATGATAACTACGTGACCCACCTTTTTGCAAACCCAACAGACCACCGCATTCCTGCAGGATGTGGCCCAATGTCCCTTCTCCAAACAACGAAAACACGTGTTGCTTCTTGGATCCTCTCCACACTACCAATGGATCGGCAGCAGGCTATCTCGCTGTCGTATGGTGCTCTGCTGCATCACGCTACGTCCAATCCACAGGCTGAAACCCTTTGTCGTCTCTCTCTCTCTCCCCCACCTTCTTCTTCGTTGGATGGAAAGCTTTTGTCAGAGGAAGCCATCGCCCTCTCTGTCATCACCCCTTCAGAAGTTCATCACTTGTGGTTGTTGACATTGAAATAAAAGTTATGCTTTTTTAACGATAGGTCTTCCAATCCCACTCCAGAAAATTTATCCAATTATAATTATCTCCTTCCTGCTTATTTGTCAAGCATAAATTAATATTTGAGTCGGGGACATTTTGGTCACCCAACTGGCTACCGCCCAACTCAGAAGCTAGAGCCAACACTGATCCGTCTACATGTGTAAATAGGTCCATTTTGAGTGAGATGAATAGCAGTATCGACCGATACGTATTGGTATCGGCATGGTCCGGTACCGATAAAGGGGGGATACCCCAATACCATTCTTTGTAGTTTAAAAATAATAAAATATTTTTATTAATTTTTTATTGGCTGGTACCGGCCGGTACCGATACCAAGATTGCCATCCTTGCGTAAGATTGAGGGATCCTAATCTAGTGATAGTTCACAACTACCAAGCGATCTGGTTGCCCATCTTGAGCGACTAAAGTGCCTAATTATCATCCAATCTTTGCATGGGAACTCATAAGCTTGAGGGAATAAAGTTTCGGCTTGACAAATTCAATGTTTCTTTCAAAACAAGTTGCTGGTTATTCCGAAACGTGTGGGATTAGGTAAGGTTGTCATTTAGTCCCCCGTCACCTCTCCCAGCCCAGGATGTTTACTTAAATCAGATTCAGTTATATGTCGTTGTACAAAACACTCGTAATGTCCACCGATACATAGGTGTTTCTGTTTTCCAATTCCAATAACAATAACTTGTTTCCGTTTCCGATTCCAATAAAATCAAAAAATGCATTTTCCGTTTCCGATAAGATTGGAAAGTGCATTTTCCATTTCCGATTTGTTTCCGATTCCGATATCGGAACCATATATTATTTTTGATAATTATTAAAAATTATTAATTTCTTAATTTATTTATTTAAAAGTTATCAAGGTCCTCCATTCTTACAAAAGTCCCTCTCCTCAACTATTAGATTAAAAATGATCCAATGTTAATATTTATTATTAATAATAAATTTAATAATAATTGAAATTGGAAATTGGAAAATGGATACGAAAACAGGTGTTTCTGTTTCCGTTTCCGATAACTTACTGGAAATATCCGTTTCCGATTCCGATAATTATCGGGCGGATATTTTTTATCGAAAACGGATATTTTTTTGGGTAACGGGGTGAAAAATCAGATAATCGGGTTTCCGTTGACATCCCTAACCGACACGATCATTAGACTGAGTACCTAGACAGGTTTCTAAATTCATGTAAACTACAGGGAAACCAAACTTCTCCATGATAAGCGAATCAAACTCAGCAAAAACAGGCAAGGTGCATAATATGTAACTTCATAGACATCATTACTAGAATTCCACATCCAGTTTTGTTACTGAACAGAGCAAATTCAAACAGCCTAGAAGTGAAACTATGAAGAAGGAGAATAAGGTTTGCTGCAGATCCAAGAGAGTAATTTGTCCACATGACATTTTGAATAAAGACAAATTAGGAAATGCATGGAAACATTTCAGTCCGTAGAATCTATAAAGAAAGGTACCTCAACAAAGCTTTTATAAATAGCAAGATATAAGCGATGCACATCTGGATGTCCCTCATCAAGCTGAAGCTCCTTCGCAATTATCTCAGTACCATATTGCTGCACAGAGAAATCCATACACGTTTGTCAGAAGATGCAGTAGATAACTTTAACAAGAAGCTATAATATGAAATAGACGAAAATATGACAACCAAATGATCAACATATGCAAGAAACCAAGTCAAGCAAGGATAACCTAATCCAAATCAAAATTGTACAACAAAGATCTGGTCCACGTGACAGCAAATCCTATTCCCCCAAATGTTTGCTTTTAACTAAAATATTTTACTAATTGGGCCATTCGACATGAATTAGCCAAACTCATTCCAAATTGCCAAGTTGTTTCAAGTTTCAACGGAGTTCACCTGTTTTTGATGTGGTTTTGATGTTTCTGGCTTTTGGGCAAGTCTGTCATTGCAAGCATGAAAAATGGACAGAGACTGGATTCAATTCAAACAAATGGATGTTCGTTGGGGGTTGGGGAGAGAATACATGCATACATATAGGAAGGATCCAAATGAGACGCGGGGCACATCTCCCCACTCCTATTCCTATTGGTGGGGCAGATCTTCAGTTCTTTGTGGGATAAGGCTGCTGCTTTGAACTTGGTTGATGGATTTCAAATTGGAACATTGAGAAATTTCTGGTTGTGGTGGAAGTCATAACAGGTTTGAAGATCAATTTTGACAAAGCTTCATTACTTGGCATTAATTTGGATCAGAATACTTTGGAGAAGTCTGAATTGCTGAACTGTAAAGTGGCACAATTTCCCATTAGATATTTGGGCCTACCACCTTCCAATGGCGCATACAGGCTAAAGGAATGGGATGACATTATCCAAAAAGATGAGCAAAGACTAGAAGGGCAGAAAGCAAAGATTTTATCAGCAGGAGGTAGGTGGATTTTATCTAAGTCTGTCCTATCTTCTCTTCCTTGCTACCAGCTGTCTATTCTTAGAATCCCTAGAACGGTGCTTAGGAAGCTTGAATCCATTAGAAGTGCTTTCTTTTGGGGAGGGGGTAAAAGAGATAGAAAGTCTTCGCATCTTGAGGCATGGGATCAGGTTTGAAGCAAAGATCAAGGGGGTGTTGGCCTTGTTAACCTGGATGTTTTCAACAAAGCATTACTTGTTAAATGGTTGTGGACGATGGGTGAGGAAGAGGAGGCTTTATGGGTGAAGATTATTAGGTTGAAGTACTACCCTGCTCAATCTAGATGGGATCTTCAGCCTATAAGGACCCATAATATGTCAACCATCTGGGGGAACATTATCAAGCTGGTGCAACTCATATCTCCGGGAATTAGCTATGGTCTTGGGAATGGTCAAAGGATCAAACTTTTGGAAGATAGATGGAGCTCAGATTTGCCTTTCTCTTCACAACTTCCTAATCTTTATCAAATTGCAGTGGATAAGGGGAGGAACATAGCCTTTTTTTACTCAGCCAACACGGTGTTCCATTGGAATATCAATCTCAGAAGGGAGCCAACACAGACTGAACTGGATGAACTGATATGTTTGTTGACAATTATTGAGAAGGAAACATTAAATGATTCTCAGAAAGATGTTAGAAGATGGATTTGGAATACCAATGGTATTTATTCCGTTAAAACATTCACAGGGCTGATTGAAGATGAAGGAATGAGACTAGGGTGGAAAGATTTTGTTTGGAAAAGCATATCACCGAACAAAATTAAGTTATTCTTGTGGAAAGTTGTTAGAAGGAGATTACCTACATGTGATAGAATTAAAGTTTTCTTCCATATTCAGAAATCAGATTGCATCTTTTGTGGACGCTTTGGAGAGAGTATTGATCACTTATTCTGCTAGTGCGGTATTATCAGTGCACAGTGGAATTTACTTTGTAAGATTACACAGGTACAATGAGCTGATCTGCACACAGTGCCCCTGCTTTGGCAGTGGTGGGAGTTCAATTGTCTGAATACATCTGAAAAAGACATATAGGCTCTGAACCTTCCAGCAATGATGTGGGCAATCTGGTACGAGAGGAACAGAAGGAGATTCTCGGAAGAATTTTGCAATATAGCTGATACTTTGAGAAAGGCTACTACATGGGCGCTTGACTGGGGCAAGGCAGCTAATGTGGCTTTTGATTTTCAACATCTTTCTTATATCATTCAAAAATTGTTGCCTTGGAAGAAGCCAGCTTTCTGATTTTAGCTGTAATGTTGGCCTCTCCCTTGTTATCATCTGGATAAACTGGTGATTGTCAACCTTTTTATAGTGGGCTTGTGTGAGTGGTGTCCTACTTTTTAGGGTTTGTGTTTTTTTTTTTGTGGAAGTATTGTTGTATCTGGGACACTTCTATCTTTCTTCTCATTAATGAAATGTGACTCTGTCACCTTCAAAAAAAAAGAGATAGATGCAAACCCCCTCCCCAAAAAAATTAATAATAATAATAATAATTGTCATTTCCCTCACAGGGAAGGATAAACATGTCAGTTTAAAAAAATATTTGAGGCACATTTAAGCACCCATCCACATGACCATGTTATCCCTGCAGTTGAGGCAACATTTTATCAAAAATGCTAAAAACTTATGTATAAGCAGATATTATTACATATGACAAAAAAATATAAGTAAAACCTAAAGAAAACCAAATTCATATATGTGATGTGACATACCAATTAGGTGTGATACCTACTAAATAAACTACAATAAACATGAGTCCACAAAAGCTTGCAACTTAAATTCTAAGTCCATAAACAAGTAACTTGAATTGTAAGCACATAAAATTTTGAATTTTGACCTTTACACCTAAAAATTGCAACATAAACCCCAAATCAGTGTTAATCACATCGATCAAATGATCGATTACCCTTGATTAATTGCTAATAATGATGCCCTTAAGTTAAAGAACCATGCAAAATATGTGTGCAGCAAACAGATAAGCGGTTGTAACTTGAGCCCTCAAATTCCACCATGGTCCATGTTGACCCCCCAAGGGAGTAGAAGGATTCTCTGAAAAGGGTTTAATTAGTGTAATAAACATTTAGGAAAACTTGTGTGTTTAGGAGGGGGTTAAATTTGATAGTCGTTTATGAGGGTTTTAAGGTTTAAACTAGCCTAAATGAGAGGCTAAAAGGCAATTTAAATGTATGGAGTCTATCGACAGATTTGGGCCAGAGGACCGTAGACCAACAATGAGCTTCAATGGGCTAAATTCATGACATAGGCACCATAACATGCACGAGACCCATTTAGGTTTCTTAAAGTATACACCTTAATGGTTATCAATTTGAGAATATGAATGGATAACGATATTGGATATATCAAACTCCAATAAATATCCTTCAAGCCATTAACCATTAATGAATCCATGTGAGTCATGCCCAAGGCCCAATACAATCCACCAAAGATCCATTTGAGATCCAAGAAGTTAATGAGTTTGAACAAGCCCACTTAGGATCCATGAAGGATCCAAGTTAACTAAAACCACGAGCTCCAAGAAGGATCCAATATAGATCCAAAAGAGATTCATAAACAAATAATGTTCGGATCTTATACACCCCAGAAGATCAAACAAACACAAACATGTGATTTCATTATCAATGTCATGAACATAAAGTTTTCAAGAAACCACTCAAAAATGCAAAGAACACATCAAGAATGTCGGTTCTTGACCTTAGAAATAAAAAAAAGGGCTAAGAGGGGAGGGTATACCCTTGATCCCTCTAGCCAACTCTTCAAAAGTGGCTCTCTTCCAAAGTCTCCAAGGAGTCCTTCACAGCAACCCCCCAACGTAGGGTATTTACAGTGTAGGAAATGATCCAGGAGAGGCCCCAATTGGATCCGGTGGCACCCCCAACCAGATCACTCTTCCTTTCCCTACAAAAATCTTGCTATGTTTTGCTTCTTTTTTGAAATTTTTAATTTCAAACAACTCCTTTCCCTCTCTAGATCAATTCGGTTGGGGTGGGGGGGGGGGGGGGGGGGTACGAGGACATCCAATAGGGGTACATGAAAAAGAAAGTGAGAGAGAAACACCTCTTTCCATTGGGAAGAGAAGAAGCTGCCTGGTGGGGGTCCCAATAGATCCAGTGGCACCCGCCACTAGATCACTCCCTCTCTCCTTTCCTTTTTTTCTCTCCTTTCCTTCTTTTATTTTTTTTCTCCTTTTGACTGTTTAACCCCCATCCTATCAAGTGGGCAATCAAGGAACCAGTGGGTGGGGGGCATGGTTGGTAGTACCGGCCGGTACGTACCGGTACCGGCCGGCACTAGTACTAGTACTGCCTCAAATGGTTAGTACCAGTTAAAAATTAAATTAAAAAAAAATATTGTACTTGTCCAGTACCGGCCCGGTTTCGAGTTGTGAAAATGGGTGTTTCACTTTCCCCTCTCACAAAAACAGATCTGTGAGAGGGGTGCTGCCATTTTAGAGGGGATTCAGGGGAAGGAGGGGAAGGAGGAGAAGTTGCCGCCGCCACCACCTGCCGCCGCCGCTGCAGCCCACTGTCAGAGACGTTTTGGCTATTTTGGGTGGAAGAAAAAAAGGAATAGAAGAAGGTATGATATATATTTTAAATCTTTATATTACTTTTGAGTCGTTAACTGATTATTAGATTATTTACATTCGTTTTCTTAATAAAATAGACAACCCCCACTTTTGACCTTAATTAGTAGTTAAAAATTAGAGCTTTTGTCTAATTACTTAAATTAAACATCAATTGAAGCCTAATTAAACTTCATTGAATATTTTAAAGTAGGAGCATGCTGTGAATTGTATTGATTGAAGGTTAATTAGAGAAAAATCTTAATTTTAATCCTAATTAACGGTTAAAAATTGAGACTTTTGTCTAATTACTTAAATTAAATATCAACTGAAGCCTAATTAAGCTGCATTGCATATTTTAAAGTAAGAGCATGCTGTGAATTATGTTGATTGAAGGTTAATTAGGGAAAAATCTTAATTTTAACCCTAATTAGTGGTTAAAAATTTAGGTTTTTGTCTAATTATTTAAATTAAACATCAATTGAAGCCTAATTAAGCTTCATTACATATTTTAAAGTAGGAGCATACTATGAATTGCTTTGATTGAAGGTTAATTAAGGAAAAATCTCAATTTTAACTTTAATTAGCAGTTAAAAATTAGGACTTTTGTCTAATTACTTAAATTAAACATCAATTGAAACCTAATTAAGTTTCATTGCATATTCTAAAGTAGGAGCATACTGTGAATTGCATTGATTGAAGGTTAATTAGGGAAAAATCCCAATTTTGACCCTAATTAGCGGTTAAAAATTGAGACTTTTGTCTAATTACTTAAATTAAACATTAATTAAAGCCTAATTAAGCTTCATTGCATATTTTAAAATAGAAGCATGCTGTGAATTGTGTTGATTGAAGGTTAATTAGGAAAAATTCCTAATTTTAACCTAATTAGTACTTAAAAATTGGGACTTATGTCTAATTACTTAAATTAAACATCAATTGAAGCCTAATTAAGCTTCATTGCATATTTTAAAGTAGGAACATGATGCCAAATATACTTATATTTATTTCTATTTTTTTCTTTCTTGTTGTAGGATCATAATTGAACATCAGCAGTTCAATGAGAGACAGTAAGAGTAGGACCCAGGGTAAGCCCATATCACCTTAGTTAATACTGCAAAGAAAAGAGTAAAATGCAAATATTGTAGCAAATAGATGGGTGGTGGGATCACTAGAGGAAAAGAACATTTAGCAGAGATCATGGGACAGGTGACAAGGTGTATTATCTATCCCCGACCAGTTGCCAACGAGATGCGTGCATTGTTACGTGGCCGGAAAGCACAAAAGGAACAAAAGAATGAAAAGGAAGTTGAACTCCAAGACGAGATTTCAGGTGGACAAAAAAGAAAAGGCAAAGGGATGTATATTGGGGTCAGTGGCATTTCTCCAAGTGAGAGGCAAAGGGCTGAACAAATTGTGGACTCTAGTGATGATGATGATAAAGATCCTGAGATGGCTGTAACTAGAAGAGAGAGTTTGCGGCATCAAGAAGAAGACGAAGCCCGAAAGAAAGGTGATGGACCATCAACAATAGGCACAACTCAAGCTAGAGGCCAAGTGGGTCCTATGGCAGGTAGAAAATGTTGTTGGCCAAATTGATGTGAAAGGCTTATTTGATGATGATAATCCCTTGCAGACTTGGGTTGAGATACGAGCAACTGTCAATGAGCCAGTTTTTGATCCTAATGAAACAGAATGGGCAGAGGGCATCTTGCTAGACATCCAGAATTAAGAACATCAAAAAGGCAAAAAGAAAATTCACCTCCTCCTTCAGATGAGCATCAGAGTTAGAGAGAGCATGTGCCTTTATTTGCACCTGATACTGAGCTTGAGCCTGCTAGACACTCAGAATCAGATAGTAGGCCAGTCACTCCTAGTATGGTTGGGCCACCATCATTCTTGAGAAGAAGTACATCTACACTTGGAGGGCTAGTTTGACTGCCAGAGACGACCCTGCGATTAATGAGACGAAGTAAATCTATGTGAGACATATACCACGAGGAAAAGGAATATTGGATTGGTTGAACTTGCAAAAGGATCTAGGAAGAAAAGATAGCCAGCAACAACAGACATCACAAAAGAAAAAAAAAATCAAGTAATGTCAAGAGGAAGTTAATTGTTGATTATGATGAAGAAGATGATAATGATGATGATGGGACACAATCTCCTAGTGATGATACTGGTGCAGCTGCAGGTGCTACTATCGGGGGCGGAGTGTATGCACCTTATTTCTCCTTGTATATTGACACTGGGAGAGGACAGAATGAAAGTCAAAAAAATTATGATTCACAAGGTCAATATGGACAGCAGTCAGATTATGGAGGTGGCTAATAAGAAGCAGGCATGTAAAGCTGGGGAGATCGAGTAGAATATGAAGGCTTTCAATTCCATCCACCCAATAGCAGTTATGGGTCAGGGTCTTCTTTTTGCCCTCAAGCTACTTCTTTGCATCCTGATTCTGAAATTTCAACAAGTCAACAAACGTATACTCCAAGAGGGATTCAAAGAGGGATGCACGACTTGGCTGCATCATTGTTTAGTTATGGTGAATATAGGGAACATATGCAACCTTATTATGGATACCAACAACAGCAACCGGAGGATGAATCAGAAGAATCTACTGGTTATTATCCATACTAGTATACTCACTTATGTTTCTCATAGGTAAGGATCATTTGATTTTATTAAAATTTATTATTTATAAATATTTAGTACATTAACATAATATTTTTCATGTTTAATCTGTATCAAAATAGTCATTTAGTATATGTTATGTATACTTCTTTGTCTTAATCCACCTTTGTCACACTCAACACATATCTAATTAATTATTTACATTTTATCTTGATTTTGTCTGATTTTTTTGAATTTTATCTGATTTTTTCTAGCCATTTTATACCCATACCAGCCGGTACAACAACCGGTACCGATACATACCAGTACCGGTACTGGCATCCATGGTGGGGGGGTCCTACTAGATTGCTCTCTCTCTCTCTCTTTATTTGTTGCTTTCTTTTTATTTTTTTCCTTCTCCCTCTCCTTTTTTTTAAACGCTTGGATCTGGTGGGGGGCACCTCTCTCTCTCTCTCTCTCTCTCTCTCTCGTTTCCCTGTTCTGCACATAGAATAGGGGGGCGGCCTTTGTTGTTGTTGCTGGCTGCTGCTGTTGACTTGTCCAGTTGGTGTTGTTGATTGGTGGTGGTGGTGCTGCTGCTGCTACTTCTATCGTTGTGGCTTCTTGCTGCTGCCATGTTGCTTGTTGCTGCTGCTGGGACCACTATTTTGTGACCGTGCACATGGGGAAGACATCCCTTGTGGCTTCTGTGCAGGCATACCGCCAGAGGGAAAGTTTTTCTTGCCCCTTCCTATATATTTTACATAGTTTTCATTAGAAACCTAGGGCAGGATTTTAAGAAAAATGTGAAACACCATTAAAGTTATAAATCTATCCTGAAGTTACCAAAAATGCAAATATGTCCATGTAATGATTACTTAGTTAGCTTGTTAGAAGCCCATTAGTGGCTCGAGCTAGGCCCATTAGTGTGTTTAACCGGGGTTTTGTTTGAGCTGGCCTCGAGCTCTGAATTGCATCACCTGTGGCTGGCGTGATTCAGGTAGTTTGATAAGCGTCATGTCGGGCTGATGCGTTTCAACTAGAGTAACCCAGTCCAATTCCAACCCGAGATTTTCCATCCGTGGGGACTCTTTCTCCACTTAGAAGTCTTCCTAGATGGCTATAAGCAGTTCCCCCTCGCCCATTTGGCCTTCTATTGCTTCCCTAAGCCCTAGAGAGAGTTAGAGAGAGGTTGAGAGCGGCTTGGAGGGAAAGCGGGTGTGCGTGAGGGAGCGTAGCAGCTAGGACATGCGTGGGAGAGCATTTCCCTTGCCTAAGAGGGCTGCATCGAGTTCTTCACGTTCTTGATTGTGTGGACTAAGGGACAAGTGATGATTAACCTCAATGTACAAAATCCTATTTTCAAACCTATCTTCCTATCTATTATAAGTATGTAGATGAAAGAGGATTGAAATACATGTATGTAAAACGTTGAATGTGTTGGTCATATCGCGTCGACAAAGGTTGACGCGATTCCCAAATCACGTCGACATCATTTGACACGAATCAACCCTAACAATTATCTCATGCAAATTCTGTTAGCTCTAGATGATGGTTTTGTTTAGAATAAATCTGTGTGACATGACGTTAGTAATATGTTTAGATTATTAAATTTCATGCTAAGAATTATTATTCATGGAAAATATGCTCTATATGGAGTTTTAAAGTTCAAAAGTAGTGTGCTATGTGTGGGTCATCTATGTTTAAGTTCTGGAAAATATTCATGACATGCATGACCATATTTAACACGTTCCATGTTTAGTATATTAACAGTATGAGTATAATTATAATTTTGGAAAATTCATGAGGGACTTATCTATTTTTTGGAAATTTTACTGATAGCCTAAAAGGCGTCATTGAGCAGTGACGCATTTTATAATTCGTGTCACCTGATAATGACGCATTTTAAACTGTAAAGCAGAGCAGTTGTAGCTTATTTTCCTACATAAACGCATGATTTAAGTCATGTGAGTGTACCGGTATTAGTTTTCATATCATATAGATTCACGTCTTCATACATATATTTAATTAAGATGTTTAAGATGCTATGATGTAGATGCACTAGCCGGTAATATGGGACCTAAGTACCACATGGACCAAAGTACCACGTTGTGGGAGCCACCTCTTGATTCCCTTGGGACTAAAGTGCTATATGGCGGGAGCCATCTCTTTATTCCATGGGGGCCATCTCTAGATTTTTATACTTGGTTAATGACT
Organism: Zantedeschia hybrid cultivar; assembly: GCA_030544215.1. NCBI lineage: Eukaryota > Viridiplantae > Streptophyta > Magnoliopsida > Alismatales > Araceae > Zantedeschia > Zantedeschia hybrid cultivar. The sequence continues at coordinate 54,149,705 of JARZZO010000011.1, forward strand.
ACGAGGTTATGCATGAACCCGAAGCAACCGGTAAATCCTAAGAAGTGTGTACATACTACTGTGTGGGATCTGAGAGTGTCCCCCATCTACGTAGCCAAAGACTTAGTAGAATTGCTATTACCATGTTTGCGAAGATTTTTCTAACCTTCGTCGGGACCTGACCTAGACACATCTCTCCTATGTCGGATTATTCGGAAATCCATTTTTTTGTTTATCTAGATAATTATAGGTCGATTTTATATTTTATCGGACTATGAGAGCTTGGGATTAGCCCTCAGGGAATCCAGGACTTCGAATCAAGCGAAGATTCGAGTATATGTCCTCTCTCCACTGACCTCGGTCAGTGTTAATTACGCTGAGCGACTGCTCGGCAACCCTTGATTAACCGTCCGTATGATGCCCTTATAACATGCAACACTACTACTACAGGCAGCACATGCATATGAAGATATATGTTAGGTTAAACTCTTGGCCTCACCCAAGTTTAGGATGTGTTTATATGATTTTGGATTGGTTCCAAGCTATCTGGATTAATTCCAAGTATATTGGATTGACTCCAAGTATTCTGGATTGATTCCGAGTATTTTAGACCCATAAGGGTATTTTTGTAATTATGCCAAGTTGGAGAGTATAGGGAGATTATGGTTATTTAAGTGTATGTAATGAGTTTTAATGATTTAGGAAGGTTTCAAAACCTTAGGAGGTATTTTAGAGTTATTTCAAGTGTGTTTGGATTGTAAGGGTATTTTGGTAATTTTGCCCAAATTGGATTTTTAGACTTAAAGTCTATTTTTATATTTTTTCTGAGATTTTTATTTATTTTTATCATATTGAGGATATTTTGGTAATTTACCCGTCTTATTAAGGTTTGGAGGGTATTTTGGACATATAAGAGATTTTGATATTTTTAAGAATTTTCTGTGATTTTTACAGATTTTTAACATGTATGAGGGTATTTTTGTAATTTGTATTAAGCTCTAGGGGCATTTTAGTCATTTCAGAATTTTATATATTTTCAGATTTGGTTCTCTGTTTTTTACTGGTTTTTACTGAATTTTACTGATTTTTATTAATTAATTAGGTGTATGAAGGATATTTAAGTTATATTTTGGATTTATGTAATTTCCAGATTTTGTTTTCTGATTTTTACTGAGTATCACTGATTTTTACAGAATTTTTCTGATTTTTATATTTATTTTGTTAATTTTAGATATTTTTTGCAGATTTTATTAATTAATTAAGTATGTGGAGTATTTAAGTCATTTTTAACTTAAGTATATTATTTTATGTCTCATTGTTTCATTATTAAGTTTTAATTATGAGTCTAAGATTAATTATGTATGGGATGAGGCCAATGATATTTTAGGATATTTAATTATATGTTTTATGTATTTTAATTAGTTATAAAACTAATTATTTTGCATATGAAAATATAGTAACATAGTGTTACTTAAATAGTAGATTCATGAACACACATGCACACACATATGCTCAAAGAACGAATAGTAGCATTCATTCATTATTTCGGCATAATCCCGTCTTATAGGACGGTGATTTTACAACATAAATTTGGCAGAGCTTCCCCTTAGGAATAAACCTTAGGAAGAGAGCCCTCCAAGAAAATATCTCCTCCAAATCGCAGCAAACCCGGGCAAGAGCACCGGATTTGGTCTTCAAATTGACAGAGTTTCCCCTAGGAAATTTTGGGCCAAATGGGCATGGGGCTTCTTCTTACCCCTTGGGGGGTATTTATAGGCTTCAAAGCCTTAACCGGTGGGGGTACCCACCGGAATGCTTGAGGTGGGGGGTACCCACCGGTTGGCTTGAGGTGGGGGGTACCCACCGGTTGCTTCTTCCTCCTCTCCCTCTCTTTTTAATTTTTTTAATCACATGGGTGAGAGAGAGATGTGAGAGGACATTAAAAAAAGAGAGAGAGAGAGAAGGGGAGAATCCGGTGGGCACCCCCCCCACCGGTTCCCAACCGGTGGGGGGGGGTGCCACCGGTTGGTTCCCCCCCCACCGGTTTGGGAACCGGTGGGGGGAGGGTTCTCCTCCCCCATTTCCTCCACTTTTTACTTTTTGGGCTCATTAATGAGCTTGGGTTGCAGATTTGGGGGATGGGCCAATGTGAAAAGGGTTTAAACCCCTTAAAACTAGATTTGGCTCCATGTGAAAGGGGGTTTTAGGATGAGTATTAAATGGGGTTCACATGGGATTCTTAACCCATGTGTGAATGGGGTTAAGATTCCCATTAACTCCCTCCATCCTAATTAATCCCCCCCCTTTTTCTTTAGATTTTAAAATGGGAGAGAAGGGAGGGATCCTCCTCCCCCCCCCCACCGGTTTCCCTCTTGGAACCGGTGGGGGGGGCTTCCCCCTTCTCCCTTTTGTTTTAAAAAAGGTTCCAACATACCACTAGGTAAATAAAAAGAAGATGCCTTAATGTCAGAATTTGGTTATTTGTCTTATGTTAAGCAAGTAAAAAGATGATGAGTGTAATCATATGATGAAAGATGCATATTTAAGTTTCAGATTATAATGTAAACATCCATGTTAAAGATGCATAGGATGTCCATGTTCATATTCAGGAAAGTATACATGTTTACGTTCATGCATATTATTCATGTTGCCCTGTTGTCAAGTATAAGAAGTATGCTAGGATGAAGATTGTAGATATATGGTACAATTATTCTTCGTGATTAGATGATTTTCATACAAAGTTTCTTTTATATTATAATGTATGAAAAGTTGTGGTTTTGTAGATTATGAGCTTGCTGAGTCGGTTTGGACTCACGCTTGCTAGCTAACATTTCAGGAGAAGCTATAAAGGAGGCTAAGCTCTAGGAGCAGAAGGCTTAGCATTCCCAGGGAAATATTCATGTGTCTTCTGTGCCTCGTTTGAAGAAGATCAGGAACATCTATTTTTGGGCTGTGGAGTTATTATTATTCTTTGGAAGATCTTGTGCAAATTATTTGGAATTGAGTGGGTGGATCCTTCCTATGTTCTGGATCTTTTAAACTGGTGGTCCAAAGTCTGTCCTTTTCCAGACCAGAAATCTCTATGGTTCATCATCTGTCCAGCCTTGTTGTGGACTATTTGGTGTAAGAGAAATAAGAGAAAATTCAATGATCAGTTTAGCAGTGTTACTGAATTATTGAAGAACACTTTTAAATGGGTGAAAGAGTGGGGATATGCTGCAGTAATCCTGAAAGATGGGGATCCTGTTATTCTGCAGAAGGCTGAGTTATGGAGGGGTCACTTCATCTAATGCTTCTCACTTTGTATTCTGTTTTATTATCTTGATAAGACATGTTTTCTTGTAATTTCTGTTCTGTTTAAAGTTCGACTTGGTTGGGGGTATGTCCCGCCAAGCTCATTGGGTGTTTTGGGGTCTCCCTTGTATCTCACATTCTCTTTATCAATAGAATTGTGACTTTCAGTCACCTTCTAAAAAAAAAAAAAGGCTTAACATTCCATTGGAGTTCCTTGAGGATTGAAGATTTATCTTAAAAGTAGATTATTAGTTTGTTTATTTTCAGATTTGATCATAGTTAGCAAGAGATGTAACAAGGTAGTTTCTATTCAGTTCAGAGATGTACTTTTGCTTTATTTGGTTAAGTAGAGATCTTAGATATGACTTTGTGATATTTGTTATTCAATTGTGGTTCATCTATCTAGTGGATTAATTTTTGTGGCTATGAAGATTGTTTCATACCGTAGTTTGGATGTATGTTTATTGCACCGACTGTGATTAGAGGATGTTTGGATTATTTCTACTGTAGCGCCGCCCATTGGTTTGCTATAGGCCAGCATGGCCGAACCAGGTCGGCTGGGGGATTTATAGAGCTTGGTATCAGAGCTAGAACAGTTGTGTTGCACTAAGCATGATCAACTTGAGCCACTGAACCAAGATCATAGGTGTAGGTCTTAGAATTTAGGAGCTCTGTTGAAAGGTCACGCCTAACGTGTGTTCTTTCTTACAAGCAATGTCGGGCCGGCGTGAACGGCCAGCGAGGGAACATGTTGCCAAGGAGAGGGATGTGAGGGAGGATGGCGTGCCTGTTCCGCCTGTACCCGCACCACTGAACGTTGGCGTGTTCATGTAGATGTTCCAGGACCTAGTACAGGCAACCCAGCAGCAAAGGTTGGAGGTGCTATTGGGGCTAGAGTACCGGCACGAATTGACGGCGATGGAGCATTTTAAAAGGATGGATCCACCTTCCTTTAAAGGGGAGAGCAATTCGACGATGGCAGAGAGTTGGATCAAGGAGATAGAGAAGATCTTTTAGGTGATTAGATGCCCAAAAGAGGACAAGGTGAGCTTGGCGAGCTACATGTTGCAACAGAGAGCGGATGTGTGGTGGACATCGATGTTGCGAATGAAGTTTGCTGGAGTGAAATTGGAGATCACCTGGGAAGAGTTCCTGACTGCCTTCAGGGAGAAGTTCTTTCCTCCACATGTTCAAAATCGGATGGTTCAAGAGTTCTTGGGATTGATCTAGAGGCACATAGGAAGGTTGTAGGATGAGGCAAAGTTCTCAAAGCTGTCGAAGTTTGCGTCTCACATGTGCACTAATGCGAGGTAGAAGATGCAGAAATTTTTGATGGGATTGAAGCCAATCTTGAGGACGAAGCTGGTGACTCACAACTTCACCACCATAGAGGAGGTCGTCGAGGCAGTGCGTCGGCAAGAGATTGAGCATAAGATCATCATCTAGGAGGGGAAGACTGCACCGAAAGAGCAAGGATCGACATCAACTTTTCAGCGGAAGTGAAAGTAGCCAGAGTTCCAGAGAGGGCCTGTACTTCAGTGAAGGTCCCAACACCACTAGCGGCAAGAACAACACAGACTCACACTGTTTGTCAGCAGTATGGGTGGCCCCGTGGAGATTCGAAGTGCCTACGGGCGGCAAGCAAGTGCTTTGACTGTGGCGAGCCTAGCTATAGGATCAGAGATTGTCCAAAAATGAAGCCTTCTTCTACGACTGCACCAACTAGACAGCACACCCCTGCTCATCTTTTTGCACTAGCTAGAAAGGATATAGAGGCAGCCAAGAACGTCAATTTTGCCATACTAGAGTTCTCTCTGGTACTAGTGCTACCCATTCATTTATTGCTTCGAGATTTGCCCGGATTTTGGTAGAGAAGATGGTTGTAGTTGAGGCTCATGTTTCTGTAATTGTTTTCACACCGGGAGGAGTGGTTCGGTCAGGTAAATGTATTGTTTCTTTTTATCCTGAGATTCAGGACAGGGGATTGTCTACCAAACTATTTGTACTTGATATGGAGGACTTTGATGTCATCTTGGGGATGGATTGGCTGGAATTATACTATTCATTACTAGACTGCCATGGCAGGAAGATCATTTTTCGCATTCCAGGTGACGAGGAGTTCTCTTTCAAACTCCCCAAGCCTGGTGAGCTGATAGTTTCTGCCTTAAAGGCTCAAAAGTGGGTGAATAGTAGTTGTAGTGCTTATCTCGTCAGTGTTGTTTCTGTTTTGGAGGAGAGCCAGTCTCCTAATGTTGTTAATGTGGAGATTGTCATGGATTTTGTTGATGTATTCCATGATGATTTGCCGGATTCGCCTCATGTTCAAGAGATTAATTTCACCATTGATCTTTTCCCCGACAAAGTTCACCGTATCCCAGATCCGGATTGAATCGTATCTTCCCAGATACGATACGATACCGCTCTGACTCGTACAAGTCACACGAGTCCAACTAATGAGTTTGTTAAAATTAATGACTTTAAGCCACATTTTAGAGAAATGTGCCCTATGAATTGATATAAAAAAAAATAATTTTGCTTATCAAATAGAAAAACTCAATGTAAAACATTCCATTAAGCATTTGTACAATCTGGTCCGGCTTAATGTGTCCCCGCGGATCGGATCAGCCCCGATATGAGTCGGCCTAATCCGGTATAGTACAGCAAACCATGCTCCCCGGTACGGCCCCGATTTTCAAGACTCCTTACCGTATGGTACCGGTAGAGTTGGCGAAGTTGAAGAAGTAATTGCAAGAGCTGTTGGATAAGGAATTCATTCGCCCAAGTGTGTCTCTGTGGGGTGCTCATCTGTTGTTTGTCAAGAAGAAGAATGGCTCTTTGAGGTTTTGCATTGACTACAAGAAGTTGGACCAAGTCACCATCAAGAATCGATACAACTTACCGAGGATTAACGACATGTTTGATCGGTTGCAAGCAGCAAAGGTGTTCTCGAAGATTAATTTGAGGTATGATTACCACCAACTGAGGATCAAGGATGAGGATGTACCAAAGATGATGTTTCGGACCCACTATAGCCACTATGAGTACCGTTCGATTTAGCTAATGCCTTAGCAGTATTCATGGATTTGATGAACAAGGTGTTTAGGCCATATCTGGATCAGTTCTTGGTTGTGTTTATTGATGACGTGCTAGTCTATACGCCAAATGAGGAGACACGTCATGAGCATCTGAAGATTGTGTTGGAGACTTTGAGAGCTCATCAATTGTATGCCAAGTTCAGCAAATGTGAATTTTAGTTGGACTGTGTACAGTTTCTTGGTCATTTCATTTCAAAGGATGGTGAGCATTCGCTTGGAGTTCCTTGAGAATTGAAAATTTATGTTAGAAGTAGGTTATTAGTTTGTTTATTTTCATATTTGATCATACTTAGTAAGAGGTGAAATAAGGTAATTTCTATTCAGTTCAAAGATGTACTTTTGCTTCATTTGGCTGATTTGAGATCTTGAATATGACATTACGGTATTTGTTATTCAGTTGTGGTTCATCTATCTAGTGGATTAATTTTTGTGGCTATGAAGGTTGTTTCATATAGTGCTTTGGATGTATGTTTATTGCACCAACTGCTATTAGAGGATGTTTGGGTTGTTCCCACTGTAGCGCCGCTCTGCCGGTTCGTTGTAGGCTGGCATGACCGAACCGGGTCAACTGGGGGCGTTATAGTCCAAAAGTTCCTAAAAAATGATAAATATGTCAAGAAATTTGCAGAAATTGAGAACCTGTCAATAAATCTGGAAAAATTGCAGACCAGCCCCCATAAACTCATGGAAATCAGTAAATGAGTCCCTGAACCTGTAAAAATATAGGCAATCCACAAATCTTAGATAACTGCAGAAAACCCCCTGAACCATAAAAAATGCAGAAAACCACCGGAGCATAAAAGTGCAAGCCCTTGATGCTGAAAATTTTCGGAAAACCCATAGAAACTTGACAATTGCATAAAAAGCCCCAAAGACACTAGGAATTGCAAAAACCCCTTGAACTTCAAATCATCAGAATATCCTTCTAGCCTAAAACAACTAAACTCATTTAGAAAAATAATAAAACACCCCAGAGCTTGATCAATCCTCGGGGTGAACCCAAAACTCATCCATTTATTTCTGAATAGCATGTCAAACATGTAGAAATGTGATTTTCAATTTTCTATAAAGCCGTCATTAAATGGCATTTAATTAAGAGATTTCGGCTGTCAGGCCAATGTAATTAATGCCAACCAAGGTCAGTGGGGAAGGATCCAATTTATGAACGCACGAAGCTAATCTTCAATTTCAAAGAAAATCATTTTCTCTCCAAATCAAACCAGATGTGTAAACCAAAAGATTCTTCTTAAAATTACATAAACTCTCCCATGGTCCTGCATGGGAATGGCAAAAGGCATCTCACCTCTATTATTTAATAGTTATACTCCAACATTAAGATACAATATGTCAATGAAAAGTACCATCAAATTGATGAAAGAATGGGAACTTCAATCTCCGATTAAGAACCCTAATTGATGGTGGATTTTCTCAGAACTAGGTTTAATTTTGATTTGAGAAGCAAAGCCACAGAATGGAAAGTACATGTGCTCTGTTTGCACTGAATTATTGTTCATCCCAGATTAGAATAATACTCACATTGCAATAATCCATAATAAAAAATTGTCCTACTAGCATTTTTCAAAAAAATTGTACTACTACATGTAGCAAAAGACAGAATCCAAACAGAAAAATTAAGATCAATAAAGATTAAAGTTAAAATATTACAAATTGCTAATACGCACCAGTCAGTTGCTACTGGAATAAACTAGACCACATAGCTGAAGTTCAAGTAACTTATTTTTAATTCTTTGTCAACTATAAAAGTTTTACTCCACCTTATAGATTAGCCCGGCACTGCTTAGTTTGGTGTTGAATCCATGCCCAAAAATCTCACTAAAGCCTTTCTGGTGGTGATCGTAACGATCTTGCATAGGATCATATACACCCCCAACATCAAGCACCGCATCAAGTGTGTCTAACAGCTGAAAAACATTATGTTAGCAAGACCAATTCGCAAAAGATATAACTTCTTTTCAAATAAAAGAAAAGGTTAAATACAGTGGTCAAGTAGAGTAATGCAAAAAGTCAAAGCCAACAAATAAGACCAAGCCATAAAAATTCTTCTTTCCTCTTTAACTGTTGTTCAACCTTAACTGGCTTTATATTGCTGGGACAAGGCTGATGGTGGTGGACTTCGCTCTCATAAGGAGATTTGCAAACTTTTATTGTTTGGAAAATTTTGTACCGCAAAAGGAAAAGGAACTCTCCAACCCCAACAACACGCTACACTTTGGAGCTAACAAGTAGATCAATAGAGACTCTAGTATGCACACCATTAATATAACAAAAGTAGTTCCAAGCAAGGTTCCGCCGTATCGTAGATCCGGATCGAATCAGGTCCAACTAGATACGAGTCGGATCTGATCTGGATCAAGCCGAGTCGCACGAGCCGGACCGGTTCAAGATTATTTTTTTTGGAAAGAAATGTCTAATTTCTTCACTTTTATAAATTCTACTTGATGTTTTTTTATTACGGTAAATGATTATGAGCCACATTTAAGAGGAAAACATCAAGTTCATGCATTTAACTATGTAAAAATAATATCCTAGCATATAAATTAAGAGGAATTCAATACAAAAAACATCAATTTGTAAAAGAAAGTGGCATACTCAATCTCATAAAAGGATCAAATGTACATTTTCAAGCATCAACACTCAAAACTCACAAGTTACTCAAAGATATACACATGACAAATGTAGCACATGAGTGATGAAAGAACTCATCATCCTCATTAAAGTCATCAGAAGAAAGAAAGACCCATCATCTTGATGCAGGAGCGGGTCTACGGGCAATACAAAGTCAGCACCTTTCGGGTTTTGAGACACGTGTTTTGGTCATTAAAAGTACTTTATATGTTTGTTTGAGTCTTTGGGCATGAATAAGACCCATTAGAGGCCCATTTAGTGTCTTTTCTATTTTTTCATAATTTTTGTGCACGTTTTTTTGTCTTTTTAAGAGTCTTAGGGGTATCATAGTCTTTACATGTATTAGGACTTCTTTTTGGGGGCCTATATATGTCCTATATACTCTCCTTTTTGGAGAATAATGATTAGAATGAAAGAAAAGAGAAAAGTTTCCTTTGCTAGCCGCCACTGTGCTATGCATGTAGAACCCGTGAAGGGTTGGTGTGGATAGGGGTGAGATGCCCCTATGATTCTTCTTCCCCAACCCCCTCTTCTTCTCCTGTTCATCCATCACCTACTCATGTCTTCCTCTTCTTCTTGGGCCTCCGTGCCATTCCTCCATTCTTCCCCTTGTTGTCCCGCATCGCATCCTCTCCACCAAAGTCTAACTCAATCAGAATAAGAAGTGGGACATGTAGCTGTCTTTAAATACATCTAACTATCTGAACAAATGATGGTATGTGGACAGCAGTAGATGGAGCATAAAACTCTGAAAAGAATGCTCGCACAGCATCCACAAGCTCTGCCCTAAATCCTCCTGCGACGTAAATGACGATGGACAAGTCGATGATGTAGGTGGCCTAGCTGTCGGCTATCTAGGTCCTGTGCTAGAAGATGCCTCCTCCTGACTAAAAAACTTATGTAACTATACACAGACATCACGAAGGACTGAAGGATATGTGATGTTGTCTCTACGTATCCCCGCAAGATGCTCTGAGAAATAATGCATCCCGCTAACAAGCTGTCCACAGTAAAGACAATGGATCCGTCGATCTTCTGTGACTGTGTACCCATAGTCCCATGCCGGATGATGTCGCTCGTGTGGCATCTGCAAAAAAAGAATTGATAAAATAATTTAACAACATGATCTTCATTTGAACTATTGACCTATATTAGTATAAGACAGACATTAAGAGTTCAAGACTACAATAAAAATGAAGAATCAAGTATCAAGAATGGCCTCAATATGAATACTGTGTAGACATGCCATAGCTATAAGTCCCCGTCAAAGCATCTCCTAGTAATTAAACATGATAGTTGGACAGCACATAGTCCTAATACTGATAAGTCATAAGGGAGCTATATCTCTCCCGATAATATATTGAGTACTATTGATATGTCACATCACTTGATGTGTAAGTTATTGGTTGTAGTACTGCAGGAACATAAGGTACACTTTTACCATAACTGTAACCACCGTATAGATATGCATCTGAAGTAGAATATCCATATAGAACTAATGTTGGCTACTAGTATCCTGATACCGAATGATCACCACCATAAGACGATGTACTCTCATATCCTGTATACGGCCGCTGATAAGAGTTAGATGCATCAGAACTATATTGTCCCACACATGAGTTTCTACCATCTTATGTGCTCAGTCTATCAAACTCTCTCATCATGTTGTGCAACCCGTACTCATACATGATAGTGTCACGCTCAAGATTATAATAACGCTCATCATCTGACGATGAGTCAGTGCGCATCTGATCTGGCATGTCTACCTGATGCCCCCTCCGACGATATGGAACCTTTATCAGAGCCCCAGGTAATGCCTCCACACGGTCACCTGCCTGACGAACTCTATAGTCATTATCCTGAGTAACATACGTGAAGTCCTGCTCTACAGTAAAAATGACCCTACCTCGCCTACCCCCACTAGCACGGCTAGCACCATCACCACCCCCATTAGCATGGTTGGCACCATGACCACCACCAACAGCACCCTCCCCACCACCCCCCTCGTCACCATCACTTGTGTCACCTCCAGCTGATGAATCAGATCCACTCTCTAAGACTTTAGTATCAGAAGGAGATAGTGTCTCATCTTGGTCATTAAAATCTAGTATATTTAAGTATGTAATGTCAAGTGGATCATCTGGGACTACATCCTTCTTTTTCTTGTCCTTTTTTTATCATCCTAACACCTTTAACATATGGGACTTCATGCTACTCCATTCCTTCTTCCCTTTTGAATCTGCTTCTTTGCCACCTACTTACTTATGTACTATACCAACTGAGAGGCGTACTGAAGGGCGTACACTGGAATGACGTGAACTCTGACTAGAAAGCTGTCATTGTGCACGTCCACTCTATGCAGGCTGAGATGTAGATGGATGTCGAGGTACAAGTGCAACTAGAGGGCACCGAGGTACAGGTGCAAATAGAGGATGCTGAGGTACAGGACCCCGCATTAGCCGCTCTCACTCTACATCATCATCTCGAGCTACTTTGCTCATGTCCTTGTGACCATCTGATCATCATCATCAACCTCTAAGTTTGCCTCATGATCATGACCTTGTGCACGCTCCTGATTATGACCTTGCCCAGCAATATATTCATCGTCATGATCTCCGCCCTGGCTTACTATTGTTGATACTTCTGCTGTCAAGAATGTGTTAGGACGAAGACCCTCATCAAGATTTAGTGTCTCATCAAGTTCCGACTCCCCACAATATGTTGTTCTAGCAACCCAAGCAACCATAGGATCCTCATCATCTCAAAGATAACTAAGATTAGTGGGATCATAATCACTCTCTCTCTTCTTTGCATCAGTTTGCAAATGTTTAATTCTTCAGCTTCATATTATAGTGGACATATACAAGCTTGTCTAACCGGATGTGTGACAAGCAATTCATGATCTTTATATGTATAAGTGCAAAGGTAGACCAATTCTGCTTACATCCACTTGAGGAAGAAGTATGTGATAAGACCTTGATGACTATCTCTCTCAACCTTTGTGTAATTCAACCACCACTCAGCTACAAAATAAATAATAAAAATCTCTATCAAGATATGAAAAATAGAAAGATAAGTATGTACAACTCTTTTCTAAATAATTTTTTTAATTCCAACATCAGATCTCTCACGGCCAGCTATAGCTGATGGCTCTACAAAGGTCCCTATTACCTCTCGAAAGAATTTCATCTGTGTAATTAATAACATGATTAGAACCGTTGCATAGTTGATCCAAACAAATGAAATAAGAATAGATTGAGCACCCTACTTTATTAATTGCCTGCACCGCTGCATTTGGATCATCCACAAGTCAGTTGATTACCATTGTTATAGCTGCAATCAAGTCATCATCGTACGCCAACTAATGTGCATACTAAAATACCGGATGGAGATAATACGCTATAATAAAAGTGCATCATCTATTAAATATCACTTGAAAAGCAAAAATTATCACCAAAGGTCATGAAATGTAAATTTTTCACCTATCATATGCAGCTCTCTGTCCACCTGAAAGTCCCACATCTTTTCTATAATCTTTACAAAATCTTCTACATACTTTCTTGAGAATGTAGGTATCTTCCTCTTTGCAGCCTTCAATTTGGCATACACCAACCCTAAGGTTGGTATCTAATCTCCATGCACGCAGTGCAAGACCTCATATAATGGCTTAATAAGATGTACAATAAGCTTTATCTTCATCCAAAAATCGCTCTTGTTCACCAAACCTTCAATCTTCTTTCCCTCGTTTGTCACAGCAAAAGTGGAGTGCAACCATTTGTCACTTTTAAACATTTATTTTCAGTCTACTTTATGTTACAGTATACTCTGCAAAGTAATAAAGTTGGTGGCAAATCTTATGATGACAGGCCTTAACAACTCACTTTGTCTATAATCTCTCATAAGTCTCATTTCATAATGATAGTTATAGATATATCGTGTAATCTTATATGCCTTGACAACATTCTTCTTGACAGCATCTAGCTGTCCAATTTCTTTCAGCATCAAATTTACACAATGGGTTGCATATGGGGTCTAGAATAAATGAGGTATGTGAAGCATTAGTTCTTCTCCTGCCTTCTTGTATGTAAAGTCATTATCTGTCACCAATTGGACAATGTACTTATCGTCAATTTCCTCTACGATATTGTCAATAAGTTCCAAAATATACTCATGAATGTGTATCTGATTTGATGCATCTACAAACTTATGATAGAATACTTGTCTATCGCAATACATAAGAAAATTAATAAGATTGCTTTTGAAGGTCCCTGACCAATCATCACACATCAAGGTAACCTCATACTTCTACTTCATCTTGAATGAATTAATATACTGCTTGATCTCCTTGACCTCATCATCAAGATATTTCCTTACCAGTTCTTTTGGAGTGGAGGGCTTAACATGTAACCCTTGAGCTTGTACTTTATGGATAATACTAGAATAGTAAGGACTTTTTGCTATATTGAAGGAGATGCTTGCATGATGTCAAAATATTGCAACAGCCCTTCCCAATATATACCCCGGATCATTCTTCTTGTAGTTATCATCAATCCTTGTTTGTTTCTCATACTCCCTAGGAAACATATAAGGGTCAACCTCTTCAACAGGAGTGTTTGACTTGTGCTTCTGAGGCCGACCTATAGATATTGGTCCACTAGTGAAATAGGAGGATATACTCCTCCTAGGTTGAGCATGCCCCTTGCAGGAGCTCCCACCAGCACCTGATGATCCACCAACACGCTACTCTGCCCCATGAAAGTGAACCCCCTGAGCTCTCATAAATTCTCTCTCCCGATACTCATACATGCTGATCTCTAACACTAGTCGAGTACATCGAGAAGTAGGCTCACGGCCATGTACGTCCTGAACATCATCATCATCATCTGACTCAGTCTAACCTCCTTCTTCATCATCATGTCCCTTGCCGGCAACTCCATAAATCATGCATTCTTCCATCTCCTTGTCTGCAGCCTTCTTTAAGCGGACAACTACCTGACTTTTCAAGTGTTGAGCCATATGGGTCCTAACCTCCCTGTGAACATTTTTACACCTAATGACTTCGCTATACCCTACTATTTTTTCTCCTGCAAGGCGCTTCTTCAACCGAGAAGCATCGCCACTATGTCCTATAAATTGATAGTAGTTGCACTTGAACTTGTGCCTGTTGCCATCAACCATGGTCCCATGCTGCCATCTGATGTTTCCGAAATCTCGACGAGAGGGTGGGGCGCCCATCTACTTGCAACAAACAAAAGAAAAAATAACAACAAAAAATACATTAAACAACAACTAAGAAAAGTATGACTTAAAGTGCTGTTAAAATTATCCTTATATTAAAAGAATTTTTATTATTTTTCATTAATTTTAAAATATTTTAAATAAATTATTACAATAAAGTTAAAAAATTAACTAAATTACAAATATTAATTAGACATATTTAGAAAAATATGACTTTAAGTACTATTAAAAATTTCCTTACATTAAAAGAAATTTTACTATTTTTTATTAAATTTAAAAAATTAAATAAATTATTAAAATAAACTTAACAAATTAAATAAATTACAAATATTAATTGAACATATTTAAATTTTAATGTTGCATGAAGAACACAAATATAATTTAAGGCATCCCAAACATTTGTATATAAGTATCACATTTAAAATATATTAAGTAATGATATATTATATCATTAACTAATTTAATTTCTGAAAAAATAATATTTAAAATTAAAATTTTCATATTTAAAACAAAGATCTAATCATGTTGCCTTGCATGTTTATAACTTTGTATAGATAGTTTTACTTCTAGAGTAGACAATTTATACATTATTTTATATTTTTAAATTTATTTAGTAATTTAATAATTATATTAATAAATTATTCTCCATATCCTAGGATTGAATTAAAATTTCACCAAACATGTGAAAGTTATAGATCTACATCCATCATTACAAAAATTAATTATTTATTTTCTTTATTTTTTATACTTTTTAACATTTAATAAAAATCTATAAATCAACCCCAAATTTGAACAATCAAATTTCTTTCATGTCAAAATTATAAAGAGACAATATATCTATCCAGTCTTCATGTTTAAATATCCTAAACAATATCAAACAATAAGAAAAGAAGATGAAAATAAAAAAAAATTAGGGTTCAAATGCTTACCTTCTTCAAGCCGGATTGAAACGGTCCATAAAGCTTAAAAATCCCTTCTCATTCAACAAAATCACCTCCAAACGCTCCAAATCCCTTGGATCTCTCAAAAATATTAAGAGAAAGGAAAGAAAGAAGAGGGGGGAGGGCTAGAAGGGTGCAAGTGCTTCGTCTACTGCGTTTTTGTCCGAACATAACGCAACAGACAGGAAAAGGGAGGCCATTAGGGCGTTTCATATCGAATCAAAGCGTATCGGATCCGACTCGGGCCAGATCGCACCGACTCAAGCCGACCTGCGATCGGCTCGCACCAGCCCGCTTCGTGCAATCCGACACAAGTCGAACACGATATGGCTTGAGTCTGGCCGATCTGGAGACAGTCCAAGCTGGATCGTATGATCCGAGCGTGCCAGCGGGTCGGGTCGGCCAGGTACAGGTCGACTCGTACAAGTCAGTCCGATCCGGTACAATACGTCAAACCATGGTTCCAAGTGATTGTCCTAAAGCCAGATGCAGCTTGCATTTATCTGCAAGACAACCTTATTATATGTGTTTTGACCATTTTTATCGCCACTTCTATGATGGAGAAACAGTTATTAAGCAGGAAAGTTCAATGGTTTCAAATAGCAAGGCAAACAAGTGCACAGCTTAAATTAAGGCCTGCAACAGCCCAACAACTGGTTGGCTGAATGTCCAGTTTTGGAGAGTGTAGATAAATATGTATTAACCTTATATAAAAAAAGTTTTATATTTCAATGGATGGAATGAAATTCAGCACAAAAAACAACGTTCAGATTCTTATACCATTGTATCCAGGTATTTCTTGCATATCTTGCAAATAGAACAGACCAGCCTCTTGCCTTCATAAGGAAACAGCATAACCCAAAAGCATATTCAAACAGTGACTGCCCCATAATTCTCAGTTTCAATGATAATCGAAGCATCAGATAAAGTAGACACTTGATCCACAAGCAAGTAGATAAACAAAAAAAAAAAAAAAACATTTGTCGGACTCAGAATAATGAGCATGAATTTCATGTCAAACAGTTAACTCCTGTTCTTGCCAACAAGTCCAAAGCTAAGCACCCCAATGAAGCAATAACACAAACAGGTAGAGGGCAACAAGACAATCAAGAAGCCAAGAACATTTCATCACAATTTAGTGAAAACCAACAAAAAGGAAAAAGAAAAAAAAGAAAGAAAAGATCTTTCAGCAGCATCAATCTGTCCAAAAGTAAACGAAGAGCACAATATACAAATGGCCAATGGCGGAGCACGCTTTGGGGTAAACTTGGGACGTATACCTGGACGTCCCTAGTGCGAACGATCTCGGCGCCGGCGAACTTGCCCGTGAGGCGGATCATGAAGCAGCCGAGGGCCTCGTCGCAGTGGAAGCTGCCGTTGTGGGTGCCCACCCTCTTGGGGGCGGGGGCCGGAGAGCCCGTCGAGAAGGCCGACGCGTTAGGGGAGTAGCTCCGGGGTGGGGAAATGGCAGCCATGGAGGAAGGAAATCGATGGAGAGCGGCAGAGGTGGCGAGAGTGGGCACGAGGGCACAGGTCTGGAGCAGGGTGGAGAGCTTCTGCCACCGGCCGCCGAGCCCGAGCATGTCCGCGCCACCAGGCTCCCGCACTTGTCGCTTGAGTGGCGGGGCGCTTTTACAAAAACGCCTATTTGTAGTTTCATCCTGTCTTTTATAAAATTTTCAAACCTTAAACTTCCATAAGAAAAACTTATGACATTTTTATAAATATATTCTTCTTAAATTTTATTTACAGAACTCATGATATTATTTTTATATTATTGCTAATAACATCACTCGTGGAAAAACTTGCAAAAGTGTCCCGTAGGTTAACCTCTGTTAAAGAACTGCAGAATATTCTTTCACCAACTGTGAAATTTAATATTTAGACTAGATAAAAACAAAAATATTTTTATGGAAAGGAATTCTTTTGATCAGACAAAGAGAAATAAGAGAGATAGATGGAATGAAACAGAAAAAGTCGAGAAAAGAAAATTACTATTTTAGGCTTCTTAAACTTTGGCTAAAAGTTAACTAAGATTAATTAAGAGATTTAACTGAATGCTAACGGACAGTGATGGCTCGGACATTTTTGCAAGTACTATGATGCAGTGAGATTACTAAAACTAATAAAAAAATTAAAATTGCTAATATTACAAACAAATTAGAAAATAGAATATATTTGAAAAAAGATCCCAAACATAGTTAGTAATTGATAATTTTTTTTTTTGAAAAAACCAAAATCTAAAAATTATGAGACTAATTTAATTTGACGTAAAATATCATAAAAACATTGTAAAAACATCACACATTTGTGGAAAATAAGAATGCTGTAGACTGTCCAGTCAAAGGAAGAGAAGCATTCTCCCTAAGCAAATTGTGAATGCTTTCCTCATGCTTCCTGTGTCTTACTGGCTTTTTTTAAGCTTCCAAATTCCAACAAATTAGCTTCAGTTAAATCCAAGCTCTTTGAAGGCGATCACACTTCTATTGTCATGGAACCAATAATGAAGCCTAAAGGGCTCCTTTGGATCCTATATTCCATCAATCAAAACTTCATGGCCTTTCTTCATCCTCGATCCCAGAAAAATCTCTAACTTCTTTTAACAGCATTATAGTTCCAAATGTTGGGAAGATAAGGGTGTGAGTTTATAGATTGTTGATCTGGCTATAATGAACTTAGAGGGGAGGGGGGTTGAATGGGTTCTTAAAAAAATATTTAAATAGATTAAAATGCTAGTTATTCACTATATGAAATAGGCACAGCAAGAGAGGGAAACGAAGAGGCAAACACACAAGATGAACACAGAAATTTTATACCAGTTCGGTCACTCCATACTTACGTCTAGCCTCCAAGCAACCTCTTGAGAGTTCCATTAAACACAAGCTATAAATCCCTTGTTGGTTATACAACCTCCAGTCTCAATTGGTCATCTCTTCAATACAATGAAGAGGAAAACACCGTCCTACACCACAACATGCCCTCTCTTCAACTTAATGAAGGGGAATACAACCTCATGCACACCTGCAGGCCCTCTCTTCAACTTAATAAAGAGGAAAACAACCTCCTACACACCTACAGGCCCTCTCTTCCAATAGTTTGGAAGAGGAGCACAAATATAGAAAATATAACAAAGAAGAAAGTGCCTTTTAGTAGGCAAGTGTTCATAGATGAACACACAATGGATCAAGACAATGATATAAGGAAAAAATAATAAAACAATAGTCTTGATATGCAGAAGAACAGCTAAGAGCTTCTCAAGACGTAGAAGAATGGAAGGCTCAGGCTTTCAGGTTCTTCTTCTCATTCTAGCTCTTTCTCTCTCAATTCTTGAACACAGGAAGAAGAAGAGCAAAGTTTTTTCTCGAGGTCTATCAGTGTGCACTTATGTCCCTCTCTACTTTTTGCTACTGGTTCAAGTCTTGTTTTTTTTATATTTTGAATTTAATTTCCGTTAAGACTGGTTGCTTCCTATTGAGTCCAACGGTTTTTTTTTAAATCTAACGTTAACCAAGCAGTGTATTAACGTTAACCAACCAAGGACTAATGTAGATCACTCGAACTAAGAAGAAAACCATCTAGGTCTAGTTTGAGAGAGATCTTCAAACAGACTGCATGTTAATGTCTTCTGAAAACTATACTTTATCGTATTTTCACTTCTTAAGATTGGCTCGTGCAGTTCTACCCTGTAGATATATCACAAATAAGAAAGATTCCATCTGGTGTATTGGCGAGAGGATAAGTGAAAGCAAAAAGTCTATAAAAGGTATATTGTAACATTGCAAGTGTTGCCCAAGGCTAGACTAACCCAGAAAGGGGAGGAGGAGACGGGGAGATGAATGGGTAATTATAAAAAAAAAAAAAAAAAAGAGAACTGAAATAGAATGTGGGAAGTTAATAATGGATAGAAGGAGAAAGAAATAACCAAGAAGTCATACACTAAATGCAGAGAAAATTTATACTGGTTCGGTCCATACAACTTGAGAATTCTATTAACAGTAAGGTACTAACCCCTTATAGGTTACAATCAACATAAATTTCCTGCAACTACAAGCCCTCTCTTCAACATGAATAGGAACAACCTCATACTTCCAACATGACCTCTCTTCCATAATCAAGAATAAGAACAATATAGAGAAGATTAAATCAACAGTGGATACCTTTTAATTAGGCTAGTGTTCACGAAGAACACAACACAGATCAAGATAATAATAAACAATAATGCAGAAAAGATTTTGATTTGAAAAAGATCTCAAAGAGCTTCTTTTAGGAGTGAAGAAGTAAGGCTCTTGAGATCATTAGTCTCTCTCTCAGCAAGCCAAGCACTTTAGGCACTTGAGAAGACTGGATGTGCTTTCTTTTTACGACGAAGTTGTGGACGCTCGGAGTGTTCCCGCTCTCCTTCTGCGGGGAGGGGCCTCCGTCCGTCTTAGCACTGCGGCTGTTCAGACGGGGTTAGGAATTGAAGTACGTGATCGCTATGAGCATTACCTTGGGGTCCCTGTACTCTGCAGGATGGATGGATTGATCGCATCTTGTTGAAGCGGGGGATAGTGGGTTCCTCTTCTCTGCCTTCGGCCGGCCGAAGGAGGAGAGATCGATAGTCCGCGCGCAGAATGTGGTAAGAGCCCCTAAGAAAAAAAAGACAAAACAAAGTAAAGAGAACCTATTAGAACTGTGATATGTAGAGTCTATTCATGCAAATATGCAAATAAACTAAAATTAGAAGGGGACACACCGGATGGGTGTTTGGGGAGGGAAGGTGACCATATGTTATGGCCACCCACCTCCCATTTTTTTGTTTGAAACCTCTGGGGGTGAAGGGTGCTAAGTCATCCTAAGATGCATGCAATGAAGTGTACGTGTGTGCCATGGTGACAAAATGGATGGGTTGTAGTAAAAGGGGACTATGAAATATGGTAAAGAGGAGAATGCAGTAAATAGAAGAGAAAGATAAGAAGAGTTAGAAGAACAAGCCCATGTAAGAAGGGTTCATGGTGCTCCCATTCTGCTGTCCACAACCTCCAGACTTGCCAACCTCTAAAAATCCAACCCCCTTCTCCGAGAGAAGTAAGAGGGTTTAAATAGGGGAGAAGAAAATAGGGGAAATCCATGGTCTAAATCCCTGTTAATCATCAAGGAGCCAATAGGAAATGGTCAAGGGTTGGAGGTCGTGGCCGCGGCAGTAGCCGGAGCGGGGAGTGATCGGAGTAGTGGGGGATGAGGGTGGCAAGTGGAAGAGATCGTGGGAAGACGAGGTCAAGATGGAAGTTAGGGGAATAGACGGCCAACTATCTTGCCTCTCATTTCCATGGAAGGCCTTCCATGAAAAGGTGGAAGGCGGCCCAGTTGGCCTTCCATGGATTGTGGAAGGCGGGGGTTGGCCTTCCGCGGGTGGTGGAAGGCAAGGGTTGGCCTTCCGCGGGTGGTAGAAGGCAGGCTGGTTGGCCTTCCACGAAAAGGTGGCGGAAAGTGAAAAAGGTGGCCAAAAAGTGGAAGGCAAGGTAGCTGGCCTTCCGCGGGTGGTGGAAGGCAGCCTAGTTAGCCTTCCACGAGTGAGAGGAAGCGGAGATTGGTTAATGGGCCTGATTATTTAGTAGGCTGAATTATGTGGAGAAATATGATAGGCTAAATGAGGTGTGCTAGTTTCTCTGGTGAAGGGCTTCTATATATACAACTTCTTCAAAATCAGGCCGTTAGATTGGTTGTAGTTGATTGTGACATCTTTCCACCTATGTCCAACATTTAAATTTCCCATAGAGAGGCTAGAGAGAGGAATGGATGGACTTCTGCATTAGTAGATTCAAGGTAACTTGTTTCATGCATAGAGGCTGTTGGGTTCGTTGTGTCGGATCCGAACAAAACGCAACGGAAAATAATTTTTCGTATCCATGTCGTTTCGCATAAACTAATTAGATAGGGAGAACGATTCTTCACCTTGTGCGGATTTGAATCTGCGTTCTTCTAGTTTCGTCGATGTGATGCCGCAAGTTGCGTCGGTGCCCGACCTCTAGCGGTATCCATGCGATCTTCCTCTCGATGGATCGTCCTCGCTTCCTAACTGGATGCGACGTCCGCATATCCCGTTAGGCTACGCGTCATTCTCCGCGACATGTGGTTTCAAATCTCCCGTCGGATGGAAAGCAGAGCGGGCGAGAGTCGGAGCGGAGGCTCCAGGGGGTCGGCCTCTGAGGGGGGTGCCCAAGAGAGAGAGAGGAGAGAGAGGGGGGCAACTAGGTCAGCACTGAGCTGTCGGCCCCAGTGCGCAAAGCGTTTCTTTTATAATAAGTGGTTTTGCGGTTTTTCAGAAAAATCCACACTTATCTGAAACCCCGTCAAAATATCTATCAACTTGAAAACCATTTGTGTGTGACTCTCTAGGCCCAAATATCAGTCCAGCTAATGGCCTATTAAGTCCAGTAACTCTTTGAGAATCTATTGAATTAATTAATATCCTTATATTAATTAATCAGCCAAATTTAATGTCCCACAATAAATTCGGACGGGCTTCCGATCAAGTTGGATGTTGAGTAATACCGCGTGATCCCGAAAGGCATTGGGGTTTATGCAACCTACTATGGGAACCTTTCCATCATCGGTTACTATGTGGATATAATCCTTCATCCATGCAATATTCCTGAATTGACCTAAGGTATGGTTTACTGTTAAACCCTAGCCGGTCGATTCACTTGAATCAGATACTACTAATCTATATCAGATAACTCTTTATGTGATACAGAGTCCGCCCTGGCCAGGGACTTGAACGCATCATTCTCGGAACATTCTCTCTCCTATTACCGAGAGCGGATGATCCCATATTGAACACACAATTACCTTCGAGGGTATTTCCCTGAACCCGATCACTTGACTTATCGATAACCCATAGTTAGAGATTCATTAATCAAGGTCAAAACTTAGAGACCTACCAACAAGGTATCCTTAGTGTCTCAGGTCAAAGGACTATCCACACAACCGTGACAAAAGAATCGAGCTGGTTAACAGTTAGGTGCTACCATCCAGCAATTCATAGTCGGATAAGTTCAGTGAACTCATTCACCAATGAGCACCTACATGTCCAGCATAGTGTCTCCACACAAATGACTTATAGGATTAGTCACGCTCATCATATGAGCTAAACTAACCTGTGCTAGTCTATCCGGATGTTTGATGTCCTTCTCAAACATCCTTAGACTAGGAACAATTAAGAACATATGTTTATAAGTCTTCGATCCCATAATTATAATCTCATCATAATCTAAGACCATTGCACATGTTCATGGACTTAATCGTGATACGATAAACAAAGATGGAATTAAATACACAATGAAATTATGTCATTATATTAATAAACTGAATATTACATAGTATCGGATTGGCTTATAGGCCACCTGATGGATATAGGTGTCCTCTAAGCCAATCATAAGGCACCTATTTCAATCTGGTTCACTAATAAATGACATTAAATTCATTATGTAGATTGGCATATTTATAATTGCGCATAATGAAGTCCATGAATATATGCAATAGTCATCAGATTATGATGAGATCATAATAATGAGACTGATGACATATAAACACATATTCTTAATTGTTCCTAGTCATAAGATGTTTGAGAAGGACATCAAACATCCGGTTAGACTAGTACAGGTTATTCAAGCTCATATGATGAGGGTGACTGATCTCATTAGTTACTCGTGTGGAGACACAATGGCAAACCTGTAAGTGCTCATTGGGGAATGAGTTCACTGAACTGATCCGACATGAATCGCCGAATGGTAATTTACCTGACTGTCAATCGGCTTGATTCATTGTCACAGTGGCGTGGTTGATCCTTGGACTTGAGACATCAAAGACACCTTGTCGGTGGACTTCTGGACTTTGACCTTGACCTACGAATCCCTATCCACGGGATCTCTAATAGTCAAGGATCGGGTCCAGCGGAAGACCTTCGAAGGTGATTGTGTGTTCAATATAGGATCGTTCGCTCTCAGGTAACTGGAGAGAGAATGCTCTAGAAAAGATCCGCAGGAGTCTCTGGCCAGAGCAGAAACAATATCAAAAAAAGAGGTTTTCTGATATTGTACAGCGGAGTCTGATTCAAGTGAGTTGACAATCCAGGGTTTGACAGTTGACCATACCTTAGGTTAACTCGAGAGCATTGTGCGAACGAAGGATTATAACCACGTGGTATCTGTGGACGGACAGGTTCCATGAGCGGGTTGCTGAACCCCATTACCTTCTGAGATCATGCGGTGTTGCTTGGCACCCAACTTGATCGGAAGTTCGACCGAATTTACATGCGATGATAATTCGGTTAAGTAATTAGTTAATATCTAGATATTAATTAATTACAATAAGTCAATAACTAGTTATTGGACTTAACGGGCTGAAAACCGGACTGGTAAATGGGCCTAGAGGGTCACACGCAATAAGATTCTTAGTCGGTGGTACATAAGTGGGATTTATATTAACTCGGGGGCTTTTGTGAAAAGTCGCGCCGACTTAATGTATATATGCGCTGTTGAGAAACCCTGGGCCAAGCTCCAGGATTTCCCTTGCTGGCCGTCATCCCCCCTTTCTCTCTCCTCCTCTGGGTGTCCCGTTCGGCGCGCCAGAACCACTTCCGTCTCCGCCGCGTGTGATTCTCGAAAGTCGGGAATTCTCGTCGGCGGGATTTCAGCAATCGTTGCGGCGACGGATCTTCAGCGAGCGGGCTGATACAGACGAGGGATCGAGGACGAACCACCGCAGAGGATCGCGTGGATACCGCTGGAGGCCGGACGCTTGTGTGGCTCGCGGCATCGCCTCGACGGAACCGAGACGGAAGCGGATTCGAATCCGCGCACGGTAATCGGATTATTCCCGTTAGTTTTTGGTTTGCGTTTTTCGTTCCGAATCAAATCAGCGGGCATCGGGCGGGATCATTTTTTGTTCTTCGTTTCCGCTGCGTTCTTCACATCCCGCCCGGATCCCAACAGTGGTATCAGAGCCAGGTTCCGCTCTGATCCGCTCCGGAACGACGAAATTAATATTCTAAAATTAATTCCATGCTGTATTTATTTTTCCCGCGCTAGAAATCCTTCATGTAACGAACATACGATGTTCGATTTATTTTTCTGTGGGGAAAAATTCTGTTTTAATGGGGTTTCATGGTGTTCTTCATGGAGATGAGGAACTGGGTTTTGTGGACTTCATAGAAGGGTACCATGATGGTCGGACACCTCTTTTACCTCGCTGGTATGACTAGCAAACCCTCCTTAACCCCAGAACATCCATGTTTGGATCGGCGGCAAGTGATGGTGCCTCCCATCTTTGTAGATTTTCAAAAGTTGAAAAACAAAGGGGGATGAAACCAGTCCTGAACCGACATTTTGGGGGGGTCACCGGCGGCGAGGGGGTCGCCGGCCGGCCATCACCGGCGGCTGGAAGGAAGGGGATGTCTCCCCCCTACAATTTTCGGCCAGCATCGCTGCCGGCGACGGCGACCCAAAACTGGCCTCAAAGTGGCTGAAAACCCTAAAACAGGGCCGGTCGAGCAGTTTCAGGCGGGCCTGGACCGGCCGGTCCCACGCCTGGCGCCTGGCCGGGCGGGAGCCGGCCCGGGCGCGCCTGGGGCCCGACCTGGCTCGGCCAGGTTCCCAGGCCCTTAGCCAGGGGCTCGCCTGGTCCGAGCCAGGGCCGGACCAGGGGCTGGGCCTGGCTGCCCCAGCCCGAGCCAGAGGGCCCATTAAGCCCTCATTAGGCCCCTTTAGCTTGTTTTAAGCCTATTTAACCCCTTTTAGCCCATTAAATCCCCATATTAATTGAAAAATGGAAATTTATTAATGTTTAAAATATGTTTTGAACTTAAATTTTAATTTTCAGTTAATATAGGGAATTCTCTTAAAACTATTTAACAATTGTTGTTGAAAAATTTTATATGAGATGTGAGCATAAAATAATTAACAAAGGTTGTTAATTTATTTTAAGTTATTAAAATAAAAGGTATTAACAAATGTTGTTAATATATTTTATTTAAGTGTTTAGAGGGCTTTAATATTTGAGATATGATCTTAAATTAATAGTTAACAAGTGTTGTTGCTGATTAATTAAGATATGATCTTAATTAAAGAGGGGTTTAATTTTAAGATGTGATCTTATATAAAATTAACATAACTTGTTGATTGACCTTTAATTAAAGTAATTAAAGGGGTTAAAATTTAAGATTTTGATCTTAAATTATAATTAACAAGCATTGTTAATTTAATTAAGTTATGACTTTAAAATTAATCAACAAATTATGTTAATTATTTAAGTGATTAGATTAATGTATTAATTTCTTAGCAATCGTTGTTAGGAAACTAATTTTATAATTGATAGACACTTAGTAATAGTTATTAAGTGTTTAATTGACTAATTTTGATGTGTTAATTAATTCTTGAGAATTAACCCTTAATAATAGTTATTAAGGATTCATTTATTTATTTTAAAACTCTCAATAATAGTTATTGAGATATTTAATTAAATTTCTCAAGAATCTCTCAATTATAGTTAATATTGATCTAATCTACTTGGAATTTGATCTTTTATAAATGTTATTAAAAGATTAAATTAAGTCTAAGATGTTAGACTATGTTAATTAGAAATGTTCTAATTATTATTTCTTAATAATTGTTATTGAGAAATATTTTTAATATAAGGGGTTTATTAACAAGGAGTTGTTAAGGGGTTAATAATTTGAGTTGAAAATTCTTTTATAAATGTTATTTATGAATTTTTAATTCTATCTAAATGTTAAATTGTTTCGCATTAATAATTGTTATTAATGTGATTTAATATTAATCTAAGTGTTAGATTAATTAATTTAGAATTGTTCTAAATTTTTCATGGAATATTTTAGAATTTTAATTTTAGCTTTGTGTGCACATGTTGATGTGTTTAATACTTTAAATTAGATTTATTGCATGTTAGAAAATAAGATTTTCGAAAAATTTAAATTATCTAATTTTGATTGGTACCCAGGTTTTAAGAAAGCCAAAATTATTATATTTTCAAAAAATTTAGCCTTCACGTGATGTGCTCTATCATGTGTGAATGGTTAAAATTTGTGGTGGTCATGGACATGCACTTAGTTAAATTTCATATCATGTGATGGTGTGTAATTTTGTGGATTGTTATGGAATGTGATGTTTATTAATTAAGTGTTAATTAATGAGGCATACGTGCCTCCCTCTCTCCATTCCATTGTAATTCTATCTCCCTCTGATATTGTACTCGGCCATAAGGCTTTCTCTTACAATTTATTTGTATTTGAAATTGTTTCAAAATAAATATTATTTGTATTTGATCGCGCCGACCGAGGAGAGGCGAGGATGATCTACAAATGCAACCAAGAAGGCGACAGGAGATGAGATCACCAGTGGCTATGTGTTTGCATGTTTAGATTATATAAGTGTTATATACTTTTGGTGATTAATTGTTTGGCTCCAGTTAATCACCGTGATGTCTATGACCACATAATGAACATGTATGGATGATGCATGCTTTTAGTTATTGATTATAAATCGATTGCTAATATCTAGGTATAGTTAAATATATATGATATATTTATAAACTATCACCTAGGATGAGACCAACTTAAAATAAACAAAACATTCAACATAAAGTCTAAGTTGGAGCGCGAGTCATTGAGAATGTACCGCGTGGCTCTCCATCAATATAGTTCTTAGAACTTGATTCAGTGATGACAGTTTCTACGTGTTTACCCGAGATCTGCCACCATCTGATGAAAGGACTATTAACTATGGCATCTTGATGCCTTGAGATTGGAATAGAGGAACGGTGTAGCTATCCTCGCGTTTACCCGAGAGCTGCATTCTTACTCTACTCTGTCACGTATTGATGGTAAAGCTTAGACCAGGTATAATGGTCTACTGTGTTTACCCGGGACCATTAAAGACCTGGGAGCCGAAATAAGATCGGATATTGCAAAGAGTTGCAATTACCATGAGATGGTTGCTCTAAGATAATGGTATGATACTATGTATTTACCCGAGGTCATACTGTGATTCTTGGAGATTATGATCCTCACTAGAAGACTGTCGGAGTCTTCCGTTCTGTATACATGAAGGTTATACAGTCCGTCGAAAAATAGTGGGAAATAATTCAAGATAAAAGACCATAGTTGAATTATCAGAACTATCTACTTAAATCAAGTTATTTCCTTCGATTTACTAAAATGTCGTCTATTCGAGAAGTTGGCATATTGGATGCCAATACTTCTCATACTCAGACTGACTAGAAAACTCTGAAGAATGTCTTCAGGGCCAAGTGAAAGTCACTATCCTAATCAGATATCATGAATCCTCTTACTTGGATAGACCAAGGTGAAGAGGTACTCATGGTATGCCTTATTGAAAGGCAATGATAGTCATGAAATCTCTTATTTGGATAGACCAAGATGAAGAGATATTCATGATATGCCTTTGAGAAAGGCAAGTGGTAAGATTTTTGTAACGACCCGCCATCCTATGACCGGAGACCCGGTCACTAAATGGATGTCGGCCCATTAACTGTAGGTTCATACCAGGATCTTATTTGCACATCTGGAGGAGTAAGCGTTAAACAAGATTAAATATAACATTCACACGGACTACAAGGGGTACAGTGCGCAGGAAGTAAAGTAACAATGTCCGTACACAGTCCAACAATAATTACATGTCCAACAAATTAATTAAGTACAGGCAGAAATAAAGTACAACAACATCGGGGCATACCCCGGGAACTGAGATAGCTGCTGGTCCGCACACCAAGGAGAACACCACGCGCCGCCACACACCACAAGGTCTACACCTGAAAACGCAGGGAGTGAGCCACACCAAAATTGGGCTCAGTAGGGATCATCCGATCCCTCGCCTCCCACACACACACCCACAAGTGCAGTAGCAAAGATACAGGTAATAAAGCAAGTAAAGCTGTAACACGCTACTCCTAAAATCTCGATATGAATCATGTGCCTTCGGAATGTAACATGCATATTTCTAAAATCATTCTATCAAGGAGCCTACAACTCCCGTCTCGGCAAAACACGTCAACCACTCCTCCGAAAGTAGGAAACACCAACCACACAGCCGTAAGTGGGAAACACCGTCCACACAAGCACAAGTAGGAAACACCGACCCGCTGAGACCAAACAGTAACCCCTCGGATAGCACGCTAGCTACTCCGGCCCAACTGGCTCAGGTGGTTACTCCTTCCCTCAGCATGAGTGACTCTCCGAATGTACCACTCCGACATCGGTACTAGCTGACCCCGGGGTTCACCAGGTGACCCTCTCTCACTAGGCGTCACCCCGCCCACGCCCCCACCGGCGCTGTGCTCACGCCCCCACCAGCACAGGGTGATAAAGCGCTACAATGTCACTCCAGGTCCACAGTAACTCAAAACACCAAAACCCGGCACAATACGATTCGGTCACGTGAAAAGCCCGCGATTGCACTACACACAACGCAGTGCCATCCGATCATAAAGAAACCAAGTATACTAGAGCATGCACTAACCAACTATCTAGCAGTATGTACATTTTACTGGCATGAATTAGTGTTGTTCTGCCTTGAATCGCGTCGCTCAAGGCCGACGCCATTCAAGTTCCCTAAACTGGTTCATAAAACAGAGGCCACGGGAATCTGGCCTAAAAGGCGTCGACACCAGAAGTCGCCTTTTGAAAGGCGTCGGCATCCTCCGACGCCATTCAGCTGATAAATCCAGAATTTCAGGAAAACATTACCCAGGGGATTTCTTCCTTAAAAGGCGTCGTGGTTACCCGACGCCATTCAAATCGCGTCGTCCACCCATTACGTCTTTTAGTTCCAGAATCCCGAGTTGACGGACCCTCAGTCGGGGTGATTTTCTGCCTAAATGGCGTCATGATGGCCCGACGTCCTTTTGAAAGGCGTCGTCCATCCATGACGTCATTTAGCGCCAGAACCCCTAACTCGTGAAACCTCGAACGGGGAGGTTTCTGCCCTAAAACGCGTCGTACTGCCTTGACGTCCTTTTGAAAGGCGTCGACCAGGCACGACGCCGTTTAGCGCCAGAAACCTGGTTCCCTGGTTCGAACCGAGGGTTTCTCCCTTAACCCCAATTGCCCCGAAAAGCCTCCAAAACAGAAGGAGGAGAAAGAGAAGTTCACCCCCCCCCCCCACAAACCTACTACAAAACCACATACAGGAACACGGCCATACCCACAAGAACACCCCCCTAAACATGCTCAATCTAGCCCAAAACACATCAAAACGCACCTAGGAAAGCACGAGCAACACATACAAGGTTCGTCCCCCTACCAGATACTTGAACTCCTCCTGGCTCCGTGTCGCCCAACCGCCGCGCCGCAGACCGCCGCCGGTACCCCCGAGAACGTCGCCACTCCGCCGGGACGTCGGCCGCCGTCCGGAGAATGGAACGCCGCGAAGGAAGTGGTGGTGGCAGAGGTGAGAGGTAGGGAGGCGTTGGAGTGGTGGAAGAGGAAGAAGAGGAAGGGAAAGGGAAAGAGAGGGGTCGGAGGAGGCGGAGAGGGAGAGGAGAGAGAGCGAGAGGTGAGAAATGAGGGAAAGAAAGGAGGGCTCGCGGGGGTCATCAGAAACTACCTAAAACGCGTCGAGCGAGAAGGACGCCTATCAGATGACAGGACGGGCCGTACTGACAGCTGTCTGAAATGCGTCGACCACCATGGACGCCGTTCAGCTGACATGTCAGGCACCGTACACTGACATCGCAGGGTGGCAGTCTGAATCGCGTCGTCCATCATGGACGCCGTTCAGACGACAAGACAGGGGCCGTACTCTCGCGGCCCGAAACCGCCCACGTGGCATAACAGCAAATCGCCTAAATGGCGTCCACCTATCAAGACGCCGTTTGAAAGGCGTCGTGATGTGTAGACGTCATTCAGAAGAAATTCTCCAGACCCCGCAAGGTCCGACCCAGGGGATCCGGCCCGAAAACCGAACCCGAAACCTCAGTCCTTACAATTTTAAACGGTCGAACCCCCACCTGAAAAAGGATAAAGGAAAGTCAGCTGAGATAGAGAAGTAGCAGTTCTCCTACTGCAACCAATATAAGGATACTGGTAAAGGCAAAACGAATATGGAACTTGAAAGAAGTTTCATATATTCTTATTATTGGCTTTTGCATGTCTATTGGAGAATTGACGTATCCAATATGAGATATTGGAAATGATTCTCAGAGCTGCGATAGTGTGCAGACTTAGACAAGTAAAAGGAAATCGAGAAAATGCAAATGTTGAGTTAGACTCAACTATTGTTCATGATATTCATAGGTTACTGTTAGACAGTAAATCTTTGTATATCTATAGGAGTCGAATATGAAACTAAATAATTGTTATTTAGTTGCATAAGATATCAAGAGTTATAAAAGTGAATAACGTTGACTGAGAATGAACAATAGTTGTTCAAATCAGTCAATGCACTATAGATTCTTGAAGTGACATTTCATGTGATGAATGTTCACAAGTCTCCTATGGAAATGAACTGTGTGAGTCCTGATTATCTATGGTATTGTACACAGGATTGTACAATAAGAAATTATTGATGCTGATACATATTAATGTAAACAGCTCAAAGGCCAAAGATAATCACTACTATTGACTTACCTTATAGTTCACTCTTAGAATGATTCGACTGTATGTACTTACTGAAGTACAAGACGAATATATCTGAGAGATTAAGGTATAAGATTAATATGAAGTATTATAATTTTTGATTTGATCAAAGAAACTAATACTTAGGTATATGATTCATATAAATCATCAAGAGGATAATTGTATCTTCGCTCGATTGATTCCCATTGTACATCATAGTAATATGATAGAATGAGGGATTGCACCTTATTAAGATATGGTGCAATGCATAATAAGATTTGTTTGATTCTTATATCCTTTTGAACATGAGTATGAACATTAGATGTCCATATTTTATAGATGGTTCCAAATCAGTCAGTGTGTGTCCATATAAAATATGGAAACCAAATAATTCATATGAGATGTGAATTATGAACAAACCTGATTTAAAAGTCAGGTACTATCGTGATGTGAATTTGTGAATATTCTAAAGAGTTTGGACATTACAGTTATTGGCCAGACGATAATGAAATAATTGTCGTCCTGAAAGCTGTCTTCTGTAAAGAGGAAAATGTCCTCAAAGAAGACAGTGGGAGCTGATAAAACTAGAAGATGTTCTAGATTCACAAGTAAACATAAGATTATTAGATAATCTTTAGTTGTTTGGAACCACTCATGACACACATCAGAGAGCTTCATAGATTTTTGAGATTCTCTCAGTGACTAGAAGGATATGTTTGACGTATCTGATTTAGCAAGGTGAGAGGAGCTCGAAATAGATTATGATCTAAAATCTATGATAATGATTGTAAGGACTGAGGTTTCGGGTTCAGTATTCGGGTCGGTTTCGGGTCGGATCCCCCGGTTTGGACCTTGAGGGGTCTTGAGAATTTCTTCTGAATGACGTCTGTCCTACACGACGCCTTTCAAAACGGCGTCTTACTAGGTAGACGCCATTTAGGTGTGTTGCTGTTGCGCCACGTGGGCGGGTTTCGCGCCGCGAGAGTACGGCCCCTGGCGTGTTGTCTGAACGGCGTCCTGAACGGACGACGTCATTCAGACTGCGACCCTGCGATGTCAGTGTACGGCGCCGGTCTTGTCGTCTGAACGATATATGTGGTGAGCGACGCGTTTCAGAGCTTTTGTCAGTACGGCCCGTCCTGTCATCTGATAGGCGTCTGTCTCGGACGACGCGTTTTATCCTGTTTCAGATTGACCCCGCGAGCCTTCCCTTCATTCCCTCATTCTCACCCTCTCACTCTCTCTCCTCACTCTCTCCACCCCCCCTCCGACCCTCTTCTCCCCTTTCCCTCCCTCTCTTCCTCTTCCACCACTCCACTACCTCTCTACCTCTCACCACTACCACCACCACTTCCTTCGCGGCGTTCCATTCTCCGGACGGCAGCCGACGTCCCGGCGGAGTGGCGACGTCCTCGGGGTACCGGCGGCGGTCTGCGGTGCGACGGTTTGGCGGCGCGGAGCTAGGAGGAGTTCAAGAGATCGGTAGGGGGATGAACCTTGCATGGATTGTGGTTATCTTGCCCGTGATTTCCATTGTGAAACATGATGTGTTTGGGGTAGAATGAGCATGTTAAGAGGGTTTTCTTAGTGGAATGACCGTGATTATGAATGTGGATTTGTGGGTTGCACATGGTAGTTCTGTTTCCCCTTCTTCCTCTTCTGTTTTGGTGTATTTTTTGGGTATTTGGGGTGGAAAAGGGGACCCTCGGGTTGAGCTACGGAACCAGGTTTCTGACGCTAAATGACGTCGTGCCTGGACGACGCCATTTAGAATGGCGACGGACCAGCACGACGCTATTTAGGCATAAATCACCCTGATTGAGGTTCTGTCAGTTTGGGGTTCTGGTGCTAAATGACGTCGCGCCTGGACGACGCTATTTAAAATGGCGACGGGCCAGCACGACGCCATTTAGGCAGAAATCACCCCGATTGAGGTTTCTGAAAGTTTCGGATTCTGTTGTGAATGGCGCCTGAGGATAGCGACACCTTTCTAAAAGGCGGCTTCCCATGACGACACGTTTTAGGCCAGATTTTGAGGCCGGGTTTAAATGAACCAGTTTAGGGGGCTTGAATGGCGTCGGCCACGGGTGACGCGATTCAAGGCAGAATCATATTAACTCTTGTTATTAATATGTGTTTCACTGTTAGATAGTTGGTTAAATGCATGCTTGAGTTGTACATCGAGGCTGGGGATTTCTGTGTAAGTGGAATTATATCATGTGTGTGTGCTTATGCGATTGTGGAATTGGAATAGTTGTGGTTTATGTTTGTCACCTTGTGCCGAAGTGGGAGGGCTTTGGTGTCTGTGAGGCATTGTTGCCGTACCGGTGGTGAAGGGGTACATGTTGTGTTTTCACCTATGGCTGAGGGAAACATAACCACCTTGAGCCCGTCGAGCTGGAGTAGCCGGTGCGCTATCCGAGGGGTTGTTGTTTGGTCTCAGCGGGTCGGGATTTTCCTGTTTGTCGTGGTAGCTTCCGGCGCGTTTCTTGCTGTGGAGCTGGGTGTGGTACTGTTGGAGTTGTTTTACCCCTTTAGCCACTGGGCCTGATGTGACTTGTGATATCAAGGTCGTGAGTGGTACCCTTCGCCCTTTGGCCTGACGCAGCCCGGGAGGTTAGGGTTGTGGGTAGTCCCTATAGCTTCGGCTTGACGGGGGTTTCGCCGGTCCCCAGGGCCCTCCTGAAGCACCGAGGCCTGGCGTGGAGGAAGTCCGATCGGTAGGATAGTAGTCTAGACTGCTTGTGTGCACACGTAGCTGGGCAGTGGTGGTTCACTGGCCCCAGCTAGTCCTAATTTGACTCACTGCCTCACCCTACGGTGACCGGAACACTGTAGGGGCGGACAAGCGTGAGTGTTGGTGGTGTTGTGAGGCGACGTTTGTCTGCGGTCCACAGTGTGGCTTGGTCGCTTAGTTGGACCCTTGGTTATGAGTTGTGGCATTGTGTTGGGTTATTCGGATTACTTAGAACTGTGCCTGCAACATTGTTTATGCGTACGTTTCATATCAGATTTTGGGAGCTATGTTTACTGCCTTATTTAATCGCCATCTTTTTGTATTATTACACTTGTGGGTGTGTGAGTGGGAGGCGGGGATCGGATGATCCCTACTGAGCCCAATTCTGGTGTGGATCACTCCCTGCGGTTTCAGGTGTGAACCTCGTAGCGTATGGCGGCATGTGGTGTCTCCTTGGTGTGCGGACCAGCAGCTATCTCAGTTCCGGGGTGTGCCCCTATGTTGTTGTACTTTGCTTCTGCCTGTACTTATTTAATTCTTTGGACTATGTCATTATTGTTGGAATGTATACGGACATTGTTATTTTCCTTCCTGCGCGCTTGTAATCTCTTTGTAGTCCGTGTGATTGTTATATTTAGCCTTGTTTAACGCCTACTCCTCCAGATGTGTTGTGTGAGGTCCGGGTGCAAACCCGCAGTTAATGGTCCGACATCCATTTAATAATCGGATTCCCGATTATAGGATGGCGGGTCGTTACAATGATACTCTCTGACATTACAACTTTGAGATTGATAAGTTTATTAGAATTCTACTTATCTATACTGCCAATCATCGGATGATGACAGTTGGATGTTAAAAGCACTCTCTCAATGTGATTGAGGTAAAGATGTATATGATACACTTTTAAAGCTTTTAGAATGTCCAGGAAGCAAGTTATGATTTCAAAGATCATTTTGAATTAAACTGAAGCTTCCTAAGTTGTAATAAAAGTTTTGACTTAATAGTCAAATACTATGTGATCATTAAGAATGATCACGGATTGTGTGTGTTCAGAAAGGACAGTGGGAGCACGGTCACTTTAGTAATGCTTTATGATAATAACATCAAAGTCATTAAGAATGACTTCAGGATGTTACTATTAGTGAAAGCATTGTTAACCATGTTTTCCTCCATAATAAGTTTAGTTATAATATCCCACGTATTGAAAATACGAATCTATTAAGATAGATCGATAGGGATATTATATTGACCTGTATGTCAAAATGTTTGGCATAAATTTCATAACAAGTCTCAATTGTTGAGATATGGAATTTATTCCTTTAAAGAAAATGTTCCTTAAAGGATACATGAGTGAATTGCATCATTAAGCGCTTGAGAAGTATTAAGAATGCATTCACGTATATGGAGAGGATGATATGAAACTATGAGGTCACATTGACTCAAATTTCAAGTCAAATAATGGATTCAACCTTCAAGTAGAAAGGAATGGATTGGAATGGTTCCAATCCAGAACTCGATATTAAGGTGACGACATTAACAAATGATACTATTATTAGAACAGTATGGGTGAAAAAGTTCATCCCTGAACTAGATGTAGTTCTAAAAGGTCTTTGATACCATCCTATCGTTGTAGGACAACAGTGGGAGCAATCAATTGTGTGATCGAGCCATAATCTCTTCAGAAGTTGCAGAACATTCTGAGGCTCTTTCACAGGTTCAGAGACAAAGGATTAAGAAGAAATAACGTAATGGAAAATATTCCATCTGTAGATAATTTAGCAGATCCCTGACCAAGTCTTAGTCACAGATCTTTTTGTGAGCATCACCTAGATTTGATGGAGATCAAATGCAAAAGTGATTGGCTTGAGTCCAAGTAGGAGATTGATGGATATAGGTGTCCTCTAAGCTAATCATAAGGCACCTATTTCAATCTGGTTCACTAATAAATGGCATTAAATTCATTATGTAGATTGGCATATTTATAATTGCGCATAATGAAGTCCATGAATATGTGCAATAGTCATCAGATTATGATGAGATCATAATAATGAGACTGATGACTTATAAACACATATTCTTAATTGTTCCTAGTCGTATGATGTTTGAGAAGGACATCAAACATCCGGTTAGACTAGTACAGGTTATTCCAGCTCATATGATGAGGGTGACTGATCTCGTTAGTTACTAGTGTGGAGACACAATGGTAAACCTGTAGGTGCTCATTAGGGAATGAGTTCACTGGACTGATCTGACATGAATCGTCGAATGGTAATTTATCTGACTGTCAATCGACTTGATTCATCGTCACAGTGGCGTGGTTTACCCTTGGACTTGAGACACCAAAGACACCTTGTTGGTGGACTTCTGGACTTTGACCTTGACCTACGAATCCCTATCCACGGGATCTCTAATAGTCAAGGATCGGGTCCAGCGGAAGACCTTCGAAGGTGATTGTGTGTTCAATATAGGATCGTTCGCTCTCAGGTAACTGGAGAGAGAATGCTCTAGAAAAGATCCGCAGGAGTCTCTGGCCAGAGTAGAAACAATATCAGAAAAAGAGGTTTTCGGATATTGTACAGCGGAGTCTGATTCAAGTGAGTTGACAATCCAGAGTTTGACAGTTGACCATACCTTAGGTTAACTTGAGAGCATTGTGCGAACGAAGGATTATAACCACGTGGTATCTGTGGACGGACAGGTTCCATGAGCGGGTTGCTGAACCCCATTACCTTCCGGGATCATGCGGTGTTGCTTGGCACCCAACTTGATCGGAAGTCCGACCGAATTTACATGCGATGATAATTCGGTTAAGTAATTAGTTAATATCTAGATATTAATTAATTACAATAAGTCAATAACTAGTTATTGGACTTAACGGGCTGAAAACTGGACTGGTAAATGGGCCTAAAGGGTCACACGCAATAAGATTCTCAGTCGGTGGTACATAAGTGGGATTTATATTAACTCGGGGACTTTTGTGAAAAGTCGCGCCGACTTAATGTATATATGCGCTGTTGAGAAACCCTGGGCCAAGCTCCAGGATTTCCCTTGTTGGCCGTCATCCCCCCTTTCTCTCTCCTCCTCTGGGTGTCCCGTTCGGCGCGCCAGAACCACTTCCGTCTCCGCCGCGTGTGATTCCCGAAAGTCGGGAATTTCCGTCGGCGGGACTTCAGCAATCGTTGAGGCGACGGATCTTCAGCGAGTGAGCTGATATGGACGAGGGATCGAGGACGAACCACCGCGGAGGATCGCGTGGATACCGCTGGAGGCCGGACGCTTGTGCGGCTCGCGGCATCGCCTCGACAGAACCGAGACGGAAGCGGATTCGAATCCGCGCACGGTAATCGGATTATTCCCGTTAGTTTTCGGTTTACGTTTTTCGTTCCGAATCGGATCAGCGGGCATCGAGCGGGATCATTTTTTGTTCTTCGTTTCCGTTGCGTTCTTCGCGTCCCGCCCGGATCCCAACACCACCTAATACTAACAATCTCCCACTTGGACTAAAGCTAATCACTCTTATACAGAATACCTATATTCTTTAAGTGACGCTCAAATACATTTTAAGACAATGGCAGTGGATCTGCTATGTTGTCGGCAGAAAGAACCATTTCCACTACGACATCTCCTCATGCTATAATTTTCCTGATCAGGTGAAAGCGTCGGAGAATGTGCTTTGACTTCTAATGAGACCTTAGCTCTTTCACTTGAGCAATTACCCCATTGTTGTCACACATCAATAGGACATGACCAGAGATGCTTTCCATCACATCAAGATCGCCGGTAAATTTTTTCATCCATTTTGCTTCCTTGGCGGCTTCAACAGCAGCAATGTATTCAACTTTTATTGTTGAATCAGTACTGGTTTCTTACTTGAAAATTTTCCAGCTCACTGCTCCCCTATTGAGTGTAAAGACATCAATACACATGGGTGTCCCTTAAAAAAAAAAAAAAAAAAGCTACTTTCATCATTGATTTTGGGGAGCATATACTCACTCTCGGGAGTATATACAAGCTTTTGAGAACATGTGCTCCTGAGAGCATGTACAAAATATGGAGAGCATGTTCATCGTGAATATGTTCCCCAAACCTTGTAAATGCTCCCGAGAGTGCGTATATGCTCCCCAAAATTTGAGGTGAAAGTATTTTTTTTTATTTTTAAGAAGCGTCCACGTGCCCTGATATCATACGCATCATATGCTATTATTACGCTGCAGGATATGTGGAGGGCGCTAGATGACGTTTTTTAGTTAGAAGACTCATTCCACGCGCGCCTTGTTGTCTTTGAAGTGGTGCAACAAGTATTTCTCTTGTTAAGATTATTACATAGCTGCATTTTCATTTGGAGTAATACTTATTACGCCGCATGGGCACATACCATCTTTTATTTTTTTATGTTTTGAAAATTTTAAGGTCAGGTCCATCATGTTCAACACACAAAAATCTTTTAAAAAAAAATCGAGTCCCCTTTATTGGGCTCGACTCGTTAAATACATTTTTACATGTTCATTGGGGTTTAGCGTTTTTTTTTTTAAAAAAAAATTGAATCATCCGATCGAAAATCAAATTGTGTGAGTATTTCATACGTTATAGATCTGACTTTAGAAGTATTTCAAAATAATAAAAAAAATGTGCTGCACTCATGTGGTGAAACAAGTCCATCGGTCCATGTAGGATGAGATGGCTTTCATCAGATATCCGTGTGTGTGCGTGGGTGTGCGTGTGAAACTTTAATGACCTTTCTTCTATGCTTCTGGCACCTGTAAAGGCTATAATAACATTTCATTTATCTCTTCCAATGGCATCGGGCGAAATTTTCCATGTTGACAAGACTTTATTTTACAAAACAAAACAATTTTCCGTAGATTCGGAGGTTTTATCTTTGCCCACTGGTGATTAGTTTTGTTCTCACTAACCATCTAACGTGTTCCGATGAAATTTATTCGTCTTTCCACTGCATGCCGTGCTTTTTCGATTGCAAGAGTTTAAACTTCTTCATAATTTTTTGAAGTGTAATTATGGAAAAAGCTGAACTTTTCTTAGTGATCTGGTCCTTGAACGGAATCTATTTGACTGCAAAATCAGCTAATTTTGATAAGAGAAATATTACCTGCACTGTGAGGGGAGCAAAATTGGTGAGCTAGAATAAGCCTTCCTATCTCCTTTTGCCACTTGAAAAGTCCACATGCCTCTGTTGTCCTATTAAGCACGTTCAAGATGCACTTGACCACTTGAGAGGTTCAAAATGCATTTGAATGCGCCAGGATTCGCTTGAGAGCTTCAGCATGAGAGCATGTTGCTCTTGAGCACATGATGCTCATGCACTCGAGAGCTTTAAGATGCGTATCGATTGTTGAGAAAGCGCGTCTCTTTCTCAATTGATATTAACAAGGTTATCTCTTTCTCAACTGACACCAAAGGAAAGGCTTGCATCTAAGGCTGGCAGTCGAGCCGAGCCGAGCTTTAGATGGCTCAGGCTCGGCTCAGGTCACAGAAAGTTGGCTCGAGCTCGAGCTCAACTCGGTTCGAGCTCGAACCACTCAAATCTAGACAGACACACAATCACACCCACACAGGATGGGATATCCACTTCAACTTGACCTAATTTAAGAAATTAAAAGATATATATTAAATATATCGAGCCGGTTCACAGGCCCACGAGCTGAGCCACAACAAACTTGAGCTCGGCTCATTAAGCTATTCGAGCTTTAACTTAAGCTTGAGCTTGACTCGCTTGAGATTTCGAATTGAGCCGAACCGAGCCGAATCCAAGCGGCTCGGCTCATTGTCAACCCTAGTTGCATCTCTGTCTTGCAATCCGAGACTCATTTAAATCCTAGAATGGTAACATGATCTATTCCTTCCATGTGGTGCACTTGATCTTCTAAGAGTGTGGATTCGCCAAGGCCTTCATTGGACTGAACTCAGTCCCTACTGTTAGTTAATTCGCCTATAGTACGCGTATTATATGTGTACGTAGATATAAAACAAAAATACTCTGGTTTTTCGTCCTTTTGTCAAAGAGACAGTTTTGTCTGCTATTTTTGGCCTTCCAACGTCTAAAACCCATATTATACACTCCTACGTATTTTTGGCCATTTAATACGGTACTGTTCCATTGGCAAGCAGCCCAAAAGTACAAAGTCTTCTCCCTTTACGGAGTTTAGTGCAATATTAAATGGGTCTTTTAGCATGGGAAGTGCCAATTGGCCAGTTGAGGGACGTGCATAGAACTTTTTTCATTTCAGTTGGATTTCTGCTGCCAATTCTCAAAATCTATGTTATTTTTAATATTGTTTAAATTTTGTCTTGTAAAAGTATGTTATTTAAAATTTTTAAGTACATTATAAAAATAATGTTTTGGATATTTTCATACATGTACTGCATCATAGTTTTTTTTTTCTCTACTTTACAACGTACATACATGTCTCCCTTGTGAAATAGTTGCAGTATATTTTTATATTTAATGATACATATTATCCATATTTTTAGGTCTGTATTTTAAAAAAATAAACATATAATTCACCGTACGTATGTTGCACCGAATTTTTGAAACATGCAAATTTTTGACCGAATATTTGACCATAGTTTTAAAAGCTAAAGTCGAATTATACTTGAACGTATCTTCGGCGTATTATTCTCGTATTGTATATAACTAACTATGGTCCCTACTGGAGTCCATCTCCTCAGACAACATCGTTTATCTGTAATTCGCTGAGGTAATGGAGTGGGCATTCACTATGGTTCACTCCAGAAATCTGCAGCTGCCTCTACTGCTGTGGACCAGGACTGTCCACTGGTTTCACATAGAGCTGAACATTTCACCTGTTAGTTGGCTGTGTCCTCTCTGCCAACTGCTTAGAGCTGAACATTTCACCTCTTAGTTGGCTTTGTCCTCACTGCCAACCGCTTGCTACCATGGCTCCAATGCCGTTAGGGAAGTACGTTCCAGTAGACTTGCCCATAAAATGGTACCATGTGCATATGTCAAGGGAACATATGTTTTAAGCTCAGAGTTAAACATTTGAATTTGATTTAGGTTTATGTTGCAGAGACATCTGATCATCAAGGCAACAAGCATCACATTACAAAAAGCAACTATTAGGGCCATATCCTTCACAGATTTGACTTGAAACTTGCGTCCAGGATGAGAGTTCTTGCACTAATGATTTCAACCGGTTCATACACTTGAGCTTCTGCTCAGGTGAATAGGAAAATGATTTGCTAACACTGTTCCCTCATACAAATTTTCACACGTCAGATGAAAAAAAAATGATGCCTTCCCCATGGAGGAAAGGTCAGAAGAAAAGCCATCCTAAAAGTGTGTCAATAAATTGGTGCTCAATGTCACTAACTACCTACATATCCAGAAAAGCAATCAACCTACAACTGTCAAAACAATGAAAACATCCTCCAGTTGGGATTGGAGATAAAACGTTCCCTGAAAATCCTAGTCAAGAAGCAACTTCCAATGTGTCCAACATGAAATCCAAAAGGCAAAGAAGCCAAACAAAAATAAACAAAACATGTTACAAAATATTTGGGACCTGATACGTGAGCCTCAGCTGCAATTCCTTCACCTTACCGCAGAGTTCAGCCTTCTGCTCTCTGTAGCTCTGAAGCAGGAACACCTTTCCTTCAATCACTTCTTTCAACTCTTCCACTTCCTGTTTCAGCATCTCCACCCTCTCTGAATCTCTTCCCTTCTCTGACCCAGAAGAACTGAACTCCAGATCATTTGGACCATCAGCAAATCCATTTGCATAACCATTTCCAAGCCCATTTCCAGCATCTGCGTTACAGTTTTGAGATGCCACAGGCTTCATGGGAGAGCCTGCATCTGCCATGCAGCAATCAGCAATGACCTTTCTTAGCCGTTGAATCTCTATCTCCGAATCAAACAGATACCTGTTTGTACCATCGAGCTGAGACTGCAAATGTGCTGATTGGGCCACCTGAGCAGTAAGTGATTTCTGGACGGCAGAAATCTGAGCTTGCATCTCTAGGATCATCTCGTCTCGTCTCTTAACTTGCTCCCTTAACTTGTATATCACCTCCCGTTTGCTGAAGACGTCAGATTCAGATTCTGAGACACTTGGAGGAGACTCTGAACTGTTTGAATGGTTGAATGGTTTTCGTGGAAGCTCAAGGCATTCAGGAGAGGAAGGCCACATCACACCACCATTGTCCTTGGTGGATTCCATTGCTGTTACTGCCACTAATGGAAGATCGGGATTGCCATCCTTTGACGCAGGGCTGGCAGGTGCCTGCTTTAAATCAGCCCTACCTTCCAACACTCCTGCTCAAAAATTCAAACGCATTATTTTAGCATCGCACTGAAATCCATAGCATAGGCTAAATTTGATACTTCCAAATCTAAAATTCCTAAGGTTAGTAATATCTGCTGCTTATTTCTCATCTGTGTTTCCTTTGGAAGTGATATAGCAAGCAATCTAATAGACTACAACTAGATAAGTAAATCTGCTAAATGTACAAGTAATAACACATGAAATTATATGAACACATGTCAATACCTGAATGACATTCCACAGCTTTAAAAGGTTATTCTCGTGAATCTCTAGTAGTTCTTGAGTATTAAGGCTACAATTGACAGATGACTAGTTTTTGCTCGACCTTGTTACCATATCAAGCAGGGTTGTCGCATTTAGATTGAAGCTCTTTCCATTCAATACATGGCCTTATCTTTTAGGAAGATTCATTTTAATCTAGCGCTTATGCAACATGGTTTTCATGTCGAGGAAAAAGTGACTGTACATCATGTGAACTTGCAAGAAAGCTTGAATCAAAGACCACAAGCAAATCTTGTTTTTACATGTGCTAATGGATGCTTTCAGCCTAGACGAATCCATACAATGAAAAATGGCATTAAAGATCATCATCAGCAGCAAAGCTTTATTACATTACTTGTGGACAGCTATATGAAACTTGTCCTGTCATTTTAAACTATCCAATGCCACATTTGTAGTTAAAGCTAGGAGGATCAAGTCCTCTTTTTACACCCTGTAACTAGGCCAATGCACATGACCGAACCATTTGAGCTTATTTTCCCTAGATTTGTGTCAATAGAAGCTACACCTAAATCTCCACATATATTTACTCTGAATCTTATGCCTTTGCTGCACATTCATCTCAAGCAATGGTTTAAAAATCAGCCGCCTAGGCAAGTAGGCAGTCCGCCCAGATGACTTATGGCCTTTTACTGCCTAGGCGCAGTTTCCACTTCATGTTTTGCAAGTTTTTGGTTGATGGATTATTATCATCTTGAATAACCATTATAACCCACAAATTAATTAGACATGACCTTGGAAATTGTCCTCTAAATATCTCTCAATCAGACCCACCATGGGAAGAGAGTAGTACACTATGATTTGGAGGCTTTAAACCTTTCAGAAGAAGTAGCCCAAAATCGTTTTGAGTGGAGACAGAGAATCTACATAGCCGACCCCAATTATTTGGGATTAAGGCTTGGCTGAGTTGAGTTGAGAGACCCACCATGGGAGCTCTTTTTCTACACCATGGACTCTTCATCTTGTTGCCTTCCCTACTACAACAACTGTTTTTTTGAAAGTCCTACTACAACAACTGTTGAGCCCTTTGACATGTGTCTTTTGGCACTATAGAGAACCCTATCAGACTCAACATCAAAAGCTCCTCCGTAAAATGTAATTATCTCTCTTCATGCCCCTTCAGCCATCCATGTTCATTGGATATTGTTGTCATCATTTTCGAACCCATATCTTTGGCCATACTATGAGTGATGAGATGAATAGTTGATGCAGGATGATGAAAGGAAGAGGATGGCAATACTTGGGCAGCATCGAGCCCTATCATAGGTCAAGCCAACTCCATTGTACGGTCGTCTTCTCCGTCGCAAAGAATAGTAGAAGAAAAAATGGCTAGTGCTTCCCTTTTTTTTTCATTTTAAAATCATCATCATTCAATGAAAAAACGTATAGAGGCTCTCCCTTATAAAGGTAGAAAATATCAATTTGCAATCATAGTGCTGTAAAGACCTAAAATGACATAAGTAACCCTGCTACTGAAAAATATTCAAATAAATACCAATCTATCCCTAAAAAAATAAAGGAAAATATATAAAAAAAATAGAAAATGACTCTCTACACTAAGCTTCATTAATCGGTTGTGCCATCTCCAAGCCGAAGTGAGGCTAGTGTTGTTGCTAGTGCTGTTGGATTGGCCGGATCGTCCTCGAACCACCTAAAATGTGTTGGCGAGATTTGAGCATCGGTTCTGGATCCCCATCATTCTCCCCCGGTTTGAGAAAACTCGTCCTCGAGTATTGAAATATGACATCATTGGGCAATATAAGAGTAGCAGATCCAGGAAAAAACAACTGATGCCACATGAATCGCCATGTGGAGGAGGGTCTCAAATCGACGCTAAGTGTACCTCAACATTGCACCATATCATATCAAAATCACTAAAAGCTGCATTGATCACAAGCGTCATGTCATATGCAGTAGTGCCAAATGAGTCGTTAGTAATGATCAATGGCGACTCTGCCCCGAACACATCGCCCACCGCCAAGTGAAGCCCTGACTCGACAAATAATATGGCATCCCAACTATCCTTGGCCACTGGCTTGGCATGTGTCGCAAGTGTCGCCACATCTGATGGCTTGTCAAAGGGCATTGACTGCTCTGGAGCTGCTGGCTCGATACATGCACTAATAGGAATAAAATAGGATGTAGTGGAATGAAATTTATTCTTTAGGTATGCTAGATAGAGAGGCAACTAGTTTGCTCAAAATCGAAGGTGGCATGGCGCTCTTCCAACCACTCTCATTGACAATAATATAAAAATCCTTCGAAGGAAGAACCTTAGCCCAAAATCCGTCAAAATACAAAACATCTTTTAAACTTGTGCACCTCTTACATTTTTTTTGAAATTCTACAAAAACACAATCTGACTTGATAATAATCTCACCCGTCTTAGCAAGTAAATCAACGATAGTTTGGGAGACAAAATTAGCTTGTTGGGATGTAC
Organism: Zantedeschia hybrid cultivar; assembly: GCA_030544215.1. Lineage (NCBI taxonomy): Eukaryota > Viridiplantae > Streptophyta > Magnoliopsida > Alismatales > Araceae > Zantedeschia > Zantedeschia hybrid cultivar. The sequence continues at coordinate 54,194,291 of JARZZO010000011.1, forward strand.
TAAAAATCATAGTGAATGTCCTTTCATTAGGAAGTTGCATCCTCATTTGAAAACAAGATGACTTCATAACTTTTGAAGCGCAGAGGACGAGGAAAGCATAGGACCTCGGCGACGTATGTTGAATAATCATGGGAGAGTAGATTACTTGATGAGGGACTCAACTGGTGGCCAAGGTGGATTGAAGTGTGATGAGCAAGAAGAAGGTGAGTGCACAGGAGACACAGATCAGGTGTACAACAATGTGCTACACTAGTAAGAGGGGGAAAGAGAGAGAGAGAGAGAGAGAGAGAGAGAGAGAGAGAGAGAGGCGAATGAAATTGGAGGGTGGGGGCAAGGGCGATACTAATTAACCATGAATGGTACCATGGTTACTGTTCACGGTGAACAATAACCTTTTTTTTTTTGGGGGGGGGGGGGGGGGTTGGAAGAGGTAGCAGCAGCAACAATGGCTGGAGGCTCTATTGCAGAGTACTCGGGGGAACCCTCGGGTGGGTGTGGGAATGATATTTTGTAAAATATATAAAAGAGAATTTTATATTTTAATATACATGTTTTTTTTATTCGCGACTCATAAATGATGAGTTAGGTATTGAATCAGGCGTGTGGATTCGTATTTGGACTCCTCTCTCTCTCTCTCTCTCTCTCTCTCTCTCTCTATATATATATATATATATATATATATATATATATATATATATATATATATATATATATATATATATATATATATATATATATATATATATATACACATCGACCTCGATCGATGTTAATTACACTAGTGAAGTCATTGAACACCTTTGGTTAATCCCTTATACGTGATATCGAAAAGTTCATGCGAAATTGAAAAATAGCATAATACACGGATAATATAAATAATGAGCGAAATGAACTGAACTTTCATTAATCTGAAATCTTATAGATTATAAAGATGCCCAAATGATCAAAGGGGAATTACAATATGACAAAACTCTGATTATAATGATCATATTATTACATCATGATTGTATGTGTAATTAATACAACCAATGTGACAGATTTGTACTTACAAGCATAGATTTCGGATCATCGATCATATAAGTATAGTCTCGATCTACGTAATCAAACTATAAAAACTACATTTGTGGTCACGATCAGTGTGATCGGATCATCATATTTGGTTTGACAGTCATATCGATGCGATTGGACCTTAAAATTTGAGTGCATAGTTGAGATCACTAAAATCAGAACATCAGTTTTAAATCCACAGTCGAGATCACTAAGATTAGACTATTCGTTTTGAGCTTATGATCGGGATCACTGAGATCAGACCGTTGTATTGGAGCTTATGGTCAAGATAATTAAGGTCAAACTGTTGGATTGAAGTCCACGATTGAGATCGCTAAGATCAAACTGTTGGATTGGAACTTATAGTCGAGATCACTAAGATCAGACCGTTGGATTTAAGTCTATGACTAAGATCAATAAGATCGGACCATCATATTGGAGCTTATGGTCAAGACCGTTAAGATAAAACCGTTCGACTGAAGTCCGCAATTAAGATCAATGAGATCAGACCGTTGGATTGGAACTTCGGTTAAGATAAAAAAAGATCAGACCATTGGATTTAAGTTTACGATTGAGATCAAAAAGATCAGACCATTGGATTTAGGTTTACAGTTGAGATCAAAAAGATCAGACCGTTGGATTAAAGTTTATGATTGAGATCAAAAAGATCAGACCGTTAGATTTATGTTTACGATTGAGATCAAAGAGATCATGTCGGTAGATTAAAGTCCACGGTTAAGATTAATGAGAGAAGACCGTTAATTCGACCTTACAGTTAAGATGAAAAAGATCATACTGTTAGATTTACGTTTACGATTGAGATCAAAGAGATCATGCCGTTAGATTGAAGTCCATAGTTAAGATCAATGAGATCAGACCGTTGGATTGAAGCTTACGGTTAAGATCAAAAAGATTAGACCATTAGATTTATGTTCACAGTTGAGATCAAAAAAGATCAAACCATTGGATTTAAGTTTATAGTTAAGATCAAAGAGATCAAACCGTTGGATTTAGGTCTACAGTTGAGATAAAAAAGATCAGACTGTCGAATCTAGGTTTGCAGTTCAGATCAAAAAGATCAAACTACAGATTTTAAATTTACGATTGAGATAAAAAAAGATTAGACCGTCGGATTGAAATTTACGATCAAGATATAAAAAAATCAGACCGTTGGATTATGGTAATAGACTTGATCAAGTACTATGGGACCATTGAATTATGATAACATGCCTAATCAAACATGATCGGACACGATCGAACTATTGTGTAAAAAGAAACGGACCTGATCAAATGCGATCAGATTGTTAGATTTTAAGATCGGGTCAAGATCTGGAAGATCCGACCGTTAGATCTTAACTTCGATCGAGATCATGACGATCTGACCGTTGGATTTTTTTTTAAGATTAAGTCAAGATCTAGAAGATCTGACCATTAGATCAGAACGTCGATTGAGATCGTGACGATCAGACTGTTGGATTTTAAGATCGGCTCAAGATCTGAAAGATCCGACTGTTAGATCTGAAGTTCGATCGATATCGGGATGACCCGACCGTTTGATTTGAAGTTCGATCGATATTAGGACGATCTGACCGTTAGATCTGAAGTTCGTTCGATATCAGGACGGTCCGACCGTTAGATCTGAAGTTCGCTCGGTATTGGGATAATCCGACCGTTGGATTTGAAATCCGGTCGATATCGGGACAATCCGACCGTTGGATCTGAAGTTTGGTTGATATCGGGACGATCCGACCGTTGGATTTGAAATCCGATCGATATCAAGACGATAGACTATTAGATTTGAAGTTCGGTCGATATCGGAACGATTCGATTGTTAGATCTGAAGTTCGGTCGATATCGGGACGATCCGATTGTTGGATTTGAAATTCAGTCGATATCGCTAAGATCTGACTATTGGATTTGAGTTTCGGTCTATATCGCCAAGATCCGACCATTGGATTTGAGATTCGGTTGATATCACCAAGATCCAACTGTTGGATTTGTGTTTCGATCGATATCGCCAAGATCCGACCGTTGGATTTGAGATTCGATCAATATCGCCGAGATCCAACTATTAGATTTGAAATCTGATCAATATCAAAACAATCCTTTCGTTAGATCTGAAGTTCGATCAACATCGGGACAATCCGACTGTTGAATTTGAAATCCAGTCGATACTGGGACGATAACTATTAGATTTGAAGTTCGGTCGATATCGGAACAATCCGACCATTGGATTTGAGATGCGGTCAATATCAGGACAATTCGACCATTAGATTTGAGATTTAGCCGATATCGTTTAGATCCGACCGTTGGGTTCGAAGTTCGATCAATATCGAGACGATCCGACCGTTGGATTTGAAGTTCGGTCGATATCGGTACAATCCGACCGTTAGATCTGAAGTTTGGTCGATATCGAGACGATCCGACCATTAGACCATTGGATCGGATAGATATGATGTGATCATCCAATTGATGCAACCAGATTAGGGTCACGATGGACCACACCACGATCGACATAATTAAGTCATTTGATCGACGGACCAAGTTGTGAGTGACTTAATCGATGTGATTAAGTCATTGTATTAATAAATTTGTGGTTAATCATGTGTGATTAACATTTATGGTATAAAATTTTAATTTTAAGAATACATGACTTGACAACATATGTTAATAATTTGAATCATATTGACCAATTATATGTTAATGGACCTTATATCACACTAACATAAATGTGACACGTAATTTAATAACATGTGTCACATCAATAAATTGTATGATTTTATGTCACCATGTGACATGATCAAATGACATGTTTTTGATAACATATGTGATTTAATAACATATATATTTTATACATATGAATGCACTAATGTATCAATGGACTTTATGTCACATTAACATAATTGAACCGTTGGATTGAATTGCACCCTCTAGATGTGATCCTTGTATATGATTGATCATGTATAACCATCACAATTAAGATCATGTGGTCATGATCTTTATGTCATGTCACGTTAATATGTTATTATGTTACAACGAACATATAACATAACATATTAAGACACATACTGGGCTAAGATAAAACTTAAACCCAAACCAAAAGAAGAGAGGGGGCCGAAGCCTACCACTCTCAGAGCAAAGAGTCCTTACCACAAGGAACTCTTAACCTTGCCCCTTCTTCATTCTTTTTTTAATGAGGACCCCTTAGGGGGTATTTATAGCCTCCCACAGAGGCAGTTAGAAGCCTAGAGGCTCCCCCTCACCGAGTGGAGGTGACATTTATTCCCGCGCTAAGAATTCAAGTGTAAGTCCTACCCTCACCGAGTCGAGGTTATATTTATTCCCGCGCACAAAATTCAAGTATAAGTCCTACTCTTACCGGGTGAAGGTTACATTTATTCCCACGCATAAAATTTAAGTGAGAGTCATACCCTTACCGGACTGCGGTTAAGATTCTTCTCCACCCTCACCGGTTAAGAGGCTTCCATGCACTCTCACCGAATTGCAAGTTACCATGAAGAATTACTCATGGTAAAAAAAGTAAAAGTCTCAAGTTCTTACCCTCACTGGGCTCAAGTTATTACCCTCACCGGGTTGTAAGTTATTACCCTCACTGAACTCAAGTTACTATGGAGGGCACCCGGTGAGGGTCAAGAATCTTACTTAAAGTAGGATTCTTTTTTCTTCTTCTTCTTCTTTTTTTTTTTTTTGGGGGGGGGGGGAGATCCCAAACCCCATCCTACCCTCACTAGGTGGGACTTCTCCACACGGTGGTGGACTTCAAGTCCACCAGCAAGTGGAGTCTTCCCACCACAGGTGGGGAAGAGTTACCACCCTCACCGGGTCGGCTTTTCCCATCCGATGAGGGTGGGAAGTCCACATGTAGGTGGACTTCTCTCCTCGCACATCTTCCTCTCTCTCTTTTTTTCCTTTTTTGTGGTAGAAATAGGGGGACTGGGCCCCTTTTCTTCTTACTCCTGCTGCCACTGTCTACCGTGCTGCTCCTACTGCTACTTTACCTTTTTTTTTTTTTCAATAGTGGGCTATTGCAACAGTGACAGCAGGAGGCATGGAATGCAGAATCGGCCGATTCGAATCAGGATCGGCGAGTCTCGATCCAGTCGGAATCAACCGATCCTAGTCAATTCTGGCCAATTTTAGTTGATTCTAGCCGATCCGATCCCGATTTGAATCGGGATCGGTGGGTCCCAATCCGGCCTTCCAATCCGTGCCGGAATTCCATGGCGGGAGGTGACAGTGGTGCGATGGCACCCGAGATAGGCTTTGGATCATAAAGATGATCCAAACCTGGCTCTAATACCAAAAAGTTTATGCGAGACAATGGAAGGAAGAGGATGGCGATATTTTGGCATCACACCCGGCCCCGTCATAGGGTAGATCAAATCTCATCGTAAGGTCATCTTCTCTGTTGCAAAGAATCACAAAAAGGAAAGAATAGCTAGGGTTTCCTTTTTTTGCTCTATTTAAAATATCATCGTCATTCAATGAACAAAATGTACAGATTCTCTCCCTTATAAAGGGAGAAAAATACCAATTTGCAACTATACCCTATAAAGACCTAAAATAATATAAATATCCCCGCTATTGAAAAATATTCAAATAAATACCAATTTATCCCTAAAATAATAAAGGAAAATACAAAAAGAAGAGAAAATAACTCTCCAAACTAGCTTCATCAATTAGTCGTGCCATCTACAAACCAAAGTGAGGTCGGCGCTGTCAGATTGGTCAGATTGTCCTCGAACCACTGTAAAATGCATTGGCAAGATTCGAGCGAGCGTCAGTTCTAGATCCCCATCAATAGTCTATCCTTTGAGCTATAAGTTTAGGTACACCTTTTCATCTTAGTTTTCTTCCTTAATGTTTAATGCATATTAGATTATTATTCAAAGCATGGTTCTACCAAATTAAGATTTATAATTCATTAATCATGCTTTTATGATGCTTATATAATTACATGTAAAATATCCATGGTCACCAGTATCATCAATTGGCATAGGGCATATGCAAGAAATAAAAACGTCTGAAAGAAATAACCACCTTGGAATTTTAGGCACCGGCCTTGGTAGTCTGCCTGGATGATAAGGGGGTCAACCGACTCACTTCATTTAGGCATTTTAGAAACATTGATCCCATCATCCTCATCTCTGCTACATAGATTTTGTTATACATTTGTTCCTCAACAGTCCAACTGTCAACCCCACACAAGATAGTGTTACGATAGTGTAGTAAAATTGGCTTTTGGGCTTTATGGGAACCAATCAATTACAGATGACTCTAGGCGCACCTCTCCATTTTAACCAACCTGCTTAATCCTATATGGACATCCCTTTAGATCTTTTCATTATCTTGAGTAATAGAACATAAGTATTAGAAGTTACCATCTTTAGGAATAACTTACCCATCAATCACTGCCAGGTCTTCTTGGTCTACAAATATATTAATGAAATTACATTTCATGTGTTTCGATTTAGTATGACTGATCCTAAACCCTTTACATTCCAATGCATCCCCCCACCATTCTACCTTATTTAAACCCTCAATATTTTCATTTTTTCATCAATCAAAAGAATAATATCATCTGCACATGACATATATGCCAAAGGATAAATATAGGGGGTATTTACACAATTTTATAAACTATAGGTTAAATTAAAAGTAATAAAACTAAAGGGATAAATTTTAAATTTTCAGACCTTAATGGATCCTCAATGGGGCAGTTTTAATGGGCCAAATGGACCCAATATATTGGGTCTTAATTGGGCTCAAAAATATTATTGGGTCTTAATTGGGCTCAAAATTAACCCATTTATTTAAGAAATTGGGCCAGAATTAGAGCCCTTAATGGGCTATAAGTTTGGGCCTAAGAGGGTCATGTTCGTGGGCTGATGGGAGCCCAAGATGGGACCCCCACCGCCCCCCTCCTATAAGGGGTCAGTTTCTCCTTCCCGTATTCCAGCCTAGGCAGAGAGAGAGAGAGAGAGGGCTCACCTCCAACTGCTGCAACCCAAGGGAAGCTATCTTCTCCAAGGAACTTCAAGGAGAAGGTGCTCCCGATCTATTCAAGCTACTATTTTGGTCTTCCTTGAGGTAGCGTGATAGTCCTCTATGTTCATTTTATTTTGGGTTTTAGATGGAATTCAGATATGTTAAATTGATGCGTGAATAGGAAAAATTCTGTCAAAATTTTCCTTGAATTCCCAGCATGAGGAAACATGAAATTATCATATATTCATATTCTCTTCTGTGAAAAGAGTACTAGTCCTCGTTGTGATTTAAAAGAACATGTTTTCAAAGTGAAGGTGCTGGATAATTCATGCATGTGTTAAAAGCTAATTACCTGAAGATGTACCTTTCATTTTGCCAATAAGATGCATGTTTTACATATTTCATTCAGAGTTTTGAAGATTATATCATGTTCCTTAACTGAAATTTCCAGGCTATGATCTGTGATAACACAAACACAAGTGCCAAGTGTCGACATAGACGAGTGTGCCAGGCACAGTGATATCTTAAAAATAGGACAAGAGGACAAGGAGAAATTATATATGTATATGATAATATGTAATTAATGAAATTTATTTAAACTATACAAATATAACTAAAATATATCAAATTTTATCATGTAGACAAGTATTTTGAGAAGATATGATAAGTATTCTAAAAAATCTCTAGTATTTAGTTTGAAATCTTGAAGTAGAGGTTGGACACGGGTGTTCAAGTATCGTGTCGTTCCAAGTGTCTAACACAGGTCTCTCATAAAAATAGAAGTATCCACCAAATCATAGTTATTACAGGATTGGCGGAACTCTAGGCATAGAGTTCATGATTTCCTCTTAGACCACTACTAAGACAATTATCCAATGAAAATCCGATTAGTAGAACATATTTTGTGTACACTTTGTGGTCTAAAAGAAAGGAGCTTCATTATGAAAACCTTACAATGACGTCAACAGAAAATCAGTAAATTTAGAATGAACATTTCTTATTAGAAGTGAAGATAGAAGAAGAGAGAAGGTGGGCAGAAAAACAGTGTGCGGTGGCTCTCTCTGTCTCGCACACACAGGCCAACCAGCACAAGGGGGCTTTTATATACTAGGGCATCATAAGTTATAAGGCCAAAGACAAGTTTAGCCTTGTTAACATAAAGGAAAAGGATAAAACCAGAAAAAAACCAGCAAACACATAAAAGGTCTAAAATGCCCTAACTAAAGACTACTCTTCACTACACTCCCCCTCAAACTGAGCATGGATATTAAGCATGCCCAGCTTGTTAATTACATTCAAAAATTGATCTTGAGACAACCCTTTGGTGAGAACATCAGCTAGCTGTTGGTCGATGTTGATGTATGGTAAACACAAGTCTCCACTATCAAGTTTTTCTCAAATAGTGTATATCAATCTCAATGTGCTTAGTCCTATCATGCTGAACTGGATTGTTGGCAATATTGATGGCAACTTTGTTGTTGCAATAGAGTTTCATAGGCCTCTTGACAAAGATACCAATGTCATGAACTAACAATCATATCCATTAAAGTTCAGCAACTGATTGTGCCATAGCTCTGTATTCCGCCTCTGCATTGGACCTAGCACATACAGACTGCTTTTTGCTCCAAGTGACAAGGTTTCCTCCTAGAAACATGCAATATCCTGTAGTAGATCTCCTGTCATCCTGGGAACCAGCCCAATCAGCATCTATGTACCCTTCAAGCACAAGAGGCTTTCCACCAAAGAATAATAATCCCTTTCCTGGACTTGACTTTATGTACCTCAGGATTTTATCCACTGCTCTAAGGTGGGAGGTCGTTGGAGCATGCATGAATTGACTTACTACACTGACAGCATAAGCAATATATGGTCTTATCAAAGCCAGGTATAGTAGCTTGCCAACAAGTCTCTAATAAGATCATTTCTCAGACTCAGACAATGGTTCACCATCTGCAAGGCTAAGCATGTGGTTTGGCTCAATGGGTATATATGTAGCTTTGCATCCCAGTTTTTCTATTTCTTTCAGTAAGTCCAGTGCATACTTGCGTTGGCACACGTAGATTCCTCTAAAGGATCTAGCAACTTCAATGCCAAGAAAGTATCTCAATTTTTCTAAATCCTTAATTTCAAATTCTTTTGTCAATTTCTTCTTTAGGACAACAATTACCTCTTCATTATCACCCGTAATGATTATGTCATCCACATACACAATCAAAATAACAACCTTACCACCTATTCTCTTGATGAACAAGATCTGATCAGCATTGCTTTGAATAAAGCCAAACTTAATCATAGCAATTTTGAACCTCTCAAATCATGTCCGAGGTGATTGCTTCAAACTATACAGTGCCTTCTTTAATCTGCACACTTTTCCCCCAGTAACAACACCAAGAGGTGGCTGCATATATACCTTCTCTACCAGGTCACCATTCAAGAAGGTATTTTTCACGTCAAACTGGTACAATTCCCAGGAAAAGTGTGCTATCAGGGATAAAAGTACTCTGACTGGATTCAGTTTGGCTACTGGTGCAAAAGTCTCCTATAGTCAAGGTCATAAGTTTGAGTGAACCCTTTTGCCACTAGTCTAGCCTTGAACCTTTCAACAGTTCCATCTATCCGAAACTCGGTAGTGTACACTCATTTGGATCCCACTAGCTTCTTTTCCTGAGGAAGATCAACCAATTCCCAGATATTTTTTGCTGAAGAGAATCCATTTCTTCTTCCATAGCTTTCATCCAGCGGTGATCCTTGCTGGCTTCTACAAAGGTAAGAGGAGTGGAACAAGTAGACAAGGCAGCAATAAAACTCATATAGGAAGGGGATAATTTTGAGTAGCAAAGGTATCGAGAAATAGGATGTTTGGTGCACTCACTTACACCTTTCCGGACAGCAATAGGTTTCTCGAGGTTATCCTGCAAATTGTCAGAAGGAACAAAGAACTCAGGGGGCTGTTCAGGCTCAAAGACAGTGTTACCTTCCTGGGTTGGTAGATCAACAAGAGTAACCTTATACCCTCTATCCCAGCGTCCTCTTGAATGTTTTTAAGGGGCTGTTGCGTCTTGTTCTTGCGGACATAATGATTTAGAATCTTGTTCCCTCCAGTCAAAGTAGTGTCGCTGTCATGTTGATTCGTGGATGTGGCTGAGACCTCAGAGATGACACCTCTGCTAGGGGGAATAGCAGTAGAGGATAAGGGTGGAACAACATCTGGCACATCATCAATAACAATGGGAAGGGAACTGCAATGCTCCTCCTCAGACACATCCAAGGAAGAAGAATATGGGAGGTGTTCAAAAAAGGTAACATCTTTGACAATATACTTCTTCCTGGCCTAGGGATCATAGCACTTGTATCCCTTTCGAGTAGAAGTGTACCCAAGAAAGATGGCCCTGGTGGCTTTTGCATCCAGTTTTGAATGAACCGGAGCCAAATTATGAACAAAGCATAGACATCCAAACACTCGCAATGGCAACGGAAATGGTGAGTATTGGGGCCTGAGAAGAGAATAGGGGGTCCTTAAGTGAAGAACATGAGATGGCATTCGGTTGATGAGGTATGCAACAGTGAGAATAGCCTCTGTCCCTTATTTTTTGTGAAGACCATGGTGGAGGAGTAGTGTCCGAACAGTCTCAAATAGATGTCCATTTTTTCTCTCAGCTATCCCATTCTGTTGGGGTGTATAGGGGCATGAGGATCAATGAAGAATACCCTCATCCTCAAGGATCATATTCAGATTTTTCTGGAAATATTTTTTTGTATTGTCTGATCGAAATACTTTTATTTTTTTTCTCAAACTGATTTTCCATCATTTTTTTCAAACACCTGAACCACTCATGGCACCGCCTCCCTGGACTTCATTGGATATACCCACGTGCAATGTATAAAATCATCAATAAATGATATAAAATACCGACTGTCATCAAGAGAGAGAATAGAAGAAGGGCCCCACACATCAGAATAGACAAGTTCAAAAGATGTAGAACTTTTATTCAATGACTGTGGAAATTGAGTTCTACAATGTTTAGCAAGATAACACACTTGACATGCAAGAGACTGCATGTCAACCTTATTGAATAAAGAAGGAAACAACATTTTAAATGATTTGAAAGAAAGATGTCATAAACGGAGATGCCACGACTGAATCTCTCTTATTTTGTTTGACATAACATTGATACTACTGGACTGAAGGGCAGCCCTATGCTTGGACTGAAGTTGATAGAGGCCTCCCACTTTACGTCATCTCCCAAGAGGTTGTCCCGTCTTCAAGTCCTGAAACACAATGACAAGGAAAAAATGTCACTGAACAATTTAAGGATTTTGTCAAGTTACTAACAGAGAGAAGGTTAATAGGCAGCTTTGGGACATGAAGAGTTGAGGACAAGACAAGATGATCATCTAAAGGAATGTTGTCTTTCCCAGCAATGGTGGCAATAGTGCCATCAGCGATGGTCACTTTATCTCATCCAGAGCACAAAGTATAGGAAGTGAACAATGTAGAAGTACCCGTCATAAGATCAGTGATTCCTGAGTCAATGATCTAGGAGTTTCCACCAGTGTGGGAGACAACACTGAGTGTTGTCCCAAGATTACCTGACTGGCTAGTGGAGGTGGACAACTGAGATAGGAACCACTGTAGGTTAGCTATGTCAGAAGTGGACAGCCCTGCAAAACTCCCTAGAGTAGTGGATGATGTGCTCTCATCAGAGGCTAAAGGTGTAGATGACCCTGTAGGCTTGGCTGACACTGCAGTTCCTTCGACTTTCTGGTTCTGCTTGAACTTCAGAGGCTTCTTGTTTGGATGCAATTCCCAGCAAAAATCTACATAATGATTCTCTCACCCACAAGGAGTACACTTTCTCCCTCCTTTCTTTGGGTCTTTTCGGGCTCCATCTCCTCCTTTCCACTAATGTTTGTACTGACAAGTGCAGAATGTTCTCTAGTACTAATCCACTTGCATCAGCTTGCATAGTCTTTCGCCTCCTCTCCATTATAACAACTTTCTTATAACACTACTCAAGTGAGGTGATCACCTCAAAGTTGAGGATATGAGACCTTAACCCTTCATATTCGGTGTTTAGGCTATGTAAAAATTTTAGGACCCTCTGATCTTGTATGTGTTTTAGATATTTCCTATGGTCTGCTACTGAATTCCAATCAAAGATAGCATAAGTATCTTGCTCCTCCCACAAAGCCCTCAAGACCATGTAGTATTCACACACAGGCTTACTACCCTGTTTAGGGTCATGAATAGCAACCACAAAAGCATACATATTTACTGGATTAGCCTTCCCACAATACATCTCCTCCAGTATAAGCCACATCTGTCTTGCAGTAGACTTTCTTACAATATACTTCAACTGTCCATCTGTCACAGAACTCAGGTTCCAGGTCCTCACAATGTTGTCCTAGTGCTCCCAATCATCATACTTCGGGTCGTCCACTGAAGGTGAGGTTATTTTGCCATTTATGTAACCTACCTTTGCTCGAGCGCTAACAAAAGTCTTTTGTTGCTGCCCAGTCCAGGTAATTTAAATTATTCAACTTCACAGGGGGAAGTTGAAGATGAAAATTTCCCCCCACGTTATCCCCTTTGGAAGATACTTCGTTTGTTGTCACCTCAGACATACCCTCATTCCTCGGAGGCCTTTCGGCGGCACATACAGAAGAGAGATGATGCAACCGCAAAAAGGAATGCACCCACAAAAAAAAAAAAAAAAAAATCTGCAGTAGCGCAAAATGAAGAAGTCGACCTCGTAACAGTCCCTAAAATAGGAGATTGGTGCAGCAAGGAAGTGAAGAAGGCTTCCAAGGACCCCAGAAAGGGTGCAAACAGCAGCAAGGGGCCGGCTACCACCAACCAGCAGGGTAAGGAGTCCAGTGGCCCCTAGAGAGGGAACCGGTCACCAAGGAGGCCCCAAAATTGAGCATCGGTCACCAAGAAACCCTAAAAAGGGTACCGGCCACAGGGAGGAAGCTTGGACTGGTTCCGGCGGAGAGGAGCCTGGCTGCCACCCTCTAAACCTTCACGGCAAGGTCTGAGCTTCCAAGAAGGACCCCATTTGCTAGGGAGGAACCCTAGACAGGTGTGGTGGGGAGGAAGGAAGGAACCGGCCTGGTTGGAGACCCAAAATAGGGGACCAGACCTTAGCCTTCTTGATCTCCCACAGTTGGACACCTCTTTCTTAGGGTTTTTCCTTTCTTTGTGCAGGAAATCTCCTTTGGGAAGATAAGAAAGGCCAACCAGCTAAAGGTTTTTCTTCTTCTTTCTCACAGGAGCTCTGATACCATGAAGATAGAAGAAGAAAGAGCGAAGGTGGGCAGAAAAACAGTGTGCGGTGGCTCTCTCTTCTCACATATACAGCCTGATCAGCACAAGGGGGCTTTTATATATTAGGGCATCACAAGTTACAAGGCCAAAGACAAGGTTACCCCTGTTAACATAAAGGACAGGGATAAAACCAGAAAAAACAGAGAAAAGCCAGCAAACACATAAAAGGTCTAAAATGCCCTAATTAAGGACTACTTTTCACTACAAGAAGATTAACATGAGCCCACTAACATACAAGTTTAAAGATCCCACTAGATAAAATAAAGTTTGAAACATTTTCTTCGTGTTTAGATTATATAGAGGTTACTCTAGAGTATTATGAAGAATAAGTATCACCTTATTATGATGAGAAGAAAGGAGATGAAAGACAAACCTCCGAGAGATGAAGAACCAATCAAGGACCCCATTAGTGTTCCTTAAAGAATAGGAAATACGGAGGAAAGTGGGAAACTTTTCTTCCAGATTTGGATTCCTTGAGTGATGTTTTAATTTAATAATATATGAAGTGACTGTCTCTTGAGGATAGGGGGCACTAGGTTAGCTCCTTATGACTTATACTAGTAGGAGCACGAAGTGTCTCTCCTTTCAAAGGATTTTAAGTCCAGACTCAAAACTACCAACTTAAAGAGAGTTTTAAGACCTTTCTTGAGTGCACTCGTGACTGGGACAGATTGTGGCTAGAAGACTGCATTACTAGGTCAGCCTGCTACACACCTTACCTAAGCAGAGTAGCAAGAGATTCCTCAAGACAGATGGGTGGAAAGTAAGAGGATTGTCGGTAGATGGCCTCAACTACTTTACTATTGCTAGTGAGTGGTTATCCCTATCATTTTGGGTTAGTTGGAGGGATGATCAACTAAAAAACATAGACCAATTGGAAAGAAATAAAAGAAGCAAAGTGACTCATTCTTGAAATCCTACGAAAGATGACTTCTACTAAATTACCTTTATTAATTCTTATTCTTATTGTTATATATTATTATTAAATCCTATATATATTACTAATTAAATAAAAGAAGAAAAAGTAGAAGAAAAGACGAATAAAAGGATGTTAAATAGGAGAGTCGAGGTAAATTAGATAACATAAGTTATCTTTTCAATTTGCTGGTTTCCTGTATTTAATTTGCATTCATTAAATGCATGTAAAATATAAAGGCAAAAGGAGTAAAAGATGGGCATGAAGTACATTTGAAAAGTAAAAGAAAAATATTTCTTCTAAAAGGATGAAAGAATTGGGGTAGTGAGTGAGGGAAGATTGTAGAGATTAGCGAGTAAATTACCCCTATTGGATTCTCATTTCTGAGACCAATTCCTTCAATTTTCGTCAGTTGACGTAACTTTTCTTTTGAAAAGAATGTACTTTTAGTTTCCACTCGTACTAGTTGTTCTCTAAGTTCAGCTTGTAATCATGGACGTGTAATGCAATGATGAATGTTTATTTTTAATCACTTTCATATTCTTGTGATTAGATATTCATATATGCCTTTAGAAATTATACACACGAAATTCCACATTCGGGTCCTTTATAAAAGTAGGACCTTACAACATAAATATTTCATCACTTCATTTATAAGACAAACTAACATAAAGAGGTTCTATCTTCAAAAGGAAAAAAATAATGTAAAGAGGTAATGGCTTAGTGCTAACCATTGCTATAATCATATAATAATAGGAAAGTCAAATATCTCTCCAAAGATAGTACCAACACTAGTCAAAGCTCTCTCGTATGTATCCTTAAGCACATTAATACATCCTTTAGATACTCCATTCTTCTCTAAGTGTGACTTTGTTTGCAGAATAACTTAAACCAGAATAAGGTTCTGGGGATTTCTTAAACCATAATAAGAGGTATTTTGATTTGGTAAGTTGTTGGTATTCCACCCAGAATAAGGAGAATTACACTGCGCTATTCCAAGTGATTTGGTAGGAATAAGTGGAATAAGGAGTGAAATAAAAGGTAAAATTGAGAGAATTGGGGGAATTAGATTTTCCAGGTAGGTTTGGGGAGTTGGGGGAATTGGAGGAATTAGGCATACCCTCAACCAAATCAGAATATGGCCTTTATACCGGCTATTCTGGCCCTATTCCACAAACAAAGTGAGCCTAAAGTTCTGCTAATTAGCTCCCTTGGTACTCTATCATAGACCTTCTCTAAATCAACGGAAAATCATATCTTGATCTTTTCTCATCTCTCTATATCTCTCCATTAATTGCCTCAATAAGAGGATAACCTTTGTAGTAGATTGACTTGGGTTGAATCCAAACTGATTTTTAGAAACACTAGTTACAAGCCTATGACGCTTCATTCTATAATCGTCCGATGATGATATAGTGCTACTTATGCTATACATGAGCTCCACCAACTCTTGGTATGGACACATGTCACACATCTAGAACCAAGAGTGACTCACCCTAATAAAATGTTGTCTCATATCCAAATCATGAGCAACTCACCCCTATTATCCTCATATTTCACTTCCTTTTCTCTAATGAGCACCACATCTAGTGGTGCCACTAGCGTCCATAGCCACTGTCTGTACAGTGCCACAGGCGTGCATAATAGTTGTGCACACTGCTGATGTGCATAGCTGTTTAACAACAATCCCTAATTTGTCTAGGATGTACAGTGACTGACAATGCTGCCAGCATAAATAGCGGCCAACAGTGGTCCTATTGTGCCCAGTGGCAGTGGCCAATAAGTTGCCAACGTGCATTGCAACCATATAGACCACATGATGCAGGACAACAGAGAAGAAGAGGGAAGAAGGTGAAGGTAAAGGCCTTTGGTGCCACACCGACAGTGGGATAATGGACTCCAAGCGTCACATTGGTAACTAGGGCATTGCACCTCACCCCCATCTCGGGGTTTTTGGTCCTCCATCTTAGAGAAGAAAAGGAAATAATTCAAAATTCGCAATAAAACTCAGCATTAATAAAAAAAAAAGTGTTCATGATTATTTAAAGAGAAACCAAACCCTAAAGACTCCCTAAACTTGACTCTGGACCAAATTACCCCTAACCTGAAAAATAATGCAAAAATTTGCACTAAAAATCCCTAACAATGAAAAATCACACCTAAAATTTGGAAAAAATAGAAACATGTTAAATGGCTCCAAATAAGCCAAATAAAATATCTATGTACTCATCTAAAAATAACCTATGTATTAAACGAACTCTAAACTATCTCTGAGGCACAAAAAACTATCACAGCTCTCTGACGGCAGTAGACAACTCCATCATACGTAATGCAATGGTGTGCTGGTCTTGGATCCCCATCACCACAAGTATGCATAACAACAAGGCTTTTCTTACCAAAATTAGGCTTCACGCGGGAAACATTTTTGAAAATTATAACACTCATTCTAGAAGCACCAAGGCAAAACACCAACGTGGGGAAAATATTAACAGAGAAATTCAATCAGGAATAATATATGTACTAAATGGGTTGGTTGGGGGCATAAACAAAGATAGCTAGTAGCCTAGTCCTAAAGTGATTATTGCACACAGATCCAACATGAAATAGTGGGTGAAATGATAAATAACTTAAAATGTCTACAAGGTAGTGTCCTTATTTAATATAGAGCCTTAAATGGGAAGGTAGTCATTCCGCACATAGCTTTTATCTAGCAACTTTTGTTGTGGTTGCAGAAAGAGGAACTGGGTAAAATAACAATTACCTACAACCCTACACAGGAAATTTTGGAAAAGATTTCTACATCTAACAAAACAAATTCTGCAATTTAATTTAAAGCAAAGCAAACTGTTCCCTTAAATCAACACTGAATGAAATAAAAGAAGCAAAGAAATGAAAGAAATAAAGAAAACGTTCAAACTCACTCTTGTCCGAGACCCCCAAACAAGATGACACTTTTCTCCACATGCATACACATGCAAAATAATGAGTGAACCAATGCAAGACAGGATTCATAAATCTAGATCTGAGCGTGATCCTACACATTGTTATGAACAATCCTTTCAATGAAGAGTGCACGGCACCAGGACAGCTCTGTAGGCACCCTCGGATTGTTAACATTTCAAGCAAAATTTACAAAGCCGGACCTGAAGCCTAAAAAAGAGAAATACACTTGTTTACCACTTTATGTTGTATGGTTATATAATAAAAAAGGAAAATGCTGCATTGACACACTTGTACCAGCCACACGAATCTATACTCGTAAACTAATTTCATTCAGATCCATTTAAGCTCTAACTTCAATGCCTATCATCTTAACTATATGTATGGGAGGATTACAAAAATCTGCATGCTAGTCTTTTTTTTTCCTACCATTATGTTATAACTATCATATGCTTCAGTCTCTTGACTGAGTTCAAAAGAGTACATCGTCATCATCAAAGCCTGTCTTATCTATTTGTAGTCGGCTACATGAATCCTGTCACGCCATTTTAATCTATCCAATGACATACTTGTCGTTAAACATAGGAACATCGTGTCCTTTCTGCTACATCTAACCAGCTCCTTTTAGGTCTTCTCGATGCTTTCTACCCTTCATTTTGGGTCATTTTGTCTACCATTACATTATAACCATTGTATTCTTCAGTTTATTGACTTGAGTTGGAAAGAGAACATAAGGGAAATAAATGGATTTTTCATTTATATTTATATTTACATTTTAAAAATCTCCCTTCTTATCTTGGTTATCTTCCATCACAGTGCAATCCCCCATCCAGATTAGAAATTCATTAATGCACTGTAGTAACAAGCATTATTGTCCAACTATAGGAAAAAATGAAATACAGACTACATCAATGTTTTCTTAAGAATCAACGTCGTCATGATTTCCTTTCACTTCACTAGATTATTCTCCCATGAATCTGACATTCAACCAATGTCATTTCTCCCATTAATCTGACATTCAACCAATGTGAGAAGTGATCCTTCAAGCTAAAATGCCTTAAAGACGATAGCACCATGTTCACAAAGTCTAGTTCCAACAGAATATGACAGAGGAGAAACCTGTTGTTTTTCCCCAATTTCCAAATTCTACCTCTAAATTTTTTAGATTGAAGCATTTAAAATGGACCTTTAGTCTTCTCTCAATCCATGTTCGCTTCCTACCTTATCTCTGACTAAACAGCAAAATCTGACTTTTGTCCCTAACAAATCCAATGATGTCCGTTTCCCATTGTACACTCAGAAATACTATATATATCAAACAATGGAAAAAGCCAAGGCATTAAGACTAACATGTCCCACAGTTTAGTTTAGTTTTTTTTTAACTTTAAACTATAATTTTAACGTGTCATATTATGATAATGTACAAGCAACTTTTAAACTTACTCACAAAACAGAGTCAAGAATTTTGATAAGCAGCATATTTTGGGCCTTTGGCACACTTCAAAATCAATCACAAAAAATAGTTGCAAAATTCACAAGTCTCTAACTGTCATCCAAACAAAATTTACGTGTGAATGATAACAAAATGATTCAATCACAAAACTTACTCACAAAACAGAGTCAAGAATTTTGATGAGTGGGCCTTTGGCACACTTCAAAATCAATCACAAAAAATAGTTGCGAAATTCACAAGTCTCTAACCGTCATCCAAACAAAATTTACATGTGAATGATAACAAAATGAAACACAAGACCTGAGCGGCAGTGCCAGCAGCTCTCTTCATCCCGCTCAAAGTAATATATATTTGAATGCAATTGGCAAGCTTCTGACATCCTTTTGGACATACATTTTCCATTTTCTGAAAACAAAGCCTTTGGCATTAACATAATATAAGATAAAAATGGCAAAATGAGCACAAATTTTGTGATTAGATCTTTTAAGCAATTTTGAGTGTTACTTGCTCGCTTGGTATCAAAAGCTTGTTTTAGCATGCATCCAAACTTTATTGAGAGTGTACTCAACAATGCCCCAGTAATGATAAATATCCAATTTGGCCCCTCCACTTGAGCCTGCCTTCGCTGATGGGATCTTTGTACCCTCACATTTGTTTTGGACTTCATCTTAAAAGTGACTTTCCCAAGAAGCTACCTGAAGAAGAAGACTCTGGACTAGATGAAGAGAGATAAACCTGCAAGAACTCGCTCAAGTCAATATTTCTTTAAAAAAACATTCAAAAGACCATGTAATAGCAGAAATCAATGTGAGAAAAATAAAATAATAAACATCACAGGTACATATGGTTCAACTTCGTGGAAAAATCACAATTAATAACCAAGGAGAAACCACTAAGATGGGCATTCTAGATAAAAAAAGAAGAAAGTCAACATGATAAGAGATGGGACACATATTTCCAGCAACCTTACTGTAACACATTGGCAGGAAAAGCATAATACTAAGAAGAAAGTACTTACATTCGCAGGCAATAAGCAAACATATGAGCAGATGACCATGAGAAGGCACAACCATAAATGCACTAAAAGCCAAGAATAAATCCACTATACTCTGTTTCATCACATTAGAGCAATCAACCAACTAATAACCTTCCAGTCTCCAGCTCACATAGGAAAGATAACAAACACTTAGAATTTGGTGCAAAACAATGACAAAACATCAAACATAGTTCAATCAGATCTCTCAAAACTTTGAATGCTTCATCATTAAGGAGAAAACCACAGCCAGAAGGACACTGCAAACGCTTCGCTTTAAACCCTAAAATAAAACAAAAGTGAAAACCTAAGGTAATAAGAATCCATGAGCCGCATATCTCAGGCTGCTGAAAAAAAAAATCTTTTTCTTTTCTTTCCTTTTTTATTTCACTTTTCCTTTGGTGTCAGGTGAGAAAGGAATGTGCATCATCTAGCGTGTTATGAGTGTGGCACCTCCCATATTTCAAATTTAGAAACAACAAGCAATCATTCCACATATTGGCAATGCTGTCAACAACCACACATTGAATGGACGATAAGATGGAGGTTTCATTCCGGAAGCTTCTCAAGTTACATTTGCGATTGAAGAGTACCTCCAATAACCACCACGAACGCAACAGCAGAAGCACTCAAAACCCATCCTACACCAGGCTTTCCCTACAGTGACAGTCTAAACATGCTCTATTTCTAATAAGAGTCCCAACACAAATGGCCTCCTCCATTCTTCCATTAAACCAAACTTCATACACGCTCCCGACAAAACGAAAAGGGAAAAAGGATAGGCAAGTAATACCAGAAACGGATGTAACACAAGAGAGGAAACCCTAGCAGTGGCGACAGCCACAGGGGAGAGAAACTAGAAAACAAATAAGAAGATAACAGAACAAAAGAGCACACGACAATGGCAGACGAACAGTGACGTGAATGGGGAGAGGGGAGAAGCGAACCAGCAGAAGAAGCAAGCGAAAGAGGGGAACGAAAACCCAGCGAACGCGGTCTCATCACCCGGCGACCTCCATCTCCATCTCCTCCCGCCACCCAAACCGGGGAAACAGGCGGCGGCCGAGATAATGCTGGAGAGAGGATGAGAAGATGCAGCAGCAGCAGCAGCCGAGATGGAGGTGGGGATGGAGAAGAAAATCCAACGCCGCCACTCACTGCTCTGCTCTCGCCTCTGCTGCTCTCACTCCACCTCCCATGGCGCCACTTCTCTCTCTCTCTCTCTCTCTCTCTCTCTCTCTCTCTCTCTCTCCAAATCTCCCTAAAATCTCTCTAACCTCTCTCCTGCTTTTTTTTTCCCTACCTTTTGTTTTATTTCTTGAAAAATAAAAGGGAAAGAGGGGCACGGTTTGGCTGACCTCGCGATCAGATGACTCGATCTTTTGATTGGTGAATTTACGGAAAATGACGTCAGTTAGTGGATATGGGGTCAGCTCACATGATCCCGCACGAATAGAACGAGGGGACAGCGTTAGAGAGGGGGACCAGCTGATGAGGTCAGCTAGGGGCCGTTCGCGAAAGGGGGGCGAGAAAAAGGGTGATTTGGCGGGCTTCGGTTACGTGAATTTGGAGGCCGCGGTAGTGAGGTGGTGGGGGTTCCGCTGCGGCGCACACGTGCGGGCAGGGGTGGTTGGTTTCCGAGCTGTTTGGTGACGAATTACAAGCTTTGCCGGTTGCCACGATCCACAATTACAAAATGGTTAGCTAGATTAAAGAAATTTTTGTTTTGTGGAGTTCACCCATTGCATAGCATGCAAGTGGTCCTTTTATAAGTGGAAAGAATTTAATTTCTAGGATTTACTTATTTTCTCTTAAAAAGGAGATGTTTATGAAATGATGACTCTTCCACAATTCGTTAGTGCATACTCGTGTGGTTATATGTTATACCCCTTCATGCATGAAAATATGAAAAAATGGTGCCCACAAGGTTGAATGAGATGCAATTCATTTCCATCAATTCCACTTCATTGGGTGTAGGAAAGAGAATTTTTCTTTTATGGGAGGCATTTTTTATAAAATGGTGTTTCAATATCAAATTATTTGATTCTCTGTATGATCCATCTTGTGGTTGATCCTGTGGAAGTGACAGTTATCAAGGAGACCAAAGGTTGTAGACAGCTTGAAAAAGTTAAGCATTTATATTAAATGTTGCTCATCTAGAAAGTAAGAATATTAGACTACAATAGCTTGATAATAAAGTATGATCTTATCAAAATGACATGAAACATCTAAATTAGATATTAAACATAATTCTTTTATGGTTAAAATCTATACTTTCTCATAATCTTTCAAATAATTAGATTATAAGTGTGCTCCATAGTCTAATTGGTTTCAAGTGGTAGGTAGGATTGCTGCCTAATGCACAGAAGGTTGTCGATTTCTCAGTGGAACTCTCGCTATTCTTAGCAAAATTGTCTCATCCGGACCCCCCCTCTCCAGGTGTCGTTTCCTGCACATTCTGACACACAAAATGGGAAAAAAAAAGCGGGGGAAGCCCAGTCCCTCTTTGTCTTATCGTCCCTCTACCCCTTGGACGATGTCCCCTCCACCAACCTCCTGCCTCTGCCACATGTTCTTGGTTTTACAGGGTTCCCCCTTTGATCCAACTTTGGAGTTTGGTCTCTCAGTGTTGCCCAGACTCCAGCAGACGTGATTACAACACCCTCAATTACCATCATCCCCTAGTGTGCTATTTGTGTTTCTCCCCTTATGTTGTTCTCCCCCATGTTCCCCCATTCTACCCTTGCCTCTTCCCACCATTTTGAACTGAAGGCTACTTGCTTCGTCCCTTACGGCCATGTAGCTCCCTAATAGCTCGTAGCTAGATCCTTTGTAGTCCTCTCAAGACGCTTGTGCTTTAGTTCCCATCGCATGCCTCATTAGATGTGTGTTCACCTGAGCATCTGATTCCATTCTTGGTAGCCTCAAACATGAATGGCTCTCTTCAGTGGATGACATCATGTCTACTCTAGTGAGGTAGGCCTCCCTCACCAGTAGCTGCAGTAGCCCAATGTTTGGACTAGTAAGGCCATGGTGTCAGGAACATCAACCCCCCCCCCCCCCCCCCCGGCAACCTATTTCTTTTTGTTGGGTTCTCATGTAAAAAGGAATTTTGATGATAACAAAACAACATCTTATGATGTCTAACTTGTGTTTGTGAGGCATGACAAGTAATTAATGCTTATTACTTTGATTATCATAATTCTCGGAAGCCTTAAGAGAAAAATCATGTTGATAATGATAGAAAGGATCAATTTTTCTAAAAATGGTCAATTAATTTAAGAAATTAGAGAGCCAAAT
Source organism: Zantedeschia hybrid cultivar (assembly GCA_030544215.1). Classification (NCBI taxonomy): domain Eukaryota; kingdom Viridiplantae; phylum Streptophyta; class Magnoliopsida; order Alismatales; family Araceae; genus Zantedeschia; species Zantedeschia hybrid cultivar. The sequence continues at coordinate 54,217,317 of JARZZO010000011.1, forward strand.
TCTAATAGACATTGTAAATGATCTTGGAGACATGCCTATTATCAAAGACTCGAAGGACTACGGTGAAAAATTGATCAAATTCGAACAAAATCAAAATTGGTCGACCGATTCTCAAATTAGTCAACCAATTGAGCTAGATCTGATGAATTTAGCTACCGCATTCAAGATATGCTAGAGCAAGATTCCTTGCCACTCAAGGCTTCAACATCTAGTAAGCTATTTAATGAAGATTCCCAATGGCTAGGGAAAGATTTTGTCTATTTAAACACTAGGGATGGGTGTTCTCTTCATCAAAGAGTAATCAAAGAGAGAAAATCCCCAAAAAGAGAGAACCGCACCACTGTTTGACCAAATCTGAGCACACTGTAAAACCCGGTATCTTAGTAGACCCGTTAGAGATCGATTAGTAGCTTTAGGAGGCCCATTAGAGAGTTTAGATTGGTTTTAAGTGAGTTCTGGCTTAGCATGTTGAAATGCGTCAACCAGGGTTGATGCGATTCACGTATTTCTATCTCCGACCCAAGATCATGTCTTTCCTTCTCAGGAGGATATCTATTTAAGCCTTGTGAGTGTGTCACAACCCTTTCTCTTCATCTCCAAGCCACTAGAAACCATAGAAGGAGGTTTAGAGAGAGAGAGAGAGAGAGGAGGTGGGCATTCCCTGTGTTCTTCGCACGTGCACGACAAGCAGCGCGAGGGGAACACAGTGGCTCCATCACCCTGCTCAGCACCCCGTGCGCCTCAGAAACATCACTATTCATCCTCCCCTATGGGGTTTTCCATTCCCAGGATCAACACTTCTATTGTATTCTATGTGTTTCACTCTCCTGTCTATTGTTTGTCTCTTGGAATGAAATGAAGGTAGCTATTTAATGACCAAAAATTAATTTCCAAGCATTTTATTTTTGTCATAAAAGAATTCTCAAGCTATCTCATGTGGTATTCACCATGATTCTACTCCATAGAAAGAAGATTGGAGTCCTCTCCTCTTATGCTTTAAGTTTGGTCCAGTGAAGACATAGGATGTTCAAACTCTATTGTCTTTAATAGGCTACTCATACATTGCTGCCAAAAAGAGAGGCACAATATTTGCAAAGGAGAAGAGGCTGAGATGTTATGGAGTTTGTTGTCTTAACCACAGGTCAAACTACGTTGATGTACAGTAGACTCCCTCATGGTTTCTTCATATTTGCTTAGCTAAGATGGCCACAGATTATGTCTGCAGGGTAGCGGTGGACTAGGCCAGTCTTGGGCTTCCGTGATTACAGCCTACTCCCTTAGGATGCTAAGGGATCGGTATTAGATTTCGGCTCCATGTGCCCTCGGCTTAGGATCGCCTCTATTCTGGCAACCCCTGGTCTTTCATGGCTACTGAGGCTATGTTTGAGGCGGGCTTCCGGCTCCCTATCTCTGGCTTTATCGTGGAGCTGCTTCAATTCTTCGTCATGGCTCCTACCCAGATCCTACTGAACTCTTGGCATTTGGCCGTGACATTCAACGTCCTGGTATGTTGCTATGGTCATGTCGGTGCGTTGGTTGATGCATTGTGTCATGTTTTTAGCTTTCACTGATGTACGATCCCTAGTGCATGCGGTTTTCTTTCGTTCCTTAGCTGAAGGGACCAAAGACCCTTCATCATGTTCCCAGGTTTTCCCCCGTAAGGGTGGAAGGACTCCCACTTTTGGGTCGATTGTCTGGCAGACGGGGAGTGGTCTTTCCCTACGACTTGGCAGGACTTTGTAATCGATCCCATACACGAGGGGCTGCGCTAAAGGCTTTCTGACGTTGATGCCCACTTAGTGGAAAAGCTCTTGAAGGATGATCCTACCGACATCAATCTTTTCCTCGACGATGTCATCTTACATTCGACTGGCCTTATTCCGTCATCGGGCCTTCATATCAAGGAGCAACTTCCTGTCAGGGGAAGAGGTCATCACGGTCGGCAAGGAGGTCGGCACAGTGGTCGGCGCGGCCATTAACAGGATTTTTATGGAGTCTTTTATGGAAAAAAAAGACTACTACTTATTGTAAGGATCTTTGCTTCAATAAATCATCTTTTGCTTGTTATCTCCCCTTCTTCCTCTAACTACAGAGGCTAAACTAACCTTCATCGATTTAAGTTTTGGTGATAGTCTGTTTGTTGTTGGATGCTTTGACGAGTTTTATCCCATCTTCAAGTCGGGACCCCCATCCCTGTGGTTGTGACAGCTAGGGGGATCAGACGAGTTTTATCCCATATTCGGGTAAGGAGTCTCTTCCCTGTGGTTGTGACCTCTAGGGGCTCGGATGAGTTTTATCCCATTTTAGGATGGGGAGCCCCGTCCCTGTGGTGGCGACTGTCAGGGAGATCGAACGAGTTTTATCTCATCTTTGAGTAGGGAGCCCCTTCCTTGTGGTGGCGACTACTAGAGGACTAGCACAAGTTTATCTCATCTTTGGGTGGGGAACCCCCTCCCTGTGGTGGGGATTGCTAGGAGGATCAGATAAGTTTTGTCCCCATCTTCAAGTGGGGAGCCTCTTCCTTGTAGTTATGACCGCCAAGGGCTCGGACGAGTTTTATCCCATCTCAGGATGGAGAGTCCCTTTCCTATGATGGCGACTGCTAGGAGACTCGGATGAATTTTATCCCATCTTCAGGTGAGGTGCCCCTTCCTTGTAGTGGCGATCACCAGGGGGATCGGATGAGTTTTATCCCATCTTCAGGTGGGGAGCTCCTTCGCTGTGGTTGTGACTGCCAAGGGCTTGGACAAGTTTTATCCCATCTTCAGGTGGAGAGCTGCCTTCCTGTGGTGGCAACTGTCAGGGGGATCATACAAGTTTTATCCCATCTTCAGGTGGGGAGCCCCTTCCCTGTAGTTGTGACCGCCAAGGGCTCAGACGAGTTTTATCCCATCTTTGGATGGGGAGCCCCTTCCCTGTGGTGGCGACCACCAGGAAGATCAGACGCCCTTAGTGAATGCCGTGTCTTTTTGCACGATCAACTGGCGCTAGACAATTCATAAGACAAAGTTGCATTTTATTAATAATCAATAGTAGAAACATCAAGAAAAAAATAAATTCAATTGTCTGCGTTCCACTTGTTTTCAATTAACCAGCCCTCGAGGCGGGCGAGCATGTATGCTCTGTTTCGTAGCTCTTGGCGATCTTGTATGGTCCCTCCCAGTTGGGTGCGAGCTTTCTTCCCACTTCAAGCGGCTTGGATGCCTGCATACTCCGTAAGACTAAGTCTCCAAGGTAGAAGACGCTCAATCGGACTCTAGAGTTGTTATAGTGTGCAATTGCTCGTTGATAGTTGATGCCCCGTACTCGAGCTGCATCCCTAGCTTCTTCGATCAGGTCTAGGTTCTCCCGTATCTTTTGATTGTTGTCTGACTCATCGAAACCTTCTGCTTAAGCCGTTGGTAGGCCTATTTCTAGGAGAATAACTACATCCATCCCGTAGGCCAAGTGGTACGTTGTTTCTCGTGTGGCGGTCCTGGTTGTGGTTCGGAAGGACCATAGAATCTTGGGGAGGGCTTCTAGCCAGTTTCCTGTCTTTTTCAACTGAGCCTTGATACCTTTCATAATAGTCATGTTTGCATTTTCTATCAATCCATTGGCCTCAGGATATGTTACCGAGGAGAACCAATGTTGTATATTAAAATCTTTACAGTGGTCGGCAAACCAAAAGCTGGTAAACTATCGGCTGTTATCAGTGACAAGTACTCTGGGAATGCTGAACCTGAAGATGGTGTTATGTAGGACGAATTTCCATATGGTGTCATCCCGTATGTTGGCCAAGGCTTCCGCTTCAGGCCACTTGGTGAAGTAGTAATGGTGACCACCACAAATTGTCGTTGTCCAGTGGTCTTGGGAAAAGGCCCCAATATGTCGACCCCCTATATGGCTGACGGGCAGGGTTCGACGATACTTTGTAGTTCATTTGCAGGGAGCTTGGGGATCGGGGAACTAACTTGGCAACCTAGACACTTCCTCACATATTCCACGGGCAAGAGTTGGCCACCAGTAGCCATGGCGAAGAAGAGTTCGAGCCAGAGCATGCGGCCCGACATGGCTGTTGCATATTCCTTTATGGACTTCTGCAATAGCTTGGGAGGCCTCTGTCGGCCCTAGGCATCAGAGAAGAGGGGTAGTCAGTGATCTCCAGTAAAGATATTTGCCGACCAATGTGAACTTGGGGGCCTAGTACTGGATCATCCTTGAATCCGTCCGATCGACAAACAGCCGATCGCTCAGTAGATATTCAATGATGGGGGTCATCCATTTTTCTTCTTGATTGATTTGGGAGACTTCCGCCAAGCTAATTACGAGCTTCAATACTTCTTCGACAAAGACCGACCCTGCAGCCTACATCCTGAGCTGAACCATCTGTAAAAATCTGCCAGACAGGTCCCTCCCCCAGCCCGATTGCCTGTTCTTGCGTTGGTAAGGAACATTCGGCCACAAAGTCGGCGAGGGCTTAGGCTTTGATGGCTATTCTCGGTTGGTATGTGATTTCGAACTCTGACAGCTCGATCGCCCCCTTTATCATATGGTCGGAAGCATCTGGTCGCTGGAGTAGTTGACGAAGGGGGCGGTCGGTGACCACTTCGATTGGATGGTCCTAGAAGTAAGGCCGTAACTTTCTTACCTCCGTCACCAGGGCCAATGCAGTCTTCTCTACCACTTGATATCGTACCTCTGGCCTTGGAGGACTCTACTGACATAGTAGATTGGTCTTTGCTTTCCACTGTCTTCCCTGACAAGGACAAAGCTAATAGCGGAAGGTATTACTGATAAATATATTAAAAGTTGTTCACCTGCAATCAATTTTGAAAGCACTGGAGGATGTTTTAGGTAATCCTTGAGATCTCCAAATGCTTTTTGGCACTCCAGTGACCACGTGATGTTTCCTCGTCGGTCAGGAGGGTTCTCCCTTAGCCTCAACAGTGCTCGACTACTTTGGAAAAGAATTTGCTCAATGTTGGTAGCTGTCCAGTAAGCCTTTAGACGTCGTTAAGGCGGGTTGGTGGCTTCATTGTGAGTATGGCAAAAATCATATCTGGGTTGGCTTCAATTCCCCTCTGGGTGACAAGGAAACCCAAGAATTTTTCAGCCGTAACCCCGAAGGCTCATTTGATGGGGTTCAGCTTCATATTATACCTCCTTAAAGTGTTGAAGGTTTCCATGAGATCTTCCAGGTGGTCGGCAATCCTAATGGACTTCACCAGTATATCATCCACATAGACCTCCATATTGCGTCCGATCAGCCAATCGAACATTCGATTGACCAGCCTCTGACAAGTCGCCCCCGCATTCTTCAACCCAAAGAGCATCCGAGTGTAGTAGTATAATCATGTCTCAGTGACGAAGGCAGTGTGCTCTTCATTTGCCTTATTCATCTGTATCTGATGGTAGTTGGAGAAGGCGTCAAGGAAGCTCAAGCGCTCATGACTGGCAGTTGCGTTGATTAGCTGGTCGACGTTGGGTAGGGGGAAGTAATCTTTCGGGGTCACCTTATTGAGGTTGGTGAAATCTACCACATGCGCCACGTGCCATTTTCTTTTTTTACTAAGGCCACGTTGGCAACCCAGACAAGGTATTGGGTGTGCCTGATCACGCCTGTCTACAAGAGGTGATTCACTTACTCCTTGACAATCTCCTATTGATTGTAGACATACTAATTTTGACATCAATTTGAGTAAATTTCATGTTATATAATAATGCCTCAAAATGGTCGGATATTTAATCATTAGTTAATTTTTATTAATTTTTCTGAATTAATTGTCTAAATGACATCGGTCAGACAGACATAATTTAAGTTAATTAAAGAAATTTATTTTAACTCATATTTTTAATCAAATGTGAAAGATTCTAAAAGATGTCGACCTGTGTAGACGCCATTTAGACTTTAATTCTTATTTTGATTATTAATCTGATTTTAATTAATTGATTAATTAACTAAAAGACGTCTACCTGTCACGACGCCATTTAGGTTTCCTAAGCTGTTTCTATCTCTTCTCCCCGATATTTATCCTTATCTTAATTAGTCTAAAAGACGTCTCTCATGGGCGACGCGTTTTAGATAATTACAGATAATGATGAATTAATATGTATTTATCTGTTTGTTAGTTAGATAAACTTCAAACTCCTTCATGTTAATCTGATCATAACCGCGGATGCGTGAACTTAAGTCTATAAATACACAACCCCTTGGTCATTAAAAAGTGAGTGATAATTCTTGAAAGGTTAGTGATAATTTTGAGTGATGATAGCAATAATTGAGTGAAAATTGAGCAAAAAAGGAGACGACGTCCAAACGCTGAAGGATCGAAATGCTACTACTTCCCGGAGTCTGCATCCTTTCTTCATCGCTTCTTCGTCCATTCAAGAGCATTCAAGACCAAGGCTTTCCAGGAGCCATCCAACTTAGTTCTTAATTAATTTCTACATCTTTCTCATATTTTTATCACATTAGCATCATATTTTCATCACATCACTCCATGCAACACACTCACTAGCATAATTTCAAGCCTATTTGTTTAAAAGGGTTTAAAAGACCATCAAACAAGTGAGTTCTTTGTTCAAGTTGCATGATCAGAATCTTCATTAGAATAGATACTACCTTTACTTGAGTTCTTATTATTTTATTTTATCTTTATTTGTTGTAAGGTACAAAAGGAGATAAAGAGGAGAGAATCGACAAGGAAAAGGAATCTGGATGATCCTCAATGTCCGATAAGCAGCCAAAGCAAGAACAAAGTCAAAAGGGCTCTCTTTCTTCAGCCGGCTGAAGGAGGGGAATCAAGGACTTCAACATCTCCCAATTTCAAAACAGGTAGGCGATCAATCTTTTCTTTTGGAACTTTTTAGTTAAAAGTTTCTGGCGATCACATTCACTCCGTTTTTAATAGTTTTATTTGTCACATAATCAACATAAATTTTCATGATAATCACATCCTAATTTGAGCACTCACAACTTTTTGGTGATCACGGTGGGACTTGGTCTTGCCATCTTTAAATCTTTGTTCTTGCTTTCATTAATCGAGCACTCTCTGTGCACCACCTGTGTCTCTCGACACGCCCTCACAGATCGGGGAGTTTTTAATTTAATTGTTATTCCTACGTGCACCACGTACACACCCTTATGGCAAGATCTTGCCCTTGCCCTCTCCGTTTGATTGATTGAAAGTTGTGGTTGTGATAAGAAGATTGTGTGATTGATTGATATTTTAGTTGTTCATCTGATGAAATTATCCTGTTAAAAATTGAAAAAAAAAAAATCGTATGAGCCGATCATTTACTGCTTTCATCCTATTTGTTTGAGGAGGAATCGATCCAGAAATTCCTCCTGAATTGTTCATTCTGCAACTTGAAAAGTGTCCAGGAACAACGACGCGTTTCATACCGCGTCGCCTAACCCATACGCCTTGTAGGCCAAATTCTCTGCTGTTTGCTGCCTGGGATTCTGCAAAAAAATAAGGTTATGTTTGAATAGCGTCGACCAACAGCGACGCGATTCAGGCAGTTTCTTGTTTTTCTTCAGTTCTCAGATTTCTGATCTGCTTGTTACTACACATTACGTAATAAGCATTAGAGGTCATCCAGGCCACGGGTCATACGCACTGGGGCTAACACCCCCCTTTTCTCTTAAGAACACCTTTCTTGACGTCTTCACCTCTCTCTGATTGGGTCGGTCCCTCGATCAGACTACAGTGGTTGGCGTAAAAGACCTCCGTAAGTCCCTAAAATCAAGGTATTCCTCCTTGTTCATCAGGCTGGTTGTACCAATTGAAGTCCTGGTTAGATTTTCATAACGTTGTGAGAGAAAGCCATAGAGTATAACGGTGGAAATTGAATTGAAACTAGGATCCTACCCATTGAGTGAATTTGTGATTAATTGAATCCAAATAACCCAACAAGGAATCCTGAAATAACGTTAAACATCTACTTGATTGCTTAATCTCTGTGCAACTCGTCTGCAAATCTTTGAAAAAAAAATCTAATATCATGCTACTTCGATCAGGTAGGGATTTGAGCATGGCTCCAGATGCCCTAGTCAACTACGAGGGAGATGCTATTGCCACTCTTGAGTTTGATTACCACTTTGAAAGCGGGGGAGATGCTGATGCGCCCCGTAATCTCCATTCTTGTCTAGTTCGATATGAGGGAAACCACCAAACCCCTCTTCCTTGTGCACATGATCGATATTCTGATCTTCCTCCGCATGTGCATGCGGTTTCTAATCCTATTTTCGAGGGGGGCATGAACCCGAATGATCCCTCATCCTCCGATCCCTCAGATCTAGTGAACGCTTTGGGAGTTCTTGCCTCCCGTCTGGATCCTCGATAGTTCGAGGCAATCCAGTCTATTTTGAAGGGGAAGACGCCCATGCAGTCTGCCGAGCTGAATCCTGCGGCTCCCCCTATTATTTCTCAACCACCTCCCCATCATACTTCATTCATTCACCAGGCCATGGAAGGCTATCAAGTCTCAACCTCTCGGCCAGCTAGGGCACAACTTTCTTCCTCGAGGCAACCGGTCAGGCCGCGGACGCCTACTTACCAAAATGCCCTTGGGTATGGCGGAAGTTCTGCCGGACCTCAACCCTATTATACCCCATGCCCTACATACTTTAGGCAACAAGCCTATCATGTACCTCCACCTCCCCCTCCTCCCCAGGTTGATCCAACGACACAAGCACTGCTTGCAAAGATGGAGCGTATGGATGAACAGTTCAACAACTTTCAGAAGATGATGGGAGTTAAAGTTGCACCTGAGATTAACCTGCCAAGTCTACCTGTGTTCCATTTGCCACCCTCCGAAATGCCAGTGTACCGAAAATACAATTGTACTGGTAACCCCTTCACTCATTTGAAGGAATTTATGTATGAGTCATCTTTCTGGCAAAACGACAAGAGGTCGTTAGCATTTTTGTTCAGGAAATCCTTGGAAGGACCAGCCCTCGAATGGTTCTTTTCTTTAGAACCTGCTGAAGTAGAGGAGTATGGTATCGTATCACGAAAATTCATTCAACGATACCAGGATAGAGTTGCCCCCTCTCTGTCCATTACTGATTTGATAGCAGATAAAATGAAGCCCGACGAGGAATTCGTCAGTTTTGTTGATAGATGGAGGGGCATGGCAGAAAAAGTGAAAGATCATCTGTCTAAGTCCGAGAAAGTAAAAATGTTAATCTCCAATGCTACACCTCAGTTTAAGTTAGTCCTCGCCCTGAACAACTTGACCAGCATGGCAGAGCTCTATGAAATAGTACGTTATTGACAGAATGCTTTCAAGGATGCTACATTCTCTACTGTCTTTGATCCTCACCGACCTAGCAGGCCTCTACCTCGGAAGCCTGCCGTGCCAAATTCTCCTAGCACAGGTCCAACCACTGAGGGTACACTCTCCCATGAGCAGGTTAGTAGCATGAACAACAATCAGCCCCAATTTGTGAGGAATCAGCGACCACAGTACCAGCGGCCGCAACAGCCAAACCAGCAGGGTTACAGACAGCAGCAACCGAACCCACAGTATCAGCGGCCTCAGCAGTCGAACCAGCAACCACAACAACAGCCACAATGGCAATTACAGTACCAGCCCCCACAACAGCAGCAATACCAGCCGCTCGCACCGTCATCGTACCATAATGTACCTCCTCCTGCTGATTATAACCAGCAGGTATAGTGCAAAATCCACTTTCGGAACACCAGAACCAGAATCAAGTTGCCCATATTTTGACAAATAGCTGGTCTGAGGCTAATCGAGGGCAACAGTGGAAGATAGAGGACTCTTCCTCTATTTATTCAACAGGCCACACTCCGAGCACCACAGAACAACCACCACGCCGCACCCTCCATATACCTAGACCGCAACCCGTTACCATCACGCCTATACCAACACCCGCATATTACTCGCCCGCACCCATTAATCCATCACCACCGCCCACTTTCCTCAAACCCATTATTCCCCACGCCAACACGCCTCCATCAAACAACCCCCCGCAAGCTAATTACGCACCCCTCATGCCATCCAAACCACTGCTCTGCGTACCGTTCCCTACATCACCTACTACCACCACCGCTTACCCAAATACCATACAACCATCTAAGACGTTACTCCGCGTACCGTTCCCCACTTCATCTGCACCGACCACTTACCCTTCCACCATCCAACTATCTAAGCCCCTCATCCGTACCATGCCACCACCAACTAAACCCACGCCATCACCTGTATGCCAACCATCCACACCATCTACACCATCCACTAACCCTACGGTGCTCAAGTTATCACCCAGCTCTTCCACAACTGAAGAACATGCACTCCGGAGTGGGAGGATCTTCAATAAGGTCTTTCCTCAATCAACAGTCAAAGACGGCCCATCACAGCCGCCGGAGGAAGCGCATAATGATGAGAGTGCACTAGGCACTCAATATGACCTGTTGAAACATCTTGACAGAACACCGGCACGAATCTCTGTGCTTGAATTGATAAAGAGATCGAAGACCCATCAGGAAGCTCTGATGGAGTATCTACAAAAAGTGATGGTCAACGAAGACGTGTCGGTAGAGAAGATCGCCGCACTACTAGTTCCTCAGGGGGATTAGCCCTCTATTTTATTTCATGCATCGGAACTAGCACCACCAGCAGCCATGCGCATGGCTCTGAGTATTACGGTCAATATCTGCAAGAAGGCCGTAGATGCATGTCTGGTCGACACAGGGGCTTCAATTAATGTCCTACTTCCGAAGACCCTTGAATTGTGTGGTGTACCCAAAGAAAAATGGCTGCCTAGCCCTGTCTCTGTAACAACTTATGACAACTCCACCCGTTCCCCTCTGGGAATGATCTATTTAAAAGTAGAGTTAGGCCCTGTATGTCATACCGAGGTCGAATTTCACATTTTGGAAATTGATCCTTCCTTGAATGCTATTTTGGGTCGTCCTTATATTAAAACCTTCGAGGCGATTCCCTCTACGAATCATCAGTACCTCAAATTTCCTTACAAAGGACGAATCATTAAAGTTACGAGCATGCCAATCCTTGCTGCTACTCACTCCTTGAATATCAAGTCAACTTCTTCACCTGGCCGACAACCTTTTCTGTCGGTATTACAGGTCTACCGTCCGGTGGCTGATCCTTTAAAGGCTGCCATTCTTACTCCTTATCCACTGGATGCCATAAAGTGGGGAAAGTACATGAGTACCCCTGGATGGAAAATAATGATGAAGGGTGGTTATCAGCCTGGAAAAGGCCTAGGCACACAATTACAAGGCAAAACCACGCCCCTCAAGGATAATCGAAGGATACCTGGAAATGACCTGGGCTATAGGCCAAGAAAAGTGAAGCATGACATTGTTCAGCAGGAAGAAAATGAAGACGGCCAGAAGGTGTGGGAGACAATGTCTACACTATGCAAAGAAGGTCGGGACCCTTTAACATGGACCCTATACACACATTTCGTTAAAGGGCCCGTGATCAGTCATGACAACACAGTGATCATCACTTCCTGTTTTGACCTCCATGACATATATGGAAGAGACCTGGCCAGACATTGTTCAGAATTGCTAACGGACTAGTCCTTGGAGGTGCTGCGGCCAATGAAAAGGAGGAAGTTCCAAGACCCTGAGTGTGAATGGTACAGATGGTTTGACTTAAGGGATCTGTATATTGCATTGAATAGACTATTTCTTGATCCCTTAGAACCTAAGTGGCCGCCACAAATAGATGAACTGATTGAAGGGCCTGGTGCCATTTTTGATAAAAGAATTCTACTGTCTGAGGAAACAGATGAAGGGGATCCAGATGACCCCTATGAAACTGGTTATACCACGGATCTTCTTTGGAGGGGGACTTATCCCTTTCACATTTTCACACTCCATACCTTATTCCGCACTTTGCTTCTGACCCCGACTTGGTCGCGGGTCATTACTGAAGATATTCCACGGGCTCCGCCCATCATGATCACTCTGTCCCCACGGGACTTCATTCCCCAACCTCCTCTCGATCAAGAGAGGATTTATGATTTAATCTGGGACATACTACTTTATGATCCCTCCAATCCTCTGGCCTTGGTGCCACTTCCTCCATCGCATTCTCCTCCTATCCATATTCATTCTTGTTTTATGAATAATTCATCTTTTCTCCAAAAAAGAACACCAATTTGGCAACAAATTTCTCTCAGATCCTCATTGAGGAAACTTCCTACTTGTCCGATTGTACCCCATCGCGTGGCTCTTTCGGTCAAGATTCTCTTCTAGATCTACTCTGCCCCTCCCCTCGGGAGGATTCTCCTGTATTTCCGCATGTATCCTATAATTTTCATTCTACTTCGTCCTCATTAGATCAGGATAGGGAGTGTAACGACCCGCCATCCTATGACCGGAGACCCGATCACTAAATGGATGTCGGCCCATTAACTGCGGGTTCACACCCAGATCTCACACAACACATCTAGAGGAGTAAGCGCTAAACAAGGCTAAATATAACAATCACACGGACTACAAAGATGTAACAAGTGCGCAGGAAGGAATATAACAATGTCCGTATACAGTCCAACAATAATTACATGGTCCAACAAATTAAATAAGTACAGGCATAAGTAAAGTACAACAACATCGGGGCATACCTCGGAACTGAGACAGCTGCTGGTCCGCACACCAAAGTGACACCACCCGCCGCCAAACGCCACGAGGTCCACACCTGAAACCGCAGGGAGTGAGCCACACCAGAATTAGGCTCAGTAGGGATCATCTGATCCCCTGCCTCCCACTCACACACCCACAAGTGCAACAACACAGATATATGACAATTAAACAAAGCAGTAAACATAGCACCCAACCTGATATGAAACGTACGATAAGCAGTGTAGCAGGAACAGTTCTAAGCAACCCGAAGAACCCAACACAGAGTCACGTCTCACAGCCAAAATCCACAAAGCGACTGAACCACACTGTCGACCGAAGTCAAACGTCGCCTCACAACACTACCACCACTACTCACGCCTGTCCGCCCCTACAGTGTTCCGGGGCACTGTAGGGTGAGGCAGTGAGTCAAACTAGGACTAGCTGGGACCAGTGTACCACCACTGCCTAGCTACGTGTGCACACAAGCAGTCTAGACTACTGTCCTACTGACCGGATTGCCTCCACGCTAGGCCTCAGCGCTTCAGGAGGGCCCTGGGGACCGACGAACCCCCGTCAAGCCGAAGCTACAGGAACTACCCACAACCCTAACCTCCCGGGCTGCGTCAGGCCAAAGGGCTAAGGGTACCACTCGTAACCTTGATCAAAGGTCACATCAGGCCCAGTGGCTACAGGGATAAAACAACTCTAACAGTACCACAACCAGCTCCACAGCAAGAAACGCGCCGGAAGCTGCCACGACAAACAGGGAAACCCCGACCCGCTGAGACCAAACAGCAACCCCTCGGATAGCGCACCGGCTACTCCGGCCCGACGGGCTCAAGGTGGTTCTGCTTCCCTCAGCCAAAGGTAAAACACAACATGTACCACTCCCCCACCGGTACGGCACAATGCCTCACAGACACCATGACCCTGTCCCCATCGGTCCATAGTGACAAACGTAAACCACAATTATTCCGATTCCATATTCGCATAAGCACATACACACATATAACATGATTCCATTCGCACAGTAAACCTTCGTCTCAGCGTACAGCTTAAAGCATGCATTGAACCATCCAATAGTGAAACATATGTTAAAAACCAGGGTTTATGCAGTTCTGTCTTGAATCGCGTCGACCGAGGTCGACGCCATTCAAGCTCCTCAAACAGGTTCATTTACAGCCAGATTATTCCTTAAAACGCGTCCACCTGGGAAGCCGCCGTTTGAAACGCGTCAGAGCTCTCAGACGCCATTCACACCGAAATTCCAGATTTGCAGACCCTCAGTCGGGGTGATTTCCTGCCTAAATGGCGCCATGATGGCCCGACGTCCTTCTGAAAGGCGTCGTCCATCCATGACGTCATTTAGCTCCAGAACCCCTAACTCGTGAAACCTCGAACAGGGAGGTTTCTGCCCTAAAAGGCGTCGTACTGCCCTGACGTCCTTCTAAAAGGCGTCGATTAGGCACGACGCCGTTTAGCGCCAGAAACCTGGTTCCCTGGTTCAACCTAAGGGTTTCTCCTTTAACCCCAAACACCCTGAAATGCCCCAAAACAGAAGGGGGAAGATAGGGAAATCAACTACTTCCAGTATGCTACAAATCCACGTTCACGAGCACGGCCATTCCCACAAGAAAACCCCCTAAACATGCTCATTCTAACCCAAAAGATAACATGCCACGCCAAGGAAATCACGAGCAACACATTCACAGTCCATGCAAGGTTCGTCCCCCTACCGGTTCTTGAACTCCTCCAAGCTCCGTGCCGCCGACCCGCCGCACCGCAGACCGCCGCCGGTATCCTCTAGGACGCCGCCACTCCGCCGGGACGTCGGCCGCCATCCGGAGAATGGAACGCCGCGAAGGAAGTGGTGGAGGTAGAGGTGAGAGGTAGGGAGGTGTTGGAGTGATGGAAGAGGAAGAAGAGGAAGGGAAGGGAGGAAGGAGGGCGGAGGGAGCGGAGAGGGCGAAGAGAGAGAGGGTGGAGGCGAGAATGAGGGAAAGAAGGGGAGGCTCGCGGGGTCAATCTGAATCTAGCTAAAACGCGTCGATCGAGGCAGACGCCAATCAGTCTGACAGGACGGGCCGTACTGACAGCGGTCTGAAACGCGTCACTCTCTACGGACGCCGTTCAGACGACAGGACAGGCCGTATTGACAACGCTCTGGCGCCGTACCATGACATCGCAGAGGTCACAGTCTGAATCGCGTCGACCAACATGGACGCCGTTCAGACAATGTGACAGGGGCCGTACTCTCGCGGCCCGAAACCCGCCCACGTGGCGCACACGTGGCACAACAGAAAGCAGACTTAAATGACGTCTACATAAACAGACGTCTTTTGAAAGACGTCGAGCAGTGCAGATGTCATTCAGTCAGAAATCTCAAGACCCCTCAGGGGCGAAACCAGGGGATCCGACCCGAACCCGACCCGAATACAGAACCCGAAACCTCAGTCCTTACAGGGAGTCTAGTTCTAGGCAGGTTAGCGAAGTTAGGAAGTCTAGAAAATCTAAGGGTAAACAAATTACAGATAAATACCTCCAGGAGTTAGCACTTAAATGCCTTTCTTGCTCTATGATCCCTCAACTATTAGAGAATCCTATTCAGATGCCAGAAGATTGTATAGATGATGAGTCAGTTAATGATGGATATGGGGTGTATGAATTGATACACGAAAAAGACCCCAATGTTGAGGATGAGGAAGATGACGAGGACGCAGTTGATGCATATACCAGTGGAATAAAAAGATTCGATGAACCCTCAGCTGCCGTAGAAGAGTCCACCAAAGAGATCAATCTAGGGACTGAAGACGAACCTAAGGTTGTCCTCGTTAGCAAAAATCTTTCTGAAATGGGTGAGAAGGCAATGGTACAAGTTCTTAAGGATTATAAGGACACTTTCGCCTGGAGTTATGAGGATATGCCGGGGTTAGACTCATCACTAGTGGAACACAGGTTGACATTAAAGAATGAAGCTAGCCCGGTCAAATAGAAGTTAAGGCGATTCCACTCACAAATGGTTTTAAAGATGAAGGAAGAGGTCGACAAGTTACATAAAGCCAAATTCATTAGAGTTGTCCTCTATCCACAATGGGTGGCCAACATAGTCCCGGTTATGAAAAAAGACGGCAAGGTCAGGATCTGTATTGACTTTCGAGATTTGAATCGGACGTGTCCTAATGATGATTTTCCATTGTCTCACATTGATGTACTCATCGATAATACTGCTGGCTATGAAACTTTATCATTTATGGATGGATTCTCAGGATATAATCAGATCAAATTGACAGAAGAATATCAAGAAAAGACATCATTCACTAAACCTTGGGGGACATATTGCTATGTCGTCATGCCTTTTGGATTAAAGAACACTGGAGCCACTTATCAGAGGGCAATGATGGCAATATTTCATGACATGATGCATATCGATCTAGAAGTGTATGTGGATGACTTGTTGGTGAAATCTAAGACTAAGGCTGAGCATGCCAAAGTTTTGGCAAAAGTATTAGAAAGATCAAGAGAATATCAGTTAAAGATGAACCCCAAGAAATGTGTATTCGGGGTATCCTTAGGGAAATTACTTGTATTCATTGTCAGTAAATGGAGAATTGAGATCGATCCCAATAAGGCAAAAGCTATCAGAGAAAAGCCACCTCCCAAAAACTTGAAAGAGTTAAGAGGATTGATCGGGAGGTTGCAATTTATTCGCCGTTTTGTCTCATAACACTCACAAAAGTGTAAGCCGTTCTACGAGCTTACCAAGCCGGGAGTCAAATTCAATTGGGACGATAAGTGTCAGGAGGCGTTCGATGGATTGAAGAATTATTTGGCAAGTCCTCCTGTTTTGAGACCACCATCTCCGGGCAAACCATTGATACTATACATTTCTGTCCTGGATGATGCGGTGGGGGCTGTCCTAGCACAAGAGGATGAAGAAGGAAAGGAGAGGGCAACCTACTATCTTTCTAAACTTCTCAACCCCGCTGAGCAAAGATACACGGCGATGGAGAAAACATGTGCAGCATTGGTCTGGGTTGTTCAGAAATTGAAGCATTACTTTCTAACCCATGAAGTCCATCTCATCGCTAGGATGAATCCGATCAAGTTTCTTCTTGAGAAATATGTCCTTACTGATAGGTTAGCACGATGGCAAAGCTTTCTATCTCAATTTGATATTACTTATATTCAACAGAAATAGATCAAAGGCTATGCCATAACATAACATCTCGCTCATCACCCCCTTCCTCGTTTTGATCCAGTCCGATCGGAGTTTCCGGATGAGGAACTGATGTCCATAGACCGAATCAAAGATGATATGTGGACTCTGCATTTTGATGGAGCTTTGAATTCCCATGGAAAGGGTATCGATATTGTTCTGTTATCACCTGAAGGTGCCACCATTCCACAAGCCTTTCAGCTTGACTTTCCAGTTACTAATAATATAGCTGAATACGAGGCACTCCTTGCTGGCCTTGAGGCTGCCCATCTCCATGGTGCCACCAAACTCAGAATTGTAGGTGATAGCCAATTGATTCTTCGCCAAGTGTTAACCAAGTATTGAACTCTTGATCCCAAGCTCAAGTCTTATCAAGAACTCACCTCTGCTTATGCTAAGCTTTTCACAAAGTTGATCTTCGTCCATTTTTCTAGGAATCAGAACATCTTAGCTGACGCTCTAGTTTCACTTGCATCTTCCCTCAATTTCCCAATCAGCAGACAATCCAAGTCGATTATCGTTTATAGACGTCTTTCACCCGCCGTGAAAGACCCCTCATTCCTTAGGACTAAGGAGAAGCTGCTGAAGAAGGTCAGAGATGGAGATATTGTGGAAAAGAGAGAGATTATGTTAATAGAGCTGTTAGAAGAGATGGATGATGAACAGAAGCCGTGGTACTACGAAATTGCTAAATATTGTGAAGATCAATCATATCCTGAAGAAGCCACAGCTGAGGAGAAAAGAGCTATTAGGAGAGTTGCTCAAAGATACACCCTAGTTGGGGGAGCATTATACAAAAGAGGTTTTGATGGAGTTCTTTTAAGATGTTTAGACGAAGATGAGCTTTGGAAAGTTATGGAAGGATCTCATGCTGGAGTTTGTGGTGGCCATGTTAATAGACAGATGTTAGTAAAGAAAATCCTTAGACAAGGATTATATTGGCCAACTATGGAAGAAGATTATGTAGGATATGTCCGTAGGTGTGCAAAGTGCCGATAAGATTCATTCTCTTGCATCTTCACACCATCTTGTTTCCTCCCCATGGCCTTTCTCCATGTGGGCTTTCAATGTCATTGTACTCCTTAGCAATCCTGATTCCAACATTAAGCAGAAGTCCTTCATCTTCACGGCAACGGAATACTTCACCAAGTGGGCGGAAGCTGAAGCGTACACGAAATTCAAAGCATCAACCGTCTACAAATTCATCATGAAGAACATCATCACGAGATTTGGAATTCCAAGCACCATCCTCACCGACAATGGACCGCAGTTCGTGTCACAAGAGCTGAAAGACCTGTGCAACAGGTACAAAATTGCATTGCATCATTCGTCTCCTTATTATCTGCAAGGCAATGGCCAAGCAGAGGCAACTAACAAGATTTTGATAAAAATCATCAAAAAGACGTGCAAGTCTAATAAATTCACAGACTGGCCAGAAAAATTGATTGAGGCTCTATGGGCCTACCGAACTTCAATCCGCGCGCCCACCGGGCAGACTCCTTATTCCTTAACATTTGGAATGGAGGCGGTAGTTCCATACGAGATCCTTATACCGTCATTAAGAGTACAATTGAATAAGGAATTTTCCATTGATGAACACCGTTCAACATTCCTTGCTCAATTGGAACTATTAGACGAGAAAAGATGGTCAGCTGCTGATCATGCAAGAGTTTATCAGAATAGATTACCACGTTTTTATCAAAAAAAAGCCATCGAACGTAAGTTCAAAGTTGGTGAAATGGTCGTCAAAAGAATTTTTGTAAAACTTGGTGGTCCGCGTTCTAAGCTCCAACCCAATTGGGAAGGACCATATGTTGTATCGCATGCTTTTCCTAGTAACGGTTACCGTCTAGTTAATGCAGAAGGGCAAGAGTTAACTCATCCCTAGAACGGTTTGTATCTTAAGAAATACTACCCTTCGGTTAAAGAGTCGATCAGCATGGTGCAAAGACCAGTGGAATCAGAAAATTTAGAAACTCAAATTCCCTTATTAGTCTGGATAATCTAATTCAAACACATTACTATACACACTGACACGTTTGCCTCGTGAGTAACAAGAGATGCTAAATCCTAAGGAATACCGAAAGCTTGACTGAAAATGTAAAGTGCAAATCATTCTTTTTAAAACAAAAATTCTGTTTTTTTACACTCGGCCCATGATGTCGGAACGAGATTTAGAATAGACTACCAAGAATACCCGCCATCTTAGTAGGAGGCCGTCATAAAAAAAAGGGGGAGATCCGTCCCAAGAAAAGAAAAGAAAAGAGAAGCAAAAGCAAAAGGCAAAAATGTCAAATCAAAAGGCCATTTACACTACAAACGTTACATCAAGGCCATATAGTAAAATAAAAGGGAACGCAAGGTCGATAAATACTCCGGAAAGAAAATGACCGAATCCCAACAGCTATTAGGGTAAGAAAGGAACATCTTTTTAGGTCTCCGGAACTTTCTCGTGGGTTTTCTAAACCAATTCTTCCTTTCTTTTTGAAAAGGCGTACTCCAAGTTTAAGGAACGACTTAGATTGACTAAGGATTAAATCATCAAATGGGATCACGAATGGAAACACAAGTTCAAGCACGATGGGTCTAAATTAGATTATTAAAGAACAATTTGAGAATTAAGTTAATAAATGAATATGTTTCTTTTAATCTGAGTACCATACTGGTCTTTTAGTTTGCACAATATTTCAAAAAAAAAAAACATATTTCAAAATCCAAAAAAAACACATATCTCAAAATAAATAAAAAATAGATATTTCAAAAATCCAAAAAAATATATATGTTCCAAAACCCAAACAAAATGAATATTTCAAAATAACCAAAATGTTTCAATTAGCATATGCTTATCGCATCTAGTGTGTTTTATTCCTTTTATTTTCAGTGAGCATATGTCTGCTTGCATGTTGCATTTTTTCTTACAGTTTGATTATTCATGTTACCTTTGTTAATAAAGGCTATGCCCCTTGACCCTTCTATCAAGGAAAGGATTGATTGATCAGTTACTTGACTGAGCAAGGGGCTAAGCCTAAATAGATACTTAACTTGTTTGTTAAGTAATGTACAGGACACAGGTCAAATACATGAGACACAAAGTTGAATACAAAATTTCATATATATCAAAAAGGTGTTTGTACATGATACACAAAAGAAAGGAAAAGTACATAAGCAGCCCTCAGGGCTGACTCTTCCCGGCTCCCTTATACTGGCTCGTCACTTCATCAGGCCCCTCTGGCCCACGAGTCGGAGGCGGTGGCGGTCCCATACTGCTCGGCCCTGCTTGGTCAGAAGATACAACAATGCTGGCCGTGAAGGCGCTCGCCTGACCTCGATCCAACGCTCGCTGCCGCGCACGTTGGTACCGCGCCTCGATACTCTGGCACTCGTGCTCTGCTACTGAGAGTATGCCCTGGAGACTCTCCATCCGAGCCCGATCTCGGTCCCTCTCCTCGGTCAGAATCTCCAGGCGAACCTAGAGTCGTGCAACGTCACCGGTGGAGAAGCGCGCCACCTGAGCCTCCAACTCGGCAATGCGAGCGGCTGAAGTTCGAGCTTCTGCCAGCTCTGCATCCCTCTGCTGAAGAGCGTCCTGAAGCTCAACAACCTATAAGAGGAGACACTGTCAGTTCAAGATAATCAAGCAAATCAAGTCCAACAATGAAAGAAGAAGGATGAAACTTACTCGAGCAGCCCGATCCTCCTCCGCGAGAGAGGCTCGGTGAATGGCAGAGGCAAGCTGACTCTAGAGGTCAGCGAGGGTGGCCTCATAGGCAGCAGGCAGGGCAGAGGATGAGGCTCCATGTGTAGGGGGAGCCGCCTGGGTATAGACGGCTCGCTGCACCAAAAGACAACCGTCAGTGGTTAATCGTCAAAACAAATAATTAATTAAAACACTCATAGGCATGCATACATACCAAATCAAAGAGCTCCTTCTGGACCTGCTCCAGCTGGGCCTTGGCATCCTGGAGACGGGCCCGGAGGTCGACGATCACAACATCCCGTGCATCTTGCATACCATACATACACACATTCATTCACAGATATAAATTAAGATAAAAATAAAATGAAAGAAGCATAAGTCATACTTACATCGAGAGGTCGGAGGAGTCATAGATGGTCGCCGTAATAGGTTCAGTACTACTAGAGGTAGGCAGTACTATCCTCCGCGTGGGACCCTACCCGTACGCCGTGGCGGTGCCAGTCCTCGTACTGCTCGGCGAACTTGGCACGCTAGTCTGTGAGGGCTTGTTTCCCCCTCATGCTCCTCCCGACGCCCTCCGGGACCTCCTCTTCGATCCATTCTTGATGAAGGCCCAACGTCCTCATGATTAGGCGGAGGCGGAGTGGCTCGATCTCGTTGAGGCAGTGAAGCCACATCTGCCTCCCGAACCGTCTCCGGCCAGCCGTCACCCACGGCTGGCCCTCCTCCCCCATGCCCAGATACGGGCGCTAGATCACCTGCATACAGGTTAGATGCATTCATATAAATAAATTATATTTAATAAATAAAACACTGCATTTAATAAATAAAATTAAACAAATCAAAACTTACTAGAAGCTCCGAATAATCAAGGAACTGATGGCTAAGGGCCGTCAGCTGGTGGTGCTGTGGGGCCGTGTCTACGATGGGCTGTCAGCGGCGAGCCAAAGGGACAACGTCCGACCTCACAATCCTCGCTCTGCCGAGCGGAAAGTAATAGTAACTCCACACCTGCATGCATAAACATATAAATTAGAAAAGCATCATATCACTGCATTTCATTGCATAAACAAATAATTAAAATAACTTATACTTGAAGAAATGGCGAGAAGCCGTTGACGGTGGTCTCGCGGTCCGGCGTGACCGTAGACAGATCTGCAAACAGGTGGGCCAGGAGGGCCGCATCCCAGGCATACTCGTGGAGGGTCTCTAGGTCGTCTAACAAATAAAAAAACCTACAATGGATATGGTCGACATCGTACCGAAGAGCAATCGACTAAAAAAGAAAACAAGAAAGACTCTAAGTTGTTTATCTACTTCATATATATGACTAGGGTCACTAAAATATACAGAGGAAGAAGACTCAGCTAATCTATCTCTAAACTCTGCCCGGGTCTCGTCAGACCTACGTCGGGGCTCTACTAAACCTAGAGCGGCCTCTACCTCCACTCTAGGGACGGTCCTAGACTCTCTATCTAGGGTAGAAACCTTTATCCCTAGTAAGGCCTCAGCTAGTCCTCGGTAATCGGGGTAAGTCAACCCGCTCACCGGTCGGCCCTCTACCCTAAGGCCAGTGATCCTGGCCACGTCTTCTAAAGTCGGGACCATGTGGCCCCAAGGCATTAGGAAAGTCCTGCTTTCCGCATGCCACCTCTCCCGCAGCGCCTGCAGGAGGACTAAATCGAGCCAAAATGGCTCAATCTCTAAGATCTCACCGAACCCCATCCGGCACAGGCGCGCCTTCTGGAAGTCCGGGAGTCTCCGGTATGCACCTATGACTAGGTCCCACGAAATTCTAGCCCTCATCGTCCCCTGCAAATAAAACAAGAAGTCCATCAGTTAATAAATATAGAAAATCAATACAAATTGAAAGGCGTCGAGTCACATGGACGCCTATTGAAAGGCGTCCATCAACCTTGACGCCATTTGACTCCATTTTCTAATTTATTTAAAAATCAAGTTTTGTCCTGAATGGCGTCGGACCATGGCGACGCCCTTTGAAAGGCGTCACCTGGTCTGGACGCCATTCAAGACCAAAATCGGACCTTTCCAAAAGGCCCCTTTCCTCCTTCTTTTCTTCATCCAAACACGCCCATAGAAAGCTTACCAGATGGAGGTCACCCTCCCCGCCTTCCTCTTCGGCTATGGGCGCCGGGGGAGCTTCTTCCTCCTCCAAGAAGGCCGCTACCGCCGCGAGATCGGTCGGCACCTCCTCGTGGACCTCTTCCGCCGGCACCACCACGAGGGAGGCCGTCCGCCACCTCTTTGATACGGCCTTAGCCTTGCGTGATCCTTCGCCTCGTTCCATTGCCGTGAGAGAGGAAGAGAACTCGGAAGAGAGAGTTTGAGAGAGATGAGGCTCGGGTGGAGAAGAGAATGAGAGGAAGAGAAGGATTCGCCGGTAATCGTGGATGGTCGCCGGAGAAAGGAGTCGCCGGTGATCATGGATGGTCGTCGGAGAGCGGAGGTCGCCGGAGGTGGAGAAGGAAAGACTGGGAAGAATGAGGAAGGAAGCAGGGCCTTCACGGTTTCTGTTTGCAGAAGTTGACATATGTCGGGGTACAACGACGCCATTCATGGTGTATAAACTGAGGCGTCAAGGACAGAGGTTTGAATTAGGTAAAAGGCGTCTACACATCACGACGTCTTTCAGTTTAAACCGCCAATTCTGGTCAGAACAATACAAGGCATAATGATTAAACGCGTCCAGGTTGATCGACGTGTTTAAGTGGATTAATCACAGAATTAATGGCAGAGTTCTGTGGAAAAGTGAGAGAGAGAATTGAAAGGCGTCTTCGTGTGTGGACGCGTTTTAAGGATAATTCAGGATTTTAAGGATTAATCTTTGACTTTTGGAAAAAGATTTTTGATTGAAAGGCGTCTTCGTGTGTGGACGCGTTTCAAGGATAATTCAGGATTTTAAGGATTAATCTTTGACTTTTGGAAAAAGATTTTTGATTGAAAGGCATCTAGACATGTGGACGCGTTTTATGATTAATTCGGGATTTTCAAGATTAATCTCTGATTTATGGAAAAGATTTTTGACTGAAAGGCGTCTACTCTTGTGGACGCGTTTCTAGGATAATTCAGGATTTTAAGGATTAATCTCTGATATTTGGAAAATGAATTATGGTTAAAAGGCGTCTTTCTGAGTGGACGCATTTTGCATTAAGTAAACCCAAATTGTCATATTTTAAGGAAAAGTCAAGTTTTTACTTAAGGAAAAATCTTGGACAAATCACAGAACTTTATGGATGAATTTTCAAGACATAAAGGAACAATTCTTTATTGAAATAAATTCTTTATTACATCATAAGAGGAAAAATAATGAGAGCTTTCAAGGACGAATTTCCTGAAGCCCCATTACATATTGATAGGTTAAGCCTTTATGAGCATTCTGAGAAGATTTTACACGATGATTGAAGCTAATATTTCATAGTGTGACTATAAGTTCAGTAACTTCATAGTCTTCATCGGATTCCAGAGCACGCTTCTTGATTGGAGATGTATGGGAAAACTCAGGGAATTCATAGCGAGGCAAGCTAAGTTGAGTATAGTAGCGATGATGATTGTATAACACGAACTCAGTAGCCCCGATCAGTTTAAGCTCTGCACTCGCTGCACGACGTACTCGAATTGGCTTTCCTACGAGTGCAAGTAGCGATGAATCAAATCCATACGTTGGCATTCTTTTAAGATAATCTCTCCAGTCAGCTCGAGTCTTGAGTTTTGACACTCAATTAATTATCTTCTCATTGAATTTCACAATGTTGGAAATATGGAAGATATGGCTATTCTGATAGATTTGAGATGGTCTTGCAGAATTTCTATTGTGATATTCAAACTTGAAGTGCAATTCGATCCACAGAGCGAAGAGTAGCATGCAACCATAGGGGGGCTGACCTGTAGACGTTGCATAGAGCCCACTGTAGAGATAGGCTAGAATCGCAGTACCAATATGTCTTCCCTCAAAGATTTCGCAGATTGCACTGACTTGATCATCTTCTAGTATATTGTCTTGAGCAGGAAAGAACAGAGCTCCAGCTAGGCACGTGGTGAACGCTTTCATCACGTTCTCAGTGTCATCCTCTCTAAGATCTTCAATCTCGTACAAAGTCCACTCTGCTAGCTTAGCAAGGTTAATTCCTTTCATGGTGAGGCATCCTTTAACTTCTTTTGGGTCATTCACGATCTTCATCAACAATTGTTGACCTGTGATCTTTTCCCTCATCAGAGCCATCTTATTCCGGATCACTTCATTATCACCGTTCAACTTGATTTTAAGAAGGCCCAATAGAAGTTCAACCTCTTCTAGAAGAATAGTGCATTCAAATTCAGGAAAAAGGAAGGTATGGGTTTGAGGATGCCATAACTCAATCAAAGCACCCATAGCCGCCCAGTCCACGTTTGGACTTTTGTAGTGATTTGCATGTACTACTAGACCCTGGATGTTCCACTTGGAAACAAAGGATTGCATAGAAATAGTAGTATTTTTAGCAAGCTTGCGAATCCAAGGGAGAGATGTGAATTTCCTTAGGCCGGGAAACAAAGGATATGCCTAAAAAATAGAAGGGAGAATTGTTATGAAGAACTTGAAGAACATGGAGAAAAAAGGAAATTGAAGAAAAATGATTGAAGGAAAAGAGGACTTAACTTACTTGGAGGTTAGGATCTCTTCCACTTAGATGATCTTTCACGTCGGAGAGCCTCTCTAGCGTCTTCTTCATCCTCTTGCTTGAAGAATCCATCTTGTTATTGAGCTTTTCCTTCTTGAAGCCTTGAAAACCTTGAAAATCCTTGAACTTTGAAGAAAATATATAGCTTTGATCTCTAGATTGTGTTAGGGATGCCTTGATGCAAGTTTATGGAGTTTATATAGAGAGGATTGCGATTCTAGGAAGGCTTTTCCGGATTGGAGAAGGGATAAGCATGGGAAGAGTTGGAATCCGGGTAGAAGTTAGCCAAAACCTGTTTCTGCGACTGAAAAGGCGTCGTTGAACAGCGACGCGTTTTTGTTAATCTTAATGGCGTCGGTTCGACACGACGCGTTTCAGGATTTTCTGTTATTTGTCCGAAAAGTCAAGTTTATCCAGATTTTTATGCACTTATTTGAAGTTACTGATGATTTTTTAGTGCAGGAAATTCAAAAAAATCGAAATGAAGCTGAAAATTCAAAGAAGATCCCACTGTGGGAGTTTGTAAGTCCCGACCGTGGCTAAAAAGACGGTTATCTCTATCCCTTGTATTTTCTCATGTAATTAATTTGCATTATCATTAGCATTACTATATGTTAAATATATATTAGACTATATCAAGGACCTTGTGATTTTTATGAAACTGGAATTTGAGTTCCCCTTCAACAAAAACAGTGATAATTCCAGAGAATTCTTAATAGCACGGATAGGCCGTTTGATTGTTAATTAGTGAGGACGATGGTTCCACTTTTGTGAAACAGTGCGTGGATAAATGAGCTTCGGCTTAACATTGAATTACAAGAATTGGTATCTTGACTCATTAATGAAAATTTAACAATATTATCTTTGATTAATTTATATTTTATTCGACTTTATATTTTTCTTTTAGTCCATCATGCATCATATAGGACTTTGATATCATTGTGATAATAATTAATTCTTGATTGAGTTTCAGACCATTGATCAAAAAATACCAACATGATATGAAATATTACATTCTGAATTGAGTATCTTGATTATATTTGAGGTTCGCTTGAAGATATCCTTAGAATTCTATCATTTTTTGAATTCTTTATCCCAAACATTTCTTGTTTTCTTTTAAAGGTCCATCATGGCTGCAGCACTTCCACATTGGTTGGCAATCGCTCCTCATGATGAAACCTACAGTGGCTATGACTTAGGGTACTTCCCAATCCGTAGAGGTTGATCGACCTTATTTTATTTTCTTGTCTATTTCATCCAGACATAATTGATTCCATTGATCTCCTTGAGTTATCTTCATTGATGATTTTGAGAAAGATTCCAATCATGTGATGTTAAGAGCGTGTCTCATCACACCTTGTCATCACCTTTTTAGTACATTCTATTTCATTTCACTCCCTTGCAAAGACGATGCCAAGGTGAGGCAGCTGTAGACACGCTAATTTTGACATCAATTTGAGTAAATTTCATGTCATATAATAATACCTCAAAATGGTCGGATATTTAATCATTAGTTAATTTTTATAAATATTTCTGGATTAATTGTCTAAATGACATCGGTCAGACAGACATAATTTAAGTTAATTAAAGAAATTCATTTTAACTCAGATTTTTAATCAAATGTGAAAGATTCGAAAAGACGTCGACCTGTGTAGACACCATTTAGACTTTAATTCTTATTTTGATTATTAATATGATTTTTCATTAATTGATTAATTAACTAAAAGACGTCTACCTGTCACGACGCCATTTAGGTTTCCTAAGCTGTTTCTATCTCTTTTCCCCGATGTTTATCCTTATCTTAATTAGTCTAAAAGACGTCTTTTATGGGCGACGCGTTTTAGATAATTACAGATAATGATGAATTAATCTGTGTTTATCTGTTTGTTAGTTGGATAAATTTCAAAGTCCTTCATATTAATCTGATCATAACCGCGGATGCGTGAACTTAAGTCTATAAATACACAACCCCTTGGTCATTAAAAAGTGAGTGATAATTCTTGAAAGGTTAGTGATAATTTTGAGTGATGATAGCAATAATTGAGTGAAAATTGAGTAAAGAAGGAAACGACGTCCAAATGCTGAAGGATCGAAACGCTACTACTTCTCGGAGTCTGCATCCTTTCTTCATCGCTTCTTCGTCCATTCAAGAGCATTCAAGACCAAGGCTTTCCAGGGGCCATCCAACTTAGTTCTTAATTAATTTATACATCTTTCTCATATTTTTATCACATTAGCATCATATTTTCATCACATCACTCCATGCAACATACTCACTAGCATAATTTCAAGCCTATTTGTTTAAAGGAGTTTAAAAGACCATCAAATAAGTGAGTTCTTTGTTCAAGTTGCATGATCAGAATCTTCATTAGAATAGATACTATCTTTACTTGAGTTCTTATTATTTTATTTTATCTTTATTTGTTGTAAGGTACAAAAGGAGATAAAGAGGAGAGAATCGACAAGGAAAAGGAATTTGGATGATCCTCAAAGTCCGATAAGCAGCCAAAGCAAGAACAAAGTCAGAAGGGCTTTGAGAGTTCTTGCCTCCCGTTTGGATCCTCGACAGTTCGAGGCAATCCAGTCTATTTTGAAGAGGAAGACGCCCATGCAGTTTGCCGAGCTGAATCCTGCGACTCCCCCTATTATTTCCTCAACCACCTCCCCATCATGCTTCATTCATTCACCAGGCCATGGAAGGCCATGAAGTCTCAACCTCTCGGCCAGCTGGGCGACAACTTTCTTCCTCGAGGCAACCGGTCAGGCCGCTGACGCCTACTTACCAAAATGCCCTCGGATATGACGGAAGTTCTGCCGGACCTCAACCCTATTATCCCCCATGCCCTACATACTCTAGGCAACAGGCCTATCATGTACCTCCACCTCCCCCTCCTCCCCAGGTTGATCCAACGACACAAGCTCTGCTTGCAAAGATGGAGCGTATGGATGAACAGTTCAACAACCTTCAGAAGATGATGGGAGTTAAAGCTGCACCTGAGATTAACCTGCAAAGTCTGCCTGTGTTCCATTTTCCACCCTCCGAAATGCCAGTGTACCGAAAATACAACGGTACTGCTAACCCCTTTACTCATTTGAATGAGTTTATGTATGAGTCATTTTTCTGGCAAAACGACAAAAGGTCGTTAGCATTTTTGTTCAGGAAATCTTTGGAGGGACCAGCCCTTGAATGGTTCTTTTCTTTAGAACCTACTGAAGTAGAGGAGTATGGTATCATATCACGAAAATTCATTCAACGATACCAGGATAGAGTTACCCCCTCTCTATCCATTACTGATTTGATAGCAGAAAAAATGAAGCCCGACGAGGAATTCGTCAGTTTTGTTGATAGATGGAGGGGCATGGCAGAAAAAGTGAAAGATCATCTATCTGAGTCCGAGCAAGTAAAAATATTAATCTCCAATGATACACCTCAATTTAAGTTAGTCCTATGAAAGAGCTCTATGAAAGAGCACATTATTGTCAGAACGCTTTCAAGTATATTACATTCTCTAGTGTCTTTGATCCTCACCGACCTAGCATGCCTCCACCTCGGAAGTCTGCCGTGCCAAATTCTCCTAGTACAGGTCCAACCACTGAGGGCACACTCTCCCATGAGCAGGTTAGTAGCATGAACAACAATCAGCCCCAATTTGTGAGGAATCAGCAACCACAGTACCAACGGCCGCAACAGCCAAACCTGCAGGATTACAGACATCAGCGGCCGAACCCACAGTATCAACAGCCTCAGTACCAGCGGCCTCAGCAGTTGAACCAACAACAGTATCAGCAGCCGAATCTTCTGCAACTTCTCTCAGAATGATGACTGGCTTCTTTAGCTAAGCATTGGTAGAAGCTAGGTACGTCTACCGAAAGACATTTTCATTTCCCCACGCTTCACCGATCTTGTCAGAAGTGGGGAATTTGAGCTTCTGATGAAGCAATGAAGGCACGACAAAGAACTTTCCCAGGGATTCTCTGCTCAGTATGCCATTGTAATGGTACATCGACTATTGTGAACTCCACTTCTCGAGTGAGAGCCTTTGGTGGCGTCCCCAAAGTTAAGGGGAGTAATGATGCCCTCGGCCATAACAATTTGGCCGCTAATGCCATATATTAGTGTTCGGACCTTCCTTAATCTTCTCATTTCCGAGTTGATTTGTTTGAAACAATCAAAGAAAATAATATGAAGAGAACTGCCATTATCTATGAACACCCTTTTTACCTTGAAGTCGACTATCCTAGGCTCTATTACTAGGGCATCGTTGTGAGGTAAGGCCAGCCCCTTAAGGTTTGCTTCTGTGAACGTACTCGGCTTCTTTGTCAAGGGTTGGTGGGAAGTTGAGGCGACCTCCTAAAGTACTCTTTGGGTCATGGAGGTGTAGCTACGCCTCCTCTTATTATTGTCTCCTCCGCTAGCCTATCCTCCATATATGACATGGATTACACATTCGGTTTGGGCCGGAGGGTCGCGTTCAACAGCAGGGGGACTGATCCCAGCACCACTGATCGGGCTCCGGGTTTGCAATATACTTTTTCAGGTATCCCCTTTTTATGAGATTTTCAATCTCGCTTTTGAGATCGTGACATTCCGAGGTGAAGTGCCCATATTCATGGTGATAGGCATAGAACCTCCTTGACTTCTCTGTCCATGGGTGATAATTACACATTCTTAAGCATTAATTGATTGAAATTATATATTACACTCATGATTTTATGTACAAAGCTACATGTGATAATAGATAATTGTGTGCTCTTT
This sequence comes from Zantedeschia hybrid cultivar, assembly GCA_030544215.1. Taxonomy (NCBI): domain Eukaryota; kingdom Viridiplantae; phylum Streptophyta; class Magnoliopsida; order Alismatales; family Araceae; genus Zantedeschia; species Zantedeschia hybrid cultivar. Next base: position 54,247,270 of record JARZZO010000011.1, read on the forward strand.
CCAACGACACCAATTTTGTTGAATTCCGAGTTAAAAATATCGTCATTTCATGTGAAAAATTGAGTGTAGTGTATTTGTGGATTTTCGGCAAAGCTGGGATACATAATAATTTTATTTGAACATAATTGTTATTCTGTTCACTACAGAAATTTAGTTTTAAATTATTTTGTGTGAATATGATATAAAGAACATGTTGCGTAGTTGGTTGGACTAGTTGGTGCCCATTGGAGTGACCTGAGTTCAAATCCTAGAAATAATGTTTATTTTTGTGCACGGGATAAATGTAAGGGCATTTTGGGTAAGAAAATGAATAAAAAAGATGTCCTAACTTTTTCTCCAAGGAAGCCACAAGGAGGAGCCGCCGGCCCTCTTTTACCATTTCCTTTTCTCTCTCCTTCCCTTTTTAAAAGATCCTCTCCGTTTTTGTTTTTTCTTCTTCTCCCTCCTGCATTCTCTCCCTCTCTCTCTCTCTCTCTCACTTTCTCCCTCTCTCTGTGACAGTACCCGCGGGTACTGTAGCAGCCCCCTCTCTCTCTCTCTACATCTCTCTTAAACTAGCGCCTACTAGGGGAAAGAGGTAGACTCGAGGCACTGCAACTGACTACTGGAATGAGTCCAGGGCTGCCAAGGATCTGCGCGAAGGGCTATGACGGCTGCAAACACCAGTTTTCTCTCTCCATCTCCTCTCTCTCTAGTTTTTGAGTTCTCCATGTTACACTGCATTTCAAATATTTTCTGTAAAAGTTTTCTTATGAAAGTCATGTTAGTTTTTTTATTTTCAATGTCCCTGTAAAATTTCATGTAGTTTTGTTAATGAATGACAATAGCTCTTTTGAAAAAAGTTATACTTTCTCCCTCTTTTTGTTCTACAACTTTTATTTTTTCTTCTGTTAACGCTACTCAAACTTTATATTCTACTTTTAATTAGTGTTTTAGAGGTAGTTTTAGTTTAGTAGATGGTTTGATTATGCTCATTTATGGGTGCTTCTTTTGTGAGTTCATAGTAAGTTCGGTTAGTTTCAATTGTTATCTATCAAATCATCATGCACTCTCTTCTTTTTTCTCTATTTTTCCTCTAAAAATTCAAAGTTTTCAACTTTAAAAATCTATTTCCCTGTGGATTTGACCCAATCTCACCACTTGCTAATTTTCAAATAATTATATATGAGAATTAAAATTTTAAGATTGATGTTAGAATATACTTCACGACACATAATTTCGAGCGATCAATTTTTGGCGCCGTTGCTAGAGAATTAGATTTTTTGTTTTGATAATTTTGGATTCATTGTAAATATCCATGCTAACACTTTTTCTTTTTCTTTTGTAGGTACAAAAAAAACGGTGAGAATTGAAAAAAAAAACAGGAAATAAAAATCTTCCCCTTGGTGAGTTTGTTCCAACTTGCCTTTCTTTTTAATTTTCTTTTTAGTTAGTTTCCTAACGTAGTTAACTTTCCATTAATTAAAAAAAAATCATAAAGAATCCAAATAAATAAAAATCTTCATTCTAAGATTAGAAATTGTCTATATTTAGGTCATGCATCATTTAGAACTGCATTTTTAGACTGTTTCCTTTCTTGTAAATTTTCATTTTGTTGATGATTGCGGGGAATAAGGTGAGATTTCTACCTTCCTTAAACACCATGTTCATGCATTTCCATAATTGTATAGAACTCCTTGTTTGAATTGGTTGTGCACTTCACATAAAAACATCTTAAGGGCAAGTCCATTAACAAAATAAGGTGGGGATTTGATCACCCTTCCTTGGCCCAAAAACAACCATCCCTTGCACTCTTTAACTAACCCAAGCCCATTAAAAGTGAGTAGGAATTCAATCTAGGGTTCACAATGAGATTTGGGCGTAGCTTGAGCCCACTATCACTTTTGGAGACTGGTGTCTAAGGCTAGAGGTCAAATGGCAAACGCCTAAGTGGGTCGGTTGTTCTTTAATTAAATCCCTACGAAAGTAGGGGGAGCCTCCTACCACCCCACTTCTAACCTGGCCAATTGGTAATTGTGAGGGTGGACTTGAATTAAACTTAGATTAATTTGTGAGAAACACATCATGTGGGCTAGTCTAACCATAGTTGTCTTAAGAATAATTGTGCGCTAACTTGTTTGCATTAAAAAAGAAAAAGAAAAAGAAAATAATTTTCAACATGGAGTGGACTCAAATGAATCAATTTATTGGCCCATGTCTTAATACCATCACACCTTTCCCTCCATCACCTAATATGGATCTGGCTCACATATTAGATAAGGTAGACAACTTGGCCCACACGATTGATCGATTTTTAGTTTTGGGCCCAGAACCGTCCTCATCTCCCACACAATCATATACCTATCAAGAGAGATGCCCCATTTGGGCCAATCAGGACCATTATGATAGCCCACCTGCTCTCCAATTTCCACCTTATCAGGCTCAAATCATTCAGGAATTCTCCACACCCAGCTATGACCCAATTCTAAACACTTATGATTCGGGGTGGGGAGACAAATCCAATTCCTCTTGGGACTATCACCATGCCCAAGCTCCAAGTCTAGCTATCCAAGACTTCTCAGATTGGGCCCAATTCCAAGTCTACTCTAGTGGTTTGGCCCACAATCAAGGACACTGATTATCTATTGTCCACAAGCTCTTGTCCACCTTGCTTCCAATCAGATTATTCGACATATTCTTATTCTTCGCAGTCTTATTATCAGCCCAGTTATCCACATCCTCAGGATGATCAATTCATGCAACTTGAACAAATAGTCTTGGCTCAAGAACAAACCATTGGTAGAATGCATGCCCTAGTTGACTGTTTGACTGAAACTAATCTAAGGATGGATTTAGAAGAAGTGCTTAGCAAGCCCATTGAAAATTTGCAATCTTTTTCACTCAATTTTGACCAACAAATCAACTCACAAATTCAACCTGAAATCGCTCAATCCAGAAATGGTCACATCATGCCTGATCTTGAAAATGGAGAGAATCTTAAGGAGTTGTATCAGGTAAGAATAGGGAATGCTAGCATGAATCAATCCATGAAAAATCCTGAGACTGGTCAACAAGATGCATCCATAATCATACCTATCTCTCCTGACGAAAGCTTAAGTGATAGAAAAGGAGAAGGAGAAGTGAGTGATCTTTTAGAGGTTAATTCGGACCTTGAGCATTTTATGTTCTCTACAGCGGAAGTAAATACACATACTAGTCCGAACCTCAAATATTTTTTCTTCCCAGTAGGGAAAGGGGATAATCTGGAAGAGTTATACTAGGTGGAAAGAGAGAATATGGAGAACCCTCAGACTGACCAACAAGGCGAATCCACGATCACACCTATTTCTCTTGAGAAGAGCTTGAAGGGAAAAGGAGAAGGAGAAGTGAGTGATTTACGTGATGTTGATCCAGACTTTGAACACTTTCTATTTTCCACAGAGGAATTAAATACACACATTAGTCTGGATCTTGAATATTTCTTCTTCCTAATAGAGAAAGTGGATAATTTTGAGGAGTTGTATCAGGAGGAAACTCAATCTATAGACCTGACTAATCATCAGGTCGAGCCTATGGAGGGTAAGTTGGAGGGAGATGACGGGGATGAGGAGTCTAGTGAGAACCTGAGCATGTGCCTACCTATAATCCCCTCCCCGAGTGTCAGAGAATCTAAGCCCAATAGCCTCCAAAAGCTGTCCTGACTCAAGGAGATGATGGAATTATTGGGCCAAGTCCACATCAACAGCCCTTTTCTCAAAGAAACTCAATGTGTTGCCCAACTCAATTCTTGCAATATCGATAACATCAATTTTTACTGGATTTTATTGAAATTTGAGGCCAAATTGAACCTGTTCTCAGTCTCTATCTTTGAGAAATTTGGAATCCACAAATTAAAGCGCACGTCGGTTGCTTTGCAGTCAATTGATAATTTCATTAAGCAACCACATGACATGATCAAGATACTCTTATTCAGGTGGATAGGAGCCATATGTCTGTTGACTTCCTCATCCTTGACACTAAATCACTCCCAATGTTGAATCAATACTCTATCATCTTTGGAATTTCTGATCTTTTTCTAGGGGATCAAATCCTTCAGTCCAATCAGAGAAAAGAAGCGGGGTACGTGGTTGACATGACTTATGAATCAAGTAGAACCAATATCCCATTGACCATGTTGAAAAATTCTTTTCTCTGGAACCTCAATGATAACACACTGACTCATCAGCCACATGCAATGCTGAGTGCACTCCAACTAGCAAACTTTAAAATGCATGCACTGAAATTTGTTCTAGTAGGCATTGGATAGTGTGTACATTGCGTCTAGCTAAAAACGTTAAACTTAGTGCTTATTGGGAGGCAACCCAACGTTTTTAGGTTAATTTAATAAATCTTTTTTTTTTAAATTTTCTTTATAGGTTTAATAATTCAGGTGGCAGTTGTCTTGGGCGTAAAGTGGATGAAAAATCGTTGACACTCCTGTAAACACGCTGATTTTGATTTCATATTGAGTAAATTTTATGTCACACTTATAATGCCCCCGAATGGTCTGATTTTTAATCATTAATTAATTTTTATTAATTTTTGTCGAAATTTGTTAATGAACGTCGACCATGGTCGACGCTATTTAGATCTCAACCAAAAATCAATTCGGAATTAAAATTGCTAAATTCATATAGATTTAGCTTAAAGATGTCGTTCATGTACGACACCGTTTAGGCTTAATCCGTCTGGATTTTCATTTCCTAATTTCAATTAGTTTTCTAAATTACCTAAATTACGACTCCCATGGTCGACGTGTTTCAAGCGTTTTTTTGATAAGGTTGATTTAACCGAGTTAATTCATTTGCAGAGGTTGAAAAGGTTATTAACTCGTGGATAAACATCCAAGGCAAGTCTGAAGCCGTGGGAGAGCCCTTTTGAAGGCCAAATAACTTTAGAATCACTTCTTATAAATACATATGTATATTGACCTTTGGAAGAGGTTAACGATTGATGTTTTGGAGTTCAAGCCAAGGTGAAAATGAGTCTTCTACTGCAGAAACGTGGGAGGAATTTGAAGATTTTCCCCCCTCATTTTGTTACACCATTGAAGATCAAGGCTCTGAAGGGGCCATCCAATCATCTCCCTCCTTCTAGTTTTCTTTCGTTAATTTCAAATAGCTTAGAAAACCATTTTTTCTAATAGTTATTCATCACTTCACTCCATATTTCACACATATATTTCTTTATACCCATATAAGATAGGGGTTTAAAGAATACCAATCAAGTGAGTCTTTCTTTTGTTTAGTTACATGATTGATTGGTTGATTAGAATAGATACTATACTTCCATAGTTCTAATCCATATTTTCCTTCGTTTTATTTTGATCTTCCTTGCAAGGATTTGAAGAGAGACTAAAAGAATCGAAAGGAAGGATTTGAAGCTTGGATAAAGTCTAAAGAACAATCCGAAAACAAGAGTAAAGAAAAGAAAATGCTCTTCTCTTTCGGCCGGCCGAAAGAGAGGAACAAAAGAACCCCCCAATCTCCTGATTCATAAGGTTAGTAAAGCAATCACTCCTTTCCATTGAAGCCCTTGGTTTCTGGCGATCGCAACTTTTCTTTTTAATTGATTTGTTAATCATAGTAAACACATGATAACATGATGATAACACACACAATTTGAGCACCCACAACCCCAGGTTGTATCTCTCCTTTCCTGACTCCTTTTGGCTGTAACTCCTTCATATGTTTTATGCCATTGATGACAATGTCATTTAAGTTGGGGGGAGAAATTATTTTGTGCATGATTGTTAAATCTTTTAAAGAAAGCTTATGCTTTTCATTGATAAAAATGTTCAATTTTTTAAAAAAATTCCTTTTCACACCCCACTTAAGCTTTTATAAAATCATGGTTGATTAAGGGATCTCTAAACAAATCAATTTTGTGTTAGTTAGTTAGACAAACCTTAAGAAGTTCGAAATATTCTCCACTCCATAAGGAGCCATGACATGAATGATTTTCACACACACACGGCAACTTAGGGTGAGTGGAAGACCTTGAAAGTGTAAAATTGCTGGAATTAACTTAAAGGGTAGGACTACCTATTTTGTTTTTTTCTTTGGGTTGAACGAAAGGAAGGTCGGGATTCGTAATAGGGAACCAAACCACTTAACACTTAAGGACACGATCAATAAAACAGGACAATTGTAAGCATGTAAATCAAAGGACAAATAGCAAAAATGCTTTGAAAGAGTCAAAGGAAAGCATGTGGCAAAAAGTATGTACCTCCCCTCAGGCAAATTAAAGAGTGGCAAAAAGTACGCACTCTCAAAGGCAAAGAGTGCAATTAAATAAAAAAAACCCGTGCTAATTTAAAAGTCCCTCATATCAAATTAAGACTAAGTCCTGAAAGTGTTGAGTTGGGACGAGAGCTGAAAAGTGATCCTTACCATCTGATCAGGAAACTTCTTTTTCTCTTTTCTCCTCTAGGTATTTTTACCTCAAGGGTCAATAAAGGAGATGATATATTAAAAATGGTGGAAATGAACTTTAAGCATGTCAATTTTTATGCACAATCACCTATCGGGACCTCAAGTGTAGTGAGGAAAATGAGAACTTTAGATTAACTAAATGACTATCATAAGATTATTTGTGACAGATAACCTTTAAATGAAACGTGATTTTATAAAGATCATTGTAGTCCTAATTTTTCATTATTTGCATTGCTAAGGGACTAGCAATGATTAAGTCGGGGGGTGTGATAATTACATATTCTGGAGTATTAATTGATTGAAATTATATATTACACTTATGATTTTATGTACAAAACTATATGTAATGATAGATAATTTTGTGCTCTTTCCAACGACACCAATTTTGTTGAATTCCACGTTAAAAACATCGTCATTTCATGTGAAAAACTGAGTGTAGCGCATTTGTGGATTTTCGGTAAAGTCGGGATATATAATAATTTTATTTGAACATAATTGTTATTCTATTCACCACAGAAATTTAATTTTAAATTATTTTGTGTGAATAGAACATAAAGAACATGTGGCGCAGTTGGTTGGATTAGTTGGTGCCCATTGGAGTGACCTGAGTTCAAATCCCAAGAATAATATTTATTTTTGTGCATGGGATAAATGTAAGGACATTTTGGATAAGAAAATCAATAAGAAGGATATCCTAACTTTTTCTCTCCTTCTCTTTTTAAAAGATCCTCTCCCTTTTTGTTTTTTCTTCTTCTCCATCCTGCATTCTCTCCCTCTCTCTCTCTCACTTTCTCCCTCTCTCTACTACAGTACCCGCAGGTACTGTAGCAGCCCCCTCTCTCTCTCTCTCTCTCTACATATCTCTCAAACTAGCAGCTGCCAGGGGAAAGAGATGGACTCGAGGCACTGCAATTGACTACTGGAATGAGTCCAGGGCTGTCAAGGATCCGTGCGAAGGGCTACGACGCAAACACTAGTTTTCTCTCTTCATCTCCTTTCTCTCTAGTTTTTGAGTTCTCCATGTTACACTGTATTTTGAATACTTTCTGTAAAAGTTTCCTTATGAAAGTCATGTTAGTTTTTTTATTTTCAATGTCCCTATAAAATTTCATGTAGTTTTGTTAATGAATAACAATAACTCCTTTGAAAAAAGTTATATTTTCTCCCTCCTTTTGTTCTACAACTTTTATTTTTTCTTCTGTTGACGCTACTCAAACTTTATATTCTACTTTTAATTAGTGTTTTAGAGGTAGTCTTAGTTCAGTAGATGGTCGGATTATCCTCATTTAGGGGTGCTCGTTTTGTGAGTTCATAGTAAGTCCTGTTAGTTTCAATTGTTACCTATCAAATCATCATGCTCCCTCTTCTTTCTTCTTTTTTTTTCCTCTAAAAATTTAAAGTTTTCAACTTTAAAAATCTATTTCCCTGTGGATTCGACTCAATCTCACCACTTGCTATTTTTCAAATAATTATATGTAGGAATTGGAATTTTAAGATTGATGTTCAAATATACTTAATGACACATAATTTCGAGTGAGCAATGGGGCACGCTTAATCTTCTTCGGCCACTTGAGATATCCCTCATCTTTGACCTCCCAGAGTATCTGGTCAATCGGCATGTTGAGAGGGGTGTAATTCTCTTATCTCTTGTAGTCGAGATGCTCACGTCGGTCTTCACGGGGCTCATGATGCTATCCCTTAAGTGGTCGGTCATCGCCATTACGATCAAAGCGCCTCGTCCCCCGGGTTAGTTCTAGATTTTTCTTCTTGGCTTCTCCGAATTCGGTCGGTCGGTGATAGGCTGGGTAGGCCCACAGAAGCTCTTCATTGTTGATGCACTGGTTTACCCTCCTGACAAGGTTTGGGAGATCTATTGGGAGCTGCTTACTCAACTCGAATTGAACTTGCAGGATTTCATCTTTCCCCTTCCTCATAAAAGAAAGTGTAGCAGTCGTGGCAGGCGTGCATCGACTTGTTGCGGAATTGCTCCTGGAAGCTCTTTTAAGCTCTGAGAAGCTATTAATGGAACCTATTTTAAGTTAGGGTTTGACGATACACCATACTCTGAGTTGACTCGAAAGTATTGTACGAATGAAGGATTATATCTGTAAGGATTGAGGTTTCGAATCCGGTTATCGGGTCAGTTTTCGGAGTTGGATCCCTTAGTTTGGGCCATGGTGGGGTGAGACTTAGTTTCCTTTTCGCGTTGAGCTTGCGAGACGTGGTTTAAACGGCGTCCATCAATGTGGACGTGTTTTAAGCTGTGCTACGTGGGCGCCACGTAGGCTGGTCTTGGGGCGCGAGAGTATGGCTCCGGTCTCGGGGCGCGAGAGTATGGCTCCGGTCTCATCGTCTGAATGGCATCTTGTATGGACGATGTCATTTAGAGTACGACCCTGCTTTGTCAGAGTACGGACCGGTATTGTCATCTGAATGACGTCGGGCTTGGACGACGCATTTTTCCCAGTTTCTGTTTGACCCCGCGAACCCTCCCTCCTTTCCCTCATTCTCTCCTTTTTCTTCTCTCTCCTCTCTTCCCTCCGATCTCCGGCGAACCCTTCCTCCTCTCCTTACTCTCTTCCCTCCATTCCATCTCTCCCTCCACTCCATCAACCTCCTAACTCCCACCACTACCACCACCATCTCCTCCGCGGCGTTTTTCTCTCCGGACGGCGGCCGACGTCCCGATGGAGTAACGGTTGTTGGGTTTTCTCGGTTTCTCTGGATCGCTCACGCAGTGGAAAACAAAAATATTTACAGCGATCCGTTCCCGTTTCGGAGATCAAAATACGAGATAATCGGATTATCTGTTCTCACCGTGTGCGGATTCGAATCCGCAGCCGTTCGGTTCCGTCGGTGCGACACCGCAAGCCGCGCAAGCGCCCGGCCTCTAGCGAAGTCCACGCGATTCTCCCCGCGACGGATATCCTCGAGTTCATCGTTCTTCGCAGCCCGCGAAGCCTCCGCTGGTCGCCGCAATGATCGCCGCAGTGCGCGGACGATTTCCCGTCGAACGGGATTCGGAGAAGCGGCGGAGCAGATCTGGATCTGCCTGGACTCCAGAGGAAGACAGAAACTGAGGAGGGGCGGCTAGGGTTAGCAGCAGCTTGGCCTGCTCAGCCCGTTCGCTATGTTTTATACTAACCGCGCGGTTTTTCACAAAAACCCCCGGTTTGTATAAAACCCACTTATTTATCCATCGCCTTGAGAATCATTTGCGTGTGACCCTCTAGGCCCAAGTACCAGTCCAGTTAATGGCCCAGTAAGCCCAGTGACTCCTCACTGGCTTTATTAATTAATTAATAACCCTTTATTAATCAATTAATCAATCGAATTGATGTCGCACATCGAATTCGACCGGGCCTCCGATCACGTTGGGTGCCAAGCAACACCGCGTGAACCCGGAAGGTATTTGGGGTTAAGTAACCCACTCTTGGAACCTTTCCGTCGACAGTTACCGCATGGATATAATCCTTCATTCGTACAATGCTCTCGAGTCAACTCAGGGTATGGCGAGCTGTCAAACCCTAATTGGTCGACTCACTTGGATTGGATGCCGCTGATGAATATCGGAAAACTCCTTTTCCGATATTATCGTCCGCCCTGGCCAGGGACTTCCGCGCATCCTTCCTAGAGCATTCTCTCTCTAAGTACCGAGAGCGAATGATTCCTTATTGACACACAATTCCCTTCGACGGTATTCCGCTGCACCTAATCCTTGGCGTATTAGAATCCCGTGGCTAGAGATTCGTAGACCAAGGTCAAAGTACAGAAGTCCACCGCCAAGGTGTCCTTGGTGTCTCAGGTCCGAGGACCATCCATACAACTGCGACAATAGAATCAAGCTGGTTGACAGTGAGGTACATTACCATCCAGCGATTCAGTCGGATCAGTTCAGTGAACTCATTCTCCAATGAGCACCTACAGATTCGCCTTAGTGTCTCCACACAAATGACTTATGAGACCAGTCATCCTCATCATATGAGCAGGAGCAATCTGTACTAGTCTAACCGGATATCCGATGTCCTTCTCGGATATCCTCCGACTATGAACGATTAAGAATATGTGTGTTTAAGTGATCAGTCTCATTAGTATGATCTCATCATAATCTGATCACCATAGCACATATTCACGGACTTCATTATGAAACGATAATTAACGCGATTTACACATAATGAATATTATGCCATTTTATTAATAATGAACGAGATTTACATTGTTAGATTGGCTTGTAGGCCACCTAAACTAACAACGGTGTCCACGGCGGTATCGGCGACGGCGTGTGGCGAGGCGGGTTGGCGGCTTGGAGCTAGGAGGAGTTCGAGTAACCGGTAGGGTGACAATCCCCGTTGTATTTCGTTTAAAACCATATTTTTCCCGTTTTGGAGCATGTTTAGGGGTTTTCTTGGGGTGAAAATACTAATTGCATGTAATGAGAATTTGGGTGGTTTAATGGGTATTTAGTTTCTTCTCCTCCTTCTCCACCTTTTTTGTGTTTTTACACAATTTGGGGAAGAAATCCCACCCCGTGGATTGGGAGATGGCGGAGGAAGAACCTATCTGTGAGGGTTAAATGGCGTCGGGGAACAGCGACGCCTTTTAGAAAGGCGGCTTGGGGGAAGAAATCCCACCCCGTGGATTGGGAGATGGCGGAGGAAGAACCTGTCTATGAGGGTTAAATGGCGTCGGGGGACAGCGACGCCTTTTAGAAAGGCGGCTTGGGGGAAGAAATCCCACCCTGTGGATTGGGAGATGGCAGAGGAAGAACCTGTCTGTGAGGGTTAAATGGCGTCGGGGGACAGCAACGCCTTTTAGAAAGGCGGCTTCCACCCACGACGCGATTTAGCCCAAATAACAGACTCTGTCTCTAGACTGATGAGCGTCCAGGGACAGCGACGCCTTTTGAACGACGACTTCCATGTCCGACGCGTTTTAAGTCAGATCACCCCGAGGGCTGTCTATGATTCTGTCGTTATCAGGCGACTAGGGACAGTGACGCCTTTTAAAAGGCGACCCCTATAGACGACGTGTTTTAGGCCATCTTCCGAGGCCAGTTTTCACATGAACTAGTTTAGGAAGCTTGAATGACGTCGGCTTTGGGCGACGCAATTCAAGCTAGAATTCCATTAAACCCTGCAATTAACATGTGTTTATATTGTTAGATAGTTTAGTTAATTGCATGTTTAGAAATGTACTCGATGACGATTGTGGGCTTAGAGTGACAGCTGTTAGCGCTTAGGCACCCTGTGTCAGTGTGGGAGTGACACGGCGCCGGTGTGGGAGTGGCGGGGTGACGCCTAGAGAGAGGGTCACTTGGTGTACCCCGGGGTATAGCTAGTACCGGTGTGGGAGTGGTACATTGGAGTATCACTCGTGCTGGGGGAAGCAGAACCACCTGGAGCCTGTCAGGCCGGAGTAGCCAGCGCGTTATTCGAGGGATTGTTGTTTGGTCTCAGCGGGTCGGAGTTTCTCGCGTTTAACCGTGTGGTTGGCGTATTTTGTCGAGACGCTGGTTGTGGGCTCCGTGGTAGAATGGTTTCATAATTGTGTGTAAGGACTGAGGCTTTCGGATCCGATTTTCGGGGTTGGACCCTGTAGTTCAGGCTCCAGTGGGGCTGAGACTCTGTTTTGATTCGCGTCGAGCCCGCTCGACGCGGTTTAAACGGCGTCCAGCTATGCTGACGCGTTTTAGCCTGTGCCACGTGGGCTGGCTTTGGGTCGCGAGAGTACGGCCCTGACATGTCGTCTGAACGGCGTCTGTGAGGCACGACGCCTTTCAGATTGCGACTCTGGGTTGTCAGAGTACGGCGCCAGTCTTGTCGACTGAACGACGTCTTTCATGGAAGACGCGTTTCAGACCTCTGTCAGAGCGTTGCAGAGGGTTGTCAGAGCAGCCGTCACATCGACTGATAGGCGTCCGTACACCTCGACGCGTTTTAGCCAGTCTCTGGTTAACCCCGAGAGCCCTCCTTCTTTCTCTCATTTTGCTCCTCCTTCTCTCTTTCTCTCCTTCCTTCGGCGACTCCGACATCAACCCTTCCTCCTCCCTCTTTTCCTCCCACTACATCGTCCTTCCTTCCACTCCAACACTTCCCTACCTCTCACCTCCACCACCACCACTTCCTTCGCGGCGTTCCATTCTCCGGACGGCGGCCGACGTCTCGGCGGAGTGGCGGCGTCCTCGAAGGTACCGGCGGCGGTCTGCGGTGCGGCGGGTCGGAGGCACGGAGTTTGGAGGAGTTCAAGAACCGGTAGGGTGACGGTTCCCACAGTGTTGTGTTCTAAATCATGTTTTTCCCCGTTTAAAGCATGCTATGGATCGATGGTTTTGGGGTAGAATGAGCATGTTAGGGGGTTTTTCCTTGATGGGAATGGGAGTTTCTGTGATGTGAATTATTGATACTTTGGTTGCCCTCTTTCCCCTCTGTTTTTTGGGCTTTTTCGGGGTATTTGGGGCTAAGGGAGGAACCCTCGGATCGAACCAGGGAACCAGGTTTCTGGCGCTAAACGGCGTCGTGCCTGGTCGACGCCTTTCAGAAGGACGTCGGTCCAGTACGACGCCTTTTAGGACAGAAATCCCCCAGTTCGAGGTTTCAGGAGTCAGGGACTCTGGCGCTAAATGACGTCCTGGATGGACGACGCCTTTCAGAAGGACGTCAGGCCATCATGACGCCATTTAGGCAGGAAATCATCCCGATTAGGGGACTCAGTTTGAGGATTCTGGGACTAAAAGACGTCATGGGTGGGCGACGCGTTTTGGAATAGCGTCGAGCCACCATGACGCCTTTTAGAGCAGAAATCCTTCTATTATTGTTTTCTGGAATTCCTGGTTTTTCAGCGTGAACGGCGTCTGAGGATGTTGACGCCTTTTAAAAGGCGACCACTGGTGTCGACGCCTTTTAGGCCAGATTCTGAGGCCGGTATTTCCTGAACCAGTTTAGGGTGCTTGAATGGCGTCGGCCTCGGGCGACGCGATTCAAGCCAGAAGTACACTAATCCATGCTAGTAAAATGTGTTTACACTGCTAGATAGTCGGTTAATGCATACAGTTAGTATACTCGATGTGATGAACTCTTCGTGACCGGCTGGCACTGCGTTGTGTGTCGTGCGACCGTGGACTTCCTCCGTGACCGGATCGCAACGTGCCGTGTTTTCTGTTTCGGTGGACCTAGAGTGACAGTTGTAGCGTTCTACACCCTGTGTCGGTGCGGAGGGACACAACGCTGACGGGAGCAGTGGCGGGGTGACGCCTAGTAGAGAGGGTCACCTAGTGAACCCCGGGGTTAGCTAGCTTGTACCGGTGTCGGAGAGGTACCGTTGGAGTGTCACTCGTGCTGGGGGAAGGAGTAACCACCTGAGCCAGTTGGGCCGGAGTAGCCAGCGTGCTATCCGAGGGGTTACTGTTTGGTCTCAGCGGGCCGGTGTTTGCTGAGGGAAGGAGTGACCGCTGAGGTGGCCCGTGTGCTATCCGAGGGGTTACTGTTTGGTCTCAGCGGGTCGTTGTGTTTCCCACTCTCGTTGTGAAGTTGACGTGTTTTAAGGATACGCCGAATTACGAGTTTCCTGATAGATTAGAGTTATGCATGTTAGTTATACTTTGAATGCATGTGATTCATATTGAGATGTAGGCATGGAAATCATTGTCTCTTTATGGTTATTATATCCCTGCTGTACTTTTCACTTGTGTGTGTGTGTGTGTGGGCAGTGGGGATCGAAGGATCCCTACTGAGTCTTTTCGTTGAGACTCACCCCTGCGGCTTTCAGGTGAGGACTCCAGGCAGACCTAGCGAGGGTTGTGCGGCTGAGTGCTGAGCGTCGTCGACTGTTATTCCGGGGTATGCCCCGTTGTAGTTGTTGTCCTTATTTCTGGCTTGTATGCATAATCATTTCTTTTCTGTTGGAGTATGTAACTATTTGCTGTATCGAGTCGCATTGTAATAACTTTTAATTTCTGCACTTTCCCTTCAATTCAATGCGATGTGAATATTTAGCTTAGTTGATTATTTATTTCTCAGACTTACTCGGATCCTGGTTTGGTTACAAGTTAATGATTCGGTACCCATTTAGTAATCGGATCCCCGATTATAGGGTGGCGGGTCGTTACATTGTGCATGTTATATTTCGAATGCATGTATTCTATATCGAAATCTGGGAATTTTGTTTACTACTTTACTTGCTTAAATTATCTATATTTGTATTCCTGCACTTGTGGGTGCGTGAGTGGGCGGTGGGGATCGAAGGATCCCTACTGAGTCTTTTCAATGAGACTCACCCCTGCGGTTTTCAGATGAGGGTTCCAGGTAGGCGTAGCGAGGAGAGTGTCGCTTTGGGTTGCGTGTCAGCAGCCGTTGTTCCAGGGTATGCCCCGATGTAGTTGTCATTTTATTTTCTGGCCTATATGCTTAATTATTTCCTTTCTGTTGGAGTATGTAATTATTTGCTGAGTCGAGTCGCATTGTAATAATTTTTAATTCCTGCATTTCCTTTTTAATTCAATGCGATGTGAATGTTTAGTTTAGTTTATTATTTATTTCCCAGACTTATCAAGATTCTGGTTTGGCTCCAAATTAATGATTCGGTACCCATTTAGTAATCGGATCCCCGATTATAGGGTGGCGGTCGTTACAATATCCACGCGGTAACTGTCGGCAGAAAGATTCCAAGAGTGGGCTACTTAACTCAAAAAACCTTTTGGGTTCACGCGGTGTTGCTTGGCACCCAACGTGATCGGAGGCCTGATCGAATTTAATGTGCGACATTAATTTGGTTGATTAATTAATTAATATGGGTTATTAATTAATTAATCAAGTCAGTGAGGAGTCACTAGGCTTAATGGGCAATTAACCGGACTGGTTATTAGACCTAGAGGGTCACACGCATATGATTCTTAAGGCGATGGATTAAAAGTGGGTTTTATATTTAACCGAGTGTTTTTATGAAAACTCGCGTGGTTAATATAAAATGTAGCGACCGGACTGAGCAGGTCAAGCTGCTGCTCAACTGTGGCCGCCCCTCCTCTCTCCCTCTCTCTCTCTAGGTCCCCAGGCCGGAAACGTTCTTCGAGACTGCTCCGTCGCTTCTCCAACTCCCATCTGACGGGAAATCGTCCGCGCGTTGCGGCGAATGGCCGAGGCTTCGTGGGCTGCGAAGAACAAGAATTCGTGAGGATATCTACCGCGAGGAGAATCGCGTGGACTCCGCTAGAGGTCGGGCGCTTGCGCGGCTTGCGGTGTCACATCGACGGAACTGATCGGTCGCGGATTCGAATCCACGCACGGTAAGAATACGATTATTTGATAATCGCTTTTAGTTTAATTGAAATGGATCGTTGGTTTTATTTTAATATCTGCTGCGTGAGCGATCCGGAGAAACACAAGAACCCAACAGTGGTATCAGAGCCAGGTTCCACTGTTTCTCGTCCCGTTTCGGTCTCCAATTTAATATTTCCATGTATTATTCCATGCACAAGTTCGATCTTATTGTTGGATCCGTGTTCATGCGATGAGCACAGATTAAAAGAATAACTTAAGTTTTTTTTATATTTGTAATTTCAAATTTTTTCGGGGTTTATTATCGTTCTTCGTTGGACGAAGAACCGAGGTTCATAGCGGCTTTAATCAGGCGTTCCCATGTGATGGGAGGTGGCCAGAGATCCTAGTATGACTAGGGATCCCTACGGTCACCAACGGCGCCGGTGGCCGACGCCGGAGAGGCCACCAAAAGTGGTCGAATTTCTCTTTCCTCTAGGTTTAAAAACTAGAAATAGGGGGTCTTTTAAATGGCTCGGGCAAGGGCTTTCGGGACCACCGGAGGGTTGATGCCGGCGCCATGGGCGTGGCCGGCACAGGGGGCGTGCAATTCTGTCCCCCCCCGCGCCGCCACCTACAAACGCAGGTTAGGGTTTCTGCCATGGGGGCGTCGGGCGTTTGGGGAGAAGGCTGAACCTGGCAGGCCGCTCGGCCCCGACCCGGTCGGACCGGGCCGGGCACGGGCGTACTGGGGCGAACCAGGTGCAACCCTGGCCCGTGCCGGGCTCGAGCCTAGCCGAGCCAAGGGGTTCGGACCAGGTGCCCACATTGGCTCAGCCCGACCCCTTTAAACCTCTTCTTTCCTGTTAAACCCCAAGCCCATTTAAATAAATAAATTGGATTTCAATTATTTAAATTCAAAATATGTTTTGAAATATTTAAATTGTTATTCAATTCTGTTTTTTAAATTGGGCATTAATGATTATGAATCATTATTATATTATTAACAAATTATTGTTATATAATTAGAGTTAGTTATTAATTTAAGTGTTAAATTAATAATTAATTTTAAATTAATCATTAATGATTTTGAATCATTAAGATTAACAATTAGTTAATAAATAATTAATAATTAACCTTAATTAAACTAATCTAAGAGTTAGATTAGTGATTAATAATTAATAGTTTAAATGTTAGATTATTAATTATTAATTCATCTAATTGCTAATTTATTAGAGTCAATTATTAATTAAAGTGCTAAGTTAATAATTGCTTTTAATTAACTAATTTAAGTGTTAAATTAGTAGTTGCTATTTAATTAGAGTTAATTGTTAATTTAAGTGTTAAATTAATAATTAATTTTAAGTAATTAATCTAAGAGTTAGATTGCAAGTTATTAATTAATTAGTGTTAATTATTAGTTTAAATATTAAATTAGTGATTAACATTAATTGACTAACCTAAGAGTTAGATTAGTAGTTAATAATTAATTAGAGTTGATTATTAATTTAAGTGTTAAATTAGTAATTAACTTTAATGAACTAGTCTAAGAGTTAGATTAGTTATTAATTATTAATAGTCTAATTGTTAGATTATTGATATGTTTTAATCTAAATGTTAAATTGTTTAACTATTAGAAATGTTCTAATTTTCATGAAATAATATGGAATTATTAATTTGGAGTGTGTGCACATGTGATGTGTGTTTTACACTTTTTAATTTGATTTAACATTATGTTAAGTTAATTAAAAGAGTTTTTATAAATTCAAATACCAATTTTTTGATTGGAACCTATCTTTTTGAAAGCCAAAGTTATTTATTTTGAAAATTCTCTTTGTTTAAGCCATGTGATGCGCTTATCATGTGTGGAATGGTTTAAAACATACCGTGGTCATAGATATGCATTATTTAAATTATTCATGTGATGAATGATGTGTGTGGATCGTGAATGTATGGTTGAATGGATATTTATTAATTGTTAATAAATAGAGGTCTGCGTACCTCTCTCTCTCATACTCCGATATACTTCTACCTCCCTCTCTCTTGAACTCGCCATAAGGCCTTCTTATATTTTACATGTAAATTTGGAATTTAATTGTAATATGATTGATGCAACCGAGGAAGGAGCGATGACGATCCACAGCTGCAACCAGGAAGGTGAAAAGATGAAGATCATTTGCCTATGTGTTTGCAGAATGATCTAATATAATAGTTATGTTAGATTGTGTGTGCATTTGACTGTTGGCTTCAGTCAAACCCACTGTGCTATCCATGACTACACTAGACATGTATGTGATATAATGTTTTTATGTTTGATTGTGAATCAAAGCAGGAATAGTACTTATTAAATATATACGATATATTTATATACTATCACCTAAGAGAGACCAAGATACAAGTTATCCAAATACCCTCGTCTTAATTCTAAGCCGTAACGTGAGTACTTAAGAACTTACCGCGTGATCCACCATCGTTATAGTCATAGGATTCGTATCACTTTAGGCAGGTTTGTTGTGCTACCATAAGGCCTGTTTAATTGTGAGGAGAGACTGTGGCTATGGTATTAGATGCCTATATGATCGGGATAGAGGAATCATATAGCTTTGTTGTGCTATCCACAAGGGCTGCATATAAATCTATGCTCGTCGCGTAACGATGGTTAGCTTATACCAGAATTAGTGATTTGTTGTGCTATCCACAAAGCCATTAAATCTTTGGGGACCGAAGCTGTGATCGGATATTGCAAGGAGTTGCAAGTCCCATGAGATGGATACTCTTTGATTGTTTTACAACTTTCTTATGCTATCCACAAGGTTGTACTGCGAGTCATTGAGATTCTAATCCACACTAGGAGACTGTCGGCGTCTCTCGTTCTGTATAGCTGAGGGTTATGTTGTAACGACCCGCCACCCTATGATCGGAGACCCAATCACTAAATGGGTGTCGAATCATTATCCAACGGTCTCACACCCGGATCTTATACACACATCTGGAGGAGTAAGCGTTAAACAAGATTAAATATAACATTCGCACGGACTACAAGGAAGTACAGTGCGCAGGAAGTAAGTTAATAATGTCCGTATACAGTCCAACAATAATTACATAGCCCAAGAAATTAAATAAGTACAGGCAGAAACAAAGTACAACAACATCGGGGCATACCCCAGAATTGAGATAGTTGCTGGTCCGCACACCAAGGAGGCACCACACGCCGCCACACGCCACGAGGTCCACACCTGAAATCGCAGGGAGTGAGCCACACCAGAATTGAGCTAAGTAGGGATCATCCGATCCCCTGCCTCCCACTCACACACCCACAAATGCAATAACAAAGATACAGGTGATTAAGGCAAGTAAAGCTGTAACACACTACACCTAATCTCGATATGAACCACATGCATTCGAAATGTAACAAGCATATCTCTAGAATCATTCTATTAAGAAGCCTACAACTCGCGTTTCGACAAAACATGCCAACCACGCCTCCGAAAGTAGGAAACACCAACCACACAACCGAAAGTGGGAAACACCGACCACACAGCCGAAAGGGGGAAACACGACCACACAACCGAAAGTGGGAAACACCGACCCGCTGGAACCAAACAGTAACCCCTCGGATAGCACGCTGGCTACTCCGGCCCAACTGGCTCAGGTGGTTACTCCTCCCCCAGCACGAGTGACACTCCGAATGTACCACTCCTACACCGGTACTAGCTAACCCCGGGGTTCACCAGGTGACCCTCTCTCACTAGGCGTCACCCCGCCCACGCCCCCACCGGCGCTGTGCTCCACCCACACCAGCACAGGGTGATAAAGCGCTACAACTGTCACTCCAGGTCCACAGTAATACAAAACCCGGCACAGTGCGATCCGGTCACGTGAGAAGTCTGCGGTCGCACGACACACAATGCAGTGCCATCCGGTTACGAAGAATCCATCATCATCGAATGTATTTAAAGCATGCATTTAACCAACTATCTAACAGTGTAAACACATTTTACTAGCATGGATTAGTGTGGTTCTGTCTTGAATCGCGTCGCCCAAGGTCTACGCCATTCAAGTACCCTAAACTGGTTTATGAAATT
The DNA here is from genome assembly GCA_030544215.1 of Zantedeschia hybrid cultivar. Classification (NCBI taxonomy): domain Eukaryota; kingdom Viridiplantae; phylum Streptophyta; class Magnoliopsida; order Alismatales; family Araceae; genus Zantedeschia; species Zantedeschia hybrid cultivar. The sequence continues at coordinate 54,267,055 of JARZZO010000011.1, forward strand.
CCGGCCTCGGAATATGGCCTAAAAGGCGTCGCCACAAGAAGCCGCCTTTTAAAACACGTCGCCATCCCTCGTCGCCTATCGGTGACAGAAGCAGGGACATGCCACGGTTGATTCTTCTTAAAACGCGTCGTCCTGGGAAGCCGCCTTTTCAAAAGGCATCACTATCCTCAGACGCCATTCACACCAGAATACAAAACTTACAGAAAACCTTAATCATGGTGATTTTTGCCTAAATAGTGTCGTACTGGCCCGTCGCCATTCGAAACGGCGTCGTCCAGGTACGACGTCATTCAACGCCAGAAATCCAGACTGACAGAACCTCAAACAGGAAGATTTCTACCTAAAAGGCGTCGCACTGGCCCGACGCCATTCTAAATGGCGTCGTCCAGGTACGACGTCTTTTAGCGCCAGAAACCAGGTTCTGTGCTGAGCCCGAGGGCTCCATTTTCACCCCCAAATGCCCCAAAACACACCAAAACAAAAGAGGAAGAGGGGAAACCAAACTTCCATGCAGAAACCCACAAGTCCACGTTCATAACCACGACCATACCATTAAGAAAACCCTCTTAACAAGCCCATTCTACCCCAAACACATCATGCCTCATAAAGGAATTCACGGGTAAAACAACTATAATCCAAGCAAGGTTCGTCCCCCTACCGGTTACTTGAACTCCTCCTGGCTCCGTGTCGCCGAACCGCCGCACCGCAGACCGCCGCCGGTACCCCCGAGGACGTCGCCACTCCGCTGGGACATCGGCCGCCGCCCGGAGAAGAAAACGCCGCGAAGGAAGTGGTGGTGGTAGTGGTGAGAGGTAGAGAGGCATTGGAGTGGTGGAAGAGGAAGAAGAGGAAGGGAAAGGGGAAGAGAGGGGTCGGAGGAGGCGGAGAGGGGGAGGAGAGAGGGTGAGAATGAGGGAAAGAAAGGGAGGCTCGCGGGGTCAATCCGAAACAGGGTAAAACGCGTCGTCCGAGACAGACGCCTATCAGATGACAGGACGGGCCGTTCTGACAAAAGCTCTGAAACGCGTCGCTCGCCATCGACGCCGTTCAGACGACAAGACCGGCACCGTACACTGACATCGCAGGGTCGCAGTCTGAATGGCGTTGTCCATCAAGGACGCCGTTCAGACGACAAGACAGGGCCGTACTCTCGCGGTCGAAACCCGCCCACGTAGCGCCCACGTAGCACAACAACAATAGATCTAAATGACGTCCACCTATCCAGACGCCGTTTGAAAGGCGTCGTGAAGTGTAGACGTCATTCAGAAGAAACTCTCAAGACCCCTCAGAGTCCAAACAAGGGGATCCGGCCCGAAACCGACCCGAAAACTGAACCTGAAACCTCAGTCCTTACATACTCCCCCCCTTAAAAGAATTTCGTCCCCGAAATTGCCTGCTACAAGTAACGAGGGCGAAATACTTCCACTGCCAACACACATGGGAACTTACCAGAAAAGGTAGGGAACTGTTCCCACATCTCAATCTCGCGCACCCAGGTCACCTCGCTCCCGGAGCGATACTGCCAAAATACTCAATCCAAAGATACAACCTTGTTCTGGAGGACCTGTCACTTGAGATTCTCAATACGCACTAGACACTCTGGAAAGGACAAGTCCTCAGGGACTTCAAGTTCTGAAAATTCTAACACCTGGGGTAGATCCTGAACATTCCTCCGCAACGAAACACGGAACACATCGTGCACCCCTGTAAGATTGGACGGCAAGGCTGGCTGGTAATCCGCTTCCCCAATTCGAGCAAGAACGGGGAGAGGCCCAGCATGGCGCGGACCCAGCTTACCTTGCTTCCCAAATCTCCTCACACCCATAGAGGGCGAGACTTGGAGAAACATGTGGTCCCCAACTTCACACTCAATCGGTCTCCTACCGATGATAGCACAACTCTAGCAACCTTAGCACACTGCTATACCAACCCTGATCCTGCTAACTGTCTCTTGCCAATCTCAGACTAGATCACAAAGGATCGACACGGCCATCTAAACAATGCCTCATAAGGCGCCATGCCAATGCTAGAGTGGTAACTGTTATAGTACGCAAAACTCCACTGTAAACAAACGCTGCTCCGAAGAACCTCCTCAGTCTAGGCAACATGCCCCGAGCAAAACCTCCAAAATCTGAATGGCCCTCTCCAACCGCCCATCAACCTCGGGATGATAGGCCGGGCTGAAGGCTAACTGCGTACTCAAGGCCTTCCAAAACCTCTTCCCACGACCTAGAAGTAAATCTCAAAGCCCGGCCCGACATGATGGATAAGGGCACATCGAGCAGAAAGAGATGATCCGACTCACAAACAACTCAGCCAACTTACCGACTGACCAGTCCTTCCTGATAGCCAGGAAGTGTGCTGACGTGGTCAATTGCTCAATGGTAACCCAGATCACGCTCCCACCACCAGGGGATAAAACAATCCTAACACAAGTCCAAAGTCACAAGCTCCCGTTTCCACGCCGGGATCGGCAAGGACTGCAACCACGCTACCGCTGCGCCACTATGATGTTCCACCCTAACCTGCCGACAATTCAAGCATTCAATCACAAAATCAGCCCTATCCTTCTTCCTACGAGACCACCTCAACAATGATATGTCTTACTCGTTCCGGGAAGCACTATTTATCTAGAACAATGTGCCTAAATAAGGACACACCTGCGTATGTCCTCCACGGTCAAATCACAGAGTCTACCTCTAACCTAACTGCACCATCGCCCCATGATTCCACCTCTGAACTCTTGGAGAATCTGCGGTAACTCTGCGTCTTCCCTTTCAGTCTCAATTACGGTATGGTACACTGCTGGCCAACACGGCTCTATCAGCCTCACGTGGAACCCGAAAGGAAGATTCCACAAGTTGCTCAAATGATCCCCATACAAACAATGCCTCTGGATCTATAGTGCAAACACCACAGCTGCCAACTCTAAGTCATGAATGGATAGTTCTCCTCATACTTCTTCAACTGCCTAAAGGCCACAATCTTACCAAGTTGCATCAGAAACGCACCCAAACCTCGATGTGATGTATCGGAATACCCCACAAATCCACCGGAACCTGATAGAAGTACCAACACTGAAGCCAAAGTGAGGCGAGTCTTCAACTTAATGAAACTCCGCTCATACTCCTCGCCCCACAAGAAACGAACTCCCCTACAAGTCAACCTCAACAAGGGGGGTCGCTAACGAAGAAAACCCCTGGACCAACCGTCGGTAAAATCCTACTAATGCCCTCACCGATCACACTCTTACACGGGACTCCCCACACACAATCGGTCAATCAAATCAATACTAAATTAATTATGTTCCACAATTCCGCCAAAATTGATAGACCATCATCATTATATAGTAGCCTTACAAAGTGCAGTTACAATACCGATTCTACACCATGATCCAAAATAGATAAAGAGTGCCATACAAGTTCACAACTACTACCTAACAAGACACGATAAAAGTGCTCATCTAGCCCAGCATCTCGGACCTCCACTGAAAGAACACACAACACTACATAAGGTACCGGGCTCCTACTGACCACTCGGCTCCTGATTTGTCTTATTCTTCTGGGGACAGTTCCTCTCAAGATGTCCCCTCCTGCCACAGCCAAAACAGCTACCAGCGACCAATGGACACATCAGATTGCCGTGATACCTACCACAACGGGGACAATAATCTGCCGCATCCTGTCTCGTTCCCTGCTGCCTACTAGCCACAGTCTGCATCCGTGGGGCCGAACCGTCCTCATCTTCATCACGTGACGTCTCTTGGGACCTGAACTCAAAGGAACTCGAACCGCCTAACGAAAGGACCGTTGATTTGCTCTTGCCTTGCTGCTTCCCTCGTGCCGATCGCTCCAACTCTTTCGCCATTTGCTGAAAGTGAGTCTCCACCGCTGCCGCGCATCGAACCGCTGACGCCAGATCTCTACAACACTGAGGTGCCACCATTGTCCTCAGATCATACCGGAGTCCATCTACAAATCTCTATGTTCTATATCTCTCATGCTCAGATAAGTGTGGAACGAATCTTCCAAGAGCCACAAACTTCGTATGATATTTTAGAACTGACATGTCATTCTGCACCAATTCCATAAACTCTCTTTCCTTGGCCTTCTGGACGAGCCTCGGAAAGTATTGTCCACTGAACTCTCTCACAAACATCTCCCAAGGGATCTCTCTCAAGGATCTATCTGCAAACATCATTGTCTTGATGGTAACCCACCACTCGTATGCATTGTCCTTCAACAAATAGGTTGCCAACAAGGTCTTGTCACTTTCAGCACATTCAAGAACATCAAACGCCTTCTCCACTTCCTTAATCCAATGAGCTGCCTCGTCTGGGACTGGTCGACCCGTGAAAGAAGGGGTCTCCAACTTCAAGAACCGCTCCAATACCGTGGACTGGTCACCTCGGGAATTGGATCCCTCACTACCGTCTCCCTACTGGTATCTAACCATAGCTCCAAGCATAGCCTCCACGAAACGATCCACATTATGCCCTTCTGTTCCCGAACTAACATCGTCTGCACTCGTACCACGAGCCAACGGAACTCTCCTCCTCGGCGCCATCACTACCCCACGAACACGAAAATCAACACAAACGCGTCAAAACCTATTAATCTATACCAGCAGCCATCGCCTGTACAGACTCGTACTTATTGTCGGACTACGATATCTAACCCAGTTTACCACATACTCGACCAGACTGAGCTCTAATACCAATTGTAACGACCCGCCACCCTATGATCGGAGACCCGATCACTAAATGGGTGTCGAATCATTATCCAACGGTCTCACACCCGGATCTTATACACACATCTGCAGGAGTAAGCGTTAAACAAGATTAAATATAATATTCACACGGACTACAAGGAAGTACAGTGCGCAGGAAGTAAGTTAATAATGTCCGTATACAGTCCAACAATAATTACATAGCCCAAGAAATTAAATAAGTACAGGCAGAAACAAAGTACAACAACATCGGGGCATACCCCAGAATTGAGATAGTTGCTGGTCCGCACACCAAGGAGGCACCACACGCCGCCACACGCCACGAGGTCCACACCTGAAATCGCAGGGAGTGAGCCACACCAGAATTGAGCTAAGTAGGGATCATCCGATCCCCTGCCTCCCACTCACACACCCACAAATGCAATAACAAAGATACAGGTGATTAAGGCAAGTAAAGCTGTAACACACTACACCTAATCTCGATATGAACCACATGCATTCGAAATGTAACAAGCATATCTCTAGAATCATTCTATTAAGAAGCCTACAACTCGCGTTTCGACAAAACATGCCAACCACGCCTCCGAAAGTAGGAAACACCAACCACACAACCGAAAGTGGGAAACACCGACCACACAGCCGAAAGGGGGAAACACGACCACACAACCGAAAGTGGGAAACACCGACCCGCTGGAACCAAACAGTAACCCCTCGGATAGCACGCTGGCTACTCCGGCCCAACTGGCTCAGGTGGTTACTCCTCCCCCAGCACGAGTGACACTCCGAATGTACCACTCCTACACCGGTACTAGCTAACCCCGGGGTTCACCAGGTGACCCTCTCTCACTAGGCGTCACCCCGCCCACGCCCCCACCGGCGCTGTGCTCCACCCACACCAGCACAGGGTGATAAAGCGCTACAACTGTCACTCCAGGTCCACAGTAACACAAAATCCGGCACAGTGCGATCCGGTTACGTGAGAAGTCCGCGGTCGCACGACACACAACGCAGTGCCATCCGGTCATGAAGAATCCATCATCATCGAATGTATTTAAAGCATGCATTTAACCAACTATCTAACAGTGTAAACACATTTTACTAGTATGGATTAGTGTGGTTCTGTCTTGAATCGCGTCGCCCAAGGTCGACACCATTCAAGTACCCTAAACTGGTTTATGAAATCCCGGCCTCGGAATATGGCCTAAAAGGCGTCGCCACAAGAAGCCGCCTTTTAAAACACGTCGCCATCCCTCGTCGCCTATCGGTGACAGAAGCAGGGACAGGCCACGATTGATTCTTCTTAAAACGCGTCGTCCTGGGAAGCTGCCTTTTCAAAAGGCGTCACTATCCTCAGACGCCATTTACACCAGAATACAAAACTTACAGAAAACCTTAATCAGGGTGATTTCTGCCTAAATAGCATCGTACTGGCCCGTCGCCATTCGAAACGGTGTCGTCCAGGTACGACGTCATTCAATGCCAGAAATCCAGACTGACAGAACCTCAAATAGGAAGATTTCTACCTAAAAGGCGTCGCACTGGCCCGGCGCCATTCTAAATGGCGTCGTCCAGGTATGACGTCTTTTAGCGCCAGAAACCAGGTTATGTGCTGAGCCCAAGGGCTCCATTTTCACCCCCAAATGTCCCAAAACACACCAAAACAAAAGAGGAAGAGGGGAAACCAAACTTCCATGCAGAAACCCAAAAGTCCACGTTCATAACCACGGCCATACCATTAACAAAACCCTCTTAACAAGCCCATTCTACCCCAAACACATCATGCCTCATAAAGGAATTCACGGGTAAAACAACTATAATCCAAGCAAGGTTCGTCCCCCTACCGGTTACTTGAACTCCTCCTGGCTTCGTGCCGCCGAACCGCCGTACCGCAGACCGCCACCGGTACCCCCGAGGACGTCGCCACTCCGGTGGGACGTCGGCCGCCGCCCGGAGAAGAAAACGCCGCGAAGGAAGTGGTGGTGGTAGTGGTGAGAGGTAGAGAGGCGTTGGAGTGGTGGAAGAGGAAGAAGAGGAAGGGAAAGGGGAAGAGAGGGGTCGGAGGAGGCGGAGAGGGGGAGGAGAGAGGGTGAGAATGAGGGAAAGAAAGGGAGGCTCGCGGGGTCAATCCGAAACAGGGTAAAATGCGTCGTCCGTGACAGACGCCTATCAGATGACAGGACGGGCCGTTCTGACAGAAGCTCTGAAACGCGTCGCTCGCCACCGACGCCGTTCAGACGACAAGACTGGCACCGTACACTGACATCGCAGGGTCGCAGTCTGAATGGCGTCGTCCATCACGGACGCCGTTCAGACGACAAGACAGGGGCCGTACTCTCGCGGCCGAAACCCGCCCACATGGCGCCCACGTGGCACAATAGCAATAGATCTAAATGGCGTCCACCTAGCAAGACGCCGTTTGAAAGGCGTCGTGAAGTGTAGACGTCATTCAGAAGAAACTCTCAAGACCCCTCAGAGTCCAAACAAGGGGATCCGGCCCGAAAACTGAACCTGAAACCTCAGTCCTTACATATGCAGTCCGTCGAAAATTAGTGGGAGTTAAAACTTGATCAAAAGACCATGTCTTGTTTTAAAGTTTAATAAATTGAATATCTGCTAAATAGATTACTTATTTCCTGCAGGAAAGTATGTTGTCGAAGAACCCACTCCGTGGCATGTTTGATGCCAAACTTTTGACTAGCCTGAACTACTCGGAATGGCTTAGATACCTGAAGAATGTCTTCATATTTGAGTACATTGCCTACGTTATTGGGGTTGATCCTCCTGTTGAACTGGCATAGATGCTCCTGAGGTAGAAATGATTGCATATGATAAAAGATCAAGGGACAAAGGCAAATGAGTAGTAAAGGGTGACTGCTTCTATTGTAAGCATAATGGTCACTGGAAGAGGAACTGTAAAGAGTTTTTCAACGTTAAAGCTCATGGAAAGGTGAAGCTGTATGAAACTTCAGATATCTATATGATAGATATCAACTTGTCAGTTAGAGATTCAACATCTTGGGTATTAGATACCGGATGTGTATCTCATATCTACCATGATGTGCAGATGCTGACAAGTAAGCATAAGCTGAGAAAAGACGAGGTGGAACTGAGACTAAGAAACGGCGCAAAAGTTGCGGCAGTTGTTGTCGGGACAGCAAACCTCAGGCTTCCATCAGGAGATGCCTTATCATTATAAGATTGTTATTATGTTCCTAGCATAATAAAGAACAACATATCAATATCTTATTTGGACAAGATAAGATATAGGTTGTTTATTGATAATAGAAGTTGTTCGATTTATTATGGTAATAAATTAATAGCTTCGGCATCTTTAGTCAACGGTTTATATCTCTTAGATGTTTCTTATTATAATCTTCACATTGATAATGCTCTTAAGAAGAGTAAGAATTGTGTGAACTAAGCCTACATGTGGCATTGTGGACTTGGGCATGTTGGTGAAAGCAGGTTGCAAAAGTTGCATAAACATGGATATTTGAATGCATTCGATTATGAATTGTTTGCGACATGCGAGTCCTGCCTTATGGGAAAGATGATAAAATCTCCATTTACTGGACATGGAGAACGTGCCAAGGACATTCTAGGATTAATACATTCAGATGTATATGGTCCCATGTCCATCCAAGCCAAAGGTGGCTTCTCGTACTTCATCACGTTCACCGACGACTTCTCAAGATTCGGCTATGTGTACTTAATGAAGTACAAGTCGGAAGTATTTGATAAGTTCAAGGAGTTCAAGAATGAGGTAGAAAAGAAGTTAGGAAAGAGTATTAAAGCTCTTCGATCAGATCGGGGAGGAGAATACTTGAGTACTAATTTCACATAATTCTTAAAGGATAATGATATCATTTCTCAGCTGACCCCTCCATATACACTACAGATGAATGGTCGATTAGAAAGGGGGAATCGCACCTTGTTGGACATGGTGCAATCCATAACGAACTTTTCGGAATTACCAGTGTCCCTTTGGGGGTATATTCTAGAGTCAGGAACATACCTATGTAGACACGCTAATTTTGATATCATTTTGAGTAAATTTCATATCATATAGTAATGCCTCAAAATGGTATGATATTTAATCATTAGTTAATTTGTATTAATCTTTCTGGATTAATTATCTAAATGACATCGGTCAGACAGACACAATTTAAGTTTATTAAAGAAATTCATTTTAACTCAGATTTTTTAATCAAATATGAAAAATTCTAAAAGACGTCGACTTGTGAAGATGCCATTTAGGATTATATTCTTATTTTGATTTTTAAATCTGATTTTTAATTAATTTATTAATAAACTAAAAGACGTCTACCATGCACGACGCCATTTAGGTTTCCTAAGCTGATTCTGTCTATTTTTCCCGATGTTTATCCTTATCTTAATTAACATAAAAGACGTCTCATTTGGGCGACGCGTTTTAGTTAATTACAGATAAAAATGAATCAGATTGTGTTTATCTGTTTCTTAATTGGATTAACTTCAAATTCTTTCATGTTAATCTTTAAGTAACCGTAGATACGTGAACATAAGCCTATAAATACCCAAGTCTTTGGCCATTAAAAAGTTAGTGATAATTCTTTAAAGTTGAGTGATAATTAGTGCGATTCTTTGAGAGAGACGACGTCCCAACGCCGAAGGATCGAAGCGCTGCTACTTTCCTGAGTTTGCATCCTTTCTTCATATGTTCTTCGTCCTTTCAAGATCCATTCAAGAACCAAGGCTTCCCAAGGGCCACCCAACTTAGTTCTTAATTGATTTTTGCATATTTCTCATATTTTCATCACATTGACATCACAATTCCATCACATCACTCCATACAACACACACTCACTAGCGTTATTTTTCAATCCATGTTTTAAGGGGTTTAAAAGACCATCAAAACAAGTGAGTTCTTTGTTTAAGTTGCATGATCAAATTTTCTATTGGGATAGATACTACATCTATTTGAGTTTTTATTGTTCTTTCTTTCTTTCCACTTTTTGCAAGGTTCAAAAAAGATCAAGAGGAGAGAATCAACAAGGAAAGGAAATCTGGACGATTCTCAAAACCCCATAAGCATCCAAAGCAAGAACAAGGTCAGAAGGGCTCTCTTTCTTCAGCCGGCTGAAGGAGGAGAATCAAGGACTCCAACATCTCCCAATTCTAAAACAGATAAGCGATCAATCTTTTCTTTTTGAACTTTTTAGTTAAAAGTTTCTAGCGATCACATTCACTTAGTTTTTAATAGTTTTATTTGTCATATAATCAAAAAATTTCATGATAATCATACCCCTAATTTGAGCACTCACAACCTACTGAACAGAGTACCCAGCAAGTCTGTAGCCTTTACTCCATATGAGATATGGAAAGACAGGAAACCAGAATTTAAACATGTTAAAGTTTGGAGTTGTCTTGCTCATGTAAAGAAGCATGATCCAGACAAGCTGGAATCACGAACTGATAAATGCAGGTTTGTGGGATATCCAAAGGAAAGCTTTGGATACTACTTTTACCATTCTGGTGAACAAAAGGTGTTTGTCGCTAGGAAAGCTGTCTTCTTGGAAGAGGAATACCTTCTCTAGGAGGACAGTGGGAGTAAAATAGTATTGGAAGAGGTTCTAGAACCCCAAATAACTGCAATATCATCGGATGGGATATTAGTTCCTGAATCTGTTCAGATACACACAGATGAGCCTCGTAGATCTGGTAGAGTACCTAGACTACCCGAACGATATGTGGGACATATCGCGGAAGGTGAGTCTAAGGTTGAATATAATGAGGATGATGATCCTAAAACCTACTCGGAGGTCATAGAAGGCCCAGAAGCCGGGAAATGGCAAGAAGCCATGAATTCAGAAATCCATTCTATGTACACCAACCAAGTTTGGAACTTTGAGGACTTGCCGAAGGTATTGTACCCATTGGGTGCAAGTGGATCTTTAAAAAAAAAGATCGGTGCTAATGGACGGATTGACACTTATAAGGCAAGATTGGTGGCAAAGGGATATCGTCAAAGGTAAGGAATTGATTATGACGAAACTTTCTCACCAGTTGCCATGATAAAGTTGATCAGAGTTCTACTCACCATAGCTGTACACTACGATTACGAGATATGGCAGATGGCTGTGAAGACTGCCTTCCTCAATGGTAACTTTGAGGAAGAGGTGTATATGATATAACCAGAAGGTTTCACATCTAAAGAATCTCTAGAAAAAGTGTGCAAGCTTCAAAGGTCCATTTATAGACTGAAGCAAGCTTCCCGGAGTTGGAACATAAGATTTAACGAGGCTATCAAGTCTTATGACTTCATTAAGAATGAAGATGAGCCTTGTGTGTATAAGAAGACCAGTGGGAGTGCAGTCACTTTCATTATGTAAATTCAAAATATGTTTTGAAAATTTAAATTGTTATTCAATTCTTTTTTTTTAAATTGGGCATTAATGATTATGAATCATTATTATATTATTAACAAATTGTTGTTATATAATTAGAGTTAGTTATTAATTTAAGTGTTAAATTAATAATTAATTTTAAATTGGCTCAATTCAAGCCGTAGAGTGGACCCACCTATTTTTAGGGAGATTCTCTCCTATTTGTAGGTTGCCTAAGCTAAATTATAGAATGTCCTTGCTCTGTACTGTTGGGTTCTCAGGTTTCTCCGGATCGCTCACACAGTGAATATTAAAACAAAACCAGCGATCAGACTAGGAACTATTAAGAATATGTGTGTTTAAGTAATCAGTCTCACTAGTATGATCTCATCATAATCTGATCACTATCACACATATTCACGGACTTCATTATGAGACGATAATAATACGAATTTACACATAATGAATAATGTCATTATATTAATAAATGAACGAGATTATAAAGTCATATTGGCTTGTAGGCCACTTAAGACTAACATGTACCCCATGGGATCATGATCTTAGAGAGATCATGATTAACGTTGTAGGTGATAAGATGAGTTAGTGTCATGATCCTCTGTAATTAGGGATCCGTGCTGACTGTTTCTTCCATTGACTGGGAAGGATGTTGCCAACTCTAGAGCTGCCTTCTTTAGACTATCCCTTGTTTATGTGCCCTCGCAGACTATAGGGTCCTTAGAGGCCTTGGGATCCAGGGTTCGCCGACTCGAAAGGTCAGATCGATTCGGATCTCCTATGATTTGATACGTGTCGGGTCAACTCATGCCGACTCATACGAGTTGCATGGCCAAATCGTACAGGCTCGGTCGGGTCGTACCGACTTGGGTTGGTCCTGATACAGTACAAGTCGCCCGAGTTTGGTACGACAAACCATGTTGGGATCTTGAGGCACCTCTCAGGTCCCTAAGAAGTACTTTGGAGGTTTGCCTGGCTTCATAAACTCCTGATTCCCCTCGAAAAATGTTGTTGGGAATTTTGCTAGACAAATCTCTCCCAGGCACATAGGTGTGACACTGGGAGCATCTCTCGAGCGTGTCGTGACCCAAGCTAAAAGGTATTATTTCCTGAGGACGATAGTCCCGTTTGTGGGCCTGTGAGGTTGTTGGGTTGGACTTGGGCCGTTCTCAGATCTGGGTAATACCTGTTGCACTGATCCCCAGTGTTGCATTGAGGGTAACTGCAGTAGGTTTAAAAATATTTTTATTTTTTGAATTTTTTTAGGTGGACTTCGAGGTGTTCTACACGTCTGTTAGTATTAGATGGTCTAAAAGTCAATCCGATACTATGTATTATTCAGTTTATTAATAAATAATGGCATTAATTCATTGTGTGTAATTAGTTCGATCTATGTTTATCGTATCACGATGAAGTCCATGAACATGTCAACAATCTTCGGATTATGATGAGATCATAATTATGGGACCGAAGACTTATAAACACATGTTCTTAATTGTTCATAATCGGAGGATGTTTGAGAAGGACATCAAACATCCGGATAGACTAATATAGGTTTCTTCAGCTCATATGATGAAGGTGATTGATCCTATAAGTCACTTGTGTGGAGACACTATGTTGGACCTGTAGGTGCTCATTGGGGAATGAGTTCACTGAACTGATCCGACTATGAATCGCTAGATGACATATACCTCACTGTTAACCATCTCGATTCTTTGTCTCGGTTGCGTGGATGATCATTGGACCTGAGACACCAAAAATGCCTTGTTGGTACGTCTCTAAGCTTTGACTTTGGCTAACGAATCCCTAGCCATGAGTTATCAATAAGTCTAATGATCAGGTTCAGAGAAATGTCCTCGAAGGTAATTGTGTGTTCAATATGGGATCATCCGCTCTCGATATTAATGAGAGAGAATGTTTCACGAAAGATGCGCTTAAGTCTCTAGCCAGGGCGGACTCTGTATCAGATAAAGAGTTATCCGATATAGATTAGCGACATCTGATTCAAGTGAATCAACCGGTTAGGGTTTAACAATAAACCATACCCTAGGTCGATTCGGGAACATTGCACGGATGAAGGATTATATCTGCGCACGAACCGATGACGGAAATATTCTAATAGAGGGTTGCGATAATCCTAATGTCATCTAGGATCACGCGATGTTGCTTGGCATCCAACGTGATTAGAAGCTCGTCCGAATTTACTGTAGGATATTAAATTCGGCTAATTAATTAATATAAGGATATTAATTAATTCAGTAGGTCCATAAAGAGTTACTGGACTTAATGAGCCATTAGTTGGATTGGTATTTGGGTTTAGAGGGTCATAGGCAAAAAGTTTTCAAGTCGATGGATAATTTGAGGGGATTTAGGATTAGTATGGATTTTTATGAAAAATCGAAAATACACTTATTATAAAAGAACGACCGCTAGGTCGGGGGCTAGCAACCCTGACCTAGTCACCACCCTCTCTCTCTCTTGGGTGCACCTCTCAAGGCCGGCCTCTTGGAGGACCTGCTCCAACTCACGACAGCTCCGCTTCTCGTTCGACGGGAGTTTCCGAATCCGCATGTCACGGCGAATTACGCGCAATCATACAGGATCCGTGGACGCCGCATCGAGCGAGGAGGCGAGGACGATCCATCGCGAGGAGAACCGCGTGGATACCGCTAGAGGCCGAGCACCTGCGCAGCTTGCGGTATCACTCCGACAGAACCGAAGAATGAACGCAGATTCGAATCCGTGCAAAGTAAATACAATTTACCGCTTTAGTTTTTGTTGATCGAAATGGGACAGATCCGATCTCGACTTTAACTTTATCCACTACGTTCTGGTTGGATCCGGACACAGAGAACCCAATAACGTTCGTATAGGCCGATCACTAATTGGACGACCTAAAAAGTTAAAAAAATAAAAAATCGAGTCCCAATGAACATTACAAAAATATGTTCAATGAGCAGAGCCTAATAATAGTTGTTGATTTTTCATAAATCGTCCGATTAGAGATCGGCCAGTACGGACATATAAGATACGTTGGAGCCCACATAAAAGAATTTCATAGAATAAACTTTTCTTAACCTATTGCACTGACTCTCAATGCAGCATCGAGGGTTAATGCGACAAGTCAGACTCTTCATATCTACTCTTCTTTAATGAGGAAAAATGGCTGACATAGTTAATACCGAATCTAAAATTCTTATATCAACGCTCACTACTACTTTGGATGCCATAGATTCGTGGGGCTGATGACCAAGCTAAAGAATAAAACAATCTCCTTTAGTTTCCCCTCCTTCCAAGGCGTAGGACTCCAATTCTAGGACGCATTCCCTATGGATAAAGAGATCGAGAAGGCATTCAAATTTTTCCAAGATTCATTTTATAAATCTATTGTTAAAGAACACATAAACATAATAAGCGATATTGGGAGAAAAACCATCCATTTTCTTCACTCTTAACCCTATAATCATCATATTATTTTTGATGCTACCAAATTCTAACCTTCCAAAGAAGTACTCCCATATTCTACCTACACGTAAGTTTAGCAAAGTATGACAAAAGTGGCCCTCTATCTTTTTTTTATTTTTTTACTAGAAAAAGTGGCCTTCTATCTTTATGTATCTTTGTTTATATGAAATAAGAATAAATATGTCATATATAGTAAAAAATAAAACAAATACTAAATTTACCCTAAGAAGAAATCTCACTCCGGAGTAAGAAATCTGGAGGATCTCACCCCTGCAAGCAAGTAGTAAATATAATATAATATTTGGGAGAGCGTGAGCAGAATTAAATAAGATTAGGAAAATTTAACAATTATTTAAACACGGAACATTCCGGTGTAGATTAAAGTAAACAAGAGTGATGGGTCCACCTTTGCAGAAAAGCCAAGGAAAGGTGGGGTCCACAAGCTCGACCAACGGTCAGATCCGATAGCCCGTTACATAATAGCAAGGAAACCGGAGACACTGGTCAGTCCAGCGCCCCCCACACACAAAAAAAAGAAAGAAAGAAAAAAAGCTATGGCGGCCGGGGGCTTTTCCTCCCCTGGAAGCAGCAGCGGCAGCACCGCCGCCGCCGATGTGGAGGCGCTTATCGCGGAGGCCGCCGACCTTGTGGCCCTGGAGCAGATCGCCAGGCTCAACACCGCCCACCTCACCGACGACGCCCTCCTCCCCGGCGATGTCGAGTCCCGCTTCCGCCGCCTCAAGACCTTCCCCGCCCCCACCGACAAGGTTACCCTGGCGCCGGTGCCGGCTCCCGCGACTGGACAGCCCTCTGCAGCATCGGAGCTCAAGGAGTCCAAGCCGTCCGAATCCGACCCAGCGGATAAAGATGCAAACTTTACCCTTTCCCCTGCGAAATCTGGTGGGGCCGGTGAGTCCGAGAGGAGACAGGGTAATGGGTTGCTTTCGTCGCCCCCGATCTCTCCAGCTGCGTCGTCGTCATCGTCTCTCGGCTGCTCCCCTTCGCCGCCGCGCGGACGGGCGTGCTGCTTTGGGTTCTCGCCCAGGAAGGGGGGCACCAGGAGGAAGGGGGTCAGGGGCAGGGGAGGAGACGCGGGTTTTGGGAAGGAGGACGGCCTGGGGTTGCTCCTCTCCGATCTGGGCACGTTCTCGATGAAAGATCAGAGGCGGAGCATGAGGAGGGCGATGAGGGAGGAGGAGAAGGTGGTGCACGAGGCGCAGAGGATGGTGAACTGGGTGAAGCAGGCGTCGGCACGGATGGAGGTCTCCGCGGCGTCAATAGACGAGCTGCTGAGCGATCTTGAGGACGAGGGGAAGAGCAAATGATGAGTTTTGAGGGGAAAAGAAAAGAAAAAATCCCGTCTTGATGCTGTTTTGTGAGTTTCGAGTGGGAAGAACAAGAACATAAATGTAACTTAAACATTACTATATAGAGAATTCTTACTAGTAATATAGTTCATATGAATATATCTATAGAGTGTATTCAAGTACAGTCAGTACTTTACAAAGATGTTCATTTGAATTTCAACAAATGCTGAAGAGGATGTAGAAAAATATTGAGGACATGTACATGCATACCATGTGTTTGAGTAAATTCCCTACATTTGGTTGATCCAATCTGGTAAATTGTTGGCTGAATTTGGCAAATAGTCTGGTTGTATGGTGGGAGATGGTCCTTTTGTCCCAGCATTTGCTTGATGTTGTGTGAGGATTCTCGAATAATTGGATGATTCAAGGTGTCATACATAGCTTCTGCAGACTTGTATCCCCCTTATCTGGTCCATAGCCTCTGCTACGTAGTTGAGGAAATTTCTTATTACACTGAGTCAAAGTAACATTTTCTCTGCAAAAAAATAAAATAAAATCCTATTTACCTGAGTTATTGTTTAGTGGGGGATAGTTTTTCTGTCTTGGCATTTGGTTGATCTTGCTCGAATCTTATTGCTCAAGTGGATTGAAATAGGGTGTCAAACATGGCTTTTGTAGAATTGTATCACCTTATCTGATTCATGGCATCTGAGCTGCATAGTTGAGGAAACTTGTTATCAAATAGGCCAATTAGTAACATTTGCTCTAGCAAATCCTCTTTACCTGAATTTTTTGCATATTAAACGTATTCCTGGCACACTAGTTTATCATACGGTAAAGCTACATGACCAGAAAAGATTCAGTAATTTGGGCTTTCATTTTTTGGATGTAAATATTCATAAGTTTGTTACCAACTGCGGCTTGTACAATCCTTCTAATTGGGACCAAATTATATGTATTCTATGGACATGTTTTATGGTCAAAGGGAGTATCAAAATCATGATAATTGGGACTTATCTGACATAGGAGAAAATTGTTACTGCCTCAATAGTAGAATTCCAAATTTTCTTTTCCTCTCAGATAAATCTGTCATTATTTCCAGGCCATGTCACGTCTTTTTCTAATTGAATTGAGCTTGTAAGGGTCCTCCCATGAAAATAGAGAAGAAGTATGTACATGTTATCAGAACTATCTGGTACACCCTTTTCATTGAAGACCCGTAATGCTGCATCCCTGATATTTGGAAAATTGAGTCATAGAAGTCTGCTGTCATGCTTCTTTACAACACATTTGCAGGGTTTTGAAATGTGTATGTGTAGAACAGAGTTCATATTATGTTTGAATTCTAGTATTCACATTAGTGGATCGATCTGGAATAGACTCGGAAGAGTTCCTCTCCATGTGGAAAGAAGAATTCAAAGTTGTGATGTCTGTGAGAGACTCACATCTGTAAAAAGGGTTCAAAAGATATGAGAGCCAGTGGTTTTGTGTGATTTTACTCTCTCCCTCCCTCTCTCCCTAGAGCCTCCTCTCTCTCTTTCCCCCCTTGGGTACCACCTGCGACCCTTAGATCTTGCCACATGGAACTTTGTGAAGAAGTCTGCTAACCTCCCCACACGACGAAGCTGATCTTGGTGTTGCTTCCATTGTTGGCTCACGAGGATCTCCCCACTGACCGTTCTTCAGGTTTTTCTTTCCTTTGGGTGGTAGTCCTTCCTCCTACGAATCTCGTCAAGGTATTCTTTATGTTTTATTATGCTAGTAATTCCCACAAGAATTTAGAGTTTACCCGACGAGATGAGGTTTGGTAATTGCGTTTTATCATGCTGGTCCTAGTTTGCGTTGACCCACACGTCCTTGTTGTTCCCTAACGCACGCAAGTGTTTGTATCATGCCGTGTAGAGCTTGTAGTTTTTTTTCTTTTCTTTTTTTAATGTTGTCCACCTATTTGGTCATCTTCAACCTTTGTGTGGAGGGAGACACAACGGTGTCTATGTAGACCACAGTTCATGGCAAAACCGTTATAACGATGGTGCGGGTGTTAGAATGAGATAACTATCAATCCCAAATAATAGGAGGGATAAACACAGGAGACTTGGTCTCCCACGATCCCTAATATTTCGGAGGCGGTTCTGAGGAGGGGGCGGAGATAGTTAATAGAAAAGCCTCTATAAATAAGAAACCAAGGTGAAGAAGAAGTCCCACCTTGAGTTAACCATCGGAGCCCACATTCTTCTCTTGCTTTTTCTCCTCTCTCTCTCTCTCCGAGCGATCTGACACTGGTATCAGAGCTGGTTCACCCTCCGCTGCACGCCGGCTGCCGCACCCCGGCAAATACTCGCTGCTGCTGTCGCCCGCTGTGGCCGTGAACCAGACGCACCTCGCCGCTGCTTGCCACTACCCAGCCGCCCTCCCCGTGCATCGCAGCCGCCCTCTACGCACCGTGGCTACCCTCCCCTTGTGCCGCTGCCGCACTCGCCACTGCGCACGCGCCGCTGCCGCGGATAGTCGCCGGCCTCCCCTCGTGCCGCTGTCGCACCCGCCACTGCGCACGCGCCGCTGCCGCGCACAGCCACCGGCCTCCCCTAATGCCGCTGCCGCACCTCGCCGTCAAACCCGTGCACCACCGGCTTCTCTCGCGAACCAGAACGTTTCCTTGCCTCGGGCTGCCGCTGCACCGCCGGGCTTCCTCAAGCTTCCCCGGTCTTCTTCGCACAAGGCAGAGCCACGCTCCGTGCTCCACGATTTCCCTCTTCCAATATTATTCTAGTCCTAATGGCCAGTAAGCTCATTGCTTCGGAATTGGCAAAACTTGATAAGTTAAATGGAACAAATTATAATATGTGGCATCGGAAGATTAGATACGGACTTATTCATGATAATATAGAATATGTAATTGATACCACTGTCCCGGAACTTAATGATAATTACACCGATATGGAAAGGAAAAAGTTGGATCAATGGTTATCGGATGATAGAAAGGCCAAGAGCCTCATGCTCATGTTCATGGAGGACAACTTAATAAAGTTTTTTGAAATTTACAAAACCTCCAATGAACTATGAAAAGCTATCAAGGAGAAATATGACACCACAACTGAGGTGAATATTCAACTCCTTTTGTATCGTTACAACACATGTAGGATGCAAGAAGGTGATAGCGTAGTTGAGCATGTTAACAAGATGATTGTCATGGCTAAAGATCTATCTACTGCTGGAACTGAAATTCCAGAGAAAATGCAAGTGGCAACTATATTAAATAGTTTACCACCTTCACTCGATATGGCAGCCACAACATTGAGAATGAGTGGTTCCACTTTAACTGTCACGGGTAGGGCTGGCAATGAGCCGAGCCGCTCGCGAGCCGCTCGGGCTCGGCTCGATTTCAGCTCGGTTCGGCTCGACTCGAAATGTCAAACGAGCCGAGCTCAAGCTTAAGTAGAAGCTCGAATAACTTAACGAGCCGAGCTCAAGCTTACTGTAGCTCGGCTCGTGAGCTCGTGAGCCGGCTCGAAATATTTAACATGTTTTTTTTAATTTTTCCAAACTAGGTCAAAGTGGCATTCCATCCGTGTCCCGCGTTTAAATTTTCATATATGTAGTTAGTATTATCACAAAAGGTCTATATTCATGTTTTATTGAGTTCAAAATCTACCTATTAAGGTTCTTGTTCATTTTTTATTATGCATTTAATTGTCTTCCTTGGGATTTTAATTGAATTGATTAGTTTTTATTTTATATGTCTTGATAGAGTATTATTACACAAGTTTGAATAAGAATACTAAAAAATCCTCATTCTGCATCAAATGACTAAAATTAAATCGCATATGTCCAGATTTCATTGGTTCGAGCTCGAGCCGAGCCGAGCCGAGCTCGAGCCTGGCGAAAACGAGTCGAGCCGAGCTCGAGCCCAGATTTAGAGCTCGAACCGAGCTCGAGCTCGAGCTCGAGCCAAGCTCCATTGACTCGAGCCGAGCCCGAGCCATGCAAAGCTCGGCTCGGCTCGGCTCATTGCCAGCCCTAGTCACGGATATGCTAATTAGGTTAGTAATTGAGCATGATGTATTGGCTATAAGAAAGGGACAAGAGGTGAACCTAGAAGAGGTCAATACTGCGCACTGAAAGCCTATTGCCCAAAATCGTTTCAATGGACCGCAAAAGCCACAATTCAAAAACAAATTTCAAAATAAAGGAAAGAAAGTCCCTACTGGTGCTTGCTACGATTGTGGGAGGTTTGATCACTTCAAGACTAATTGTCCCAACAAGCAAGAGAATAAGGATGAAAATAAACATCCAGGAAATAAAGGAACTGGAAAGACAAAATTTATCGGCATAATAGAATGCAATTCCTTGAGACCGACGAAACCTGATCTCTGTACCGGTACTGATGAAGAAAGGCCTTGAAGTAAGGTTCTACAATCAAAGGGTGTCAATAGGAAAAGATAAGAAAGTGCTTGCTATGGGAAAATTTATTCCTGAACATGATTTATTTTGTATCTCTGTAATTGACAATGAGAATAATAACATAGAAGTTTCTGAGTATTCCTTGTGTACTTTATCAGAATGTGATTTATGGCATTTTAGATTGGGACATCCTAGTAAATCTAAAATGGGACAAATGATAAAATTGAATATGTTACCGGGATTGAACAAGGCAGACTTATCACCTTGTGAACATTATTTAGTCGGAAAAATGACTAAGAAATCATTCTCGATAGGACATAGATCACAAGAATTATTAGAGTTGGTTCACTCAGACATTTGTGGCCCTCTAAGTAAAAAGATATATAATAACAAGGAATATTTCATAACTTTTATAGATGATTATTCTAAGTTTGCCTATGTCTACTTAATCTCTGCAAAGTCAGAAGTATTTAATTGTTTCAAGAAATATAGAATGGAAGTAGAAAGGCAACTTGGAAGAAATATAAAGGTGTTAAGGACTGATAGACGTGGGAAATATAACTCAAGAGAATTTGAGTTATATTGTGAAGAATATGGAATTAAAAGAAATGTAACAATGCCTTATACGCCGCAACAGAATGGTGTGGCAGAAAGAAAAAGTAGAACATTGATGAATGCAGTTAGATGTATGCTATCGCATTCAGGTCTCCCTAAAAATTCGTGGGGAGAGGTATTACTTACGGCTAACTATATCTTTAATAGAATTCCCACTAAGTCTGTTGAGAGTACACCTTATAAATTATGGAATGGGAGGAAACCACATTTGAGTCATCTTAAGAAGTGGGGGCCTGTAGCCTATGTTCTCATTGAAAGTCAACTTAGAGATAAGTTGGAATCTAAGACTCTCAAATGCAAATTCATAGGATATTGCGACAAATCATTTGGATATAGATTTTTCCATAAGGAGAAAGGGATCATTGAATATAGGGATGCAACATTTTTAGAAAATCTAGAGGAAGAGGAACCTCATGAAAATGAGAAAGAACCTCTACTTGTAATAGATGATGATTATTACAATGATATCCCAAGAAATGATCTAGAAACTAAGGAAGTACCTCAACCAGAAATGGAAAATGAACAGAATCCTATGAATGAATCACAACCTGATATACCTGTAATTGGCAATAAAAGAACTAGAACTCCACCTATATGAATGGATGATTATTATTTGTACTCATGTGAGCCTTCATATCTAACTGTAGACATAAATAAGGAAAATCAAATCGATCCCGTGAATTATAATGATGCGATGAAATTGCAGGAATCTGATTTATGGTTAGAAGCCATGAAAGAAGAAATGAACTCCATGAAAAATAATGGAGTACGGGAACTATGTGATTTACCTAAGAATAGAAAGGCTATTGGGTGCAAATGGGTATTCAAGAAAAAATTTCCGTGCTGATGGGTCGATTGATAAATTCAAGGCCCGATTAGTTGCCAAAGGTTATAATCAGAAAGCAAATATAAATTTTGAGGAAACATATTCTCCAGTAACAAAGTTTGCATCTATAAGAATTATCTTGACTATCATATCTTGATTTGGAATTGTTCCAGATGGATGTCAAGACTGCATTCCTTAACGGAGAGTTAAAGGAAGATATATACATGCAACAGCCTGAAGGATTACAAGAGGAAGGCCAAGAGGAAAAGGTATGCAAATTAAAGAAGTCTATATATAGTTTGAAACAATCTTTTAGAGAATGATATCTCAAATTTCACGAGACAGTTATTCAACTTGAGTTTGTTGCAAATAAGTTGGATAATTGTGTGTATGTCATGAAAAGTGGGAGCAGTTATATCATATTATCTCTATATGTTGATGATATTTTGCTCGCCGGAAATGACATGGAGATGTTAAATAAAATCAAATTAGAATTAAGTGAAAAATTTGAGATGAAAGACATGGGTGAGGCATCCTATGTTCTTGGTGTACAAATTCTAAGGGATAGAAAGTCTAGAATGTTAAGTATAAATTACGAAAAATATTTACGGTCTGTACTTAAGAAATTCGGAATGCATAATTGTAATCCGGCATCTACACCGTTAGTTTATGGAAAACGGTTAGGAAAAGAGCAATGTCCTGGAGAAGGACAAGGTCTGCTCAAGGTGCCATATGCTGAAGCAGTTGAAAGTCTAATATATGCAATGATGAATACAAGACCTGACATAGCATACGCAGTAAGTTTGATAAGTAGATACCAAAGTAATCTTGGTCCAACACATTGGAAAACTGTTAAAAGAATAATGAAATATCTAAAAGGAACTTTGCACCACAAATTAGTTTATTAAGCTGATACACTTGAAATATTTGGTTATTCATATGCAGATTTTGGAGGAGATAAAGATGACGGAAAGTCCACGTCGGGACACTTGTTCATCTTTAGTGGTGCAGCTGTTTCTTAGAGTAGCAAGAAACAAGGATGTGTTACAAAATACACACAGGAAGCTGAGTATGTTGCATGTAGCATGGCTACTACTCATGGAGTCTAGATAAGACGTTTTTTGATAGATTTAAGTCTCAACTTAGTAGAAGGACCAATTGAGATTTATTGTAATAATCAGGCAGCAATTAGCTTGATTAATAGTGGAGCAAATAGCTCAAGAGGAAAACATATAGAAATTCAATATCATTATATATGTGATATTGTACAAAAAGGAGAAATAAAGGTGACTTATATTCCCACTAGTGATATGATTGCGGATCCGTTGACAAAAAGTATACTGGTAGAAAGTTTTGTTAAACATGTAAGTTTGATGGGACTTGGGAATATATAAGTCAAGAAATATTTTCATGAATAATGAAAATAATGATACTTTTCACGGATAGTGAAAATGTGTCAGAAAGAATAGAATATCAATAAATCTCACGAATAGTGGGAGTGTATTAAAAGAAAAAAAAAATTTAGTCTTGATGGTTAAGTGAGAGATGTTAGAATGAGATAATTATCAATCCCAAATAATAGGAGGGATAAACACAGGAGACTTGGTCTCCCACGATCCCTAATATTCCGGAGGTGGTTCCGAGGAGGGGGCGGAGATGGTTAATGGAAAAGCCTCTATAAATAAGAAACCAAGGTGAAGAAGAAGTCCCACCTTAGGTTAACCATCAGAGCCCACATTCCTCTCTTGATTTTTTCTCCTCTCTCTCTCTCCGAGCGATCTTACAGCGAGGAGGGTGGAGGAGGGTGCCAAGGACACAGAAGCAGAAAGCTCCGCCTTTGCAGTTTGCCGGCACGACGCCATAGTGCCGGTGGGATGGTCGTGCACTACTCGCGCTGACGAGGAACCTATTGCAGAGCCTCACGGTAATCTGTCCACCGTGCAGGGGTGAGCATGTGCCTTACGGGTGGAGCCTACCGCGCGTGGGCGGTTCTCCTACTGTGCGGGTAGAGCCCGCCCCATGCAAGGGCGGGGCCTACAGTGACCGGTGGCACCTGACGCGCACAGGGATGGGCCCTGCCACATTGGCAGTGCCCGACACACAGGAAAGTAGCCCTGCAGTGTGGTGGCGGTGTGCCGCTTCCGGCGGCACTGGGTTGCCAGCCCTCAGTCTCCTTACCGGCGGCGTAGTCTCCTTCCCTTTCCCTTATGGTGGCGGCGGTTGGTGTTTTGGGGGGTGGGGGAGGGGGGGAAGAAGAGAAGGGGAGGTGGAAGATGATGGGTCAAAGGACCCTTCTGTCCCTCTATAGTAATATCCAGGCTCTTAATGGATTCTGGTGAGGTAAAAAAAATTAAAAATTTTTAAGGTGGATTCCGAGGTGCTCTAGACGTCTAATTGTGTCGAATCTCAGTCCACGGAGATCATGTACCTTCCATCGAAGATTAGAAAACTAGCATATATTAAACCTACAAGAAAGAACACTGTCCAAGAGTTCTCGACAGTGATCCAGAGGATCCTTCTATGATGCCTAAGTCAGAAAACTAGAGGGGAAAGAAATAGCAGGAGTTCTTGGGTTCAAGAGAGAGTACCCTGAGATGTTGAGCCACGGGTCCTTATATAAGGGTTTAGGGCCATCCAAAAGATTGATTCCAACTCGGAAAGATAGTTTACTGTGAGGTCTTTCCTATAGAGTCCAAATTTCAGAAGACTTTTACTGAGGAGAGCAACTGCATTCCAGCAGATTCTTCGAGATTTCTTTGGCAAGTCTTGATCGTGATCGGAACTCCCCGTGCTGATATGGGTTTCCTTGTTGATAAGATCCGCCTTTGAGTGTCACACTTCCGAACGTCATTTCAGATCATGGGCTTATTCTGATGCCAACAACATGTGACAGTGAGAGCAACCCAATAGAAGAAAAAAAAAAAACTTAAATCCATAGCTCAAAACTTAGTTGCTAATGCCAAGACAAAAGTTCCAATATATTTACAAGGCCCGAACCACATATTCATATAGATCTAAAATTTCTCAAATAGGCAAAATTCCACTCAAGCTAAACCAGAAAGTACATCAGAGTTTCTCTCAGCAAAAAAACCTATACAATCTCATTAAGAAAACATAAGAGGACTGAATTAGCAGAATATTCACCAGAACTCCTCAGCAAAGTAGTCTACTACCACAATTTTAAAACCTGCTTAGCTCAAGTCTTCTTAGCCTCAACATTTAAAAATATAAAGAGTTTTTAACGAGTACAACTCCCTATCAAGTTAAACATATAATATTTAAAATAGTAGATAATAATATAATATGATTATGAGTAAAGAACTAAAATTATCATATGTTTATCTGCAAGAAAATTATAAGTAAGCATGGTCAAAACGTCAAATATCCAGATAGTCATATGATCAGAGCATTTCGAAAATGTTTTAGGAATTTGGATCTTCATTCATAACTGAAATACTCGAGTTCTAAGGCATAAATCATATATTCAATCTCCAAGAGCGATTTTGTATCACCCTTTCTTTTAACTAATATGCTTGAGATTGGTGACTCCTCATGAATTCCTAAGCTTGAGACTGACGGTTCTTCATGAATTCCTGCAGCCTTGGGTATTTTGAGGAATCATGACCCGGTGAGGAAGTTCCAACTAATGAATGAATTGGATTTGTAATTTTTTCTCTTCATACACAAGTTGACAACGAGCTATTCAAATAATACACATATAATTTGGCAACTCATAAACAATACAAATCGATGAACAATCTTGTGGTACACTAGAAAGCGAATAGCAGAAAATGCAATCAATGTATGGACTTCAAATTCGATTTGAATCGGAGGATGGTTTTATCAATGATAGATTCTTAAGCACAAGGGAAAATTACCAACAGAGTTTTGCATTCGTGAATTTCACTAAGAAATGAAGGATCACAGGACATATTTTATTGAAAAGTTTGAAAATACCAAGAATGATTTATTAAAAGGAAAAAACATGCCTGTAAACTTGTAGGAAAATAATCAAAAAATAAAAATATGTGTTTAGGTTTTCACAAGGAAAGAGAGAGAGACGCAAGGAGTAGGAGTTAAACTGGGAAGAGAAAAATATTGAGGGTTGCGGGAAGTGGATGGAAATATCAAGATCTATTTCCTATAGGGGGAATTAAAGAAAAAGAATTTGAAAAAATAGGACATATTCTGAACATCCAGGGAATATTTGTCCATTTATCATTTACATGTGTTTGCAACAACGTAAGAAGATCAACTATGAAAATAAAAGCACAAAAAATTTGAAGATTACAGACCCCCTAATAGTCATTTGTCAATATGTTAGGTCGTTCATAATAAGATAAACATGTAACTGTCACATCTTTTTCCTCTTCGGTTTTCCTCAAAATGGAGAATCACAGAATCCTCATTTTTCCTTTAAGTGGTATCCTTTTACTCTTACAAGGGACACCTTTCCTTTAAAAGGTGCACCGAAATTAACCCTCTTCGACATTATTTTAGACAAACAAACCTTTCACAATAAATATAATAAAAGATATAGGCTTTATATGCCAGTAATCAAGAGAATGAAAGAAGAAAATGAAATTAAAAGATAAAAGTAGTTAACGTTTCTTAGATTTCACGTATTTCCAAGGTCCTTGTATAAGCATACCTAGCTTAAAAACATAAGCTTAGAAGGAGCACAATCGCAAATTCAACCACTAAAATGCAAGCCATAGGCCTATCAATGGAGCAAATACAGAGAGAATGCACGCTATCCAACTCTACTCTAATTAGCATTATTTGAATATTCAATTTTAGATCCTATTCGACAAATAATATTTTTTCCATCTAAATTCAACTTCGTCAAATAATATCTAAATATCTAATTATTTTGGCATCAACTTATAACTTAATAACTTATAAATTTTAATCCTATAGGCAAACTTACAAGCCATTAAATATGTGCTAGAAATAACAAAAATATGGCTTAAATAATACATCTAAATAAGTAATTATTAAAAATAACAAAAATTCACAAAAAAATTCATCACTTTCCTTCCACACATCTATTAAATATGTATTGAATAATTTGTGTAGACAAATAACTACTATAAAATTAGACAAACTTAGCAAAAGACAATCAATTAGATAAAAAGATGAGTAGATATCCCATTTTTATTTCCTCTTTGATTATTAAATAAATAATTAAATAAATATCCAAATATATCTATCAAATGTTGCATTTCCGACCAATCAAATGTAGGTTCAAATCGGATCCAAATATTATCCAAGACCTAACGATAGCCTTGGCAAGGTGCAACCATCTCCCTATTCCCACTTTCCTCTGCTACTTATCACCCATAAATCATCATCTCTCATGTTATAACTATTCTTCAACTTATCTTCCCACACACATCTATCTCCTTCCTTAATGCGACATCCTCATAGGAGAGTTCCTCTTTAGTTATATAATAAATGTTAGCTCAAAAATACCATGTTATCATAATTTCTTTCATACAATACAAGCAACGGCCAACCAATTTCCATCTGGCGGCAGCTATCGAACCTGAGCTCATATATATTTTTTCCTTATGATATTTTCTCAGACATCTTTGGCTTTCCTGTGATTGCTATGGAGGTTTTAAAAAAAAGGCTGATTTTTATTTTAATAACCAACAACCATACTCCCCGCAGATGGCCCCACTTCTCATTCCAGTCACAGCTCCAACTCAACGTGATTGAAACTATTTCATTACTCGTGGCCCATCTTCACAGCTTCACGTTAAAGAGGAAATGATTTTTAACATTGGTCCGAAACTGGAGCATACCACCAAAGCTCTCTGGTGTCCAGTTGATCAAAATTTCCCGCTTCCTTATCAAATAAAAAGAAGCAACTTTTTCTAGAAAGCTTGTCGCATTCAAGTAACATATTATGTACGCAAAGAAAGGAAAGATGTCTTTTACTACGTACTTTCATAAATCCTTCAGTTTCGGTAAACCCATCTAAAATCTGTGCAATTTAGTTTATATTAGTAAAATGCAACCTTAAACATCATAGAGCTAACTGAGAGGCTGCCAATGCAGCAACGAAGAAACAAAGCAATCCAAGGCTGGACAAAGCATGTAGTTGCAGCGAGTTCAAAACATTAAAAATAAAACACCGAAATGCTGCTAGGAGTAACTGTCTAATATGGGCAAAACTAGGAAAACGTACCTACCTTTCACAGAGACGTTTCCTGCCTGGGCCGTGGAGTTGAAATAAACCAGATATTGAGAAGAATGAGATACTACTTTGTGGAAGAAGCATAAAACTCTGATTTACATAAAAGCAAGATAAAAGCAACCATGCCCATCCTTATAACTAACTGATCTACATAAGGCCAATACAAAATGGCATGCCCCATATAGATTCTTGCTTGTACATTGCTCAGTAACCTCCTAGTTGTTGCTTTGGGTATCCATATCTTCCTGGCATACTATTACTTCCATGTGTTGGAGCTGCAACAGTTGTTCCAGGGCAGTCTCTAGCCCAATGCCCAGGCTGTTGGCATTTAAAACAGTTGCCAGGGGCATTGCCATTCTCAGTATGAGAGGTCCTGCTAACATACCCTCCAGCCATTGGCTGGTCCAACCCCCTCATGGCCCTAGGACAGTTCTGGGAGGTATGGCCAAAGGAGCCACAACTATTACAGACAGCTTGCATTCCCCTTGTCCCAGCACTATGAGGTGCAGAAACACCATACGCATTCATGTATTGCCCCATAGGTTTTGATGTTTCTGCCTGATACATACCATTACCACCACTGCTGCTTGGAGTGTTCCCAACAGAAAATACGGTAGGCTTTATGTCTGCATTGCAGTATCCAACATTTGACCTTGCAGCTTCTGAAGTGACATTTCCCATCATTCCTTCTCCAGAAAGCTTGTCAATTAAACTCAGGAGATACCTGCACTCGGATGAGGGATTCACCTTTTCCGCTTTCACAACAGTACATTTTACACGTTGTTCATCACTGAATGTTTCCTCTTTCACTTTCAACTTGAACAGATACTCGTTAAAGAGGACCCTACGGATGATTTCGGCAAATTTGACATCATCCTGTTCTTCATATTTCAGAAAATACAACTCCTTGGCTGTGACACTGATGATCTCCTCACCAGATTCCTGAAATGCAGTAACCCAAGTCAAACCTGTGTGATCCTGTATCTGGAGTTGGAGAAGGTACCTGTAGTCACATTCAGGAAAAGATTGGTCACATCTTTCACACCTCCATGTTCCGTCTCCATTGTTATTAACCTTCTTATTGCATGGCCTGTCTCCTACCATTAGTGGACAAGCTGTGTAACAAAAGTTATCGACCTTTATGAAAGTAACTGTTGCCCTTACAGAAATCCAATCTGCTTTTTCAGACCTTCCAAGACCTTCGTCCTTGATTTGTGAAATAGCCTTCCGTGCATCCATCCTTCCCATGGTTGCTGTGTCCCTAGATATTGAAACAGCAGCAGAATTCTTTCCTTCTCTATCATACCACTCCCTTAACCTTTGTGCCTCCGGAAGGTCAGGATCTATGAGTAGCTGGCTTGACGAAATTGTTCCAACCGACTTCCCACTAAAATCACTGACTCGACCAGATTTGACTGCCAAAACAGGCAATACTCCAGAATCACACATTTCTTGTAGTCTTTGACCCTCTGCATTGCAAAAATTTCCCCATAGCGTCAATTCTACACTGCGACCAGACAAATCCTTCAACTGAAGCGTTCTTTTTGCAGTTTCAGTACCATTTTTCCTCAGTATTGTGGCCGTTGGATTTATTGATGACACAATACCTATTATATCAACTATGGAATTATTCTCAATACCTTCAATTTCACCAATAGAACGAAAGTTAAATTGCACATGGGGTATGGAATCATCCCCTTCAGGACAAGGCTGTATTGTTGATGTGGACTCCAAAAAAATTTCATATTCATTATTCAGATGATTGAAGCTCTTTTGCAGAACAGGTTTCAAGCTCCCCTTGGATATCAAGTACACTTTACCAGCCTCAATCTGGTCGTAAAACTGGTCAGCCACAGAGTTGAAGCAAGTAACACGGATTTCTCCACCATCTGAGTCAAGAAGATCAAAAGAGAAGACTTTGCCCTCACCCCTCGGGTTATTGTATCGTCTTAGGTCGCCTTTTGATGTAACTCGAGCTTTGATTGTCCACCTGCCCTGGTAGGGATTCAGAGAAGCTATCGGTACTATCCGGGGTGGAGCTTCATTCTTAGCTATTGGCCCTCGATTTGTGTATAATGGTGGAGGTGGTTGTTGATATGCACTCTGAACTGAGCGCCCATAATTGTTGATAGGTGGTCGCAATACTCCAGTTGACCCAGGATTTAGAAATCTCTGGTTATGATTTAAACTTTCTGGCACCTCAGCATATGTTCTAGGTTCCGGCTCTGTTCTATGGTAAACTGAAGCAACTCCATTGGACAAACCCTGGCCAGTGTTATTTCCAGCAGATGATAAGCCACTGGAGGGACTGTTACCAACCATAGTCTCTGTCCTGGTCCGTGGATTGTTTACAGCAGTTGTGCTTGATGCTGCCCCAGAATTCCCAGCAGAAAATGAACCATCATGAGATCGTGGACATCCGGCTGCTGCTCCAGAGTTATCTGCAGAAGATGATAGCGCAGGTCGGCCCATTGTAGCAACAGAACCAGAATCATAGATTTTTGGCTCTCCAATTGTATTGCATTTTTCAAGTACAACTTCCAAGCTAAGAACAATGATGATCCTGATGTAGCAAATGGGATCAACATAAGTGAAATTAAAGAGGATAAATATCACAAAACAAGAGTGCACATAAAGTATGTTACTCATAATCAATAAAGGGCAATTCTTTTAAAAAATAAATTAAGATGGAACAAAAAAGATCTCATAACGTTGTCAAGCACTCATGCGCAGACATGCCACACAAAAGCAAACAATATCATATTTCCCACTAATAAAGCATTCTCAAGATGAAACCATCTCTAGGAGTAAGATAGACCTTCCAACTTATGTGTTTCTAGCCGAATTAACAACAGTAAATAAAAGAAACTTTTCCTTTTTCATTTAACCGAACAAGTTCAACACAATTTTCTAGTAAATGCACATGATAACATGAAACCTGAAGCAGCAATTGACACCATACTGACTAAGTCAAACAAGATCTTGCACAAACAAAAACTAACCGAGCACTTTTACAAGGAGAATTGGTGAGGACACCCGCGCTCAGGTTCGATTCGACCCAGCCCGCGTCTACAGACGGAGGAGGACGTCCGCGGCGGTTCCAGCCTCGTTATGGCTCGGTGACGATGCATTTGAAGGCTGATGTGTTTTATATGATTATGGAGTATTAGACACTGTTGTAAGGCCCATTATGAGGCCCAGTTATCCATCATTTACTTACTCTGCATTTTCTGTTTGAATCTTGGGTATTTTGTAGTAGGGGCAGTTTTGTCACTGAGGGTATTAGGGCTAACTTTTCTATTTATATTCTTGTAAACCTCGTTTCGAGGTAATGATGATGGAAGAAAGAAGAAATTTGTTTGCAGCCGCCATGTGTGCGTGTGCATGGGCGTGAAGACCCAATCTTCCCCCCCCGCAGCTATCTCCTTCCTGTCTTCTTCCTCGTCTTCCTCCTCCTCCCTCCCTCTCCCTCTCTGCGTGATTCCCCCTCCACGACAGCCTTCCTTCTCTCCCTCTCTGCGCTGCCGTCGGCTATCCCAGCGAGGAGCCGCCCATTGGAAGCCAACCGCACGGCTCCCACGCCTTCCCGCAGCCCTGACGGAGCCTACCCGGGGTCCTTCCGCCAGCTTCCACCGCTCGCAGGCCCCGGAGGACCATCCCTGCGGCTCCGCCGTCGCACGCAGGCCCTCTTCCCGCGAGCTTCCTCCCCCCCTCCCGCCGGCTTCCACCGCTCGCAGGCCCCGGAGGACCACCCCTGCGGCTCCGCCATCGCCGCAGGCCACGGAGGCCCCTGATCCGGATCGACACGACCGTCGCAATCGAGCTGAGCGATATGATCGGTACGCCCGAGGGGTTCAGCCCGAGTTTGGGGAGGCGCCTAGACGCCATCGACGTCCAAGGGATCGGGATGATCTGGACGATCGGGATGATTTTGAGGAAGAACGGAGGCCCCATCACGTCCCGAGGGACCTGGATGACCGTCGGGCCGCTCGTGCGGATACTCCCACTTTTGACGGGTCCTTGGACCCGAAGGTCTATCTTGATTGGGAGGCCAGCATGAACCGCTACTTCGATTGGATGGGTATGACTGACGCTCGGCGAGCTCGGTTCGCCATGATGAAGCTGACAGGCCAGGCTCAGACCTATTGGTCGAATGTCGAGGACCTTCTTGAGCAGCCTCGGCATGATCCCATTGAGTCGTGGAAAGACATGAAGGTTAAGCTGAGAGAGAAATACCTTCCCCCGACTTACCGCCACCGCCTCATTGATAGGTGGCAGAGCATCTCGCAGGGTACTCGCACTGTTTCTGAGTACATTGCCGAGTTTGATGAGTACCTGATGAGATGTGGGGCTCGAGAGGAGAGCGCGTTGACTCTTTCCCTCTTTCGGAAGGGTCTACGTCGTGTGTATCAGCAAGAACTGTTCCGTCAGCATGTGACGACCATCGAGCATGCCTATCAGGTCGCGAGAGAGATGGAGCAGTTTGAGCTTGAGGTGAATTCACCCCCACGTACTCGGCCGCCCTACCAGCGTCCCATTGATCAGCGCACCACCCCGGGGGTGCCACAGAGAGCTCCGGCCTACAGGCCTGCTGACCCCAGTCGTCAGGACCCCCCCTCTCGCCCTCGTTTTCCCCAGAGAGACCTAGTGCCCGCCTTACCGGCCCCCCCTGTCCGTCCCCCTGTGGGAACCCCGCCACTTAGGCGGGAGGATAAGGGGAAGGCCCCGATTAGAGGAGAGTCCTCCCAGGAGGGCGGATCCCGTATTCGATGTTACAATTGTCAGGGATTTGGGCATTTCAAGTCTCAGTGTCCGACTAGGGCCATGGTTATGGGAGAGGTGGACCCAGAGGAGTACCAGCCCGCATTGCAGCCTGTGAGCTATGAGGCTGGAGATGAGATGGCGGATGATTTCCACTCTGAGGGTGAGATCGTGGGTTGCATCCAGACTCAGTTTATGTGAGATGGTGATAGTGAGGAGCGTCTTAATGAGGATAGGATCGGCGTGGTTAGATACATCTTGACCCAGCCGAAGGTGTGTGATGATTGGCGCCGCACTACTATCTTTCACACCTACTACCGTGTTGATGGCAAGGTGTGCAAGGTGATTATTGATAGTGGTAGTTGCATCAACGCAATCTCCACTAATGCCGTCGCACGCCTTGGGTTGACTGCTGTTGGTCACCCTCGTCCTTACCGAGTTTCTTAGGTGGATTCTACTTCTATTCCCATCCAGACGAAGTGCCTTGTTCCCATTCACTTCCCGCCATACGAGGACGAGATCTGGTGTGACATTCTTCCTATGGAGGTCGGGAGTCTTATTCTTGGCAGGCTGTGGTTGTATGATATGGACGCGACCCTTGAGGGCCGGTCCAACACTTGCATATTCCAATACGGCGACCTGCTCATCACTTTGCAGCCCTCCCGACCTAGGGCATCCTCTCAGTAGGGTACTTCTCAGGGGAGTTCTTCAGCATCCCCGAGTACCCCTTCACTTCCTTCAGGTGGTGCTACCCCTTCTAGCACCGCGCCTGTTAGCTCAACTACCACTCTTAGCACGGCTCTGGCGAGCACATGTTCCAGTTCCCGTCCGACCAGATCGGACATTACCAGCACTCGCGAGCCTTCCCTCCTTGGCACACCATCTACTGTAGCTTTACAGCTTATCTCTGCTAGGGAACTTGAGCATGATTTGACTGAGTGATCATGTGTTTCTTTTAGCGGTTAGAGAGGTTACTGCCGAGACCCCGAGTGAGCACCCTACCGAGGTCACCTCTTTTTTCCAGGAGTTTCAGGATATCTTTCCTGAAGATCTTCCGGAAGGTCTTCCTCCTATGTGTGACATCCAGCACGCCATCGACCTGATTCCGGGAGCCACCCTACCCAACCTGCCGCACTATTGCATGAATCCTAAGGAGCATTCTGAGCTCCAGAGGCAGGTTGAGGAACTCCTAGCGAGGGGCTCCATTCGCGAGAGCATAAGTCCTTGCGCCGTCCCCACACTTCTTGCTCCAAAGAAAGATGGCACTTGAAGAATGTGCGTGGATAGTCGCGCGATCAACCGCATCACAGTGAGATACCGTTTTCCCATTCCCCGCCTCGACGACATGCTTGATATGATGGCGGGAGCCACTGTATTTTCCAAGATCGATCTGAAGAATGGCTATCACCAGGTTCGGATTAGACCCGGGGATGAGTGGAAGACAGCTTTCAAGACGAAGGATGGACTTTATGAGTGGTTGGTCATGCCCTTCGGCCTGTCCAACGCCCCTAGTACCTTCATGCGGCTCATGACTCAGGTATTACGACCGTTCATTGGCACATTTTTGGTCGTATACTTTGATGATATACTTATCTATAGCCGTTCTAGGGAGGACCACGTGGAGCACCTTCGGCAAGTGTGCATTACTCTTCGTCGAGAGAGCTTGTATGGGAACCTTAAGAAGTGCGCATTTATGACAGATCGAGTGATCTTCTTAAGATTCATCATGTCTTCTGAGGGCGTCTCCGCTGATCCCAAAAAGATCAGAACGGTGGTAGAATGGCCTGAGCCGCAGTCTATCCATGATGTGCGGAATTTTCACGGCTTAGCGACGTTCTACCGTCGATTTATTCGCAGATTCAGCTCCATCACGGCTCCGATCACTGATTGCATTCGGAAGGGAGCCTTTCTGTGGACGAAGACTGCTGCTTCAGCCTTTCGTGACATCAAGGAGCGCATGACCCAAGCACCTGTCCTTCGCTTGCCTGATTTTTCGAGGGTGTTTGAGGTCTCTTGCGACGCTTCTGGTGTCGGCATAGGTGGGGTTTTGAGCCAGGAGGGCCATCCCATAGCATACTTCAGCGAGAAATTGAATGATGCTAAGCTGAAGTACTCCACCTATGACAAGGAGTTCTATGCGGTAGTGCAGGCTTTGAGGTATTGGAGACACTATCTGCTACCGCAGAAGTTCGTATTATATTCTGACCATGAGGCGCTCCGATTTCTCCATGCCCAGAAGAAGCTAAACCCGAGACACAGTCGATGGGTTGAGTTTCTTCAAGCTTATACATTCGTCCTGACTCACAAGGCGGGTGTGGAGAACCGCGTGACTGACGCACTGAGCAGACGATCTTCCCTTCTATCAGTTGTCAGTGTGGAAGTCACGGGATTTGAGAGGTTGCGGGACGAGTACCCTACTTGTCCCGACTTTGGTCTGATCCACTCGGCCCTGCAGTCCGGGCCCTCTAGAGAGCACAGTGAGTACGTCCTCCAGGAGGGCTATCTGTTTCGTGGATCCAGGTTGTGCATTCCCTGGACTTCGGTCCGCGATTTCTTGATGTGGGAGGTTCACGCTGGGGGTCTAGCCGGTCACTTTGACCGGAATAAGACTATTGAGCTTGTTGAGTACATATTCTTCTGGCGGAGCCTGAAGCGCGACGTTGCTCGCATTGTTGCTCAGTACCGCACATGCGCTACGGCAAAGCAGAGGAAACAAAATACTAGTCTATACACCCCTCTTCCCGTGCCGGATTATCCGTGGCAGGACATTAGTATGGATTTTGTCTTGGGCCTGTCTCGAACGATTCGAAAGCACGATTCTATCATGGTCGTCGTCGATCGGTTTTCCAAAATGGCAAACTTTATCCCCTGTTCGAAGACATCAGATGCGTCTCGAGTGGCCCAGTTATTCCATGAGAGTGTTGTTCGTCTGCATGGGCTGCCCAAGACCATCATCTCGGATAGGGATGTTCGATTTGTCAGCTATTTTTGGAAGACCCTTTGGCACTTGATGGGCACCAAGCTGAAATTCTCCACCGCCTATCATCCTCAGACCAATGGACAGACCGAGGTCGTCAATCGGAGTCTGGGTGACCTGCTGCGGTGTCTTGTGGGTGAGCGTACGCGAAGGTGGAATCAGATGCTTTGACAGGCTGAGTTTGCATATAATAGTTCGGTCAATAGGTCTACAGGCATGTGTCCATTTGAGATTGTTACCGGTTATAGGCCTAGGGGACCCGTTGACCTTGTTCCTTTACCCATCCAGTCCCGTACGTTCGAGTCTGCACAGTCCCTAGCTGATCATATTAGGAATCTGCATGAGGATATCCGTCGTCACATTGAGATCAGCAATGAGCGTTACAAGCAACTGGCAGATGCACATCGACGACCCTAGGAGTTTCATGAGGGAGATTACGTGATGATCAAGGTTCGACCTGAGCGGTTTCCTTCCGGAACCGTCAAGAAGCTGCAAGCTCGGAGAGCCGGCCCCTTCAGAATGATAAAACGGATTGGACCGAACGCGTATGTGGTGGATCTACCATCCGACTATAGCATCAGCAACACATTCAATATCTCAGATTTGGTGGCCTATCGGGACCCGGCAGTGATACCCAGTGACCCGTTTGAGCCTTCTACACCCCTTGCGAGTGACCCCACCCCAGAATATCCACTTCCAGCCTCCTTACCAGCACGGAGAGAGCAGATTGATCATATACTGGACGAGCAGGTTATTGCTTCTAGAGATGGGGCCTATCAGCGCTATCTGGTCCACTGGAGTGGACGGCCGTCTACAGACGACACGTGGATCACACGCGAGGAGTTGCAACAGATCGACCCAGACCTACTGGAGCGATATCAAAGTGGGCGGGACCCATACTCGACAGGGTCGAACTCTTCCCAACCGGGGAGAATTGGTAAGGACACCCGCGCTCAGGTTCGATTCGACCCAGCCCGCATCTACAGACGGAGGAGGACGTCCGCGGCGGTTCCAGCCTCGTTATGGCTCGGTGACGATGCATTTGAAGGCTGATGTGTTTTATATGGTTATGGAGTATTAGACACTGTTGTAAGGCCCATTATGAGGCCCAGTTATCCATCATTTACTTACTCTGCATTTTCTGTTTGAATCTTGGGTATTTTGTAGTAGGGGCAGTTTTGTCACTGAGGGTATTAGGGCTTCATTAGGGCTAACTTTTCTATTTATATTCTTGTAAACCTCGTTTCGAGGTAATGATGATGGAAGAAAGAAGAAATTTGTTTGCAGCCGCCATGTGTGCGTGTGCATGGGCGTGAAGACCCAATCTTCCCCCCCCCCTGCAACTATCTCCTTCCTGTCTTCTTCCTCGTCTTCCTCCTCCTCCCTCCCTCTCCCTCTCTGCGTGATTCCCCCTCCACGACAGCCTTCCTTCTCTCCCTCTCTGCGCTGCCGTCGGCTATCCCAGCGAGGAGCCGCCCACTGGAAGCCAACCGCACGGCTCCCACGCCTTCCCGCAACCCTGACGGAGCCTACCCGGGGTCCTTCCGCCAGCTTCCACCGCTCGCAGGCCCCGGAGGACCATCCCTGCGGCTCCGCCGTCGCACGCAGGCCCTCTTCCCGCGAGCTTCCTCCCCCCGACTTCCACCGCTCGCAGGCCCCGGAGGACCACCCCTGCGGCTCCGCCATCGCCGCTGGCCACGGAGGCCCCTCCTCCCGCGAGTTTCCTCCCTTCCGCCGGCTTCCACCGCTCGCAGGCCCGGAGGACCATCCCTGCGGCTCCGCCGTCGCACGCAGGCCCAGAGGCCCCTCTTCCCGCGAGCTTCCTCCCCCTTTCGCCGACTTCCACCGCTCGCAGGCCCCCGGAGGACCACCCCTGCGGCTCCGCTGTCGCCGCAGGCCACGGAGGCCCCTCCTCCCGCGAGTTTCCTCCCCCTCCGCCGGCTTCACCACACGCCAGGCCCCGGAGAATCCTCCATGCGTCTCCGCCAACACACGCAGATTCCGAAGACCCCGCCCCCGCGAGCTCCCCTCCCCGCGGTTCAACAGCTCACCAGACCAGCCGCCACCGGGTGCTGCACCCAGGCCTGACGGCCATCATACGGGGCTGTCCACAACGGCTCCCTTCCCTGCAACCCGCGACCCGAACCCGATCTGCGGGTGAGGTCTCTGTGAGCCCAAGAGCAACCCAGGCGATCAACTCTCCTAGCGTCCAGAGCCGTGACATGTTATGTGGATGCTGACGAGCTCGCCGATTTACGTCATACACATTCGGAACCCCACTTGACAGTGGGCCGGTTAGTTCGGAGTGGTCCTTGTCTTTTTTTTTGACTTGCTCGTTTATTATATGACATGAATGTTCCCGTGCCAGTGAGTTAGGATCCTTAGCTGTATATATTTGATATTTACTGCCGGTTTGTGAGTGTGAGATCCCTCCCGAAGTCACCATCTGAAAATATTGCATGCGTTGACGTTGCCCTAGTGTTGGTGGTTCTCACTGCCATCGATCCTGTTATTTTTATCGCTGTGAGCGGGCGACACTCGAGTTGCGTGTGACTTACTTTGCGTAGTTATCTTCATGAAAATATGGAGTTTTCGATGAGTATTTGCCGTACTCGTACACTACATTTGCCGATCTTGGATCGTGACACTAGTTCGGACTCGTTTCGGTAGTCGTCCCGCGTCAGGACGCAATGCTCTTGTGTACACGTGGATGTCAAGAAAGCACAGTTTCACAGTTGTTTAATAATGGATGAACAAAATGAGAATAGCATCATGAAACAATATACACAAGATGCCATTGACCATCAAAAAGATACATCTTGTAGAGCATGTAAAAGATAAAAATATTGTTAAACAGCTCACTTTCTTTGTCATTTTCCCCATCCAAATAATGGAAAGGCAAATATAAAGCAAACACTATAATTGACCTCTTTCATTTTCGTAAAACAGTACATCTGAAAGTGTTTATGACATAGTATTTGTCTTATATACTGTATCAACCAAATAAAAAACACAAACAATCCACTAAAATGCAAAGCAACTACAATTAAACAGTCAAAAGAATACATAATCTCTATACTTGCATTCATATGACTGCTATTAGTTGTGTGCAAGAACAAGAAGATAACTGAATCAGAGGAACAGTTTCTTCACGGATTGCATAGTTATTGAAAAAGATGCTTCCCAACAATGACAGGAAATACCCACAAACTAATGAATCTATATATAAAAAAAACAACCATCATAAAAGTGATCAAATTATGATCAAAAGAGATTTATTGTTGACTAAACTAGGAACACTCAAGACATAAAGTTTTCACAGAAGCCTACAGGAGAACGAAGGTAACCAAAGCCTAAACACATATGAATGATATATGAACTGAACGAAAAGATGTAGCATCACAGCAGCTTTTTATTTTAAGTCTCGGAAAACAACATTTGTCTGATCGCACTTTATAGCATGATTATAGCTATGGTAAACGTACCTTCTCTACTGTCTTTGCTTGACCACCAAAGAATAAGAAATTTTTTTTGCCAAGGTCAAGATACCCATTAACAATAAAAAAATGTCCCCTTTGATAACCGGAGTGGAACCCGACATAAGCAACGCCGGACTGCTTACACAGGAATAAAAGGCCTTTTATTCTAGATAACTCAAATAACAAATCCAGGCAACCAAAGTTCAGATAACTCAAATACATCATCCTATTCTAGACGAATTCGATGATCAAAGAAGAAATCAGATGTGCTTATCGGTGGCTGCTTGCCTTCTCCACAAAAGGTTGTGAGGTAGCTCGTCGCCGAAACTTAAAACCAGAAAAATAAAAATAAAAAAACAAGCTCTAATCTACAAGGTATAAGCGCTAACAATTTCAGGACTTCCCCCTTCCATACCACCATTTCCTTTCCCCAGTACACTGATTTCAAACCTCAACAACCTCCAAAAAAAAAAGGAGAAAAAAAAAGAAACACGTATACATATGAATGAAACTAAAGAGGGATCTGGAAAGGGAAAGAGGAGAGGGATCCCTCACTTGCGGTTCTGGATGAGGTTGCAGATGAACTCGTTGAGTTGGACGACGGAGCCCTTCTGCAGCTGGCCCGACTTGACCATGGGGTTCATCTGGGTGGCCAGCATCGCCTGCTGCGCGTGCACCCCGTCGGACAGCACCATCCGGAACCGCTCCGTCGTGTTCTGCACCGTCTGCACCAGCTTCAGGTCCACCACCTGGAGCACCGGCTTCATGCCCTCCGCCCCCCCGTTGGTGATGTCCGCAATCGCCCCCCTCGTCAGGCTCACCCCCTCCATCCCCACCACCCCTCTCAAGTATGCAGACACTTCCTCTTCCCCCGCCAACTTCCCTTCGCTTTCCGGATCGGAGGGAACCCTAGACAAGATCGGAAGAAAGAAAGAAACCCTAAGCGGAGATCGGAAGAACAAGGTCACTGCTAGGAATACGAACTGGATCGGAATCGAGAGGGAGATCGGGAAGCGTTCCTAGATTCTCGTGGTTGCTGGGCGCCCTAATTAGGGTTTTTGGGGGGGACGTTTTCCCGCGCGGGGTGGGGAGGAGAAGAAGGTTTGGCGAGGAAGGAGAGTTTGAAAAGCCCTAAGAGAGAGAGGGTTAAAAGAGGTGATGACGGTTTTGTTTGTGCGCGGAGGAGACGTGGCCCACGTGGGGGAGACTGGGGAGAGATGGTGGTTTTTGAAAGGGAGGGAGGGAGGGAGGGGCTTTTTGGTCTTTTCACAGTTGCCACGTTTTCGTTCCCGCCGAAGAGCAGGGGAAGCGGGAAAGTGGGGAAAGAATAGAGATTCACTACGTATAGATTTGTACTGAATTAAGTCAGTATAGACAGGGGAAATTTAATAAACTTCCTCATAGAATGCGTTTCTCAATACTGAGAGGAATCGCCCTCGTGAGAAATGGCGTGACGTGAATCCTTTACGGGTGGAAAAATGGTTAGATGACAGATTTCTTTTTCCATTTTTTTATCCATCTTACGTGGATAAATGAGATTGGCTTTTCATCCCCTCACGTTGGAAGTGCTCTTAAGGGTGTGTGTCGGATGACACGTACGTTGTGGAAGAGGCCCATAACGATTATACAAGGGTACGTCGTAGAGATTAACGCGAAGCGTTGCGCACCAGGCGCAGCCCACACTCAAACGTATGGGACAAGATAAGGGAAGCACTCAAATAAAAGAAAAATAATATAATAATATCATTTTCTTAAACAATTTTTAACACAACTTAACTATTAAAAGGTCGCCAAGGTGTGAAGTACTTGTACTTTTCTCTAATATGTTGTATACCACCTGGGTTATGTCAAACAATTATGTTAGAACACGATCTTATTATATCTTTTTTTTTAAACAAAATGGAGTCGTAAAAAGATAACCCATGATCATCACGCCAAGTTGATCTTGCTCACGCTTAATAAGGCCACTAAGTTTTTGCCCCATGATACTACCAAGACCAACACTCGCTGCATTGACTTCAGTGCTGTATTTAAGGTTAACATAGTAAGTAAAAAAAAAAATTTATTGTTTGATTCTTTTTAAGTAGATTATGAGGTATCTTGCGCAATCTTCTCTTGAATAATTCAAAAAAATTTAAAAAATAAAAAACTTTTATTGGACTATGTCCATTAAAGATATTTTTTTCTGTTTATTGAACTTGTTTTTTTATTTTTCAGATTTTTTAAATCATTTGATCAGAGATCGGCCTATACCGATGTTGAGGGCACTTCGAGATCCATCTAAAAAAAATTAGAAAAATTTCTTACTGAATTGACTGTGAGTGCAGCACTGAGAGTTAGTGCAACATGTGTTACTGTACGACCGAAGCTCTCTTACATTAGGCCCGCCGGTTACCAGTGAAATAAGTGAATAGAATAAGATGTCCTATCATCAGTATCAAAATATTATTTGGCAATATTTCACCAAAGGATAGAATAATTTAATTATTTTTATTTAGATATTTTAAAATAAAAAATAAATATTTCACTTTTTTCTTAAAGAATATTTATTTTTATCATTTTTGTCAAACAAAAAGTAAACAAATGGCATAATAACTGATCCATGAGAAGATATTCTTCTCAACGTTTACGCCGTCACCATAGGGGCCGGGCAAAATTGTTGGAGATTCCTCGTTCCACTATAGGGATGCCGTATCTGCAACCACATTCAGTGCATGTAAGAACACTTACCCACTTTCCAACTCCTACGTTCATCTTTATGTTCTCACTCTTAGTAACTTCTCATTTTTATTCCATTTCTCACATTTATGGCTTCTTATAACTTTTTTTTGGGGGATCGACAGTGGTCGAAAGTGCTAGGGTTATGCCCGGGGCGTGCTCTTAGTTGAGACCCACCAGCATACACAAGTCCAAGGATTCCATTGTCTTTTCTGACACATCCATGGAGTCACCACCCGCATGATCATGCATTAGTCGTCTCACCAGTGGTCAAACATTAACCTTGATGGGCTGAAATCTCGTTCCCCACGATTAAGACATTCTATTTTTAATCAAAGGGACGTCGTTGGATGATTCCTGCAAAACAGAACACCGTTGGAGGGCTTCCGACAGTAGTCCGGAAGAACTCCTTCCGATGCCTAAGGTCAGAAAGATAGAGATTCTCAGGAAAAGATCGAGTAGCTTAGGCTTTAAAAAGCATACATTTGTCGGTTGGACCTCGGGATCTTGTATAGCAGTCGAATCTGTAGGGAGGGTTGATTTTGTTTGGAAAAGCTTTGTCCGAAACGGATTCTAGGACTCGATTCCGCTCACAAGTTCGATTAACCAGGAGGCACATGCCTCCTCGTTCTAGTTGGAATAGAGAGTCCTGATTCACGTGCAACTAGGAGGGTTCCGATTAGGATCCTATCTCGATTTGAGTTTTCCTGAAACTTCTTGCTTTTGGTTGTCCTTTGTAGGCCCTTTGTAGGCCATAGCGTTCAGCAAATCCAAGGCTCAAAGAAGAGAGAGAGAGAGAGATTAGTGGGCCGACCCATTAGTACTTTTGGGTCAAACAAAAATTCTCCTCATTCACTTGTCCCACTCGCTCTTTGCCATGTCTGTATGGCGAGGAGAAAAGAGTTACCTAAGGAGACGCATCCTGACCCAATGCCTTTTGGCGGTTGTCCTCCTCTCTTCCCAAATAATCGTTCCAAGAAGTTTTGCGGACAGTCGCGCCTGTTTCGATGGTCGATAAGCAATGCTTCATCTCCCGTCCAAGGCTTTAAAAACCCCAGGAAGGCAATCGGGGGGGTTTGTAAACGGCATCATGGATTACATCGGGAAGGTTGCCGATGACCGCAATGCTATAGACCCTTCGTACATGACGTTCGACCTTCTAGTTGAGCTCTGGGCGACTTACTGTGCCCCGGATCAATACTGCCTTGGGATCCCGTCGTCTAAAGAATGCCTCTTCTCAGAGAGGCCTGACACATTCATAGTGTATGCTGGCATGTTTGAAGCGGGCTTTCGGTTCCCAATGCTAGCCTCCGTCGTCCAATTGTTGTAGTTCTTTGGGATCGGCCCTGCCCAGGTGATTCCAAACTCCTGGAGGACGATTATGGGGTTCGCTACGCTGATTCGGGACCTGCATCGCCCTGGTGCGACGATCAACATTTTCTGCCATGTCTTCTACGCTCGACACTACTCTTCTTCGGGTGCATGCGGCTTCGTTTAGTTCGAAGCCAGGGATGTTATGCTATTGGTGCTTGGCATCGAGCCCTCCCATCGGTGGAAATATATATTTTTTCCTGAGTCGAAGGGACCCCACAATAAGAGTGGCCCTTCCCTACATCTTTCTAGGACCTCTCGATAGATCCTCCTCTCGAGTGATGGGCTGAGGAGCTTCCGAACGATGAAGTACACGTCCTTGCCATCCTCCAATATGGCCTTCCTGTAGCTATTGGGGCACAACTCTCGGAGGAGGCTTTGCAGTGCATAGATTTGTCTCCTCTAGCCCGACCCGACTGGGGAGAGCGGGACTCTGGTGAGGATCTAAGTAGTCGGTCGACGACATAGTGGAGACGTCGG
The DNA here is from genome assembly GCA_030544215.1 of Zantedeschia hybrid cultivar. Taxonomy (NCBI): domain Eukaryota; kingdom Viridiplantae; phylum Streptophyta; class Magnoliopsida; order Alismatales; family Araceae; genus Zantedeschia; species Zantedeschia hybrid cultivar. Next base: position 54,310,768 of record JARZZO010000011.1, read on the forward strand.
CGACTGTAGGCGAGCATGTGCCGGGAGATGCCCCTTGCGTATTTTGTTGCTTTGTTTGTTTTCTCTTCTTTTTTTGTAACCCCTCAGCGCTTCCTGGTGCATTAATAAAATAACCGGCTTTTTGTTTGAAGTTCTTTGTATGCACCTTGGAGTTTCTCTTCAGGGGGTAGTGGCCCTCTGTTCGGTTAACCAGAGTTGGTCCACGGGCGTGTCGGGTCATTGCTATCCATTTTGTGGCATGGCGCATCGGCTCAAGATTGTATTGTCTTATCGTCAGTCCCGTGCGACTAGTTCATATCATTCACCAGCGTTATGATCAATCAACGCTGGCCATAGGCATCTTGTCGCTCCAGGCTAACTCCTTGTATCTGCAAGGCAATTTTGCTAATAGTAATAGAGAAAAGGAGGCACGCATAGTACCTTCTGGCCCGGTGGCTTATAAGGTCGTGGTCTTTACTTTCCGACGGGTTCTATTGGTCTTATGCTTTTTTGGGCTGTCACCAGTGACCTCCTAAGTAGGACGAGTCTTCGAGTGCTCTCTTTAAATCTTTCCTCATTGAGGGTCAATTCTCTTTAAAAGGAGGAGGCCTTACCACTGCATTCTCCATTCTCGGTCATAGAAGGTGTAAGGATCGAGACTTTCAGATCCGGTTTTCGGGGTCGGACCCTATAGTTCTGGCCCTAGTGGGGGGCCGAGGTTCTGTGACGATTCACGTCAGGACCTCGAGACGCGTTTTGAACGGCGTCTGTAGACACGCTAATTTTGACATCATTTCGAGTAAATTTCATGTCATATAATAATGCCTCAGAATGGTCTGATATTTAATCATTGATTAATTTTTATTGATCTTTTTGAGTGTCGGGTTTAACATACATGTTTAAGTTAATCAATTAAATTGATTTTAGCTCAAATTTCAGTTAAAATATGAAGAATGCTAAAAGACGTCGACCCATGTGGACGCGATTTAGAGTTTATTCTTATTTTAACGTTTAAATTTGAATTTTAATCAATTGATTAATTAGCTAAAAGGCGTCTGTAAGTCTAGACGCGTTTTAAGTTTCCTAAGCTATTTTAACTTCCCTTCCAGATGTTTATCCTTATCTTAATTAGTTTAAAAGACGTCTGCACATGTAGACGCGTTTTAGCTAATAAAGATAAAGATAAGTTTTCCCGGATATTTATCCTTATCTTAATTAATATGAAAGGCGTCAGCCAATGTGGACGCGTTTTAGATAATTACAGATAAAGATGAATTAATCAGTATTTATCTGTCGGTTAAGATGGATAAATCCTAGATTTTTCTATGTTAATCACGGACGCAGAAGAAGCCTATAAATACCTTACATCTTGAAGAGTAAAAAATGTTGAGCTATATTGAGCCCTATTGAGAAAAGAGAGAGCGTTATTATAGCGAGTTGAAGATCGGAGCAACAACGTCGGAACGCCGGAGCGCTGCCATTCCCAGAAGTCGACGTCCTTTCGAGAATCTTCATCCTTTCAAGGCTTCAACCCATTGGGCATAAGTGTTTCATTTCTACACTTTCATGCTACATCTTCATTAATCTTTCATTCTTCATAATCACTTCATGCAACACACACCACAGCATCATCTTTCAAAACCTATTTGATTTAAGGGGTTTCAAAAGCCATTTAAACAAGTAAGTTTGTTGTTCAATTGTATGCTCAAAATCATGATCAGTTTGGATATTGCTTCTATTTAAAGTTCTCACCTTCATTTTCTTTCTATTTCTGTTGCACTCAACAACAATAAGGGAATCAAAAGGGGAAATCAAGCACAAAGCCAGAAGGACTTCTGGACGATCCTCAACCTCAAACTCAACAGCAAGAACAAAAGAACAAAGAAATGGCTCTCTTTCTTCAGCCGGCTGAAGGAGGGGAATCAAAGACTCAACATCTTCCGCGTTCAAACAGGTAGGCGATCATACCCTCTTTTGAAACTTTTAAGTCAAAAGTTTCTGGCGATCACTGCACTTAGTTGTTGTTTTTAATAGGTTAGTTTACACTAAATAACATAGATTTTTCATGTTAATCACACGAGTATTTTAAGCACCTACAACTCTTTTGGCAATCACGATGGGACTTGGTCTCGCCATCTTTTAGTCTCTTTTTGTTCTTGCTATCATCAATCGGGCACCCACGGTGCACCATTTGTGTCTCTCGACACGTCCTCACCAATTGGTGAGTGCTTTAGTTTAGTTAATTTCCCTCGTGCACCACGTGCACACCCCAGTGGCAAGATCTTGCCCTCCCCTTGATTAGTTCAAAAAGTTGTTTTTGTGATAAAAATGATGTGTGATTGATTGATTTCCTAATTGTTTAGTTAGTAAATCATCCTGTTAAAACCTGGAACTAAAAAAATTTGCATGAGTCGATTGTTTACTGCTTTCTATCCTGGTTGAGGAGGATTCAACCCAGAAAATCATCCTGCAAAACTATTTCTGCGAACTGAAAAGCGTCCAAGAGCACTGACGCGTTTCAAAACCACGTCAACACCCCTAGACGCCTTTCAGTCTTTACAGTTTCTCTGCTGTCTGCATCTGTTTCTGCGAAAAAATTAAGTTCTGTGTTGAATAGCGTCGACTACCATCGACGCGGTTCAGACAGTTTCTTAGTTATTTTTCAGATTTGTTTCTGTGAAAAAATTAAGTTCTGTTTTGAATAGCGTCGACTATAATCGACGTGATTCAGACATTTTCTTAATTATTTTTCAGTTCCCAGATTTCTGTGGTTTGAGTGCTAGCTACCCATTATTTATTAAGCATTAGAGGCCATCCAGGCCGTAGGGCATACGCATTGAGGCGAATACCCTCCTTTTCTTACGAACACACTACTCGACGTCAGCAACTCTCTCTGATTGGATTGGTCCCTTGATCAGACTAGAGAAGTTGACGTTGAGACCTCCATGAACCTTAAAATCACGTTAAACATCCACTTGTTTGATTAATCTATGTGCAACTTGTTTGTCAAATCTTTGAAAAGGGAATCTAACATCATGCTGCTGCGATCAGGCAGGGACTTGAGTATGGGTCAAGACGCCATCATCAACTACGAGGGAGATGCTAATGCCCCTCGCGATTCGGACTACAACTATGGGAACGGGAGAGATGCTGATGCCTCCCGTAATTCTGTCCCCATTCCGATTCGACATGATGGGAATGTCCGGACTCCTCTTTTCCATCCACATGATTGATATCATGATCTTCCCCCGCATGAATATGCGATTCCTAATCCCGATCTAGAGGGGGACATGAATCAGAATGATCCCTCACCCTCTAATCCTTCGGATCTCGTCAACGCCCTGGGAGTTCTTGCCTCCCGACTGGACCCTCAGCAGTTCGAGGCGATCCAGTCTATTCTGAAGGGGAAGGCACCCGTACAGCCTGCTGAGCCGAATCCTGTGGCTCCCCCTGTTGTTACTCAACAACCTCCTCTTCCTCCTCCTTATATCCATCAGGCCATGGAAGGCCTTCATCTCACTTCTCGGCCAACTGGGCCACAGCTTTCATCATCTAGGCAACCGGCTAGACCGCAAACGCCTATTTATCAAAATGCCCTCGGGCATGGCGGAAGCTCTGCCGGACCTCCTCTTTATTGTCCTCCCTGTCCAACGTACTCTAGGCAGCAGGCCTATCAAGTACTTCCACCTCCTCCTCCTCCCCAGGCAGATCTGACCACGCAAGCGTTGCTGGCCAAGATGGAGCGTATGGATGAGCAGTTCAACAACCTCCAGAAGATGATGGGAGTTAAAGCTGTGCTAGAAATCAGTTTACCGAGCCTGCCAGTATTCCATCTGCCACCCTCTGAGATGCCAGTGTACCGGAAGTACAACGGTACTGGTAACCCCTTCACACATCTGAAGGAGTTTATGTATGAATCATCTTTCTGGCAGAACGACAAGAGGTCGTTGGCCTTTTTGTTCAGGAGATCTCTAGAGGGACCAGCCCTCCAGTGGTTCTTTTCTCTGGAACCCTCCGAAGTAGAGGATTAGGGTATCGTTTCACGTAAATTTATCCAACGATACCAGGACAGAGTTGCACCCTCCTTGTCCATCACTGACCTCATTGCAGAAAAGATGAAACCTGATGAGGAGTTTGTCAGTTTTGCTGACAGGTGGCGGGGCCTGGCCGAAAAGGTGAAGGATCACTTGTCCGAATCTGAGCAAGTGAAAATGTTAATTTCTAATGCCACGCCCCAATTCAAGCTAGTCCACTCCTTGAACAATTTGACCAACATGGCAGAGCTCTATGAAAGAGCACGGTACTGCCAGAATGCCTTCAAGGACGCTACGTTCTCTAGCGTCTTTGATCCTCACAGACCTAGCAAGCCTCCACCTCGGAAGCCTGCAGTGCCAAATTCTCCCAGCACAGGTCCGACCACTGAGGGCACGCTCTCTCACGAGCAAGTCAGTAGCATGAACAATAACCCGCCCCAGTTCGTGAGGAATCAGCAGCAGTACCAGAGGCCACCGCAGCCGAACCAACAAGGGTATAGGCAGCAACAGAACCCCCATTATCAGCAATAGTATCAGCGGCCCCAGCAGCCGAATCAGAACCAGCAACAGCTACAACAACAGCCGCAACGGCAACAGCAGTACCAACAGCCCCAACAGCAGCAATATCAGCAACAGCAACAACTACAGTATCAGCTGCGCGCACCGCCGACGTACCATAATGTCCCTCCTCCTGGTGACTACGACCAGCAGAGAAGACCTCCAGGCCCGAAGAGGGCAGAATACCCGGCCCTCCCAGAATCCTTGGCAGATATCTTCAGTGCTTTAATGGCAGCTAATGCCTTAGTTTTGCCAAGGGAAAAGGCCGTCTGGCCTCAAAATGCCGATACGTCCAGGTATTGCTACTTCCATAGGCAACCTGGGCATACCATTGATACCTGCTTCCAGTTCAGAAATTATATTCATGATCTCAATGAGCAGGGTGGCATAGACTGGGAGGAGATGAAAAAGTATATATTAGCCCTGAAGGCGAGAAGACCACAGCAGCAGCAGCAGCAAGCAAGACCACCAGCACAAGCAGCAGCACCACCCAACATGGGCATAGTGCAGAATCCACTCCTGGAGCACCAGAACCAAAACCAAGTTGCTCCCATTTTGATGAACAGCCAGTCTGAGGCTGGTCGTGGGCAGCAGTGGAGAATAGAGAACTCTTCCTCTCTTTGTTCAACGGGTCACGTTCCAAGTACCGCAGAGCGACCACCACGCTGCACCATCCACATACCTAGGCCACAACTCATTACCATCACCCCCCTACTGACACCCACATATCACTCACCCGCACCCAATAACCCATTACCACTACCCGCCTTCCTTAAGCCCATCACACCCCGCACTCCTACACCTCCATCATATAACCCCCCGCAAACCAATCACGCGCCCCTCCTACCATCTAGGCCATTACTACGCGTACCATTTCCTACTTCACCCGCTACCACCACCACCTACCCAGATATCCCCTTACCATCCAGACCGCTATTACGCGTACCATTCCCCACTTCACCAACCACTTACCCATCCACCATCCAACCCTCTAGGCCTTTAATCCGCACCGCGCCATCACCACCTAGCCCTACGCCATCACCTACATACCAACCCTCTACGCCATCCGCACTATCCAACCCTGCGGTACTTAAAGTGTCACCCGGATCCTCCATGGTTGAGGAACACGCGCTCCGGAGTGGAAGGATTTTCAACAAAGTCTTTCCTCAGTCCACAGTTAGAGACAGCCCATCATAGCCGACTGAGGAAGCCCATAATGAAGAGAGTGCACCAGGCACTCAATATGGCTTATTGAAACATCTGGATCGGACACCGGCACGGATCACTATACTTGAATTGATCAAAAGATCCAAGATTCACCAAGAAGCCTTAATGGAATATCTACAGAAGGTGATGGTCAATGAGGACGTGCCGGTAGAAAAAATTGCAGCACTACTAGTTCCTCAGGGGGATCAACCCTCCATTACATTTCACACATCGGAACTAGCACCGCCGGCAGCCAGAAGCATGGCTCTGAGCATCACGGTCAACATTTGTAAGAAGGCCGTGGATGCATGCCTGGTCGACACAGGGGCTTCGATCAATGTTTTACCTCCGAAGACCCTGGAGCTATGCGGTGTGCCCAAAGAAAAATGGCTGCCCAGCCCCATCTCTGTGACAGCATATGACAATTCTACCCGTTCCCCTCTGGGAATGGTCTATTTGAAGGTGGAGCTGGGCCCTGTAAGTCATTCAGAGGTCAAATTTCACATCCTAGAAATCGATCCTTCTATAAATGCCATTTTGGGTCGTCCTTATATCAAAACTCTTGAGGCGATTCCCTCTACGAATCACCAATGCCTCAAATTCCCTTACAAAGGACGAATTATTAAAGTAACGAGCATGCCGATCCTTGCTGCTGCTCATACCTTGAATATTAAATCCGCTGCTTTACCTGGCTGACAACCTTTTCTGTCGGTATTACAGGTCTACAGTCCAGTGGCTGATCCTCTAAAAGCCGCCACTATTTCTCCTTACCCGTTAGATGCCATCAAAAGGGGGAAGTGCATGAGTATCCCAAGATGGAGGATTATGATGAAGAACGGCTATGAGCCTGGAAGAGGTCTGGGCACACAGTTGCAAGGCAGGACCACTCCTGTTAAAAATCATCGAGCAGCACCTGGAAGTGGTCTGGGCTATAGGCCAAGAAAACTGAAACAAGATCTGGTTCAGCAAGCAGAGATCGAAGAAGGTTCGAAAATCTGGGAGGCAATGTCTACACCACCCAAAGAAGGCCGAGATCCCCTAACATGGACCCTATGTACGCACTTTGTGAAAGGGCCCATACTTAGCCACGACAACACGGTGGTTATTACTTCCTGTTTTGACTTCCATGACATATATGGGAGAGATTTGGCCAGACATTGCTCTGAACTACTTACGTACTAATCCTTGGAGGCTCTGCGGCCTATGAAAAGGAGAAAGTTCCATGATCCCGAATGTGAATGGTACAGGTGGTTCGATCTTAGAGACCTTTATATTGCACTGAACAGACTATTCCTAGATCCTGCAGAACCTAAGTGGCCGCCGCAGATTGATGAGCTGATTGAAAGCCCTGGTGCCATATTTGACAAGCGGATATTGCTGTATGAAGAGACCGATGAAGGGGAGCCAGATGACCCCTATGAAGCTGGTTACACTACAGATCTGCTCTGGAGAGGGACATATCCTTCATATGTCTTCATGCTCCATACTCTATTTCGTACACTGCTCTTGACCCCGACTTGGTCGCGGGTCATTATTGAAGATATTTCACGGGCTCCGCCCGTTCTGATTGCTCTGTCCCCTCGGGACCTTATTCCATAACCTCCTCTCGATCTAGAGAGGATGTATAATTTGATCTGGGACATATTGCTATATGATCCCCCTAATCCCCTGGCCTTGGTGCCACTTCCTCCATCTGATTCTCCTCCCATTTGTATTCACTCCTGCTTCATGTTTAATTCCTCTGATATCAAAAAAAAAACGCCAATTTTACAACAAATTATTCTCAAATCTTTATCGAGGAAACATCTTACTTGTCCGATTGCACCCCGTCGCGCGGGTCCTTTGGTCAAGATTCTCTCTTAGATCTACTCTGTCCCTCCCCTCGGGAGGATTCTTCTATATTTCCACTTGTATCCCAGGATTCCTATCCTGCTTCGTCTTCATTAGGTATTGTGTTTAAACCATGTTTTTCCCCGTTCAAGCATGTTGTGGATCTTTGGTTTTGGGGGGTAGAACAAGCATGTTTAGGAGTTCTTCTTGATGATATGGGGGATTTCCATGAATGTGGTTTCTTGTTGATTGAATTGCCCCTCTTTCTCCTCCGTTTTTTTTTTGGTGATTTTGGGACTGTTGGGGTTGAAAAGGGAGCCCTCGGGCTTATGACAGACTGGTTCCTGGGGTTGAAAGACGTTGTGCATGGACGACGCCTTTTTGAAGGGCATCAAGCCATCACGACGCCTTTTAGGCAGGAACCGCCTTACTGAAAGTCTGCAAGTTCGGGGATTCTGTGACTAAAAGACGTCATGGGCGGGCGACGCGATTTGAATAGCGTCGGGTAACCATGACGCCTTTTAAGGCAGAAATCCCATGATTTATGTTTTCTGAAATTCCTAGATTTCTGTGCTAAATGGCGTCTGAGGATGTCGACGTCTTTCAAAAGGCGACTACTGGTGTCGACGCCTTTTAGGCCTGATTCTGAAGACAGTGTTTTACTTAAACCAGTATATGGAGCTTGAATGGGGCGACGCGATTCAAGACAGAACCACACTAATTCATGCCAGTAAAATGTGTTCATACTGCTAGATAGTTGGTTAGAGCATGTTTTAGTGTATTCGATAGAGATGAATTCTTTATGACCGGATGGTACTACCTTGTGTGTTATGCAATCGCGGACTTTTCACGTGACCGGATCGTACTGTGCTGGGTTTTGTGTTACTGTGGACCTGGAGTGACAGTGTAGCGCTTTATCACCCGGTGCTGGTGTGGGCGTAGCACAGCGCCGGTGGGGGCGTGGGCGGGGTGACGCCTAGTGAGAGAGGGTCACCTGGTGAACCCCGGGGTCAGCTAGTACCGGTGTCGGAGTGGTACATTCGGAGAGTCACTCATGCTGAGGGAAGGAGTAACCACCTGAGCCAGTTGGGCCGGAGTAGCTAGAGTGCTATCCGAGGGGTTACTGCTTGGTCTCAGCGGGTCGAGGTTTTTCCCACCGTTGTTTGTGTGGTTGGCGTGTTCTATCGAGACGGCAGTTGTGGGTTCCCTAGTCGGCTGGTTTAGAAATATGCATGTTTAATACATTTCGACTACATGTGATTTCACGTTGAGACTTAGGAATTGTACTTACTATTGTGCTTGTTACCTTACCGTTGGCTGTACTTTACACTTATGGGTGTGTGCGTGGGCAGTGGGGATCGAAGGATCCCTACTGAGTCTTGTCTTGAGACTCACCCCTGCGGTTTTCAGGTGAGGACTCCCAGCAGACCTAGAGCGGAGTGTGCGGCCTTGTGTTGAGCGCCTTCAGCGGTTATTCCGTGGTATGCCCCGACGTAGTTGTTATTTATTCCTGGCATGTATGTTTAATTATTTCATTTATGTTGGAGTATGTAATTATTTGCTGTATCGAGTCGCATTGTAATAATTTTAATTCATGCACTTTCATTTCAATTCAATGCGATGTGAATGTTTAGCTTAGTTTATTATTTATTTCTCAGACTTACTTAGATCTTGGTTTGGTTCCAAATTAATGATTCGGTACCCATTTAGTAATCGGATTCCCGATTATAGGGTGGCGGGTCGTTACAGTTGGTATCAGAGCATACGGTCTGGCAAATGAATAAATAACTAGGTTAAATGTCGTTAGTTCGGCAAATAAATACATTATCCCGTACAGGCACGGCGGTAGCATAGGTTTTAGGACTCTAATTAGAACTTTTTGATTTTGTAATTGTAGGCGAGTAGATGGCTCCCAGGAAGAGGATGCCGGTTATTCGAGAGCGGGGAGACGCCCCTAGTGGGTCCGAGGCAGGGAGACCGAGTGTAGAGCAGTTTATGGAGGCCATGATGAACACTATGGCTAGATACCAGACGCGAGACCCTAGTGAGAGTTCTAGTGCTCGGGGAGGGTCCACAGCTACACTTGAGAGGTTCCTGAAGCTGAGGCCACCTCACTTCACCGGTCGTCCCGACCCTGATGAGGCCTTTCACTGGCTTAGAGAGATAGAGAAGACCTTCGATACCATGAACTGTGCAGCAGTAGAGAGGACCCCGTTGGCTACCTTCATGCTGAAGGATAGCGCCTATGACTGGTGGACCACGTTGAAGAGTTTGTCTTATGAGGACAGGAGTCTTAGGGAAATTTCATGGGAAACCTTTGTTAAGGAGTTCAATGCACAGTATTTCCCTAGACATGTCCAGAGAGCCAAGGAGAGGGAGTTTATGGATCTGATGCAGGGAAGTATGACGGTACTCGAGTATCAGGCGAAGTTTGTTTCGCTGGGTCGGTTCGTGCCTTTCATATCTGGGGACGAGGAGCGTCGTACGGAGAGGTTTGTGGACGGACTGAGGCTCAGTTTGAGGAACTTCGTGGCGTCCCACTGTTGTACGGACTTGGCATCAGCAGTTAGGTGTGCAGCAGCAGTAGAGGCTCAGCAGAACCAGTCGGCCCGGGAGAGAGGACTGACTGCTCAGGGGCCAGTGCGTGGCAGGGGAAAGGCAGCGGCACCGGCTCCTTCGGTCGGATCGGGATCGTCGTCACTCGGCTCTCGATTCAGGAGATTCTTCCGAGGCGGTGGCAGCAGTAGTGGTAGCAGTGGCAGCAACAGGCCCAGGCAGGGTCAGCAGAGTCAGTCAGCGTCCAGTGCGCAGCAGGAGCTAGCTCAGAGGCTTCCGGCAGTTTGTCAGCACTGTGGTGGTGCCCATGGCGGGACTCAGTGTCCCACTCTTCCCAGGAGGTGTTTTACTTGCGGCCAGCAGGGCCATCTGGCGAGGCAGTGCCCGCAGGGGCATGGTCAGGGGCAGGGTTATGGCGATCAGAAGAAGCCGAGGACCCAGGGGAGAGTTCTAGCTATCACCAGGAGGGAGGCTCGCGTGTCCAACTTGGTGGAAGGTACACTTTCTGTCCTTGGGAACTTTGCACATGTGTTGATCGATTCGGGTGCTTCACATTCTTTCATTTCTGAGCAGTTCCTAGATATTCTTTTTGCACCCGTTGATGAGTTATCTGATGGTTTGATGGTAGAGGTTCCTTCTGGAGACTTCATGATATCCTATAATTGTTTGAGGAATGTTCCCTTGACCATTGAGGGTCATGTGTTACCTGCCCAGTTGGTTGTACTTGCTATTCATGACTTTGATATCATCCTGGGCATGGATTGGTTGGAAGCTTTTTATGCAGAGGTGGACTGCCACAGGAAGAGGGTGCGTTTCTCTATTCCGGACATCCCGACCTTCTTTTTCCAAGGTATTAGACTTTCTTCTCGAGGTATTCTCATTTCTGCCTTTAAGGCACGGAGGTTGCTTGCTGGTGGCTGTGAGGCTTTCCTTGCCTCTTTTGTTGTTTCTGATGTCCGTGATAGTCCCAGTCCTTGGGAGGTGCCCGTAGTTTGTGACTTCGTAGATGTGTTTCCTGAGGAGCTGCCTGGCCTTCCTCCTCAGCGAGAGGTCGAGTTTACCAACGAGCTTGCACCAGGTACGGCGCCCTTGTCTAAGGCCCCGTATCGGATGGCGCCAGCCGAACTCGCTGAGTTGAAGGCGCAGTTGCAGGAGTTGCTGGATAAGGGTTTCATCCATCGCAGTACATCTCCATGTGGTGCTCCAGTTCTGTTTGTCAGGAAGAAGGATGGTTCTCTGAGATTGTGCATCGATTATAGGTAGCTGAACCAGGTGACGATTAAGAATAAGTATCCACTTCCTAGAATCGATGATTTGATGGATCAGCTGCAGTCTGCGAAGGTGTTTTCCAAGATCGATATGAGATCTGGATATTATCAGATGAGGATCCGGGATGTTGATATTAGTAAGACGGCTTTTAGGACTCGGTATGGACATTATGAGTTTTTGGTTATGCCCTTCGGCTTGACCAATGCTCCGGCGGCCTTTATGGATCTGATGAACCGAGTCTTCAGGACCTACCTGGACCAGTTTGTGGTTGTATTTGTTGATGATATTCTGATCTATTCTTCTTCTGAGGAAGAGCACGCCGCTCATCTTCGGGCAGTGTTGCAGGTCCTGAGAGAGCACCAACTTTACGCCAAGTTTAGCAAGTGTGAGTTTTGGCTAGACGAGGTGCACTTCCTTGGGCATGTTATTTCTGGCGAAGGTATCGTTGTGGATCCAGCCAAGATCGAGGCAGTGATGGATTGGAGCAGGCCGACTTCAGTGACTGAGATCAGGAGCTTTCTGGGGCTTGCCGGTTATTACAGGCGGTTTATTCAGGGGTTTTCTTTGATAGCGGCCCCCTTGTCGAGGTTGACTCGAAAGGGAGTTCGTTTTGTGTGGACCGAGGAATGTGAGCAGAATTTTATTGAGCTAAAAACTCGCCTCACATCAGCCCCAGTGCTGGTGCTTCCATCTGGCTCAGGTGGATTTGTAGTGTACTCAGATGCGTCCCGTCGAGGTCTGGGCGCGGTTCTAATGCAACATGGCAGGGTAGTGGCTTATGCTTCTCGGCAGCTGAAGAAGCATGAAGAAAACTATCCTACCCATGATTTAGAACTGGCAGCTGTGGTTTTTGCACTTAAGATTTGGAGGCATTATAGTAGAAGCAGTCACCCTTCACTACTCTTTCGCCTTTGTCCTTCGATCTTTTATCGTTAGCTATCATCTCTGCTTCAGGGTCATTTAATGCCGATTCAGCAAGAGGATCAGCTCCAGGGACAAAGTTATTGCGTTCAGATCTGAAGACATTCTTCAGGCTTCTGAACCAATCTGAGTAGATCAGGTAAGTCAAAACGGCATCAAGTATGCCACGGAGTGAGTTATTCGACGACATAGTTCCTACAGGAGATAAGTAAAATTTATTTAGCAGATGTTCAATTATTAAAGTTCAAAATAAGACATGGTCTTTTGTTCAAGTTTAACTGCCACTAATTTTCGACGAACTGTATAACCCTCAGTTATACAGAACGGGAGACGCCGACAGTCTCCTAGTGGGGATCAGAATCTCAATGACTTGCACTACAGCTTTGTGGATAGCACAACAAACTGTAATACAATCAGAGAGCACCCAACTCATGGGACTTGCAACTCCTTGCAATATCTGATCATAGCTTCGGTCCCCAGAGATTTAATGGCCTTGTGGATAGCACAACAAACCACTAATTCTGGTCTAAGATAACCATCATTACGCGACGAGCATAGATTTGCATGCAGCCCTTGTGGATAGCACAACAAAGCTAAATGGTTCTTCTACCCCGATCTATAGGCATCTAATGCCATAGCCACAGTTTCTCCTCCCAATTAAGCAGGCCTTGTGGATAGCACAACAAACCTGCCTAAAGTGATTCGAATCTTATGACTATAACGATGGTGGACCACGCGGTAAGTTCTTAACTACTCGCGTTCCGGCTTAGAGTTTAACTGAGGGTATTTAGATAACTTTTATCTTGGTCTCTCCTAGGTGATAGTATATAGATATATCGTATATATTTACTAAATACTATAACCTGCTTTGATTCATAATCAAAAGATAAACAATGCATCACATACATGTCATTAGTGTGGTCATGGATAGCACAGTGGGTTTGACTAGAGCCAACAGTCAAACGCACACTCAATCTAATTATAACATTTACATTAGATATCCTGCAATCACATAGGCAAGAGATCTCCATCTTTTCGCCTTCCTGGTTGCAGTTGTGGATCGTCCTCGCTCTTTCCTCGGTTGCCTCGATCATATTACATTAATTCTAGAATTAACAAGTAAATTGAAGAAGGCCTTATGGCGAGTACAAGAGAGAGAGGGAGGTAGAAATACATCGGAGTATGAGAGAGAGAGGTGCGCAGACCTCTATTTATTAACAATTAATAAACATCATACATCCACGATCCACACAATCCATCATTCATCACATGAACAATTAAATAAGTGCATATCCATGACCACGGTGTGTTTTAAACATCCCACACATGATTCAGCGCATCACATGGCTAAAACAAATGAGTTTTTCAAAATAAATAAGTTTTGGCTTTCAAAAAGCTAGGATCCAATCAAAATTGGTATTTGAATTTCGAAAACTCATTTTATTAACTTAACATGCAATTAAATCAAATTTAAAAGCAATAAACACACATCACATGCGCATACTCTCCGAATTAATAATTCCAGATTATTCCATGCAAATTAGAACATTTCTAATAATCTAACACTTAGATTAAACCCCACTAATAATCTAACAATTAGACTATTAAAGATTAATCTAACTCTTAGATCAATCCATCAAAATTAATTAACAATTTAACACTTAAATTATTAATTAACTGTAATTATTAATTAACTACTAATCTAACTCTTAGATTAGTTGATTAATGTTAATTAGCAATTTAACATTTAAATTATTAATCAACACTAATTAATTAATAATTTTCATCTAACACTTAGATTAGTTAACTTGAAATTAATCATTAATCTTAACACTTAAAATCAACAATTAACTCTAATTAACTGATAATTACTAATTTAACAATTAAATTAGTCAATTAGAATTAACTATTAATTTAACACTTAAATTAATAACTAACTCTAATTAATAATTAACAATTAGATGTTTTAATAACTAATAATCTAACATTTAGATTAAAAATTATTAACCATTAATTTTAACACTTAAAATTAGATAACTATAGTTAATTATTAAATTAACACTTAACTTAATAATTAACCATAATTATTAAGAACTAATTGTAATTAAAATGATTCACAATCATTAATTAAAAAGCCCAATTAAATTTCAAAACAATTTTGAACCCTTTTAAAATCAAAATCAAATTTTAATTTAATTTTAAATGGGCAATAGGGGATTAATTTGGAAGAGTAATCAGGGGATTTAAGCAGACTGGCTAAGCCAGCTGGGCTCTCCTGGCTCGAGCCCCTGGCTCGGCCAGGGTCGAGCCATGGCTCGAATCAGACAGGGACCTAAGGCTTCAGACCTGACCAAACCACCCGGTCGGCCCAAACCGCCCACCCCCTGAACCGGTCCACCCCTGAACCGGCCCACCTCCTTCCACCCGACGCACAGGAAGCCCTAACCTGCAACAGTTGCAGGTGGGGATGGTGCTGCAGCGGCGCCGCCCGGCCCCTGCCGGCGGCACAGGCCCCGGCCGGCGGTGCCCCCGGCGCCGGCGACGTGCCCGGCGCCGTCAGGGCCGCCGGCGGTGGCCAAGCAGGCTGCCCGAGCCTCTATATGGGGTGGATTTCAGGGTTTGAGATGGGGGAAAAATTGGGTATTCTTTCCAACCGGCCGCCTGCAACTGCCTCTCACAGCTTCTCCGGCCCCGGTCACAGGTGTGAGCGATGACTGGGAGGTCCCTGGTCATACCAGGATTCTTGGTCACCTCCCCATCACATGGGGACATCCGATTGAAGCCTCCGAACTGCACTATTCTTCGTCTCACGAAGAACACAAAGAACCCAAAAAAAATTTCGAAAAATTTGCAGAAATAAAATAATCAAATTATTTTAACATTAGTGTTTATCTCATGAACACGGATCCTGCAAAAAGGTCGAACTGATGCATGGAATAATACACAGAAAAATTAATTTCGGAAACCGAAACGGGACGAGAAACAGTGGAACCTGGCTCTGATACCACTGTTGGGTTTTCTCGGTTTCTCCGGATCGCTCACGCAGCGGAAAATAAAATTTTACAGCGATCCGTTTCCCGTTTCGAAGAACAAAAATACGATAATCGGATTATCGAAGTTCTCACCGTGTGCGGATTCGAATCCGCAGCCGTTCGGTTCCGTCGGTGTGACACCGCAAGCCGCGCAAGCGCCCGGCCTCTAGCGAAGTCCACGCGATCCTCCCCGCGATGGATATCCTCGAGTTCGTCGTTCTTCGCAGCCCGCGAAGCCTCCGCTGGTCGCCGCAATGATCGCCGCAGTGCGCGGACGATTTCCCGTCGAACGGGATTCGGAGAAGCGGTGGAGCAGATCTGGATCTGCCTGGACTCCAAAGGAAGACAGAAACTGAGGTGGGGCGGCTAGGGTTAGCAGCAGCTTGGCCTGCTCAGCCCGTTCGCTATGTTTTATACTAACCGCGTGGTTTTTCATTTGCGTGTGACCCTCTAGGCCCAAGTACCAGTCCAGTTAATGGCCCAGTAAGCCCAGTGACTCCTCACTGGCTTTATTAATTAATTAATAACCCTTTATTAATCAATTAATCAATCGAATTGATGTCGCACATCAAATTCGACCGGGCCTCCGATCACGTTGGGTGCCAAGCAACACCGCGTGAACCCGGAAGGTATTTGGGGTTAAGTAACCCACTCTTGGAACCTTTCCGTCGACAGTTACCGCGTGGATATAATCCTTCATTCGTACAATGCTCTCGAGTCAACTCAGGGTATGGCGAGCTGTCAAACCCTAACCGGTCGACTCACTTGGATTGGATGCCGCTGATGAATATCAGAAAACTCCTTTCCCGATATTATCGTCCGCCCTGGCCAGGGACTTCCGCGCATCCTTCCTAGAGCATTCTCTCTCTAAGTACCGAGAGCGAATGATTCCTTATTGACACACAATTCCCTTCGACGGTATTCCGCTGCACCCAATCCTTGGCGTATTAGAATCCCGTGGCTAGAGATTCGTAGACCAAGGTCAAAGTACAGAAGTCCACCGCCAAGGTGTCCTTGGTGTCTCAGGTCCGAGGACCATCCACGCAACTGCGACAATAGAATCAAGCTGGTTGATAGTGAGGTACAATACCATCCAGCGATTCAGTCGGATCAGTTCAGCGAACTCATTCTCCAATGAGCACCTACAGATTCGCCTTAGTGTCTCCACACAAGTGACTTATGAGATCAGTCACCCTCATCATATGAGCAGGAGTAATCTGTACTAGTCTTACCGGATATCCGATGTCCTTCTCGGATATCCTCCGACTAGGAACGATTAAGAATATGTGTGTTTAAGTGATCAGTCTCATTAGTATGATCTCATCATAATCTGATCACTATAGCACATATTCACGGACTTCATTATGAAACGATAATTAAAGCGATTTACACATAACGAATATTATGCCATTATATTAATAAATGAACGAGATTTATATTGTTAGATTGGCTTGTAGGCCACCTTAAACTAACAGATTCTTAGGGAAAAACTAAGACGACCGAAGGGCCATCACCCTACCTAAACCTTGGACTCCTCCTTACCCTACAAGGGCCCTTCTGGTGCCGCCACACCATCCCTATCATCGTTGTTGTTGTCTCATCATCGCCACCACTATAAGGATCTAGGCAGGAGACGAAGAACGCAATGGAAATAGAAGATTAAAATTTTTGTTCCACCCATTCCCAATACATTTTGAGAAGAAAGAAAAGAAACGATGATCAGACATCACCCTGCATAGAGTTGAATTTGTGGCTATATGGTTTTGACGGAGCAATGCTGCTAGCCGTGCAAGTGTTCAGCCTCCAGTGGCATCCACGTGATCCTCCTCTTGATGGATCGTCTTTGCTTTCTCACTCGTTTCAGCATGTTCAATGATGTTCCTTCTTTGCGATGGTACCCACAGCATGCGAACAACAAATTCCCTACATTCGGGAGTCGGAGCGGTGGAGGCAGAACAACAGGGGTTGTCCCTTGCTTGGGTGCACCAAAGAGAGCTTAGCCTAGGAGTCTCTCTCAGTTTATATTTATATTAATTTAAGGGTTACTTTACACAAAAGTTGTTGGGTTTTCTCGGTTTCTCCGGATCGCTCACACAGCGGAAACAAAAAAAATACAGCGATCCGTTCCCGTTTCGGAGATTAAAATACTAGATAATCGGATTATCTTTTCTCACCGTGTGCGGATTCGAATCCGCAGCCGTTCGGTTCCGTCGGTGTGACACCGCAAGCCGCGCAAGCGCCCGGCCTCTAGCGAAGTCCACACGATCCTCCCCGCGACGGATATCCTCGAGTTCGTCGTTCTTCGCAGCCCGCGAAGCCTCCGCTGGTCGCCGCAATGATCGCCGCAGTGCGCGGACGATTTCCCGTCGAACGGGATTTGGAGAAGCGGCGGGGCAGATCTGGATCTGCCTGGACTCCAGAGGAAGACAGAAAACGAGGAGGGGCGGCTAGGGTTAGCAGTAGCTTGGCCTGCTCAGCCCGTTCGCTATGTTTTATACTAACCGCGCGGTTTTTCACAAAAACCCCCGGTTTGTATAAAACCCACTTATTTATCCATCGCCTTGAGAATCATTTGCGTGTGACCCTCTAGGCCCAAGTACCAGTCCAGTTAATGGCCCAATAAGCCCAGTGACTCCTCACTGGCTTTATTAATTAATTAATAACCCTTTATTAATCAATTAATCAATCGAATTGATGTCACACATCAAATTCGACCGGGCCTCCGATCACGTTGGGTGCCAAGCAACACCGCGTGAACCCGGAAGGTATTTGGGGTTAAGTAACCCACTCTTGGAACCTTTCCGCCGACAGTTACCGCGTGGATATAATCCTTCATTCGTACAATGCTCTCGAGTCAACTCAGGGTATGGCGAGCTGTCAAACCCTAACCGGTCGACTCACTTGGATTGGATGCCGCTGATGAATATCGGAAAACTCCTTTCCCGATATTATCGTCCGCCCTGGCCAGGGACTTTCGCGCATCCTTCATAGAGCATTCTCTCTCTAAGTACCGAGAGCGAATGATTCCTTATTGACACACAATTCCCTTCGACGGTATTCCGCTGCACCCAATCCTTGGCGTATTAGAATCCCGTGGCTAGAGATTCGTAGACCAAGGTCAAAGTACAGAAGTCCACCGCCAAGGTGTCCTTGATGTCTCAGGTCCGAGGACCATCCACGCAACTGCGACAATAGAATCAAGCTTGTTGACAGTGAGGTACAATACCATCCAGCGATTCAGTCGGATCAGTTCAGTGAACTCATTCTCCAATGAGCACCTACAGATTCGCCTTAGTGTCTCCACACAAATGACTTATGAGACCAGTCATCCTCATCATATGAGCAGGAGCAATCTGTACTAGTCTAACCGGATATCCGATGTCCTTCTCGGATATCCTCCGACTAGGAACGATTAAGAATATGTGTGTTTAAGTGATCAGTCTCATCAGTATGATCTCATCATAATCTGATCACCATAGCACATATTCACGGACTTCATTATGAAACGATAATTAACGCGATTTACACATAATGAATATTATGCCATTTTATTAATAATGAACGAGATTTACATTGTTAGATTGGCTTGTAGGCCACCTAAACTAACAATCTCCCACTTGGACTAAAGCCAATCACTTTTATACAATAAGCCCATAGACTCTAGGTGACGCTCAAATACAATTTGAGCCAACGGCTTTGTCAGTGGATCTGCTACATTGTCGACAGATGGAACTCTTTCCACTACTACATCTCCTCTGGATATGATCTCTCTGATAAGGTGAAAGCGCCTCAGAATATGCTTCGATTTCTGATGAGACCGTGGCTCTTTCGCTTGCGCAATCGCTCCATGGTTGTCGCACAACAGTGGAACAGGCTCAGAGATGCTGGGAACTACGCCGAGGTCGGTGATGAATTTCTTCAACCACACTGCTTCCTTGGCGGCTTCAGCTGCAGCGATGTACTCAGCTTCAGTCGTCGAATCTGCAGTGGTTACCTGCTTGGAACTCTTCCAGCACACTGCCCCTCCGTTCAATATAAACATGAATCCAGATGTTGACTTGCTATCATCTGGATCCGACTGGAAACTCGAGTCAGTAAAGCCTCGCAGTTTCAAGTCACCTCCTCCATAGACAAGAAACATATCCTTAGTTCTTCTCAAGTACTTTAGGATGCATTTCACTGCCTTCCAGTGCTCTTCGCCTGGATCAGCCTGAAATCTGCTCGTAACACTTAGAGCAAATGCAACGTCAGGTCGTGTACATAGCTTGGCATACATGATAGATCCTATGGCAGAGGCATAGGGTATTCTATCCATGAATGCCCTCTCATCAGGTGTCTTAGGAGACTGTTCTTTTGAGAGATTAATTCCATGTCTCATCGGTATGAAACCTCTCTTGGAATTTTCCATGCCAAACCTTTTGACTATGGTATCTATGTACAAGGATTGAGTCATTCCAAGCATCCTCTTTGATCTATCTCTATCGATCCGTATTCCCAATACGTAGGATGCTTCTCCCAAATCCTTCATGGAGAAGTTTTTCAACAGCCAGACCTTTACTGATGACATCATAGCTACATCATTCCCAATGAGTAGTATGTCATCTACGTAAAGAACTAGAAAAGTGACTGCACTCCCACTGGTCTTCTTGTACACACAAGGCTCATCTTCATTCTTAATGAAGTTATAAGACTTGACAGCCTCGTCAAATCTTATGTTCCAGCTCCGAGAAGCTTGCTTCAGTCCATAAATAGACTTCTGAGGCTTGCACACTTTATCTGGAGATTCTTTGGATGTGAAACCTTCTGGTTGTATCATATACACCTCCTCCTCAAGATTACCATTGAGGAAGGCAGTCTTCACATCCATCTGCCAGATTTCATAATCAAAATGTGCAGCAATGGCGAGCAGAACTCTGATCGACTTTATCATGGCAACTGGTGAGAAAGTCTCGTCATAGTCAATTCCTTGCCTTTGACGATATCCCTTTGCCACCAACCTTGCCTTATAAGTGTCGATTCGTCCATCAGCACCGATCTTTCTTTTAAAGATCCACTTGCAACCGATGGGTACAATACCCTCGGGCAAGTCCTCCAAGTTCCAAACTTGGTTGGTGTACATGGACTGGATTTCTGAGTTCATGGCTTCTCGCCATTTCCCGGCTTCTGGGCCTTCTATGGCCTCCTGGTAGGTTTTAGGATCGTCATCCTCATTATATTCTACCTTAGACTCACCTTCAGCGATATGTCCCACATATCGTTCGGGTAGTCTAGGTACTCTACCAGATCTACGAGGCTCATCTGTGTGTACCTGAACATATTCATGAACTGATATTTCATCTGATGATAATGCAGCTGTTTGGGGATCTGGAACCTCTTCCAGTACTATTTTACTCCCACTGTCCTCCTGGAGAAGGTATTCCTCTTCCAGGAAGACAGCTTTCCTGGCGACAAACACCTTTTGTTCATCAGGATGGTAAAAAATAGTATCCAAAGGTTTCCTTTGGATATCCCACAAACCTACATTTATCAGTTCGTGATTCCAGCTTGTCTGGATCATGCCTCTTTACATGAGCAGGACAACCCCAGACTTTAACATGTTTAAATTCTGGTTTCCTGCCTTTCCATATCTCATATGGAGTAGAGGCCACAGACTTGCTGGGTACTCTGTTCAGTAGGTATGCTGCTGACTCTAGAGCATACCCCCAGAGGGACACTGGTAATCCCGAAAAGCTCATCATGGATCGCACCATGTCCAACAAGGTGCGATTCCTCCTTTCTGATACACCATTCATCTGTGGTGTATATGGAGGTGTTAGCTGAGAAAGGATACCATTATCCTTTAAGAATTGTGTGAAATTAGTACTCAAGTATTCTCCTCCTCGATCTGATCGAAGAGCTTTAATACTCTTTCCTAACTGCTTTTCTACTTCATTCTTGAACTCCTTGAACTTCTCAAACGCTTCTGACTTGTACTTCATTAAGTACACATAGCCGAATCTTGAGAAGTCATCGGTGAACGTGATGAAGTAAGAAAAGCCACCTTTGGCTTGGGTAGACATGGGACCACATACATCCGAATGTATCAGTTCCAGAATGTCCTTGGCACGTTCTCCATGTCCACTAAATGGAGATTTTGCCATCTTTCCCATAAGGCAGGATTCACATGTTGCAAACGATTCATAATCGAATGCTGTTAAGTAACCATGCTTGTGCAACTTTTGCAACCTGCTTTCGCCAATGTGCCCAAGTCTACAATGCCACATGTAGGCCTGGTTCACACAATTCTTGCTCTTCTTAAGAGCATTATCAATTTGAAGATTGTAATAAGAAACATCTAATAGATATAGACCGTTGACTAAAGATGCAGAAGCTATTGATTTATTACCATAATAAATCGTACAACTTCTATTCTCAATTGTCAACCTATATCCTATCTTGTCCAAACAAGATATTGATATGATGTTCTTTATTATGCTAGGAACATAATAACAATCTTCCAATAATAAGGTGTCTCCCGATGGAAGCCTGAGGTTTGCTGTCCCAACAGCAATCGCCGCAACTTTTGCGCCGTTTCCTAGCCTCAATTCCACCTCACCTTGTCTCAGCTTGCGCTTACTTGTCAGCAACTGCACATCATGGCAGATATGAGAAGCACATCCGGTATCTAATACCCAAGATGTGGAATCTCTAACTGACAAGTTGATATCTATCATATAGATATCTGAAGCTTCAGACAGCTTCACTCTTCCATGAGCTTTAT
The DNA here is from genome assembly GCA_030544215.1 of Zantedeschia hybrid cultivar. Taxonomy (NCBI): domain Eukaryota; kingdom Viridiplantae; phylum Streptophyta; class Magnoliopsida; order Alismatales; family Araceae; genus Zantedeschia; species Zantedeschia hybrid cultivar. The sequence goes on from JARZZO010000011.1 coordinate 54,332,913, forward strand.
CGTTAAGGAACTCCTTGCAGTTCCTCTTCCAGTGATCATACTGCTTATAATAGAAGCAGTCACCCTTCACTACTCCTTTTCTTTTGTCCTTCGATCCATTATCGTTAGCTATCATCTCTACTTCAGGGGCATCTAATGCCGATTCAGCAAGAGGATCAGCTCTAGGGACAAAGTTATTGCGTTCAGATCCGAAGACATTCTTCAGGCTTCTGAACCAATCCGAGTAGATCATGTAAGTCAAAACGGCATCAAGTATGCCACGGAATGGGTTATTCGACGACATAGTTCCTACAGGAGATAAGTAAAATTTATTTAGCAGATGTTCAATTATTAAAGTTTAAAACAAGACATGGTCTTTTGTTCAAGTTTAACTCCCACTAATTTTCGACGGACTGTATAACCCTCAGTTATACAGAACGGGAGACGTCGACAGTCTCCTAGTGGGGATCAGAATCTCAATGACTTGCACTACAGCCTTGTGGATAGCACAACAAACTGTAATACAATCAGAGAGCACCCAACTCATGGGACTTGCAACTCCTTGCAATATCTGATCATAGCTTCGGTCCCCAGAGATTTAATGGCCTTGTGGATAGCACAACAAACCACTAATTCTGGTCTAAGCTAACCATCATTACGTGACGAGCATAGATTTGCATGCAGCCCTTGTGGATAGCACAACAAAGCTACATGGTTCCTCTACCCCGATCTATAGGCTTTTAATGCCATAGCCACAGTTTCTCCTCCCAATTAAGCAGGCCTTGTGGATAGCACAACAAACCTGCCTAAAGTGATTTGAATCCTATGACTATAACGATGGTGGACCACGCGGTAAGTTCTTAACTACTCGCGTTACGGCTTAGAGTTTATCTGAGGGTATTTGGATAACTTTTATCTTGGTCTCTCCTAGGTGATAGTATATAAATATATCGTATATATTTACTAAATACTATAACTTGCTTTGATTCATAATCAAAAGAACAACAATGCATCTCATACATGTCATTAGTGTGGTCATGGATAGCACAGTGGGTTTGACTGGAGCCAACAGTCAAACGCACACACATTCTAATCATAACAATTATATTAGACATCCTGCAAACACATAGGCAAGAGATCTCCATCTTTTCGCCTTCCTGGTTGCAGCTGTGGATCGTCCTCGCTCCTTCCTCGGTTACCTCCATCATATTACATTAATTCTAGAATTAACAAGTAAATTGAAGAAGGCCTTATGGCGAGTACAAGGGAGAGAGGGAGGTAGAAATACATCGGAGTATGAGAGAGAGAGGTGCGCAGACCTCTATTTATTAACAATTAATAAACATCATACATCCATGATCCACACAATCCATTCATCACATGAACAATAAATTAAGTGCATATCCATGACTACGGTGTGTTTTAAACATCCACACATGATTCAGCGCATCACATGGCTAAAACAAATGAGTTTTTCAAAATAGATAAATTTTGGCTTTCAAAAAGCTGGGATCCAATCAAAATTGGTGTTTGAATTTTGAAAACTCATTTTATTAAGTTAACATGCAATTAAATCTAATTTAAAAGCAATAAACACACATCACATGCGCACACACTCCAAATTAATAATTCCAGATTATTCCATGCGAATTAGAACATTTCTAATAATCTAACACTTAGATTAAACCCCATTAATAATCTAACAATTAGACTATTAACAACTAATCTAACTCTTAGACTAGTCCAACAAAATTAATCAATAATTTAACACTTAAATTAATAATTAACTCTAATTAAACCATTAAATTAGTTAGTTAAAATTAGTTGTTAATATAACATTTAAATCAACAACCAATTCTAATTAACTAATAAGCATTAATTTAACTCTTAAATTAATCATCTGAAATTAATTATTAATTTAACATTTAAATTAATAACTAATTTTAGTTATTAACAATATTTGCTAATAAAATGATTCTATAATCATTAACACCCAATTAAATATAAAATGAATAATAGAAATAATTTCAAAACAATTTTGAAATTAAGTCAAGATCCAATCATTTTTAATATTAATTGGGCAGATGGTTTAATGGGGTTTAAATTGGGGTTAGGAATGAAAACCAGAAAATGGCCCAGCCATCCTGGTTCAACTGGGATCTGGTTCGAGCCTGGGTTCGAGCCCAGGCTCGCCCAGGGTCCGAGCCAGGTCCTACCTGACTCAGCCAGGGCTATCCTGGCTCACAGGGGGGGGCGCGGTTAGCCAAGCCCGGTCTGGGCGCCTTGGTGGGCCGGTCCAACCGGTTGGACCGGCTCTGAACCGCCCGTCTTCCCCAGCAACCCGACGAACAGGAACCCTAGGTTTAGGTGGGTGGGCGGCTGGACAGCGCCGCCACCGGCAAGCCCCAGGTGCCGCCGGCCCCGGCCGGTGTTTCCCCCGGCGCCGGCGACGTGCCCGGCGCCGGCAGGGCCGCTGTCGGCCTCCGGTGGGGTGTAGATCAAGTCCATTAATACCCTTAAAAACAGGTTTTACAGGTTTCAAAAACTGATTTAGGGCTTGATTATGGAGCCCTCCAAGGCCACTCCGGCGCCGGCAAGGGTTCCCAATGGATAGTGGTGACTATCCTCTATGGATCCGGAGCCTCGGCCGGCCATCCCAACGCTTGGGAAGCCGATTGAAGCCGCCGAAAACACCCCGTTCATCGTCCCACGAAGAACTCCGAAAACCCCCAAATAAAATCCGAAAAATCACAGAAAAATAATCAAATTATTTGTGTTCATCTTATGAACACGATTCCGTCATTTTAATCGGATTAAACGCATGGAATAACACAAGAAAAATCAATCACGGAAACCGAAACGGGGCGAGAAACAGTGGAACCTGGCTCTGATACCACTGTTGGGTTTTCTCGGTTTCTCCGGATCGCTCACACAGCGGAAACAAAAAAAAATACAGCGATCCGTTCCCGTTTCGGAGATTAAAATACTAGATAATCGGATTATCTTTTCTCACCGTGTGCGGATTCGAATCCGCAGCCGTTCGGTTCCGTCGGTGTGACACCGCAAGCCGCGCAAGCGCCCGGCCTCTAGCGAAGTCCACACGATCCTCCCCGCGACGGATATCCTCGAGTTCGTCGTTCTTCGCAGCCCGCGAAGCCTCCGCTGGTCGCCGCAATGATCGCCGCAGTGCGCGGACGATTTCCCGTCGAACGGGATTTGGAGAAGCGGCGGGGCAGATCTGGATCTGCCTGGACTCCAGAGGAAGACAGAAAACGAGGAGGGGCGGCTAGGGTTAGCAGTAGCTTGGCCTGCTCAGCCCGTTCGCTATGTTTTATACTAACCGCGCGGTTTTTCACAAAAACCCCCGGTTTGTATAAAACCCACTTATTTATCCATCGCCTTGAGAATCATTTGCGTGTGACCCTCTAGGCCCAAGTACCAGTCCAGTTAATGGCCCAATAAGCCCAGTGACTCCTCACTGGCTTTATTAATTAATTAATAACCCTTTATTAATCAATTAATCAATCGAATTGATGTCACACATCAAATTCGACCGGGCCTCCGATCACGTTGGGTGCCAAGCAACACCGCGTGAACCCGGAAGGTATTTGGGGTTAAGTAACCCACTCTTGGAACCTTTCCGCCGACAGTTACCGCGTGGATATAATCCTTCATTCGTACAATGCTCTCGAGTCAACTCAGGGTATGGCGAGCTGTCAAACCCTAACCGGTCGACTCACTTGGATTGGATGCCGCTGATGAATATCGGAAAACTCCTTTCCCGATATTATCGTCCGCCCTGGCCAGGGACTTTCGCGCATCCTTCCTAGAGCATTCTCTCTCTAAGTACCGAGAGCGAATGATTCCTTATTGACACACAATTCCCTTCGACGGTATTCCGCTGCACCCAATCCTTGGCGTATTAGAATCCCGTGGCTAGAGATTCGTAGACCAAGGTCAAAGTACAGAAGTCCACCGCCAAGGTGTCCTTGATGTCTCAGGTCCGAGGACCATCCACGCAACTGCGACAATAGAATCAAGCTGGTTGACAGTGAGGTACAATACCATCCAGCGATTCAGTCGGATCAGTTCAGTGAACTCATTCTCCAATGAGCACCTACAGATTCGCCTTAGTGTCTCCACACAAATGACTTATGAGACCAGTCATCCTCATCATATGAGCAGGAGCAATCTGTACTAGTCTAACCGGATATCCGATGTCCTTCTCGGATATCCTCCGACTAGGAACGATTAAGAATATGTGTGTTTAAGTGATCAATCTCATCAGTATGATCTCATCATAATCTGATCACCATAGCACATATTCACGGACTTCATTATGAAACGATAATTAACGCGATTTACACATAATGAATATTATGCCATTTTATTAATAATGAACGAGATTTACATTGTTAGATTGGCTTGTAGGCCACCTAAACTAACAAAAGTCTCCAAATTAATATAAATACATTTAAATACCATCAACTAAGAATCTTCGTACGTATGACCCTTTAGGTCTAAGTACCAGTCCGATTTTAGGCCCAATAAGCCTATCAACACCTTATTATATTAAATTAATTAATTTAACATCTCATATTAAATAATTAATTTATCAAATTAAAATCACACAGATTAATCGGTTGGGCTTCCGATTAAGTTGTGTCAAACAACACCACATGATCTTAGAAGATAATGGGGTTTAGCAACTTGTTCAAATAACATTTCCGTCATCAGTTGCCATGTGACCTATAATGTTTCATCCGAGCAATGCTCTCGAGTCAACCTAGGGTATGGTCAACTATCAAACCCTAACGGATCAACTCAATTAGATTGGATGCCTTTATATAATATCAGAAAACTTCTTTTCTGATAAGGTGTTCACCCTGGACAGGGACTTCTGTACATTATTCCCAAAGTATTCTCTCTCTTATTACCTAGAGTGAATGATCTTATATTGATCACACAATCACCTTTGTAAGTATTCTGTTGAACCCGATCAGTTGACTGATAAGGACTTCCTAATTAGAGATCTATTTGCCAAGGTCAAAGTCCAGAAGTCCACTGACAAGGTGTCTTTAATGTCTTAGGTCTAAGGACTAACTACGCAACTATGACATTGAATCAAGTTGAATGATAGTCAGGTGAATAACCATCCAGCAATTCAAGTCAGATCAGTTCAGTGAACTCATTCACCAATGACCGTTTATAGGTTCTCCTTAATGTCTCCACACGAGTGACTATGAGACCAGTCACCCTCATCAAATAAGCAGGAGTAACATGTACTAGTCTCACCAGATATTTGATGTCCTTCTCAAATATCTTCCGACTAGAAATAGTTAAGAACGTGTGCTATAAGTTGTCAATCTCATTATTATGATCTCATCATAATTTAACAACTATTGCATACATTCATGGACTTTACTATGAAACAGACAACAAATAAACACGATTTACGCATAATGAATATATAGCTTTTATTATAAATAACTAAACAAGAGTGTACAATAAACGTGATTGGCTTTGTCAATGGATATGCTATGTTGTCGGCTAACGGAACCCTTTCCACCATGACATCTCCTCTGGCGATGATCTCCATAAGTGAAAGCGCTTCAAAATGTGCTTCGACTTCTGAGGAGACTGCGACTCTTTTGTTTGTACTATTGCCTATTGTTGTCACAAAGCAATGGGATGGGATCAGATATGTTCGGCACTATATTAAGGTCAGCGATGAACTTCTTCATCAAGACAACTTCCTTAGCCGCTTCATATGCAATGATATACTCAGCTTATGTCATCAAATCAACAATGGCTTCTTGATTAGAACTCTTCCAGCTCACTACACCCCCATTTAATGTGAACACAAATATGAAAGTAGACTTGCTATCATCCGAATCAGACTAGAAGCTCGAGTCAGTCTAACCTCATAGTTTCAAGCTGCTTCCTCCATAGACCAGAAACATATCCTTAGGGCCACTTTGATTGGAGAATAGGAGAAGAATAAGGAAGAATAAAGGGAGAATAAGCTTAATTTAGCTTTGACAAGCGGAATGACTTATACCGGTTTAGAATAGCTTATTCGGAGAATAAGCAATTCGACCCTAGACCTAAGAATTGTTTATCCTTCTTATTCCGCCAGTGGGTCCCACAGAATTATCAAAGCTAAGCACCCCTTATTCTAGTATACGCTATTCCGGATAAATAATTCCAGAGTAACCTATTCTGCAATCAAATTGAGGCTTAGTATTTCTCAAGTGCTTAAATATATATTTCCTTAGATATGCTTGATATTTGTTCATAACGCTTAAAGATTATGCCACATTAGGCCTTGTACACAGTATGGCATATATGATAGATCATATGGCAGAGGCATAAAGTATTCTTTCCATAAATGCCCTCTCTTCAAGAATCTTAAGAGATTGTCCCTTAGAGAGAGAAAATTCATGTCTCATTAATATGAGAACTCTCTTAGAATTTTTCATGCCAAATCATTTGACAATAGTATATATCTACATGGATTGGGTCAAGCCAAGCAACCTCTTTGATTTATCCCTATAGATCTATATTCCTAATTCATAGGATGCTTCTCCTAAATTCTTCATGGAGAACTTCTTCGACAGCCAAACCTTTATAGATGATAACATCGCTACATCATTCCTAATGAGTAGGATGTCGTCAACGTAAAATATCAGAAAGGTGACTGCACTCTTACTAGTCTTCTTATACACAAATGGGTCATCTTCATTTTTAATGAAGTCATAAGATTTGATAGCCTCATTGAATCTTATGATCCAGCTTTGAGATGTCTCCTTCAGTCTATAGATGGACCTCTGAAGCTTGCACATTTTATCTGGAAACTCGTTGGATGTATAACTTTTAGGTTGTATCATATACACCTCTTCCTTAAGATTTTCATTAAGGAAGGTAGCTTTCACATCCATCTGTTAGATCTCATTATCATAGTATATGACAATAACAAGAAGAACTCTGATCAGCCTTATCATGACAACCGGTGAGAAAGTCTTGTCATAATCAATTCCTCATCTTTGACGATATCCCTTTGCCACCAACATTACCTTATAAATGTCGATCTATCCATCTGCACCAATCTTTCTCTTAAAGATCCACTTGCAACTGATCGGTGCAATACCTTCAAGCAAGTCTTCCAAGTTCTAAACTTGGTTGGTGTACATAGATTGTATCTCAAAGTTCATAGCTTCTCACCATTTCTCGGCTTCAGGGCTCTTATTGGCCTACTGATAGGTCTTTGGATCATCATCCTCATTATAGGATATACTTGAATCACCTCACTGATATGCCCCACATATCTTTTAGGTTGTCTCAGTGCCCTAGAAGACCTATGTGGTTCCTATGTGTATTCATGAATAGGTTTAGAAATCGATGGCTCATATAATTCGTCAAGTACATTTCATGGATCTAGAACCTCTTCTAGAACTACTTTACTCCCAATGCACTCTTGGAGGACGTATTCCTCTTCTAGTAAGATAGCTCTCTTGGTGACAAAAACCTTTTATTTACACGAGTAATAAAAGTAGTACCCAAAAGTTTCTTTTGCATCCCACAAACATACACCTTTCAGTTTGTGATTCTAGCTTGTTCGGGTCATGTCCCTTCACATGAGCAAGATAGCCCAGACTTTAACATGCTTAAAGTCGAGCTTCCTATCCTTCCATATCTCATATGCAGTAGAATTTCACAGACTTACTCGGAATCATATTTAGTATATATGTTGTTGACTGATAATTATGTATTTTTGAACATTAAAAGGATAAATTCATGGATTATATACTCATGATTTTATGTGCAAAACTACATGGAATGATAGATAATTTTGTCTTTCCAATTATACCAGTTTTGTTAAATTTTGAGTTAAAAACATCACCATTTCATGTAAAAAACTAAGTGTTAGTGCATTTGTAGTTTTACGGCAAAGTTGGGGACGTTTGAATAATTTTATTTGGATATAATTATCATTTTGTTCACTGTAGCGACTTAATTTGAAAATTTTGTGTCAATAGGACATAAAAAGCAGGTGGCGCAGTTGGTAGGACCACTCGGTGCTTGTTGGAGTGACCCGAGTACAAATTTAGACAATAACAATAAATTTTTGCAAACGGGACAAAAGCAAGGGCATGTTGGGTAGTACAGCGGCTATGGGTTTTCCCAAATCTCTCTTGGTCGACCCCCTTCTTTTCTAGTTGTCGGGCACTCGGTTTTCTGTACTTCGAAATAGATCGGAATCACAGTTAGATTAATTTTTTTGTTTTTGCTACATCCGTGATCCCATTATGGAGATCCTTATAATTGGGAGCCTAGGTATAGCAGTCTCTTTATTCAGAGCTTTGTACTGACCTGAGACAGCAGAGATGACTAGCAAGTCGGACCGCTTGATCAGGGTCTCCCTTGTCCTATAGTCATTCGCCTCCTCCTCCATCACTGATAGCTTCTGCTTGCCCCGGCCGTGGTCTCTGCTACCTAGCGATCTCCAAGAATCTGATAAGTCTCCCTTAAGCTTCTTTTCAGTCACTGGGTATACTGACTTCCTACCCGCCATCGTTGGAGGAGACATCCTCAGCCAATCACCAAATTGGGACTTGAGCTGGACTTGCATGAACTCTTATGTTGGTATGGAGATGTCGGTATGGATCTTGCTTTTGAGGTTAGCAAGCTCAGCATAGTTGGATCTCTCATGCCCCATGAAACTATAGAAATGGCAAAATCAAGGTAATTTTTCATAAAATGCTAGGAGTTTCATAATGTTACCGAACGGGTGGGAAGCCAGGATGCAAGCCTAAAGAGGTCTCTGAGGTTTAGACGAACCTTGATTCTTATGAACTGTGCCCAAAGGTTCATCTCTTCCTATTGTGGCCTGAGAGGGGTGCCAAATTGTGAGGCAAGCTTCATGACTACCGATGCTATGAATGCTCCCAAAGGAAGGTCGTAGGTATACACCCACATCTCCATCTCTTCAAACTTGTAGCCTACCGAAGTAGTAAAGGGATCGCATCTCTCCATGAAGAGAAGGTCTCCGTCAATGATCCATGGACCCCCCCCCCCTCGAAGATCCTGTTGGCCTCAGCCATGTAGGTGCTGAAAATGCTCGTTTGATTAACATGAAAAATCTATGTTGTTTAGTGTAAACTAACCTATTAAAAACAACAACTAAAGTGCAATGATCGCCAGAAACTTTTGACTTAAAAGTTTCAAAAGAGATATGATCGCCTACCTGTTTGAACGCGGAAGATATCGAGTGCTTGATTCCCCTCCTTCAGCTGGCTGAAGAAAGAGAGCCCTTTTTTTGTTCTTTTGTTCTTGCTGTTGAATTTGAGGTTGAGGATCGTCCAGAAGTCCTTCTGGCTTTGTGCTTGATTTCCCCTTTTGATTCTCTTGTTGTTGTTGAGTGCAGCAGAAACAGAGAAACAGAATGAAGAAATACTGATGAGAACTTAAGTAGAAGCAGTATCTAAACTGATCATAATTTTAAGCATGTTTAAACAACAAACTTACTTGTTTAAATGGCTTTGAAACCCCTTAAATCAAATGGGTTTTGAAAAATTATGCTGTGGTGTGTGTTGCATGAAGTGAATATGAAGAATGAAATTAATGAAGATGTAGAATAAAAATGCAGAATTGAAACACTTATGCCCAATGGGTTGAAGCCTTGAAAGGATGAAGATCTTGAAAGGACGCCAACTTCTGGAAATGGCAGCGCTCCGGCGTTACGACGTTGTTGCTCCAATCTTCAACTCGCTATAATAACGCTCTCTCTTTTCTCAATATGGCTCAACCTTTTTCTTTTTTTTTACTCTTTGAGATGTAAGGTATTTATAGGTTTTTTCTGCGTTCGCGATTAACATAGAAAAATCTAGGATTTATCTTTCTTAACCGACAGATAAATATTAATTAATTCATCTTTATCTGTAATTATCTAAAACGCGTCCACCATGGATGACGTCTTTTATACTTCTTCATATTTTAACTGAAATTTGAGCTAAAATCAATTCAACTGATTAACTTAAATATGTCTGTTAAACCCGACACTTAAAAAGATCAATAAAAATTAATCAATGATTAAATATCAGACCATTATGAGGCATTATTATATGATATGAAATTTACTCAAAATGATGTCAAAATTAGCGTGTCTACAGCTGCCTCACCTTGGCATCGTCTTTGCAAGGGAGTGAAATGAAATGAAATGTAATGAAAAGGTGATGCCAAGGTGTGATGAGACACGCTCTTAACATCACATGATTGGAATTTTTCTCAAAATCATCAATGAAGATAGTTCAAAGAAATCAATGGAATCAATCCTGTCTGGATGAGGTAGACAATGAAATAAAATAAAGTCGATCAACCTCCTCGGAGTGGGAAGTACTCCAGGTCATAGACACTGTATGTAAGGACTGAGGCTTTCGGGTCCGGTTTTCGGGGTTGGACCCTGTAGTTCAGGCTCCAGTGGGGCTGAGACTCTGGTCGGATTCGCGTCGAGCCCGCGAGACGCGGTTTAAACGGCGTCCAGCTATGCTGACGCGTTTTATCCTGTGCCACGTGGGCTGGCTTTGGGTCGCGTGAGTACGGCCCTGACATGTCGTCTGAACGGCATCTGCGAGGCACGACGCCTTTCAGACTGCGACTCTGGGTTGTCAGAGTACGGCACCAGTCTTGTCGACTGAACGGCGTCTTTCATGGAAGACGCGTTTCAGACCTCTGTCAGAGCGTTGCGCAGAGGGTTGTCAGAGCAGCCGTCACATCGACGGATAGGCGTCCGTACATCTCGACGCGTTTCAGCCAGTCTCTGGTTAACCCCGAGAGCCCTCCTTCTTTCTCTCATTTTGCTCCTCCTTCTCTCTTTCTCTCCTTCGTTCCGGCGACCCCGACATCGACCCTTCGTCCTTCCCTCCACTCCAACACTTCCCTACCTCTCACCTCTACCACCACCACTTCCTTCGCGGCGTTCCATTCTCCGGACGGCGGCCGACGTCCCGGTGGAGTGGCGGCGTCCTCGAGGGTACCGGCGGCGGTCTACGGTGCGGCGGGTCGGAGGCACGGAGCTTGGAGGAGTTCAAGAACCGGTAGGGTGACGGTTCTCTCAGTGTTGTGTTCTAAATCATGTTTTTCTCCGTTTTAAAGCATGCTATGGACCAATGGTTTTGGGGTAGAATGAGCATGTTAGGGGGTTTTTCCTTGACGGGAATGGGAGTTTCTGTGATGTGAATTATGGATACTTTGGTTGCCCTCTTTCCCCCTCTGTTTTTGGGGCTTTTTCGGGGTATTTGGGACTATAGGAGGATCCCTCGGATTGAACCAGGGAACCAGGTTTCTGGCTCTAAACGGCGTCGTGCCTGGTCGACGCCTTTTAGAAGGACGTCGGGGCAGTACGACGCGTTTTAGGGCAGAAACCTCCCCTGTTCGAGGTTTATCAGGCTAGGGGTTCTGGCGCTAAATGACGTCATGGGTGGTCGACGCCTTTCAGAAGGACGTCGAGCCACCATGACGCCATTTAGGTAGAAAATCACCCCGATAACGGGACTCAGTTTGAGGATTATGGGACTAAAAGACGTCATGGGTGGGCGACGCGTTTTGAATAGCGTCGAGCCACCATGACGCCTTTTAGAGCAGTAATCCTTCCATTGTTGTTTTCTCGAATTCCTGGTTTTTCAGCGTGAACGGCGTCCGAGGATGTTGACGCCTTTTAAAAGGCGACCACTGGGGTCGACGCCTTTTAGGCCAGATTCTGAGGCCGGTATTTTCTGAACCAGTTTAGGGTGCTTGAATGGCGTCGGCCTCGGGCGACGCGATTCAAGACAGAACAACACTAATTCATGCCAGTAAAATGTGTTACACTGCTAGATAGTCGGTTAATGCATACTGTTAGCTTATTCGATGTGCTGAACTCTTCGTGAACGGATGACACTGCGTGGGGTGTCGTGCGACCGTGGACTTCTTCCGTGACCGGATCGCACCGTGCCGTGTTTCTGTTTCGGTGGACCTAGAGTGACAGCTGTTGTAGCGTTCTACACCCTGTGTCGGTGCGGAGGGACACAGCGCTGACGGGAGCAGTGGCGGGGTGACGCCTAGTAGAGAGGGTCACCTGGTGAACCCTGGGGTTAGCTAGCTTGTACCGGTGTCGGAGTGGTACCTTCTGGAGTGTCACCTCGTGCTGGGGGAAGGAGTAACCACCTGAGCCAGTTGGGCCGGAGTAGCCAGCGTGCTCTCCGAGGGGTTACTGTTTGGTCTCAGCGGGTCTGTGTGTGCTGGGGGAAGGAGTAGCCGCCGAGGTAGCCTGCGGGCCATCCGAGGGGTTACTGTTTGGTCTCAGCGGGTCGGTGTTTCCCACTTTCGGTGACGTGGTTGACGTGTTCTACCGAGACATGAGTTGTAGGCTCCTTGATAGAATGATTTGAGAAATATGCATGTGAGTTATTCTTTGAATGCATGTGATTCTTATTGAGATATAGGCATGGAAATTATTGTCTCTTCATGGTTATTTTATCCCTGCTGTACTTTCCATTTGTGGGTGCGTGTGTGTGGGCTGTGGGGATCGAAGGATCCCTACTGAGTCTTTTCGTTGAGACTCACCCCTGCGGCTTTCAGGTGAGGACTCCAGGCAGACCTAGCGAGGGTTGTGCGGCTGAGTGCTGAGCGTCGTCGACTGTTGTTCCGGGGTATGCCCCGATGTAGTTGTTATCTTTATTTCTGGCCTGTATGTATAATCATTTCTTTTCTGTTGGAGTATGTAATCATTTGCTGTGTCGAGTCGCATTGTAATAACTTTTAATTTCTGCACTTTCCTTTCAATTCAATGCGATGTGAATGTTTAGCTTAGTTGATTATTTATTTCCCAGACTTACTCGGATCCTGGTTTGGTTACAAGTTAATGATTCGGTACCCATTTAGTAATCGGATCCCCGATTATAGGGTGGCGGGTCGTTACACTGTAGGTTTCATCATGGGGAGCATTTGCCAGCCAATGTGGACGTGCTGCAGCCATGATGGATCTTAAAAGAAAATAAGAAATATTGGATAAAGAATCCAAGAAAAGATAGAATTCCAAGAATATCTTCAAGCGAACCTCAAAGATAATCAAGATACTCAATTCAGAATGGAATATTTCATATCATGTTTGAGTTATTTGATTTAATGGTCTGAAACTTAATCAATAATTAATCTTTATCACAATGATTTCAAAGTCCTACATGATGCATGCTGGGCTAAAAGAAAAATATAAAGTCAAATAAAAATATAAATTAATCAAGGATAATATTGTTAAATTGTCATTAATGAGTCAAGATACCAATTCTTGTAATCCAGTGCTAAGCCGAAGCTCGTTTATCTACGCACTGTTTCACTAAAGTGGAACCATCGTCCTCACTAATTAACAATCAAACGGCCTATCCATGTGATTAAGAATCCTCTGAAATTATCACTGTTTTTGTTGTAGGGAAACTCAAATTCCAGTTTCATCAAAACCACAAGGTCTTTGATATGTTCTAATAAATATTTATCATATAATAATGCGAATGCAAAATAATTACATGAAAAGAGTACAAGGGTAGAAATAACCGTCTTTTTAGTCACGGTTGGACTTCTTGAACTCCCACAATGTGATCTTCTTGATATTTTCCAGCTTTACTCAAGTTTTTCTTGAATTTTAGAAACAAGTTTCTGCTTGTTCTCTATTCGGATTCCAACTCTTCATGCCTTGTGTCCTGTATATAACTTGAACAAACATGTTAAGTATCTGTTTAGGCTTAGCCCCTTGCCTGGTTAAGTAACCGACTACTTGATCCTATCCTTGGTAGAAGGGTCAAGGGGCATAGCCTTTATTAACAAAGGTAATGAGAATAATCAAACTTAAGCAAAATACAACATACAAGCAGACAGATGCTCACTGAAAATAAAAGGAATGAAACATACTAAATGCAACAAGCAGATGCTAATTGAAATATTTTTGTTGTTTTGTTGAAATATTCATTTTTGTTTGGAGTTTTGAAATATATGCCTTTTTTTTTTAATTTTGACATATGTTTTTTTGAATTTTTGACATATGTATTTTTTTTGGATTTTTGATATATGTATTTTTTTTTGGATTTTTTGATGTATGTATTTTTTTGAATTTTTGACTAAAAGATCAGCATGGTACTTAGATCAAAAGATCATATTCATTTATTAACTTAATTTCCAAATTGTTCTTTAACAACTTTAACTTAAACCCATCGTGTTTGAATTTGTGTTTCCATTCGTGATCACATTTGATGATTTGACCCTTAGTCAATGTAAGTCATTCCTTAAGTTTGGAGTACATCCCTTTAGAAAGAAAAGATGAATAAGTTTAGAAAGCCCATGAGAAGGTTCCGGAGATTTAAAAGATGTCCCTTTCCTACCCTAATATCCGTTGGGGTTCGGTCATTTTCTTTCCGGGGTATTTATCGACCTTGCGTTCCCTTTTGTTTCATTTCATGGCCTTGATGTAACGTTTGTAGTGTAATGGCCTTTTTGATTTGACATTTGGCTTTTTGCCTTTTGGCTTTTGCTTTTCTTTTCTTTTTTCTTCGGGACGGATCTCCCCCTTTTTTTTTATGACGGTCTCCTACTAAGATGGCGGGTATTCTTGGTAGTTTATTCTAAGCCTCGTTCCGACATCATGGGCCGAGTTTAAAACAGAATTTTTACTTTAAAAGAATGATTTGTACTTTACACTTTCGGTCAAGCTTTCGATATTCTTTAGGACTTGGCATCTCTTGTTACTCACGAATCAAACGTGTCAGTGTGTGCAATAATGGGTTTGAAATTAAGTTATCCAGACTGATAAGAAAATTTTAAGTTTATAAACTTTCTGATTCCACTGGTCTTTGTACCATACTGATCGACTCTTTAACCTAAGGGTAGTATTTCTTAAGATGTAAGCCATTCCAGGGATGATTTAGCTCTTCTCCTTCTGCATTAACAAGACGATAAGCATTACCAGGAAAAGCGTGCGATACAACATAAGGTCCTTCCCAGTTGGGTTGGAGCTTAGAACGCGGACCACCAGGTTTTACAAAAATTCTTTTGACAACCATTTCACCTACTTTGAACTTACGTTCAATGACTTTCTTTTGATAAAAACGTGCTAGTCTATTTTGATAAACTTTTGCATGATTAGCAGCTGACCATCTTTTCTCGTCTAAAAGTTCCAATTGAGTAAGGAGTGCTGAACGATGTTCATCAATGGAAAATTCCTTATTCAATTGTACTCTTAATGACGGTATGAGGATCTTATATGGAACTACCGCCTCCATTCCAAATGTTAAGGAATAAGGAGTTTGCCCAGTGGATGTGCGGATTGAAGTTCGGTAGGCCCATAAAGCCTCAACCAATTTTTCTGGCCAATCTGCGAATTTGTTAGATTTACACGTCTTTTTGATGATTTTTATCAAAGTCTTATTTGTTGCCTCTGCTTGGCCATTGCCTTGCGGATAATAAGGAGACGAATGATGCAATGCAATTTTATACCTGTTACAGAGGTCCTTCAATTCCTGTGACACGAACTGCGGCCCGTTGTCGGTGACGATGGTACTTGGAATTCCAAATCGAGTGATGATGTTCTTCATGATGAACTTGCAGACGGTTGATGCTTTGATCTCCACGTACGCTTCAGCTTCTGCCCACTTGGTGAAGTATTCCGTTGCCGTGAGAATGAAAGATTTTTGCTTGATGCCGGAATCTGGGTTACCAAGAGGTCCAATAATGTCAAAAGCCCACATGGAGAAAGGCCATGGGGAAGAAACAGGATGGAGTGAAGATGCAGGAGAATGAATTTTATCGGCGTGAAGTTGACACTTAGCACACCTACGGACATATCCTACGCAGTCTTCTTCCATGGTTGGCCAGTAAAATCCTTGTCTAAGGATCTTCTTTGCTAACATCTGTCCATTGACATGGCCACCACAAACTCCACTATGAGCTCCTTCCATAACCTTCCAAAGCTCATCTTCGTCTAGACATCTCAGAAGAACTCCATCAAAACCTCTCTTGTACAATGCTCCCCCAACTAGGGTGTATCGTTGAGCAACTCTCCTGATAGCTCTCTTCTCCTCAGTTGTAGCTTCCTCAGGATACGATTGATCTTCACAATATTTTGCGATTTCATAATACCATGGCTTCTGTTCATCATCCATCTCTTCTAACAGCTCCATTAACATGATTTCTCTTTTCTCAATGATATCTCCGTCTCTGACTTTCTTCAGCAATTTCTCCTTAGTTCTAAGGAATGAAGGATCTTTCACGGCAGGTGAAAGACGCCTATGAACTATGATTGATTCGGATTGTTTGCTGATTGGAAAATCAAGAGAAGATGCTAGTGAGGCTAGAGCGTCAGCTAAGATGTTCTGATTCCTAGGGACATGGACAAAGATCAATTTCGTGAAAAGCTTTGAGTAAGCAGAAGTAAGTTCTTGATAAGGCTTGAGCTTGGGATCGAGAGTTCGATACTTGGTCAGCACTTGGCGAAGAATTAGTTGGCTATCACCCATAATCCTGAGTTTGGTAGCACCATGGAAATGAGCAGCCTCGAGACCAGCAAGGAGTGCCTCGTATTCAGCTATATTGTTTGTGACTGGAAAATCAAGCTGAAAGGCTTGTGGAATGGTGATACCTTCAGGTGATAACAGAACGATACCGATCCCTTTTCCATGAGAATTCAGAGCTCCGTCAAAATGCAGAGTCCACATATCATCTCTGATTTGATTTACGGACATCAGTTCCTCATCCGGAAACTCTGATCGCACTGGATCAAATCGAGGAAGGAGATGATGAGCGAGATGTTCTGCTATGGCATAGCCCTTGATCGCTTTCTGCTGAATATAAGTGATATCAAATTGAGATAGAAAGCTTTGCCATCGTGCTAACCTATCAGTAAGAACAGATTTCTCCAGAAGGAATTTGATCGGATTCATCTTAGCGATGAGATGGACTTCATGGGCCAGAAAATAATGCTTTAATTTCTGCACAACCCAGACCAATGCTGCACATGTTTTCTCCATCGCCGTATATCTCTGTTCAGCGGGGTTGAGAAGTTTAGAGAGATAGTAGGCTGCCCTCTCTTTTCCTTCTTCATCATCTTGTGCTAGGACAGCCCCCACTGCATCGTCCAAGACTAAAATGTAAAGTATCAATGGTTTGTCTGGAGATGGTGGTCTCAAAACAGGAGGACTTGCTAAATAGTTCTTTAATCCATCGAATGCCTCCTGACACTTATCGTCCCAATCGAATTTGACTCCTGGCTTGGTAAGCTCGTAAAACGGCTTACACCTTTGTGAGTGCTGGGAGACAAAACGGCGAATAAATTGCAACCTCCCGATTAATCCTCTCAACTCTTTCAAGTTTTTAGGAGGTGGCATTTCTCTGATAGCCTTCGCCTTATTAGGATCGATCTCAATTCCCCGTTTGCTAACGATAAATCCAAGCAATTTTCCTGAAGATACCCCGAATACACATTTCTTGGGGTTCATCTTTAACTGATACTCTCTCGATCTCTCTAATACCCTTGCCAAAACTTTGGCGTGCTCAGCCTTTGTCTTAGATTTAACCAATAAGTCATCCACATACACTTCCAAATCTATGTGCATCATGTCATGAAATATTGCCATCATAGCCCTCTGATAAGTGGCTCCAGCATTCTTTAATCCAAATGGCATGACAACATAGCAGTATGTTCCCCAAGGTGTAGTGAATGACGTTTTCTCTTGATCCTCTTCTGCCAGCTTAATCTGATTATATCCTGAAAATCCATCCATAAATGATAACGTCTCATAGCCAGCAGTATTATCGATGAGTACATCAATATGAGGCAATGGAAAATCATCTTTAGGACACGCCCGGTTCAGATCGCGGAAGTCAATGCAAATTCTGACCTTTCCGTCCTTCTTCATAACCGGGACTATGTTGGCCACCCATTGTGGATAAAGGACAACTCTAATAAATTTGGCTTTATGCAATTTGTCGACCTCTTCCTTCATCTTTAGAGCCATTTGTGGGTGGAATCGCCTTAATTTCTGCTTGACAGGGCTAACTCCGTCCTTTAATGTCAACCTGTGTTCAACTAAAGATGAGTCTAACCCCGTCATATCTTCATAACTCCAGGCGAAAGTGTCCTTATAGTCCTTAAGTACTTGTACCATTGCCTTCTCATCCTCTGTAGAAAGATTTTTACTGACGAGGACAACCTTAGGTTCGTCTTCAGTCCCTAAATTGATTTCTTTGGTGGGCTCTTCTACGGCAGCTGAGGGTTCATCGAATCTCTTCACTCCACTGGCATATGCCTCAGCTGCGTCCTCGTTATCTTCCTCTTCAACAATGGGGTCCTTTTCATGCACTAATTCATATACCCCGTACCCATCATTGACTGACTCATCGTCCATACAATCTTCTGGCATCTAAATTGGATTTTCTAAAAACTGAGGGATTAAAGAACAAGAAAAGCACTTATCAGCTAAGTCCTGGAGGTATCTATCTGGAATTTGCCTACCCTTAGGCTTCCTAGACTTCCTAACCTGACTAAAATTAGACTGCCTAACTTCACTAAACTCACTATCATAACCTAACGAAGAAGCAGGATGAAAATCCTGGGATACAAGTGGAAATACAAGAGAATCCTCCCGAGGGGAGGGACAGAGTAGATCTAGGAGAGAATCTTGACCGAAGGACCCGCGCGGCGGGGTGCAATCGGACAAGTAAGATGTTTCCTCGATGAGGATCTGGGAAGAATTTGTTGCCAAATTGGCATTTTTTTTTTACAATGAAAGAATTAAACATAAAGCATGAATGAATACTAATGGGAGGAGAATCAGATAGAGGAAGTGGCACCAAGGCCAGAGGATTGGGGGGATCATATAGTAATATGTCCCAGATCAAATTATACAACCTCTCTAGATCGAGAGGAGGTTGTGGAATAAGGTCCCGAGGGGACAGAGTAATCATGACGGGCGGAGCCCGTGGAATATCTTCAATAGTGACCCGCGACCAAGTCGGGGTCAAGAGCAGTGTACGAAAAAGAGTATGGAGCATGAATACATGTGAATGATATGTCCCCCTCCAGAGCAGATCTGTAGTGTAACCAGCTTCATAGGGGTCATCTGGCTCCCCTTCGTCAGTTTCTTCAGACAGCAATATCCGCTTGTCAAATATGGCACCAGGGCTTTCAATCAGCTCATCGATCTGCGGCGGCCACTTAGGTTCTGCAGGATCCAGGAATAGTCTGTTCAGTGCAATATAGAGGTCTCTCAGATCGAACCACCTGTACCATTCACATTCAGGATCATGAAATTTCCTCCTTTTCATAGGCCGCAGAGCCTCCAAGGATTGGTACGTAAGTAATTCAGAGCAATGTCTAGCCAAGTCCCTCCCATATATGTCATGGAAGTCAAAACAGGAAGTAATGACCACCGTGTTGTCGTGGCTAAGTATGGGCCCTTTCACAAAGTGCGTGCACAGGGTCCATGTTAGGGGATCTCGGCCTTCTTTAGGTGGGGTAGACATTGCCTCCCAGATTTTCGGACCTTCTTCGATCTATGCTTGCTGAACCAGATCTTGTTTCAGTTTTCTTGGCCTATAGCCCAGACCACTTCCAGGTGCTGCTCGATGATTTTTAACAGGAGTGGTCCTGCCTTGCAACTGTGTGCCCAGACCTCTTCCAGGCTCATAGCCGTTCTTCATCATAATCCTCCATCCTGGGGTACTCATGCACTTCCCCCTCTTGATAGCATCTAATGGGTATGGAGAAATAGTGGCGGCTTTTAGAGGATCAGCCACTGGACGGTAGACCTGTAATACCGACAGAAAAGGTTGTCGGCCAGGTAAGACAGTAGATTTAATATTTAAGGTATGAGCAGCAGCAAGGATCGGCATGCTCGTCACTTTAATAATTCGTCCTTTGTAAGGAAATTTGAGGCATTGGTGATTCATAGAGGGAATCGCCTCAAGAGTTTTAATATAAGGACGACCCAAAATGGCATTTATAGAAGGGTTGATTTCCAGGATGTGAAATTCGACCTCTGCATGACTTACAGGGCCCAGCTCCACCTTTAAATAGACCATTCCCAGAGGGGAACGGGTAGAATTGTCATACCCTGTCACTGAGATGGGGCTGGGCAGCCATTTTTCTTTGGGCACACCGCATAGCTCTAGGGTCTTCGGAGGTAAAACATTGATCGAAGCCCCTGTGTCGACCAGGCATGCATCCACGGCCTTCTTACAGATGTTGACCGTGATACTCAGAGCCATGCTTCTAGCTGCTGGCGGTGCTAGTTCCGATGTATGAAATGTTATGGAGGGCTGATCCCCCTGAGGAACTAGTAGTGCTGCAATTTTCTCTACCGGCACGTCTTCATTGACCATCACCTTCTATAGATATTCCATTAAAGCTTCTTGGTGAATCTTGGATCTTTTGATCAATTCGAGTATAGTGATCCGTGCCGGTGTCCGATCCAGATGTTTCAACAAGTCATATTGAGTGCCTGGTGCACTCTCTTCGTTATGGGCTTCCTCAGTCGGCTGCGATGGGCTGTCTCTAACTGTGGACTGAGGAAAGACTTTGTTGAAAATCCTTCCACTCCGGAGCGCGTGTTCCTCAACCGTGGAGGATCCGGGTGACACCTTAAGTACCGCAGGGTTGGATGGTGCGGATGGCGTAGAGGGTTGGTATGTAGGTGATGGCGTAGGGCTAGGTGGTGATGGCGCGGTGCGGATTAGAGGCCTAGAGGGTTGGATGGTGGATGGGTAAGTGGTTGGCGAAGTGGGGAATGGTACGCGTAATAGCGGTCTAGATGGTAAGGGGATATCTGGGTAGGTGGTGGTGGTAGCGGGTGAAGTAGGAAATGGTACGCGTAGTAATGGCCTAGATGGTAGAAGGGGCGCGTGATTAGTTTGCGGGGAGTTATATGATGCAGGCGTAGGAGTACGGGGTGTAATGGGCTTAAGGAAGGTGGGTAGCGGTAATGGGTTATTGGGTGCAGGTGAGTGATATGCGGGTGTGGGTATAGGGGTGATGGTAACGGGTTGTGGTCTGGGTATGTGGATGGTGCGGCGTGGTGGTCGCTCTGCGGTACTTGGAATGTGACCCGTTGAACAAAGAGAGGAAGAGTCCTCTACTCTCCACTGCTGCCCACGACCAGCCTCAGACTGGTTGTTCGTCAAAATGGGAGCAACTTGGTTTTGGTTCTGGTGTCCAGGAGTGGATTCTGCACTATGCCCATGTTGGGTGGTGCTGCTGCTTGTGCCAGTGGTCTTGCTTGCTGCTGCTGCTGCTGTTGTCTCCTCGCCTTCAGGGTTGATATGTACTTTTTCATCTCCTCCCAGTCTATGCCGCCCTGCTCGTTGAGATCATGAATATAATCTCTGAACTGGAAGCATGTGTCAATGGTATGCCAAGGTTGCCTATGGAAGTAGCAATACCTGGACATATCGGCATTTTGAGGCCAGACGGCCTTTTCCCTTGGCAAAACTAAGGCATTAGCTGCCATTAAAGCACTGAAGATATCTACCAAGGATTCTGGGAGGGCCAGATATTCTGCCCTTTTCGGGCCTGGAGGTCTTCTGTGCTGGTTGTAGTCACCAGGAGGAGGGACATTGTGGTACGCCGGCGGTGCGCGCGGCTGGTACTGTTGCTGTTGCTGCTGCTGATACTGCTGTTAGGGCTGCTGGTACTGTTGTTGCCGTTGCGGCTGTTGTAGCTGTTGCTGGTTCTGGTTCTGATTCGGCTGCTGGGGCCGCTGGTACTGTTGCTGATAATGGGGGTTCTGCTGCTGCCTATACCCCTGTTGGTTCGGCTGCGGTGGCCTCTGGTACTGCTGCTGGTTCCTCACGAACTGGGGCGAGTTATTATTCATGGTACTGACTTGCTCGTGAGAGAGCGTGCCCTCAGTAGTCGGACCTGTGCTAGGAGAATTTGACACTGCAGGCTTCCGAGGTGGAGGCCTGTTAGGTCTGTGAGGATCAAAAACGCTAGAGAACGTAGCGTCCTTGAAGGCATTCTGACAGTACCGTGCTCTTTCATAGAGCTCTGCCATGTTAGTCAAATTGTTCAAGGAGAGGACTAGCTTGAACTGGGGCGTGGCGTTAGAAATTAGCATCTTCACTTGTTCAGATTCGGACAAGTGATCTTTCACCTTTTCAGCCAGGCCCCGCCACCTGTCAGCAAAACTGACAAACTCCTCATCCGGTTTCATCTTTTCTGCAATAAGGTCCGTGATAGACAAGGAGGGTGCAACTCTGTCCTGGTATCGTTGGATAAATTTGCGTGAAACGATACCGTAATCCTCTACTTCGGAGGGTTCCAGAGAAAAGAACCACTCGAGGGCTGGTCCCTCTAGAGATCTCCTGAACAAAAAGGCCAACGACCTCTTATCGTTCTGCCAGAAAGATGATTCGTACATAAACTCCTTCAGATGTGTGAAGGGGTTACCAGTACCGTTATACTTCCGGTACACTGGCATCTCAGAGGGTGGCAGATGGAATATTGGCAGGCTCGGTAAACTGATCTCGGGCACAGCTTTAACCCCCATCATCTTCTGGAGGTTGTTGAACTGTTCATCCATGCGCTCCATCTTGGCCAGCAACGCTTGCGTGGTCAGATCTGCCTGGGGAGGAGGAGGAGGTGGAAGTACTTGATAGGCCTGCTGCCTAGAGTACGTTGGACAGGGAGGACAATAAAGAGGAGGTCCGGCAGAGCTTCCGCCATGCCCGAGGGCATTTTGATAAACAGGCGTCTGCGGTCTAGCCGGTTGCCTAGATGATGAAAGTTGCGGCCCAGTTGGCCGAGAAGTAATATGAAGGCCTTCCATGGCCTGATGGATATAAGGAGGAGGAAGAGGAGGTTGTTGAGTAACAACAGGGGGAGCCATAGGGTACGGCTCAGCAGGCTGTACGGGTGCCTTCCCCTTCAGAATAAACTGGATCGCCTCGAACTGCTGAGGGTCCAGTCGGGAGGAAAGAACTCCCAGGGCATTGACAAGATCCATAGGATCAGAGGATGAGGGATCATTCTGATTCATGTCCCCCTCTAGATCGGGATTAGGGATCGCATATTCATGCGGGGGAAGATCAGGATATCGATCCTGTGGATGGAAAAGAGGAGTCCGGACATTCCCATCATGTCGAATCGGAATGGGGACAGAATTACGGGAGGCATCAGCATCTCTCCCGTTCTCATAGTTGTAGTCCGAATCGCGAGGGGCATTAGCATCTCCCTCGTAGTTGATGATGGCGTCTTGAGCCATACTCAAGTCCCTGCCTGATCGCAGCAACATGATGTTAGATTCCCTTTTCAAATATTTAACAAACAAGTTGCACAGAGATTAATCAAACAAGTGGATGTTAATCGTGATTTTAAGGTTCCTTGTTGAGTTATTTGAATTGGATTAAACCACAATTTCGCTCAGGGAAAGGATCCTAATTTCAGTTCTATTTCCACCGTTATTCTCTAGGGCTTTCTCTCACAACGCTTTCGGAATCTAGCCGGGACTTCAATTGGTACAACCAGCCCGATGATCAAGGAGGAATACCTTGATTTTGGAGACTTATGGAGGTCTCAACGTCAACTTCTCTAGTCTGATCAAGGGACCAACCCAATCAGAGAGAGTTGCTGACGTCGAGTAATGTGTTCCTAAGAAAAGGAGGGTATTCGCCTCAATGCGTATGCCCTGGGGCCTGGATGGCCTCTAATGCTTAGTTAATAATGGGTAGCTAGCACTCAAACCACAGAAATCTGGAAACTGAAAAATAATTAAGAAACTGTCTGAATCGCGTCGATGATAGTCGACGCTATTCAAAGCATAACTTAATTTTTCGCAGAAACAGATCTGAAAAATAACTAAGAAACTGTCTGAATCGCGTCTATGGTAGTCGACGCTATTCAACACAGAACTTAATTTTTTCGCAGAAACAGATGCAGGCAACAGAGAAGATATGGAGCCTGAAAGGCGTCTAGGGGTGTTGACGCGGTTTTGAAACGCGTCAGTGCTCCTGGACGCTTTTCAGTTCTCAGAAACAGTTTTGCAGGAGGATTTTCTGGGTTGAATACTCCTCAAACAGGGTAAAAAGCAGTAAACAATCGACTCATGCAAAAAAAATTTTAATTCCAAGTTTTAAACATGATGATTTACTAACTAAACAACTAGGAAATCTATCAATCACACATCATTTTTATCACAAAAACAGCTTTTTGAATTAATCAAAGGGAGGGCAAGATCTTGCCACTGGGGTATGCACGTGGTGCACGAGGGAAATTAATTAAATTAAAACACTCACCAATTGGTGAGGACGTGTCGAGAGACACAAATGGTGCACCGTGGGTGCCCGGTATGATGATAGCAAGAACAAAAAGAAACTAAAAGATGGCGAGACCAAGTCCCATCGTAATCGCCAAAAGAGTTGTAGGTGCTGAAAATGCTCGTGTGATTAACATGAAAAATCTATGTTGTTTAGTGTAAACTAACCTATTAAAAATAGCAACTAAGTGCAGTGATCGCCAGAAACTTTTGACTTAAAAGTTTCAAAAGAGAGTTTTGATCGCCTACCTGTTTGAACGCGGAAGATATCGAGTCCTTAATTCCCTTCCTTCAGCCGACTGAAGAAAGAGAGCCCTTTCTTTGTTCTTTTGTTCTTGCTGTTGAATTTGAGGTTGAGGATCGTCCAGAAGTCCTTCTAGCTTTGTGCTTGATTTTCCCCTTTGATTCTCTTGTTGTTGTTGAGTGCAGCAGAAACAGAGAAAAGGAATGAATAAATACTGATGAGAACTTAAGTAGAAGCAGTATCTAAACTGATCATGATTTTAAGCATATAATTGAACAGCAAACTCACTTGTTTAAATGGCTTTGAAACCCCTTAAATCAAATGGGTTTTGAAAGATTATGCTGTGGTGTGTGTTGCATGAAGTGAATATGAAGAATGAAATTAATGAAGATGTAGAATAAAAATATAGAATTGAAACACTTATGCCCAATGGGTTGAAGCCTTGAAAGGATGAAGATCTTGAAAGGACGCCAACTTCTGGAAATGGCAGCGCTCCGGCGTTACGACGTTGTTGTTCCAATCTTCAACTCGCTATAATAACGCTCTCTCTTTTCTCAATATGGCTCAACCTTTTTCTTTTTTTTTACTCTTTGAGATGTAAGGTATTTATAGGCTTTTTCTGCGTTCGCGATTAACATAGAAAAATCTAAGATTTATTTATCTTAACCGACAGATAAATATTAATTAATTCATCTTTATCTGTAATTATCTAAAACGTGTCCACCATGGCTGACGCCTTTAAGATTAATTAAGATAAGGATAAATATCCGGGAAAACTTATCTTTATCTTTATTAGCTAAAACGCGTCCACATGTGTAGACGTCTTTTACACTAATTAAGATAAGGATAAACATCCGGAAGAGAAGTCAAAATAACCTAGGAAACCTAAAACGCGTCGACTCTCACAGACGCCTTTTAGCTAATTAATCAATTGATTAAAATTCAAATTTAAACGTTAAAACAGGAATAAACTCTAAATCGCGTCCACATAGGTCGACGCGTTTTAGAACTTAAACATGTATGTTAAACCCGACACTCAAAAATATCAATAAAAATTAATTAATGATTAAATATCAGACCATTATGAGGCATTATTATATGATATGAAATTTACTCAAAATGACGTCAAAATTAGCGTGTCTACAAGCCAGTGACTAGAGATTGAGAAGAAAGGCTTCTTTGTGGAAGTGGAGCATATGCTGGACTCCCAGGGAGCCTAGAATCTTTTGACCCATTCCCTTAATCTTGTAACTCGAGCATGCTTGTCAGCATGGATCTTGATGGCAACGCACCGTTTCCAGTCATCACTTGGCTCAAGATCTTCTATTCAGAGCTCAGTGATTTCCTACCGATGGTCTCTTTGAAGAGTTGCTTCGAACTCGAAGAGGAGGAGCTCCTCCTCATCTGTCGAAAGGGGCATGACTGCAGCAGCGGAAGGAGATTAGGCCTGGAAGTGTAAGGGGAGAACATATGGAAAAGGCAACAGGAAGGAGAATATAGGCTGGATTGAAGGGGGCTCTAGTGCACTAGAGGCGGCGCACGTTGGAGGGGAAAGAAAGAAAGGGTAAAGGGGAGAAGGCGAGGGTTAATAGAGATGGTGGATTGCTAGGACGAGATGAAGGTCAGGGTGAAGGGTGACTAGTGGGAAGAGAGCGGATGACTATGATCTATTGAGGCTCAAAGAGATAGAGTTCCAGTCAGTCGGCTGGAAGAGAAGAGAAGGGTGAGGAAAGCTCTCCAAAAGGGAGGGCAGGATGACGCTCCAGGGAAGGAGTCAACTTTTTTCCTCATATACACGACACCTCTTTTTCCTTTTTAGCTATTGATTTAGCGTCCTGATATAAGAAGTTTGTATCCTTATATATATATATATATATATATATATATATAAGGGGCATATCCAATACACGAGGCTCCCACCATTTGTAAGATCTGGGGAAAGGAGAATATACACAACCTTACTCCTACTAAGCAGAAAGGTTGGTTCTTTGGTTTGAACCCATAACCTCTAGGTCACAAATGAGACAATTTAACTGTTGCTTCAAGCCCACCCTTCTAATAAATAATATATACATATATTAAGATATAACTACTAACACTTATTTTAAGAGGTAAAAGATATGAATAAGCTATTCAAATTATTGAATGTTGTATTATAAGAAACATTTTGAAGAATATTCTAAATACTTATTTTAAAATTGTAAAATAGAATGCCGACCATTGATGTACGAGTGTCATCTAATCCAACACAAAATTCTTAAAGTGGTCGACACAAAATAGAAGCACACGTTAGAACTGCCTGGTTGTTTGAGAATTTATATAGTTCTTAATTCTAAAAATCTCCCGGGGGGGGGGGGGGGGATAACGAGTATACTCTTCGCATAACGTCCTCCCAAAAAATGGCAACGAGAGCTCTACAGTCACATCCAGTCTCGGCACCTGAGACATCTTTCGGAATTTCCATTTCATGACGCCACTGCACGGAATTGCATCTGCAGGTTGAGAAAAAAGGGAAAAGCAACCCCACGAGGATTCATTCCCAACACTGGAGGGTAGAGAATAACATTTGTGAAACATGTTTTCACAAATCCAGGCCAAACTAATCAAAGAGGAAATTAGACCAAATTCTCTGTTACAACAAGATTCAAAATAACAAATTCCACTTCCCAGATTTTTTAGCCTATTTCCTACAGAAAACAGTCGATGTCCATGGTGTGTAACCGATTCATAAGTACAAAACTGCCTAGTATATCTCATCATCAGGAATATCCGGTTTGAATAATTCATCTCGATCCCTCTCCCCCTCTTCATAAGGAATTCTCAGCTTCTTCACTCTTTCTGGCAATGTAGGGAGTGGGATTATTGAATCCTTATCGATGACACCATCCAAGATGCCATATTCCATAGCCTCCACAGGAGACATGAACCGGTCTTTGTCGATATCCTCCTCGACTTGCCCATAAGTTCGGCCAGTGAAACCAGTAATGAGTCTTATCACATGTTCTTTGTTCTGCGAGATCTCCCTGGCCTGAACTTCCACATCTAGGACTGTACCGCTTAAACCACCAAAGGGCTGATGGATCATTATCCTGGTGTTGGGCATGGCAAGACGCTTGCCTTTGCTGCCACCTCCGAGGATGATCGAAGATGTTGATGCCGCAAGACCAAATGCAATGGTGGAAACATCTGCTCTCACAAGCTGAATCACATCATAGATGGCCATGGTAGCACTGCAAAAAATACAGAAAGATAGCACTTAGGAGAATCACAAGCAAAAAACATGGGAAAATACAAAATGAATTAATTAACTTCACACAAGACCATGTGGGCATTTTTTTCAGCCCAAAACAGGAAAAACATAAATCTGTCCTTGAAGTTGTCTTATATCATCTGTCTCATTATCCACATGAACATTCTCCAACCCTCCAACAAAAGGTTTATATTGTCAGACCAAATTTCCTTAGGTGGTGCTGAACTTGAAATTCAATAGGCAGATGTTTTTGGTTCAATAAACCAGATGACCATTTTTTTTTTAAAGATGACTAAAGGAATGCCACCAATCCCTAATAAATTGAGTAAAAACTACCTTAGAGAAATGGACAGCTTTCATACTTCACCTTTTCTTCATCCCGCCAAGGTCACAGAAATTTGATTTAAATAGTTTTTCATACATTTTAACTCATTTGAGGTAATTTAAGAAGAGTAAGACTTGATTGAATTTGCATATCATGTGACCAATTAAACAATCATTTGACAATATATAGTGCCCTTGTAATGAAGTTTAGAAAGAGAGAACAATATATTGTCTTATATAATCATTACATGGTAACCAAGTGCAATGCTAAATTTAGCAAGATGGCTAGCAGCCTATCACAAACCTATGGAGAGAAACTATGAACCACCATCCCCTCCCTTTGGTCTTTGATCACACTAAACTCTATGCCACAAAGGTTAACATCTCACACAATCTGTTCCAAAGTTTACATTTAAAAGAATCAAGTTTCAAGCTTTTGTTTACATTCTTATTATCATCATATATCTATCTGCATCCCTAGCCAAGATAGCTCCAATAATCTTAAATCCTCATTATGCACGTGTCTAACTTAGTAGAGTGGACACAGACATTGGGTCATTATTGATATGATATGCAATCCCGATAGTAAAAAACAGGAATTTTCTGGCTTCATGACAAATTCTTATGATTGGTAGGAGCTGCCTCAGTATATATTCTCTATATGCATCCTTTACGACTAGCATAGACAAGTGGAACATGAGGATTTCAGCAAATCCATGTTACAGGTGTTTTCACCTGGAAATGCACAAGAAGCACATGTTATGAGCCAATGATCATTTACAAAAGAACATTGAATGTGTAAACATATTGCAATGAATGTACCAGCCTACTAGGATGACATGGTCAACCAAGAAAACCCTACATACATTTGCAGAGCAACGAGTATGCCGTTGGTGAAGGAAATTAGGGGACAGAAACTGAAGATATGAATTGTCAGTTAACTACGAGCTCTACATACAATCCCCTAATCCATTCAATGTCCACTTTAGATCTCCAAATATCTTTTTCCCTTCATCTCTCATCACTTTTATTGAAGTTGGTCCTCATATCACCTTATTTGAGTCAATGTCAATGGACTTCTGTCACCATTTGATCTCTTCACCTCCATCATGTTAATATGAACTTCTGTCACCCTTTGATTGCCTCATCAATCTGCCATTGAAAATATAGAGCTTTTATAATGTGGCCTCCCATCCCTCATGAAAGCTCAGTCTGTTCCACTTTCTGGTCCACTTGGGGGATCCTTCTAACCATTTCTTCTTTCTTCTTGACCCCCTGCTGTCTCCATTTTCCTGACCATTTTGTGGCTTCCCACTTAGATTGTAGATTCTAGATTCTTTGGCCCTTAGGTTTTAGTAGATGGGTCATCAACCTGCATTATGTAGCATGTATTCATCACCAAGCACCTGGAAGACAGATGTGGTTCCAAACCAGGCTTTCTCAAAACGGACTTCTTTCAAGACTTGATCTAGCAGCTTACTGGCAAAATCAAACAAGGTTATCAACTGATTCAACCAGAAATTGGAACAAGCCAAATCCCTATGATTTTTACTAATGAAAATTGTGTGGAGAATGGGTAAGTTTTGTGACCCCTCTCCTTTCTCCTCCCTCTTGGTTGACGGTCCTCCTCCATTTGCTTTTCATTTGTCTTCTTCTATGGAGAACTTGAGCCAAAAAGGGAAAAAAAACAAGTGAAAGGGGGACATGAGGGCATAACGCTGTTGGGAAACTTCTGCTAGTAATATCAATTCTTTTCGTCCGTTAAGGCTTTTCTTCTTCTGCTAGTAATATCAATTCCTTTCTTCCATAAGGCTTTTCTTTGGATGATTGGTCAAGCAAAGGAGTATTAGAAAGAGTGAATGTAATGTGAATTGTATGTCAGGGCAAAGGGGACCAATTTCACAAACTAAATGTTGAAATGTATGTTCAAATGACAGCAAAGAAGAAAGCTGGAAAGGAGGTAGCTGATTTTTTCC
Source organism: Zantedeschia hybrid cultivar (assembly GCA_030544215.1). Lineage (NCBI taxonomy): Eukaryota > Viridiplantae > Streptophyta > Magnoliopsida > Alismatales > Araceae > Zantedeschia > Zantedeschia hybrid cultivar. Next base: position 54,363,015 of record JARZZO010000011.1, read on the forward strand.
AGAGGCAAAGTGGACTATGTAGGTGTCATGTCAATGGAAAAGAAGACTTACTATATTTAGTGCAAGATGTTGAGGAGCCCCATGAAACAGCATGGTTCTCAATGGTGGTGGGATTCCATATGTCAGTCATGTCTACCGCGCTGTGTTTCAGCATCTCTATGTCAGTCTTGCTGTGTTTCAGCACCTCTGAAAGAAACATACTTCATTCAATTGCTCTGCAATTGACCTCTGAATGATCAGATATTCAGAATCAGGTAAAGCAGGAGACAATGAAAGAAGTTTTGAAATACTGTTCATCTTCTATGCCTTCAGCAAAACAAAAAGGCAGAGGGTTACAAGAAAGGTTGCCAGTGTGGCGGGTGGAAGGATTGATGAAGGAAGACTATATCTCTTTCTCTTAAGGCTGGATAGAGCATTAATGAAATTAGCTTTAGTTATCATTTGGGAACCGTCCAAAGAGTTTCTGATGGGGATCCAAATGTGGCAGAAGCGAAGCCAAGAATCTTTTGTATATTTCATTTGACCCATTTGATATATTTTCTTTTTTTTAAGATTTTTTAGTAAATCATTTATTTTGAATTATGGGTATTTAGGTCATTTGGCTTAGGATTTGAGTTAAGCTTTGCTTTAAATAGTGATGTAATCCCTCTTTTGAGAGATGATGAAAAATTTTGAAAGATTTTGAAGTCATGCAGTCTCCAAGATGGAGTTCTTCCTTCGGTGAGATGCCTTAAATCTTCCTTCGGTGAGATGCCTTAAATCTTCCTTCTCTGGTGTGATGCCGGGAAGATCCTTTCCATTGCCGGTGTGATGCCAGTAACCCCTTCCCTCTCCCCTCTTCCTACTCCTTTTCCCTTCTCCCCCACTGTCCCGCATTAGTTTGGTATCATAGCCCAAACTAGATCCGCACATTGCCACCACCGCCATCCTCATCTTCTTCCTCTCTGCTGACCTATCTCTATTTCTTTACGTATCTCTCTCTCCATCTCTTTCTCTGTCGTTTTCCCTATATATCTCTCTCTTTATCACCCTATCCGCATCCCTCTCTCTCTTCTCCCTGTTGCTTGTCGCCCAGTGCCAGAAGGAGTGCTGCAACGACCGTCGTCATCGTCTTCCCTGCCAAGCAGCATCAGGACGGCGTTCGTCCGAGCGATTTTGTGTGCCAAGCCGGCGCCCTTCCCGCCTGCCACCATCCACGTGGCGGCCCACAGCTGTTCGTAGCCTGCAGGCATCGTCGCCTGTGGCGACTGTCAGGCGTCTCCCGCCAAAACTGCCACCCCGTGTCACACAGCGCCCTAGCTCGTACACACCAAATCATCTCGTCTCTCGGCCACCTAGACAGGCCTGCCCCACCCGCCGCCCGTCTTCCTGGTCCTTGTCGATTGTAGTGTTTCCGTATGCCGCCGCCACGATCCCTGTTCTCTTGCAAGTGGCCTGTAGGTAGAGAAGACGACCCCAATCCAAGCGGCCCGTTCTCTTTGAAGCTACCCGGATCCAAACCCATTGGGTGGATTCACTTGACTTAACCTTGAGCTAGTTCACTGCACATCTTCCCCTTGCTTCACATGGTTGTCCAGTTCAACTGAACCACGGTTCAATTCGTCTTGAGCATCGGTCCGAGCCCACTCGGCCCTTCACTCCCAGCTAGGATCCTAATCGCACCAGGACTAAAGCATCTAGCACATAAGCACCAGTGGTCTGAGCCAGGGACCCTCCGGGTCCGCTACAGTGTACTACCGGTGCACAATGACTTGCTTATCACACTGCCGCCACCAGAGGCACATCCGTGCTCCTATTCGCACGTCATTTGCGTCGTCGGGATCGCCTCAACGAGGGTGACCTTGCTCCATACCCTATCAGTTAGCGTTACCGCGTTTTGCATGCCATCCCTATATGCTTTACGAGGATTTTTGTGCCTGCTGTTCGAGGTCGTCTTGGACTCCGTTTTATGTGCCGATCGTACCAATGGCTTCCACATAGTGATGCCAACTCGTCTAACATCTTGACTCTGCCGACGTGCATCGTTTTGCATGCCGCACTTGCACATGCCCCACGGACGTTCGTTCATTCGTCCCAAGGCCCGCATCTGCCACCTCAATTTGCGTGCCCACTTTCGGATGCCTCTGCTTACGTGGCACGCTTCGCGGGATGCTGGCTACTTAAGCAAGTATTGGGGCTTGTCTGAAGACCTTGAATAGATCAACTTAAAGAGTGATTGGATTAACTTCAAAAGCGAGTTAAACCATGATTGGACCCAGTTAAAGAGTGACATTTAGAGCTTATATGCCATGCTAACCAAACCAAAGGAGGTTGTCTACCAGGCCGACCCGGCAATGATCGAGGAATATGAAAGACAAATGAGTCCAATCCAGCCAAAGCCGAAAGAGACTATTATGGATGTGATCGATCAACTGCAAGTCGTTCAAGACACCATCAGTCGTATGGATTTGACCATATCTAGGGCGACATTGAGGTGCACTTCCCACCTCAAGTTGAGACATTCCTTTACATGATGATCCAAGAGGTGTCAGTGCTCTGTCCTGCTATCATCATTTCTTATTGGATATTGACTCACTTCGAAACTTGAAGACGAGTTTTCTTAAACCAGGGGAGAATGATGGAGATCTAAATGTGGCGGAAGCGAAGCCAAAAATCTTTTGTATATTTTATTTGGCCCATTTGATGTATTTTCTTTTTTTAAATTTTTTTAAGGTCAAGTTTAAGCCATTTATTTGAAGCAAGGGTATTTAGGTCATTTGGCTTAGGGTTTGAGTTAAGCTTTGTTTTAAATAGTGATGTAATCCCTCTTTTAAGGGATAAGTCACTTCAAAACTTGAGGACGAGTTTTCTCAAACTGTGGGAGAATGATGGGGATCCAAATGTGGCGGAAGCAAAGCCAAGAATCTTTGTATATTTTATTTGACCCATTAGTCGCCCATTTGATGTATTTCCTTTTTTTAAAGATTTTTTTAGGGCAAGTTTAAAACGTTTATTTTGAATTAGGGGTATTTTGACTTAAGGTTTGAGTTGAGCTTTAATTTAAATAGTGATGTAATCCCTCTTTTAAGAGATAATGAAGAAATTTGAAAGATTTTGAAGCATGCAGTCTCCGTGATGTTGTTCTTCCTTTTGTGAGATGCCCTAAATCCTCCTCCGGTGCGATGCCGGGAAGATCCTTCCCACTGCCAGTGTGATGCCGCTAACCCCTCTCCTTCCCCCTCTTCCTCCTCCCCTTCCCTTTCTCCCCCAGTGTCCCACATCAGTTTCTGAGCAAGTTTGCTCTGCCAGGAGTTTCTCCATTGAAGTTAACCTGGTTGGTGTCCCCACTGAAAGCAAGGAACCAATAATTGGATTTTGGGGTCCAGACTTTTCCTGGTCAGTCATGATCTTACTTTGGGCAAAAGTAGCCAGTTCTTGCTAATTCCTCCCCATCAGGTCAGGATGGTTTCCACTCATTCTGATTCAATTTACTTGATTCAGCTGATTTTCATAGTTCCACGAGCGAAAAGTCATTCTCTTTCCTACTACAGGAGAATCCAACTTCAAAATGGGTGGGGAAAACTTATACTTTCAGTGTCATTTTCCCCACTCTTTGGTGAGAGAAACTTTGAATTTATAGATACATGCTGTTGTAGTACTATGTATGCTTGCGAGGGTGAAAACATTACTCCCTTATTACCCTGTCTCTCTCAACTCTGCGCCACCCATATTGTACACCAGTAGGGGTGTAACTAAAACCACCCAGTGCTACTCAATCTACTGGTTGCTGCTTGTTTATGGTTTATGCTGCCTCGATTTTGCCGGGCATCTCTACGGCTCTCATTTTCATTAAATGAGAGCAGCCACCTACGTTTGGGCTCTGCTATTCATCCTGTATTCAACACTATGATAATAGTTTGGCCTCACATTAGTAGCTCCATATATCATAGCAGGAAGCCAACAGCAACCCCCTTCTCTCTCTGTCTCTCTCTGTGTGTGTATATATATATATATATATTGTGTGTGTGTGTGTGTATACATAGTTTGCTATACATTCCCGCTGGCAGCATTTAAACTTTTTTTTTTTTTTGGGGGGGGGGGGGGGGGGGGGGGGGGGGGGGGCTAAGTGGGTGTTTAGAGACACTATATTTTGATAGAGACTCTAACTCACAAAATAAGATAAAATTAAAAGAAGGATAGACGCTCTTTTATTTTTTGTCACGACCACAAGAAACCAACCCTACGTCGCATCTACATATCCCTGTCCTTGCCTCCTCAGATCTGCCACCAGATGAAGCCCAGCTCGCTGCGCTCCAGCGCCGCCGCGATGGCCGCGCCCTGCTCTGGCGACGGCGTGAACTGGCTGCCGAAGCAGACGTAGATGACAGAGGCCTCCCTTAGCTGCGCATCCAACCACACTCGCAGAGCGCTTGCTCATTTGCGCGGCAGAACGTTCTGCCAACATGAAGCAATTGCGATGTCTGCACGCAGTGCCTGTCCGGCTGCATCACCGTCTCCGTAACCCCTCCCTCCTCCTGGCCAAGCTTCTCCGCTTCGCCGCCATGTCCCCCACGGGGACCTCTGCTACACCGCCCGCCTCCTCTCCCATGGTCTACACTGTGATGAGATCCACAGCAGTGGCAGCGCAAGTCGGCTACTACGAATAGAGGATGCCATTGTCATCAGAGCCCTCGTTTAGATCTGGAATAAGCATTTACTACAAATAGGGGATGCCGTTGTCATCGGAACCCTCATCTAGATCTAGAATAGGATATTGTTGCCTCCCAAACCATGATTAGATCTCCTTGTTGGAGTAGAAGGCGTTGATGATGAGGTTGAGCAGTTGGTTGATCTCCGCCTGGAAGGCGAAGGTCTCCATCTCCCCGCCGCCCATTTGCACGTCCACCATGGCCGCAGGAACACAGCAGCTGGTCGCGTTTCCAACCAACAACAGCGAAAGCAGCAAACAAAGAGAGGCTACAAGGTGGTGAGAGCTCTAGTTTCAACTTCGTTCGTGATCTCGGAGAGCGAGAGGAGCCAGAAGTGTAGATAGAGAGAGAGAGAGACAGAGAGAGAAAGAGAGAGGGAGAGAGGAATCGAGAAGCGGTGGGGGGTTGGGTTTGCTCCTGAGTGTTCCACGTCTTGTCCTCCTGCCTAGAAGGCTCATCACTTCCTCGAGCCCTTGCCATTTTGAACTGCACATCCTCCTCCACGCTCCCCAATCTCACTTTTCTTTTTCTTGGGTTTATAGAGAACTCTCCTGTAATGGAATGGGATCAGAGGTAGATCTATGTTCCCGTCCCATTTCAAAAGTTATCATGTTTTTGTCAAACATGATAAGTTACCTGTTTTATAACTTAAAACTATTATTACCAAACACACCATAAGGGATGGGAACAAACCTAAAGGCTAATTGAAACAATTTCCTATTTATGATTATTTTAATTTTTTATAAAATATTTAGACAACTGTGGATGAGTTTCATGATTGGATGGTTAAGTTTAAGCCCCAAAGAATGAAAGCAACCTTGGGGTAATCGAACATTTAAAAAAATTTAATGATCTTTATTTTTAAATATGGACGGGGGGAGTTTTTCTCCCCACAAGGTCAGTCAGCTGCCACCATTGCAGCTGACTTTAACTGTTTCCTACACACACCCACATGCACACATACACACACGCACCCCCCCCCAGCAACCAGTTTGTCTTCTCCACCCTGTGATGCAGGAACTCACCGCACAGAACAGAGAAGGCCAGCACCCTCTGATGGGAGCTGGCTGGATATGGTCAGGCTGTGTCTGAGCAATTCTCCCTCTCTCTCCTTCTCAATTTCACTCTCTCTTTATATGTCTATCTATCTATCTATCTATGTATTCTTTCTTGCTTCAGGGGGAGGCAGTTCATAATCATGAAACATAATGGCCAGGGACTTATTAGAGGAGTCAACACTGCTGTGATCTTTTCTACTGGCAAATCCTCATTCACTATCACCCTTTGTAAGTAGCTCATCAAAGCTTCTTGGTGTGTCTCTGACCTTTTGATTAACTCCAAGATACATCGCTTAGCAGGAGTTTTGTCCAGATGTTTCAAAAGATCATATTGAGTGGCTAGAGTTGGTTGTTCAGCAGCCTCTTCAGGCTGAGCTTGTTGCTGCTGTTCTTGTGAGGCTGCCGCATGGGGAAACACAATTATATATATATATAAATATATATAGTGGTATTTAAGAGCTACTATTTTGTGGGGATGTTACACATTGTATTCTAATGAATTTTAAAATGGTGCCTAAGTTTCCTTGGAGATGACTGTTTAGCTTGTCAAGAGTTGCTTCTGATGATAATGCTCGGGTTGTAACTGATCAAGTCTTGAAAGAAGTCCATTTTGAGAAATCCTGGTTGGAACCACATCTGTCTTCCAGGTGCTTGGTGATGAATACATGCTACATAATGCAGGTCGATGACTCATCTACTAAAACTGAAGGGCCAAAGAATCTAGAATCTAAGTGGGAAGCCGCAAAATGGTCCAGAGAATGAAGACAACACAGGGTCAAGAAGAAAGAAGGAATTATTACAAGGATTCACCAAGTGGACCAGAAAGTTTTCTACTTCCTTTTGAGAAACACCCTGATATTCAAAGCATTTAATGTACATTGTCCACCATGCTGCCGCCTATCTCAATCACACCATAGACACTTCCATAAGAAAAAGAAACTATCGCACAATAATTTATATTTGACTTTGCAACATCCATTTGCTCCTTTCCTTCATATGGGGTCTCTCAAAAGTCAAGCCAATATGTCCTTGAGAGTAATGAACTCAATGGACCTTACCCATCCCAACAACTGTGCCATTATAGACAACCGCAAAGTTGGAGAGCCTCTAGCCATTAAAACTTCATGCTCCCTCATGTTCACACATATTTGCATCAACAGAGCATGAAGTGCTGCTAGACTCATCTTATGAGCTGCTAACCCACTGAGTCCAACCGCCAAATATTAGAGGTTTAGATCATCATCTCCTTTCATCACCTCAAGAAGGCCAAATAGAATTAGAATTCAATCATCAAATTCTTCTTTCCATGGGGTAAACAACCAAACATAGTTCAGCTACTTTTAAAAACAAAAACTATGTCAACAAATCAGTGAAAGAAGAGAAACCTAAGAGAAATTAGAATATGGTAAATTAACAAAGTATACTCTCCTCTCCTTCTTCACATGTCTGGGATAATGGCAGCTTCCCTTCTCCTCTTACCGATTTGCCAGGACTAGTAAACTACAGTTCACATCTGGGAGAATGGCAACCTCTCTTCCTCACCTCCCCCTTCCCACCAAAACCGATGGATAGCCTGATCTTCCTCTTACCCTCCTCCCCCCACCTTTTATTTTTGTATTATTTTCTAATACTCCTATTGCTTCCTACCCTTTTCGTCATATGGGAGCATGATACTCTTCATTCTTTGCTTTTTGCAATTTCATCAGCAGTCTCCATCCCTTCCTCCTCCTCTCTGGACTCGGGATCAGCTTTTACTTCCCATTTCTGGATCGCAAGTGCCAATCCAACACGATTAGGCATTCTATGTCTCATCTCTTGGCCCATCTCATGTATGTCTACAATCAAAATATGCTTTTGTGACAGTAATCTCTATGCGACTCACAACATCCATACCATGGTTCGCCGTATCGTACTAGATCGGGCCGACTCGTATGAGTCAACCCATATCTGAGCCGCGACCCAATCCGCTGGCATGCTCGAATCAGATGATTCGGCTTGGACCTCTCCGGATCGGTCCAATTCGAGCCGTATCGTGTCCGACTCGTGTTGGATTGCACGATACCAGCTCGAGCCACTGTGATCCAGTGCGAGCCAGTCACAGTTCGGCTCTAGTCGATGTGATCCAGCCCGAGTCGGACCCAATACAAGCGGATCCGATACGAAACATCCTAAAAGCCCCCATTTTCATGTCTACTACATTTCTATTCTGACAGAAACACAGTTCGCACCCTTCTTGTCCTTCCCCCTTCTTCTTTCTTCCCTTTTTCTTGGTGTTTTTGGGAGATCCAAGGAATTTGGACCATTTGAAGGTGATTTTGTTGAAGGATAAATGGTCTTTAAGCTTTAAGGACTGTTTCCATCTGGATTGAAGAAGGTAAGCATCCAAACCCTCAAACTTTTTTTATTTTTATCTTCTTTTCTTGTTATTTGATGTTGTTTAGGGTATTAAAACATAAAGAATAGGTAGATCTATTGCCTCTTTATAATTTTGACATGAAAAAACTTAAATTTGATCAAATTTGAAGTTGATTTAAAGATTTTTATTAAATGTTAAAAAATATAATAAATAAATAGATGATCTATTTATGTAATGATGGACATAGATCTATGCCTTTCACATGTTCGGTGAAATTCTGATCCAAAATCCTAGAGTATAGAGAATAATTTATTAATATAATTATTAAGTTATTAAATAAATATAAAAATATAAAATAATTTATAAATTGTCTACTCTAAAGATAAAATTATCTATATAAAGTTATAAACATGCAAGGCAACATGATTAGATCTATGTTATAAATATGAAATTTTTAGTTTTAAATATTATTTTAAAATAAATAAATAAATTAATGTATAATATATTAATACTTAATATTTTTTAAATGTGATACTTATATACAAACATTGGGCATGCCTCAAATTATATTTGCGTTCTTCATGCACATTAAAATTTGAATGTCTAATTAATATTCGTATATTATTTAATTTGTTAAATTTATTTTAATAATTTATTTAATTTTTCTAAGTAAAAATTGGGCATGCACTTTAAGTCATATTTCTCTAAATATGTCCAATTAATATTTGAAATTTTTTAAATTTTTTAAATTTATTTTAATAATTTATTTCAACAGGAAAAATCTTTTAATGTAAGGATAATTTTAACATCACTTCAAGTTATATTGTTCTTCGTTGTTATTTAATGTATTTTTTTGTTATTTTTCTTTTGTTCGTTGCAAGTAGATGGCCGCACAACCCCCTCATCGAGAGTCTGGAGACATAAGATGACAGCATGGGACCATAGTTGATGACTTCAAGCAAAAGTTCAAGTGCAACTACTATCAATTTATAGGACAAGGCGGTGATATTTCTCGATTGGGGAAGCACCTTGCTGGAGAAAAAACAGTTGGAAATAATGAAGTCATTGAGTGTAAAAATATTCCCATAAAGGTCAGGACCTAGATGGCTCAACACTTGAAAATTTTAAAGGAAGTCTGCTTAAAGAAGGCTGCAGACAAGGAGAGGGAAGAGCGCATGGGCGAAGGAGATGATGATGCAAAAGAAGGTTGGACTGAGTCTAATGATGATGATGATGTTCATAAGGTACATGGCCGTGAGCCTCCTCCACATACTCGACGAGTGATGGAGCACAACAGGTATGAATATCGGGAGAGAGAATTTATGAGAGCTCAGGTAGTTCACTTTCAAGGAGCAGAGTAGGGTATTGGTGGATCATCAGGTGCTGGTGGAAGCTCCTCTAAAGGGTAGGCTCAACCTAAGAGGAGTATATCCTCCTATTTCACTAGTGGACCAACGCCTACATGTCGGCCTCAGAAGCACAAGTCAAGCACTCATGTTAAGGAGGTTGACCCTTATATATTTCCTAGGGAGCATGAGAAACAAACAAAGGTTGATAATGTGTACAAAAAGAAGGTATATATTGGAAAGGACTGTTGCAAAATTCTAACATCATGCAGATATCTCCTTTAATGTAGTAAACATCCCTTACTATTCCATTATGATCCATAAAGCATAAGCTCAAAGATTACATGTTAAGCCCCTTACTCCAATAGAACTAGTAAGGAAATATCTTGATGATGAGATGTTGGCCCAAAATATTTTTATGCATGACAAAATACTTAACATGAATATCCATGTAGTCATGCGATACGGAAAAAAAAAACATGTCTATATGTATGCAAAAATAGGTCATGTGCATGCATACATAAAAGAAGACAAAGGCGAAGGATATATCTTGGTGAAAACAGCCCCGAGATGCTTTAATATGCTGTCCAAAACAGTCCCGAAGTGCCTCGAATATGCTGTCCAAAACAGCCCCAGAAGCCTACAATATGTTGTCCCAAAACATCCCCACAAGCTCCCTAAATGGGCCCGCTAGGCAGCCCGATATGCTGCTGAAAATGGGCCTAGAAGTGATGCGGGACAGGAGAGGGGGTAGACCGGAAGTAGAGAGAAGAGAGGGGTTGGAGGAGAAGAAGGCTAGGGTTCCCGTCCCGTCTCGGGAGAAAACACGCAACGGCGGCTCGTCATTTCAAATTTCTTCTTCAATGCTTTCCTACGAGGGGATACAGGACAATATATAGACTCTTCAAAGAAACCCTAATATGAAAATTACTAAACTACCCCTAGGACTCCGAAAATAACTAAAAAACATGGGAAAATTACATGTAAATTAAAAGACTCCAAATGGACCCCTAATGGGCCAACTAAACTGCACATTGGGCCTTTGACCCCATTTCAACCGTTCCTGGATCCCCATCATTCTCCCCTGGTTCGAATAAATTCGTCCTCGAATTTTAAAATGAGTCAATATCCATGGGGGAATGATGGTAGCATGCTCGGAAAACAACACCGATGACCCATGAACCATCGCGCGCATGAATGCTCCAACATGAGGAGAAAATTGTGCCTCGACGTCGCTCCATATGTGGTCAAAATCATGCAAACTGATGACATCTTTAACGACCTTCGGCTGATCGACTACATCTTCCAGTAGCGGTTCTGTCTTCGGCCCATTCCCTTTAGTGGGGAAGAGGTCATTATCTGCTATAGGCGTCACTGATTCGACCTCCCCCAAATATTCATCTTCTAGGACTGGATCGGCCACATAGTGCACCTCCTTCATTTGATTTTCATACTCCTCAAGCATCGTTGGGTCGGCCTCATAGACAACATCTTTTGGCTTGGTCAGCTTGGCAAGCATGGCAGAAATCTTCTGAAGTTCACTCCTCATCTCGGACTTCTCACGCTCCCAATCATCTGCTTGTTGAAACCTCTCTCGATCCTGGTAAGTGGCATTGGGAATAAGAAAGGGAGCCTGGTATTCCTCAGGGTGTATTAGACAATCTCGTCCAGTATGATCAATCACAACTTGCCGCTCGTCTATCCATTCTCTACCCAAACCGATATACGAGCCATTGGGTATAATCTTGCACCATGCATCATCATAATACCTGACGGCTCGGGAAGTACTGATGCTCCTTAAGAGATGGAAAAATGGCACATAGACTTGATTTCTAGAGACCCTTACGTAGTCCGTGTGGGAGATAGAATCCACAATAGATTGTGCAATGATGTTGCCGAACGACGTTGCCTCAAGATACACCCGAGTTTTCACGGAATTGGGTAGCTCTACCTCAAAACTAAAATCCATGATGATAAAACGTACCACTGGCCAAAGAAATGATGGGCGAGGTCCGCCTCACTGCAAGGATGCCAACGATACGATCGGCACAAGAATCGGAGCTCAAATCATCATCCTCGATATGCGTGCAAAAAGTGGCACGCAAAACGAGGTAAGCGGGCACTAGCTGCTGCGAAATCTGTACGCTGGGATGCTGGCACGCAAATCGAGGCAACTTGGGTTGGCCTCGGATGCACGTTCCGGGTCCTCAGTATGCGTGCACAAGTGGCACGCAAAATGAGGCAAATATGGGAACAGCACACTGGATCTGAGTTGGCCTCGTCGAGACGGATCCGGCGGCGCGAACGGTGCACAAATCGGAGCCCAGAAAGACCTCGAACGGCGCGTCCGAGTGTCCTCGTAAAGCGTGCAAGTGCGGCACGCAAAACGAGACGCTGCTGTCAGGCGGGACGTACAGCGAGGTCGGCCTCGCCAATACGATCCCAACGGCACAAGCGGCACGCAAATCGGAGCACAGACGAGCTCCAGGCGCTGGCGGTGCGATAAGGACACCTATTGCACCGCCGGGTGCACTGCACTGGACCAGGCTTGGACCGGGTTCGGCCCAATCTGACCTGGGTTGGGGCCACGGCTGAGCCAGGTGGCTCAAACCACTCGTAATTAGGACCAGGGGCCTGGGATCGGCTACGGCTCGAACCGGGCCTGGTTGGAACCTGACCTGGTTCGGACCAGGGCCAGGCCGAATCTGGTTCAACCAGGTAGGCCCCTTAAGGGCGTTGACCCGTGTTGACCCGTCCCAACGTCTCCTGCCCCGGCTCCCACCCTTCCCCAAACCCTTACGCAGGGAGGAAGAGAGTTGAGGGAACTGGCGATGGCGGCGCCGACGGCGAGGGGCACCGGCGAGGGCGGCGCCGGCAGCGAGGGGTGTCGGTGATGGCCGGGGAGGGGTTCACGCAGGGAGGAAGAGAGCGGGGGAGCTGGCGATGGCGGCAGAGACGGGCTGGCTGGAGGCCGGCGATCGCGGCGATGGGGCGGAGCGGCGACGGCAACGGCTGCCGCGGCAGCAGCAGACGATCCGATCGATCCTCGCCACACCATGCACCGCTTCTCCGATCTCCTCTTCTTCGTCTTCTCCGTCTTTCCTCTTTAGCCCTAATCGAACCAGAGGGGAGGCGGCTGGCTAAAGCGGGGTGTTGGCAGGCGGCTCTGGCAGCGCTGGAGCGAGGCGGCAATGGCGGCGGTGGGGTCTCATGCTGTCCTCGTCGGGCTCGCAGGGGAGCGACAGGGGACGGGGAAGCCGGGAAGCATCTGCGGTGGGCTCGGCCCGAGTCCACGAACCGCCAGGAAGGGGAGCTCGCCAGGGTGGCCGCGTGTAGGTGGTGCCGGCTACGCGTGAACGGCAGCTCCTTCCCGGAATAGCGATCGTGGAACAAAGAAGAAGCGGCGCACACCGAGAGAGAGAAAGGAGAGAGGTGAAGGAAAGGGATGGAGATCGAGCAGCAGCTGCGTGGCTTCGGGGTGCAGAACTTGGATCGTGAGAATGATCCAAAAAACCGGGCTCTGATACCAATTGATGCGGGACAGGAGAGGGGGTAGACCGGAAGTAGAGAGAAGAGAGGGGTTGGAGGAGAAGAAGGCTAGAGTTCCCGTCCCATCTCGGGAGAAAACACGCAACGGCGGCTCGTCATTTCAAATTTCTTCTTCAATGCTTTCCCACGAGGGGATACAGGACAATATATAGACTCTTCAAAGAAACCCTAATATGAAAATTACTAAACTACCCCTAGGACTCCGAAAATAACTAAAAAACATGGGAAAATTACATGTAAATTAAAAGACTCCAAATAGACCCCTAATGGGCCAACTAAACTGCACATTGGGCCTTTGACCCCATTCCAGCCGTTCCTGGATCCCCATCAAGAAGACTGCGAAATAGGGCCCAAACCGCAGCCCAATATGCTGCTAATATAAGACTAGGAGCAGTCCAATAAATATAGCCCAATGGGGAGTCCAGAATGGGCCTAAATATTAGTCCAAGCAGCCCAACATGCAGTCCAATATCCTTCAAATAGTGGGAGAATGACAACCCAAAACAAAAAACTGCACCAAACAGAAAATCCCAAGAGAAGAAAATGGCCAATGGTCCTCTCTCTCTCTCTCTCTCTCTCTCTCTCTTCTTTAAATAATAGGGAAGAGAGGGAGGAGGGGACCGATGGGGGGTCCCCCACCGGTTGTGGACCCCCCGCCGGTTTCCTCCCAAGGAGGAAACAGGGGGGTCCATTCCCTCCCCCCCCCCCTTCTCCCCTCATTTTTAAAATTCAAAAAGAGAGAGAGAGGGGGATTAATGGGCAATTAAGAGGGGGTAATTAGTGGGAACCTTCTTTATGCTGTCTATGGTTAGTGGAGCCCCCACTAACTCTATGTTTAATCCCCCAATGATTGAAAATCCATCTCCATTCACACTTGTTCAAAGAAGAGAAAAGGGAGTTGAGAATTAATGAGGTTCTTTTCATTAATTGAGAGAAAAGGACGAGGAGGAGAAAAAAAATAAAAGAAGGGGAGAGGTGACACCCCCCCCCCACCGGTGGGGGTCCAAACCAGTGGCACCCCTCACCAGTTCCCAACCGGTGGGGGTCCAAACCAGTGGCACCCCTCACCAGTTCCCAACAGGTAGGGATGCCCACCAGACCCCTCTCCTCTCCCTACCCTCTCACTCTCTCTCAAAAATTCACTATGGTGGCACCCCCCACCTGAATCTTTTTTACGGCTGGACCCCCCACCAGATGTGGCCTCCATGGCCAATAAATACACTTCCATGGAAAGCTCAAAACACACCTTGCATGATTCCAAGGTTAAGTGTTGTCCATATGAAGACTGAACTTTGTGCCTTGCACAAGTTCAAAGCGAGCGGTGGAGGCGGCTTCATTTCTAGGGGTTTTCTTATGGTTTTTCTAGGAGAAGCTTGGCTGAATTTTTATTGTAAAACCACCCTTCTATAAGGTAAAATTATGTCAAAACCTTGAATGAAATATTAGTGTGTTTTGTGTGCATGTGTGTATGTTCATGTGATCATGCAATAAACTCATGTCTAAATAACACTATATTAGTGTGATTACACACACATACATAATTAATTAATTAATTAATCCAATGTTCAATAAAATACACACTTAACAAAATGCATAACTAAATATCCTCGGCCTCACCCCTACATATAACTAAGTCTTGATCAATATTTAAGACTTAATAAAACACATACACACTAAATAATACACTTGAGTTTAAAAGACCAAAATGCCCATCACCCCCGGATAATTAATTAATAAGAAAAATTAGTATTAATCAATAAAAATCAGTAAAAATTAATAAAAATAAGTAAAAACTAGTTAAAAAACAATAAATATATAAAATAAAATATAAAAATTCCTGAAATGACCTAAATACCCCCCAGAACTTAATAAAATTACTAAAATAACCTCCATCATGATAAAAACATGTAAAAATCATAGAAAATTCTAAAAATGCCAAAATCCCCAATATGTCCAAAATAGCCTCCAAACCCTAAAAACTGGTAAAATTACCAAAATGCCCTCGATGCAATAAAAAAATTTTTTAAAAATCCCAAAGCATAAAAATATAAAAACATGGTAAAAGCCCAAAAGTCCGATTAAGCGTAAAATTATTAAAATATCCCTATAACCCAAGTATACTTAAAACAACCCTAAAGTGCCTCTTAAGGTTTTGAAGCATCCCCAAAATACTAAAATACATCTCACGAGCTAAAATAACCACATTAACACTATATCCCTAATGTGACATAATTACATAAATACCCTTATGGATCCCAGATATTTAGAATCAATCTAAAAATATTGGGAATTAATCCCAAAACACTTAAAAGTGAATTTAAACACTGAGTTCATCCTAATACATTGGAACAAATCCAAATGCTCCAAAGACTTGGGAGAGGCCAAGGATTTAATATAAAAGCTGCCCTCACATATGCGCACGTCATGTGGTAGTATAAATGGTTTGAAGGGCATCATTTAGACGGTTAATCAAGGGTTGTTGAGTGGTTGCTTGACATAATTAACAATGATTGAGGTCAGTGGAGAGAGGTCGTATACTCGGATCTTCGCCTGATCCAAAGTCTTAGACTCCCTGAGGGCTAATTCCAAGTTCTTATAGCCCAAGAAACAAAATAAATAAAACCGACCTATATTTCTCCAAATAAAATAAAAAAATAAAAAATATATTCTAGGAGAGATCTAGGTGCAGGTCTAAACAGATGGCACGTCCAGTGGGACCTCTCTTTTCCTTTATCTCTCCGTTCGGTAATGCCCTCACCATATCCCTACTACTAACTTCATCATGTCTTATGCAGGTGCTTAAGTCTCTATACTAAGGACATCGATGGCAGCAAGGGTGGTTTATGGTCCACTCGTGGTGGCGACCCACGCAAAGTGTCGGTACCTGACTACCCCGACATGCTTCGGGGACTTCCCCGCAATTATAGGATCTCCCTACTTCCTGAGAGTCGTTCCGGCGCCAGAACTCGCTCTAGGGAAGACGAAGAAGAGGCGCGCTTCCCGTGCCAGGAAAAGCAACACTGATAGTCAACGACAACTGGTCTTCACCGCCAACATCATCAGCATGTCTCCAGCCTCCTCATCCAACAAGAAGTAGAGGCAGAAGAATGCACTGCCAAGCCCGTCTAAGACGGAAAAAACAATACTTGTGGTAAACAAACGCATCCGTCTAGACGGCGGAGAGCTCTTAATCACCAAAACTCAACATATCCCGACAATTCCAATCTGCAACCGATTCGGGATTCTGCCGAAGGTGTGCCAAGACTTAGCGACCTTCAAAAAGAAGAAAAGGACTCCTAAGGCCCCTGCCCGCCAGGAGCTGATAATCATACCAAAGCCCGACATGCCTCGAGCAGGGGGCAATGCTACACCCCGAGCAAGGGGAAACTCTAAGAAGGACCAGAACATCCGCCTAAAAAAGATGTAGGTAACCAAGGAAGAAGCCTGCAAGATATGACAAGCTATGGGTAACCAAGGAAGAAGCCTGCAAGATATGATAGGCTGGGGTCACCCTAGCAGAACAATAGCCTCACCAACCCGCAGAGCCGGTGAGGCAGATAGCCAATTCGACAACCTGGCCTCGTCCTTAACAGGGTTAGAAAAGGAAAGGTGCCTATAAGGCACAAGAACCTGTTCAAAAGCGGACATCTGTCTTTGAAAGGTTGGGCGCTCTTGTTCAACCAATCCAAAAAAAAGAAAAGAACTGCCAAAATCAAGGTTAAGAAACCTGTGATCGGGTCTCGGATCGGCCGGTCCAAAATCGATCGGATCGACCGAGTCCGATCCTAGTCAACACAATCATGGCCGATCCTGACTGAGTTAGGCTCGACTGGATCGGATAGCAGGAAAAAAATTAAAAAAAAGAAAAAGAAAAAATATAAAAATATATAAAATACAAGTCCAATACATAATTGTGTTGAAATACATTAATTTAAAGTACATAAGATGTTGTTGGACAAAAAAACTTAAATAAACTTATATATATGATCATGAACTTATATTTATTCCAAACGTACATTATACTGAATGAACATATGGCTTACATACTCAAACCATGACATATAACTCTAGTAGTATTGTTCATATTGCATCACATACCGGCTATAGTCATCCGTATTGATATAAATGACTGACAATTGTGGATATTCTAGACAACCCCCTAAATAGTCGGATGTATCAAAATGTTGAGGGTAAACTACATATCCAATAGGATGACTATACCCTTCATATGGAGAATATGACGATGCATCTGATAGTTGCTCATGATATTCTCTCTCCCTCCTGAGTTTTTCTTTGGCTTCTGCACACTGAGGAGCTTTACCTTTGTCCTTCCTCCTTGATCTGTTGAATGTTTGAATGGGAGATTCTTCCCGTCCTGCTCTACTACCATGATGTTCATCTTGAGTAGCATGTGTGTATTCTTGTTCTCCAGTGAATTGAATTTGTGAAGGTGGGGCTGGGGCACTAGTAGTATCTCCACCATCCTCAGAACTGTCGGAACTTGTCTTTGATGTCAAGTCATTTGAAATTTGATATTATACCTCACCACTTGATTCTAACGTTTCATCCTCTTCCTCTATAGTCTCCAAGTCAACAATCTCAATTCCAGTAGCACTCTTCCTTTTGCTTGGTACTTGTTTTTTGCTCTTCTTCTGACGTTTTGAAGGAGGTTGAAAATCAGTATGTAGTGGAACATTATCTAACTCACCTTATGTCCATTCCCGATCATTTGGGTTGAATTCATGCTCATTTGAGGTGCTTGCATCAACCCATGTATTTAGTGGATGTTGCTCTTCGAACAGCTCATCCAAGTCTATGGGTTCTTCTGCATGTGTCGTCTCCGTGGCTTGTCCGGAAATTCTCTCTTTCTCCTGCCTTTGAAGGTTCATTATGAGCTCGAGATTTTTTAGTTTCAACCTCATGTTATAATGACAGAATACTAGCTTCTCTAGACAACTCGACTTCAATCTATTCATTTGCTTGTTGTGAATCAAGCCAAAGGTGCTTCAGTTTCTCTCACAACCTGATGAAGAGGTTGTTTGACTTAAGATCCGAATTGCGACATAGGCTATATCTTCATACCCATATGTTTTTCCATGATCTAACCACCAGTCAGCTGTAAATAGAAAATTAGCCATGTCAACAATGTGCAAGCTATAATTAAAAATTAAGTAGAACATCTGGTTAATAATTTTCAAATATGGACTCAAAATTTTGGCAACTCTTTAAGCAGTACTTGTCCCAAAGTGGTATAACATCATTCTGTAATTATGCATTTGCTTGCATACCATTATTGCTATGTCCTCATCTGCAAGCATGCGCTTAATAACAGACTTAGCCCCCATCAACATTTCCGAGCAACTATCATAGTTATCATTCTTCCCATCAGTTCTAAACATGTATTGAGGGTTGCAAAAATAATCTAAATAAATAAGTCGAAGTTAATTATTACTTAAGAATTAAGAGAAATGTGTATACAAATAATATATATAGAAAGTTAGTAGCTTACCAGCTGCATAAAGATCGTGATGTAAAGTGTGTTCCCAACGTCTGTCTATTATGTCCCACCACTTCACATAAGTTGTAGGATTGTTAAGTTGAATGAGCTCCTTAACTCTGTCCATAGCCTCATATAAATATCTCATATCCGATCTTCTTTCTCCATCACAAGATCGCAAGACAAGGACAAACGGTTCTACAATATTTAACATCGCTTGCACCCCCTCTCCAGAAGGACCTAGACTAAATTAAATTAGCCACTTTCTTACATTTCTCTCTGACCTTAGTTGGTATATGACGCAATATGTGATTCTCCCAATCTTCTGATGCTACCATCGTAATCAAATTGTTCTTTTGTTGACTTAAACTATCTAGAGAGATATATTGAAATGCAAATCTGGTGGCTCCCGAACGAAACAACTCTCTTCCATGAGTATGTGTACGCATGATATCCAGAATCTTGTTGTGGTTGTAGATGAATGTAGTGATAAATCGACCAGTCTTGACCACTCCATCTACCATCGGATCAGAACAAATGTCTTCCAACATCATATCAATACAATGAGCAGAATAGAGAATCCAGTATAGATGTTGTCTCTTCTACATCAACATTTGTCCAGCTAACTTGAACGCCGCTGCATTGTCCGTAACCACTTAGACAATCCTTTTTTCGCCCACTTCTTCTACCATTTGATCCATTAATTCATATAGGTAATGGACATTCTTTATTTTTTCAGATGCATCAATAGACTTCTAAAATAAGGTTCCGGCTTTACAGTAAATTAAGAAGTTGATCATACTTCTTGTTATCCCTATAAAGTTCCAAACGTGATAAGAAATCAGAAAGAGACCCATTCTGATTTAAGAAAAAATGAAGATAAGATAAAAAAATAAATATAAGATTTATGTACATGTCCATCTGTCGCACATTAAAGTGCATCCATACTCATTCCATATCCTTTCAAATGATGTAATATATGTTCGGATGTCGTCAACTTCCATATCCAAGTACTTGTTGTATATCTCATATGGGGAAGGTCCCTCAACCCTTTTGCCAACTTCTTGTATGCTCTCGATCATGGACTCATAATATGGCCCTTTGGCAGCATTAGCAGGGATACTATTATAGAAAAACCACCTAGCGATAGCTCTCCCTATCTTCTCCTTACAAAAATTTAAGTTCTTGAATGCACCACTAATAGAAGGTTGTTTATCCCTCTTCTTTGTGAGGAAGGGATCTATTGGACCTACTATAAGATCTCCAGCTCTAGTGAACTCCTGAGGCAGCTCCTCACATACATTAGTACTCATGCCGGCGCTAGTGCTCCCTTGTGCAGAAGGTATGAAGCCACTTCCTTGTCCTCCATATCTTCCAGTGTGCCGAAATAAGTCTTCATCTGCAAAGGACCGTCGGCTTGCTTCCATTGCACGTCGCAATTCAACTTTAAATGTAAAAGAAAAAAATTTAATCTACTATAACTCTTTGTCTGAAAATGTTAAATGAAGAACATGAAAATAAGTTAAATAAGAAACTTACTTGTATCCCAATCATCTACATTTATAGGTTGATTATTTTCACCAAGCCGGACTCCAGCATCAGACCTTCGCATTGGTTCAGACAACTCCTCTCGAATTTCCTGTCTTCTTCTGGCAGTACTTGCTTTGCTTGATTCCTTCTCCTTCATATATGTTCGAAATTGGATCCTAACCTTTGAAGGAACTCGAGCACAAGTTGCTACTTCACCTTTTATTCCAGCAAGATGTTGTTTTAATCGATAGACCCCGCCAAAGATGACCTGGTTGCAGTATTTGCATTGTACCTTTCTCTGGCCCATGTCCACAGGTGTGCAATGACCCCAAGCAGGATCAACGCTAGGAGGATTCCCAGATGACCGCTCAACAACACCTTGAGATGCCATTCCTTCACAGCACAAGAAGAGGAGAGATCGCGGAGCTTGTAGTAGACTAGTAGTGACCTCGTGGGAGAGACGGAGAGAGAATTCTATGATCGAGAGAGTGGGAGAAAGAGCAAGAATGTTAGGAGGCTTAAAGGACATTTGTGGAGCCTTAGGAGGACCTTGGGGGAGTTTAAATAGACCCCCAAGGCCCAAACTAGCCGTTGCTAGCCGTTTGGGAACGGCCAACAACGGCTAGGTTGACCCCCAACGGCTAGTCAAACTAGCTGTTAGGGGGCCGGGTCGGGCCAATCCGAGCAGACCCGGTCCGATCCGAGTCCTGGACTCGGCTAGGGAACCCGGGATTGGCACAGACGGCCCAAAACCTATCCAACTCGGCCGATCCGTACCGATTCGTGCATGATTTTTGAACCTTGGTCAAAATGACAGAAGATGGCATCCGTATATATACGTGCTATATTTCTAGCACTACAAACTGGCAGTCTTCTCAACCGGAGGAGCCAAATGATGTTGCCAGCTTGGCGCAAAGAGGCGGGCTAATAACCCATCAAATGGAACAAGCTATGCACTTGTTAGGCCGAGTAGGCCAAGGGGCAAACCCATCCCAAATCAGCATCGGCGATACTACTAGAGGGGCCGAGGAAGGTGTAGCAAATGCCCAAGATCCCGAAGTCGCCCAGTAGCAGCAAGATCAAGCCGAATCTCTGACCATGGAGGAGATGAGGCAAGAAAATCAGCAATTAAGGACCTTGCTATATGGCCTAATACAAAAGATGGAAGAGCATCAGAGGGTAGCCCCAACCCTTCCAATGAATCCACCTCCGCCAAGGTCTATTCCTGCAGTAATAAGGCCTCATGTTGTTGAGGTCAATTTCAACCCTGATGAAATTCAGAAAGAGGGGGTCGAAGAGCCCAATAACAATGCTTAGTAATCACATGCATCAACCGATGATGCCACGGCGTCGCAGAAGCATCTCATTGAACAAATTGTCGAAACCAAAATGGCCGAACAAGACAAAGGGATAAACACGTTCGATCTGTACAAAGTGCCATTCCCAGTCCTTCATATGTTCAAAAAGCTTCCGTCGGACCATAACAAGCACCCTAAGGTCACTAGATATGATGGGGAAAGCTTGGCTTAGGAGCACATAGCTCATTACTTGAGCGACGTGGGAGAGTTAGCTACTAAGGAAGCCTATCTCCTAAGATTCTTATCTACTTCCCTTACAGGAACAGCATTCCAACAGCATTCCAATGGTATGCCAAGCTAAAGCCTAACTCTATTAGTAGTTGAGAAGAAATGCAAAATAAATTTCTTGATCGCTTCAAAGTATCGGAGCGAAAGGTCACCATCACTGAATTGGTGACGATGAAGTAAGGGAAGAATGAATCTGCCATTGACTATATCAAGAAGTGGCAGAATCTCAGCATGAGATGCAACAATCCTCCGATCCATAAGGACGCAGTGAGGTTATGCAAAAGGCGCTCAAAACCAAAGATAAATGAGAAGTTGATCGGCACCAATGTCAGAAATTTTGATCAACTTAACAATATCGTCACGGAGATCGAAATATTCTTCGTCGATCATCCCACTATACTTCCCAATAAGGGGAAGGCTCCGAGGGAGCGAGGAGCCCCTGCCAAAGAAGTGAATGCAATTGAGTTTACTTCAACTGTAGAAAAGAATGGGGACTAAGGAGTCCCTAGTGCATCAACATCCAATAAGAAAGGAGAAGGGAGAGCGCCAATCGCCTCTCTCAATGAAAGGATGAGGAAGCCTTATTCCTTTGCCAGGGAGCATACAAAGAAGCTGTTTGAAACATGTATGCGGACAAAAATCTTGTCGCTTCTAGAGCCTAAGAAGCCCGTTGAGGCAAGCAGGGTGAATGAGCTAAACTACTGCCCATACCACTGCATGTTGAGGCATGTAATAGAAGACTGCTATATTTGCAAAGATAAGATAGAAAAGCTCGTCTAAGAAGGTGCTATGGAAATGGGCAAATACTTGATAAGTCTTCCCCAGCCTCACCAAAAAAACAAACAGACATTTGTTGTCAATGTTATCTATATGAGTAAGAGCTCATCACGGTTTCATCCCGAAGAAGAAGAGGTGAAAGCCTCCCTAAAGCGTGAGGCAACACCAACATACACCCTGGCAACCCCTCTCTCGGAGGGGTCAATCATGGCCGCATTAGAAGAAATCCAAGCAAGCCTGGGGCGACTCACATGTCAACAAGAAGAACTTACCCACATGATGGAAGGGCTCTCAAAACAACTTGCAGAAGTCCTGGCAGTAGACAAAGTCAATAAATTATTCTCCTCCAAAGAGCCAGGGTCAGAAGATGACCATCCTTCGAGGAAAAGAGGCAAGCAAGCCATGTACCTGAGTGGGGTGCCAGATACCCACCACTGGGAGAGAACAATACTTCAAAGAAAAAGCCATGAAGGCATAAAAGCAGTCGGAAAAGGTTGTCATGCCAAGTGGGTGGCTAATAAAGAAGCACGGATATGCTTAAAAAACTCCCAAACCTTAAGGGAAAGGCATACAAAATCATATTCCTTCCCAAAAGACACGGTCTATAAACTCTTCCAATTATGCATGAGGAAGAGAGTGATTACTCTCCCTAAGTCAAGAAGGGAAGAGGAAATGCATAAGGACAGATGATCCTAACTACTGCCATTATCATCGCACTCTTGGTCATACGACAGAGCACTGCTTCATATTCAAAGATAAGGTAGAAAGGTTGATCCAAGAAGCACAAATAAATATAGGGAAATACTTAGTTGATCCCCCGCAACTCCCCATACCAGAGCCGCCATTCATATCGTGGCAGCGGCAAGCAGGGAAATGGAAATGCTGAACATAAGGAGGCAACAAAAGACTCAGGGGCCAGTTCCTCCAAAAAGACAGAAAAGAAGATATTCGGTGAATATCAAATGTTGTCGGACATAGTGGTCGAGCAAGCTGTCAAAGCCACTCTCGACCACGATCTACCAGAAGGTCACCGGACCAAGGTGGAAAAGAAGAAACCTACACCCATCAAATCGTCGCGAACGAAGGCGGTAAAACGGAAGACTGTAGTCAGCTCCGACCCACTTCCCAAAATGACAACACAATCCTGCTTCATCAAAGAGGCAGCAAGGAGAAAGAAACAAGAAAATAATCGAAAAATAAATGAGAAAAGAAAACTGAAAGATAAGAAATGTTGGCCAATGCCATAAACACATCCAAGGATGGAATTTCGCCACTTCAAAAACTCCAAAAGATCCTTGATGAATTGGAAGAATATCAACCTAGTCGGCCAACAAAAGATATTTTCCTGAGTCGGTATATCCCATGGGAAGAATTTGAGAGGCGAGTCGCCTAAAAGCATGGCTGCTAGAGCTCTGCAGTTACATGCAAATGGCCGATGAGGATGGCCTCTCAATCCTAGATGATGCCAGTATATTTTGGGATGATACCTTAACGATAGAGAAAGTAGAACAACAATACCGATCTTGTCATATCGTATCGGCTCAATTCTAAGGTACATAAGATACTTCGGATAGCGAGGTTAGATGCATCTCGCCCAAGTCCAGGATCCCACTGGCCACCTATCAAAGTAGGAGTAACCAAGGAGACCAGAATAAGGTGGAGGCCAAGGCCGCAATGGCGGTCGTGGTAGAGGCAAGGTTCCGACCAATCAAAGTAAAATTATTTACTTCAGAGAGGAGACCCCATAGCCAATTCAAGAACTAGAAATCAAGGGGGATGTTCGCTTCTGCCCCTCATCTCATGAGGAAGAGTACCTCCAGCAACCAAAAGATACAAAGCATGTCATAAGAAAGGAGGGGACAAGCCCCTCGGCTCAACCCGACCCTGCAAATGGAGCTGATGCCCTAGCAGAATTATTTGATGAAGAAGCAAAAATTGATTCTCCAGAGGAAAAAATACAAGCTAAGGAAGTTCCGACAGCTATAAAGTAAGCAAAAGTCTTGAAGAAGACTCTCCACAGCATGGCATAAATAATGCCTCCTATCGAGCAAGCCCGCACTAGGGCATATCGAAAGGTGTTGCAAACAATGAAAATGATGCCAGCAACCCTCAGCATATGGGAGGCAATAGCTTTAAGCAAAGAATTAAGGGAAGCATTGTTCGCGGCCCTTCAAGATCCTGAAGCACATGAGGCCCACATGGCCAAAATCAGAGCTTAAGCATATATAGCATATGAAGCTACGATGACCTTCACCGATGACAACATGCTACTATTATGCTACTATTATCACATTGCCATAATAGACCGGTATATATGCAGGGAAAGATCAATGGTCAAGAGGTCAACTAGATATTGATAGACTCAGGATTAACTGTGAATATACTACCTCTTAAAACATTCTAAGCATTGTACCTCATGGCCTTCTATAAAGAAAGTGCAAGGTATAACAATATCAGGATTCAACCAAGAAGCAGAAGAAGCTCTTGGGCGGGTCAATGTGGAGTTGATGTTAAACGATTGGGTAACCCAAGTGTTATTTCTCATCGTCGATTCCAATACCTCCTTTAAAGCATTGCTAGGTAGGCTCTGGCTGCATAGGAACTGGGTGGTGCCCTCTACTCTCCACCAATGCATCAAATATACAAAGGATGGCGAAGAGCACCAGATATTTGCTAATTTGGAGCCATTCAAAGCATATGACTGCTATTTAGCAGACGTCCAGCTATATTTCGACAAAGCGTCAGACCCTGCAATTGGCGAAAGTCACTGCAAGGGAAAGCAAATAGTCAAAGAGCCTTCTGATAAGGAGGGGGGCATAACAATCAATAAGGCCAAGGCGGCCAAATTCTGGGAAAAAATGAAGTCAGGCCAATCCCATCTAAGACCGGCCAAATTTGATAGACCCGCCGTTAATCTAGGGGCCAATACTATCAACAGGGAGATAGAGGCTGGCATATGTCTACCCTCCAACCTCATGAAGCTGACATCCCAAACGGAAATCCACAAAGTGGAAGAATTGAAGACTCTGATAGTCCATCACAAAGATGGACGGCACATCGTCTTTTATAAGGGAGATTTAGTGCCTAAGAGCCCTCCTGAAGATGGCTTTGGATGTAAGGATTCTGGCCAGAAATTGAAGAAGTCATCCAAGAAATGGACGATATGTCCCAATAAATCAAGCAGATGTGCAAACATCAAAATGTCCTAGAAAGGCCGAGTGCAGCTAGAAGCAAACTCTTTCCAGAGTTATGGTATCCTGCTGAAGTTAAGGGGCAACAATCGTTCTCTCACCAAGATAGAAGAGACTTAGGTTATGGGCAGCGCCATGGAACTTCCGCCTGTTATGCGGTCAATATGGTGAGTCTGCTCCTGTCTGAGGAAGAAAAGCAAATCGATGAAACAAAATTTGATAGTTCGGGAGAGGATGATGAAGCGATTCTCCTACCTGTCAAGATGACCACAGGGAAGGCAAACTCCGTCTGTGAATGGGAGCCATGTCCAACAGGACCTTCCCAAACCCCAAAGGAACAACATGATGCTGATATGGAAGAACAGGGAGAGCCCATTTCCTCCTCAGAGGGGCCTCCACAGGCAAACCATACAGCCTCCCAATGCATAACTCCAAGGGCAGATCATGGGCCCACAGAAACAGAAGAGCATGCATGGCATGAGGTCTATATGGCCGATACCGATGAAGAAGAGGACTTCGTCGATCTCCGACCAGCTCCTCATGAAATAGAAGATGGAGGTCAAGCTACGGTCGACGAGCTGAGTGAGATCGTCCTCAGCAAATCAAGGAATCCTCATCCAATCTTCGTTAGTGCCCTTCTGAGTGAGGAAGAAAGACAGGCATATACAAAGCTCCTACAACGTTCAAAGATGGCTTCGCTTGGAATCACAAAGAAATGCCTGGCTTGGACCCTTCGGTAGCAGAGCATGAGCTATCTATTCTGCCTGATGCTAAGCCAATAAAACAAACTCAGAGACAGATGCACCCCAGAGTTGGAAATCAAGGTGAACGCCGAAGTCGACAAGATGCGAGAGGTCGATTTCATTGAAGAATGCATATATCCAATATGGCTGACGAATATCGTGCCAGTGAAAAAGAAGAACGGCTATGTCCAAGTCTGCATCAACTTTCGAGACCTAAATGAAACATGCCCCAAAGATGACTTCCCACTGCCGATCACTAAAACCATGGTGGATGTCACTACGAGATTCGAAGCCTTGTCTTTTATGGATGGATCGTTAGGCTACAACCAAATCAAGATGGCCCTCAAAGATAAGAATCATACGGCCTTCCACACCCCAAAAGGAATATTCAGTTACAAGATAATGTCCTTCAGTCTGAAAAACGTTGGTACTACTTACCAAAGGGCCATTACTAAAATATTAAATGGGATGTTACACAATTTGGTCGAATGCTATGTTGATGACCTTTTTGTGAAATCCGCAAGGAAGATGGATCATCTTGAAGACTTGCGTAAAGTGTTCGAAAGGCTTCACCCATATCAACTCAAAATGAATCCCATGAAGTGCGCCTTTTGGCATCTCCAGTCGAAAATTCTTGGACTTTATAGTCAGATATCGAGGAATTGAAATTAACCCCGACAAGATCAAGACAATCATGGAGCTGCCTCCTCCCATAACTCTGATTGAGCTCAGATCCTTACAAGGTAGGTTGGCCTATATTAGGAGATTTATGTCTAATTTGTCTGGAAGGCGTAGACCTTCAAAATTGACAAAGAAGGGGGCTCCCTTTGTCTAGGACGAAAAATGTCAAAACGCCCTCGATGACATAAAGCAGTACCTCTTCAAGCCACCAGTAGTGGGGGCACCTCATAAAAGGCAAGCCGTGATGCAAGACAAGGAGAGAAAAGGGGTTTAGGGGAAAGAGAACATGTTGGCATCGCACCAGTAGGTAAGGTGTTCCTCCGGCATCGCACCGGAGTTGGGAAAGGGGCCAGCGTCGCACCAGCAAATAACTTCCGGCGTCGCACCGGAGCTGGTTGGGGCTCTCTCTCGCAGAGAACCGACCGTACAAGTTTTTTTTTCTTCAACAATTCTTCTCTATCTCCTTTCTGGAAAAAAAAAAAAAAACATACATATTTAACGAGTCTAGATGTGTAACTCCAGACTCTTGAACTCCCAATTTGACTCTAAGACTTCCTATATGTTATCCACGTTTTTATAATTCTTAGAAAAATAAAAAAATAAAATGGATCATAAATAGTCTTAATAAAGACAAATAAAAGAAACTCCACCTGAATGCATTGTCTCCTGAATGCATCAATCTCCCCTGGTTCGAAAAAATCCGTCCACGAATTTTGAAGTGCGCCAGTATAAATAAGCAGACGACCGGGTCATGTGTGAAAATCTTCAAGCAGAGAATCATATCAAGAATCACCAACCGGTCTACTGCATGTGAATCACAGAAGGTCTGCCATATCACATCCACGGGAGACTGTAACAAGTCATACATATCTTCGTGCAGAATAGCTATCATCACATCTCCAATAAGTGTTGGATGAGGTTTTGAATCAGCAAAAATATCATCAGCAATAAGATATAACTATGTCTCAACAAATAAGTCATGATCCAATGAAATAATAGGAAATGGTGCAGTATCAAGTAGATATGCGCAAAACACAACATCAGAGATGCGATCTAATCCTGACAGTCTAAACAATGTGTGATCCCAATTGTAAACCACCCACGAGGCATCAACTTCGAAAATTGTATCATCAATCAAATGTAATCCAGAAGTAATGAATAAGTCGTGATCCTAACTAGTAATAGATGAGGGTGCCACTTTAGCTAAACAAGCTAAATATAATTGTTGAAACTTCTCCCGATCAAGATAAGTAGAATTAAAATACGAAAGGACGTCGTGTATACCTCGGTCGTAAAAGACAGTCCCGCCCAATGATATCAATTACAACTTGTCGATCATATATTCTTTACCCAAGTTAATATATGAACCATGTGGTGTAATCTTGCACCATGCATCATCATAATATCTGACGGATCGGGAAGTGTTTTTGCCCTTTAGAAAATGGGAAAACTACACACAAGCTCGTTCTCCAAAGACAACCATGTAGTCTGTATGGAATAGAGAATCCACAATAGATTGCAAAATAAAATTGCCGAACGGATTTGCAGTAAGAAACACCCTTGCTTGCATAGAATCAGGTAGGTCCACCTTAAACGTAAAATCCATGGTGAGGAAGCGTACCTAGGATGAGTAAGACAAATCGGTCTGAATAAAGCAGATGGCATGCAGATCAATGCACCACTGGCTGAAGAAGAGCTGGATGAGATCCGCCTCACTGCAAGGATGCCAACGGTACGATCGACATACGAAACGGGGCACAAATGATGACCTCGATATGCGTGCAGCAGCGACACGTAAAACGGGACAAGTTGGAGATTTAGCGTGCTGGATCCGGGTTGGCCTCGTCGAGACAGCTAACAAACTCACTCCATGCTAGTGCGTGGGAGAAGATCACCCGGTGCTTGTGTACCACCCTCCAAATACAATAAAATAATAGCCCACTCCTCGTATGGAGGTAAAAGACTACAATAAACAGAATAAAATAAAACGGGGTGGTAATCACAATAGCTGACGGGTCAGTGGCGGCGCAAATGTCGCTGTAAGGCACTGCCTCAAGTAACGTGCTGTGAAATCGGGCACCAGGATGCTGGCACGCAAATCGAGGCAACTGACACGGCCTCGAGATGCACAATTGGGATCCTCGGTATGCATGCAGAAGTAGGACGTAAAAAGAGGTAAGTCGGATGCTGTCTACTATGAACTCAATGCGCTGGGAGGCTGGCACGCAAATCGAGGTGGTTTACGCAAACCTCAGGATGAGCGATCGGAGTCCTCGATATGCGTGCAAAAGGGGCACACAAAACGGGGTGAATTTGGGATGCGGCGCACCGGATCTAAATAGGCCTCGTCAATACGAACCCAACGGCTCGAACGGTACGCGAATCAGAGTCCGGGCGAACTCTTCACGAGGGTGGTGCGCTAACGACTCTAATTGTACTGCTTGGCACCTAGCACAGACCTGGATGGCACCCTGGCTGGGACCTGGCCACACCCTGGCTCGGACCAGGGTTGAAACAAGTGGCTTGGACCACTTTACCCTTTAGAACTTGGTCAGACCATGTATCAAATAGGACCTAAGGACCCCTTAAAGAAGGTCACTCAGATCAATAGGGGCTTTGGTTCGAACCAGAGCCCAAGGGTTCGGTTGGACCGGATCAAACGAAGTTTGACTGGACCAAATAAACTAGGGCACGGGCCCTCTTTCTCTCCCCCCCCCTTCTTCTTCTTCTTGTTCCTCCTTACCACCCGAACCAGGGGCACATAGGCGTGGCGGCAGCAGCGACGGCTCCGGCAGGACAGGAGGAGGGCGGCGACAGCGACTTCTACAACAAACCTGCGGTTAGGGCATTAAAAAAAAAAAAAAATGTGTGTGTGTGTGTGTGGGGGGGGGGGGGGGGGAAGCAGCGGCCACGGTAACGGCAGCGGTGCTGACGTCCAGTGGCAACGGTGGAGCGGGACGGCAACGACGACAACGCTGCGGCAACGGGATCCCTTCTTCTTCGGCTCACCCTTCTCCTTCTCTTCAACCCGACGGCAAGGCGGGTGGCTACAGAGGAAGAGTACCGGCGGGGAGAGGGGCTAACGGCACCGGCAGACGGCGACGGTGGTTTCGGGAGATGATGGTGGACCGTGGTGGGGATGCGGGCGACAGAACGGTGGCGCAGTAGGGATCGAGGTAAGCTATGATACAAAAAATGATGCGGGACAAGGAGAGAAAAGGGTTTAGGGGGAAGAGAACCTATTGGCATCGCACCAGCAGGTAGGGTGTTCCTCCAGCATCGCACCGGAGTTGGGTAAGGGGCCGGTGTCGCATCGGCAGATAACCTCCGACGTCGCACCAAAGCTGGGTAGGGTCTCTCTCTTGCAGAGAACCGATCACACAACATGTATTTTTTTCTTCAACAATTCTTCTCTCTCCTTTATGGAAAAAAAAAACCATACATATTTAAAGAGTCTAGATGTGTAACTCCTGACTCTTAGACTCCTAATCTGACTCTGGGACTTCCTATATGTTATCCACGTTTTTATAATTCCTATAAAAATTAAAAAAAAACATAATTGACTATAAATGATCATAATAAAGACAAATAAAAGAAACTCCAAGCATGCATCGTCTCTTGCATGCATCAAGCCACTTATCCTCTATATCGCAGTATTGGATGCTTCTCTGGGAGCTTTATTTGCACAGGAAAATGAGGATAGAAAGGAGCAGCTGCTCTATTATCTCAACAGAATGTTGGTGGGTCGTGAGCACCGATATACTCCAACAGAGAAGTTGTGCTTGGCATTAATATTTGTGTAAAGAAGCAAAGGCATTACTTGTTAGCTCACAAAATCAAACTCATATCGCAGTTTGATCTGCTAAATTTCTGCTCCGGCAACCCGTGCTGTCCGAGAGGCTAGGGAAATGAGCCTTACTCCTCATAGAGTTTGATATCACCTTCATCCCTCAAAGGGAAATAAAAGGACAGTGCATGGCTAAATTTCTAACGGCCATCCGATTCTTGAAAATTCTCCTTTAAATAATAAGTTATCCGATGAGGAGGTCTTGCCTACACAAGAAATGTTGGAAGTGCAATAGGCGGAAATAAAAATATGGCAGCTATATTTTGATGGAGCTTCAAGAACCATCACAAAGCCGGACGACACATCAACCACTAAAGTGGGAGCTGGCCTAGTCTTCGTCACTCTAGAAGGCGGAGTTTTACATCATTCATGTGCTCTAATGGAATCTCTAACCAATAATGAGGTAGAATAAGAAGCTCTGGTCGTGGAGCTAGAACTTGCCTTGGAAATCGGCGTTCAATGCATCCGAATTTATGGAGATTCTCTCCTAGTCATTCGGCAAGTGATTGGCATATTTGAGGCCAGAAAAGCATAACTAATGACCTACCATGCAGCTGTCGTCCAGCTAAGTGAAAAAGTTTATGCCTTCAAAATATAGCATGTCAGAAGCGGCCAAAATGCTCAAGCTGATGCCCTGGCTAAATTAGCCGGCGCTCTGAAACTGCCTCTCGCAGGTCGAGCGGAGATAATTATAAGGGATAGGAGGCTCTTCCCTACCTCAATAAACAAAGAAGACGGTTTGACAGTGTTCGAAGTTAACACACTGGAAGAAGGCCATACCCAAGAAGAAGATGATTGGCATGTCCCTCTCATAGATATCAAGAATGGCTGGCTCCCTAATAACAAAGCCAAAAGAATCCAACTATTGCAAAGGGTAGCCTCATATAGGTTGATAGATGGTGTACTATATCGCCTGGTCCCCTAAGACAAAAATGCAATACTGTTGCGGTGCCTTTCTCTAAGGGAAGCCCGTAAAATAATGAAAGAGGTCCATGCCGAGATATGTGGAACTCACCAGTCCGACGCAAAAATGAAAATCAACATCAAGACTAAAGGCTTCTTCTGGCCAACAATGTTCACTGACTGAGAAAATGGCAAGGAGCTGCCCTCAATATCAGGTTTTTGGGCCAATGCCCAAGCGGCCTCCCAATTAGCTGCACCCGACAGCCCCCACATGGCCTTTTGCGCACTGGGGAATGATTGTAGTGGGTCCATTCGTACCCTCATCCCAGGGATGCAAATATATTCTTACCGCAACGGAATATTTCACCCGTTGGGCGGAAGCCATTCCGTTACAAGAGACGACAGGTGAAGCTATAGCACGTTTCGTCAAGCACAATATTATATATAGATTCGGGACACCCAACCGGATCACATCGGATAATGGCACACCATTCAAAAATCAGACAATATAGAAAATGGTGGCTAAATTCCACATAGACTGGAATGCATCATCGATATATTATCCTCGAGCGAATGGGATGGCGGAAGCATTCAATAAGACCCTATGCAAGCTTCTGGTAAAGATCAACAAAGGGTGAAAGCAAAACTGGGACGAAAAGACGCACAAACCATTATGGACATATCGCACAGTCTATAAAATCCTGACGGGATGCTCCCCATACTCTCTAGTTTATAGAGCGGAGGTTGTGATCCCAATAGAAATAGAGCTCGCATCCTCCAAGATCGCTTTACATTATGAATGGCAGAAGGGCGATATAAGTGAGATTCAAAGGCGCTACGAAGAGTTGTCCGACCTTGAGGGCGTGTCAGCACCCACAAGTATATCAAGTAGGAGAATTTATGCAAGTATATCCGTTTATCGAGCAGATAATAATCGAAGCGGATATCTATTTTTTGTTTCCACTTCGAATGTTAATCAAATAATTAAACGGATATTCAGATATGTCCGCCAGATATCTTAATCGGATAAATATTCGACTAATCGGATGCGGATACGAATCGGAGTCAGATATTATCCGGATCCGTTGACAGCCTTAGAGGCGTTGTATCCTAAAATCTCAATATTTTGTCCATCTATGAGACAGATATATCCCAATAGGCCAATATTCTCCTTTCACCTATGGAAGGCGTTGTATCTCAAACTTTACCGATATTCCTTTTGAGCCCATGGGAGGCATTGTATCTCAAATCTCAATATTTTGTCCAGCTGGGAGGCAAATATATCCCAATATATCAATATTCCATTGCGCCCATATGAGGCGTTATATCCCAAAACTTGTCAATATTCTCCTTGCGCCTATAAGAGGCGTCGTATCCCAAACTTTGTCAATATTTCCTTTACGCCTTGGGAGGCGTTGTATCCCAGAAACCTTAATATTTTTCATTCTGATGAGAAGTGTGGGATCCCAATATCCCTTATCCCACCGGAACATCCGTTCCTCCCAAAACATAACCATTAGAAGCCCGGGTGGCCCTAAACTCTTTCCACCATCAAAAGTCATAATAAGGAGATCTATCGAGCTCCACCCAATATCCATTACCCCTCAGTGCTGATGTATACCTGGCGGCTGTCAAGATCACTTTTCAAACCTGGACACTCCACCTAAAGGTCAACCATTAGGCCGGCCCTCGAGAGAGTCACAATTCCCTACAAAAAAAAAAGGAAAAGAAAAAAAGGAGAGGTTTAAAAACGAAGTGCCCCAACGGATTTAATCGATCCCGTCCTCAAAGGGGTCAAGTAAGGAAGAAAAGGTCTTAAACTCAGCTATTAGCTGTATTTGAATACTTTGGATTAATTGATGGTTATGACATTTATTTAAATCGCCTTGTGGTTGTTTAGCTCTTATATCTGTTTGTTATAGTGGAACTTGTTCTGAGATTACGCAGTCGAACTCCGAGTTTTTAAAAAAAAATGAACCGGATCTGGGCCGTAACAACTGTATCACTGTTCAGTCTCATTATGGGGGTATTTAGCTAACTAACCTAGCTTCAGTCATGGAATTCTGGATCAGGTCGGGGGTCCACGTCGGACCCTAGTGATCCGGACCGGATTGGCCAAATTGGATCGAAGAGGATCGGCCAAGGATCGGCCGGGATCGGCCACAGAAAAGAAAGGAAAATGCCCCCCCCCCCCCCCTTCCCCAAATCGGATGGGCCAATTTGCATTCCATGGCTTCAACAATATAGTGAACATATTATTTTACTTGGTCGATGCAATAAATGTAGCATTGCACCTACTTGACTTTAATGCTTTTTCTTTGCATATGCAACAGATAACATTTCGTGCTCAGCAACTATTTTCTAGAAACAAGTGGAACTGTGTTTGGATGATTCCAAAGAGGATCCATGTAGTAAATAACAACAATAATAATAATGACAACAATAACAATGAAAACAACAACAACAACAACAACAATAATAATAATAATAATAATGACAACAATAACAATGAAAACAACAACAATAATAATAATAATATACGTGCTTTAAAATTTTAATAGTGTACTTCCATTCAAAATTATGATTGAAAGAATATAGGTCTTTCTGTTCCACATCCAACCCAAGTTCCTGACACAGACTGGAACAGAAAGAAGATTCTGATTGCCTAGCTATGTGACAGGCTAACATATGCTACAATATGTGTTTGTTGAATCAAGGAATTTTATCATGTTCTCAGGTAAATGCATATGAGGTAAGCACCCTAAATTTTTATTTCCATGTTCGTCAGAAGCAGTGACATATTGAAAGCATATTAATCATTTTTTTCTTTATCCTAAAAGACAACTACAATACGAACATTTCGTTCTGAAAAAGACCCATCTGATGCTAAAAGCATGGCAGAAAGATGAATACAAACGAGCAATGAACAATGTAGCAGAGCGAAACCCAGTTTCATCACACTTTTGCTATCCTTCTCCAAATTCATCTCCCTCAGAAAGCCAAAACGCTCGCCGCTCACTTCCAACTCACTTGAAGGCCAAGAAAAAAAAAAAAGCACACACAAAGAGGAACATGACAAACTCCAACAATTCTTTTATGATGGACATGGGTTCAAGGTACTAACAAACATAGGCAAAGCACTTGCATTTGACAAAAAGCCATAAAGACAGACACTTAGGAATCAGGTATAAAGGCACAAGCTTAGTTGTATCATCATAATTCTCCCTTGCACAGCCTTCCAATCCATCTGCTCACCTGAGGGAACCTCCGTGGGATTGGATGAAGAGGCGGATGTCCTTGGTGGGGTCCTGCGCGTCCAGCAGCAGCAGCTGGCCGATAATGGCGTCCGCCACGAAGTCATCGATGCCGCTCCCCAGGAACACGATCCGCTCCCGCAACAGCATCCCCATCACGTCCGACTCCGCCCCCCTCCCGGCCTTCGCGGGCGCCTGCGCATATGCCGGCGACGCGGCCGACGCGAAAACCGAGTCGAACGGCGCGAGCTCCAACTCGCCGGATCGGCGCGGAGGCCTCGCCGGGAAAGTGGACGGGGAGGAGGAGGCGAGGGCCCGGAAAGGGGAGGCGGGTGGCTTGGAGGGCGGGGAGAAGAGGCCGGGGAACCTCGCGGCGGCGGTGGAGGAGGAGGACGGGGAGGAGAGAGAGCGGAGGGAGGAAGGGCAGAAGGGGGCGGAGACGGAGAGGGAGAGGGAGGCCATGGCGCTCGCGGGCAAAAAAGGCGCAGAGAAGGGTGGGGAAGAGGGAGATAAAGCTCCGGTCCTAACTCCTTTACCCCAGATGCTGACGAGGGGGGCGAACTGCTGCGATCCGATAATACTAGGTGCACCCAATGGAAGCCAGTCAAAAACATAATTTCTTTTAAAAAAATTTATTAGTTTCATCAAGTTAGGCATGTTCGTAAAATTTGATTTTTGGTTAAACGTCTAAAAAATAAAAATTTAAATCTCATTCTGTTAGATTCAGTCAATGAAGATCTTTTTTCAACCCCTTATTACAGTTTGATTTTTTTTTTTAAATGATTATTTATTTTTTAAAAATTTTAATTATTTATTAAAGTTGTATGAATATATCAAACATGCTTTTTTCACTTCATGCGATAACTGTTGTGGCATCTTTCCGAAGTTGCTCCGGGCCCAAAGGTCCAGCACGGCCCATTGCGGATGTCACTATACGATATACAAGCGCTTGAAAGGTGCAGACTGCAGAGTAATTACTTGTTGCATTTGTAAAAGAGTAATGCATTTTTTGAAATTTTTTAGCGTCATGCCCTAGTGTATCTCAATCTTCAATCCGATGACTAAAAAAAAAAAAAAAAAATCTCAATGAATAATAAAAAATATCTTTAATGGGTCGAGCCCAAAAAAAAGTTTTTTTAATTTTTTTAGAATCTTTTAGATTGTTGGATTAGAGATCGTGTTGTACCATGTAGGACATGTGGGGCACGAACTAAAAAGTTTCCAAAAAAATCTACACGAATGCCCCTATTGCACCAAAAGAGTAGGAATAATACTTGATGCACTAGTGAATAGTAAAAAAGATTTTTTATTGTTCAAAAATTTTCAAGTCATCAGATTAGATATCAGATTGTACGATCATATAGGACATATGAGGGTCAACCTAAAAAAAAATCAAAATGAAATTTCTGTTTACCAATACCCCCATTGAAGAAGAGGGGGCATTGCAGCTAGATATTACTCTTTCTTTAAAAAAACAAAAAGCAAGGACTAATGCGGTGTGCAGCCTCGTTGTAGCTGCCGGATGTGCTATGATCCAAGCCATAGATAACACCAGAGTAACACTTCTGCATTGACCCCTGATTCAAGGGTCAGTGTAGTGGATTTTTTAAAAAAAAAAATATTTTTTGAATTTTTTTCAAGTGGATCCTAAAGTGATTTATACGTCCATATAGGCCGATCTTTAATCAAACAATCTAAAAAAATTTAAAAAATCAAAAATCAAGTTGGGTCATTTGATTGGGGATCAACCTGTACAGACGTGTAAAACACCTCGGACCCATCCGAAAAATTTAAAAAATATATTTTTTAAATCCACTGCACTGACCTTCGGTATAGCACTGTGATTAGTGCAGCAAGTGTTACTCATTGCACTGAGGTGATGATCCCTCAGACTCGATAATTTTAAAAAAATCAGAATACTATTTAATTGATGTCATCAAATGACACCAATTAAGACATTATAATTATAATTTATATTAGAGTGCAATATTCTCAGATATAATAGCTAGTATTATCAAAAAGTGACTTGAACAAATTGTCATGGCATCGCCCTGGAAGAATTGGGATTCAGGTCAGAATTTAAACGATACTGATCTAGAATTGGCGCACAGCTTTTACTCAGGTCAAAGATTGATCAGGTTTTTTATGGGGTTTTGCAAATAATTTCTTAAAAGATTTTATAACTATACATAACTTCTTATGTAATTCATATTTGTCTGTAACCCTCTTAACTATAATAATATTTGCATATAATCTCCTGCTTTGTTTTGAATTTCACTTGAGTTAAATTATTTTTACTCTACATAAAAATATAAATATTTTTTATCCTAAAAATATACAACAAATTAACATGTGGATATTTATGTGAGTTTTCTTGTGAAGTGTTTGTACTTTAATTGAGCATATTATTAATATTTTTATTTAATAGTTTTCACATATTCTAAGTAAACTAACATTTTTTTTTATTTAGATGAAATTGAGCGCACTCTCACATAGTTAAGGAGGTTATGCGCAAATAACACTATAATTAAGAGAGTTATATGCAAATATGAATCTTAGAGAGTTATCTACAAATATGAATTCCACTTATACATAAGATGCGTTCAAAAGAATGACCAGCAGTATGTGCACGATGTTAGGATCTATTGGCGGGATCGGGAACGCAGCGGAAAATAAAATAATCGGATCCCGTGCCATTTCGAATAACGAGAATAAACCGGAACTGAAACAAATTTCACCTTGTGCGGATTCAAATCCATGTACGTGTGGTTCCATCGGTGCGATGCAGTAAGTCGTGCAGGTGCCCGGCCTCTAACAGTATCCACGCAATCTTCCTCTCGACGGATCGTCCTCGCTTTCTCGCTCGGTGCGGCGTCTGTAGATCCCGACTGGCTGTGCGTAATTCTCTGCGACATGCGGATACGGAGCTTCCGTCTAACGGGAAGTGGTGTCGGCGGGAGACAGAGCAGAGTCACTAGGAGGGCGCCCTCTGGGAGGAGCGGCCAGAGAGAGAGGAGAAAGAGGGGGGGCTACTACAACTAGGTCAGAGTATTTGGCCTCTAACCTAACAGCCATACTTTTATATTAAGTTTCTTTGCAGTTTTTCAAAATAACCAACACTTAATATAAAATCCGTTAAATAACCTGTCGACCGAAGACCTTTCGCGTGTGACCCTTTAAGCTCAAATACCAGTCTACTTAATAGCCCATTAAACTCAGTAATTCTTTACTGATTCATTAACTTAATTAATATCCATATATTAATTAATTAGTTGAATTTAATGTCCCACATTAAATTCGGATGGACAACCGATCACGTTGGGTGCCAAGCAACACTGTGTGAATCTGAAAGACATTGTAGTTCTGCAACCCACTAATGGAACCTTTTTGTCATCGGTTATCGAACTGATATAATCATTCATACGTACAATGTTCCCGAATTGACCTAGGACATGGTCAATTGTTAAACCCTAGCCAGTCGATTCGCTTGAATCAAATGCCGCTAAACTATATCAGACAACTCTTTATCTAATTTAGTGTCCGTCCTAGCCAGAGACTTAAGTATATCATTCCCAAAACATTCTCTCTCCTTTTACCGAGTCCTTTGTTGACCACATAATTACCTTCGAATGTATCTCCCTGAACCAGATCACTTAAATTATTGATATCCTATGATTAGGGATTCGTTAGTCAAGGTCAAAACTCAGAGACCTATCAACAAGGTCCTTGGTGTCTCAGGTCTAAAGACCAACCATGCAACCATGACAAAGAATCAAGGTAGTTAACAATTAAGTAAATACCATCCAACGATTCAAAGTCGGATCAGAATTCACTGAGCACCTACAGGTCCAACATAGTGCCTTCACACAAATGACTTATAGGATTAGTCACCCTCATTAAATGAGTTGAAAAACTTGTACTAGTCTAACTGGATGTATGATGTCCCTTTCAAACATCTTCTGACTATAAACAATTAAGAACATGTGTTTATAAGCCTTCAGTCTCGTAATTACGATCTCATCATAATTCGAAGACCACTGCACATGTTCATGCACTTCATCGTGAAATGATAAGCAAAATCGAATTACACACACAATGAATATAAGACAATTTATTTAATAACTGAACAATAGTATTTGATTGACTTGCATGCCACCTAATACTAATAATCTCCCACTTGGACTAAAGCCAATTACTCTCATGTTGAATACCCATATTCTCTAGGTGACGCTCAAACACATTTTGAGACAATGGCTTCGTTAATGGATCTGCAATGTTGTTGGCTGAGGGAATCCTAATTTTCTGTATTTTTTTCAAAATTTTTTGATTTTCGAAAACATTTTTCATTTTTTTTTGTTTTTCAGCTATTTTGCACTATGTTATGAATTCCTTAATTTTGCACACACCCCAAGGCATATCAGGAACCAAAGACCCTTTTTTCTCATTTCCTAATTTTTACAGATTTTTTCAGATTTTTCTCCCAAAGTTAATCAACATAAAAATACACAAGAAAAGCGTAAAGATAGAAGTATACACAAGAACACCCAAAGTTAATCAACATAAAAATACAGAAATCTCCCCGACAACGGCGCCAAAAATTGATCGATCATACACGTGCGTCGTTAAACACTCGCATAACCGTCAATTTAAATTAAATCAAACTCACGTATTTTAAACACATGGCATGAAGCAATTGGTGAGTATGGGTCAAATTTATAGGGAGATCTCATATTTTAAAGTTGAAAGTATTAAGTTTTTAGAGGAAAAATAGAGAAGAAAGAAGAGGGAGTATGATGATTTGATAGAGAACAATTGAAACTAGCCAGACTTATTACGAACGCACAAAGGAGCACCTCTAAACGAGCATAATTAGACTATCTACTGAATTAAGACTATCTCTAAAATAGCAAATAATAGAAGAATATAAAATTTGAGTGATGTCAACATAAGAAAAATAAAGAGTTGGAGAAGAAAAATATGGAGAAAATGATACATTTGCCAAACAAACTACTGTCAAATGGTATCAGAACTTCATGAAATTTTACAGAGACATTGAAAATGGAAAAATAATATGACTCTTAGAAGGAAACTTTTACAAAAAATATTCTAAATACGGTGTCACATAGAGAACTCAAAAACTAGAGAGAGAGGAGATAGAGAGAGAAAACTGGTGTTTGCAACCGTTGCAGTCCTTCGTGCGGATCCTTGACAATCCTGGACTCCTTCCAGTGGTCAGTTGTAGTGCCTCAAGTCCACCTCTAGCCCTTGGCAGCCGCTGGTTGAAGAGAGATGTAGAGAGAGAGAGAGAGAGAGGGAGGGGGAGTTGTTACAGTACCGCGGTACTGTAGCAAAGAGAGGGAGAAAGAAAGTGAGATAGGGAGAAAGTGGGAGAAAATTCAACCCCTCTTGGATCCCCCCTCCTTGGATTTTATATATTAAAAGGGGATTTTGAAATTCAAACTTAGGTACAAACCAATCAAAAGGTTTAAATTTTGTATTAAACTCATCTCCCTTAGTTGGAGGATCCTCCTTTAAGATAAAAGAAAATTTTGAAATTTAAATTTTGAAAAAAAAAATCTCTCTCTCTTTGAATTTTCAGATTCCCTCCTTTCTCTCTTTCTTAGTTGGCATGTGGGTCCCGCTTAAAGAGAAAATACGAAAATAAAATATTGTTTCTTCCAATATTCGAATCCTCGTCACTTCACTAGAGTTCAAGTGGTCTAACCACTATGCCATCTACTCGTTCATATCCTGCATTCACATAAAATAACAATTAAATCCATGTGACAATTAATAAATTATTCAGATGTACATTAAATCTTCGATAATTGCTGAGAAGTCCGTATTGAGAACGAAATTGTCACACTCAATTAATCCCATGAAATGATGATATTTTCAATTCCAAACTTTATAAAATTGATATATTTGAAAATATCATTGATTTATCTATCATTCCATATGGTTTTGTACATAAAATCATAAGTGTAGTGTGCAAATTCCATCTATTTATTATCTAAAAATGTGTAATTATCACATTCCCCAACTTAATTACTGCTAATCCCTTCGCAATGCAATAAGTGAAAAATTAGAACTACTATGATTAACAAAAAAAATCAAACTTTATTTTAGAAGATATCTATCACAAATGGTAGGCAATTTAAAATGTGATAGAGGAAATAAAATGATTCAAACAGACAGTTCTTATAATTCAATTATGGTCTTTTATTTTGAATTATTTTTCATTATTTTTCGACGGATTGTATAACCCTCAGGTACACAGAACGGGAGACTCCAATGGTCTCCTCGCTTCTAGCAGGGATCAGAATCTCAATGACTTGTAGTACAATATTGTAGATAGTATAACAAACTGTAATACAATCAAAGAACATCCATCTCATGGGACTTGTAATTCCTTGTAATATATGATCATAGATTTGGTCCCTAGAGATTTAATGGCCTTGTGAATAGTACAACAAACTATAAATTTTGGTCTAACCATTATCATCATTACGAGACAGACATAAATTTGCATGCAACTTTTGTGGATAGCACAACAAGGCTATATGGTTCCTTTACTCCGATCAAAAAACATCTTATGCCATAACCAGAGTCTCTTCTTATAATTAGACAGGCATTATGGTAGTACAACAAACCTGCCTAAGGTAATTTGAATTATATGACTATAACGATGGAGGATCACGCAGTAAGTTCTCAACTACTCATATTACAGCTTAGACTTTAGCGAGAGTTTTAAATAACTTTTATCTTGATCTCTTCCTATATGATAGTTTATAAATATATCGCACATATATTTAACTATACCTAGATAATAACAATTGATTCATAATCAAAAGAAAAATATGCATCAACCATACATATTCATTATGTGGTCATAGACAACACCGTAATTAACTGGAGCCATACAATTAATCACCACCACTATATAACAATTATATAATCAAAACATGTAAACACACATACACTGGTGATTTCATCTCCTGTCGCCTTCCTGGTTGCACTTGTGGATCATCCTCGCTTCTCTTTAGCCAGCGTAATCAATTACAAACAATAATAAATTTTGAAACAATTTTCAAACACATTAATTATAAGAGAAAACCTTATGGCTGAATATAATAATGGAAGGAGATAGAATTACATCGGAACGAGAGAGAGAGGGAGGTACGCATGCCTCATTTATTAACACTTAATTATCAACATCACATTCCAAAACAATCCACATAATCACACACCATCACATGATATGAATTAATTAAGCGTATGTCCATGACCACCATAAATTTTAACCATCCACACAAGATCAAACACATCATATGAAGGCTAAAATTTTGAAAAATAATAGTTTTGATTTCCTCAAAACTTGGGCACCAATCAAAATTGGATAATTTGATTTTTCAAAATTCTTATTTTCTAACATGCATTTAAATCTAATTTAAATAATTAAACACATCATGATGTGCACTCAAGACTAAAATTAAAATTCTAAAAAAAACATCCATGCATTATTTAGAACATTTCTAAACTAATTAATTTAACACTTAGATTAATTTTAAATTACACTAACAACACTTATTACTGTGATCTAATCCAAAATTATAAATCCCTCAATAACTCTTATAAAGAAATTTATAATTTTACTTTTAATTACTTAACAACTCTTTGTTAATAATCCCTTTATTAAATAATATTTCTCAACAACAATTGTTAAGAAATATCAATTAGAACATTTCTAATTAAAATTAGTCTAACAATTAGACTTGATTTAATCTCTTAATAACTTTTATTAAAAGATCGTTTTTAAGTAAATTAGATCTTCAAAACTTTAATTAAGAGATTCATGAGAATAGTAATTAACTCTTTTAATAACTGTTATTAAGAGTTAATTAATTAAACCTTAATAACTTCTATTAAGGTTAATTATCAAGAAATAATTAACCCTTTCAATAACTATTATTAAGAGTTGATTAAATACTTAATAACCTCTTATTAAATGTTCCTTAATTAAAAATTAATTTCATAACAACATTAGTTAAGAAATTAAATAAATTATCTAATCACTAATTAAAAATTTTTTTAACAACACTTGTTAATGATTTAACAACACTTATTAAAAGTTTCAAGATCACATCTTTAAAATTAAATTAACAACACTTGTTAATTAAATTTAAGATCATATCTTAAAGAATCCCTTTAATAATTTAATTAAAAGTAAATTAAAAAAATTTGTTAATTACATTTAAGATCACATCTTAAATATAAACCCCACTAAATTACTTAATTTAAAAGTATTTTAACATCACTTGTTAGACACAATTAAGATCATATCTTAAAAGATCAATTTAACTGAAAATATTAAATTTAAAACATATTTTAAATAAAATAAAATTTAATTACAATTTTAGTTAAATGGGGTGGGGTTTAATCCTTTTTAATAAAGGGTTAATGGGATTATAAGGGACTAAAGGTGTTAATGGGCCGGTTTGGCAGGCCCTAGTGGGCTCGGGTCTAGCGCGCCCGAGCCAGGTCTGGCGCGCCCGGGCCGGGTTCGGGCCCCCGGTCGAACCGGGACGGGACCCCCCGGTCCAGGTACCCAGCACCTGGCTCGCCTGGCGTTAGGGCTGATGGATATAGGTGTCCTCTAAGCCAATCATAAGGCACCTATTTCAATCTGGTTCACTAATAAATGGCATTAAATTCATTATGTAGATTGACATATTTATATTTACGCATAATGAAGTCCATGAATATGTGCAATAGTCATCAGATTATGATGAGATCATAATAATGAGACTGATGACTTATAAACACATATTCTCAATTGTTCCTAGTCGTAGGATGTTTGAGAAGGACATCAAACATCCGGTTAGACTAGTACAGGTTATTCCAGCTCATATGATGAGGGTGACTGATCTCGTTAGTTACTAGTGTGGAGACACAATGGTAAACCTGTAGATGCTCATTGGAGAATGAGTTCACTGAACTGATCCGATATGAATCGTCGAATGGTAATTTACCTGATTGTCAATCGGCTTGATTCATCGTCACAGTGGCGTGGTTGATCCTTGGACTTGAGACACCATAGACACCTTGTCGGTGGACTTCTGGACTTTGACCTTGACCTACGAATCTCTATCCACGGGATCTCTAATAGTCAATGATCGGGTCCAGCGGAAGACCTTCGAAGGTGATTGTGTGTTCAATAAAGGATCGTTCGCTCTCAGGTAACTAGAGAGAGAATGCTCTAGAGTAGATCCGCAGGAGTCTCTGGCCAGAGCAGAAACAATATCAGAAAAGTGGTTTTCGGATATTGTAAAGCGGAGTCTGATTCAAGTGAGTTGATAATCTAGGGTTTGACAGTTGACCATACCCTAGGTTAACTCGAGAGCATTGTGCGAACGAAGGATTATAGCCACGTGGTAACTGTGGACGGACAGGTTCCATGAGTGGGTTGCTGAACCCCATTACCTTCCGAGATCATGCGGTGTTGCTTGGTACCCAACTTGATCGGAAGTCTGACCGAATTTACATGCGATGATAATTCGGTTAAGTAATTAGTTGATATCTAGATATTAATTAATTACTTTAAGTCAATAACTAGTTATTGGACTTAACAGGCTGAAAACCGGACTGGTAAATGGGCCTAGAGGGTCACACGCAATAAGATTCTCAGTCGGTGGTACATAAGTGGGATTTATATTAACTCGGGGACTTTTGTGAAAAGTCGCGCCGACTTAATATATATACACGCTGTTGAGAAA
Organism: Zantedeschia hybrid cultivar; assembly: GCA_030544215.1. Lineage (NCBI taxonomy): Eukaryota > Viridiplantae > Streptophyta > Magnoliopsida > Alismatales > Araceae > Zantedeschia > Zantedeschia hybrid cultivar. Next base: position 54,407,797 of record JARZZO010000011.1, read on the forward strand.
CCCTGGGCCAAGCTCCAGGATTTCCCTTGCTGGCCGTCATCCCCCCTTTCTCTCTCCTCCTCTGGGCGTCCCGTTCGGAGCGCCAGAACAGCTTCCGTCTCCGCCGCGTGTGATTCTCGAAAGTCGGGAATTCCCGTCGGCGGGATTTCAGCAATCGTTGCGGCGACGGATCTTCAGCGAGCGAGCTGATATGGACGAGGGATCGAGGACGAACCACCGCGGAGGATTGCGTGGATACCGCTGGAGGCCGGACGCTTGTACGGCTCGCGGCATCGCCTCGACGGAACCGAAACGGAAGCGGATTCGAATCCGCGCACGGTAATCAGATTCCAACCCGGTTTTTCGGTTTGCGTTTTTCGTTCCGAATCGGATCAGCGGGCATCGGTCGGGTTTAATTTTTGTTCTTCTTTTCCGCTGCGTTCTTCGCGTCCCACCCGGATCCCAACAAGGGCTAGGGTTTCTCCCATCCTTGGCCGTCGCCGGTTGCCGATGTCGCCTTTTGTAGGTTCCTTCTCCGGCGCCGGGAAGGGGGAAGCTGGGTGCCGGACATTGAAAGGGGGGGTCCCCTTTCCATCCCTGTCGTCCGCGGTGGCCGGCCGACGTGGCTTTGCCGGCAGTGGCCGGCCGGCGACCTCCTAGCCACTAGTTGCCGCCAAATATGGCGGTTAACACAGGTTGGAACCGTGGCCAAACCCCCCATTTCTCTCTATTGAATTAGAAAGCTGGAAGGCATCATCACCGATCGCCGGCAACCACAGAGGCCCATCAGGATGAGGAAGAAATTGTCGGTCATACTGGCCTACTCAACGATGGTAGCCTTGCACCATTAAAGGCACTTCGAAGCCCACAAAACTAGTTCTTCATCCCCATAAAGAACACAACGAAAAGACCCCAAAATCTGGATTTTTCTCCACAAAAATAATCTATATTATTTCATGTTCATCCCATGAACTTATTATGTAAGAGAAAATTAAAATTCACGCATGGAATTAATTTTAGAATATTAATTTCACCGTCCCGAAGCAGATCAGAGCGGAACCTGGCTCTGATACCATTGTTGGGATCTGAGCGGGACGCGTATAATGCAACAGAAATATAAAACAAAATTCCGCTCGATGCCCGCAGATCCGTTTTGGAACGAAAAACGTAAACCGAAAAAACGGGTCGTGTGATCACATCACCTTGCGCGGATTCGAATCCGCGACCGTATCGGTTCCGTTGAGGCGATGCCGCGAGCCGCACAAGCATTCGGCCTCTAACAGTATCCACGTGATCCTCCGCGGTGGTTCATCCTCGATCCCTTGTCTAGATCAGCGCGCTCGCTGAAGAATCCTCGCCGCAATGTTGTCTAGATAACCCATACGGAAATTCCCGACTCTCGAGAAGTGCGCGCGACGGAGACGGGAACTATCCCGGCACCTTGAGAGGGGGGACCAGAGGAGGAGGAGAGAAAGGGGGAATGGCCAGCCTTGAGAGCTCCTGGAGCTTGGCCCAGGGTTTCTCAACAACGCGTATATATATATTAAGTTAGTGCGACTTTTCATAAAAGTCTTCGAGTTAATATAAACTCACTTAAGTACCATCAACTGAGCATCATTTTGCGTGTGACCCTCTAGGCCCATTAACCAGTCCAATTTTCAGCCCGTTAAGTCCAATAACAATTTATCAACTTATAGTAATTAATTAATATCCAATATTTAATTAATTACTTAACTGAATTAACATCTCATGTAAATTCGGCCGGACTTCTGATCAAGTTGGGTACCAAGCAACATCGCATGATCCCGGAAGGTAATGGGGTTCAGCAACTCACTCATGGAACCTGTTTGTCCACAGTTACCGCATGGCTATAATCCTTCATTCGCACAATGCTCTTGAGTTAACCTAGGATATGGTTGTTACGCCCTGGATCCGGTTCATTTTTTTTTTTAAAACTCAGAATCCGACCACGTAATCTCAGAACAAATTTCATCATACCGAACATATATGAGAGCTAAACAACCACAAGGCGATTTTAAATAAATGCCATAACCATCATGTAACTCAAAATATCCAAATATAGCCAACACCAAAGTTCAATAATTACAATTTTCATCAATTGTGTAAAAATTCTCAATCTCACCAAATAAATAAAAATATATCAATCTCTCATCATCCCTATTACATCAAGTCTAAGAAAGTTGTAAATTCAATCTAAATAACCTTTTGAAGATGTCAAATGCCTCAATCAGAAGTCTTCTCAAACTTCGGATTCTCTTTTTCATATCTGAAAATATTAATAGGGTTTATGAGTACAACCACTCAGTAGGCTTCAAACAATCCACATGATTTAACATATAGTAAACCTTACAAATCACGTTATACAATTATACTAAATATGATCTTATATAGTTCTACATATAGCTCAAATAAAAACATGATACAAAACATGGTCATATATAAAGTTATCAAATCAAATATGTTTTCTAACAATATGAATAGATCAATTAACATATAGCATATATGGCATAATCAAACTCATATCAGACATATCAAATTCTACTAGCCATGATCATAACGTATTACATAACATATCAAATTATCAGGGCGTTACGTATCGCCGTCCCCTAAGCACATGTTATATCAAATAGTAATTATCATGGCGTAGTAGCTTATCAAATCCGATTCATATAATAGATTATACAGTTAAGACAGATTCATATGATTACAAAGGAATAGTCGAACATGATGATCAAAAGATCCAAATGACTAAGCTGAATTCAAATGAACATATGGAGTAAGGATTTCAGATTTATGTGCCAATCAAACAAATCAAATCATATCATAACGGACATGCACCCAAACCACAACATAAGGAGCCAAACAAAATAAATACCAAAGCATCTAGACAAATGATGCAAAGGTCTTAGTCACCGCGCAGAACCGGGGAGTCTAAGTCTCACCCAACTCCAAACCGCCAAGGTGTTACGTATCGCCGTCCCCTGCTTTTAATTGGCCAAAAATCAGGATTCCACCCGTTTGCCCTCGGATTCCAAACAAAATACCATATCTAATATGGATGCTTATAATTGAATCGGGCCAAATATCTCCTTAAGATGGTAATGTCCAAACAAAGTCAAATACTTATGGCACAATCAGATTAACAGAGATTAAATGATAACAAAAGATGAGCATAGATCTGAAAATTGAATTATCAAATTGATAAGTACATATAATAGTTAAAATACATACTTTTATATACAAAATAGTCACTTAGAGAGTCATTATCGTCATATATATGAAAAATCAAAGTAAACTTATCAAAATAGGTTTCTGGATAGAAACGATAGTCAAAGGAATTTTCTTAGAATTTTCGGAATAATAAACATATTTTTCGGCCATCAAAATTGATTTTCAGAGCTAACAAATCAACAAATAAGCTGAATAATATCAAACATATTCAGAAAATTATCAAACTTGGAGAACATGTCCAAAAGGTCATATTTAAATTGTGGAGAAAGTTTCATCAATTTATGGATTGGTTTGCTATGATTTTGGATTATCACTTTGATTCGGAGAATCCAACTTAAATAGAATTCCAACAAATCAAAACAGAGGGTAAACTGAATACCAAATGAAGTCATAAAATTCTAAAACATTACGGAGAAGTCAAGGATAATATAACAAATGTCTCTACAAAATTTGGTATGATTTGTATTTGAATCAAATGAGAAATAGTATTCACAAGATGAGATTTCAAAACTGTCTGAATAGATTGTATAGTCTGAAAATAGTATTATGGAATAAATATCAAACAAACTTTAAAAACTATGAAATTTATTGGACATTAATATAATATAAAAAATATACTTCTGTCAAAAGTTAAGCTCAATTGAGCATCGGACCAAGGAGAACAAATATCTGTAATTCGTATGATCATAATTAGAAACAGAACAGATTGAATGGACATATTACATAGGCTGAGATAATAATCATGAAGTAAATATAAAAAAAAAAAAAAAATGAAACTTGAATATTATGAAGTATACATATAGATCAAAGTTCTTATCAATTTATTTACTTTTGAAAGCTTTCTAAAATAACATAGTTTTGTAATACAAAATAGATCATGTGTACAGTTATCCACCTACCTCTTGAAGAAAGACCGGCTCTTAATTCTCCTATGGCTTCCTTGCTATCTATTCATGATTTCTTCTTCATCTAAACTCTTTTACACATTTTTTAAGCTCTTCCCCACGTTCTTTAAGCCTCCAATAATACAAAACATTGATTAGAATCAAACCTACAAAAGAAATAACTATGAACAACTCTATTCTCTCAAGAACATCACATGAATTTATCCTTTAGAAGAGAGCTGCATGCTATAGAGGTTGAGCATGACCTAAGGCTCTATTTATGCTTATTTACCCTTCTAATATAACCACCAGCACCCCCTTTCTTTGCTGGAGTCGAATTCCCACTCCCCATAACTTAATTTCCAAGTCAAAGTCACTTCCTAGTCCAAATCGGACTCTGCTCACGCTATCTGCAGTTTTCTTTTCTGAATACCTTTAAATTCATTCCCTTAAACATTCGAATTAAGAAATACTTTCTTCTACAAAGTTTTAAAACTTTTTATTACATTTCCAATGCAACTAATTTCACTATTTTTAGACTTCTATATAAGAATATATGCTTATTTTACTGACCTACTGTACTGAGTACTCCGAACTCAGAAATCTGGCAGATTTCCTTCATGTCTAAAGATGTTCTGATTCCGATTAGGAAACGACTTATTTTAAACATGTGTTTTTCATGAAACTTCTATATATTTGAGTCATAGTTAATGGGAGTTGTCTTACTTAATTATGAATTTTATGCACAGAATTATGCTTAAAATACTAGAACTATGTCAAGTAAATGTGTATAGAATCTTAGTCCAAGTGAGATTCCTATTATGACTTTCTACCCATTAATTAGAATCTTAATTATATTCAAATTTATTATGTTTTACTTCTAATCTAAGTCAAATATGTTATACATAACTTTTTAAGTCGTGGTTAACATTAATTGTACCATCTTTTGTTTCCTAATTCAAATCCTAATCCGATTAGGACTTGTTCTATGTAGGTAGCCCTTTCTAAAATTGATCTTTGATATTTTTGACCTCTAAAATATCTGAATTAGTAAAAATAGTCTTCTACAAAGTTATGAATCTTTTTATTATCTTTCCAATGATATTAATTATGCCTTAATCCGAATTTCCTATAGAAAGTTATAATTATTTTACTATGTTGTTATCTAATACATCAACATAGAATTTGAACTAAATTAGTAGGTTATTCTTAGTAGTATAATTTGGGTTATTGGGCTTTCATAATTGAGTTAATTGGACTAAATTAAGTTACTTAAGTTCAGTCATAGACTCTTATAATTAGTTAATTGGTATAATTTAAATTAATTAAATTTATTAGTAGTTGTAAAAATACGGGGTATAACAATAGTCAACTGTCAAACCCTAGATGGTCAACTCACTTGAATCAGACTCCGCTGTACAATATCCGAAAACACCTTTTCTGATATTGTGTATGCTCTGGTCAGAGACTCATACGGATTTATTCTAGAGCATTCTCTCTCCAGTTACTTGAGAGCGAATGATCCTTTATTGAGCACACAATCACCTTCGAAGGTCTTCCGTTGGACCCGATCCTTGACTATTAGAAATCCCATAGATAGAGATTCGTAAGCCAAGATCGAAGCCTAGAAGTCCACCGACAAGGTGTCTTTGGTGTCTCAAATCAAAGGATCAACCACACCACTGTGACGATGAATCAAGTCGGTTGACAGTCAGGTAAATTACTATTCGGCGATTCACGTCGGATCAGTTCAGTGAACTCATTCCCAATGAGCACATACATGTTCACCATTGTGTCTCCACACAAGTGACTAATGAGATCAGTCACTCTCATCATATGAGTTGGAATAACCTGTACTAGTCTTGCCGGATGTTTGATGTCCTTCTTAAACATCCTACGACTATGAACAATTAAGAATATGTGTTTATAGGTCATTAGTCTCATTATTATAATCTCGTCATAATCTGATGACTATTGCACACATTTATGGACTTCATTATGCATACTTATAAGTATACCAATCTACATAATGAAATAAATGTCATTTATTAATGAACCAAATTGTATTAGGTGCCTTATGATTGGCTTAGAAGACACCTATATCCAACACAAACAACTAGGGCACATAAGAGCATAGTGCCCTCAACAGAAGAAGAAGGATAAAAAGAAAGAATACACCAAAAAGTCCAAGTTCTTCAAGGGAAAAGCAACCATAGCAGCTTGGGACAATGAGGAAGACTCCTCAACCTCATCCAGCTCAGATGAAGAAGAGGAGAAAAGAAATCTTGCTCTAATGGCTGATAGCACTCATCACATTGATAAGAAAGTAACCTCTACTCCTCCCCTCACTTTAGATTCTGATTCTGATGAAGAATTATCTCTTGAGGAAGCTTTTGATGAGCTATATAAAGAATTTAAAATACTCTGAAATGAATTTAAGATGCTTAAAATAAACTATGAGAAATTGAGTGCTATGAGTGTTACTCTAAAATTTGAAAACTCAGAATTAGTTCAGGCTAATGAAAGACTAAAACATGATAATACACACCTTGGTGAGGTAAATAAAATAAAAGACACTAAGCTTCAAGAATTACATGCTGAACTATTAAAGATAACCAAGGAAAAGATGATTGCTAATGAAGATAAAACAGAACAAAAGGAGTTAATCAAAGAAAACCAATACTTAAAATCCTCTTTTGAGAAATTAACTAAGGACTTAGCACTGATAATAGAAAAGATGGACTTGGTTTTGTGCAACCCAAAGCCTTTGCAAAGATAAGACCCAAAGCTCCTTATATAGATAATTGTTCACATTGCGGTAGATTGACACACATTTCCAAAACTTGTAAGATGAGAAAGTGGGTCTGGGTACCTAAGGGTTCAGTCCCTACTGCTAACCATAAAGGACCCAAAAAGCTTTGTGTACTTAAGTTCTCCAGGTGATAATTGTAGATTGGCCTGGGAGCATCAAGATGGTATATGGATAGTGGATGCTACAGGCATGTGATAGGGGATTGTACCTTGTATAAGTCTCTCAGATCAGAAAATGGTACAGTCACCTATGGAGACAATGGCAAAGTCAAAGTAGTTAGTTGTGGCACAGTGGGTAGCAAGTCAACAAATATAATAGAAGATGTACTATGTATAGATGGTCTGAAGCACAACCTGATCAGCATCAACCAATTATATGACAAGGGACACAAAGTGATCTTTGAAGCCACAGAGTGCACCATCACCAAGAAGGATAAAATAATCTTTAAAGCTCATAAAGAGAAGAATCTCTATATCCTTCATTTAAATAAGCTTAAAGACAAAGATGTGTGCCTAGTAACTAGTAGTTCAGGGGAAGCAGATTTTGGCACAGAAGGCTAGGTCATGCAAGCCAAGGAGCAATTCACAAATTGATCAAACATGACTTGGTGGTTGGACTACCCAAGTTGAAGATAAAGACAACAAACATCTATGCAGCATGTGTTAAGGGCAAGTAGACCAGAACCTCATTTCAGTCTAAGACCATTGTGACAATTTCCAAGCCTTTGGAGCTGATACACGTGGATCTGTTTGGGCCTATGAGGATAGCCAGCTTAAGTGGTAAAAACTATGGGTTTGTCATTGTTGATGACTACTCTAGATTCACCTGGGTGGCCTTCTTGAAAAGTAAGTCTGACACATTTGAAGCTTTTTTAAAGTTCAACAAAGTAGTGGAAAAAGAGTAGAAGCTGAACATCATTGCAATCATATTTGACCATGGGGAAGAATTTCAGAATGTTGAGTTCACAAAATTCTGTGAAGAAAATGGAATTCAACATAACTTTTCATCACTAAGAACTCCACAGCAGAATGGTGTAGCAGAGAGGAAGAATAGAACATTGCTAGACATAGCCAGTACTATACTATCAGAAAGTAATTTATCAAGATATTTTTGGGCAAAAGCAATTAACGTAGCCTGCTACATCATTAACATAGCAATGATCAGATCAATTCTTAAGAAGATACCATATGAACTGTACAAAGGAAAGAAACCAAATGTAGGGTACCTAAAGCTATTCGAATGCAAGTGATTCATCCTTAACAATGGGAAGGACAACCTTGAAAAACTTGATGCTAAATCAGATGAAAGTTTGTTCTTAGGATATATTTTTAGATGTCATGGATTTATAGTTTTTAATAAAAGAACTTTAGTTGTTGAAAAAACTGTACATGTAATATTTGATAAAGCTAATTCATCTCCCAAAGGAAGAGAAGGATATTGTGATGATGATGATGTAGGTGATATTATTGAAAGGGTGGACAAGAAGGAACTTAAGGAGAATGAGAAAGAAGATCCACTCTTGAAAGATCTGCAGCAAATTGAAAATCGACATGAAGATCTACCTAACGAGTGGAAGTATCACAACGATCGCCCAAAGGATTCCTAGTCAGGGAGTTACAACCAGAAGTAAAATCATTTCTTGTGACTATCTAGCTTTTGTTTTCCACATAGAGCCTAGGACAGTCAATGAAGCACTGAAAGATGAATCATGAATCTTAATAATACAAAAGGAACTAAATCAGTTCTAGAAAAACTAGGTTTGGTCTCTTGTACCTAAACCATCTGATCATCCTATCATTGGCACCAAATGGGTGTTTAAAATAAAATGGATGAGTCAATGTGATCACTAGAAACAAAGTCAGACTGGTAGTTCAAGGCTATTGCTGAGAGGATGGAATAGACTTTGATGAAACCTATGCCCCCAGTAGCCAGACTAGAGGTTATTCGAATTCTTTCAGCATTTGCATTTGCATATGATTTAAAACTTTTCAAATTGATGTTAAAAGTGCATTTTTAAATGGTTTCATAAGGGAGGAAGTTTATGTTAAACAGCCTCTAAGTTTTGAATATCATGTTTTTAAATTGCATAAGGCACTGTATGGTGTGAAACATACTCCCAGAGCTTAGTATGAAAGATTGAGTGCCTTCCTCACCCACCATGGTTTCACTAGAGGTAGAGTAGATAGCACTTTGTTTATTCAGAACTATAAATAAAAACCTTGATAGTTCAAATATATGTGGATGATATGATTTTTGGAATAACCAATGAATCTTTCTACAAGAAATTTGAAAAGTTAATGTAGTGAGAATTTGAGATGAGCATGATGGGAGAGCTAAGCTACTTTCTTGGATTACAAATCAAGCAAATGAAGGGAGGGATTTATATCATTCAAGCCAATTACATCAAAGACCTATTGAAGAAATATGCCTTTGACCAAACTAAAGCTCTAACTACTCTTATGAGTATAGCTATTAGATATAGACCCACAAGATAAGAAGGTAGATCAAAAGATCTACAGAGGTATTATAGGATCTTTACTTTATCTTACTACTAGTAGACCTAATATTCTATTCAATGTATGCATGTGTGCCAGGTTTCAAGCAGATCTTAAAAAATCTCACTTGATCTGTGTCAAGATAATTTTTAGATATCTGGTTGATACCTGTAACTTAGGAGTGTGGTATCCAAGAGAATGCAATTTTAATTTGCTTGGATACTCTAATGTTGACTATGCTAGTTGCAAAATTGATAGAAAAAGCACCAGTTGTACCTGTTAGTTTCTTGCAGGTTATTTGATTTCATGATCCTCAAGAGAGCAAAACTAAGTAGCATTGTCAACAACAGAAGCAGAATATATAGTAGCTGGAAACTATTATGCTCAACTGTTATGGATTAAGCATCAGCTAGAGGAGTTTGGACACAAACTTGAAGGGATTCTAATACTGCACAATTTTCCTTTATATCTGCAGTTACTTGGTAGTGTTTTCGGGAGGTGGGGATCAGGTGATCCCTACTGAGCCCATTTCTGTGTGGCTCATCCCCTAACATTTCAGGTGTAGACTTTTTGGCGAGCGTTAGCATGTGACTTTCTTATTGGTGTGCGGGCCAGTAGTTATCTCAGTTCTGGGGTATGCTCCGATGTTGTTGTACCTTTTTCTTTTACCTGTACATACTTAATTTTTGTGGACCTTGTAAGTATTGTTTGATTGTATACGTACATTGATATTGAGCGCCTTGCACACTTGTACTTTTCTTGTGGTCCGTGAGATTGTTTTATTTAGCCGTGTTTAGCATTTACTTCTCCAGACGTGTTGAGATCTAGGTGTGAATCCGAATGTGATGGTCCGATACCCATTTAGTAATCGGGTCCTCGATTATACGGTGCCGGGTCGTTACAATAATTTACCTGACTGTCAACTGGCTTGATTCATCATCACAGTGGCGTGGTTGATCCTTGGACTTGAGATACCAAAGACATCTTGTCGTGAACTTCTGGACTTTGATCTTGGCTTATGAATCCCTATTCACGGAATTTTTAATAGTCAAGGATCGGATCCAGCGGAAGACCTTCGAAGGTGATTGTGTGTTTAATAGAGGATCATTCGCTCTCTGGTAACTGGAGAGAGAATGTTCTAGGATAGATCTGCAGGAGTCTCTAGCCAAAGTGGACACAATATTAGAAAAGGTGTTTTATGATATTGTACAGTGGAGTCTAGTCCAAGTGAGTTGACCATCTAGGGTTTGACAGTTGACTATACCCTAGGTCAACTCGAGAGTATTGTGCGAATGAAGGATTATAGACACACGGTAACTATGGACAGACATGTTCCATGAGTAGGTTGCGGAACCCCATTACCTTCTAGGATCATGCGGTGTTGTTTGGCACCTAACTTAATCGGAAGTCCGACCGAATTACATGAGATGTTAATTCGGTTAAGTAATTAATTAAATATTAGATATTAATTGATTATTATAAGTCAATAATTTGTTATTGGACTTAACGGGCTAAAAACTGGACTGATTAATAGGCCTAGAGGGTCACATGCAAATAGATTCTCAGACGGTGGTATTTAAGTGGAATTTATATTAAGTCGAAAACTTTTATAAACAGTCGCGCCGACTTAATATATATACGCGCTATTGAGAAACCTTGAGCCAAGCTCTAGGAGCTCTCAAGGCTGGTGGTCTCCCTCTCTCTCTCCTCCTCTTCTGGGCACCCCTCTCAAGGCACCGGGACACTTCCTGTTTCCGTCGCGTGCACTTCCTGAGAGTCGGGAATTCCCGCCCGGATTATCCAGACATCATTGCAGCGAGGATTCTTCAGCGAGTGTGTTGATCTGGATGAGGGAGCGATGGCGAACCACTGCAGAGGATCGCGTAGATACCACTGGAGGTCGGACGCTTGTGCGGCTAGCGGCATTGCCTCGACAGAATCGACACAATCGCAGATTCAAATCCGTGCACGGTGATGTGATCACAACCCGATTTTTCGGTTTACCGATTTTCGTTCTGAATCGGATCTAGGTTAAAGGTCGGACGCTTGTGCGGCTAGCGGCATCGCCTCGACAGAACCGACACGGTCGCGAATTCGAATCCGTGCACGGTGATGTGATCACAACCCGATTTTTCGGTTTATCAGTTTTCGTTCCGAATCAGATTTGCGGGCAACGAGCGAGATTTTATTTTTGTTTCCGTTACGCTCTTCGTGTCCCGCCCGGATCCCAACATCATTGACTTACTCCTATTGACCATGGATCCTTTTTGCTTTTATTCTCTCAGGGGATTGCTAATGTACAACCTCCCCTACACAAGCCACACCTACAACTACTGCTACTGTCTTGCATCAAATGGGGACTATAATCTCCCCCAAGTTACTCTTCATTCCTAAACAAACTTTTAAATTCTCCTTATCTGAACACTTTCACAAACTTTCTCCATGTAGTCTCCCTTCCTATAAAATTAGCAAACTGAAGCCTCTTCACAAGTTGCCTCTAGTCATCAGCATTTTCTTTTAATTAGTAAATAAGTTGCCAACACAACCTTCTCCCTTTCGAGACACTCCACCAATTCAAACATATCCATCATGTCATAAACCCAATGGTTCACTTCCTTGTGCCCTCCCTTGCCATTGAAAATAGGTAGTCGAAGAGCAACAAATTTCTAGATCAGCATAATCTAATGACAACTACTCGATCCCTTCAACTCCATCCTACTACCTTTATTCATAATGGGTCATCGACGCGTACATGGGCTCTATGAATTTCTCCATTCCAATATGGGGGCTATCTTCTCCACAATTCACATTCCCATCATGAGCACTAGAATTAGGACCGTCAACGGAGCGGATACCACAGTATCCGACTTCGCTTTGTTTAATATTATTCGAATATCCGACTTTGGATATTATCCGACGGATAATAAATTTTTCTATCCGAATTCGACTCCGCCGGATAATATCCGAATTCGGATAATAATTCGAATACTTAAATATTTCAACTTTGTCTTGTAACTTAATGACTTATAAATTTTATTTTTTGCATAGTCCATGAATGTCAGATATTTAAATTAATAAATATTCAAGTTATAAATATCTAGACAAATTTTAAATAATTTGAATGTTTTATTAAATATAACTTAGATAATAACATATGCTTAAATAATTTATATAAATTAGTAAAACCACTAAAAATAAAAAAAATCACAAGAAACTTCATTATTATCGCTCAACACGTCTTAAGCATATTTCAAATATCGAAGTACTGTTTATCTAAATAAATAAATATCATTAAAATTAGAAGAACTTATCAAAATACATAATCGGTCGGATAATAATCGGAGCAGATATCTATTTTCCGTTTCCGCTTCGAATGCTAATCGAATAATTAAACGGATACTCGGATATGTCCGCCGGATGTCCTAATCGGATAAATATCCGACTAATCGGATGCGGATACAAATCGGAGTCGGATATTATCCGGATTCGTTGACAGCCCTAACTAGAATGACATTTTTTGCAACATAAATATTCTAATACACATGCAATTCAATGGGACCAATGCAATTAGTGGCTAGCACAAGACAACGGGTATGTTACCATGTACTAATTGGTCCACCGCATGTGATTCACTTCATCTCTTTTACATTCACACAAATTGCATCCAACTAGGCTTTGGTACCAACATTATGACCCTGATCAGTAAAACTGTAAAAGCACCTAATGACATTGGGTCCATGAATTTGACTCATGGTGACACTGGTTCTAAATCCATTCATTATTATCATAAGTGTTGAAAGTGATAGATGTAAACTAAAAAGACAAGAATTTAAACCACTGCTGACTAGAATTAAAGATCTCACACATAGACCATTCATGTAAGGGTTAGAGCTATTTCAAGATATAATGTACATGACAATATTGTTACAAAGCTAAAATGTTCCCCAAAAGGGTCAAAACACAAGAACAATCCTATTGATGCACCCTGTCAAGGCAACAAAGACACTAAGCACCAGCAAGTCCTAGTTATAACAGACTCTCTCCTTAATATTATTTTTCCTCTCGAAACCTAAAATTCACAGATTGAATTCTTAAATATGAGAATTCAATGGGAATTCCATACCTATAAAAACCTACAAAAATTGCTATTGAATGGAACATAATAAAACTCAAGCTCAAAAAAGAATTGTCAAAGAATCACCAAAATAAATATCAAACGCATAACTAATTAAATGAGAGATTTATAGCTGAAAGTGCATGGTGACACATCCATATGGCGAGATCAATCAAGTTCTCTATCATAATCGTTTTTTCCCAAACCCTTGTTAGCTCAATAGTTCAAACAGCTCAGGCACAAGCTCACGATTTGCATCTTACCATTTCGCTTGAGATGAAAGTAAGGGATTGTGGTGACTCAGTCATCCCTGCCAAGTGACTAAGGGTCTGTTTGACAACACTTATTCAACTACTTAAATCTGATACGTTCAGACAACTTTGGCTTCAGATTCTTTGGTAATACATCTAAAATAATGTCTAATTCTAACTTTAGTATCTGAAAACCCTCTTAAATTTTAAGTAACTGCAGGATTATTTTTTTTTTTCCAGGCATTCGTTTTCTTCCCTCGAAAGGGAAACCTTATCCAAGAACTCCCCGCACGCCGCCGCCTCACCTCTCCTTATCTCCCTCTGCTCGACGCGTCTGCCCACCTCCGTTGCTGCACTCTGCTTCCTCTACAGTGTTGGTGTCGCCACCGCCCTCCTTTGCTTCCAGTCTTGCAGTGCCACCATCTTCGTCTCCCCTCCCCCTACCCTACCCCCACATTGCATGGGACCGCCCACTCTCCCTCTCCCTGCCCAACCGTTCGACGTCCTCCACTACTTCACTTGCCTCCACTGCTGGTAGATCTTAGTGGTGGCAGTCTGCAAAAAGGGGTGCCCCAGTAGGGCCAGTGCCATGGCCGAGGTGCTAGGTCTTGCGATTGATGGCAGCACCCTGGTCGTGGGTAGGGTTGCTTGGTCGGAGGTAAGGTTGCTGGGTACGTAGAGTATTTTATCATATATATTGGATGGCCTCCTGTAGAATGATTTCTTTGGAATTGGATTCCATGTAAAAGTGTCTTTAGGGCTTATGGAATACCATGGAGAAAGTTTCCATATTGTTTTGAAGATCTTATTGTGAATGCAAATGCAATCTCTTCCACGTCAATTTGAAGATTTTATTGTAATCTAAAAGCTAGTGTTTGCTCATAATTCCATTCAAATATTCCGTTGACGCGCTGCTAGGGGTTGAGGGTTGTGGACACACGGGTGGAGAGAGAGAGGAAGCTAGAGTTTAAAAAGGTTATAATGGTGAAGAAATCTCAAATGTGATCTAAGTGCATTTATTAAATATTAAATATACTTAAGTCTTAATTATTTTTAATATTTTTTTGAAATAAGATAAGACATTAGAAGTGGAAAGTAGATTTTAGACAACAGATAAAGTGTTATCAAATGCCACCTAAGTTGTTTGATCTTGTCAAGGAGACTTTTTTTTTTTCTACCAATGTTAACCACTATAACAAATCATATATGTTCCAAGTAGAAAGAGACCCAAAATAGTTTTGACTGGAACCTAAGTTATTTCTTTTCTTTTTCTGTTTTCTTGCTTTGAATTCTTTTACCACTGCCGAACAACACAGAATGATCAGTTGGGAATGATGTGCATCTTGGAGGCCACCACATAAATTAAACTTCCATTAATCGGAGGGTCTATTATGCCTTATATTTAGTTGACCCAGCCAGTAGACATTAAATTGGTGTCCTTAAAATCACGTGGACCCCATGTATGTGTTAGTATTAGATGGTCTCAAAGCCAATCTGATACTGTGTACATATTCAGATTATTAATAAATGACAATAATTCATTGTGTGTAATTAATTCGATCTGTGTTTATTGTATCACGATGAAGTCCATGAACATGTGTAATAGTGTTCGGATTATGATGAGATCATAATTACGGGACCGAAGACTTATAAACACATGTTCTTAATTGTTCCTAGTCATAGAATGTTTGAGATAGGACATCGAACATCCGGATAGACTAGTATAGGTTACTTCAGCTCATATGATGAGGGTGACTGATCCCATAAGTCACTTGTGTAGAGACACTATGCTGAACCTATAGGTGCTCATTGGTGAATGAGTTCACTGAACTGATCCGACTATGAATCGCTGGATGGTAATCACCTCACTGTTAACCAGCTCGATTCAATTGTCACGGTTGCGTGGATGATCCTTGGACCTGAGACTCCAAAGATACCTTGTTGGTAGGTTTCTGAGCTTTGACCTTGACGAACGAATCCCTAACCATGGGATGTCAATAAGTCAAGCGATCGGGTTCAGGGAAATGCCCTCGAAGGTAATTGTGTGTTCAATACGGGATCATCCGCTCTCGGTTGTTTGAGAGAGAATGTTCCGAGAATGATGCGCTTAAAGTCCCTGGCCAGGGCGGACTCTGTAATCGATAAGAAGTTATCGGATTCAGATTAGCGACATCTGATTCAAGTAAATCGACCAAATAGGGTTTAACAGTAAACCATGCCCTAGGTCGATTCGGGAACATTGTACGGATGAAGGATTATATCCGCGCGCTAACCGATGACAGAAAGGTTCCAATAGAGGGTTGCGATAACCCCAGTGCCATCCAGGATCACGCGATGTTGCTTGGCATCCAACGTGATCGGCAGTCCGTCCGAATTTATTGTGGGACATTAAATTCGACTGATTAATTGAATATAAAGATATTAATTAATTCAGTGGGTCAGTAAAGGGTTACTGGACTTAATGGGCTATTAACTGGACTGGTATTTGGGCCTAGAGGGTCACACGCAAATGGTTTTCAAGTCGATGGATAATCCGACAGGATTTCGGATAAGTCTGGGTTTTTGTGAAAAACCGCAAACTGACTTCTTATAAAAGAACGGATTCTACGTCCGGGGCCAGCAACCCTAACCTAGCCGTCATTCGTTCTTCCCCACTTTCTCTCTCCTCTGGGCGTGCCGTTCCCAACTGCTCCACTTCCCGTTCGACGGGGATTCTGGATCCGCATGTCGCAGCGGATCACGCGCAGTCAGACGGGATCTTCGAGCGCTGCAGCGAGCGAGGAAGCGAGGACGATCCATCGCGAGGAGAACCGCGTGGATACCGCTAGAGGTTGGGCATCTGCGCGACTTGCGGCATCGCTCCGACGGAACCGGAAAACGGACGCGGATTCGAATCCGCGCAAGGTAAATTCGATTTACACCGGTTTAATTTTAACGACCGAAACGGGACAGATCCGATCCCGAACTCCTTTATTCCGCTGCGTTTTAAGATCGGATCCCGACACAGAGATCCCAACAGTGGTATCAGAGCCAGGTTATCACTGTGTTCTTCGCCGTTTCGGATTTTGAAATTTAATTTTCTAGTTATATTCCATGCAAGTTTTCGATTCTGTTGGAGAAATAATATTCATGTGATGGATAAAATTAATTAGATTAATTTTATTTCTGCAAAAATCGTTATTTATGGTCTCTCGCGTTCTTCGTGGGACGAAGAACGAAGCTTGTGGGGGTAATGTTTGGATAATCACATGTGATGCGAATCTATTGGGAAGGATTTTTTTGGTATGACCAAATGATCCCACAGATCACTGCCAACGTCATCTTCGGCTCCGGCGGGGGGTTGCCGGCAGTGAAAGGCCGGAATAGTGCCTCCTAAAACCTAGGTTTGACAGGGGTTTTAAGGGGGATTCCGGGCACTCCTTTTAGGGTGGGAACATACCACAGGCGCCGTCCGGCGCCGGCGAGGTAACCGGCGGCGGTCCGGTGCCCTCCCGGCGCCGGGGCGGTCGCCGGCCGCCGCCTCGCCCCCCTTCCCCCCCGGTTTCCTGCAACCAGGCGCCGCCGGGGGTGAAAGGGGAGGGCCCGGTCCCGTGCGGCTAGGGTTCCCTAGCTGCACGGTCCGACCGGACCGGGGGGGCCGGGCTCAGACCGGGTCTGAGCCCATGGACCCCCCCCTGGCCCGAGCCAGGCGCCCTGGCTCGAGCCAGGCACCCTGGTCCGAATCCATGGCTCAGCTGGGCTGAGCCATGGTTCGGCCAGGGATGGGCTGAGCCACCTGCATAATATTAAAACCCCGGTTTTAAATTAGATTAAATTGTTTTGAACTTTATATTTTCAAAACTGTTTTGAAATTAAATTTCTTATTCAATTTAACCTTTTTGAGACCCATTGCAATTGATTAATGTTATTATCTTAATTGAAGTTTATAGTTATAATTAATTATTGATTTAAATGTTAAATTGATAATTATTTATAACTAAATAATCTAAATGTTAGATTTTAATTAGATAATGATTAATCTGGTTGTTTAATGACTTTATTAATCTAATAGTTAGATTAATCTTGTCATATTTGCATGGAATATTCTAGATATTTAAATTTTGGAATTTTAATGCATATGATGTGTTTTAATTGCTTGTTTAAATTGGATTTAAATTAGCATGCTTGAAATAAATACTAAAGTTTTCGAAAATCCTAAATCCAAATTTTGTTTGGTCCCTGGTTTTATAAAACCAAAATTATTATTATTTTCGAAAAATTTTAATTTAGCCATTTGATGCGCTATTCATGTGTGGTTTGTTTAATAAAACACATGGTGGTCATGGACGAGCATTAATTGTGGATGCGGAATGTAATTGTGTGGTTTATTGTGTATTAATAAATAGAGGTCTGCGAACCTCTCCCTCTCATATTCCATTGTACTTCTATCTTCCACCTCGATGTAATCGCCATAAGGCTTCCTCATTTAAATTATCATGTAATTGAGAATTACGATGTAATTTACTCGAGGCGGATGCGCGCGGAGCGAGGATGATCCACAACTGCTGACCAGATGAAAATGAAGGAGTTCATTACATTCATGGGTTTGCAGACTCATGATATAAGTTGTTATATTGTGTGAATGTGTGCGTTTGACTATCTGGCTCAAGTTAAACCGCAGTGCCGTCTATGACCACACTAATGACATGTATGTGATGCGTGTGCTTTATATTTGCTAGGTTATTAGTATTAATAAATATATTCGATATATTTAATACTATCACTTAGGATGAGACCAAATTAAATAAGCAAAACCTTCGTTACAAACTCTAAGCCGTAGCGCGAGTCATTGAGAATGTACCGCGTGGCTCTCCATCAATATGATTGATAGAACTTAATTCGGTGGTGGCAGATACTATGTGTTTACCCGAGGTCTGCCATTAACTGATAAGAGGACTGTTGATCATGGCATAAGATGCCTTTGGATAAGAGTAGAGGAACGATATAGTCATCCACGTGTTTACCCGGGAACTATGTTTCTACTTTACTCTGTCACGTATTGATGGTAAAGCTTAGACCGGGGATAATGGTCTACTGTGTTTACCCGGGACCATTAAACTTAGGAGCCGAAGTACGATCGGATATTGCAAGGAGTTGCAATTATCATGAGATGATTGCTCTGAGATAGCAGTATGATACTAAGTGTTTACCCGAGGTTATACTGTGATGCTTGGAGATTCTGATCCCCACTAGGAGACAGTCGGCGTCTCCCGTTCTGTATATCTGAAGGTTATACAGTTCGTCGAAAATTAGTGGGAGTAAAACTAGATAATAAAAGACCATATCTTGTTTTAGATAATCTGAATATTTGCTAATTATCAATTAATTATCTCCTGTAGGCGAGAATGTCGCACCATAACCCGTTGCGAGGCATACTTGATGCCAACCGTTTGACAAGCACCAATTACTCAGACTGGCTCAGAAACCTGAAGATAGTCCTCAGGTCTGAGCAGATTGCCTACGTCTTGGATACTGAACCTCCTGCTGAACCAGCATTGGATGCTCCAGAGGAGGAAATGATAGCGTATGAGAAATGGAAGGAGGATTCCACCATGGCCCAATGCTACATGTTAGCCTCTATGAGCAATGAGTTGCAGCGGCAACATGAAGAGATGGATGCTAGATCCATCATGCTCCATTTGAAGGAGCTCTTTGGTGAGCAGAGCAGAATCGAACGATATGAGATATCGAAGAATCTGTTCAAAGCTCAGATGGCAGAGGGAACTTCAGTACAGAATCATGTGCTGAAGATGATTGAGTGGGTGGAGAGGCTGGATGCTCTTGGGGTTACACTTCCCAAGGAGATGCACACAGACCTTGTGTTGTCTTCACTTCCACCTTCATATGCTCAGTTCATTGTCAATTTCAACATGAACAAGATCCAGGCCACCTTAGCTGAACTGCTGAACATGTTAAAGACTGCTGAGGGGAACCTTGTGAAGGATAAACCCCAAGTCCTAATGGTTGGTAAGACCAACAGGAAAAGACTTGCAGTCCAAGCTTTTCGAAAGAATAAGAACAAGGTTCAGAGAAAGGCAAAGGTTGTCAATAAAGACAAGGGTAAAAGTGCTGAGAAAGGCGATTGCTTCTACTGTCACCAGAAAGGGCATTGGAAGAGGAATTGCAAGGAATACCTCAAGGACAAGGCTCAAGGAACTGTGAAGCAGCAGGACGCTTCAGGTATCTATATGATAGATATAAACTTGTCAATAAGAGATTGTACATCATGGGTATTAGATACTGGATGTGTATCTCATATCTGCAATTCTGTGCAGGCACTGACAAGAAGGCGTAAGCTGAGGACCGGCGAGGTGGAGCCGAGACTAGGTAACGGCGCAAGAGTTGCGGCGATCGCTGTGGGGACAGTGGAGCTCAAGCTACCATCCGGAGACACGTTTTTATTAGATGAATGTTATTATGTACCTAGCATAATAAGGAACATCATTTCTATTTCATGTTTAGATAGAATTGGATACAATTTAAATTTTGGAAACAATAGTTGTTCAATTTATTTCAGAAATAAATTAATAGCTTCTGCTATTTTGTCCAATGGATTGTATCTATTGAATGTGTCTCATGATAATTTACATATCGGTTCTTCGATTAAGAGAAGTAAATATGAAATGAACAAAGCCTACTTGTGGCATTGTAGGCTAGGACACATTGGTGAAAACAGACTCCAAAGGTTGCATAAAGATGGATATTTGGATCCATTTGATTATGAATCATATGCAACCTGTGAGTCATGTTTAATAGGTAAAATGGCTAAGTCTCCATTTAGTGGAACTGGAGAACGAGCCAAAGGCATATTAGAACTCATACATTCAGATGTATGTGGTCCTATGTCAACCCAAGCCATTGGTGGTTTCTCATACTTCATTACATTCACTGATGATTACTCAAGATTTGGATATGTATCCTTATTGAAGTATAAATCTGAAGCCTTTGAGAAATTCAGAGAATTTAAGAATGAAGTGGAAAAACAAACAGGAAAGAGCATAAAAACCATCTGATCTGATCGGGGTGGTGAATACTTGAGTACTGAGTTCATTAAATACTTAAAGGATAATGGTATCCTTTCTCAGCTTACACCTCCTTATACACCTCAGATGAATGGTGTATCAGAAAGGAGAAATCGCACATTAATGGAAATGGTGCGATCCATGATGAGCATGTCCAAATTACCAGTGTCCTTATGGGGATATGCTCTTAGCTCGGCTATATATATCCTGAATAAGGTACCCAGCAAATCTGTTGAGACCACTCCATATGAGATATGGAATGGAAGGAAACCAGACCTTAAACATGTTAAAGTCTGGGGATGTCCTGCTCATGTTAAAAGACATGACGCAGATAAGCTGGAATCCAGAACTGACAAATGCAGATTTGTGGGATATCCAAAGGAAACTTATGGATATTACTTCTATCATCCTGGCGAACAAAAGGTGTTTGTGGCCAGGAGAGCTGTCTTTCTGGAAGAAGATTATATTCTCCAGAAGGACAGTGGGAGTAAAGTAATTCTGGAAGAAGTTCCAGACCCACAAACTGGCAATGGTTCATCAGATGAACCGTCAGTTTCTGAACCTGTTCATAATGATACACAGGAACCTCGTAGGTCTGAAAGAGTACCTAAACCACCAGAAAGATATGTGGGACATATTAATTTGGATGGTTCAAGGATATTCTATAATGAGGATGATGATCCCAAGACTTACCAGGACGCCATTGAAAGTTCAGAGGCCGGGAAATGGCGGGAAGCCATGAATTATGAAATACAGTCCATGTACATCAACCAAGTTTGGAACTTGGTAGATTTACCCGATGGTATAGTACCTATCGGCTGCAAATAGATCTTTAAAAGAAAGATCGGTGCAGATGGACGTATTAAGACTTATAAGGTAAGATTAGTGGCAAAAGGCTATCGTCAAAGACAAGGTGTTGACTATGACGAAACCTTTTCACCCGTTGCTATGATTAAGTCCATCAGAATTCTTCTTGCCATTGCTGCCCACCATGATTATGAAATCTGGCAGATGGATGTGAAGACTGCCTTCCTCAATGGAAACCTTGAGGAGGAGGTGTATATGATACAACCAGAAGGATTTACATCCAAAGAATTTCCAGACATGGTATGCAAGTTGCAGAGGTCCATTTATGGACTGAAGCAAGCTTCCCGGAGCTGGAACATAAGATTTGATGAGGTGATCAAATCTTATGGCTTCATTAAGAATAAAGATGAGCCCTGTGTATACAAGAAAAACAGTGAGAGCGCAATCACATTTCTGGTTCTTTACGTTGACGACATCCTACTCATTGGGAATGATGTAGGAATGATGTCATCAGTAAAGATATGGCTGTCAAAGAACTTCTCCATGAAGGATTTGGGAGAAGCATCTTACGTATTGGGAATACGGATCTATAGAGATAGATCAAAGAAGATGCTGGCTTTAACCCAATCCATGTACATAGAAACCATTGTCAAAAGGTTTGGCATGGAAAATTCCAAGAGAGGTCTCATACCGATGAGACATGGAATTTCACTTTCTAAAGGTCAGTCTCCCAAGACACCTGAAGAGAGGGCAGTGATGGATAAAGTCCCCTGTGCTTCTGCCATAGGGTCCATCATGTATGCCATGCTGTGTACCAGACCTGATGTAGCATATGCTCTAAGTGTTACGAGCAGACATCAGGCAGATCCAGGTGATGAACACTGGAAGGCTGTGAAATGCATCCTTAAGTACTTGAGAAGGACTAAGGATCTATTTCTAGTCTATGGAGGAGGAGACTTAAAGCTGCAAGGATACACTGACTCGAGTTTTCAGTCTGATCTTGATGACAGCAAGTCAACATCAGGTTTTATTTTCACACTCAACGGGGGAGCAGTGAGCTGGAAAAGTTCCAAGCAGGAAACCACTGCTGATTCGACAACAGAAGCCGAGTATATTGCTGCTGCTGAAGCCGCCAAGGAAGCTGTATGGATGAAGAAATTCATCGGCGATCTTGGTGTGGTGGAAAGCATATCTGGTCCCGTCCCACTGCTGTGTGACAACAATGGGGCGATTGCTCAAGCGAAAGAGCCGAGGTCTCATCAGAAGTCGAAGCACATTCTGCGACGCTTTCATCTGATCAGAGAGATTATAGCTCGAGGAGATGTCGTGGTGGAAAGAGTTCCCTCAGCCGACAACATAGTAGATCCACTTACAAAGCCTTTGTCTCAAAATGTTTTTGAGCGTCACTTAGAGAATATGGGTATTCTGTATAAAAGTGATTGGCTTTAGCCCAAGTGGGAGATTGTTAGTATTAGATGGTCTCAAAGCCAATCCGATACTGTGTACATATTCAGATTATTAATAAATGGCAATAATTCATTGTGTGTAATTAATTCGATCTGTGTTTATCGTATCACGATGAAGTCCATGAACATGTGCAATAGTGTTCGGATTATGATGAGATCATAATTACGGGACCGAAAACTTATAAACACATGTTCTTAATTGTTCCTAGTCATAGGATGTTTGAGATAGGACATCGAACATCCGGATAGACTAGTATAGGTTACTTCAGCTCATATGATGAGGGTGACTGATCCCATAAGTCACTTGTGTGGAGACACTATGCTGAACCTATAGGTGCTCATTGGTGAATGAGTTCCTTGAACTGATCCGACTATGAATCGCTGGATGGTAATCACCTCACTGTTAACCAGCTCGATTCAATTGTCACGGTTGCGTAGATGATCCTTGGACCTGAGACTCCAAAGATACCTTGTTGGTAGGTTTCTGAGCTTTGACCTTGACGAACGAATCCCTAACCATGGGATATCAATAAGTCAAGCGATCGGGTTCAGGGAAATGCCCTCGAAGGTAATTGTGTGTTCAATACGGGATCATCCGCTCTCGGTTGTTTGAGAGAGAATGTTCCGAAAATGATGCTCTTAAAGTCCCTGGCCAGGGCGGACTCTGTAATCGATAAGGAGTTATCGGATTCAGATTAGCGACATCTGATTCAAGTGAATCGACCAAATAGGGTTTAACAGTAAACCATGCCCTAGGTCGATTCGGGAATATTGTACGGATGAAGGATTATATCCGTGCGCTAACCGATGACAGAAAGGTTCCAATAGAGGGTTGCGATAACCCCAGTGCCATCCAGGATCACGCGATGTTGCTTGGCATCCAACGTGATCGGCAGTCCGTCCGAATTTATTGTGGGACATTAAATTCGACTGATTAATTGAATATAAAGATATTAATTAATTCAGTGGGTCAGTAAAGGGTTACTGGACTTAATGGGCTATTAACTGGACTGGTATTTGGGCCTAGAGGGTCACACGCAAATGGTTTTCAAGTCGATGGATAATCCGACAGGATTTCGGATAAGTCTGGGTTTTTGTGAAAAACCGCAAACTGACTTCTTATAAAAGAACGGATTCTACGTCCGGGGCCAGCAACCCTAACCTAGCCGTCATTCGTTCTTCCCCACTTTCTCTCTCCTCTGGGCGTGCCGTTCCCAACTGCTCCACTTCCTGTTCGACGGGGATTCTGGATCCGCATGTCGCGGCGGATCACGCGCAGTCAGACGGGATCTTCGAGCGCCGCAGCGAGCGAGGAAGCGAGGACGATCCATCGCGAGGAGAACCGCGTGGATACCGCTAGAGGTCGGGCATCTGCGCGACTTGCGGCATCGCTCCGACGGAACCGGAAAACGGACGCGGATTCGAATCCGCGCAAGATAAATTCTATTTACACCGGTTTAATTTTAACGACCGAAACAGGACAGATCCGATCCCGAACTCCTTTATTCCGCTGCGTTTTAAGATCGGATCCCGACACAGAAATCCCAACAGTATGCTCATCTACACGGGAGACATGAGGTAACTAAGCTTGCAAGCAAGGTGTGTGATAGAGAGAGAGAGAGAGAGAGATTTTAAACATCTTATGTACATTTCGTTTGACTGTGATCAACATACTCGAGTCCTAGACAGCAGACAGTTCATCTTAGGTACCTGACAATTTTACAGATGAGACCCGATTAAGTGGACTTGACTGCACCATGTCATCGAGCGCCATATTGAGGGGATTTTTTTTACTTTAATTACTCTTCCTGTTTTTCATGAAGACAGGTAATAAGTAAAAAAAATCTTCTGATTGTGGTGCTCGATCGACCGCATGATATGATCGAGTTCACTAAATCACTTTTGTTTATAGATTTCACCGTCTCCACGTCATTAGAATAAAGAAATTTTACATGTTAATAATGTTCAATTATCATTGTTAAAGGAAGATTCAAGGATCGGTTCGACGCATCCATTCTTCTAATCAGTGACTGGACTCATTCTATGCAAATTAACATATAACTACACCCACCACCAGGGGGAGAACCTCATGTCTAAGCCTTCTCTAATTAAAAAAAAGTTGAAAACGTCTCCTATAAAGTTTCCAAGAAGGGCACCTTGCTAGTTGCATGCCAGTATAATCTTTGGATCAGCAGCTGAAGCTGCTGTTTTTTTTTACCTTGAACGTACTTTCGTTACATCAGGGTCTTGTAGCGTACAATAATAATTTTGATAAGAAAGGAGATCCTCTTATTACACATTTAAATTTAAGTCCGATAATATTAAGAGTGGGGAGAAGGTCAGACATTACAAAAAACTCTCATATGATCTCCAAAGTTAGCAAATACTTGAATCTTCCTTATCTCAGTACTGTTAGACTTCGATCCAAAAGTATATTAAGAGGATTTCTTCTCTTTTGATAAGTACGTGAAGACATTATAAATACTGCTTACAAAAAAAAAAGTTGATTAGTAGTACTTCCCATTAAGCATAGAGCTTAATTAGTAACGTTCGGATGTCACTACCCCCATTTTATAAGACAGTTTACACGCGGTAACAGCACGCGTTCAGATGGACGTCAACTCATCGAATGGTTCAAATGATCTTCGACTGGATTACTTCACATGATGCATAAGCAACGTCATCACAAGCCGAAAATATCACGTCCTAACCTTATCCTCGAAAAAAAAAAGTGAGAATTGTCCTGCGAAGAAAGGTTCCAACGAGGGCACATCACATGCCTGCCTCTACGTCCACAGTACGTATTCGCAACAAGAATATAATAGTATGAAATATAAAAATATGTTTTTATAAATATATTATATTATAAAAGAATAAATAATTAGGTTATAGGATACAGAAATAACTGTACCCGTTTTTCTTATTCTAAATAAAATGGATAAAGATGGTGTTCGGAAACTTATCTTTAAACTTACATTCTCATGTACCTCCTATAAATTACGGATAAGAATGGATATATTTTTCTTTTTTCGATAATTAACCTAGTGGCTAGAGGTCCTAAAGCCGCCCGCACCCACCAATGATCGATCTATAGGGTTTGGGGTCAAAATCTACAAAGTTCGACGTAATTAGAGGTGTAGACAACGCCTTTTTTTTATCAAGTTGCAAGGGCCGTTTTACGTAGATTTGTGAAGCATTATATTCATGCTGGTGTCACGTACTAGCATTTCTCATAAATAAGAAATCAGATATTAATAAGCTTGAGTATACATCAGACAACTCTTAGCTCCGTTGGTTTTTATTTGTTAAATCGCGAGCATTAAAACGTACGTACGGCTGCCTCCCTCTAGTTCACACGCCTGGATGGAATGGTATAACAATAGAGACCGAGAAAGAGAGAGTAAGATATAATGCATGTTCTCAAATTGCAAATCCTTCCTCTATGTTCACTTGTCCAAATGGAATGGTATAACAATTTAGAGCCAAGTTTTATATATATTAACAATCTAGACTTAGCAAATTATATATGTAGAGAGAGGAGTGTTATGGAAATATAATCATAAATAATGAATGTTCTTCAACCACATTCACTGTAGCGAACCGTATTCTAATATTTCTTTTTTTATACAGAGGGAGCAAGCATATTCTTATAATCAGATGAAAAGTGCTTCTTCTGTTCACATATCTAAATGGAATGGTACAACAATCTAGACCTAGCAAGTTAGAGAGAGAGGGTGTCTAGGCATGTGTTTAAATAGAAAATGTTTAGCCTGCACAACGCCAACGCCGAGAAGACGTTTCCGTACTGTTGTGCAGATCGGTGGCGGATGACTTTCGCCCCTGAAGCTGGTGTCATTGGTGACCTTGCTTATTCCTTGTTCGTTAGAGAATTGAGAGCTATTTATTTCCTCCTCCATGTCAGGTCATTAGTAACTTCCTACTTTGTGGGGTCCGCACGTCCTTAGCATAGTGGACATCCTCTGCCTAGTTGCGCTGGCGTGTGGGGGTCACGAGTTTGACTCGCACGTTCTCCCTCCTCGTGGATTTTCCGCCTCTTTTCGGACGTGTAATTGGGAGGGGAACTAGGGGTAGGGGGGAGGCCTAAGTTCGATCCCGGGTCATTAGGTAGTGTAGCCTCGTCTTTAGCCATCTTGGCCATATTTCAAAAAAAAAATAAAATAAAAAAAACTCCCTACTTTGTGGGGAAACTTATGTTGTCTTCCTCTACGCTACGTCCAAACTTTTTAGAATGTCTAATGTACCTTCCTTATCTTACTCGTTTTGTCGTAATAAAGACCATAATTTTTTTTAAAAGAATTATAATTTTGTCGCTCCATCTTTTAAGTTGGGAATATAAGTATTAAAGTGATAAGCTGTTAAGTATTAAATCGTTAAAATATTAAGATCTCAATGTATTGTATAGTATTTAATCTTTTAACTCTTTAAAGCTTAAATAATTTAAGTTACTTAAAAATTAGTACATAGCCGCGTAACACAAATTTACATTTTGTTAAAAAACTACGATTTAATCGCACTTTTTCATTTTAACGTATATTTCATAAATAAATCTAAATTTATTGAAAGAATCTTTAAGATCTTCATAAATTTAAAAAGTAGCGATTAAATTACATTTTAATCACATATTTTTCAAGAAAAATATATTTTTCTAAGAGGAATTCACTCTTTTTTATTTATATATATATATATATATTAAAATTAAATTTTATATATTACAAATTATTGTATTTTATATTAAAAATTTAACATATATTAAACATTATATTTCATACATTTCAACATTTACCATATTAAGGTCATACGTGTTAAGGACTTAGAATTAAAGAGTTAACGCAAGTGTTATGTTATTTAGACGTTTAAGATTTTAATCATTACTACTTAATTCTTCAATTTTTACTTTTTACATATCTTTAATCTTAAAAATCAAAGACTTAAAATTCAAACTTTCTTATATTTGTAGTTCTCTTTAAGATTAGATAATGAACGATAACAGATACATATAATACTTTAAAAGTTGAACTCTTTGAGACCTTTATACTTCAAAATTTAAAATACTAAGATCTTAAGTGTTAAAGATTTATAATTAAAGAGTTAAAACAATATTTACATGTAATGTTGTTTAGGTCTTTACTACTTTAATTCTTATTATTTAACTCTTTAATTCTTTAAGTCTTGAACAACTTTAATCCTAAAAATCAAAGACTTAAGATCCTAACTTGTTGTATATTTAGAGTTGTGTACAAAGTAAAATAATATTATATAATATTTAGTATTAATATATATATATATATATATATATATATATTGACACACAAAAAGAGAGTTCCTTTTAGGAAGATATAATTTTCTTGAAAAATACATGATTAAATCGTAAATATTCTTTTAATACATTTGAATTTTTTTCATGAAAAATGTGGTAAGATGAAAAAGTTTGATTGAATCATATTTTTTTAGAAATCACATATTTATGTTATGAACCTCCTCAAATCGTCAAAGATACATTGAATTTTGTAATATAAAGTTACAGTAAATTTGTAATATATAAAATATAATTTTAATATATAAAAGTTATATATAATATAAAGAGTGTGAGTTCCTTTTAGAAAAATATACTTTTCTTGAAAAATATGTCATTATAATGTAATTAAATTGCTATTTTTTTAAATTCACAAAGATCTTAAAAATTCTTTCAATAAATTTGGATTTATTCTTGAAACATACGTTAAGATGAAAAGGTGTGATTAAATCGTAGTTCTTTACAAAACACAGGCTTATGTGACGTTGTTATGTACTAATTTTTAAATAACCTAAATCTAAGTTGTAAAGAATTAAAGAATTAAATATTATATAATACAATGAGATGTTAATGACTTAAGGATTTCATACTTAACGGTTTATCACCATAATTTTTATATTCTCAAGCTAAAAGGTAGAATGGTAAAATTATAATTCTTTCTAAAAAGAAGATGTCGCCTTTATTATGACCGGATGAATAGAACATGGGTAAATTAAGAATTCTAAGAAATTTGGTGAGGGGAAAATATGTCTCTCCATAAAGTAATGAGCTGTTGGTAGGGTAACTTCTAACAGAGAGGAGGAAATAAGTGACCGTCCCTGCTTGGGAGGGCAGAACAAAAATCCCAAGAAACTTTTGCCTATGTATACTCCTAAAACCTTAAAAATATTATTTGCAGATATATTCCTAACTCTCACATATTATTTTCAGTATCCTATAAATTTTAAAGATATTGTAGTTATGTTCCTCTGTCAAAATAATATAAATTCCAACCGAATATGCTAAAAGGATTTCGTAAATCTTGGTAACATCAAGGTGTGTATGCAAAATTCTAATGAATATAGGGATATATATTAGTGGATTTTTGGGTTTGTATGCAAATCGTTAGGTTTGATTTAATGGCATTCTGATTAGGAGGCTATCGCAATAGCATTTCTCAGATTTCAGGGGTACTAAAAATAATTTATAGGAATTAAAAATATAGTATTTTTCATGAGTATATATGCCAAAATCCCAGAGAGAAATGAAAGGCATAGGTAGACGGGCCAAGAGATCCCACATAGAGTTCCAAGGGAAACTCTCGATTTCAAAGAAGTTGTTTGATATAAGATTATTCAAAATGAAAAATAGATTTAAATATCTATCTTTATGTAACTTTTGGAGTCTCTTTTCTCTAATGTGGCTAAAGCCTATAATGCCATAAGTAGGCTCTATTCACTTCACACTTGCTCTTCTTAAGAACTCTGTCAACATGAAGGCTATCATAAGACACATCCATCAAATACAATCCATTGAAGCAGAAGCAACTGATTTATTTTCAAAATAAATTAAACAATATTGTTCTCAATAGATAAACTGTATCTAATATTATCTAAATACGAAATATATATGATATTCCTTATTATGTTAGATACATAATAGCAATCATCTAATGATAAAGAGTCTATATGGTAGTGTTAGATTCATTGTCCCTACAGCGACTGCTGCAACACTTGTGCCGTTACCTAGCCTCAGCTTAAACTCGTCAATCTTCATCTTACGTCTTCTTGTCAGCGCCTGTATATTATTATAGATATAATAAACACATTCAGTATCTAATACCCATGATGTATAATATCTAAGCGATAAATTTATATCTATCATATAGATACTTGAAGCGTCTTGCTGCTTTACTTTTTCTTGAGCCTTATCGTTGAGGTATTATTTGCAATTCCTTTTCTAATGGCCCTTCTAATGATACTAGAAGTGAGCACCATTTTCCACTCCTTTTCCTTCGTCCTTTTTTGCAGTCTTTGGCTTATAATGCTTCGTGCTCTTGCCTTTCTTAAAAGCTCGGACTGCCTTTCTCTTTCTGTTGGTCTTACTAACTATGAGGATTTGAGACTTTTCTTTCACAAGATTGCCCTCTACAGTTTTCAGCATATTCAATAGCTCAACCAAAATTACTTGGATCTTATTCATGTTAAAGTTAACAATGAATTGAGCATATGATGATGGAAGAGAAATAAGAATAAGATCAGTATGCATCTTCTTGGAAAGTGGGACCTCAAAAGCATCTCACCCTTCAATCTACTCAATCATCTTCAGCACATGGGTCTGTACTGAAGATCCCCCTGCCATCTAAACTTTGAATAGATTCTTTGATATCTCATATCTTTCGATTCTACTCTACTCACTAAAAAGCCCCTTTA
The DNA here is from genome assembly GCA_030544215.1 of Zantedeschia hybrid cultivar. Lineage (NCBI taxonomy): Eukaryota > Viridiplantae > Streptophyta > Magnoliopsida > Alismatales > Araceae > Zantedeschia > Zantedeschia hybrid cultivar. The sequence goes on from JARZZO010000011.1 coordinate 54,438,643, forward strand.
GATGGAGCATGATGGATCTTGCATCTATCTCCTCATGTTGATGTTCAATTATTAAGTTTAAAACAAGATATGAGTTTTTATTTAGTTTTACTGCCACTAATTTTTGTCGGACTGTATAACTTTCAGATATACAGTGTAAGGATTGAGATTTCGGATCCGGTTATCGGATCAGTTTCGGGGTCGGATCCCTTAGTTTGGGCCCTAGTGGGACTGAGACTTAGTTTCCTTTTCGCGTCGAGCTTACGAGACGCGGTTTATATGGTGTCCATCAATGTGGACGTGTTTTAGGCTGTGCCACGTGGACGCCACGTAGGCTGGCCGTGGGGCGCGAGAGTACGGCTCCGGTCTTATCGTCTGAATGGCGTCTTGTATGGACGACACCATTTAGAGTACGACCCTGTCTTGTCAGAGTACGGCCCGGTCTCGTCATCTGAAGTACGTCGGGTTTGGACGACGCGTTTTTTTCAACTTCTGTTTAACCCCGCGAACCCTCCCTCTTTTCCCTAATTCTCTGCTTTCTCTTCTCTCTCCTCTCTTCCCTCCGACCTCCGGCGAATTCCTTCCCCCTCTCCTTGCTTTCCTCCCTCCATTCCTCCTCTCCTTTCACTCCAGTAATCTCCTAACTTCCTCCACTACCACCACCACTTCCTCCGCGGCGCATTTCTCTCCGGACGGTGGCCGACGTTCCAGTGGAGTAACGGCGTCCACGGCGGTACTGGTGGCGGCGTGTGACGAGGAGGGTTGGCGGCTTGGAGCTTGAAGGAGTTCGTGTAACTGGTAGGGTGACGATTCCCGTTGTATTTCGTTTAAAAACTAGGTTTTTCCCGGTTTGGAGCATGTTTAGGGATTTTCTTGGGGTGAAAACACTAATTGCATGTAATGAGAATTTGGATGTTTTAATGGGTATTTAGGTTCTTTTCTCCCTTCTCCACTTTTTTTAGCAGTTTTACACGATTTATGGGAGGAAATCCCACCCCGTAGATTGGGAGATAGCGGAGGAAGAACCTGTCTGTGAGGGTTAAATGGAGTCGGGGGACAGCGACGCCTTTTAGAAAGGCGGCTTCAACCCGCGACGCGATTTAGCCCAAATAACAGACTCTCCCTCTAGACTGATAAGCGTTCAGGAACATTGATGTCTTTTGAACGGCGACTTCCATACTCGATGCGTTTTAAGTCAGATCATCCCGAGACCTGTCTCTGTTTCTGTCATTATCAGGCGACTAGGGACAACGACGCCTTTTGAATGGCGACCTCTATAGACGACACGTTTTAGGCCATTTTCCGAGGCCAGATTTCACATGAACCAGTTTAGGAAGCTTGAATGACGTCGACCTTGGGCGACGCGATTCAAGCCAGAATTCCATTAATTCCTGCAATTAACACGTGTTTACATTATTAGATAGTTTAGTTAATTGCATGCTTAGAAATGTACTCGATGACGATAGATTCTATGTGATCGGATCGCACCGTGTTGTGTTTTGTGCGATCGTGGGCCTAGAGTGACAGTTGTTAGCGCTTAGGCACCTTGTGTCGGTGTGGGAGTGACACGGCACCGGTTGGGCGTGGCGAGGTGACGTCTAGAGAGAGGGTCACCTGGTGTACCCCGGGGTATAGCTAGTACCGGTGTGGGAGTGGTACATTCGGAGTATCACTCGTACTGGAGGAAGCAGAACCACAAGCCTGTCAGGCCGGAGTAGCCAGCGCGCTATCCAAGGGGTTGCTGTTTGGTCTCAGCGAGTCGGTGTTTTCCCGCGTTCGGTCGTTCAGTTGGCGTGTTTTGCCGAGACGCTGGTTGTGGGCTCCGTGGTAGAATGATTTCAGAATTGTGCATGTTATAATTCGAATGCATGTGTTTTATATCAGAATCTAGGAATTGTGTTTACTGCCTTACTTGCTTAAATTATCTATATTTGTGTTGCTGCACTTGTGGGTGCGTGAGTGGGCGGTGGGGATCGAAAGATCCCTACTGAGTCTTTTCAATGAGACTCACCCCTGCGGTTTTCAGGTGAGGGTTCCATACAGGTGTAGCGAAGAGAGTGTTGCTTTAGGTCGCGCGCCAGCAGCCATTGTTCCGGAGTATGTCCCGATGTAATTGTCATTTTATTTTCTGGCCTGTATACTTAATCATTTCCTTTCTGTTGGAGTATGTAATTATTTGCTAAGTCGAGTCGCATTATAATAATTTTTAATAATGCATTTCCTTTTTAATTCAATGCGATGTGAATGTTTAGCTGAATTTATTATTTATTTTCCAGACTTATAAAGATCCTGTTTTGGCTTCAAATTAATAATTCGGTACCTATTTAGTAATCAGATCCCCGATTACAGGGTGGTGGGCCGTTACATACAGAATGAGAGATGCCGACAATCTCCTTGCGGAGATTAGAATCTCAAAGATTCATAGTATGACCTCGGAGAAACACAAGTATCATACTATGATTTAAGAGTAACTATCTCATGGTAATTGTAACTTCTTGCAATATCTGATCATACTTCGACTCTTAAGTCGATAATGGTCTTGGGAAAACACAATAAACCATTACTCTTAATATAAGTTTTACCATCATTACGTGACAACATATATTAGGATGTAACTCTTGAGAAAACACAAAGATAGATGCATCATTTATCTATCCAATTTAAGGCATCATAATACTATAGTTCTTAGTTCTTTCATCAGACGATGATAGGTCTCAGGAAAACACAAGAAACTGTCATCACTGAATCAAATCTTAAAAAACTATTATGATGGAGAGTCATATCGTACATTCCTAATGACTCGCGTTCCGGCTTAGAATTTTTAATTGAAAATTTTGTTTATTTTTAGTTTGGTCCCATCCTAGGTGACAATATATATATATAAATATATCACATATATTTATGATATACATAACCTAGACATTTGATTCATAATCAAATAAAAGCATGCATCACATACACGTAAAGTTATAGTTATAGATAGCACAGTAATTTGACTTGAGCCATACAGTCAGACTCACTCACATTCAACATAACAATTACATTAAATGATCTGCAATCATATAGGCAATCTGAATTCCTTTAAAAATCTTCCTGGTTGCAGTTGCGTATCTTCCTCGAGCCAGTCACCATGGCCTCAATCAATCTATAATTGAAATAAAGATATAATATCTTGAATTTATAATCTGTAAAGAGAAGAATGCCTTATGGCGAACACATTATAAACTTAGTCCTACTTGAATATGGCTAACATCATTTACATTTAACCAGATATTATCCTTTAACATGCTTCGAACCTGAAAAAGCAATCAGCAAAAATATGATTGACACGAATTGCGTACTAGAACCTGTTAATGCACCATTTTGGGAAACTTCCCTTGTTCAATTTTTTGGGAAAATAAATAAGTAATAAAGTTTATTGGTTAAAGAACTTGAACCCGACTGTTCTCCACATTGAACATGGAAGCATGTTTACCTTAGTTGTGTGAGGATCAAACTATCCCAGGGTTTCAATGGGATGGGAAAGCCCGGGATACCCTTGGGTTAGTACCCATTTAACCCTGATCTGGCTTGATTACCTAATCTGTTTTCTCAAACTAAAAAACAAGATATAAATGGGATAAAAGTAGTTATTTGCAAGCTATCCTACAATCAAATAGGGGTCAAGAGATGGGATCTACTCGAAGGATTAATTTAATTATTATTTTTTTAACTATTTTGTCAATATTTCTAACAATATCTTTTGACTCACACTTGACGGACTACGATTGACTTTTACGATCAAGTTAAGGCTATGATTAAAGTTCTAGGGATGAAACAAACTTAAAGGATCTAAATTTAATATTTTTTTTTTTTTTTTTATGATTTTCTTTTAACGTGGGGAGAAGAGGTTTCGGAGGAGGGGCGCATGTTAGAGCACTTCAATCATTGGAGCATCATATGCGTATATTAGCACTGCTTCGATGTCATCGTTCGCACATGCTTCAATACCAACAACAATTTGCTTCCGCATTGGAAGCCAAGGCTTCCTTTGCCCTGTGGGTTTGCTTGTTGAGGTGGTATATACTGTTGGCATAATAAGACTAGAGTTTGGAATAGATGACTAAGTTCATGTCCATAGATATGCCCATTAAGCATAGAGCTATAAATCTACTTTAATAAAGGAATATAATACAAATTATCTCATGAAAACATGTCTTAGCAGTCCAATCCATTAAAACTGTAGATGGAGGAATTAAAACGATTTTAGTTGGTAAAAAAAAAATTCCACACGATATACATAAGAATAACGCAGAAAGCTGTAGATACTGCTTCTCTTCAAATAATTGACCTTTGATGGTGGAGGCTTTAATTTTCATGAGGAAGAGCACCAAGGGCATCTTTGGAATAAACTTCAAGGGAAATAGTTTATTAACACTGACGCCAAGTTTGGGACACAAATAAAAGTCGAGTGTTCTCTATTAATATTGTTGCGTGTCATTGATAAGAGTCTGAATATTTGATAGCATCATGCATTTATTTGTCAAGTCAAGTAGGTATGCAAGTCTACTTTGTTGTATTATGGCAGTCTCTTGTATTGTGCATTTGGCAACGAACTAGATGTAGCTAGCTAGCACATGCCAGATAATTTAGCTGACAAGTTGATGAACCCTACTTCTCTATAAGTAGAAAGGTCAAGCATTGCCTGAACTTGATCAGGCTCCTTAAACAGAATATAGGCGGTGGTATGTTTGGTTACACGTAAAATATAATCTGAGGGAATTATGATTTTTCAAAAAAATATATTTACAAGAAAAATAAAAACAAAGTGATAAATGATAAGCTATATAGCTCAGTTCGACCTCTCACGAAAGAAAAGAGACATTGAATTAGAGCCATATATATGACTATTTCTAGCCATGGATCTCGTCCTCTGAAGTAGGGAAATGCAACTTCTTCTTCTTTTCTCCGTGTCTCCCGTAATCTTAGCTAGGTTACATCTTAACTTTCTAAATATAATTACTAGCACTCACCGTGGCAATCTTTGAGATGTGACTCAAAAGGTTATTTAGGGAACAGGAATATTAGTGTATAAATTTCAAGCAACTTGGTACTTCATGTTTTGATCCAAACGTAATAAGGCTGCTTAATTATCGCCGGTTAACATATCAACATCTTGTAAGTCATAGAAAAATTGGTAGCTGAGAATTTGATGCAAGGTTGGTATGAAGCCATGCCTCTAATCCATCTCTCGAGTTGACTCTCCAATCCGCTGTATTAATCTATCCTGTTGCTAGAGGCATTTGTGGGAACGTAAATCGTCTACATTCTTCTTTAGATGGGATTCAGTCGGTAAATTTTGTAATTACGGGACATAAGTGAGATAGATTTTAGTCCTGTTTCATCTCTTTTATCTCTTCTGTACTGATCGAGTCCCGTCTAAAAAGAAATGTAAAATATCTGCATTCCATTTGTGAAGGTTATCCATTGAAACCTTGGCTTTCTCACCTCGATCCCCTATAAATACCCACAACTCAGACTGCCTTATTCATCAACCCCCCAGCAAACTCCTGCTCCTACTGAAACCCAGCCCATGGAGGATAAGCGAAGCCTGGTCAGGCAGCCACTCTTCTTGTTCCCCTTCCTTCTCGTTCTCTGCAGCCAATTCTTTCCCATTTCATCCCAGGAGATCCTGCTTCCCTCCGAGGGGCGCCATGCCAACCGTCTAGGCACGTATGTAGTCCACGTGCAGCCACCTCCGTTCCCTTGGGCCTCCAACGATGAGACCCAGAAGGAGTACTGGTACAGGTCCTTCCTGCCCTTCGACCCCGCAGACTCCGCCGGCGAGCCACGGCTGCTCTACACATATCAGCATGCCATAAGCGGGTTCGCTGCACGGCTGACGGAGGAGGAGCTGGCGGCCATGCGGGAGGTGGACGGCTTCTTGGCCGCCTACCCCGACGAGCTCCTGCCGCTCCAGACCACACACTCCCCAGCCTTCCTGGGCTTGCACCCAACCAGCGGCTTGTGGCCCGCCGTCAAGTTCGGGGAGGGCATGATCGTCGGAGTCCTGGACACGGGGATCAACCCGAACCACCCGTCCTTCAGGTGCAGCCTCCCTAAGCCGCCTCCCAAGTGGAAGGGGCAGTGCGACTTCAAGCCAACCGAGTGCAACAACAAGATCATCGGGGCCAAGACGTTCACCCGAGGACTGCAAGCCATGCAAGGAGAGGCCGCGCCGATGTCGGTGCTACAGGCGGGGTCGGCGCCGTACGACACCCAGGGCCACGGCACGCACACCGCGGGCACTGCTGCGGGGTGCTTCGTCGCCAACGCGTCCTCATACGGGAACGCCAAGGGGACAGCCGCCGGCATGGCACCTTCCGCTCACCTCGCCATATACAAGGTGTGCGGCCCCGCCGGCTGCCCCTTGACCGATATACTCGCTGGGCTCGACAAAGCCATCAGCGACGACGTCGACGTGGTTTCACTGTCTTTGGGCGGGCCCTCCCGCCCATTCTACGTCGACGCGACCGCCATCGGAACCTTCGCGGCTATGGAGAAGGGCATCTTCGTCAGCTGCGCCGCCGGGAACAGTGGGCCATCCCCGAAGACACTGTCGAACGAGGCGCCCTGGATGCTCACCGTCGGCGCAAGCAACATAGACAGGAGCCTCCGCGCCACTGTGAGGCTGGGCAACAGCCTCCAGTACGAAGGAGAAGCCCTCTATCAGCCCATATTTCCCCCGACGCCTCTACCCCTTGTATATGCCGGGATCTGTTCGCCTTCCTCCTTCTCCGGTCTCAACGTCAGAGGTAAAGTTGTGTTGTGTGACGTCGGAGGGGGCATTGCGGACGTTGCCAAGGGTGCCAACGTGAAGAGCGCCGGTGGGGCGGCCATGATCCTGGCGAACACTGCAGTCCAAGGGTACACCATCCCCACCAGGCCCCATGTTCTCCCCGCATCACATGTGAGCTTTGCAGACGGAACGAAGATTAAAGCTTACATCCAGTTGACCACCTCCCCCACCGCCGCCATCCTGTTCAAAGGCACAGTGGTCGGAGGGACGGTCGCCCCGTCGGTGGCCTACTTCTCTTCGAGAGGGCCGAACGCCGCGAGCCCGGGCATCTTGAAGCCGGACATCATCGGCCCAGGGCTGAACATACTCGCCGCCTGGCATGTCCCCATCGGAGTGCCACCATCAGTGTTCAACATCATCTCGGGGACCTCCATGGCAACGCCCCACCTGAGTGGCATAGCAGCGCTGCTCAAGAAGCGTCACCCTGCCTGGTCCCCGGCGGCCATCAAGTCCGCCATGATGACCACGGCTTCCATAACGAACAATAGAGGTACCAGAATTCAGGACCAGACCGGCAACCCGGCCTCCTACTTCGCCATGGGTTCCGGCGAGGTGAGCCCCGTGAGGGCCGCTAACCCCGGGCTCATCTACGACATCGTTCCCGTCGACTACGTCGGGTACCTGTGCGGCCTCAAGTACACAAACGCCCAGGTGAGCGTTATCGCTCGCCGCGCCGTGAACTGCTCCACCGTGAGGGTCGTCCCTGAGGACCAGCTGAACTACCCTTCGTTCAGGATCTTCCTAAACGCCGCCAACAACTTCGCCCGAACGGTGACCCGGACCGTAACCAGCGTGGGAGCTGCCCACAACATCTGCCGGGTTTTTGTGACTGCGCCGCCGGGCGTGTCGGTGGTGGTGCTCCCGCCGATGCTGGCGTTCACGGCGACCAACCAAAAGCGTTCGTTCTTGGTGGCCTTCAAGAAGACCGGCGGTGGAACCGCTGCAGAGGCGTCTGGCTTCTTGGTTTGGGTTTGCACCGGCGGAGTGTTGGTCAGGAGCCCCATATTGGCCTCATACTGACGAGGGTGGCTCCTGGTTCTGCCTTCTTGTTGCGTCCAATGCATGTGTCCACATGTGTGTGCTTGCGTTCTATCTTCATGTGGTTGTACTAGTGTTTGCCCTGCCTCCGTGCATGTTGTAACCTAAGTCACGATTTCGGTCGTGACAATGTGTTCTTAATCGTGTGTGCTTCTTTGAATTAAAAGTTATTTGCTGATCGATCTACTATGGATATTTCAGATGTTTTTAAATATCTGTTTCAGACAATCAAATATAAAATTGATATAATATGCTATAAGATTAAAAAAATAATTTTAAAATAGTTCTACACATCCTATATCCTAGCTTATTTGCCATAACCAGTTTTTTTTTTTGCCATTGCAAATTATATTTCATCGTTTGTGTCCCCGTACTATCATCTGTTAGTATCTTTAATGAATTAAGCTCTACTTTGATTGGAGAACGAGAGAAGAATAAAGACGAATAAGGAGAGAATAAACATAATTTTGTTTTAACATGCGGAATTGTTTTTACGGTGTAGAATAGTGTATCGGGAAATAATGAGAATAAGTCATTCTAACTTAAACCTAAAAATTATTTATTCTTCTTATTCCGTGAGTGGACTCTACAAAATTATCAAATCAAAACACTTTTTATTCTATTATATGTTATTCCATTAGTAGGCCCCACAAAATAATTTATTTAACCAGCTCTAGCTTGTTTAATTTTCGTCATATAATCAAAATAACTATAAAATAATAACTTATATATTCTTAATTAGAATCTTTCGCACACTATTTTATATGTTTTAAAATATTATACCATATGCCTCAATGATATATATATCTCGGTTTTGTATTCAACCAAAAACTTGGCCGATTCGGAAAATTAATGCTGGAACAGCAAAGTTAGAATCAAAATGATATTATTTCTTACAAATATATGCATAATAATATGAGAATATATATATAATATTAAATTATATAAAATTATATATGCAACATTGTGAAGTTGTGACCATGCTGATTTGATAGTTTAAGCACTCGTGAGAAATGAGGCTGAGGATGTACCCAAGACACATATGATGTCATGTAAAGTTGGGTCAAAAACAGTTGGGACATGGTTCGTCTTCCGAACGAGACCAGATCAAATAGGATGATGCATCAATCACTTTGTAATGGCCTAAAAGTTGGCAATGAGTTGGGCTAAGCTGCAAAGTTGGCTTATCCAATGTTTAAAGAATAGAGATCCTCTTCATTTAAGTTAAGATTGAACTCAGTCAGTAAAGAGAGGGGAGGGTTTTAAAAAAAAACCCTCATAAGGTGCTTTTTCTATTCTCGAAGAAAAATTTTAATAAAAGAATTATTTTTTCCCTCTCTGTATTGATTGAGTTCAGCCTAAATCTGTACTGAGAAGAACCGCACTCTATGTTTAAAATATCACAAATTGGTTCCGGGGACATGCATGTTAACTCAAATCTTATACAGATAGGAGTATATGCGATTTAGAGCTGAGTTCCAATGTAGCTCATAGACTATTATATATGGATAATTAAAATCTATGTATAATAATATGTTTATATATATGTATATTGCATTTACCTGTCTATATTTTCTTAACAAAGAATTGAATTCAGTTGTATATATATATATATATATGTATACATTAAAACCTTAGGTTTTTAGATAATCCACATTAAAATAACTCTTGTCAAGTTGGTGAAGTGACTAGAAAGTTGTCTAAATTCATCCTAAATTTGAACCATGTCCATATATATTCATTCAAAATGTAAAGCATGTCCTACTATCCATGTTCATTCCACAACCTAGTCAGATTTATTCTATAATTTGATATCTATATACAATTAGAAGTAAACCATCTGATGCACCAAGGGATCATGGATCAAGTGGACCATGTAATATAAAATATAATATTGAATAACTCAAATTTAAATTGGGCTTTTCAATTATCAACCCTCCGAAACTTTTGAATTATAAATAACTCTTCTTAATCTGACTATTTGAAAATAAGTCTCCACAATCTCAACTTTCTTACAGAAAAGCCCTTTTGAGGGACTATTTTGTAACAATCTCAAGGACTTTTTTGTAACATTCTATTCCCTTACACCAATTCATGGTGGATCGTGAGGTCTTATAAATAAATAGTTAGATTAGAGAGGCTTTTTTGTAAATACACTATATTTTCAATAGTTAAAGCTTAATTATATCATTTAAATTTATTAAAAGGTAAAGTTATTTATAGATATCAACAGGTTTATAATTTGAATATTCAATTTAATCCATAAGGACTTGTGGTGTAAAGAATGAGGTTTCGAATCCGGTTATCGGGTCAGTCTCGGAGTCAGATCCCTCGGTTTGGGCCCTTGCGGGGCTAGGGCTTATGTTCTTTTTGCGTCGAGCTCGCTCGATGCAGTTCAAACGACATCCAGCAATGTGGACGTGTTTTAAGCGCCACGTGGGTTGGCTTTGGGTTGCGAGAGTACGGCCCCAGTCTTATCGTCTAAATGACGTCTTGTATGGACGACGCCATTTAGAGTACTACCCTGCCTTGTCAGAGTACGGCCCGGTCTTGTCATCTGAATGACATTGGGCTTGGACAACGCATTTTCCCCAGTTTCTGTTTGACCCCGCGAATCCTCTCTCATTTCCCTCATTCTCTCCTTTCTCTTCTCTCTCCTCTCTTCCCTCCGATCTCCGGCGAACCCTTTCCCCCTCTCCTTGCTTTCCTCTCCTCATTCCTCCTCTCCCTCCACTCCATTAACTTCCCAACTCCCTCTACTATCACCACCACTTCCTCCGCGGCGCATTTCTCTCCAGATGGTGGCCGATGTCCCGGTGGAGTAACGGCGTCCACGGCGGTACCGGCCGCGGCGTGTGGCGAGGTGGGTTGACGGCTTAGAGCTAGGAGGAGTTTGAGTAACCGGTAGGGTAACGATCCCCGTTGTATTGTGTTTAAAACCATGTTTTTCCCGTTTTGAAGCATGTTTTAGGGGATTTTTGAGGTGAAAACACTAATTGCATGAAATGAGAAATTAGGATTTTTAATGGGTATTTAGGTCATTCTCCTCCTTTTTCACTTTTTAGCGTTTTTACACGATTTTGGGGAGGAAATCCCACCCCGTGGATTGGGAGATGGCGGAGGAAGAATTTGTCTGTGAGGGTTAAATGGCGTCGGGGGACAGCGACGTCTTTTTGAAAAGGCGGCTTCCACCCGCGACGCGATTTAGCCCAAATAACATACTATGTCTCTAGATTGATGAGTGTCTAGGGAAAGCGATGCCTTTTGAATGGCGACTTCCATACTCGACGCGTTTTAAGTCAGATCACCCCGAGCTCTGTCTCTGTTTCTGTCGTTATCAGGCGACTAGGGATAGCAATGCCTTTTAAACGATGACCTTGTTGAACGACGCGTTTTAGGCCTTCTTCCGAAGCCAAATTTCACATGAATTAGTTTACGAGGCTTGAATGACGTCGGCTTTGGGCGACGCGATTCAAGACAGAATTTCATTAATTCCTACAATTAGCACGTGTTTACATTATTGGATAGTTTAGTTAATTGCATGCTTGAAATCATACTTATGAACAATGGATTCTACGTGATCGAATCGCACCGTATTGCGTTTTGTGCGATCGTGGGCCTAGAGTGACAGTTGTTAGCGCTTAGGCACCCTGTGTCGGTGTGGGAGTGACACGGCGCCAGTGTGGGAGTGGTAGGGTGACGCCTAGAGAGAAGGTCACCTGGTGTACCCCGGGGTATAGTTAGTACCGGTGTGGGAGTGGTATATTCGAAGTGTCACTTGTGCTGGGGGAAGCAGAACCACCTGGAGCCTGTCAGGCCGGAGTAGCTAGCGCGCTATCTAAGGGGTTGTTGTTTGGTCTTAGCAGGTCGGTGTTTCCCGCGTTCGGCCGTATGGTTGGCGTGTTTTGCCGAGACGCTGGTTGTGGGCTCCGTGGTAGAGTAGTTTCAGAATTGTGCATGTTATATTTCGAATGCATGTGTTTTTATATCGAAATTTAGGAATTGTGTTTACTACTTTACTTGCTTAAATTATCTATATTTGTGTTGTTGCACTTGTGGGTGCGTGAGTAGACTGTGGGGATCGAAGGATATCTACTGAGTCTTTTCAATGAGACTCACCCCCGCGGTTTTCAGGTGAGGGTTCCAGGCAGGCGTAGCGAGGAGAGTGTCGCTTTGGGTCGCGCGCTAGTAGCCGCTGTTCCGAGGTATTCCCCGATGTAGTTGTTATTTTATTTTCTTGCCTGTATGCTTAATTATTTTTTTTCAGTTGGAATATGAAATTATTTTGCTGAGTCGAGTCGCATTGTAATAATTTTTAATTCTTGCACTTCCTTTTCAATTCGATGCGATGTGAATGTTTAGCTTAGTTTATTATTTATTTCCCAGACTTATCAAGATCCTGGTTTGACTCCAAATTAATGATTCGGTACCTATTTAGTAATTGGATCCCTGATTATAGGGTGGCGGGTCATTACATGTGGATCAGCACGAATCAGGGTAGGTTCACTTTGAGGTCAATCTATAATCCAAACCATGAAAGGTACAGGGTGAAGACTTTTAACCCATACACTAACTTGATACATAACTTTGCGAATTGGATCCAATTTTATGGATCAGACATTAGATTGGATTGTAGATTAACGCGATCCACTTGTTGCCCTAATACTTGGTGCACCGCTGGTGGTAAGTGGGGCTCCCACCTAACCTCAAATCTCTTACTGGAAGGCAGATCAGTCCCCAACATCAACGAAGCAATCGAGGGTACTCCCCCCCCCCCCCCCCCCAAATTCCCACAGATACATTCTCTTCCTACTTCCCTGTGCTCCTCCACCCTCGCCCTTTATCCCTGTTCTCCACTATCGCTCCCCCTCCTCATTGTTGTCCTCTTCCATTTTGATGCACTTAGGCTCTACTTCTCCTTCCCCCTCTTTGCTTCCAACTACTTCTCATCCATTGGCCGGCTCCATCGACCCTTCTTCCCCCTTCCCACTATGCCTCCCATTTTCTTGTTTTACAGAACTTTTTGACTATTTGAGCCTCTGGGTACTTCAATGTCTTTCTCGGGTCTAGGTCGCGGCATTTTCTAGTTGCCTCGTTTCCTATTCATGTGCCCCTCTAGTTTCCCCCCCTGTTTTCCTATTTTTTTGTATGCAATGCCCTTGCTCAGTCCCCATTTATCTATGCCTCTGGGTTGGATCATTCTCAGCTCCCTTATTCCTAGGTTGGTTTTGTGTAGATCTAGCTCTGGATCTCAAATCTGTGTGACAAGTGCTCAAGTTACAAGCTTCACCGTATGTCCTCTTGGTGTATGTTTTCGAGCACCTCCAATTCTACTACAGAGGATGTTGCAGCTTTCATCGGCTTCGAGCTTCGGCTATTCCAAGGAGGCTATTCCTCCCCCTTCTTCCTTGCCCTATTGATATTCTCTTTCGGTGACTTTTGGTGGCTCTTTGACGGTCTATAGTTCTCCCCGTTGGCCTCTCCATGTGGATGCCATCACAAGTCAACTTCTTTGGCATCTTAAGGTCGTCAATGATCTCTTTATCAACTCTTATAACCCCTTGATCTTACATTCACATAGAGGAGTTCTATTGAGTATGTATTATCTTTCTTTTACTTTAATGGCATGTGCTACACCCCATGCTTTACCTTACGCATGTAAACACCCAATTTTGGACACCCTCCAGTCATAAACCCGCATCACATTCATAATTCATCACATTTTATCCACCTAATTCAGCCCATTAGTCATAAAACCCATTAACCAAGCCATTCTTACAGCCCACTTCCACTTTTGTGGCAGGCTTGTCCGCCTTCTACGAAAAGTGTCCGCCTTCCACTTTTGTGGAACGCGGAGTTGTCTGGCGTCAACTCTACGAAACCCGCTTGACCTCATTTAACCCACGTTCTCCTCCGGTTGAGACCCTTGCACCCCACTACGTCGAGCACTTCCTACTCTGGCAACTATCGCAACCACGTTCTCTTGCTCTTGACTAATTCCTGTTGGTTCTTGATGATTAACAGGGATTTAGACTCATAATTTTCCTTATTTTGTTGGCCCTCTATATAAACTCACTCACTCTCTCGGAAAGAAGGGGTTGGCAGGGCAGAGGTTGGGCAGAGGTTGGAAGGTGGAGGGAATTTTTTCTCTATTGCCAAGTCGGGAGTTGAAAGCTCAAAGGGGTTGGTGGACTTGGAAGCACTAGAGAAATAGAGAAAGGCCAAAGGAGGAGTCCTTTCCAACATACGTCTTGTTTCTGTAACTCTCTCCTTCTTCCTTTTTTATTTTATCACACTCTTCGTTCACCCATCCTGCAATCTTTTCTTTTTTCTTTCTTTACCATAGCACACTCATCTTTCACCATATCACATACGTGCATTTCCTTTACATGCATGCAATTTAGAATGACTTAACACCCATTTCAAACGAGGTTTCCTAAAAAGATGGGAAGTGGGTGGCCACCATGCATGGTCACCTTCCCTCCCAAAACACCAATCTGATGTGTCCTCTCCTAATTTTTAACTTGTTTAATCATATGCATAGGTAGATTCTACATATCACCATTCTAATCGGGTTTCTTTCTTCTGTTTTCTTGTCTTTTTTCTTAGGGGCTCTTACCATCATTCGCGCGCGGAGAGCAAAGTTCTTTGCCTCGGCCGGCTAGAGGTAGAGAAGAGGAACCCATCATTCCCCACTCCAACATGTCGCGATCAACTTCTTCATCCCGCGAAGCACAGGAACCCAAGGTAATGTTCATGGTGATCACACTCTAATTTCTCACTGTATGACCCCAGTTGTATGCTGAACGGAGAAAGGGAGCGAAAAGAAAGCCACCCTCCGGGCGTCTACAACCCTCTGGCGATCATAGTGGGACTTCTGTTTACTCACCGCACGCGCAGCAAGAAAAGGTAAGAAGGTAAGAGCAAATTTCCTTTTTATTTATTTACATTTTTTTACCCTAGTCTACTGGACGGCAGATTAGCCCACCATCTAATTTCCTGGACGGCGGACAAGTCCACTTTCTAGTCCCTAGACGATAGTGTAGACACCCGATTTTGGACACCCTTTGGTCATATAGCCCGCATCACCATTTTAACCCATCACTTTAGCCCATCTCATTTCCCCACCTAATTTAACCCATTAGATAACCAAGCCCATTAACCAAACCCCCCTTCCACCTCCTACCGAAGGCGGACTCTGTTGCCGTCCACCTCCTACGGAAGGCGGACTTGGTTGCCTTCCACCTCGTGCCCAAGGCGGACTTCGTTGTCTTCCACCTCCTGCAGAAGGCGGACTTTGTTGCTTTCCACGAAAGCGGAAGGCAGAATTGCATGCAGACCACCGAGTTCTCCCCCTTCAGCCGACCAGAGGCAGAGAAGAGGAACCCACTATTCCCCGCTCTGACAAGACGCGATCAACTTCATCATCCTGTGGAGCACAAGACCTTAAGGTAATGCTCCTGGCGATCACACACTGACACCTAACACCTTATCCCCCAGTTATACGACGGGCGGAATGGAAGGGAACACTTCGGGCGTCCACAGGTAGGCTGGCCCGCTGTCTAGATTGTTGGACGGCGGACTATCCTGCTGTCTAGTTTCTTGTACGACAGACAAGGCCGCCGTCCAATCGTCCTGGACGTGGTAGATAGTCCCGCCGTCTTGTCTCCCGGACGGCAGACATTCCCACCGTCGAGGTGTTTTGCATTGTTTGTTAACTTTTTTGTTAAATATATTCCATTGTTCTCCTGTTTGTTGTTTGTTAATTTTTGGATAGTTTTAGGGGTGTTCTTCGTAGGGTTTTGGGAAAGAGCCGGCCTCACACTGACAGTTACACTCTCCCACTGTGTTTGACTCTCCATCTGAGAATTCCCACTTGGGTGTGACTAGTCTTAGTCAGCTGCGAACCTCCGTGAGTCTCCGCGAGCCAGGGATTCCCAGTTGGCTGCAGAGCAAGTTGTACCTAATCCATCTAGTAGGATCCTTTGGGACTGTGTGAGAGACTAAGGACTTTGCCTCTCCTAAAACAGGAAAATCTTCACCCATTGGCGTCATTGAGAGAATCGTTTTTTTAAGATGCCATATCAGACTCTGGTGAAACAATTTTCTAGAAATAGTAGGGACGCTAAGGGTTGAACATATTTTGTTAGAAACCAACACATCCATAATACACAATTAGCTCCAAAGTGGGACATAAACTTGTTAGGATTTGTATTTTATAATAGACCACGTATATTTCAATTATGTGTATGACGATATGGATGGATTTGACGACAACATTACACATAACCCCTTGTTTGAAATTGAGGAAGACCAACGACAAATGTTTGTGGGAATGCTCCAAACACCTAGAGAAGAATTTAGGGGAAGATGTTCGGATGAATCTTCTTCTTCACAAGGAGAAGATGACCTATAATCTCAAACAAAACCTTTCAAAATCCGAGTGAGGATCCGGATCTTATTGCCGTGTTATCACGGTACACCCCCGATCAACTCATCCAGTTTGTTTATCATAGTAAAACTTAGGATACCACCCCTCAAAAAACTCAGTTTCAAGGATCTTCCAACAAAGCTTAGACTCAAATCAACCAACCAACGCCTACTCCAACTGCTCCACCCATCATGCCTTATCTAGTCACCCAAGCTACACCTCCTAGGCCGGAGGAATTCATATCCAAGAATGAGGTTGAAACTTATGTGCGCAAGCTCATGGCTGAAAACCTCACCCGAAGGCAACCTTACTCACTCTCAAACTATTGCAAGCTCCCTCCTGCCTATTTTTCACCTGGATTTAAGGTCCCCATGTACAAGAACTATGATGGCACGACTGACCTCATCACCACCTTTTAGGTTTTCTAATGGATTCTCATCAATAACTCTATGACAGAGTTCTTCTTGTCCACTTGTTCTAGAAATCCTTAGAAGGTGAGGCCTTGAGATAGTTCTCTTCCTTGTCTACCACATACCTAATCAATTTCGATATGGCCTCTGAAAAATTCATCACTCACTTCAGCCATATAACAACCATACCTCCCACCTTGTTTGATCTCGTGATGGAGAAGATGAAGCCCGAAGAGGATTTCACGCATTTTTCCAACAGGTGGAGGGCAATGGCCTCTAGGGCGGAAGTAACAATCCCCGAATCTCAAGTTGTCACCATGTTGGTTAATAACACTATCCCATAGCTTCGGGCAATTCTCATACTGAGCGAACTTCATACGTTCGCACAACTTTATAATCAAGCTCGGGTAGTTCAACCTCAGATCTAGGATTCCACTTTGCCACCCTTCTTTGAAAATCGAAATAGGAACAACAAGACCATACAGACTCCTACTACAGAAGGAGTAATTGTCAATGAACAAGTGAGTGTCTTCGGATAGCCTTTTAGGTCACCCAATTCTCAGTCCAAATTAGATAACCAGTCCAATCAGAAGCAATACTCAGCAATCCCTCCTTCAACTAGCTACAATCGGCCTATGCCCAAACGTGCCTCATATCTGCTTTTACCGGAATCTTTGTTGGACATTTTCTATGCCTTATTATCTTGAAATGCTATCCAGTTTCCACCCCAGCGTAAGGGCATCCCCTGCAACGTTGACATGTCTAGATATTGTCTATATCATAGGATGTTGGGACATACAATTTATAATTGTTTCACTTTCAGGGATTGGGTGTATGATTTGAATGACAAAGGTAGGATCAATTGGGAAGACATGAAGAAGGTCATTGAAACCTTGAAAGTCAAAAAGGAGTTAGGAATTGTGAAGGACCCTCTGCCCTCTCATCAGGTGGCTCAAGATCCTTCCAACTCTCTAGGAAAGGTGAACACCCTCGTCAGGAATGTGGAACCGAATGTTGATCGCAGAGAACAATACTAGGAGTGTGAAGAGGTCGGGGTATGGCGTGAGTGCCCTACTAAGGTAGTCAAGCCCAGAAGGCCCTTGCCAAAAGTCTCTGCAATCTTCCAAGACAAACCTTTGGTCCTAATCAGACCAAGGGAACAACCAAGAACCATCAACCCAGTCACCTTGGCCCAAGTCCCCTCAATCTCAATCAAAAAGCCTCCTTTGACCATTCTATGTCCATCATCAAATCCAGGTCCGTCGACCCAATTCAACCTAATAAATTCACCACCAATTCAGCCACTGAAGTCAGTCCAAGCAACAGACCCGAGTCTGATCGGTGTTACACTAAGAAATCGCATTGTTCTGTCAACAAGTCAACCTCTAGACTCCTAGGAGAATTTGAATATATTTGGAGGGTCTACTCAATTTGAGTATGACATCCTGCAGCATCTAGAGAAGACCCTTGCCAAAATCAATTCTCTCAGTTACCCAAACACCCATGATCTCCTTCTCGGATAAGGATTTGGCTCCCCCAGAATGTTGGTCTCTTCCCATATGTTTGACTGCCATACTCAATGGTCTTATCAGTGGACTCCACCTTGCTGGATACAGGTGCCTCAATTAATGCCTGTCCAATCAAAACCCTTAAAAAAATAGGAATTGATCTAGACAGGATTGGGTCTACCTTCATGATGGTCTCAACTTACGATAAGTCTCAAAGGCCAGTCGATGGTAAGATCTTCCTTCAGTTGGAAATTGGCCCGGTAGCTATGGTCTCTGAATTCTACATCCGTGATGTCAAACCCATATATAACGCCATTCTGGGAAGACCATAGATGGATTAAACTCTAGGAGTGCCTTACACCAATCATCAATGCTATAAATGTTTATACAATGGGAAGATTGTTAAAGTCAAAAGCACTCTTTACATCGAGTCTTTGGACTCGGTATGAGCTAAACAAATTCCATCAATGATCACTTCTAGAAAGGGGAAAGAGCCTACTCTTTCATCAGTCAACTCTCAATCCAAACCCTTACCTAACATAGGTTGGTGGCTCATGGATAAAATGGGATATAGTTCAAGATCTAGGCTAGGTAAGAAAGAACAAGGGATTCGGGAGCCTATTTCTGAAATCTGGCTATTGGGGGATTCAGATTGAGATACCTACCAACCAAATTAGTTGAGGAATCAAGAAAATGGACTCTCTTTGATCACTTTGTGAAGAAAGATCAAGAATTACTCAGGGTAGATCACCTTGAGGATGAGTTGAAGGAAACAAACAATGAAGTTCGAAGGGAGGATGAAGAAGATTTCGGTACACAGTTGTTGTTTCGTGAACCAACCACCCCAAAAGAAGGAGTCTTCTTAGCGAGGGATGAACCGGCACCCGCCGCATTCAATCCCTTTCTATTTCACCCACTTTCTCTTCTTATGCTTCCACCTCCGGTCGTAACACATTCCCCTGAGTGTCTTATGCTTGGAGTCTGTGACCCAAAAAAAAAAAAGTTCCACTCCCAGACAATAGGATGTGAAATCACCATTGAGGAGCCCACATGCTGGGGCAATTCCACCATTATCTGGTCTCTGTCTTAAGGACCCACTCTTGTCTCTTCAGTAACAAGTCCGACTTGCTCTCAGACTTTTGTACATAATAGCTTAGGGGTTAGGATAGCTTCCTCTTTATCTATGAGTTGTAAGCAAGTTCCTTCTTTATTAGTTCAAGAGTTAGCAAATAGGTGCAGGTATTTGGCAAAAGTTGAAGAATTCCTTTAGATAGGGGTCTATCTGAAGAAATTATACCCTTGAAATGCACAAAACAAATCAGAAATTTAGAAAATGCAAAAAAAAAGAAAAATTGAATATCCAAAAAGCAACAAAAAATTTGTAATATATACATATCTTAAAGAAAATCACAAAGAAACCAGAAAGACATAAAACCCAACTATTTGGTGAGTGCCATGTAATCCTTGTCTAAATCTAGTTGCATGATATATTGGGTTATCATTGAAATCTGGATAAGACTTTGGTCCACCAGAACCTTAGATGTATCTACTTTACTTTCATATAGGTCTCCATGGCCATTATTAGATGAACACATTCGCACGTTTTTTAAATGAACCTTCTTAAAATATGTTCGATGTCTTTAGTACACTGTCAATTACGATGGCCTTTGCTTTTCTTCTCTCGACTTATCAGGACAGTCAACGTCCTTAAATGGTTGAGCTCAGCAAACTGCAGTTCCTGATGACCTGATAGATGTAACCCCTCAATCGAGCCTAGAAATGTAAAGGACAGAGCACGTGAAGAGGGCGATGTCCTCGCAGGCAGAACGAAGAACGAAAAAGCAATGAAAAAATGAATAACCTGAAAATGTCGAGAAAAATCAAAAGGGTTCAAGCAATCACAAAAAGCCTAGTTGCGACTATGGCTGGCCATGAAATCCATCAGTGGCCTAAAAAGTCAGAAGTAAATAGGGGCGTCTAGGAGGTCAAAAAGGATTCGTTTTATCACAGCTCGACCTTTTAATGATTTTGTCGATCCTCCTGTGAAGTTTGTCTCCCCAGTTTCTTCACTCCCCCCCCCCCCCCTCCCCAGGTTTAGCAGGAGATAGCCTTTTAAAGACTGTACATCATTTTAAAATGGTTTATTTTCAAAAATCATCACATGCTTACATGGTCAGAAAGGATCACAGTGGGCGAAGATAAATTTTCATGTTGTTGGTGAATCAATTTCTTAGTCATAATCTCGATGAGCATCTTCAAACTGTTGGGTTCGGTCGAAACCCCTGGGAAATCACAGCAACGGAAGAACATAAAATAAATTGATTTTTCAAATCAGTTCGGGCTCCGATTGATGCAACAAAAACGGTCTAAAATAAATCACACAAGATTTATCACCTTGCACAGAACACGTTTTCCTGTGAAAATCGATGCCAAACTCCTCAAAGCTTTGAGCCGCACAAACGTATGGCCTCTAGAGCTGATCCACACTGATCCTCGCAACAACGGAGATCAACTTCTCCAAACACGCACAAAAGAAAACCCTCCTTCAACGCTTCTGGGAAGAGTCTAACTCTTCCAATGTTTGACGGCAAGGTTTGGGTGAAATGTTGGAAATGGCCTTCGTTGCGGGTTCTGGGAGAATAAAGGGTTATATATAGGATTGATTAGGCGGCAGCGTGAACCGACCCTTTTAACCAATCTTGTCTTTAACCGCCTCGACTAAAAGTAACTGCGGTTAAAAGTAAACCAGATGACATTTTATATATCAATATATTATTATTAGCTCATTTATCAAATAAACCTAATAATACATATATTATATATATGTCCTTTATATTATTGTATATATACTTTTAAGCCATTCATAAATTCTTTTCCTAAAAGAATTTAATATTTTAGTATATTTTTCCATACAATAATATTCCATTCTGCAAGAGTTATTTGTGTGTGATCCTCTAGGCCCATTATCACTCTGGTTTAAAGATTCATTAATTTCTAATCTAATTAGAAGTAAATTAAACCGGTTATTCCCAATAACTGTTTAATTTGTTTTGGACCTTTATGACCACATTGGGCAAGTAAATTCGCATAATCCCAAAGGATGTCGGGTTCATCTTCACCCTGTCTAGCAGCTATAAGTCTTAAGTTACCGTATCGCTATAATCCCTCGCTCATTCTATGAGTCCGATCCGATCGTATGGTATGGTTTCGTCAAACCACTAGTGATCGTGTCGTCTGACCATGACCTCCATAACAATTTCACGTTTGTTCCAAACGAACCGATACCACCCTAGCCAGGGATTTAGTGGAGCATCTATGTCATAACTCGTTAACTGTCTGTGATATACCTGACAGTGAGCGATCCCCTCTTGACCATTAACGGCATTCGCATGTATTCCGATATGGCTAATAATTCGGTGTTTCATAACTTATGGTTAAAGTCACTTAACTAAACATTAAACCAAACCAGTCATCACGCAAGACCTCATTAATATCTCAGGTCAAAGGATCAACGATACTACTGAGACATATAGATCTTTAGTTGACGTTAGGTATAATTAACCATCTGAAGATCCATAAGCGGATCATTTCAGTGAACATCCTCCCAGGATGAACACTCACACATATGTGCTGGTGCCCCACACCTATGGCCGTGAGACTGGTCATTTACACATCATGCATACTGATTACGAGTAATCAATGTCCCAGAGTGATTGCTCTCTAATCAGGAATAATTTAAGGTATGTGTCCATGTACAGTCAAGCTCACATTCGAGATCCCATCTCGAAATTGACTTTACAAACACATATTTTAGGGACAACCCAAAGCAATCAACAGACTACAAATTTACGCTCTAATTACCACTTAATTATATTAAACAAGATTGTACAACACATTGGGCCTATATAGCCCAGAATTGGCCTGTAAGACACCCAAAAACTAACAAAAACTTCAGACTTAGGTCAATGCAAGCATGTCATCTATAGGTGTGACGACGTTCCAAATCAACATCGCACGGTTGACCGTTAGGGTTCTAAGGTGTTCTATCTTATATCTTCTAGATTCTGAGGAAATAGACCAGGGTCGGGCAAATCATTTACCTCGAAATTTTTTTGGGCAAACTTGGTGATTATAAGCAGTTGGGAGCTTAAGCATAGTATGACGGTATTGTCATCAGCATAATCTTTGCCGGACAAGGTCTAAATGAGGAGTCTAGAGGCCCAAATCAACTTAGATGCGTGCTTAGAATGCTTGGAAAGTTGAGAATGCATTTTTATTTCATCACGCAACTGGACCAAATATGGCCAATCACTAGGTTGGTCGGAACCAAAAAAAAAAATCAACTTGTTAAAACACTAGCATCCGCATGTCTTATTTGTTAATATCTGCCAACATTTGCAAATTTGCTTGTCGCATTCTTTTGTCGTTTCTCTTATGTCTGGTTAGTAGGATACAGCCCCTTGACCCTATAAGAAGGCTAGGAAAAGGTAGTTGCTCTTTTTGGGCAAGAGGTTGAAAACAAATACTACTAACCATTTTCCTCTCAGTGTTGTGCATACAGGGAAAACATGTATGAAGAAAAGAAAGAAGACTCTATGTCCAAGAAGGCGAACTCTTCCTCTACCCATACGGAAGGTGGAAGGCAGACACTTTTGCCGTTGAGTCGAAGCCAAAGGCAATCGGATTGGCATCCCAATTTGGCAGATGGCCATATCTTGCGTGTTGGCTTCGACTCGACCCAGACCTTTGTCCCTTGTTTCTTTGCAGTCTGTCAGTAAAATGCTGATGATTGTTGATTATTTACATTTTGTTGATGTGCGTTCTTGTAGCTGTAGGGACCCTGAAGCAAGTAGGATTAAAGACATAGGAGGCTAATAATTTGGGCATATGGACTCTAAGTTCCTCTTTAAACAAAACAATGAGGAGTCTATATTCTCCAAGTTATTCGAGTGGCCAATAAATTCCTCCTGTTTGCATTTACATTAGAAATTTATTTTTAGTTTCAAATCAACATGCATTGCATAAACATAGTTCACAGCAGAACATCCATTTGAAATTCCGCCCTAGGGGCAATGACCATGATTTGTCACTTTGTCTACCCTATTGGTGATCTATGATTCTGGCGAGTGTTTGCACATTAGTTCTTTGGATTGTAAGACCCTGTCCCTTCTTAATTCTTGTGCTTGAGATTCTCTCACTTGGCGATCATGCGCCAAGCCACTGTTAGGTTCGATGTGTCGAGATCCGACCGAAAAACGCAGTGAAAATAATTATTCGGGATCAGATCCGTCCCGTTTCGATCAACAAAATAAACCGAGAAATCTAAATTACCTTACACATATTCGAATCCGTGTTCGTTCTCTGGTTCCATCAGAGTGATGCCGCAAGCCGCGTAGGTGCCGACCTCTAGCGCTATCCACGCAGTTCTCCTCACGATGGATCGTCCTCGCTTCCTCGCTCGATGCGGCGTTCGTAGATCCTGTCTGGCTACGCGTAATCCGTCGCGACATGTGGATTCAAAAACTCTTGTCGGACGGAAGGCAGAGCAGTCGGGAGCCGAAGCATAGCCTCTAGAGGGCCGGCCTCAAGATGTGCGTCCAGGAGAGAGGAGAGAGAAAGGGCGGTGGCTAGGGTTAGGGTTGCTGGCCCCCGACCCAGCAGGCGTTCTTTTATAATAAGTATGTTTGCGGTTTTTTATAAAAACCCATACTTCATCAGAAATTCCGTCTAAATATTCATCGACTTGAAAACCTTTTGCGTGTGCCCCTCTAGGCCCAAATACCAATCCAGTTAATAGCCCATTAAGTCCAGTAACCCTTTACTGACCCACTGAATTAATTAATATCCTTATATTCAATTACTCAGCCGAATTTAATGTCCCACAATAAATTCGGACGGACTGCCGATCACGTTAGATGCCAAGCAACATCGCGTGATCCTGGATGACACTGGGGTTATCGCAACCCTCTTTTGGAACCTTTCTGTCATCGGTTAGCGCGCGGATATAATCCTTCATCCGTGCAATGTTCCCGAATCGACCTAGGACATGGTTTACTATTAAACACTATTCGGTCGATTCACTTGAATCAGATGTTGCTAATCTGAATCCGATAACTCCTTATCGATTACAGAGTCCGCCCTGGCCAGGGACTTTAAGCGCATCATTCATGGAACATTCTCTCTCAAACTACCGAGAGCGGATGATCCCGTATTGAACACACAATTACCTTCGAGGGTATTTCTCTGAACCCGATCGCTTAACTTATTGATAACCCATAGTTAGGGATTCGTTCGTCAAGGTCAAAGCTCAGAAACCTACCAACAAGATATCTTTGGAGTCTCAGGTCCAAGGATCATCCACGCAACCGTGACAAATGAATCAAGCTGGTTAACAGTGAGGTGATTACCATCCAGCGATTCTAGGTCGGATCAATTTAGTGAACTCATTCCTTAATGAGCACCTACAGGTCCAGTATAGTGTCTCCACACAAGTGACTTATAGAATAAGTCACCTTCATCATATGAGCTGAAGAAATCTGTACTAGTCTATTCGGATATTTGATATCCATCTCAAATATCCTCCGACTATGAATAATTAAGAATATGTGTTTATAAGTCTTCAGTCCCGTAATTATGATCTTATCATAATTCGAAGATTGTTGCACATATTCATGGACTTCATCGTGATACGATAATCATAGATTGAACTAATTACACACAATGAATTAAGCCATTATATTAATAAACTGAATGATACATAGTATTGGATTGGCTTTCAGACCACCTAATACTAACAGCCACCACGTGCCCTTGTGTTGAGACTTCAAAGTAATTTCAAGTCACAGCCTTTATCTTTTCTACTTGAGATCCCCTTGGGTCGGATTGCTGTGCAACCCTAGTGTGCCAAGATCTCGCGGTTCCAGTACCCGAGGGTCCCCCGGATTGTGACTCTTCAATATGGATTATTCTTTTCCTAATCACCTTTGCAACTCAGATAGCTAATTTTCGTGCATTCATTACATTCACTTGTCATTCATGAGAGTAGCTCATCCTTCTCCAGACTGTCCAAAAACCGGGTTCTATTTCCGGAACGCCCATTTATCATTTCGCATCACTCCACTGCAAAACGGGCGTTCTGAAGGGGCATTTGTAAACACCCGATTTTAGACACCCTCCGGTCATAAACCCACATCACATTCATAATTCATCACATTTTGTCCACCTAATTCAGCCCACTAATCATAAAGCCTATTAAAACCAAGCCATTCTTGTGACCCACTTCCACTATTGTGGAAGGGGGGCTTGTTCGCCTTTCACTTTTTGTGGATGGCGGACTTGTCTGCGCCTTCCATTTTTTAGAAAGTGGACGACGGGCTTGTTTGCCTTCTACAAAAAGTAGAAGGCAGGGTTGTCCGCCGTCAACTCCATGATACCCCGCCTGAACAACTATTGTTCTGAATAGTTAACTTGTAACCTTGTCTGTCTAAACATGAAACAGAAACTATGTTCTTTATTATGCTGGGTGACAGAATTGGATGGCATCAAAGCTAATCATTGTATATTCTAGGCCGAAAGATTAATAAAGGCAATCATTTCATTATATATAGTTCTTACCATAATGAAGGTCCATAGATAAATGTATGGGATTGAATCATGATGAGATCATGATAGTGAGATCAAAATTCTTAGTCACTTGTCTTAAATATTGAGATCATGATAGTGAGATCAAAATTCTTAGTCACTTGTCTTAAATATTGAGATCATGATGAGATCATAGGATATTTGAATTGGACACCGATAAGATCGACACATGTTATTTCTGCTCATGCGATGATGGTGAATAATCTCACATTCACTCGTGTGGTGACACTAAGACAAACTTGTGGGTACTCATTAGATAATGAGTTCATTAAACAGATCCAAATTAGAATTTCTGGATGGTCATTATACCTAATAGTCAACCAGGGAATTCAATTGTTGCAATAGCGTAGTTGGTCCTTTGACCTGAGTCACCAATAATACCTTGCTTGTAGACCATTGTAACTTGATTCTCTGGCTTGTGGATTTTAACAATTAAGTCCACGATAGTCAGTCTCTCAGACACAACGAAAAGCTTGCGAAGGTAATTGAGCGAACAACAGGAGATCACTCACTCTTGGTATACCACTGGAGAGAGAGAATGTCCTATGGATGTGTACACAGAAATCCTTGGCCAGGGTCTACTGAAAGAGATGTCTTTCTAGAAGTTAACTGAGTACTGGAATCTATCTAAATAATACGATAAATTGTTTGACTATGAAACCATACCCTTGCGTTATTGGGACATTGGATGAGTGAAGGATTTTATTTGTGCGGTATCTGCAGACGGAAAGGTTCAAATAAAGGGAACAGTATCCCTTACATCTTCTGAGATCATGAGGTAGTGTTTGATGCCGTTCATGGTCAGAAGGTCAAGTGGATTAATCATCGGATGATAAACCACTTATTTATTGAATTAATTATTTAACATATGATGATTAAATAATAATTAACAAATACTGAACTTCAAAATTAGTTCTAAGTTTAGTGGGCCTGAAACTAGACTGATATATAGGCCTAGAGGGTCATACACATAAGAGTTCTCATAAGACAGTGAGAGATGTTAAATTTTATATTTATCTGGGTTTTTGTGAAAAGCCGCAGGATAAGCATGAATATTTAAATAGAGAATTATCTAAGGCCAAGCTCTTAGATAATCATGAGAATTAATCCTTGGTCTTATCTGTAATTGTTATAAAAGGAGGCTAAGGGGTGGGTGGTGGTGCATACGTACACTACACCTTTGGGGTTTTCTCTCTCCTCTCTCTATCTCTCTCTCTTGAAGAAAGATAGATCTCTCACTCTCTCTTGCTCTTTGACTGCATGATGGATTTGAGATCAGGTCGAAGTACTCAAGCTGAGGAGGAAATCGCGTCTGCGTCGGGAGCTCGTGTGGATACCTCTGGAGATTGTGCGCGTGCACGATTACCGAAACAGTTCAATCCACGGGAGATTCAAAACCCCGCAAAGGTGAAGAATAATTATTCCCGTTAATTATAATTATCCGTTTTACGATCCTAGCAGCTTGACACATAGGAATTGTATTAATTTTTCGCTGCGCTCTGACAATTCCTAACACTGGGAACATAATAACAATTTGATAAAGTTATTCTCTTTCCAGATGGTAGATTGAGCTCTACTGTCCCTAGAACAACCGCCACAACCTTTGTACCATTTCCCAGCCTCAATTCCACCATGCCCTTGCTCAACTTTTTTCTACTTGTCAGCACGTGTAGACAATTACAAATATGAGATGCACATCCAATACCTAATACCCATGACGTGGAATCTCTAATGGACAACTATGTGTCTATCAAATAGATACATGAAGCTTCTCCAAGCTTCACCTTTCCTTGAGGTTTGTCATCTACGTACTTTTTGCAGTTTTTTTTCCAATGTCCCTTCTAATGACAGTAAAAACACTCACCTTTTTTTATTACTTTGTCTTTCTTGGGAGTGAGTTTCTTCTTGGGCTACTGTTTGTTCTTGCCTTTCTTAAAGGCTTGGATAGCCTTTCTCTTTTTGTTGATCTTACCAACTAAGAGAATAGTGGGCTTTTCCTTCATAAGATTACCCTCAGTAGTCTTCAACATATTAAACAGCTCAGCTAATGTTACCTGAATCTTATTCATGTTGAAGTTCACTATGAATTGAGAGTATGAAGCTAGAAGTGAGGTTAAGACAAGGTCAACATGCATCTCCTTGGATAAAGACACCCTAAGAGCCTCTAACCTCTCTATCCACTCTATCATCTTCAATACATGCATATGTACTAAAAATTCTTCTGCCATCTGAGCCTTGAATAGGGATTTAGATATATTATATCTCTCAACCCTACTATGTTCCTCAAAGAGTTCCTTCATGTGAAGAAGGATGGATCTGACATCCATGTTTTTGTGTTACCTCTATAAGTCATTACTCATTGAGCCAACATATAGCATTGGACAAGATTAGAGTCTTCTTTTCATTTTTCATACATAATCATGTCATCTTCAGCTGCATTGAATATCGGTTCAGGCGACATCTCACTCTCCAAGACATAAGCAATTTGCTTAGATTTCAAAACAATCTTGAGATTCCTGAGCCAATCGGAGTAGTTTGGGCCTGTCAGCTTACTGGCATCAAGTATGCCATGGAGTAGATTGTGTGACGATATTTTTGCCTACAAGAGAAAACAATGAAATTAGCAGATGTTCAATTTATTAGAAAAATATGATATGGACTTTTATCAAATTTTACTCCTACTAATTTTCGATGAGCTGTATAATCCTCAGATATATAGAACGGGAGATGCCATCGATCTCCTAGTGGAGATCAAAATTTCAATGACTCGTGATGTAAGGAATCGTCGGAACGCAGCGAAAATATAAAACAATTCCAAGTATCGGGTTGCTGGGATCGAAAAATGGACTAAATAAAATTTACAGGAAGAATCGTTCTTCACCTTTGCGGGGTTTCAAATCTCCCATAGATTGAACCGTTTCGGTAATCGCGCACACGCACGATCTCCAAAGGTATCTACACGAGCTCCCGACGCAGACGCAATTTCCTCCTCGGCTTGAGTACTTCGACCTGATCTCAAATCCACCATGCAGTTGAAAAGTAGAAGAGAGAGAGGTCTTCTTCAAGAGAGAGAGAGGGGGAGAGAGAGAGAGGAGATAGAAACTCCAAAAGAGTGTCCTATACGTACACCACCATGTAGCCCTCCTTTTATAACAATTATAGATAAGGCCAAAGTTTAATTCTCATGATTATCCAAGAGCTTGGCCTTGGATAATTCTCCATATTAAATATTTATGTTTATTCTGCGGCTTTTCAAAAAAAACTCGGATAAATATAATATTTAATATCTCTCACCATCTTACGAGAACTCTTATGTGTGTGACCCTCTAGGCCTATTATCAGTCTGGTTTCAGACCCACTAAACTTAGAACTAATTCTAAAGTTTAATATTTATTAATTATTATTTAAACATCGTATGTTAAATAATTAATTCAATAAATAAGTGGTTTATCATCCGATGATTAATCCACTTGACCTGCTGACAATGAACGGCACCAAACACTACCTCATGATCCCAGAAGATATAAGGGATATTGTTCCCTTTATTTAAACCTTTCCATCTACAGATACCGCACAAATAAAATTCTTCACTCATCCAATGTCCTAATACGTAAAGGTATGGTTTCATAGTCAAACCCTTTATCGCATTATTTAGATTGATTCCAATACTTAGTTAACTTCTAGAAAGACATCTCTTTCAGTTGACCCTGACCACAGATTTCTGTGTACACATCCATAGGACATTCTCTCTCACCAGTAGTATACCAAGAGTGAGTGATCCCCTGTTGTTTACTAAATTATCTTCGCAAGTTTTCCACTGTGTCTAAGAGACTGACTATCGTGGACTTAACGGTTAAAGTCCACAAGTCAGAGAATCAAGTCAAAATGGTCTACAAGCAAGGTATCATTGGTGATTCAGGTCAAAGGACCAACTGCGCTACTGCAACAATTGAATTCCCTGGTTGACTATTAGGTATAATGATCATCCAGGAATTCTAATTCGGATCTATTCAGTGAACTCATTCTCTAATGAGCACCCACAAGTTTGTCTTAGTGTCACCATACGAGTGAATGCGAGATTATTCACCCTCATCGCATGAGCAGAAATAACATGTGTCGATCTTATCGGATATTTAACGTCCAATTCAAATATCCTATGATCGAGAACTGTTTAAGATAAGTGACTAAGAATTTTGATCTCACTATCATGATCTCATCATGATTCAATATCTTATATACTTGTCTACGGACCTTCATTACGATAGTTAATTTGCGATAACTATATATGAAAAAATGATTGCCTTTATTAATATTCAGAACTAGAATATACAAAGATTAGCTTTAAGGCCACTCAATTCTATCACATGATGCGGTCTTGTAGATGGCACAACGAATCACACCGAGATCTAAGAGCAGCCAATTCTTAGTGTTTACAACTCCTTGCAATATCTGATCATTATTTGGCCCTTATAAATTTAGTGGTCTTGCGGATAACACAACAAATCACTAACATACAGTTTAAGCAGTGCCATCATTATGTTACTGCAATAGATTCGGATGCTACTAGTAATACCGTCCTCTATCCCGTGGTCAGGCATCAGCATGCCATAGTTCTAATCCTAGAAATAGAGAGACAGGTCATGTGGACCACACAACAAACCTATACAATTTATATCTAAGCATCTAAAATCATAATGAATGACGGGCCATGCGATTAGTTCTCAACTAATGCGCTACGACTTAAATATTACTTAAACGAGGAATTTGATTAAAAGTTTAAGTTGGTCTTATCCTACGTGATAGATTATAAATATATCACATATATTTATCTATACCTAGATAATAATTTGATTCATAACCAAACTAATAAGCTATGCATCAAACATACTTGTTCATTTCGTGTGGTCATGCATAGCACAATGATTTAATCAGAGCCATATGGTCAATCACACAAAATATTAATATAATATTTACTTCAAATGCTAGCGGTATCCACGCAGTCCTCCTGTTATAGGATCGTCCTTATATCCTCGTTTGAATCGACAGTCGTGCCGTGTTTTTGAATTCGTAATGATCGTCGTGGCATGTGGACGAAGAAATCCCAGCGAACAGGAATCGCGAAGCGGAGAAGACGGATTCTGGAGGGCCTCCCTGGGGGGGGGAGGGGGGACGCCCAAAGCACACAGAGAGAGAGAGGGGGCAGCTAGGGCTGCTATGGAGCTTGGCCCGAGACAACCCTCTTCACTATCTTTTATATTAATTCTGGTGATTTTTCATAAAAAACCCAGTTAATATAAAACCTACTTAAATATCCCTAATCGAGAACCTTTTTACATGTGACCCTCTAGGCCCAAATGCCAGTCTGATTTTTTGACCCAATAAGTCCAATAACTCCTTATTAATTTATTGTAATTAATTACTATCTTATATTCAATTAATTACTAAACCGAATTAGCGTCCCATTGTAATCGTCTGGGTCTCTGATTATGTTCGTGCCAAGCAATATCGCATGATCCCGAAAGGTGATGGAATTCCGTAATCCGCTCTTGAAACCTATCCATCCACAATTACTGCGCGGATTTAGTCCTTTATCCGTACAATGCTCCTAAGTTAACTTAGGATATGGTTAATTGTCGAACCCTAACCAGTTAACCCACTCGGCATGAATGCATCGCTTCTCCAATATCAGAAAACTTATTTCTTGAAATTGAGTCCACCGTGGTCATGGACTTTCATGCATTTAACTTGAAGCATTCTCTCTCTAATTACCGAGAGCGAATGATTCATTATTGACACATAATCGTCTTTGAAGGTCTTCCACTGAGCCCGATCATATGACTGATTAGAATTCTATGGATAGGGATCAATAAGCCATGGTCAAAGCCCAGAAGTCTACCGACTAGTAGTTTTTGGTGTCTCAGGTCCGAATACCATCCACGCTACTGCGATGATGGATCAATAGACTTCACTATGATATGATTAATATAAAAGAGACGATTTATACATAATGAATATTTATTATCATTAATAAATGAAGAAGAATAAGTCTCATTGGCTTGTAGGTCATACATAGAACTGACACTTTCAACTGCATGGACATTATTAGTTGGTTTAATCTCCTCCAATTCTTCAAATTGGGCTAAAGGAGAGTGATTTTCAAGAATGTTATAAGTTACAACAACTGTAAAAGATCCTCCCCATCTTGCATGTGTTCAGAGGCTCTAAAGATATTCGGGGATATTTTCTGATCCCCAAAAGAAATGTCCATAAGTGCAGATTTACAGTTTATAATTGCACTGGCAGTGGCCAAGAATGGTCGGCTCAATATGATTGGGTTGTTTCTCAGATCTTGGATAGGTTCCATTTCAAGGATAACAAAGTTTATTGAAAAACAACAACTATCTATCTTGACAATGACATTCTCTACCATCCCTTTAGGTGTTCTAAGGGACCTATCGGCCAATTGCAGAATCACTGGAGTTGATTTCAATTCACTTATTCCAAATTTCTTATAGACTGAGGTTGGCAATAGGTTCCCACTCGTCCCTAGGTCCAATAAAGCCTTATCAAATGTAGTTCCCTCGATGACACAAGAAATGAGTTGAGCTCCGAGACCTTTCATTTTATGGGGTGATTGGTTCAAAAGAACTGCACTCACCTCTTCAGACAAGAAAATTTTCTTAGGGGTAATTCTAGGCTCCCTCTTTGAGTATAAAGGTCCTTAAGAAATTTTGCATATATTTGTACATGTTGGTTGCATCCACCAAGGGTATGTTGATATGGACTTGTTTGAGCAGATCCGTCAATTCTTAATTTTGGGCATGCGTTTGTTACTTTCCTTTCTCCTTACCGGCTTCCAAAGCTTTTGGAAAGGGGACCTTGGGCTTGTAGTTGTCAAGAGATTCCTCAACTTTGTCATTTCCATTCTCTTGCTTGTCTTCTTTAAGATGGTCTTTCATGGGTATTATTGGGAATGGACTCCCTTTCCTCCTTCTTTTCATGGATATGACTAGACGAAGATTGATTGGGCTCATGAACCTTATATGGGTTCAGAAGAATTCTACAACTTCTTAAGGCCAAGATTGCTTTTGCATTCTCAAATTTTGAGCCTTTTTAGTGGATTTGGGCTTGGTTGGTGTTGGAGTTGAGGAATAGGAAGAAAGGGTTGTTGTTAGAAGCCTGGAGGGTAGTTTCTTGGGTTTGGCACGGGCTAACTAGGCAATTGTCCTACTTCCCTCCTGATGGATGCTTCATGAAGTTGGCCCAATTGGGCCTCTAACCTGTCATTGGTTTGTTGTTGGGTCAAAAAAAATTGTTGGAATTGTTGTTGTTGGGTCAAAAAAATTGTTGGAATTGTTGTTGTTGGGTCATTATGAGTTGTTGCAGTTGATTAAATTTTCATCATTAAGTACTGGTGGAGGTTGATAAGAAGGCTAGGTATATGAAGGCTGAGCATATGGAAGTTGGGCTTGTGTGGGCGGTGGATTTACATGCTGACCCTTATTAACTACCTAGTTTTGAAAGATGGTTTGATATTGGGCCCTAGAAAGGTTTTGGGACTAGGCCTATTGGGGTTTCCAGGAGAAGTTAAGATGATTCTCCAACCCGAATTGTAAGTGTTGGAGAATAGATCATTACTGGGTTCAGAGTCTCTTTGGTCTGCTTGAACCTGCTCCTGAATAAATGGGGGAATGGGCTTGCTCTAGGATACTCAATTAGGTCATTGTTTAGGCTTGTACAAAGGCTGCATGCTTCTTGGACTGGTTGGGTTGGACCTAAATATGGACTTGTTGGTGTATGTACGCTAAGGGTTGGCTTGTTTAAGGCCAAGATCTAGTCTAATTTCTAAGTGATGACATTGAGGTTTGTCTTACAATTAGGCTCTACCTGGTCTCTTATTTAATGCAACCCAGCGTGTTTGATATGTCCCACATATCTCTCATAAGATGAAAGAGAAGCATGGTTTATTGAGTTGTTAGTTAACATTTTAAATAAATCATAAGCTTCCTCCTCACTTTTGCTCATGAATGTTCCCTACAGGATGCATCCACTATCTGCTTGTATTGTGCATCCAAGTCCTCATAAAATGCTTACACTGTTTGCCACTTGGATAATCCATGATGTGGACACTTTCTAAGAAGTTTTTTCAACATTTCCCAAGATTCATGAATTTGTTCCCCGAGTTATTGTGCAAACCTAGTTATGGCCTACCTCATTGTGTTGGTTCTCCCTATAAGATTAAACTTTTTCAAAAACTCTTGTTACATCTCGGCTTAAGTTCTAATGGGCTCTCCTACTGTACCAAGCCAATATTTGGCTTTGTCTTTGAGAGAGAAAGGAAATAAGATTAGGCGAAGGACATCTTCTGTGAAATCTTAGATTTTCACAGGAAAACAAATCTCAATAAATTCATCCAAATGCTTATAAAGATCTTCATTAGTGTTTCCACAGAAAGATGAGAGCATATCTTATTATATTTTTTTAATATAATACTATTATTTATTATATTATTAACTAACTATATTTATTATTAATATAATTTTTTATATTATTTATTATTAATTATTTTTATATTATTTATTATTAATATTTAATACATATTATAATATAAACATATTATAAATAATACATATATATAACATACAGTATAGTATAACAGTATAATATATATATTATATATATATTATAATATACAATAATATATATAAAAAATATATATAATATTATGTTACCTATATATTATATTACTTATTATATTTGGATGGTACAGGACTTGATCTCATAATGAGCTGTATTGATATTGGGTAATATGATACAAGATGAAGGATTATAATCTTAAGGAATGAAATATTTCTTCATTTGTTTAGGTAGTTCATTTTTCTCGGCCATTGAATTTCTTGGATAGTTTAAAAATAGGGGTCTCTTTGATCTATATAATGGTTCAACCAATTCAGGATTTAGGGATGTAATGACCGAGATTTCGGGTTCTGTGTTCGGGTCGGGATCGGGCCGGATCCCCTGGTTTGGACCCTGTGGGGTCTTGTGATTTCTGGCTGAATGGCGTCAGCTCTCGTCGACGCCTTTCAAAAGGCGTCAGGGTGCGTGGACGCCATTTAGGTTCCTGGTTGTTGTGCCACGTGTGCGCCACGTGGGCGGGTTTTCGGGCCGCGAGAGTACGGCCCTGTCAGATTTGTCTGAACGGCGTCCAGGTGGGTCGACGCGTTTCAGACTGCGACATCTGCGATGTCAGGGCATGGCGCCAGAGCGTTGTCAGTACGGCCTGTCACATCGTCTGAACGGCGTCCACGGTGGTCGACGCGTTTCAGAGCGGTGTCAGTACGGCTGTCCTGTCAGACTGATAGGCGTCTGCCTCGATCGACGCGTTTTAGCTGGTTTCTGAATGACCCCGCGAGCCCTCCCCTTCTTTCCCTCATTCTCACCTTCACTCTCTCTCTCCTCGCCCTCTTCGCCCTCTCCGACGCTCTTCTTCCTCTTCCCTTCCTCTTCTTCCTCTCCCAACCACTCCATAGCCTCCTTACCTCTCACCTCTACCTCCACCACCTCCTTCGCGGCGTTCCCTTCTCCGGACGGCGGCCGACGTCCCGGCGGAGTGGCGGCGTCCTCGAGGGTACCGGCGGCGGTGTGCGGTGCGGCGGGACGGCGGCACGGAGCTTGGCGGAGTTCAAGAACCGGTAGGGGGACGAACCTTGCTTGTGACGTTCGTGTGATTCTCGGCGTGACGTGATGTATTGGGGCTAGAATGAGCATGTTTAGGGGGTTTTCTTGTGGGAATTGGCGTGCTCGTGATCGTAGGATTCGGCGTATGCATGTGGTAGTTGAGTTCTCCTTCCTCTCCCTCTTGTTTTGGGGTTTTCGGGGTGCTTGGGGTTCAAGGGAGGAACCCTCGGTTCGAACCAGGGAACCTGGTTCCTGGCGCTGAAAGGCGTCGTCCCTGGTCGACGTCTTTTAGAAGGACGTCGGTTAAGTACGGCGCGTTTCAGAGCAGAAATCCTCCTGTTCGAGTTTCAGAGGTTAGGGGTGCTGGGCTAAATGACGTCATGGGTGATCGACGCCTTTCTGAAGGACGTCGAGTCACCATGACGCCATTTAGGCAGGATTTGCCCCCGCTTAATGGTTCTGTATTCTGGATTTCGGGGTTGAATGGCGTCGGGCCATCCAGACGCGTTTTAATAGGCGACTTCATCGGTGGACGCGTTTTAAGGGTTATTCTGGTCTTTTAATAAACCCGTCTGTGGGGCTTGAATGGCGTCGACCTCGGTCGACGCGATTCAAGCCAGGAATGGTTAACTTGGGGTATTTGATGTATGTTTCACGGTGGGATGGTTCTAATGCATGCTTTGAGTTATATACTGAGACTGAGAACTTCTGCATGACTGGGATTTCATCATCTGTGGGTGTGTATGTGCTTTAACTGTACGATTGAGACTGGGGTTTACTGTGCGAATGGATTGACAGCATGTTATGTGTGTGTGTGTGATCATACGACTGTGGATCGATGTGACAATGGTTTCCGATGTCACCATGGACCGGTGGGGACAGGGTCATGGTGTCTGTGAGGAGGGGTGCTCGTGGTGTTTTACCTTTAGCTGAGGGAAGCAGAACCACCTTGAGCCGGCGGGCCGGAGTAGCTAGTGTGCTATCCGAGGGGTTGCTGTTTGGTCTCAGCGGGTCAGGGTTTCCCTTGCTTGTTGTGACGGCTTCCGGCGTGTCTCTTGCTGTGGAGCTGGTGGTTTTACTGGTGGGAGTTGGTTTACCCTTTAGCCAATGGGCCTGATGTGACCTTTGATCAAGGTTACGAGTGGTACCTTTAGCCCTTGGCCTGATGCAGCCCGGGAGAGTTGGGTCTGCGGGTAGTTCCTATAGCTGCGGCTTGACGGGGGTTCCCGGTCCCCAGGACCCTCCAGGAAAGCGCTGAGGCCTAGCGTGGAGGCAATCCGGTGGTAGGACAGTAGTCTAGACTGCTTGTGTGCACACGTAGCTGGCAGTGGCGGTACACTGAGTTCAGCTAGTCCTAGTTCAGCTCACTGCCTCACCCTACAGTGCTCCGGAACGCTGTAGGGGTGGACAGGCGTGAGCACTGGTGGTAGTGTTGGGAGGCGATGTTTGACTTCGGTCGACTGTGTGGTTTAGTCGTCTTGTGGACTTCGGTCGACTGTGTGGTTTAGTCGCCTTGTGGACTTCGGTCGACTGTGTGGTTTAGTCGTCTTATGGACTTTGGTCGTGAGACGTGGCTCTGTGTTGAGTTCTTTGGGTTACTCAGAGTTGTTCCTGCTACACTGTTTGTCGTGCGTTTCGTGCTGGAGTTGCTTGTTGTGTTTACTGCTTTACTTAACTGCTCTATATATTACTGTTGCTTCACTTGTGGGTGTGTGAGTGGGAGGCAGGGGATCGAATGATCCCTACTGAGCCCAGTTCTGGTGTGGCTCACTCCCTGCGGTTTCAGGTGTGGACTTCGAGGCGCAGCGGTAGCGTGGTGTCTTCTTGGTGTGCGGACCAGCAGCTGTCTTAGTTCCGGGGTATGCCCCGATGTTGTTGTACTTTCTTTCTGCCTGTACTTATTTAATTGTTGGACATGTAATTATTGTTGGACTGTATACGGACATTGTTACTTTCCCTGCGCACTTGTTTACCTTTGTAGTCCGTGAGATTGTTATATTTAGCACTGTTTAGCACTTACTCCTCCAGATGTGTTGTGTGAGATCCGGGTGTGAGCCCGTAGTTAATGGGCCGACATCCATTTAGTGACCGGGTCCCCGGTCATAGGATGGCGGGTCGTTACAAGGGACCTCCTACCAAGTAGAAACTAGAACGAAGTGAGATAAGAAGGATTTTTTTTATGTAAAGACAACCAAGTTATCACACAAATTAATCTAATGACCCAAGTATAACCTAGATCTACAAATGAATTTTCTTATAAACTGAATAGAAATTACCATGAGTCACACCCACAATAGATCAATGGCCACGTAAGAGGTAAGGCAATGGGAGGCTCCCCTTGTTTTCACAAGGACTTAATTAATTAACTACTTGCCCGCTTAGGCGTTTGCCTTTGTAACCTCTAAGCCTAAACATCGGTGCCCAATGTAGAAGCAAACTCAAGATTAGGTCCAATCACAATATGAACCATAGGGTCAATTGCTACTTGATTTTATTAAGCTTAGAAAAATACAATATGAAATGTTGTTTTTTGTGGGCCAAGGATGGGTGATGAAATCTCCACCTTATCTTATCATGCGAATCACTCTTAGATCAATTTAGTATGCAATGCAATAAGAACTTTAATCAAAGAAGGGTTTTTGTGCAACATGCATGTACATGCTTTTAAAGAAAAGACTTACCTTATCGTCGCAATCTTCAACAATAAATAAAATTAACTAAAAATAGAAACTTAACTAATTAAATGCTTTCCTAAAATGATGCACTCCCAAACATGAAAAGTTTCTAATCTTGGAATGAAATTTTTTATTTTTGAATTTCTTTGATTTTTTTAATGGAACCTATCTAGATTAAGGAAGTAACTAGAAAAGAAATAAAGAAAAAGCAAGTTGGAACAAACTCACTAAGTAGAAGATTGTTTTATTCCTTTTTTTTTTTTTCAAGTTTTTACACATTGTTCTTTTTGTTTTTTTTAATGTACCTGTGAAAGGGAAAAAAAAATGTTAATGCAAATATACAAAATGAATCTAAAAATTATCAAAGTTAAAAATCTAATTCTCCAGCAATGACGCCAAAAATTGATATGCACACAATACGCATCGTTAAACGCTCATGGCAATTAATCTCAAAAATTCAGACTCATGATTAATTTAATAATAGTTAAGTCGTGAGAACCGAGTTGATCCACGTAGAATGATTTTTAACTTTGAAAACCTTGGATTTTGATTAAACTTAAAAAGAGAGAGAGAAAGAGTTGAAATGAGATTAGATTAAAACTAAACAACTTACACTAATTGATCGATTTATTCTAATCACGACTAACCTAAAATTTAAAATTAAAGGATTATATAAATGCTTTGAATGAAATTAACTGCTCTAACTTGAATATTTTCTACAACACCTAATCAATGTTAGAAACTATCACTAGCACACAACTAAATAATTAACAAGATCTAGCCAAACCATACAAATTTAACTAGGTAATTAAACTAGTTCTAAAGAAACAAGAACAACCACACTTAGAAGAAAACAATAACTTCTCTATGGTTTGAAAATAATAAACAAAGTACACACATGTTTGAATAAATCAGAGCCTGAAAAATGGAAAATTAACACATGCAATACACTAAGAATATATGACAATACCTAATTAAAATTAACAGGAATAACAAAAAATAAAATTAGTAAGAGAGGCAGCAGTGGTAGGCTTGGAGGAGAGCTATCACAATGGACCCAGGTGCCTAGGCAGAGGCAAAGTAGTCCATGTACGACAGCAACAACAGGGCATAGCAGCAGGCGGTGGTGCACGGGCGTATGTAGGCGACGGAGCCTTTAGGCACGTATGGCATGTGGGCGGGCTCGGGTCCAAGTGGCGACGCATAGTTGGGAGCTAGCAACTGCGGCCGTGAGCAGAGTCATGGTGCGATGCGTCGCAAGGCGTTGAACGGGGTGCCTCCTGTTAGTATTAGATGGTCTCAAAGCCAATCCGATACTATGTAATTATTTAGATTATTAATAAATGACAATAATTCATTGTGTGTAATTAATTCGATATGTGTTTATCGTATCACGATGAAATCTACGAACATGTGCAATAGTCTTCGGATTATGATGAGATCATAATTACGGGACCAAAGACTTATAAACACATATTCTTAATTGTTCCTAGTCATAGGATGTTTGAGATAGGACATCGAACATCCGGATAGACTAGTATAGGTTACTTCAGTTCATATGATGAGGGTGACTGATCCCATAAGTCACTTGTGTGGAGACACTATACTGGACCTGTAGGTGCTCATTAAGGAATGAGTTCACTAAATTGATCCGACCTAGAATCGCTGGATGGTAATCACCTCACTGTTAACCAGCTCGATTCATTTGTCACGGTTGCGTGGATGATCCTTGGACCTGAGACTCCAAAGATATCTTGTTGGTAGGTTTCTGAGCTTTGACCTTGACGAACGAATCCCTAACCATGGGTTATCAATAAGTTAAGCGATCGGGTTCAGAGAAATACCCTCGAAGGTAATTGTGTGTTCAATACGGGATCATCCGCTCTCGGTAGTTTGAGAGAGAATGTTCCGGGAATGATGCGCTTAAAGTCCCTGGCTAGGGCGGACTCTGTAATCGATAAGGAGTTATCGGATTCAGATTAGCAACATCTGATTCAAGTGAATCGACCGAATAGTGTTTAATAGTAAACCATGCCCTAGGTCGATTCGGGAACATTGAACGAATGAAGGATTATATCCGCGCGCTAACCGATGACAGAAAGGTTCCAAAAGAGGGTTGCGATAACCCCAGTGTCATCCAGGATCACGCGATGTTGCTTGGCATCCAACGTGATCGGCAGTCCGTCCGAATTTATTGTGGGACATTAAATTCGGCTGAGTAATTGAATATAAGGATATTAATTAATTCAGTGGGTCAGTAAAAGGTTACTGGACTTAATGGGCTATTAACTGGACTTGTATTTGGGCCTAGAGGGTCACACGCAAATGGTTTTCAAGTCGATGGATAATCCGACAGGATTTCGGATAAGTTTGGGTTTTTATGAAAAATCGCACACTGACTTATTATAAAAGAACGGATTCTACGTCCGGGGCCAGCAACCCTGACCTAGCCGTCATTCGTTCTTTCTCTCTCTTCTGGGCATGCGGTTCCCGACTGCTCCGGCTTTCGTCCGACGGGAGATTCAGAATCTGCATGTCGCGGCGGATTACGCGCAGCCAGACGGGATCTACGAACGCCGCAGCGAGCGAGGAAGCGAGGACGATCCATCGCGAGGAGAACCGCGTGGATACCGCTAGAGGTCGGGCATCTGCGCGACTTGCGGCATCGCTCCGACGGAACCGGAAAACGAACGCGGATTCGAATCCGCGCAAGGTAAATCCGATTTACTCCAGTATTGTTTTGTTCATAGAAACGGGATAGATCCGATCCCGAATATTTTATTCCGCTGCATTTTTCGCTCGGATCCCGACACAGCGATCCCAACAGTGGTATCAGAGCCAAGTTATCACTGTGTTCTTCGCCGTTTCGGATTCTGAAATTTAATTTTCTAGTTATATTCCATGCATATTTTACGATTTTGTTGGAGAAATAATATTCATGAGATGGATAAAATTAATTAGATTAATTTTGTTTCTGCAAAAATCGTTATTTTTGGTCTCTCGCGTTCTTCGTGGGACGAAGAACGTAGTTTGTGGGGGTGATGTTTGGATAATCACATGTAATGCGAATCTGCTGGGAAGGATTTTTGGTATGACCAAATGATCCCACAGATCACTGCCAACATCATCTTCGGCTCCGGCGGGGGGTTACCGGCGATGACCGGTCGGAATCGAGCTTCCCCAACACCTAGGTTTGACGCAGGTTTTTGGGGGTTCCGGGAACCCCTTTTTGGGGATGGATGGCACCATAGGCGCCGTCCGGCGCCGGCAAGGTGATCGGCGGCGGTCCGGTGCCCTCCCGGCGCCGGGGCGGTTGCCGGCAGCCACCTCCCCCTTCCCCCCCCCCACGGTTTCCTGCGTGCAGGTGTCGCCGGGATTGGGGGGGAAGGGCTCGGGCCCGTGCGGCCGAACCGGGCCGGCCGGGGGTCGAACTGGATCGGACCGCCCGCCCCGCCCTGGTCCGAGCCCATGGCTCAGCTAGGCTGAGCCCTGGTTCGGCCAGGGTGAGATGGTTCGTGCCCTGGGGCCCCTGGTCCGAACCCATGGCTCAGCTGGGCTGAGCCCTGGCTCGGCCAGGATGGGCTGAACCACATAGATTAGGTGTTTATAAGATTAAATTGGTTTTTAAAATTTTATTTTTCAAAATTGTTTTGAAATTAAATTTTATTATTCAATTTAACTTTTGAGAGACCCATTACAATTGATTAAGTCCATTATCTTAATTGAAGCTAAGAGTTATAATTAATTAATAATTTAAATGTTGAATTGATGATTAATTCTAACTAACTTATCTAAGTGTTAGATTTTTAATTAGATAATGATTTATTTAGTGGTTTAATGACTTTATTAATCTAATTGTTAGATTAATCTTGTTATATTTGCATGGAATATTCTAGATATTTAAATTTTGGAATTTTAATGCATATGATGTGTTATAACTGCTTGTTTGAATTTGATTTAAATTAGCATGTTTAAACTGTAAAAGTTTTCGAAAATTCTAAATCCAATTTTTTGATTGGTCCCTGATTTTCTGAAACCCAAAATTAATTATTTTCAAAAATTTTAATTTAGCCATTTGATGTGCAATTCATGTGTGGTTTGTTTAACTAAAACACATGGTAGTCATGGACGAGCATTAATTGTGGATGTGGAATGTGATTGTGTGGTTTATTGTTTATTAATAAATAGAGGTCTGTGAACCTCTTCCTCTCATATTCCATTGTACTTCTACCTTCCTCCTCGATGTAATCGCCATAAGGCTTCCTCTTTTGAATTATCATATTGAGAATTACGATGTAATTTGATCGAAGCGACTGCGCGCGGAGCGAGGATGATCCACAACTGCCGACCAGATGAAAATGAAGGAGTTCATTGAATCCATGGGTTTGCAGACTCATGATAAGTTGTTATATTGTGTATGTGTATGCGTTTGACTGTCTGGCTCAAGTCAAACCACAATGCCGTCCATGACCACACTAATGACATGTATGTGATGTGTGTGCTTAAATATTTGCTAGGTTATTAGTATTTATAATATATATTGGATATATTTAATACTATCACCTAAGATGAGACCAAACTAAATAAGTAAAAGCTTAGTAACAAACTCTAAGCCGTAGCGCGAGTCATTGAGAATGTACCGCGTGGCTCTCCATCAATATGATTAATAGAACTTAATTCGGTGGTGGCAGATACTATGTATTTACCCGAGGTTTGCCATTAACTGATGAGAGAATTGTTGATCATGGCATTAGATGCTTTTGGATAAGCGTAGAGGAACGATATAGTCATCCACGTGTTTATCCGGAAACTATATTTCTACTTTACTCTGTCACGTATTGATGGTAAAGCTTAGACCGGGGATAATGGTCTACTGTGTTTACCCGGGACCATTAAACTTGGGAGCCGAAGTAGGATCGGATATTGTAAGGAGTTGCAATTATTATGAGATGATTGCTCTGAGATAGCGGTATGATACTACGTGTTTACCCGAGGTCATACTGTGATGCTTGGAGATTCTGATCCCCACTAGGAGACAGTCGGCGTCTCCCGTTCTGTATATCTGAAGGTTATACAGTCTGTCGAAAATTAGTGGGAGTAAAACTAGATAATAAAAGACCATATCTTGTTTTAGTTAATCTGAATATCTGCTAATTATCTCCTGTAGGCGAGAATGTCGCACCATAACCCGTTGCGAGGCATACTTGATGCCAACCGTTTGACAGGCACCAATTACTCAGACTGGCTTAGAAACCTGAAGATAGTCCTCAAGTCTGAGTAGATTGCCTACGTCTTGGATAATGAACCTCCTGTTGAACCAGCATTAGATGCCCCAGAGGAGGAAATGATAACGTATGAAAAATGGAAGGAAGATTCCACCATGGCCCAATACTACATGTTAGCCTCTATGAGCAATGAGTTGCAGAGGCAACATGAAGAGATGGATGCTAGATCCATCATACTCCATTTGAAGGAGCTATTTGGTGAACAGAGCAGAATCGAATGATATGAGATATCGAAGAATCTGTTCAAAGCTCAGATGGCAGAGGGAACTTCAGTACAGAATCACGTGCTGAAGATGATTGAGTA
This sequence comes from Zantedeschia hybrid cultivar, assembly GCA_030544215.1. Lineage (NCBI taxonomy): Eukaryota > Viridiplantae > Streptophyta > Magnoliopsida > Alismatales > Araceae > Zantedeschia > Zantedeschia hybrid cultivar. Next base: position 54,482,430 of record JARZZO010000011.1, read on the forward strand.
GGTGGAGAGGCTGGATGCTCTTGGGATTACACTTCCCAAGGAGATGCACACAGACCTCGTGTTGTCTTCACTTCCACCGTCATATGCTCAGTTCATCGTTAATTTTGAACAAGATCCAGGCCACCTTAGCTGAACTGTTGAACATGTTAAAGACTGCTGAGGGGAACCTTGTGAAGGATAAACCCCAAGTCCTAATGGTTGGTAAGACCAACAGAAAAAGACTTGCAGTCCAAGCTTTTCGAAAAAATAAGAACAAGGTTCAGAGAAAGGCAAAGGTTACCAAGAAAGACAAAGGTAAAAGTGCTGAGAAAGGTGATTGCTTCTACTGTCACCAGAAAGGGCATTGGAAGAGGAATTGCAAAGAATACCTCAAGGACAAGGCTCAAGGAACTGTGAAGCAGCAGCACGCTTCAGGTATCTATATGATAGATGTAAACTTGTCAATAAGAGATTGTACATCATGGGTATTAGATACTGGATGTGTATCTCATATCTGCAATTATGTGCAGGCACTGACAAGAAGGCGTAAGCTAAGGACCGGCGAGGTGGAGCTGAGGCTAGGTAACGGCGCAATAGTTGTGGCAATCGCTGTGGGGACAGTGAAGCTCAAGTTACCATCCGGAGACACATTTATATTAGATGAATGTTATTATGTACCTAGCATAATAAGGAACATCATTTCTATTTTATGTTTAGATAGAATTGGATACAATTTAAATTTTGGGAACAATAGTTGTTCAATTTATTTTGGAAATAAATTAATAGCTTCTACTATTTTGTCCAATAGATTGTATCTATTGAATGTGTCTCATGATAATTTACATATCAGTTCTTCAATTAAAAGGAGTAAGTATGAAATTCTTCAATTAAAAGGAGTAAGTATGAAATAAACAAAGCCTACTTGTGGCATTGTAGGCTTGGACACATTGGTGAAAACAGACTACAAAGGATACATAAAGATGTATATTTGGATCCATTTGATTATGAATCATATGCAACCTGTGAGTCATGTTTAATAAGTAAAATGACTAAGTCTCCATTTAGTGGAACTGGAGAACGAGCCAAAGACATATTAGAACTTATACATTCTAATGTATGTGGTCCTATGTCAACCCAAGCCATTGGTGGTTTCTCATACTTCATTACATTCACTGATGATTACTCAAGATTTGGATATGTATACTTATTGAAGTATAAATCTGAAGCCTTTGAGAAATTCAGAGAATTTAAGAATGAAGTGGAAAAACAAACAGGAAAGAGCATAAAAACCATCTGATCTGATCGGGGTGGTGAATACTTGAGTACTGAGTTCATTAAATACTTAAAGGATAATGGTATCCTTTCTCAGCTTACACCTCCTTATACACCTCAGATGAATGGTGTATCAGAAAGGAGAAATCGCACATTAATGGAAATGGTGCGATCCATGATGAGCATGTCCAAATTACCAGTGTCCTTATGGGGATATGCTCTTAGCTCGGCTATGTATATCCTGAATAAGGTACCCAGCAAATCTGTTGAGACCACTCCATATGAGATATGGAATGGAAGGAAACCAGACCTTAAACATGTTAAAGTCTGGGGATGTCCTGCTCATGTTAAAAGACATGACGCAGATAAGCTGGAATCCAGAACTGACAAATGCAGATTTGTGGGATATCCAAAGGAAACTTATGGATATTACTTCTATCATCCTGGCGAACAAAAGGTGTTTGTGGCCAGGAGAGCTGTCTTTATGGAAGAAGATTATATTCTCCAGAAGGACAGTGGGAGTAAAGTAATACTGGAAGAAGTTCCAGACCCACAAACTGGCAATGGTTCATCAGTTGAACCGTCAGCTACTGAACCTGTTCAAAATGATACACAGGAACCTCGTAGGTCTGAAAGAGTACCTAAACCACCAGAAAGATATGTGGGACATATTAATTTGGATGGTTCAAGGATACTCTATAATGAGGATGATGATCCCAAGACTTACCAGGAGGCCATTGAAAGTCCAGAGGCCGGGAAATGGCGGGAAGCCATGAATTCTGAAATACAGTCCATATACATCAACTAAGTTTGGAACTCGGTAGATTTATCCGATGGTGTAGTTCCTATCGGCTGCAAATGGATCTTTAAAAGAAAGATCGATGCAGATGGACGTATTGAGACTTATAAAGCAAGATTAGTGGCGAAAGGCTATCGTCAAAGACAAGGTGTTGACTATGACGAAACCTTTTCACCCGTTGCTATGATTAAGTCCATCAGAATTCTTCTCGCCATTGCTGTCTACCATGATTATGAAATCTGGCAGATGGATGTGAAGACTGCCTTCCTCAATGGAAACCTTGAGGAGGAGGTGTATATGATATAACAAGAAGGATTCACATCCAAAGAATCTCCAGACATGGTATACAAGTTGCAAAGGTCCATTTATGGACTAAAGTAAGCTTCCCGAAGCTGGAACATAAGATTTGATGAGGCGATCAAATCTTATGGCTTCATTAAGAATGAAGATGAGCCCTGTGTATACAAGAAAAACAGTAGGAGCGCAATCACATTTCTGCTTCTTTACGTTGACGACATTTTACTCATTGGGAATGATGTGGGAATGATGTCTTCAGTAAAGATATGGCTGTCAAAGAACTTCTCCATGAAGGATTTGGGAGAAGCATCTTACGTATTAGGAATACGGATCTATAGAGATAGATCAAAGAAGATGCTAGCTTTAACCCAATCCATGTATATAGAAACCATTGTCAAAAGGTTTGGCATGGAAAATTCCAAGAGAGGTCTCATACCGATGAGACATGGAATTTCACTTTCTAAAGGTCAGTCTCCAAAGACACATGAAGAGAGGGCAATGATGGATAAAGTCCCCTATGCTTCTGCCATAGGGTCTATCATGTATGCCATACTATGTACCAGACCTGATGTAGCATATGCTCTAAGTGTTACGAGCAGACATCAGGCAGATCCAGGTGATGAACACTGGAAGGCTGTGAAATGCATCCTTAAGTACTTGAGAAGGACTAATGATCTATTTCTAGTCTATGGAGGAGGAGACTTAAAGCTGCAAGGATACATTGACTTGAGTTTTCAATTTGATCCTGACGACAGCAAGTCAACATCAGGTTTTGTTTTCACACTCAACGGGGGGGCAGTGAGCTGGAAAAGTTCCAAGCAGGAAACCACTGTTGATTCGACAACGGAAGCCGAGTATATTGCTGCTGCTGAAGCCGCCAAGGAAGGTGTATGGATTCTACGTCCGGGGCCAGCAACCCTGACCTAGCCGTTATTCATTCTTTCTCTCTTTCTCTCTTTTCTGGGCGTGCGGTTCCCGACTGCTCCGGCTTTCGTCCGACGGGAGATTCAGAATCCGCATGTCGCGGCGGATTACGCGCAGCTAAACGGGATCTACGAACGCCGCAGCGAGCGAGGAAGCGAGGACGATCCATTGCGAGGAGAACCGCGTGGATACCGCTAGAGGTCGGGCATCTGCGCGACTTGCGGCATCGCTCCGACGGAATCGAAAAACGAACGCGGATTCGAATCCGCGCATGGTAAATTCAATTTACTCTGGTATTGTTTTGTTCATAGAAACGGGACAGATCCGATCCCGAATATTTTATTCCGCTGCGTTTTTCGGTCAGATCCCGACACAGCGATCCCAACACCTCCCCCTTCGGGCATGAGCAACGAGGGCGGCGACGGGCGAATCCCGTCCACTTGCCATGTAGTAGGACGGCTGGCAGTTGCGGTGCGGGGTAGGCCACAGAGAGAGACAAAGAGAGTGAGGAAAAGAAGAAGAAGACAAAGAAGAGGAAGAAGACAAGGGAGAAGAAGATGACGCAAAAAAGAGAGAGAGGGATAGGGATGCTACGGTGGGGAGAGGGGGAGAGAAAGAAACCGAGGGATAGAGAGAGAGAAAGAGAGAATGGGGGAGAGAGAAAATGGAGAGAGAGAGAAATAGAGAGGGATAGAAAGAGAGCTTGGTTGAAAGAGAGTAAAAAATAGAGGGAGAGAGGGAGTGCGTAAAAAGGAGAAAATCCATTAAAAATTCTCTCCCAAGATTTATAGGATCACTTTAAAATTTAAATTTGACTCTCAAATGAAAATTTAATTTTAAATTTAAAATCAATTTTCCTCTTAATTAAAGGAACCTCCTATAAGATAAGGGGGTTTTTAAAATTTGAATATTTAAAATCAAGGGGGAATTCCTCTTCCGTTGAAATCATTTCCTAAATTCTCTCATTCATTTTCTCTCTTAAATGCCATATGGGCCCCACTTAAAAGGGCAACTCAACAAAAATAAAATATTATTTTTTTCAAGATTCGAACTTTAGTCACTTCAATAGAATATGAGTGGTCCAACCATTATGTCATATGCTTGTTTATGTCCTGTATTCACATAAAATAAATGTTAAATCTTTGCAACAATTAACTATGATTTTTCACTGACATAAATTATTTAGATGTCTTTCAAGCTCTTGATAATTACCGAGAAGTCCTTGTTGAGAATAGAATTCATAAAAAATTATTGACACTTTATTAATCATAGGAAATGACAATATTTTTAACTCCGAATTTTGTAAAATTAGTATCTTTGAAAGGATCATTGAATTATCTATTATTCAATGTAATTTGTGTAATGTGTAAATTTTGTCTCTTTATTACCTAAAAATATATAATTATCACCTTAACACCTTTTCTTTTCTTATTATTCATCTTCTTCATTCTTTCACAAAATCATTGACAAATGGCACTCCTTGTCACCTACTCTCACATCAACCATGGATCCTGAATTGTCATTTCCTATGATTCATTATAGCTGTATTTAGGTGATTGGTCTATCCCTAGGGCTCTATAGCACTTGTTAGAATAGATTGTGGTACTTTAGGCGCTGCCAAAAGTGTAAAAAAATTCACAATTATAAATAACACAAGTATAGATATAAGAACACAAGAAGATTTGACATTGTTGAGTCATTTTTGACCCATGTCCATAAGGTTTAAGTAACAGAAAGAAACCATTGTGATAAACTAACTTTTATGATGGACCACTAAGACATCCCTCCTTTTTCATCAATCCTGTCTTTTTTATGTTATGCTCAAGCCTACAATAGATTGCTATGTATGGACCAAGTACAAGTTTCATTCCCAACCGAATCAAAACACTAAAGTATGCACTAATCTCAATGTCCTATCGTAGTTCGACTTCGTCATGACCTAACAAATCCTCTCTTTTTATGTTATGCTCACGCCTAAAATAGTTGGCTTGCTTCGTATGACCAAGCACGTGTCATTTTCCAATCGAATTAAGACACTAGTCACACCACTAACCCAAAATAAGTAAAGCGTTTACTGAATTAATTTGTCTCCTATGAACATAAGATTTGAATTAGTGGGTCTCACGTCTCGGTGCGTGGCACGAACGAACACCTGCTCCATTCAGAGCATCCCGAGTTCAAAACCCACGAAGAGCTTCTTCGCAGACGGTACTCCCTTTTTTCGTGTGTCATCCAGCCGTAATTGTCGAATTTTGAACTCGCGTCTCTTAGTTAAGATTCCCCTCCCCTTAGTCACCGGGTTACCTGCTCAAAAAAATCAGTAGGTCCCACTCAAAAATCTCTTGCCTTGCATGTTTTGCGTGGGAGCCACAGTAGGATTCGGAGTTACGAAAGGAACTGGGGCCGTGCCCCCGACGGGTCCCACTTGTAGTCGAATCCCACAACGGAAACCAAACAACGGGGTTTAGGGGAACCGATCAGGTATCATTTGGTAACACTTAACAATGGATTATAGAAAATTCTATAATTTCTCTCTTATGAAGAAAATATAAATTTTATTAGTTTGAGAATTTCATAATCTCACTTGACAATTTGACGATCTGTAGATTATAGCTTTTAAATACATGTTTACTTTATTATCCTTATTTTTATTGATAAAGAAGAAGAAAGAATAGTCGTTGTCTTTTTCCCGTGTTCTCCTCGAAAGTCATATAAAAGTTTGGATTCTTTAGTTTTTGGAGATTTTTAGACATGTGTGTCTCTCTCTCCATCTCTCTAAAATATCTTCTTCACATAGATCAATGTCTCTTGACTCATCTGGTTGAAATTGTATCTTTTTAATAGTTTCGTATCATTGAAAAATTTATAATCTATAAGTCATTTCAGTTTCAAACATTGCTGAATTTCTTTCAATTTGTGTATTATCACTTTTCAGAAGTATAAAAAAGTGGACAAAGAATAAAAAAATATTACATGTACATCATCAGACGTCTTCGCTTTGACGGCGAAATAGGTTGCTATAGGATCAATTATGTTGGACGTTTATTTTAGAATAAAAAATATTTTGTTTAAACAATAAAATAAAATTTTAATTTTAATTTTTAAATATAAACTAAAATTATTTATTATATTTTCTAAATAAGAAAAATTTATTCTGCCAAAGTCTACGAACAAAGTAAAAACGCAACAAAAGAAAAGAGGGCAATCTCGTTTCGGCTTGGGCCGGGGGGGACCACGGTGCATAAAGGGAAAGAGAAGCCGTAACGCCGGGCAGGAGAAGGCTTCTGCTTCGAATTTCCCTCGCAGTCGCAGTGCAGGGAGCAAAGACGTTGGGCATGGGGGACGCTGGCAGCCATGGCAATGCCGCCTTCGCCGGTGTGGGGGCGCGGGCCAGGGAGAGGCGCCCCGCCGCTGCCGAATGCTTCTACTACTACTTCGATGGTGATGGATCAGAGGCGTCGGAGCCGGAGGGCACCGGATCTGAGGAGGAGTGGGACGGCAGCGAGAGGAGGAAGAGGAAAAGGAGGAGGAACGAGAAGGCGGAGAAGGGGGGTATGAGGAGGAAGCTGGACGCCGCCGGGGGTGGACAGCAGCGGAGCAAGGTCGGAGGACAGGAACGGCGGGTGGGTCGAGTCTCCGGCGCCACTGTCGCCGCCATGGGGAAGAATAGAGGGGGCGACGCGGCTGGAGGCGGGGTCTGTGGGGAGAGGGGGACGAGGCTTCTGGCCAAGGTGGAGGCGGAGCCGCCTAAGCAGAGGAAACATGGGCTTGGCTGCCGCGGTGAGCAGAGGGCAGTGGGCTCTTCTTCTTCGTCTTCGACTTCTTGGTCGTCCTTGTCATGTTCGTCTTCGCTGGAGGAGCATGCCGTGCAGCAGATGGGGATTCCACCGGTGAGTGCGGAAACTGGCATTGGCGAGATCTTCGGTTATCTTTGTTTTTCCCCCTTATCTAGGGTTTTGTAGATGCCGATCTGTTCGTGTTGGCTTTTTTGGGTTCTTTATGCTTGTGATTCATCAGGTTGCTCGGAAGATGTGTCATCAGTGCCGGCACTGCCACAAGGGGCGCAAGGTCGTGACCTGCCTCAAGTGCAAGAGGCGGCGTTACTGCGTCGAATGCATCCGCCAGTGGTGAGGCAGATTTGATCTCTCTTTCTATTTCATTGCCTGTGGACCTTTTTGGGGATGTCATTTTAGTGTTTCTGGCTGTTGGTTGGTGTTTGCTGAAGAGCTTTTTTGGTGATGTCTTTAGTTTCTGAAATTCTAATTTAACATCTGCATATGATTGTGTATGTTTTGCTCCCTAACGGAATTAAATTACAGGTATCCTCATCTGTCAGAGGATGCAATTGCAGAGGCTTGTCCGGTCTGTCGTGGAAACTGCAACTGCAATAATTGTTTGAGGAAGAGCAAGCAAACGAAGGTCAATTGCCAATATTCAAGTTTCTGTTTTGTCATCGGTTCGTCTATCTTTTTTCATTTTGGCATTTGTATTAGTTCTTTGTCTTATCTTATTAGAGTTAGAAACTGGCATTTTTGTATATTGCCTAAACTTTGTAGGGTTGCTTGTCTCCTAAAAGTGTCTTTTACTCTTTGTCTCAGAACCATTGGGACGAGACATGGTGCTCCCAGAAGATCAAGTATGATGGGTATTTATTGTGTTTGTTATTGCCATTCTTGAAAATTTTTTCTGAAGAGCAGATGATGGAGAAGGAAACTGAGGCTAGGATTCAGGGTAGGTAGAAGTTGTTCAAAGTACTAGATTATAGTCTATTGTTTCCCTGTGTTTGATCCAAGCAACTGCAGAGAAATTTAATTTAATATGTTGGTTATGTGCTTAGGTTTATCAATCTCTAGTTTGAAAATACAGAGGACAGATGGATACATTGGTGAAAGGGTATTTTGGTACTGCCCTGTTTCATTTGGCTTGAATGAATTTTACAGATTGCATGTACATAAGTTAATTAAGTCGCTTGTTCTATGTTAACATAACTGATCTTTCTTTCTTTGTCTCTTCATGCAGTAATAATTGCAGAACTTCCATCGCTGATCTGCACAGAAGCTGCCCAAAATGTTTGTATGAATTATGTTTAAGCTGTTGTTCAGAGATTCGCAAAGGGGATCTTCGAGGAAATTGTAAGGTAGTGACGCTAAGTTATCCGTATAGAGGTGCTGCATACATGCATGGAGGAGACCCCCTGCGGGGAGCTGTACAGGAGAAAGATTTCCTGGACATGCATCCTAATGTAGACACAGAGGACTATGTTCAGAAGCATGCAGCTTGGAAAGCCAATGGCAATGGTGGTATTCCTTGCCCCCCTAAAGAACTTGGTGGCTGCGGTGGATCTCTTTTGGAGCTTAAGCATTTGTTTCCAGAAAATTGGGTTGCAGAGTTGCAGATGAAAGCAGAGGACTTGGTTAAAGTCTTTGAATTTCCACATGTTCATGCTAATACAATATATAGAGATTGCTGCTGTCCAGAAAAGGACGTCGAAAATGTAAGAAGGGCGGCTTCTAGAGCCGATTCTACTGACAACTATCTATATTGTCCACATACTACCAGCATTAAAGAAGAGGACCTTGAACACTTCCAGAAGCATTGGATCAAAGGTGAGCCTATAGTAGTTCGTGGTATACTCGAAGGTACAACAGGATTGAGCTGGGAGCCAATGGTTTTGTGGCGTATATTGCGAGTGAATAAAACTCTGAAGATATGTCGAGTAAAAGCAATTGATTGTCTGTCTTGCTGTGAGGTAAGTCATGTTATTCCCATGATTAACAGTTCATGAGTCTAAGTATCCTAATAAAGGTGGCATTGTTTGTTCTTTAAAGCATTGCATTAATGTGGATCTATCAATCAGATAAAATTAAATGAAAGTATCCACTGCAAAAGTCTATGTCAGCATTCATCACCTGGGTTTATCTTTCTCTTAAATATTGACTTCCTTTTAGAAGGATCCAAACTTAATGGAGGTAGAGCTGAAGTGCATAGGTTTATCTGGATAGACTAAATGGAGTTCCCAGTTGTGTACCTGGATTTGTCTCTATTACATTATTCTAATTCCCTTCTGCATGGCAGCAATTGCAGTATTGTTTCATTAGCTAAATTGGAGGTTAATGATGCATTTAATGTCATAGAATCTGGATTTTTTTAGCAAACCTCTAAGCCTCTTTAAGAAATATTTGATTGGAATCATCTTTTTTTTTTTTTTAAAGATAGTTGATTCACATTCCTCGATGTGTACATTTTTTTCTTTTACATATGGGTCTTTCTCATGAGCATTTTGTGTTCAGAATACAAAAAATTGAAGTCATACTTTTCTATCCTGCACTATGGCAGTGCATAAAATGCAAGTTCAATTATGCTTGCTATTTAAAAATTATCGTATGCATCCAAAGTTGTGAGTCTTGTGGCCTATCAAGTTTGCTAGCAATGTGGGCTTTTCAGAATTTCTTGTTTAAAAGATAAAATTGTTATCTTTTATTTTTTATTTTATTATTTTTTTTGCTTACCCAGTTATAACTTCACTGGCAGCATATGCATCTTTTCCTGTAGTTGTGATGATGAGCCTGCTTTTAAGATTTCTTCAGCATATGCAACATGATTCGTTACATTGTTCATTTATATGTATGGGAAGATTAATCATCTCAGTTGATTGATATGTATGGGAGGAGTAATCATCTCAGTTGATGAGTTATTTTATTTGGCTTTCGCACTGACTTTTCTTGGAAATTGAACAATTTCATTTTTGACTGCAGGTTGAAATTAACAGTCACCAATTTTTCAAAGGGTATGTAGAAGGGAGAATGTACAAAAATATGTGGCCAGAGATGCTCAAGTTGAAGGACTGGCCACCACATAATCGTCTTGAGGAGTGCTTGCCTCGTCATTGTGATGAATTCATCAGTTCACTTCCTTTTAGGGAATATACTGATCCAAGGTCTGGTCCTCTCAATATTGCTGTGAAACTTCCTACAGAAGCATTAAGACCTGACCTTGGGCCTAAGACATACATTGCTTATGGCACTTCTGAAGAACTTGGAAGGGGTGATTCGGTAACTAAGCTTCACTGCGACGTGTCAGATGCGGTATGATTACGTGCATCTAAGCATGTTTTGCTGAACTCTCTCTTATGCATGTATCAGATATTTCTATGTTATTCAACTATCAAATATTCACTTTGATAGCAGTCTTATTTCATGGAATTATGTATTAAACGAGACTCTCTTTGATAATTGCCCTGTAGAAGTTTCATATACCTATCCCTATGTAAAACTTGCATTTTTCTTTCCTTGTCTAGATTCACCCTAAAGTCTAGGAAACGTTCGATGCTTTCTCCAAGTTGGACCCATAATGTAGTCTTTTTAGGTGCATGCTTTTCTCATGTGACTTTTGGCAACCCCTGAAAATTTGAAGTTATTTCAGCCAGGCAAGCAGCCAGACTGAAAAGTTTGCCAAATCTTGGACCCTTTTTCAATTCCATGAAAGCAAGAACTTACTCACATTCTAGATTTACCTTGTGCTATAAATGCCATTCCAAGGAAGGCATCCCATCTAGGCATGCTACATATTTCTCAATTTGCTATCAGAAACATTTCTTCATGTATTGCCATGGCTATATGAGAATTTTGCTTGGAGCCTTACAATCTTGTTGCAACATGGATAATTGCTACATTGCATCTTTTGGGGATTTGTGTCATCTTCTTCATAAATAACTCAGTTACTCTTATGTCTAATCTCTATGCTGATATTGCTTCGTCAGGTGAATATTTTGATGCATACGTGTGAGGTATCACTCTCTCGTAAGCAGATGTCCGCTATGAGAAAGTTGAAGGAAAAGCATAAAACTCAAGATGACAGAGAATTTATCAAGGATAGTGAAAAACCGTTTGTTTCAGCAGAAAGACAAAGTGGAGAAATTTGTTTCCATGATTCTTCTTCAGAAGAGAGCACTGATGAAGCTGGAGGTGCATTGTGGGACATTTTTCGTAGAGAAGATGTTCCAAAGTTACAAGCATATCTTAGAAAGTATTCAAAGGAATTCAGGCATATTTACTGTTCTTCAGTGAATCAGGTTATGATCTTTCTTACTGCTGGCTATGAGAGTAGTTGAGTACTTTTTGTCTTCTTACTTTCTCATTGGCTTGTGCCCAGATATTCAATCCTGTTCATGATGAAACTTTCTACTTGACCATGGAACATAAAAGGAGGCTCAAGGAGGAATTTGGTAAGCTAAAGTTTTAATTTTCTGCTTACAAGAACATACTTTCTGTGTGCAATTTATGACTTATTCATTAACTTGTCATGGTGCTCTTTTAGGAGTTGAACCATGGTCTTTTGAGCAAAAGCTTGGTGAGGCGGTCTTTATTCCCGTTGGATGTCCACATCAAGTGAGAAACCTTAAGGTAGTCTTGTCCTATCATTATATCTGGCCTTCTTTGTGTCGTCCAATTAATTGACCTGAAAAAAGCTGATCCAATTGTTATATTGCTGAATTCATTTAATAAAGTATTATGGCTTTGCCTGAAGCTATTTGGGACAAGTGAAGAGAACTAATTAGGTTTTTTTAAGGAAGTATTTCTGATACACTTATGTCTTCCATGATGTACAGTCATGCACAAAAATTGCCCTTGATTTTGTGTCACCAGAAAACATCGATGAATGCGTACGGCTCACTGATGAATTTAGGTTACTTCCCAAGAATCATAAGTCAAAGGAAGACAAAATAGAGGTAAAAACAGTTTCTTATGGAACATTTTTTAAATCTTCTGTTTTCTCCATGTTGGTGTCAACAATGGAAATGATATATGATCAACGGATTAGCAAGGGTTTCTTTCAAGTACTATTCTGCTCCAGAAGCCTCTGTCTTTTAGGTGGTTTGGTACCAGTAGCTCTCTTCTTGGAGCAGTTCCTATCAGGAAATGAGTCAACTATCTTCTTGCTCTTAATTACTTTGCGGCAAAATATTTACCCATTTTTCCTTGTAGTTACTGGTTACCTGCGATACTTCTTGTTAAACAGGTAAAGAAGATGACTCTTTATGCTATTCATGCGGCTTTGAAGGATCTGCATGAGCTAGTGGTCTCTAGAAAGTAAGCTAGTGGAGTGACCATGTGTATGGTAAAGTCTTATAAGCTCCTCGTTACCTGTTTTTAATTTGTAGAGAAAAGGTTTTCAGTTACCTGCAGGTTTCATTTTTTACTTAGAAGATTGTCATCTTGTCGGATACATGCATTCCTTGATGATTCTTTTATTGTGGATGGTCCTGCTTTTTCTTTTCCATACTGCTTCTCTCTGCTCTTATTTGTAAATAGAGCAAATGTGCTGTCTGAATTTTTGTTTTGACATGACGGCCTCAAAATATGTAATGACTTCAACATGCTTTGTAAGATTTTTTGGCTGACAACTATCTCATGCCAAATCTTGTTCCCGCTGCTCATTCTTAGCTCCATCGTATAAGAGCTTTTGAATTGGCATTTCACAAAACTCTGTGAGCATAATAGTTGTTAGGTAAGTGTTGCATATTTAAGCATAACCATTGCCCATCCCCGGATTTTGTAGTGATATAGTCATGAGTCAGGCAAGAGAAAAGGGCTACCCGTGGGATGATAATATGTAATGCCATTGTGTGAAGCTACCATTGTTAGGCAATAATGAACTAGATTTGTGTCATGTCCAAAAATGGGAAAAATTATTGGGCTATATATATGTGACTTGGATCCATAACTTGTGAGGTTCCATTTAGAGACAAAATCATGTAGAGTTGGTTTAAAGTGGATGTTACCTTATGGTTGGGTCGAGTTGCTACGTAATTGTATGAGTAGGACATATATAGTACGATATGGGCTAGTTTGAAGACAGACCACGTAAAATCTAGTTGGCCTATGATGACTCAGTCACAAGTTGCGTAGGGAAGAAAAACGCTACTCCTATGTAGTTAGAATGGAGAGGTGAGCAAGGTGACCAGACGATGTGTTTTCTCTCATACATTTCCATGAAGAAAGAAAATGGCAGTACGAAGAATTTAAGAAAATATCCCATGTAATCATATGTAAGATCTTGAGAAACATTGATCATGCCTAGCGTGTAATGACCAATTTGTGTAAAACACTCATATAAGTAGCACATGGTCTTAGGAATCATCAAAACTATGAAAAAATGTGGTAGCATGTAAGGAAAAGGGAAAAATGTGGTAGCATATAAGACAAAAACGGTATGGGACATTGTTAAAAGAGACATTAGACACATTGAAATAATTATGAATAAGAAAAATGGTGCCACATAATTAAAAAAGAAACAATTAAAAAAGAAACAAGCATTTGACATAGACCTCATAGGCAAGTGCTTAAGTGAGTGAGGCGAAGATGAGGCGAGGCGTTCTTGGCTCGCCTCAACCTACTTCATCATCTAGGCGAGCGAGGCGATCGCTTTTGATAACATAGCGCTACTCATAGGAGAGAGCTATGTGTTTGATGGTGGTATAGAATGCTACAATGTGGAGTCACCACTAAGTCTAAGGTTAGGTAAGAATAAACTAGATTAGTCCCATATCAGGAAATGGGAAAAAATGTTGGATTATTGAATCTTATGACTAATGAGGTAACTTCTGGAGATAAAATCAATCGGACTTTGTTTGGAGTGGATGGTACCTTATAAGGGTTGGATCGAGTCATTATGGACTTTGTCCTAGAATTTTATAGTCAATAGGTTGATTTTTTATGACTGACATCCAAAGTCAAGATAATATACAAAGCAGATCTGTTCAACTCATTATTTCGATCTAGGTGAATGCATTTATTCTTTTCTTTTTGTTATCTTTTTTCAGTAAACCTAATCATTCAAGTAGGTGAAAGCATTGCCACAATCCATATATCGCTTTCTTTGGTGGGAGGGTGGACTTCTGCATGTTAGTTAGGAGGTTGTTTGTTACGGTAATCAAAGAAGTTGTTTTATTATTAGTCCATTCTCCAGGATTTTTCTGCAGATTTCTATCACATTAGTTATAGGGTGTTTGGTTGTATTCTAATATTTTATATAGTTTTATTATAAAAAATTATATTAAAATAAAAGTATAAGGATTTTTAAATTATAAAATGTATATAATTATCATGTTTGGCAAGGGCATGGTAATTTTTAAAAGCATGTATTATACAGGTATTCGTCTTCATAGCTGAAGAGGAACTCTGTGCACCACCATTGTGCCACCTCCTCCAGCTGCATATGCACCACCTCATTCTTCTTCATGATGGCTGCTTGGCCAAGGACCTCACAGAAAACAATCACAACGCCTGCATCCTCGTCGTCTGCTCTGAGATCACCGTCGCCAGTCGTCACCTTTCACGACCCCTTCGCCTAGTGGGCTAGGTGCTCTTCAGCGATGGTGGTGCCTCAGTCATCGTTGGTGCCAACCCCAACCCCATCATGGAGCGCCGCCTCTTGCAGCTGGTGTTGGCAGCATAAACCATCCTCCCCGATTACCAGCACCATGGAGGGCCACCTCCATGAGGTTGACCTTACCTTCCACCTGCTCAAGGACATGCCGGGGCTCATCTCCAAGAACAAAGAGAAGAACCTGGCCGAGGCAGCGAGGGTGGGCCAGCGGGTTGGAGTGCATCCAGTGGTGGCGAGGGCAGAGCGCCAGGCGGGGGTAGGTCTAGTGGTGACGAGGGTGGCGAGGATGAGGTGGCAGGTGGGGGTGGAATTGAGGCGGCAGCAAGGGTAGGGCGGCGAGCACGGGAGGATCCAGCTACTGAGGGGGTGGGGCAGTGGGTGGGGCTTGGATCTTGTGACAGTGAGGGCAGGGTTGTGGGCAGGGGCAAATCTGGTGGTGGCAAGGGTGGGTCAGCATATGGTGGTGGATTTATTGGTGGCGACGTTGTGGCGGGGCGGGGATGGGCTGGCATTTAGGGTGGGCCAGGCAGGGGCAGATCTAAGGCGGTGAGGGTGAGGGGGGTGTATGTGGGACTGGTCGGAGGGTTGGTTTTGTGCGTCACAAAAAACAAAATACGGTCTCCCTAGTTTTTATTTTTATCTTGTTTTGTGAGTTAGAGCTTTATGAAAATATGTTTTGATAATGTCCTGCAAACACCCTTTTTAAGCATGCTTGAGTTTACGACCTGGGATGAAAGCTGACTTATTTGGCTCAATGATATCTTGTAAACAGGAGCTAATTCTGTTAGCCAGAAGTTTAGCAATTATTTCTTAAGACCCCTTGAGAAGGCTGATGGGTATGAGATCTTTCAACTCTGTTGCTTCATTTATTTTGGCACTAGCACTAATAAAGTGTTATTGAGATATTCACAACCTGTCCCTTCCTTCAAACAAAATTTCAGTCTCAATTACATCAAAACAGAACTGAGTAAATCCCAAAATTTCTGATAGAACATCATAGGAAATCCATCAGGCCGTGGTGCCTTGTCACTCCCCAAACTGAATACAGCTTGTTTAACTCCATCTTCTGTCACATCTGCTAACAGGAAACCAATTTTTTCTTGTGTGATCTGAATAGGGTTTGGATCAGTCCATTTTGGATACCATCTCTCCTCAACTTTGAATAGATTTCTGTAAAAATTGATTACTTCCTCTGCAATTTTGCTTTCACCTTCAATCCATTCATGCTTATTCTTAAGCATTGTGATATGATTCATTCTTCTCCTCCCATTAGCAACCCTGTGAAAAAAAGTTGTCTTCATATCTCCTTCCTGCAACCACATCACTCTGGACCTTTGCCTCCATTTAGTCTCTTCTTCTCGAACCCACTCATGATATTGAGACTTGAGGGATCACAATTTGATTCTTTCATCTGATGATATATTGTTCTCCTCTTCTTTCTTTTCCAGTTGATGAATGTTTTCTTGTAAAGCAGTAATCTTCACACGTCTTTCCTGCTTCCATACGTTGGCCCATTTTTTGATCTCCTGTTTAAGCTTTTTTAATTTAAAAGCTAGCCTCCTTGCTGCTGTAAAGTTACAGGAAGTAGAATTCCAAGTATTTGAAAGCAGATTCTTGAAATCTTCATTCTTTAACCAGATCTTCTCTAATCTGAAAGGCCTGTTGATGTATTCTTGTTTAAAACATTCCACAATCAATGCATTGTGATCGGATACTGTTCTTGGTTGTGCAATGACTGTTGCAGTTGGAAACATATTTTCCCATAAATTGTCAATGAACACCCTGTCCAATTTAGACATGGTTGGCATCTCCCTGTTATCGTTCCAAGTGAATTTCTGACTGCCCAGACTCAGCTTATTCACTTCTGCTTCTTCTACCCATTCATTAAGTTCCTTCATGCCTATTGTCACAATGCCTCTTTTAATACGATCACATACCTTTCTAATTTCGTTGAAATCACCAAGAATACACCACGTCAAATGAAATTTTTGTTTACATTAAACTAATTCTTGCCACAGAATTCTTTGCTGTTGATATTGACAAGGGCCATAGACACCTGACAATCATCCATTGCTCAGTGGATCCGATTGGTGAAAATTTGACTGATGTTCTCCAAGATGAAGTATAACTCCATTCCATTTCATACTATTCCAGGCCAATAAAATTCCTCCTGATAGCCCCCTGCGATCTTCTAAAAACAAACTCTCCATTGTTGATCCCTGTGAACCTTTCTGACAATATCTGAGTCCCACTGTGCCATCTTTGTTTCTTGAAAACAAAGTATCTCTACAGCCTTTCTTTTGATCAATTCCCGAATTGCTGATTGTTTTCCCGGGTCTTGGACCCCTCCGAGTCTGACATTCCATGAAAGTATTATCATGACTTTAAACTACTGCTTCCCGACCCTGTTCTGCTGGCCTCTGCTGTTGTTTTCAACAAACTATCCCAAATATTGATTGTTCTCCCGGTTCTTGGATCCCTCTGACATTCCATGAAAGCATTATAATGACTTTAAACTACTGCTCCCCGACCCTGTTCTGCTGGCTTCTGTTGTTGTTTTCAACAAACTATGTAACTCTCTCTTACCAGTATCTTTCTTTTTTTCAACAAACTCTGTCATCATAATTTGTACTACATGCCTTACGAAACTGTCCAACCTTGCCCTGTAGTTGCAATCCTATTAGATTTCATTTTTCAATAATCTCTTCATTGCTCCACTCAGCTAAAACTACTTTCTTAGGAGGCTCTTGATTGTGCTGCAGTCGATGAAGGAAAGCCAAGCGAATCATTGCTTACCGCTTCTATGGCGGTGATTTGAGAAAGTGATTGATGGAACGGAATTGGGGGGGGGGGGGTTTGAAAAAACTGTAAGTTCTTTTGAAAACTTACTTGGATTTTGCTCGTCAAGAAGATGAGTGGCTTCTTCTCGGATCCCGTCCCCATCGGAAGCGGGAGCAACCTCCTCCTTCTCCAGAGATAGTAGCCTTCTGCTGGTGGAGGTAATATCTCCGAGAATCTCGCTGCACTTGCCCGACGAGATCTTCCTCCTCCTCCCTTAACGCCATAGTTGTCAATCTTTCCCCGGTCCCCGTCCCGTTTTCTACTGGGATGGGATGTCCCGGTGTCCCGTCCCGGAAATTTTCTCGTATATATTCCAATAAATATAGAACACATAAATACTATATAATAGCAAAATAAACATATCACATAGAACTAACACAAAATTAATGCAATAAAAATGTTCAGGATGGCTTTATGGGTATATAAAGAGTTTATTTATCAATTGAAACTCCTAAAATAGGCTTACAAGTAGCTTAAGGAATTTGGAAAATCTTAGGCTAAAATACAATTCTGGCTGGACATACTGAGACAAGCTGGAATGGGCGGACAGACCGGGACACTAATTGGGACAGACAATAAACTGTCCCGTCCCGTTTTCTTACTGGGACGGGATGTCCTGGCCAATCCGGCCGGGATGGGACAGGATTGACAACTATGCTCCTTGCTCGCCGATATACTCGAAGCTTACCATTTCTCCTCCTACCGCTTCCCAACTCAGCCCTAATTCCTTTACTAACGTGAGAGGCGAGTATGGAGATAGCTTCCCTTCAACCCAAGTCTGCCATATTTATTGAAATACCCTTTAGATGATAGTCATCTACTTTGTTTTGTTGAAGGGTAGATGTGGAAATTTCTTTGGCCAACGAATTGGATGTCACGTGACCTTCTAAAGAGGGGACGTCATCGTGAACGGCTTGGTTGGTTTGCAAGTGGACCGGTGACGGTATGATTGGACTATCTTTTGGTTTGCCCGAGTTGTCCGGACTGGTCGTCTTCAACCTCTCAACTGGTTTGCTTTGTACTGCTTGTAAGCTGTAACATCTTCGCAAGTCCAGTCGGACCACCTTGTTGCCTTCTTCTTGATGCTTTTCCACCTCGATGGAAAGCCAAAAGACTTTATTGTTCCACCTGATTTTTACTCCTTGAACAGGATTCATCTCTCCGTCTCTTTCAACGCAAACTCTTGCATAACAGAAATGTGTCTATTGTAAAGTATCTCTGTTTATGCCTACCAGAGATCTGAAAGTAGTAACTATGGCTCTGTAGACTTCAACGTCCCTAAGGTGGAAAGGGATACCTCTGATTTTGCACCACAACTTCTTACCGGAGCTCATTTTTCGTGCTCCCACAGAGTGACTCCAGAGGGACCAAGTTACAGTAGCCTCGCTTGATTTCAAAATTTTCTGTTTTAGCAGCTTTTCTTTCTTTTCAGCAGACAACCCAAGAGTCAAGAAACTATGACTGTCTCTCTGGCATAGTCTTTCTTCAGCATTGAAATTGCACAACCTCTTTAACTCAGAATATATATCGCTAAAACTCCAATCTCCTTTAGAAATATAGCCAATAACACTGCACTTCAACATCATTGAATTTCTATTAAAAGAATGGAACCAAGGAACATACACTAGTGCCCCTGACTTGTCCATCATTGCTGGATTTTGGAAATGAATAGCAGAAACATACAGTTGTTGTTGTGGGTGGAACCGCTTCTTGCAAGAGTCCATGCGATGACCTAAACCTTTGCAGCTCCAGCATACCAGA
Organism: Zantedeschia hybrid cultivar; assembly: GCA_030544215.1. Taxonomy (NCBI): domain Eukaryota; kingdom Viridiplantae; phylum Streptophyta; class Magnoliopsida; order Alismatales; family Araceae; genus Zantedeschia; species Zantedeschia hybrid cultivar. Next base: position 54,501,691 of record JARZZO010000011.1, read on the forward strand.
GAAGTCCTGCAGCTTTTCGCTAGGTTTCCTTGTTCGAGACATCAGTAACATACCAAATGCCTCTGACTTGTATAGTCGCTGCTGGACAGTAATTGGAGATGAGATGATCGATTTTTTGTGGCTTTCCTCAGATAACTCCTTACCCATTCTCCGTCTTCTTCCTCGCTGACTTCCGTCATGAAGGAGAAGGAATCACCGTGTGCAAGAGGCACCGCCGCCGGCGCCAAACTCCCAGCCGCACACCGACCCATCATAAAATTAAGCAAGGGATACCTATATAAGTTGTGAACTCAATGTCACTTTGTTTTTTGTCCGTGGTGCGGTCAGAGGAGGATTGGTACAGATTTCAAGGTTCAAAAGAAATTCAGAGTGATGGATCAGGAATTGCCAGTAGTAAATTTTTCTGTCAACAACTTGATCCATTGGTGAGTTACTTCAGTTACTCCTCTTCTCCATCAGGATCATCAGAAGCAGTAGAATGTGCAGAGATAATGGGCTGCAAGATTGAAAAATTACCCATAAAATATCTGGGTTTACCTCTACATTTCAAACATATCAGAATTTCAGATTGGCAGCTGTTGATAATTAAAATGCAAAGGAAACTGTCATCTTGGAAGGCTAGACAGCTGTCTATGGGAGCTAGATTAATGTTACTAAACTCAGTCTTAAGCTCTATTCCTCTGCACTATATGTCCTTTTTCATCATGCCTCAAGCAGTGAGAAAGGAGATAGACAGAATCAGAAGAACATTTCTATGGGGAGGGTCGAACGAAAATACAAGAAAGATCTCTTTACTGAAACGGGAGAAGATATGTACACCTCTAAAGGATAGGGGGCTAGGGTCAGAAATTTACAATCTACGAACTAGCTTTGATGGGGAGATGGCTATGGGATCTTCTATCTAAAGAAGCAGCTCTTTGGAAGAGAATCATCACTTTTATCTTCACACTTCCAAAAGCTCAATGATGTCTCCCCTTTGGAAGGATATTCTCAAGACAGCACATTACGTAGAGAAAGGCATTCTGTACAAGCCGGGCCTTGGTGATAAAATTCTCTTTTGGCATGACAAATGGGCGGATCAACAACTATTGAGTGAAAAGTCCCTCTCATTTTCAGTCTGACAGCTGTGCAGTGGGCTTCAGTCAGATTGTTACATACAGGAAGGTGATCACAAATGTAAAGTGCTTTGGGTACAAGTAATGCTTGTTTTTGTATACAGTTTTGCTGAAAATTTGAGGATTTAGTTTTTTGGATAAAGTTTTTTTTGAAAAATTGAGATCTTCTTTTATTAATTCAAATAAAATTAAAAATCATTAATTTTTGTTTTTTTCTACATTTATTAAATAGACAAAAGGTTGTTAATTCTATTTTTATTTATTTGTTTGTTTTGCATACAAAGACTAAGCAATTTGGTACTATGTGACACGACTCTCCATCGGTCGAATATTTTAACGAAGTTCCCCTTGTTCATATAATCTACGTAACAAAACAAATTACAGAATATGCTATATTCCTTTCTTTTTCGTTCATGTGGCCTGTGGCCCAGATGCTATGTGCCAGAAATAACCCATTTTCCAAACCTCATGGGTCAAGCCCAACAAAGGCATGTCCTAAACTCATAGGCATGTGGGTCGGATTTGGCCTAGTCCAGATGGAAGGCTCTGGAGTGGCCATGTCATCTGCCTTGGAAGGAGACATGATGCCGCTAACTATAGTCCTGCACTGGTGCTGTGGTGCAGGTTAGACTACTTGCAGGCATCCGGCTATTAAATGGAACTTGATGTATGCACAAAAAAACAGTTAGTTCATACATCTCATATGGACAACTGATTTGTTACCTTTCCAACTTGAGCATTAGAATATCCCCAGCCTCTATTAGCTCAGGGGGCCCACTCAGCTTATCTGCCTTGCATGACAGATCCGTCCCTCACTCATTCTCATAAATGGGTTGCACCTAAGATGCAGTTATTTTGGCTTGTCACTTAATGTTCTCTTGATCAAGCATTTGACTCTTCATTGATGGTTGTGGTCACTTCTGCACCTGTTTAGATTTTGCCCCTGACAATTTCGTGCTCCATTCTTTCCCATGAGAGAGAATGTTTTGACCAAATAGAATGCCCATCGGACAGTTTTGGAAAAGAAATGAAATGATATGTCCAATGAGTTGATATTAATTTTTTTTGCCATCTAGGTTTTTGCCTTTGTTGAAATTAAGTGGCTGAGATGGGTAATGACCATCTAAGTCTGCTACAATGCCCATTGTCTATGACAATATGACATTAATGATTGTCTCCTATGTATGTGTCCGATCCTATTTGATAGTCATCTATCCGTCACCTAACATGAGACCCTTCTATTTGTAGCCTTTTTTATTGCTTGGTGGTTCTAGGATGAAAGTGGAATCCAAGTTTTAGTTTCAAGATTTTTAATTCTGTAGCATCAAGTGATTACCCAAATTGATCTCATTCCTCAGGGGTTGGTAAGTTTCCATTTGGATGTCCAGCATTTCCAGGTTGAGTGTTGATGTGAACCAGACTTTTCTTCTAAGGGCATATTATAGAGCAGTGATTTCAGATGATTATAAGAGTGTAACATGGAGATCGGGCAGACAGGTTGGGGGTTTCTGCGGAGTAGGTGAGCACTAGAAATGGGTTTCTTTCTCTCAGCCCTTGTTAGTCAGAGTCTGCATCCTGCAGGAAGAAATTTCTCTCCTTATCTCTCCTGGTTTGCTCTCTTTTACGAAGGACCTTATCCCTTTCCAGGAAAATCCTTCCTGTCCTAATGAAGGTTTTTGTCAGCAGTTTAGGTAATTTGAGCAAAATCTCTCTTTCATGGTATGGATCTTGACTCAGCATTCACCTTCTCTTGTCCATAATTTTGTCAGCACCAAATCAGCAAACATAGATGGGGTAATGCAGAAACTGTTAGTTCCAGATCTGAAAGATCCGTCTTTGAACCCATAAATTTGAATTGGATCTAGGTAAAAGTTTGAACCTTTCGAATCCACTGTCCATACAAACCATATCTTATCTCACTTTTCTGTACCTGGCGCTGGCCTCTCTTCCCTAACAAATTACTCGAATATAGGGCTCCCATCCTATTGTCCTCTCCGCTCTTGCCCGCTCGAGCCTGATGCCCGTGAAGATGCTGCCACGAAGCCCCTGTCTCCTCGGTCTCATCACCTACCGTTATGATCACCCTTTCCTTGCATGAAAGAAAGGGGGCAACCCCAGCGTCAACATTGAGATCGTCCCCAATTTCCCATAATCAAAAGTAGGGTCTCCTTGTTCAGCTGTTCCTCTTGGGCAGAGGCTTCTCCTCCAGCATCGGCGTCCAGCTTCTCACTGTTAGTTCTGTGTATGGCCTGTAAGTCAATCAGACTTATTCTAATTCATTTATTAATGACAATAAATATTCATTATGTATAAATCGTCTTTTTTAATATTAATCGTATCATAGTTCATGAATGCATACAATGATTGTCAGATTGTGATGTCACAATAATGAGACTGACAATTCATAAACATGCATTCTTAATTGTTCCTAGTCAGTGGATATCCAAGAAAGATATCAGACTTCTAGTTAGATTAGTACATGTTATTCTAACTCATATGATGAGGGTGACTAGTCTCATAGTCATTTGTGTGGAGACATTATCTTGAACTTGTATGTATTTATTGGGGAATGAGTTCACTGAACTGATCGGACATAGATTACTGGATGGTAAGTTATTTGATTGTTGACCAGCTTGATTCATCGTCATAGTAGCGTGGGTGGTCTTCGGATTTGAGACATCAAAGACTCTATGTCGGTGAACTTCTGGACTTTGACTATGACTTATGGATTCATATCTATGGGATTCTAGTCATTCATGTGATCGGATTCAACGGAAGACATTTGAAGACGATTGTATGTCAGTAAGGAATCATTCGCTTTTAGTAATTAGAGAGAGAATGCTCCAAGTTAAATGTGTGGAAGTTCCTAGCCAGGGCGGACTCAATGTCAGGAAAGAAGTTTTCTGATATTGAATAAGCGCGCATTCATGCTGAGTGGGATAACCGGTTAGGGTTTGATAATTAATCATGTCCTAAGTTAACTCGGAAGTATTGTACAGATGAATTGATTAAATCTACGTGATAACTGTGGACAGATAAGTTTTAAGAGTGAGTTACGGAACCCTATCGTCTTCTGAGATTAAGCGGTGTTGTTTGGCACCCATCATGATCGGAGATCTGGATGATTACCATGAGACAATAATTCGATTTTGTAATTGATTGAATATGAGATATTAATTAATTACAATAATCCAATAAGAAGTTATTGGGCTTATTGGATCAAAAATCGGACTGGCGTTTGGGTCTAGAGGGTCACACGCAAAAGGATTCTCAGTCTGAGATATTTAAGTGAATTTTATATTGGATTTTTTTTTTAAATATAAAAGATAATGAAGAGGGCTACTCTGGGTTAAGCTCCAGAGTAGTCCTAGCTGCCCCCCTCTTTCTCTCTCTGTGCTCTGGGCGCCCCTCTTAGGTGAGCTCTCCGGCTTTCGTCTTCTTCGCGCAACAATTCCCGCTTGCTAGGATTTCTTCGTCTGCATGCCGTGACGATCTTAGCGTATTCAAAAGCACGCATGGCTGCCGATTCGAGCAAGGAGACGAGGATGATCTCGTAACAGGAGGACTGCATAGATACTGCTAAAGGCTGGATATCTGCGCAGCTCATGGCATCGCTCGTTCGGAACAAAACGAATGCATATTCAAATCCGCACAAGGTGATTTTTGAATTGCCGCTTTATGGTCTTTTTATTAAAATGGATCGGTGACGATGGGATATAATATTTTATTTTATTATTTTGTTGCATTCTCGATGCTCCACCCGATCCTTGCAGTGGTATTTGAGCTAGGTTGTACTGTATTTTTTCGTTTCGATCTTCCTCAAGGATGTATTCTTCTTTTAGGAAGACAACACTCCTGGTAATAAATATCTTTTATTCACTAAGATGGTAAAAGTAGTTCTCAAAAATCTTTTTTAGGTATTACACAAATATGCACCTTTTGGTTCTTGATTCTAATTTGTCTGGATCATGTTTCTTTACATGGGTAAGACAACTTTAGACTTTAACGTATTTAAAGTTAGGTTTCCCATCCTTTCATATCTTATATAGAGTAGTAGACACTAACTTATTAGGAATCTCAACATATATTTGTGAGTGCTCAAATCATGCATGCTATCATATCATTATTCATATTAACAAGATTTAAAATTTTGTGTTATTCCATGCACAGTTAATTGATCTTGTCGTTCCTCCTTATTCATGTATTGAATTTAGATTATTATTATTATTATTTATTTTTTTCGCGAAGAACGGGCTTAGAATGGTTCCGAGGGTCGTGTTTTTCTTCATATTGAGGAGGACGAGGGGACCCCCTTTTGGGGCCTGCGCAGGGATCCGGTGCGACCGGCGGGACCACCGACTACTGTTGGACCTTGTCGAGCCTGCCGGAGGGTGGTACGGGGGCACCGGTAGCCGGCGGCTGGCCTCCCTTCCCTCCTCCATACGATGGGGAAGAGGAGGTGGGGGGGACCAGGGTGGCCCGACCACCACTGCCTTGGTGGTGGTCGGAGGTGCAGACCGGCGCTGGAAGAGGCGCCAGCGAAGGCGCTCCGGTGCCAGGGTCGGACCTCGGCCGCCGCCACCGCCCCTCCTCCCTGCGCAAACCCTAGGGCGCGCAGGGAGGGCGAGCCAGGGTCGGCTAGTCGGCCTGGACCGGCTTTGAGCCCAGGCGCCCATTGGGCATGCTTGGCTCGGGCTAACGCCTGGGCTGGGTCTAGACCAGGGTCGAGCCAGGTCCGACTGGCCTGCCTAACCCACTTTTTCAGGATCAATTTTTAAACGATTAGGGTGAGTTTATCTAAGTGTTAAATAATAGTTAATTATTTATTTATACATGGAGTTAACTTATAATTGGAATCATAGATTGCGTGCACATGCTGATGTGTGAAATGCTTTACCACATAAGAATTAAAGCACATTAGAAATTAAAAGTTTTTTTGAAAAAATTAAATTAGTTCTCAATTTTGATTGGAATCTGATTTTATGAAAGTCAAAATTAAATTATTTTCAAAATTTTAATTTCTAGCCCATTGTGATACGCACCTTCATGTATGGATGGTTAGAAGTTAACCGTGGTTATGGATATACACGTTTGTCTGTATCACGTGATGATGTGGAATATTGTGGATTTTGTGATTGGTGATGAATTTAATTAATTGCTAATTAAATATAGTTTGCATGCCATGCTTCTCTCTCTAATGTAATTCTATCTCCCTCCTATGATGTACTCCGCCATAAGACATTCTATCACAAAATGTATATTTAATTTATGTATTTTCATTCAATTACTATAATTGATCGTGATAGAAGATCAAGGAGTGAGGATGATTCACATATGCAACAATGAAGGATAAAGAGATTTGATCCCCTGCCTAATGCTTGCAACCATTGATGTAAATGTTATGTTAATGTTTTGTGTGGTTGATCATATGGCTTCGAACAAATCACCGTGCTATCCATGACCACACTAAATAAACATTTATAATTGATACATAGTTTGTTAATTTGATTATAAATCAAATTATTATCTAGGTATAGATAAATATATGCGATACATTTATTATCTATCACTTAGGATGAGACCAATTTAAAATTTTAATTAAATTCTTCGTTAAAATATTTAAGCCGTAACGTGTTAGTTAAGAACTAAACGTATGGTCTATACATCATTATAGTTTTAGATGTTTAGATCTAGATTGTACATGTTTGTTGTGCTATCTACAAGACCTGTCTCTTTATTTCTAGGACTAGAAGTATGGCATACTGATGCCTTACGACATGGTAGAGGACGGTGTTACTAGTAGTATCCGAATTTATTGCTGTAACGTAATGATGGTATTTCTTAAACTATAAGTTAGTGGTTTATTGTGGTATCTACAAGACTATTAAAGTTATGGGGGTCAAATAACAATAAGATATTGCAAGGAGTTGCAAGTGCCAAGAGTTAGCTGTTCTATGATCTTGGTATGGATTGTTATGCTATCCACAAGATCACATCATAAGTTATTGAGATTCTGATCATCACTAGGATACCGTTGGTGTCTCCCTTATATATGAGGGTTATACATTTCGTCAAAAATTAGTGGGAGTAATATTTGATAAAAGTCCATAACATGTTTTTTCTAATAAGTTGAACATCTGTTAATTTTCATATTGTTCCTTATAGGCAAAAATGTCGTCACATAATCTACTCCGTGTCATACTTGATGCCAACAAGTTGACATGCCTAAACTACTTCAATTGGCTCAGAAATCTCAAGGATCTAAGCAAATTGTCTGTCTTGGAGAGTGAGATGTCGCCTGAATCGGCATTGGATGCCGTTAAAGATGATATGATGGTGTATGAAAAATGGAAAGATGGTCAATGCTATATGTTGGCCTCAATGAGTAATGACTTACAGAGGCAACACAAAAACGTAGATGCCAAATCTATCCTTCTTCATTTGAAAGAACTGTTTGAGGAGCAGAGTAAGGTTGAGAGATATGAGATATCCAAATCCTTATTAAAGGTTCATATGGCAGAGAGATCTTCAATACGTACACATATATTGAAGGCGATAGAGTGGATAGAGAGTTTTCAAGGCTCTTGGGGTATTTTTACTTAAGGAGATGCACATTGACCTTGTCTTAGCCTCACTTTTAACTTTATATTCTTAGTTTATAGTGAACTTCAATATGAATAAGTTTCAGGTGACATTAGTTGAGTTAATATGCTGAAGACCGTTGGGGGTAACCTTATAAAGGAAAAGTCCACTGTTCTCTTAGTCGGTTAGACTAATAAACAGAGAAAAAACTGTCCAAAATTTTCAGAAAGGCAAGAACAAGTAGTAGCCTAAGGAGAAGCTCACTCCCAAGAAAGATAAAAGAGCAGAAAAGGACGAGTGTTTCTACTGTCATTAGAAGGGACATTGAAAAAGGAACTGCAAGAAGTACCTGGATGATAAAGTTCAAGGAAAGGCAGAGCTTGGAGAAGTTTCATGTATATATCTGATAGACACATTTGTCCATTCGAGATTCCACGTTATAGATATTAGATATTAGATGTACATCTCATATCTGCAATTCTATACAGGTGCTGACAAGTAGAAGAAAACTGAGCAAGGGCATGGTAGAATTGATGTTGGAAAACGGCGCAAAGGTTGCAGCGGTCGCTGTAGGGATAGTGAAATTCAATCTACCATCCAGATAGAGAATAATTTTATCTGATTTTTATTATGTTCCTATCATAATTAAGAATATAGTTTCTGTTTCATGTTTAGACAGACAAGGTTACAAGTTATAACTATTTAGAACAATAGTTGTTCAATTTATTTTGAGAATAAATTATTTGCTATTGTAAATTTAGTTAACGGGTTGTACCTCTTAGATGTTTCTTATGATTTTCCGTACCTTGATAATGCTTCTAAGAGAAGCATGGACAATGTAAACCCCACTTACTTGTGGCATTGCAGATTAGGCTACATTAGGGAAAATAGACTCTAAAGGCTACATAAAAATAGATATTTGAGAAAGATTAAGAATTTATTTCTAGTTTATAAAGGAGCTGACTTGAAACTGTGAGGATATATTAACTCGAGTTTTCAGTCTGATCCGGATGATAGTAAGTCTACTTTTGGATTCATATTCACTTTGAACGGAAGTACAGTGAGTTGGAAAAGTTCTAAGTAAGAAACTACTGCTGATTCGACGATTGAGGAAAGAATACATTGCTGCAGCTAAAACGGTTAAAGAAGCAGTTTGGATGAAGAAGTTTATTATCGACTTTGGCGTAATTCCTTCCATCTCTGATTCTGTCCCGTTGATATGCGACAACAATGGGGTGATTATACAAGCGAAAGAATCACGGTATCATCATAAGTTAATGTACATTCTGAGGACGTTTTCACTTGATTGGAGAGATTATCACTAGAGGAGATGTATCGGTGGAAAGAGTTCCATCAGTCGACAACATAGTAGACCCCACTAACGAAGCTCTTGTCTCAGATTGTGGTCGAGCGTTGCCTACATTGTATGGGGATACAATACATGGGTGATTGACTTTAGTCCAAGTGAGAGATTGTTAGTTTTGTGTATGGTCTATAAGCCAATCAGACTTATTTTTGTTCATTTATTAATGACAATAAATATTTATTATGTGTAAATCGTCTTTTTTAGTATTAATCATATCATAGTGAAGTCCATGAGTGTATGCAATGATTGTCAGATTGTAATGAGATCATAATAATGAGACTGACAATCCATAAACATGCATTCGTAATTGTTCCTAGTCAGTGGATATCTGAGAAGGACATTGGACTTTCGATTAGACTAGTACAAGTTACTCCAACTCATATGATGAGGATGATTGGTCTCATAGTCACTTGTGTGGAGACACTATGTTGAACCTATATATGCTCAATGAGGAATGAGTTCACTGAACTAATCCGATATGGAACGCTTGATGGTAAGTTACTCGATTGTCAACTAACTTGATCTATCGTCACAGTAGCGTGGATGGTCTTCGAAACTGAGACATCAAAGACTCTTTCTTGGTGGATTTCTGGATTTTGACCATGACTTATAGATTCCTATCCATAGGATTCTAATCAGTCATGTGATCGGGTTCAGCAAAATACCTTCGAAGACGATTATATGTTAATAAGGAATCATTCGCTTTCAGTAATAAGAGAGAGAACGCTTCAGATTAAATGCGTGAAAATTCCTGGCCAGGGTAGACTCAATATCAAGAAAGGAGTTTTCTGATATTGAATAAGCGCGCATGCATGTCGAGTGGGATAACCGATTAAAGTTTGACAATTAACCATATCCTACATTAAGTCGGGAGAATTGTACAGAAGAAGGATTAAATTCACATGGTAACTATGGACGAACAGGTTCAAAGAGCGAGTTACGGAACTCCATCACTTTTCGAGATCATGCACTGTTGTTTAGCACCGAACATGATTAGAGATTCGGAGGATTACCTGAGACGATAATTCGATTTGTAATTGATTGAATATGATATATTAATCAATTACAGTAAGCCAATAAAAAGTTATTGGGCTTATTAGATTAAAAATCGGACTGGTGTTTGAGTCTAGAGGGTCATTTACAAAAGGATTTTCAGTTCGGGATATTTAAGTGGGTTTTATATTGATCGGGTGTTTTTATGAAAAATCACCGGACTTAATATAAAAGATAGTGAAGAGGGGTGTCCTGGGCTAAGCTCTAGGATAGTCTTTGTTGCCCCCCTCCTCTGTGTGTGTGTGTGTGTGTGTGTGTGTGTGCGTGTGCGTGTGCGTGTGCGTGTGTGTGTGCGTGTGCGTGTGCGTGTGTGTGTGTGTGCGCTATAGGCACCCCCCTCAGGGGAGCTCTTCGGCTTCCGTCTTCTTCGCACTACAAATTCATGCTCACCGAGATTTTTTCGTCCGCATGCTGCAACGATTTCAACAGATTCAGAAGCACAACATAACTGCCGATTTGAGCGAGGAGATGAAGATTATCCCATAATAGGATCTCATGGATACCGCTAGAAGTTGTGCGCCTATGCGGCTTACGACATCGTTTGTTCGGAACAAAACGAATGTAGATTCGAATCCACGCAAGGTGATTTTTGAGTCGTTGCTTTGCGATCTTTTTATTGCAAGGGATCGGTGACGGTGGGATAAACTATTTTATTTTATTATTCCGCTGCGTTCTTGATGCCTTACCCGATCCTTACATTGGTTGTCTTTCTTGTTCTGTTTTTCACCCTCAGTGCTACCATCACCTGCAATGGAAGATGCCGCCTTCTCACCAGTGGCGGTGGCAGCCAATCTGTTCAGCATCAAGTGGTAGAGGAACAGGGGGTGGGGGAAAGACAGATCTTGGGAGGAGGGCATGCGTACAGGCAGCCACAGAAGGCAACAACGCTGCAGATGCTTAAGAGCGAGCACTTGTTGAGGGGCAGCGGCACACAGCGGTGTGGGAGGAGGAGATGGCGACAGAGCCACTGGAGATGCAACGCGACCAAAGAGGTGTTGGCGCCTCCTGGTTTTGATCGGACCCAACCATTGATTCTGTTCAGAGAGTGTATCGATGGAGGAGGGTTCCGGTGTGATAGGGAAGAGTATTTTGGATTGGATCTTGGAAAATCCGATCTGATTTTTATCCCTTCATATATCAATGTCTGCTCCTTGGATCCCACACACTCCTGCCAGAGTTATCCAAGGTGGATGCTCTTGGCATCATCTTCATGGCAGAATGAATGCTCTCGTACCCACTCATTTGTCATCTAAGTTGTTCTTTTGAAGGTTCTCGGTGCATTAGGAATTGCTTCTTCCTCAGATTGTCCAAGGTGCAGTTCAGTGGCGATGACTCAAGTATCTTGAAGATCTTTTCAGTCAACCCCCAATATCACACGATGTGTAATGTAAGGCACTCACTCAAGCCACTTTGACAGCAGCATAAGCGAGCATCTTTTGAGATCTATGCATCTATTGAGAATTTGCATGCTACGTCAAACTCACTCGTCAACTAACTTTGAGACCCAAGTGTCTTTTTAGTTTTTGTAATTGTTTCTATTTGTACCTTATGAACTAGTTGGTACATATGTGGAGCTACTGGAGAGTAATAGGTGGACAGTCTTATGTACTTTCACCTATGTAGTGTGGATAGAACTACTACCTTTTTTGCAAGACAGAATAGAATAAAGAAAAGGATCAGGATAGCATGCATTAGTGAGCTCGCAATGTGATCGGTTTGCCCATATCAACTTACATTTAGTTAAAAGTCAGGGTATTTACAGCATGGCAGGGTTTCTGGCCACCAAATGGCATTTTCTATGGATGGCATCAGAATTTAGTGAGTACTTTTTAAAAGTAAATATAGAAAATAGAATTTGCATGTATGTATATGTTACAAAACTCTGTTTATAGGCATTTGATATACTGCTTATATTGTGCGTTAGATGTCACATTGTCTATTCCTTTTTTATTCTAGTCTTATGGAAAAACTGGCCAAGTAAAAGTAACCTCAAAGGATAGCAGCTTTTTGTTTAGATATTTTGAATGTGGATTTCAATTGGAAACTTTGAATGCCTATTTGGATGCCAGCCAGAAAAATGTTTAGGTTTACTGTTGAGCCGGTCCGTTACGAGGTATCCAGACCTCCTTTCAAGGCCCAATGGGTCCTTCAGTCAACATGCCCATGTTGATAGGTTCATGCGGGAGACTTTTGAATCCGAAATGGACCTCGACGTCCTGCTGGCGTAGGGTGATTTTTCGCTGAAGAAAGTCCTTTTCCAACCTTCCTTCAATCCGTTGATAAGGAAAACCAACTCTAGATAAGGAAGCCAAAATCTCGTCTCGCTAGGGGACTGAATTGGACTTGTCCTATGCGTCTTTCCTACAGACCTTCCTATTGCCTTGAATCTGTCCTTATAAAATGGACCATTCGGTGACCTCAGAAGGTACGTTCTACGTTCTATGCTCTATAATATGCTACCAGTGTCTTTGCTCTTTCAGCTTACGGATATTTTGACTTAGGCATCGGAGGGGGTTCCGTGGATCGGAATCGGGGTCTCTTCTGACCTAGTGTCTATTTTGCAGGAGCGGTGGGGAGATTTCTTTGATTTGAAGAAGTTTCAGCCGTCCGATCCAGATCGGACGAATCTCCGACCCAACATTCTTTGCACTGTCTGTGGGAAACACAACAAAAAGTCATGGCAAGAAAGAATAACAATCACTCTCAGCGCGGCCTCCCCATCGACCATCTTGCTCTGCCAATCGATGTTCAACCAATTCCTCCACCGTCAGTCCTTCCTGTTGCCCCTCCACCTGTTCAAGTCACGGCCGCTCAAGGCCCACATGCCCTTAGTACATGGCATCGCTTCTGACAAGGTCAAACGCCTAGCTCCTCCAGGGGATCTCCAGTAAGGAGAACTCCCGGTTGTGATAGCATTGTTGCGACGCCTGTAAGAGAGACTCGATCGTGTGGAAGGCCTCCGAATAGGTGACCCTGAGCCAACCAACCCATAACAAGAGCTCCAGCCAACCGCCCCTCCAGGTTCCCAAGCTTCACGGGGACCCAGGGTCCCTGTCAAGGAGATCAGCAGTCCGAGAATCGTCAATTAACCCCAACAGGTGAGCAGAGGGCCGTCACGGCGGTGGTCAAACAAAGGTCAGCGCTAACGCCGGCGATCCTCAACTTCCTCCAACAACTCTACTTTGGCATCCTCGAAGCGCCACACGGGTCTCGGATGACGTGGAGGTGCTTCCTAGGGGAGGTCTTCGAACCGCTCCTCGGGGTCCTCTGCCTGTTGGAGCCGACGAACTTCTCGGGAGGATCACCATTGCTCCAGAAGCCCTTTCGGCAGAGATCACGTTCGGAGGTTGGAGGAGCGCGTATAAAGGCTATTCTGGCATGATCGAGATGCCGACTTAGATAATGGAGATGGTGCCCGGTCGTGCTTTACCCGACGTGTGCTGAAGGCACCCCTGCGACATCGCTTCAGGGTGTCGTCACTGAAGAGATACGATGGCACTCGTGATCCCGATGACCATCTGTAGTCCTTCGATAGCACCTTGACCTATTGCATGCACTCGATGCCATTCGATGCCGTGCCTTTCCTACGACTTTGGAGGGACTGGCCTGGCGGTGGTTCGTGCAACTGAAGCCTGACTCCATCGACAACTTCTCCAAATTAAGAAGAGCCTTCAGAAGCAACTTCGCGTCTAGTTGGCGCATGCCAGCCACGACCGCAACATTGTCCTTCATGAGGCAGGGTAAGGATGAGAGCCTGTGGAAGTTCTAGACCCGCTTCCACGGGGCGGTCCTCAAGATCCCTAACTTGGATGTGTCAAATGTCACAATATTTTATTGTCGGAATTCAAAATCAACAGGTTTGCTTTGATTTGAGCAAGCAGTTACCTGTTGACCTCGCCGACTTAGTTTGGAGGGTAAACCAGTGCATTAATAGTGAAGAGTTCTTGAGGGCTTATTATGCCCAACGGCCAGCCAAGTCTGGAGAAGGTCGGAGAAAGGTACTAAGAGCCATCAAGGGGTTGGAAGCGATTCGACCAAAGCACCACGACCAACCTCTAAAAGGGCCACGGCGAGAGAACCGAGATGACTGGAGGGAACATCTCGGTTTCGAGAGAGAAGAGAATTACACTCTTCTTAGCATGCCGATCGACTGGATTCTCTAGGAGATCAAAGATGAAGGCTATCTTAGGTGGTCGAGGAAGATAATGCTCGCCCGAAGAGCAGAAAAATCTAGAAGTACTGTGCCTATCACCACGAGTATGGGTACTACACCTCCGAATACTATAATCTTAAGAGGGAGATCGAGAATCTCATAAAAAGGGGACACCTGAAGAGGTATGTTGGCAATCCAAAGCCCGACCAACGGCGTCAAGACCGGTCTCCCCCTACAGCCAAACGCACTTTGCCTTCCCAGGCCGAGCGCGTGATCCATGTCATCTACGAAGGATGGGCCAGCGACGGAGATAGCAACAAGAAGAGGCGGAGCTATGCCTCCAAGACTCAGAGGACTGCTAGGGAAGTTGCCTCAACTTCTCATCGGCCCATGACCAAGGAGCTGATCACCTTCACCAAAGCAGATCTGGAAGGGCTCTTGCTGCCTTACAATGATGCCTTGGTGATAGAGCCAAAAATTGTGGACTTCAAAGTAAAGAGAGTATTTGTCGATAACGGTAGCTCTCTTGACATTATTTTTATTGATTGTTTTAAACAGATAAATCCAGAGATGAAGAGGCTGAGAAGGGTTCAGACACCAATATATGGCTTCAGCGGTCAACCTGTCATGGCCGAAGGCGTCATCACCTTCCTTCGACTTTGGGGACATCACCGAAGTTTGTCACTCGGGAGATCGAGTTCACGGTGGTCGACGTGCCGTCGGCTTACAATGACATCCTAGGGGGGAGTCCTTAGGGAAGTTCCTTGCCGTCCCCGTCTTTGCACTAGAAGCACAAATTTTCGACTCCTGATGGGGTCAGAGAGGAGCGCAGGAACCAAAACGTCTCCAAGCAGACATACGTAGTAGCTTCTACTAATGCTCAACTGAAGAAGTTAGTGATGATCGTCAAAGAGGTAGCGGAAGACCTGGAGAGGAATGCGCAACCATCTGAATAGTTGGCTACCATCAGGGTAGGGCTGGCTGCAGACCTGGAATTGAAGGTAGGGGCCTTCTTGCCCGAGCAGCAGAGGCTTCAGTATCAAGAGTTCCTATCAAGGAATTTAGATGTTTTCGCTTGGGAAGGTACCCCTCTGCCATGGGTTCCCTGGGGGTCACTGTGCACTCCTTGAACTTGGACCTGAGCCACCCTCATGTACAGCAATGAAAGAGGCGCCTTGGCTTTGACGGACGGGAGGTCGTCAAGGAGCAGGTCCACCAACTCTTGGAGACAGGTGTGATCAGACATGCCTAATATCCTGCATGGATTGCCAATGTTGTGTTGGTGAAAAAAACTAGTGAGAAGTGGCGCATGTGCGTCGATTTCACCGACCTCAATAAAGTCACCTCGAAGGATTGCTTCCCCCTATCGAACGTGGACCAGTTGATCGACGCCACTGCTGGCCATGAACACTTAAGCTTCCTAGATGCCTTCTCCAGATATTACTAGATACAAATGAACAAGGCTGATAAGGAACACTACCTTTGTTACCGAGGTAGGGTTATATTGCTACACTTGAACGCCCTTCGGGTTGAAGAATGCCGTTACGACTTACCAAAGGCTGGTAAATCAGATGTTCGATCGGTTGATCGGTCAAAACGTGGAAGTATACGTAGCTGACATGCTGGTCAAGTCCACCAAGGTAGTTGACCACTTAGAGGACCTTATAGAGACCTTCGATACATTGAGGAGGTACAACATGAAGTTGAACCTTGCCAAGTGTGCCTTCGGGGTTACAGCCAGGAAGTTCCTGGGTTTCATGGTGGCCCAACGGGGGATTGAGGCCAACCCTGATATAATATCGGCCATCCTCGTCATGCATTCTCCAACTCGCCTCAATGACGTCCAAAGGCTCACAGGAAGGCTGGCGGTACTGAGCATATTCCTCTCTTGGGCAGCCGAGTGCTGCTTTCCTTTCTTCAAGTTGCTGAGGGTGAGGGAGAACCCCTTGACAAGCGAGGCCATATCGCTTGGTCGCATGAGTGCCAGACATCATTCAAAGAACTCAAGGAATATATGAGGCCGGCTCCGGTTCTTTCCAAGCCAGCCACAGGTGAACAACTTCTGATGTCAGCAGGGTCCTCCAAGGACCAGAGGCATGGTATCAGGTGGTGGAGAAAACGGCCCTCGCCTTGGTGACGACCGTAAGGAAGCTATGTCCCTACTTCTAGGCCCATCTGCTCGAGGTCGTCACCGATCGACCACTTCGACAACTACTGAGCAGTCGGATGCTTCCGGCTGCATGATCAAGTGGGCGATTGAGCTACTGGAATTTGAAATCACCTATCGACCCAGGACGACTATCAAGGTGCAGGCCCTCGCCAACTTTGTAACTGAATGCACATTACCAGCAGAAGACTAGGGTGTCGGGCATGGCGAAGGGCCCACCTGGCAGATTTTTACATATGGATTGGCCTGAGCCGCAGGCTGCGGGGCCGGTCTCATTTTGATACCTCCTGGTTCTCAGGAGGAGGAGAGCTTCCAATTTTATTTGAAGTTTCAATTCCCCGCTACCAACAACGAGGCATATTATGAAGCCCTCATCTCCGGGATCTAAATGGCCGAACAATTGGGAGCAGCCCAAGTTCAAGCTCATCGGACTCCTAACTGCTGGTGAAGCAAGTGAAAGGGGAGTACGAAGCCAAGGAGCCCTCTATGAAGAAATATAAGGACGTGGTCCTCTAGTTGGTCTCATCTCTAAAGGGGTTTAAGATCCTTCATATTTCGAGGGAGCAGAATTAGAGGGCAGATGAGTTGGTTAAGTTAGCCTCCTCGTCCCAGTCGGTCGGACGATCGATTTTCATTGAAGAATTGCTGAAGCCCGCCATCCATCTTACCGACCCTATGGAAGTGTCCCAGATCGGTCGTAAGGAGACTTGGATGACTCCCATTATTGAGTACTTTGAAGGCGGTTGGCTGCCTGCCGATCGAACAGATGCAAGAAGGGTAAGATACCAGGTGCCTAAATTCACACTGGTTGGTGAAAATCTCTATCAGGGATCAATGATTGCTCCCATCCTCCGTTGCTTGGCGCCGGAGGAGGCATTTAAGCCATCGTGGATGTCCATGAAGGAATGTGCGGCAACTATGTCTGGTCGCATGCCTTGGCCCGCACCCTCCTCCGCCATGGGTATTGATGGCTGACTCTCGCCCAAGATTGCGTGGAGTATACTAGAAGATGCATGGGCTGCCAAATCAATGCTCCCATTCCCAGGCTACCGGCGAACGAGCTATAGAATATCGCTGAGCCTTGCCCGTTCGCCATGTGGGGGGTCGACATCTTGGGTCCCTTCCCCAAGACTACTGGTCAGCGACAATTCGTGGTGGTCGCCATCGACTACTTCACTAAATGGTCTGAGGCCAAGGCCTTGGCCAACATCAGAGATGATACTGTATAGAAATTTTTCTTGCATAATGTTGTTTATAGGTTTGGAATCCCCTAGGTGTTTGTGACCGACAACGGACGGGAATTCACCAGTTTTTGGTTTGTCGACCGTTGCGAAGACTTTGACATAGAGCACCGGTTCTTCCCAGTAGTGCACCCGCAAGCCAATGGGTTGGTGAAAAACGTCAATAGGACAATTATGAAGGATATCAAGACTTATCTTCAGAAGGGGTGAAACTGGCTAGAAGCCCTCTCGAAAATCCTGTAATCTTTTCGAACCATGGTCAGGACGGCTGTGCGAGATACCCCGTACCATCTGGCCTACGTTTCAGACGCTACGATCCCCTTGGAGATCGGCCTGCCAACCGTTAGAATGGGAGGATTAGAAGAAGCTAGCAACAATCAGAAGCTGCAGAAGAACCTGGACCTCATCGAGGAAGCCATGGAAGCAACTCGGATATGGGTAATCAACTACCAGCGATCGGTCGCACGATGGTACTTTTTTTTTCCGTTGTATCTCTTGTCCTTTCTTTTTTCGTTGTATCTCTAAGATGGGATGGTATTTTAGATTCTCGCCAAGGTCTCAGATGGAAAGGATAATTTTTTTTTATTTGAATACTAAGTAGCGGTCCTTATATTTCGTATTAACAATCAAAAGATGGTCGAAAGAAAAAATCACTATTTGATGGGGCTTCTTCCTATACCTACGAATTCCATTGGACCCGCAAATGATACATTGGAAGAATCTTTTTTGTCTTCCAATATCAATAGGTTGATTGTTTCCCTCCTGTATCTTCTAAAAAACTTACATTGGAAGAATCTTTTTTGTCTTCCAATATCAATAGGTTGATTGTTTCCCTCCTGTATCTTCCAAAAAACTTTAAAGTCCGACTAAGAATCTTCAATCCTGGAGACTTAGGCCTATGGAGCATGCAGGCGTATCGGCCGCTTGAAGCAGGAAGAAAGCTTACTCCCAACTGGGAGGGTCCATACAAGGTCGCCAATAGCTATAGGAATGGAGCATATAAGCTCGCTCGCCTAGATGGCCGGTTAATTCAAAATAAGTGGAACGCAGAGTACCTGCGTCCTTTCTATAGTTAATTTGTTCTGATATTGATCATTAATAAGAAGTCATTGTGTGTTTTATTTTTTCTCAGTTGTCTAGCACCAATCGAGTGCGCAAAGGACTTGGGCACTCACGAAGGACTCGTCCGATCTCCCTGGCAGTCTGAACCACAGGGAAGGGACTCCCCATCTGAAGAAGGGATAAAACTCGTTCGATCCTCCTATTGGTCCGAACCACAGGGAAGGGGCTCTCCACCTGGAGAAGGGATAAGACTCGTCTGATCCCCCTGTCGATCCAAACCACATGATATGGGCTCTCCACCCAAAGAAGGGATAGAATTCATCCGATTCCCCTGTCAGTCCGAGTCATAGGGAAGGGGCTCCCCACCCGAAGAAGAGATAAAGCTCGTCCAATCCCTCTGTCGGTCCGAACCATAAGGAAGGGGTTCTCCATCCGAAGAAGGCATAAAACTCGTCCGATCCCCCTGTTGGTCCGAACCACAGGGAATGAGCTCTCCACCCGAAGATAGGATAAAACTCGGTCGCAAGGTGCACACACCAACAAGCCTACGACTAAGTTTAAACCGACAGACCTTGGTTTAGCCTTTGTGGTCGGGGGAAGAAGGGGAGAGATTAAGAACAATACAAAAAGACTAATATCTGTGTTCCGTTCAACGGGGTTACCAAAAAGTGATTTGTGATTACAAAAACAAGACTAAAAGAATTTCTTAAAGAAAGGCAAAATCTCCAGACAGCGATTCACTAATCACGCCGCCCACCGCGCCGACCAACTCTTCCTCCCCGACTGCAGCGTCCCCTTCCTCTAACAGGAAGCAGTAACTCGGCATAAAGGCCCGACAAAGGAGCGAGTCCGGTCGTCCGTAAAAGAGCATCAGCCACGAGGGCCTTGACCTCATGGGGATCGTCTTCTTAGAAGTTTGTCACCAGTCGAGCGCTAGCCTCAAAAAGTCGCTGCTGAAACCCGTCAGGAATGGGTTCGACAACAAGATCCTGCTAGACTGTCGAGAAAGGCCATTCCTCACCGCCCGGACAATCGACCTAGAAAAAAACATCCTTCCACCCTTGCGGAGGAGAGTTGGAGGAGGCAATAAAGGGCCCTTGGTCGCTGTGACCAAGGAAGTGAAGGAAGCCGCGTGCACTAGGAATTGCACAATGGCGGACGTAGACGATGTGGCAGAATACGTCGACCAGGGCACCAACATGACCGTAAGCCCGTTCCAAGACGTTGAAGGCCACGGCTAGATGCCACGAGTTCGACAGGATCTGGACAGGTGCCACGACGAAAAACTGCAGCAGTTCCATGACAAAAGCCGAGATTGGCAGACGGAACCCCGCCTCAAACATGGCTTCAGTAGCCATAAAGGAGCGGATGTTGCCAGAGTAGAGACGATTTCCCGCCGAAGGTACCCGTAGACCAAACTCGCTTGGGACCCGGAATCGCTCCCTGACCCTACCCAGATCACCGATAGTGATCATGGACGCCCTGAGAGCAACCCGATCAACAACCACTCCGCTTGTATAATCAGAAGCCATCTCAACCGAATTGAGGTAAGAAAAATCTGTAAAGAGGGGGGCGAGCAAATGACTAAGGACTAGCCCTTTCCTCTGCCCCCTCATTTATAGGCTCGAACCAGACACTCTACGCTTGTAACTCCTTGGCAATACATGTGGGGTACCTTATCGATGTTGCGGCAATAAGTGCGGGGCGATTAAACCGCTTTTGATCAGTCAAAAAGGCAAAATAGAAAAGTTGTTCAAGCGGTGAAGTATAAATAAGTACGAGAAGTACATAAACAACCTTGTATTTATTAACCGGTTGACCACAATCAAAAAAAGGGGGCTCAAACGAATCCAGAAGAAACAAAAAGAAGAAAAATAAAGACCACAATCACTACTAGGCCACGTGACCCCCATTTGTATCGTCTCTAGGCCCAGCCACCGCTCAAAGCCTCCTCAACATCAGTAACCCCCTTTTTGTACCCCGATTGGTACGCGAGGGACGTGCTCTCGGTACAGATACGCGGAGTGTATTTGTCCAGCTCTTGCTCAAACTCCCCGGAGGCCTTGTAAGCGGTTACCCCGGCAGCATGACCCTCCTCACGAGCGGCAGCCACCCCATCATCGGTCTCCTGACGCAGGATGTCCATCTCCTGGCGAGCGACGGCCGCTCGGTTGTCGGCCTCCCGGCATAGGCATCCAGTTCCCGACGAAGATTCGCAGGTCTTCCCCCATCTGTGCTACCGAAGATTCAACCTCTGCCAGTCTACCGAGGAGGCAGAGGACTTCCTCCGATGAGTCCGAAAGCTCCCACTGCAAAGTCTCCAATCGGCGGGCCTCGTCCCTTCAGAGATTACAAAAGGCTGCCAGATGAAGATTGGCCTGAGTCAGAAAAGTGGAAAGCCTTGCAGTTAGTATATCGTCGGACGCGCCCTCCACCGGCGGAGCGTCAAGGGCGGGTTCCAGATGAACTTCTGGCCCCACCTTAGTAGCTGGCCCTTCCCCGGCACTAGGGGCTAGAATATCTCCACGGGCGTCTCCCCCTGAGGGATAGGACCGTCGGGGGACAACCTTAGTAACTTCAGCAGTGGGGGACATGCCAATAGGATGCGCGCTAGGACCCGTAGGTGTCAGAGCCGCTCCAAACGGAATTGGTAGGCCCGAACCTCGGCCTCAGCCACCAGAGAAGCCAGGACGCCTCTGGCCTCCGCGGTAGGAGGCACTGAAGAGCAGGCACCTTCCCCGACCACTTCTACGAGCCGAGTTTCCACCACCATGCGAGGGATTGCTGGACTACCCGGTCCTCGTACGACTGTTATTGGCTCTAGGGGTTCGGCCTTCTTTGCTCCCGGTCCCTCGTCGCCTAGTGTCACCTCCCTGAGTCCCACAACTTGAGGCTTGGTCACCTTTATTGTCAGTCCCTTGCCAACACCTGCCGGCTCTTCAAACTCTGACTGGGGACTCGATCACTCCGGCCCCAAGCTTCTCACCGATCGCCACTCCTGGAACAAAAAGACCAGCGTTGAAGTTGTAAAGAAACTTGTCTGACGACCAAACGAATTTAAAGAAGGATGAGGTTTATGTACCTACTGGGCGGTCACCCTGGCGGAACCTTTTTAGTGGCAGGGGATTCAGAGAACCCGTCTCCTCCACCGATGGAGAGCACTCGGCCGGCTCCAACGAAGGTCTCGTCCGCCATTGCTCCGGCCTCCTCCGCCGTTGCTTCGGCTTCCTCGACGCCCTCCTCGCCTTCCTCGGCGCCCTCCTTGGCACATTTCCTGCTTTCCTCGGCGCCCTCCTCGCTCTCCTCTTCCTTGCTGTACGCCGAAGCCGACACTAGGTCTCCCGAGGTGGGCGAGTCCACCTCCTCCGGACCGCTCACCTTCAGATCCAGAAGAGCTGCCTTCCCCCGAAACACTTGCGCCAGTGGAAGGCAGGACTCGAGCGACCCCTCTACTGCCTGGGGGATTGCTTGGGACGCTGCCAAAACGGTTATAACGCCCTGCTTCCTTTACCGCCATCGCCAGCAGGGCTCCTTCGGACCGACTACCAGCAGCAACACTTTGTCGTAACTAGGCCCCGGGTGCACAGGGTATAGGATGGGGTCGGACCTACTCTAGGTTGGCCGATCACCCCTCTCCTTGGTCCGCCTCTCTACGTCCGGGCGGATGAACTCACGAACCACGTGGGTTCGGCTATAGTCACCTCTGCGGGCCCCTTAGGATCTTAAAGGAGGGCCATAGCCGGAACCTCCCGCCTCACATACTGAGAAGGACGACTGCCAATTTGTACGGCACGAATAAAGTCAACGATCAGCTACAGAAAGAAAAGACAGGAGGAAAGGTTATAAACCATAATCGAGAAGCATTTACTGGGGACCGCCAGACCACTCAGGCTTGCTGCTGCTAATCTCTCCTCCGTTACCACCTCACCAATGTCAGAAGGATGCCCTTGTTGAAGGGTCGTCACTATGTCAATGATTGCCGGGGGGATCGTTGGCAGATGAAGGTCAATGGAGGGCCCGACGGCGAGGTCCTTGAAAGTAACGGAAATGGCCAGCGTCCCCCTTCCCGTTCGGTCACCCAAAAGTAA
The DNA here is from genome assembly GCA_030544215.1 of Zantedeschia hybrid cultivar. Lineage (NCBI taxonomy): Eukaryota > Viridiplantae > Streptophyta > Magnoliopsida > Alismatales > Araceae > Zantedeschia > Zantedeschia hybrid cultivar. The sequence goes on from JARZZO010000011.1 coordinate 54,524,518, forward strand.
CAGTCCTTCCAGTGAGTGACCTTGCTGAATTTGGTGAGGGAAAACAGGGCCTTCTTTTGGCCTCAAGTTGGACGAACCATCGATTGCCAGCCTTTGCCCCTCTCTTCGGTTGAAAGGAGAGTTGCAGCACCGTCGGTGAAGGATCTGCACACTCAAGCTCCCTCGCCCGGATGAAGAATGTCATTATAAGGCACCAGGAGTTGGGCATGATCTACCCCAGCGCCAACTGGAAGTAATTGAATAACCCCTCTATGCAGGCAGCGACTGGCAGGCGAAACCTCACATCAAACATGGCCTCGTGGACCATGAACGAACGGGTCGTCTTTCTGTAGATGCGCTCCTCAGGCTGAGGAACATTGAGCCGATACTCTTCTAGGATCTAAAATTTTGCTCAGATCTCCGCCTGGCGACCCTTAAAGTAGATGGAAGGCTGCATTGCTTCCCGATCCATCTCAGCCCCGTTAGCGTAAGACATATCTCTTGACACTAATGCTACGCGGCGACTCATCAAGAAACAGGGGACAGACGAACAAGTGACTTGAAGGGGGGTGCAGGAGGAAGAACAAGTCCAAGGGGAGCCATTCACAAGACTTTGCTTGAAGTGGTTTTCCACCCGAGGTTGTAAACAGATTATATCTCTTTTCGACGGCTGTTGGGAGCACCTGTTCGAAGGAAGCCTTGTGTTTTCTGTAGTGGACGAAGAGACGTTCACCTTGGGCGGGTGCGACCGTCAAACCGACGCTTGCCTGTAAACGTGAGATGTATCCTTTTTGAATCATGACCTTCCGCCCTTGTACGGAGGTAAAGGACACTTTTCCGTTTGTATTAAAATGTGTCGGCCCACCTGGACTCGACCGCTCCTAAGGCCGCGTACGGCCCTTCGAAGCAGGGGGGCTAGTGAGAGGGACCGATTTAGTCTGGCCCATTTACTGAGTGAGCCGGCTTGTTAATAGGTGCCCAGGCCTCCTTTCAAGGACGATGGGTCCTTCAATCAGCAAGCCCATGTGCATAGGTTCCCGCAGGAGGCCTTTGAATCCGAAACGGACCTTGACGTCCTGTTGGCGTAGGGTGATTTACCGCCGAAGGAGGTCCTTTCCGAATCCTCCTCCAATCCGTTGATAAGGGAAACCATCGCCAGATAAGGAAGCCAAAATCTCGTCCCGCTAGGGAACCGGATCGGACTTGCCCTATGCATGTTCCCCGCAGACTCTCCTATTGCCTTGAACCTGTCCTTATAAAAGGGATCCCTCGGTGATATCAAAAGGTACGTTCTATGTTCTATGCTCTATAATATACTACCAGTGCCTTTGCTCTTCCAACTTATGGGTATTCTGACTTAGACATCGGAGGGGGTTCCCCCGGATCAGAACGGGGTCTCCTTTGACCTAGTGTCTATTTTGCAGGAGCGGTAGGGAGATTTCAGTGATTTGAAGAAGTTTCAACTGATCGATCCTGATTGGACAAATCTCTAACCCAACAACTATAAATTTGTTTTTCATGATAACTCTAGTTTGGAATTTGCATAATTAAAAATAGACTTGTTATAAATCAACTTGAGTTTATCATAGAGGACGTTAGTTGGGTTGAGTGGTAAGAATCTCGCTTCATGATAGGGAGGTCCCAAGTTTGAATCCAAGGGTTTTGTTGGGGGTGGGGTGTTTACTTGGCTTACACTTAGTCCTTGAGGGATATGAGTCTATAATTTGCTAGCCTTAGGAAAAAAGCTGCGGGGGTTGAGGTGTCTGTTAGACTTGAACTCAGGACTTCCCACACTTCTTTAGACCCGAGTACTACTATGCTAGGTTCCTCGTCATACAAAAAAATAAATTAAGTTTAACATAAACTCAAACCCTTTGCAAGAGGAACCTCACCACTGAGCGTATCAACCGGTAAAGACTCCACTTATGGGTTCTCGGGCAGTCCGATGTTCTTTGAAGGAGTAATCTCTTTCCCGATCACCTAGGGGAAGTCCCCTAATAATTGATGGTCCTCATTGACTTCGTGGTGGTGCATGGTTTCTTAGCCTAACAACATTATTCTCGGATGCAACCACATTGGAAAAATTGGGGTTGTCCCATCTTTGTACCACCAAAAACTAAAATTCCTGACTATGATCGGGGTGGGAGAAGTTTGAGGGATTAGAAGGAGTCGCAAAGATGCTACCTCATCTCTACTAAGAACTGAGAAGCGTCCTTGTAAAAAGGAAAGGAATTCGCCAGTGAAGGCGTAGAGTCAAGACATACAAACCTACCTTAGCAAAAGATTTGTTAATGGCCCAGATTAGTCGGGACCCATCCTTTGTTGAAAAGATTTGGTCCCTCCTCCTTTGACCAACAAAAGGCATACACGTTTCCTTTCTTCCTACAGTGACATGTCTGTATGGTCCGAATAAGACCTCCTGAGGATCCCTATGTAAGTGGTAATGTATCACCTCAATTTGCATCTCTAGTACAAACCTGTTTACCAAAGGAAGAGGTCCCGAGCGACAGCTCGCTATCTAAGAACACGTCCAAAAGTGTTTGGGGATTGGACTACCAAGACCATTCAGTACCCTCAATGGATTGTTAACATTGTGCTAGTCCCTACATCTAGCGAGAAGTGGAGAATGTGTAGACTTCACCAACCTCAATAAGGTTATCTCGAAAGATTGCTTTGCCGTTATGAGAATTGACTAGTTGGTGAACGCTACCTCGGGTCATTTGGTTCTCTCTTTCTTGGATACATTCTCAAGATACTATCTGATCTGTATGCATCCAATCGACCGGGACGTCTCTCATCATTGACATGGGCATGTATTGCTACACTTCCATGTCATTTGGATTGAAGAATGTGGAAACCACCTAGCAGTGGTTGATGAACTGTATATTTGAGGACTAGCTTGGTCACAACATGGAGTTGTACATCGAGGATATGCTCGTTGAAAGATGCAAATGGGGGAACTCCTTGATGACCTATAGGAAACCTTCTACACCTAAGAAGATACTATATGAAACTTAACCCTAACAACTATGCTTTCGAAGTTCAGTCTAAGAAATTCTTGGGCTTTTTGGTAAACCATTGAGTGATTGAGGCAAACCTTCATAAGATGCGACCCGTTATTGAGCTTTGACAATCAAGGACTATCTGAGATATCCAGTGCCTCATTGGTCGGATAACAGTTGCCATCTGTTTTCTCTCCCGAGCAACGGATAGGTGCTTGCCCTTCTTCAAGATGCTTCGAGGGACGACCTTGAAGAGTAATAAGATCCGAGATTTCTAGTGGACAGAGGAGTACAAACAAGCTTTTCAGGAGTTAAAGGATTATTTGGTGTCCGCACCAATCCTGTCAAAGCTAGCTCCTAGGGAACCGCTCCACCTCTGCCTATCAATCACTTCTTAAACCGTCAGTTCCGTATTGATTTGGGAGGAGAAAGGGGTCTTGCACCCTGTACATTATGTCGGCAAAGTGCTACTACTGAGAGGTTTGCATTTGCCTTGGTCGTCATTGCTCAAAAATTGCGCCCATATTTCTAGGCGCACCCAATCATGACGCTTACTGAGCAGCCCCTTCGGTAGATCCTGAGGACCCTGAGGCCTCATGTGATTGGGTAAGCGGGCAATCAAATTTAATGAATTTGACATCAACTTCAAACCGAGGATCGCCATCAAGGCCCTAGCATAGGCAAATTTCGTCGCCGAATGCTCCGTACCCCCCGAAGATGCATCAATGGCTACTAACCCCATTTAAGAAATCTTTGTAGAAGGATCATCTTGCTCGAAAGGCAGTAGGGCCGAGAACGTACTCCTGTCCCCAGATGAAGTCAAGCTTTACTACGTCCTGAGGTTTTGTTTCTCTACATCCAACAACGCGGTTGAATACGAGGCCTTAATTTTAGGCATCAGGATGGCTTGCCACTTAAGGGTCACAACGGACAAGTCTACATCGACTCCTAATTGGGAAGACAATGGTCCGGGGAGTATAAAGCTCATGAATTCCTAATGGCTCAGTATTGACGGAGGGTTAGGATATACTTTGGACTATCTAACCTCAAGGTTGTGCAAACCCCCCGAGAGGAGAGTGCTAGGCAGATTCCCTACCTCTACATCTTGCGTGGACCGACCATGGATGGTGCTTTTAGAAGGGCTAGCTACCTCGAGCACTATGATGAGGGATGCCCCTCTTCGTCCTAGAAAGGATTTAAGGACCCTAGTCAATGCCAACCCTACGACGTGTTAAGAGTCACTCAAAGACCGACAACTCGGTCGACTTACATCTCTCTGACCATTAGAAGATTGCCCCATGCAACAAGTAGATAGAGGTAAATGAAAAGGGAGGATGTAATGCCTTTTCGTTACACCTCTCAAATGTTACAAAGTTGTGTAAAGAAAGATACAAGAAAGGCCCCCGAGGAAGGGGCAAGTACAACATCCAACTATGACCAGAGGGGTCGAGCCTAAAGCGCACAAGTAACCTTAAGAGGTTCATATGAGATATTGCAAGGAAAAGAGTGAAAGAGAGCAAAGAGTGTCTATGACGTCCAGCTCTCCCACTGTGAAACATCTCTCCCCGAGGGAGACTCAACCATGTTGGGTTGAGAAGGCAAGAGAGAATCTCCAGGCAACATGAGCCATGAGATTCTCCTTTGTAGCAATAGATGGTTTGAGATTCGCTTATGTAGCGATCAGGGCAGGAGCTCCACCTTATGGGCAATGGCAGTAGAGGTGTCTCTCGACAGGTCTCACTCGAGTGAGGCCGAGACCATAGTAGGTCCCCTGTGTAGGAGTAGTACCCTATGACAACCACAAGGAAATACGCGGTCGCCTTCTGCTACTTTGGAATAGCTCGATGATGGAAGGATGAAGCTGGTGGAGCACCACTAGCATCATTGAGAAGATGAATTGTGAGGTGTGGAGGATCGGCTGCCACGAGAATGGTAAGAATGGGGGAGCAAAGATGATGTGGGGCAGCACAGCTTGCCCTAGATGTCCCTTCTTATAGAAGGTAAATCGCTCCTTCTAATGCCCACCTACCCGGTATTAGTGGCAGCATAAAGCCATCAACTTGGAAAAATGCTAAACTATTTGGCAAGCGTCATCCTGTTATTAACAGAATGACCGAGATAGAATGGCCAAGTAGATTGAAGTTACGCGTACCTTTGGGACCAATGGTCAAGATCGCAAGGGAACTCCAAAGGTTCTACAGTGCATAAACCTGTAAAGGCGCCCCGTAAAGTGCACAATCTCTCAGTAGAATTTGAAGAATAGAGAGGCACCCTATGAAACAGGCTCATAAAAGCACCCTAGAGACCATAAGGCGAAATGGTGTCGCATACGATGTGATCTCTTGCCGTCAAAAGGCGCAACTATTCGGTTGATGCCCTTGTTAGGCGGGTCTAACTGCTACTGCCAAGATGGAAGCCTATGCAGCAACAAAAGAGCATGCCTACGTACTCCCGACCACTCTAGCAATAGCTGTCCTTAGAAATAAGGGGGCTAGTGAATGGTGAAGCTCTGAAAAGGCCCAATAGTGGCCCGACAAAGAGGCCCATAAGGTTACAAAGCCTAATAGAGAGGCCCAAAGAGCTACAAGGGCGGAACGGCCCATGAGGCCCAATAGTGGCTTATAGGCCCCAAAGCATGCAAAGGTCGAGTGGGTCATCTAGAATCACCTTTACCCTGGGAACTCGATAACTCAAACCACACTACTCAACGGAAGATCCGTAGAGGACAAGGGACATACTCCCATAGAGTCTTGCCAACCGATGACTGAGGACCAGTTGTGTCCATGCGCCCTCGGGCGCCTGTGCATCCTCATTGACAAGAGACATCAAATGCATGTTGTCCCAAGGCAGAAGGCATCATCATGACGATTCGTCATCATAATGATATGGTGCAACCTGTTTTGTCATGGTCACCTTAGGAATCTGTTCCTCACAGGGTCAATTTGGTTCCCACTAATCTCCAGATTAGACATTATTGAGCCAAGAGAGGCATGCGTGGCACCCACGTATCGCGCAGGGAGCTGCCGTGTGCCCCCCTGATGGGGTACGTGGTCGATCAACCTCTTGGCCAAGCTCTTATATAAACCTTACTCTTTTAATGAACAAGGTAAGGGCTCTGGTTATGTTCTGATTAGGTTCTGGTTACACCTTGGAATCACATCTAGAACTCGTCCATTACGCACTCTTATCTCTTTCTGGCTTTCTTCAACTTCTTGTCTAACTTAGGCATTTGAGGGTTATCTTTGGGGAAGACCTAGGGCCTCCCGATCGGTCTCTTCGAGTCTTTGCAGGAGAAACAATTGGAGAGCCTCGATCACCTATTGGGAACGCACCGCCTGCCATTTCCCCCCCTCTCATTCGTCCAGGTTGGACAATCACTTTTTCACCTCTACAATAGCGACAAAGGCATGCCTCATAAATATGTATGTGTAAGTCCATGAACCTTGGGATTCATCTAGCTTAGTCAATCTCCCTCTATATGTTAGTTTTACTTAAATAAATATAAAAATGTTCGGTGTACCTCTATTAATTTTTATTTTTTAACTTTATCCTCAAATATTTCACCCCCTATGATAGATGAAAATAACTTTAAAAGTCACGTGTAGAGGGAAGAAATGAGGGCTCTGAATAATCTCAAATTTGTTGTCTAAGAAACGACACTGCAGCTAAAAGAGATCCCCACTTTTCTCCCAACAAGGGCTCTTTTCTTTAAGAATATTAAAACTGTGAGCTCATCACCATAAGCCAAAGCAGACAATAGTTTAGTTAAGTTCATGTTATGAAAGATGCATCTCTAAGGGGGCTGTATTGTAGCAGGATTTAGTTTCGCAACAATTGTCAACAATGATGGTCGTGCTTATTAAGTGGATTTATCGCTCTTGTTGAGTCTACTTATTAAATGAGAAAATTCCACTGTTGTTCAAGTGACAATATCTTGATAGCGAGCCATATTGAAAAGAAAAATGTTGATACCTCTGTGCACATGTATGGTTCTAAATTGTCATAAAGACTTCTTATATGATATAAGAGAATTCTTGAGTCACATTATACATACACATGATAAAAGTGTTGCAAGGTTCTACACAGCATATAGTACAAGGGAGAGCAAATATGGATACAATATAAAATCATATAGTGTGAAACTAAATTGTGTAGTTCCATTAACTTAGTTTCATCTTAAGTCATGTTTTTCAGTTCCATATATCTAGCATATGAGTCCAAATCTAATAGATAACCTCCAATCTGTATAAAGATTTAAAATTAAATCACATAAGCCAAAATCAAAAGTTACATGGTTAGATTCAAATTAGCATATTTTTCTCGTCATGCTGATATGAATTGTTATGTCATATACTAAATTATGTGCTTATGAAATCAAGTCATGTCATATCTCATATTATGCAAAATTACAAATGTTCTCATCTGTATAAATGAACATGCATTTAAAAATCAATATGAGGAATTGCACAAATGAATTAGAGAGTGCTTAGGCAATAAAGCTAAGGTCTTATCTATTTTATAGAATAAGGCAATAAAGCTAAGGTCTTATCTATTTTATAGAATAACAAGTGTCTGCATCCCATTTGCAACTAGAGTACTACTTGCTGCAATGCCATGTGGATTGCAATGCATTGCACAACAGCCCTCCGATCGGATCCGATCGCAGGGTTGCTGTGCAGCCCGTCTAATTTAAGGGGAGCCTGTTGGAGGCGTTTTCCATTTTTTTTTTGTTTTCTTGTTAGATTTTTTTAATTTTTTTTGGAGCGTCCAACTAAAAATCTGAGGGTATATTTAGATTGCTCGGGTCATTTCCGATCCGACTTTATATTTTTTTTTATAAAAAAAAATATTTTGCATGTAAATCGAGGTTTGTGTCCATTTTTTTTTTAAAAAAATATACATTCGGATCGGGGTTGACTCGAGTAACTCGGCTGTACCTTCGAATTTTTGATCAGACATTCCAAAAAAATAAAAAATCCAACAAGAAAACAAAAAAAATAAAAAACACCCATCAACTGGCTCTCCTGAAATTAGACGGGTTGCAGAGCAGCCGTCTGTTAGATTGCAATGTATGACATTGCAGTAAGTATTACTCTTGCAACTATTAGTTCAAAAATTTGGCATTTAGATTTCATCTCGTTGGCCTTGGACCAGTAATAACCTAATCGAAAGCCAATGCCGGCTGGTAGATAGTTTTCTTGTGATGACATTGTTTTTCGCATATGTATTAAATTAATATCTTTTTCATACACATAAAATTATTTTTTATAGAATTTTTTATTCAACAATTATACATATTTTTGATATAAAAAGTGAATTTGGCTATTTTGAGTGCAGTGAAATCAAACAGTCAAATTACATGAAAGTAATTTTAATGAAACATTCAAATTTGGTTTAAACTATAGTTGAGTTCGCAACTTAAATAATAGTTTTGTACCCCTAATTGACATTTATCTATGTATAAAGTATGGATTTTTAGAAATTAGTTATCATTGTTAAGGTGGTAAGGCGACTTAAGGTGTACTTAGGGTCTCTGAGCACTTAAATGTTTTGGTGCTCAAGCGTCTAGTAGATAGTAATATATATTAGTATAAAACTAATATGATATTAGCATAAAAAATACAAGAAAAAAAACACTAATATGATATTAATATAAAAACTAATAAGTAGTCTATTGGATTAAAGTATCAAAGTTAAATATATGATTGAAAACTAATATTAAAATAATATTTCATAATAAAAAATATTAACATAGATGTTTGTCGATTTATTCTTCCAAAATCTGCAACATAATGTTCATTGATAAAAAATGAAGTTTCATAATAAAACATGTTAATTGGATGAAATATACAATGAGAGTGAGAGTGCTGAAAATAGGTCAACAGGTCTGATATGGGCCATTCTACTGGACCATATAATTCAATCTTTGATCGAATGATTTAAAAAAAAGATGAGTATTTTTTACTGTTCATTTGAGGTCGATTTTTGATTTTTCATCTTTTTTTGGATCATCGGATCTAAAGATCAGATTTTACGATGAGGTAAGGTACCAATCGGGATCCAAAAGAAATTTAATTTTCTTTTTACCTGATTGCACCATCAGGCAATGTAATAATGCATGGCGTGCGGCAAGTCACACATCTAAAATTATATAACATATGGAGATTGATTCTAGAGACATTCTGGTACACAGTATTTAATGTTTTTGTTTTTCTACATTTATAAGGTATTTATATTTTGGGTCTCAAAATTATTTAATTTTTTCATAATAAAATAACATTTTAAAATACTCAAAATTAGATCAGGATATTTTAAATCCTTGTTAGTCATATATTTGTAATTTTGAACTTTTCAGCATTAGTTTCAGGTCAATACTAAAAGAAAAGTTAAAAGTTTAGGCAAATGGATAATAGAAAATAAATTAGGAAAACAACATGAACAATGAAAATGATCAACCGATTGTTTGACAATTTTTGACAAGAAATGGTACTTAACCTAGAAAGTTTCTAGCTACATGTTTCATATTCAACTTTTATCAATTCAAAACTCTTGATTATTTTCTCAAAGCACTAAAATTGTTAAATAGAAGTTTATAATAGAGAATCACAGTTAAGTATGCCATGTACTTCCTTCCGTACTAGATTATGCATGTCCATACTTGTACACATTGAACCTTGATGTGATCCTAGAAGTTCTCCCCTTCTATACCTCTCTTGATGTTTCCTTTTTACAAAACACTCTCATGCGTAACGAGATCTTAGAAGGAAGAACAGATAGAGCAAATGCCAAAGGGTTAGTGTATGGCCAAACAATTTGGTTAACAATCTCAAGAATAAATTGTCAGACATAGCACGAATATTTTCATCCCTAGTTGAGTTCTAGTTGAGATTGAAAATGAGCTGAGTTTGATTTTTGTTAAAATCAAACATCCTTCCTATCTTCCATTCAAAATTGGAATCATAAGGACACAATCGGTAAAAAAATGTCTGTTAAAATTGAGAAGTTATTGTTCTCAACATTTTTATTCTTTCAAATGTTACAGTTTGGAGAACTTACAACTATTAAAAATGTGGCAAACTTGATAAATATTCTAAAGGTGTAAGTTTATGTCCTTTGAACTTTTCTATCAATAATTTGTGTCTTCTATTAGTGAGATGATGTTTAAAAGTTTGAAATAGTGAGTTTATTTTCTAATTTGTTTGGTTTAGTTTTGTTCTAGTGTTGACCTAACATTTCCAACTTAAATGAACCGAATATGACATCATGTTTGTTGGCAGATTGATATTTTAAAAAGAAAACATTATTGGAGTTTATAACATTTGTCACACATTTGATCTAGTTCAATATATTAACTCACATCGGACTTTATGTGTATAGTATCTTAAGTGTATAGTATCGAGATAAATTCTTACATAACAAATGGATCAGAGTGAAACATACAACCACTCTATTGATCGGGCTATGAAGAATCTAGAGAGGGGGGGGGGTGTTGAATGGGTTCAAACTCAGATAAATGAAAAATTAATTGCGGAATTAAACGTAAATGTACAAAATGTGGGAGAATAATGAATCGAGCACATGAAGATTATAGATTTATACTAGTTCGGTTTATTCAAATTTACGTCTAGTCTCCAAACAACCTGTTAGAATTTTCACTATTGCAAGGTACAGACCTTTTGTTAGGTCACAACCAAACATCCTATGAACTAGTAGGTCTTTCTTTTCAAATTGAAGGGGAACAACACCATGCATGTTGGACATGTCTTGTCTTCAAATGAACAAAAGTACAATTATAATTAATAATGACAAAGATGCCTCTACAGTAAGCAAATATCATATCAAAATTTTAATTAATAAATCAAGATACAAAGATAAGAATGAAGAGCATTGGTTTTGATCTCATTGCAGAAGATCTGAGAGCTTCAATGCACGATTAAGTGAAATTCTAACTCTCAGGCTCTAACTTTCTGTATTTGTATGCAGGAGGAAGAAGGTTCTAATTCTGTGTTTTTCCTATTTTTCAAAGAGTTAGTTCTTTGAGTTCAAGTTGTATCATATTGTTTCTTTCTGATCAAGGGCTTCATATATATTACCTCTTTAGAATTTGCCAGTTAGACTGATGGAGGGAAAATGTTAGAGACAATGGTTCTTGTTGTTTAGAGAGAGAGAGAGAGAGAGAGTCTCTGGCTGATGTGATTGAAGAGGCAAGCTAGCTTCTTCTTTGCCTCTTAGAAGCTTTGCAAGAAAACATGTATAAGCTACCAAAAGTGATTAAGTATAACTTCGAGTTGGGTAGGCGAAATCTTCTGATAGAAATAAGAAACACGAAAAGGACAACACTTGTATGTCCTTGAGCGTCAGTGTAGCATGAGTCTATGATAGTACAATGGAGGTATTGGAACTTATGAACCTAAGTTAAAAAACTGTCAAATAAGGATTATACAAAATCTTTTTACTCGAGATGATAAAATGAAAAAAACAGTGCTAGAGATGTGACTTAGTAAAATAAGACAAATTCACATAGATCCATGGGTATCTGTGACTGAAGTTAAAGTTGAATTATTAGATAAATAAGTCACAAATATCACTAAAGTAATAAGAGAATAATCGATTAAAGATCATGCAATTTGACTTCATTCATAAGCAACATATAGAGCTAGTAATCGTTGAAAAATAATCACATTAATCGATTCAACAATTATGTATAATCGAAGCCAAAATCGTTGAAAAAATGATTACATTAATCGATATATGATCGAAGACAAAATCGCTATAGAAAACACTCATTAATCGATTTAGAGATCACGGATAATCGAAGTTTTTTTTTTTTCTTCTCATAATCGATTAAACTTAAATCAATAATCTATTGTCCTAGAAACATTAATCAAAGTTCTATCGGTTGGGTCAATCGATTAAAAAGTCAACAATAATCGAAGTGAGAATTATAACATAATTGAAGCGAAGATTATTTAGTAATTGATTTGATTCAAATATTAGTTAATCGATTATCGACATAACATTAATCGAAGTAGAGACTTAAGTAACAAATTGATTAGCCAAACGATAGCGATATCGATTAGAGAAGAATAGTTATATAACTGATAACAAATCGATTGACGATATTCATATTAATATTTTCACTGTTAATCGATCGGTGATGGGTGTTTAATCGATGTTTCATTTAGTCTTTAATCGATATGACTAAAGAGCTCTTGATATCAACCAAGTTTTAGAACTGCAGTGTTCAAGCAGTAGTTCTGTCAGCATCAGAATCAATTAAATAAATCTAACAACACAAGTCAATATAGTGTTAATTTTTTACATTTTATTGTGTGTTATCAGTAAAATATGGAGATTAAATAAATACACAAAATACTCAACAAAATCAAATAACCATCTTAAATTGCAAATGAATTTATATATAAGCTAGTACCAAATCCATTAGATAATAAGCGGAAGAAATCTTTAGATTTCTTAACTCCTTGAGCAACAAATTACATTATGTCTCTTAAATGATTTATTATGTTCAATATACTTGAAAAATAAATGCCTAACTAGATTATAATAATTAAAGTCCCTAAAAAGACCTAACATGACAATCGTCTCTCGTTTATTCATTTCTAATATTAATTTCTTCTAAAAATGATTAGTAGGATTTACAAATGAACAAACTTAGTAGGCATCAAATTTCTACATATGATATGTCATATAATAAATATTGCAAGTTGAAATGATATATATACCTATAATATGAGATGGGGTTAACTCTACATATGGCGTAAGTAAAGATATGATGCAAAGTGAAGACATATATAACAACTCTTAACAAAGGAATATATTTTAATGAAAAGATTCAAATCATAGGTCACGATAATATGACCAAATTTATATGTTCAAATATCACATGTCATGTTTTATAAAATAGTTCCTTAACTAGTTAACCTATTAGACAAATAACCTCCAACTTATAAGTAGGTTTACATGTCATTCATTAAATTCTCATATGACTAATAATATATTAACTTGTTCATATGTTTATGAATGAAAGATTATATATCATAGATTATAATGTGGTCAAATGAAGGCTAATCAAAAGATTATTCAATAGATGACTTGGATAGCTTAATAAATAAGATCATGACTGATCAAGTGAACTGTCTTTAACAAGTTAGTAGCGTGATTGATCGGATCAAATTTTGTGTCAAGTTAGTGTAGCTTACATGTTCGTATTGGATGTACACTCAAAGACAATATAAAGAGTACTTATACAAATATTTAAGTACCTAGCGAAAGAGTGCTAAGATTTAAGCCATTACATAGCTATTGGGGATATTTGTCTCGCCATCTATTAAGTTCTACTGGCTTTTTGATTTTATTTATTGTTCACGAATTTTGACTTGTCTTATCGATAGTTATACAGCTGTTTAAAACTTCCCATACGATGGTATTGTGCACACACAGATTCTCAAATATAGATAACAAATCTTTTATGAATTAAATATATTATTAAAATAAAATCTTCAAATCAAATAATATCAAATTGATTTAATATTATTTTATTCCATAGATATGTGAAAAGTGTCATTTCAACATGCATAATGATCTAAAAGTGCAAATCATGTGGAATCAATTTTGAAGTGTGAAATATGTCTCTCAAGGTATGGAATCAATTTAGAATTTTCAGAGTAATATTCAGACTTTTTGGCAAATATCCCAAGAAAAAAGGATGAAACTCATATAATTATGAAAATAAATAAAATCAGGTTGAAAAATTAGGGATAATGTTAAAATATGTTATAAAGGTCAATTATGATCTTTTGTATAATTTTCAAACACAAGTTATCATAAATATAATCAATTGGATCAAAAAAAAGTTAAATAATAAGATTTTAATGACAGTTATGTGCAATCTATTAGTAGAAGTTTAGAATGCTGGTTATATAGGATGTTTGATAACGTTTTTTTAAATTGTTGTGCACTCGAATCTGGTCCAATATGAACACTTTTTTTTTGAAGGATGCAATAGTAAGAATAACTCATCATACTTGTATGCATCTGATAATCAAATTAATTCACAAGGCAAACAATCATATTGTCAAATAATCAAACAACTTATGTTCTAATGTCAACATCAAAACTCAATTGCATGGGACTGAGAAAAAGTAAAGTGTCTTTCTTTTTTTTTAAATGTTACATTATAACGCAAATCTTACTATATCATTTTACTAGATGAAACAAACACCAAACTCTACATATATCTCACAATAGCTTTTCCTTATTTTGAATCTTCACTTAGGTCTCTTGAAAAATGGTTAGTGAAAATTTTGAGTCCACCGTTCTTTAAATATCAAACTTTCCATACATGAGTTATCATATAATAAGTTTGAAATTAAATGATACATGTGTATATATCATGAAAATTTGATCATGTTCTACTTGTGGTAACAACAATAAATCCTATAAGCATATCATTTAATGGCATATTGTTATGACCTAAACATTGAACCAATTTTATTTCATTTATAGATTTTGATTTACTAAGCTCACTTAGCTAATATTTAGTTAATTAGGCTTAATTAGAACCTATTAAGACTTAATTAAGCTCATTTATATTATTTAATTAATTATTAATAATTAAATCTAATTAATAGATAATTAATGATATTAATAATGGATTTAGAATGGGTAAGTCAACAATAAAGTCAAACTAGGCCCATTAAGTCTACTGGTGTCTCAATTAGGAAACTAATTAGTTTCCAACACTTAGTCAAAGTTTTGAGACTGTAAACTGTGAGAAAGTGCCACTTTGCGAACATAATAATATCATGCATAAAAATCTAAAAATGACATGTCATATATGTTTGGAAATAAGGTATAAAATACTACAACTTTGTCAAAAGGATTGGATCTGAGAGGGTTTAAGGGAGAAAACCCATTCTGTGCGAAAATCTGGGTTCCTAATTTGAATCGGAACATTTTAACTTGTTGATTAAGCAAATTATGATTTGAGTTCAACTTGAAAACTTTGGGAACTTAATTTGAGTAGTATTGGGAAGCTAAAGAGAATTAAGGGACCTTGTGTTCATGCATAAGGCTTCTTACACACAGCCCCAAGTTAAAAGGTAAGAATATGGTGTTCTTCATGAGAAAGAGAAGTATGTTGATTTAATTCTTTTGGCAATTGATTCTAATAGATATATTGTTCTTCTTTGAGGCTTAAAGGTCACAGGAGAAGCCTTAAATCACAAGAAAATTGAGATTTGCAGTGTTAGAAGGTAATTGAAAGGCATTAGAGGGGAGTGTTCTTCACGTTTTAAAAGTAGGATATGAAAACCGATTGAGTGTTTAATTTGTATTAAAATAACAAATCTATATTTTGATGTTTCAAAAATCAAAAGCTGTGAAATCATGTTATTTTAGATGTTTAAAATTCGTTTCTTATTAAGAAAATCTCAAAAACCCCAAAGAAAATGATAAAAAGTGGAAAATTGTGCGTCTGGTGGGTGGCCAACTAGCATAGTGGCCGTCTACACCAGACGGCCAGACGGCCAAAGTACCAAATGGCCAGCATTCTGGCCGTCTGACCAGTCGTCGGATGCTTAGGAATTCTGGGTTTTTTGGTCGACTTATGAAGGCCCGTTCTCTCTCTTTCGATCTCCGTTTCACCTGAAATTTCGATAGATATTAGTTTAGCATGTCTATTATTTGTCTACAAAATTTAATATTTTTATGAAATCATTTTATATATATTCTATAAATTTCTTTACAGTCTATATAATATGTCTTGAGAGCATGTTCGGTTGGACTTGTGAGTGTTATAATTCCTTCAATTCAAATTCAAATATTACCAAATTTTTTGGCGACGTTTATCATATTATCCTTGACCTCGTTGTAAAATTTAAGAATTGTCTAACCTTGGTTGATACTTATTTTGCCCTTTGTTTTCATTTGCTAAAAGTTTATTAAAATCTAATCTTCGGATTCGAAGTGGATGTCTGAAATTATAGAAAATCGATCCATAAATTGATAAAACTTTGTCCACCTATTTCATTTGACCTATTTGTCATTTTCGCTGAGTTTAGCTATTTTTAAAATATGTTTGATATTTTTGATCCTATTTATTGAATTCTCAGCTTCAAGAATTAGATTTAATACATGAAAAATATATTTATTTGTCCAAATTTTTTGATAATGTTCTTAGAGCATAATCTTCCATTCACAAATTTGTTGACACCAGTTTTATTCAAATTTCACATCTATATGACGATGTTGGCCCTTTTAAGTAGTTATTTTGTAAGTAAAAGCACGTATTTTGACTTATATTTATATGTAGTACTTTGATAATTTAAATTATAGATTTTTACTCATCTTTTGTCACCGTTTGATCTCTGTCAATATGATTGTGTCGATTATTTGACTTTGTTTGGATATTATGATGTTAAGGAAATATTTGGCCCGATTATATTATAAGCATCCATATTGGATATAATATTTTGTTTAGAATGTGAAAACAAACGGGTAGAATCTTGGTTTCTAGTTGGCTAAACCAGAGGACGGCGATACTAACGTCCTGGCAGTTTGGAGTTGGGTAGGACTTATACTCTCCAATTCTGCGTAGTGACCAAGACCTCTGCATTATTTGCTTAGATGTTTTGGTATTTATTTTGTTTGACTCTTTATGTTTTAATTTGGATGTATGTCTATTAACAATTTGATGTGATACGTTTGATATGATTTGATTGGCACATAACGAAAACTCATGCTCTATTATATCTCATTTGAACTCAGTTTATCCTTTAAAAATTTCAGATGTACCTTGTCCTTTAAATTTGTTCCATACTTAAGATCTATATTTGCTCGTATATCATAATTTGATTAGATTTGTTGGACTACTATGTTATGTCATTCGTTCTGTGATATGTAATAAGCTCAATTTAATATGAGATATGTTTAGTTCGATATGTAATATGTTCGTTACATAGCTAGTAGATTTGATAAGTCATATGTGAATTTGATTTGTCCATCATGCTAAGTAAATTATATGTCATTCGATTTGATTATGCTATTAGAAAACACATGTGATTTGGTAAACTCATATGTGATCATATTTTGTATCATATTCTTATTTGAGATACATGTAGAACTGTGAATTCTAATTAGTTAGTTATCATCACTTTTCAACTATTATATTGTGTAGCATTTGGTGAGTCTCATTTCCTACTGAGTGATTGTACTCATAAATTTTATTAATATTTTCAGAGTCTACTGAGGAGGAAGAATTAGATTCTTGATTTTGTGAGAATCTTTCGATTAGAAGACTTCCGCTATTATCTAGGTAAATCTACTTATTTGCTTAGTAGATTGATGTAGTAAGGATAGAGAGAAAGATATATGTACTTTTCTATTTCTTTAGTGAGTTGAGTGTTTTTATTTTCTTTGGACATTTGGTATACTTTGAGATCTTGATATTGATTTTATACACTTATGAAATTATGGTATTGACAAATGAAAATTTTATTAGATTGTTTTGATGGTAAATGACATATTTATTGTTCTGGTTATTTATCTCTCATCATTCATATATGATTTGTATCTTATTTGGATCTATAGTTGCGTAACTTAAATTCGAAGTGAGTCTAGATGACTGAACTAGATCAGGGACGTAACACATATTGATGCATGTATGCATGTATAGCTTGAACATAATTATATGTCATGATCTACGATCTAGTATATCTAGTCATATCTTGGCCTTGTAACTTGAAACATATCGTAAAATTGAATGATCAAATATGTAAGGCTAAATTTTAGATCTTAGCATATCTTGGTATGTCAGATATGATGATTATAAACTTGAATACAAGTTAGGCAGTGTGTACCATTGTAATTTTATCATTTTCTTTGATTAGTCATGCATCCAAACCACAACTTAAGGGGCCATACTTGTTACTATATTTCTTAGGCAATTGAACCTATAGTCTTAGCTATTCTGTAGAACTATAGATGCCTTGATCCGACCATAGTGACCAAATCGATGTTTGGCTCTTGAATTTCACTTCCATTATCCTTGGTACATCATGATGTCTTTACTCAATCAGATGCTTACTTGAGATCGGTCCTTATGATCTTCTTAAGATGACAATATTTATGCGGTAGATTGACATGTAAATATTTCATATATCTTTTTTAAAATTAAGTATCGAATTATAGTGGCCATATATGATACAGATCAAGTCAAATCGATCGATATTATCTTGATACATAGAATTGTAAAAAGTGTTATTTTCAAGTTATGGCATGGTCAAAAAGTAGTAAAATCTGTTGTCAATCGAGGGATCCCATTTTTTTTATTTTTTTCATGTATTCACTTATATTTTGAAAGAAAATATTAAAACAAATCAAAATAATATACATTATAACATAGTGATGCTTAGGGAGATCATTAGCTTACGTCTTGTATAGTAAAGTTTCTCTAGGTTATTAGGTCC
The DNA here is from genome assembly GCA_030544215.1 of Zantedeschia hybrid cultivar. NCBI lineage: Eukaryota > Viridiplantae > Streptophyta > Magnoliopsida > Alismatales > Araceae > Zantedeschia > Zantedeschia hybrid cultivar. The sequence continues at coordinate 54,542,987 of JARZZO010000011.1, forward strand.
TGCTTAATTGTCCCTACATTGTCTTTTACCAATTAACCTATTTTGATACTTTTTCAACTATGTAGAAGTACTTTTGGGATCTTAGAAAATTTAAGTAAGACCTTATAGAAATAGTCAATTGCAATTAATGTACAAATTTTTAATGATTGCGTTTATATTTTTTAAGAATTTGCAAATATTCCCTTTCAATAATTTCTACATATTTAAGCAATACTTATTAACAATTTATTAGCATCATAAATTTACTAAAAATTTCTATGAAAATTTTTCTTCATAATAATTTTGGGGCATTACATGTTCTTTTCCCCTTAAATAAATTTCAACTTTGAAAGTTAAAGTAATCATGACTTGGCAGACAATGAATGATATTTTTTCATTTTCTCTTCTGCTTCCCATATGACTTCTTTTGTGGAACAATTTCACCATTGTACGTTTACCTGATTTTTGTCCGAAGCACTTACTCCTTACGATTCTAAATATAGATTGGTTGCTTTTTGTAAGATAAATCAGACCAAGTAAGAAATGATCTATACGGCCTACCATAAAAAACCTCATATTAAGCCATCTCAATACTAGTATAATAATAATTATTATATACAAATTCTATCAATGGTATTTGTTCATCCCAGTTATCTTTCCATTCTAAACTACATGCCCTTAACATATCTTCTGGGAGTCTGAATAGTTCGCTCCGATTGACCATCAGTCTATGGATGAAAAGTCGAACTAAATTTTAATCGAGTGCCAAGAGTTTCTTGTAGACTTCTGGAAAAGTAACCCGTAAATCTAGAATCTCTATATGAGATAATGGATACGGGCACATCATGGCGTGTAACAATTTCATTTGCATATATTTTAGTCAGTTCTTTTAAAGAATGAGTCATATGCATAGGAAGAAAATGAATAGACAGTCAATCTATCCATGATCACCCAAATCATATCGTTCTTTCTCTTTGATGAGGCAATCTTAACACGAAATCCATTGTGATATGTTTCTATTTTATAATGGAATCTCCATAGATTGTGAAGGACCAGTAGGTCTTTAATCCTCTGCCTTTATTTATTGGCAAGTCAAGTACCTAGAAACAAAGTCAGTGATGTCCTCATGGATCTGGCATCCCTAATGTTGGCTCTAGATCTCCCAATGACACTTTTTTGCCTACTAAGCAAGAGTTGCCTACCTAGCTTATTGGAGGGAGTAGCAATGAAGTTAAATTCCCCAGCAATGTGAACATATTTGATGCTAGGTGTTGGTTTAGTGGATGGATCGGGGTCTTGGACAAAGGCCAGAGTGGGTGATCTTAGTAATTTGAATTTTGCCCTGTTCGAGGATGAGCAGTGCCATCAGGCTGGAAGCCTTGTTTCTGACAATTGGAAGGGCACATTTTAACTTGTCAAAGGCTTGCTTATGCTTAGAGACCAAGTCCTAGAAATCTTTCTAGGGACCTAGGATGGATGCTAAGGTGTGCAAAGGCATGTCAACCAAGCAAATGTCTATAGAATCTTGTCCCTTCATTTTCTACTTGATCCTCCCATCGTGTGACACCTTGCCAGGCTTGCTGAATGTGCTAGGAGTCAGGCAGTGTTGCTTTTTGAGCCCGAATGGCTCTGAGGGGAAATTAGATGGGCGGGTCGACTTAGAGGGCACTAAAGATGGGCACTCGAAAGCAGTCCCCTAGTCGGAAACGAAGCCACTGGTTGCCTTGTAGTGTGCTTCTGTTGCACCAATTTCCATCCCTTTTATGCCACTTGGGAGCTAGTAGGCCTCTGGTTAGGAGGATTTTTTGAAAATGGAGCATTTGGATTTGGAGATCGCCTAACATCAACGCCGCAAGAGTGGCTAGAGTGGGAAAAAAGGTTGCATTTCTCACAATAGGAAGAAACCCGCTTGTAGATGGATCTCTATCAAAAATTGTTGTCCTCTATACAAATCACGGTGCCTTAAAATAGGGGTTTGTTGTGGTCAATTTCTACACAAGCCTAGTAAAATGCCCTACACTAGCTTTCTTTACAATATCGTCCACTTTGAGTGAGGTATCTGCCATGGAGACTATGCGGAACATAATGTTCTTATTATATCCTACATCTCAAGCCTATTAATTTATTAATGAGTCAAGGTTAATTAAGCCAAATTAAATTTAAATAAGTCTAATTAAATCAATTAATGGGCTAAAATGATTTAAATATATTTAATAATATAATAATAGATTTAAAATGGGTAAGTCATTAGTTAAGTTAAAACAAGCCCAATAAACACATTAGTGACCAAATTAGGAACCTAATTAATTTTCAAAACTCAGTTAAATTTTCGGGTCTGATAACTGTGAGAAAATGCTGTATTGAGAATGCAATAACTTCGTGCACAAAAATCTCAAAATGATATGGCATATATGGTTGGAAAGAGGATATAAAATACTAGCACTTTGTCAAAATAACCAAGAGCTATTTTGGATGTTTAATAGGTCGAATCGGAGGTAGTTTATGGAAGGAAACTTATTCAACACGAAAATCTGGGTTCCTAGTTTGAATCGGAACACTTTAGCTTGTTGGTTATGGAAGCTACGGTTTGAGTTCGACTTAACAACTTTGGAAGCTTAATTTTGGTAGTATTAGGAAACCAAAATAGTATATATGAAGCCTTGGGGTCATGCATAAGACCTCCTCCATGCAACCCCAAGATAAGAGGTAAGAACATGGTGTTCTTCATAAGAAAGAGAAGTATTCTGATTTAATTATTTTTTAAAATTGATTATAATGGATGGATTGTTGTTCTTTGAGGTTTAGAGGTCGTGGGAGAAGCCTTAGATAATAAGAAAATCGAGCTTAAAGTGCTAGAAGGTGATTGAAAGGTATTAGAGGAGAGTGTTCTTTGTGTTCTTGAGGTAGGTGATGATAACCCATTGAATGATAATTTGTAGTAATATAAAAACTTTGTTTTGATTTTCAAAAGTGGTCAAACATACTTTCTAAAACCATAATATATCAATCCATGACTTTATATTCCACTTTGATCTATAAATTTTTGATCAAATTCACAGAATCCTATATTCTGGAAATTCATGACCTATAGCTACATTTTTCAGCACCTATATCTACGGTTTTCAAAAGTTGTGACAAATTTTCAACTTGAACTTAAATTGATCATAACTCCTTTGTTCCTTAGTCGATTAACTTGAAATTTTGAACACGTTTTGATTTCGACCTGTTATACCTTCTGGTAAAATCCCATAAATTTTAGACTTATTTGCCCATTATTATACTATTTATTCGATTGGCCTAATTTGACTTAAGTTATTTATATATCATTTAATACTCTAAATCATTCGTTTGATGTAAGAATTACCTGAAACTTTGTCTTTATGATTCTTTTGAGCTCGTGGACATGTTCACCAAGTTTGATAATTTTCTGAATATGTTTGCTATTTTCGACTTTATTTGTCTAATTTTTGTATCTGAAAATTATTTTTATTAGTCGAAAATTATAATTCTTTGTCCGAAAAATCTGAGAAAGTTTCAATAGCATACGCTTCTGTCTAGCAACCTATTTTGATTAGCTTTACTCTGATTATCTATCTATATGACTATGTTGACTCTTTAAGTGACTATTTTGTATATAAAAATATATATTTGAACTCTTATATGTAAGTATCATATGCCAAATTAATTTCCAGATCTATGATCATTATGAAATTTGTGAAAATATGTTTGTTCCATATTTATTTAATATATGTTTAGACATTGTAATCTTAAGGAGATTGTGGCTCATTCTATAAGCGTCCGTGGATAAGTTCTGTCCGTAGGCAACGGGAAAATCCCGGTGATTGTGTTTTGTTTGCAGTTATCCAAAGTGGGACCATAGACTCTCCGGATATGTATGTGCCATGATCTTAGCATACTTGCCTATATACTTTGATGTTTATTTGTTCGGCTCCTTATACGGTAGTTGGATGCATGTCTATTTGATACGTTTAGATTTGATTTGTTTGACACATAATTATGAAACATAATTTGATGATTAGATCCATTTGATTCAGTTTATAATATACTCAGTTTGCTCTTTTGATATCCATGCTCAGTTATTTTGATCTCAGTTTATTTAATTAAGAATCCATATTCATTCTGATTAGTTGTTATGACAATATGAATTTTAATTTGATAAACTACTATGTCATGACAAATTTGCTATATGTTCAGTTCGATATGTGATATGTTTTGATCATGGTTAGTAGACTTATTCAGTTAAATCAGAATCTGATCATGCCTCATATGTTATATATTAGTTCAATTTGTTCTTGTTATTAGAAAACACGTGTGATTTTGTAATTTATATTTGATTATGTTTTGTATTATGATCTTATTTGAGTTATATGTAGAATTGTGAATCGTATGTATATTTGATATTATCCTTTTGCAAATATTATATTGTTATAATTTGCTGAATTTGATTTGCCTACTGAGTGGCTGTACTCATAAATCCTACTAACATTTTCAAAGACTAAAGAGGAAGAGTTAGCTGAGTGATAGAATTTTACTTAAGAAATTAGATTCATACTCATTTGAAGGTTATCTAAGATTAGATTTACTATTTTCTTAGATTTGATGTAGTAGGAACTTGAGAGAGTATATGTACTTTTATATTTCTTTAGTGAGTTGAGAGATTTTATTTCCGCTGCATGTTTGATGAATTTTGAGGATCTTGGTTATGACAATAGAATGGAATATTTAGATTTAATGATCATAAATGGCATGTTTATTGCTTGGTTATTTGTCTCTCATCATTCATTTTCGATTTGTATGTTATTTGGTTCCGTAGTTACGTAACTTTAATCCGAAGTAAGTCTGAATGACTAAACCAGATTAGAGACGTAACAATGTGGTATTAGAGCATATGAATCATGAGAGAGTATTAACCATTACCATCTAATCGTAAGCCATACCAAATTAAATTGTGAGAATGTGGTTAAGATAGTCAGGGTAGGCTTCAATTCTTAAAGATGGAAGCTAATTGAGTTCTATTTGATTTTCAGACTATGGCTATAATGAGAACGGGGGCTGGGAATAGAACGCCCATCATTAAGCCCACTAGCACTGAGGAGTTTCCAGCTCATAGAGGTTCAACTCGTGGTGATACCCAGACTACTCCGGGACAGGGGGTGGTGCAGACCAAACCTATGGCCATGTTGCACGGAGATTTTGGGACTTTTCTGCAGGCTTTTCAGGGCATGGTCCAAACTATGCAAACATAGGCTACACAGCAAGCTTAGGTGGCATTACAGACTTAGACCACTCCGATGATTACATCTGGGGCGGCGATGATGGAAAAGTTCAAGAAACTCGGGCCTCCTTCTTTTAAGGGGGATAGTAGGCCAGAGGTTGCTGAAGCATGATTCGGCAGATTGAGAAGATCTTTGCGACCATCAACTGTGCAGAAGAAGATAAGGTCAGGTTGACGAGCTTCATACTCGAGGATTGGGCAGACTTCTGGTGGAGTTCCACCAATAGGACTATTTTTGCTGGTCAAGATGGGCTGATCATATGGAAGGACTTCTTGATTACTTTTCGGGAGCAGTATTTTCCAGCTCATATAAGAGATGCTAGAGTTGTTGATTTCCTTACTCTAACACAAGGGATGATGATAGTGGCCGAGTATGAGGCCAAGTTTGTTGAATTGGAGCACTTTGCACCTAATTTCTTCATTGTGGAAGAGGAACGGGTCAAGAAGTTTGTCAATGGACTGACTGGGACTATTCGTAGTAGAGTAGCTCTGTTTAGGCATACTGTTATATAGGAAGTGTTGGCAACAACTTACATTATAGAGAGGGAGCATATTACTTTCGTAAATGTAAGAAAGGGTCTAAGAGATAAGATTACTCATGCTGCATCTTTCCGCCATGAATTTGACAAGAAGAAGAGAAAGGACTTCCAAATAGCGACACCAGTAGCTAAGAAGGTAGCACATCTAGTTTGTGCTCAGTGTGGGCAACCGCACGCAGGCTCAGAGTGTTGGCGTGTAGCTAGCAAGTGCTTCAACTGCAGTGAACCAGGCCATATGATTCACGATTGCCCAAAGCCTAAGGGAAACTTTGTGCCTGGAGCACCTGTGAGAGGAAAGGCGTGAGTCTATGCGCTTACCAATGAAGCAGTTGAAGCCGGTGGTGACACCAACAGGGCCTCAGGTACTATTCTAGCTAAGGGTGTACGTGTCTGAGTTATGTTTGATTCTGGTGCTACAGATAGTTTTGTTTCCACTAGATTTGTTGACTCCCTAGAGAGTATTGTGCTTTTAGAGGTACCACCCTTGACCATTATCATAGCTACCGGTGGGACCTTGATTTCCACTCTTATGGTGTCTAGTCTTCATATTTGTATAGCGGATCAAGATTTATTTGCATGGCTCTATGTTATTAACATGGTGGACTTTGATATTATATTGGGCATAGATTTCCTAGAAAAATATAATGCACTTCTAGATTGCAAGACGAAAAGAGTCATCTTTTAGGGTCCTCGGCTAGAGGATACTTTCTACTTTCAATGTCTAAAGAATAAGTTGGGGAGAGTGTTCGTCTCCATGATAAAAGCCGTGAAATTAATCCGCCAGGGCTGTGAGGCATTTTTGGCTAGTGTGGTGATTGATAATAACACGGTCAAGACAGTACAGGATATTGAGGTGATCGATACTTTCTTGATGTTTTCCCTGATGATCTGCCCGGTTTGCCACCATCACGGGAGATTGATTTCACTATTGATCTTATGCCAGGGATAACACCTATTTCGAAAGTACCATACCGAATGGCTCCTGCTGAGTTGGCAGAGTTGAAGAAGTAACTGCAGGAACTTCTAGATAAAGCTTCATACGTCCAAGTGTGTCAGTATGGGGTACACCAGTACTATTCGTCCGAAAGAATGATGGGTCAATGCGGTTGTGCATTGATTATAGCAAGATCAATCAAGTCATCATAAAAAACAAGTATCCTTTGCCAAGGATCGAAGGCTTATTTGATCAGTTGCAATCAGCCAAGGTCTTCTCCAAGGTTGATCTTCCATCCGATTACCATCAGTTGTGGATCAAGGATGAAGACATTTCGAAAATGGCTTTCCGCACTAGGTATGGTCATTATGAGTTCTTGGTTATGCCTTTTGGGCTAACCAGTACTCCTGCTGCATTTATGGATCTAATGAATAGAATCTTTCAGCCATATCTTGACCAATTTGTGGTGGTTTTTATTGATGATGTGATGATTTACTCTCCAAATGAGGAAGCACATAGGGTGTAACGACCCGCCACTCTATAATCGGAAACCGGATTACTAAATGGGTATCGGATCATTATCTACGGGTTCACACCCGGATCTCATACAACACGTCTGGAGAAGTAAGTGTTAAATAAAGCTAAATATAACAATCTCACGGACTTTAAGGAAAGTACAAGTACGCAGGAAGTAAATTAATAATGTCCGTATACAGTCCAACAATAATTACATAGTCCAAAGAATTAAATATGTATAAACAGAAGCAAAGTACAACAACATTGGGGCATACTCCGGAACCGAGATAGCTGTTGGCCCGCACACCAAGGAGAACACCACACGCCGACACTCGCCGAGAAGTCCACACCTGAGACCGCAGGGAGTGAGCCACACCAAACTTGGGCTTAGTAGGGATCATCCGATCCCCGCCTCCGACACGCACACACACACAAGTGAAGCAATACAAAAATGAAGGCAATTTAATTAAAGCAGCAAACACAGTTCTTAAATTCCGATATGAGACATATGCATCCGTAATGTAACAGGCACAGTTTTAAGCAATTCAAGTCACCCAACTCAACACTATAGTTTGTAACCAAAGATCCGGCTAAACACACAAACTACACTGTCGACTGCGTATAAACGGCGCCTCACAACACCACCAATACCCATGCCTGTCCACCCCTACGATGCTCCGGACCCTATAGAGTGAGGCAGTGAGTCAAACTAGGACTAATTGGGAATAGTGAACCACCACCGCCCAGTTACGTGTGCACACAAGCAGTCTAGACTACTGTCCTATCGACCGGACTTCCCTCAACGCCAGGCCTAGGCGCTTCACGAGGGCCCTGGGGACCGACGAAACCCCCTCAAGCCGAAGCTATAGGGACTACCCGTAACCCTAACCTCTCGGGTCACATTAGGTCAAAGGGCGAAGGGTATCACTCGTAACCTCGATATCTCAGGTTACTTCAGGTCCAGTGGCGAAAAGGTAAACTCCAGCAACACCAAACCTGCTACGACAAACTAGGAAAACACCGACCAGCTGGGACCAAACAACAACCCCTCGGATAGTGCGCTGGCTACTCCGACCTGACCGGCTGAAGGTGGTTTTGCTTCCCCTAGTCATAAGTGAAACACTAACATGTACCCCTTCCACACCGGTACGACAACAATGCCACATAGATGTGCGCCCCTCCCACATCGACACAAGGTGTCAAACGCAAACCACAATCATTCCAGTTCCACAATCGCATAAACACACGCACACACAATGCGATTCTGATTACACAGAAATCTTCGGCCTCGATGTATAATTTCATGCATGCATTTAATCTAATTATCTAACAATGTAAACACATGTTAATAGCATAAATTAATAAGGTTTTGTTCTGAATCGCGTCGCCCATGACCGACGTTATTCAAGACCCCTAAACTAGTTCATAGGAAATTAGCTTCAGAATATGGCCTAAAACACGTCGTCTCTGGAAGCCGCCCTTTGAATGGCGTCGCTGTTCCAGGACGCCATTCAAAACAAGACTCTTTCTCACAGAAACCGCTTCTAGGATAAATTTGGCCTAAATGGCGTCGTCCTATCCAGACGCCATTTAGAGCCCAATTTTTGGTTCCCTTACGATCTCTCCCGCAAAATTACCCCAAAAATACCACAAAAATAAGAAATGACGGGGAGAATCCAATTTAGTACTTGGAACACACTAATTCCTATTTCATAGAAATGACCATTTTCATTTAAAAGTCCCTTAAACATGCTCATTCTACCCAATTCTCCACACACGTCGCATGCTTCAAGCAGGAAAGCATGGATTAAAATAACCAAATCACGTATAAGGATCGTCTCCCTACTGGTCACTTGAACTCCTCCTAGCTCCGTGCCGCCGAACCGCCGCACCGCAAACCACCACCGGTACCGCCGTGGATGCCGTCACTCCGCTGGGACGTTGTCCGCCGCCTAGAGAATGAAGTGCCGCGGAGGAAGTGGTGGTGGTAGTGGTGAGAGGTAGAGAGGTGTTGGAGTGGTGGAAGAGGAAGAAGGGGAAGGAGAAAGGGAAGGGGGAAACAGAGAGGATCAGAGAGAGGGAAGAGAGAGAGTGAGAAGTGTTGGGTTCTCGGGTTTCTCCGAATCGCTAACGCAGCGGAAAATAAAATTAAAATAGCGATCCATTTTTCCCATTTTGAATAAATAAAACCAATAACCAGATTATCAAGGTCTTACCATGTGCGGATTCGAATCGGCATCCGTTCGGTTCCGTTGGTGCGACACCGCAAGCCACGCAAGCGCCTGGCCTCTAGCGGAGTCCATGCGATCCTCCTCGCGACGGATATCCTCACATTCCTCGTTCTTCGCAGCCACGAAACCTCTGCCGGTCTCCGCAACGATCGCCACAACGCGTGGACAATTTCCCGTCGAACCGGAGTCGGAGAAACGACGGAGCAAATCCGGGGATCCGGATCTGGCCTGGGGCGCCTGAGAGAGAGAGAAACAGAGGAGGGGGCAGTTAGAGTTAGCAGCAACTTGGCCTGCTCAGCCCGTTCGCTACATTGTATACTAACCATGCAATTTTTCATAAAAACCCCCGGTTTATATAAAACCCACTTATTTATCCATCGCCTTGAGAATCATTTGCGTGTGACCCTCTAGGCCAAATTACCAGTCCGGTTAATAGCTCAATAAGCCTAGTAACTCCTTACTGGCTTTCTTAATCAATTAATAAATGTTTATTAATTAATTAATCAATCGAATTGATGTCGCACATCGAATTCAACCGAGCCTCCAATCACGTTGGGTGCCAAGCAACACCGCGTGAACCCGAAAGGTATCGGGGTTAAGCAACCAACTCTTGGAACCTTTCCGCCGACAGTTACCGCATGGATATAATCCTTCATTCGTACAATGCTCTCGAGTCAACTCAGGGTATGGTGTGTTGTCAAACCCTAACTGGTCGACTCACTTGGATTGGATGCCGCTGATGAATATTGGAAAACTCCTTTGCCGATATTATCGTCAGCCCTGGCTAGGGACTTCCGCGCATCCTTCCTAGAGCATTCTCTCTCATCGTACCGAGAGCGAATGATTCCTTATTGACACACAATTCCCTTCGATGGTATTCCACTGTATCCGATCCTTGGCTGTTTAGAATCCCGTGGCTAGAGATTCATAAACCAAGGTCAAAGTACAGAAGTTCACCGTCAAGGTGTCCTTGGTGTCTCAGGTCCGAGGACCATCTATGCAACTGCGACAATAGAATCAAGCTGGTTGACAGTGAGGTACAATACCATCCAGCGATTCAGTCGGATCAGTTCAGTGAACTTATTCTCCAATGAGTACCTACAGATTCGCCTTAGTGTCTCCACACAAGTGACTATGAGATCAATCACCCTCATCATATGAGCAAGAGTAATCCGTACTAGTCTAATCGGATATCCGATGTCCTTCTCGGATATCCTTCGACTAGGAACAATTAAGAATATGCGTGTTTAAGTGATCAGTCTCACTAGTATGATCTCATCATAATCTGATCACTATCGCACATATTCACGGACTTCATTATGAGGCGATAATTAATACGATTTATACACAATGAATATTAGACCATTATATTAATAAATGAACGAGATTACAAAGTCATATTGGCTTGTAGTCCACCTAAGACTAACAATCTCCCTCTTGGACTAAAGCCAATCACCTTTATACAGCAAGCCTATAGATTTTAGGTGACGCTCAAACACAATTTGAGCCAACGGCTTTGTCAATGGATCTGCTACATTGTCGACAGATGGAACTCTTTCCACCACTACATCTCCTCTAGATATGATCTCTCTGATAAGATGAAAGCGCCTCAGAATATGCTTCGATTTCTGATGAGACCGCAGCTCTTTCGCTTGCGCAATCGCTCCATTGTTGTCGCACAACAGCAGAACAGGTTCAGAGATGCTGAGAACTACGCCGAGGTCGGTGATGAATTTCTTCAACCACACTGCTTCCTTGGCAGCTTCAGCTGTAGCGATGTACTCAACTTCTGTCGTCGAATCTGCAGTGGTTGCTTGTTTGGAACTCTTCCAGCACATTGCTCCTCCTTTCAAAGTAAACACGAATCCAGATGTAGACTTGCTATCATCTGGATCTGACTGGAAACTCGAGTCAGTAAAGCCTCGCAGTTTCAAGTCACCTCCTGCATAGACAAGAAACATATCCTTAGTTCTTCTCAAGTACTTAAAGATACATTTCACTGCCTTCCAGTGCTCTTCGCTTGGATCAGCCTGAAATATGCTCGTAACACTTAGAGCAAATGCAACATCAGGCCGTGTACATAGCATGGCATACATGAAAAATCCTATGGCAGAGGCATAGGCTACTCTATCCATGAATACCCTCTCATCAGGAGTCTTAGGAGACTGCTCCTTTGAGAGACTAATTCCATGTCTCATCGATGTGAGACATCTCTTGGAATTTTTCATGCCAAACATTTTGACTATGGTATCTATGTACAAGGATTGGGTCATTCCAAGCATCCTCTTTGATCTATATCTATAGATTTGTATTCCCAATACGTAGGATGCTTCTCCCAAATCCTTCATGGAGAAGTTTTTCGACAACCAGATCTTTACCAATGACATCATAGCTACATCATTCCCAATGAGTAGTATGTCGTCTACGTAAATAACTAAGAAGGTGACTGCGCTCCCACTGATCTTCTTGTACACACAAGGCTCATCTTCATTCTTAATGAAGTTATAAGACTTGACAGCCTCGTCAAATCTTATGTTCCAGTTCCGAGTAGCTTGCTTCAGTCCATAAATGGACCTCTGAAGCTTGCACACTTTATCTAGAGATTCTTTAGATGTGAAACCTTCTGATTGTATCATATACACCTCTTCCTCAAGGTTACCATTGAGGAGGGCAGTCTTCACATCCATCTGCCAGATTTCATAATCAAAATGTGCAGCAATGGCGAGTAGAACTATGATCGATTTTATCATGGTAACTGGTGAGAAAGTCTCGTCACAGTCAATTCCTTGCCTTTGACGATATCCCTTTGCCACCAACCTTGCCTTATAAGTGTCGATCCGTCTATCAGTACCGATCTTTCTCTTAAAGATCCACTTGCATCCGATGGGTACAATACCCTCGGGCAAGTCCTCCAAGTTCCAAACTTGGTTGGTGTACATGGACTGGATTTCTGAGTTCATGGCTTCTCGCCATTTCCCGACTTCTGGGCCTTATATGGCCTCCTGGTAGGTTTTAGGATCATCATCATCATTATATTCTACCTTATACTTACCTTTAGTGATATGTCCCACATATCGTTCGGGTAGTTTAGGTAATCTACCAGATCTACGAGGCTCATGTGTGTGTACCTGAACAGATTCAGGAGCTGATATCTCATCTGATGATAATGCAGCTGTTTGGGGTTCTGGAACCTCTTCTAGTACTATTTTACTCTCACTGTCTTCCTGGAGAAGGTATTCCTCTTCCAGGAAGACAACTTTTCTGGCGACATACACCTTTTGTTCATCAGGATGGAAAAAATAGTATCCAAAGGTTTCCTTTGGATATCCCACAAACTTTCATTTATCAGTTCGTGATTTCAGCTTGTCTAGATCATGCCTCCTTTTATGAGCAGGACAACTTCAGACTTTAACATGTTTAAATTCTGGTTTCCTGCCTTTCCATATCTCATATGGAGTAGAGGCCACAGACTTGTTGGGTACTCTGTTCAGTAGGTATGCTGCTGACTCTAGTGCATACCCCCAGAGGGATACTGGTAATCCCGAAAAGCTCATCATGGATCGCACTATGTCCAACAAGGTGCGATTCCTCCTTCTGATACACCATTTATTTGTGGTGCATATGGAGGGGTTAGCTGAGAAATGATACCATTATCCTTTAAAAATTGTGTGAAATTAGTACTCAAGTATTCTCCTCCTCGATCTGATCGAAAAGTTTTAATATTCTTTCCTAACTGCTTCTCTACCTCATTCTTGAACTCCTTGAACTTCTCAAATGCTTCCGACTTGTACTTCATTAAGTACACATAGCCGAATCTTGAGAAGTCATCAGTGAACGTGATGAAGTAAGAAAAGCCACCTTTGGCTTGGGTGGACATAGGACCATATACATCCGAATGTATTAGTTCCAAAATGTCCTTGGCACGTTCTCCATATCCAGTAAATAGAGATTTTGCCATCTTTCCCATAAGGTAAGATTCACATGTTGCAAAGGATTCATAATCGAATGCTGTTAAATAACCATGCTTGTGCAACCTTTGCAACCTGCTTTCACCAATATGCCCAAGTCTACAATGTCACATGTAGGCTTGGTTCACACAATTCTCACTCTTCTTAAGAGCATTATCAATTTGAAGATTGTAATAAGAAACATCTAAGAGATATAGACCGTTGACTAAAGATGCTGAAGCTATTGATTTATTACCATAATAAATAGAACAACTTCTATTCTCAATAGTCAACCTATATCCTATTTTGTCCAAACAAGATACTGATATGATGTTCTTTATTATGGTAGGAACATAATAACAATCTTCTAACAGTAAGGCGTCTCCTGATGGAAGCTTGAGGTTTGCTGTCCCAATAGCAATCGTCGCAACTTTTGCGCCGTTTCCTAACCTCAATTCTACCTCGCCTTTTCTCAGCTTGCGCTTACTTGTCAGCATCCGCACATCATGGCAGATATGAGAAGCACATCCGGTATCTAATACCCAAGATGTGGAATCTCTTACTGACAAGTTGATATCTATCATATAGATATATGAAGCTTCAGACAGCTTCACCTTTCTATGAGTTTTATCGTTAAGGAACTCCTTGCAGTTCTTCTTCTAGTGACCATTCTGCTTACAGTAGAAGCAGTCATCCTTTACTACTCTTTTGCCTTTGTCCTTTAATCTTTTATTGTTAGCTATCATCTCTGCTTCAGGGGTATCTAATGCCGATTCAGCAGGAGGATCAGCATTAAGGGCGTAGGCAATCTGCTCAAATCTGAAGACATTCTTCAAGTGTCTGAGCCAATCCGAGTAGATTAGATAAGTCAAAAGGGCATCAAGTATGCCACGGAGTGGGTTATTCGACGACATAATTCCCTATAGGAGATGAATAAAATTCTTTTAGCATATGTTCAATTATTAAGTATAAAACAAGACATGGTCTTTTGTTCAAGTTTTAACTCCCACTAATTTTCGACGGACTGTATAACCCTCAGTTATACAGAACAGGAGACGCCGACAGTCTCCTAATGGGGATCAGAATCTCAATGACTTGCAGTATAACCTTGTGGATAGCACAACAAACTGTAATACAATCAAAGAGCACACAACTCATGAGACTTACAACTCCTTGCAATATCCGATCATAGCTTCGGTCCCCAGGGATTTAATGGCCTTGTGAATAGCACAACAAACCACTAATTCTGGTCTAAGCTAACCATCGTTACTCGACGAGCATAGATTTGCATGCAGTCCTTGTGGATAGCACAACAAAGCTACATGGTTCCTCTTTTCTGATCATATAGGCATCTAATGCCATAGCCACAGTTTCTCCTCCCAATTAAACAGGCCTTGTGGATAGCACAACAAACCTGCCTAAAGTGATTCGAATCCTATGACTATAACGATGATGGACCACACGGTAAGCTCTTAACTACTCGCATTACGGCTTAGAGTTTAGATGAGGGTATTTAGATAGCTTTTACCTTGGTCTCTCATAGGTGATAGTATATAAACATATCGTATATATTTACTAAATACTATACCTGTTTTGATTCACAATCAAACATTAAAAACAATGCATCACATACATGTCTAGTGTGGTCATGGATAACACAGTGGGTTTGACTGGAGCCAACAGTCAAACGCACACACAATCTAATATAACATTTATATCAGATAAACCTGCAAACACATAGGCAAAGGATCTTCATCTTTTCGCCTTCCTAGTTGCAGTTGTGGATCGTCCTCGCTCCTTCCTCGGTTGCCTCGATCATATTACATTTAAACTTTAGAATTTACAAGTAAATTGAAGAATGCCTTATGGCGAGTACAAGAGAGAGGGAGGTAGAAGTACATCGGAGTTCGAGAGAGAGAGAGGTACGCTGACCTCTATTTATTAACAATTAATAAATAACCATACATCCACGATCCATACAAACACATTATTCATCACATGAATAATTAAATAAGTGCATATCCATGACCACAGTATGTTTTAAACATTCCACACATGATTCAGCGCATCACATGGCTAAAACAAATGAGTTTTCAAAATAAATAATTTTGGCTTTCAAAAAAACTGGGATCCAATCAAAATTGGTATTTGAATTTTGAAAACTCTTTTAACAAGTTAAGCACGCAATTAAATCAAATTTAAAAGCATAAAATTACACATCACATGTGCAAACACTCCGAATTAATAATCCCAGTTTATTCCATGCAAATTTGAACAATTTTAATAATTAAACAATCTAACACTTAGATTAAACCACATTAATAATATAACAATTAGACTATTAATAACTAATCTAACTCTTAGACTAGTCCAACAAAGTTAATTAATAATTTAACACTTAAATTAATAATCAACTATAATTAATTATGAACTACTAACCTAACACTTAGATTAGTCAATTAACGTTAATTATTAATTTAACTCTTAAACTAATAATTAACACTAACTAATTAATAACTAATTAATCTAACTCTTAGATTAGATAATTAAAGTTATCACTAATTTAACTATTAAACTAATAACTAACAATAATTAATAAAGGACTACTAATTTAACACTTAAATTAGTTATTAGAATTAATTATTAATTTAACTCTTAAATTAATAATTAACTCTAAAGAATTAACAATTAGATGATTAAACAATTAAAAATCTAACTATTTAGATTATAACTATTAACCACTGATTTTAATTCCCTAAATTAGTCATACTAAAGTTAATAATTAATTTAACATTTAAACTAATATTAACACTGATTAATTAACAACTAATTGCTAATTAATAATTCCTTAATTGACTTAATGATTCAAAATCATTAATAAAAAGCCCAATCAAATAAAACTGAATAATAATTAAAAACAAATTCAAAACATATTTTGAAGTAAATTAAAATCCAATTTTAATTTTATTAAATGGGCTAATAAAGAATAAAGTGGTTTAAGGGGTTAGGGGGTTAGGGGTGGGTTAGCTTGGCTCGATAGTGCTTAAACCAGGGTCCCTGGTTCGACCCAGGCTAGACCTGGTTCGGGCCCTGGCCCTGGGCGACCCAGGCGATGGGTCAGGGCGGTCTAGCCCCCCCAGACCGGCAGTGGACCGGCCCGGTCCACCTAGAAACCGCCCCTTTTCCCTTTCCTCCAGAAACCCTAATCGGGTTTTGTAGGAGAGCAGCGGCCGCGCCGGCGCCGCCCAGCGGCCGCTGCCTCGGCGCCGCCAGGCACCGGTCAGCGATGCCCCGGCGCCGGCGGTGCCCCCAGGTGCGGGCAGGGGTGCCGGCGGTGCGGTTTAAGGTGTCGGCCGAGCCCTTTATATCCTCCTTTTTCAACATGGTTTTCTGGTTCTCAACCAAGATGAAGAAGAAAAGAGGCCCCTCCATTCCAGTCCGACAACCACCAGCGGCCTCTCAGGCGCCGGTTACACACCCAGCTGTGACCAGAGACATCCCCAGGAGAATCGGGGTGCCAACCAACCTCCCCAACACTTGGGGTTTCCAGAATGAAGCCACAAAAACCCATCGTTCTTCGTCCCACGAAGAACAGGAAAAACCATAATACAATTACGAAAATTGCAGAAATAAAAATAATCAAATTATTCTTAACATTAGTGTTCATCACATGAACACGGATCCTGCAAAAGGATCGAACTATCGCATGGAATAATACATAGAAAAATTAATTTCGGAACTCGAAACAAGACGAGAAACAGTGGAACCTGGCTCTGATACCACTGTTGGGTTCTCGGGTTTCTCCAGATCGCTCACGCAGCGGAAAATAAAATAAAAACAGCAATCCCTTTTTCCCGTTTCGAATAAATAAAACCAGTAACCAGATTATCAAGGTCTTACCGTGTGCGGATTCGAATCCGCAATCGTTCAGTTCCGTTGGTGCGACACCACAAGCCACGCAAGCGCCCGACCTCTAGCGGAGTCTACGCGATCCTCCTCGCGACAGATATCCTCACGTTCCTCATTCTTCGCAGCCACGAAACCTCCGCCGGTCGCCGCAACGATCGCCGCAACGCGCAGACGATTTCCCATCGAACGGGAGTCGAAGAAACGGCGGAGCAGATCCGGGGATACGGATCTGGCCTGGGGCGCAAGAGAGAGAGAGAAATAGAGGAGGGGGCGGCTAGGGTTAGCAGCAGCTTGGCCTGCTCAGCCCGTTCGCTACATTTTATATTAATCGCACGGTTTTTCATAAAAACCCCCAATTTATATAAAACCCACTTATTTATCCATCGCCTTGAGAATCATTTGCGTGTGACCCTCTAGGCTCAATTACCAGTCCGGTTAATAGCCCAATAAGCCCATTAACTCCTTACTGGCTTTATTAATCAATTAATAACTCTTTATTAATTAATTAATCAATTGAATTGATGTCGCACATCGAATTCGACCGGGCCTCCAATCACGTTGGGTGCCAAGCAACACCACGTGAATCCGGAAGGTATCGGGGTTAAGCAACCCACTCTTGGAACCCTTCCGCCGACAGTTACCGCGTGGATATAATCCTTCATTCGTACAATACTCTCGAGTCAACTTAGGATATGGCGTGCTGTTAAACCCTAACCAGTCGACTCACTTGGATCAGATGCCGCTGATGAATATCGGAAAACTCCTTTCCCGATATTATCGTCCGCCCTGGCCAGGGACTTCCACGCATCCTTCCTAGAGCATTTTCTCTCATCGTACCGAGAGTGAATGATTCTTTATTGACATACAATTCCCTTCGACGGTATTCCGCTGTACCCGATCTTTGGTTGTTTAGGATCCCGTGGCTAGAGATTCATAAACCAAGGTCAAGGCACAGAAGTCCACCGTCAAGGTGTCCTTGGTGTCTCAGGTCCGAGGACCATCCACGCAACTGCGACAATAGAATCAAGCTGGTTGACAGTGAGGTACAATACCATCCAGCGATTCAGTCGGATCAGTTCAGTGAACTCATTCTCCAATGAGCACCTACAGATTCGCCTTAGTGTCTCCACACAAGTGACTATGAAATCAATCACCCTCATCATATGAGCAGGAGTAATCTGTACTAGTCTAATCGGATATCCGATGTCCTTCTCGGATATCCTTCGACTAGGAACAATTAAGAATATGCGTGTTTAAGTGATCAGTCTCACTAGTATGATCTCTTCATAATATGATCACTATCGCACATATTCACGGACTTCATTATGAGACGATAATTAATACGATTTATACACAATGAATATTATGCCATTATATTAATAAATAAACGAGATTATAAAGTCATATTGGCTTGTAGGCCACCTAAGACTAACAAGAAGGAGAGAATGAGAGAAATGAGGGAAGGTTCGGGGTGTTAAACCGAAGTAGATGAAATCGCGTTGTCCTAGGCATACGCCTTTTATGTGACAAGACCGGGGCCGTACTCTCGCGGCCCGAAACTGGCCCACGTGGAACCGACGTAGCACGATCTAAAATGCGTCCTCCTCGCAGGACGCCGTTTGAACCGCATCTCGCAAGCTCGACGCGATAAAGAACCTATGCTCCAGCCCCACAAGGGCCCAAACCAAAAGGTCCGGCTCCGAAACCGACCCAATAACTGTACCCGAAACCTCAATCCTTACATAGGGAGCATTTGAAGATTGTATTGGAGATTCTTAGAGCACATCAGTTATATGTCAAATTCAACAAATGTGAGTTCTGGCTTGAGCAGGTCCAATTTTTTAGGCATATTATTTTCAAAGATGGAGTTTCTATAGATCCGACAAAAGTGGAAGCTGTTCTGAAATGGGAAGCTCCGAAGATTGCTGCTGAAATAAGGAGTTTCCTTGGTTTGAGGTATTCATTGATCACAAAAGTTTGTAGTATATCTTTTCACAGAAGGATCTCAATCTAAGACAGAGGTGCTAGGCGGAGTTCTTAAAAGATTAGGACTTCACTTTGAACTATCATCCAGACAAGGCAAATGTGGTAGCTGATGCGTTGAGCAGAAAGTTTATGACTTTACAGTTGCACTCAGAGTAGAAAGATATGGAAGATGTTATTGAAGCCACACCTCAGGTACAAGGTGAGAGGTTGTATCTGATGCAACTGACTGTTCGGTCTACTCTTACTGACAGAATTATTCAAGCTCAGGAGAAGGATTAGACTATTCTTACTATGGAAGGTAAGCCTGATGTAGTAAAAGGTACAGATGGAGGAATTCGGCATGGCAATAGGTTATGTGTGCCGAATTATGACGAGATAAGGAGAGAATTGCTGACTGAAGCTCATAAATCAAAATTCTCTATACATCCATGAAGTATAAAGATGTACTGAGATTTGAAGAATTTCTGGTGATCAGGCATGAAGAAAGACATTACATATTTTGTTTCTAGGTGCTTGACATGTTAGCAAGTGAAGGCTGAACACTAGAGACCTACTGGTCCATTGCAGTCAATGGAAATACCTCAATAGAAGTGGGAGCAGATCACTATGGACTTCATTACTGGCTTGTCTAAAACAAGGAAGAAGCATGATATGATATGGGTGATTATAGATTGGTTAACTAAGTCTGCTCATTTTCTGGCTATTCACAAGACCCAGTTATTAGAGGAGTTGACTAGATTGTACAGTGATGAGATAATCCAATTGCATGGTGTGCCAGTTTCTATCATATCAGACACGGATTCCAGATTCACTACACGATTATGAAAAAGTCTATAAGAAGCATTGGGCACACAACTGAAGTTTAGCTTTGCTTTTCATCCTCAGACCGATGGTCAGTCTAAGAGGACTATACTGACGCTCGAGGACATGTTGAGAGCATGCAGTTTAGAGTGGCAAGGTAGCTGGGATGATTAGTTGTCTCTGATTGAGTTTGCATACAATAACATTCATTCTAGCATTGGGATGGCTCCATATGAGGCACTTTATGGCAGACCATGTAAATCACCTGCTTGTTGGTCTGAGGTTAGTGAAAGAAGCTTGATCGGATCGCAAATTGTGCAAGATTGTTCTGAGAAGATTGATATCATCAGGAAGTGGTTGCTCACTTCTCAGAGCCGAGAGAAGAGTTATGCAGATAATAGAAGGCGAGAGCTGGCATTTGAAGTGGGAGATCATGTGTTTTTGAAAGTGTCTCCTACTAAGGGTGTAATGCGGTTCGGCAAAAAGGGAAAATTGAGTCCAAGATTCATTGGGCCGTTTGAGATTTTACAACAAGTTAGCGAGGTGGCATATAAGTTGGCATTACCACCTGCATTGGCCAATGTACATCCGGTGTTTCATGTCTCTATACTTAGGAAGTACCTGTCAGATCCATCTCACGTGATCGAGTATGAGCCGCTAGATGTACAACAAGACCTATCTTATGAGGAGAAGTCAATTCACATATTAGATCATAAAGAATAAGTACTCCGAACAAGGTGATTTGTCTAGTGAAGGTTTTATGGCAGAACTATTCTACAGAGGAAGCAACTTGGGAGACAGAGGAAGATATGAAGAAAAAGTATCTAAATTTATTTGGAAAGTTATGCTAATTTTGAGGATGAAATTTCTTTAAGGGGGAGAGGATGTTACATCTTAGATCTCAAGCCTATTAATTTATTAATGAGTCAAGATTAATTAAGCCTAATTAGATTTAAATAAGTCTAATTAAATCAATTAAAGGGATAAAATAATTTAAATCTATTTAATATTTATTTAATAATATAATAATAAATTTAGAATGGGTAAGTCATTAGTTAAGTCAAAACAAGTCCAATAAATCCATTAGTGACCCAATTAGGAAACTAGTTAGTTTCCAACACTTCAAATTTCAGTCAGATTTTCAGATCTGATAATTGTGAGAAAACGTTGTACTGAGAACGCAATAACTTCGCGCACAAAAATCCCAAAATGATATGGCATATATGGTTGGAAAAAGGATATAAAATACTAATACTTTGTCAGAAGCACCAAGAGCTATTTTAGACGTTTAATGGGTCGAATCGGAGGTAGTTTTTGGAAGGAAACTCATTTTGCACGAAAATTTGGGTTCCTAGTTTGAATCGAAACACTTTAGCTTGTTGGTTATAGAAGTTACGGTTTGAGTTTGACTTGGTAACTTTGGAAGCTTAATTTGGATAGTATTAGGAAGTCAAAATAGTATATATGAGGCCTTGGGGCCATGCATAAAGCCTCCTCCACGCAGCCCCAAGATAAGAGGTAAGAACATGTTGTTCTTTATGAGAAAGAGAAGTATTTTGATTTAATTCTTTTTAGAAATTGATTCTAATAGAAAGATTGTTGTTCTTTGAGGTTTAGAGGTCGTGGGAGAAGCCTTAGATAACAAGAAAACCGAACTTAAAGTGCTAGAAGGTGATTGAAAGGCATTACAAGAGAGTGTTTTTCGTGTTCTTGAGGTAGGTGATGATAATCTATTGAATGATATTTTATAGTAATATGAAAACTTTGTTTTGATTTTCAAAAGTGGTCAAACATACTTTCTAGAACCATAATCTATCAATCTATGACTTTAGATTCCAGTTTGATCTATGAATTTTTTAACAAATTCGCAAAATCCTATATTCTCAAAATTCATGACCTATAGCTACGTTTTTCAACACATATATCTACGGTTTTGAGAAGTTGTGACAAATTTTCAGCTTGAACTTAAATTGATCATAACTCCTTTGTTCCTTAACCGATTAACTTAAAATTTTGAACACGCTTTGATTTCGATATGTTATACCTTCTGGTAAAATTCATAAATTTTAAATTTTATTTGTCTATTATTTTGTTATTTATTCGATTGGCCCAATTTGACTTAAGTTATGTATATATCCTTTGATACTCTAAATCATTCGTTTGATGTAAGAATTACCTGAAACTTTGTCCTTATAATTCCTTTGACCTCGTGGACATATTCACCAAGTTTGATAATTTTCTGAATATGTTTGCTATTTTCGGCTTTATTTGTCTATTTTTTGTTTTTGAAAGTTTTATTAGTCGAAAATCATAATTATTTGTCTGAAAAATCTAAAAAAATTTCAGTAGGATACGCTTCTGTCCAGCAACCTATTTTGATCAGTTTTACTCTAATTATCTATCTATATGATCATGTTGACTCTTTAAGTGACTATTTTGTATATAAAAATATATATTTTAACTCTTATATGTAAGTATCATTATATCAAATTAATTTTCAGATCTATGAAAATATGTTTGTGGCATATTTGTTTGATATATGTTTAAATATTGTCATATTAAGCAGATTGTGGCTCATTCCATAAGCATTCGTGGATAAGTTCTGCTTGTAGGCAACGGAAAAATCCCGGTGATTGTGTTTTGTTTGTAATGATCCGATGTAGGACCATAGACTCTCTGGCTATGCATGTGCCATGATCTTAGAATACTTGCCTATATGCATTGATATTTATTTTTTCGATTCCTTATATGGTAGTTAGATGCATGTCTATTTGATACGTATGGATTTGATTTGTTTGGCACATAATTATGAAACATAATTTACTGATTAGATCTATTTGATTCGACTTATAATCTATTCAGTTTTCTCTTTTGATATCTATGCTCAGTTATTTTGATCTCAGCTTATTTAATTAAGAATCCATATTTATTCTGATTAGTTGTTCTGACAATATGAACTTTGATTTCAAACTACCATGCCATAATAAATTTGCTATATGTTCAGTTTGATATGTGATATGTTTTGATCATGGTTCGTAGACTTGTTCAGTTAAATCAGAATCTGATCATGCCTTATATGTTATATATTATAGTTCAATTTGTTCTTGCTATTAGAAAGTACATGTGATTTGATAATTTATATTTGACCATATTTTGTATCATGATCTTATTTGAGTTATATATAGAATTGTAAATAGTATGTATATTTGATATTATCCATTTTCAATTATTATATTATTAGCATTTGTTGGGTTTGATTTGTCTATTGAATGGTTGTACTCATAGATCTTACTAACATTTTCAGAGACTGAGGAGGAAGAGTTAGCTGAAAGACAGGTCTTTGTTTAAGGAATTGGATTCAAACTCATTTGGAGGTTATTTAGGATTATATTTACTGTTTTCTTAGATTTCATGTAGTAGGAACTTGAGAGAGTATATGTACTTTTATATTTTTTTAGTGAGTTGAGTAATTTTATTTTCGCTACATATTTGATGAAATTTAAGAATCTTAGTTATGGCAATAGAATGGAATATTTAGATTTAATGTTGATAAATGGCATGTTTATTGTTTGGTTATTTGTCTCTCATCATTATCTTCGATTTGTATGTTATTTGGTTCCGTAGTTACGTAACTTGAATCCGAAGTGAGTCTGAATGGCTGAACCGGATTAGAGACGTAACAGTTCTGATCCCAAAACTCTATTAATAATTCACTCTGGCAAGTCCACAGTATGACCTTCAAGGGATAAGCTTTACTCAGGATGAAGTACTTGGTCTCCTATTGGACAGCCAAAGGAGGCCCTCCTATCAACCATGGCCCTTTGCAAGGATGTCCATAATACAGTTCTTACTCATGAACTTAGCTAGGATGAACCATTTGGAATGGTGAGGACAGTCGGGCTCCAATCCTTCCATAGATGGAGAATGAGTCTTTCAGAAACTTCATGCTAGGCTTAGGACCCATTTAGCAACGAGGGAATGCTCCCATAGATTGCAGCTCAACTGAAGGTCAGAATCCTTAAAGGAGGTAGAGTTAGTCACTGGATTATAGCCTCTCCAAGGCCGTGGGAAGTGAAGGTTTTTAGGCCTAGATGACCCTTTGCCGAGCCAAACCTCATCTTGGCAGTAGGGTTGACGATGTCAGCCCAAGTTTTGGTTGAGCTAGAGTCACTTGTCGGAACCACGAGAACACCTTTCTCGCTTGCCGCATAAGCTTCTGTCGCAGCCGCAAGAGATCCTGCCACAGAGCTTTTGAGTTAAACAAAGCTCTCATCTGCCTCACCATTGTTGTTGTCTACCGGAATGGCAGCTCCTGCTTCTCCATGGCACCTTGTTGTCATAGTCGGGTCGCTGTCACCATCACCTCCACAACTACCATCCTCTTCCACTTTCTTCGCCTCCACTACCATCCTCCGCAAGGGCTCTAAGCAAATATCGGAAGTGCGCCTGGTTATTTGTTAGGAACTCCTTTAGACGATTTCATGATCGTATGTCAAGAAGTCTATTCTACGCGTGTCAACTAATCTTAAAGGTATCCGTACTCTAGTTTCATTTGGTTGTGAGGAAAGTTTGGAAAACTCAAACTAAACAATATATTTTTAAAGCAAACCAAGTTAAAACTCGATTAATTCATTTGATCCACTTTGGTTTGATTTAGCCTTCATAATGAGCTTTTAGCTTACAACTGATTCTTCAACAATTTAACAACCTTTGCAATGAATGGACAATTTAAGTAGGCAATGATCTTAGTAGACCTTCTACTAGATAGTTTAGGCAAATATATTAAAAAAACTTTACTATAATAATAATGATAAATTACATCATTTTAAAATATAGGATCATATTGCTCTTGGCATTTTAATTTAAATGAAAAAATCACATTACACTTTACGTGGGATGGTGGGCAATGTTTCTTAATTGAAATGTAGAAGACCATATTGCCCATTATACTTTATAATCTTAGTTAATTATATACAACCATCATTAAAATTTGCCCTCAACTTATGCCCGATTATGTAGTTCAGTTTGTTCAGTTTGATTTTAAAATCAAATGAAACAAATTTTTATTGTTTGCTTTGATTTAAACTCAAACTATACTTTTTTATATCCAAACCCAGATAACTTATTGGTTCAGTTTTTAAATTTGAACCGAAATTGAGCGCCTTTAATTAAGCTTTGCATATTTCAATGGCAAAGAACCTAGGATTGCAAATGAAGCTGAGTTGCATCTGGTACTGGCTGAGTTCGCATATGTTTAATCCGATGGATTCGTCTAATGAATCTGAGAGATTTTAATTTTCAAGTGACCTAAATAACTCTTAGATAGCTAATAAACAGAGCAAAACGGAACGGTAGATTAGACTTAATGATTTTCACTAGGGTTTTGTTTGTTTATACTTTCTTCGTGGATTTCATAATCTTTTAACTTTTGGGAGAAATTAGAAAGGAGAAAAGTTTAATTTAAATAAATATATCCTCTTTTTTTCTCAATAAAAGCTTTCGTTCGTTCAATTACTAACCAGTATGTACAATATAAAGGCCTTCCCTTTCAAAGCACCGTACTTGTGCAATTAGGCCAGAGTGTTTGAAACGTACAATAAACCATGTCCTCCCATAGAAGAAGACTTTGACACAACAAATCTTGTAAAGATCAAAACTTTTAGGAGCCTTGAGGTGAACTTGTCACAGGGACCAACTGAAGGGGGAGTCTTTTGGAGCTGATCCCTTGAGCAATGATAGGCTGCATCTAAATTCTAGTTCTAGCAGCTTGAACAGAGGAGTACCCATCGGTGACAGCTTTGATTTCTAAATTCTAGTTCTAGCAGCTTGAACAGAGGAGTACCCATCGGGGACAGCTTTGATTTCAGGGTCCCACCTGCTGGCTAGCTGGAAGGGTTTGGCATTCCATGTGTGTGTTGTGCTACCATCCTAGGGAAAAGTGACGGGTCGAGTTATGTCGGTTTTAAACAAATTATTATTTTTTTCTTTTGTGGGTTTCAAGGTGTCTTACACATATGTACAAGTTGATTTCTGATTGGATGACTCACAAAAATTTGAAAAATCAAAATCGAGTTCCAATTAACAATAAAAAATGTCGTTAATGGGCCGAGTCTAATAACATTTTTCTTTATTTTTTAATTTTTTTCAGTTGTCCGATCGAAGATCAACCTGTACAGATACATAGAACACTTTGAGGCCAATTTAAAAAAATATTAAAAATATTTTTTTTAAAGACATTACGAGTCAATGCAGCAAGTATAACGCGATGAAACACCATCCACGCACACCTAATTTCTCTTTTCTAGTCCCACCATGTAGTCTCTTTATATGCATAGCAGCCCCTTCCTTTTTCTTTTCTCATGTAGGGTCGCCCATGCTTGGTGGTTTGTCTCGTAAAGATGCAAACGGTTCAAATTCGATATAATTTTAAGGTAGATCCGTGACATTATGTGATACACCATCGATTTAGAAAAAATATCAATTAATTTATTTGCGAACTAATAATCATCGGATAACTAAATTATGAATACATTGTGAGTATTCAATTTAGAATAATGTATGTATATATGTGTGTGTGCGCCCTCCCTCCAGAACTCTTTTTGCATACGTTCTTCTTATGAGGATAGGAATCGAATCACATAAACTGCCAATGCGCAAGCAAATTCACGCCCAGGCTGTTATCAAAGCTGATGCCCTCACCGCCCTCCATGGAAGATTCAAAGAAGAGAACAGCTCGCTGCGTGCGCTGGTGTAGGCGTACACCGCGCGCCGACAGATTCTCCCATTAGGGAGGGATGTCTCTTCATTAGGGAGAGACATGCAGAAATGGAAGAGGGTGCAGAAGAAATCTAACACGAGCAAGGGAGCAGATGAAAAAAAGCCACAGGAAGCATATTTAAATTTGTAGCGATTGGTCTGACGGTGATTTCTGCCGCCCTCCACCGTGAAGACTGAGAGAAATGGAAGAGGATGGCAATGCAGATTTGTTTGTACAAGCGAGCTTACACCCGCAAGGATGCAGAAGATGGAGAGATTGGTCTGACAGGGATTTCTCCATCCACCCTCCTCAACAAAACAACAGGGAAATGAAGTACGAGCGGAGGTTAATACAGATGTATCTAATGGCATTCTTCTGAGACAACTCAGAATTAACTGTGGAAGCAACTGAGTTGAATGGAGCTATTTCATTTGCAAGGAGAGGAACAATGCAACGACACCATGAAAGATGTAATCTCTTCACAATGGATCCAAACTTGTCTGCCTTTGCTCATTCTACTATCCACCCAGAAAAAGAAAATGAAATTAAAAGTGCCATTGAATAAATGAAGAAAACATATTTCCACTTTTATTGTCAAGGCATCTTATTCAAAGCCCATCAATTGTACAAAACTTTTATGTGTTCTTAGACTCGAGGGTTAAATATGCCGAACATCACTCCACCTGGGATAACTACCCTTACATTTGGGGTGGGTGATCATCACTGCTTCCTACGTATGATATAAAATGAAAGCAATGACAAGATCCTTGAGCCTCATTGGCACTTTGCCTTCTTATCAGTTGCAGAAACAAGCACCAACAGATCAACAAGCTGCCTCATAGAACATATAGCAATAATCTCTTAGGATTTATGTCCCCGAAACCAGCTCCTTTAAGGATCTAATGGGAGAACTGTATCCATAGGCTCCGGCATCTCTCCATAAAGCAATTCCTGTTGGCAAAAGGGGGAAACGAAGAAGAAGAATTCAATCAAAGCTTCCATATTTGAAAGTTAAAGAAGGCTTATTGATGTCTATTGTCATAAAATAAAAGTAGCCATCGTAACGCATTTCTTCTTCTTAGAATAGTCCCACATCAGAAAAGGGACAAAACAAAGAATGTTTAAATAGATGGTGCCTACTCCAGTCAATGTCTTAAAGTTTTGAGTTGCATGGCCCAATAACTTCAATATGGTATCAAAATCTATGGTCATGAATCAGGCTACACACCCCGTCTTTGTGGTTCACATGACAAAGCCTAAAATTGGTTTGCACGTGAGGAGGCATGTTAGAATAGTCTCACATCAGAAAAGGGACAAAACAAATAATGTTTAAATAGATGGTGCCTACTCTACTCAATGCCTTCTGGTTTTGAGTTGGACGGCCCAAGAACTTCAATACTTCTCATTCAGTCATCAACAACATCAGTAAAATGAACATGTTTCCCATCCTCCCCTATCTATCACTAGAATCTAAGTTTGTCCTAAAATTACCATAATAACATGTGTCTGTCTTCAGAACTCAGAAGTATCAAATAGATTTAGTAACCAGTTTCTATCCAATAAGCATGATAATCATACACTCATAAAGGCATCAATAATTAAAACAGAATACAAGAGAAACAGTTGAGACACAAATAATAGCAGAATACAGTATAAGGGAAATGGAAGCCAAAAAGAAAAAAAAATCACATTTTGATGTTTAATTCAGAATAAAGGACTAACCTAGCCACAAATACAAGCTGAATGTTGCTGCAAAGAAAAACTCCTTGCTAATACTCTTGAAGCTGAATGAACACAACAGAGCTTCAAAGTCAAATAAATGAGGCATCACGTACCCAAAAGGAGATCTAATATCAATTGAAACTGGACTTACCAGTACATGCACAGAAGGTTTCCCCAGCCATGAAGAAAAGATGCCCAACTTGAACCTGTAAACCTGATAACAGCATCACATAGATTGGATCACGTTATTGCATCCCTCACAAGGAATTTAAACCATTCACGCATTACTAAAAGAGTATTTCTCCTCACAGCAATAATGAATGTATCAAAACAAGCATTTTATTAATTAGGTCTCTCGTTATCATAGGTTGAAAGTCAATCGCATAAGTGCAAGAATAGGTAGTACGGCAATACCATTGGCTAACTGATAAATTTCTTATAAACCTTCATATTTCACCAATAGTCATGAAATGTGGTATTATGATGTCAATCGCTACTTGCTAACTGGTTATTGCTATGTCCTGGCAATGCCATGCACCATCAACTATTACAGCGTGACAAATGGGGTGGAAGCAGATTCTAGACAACCCACATCCATTGAAGATTCTTGATGGTAAAGATGAAGATACCTAGAGCCATTGAAGATGTCTTGGCGGTAAAGATGAAGATAAGGCATAAACTAAGCTGGACTGTGTTTTACAAACCATTTCTGAGGATCCTTTACTCTTTCTCCCTTAGGTTTACATTTGAAATATAAAGGAAAGTTTGAAGTCGACCCATCCCAGTGATTAATGTGTGACAGCACCAACAACTTCTTATAATTGAGACTCCTTTTCTAGAGGTAATTGAGAAGCTTGTGTTAAACTTGAGAAGCTTAATAGATATTTGAGACCCCACAAAGAGGTCCATACATGAAATTTTCAGGATTCTTCACTGACTAACATGAAACATGGACTCTTTCTACACTCAACAAGTCAACATAACTACAAAAACATGGACTTTTTCTATCCATATCTTTTTGCCATTCTAATGAATGCCTATAAAGTGATAGTAGTCAACACTGGATAGGAAAATGAAAGTCACAAGTTATATGACTAACAGCAAGATTTTCCCTAATCACATGCATAAAGCACAACAGAAACATTGGAATATATTTTTTTTAATCTAGAAGAACATAGTACATATTCAAGTTTGTTCAATCACCATTTATAAGCCATCAACTTTCTAGAAGAGCATCATACATATTCTTTTAACTGACACCAAGTTTGTTTGATCGTCAGATTTCAGAAGCAATAAACTTTGAATAAGAGCAGTTACCACATAAGATCACGAATAAATAATGCACGTGGAATCATTAGTCCATTGCCGATCATGGCAAGCAACATGGTGGATGATGACAAGCCTTTGATATTGTCTGGCTTCAAGTAATTCGTCCACTGTGGATAATAGCAATCAAAGTGTAAGTTTAACATTTAAAGTTACTACAGTCAATGAATGTCAGCAAACGAAGCCATGGCAATACCATCTGTGCGACTGGCATCCACATGAAGAGAAGAGTAGCAGTCCAACCAGATACTGAACCAATAAATTTTACTCCCTCTTTTGAAAGTTTGCCAGTCCGTGCCTGCAAGATTTAGTGCTGAACATTAAGAACCACACAAAGGCTGTCTATAAATTCTGGGAACACATGGGATAAACAAGAAAATCAGACAGCAATAGAAGAACAAGCACTTCTATCAATGTTAAAAGTGCACTAATAGACCCAAATATATGCAGAATCTAAAAGCACTGTGACGTGGAGTTTGGACACAAATTTAATATATACCTGGCACAAGGCCGTGAGTAAATAAAAATATAATTGAAACTAATAAATCGATGGATGACAGCTGAATTTTCTTTCCAGATCATGGTGAGGAACAGCAGAAAAGTTGATCATCAATAATTAAAGCATGGAATCCACAAAGGAAAGAATTGATGCATCATGGTAGAGCCTTTCAACATCCCAGCTGCAGAATGCACAATGTAACATGGTAGAGGCCTTCAACATCCCAGCGGCAGGATGCCCAATGTATTAAAGTGGCATGGATTCCTATAACAAGAAAACCTACAACGAGAATATGATATGGTTTGGATGTTCCATCGCCTCTCTTCTCCACATCCATGAACCTTAATCACCCTTCCAACATGTGTAATGTTCTATCCTACAACATATGCAGCCATTTTCGTCAAGGAATCAATCTGCCTGACTTGCATCTTGAACAATAATGATGTAGCAAATTCTCCATGGCACCAAGTACAGCACTCTTCATTGTTCCCAAAACTTAATAAAGGGCAAATCAGAGACATTGTTGAAATCTCCAATCTTTGCAAGAGAAGAGCATACTTAGATAATAAGAACATCAGCTAGTAGATATCATCACCTATATTTACATGCAACAAAAAGACACCATGACAATGATCAATATTGTATCAATGTACAATTCTCCACATATTTATGAGAAGGAACTTGGACTGGATGGATATCTCTAGACTTCTCTCATTAGCTTTCAGATACTACTTATCCGTCGTGTATCATGAAGATTGTTAGCACCATGACTGATCATGAAGCAGTTATAATATAGGCTATAATAACCTTGCATATGTTCAATCGCGATGATACATCTTCTGTCATCTGTTCATCTGTGGTGACAATCTTGTTTCATGTGTGGAATTACATACAAAACATGGTTATTTGTCATTTTTTTTTCATTAAGATCTCCAAAATGTTCTTAGCTCCAGTTACTCAGCCATGAATATTCATCACTTTTCAGATTTCACTACCACTTGCCTTAGGGAAGTTTCAATATTTTCTAAATGGACACTGTGTCAAGGGAACAAATTTTACTTAATTGTTCAGTCTTTTACTTTCTTGATTAATATAAATTGAATTTTTGCTTCTTTATAGTATCTAAGGAGAATACATTCAGATCCACTAAATCAAAAATACCATTTAGATGCTCCATTGAGATGCAAAAAGATGAGGCATAAGCAATTGATACAATGCGCCCCACCCGGAAACCCCCCATCCCGATTTCAAAAAAATAATAAAAATCACCAAAATTTTTAAAATATTCAAATACCCCCCTTTAAGTTGTTTCCTACCCCTTTGGATTTGATTTTCACCATTGGATAGAAAAACTTAACCGTAGCCGTCTAATCAAATGCGTCATTGTTTGGAGATCAAAACTAAAATCCTAGGAGATGCGATCAACCCTAAGGGCTAATCTGACGAATTTCTTATTTTTTAACTATTTTTTCAGGATTTTAGATGTTGATTTTTAATATGCATCCGATCGAATGGCTCCAATTGATCGTCAAGATTAGATGGTGAAAATTAAAGCCTCAGATATGAGAACAACTTTAAGGAGCCTATTTTAGTATTTAAAAATTAAAAAAATATATTAATTTTTAACATGGGGAGAGTGTGTTTTTAGTTAGGGGCACATCTAACTTTGAAGTGCCCCGGCGGGCATTGAATATATATATATATATCAGACACTAAAGAGGAAATGTTTTGTCATATAAGAAATAAAATTCAAACAACTGCACTTATTTTAAGAAAATTAACCATAGAAGAATATGAAATATAACATTGACAAAACTTACTAGATAAAAAAAGGATAAGGTGAATTTTCATCAATTAATCGTTACATTACTTTTAAGTGTGACATAAAACATCCTAATATCAAATTAGAGGAGATGGTTGATAGACTAAACCAGCGGATGGTAATCCAAGGCATGAATTATTCATACCTAGTATTCGACTCTCTCTCTCTCTCTCTCTCTCTCTCTCTCTCTCTCTCTCGTCACTTGATACTTTTGAATCGAAAAATCTCGATCCTTTGTTATATTTTATCAAAGTTGAACATATGGAATACATAAAAAATATTCAGAAAAATCAAGGAGAATTGATAAAAACTCTTACTTTTATTTCTCATGCTGAAGATTGCGCTTTGGGTCATTCGATAAGAAACCAAAAATGAAGAGAGGAAGGAACAAAGAAATATCACTAGTGCATAAGCGAAGACATTGAGATTAAGCATTATATACTAAAATCCAAATGCTCAAACCAGCAAGGAGATAACAGAGACCGTTAAAGATTTACCATAACAACAGCGGCAATCGCGACAACGGAAGACAACAGGCCAGGAAGGATGCTCTTTGGCACAAAGGGAACAAAAGTCGACCACATTACCTGCAATCCAAACGCGGCCAAAACCAGAAGCCATCACAGTCACAGAAGACATAATTCATCAAAATAGGATCATAAACAGCCCTGGTGGTTGACAAATCACCCACCTGGGGCAGCACAGCGAGTCCCCCGACGGTGATGAAGTCTTCCCAGAGCCGCCAGGCGCCCTCACCCAGCCACCCAAAGTAGTTCAAGAAGTTCAACACCAGGCCTGTGCCTACAACAACCGAAGTCACCGCAAAGTGGGGAAGCGGCATCGACTCTGCCATCGCCAGCTGTGCGATCACGGCATACGTCGACACCACGCCGAGCGTCTGCACGAGGACCGCCTCCGTCTCCCTCTTCTTGGCAAAGTAAGAAAGCAATGACAGGTTCCCCAACAGCCCTGTGAGCATCCCCTGTCCTCCCACAAATACCATACAGACATACACTTGGAAAGAGAAAGATACATAGAGGCAGAGAGAGAAAGAAGGGAGATTGGCAAAAATGTGAGCTTTCCGGTGGGAATTACGAGCCAGGGGACGGCGAAGAGGGCGGCCTTGTTGCCGGCCAGGAGGTTACGGGAGTTGAGGACGATCTGGGGAACCTGCAGCAGAAGGAACGGCACGTTCGCCGCGCCGGCGAACCTCGCTGTCGCCGCGTCCCATCCCCGGAACCCATCGCTCTGCGTACGGACCCACAAGAAACGCCGATCAGATTTTGGGACGAAACTTGGGGAGTTGCTCACAGGGACTCCTGAGGGAACCTCCAAATCACCTGCTGGGCAGATGCCGAACAGGAGGAGCCAGCCCCAGAGGCGGAGACGCGCCCGGGCCGGCACGGGAGAAGGAGAGGGGAAGCGACGAACAGGCTGAGATTGGTCCGAGGGGTCCGCGTTTGACGCCTTGGAGGGAGACAGGGGAGCCTCCGGATAGGGAGGCCGAGGTGGGAACGCTTCGCCGACGGCGACGGATCCAGGGCAAGGGCCACCGATGGTGCCTTGCAGCACGCCATCTTCTCCAGCGACGGGAGGTCGGAGCACTGGGGAGAAGGCCCCGAACCCGGGGAGTCTTGCGAAGAGCGAGAAGAGCGAATCACCCGGGTGCCACGTGTAAAGAAACCCGTGCTAGACGCCACGTGGTGGAAGTATCGTTGGCCGGTAGCGGGCGAAGGGATGGGCCACGAGAGGACTAATCCTGACCGTTAGATTGGTCGCCTCTCGTGGCCCTCCAAAGATGGGGGTACCGTCTGTCGAGACCGAGTAACGAGTAATACTTGTTGCAATGGCATGATTGCAATGCATCATGGCACAGTAGTCGTCTGATACTGATCGAACCACTTCTGTGCAGCTAGTCTAGACTTGGAGTCTTTTTTTTTCTGAATTTTTGTTTGGATTTTTTAATTTTTTTGAAACATTTATCCGACTGTACAACCAGGTTGTTCACTTTCACCATATTATATTTTAAAAAAAAAATTGACACAAAACTTGATTTACGTGTAAAAAAAAATATATATATATATATATACAATTGGGTAAGAGCCGACCCTAGTAATCCGGTTATACTGTCCGATTTTTGATCGGACGCTCCAAAAAAACTTAAAAATTTGAACAAAAAATAAAAAACACGTGGATTGCAATACATGAGTCAGCAACTGTCCAATCCAATTGGCAACCCGTCTGAGTTGGGGGGAGCGGATTTTTCATTTTATTTATTTTTTATTCAAATTTTTTAAAAAAATTTGGAGTGTTCGATCAAAAATCGAACGGTACAGTCGGATTGTTCGGATCGGCTCCAACCCGACTGTATAATTTTTTTTATAAAAGCTTTTTTTGTTTTTACATGTAAATCGAGATTTGTGTCAATTTTATATATATATATATATATATATATATATATATATATATATATATATATATATATATATATATATATATATATATATATATACATATATACATATATACAGTTAAGTTGAGGCTGACCCAAACAACCTAGTCGTACCGTCCGATTTTTAATCACATGATCCAAAAGAATTTTAAAAAGTTCGAACAAAAAATAAAAAATCAACTCTCCTCAACCCAAACACGCTGCACACGGAGGGACGACTGTTGGCCCATGTATTGCAATCCATGTAGATTGCAATGCATGGACATTGCAGCAAGTATTACTAGTCGAGACCTGAGTCTTTTGGGTATGGAGGGAGAATCAATTTATAATATATATATATATATATATATATATATATATATATATCCACTTAACTGTCGCATTTGTATATATTAGCTCTATACACACAATAAAATATCAAATTTAAATTAACGAGTTTCAATTTTGACAGCAAAATGCTTACTCTATTTTAATAATTTTTCATAACAAGAGATAAAGAAAGAGATTCTTTTGTTGTCACATGTCCTGGTTTTAATTTTGGTAGAAAAACATGAGTTTTGTTTTAATATTATAATATAGATATTCCTAACCCCCACTTATTGTTATAAAATTTTCAAAATCTTTTAAATAATTTACATATCTATCCCTCTATTAAAATAATGCGAATTTCTATCAAATATGTCAGAAAGACTTTGTCCATTCTGATGAATTTATGGGTATATTTAACACTTGTAGGAAGTTAAAGGTATATGTAAAAATTCTTCCATTAAAGGTATTTTAACGAAAAGTGATGAGGCAGAATCCGACTCGGCCCATTAAAACAAGTCCAACACTGAGATCAGTCCAACAGCAGCAGTAAAGGTCCACTGGCAGCCTTCAGCCCATTAGCGGCCCAGCAGTCTTCGACCCAGTAAGCAGCCCAGTGGTCTTCGGCCCATCAACGGACCCATAACCTTCGGCCCATCAGCGGCCCAACAGTCTTCGGCCCGTTAGCGGCCCAACAGCCCTCGGCCCAATAGGCTTCAGCCTACTAAGCGGCATCAGGTCCATCAGCGGCCCAACCTCTTTCGGCCCAATAGCCGTATCCAGCCCACTCCGGTGGGAGGGTTAGGCGCTATGGCGGTTTATCAGTAAACAAAAACATAGTCCTATATCAATTGCCACCACTAAACAACCTCTATCCTCCGCTATAAATACACAGTTATTTATTACCAAAGGTATGTCTTCGAGACCCCAAGGACTACAGTCCAAAAAGCATTAAAGCTATTTCTTCTTCCCTGACTTCTGAATCGAATCTTTTTCAGAAGTTAACTTAGCCGTCGGAAGTGGTTCCTTAGGACCGAAGTCCGGGACTCCTACTGACTGGTTCTTCTTCTTCTTTTCCTCATTCTGCAGGGGCTTCAGTTTGAATCTTCGCCGACCTCTCGGAGTCGGTCTCGGCCGCCGGTCTCGGGTCTTCTCCCTCCGGTCTTGACGCCATTCGACGGCTGGTCTGCCCCGCCCGAAAGAGTTTCGGCCACGCCTTCCGCAGGTTGGTCCGCCTCGTCCAAAGGAGTCTCGGCCTCGCCTTACGACAGCCGATCCGCAACATCCGAGGGAGTCTCGGCTTCACTCCCTACGAGCTCTCGCCCGGACACCTCTCGGCTTCGGATCCTCGGTCCCATTTCCGCCCTCGCCTCATTTCGGATCCTCGTTGGTTCTCTTCACCGATCCGATCCAGTTTCGGGTCCAATCTTCGGATTCCAGTCTCGGAATCCAATCGTGATAACTTCGGCTACATCAAAAAATATATGAGTACAATTTTTCTTAAAATATCAAGTGTATTTATAACAATATGTAAGAGTTAGGGTATCCTATAAATATGCCAATTTATAAGGATATATACAAAATCCATATACATACTCCTCCCATAAACTCTATCTTATTCTACTCAATGGCTTTGCATTCTTAAATTGCAATCCACATAGATTGCAATGTAGGGGTTAGCAGTCGTCTAATCTAATTCGATCGAACAGCTATTGTGTAGCCCGTATGGGTGGGGGGAGTCACTTTTTTATATTTTTATTTTTTGTTCAGATTTTTTAATTTTTTTGAAGCGTAAAATCAAAAATTGGACTATATAGTCAGGTTGCTTAGGTCGGCTCCGATCCGACTGTATA
The DNA here is from genome assembly GCA_030544215.1 of Zantedeschia hybrid cultivar. Classification (NCBI taxonomy): domain Eukaryota; kingdom Viridiplantae; phylum Streptophyta; class Magnoliopsida; order Alismatales; family Araceae; genus Zantedeschia; species Zantedeschia hybrid cultivar. Next base: position 54,579,862 of record JARZZO010000011.1, read on the forward strand.
TTTTTTTTGAAAAGAGAATTTGATACAGACCTCGATTTAGTGTAAATAATAAAAATGTTCTTTTTTCTAAAAACTATTTGATTTTTGATCGGACGCTCCAAAAAAAATTAAAAAATCCGAACATAAACTAAAATAAATATGAAAAAATTGGCTCCCCCCATCTAGACGGTTTGCACAGCAACCGTTCGATTCGATTGGATCGGACGGCTGTCGGCTCATGCATTACAATCCACAGAAACATTGCAGCAAGTATTACTCTTATTCAAGTATCTACAAAATCATAAAATTATTTTTACTAAAGATATAATTAATGCTTAAAAAGATATGGTTAAATACCAATCCCTAATAAAAAAAGTTTGAGTATAATAGAAAATATTTTAAGATTACACATATAACCATTTCAAATTTCATAAACAGCAAAACAAAGTCAAGTTAAGTTCTTTTCATTTTGTCGATACTAAAAAAAAAAAAAACTTCTTCTATTTTGATTCAGATCCAAGGCAACGCAAAATTAAGAAGAAATGATGATAAGAGAAATATTAGATTATAACTAAAGGTATATGGCAATGTAAAGGATATATATATAGTAATGCTATGGTACGGTGAAAGTAATTGGTACGACTCGATGATACGATAGATTTGATCAAATATTTAAAATATATATATATATTATTGCACGCCTCCGGTGCCAAAATTCACAGAAGGCATGGACATGAGAAGAGAGAGGAAAAAACTAAAAAAATAAAAAAAAAGTCATCCAATCAAAATATCGGACGTCTACATTTCGTGCGCGGAGCAACTCCAACTACTCCGCGTAGGCGTTGAGTCCACGTGCGAAAACCCTACGATATTTTTTTTATTTGAACTTTTAGATGAAGATTTAAAGGTTCAAATATTTCGTGCAGTGAAATCATACAAACTGTCTCACCGTACAGTGACAATAAATATATATATATATATATATATATATATATATATAAAAGGAGATAGAGAGAGGGGAATGCTACAGTACAATAGAGGTAGTTACACAAAGAACCATTAGATTCTTAATCTAATGACAGTAGAAAAGAAAAACTAAGTAAAGGGTGAAGAGAGAGGAAGGGAGAAAAAAATATATAAACATTTTCATTGCTTTCCGATCATCAGATCGGACGGTTGGGGTCCGCCCCCCCGTACTCCCCACGAAGCACGGGAATGTTTCGCCATGCACGGAACAGGACCTTAACTGTTCAATTTTTTTTTGGGATTTTTACATGTCAGTCCCTATAATCTATGCTAATTCTAAATATATCTCTGTCATCTTTATATTTATAAATAAATCCCTACAATCTTCTTTAGTTCTAAAGCAAGTCCCTGTAGTTAGATGTTGTTTAAAAGAAATATCAAATATGGAATATTCCAATTATTCCATTAACGGAGGGACCCATCTCTTTCTCTTTTGCTGGAGTTACGCTGGACCTTTCTTGGTATTCTCCTCCTCTCATAGCAGCTGTAAGAGATGATCACTGTCTCTTCCAGAATAGCTGCAACCACCTCGTCGGTGCTGATTTTGCTGTGGAGGCTCACGGGGATCTATGACGGTTTTATTGTGGAAGTTCAGCCCCTTGATAGTGGGGGACGACGTCGATGCAGGGGAGGGGAACCCCAGCGAGGGTGACCTCAGGTCCTCCACCGAGGGGGAAGCACCTGGGGAAGGGCGCCTAGATAGGATGGTGAGGAATGCAGAAGAGATGGCGAGCAAGACAGAGAAGAAGATTCTCTTGACGCCCATGGGGTGAGCGATGGATGGGAGCCATGGCTGGACAAAATCGTGGAAGATGGTATGAGGGCGGAGCTCGGCCAAGAGGGATTGAACTCACAGCTTGGTGAGGTTGACCGCCTTGGTGAGGAGCTCCGCCATGGCAGGGGTGGCCTCGGCCGTGCTCTGGACCTCCAGGGGAAGGCCATTGACCAAGGACAGCTCCAACGCGATGACGTCCACCGAAGTGGGTGAGAGTAGGAAGGTAACGTGGGGGATGTTGGCGAGGGCAGAGAGGAAGGAGACCCTAGCGCCTTGGGAGAGCTGCACGAAGGGGACGATGTGGCCGAAGGCGAGGAAGAGAAACATTGCCACATGAAGCTGGCCATCCACGGCGTCGCTTCGGCTGTCCCTGCCCATTTCTTCCTCCTCAACTCTCTCTCTCTCTCTCTCTCTCTCTCTCTTTCCACACTAGGACGTCGGCGCCAGAGAAGAAGGGTTGCATCCTCACTACCCTTCTCTCTCCTCTTCTATTCATTTTTCAAAAATTGAAATTAAAGATAAATAAGTAATTTTATACGTCTAGTTTAAGTTAACTATAGTTAAGTTACATTTCCGTTATGTCGCCGTCAGGAAAGTGATGGTGATGATTTATTTTAAAATTAAAGAAGATTGTAAGGATTTATTTATAAATATAAAGATCAAAAAGATATATTTGAAATTAACGTAGATTATAAGAACTTAAATGTAAAAATTCTTTTTATTTTTCCTTTGTACACGCTTGTATCACAATCTAAGGCTGTCTGCTACAGTGTGATGAGGTAGCATAAACCACCTCCGTCACATTGTATCATTGGTGTGTGCATGCCACCCGAGGCATATGTGAGATAGATGTGCCTCACTTTTTGAGTGGCTCAACTCCTTATTTGGTGGTGATGAAAATTAAAATTTCAAAGGATGTGGAATAATTCTAGAGGCTAATTGGAGTAGTTTTTATTTTTTTATTTAAAAAAATAAATAAATATTTTTTATGTGTATTTGATCGAGTGACTTTGCTTTAGTTTCACGATTGGACAATGTAATTTAAATCTTAAGGAATGAAAAAACCCTTCATTTAATATTAAAAACTTCTGATAATTTTTATTTTTTATTTTTTTACATGAAGATGGAGTGTTTGGATCACATAAATATTCATCTAATGGTCAGTAAAGTTAGAATGATTGGTTTTACGGCAAAAGATAAGTTCTTTTCTATTTTTTAAATTAAAAAGTTAAAATAAAACAAGATAAATATTGGTCATCTGATAAACGCAGGCCAATGGATCAGATGGCCAGCGCCTAGGTGCAGTGGCGGATCCAGCCTTGTCCTGGGACTCTATTAAATTTTGCAAAATTCATTGACCTAATCTAAAGCAGTCTAGTCTAAGATCTCACCGACCTAGTTCAAGACTCCACTAGTTCAATCTAAGACTCCATATAATCTAGTTCAAGATCCCACTGACCCAAACATATTTATGACTTAATATTTGAGTGACCCGACTAGACAAAATTTCTGCGTCCACCACTGCTTGGGTGTGCACTGTCCAGCACAAAGTCCAGCCACAACGTAGAAATCGTACAACGTGGGATTCTGTCGGTCACATCTCTCTCTTTTTTTCAATATTTTTTGTCTTATGGATTAAATCTAAATCTAACCGTTGAAACAAGATCGTTAACAAGAATTCTTTATTTATGATTTTAAGGATTATTTAACCTATTATATAATTGTCCCTTCTTTGCTTGTATGGTGCGTGTGATGGAGACGGTTCAAAAATGAATGAACCCAAGGTTTCACGTGGATGTGATGCGCTAACTATGGAAGCCATAAGGGGATGTAAGAGGGACTTGACCCTGTGGTCCCAATTTGGTAACTTGGAAACATTGGGGACCACAGTTATAGAATTTAAGTTACTAAGCCGTCTTACTTGTGAAAGGATTTATTCTAAATGGTTTTCTTTCATTTTTCTATTTGTACTGTGGAAATCCATTCATAATTTATGGATAAAGACTATGCACGATGGAATGACTCATGTTTATCATCTTCATAAGCTAACTTTGTAAGGGTTGTACGGAGAAGTGGAGATTAAAACTAATAATCATCAAATTGCCTCATAATACACAATATTCATGTGAGAATTTCTGATCCCTTTCACGACTAAAAATTGGAAATGAACACTTTCGATCTTTACCTTGTTCATATTTGAATTTGTATTTGAAGATTGATTCTGGTAGTGAGATGTCGTTAGTCGTGTAGGTATCCGATGTCCAACGATATCCACATAATTCTTCAATTGGTGGACCTTCTCAACTCTCCATTGAGATCGGCCTGATCTCGAGTTCTTCTTCTCTTTACAAATGCCGATGTCACATAAACGGGCTCTCTTGGCAGAGCGAAAGATAGAACGGAGGAGAGAGAAATAGAGGGCACTCCTTAATGAGGGGGCCAGTCAGAGAGGAGAGAGAAGAGACAACCAAACTAAGAAAATCTTGGAGGTTGGCCCAGAATTACTCTTCGGCATTTATTTATATTAACCTCACAATTTTTCATAAAACCTCATGAGTTAATATAATTCTCATTTAAATTTCCATCGACCAAGAATCTATAGTGTATGACTCCCTAGGTCCATATGGTAATCTAGTCTCCAGTCCATTAATGTTCCGTCTCCGAATTTGGCTCAGTACACCGACTCACATCGGACTCTGAATACGCAACATCGATTTAATGAACATATATGAGAGATAAACATATCACAAGATAATTTAAATAAGTGTTATTATCATGATATAGTTCAAATAAATAGCAAAATATTAAAGTTTACAAATTATAATATCCATCAAATAATATTCTCACCTAAATAAAGAAAATTACATCAATCTCTCGTAATTTTCTATTAGATCAAATTACTAAATTGAAAAATAAATTTCTAAAAGTTCTTCTAAAGGTCTAACAAGCTTGATTTCTCATTTAAGTGGATCGTAATTTGGTTCTTCCTGAAAAATATTTAGTCGGATTATGAGTCTTCTACTCAGTAGACTTCAAATCATCTACATGACTTAATATATAATAAATCTGTAAATCACATTATACAATTATACTAAACATGATGATCAGATCAAATTCTATATATAGTACAACAAAAAAATGACATGAAGTATGTCATATTTGTCAAATATTATCATATGAATATTTTCTAATATAAATAATCAGATTTGAATAAGATAATTATATGGTCAAATCATGATATTCAAATAATAAATTTTATGTTTCATATCATAATTTTCTAGTCAGTGCACTTATCGAACAAATAATCTCTAGTCCATAAGAGGTTCACATCGCACATATCAAATTCTCACATGACCAGTAACATATTAACTTATTCATTGTCATTGTTTTTTATAATTTTAAGATTTGAATTTATTTGTGCGCTTGATCTAACTTAATTAAATGATTGTGATTGTTTGTTTGACCCGATCCTACTATCTATAAATGAAATAACGTTAATTACATCTTCGAAAAAAGAAAACTCTTGATTAATCATTGGAAGAACTTGGTGTAACACTTTATAAACCAAGATAAGAAAAATTGCATCACAATATAACAATTTTCATTTCAAAAGGATTTAAATTCTAGTTGTGAGAATGTTTCAACTCTATTGATTTTTGTTTGCAAGGTTGAGTATGCAGCAGGAAGGCGCAGACTCGCCTATCATTTTTACTTTTTACAATTAAATTTCAAAAGTGTATCAAAGGGTTTGATTTCTTACTTGTTTATTAAATTACCAAGAATGAGAGACATTTTGGAGTCATTTCAGAGTGATGTATATAGATATACATTGAAGACTTATTGAGTTTTTTTATATTTAGAAGTGAGTATGAAGGTTGAGTTTGCGGCACGAACACACAGACTTATTCTTCACCAGTCTTATTAACATAGACTTAGATTTGATTACTTTTCTGATTGCAAGAGAGGTGAAACATCTTTTTAGAGTTTTCTAATTGATATGAGTGATGATATTTGCAGAAATTAAGGTATGATACTAAAATGCAAGTTTATAGCTGAGTCTGCAGCAAGAAACTCGGATACATTAGAGACTTGTGATTAGAATTTTAAGAGCTTTTGATAAATCACTTTTCTTGAGGATTTCTTGATATATTTTTGGTGCAGTGAAATCAGACCAACTGTCCACCATACATTAGCTATATATATATAAATAAAGAGTTAGAGAGAGGGGAATGCTACAGTCTAATAGAGGTAGTTACACAAAGAACCATTAGATTTTTAATCTAATGACAGCAGAAAAAAAAGAAAAACTAAGTAAAGGGTGAAGAGAGAGGAAGGGAGAATTTTTTTTTTTTCACTACCTTCCGATCATCAGATCGGACGGTTGGGGACCCCCCCCTCCACACGAAGCACGGGAACGTTTTGCCATGCAGGGAACAGGACCTTAACTGTTCATTTTTTTTTTCTTTGTACACCCTTGTATCACAATCTAAGGCTGTCTGCTACAGTGTGATGAGGTAGCATAAACCACCTACGTCGTGTGTGCGTGTCACCCGAGGCACATGTAAGATAAATGTGCCTCACTTTTTGAGTATCTCAACTCCGTATTTGGTGGTGCTGAAAATTAAAATTTCAAGGGGTGTGGAATAATTCTAGAGGCTAACTAGAGTAGGTTTCTATTTTTTATTATTTAAAAACAAAGTTTTATGTGTATTTGATTGAATACTGTGCTTTAGTTTCACAATCGGACAATGAAATTTAAATCTTCAAGGAATAAAAATAATCTTAAGATGGTCATTGAATATAATTTTTTTTTATTTTTTATTTTTAACATGGAGATGGAGTGTCTGGATCACATAAATATTAATCTAATGGTTAATAAAGTTAGAACGACAAAAGATAAGTTCTTTTCTATTTTTCAAATTAAAAAGTTAAAAAATAAAACAAGATAAATATTGGCCATCTGATCAACAAGACAAATTAAAAAGTTAAAATTATTCTATTTATGATTTTAAGGATTATTTAATCTATTATGTAGTTGTCCCTTCTTTGCTTGTATGGTGCGTGTGATGGAGACGGTTCGAAAAAAAATGAACACGTGGATGTGATGCGCTAATTATGGAAGCCATAAGTCGATGTAAGAGGGACTTGTCCCTGTGGTCCCAATTTGGTAATTAATCTGGAAACATTGGGCACCACAGATATAGAATTTAAGTTAGTAAGCCGTCTTGCTTGTGAAACGATTTATTCTAAATGGTTTTCTTTCGTTTTTCTAATTGTACTGTGGAAATCCATTCATAAATTATGGATAAAGACTATGCACGATGGAATGACTCATGTTTATCATCTCCATAAGCTAACTTTGTAAGGGTCGTACGGGGAAGTGGAGATTAAATTTAATAATCATCAAATTGCCGCAGAATACACAATATTCATGTGAGAATTTCTGATCCGTTTCACGACTAAAAATAAGAAACGGACAGTTTCGATTTTTATCTTGTCCAGATTTGAATTTGTATTCGAAGATTGATTCAGGCAGTGCAATGTCGTTGGTCGCGTAGGTATCCGATGTCCAACGATATCCACATAATTCTTCAATCGGTGGATCGTTCTCAACTCTCCATTGAGATCGGCCTGATCACGAATTCTTCTTCTCTTTACAAACGCCGACGTCACATAAACGGGCTCTCTTGGGGGAGCGAAAGATAGAACGGAAGAGAGAGAAATAGGGGGCACCCCTTAATGAGGGGGCCGGCGAGAGAGGAGAGAGAAGAGACAACCAAACTAGGGAAATCTTGGAGGTTGGCTCAGAATTTCTCTTCGGCATTTATTTATATTAACCTCACAATTTTTCATAAAACCTCATGAGTTAATATAATTCTCATTTAAATTTCCATCGACCAAGAATCTATGGTGTGTGACTCCCTAGGTCCATATGGTAATCTAGTCTCCAGTCTATTAATGTTACGTCTCTAAAATCCGGTTCAGTACACCGACTCATATCGGATTCTGAATACACAACATAGACTTAATGAACATATATGAGAGAAAAACATATCAAAAGATAATTTAAATAAATGTCATTACCATAACATAGTTCAAATAAATAGCCAAATACTAAAGTTTACAAATTACAATATCCATCAAATAATATCTCAAGTCTCAATCTCATCAAAATAAAGAAAATTACATCAATATCTCATAATTCTGTATTAGATCAAATTACTAAATTGAAAAATAAATTTCTAAAAGTTCTTCCAAAGGTCTAACAAGCTTGATTTCTCACTTAAGCGGAGCTTGATTTGATTCTTTCTGAAAAATGTTTGATCAGATTTATGAGTCTAGTAGTCAGTAAACTTCAAACTATCCACATGATTTAACATATAATAATTTTACAAATCACATTATACAATTACACTAAACATAATGATCAGATCAAATTCTATATATAGTACAATACGTATCATGTCATATTTGTCAAATATTATCATACGAATATTTTTTAATACAAATAATTAGATTTGAATAAGATAATTATATAGTCAAATCATGATATTCAAATAACAAATTTAATGTTTCATATCATAGCTCTCTAGTTAGTGCACTTATCGAACAAATAACTTCTAATCCATTAAAGGTTCACATCGCACTTATCAAATTCTCACATGACTAGCAACATATTAACTTATTAATTGTCGTGATTTTTTATGATTTTAAGATTTGAGTTTATTTGTGATCATTCGTTTGACCCAATCCCACTATCTATAAATAAAATAACGTCAATTACATCATCCGAAGAGAAAAACTCTTGATTAATCATCGGACGAACTTGGCGTAACACTCTATAAACGAAAATAAGAAAAGCTGCATCACAATATAACAATTTTAATTTCACAAGGATTTGAATTCCAATTGTAAGAATGTTTTAGCTTTGATTGAGTGTCGGAAACTAACTAGCTTCCTAATTGGGACACCAATAGACTTAATGGGCCTAGTTTGACTTCATTGTTGACTTATCCATTCTAAACCCATTATTATATCACTAATTATCTATTAATTAGATTTAATTCTTAATAATTAATTAAATAATATAAATAAGCTTAATTAAGTCTTAATGGGCTCTAATTAGGCCTAATCAACTAAATATTAACTAAGTGAGCTTAGCAATTCAAAATCTATAAATAAAATGAAATGGGGTCGATGTCTAGGTCATAACATGTACAACATGAAGCTAAACCCTACCAAGTGTGCCTTTGGGGTCACAGCTGGGAAGTTCTTAGGCTTCATGATAACCCAGCGGGAGATTGATGATAGAATTGGGTGGCCTCAAAGCCAATCATTGTACATTCTAGTTCAGATTATTAATAAAGGCAATTATTTCTTCATTTACAGTTCTTGCAAATTAACTATCGTAATGAAAGTCCGTAGACAAATGTATGGGATATTGAATCATGATGAGATCATGATAGTGAGATCAATATCCTTAGTCACTTGTCTTAAACAATTCTCGATCATAGGATATTTGAGATGGACATTAAATATCCGATAAGATTGACACAAGTTATGTCTGCTCGTGTGATGAGGGTGAATAATCTCATATTCACTCGTGTGGTGACACTAAGATAAACTTGTGGGTGCTCATTAGAGAATGAGTTCACTGAACAGACCAAAATAAGAATTCATGGATGGTAATTATACCTATTAGTCAACCAGGGAATTCAATCGTTGCAGTAGCACAGTTGGTCCTTTGACCTGAGTCACCAATGATACCTTGTTTGTAGACCATTGTGTCTTGATTCTCTGACTTGTGGATTTTAACTATTAAGTCCACGATAGTCAGTCTCTCAGATACAGTGGAAAGCTTGCGAAGGTAATTGAGTGAACAACAAGGGATCACTCACTCTTGGTATAAGACTGGAGAGAGAATGTCCTATGGATATATACACAGAAATCTCTGGCCAGGGTCAAATGAAAGATATGTCTTTCTAAAAATTAATTGAGTACTGGAATCCATCTAAATAATGCGATAGAGGGTTTGACTATAAAACCATACCCTTGCGTTATTGGGACATTAGATGAGTGAAGGATTTTATCTGTGCGGTATCTGCAGACGGAAAGGTTCAAATAAAGGGAACAATATCCCTTATATCTTCTGGGATCCTGGGGTAGTGTTTGGTACTGTTCATGGTCAGAAGGCCAAGTAGATTAATCATTAGATGATAAACCACTTATTTATTAAATTAATTATTTAACATACGATGTTTAAATATTAATTAAACTTTAGAATTAGTTCTAAATTTAATAGGCCTGAAACCGGACTGATATATGGGCCTAGAGGGTCACACACATAAGAGTTCTCGTCAGACGGTGAGAGATGTTAAATATCATGCTTATCTGGGTTTTTATGAAAAGTCGCAGGATAAACATGAATATTTAATGGAGAGTTATCCAAGGCCAAACTCTTGGATAATCATGAGAATTAATCCTTATGCTTATCCTTATTTCTTATATAAGGAGGCCAAGGGGAGGGGTGAAAAAGGTTGGACAAAAATACACACTCTCATATTCTCTATCTCCTCTCTCTCTCTCCTTCTCTCTCTCTTGGAGTAGATCTTTCTCTTTCCGCGCATGGTGGATTTGAGATCGGGTCGGAGTACTCAAGTCGAGGAGGAAAACGCGTATGCATCAGGAACTCGTGTGGATACCTCTAGAGATCGTGCGCGTGTGCGATTACCGAATCGGAATCATCAACGGGAGATTCGAAACCCGCAAAGGTGAAGAACCGTTCTTCCCGCGTTTATTTAATTGTCCATTTTACGATTCCAGCAACCGATACATAGGAATCGGTTTAATTTTCCGCTGCATTCTAGGCGATTCCCAACAGTGGTATCAGAGCCAGGTTGCTGGTTCGATCGTAAAACGGCATCGTTTTGCGTGATTATTTCTCATTATGCGTGAAGAACCTGTATTGTACATGTTCTTGGGCTAAAATTTATTTAAATATCAGGGAATCGTTCCCCGCGTTTTTTTTTAGAATGTCTAAAATTATTGGGATATGATCCCGGATTTAAATAGGGTCCTTCTTGGGGCTGCTCCGAATGGGTAGAAGATTATCATGATAATTTTTGGGGAGCCACAGGGATGATCCCTGTTTTCTATGGCAGTCTGGTTCGACCAGATACATCTCCGATGATAACCGGAGATTCCCCATCACAGGCGGTGTGAGTGCTTAGAATGACCGTGTGATTATCATGAAAAATCTAGGTTATTTAGTGTAAAATAAACCTATTAAAAACAACAACTAAGTGCAGTGATCGCCAGAAACTTTTAACTAAAAAGTTCCAAAAGAAGTATGATCGCCTACATGTTTAAACGCGGAAGATATGGAGTCCTTGGTTCCCCTTCCTCAGCCGGCTGAAGAAAGAGAGCCCTTCTTTGCTTTTTGTTCTTGCTGTTGAATTTGAAATTTGAGGTTGAGGTTGAGGATCGTCCAAAAATCCCTTTTGACTTGTGCTTGATTTGCTCATTTTGATTCTCTCGTTGTTGTTGAGTGCAGCAGGAATATAAAGAAAAGGAGATAAAGAAACAATGATGAGAATTTTAAGCAAAAGCAGTATCTATTCTAATCATGATGCTAAGCATGCAATTAAACAGCAAACTTACTTGTTGAGTGGCTTTTGAAACCCCTTAATCAAGTAGGTTTTGAAGAGAATGAATGTGTTGTGTGTGTTTGCATGAAGTGAATGATGAAGAATGTAGAACTAAATGAAATGCAGATGCGGAAATGAAAAACTTATGCCCAATTGTTGAATTCTTGAATAGATGAAGACTCTTGAAAAGACGCCGACTTCTGGAAACAGCGCTTCAGCGTTCCGACGTTGTTGCTTTGATCTTCAATTCGCTATCGCTCCAGTAATTCAACTCAAGATTATGTTCTCTCTCTTTTTTTACTCTTCAACATGTAAGGTATTTATAGACTTCTTCTGCGTTCGTGATTAACATAAAAAAAAATTTAGGATTTATCTATCTTAACCGACAGATAAATACTGATTAATTCATCTTTATCTGTAATTATCTAAAACGCGTCCAGTATGGCTGACGCCTTTTCAGATTAATTAAGATAAGGATAAATATTCGGGAAACTTATCTTTATCTTTATCAGCTAAAACGCATTTACATGTGTAGACGTTTTTTACACTAATTAAGATAAAGGATAAACATTCGGAAGAGAAGTTAAAATAGCTTAGGAGACCTAAAACGCGTCAAGCCTCACAGACGCCTTTTAGCTAATTAATCAACTGATTAAAATTCAAATTTAAACATTAAAATAAGAATAAACTCTAAATGGCGTCTTGACAGGTTGACGTCTTTTAAGTTTCTTCATATTTTTAACTGAAATTTGAGTTAAAATCAATTTAATTGATTAACTTAAACATGTCTGTTAAACCCGACACTTAAAAAGATCAATAAAAATCAATCAATGGTTAAATATCAGACCATTCTGAGGCATTATTATATGATATGAAATTTATTCGAAATGACGTCAAAATTAGCGTGTCTACAGCTGCCTCACCTTGACATCGTCTTTGCAAGGGAGTGAAATGAAATGGAATGTACTGAAAAGGTGATGCCAAGGTGTGATGAGACACGCTCTTAACATCACATGATTTGGAATTTTTCTCAAAATTATCAATGAAGATAGCTCAAGGAAATCAATGGAATCAATCATGTCTGGATGAGGTAGACAAGGAAATAAAATAAAGTCGATCAACCTCCACGGAGTGGGAAGTACCCCAGGTCATAGACACTGTAGGTTTCATCATGGGGAGCGTTTGCCAGTCAATGTGGACGTGCTGCAGCCATGATGGATCTTAAAAGAAAACAAGAAATATTGGATAAAGAATCTAAGAAATGATATAATTCCAATGATATCTTCAAGCGAACCTCAAAGATAATCAAGATACTCAATTCAGAATGGAATATTTCATATCATGTTGAGATTATTTAATTAATGGTCTGAAACTTAATCAGTAATCAATTTTTATTATAATGATTTCAAAGTCCTACATGATGCATGCTGGGCTAAAAGAAAAATATAAAGTCAAATAAAATATAAATTAATCAAGGATAATATTGTTAAATTGTCATTAATGAGTCAATATACCAATTCTTGTAATTCAGTGCTAAGCCGAAGCTCGTTTATCCACGCACCGTTTCACAAAAGTGGAACCATCGTCCTCACTAATCAACAATCCAGCGGCCTATCCGTGCGATTAAGAATTCTCTGGAATTATCACTGTTTTTTTTTTGTTGTAGGGGAACTCAAATTCCAGTTTCATCAAAACCACAAGGTCTTTGATATACTCTAAAAAATATTTAATATATAGTAATGCAAATGATTTACATGAAATAATACAAGGGTAGAAATAACCGTCTTTTTAGCCACGGTTGAGACTTCATGAATTTCACAATATGATCTTCTTGATATTTCCTTGAATTTCTCAGGTTTTCTTGAATTTCCTGCAATCAAAATTCCTTAGTAACTTCAAACAAATATTCAATTTAAGCCACAAAAACCACAGAATTTCGGGTAAATCATAGAAAGGCTGAAACGCGTCGTGTCGAGAAGACGCCATTCAGTGTTGAAACGCGGCAGTGCTCCTCGACGTCTTTTACTCACAGAAACAAGTTTCTGGCTGTTCTCTACTCGGATTCCAACTCTACCAATGCACATCCCTTTTCCAATCCGGAAAAGGTCTTCTTAGGATCGCAATTCCTTCTATATAAACATCCTTAGGTTGTTCCCAAGCAATCCTACCATAATCCAAAGATCCAAAGTTGAGTTTTCTTCCAAATTTTCAAGGTTTCTTCAAGGTTTCCAAACTTCCCAAGCTTCAAGAAGGAGGAATTCCGAAAAAGGGGATGGATTCTTCAAACAAGAAGATGAAGATGTCTCTAGAGAAATTTGCCGACATAGAGAATCACCTTAATGGAAGAAATCCCAATCTTCAAGTAAGTTCAATCAACTTCCTTTTCAATTTTTCTTCATGTTCTTCATGTTCTTTATCAAACTCTCTTTTTATTTTCAGAATTATCCCATGTTTCCTGGACCAAGAAAATTCACGTCTCTCCCTTGGATTCGTAAACTTGCAAAAAGTGTTAAACTTTCCATACAAGTATTCATATCCAAATGGAATCTTCAAGGACTTGTAGTGCTTGCCAAGAATTACAAGAGCGCGAACGTAGATTGGGCGGCTATGGGTGCCTTGATCGAGTGGTGGCATCTCCAAACTCATACGTTTTTCTTCCAAGACTTCGAGTGCACGATCCTTCTAGAAGAAGCGGAACTTCTATTAGGTCTCCCAAAGACCAAAGACAACAAAGATAAGATAGCCTTGACAAAAGAGAAAATCACCGGTCAACAATTGTTGACATCGATCATGAAGGATCCTTCAGAAGCTAAAGGATGCCTTACCAAAAAAGGGATCAATCTTGCAAAGCTAGCTGAGTGGACTTTATATGAAATTGATGATCTAAGGGAGGATGAAACAGAGGATATAACAAAAGCTTTCGTTACATGCCTTGCCGGTGCCTTGTTCTTCCCTGCGCAAGATAACATCTTAGAAGATGATCAAGTTAGTGCTATTTGCGCAATCTTCGAAGGTAAATCCATTAGCACTGTACTCTTAGCATATCTTTACAGTGGACTTTCTGCGGCCTCTGTGGGTCGTCCTCCATATGGGTGCATGTTACTCTTTGCCTTGTGGGTTGAGCTTCACTTCAAGTTTGAGCATAGCAAGAAAAGGCCTCTGAATCCATCTCAGATCTTCTTGAATAGTCCAATTCATTGCATAGCTAATATTGTAAAGTTCAATGAATACATGGTCAACAAAGTTCCAAAACTCAAGACTCGGGCCGACTGGAGAGAGTATTTGAAGCTCATGACATCCGACATATTCGACTCGTCTCCACTCGCTCTTGTTGGAAAGCCAGTTTGGGTGCGCCGTACAACGGGAGCAGACCTCAAGTTGATTGGAACCACCGAATTCGTGCTATACAACCCACATCGGTGTCTTACTCAACTTAGCTTGGGCCGTCGTGAATTCCCTGAGTTTTCTCCCACACTCCCAATCAAGAAGCGCGACTTGGAATCTGACGAAGATTATGAAGCTATACAAATCATTACTACTCTGTGGAACCTTGGCTTTAGCTATCGTGTAAGATCCTCTCAAGATAGAGATAGATGACTGAAATTTCCTTACCTTAAAGGTCTTCATGATATTCTCCCTTAAATGTCATCTTTCTCTTTTTTTTTTTTTTTTTTCTTTTTTCTTGATGTAATAAAGGATTTCATTGAATAAAGATTGATTTTTCATGCCTTGGAATCTTTCCCCAACTTTCTGTGATGTGCACATAATTTTTCCTTTAGTAAAGACTTGATTTTTCCTGAAAATTCAACAATTCGGGTTCTGTAAAATGTAAAACGCGTCCACTCAGAATGACGCCTTTCAATCATAATTCTTTTCCAAAAATTTAATTTAATCCTCAAAAACCCGATTAAAAGGTTAAATTGCGTCTACCAGACAAGACGCCTTTACATTATAATTCATTTTTAGAAATTTAATTTATTCCTTAAAATCTGATTTAAAACCTAAATTGCGTCTACTAGACAAGACGCCTTTAAATTTCTCTCTCCTACCTTTTTTTAGGATTCTGCCATTAATTCCATGATTAATTCCCTAAAACGCGTCTTGATAATAAGACGCATTTCATGATTTTCCTCTGTACGGCTCTGACCAGAATTGGCGGTAATATGAAACGCGTCTGTATGTGTGGACGTGTTTAAGTTAATTTCAAACAGCTGTCCTTGCCGCCTCAACTTATGCGCCATAAAACGCGTCTGTCTGAGTCGACGCCTTTCAACCTTTTGTTTACAGACCCGCGAAGGCCCCCTTTCTTCCTCACTTTTCACCCTACCTTTCTCTCTCTTCACCGGCGGCGATCTCGAACTCCGGCGATCTCGCTCTCTCCCCCTCGAAAACTCCCTTCTCGAGCTATGGAACACGGTGAGGGCTCTAGGACAAAGAAGGCTTTGGCCAAGAGAAGGCGGAGGCACGAAGAAGAAGCCCCCGAGGAGGTCCCGGCGATGCTAGCCGAGGCGGCGACCTTTTTGGAGGAGGAACTCCCTCCACCGGCACCCATGTGTAGGTGCCCGGAACGTCCCCCGCCGCGGCTGCGGGCTTCGGGCGAGGGTTCGTCTCCGTTCGTCTTAGCACTGTGGCGATTAAAAGGGGGTTAGAAATAAAGGATGTGATCGCCAGGAGCATTACCTTACGGTCCCTGTACTCCGCAGGATGGTGAGGTGATCGCACTCTGAGGGAGCGGGAGATGGTGGTTTCTCCTTCTCTTCCTCCGGCCGGCCAGAGGAGGAGAGCTCGGTAGTCTGCGCGCAGGATCTGGTAAGAGCCCCTGAAAAGAAAAGACAAACAAAGAAAAGAAATAGCCCGATTAGAACTGTGACATGTAGAATCTGTTCATGCAAATATAAAAATTAACTAAAATTAGAGGGAGACGTACCGGATGGGTGTTTGGGAGGGAAGGTGACCATATGTTATGGCCACCTACCTCCCGATTTTTGTTTGGAACCTCTGGGGGTAAAAGGTGCTAAGTCATCCTAGGATGTATGCATGCAGATAAGTGCTCGTGTGTGAAGAGTGAAATGATGTGTTGAAGGTAAAAGAGAGTGAAAGAGAGAGGATGTTACGGCATTGATGGAAATTGGAAATGCAATGAAGTGAAAAAGGTGAAAAGTAAAAGAGGGTTAGGAAGATAAGCCCATTTGGAGTGACGTTCCTCATGAAACAGCCTTCTGACTCTTTGCCCGCTCGACTCCTCAAAGCCGACCTGCTCCGAGGAAGAAACTCCTTCTTAACCCCTCCTCCTCAACCCCCTTGCTCGAGGGAACCTGGGGGGTTTAAATAGATGAAGGAAAAAATATGAGGAAATAGGGGTCTAAATCCCCGTAAATCATCCTTCAACCAATAGGAAGTGGTCAAGGGTCGGAGGTGGTGCGCGCGGTAGTCGACGGAGTGGGGAGTGGTCGGAGTAGTGGGGGACGAGGGCGGCGAGTAGAGGAGATCATGGGGAAGACGGAGTCAAGGGGGTGGTTAAGGAGTGGACGGCCAGGTGACATGCCTTCCATTCTTGTGGTGGAAGGCTGCCCGGCTGGCCTTCGAAGGGGGTGGAAGGCGAGGGGTGGCCTTCGAAGGTGGTGGAAGGCAAGGGAGCTGGCCTTCCACGAAAAAATGGTGAAAAGTGAAAAAGGCGGCTAAAACGGTGGAAGGCAAGGTAGCTGGCCTTCGAAGGGGGTAGAAGGCGGGGGGTGGCCTTCGAAGGGGTTGGAAGGCGGACTGGCTGGCCTTCCACGTAAAGGTGAAAAGGGTGGCCAAAAGGGTGGAAGGCAAGGTGGCTGGCCTTCGAAGGTGGTGGAAGGCGAGGGGTGGCCTTCGAAGGGGGTGGAAGGCGGACTGGCTGGCCTTCCACGAAAAAGGTGGCTAGAGTCGGGATTTGGTTAATGGGCCTAGCTGGTAGTGGGCTGAGATGGCTGAAATGAGGGGATTTTGGTGATGAAGGGCTAATGATGGATTGGGTTCATGACCAAAAGGGTGGTCCAAAATCGGTGTCTACAAATGCCCCTCCGGGACACCTATTTTGCAGTGGAGTGGAACGGAATGATAAATAGGTGTTCCGGAAATCGAGACTGATTTTGGACAACCCGAAAAATGAATGAGCTATATCCAAGGATGATATGCGAATGCGGCAAATGCATGAAAGCTAGCCATTCGAGTTGCAAGAGTGGTTTAAGAAAAGGAACAAAGTTCAGTACTAGAGAATCACAGTCCGTGGGACCCCCAGGTGCTGGAACCGCGAGGCCTTGGCGTACCAGAATATAGCGATCTGGCCCAAGGGGATCTCAAGCATGAAAGGTGTAGGAGTGTGACTTGAAGAACTCTCAACACAACGGGCGCGCGGTGGCCTGGCGCATCATGGGATCGCCAAGTGAGAGACTCTCAAGCGCACTTGCTGAAAAAAGGAGAAAGGGGTCTTGCAATTCAAAAGGCTAACAGACGTACAACTGTCAGAATCACGGATCAGCGATGGGTTAAGCAGTGTGATGAATCATGGTCATTGCCCCTAGGGCGAGGATGAATGCTTATGCAAATGCATGCTGGGTTGAAATCTTTTAAAAAAACAAATTCCTAATGCAGTTCCTAATGCAAACAGGAGGGATTTATTGGCCAATCGAATAACTTGGAGAATATAGACTCCTCATTATTTTGTTTAAAGAGGAACTCAGAGTCTATACGCCCGAAGTTATTAGCCTCCTGTGTCTTCAATCCTACTTGCTTCGGATTCCCTGCAGCTGCAAGAACGCACATCAGTAAATGTAAATAATCAATGATCCATAATATCTTAATGTCGAGCTGCAAGGAATCGAGGGACAAAGGTCCCTGTCGAGTCGAAGCCAGCGCGGAAGATATGACCATTCTCAAAGTAGAATGCCAATCCAGCTGCTTTCGGCTTCGACTCGATAGCAAAAGCATCCACCTTTTGGACAGAATCCTTTTCCTGTATGCACAAAATGAAGGGGAAATAGTTAGTAGTATCTGTTTTCGGCCCCTTGCCCAAAAGAGCGACTACCTTTTCCCTAGCCTTCGCATAGGGTCAAGGGGCCGTGTTACTAACCAGACAAAAGGAAAGCATTGAAATTGACGTGACAAGAAAATATGCAAATGATAGCGGATATTAACAAGTGGAGTGTGTGATGAAAAACATTTTTTTGTTGATTCCGTCTACCTGGTGACTGCCCAGACTTAGGCTGGTTGAATGATAAAAGAGAAATGCACACTCAACTTCCCAGGTATCCTAAGCTCACATCTAGATTGATTTGGGCCTCTAGACTCCTCAAACTAACCTTGACCGGTTAAGACTCATACTGATGACAATACCGTCATGCCATGCTTAGGCTCCCAGCTGCTTCCGACCACCAAGTTTGCCCAAAAAGCTTTCGAGGTAAATGATTTGCCCGACCCGGGTCTCTTTCCTCACAATCTAGAAGGTATATGATGGAACACCTTGGAACCCTAGCGGTCAACCGCGCGACGCTGACCCGGAATCAGACGCCGTCGCACCGATTGGTGACGCGCATGCATTGACCTAAGCCCGAAGTTTTCGAGAGTACACATCGAGATTATGGTTAAGAAATTAGTTCACCAGAAACATCGACGTTACTCTTCACCCATTTTAGACTCCTGTGATCATGTGAGCATGTGACGATTTTTGAAAACGAACCATTTTAAAATGATGTTCAGTCTTTAGATAGCTATCTCGTGCTGAACCTTGGGGGAGAAAACGTGAAGAAATTGTGGAGACAAACCTCACAGGAGGATCAACAGAACCGTTAAAAGGACAAGCTACGACAAAACGGACTCCTTTTGACCTCCTAGATGCCCCAATTTTGACTTTTCAGGCCTTTATTGGATTTCTTGGCCAGGCACGGTCACGACCAGGCTTTTTTCATGATTGCTTGAACCCCTTTTTCTTTTGTTTGTATTTCTTTTCTGCTCTTGACATTTTTGGGGTTATTTGATATTCCGCCTGCGGGGACACTGCCCTCTTCTCGTGCTCTGGTCCTTTATATTTCATTTCTGGGCCCTTCTTTTTGTTGAGGGGTTACATCCATCGGGTTTTTGAGGAACCGCAGTTTGCTGAGCTCAACCGTTTAAGGGCGTCAACTGTCCTGATCGGTCGAGAGACAAAGAGCAAAAGTTGCATTTGACAGTGCACTAAAGACTTGGAACTCATTTTAAACAGGTTCTTTTTGAAAAATGTGCAGGTGTGTGCATCTCATGATGAGCATAGGGATCCGTATGAAAGTAAAGTAGACACGTTCAAGGTTCTGGTGGACCAAAATCTTAGCCCAATCCTAATGTCAACCCAACCTATCATGCAACTAGACCTAGACAGGGGGTAACGTGGCAGTCACCAGACAGTTGGATTTTGTGTCTTTTCTGATTTTTTTTGTCATTTTCATTAAAGTATGTACATATTTACAAATATTTTGATGCTTTTTGGATATTCGATTTTTTTTGGGATTTTGAAATTTTTGACTTTTTGTATTTTTAAGGTTAAACTTCTTCAAATAGACTCCTATCCAAAGGAAAACTTTTCAAAATATTTACACTTATTTGCTGGAAACGAAAGAACCTACTTACCTCTACAACTTGTAGATAAAGAGGAAGCTATCCAATCCCTAAGCGATTATGCACAAGACTCAGAGGGTGAGTCAGACATGTTGCAAAGGTGGGTCCTTGAGACACAGACCCAATGATGGCAGAATTGCCCCAGGAGTGTGCTACGACCGGTGATAAAAGCCTAGGAGGGGCAGGTGTGTGAAATAGTAAGGGAATGAGAGCGGTGGGTACCTGTTCATCCCTCACTAAGGAGGCTCCTTCTCGTCGAGTGGTTGGTTCATAGAACAACAGCTGTGTTGCGAAATCTTCTGCATCTTCCCTCTGAATTTCATTGATTGCTTCCTTCAACTCATCCTCAAGATAGTGTATCTTGAGTACCTCTTGATTTTCTAAGATGCTCCATTTTCTTGATCCTTTAGTTGATTTGGTTAGTATGTAACCCAATTTGAATCTTCCAATGGTCATATTTTCAAAGATAGGTTCTTGAATTCCCTGCTCTTCTTTGTCTAACCCAGGTCCCGAACTATATCCCATTTTGTTCATAAGCTGCCAACCTATGCTAGGCTGGGGCTTAGCCTGAGAGTCAACCAATGAAAGGATGGGCTCTGCCCCTTTTCCAGGAGTGATCATGGATGGAATTTGTTCAGTCAAGACTAAATCCAAAGGCTCAAGATAGGGGGTACCCTTCATTTTGACAATCTTCCCATTGTATGGGAATTTATAGCACTGATGATTAGTGGAGGGCCCTCCCAAGGTCTGGTCCATCCGAGGCCTTCCCAAAATGGCGTTGTATATGGGCTTGACATCAAGGATGTAGAATTCAAAGATCAAGGCCACTGGGCCAATTTCCAGGTTCCCATTTGAGACCATTATGGAAGTAGACTCAATCTTCTCTGGATCAATCCCTACTTTCTTGGGGGTCTTGAGTGGACAAACATTGATTGATGTCCCAGTATCCAACATGATGAAGTCCAATGAGTGACCCTTGAGTGTTGGGGTCAAGCATGAGGGAAGGGATTGACATTCAGGGGGAGCTAGACTCTTATCTGTGAAGGACATGGTAGGTGTCTGGGTGACTGAGAGAATGGCATTGGTGACCCCCCTGATAGGAAGATCTTCTTTGAATGTAATGCGCTGGAGGAACTTGAACAATGTCTCCCTTTGTGTAGGAGATCTCCTAATCAACTCTAGGACTGGCATCTTGGTGGGAGTTTTCCCTAGATGCTGTAGGATGTCATACTTAGACATATCTGAATCCTCTTGAGAGTCCAAGGGTTGACTTGTTGGGGGAATGATGCGATTTCTCAGTGTAACACCAATTGGACTGGGGTCCACTGCCTGATTTGACTTTAGTGGTTGGACTGGTGGTGGATTTATTAGGCATAATTGGGTTACCGGACCTGGCTTTGGTGTTGGACACAAGATGGATGGAGGAGGTTCTCTGATTGAAATTGAAGGAACTTGGACCAGAGTAACTGGGTTGATGGCTGTTGGTTGTTCCCTAGGTCGTATCAAGACCAAAGGTTTGTCTTGGATGATAGTGGAGACTCCTTGCAACGGCTCTCTAGGTTTGATCGTCCTAGTAGGGCCTTCACGCCATATCCCAACCTCTTCATACTCCCAATACTGTCCTCTATGATCGACATTTGGTTCCAAATTTTTGACAAGGGTGCTCACCCTTTCTAGAGAGCTAGATGGATCTTGGGCCACCTGATAAAAGGGCGGAGGGCCCTTGACTTCCAAGGTTTCAGCAGCCTCTTTCATGTGCCCCCAATTGATCTTGGCACTGGAGAAAGGGGGAATTGCTGAATATGGTTTCTGATTGGATTGGTTGCCTGATCTAGACATAGGACTGGGTGACCTAAAGAGCTGCCCCAAGGCACTCACCTGTTCATTGATTGTCACTCCCTCTATTGGTGGAATCCTCTTACTTCTGTTCTGATTTTCAAAAAAGGATGGCAAAGTGGAACTCCAGATCTGAGATTGAACTACCCGAGCTCGATTATAAAGTTGTGCGAATGTGTGAAATTTGCTCAGCATGAGAATAGACCGAAGCTGCGGGGTAGCGTTATTGACCAACATGGTGATAGCTTGAGATTCGGGGATTTCCACTTTCGCCCTAGAGGCCATTGCCCTCCACCTGTTGGCAAAATACGTGAACTCCTCTTCAGGCTTCATCTTCTCCATCACAAGATCAAACAAGGTGGGAGGCATGGTTGTCATATAACTAAACTGAGTGATGAATTTTTCGGAGACCATATCAAAATTGATTAGGTCTGTGGCGGGTAAGGAAGAAAACCATCTTAAGGCCTCACCTTCTAAGGATTTCTGGAACAGATGGACAAGGAGGACTCTGTCGTAGAGCCATTGATGGGAATCCATGAGGAAACTTGACAGGTGATCATGAGGGTCAGAGGTGCCATCATATTTCCTGTACTCGGGAGCTTTGAATCCTGGTGGAAAGTAGGCCGGAGGGAGCTTACAATAGCTTGAGAGAGAGTGCGGTTGTTTCAGGGTAAGTTTCTCGGCCATGAACTTACGCACATAGGTTTCAACCTCACTTTTATAAATGAATTCTTTCTGCTCGGGAGGAGGTGTAGTTGGAGAGACTGGAATCGGCATGACAGGTGGAGCAACTGGAGTAGGGGTTGGCTGGTTGATGCGGGTCTGAGCTCTGTTGGAAGATCCTTGGAGGTGAGTTCTCCGAGGAGTGGCATCTTGAGTTTTGCCACAGGAGGCCCACTTGATGAGTTGATCAGGGCTGTACCGTGATAACACGGCAGTAAGTTCCGGATCCTCTATCGGGTTTTGGAAGTTTCTGTTGGAGATTATAGGATCACTTTCTGAAGAGGAAGATTCATCCAAGTATCTTCCCTTAAGTTCCTCTCCAGGTGTTTGGAACATGCCCACAAATGTTGGTTGTGGATTCTCTTCAATTTCAAACAGGGGGTTGTGTGTAACATTGTTGCCGAACTGGTCCATGTCATCATACACAGCATTGACATACATTCGGTTCATTATGAAGCACAGACCCTAAATGATTTTATGTTCCACTTGAAATGTTTGCCAATGTTTTATGAAAGTTGGTTTCTAACAAATCAAGTTTAACCTTTAACGACCCTGGAATTTTTCTTTCAAAACATGTTCCACCAAGGTTTAATTAAGTGTCTTTAAATTTGAAACAGTTCACTAATTTCTCACACAAACCCAAGGTTCCTACAGGGTGGTTTCAGGTACAACCTGCTCGGCGGCCAAGTGGGAATCCCTGGCTCGCGGAGACTGACGGAGGTTCCCAACAGAATAGGACTAGTCACACCCGAGTGGGAATCCTCAGATGGAGAGTCAAACTCTGTGGGAGAGGTAACTAGAAGTGTGATGCCGGCTCTTCCTTAAAAACCCCTGCGGATAGCACCCTTGAACCAACCCACAATCCAGCAGACAGAAAAGAAAAGAAAAGACAAGAGAACAGTAAACAAAAAGACAAACTGGAATGCAACAATTTAATCAGAAATATAAAAAAGGACAAAAAAAAATCAGGCCAGCCGGCGCCTGGACGGCAGGCTACTTGGCCGTCCTAAAGCCTGGACGGCCAGGCTGTCGGCCGTCCAGCCTGGACGGCCAGGCGCTTGGCCGTCCTGGGCTCTGGACGGCCAGGTGCTTGGCCGTCCGGGCTGGGCTGGACGGCCAGGCACTTGGCCGTCCGGTCCACTGGACGGCCAGGTACTTGGCCGTCCGGGCTGGGCTGGACGGCCAGGCACTTGGCCGTCCGGTCCACTGGACGGCCAGGTACTTGGCCGTCCGGTCTGGGCGGCCAAGCGCTTGGCCGTTCAGGACTCTGGGCGGCCAAGTGCTTGGCCGTCCACTGGAGGGGCTCTTTTTAAGCTGTCTTACCTGCGCGGCGAGCAAGAGAGTGTCCCACCGTGATCGCCAGAGGACTGTAGGCGCCCGGAACGTCCCCCGCCGCGGCTGCGGGCTTCGGGCGAGGGTTCGTCTCCGTTCGTCTTAGCACTGTGGCGATTAAAAGGGGGTTAGAAATAAAGAATGTGATCGCCATGAGCATTACCTTACGGTCCCTGTGCTCCGCAGGATGGTGAGGTGATCGCGTTCTGAGGGAGCGGGAGATGGTGGTTTCTCCTTCTCTTCCTCCGGCCGGCCAGAGGAGGAGAGCTCGGTAGTCTGCGCGCAGGATCTGGTAAGAGCTCCTGAAAAGAAAAGACAAACAAAGAAAAGAAATAGCCCGATTAGAACTGTGACATGTAGAATCTGTTCATGCAAATATAAAAATTAACTAAAATTAGAGGGAGACGTACCGGATGGGTGTTTGGGAGGGAAGGTGACCATATGTTATGGCCACCCACCTCCCGATTTTTGTTTGGAACCTCTGGGGGTAAAAGGTGCTAAGTCATCCTAGGATGTATGCATGCAGATAAGTGCTCGTGTGTGAAGAGTGAAATGATGTGTTGAAGGTAAAAGAGAGTGAAAGAGAGAGGATGTTACGGCATTGATGGAAATTGGAAATGCAATGAAGTGAAAAAGGTGAAAAGTAAAAGAGGGTTAGGAAGACAAGCCCATTTGGAGTGACGTTCCTCATGAAACAGCCTTCTGACTCTTTGCCCGCTCGACTCCTCAAAGCCGACCCGCTCCGAGGAAGAAACTCCTTCTTAACCCCTCCTCCTCAACTCCCTTGCTCGAGGGAACCTGGGGGGTTTAAATAGATGAAGGAAAAAATATGAGGAAATAGGGGTCTAAATCCCCGTAAATCATCCTTCAACCAATAGGAAGTGGTCAAGGGTCGGAGGTGGTGCGCGCGGTAGTCGACGGAGTGGGGAGTGGTCGGAGTAGTGGGGGACGAGGGCGGCGAGTAGAGGAGATCATGGGGAAGACGGAGTCAAGGGGGTGGTTAAGGAGTGGACGGCCAGATGACATGCCTTCCATTCTTGTGGTGGAAGGCGGCCCGGCTGGCCTTCGAAGGGGGTGGAAGGCGAGGGGTGGCCTTCGAAGGTGGTGGAAGGCAAGGGGTGGCCTTCGAAGGTGGTGGAAGGCAAGGGAGCTGGCCTTCCACGAAAAGATGGTGAAAAGTGAAAAAGGCGGCTAAAACGGTGGAAGGCAAGGTAGCTGGCCTTCGAAGGGGGTAGAAGGCGGGGGGTGGCCTTCGAAGGGGTTGGAAGGCGGACTGGCTGGCCTTCTACGAAAAGGTGAAAAGGGTGGCCAAAAGGGTGGAAGGCAAGGTGGCTGGCCTTCGAAGGTAGTGGAAGGCGAGGGGTGGCCTTCGAAGGGGGTGGAAGGCGGACTGGCTGGCCTTCCACGAAAAAGGTGGCTAGAGTCGGGATTTGGTTAATGGGCCTAGCTGGTAGTGGGCTGAGATGGCTGAAATGAGGGGATTTTGGTGATGAAGGGCTAATGATGGATTGGGTTCATGACCAAAAGGGTGGTCCAAAATTGGTGTCTACACCATGGCGGTGGAAGAAGAAGAGGAGGGCGACCTCCACACGGTAAGATCCCTATGGTTTGAGTGAATGAAGAGGAGATGGGAGAAAGGAGTTCTGACAAGAACCCGAAATCTGGGCTTGAAAGGCATCCAGACCAGGTGACGCCATTCAAAAGGCGTCACCATGGGCTGACGTGTTTCAAACTAAATTCCGAATTTTTAATTAGATAGAAAATAATCTTGAATTGCGTCAGGGCGTGTGGACATGTTTTGAAAAACGTCTGTGTGTGCTGACGCCTTTCAAAACAGAAGTGATTTTCCTGTTTTTTTTAATTCATTGCTGACTCTATTTTTGTTTGTTTTTATTTGCAGGGAGTGATGAGGGCTAGGATCTCCTGGGATTTAGTGGTAGGGGCTTATAGAGGGCTGCCGGACTTCCAGAGGGCGCGCCTGCGCCGGATGGGATTCGGTGAGGTTCTAGACATCGAGCCATTTTGGCTCGATTTGGTCCTCCTGCAGGCATTGCGGGAGAGGTGGCATGCGGAAAGCCGTGCTTTCCTAATGCCATGGGGGCATATGGTCCCCACCCTAGAGGATGTGGCCAGGATCACTGGTCTCCGGGTAGAGGGCCGACCTGTGAGTGGGGTTACTTATGTTAGTATTAGATGGTCTCAAAACCAATCCGATACTGTGTATATATTCAGATTATTAATAAATGGCAATAATTCATTGTGTGTAATTAATTCGATCTGTGTTCATCGAATCACGATGAAGTCCATGAACATGTGCAATAGTCTTTGGATTATGATGAGATCATAATTACGGGACCAAAGACTTATAAACACATGTTCTTAATTGTTCCTAGTCATAGGATGTTTGAGATAGGACATCGAACATCCGGATAGACTAGTATAGGTTACTTCAGCTCATATGATGAGGGTGACTGATCCCATAAGTCACTTGTGTGGAGACACTATGCTGAACCTATAGGTGCTCATTGGAGAATGAGTTCACTGAACTGATCCGACTATGAATCGCTGGATGGTAATCACCTCACTGTTAACCAGCTCGATTCAATTGTCACGGTTGCGTGGATGATCCTTGGACCTGAGACTCCAAGGATACCTTGTTGGTAGGTTTCTGAGCTTTGACCTTGACGAACGAATCCCTAACCATGGGATATCAATAAGTCAAGTGATCGGGTTCAGGAAAATGCCCTCGAAGGTAATTGTGTGTTCAATACGGGATCATCCGCTCTCGGTTGTTTGAGAGAGAATGTTCCGAGAATGATGCGCTTAAAGTCCCTGGCCAGGGCGGACTCTGTAATCGATAAGGAGTTATCGGATTCAGATTAGCAGCATCTGATTCAAGTGAATCGACCAAATAGGGTTTAACAGTAAACCATGCCCTAGGTCGATTCGGGAACATTGTACGGATGAAGGATTATATCCGCGCGCTAACCGATGACAGAAAGGTTCCAATAGAGGGTTGCGATAACCCCAGTTCCATCCAGGACCACGCGATGTTGCTTGGCATCCAACGTGATCGGCAGTCCGTCCGAATTTATTGTGGGACATTAAATTCGGCTGATTAATTGAATATAAGGATATTAATTAATTCAGTGGGTCAGTAAAGGGTTACTGGACTTAATGGGCTATTAACTGGACTGGTATTTGGGCCTAGAGGGTCACACGCAAATGGTTTTCAAGTCGATGGATAATCCGACAGGATTTCGGATAAGTCTGGGTTTTTGTGAAAAACCGCAAACTGACTTTTTATAAAAGAACGGATTCTACGTCCGGGGCCAGCAACCCTGACCTAGCCGTCATTCGTTCTTCCCCACTTTTTCTCTCCTCTGGGCGTGCCGTTCCCAACTGCTCCACTTCCCGTTCGACGGGGAATCTGGATCCGCATGTCGCGGCGGATCACGCGCAGTCAGACGGGATCTTCGAGCGCCGCAGCGAGCGAGGAAGCGAGGACGATCCATCGCGAGGAGAACCGCGTGGATACCGTTAGAGGTCGGGCATCTGCGCGACTTGCGGCATCGCTCCGACGGAACCGAAAAACGGACGCGGATTCGAATCCGCGCAAGGTAAATCGATCTACATCGGTTTTAGTTTTAACGACCGAAACGGGACAGATCCGATCCCGAACTTCTTTATTCCGCTGCGTTTTAGGATCGGATCCCGACACAGCGATCCCAACAGTGGTATCAGAGCCAGGTTCCACTGTGTTTTCGCCGTTTCGGTCTCCAAATTAATGCGTTTATAATCAATTTCATGCATAGTTTTGATTTTAATCACTTGTGTTGTGATCATGGGATGATCACAGAGTATTTACTGTAATTACTGTGATTAAAATTGGATTTTAATTTGGGTTATTTCGTGTTCTTCGTCTGACGAAGAACGCATCGCGTCGGCATGTCCATGGGCACCCCAAACGTTGGGGATGGCTCGCTGGAGCATGGGCTTCCCTCCACGATGTTGATGGTGGTCAGGATGATCCATGGCCGGCAACGGGGAGGACGACCGAGCCCCCTCCTATTTCTAAATTTTTGCTTGAAAAACAAAGAAAACAAGGGGGGGGGGGGGGGGGGGGGGGGTTTAAAAGGATACCGCCGGCAACCAGGGGGTTGCCGGTGCCGTCGCCGCCGCCCCTGGGTGCCGGCGGCCTCCAAAGGGGCCGGGGCCCTGCCGGCCGGCACCTGCGGGGCAGGTTGCCGGCGGCAGGGAGCCGCCGCCCCTCACCTGCGTGCAGCTAGGGTTTCCTAGCTGCGCTCGGGTGGGGGGGGCGGGCCCGATGGGCCCAGGCCGGGCCCTCGGGTCCGAGCCAGCCCGGCCCTGGGCCCGGACCCGGTCCGTGCCCTTGTGGGAGGACCTGGGTCCGAGCCAGGGACCGGTTGGGCTCAGCCCAGGGTCCGGCCCGGACCATTGGTCCGCTGGCCCTATTTCCTTTATATTTAACCCATTTTAATTCGTTTTAAATTACTTAATGGCCCTTTTAAATAACAGATTTTTAATTTAAATTTAAAATTAGATTTTAAATGAATTAAGGTCTGTTATTTCACTGTTAAAGGTCCCATAATTTTTGGAATTATGTTTTATTTAACAATTGTTGTTAATCAAGTTTGTTTTAATCTAATTGTTAGATTATCTTGACATTAAAGACAATTAATTTAATTGTTAAATTAATTTTTTAATGTCTGTAAAATAATTAGCATGGAATGTTGTAAATGCATCTATTTGGAGTTAATGTGCACTTATTGATGTGCATTTATTTGCTTGTTTAAATTAGATTTAAATTAGCATGCTTGAAATAAATACTAAAGTTTTCGAAAATCCTAAATCCAATTTTGATTGGTCCCTGGTTTTATGAAACCAAAATTATAAGTTATTTTCGAAAATTTTATTTAGCCATTTGATGCGCAATTCATGTGTGGTTTGTTTAATAAAACACATGGTGGTCATGGACGAGCATTAATTGTGGATGTGGAATGTGATTGTGTGGTTTATTGTGTATTAATAAATAGAGGTCTGCGAACCTCTCCCTCTCATATTCCATTGTACTTCTATCTTCCACCTCGATGTAATCGCCATAAGGCTTCCTCATTTAAATTATCATGTAATTGAGAATTACGATGTAATTTACTCGAGGCGGATGCGCGCGGAGCGAGGATGATCTACAACTGCTGACCAGATGAAAATGAAGGAGTTCATTACATTCATGGGTTTGCAGACTCATGATATAAGTTGTTATATTGTGTGAATGTGTGCGTTTGACTGTCTGGCTCAAGTCAAACCGCAGTGCCGTCTATGACCACACTAATGACATGTATGTGATGCGTGTGCTTTATATTTGCTAGGTTATTAGTATTAATAAATATATTCGATATATTTAATACTATCACCTAGGATGAGACCAAATTAAATAAGCAAAACCTTCGTTACAAACTCTAAGCCGTAGCGCGAGTCATTGAGAATGTACCGCGTGGCTCTCCATCAATATGATTAATAGAACTCAATTTGGTGGTGGCAGATACTATGTGTTTACCCGAGGTCTGTCATTAACTGATGAGAGGACTGTTGATCATGGCATGAGATGCCTTTGGATAAGAGTAGAGGAACGATATAGTCATCCACGTGTTTACCCGGGAACTATGTTTCTACTTTACTCTGTCACGTATTGATGGTAAAGCTTAGACCGGGGATAATGGTCTACTGTGTTTACCCGGGACCATTAAACTTGGGAGCCGAAGTACGATCGGATATTGCAAGGAGTTGCAATTATCATGAGATGATTGCTCTGAGATAGCAGTATGATACTATGTGTTTACCCGAGGTCATACTGTGATGCTTGGAGATTCTGATCCCCACTAGGAGACAGTCGGCGTCTCCCGTTCTGTATATCTGAAGGTTATACAGTCCGTCGAAAATTAGTGGGAGTAAAACTAGATAATAAAAGACCATATCTTGTTTTAGATAATCTGAATATCTGCTAATTATCAATTGATTATCTCTTGTAGGCGAGAATGTCGCATCATAACCCGTTGCGAGGCATACTTGATGCCAACCGTTTGACAGGCACCAATTACTCAGATTGGCTCAGAAACCTGAAGATAGTCCTCAGGTCTGAGCAGATTGCCTACGTCTTGGATACTGAACCTCCTGCTGAACCAGCATTAGATGCTCTAGAGGAGGAAATGATAGCGTATGAAAAATGGAAGGAGGATTCCACCATGGCCCAATGCTATATGTTAGCCTCTATGAGCAATGAGTTGCAGAGGCAACATAAAGAGATGGATGCTAGATCCATCATGCTCCATTTGAAGGAGTTCTTTGGTGAGCAGAGCAGAATCGAACGATATGAGATATCGAAGAATCTGTTCAAGGCTCAGATGGCAGAGGGAACTTCGGTACAGAATCACGTGCTGAAGATGATTGAATGGGTGGAGAGGTTGGATGCTCTTGGGGTTACACTTCCCAAGGAGATGCACACAGACCTTGTGTTGTTTTCACTT
Organism: Zantedeschia hybrid cultivar; assembly: GCA_030544215.1. Lineage (NCBI taxonomy): Eukaryota > Viridiplantae > Streptophyta > Magnoliopsida > Alismatales > Araceae > Zantedeschia > Zantedeschia hybrid cultivar. Next base: position 54,610,338 of record JARZZO010000011.1, read on the forward strand.
CCACCTTCATATGCTCAGTTCATTGTCAATTTCAACATGAACAAGATCCAAGCCACCTTAGCTGAACTGCTGAACATGTTAAAGACTGCTGAGGGGAACCTTGTGAAGGATAAACCCCAAGTCCTAATGGTTGGTAAGACCAACAGGAAAAGACTTGCAGTCCAAGCTTTTCGAAAGAATAAGAATAAGGTTCAGAGAAAGGCAAAGGTCACCAAGAAAGACAAGGGTAAAAGTGCTGAGAAAGGTGATTGCTTCTACTGTCACCAGAAAGGGCATTGGAAGAGGAATTGCAAGGAATACCTCAAGGACAAGGCTCAAGGAACTGTGAAGCAGCAGGACGCTTCAGGTATCTATATGATAGATATAAACTTGTCAATAAGAGATTGTACATCATGGGTATTAGATACTGGATGTGTATCTCATATCTGCAATTCTGTGCAGGCACTGACAAGAAGGCGTAAGCTGAGGACCGGCGAGGTGGAGCTGAGACTAGGTAACGGCGCAAGAGTTGCGGCGATCGCTGTGGGGACAGTGAGGCTCAAGCTACCATCCGGAGACACATTTATATTAGATGAATGTTATTATGTACCTAGCATAATAAGGAACATCATTTCTATTTCATGTTTAGATAGAATTGGATACAATTTAAATTTTGGGAACAATAGTTGTTCAATTTATTTCAGAAATAAATTAATAGCTTCTGCTATTTTGTCCAATGGATTGTATCTATTGAATGTGTCTCATGATAATTTACATATCGGTTCTTCGATTAAGAGAAGTAAGTATGAAATGAACAAAGCCTACTTGTGGCATTGTAGGCTTGGACACATTGGTGAAAACAGACTCCAAAGGTTGCATAAAGATGGATATTTGGATCCATTTGATTATGAATCATATGCAACCTGTGAGTCATGTTTAATGGGTAAAATGGCTAAGTCTCCATTCAGTGGAACTGGAGAACGAGCCAAAGGCATATTAGAACTGATACATTCAGATGTATGTGGTCCTATGTCAACCCAAGCCATTGGTGGTTTCTCATACTTCATTACATTCACTGATGATTACTCAAGGTTTGGATATGTATACTTATTGAAGTATAAATCTGAAGCCTTTGAGAAATTCAGAGAATTTAAGAATGAAGTAGAAAAACAAACAGGAAAGAGTATAAAAACCATCCGATCTGATCGGGGTGGTGAATACTTGAGTACTGAGTTCATTAAATACTTAAAGGATAATAGTATCCTTTCTCAGCTTACACCTCCTTATACACTTCAGATGAATGGTGTATCAGAAAGGAGAAATCGCACATTAATGGAAATGGTGCGATCCATGATGAGCATGTCCAAATTACCAGTGTCCTTATGGGGATATGCACTTAGTTCGGCTATGTATATCCTGAACAAGGTACCCAGCAAATCTGTTGAAACCACTCTATATGAGATATGGAATGGAAGGAAACCAGACCTTAAACATGTTAAAGTCTGGAGATGTCCTGCTCATGTTAAAAGACATGACGCAGATAAGCTGGAATCCAGAACTGACAAATACAGATTTGTGGGATATCCAAAGGAAACTTATGGATATTACTTCTATCATCCTGGCGAACAAAAGGTGTTTGTGGCCAGGAGAGCTGTCTTTTTGGAAGAAGATTATATTCTCCAGAAGGACAGTGGGAGTAAAGTAATTCTGGAAGAAGTTCCAGACCCACAAACTGGCAATGGTTCATCAGATGAACCATCAGTTTCTGAACCTGTTCAAATTGATACACAGGAACCTCGTAGGTCTGAAAGAGTACCTAAACCACCAGAAAGATATGTGGGACATATTAATTTGGATGGTTCAAGGATACTCTATAATGAGGATGATGATCCCAAGACTTACCGGGAGGCCATTGAAAGTCCAGAGGCCGGGAAATGGCGGGAAGCTATGAATTCTGAAATACAGTCCATGTACATCAACCAAGTTTGGAACTTGGTGGATTTACCCGATGGTATAGTACCTATCGGCTGCAAATGGATCTTTAAAAGAAAGATCGGTGTAGATGGACATATTGAGACTTATAAGGCAAGATTAGTGGCAAAAGGCTATCGTCAAAGACAAGGTGTTGACTATGACGAAACTTTTTCACCCGTTGCTATGATTAAGTCCATCAGAATTCTTCTTGCCATTGCTGCCTACCATGATTATGAAATCTGGCAGATGGATGTGAAGACTGCCTTCCTCAATGGAAACCTTGAGGAGGAGGTGTATATGATACAACCAGAAGGATTCACATCCAAAGAATCTCCAGACATGGTATGCAAGTTGCAGAGGTCCATTTATGGACTGAAGCAAGCATCCCGAAGCTGGAACATAAGATTTGATGAGGCGATCAAATCTTATGGCTTCATTAAGAATGAAGATGAGCCCTGTGTATACAAGAAAAACAGTGGGAGTGCAATCACATTTCTGGTTCTTTACGTTGACGACATCCTACTCATTGGGAATGATGTAGGAATGATGTCATCAGTAAAGATATGGCTGTCAAAGAACTTCTCCATGAAGGATTTGGGAGAAGCATCTTACGTATTGGGAATACGGATCTATAGAGATAGATCAAAGAAGATGCTGGCTTTAACCCAATCCATGTACATAGAAACCATTGTCAAAAGGTTTGGCATAGAAAATTCCAAGAGAGGTCTCATACCGATGAGACATGGAATTTCACTCTCTAAAGGTCAGTCTCCCAAGACACCTGAAGAGAGGGCAATGATGGATAGAGTCCCTTATGCTTCTGCCATAGGGTCCATCATGTATGCCATGCTATGTACCAGACCTGATGTAGCATATGCTCCAAGTGTTACGAGCAGACATCAGGCAGATCCAGGTGATGAACACTGGAAGGCTGTGAAATGCATCCTTAAGTACTTGAGAAGGACTAAGGATCTATTTCTAGTCTATGGAGGAGGAGACTTAAAGCTGCAAGGATACACTGACTCGAGTTTTCAGTCTGATCCTGACGACAGCAAGTCAACATCAGGTTTTATTTTCACACTCAACGGGGGAGCGGTGAGCTGGAAAAGTTCCAAGCAGGAAACCACTGCTGATTCGACAACAGAAGCCGAGTATATTGCTGCTGCTGAAGCCGCCAAGGAAGCTGTGTAGATGAAGAAATTCATCAGCGATCTTGGTGTGGTGGAAAGCATATCTGGTCCCGTCCCACTGCTGTGTGACAACAATGGGGCGATTGCTCAAGCGAAAGAGCCGAGGTCTCATCAGAAGTCGAAGCACATTCTGCGGCGCTTTCATCTGATCAGAGAGATTATAGCTCGAGGAGATGTCGTGGTGGAAAGAGTTCCCTCAGCCGACAACATAGCAGATCCACTTACAAAGCCTTTGTCTCAAAATGTTTTTGAGCGTCACTTAGAGAATATGGGTATTCTGTATAAAAGTGATTGGCTTTAGTCCGAGTGGGAGATTGTTAGTATTAGATGGTCTCAAAGCCAATCCGATACTGTGTATATATTCAGATTATTAATAAATGGCAATAATTCATTGTGTGTAATTAATTCGATCTGTGTTCATCGAATCACGATGAAGTCCATGAACATGTGCAATAGTCTTTGGATTATGATGAGATCATAATTACGGGACCAAAGACTTATAAACACATGTTCTTAATTGTTCCTAGTCATAGGATGTTTGAGATAGGACATCGAACATCCGGATAGACTAGTATAGGTTACTTCAGCTCATATGATGAGGGTGACTGATCCCATAAGTCACTTGTGTGGAGACACTATGCTGAACCTATAGGTGCTCATTGGAGAATGAGTTCACTGAACTGATCCGACTATGAATCGCTGGATGGTAATCACCTCACTGTTAACCAGCTCGATTCAATTGTCACGGTTGCGTGGATGATCCTTGGACCTGAGACTCCAAGGATACCTTGTTGGTAGGTTTCTGAGCTTTGACCTTGACGAACGAATCCCTAACCATGGGATATCAATAAGTCAAGTGATCGGGTTCAGGAAAATGCCCTCGAAGGTAATTGTGTGTTCAATACGGGATCATCCGCTCTCGGTTGTTTGAGAGAGAATGTTCCGGGAATGATGCGCTTAAAGTCCCTGGCCAGGGCGGACTCTGTAATCGATAAGGAGTTATCGGATTCAGATTAGCAGCATCTGATTTAAGTGAATCGACCAAATAGGGTTTAACAGTAAACCATGCCCTAGGTCGATTCGGGAACATTGTACGGATGAAGGATTATATCCGCGCGCTAACCGATGACAGAAAGGTTCCAATAGAGGGTTGCGATAACCCCAGTTCCATCCAGGACCACGCGATGTTGCTTGGCATCCAACGTGATCGGCAGTCCGTCCGAATTTATTGTGGGACATTAAATTCGGCTGATTAATTGAATATAAGGATATTAATTAATTCAGTGGGTCAGTAAAGGGTTACTGGACTTAATGGGCTATTAACTGGACTGGTATTTGGGCCTAGAGGGTCACACGCAAATGGTTTTCAAGTCGATAGATAATCCGACAGGATTTCGGATAAGTCTGGGTTTTTGTGAAAAACCGCAAACTGACTTTTTATAAAAGAACGGATTCTACGTCCGGGGCCAGCAACCCTGACCTAGCCGTCATTCGTTCTTCCCCACTTTTTCTCTCCTCTGGGCGTGCCGTTCCCAACTGCTCCACTTCCCGTTCGACGGGGAATCTGGATCCGCATGTCGCGGCGGATCACGTGCAGTCAGACGGGATCTTCGAGCGCCGCAGCGAGCGAGGAAGCGAGGACGATCCATCGCGAGGAGAACCGCGTGGATACCGCTAGAGGTCGGGTATCTGCGCGACTTGCGGCATCGCTCCGACGGAACCGGAAAACGGACGCGGATTCGAATCCGCGCAAGGTAAATCGATCTACATCGGTTTTAGTTTTAACGACCGAAACGAGACAGATCCGATCCCGAACTTCTTTATTCCGCTGCGTTTTAGGATCGGATCCCGACACAGCGATCCCAACAACTTATCCCAACTATCAGGGATTGGAGGAGGCTCTGCTAGGAATAGAAGTGTCCAGCCTAGGCAGAGAGTCTAGGATGGTTCCCAGGGTGGAGGTAGAGGCTGCCTTAGGTCTAGATGAGCCCCGGCGTCGGTCTGACGAGACCCGGGAGGAGTTCAGGGATAGGTTAGCCGAGTCATCTTCCTCTGTCTACTGTAGCGACCCGAGTCAGGGGGAGGAGGTAGATAGACAGCTTAGAGTCTTTCTAGTTTTCTTCTTCGGTCGGTTGCTCTTCGGTACGAAGGGCGACCATATCCACTGTAGATTTCTTTATTTGTTAGATGATTTAGATAGCCTAGGAGAGTATGCCTGGGGTGCGGCCCTTCTGGCCCACCTTTTCGCCGATCTGTCCGCGGTCACGCCGAACCGTGAGACCACTGTCAGCGGCTTCTCGCCGTTTCTTCAGGTATTAAGTTATTTCATTATTTGTTCATGACATGCAATATGATATGATGATGCTTTTTTCTAACCTATATGTTCATGAATGCAGGTGTGGAGTTACTATTACTTCCCGCTCGGCAGAGCGTGGATTGCGAGACCCAGTGCCGTCCCGTTGGCCTGCCGTTGGCAGCCAATCGTGGACACGGCTCCACAGCATCACCAGTTGACGGCCCTTCGCCGTCAGTTCTTGGACTATCCAGAGCTTCTGGTAAGTTTTTAATTTATTCAATTTTATTCAATGCAATCTTTTATTGTTTAAATGCAAATGAATGCATCTAATCTATATGCAGGTGATCTGGCGCCCGTACCTTGGTATGGGCGAGGAGGGTCAGCCGTGGGTGACGGCTGGCAGGAGGAGGTTCGGGAGGCAAATGTGGCTACATTGCCTCAACGAAATCGAGCCCCTCCGCCTCCGGCTCGTGATGAGGACCCTGGGCCTCCACCATGAATGGATCGACGAGGAGGTCCCGGAGGACGTCGGGAGGAGCATGAGGGGCAAGCAAGCCCTCACAGATTGGCGTGCGAAATTCCCGGAGCAATATGAAGACTAGCATCGCCGGGGTGTCAGAGTGGAGTCACGGGCGGAGAGTAGCGAGGCCTACCTCCAGCAGTACCGGGGTCACTACGCCGATCAGCTTCGGCTCCTCCGACCACTCGATGTAAGTATACATTTATGCGTCTTTAATTTATTGTTATCTTGATTTATATTTATGAATGAATGTATGTATGTGCGATATGCAGGATGCACGTGATGCAGTCATCATCGACCTACGGGCCCGCCTACATGATGCGGAGGCCCAGCTAGAAGAAGTCCAGAAAGAATTGTTCGATCTAGTATGTATGCATGAATATGAGTGCATGTTTTAATTAATTAACTGTTTTGGCAATTGACACTGACAGTTATCTTTTGATGCAGCGAGCTGTCTACACCCAGGCGGCTCCCCCTTCTTATGGAGCGTCATCATCCTCTTCCGCCCATGACGCTGCTCTGGCTGATCTTCAGAGTCAGCTCACCTCCGCCATCCATTGGGCTTCTCTCGCGGAGGAGGACCGTGCTGCTCGGGTAAGTTCTTCAACTTTTCATTTCTGAATTTGATTTTAATTACTTGATTGCCTTGAACTAACAATGACTTTTATTCAGGTTGCTGAGCTTCAGGAAGCCCTTCAGAGAGCTGAAGCGGAGCTGGAGCATGCCCGTACTGCAGCGGCTCGCGCCGAAGCTGATGCTGCGCGGATCCGGGCTCTAGAGGAGCAGGTGGCGCGTCTCTCCACTGGAGATCTTGCACGCCTCCAGATTCGCCTGGAGGTTGTGACTGAGGAGAGAGATCGCGACCGCCTTCGACTGGAGAGTCTTCAGGGTCGGCTGTCAGTCGCGGAGCATGAGCGCAAGATGGTGGAGGAGCGATATCAGCGAGCTCGGCAGCGTGCCCACGAGCGTAGTCTAACCAGTGCCTTCACGGCCAGTGTCGCCATGTCCACCTCCTAGTCGAGGGCCAGCCCCGGATGCACCTGACGAGGCCCAGAGCCAGTTGGACGAGGGCGGAGGGGAGAGCCAGCCTTGAGGGCTCATGTATCTTCTTTTTTTTTTTCATGTATCATGTACAAAACACTTTCTAATGAAATACATGAAAATTTTGGGCTTCAATCTTGTGTTCATGTGCTTGTCTTATATTCTGTACATCACTTAACAAACAGGTTAAGTATCTATTTAGGCTTAGCCCCTTGCCTGACCAAATAAATGGTCAATTAATCTTTTCCTTCAATAAATGGTCAAGGGGCATAGCCTTTATTAACAAAGGTAATGAGAATAATCAAACTTAAGCAAAATGCAACATACAAGCAAATAGATGCTCACTGAAAATAAAAGGAATGAAACACACTAAATGCCACAAGCAAATGCTAATTGAAATATTTTTTTTGATGTTTTGAAATATTCATTTTTGTTTGGGTTTTGAAATATATGCTTTTTTTTTTTTTTGAATTTTTGACATATGTATTTTTTTTTGGATTTTTGACGTATGTATTTTTTTTTGGAATTTTTGACATATGAAATTTTTTGAATTTTTGACTAAAAGATCAGCATGGTGCTTAAATCAAAAGATCATATTCATTTATTAACTTAATTTCCAAATTGTTCTTTGACAATTTAACTTAAACCCATCGTGTTTGAACTTGTGTTTCTATTCGTGATCCCATTTGATGATTTGACCCTTAGTCAATCTAAGCCATTCCTTAAGTTTGGAGTACGCCCCTTTATAAAGAAAGGAAGAATAAGTTTAGAAAGCCCATGAGAAGGTTCCGGAGACTTAAAAAGATGTCCCTTTCCTACCCTGATATCCGTTGGGGTTCGGTCATTTTCCTTCCAGAGTATTTATCGACCTTGCGTTCCCTTTCATTTCATTTCATGGCCTTGATGTAACGCTTGTAATGTAATGGCCTTTTTGATCTGACATTTGGATTTTGCCTTTTGTTTTTGCTTTTCTATGTTTTTTTTTTTTCTTCGGAATGGATCTCCCCCTTTTTTTTATGACGGCCTCCTACTAAGATGGTGGGTATTCTTGGGAGTCTATTCTAAGCCTCGTTTCAACATCATGGGCCGAGTGTAAAATAGAATTTTGCTTTTAAAATGAATGATTTGTACTTTACACTTTTAGTCAAACTTTTAATATTCTTCAGGACTTGGCATCTCTTGTTACTCACGAACCAAACGTGTCAGTGTGTGTAGTAATGGGTTTGAAATTAAGTTATCCAGACTAACTGGGAAATTTGAGTTTATAAACTTTCTGATTCCACTGGTCTTTGTACCATACTGATCGACTCTTTAACCTAAGGGTAGTATTTCTTAAGATGTAAACCATTCCAGGGATGATTTAGCTCTTCTCCTTCTGCATTAACCAGACGATAAGCATTACAAGGAAAAGCGTGCGATACAACATAAGGTCCTTCCCAGTTGGGTTGGAGCTTAGAACGCGGACCACCGGGTTTTACAAAAATTCTTTTAACGACCATTTCACAGACTTTGAACTTACGTTCAATGACTTTCTTTTGATAAAAACGTGCTAGTCTGTTTTGATAAACTTTTGCATGATTAGCAGCTGACCACCTTTTCTCGTCTAAAAGTTTCAATTGAGCAAGAAGTGCTGAACGATGTTCATCAATGGAAAATTCCTTATTCAATTGTACTCTTAGCGACGGTATAAGGATCTCGTATGGAACTACCGCCTCCATTCCAAACGTTAGGGAATAAGGAGTTTGCCCAGTGGGCGTGCGGATTGAAGTTCGGTAGGCCCATAGAGCCTCAACCAATTTTTCTGGCCAATCTGCGAATTTGTTAGATTTACACGTCTTTTTGATGATTTTTATCAAAGTCTTATTTGTTGCCTCTGCTTGGCCATTGCCTTGCGGATAATAAGGAGATGAATGATGAAATGCAATTCTATACCTGTTGCAGAGGTCCTTCAATTCTTGTGACACGAACTGCGGTCCGTTGTCGGTGATGATGATGCTTGGAATTCCGAATCTTGTGATGATGTTCTTCATGATGAACTTGCAGACGGTTGATGCTTTGACTTCCGTGTACGCTTCAGCTTCTGCCCACTTGGTGAAGTATTCCGTTGCCATGAGAATGAAAGATTTTTGCTTGATGCCGGAATCTGGGTTACCAAGAGGTCCAATAATGTCGAAAGCCCACATGGAGAAAGGCCATGGGGAAGAAACATAATGGAGTGAAGATGCAGGAGAATGAATTTTGTCGGCGTGAAGTTGACACTTAGCACACCTACGGACATATCCTACACAATCTTCTTCCATGGTTGGCCAATAAAATCCTTGTCTAAGGATTTTCTTTGCTAGCATCTGTCAATTAACATGGCCACCACAAACTCCACTATGAGCTCCTTCCATAACCTTCCAAAGCTCATCCTCGTATAGACATCTCAGAAGAACTCCATCAAAACCTCTCTTATATAATGCTCCTCCAACTAAGGTGTATCGTTGAGCAATTCTCCTGATAGCTCTCTTCTCCTCAGTTGTAGCTTCCTCAGGATACGATTGATCTTCACAATATTTTGCAATTTCATAATACCATGGCTTCTGTTCCTCATCCATCTCTTCTAACAGCTCCATCAACATGATTTCTCTTTTCTCCACAATACTCCCATCTCTGAATTTCTTCAGCAATTTCTCCTTAGTTCTAAGAAATGAAGGGTCTTTCACGGCAGGTGAAAGACGCCTATGAACTATGATTGATTCAGATTGCTTGCTGATCGGAAAATCAAGGGAAGATGCAAGTGAAGCTAGAGCGTCAGCTAGGATGTTTTGATTTCTAGGGATATGGACAAAGATCAATTTTGTGAAAAGCTTTGAATATGTAGAAGTAAGTTCTTGATAAGGCTTGAGCTTAGGATCAAGAGTTCGATACTTGGTCAACACTTGGCGAAGAATTAGTTGGCTATCACCCACAATCCCGAGTTTAGTGGCACCATGAAAATGAGCAGCCTCGAGGCCAGTAAGAAGTGCTTCGTATTCAGCTATGTTGTTGGTGACTGGAAAATCAAGCTGAAAGGCTTGTGGAATGGTGACACCTTCAGGTGATAACAGAACGATTCCAATACCCTTTCCATGAGAATTCAGAGCTCCGTCAAAATGCAGAGTCCACATATCATCTCTGATTTGATTTACGGACATCAGTTTCTCATCCGGAAACTCTGATCGCACTGGATCAAATCGAGGAAGGGGATGATGAGCGAGATGTTCTGCTATGGCATAGCCTTTGATCGCTTTTTGCTGAATGTAAATGATATCGAATTGAGATAGAAAGCTTTGCTATCGCGCTAACCTATCAGTAAGAACAGATTTCTCCAGAAGGAATTTGATCGGATTCATCCTAGCGATGAGGTGGACTTCATGGGCCAGAAAATAATGCTTCAATTTCTGAACAACCCAAACCAATGCTGCACATGTTTTCTCCATCGCCGTGTATCTCTGTTCAGCGGGGTTGAGAAGTTTAGAGAGATAGTAGGCTGCCCTCTCCTTTCCTTTTTCATCTTCTTGTGCTAGGACAGCCCCCACTGCATCATCCAGGACTGAAATATAAAGTATCAATGGTTTGCCTGGAGATGGTGGCCTCAAAACAGGAGGACTTGCCAAATAGTCCTTTAATCCATCAAATGCCTCCTGACACTTATCGTCCCAATTGAATTTGACTCTTGGCTTGGTAAGCTCGTAGAACGGCTTACACCTTTGTGAGTGCTGGGAGACAAAAAGGCGAATAAATTGCAACCTCCCAATTAATCCTCTCAATTATTTCAAGTTTTTGGGAGGTGGCATTTCTCTGATAGCCTTCGCCTTATTGGGATCGATCTCAATTCTCCGTTCGCTGACAATGAATCCAAGCAATTTTCCTGAAGATACCCCGAATACACATTTCTTTGGGTTCATCTTTAACTGATATTCTCTCGATCTCTCTAATACCCTTGCCAAAACTTTGGCGTGCTCAGCCTTTGTTTTAGACTTAACCAATAAATCATCCACATACACTTCCAGATCTATATGCATCATGTCATGAAATATTGCCATCATAGCCCTCTGATAAGTGGCTCCAGCATTATTCAATCCAAATGGCATAACAACATAACAGTATGTTCCCCAAGGTGTAGTGAATGAGGTCTTTTCTTGATCCTCTTCTCCCAACTTAATCTGGTTGTATCCTGAAAATCCATCCATAAACGATAACGTTTCATAGCCAGCAGTGTTATCGATGAGTACATCAATATGAGGCAATGGAAAATCGTCTTTAGGACATGCTCGGTTCAAATCGCGGAAGTCAATGCAGATCCTGACCTTCCCGTCCTTTTTCATAACCGGGGCTATATTGGCCACCCATTGTGGATAAAGGACAACTCTAATAAATTTGGCTTTGTGCAATTTATCGACCTCTTCCTTCATCTTTAGAGCCATTTGTGGGTGGAATCGCCTTAATTTCTGCTTGACCGGACTAGCTCCATCTTTTAATGTTAACCTGTGTTCAACTAAAGATGAGTCTAGCCCTGGCATATCTTCATAACTCCAGGCGAAAGTGTCCTTATAATCCTTAAGTACTTGTACCATTACTTTCTCATCCTTTGTAGAAAGATTTTTGCTGACGAGGACAACCTTAGGATCGTCTTCAGTCCCTAAGTTTATTTCTTTGGTGGGCTCTTCTACGGCAGCTGAGGGTTCATCAAATCTCTTCACTCCACTGGCATACGCCTCAGCCGCGTCCTCATCATCTTCCTCATTTTCAACAATGGGGTCTTTTCCATGCACTAACTCATATACCCCATACCCATCATTAACTGACTCATCGTCCGTACAATCTTCTGGCATCTGAATTGGATCTTCTAAAAGCTGAGGAATTAAAGAGCAAGAAGAACATTTATCAGCTAAGTCCCGGAGGTATCTATCTGGAATTTGCATACCCTTAGGCTTCCTAGACTTCTTAACCTGACTAACCTGCCTAAAACTGGACTGCCTAACTTCACTAAACTGCCTATCATAACCTAATGAAGATGAAGCAGGATGAAAATCCTGGGATACAAGTGGAAATACAGGGGAATCCTCCCGTAGGGAGGGACAGAGTAGATCTAAGAGAGAATCTTGACCGACGGACCCGCGCGATAGGGGGCAATCGGACAAGTAAGATGTTTCCTCGATGAGGATTTGGGAAGAATTTGTTGCCAAATTGGCGTTTTTTTTTTGACCATCGAGGAGTTAAACATAAAGCAAGAATGGATGCAAATGGAAGGAGGATCAGACAGAGGAAGCGGCACCAAGGCCAAAGGATTAGGGGGATCATATAGCAATATGTCCCAGATCAGATCATACATCCTCTCTAGGTCGAGAGGAGGGGATGGAATGAGGTCCCGAGGGGACAGAGTGATCATAACAGGCGGAGCCCGTGGAATATCTTCAGTAATGACCCGCGACCAAGTCGGGGTCAAGAGCAGTGTGCGGAATAGAGTATGGAGCATAAAGATATGGGAAGGGTATGTCCCCCTCCAGAGCAGATCCGTTGTATAACCAGCTTCATAGGGGTCATCTGGCTCCCCTTCATCGATTTCTTCCGACAGTAGTATCTGCTTATCAAAGATGGCACCAGGACCTTCAATCAGCTCGTCGATCTGCGGCGGCCACTTGGGTTCTGCAGGATCTAGGAATAATCTGTTCAGTGCTATGTAGAGGTCCCTTAGATCGAACCATCTGTACCATTCACATTCGGGGTCATGGAATTTCCTCCTTTTCATAGGCCGCAGAGCCTCCAAGGATTGGTACGTAAGTAGTTCAGAACAATGTCTGGCCAAGTCTCTCCCATATATGTCATGGAGGTCAAAACATGAAGTAATGACCACCGTGTTGTCGTGACTAAGTATGGGCCCTTTTACAAAGTGTGTATACAGGGTCCATGTTAGGGGATCTCGGCCTTCCTTAGGTGGTGTAGACATTGTCTCCAGGATTTTTCGACCTTCTTCAATCTCTGCTTGCTGAACCAGATCTTGCTTCAGTCTTCTTGGCCTATAGCCCAGACCACTTCCAGGTGCTGCTCGATGATCTTTGACAGGAGTGGTCCTGCCTTGCAACTGTGTGCCCAGACCTCTTCCAGGCTGATAGCCGTTCTTCATCATGATTCTCCATCCTGGGGTACTCATGCACTTCCCCCTTTTGATAGCATTTAATGGGTAAGGAGAAATGGTGGCGGCTTTCAAAGGATCAGCCACTGGACGGTAGACCTGTAATACCGACAGAAAAGGTTGTCGGCCAGGTAAAACAGCAGATTTAGTGTTCAATGTATAAGCAGCAGCAAGGATCGGCATGCTCGTTACTTTAATAATTCGTCCTTTGAAAGGGAATTTGAGGCATTGGTGATTCGTAGAAGGAATCGCCTCAAGAGTTTTAATGTAAGGACGTCCTAGAATGGCATTTATAGAAGGGTCAATTTTGAGAATGTGAAATTCAACCTCTGCATGACTTATGGGACCTAGCTCCACTTTTAAATAAACCATTCCCAGAGGGGAACGGGTAGAGTTGTCATATGCTGTAACTGAAATGGGGCTAGGCAGCCACTTCTCCTTGGGTACACCGCACAGCTCTAGGGTCTTTGGGGGTAGAACATTGATTGAAGCCCCCGTGTCAACCAGGCACGCATCCACGGCCTTCTTGCAGATATTGACCGTGATGCTCAGAGCCATGCTTCTGGCGGCTGACGGTGCTAGTTCCGATGTGTGGAATGTAATAGAGGGCTGATCCCCCTGAGGAACTAGTAGTGCTGCAATTTTCTCTACCGGCACGTCCTCGTTGACCATCACCTTCTGTAGGTATTCCATTAAGGCTTCTTGGTGAATCTTGGACCTTTTGATCAATTCAAGTACGGTGATCCATGCCGGTTTTCTGTCCAGATGTTTCAACAAGTCATATTGAGTGCCTGGTGCACTCTCTTCATTATGGGCTTCCTCAGTCGGCCGTTGTAAGGACTGAGGTTTCGGGTTCTGTATTCGGGTCCGGTTCGGGCCGGATCCCCTGGTTTGGACCCTGAGGGGGGGGTCTTGAGAGTTCAGACTGAATGACGTATGCACTGCTCGACGCCTTTCAAAAGGCGTCAGGGTGTGTGGACGCCATTTAGGTCTGCTTGTTGTTGTGCCACGTGTGCGCCACGTGGGCGGGTTTCGGGCCGCGAGAGTACGGCCCCCTGTCATATCGACTGAACGGCGTCCAGGTAGGTCGACGCGATTCAGATTGCGACCCTGCGGTGTCAGGGTACGGCGCCAGAGTGTTGTCAGTACGGCCTGTCTTGTCGTCTGAACGGCATCCGCGGTGAGCGACGCGATTCAGAGCGCTGTCAGTACAGCTGTCCTGTCAGACTGATTGGCGTCTGCCTCGATCGAAGCGTTTTAGCTAGATTCAGATTGACCCCGCGAGCCTCCCCTTCTTTCCCTCATTTTCGCCTTCCCACTCTCTCTCTTCGCCCTCTCCGCTCTCTCCGCCCTCCTTCCTCCCTTCCCTTCCTCTTCTTCCTCTTCCATCACTCCATAGCCTCTTTACCTCTCACCTCTACCTCCACCACCTCCTTCGCGGCGTTCCATTCTCCGGACGGCAGCTGACGTCCCGGCGGAGTGGCGGCGTCCTCGAGGGTACCGGCGGCGGTCTGCGGTGCGGCGGGTCGGCGGCGAGGAGCTTGGAGGAGTTCAAGAACCGGTAGGGGGACGAACCTTGCATGTGTTGCTCGTGTTTTCCTTGGCGTGACATGACGTGTTTGGGCTAGATTCAGCATGTTTAGGGGGGTTTCCTTGTGGGTATGGCTGTGCTTGTGATCGTGGATTCGTAGCATGCTTGTGGTGGTTGAATTCCTCTTCCTCCCCTTCTTGTTTTGGGGCTTTTTCTGGGTGTTTGGGGTTAAGGGAGAGACCCTCGGTTCGAACCAGGGAACCAGGTTTCTGGCGCTAAACGGCGTCGTACCTGTTCGACGCCTTTCAGAAGGACGTCATGCCTGTACGACGCCTTTTAGGGCAGAAACCTCCCTGTTCGAGGTTTCACGAAATAAGGGTTCTGGCGCTAAATGACGTCATGGATGGACGACGCCTTTTCGAAAGGACGTCGGGCCATCATGACGCCATTTAGGCAGGAAATCACCCCGAGTGGGGGTATGTAAATCTGGGATTTCGATGTGAATGGCGTCTGTGGACATAGACGCGTTTTAAAGGGCGACTCCCTATGGCGACACGTTTCAAGGAATAATCTGGCTTTTAAATGAACCTGTATGAGGGGCTTGAATGGCGTCGACCTCGGTCGACGCGATTCAAGGCAGAACTGTCTAAGTGCTGGTTTTAACATGTGTTTCACTGTTGAGCGGTTCAAATGCATGGCTTACGTTGTACACTGAGACTGAAGACTTCTGTGTGAGTGGAATTACATCATGTTATGTGTGTGTGTGTGCTTCTACAACTGTGGATCGGAATGACTGTGGTTTACGTTTGTCACCATGGACCAATGGGGACAGGGTCATGGTGTCTGTGAGGCATTGTGCCGTACCGGTGGGAGAAGGGGTACATGTTGTGGTTTACCTTTGGCTGAGGGAAGCAGAACCACCTTGAGCCCGTCGGGCCGGAGTAGCTGGTGCGCTATCCGAGGGGTTGCTGCTTGGCCTCAGCGGGTCGGGTTTCCCTGTTTGTCGTGGCAGCTTCCGGCGCGTTTCTTGCTGTGGAGCTGGTTGTGGAGTTGTTTTACCCCTGTAGCCACTGGGCCTGATGTGACCTTTGATCAAGGTTACGAGTGGTACCCTTAGCCCTTTGGCCTGACGCAGCCCGGGAGGTTAGGGTTGTGGGTAGTTCCTGTAGCTTCGGCTTGACGGGGGTTCGCCGGTCCCCAGGGCCCTCCTGAAGCGCTGAGGCCTAGTGTGGAGGCAATCCGGTGGGTAGGACAGTAGTCTAGACTGCTTGTGTGCACACGTAGCTGGGAAGTGGTGGTACACTGGTCCCAGCTAGTCCTAGTTTGGCTCACTGCCTCACCCTACAGTGCCCCGGAACACTGTAGGGGTGGACAGGCGTGAGCAGTGGTGGTAGTGTTGGGAGGCGACGTTTGACTTCGGTCGACAGTGTGGTTCAGTCGCTTTGTGGACTTTGGCTGTGAGACGTGACTCTGTGTTGGGTTCTTCGGGTTGCTTAGAACTGTTCCTGTTATACTGCTTATCGTACGTTTCATATCAGATTTGGGTGCTATGTCTACTGCTTTACTTAATTGCCATATATCTGTGTTGTTACACTTGTGGGTGCGTGAGTGGGAGGCAAGGGATCAGATGATCCCTACTTAGCCCAATTCTGGTGTGGCTCACTCCCTGCGGTTTCAGGTGTGGACCTCGTGGCGTGTGGCGGCATGTGGTGTCTTCTCGGTGTGCGGGCCAGCAGCTGTCTCTGTTCCGGGGTATGCCCCGATGTTGTTGTACTTTACTTCTGCCTGTACTTATTTAATTTGTTGTACCATGTAATTATTGTTGGACTGTATACGGACATTGTTATCTTCCTTTCTGCGCACTTGTTATACCTTTGTAGTCCGTGTGATTGTTATATTTAGCCTTGTTTAGCACTTACTCCTCCAGATGTTGTGTGAGATCCGGGTGTGAACCCGTAGTTAATGGGCCGACATCCATTTAGTGATCGGGTCTCCGGTCATAGGATGGCGGGTCGTTACAGATGGTATCAGAGCTCAGTCTGGTCGAGTATGTGGCAAACTGGGTTAGATATTATAGTCCAACAATAAGTACGAGTCTGTACAGATGATGGCTGCTGGTGTAGATTGGTAGGTTTTGACGTGTTTTGGTTCGATTTGCGTGTTGTGGGGTAGTGATGGCGCCGAAGAGGAGAGTTCCGTTGGCTCGTGGTTCGAGAGCAGATGGTGGTGGTTTGAGAACAGAAGGACATGATGTGGATCGATTCATGGAAGCTATGATTGGGGCTATGTCAAGATACCAGCAGGGAGATGGAAGTGAGGGGTCCAATTCCCGAGGTGGCCAATCCATGGTGATGGAGCGGTTCTTGAAGTTGAAGCCCCCTTCTTTCACGGGTAAACCTGTTCCAGATGCGGCAGCTCAGTGGATTAAGGAAGTGGAGAAGACGTTCGATGTTCTAGAATGTGCTGAGAGTGACAAGACCTTGTTGGCAACCTACTTGCTGAAGGGCGATGCTTATGATTGGTGGGTTACTGAGGGAAGACTTTGTTGAAAATCCTTCCACTTCGGAGCGCATGTTCCTCAACCGTGGAGGATCCAGGTGACACCTTGAGTACCGCAGAGTCGGGTGGCGTAAGCGGTGCGGAGGGTTGATATGTAGGTGATGGGGTAGGGTTAGGTGGTGGTGGCATTGTGCGGATTAAAGGCCTAGATGATTGGATGGTGGATGGGTAAGTGGTTGGTGAAGTGGGGAATGGGACGCGTAATAGCGGTCTGGATGGTAAGGGCGTATCTGGGTAGGTGGTGGTGGTAATGGGCGAAGTAGGGAATGGTACGCGGAGTAATGGCCTAGATGGTAAAAGAGGTGCGTAGTTGGTTTGTGGTGGATTATATGGTGGAGGCGTAGTGGTATGGGGCATGATGGGCTTAAGGAAAGCGGGTGGCGGTAATGGGTTATTGGGTGCGGGCGAGTGATATGTGGGTGTCGGTAGAGGGGTGATGGTAATGGGTTGTGGCCTAGGTATGCGGATGGTGCGGCGTGGTGGTTGTTCTGCAGTACTCTGAACGTGACCTGTTGAATAAAGAGAAGAAGAGTCTTCTCCTCCACTGTTGCCCACGACTAGCCTCAGACTGGCTGTTCGTCAGAATAGGGGCAACTTGGTTTTGGTTCTGGTGCTCCGGGAGCGGGTTCTGCACTATGCCTATATTTGGTGGCGGTGCTGCCTGTGCTGGTGGTCTTACTTGCTGCTGCTGCTGCTGCTGTTGCGGTCTTCTCGCCTTTAGGGCTGATATATACTTTTTCATCTCCTCCCAGTCTATGCCGCCCTGCTCGTTAAGATCATGAATATAATCTCTGAATTGGAAGCAGGTGTCAATGGTATGCCCAGGTTGCCTATGGAAATAGCAATACCTGGACGTGTCGGCATTTTGAGGCCAGACGGCCTTTTCCCTTGGCAAGACTAAGGCATTAGCTGCCATTAGAGCACTGAAGATATCGGCCAAGAATTCTGGGAGGGCAGGGTATTCCGCCCTCTTCGGGCCTGGAGGTCTTCTCGGCTGGTTATAATCACCAGGAAGAGGGACATTGTGGTATGCCGGCGGTGCGCGCGGCTGATATTGCTGCTGTTGGGGATATTGCTGTTGCTGGGGCTGCTGGTATTGCAATTGCCTTTGTGGCGGCTACTGTGGCTGATGCTGGTTCTGGTTCTGATTCGGCTGCTGGGGTCTTTGATACTGTTGCTGATAATGGGGGCTCTGCTGCTGCCTGTACCCTTGCTGGTTCGGCTGTTGTGGCCTCTGGTACTGCTGCTGACTCCTCACGAACTGGGGCGAGTTATTGTTCATGCTACTGACTTGCTCATGAGAGAGCGTGCCCTCAGTAGTCGGACCTGTGCTGGGAGAATTTGGCACTGCAGGCTTCCGAGGTGGAGGCCTGCTAGGTCTGTGAGGATCAAAGACGCTAGAGAATGTAGCGTCCTTAAAAGCATTCTGGCAGTACCGTGCTCTTTCATAGAGCTCTGCCATGTTGGTCAGATTGTTCAAGGAGAGGACTAGCTTGAATTGGGGCGTGGCGTTAGAAATTAACATCTTCACTTGCTCGGACTCGGACAAGTGGTCCTTCACCTTTTCGGCTAGGCCCCGCCACCTGTCAGCAAAACTGACAAACTCCTCATCATGTTTCATCTTTTCGGCAATGAGGTCAGTGATGGACAAGGAGGGTGCAACTCTGACCTGGTATCGTTGGATAAATTTGCGTGAAACGATACCGTAATCCTCTACTTCGGAGGGTTCTAAAGAAAAGAACCACTCGAGGGCTGGTCCCTCTAGAGATCTCCTGAACAAAAAGGCCAACGACCTCTTGTCGTTCTGCCAGAAAGACGATTCATACATAAACTCCTACAGATGTGTAAAGGGGTTACCAGTACCATTGTACTTTCGGTACACTGGCATTTCAGAGGGTGGTAGGTGGAATACCGGCAGGCTCGGCAAATTGATCTCTGGCACAGCTTTAACCCCCATCATCTTTTGGAGGTTGTTGAATTGCTCATCCATGCGCTCCATTTTGGCCAGCAACGCTTGCGTGGTCAGATCTGCCTGGGGAGGAGGAGGAGGCGGAGGTACTTGATAGGCCTACTTCCTAGAGTACGTTGGACAGGGAGGACAGTAAAGAGGAGGTCCGGCAGAGCTTCCGCCATGCCCGAGGGCATTTTGATAAGCAGGCGTTTGCGGTCTAGCCGGTTGCCTAGAGGATGAAAGTTGCGGCCCAGCTGGCCGAGAAGTGACATGAAGGCCTTCCATGGCCTGATGGATGTAAGGAGGGTGAAGAGGAGGTTGTTGAGTAACAACAGGGGGAGCCACAGGGTTCGGCTCAGCAGGCTGCACGGGTGCCTTCCCCTTCAGAATAGACTGGATCGCCTCGAACTGCTGAGGGTCCAGACAGGAGGCAAGAACTCCCAAAGCGTTGACGAGATCCACAGGATCAGAGGATGAGGGATCATTCTGATTCATGTCTCCCTCGAGATCGGGATTAGGAATCGCATATTCATGCGGGGGAGGATCAGGATATCGATCATGGGGATGAAAGAGAGGGGTCCGGACGTTCCCATCATGTCGATATGGAATGGGGGCAGAATTACGGGAGGCATCAGCATCTCTCCCGTTCTCATAGTTGTAGTCAGAATCCCAAGGGGCATTAGTGTAAGGACTGAAGCTTTCGGATCCGGGTTTCGAGGTTGAACCCTGTAGTTCAGGCTTCAGTGGGGCTGAGACTCTGTATTGATTCGCGTCGAGCCCGCTCGACGCGGTTTAAACGGCGTCCAGCTATGCAAACGCGTTTTAGCCTGTGCCACGTGGGCTGGCTTTGGGCCGCGAGAGTACGGCCCTGACATGTCGTCTGAACGGCGTCTGTGAAACACGACGCCTTTCAGACTGCGACTCTGGGTTGTTAGAGTACAGCGCCAGTCTTGTCGACTGAACGGCGTCTTTCATGGAAGACGCGTTTCAGACCTCTGTCAGAGCGTTGCAGGGTGTTGTCAGAGCAGCCGTCACATCGACTGATAGGCGTCCGTACATCTCGACGCGTTTTAGCCAGTCTCTGGTTAACCCTGCGAGCCCTCCTTCTTTCTCTCATTTTCTCCTCCTTCTCTCTTTCTCTCCTTCCTTCCGGCGACTCCAGCATCTACCCTTCCTCCTCCCTCTTTTCCTCCCACTACTTCGTCCTTCCCTCCACTCCAACACTTCCTTACCTCTCACCTCTACCACCATCACTTCCTTCTCGGCGTTCCATTCTCCGGACGGCGGCCGACGTCCCGGCGGAGTGGCGGCATCCTCGAGGGTACCGGCGGCGGTCTGCGGTGCGGCAGGACAGAGGCACGGAGTTTGGAGGAGTTCAAGAACCGGTAGGGTGACGGTTCCCACAGTGTGGTGTTCTAAACCATGTTTTTACCCGTTTAAAGCATGCTGTGGATCGATGGTTTTGGGGTAGAACGAGCATGTTAGGAGGTTTTTCCTTGATGGGAATGGGAGTTTCTGTGGATGTGAATTCTTGATACTTTGGTTACCCTCTTTCCCCTTTTGTTTTTGGGGCTTTTTCGGGGTATTTGGGGGTTAAGGGAGAAACCCTCGGATCGAACCAGGGAACCAGATTTCTGGCGCTAAACGGTGTCGTGCCTGGTCGACGCCTTTCAGAAGGACGTCAGGACAGTACGACGCCTTTTAGACAGAAATCCCCCTGTTCGAGGTTGCGAGAGTCAGGGACCCTGGCGCTAAATGACGTCATTGATGGACGACGCCTTTCAGAAGGACGTCGGGCCATCATGACGCCATTTAGACAGGAAATCACCCCGACTGGGGGACTCGGTTCGAGGATTCTGAGACTAAAAGACGTCATGGTCTGGCGACGCGTTTTGGAATAGCGTCGAGCCACCATGACGCCTTTTAAGGCAGAAATCCGTCGATTAATGTTTGCTGGAATTCCTGGATTTTCGGTGTGAACGGCGTCTGAGGATGTTGACGCCTTTTAAAAGGCGACCACTGGTGTCGACACCTTTTAGGGCCTGATTCTGAAGACTGTTTTACATGAACCTGTACATGGAGCTTGAAAGGCGTCGGCCTTGGGCGACGCGATTCAAGACAGAACCACACTAACTCATGCCAGTCAAATGTGTTTACACTGTTAGATAGTTGGTTAATGCATGCTGTTAATGTACTCGATGTGATGAACTCCTCCGTGACCGGATCGCACCGTGCCCTGTTTCCTGTTTCGGTGGACCTAGAGTGACAGTTGTAGCGTTCTACACCCTGTGTCGGTGCGGAGGGACACAGCGCTGACGGGAGCAGTGGCGGGGTGACGCCTACTGGAGAGGGTCACCTGGTGAACCCCGGGGTTAGCTAGCTTGTACCGGTGTCGGAGAGGTACCTTTGGAGTGTCACTCGTACTGGGGGAAGGAGTAACCACCTGAGCCAGTTGGGCCGGAGTAGCCAACGTGCTATCCGAGGGGTTACTGTTTGGTCTCAGCGGGCCGGTGTTTGCTGCGGGAAGGAGTGACCGCCGAGGTGGCCCGTGTGCTATCCGAGGGGTTACTGTTTGGTCTCAGCGGGTCGTTGTTTTTCCCACTCTCGTTGTGAAGTTGACGTGTTTTAAGAATACGCCGAATTACGAGCTTCCTGATAGATTGGAATTATGCATGTTAGTTATACTTTGAATGTATGTGATTCGTATTGGGATGTAGGCTTGGAAATCATTGTCTCTTCACGGTTATTATATCCCTGCTGTACTTTACACTTGTGGGTGTGTGTGTGTGGGCAGTGGAGATCGAAGGATCCCTACTGAGTCTTTTCGTTGAGACTCACCCCTGCGGCTTTCAGGTGAGGACTCCAGGCAGACCTAGCGAGGGTTGTGCGGCTGGGTGCTGAGCGTCGTCGACTGTTGTTCCGAGGTATGCCCCGATGTAGTTGTCATCTTTATTTCTAGCCTGTATGTATAATCATTTCTTTTCTGTTGGAGTATGTAATTATTTGCTGTATCGAGTCGCATTGTAATAATTTTAATTCCTGCACTTTCATTTCAGTTCAATGCGATGTGAATGTTTAACTTAGTTAATTATTTATTTCCCAGACTTACTAGATCCTGGTTTGGTTCCAAATTAATGATTCGGTACCCATTTAGTAATCGGATCCCCGATTATAGGGTGGCGGGTCGTTACAGTTGGTATCAAAGCATTCGGTGTGGCAAATAAATGAATAACTAGGTTAAATGTCATGAGTCCGGCAAATAATTACATTATCCCGTACAGGCACGACGGTGGTATAGGCTTTAGGATGCTAACTAGAACTTTTCGATTTTGTGTTTGTAGGCGATTAGATGGCTCCTAGGAAGAGGGTGCCAGTTATTCGAGAGAGGGGAGATATCCCTAGTGGTTCTGAGGCTGGTAGGCCGAGTGTGGAGCAGTTCATGGAGGCTATGATGGATACCATGGCCAGATATCAGACCCGAGACCCTAGTGAGAGTTCTAGTGCTCGGGGTGGGTCTACGGCTACACTGCAGAGATTCCTGAAGCTGAGGCCACCTCACTTCACCGGTCGTCCCGACCCTGATGAGGCCGTTTACTGGCTTAGGGAGATGGAGAAGACTTTTGACACCATGGATTGTGCAGCAGTGGAGAAGACTCCGTTAGCTACCTTCATGTTGAAGGATAGCGCCTATGATTGGTGGACCTCCTTGAAGAGTTTGTCTTATGAGGATAGGAGTCTCAGGGAGATTTCTTGGGAGACTTTTGTGAAGGAATTCAATGCGCAGTATTTTCCTAGACATGTCCAGAGGGCCAAGGAGAGGGAATTTATGGAGCTGACTCAGGGGAGTATGACAGTACTCGAGTACCAGGCGAAGTTTGTTTCGCTTGGGAGGTTTGTGCCCTTCATCTCGGGGGACGAGGAGCGACGTACTGAGAGGTTTGTGGATGGGCTGAGGCTCGGTCTGAGGAACTTTGTGGCATCTCACTGTTGTAAGGACTTGGCATCAGCAGTTAGGAGTGCAGCAGCAGTGGAGGCACAACTGAATCAGTCAGCCCGGGAGAGAGGACTGACTGCTCAGGGACCAGCTCGTGGCAGGGGTAAGGCAGCGGCAGCGGCCCCTTCGTCCGGATCGGGATCGTCGTCACTCGGCTCCCGATTCAGGAGATTCTTCCGAGGCGATGGCAGCAGTAGTGGTAGCAGCGGCAGCAGTAGGCCCAGACAGGGTCAGCAGAGTCAGTCAGCGTCCAGTGCACAGCAGGAGCCAGCTCAGAGGCTTCCAGCAGTTTGTCAGCACTGTGGTGGTACTCATGGTGGGACTCAGTGTCCTGCTTTCTCCGGGAGATGCTATACTTCTGGCCAGCGGGGCCACGTGGCGAGGTTTTGCCCGCAGGGGCGTGGCCAGAGACAAGGGCCAGCTGATCAGAATAAGCCGAGGACCCAAGGGAGAGTGCTGGCTATCACCAGGAAGGAGGCTCGTGCGTCCAACTTGGTGGAAGGTACACTTTCTGTCCTTGGGAACTCTGCACATGTGTTGATTGATTCAGGTGCTTCATATTCTTTCATTTTTGAGCAGTTCGTAGATATCCTTTCGGCACCCGTTGATGAGTTATCTGATGGTTTGATGGTAGAGGTTCCTTCTGGAGACTTTATGATATCTTATAATTGCTTGAAGAATGTCCCCTTGACCATTGAGGGTCATGTGCTACCTGCCCAGTTGGCTGTACTTGCTATTCGTGATTTTGATATCATCCTGGGTATGGATTGGTTGGAAGCCTTTTATGCGGAAGTGGACTGTCACAGGAAGAGGGTGCGCTTCTCTATTCCGGACATCCCGACCTTCTTTTTCCAAGGTATTAGGCTTTCTTCTCGAGGTATTCTCATTTCTGCCTTTAAGGCACGGAGGTTGCTTGCTGGTGGCTGTGAGGCTTTCCTTGCCTATGTGGTTGTTTCTGATGTCCGTGATAGTCCCAGTCCTTGGGAGGTGCCTGTTGTTTGTGATTTTGTAGATGTGTTTCCTGAGGAGCTACCTGGCCCTCCTCCTCAGCGAGAGGTCGAGTTTACCATCGAGCTTGCACCAGGTACGGCGCCCTTGTCTAAGGCCCCGTATCGGATGGCGCCAGCCGAACTCGCTGAGTTGAAGGCGCAATTGCAGGAGTTGCTGGATAAGGGTTTCATTCGTCCCAGTACATCTCCATGGGGTGCTCCAGTTCTGTTTGTCAGGAAGAAGGATGGTTCTTTGAGATTGTGCATCGATTATAGGCAGCTGAACCAGGTAACAATAAAGAATAAGTATCCACTTCCTAGGATCGATGATTTGATGGATCAGCTGCAGACCGCAAGGGTGTTTTCCAAGATCAACCTGAGATCTGGATATTATCAGATGAGGATCCGGGATGTGGATGTTAGTAAGACGGCTTTCAGGACTCGGTATGGACATTATGAGTTTTTGGTTATGCCCTTCGGCTTAACCAATGCTCCGGCGGCCTTTATGGATCTGATGAACCGAGTTTTCAGGACCTACCTGGACCAGTTTGTGGTTGTGTTTGTTGATGATATTCTGATCTATTCTTCTTCTGAGGAAGAGCACGCTGCTCATCTTCGGGCAGTGTTGCAGGTCCTGAGAGAGCACCAACTTTACGCCAAGTTCAGCAAATGTGAATTTTGGCTAGACGAGGTGCACTTCCTTGGGCACGTTATTTCTGGCAAGGGTATCGCAGTGGATCCAGCCAAGATCGAGGCAGTGATAGACTGGAGCAGGCCGACTTCAGTGACTGAGATCAGGAGCTTTCTGGGGCTTGCCGGTTATTACAGGCGGTTTGTTCAGGGATTTTCTTCGATAGCGGCCCCCTTGTCGAGGTTGACTCGAAAGGGAGTTCGTTTCGTGTGGACTGAGGATTGTGAGCGGAGTTTTATTGAGCTAAAGACTCGCCTCACGTCAGCCCCAGTGCTGGTGCTTCCATCTGGGTCAGGCGGATTTGTGGTTTACTCAGATGCGTCCCGTCGAGGTTTGGGAGCAGTCCTTATGCAGCATGGCAGGGTAGTTGCTTATGCTTCTCGGCAGCTGAAGAGGCATGAGGAGAACTATCCTACTCATGATTTGGAGCTTGCAGC
The DNA here is from genome assembly GCA_030544215.1 of Zantedeschia hybrid cultivar. NCBI lineage: Eukaryota > Viridiplantae > Streptophyta > Magnoliopsida > Alismatales > Araceae > Zantedeschia > Zantedeschia hybrid cultivar. The sequence continues at coordinate 54,635,647 of JARZZO010000011.1, forward strand.
TGTGGTGTTTGCACTTAAGATCTGGAGGCATTACTTATATGGAGAGAAATTTCAGGTTTTTACCGATCACAAGAGCTTGAAATATGTATTCACTCAGAGAGACCTGAATTTGAGGCAGCAAAGGTGGATGGAATTTATTAAGGATTATGACTTTGACCTTTCTTATCATCCGGGCAAGGCGAATGTCGTGGCAGACGCTTTGAGTCGGAAGACGGTCATGTCATACCTTATGATTAGGGAATGGAAATTGTTCGAGCAGATTGTGGAATCCTCCTTTAGGATCCCACGCGAAGAGGATAGAGCTGTGCTAGTCAGCTTGACTGTGAGACCAGCTGTGTATCATGCTGTGATTGAGGCTCAGAGGGCTGATGCTGAGTTACCACAAATTCTCCAGAGTTCAGAGGTGGAGTTGTGGGATGACGGTACTGTCAGATTCAGAGGCAGGCTCTATGTCCCGACTGAGGAAGATGTGAGCAGATGTGTGCTTGATGAGGCGCACCGTTCGAGATATGCAGTGCATCCTGGGACGACCAAAATGTACCGTTGTTTGAGGAGGCACTTCTGGTGGCCCGGTATGAAGAAAGATGTGGCTGAATATGTGGCTAGATGTATGACTTGTCAGCAGGTTAAAGCCGAGCATCAGAGACCTGGAGGGTTGCTGCAGCCCTTGCCGATTCCAGAGTGAAAATGGGAGCATGTGACGATGGACTTTGTGATGGGATTGCCTACATCCCCTAACAGGAGAGACGCCATATGGGTCATCGTTGATCGGCTGACTAAGTCGGCACACTTCCTAGCCATTAGGAAGGACTGGTCGGTCGGCAAGCTGGCAAAGTTGTTTGTAGACCGGATCATCTCTCTGCACGGGGTACCTTTGTCCATTGTATCAGATCGAGATCCGAGGTTTACTTCCAGGTTCTGGAAGAGTTTTCAGCATGCCTTGGGTACTCAGTTGGCTTTCAGTTCGGCCTACCATCCCGAGACAGATGGGTAGTCGGAGAGGACCATTCAGACTTTGGAGGACATGCTCAGGGCATGTTGTTTAGACTGGGGAGGTTCTTGGGAGCAGCATTTGTCTACGGTGGAGTTTGCCTACAACAACAGTTATCATTCTAGTATCGGCATGGCGCCTTACGAGGCTTTGTACGGGCGACCGTGTCGATCTCCTCTGTGTTGGTCTGAGATTGGTGAGAGACAGGTTGCAGGACCTGAGTTAGTTCAGCAGTGTACTGAGGTTGTCAGGACGGTACGACAGAGGTTGACAGCAGCTCAGAGCAGGCAGAAGAGTTATGCTGATATCCGGAGGAGACCGCTTGAGTTTGAGGTGGGGGACCACGTGTTCCTCCGAATCTCACCCGCCAAGGGTGTGATGAGATTCGGGAAGCGAGGCAAGCTGAGTCCGCGATATATTGGACCTTTTCCCATTCTTGCTCGGATTGGGGAAACCGCGTATCAGCTGGCCTTGCCACCCAGTCTTGCAGGAGTATACGATGTGTTCCATGTTTCCTTGCTGAGAAAATATGTTCAGGATCCATCCCACGTCTTGGATTTTTCAGAGTTGGAGATTACTGAGAACTTGTCTTTTCCAGAGTTTCCAGTTCGTATTGAGGATCGCAGGGAGCAAGTCCTTCGAAACAAGATTGTACCTTTGGTCAAGGTGATTTGGCAGTACCGCTCCGGGGGCGAGGCAACCTGGGAGCGTGAGGACGAGATGCGGGAGCAGTTTCCTTACCTTTTCTCGTAAGTTATCCTGTGAACTTGTATATCTATGTTTTGTCCTGGTTAATTCTAACAGGCAATTTCGGGGGCGAAATTCTTTTAAGGGGGGGAGAATGTAAGGACTGAGGCTTTCGGATCCGGGTTTCGAGGTTGAACCCTGTAGTTCAGGCTTCAGTGGGGCTGAGACTCTGTATTGATTCGCGTCGAGCCCGCAAGACGCGGTTTAAACGGCGTCCAGCTATGCAGACGCGTTTTAGCCTGTGCTACGTGGGCTGGCTTTGGGCCGCGAGAGTACGGCCCTGACATGTCGTCTGAACGGCGTCTGTGAAACACGACGCCTTTCAGACTGCAACTCTGGGTTGTCAGAGTACAGCGCCAGTCTTGTCGACTGAACGGCGTCTTTCATGGAAGACGCGTTTCAGACCTCTGTCAGAGCGTTGCAGGGTGTTGTCAGAGCAGCCGTCACATCGACTGATAGGCGTCCGTACATCTCGACGCGTTTCAGCCAGTCTCTGGTTAACCCCGCGAGCCCTCCTTCTTTCTCTCATTTTCTCCTCCTTCTCTCTTTCTCTCCTTCCTTCCGGCGACTCCAGCATCTACCCTTCCTCCTCCCTCTTTTCCTCCCGCTACTTCGTCCTTCCCTCCACTCCAACACTTCCTTACCTCTCACCTCTACCACCACCACTTCCTTCGCGGCGTTCCATTCTCAGGACGGCGGCCGACGTCCCGGCGGAGTGGCGGCGTCCTCGAGGGTACCGGCGGCAGTCTGCGGTGCGGCGGGACGGAGGCACGGAGTTTGGAGGAGTTCAAGAACCGGTAGGGTGACGGTTCCCACAGTGTGGTGTTCTAAACCATGTTTTTACCCGTTTAAAGCATGCTGTGGATCGATGGTTTTGGGGTAGAACGAGCATGTTAGGAGGTTTTTCCTTGATGGGAATGGGAGTTTCTGTGGATGTGAATTCTTGATACTTTGGTTACCCTCTTTCCCCTTTTGTTTTTGGGGCTTTTTCGGGGTATTTGGGGGTTAAGGGAGAAACCCTCGGATCGAACCAGGGAACCAGATTTCTGGCGCTAAACGGCGTCGTGCCTGGTCGACGCCTTTCAGAAGGACGTCAGGACAGTACGACGCCTTTTAGACAGAAATCCCCCTGTTCGAGGTTGCGAGAGTCAGGGACCCTGGCGCTAAATGACGTCATGGATGGACGACGCCTTTCAGAAGGACGTCGGGCCATCATGACGCCATTTAGACAGGAAATCACTCCGACTGGGGGACTCGGTTCGAGGATTCTGAGACAAAAAGACGTCATGGTCTGGCGACGCGTTTTGGAATAGCGTCGAGCCACCATGACGCCTTTTAAGGCAGAAATCCGTCGATTAATGTTTGCTGGAATTCCTGGATTTTCGGTGTGAACGGCGTCTGAGGATGTTGACGCCTTTTAAAAGGCGACCACTGGTGTCGACGTCTTTTAGGGCCTAATTCTGAAGACTGTTTTACATGAACCTGTACATGGAGCTTGAAAGGCGTCGGCCTTGGGCGACGCGATTCAAGACAGAACCACACTAACTCATGCCAGTAAAATGTGTTTACACTGTTAGATAGTTGGTTAATGCATGCTGTTAATGTACTCGATGTGATGAACTCCTCCGTGACCGGATCGCACCGTGCCCTGCTTCCTGTTTCGGTGGACCTAGAGTGACAGTTGTAGCGTTCTACACCCTGTGTCGGTGCGGAGGGACACAGCGCTGACGGGAGCAGTGGCGGGGTGACGCCTAGTGGAGAGGGTCACCTGGTGAACCCCGGGGTTAGCTAGCTTGTACCGGTGTCGGAGAGGTACCTTTGGAGTGTCACTCGTGCTGGGGGAAGGAGTAACCACCTGAGCCAGTTGGGCCGGAGTAGCCAGCGTGCTATCCGAGGGGTTACTGTTTGGTCTCAGCGGGCCGGTGTTTGCTGCGGGAAGGAGTGACTGCCGAGGTGGCCCGTGTGCTATCCGAGGGGTTACTGTTTGGTCTCAGCGGGTCGTTGTTTTTCCCACTCTCGTTGTGAAGTTGACGTGTTTTAAGAATACGCCGAATTACGAGCTTCCTGATAGATTGGAATTATGCATGTTAGTTATACTTTGAATGTATGTGATTCGTATTGGGATGTAGGCTTGGAAATCATTGTCTCTTCACGGTTATTATATCCCTGCTGTACTTTACACTTGTGGGTGTGTGTGTGTGGGCAGTGGGGATCGAAGGATCCCTACTCAGTCTTTTCGTTGAGACTCACCCCTGCGGCTTTCAGGTGAGGACTCCAGGCAGACCTAGCGAGGGTTGTGCGGCTTGGTGCTGAGCGTCGTCGACTGTTGCTCCGAGGTATGCCCCGATGTAGTTGTCATCTTTATTTCTGGCCTGTATGTATAATCATTTCTTTTCTGTTGGAGTATGTAATTATTTGCTGTATCGAGTCGCATTGTAATAATTTTAATTCCTGCACTTTCATTTCAGTTCAATGCGATGTGAATGTTTAACTTAGTTAATTATTTATTTCCCAGACTTACTAGATCCTGGTTTGGTTCCAAATTAATGATTCGGTACCCATTTAGTAATCGGATCCCCGATTATAGGGTGGCGGGTCGTTACAATTAGCATCTCCCTCGTAGTTGATGATGGCGTCTTGAGTCATACTCAAGTCCCTGCCTGATCGTAGCAGCATGATGTTAGATTCTTTTTTTTTTTTTAAAGATTTGACAAACAAGTTGCACAGAGATTAATCAAACAAGTGGATGCTTAACGTAATTTTAAGATTCCTTTTTTTGAGTTATTTGGATTCAATTAAACCTCAAATTCTCTCAAGGAAAGGATCCTAGTTTCAGTTCAATTTCCACCGTTATTCTCTAGGGCTTTCTCTCACAACGCTTTCAGAATCTAACCGGGACTTCAATTGATACAACCAGCCCGATGATCAAGGAGGAATACCTTGATTTTGGGGACTTATGGAGGTCTCAACGTCAATTTCTCTAGTCTGATCAAGGGACCAACCAAATCAGAGAGAGTCGCTGACGTCAAGTAATGTGTTCCTAAGAAAAGGAGGGTATTTGCCTCAATGCGTATGTCCTGCGGCCTGGATGGCCCCTAATGCTTAATAATAATGGGTAGCTAGCACTCAAGCCACAGAAATCTGAGAACTGAAAAATAACTAAGAAACTGTCTGAATCGCGTCGATGGTAGTCGACGCTATTCAAAACAGAACTTAATTTTTTTCGCAGAAACAGATGCAGACAGCAGAGAAGATATGAAGACTGAAAGGCGTCTGGGTGTGTTGACGCGGTTTGAAACGCGTCAGTGCTCCTGGACGCTTTTCAGTTCGCAGAAACAGTTTTGCAGGAGGATTTTCTAGGTTGAATCTTCCTCAAACAGGGTAAAAGCAGTAAATAATCAACTCATGCATATTTTTTTTAGTTCCAGATTTTAAACAGGATGATTTACTAACTAAATAACTAGAAAATCAATCAATCACACATCATTTTCAACACAAAAACAGCTTTTTAAACTAATCAAGGGGAGGGCAAGATCTTGCCACTGGGGTGTGCACGTGGTGCACGAGGGAAATTAATTAAAGTAAAACACTCACATATTGGTGAGGACGTGTCGAAAGACACAAGTGGTGCACCGTGGGTGCCCGGTTAATGATAGCAAGAACAAAAAAACTTAAAAGATGGCGAGACCAAGTCCCACCGTGATCGCCAAAAAAGCTGTGAGTGCTTAGAATGACCGTGTGATTATCATGAAAAATCTAGGTTATTTAGTGTAAAATAAACCTATTAAAAATAGCAACTAAGTGCAGTGATCGCCAGAAACTTTTAACTAAAAAGTTCCAAAAGAAGTATGATCGCCTACCTGTTTAAACGCGGAAGATATGGAGTCCTTGGTTCCCCTTCCTCAGCCGGCTGAAGAAAGAGAGCCCTTCTTTGCTTTTTGTTCTTGCTGTTGAATTTGAAATTTGAGGTTGAGGTTGAGGATCGTCCAAAAATCCCTTTTGACTTGTGCTTGATTTGCTCCTTTTGATTCTCTCGTTGTTGTTGAGTGCAGCAGGAATAGAAAGAAAAGGAGATAAAGAAACAATGATGAGAATTTTAAGCAAAAGCAGTATCTATTCTAATCATGATGCTAAGCATGCAATTAAACAGCAAACTTACTTGTTGAGTGGCTTTTGAAACTCCTTAATCAAGTAGGTTTTGAAGAGAATGAATGTGTTGTGTGTGTTTGCATGAAGTGAATGATGAAGAATGTAGAACTAAATGAAATGCAGATGTGGAAATGAAAAACTTATGCCCAATTGTTGAATTCTTGAATGGATGAAGACTCTTGAAAAGACGCCGACTTCTGGAAACAGCGCTTCAGCGTTCCGACGTTGTTGTTTTGATCTTCAATTCGCTATCGCTCCAGGAATTCAACTCAAGATTATGTTCTCTCTCTTTTTTTACTCTTCAACATGTAAGGTATTTATAGACTTCTTCTGCGTTCGTGATTAACATAAAAAAAAATCTAGGATTTATCTATCTTAACCGACAGATAAATACTGATTAATTCATCTTTATCTGTAATTATCTAAAACGCGTCCAGTATGGCTGACGCTTTTTCAGATTAATTAAGATAAGGATAAATATCCGAGAAACTTATCTTTATCTTTATCAGCTAAAATGCGTCTACATGTGTAGACGTCTTTTACACTAATTAAGATAAGGATAAACATCCGGAAGAGAAGTTAAAATAGCTTAGGAGACCTAAAACGCGTCAAGCCTCACAGACGCCTTTTAGCTAATTAATCAACTGATTAAAATTCAAATTTAAACATTAAAATAAGAATAAACTCTAAATGGCATCCTGACAGGTTGACGTCTTTTAAGTTTCTTCATATTTTTAACTGAAATTTGAGTTAAAATCAATTTAATTGATTAACTTAAACATGTCTGTTAAACCCGACACTTAAAAAGATCAATAAAAATCAATCAATGGTCAAATATCAGACCATTCTGAGGCATTATTATATGATATGAAATTTATTCGAAATGACGTCAAAATTAGCGTGTCTACAGGCGGCAATTGGCGTTATCCTTCCCTAGGCCATGCACTATAGGCCGCATTCGGAACCGGCCTGCAAATACATGTAGGAAGCTTGGGATAACCACTGGGGACTACTATCGGCATATACAGCGCTGTATGGCCTATCCTCCTCCTCTTTTAACTGGCTCCTCCCTCTCTCATTCTGATGCCATGCAAATAGCAACGTGAGTACAAAGAGGTGCGTACAGGGAGAAACCAAACGTCCGTCGACGTTCGATGCCGTCGACGACGTCGACCGGCGCCGTGGGGACCGGCCGGAGCCCCGCCGTCCATCGGCTGGGCCGGGGGGGGGGGGAAACCTCCTCGTTATCGTGATAAGCTGCGGCATGCAGGCTTGAGGGGAGGACCGGCGAAGCACGGGGACGTCCGGAAGATCGCCAGCGACGTGCACCGGTGTCGGAATAGCCGATCGGAGCCCCGCCGCCCATCGGCTGGGCCGGCGGCAACATGCCCTCGCCGGTCGGGGGTGCAAACCAGGCGCCCGCCTCCCCCAAACCCTAACGGGCGGCGGGGGTGAAGCGGCGCGTGGGCCGCCGGGTCGGCCCGCCCGGATCCGCGCCTTGACCTAACTGGGTCCGGACCCGGCAACCCTCCCACATACCCGTTAACCCCTTTTTACCCCTTTTAGCCCCATTTTAAACCCTTTTAAAGCCCATTTTAAAATTGTTTTAAAATAGACATTTTATAGGGATAATTAATAACTGTTATTAATTATTCTTATTATTATTAACAGATTATTAAACTGTTTAATAACTGTTAATTCATTCAAAGGGTTTTATTGATTATAGGGTATTGGTTAATTATTTAAAATTATTTTAGATTATTAACTTCCCTATTAAATTAATTAAGTTTAAAATTGTTTTAAACTTATTTTATGCATAACTTGATTTTATTTATCTGTTCAAAATGTTTGAATGAGTATTTAGATTAACTGAATGGTTTAGTTATCTTGTTTGTCAATAATGTTTTGAATATTATTGATAATATTGAAATAAATATTATTTCGAAAAGTTATTGGTATTATAATTTTATATTTATAAAAGTTAATACCAACAGTAATTATGTGATAATTATGATGCATGTGATGTGTTTTATGGTGGGATGATTATGGACTTAGTTTTATCATGTGATGATTGATGTGAATGAATGCGATGCATATTTCATTTGGCATTTTAAATAGGACCTGCGTGTCCTCCTCTCTCTTAATCCAAATGTACTCTCTATCTTCCTATAAGATTATACTCCCCTTGATAAGATCAAGGTTTCTTATTATTTAAATGTACATTTATAGACCTACGAGTCCTAAATTTAATATTTAAATGTTACGGATTAAGTTTAGAGGACGGGATCTTCTGAAGACACCTCTGGAGGAAGGACTCGCATCAAATGGAACCAGTGTTACTGTTTTCACACTAGGATTCTATTATGGATCATCGTTTGGCTCCGATGATTCCATAATAGCTTAAGTAGTCCATGATCATCCCTATTTATTTTTCTGCATATATGTGATATTTGTGGAATATGTTATTATATATATTTCTATTAAGTATTATGATACTTCAAATCATATTTCATATGAACCAGTTTAGGAGTCTTGAATGACGTTAGCCTTGGGCGACGCGATTCAAGACAGAATCTCATTAATTCTTGCAATTAACATGTGTTTACATTGATAGATAGTTTGGTTAATTGCATGTTTGAGAACATACTTGAGGACGATGATTTCTACGTGATCGGATCGCACCGTGTTGCGTTTTGTGCGATCGTGGACCTAGAGTGACAGTTGTTAGCGCTTAGGCACCCTGTGTCGGTGTGGGAGTGACACGGGGCCGATGTGGGAGTGGTGGGGTGACGCCTAGAGAGAAGGTCACCTAGTGTATCCCGGGGTATAGCTAGTACCGGTGTGGGAGTGGTACATTCGGAGTGTCACTCGTGCTGGGGGAAGCAGGACCACCTTAAGCCAAGTCAGGCCGGAGTAGCCAGTGTGCTATTCGAGGGGTTATTGTTTGGTCTCAGCGGGTCGGTGTTTTCCGCTTTCGGCCATGTGACTTGTGTGTTTAGCCGAGATGCTAGTTGTGGACTCCGTGGTAATGTGGTTTCAAAATCGTGCATGTTATTGTTATAAATGCCTGTGTTTTATATCGAAATCTAGGAATTGTGTTACTGCTTTATTTAGTTAAATTGCCTATATTTGTGTGTTGCACTTGTGGATGTGTGAGTGGGTGGTGGGGATCGAAGGATCTCTACTAAGTATTTTTCGATGAGACTCACCCCCTGCGGTTTTCAGGTGAGGGTTCCAGGCAGGCGTAGCGAGGAGAGTGTTGCCTTGGGTTGCGCGCCGACAACCGCTGTTCTAGGGTATGCCCCGATGTAGTTGTTATTTCTTTTTTCTGGCCTATACACTTAATTATTTCTTTTCTGTTGGAGTATATAATTAATTGCTGAGTCAAGTCGAATTGTAATAATTTTTAATTTATGCACTTCCTTTACAATTCGAGGCGATGTGGATGTTTAGCTTAGTTTATCATTTGTTTCCCAGACTTATCGAGATCCTGGTTTGGCTTCAAATTTAATCATTCAGTACCCATTTAGTAATCGGATCCCCGATTATAGGGTGGCAGGTCGTTACAGCTGTAGCATCCTACTTCCTTTTCTGCCACCACCAACGAGGCTACCCTGGGCTGGCTTCCAGCATCAGCACCTTTTCGTAGCTCGGCCCGAGGCATGGGGGACACAGAAAGGGGTTGCAGGTACCATTGTTGGCCTATCTTCCCTTCATTTGCTCTGCCTCTCCACATCGGGGCGGATGAACTCCCGAGCCCCGCCAGGCTCGGCAACCATCACTTCCGCGGCTCCCCTCGGGTCCTGAAGGGGGACCGCACTTGGAATCTCCCTCCTCATAAATTGAGGAGGGCGGGCGCCAACCCCTAAAACACAAATTAAAATACCAGTCAACTATTGGAGGACATAAGGAGACAGGTCGTGAAGCCATAGTACAGAATTCGGAGAAGCAGTTGCTTGGGATCGACAGGCCGCTTAAACCTACCGCCGCCAACCTCTCCTCTGTCACCACATCGGCGATCTCAGGGGGAGGCCCTTGTTGAAGGGTCGTCACCACGTCGGCATCACCTGGGGGCACCGGTGCCACAGGAAGATCCACGGATAGACCGACGACAAGGTTCTTGAAGGTGACCGAGAACAACCAGCGTTCCCCTTTCCGTTCGGTCACCCAAAAGTAACAGTCATTGCAGTACGCGACCTTGCTAAAGCCCATTAGGAGGAAAAGGGCCTTCTTGCGGGCTTCGAGCTGGACGAACTAGCAGTTGCCGGACTTCGCCCCCCTTCTTGGGCTAGAAGCAAGATGCAAAAAATTTTGTGAGGGGTCGGCACATCCGAGCTCTTTTGCTTGGACTAAGAACCCCATGATGAGGCGGCAGAAGTTGGACATGATTTGTCCCAATGCCAACTGAAAGCAGTTCAAAAGTCTCTCCACGCATGAAGGGATCGGTAAGCGGAAGCCCCCGTCAAACATGGCTTCGTAAGCCATGAATGAGCGGCTTCTCCTGTGTAGATGCGCTCGTTGCCGTGGAAGACGCGGAGCTGATACACCACCGGGATGTTGAATTTATCCTGGATCTCTGCCAGTCGCCTTTCCGAGCATGTGGAAGGTTGTATCACCTGCCGATCGCCCTTGACTCTTAGGTGTAAGACATGTCCCTAGATGTTTGTCCAGTACGACAGGCCATCGAGATAGAGAGAACGGAAAGCAGGCTGCTTGGGAAGCTATAGAAAGGAAGAAAGGAGCGAGAAAATTTAGGCAGAAGGCTCTGTCCAAGATGGCTTTCTGATGCGGCTGGGGGGTTCTTTATATCCCTCCAAATCCTACCGGAAGCATCTGTTTGGCGGGATGCTTCGCCTAACTTGGCAGGTGAAAAGACGTCCGCCTCGGGGAGGCGCGACCGCCGATCCAGCACCCACGAATAGGCGCGACACATGTGCCATTTGAATCATGACCTCCCACCTTAAGAGGAAAAGGCATAACGTCTCTTGTCAAGCATTTAATGACGCCGGCCATTTTCCATTCAGCTGCTCTGAATGCCTCACCTTGTCCTTTAGAGCAGGGGGACTAGTGAGACGGCCCAGTTTAGCCTGGCCCATTTGTTGTATGGGCCAACCCATTAAGAGGCGCCCTGGCCTCTTGCTAGAGCCCAGTGGGGACCTTTCCGCCAGTGGGCCCTCGCGACTGGGCCCCCATAGGGGATTTTTAATCCAAAACATACCCCGGCGCCCCGCAGGTGCGAGAGACCTCCTGCCTAAGGAAGTCCTCTCCGAATCCTTCTCTGATTTGCAGATAAAGAAAACTGACGCTAAACTAGGAAGGCCAGAATCTCGTCCCGCTTGAGGATCGGATCGGGCTTCGTCTATATGATCCCCAATCGGACTCTGCCACGGCCTCATGACTGTCCTTATAAAAGGGACCCTTCGTTGCCCTTAGGAGGTACGTTCTATAGACTATAGCTGAACTCTCTGCTCTTTTCTCTCTGCTTCCATCCTGACTTAGGCATCGGAGGGAGTTCTTCCGGATTTCAACTGAAGTCTTTTATCATCTAGTGTCTGTCTTGCAAGGACCGCAAGGAGCTTTCTGCAATACAGAAACGTCTCAACCGTTCGATTCCGATCAGACGAATCTCCGACCCAACCGTTGGGATCGTTGTGTCGGGATCCGACCGAAAAACGCAGTAAATAAAATATTTCGGGATCAAATCCATCCCGTTTCGATCAACAAAATAAGATCATCCTCGCCTCTAGCGGTATCCACGCGGTTCTCCTCGCGATAGATCATCCTCGCCTCCTCGCTCGATACGGCGTTCGTGGATCCCGTCTGGCTGCGCGTAATCCGCCGCGACATGAGGATTTGGAATCTCCCGTCGGACGGAAGGCGGAGCAGTCGAGAGTCGAAGCGGAGCCTCCATATGGCCGCCTCGTGTCGCACGCCCAGTAGAGAGGGGAGAGAGAAAAAGAAAGACGGCTAGGTCAGGGTTGCTGGCCCCCGACGTAGTATCCGTTCTTTTATAATAAGCATGTTTGCGATTTTTCGTAAAAACCCAGACTTATCTGAAATCCTGTCAAATTATCCATCGACTTGAAAACCTTGACCCTCTAGGCCCAATTACCAGTCCAGTTAATAATCCATTAAGCCCAGTAACTCTTTACGGATCCATTGAATTAATTAATATCCTTATATTTAATTAATCAGCCGAATTCAATGTCCCACAATAAATTTGGACGGGTTTTCGACCATGTTGGATGCCAAGCAACATCGCGTGATCCTGGATGGCACTGGGGTTATCGCAACCCTCTATTGGAACCTTTCCGTCAACGGTTACCGCGCGGATATAATCCTTCATCCGTGCAATGTTCTCGAATCGACCTAGGGTATGGTTTACTATTAAACCCTAGCCGGTCGATTCACTTGAATCAGATGCCGCTAATCTATATCAGATAACTCTTTATCTGATACAGAGTCCGCCCTGGCCATGGACTTAAGCACATCATTGCCGCAACATTCTCTCTCAAACTACCGAGAGCGGATGATCCCGTATTGAACACACAATTACCTTCAAGGGCATTTCCTTGAACCCGATCATTTGACTTATTGATAACCCATGGTTAGGGATTCGTTAGTCAAGGTCAAAATTCAGAAACCTACCAACAAGATATCTTTAGCGTCTCAGGTCTAAGGATCATCTACGCAACCGTGACAAAAGAATCGGGCTGGTTAAAAATGAGGTGTTTACCATTCAGCGATTCATAGTCGGATCAGTTCAATGAACTCATTCGCCAATGAGCACCTACAGGTCCAACATAGTGTCTCTACACAAGTGACTTATAGGATCAGTCACTCTCATCATATGAGCTGAAGTAACCTAAACTAGTCTATCCGGATGTTTGATGTCCTTCTCAAACATCCTATGACTAGGAACAATTAAGAACATGTGTTTATAAACCTTCGGTCCCGTAATTATGATCTCATTATAATCCGAAGATTATTTCACATGTTCATGGACTTTATCGTAGTACGATAAACATGGATCGAATTAATTACACATAATGAATTAATGCCATTTATTAATAAACTAAATCATACATAGTATCGGATTGATTTTGAGACCATCTAATACTAACAATCTCCCACTTGAACTAAAGCCAATCACTTTTATACATAATACCCATATTCTCTAAGTGACGCTCAAAGACATTTTGAGACAAAGGCTTTGTCAGTGGATCTGCTATATTGTCAGCTGAAGGAACTCTTTCCACCACGACATCTCCTCGAACTATAATCTCTCTAATCAGATGAAAGCGCCGCAGAATGTACTTCGACTTCTGATGAGACATCGGCTCTTTCACTTGAGCAATCTCCCCATTGTTGTCACACAGTAGTAGGACGGGACCAGATATGCTTTCCACCACACCAAGATTGCCGATGAATTTCTTCATCCATATAGCTTCATTGGCGGCTTCAGCAGTAGCAATAAACTCGACTTCCGTTGTCGAATCAGCAGTGGTTTCCTGCTTGGAACTTTTCCAGCTCACTGCTGCCCCGTTGAGTGTGAAAACAAAACCTGATGTTGATTTGTTGTCATCAGGATCAGACTGAAAACTCAAGTCAGTGTATCCTTGCAACTTTAAGTCTCCTCCTCCATAGACTAGAAATAGATCCTTAGTTCTTCTTAAGTACTTAAAGATGCATTTCACCGCCTTCTAGTGTTCATCACCTGGATCTGCCTAATGTCTGCTCGTAACACTTAGAGCATATGCTACATCAGGTCTAGTACATAGCATGGCATACATGATGGAGCCTATGGCAGAAGCATAGGGGACCTTATCCATCACAACCCTCTCTTCAGGTGTCTTGAGAGACTGACTTTTAGAAAGTGAAATCCCATGTCTCATCGGTATGAGACCTCTCTTGAAATTTTCCATGCCAAACCTTTTGGCAATGGTTTCTGTGTAATTAATTCGATCAATGTTTATCGTATCACGATGAAGTCTATGAACATGTGCAACAGTCTTCGGATTATGATGAGATCATAATTACGGGACCGAAGACTTATAAACACATATTCTTAATTGTTCATAGTCATAGAATGTTTGAGATAGGACATCGAACATCCGGATAAACTAGTATTGACTGATCCTATAAGTCACTTGTGTGGAGACACTATGCTGGACCTGTAGGTGCTCATTGGCGAATGAGTTCACTGAACTGATCCGACTATGAATCGCTGGATGGTAAACACCTCATTGTTAACCAGCTCGATTTTTTTGTCACGGTTGCGTGAATGATCCTTGGACATGAGACGCCAAAGATATCTTGTTGGTAGGTTTCTGAACTTTGACTTTGACTAACGAATCCCCAACCATGGGTTATCAATAAGTCAAGTGATCGGGTTCAGGGAAATGCCTTCGAAGGTAATTGTGTGTTGAATACGGGATCATCCGCTCTTGGTAGTTTGAGAGAGAATGTTCTGAGAATGATGCGCTTAAAGTTCCTGGCCAGAGTGGACTCTGTATTCGATAAGGAGTTATCGGATTCAGATTAGCAGCATCTGATTCAAGTGAATCGACCGAATAGGGTTTAACAGTAAACCATACCCTAAGTGGATTTGGGAACATTGCACGGATGAAGGATTATATCCGCGTTCTAACCGATGACGGAAAGGTTCCAATAGAGGGTTGCGATAACCCCAATGCCATCCAGGATCACGCAATGTTGCTTGGCATCCAACGTGATCGAAAGTCCGTCCGAATTTATTGTGGGACATTAAATTCGGCTGATTAATTGAATATGAGGATATTAATTAATTCAATGGGTCAGTAAAGGGTTACTGGGCTTAATGGGCTATTAACTGGACTGGTATTTGGGCCTAGAGGGTCACACGCAAATGGTTTTCAAGTCGATGGATAATCCGACAGGATTTCGGATAAGTCAGGGTTTTTACGAAAAACTGTAAACATACTTATTATAAAAGAACGGACGCTACGTCGGGGGCCTGCAACCCTAACCTAGCCGTCGTTCCATCTCTATCCTCTCTTCCAGACACACGACACGAGGCCGGTCCTCTGGAGGCTCCGCTTCGATTCCCGACCGCTCCGCCTTCCGTCCGACGAAAGATTCTGAATCCGCATGTCGCGGCGGATTACGTGAAGCCAGACGGGATCCACGAATGTCGAATCGAGCGAGGAAGCAAGGACGATCCATCGCGAGGAGAACCGTGTGGATACCGCTAAAGGTCGGGCATTTGCGCGACTTGTGGCATCGCTCCAACGGAACCGAAAAACGAACGTGGATTCGAATCCGCGCAAGGTAAATCCGATTTACTCCGGTTTTTAATTTTAATCGTTCGAAACAGGATGGATCCAATCCCGAAAAATTTATTCCGCTGCATTTTCGGTCGGATCCCGACACAGCGATCCCAACAATATACACCTCCTCCTCAAGATTTTCATTGAGGAAGGCAGTCTTCACATCCATCTACTAGATTTCATAATCATAGTAGGCAGCAATGGTGAGAAGAATTCTGATAGACTTAATCATGGCAACGGGTGAAAATGTTTCGTCATAGTTAACACCTTGTCTTTGACGATAGCCTTTCGCCACTAATCTTGCTTTATAAGTCCCAATACGTCTATTTGCACAGATTTTTCTTTTAAATATATATTTGCAGCCGATAAGTACTATACCATCGGGTAAATCTTTCAAGTTCCAAACTTGGTTGATGTACATGAACTGTATTTCAAAATTCATGGCTTCCCACTGTAGACACGCTAATTTTGACATCATTTTGAGTAAATTTCTTATCATATAATAATGCCTCAAAATGGTCTGATATTTAATCATTAGTTAATTTTTATTAATCTTTCTGAATTAATTATCCAAATAGTATCGGGTCAGACAAACATAATTTAAGTTAACTAATTAAATTGATTTTAACTCAAATTTTAATCAAATATGAAAAAGTCTAAAAGACATCGACATGTGTAGACGTCATTTAGAGTTTATTCCTATTTTGGTATTTAAATTTGAATTTTAATTAATTGATTAATTAGCTAAAAGACGTCTACCAAGCACGACGCCATTTAGGTTTCCTAAGCTGTTTCTGTCTCTTTTTTCGGATATTTATCTTTATCTTAATTAATCTAAAAGACGTCTCCCATGGACGACACGTTTTAGATAATTACAGATAAAGATGAATTAATCTGTGTTTATCTGTTTGTTAGTTGGATAAACTTCAAACTCTTCATGTTAATCTTTAAGTAACCGCGGATGCGTGAACTTAAGCCTATAAATACCCAACCCCTTGGTCATTAAAAAGTTAGTGATGATAGCGATAATTGAGTGAAAATTGAGTAAAGAATCTTAGCGACGACGTCCAAACGCTGAAGGATCGAGGTGCTGCTGCTACTTCAGGAGTCTTCATCCTTTCTTCATCTATTTTTCGTCCTTTCAAGATCCATTCAAGATCAAGGCTTTCCAGGGGCTATCCAACTTAGTTCTTAATTAATTTCTCATCTTTCTCATATTTTTATCACATTAGCATCATAATTTCATCACATCACTCCATGCAACACACACTCACTAGCATAATTTCAAACCTATTTGTTTAAGGGGTTTAAAAGACCACAAACAAGCGAGTTCATTTGTTTAAGTTGCATGATCAGAATCTTCATTAGAATAGGTACTACCTCTGCTTGAGTTCTTATTATTTTCTTTTATCTTTGTTTGTTGTAAGGTATAAAAGGAGATCAAGATGAGAGAATCATCATCAACAAGGAAATCTGGATGATCCTCAAAGTCCGATAAGCATCCAAAGCAAGAACAAAGTTAAAAGGGCTCTCTTTCTTCAGCTGGCTGAAGGAGGGGAATCAAGGACTCGAAAATCTCCCACATCCAAAACAGGTAGGCGATCATTCTTTTGTCTTTTGAAATTTTTTAGTTAAAAGTTTATGGCGATCACATTCACTTAATTTCTTTTTAATATGATTTATTTGTCACATAATCAACATAAACTTTTCATGATAATCACATCCCTAATTTGAGCACTCACAGCTTTTTGGCGATCACGGTGGGACTTGGTCTCGCCATCTTTTAATCTTTGTTCTTGCTTTCATCAATCGGGCACTCTCTGTGCACCACCGTGTCTCTCGACACACCCTCACCGATCGGTGAGTTTTTAATTTAATTGTTATTCCTACGTGCACCACGTGCACACCCCTGTGGCAAGATCTTGCCCTCCCCGTTTGATCGATTGGAAAGTTGTACTTGTGATAAGAAGATTATGTGATTGATTGATATTTTAGTTGTTCATCTGATGAAATTATCCTGTTAAAAATTGAAAAAAAAGAATCGCATGAGCCGACCATTTACTGCTTTCATCCTGTTTGTTCGAGGAGGAATCGATCCCGAAATTCCTCCTGAATTGTTCATTCTACAACTTGAAAAACATCCAGGTACAGCGACGCGTTTCATACCGCGTCGCCCAACCCAGACGCCTTTCAGGCCAAATTCTCTGCTGTCTACTGCCTGAGATTTTGCGATAAAAATAAGGTTCTGTTTGAATAGCGTCGACCAACAGCGACGCGATTCAGGCAGCTTCTTGTTTTTTCTTCAGTTATTAGATTTCTGATCTGCTTGCTACTACACATTACGTATTAAGCATTAGAGGCCATCCAAGCCACAGGTCATACGCACTGGGGCTAACACCCCCCTTTTCTCTTAGGAACACCTTCCTTGACGTCTTCACCTCTCTCTGATTGGGTCGGTCCCTCGATCATACTAGAGTGGTTGGCGTTAAAGACCTCCGTAAGTCCCCAAAATCAAGGTATTCCTCCTTGTTCATCAGGCTGGTTGTACCAATCGAAGTCCTGGTTAGATTTTCATAACGTTGTAAGATAAAGCCATAGAGTATAACGGTGGAAATTAAACTGAAACTAGGATCCTACCCATTGAGTGAATTTGTGATTAATTGAATCCAAATAACCCAACAAGGAATCTTGAAATAACGTTAAACATCCACTTGATTGCTTAATCTCTGTGCAACTTGTCTGCAAATCTTTGAAAAAATCTAATATCATGCTACTTCGATCGGGTAGGGATTTGAGCATGGCTCCAGATGCCCTAGTCAACTACGAGGGAGATGCTAATGCCCCTCTTGAGTTTGATTACCACTTTGAAAGCGGGGGAGATGCTGATGCCCCCCGTAATCCCCATTCTTGTCCAATTCGATATGAGGGAAACCACCAAACCCCTCTTTCTTGTGCTCGTGATCAATATTATGATCTTCCTCCGCATGTGCATGCGGTTTCTAATCCTATTTTCGAGGGAGGCATGAACCCGAATGATCCCTCATCCTCCGGATCTAGTGATCACTTTGGGAGTTCTTGCCTCCCGTCTGGATCTTCGACAATTCGAGGCAATCCATTTTATCTTGAAGGGGAAGACGCCCATGCAGTCTGTCGAGTCGAATCCTGCGGCTCTCCCTGTTATTCCTCAACCACCTCCCCATCATGCTTCATTCATTCACCAGGCCATGGAAGGCCATCAAGTCTCAACCTCTTGGCCAGCAGGGCCACAACTTTCTTCCTCGAGGCAACCGGTCAGGCCGCTGACGCCTACTTACCAAAATGCCCTCGGATATGGCGGAAGCTTTGCCGGACCTCAGCCCTATTGTCCCCCATGCCCTACATACTCTAGGCAACAGGCCTATCATTTACCTCCACCTCCCCCTCCTCCCCAGGTTGATCCAACGACACAAGTTCTACTTGCAAAGATGGAGTGTATGGATGAACAGTTCAACAACCTTCAGAAGATGATGGGAGTTAAAGTTGCACCTGAGATTAACCTACCAAGTCTGCCCGTGTTCTATTTGCCGCCCTCCGAAATGCCAGTATACTGGAAATACAATGGTACCGGTAACCCCTTCACCCATTTGAAGGAGTTTATGTATGAGTCATATTTCTGACAAAACGACAAGAAGTCTTTGGCCTTTTTGTTCAGGAAGTCATTGGAGGGACCAGCCCTCGAGTGGTTCTTTTCTTTAGAACCTGCTGAAGTAGAGGACTATGGTATCGTGTCACGAAAATTCATTCAACGATACTAGGATAGAGTTGCCCCCTCTCTGTCCATTACTGATTTGATAGTAGAAAAAATGAAGCCCGACGAGGAACTCATCAGTTTCGCTGATAGATGGAGGGGCATGGCAGAAAAAGTGAAAGATCATCTGTCTGAGTCAGAGTAGGTTAGTAGCATGAACAACAATCAGCCCCAATTTGTGAGGAATTAGCAACCACAGTACCGGCGACCGCAGCAGCCAAACCAGCAGGGTTACAGACAGCAGCAGCCGAACTCACAGTATCAGCAGCCTCAATACCAGCGGCCTCAGCAACCGAACCAGCAACCATAGCAGTAGCCACAACGGCAACTACAGTATTAGCCCGCACAACAGCAGCAGTACCAGCCGCGCGCACCGCCAGCATACCACAACGTACCTCCTCCTGCTGATTATAACCAGCAGAGAAAGCCTCCAGACCCGAAAAGGGCAAAATATCTAGTCCTTGTCAGATATCTTCAGTGCTTTAATGGCAGCCAATGCTCTAATTCTGCCAAGAGAAAAAATAGTTTGGCCCCAAAATGCCGACACTTCTAGGTATTGTTATTTCCACCGACAACCTGGACACACCATAGATACCTGTTTCCAATTCCGAGATTATATTCATGATCTCAACGAGCAGGGAGGCATTGATTGGGAAGAAATGAAGAATTATATATCCGCTTTGGAGGCGAGAAGACCACAACAACAACAACAACAACAGCAACAACCAAGAGCGCCAGCGCAGGCAGCGGCGCCTCTAAACATGGGTATAGTGCAAAACCCACTCCCGGAGCACCATAACCAGAATCAAGTTGCCCCCATTTTAACAAATAGTCGGTCTGAGGCTAACCAAGGGCAACAGTGGAAGATAGAGGACTCTTCCTCTATTTATTCAACGGGTTACACTTCGAGCACCGCAGAACAACCACCACGCCACACCCTCCATATACCTAGACCACAACCCATTACCATCACGCCTATACCAACACCCGCATGTCACTCGCCCGCACCTATTAACCCATCACCACCGCCCACTTTCCTTAAACCTATTAACCCATCACCACCGCCCGCTTTCCTTAAACCCATTACCCCCCACGCCACTACGCCTCCATTAAACAACCCCCCGCAAGCTAATTACGCACCTCTCATGCCATCCAAATCACTACTCCGTATACCATTCCCTACATCACCTACTACCGCCACCGCTTACCCAAATGCTATACAACTATCTAAACCTCTACTCCGCATGCCATTCCCCACTTCATCTGCACCGACCAATTACCCTTCCACCATCCAACCATCTAGGCCTCTCATCCGTACCATGCCACCATCAACTAACCCCACGCCATCACTCACTTACCAACCCTCTACACCATCTACACCATCCACTAACCTTGCGGTGCTCAAGTTATCACCCGACCACAACTGAAGAACATGCACTCCGGAGTGGGAAGATCTTCAATAAGGTCTTTTCTCAATCAACAGTCAGAGACGACCCATCACAGCCGTCGGAGGAAGCACATAATGATGAGAGTGCACCAGACACTCAATATGACCTGTTGAAACATCTTGACAGAACACCGACACGAATCTCTGTGCTTGAATTGATAAAGAGATCGAAGACCCATCAGGAGGCTCTGATGGAGTATCTACAAAAAGTGATGGTCAACGAAGATGTGCCGGTAGAGAAGATCGCCGCACTACTAGTTCCTCAGGGGGATCAACCCTCCATCTTATTTCATGCCTCGGAACTAGCACCACCAGCAGCCAGGAGCATGGCTCTGAGTATTACGGTCAGTATCTGCAAGAAGGCCGTAGATGCATGTCTGGTCGACACAGAGGCTTCAATTAATGTTCTGCCTCCGAAGACCCTTGAATTGTGTGGTGTATCCAAAGAAAAATGGCTGCCTAGCCCTATCTTTGTAACAGCTTATGATAATTCCACCCGTTCCCTTCTCGGAATGGTCTATTTAAAGGTAGAGTTAGGCCATGTATGTCATGCCAAGGTCGAATTTCACATTTTGGAAATCGATCCTTTCTTGAATACTATTTTGGGTCGTCCTTATATAAAAACCCTCGAGGCGATTCCCTCTACGAATCATCAGTGCCTCAAATTTCCCTACAAAGGACGAATCATTAAAGTTACGAGCATGCCGATCCTTGCTGCTGCTCACTCCTTGAATATTAAGCCAAACTTCTTCACCTGGCCGACAACCTTTTCTGTCGGTATTACAGATCTACCGTCCGGTGGCTGATCCTTTAAAAGCCGCCACTCTTACTCCTTATCTACTAAATTCCATAAAGCGGAGGAAGTGCATGAGTACCCCTGGATAGAAAATAATGATGAAGGGTGGTTATCAGCTTGGAAAAGGCCTAGGCGCACAATTACAAGGCAGAACCACGCCCCTCAAGGATAGCCAAAGGATACCTGGAAATGGCCTGGGCTATAGGCCAAGAAAAGTGAAGCAGGACACTACTCAGCAGGAAGAAAATGAAGACGGTCAGAAGATATGGGAGACAATGTCTGTTGGAATCCGGGCGGGACACGAAGAACGCAGCGGAAACGACGAAAAAAATAAATCCCGCCCGATGCCCGTTGATCCGATTCAGAACGAAAAACGCAAATCGAAAAACAGGTCAAAATCTGATTACCGTGTGTGGATTCGAATCCGCTTCCGTCTCGGTTCCGTCAAGGTGATGCCGCGAGCCGCACAAGCGTCCGGCCTCTAGCGGTATCCACACGATCTTACACGGTGGTTCGTCCTCACTCCCTCGTCTGTATCAACTCGCTCGCTGAAGATCCGTCGCCGCAACGATTGCCAAAAACCCGCCGACGGGAATTCCCGACTTTCGGGAATTATGGGCGGCGGAGACGGAGACAATCCCGGCGCCTCGAACGGGACGCCTAGAGGAGGAGAGAGAAAGGAGGGGATGGCGGCCAGCAAGGGGAAATCCTGGAGCTTGGCCCAATGTTTCTCAACAGCGCGTATATATATTAAGTCGGCGCGACTTTTCACAAAAGTCCCCGAGTTAATATAAATGCCACTTATGTACCACCGACTGAGAATCTTATTACGTGTAACCCTCTAGGCCCATTTATCAGTCCGGTTTTCAGCCCGTTAAGTCCAATAACTATTTATTGACTTATTGTAATTAATTAATATCTAGATATTAACTAATTACTCCACTGAATTATCATCGCATGTAAATTCGGTCGGACTTCCGATCAAGTTGGGTGCCAAGCAACACCGCATGATCCCGGATGGTAATGGGGTTCAGCAACCCACTCATGGAACATGTTCGTCCACAGTTATCGCGTGGCTATAATCCTTCGTTCGCACAATACTCTCGAGTTAACCTAGGATATGGTCAACTGTCAAACCCTAGATGGTCAACTCACTTGAATCAGACTCCGCTGTACAATATCAGAAAACCTCTTTTCTGATATTGTTTATGCTCTGGCTAGAGACTCCTACAGATCTATTCTAGAGCATTCTCTCTCCAGTTACCTGAGAGCGAACGATCTTTTATTAAACACACAATCACCTTCGAAGGTCTTCCGCTGGACCCGATCCTTGATTATTAGAGATCCCGTGGATAGGGATTCGTAGGTCAAGGTCAAAGTCCAGAAGTCCACCGACAAGGTGTCTTTGGTGTCTAAAGTCCAAGGATCAACCACGCCACTGTGACGATGAATCAAGCCGATTGACAGTCAGGTAAATTATCATTCGGCGATTCATGTCGGATCAGTTCAGTGAACTCATTCTCCAATGAGCACCTACAGGTTTACCATTGTGTCTCCACACGAGTAACTAACGAGATCAGTCACCCTCATCATATGAGCTAGAATAATCTGTACTAGTCTAACCGGATGTTTAATGTCCTTCTCAAACATCCTACGACTAGGAACAACTGAGAATATGTGTTTATAAGTCATTAGTCTCATTACTATGATCTCATCATAATCTGATGACTATTGCACATATTCATGGACTTCATTATGCGCAAATATAAATATGTCAATCAACATAATGAATTTAATGCCATTTATTAGTGAACCAGATTGAAATAGGTGCCTTATGATTGGCTTAGAGGACACCTATATCCATCAATCTCCCACTTGGACTTAAGCCAATCACCTTCGCATTTGATTTCCATCAAATCTAGGTGATGCTCACAAAAAGTCTGTGACTAAGACTTGGTCAGGAATCTGCTAAATTATTTACAGATGGAATATTTTCCATTACGTTATTTCCTCTTAATCCTTTGTCTCTGAACCTGTGAAAGAGTCTCAGAATGTTCTGCAACTTCTAAAGAGATCATGGCTCGATCACACAATTCATTGCTCCCACTGTTGTCCTATAATAACGAGATTTTATTAGAGACCTTTTAGAACTACGTCTAGTTCAGGGATGAACTTTTTCATCCATACTGTTCTAATAACTGTATCACTTGTCTATGTCGTCATCTTAATATCGAGTTCTAGATTAGAACCCTTCCAATCCATTCCTTTCTTCTAGAAGGTTGAATCTATTATTTGACTTGAAATTTGAGTCAGTGTGAACTCATAGATCAAATCATCCTCTCCATATATGTGAGTGCATCATTGGCACTTCTCAAGTGTTTAACGATGCATTTCACTCCTGTATCCTTTAAGGAACTTTTTCTCTAAAGGAATAAATTCCATATCTCAACAATTTAGACTTGTTATGAAATTTATGCCAAACATCTTGACATACAAGTCAATATAATATCCCCACCGATCTATCTTAATAATTCGTATTTCCAATACGTGGGATATTATAACTAAATCCATTATAGAAGAATCCATGGTTAACAATGCTTTCACTAATAGTAACATCATGAAGTCATTCTTAATGACTTTGATGTTATTATCATAAAGCATTACTAAAGCGACCGTACTCCCACTGTCCTCTTTGAACACACACAGTCCGTGATCATTCTTAATGATCACATAATATCTGACAATTAAGTCAACAACTCTTATTACAACTTTGGGAAGTTTTAGTTTGATTCAAAATAATCTTTTGAAATCATAACTTGCTTCCTGGACATTCTAAAAGCTTTAAAGGTTTATCATAATCTTTACCTCAATCACATTGAGTGGACGTTTTTAATATCCAACTGTCATCATCTCATAATAATGATAGACAGTATTGACAACTTATCAATCTCAAAGTTGTAATTACAGAAAGCATCATTATCATAAATTTTAGATCATAATCTATTTTGAGCTCCTCTCACCTTGCTAAATTAGATATGTCAAACATATCCTTCTAGTCACTAAGAGAATCTCAAAAAATCTATGAAGCTCTCTGATGTGTGTCATGAGTGGTTCCAAACAACTAAAGATTATCTAATAATCTTATTTTAACTTGTGAATCTAGAACATCTTCTAGTTTTATCAGCTCCCACTATCTTCTCTGAGGATATATTCCTCTTCATAGAAGATAGCTTTCAGGACAACAATTATTTCATTATCGCCTGGCCAATAACTGTAGTGTCCAAACTCTTTAGACATTCACAAATTTACATCACGATAATACCTGACTTTAAAAACATGTTTGTTTATAATTTACATCTCATATGAATTATTTGGTTTCCATATCTTATATGGACACACACTGACTTATTTGGAACCATCTGTAAAGTATGGACATCTAATGTTCATACTCATGTTCATAAGGATAAGAATTAGGCAAATCTTATTATGTATTGCACCATATCTTAATAAGGTGCAATTCCTCATTCTATCATATTACTATGATGCACAATGAGGATCAATCGAGCGATGATACAATTATCCTCTTAATGACTTATGTGAATCATATACCTAAATATTAGTTTCTTTGATCAAATCAAAAATTCTAATACTTCATATTGATCTTATACCTTAATCTTTCAGATACATTCGTCTTATACTTCAGTAAGTACATACAGTCGAATCATTCTAAGAGTACACTAATAAGGTAAGTCAATAGAAGTGATTATCTTTGGCCTTAAGTGAACATTGAGCTGTTTACATTAGTATGCATCGGCATCAATAATTTCTTATTGTATAACCCTGTGTACAATACCATAGATAATCAATATTCACACAGTTCATTTCTATAGAAGACTTGTGAATATTCATCACATGAAATGTCACTTCAAGAATCTATAGTGCATTGACTGATTTGAACAACTATTATTCCTTCTCAGTCAACGTTATTCACTTTTATAATTCTTGATATCTTATGCAACTAAATAACAATTATTTAGTTTCATATTAGACTCCTATAGATATACAAAGATTTACTGTCAGACAGCAACCTATGAATATCATGAACGATTGCTGAGTCTAACTCAACATTTGTATTTTTCTCGATTTCCTTTTATTTGTCTAAGTCTGCACACTATCGCAGTTTTGAAAATCATTTCCAATATCTCATATTGGATACGCTAATTCTCCAATAGACATACAAAAGTCGATAACAAGAATATATGAAACTTCTTTCAAGTTCCATATTTGTTTTACCTTTATCAGTATCCTTATATTGGTTGCAGTGGGAGAACTGCTATTTCTCTATCTCAGCTGACTTTCCTTTATCCTTTTCAGATGTGGATTAGATCGTTTAAAATCTTACCACTTGCCTTTCTCAAAGGCACATCATAAATATCTCTTCATCTTGGTCTATCCAAATAAGAGGATTCATGATACCTGATTATGGTCTTTTATCTTGAATTATTTCCCACTATTTTTCGACGGACTGTATAACCTTCAGGTATACAGAACGGGAGACTTCGACGGTCTCCTAGTGAGGATCAGAATCTCCAAAAAGCACAGTATGACCTCGGGTAAACACATACTATCATACCATTATCTTAGAACAACCATCTCATGGTAATTGCAACTCCTTGCAATATCCGATCTTATTTCGGCTCCCAGGTCTTTAATGGTTCCGGGTAAACACAGTAGACCATTATCCCTGGTCTAAGCTTTACCATCAATACGTGACAGAGTAGACTAAGAATGCAGCTCCCGGGTAAACACAAGAATAGCTACACCGTTCCTCTATTCCAATCTCAAGGCATCATAATGCCATAGTTAATAGTCCTTTCATCAGATGGTGGCAGATCTCGGGTAAACACATAGAAACTGTCATCACTAAATCAAGTTCTAAGAACTATATTAATGGAGAGCCACGCGGTACATTCTCAATGACTCGCGCTCCAGCTTAGACTTTATGTTGAAGGTTTTGTTTATATTAATTTGGTCTCATCCTAGGTGATAGTTTATAAATATATCGAATATATTTAACTATACCTAGATATTAGCAATTGATTCATAATCAAAAACTAAAAGCATGCATCATCCATACATGTTCATTATGTGGTCATTGACAGCACGGTAGTTAATTGGAGCCAAACAATTAATCACCAAAACTATATAACATTTATATAATCTAAACATGAAAACACATAGCCACTGGTGATCTCATCTCCTGTCGCCTTCCTGATTGTATTTGTGGATCATCCTCGCCTCTCCTCAGTCGGCGTGATCAATTACAAACATAAAACAGAATTTGAAACATTTTCAAATATAAATTAATTGTAAGAGAAAACCTTATGGCCGAGTACAATAATAGAGGGAGATAGAATTACAATGGAATGAGAGAGAGAGAGGGAGGCACGTAGGCCTCATTAATTAACACTTAATTAATGTACATCACATTCCATAACAATCCACATAATCACACATCATCATATGATATGAAATTTAACTAAGTGCATGTCTATGACCACCACAAATTTTAACTATCCACACATGATAAAGTACATCACATGAAGGCTAAAATTTTGAAAATATAATAATTTTGACTTTCTTAAAACCTGGGTACCAATCAAAATTGGATAATTTGAATTTTTGAAAATCTTATTTTCTAACATGCAATAAATCTAATTTAAAGCATCAAACACATCAACATGTGCAAACAAAGATAAAATTAAAATTCTAAAATATTCCATGCAAAATTTAGAACAATTCTAAATTAATTAATCTAACACTTAGATTAATATTAAATAACATTAATAACAATTATTAATGCGAAACAATCTAACATTTAAATAGAATTAAAAATTCCTAAATAATACTTATAAAATAATTTATAATTCCAATTTTAATCCCTTAACAATTTCTTGTTAAGACCCCTTTTTATTAAACCATTATCTCAATAACAATTATTAAGAAAAATTAATTAGAACAATTCTAATCAAAATAGTCTAACAATTAAACTCAATTTAATCTTTTAATAAATTTTATAAAAAATCAAATTTCAAGTAGATTAGATCAATATTAACTATAATTGAGAGATTCTTGAGAAAAATAATTAAATATCTCAATAACTATCATTGAGAGTTTTAAAATAAATAATTGAATCCTTAATAACAGTTCTCAAGAATTAATTAACACATCATAATTAGTCAATTAAATACTTAATAACTATTACTAAGTGTCCCTCAATTATAAAATTAATTTCCTAACAACGATTGCTAAGAAATTAATACATTTATTTAATCAGATAATTATAACAAAATTAACAACTCTTGTTAATTCTATTGAAGATCATGACTTAAAATTAAATTAACAACATTTGTTATTTATATTTAGGTCACAACTTAAAGTTGAATTAACAACACTTGCTAATTATTATTTTAAGATCATATCTTAAAATTTTAAAACCCTTTTTATTACTTAATTAAAAGCAATTAATAAATAAGATCCCATCTTATTTAGTTAAAAGCAATTAACTATTAAGATCATATCTTAATAAACCCCACAATAAGATCACATCTTAAAATAACCTTCCTTTAATTAACTAAAAATTATAACTTAAGGTTTAAAACGAATTTTAAACTATTTAAAATAAATTTTAAACCATTTAATATAAATTTTCAATTAATTTGGGCAGGGTTTATATTTAAATAAAGGGTTTTTGGGGTTAATTGGGCTTAATGGGCTAGGTCCGGGCTTAATGGGCCTTTTCCAATGGGCCTTAAAGGCTTGGACCCGGGTTCAACCAGTGTCCGGCCTGGTTCGGACCAGGTGAGCGCCTGGCTCGCTGTACCCAGGCCCGCATGGGGTTCAGGCCTAGGCCCCCGGTCTAACCGGGTTGGGGCCTCCCGGTTGGGCCGGTCTAGTGGACCCGCCCGGTAAGGCCATTCCCTGCGCGCCTAGGGCGAGTGGCTAGGGAAAACCCTAGCCGCCGCCAGGCGTTGTAGCACCACCCTGTTGGGACCCCGAAGCCGGCGAGGCAGTCCCCACCGGCGCCAGAGACGGGACTGGTTGGCCAATCCGGCAAGGCCGATCCTGCCGGACCCCCCCCCCCCCCCCCCCCCTTTTTTTTTTTTTTCGGTCCTCTTTCCCTTCATCTCATGAAGGAATACAAGGAAGAAGAAGAGGGATGGTTGGTTTTGCAGGTTTCCTTGGCCATCCTCACCGGATCTGGCCGCCGTTAAATGCCCATGTGGAAGGAGAGGTTGCCTCCCACTGCAACTCACACCGGCCAGTCGAGGGTGTCCGACAATGGCCCTAAAACTTTGGATAACCATGGCTTCCAAACTGTGGCCTTTATCCTCTTTCACTTCCAACATTTGGAAATTCATAGAGATGGAAGCTACGCAGCCGGTTGCCGGCGATCACAGCGGCCTTCCAGGGACTCGCAGATATTGCCGATCCCAAAAATCTGCTCTATGATGGTGTCCGAACACCATGAATGCCCCTTTCAAGCCATGAAACCATGTTCTTCATCTCCATGAAGAACCATACGAAAATCCAAATAAATAATCGATTTTCTCAACAGGAAAAATTAAAACTAATTTTAGTGTTCATCATATGAACTATTTTTCAGAGAATATCGAAACATTGCATGAAAATTAATTTTAGAACGTTAATTTTATCATTCCAAAGCGGATCAGAGCGGAATCTGGCTCTAATACCACTGTTGGAATCCGGGCGGGACGCGAAGAACACAGCGAAAACAACGAATAAAATAAATCCCACCCGATGCCCGCTGATCCGATTCGGAACGAAAAACGCAAACCGAAAACGGGTCGAAATCTGATTACCGTGTGCGGATTCGAATCTGCTTACGTCTCGGTCCCGTCGAGGCGATGCCGCGAGCCGCACAAGCGTCTGGCCTCCAGCGGTATCCACGCGATCCTCCGCGGTGGTTCGTCCTTACTCCCTCGTCCGTATCAGCTCGCTCGCTGAAAATCCGTCGCCGCAATGATTGCCGAAAACCCGCCGACAGGAATTCCCAACTTTCGGGAATCACGCGCGGTGGAGACGGAGACGATCCCGACGCCTCGAACGGGGCACCCAGAGGAGGAGAGAGAAAGGAGGGGATGACGGCCAGCAAGGGGAAATCCTAGAGCTTGGCCCAAGGTTTCTCAATAGCGCGTATATATATTAAGTTGGCGCGACTTTTCACAAAAGCCCCCGAGTTAATATAAATGCCACTTATGTACCACCGACTGAGAATCCTATTGCGTGTGACCCTCTAGGCCCATTTACCAGTCCGGTTTTCAGCCCGTTAAGTCCAATAACTAGTTATTGACTTATTCTAATTAATTAATATCTGGATATTAACTAATTACTCAACCGAATTATCATCGCATGTAAATTCGGTCGGACTTCCGATCAAGTTGGGTGCCAAGTAACACCGCATGATCCCGGAAGGTAATGGGGTTCAGCAACCCACTCATGGAACATGTTCGTCCAAAGTTACCGCGTGGCTATAATCCTTCGTTCGCACAATACTCTCGAGTTAACCTAGGATATGGTCAACTGTCAAATCCTAGATGGTCAACTCACTTGAATCAGACTCCGCTGTACAATATCAGAAAACCTCTTTTCTGATATTGTTTATGCTCTGGCCAGAGACTCCTGCAGATCTATTCTAGAGCATTTTCTCTCCAGTTACCTGAGAGCGAACGATCCTTTATTGAACACACAATCACCTTCGAAGGTCTTTCGCTGGACCTGATCATTAACTATTAGAGATCCCGTGGATAGGGATTCGTAGGTCAAGGTCAAAGTCCATAAGTCCACCGACAAGGTGTCTTTGGTGTCTCAAGTCTAAGGATCAACCACGCCACTGTGACGATGAATCAAGTTGATTGACAGTCAGGTAAATTACCATTCGGCAATTCATGTCGGATCAGTTCAGTAAACTCATTCTCTAATGAGCACCTACAGGTTTACCATTGTGTCTCCACACGAGTAATTAACGAGATCAGTCACCGTCATCATATGAGTTGGAATAACCTATACTAGTCTAACCGGATGTTTGATGTCCTTCTCAAACATCCTACGACTAGGAACAATTGAGAATATGTGTTTATAAGTCATTAGTCTCATTATTATGATCTCATCATAATCTGATGACTATTGCACATATTCATAGACTTCATTATGCGCAAATATAAATATGCCAATCAACATAATGAATTTAATGTCATTTATTAGTGAACCAAATTGAAATAAGTGTTTTATGATTGGTTTAGAGGACACCTATACCCATCAATGTTTACACCATGCAAAGAAGGTCGGGACCCCTTAACATGGACCTTATACACACATTTCGTCAAGGGGCCCGTGATCAGTCATGATAACACAGTGGTCATCACTTCCTGTTTTGACCTCCATGACATATATGGAAGAGACCTGGCCAGACATTGTTCAGAGTTGCTCACGTACCAATCCTTGGAGGCTCTGCGGCCAATGAAAAGGAGGAAGTTTCAAGACCTTGAGTGTGAATGGTACAGATGGTTTGACTTAAGGGATCTGTATATTGCATTGAATAGACTGTTTCTTGATCCCTCAGAACCTAAGTGGCCGCGACAAATAGATGAACTGATTGAAGGGCCTGGAGCCATTTTTGATAAAAGAATACTACTGTCTGAGGAAACAGATGAAGGGGAGCCAGATGACCCCAATAAAGCTGGTTATATCACGGATCTTCTCTGGAGGGGGACTTATCCTTCTCACATTTTCACACTTCATACCTTGTTCCGCACTCTGCTTCTGACCGCCACTTGGTCGCGGGTCATTACTGAAGATATTCTACGGGCTCCGCCCACCATGATCACCCTGTGCCCACGGGACTTCATTCCTCAACCTCCTCTCGATCCAAAGAGGATTTATGATTTGATCTGGGACATGTTACTGTATGATCACCCCAATCCTTTGACCTTGGTGCCGCTTCCTCTATCCCATTCTCCTCCTATCCACCTTCATTCTTGTTTTATGATTAATTCATCTTTTCTCCAAAAAAAAACGCCAATTTAGCAACAAAATTTCGCCCAGATCCTCATTGAGGAAACTTCCTACTTGTCCGATTGTACCCCATCGCGCAGGTCTTTCGGTCAATATTCTAGATCTACTATGCCCCTCCCCTCGGGCATTCTACTTGTCCGATTGTATTTCCGCCTGTATCCTATAATTTTCATTCTACTTCGTCCTCATTAGGTCAAGATAAGGAGTCTAGTGAAGTTAGGAAGTCTAGTTCTAGGCAGGTTAGTCAGCTTAGGAAATCTAGAAAATCTAAGGGTAAACAAATTCCAGATAGATATTTCTAGGATTTAGCTAATAAATGCCTTTCTTGCTTTATGATCCCTCAGTTGTTAGAAGATCCTATTCAGATGCCAGAAGATTGTGTAGATGATGAGTCGGCTAATGATGGATATGGGGTGTATGAATTGATACACGAAAAAGACTCCATTGTTGAAGATGAAGAAGATGACGAGGATGCAGTTGAGGCATATGCCAATGGAGTAAAAAGATTCGATGAACCCTCAGCTGCCGTAGAAGAGCCCACCAAAGAAATCAATTTAGGGACTGAATACGAACCTAAGGTTGTCCTCGTTAGCAAGAATCTTTCTGAAATGGATTAGAAGGCAATGGTACAAGTTCTTAAGGATTATAAGGACACTTTCGCCTGGAGTTATGAGGATATGCCGGGGTTAGACTCATCACTAGTGGAACATAGGTTGACCCGGTCAAACAGAAGTTAAGACGATTCCACCCACAAATGGCTTTGAAGATGAAGGAAGAGGTCGATAAGTTACATAAAGCAAAATTCATTAGAGTTGTCCTCTATCCACAATGGGTGGCCAACATAGTCCCGGTTATGAAGAAAGATGGGAAGGTCAGGATCTGTATTGACCTCCGAGACTTGAACCGGGCATGTCCTAAGGATGATTTTCCATTGCCTCATATTGATGTACTCATCGATAATACTGCTGGCTATGAAACCCTATCATTTATGGATGGATTTTCAGGATATAATCAAATCAAATTGGCAGAAGAAGATCAAGAAAAGACATCATTCACTACACCTTGGGGGACATACTGCTATGTCGTCATGCCTTTTGGATTAAAGAACACTAGAGCCACTTATCAAAGGGCTATGATGGCAATATTTCACGACATGATGCATATCGATCTAGAAGTGTATGTGGATGACTTGTTGGTGAAATCTAAGACTAAGGCTGAGCATGCCAAAGTTTTGGCAAAAGTATTAGAAAGATCAAGAGAATATCAATTAAAGATGAACCCCAAGAAATGTGTATTCGGGGTATCTTTAGGGAAATTACTTAGATTCATTGTCAGTAAACAGGAAATTGAGATTGATCCCAATAAGACAAAAGCTATCAGAGAAATGCCACCTCCTAAAAACTTGAAAGAGTCGAGAGGATTGATCGGGAGGTTGCAATTTATTCGTCGTTTTGTCTCCTAACACTCACAAAGGTGTAAGCCGTTCTACGAGCTTACCAAGCCGGGAGTCAAATTCGATTGGGACGATAAGTGTCAGGAGGCGTTTAATGGATTAAAGAATTATTTGGCAAGTTCTCCTGTTTTAAGACCACCATCTCCAGACAAACCGTTGATACTATACATTTCTGTCCTGGATGATGCAGTGGGGGCTGTCCTAGCACAAGAGGATGAAGAAGGAAAGTAGAGGGCAACCTACTATCTCTCTAAATTTCTCAACCTCGCTGAACAGAGATACACAACGATGGAGAAAACATGTGCAACACTTGTATGCGTTGTTTAGAAATTGAAGCATTACTTTCTAGCCCATGAAGTCCATCTCATCGCTAGGATGAATCTGATCAAGTTTCTTCTTAAGAAATATGTCCTTACTGATAGGTTAGCACGATGGCAAAGCTTTCTATCTCAATTTGATATCACTTACATTCAACAGAAAGTGATCAAAGGCTATGCCATAGCAGAACATCTCGCTCATCACCCCCTTCCTCATTTTGATCCAGTCCGATTGGAGTTTCCGGATAAGGAACTAATGTCCATAAACCGAGTCAAAGATGACATGTGGACTCTGCATTTTGACGGAGCTCTGAATTTCCATGGAAAGGGTATCGGCATTGTTTTGTTATCATATGAAGATGTCACCATTCCACAAGCCTTTCAACTTGACTTTCCAGTCACTAACAATATAGTTGAATACGAGGCACTCCTTGCTGGCCTCGAGGCTGCTCATCTCCATGGTGCCACCAAACTCAGAATTGTAGGTGATGGCCAATTGACTCTTCGCCAGGTGCTAACTAAATATCGAACTCTTGATCCCAAACTCAAGTCTTATCAAGAACTTACTTCTGCTTATGCTAAGCTTTTCACAAAGTTGATCTTCATCCATGTTCCTAGGAATCAGAACATCTTAGCTGATGCTCTAGCCTCACTTGCATCTTCCCTCAATTTCCCAATCAGCAGACAATCCGAATCAATCATCGTTCATAGGCGTCTTTCACCCGCCGTGAAAGACCCTTCATTCCTTAGAACTAAGGAGAAGCTGTTGAAGAAGGTTAGAGATGGAGATATTGTGGAAAAGAGAGAGATTATGTTAATATAGCTATTAGAAGAGATGGATGGTGAACAAAAGCCGTGGTACTATGAAATTGCTAAATATTGTGGAGATCAATCATATACTGAAGAAGCCACAGCTGAGGAGAAAAGGGCTATCAGGAGAGTTGCTCAAAGATACATCCTAGTTGGGGGAGCATTATACAAAAGAGATTTTGATGGAGTTCTTCTAAAATGTTTAGACGAAGATGAGCTTTGGAAGGTTATGGAAGGAGCTCATGCTGGAGTTTGTGGTGGCCATGTTAATGGACAGATGCTAGCAAAGAAAATCTTTAGATAAGGATTCTATTGGCCAACCATGGAAGAAGATTGTGTAGGATATGTCCGTAGGTGTGCAAAGTGTCAACTCTACGCCGATAAGATTCATTCTCCTGCATCTTCACTCCATCCTGTTTCCTCCCCATGGCTTTTCTCCATGTGGGCTTTCGATGTCATTGGACCCCTTGGCAATCTTGATTCCGGCATTAAGCAGAAGTCTTTCATCTTCACGGCAATGGAATACTTTACCAAGTGGGCGGAAGCTGAAGCATACACGGAAGTCAAAGCATCAACCGTCTGCAGGTTCATCATGAAGAACATCATCACAAGATTTGGAATTCCTAACACCATCGTCACCGACAATGGACCGTAGTTCGTGTCACAAGAGCTGAAAGACTTCTGCAACATGTACAAAATTGCATTGCATCATTCGTCTCCTTATTACCCGCAAGGCAATAGCCAAGCAGAGGCAACTAACAAGACTTTGATAAAAATCATCAAAAAGACGTGCAAGTCTAATAAATTTACAGACTTGCTAGAAAAATTGATTGACGCTCTATGGACATACCGAACTTCAATCCGTATGCCCACTGGGCAGACTCCTTATTCCTTAACATTTGGAATGGAGGCGGTAGTTCCATACGAGATCCTTATACCGTCATTAAGAGTACAATTGAATAAGGAATTTTCTATTGACGAATATCGTTTAACACTCCTTACTCAATTGGAACTCTTAGACGAGAAAAGATGGTCAGTTGCTAATCATGCAAAAGTTTATCAGAATAGACTAGCACATTTTTATCAAAATAAAGTCATTGAACGTAAGTTCAAAGTTGGTGAAATGGTCGTCAAAAGAATTTTTGTAAAACCTGGTAGTCCGCGTTCTAAGCTCCAACCCAATTGGGAAGGACCATATGATGTATCGCATGCTTTTCCTAGTAACGCTTACCGTCTAGTTAATACAGAAGGGCAAGAATTAACTCACCCCTGAAACGGTCTGTATCTTAAGAAATATTACCCTTAGGTTAAAGAGTTAATCAGCATGGTACAAAGAATAGTAGAATCAGAAAATTTAGAAACACAAATTCCCTTATCAGTCTGGATAATTTAATTCAAACACATTACTACACATACTGACACGTTTGCTTCATGAGTAACAAGAGATGTGAAGTCCAAAGGAATACCGAAAGCTTGACCGAGGGTGTAAAGTGCAAATCATTCTTTTCAAACAAAATTCTGTTTTTACACTCGGCCCATGATGTCGGAACGAGGCTTAGAATAGATTACTAAGAATACCCGCCATCTTAGTAGGAGGCCGTCATAAAAAAATGGGGGAGATCCGTCCCAAGAAAAGAAAGAGAAAAGAAAAAACAAAAGACAAAAGCCAAATGTCAAATCAAAAGGCCACTTACACTACAAACGTTACATCAAATCCATGAAATGAAATAAAAGGGAACGCAAGATCGATAAATACTCCGGAAAGAAAATGACCAAACCCCAACAGATATTAGGGTAAGAAAGGAACATTTTTTTAGGTCTCCGGAACCTTTTCGTGGGCTTTCTAAATCAATTCTTCCTTTCTTTCTAAAGAGGCGTACTCCAAACTTAAGGAACGGCCTAGATTGACTAAGGATCAAATCAACAAATGGGATCACGAATAGAAACACAAGTTCAAGTACGATAGGTCTAAGTTAGATTATTGAAGAACAATTTGGGAATTAAGTTAATAAATGAATATGTTTCTTTTTTATCTGAGTACCATGCTGGTCTTTTAGTTTGCACAATATTCCAAAATCCAAAAAAAAAATACATATTTCAAAATCCAAAAAAAGTACATATTTCAAAATCCAAAAAAAGTACATATTTCAAAATCCAAAAAAATACATATTTCAAAATCCAAAAAAAAAAAACACATATCTCAAAGTAAAAAAAAAAAAAGATATATGCTCCAAAAACCCAAACAAAAATGAATATTTCAAAATAAAAAATATTTCAATTAGCATCTGTTTATCGCATCTAGTGTGTTTCATTCCTGCTTGCATGTTGCATTTTTTCTTACAGTTTGATTATTCATGTTACTTTTGTTAATAAAGGCTATGCCTCTTGACCCTTCTATCAAGAAAAGGATTGATTGATCAGTTACTTGATTGGGCAAGGGGCTAAGCCTAAATAGATACTTAACTTGTTTGTTAAGTAGTGTGTAGAGTACAAAAATGAAAGACAAGGAAAACACACAAGGGACACACAAGGTTGAAGGCAAAAGTTTCATATATATATATCAAAATCTGTTTTTGTACAGGACTCACAAAAAGAAAAGGAAAAGTACATATGTAGCCCTCATGGCTGACTCTCCCCTGCCCCTTCGTCAAATTGGCTCTGAGCCTCATCAGGAGCATCCGGTGCCAGTCCTCGGCTAGGAGGTAGAGGTGGTCCCATCGCACTCGGCTTTGCCTGGCCGGACGATATGGCGATGCTGGCGGTGAAAGCACTCGCCTGACCACGATCGATAGCTCGCTAGCGGGCTCACTGGTATCTCTCCTCCACCATCCGACGCTCGTGCTCGGCTACCGAAAGTCGGCCCTGGAGACTCTCCATCTGAGCCCGATCCCGGTCCCTCTCCTCAGTCAGGATCTCCAGGCGAACCTGGAGTCGTGCGAGATCTCCAGTGGAGAGACGGGCCACCTGCTCCTCGAGGTCGAGGACCCGAGCTGTGTTGATCTCAGCCCTCTAAAGGGCCTCCTAAAGCTCAGCGACCTACAAAAGAAGTAATTGTTAGTCCAAAGCAATCAAGCAATCAAAGTCAAATTCAGAAAAGAAAGTCAAAGAAGAAGGATAGAACTTACTCGAGCAGTCCGATCCTCCTCCGCGAGAGAGGCTCGGTGAATGGCAGAGGCAAGCTGACTCTGGAGGTCAGCGAGGGTGGCCTCATAGGCAGCAAGCAAGGCAGAAGATGAGGCTCCATATGTAGGGGGAGCCGCCTGGGTGTAGACGGCTCGCTGCACCAAAAGACAACTGTCAGTGGTTAATTGTCAAAACAAATTAATTAATTAAAACACTCATAAGCATGCATACATACCAGGTCAAAGAGCTCCTTCTGGACCTATTCCAACTGGGCCTCGGCATCCTAGAGGCGGGCCCGGAGGTCAATGATCACGGCATCTCATGCATCCTGCATACCACACATGCATACATTCATTCACAAATATAAGTTAAAGATAATAATAAAATGAAAGAAGCATAAGGCATAATTACATCGAGAGGTCGGAGTAGTCGAAGCTGATCGGCGTAATCGCTTAGGGATTGGATAGCTTCCTCTTTATCTAAGAGTTGTAGAGGTAAGTAAGTTCTTTCATTTCTAGTTCAAGAGTTAGCAAATAAGTTTTTCTTTGGATAGGAGTCTATCTAAAAATAATAAAAAAAAAAATTCTACCCTTTAAACGCACAAAAAAATTCAAAAATTTCAAAATCTCAAAACAAAAAAAGTTGAATATTCCAAAAAGCATCAAAAATATTTGTAAATATGTCAATGAAAATGACAAAAAAAAATCAGAAAAGACACAAAATCCAACTGTCTGGTGACTGCCACCCAACCCTCTGTCTAGGTCTAGTTGCATGATAGATCGGGTTGACATTAAGGTTTGGCTAAGGCTTTGGTCCACCAGAACCTTGGACGTGTCTACTTTACTTTCATACGGATCCCTATGATCATCATGAGATGCACACACCTACACGTTTTTCAAAGAGAACCTGTTTAAAATGAGTTCAAAGTCTTTAGTATACTGTCAAAATGCAACCTTTGCTCTTCGTCTCTTGACCGATCAGGACAGTCGACACCCTTAAACGGTCGAGCTCAGCAAATTGCGGTTCCTCCACAACCCGATAGATGTAATCCCTCAAAAGGGCCCAAAAATGAAATGTAAAGGACCAGAGCACGTGAAGAGGGCAGTGTCCCCGCAGGCGAAATATCAAATAACCCCGAAAAATGTCAAGAGTGGAAAAGAAACACAAAAAAAGAAAAATGGTTCAAGCAATCATACAAAAAAGCCTGGTCGTGACCGTGCCTGACCATGAAATCTACCAAAGGCCTGAAAAGTCAAAATAGGGGCATCTAGGAGGTTAAAAGTGGTTCGTTTTGTCACAGCTCGCCCTTTTAACAGTTTTGTCGATCCTCCTGTGAGGTTTCTCTCCAAAATTTCTTCACTTTTTTCCCCCTCAAGGTTCAGCACGAGATAGCTATCTAAAGACCGAACATCATTTTAAAATGGTTCGTTTTTCAAAAATCGTCACATGCTCACATGATCACAGGAGTCCAAAATAGGTAAAGAGAAATGTCAGTGTTTCTGGTGAACCAATTTCTTAACCATAATCTCAATGAGCACTCTCAAGATTTCGGACTTAGGTCAATGCATGCGCGTCACCAATAGGTGCGACGACGTCTGATTCCGGGTCAGCATCGCACGGTTGACCGTTAGGGTTCCAAGGTGTTCCATTATATACCTTCTAGATTGTGACGAAAGAGACCAGGGTCGGGCAAATTATTTACCTCGAAAACTTTTTGGGCAAACTTGGTGGTCGGGAGCAGCTGGGAGCCTAAGCATGGCATGACGGTATTGTCATCAGTATGAGTCTTAACCGGTCAAGGTTAGTTTGAGGAGTCTAGAGGCCCAAATCAATCTAGATGTGTGCTTAGGATACCTGGGAAGTTGAGTATGCATTTCCCTTTCATCATTCAATCAGGCTAAGCTTGGGCAGTCACCAGGTAGGTGGAATCAAAAATATGTTTTCATTTATCACACACCTCATTTTTTAATATCCACCAGCATTTGCATATTTACTTGTCGCATCAATTTCAATATTCTTTCTTTTGTCTGGTTAGTAGGACATGGCTCCTTGACCCTATGCGAAGGCTAGGGAAAAGATAGTTGCTCTTTTGGGCAAGGGGCCGAAAGCAGATACTACTAACTATTTTCCCCTCATTATTGTGCATACAGGAAAAAGATTCTATGTCCAAAAGGTGGACACTTTTGCTGTTGAGTCGAAGCCAAAAGCAGCCGGATTGGCATTCTACTTTGAGAATGGCCATATCTTCCGTGCTGGCTTCGACTCGACAAGGACCTTTGTCCCTCGTTTCCTTGCAGCTTATCACTAAGATATTATGGATTATTGATTATTTACATTTGCTGATGTGCGTTCTTGCAGCTACAGGGAATCTAAAGCAAGTAGGATTGAAGACACAGGAGGCTAATAACTTTGTGCGTATAGACTCTGAGTTCCTCTTTAAACAAAACAATGAGGAGTCTATATTCCCCAAGTTATTCGATTGGCCAATAAATCCCTCATGTTTGCATTAGGAATTTGTTTTCTAAATTTTTAAACCAGCATGCATTGCATAAGCATCATCCACCATTCCCTCCCTAAGGGGCAATGACCATAATTTACCACTCTGCTTGACCCATTGTTGATTTGTGAGTTTGGCATTTGTTCGTCGGTTAGCCCTTTGAATTGCAAGACCTTATCCCTTTTCCAATACGTGTGCTTGAGATTCTCTCACTTGGCGATCACATGATGCGCCAGGCCACCGCGCGCCCGTTGTGTCGAGACCTTTTCAAGTCACACTCCTCTATCTTTCATGCTTGAGATTCCCTTGGGCCAGATCGTTGCATCCTGGTGCGCCAAGGCCTCGCGGTTCCAGCACCCGAGGGTCCCACGGATTGTGATTCTCCAGTTTGAACATTGTTCCCCTTCTTGACCATTCTTGCAACTCGAATAGCTAGCTCTCATGCATTTACCACCCTCTCATACCACCTTTGGATACAGCTCATCCCTTCTTTGGGCCGTCCAAAATCAGGTTCGATTTTCGCAACACCTATTTATCATTCCGTTTCACTCTACTGCAAAACAGGTGTCCCGGAGGGGCATTTGTAGACATCGATTTTGGACCCCCTTTTGGTCATAACCTCATCACCTTTAGCCCATCAGATTTCCTCACATAATCCAACCCACTAAATAAACAGGCCCATTAACCAATCTCCGCTTCCCCCACCCGTGGAAGGCCACCCCTTGCCTTCCACCACCCGCGGAAGGCCAACAACCTTGCCTTCCACCTTTTGGACACCTTTTTCACTTTTCACCACCTTTTTTGTGGAAGGCCAACCAGCCCGCCTTCCACCACCCGTGGAACGCCAGCCGGCCCGCCTTCCACCATCCTTCGAAGGCCAGCCAGTCCGCCTTCCACCACCCTTCGAAGGCCAGCCAGTCCGCCTTCCACCACCCTTCGAAGGCCAGCCAGTTCGCCTTCCACCACCCTTCGAAGGCCAGCCAGCCCGCCTTCCACCACCCTTCGAAGGCCACCGCTTGCCTTCCACCCCCTTCGAAGGCCAACCGGGCCGCCTTCCACCTCTCCGTGGAAGGCCACCTGGCCTTCCACGGGATTGGAAGGCATGTTGGCTGGCCGTCCACTCCCCTAACTACCACCTTGACCTCGTCTTCCCCACGATCTCCTCTACTCGCCGCCCTCACCCCCACTACTCCGATTACTCCCCACTCCGGCGACTGCCGCGCGCACCACCTCCGATCCTTGACCACTTCCCATTGGCTCCAGGATGATTTACAGGGATTTAGACCCCTATTTTCCCTTCACCTATTTAAACCTCCCATATCCTCTCGAGCAAGGGGTTAAGGAGGAGTTTATTTCTGGAGGGAACGCTCAAAGGAGGTTGGCAAGCGAGTCTGTCTTGAGGAGTCGAGCGAACAAGGAGTCAGAGAATTTTAGGAGGGGCTTCAGGAGGAATCCTTCGCACTCCAAATGGGCTTGTCTTCTTAACCCTCTCTTACTTTTCTCCGCTTCATTCCGTTGCATTATCACTTTCCATCCATGTCGTAACACTCTCCCCTTCTCACTCCTCTGTTTACTTTTAACATATCACTTCATTTTTCACACACGAGCACCCTCATTTGCATGCATGCATGTTAAGATGACTTAGCAACTCTTACTCCCCCAGAGGTTTTAAACAAAAACGGGAGGTGGGTGGCTATAACATATGGTCACCTTCCCTCCCAAACACCCATCCGGTGCGTCTCCCTCCAATTCTAGTTAATTTTTACGTTTGCATGAACTGATCCTACATGTCACAGTTCTAATCGGGCTATTTCTTTTCTTTGTTCGTCTTCTCTTTTCAGGGGCTCTTACCATATTCTGCGCGCGAACTACCGAGCTCTCCCCCTTCGGCCGGCCGGAGGCGGAGAAGAGGAATCCACTACTCCCGCTCCCTCAGAACGCGATCACTCTTAC
This sequence comes from Zantedeschia hybrid cultivar, assembly GCA_030544215.1. Lineage (NCBI taxonomy): Eukaryota > Viridiplantae > Streptophyta > Magnoliopsida > Alismatales > Araceae > Zantedeschia > Zantedeschia hybrid cultivar. Next base: position 54,677,120 of record JARZZO010000011.1, read on the forward strand.
ACTCCTGCGGAGCACAGGGACCGAAAGATAATGCTCCTGGCGATCACACCTTAATTTCTAACCCCCTTTAAATCACCACAGTGCTAAGACGAACGGAGAAGCCCTCGCTCGAAGCCCGCAGCAGTGGCGGGAGACGTTCCGGGCGCCTACAAGTATGACCTCGGGTAAACACATAGTATCATACTGTTATCTTAAAGCAATCATCTCATGATAATTGCAACTCCTTGCAATATCCGATCATATTTCGGCTCCCAGGTTTTAATGGTCCTGGGTAAACACAGTAGACCATTATTCCCGGTCTAAGTATTACCATCAATACGTGATAGAGTAGAGTAGAAATATAGCTCCCGGGTAAACATGTAGATAACTATATCGTTCCTTTATTCTTATCCAAAGGTATCTAATGCCATGATCAACAATCCTTTCAACAGACGATGGCAAACCTCGGGTAAACACATAGTATCTGCCACCACTGAATTAAGTTCTATTAATCATATTGATGGAGAGCCACGCGGTCCATTCTTAATGACTCGCGCTACGGCTTAGAATTTGTTACGAAGGTTTTATTTATTTGTTTGGTCTCATCCTAGGCGATAGTATTAGATATATCAAATATATAGTTATACTAATAGCCTAGAAAATATAAAGCACACGCATCACATACACGTTATTAGTGTGGTCATGGACGACACTGTGGTTTGACTTGAGCTAGACAGTCAAACACACACACACACACATAATATAACAGTTTATTGTTGGGTTTTCTCGGTTTCTCCGGATCGCTCACGCAGCGGAAAATAAAATAAAACAGCGATCTGTTTTCCCGTTTCGAAAAATAAAAATTGATTATCAGATAATCGAAGTTCTCACCGTGTGCGGATTCGAATCCGCAACCGTTCGGTTCCGTCGGTGCGACACCGCAAGCCGCGCAAGTGCCCGGCCTCTAGCGAAGTCCACGCGATCCTCCTCGCGACAGATATCCTCACGTTCCTCGTTCTTCGCAGCCTACGAAACCTCCGCCAGTCGCCGCAACGCGCGGACGATTTCCCGTCGAACGGGATTCGGAGAAGTGGCGGAGCAGATCTGGATCTGTCTGGATGCCAGAGAGAGAGAGAAACAGAGGAGGGGCGGTTAGGGTTAGCAGCAGCTTGGCCTGCTCAGCCCGTTCGCTATGTTTTATACTAACCGCGCGGTTTTTCATAAAAACCCCCGGTTTATATAAAACTCACTTATTTATCTATCGCCTTAAGAATCATGTGCGTGTGACCCTCTAGGCCCAAGTACCAGTCCAGTTAATGGCCCAACAAGTCCAGTGATTCCTCACTGGCTTTATTAATCAATTAATAACCCTTTATTAATTAATTAATCAATTGAATTGATGTCACACATCAAATTCGACCGGGCTTCCGATCACGTTCGATGCCAAGCAACACCGTGTGAACCTGGAAAGTATTGGAGTTAAGTAACCCACTCTTGGAACCTTTCCGCCGACAGTTACCGCGTGGATATAATCCTTCATTCGTACAATGCTCTCGAGTCAACTCAGGGTATGGCGAGCTGTCAAACCCTAACCGGTCGACTCACTTGGATTGGATGCCGCTGATGAATATCGGAAAACTCCTTTCTCGATATTATCGTCCGCCCTGGCCAGGGACTTTCGCACATCCTTCCTAGAGCATTCTCTCTCTAAGTATCGAGAGCGAATGATTCTTTATTGACACACAATTCCCTTCGACGGTATTCCGCTGTACCCAATCCTTGGCGTATTAGAATCCCGTGGCTAGAGATTCGTAAACCAAGGTCAAAGCACAGAAGTCCACCGCCAAGGTGTCCTTGGTGTCTCAGGTCCGAGGACCATCCACGTAACTGCGACAATAGAATCAAGCTGGTTGACAGTGAGGTACAATACCATCTAGCGATTCAGTCGGATCAATTCAGTGAACTCATTCTCCAATGAGCACCTACAGATTCGCCTTAGTGTCTCCACACAAGTGACTTATGAGATCAGTCACCATCATCATATGAGCAGGAGTAATCTGTACTAGTCTAACCGGATATCCGATATCTTTCTCGGATATCCTCCGACTATGAACGATTAAGAATATGTGTGTTTAAGTGATCAGTCTCATTAGTATGATCTCATCATAATCTGATCACTATAGCATATATTCACGGACTTCATTATGAAACGATAATTAATACGATTTACACATAATGAATATTATGCCATTATATTAATAAATGAACGAGATTTACATAGTCAGATTGACTTGTAGGCCACCTAAAACTAACAATCTCCCACTTGGACTAAAGCCAATCACCTTTATACAATAAGCCTATAGACTCTAGGTGACGCTCAAACACAATTTGAGCCAACAGCTTCGTCAGTGGATCTACTATATTATCGACAGATGGAACTCTTTCCACTACTACATCTCCTCTGGATAAGATGAAAGCACCTCAGAAGATCTATCGATTTATAATAAGACCACGGCACTTTCACTTGTGCAATAGTCCCATTGTTGTCGCACAACAGCGGAACATGATCAAGGATACCGGGAACTGTGTCAAGGTCGGTGATGAACTTCTTCAACCATACTATTTCCTTGAAAGTTTCAGCTGCAGCGATGTGCTCAACTTCAGTCGTCGAATCTGCAGTGGTTACTTGCTTGGAACTCTTCCAGCACACTGCGCCTCCGTTCAAAGTAAACATGAATCCAGATGTAGACTTACTATCATCTGGATCCGACTGGAAACTCGAGTCAGTAAAGTCTCGCAGTTTCAAGTCACCTCCTCCATAGATAAGAAACATATCCTTAGTTCTTCTCAAGTACTTAAGGATACATTTCACTGCCTTCCAGTGCTCTTCGCCTGGATCAGCCTGAAATCTGCTCGTAACACTTAGAGCAAATGCAATATCAGGCCGTGTACATAGCATGGCATACATGATAGATCCTATGGCAGAGGCATAGGGTATTCTATCCATAAATGCCCTCTCATTAGGAGTCTTAGGAGACTGCTCCTTTGAGAGATTAATTCCATGTCTCATCGGTATGAGACCTCTCTTGGAATTTTCCATGCCAAACCTTTTGACTATGGTATCTATGTACAAGGATTGGGTCATTCCAAGCATCCTCTTTGATCTATCTCTATAGATCCGTATTCCTAATACGTAGGATGCTTCTCCCAAATCCTTCATAGAGAAGTTTCTTGACAGCCAGATCTTTACTGATGACATCATAGCTACATCATTCCCAATGAGTAGTATGTCATCTACGTAAAGAACTAGAAAAGTGACTGCACTCCCACTGGTCTTCTTGTACACACAAGGCTCATCTTCATTCTTAATGAAGTCATAAGACTTGACAGCCTCGTCAAATCTTATGTTCCAACTCCGGGAAGCCTCCTTCAGTCCATAAATGGACCTCTGAAGCTTGCACACTTTATCTGGAGATTCTTTGGATGTGAAACCTTCTGGTTGTATCATATACATCTCTTCCTCAAGGTTACCATTGAGGAAGGCAGTCTTTACATCCATCTGCCAGATTTCATAATCAAAATGTGCAGTAATGGCGAGCAGAACTCTGATCGACTTTATCATGGCAACTGGTAAGAAAGTCTCGTCATAGTCAATTCCTTGCTTTTGACGATATCCCTTTGCCACCAACCTTGCCTTATAAGTGTCGATCCGTCCATCAGTACCGATCTTTCTCTTAAAGATCCATTTGCAACCGATGGGTACAATACCCTCGGGCAAGTCCTCCAAGTTCCAAACTTGGTTGGTGTACATAGACTGAATTTATGAGTTCATGGTTTCTCGCCATTTCCCGGCTTCTGGGCCTTCTATGGCCCCCTGGTAGGTTTTAGGATCATCATCCTCATTATATTCTACCTTAGACTCACCTTCAGCAATATGTCCCACGTATCGTTCGAGTAGTCTAGGTACTCTACCAGATCTACGAGGCTCATCTGTGTGTTCCTGAACAGATTCAGGAACTGATATCTCATCTGATGATAATGTAGCTGTTTGGGGATATGGAACCTCTTCCAGTACTATTTTACTCCCACTGTCCTCCTGGAGAAGGTATTCCTCTTCCAGGAAGACAGCTTTCCTGGCGACAAACACCTTTTGTTCACCAGGATGGAAAAAATAGTATCCAAAGGTTTCCTTTGGATATCCCACAAACATGCATTTATCAGTTCGTGATTCCAGCTTGTCTGGATCATGCCTCTTTACATAAGCAGGACAACCCCAGACTTTAACATATTTAAATTCTGGTTTCCTGCCTTTCCATATCTCATATGGAGTAGAGGCCACAGACTTGCTGGGTACTCTGTTCAGTAGGCATGCTACTGACTCTAGAGCATACCCCCAGAGGGACACTGGTAATCCCGAAAAGCTCATCATGAATGGCACCATGTCCAACAAAGTGCAATTCCTCCTTTCTGATACACCATTCATCTGTGGTGTATATGGAGGGGTCAGCTGAGAAAGGATACCATTATCCTTTAAGAATTGTGTGAAATTAGTACTCAAGTATTCTCCTCCTCGATCTGATCGAAAAGCTTTAATACTCTTTCCTAATTGCTTCTCTACCTCATTCTTGAACTCCTTGAACTTCTCAAATACTTCCGACTTGTACTTCATTAAGTACACATAGCCGAATCTTGAGAAGTCATCGGTGAACGTGATGAAGTAAAAAAAGCCACTTTTGGCTTGGGTGGACATTGGACCACATACATCTGAATGTATTAGTTCCAAAATGTCCTTGGCACGTTCTCCATGTCCAGTAAATAGAGATGTTGCCATCTTACCCATAAGGCAGGATTCACATGTTGCAAACGATTCATAATTGAATGCAGTTAAGTAACCATGCTTATGCAACTTTTGCAACCTACTTTCGCCAATGTGCCCAAGTCTACAATGCCGCATGTAGGCTTGGTTCACACAATTCTTGCTCTTCTTAAGAGCATTATCAATTTGAAGATTGTAATAAGAAACATCTAAAAGATATAGACCGTTGACTAAAGATGCCGAAGCTATTTATTTATTACCATAATAAATCGAACAACTTCTATTCTCAATAGTCAACTTATATCCTATCTTGTCCAAACAAGATATTGATATGATGTTCTTTATTATGCTAGGAACATAATAACAATCTTCTAATAGTAAGGCGTCTCCCGATGGAAGCCTGAGGTTTGCTGTCCCAACAACAATCGCCGCAACTTTTGCGCCGTTTCCTAGCCTCAATTCCACCTCGCCTTGTCTCAGCTTGCACTTACTTGTCAGCATCTGTGCATCATGACAGATATGAGAAGCACATCCGGTATCCAATACCCAAGATGTGGAATCTCTAACTGACAAGTTGATATCTATCATATAGATATCTGAAGCTTCAGACAGCTTCACTCTTCCATGAGCTTTATCATGAAGGAACTCCTTGCAGTTCCTCTTCCAGTGACCATACTGCTTATAGTAGAAGCAATCACCCTTCACTACTCTTTTGCCTTTATCTTTCGATCTTTTATCGATAGCTATCATCTCTGCGTCAAGAGCATCCAATGCCGGTTCAGCAGGAGGATCAACTCCAAGGACATAGCCAATGTGTTCAGATCTGAAGACATTCTTCAGGTTTCTGAACCAATCCGAGTAGTACAGGCTAGTCAAACATTTGGCATCAAGTATGCCACGGAGTGGGCTATTCGACAACATTATTCCCTATAGGAGATAAGTTCTATTTTAGCAGATGTTCAAATATTAAATATAAAACAAGACATAGTCTTTTGTTCAAGTTTTAACTCCCACTAATTTTCGACGGACTGTATAACCCTTAGTTATACAGAACGGGAGACGCTGACAGTCTCCTAGTGGGGATCAGAATCTCAATGACTTGCACTACAGCCTTGTGGATAGCACAACAAACTGTTATACAATCAAAGAGCACCCAACTCATAGGACTTACAAGTCCTTGCAATATCTGATCATAACTTCGGTCCCCAGAGATTTAATGGCCTTGTGGATAGCACAACAAACCACTAATTCTGATCTAAGCTAACCATCGTTATGCGACGAGCATAGATTTGCATGCAGCCCTTGTGGATAGCACAACAAAGCTGCATGGTTCCTCTACCCCGATCATATAGGCATCTAATGCCATAGCCACAGTTTCTCCTCCCAATTAAGCAGGCCTTGTGGATAGCACAACAAACCTGCCTAAAGTGATTCGAATCCTATGACTATAATGATGGTGGACCACGCGGTAAGTTCTTAACTACTCGCGTTACGGCTTAAAGTTTATCTGAGGGTATTTAGATAACTTTTATTTTGGTCTCTCCTAAGTGATAGTATAAAAATATATCGTATATATTTAGTAAATACTATACCTGCTTTGATTCATAATCAAAAGAAAACAATGCACCTCATACATGTTCATTAGTGTGGTCATGGATAGCACAGTGGGTTTGACTTGAGCCAACAGTCAAACGCACACACAATCTAACACAACAATTATATTAGATATCCTGTAAGCACATAGGCAAGAGATCTCCATCTTTTCACCTTCTTGGTTGCAGTTGTGGATCGTCCTCGCTCCTTCCTCGGTTGCCTCGATCAAATTACATTAATTCTAAAATTACAAGTAAATTGAAGAAGGCCTTATGACGAGTAGAAGAGAGAGGGAGGTAGAAATACATCGGAGTATGAGAGAGAGAGAGAGGTGCGCATACCTCTATTTATTAACAATTAATAAACAACCATACATCTACAATCCACACAAGCCATTCATCACATAAATAATGAACTAAGTGCATATCCATAACCACGGTGTGTTTTAAATATCCCACACATGATTCAGCGCATCACATGGCTAAAATAAAAGAGTTTTCAAAATATATAATTTTGACTTTCAAAAAGCTAGGATCCAATCAAAATTGGTGTTTGAATTTCGAAAACACTTTTAATTAACTTAACATGCAATTAAATCAAATTTACAAGCAATAAACACACATCACATGCGCACACACTCCGAATTAATAATTCCAGATTATTCCATGCCAATTAGAACAATTCTAATAATCTAACACTTAGATTAAACCCCATTAATAATCTAACAATTAGACTATTAAAGACTAATCTAACTCTTAGATTAATCTAACAAAATTATTTAATAATTCAACATTTAAATTAATAATCAACTATAATTAATTATTAAATACTAATCTAACACTTAGATTAGCTAATTAATTTAACTCTTAAATTAATAATTAACACTAACTAATTAATAATTAATTAATCTAACTCTTAGATTAGATAATTAAAGTTACCATTAATTTAACTATTAAATTAATGACTAACAGTAATTAATTAAGAACTACTAATTTAACATTTAAATTAGTCATCTAAGTTAATTATTAATTTAACTCTTAAATTAACAACTAACTTAAAAATTAATTAACAATTAGTTGAAATAATAATTAATAATCTAACAGTTAGACTAATAATTATTAATCACTAATTTAACCCTTAAATTATTTTAATTAAGGTTAATTATCAGTTTAACATTTAAACAAATAATTAACATTAATAAATCGGTAACTAAATGTTAATCCAAATGATTCAAAAATCATTAATAGCCCATTTAAATTAAAATTGAATAATAATTTAACTTTCAAAAATAGTTTCGAATTTTAAATAAAATCCAATTTATATTTAAATGGGTAACTGAGGTTTTAATTAGGGGTATCAAGGGGAAAATCAAATTTAGGTTCAATGGGTCTAAAGGCTGAAGGGGTTCAGCCCCATGGCCGAGCCATGGCTCAGCCCCTGCTGAGCCATGGCTCGGGTCAGGGTGCAGCCTGGTCCAGGCGCCCCTGGCCCAGTAAGGACCTGGTCCGGTTCAACCCTGGACCGGCCTTCCCCTACCCGAGCCCCTTCCCTGCAAACCCTAACCTGCAGGAGCAGCGACGGCTGGAGTGGCAGGGGGCGCTGGCAGTCGACCTCCGGCGGTGCCCGTCCTACGCCGGCGATCGTCTCCGGCGCCGGCAACCCCCCCCCCCCGGCGCCGGTGGCTCACCGGAGATACCGGAAAACATGGCCCGAGCCCTTAATAAAACCCCCAAAAATCTGATTTTGCAGGTTCCAAACCGTATTTTGGGGCTTGATTTAGCAGCCCTCCATGGGCACTCCAGCTCCGAAAATCATACTCGGTGGACAGAGGTGACTATCACCTTGAGATCCTGAGATTCGGCCCTCCATCCCAACGCTTGGGAAGCCCTCACGAAGTCGCCGAAAAACCCCGGTTCATCATCTCATGAAGAACACCGAAAACCCCACAGTAAAATTCAAAAAATTGCAGAAAAATAATCTAATTAACTATGCCCATCATATGAACACATATCTGACAATAAATCAAATATTTAGCATGGAATAACACATGAAATATAAATTTCGGAGACCGAAACGGGACGAGAAACAGTGGAACCTGGCTCTGATACCACTGTTGGGTTCTCTCGGTTTCTCCAGATCGCTCACGCAGCGGAAAATAAAATAAAACAGCAATCCGTTTTCCCGTTTCGAAAAACAAAAATCGATTATCAGATAATCGAAGTTCTCACCGTGAGCGGATTCGAATCCGCAACCGTTCGGTTCCGTCGGTGCGACACCGCAAGTCGCGCAAGTGCCCGGCCTCTAGCGAAGTCCACGCGATCCTCCTCGCGACGGATATCCTCACGTTCCTCGATCTTCGCAGCCCACGAAACCTCCGCCAGTCGCCGCAACGATCGCCGCAACGCACGGACGATTTCCCGTCGAACGAGATTCGGAGAAGCGGCGGAGCAAATCTGGATCTGTTTGGACGCCAGAGAGAGAGAAAAACAGAGGAGGGGCGACTAGGGTTAGCAGCAGCTTGGCTTGCTCAGCCCGTTCGCTATGTTTTATACTAACCGCATAGTTTTTCATAAAAACCCCCGGTTTGTATAAAACCCACTTATTTATCCATCGCCTTGAGAATCATGTGCATGTGACCCTCTAGGCCCAAGTACTAGTCCAGTTAATGGCCCAACAAGTCCAGTGATTCCTCACTGACTTTATTAATCAATTAATAACCCTTTATTAATTAATTAATCAATCGAATTGATGTCGCACATCGAACTCGACCGGGCCTCCGATCACGTTGGGTGCCAAGCAACACCGCGTGAACCCGGAAGGTATTGGGGTTAAGTAACCCACTCTTGGAACCTTTCCGCCGACAGTTACTGTGTAGATATAATCCTTCATTCGTACAATGCTCTCGAGTCAACTATGGGTATGGCGAGCTATTAAACCCTAATCGGTCGACTCACTTGGATTGGATGCCGCTGATGAATATCAGAAAACTCATTTCTCGATATTATCGTCCGCCCTGGCCAGGGACTTCCGCACATCCTTCCTAGAGCATTCTCTCTCTAAGTACCGAGAGCGAATGATTCCTTATTGACACACAATTCCCTTCGACAGTATTCCGTTGTACCCAATCCTTGGCGTATTAGAATCATGTGGCTAGAGATTCGTAAACCAAGGTCAAAGCACAGAAGTCCACCGCCAAGGTGTCCTTAGTGTCTCAGGTCCGAGGACCATCCACGCAACTGCGACAATAGAATCAAGTTGGTTGACAGTGAGATACAATACCATCCAGCGATTCAGTCGGATCAGTTCAGTGAACTCATTCTCCAATGAGCACCTACAGATTCGCCTTAGTGTCTCCACACAAGTGACTTATGAGATCAGTCACCCTCATCATATGAGCAGGAGTAATTTGTACTAGTCTAACCGGATATCCGATGTCCTTCTCGGATATCCTCTGACTAGGAACGATTAAGAATATGTGTGTTTAAGTGATCAGTCTCATTAGAATGATCTCATCATAATCTGATCACTATAACACATATTCACGAACTTCATTATGAAACGATAATTAATGCGATTTACACATAATGAATATTATGCCATTATATTAATAAATGAACGAAATTTACATAGTCAGATTGGCTTGTAGGCCACCTAAAACTAACATTTATATCATGAGTCTGCAAACTCATAGATTTAATGACCTCCTTCATCTTCATATGGTTGCAGTTGTGGATCATCCTCGCTCCGTACGCAGCCGCCTCGATCAAATTACATCAAAATTCATAATTACAAGATCATTTATAGAAGGTGGAAGCCTTAAGGCGAATACAAAGGAAAGGAGGTAGAAATACAGTGGAATATGAGAGGGAGAGGTTCGCAAACCTCTATTTATTAACAAATAATAAACCACATAATCAGATTCCACATCCACAAATTAATGCTCATCCATGACCACCATGTGTTTTAATTAAATCAAACTATACATAAAACACCACATTAAATTGCTAATTAAAATTTTCGAAAATAAATAATTTTAGGTTTCATAAAATCAGGAACCAATCAAAATTGGATTTAGAATTTTCGAAAAGATTTCATTTAATCTTAAGCATGCTAATTTAAATCATAATTTAAACAAGCAAACTAATGCACATCAAATATGAATAATAACTGAAAATAATGATCTAAGAATATTCCATGCATCATTTGAACACTTTAAATAATTGGAGTTAATCTAACAATTAGATCATATAAGGTTTAATCTAACATTTAGAATAAATTAATTAAATTAACAACTTTTGTTAATTAATTAATCAAAACAAAATAAACCTTAAATAGGATCCAATTAAAAAATTGAATTTAATAACAAAAAGTAAAATCATATTTTACAATTAATTATCAAATCAATTAACAATTTTAATTAATGAAAAAAAATATAATTGGGTCCATAAGGGCTCAGCCCAGCTGAGCCCCTGGCTCGAGCCAGGGCCGAGCCAGGGCTCAGCCAGGGGCCTAGACCCAAGCCCGCAGGCCTAGTCCGACCCCTGGCTGGCCCTGGCTTGGACCCCTGGCCCGGGCCAGGGTCCAGCCGGGCTGGGCCCAGTCAGCGGCTAGGGTTTGCCGCCCGGCCGAGCTGCCCGAGGGTTCCCTGCATAGTAGGGAACCCGACGGCGCCTCCCCCCTTTGGGGTTCTTCTCTGGCGCCGGTCCTGGCGGCGACCGGCGACCGGACTCTGACCGCCGGCCACGGTGACCTCGCTGGCGACAACCGGCCACCGGCGGCGGCCTGAGAGGGGATCAAAATCGAGATTTTTCTCCCCAAATTTTTAGGTTTCAAAAACCCAAAAACAAAGAAGAAACCACCATGGCCGACGATCCAAAAAACTCCAAAACACCGACAACAACCTATTGTTAAGGAGCGGAAGATCTTAGATCTTGGGGAAACACCCTTTAGATCCGTTTATAACGCCAAGAACGAGGCGTTCTTCGTCCAACAAAGAACACGACGAAATAACCCCAAAAAAATTATTTTTTTAATTTATAATTGTGATCTAATCACAACGATCATCTCATGAACATAAATCTTTCAAGAAAATAATTACTAGTATGGATTTAATTCAAAAATCAGGATTTCAGAAACCGAAACAGCGAAAACACAGTAGAACTTGGCTCTGATTCCACCGTTGGGATCGCTGTGTCAGAATTCGACCGAAAAACGCAGCGGGATAAAATATTTCGGGATCGGATCCATCCTGTTTCGATCAACAAAATAAGACCGGAGTAAATCAGATTTACCTTGTGCGGATTCGAATCCGCATTCGTTTTCCGGTTCCGGAGTGATGCCGCAAGCCGCGCAGGTGTCCGGCCTCTAGTAGTATCTACGCGATTCTCCTCGCGATAGATTGTCTTCGCCTCCTCGCTCGATACGGCATTCGTAGATCCTGTCTGGCTACGCGTAATCCGCCGCGACATACGAATTTGGAATCTCCTGTCGGACGGAAAGCGGAGCAGTCTGGAGTCAAAGCGGAGCCTCTAGATGGCCGCCTCGTGTCGCACGCCCAGTAGAGAGGAGAGAGAGAAAAAGAACGACGGCTAGGTTTGGGTTGTTGGCCCCCGACGTAGTATCCGTTCTTTTATAATAAGCATGTTTGCGATTTTTCGTAAAAATCCAGACTTATCCGAAATCCTGTCGGATTATCCATCGACTTGAAAACTTTTTGCGTGTGACCCTCTAGGCCCAATTATCAGTCCAGTTAATAACCCATTAAGCCCAGTAACTCTTTACGGATCTACTGAATTAATTAATATTCTTATATTTAATTAATCAACCGAATTTAATATCCCACAATAAATTCGGACGAGCTTCCGATCACGTTGGATGCCAAGCAACATCGCGTGATCCTGGATAGCACTGGGGTTATCGCAACCCTCTATTAGAACCTTTCCGTCAACGATTACCGCACGGATATAATCCTTCATCCGTATAATGTTTCCGAATCGACGTAGGGTATGATTTCCTGTTAAACCCTAGCCGGTCGATTCATTTGAATTAGATGCCACTAATCTATATCAGATAACTCTTTATCTGATATAGAATCCGCCCTGGCCAAGGACTTAAGCGTATCATTCCCGGAACATTCTCTCTCAAACTACCGAGAGCGGATGATCTCGTATTGAACACACAATTACCTTCGAGGACATTTCCCTGAACCCGATCACTTGACTTATTGATAACCCATAGTTAGGAATTCGTTAGTCAATGTCAAACTTCAGAAACTTACCAACAATATATCTTTGGCGTCTCAAGTCTAAAGATCATCTACGTAACCGTGACAAAAGAATCGAGTTGGTTAATAGTGAGGTGTTTACCATCCAGCGATTCATAATCAGATCAATTCAGTTAACTCATTTGTCAATGAGCACCTACAGGACCAGCATAGTATCTCCACACAAGTGACTTATAGGATCAGTCACCTTCATCATATGAGCTGAAGTAACTTATACTAGTCTATCCAGATGTTTGATGTCCTTCTCAAATATCCTATGACTAGAAATAATTAAGAACATGTGTTTATAAACTTTCGGTTCCGTAATTATGATCTTAACATAATCCGAAGATTATTGCATATGTTCATGAACTTCATTGTGATACGATAAATATGGATCGAATTAATTATACACAATGAATTAATATCCTTTATTAATAAACTGAATCAATACATAGTATCGGATTGACTTTGAGACCATCTAATACTAACACTGATGAGGCAGAATCCGATTCGGCCCATTAGAGCAGGCCCAAACCCCGTTCAGCCCAACAGCAGCAGTATCAGGCCCTCCGGGAGCCTCCAGCCCATCAGCGGCCCAGCAGCCCTCGGCCCCATAAGCGGCACCGTCACTCCCGGCCCATCAGGCTTCGGCCCGTCCGCGGCCCATCAGCCTAAGGCCCGGGAACAGCACGGCAGCCCAAGGCCCAGCAGGCTTCGGCCCATCAGCGGCCCAACCCCCTTCGGCCCGATAGCCGAGTCCGGCCCACTCCGGTGGCGGATCAGGCACTATGGCGGTTTACCAGTAAGCCCAGACATAGTCCTATATCGGCTACCACCGTTAACCAACCTCTATCCTCTGCTATAAATACACCGCTATTTATTGTCAAAGGTATGCAACTCTTTGCCTCCGAGACCCTTAAGGACTACGGTCCAAATAGCATTAAAGCTACTTCTTGCCTTCTGAATCGAATCATCTTCAGAAGCTAACTTGACCGTCGGAGGGAGTTCCTAAGGGCCAGAGTCCGGGACTCCTGCTGACCGATCTTTCTTCTTCTTTCCCTCCTGCAGGAGCTCGGTTCGAATCATCGCCGACCTTCCCGAGTCGGTCTCGGCCGCCGACCTCGGACTCCTCTCCCTGGTCTCGACGCCGTACGACGGCTGCCCTGCGACAGGAGACTCGGCCCCGCGCTGTCCCCTCGTCCGGCAAAAGAGCTGTTGGGCTCACTATCCAAGAGCAAGCCGAGTCCGAGACCCTTCCGGCCTCAGACCGTCGGCTTCGGCTTCATCGCCTGTCGACAGTACAGCCAGAAGGAACATCATCCGCGCCGCCCCTTCGCCCGCCGAAGGAGCCTCGGCCCCGACTTCCCGGAGGCGAGCCTGCACCGACCGAAGCGCCCTTCGGCCTTCGGACCCTCGTCTTCGCCTCCGCCTCTTCGGCCTTCCGGATCCCCGTCGGGCCTCAGTAATACCGATCCGAACCGGCTTCGGATCCCCTTCTTCGGGTTCCAGCATCGGAATCCGGTCGTGATAGATCCAGTCTACATCACGTGGCGCCGTCTGTGGGAAACCAACAAAACAAGTCATGTCTCAGCGACCTGTGACCCGACGATCCGGACAAAGCAAAGCAGAAGCGCGGGAGGCCTCGGCGCAGATGCTGCCTTCCGAAGGCGCACCTTCTGCCCCGCCGAGCCTGCCTCTGCCGACCATACCGGAGTCTCTCGGCTCGGAAGACCGAGTGGGGGTGCTCCAGCAGCAAGTGGCAACGCTGGCCGCTGCCGTCACGTCCCTAGCGCCTCTCCAGGAGATGGTATCCGCCATCGCCCAGCGCATGGGGCTGATAGGACAGCTTCCTCAGCAGGCGCCGCTTCCCCCGCTCTACCCAGTACAAGATGCCCGGTTCCGGCCGGCGCCTGCGCCGGTTCCTCCCAACGAGACCGCGGAGACGCGCAGCGAGCCCTCGACGCTACCTGTCCGAGCTCCTCGCGCTGATCGCCTGACGGAGCAGGATTATGCTTCGTCGGAGTACCGTCCGGCCCGAACCGGAGGGCAATCCGTCGCCACCTCGACCGCCCCGGACCTGGACCGGCGGCTGACGGCGATGCGCAAAGAGATGCAGCAGATGGTGTCTCGACCTCACGGAGCGCCCCTCGCCAGCAGCATCCTGGAGCAGACCCCATTCACGGCGGAGCTCCTAGCCACCGAGGTACCCCCCAACTTCAAGCTGCCGAAGGGCCCTCTCTACGACGGAATGACAGATCCGGTCTGTCATTTCCAGAGATTTAACACTTATCTTCGGGTCCGAGGGATCTCCGAGGCAGTCCGCTGCCGTCTTTTTCCCCTCACCCTTGAAAAAATCGCCCTCACCTGGTTCGAGACTCTGGCCCCCAACTCCATCCACTCCCTGGTCCAGTTGGGCCAATTGTTCATCGACCAGTTCTATAATGCCACCCGGCAGTCCAAAACTTCCGCCAGCTTGCTGGCCATCCGGCAAGGCCCCACCGAAACTCTCCAGGAGTACTTCACCAAGTTCCGAACCGAGGCCGCCCAGATCCCGAACCTCGACAGCTCGATCGCGGTCTCAGCCGTGATCAGCGGGTGCCGGGACGAGGGGCTCCTCGGCTCCATCGGAAAGCGCCATCCCCCTACCTTCCAGGACCTCGTGGCCCGGGCCCATAAGTACATCAACCGAGAGGCCCTGATGATGTCCAGGGGCAAAGGCGCAACCGAAGCTACCTCGGCACCTGCTCCCCCGGTGGTCCGACCTCGGTCCGAGGACCAAGAGCCCTCCCGAAAGCGCTATCGCCGGGAGGATTGGGACAAGGAAAGGCGACGGGACCCGCAGCCGCGGCACCTACCCTTACCTGCTCCCCCTTCCCGGATGCTCATGGAGGTGAAGGGCATGCTCCGGCGGCCTGATCGCATCAAGACCGATCCTCGCCGAAGGGACCCCGGCAGATACTGCGAATATCACCGAGAGATCGGCCACACGACGCACGAGTGCCGACAGCTCCGGGAAGAAATCGACCGCATCATCCGGGAGGGGAGATTGCCGCAGTATCGGCGAGAGCAGCCGCCGCAGC
Source organism: Zantedeschia hybrid cultivar (assembly GCA_030544215.1). Lineage (NCBI taxonomy): Eukaryota > Viridiplantae > Streptophyta > Magnoliopsida > Alismatales > Araceae > Zantedeschia > Zantedeschia hybrid cultivar. Next base: position 54,692,853 of record JARZZO010000011.1, read on the forward strand.
AGAACCGGGACGTCCCTGCAGCGCCCAGGCAACAACCACCCCCGGCAATAGAAGCCGCTCCTCCGCCAAAAGCCACCTCGGCCCCGGTTGAATCATCCCATCAAAGACCCAGCTCTGGGTCTATCATGATGATATCCGGAGGGCCCGGGGAGGGGTCAAGGTCGCGGCAGCGCAACACCATAGCGGCGGTTGACGGCGAGCCGAAGCGGCCTCGTCTGGAAGACATCACCTTCGGCGCCGAGGACCTGACTGATGTTCAGGTCCCTCATGATGACGCCCTCGTCGTCAATGCTGTAATAAATAGCTATGATGTACACAGGATCTTTGTGGATAATGGAAGTGCCCCAAACATCTTGTTTTACGACTGTTTCGAGAAGATGGGATTGAGTGAGGCTAATATGAAGCCTCACCGGGGCCCCCTCTTCGGTTTTAACGGCTCGCCCTGCCGAGTAGAGGGTATTGTCCGGCTTCCTGTAACTTTAGGCTCCGCCCCCCGGCAATTAACCGTTGAAACGGACTTTGCCGTTGTAAAGATCGAGTCAGCCTACAACGCCATATTCGGCCGAAGGCTCATTGGCGGGGTCGGAGCCGTGCCATCATCCTTCCATCAGAAGCTGAAGTTTCATACCAGCCACGGAATAGGCGAGGCCAAAGGGAACCAAGAAGCGGCCCGGCAGTGCTACATGATTTCGGTCAAGGGGAAGACCGCAGCCGAAACCCTGACGATCGAGTCATCAGCCGAGGCATCTCCGGGAGAAGCACTCCTCGCCGTCCCTGTTCCGGGAGGCGAGGGACGAGTCCTGATGATAGGCTCCGGCCTGGAAAAGATTGCAGCAGAGAAGCTTACCGAGTTTTTGAAAGAGAATCTCTACGTCTTCGCCTGGTCTCCGTCGGACATGCCCGGGGTTGACCCGGAGATAGCCGAGCACCGTCTCCACACCGATCCCAACCAGCCCCCAGTGAAGCAGAAGCGGCGCACCTTCAATCAAGAAAGGAGAACCGCCATCCAAGCCGAAGTGCAGAAGGGGCTGGACGCCGGACACCTCCGAGAGGTGCATCATCCGGAGTGGATCGCCAACGTGGTCATGGTGCCAAAGAAAGAGGGCAAGTGGCGTATGTGCGTGGACTTCACCAACCTCAACAAAGCCTGTCCGATAGACAGCTTTCCGCTGCCTCGGATAGACCAGGTGGTGGACGCGACTTCCGGCCACGAGCTCTTAAGCTTCCTCGACGCCTATTCGGGCTACCACCAGATCCGGGTGCATCCGGATGACGAGAGTAAGACCAGCTTCACGACCGATTTGGGCCTGTACTGCTACACCCGAATGCCCTTCGGTCTGAAGAACGCCGGCGCAACATACCAGCGCCTGGTCAACAAAGTGTTCGCTCCACAGCTGGGCCGAAACATGGAGGTCTACATAGACGACATGTTGGTCAAGAGCCGCATCGCTGCAGAGCATTTGGCCGACCTAGCCGAGACTTTCTCCGTCCTTAGGCGGTACAACATAAAGCTGAATCCGGCCAAGTGCGCCTTCGGGGTAGCCTCCGGCAAGTTCCTCGGTTACATGGTCACCCACCGTAGGGTGGAAGCCAACCCCGAGAAGATTTCGGCCATCATGCAGATGCGCCCCCCGGCGAACATCCGAGAAGTACAGAAGCTGAACGGGAGGATCGCAGCCCTCAGTCGCTTCATGTCAAGGGCGGCCGACTATTGTTTCCCCTTCTTCAAGCTACTGAAGGAGGCCAACAACTTCGAGTGGACGGAAGAGTGCCAAGTAGCCTTCGACCAGCTGAAGGCCTACCTCTCCAAAGTCCCCATCTTATCCAAGCCAGTTCCCGGGGAACCCCTGAGCTTATACCTTGCGGTCTCCGAGACGGCTCTCAGTGCCGTCCTCATCCGAGAGCAAGAAGGCATGCAGAAACCGGTTTATTATACCAGCCGAGCCCTTCAAGGGGCAGAACTCCGGTACCTTGCCCTGGAGAAGTTGGCTCTGGCCCTTGTCTCGTCCGCAAGGAGGCTCCGGCCCTATTTTCTGGCCCATTCCGTGAAAGTCCTCACCAACCAGCCCCTGAGGCAAGTCCTCTCCCGACCAGAGGTGTCCGGCAGGCTGGCAAAATGGGCAATCGAGCTAGGAGAGTTCGATATCTCCTACGCTCCTCGGGTAGCAATAAAAGCCCAGGCGTTGGCAGATTTCATCGCTGAACTTACCCCTGGCCTCTCCGGGGCGCCTCAGCCAGTACCAAACGCGCCCGAAGCCGAGGCTACTTCGGCTCCCACGCCAGCCGACGAATGGCGACTCTTCGTAGACGGCTCCGCGTGCTCCACGGGCAGCGGCGCCGGATGGATCCTGGCATCGCCCGAAGGGGTCGTCACGGAGTACGCCCTGCGCTTCTCCTTCCCAGCAACCAACAATGCCGCCGAGTATGAAGCTCTCATCTCCGGCCTCCGGGCCGCAAAGAAGCTCGGCGCCCGGAACCTGAAGGCCTTCAGCGATTCCCAGCTGATCGCCAGCCACATCTCCGGGGAGTACGAGGCTCGGGACGCAATGATGGCTTCTTATCTCCAGGTGACTCGCAAAATCCTCGCCCAATTCGACTCTTATGAAGTCGTGAGGATCCCGAGAGCCGAGAATGCCCGAGCCGATGCACTTTCCCGGCTGGCGTCAACTCAAGACGGGGGGGGGGGGGGGGGGCGAATGATCCTCGTCGAGGAGCTCGCCGAACCAAGCCTCGGCGAAACCACAGCCATGCAAGTCGCTGAGGCCGAGGCCGAGGCCGAGACATGGATGACCCCCCTCGTCGCTTTCCTTCTCCAAGGAGAAGTCCCGCCAGATCCGAAGGAGGCAAAGCGCATTCGACAGCGCTCATCCCACTTTCTTCTTCTAGACGGGGTCCTGTACAAGAAATCCTTCGGCCGACCACTGCTGCGGTGCCTCGGCCCAGCTGAAGCCGACTACGCCACAAAAGAAGTCCATGAAGGGGTATGCGGAGCGCATGCGGGAGGAAGGGCCTTGGCTCACAAGCTTCTAAGGCAAGGCTACTGGTGGCCATCACTCCGAGAGGACGCTTTAGCCCTCGTACGGCGCTGTGACCAGTGCCAGAGGTATAGCTCCCTCATCCACCAGGCAGCCGCCCTTCTTACCCCCTTATCCGACTCCTGGCCTTTCGCTCAGTGGGGGATCGACCTCCTGGGGCCTTTTCCCGTCGCCACCGGCCAGAGAAAATTCCTCATCGTGGCAGTAGATTATTTCACTAAGTGGGTCGAAGCCGAACCCCTCGCGGCAATAACCGATAACAATGCTTGGAACTTCGTCTGGAAGTCCATCATTTCCCGGTTCGGCATCCCTCGGGCCATCATTTCTGACAATGGGAAGCAGTTCGACAGCCGGTGGTTCAGCGACAACTGCGCCAGCTTCGGCATACTCCACAAATTCACTTCGGTGGCGCATCCTCGAACAAACGGCCAAGTCGAAGTCGTTAACCGAAGCCTCCTACAGGGATTGAAAACCCGTCTCGGCGAAGCTAAGGGCCGATGGGTAGAGGAGCTGCCAAGTGTTCTGTGGGCTTATCGGACGACAAGCCGAACCCCCACCGGCGAAACTCCCTTTCGCATGGCCTATGGCATAGAGGCCGTCATTCCGGTGGAGATCGGCCTTCCCTCTCCCAGGGTCGTTGCTTACGATCCGAAGGCCAACGAAGAAGGTCTGAAGGACCACCTGGACCTCATTGAAGAGACCCGAGACAAGGCTCGTATCCGGCTGGTCGCTTATCAACAGCGCATGGCGAAGTACCACAACACTCGAGTAAAGCCCCGATGCTTTGAAGTAGGGAGCCTCGTGTTGAGGAACGCTCATGCTTCCAAACCAGCCGAAGCCTCAGGAAAACTTGCCCCCAACTGGGAGGGGCCCTATCGGGTCAGGGAGGTAATCAGGCGTGGAGCTTATCGGTTGGAGACCCTTTCGGGCCAGCCTCTCCCTCGCACCTGGAATGTTGAGCGCCTTTGGCGTTATTATGTGTAAGTCACTTTTCCCCAGACTTACAGCCGAAGAGTATGAATAAAGACTTCTTTTATCAGGAAGCATGGTATTCTTTCTAAGTCCGTGTAAACCGTACCGGGAGTGGCTTCGGCCATGCAAACCGTATCGGGAGCGGCATGGTATTCTTTCTAAGTCCGTGTAAACCGTACCGGGAGTGGCTTCGGCCATGCAAACCGTATCGGGAGCGGCATGGTATTCTTTCTAAGTCCGTGTAAACCGTACCGGGAGTGGCTTCGGCCATGCAAACCGTATCGGGAGCGGCATGGTATTCTTTCTAAGTCCGTGTAAACCGTACCGGGAGTGGCTTCGGCCATGCAAACCGTATCGGGAGCGGCATGGTATTCTTTCTAAGTCCGTGTAAACCGTACCGGGAGTGGCTTCGGCCATGCAAACCGTATCGGGAGCGGCATGGTATTCTTTCTAAGTCCGTGTAAACCGTACCGGGAGTGGCTTCGGCCATGCAAACCGTATCGGGAGCGGCATGGTATTTTTTCTAAGTCCGTGTAAACCGTACCGGGAGTGGCTTCGGCCATGCAAACCGTATCGGGAGCGGCATGGTATTCTTTCTAAGTCCGTGTAAACCGTACCGGGAGTGGCTTCGGCCATGCAAACCGTATCGGGAGCGGTATGGTATTTTTTCTAAGTCCGTGTAAACCGTACCGGGAGTGGCTTCGGCCATGCAAACCGTATCGGGAGCGGCATGGTATTTTTTCTAAGTCCGTGTAAACCGTACCGGGAGTGGCTTCGGCCATGCAAACCGTATCGGGAGCGGCATGGTATTCTTTCTAAGTCCGTGTAAACCGTACCGGGAGTGGCTTCGGCCATGCAAACCGTATCGGGAGCGGCATGGTATTTTTTCTAAGTCTGTGTAAACCGTACCGGGAGTGGCTTCGGCCATGCAAACCGTATCGGGAGCGGCATGGTATTCTTTCTAAGTCCGTATAAACCGTACCGGGAGTGGCTTCGGCCATGCAAACCGTATCGGGAGCGGCATGGTATTCTTTCTAAGTCCGTGTAAACCGTACCGGGAATGGCTTCGGCCATGCAAACCGTATCAGGAGCGGCATGGTGTTCTTTCCAAGTCCATGCAAACCGTATCGGGAGCGACATGGCATTCTTCCTAAGCCCGCCGATACCTTGATCCGAAGGTGGTTCCGGCCACATATACCGGTTCGGGAAGCGGCAGGGCATATTTAAGTTCGCGCAAGCAGAAGCATGAGTGGCTTCGGCCACCCGAAATACATCAGAAGCGGCAAGATGTCCCTTCGGATCATGTGGACCACGTTAGTAAAGGCCCCGGCCGAGTACTATGGCGACATTCTATCCAAATCTACATCGGGTCTCGGCCTTACAAGCTATAGCGAACGATGACAGGATCTCAGGCTTCTGAAGGGCCATATTCGGTCGATCATACACAAACACCAAGGTAAAGTCGAAAACATTCCTTATATTTACAGAAAAGGAAGTACAAAAACCGGCCATACCCCTGGCCGAGGGCTTACAACAGAAGAAGAAGTGAAAGCCGGCCGTATACTTGGCCGGAGGTTTACGATAGAAGAAGAAGCGTAAACCAGCCATACCCTTGGCCGAGGGCTTACAACAGAAGAAGAAGCAGAAACCGGGGCAGGTCCCCGCGTCATTCTTCGGCTTCGGCCTCCACCACCTCGGCTGCGGCTTGTCCCGGAGAGGGAGAGGGAGAGGGAGAGTCGACGATCTGCACCGCTTCAGGCGTGGCAGCCTCCTCAGCGGCAGCCTCCTCAGGGACAGCCTCCTCAGGGGCCCCCTCGGCGGGCGCAGCTTCATCATCCGGCCCAGGAGTCGAGGTCCTCTCGGCCATAAGTCCCTGCCACCAAGACAGGAGCTCCTTGGCTTCCTCACCCCTCGGTAGGGCGACCCCAGTCAGATCGACGCTCGGGCAGGCCCTCTGGGCGACAGCCAACCCGAGGTCGAAGACGGAGGAGGAAGCCAGCAGTTGAGCTTGGATGATCTCTTCGGTGAAGTCCGGGCCGGCCTTGTAATCAGCTACGGCCATGTCCGCCACCTCCTCCAGCTCCCGCTTCAGCGCCGATACCTCCTCGGCGTGTCGCCGCTTCTCCGAGGCCCGCCGGGAGTCCTTCTCTTGAATCTGGGCCTTGAGGGCCCGGATCTCGGACTGAGCCGCGGCGAGCTCCCCCTCGGCCTTCACCTTGGCCTTGGCAGAAGCACGGGCCTCAGCTGTCCTCTCCTCCAGCTGCGCCCGCGCCCGGGCACTCGCGGTTACGAGCCCATCGACTAAGGGCTCGATGTCGGGCACCACCGAAGTACCCTCGCCCGAGCCGTCTGACTCCCTCTCGGCCTCCAGGAGCTGGAGTCGGAGCTGCTCCTAATGGTGCATCAGGACGCTACCCGTCACCGCAGCCTGCGGGCCGAAAGCAAACAATGATCAGAAAAAAGAAAAACCAAGAGAAAGCTAAGGAAAGCTCGACTGAAGCATCTTCAAGCTCAATACCTGGACCGACAACCGAGCGCTCATCGCCGCCAAGTCGATGACCGAATGGCGCTTCAGCCCTTCAAAGGCCGAAGGGAGAGTAAGACTGCGGAGCAGACGGAGGCACGTCTGCGAGTCTTCCATACTATCGTCCTCGTAAATCCCCGGTTCGGGGCGCCACCACTTGCGTTGCGCCCGGGGCGCCTGCGACCCGGCGCCTTCGTCACCGGCCCCGGCCGAAACAGCCGGAGGGGAATCGCCCCTCGGCGCCTCAGGAGACGCCAGCCTTGCGGCCCTTCGGGCCTCGGCACTCCTCCTGACCAGCGGAGCCTCCTCCGCGTCTACGGCCCCTTCTAACCGGGGGCGCTTTGACACTCGGCCGCCCCTTCGAGCGGCGAATTTGGACTTTTGCTCCCTCTCGAGAGCGGCGGCAGCAGCACGGCCCTCAGTAGAGGCCGCAGTCCTTGGGACCCCGCCTCGGGTCCTCGGAGCCCCAGCACCTCGGCCGGACCTGCCTGCCGCCTGCGGGGCCGGTGCCCGGCCCGGACCGCGCTGGTCGGATATCCGATCGAGGAGGGCGTCGAGATCGGCCATTGCTGCAAGCAAGAAGAGCCTGTCAGAAACAGAATAGTGAGCAAGTACAAACTTAAAGCCGACTTACCCTCGGCCGAAACTTCATCAGCATCCTCAGCCGGAAGAGCTTCGGCCAGAGGAGCGGCAGCCCTTCCTCCGCGGCCCCGAGGAGTCTCCCCGGGAGGAAGGTAGGAGAAGGCCCGCACCGGATCGGACCGAGGATCCGGCCATACCCCGGCGTTCACCAGACGCTCCGACGCGCTGAGAAGCCCCCAGACATTGTACGGGGCCCTCATCTGGATGCGACCCACGAGGGTGCTCTGGACTGGGGTGAGGACAGGAGGATCCGAGAGGCCTGCGGCCAGCGACGCCCATTCAGTGGGGAAGGGCCACACGCTTTCCTCTTTCTCCGGCAGGGAGACGAAGACGAACTTCCTCTTCCAGCCATAGATAGACGAAGGCTTCCCGGAGAATACGCTTCGGCCGACCCGAGGGATGAAGCAGTACCACTCGGACTTCCCCTGCCTTTGGATTTTGAAGAGATAACGGAAGACATTGATGGAAGGGCGGATCTTCACATGAGCAAAGACGCTCAAGAAGCCGTATACGGTACGCCAGGAGTTGGGAAAGAGCTGAGACGGGGCCAGCCCGTAGAAGCTGAGAAGGTTGATGACGAAGGTGGGGAGAGGAAGACGGAAACCCGCCTCGAAGCTATCAACATAAATAGAGAAGGAACCCGGGCGGAAAGTGTTAGCCCGGGTGGCGGAGTCAGGCCGAAGGACCGTCATCCAGGAAGAGAGCTGGAAGTAAGAAACAAGGCGCATAACCTCTGCGTCCGAAAGGGCGCATGATGCTTCCGAAGCCATATCAGGACGACGGCGTCCCGAAGTGGAAGCCTGGCCTGGGTTCCGGACCTCTTCGGCGTACTCAGCCCCGGAAGCCTCGGCCCCGGAGGTCTCGGCCCTGGAAACCTCGGCTCCGGAAGCCTCGGACCCCTCAGTCCCGGAAACCTCGGACTCTTCAGACATCGCGGAGGCAGGGGAATCTGAGGTGAGGGGATCTGACAGAAGAGATCTCGGAGAGTGGGAAGGAGTATACTCCTCGTCCGAAGGAGTAATCTCACTGGAAGAACCCCGGACCATAAGGCCACGAAGGGAAGGAAGAAAGCTAGGGCTTACTCGCAGGAAGGGGGAGGAGATCTCTCCTGAACCGAGCACGGCTTCTCAAGCCTCCCAGCTCCACCAGCGATGCGCTCCGAGGAATGGAAACCTTCCCACGGTGGCCGACAAGCTCGGACGAAGCCTTCAGGAAGCTAGCTTTCCGCTGGAGAAGGAAGAAGAGCTTGGATGATCGCAAAAGAAACGCAAGCGCAGCAGCAGGAAGAAGAACAGTGCCCTGCTGAGGGCTTGTATTTATAGAGCCCACTCGAAGCGCCTCCCGCCGAAGCCAATGGCCGAGATCGTCCCGCTCGTCCCCTCGCTCCTCTCAGATGCCCGCCACGTGCACCGTCCTTCGGCAATGATGACGGGCCGGCTCCGGGACTTGCGGCGAAGCAATCAACGGCCGAGGGCGCTCCGACCCTTCGGCTGACCGTCCGAATACGCGCCACGTGTCCCGATCCGCGCGCTGAAGATGAGAGAGGCGGCAATCCGAGTGAAGCCTCGGGCAGAGAGCCGAGGCGATCCGCGACCCGTAAGCGGTCAGGATCCTTTTGTGTTTTCGACGGAGCGGCCGGATGCGCGACACGTGTCCCGTGCTTCCTCGCGAGGCGACGCGCCATCCCGTCCGTTTAATGGAGCCTGACACGAGTCAGAGGGCTCGGCCCTTCGGCTTCTTAGCTCTGAGCCTTCGTCGCCACTCCGAGCGGGGACGAAGCAACCGCGTAGCCCTCGGCCGACCGAGGGCACCCTCTTCCCAGTAAAAAGAGAACATAGTTTCGGGTAAGACACCTGTTATGATATTCTTTTGGCAGCTTCAGGCTATACTCTCGCCATCTCAGCACTGAGGAAGACAAGAGTGGGGGGCTATGTGATGAGGCAGAATCCGATTCGGCCCATTAGAGCAGGCCCAAACCCCGTTCAGCCCAACAGCAGCAGTATCATGCCCTCCGGGAGCCTCCAGCCCATCAGCGGCCCAGCAGCCCTCGGCCCCATAAGCGGCACCGTCACTCCCGGCCCATCAGGCTTCGGCCCGTCCGCGGCCCATCAGCCTAAGGCCCGAGAACAGCACGGTAGCCCAAGGCCCAGCAGGCTTCGGCCCGTCAGCGGCCCAACCCCCTTCGGCCCGATAGCCGAGTCCGGCCCACTCCGGTGGTGGATCAGGCACTATGGCGGTTACCAGTAAGCCCAGATATAGTCCTATATCGGCTACCACCGTTAACCAACCTCTATCCTCTGCTATAAATACACCGCTATTTATTGTCAAAGGTATGCAACTCTTTGCCTCCGAGACCCTTAAGGACTACGGTCCAAATAGCATTAAAGCTACTTCTTGCCTTCTGAATCGAATCATCTTCAGAAACTAACTTGACCGTCGGAGGGGGTTCCTAAGGGCCAGAATCCGGGACTCCTGCTGACCGGTCTTTTTTCTTCTTTCCCTCCTGCAGGAGCTCGGTTCGAATCATCGCCGACCTTCCCGAGTCGGTCTCGGCCGCCGACCTCGGACTCCTCTCCCTGGTCTCGACGCCGTACGACGGCTGCCCTGCGACAGGAGACTCGGCCCCGCACTGTCCCCTCGTCCGGCAAAAGAGCTGTTGGGCTCACTATCCAAGAGCAAGCCGAGTCCGAGACCCTTCCGGCCTCAGACCGTCGGCTTCGGCTTCATCGCCTGTCGACAGTACAGCCAGAAGGAACATCATCCGCGCCGCCCCTTCGCCCGCCGAAGGAGCCTCGGCCCCGACTTCCCGGAGGCGAGCCTGCACCGACCGAAGCGCCCTTCGGCCTTCGGACCCTCGTCTTCGCCTCTGCCTCTTCGGCCTTCCGGATCCCCGTCGGGCCTCAGTAACACCGATCCGAACCGGCTTCTTCGAATCCCCTTCTTCGGGTTCCAGTATCGGAATCCGGTCGTGATAGATCCAATCTACATCAAACACCAACAAGAAGAAAGATCAATTTTGACCAAAAAATAAAATAAAACCTTTTGCCTCAAGTTGGTTGACATATACCATATACTTTGCCTAAAATTGTACCATGAAATTAATCATCACAGGATGTAAGGGATGTAAATCCACGGAAATTCTGACGATGCCTGTCTAAGTTCTTTTGCCCCCTATCCCCCTGCCAAAATATTATTCATTCAACCATATTTACCCAAGAAGAGGTGGAAAAAAAAAAAGAATAGTGCGTGGAATTTTCCTCTTGGTTCCACCATCCCTTCCTGCTCCCTGGAGTAGTGGCTACACACAAATTCTTATGTACAAGACCGGCCTCCACGCCTTGGGGAAATCCCGACCGGGTCTACCACCCAAACATCATTCCGGTCGACGTGAACCGAACCGGACTTGGCTCAACTGAGCAGGATCGCCCGGTTCCGCTCGAACCGGTCGTAGGCCGCCTTGGTCCGCAGAAACAGGGCCACGCTCGACGCCAGCCCCGCCACCGTGATCCACCCCCACCACAGGAACGTCGCGGCGTAGCACCGCCGCCCCATGCAGACGATGGCGCCGTCACCCCCCAGGGCATCGACACCGCCGACGCTCCCGTTGGCGTCGTAGACGACGGCGGCGAGCAGCCCGTAGAGCAGCGAGCCGAGGGGGATGTTGGTGATGAGGATGTTGTGGTTGACACCGATGCTGCTCGGCCCGAACAGCTCCGACGTCACCGACACAGCAGCCGCGAAGATGAATCCCGAACTGAGACCCACCATGGCCGTGCCCGCCACCAACACGGGGCCTCCCTGGCGCAATGCCAAGAGGAAGAAGGCCGCCGGCATGGGCGCCAGCGCCAGCGCCAGCCACCCGGTGCGGGCGAAGTAGAGCTTGGCGCGCAGGAAGTCGGGCGCGGAAGAGAGGAGCCGCCCGAAGAAAGAACAAGCCGAGTAGATGCCCATCAGCCTGGTGGTGCCGGAGGCCACGCCCAGAGACTGCGCTATCTGCCCGATGTTGTTGCTGTAGACGAGTCCCACCGTGGCGCCGCAGAAGTAGGCGACGTAGTAGAGCCAGAAGTCGACTCGGCGGACAAGGCGCCATGCCCCATTCTCCTCCCCCAGCGCCACCAGCCTGTCCTTCTCCAAGCACCACCAGCAGCAGCCGCCTTGCTGCTCCTGCTTCGGGAGTCCGTCATCGTTGTCACCTGTGGTGGCGGCGCCGTTGGTGGTGTTGTAGTCGCCGGCGACGCCCCCGAGGAGGTGCTTGTGGAGCTGCTCGAGCTCCTCGACGTCGACGAGGGCGAAGCCGGACCCTCCGCCATCGAGGCGGCTGAGGCTGGAGTAGATGGTGCGGCGGCCCCAGTCGCGGGCGCAGACCACGCCAGGGGTGAAGAGGGGGAGGACGAGGAGGGCGACGGCGCCGGCGAGGAGGTAGCGGGCGGTAGCAGCGCCGGAGGAGGATGAGGTGAAGAGGAGAAGGTAGAGGCCGGTGAGGGAGGCAAGGGCGAAGAGGACAAGGAAGACGTGGGAGTCCTGGCGCGCGGCCTCGGGGTGGGGAGGGGCGGAGGGGGGCGGGGGCTGGCGGAGGATGGGGAGGAGGGCGGCGGCGGAGACGGCGAGGGGGGCGGCGGCGTTGAGGAGGAGGTAGAGGGAGGGGGTGGAGGAGCTGACGGCGTTGGCGAGGAGGGTGTAGAAGGCGGCGGAGAGGCCGTTGAAGCTGACGGTGAGGGAGAGGGCCAGGGGGCGGTTCACGGAGAAGCTACGCACGCACAGCACGAAGCACACCGTGTTGAACCAGCAGATGCTGCAACCCGCCAACAGGCACAGCAGGAACACCTGCGGTTGTGGGGAAGAGTCGATTAACACAGATACTTAGATAACACTAATAAGTAAGGAGTAACACTAGCTCAAATGTTTTGGACATTGCAATCAGTCCTATATGCTCAGTGACCCGCTGAAGTGGGGAGAGGGTCAGTTTTCACTTTTTTTTTTTTTTTTATTTTAATTTTTTTTTAAACATCCCATCAAAAAATAGATGGTACAATCAATGAGTTTGGACGACTCCGACTTAAGTATATATTTTTTTGAAAAAAAATTACACGCGAATCTACACACTTCTCAAAAAAAAATTCAGAAAAAAGATTACAACTATAATTCAAAATACATCCTAACGTAATACAATACAGAGTACTTAAATATTATAAAGTACAAAACTACAACTATAACTTAAAATACACCCTAATATAATATTAGTATAATAATTTAAGTTGTATCTAACTATACATTGAGGAGTATTTTAAATTATAGTTATAACTTTATGTTCTTGATAGTATTTAAGTGCTCTGCGTGATATAGAGAATCTGTCGAATCAAAAACAAAGAAAAAATTACTAACTTCAGTAGGATTCATTTTGAACAGTAAACTTACTTTATATGTAACATCTTAAGACTGATTACTGTTTAAGTCCAATCCAATTTAATACTAAGTCTATCCAGACTCTATATAATAGTGCAAATGCCTCTACGGGCTCCATCGCATTTCTGGTTCTCCCAGGCTCCCGGCCTCACTGGTTCTTCGAGCAACCTAGCGGCCACGAGAAGCCGGTGCGAACACGTTCCAACCCTCGAGGCCTTCCGTCCCTCGTCCCACCTATGCCACGCTACGCACGACCACAGCAAGAACAGAGAAACCTCCGAGTCTCAACCTCCCCAGTCCGCACCCCCAACACCAGAACAATATATATATTATATAATATAAATTAAAAATCGAACGGCGGCACGCCTCTGGACTGCCTTTGCACCAGGGGACACGTGATCTCCATCTTTCTCCTCAGATGCACTCCCCACTCCTCAACTTGGAGTACTAGCCTCAGCATTTCCCTTTCTGACAACACGTGTCTTCTAGAATCCAACTCACATAAAATAAGCTTTGCACCTCGATCACATTCTCCGTCACAGAATAAAGTTTTGTCGTTCCGTGCACCTTTAGAAATGGTTAGTTACTTAATTTCGCAAAAATATTAATATCTTTAATTTTTTTGAATAATTACAACTACAATCTAATCTTAACATGAATCATGTAGAGTTAATTTGACAGGAGGAAACTCAAACTTATGAGGAACCAAAGCTCTTTGCAGCGATCACAGCAACAACCATTGTGCTACACTATAAAATCTTAATATCACAATCAATGACCAAAGGAACATAGAGAATGACCAGCGAAAGGAGAAGGTAAGCTAGAAGTAGAACAAGAAGACGAGATAAGAGTCTTTAGACTGTCAAAGTAGAAATTTTAGTAAATAACCCTAGTCTAAAGAACATCCCCTGCACTACACAAATATGTAAAAAAAAAATCTTAAACTCTATTTTTCTAAAATAAGTTTTAAATTTTAGGTGATGTGAGTAATCATAGACCTGAGGGTAGGAGATTCTTTATATGTATAATGATAATGTAGGAGCTTTTTTGTATATGCACATTTTACAAGGAATTTTCTGCATATAAAAAACTGTTTAGGGGGTTATATGCTAATACATTTGATATAGTTTGAACTTATTTTAGATTTTTAATATCAGTAAATCCCTCTGTAATCCCTCTGTATATATGTGAGTATCAGATTTTATGAATCATAATCAAGCACATTATTAGTGATAACTTCAAGATTACTATTAAGACAAGTGCTCAAACACTCATCCTTTTACAAGTTTTTTTAAAAAAAAACCAGAAAGAACTGTAACCCGTTCAACCAACGACTCCTAAAATTTCTCGCGCATTCTAACACATTTCACTTACAGGTCTGGGGCATACTGGTCGTGCTTGCTGTTCTCCTTTCTCTCCTGGAAGCGGGTCGTCTCATCACAGCCGTACAATAGGCAACAGGTTACAGATCACTGCCATCAAGCGTACCATACAGTCCCGGCCCGGCGCTGTACCACTAAAGGGTCCATTTTAGAGGTCCTTCCTCAAGCGTCCCTACCCACCCCACGTGATCCTGTCTGGGCTCACCAGATGATTCCCTACGGTCACGACGCGGCAACGGGTTCTCAGCAGAAACGGAGGACAGATTCCCCATGGGCCATGGCCATGTTAGCATAAAAAATTATAGGGATCTCTACCTGTCAACCCCCCCCCCCCCCCCCCCCCCCCCCACAATCTTCATATTTAGATAATAACCTTCTTAATTTTAAAGACTCAGTCGCTGTAATTTTATTCGGTAATAAATCTACTTTTTAGGGGCGTTTCCGAAAATCCTGACTGAGTTATTCCACAGATTCGTATGAGGGTTATGAATTGGTTAGAAGAGTTTAACACGATATAATGAAATTTCATAAGTAATTTATAAAAATGTCAAGATTATATAATCTAAAATTATATATAAATATTATTCTCTTACATGTAAAATTATACAACTGTCACTCTTTACTTGAATATTGATTAATAAAATCCGAATACACAATAAACATAATCGTAAAGGTATGCTACAGTTGGTTACTTATCATCCAAGAACAAATCAAGACCCACATAAGGGAGGTATTTTTACACTTACCTTTAAGTAACAAAAATATGCTTGTACTTCTAATCATATGATAGGAGTGTTCTTTTTTTCTTTTTACTAAAGGATTGTTTGTTTTAATGTAAAACAACATAATTTAAAATAATTGTTTCATTTTACGATATCTTCAATTGTTTGAAATGATGTAAAATAATGTAAAGTAAAATCCCATCTAGATCTTGTCTACCCACTTGATAGCTAAATTTTCTTGTTTTGATTTGCAGTAAAGACCCACTGTAAATTAAAATAAGAAGATTGAAGTATCCTTCTTATTTTATTCTACAAACAATCAAACAAATATTTCTTAATTTTAAAATAAAAAAACTTAACTTATTTTAAACCAGTGATTTTGAAACTTTCGATTGATAAAATTGTACATTAAAACAGACAACCCATAACTGATTAGAACGTTATAGCTAATTTGTAACCCTAATCAGAATTTAGCTCACCATAATTATACTTATTTCCCAGAAAGTTATGACCCATAAATAGTGGACATATTTTTACACTTATTCTTATGTAGTGAATTATATCAATTAATGTCTACGTAAGAATGATACTTGTATAACCTATATAAGTTTGCATATAAGAGGATTATATTATAAATCAGGGTAATTAAGGATCCAACAGCCCTCTAACGTCTCAAAATTCAAGTTGCCGGATTAGGTAGGGAAGTCTGGGCCCGTGGGCCCAGAATTTAAATGCAAAGTGGAACGTGAGGTCCCCACGGGAGTCTATTTCCCTCGACCCGGACAGGCGGACAGCTACCGCCCTGGGGACCTAACATCGAACGGAGGAGAGAGCAGGGAACATCAGATGAACGGTTTCTGGAGCTCCACCCTCAGCCCGCGGCCGCCGAGCAAAGGTGTGGTGGACGCGCTGGGGCCTTATCGCCGCTGTAAACATCGCTCACGGCGGCGTCGTAAAAATCTAAAAACAAGAAGGCGAGCACCACACGAAAAAGAGACGGGAAAAAAGAGGAAAAAGCAGCAGACACAACAGAATCCGGCCGAAGAAAGCAAGCACATATATATGTATATATATATAAAACTCGTCGAGGGTGAATAGAAAGTTCCGAGAACATTAGGGGGTTATGTGAAAGAAAGATTGACGACTTACGCAAAAGTAGGGGAGGGAGACCCGGCCGGTGATGACGAGCCACTGGACGCCGTAGCCAGCGAGCCCCATCCCGGCGGCGGCGAAGAGCACCACCGGCAGCGGTAGGCAGAGCAGCGCCAGCCCCGACGACCACCCCACCGCCTTGCCGAGGTCGGAGGCGACGGCGAGGTAGTTGAGTTGCACCTGCGACACCCCCAGCACCGACTTGAGCTCCGACGAGTAGGCCGAGAAGTCGAAGTTGGTCCCCGTGAAGGCCTGGATCCAGATCGTGGCCACAAGCGCCGCCCACTTGCGCGCCTCCGCCGACCCCGCCCCGGGCATGATCGCCGCCAGGGTGGCCCTGCGCTTGGGATGAGTCCTGGGCGAGCCGGAGGAGTTGTTGGGGGTGCGGGACGTGGGGATCAGGGGGCCAGCGGCGGAGAAGGGGTGCGCGACGGTGGCGGCGTAACGGCGGGTTGGCATCTACGCCAATTTATAGGGATCTCGGTGGAAGAGGACGACGGGGAGAGGTGGGGCGAGATTGGTGGGGTCGTGGGAAAGGGGAGGAGCACAGAAAGCAGCAGCAGAAAGAGACAGAAAGGAGAGAAAGAGAGAGATTGGTTAGAGAGAGAGAGAAAGAGAAGAGAGAGATGAGTTAGACAGAGGGGTGAAGAAGGGCTAAAGATGACCGACACTTCTCGGCTCCAGTTTTCTCTTGTGCGAGGCAATGTCAGAAGTTCCCGGATTCCAGAAAATTCGGCTGGAGAAAAAAAATCTAAAGTTGACAAAAACATCTGAAACTTTTGTAAAAAATTATAAAAGAATTTAATTTTTTAATATAAAATATATAATTTTAAAATATATATTATAAAAATAAGTAAATTTCTTTTATAAAAGTATATTTTTTAAAAACTAAGTATTAAATTACTATTTTTTGAATTTATAAAGATTCTTTCAACCAATTGAGAATTGTTCATAAAAGTTTGTTAAGATGAAAAAATGTAATTAAATTTTAATTTTTTTCAAAAACTCTTAGATTTATGTTATATTGGTGCAAGGTGGGTGGAGTAGCCTACCCGTCCCCTACAAAAGTTACAGTTTGTAACAATGTTTTAGAAATCGGACCGATCATCAAATCGGAGAGGCTTTCGGTCTGGTCTAATTCGGATCAACCGTTTAAAATTATTATTTAGACTGAACCAATTTACTTAGTTAAATAATATTAAATATACCTATATTACAGATGTTTATTTCCATTTTCCTGTCAAAAAATTCATTATGCCTTTTACATGTGTATATGTTATGTTCAAGTAGTAGTTTTAACTTTAAATTTAAATACTTTTAACAAAGAAAATTTAATATCAAATTTTGAACCGGTCAATTTTCATGTAAATCTGACTAAACTAGTCTATTTTTAATTGGTTCTCTCTGTTTTTTAATGATGATCATTTTTTGATAAATCAGACCAGAAAAACTTCGGATTCAAGTTTTTTTTTTCTATTAACCGGTTGGTCTGATTCCATTTTTAAAACATAGGTTTTGTTACCTATCCTCCCTCGCTGCGAACAGTGTTAAAAGGTTCCGTTCGCCTCGACGGGTAACTTTTGTACGCGCAGACGGCGTAGCCCTTGAGAGGCAAAACGGTAACGGGTATGCAAATGGAGTGACTCGACGCGTCGTCCGTTTTCGAAGCTTAACGGATAGGTGCGAGAAGGATATGAATTTTTGGAGCGCTTCCCACATCAGACGGTGAAGATTAAGTTGTTTTTTTAAGCATTGAAAACAATGAAACTGAAGTAGCTTATTATTTAATTTTCAAATTTTCACTATTTTATTTAAGGTGGACTAGGAGTTACAGAAAGTAGTAGAAAAAATTTCATGTTATGAAAAGAATTACTTTTCTAATATTAGATACTTAAAAAAGTAAAAGTGTTATAGAAAACTTTGTATTCCTTGGTCAAAAAGTTAGCGCAACTGTTTTTTTAGCCTCTACACTGAGGATTTTTTTCTAAACGAAAGTAAACTTATCTCTCATTCCCCATAGATGTCTTTCTCCCTCTTTTAGCAACACTTAAAATTTTAAAATTCTCTCTACACGAAATTTGATTTTTCTTTTTTCATAGAAACCGAGTATGATATGCCACACTCCAGGGAATGTGACACCATAATATTGCACTTTTTGAATTAATATTATTCATACCTCTGTATTCACCTATTTAGGTGAAGGAAATAGATATGTAATGCTAATTGGAAATCGTGAGATGACAATTTAGTGTTAATTGCAAATCTTCATCTTTTGGAGTTCAGAGATCACACAATTTAAGGGCGTGTGTTGCAAAACTTTCATTGGAAAGTTACTTTTGTCTTCCACTTCTGACATAGAATGAGTTGAGAGAGAGATGTTATAACTAATTTTAGTTTGTTACAAAAGTCAATTCTTTCGTAACAACTTTATTTTTTTTCTAATCTTAGAAACTCCCTCGTTGTAATTTTTGGTTGGAAGTCAAAATACAAAGAAAATACTACATAAATAGTTTCCAAAATCTAATAACTTTTATAAAAAATAACTAAATAAAATACTTCCAAATAAAAATTACGCCAAACACGGCCTAAACATCATTATCCGACCCTCTACAATCACGGATAATGACCTTTTTTTACTACCCAGTCGTCTCGAGATGTTACAGAACCATCTGCATTAATACATAGTGACGCCGACCCTGTCCAGTTTAGAATCGATACACACCTGGCGAACTTGATCTAGATATTTTCTTTTGTTTGGTGCAGATATTTACATACTTCTTTTTCAAGGGAAGAGTTTGAATACGAACTTTTCTAATAATTTTCAATCGAAAAAATTAAAAGTCAGCACGTTTCTGTCTATGTAAGCGACATACTCTTATTATATATCCTTAGATTTCAGCGTAGAGACAATTTTGATAGGCTCTCCTATACACAAATCTAGGAGAGAAATTCTTTTTTTGCTCACTACTCAGAAACAAAGTGTCCAAATTAATTATAATCCAATTATATATAATGTTAATGTGCAAGATCAAGTATTATTTTCCGTACTTACTCAGTTATGAAATGGAGTCAATATTTCACCCAACCTTCATTACTTTTTGTTGGAAATATTCTTTTGCTTAAGAACTAAAAAAAATGACAAGTGACAATAACTTGTGCAAGGTCACGTTTTTGATAGCGTTGTTTTGATGACACGCGTGAGTAGATAGAGAGCATACATATTTAAAACAAGGTAGGGTCGTACACTATGGGCCATGGCACAACGGATCCCACCTCTCCTGCGCCGTCGGCGACAGCCACAGGGGTTCGATTTCCGGCCTTCCGCCGTGGGGTTTCATTTGGGTTCATTTGGTAATCCAAAGTTTAGGAAAATATTTTCAAGAAAATTTGACACAAACATTTATTTGATAGTCTAAAAAATGTAACCAACAGAAAAGATAATCCGTTGACTCAATCTAATTGTGATTTTGGCATTGGAAGAGAAGGTCTGTATGCAATTCTTTTGAAAAATTTCCAACGTCCAACGTGGGTAAATGTGGAGTTAGGATATTCTCTCAGTTCAGAAAAGTATAGTTTTCTTTTATGTTAAAAATTTTGTAATGTAAAATTTTTTTTATAAACGAACAAATGTATAAAATTATTCTTTAAAAAAAAATTTACGGGCAAACGAACGAATGAATTTTTTTTTTGAGAAAATATTTTCAGATGTACCAAATAGTCGATTATGTTTTCATTTTTCTCGTAAATTAATTTTTTTAAAAAATCTTTTCCATCTGATTATATTTTACGTACAACCAAACGAACCTTTAGGAAAAAAGGTGACGGGACTTGATCTCCCTAGGTTGGGAGCAACAGTGCCTAATTTAGTGGGCCACCTGAACGAGAGTATATACATAAAGGTCTCTAAGTTTATATGGTAGAGCGAGAATTTTTACCGTATCATCATTTACTTCATTATATATCGTCGTTTGGTCCATCAATGCTCTCCATTTTTTTTAAAGTAGCATTTTTGCTAACGTCAGTATATCTAATGTGCCACTTCGGATGCCCGTACATGCAGCAACTAAGTGATGATTTTTAAAAGAGCTGACAATAATTTTATAAACACCAAGTGATGATTTTTATTTTCAATTTTCTTGTAAACATATTTTCTTAAAAAATTATTTTTATCTAACCAAATGAATCATAAAGTGGTGGGGGCCGACAGACTGTTGGATTATTGGGCACACCGACTCATCACCCGGGTGGACCTGGTGGTGGCTTCTTGCGGCGGCAGAATCAGACCAATTTCCGACCATTACAATATTATTTTTAAATAAACAACCCCTTCCCAATCCCTAAATAATCCCGTATGCGACCACAGAGCCATGACCAACTCGAGTAGAAAATTAACACTCTGCCTTGCATGATAAAACATAAACATATGTACTCTATTTCCCGTGGGACGATCCAACTGCTCTTTGTAGCCTTCCCAGAAGACAGATTATATATGTATATATACCAGTCATGGAAGCTTACTAATTCTATGTAATAAATTAATTTTCGAGTCAAATAAGGTCTTCCCTAGCTAGTTAGCTGCTGACTGGTATAGCAAATGCTTGGGGGCTCGCGCATGCGGTGGGAAAAGTAGCTAGTGATGTTCAAGAGAGTAAGAGAGTATAATAAAAAACAACCAGGCGATCTCAATCCATATGGTATTTTCGAGGAAATCTATTATAAGGTGTTTGGTTACATTTTTTTTTTAACTAGTTCTCTCTCTCTCCCCAAATTGGTCTAAGGCTTTTTGATCTTCAACCTTCGTAAACTTTTGACATTACAAAGAACTCTTCCTAATCCAACTATTTACAAAGAAGTCTCTACACTTGTAACTTTGTTACATAAAAATCCTTTGTAGAGCCTTTTTTGAAACACGCGTGGGGGATTTTTTCATAACATTATGGGGCCTTCCAAAAATTCACCAAGGATTGTGAGGACTTATAAATACTTCCTCTTTCAAGAGATTTTTGCCAGTTCCTGAGATAGTTTTTTTTTTATTCAAAAGTTGAGGGAAGGAGTTGGATTAGAGGGGTTATTTGTAGATACACTATATTTTTAATGGTTAAAACATAATTAAATGTTTTCTAAAAGTCACGGTAACCTTCTCAACCAAGTAAGAATTAATCATACTATTTTTAAAAATTAAAATAAAATTTTGAATGAAATAAGTTCTAAATTAAAATAGCTTTAAAAAATTATTCAGAAACATCTTATTATATGCTCAGTCGGTATTCTATGACTTCTCCAAATAATGGTGGGAGGTTTCAAGTAATTGAATACTTTGTCCTCATCCTTGGACGTGAAAAAATGTGTTGGTGTAGAATTATCTCATATTTAATAAAATATGTTGACTATAGTTAAGTTCACATAGTTCTCATTTTTTTTTTTTTAAAAAAAAGAAGACTTCAAAATATATTTGATCAACTGAATCATTATTTACAGTAAAGAAAGAAAGAGGTCTGCTCTCTTTTTTTTATTGACACTTGGAGGTCTGCTTGTAGGGTGCCTGAAAGCCTCGTGATAACAAGAGTGAGAACGCTTGCAGTCTTCTTTCTCTGTATCAAAATGAGTTAGTACAGAAGGCATGGATATTTTTGGAAAAGTTACTAAAAAGGATGTAAATTTTTTTAAATTACTAATAAGAACACTCTAAGTTCAAAATAACTACGAAAGATACTCCTAAGTTTCAAACCCAAAAGCGACAAAAGCTACATTTTCCCTAACATACTAATGAAAATATCCTTAATTATTTCATACAAAGCTTAATTGCACTGAATCGTACGTGATATAATGTTTATAACCTTTATTATGGAATGTACAAAGGGTATGCATAATTTTTTATAATAAATATGTTTTCATAAAACCATTACAACTAAATATGTCAGAAATTCAATTATGCTTTGCACATAACAACTAAATATAAATTTATAAAAAATACACTTATCATGAACAAGTTATTGGTTAGACCATTCGCTTTGATATAATAATATTAGTTTCGATATATCTCATTATAAATGATATTTGGAATGTCAGTGCTAGATTTGACACAGTAGGAAATGCAGAAGGTGACAATTAAAGAGGACGGAGTGAGTGAGGAAGGGGGGAAGAAAAGAGTAGTGTAGTAATTAACACTATCACTGCATCTATGCAATTAACATTTTTAACATAGAGCTCATATCTGATTAAATTTGTCAGATCAATGTAATTCTTTTAATGTATGATTAATTAATTAACAAATTTGGCAGAAAATGTCAAATATTAATCATTAATTGTTCTTAATAGTAATATCGGCAACTTTATGTTTAATACACTAACCGAAGACTCCATGTAGGAAGCAATTTAAATGAGAGATTTGAAGAGTAAAATCCGAAGACAAAAAATTTAATAGGTTGGTTGTAGTCTACGTCAACCGACAGGAGTGATAAATATCTTATTTATGACAGCAAAAGTTCAATGGTTGTACGGTCTCTTAAAAGTCTAAAATATTAACATGAAGTGATAAATATTAACAAAAGAAGACTTTTAAAGGGGTAAGATTGAAAGAGAGTTTTGAAGACGAAATTACCACATTCTTAATACTAGAACAAAGCTATCTTAAGCTTATTATAATAACTATGATTAATACCAAAATTAATGGAAACTAGTAATACAGCAACTAAGCACCTCTTCATACCATGTCCTTCCTCACGTAGGAGCCTAACAATGTTGTTCGATGGAAAATGCCTGAACATAGAACCTCCTCTTTACATATGCCCATAAAACACATTATAGGAGGACATTCTTTAAATTTAAAATTTGATAGACTTCTATGTTTCATTTACTTACTAAATGTGATAGAGTCATTTTTAAGATCCAATTAGTCTCATACCTTTTATTTCAACATGTAACAACGAATATTTGTACAAGCCTATTTTGTTACACTTTCAAAATCCGGTTTAATACATCGACTCACATCGGATTCTGGATATGCAACATCAATTTAACAAATAGATATGAGAGATAAAAATATTACGAAATAATTTAAATAAATGTCAATATCATCACATAGTCCAAATAAATAGTTAAATACTAAAGTCCACAAATTACAATATCTATCAAATAATGTCTTAACTCTCAATTTTATTAAATAAAAGAAATTACATTAAATTTCTCATAACTAATATTACTATATCAAACTACTAAATTAAAAGATAAACTTTTAAAAACTCTTCCAAAAATCTAACATGCTTAACTTCTCATCTAATCCAATCATGAATTGATTCTTCTTGAAAAATATTTGGTCAGATTTATGAATCCACCACTCAGTAGGCTTCAAACTATTTACATGATTTAACATATAGTAACTTTGTAAATCATATTATAATTATAATAAACATGATTTTACACAATTCTACATATATCTCAAAAAAAAATATTAAATAAAATATGGTTAGATATAATTTTATCAAATCAAATGTGTTTTTTAATAGCATGAATAGATCAACTAACATATAACATATATGGCATGATCGAACTCATATCAGACATATCAAATTCTACTAATTATGATCAAAATATATCACATAGCGAACAGAACATATCAAATTGTCAAGATGTTACGTATCACGTCTCCTAAGTACATCTGATATTAAATAGCAAATATCATGGTGTTGGAATCTCGCGTTTCTCCGGATCGCTCACGCAGCGAAAAATAAAATAAAATAAACGATCCGTTCTCGTTTCGAATAACAAAAATGATAATCGGATTATCGAATTCTTACCGTGTGCGGATTCGAATCCGCAACCAATCGGTTCCGTCGGTGTGATACCGCAAGTTGCGCAAGCGCCCGGCCTCTAGCGGAGTTCACGCGATCCTCCTCACGACGGATATCCTTACGTTCCTCGTTCTTCGCAGCCCACGAAGTCTCCGCTGTTCGCCGCAACACGCGGACGATTTCTCGTCGAACGGGAGTCGGAGAAGCGGCAGAGCAGATCCGGAGATTCCGATTCTTCTGGGACACCAGAGAGAGAGAGGAAAAAAGGAGGGGGTGAGTAGGGTTAGCAGCAGCTTGGTCTGCTCAGCCCGTTCGTTATATTTTATACTAACCATACGGTTTTTCAGAAAAAACTCCTGGTTAATATAAAACCTACTTATTTATCCGTCGCCTTGAGAATCATTTGCGTGTGACTCTCTAGACCCAATAACCAGTCCGGTTAATGGCCTAATAAATCCAGTGACTCCTTACTGGCCTGATTAATTAATTAACAACTCATATTAATTAATTAATCAATCGAATCAATGTCGCACATTAAATTCGATCAGGCCTCCGATCACGTTGGGTGTCAAGCAACACCGCGTGAACCCGAAAAATATCGGGGTTAAGTAACCCACTCTTGGAACCTTTCCACCGACAGTTACCGCGTGGATATAGTCTTTCATTCGTACAATGCTCTCGAGTCAACTCAGGGTATGGTGTACTGTCAAACCCTAACCGTTCGACTCACTTAGATCGGATGCTGCCGTATAATATCGGAAAACTATTTTCCCGATATTATCGTCCACCTTGGCCAGAGACTTTCACGCATCCTTCCTAGAGCATTCTCTCTCATCGTACCGAGAGCGAATGATTTCTTATTGACACTCAATTCCCTTCGATGGTATTCCGCTGAACTCAATCCTTATATGTTTAGAATCCCATGATTAGAGATTCATAAACCAAAGTCAAAGCACAGAAGTCCACCGACAAAGTGTCATTGGTATCTCAGGTCCGAGGATCATCCACGCAACTACGACAATAGAATCAAGCTGATTGACAGTGATGTACAATACCATCCAGCGATTCAGTCGAATCAGTTCAATGAACTCATTCTCTAATGAGCACCAACAGATTCACCTTAGTGTCTCCACACAAGTGACTATGAAATTAGTCACCCTCATCTTATGAGCGGGAGTAATCTGTACTAGTCTATTCGGATATCCAATGTCTTTCTCGGATATCCTTCCACTATGAACTATTAAGAATATGTGTGTTTAAGTGATCAGTCTCACTAGTATGATCTCAGCATAATCTGATCACTATCGTACATATTCACGGACTTCATTATGAGACGATAATAACGAATTATACATAATGAATATAATATCATTATATATTAATAAATGAACGAGATTACAAAATCATATTGACTTGTAGTTTACCTAAGACTAACATATGGTATAGTAGCTTATCAAATTATATTCATATCATGGATCATAAGATTATGATAGATTCATATGATTCAAAAAGAATAGTTAATTAGGATGATCAAAGAATTTAAATGATTTAGCTCAATTCAAATGAATATATCATAGCAAATATTTCATATTTATGTGTCAATCAAACATATTAAATCACATCATAATGGACATGCACCCAAACTATAAGATAAGGAGCGGAACGAACAAATATTAAAGAATCTAGACAAATGATACAACAAAGTTTTTAGTACTGTGCAGAACCGGAGAGTCTACGTCCCACTACAATCATACAAATGTTAAATAGGTTTCACGAGATGGCCCTTATGGATTTAAGAGGTGGCTCCTTCTCAGCATTGCACTTTATTTCACGTGACACTTTATACTTACTGTCTGGTTGAAATTTTACGCGTTGCCCTCAGATTTCACACATAAAATGTCTTATCTAATGTAGATGTTTATATCGGAATCGAATACTACATCTCTTTAAGATAGTAATGTCCAAGCAAAGTCAAATAATTATGACATAATCAGATAAGAAAGATCAAATAATGACAAAAGATGAATATAAATATGAAAATTAAATTATCAAAGTGTTACATATAAGTCAAAATAAATATTTTTAGATATAAAATAGTCACTTAAAGAATCATCATAGTCATATAGGAAGATAATTAGAGTAACTTGACGTCAACAAATTACTGGATAGGAAAGTAATCTTGAAGAATTTTCTCAAAATTTTCATATCATAAATTATATTTTTTGGCCATCAAAAATTAATTTTTAGAGCTAAAAAATCAACAAATAGACTAAATAATATCAATCAAATTCAAAAAATTGAAAAAGTTAACGAACATATCAAATAGGTCATATTTAAAATCTAGACAAAATTTCGTGATTTTTATAGTTGATTTGATATGATTGTAGACTCCTACTTCAATTTCAAAAATCTGACTTAAATAGAATTTCAACATATCAAAATAGAGGACAAAATAAATATCTAACTGGGTCAAAAAATTCTCAAACTTTACATAGAAGTTAAGGACAACATAATAAAAGTCTCTACAAAATTTGACATGATTTGGACATGAATCAAATGAGATAGAACATCTACAAATTGAGATCACAAAACTGTCAGAATGAATTGTATAGTCCGATAAGAAATTATGTAATAAATATCAAAAAATTTAAAAAATTATAACTATTGAGCATGAATACAACATCTAAAATAAACTTGTCTCAAAACTTTATCTTAATTTGATATTGAATCAAAGAAAACAAATATCTGTAATTTAGGTGATCATAGTTGAAAATAAAACAGATTGAGTGGACATATTACATATACTGAATGAATAATCATGAAATAAATAGTAAATAGTATCATAAAAATATAAAATTAGAGATCGTGAAGTAGACATTTAAATCAATTTTTTACTAATTGATTAATTTTAAAAAATAAATAAAAATAATATAAATTTTAATACAAAATATATCATGCTTTAAGTTATCTATCTACTTCTTAAAGAAAGATCGATTTTTAGTGGATCCTAAAATTTCTCCAAATAAATTTCACAACCTGTGACCCTTCCAAGCTCTTTTCCACACTTTCTAAGATATCAAAAGAGCCTTATCACGTTGAACAAGCACCCTCTTGCAGTTTAGCAACATTCTTTCTTTTTTTCTTTCAAGAACAATATAAAAACTAGCCTCTTCAAATAAAGTTGTGAGTAGAACATGATGTGCATGTATTTTGGTGATTATAAATATTATTTTTCTTCTCTCAATCCTTTTCAAATTCTTTTTACCCTTCTTATTCAAAGTTGCTTTAAGAGAGATCTTCCTTTCATAAATAACTTTCTAACTCGAAATAGAATTTACCCAGATTTCTGACAGATTATGTTTCAGTCTAAAGACCTTCAAATTCGAATTAGTAAATGACATAGTTTGAAAATACGATCTTCGTAAAAGTTGTAGAATTTTGAGATAACTTTCTAATGGGAGTTGTGTCATCTAATTTAAATTTTTTTAAAATTTTATCTGTAAAATTTTACTTAAAATATCAAGATTCTGTTAAGTAAATCTATGGGAAGAAACCTAGTTCGATTAGATTATGACTTTTCACCCACGACTTAAAATCTCAAATATATTCGAATTTATTATGTTCTACTTATAATCCAACTCAAATACTTTTTCGAATACTTTTCATATTATGGTTAACTTTAATTATACTTTCTATTATTTTTTAATTTAAATCATAATCCAATTAAGACTTCTTTTTTATGAGTAGTCTTTTTTAAAACTGAACGTCATTCTTTTTTACTTATAAAATATCCGATTTAGTAAAAATAGTCTTCTATAAAATTATAAATATTTTCGTACTCTTTCTAACGGCACTAACCATGCCTCGATCCGAGTTTTTTACTGAAAGTTTTCATAATTTTATTATGCTACTGTCTAGTGCATCCAAACTTAAATTTTTAACTAAATTAATGGACTATTTTAACTTATTTAAATAGCTTAATAGACATTTACTAATGAATTAATAAGATTAAATTAATTTAAACTCTCTAACAAATTCTAATTATATTAATTAGGTTAAACTGTAATTACTATTAAACTGTAAGATTGCATGGCATAACATATTTGACCCTACAGCCCACCTCACCGGTTCCACTAAACCTCCGAGCCCCCTCAACAACAATGAAAATTGCGGTCCTCTTTTTTTTAAAAAAAAAATACTGTTGTTGGTCCTCCTAACGTCTCCTTGAGTCCACTAGACTAATAATTTGGAATAATATTTTGGGTCTAAACGTAATGTTAGAATCAATTTTCAGTCTATTCACCAAAAATAAAAAATTTGAGTCCAAAGACTGCTGGAATTAAAATATTGACTCATTTCCCTCATGCTCTGTCTAAAGAGATGGAAACTCCAAAATGCCCTTCTGCAGAGGTCCTCTCCTGAACCGCTGATTGCATGTCTAAGGTTTTCACTATAAATACGGGATCAGTGGTCTTGTCTCCATCTCTATAAGATTTTGATTAAATTCGCAGGCAGACAATGTTTCCAAAATATATCGTATTTCCGTTTATACCTCCAACTCTTGCATATTAAATCCTTGAAATTTGCAAAACATTATATTTATATTTTTCTGTCAAACTTAGGTGAATTTCAACGGAATATGTCAAAAAGAATACATAAATCATGACAACATCAGGGTGTCAGGGATATATATGTAAAATATTTGTAAATTGAAGGGCACACATGTAAAGTATTAGTAAATTTAAGAGTATTTATGCAAAATCTTTAAAAATGAAGAGGTACACGTACAATCTTTTGAAGATTTCAGAAGTATTGACGATAAGATGTGATAGTTGAGGATATATATGAAGATATAGTATTTTTAAAGATATATATGCAAAAAACTTATTTTGTTCTCATTATCCTTGTAAATATGTTTTCTTAAAAAATCTCTTCCATTGGAATATAATCAAACGGACCCTAATTACCGGCACCTTTCCGTCTGCAGCTGGACGGGTAGTGAAGAATTCTAGCGGGCTTGGACTTGCACATGGAGAAAAGTAGTGTGCTGGACCGGAAATTAAAGGATACAAGCAAAAGCGAAGCGCCCCTCAATTTGCTCTGAAAAGGAAAAATTATGTCTGGTTGACCGATCCAGTGATTAGTCATTCAAACAAACAATCCCGCTAACAAGCTCGAATTGGCCTCGAACTTGTAGTATATTTCTTTTATGAAAAAAAAAATAATTTTTTACGCATGCAAATCGAGATAGACATAATTTTTTTAAAAAAATAAATATATATACTGCGAGTTTGGGACCAAGTCGAGTTTGCTAGTAATATCGTCTGAGTTTTGCTCAGATATTCTCAAAGTTTTAAAAAATTCTAACAAAAATTAAAAGAATAGAAAATATCAGCCCCAACCCCATGGTCAAGGTATGCACAAAAAAATTCTCTTTTTCGAAAAGCATATATATAATAAGCTCGGGACCAACTCAAGATTGTTGGCAATATCATCCAATTTTTTATTAGATGGTCTAAAAAATAAAAAATAATAATAAAAATAAAAATAAAAATCAGCCTCATTTGCACCATGGTGTATGAATGGATTAATGTTATCAATAATATGCAATTAGTTATTGGTCACATATAGTGTAACATTTTTCTTCGAGTGAGAGAAAAAGAAGAATATTAGTTAATAAGAGAGAGAAAGAGAGATAAGCTTACGGGACAAAGAAATAGAAATACATTAACTATCAAAAT
This sequence comes from Zantedeschia hybrid cultivar, assembly GCA_030544215.1. NCBI lineage: Eukaryota > Viridiplantae > Streptophyta > Magnoliopsida > Alismatales > Araceae > Zantedeschia > Zantedeschia hybrid cultivar. The sequence continues at coordinate 54,722,216 of JARZZO010000011.1, forward strand.
AGTAATCAAACAAACATATTATTTTGAAGGAAATTTATGAAGAATTCATCTCTCTCCTTTAAAAAATAAAACAAAAGAATCTAAATAAAGTGTAAGTAGTATTTTACTTTTAACATAAAAATTGATAGAGAAAAAATTTAAAAAATATGTAACCAAATACCCTATTAAGTTTGATTAGGTCTAAGGACTAAAAAAGTTACGGCTATCATGTGATCGATAATTGATCATGAATTACATGTTATTGATAACATTAAATCAGTCGTACAACTTGGTGGGTCTGAGGGTTGATTCTTTTTAAACACATATGTAATAAGTTCAGGACCAACTTGATATCGTATGCCATATCATTCAATTTTTGATCAAATGTTCTAAGAAAAAAAAATCTAAGAATAAAATTAAAAAAATAAAGACTGGCCTCAACTATACGATGATGTATCACTGGATTAATATTATCAAGAACATGTAAGCCACAGTCAGTTGTCGGTCACATATAATATAACATTTTTTCCCGAGTGAGAGAAAGACAAGAATATCAGTTACTGTGAGAGAGAAGCAATTAGTTATAGGAGAGAAAAATAAAATACATTAACTATCATAGTAGTGATCGAACAAGCATATTATTTTGAAAGAGATTTTGAAGAATTCATCTCTCTCTTTTAAAAAATAAAACAAAAGAATCTAAATAAAATGTAAGTAGTATTTTCCTTTTAAAATAAAAATTAAGAGAGAAATTTTTTTAAAAAAGTAACTAAATACCTTATCAAGTCCGTTTAAGTTCGAGGACTGAAAAAAATTGTGACTACCATGTGACTAATAATTGATAATGAATTACATGTTGCTGACAACATTAATCTAGTCATCAGCTTTGGCAGGTGTAGAGGTTGAATTTTTTTTAAAAAAAATTAAAAATCTTTTAACGGAGGTTGGCATAGATGAGAAATGTAACCGGACATAGGAAGAGGGCTGTATGTAGCTCACATTAGATGTTACATTACCATCTTTTTGTTGGCGAGTTGGTGCAGTGTAGTGATAGTGATGATAGAGCAGGGGGTTAAAGGGCCTAGTTCAACAAGAAAAAATCCGATATGCATGTCCTCCGTACACTTGGATTGTTTCGTAGTTAAATGTGTTAGAAATGCAAAGGAGAAGGTAAAATAGATACTTATATGAGACCCTATACACACGTAGATAGTAGAGGTCACATCCACATATCTAAAATAAAAGACAAGTTCTGACAGGACCTTGGTACTAATTTTCCCTAAAATTATCTTTAAATAATGTGATGTGAAAGGACAGAGAAAAGTTTATCTTTATTGAGAAACACTACGGTCCTTTCCTTTGGCGGTGCCTCTTTAAGGTGGGCTCTTTTATAAGGACGTCAAAGATGGGTCTTTAAAGCGAAGGCCCACATAACATAAGCCACAGCGGCACCGTGAATTTTGAACTACCGGCCCGCAAGAAAAGTTGTTAGGTCGGTCCAAGGGCAGAAACTGATGTCATATATAGTTGCTGGTTTTTGAAACCTCTGCACTTGGCATCAAAAGGCTGACATGTTTACAGCTCAATCCTAAATTGTTCTTATGTCCATGTTTGGCATCAGCTCAATCCTAAATTATTAACGTAAAGGCTGACATGTTTACAGCTCAATCCTAAATTATTCTTATGTCCATGTTTGGCATCAGCTCAATCCTAAATTATTAACGTAAAGGCTGACATGTTTACAGCTCAATCCTAAATTATTCTTATGTCCATGTTTGGCATCGGCCGGTCCTTGCTTCCGATTTCCCAACATCTGCTGGTCAAACCCGTAAGCGTAGGTCTGTGACCAATCTTCTCTATTTCTCTCTCTAAGTGCTGCCTGGCTTGCTGTTTCTTCGCACTTTGTTTTTTTAGTCGGACATATTTACAAAGGTTCCATAGTAAAAAATAATATAAATCGACACTCACCAATTCCTCCGCAGCGAAAAAAAATTTCTGCACATGTGCAACAGCTATAGGCAATTTTGAGTTTGAGAGTCCAATCGTAGAGAATAATACGTCCGATGGCAAGCAGCCCATAGGCATAGGCCTCACGAACTTGTGAGACAAATCTCCTCCAGTCCCATCGCTATCCCACTTAACTTCCTCGTGAGAATCTCTAATGTAAATTTTTTTTTTGGCAATTTATATGGATTCTATTAAACTCGGAACCAACACTACCATGGTCAAAGTCTCCCTGTAAGGAGGAACGAATAGAAGAAGGAAAAGGGGGATAAGTCCAAGTAGCTTCTGATTTGGTCTCTATTATGGCCAAATCATACTCTATATATCCAGTCACACTCTCGAGCTGAATAGGAAACATAGATCCTATCCAGGGGAGAGATGAGAAGAATACAATCCTGAATGATTGTATCACATTTCCCGGGAGGATCAAATAGACCATTGATAATATTTACAGCATCACTCAATTAAAATTGAGAAATTGTAGGATAAAATTCTTGTTAAAATGGCTCTAGCCTCACAAGCTTCTGAAGAGGAATCAGTACCAAGAATGGTTTGACATTTTAGGAGTGATCTTCTATCATCTCGAGCAACAATACCACCTGTGCTAAGACCCAGACCAATAGCTCCATCCACATTAATTTTGATAAAACCTGGGGGTGGAGGGGACCAAAGTTTGTCCAAAAAAGACCTTGTTTACCAGTAGCTTCTAGGATGTGCAATGGGGGCAAAAGTAGTGCCTTAAATGATCTGCTTGCATCTGATTTTCCATAATATGAAAATTTTTAGAGCCAGATGATAACAATCCCCGATCATTGTCAAATTAGAGGAGCTTATCTAGGAGCGGATGATTCCATGTAGTGGATTGGTAATCAAATCTTATCTCAAGCTGAACGACGAAGCAAACCAAACTGCTCTTGCAATGAAATAGGATGTGCTCTATGCTTTCAACCTGGCAGGAGCAAATTGGGCATTCTTTGAGAACTTTGGCCAATCTAGCACTGGTAGGAGTGGCATTGTTTAGCGACTTTCAAAGGAATATATAGACTTTCGGTGGAATGAGTTTACTGAACTTGGGATTCCGTAATTGCTTCTAGATGTCCTGAGTGTGAGAAGTGCTAGTAGACACTTGGTCTTGGAGAGTACGATAAGCAGATCTGGTAGTAAGTTGTCTATGAGTGGTGGGAGTCTAAATCAGAACGTAACTCACTCGTGGGTTAATAGGTAGATGAATCCGCTTAATGACTTCAATGGTGCCTAGATCAAACACTTGACTTAGTTTCTGCACATCCCAAGTACCATGTTTAATGGGCTCAGAAACCTTTTGGGGCTTTGGAAACTGAACTAGTGGAATTGGGGCCATTAGAAGATCAGTGATCCATTTGTGCTTCTATATGGAGATACTAGTGCCATTTTGAACTGACCAGTGACAATACTTGAGAATATCCAGAAAGAAGTAGTGCCTAGGTATGGGCTGTGCTCTTCATGTAAGAATCTCCATGGGAGTTTCATGACCGCCGCTATGTTATGCAACTCAAAGTCTCTCACTCCCAGGCCCCTCGAAGCTTTAAGTTTGGTGACTTTGTTCCAACTAACCAATTTCAACTTATTTGGATTGTGATTCCCCCACCAAAGATTTCTTTGAACCCTTGTGACTCTGCTGATAGTAGTCTTGGGAAGCAATCCAGTTGTCATAATGTGAGCCAGGATTGCATTCAAGGTGGATTTCACAAGGACAGTTCTACCAACTATAGAGAGGGCATTTGCCTTCCATTTATTTAGTCTTTGTATCGTCTTGTCCTCCAAAAAATTGAATTGCTTGGTGGCTATATCAGACCAGATAGGCACATCTAGGTACAAGGAGTCATGCTTGAGGGGAGGAATACCATGGAGTTCCCTGAGTCTTTTTCTAGTCTCCTATGGGGTGTTGGGGCTGAAATGAATGCCTGACTTGCCCAAGTTGATGGCCTGGCCAGACCAAGAAGAGTAGACTTGAAGATAATCCATAATTGCAGTTAGTTCCTATTCTTCTGCACGACCAAATAGGAATAGATCATCAGCATACATCAAGTGAGAGATGGAAGGGGAATTAGCATTGATTTTAAACCTCTAATTTTCCTTTGTGCCTGATTGTCCTTTAAAAGGGCTAAGAGAGCCGGTGTACAAAGAATGTACGTATAAGGAGACATAGGACATCCTTGTCTTAAGCCTCTCTTAGGAGTGATAAATCTTGTAGGTTCCCCATTTATGTTGATAGAGAAGGAGGAGGGGGTGATACATTCCATAATGAGATCCGTGGATCTTTGTGAGAAGCCATGTTTAAATAACATGCATTCAATAAATTGCCACTCCATTTTGTCATAAGCACGCAAGATATCCAATTTAAGCGCAAAGACTCTAAGCTTGCCCTTCTTTTTGTTCAGAGAATGCATAAGTTCTTTGAGAATAACAATGCAGTCTGCCATTTGTTTCTAAGGAATAAAAGCTCTTTGATGTTGTGAAATAAGTTTGGGAAGGTAAGCTTTAATTCTACATCCTATAATCTTTGCGATGTCAACTAAGTCATGCTCACTCGATGAAATGAAAATATAGCTATTAGCCCAAGGCTATGATAAACCTTAAAGAGGGATGAATAGGGTTTTCTAAATCTCAATATAAAACTAGAAATAAGAAACAACAAGAAGGAGATAAGAGATAACGAGGCAATCACACTTATTAGCTCCTAGAAACTTTTGATATTACAAATAACTCTTCCTAATTTGATTATTTACAAAAAAAGCCACCGCAATCTCAACTTTCTTACAAAAAAGCCCTTCTTAGCACCTTTAGCAATGCTTATAGAAACAAATTTTGTGACATTTAGGAGAGTTGTACCAATTCATCGGGGATTGTGAGGGCTTATTAATAAATAGTTGTATTGCAAGAGTTTTTTTTGTGAATATGCTATATTTTTAGGGGTTAAAGTTTAATTATATCTTTTTTATAATGATTCAACAACATGATAACCTATGTCCATTCTTCTCCTTGCCTATCCATTATTAGAAAGAACCTAGTAAAGTCATGAGCTAGTTGATACGGCACTAGCTTACCAAACACATGATAATTGATACGGTGACAATTCATCACCAACACAAGCTGGTTGATATGGTGCTAGCTCACTAAACATATAAATAAAATAAATAGAGCAAAAAACAAGACATCAAATAGATTTAAGGAGCAGAGAATTGATGATGATCTCTTCTTTACGAGTTTCACTGTTGTAGTACTTCTAGAATGCCAAAGGAAGCCTCAAGGACATCCCTCTTATTGATTCTCAATCACTAGTAAATTTCCCACCTCTTAGTTGCTTCTATGTACCCATCTCAAGTCGTTTTATAAAACCTTTGTCATCAAAGAGCCATTGGATAAGTAGGAAAGATGAATGCACAATAAACAACAAGTCCAACGGTCATAAAATCTAAGTGAAATTGTGAAGGTGTCGACACCTTATTGAGTAGTGGTGACACCTCAGGTCTATGTACCTTGTTGGAAAGAAGTTCACGTCCTCTACAACTTTGTTGTTGATCACTTCTCCTAGTTCATCTATTAAGATACCCAAAAGTGCCACTGCAACTCAATAATGTCAAAATTGTCAGTAATTTTCCTAAAGCAGAACATGCTTCTGTTATCCAGAATATCGACACCACTTACTAACGTGTGGAAATCTCCTATACACAGATATCCAAAATGCTATATTTTTTCATATATTTAAGTATCAAATTTCATTGAATCTTCCTCGAAGCTTTTCACTTAGACAAGCATGTTAGTACACATAATGTTGATTTTGTTATAATCAAAATCAATACATAGGTTTCAACAATCCTTTTTAAGATGAAAAAAATATCTAACAATTAAAGTAAGTGCATCTCAAATCAAAGTAATGTAGGCAAACAGTCAAGTGTATAGCAATTTGAGATGAATACCACTTACCTTTTCTCTCCCTATTTTTGTCATCAAGCAAAAAGGCGGTTGATTACATTATAAAACTCATGCACATCAATCAATACTTTATAACGATGATCAAATATAAATGTATCCATTATATCCATTCATAATTAACAAATAAGGTGAAACTCTTTGTCAAGATACCCAATATCAATCTCATTCCCTTTATTTATCATCAATGATAAATTCTTATCATGAGATATGTATACAAATCACGCATAATTTCATTATCCACTTATCTCACAAAAGATGAAATGACAAGGATCATAATCAGCATTTAAGTAATTCATCAACATAATTTCATAAAGGAATATACATGCATTAAATCAATCAGTGTGTGAATATGATTATTCATTTTAAAGAAACAAAGGTCATGAAATAATCATGCACTAGTTTACAGGATTGGTGTCATAACTCATCAATGATAGGTTAGCAATATTATTCTTGATTATTTTATATTTATTTTTACTTTAATTTTTCTTTTAGCCCAACATGCATTCATGTAGTGTTTGAAATCATTGTGGTAAAATTGGTCCGATGCCTCATTTTAAAGATCATTTAATCTCACTAAGTCCCAACGTGATATGATATATTCTTTTTTGAATTGAATACTCATTTCTCTTTGTCGTTCCTTTAAGTAATCATTGGAATTATTTCTTATTTGGATCCATACCATTGCATTTTCATCTTTACTTCCTCAATATCCACCTTGATTGTAGCACGTCCACAATAGCTCGTATTCGCTCTCTATTGGTGAAACCTACAGGTTTGTGACTAAGGGTACTTCCCCACATGGAAGTTGATCTGCACCTTTTCATACCCATGATCATTCCATCCAAACATGAGTAATTCTGATGATTGTTTTGGGTAATTTTATTGAAAGCTTTGGAAGGATTCTTATCTTGAGGTGTCGAGCACATGTCTCATCACACCTCGGCATCTGCTTTTCAGTCCATTCCATCTCATTCCACTCACCTCCAATTCATTCTATTTCGTGTCATTCCCATGCAGCACAAATGCCAAAGCGGGGCGGCTGTACACACGCTAATTTCGGACATCTCATTGAGTGCATCTCATATCATACTATAATGCCCCAAAATGATCTTCATTTGAGTTGTTTAACCAGATTTACCTACATTTCTTAAGTTTTAGTTACAATTTCTTATTCACGTCAAACCTTTTTGACGTGATTAAGCATCATGATCCTAATTGAGTTCCAATTTAAATCCTAATTAAAATTCAAAATTTACTTATTCGCGTCAACCCATCATGATGCAAATTAAGTTTCCTTATTTATCGCTTCCTTTTTCTATGGATTTTCTTCCCTTTTATAATTTGCCTAATCACATCAAGGATAAATGACACGATTTTGAATTGCGTCGGCCCAATATGATGTGTTCATGGTTCCATACCCACCAAGAACCGGACTCCTTTTGAATATGGATTTTCTTGTTGAATCCAAGTTTGTTGCACAAGAAACCTTCTCTTATGGATAAGTTCGATCATTGGGAAGAGTATGAAGGCAACTTTCCCTCAAAAGATTACTTGGAGCTCAAGTTTGTGATTTAATTGTGATTAATAGTGGGAATTATACTTCTATATGTACTTGACTTCTTTGGAACTTCAAAGAGGTTGGCAATAGAGAGATTCGTGCATCCCTGTGAGAGACTGAAACCCTAGAACTTTAGCACAAAAATCCACCTTTGCCTTTTCCCTTTTGCGCATCAGAAGGTCAAGCATTCATCTATGGAAAGAGGAGATCAAGTTGTGGTGGCTTGAGGGGCCAATCTTTCACTTGTTGTTCATTCTCTTAGTATTCTTCATAGTTTTCAAGTCATAGTTGCATGCATCATTAATTTCTTCCATGTTTTATATCATACACTCACATTATAACATTCATGTTCCCACTTATATCGCATATAAGGGTTTCAAAAGTTACCACCAAGTGAGTCTCTTAGTTAAGTTTATGATTTTCTACATATTACAATAGATACTATACAATCACAAAAAGCTCTAGTCAGTCTCTTTTATTTGGTTGTTTTTGTTGTCTTTGATTGCAAGGTTAAAGAAAGAAGGAAGGAGCATAGCTTGGATAATCCTCAAATTTGAAGCCGATTGAAGCGTACATCAAAGAGGGTATAAAGATAGAATCCACATCGTCTAGAAGTTTGATAGGTGAGTTATTCTTCGCGATCACTTTTCTTTATTTCATTGCGAACTTTGTTTCTCTGGCGATCACACTCATATTTTTCATATAATCTTTAAAATTTTCATTTAAAGCACGAATTTTGCTATCTTCATTAGGAAGATCTCTAATTTTCTCTATATGCCATCAGTCCCATCCAGAGAGAGAGAGACCATGGAGCCCTTCACACTAATGACGAGGTCATTTAATATCACCATGGCATCACACTGATGATGCCATTTGATATCGCCATGGCAGTCAACGAGATCACCAACAACACAGGTAGATGTTATTGCTCCAAGGCCACAAAATGCAGTAGAACTCTATAATGGAGTCTGACTTAAGAACACCGAGAGAGAGAGAGAGAGAGAGAGAGAGAGAGAGAGAGATTTTTATTTAAGGATAAAATTATACATTCAGTTGAACGTAATGCTCATGTATAGAATATTTCCTAAACATTCTCCATTAATAGACAAGAATTAACCCAGGGAGACATTGTAGTTGGAGTTTTAAAATTATAAGGATATTAGGATAATTTTCTTAAAGGAAAGGGTATAATGTTATTTGTTAAGAAATTAGGGTATATAGGTCATTTTCCCATAAAGTTTCATATCTCCGACTACATCAAGGAGTGTTTGGTAGTTTAAATATTAATAATCAATAACATTACCTTATACTCACATTGCGGAGATGCATCTTGATTATTGAATCATCAATGGTTTAATTGTGACCAGATATATTGAGAAACCAATACAGTTTTTTATTTTAATTTAATGGGTGTGGAATCAATGCGAGCAAAAGTTGCTAGATTCATGGAGATATTGGACTTCGCCTTCTTTGAAAGGTACTCCTTCCCAAGAGTAAACTAGCTCATCATTTATAATTTTCATATGCATGCAATGAAGCGAGCTCTTCACTTTGTTATTATCTCCAAATATAACCATGCAACCATCTCTCTCTTTAAATGATGTGAAAAACTTCTTATTTCCCATCATATGTCAAAAGCAACCACAATCCAAATGCCATTTTCCATTTGAAGTTTCAAATGATACTTACCAAAAAAATATATCATATAATGATTTTTGGTATCTAAATTTTCTTAGGTATATTTAATTTAGATGTATTTTTAATTGAGCCACAAGGAACCCATATGGTCATAATATTGTTGATGTTCCTCTTGAACCAACACCATATGAAATATGACCCTTCCACAAAAATCATACGTGGCACATAAAACCCTAGAAAGAGCATTCTTAAAATTTATCAACTTCATTTTGCAAGCACTCAATTTGATCCTTTAGACTTGTGGTTTTAGCATGCAAACTTTCATTTTCCATCTTCAATGATTCATTTTCTAAAATCAAAATATCCATTTGATCAACTAAAGAAGAATCAACCTGAGTGTTAGTTTAAGGGCTTTTTTTCATGCTTGAGTTATTTATATTTGGTGTAAACATTGTCAAAAACATCTTGAAATTGCTCTACGGAAATGGACATGTCTTTGGAATCTACCTCAATTTGATTCTTAGACTGTTAAGCATAGGTTGGCTAGTTCCTCTTTACCATTGTCATCTGAGGATGACCATTCTTCATCGCTCCTATTAGCCACCATGGCCTTCTTCTTCTTAATCCTTTATTTGTCCTTGTGGTCTTCTTCTTTAAGTCAAGACAATTCCTTTTTATATGTCTTGCCTTCTTGTACTTATATTAAATAATTTCTTTACTCTTAAAAATTTCACCCTTATCTTTTGGTTTCTTATTTATCTTATTCTTTAGATATTGATTCTTCCTTCTTCTTATAAACTCCGAACTTGTCTAGATATCATATCTATATCTTCTTCATCTAGATCATCACTTTTCTCATCACTTAATGAATTTGTTGCAGCTTCAAATATCAAGAACTTCTTCTTCTTATGATCTTCATTTACCCTTAGTATATTTATCTTATAGGTTAACAATGATCCTCTGAGCTTGTCAAGTGAGAGAGTTGACGAGTCATTTGCTTCTTGTATAGATGTAACATTTGGATTCTAAATAAGGGATAAAGAATGAAGAATTTTTCTTACAAGGTCAAAGTCGGATTATACTTTATTGAGGGTTTTAAGCCCATTGATGATGTCACCGAAACCCATGAACATTTCTACTATAGTTTCGTTAGGGTCCATCTTAAAAAGCTCATATTTATGGACCAACATATTTATTTTGGTCTCCTTTACTTGGTTTATATCTTTATATATTTTCTTAAGCTTTTCTTAAATATCTTTAGCTGTAGTAAACATGAAAACTTGAATATACTCGTTAGCATCAAGTGCACAGTGAAGAGCTTGAATAGTTTTTGAGTTCAAAGATAGTTTTCAAAATCCTTCGCTTTCCGATAATCAGGCTTTTCCATTGGACTTATGGATTGACCTCGACTTATCCTCTGCATTTCAAAATCCATGTCTTGCATGTATATGGCCATGAAATTCTTCCAATGGCCATAACCGGATCCACTGAATAGAGGAGGTCTAGCAATAGACTGTCCTTCACCAAATAGAAAATTTCCTTCGAAGAGTGCCATAGCCTATGGATCTTTCTAAAGGGTATTAAAACTTTAACTTAGAGACCTACTCTGATATTGACTTAAAGCTATGATAAACCCAAGTTGGGGGGGGGATGAATAGGATTATAAATCTCAACACATAACCACAAATTAGAAACATCTATAAAGTAACCATGTATATGCATATACATTCAAGCATCTATTAAGTTTGAATATATTACCTTATATCCCTAAAATCTTTATAAATAACTTCTATCTCCTTTTATTTAATGAAACTATCCCAATACCATTAAAATCTTCAATTTTCTATTCTCATACCCGCATGATTTGTATAACTCAACCCCACTTGAGTTAAATCTTGACTCATGTGAAAGGACAAAAACACCCCTAAGAAGGTCTTTATTTTTTTCTCAAGGTACCATCGGTCCCATCTTGAGAGAGAGAGATGTCATTTAATATCACCATGGCAGCTCCCTGATCACGATGCCATTTGATATCACCATGGTAGTCAAGGGGATTGCTAACAACACAAGTAAATGTTGTTGCTCTAGCGTCCAAAGAATGCAATAGAGCTCTTCGATGGAGTCTGGCCTAAGAACACTAAGGGAGAGCGAGAGAGAGAGATCTAATTTTTTATTTAAGGATAGAATTATATATTTGGTTGAATGTAATGCTCATCTATAGAATATTCCCTAAACATTCTCCATTAATAAACAACAATTAACTCCAGGGTATTGGAGTTCGAGTTTTGAAATTATAAGGATATTAGGATAATTTTCTTTAAGGCAAGGGTATAAGCTTATTCTTTAAGAAATTAGGGGTATCTAGATAATTTTTTCATAAAGTTTCATATGTCCGATTAAATCAAGGTTGGTAGTTTAGATATTGATAATCAATAAAAATACTTTATACTCACTATGAGGAGATGCATCTTGATTTTGGAGTTCGCCTTCTCCAAGGATGCTCCTTGCCAAGAGTGAATTAGCACATCATTTATAATTTTCATATGCTACAATGGAGTGAGTAATTTCCTTTGCTATTATCTCCAAATATAACCATGTCACTATCTCTCTCTTTAAATGATGTAAAAAACTTCTTATATCCCATCATATGTCAAAAGCAACCCCAATCTAAGTGCCATTTTCCATGTGAAGTTTTAAAGGATATTTATAAAATAAAATCTAACGTAGTAATTTTTAGTACCTAAATTTTCTTGAGTTTATTTGAGTTAACTATTTTTAATTGAGCCATGAGGAACCCATATGGTCCTAACAATGTTGATGTTCCTCCTGAACTAACACCATATGAAATAGAATAATGCTTGCTGCACCGTTGCAAGCTGAGTTGGAATGAGTCCCCGTCCCCTTATGTGATCTGGAAAGCCCCATTTGTCAGCAAGAGGTGGAAGATAGCGAGCATATTTTGTTTAATTGCGTAGACACGGACACTCTATGGAGCTCAATTAGTGGCTGGTTAGGGTGTTAGGTTAAACCAGCTGATTTCAATGGCCTTTGTAGGTTACTCACCCCCTTGTGTAGAAAGGATGTAATCTCAGTCTACAGAGCATCCTTCACTCCACCAGGTCCTGAGCATTCCCAAATCTGAATGCCTTCATTTTCGGGAAGCCAACTTCCTGGAACTTACGATTCAAGAACATCGGATGAAGTGTCAGGCACCGCAGGCGGGTTGGCTCAAAATAAATTTGTGAAGTCTTCAATGTTGATCTTCGAACTTTATACTTCCGTTGTGGAAGAATCTGACATTAGAGCTGGTGGTGCTTCTAGATCTTTGTGTCACATCATCTATTTGAAGACTAAGAAACTATAAAAAGAGCTATTAATTATAATGATTCAAATTAAAATCTTAATTGGAGACAAAAATTGATAATCAGATTCATAGCCTTTTGTCGAAATAGAAACTATCCCTGAATGTTTCAAAATTAAAATTATCCCTGAATGTATTTTCTTTCAATTACGTGGTGCAATTAGTTTTACTCATTTTGGATTGGAGCATGGGCCTAGTCTAGCCTAGGAGAAATACTTGCTGCCCTTCCTGTGCACCAAGACCCACGTGAAATGCACCCCAAACCAAAAAATATCCTTTGGCGCATCCCACATATTTCTTTCCAGCGTCATAATAGCATCTGACGTCAGTGCATATAGGTGCCTCTTAAAAAAGAAATCATTTTCACCTTAGATTTTAGATAGCATATATGCGCTTTCGAGAGCATATATGCACCCTCAAGAGCTTGTACGAGGTTTGAGGCCAAATTTTGTGCATGCTCTTGAGATCATGTACATGTTCCGGAGATCACACACTCTCTAAATTTTGTACATGCTTCCGAAAACGTATACACATTCACGCTCTCCAAAATTCAGGCAAAAGTGACGTCAAACGTCATTGTAACGTTGCAGGAGAGTATGTGAGATACGTCAGACGACGTTTTTTAGTTTAAATATACATCACACGTGAAGTAGTGTAGCAAATATTTCTCTTAGACCTAGACCATAAAATTATCTCTAACATGGGCCCGATGCGCGAAGGCTCCCTCCCAACCCCCTCGCCTGAGCCCTTCCCATAAGCTCTGCCTCCAAAACACTTGCGTCATCTCTTATGGATGTCGCTGGTGGCACCGAAGTACATTGCTTCTTCCTCCAACTTAGGCTGTAGTTCATGTAGACGAGGCACAAGAGGAAGTAGAACACTGGGAGGAAGAAGACCACAAAAGCCTTCAGGCAGCTCCATGGACTTCAACCTTTGGGCGTCTTAAAAACCTCTATGACCAATTGTCGTCATTGTGGCTGGTGTTGGCGCAAATGATCTATAGTTGCCAAGTAATGGCAACACATGGAGATGATATCCTACTACTACGAGCTCAACGTGGAGACAGCGACGAGTCTTGATTAGGTCCTGTGATGGAGAAGGCCCTGTACCGATGACAAGGATGACTTGCCATTAGGCTCACTGATGTCCACACACACTCGGAGATGATCTCCTGTCAGCGGGTGTCACACCTACTGTGGGGCCTGCAGCAAGAGGGCATCTGGTTCTCCCTGAGTGTTGTTTGATACTCGTAAACCGCTATAAAACGGTACTTTATTTATATTTGATGTGTTATATGTCTTTTTGCGATATTTTTTTCTTTATTTGGTACGTCATAAATAACCGTATTTCAAAATTGGTGGACTCCAAAGACATTTATATTATAAATACAGAAATTACATATGCCAAGAATATGTAGGTAACGTGTAAACCAAGATTACTGGTTACAACAGTAATCTGTGTATCTCTGGTGGCGTTGGAGACCCTGCTAAAGATGATTCGCCATAGTTAGGAGGTGGCTACCCAGCGGGGTTGTGATCGTTGGAAGATGGGTGTGCCGTGGAATCTTCTTTGGTTAATACGCCCCCGCAAGCAAAAGGCGGTCTTGAAGTGACTTGAAGCTTGGATCGGAGGGACTCAAAACTGGGAGTAGGAAGCCCCTTCGTCGTGCATGACATCAACAGGGTTCGTCAATTCGAAGAGTCGGACCGACTCGAATTTTTCATGATCTGATACAAGTCGAGTCAACTCGTGTCGACTCGTACGAGTCGCATGGCCAAATCGCACAAGTTCGGTCCAGTCATACTGACTCGGATTCATTCTGATATAGTACGAGTTATCCGAATTAACGTGCGAGTCGATCCAATACGACAAACCATAAATATCAGCCGGTTGATCGATCAACCGTGGAGAGATAACGAACCTCCAGAATGCCTTTTGAAAATGAGAACTGGAACGAAATGGAGGTCGGTTTCCATGTGTTTAGTACGGGCCGCCTCCATTAAACACGTGATTGAATGCTAAGTAGCTGGCGGCCCCCATGTGACCACACCCACAGCGTAGACGGATGGGAGGCCTCCATGCCAAGATCTTTGAGCGACGAGCGAACCCACATAATTTCAGAAGCAGCATTGGCAACGGCACCATGCATACTCGGCCTCAGTCGATGAGATATCTGGCCACGGTAGGTTGGTTTTTCGCAGACCATGAGAGATGAGATCCTCGCCGAGATATATAGTCCAGGTGGCCCTCAGCGGACTTGGGGTCATCGTCTGGATTGCCGGCCCAATTGGCATCGCAGTTGGCGGAGACACATAAAGACGAACTGAGATTATCTACGTCTCCCTCTCTAAAGAGAGGAGGAGGAATGTAAATTTCATAATCAGGTAGAAATAGAGTGAAGATGAATTTTGGTACTATTTAACCCTCGTTCCCTTCTGTTTATTGACTTAATCTCATCCAAAGAAGGATCTTGAAGTCCCACATGGGAAGTTTGCTGTAAATAATGGGGGACCCGCTTCACTGGCTGCCAATGGCCTGAGCAGCACGTTGGACGGCAAGTGAGATTTCTGGACGAGTGAGCGTGACGTATTGGAATGCGCCAACCGTTTGCCGGTATATATTGAAGAGGGTCTGAGAGAGGCTGACCACTAAATATGGCGTGAAGGGCTGGGTGACGTGGTGCGGGGGTTAAGAAGGCCCTTTGAGTTATGCACGCCTGCACGTTGCAGCGCATGCAGATGTAGCGTTCTTGAGATAACCCGTGTGATGTGTGAATAATCTCTATGCCAAGAAAGTGGTGAAGATCGAGGACCCGTAGGTTTGAGAGAAATTTGGGCTCCAAGGCGACCAATAATGTCGCGAAGAAGATGGACATCATTGCCGGTGAGGATGATGTCATCTACATAGACGAGTACGTACAGAGTACTGCTGCCCTGCATGTAGATGAACAAGCTGGCGTCCGACTTGGCATCACGGAACCCAATATCTCGAAGAAAGGTGCTGAGACGATTGAACCAGGCACGTGGGGCTCGCTTGAGACCATATAATGAGCGATTTAATTTGCAGACAAGGTTAGGGAACCTAGGGTCGGCAAAGAAGGGTGGCCACGTCATAAACACCACTTCCTGCAGCAGCCCATTCAGAAAAGCATTATCTATGTCCAACTGGCCAAGGGTGCCAGGTGGCAAGGGACAGAACGATCCGCATCGTCGTCGGCCGTACAGCTGGGCGGAACATGTCAACACCTTCTTGTCGGCTAAAACCTTTCACGACAAGCCGGGCTTTGTAGCGTGAGACGGAGCCATCAGGAGCTCGTTTGGTGCAGAACAACCACTTACACCCAACAACGTTCATGTGAGGTTGGCGCGGGACAAGAGACGCCAAGTACCATTGCGAAGGAGAGCATTTAGCTCATCGGCCATTGTTATACGCCAGTGGGGGTGGCGATTCGCCTCAATGAAACACGTGGGATCAGGGTTAGTTGGTAGGTGATGAAGTAAGGCAAGGTTTTTGTAAGATGGTTTTGGGTTTGGGCGAAGTTGCATGGGATGGGTTCAGATGGGGGGGTGGAGGCAGCAGGGAAGCAGGGGCTTGGGTAGCAGTCGAAGAGGAGGGGGATCAGGTCTGTTGTCCAGCTATGTAGAATCTAAAGGGAGGTGAATGGGTTAAAAAAAATTAACTAAAACAAATTATGAAAACAAAAATTAATCTCGATAGAAGAAAGAAGAAGAATGAGAAAACACATAAATAACAATGATTTACATTGGTTATATCTGTTAAGACCTACGTCTAGTCTCTAAGCAAACTTCGTGAGAGTTCCACTACAACAAGGTACTAACCCATTACAAGTTTTATAGCCACCGACAACTGTTGGTCCTCTCTTTGACTACAATGAAGAGGAATTAACTTCCTGTACATAACAGGCCCTCCCTTCCAACAATCTGGAAGAAGAAAACAACCTCATGTACTAGATAGATCCTCCCTTCCAACAACCTGGAAGAAGAAAATAACCTCCCGTAGTAGACAGGCCCTCCCTTCTAACAACCTGAAAGAGGAAAACAAGACAAAGAATTATTTGATACAGTAGTGTCTTAAAAAAGACAAGTGTTTACAGTTGAACACAAACAATATCAAGAATATAGACAAGAATAAAACTATAAACTCAGCTCTTGATCTTCAGACAATCTCCCAGAGACTCAGTGTGAGCAATGTTGTGCTTATGCTCTGAAAGATTTCTTTATTGCTGGCTTTCTTTCAGGCATTGAAAGGCTCATATTTTTCTTTTTGGTACTGGAGTATCTCTTTCCTAAACTATGCTTCTGATGTGTATCTCTCCAATAAATCTCTCAAGTATATCACTCCTCTATGTTATTTGAACAAGAGCTTCAAGTTTCATATCCAACCTTCCAAAATTTGTCTGTTACATTGGAGAAGAAAAACGTTGGAGACAGTGGCTTCCAACTGTGTCTAACATTTGAATCTTTAAAGAGATAAAGAGAGTCTACTGACATTGAAACTTCACAAATAACCAGCTACATGTGGCCCAAGGATACTGAGGTATGACCTCAAACAAGTTGATGAGATCTATTGTCAATGTCCTGAAATGAAAGAATACACGAAAAGGGCAACCATACTTTTCTTTTGTCTTGTATGTAAGCATAGTAGAGTTTCATAATCATATAACAATATAGAGGCATAGGAACTCAAGAAAAAAATCTAAATAGATGTCAGTCAATACTATAAAAAAATCTCTCTATCAGAATACTTAATATAAATAAGACAAACTAAAGATATGACAAAAAAGAAAACGAACACATTGACCAATAAAAAAATCCGATACAAGGCTTGACAGTTAGGTCAAGAAGATCAAGAATACAAAAGTGAGTAAACTGATAAAACACCAAATCTATTAATATATATATATATATATATAGCAACTTTACATCGTTTCAAAAGCTTAGATTTAATCAATAATTGATGGAGAAAATACATTCAGCAACCACTGATAATCGAAGTTAAATACACTACCCAAGATGCTTATTAATCGATTTGAAAAAGCAAATAATTGAGGCCATAAGTGAAGGTTAATCAATTTGAGATCATAAGGATAGTTGGAGTTTAATTTGAATCTCTAAATCGATCAAGCCAAAAACATAGTAATTGATTGGTCATAAAACTATAATCGAAGTTATAAATTGTCACAATAATCAATTAAAGTTTTATTGTTAATCAAAGTGAAAGACTTGAACGCTTAATTGATTTACGATATATCGATAATCGAAGGTAAAGACTTAAACGCTGAATCAATTTGCGATATATTGATAATCGAAGTGAAACCACAAGCAAAGCATTAATCGAAGGGAACATTTGAAATGATAATCGAATAGAGATTCAATATTAATCAAAATAGGTGATTGATCAAGCCTATATCGTTAATCAAATGGAGTTAGATAATCGATGTGAAGAATGAATCGATTAATGAAGTCAAAACACACATAGAACCTCTTAATCATTTAGCGACAAATACGTAATCAATTTTCTAGTTGTATCTATAATCGATATGATTATAGATCTCTTGAATTCGATTAAGTCTAAAATTAAGCATATAATCAGTAAAACTGACATCATATAAAACAAATAAATTCAACTATTAGTGAAAATTTATGTAGTGCTTATTGCTAACATTTTCATTGTTTGTTATCACTAAAATATGGGAGTTAAATGAATACACAAATTTTCAATAGGGTCTTGATGATTCCTAGAGTTATTCCAAGTAAGTTCCACAACCTCCAGCTCTTTCAAGTTCTTCTTCACACCTTCTAAGGCCCCGAAAGAACTTTCTTGCATTGAAAAAAGTACCCCCTTACAGCTAGTAGCCTTCCATCTCTCTTTCTCTTAACAACAACATGAAAGTTAGCCTTTCCAAGCAAAGTTGTAGACCTAATGGCTCCAGTACAAAACCAAGCGTTTACTTATAGCTAATTCTAATTTTCATACTTAATACTAACTCTCTCTTCCTCCTTAAGGTTATAACTTCATCCACAAGACTTTCTCTTCAAGTTAAAGTAATAATCTGAGTATAAAACAAACTCTATTTCCACAACCCGCACTTTTCTTTCCTGTAAACCTCTAAATTCAAGCCCTTAAACATCTAAATTAGAGAAGACTCTCTTCTACAAATTTTAAAACTTTTTATCCTCTTTCTAACACAACTAAACTCATATTTTTTTAATTTTTTTTATGAAATGTTATCCATATTTTACTCCTAGGTATTCCGAACTAAAAAATCTGACAGATTTTGTTCTCATCCAAAGACATCCAAATTCTAATCAATAAACAACTTATTTTAGAAATATAGTCTTCATAAAAGTTTTATAATTTTGAGTTATTTTTCTAATGAAATTTATCTTACTTAATTTAAAATTTTCTATGTGATGCTATTCTTAAAATATCAAAATTGGGTTAGTAAATCTGTGGGTAGAGTCTTAATTCAAGTAAGATTCAAATTGTAACTTTCTACTTATGAATTGGATTCTAAATATAATCAAATTTATTGTCTCTACTTCTAATCCAAGTCTAATATCTCTTCTAAAATTTTTCACGTCTTGATTTCATTAATTTAACTTTTCCTTCTTTCTTAATTCAAATCCAAGTTCCATTAGGACTTCTTGTAGTGATCCACAGATTTACACACGCTTAAGTCGTTGTCTTGAGAAACCTGCAACCAATGACTATGCCAAACCATCCACATTCTCTAGGCATATAAATAAGATAACCACACCAAAATTCTCTTAATTAAAACATGTTTAAACACAAGACTACTACAAGCCAAAGTTTAAAAAGTTAATTGCATGTCAGGATTCATATTAAAATCTGAGGTATACCTATACACAGCAAAATCATGAAGATATATAAGCTAGATCTACTTTCTAGCTCTTCAAAACTCTAGCTTAAACGCTCTAAACATTCTAGCAATCCCTCTCTAAGTCCCTTACTAGGGTCACCTGAATATAGCCCACTAACCTGTGTGAGTATAAAACTTAGCAGGTATCAAAAACAAAACATGTTTACGTATAAGTAACCATGTAAATCACATGTTATCATACAGAAACTCTCACGAGTTATACAGATACATACAAGCTGCATGATTTGAGGGCAGATAAGTAGCACAAAGTTTTAAAATTAAATCATCTCAAATTCTTACATCGAATTTTTATCTTCTTATAAAGAAATTACATAGTCCATGGGCCTGCTGCACAAGCAATTCATACATATCATCCCAATAGATCAAATCATATCTAGGAGATCACATTCACACCATATCTATCAAGTTTTAAGTCTTAAGTAATCGGGTAGATGTCTAAACGACAACATAAGGTGCCAAACTGCCTTGGCACCTAGACGAATGCAGTACCATGTTCTTGATACAATCAGTAAGGATCGGAGGCGCACCCTCACTTTCCACCAAACTGAAATATGGCATATAGGATTTCACATATACCCATTATTCATTAGGCCACACATATGACTGCTACCACATCAAATAATTACTATGGATTTATCCATACATGTCACTTTAAGATGGCACTGTCTATACAATTATATTTTCTTAAATTTCAAAACATCACTATAGTTACCGTAGTTTTCTAAAACATATGAGAAGGAAACTTTCTACAAAATAATTGCCTGGTAGCTTGAGTTTTAGAACTATAATCTGCTACTAATTCTTAATAGAAAACTCATAAATATATATATTCTTCTATGGGTATGAGCTGTGATACAAATGATATAAATATGTATTAACTCAGGAATTACACATACATGTTTTACAAGCCTCAAATTACCAAAAATAGAATTAAAATCATATAAACAAGCAAAATAACAAGAATAGTTTATCATGCATTGCCTTAGGTCAAGAAGAACCTAACTCCCTATTGGTGGCTGAGCCCAAGAACTCCTCAGCTTTCTCAAAAATTTCCAGCTAAAACTATAGAAAACAAAGGAAAAAAAATACCCCACTAATAGGGCTTATAAACCCACTGAATCCTTTGTCAAATCTATTACTAAGCAATTGTCCTAAGTTCCTTGCCAAGTGTCTCACATGCGTTGCTAATCGTGTTAGAAATCATATTGAGAACCTAGGAATATTCTTAAATATACCCTTGTCAAAATGCACTAATAACTTATAATTGATTATTATAGTTAAATCATCAATTATTTATGTTCAGTCTATTGATTATGCGCATCATTCAATTAATCGATTATAGGATGTTAAGTTATTGGTTTCATTCCTATCACTAATCAATTACCCTATCAATTACCAACTTAAGTTGTCGATTGTGTAAGTATCGCTAACTGATTATCCTATCAATTAGTAGCTTAAGTTATTGATTATATGTTATTGTTAAATTGATTCCCAATCTTCTTATTTAATCGATTACCAATTCTTCCTTTAATCGATTACAGTTGCTCTGCTTAATCGATTTGTCTTCCTTGATTAATCGAATACAAGCTCTTTACTAGATCGATTATACTTTGTTCTTATAATTGATTACTTTTTATTCTTGATCCGGTTACCCATCAATTCTTTAAATCGATTGAGTACAGATGAGGTGATGTGGCCCAATTAGGCCCATTTAGCTAAAAGGCCCAAAGGCCCGCAGTTCGCAGGTACTTACACGAGGGTACTACGTGAGCTCGCTTGGTACCCCGATTAGCAAGCTGAAGACTGGGACCTAGAATGCATGGGCTCTAAGTCCCAGGAATGCCAGGCCTAGAAGATCGACACATCAGTCGATAAGCTTCAAGACCAGCAGTGTCCCGGTCACGTCTACTGAGTACCAAGAGGAGCCTACTCTCTCAGTAATCCAAGGTCTGAGACTCGTCCAAGGGGAGGTCAGGAGCTAGGACTCAGAGGCTGCCACCTCCCAACTACCAGGGAGATTGAAGGCCCCCCAGGATCGATTCATAACTCCTCCCCGCCATCAGGCGGGTCATGTGGACTAACGGCATAACCGCCCACTCAAGGCAGGTCCCCATAATCTGCTCCTTCGATCACGAAAGGGAATCCCTCCATCCAGCCCATTATCCCACGATCCCCTCGATCCAGGGGCATGGGTCACGGGCCAATTAACTCCCCAAGTCAACGACCCCCTTGATGCCACACTAGATAGGGACTATCTATATTGGGACTCAATAAGTGCAAAGAGATGGAATGAAAATTTTCATATTCACCTCTCATTGAGAACGGGAAAGGCTGGGCACGAGGGAGTTTTTTGAAATCTTCCCCTCTCTGCACTGAGGGAGTACAGTCCAACCATGCATTTAGAGGATCTCTATTATAATAGCAAGCCACAATGAAGAATTGTGAGGAGTGGATTGAGGGTACTCTTTTTAGTGTTTGGGTGTCCTACAGGCCAATTCTGGGCCGTGTAGGTCCAATGTGTTGTACAATCTTTTTCAATATAATTAATTGGTAATTAGAGCATAAACTTGTAATCTGTGGATTGCTTTGGGTTGTCCCTAGAATATGTGGTTGTAAAGTCAATTTTGAGATGGGATCTCAAATGTGAGTTTGATTGTACATGGACACATACCTTAAACTGTTCTCGATTGGAGAGTAATCACTCTGGGACATTGATTACGCGTAAATCGGCACGCATGATGTGTACATGACCAATATCACGGTCAAAGGTGCGAGGCACCAACACATATGTGTGGGTATTCATCTTGGAAGGATGTTCACTAAACTGATCCGCTGATAGATCTTTAGATAGTTAATTATACCTAATGTCAACTGAAGATCTATATGTCTCAGTAGTATCGTTGATCCTTTGACCTGCGACATTAATGGGGCCTTGCGTGCTGACTGGTGTGGTTTAATATGTGGTTAAGTGACTTTAACCATAAGTCATGAAATATCGAATTATTAACTACATCGGAATACATGCGAAAACCGTTAATAGTCAAGAGGGGATCGCTCACTATCAGGTATTGTAAGGAATCGCCAAGAACGCAGCGGAGAATAAAAATGATTCCTATGTATCGGCTGCTGGAATCGTAAAACGGACATTAAAATAAACGCGGGAAGAACGGTTCTTCACCTTTGCGGGGTTTCGAATCTCCCGTAGATGATTCCGACTCGGTAATCGCGCACGCACACGATCTCTAGAGGTATCCACACGAGCTCTCGCTGCAGACGCGATTTCCTCCTCGACTTGAGTGCTCCGACCAGATTTCAAATCCACCATGCGCGGAGAGAGACAGATCTACTCCAAGAGAGAGAGAAGGAGAGAGAGAGAGGAGAAAGAGAATCTGGGGTCAGTAATTCGTCCAACTAACTTTTTACCTCTCCCCCTTGGCCCTCCTTATATAGAAATAAGGATAAGCACAAGGATTAATCCTCATGATTATTCAAGAGTTTGGCCTTGGATAATTCTCCATTAAATCTTCATGTTTATCCTGCGGCTTTTCATAAAAACCCAAATAAGCATGAAATTTAACGTCCCTCACCGTCTGACGAAAACTCTTATGTGTGTGACCCTCTAGGCCCATATATCAGTCCGGTTTCAGACCCATTAAACTTAGAACTGATTCTAGAGTTTAATATTTATTAATTAACATTTAAACATCATATGTTAAATGATTAATTTAATAAACAAGTGGATTATCATCTGATAATTAATTCACTTGGCCTTCTGATCATGAACAGCACCAAACACTACATCATGATCCTAGAAGATATAAGGAATACTGTTCTCTTTAATTGAACATTTCCGTCTGCAGATACCGCACAGATATAATCCTTCACTCATGCAATGTCCCAATAACGCAAGGGTATGGTTTTATAGTCAAACCCTCTTTCGCATTATCCAGATGGATTTCAGTACTCAGTTAATATCTAGAAAGACATCTCTTTCATTTGACCCTGGCCAGGGATTTATGTGTACACATCCATAGGACATTCTCTCTCCAGTCTTATACCAAGAGTGAGTGATCCCTTGTTGTTCACTCAATTACCTTCGCAAGCTTTCCACTGTATCTGAAAGATCGACTATCGTGGACTTAATGTTTAAAGTCCACAAGTCAGAGAATCAAGATACAATAGTCCACAAACAAGGTATCATTGGTGACTCAGGTCAAAGGACCAACTGTGCTACTGCAACGATTGAATTCCCTGGTTGACTAATAGGTATAATTACCATCCAGGAATTCTTATTTGGGTTTGTTCAGTGAACTCATTCTCTAATGAGCACCCACATGTTTGTCTTAGTATCACCACACGAGTGAATGTGAGATCATTCACCCTCATCACATGAGCAGACATAACTTGTGTCGATCTTATCGGATATTTAATGTCCATCTCAAATATCCTATGATCGAGAACTGTTTAAGACAATTGACTGAGGATATTGATCTCACTATCATGATCTCATCATGATTCAATATCCCATACATTTGTCTATGGACCTTCATTACGATAGTTAATTTGCGAGAACTATAAATGAAGAAATGATTGCCTTTATTAATAATTTGAACTAGAATGTACAATGATTGGCTTTGAGGCCACCCAATTCTAATATTCTCCCACTTGGACTATAGCCAATCACCCATATGTCTAAGTCCCATAGACTTAAGGTGACGTTCTAAAT
The DNA here is from genome assembly GCA_030544215.1 of Zantedeschia hybrid cultivar. NCBI lineage: Eukaryota > Viridiplantae > Streptophyta > Magnoliopsida > Alismatales > Araceae > Zantedeschia > Zantedeschia hybrid cultivar. The sequence continues at coordinate 54,746,382 of JARZZO010000011.1, forward strand.
TGTTTTGAGACAATGGGTTAGTCAAGGGATCTGCTACATTATCTTCAGATGAGACTTTCTCAACTACTATATCTCCTCGGGCGATGATCTCACGAATCAGATGAAATCGTCTCAGAATGTACTTTGACTTCTGATGTGATCTTGGCTCCTTCGCTTGAGCTATTGCCCTATTGTTGTCACACAACAATGGAACATGATCTGAAATGCTTGGAACTACTCCAAGTGCCGAGATGAACTTCTTCATCCAAACCGCCTCCTTGGCCGTTTCAGCTGCAGCAATGTATTCTGCTTCGGTCGTCGAATCTGCAGTTGTTTCTTGTTTGGAACTTTTCCAACTTACTGCACCTCCATTTAACATGAACACAAATCTAGACATGGATTTGCTATCATCCATATCCGACTGGAAACTTGAGTCAATAAACCTTCGAAGTTCCAAGTCGTTTCCTCCATAGACGAGAAATAGATCCTTAGTCCTTCTCAAGTATCTAAGGATACATTTCACCGCCTTCCAGTGTTCCTCACCTGGATCATCCTGATATCTACTGGTGACACTTAGTGGGTGTGCCACATCAAGCCTAGTACATAGCATTGCATACATGATAGATCCTATTGCCGAGGCATAAGGAACTCTATCCATGTACGCTATCTCTTCAGGTGTCTTGGGAGACATTTCTTTAGAGAGATAAATTCCATGTCTCATTGGAACGAGGCCTCTCTTGGAATTTTCCATGCCAAACCTTTTGACTATGGTATCTATGTACATAGATTGGGATAAGTCAAGCATCCTTTTGGACCTATCTCTATAGATCCTTATTCCCAGAATATAGGATGCTTCTCCCAAATCTTTCATGGAGAAGTTTTTGGATAACCAAGTCTTTACTGATGACAACATTCCTACATCATTCCCAATGAGTAGAATGTCATCAACGTAAAGTACCAAAAAGGTAACTGCGCTCCCACTAGCCTTTTTGTATACACAAGGTTCATCTTCATTCTTAATGAAGTCATAAGATTTGATTGCTTCATCAAATCTTAAGTTCCAAGTTCGGGATGCCTGCTTTAATTCATAGATGGATCTTTGCAGCTTGCATACCTTGCTTGAATGCTCTTTGGAAGTGAATCCTTCAGGTTGTATCATATACACCTCTTCTTGAAGGTTCCCGTTAAAGAATGCTGTTTTCACATCCATTTGCCATATTTCATAAACATAGAATGCGGCGATAGCAAAAAGTATTCTGATTGACTTAATCATGGCAACTGGAGAAAAGGTTTCGTCATAGTCAATGCCTTGCCTTTGACGATATCCTTTTGCTACCAGCCTTGCCTTGTATGTGTCAATCTGTCCATCTGCCCCGATCTTTCTTTTAAAGATCCATTTACTGCCAATAGGTACTATACCTTCTGGCAGATCAACCAAGTTCCAAACTTGGTTGGCATACATGGACTGAATTTCAGAATTCATTGCCTCTTGCCATTTTTCTGATTCTTGACTATTTATGGCTTCTTGGTAGGTTTGGGGATCATCATCCTCATTTAAGTGCACTTTTGGCTTGCCATCATCGATATGTCCAACATATCTTTCAGGCTGCTTAGGCACTCTACCTGATCTGCGAACCTTTTGTGTATCATCTTGAACAAGTTCTTGAGTCAATGGTTCAGTAGATGAACTAGTGTTGATTTGTGAGTCTAGAATTTCTTCCAGTTCTATCTTGCTCCCACTGTCTTCTTTTGAAAGATATTCTTTCTCTAAGAAGACAGCTCTTTTTGCGACAAACATCATTTGATCGCTGGGCTGATAGAAATAATATCCAAAAGTCTCTTTTGGATATCCCACAAATCTATATTTCTCTGTCCTGGAATCCAGTTTGTCTGGATCATGTCTTTTGACATGTACAGGACAACCCCAGACTCTAACATGCTTAAAGTCTGGTTTCTTTCCTTTCCATATCTCATATGGAGTGGAAGATACTGACTTACTGGGAACTTTGTTCAACAGATATGCAGCAGTCATCAGTGCATATCCCCATAAAGAGATTGGAAGTTTGGCATAACTCATCATTGATCGTACCATATCTAATAGAGTACGATTTCTCCTTTCCGATACACCATTTAATTGTGGCGTATAGGGAGGAGTCCACTGAGACAAAATATCATTATTCTTAAGATATTCTGTGAATTATGTACTTAAGTATTCACCCCCTCGATCTGATCGAAGAGTTTTGATACTCTTTCCAGTCTGGTTCTCAACTTCATTTTTAAACTCTTTAAATTTCTCAAAGACTTCTGACTTATATTTCATTAAATATATGTAGCCATATCTTGAGAAATCATCTGTAAATGAAACAAAGTATGAGTAACCACCCATAGTATGAGTGGACATTGGACCACATACATCACTATGTATTAGTTCCAATAAGTCCTTAGCTCTTTCTCCATGTCCTGAAAATGGAGCTTTGGTCATTTTTCCCATGAGACAAGCTTCGCAGGTTGCAAATGATTCATAATCAAATAAATCAAGATATCCATTCTTTTGCAACCTTATGATCATGTTCTCATTCATATGACCTAGCCTACAATGCCATAGGTACGAATTATTCACATCCTTATCTAATCGTTCAAGAGATTTATTTACCAGACAAACATCATATGAAATATCAAGTAAATATAATCCATTCAATAAATATCCGGAAGCAAACAATTTGTCTCATTGATAAATGGAACAACCTTTATTCTCTAGTTTCATAGAATATCCTTGTCTATCTAAACATGAAATAGATATGATATTCCTAATAATGGTCGGAACATAATAACAATCTATCAGTTCCAATGTGTCTCCTGACGGCATCTGAAGTCTTGCTGTCCCCACAGCTAACGCAGCAACTTTTGCTCCATTCCCGAGCCTCAGATCTACGTCTCTGCGATTCAATCTTCTTTTACTTGTTAACACCTGGAAGTTATTGCAGATATGAGAAACACATCTAGTATCTAATACCCAAGATGTTGATTCTCTATGAGACAAGTTAAGATCGATCATGAGTATACCTGAAGCTTCACTAAGCTTCTCTTTTGCTTTTTCTGCTAGATAGATCTTGCAGTTTCTCTTCCAGTGACCTTCTTTATGGCAGTGGAAACACTGACCTTTATCATTGACTTTAGCTTTGTCCTTTTGAACAGCTGGTTTGCTTTTGACTAGCTTCTTAGGCTTACCTTTCTTAAAGGTATGTCCAGCTTTTCTTTTCTTGTTGGTCTTACCAACAAGCATTACATTTGGCTTATCTTTCTGGATAGTGCCTTCTGCTGTCTTCAACATGTTGAGCAGCTCAGCCAGTGTAACTTCAATTTTGTTCATGTTGAAGTTGATAATGAATTGTGAAAATGAATCTGGAAGGGACTGTAGGATTAAGTCAATGCTTAGGTCATTGTTCATAACAAAGCCGAGCACTGCAAGCCTCTCAATCCACTCTATCATTGTGAGCACATGAGTTTGCACAGATGTGCCCTCGCTCATTCTGGTCCTTAACAATTTCTTAGATATCTCATATCTTTCTATTCTTGATTGTTCACCAAACAACTCTTGTAGGTGATTCAGAATGGACTTAGGTTCCATGTTATCATGCTGTCGCTGCAGTTCATTGTTCATTGAACCAAGCATATAACACTGGACTTTGACAGAGTCTTCCTTCCAATTTTCATACATCATTAATTCATCCTCGTTAGCATTTTCACCGAGTTGTACTGGATCTGTTTGATCCAGGACATAGGCTAGCTTTTCACACCTGAGGACAATCTTCAGGTTGCGTAACCAGTCAATGTAATTAGGTCCCGTGAGTTTGTTTGCATCAAGTATGCAACGAAGGAGGTTAGGTGACGACATAGCGACCTACATGGAAATATAAATAAAAATAAGCAGATAGTTCTTTAAAATCTGATTTAGGACTTTTAATCTAGATTTAGGCTCCCACTATTTTTCGGCGATCTGTATGACCCTCTAATATACAGAACGGGAGATTCCGGTGATCTCCTAGTGGGGATCAGAATCCTTCAGGCATCAAGCATGTGACCTTGTGGTAGCACAACAAATCACATCAAGTCCCTCAGGCAGTCAACTCTTGACAGTTGCAACATTTGCAATATCCGATCGATTTAACCCCTGAATCAGAATAACCTTGTGGTAGCACAACAAATCAAATGATTCAGTTAAGTTTATCCATCATTACTTAGATAACATGAATTCATAGTGCAATCCTTGTGGTAGCACAACAAAACTACACTATTTGACCATTTATCTTAATGACATCACATGTCGTAGACCTAGGTTAATTTCCAAATCAAATAGACCTTGTGGTAGCACAACAAATCCATTTGAGATAAGAATTATCCTAAGATCTATAATGATGGTGGGTTATGTGGATTATTCTGAATATTTCACGTTTACAACTTAAATTTTAAAAGAGGGTTTTGAGTTGATTTATGAAAATCGTGCTATCAATAGTATTTCGATTTGAAGTATCATTATACTTAATAGAAATATATATGATAGCATAGTCCACAAATATCACATATATGCAGAAGAATTAAATTGGGATGATCATGGACTGCTAAAGCTACTATGGAATCATCGGAGCCAAACGATGATCCATAATAGGATCCTAATGTGAAAACAGCAACACTGGTTCCATTTGATGCGAGTCCTTCCTCCAGAGGTGTCTTCAGAAGATCCCGTCCTCTAAACTTAATCCAAAACATTTAAATATGAAATTCAGGACTCGTAGGTCCATAAATGTACATTTAAACAATTAGAAACCTTGATCTTATCAAGGGGAGTACAATCTTATAGGAAGGTAGAGAGTACATCTGGATTAAGAGAGAGGAGGACACGCAGGTCCTATTTAAAATACCAAATGAATTAAGCATCGCATTCATTCACATCATTCATCACATGAAAATACTAAGTCCATGATCATCCCACCACAAAACACATCACATGCATCACAATCATCACATAATTGCAGTATGGTATTAAATTTTATAAATATAAAATTATAATACCAATTTTCGAAATAACATTTATTTCAACATTATCAATAATATTCAAAGCATTATTGACAAACTAAATAACTAAACCATTTAGTTAATCTAAATACTAATTCAAACAATTTGAACAGAAAAATGTAATCAAGTTATGCATAAAATCAGTTTAAAACATTTTTAAACTAATTAATTTAATAGGGAAATTAATTATCTAAAACAATTTTAAATAATTAACTAACACCCTATTAACAATAAAGTCCTTTAATTGAATAACAGTTATTAAACAGTTTAATAAGCTGTTAATAATCATAAAAATAATTAATAACAATTATTCATTATTCCTATAATTTTTCTGTTTTAAACCAATTTTAAAACGGGCTTAAATGGGCCTAAAATGGGTTATAGGGGGCTAAACAATTATTAAAATATTTTAATAATCACAAAAATTAAATGGGCCCAGCCCATTAGGGCCAATTGGCCCGGACCCGGGCCCTGGCTCGGCCAGGGTCGAGCCCTGGCTCAGCCAGGGGCTCTGGCTCGGCCAGGGTCGAGTCCTGGTCGAGCCAGGCACCGGACCTGGCTCAGCTAGGTCCAGGCCCTAGCCGGGTCCGGCCGAGGCGGTCCGAAACGGCTCGGGACCGTCTGGCCTGGTAGGTTCCTGCAACCCTAAAACCTTGAAGACAGCGGCGGGAAGGAAGGGTGGCAGCGCCGCCGCCGGCCGGCGACCGGCTCCGCCAGGCCCCTGCCGGCGTCGCCCTAGCTCCGGCGGTACGCCTGGCGCCGGCAGGGCCGCCGGTGGTGGCCAAATCATCATCCGGCCGAGCCCCCAAAGATCCCCAAAAGTCTGATTTTCTGGATTTTAAATTCGATTTGGGGCTCGATTTTGTAGCTCTTCAAGGCCACCCCGGCGCCGGCAAATGTGTCGGATGTGTAGTGGTGACTATCACCTAATGATCCAGACATCCGGGCCGCCATCCCAACACTTGGGAATCGTAAACGAAGCCGCCGAAGTACTCCGGTTCATCATCTCATGAAGAACTACGAAAATCCCAAATAAAATCCGAAAAATTACAGAAAAATAATCAAATTATTTGTGTTCATCATATGAACACTATTCCGTCATTTTAATCGGATTAAACACAAGAACACGTACAATACGGGTTCTTCACGCATAACGAGAAACACACGCAAAACGATGCCGTTTTACGACCGAACCAGCAACCTGGCACTGATACCATTGTAAGGAATCACCAAGAACACAGCGGAGAATAAAAACGATTCCTATGTATCGGCTGCTGGGATCGTAAAACGGACATTAAAATAAACGTAGGAAGAACGGTGCTTCACCTTTACAGGGTTTCGAATCTCTTGTGGATGATTCCGACTCGGTAATCGCGCACGCACACGATCTCTAGAGGTATCCACACGAGCTCTTGCTGCAGACGTGATTTCCTCCTCGACTTGAGTGCTCCGACCAGATCTCAAATCCACTATGCACGGAGAGAGACAGATCTACTCCAAGAGAGAGAGAAGGAGAGAGAGAGAGGAGAAAGAGAATCTGGGGTCAGTAATTCGTCCAATTAACTTTTTACCCCTCCCCCTTGGCCCTCCTTATATAGAAATAAGGATAAGTACAAGGATTAATCCACATAATTATCCAAGAGTTTGGCCTTGGATAATTCTCCATTAAATCTTCATGTTTATCCTGCGGCTTTTCATAAAAACCCAGATAAGCATAAAATTTAACGTCCCTCACCGTCTGATGAGAACTCTTATGTGTGTAACCCTCTAGGCCTATATATCAGTCCGGTTTCAGGCCCATTAAACTTAGAACTGATTCTAGAGTTTAATATTTATTAATTAACATTTAAACATCATATGTTAAATGATTAATTTAATAAACAAGTGGATTATCATCTGATGATTAATTCACTTGGCCTTCTGATCATGAACAACACCAAACACTACCTCATGATCCCATAAGATATAAGGGATACTGTTCCCTTTAATTGAACATTTCCGTCTGCAGATACCGCACAGATATAATCCTTCACTCATGCAATGTCCCAATAATGCAAGGGTATGGTTTTATAGTCAAACCCTTTTTCGCATTATCCAGATGGATTCCAGTACTCAGTTAATATCTAGAAAGATATCTCTTTCATTTGACCCTGGCCAGGGATTTATGTGTACACATCCATAGGACATTCTCTCTCCAGTCTTATATCAAGAGTGAGTGATCCCTTGTTGTTCACTCAATTACCTTCGCAAGCTTTTCACTGTATCTGAAAGACCGACTATCGTGGACTTAATGGTTAAAGTCCACAAGTCAGAGAATCAAGATACAATGGTCCACAAACAAGCTATCATTGGTGACTCAGGTCAAAGGACCAACTGTGCTACTGTAACGATTGAATTCCCTGGTTGACTAATAGGTATAATTACCATCCATGAATTCTTATTTGGGTCTGTTCAGTGAACTCATTCTCTAATGAGCACCCACATGTTTGTCTTAGTATCACCACACGAGTGAATGTGAGATCATTCACCCTCATCACATGAGCAGACATAACTTGTGTCGATCTTATCGGATATTTAATGTCCATCTCAAATATCCTATGATCGAGAACTGTTTAAGACAATTGACTGAGGATATTGATCTCACTATCATGATCTCATCATGATTCAATATCCCATACATTTGTCTATGGACCTTCATTACGATAGTTAATTTGCGAGAACTATAAATGAAGAAATGATTGCCTTTATTAATAATTTGAATTAGAATGTACAATGATTGGCTTTTAGGCCACCCAATTCTAACAGGTATATCATAGACAGTTAATGGGTCATGACATGGACGCTCCACTAAATTCATGGCCAGGGTGGTATCGGTTCGTTTGGAACGAACGTGAAATAATTATGGAGGTCATGGTCAGACGACACGATCACTAGTGGTTTGACATAACCATACCACACGATCGGATCGGACTCATAGAATGAGCAAGGGATTATAGCGATACGGTAACTGAAGACTTACAGGTGCCAGACAGGGTGAAGATAAACCCGGCATCTTCTGAGATCCGGTGGATTTGTTTGACCCAACATGATCAAAAGGTCCGGAACAAATTAAACGGTTATTGGGAAAAACCGGTTTAATTTACTTCTAATTATATTAAAAGTTAATGGATCTTTAAACCAGAGTGATAATGGGCCTAGAGGATCACACACAAATAACTCTTGCAGAACGGAATATTATTGTATGAAAAAATATACTAAAACATTTGATTCTTTTGGGGAAAAAATCAATAAATGGCTTAAAAGTATATATACAATAATATAAAGGGCATATATATAATATATGTATTATTAAGCTTGTTTGATAAATAAGCTAATAATAATACATTTATATATAATATGTCTTAGGGTATTCTTTGGTCGAGGCGGCAAATGATGGGATTGGTTAAAGAGGTGGTTCAAGCTGCCGCCTTAAGCTTCCTATATATAACCCATGTTCTCTTCAAACCCGCAACTAATCTAGCCATTCCAAACTTGGCCGTCAAAGGAAAATAAAAGAAGAAGAAGAGTTGGACTCTTCTTCTATGGCCGTCCAAGAGTTAAAGGTGGGTTGTACGGGTTGAAGGAGAAAGAGCTCGGTTGCAGCGAGGGTTCATGTGGATCAGCTCTAGAGGCCGTACGCTTGTGCGGCTCAAAGCTTCGAGGAGTTCAACATCAATTTTCACAAGACAACATCTTATGTGCAAGGTGATAAATCTCGTGTGATTTATTTAGACCATTTTTGTTGTATCAATCGGAGCCCGAACTGGACTGAGAAATCAATTTATTTTCTGTTCTTCCATTGTTACGATTTCCCCGGGATTTCGACCGAACCCACAGCTTTGTCCTACTTGGGTTTACATATGGGGACGGATTACCCCCAACATCCGAAAAAACAAACTACAATCAATTGGGTCACCCCATACGCTAATTGGATGTCCAATGTCGAGCCAAAGAATTCATTCATGGTCCCTCCCGTCTTGGCTCCCACTATAACGACCTGCCACCCTATAATCGGAGATCCGATTACTAAATGGGTACCGAATCATTAAATTTGGAGTCAAACCAGGATCTTGATAAGTCTGGAAAATAAATGAAATCTGGCCTCAGAAGAAGGCCGACGTCATTCAAGACTCCTAAACTGGTTCATGTGAAATCTGGTCTCAGAAGAAGGCCTAAAACACGTCGTTCAAACGGGTCGTTGTTTAAAAGACATCGCTGTCCCTAGTCGCCTAATAACGACAGAAATAGAGACAGGCCTCGGGGTGATCTGAACTTAAAAAACGTCGTGCACGGAAGTCGCCGTTTGAAAGGCGTCGCTGTCTCTGGACGCTATTCAATATAGGGACAGAGTCTGTTATCTGGGACTAAATGGCGTCGTAGGTGGAAACCGCCTTTTAAATGGCGTCGCTGTCTCCAGACGCCTTTTAACCCTGACAGACAGGTTCTCCTCCGGCCTCCTCCAAGTTCCAAAATGGAATTTCTCCCCCACATTCTCACAAAACACCATAAAAATAAAGAGGGAGGAAGAGAACCTAAATACCTATTAAAAACTCACAATTCTTCATTACATGCAATTAGTATTTTCACCAAAAAAATCTTCTAAACATGCTCCAAAGCGGGAAAAAACATGGTTTTAAACAAAATACAACGGGGATCGTCATCCTACCGGTTGCTCGAACTCCTCCGAGCTCCAAGCCGCCAACCCGCCTCGCCACACGCTGCCGCCGATACCGCCGTAAACGCCGTTACTCCATCGAGACGTCGGCCGCCGTCCGGAAAGAAATGCGCCACGGAGGAAGTGGTGGTGGTAGTGGAGGAAGTTGGGAGGTTAATGGAGTGGAGGGAGAAGAGGAATGGGGAGAGGAAAGGAAGGAGAGGGGGAAAGGAGGACCGAAGCGTCGGAGGGAAGAGAGGAGAGAGAAGAGAAAGGAGAGAATGAGGGAAAAAAGGGAGGGTTCGCGGGGTCAAACAGAAACTGGGAAAAACGCATTGTCCAAGTCCGACGTCATTCAGACGACAAGTCCGGGCCGTACTCTGACATGCCAAGGCTGTACTCTCGCGGCCCAATGCCAGCCCACGTGGCGCCCACGTGGCATAGCCTAAAACGCGTCCACAACGCTGGACGCCGTTTGAACCGCGTCTCACAAGCTCGACGCGAAAAGGAACCCAAGCCCCAACCCTACAGGGGCCCAAACCGAGGGATCCAACCCAGAAACTGACCCGATAATCGGATCTGAAACCTCAATCCTTACACCCACCCACCGTGTATAAGGACCACCAAGATCCATCAGGTGCACCACTTTTCACATAGGGGGGTAATTAACTAGAACTCTCTTTTCATCTCAAGCACTGTGGTTTGAACAGTGGGTCAACAAAAGCAAATTAAAGATACGCACCAACCATTGACATGCAAGTAGAGATAATGGATTTCCACACTAAGTAGAGATAATGGATTTCCACACTAACTTGCTTTTTCTTTGTTTTCTTTTACCAACACTCTAACTTGCTTTTAGACCTTTGTGAAGGAATTCAACGGACAATATTTTCCCAGACATGTCCAGAAAGCTACGGAGAGAGAATTCATGGAGTTAACACAGGGTGGCATGTCAGTGCTTGAGTATCAGATGAAGTTCATTTCTTTAGGGAGGTTTATGTCTTTCATATCAGAGGATAAGGAGCACAGGACCGAGAGGTTCGTTGACGGGCTGAGATTTGATTTGATAAGTTTGGTGGCATCACATTGTTATTCATATTTAGCTTCAGCAGTGAGGTGTGCGGCAGCAGTGAAGTCACAGCACGATCAGATGGCTCGAGAGCAGGGTTTGGCAGCTCAAGGATCAGCATACAGTAGAGGCAAGACTGTGACAGCAGCTCCAGGTTCAAGAGGTTCTTCTGTGGTGGCAGTGGTAGCAACGACAACAGGAGACCCAGTAAAGTCAGTCAGTGGCTAGTGTGCCGCAGGAGGTAGTCCAGATAGTTCCAGAGACTTGTCGCTATTGTGGCGGTATACACAGTGGCACTCAGTGTCCCGCATTCTCAGGCAAGTGTTGCACTTGTGGTCAGTAGGGCCATTTGGCAAGGAGTTGACCTCAGAGGTACAGTCAGGGGTAGGGCCCAAGAGATCAGAAGAAGCAGAAGACCCAAGGGAGAGTTCTTGCTATCTCTAGGAAGAAGGCGCAGGCATCTAACTTGGTAGAAGGTACACTTTCTATTCTTAGTAACTCTGCTCATGCCTTGATTGATTATGGTACATCGCATTCTTTTATTTTTGAGCAGTTCATGAATATTCTTCTGTGCTCGTCATTAGAGACTTTAAGGTCATTTTGGGCATGGACTAGTTGGAGGACTATTATGCTGAGGTGAATTGCCATAGGAAGAGAGTGAGCTTCTCCATTCCAGGTGTTCCGGCATTCTACTTCCAAAAGTATTAGGTTCTCTTCTCGTGGGATTCTTATTTCTGCTTTTGAGGCTCGGAGATTGCTCGTTGGTGGTTGTGAGGCTTTCCTTGCTTTAGTGGTTATCGCTCGTGGTGATAGCATTTCCAGTCTTATGGATGTGCCTATATTCTGTGATTTTTCGGGTGTATTTCCTGAGGAATTGCCTGGCCTTCCTCCTCAGCGAGAGGTGGAGTTCACTATCGAGCTCGCATCGGGTACCTCACCTTTGTCGAAGGCCCGGTATCAGATGGTTCCAGCCGAACTCGCTGAGTTGATGGCGCAATTACAGGAATTGCTGGATAAGGGTTTTATCCGCCCTAGTACTTCTCCATGGTGTGCTCATGTTCTGTTTGTTAGAAAGAATGACGGTTCCTTAAGGCTGTGTATTGATTATAGACAGCTGAATCAGGTAACAGTGAAGAACAAGTACCCGCTTCTGAGGATTGATGATCCATTGGATCAGTTGCAATCTGCCATGGTGTTTTCAAAGATTGACTTAAGGTCTGGATATTACCAGTTGAGGATCTACCAGTCAGATATGAGTAAGACAGCTTTTAGGACCCGGTATGGGCATTATGAGTTTTTGGTTATGCCTTTCGGCTTAACCACTGCTCCAACAGCTTTTATAAATATGATGAACTGGGTTTTCAAAGCTTATATGGATCAGTTTGTAGTGGTGTTTGAGGATGACATCTTAGTATATTCTTCTTCTGAGGAGGAGCATGTTAGACATCTTCAGGTGGTGCTACAGGTCCTGAGGGAGTACCAACTCTATGCCAAATTTAGCAAATATGTGTTCACTCGTAAAGATCTAAACTTAAGGTAGCGTAGATGAATGGAGTTCATTAAGGACTATGATCTCGATCTTTCTTATCACCCGGGTAAGGCTAACATTGTGACAGATGCCATGAGCCAGAAGGCGGTCATGTCATACCTTATGATTCAAAAATGAAAGTTATTTCAACAGGTTGTAGAGTCTTCTTTCAGGATTCCTCGAGAAGGTGGCAGAGGGGCGGTGGCTAGTTTGATTGTAAGACCAATGGTGTACCATTCGGTGATTGAGGCTCAGAGGATAGATTCAGAGTTACCACAGATACTACAGATATCTGAGGTGAAACTATGAGATGATGGCACAGTCAGGTTTAGAGGTAGACTTTATGTCCCGACAGAGGAAGAAGTACGCATGAGTGTTCTTGATGAGGCACATAGTTCCAGATATGTCGTGCACCCTGGAACCACCATGATGTACTATTGTCTGAGGAAACACTTTTGATGGCCAAGGATGAAGAAGGATGTGGTTGATTATGTGGCGAAGTGCCTGATCTACCAATAGTGAACGTAGAACATCAGAGGCCGAGGGGTTTACTGCAATAATTGTCGATACCAGAATGGAAATAGTGTTAGTCTTAGGTGGCCTACAAGCTAATATGACTTTGTAATCTCGTTCATATTTATTAATATAATGGCATATTCATTATGTGTAAATCATATTAATTATTGTCTCATAATGAAGTCCGTGAATATGTGCGATAGTGATCAGGTTATGATGAGATCATACTAGTGAGACTGATCACTTAAACACACATATTCTTAATCGTTCCTAGTCGGAGGATATCCGAGAAGGACATCGGATATCCGGTTAGACTAGTACAGATTACTCCTGCTCACAAGATGAGGGTGACTGATCTCATAGTCACTTGTGTAGAGATACTAAGGCGAATCTTTAGGTGCTCATTAGAGAATGAGTTCACTGAACTGATCCGACTGAATCGCTGGATGGTACTATACCTCACTGTCAACCAGCTAGATTTTATTGTCGCAGTTGCGTGGATGGTCCTCGGACCTGAGACACCAAGGACACCTTGTCGGTAGACTTCTGTGCTTTAACCTTGGTTTATGAAACTCTAACTACGAGATTCTAAACAGCCAAAGATCGGGTACAACGGAATACTGTCGAAGGGAATTGTGTCAATAAGGAATCATTCGCTCTCGGTACGATGAGAGAGAATGCTCTAAGAAGGATGTGCGGAAGTCCCTGGCCAAGACGGACGATAATATCGGGAAAGGAGTTTTCCGATATTCATCAGCGGCATCCAATCCAAGTGAGTCGACCGGTTAGAGTTTGACAGCACGCCATACCCTGAGTTGACTCAAGAGCATTGTACGAATGAAGGATTATATCCACGCGGTAACTGTCGGCGGAAAGATTCCAAGAGTGGGTTACTTAACCCCGATACCTTCCAGGTTCACGCGGTGTGCTTGGCACCCAACATGATCGAAGGCCCGATCGAATTCGATGTGCGACATCAATTCGATTGATTAATTAATTAATAAAAAGTTAATAATTGATTAATAAAGCCAGTGAGGAGGCACTGGGCTTATTGGGCTATTAACTGGACTGGTTATTGGGCCTAGAGGGTCACACGCAAAGGATTCTCAAGGAGATGGATAAATAAGTGGGTTTTATATAAACCGGAGGTTTTTATGAAAAATCGCGCAGTTAGTATAAAATATAGCGAACGAGCTGAGCAGGCCAAGCTGCTGCTAACCTTAGCCGCCCCTCCTCTCTTCCTCTCTCTCTCTCTCTCTCTGGCACCCCAGGTCGGATCTGCTCCGCTGCTTCTCCGACTCCCATTCGACGGAAAATCGTCCGCACGTTGCGGCGACCGTTGCGGCGACCTGCGAAGGTTTTGTGGCTACGAAGAACGAGGAACGTGAGGATATCCACCGCGTGTAGGATCGCGTGGACTCCGCTAGAGGTCGGGCGCTTGCACGGCTTGCGGTGTCACACCGACGGAACCGAAGGGTTGCAGATTCGAATCTGCACACGATAAAAACCGATTATCCAATAATCCAATTTTTAGATTTTTCGAAACGGGAACGGATCTCCATTTTTATTTGATTTCCGTTGTGCGGGAGATCCGGAGAAACCCGAGAAACCAACAAATAGGAGCTTGTGACCATGGATTTTGTGATGGGATTGCCTGTGATTTCCAGTAAGAGAGATACGATATGGGTGATTGTTAATCGATTGAGAAAGTCAGCTCACTTCCTAGCCATTAGGAAGTATTGGTTAGTCAGTAGGTTGGCCAAACTATTTTGGATCGGATCGTATCTCTACATGGTGTACCTTTGTCTATTGTGTCGGACCAGGATCCGAGGTTCACCTCAAGATTTTGGAGGGATTTCCAAAAAGCCTTAGGTACTCAACTGGCATTCAGCTCAGCTTATCATCTCGAGACCGATGGACAGTTAGATAGGACTATTCAGACTCGGGATGATATGTTGAGGGCTTGTTGCTTGGAATGGGGAGATTCTTGGGAACAGCACTTACCTACTGTGGAGTTTGCATACAGCAGTAGCTATCATTCCAGCATCAGCATGGCGCCGTACGAGGCATTGTATGGGCGACCGTGTCGATCTCCTTTGGATTGGTGAGAGGCAAATAGCGGGGCCAGAGATGGTTCAGCAGTGTGCAGAGGTTGTCAAACTGGTGCAGCAGCGGTTGACAGTAGCTCGGAGCAGGCATAAGAGTTATGTTAATGTTCATAGAAGACTGCCTGAGCTTGAGGTTGGAGTTACGTGTTCCTCTGAGTCTCACCCTGAAAAGGTGTGATGAGATTTGAGAAGAGAGGCAAGCTGAGTCCTCGATTTATCGGGCCTTTTCCTATTCTTTCCCGAGTTGGGGAGACAGTGTATCAACTAGCCTTGCCACTCAGTCTCGCAGGAGTCCAGATATATTCCATATATTGATGATGAGGAAGTATGTGCAGGATCTATCCCATGTCTTGGACTGCTCAGAGGTGGAGGTCTCGGAGGACTTGTCTTTCCCAGAGTATCCCATGCACATTACGAATCGTAAAGAGCAAGTCCTTCGGAACAAGGTTGTCCCTCTAGTGAAGATAATATGGCAGCATCGCTCCAGAGGTGAGGTGACTTGGGAGCGACAGGATGAGATGCGAGAAACATTTTTTTACCTATTTTAGTAAGTTTTCCTCCTTTGAGCATTGTATTTTTCCTTTCCTTTGGCGTTACCATAGTTGCAGAAATTTCGGAGACGAAATCTTCTTAAAGGGGGGGAGGATGTAAGGACTGAGGTTTCGGGCTGAGTTATCGAGCTCAGTTTTGATTTGGATTGCCTGGTTTGGGTCCTTGTGGGCATAGTGTATGGGTTCTGAACCGCATCTAGTTGGCAAGACATGCTTTTGAAAGGCGTCGGTCATGAGCGACGCAATTCAAAGCTATGCATGTATGACGCATGGACGACGTCAGGGTGCGTGAGCGAGCCCCAATTCTGTCGTCTAAATGGCATCGTTCTAAGACGACGCGATTCAGTAATCTTTTTGCTTGGCTCTCACCCTCCCGTGACACCCCCAGGCTGAGTTGGCAGTGCCAGGGGCGGGCTAGGGAGGGGTAATCACCCCGAACCACCCTCCTTTCTCCCACCTTTCTCATTTCTCTCCCCCTCATTCTCTCTCTTTCCTTTCCTCTCTTCCTCTTTCTCTTTCTCTTCCTCCACCACTCCATCTCCACACCACCACTTCCACCACCATCTCCACCATGGCTCCTCACGCTCTAGACAGCGGCCAACGTCTTAGCGGAGTGGCGGCATCCACGGCGGTGCCGGTGGCGGCATCCACGGCGGTGCCGGCGGCGGCTTGGCGGTGAGGCAATGAGGAGGCGGAGCTCGGTGACTCGTTGGCTTCGCGGTGGTGCTTCCGTGGAGAGGGGACTCCTCGAGAAGTCGGGAGGGGTTCAAGTAACCGATAGAGTGACAATACTCACGCGTTTTCGATCGATTAATCTTGAGGATTTTGGCGATTCCATATAGAAAATCATGATTAAGTCCTCTTCTTCTATTCTATCTCTTGCTAGTCTAGCCATGGTCTCCTAATATATGTGATTCTAGTATCATTTAGGTGATTTCTTGTTAATGAGAATGTCATGGTTGCATTGAGATTTTTTGGGTGGAATATGAGCATGATTAGGGTGATTTTTCATTGGAATGATCATGGATTGTATGGGATTGGGATTAGCATGTTTCAATGGGGTCAATAGATTCATTGTCTTGCTATAATTGTGTTTTATTCTCGGGTTGTTGAAGGGGGTTTGTACCGTGGCTCGGTGAGATCAGGGGGAGAACTGGTCTCGGGAGCTAAATCGCGTCCACGCAGGCCGACGCGATTTGCAAATCGCGTCCGCCTAAGTCAACCCGATTCAGGACCCTTGTATCTGAGTAACCGAGGCCAAAACGTAAGGAAAATCGGTTTTAAGGCGATTGAATCGCATCCATCTAGGTCGACGCGATTCAAACTTGAGCCCCTCTAATTCTTGCATCCATAGAATGTAGTTAATATATACATCGAGTTAATTTCCCTATATATTATATAAATTAGATCCTTGTATAATGTTAGATAACTTTGTTAATGCATGCTTGAAATCATACTTTGGGGTAGGGTTTTTCACGTACTCGGAATCGCATGTTTTGTGCATATGTGGTTATAGACCTAGAGTGATAGTTGATTAGCTTTTACATCCTGTGTCGGTGTGGGAGTGGCACAATGTCGGTGTGGGAGTGACACGGTGGTGTAGACACGTTAATTTTGACATCATGTTAAGTAAATTTCATATCATATAATAATGCCTCAAAATAGTCTGATATTTAATTATTAGTTAATTTTTATTAATCTTTCTGAATTAATTATCTAAATGACATCGGGTCAGACAGACATAATTTAAGTTAATTAATTAAATTGATTTTAACTCAAATTTTAATCAAATATGAAAAAGTCTAAAAGACATCGACATGCGTAGACGTTATTTAGAGTTTATTCCTATTTTGATATTTAAATTTGAATTTTAATTAATTGATTAATTAGCTAAAAGACGTCTTCCGGGCACGACGCCATTTAGATTTTCTAAGCCGATTCTGTCTCTTCTTCCGATGTTTATCCTTATCTTAATTAGTCTAAAAGACGTCTGCCATGGGCGACGTATTTTAAATAATTACAGATAATAATAAATTAATTTGTGTTTATCTGTTTGTTAGTTGGATTAACTTCAAAATCTTTCATGTTAATCTTTAAGTAACCGCGGATGCGTGAACTTAAAGCCTATAAATACCCAACCCTTTGGTCATTAAAAAGTTAGTGATAATTTTGAGTGATAATTCTTGAAAGATTAGTGATAATTTTGAGCGATTCTTTGAGAGAGACGACGTCCAAACGCTGAAGGATCGAGGTGCTGCTACTACTTCTAGGAGTCTTGAAGCAAGCTTCATCCTTTCTTCATCGCTTCTTCATCCTTTCAAGATCTATTCAAGAACCAAGGCTTTCCAGGAGCCATCCAACTTAGTTCTTAATTAATTTCTACATCTTTTTTATACTTTCATCACATTAGCATCATAATTTCATCACATCACTCCATGCAACACACACTCACTAGCATAATTTTAAACCTATTTGTTTAAGGGGTTTCAAAAATCACAAACAAGTGAGTTCATTTGTTTAGTTGCATGATTAGAATCATTATTGGAATAGATACTACATCTATTTGAGTTCTTATTATTTTTTCTCTCTTTCTTTCTTTCTACTTTTTGTTGCAAGGTACAAAAGGAGATAAAGAGGAGAGAATCAACAACAAGGAAATCTGGATGATTCTCAAAGTCCGATAAGTATCTAAAGAAAGAACAAAGTCAAAAGGGCTCTCTTTCTTCAACCAGCTGAAAGAGGGGAATCAAGAATTCAACATCTCCCAATTCCAAAATAGGTAGGCGATCAATCTTTTCTTTTGGAACTTTTTAGTTAAAAGTTTCTGGCGATCACATTCACTTAGTTTCTTTTTAATAAGTTTATTTGTCACATAATCAACATAATTTCTCATGATAATCACATCCTAATTTGAGCACTTACAGGTGGCACCTAGGAGGCGAGGATCACCAGGTCTATCCTGGGGTAGTAGTTAGTGCCGGTGTGGGAGTGACACATTTCGGAATTCGTCACTCGTGGCTGGGCGGAGGCAAAACCACCTAGAGCTGGACAGGCCAGAATAGCCAGCATGCTATCCGAGGAGTTGTTGTTCCGATGCAGCGGGTCGGTGTTTTCCTGTTCGACTTGGCAGTTTCTTGTGTGCTTTTTACTGTAGACACGCAGTTTTTAATTATTGCTTACTTTATGCACATATGCCTATATCTCCTTACTAAGCTGTGGTTGTGTGAGGGAGGTAGTGATCGCGGGATCTCTACTTAGTCCAATTCTAGTGTGGCTCACTCCCTGTGTTTTCAGATGAGGGTTCCCGACGGGCATAGGAGTTGTGGTTCCGTCTCGAGTTGTGCGCCAGCAACCACTGTTTCAGGATATGCTCCGACGTAGTTATACTTTTTATTTCTAGCCTGTACGCACTATTAATTCCTTTTAGTTGTGGACTATGTATTTATTTGTTGAATCGAGTCGAACTGCAATAATTTTCACTTCCTACACTTTTTACTTCACAGTCCGGTACTTGTGTAGATTGTTTGGCTCAGTTTATCATTTATTTCACAGACTAACTTGAGATCCTGGTTTAATTCCTAATTATAATGGTCTAATACCCATTTAGCAATTGGATCCCCGATTATAGGGTAGCAGGTCGTTACATCAACCCCCTCGGCGACTTCACCCCCTTGGGGTTGTCGTTTAGCCATTCTCCTCCGTCTCCACATTTCCTCCAGTCTCGCAGTTACGTTGTCGTCGCCCGCCATTGGATCGGCTAAAGGAACGCCCGCGGGGAAGTGGAAGTACCCGAGAGAAGGCCCGACATCGAGCCGGTGAATCTCTGCGGGTGGCGGATCTCCTGGGGCTACCTCACCGCCTTCTTCATCAACGTAAGCTACCTCCTGCGCGGCAAGAGTGGCTCGTACAAACATCTCAGCTGAAAAATAAAGCAGACAGTTAGTGAACGACCAAAAAAACCCTCTTTATAAGACCAAGAGGGACACTTACCTCGAGACTCCCGTAGGACAAGGTCAGCCGCCAGCAAGGCTTTCTTGGTAACTTCAAGGTCGGTGTCGGTCACAAGTTGGGCCTTGAGAACCGCCTTCCTAAGCTCCACATATGGGGGAATCCAATAGGATAGTGGAACCTCTACATGGGAGTGAAGTTGAAGGTACAGTGGAAGTCCCAAGGGAGAATCACTTTGGGATCTCAGGTCACGAAGAAAAAGTGATTTTTCCACGATTTGTGACTCGAAGCGGTAGATCTAAGTCGAAGGAACAAATTGCGGGGACAAGCCTTCACAAAGAAGAACCCGTCATCAGGATGAGTGTGAGGCAGGCACTGGAACATACACTTGAAGAGAAGGACCGAGGGATTTACCCTTCACTCATGGCAGATGAGAAGGAAGGCAAAGATGTAGAACCAATCATTGGAGCTAAGTTGGGCAGGAGCTAGTTGGTACTGCTACAATAGGTTACAAACAAAATGGGAAATCGGGAGACGGAAGACCGCAGTAAACATCTCCTTATTGGCTAGAAAGGAATTGGGGGCCTTAGAGGAGAGTCGGTTACCTAGGCCGGACTCTACTAGGCGGTACCCGTAAGGCACCCTGTACTCCTCCATTAGTTTGCCCAACTCCGCCTGCTTAATAACACTACGGCTGTGTCGGACCAGTGCCGGAGCCCTCCTCTCAGATTGCCTGGAAGTACTAGCAACCTCGTTAGAAGCCATACGCACCGTCAAAAGTGATGACTGACCAGAAGTGGGCCTTGCAGGTAATGACTGACCAGACGTACTATTAGAAGTCGAAGGTGTTAGTTTAGGTGGCCTACAAGCCAATCTGACTATGTAAATCTCGTTCATTTATCAATAAAATGACATAATATTCATTATGTGTAAATCGCATTAATTATCGTTTCATAATGAAGTCCATAAATATGTGCTATAGTGATCAGATTATGATGAGATCATACTAATGAGACTGATCACTTAAACACACATATTCTTAATTGTTCCTAGTCGAAGGATATCCGAGAAGGACATCGGATATCCGGTTAGACTAGTACAGATTACTCCTGCTCATATGATGAGGGTGACTGATCTCATAAGTCACTTGTGTGGAAACACTAAGGCGAATCTGTAGGTGCTCATTGTAGAATGAGTTCACTGAACTGATCCGACTGAATCGTTGGATGGTATTGTACCTCACTGTCAACCAGCTTGATTCTATTGTCGCAGTTGCGTGGATGGTCCTCGGACCTGAGACACCAAGGACACCTTGGCGGTGGACTTCTGTGCTTTGACCTTGGTTTACGAATCTCTAGCTATGGGATTCTAATACGCCAAGGATTGGGTACAACGTAATACCGTCGAAGGGAATTGTGTGTCAATAAGGAATCATTCGCTCTCGGTACTTAGAGGGAGAATGCTCTAGGAAGGATGCGCGAAAGTTCCTAGTCAGGGCGGACGATAATATCGGGAAAGGAGTTCTCCGATATTCATCAGCGGCATCCAATCCAAGTGAGTCGACCGGTTAGGGTTTGACAGCTCGCCATACCCTGAGTTGACTCGAGAGCATTGTACGAATGAAGGATTATATCCACGCGGTAACTGTCGGCGGAAAGGTTCCAATAGTGGGTTACTTAACCCCAAATACCTTCCAGGTTCACGCGGTGTTGCTTGGCACCCAACGTGATCGAAGGCCCGGTCGAATTCGATGTGCGACATCAATTCGATTGATTAATTAATTAATAAAGGGTTATTAATTGATTAATAAAGCCAGTGAGGAGTCACTGGGCTTGTTGGGCCATTAACTGGACTGGTACTTGGGCCTAGAGGGTCACACGCACATGATTCTCAAGGCGATGGATAAATAAGTGGGTTTTATATAAACCGGGGATTTTTATGAAAAACCGCGCGGTTAGTATAAAACATAGCGAACGGGCTGAGCAGGCCAAGCTGCTGCTAACCCTAACCGCCCCTCCTCAGTTTCTGTCTTTCTCTGGTGTCCAGGCAGATCTAGATCTGCTCCGCCACTTCTCCGAATCCCGTTCGACGGGAAATCGTCCGCGCGTTGCGGCGATCATTGCGGCGACCGGCTGAGTCTTCGTGGGCTGCGAAGAACGAGGAACGTGAGGATATCCGTCGCGGGGAAGATCGCGTGGACTTCGCTAGAGGCCGGGCGCTTGCGCGGCTTGCGGTGTCGCACCGACGGAACCAAACGGTTGCGGATTTGAATCCGCACACGGTGAGAACTTCGATAATCCGATTATCGTACTTTAGATCTTCGAAATGGGAAAACGGATCGCTGTAAATTTTTTATTTTCCGCTACGTGAGCGATCCGGAGAAATCGAGAAAACCCAACAGTGGTATCAGAGCCAGGTCCCAGTGTTTCTCGTCCCGTTTCGGTTTCCGAAATTAATTTTTCATGAGTTATTCCATGCGTTTAATCCGATTAAAATGATGGAATAGTGTTCATAAGATGAACACAAATAATTTGATTATTTTTCTATGATTTTTTGGATTTTATTTGGGGTTTTCGGAGTTCTTTGTGGGACGATGAACGGGGTGTTTTCGGCGGCTTCGTACGCGATTCCCAAGCGTTGGGATGGCGGCCCGAATGCACGGATCTCTTGGTGATAGTCACCACTACACATCCGACATATTTGCCGGCGCCGGAGTGGCCTTGGAGAGTTGCAAATATGAAGCCCTAATTCGGATTTAACCCTTAAAAACCAAATTTTAGGGGAGGATTAGGGTTCGAACCAGGGGGCCATTTGGCCACCGCCGGCTGCCCCACCGGTGCCGGGCAGGTCACCGGCGGTGGGGGCGTTGCCGGCGGTGCCTGGCGGCGCCTGCGTCGGCGCCCAGCGGCGCTGCCATGGCCTCCTCCCCGCCGCCTGCAACTAGGGTTGCAAGAAAGAGGGGCGTCGGGTTCGGGGTTGGTGGAGGCCGGCCCGAGCCAGTTCGACTGGCCAAACCGGCCGGCCTAAGGGCCCCAGACCGGGCCCGCCCTTGCTCGGACCAGGGCGCTCCAGGTCCGAGCCCCTGGCCGAGCCAGGGCTCGCACCTGGCTCGAGCCAGGCCTGCACCGGACCGGGCGGTCAAGGGGCGCGACCCAGGCCCGAGCCTGGTTCGGACTAGGGCTCGAGCCTGGCTCGAGCCAGGCACCAATTGGGCTGGGCCCAAGAAAACACCAAAACCCCAAATGCCCATTTAAGATAAAATTGAGATTGAAATTAATTTTAAAATTCAAAAACTGTTTTGAAATTTAAAATTGTTATTCAATTGTTTTATTTCACTGGGCTTATAATGATTTTGATTCATTATTTGATTAACAATTAGTTCTTAACAGTTTGGGTTAATTATTAACTTAAATGTTAATTTAATAATTAACCTAAGTTGTCTAATTTTAAGAGTTAAAATTAGTAGTTAATAATCATTAATCTAAATGTTAGATTATTAGTTATTAATGAATCTATTTATTAATTAGTTAGAGTTAGTTATTAATTTAAGTGTTAAGTTAATAATTAATTCTAAATTGACTAATTTAAATGTTAAGTTAGTAGTCTTTAATTATTATTGTTAATTATTAATTTAAGGGTTAAATTAATGATTAACATTAATCTTCTAATCTAATAGTTAGATTAGTAATTATTAATTAAATAAAGTTAACTATTAATTTAAGTGTTAAGTTAATAATTGATTTTAAATTAATTAATCTAAGAGTTAGATTAGTAGTTAATTAATAATTAGAGTTAATTAATAATTTAAGTGTTAAATTATTAATTAACTTAGTTGGACTAGTCCAAGAGTTAGATTAATTAATTATTAATTAGTTAATATTAATTATTGGTTTAAGAGTTAAATTAATAATTAATATTAATTGGCTAATCTAAGTATTAGATTAGTAGTTAATAATTAATTTGGTTGATTATTAATTTAATTGTTAAATTATTAATTGACTTCATTGGATTAATCTAAGAGTTATATTAGTCTTTAAAATAGTCTAATTGTTAGATTATTAATGGGATTTAATCTAAGTGTTAAATTATTAGAATTGTTCTAATTTGCATGGAATAATCTGGAAATATTAATTCGGAGTGTGTGCGCATATGATGTGTGTTTATTGCTTTTAAATTTGATTCAATTGCATGTTAAGATAATAAATGAGTTTTTCGAAATTCAAATACCAATTTTGATTGGATCCCAGCTTTTTGAAAGCCAAAATTATTTATTTTGAAAACTCATTTGTTTTAGCCATGTGATGCGCTGAATCATGTGTGGAATGTTTAAAACACACCGTGGTCATGGATATGCACTTAATTTATTATTCATGTGATGAATGGATTGTGTGGATCGTAGATGTATGATTGTTTATTAATTATTAATAAATAGAGGTCTACGCACCTCTCTCTCTCATACTCCGATGTATTTCTACCTCCCTCTCTCTCTCGTACTCGCCATAAGGCCCTCTTCTAATTACATGTAATTCTAGAATTAATGTAATCTGATCGAGGCAACCGAGGAAGGAGCGAGGACGATCCACAGCTGCAACTAGGAAGACGATAAGATGGAGATCTTTTGCCTATGTGCTTGCAGGTTATCTAATATAATTGTTGTGTTAGGTTGTGTGTGCGTTTGACTGTTGGCTCCAGTCAAACCCACTGTGCTATTCATGACCACACTAATGACATGTATGAGATGCATTGATTTCTTTTGATTATGAATCAAAGCAGGTTATAGTATTTAGTAAATATATACGATATATCTATATACTATCACCTAGGAGAGAACAAGATAAAAGTTATCTAAATACCCTCAGATAAACTCTAAGCCGTAACGTGAGTAGTTGAGAACTTACCGCGTGGTCCACTATCGTTATAGTCATAGGATTCGAATCACTTTAGGCAGGTTTGTTGTGCTATCCACAAGGCCTGCTTAATTAGGAGGAGAAATTGTGGCTATGGCATTAGATGCCTATATGATCGGGGTAGAGGAACCATGTAGCTTTGTTGTGCTATCCACAAGGGCTGCATGCAAATCTATGCTCGTCGCGTAATGATGGTAAGCTTAGACCAGAATTAATGATTTGTTGTGCTATCCACAAGGCCATTAAATCTCTGGGGACCGAAGCTATGATCAGATATTGCAAGGAGTTGCAAGTCCCATGAGTTGGGTGCTCTCTGATTGTATTACAGTTTGTTGTGCTATCCACAAGGCTGTAGTGCAAGTCATTGAGATTCTGATCTCCACTAGGAGACTGTCGGCGTCTCCCGTTCTGTATAACTGAGGGTTATACAGTTCGTCGAAAATTAGTGGGAGTTAAACTTGAACAAAAGACCATATCTTGTTTTAAATTTTAATAATTGAACATCTGCTAAGTAGATTTTACTTATCTCCTGTATGGAACTATGTAGTCGAATAACCCACTCCGTGGCATACTTGATGCCCTTTTGACTTACCTGATCTACTCGGATTGATTCAGAAACCTAAGGAATGTCTTCAGATCTGAGCACATTGACTTTGTCCCTAGAGCTGATCCTCCTGTTGAATCGGCATTGGATGCCCCTGAAGTAGAGATGACAGCTAACGATAAAGGATCGAAGGACAAAGGTAAAAGAGTAGTGAAAGGTGACTGCTTCTACTATAAGCAGTATGGTCGCTGGAAAAGGAACTACAAGGAGTTCCTTCATGATAAAGCTCATGGAAGAGTGAAGCTGTCTGAAGCTTCAGATATCTATATGATAGATATCAACTTATCAGTTAGAGATTCCACATCGTGGGTATTAGATACTGGATGTGCTTTTCATATCTGCCATGATGTGCAGATGCTGACAAGTAAGCGCAAGCTGAGACAAGGTGAGGTGGAATTGAGGCTAGGAAACGACGCAAAAGTTGCGGCGATTGCTGTTGGGATAACAAACCTCAAGCTTCCATCGGGAGACACCTTATTATTAGAAGATTGTTATTATGTTCCTAGCATAATAAAGAACATCATATCAATATCTTGTTTGGACAAGATATGATATAGGTTGACTATTGAGAATAGAAGTTGTTCGATTTATTATGGTAATAAATCAATAGCTTCAGCATCTTTAGTCAACGATCTATATCTATTAGATGTTTCTCATTACAATCTTCAGATTGACAAAGCTCTTAAGAAGAGCAAGAATTGTGTGAACCAAGCCTACATGTGGCATTGTAGACTTGGGCACATTGGCGAAAGCAGGTTGCAAAAGTTGCACAAGCATGGTTACTTAACAGCATTCGATTATGAATCGTTTGCAACATACGAATCCTGTCTTATGGGAAAGATGGCAAAATCTCTATTTAATGGACATGGAGAACGTGCCAAGGACATTTTGGAACTAATACATTCAGATGTATGTGGTCCAATGTCCACCCAAGCCAAAGGTGGCTTTTCATACTTCATCACGTCACCGATGACTTCTCAAGATTCGGCTATGTGTACTTAATGAAGTACAAGTCGGAAGCATTTGAGAAGTTCAAGGAGTTCAAGAATGAGGTAGAGAAGTAGTCAGGAAAGAGTATTAAAGCTCTTCGATCAGATCGAGGAGGAGAATACTTGAGTACTAATTTCACACAATTCTTAAAGGATAATGGTATCCTTTTTCAGCTGACCCCTCCATATACACCACAGATGAATGGTGTATCAGAAAGGGGGAATCACACCTTGTTGGACATGGTGTGATCCATGATGAGCTTTTCGTGATTACCAGTGTCCCTCTGGGGGTATGCTCTACAGTCAGCAGCATACCTACTGAACAGAGTACCCAGCAAGTCTGTGGCCTCTACTCCATATGAGATATGGAAAGACAGGAAACCAGAATTTAAACATGTTAAAGTCTAGGGTTGTCCTGCTCATGTAAAGAGGCATGATCCAAACAAGCTGGAATCATGAACTGATAAATGCAGGTTTGTGGGATATCCAAAGGAAACCTTTGGATACTATTTTTACCATCCTGGTGAACAAAAGGTGTTTGTCGCCAGAAAGCTGTCTTCTTGGAAAATGAATACCTTCTCCGGGAGGACAGTGGGAGTAAAATAGTACTGGAAGAGGTTCCAGATCCCCAAACAACTACATTATCATCAGATGAGATATCAGTTCCTGAATCTGTTCAGGTACACACAGATGAGCCTCGTAGATCTGGTAGAGTACCTAGACTACCCGAATGATATGTGGGACATATTGCTGAAGGTGAGTCTAAGGTGGAATATAATGAGGATGATGATCCTAAAACCTACCAGGAGGCCATAGAAGGCCCAGAAGCCGGGAAATGGCGAGAAGCCATGAACTCAGAAATCCAGTCCATGTACACCAACCAAGTTTGGAACTTGGAGTACTTGCCCGAGGGTATTGTACCCATCGGTTGCAAGTGGATCTTTAAGAGAAAGATCGGTACTGATAGACGGATCGACACTTATAAGGCAAGGTTGGTGGCAAAGGGATATCGTCAAAGGCAAGGAATTGACTATGACGAGACTTTCTCACCAGTTGCCATGATAAAGTCGATCAGAGTTTTGCTCGCTATTGCCGCACATTTTGATTATGAAATCTGGCAGATGGATGTGAAGACTGCCTTCCTCAATGGTAACCTTGAGGAAGAGGTGTATATGATACAACCAGAAGGTTTCACATCCAAAGGATCTCCAGATAAAGTGTGCAAGCTTCAGAGGTCCATTTATGGACTGAAGCAGGCTTCCCGGAGCTGGAACATAAGATTTGACGAGACTGTCAAGTCTTATGACTTCATTAAGAATGAAGATGAGCCTTGTGTGTACAAGAAGACCAATGGGAGTGCAGTCACTTTTCTAGTTCTTTACGTAGATGACATACTACTCATTGGGAATGATGTAGCTATGATGTCATCAGTAAAGATCTGACTGTCGAAAAACTTCTCCATGAAGGATTTGGGAGAAGCATCCTACGTATTGGGAATACGGATCTATAGAGATAGATCAAAGAGGATGCTTAGAATGACCCAATCTTTGTACATAGATACCATAGTCAAAAGGTTTGGCATGGAAAATTCCAAGAGAGGTTTCATACCGATGAGACATGGAATTAATCTCTCAAAGGAGCAGTCTCCTAAGACTCCTGATGAGAGGGCATTCATGGATAGAATACCCTATGCCTCTGCCATAGGATATATCATGTATGCCATGCTATGTACACGGCCTGATGTTGCATTTGCTCTAAGTGTTACGAACAGATTTCAGGCTGATCCAGGCGAAGAGCACTGGAAGGTAGTGAAATGTATCCTTAAGTACTTGAGAAGAACTAAGGATATGTTTCTTGTCTATGGAGGAGGTGACTTGAAACTACGAGGCTTTACTGACTCGAGTTTCCAATCAGATCCAGATGATAGCAAGTCAACATCTGGATTCGTGTTTACATTGAACGGAGAGGCAGTGTGCTGGAAGAGTTCCAAGCAAGTAACCACTGCAGATTCGACGACTGAAGCTGAGTACATCGCTGCAGCTGAAGCCGCCAAGGAAGCTGTGTGGTTGAAGAAATTCATCACCGACCTCGGCTTAGTTCCCAGTATCTCTGAGCCTGTTCCACTGTTGTGCGACAACAATGGAGCAATTGCGCAAGCGAAAGAGCCGCGGTCTCATCAGAAATCGAAGCAGATTCTGAGGCGCTTTCACCTTATCAGGGAGATCATATCCAGAGGAGATGTAGTAGTGGAAAGAGTTCCATCGGTCGACAATATAGTAGATCCACTGACAAAGCCGTTGGCTCAAATTGTGTTTGAGCGTCACCTAGAGTCTATGGGCTTATTGTATAAAGGTGATTGGCTTTAGTCCAAGTGGGAGATTGTTAGTTTAGGTGGCCTACAAGCCAATCTGACTATGTAAATCTCTTTCATTTATCAATAAAATGGCATAATATTTATTATGTGTAAATCGCATTAATTATCGTTTCATAATGAAGTCCATGAATATGTGCTATAGTGATCAGATTATGATGAGATCATACTAATGAGACTGATCACTCAAACACACATATTCTTAATTGTTCATAGTCGGAGGATATCCGAGAAGGATATCGGATATCCGGTTAGACTAATACAGATTACTCCTGCTCATATGATGAGGGTGACTGACCTCATAAGTCACTTGTGTGGAAACACTAAGGTGAATATGTAGGTGCTCATTGTAGAATGAGTTCACTGAACTGATCTGACTGAATTGTTGGATGGTATTGTACCTCACTGTCAACCAGCTTGATTCTATTGTCGCAGTTGCGTGGATGGTCCTCGGACCTGAGACACCAAGGACACCTTGGCGGTGGACTTCTGTGCTTTGACCTTGGTTTACGAATCTCTAGCTATGGGATTCTAATACGCCAAGGATTGGGTACAGCGTAATACCGTCGAAGGGAATTGTATGTCAATAAGGAATCATTCGCTCTCGGTACTTAGAGGGAAAATGCTCTAGGAAGGATGCGCGAAAGTTCCTGATCAGGGCGGACGATAATATCGGGAAAGGAGTTCTCCGATATTCATCAGCGGCATCCAATCCAAGTGAGTCGACCGGTTAGGGTTTGACAACTCGCCATACCCTGAGTTGACTCGAGAGCATTGTACGAATGAAGGATTATATCCACGCGGTAACTGTCGGCGGAAAGGTTCCAATAGTGGGTTACTTAACCCCAAATACCTTCCGGGTTCACGCGGTGTTGCTTGGCACCCAACGTGATCGGAGGCCCGGTCGAATTCGATGTGCGACATCAATTCGATTGATTAATTAATTAATAAAGGGTTATTAATTGATTAATAAAGCCAGTGAGGAGTCACTGGGCTTGTTGGGCCATTAACTGGACTGGTACTTAGGCCTAGAGGGTCACACGCACATGATTCTCAAGGCGATGGATAAATAAGTGGGTTTTATATAAACCGGGGGTTTTTATGAAAAACTGCGCGGTTAGTATAAAACATAGCGAACGGGCTGAGCAGGCCAAGCTGCTGCTAACCCTAGCCGCCCCTCCTCAGTTTCTGTCTTTCTCTGGTGTCCAGGCAGATCTAGATCTGCTCCGCCGCTTCTCCGAATCCCGTTCGACGGGAAATCGTCCGCGCGTTGCGGCGATCATTGCGGCGACCGGCTGAGTCTTCGTGGGCTGCGAAGAACGAGAAACGTGAGGATATCCGTCGCGGGGAAGATCGCGTGGACTTCGCTAGAGGCCGGGCGCTTGCGCGGCTTGCGGTGTCGCACCGACGGAACCAAACGGTTGCGGATTTGAATCCGCACACGGTGAGAACTTCGATAATCCGATTATCGTACTTTAGATCTTCGAAACGGGAAAACGGATCACTGTAAAATTTTTATTTTCCGCTGCGTGAGCGATCCGGAGAAACCGAGAAAACCCAACAGAAGGGATGCGCCCCATCATCGCAACTCAAGATGTCTCGTCACCCACAAAATGGCGCCATGTGTACAATCGATACATTCGATACCGTTCAAGTGGCGCGAGCGGCAGGGGAATGTCATCCCCTTCCTTAAATGGGGATCTTTTCAGCATGCAATCGACATCCTGTTTCCCGCACCAGCCAGTCTTATCAACCCCATTCGAATTTAGAAACTCGAAGGGGGGGGGGGGGGGGCAGTAATGAGGGGTAATTGGGATCCGGCCCAATCGGGCCCAATTAGCATAAAGCCCAAGGACTCGCGGCCCATAGGTTGTCACATGATGGCATCATATGACTTCTCCAGATTCCCTGATAGGTAAAGTAGAGGCCGGGACCCAGAACGTGGGGGTCTTGGTTCCCTAGAGAGCCAAGCTTTAAAGGAGTCAACGCCTTAGTTGGTACCGCCCGAGATCATTGACGTCTCTGTCGAAGCTCCCGACTACTGAGAGGATCTAATTATCTCTATTATCTAGGCCTTCGCTTCTACTAGAGAAGACAAGGACCCCGAACTCAAAGCTTACGGTCCTTGACCTCCTAAGAGAGTGGGGCCCCCCTGGCTCGATCCATTACTTCACCCCGCCGCCAGGTGGGTCTTACAGTCTGACAGCATAACCGTCCACTAAAGGCAAGTCCCCATGATTTTGCTCCCTCTATCATCAGAGGAGATCTCTCCTTTCGCCCCTCAATTAAGGGGCGTGGATTGTGGGCCAACTAACTCTATGAGGGCAACGGCCCCCACGATGCCGCACGGGGAGGGGAGGAGAAATACCCCAACTTTCCTCCATAATGAGGTATGTTCAAAACCACGCTCGACTCAAGAGAATTCATTATCCTCTACCTCTCTCAAGAGACCCGACTTAGGCATCGGAGGGTCTAGCCCCCCACGAGAACGGGAACCCTCTGACGTCCTCTTTTCCTCTTACAGGCTTCAGACCCTGAGCGTTTTGTTTTCTACAAATTCTATCGAGTAGCTAGAGATTGGATCGGACAGTCACCATCACCTAACCATTTTTTGACTGCTACACCATATAACAGAAAACGAAAATTCAATGTATTATAATTGGCTTTAATATTTAATTATATCACCTGATAACTTGTTTAACTTAATTTAAATTTAAAAAAATAATAAGATTTCGATTGTCTAAATAGGGGATGCTCTCGCGGTGCTCAGAATCGCACACTGTGTGATGAGTAGACTGTCCGAGTGAATTCACTGGACAAAATTTCTATATCCGTCAGTGTGCCAGACTGCATCACCACATCTTGTAGTCAACTAGCAGTCTTTGAATTTGAGAAGATTGGTCCTCTACCCAGGCCTTACAAGTATCAACTAGTATCGGCGCATTATAATTGGAATAATCATGCAAAAAGTATAGACAACAAAACGTAAGTATGACTATAGTATTAGTGTCTCTACTCAACCACTTACAGAATTTGAATTGAATTATCCAAAATTCTCAATACCGTATCAGAATCTATGATCATATTCTATAAGTCATACACCCTATATTTTTTATTATATGTATCCATATAAAAGAAGACAACATGTTAAGAATAGTTCGACATTAATTAAAAGAATAAACAAAATACGTTTAAAAGATTAAACTCCTCTTCATTCAATGTATTAGGATTTTGGGTTAAATGTGTCTAATACAAGTGATCAAACCCCACTCTATCTAGATATATATGATTGATCAAGGCATTCTGAAACGAGAGGCTCTCTGCCCTATGATTTACCATACTCGATCAGCTCATATCGATCTTAATCCTGTAAAAAAAAAATAGAATAGACGATCTCAATCCTATAATCGATAAACAAATTCAGAAATTATTATTATTGTTGTTATTATTGTTGATGGACAAATAAAAGGTATCGTCACAGCACCTCTACAGTGCATATGGTTTATTCTCCCATTTCCATGTATATGGCCTCCCTTAGAAACCGGTCTAATCCATACTCATCTGCTCCCGCGGGACGGCGGCGGCGGCCCTGCTATTAAGACGCTCTGGAAGGGCACGCCAGTGCAGACCTTGTTGTTCCCCTCGAGAGCCTCGCATTTCTTGTCGTCCCAGCCGGGACCGGAGAAGAGGAAGGCATATTCCGAGGAGTAGACGAAGTTGTAGCCACCGCACAGGGTGCTGACGTTGTGACATCCATACGTGTGAGTCTCGTTGGGACCGTTGCAGCCAGGGTCCCTGAACACCGTGAACCAACTTGCGGCGGCCGGCGGGGTGCCGAAGGCAAGGTCGGTTTTTCCGAGAGAGCATTTAATTTAGGTGTGTTTCTTCGAAAATTTATTTATTTATTGTTAAAAAAATAACTTTTTTTATAAATTTTTAGATATTCAAATAGAATTTTTAAGATTGTTCTTATCTCTAAGATTTAAATTTTCACCATTCAATCTTAAAAATCCATCGAAGTCATCTAATCGGACGTACATCAAAAAAGTTAAAAAATACTAAAAGATAATCAAAAAATAAAAAATTCGTCAGATTAGTCTTTAAGATTAATTTTATCTCTTAAAATTTTAGTTTCGATCTTCGAATAAAGACACATTTGATTGGACAACTACTGTTAAATTTTTTTATTTAAGAGTAAAGCTTAAATAAAAAAGAGTGAAAAATCTCCTAGGCAAAAATATTTGAATATTTTAATTTTTTTATGATTTTTAATTTTTTAAATCATAATGAAATTTGTTTAAAGAACACATATCTAAATAAGATACGACCCGCGACGATATTATATCCACCCTCGCACTATGGGAAGCAAGCAGTGTGATTCCTTTACAATCCATGCTTCATGTCTTAAACATTAAATTACGGATGTTTGGTTCTTACTTTCCCCCCGTCAAGTGTAGCTTTTAACTGAAAAGATTTGATTTGATTGAATACCAGATGTTCATCTTCCTTTACTCCTCGGAATTAAGCAACAGTGGGAATAGAATTTTCACGTCAAGGTGCCATAGTTATCTGAATATTTATGAGTATCTTCTACCTGGTGGTACGTATCCTGCTTAAGCAATAATGAAATGCTGTAACATTTATGATTTGAAATTTTTTACTAATCAAATATTACTGGTGGCGCATTTCCAATGAGTGCGGCGATTTCTCTTTGTGGGATTTCGGCGAGCACTTCCTTTTCTCTTTCTGCCGGTGATGTTTTTCTTCCCATTACCTAATGTTATCTTATGGGGAGTTTTCTGGTCCATGGTGAAGCTTCTGTCTTTCGGGAAACTCTGCTTCCGTGGTGGTGCGGGCTGTCAACCGATTTGGATAATATTCAATTTTGATTCGTATTCGCATCCGATCCGATTAGTCAGATGTTTATCCGATTGGAACATCCGACAGACATATTCGAATATCTGTTTAATTATTCGATTAATATTCGAAGCAGAAACGAAAATTAGATATCCGCTCTAATTATTTTCCGACCGATTATGTATTTTGATAAGTTCTTTTAATTTTAATGATGTTTATATGTTTAAGTAAATGACTTATTTAGATAAATTATTTAAGCCATTTTTATTATCTAAAGTATATTTAATAAAATATTTAAGTTATTTAAAATTTATGTAGATATTTATAACATGAATATTTATTAATTTAAATCTATGATATTCATGAATTATACAAAGAATAAAATTTACAAGTCATAAATTACAAGATAAAGTTGAAATAATCAAATATTCGAATTATTATCCGAATGCGGATATTATCCGGCCGAGTGAAATTCAGATAGAAAAATTTATTACTCGTCGTCAGATAGTACTGCTAAACGGTGTGGAGTCGGATGTTGTGATATCCGCTCCGTATTTGCTCTGTCGACAGCCCTAGGTGCGGTCGGATCTCCTCGAGGGATGATGGAGTTTCTTTGAAACTCTCGAGTTACTGAGTTTAGTGGTGTGCTCTGCTGATGCGTGTGTCTCTAGGTGCCACCCAGTCGCAACTGTATTTTCCGTGTGCAGTGATTTCTCGGCTACCTTCGCTCTTTACTCTGGCGAGGACGATCATGTCATGCAGATGCCCAGTTCTTCCCTGACGGTAGTTTGGTTTTCCTGCTGAGGGGTCCCGTTCTCTCTTTCTATTTTTTGTTATAGTACGGATGTATGTACCTTGGTGTTATGGTGTGCCTTACCTGGCCTGTTTGTGTTTGCTTATGTGTTGTACTCTTCTCAAGAACTATATTAATATAAATATATTATCTTCCTTGTTCAAAAAAAAAAAATCCCATTGAAAGGACGCATGCTCCCATGCCATCCACATTAATGCAAGAGATTCCTTCCCTATTAGGTTTTGAACTTATCTTCAACCTTGCCATGCATGGAATTAACTATGTTTCACATTAGAACTCATAATCACCCAATTCCGTAATTGATGCACAAATTGACATTACAACATTTTACATTCGTGGTCTAGCTCCTCAAAATCTTAAAGTAAATAATAGAGGATGCATCTCTCTCATATTCATATATTTTACTCTACACTTAAATGAGAGAGCATTTTAACACACCCAGCACCTTCACTAATACATGTACACTAACATATGTAGACTGTATTTTATAGACGACAAAGTGCTCTACAAAGAAAATTTCAGTTGAAATCATTGGCCGACCAACTATAACTTAAGAACAAAAAAGCACAGCCGACTATTTCTCTCATTTTTATATTTAATTTTTTTGTCTTCAAACATTGAACTGGAAACATCCTAACGTGTTTTTGTAAGAAATGAGACCTTCATAGAAGTAATCCGTACAATTCATCCTTTTTTTTTTTGCAAGCATAATGTGTTTTGGAACTACATTAGAGAAAGGGTCAATGTCTTTGCTGCAATTGCAATCCCTCCTCCTTAGTGCCACTAAATATTTGGATTAACGAGTCAATGAGTCAGAGAAGTATTCATCTACCTAAGATCAGGTCAATATGCAACATTGCACATCCGCTTAACTCTTCCGAGTCTTTCCAAAACTCAACAAATGCATGCCCCCATCTCCTTCTGTCACCACTCTGTTTTGCAATCATTCCTCGACTTTATATTTATCTTTTAGGTGCTGATTCATATATGATAGAAATTATGTCGATGATCCTTATGAAACTTTGGAAGGACAATTGACCATCTTTACTTCCACTGATCAACTAATGAAATGTAGAGAGTACTCCAGAGATTGAAAAAGATCTAGTATACGTCTACATGCTAAATCAAGTCGAAGATATTGATCAATTTTGTAAGGAATATGAAAATGAACTTGCAAATGAAGGGGATATGGAAAAAAAAATTTCTCAAGTAATTTAAGTCACGTGCCCAAAAATTAAGAGATGCACAGAATCCTCGATATACGGAGGAGATTTGGACATTGTCATTCAATCCATCCAGGCTGGTATCTTCATATTATGAATACATTGCAAATGACTTTAGATGATTTTTACAAGGTCAGTTGATTCTACAAAGTTTACCCAACTTTGCAGCATGATCGTCAATGCTCAACTTGATTTAGAGTGTGATGGTTATTATGACTAGATAATTAACATTGTTAAAATATCATTTGACAAGAACAGACGTATTATATTGTTTGAATGTAAACAATGAGATGTATATAACAAAGAACGAGGCTTTGAAATTGATGGACACAAAGTTATCAATCTAAATATTTGTCACAAATTAGGGATTAATAAATTATTTGTACTTACAAGTCAAATAGAATAAATATATTATGTGAACGATAATACCTAATAGGTGATAGTTGTCAAGTCACTGCCTAAGAATTTAAAATGTCTTTAATGATGTAAGTGATATTGATGAAAGCCATATCAAGAAGGCCCTGTTGATGTGTCTATCATGTTTGAATCAAATAATATGAATTTCAGTGTAGATGGACTTCAATGCATGAACTTACTAATGTGGATTTATATTCATTTAGTGAATATTCATTTTCATTGTCAATCATTACTTTTTTAAATTTATGTTTATTGTAGATCAATGATGTGCTTAATTATTTCTTTGACTTTAACGGATGTCAGATCATGTTGGTCAACTCTATAGGGTGTCTGCCCAATGGCCTTTCAGCCAATAGTTGCCTCAGTAGCCTCCCACATGGCGGAGGCCTCTCAAACACTAGGCTGAGCTCCTTGCATGTTATGCCTCAGGCACATAGAATGTTCTATGTTATGCCTCAGACACATAGAACACTAAGGAATGCATCTTCAATTGCTTCAAGTATATCCGTATGAAGTTAATGATTTTTTTAATATACTTAATTTATAATCGTATGTACATATAAGCTTTTATTTTTTTGGTTCTTGTTTAGATCTAGGGAGACGTAGGAGGGGTGCTTTTCAGGCCACGCGCATTTGGAGCATACCGACAAACTAGAAATTGTCCATATAGTTTAATTGAGGACTCTATAATGGGGAACCTATGTTAAGGACTTCCCCACATATTTGGGAGTCCTTAATAGAGTGCACTGCAACCTATGGCAGCAAGATTATGCAAAGCCCCTTGTCAATAAGAAGGAAGTTATTATGAGAGACATCACGATGATGGCAACATTATTTGTTGTTATTTATTCCTTGGTAATTTTTATGCTAGCCTTTAAACTTTTGTGTATGGCAAACTTTCGCGTTTGAGCAAACTTCGGTTGTAGATATCTCCATCTTTTACTATATAGGGAGATGAAGTCGAAATATAAGGGGACTTTGAAGAGAATGTAAGTATTATTAATTTCAATTTTATTATCATTTAACTTATCATCTTTTTGTGCTTACTAATATTTTCAGAAAAAAAAAAATGAACAATATGCGACGATGTGCCGCTAAAGAGAGAGCCTTCTTAGTGGCAACACATGTGTGAGATATGAGTCCGATAGGACCAAGTGGTAATGTATTTTAGTTTATAATTACTTTCATTTACTTAGTAATATTACGATATTCAATATATGTATATGTTCCTTTTTCTAAATGCAAAAAGTTCTTGATAGGAATAAGGTGAATCAATCCCATTTGTCCACACCTTATTGCAGAGGCCACACTAACATCTATCAGTTGAATTTTGCCTTCGTACGTGATTTTATTTTAATATATATATATATATATATATTTGTATAAACATATTTTAAATTTTCAATTAATTACATTTCTTATTTTAAACAATTAAAATAGCGATTGAAGGAGCATCCTTAGCCTATGTGTCTTGGAGCTTTTTAGATGACATAGTCTAAGATGCAGCATGATAGGAGTGTGGTGTAGAACGATAAACGAGGCAAAAAGATGATGGTAAAAGAATGAGTGATATCTTATTAATTATTAGTTTTAATATTTAAATGTGTATTCTTTGTGCAAAATAAGACCAGATGATGCAGTTGATTGCTTCCACTTCCCCCCAGAGGCCTTCGATGCCATGACAGTGGATGCCACAACCCCTACACTTATTCATGAGCAGACATTCATTTAGATGATAGGTCAGGATAGGCTTGGACGTGCCCGGTGCGGGAGATGTGGGGAGACATTGTGCTCTTGGTATGGGGTTCTGATATGAGCAACAACAATGGCAACAGTTACCAGCACGTCATGGAACAATAATCTCAATAGCAGGCTGAGATTGAGGGTTTGAAGAAAGTCATCGAAGAACAACATCAACATATGGCAACGCAACAAAATGACATAGAAGTTAAATTGCAAACACAATCAGTTTCGATGTGTAGTTAGATGGGGGTGTCTATTGGAGAGGAGATGTGAGTAGAGATATACAAGATGACTCAAGCCACAATTGTTGTTGCTATGGTGGAGCTTGCGAGCCAACCACGTGTACCACTTGTGCTGCCTGCGTTGCCTACGCCACTTGCACCACACATTGAGGGGGATGAGATAAGGAGGGGAACCATATTGGGGTGGGGACGATTGGGAGACAAATATTGTGTTTTTATTATCTTGTACACTATTTTGTGATGTGTGTTTTATATTTGTGATGTCACATTTGTGATCTTGTATTTATGTATTTGTTTTGTTTATGTGGTTCTTGATTGTATATTTTTTATTTATGTTTAATTTTTAATAGGTTGTAAACTTGTAAAAAAATGAAAATTTTAATATTTATTTAAACCAAAATTAGTAATGGCGACGGCTTCAGCTGGTGCTAAAGCTTAATAGTGACAATTGAGGTTGTCGTTAAAGCTTAGTAGCGATGGTTGAGGCCATTGCTATAGCATCGAGAGCCTAATTGTAACGATCCGTCACCTTATAATCGGAGATCCGATTACTAAATGGATACCAAATCATTAAAAACTGGAGTCAAGTCAGGATTTTGATAAGTCTGAAAAATAAATGATAAATTAAGCTAAACATTGTAGACATGCTAATTTTGACATCATTTTGAATAAATTTCATATCATATAATAAATGTCTCAGAATGGTCTGATATTTAATCATTAGTTAAATTTTTATTGATCTTTTTTGGATTAATTATCTAAATAGTATCGAATCAGACAGACATAATTTAAGTTAATTAATTAAATTGATTTTAACTCAAATTTTGATTAAAATATGAAAAAGTCTAAAAGACGTCGATATGTGTAGACGTTATTTAGAGTTTATTCATATTTTGATATTTAAATTTAAATTTTAATTAATCGATTAATTAGGTAAAAGACGTCTTCAGGACACGACGCCTTTTAGGTTTCCTAAGCTGTTTCTATCTCTTTTTCCGGATGTTTATCCTTATCTTAATTAGTCTAAAAGACCTCTTCCATGGGCGACGTGTTTTAGATAATTACAGATAAAGATGAATTAATCTGTGTTAATATGTTTGTTAGCTAGATAAACTTCAAAATCCTTTATATTAATCCATTAATAACTGCGGATGTAAAGTCTATAAATACCCAACCCCTTGGTCGTTGAAAAGTTAGTGGTAATAGTGATGATAAGTGATTTCAGTGATAGTTAGTGATTATTTTAGTGAAAAGTGGTGATTGGAGTAAAGAATCTTGAAGACGACGTCCAAACGCTGAAGGATCGAGGTGCTGCTACTTCCAGGAGTCTTCATCCATTCTTCGTCCATCCAAGATCCTTTCAAGACCAAGGTTTTCCAGGGGCCATCCAGCTTAACTCTTAATTAATTTCTTCATCCTTCTCACATTTTTTTTATCACATTAGCCTCACATTTTTATCACATCACTCCATGCAACACACACTCACCAGCATTCTTTTCCAATCCATATTTTGAGGGGTTTAAAAGACCACTCAACAAGTAAGTCTATTTGTTTAGTTGCATGTTCAGAATTTCTACTAGAATTGATACTACTTCTGCTTAAGTTCTCATTGTTCTTCATTTCTTTCCATTTTCTTACAAAGTACAAAAGGAGAATCAAGATGAGGGAATCAACAGAAAACAACAAGGAATCTGGATGATCCTCAAAGTCCAATAAGCAGTCGAAGCAAGAACAAAGACAAAAATGGCTCTCTTTCTTCAGCCGGCTGAAAGAGGGGAATCAAGAACTTCAGCAGCTCCCACATCTAAAACAGGTAGACGATCAAACTTTCTTCTTTTGAAATTTTTTAGTTAAAAGTTTATGGCGATCACATTCACTTAGTCTTTAATAGGTTTATTTGTCACATAAACAACATAATTTTTTATGATAATCACACACCCC
The DNA here is from genome assembly GCA_030544215.1 of Zantedeschia hybrid cultivar. Classification (NCBI taxonomy): domain Eukaryota; kingdom Viridiplantae; phylum Streptophyta; class Magnoliopsida; order Alismatales; family Araceae; genus Zantedeschia; species Zantedeschia hybrid cultivar. Next base: position 54,785,955 of record JARZZO010000011.1, read on the forward strand.
AATTTGAGCACTCACAGCTTTTTGGCGATCACGGCGGGACTTGGTCTCGCCATCTTTTTAATCCTTTGTTCTTGCTGTTATCAACCGGGCACCCACGGTGCACCACCTGTGTCTCTCGACACGCCCTCACCGATCGGTAAGTTTTTAGTTTAGTTGTTATTCTTACGTGCACACCCCTGCGGCAAGATCTTGCCCTCTCCATTTGATTAGTTGAAAAGCTGTTTTTGTGATAAGAAGCATGTGTGATTGAGTGATTATTTTGTTGTTTATATGATAGATCATCCTGTTAAGAAATTGAAATATATATAAAAAAAAAAAAAAAGATTCGCATGAGCTGATTATTTATCGCTTTCATCATGTTTGTGTGAGGGGGAATCGATCCAGAAATTCCTCTTGAAATATTGAATCTGTGACTTGAAAAGCGTCAAGGAGCAGCGACGCGTTTCATACAGCGTCGCCAAACCTAGACGCTATTCAGGCAATTTTCTCTACTGTATGCTGCCTGAGTATCTGCGAAAAATAAGTTTCTGTCTGAATAGCGTCGACCAACAACGACGCGATTCAGGCAGTTTCTTGTTTTTTTTCTTCAGTTCTCAGATTTCTGATCTGTTTGCTACTACACATTATGTATTAAGCATTAGAGGCCATCCAGGCCACAAGTCATACGCACTGAGGCTAACACCCTCCTCTCCTTAGGAACACCTTTCTTGACGTCTTCAACTCTCTCTGATTGGGTCAGTCCCTCAATCAGACTAGAGTGGTTGGCGCTAAAGACCTCCGTAAGTCCCCAAAAGTAAGGTATTCCTCCTTGTTCATCAGGCTGGTTGTACCAATCGAAGTCCTGGTTAGATTTTCATAACGTTGTGAGAGAAAGTCATAGCGTATAACGGTGGAAATTGAACTGAAACTAGGATCCTACCCTTTGAGTGAATTTGTGATTAATTGAATCCAAATAACCCAACAAGGAATCTTGAAATAACGTTAAACATCCACTTGTTTGCTTAATCTCTGTGCAACTTGTCTGCCAATCTCTGAAAAAAAATCTAACATCATACTACTTCGATCAGGTAGGGATTTCAGCATGGCTCCATATGCCATAGTTAACTACGAGGGAGATGCTAATGCCCCTCGTGACTCTGATTACCGTTTCGAAAGCGGGGGAGATGCTGATGCCTCCCGTAATTCTCACCCTCGTCTAGTTCGATATGAGGGGAATGTCCCAACCCCTCCACATTGTGCTCATGATCAATATTCTGATCTCCCTCCGAACGTACATGCAATTCCTAATCCTGTTTTTGAGGGGGACATGAATTCGAATGATCCCTCGTCTTACGATCCCTCGGATCTAGTGAATGCTTTGGGAGTTCTTGCCTCCCGTCTGGATCCTCAACAGTTCGAGGCAATCCAGTCTATTTTGAAGGGGAAGATGCCCATGCAGTTTGCTAAGCCGAACCTTGCGGTCCCCCCTATCATCCCTCAACAACCTCCTCATCATACTTCCTTCATTCACCAGGCCATAGAAGGCCTCCACGTCTCAGCTTCTCGGCTAGCTGGGCCACAACTTTCCTCTTCTAGGCAACCGGTCAGGCCGTTAATGCCTACTTACCAAAATGCCCTCGGACATGGCAGAAGCTCTGCCGGACCTTCGCTCTATTGTCCTCCTTGTCCTACATATTCTAGGCAACAGGCCTATCAGGTACCTCTACCTCCCCCTCCTCCCCAGGTTGATCCAACAACGCAAGCGCTGCTAGCAAAGATGGAGCGTATGGACGAACAGTTCAACAACTTTCAGAAGATGATGGGGGTCAAAGCTGCACCAGAGATTAACTTACCAAGCCTGCCTGTGTTCCATCTGCCACCCTCTGAGATGCCAGTATACCGAAAATACAACGGTACTGGTAACCCCTTCACTCATTTGAAGGAGTTTATGTACGAGTCATCCTTCTGGCAAAACGACAAGAGGTCGTTGGCCTTTTTGTTCAGGAGATCTTTAGAGGGACCAGCCCTCGAGTGGTTCTTTTCTTTAGAACTTGCTGAAGTAGAGGACTACTATATCGTCTCTCGAAAATTCATTCAACGATACTAGGATAGAGTTGCTCCCTCCCTGTCCATTATTGACCTGATAGTAGAGAAGATGAAGCCCGACGAGGAGTTCGTCAGTTTTGCTGATAGATGGAGGGATATGGCAGAGAAAGTGAAAGATCACTTGTCTGAGTCGAAGCAAGTGAAAATGTTAATTTCTAATGCCACATCTCAGTTCAAGTTAGTCCTCTCCCTGAACAACCTGACCAGCATGGCAAAGCTCTATAAAAGAGCGCAGTACTGTCAGAATGCTTTCAAAGATGCTACGTTCTCTAGCGTCTTTGATCCTCACCGACCTAGCAGGCCTCCACCTCGAAAGCTTGCCGTGCCAAATTCCTCTAGCATAGGTCCAATCACTGAGGGTACGCTATCTCATAAGCAAGTTAGCAGTATGAACAAGAACTCGCCCCAATTTGTGAGGAGTCAGCAACCACAGTACCAGCGGCCACAACAGCCAAACCAGCAGAGTTACAGACAGCAGCAGCCAAATCCGCAGTATCAGCAACCCCAGTATCAGCGGCTTCAGCAGCCGAACCAACAACAACAGCAGCCACAGCAGCAGCCGCAACGGCAGTTACAGTATCAGCCCCCACAACAACAATATCAGCAACAGCAGCAGTACCAGCCGCGCGCACCGTCGGCATATCACAATGTCCCTCCTCCTGCTGATTACAACCAACAGAGAAAGCCTCCAGGCCCGAAGAGGGGGGAGTATCCAGTCCTTCCAGAGTCCTTAGAAGATATTTTCAGTGCTTTAATGGCAGCCAACGCTTTGGTCCTGCCAAGAGAAAAGGCAATTTGGCCCCAGAATGCCGACACTTCCAGGTATTGTTATTTCCACAGACAACCTGGACACACCATAGACACCTGCTTCCAATTCTGAGATTATATTCATGATCTCAACGAGCAGGGAGGCATAGACTGGGAAGAGATGAAGAAGTATATATCCGCCTTGAAGGCAAGAAGACCACCACAACAACAGCAGCAGCAACAACAACCAAGAGTACCAGTGCAGGCAGCAACGCCGCTAAATATGGGTATAGTGCAAAACCCACTCCCGAAACATCAAAACCAGAACCAAGTTGCCCCTATTTTGACAAATAGCCAGTCTGAGGCTAATCGAGGGCAACAGTGGAAGATAGAGGACTCTTCCTCTATTTATTCAACCGGCCACACTCCAAGCACCGCAAAGCAACCACCATGCCGCACCATCTATATACCTAGACCACAGCCCATTACCATCACACCTATACCAACACCCGCATATCATTCACCCACACCCACTAACCCATTACCACCGCCCACTTTCCTCAAACCCATTACACCCCACGCCACTACGCCTCCATTAAACAACCCTCCGCAAGCTAATTACGCACCCCTCATGCCATCCAAACCACTGCTACGTGTACCATTCCCCACTTCCACTACCGCTTACCCAAATCCCATACAACCATCTAAACCACTACTCTGCATGCCATTCCCCACTCCATCCGCACCAATCACATACCCTTCCACCATCCAACCATCTAGGCCCCTCATCCGTACCATGCCACCACCAACTAACCCCACGCCATCATCCGTGTACCAACCCTCCACACCATCCACTAACCCTGCGGTGCTCAAGCTATCACCCGACCCTTCCACAACTGAAGAACATGCATTCCGGAGTGGGAGGATCTGCAATAAGGTCTTTCCTCAGTCAACAGTCAGGGACGGCCCATCACAGCCGTCGGAGGAAGCGCATAATGATGAGAGTGCACCAAGCACTCAATACGACCTGCTGAAGCATCTTGACAGAACACCGGCACGAATCTCTGTGCTTGAACTGATAAAAAGATCGAAGACCCATCAAGAGGCTATGATGGAGTATCTACATAAGGTAATGGTCAACGAAGACGTGCTGGTAGAGAAGATCGACGCACTACTAGTTCCTCAGGGGGATCGGCCCTCTATTTCATTTCATGCATCGGAACTAGCACCGCCAGCAGCCAGAAGCATGGCTCTAAGCATTACAGTTAATATCTGTAAGAAGGCCGTAGATGCATGTTTGGTCGACACAGAGGCTTCAATCAATGTCTTGCCTCTGAAGACCCTTGAGTTGTGCGGCATACCCAAGGAAAAATGGCTGCCTAGCCCTATCTCCATTACAGTTTATGATAATTCCACTCGTTCCCCTCTGGGAATGGTCTATTTAAAAGTGGACCTAGGCCCTGTATGTCATGCCGAGGTCGAATTTCACATTCTAGAAATCGATCCTTCCTTGAATGCCATTTTGGGTCGTCCTTATATGAAAACCCTCAAGGCGATTCCCTCTACGAATCATCAGTGCCTCAAATTTCCATACAAAGGACGAATCATTAAAGTTACGAACATGCCGATCCTTGTTGCTGCTCATTCTTTGAATATCAAACTGACTTCTTCACCTGGCCGACATCCTTTTCTGTCGGTATTACAGGTCTACCATCCGGTGGCTAATCCTTTAAAAGCCGCCACTCTTACTCCTTATCCACTAAATGCCATAAAGAGGGGGAAGTGCATGAGTACCCCTTGATGGAAAATAATGATGAAGAGTGGTTATCAGCCTGGAAAAGGCCTGGAGACACAATTACAAGGTAGAACCACGCCCGTAAAGGATAACCGAGGGACACCTGGAAATGGCCTGGGCTATAAGCCAAGAAAAGTGAAGCAGGACATTACTCAGCACGAAGAGAATGAAGATGGCCAGAAGGTCTGGGAGACCATGACTACACCATGCAAAGAAGGTCGGGACCCCTTAACATCGACTCTGTATACTCATTTTGTAAAGGGATCTGTAATCAGTCATGACAACACGGTGGTCATTACTTCATGTTTTGACCTCCATGATATATATGGAAGAGACTTGGCTAGACATTGTTCAGAACTGCTCACGTACCAATCCTTGGAGGCTCTGCGGCCAATGAAAAGGAGGAAATTCCAAGACCCTGAATGTGAATGGTACAGATGGTTCGACTTAAGGGATCTGTATATCGCGCTGAATAGACTGTTTCTCGATCCTGCAGAACCTAAGTGGCCGCCACAAATAGATGAATTGATTGAAGGGCCTGGTGCCATTTTTGATAAGAGAATACTGCTGTCTGAGGAGACTGATGAAGGGGAGCCAGATGACCCCTATGAAGCTGGCTATACCACGGATCTTCTCTAGAGAGTGACTTATCCTTCTCATATCTTCACACTTCATACCTTGATCCGCACTCTGCTCCTGACCCCAACTTGGTCGCGGGTTATTATTGAAGATATTCCACGGGCTCCGCCCATCATGATCACTCTGTCCCCACGGGACCTCATTCCACAACCTCCTCTCGATCCAGAGAGGATGTATGATTTAATCTGGGACATACTGTTGTATGATCCCCCAAATACTTTGGCCTTGGTGCCGCTTCCTCCGTCACATTCTCCTCCTATTCATCTTCATTCTTGTTTTATGTTTAATTCTTCTTTTATCCAAAAAAAAACGCCAATTTGACAACAAATTTCTCCCAGATCCTCATTGAGGAAACTTCCTACTTGTCCAATTGTACCCCATCGCGTGGGTCTTTCGGTCAAGACTCTCTTCTAGATCTACTCTGCCCCTCCCATCGGGAGGATTCTCCTGTTCGGAAGTCTAGAAAATCTAAGGGTAAAAGAATTCCAGATAGATACCTCCAGGATTTAGCTGATAAATGCCTTTCTTGCTCTATGATCCCTCAGCTATTAGAGAATCCTATTCAGATGCCAGAAGATTGTATAGATGATGAGACAATTAATGATGGATATAAGGTGTATGAATTGATACATGAAAAGGACCCCATTGTTGAAGATGAAGAAGATGACGAGGACGCGGCTGAGGCATATGCCAATGGAGTAAAAAGATTCGATGAACCCTCAGCCGCCGTAGAACAGCCCACCAAAGAGATCAATCTAGGGACTGAAAACGAACCCAAGGTTGTCCTCGTTAGCAAGAATCTCTCTGAAGAGGATGAGAAGGCAATGGTACAAGTTCTTAACGATTATAAGGACACTTTCGCCTGGAGTTATGAAGATATGCCGGGGTTAGACTCATCATTAGTGGAACACAGGTTGACGTTACAGGATGGAGCTAACTCGGTTAAACATAAATTGAGGCGATTCCACCCACAAATGGCTTTGAAAGTGAAAGAAGAGGTCGATAAGTTACATAAAGCCAAATTCATTAGAGTTGTCCTTTATCCACAATAGGTGGCCAACATAGTCCTGATTATGAAGAAAGATGGGAAGGTATGAATCTGTATTGAATTCCAAGATTTGAACCGGGCGTGTCCTAAGAATGATTTTCCATTGCCTCACATTGATGTACTCATCAATAATACTGCTGGCTATGAAACTTTATCATTTATGGATGGATTTTCAGGATACAATCAGATTAAATTGGCAGAAGAAGATCAGGAAAAGACATCATTCACTACACCTTAGGGAACATATTGCTATGTCGTCATGCCATTTGGATTAAAGAATGCTAGAGTCACTTATCAAAAGGCTATGATGGCAATATTTCACGACATGATGCATATTGATTTAGAAGTGTATGTGGATGACTTGTTGGTGAAATCTAAGACTAAGGCTGAGCATGCCAAAGTTCTGGCAAGGGTATTAGAAAGATCAAGAAAATATCAGTTAAAGATGAACCCCAAGAAATGTGTATTCGGGGTATTCTCAGGGAAATTACTTTGATTCATTGTTAGTAAACGGGGAATTGAGATCGATCCCAACAAGACGAAGGCTATCAGAGAGATGTCACCTCCCAAGAAATTGAATGAGTTAAGAGGATTGATCGGGAGGTTACAATTTATTCGCCGCTTTGTCTCCCAACATTCACAAAGGTGTAAGCCGTTTTACGAGCTTACCAAGTCATGAGTCAAATTCGATTGAGACGATAAGTGTCAGGAAGCATTCGATGGATTGAAGAATTATTTGGCAAGTCCTCCTGTTTTGAGACCACCATCTCCAGGCAAACCATTTATACTATACGTTTCTGTCCTGGATGATGCAGTGGGGGCTGTCCTAGCACAAGAGGATGAAGAAGGAAAGGAGAGGACAGCCTACTATCTCTCTAAACTTCTCAACCCCGCTGAACGGAGATACATGGTGATGGAGAAAACATGTACAGCACTTGTATGGGTTGTTCAAAAATTGAAGCATTACTTTCTAACCCATGAAGTCCATCTTATCGCTAGGATGAATCCAATTAAGTTTCTCCTTGAGAAATCTGTCCTTACTGATAGGCTAGCACGATGGCAAAGCTTTCTATCTCAATTCGATATCACTTACATTCAGCAGAAAGCAATCAAAGGCTATGCCATAGCAAAACATCTCGTTCATCACCCCCTTCCTCGTTTTGATCCAGTTCGATTGGAGTTTCTGGATGAGGAACTGATGTCCATAGACCAAATCAGAGATGATATGTGGACTCTGCATTTTGACGGAACTCTGAATTCCCATGGAAAGGGGATCGGCATTGTTCTGTTATCACCTGAAGGTGTCACCATTCCACAAGCCTTTTACCTTGACTTTTCAGTCACTAACAATATAGCTGAATACGAGGCACTCCTTGCTGGCCTCGAGGCTGCTCATTCCCATGGAGCTACTAAACTCAGAATTGTGGGTGATAGCCAATTGATTCTTCACCAAGTGTTAACCAAGTATCGAACTCTTGATCCTAAGCTCAAGCCTTATCAAGAACTTATTTCTGCTTATGCTAAGCTTTTCACCAAATTGATCTTCGTCCATGTTCCTAGGAATCAAAATATCTTAGCTGACGCTCTAGTTTCACTTGCATCTTCTCTTAACTTTCTAATCAGCAGACAATCTGAATCAATCATCGTTCATAGGCGTCTTTCACCCGCCGTGAAAGACCCTTCATTCTTTAGAACTAAGGAGAAGCTGTTGAAGAAGGTTAGAGATTGAGATATTGTGGAAAAGAGAGAGATTATGCTAATGGAACTGTTAGAAGAGATAGATGATGAACAAAAGCCATGGTACTACGAAATTGCTAAATATTGTGAAGATCAATCGTATCCTGAAGAAGCCACGACTGAGGATAAAAGAGCTATCAGGAGAGTTGCTCAAAGATACATCCTAGTTAGGGGAGCATTATACAAAAAAGGTTTTGATGGAGTTCTTTTAAGATGTTTAGACGAAGATGCGCTTTGGAAGGTTATAGAAGGAGCTCATGCTGGAGTTTGCGGTGGCCATGTCCGTAGGTGTGCTAAGTGTCAACTTCACGCCGATAAGATTCATTCTCCTGTATCTTCACTCCACCCTGTTTCCTCCCCATGGCCTTTCTCCATGTGGGTTTTCGATATCATTGGACCTCTTGGTAATTCTGATTCTGGCATTAAGCAGAAGTCCTTCATCCTCACGGCAACGGAATACTTCACCAAGTGGGCAGAAGCTGAAACATACACGGAAGTCAAAGCATCAACCGTCTGCAAGTTCATCATGAAGAACATCATCACCAGATTTGGAATTCCAAGCACCATCGTCACCGACAATGGACCGCAGTTCATGTCACAAGAACTGAAAGACCTCTGCAACAGGTACAAAATTGCATTGCATCATTCGTCTCCTTATTATCCGCAAGGAAATGGCCAAGCAGATGCAACTAACAAGACTTTGATAAAAATCATCAAAAAGACGTGCAAGTCTAATAAATTTACAGACTGGCCAGAAAAATTGATTGAGGCTCTATGGGCCTACCGAACTTCAATCCACACACCCACTGGGCAAACTCCTTATTCCTTAACATTTATAATGGAGGCGGTAGTTTCATACGAGATCCTTATACCGTCATTAAGAGTACAATTGAATAAGAAATTTTCCATTGATGAACACCGTTCAGCACTCCTTGCTCAATTGGAACTCTTAGACGAGAAAAGATGGTCAGCTGCTAATCATGCAAGAGTTTATCAAAATAGATTAGCACGTTTTTATCAAAAGAAAGTCATCGAACGTAAGTTCATAATTGGTGAAATGGTCGTCAAAAGGATTTTTGTAAAACCTGGTGGTCCACATTCTAAACACCAACCTAATTGGGAAGGACCATATATTGTATCACATGCTTTTCCTAGTAACGCTTACCGTCTAGTTAATGCAGAAGGGGAAGAGTTAACTTACCCCTGGAATGGTCTGTATGTTAAGAAATACTACCCTTAAGTTAAAGAGTCGATCAGCATGGTGCAAAGACCAATAGAATTAGAAAATTTAGAAACTCAAATTCCCTTATCAGTCTTGATAATTTAATTCTAAACACATTACTACACACACTAACACGTTTAATTCGTGAGTAACAAGAGATGCCAAGTCCTAAGGAATACCGAAAGCTTGACTGAAAGTGTAAAGTGCAAATCATTCTTTTCAAACAAAAATTATGTTTTTACACTCGGCCCATGATGTCAGAACGAGGCTTAGAATAGACTACCAATAATACCCGCCATCTTAGTAGGAGGCCGTCATAAGAAAAATGGGGGAGATTCGTCCCAAGAAAAAGAAAAAGAAAAGCAAAAGCAAAAGGGCAAAAACCAAATGTTAAATCAAAGGGCATTACACTGCAAACTTTATATCAAGGCTATGAAATGAAATGAAAAGGGATGTAAGGTCGATAAATACCCCGAGAATAAAATGACCGAACCCCAACAGATATTAGGGTAAGAAAGGAACATCTTTTTAGGTCTCTGGAACCTTCTCATGAGCTTTCTAAACCAATTCTTCCTTTCTTTCTGAAGAGGTGTACTCCAAACTTAAGGAACGGCCTAGATTGACTAAGGATCAAATCATCAAATGGGATCACGAATGGAAACACAAGTTCAAACACGATGGGTTTAGGTTTGATTATTGAAAAACAATTTGGGAATTAAGTTAATAAATGAATATGATCATTTGATGTGAGTACCATGCTGGTCTTTTAGTTTACACCATATTTCAAAATCTCAAAAAAGTGCATATTCCAAAATCCAAAAAAATATATATATCCCAAAATCAAAAAAAAAAAGTGCATATTCCAAAATCCAAAAAAAGTTCATATTTCAAAAATCCAAAAGCACATATGTTCCAAAACCCAAACACATATGAAAATTTCAAAACAACAAAAATATTTCGATTAGCATCTACTTATTGCATCTAGTATGCTTCATTTCTTTTATTTTTAGTGAGCATCTGTCTGCTTGCATGTTGCATTTTGCTTACAGTTTGATTATTCATGTTACCTTTGTTAATAAAGGTTATGCCCTTTGACCCTTTTACCAAGGAAAAGATTGATTGATCAGTTACTTGACTGAGCAAGGGGTTAAGCCTAAACAGATACTTAACCTGTTTGTTAAGTGATATACATGGTACGGGAATGAAAGCTCATACCAAATGTCGAGACACAAAGCTGAAGGCAAAAACTTCATATATATATCAAAAAAAAAAAAAAGTGTTTATACATGATACACAAAAAGAAGAAAATACAGAAGTAGCCCTCACGGCTGACTCTCCCCTGTCCCTTTGTCAAATTGGCTCTAAGCCTCATCAGGAGCGCCCGGAGCTGGTCCTTGGCTAGGAGGTGGAGGTGGTCCCATCGCACTCGGCCCTGCCTGGCCGGACGATATGGCGACGCTAGCGGTGAAAGCACTCGCCTGACCACGATCGATAGCTCGCTGGCGGGCTCGCTGGTATCTCTCCTCCACCATCATGCGCTCGTGCTCTGCCACAGAGAGGTGACCCTGAAGACTCTCCAGTCAAAGGCGGTCATGATCTCTCTCCTCAGTCAAGATCTCCAGGCGAACCTGGAGTCGTGCGAGATCCCCAGTAGAGAGGCGGGCCACCGGCTCCTCCAAGGCTCGGATACGCGCAGCATCAGTCTCAACACGAGCAGCCGCTACACGAGAATGCTCCAGTTCCGCTTCAGCCCTCTGAAGGGCCTCCTGAAGCTCAGCAACCTGCAGAAAAAGATATTGTTAGTACAAGTCAATCAAATAATCAAAATCAAATTCAGAAAAAGAAAGTCAAGGGAAAGGATAGAACTTACTCGAGCAGCACGATCCTCCTCCGCGAGAGAGGCTCGGTGGATGGCAGAGGCGAGTTGGCCCTGGAGGTCGACCAAAGCAGCCTCATGAGCGGCAGAGTAAGAGGAAGATGAAGCTCTGAAAGTGTGAGGAGCCGCCTGGGTGTAGACGGCTCGCTGCACCAAAAGACAGTCATCAGTGGTTAATCGTCAAAACAAATTAATTAATTCATACATTCATTCATATTCATGCACACATACCAGGTTAAAAAGTTATTTCTGGACCTGCTCCAGCTGGGCCTCCGCATCATGTAGGCAGGCCCGGAGGTCGATGATCACGGCATCTCGTGCATCCTGCATACCACACATACATACATTCATTCACAAATATAAGTTAAAGATAATGATAAAATAAAAGAAGCATAAATGCATACTTACATCGAGTGGTCGGAGGAGCCGTAGCTGATCGGCGTAGTGGGCCCGGTACTGCTGGAGATAGGCCTCGCTGTTCTCCGCACGGGACTCCACTCTGACGCCGCGGCGGTGCCAGTCCTCGTATTGCTCCGGGAACTTGGCACGCCAATCTGTGAGGGCTTGCTTGCCCCTCCTGCTCCTCTCGACGCCCTCCGGGACCTCCTCGTCAATCCATTCCTGGTGGAGGCCCAGCGTCCTCATCACGAGCCGGAGGCGGAGGGGCTCGATCTCGTTCAGGCAGTGTAGCCACATCTGTCTGCCGAACCTCCTCTGGCCAGCCGTCACCCACGGCTGACCCTCCTCGCCCATACCCAGGTACGGGCGCCAGATCACCTGCGTACAGGTTAGATGCATTCATATAAATAACTTGCATTTAATAAGGGAAAGATTGCATTTAATGAACAAAATTGAACAAATTAAAAACTCACCAGAAGCTCGGGATAATCAAGGAACTGACGGCGGAGGGCCGTCAGTTGGTGGTGCTGAGGTGCCGTGTCCACTATTGGCTGCCAACGGCAGGCCAATAGGACGGCACCGGGCCTCACTATCCGCGCTCTGCCGAACGGGAAGTAGTGATAACTCCAAACCTGCATACGTGAACATATAGGTTAGAAAAAAAATCATTTCATTACATATCATGAACAAATAATAAAATAATTTAATATATGGAGGAATAGCGAGAAGCCGCTGATGGTGGTCTCACGGTCAGGCGTGACCGCAGACAGATCGGCGAACAGGTGGGCCAGAAGGGCCGCACCCCATGCATACTCATGCAACCTATCTAAGTTATCTAACAAATAAAGGAACCTACGATGGATGTGGTCGCCCTTCGTACAGAAGAGCAACTGACCAAAGAAAAAGACAAGGAAGATCCTCAACTGCCTATCTACCTCCTCCTCCTGACTCGGGTCACTACAGTATACGGCGGAGGAAGACTCTGCTAACCTACTCCTAAACTCCTCCTGGGTCTCGTCTGACCGACGCCGGGGCTCATCTAATCCTAGGGCGGCCTCCACCTCTATCCTGGGGACCATCCTAGACTCCCTACCTAGGCTAGACACATCTATGCCTAGTAAGGCCTCTGCCAACCCTTGGTAGTTGGGGTAAGTCACCCTGCTTACCAGTCGGCCCTCTACCCTAAGGCCAGTGATCCTGGCCACATCCTCTAGAGTGGGGATCATGTGTCCCCAAGGCATTAGGAAAGCCCTGCTTTCCGCATGCTACCTCTCCCGCAACGCCTGCAAGAGGACCAAATCGAGCCAAAATGGCTTGATATCTAAAATCTCGTCGAATCCCATCCGGCGCAGGGGCGCCTTCTAAAAGTCCAGGAGTCCCCGGTATGCACCTACAACTAGGTCCCAAAAGATTTTCGCCCTCATTGTCCCCTACAAGTAAGAACAAGGAACTTCATCAGTTAATGAACATGAAAAACAAATAAAATATTCCCAACAAAATATTCTTGTTCAAAAGGCGTCGAGGCATGTAGACGTCTATTGAAAGGCATCAACTAGTCCTGACGCCGTTTAGGTTTATTTTATGTCGAATTAAAAATTCCGAATTTCGCCTGAATGGCGTCGAACCAGAGCGACACCGTTTGAAAGGCGTCATCTGGTCTGGACGCCATTCAAGCCGGATTTCGGGTTCTTTCCGAGAACCCCTTTCCTCCCTCTTTTTCTCACTCCATTTAATCACACAGGGAACTTACCAGGTGGAGGTCGCCCTCCCCTCCTTCTTCCTCGGCCATGGGCGCCGGAGGAGCCTCCTCCTCCAAGAACGCCGCCACCGCGGCGAGCTCGGCCGGCACTTCTTCTTCCTCCCTCGCCGAGGTCCTTCGGCGCTTCACAATGGCCTTGGCCTTACGGGACCCTTCGCCGCGCTCCATGGGCTTGAGAAAGAAAGGGAGAAAACGGGGAAAGTCGCCGGAAAACGGAGGTGCTCGCCGAAGAAAGCTCGAGGAGAGAGAAAGTTTTGGAAGAATGAGGAACAAAGGGGGGTCTTCGCGGGTTCTGTTAGAGAAGTTTAAAACGCGTTTGGGTACAGCGACGCCTTTCATGGCGCATAAATTGAGGCGGCAAGGCCAGCTGTTTGAAATTGAGTGAAAGGCGTCTACACAGGACGATGCGTTTCAGTTTAAACCGACAATTCTGGTCAGAACAGTACAAGACATGATGATTAAAAGAGTCCATACATCACGACGCGTTTCAGTGGATTAGTCACAGAATTAATGGCGGAATTCTGAAAAAAAGCAAGAGAGAGAATTGAAAGGCGTCTGGAGGTGTGGACGCGTTTTAAAGTTAATTCGAGATTTTAAGGATTAATCTCTGATTTTTGGAAAATAAATTATGGTTAAAAGGCATTTCCCTGAATGGACGTGTTTTACATTAATTATACCCGAACTGTCATATTTTAAGGAAAAATCCAGTTTTTATTCAAGGAAAAATCGTGGACGAGTCACAGGAGATTAAGGAAGGATTGCAAAAACATAAAGAAATGATTCTTTATTGAAATAAATTCTTTATTACATCAAGGAAAGAAAAGAAAAAAGAACATTCAAGGAAAAAATTCCCGAAGTTCTAATATATATGGAACATTTAATCCTCTATCTCTATTTTTTGAGGATTTTACATGATGACTGAAACTAATATTCCATAAAGTGGCAATGAGTTCTGTAGCTTCATAGTCTTCATCAGATTCCAAAGCACGCCTCTTGATTAGAAATGTATGGGAGAATTCGGGGAATTCATAGCAAGGCAGGCTGAGTTGGGTAAGGCATCGATGAGAGTTGTACAACACGAACTCAGTAGCCCCGATCAGCTTAAACTCTGCACCGGATGCACGGCGTACTCTAATAGGTTTTCCAACCAGAGCAAGTGGAGAAGGGTCAAACCCGTTTGATGACATGCTTCTCAGATATTCTCTCCAGTCAACTCGAGTCTTGAGCTTTGGCACTCAATTGATCATCCTCTCGTTGAATTTCACGATGTTGGAAATGTGGAAGATCGGGCTATTCTGATAGATTTAAGACGGTCTTGCTGAGTTCCTTGTGTGATATTCAAATTTGAAGTGCAATTCGACCCATAATGCGAAGAGCAGCATGCACCCATAAGGAGGTTGACCTGTGGACGCCGCAGAGAGCCCACTGTAGAGATAAGTCAGGATCGCAGTGCCAATGTGTTTTCCCTCAAAGATCGCGCAGATCACGCTGACTTGATCATCTTCGAGGATGTTGTCTTGCGCAGGAAAGAATAGAGCCCCGGCAAGGCATGTAACGAAAGCTTTCGTCACATCCTCAGCGTCATCCTCTCTCAGATCATCAATCTCGTACAAGGTCCATTATGCAAGCTTCACAAGGTTGATTCCTTTCTTGGTAAGGCACCCTTTAACTTCTGTGGGGTCCTTCATGATCATCATAAACAATTGTTGACCGGTGATCCTTTCCCTCATTAAAGTCATCTTATCCTTGATTTTTGGAAGACCCAACAAAAGCTCAACCTCTTCTAGAAGGATAGTACATTCAAAATCCGGGAAAAGAAAGGTATGGATTTGACGATACCATAGCTCAATCAAAGCACCCATGGCCGCCCAATCCACGTTTGGGCTCTTGTAATGCTTAGCGTGGACCACTAAGCCTTGGAGATTCCACTTGGAGATAAAGGTTTACATAGAGAGTTTGGTACTCTTAGCAAGCTTTCGAATCCAAGGAAGAGAGGTGAATTTCCTTGGACCGGGAAACATAGGATATGCCTAAAAAAAAAAAAAAAGAGAAGAATTGTTTGAGAATCACTTGAATTACTTGAAGAACTTGAAAAACATTAGGAAAAACAGGAAATTGAAGAAGAAGGATTGAAGGGAAAGAGGATTCAACTTACTTGGAGGTTAGGATCCCTTCCACTTAGATGATTCTCCACATCGGAGAGCTTCTCCAGCGTCTTCTTCATCCTCTTGCTTGAAGAACCCATCTTGTTTTCGAGCTTTTCCTTCTTGAAGCCTTGTAGCCTTGAAAACCTTGAAAATCCCTTGAACTTTAAAGAAAAAAAACTCTAACCTTGATCTCTAGATTGTGTTAAGATTGCTTTGAAAGAAGTTAATGAAGTTTATATAGAAGGAATTGCGATCCTAGGAAGGCTTTTTCGGATTGGAAAAGGGATAAGCATGAGAAGAGTTGGAATCCGGTTGGAAATCAGCCAGAACCTGTTTCTGTGACTGAAAAGGCGTTGTTGAACAGCGACGCGGTTTAGGTGACTGATGGGCGTCAGCGCGACACGACACATTTAATGGTTTTCTGTTATTTAACCGAAATTCCATATTTTAATGCTTGATTAAACACTTGCTTGAAGTTATTGATGAATTTTGAGTACAGGAAAATTCAGGAAATTCAAATGAAGCTGAAAATATCAAGAAGATCCCACTGTAGGAGTTTATGAGTCTCAACCGTTGCTAAAAAGACAGTTATCTCTATCACTTATACTATTTCATATAATTGATTTGCATAATCATCATTATTATATGTTAATATTTATTAGATTATATTAAGGACCTTGTGTTTTGATGAAACTGGAATTTGAGTTCCCCTTCAACAAAAACAGTGATAATTCCAGAGAATTTTTAATCGCACCGATAGGCCATTGGATTGCTAATTAGTGAGAACGATGGTTCCACTTTTGTGAAACAGTGCGTGGATAAACGAACTTCGGCTTAGCACTAAATTACAAGAATTAGTATCTTGACTCATTAATGACAATTTAACAATATTATCCTTAATTAATTTATATTTTATTTGACTTTATATTTTTCTTTTAGCCCAGCATGCATCATGTAGGACTTTGATATAATTGTGATAAGAATTAATTATATATTAAGTTTCAGACCATTGATCAAATAATTCCCAAAATGATATGAAATATTCCATACTGAATTGAGTATCTTGATTATCTTTGAGGTTCGCTTGAAGATATCCTTAGAATTCTATCCTTTCTTGGACTCTTTATCCAATATTTTTTGTTTTCTTTTACGATCCATCATGGCTACAGCACGTCCACATTGGCTGGCAATCGCTTCCCATGATGAAACCTGCAGTGTCTACGATCTAAGGTACTTCCCAATCCGTGGAGGTTGATCGACCTTATTTTATTTCCTTGTCTACCTCATCCAGACATGATTAATTCCATTGATCTCCTTGAATTATCTTCATTGATGATTTTGAGAAAAAATTCCAATCATGTGATGTTAATAGCGTGTCTCATCACACCTTGGCATCACCTTTTCAGTACATTCTATTTCAGTTCACTCCCTTGCAAAGACGATGCCAAGGTGAGGCAGTTGTAGACACGCTAATTTTAACATCATTTTGAGTAAATTTCATATCATATAATAAACGCCTCAGAATGGTCTGATTTTTAATCATTAGTTAAATTTTTATTGATCTTTTTGGATTAATTATATAAATAGTATCGGGTCAGACAGACATAATTTAAGTTAATTAATTAAATTGATTTTAACTCAAATTTTGATTAAAATATGAAAAAGTCTAAAAGACATCGACATGTGTAGACGCTATTTAGAGTTTATTCATATTTTGATATATAAATTTGAATTTTAATTAATCGATTAATTAGTTAAAAGACGTCTTCAGGACACGACGCCTTTTAGGTTTCCTAAGCTGTTTCTATCTCTTTTTCCGGATGTTTATCCTTATCTTAATTAGTCTAAAAGACGTCTTCCATAAGCGACGCGTTTTAGATAATTACAGATAAAGATGAATTAATCTGTGTTAATCTGTTTGTTAGCTAGATAAACTTCAAAATCCTTCATATTAATCCATTAATAACCGCGGATGTAAAGTCTATAAATACCCAACCCTTTGGTCATTGAAAAGTTAGTGGTAATAGTGATGATAAGTGATTTCAGTGATAGTTAGTGATTATTTTGGTGAAAAGTGGTGATTGGAGCAAAGAATCTTGAAGACGACATCCAAACGCTAAAGGATCGAGGTGCTGCTACTTCCAAGAGTCTTCATCCGTTCTTCGTCCATCCAAGATCCTTTCAAGACCAAGGCTTTCTAGGGGCTATCCAGCTTAGCTCTTAATTAATTTCTTCATCCTTCTCACATTTTTTTTATCACATTAGCCTCACATTTTTATCACATCACTCCATGCAACACACACTCACCAGCATTCTTTTCCAATCCATATTTTGAGGGGTTTAAAAGACCACTCAACAAGTGAGTCCATTTGTTTAGTTGCATGTTCAGAATTTCTACTAGAATGGATACTACTTCTGCTTAAGTTCTCATTGTTCTTCATTTCTTTTCATTTTCTTACAAGGTACAAAAGGAGAATCAAGATGAGAGAATCAACAGAAAATAACAAGGAATCTGGATGATCCTCAAAGTCCAGTAAGCAATCGAAGCAAGAACAAAGACAAAAAGGGCTCTCTTTCTTCAGCCGGCTGAAGGAGGGGAATCAAGAACTTCAACATCTTCCACATCCAAAACAGGTAGGCGATTAAACTTTCTTCTTTTGGAACTTTTTTGTTAAAAGTTTCTGGCGATCACATTCACTTAGTCTTTAATAGGTTTATTTGTCACATAAACAACATAATTTTTCATGATAATCACACACCCCAATTTAAGCACTCACAAACATTTCACATCACATCGAATTGTAAAGGAAGTCTAAGAATTAAAAATTATTACAATTCGACTCGACTTAGCAAATAATTACATATTCCAACTGAAAAGAAATAACTAAGCGTACATGCCTGAAAAAAAAATAACAACTACATCGGGGCATACTTTGGAACAGTGGCTATTGGCACGCAACTCGAAACGAAACTCTCCACGTTACGCCTGCCTGGAACCCTCACCTAAAAACCGCATAGATGAGTCTCATCGAAATGGACTCAGTAGGGATCCTTCAATCTCCACCACCCACTCACGCACCCACAAGTACAAATATAGGCAATCTAAATAAATAAAGCAATAAACACAATTCCTAAAGATCCTCAAATTCCGATATAAAACACATGCATTTGTAAATACAACATCCACAACTCTGAAACCACTCCACCACGAAGTCCACAACCAGCGTCTCGGCTAAACACATAAACTACGCAGCCGAATGCGGAAAACACCGACCCGTTGGAGCCAAACAGCAACCCCTCGGATAGCGCACTGGCTACTCCGGCCTATCTAGCTGTAGGTGGTTCTGCTTACCCCAGCACGAGTGACACTCCGAATGTACCACTCTCACACCGGTACTAGCTATACCCCGGGATACACTAGGTGACCCTCTCTCTAGGCGTCACCCCACCACTCCAATACCAGCGCCATGTCACTCCCACACCGACACAGAGTGCCAAAGCGCTAACAACTGTCACTCTAGGTTCACGATCGTACAAAACACAACACAGTGCGATCCGATCAAGTAGAAATCCTCGTCCTCGAAGTACATTTTCAAACATGCATTTAACTAAACTATCTAACAATGTACACACATGTTAATTGCATGAATTAATGGGGTTCTGTCTTGAATCACGTCGCATGTGGCCGACGTCATTCAAGACCCCTAAACTGGTTCACGCGGAAACTGGCTTCGGGAGATGGGCCTAAATAGCGTCGCCCATAGTTGACGCCGTCACCTGGTCGCGACGTCATTTACCACCCGAAAATCGAACCGCCCTCTGGCATCTGGGCCTAAATTGTGTCGCTCATGATCGACATCATTTACAAATGGCGTCATCCTAGACCGACGCCATTTAGCACCCGAAACAGGATTTCCCTGCGGCCTCCCCCGAGCCATAAAATGAGATTCCTCCTCCCTAAACAGTCCCAAAACACTCAGAAATAGATAAGGAGGAGGAGGATCCAAATAACCATTTTAAAACCCACCGTTCCCCATTTTATAAAACGAGCATTTTCACCCAAAAATCTCCTGAAACATGCTCTAAAGTGGGAAAAAATATGGTTTTAAGCAAAACACCGCAAGGATCGTCACCCTACCGGTTACTTGAACTCCTCCTTGCTCCTAGCCACTGAACCGCCACGCCACGAGCCGCCGCCGGTACCGCCGTGGACGCCGTCACTCTACTAGCACATCGGCCGCCGTCCGGAGAGAAATGCGTCGCAGAGCAGATGGTGGTGGTAGTGGTAAGAGTTAAGAGGTTGATGGAGTGAAGGAAGAGGAGGAATGGGGAGAGGAAAGGAAGGAGAAGGGGAAGAGTCGTCGGAGGTGGTTAGAGAGGAGGGGGAGGAGAGAGAGAAGAATGGAGAGAATGAGGGAAAGGAAGGAGGACTTCGGAGCGTCAACCGAAATAGGCTGAAAACGCATCGTTCCTGAACGACGCCAATCAAACGACAGGATGGGGTCGTACACTGGCAGATGTTTGAATCGCGTCGTCCATGCAAGACGCCATTCAGACGACACGATCGGGGCCGTACACACGCACCCCCACGCCCACCCACTCGGCACTCCTGCAAAGTTCCTAAATGGCGTCCCCTAAGGCTGAAGCTGTTCAAAATCGCGTCGAGCTTGCTCCACGCGAAAAAAAACCCATGCCCCAGCCCCACAAGGGCTTAAACCAAGGGGTCCGACACCGAAACCGACCCGATAACTGGATCTGAAACATCAATCCTTACACTAATGAGCTATAGTCCATTAACTTTTTAACAATGGCTCAAGACTATCGCTTATAAGAGTGCAAAATGGATCGAGTAGATCTAGATTTGGTCTATCCGTATTTATATTTTTCGAATGCGAAGCATCCCAAAGACCAAGATTTTAGAATCTAGTTATCACCCTATACTCGCATGCTTTGTACAAATCCCCCATCGGACCTCCGTTTTATATCGGTGCCTAGGCACAGAGTGATGGATGGCCTTAAACTAGCTGGAGGCAACATAGGCAACACCGAAGGGGAGGAGATGGAGCTCCAAGTGGCAAACCAACAAGAGGCGGCGATGAGAAGGTCAGTGACATGGTGGGCCTCGACATCGGGGACACTGTGTAAGGACTAAGGTTTCGGATCCAAGTATCGGGTCGGTTTTGGTGTCGAACCCCCCTAGTTCGAGTCCTTCTAAGGTTGGTGCATGGGCTCGCAAGCTCGACGCGATTTTGAATGGCGTCGGCCTAGGGGGACGCCATTTAGAAGCTTTTGCAAGTGTGCCGCGTGGGCGGGCGTTGGGGTGTGTGTGTACGGTCCCGGTCTTGTCGTCTTAATGACATCTTACATAGTTGGCATCATTCAGAGATTGTCAGTGTACGACCCCTATCATGTCGCATGAACCGCGTCGTTTGGGGACGACGCGATTCAAGCTGGTCGGACTTGACGCCCCGAGCCCTCCATCCTTTCTCTCATTCTCTCCTTCTCACTCTCTCTCTTACCTCTCTCCGAATCCCTTCCCCTTCTCCCTTCCTTCCTCTTTCCCTTCTTCCTCTTCCACCACTCCAACACCCCCCTACCTCTAACTACCACCACCA
Organism: Zantedeschia hybrid cultivar; assembly: GCA_030544215.1. Classification (NCBI taxonomy): domain Eukaryota; kingdom Viridiplantae; phylum Streptophyta; class Magnoliopsida; order Alismatales; family Araceae; genus Zantedeschia; species Zantedeschia hybrid cultivar. Next base: position 54,807,024 of record JARZZO010000011.1, read on the forward strand.
CCATCCCCTCCGCGACTCTTCACTCTTCGAACGGCGGTCGACGTCTCGGTGGGGTGACGGCGTCCATAGTGGTACCGGCGGCGGCTTGTGGTATAGCGGATTGGCAGCAAGGAGCTAGGAGGAGTTCAAGTAATTGGTAGGGTGACGATTTTCATATGTATTTCAATCGTTTTAAACCATGATTTCCCGCTTTAGAGCATGCTATAGGTATGTGAGTGATTTTGAGTATACAATTGAGCATGTTCTAGGGGTTCTTGATGGGAAAATGATGTTTTGGAAATGGGTTTGGCATGGTTAATGCGGTTTATGATTTTCCCCTATCTCCTTTGCGTTATTTTTGCTCATTTGGGATTGGAATTTTTCGTGTTGTTGCTCAGGGAAGGCCGGAGGAGAATTCTATTTCGGGCGCTAAATGACGTCGGGCTAGGGCGACGCGACTTAAATATCGTGTCGCCATGGGCGACGCAATTTAGGCCCAAATATGTCCCGAGGCTAGGCTCTGTGGGTTTGACTTTGAATGGCGTCGAGCTCAAGTGACGTTATTTAAATGGTGTCGACCATAGGCGACGCGATTTAGGCCTAGATCCCTCATGTCCCGAGGCCAATTTTTATGGGAACTAATTTAGGACATTGAATGACGTTAGCCATGGGCGATGCAATTCAAGCCAGAACCCCTTAATTTCCTATATTTAGCATTTATGACTATTACGCAAAATGTCAATTAGATTCTTTTACATTGTTGATCAACCTTGTTAAATGCATGCTTGAAATCATACATTGGGGAGGAGATTTTCATGTGATCGGAATCGCATTGTGTTGTGTTTATGCGATCGTGGACCTAGAGTGACAATTGTTAGTGCTTGACACTCTGTGTCGGTATGGGAGTGACACAGTGTCGGTGTGGGAATGACAATGTGACGCCTAGTAGGTGAGGGTCACCTAGTGTACCCCGGGGTAATAGCTAGTACCGGGGTTGGAGTGGTACACTTCGGAATGTCAGTCATGACTGGGAGGAGGCAGAACTATCTAGAGCTAGATAGGCCGGAGTAGCCAATGCGCTATCTGAAGGGTTATTGTTCCATCCCAGTGGGTCGGTGTTTTCTCCGTTGGCTTAACAGTTTCTTGTATGTTCCTTTTCGGTGGACGTGTGATTCACTTACTGCTTTACTTATACTTATGTTGCCTATATCCTTGTGTTGTTGCGATTGTGGGTGCATGTGCGGGAGGTAGGGATCGAAAGATCCCTAGTAAGTCCATTATGGTGTGACTCACTCCCTGCAATTTCATGTAAGGGTTCTCGGCATGCGTAGTGTGGTGGGGTTTCGTCTCGAGTTGCGCGCCAACAGTTACTGTTCCGAGGTATGCCCCGATGTAGTTGTTCTTTCTCTTTCATGACTGTACGCATAATTATTTCTTTTCAGTTGGATTATGTAACTATTTGTTGAGTCAAGTTGAATTGTAATAATTTTTAATTCCTGCATCTTCTTTATAATTCTATGCTGTGTGGATTGTTTAGCTTAGTTTATCATTTATTTTTCAAACTTATTTGAGATCCTAGTTTGGTTCATAATTTTAATGATTCGATATCCATTTAGTAATCGGATCTCCAATTATAGGGTGATAGGTCGTTACACACTGGGTGGAATGGGTAACATCACAACTGCGGTCAACGATAAGACATAAGAAGAGGGTAAGGTGGGCCATGTTGGAGCCATGGAGGAGGGTCGGATGGGGGGATCTGTTTCCTTGATTGAGGGCGAGAATGCTGGTGGATACATGATGGGGAGTGGCGAAGCTTAGCAGAGACGGGGAGATGGAGTGGCGGAGTGCACCTAGCACATTGATGTTGCCTTGTTCTCTTCATATGTAGAGAGGATGAAGATGGCGCCCATGGCGTGGTCCTGGGACTCCAAATGGTTGCCTTTGAGGGTGTTGAAGATGGTGGGGACAACGCTGGCACAGACAAAGTGAGCAAGGTTTGGGGGGGTGGAGAGAGTGATTGACAAGGGAGGAGGTGATGTGCAACAAGAGGGAGGGGTAGTGAGAGCAGCATGAGGTGGTGCACGGCTAGAATCCTTGGGGAGTATAAGGCAACGCGGTGGTCTCCGTCAGGGTCATCGGCGGCAAATCAGACGAGCCACAATGTGGCCTCTTGCTCTGACCCTAGGCTTTGGGTGAGCTCAATGAGAATCTCCTCTTCTCTGAGCCAACTCAAGGACGAGGATGCCGCCTTGGGCAGCTGAAGAGGTAGTTGTTGAAGAGAATCTCGAAAGGGGGGGTTGAGGATGACAGAAGCAATGGTGGTCTGTGTTGGTGAGGACGACAGAGGTCCATATCCATATTTATGAAACTACTATCGGATCTGAATCCAAATATCCATATGGGCAAAATGGACATTCAAATCCAATCTAAATTGGTTGTGCGAATTTGGGTCTCATCTGAATCAAGTCAAATCCAACTCATCCAATCCTTGCACCCCTACCTGCTTATGTATAATAGTGACAACTATATGCCATTGCTAATATTAATAATATTGCTTTTTTTTAAATAAAGTTTATTATAGCCAAAACTGTAAGTTATTGCTAATATTATTAATATTAGTTTTAAAATTTAATTTTATTATAGCAATAGTTGAGGCCTGTCGCTATGGGTATGCAGATGGTGACGCGCTCCACGAGACTCATCTTCATCTCCCCCTTCTCCTCCCCAGCTGCAGACGTCCCCTAGATGCAGCAAATCGCTGACAAATCATGAGGGGAGAGAGAAAATGAATCTACGAGAGAGGAATGGAAGATGGTTGGGGTGCAAGAGGGCAGGCAGGTCGTGCATCAAGTCCCCTAATCGCGACGTCTGTATCGCTTTTAAAACAAGGTGCAACTTGTATTAAATTTGTTAGGGTAAGAGGCTTTTAATGATAATAAATTTCAAGTTAATATGATACAGCCAAACACGCCACGTTTATGGCTTTCAGTATCAATATCAAAACTGATACTGATACGGCTATTCAATATCGTAACCAAACACCCGTATAATAGCAACAACTGTCTGCCATTGCTATTATTAATAAATATTATTTTTTAAAAAATCAAGTTTATTATAGCAACAATTGTAAGCTGTCGCTAATATTATTAATATTAGTTTTTAAATTTAATTTTATTATAGCAATAGTTAGGCTAATACATAATAGTGACAGCATATAACCGTCGTGATAAGCTTTATTTTTCTTTTTTCTTTTTCATTGTTTAGTAGTGATAGCTTTGGGTCGTTAGTATTAATCATCAGGGCCGAAAGCCATCACTATTACTTCTTTCTTTCTTGAGAAATGCTTGCTGCACAACTGGGTGTGCAGCAACGCCCAGTCACAACGCACAACTGGGTGCGGTTGGACCACGTGGCGTTGAAGGCCAGCTGGGAATGCTGACATCGGACACCCGCTGCGCGAATCGCCTGCCCGGATCCACCCCCGTCAAATCCCGCACCGTAATGAGTACCACGTCCTGTTCGTTTAAAATTTACGGAGCGTTTGAATATTTTCTACCCAAAATGCCATTTTCCCACCCATCGCCATCCACGCGGGAAACAACGAAGCCAGAGGAGGGACGCGGCCGGAAGCGGAAGAGAGAGGAGGAAGCGAAGGTGAAGCGGACCTGCGTCGCGTGAACCTGCGTCGCTGACATACCCCGGCCCGTTTTGCGTCTCCTCTGCTCCGGCGGACTGCCATTCCTCCTACGTTGAAACGGCCCGAAGCGAAGGAGAGCGGAGGCGAGTAGAGGTGAAGCGGGCGGCCGGAAGCGGAGGGGCGGCTGGTAGCGGAGGTGAAGTGAGTGGCGGTAAGGACCGGGTATTTCTCCTTCACTTTTTTACCTTTCTTTCCTATCTCTCTTGTGCCATCTTCCCAACCTCCTCTCTGTCATGCCCCTTCTTCCTCTGTCATCTTTTTCTCCCACACTAGATTTCCTTCCAACGGCCACTGTCCTCAGAGAATTTCATTTGTTCGCGCGAGGTCCCCCCTCCTATCTCGTGCTGGTCGTGAAGCGGCAACCCTATCTTCTGGTCAGTGGTTTGATTAGCAACTTGCAAGCAGGGGCTTCAGTAGCGACGACCAAGAGAACCAATCCGATTACCTAGTCTCTCTCCTGTATACCTGCAAGAAGCTTGCAAGAAGGATCCCACCGGAGCACGAATCAGGGTGAGTGGCAATGTCAATGTTCCTCAATCATATTTAGTTTTTGTCATCATTGGTCTTCCTCATGTGGCACTGTTTTACAGAACATTTCATAGCAAGTATGGCAAAAAATAAGGGGACAACGGTGATCCCTCCAAAGGGGAAGAAAGTCGATCGCAAGAAGGCTATTACCGAGCAGAGGATGGCCACCCCTGAGGCTAGCCGACCATAGTCCACATCCACCACGTCATGTAGGAATTGAATTTTTTTTTCTCTCTTCTTGCAACTTGGTAAATTTCATCTCAAATGTCATTATGTCTTCTACTGGTATCATTTTGAAGACACATTTTGTTCTTTGATTTTTCTGTACATTATTCTTTGTAATTTTTTACTCTTAGATCTCCTAAGTCCACCTCTCCGCATGTTCCATCGTTTTCAATAAATCCGCTCATCCACTTCCACATTTTCCTTTCTTCTTGTCACTGTTCCAGAAGTTAGCATTAGGGAAGCCCATTGAGTTACAAAGTAGACAGTAAAATAAAAAGTAAACCTTTGTTAAAAGGGAAAAAAAAGAAGAAAGAACAAATAGGACATACAAGTTGACAGAAAATCTTATACATTTTCCAATGACATACGAACTGAGCCTCAGGACACATCTAACTTAGACAAGCTTTCCAATGTATGATCAATTTACTGCAAAAGGCAGAGTTTACTTAAGATATTCATATTCTCATAAGTCAACTTTAGTCTCAGAACTTGTGATCATCATTCCTAATAAATGCTTGTGCATCCTACATGACTCATCGTCTCTCTCCTGCGCATCACTTGACCTGCCTCTCTTTCCCCTCAAACCTCCACCAGTCAACATCCTCCCCACCTCACCTTACATGAATATGCCTGATGGTAATAAAGAGCTTGACTACAATACAGGCCTCCTCTTGTTTAACTTACAATGTGATACTGTAAACTTTTTAATTTCTTCTACGTTGTCTGACGATTGTCAATGTCAACCTGAACTTGTCATTCTTAATATGTATTTGTGGATCTTAACTTGGATATGTGAATGAAAATCTGTAGTTGTCAATCTTAATCTGCATGTGTGAATGTTTACTTGTATTCGTTCATAGAGACCTTTATTTGTTAATGTTAACATGTATTTGTGAATTAAACTTGAGTTTGTCAATATTAACTTGGATTTGTCAATGTCAACATGTCAACAATTTTTTGATAATTTTTACATTCTGTCTGTGTGAACATTAACTTCTGTTTGTCCATCATATCCTTTATTTGTCAATCTTAATTTTGGATGTTGACATTATCTATGTCCAACCCACCCAACCCACCCCGTGGTCATCTATCACAAACATATTACTTGCCTCTCTCCCTGATTTGATTTCACATTGTCTAACATTCCTGATAACCACGTGGTGAAGTTATTTTTTTTTAAAAAAAATAACGAATAAACAAATGATCCATGAGAGATCTATCACCTAAGAAAGAAAATATTACATCTATTTTGTCCAACCCACCGTGTGGCCACCTATCATAAGCATATTAGATGCCTCTTCCGTTGATTTAATTTCACATTATCTAATTTTCCTGACAACCACATGGTGAAGAGGTTTTTTTTTTTTTTTTTTAATAATCCAAAAATGATAGGTCAGATACGTATCCCCCAAGAAAGAAAAAATGACATGTGTTATTTCCAACTTATATTGTGCCCACCTATTATAAGCATATTACTTGTCCCTCCCCCTGATTGAATTTCACATTGGTTTTTTTTTTAATAATAAAAAATTGATAGGTGAGATACCTATCACCCAAGAAACAAAAAATTTGTTCTTTGCAAATCACCCTGTGCCATATTAGACACTAGGACACAACACAAGTCTTGAATATACATGTTCATGCTCCATGTACGATTTTAGATGACCACTTCATCTTTTTCAAACACTTGTTTAAACATTAAGTAAGATTCAATAAACTTATTAATATCATACTCATCATTTCTATGTTTTGGACAAGTTTCAATTGATCATATTCTTCTAGATGGATGTGTACATACAAATATATTTAACTTTGTATATCTCTTGTATTGTGATGTTTTCTTTCTAAAATTATGTTGTACCCAGTTACATGTTTGTATAAACACAAAACATTCATGTCCATGGCTCACAAATCATGTGGGCAAGGTAATACCTATGAACAACTTAACAAAGGATAAGCAGCAATCTTGAAAATAGTTTGCATACTTTATATAAAAAAAGGTAGCTTGCTCACAATGTTATAGATTGCACTGCCAATTTTATTTCAACAATACACCCCCTCTTAAATTGGTTACCAATCTTGGCCATTTCTCGTGTATGTTGAATGTGCACCTTCATAGATGCTATTAAGTTTAAAATGATTTTTAACCTAAGGCCATATTCCTTCAACAAGGCGAGTGGGAAAATGATGTTATTTATACTATGTTGTACCCCAAAAATTCTAGGAGAGAACATGCACATTCTTTGGGCCAAAAAGATTTGGTAGAAAGTAATTTCAGCATTCATTCTTTAGGTAGTCAGTGGTATAGGAGATTATAGTACTGTTGTGCCATCTTTGGACAGCTGGTTTATGGGTAAGATGTAAGGATGACTTTTGATTTCAATATTTCCTTTTATTCTCTTTCTCATGCCTATTGCTTGCCATATTGGTACAGTGCATGATAAACTATGAGATTCTAAAGAAAGATTAATTTTTTTAACTTGAACAAAGGCTACGCATAGGAAGGACATGGGAAAATTAATCTGTCCTTTGCATTTATATGGCACACTTCCAATACTCTTATTTTGCTCAATGGTGGAATGACATGGGAGGGAACTAATCAATACACCCTTCTGATTACCATTACATTCGTTGGATAACTGGTCATGTACTATCGTTCCACCCTACGTGCAAACACACCTTCTTCCATTGACTATGATTTGCTGCACAATCATGTTGTACACCGGCAGTCGGTTTGAGGCCACAGTAAATATTTTTTCACTTTATTTTTTATACAGTTCAACGCCTTATAAATTGTCATATTCTTTTAATCACGTGTTTGTAGTTTTCTGTATTTTCATTTGGTTCTCAAATTGTTGCATAGTTCATTTTGTTTAAAACATGATTGTGCACGTGGAATGGATGTTGCACTTGGTTAACAGCCAGTGAACATGGTTCTAAGTTCTAATTATGTTCCCGAACTTGTAATTGTTAACTTGTAATCGTCCACAGCAACATTTATTTGTCAATCTTATCCCGTATTTGTGAGTGAAAACTGAGATTTGTCAACTGATTCCAAACTCTATGCAGCAAATCTGCTATTTGTCATTTAAGTTCTGTATTTGTAAAGTAATTGTTGTTGTTTCCTTATAGTATTTCATTCATGATATTTAGGACTAATTATTTCTTCATTGGTAACACAGGTGGACGGGGACAAATTTTGCTAGCCCGATGCTCTTTAACAGCATACGTGGATGACCGCGATGCCTTGGGCTTTAGAGATTGCCACAGGAGTTTGATGTGCCAAACTCCATTTGTGCCATTCATGGACAATCGACCTCCCACATCGTTCCCTTTCTATTTCCTAGAGCAAATAATAGATGCCTTTCAGGGAGGGTGTGACTTTGTCCTTGGTACAACGGTGGTCACATTCTCCCCCCAAGATGTCACTTTGATTTTGGGAGTACCATGCACAGGCGTTGAAGTGCACCATTACGGCTCAAAGGATCAGCCTTCCCGACTTCGGGAATGTTTTGGCGAGAAAGTAGTGTTCAAGAGAAAGATCATACGGGAGCTAATTCACAGTCTTGTACGCTCCGATGATGAGGTAGATGTAGCCGACACAGTTCGGCTGTGGATACTCCTACTGTTCTCTACATTTTTGTGTCCAGTAACTCAGCATAGATGCCCCCGTCAGCTACTGCATTATTTGGATGACCTATAGTCACTTAGTAAATATTCATGGGCAGTGGCATTTCATCAACTCATCATGCACAAATTTGATGTCCTGGTACGTACAGTAAAGGACAAGAGGAGTGGCAGGAAAACTGTAGGAAAGAGAAGTCGTGGGGGAGGTGAACCAACAGGGAATATATTCTTGTATGGTTGCTCAGCTGCCTTAGCGGTATGTATTCTATTAGTTTTACTATTCTTTGTATTTGATGTTGTATCATTTTACATATCATATAATATATTTTTAACTCATTTTGCACGTATTTGTAGGTGTGGTTTCTGGAGCATACCTACATCCGGCAGCCACTAAACAGGTCTGCATTTCCCCGTTTATTTCGGTGGCCACCCATGAATGTATGAAAATTTGCGTGGACAGCAGCCACCTTGAGAACAAATCTGGTAATATTCACCCATGAAATGTGACTAAATCCACATGCATTGATGTTATCTTTTTTCTTAGTAACAACGTGATATAAATACTTTCAAACAGGTTGTTGAGAAATTGGAGGTGGAGCCCGCTGAAAGGTGGCTCCTTGGGATGGGGGAAGAAAGCAGAAGGGAGGAGCCAGCCACCTCTAATGCCATCGAGACATTGACACGCCAAGTTACAGTGCTTGTTGACATGGTCAAATGTCTAGATGAGAAGCATGCAAGGGAGTTGATGGAGGTTCGAAAACAAATAGATGCCCGATTTGATCGTTTGGAGAGCAAAGTTGATGCTCTTTTCGCACAAGTAAGGGCTTCGGGTCATGAACATGGGAAGGGGGAGGTTCCTACAATGGGTGCTGCAGTTGAGGAGGAGGGAGAGCATGCAAGGATACATGGACTTGAAGAGGAAGGGGACCTCCACGACGGGGCTGCATGTGTTGGTATGGAATCGGGAGAGCACCTCCATGAACAGTTGGAAGCATCTGCTAAGGTTGAGCATAAGGGAAAGACTAAATCTTTGCGTATGTTTAAGAAGAAGAGGACTGCTGGACCCAAGAGGGTTATTTCTGAAGGGACAATTGTAAGTGGACTGTTAGAAAGTTAGTTTACTTATTTTCTTCTTATTGTGATTCATGTGTACTCTAATGCAGGCATCTCTGAAGAAGGAGGAATATGAATTTTCTGGGAAGGGTCTTCTAGGAGTGAACGATGAGGCGGTCATTCACACTTTTTTATCATCTAACATGACCGAGTAAGTAAATTTCTATACATTTACTACATTCATCTACTTTGGGAAAAAAAGTGAACACTGGAGGAAAAGTTTAGCAGTGACAAGAGAAAAAAAAATTGAAAAGATGAAAAAAAAGCATGGAAGGAAATCTCTTTTTCACGTTTCATGTATATTCTCTACAGAACTCTAGGAGAACTTTAGGAGTCACAAAAGATTACTCATGTCTTCTTACTTAGAGAGGCCGGAGCCGTCCCTCCACCGCCTCTTCTTGTCTAGGAATAGTGCTGCATAGTGGGATATGGGCTTCCATAGTGATAGATACATGTATGCCGGAAGCAGAAACCCGCATACTGGGATATAGGCTTGCATGTTGAACTGGTTTTAGGGGGAAAAAAAAAATAGGAAGAGAGGAAAAAAAGGTGGAAATCTTAGAGATTCAGTAACATTTAGAAACTTTTTTGCAGCTCTGAGAGGCGATTTGCACTTTTGTGGGAATTTAACAAAAAGGAGTAAGAACATGAAGCATTCAAAATCTAAAAGGGGTTCCCCGAACACATGCGTGGGCTTTTTTCCCTTTTCTTCTCTCTCTGTTTCATAGAATCAACACCCCATTCAGACAAAAAGGAAAATGGAAAGGGGAAGAGAAGAGATTAAGCAGACTTCATAAATTTTAAACACTTTGCCTACCTTTTTGATTATTTCCTCTTGCCCTCCTCCCCCATTTATTATGCTTGGTGTTGGTGCAGGTTAAAGTGGTAAAATAAGGGGAAAAAAAGGGCATCATAAATACCGTTGATGGTGGTTGACTTTGTGTTTTTTTTACTACACTATCCGATTCAGAAAAGGGGCCTCTTGCTTCTCCCTTTTAATTTCAGTGCTTGTAGTATGAAATTTCTATACGAATTTTGTTGTACGAGTATCATACAAGTTTTTTTTTTTTTTGCATAGGCTGTTTCATTAGAGAATGTTAACCTTTTTTTGTCAAGTATGGAGATGAAAATAGTTTGTGAAAGAGAATACCAGAAAATATGTGGCAGCTGTTTTGGAAATATGTTTATATTCCAAAGTTTAATGTTGTCTTCCTTAATGGAAGTTATGAAGTTCTATAAGAATGCACTGTGTTACTACATTTTTAAATTGTCTTCCTTAATCAGCTTTTTTATAGAGGAAAGCTTGCATCTCATCCTGTTCTGTGGTCTTTGTCGTTGAAAAATTATAGTTTTGTTTTAGTACACCTATGTCAGTTCAAAGTTTCATAGCTTCATACATGGACGTTCTGATATTTTCAGCATTATCCTTAGAGGATAATCATTTATCCCTCCATTCCTGAGACATCTAGGCCCACTCAGTCATCTACCAAACACAACGGACTCATTTTGTGTCCATTTCCCATTGCATATGAGAATTAGTAGTTTGAAACTTCCTTCACTAGAGTTGTAACTTACTGAAATTTCCCTTTCATTTCAAGTAGCAGAGTAAAAACATGTTTTAGATATTGATCCATTTTCCATTACATGTCTTTTATGTATAGGTATGTGTTTACATTCTGCCTTCATGTTGTCAGTGAACATGTTGTCTTGAACACTACATGGGGTGCGAAGTTCACAAGACTACACGTGTCCCATTTATTATCTAGACAAATGACACACGATGATGTAAGTATTGTATGTTAACATTGACAATTGGTAGTAAATTAATATTAGATTCATTCATGTAAACACACGTACCTATACACCTTTGCAGGTAATTGACTATACTGTGCATAGGATCAAACAGAGGCAATTACAATCTCCTGATAGTTACAAAGCGTGGGGCTATTTGTCTACCATTCATTGAAACAAGGTAGATATTGTTAAAAAGAACACGGCCGCCAAAGCAGAATGCCTTATGAAGCTATTTAAGGAGTTCAGTACGGATGAGGCGTTAGGAAAAGTTGACTTTGTTTTCTTTGTGTTGCACTCCTCAAACCATTGGCATCTGCTTACCCTTGATACACAGAGGAAGTGCTTCACATCATATAATTCTATCAAAGGAGATGTATTACATAATGCCACAGCACGGTCTTGGGTAATGAAGTGTTTGACTTATTAATCTGTGACTATATTCCTTTTTACTATTATTTGTATGACATTTCCTTGATTATCTTTGTAGGTTCTCATCATCAAAAAGTACTTCCAACTCGCTGGGGTGCAAAGTGATATAAAAAATTGGAAATTGGAGTTTGACGAATCATGCGCATCTCAGCCCCCTGATAGTTTGGATTGCGCGATGTATGTGGTGAAGTTCATAGAGGCATTGACAGTAAGGAGTACAATGCCTCAGATGGACATTACTGCAGACGATATTGCACGATTGAGGGGACAGTTGGCAGTCGACATGGTGACCATGGGTGCTCAATGAACAGCCTTCAATCGGATGTATTTGGATTGGTTATCTTCTAAGAACTTTGTACAGCATGTTGTCACTCGCACTTGTGTTATTCTTAGGGGTATGCCCCGGTGACGTGATATTTTCAGGAGTATGCATCGGTGTGACCTTGTAAATGATTCACTTTAATATTTTCTGGTGTGACCTTGTAAATGATTCACTTTAATATTTTCTACCTTGTGTTGTTGTGTTGTTTATGGATCTTGCAAGTTTCTGTCTGTGAGTAGTTTATGTGAAAAGAAACCTGTGTTGTGATGTTACTAGATACTTTTTATGTGTCTGTGATCCATGTTACAATTGACAAGTACACGTTAACATTGAAAATTGCACGTTAACATTGATAAATACAGGTTGCTCATGGGTCTTGCAAGCTTGTGTCTGTGATTAGTTTATGTAGAAAGAAACCTGTGTCTGTGATGTTACAGATACTCTTTGGTCTCTGTGATCCAGATTACAGTTGACAAATACAGGTTAACATTGAAAATTACAGGTAAGCATTCTCAAATACAGAGGTAACATTGACAAATTAATATATGCACCCACAGGATAATTTTGACAAATACAGATTAACATAGAAAAATACAACTCTGTATTCACAAATACCGAGTAAGATTGACAAATTAATTTAGGCATTGAGAAGATAAGATTGACAAATAGCCGTTAGCATTGAAAATTACAGATACGTATTCACAAATACCGCGTAAGAATGACAAATTAATGTACGCATTGAGAGGATAACATTGACAAATAAACGTTTAGACTGTCAAATGTGAACTAAGGCATTAATCACTATGGCCCTTTACTTGTCAATGTTACTCCGGGATTGTCAATTTCATTTAGTATTTGTCAGTAATAATATGTATTTGTCAATATAAATCAAAATAATGTTTTTATGTGTTTGTCAATATCCGACAATATTTGTCCGGGTTACTCTCTATTTATGAACACATACCCGTATTTATGAATGTTATCCTCTACTATTCAATGTTACTTTGTGTTTGTCAATACTACCTGGATTTGTCAATGTCAATCTATACGAATGAATGTTAGTTTGTCATTGTCAATCTTACCTATCATTTGTCACTTTTACTCTCTATTTACAAATAAAAACAGCGCATTTGTCAATGTTAGTTGCCAATGTAAAGGTTGCCAATATTATCCTTGTGCATATGAGAATTTTGACAAATACAGGTTAACATAGAAAAATACAACTCTGTATTCACAAATACGAAGTAAGATTGACAAATTAATATAGGCATTGAGAAGATAAGATTGACAAATATACGTTAGCATTGAACATTACAGATAGGTATTTACAAATACCGCGTAAGAATAACAAATTAATGTACGCATTGAGAGGATAACATTGACAAATAAACGTTTAGACTGTCAAATGAGAACTAAGGCATTAATCACTATAGCCCTTTACTTGTCAATGTTACTCCGGGATTGTCAATTTCATTTTATATTTGTCAGTAAGAATATGTATTTGTCAATATAAATCAAAATAATGTTACTATGTGTTTGTCAATATCCGACAGCATTTGTCCTGGTTACTCTCTGTTTATGAACACAGATCCGTATTTATGAATGTTATCCTCTACTATGCAATGTTACTTTGTATTTGTCAATACTACCTAGATTTGTCAATGTCAATCTATACGAGTGAATGTTAGTTTGTCTTTGTTAATCTTACCTATCATTTGTCACTTTTACTCTCTATTCACAAATAAAAACAGCGGATTTGTCAATGTTAGTTGCCAATGTAAAGGTTGCCTATATTATCTTTGTGCATATGAGAATTCGTATTTATCAATGTAATACAATATGTGTCAATTATACGTAGTATTTGTAAATTTAAAATTTATCAACGCTAGTATATGTTCGTCAAGATTAACCTGCATTGGTCAATGTTAGTCTGTACTACTCGATATTGGGTTTATCATTATTAGTTTCTATTTATCAATAAAAACGCCATATTTATCAATGTTAGTTATGACTATAAAGGTTGTCAATATTATTCTTTATTTATCAATATTATCCCGTATTTATCAATGTAATCTTATATTTGTCAATCATATGCTGTATTTGTAAATCTAAATGTTTGTTATTTCTACCATAAGTTTGTCAAGATGACTATGCAGTTGTCAATGTGAGTCAGTGCTAGTCGATATTAGTTTGCGTTTGTCAATGTTACCCTAAATTTGTAAGTATTAATATTTATTTATTAATATAAACGTCATATTTGTCAATATTCATTGCCAATTTAAAGATTGCGGATATTATCCTTTATTTTTCAATATTAGTCTGTATTCATCAATGGAAACCTATATTTGTCAATTATACGATAGATTTGTAAATGTAAATTTTTGTCAGTGTCAAACTATGTTTATCAATACTAGTCGACTTTAGTAAACATTAACCTTCATTTGTCAATGTTAGTCTCTACTACTTAATCTTATTTTGTGTTTGTCAATCTTATCTGGAATTTGTCACAATTAGTCTATATTTATCAACCCAAACGTGTTATTTATAAATGATAGTTGCCACTGTAAGGCTTGTTAAAATTATCGTATACTTATCAACAGTAGTCAGTATATATCGATGAAATACCATATTCGTCAGTCATAATCTGCATTTGTAAATGCCAACGTCTCTCAGTGTCAGACTCTAGTTGTCAACGCTAGTCCATTTTAGTGAAGATTAACATGTATTTGTCAATGTTATCCTGTGCTAGTCGATCTTAGTTTGTGTTTGTCGATCTAAGCTGAAGTTTGTCACCATTACCCCGTTAGTTTCTATTTATCAATATAAACGCCGTTTAGTTGCCACTGTAATGGTTGCTAACTATCAATATTACTTGTTAATATTACTTCGTATTTATCATTAGAATACCTTATTTGTCAATGGTACACTACATTGGTAAATGTAAATATTTCTCGATGTCAGCTTTTATTTATCAATGATAGTCTATGTTTAGCAATTTTTCTTTGCATTTGTGAATGTTAGTCTACACTAGTCGATATTACCTGAAATTTGTCAACATTACTCTTTATTTATCAACATAAATGCGTTATTTATCAATCTTAGGTGCTACTGTAAGTCTTGCTAAAATTATCCTTTACTTGTCAATATTAGTCCGTAGTTGACAATAAAATTTCATATTTATAAATCATACTTTGTATTTATAAATGTAAAAGTTTGTCAGTGTCAGACTCTGTTTGTCAATGCCAGTCTGTTTTGATCAAGCTTAAATTACATTTGTCAATGTTAGTTTGAACTAATCGATCTTAATTTGTGTTTGTCAATCTTACCTAAAGTTTGTCATCAATAATCTCTATTTATCAACATAAATGCCGTATTTATCAATAATAATTGTCACTGTAAGGCTTGCTAAAATTATCAATATTACTCTACTTTTGTCAATATTACTATACATTTGTCAATACTCTCCTGTATTGGTGTCTATAGGTTGCAGTATTTATGAACACTACGTGAATGTGTATGCATGCCCTCAACTGAGTATAGGTACGGTTGTAACCTGTATAACGAGGTTGCATATTCTTAAAAACCTATAAAACAATGAAAAAAATTTGATTTTAATTCAGACTTGAAACACAAAAATTTAACATTCATGAATAGAAAACACATATGTCAACTTTTCGTTATATTACTTAAAATTTCACATTCACATACAAAGATGTATTACATACAAGTAAAGAACCTATGTACATTGCTTGAGAAATGTACATTCACATACAAAACTTGTATTAAATTTTCACATCACATCACATACATACACTCACACACAACTTTTTCCCTATACAGCCATATAGATAATGTATGTTCATCTCAACATCATCTTTCACAAAAATACATAGCTGCAAGGCATATAAACATGCACCACCAAAAAGGCTTATGGACAACCATCAATTTATATGTTGCTGCATTGTCTCCCCCGCAACATCAGTGTTCGTTGTTTCTATCATCTGGATATTGCTCTCAACAGTAGCGTTGTTAGTCTGAGATGCCCTTTTACATTTTTTCCTAAGTTTCTCAAGAGAGTTATGAATCCTTTTTTCCCTTTTCCGACCTTTGGTAACTGATCTTGGAGGATCTTTAATAGGTCCATTTATGTCCACGACAGTGGGCATGATTTGTCTGCTTCGGTAGCAGCTATCAACTTATTCATCAGTTTGGGAATTTCATCTACAACTACATCAAATCTAAGTTTTGACAGAGACCCAGCCTCGGCAACCTTCATGAGACGGTGAATTAAATTGCCGTACCTTGCAGAGTTTGAATTTCGTAAGTCATTCTGAACATTAGAGTCATCAATTGCTGAACGATACCTCATCTCTTTTGTCCACCGCTGCATAAAATATCTTTCGGGAATCATGTTGATGCCGCAAAGAAGAAATGCCATCAATGCATGCCTACATAAATATCCTTTGAATTGGAAACAACGGCAAAGGCATGATACGGTTCCTTTTTTCCGATCACATGATACGGTATACTCCTTCACAATTTCCTTAACTCTTTCTTTAACTTTCACCCGTTCAAATGACTTCACCCTCAAGACGCATGTACATTCGTCAAGTTGAATAATGGTAGGATGACAAGCATCAACATGTATAACCTCTTGCTGAAATTTTTTGAAAATTTGCCTCGTGTAAATGTTGGCAGCTTGTTTCTCAAAAGGCGAGGATGTTGTTAAGTAAGCTATCGTTTCTATGGATTTAACATCCGCTTGATTCTCTGCATCATATCTTCTGTCAATTGCAACTGTATACTTTTCAATGAACTCAGCAAGTGTGGTTTTTGAGTGGACAAATCCATCAAAGAAATGATTAATGCTCTCACTACGTTGCGAGGTTGACATTCATGTACAATCATATTATATCCAGTCCATTTATCAGATTCAAAATACAAGTTAAGGCAAAACAAATGCAGCTTAAAATTGGCAACCATAAATTAACATTGGTACATGATTGAAGTGACTAACACATGTTCACCTTGCCAAATATATATGTTCATTGACATACATAACTTAAGAAATGCTCATCAAATTGACAAACACAGAGTATTATTGAAAAATACATATACAAGTTCAGACTGACAAGTCCATATGAACATTCATAACTATAAATAATGAAAAGTTATCATGATTTGTAAAATAATGATGAAGTAATGAAATATACCTGCGAAGAATGTATCTTTTAAGAACATTGGAACCCACTTCGCACGACTTTCGTACAATCCATTGAACCAGCCATTATTTTTGCATGCTTCATACTTACACAACAATTGGTCCCACCGTTGTTCAAATTCATGAGTAGAAAGAGAATCGTATATGCATTCATCAAAGTCTTCCATAAAATCAGGATGAGTAGTGCATATATGACCAATCTTTTTAGGTATTTTTTGCAAAATATGCCATAGGCAAAATCAATGTCGTGCATCAGGGAAGACCTCAACAATCGCTGCTTCAATGGCCTTATCTTGATCAGTGATGATTGCCTTTAGTGCAATACCACCGTTGGCTTGTAACCAACAACTAAAAACCCACATGAAAGATTGCACTTTCTCATTTGATAGTAAGGCACATCCAAGTAGGATGGATTGCCCATGATGATTTACTCCGACGAATGGTGCAAAAGGCATTTCATAGGTATTTGTGAGAAAAGTAGTATCAAAACATATGACATCTCCAAAATATGTGCATGCGGTCCTTGCCCTTCCATCAATCCAAAATACATTCCTTAGTTGTTGGTTGTCATTCAAATCTATGGCATAAAAGAATGACGGACTCTTACTCTGCATTTGTAGAAAATAGGTCATCATTATCTTGGCATCACCTTCCTTCAATTGACTTTGTCGTTCTCTATCTAGGAAGTTTCTACAATCCTTTTCAGTAAATTGTAACTGTCGAACACCACCCTTTCTTCTCGCAATACAGGATACTATATTTGATGTTGATATTCCCACACTATGCATATTCTTTATTTCTACCTTTTCAGGCGTGCATATCCTTCGGTGTGACCGCAAGTATACAGCAGCCATTGGAGACAATCTATGATTATGCTCAAGTAGAACATGGTATGCAATCCACTTTCCACTACCTTTATCTAACTTCACTTTCATGCCTGCTTTGCAATCAACTTTTGCACTATCTCGATGACATAAAGTTTTTGGATCTCTCCTACTCTGTCCATTCTTCCAACAACCAAACATCTTGTGCGTACAAGACCCACGTGTAAACTTGCTATGGACAATAGATATACCAAATCCTACATGTCTAGCATAGGTGTTATAAAAGCATCTCGCATCTTCAGCCGTATCAAAGTTCATGCCATTGCATGGTTCTACAATATTGGCATGCCCATCATCATTTTTCTCCTTTGTAGGAGTCTTACTATGCGAAGATAATTCTGAAAAAAAAATACAAAGAAACAATTAAAAATATAAAATTGAAGGTTACATTGAACAATACAAGTTCCCAATGAGGCATGGGTCTCACATCATTGACAAATACATTTTTGAATTGAAATATGTCCATCAAAAATTTTAATTTTTACGTGTCACTATCATCCTATATTTGTTAATCTCAAACAATTATTCTTAATCCAAATACCTATTTGTCAACCTTACTATGTGTTTGTTTGTTAATCTTAATTTATTTGTACTTTTACCCTATATAATCTACGTTAGCCTATGTTTCACAATCAAAAGTTGTATATGTCAATCTAAAGTTATATTTCTCAAATCGAATTGTATACTTGTAATAGTTGTCATAACATGTATTTATTAGTACTACATTAGGTCAATCCGCTGTCGTATACTCGTCATAACCTGTATTTATTAGTACTACCTTAGGTCAATCTATAACTTTGTTTGTCAATCTTACTCTATACAATCAAACTTACACTTGATAACGTAAATTATATTTATCAGCGATATCATATACTTGTCAACCCGAACATTTACTTATATATCCTAGCATGTATAGTCAATGATAACCTGTATTTATTTTTCTTATCATGTATATGTCAATCCAAAATTATATTTCTCAATCACATTCTATAGTTGTCCATAGAAACTAGTTATTTATCAATGATAACTATATTTATCAATGTTATTTTATATTTCTTAATCTCATCCTGTCATTGTGAATATGACATTGCGTTGTTTCAATCTTGAAGCTGTATTTGTAAATCTTACTTTCTACAATCAAAATTGAATTTATTACACAATTCAAACTTCTATTTGTCAATATCGTCATCTATTTGCCACTCCAGATATTGCATGTGTGGAGAAAAATATAAAAGTTTCAATTATAATGAACATCAATTTCAGTAAATATCTAACCAAGATCCCCGAGTAAATCTGTAGTGACGACTTGCGTGCTTGCACTAGCCTCCGTTGTCAATTGACCCTCCCTTGTTTTTGCAGGAGTCTTATTCTCCACTTCTGTTGTGTTTTCCATTGAATGTGCTGACAAACAATAAGAAATAATAATAATAAAAAATCAGAAATACAAGGTTGCATTGATGTTAACAAATTTAATAATAAACATAGTACATATACTAACCAGTTTCTCTAGTTTCTTCGGATAATGCTGTCAGTTGTAAGTTCTGTATGCTTGGCTCTGCTGATGACATAAAAGGCAAGTACACAGGAGCAGGAACTTGCATTTGCATAACTGTCTGTAGCACAGCGTTTGGCATCATAGAAGTGGACGCTGGCATGTGCCACTGAAAGATGGGCCGCTGCATATGTACAAGGGGGGGTGGAAACTGCATGTGCACAATTGGGTTGGACATGTACATCTGCAAACTATTGGTCGGCTGCACTCCATGTCCTTCTATCTCGCTGCTCAACAATAACGTCTCTTCTCTTCCATTCTCCTTTGTAGGAGAAGGGTGGTCCGGTCTCCTTTCCCCCATAAGAGGTATGTGCAAAGTGGAGGTGTGGAATGTGAAGAACAGGACTTGCCTAGCTAGCTCTCGCAACCTGCGTGGAGGTGGGCGACTGACAAACAAGCGAGCAGGAACAGGGATCGAAGTGGATGGCGGGAGGACTAATACGAACCAGCAGGGAACAGGGACCGCCGTGGATGCAGGAGGCGAGTAATTTCCACAGTCTCTCGCAACCTGCGTGGAGGTGGGTGAGTGACAAATAAGCGAGCAAGGATCAGCGTGGATGGCGGGAGGACTAATACAAACTAGCAAGGAATAGGGACCGCCGTGGATGCAGGAGGCGAGCATTTTCTACACGGTCGGCTACCTACGATCGCGATCACCTTGCTACCTTCAGAACAGTGCTTGCGTGGAGGTGGGCAAGTAAGGAAGATGGCGGGGCGGGAGAACCGGCACGAACAACCAGGAATAGGGACAGGCGTGGAGATAGGAGGCGAGTAATATCCAAGCGGACATGGACGTGGGAAGACTGGCAACTTCACACGCGCCTAGCTGCGGTCGCCCAGCTACCTTCACAAGTGCGTTTCAACGTGGGAGGAATGGCAGTCCGCCGGAGCAGAGGAGACGCGAAACGGGCCGGGGTATGTCAGCGACGTAGGTTCACGCGACGCAGGTTTGCTTCACCTTCGCTTCCTCCGCTCTCTTCCGCTTCCGGCCGCGTTCCTCCTCTGGCTTCGTTGTTTTCCGCGTGGATGGCGATGGGTGGGAAAATGGCATTTTGGGTAGAAAATATTCAAATGCTCCGTAAATTTCAAACGGAGAGGACGGGGTACTCATTACGGTGCGGGATTTGACGGGGGCGGATCCGGGCAGGCGATTCGCGCAGCGGGTGTCCGATGTTAGCATTCCCAGCTGGCATTCAACGCCACGTGGTCCAACCGCACCCAGTTGTGTGTTGTGACTGGGCGTTGCTGCACATCCAGTTGTGCAGCAAGCATTTCTCTTCTTTCTTTTTCGTAAATCTCACTATGTGCTTGTTGTGACGGCTAAAGGCGACACTACTGAGTAGTTATAATAACGGGAAGCCATCACTATAATTATCTTGGTTTATTGCTAGCCACCGCTATTGTTACAGTGATGGGCTCAACAGCCCCGGCTTGATGACGACCTATAAGCAGTCAATATAAGTCAGTAGCCATGATTTTTGTCTTTTCGTGTAGCATTTCTAAGATAAGTTATTTCCTTAAGATTAGAAATTTACAAAAATAAAAACTTATGGAAACTTTTTATTTTTTGGTCGAAAAGTCACCTCAAATTATTTTCTACCCTTGGATTCTGCTAAAAAGATCAAGTTCCTATCTCGCCCACCTTGAAGCATGCCCTTTTGATTTATCAGATCCTATTAGAATCTAGAAAATTTGGATAGTGGAAAAATCTGAACAAAAATATGTTTCAATCAAAAAGGGTCATGATTATCCCAAAATCTCATGTTTTTTTGACCAAATCTTGTTCCAAATTTTCCACCTCTATTCCACCACGCCTGGGACTAGCCACTAAAAAATAAGAACTTTGGGAGGTAGTTTTTGCCTCTCCCAATAGTACAACCTCAATCATTTAAAAACTAGAAAAGGTGAATTCTTTGAGCTTTTGAAAAATATAGGAGAGAAAGAAAAATGTGTCCAATGTGGCATTCTCTCTCTACATTTAAATCTTGTAACTTTTGAAAAATTGTCACTTCCCCCTCTTTAAATACTGTCTCCTCTTGTTTCCTTTACCTTTTTTCCAATAATTGAAAGCCAAAAACAAACCTTGTTCTTCAAACGGGTTTATGAAAACCACTAATAGTTAATATTGATTGAGATTTTATGATGAGATTTGACTTTTTTTAGTGATCAGTGTTTCAAATAAAAAAAAATATATTTTTACTAAAGATTCTTATTTAAAAAGGAAAAATTTCTTTTTTTAACCTTAAACAACGAAAGATTTTCATAAACCCCCCTGAGCCCGAGCACACCCATTTTTGTGTGCGCGTCTCTCCCCCTCCTCAGCGCGCTATGCTCAGGGCCGCGGCGTTGCCCATCCCCTGCCTCCGCTCCCGTTGGCCTCGCAATCACAGTGGACTCTCCGTGTCCATGGGGAGCAAGGCCAATGAGGCGCCGTCCCCGGCCGCCCCCGCCTTCGTTCCTGTGGGGGCCGGTGAGGGCGTCGCCGAGACCAGTTCCGGAGAGAGAGGTATGTACCCGACCATCGTCGTCCTCTCGTCAAGTGTTCGTCCAAGTCGTAGTGAAAAATGTGTAGTTGATGCCCGTTGATGGCGGTGAAAAATGTTCCCCACCCTCTTCCCCCCAAAGCTAAAGAACGGTAAGGTTTAATTCGTTGAGTTGGTGAGATAAACATAGCTAAGAAAGCACCCATTTTAATTCGTTGAGTTGGTGAGATCAACATAGCTCAGAAAGCACCCATTTATGTAGTGGGTGCCCTGGGAACCATGAAGAAGAGGAAAAAATAGTAGCATGTAATAACCCAAACATCATTACAAGAGGATTCACCATCTAGGAAACAGTAAGATAAGAAAAACGCAGTAGCATATGATTAAAAAGGTCAGCTATTGGATGCCGTTACAAGAGACATTATTCAATGCCTTACTATAGCCCTGCCTAGATAAACATTTAATGAGAGAAACAACAATAGCAGACAGGAGGTCACAATTTACATAAAGCAAAACTAATATCAAGCCATAGAAGCATGTATTACCTTTGTTATAAAAAAAGGAGTAAATATTAGTAGGAATTTGTGACTAACAGCTGTGTACTAAAAAAAAAAAAAAAACCATATTCTGGAACAAAGGCAGCAACATGCACTTAGGAGAAAAAAGGCTACAGCAGCATGTAGTCCACGAAAGGTAGCTTTTTGTTGTTATTGCTTGTGCATGTGCGCGTGTTCATGCATGTGAAAGGGGTGCAGAACGAAGGTGATTGAGGCGAGAGAGGCATTCTTGGCTAGTACCTTTAATAACAGAGGTGGCAACGAGAGAACATCTCTTAAAATGCATTCTACTACTAGGTTCGAGGATTTCTCTGCATGTGATGGAGAGGAAATATTATTTCTTGCATAAAAATTGCCAAATCAAATGCTCAGAACAGTAAAAGGAATCATTTATTGAATTTAGTGACATCACCTTTCAAGTAACATATCTCCAAATTTCAATCTTGTAAGCTGAGGAGAACATAGTTTTCAGCTTTTCCCTAACAGGAAACCTTAGTATCTATCTTCTGATATTTCTGAATCTCCATTGTCCAGGTTTCAGGTTCCGTCTTGTCTCATACAATATATTGGCCCAGGTATTTACGACGACATCTGTGCTTTACAATGTGACTGGGTGAAAAATTAAGAATTGATTGCATGCTAAAATGTAAAGTTTATTACATTCGTCTAGTACATTTTTCTTCACAATTGACTATTGAGAATGATATTTTGAATGCCTATCTGATTGAATATATTTGCCTCTGAAGCAGAACTAGGAGGGGTCTTACTATATCATCTATAATAAAAGTGTGAGAAAATAGGAAAAAGAAAAATGAACAAGGGAGTGGAAGTTGAATGAAAAAAAAAAGGGGGAGGGATTGGAAAAAAAGAGAAGGAAGAAGAATGATGAAGGAAATGAGGAAGACACATCTCCATGCTCATAATAATAGGAAATAGTTACAGCAATTCAGGAAGCAACCATAGCGGCAATGACATCTGGTGAGATGATTGAATTCTTCCTCTATTTCCTATTTATTAATGTCACCATTATCATCATCATAATTTTTTGATGCTTCCGCTCCTCTTTCAGAGCCGGGTGAGCAGTGAAATTTCACTTCTTGTTTTTCTTCCATCCTTCTCCTCCTCTTTGGCTCCTTCTCCTTGTCTTTTGATATAATAAACATGCAATTTAAAAAGGAACCTTCAGTTAAATATTTTTTCAACATTCCTTGGGAAAAATTTAAAAAATCTGTGAACTTTGATATATCATATATGGCCTTTTACCTCTTAAAGTTGTCCGTTTATCAAAAATCTTATATCTGCCAGTTCCCTCTCTTGTTCAAACTTAATGATCATGCTACAATTGCTTAACTTGGGTAACTTTCAAAATGGCCCTCAACAATTCAGGTGATAAGCATGATGCAATGTCAAATGTAGTTCTGCTTCAGGTTTTAAAAGGGGATTTAGGTTCTTTTATCGAGGGGCTTCAAACTGGAAAAGAAAATTGCAGGTTTTATATGGGTGTTAGATCAGGTGGTTTTGTCTTCCTTGATGAAGATAATTGCAAGGAACATCCCAATTAGCGGGAATTGTAGCCAAGGACTCCTGGTTTTGTTTGATCTCCATGGCATTGGTTGATAAGCATTGTTTTTGCTAAAATGGGGCCAGCAGGTTTGGTATAAGATTTCTGGCACATGGCATCCCTTTTCCATTGTGGGTAAAGGTTTTGTGAACCATTGCGTCACAGTTTGGTGTTTTAAGGGAGGTAAATAGGAGCACCATGTCTTTGAGAAAAGCTGAAAGTTTTCTCAACTCAATGTCAGGCTGCTAATAGAGGCTGCAATCCCATGGAGGACCAATGTTTGATGGGGAGAGAAAAGTTTCTGGATATCCTTCCCAATCATTGTCATTCAAGGAACTTGCAGAAGAAATACATAGATACACGGTAGCTAGGGTTGTGCAAGGGAGCGATGCCATGGGGAAGGCAGTGAGTTGGGGCAAGCTGAGCTGCCCCTTGGATCTGTGTGAAGCAGAGGTGAGAATTGTGCCATGGTCCAAGAGCAAGGTGTGATTGTGCCACTGGTGCAAGAGTCAGGACCTTCAAAGATGGACATGTCAACCCGACACCAGCTATGACCAATCTAATGCATTTGCCTAAAATGCTGTCGAGCAACAGAGAAAGTGAAGGTAAACCGTAATCAGTCTTCTATTGATTCAAAGGGTGAAAAAGAGAAATCAGCTGACCTGCTTGGTTAAATGCCATTTCTAGCCTCATTGTCAAGTAGTTGAGGCTCTTGAAAGGGGGCTTAGCAGAAGAGGTGAAATAAACCCTTTCATTAGAGTTATCGCCATGATAAGCATTGAGACAGTATAAGAGGCCAGGGACATTTGTGTTGCCTCAGTATTCAACAACAAACTCTAGTAGATTTGGGAGAGGCAAGGGTGTAATGGTCTCCATGCAAGGTAGAATTGAAGATGGGGATAAAACTGTCCCTGGTAAGCCAGGATCGTAGTTTATCTGGAGGTGTCAGTTTACATTCATTGCCAAAGATGGTTGAAAGGTACATGGATATGCATCAAAATTTAAGCTTCTCCCCCTTCCAAATCCCAACTTCCTTGGTTTTTGTTCATCCAGTGATGCAATAGGAGGGGAAGGTGTGGCTTCTTCTTATTGCAAGTCCAGAGGTTCAGACAACAAGGTGACGGCAGCCTGGGAGGAGATAACTAGGGAAGGACCTAATAACGAAATAAATCAAATCTCATTTTGGAGGGATTAGGGTACTGGAGACATTGCTAACAGGGCATCTAGCTTGGATTTGTAAAATACATAACATGCTGGGGTAATTTTGTAAGCCTTGGGCCACCAACAATTGTCAAACATGGATTATCAGATCGGATCGGGTTCCAAGATCGGCCGGTTTTGATCCTGAGGTGGTTGATCTACATGAGAAGTTCTGGTTGACCTATCTGCATTCCTAGCCACTCTGTCACCATTTATAGTCAGTATCACACTGTCAACATGCACATTTGTAGCGGTCCCTATAAATAGATCTCTTATAGTGCACAATTCCAAAACAAAAAAAGAGGTATTAACAATAAAATCAAAAGAATAATCATGTCCACCATACAACAATGAAGTGAAGGAAAAATAAATTCATATCCTAAGAAAGTAAAATAAAATTTCTGGCCATACATGAAAGGTTACACTTTGAATTAATCTTAGTCCTTTGCTTCTATTCCTGAAAAACAAGTTTTATAATTTTTGGAAGTCTTAGAAATTGAGATCTCAATAGAGATCATTTACATCACTATTGTCATCCCTCACTCACCACCCTAGTTCACTCATCTTAAAAAGGGAAAGTTTCTTTTATTTTTCATGTAAGGATAATGTATGTGCCTTTATTTTAATGCATCTAAATGGTGCATACAATTTAATAGTATACACTAATTACAGTGCAATCTTTTATATGAAAATATTAATGTAAAGACTGACTTATATCTTTTGATTTATTTAGTTCCTACTCAATTTATATTTATTTTGCTTCTTTGGCTTTCTATTTATCTTCTTTTTCTATAGTTAATGATAAACATAATTTAAGGGTAATGATTAATAATATAATAATTAAGCGGAAAGAATTTAGTAAGAGTCATAGATTATACGTTTTAGGGGTGAGTCACATCTTTCATATTTTCATGGGCTTAGCTCGATAAGTAATCCTACAAACTTAAAGGTCCTCATTTTAAAAATAAAAATTAATTAAATAAATTGGGTCCATGGCCCGATGCTGGCCCAATCCAGCTTGGCCCAGCCAGGCTCGAGTTGGGCTAGGGTCCAAACCGGCCCGTGTGGGCTTGGTTTGGCCCCGGTCCTGGCCGGCCTGGATAGGCTGGCTTGGCTGCGCCGGCCAGCCTTGGCTAGCAGCCAGGCTCCCTTTGTGCAGGGGGAAACCCTAGCCATCGGTTGGGGGTGCTGGGACTAGCAGCACCGCCCCTAGGCCCTAGGGGGGTTTACCTTGCTAGCCTCGCCTGTGACAAGGTTGGCCACAAGTGCCCCGGAGGGGGCCGGTGTGGGCAGTGCCCACCACTGCTGCCCCTCGGGAGCCTTGGCGGTGTCCGGCTGTGCCCTTGAGGCGTGGTAGGCCAATGCCGGCCATGGCCGCTCTGCTCAGGGGAGCAACTGGTCAGTGCAGCTCCCTCTGAGATATCCCAGAGGTGCTACAATGGCCAACTGAATCCTCCTAGAGGATCCGCTCCGGCGGTCTGCAGGATTCCTACAAGGATCACATGGGAATCAAGAATTAAAAATTTAATCTAGAATGCAGCAGAATAATTGATCCCGTGGAGTTCCTCTAATCCATTTTTGATAAACAAAATCGGAAAGCTTTGGAAGCTTGGCCAGGAGGAGGAGAGATTGGGGGGGGGGGGGGGACGTCTAGAGAAATCTGGGAGCTTAGCTCAGGGTTTCTCTATGGCTTATGTTTATACTAGTTGGCAGTTTTTCATAAAAACCCCTGAACTTGTATAATTCCTACTTAATTCCCACCAACTGAGAATCTTGTGCGTGCGACCCTTTAGGCCAGGGTGCCATTCTAGTTTTGAGCCCACTATGACCTACTTACTAGGTAGCTGGCTGTCAAAGAGTTAATCAGAAGGAAGAATGTTGAAGTGGCTTGTATTTAGCAAACCAAAATGGAACCTAAGACCATGTTAGTTGAGATGATATCAGGTTTAAGACTAGTAGACTTTGTACTTAGAAGGTCCCTGGGAAAATCTGGTGGTATTTTGATAGCATGGAATTCTGATATATGGGAAGGGCAGCCTCTTGAGATTGGAGAATTTTCTGTGACAGTGAAGTGAGCTTAGTGAATCCATTATCCAAGGTTAAATTGGACGCTATCAGGAGTTTTTTGGTAGAACGATCACAAACATAAGGTTAATGTGTGAGTTTTTTGGTAGAATGATCACAATACTATTACATAATAGTATTGGACAAACTTCTTTTTATCGAAGTCAAACAGGTTATGGGTAGTGGTTTGTATTATCAGATTCTGTGTCAGATACATCATTTATGTATGCAAAAACATTGATCCATTATCATCCCTAGTCCAAATATCTCTTCTAAGCTCACATGCTTCAGCTCACCCTCAATTGCAGCTTCCAGTTGAGATGCTACAACAATCTCATGAGCATAAATGAATAAACTGTATGCCCACTTTTCCCTAAATCTAAATGTCTCCTGCTATTCAACGTTCTTCAAAGCTACACTTAATGTAAGCTTCCAGTCAAGGTGCTACAACAATCTCATGAGCATAAATGAATAATCGGCATGCTGGATGCCCATTCCTCTCACACCAGTTGGCAGAGAATGAGAGCGAGGGATGGTGGGAGGGTTGATGTCTTGATGATGATGGTGTTAGATTTGCTAATAGATGGTCAGTGGAGAGAGTCTGCTATCCCCTTGATTTGCCAACTGATGTTTGGTGTTTGAGTGTGTGTTCCTTTTCCTTTGCATGTGGGGTGTGCGGTATTGTTTTAACATTTGTCAGATGTGAGAGCTGTGGGGATAATTGAACTTTCCTATCGCTTTCTTCTAGTCTCCAGTTTCCACATGTGTGGTGCATGTGGAGATAGACATATGGAGATAATGGGTAAACAAAGTACATAGATAGGTAGATAGCTAAATTGATGAGGGGGAGCCTTGGTGAGATGCTAAGGTTGCTCCATAGCAATGCAAAAGCAAAGGTAAGACTGCATACAATTGTCTGCCTATACCCTGCAGTGGTGGAAGCCTTGTGGCACTGGGTTGCCCTTTTTCCTGTAGATATTTGGAAAGTAGCCCATCCCATTTTCTCACTTGGATGGGACTTCCTGGTCAATTCCAGATGGGATGGGATTGACTAGTATGAGATAGATAGATTGACAGAGGAGGAGAGGGAGTAAGTGGGTTTGTATTGAATGGATTAGCTGCATGGATTGTGTTTGCCAGATCAAAATCAGAGTGGGTTGGCTGACTCCAACAAACCAGGGTGACTTTTCATACGTTAGGCCATATGTTGATGTACATCCTGCATTGCCCGTCCATGAATGTAAAAAGGGGTTTTGGTATGCACATAGGTGTTCATATCTATTTAGGACCATAGTCTCGTATCTATTTAGGACTGAGTCTTTCTTAATGATTTTCACTTGCTTAATGTTTCTTTTCTAATAAAGAAGCTTACAAAGCATAGTTTCAAATTGTTGTTTTGCAATAGCTCTTAACGTTTAAATTATTTTTTGAGCTCCTGGTTTATTTTTTCCCCTGTTTCACAAGGGTATACTTTTAATTAGTTAGGATTTCATCTTATTCTGCAGGTGTATGTAAAGAGCTCTTATTTTCCACACTCTCCGTCTCCCTGCCTTAGGTAAACCAAAGACATTGAACCCTATACTGCATTACTCAACACTCATGAAAATAAAGCTTTCTATTTCAGGTTGATTCTATTTGAGTACTGTATGTTCTATATTCCACATTATCTGTTGATAGATCGAGCATACTCTACCTATGTTGGTGGCTCCCCAACTACCATTGACCTGTCCATTCCAGCTACGTATGGGACATATAGTTTGTTTGCACCTCTTCGGGTCAGATCTACTTGTGATTCCAAACTTTCGGCGTACCGCACGCTTGCTTACTGTCCCACGTCATGATGTAATCATAAAGACATTAAAAATATCCAAAGGTAGCTGGCATAACTCTGTGCACAAGCCCTTCTACTAGTGCTGGCTATAGAAACCTCAATTATAGTTGTCACTTGTCAGCTATTTTAAAATTTAAACACGAAAAATGGCAATGAAATATTATCTCAGGAACCTCTGCTCTGAGAGACCTTTCAAAGTGCCTCATTTCAATGAATCTAATGGATCTTAATCTATTGCAATTAAAGGAAGATGTTAGTGAAACAATTCAATTTTTTTTTTCAGTCCTAGGTGGAAGTCTAGGAAGTCGAGAGCTTTTCTTGTGCTTATAGATCTTTAACAGACCTTGACCAAGTCTTTCCAAACCCTCTGAGATTTTCGATCCTAAATGGATTCTTATGGAGAGTAGAGCAGGCACTGTGTAGGTTCTGTTTTACAACCTTTAAGTGACAGTCAGTTATAAGATGTTTGATGGGCTTCCACAAGTCCATTATTTGTTTTATCCTTAACCTATGTCCTTTGTCCTTTAGGTTAATATCCTTTGTATGTATTTGGACTCTCTCCACCGACTCACAAGTGGACTTTACTAACATCTCATGGGTGTGAGTTTCCCTTTGATTTCCTCCCTAGTTAATGCACCCTGTAAATTCAAAACACTTAACAAAAAGAGGGATTCAATGCAGCTCTACTTGCACACTAATTGGTGCAGCCCATGGAGGTTGCATGTTTTTAGATTATGCATTTGAGATATTGTCCTTCAATGATCCTCCTTGTTTGAGTCTGTTGGGTGTGTTTATTTCAAAGTCACATGGAGGAGATGCAATTTGAGTTGATAGTGTTTAGCATGAAATTTGATTGTGAGTCGCCTTAGTGACATGAAATGTCATTAACAGTCACTGGAGAGGTAGAAACAGTTGGTTAGGAACTGCGCATGTGACATGGTACTTGGCCACCAACCATGTAGGTGGGTATACAATTTGCGTTCTGTGTAGGTGGCACAAATTTTAATAATCTCCACATGAGAAATATGCAATTTTAATCAGTGTGACATGAACATTTGAATATTGAGCACACATTTCATAGTTCTGTCCTCCTAGCACTTGGTCTTGGTAGACCAACATTTGGCATAGAGGTTTGATTTACATGCTAATGCAGCCCAAGGATTGCACATTGTTTGATGTTATGTCATTATTGGTATGTTTGTTGTGGTGAGTGTGCATGCACGCATATTGAGGCACCATTAAGAGGTTTCGTTGGCAATTGGGTAAGCAATTCTATGCTTGACACACCATTGCCGCATAGGCAAAAGGCCAAATGTCCTATGTGGCATGAATAATTAAGAGCTATGCGTGCGGTGTGGCATTTTGATTAATTTGACATAATTTCATCTTAGACACTTGGTACTCATCTCAAGATGATTTCATTTTAGACATTTGGTACCAAGTATGGCAGTACCGGTACCGTTGGCACCGATACCGATACATACCGATACCGGTATCGGCCGGTATTGGAAGAAAAAATCAGAGAAAATCAGAAAAAATAGGAAAAATTCAGAAAAAAATGAGAAAAATAATTGGACATACATTGACTCTTTCAAGGGTGAAAAAAATCTTGAATAACTATAAAACAATTTTTTACCGCTAATTAGGGTCAAATTTGGGGGTTTTGTCCATTTTAGTTAGAAGAGAAAAAGACACAATCTAACAACTTCTTAACAACTCTAAAATAACAAAAAACAAAAAAAAAAACAAATTATACCTTCTAAGATTTTAGTTTCCTTCTTCTTTCTTCTTTTTCTTCCACTTGAAACTTCCTCGGGGGTGACGGCGGCATGTTGCAATGGCGGTGGCAGTAAGCCTCCCCTCCTCGTCCTCAAGCTCCCTCTAACTCTCACCTCTCACAGATCTGTTTTCTATTAGAGGTGAAGTGAAAGACCCCCTTAAAAGGGGGCTTTCATGTGGACGGATACTGATATGTATCGGTGTTGGCCGATACTGCCATCCTTGCTTGGTACTCATCTGAAGATGCCATCGTACATTGCTCAACCTTAGCAGTTGTTTGAAATTTAAACATTCTGTAGGGTGTTCGATTATAGTGCATGTGCATGGCATGTATATTGAGGAGTGATTGGGTGTATCACCACCTAAGCAGGCGCACACAGTTGTATAAGTGAGTGGGCCTGAATCACATTTGGCACTCCACTATCAAAGAGTAGCCCAAGGAACAACCGAGGTACACCACCATCGCTTGTTGACGATGGGCTGAGAAGTCAAGGCATGCCACTATTGCTTGTCGACGATGGGCCAAGAAGTTAAGGCACACCTCCCTCGCTCATCGATGATAGGCTGAGAAGTTATGACATGGCACCATCACACATTGACAATGGGTCAAGATGTTATGGGATTCATTGACAGTGGATCAAGGAGCTAAGGCACGCTCTTGTTCGTCAACAATAGGTCGAGCCTGCTGCAAGATCTTCATGGTGGTCTGAGGGTGGCCATCTCAAGGTGTTTCCAGTGGTCCCTTGTTGAGGCTATGCAAAAGGAAAGCTCAAGAAAAATTCCTAGACTTTCACAAGGTTTCTTTTAAGTTTGCTTCTAGGGAGCTACGGTTCCTTTTCATCATCCTTACAACTGACAAGACTCCTATTTATTGACCTTGGCTAGGTCTCATTGGCCAATGGAATTGCGCCAAGTGTGCACTCCTATTGGACAAAACACCTTATTTGGCTGATGTGACATCTTTCGGTTGGTCCATGCATCAAACCATGTGATTGGTCCACCTTGTGATGATGTGATGCTGACATGACACATGGCTCTGGCATGGCATCTTCCGATTGGCCCTTGATTTGGGCCACATGATTGGTCCATATGTCACTCTGACGTGGTGCCAACTCGGGGCCTGCATGGTAGAGCCTAATTGGACCAAATATGCGTGGCGGATCCCACTGTCAAGCTGCTCAACCCTCATGTGAAAGTTGGCTCATCAAGGGCTGCTGCGGCCACCCCCTGATGGCTGCCTAAGTGCCATGACATGGTACCTCGTGGTGGCTCCCTAGGGGCCACCGCATGACACAATGCAGTGGCTCCCTATGGGGCAACTCCTTGGGGCCACCTCATGGTATCTCACGATGGCTTCCTAGGGCTGCCACATGGCATGTCATGGTGGCTCCCAAGGACCACAGCAGGCTGCATGCGGCAGCCTCCTTAGGGGCTGTGAAATTTTGCAGAACACCCCTCCAATTCTTTGCATTTTTTCATTTTTTTTGAGGAGAGATTTTTGTATTTCTGAGATTTTTTTTTTTTTCATTTTCAGGGTATCCTGTATTTTCTGGGAATTTGCATCTTCAATCTCCAAGGATTTCATGTAGCATCCTCAATAAGAGTTTTTGTTTTTTTTTTTTTTTTTTGGGGGGGGGGTATGGAGGCTAGCCACTGGCTACTCGTGTTTCTTCTTTTTATTATATTTTTTTTCTTTTACCATCTTTTCTTTTTTGGGATGGTGGGATTGTGAGAATGAATTTAGCCTACGAAGGGAAGAGGAAACTAGCCAATTGGGTTTTCGGGGGGTGGGGGGGAGGGGCAGTGGTCTTCGACAGTGATGGGGGACAAAGGGAAAAAGGGGGGAATGGGAGAGGGCTCCTCGGCCTCGCACTAGAGGATAGGGAATTCCCCGGCGTCGCACCGGGGCAGGTTCCTTGGTGTCGCACCAAAGAAGACGGGGGTTGGGCTCTCTCTCGCACAGAGCCGAACTCAGCAAACACTCATATCAATTTTTTTTCTTCAATTACTCTTCTCTATCTCCTCTCTCTCTCAAAAAAAACATACATATTTAAAGATTCTAGATGTGTAACTCTTGACTCTTGGACTCCCACTCTGACCCTAGGACTTCCTATATGTTATCTACATTTTTATAATTCCTAGAAAAATAAATAAAAAAACATAATGGACCATAAATGGTCCTAATAAAGACAAATAAAAGAGACTCCAAGCATGCATCATCTCCTGCATGCATCAGACAGCATGGATTGCGGAATCGGCTTATTCCGATCCGAATCGGCCGATTCGGATCGGAATCGGTGGGTTCCGATCCGATTCGGGAGGGGGGGGGATTTCACTGTTCCCCCCCCTACCGATTTTTTTTTTTTTTTTTAAAAGGTGTAAATCGGTCAGAATCGGACCAAATCGGATTCGGCCGGTCCGGACCCGATTTGGTCCGATTCGGGCGCTCCCGGATCCCCCCTTAAGGGGGGATCGGGAGCTGTTGCCCTTCCCCCAGCCCCTCCCCCTCCCCCGGCCACCGCTGCCATTCGCCGCCGACACCCCCCCCCCCCCCCCCCCGCCGCAGCCGGCCGTCCGCTGCCATCTTCTTCTCTCTCCTCTCTCTCTCTCTCTCTCTCTTTTTCTTTGAGATCTCGACTAAAAGAAGGGGATTTTCACCCCGTCATCGCCAATCGGCCGTCCGGGAGCCACCGTTGCCGCTGTTGTCGCCGTCACTGCCGCCGTTGACGTCGGATTTTGTTTCCGCATCCCGATCTGAGTTTAGGTATATTTCGATCTTTTTTTTTTTAAATTATCAAAAAATTAGAAGTGATGTATGATTGTGTACATTGTGTAGATCTATTAATATTTAGATTCAAAAAAATTTTAGCATGTTGATTAGACAAAATCCCCAAAATTAACCCTAATTAGGAGTTAAAAATTGGGGCTTTTGTATAATTAGTGTAATTAGGGTTCAATTGAGTGTGCCAATCACTCAATTGAACAAATTAGAATCTAATTGTACATTTTTTTGCATTAATTGCTCATTGTTAGTACTAATTTCTCATAATTAACTTTAATTAAGGGTTAATAATTAGGTCTTTAATGTATATTTTTTATGGATGTACATAAATTGCATTCATTTTTATTGTAAATTCATTGAATAATATGTATACAATTTTTTCCTGATTTTTTTTATTTATTTTTTATTTTTTAATCTGGCCGAGTTGGACTGGCCAGACTTCATCTGGATCGGCTGACTCGGCCGATCCGATCCGGGTCGGATCGGGATCGGCGGGTCCCGATTCGGGGACCCGATCCGATCCGGAATTCCTTGTCAGACAGGCCCCACTGACAGGTTTGATCTCTTTTTGTTTCCATTCCCTTTTTTTCCCTCCCTCCCTCTCTCATTCCTTCTTTTCCTTGGCTCTCTTTTCTCTCTTTTCCTTGCTTGTTGCACATGATCCCCAAACTATGCAAGATTACCAAAATAGCCTTCTTAACCTCAGACATTTGAAGTCAATTAAACACCTTAAAATGCTTCTAAGCCTTCTAGAACCCATCCTAAAGTCAGGCTCAATTCTAACTGTACTTTTATTATAAGACTTGCATCTTTTCTGGTTTATTTGTTTAGGACATTACTTTTGGTGGTTAATCAAGGGTATTTGCTCATCAGAGCAGTGTAATTAACAGTGATCAAGGCCATTGGGATGGTCTAACTTTCAGAGTCTAATTGCCAATGTCAAGACTAAAACTATGCTTTCCAAATGATTTCCCCAAAAAATGTAAAATTTAGAAGAATCCTTTTTCAAATCTAAAAACCATTCAACAGTCCACTATTTCTTTCTTTCAATATTATTTAATTGATATTTAAGTAAAATTGAAACTTTTACGCCCTTTTATGATTATCTTATGTCTGCTGACTGCGCTCTCTTTTTAGGTTTATGTGGATCCTGGTGAGGACACCTGCGCTCGGACTCGGTTCGACCCGACCCGTGTCTACAGACGGAGGAGGACGTCAGTGGCGATTCCAGCCTCGTTGTGGCTCGACGATGGTGCCTTTGAAGATTGATGTATTTTTATATGGTTATGGAACATTTGGCACTGTTGTAAGGCCCATTATGAGGCCCAGTTATCTTTCTTTTAGTTATTATGTATTTTCTGTTCGAATTTTGAATATTTTGTAGTGGGAGGGTCAGTTTAGTCATTTATGTTATTAGGGCTTCATTAGGGTTAAAGTTTTCTATTTAAAGACTTGTAAACCTCTTTTAGAATATTGATGATGAAGAGAAAATGAAAGAAGCATTGCAAGCCGCCGTCGCTGTGCGTTTGTGTGTGCCTCGGGCGTGAAGCCCCACCCCTTGTCCTCTTCTCCATCACTCTTTCCCCTTCCTCACCCTTACCTCTCTCTATTCGCACGCCTCCTGTCAACCTCGCTCTACGCCGCCCCTCCACGAGGAACGCAACCCCTCCACATAGTCCTGGAGACGGGCCCCGCCAACCCCCGCTCCACGCGGCCTGGTCGGGCCTCCCCGCCAGCCCCCCCCGTTCCACGCGCCTGGGATGGGCCCTCTCCGCCAGCCCCCGCTCTACGCGGCTCCGGACGGGCCCTCCCCGCCAGCGCCCCGCCCTACGCGGCGCTTGAAGCCGCCTTGGTCGGGCCTCCCCGCCAATCCCTCGCTCCACGCGGCTCCAGACGGGACCTCCCCGCCAGCCCCTGCTCCCCGCGGCCTAGTCGGGCCCTCCCCGCCAGCGTCCCGCCCCACGCGGCGCTCGAAGCTGCCCTGGTCGGGCCCTCCCCGCTAGCGCCCCGCCCCACGCGGCGCTCGATTTCCTCTCGGTCGCCGAAGCCCCATCTGCCACGCTCCAACTCAAGTGCTTCTACAGCAAGTGCCCTCTTGGTGTTTCTGCCGCTGCAGACGGAGTATATGCGTTCGTGAATCATGGCGTCATTCTAGCAATCGGAGTGCGTTGAGTCACAATCTCCTAGTGTCAAGAGCCGGGACGTGCGTTACGGGATCGCTGCATAGTCTGTGGATTCACGCCGTTCGAACTCGGAACCCCACTCGACGGTGGGACGGTTAGCGTTGAATGATCTCATCTCTCTCGAACTTGTCGTTCACTATATGATTGTGTTTGCTCCCGTGCATGTGAGTTAAGATTTCCTGGCTAGTAATTTAATTCACTGTCGGCTTGTAGTCTGAGCGATCTGTCTCTTGGCCCTACTTCGGGTATATTGAATACATTAAGGCTGCCCTAGCTATTTGGTAGTTCCCACTACCATCGATCTTGTCGATTTTGTCACTATGAGCGGACGATTCCCGAGTTTATGCGTGATTGTGTCGCGTAGTTACATTCATGGAACATGGGATACTTTGTGATTATCTGCTGTCCTCGTATGCTATTATTACTGATTTCGGATCGTGACACTAGTTCGGAGTCCTTTCGGTAGTCGTCCCGCGTCAGATCCTCTGTGGTAGAGAAATCAAATGCAGATTGCATTTATTGAGTTTTTCAGATCTTGGTTGTTGGTAAACTAAAAGGAATATCACAAATAGGATGTAGAAGGATACCTATCAAGCTGAATAGTACAATCCTTATCCTTCAAGGAAATGTTAATCCTTACTGAAGACAATATATAATGGTTAAACTGTTGGATAACAAACGTGAATGTACACCTCTTGTTATGTTGCTTTGGGGAGGGGGGGGGGGAGAGGGGACTCTACTTCCAAAACCCAGTTATGTATGAGTCCTCTCAATCCACATAATTTCCTCTTGTCGAGCATGTGGCATGAAATTGAGCTTTATAAACAAGAGAAACGTGTGTTGGGAAGGCAATGTGGATGATGAGACACGCTATACGGTGGGTATGCAGTTGGGATTTCATTTAAGAAGAAGTAGGAAATGATAGTCATATACAAGATGTGATCGACATATATGGTAATGCTAAGAATGAGATAATTAATTATTTTTAGATGTTGAATAACTAGGTTATGCTCTGAACTGTCATGTTTACATTCTTGTATTTTATATAGCTCGTATTTAAGATATTGGAGAGTATGCTTAAGAACTAGAAAATATCTTCTTCCAAGAATTTGTTCAATATATTAAATATCAAGGGTATTTTTTATTCAGTGGGCACTTGCATTTTCAATCGATTGTCTTATAGGTGGAAAGCACGTTCACAAGTGATTTTGACAATCCTTAAAAGCTTTGGGGCTGATTTCCTCTGCCTACAGGTGAGAATTCCCTTTTATATGCATTACGGTATCTGCTAATGGCTTTAGCAACTGATTGTGGTTGCCAATGGAGCTTATTTCTGTGGGTGTAGTTGTTGGACAAGGTAGTACTTTGTGCATAGTTTAAGGGTCCAGGGTTGGGTCAGAGAATGGTTGGTGCATACACAATCAGTGTTGATTAAGCTCAACCTGATCCCCCCACTCCGGCCTTGATCACAGCTTGTATAGAAGGCTTGGGATTGAGTTTGAATATTTTGTTGCATAAACAAATTAAAATTCATAATAAATCTAAAAAATAGAAAACAATGTTCAAAGTTAAAACTTAATGTAATGCTATGAATGAGATAATTAAGTATAATTGTGTTTACATTATCAAGCGGAAGTTCAGCCATACGGTTTATATCTGTTGCACATTATTTGTTATATTATTCACATCAAGTCACATGATTTTGAACATGTTTAGTTGTGAGAGAGACTCTCACTATCTTGTACAACATTGTACCTTCATTTGTACAAATTAATCCCGTCCGCTGCATCAGAATTCAGAAGGAGAAGTTATATGTTGTGCCATATATTTCTCATTTTCTTTTTTCTCTTTTAGCATTGAGAGCTTTTAGATATATCAAGTCAACTGTCTTTATGACGCGTATTTTTGAAATTTAATATATATACTCAAATATCATACAGGGCCATTCACATTCCCTTTAGGAGAATAAGAGAAGAATAAGGAGTCATTAGAATAAAGCTACTTCTAGTTTGATAGGCAAAATAGGTTATACCGCATCAGAATTGCTTATTCCTTGGATAAGGAGAATAAGCAATTCCACCATAGACCCAAGAATTACTTATTCTGCCTATTCCGCCAGTGGGCCCCACACCACTATCAAAGTGAAAAGTCCCTTATTCAGGTATAAGCAATTCCGGATAACCTATTCTGCTATCAAACTGGCACTTTGTATTTCTCCCATCTCCAACAAATTGTTGGGCATGCTTTTTAGCTTTTGATAATTAGAAAGGGAGAAATAGCAGGAGAATGGTGCTTTAGGGGTTGGAGTGTGAGTTGATGTAGGGAGACACATAAGGAACATAGGATCAATTAGGATTGCAAGTTTTGGGTGGGCAATCCAGACTGATCGGGTCATCCTGAAAATGGGTCAGGGTGGGCATGGCTTCTTGCACATCTGCTGGGTTCGCTTTGAGAATGTTTTCAACCTGAGTCGTGATTGGGTCAGATCGGGTTGTCCCCTTAGGTCAACCCAACCTAACATAACCTGAGTATTTACTAAAAAGTGCCATCTAGACAGCTTACATATATTATATTTTTTGGGCTACGTCAATATTGGGTTGGGTTGTAACATTACATCTAGTTTGTGGACATGTTTGATTTGGTGCCTACTTCAGGGTGTCAAGGTTCGGTCGGGTGGGATCCAATTTGGGCTGGGTTCTATTCAATGTGAGTTGGTTTTGGGGCTTACCACAACTTGGGCTGACCTTGATTTGCATCAGTCAATAGTGTCCACTATAGGAGGCAATTGTCATTGTTGTTGTCCACAGGAGATTGTGTGGGCGGGGAGATGTATAGTACCAGTATCTAGCATGGAATGCAGAATCGGCCGATCCGGATCCAGATCACCCGATTCAGATCAGGATCGGCAGGTCCCGATCCGGCCGATTCCGGCCGATCCGATCCCGATTCGGATCGAGATCGGCAGGTCCCTATTCGGGGACCCGATCCAACGTGGAATTCCTTAGTATCCAGTGGATCCTCACTCACGTTTGAACTGGCCTCCCTCTTTGAGCTAACCTACTTTAAGGTGCTGTGAATCGGATCCCATAGGTATGGGCTGTCTTCTTTCTTTGCCTGTGTCGCTGTTGCAGCCTCTTCTTTTCTAAAAAAATAGGGGCATTGGAGAGCGTAAAGAGCTTTGCCGTGAATGGGAGATTGACCTGCCTGGTCAGTTTGACGATTGCAGTGGACTTGCTCCATTCCCTGGTGTTGGAAGAGCTCTCCTAGGGTCTTAACTTCCGAATTGGCCTTGGGGGAGAAGTGTGAGAGCTCTGAAGCAGTGGATTCAGGGGGATACTAGAAGATCCCTTCTCTGAAAATGATGCCAGTGGAGTCGGTGTCTTCTTTCTCATTGGAGGTTTCTTCTTATTAGAATAGCCCCACATCGAAAAAGGGACAAAAGAAATAATAATTAATATAGATGTCTACTCCACTCAGTGCCTTAAGGTTTTGATTTGGATGGTCCAATAACTTCAACATGGTATCAGAGCCCATGACTATGAACTGGGCCGCACACTCCATCTTTGTGATCCACATAGCAGAGCCTAAAATCGGCCTGCATATGAGGGG
The DNA here is from genome assembly GCA_030544215.1 of Zantedeschia hybrid cultivar. Classification (NCBI taxonomy): domain Eukaryota; kingdom Viridiplantae; phylum Streptophyta; class Magnoliopsida; order Alismatales; family Araceae; genus Zantedeschia; species Zantedeschia hybrid cultivar. The sequence continues at coordinate 54,846,447 of JARZZO010000011.1, forward strand.
ATGTGTTAGAATAGTCCCACATCGAAAAAGGGACAAAATAAATAATAATTAATATAGATGGTGCCTACTCCACTCAATGTCTTAAGGTTTTGAGTTGGATAGTCCAATAACTTCAACCCTTTTGATTCTTTTTTGAAGATTATACCTTTCCCAATCATGAGACGTGCGAGGATGGGGCGTCTCTACATGACAGAGTAAAGGAGGTGAAGACGGTTCATCTTTGTACTGATAATTCTGACTTTCGGTGGCTTTGTTGTTGATATTGGGGTTAAAGAGGGGGAATTGTATTCAAGTTTAAAAGGTCTTAAGGCAGTCGTGAGACACTTTTCAAAAGCCTTACAAGACATAAGCCTTGAGGCATGATAATGAGTAAGCCTCACGATTTTGGGGAAATGATGTTAAAACTATCAATGAAAGCTAAATAATGCTGATTTGCCATTAATAATATTGTTTCAACTTAATAATAGGACTGCATACAAATAAACTATGGGGTGAATAGTGTACTAGTTGGCCTTGAAGCATGAATTGCCACAATTAGTGCTCTCTTCTTTAGTGTTGGAAGCATGGTTTGCCATATCGTACTAGATCGAGTGACTCATATGTAGATGAGTCTGAGTTTTTTTTTTCCAATAAGAACGTGGATTGTACCACCAAATTTATTATGAAATAAATAGAGGGAGTACAGTCAAGGATAGGAGAGGTTTCTATCCACTCAAAGAAAATCTAACTAGGCATAATTAATTGAATGCCTTAATCCAAGACTCAGGAGAAATACCAATAATATGATGCGACCAGGAATACAAAAAATTCAAGCTCCTAAAGCAAGTCGCCGAGTTGCTGGGATGGTTTGAGTCGCCGAGTTGCATCTGTCTCGAGCCGACTTGATGCAACTCGAACCGACTTGTATGCGACTCGTGTCGACTCAATGTGACTTGTATGTGACTCGTGCCGACTCGTGTGGTACTTTGCGATCTGGCACGGGTTGTTGCAATTCGGCTCAAGCCTACTCGATATGACTTGTGTCTTATTAAGTTGACTTTTTTTTTTCCTAATTCGATAAGTAATTGGACTTTTTCCTCCAATTGGTAAATAATTGGATTTTTTCTATAATTTAATAGGTAAATACACTTTTCTTTTGATTAATAGGTAGATTTCTCCTAAGTTTGACTTAAAGTCATTGTCGTTAATAAACCATTGGAGTTAAAAGTTTATTTATAAACCATTGGCGCTAAAAGTTTATTTATGTCATAATTATTGATAAATTGAAGAATATGAAAAAAATTGGAAATAAGCCTAAATCGGCTTGACTTGCGATACTCGTGCGAATTGGACCAAGTTGGCCTGGGTTGGATTGGTATCATATTGCATATGGGAAGATACGATCCGATACGGGTCAGCAATACTCGAACCTTGGTTGGAAGTAGAAGAATTGGGTTTTGTTTAAATCCTTTTATTTTATTTAGCTAATAAAATTGTCATCATTGAATCACATTTTAATGACAATAAAGGCGGCATAAGTCTTAGGTCTACCTTAAAGCATCTCATTGTCTTACTACCTCAAGGGGTAAGCCTCAAGTAAATGATGTGAGATACATGCCTCAACTAACAAAAGGCAAGCTTGAGGTAAACAGCCTGAGGCGCATGCCTCAAGGCATTTTCCTAACACTTTGCCTTGAGGTACCGTCTTTTTGAACAATGATTGTATTGCAGGTACTTTTGTTCCATTTACTAGGAATATGGATATCTGACTATGTTCCCATTGGTGGTTGCTGATGATTGGTCAGAGGATATTAGATCCTCTGGGAGAAAGATAGGTGTCTCATTTGAAGGGAGAGAAGAAACGTATAGAAGCTTTATTAAGAATCTGAAGGCTTGATGCACTTAAAAACAGTCAGAAGAGGAAAGGTCAAAGGGGAGGACGTAGGATTGGTAAAAGGGGCATAGAATTTGTTAAAAATAACATGGCCGTGGACAGGCTCAGAGAAAAAGGGGTAAAGGAAAGGGAATCAATTTGTTATTGTACTGTTCGTCCTCTCATGGAATATTAGGGGTCAGAATAGTGAGAATAAAATAAGGGTGGTCAGGGATTTTATCAGAAATTACAAGGTGGACTTTTTATGTCTCCAGGAGACTAAAATGGCCAGCCTTGATTACCCCACTGCAAAGAAGATAGGTAGTAACAGACAAGATGCACTTTTTACCAGCTGATGCATTCAAAGGGGGCCAGTTAATGTTGTGGAATAAACTTAGATTCAAAGGCATTCCTCATGATGTGGGAGAATTTACTCTGTCAGGTTCAACATCAAGAATGACACTTTTCAACGGGTGATGTCCTCTGTTTATGGTTTGCATAATGATCCGCAACGAGTTTTGTTTATCCAAGAATTATGTAGGCTTCATGATGTGTTCTCAGAGGGGTGGCGTGCAGTTGGGGATTTTAGCTGTGTCAGGTATCCTTGGGAAATGTCTGATCTTCACAAATGGACAAAGGAAATGGAATGGTTAGGACAGTGGATTGGGGACTGAGCTTATTGTTTTGGAGATTCTGAATAGGAGATTTACGTAGTCCAATGGCCAACAAATGAGTATTCAATCTATAATTGAAAGAGCCTTTATTTCAACTGAATGGTTGAAGATTTTCCCACTTACTCAGGTGAAGAGAATGACCAGAACAATTTCTGATCACAAACCTATTCAATTATGTATAGGGAATGGGTACAGGCACAGTACATTTTTTAGATATGAGCAGGCATCACATTTCTATGAAGCTTTTAATGAGTTGGTTATGAAGTGGTGGAGAGAAGCAACATCTGCAGATTATGCTTTTCTGTCATTCTCGAAGAAACTTAAATGGTTCACACATTGAATAAAAAATTCGAATGTCCAGACATTTGGCAGAGCAGGATAGATTAAACAGCAGCGCTTCTACAAAAATTGACCTTCTGAAGATGAGGACTGAGGAGTGAGCAGGAAGGCTTAGCACCAGAGGACATCGAGGATCTTAAGAAATATAAGAAAGAATGTTACGAGTGGCTGCTCAGAGAAGAAATTAAATGAAAGTGGAGGGCCAAAGAGCATTGGCTCAAAGAAGGAGATAAGAACACAGTTTTTTTCCATGCTGTTGGTAGTGCCAACAAGAGATCCTCGAAGATTGATCATGTTAAGGGGGGAGAGAATGCGTTGGAAAAGGAAGAAGACATTCAACAATCCTTTGTTTCCTTCACGAACAACTTTTTCTCTGAGGACAATTTGTAGAGACCTCATTTACAGGATGGAGTCCTTCCCAAACTTGACAGTGGAGAGAGTGAGCTCTTATGTTCAGAAATCAGGGAAGAAGTGAAGGATGGAATTTTTGATATGAATGCAAATAAGTCACCCAGACCGGATGGCTTATCATTGGGATTTTGTCAACAATTTTGGGAAAGTATTAAAGGGGACTTTGTGTAGGTGCTGAAGGAATTTCAGGAAAGGCCACTAAAATGTTTCAATGCCACTTACATTGTGTTACTTCCTAAAGAAGGTGCAGAAAGATTGGCTGATTCATGTGTCGGTCTTTTAAATGGATATTACAAGATAATTACAAGGGTGCTGGCTAATGTATTGAAGAACGTTGTTGACAGACTCAAAGGAAGAAACCAGACTGCTTTTATGCAAGATAGATTTATTTTGCATAAGAGAAAGACTTCTGCACCACCTGGTGGTGCTTTCAAGGTAATTTTTTTTTGGGCCCTGATCAGCCTACATGCCTGTACAATCTGATGTCCGATCGGGCAACCCAAAGAACAGATTTTTTTTGAAAGAAGGTGAATTGTACCACCAATTTTATTATGAAAATAAATAGAGGAAGTACAATGGCATGGGAGAGGATAGATTTCTCTCCCATAACTACCAAAAAAAAAAACTACCAAAAATTACTGTTGTCTTACAACATTAATTGCTTAAAAGATAAATAAATGGATAATCCTCAAAAACAGCAAAATCTACTTCCAACTACAGGAAAATCTTATTCTCTGCTTGACTTGGCTTTTATAAGCAAAGATGGCTTCATAGAAGGCCCTTTCTCCAGATGTTTGATCATAGATGGCAGTATCGGGCGATACGGATACCCGGGGGGGGGGGGGGGGGGTTACCCCGTACCGGTCTTTGTAGTTATAAAAAATAAAATATTTTGTTATTTTTTTATTGGCTGGTATCGGCCAATACGGTCGATACCGATACATATTTGTATCGGTACCCACCGGTACTGGTACCGATACCGAGATTGCCATCTTTGTTTTTGATGGACTCAGAATCTGTTATTGTATCTTTCCAGAGTTTCAGTAATTGACTTGCTTGATTTATAGAAACTTGCAAACCTAGTGTTGTTGCATGTTGAGCTAGCTCTTCATTATTCCAGTGAGAGAATAAATCAGATGGATTTGAAGACTTATTACCCTTTCCTTCATGCGAGTAAGTATTCTTCTTCATTTTACAACTCAACACAGGATTTGAAGAGGAGGAAATGTTTTGAATATTCCTCTCCAGAATCCCTTCTGATGACAGGGATCTATCAACGAGATCACGACAGTTGGCACTTTGATTTGAATTTGAGTTTGGTACAGCTGGTTCCCTGTTAACCTGCTGCTCATTTCCTTGCAGTGGCATGATCTCCGGAACATTGCCAATGGAATCTTGCCTGCCTTTGTAAATAAATCCCTGGGATCTCCAGCTGGCACTTTGATTTGAAGTTGGATTTGAATTTGAATTCAAGACAGCTGGTCCCCTGTTGACCTGGTGCTCATTTCCCTGCAGTGGTGTGATCTCCGGAACAGTTTCATAGATGTCTTGCCCTCCTTTGGATATAGATCCCTGGGGTCCTTCAGAATCCCTCAATATATGCCGATTGCCGAGATCTCCTGCTGTACATCCGGAGAGCTGGGACACATTGTGATTTATGGCACGGGGATTTGCGGATCTCCTTGACAATTTGAGAGGCAAGCTGTTCAGTTTCCTCTTTCCAGGCTTGATCAGGTTCAAGGATGTGAATCTCCATTTTGGATTTATCTTCCAAGAGAGACTTGATGCTCTTGTCCATTGTATCCCTGTTCACCTGCACTTGGGAAACTTGATTAACCTCCTCTGGACCGTTTGATGGAACAACACTCGCGGATGACTTCCCTTGTGTTAACTCGTATGAGTTTATTTGAGTCGGAAGGAATGACTTAGTCGTCACCTTCCTTTGCTCATGAACAGCTTTGACCTGATTTCCTCTATATTGTTTGTAGGTCTGGACGACTTCTGCACATGTCCAGTCCATACTGCTTTTGAAAGAAGAATTTTGCTGCTCAACAAATATGTCTAGCAAAAAAGAGGAATTACCCCAACGTAAAGTAACCTTTCCTGGGATATTAGACAATTGGTCAACTTCCACCTTCATCCGAGCATACTCCAGGTTGATCCAAGACAATGTTTCTCTATCTACCTCTTTTGAAACACCAAAAGCATTAATAATGCTACAAAAAACTTCTATGCTCCATAATTTTAAGGGTGTGCCCCTGACACAGACACCAAACCAACGAACTTCTTGATATGGTATTAACACCTAACCCGTCATCCCATTCTGCCCATCGAAGCAAAGAATAATTAGAGTGAAACAATTTATGTTGCAAAGCATGATACCTGATGTTCTTGTTGGCGAAGAAAACAATGCAACTTTATCATCAAGAATTCCAATTTTCCAATCTTTCTCTGCTTGCCAAGTTTGATGCAAACCTTAAGAAAGAACTCCTTATCCATAAAACCACGTTGAATTGAACCACAAGGCGATGATTTGGAGATTCAACATTCTTCTCATATTGTGGAGACCATGGAGCATCTACGGTAATGGTTTTTTTTGACAACAAAATATCATTGCCACCAATTTGTTCTTTTGAAGCAGTTTCATCCTCAAAGCTCTTCAAATGCTGAAAATCGTTACAGAAAGAACTATGATGCCCAATGGCTTTGCACCTCCAGCAGACCAGGGCATTCTGACATGAAGAAGCTTGATGCCCTTTGCTTAGACATCTAAAGCCGAGATCACTGCTAAGTTGAGGCCTCCAAGGATTAATCTTATGAAAAAATACCTTGTCCTGTTGATAACTTGCTGCCGCAGAGGGAGATCTGCCATTATTTTGGTGTGCCATTGCCGCAATCTGCATTGACCTTCTTCCACGAGAGACTGAAAATCCATCCACCTTCCATATGGGGAGCGTTCCCACCATGTCACCAGAAGGATGCTCATCTTTGCTTCCACCATGGACGGCTGGAAGATGTCCGTCCCCATCCCCGTCATTCCCTCCCTCGCTCTTGCTCTCGTTCCCCATGTTAACTAAGGAAGAAGGTGGTTCACCCATTCAAAATCCTTCAACCCAAAAAAAAGATGAAAAATAAAAAACCGACCCCATTTTGGGTCATCCATTGGAGTTCAGATTGTATGGGCATGTAGGGCATAGTGGGCCCCACCTAAAAAAAATACAATTTTTTTACCACCTTGAAGGCACCGCCGGGCAGTGCACGTGGGCCTGGCGGTGCGGCAAGTCTTTCTCTTTGCATAATTACATGGCTACATATGAAGCTATTCAGTATCAGTCAATCAAAATAAAGGAATTTGTGCTTCTCAAGATTTCAAAAAGACTTTTGATGGGGTTAATTGGAAATGTGTCCACCTAGTGGTGCAGCAAGTCTTTCTCTTTGCATAATTACATGGCTGCATATGAAGATTCATTATCAGAAAATCAGAAAAAGGAAAGTGTGCTTTTCAAATTGGATTTCAAAAAGACTTTTGATAGGGTTATACATAAATTTTTTCGACTCATATCAAAATTTGATTGGATGGGTTATGAGCTGTATATCTACTACAAAATTTTCTATATTGATTATTGGAGAACCCTGCGGCTTTTTCAAAAGTTCCGGAGGCCTGAGATAAGGAGATCCTTTATCTCCTCTCATTTTTCTGTTGGTTGGGTAGATTCTCAGCTCCTTGAGGAATAGAGCAGCTGATCTGGGCGTAGTGGATGGTATTCTCATTGGGAGGAACAACTTTCATCTAACCCATCTCCAGTTTGCAGATGACACTTTAGTGTTCAGCTCAGGTGATGAGGGAACGATGGTCGTAACTGAAGACAATTAAACCACTTCTAATGAAGGGGAAAGATGAAAAAGACGAACATTTGATTATGTGAAAAGATTGCTCTTGTTCATTGAATATATATATCTGGTCTTAAAATTAATCGACATATCTGAACTGGTCAGCATCAACTTACCCAAGGAGAGGCTGATAATTCACACAGGAATTATGGGATGCAAGATATCCACTTTTCCACTTAAGTATTTAGGTTCGTCTTTGTTGGATGGATCAATTATAGTGTGGGATTCAGATCACCCGGCCTCTGTCTGATCCAGATCGGCCCGGATCGGACGATCCAGACCGATCCGGCCGGGTTTGAGTTTTTTTTGAAAAAAATCTGAAAAAATTCAAAGAAATTCTAAAAAATTATAAAAATATAAAAAATGCAAGAATATTATTTGAATGAAAAAAGTCCTTATACATGATACAAAAAAAATTCTATTGCAGGCTTTTGTTATAAGAATCTTGCAAGTATTGTACATAAGCATCCCATTTCATTAGAAATAAAAAAAAGAATAAGAACGTAAGGAAAATGTAGAGAGAGAAAGAGCGTAGAGAGAGTGTGAAAACAGTTAGAGAGAGAAATTTAAAAACTTAGGGTGAGGGAAGGTCCAAAATAACCCCCCATTTCATTATAAATAAAAAAAAAGAATGAGAAAGTAAGGAAAAGGGAGAGAGAGAAAGAGGAGAAATTTTAGTGAGAGAGGGTGAAGGAGGGGCCAAAATAATCCCCTATTTCATTTTAAAACAAAAGAAGAAATGGGCTAAATTCCCTTTTTAATATTTATGACAACCCCCCACCAACCTGTTCTAGCCGTTGGAACACTGTTCCAATGGTTGGAAGACATAAAAAAAGAAAAGGATCGGCCGATCCATACTGTGTGGATCGGCCGATCCTGCCGATCCCGGGCTGGGATCGGGATTGTTTGGATTGGACCGGCCGAAATCCAATTGGATCGGCCCAATCCGGACCGATCCGGCACACTATGGTTGGCAGGGGAAGCTTCTTTCAGCAAGAGGGAGGTGGATTCTGTCCAAATCAGTGTAACCCACCTTGGTAAACTGTCATCTGTCAATTTTCAAGATTCTTAAGATAGTTGAGAAAATTATTGAGACTATTAGAAGGTCTTTTTTTGGGTCTGGAGGAGGGAAACAGAAGAGAGGACTTCATTGACTCAGATGGGATTTGGTTTGCAGGAGCACAGAACAAGGGGGTGTTGGCCTTGTTAAAATTTCATCATTTAACCGAGCTATGCTAGCTAAATGGCTGTGGAGATTTGGATAGGATGTGCAATCTGTTTGGGTGAAAGTTGTGAGGGAGAAGTACTAGTTTAATTCAAGCAGGTGGTGTCTTTAGTCTCTACCCAACTAACACATCATATTTGTCCCCTACATAAAAGAATATCATGAACACAATGGATGTGATAAAGGCTTCATCTTTTTTTTTTTTTCAAGTTGGTAATGGCAGAAGCATCCTGTTTTGGAAAGATAGGTAGTGTTCAGAAGCTGCACTTGACGCTGAATGTACCAGGTGGTGACAAACAAAGGAAAGTCAGTTTATTGCAAGGAATTCCGGATCGGATCGGGTCCCCAAATCGGGACCCGCCGATCCCGATCCGACCCGGATCGGATCGGCCGAGTCGGCCGATCCAGATGAAGTCTAGCCAGTCTGACTCGGCCATATTAAAAAATAATAAAAAATTAAAAAAAATCAGAAAAAATCAGGAAAAAATAAAAAACATCAGAAAAAATTGTATACATATTATTCAATGAATTTACAATAAAAATGAATGCAATTCATGTACATCCATACAAAATATACATTAAAGTCCTAATTATTAACCCTTAATTAAAGTTAATTATGAGAAATTAGTACTAACAATGAGCAATTAATGCAAAAAAATGTACAATTAGATTCTAATTTGTTCAATTGAGTGATTGGCACACTCAATTGAACCCTAATTACACTAATTATACAAAAGCCCCAATTTTTAACTCCTAATTAGGGTTAATTTTGGGGATTTTGTCTAATCAACATGCTAAAATTTTTTTGAATCTAAATATTAATAGATTTACACAATGTACACAATCATACATCACTTCTAATTTTTTGATATTTTTTTTTAAAAAAAGATCGAAATATACCTAAACTCAGATCGGGATGCGGAAACAAAATCCGACGTCGACGGCGGCAGTGACGGCGACAACAGCGGCAACGGTGGCTCCCGGACGGCCGGTTGGCGATGACGGGGTGAAAATCCCCTTCTTTTAGTCGAGATCTCAAAGAAAAAGAGAGAGAGAGAGAGAGAGAGAGAGAGAGGAGAGAGAAGAAGATGGCAGCGGACGGCCGGCTGCGGCGGGGGGGGGGGGGGGTGTCGGCGGCGAGTGGCAGCGGTGGCCGGGGGAGGGGGAGGGGCTGGGGGAAGGGCAGCAGCTCCCGATCCCCCCTTAAGGGGGGGGATCCGGGAGCGCCCGATTTGGTCCGATTCTGACCGATTTACACTTTTTTTTTTTTTAAAAAAAATCGGCGGGGGGGGGGGGGGGGAATAGTGAAATCCCCCCTGAATCGGATCGGAACCCGCCGATTCCGCAATCCATGGTTTATTGGTTATTTTCTAGGGAGAGTAGGGAACATTGGAATATTAAATTCGGAAGGGACCTTACTGAGACAGAGATACAAGATCAGGTGGAATTGCTTAGGGTTTTGAATCAGGAGCAGGTTCAGCTGATGGATAATCAGGAAGATAGAAGACTAGAAGACTCTGGAGGTGGGATTTGAAGGGTAGATTCTCAGTTAATTCCCTTGTAAGATTGACGGATGATGGGGGTTTCCGAGTGTGGTGGAAGGAGATTGTTTGATTCAAGTTTCTATGCAACAAGATCAAATTGTTTTTATGGGAAATTGCTTGGAAAAGACTTCTCATGGGTGATAGAATTAAAGTTATTGTCCCTATTCAGAATTCCTTCTGCATGTTCCGTGGTTTAGCAGGGGAAAAGTATTAGTCATCTATTTTGTGGCTGTGGGATTGTGAATGTCCTATGGAAGATTTTATGCAGAACTACAGGCATCCTTTGGGAAGATACATGACCTGCATGATTTAATGGAATGGTGGTATGATGAGATATGTCCTACTCATTAACAGAAGGAGGTATGGGCATTGCTTCTTCCTGCCATGCTATGGGTTACCTCGTTAGAGAGGAATAACAGAAGATTTAGTTAGAAATTCAACAGCCCTTACAATATCCTCAGCAGAGTTATCTAATTGGCGAACGGTTGGTACAAGTCAACAGGGTTGAGGGTGAATGGTGACCCAGGGTTTATGCAACAAGCTTCTCAGTGGAGGAAATTCATCTTATGATCCTCTTTGGTCTGTTTATCTGGTGGTCCTCACTGTTGTTCTTGCCTTGATAATTTTCCTTGGCGCTTGGGCTATCTTTAGGGCTTTCTCCTTTTTAGAGAAGCTGAGAAGCCCTTAAAGAAGCTCTTCATGTGTTAGAGACTCGCAAGGCCTCTTCACTTCTTCGCTCTATCCTTAGTTATTTTAGAATGGGTGACCGACTGCATAGAGGTGTGGTTCTAACACAAAGAGGAGAAGACAGGGAGAGAGGCAGGCCTCCTTTCTCTCTTTCTCTTCCCCCCCCTCTCTCTCTCTCTCACGCACACACAAAAAGGCTTCTCACTCCTGTTTTCTCTTCTGTCTTTCTCGGATGGAGGAATCTCTCTCTCTCTCTCACGCGCATGTGCACTCACACGTGTGCATGCTCTCTTCTGGGTGGAGAAAGCTGGTGTGTCCCAGCGTAACTCCAAACCCTCTCTCTGCCTCTTTTCTCTTCCATTTACTTTTCTTCCTTCTTTATCTTCTTTCTTCATCCCTTTCGTGGTGTGCAATCCCTGGAAGGGTTTGTGGAGACTGCAGCCCCCCATCTCTTGGTCTTTTTTTGCTGTATGGCTGTTTCTATCCCTTTCTCTTTGGACTGCCAGCCCCCTCAGGATTTTCTTCTTCCTCATGTTCTTCTTCTTCTTTGAAACACAGGTACATAAAGGAACACACATTAAGGAAGATCTTGAAGAACATAAAACTTTCTGTTAAAAGAATTTTGTTTAAACACCCATCCATGATCCATCCAAAGCATAACATGTTAAGGTTCTTAACTTTGTTGGTCATTATGCTGATCCTGCTGTAACTGGTCTGAACTTGCAATCCATGCTAAGAAGAAATGTATAGATTATGAATCCTAGGAAGATACTAAAATTACCATTTTTGTACACTGTTGTCTTTTCTCAGGCTAACTAAGAGATGCAACAGTAAGGAACATGTCAGGTTAGTTTTAAAATTGGTAGAGGTTATACTTCACTGGTACATTGCTTTTACAATTTCATTTAATGATATGTGCTGCTGACCATCATTCAAGAAAAGGAACATGTGAGACTAGATGCGTATGATAATAGTGCATGTGATACTGATGAATTTTGAGAAAAGGACCATGTGAAACTGGCTACCTTTTCACAAAATGCAGTGCAAGGGAATTTCTCTGATTGAGATATTGTTTTTGAACTTCTAAATAATGTAGTAACTTCTAACAAATGGTGTTATGTGATACTATAAACCTTCTTCATCACCGGACAGCATTCAGGTGGAATTGAAAACTCATGATCTTCTTAAGAAATATACTTCTCTTCTCAAGAATTCTGGAATGAAAGTTTCCATATGGCTTTTGGATTTTTATCATTGTTGGAAATAATTCAGTTAACTTGCTTGTTCTGCGATCATTTGCCCTGAAATACCATTAACTCATCAGTATGTTACTCTAGTTCCTGATGTTCCTGTACAGTGTCTATGTTGAGCTATCATGTGTGGATGTTGAATTACAAAAGATTTTCTCCAAGTTTCAATTCTGCAGAGGATGTATGTTCTTTGATTTTTGCCTCCTGCATTGTATTATCATTTTTGACTAAAGAAATTCCTTTTCTCATGGCAATATGTTGACATTTTATTCCTGCCTGGTATCACTATGATTTCTCTGATTTGAAACTTATGCTTTTTCTGTGCTTGCCTTTTTGTCAAATGACTTCATTTAGGAGCTTGATGAATTTGATAGCTTTTACAAGAAAAATATGGAGAACCATGGCTATTTAAGTATTTATATCCAGAGAAGTGGGCGGAAACGTGATGGATGCGGAATCTTTTACAAGTCTAGCAGGTATGTATTGGAGAGGTTTTCACAAGTACACATCATATTTTTTGTATGCATTTGTTGGTTTGATTAGATGGAAAAGGAAAAGAAGCTTGGAGATGATGAAAACTTTGAGGAAGAGGGTCTTACATTCTCCACGGCCTCTTAGGACTGTGTGCTGCAGGAGAGGGAGGGAAGAGGGGATGCAACTTGTCTGGGGAGGCCCTCCTAAGGCCAGCACATCACAGCAGTCAAGAAAGAGGGGAGAAAAACAGAAAAAGAAGAAAATAAGAAGGAAAGGAGTAAATGAAAGAGAGAAATGTGCACCTGGTAGGGGGTTCGTGGGGCCCACCTGCACATGCACAAGGCTACTTTGTGTGTGGGAGAGAGAAGAGAGAGAGAGGGAGAGATTGCATGGGCAAGGGGGGAGAGAGAGAGAGAGAAATTCTGGAAGGTGCACAAGCAAGAAGTAAAGGGAAAATGATAGGGACAAAAATCCCCCTACCAGAGATAGAGAAGGCGGCTGTGATCTTGGGATGTCAGATTAGTGATTATCTCCTATCTTAGCCTCCCACTCTCTACTGCTGGGCAACTATAGTAATTGGCTAGGAGTTGCACGGAAGTTTGAGTCTCGATGGCAGGTTGGAATGGCAGGTTGCTTTCTTATAGTGGCAGATTGGTGGTTTGCGAAGTGTTTTAGATGGTCTCACTATTCACTTCCTCTCTCTGTTCAGGATTCCGAGAGGTGATCTTTTATAAGCTTGATTCTATCAGATGCTGGTTCTTTTGGCATGGTAGCAGTGGACCAAGGAGAGTGAGATTCCATGTGCAGTGGGGCAGGGTTTGTAAAAGTAAGGAGTTTGGGGGGATTGGGGATCAAGAACATTGATGACTTTAACTTTGCCTTGCTAGCTAAGTGGTTGTGGAAGCTTTGTATATGACTCTAGAAATGTGAGTGGCCATCATCAGGCAAAATACTACACGAGATCTAGGGTTTGGGACCCTCTGCAGCTACCTCTCATAACATTTCTTATGTTTGGAGAGTTTGGAACCCTCCGTGGGCACTTGCGTCTTGATTGGGGATGGGAACAAGATTCAGGTCGAGTGGGTTGAATAAGTGGAAGAGGTTTAAATGATGATGAAGCTGAGGAGTAGTTGTTTCTGTTATAGTTGCTATCTAAGGCACACATTGATGCAGAAAAGAAGGCTCACTTTAGATGGCTCACAGATAGTGGAACATTTTCTGTGAAATCCTTTTATTAAGCTATTGAAGGTAATTACCTGAATTACCATAACTACAGAGAAGTATGGAAGGTTAAGTCTCCTCTGAAGATAAGGGCTTTTATGTGGCTCTCATTTCAACAAAGACTGGTTACCAAGATTTATAGGAAGAAATGGTGTGCAGATAATGATACTTTATGCTCCTTTTGTGGCTGTCATGAAGAAGATGTTCAACACCTGTTCATTAGTTGTCCAGTTACTAAGGAAGTCTGGAGGATTTTTTCTCTCATGGTTCAGATTAATCTATCCTTCAATTCTGTCCAAGATATGTGGAAGGAATTCTATAATCTCCGTTGGCAGCTTGGGAAAAGTGAAAAATCTCAGATCCTCTTCTTATCCCTCATGCAGTCTGCTGGAGCATTTGTAAGGAGAGGAATGATTGCCTCTTCAGGTGAAGTATAATTGATACAGAAAATATTTCTTTTCGAGCCTTGGATTTAATTTATAATTGGAGCCGATTTCTTTTGAAAGTTCCGTTACAAAGCTGGGGGGAGGTTATTTATGTAAAACAGGCACATGTTTAATTGTCTTCTTTTTTGGGTGAGGAATCTCTCCTCTACCTGCTTGGTTGTAGTACCTCTTTTTATGTCTCAATAAAATTGGTGGTGCAACCACTTTCTTCTCGAACTAAAAGATTCAAGATGATGAGGCTGAGGATCTTGCTCAACTTTTGCTTCTCTTCGAGGGCTTTAACTCGTCCCCATTCATCCAGATAGGTGGCCGTGGTAGTTCTCCTCTTCTAGTCTATTCTCCATCAAGTCAGTATACTCCCTCATTGCTGATGATGGACCCAGTTTGCCTTTTTCTCTCATGTGTGGTCCTCAGCCAGCCCACGTAAGGTAAAGGTCCTCATATGGAGGGCTTCCATTAGATTGGTTGTGGCAATTCCTGGACAGAGTGGCCACAACGTGCTGCTTGTGTGGGGTGGAGGATGAATTGTTGGACCATCTTTTGCTCTGATGCAGGTTCTCCTTTGAGATTTGGCAGCTCTTGTTCGGTCAGCTTTGGCTCCAGGTGGCACTGATGGACTCGGTGGAGATACTTTTGCTCTTGGGAAAGGAATTGGTTGTGTAAAGAGGATACCAAAGTCTGGTGGCTCATCTTGCATGCTACAATTTGGACCAGTTGGGGGAAGGAACAGTTGGATATTAAAAAAGGAAGCTCTTGTTGTGGATAGGCTGTTCTCTTTAATTTCTGCCTGGGTTAGGGAGTGGGCTAGAGTCTGTTGTAATGTAAACTCCTACCATTTTTTGTTCTGTTGGGGGAGTAGCTGTTTTTTTGTTTTCTTCGGGACTTTGTTGGGCTTCCTGTTTTGATGGATATGCACAGTGTAAGGAGTCTTTTGTCTATGTCACTCTTGTACTTGTACATTCATTTCTTTTGATTCATGTAATTGTAGTACGATTTGCCTAG
This sequence comes from Zantedeschia hybrid cultivar, assembly GCA_030544215.1. Lineage (NCBI taxonomy): Eukaryota > Viridiplantae > Streptophyta > Magnoliopsida > Alismatales > Araceae > Zantedeschia > Zantedeschia hybrid cultivar. The sequence continues at coordinate 54,861,463 of JARZZO010000011.1, forward strand.
GTTTGCCTAGTTTCTTGAGTTCCCATATTTCTTGTACTATCATAGACTTCTGCTACGTTGGCGTTTAGGGGCAGAAAAATGTTATTGCCCTTTTTTGTGTTTTTTATTGGTTCAAGTCTCTGTCAGAATATTTCACCTACCCAGTTCGAGGTTGCACTTCATCACTTTTGGTAGCATGTACTTGTTTTTCTTGCGAAGCTTCTAAGAGACAGATTGCCTCTCTAGTCATGCTAGCAGAATACTTTATCATACCCACACACCCTCTCTCTTTCTCTGAATTTTCAAATGTTAGACGTAAGGGGAACCATTGCCTCTAACGTTTCCCTCTATCAGTCTAACGGGTATATTTTTAAAGAGTTAGTATATATATATATATATATATATATGCACATATATAAGGCCCTTGATCAAGAAATATGTAGACATCAAACTCAGTGAATTATATGGGAAAAGAGCTTGAGCTTCTCCATGCTCATGAGTGTTTTTGTGCTGAGAGAAAAAGGCCTTGAAGATTCGGAGAGCTTAAGCTTCCATTTCTACACACCCAAAAGCTCTTGAAGATTTTTAGCCAGAGTAAGACTTGTGTTCCTATGTTTCATATTCATTTACTATCTTGATCTTGTTGTGTTTTTTTTGTAAACACTTACCTCATAGAAGGTATCCTTTATTTCTGTTTATTCATACAGTTTCCGTGTTCCTTTACCTGGTTGTTGGAAGAGAGGGCCTGCAACTATGCAGGAGGGTATTGTTTCCTTTTCATTGTGTTGAAGAGACGACCAACTGAGGTTGGGGGTTGCCTGTTTGGTGATTAACCTGCAAGAGGTTTGTACCTTACGTTAGTGGAATTCCCAAGAGGATTACTTGGGGACTAGACGTAGGTCTAGACATATCGAACTAATATAAATTTTGTGTTCTTATGTTATTGTTCCCTATTTCTTCTTCCTTTTGTGTGATTGACTTTTATTTCCCGTATTAGTTTTTAAAGCTTAATTTTTAATAACCCATTCATCCTCATCTGGATTCTTCATAGCTCGATCAACAAGTGGTATCAGAGCCTGGTCCCTTGTTGTATAGATTTAACGATATGAGAGCAAATGGCTATGGCTAATAGTTACGTTGAAGGCCAATTCATTAACCGTCCTCTACTATTCGATGGTGAAGATCACTCTTACTGGAAGTGTTAGATGGAATACTTAAGGGTGTTGACCTCGATCTATGGAGTGTGTTTGAGAATGATGATTACATCATAACTGTATTCAGAGAAAGATGGATAGATGATGACAAACGTTTAATTTCCTTGAATAACATGGCAAATAGTGTACTGTGCTGTGCACTTGGGAAAAAGGAATTCAATAGGATCTGAACGTGCAAGACAATGCAAGAAATGTAGATGAAGTTGCAACTAACATATAGATGCACATACAAAGTGAAGGAAACCACGATTGACATCTTGGTAACATAATATGAAAAGTTTAAGATGGAACGTTTAGAGATCATCACTTAAATGTACAACAAATTCACTGCCATCACAAACAAGTTGATGGCTTTTTGGCAAGGAGTACAATAGTGGAGATTTAGTCAGAAAAATTAAAAGATCTCTCCCTATCTAATGGACTCCCAAGGTGACAACTATTGAGAAAGTCAATGACCTTAGTAGCCTAAGCCTTGAGAAGCTCAGGGTCTCTCATGGCCTATGAGATAAATATAGAGAGGCTAGGGGAGAGCGGCTCAAAGAAGAAGGTCTCCACATCTTTGAAGACTAGTCTACCCAGCTCAGATGAAGCCTCCTCAAGTGAGGAGAGTGAAATTGACAGTAAGGAAGAAGCTCTACTCTCTTGAAGACTGTAATTGATACTTAAGAAGTTCAAAGGAACTTCAAATCAGAGGTATCTTAAGAAGAGAAGAAGTAAAGATAAGAAGTAGGAGCAACCTGCTATGAATGCAAAAAACTTGGATATCTAGGAGCTGAGTGTCCACACCTTAAGAAGAAAGAATATACCAAGAAACACAAGAAGTTCTTCAAGAGGAAAGTTATGCCAGTAGCTTGGGGAAATAAAGAAGATTCCTTATGTTCCTTCAGTTTAGAGGAAGAAGCAGCAGCAGCCGACTTAGCTCTCATGGCAACCAACTCTCATCATGACGATGAGCAAGTAAACTCTAATTCAGCCTGTGAGTAACTTTCCTTGGAAGAGGTCTTTGATGAGCTTTATAAAAAAATTAAAATTCTTCCAAAAGAGCTCAAAATGCTTAAAATAGATCATGAAAAATTGAGTGCTAGGAGTGCCTCCTTAAAATATGAAAACACAGATTTAGTGCAGGATAATACAAGATTAAAATTTGAAAACTGGTCACCCAGTGAGGCTTATAAAATGCAAAATAATAAACTTGAAGAACTTCATACAGAATTCTCAAAAGTAAACAAGGGAAATATGGTTCTTAATGAAGATAAAACCAATGAAAATGAGTTAATACAAGAAAATCAATATTTAAAATATTTTCTTAAATAATTAATTAAGGTAAAACATCTCTACACCTTTACTTGAAAGGACTTAGGACAAATAATAGAAAAGATAGATTTGATTATGTGTCACCTAAAGCCTTTCCACAGATAAAGCCCTCAGAAAATTGTCCTCTCCCTAGATTGTAGAAGTCCAAACTTCAACAAGCTCAAAGAGGAAGCCCGTTGCATAGACTGTTGCTCACATTGCTATAGATTGAGCCACACTTCCAAAATCTACAGGTGGAGGAAGTGGATCTGGATGCCCAATGGATATGCATTAGCAACTAACACTAAAGGACCCAAAAGGATTTGGCTACCTAACACTGTCAAGTGATGAATGTAGAAAGGCCTCGGAGCATCAAAGTGGTACTTAGTTAATGGATGCTCCAAGCATATGACAGGGGACTGCACCTTATTCAATACTACAAGCAGGGATCTTTGAGTGTTCAAATTTATGTAAATGATATTATATTTGGTACTACTAATGAATCTCTTTGTAAGATTTTTGAGAAGTTGATGCATGGAGAATTAAAGATGAGTATGATGGGAGAGTTGAACTACTTCTTTGGATTGCAAATCAAATTGAAGAAAAGGATTCATGTCTGTCAGGCCAAGTACATAAAAGACTTACTGAAGAAGTACGACTTTGACAAAGTTAAAGCTCTAACAACTCCCATTAGTACTTCCACCAGATTAGATGTAGATCCACAAGGTTGCTTGATCTCCTGGTCCTCTAAGAAGTAAAATTCAGTAGCATTGTCAAAAACTGAGACAGAGTATGTAACAGTTGGGAGCTACTGTATCCAACTGTTGTGGATCAAGCATCAAATTGACGATTTTGGATTTAAGTTTGAAAGGATTCCAATGATGTGTGACAACACAAGTGCCATAAACTTAACTAAGAATCCTATTCAGTACTGCAGGACCAAGCACATTGAGGTTATACATCATTTCATTAGAGATCATGTAGCTTGTGGTGATATTCAAATGAATGTTGTTGATACATTGCATCAACTAGCTGATATCTACAAAACTCCTTCCTGAAGATAATTTACTTCTATGAGAAGAGAACTGGGGATATGCAATTTGTGAAGATATCAATTAGTTTATATCATTAAAATCATGATAGATCTCAAAAAAGACATGAGTTAAAAGATCACTGTTCAATACTTAATCAAATTTCCTTCGTTAATCACTTTATCGCTTGCTTAGTTGCTACCTTAATCGGTTCTCAGATTAAGGATTTTTGCATCAATTAGGTTAGAACCAGTAATCGATTAGCCCTTTGTTTCAAATCTCTGTCTAATCGCTATATAGTTAATCAATTACCTCCTTGTATTCCTTAATCAATATGCTCACTTAGTCGATATCTTTAGTTAATCGATTCGACTCTCATAATCGATTAATGTTGTTCGCTTAGCCTGCCTTCTACTTCGAGTAAAAGCTTACTCTATAATCGATTCATGCGTCACTTTGGTTACTGATTGCTTCGATTACTCTTTTGTTCCCTTGACTCTTTAATCGATTAACCCTCAAGGTTTGTCGATTCCCTTTCTGTCAAAGACTTACTTTTTGGTTAAGTCTCTATATAAAGGAGAAGTTTGATCTTCGTCTTCCGCCCACTTGAACCCTACTGCGTTCTTGAACTCTCTAGCTTCCAGAACTCCCGCGCAAAGGATGATCTTCGGTTTTTCTTCCTTCCTGTATGATTTCCTATGAAAGGTAGAATCCTTTTGATTCTTTGTGATCTTATCTATCTTTCCCCTCTGTTTATTTCTCGGATTAATCTGTATTCTCTTCAGATTTCTATTTCCTTCTCTTCAAAACACTAAATCTTCTGTCATGGCTGCACCAGCTCCAGAGGTTGCTCCAACTGCTGAAGCTGAGCCAGTGGCTCTGGCAGCGTCTGTAGTGCACTTTACTGACAACTCAGAGCACCTGAGATTCCTAGCAGCGAAGGTAGATTATTGCAGTTGCAAGGGGGTCGACTTTCAGAGCTGAATAAGAAGGGTCTGGGCAAGGTTGAGAGGCTACTGGCAGAAATCAAGTGGAAACAAATTTGTGAGGTGAATATGCCATTTTACAAAGATTTGGTTAAGGCATTCTACATCGCAACTGTCAAGAACTCCTCCACCTTTATCATATTTAGAGTGAAAGGCAAGACCATAGAAATCACACTGGACCTGATTGAGAGGCTATTTAGATGTGAAGCCAAGGGCCTCTGGCCAGACGATAGTGAAGAGATAGAGGTCAAGGCTAGAACCATTTTAGGGCCTTGATTTGTGTAGAAGGCAAGATATATTGATGTGAACCAACTGTCTGCAGAGAAGAGGATGATGCATCTCATTATATCCCATCTCTTGATCAGTAGAGGTGCAACTTGTCAGTAACCACCCAGAGAGATTCAGACATTATGTACTGGATTTTGCAGAGGAAGCAAGTGAACCTGCCAGTGTATATATTGTTCACTGGAAGAGTTACGGAAGCCCTCGAATTCTAACAGAGTGTGGCTTTCATATGGCCACCTACTAACAGTTATATTCAGACACTTTGAGGTGGACTTAGGTAATGAAGAAGAGTCATTCCACTCTACAATGACTTTCAGTAGCCCGAAGAGAAGCCATTTTACCTATTCCCATGGTAAATGGCTGAAGGACTCAGTACCTCCTGTGTGGAACATGAGCTGAGGGAACAGCAGTAGCACCAGCAACACCTCCAGCAGAATCAGAACCAACAATAACAGTAGCAGAAGGACTAGCAGAATTCACTCAGTCACCCGAAGCAGTGGCTGTGGATCAACCATGGTCACTAGTGGCAGCAACAGGGGAACCATCAGAAGTCGAGATGCCGGATTAGCCTGCGGAGATTTTGTTGGAACGGACTAGAGAATCCTCTCCTCAACCTGCACCTGTTGAGTGGGAGCCTGTGATTCAAGGGGAGGCCCAAGATGAAGAAGATGAAGTCAGAAGAGCCCAAGAAGCAGCAAATACAATTGATGAGCTGCTGAGGGACGCAGAGTTTGTAAACCCTCCAGCAGAACCTATCCCTCCTCCTAAGGCATAGAAAGAACAAGTTAGAAAGAGAAAGGAGGATAGGTCTGAAAAAGCAAGAAAGTATGACGAGGTAATGAAAAGATTAGACCAGCAGCAGGCTGATCTTTTTGAAATCAAAGTGGCGATGGAAGATTTGAAGAAGGTTCTCAGTAATGTTCTCCAGGCTGTATCTGAACTGAGCATCAGTCAGATGAGAAAGAAGGTCGTTCAATGTGCAAAAGAAGGACTCCTCCTCCTCCTGCCTCCCCTTCTCCTTCTCCTCCTAGAGAACCTGAACCATCCCAACCTTCTCCTTCTAGAGAACCAGAACCATCACAACCTTCATCTCCTCCACCACTAGTACAGCCTACAGTTGAAGATCTACATCTTTACAGTCCCCATCTTCAGCTCCAGAAGCCACACCGTCTGCAATATCACTGTCTGAGAGTGTAAACATATTGGATAATGTACTTGCACTCTCCATTATATCTTCTATTCACAAACCATTTGCGGAAGCATCCACTTATACATCTTCACCATCTCACCGACCACCAAAGACCACTGATGCACCACAACCAATTTTGGCTCCTCAAGCATCAGCTGGGCCCTCTACTTCTTTTAATCCTACTGATATACCCAGTTCCTCTTCAGGACCATCCAACCTACCAAGCACCTCTGCTGGACCCTCTTCTTCTATTTCCACTCATGGCTTTACCATATTCTCTGGTGAGGACTTGTTTCCTTCATCAGGAAGGAATTTGTCACCTTCTCTTTCTCCCCCTCCTTCACCTACTATAGTTCCTCCCACCATTGTTGTATCACCTTCTCAATCTCCAAAGACAGTCCTTGAGGAATCAATTCCCACCCCTTCAGCAGCAGAAACATCCTCTCGGATAAATTTCTCAGTAAAAGAAGAGCCTGAGGAAGCTGAAGAGCCTGGATTTGCAGATGATGTTCTCCTGTCTCAAGTCCTTGCATCACCTCAGAGGAAAAGAAAAGTTCCAGCTCCTTCAGCCAAAGCTCGCATAAGGAAGAAACAGAAGAAGACAAAGACTAGAACTACAACACATATGTTTCCTCTACTTATAGACATGTTTTCGGCAATTCCTAAGCGCGAATTGCCATATATAGACTATCTTGAAAGGAATGCAAAATTAGAAGTTATGGGACTTCCAACTCTTCCTCTAGATGAGTACTTTGAGCAATACATTGCTCAGTATCAAATTTCTAGTCAAGAAGTTAAGAAAGTGAAAGATAATTCTGTATTCCAAACAGAAAAAGAGTGTAATAAAGACCATCCCTCTCTATACTACAAACACTTACAAAACAATACCAGTAGAGTAGAACAAGGCTTACCTCCTTGGACACTCCTTCAATGGATGGAAGCCAACTATGAGTTGAAGTGGGGTAGATACAGACATGCAGCCAAAAGAGAATACAGGCACTTTCTGAAATTCAATGAGAATAGAAGGACAATCAACAAGCTTGAGCTCACACTAAGTTAGTTTCAGTATATTGTTCACATTGAGCAAGGCAAAAAGAAGGAATTTGGGATTGTACTTTCTGTGAACTTTGATCCAAATTCCATCCCCTCATACACCAAGTATCCTGCTTTGCACTTTCTAATGATGGATACAAATAAAAGGGGTCAGATCATGAACTCTATGGAAAAAGCAAAGCCAAGCAGAATGCTAAGTTTGGCATTGGGCTATCCTTCCCTCAGTTTCTGAAGCTAGTTTACGAGAAAGGGGTTATCTCTCCAGAGACTTTTGCAAAAGTATATTCTCGAGTAGAGAGATACTCGCAAGACGAATGGACCAAATCATATCTAGAAGCGTATCAACAACTTTTATATGTGAACAGAGAAAGAAGTTCCAACAAAAAGAATTCCCTGACAGTGCAGGAATTTAAAGATTAATAGTTTATTACTCACTCCATTTGACAACTACATCAACTGGAAGCAGAAGTATCTGACATTTTATAGTATGAAGGCAAAGCTAATGAAAAATTATTTAAAATGCCCTTTTAATATGCTTGGATTTATGAAGTATGCAAGGGATCCAGTTTCTCCTCTTCTCAGACTCAAAGTATCTCTAGCTAAGTGGACAACAAGACAACCAATTGACCAAACTTCAAAATCTTTCCTCTCCCGATCTGAGCATTTTGAACAACATACCTGGGAGATCATTACACCCATGTTCTGATGGTCCCTCGATCCTTCATGCGATTTCTGTGACTCTTCTGTCATTGTCTTTTGATCCCTTTTTGAGTGTATGACAAAAAAGGGGAGAACATAATCTATCAAATATACTTTTTTTTCAAATCATTCCATTGTTCATATAGTTATCTGTTTGCTCTAGTCTATTGAACTCTAACATAATCTATCCAACATATTTCTTTTAAATCATTCCATTGCTTGTATAGTTATATGTTTGCTTTAGTCTATTGAACTCTTTTTAATATTTGTTTTGGTTATGTGCATTGTTCTTACATTTTTTAGAAGTTTTGTCATCACCAAAAATGGGGAGATTATTGAGCAATTTGTGTATTTACTTGTTCCCCATAGTTTGGTGATAACATAATAAAAATATCAGAAATTAATATTATATTATTTTATGTTGTTAGTTTAATTTATTGATTTAGATGCTGACAGAATCACTGTTTGAAACACTTCAGTTCTGGGACAGTCGATTTTAGGAGCTCTTTGGTAATATCGATTAAAGACTAGCTGAAACATTGATTAAGCATCCACTGCTAATTGATTAACAGTGAAAATGTTAGGATTGATATCGTTAAATCAGTTTATTTTTATATCAATTACATAACTACTCTTCTTTAATTGATATTAGTATCACTTGGCTAATCGATTTATGACTCAAGTTCTTTCACTTCGATTATCTATTGAACGCTAATTGATCATCAATTCAAGTTTTCACTTCGATTAACGTTGAATTGCTAATCGAGTAACTAGTATTTGAACCGAATTGATTACTGACTTATCTATGCTTCGATTAACACTAGAGTTCTTACTTCGATTCCTAACTTGTCTCAAATCGATTATCATGCTATCTTTAATCGATCTACAGACACGTATTTAAGTTTGATTACTTCTATCTGTATAATCGATTAACTTTATGTTCTCCAATCGATTATCTATTTTTTCTCTCTAATCAATTTTTGATTAGTCTTGTGCGTCGATTAGCCTTATCTTTGTAAATCGATTACTGTTGCTTCTTTAATCGATTAACCCGACCGGCTATAACTTAGATTATTGTGTTTAGTTTTCTAGCGATTTTGACTTCGATTATCTATGATTGCTTAATTGATTAATGTAATTATTCTTCAGCAATTACTAGCTCTGTTTATCTCTTTTGAACGAAGTCAAATTGCCAGATCTTTTAATCGATTATTTTCTTATTATTTAGGGACACTTTTTTTGATATCTGTGACTTGTTCATATAATATTTTTCAGCTTTATCTTTAGTCACAGATATCCATTGATGTTTGTGAATATGTTCTATTTTATATAGTTGCATCTCTAGCACTGCATTATTTATTTTGTCATCTTGGCTAGAAAGATTTTGTATGATCCTTATTTGACAGCTTTTAAGCTTACTTTCATGAGTTCCTGTATTTCTTGTACTATCATAGACTTTTGCTATGCTGATGTTTAGGGGCAGAAAAGTGTTGCCCTTTTTGCATTTCTTATTGGTTCGGGTCTTTGTCAGAAGATTTCACCTATCCAGTTCGAGGTTGCACTTCATCACTTTTGGCAGCATGTACTTGTCTTTCTTGCGAAGCTTTGCACAATTGATTCTAGCCTTGGATAGACTTTGTTTGACACAAGTACTATCATGGAGCTAGGCCTTAGGATGTGTGGCCAACTTCTTTGCACCTTCCATCTTCTCTTTAGAAAGGAATTCTCTGAAGTTTTATGAATGTTGGGATGCAGATGGTTCTTGGCAATGGGACAAAGTGCTTGTTTTAGAGAGATGGATGGTGCCATGATGTCCCCCTTTTATCAGCTTCCCTTCTTTGTTTTGTTATCTCCTCCCAGCCAGATGCTGGTGGTTGATCATGTCTTTGATGCTAAACTCTCTGGCGGTGTTTGGTCCCTTCAATTCAAGAGGCAGTTGAAGGAAGATGAGGAAGAGGACTTCGCTCAGCTCCTTCTCTTGCAAGAGTTCAAGCCCATTCGCTCTACTTAGGAGAGATGGAGCTGGGGGTAGGAGGCAAAGGGACATTTCTTCCTTCATTCTGCATCCTATATCATGGCATCGTTGGGAGAGTGAGGGAGTGGTCTATGGCTTTTGTAAAGGATACCTCCTGTGCTTTTTTGTCTGTAAGGGAGTCAGGGTTACACCTTCTGTCTTTGTGCATGGGGCTTTTGTGAGCTTTCACGCTTATACTTGTATCCCCCCCCTCCTTTTTTTTCTTTATTCAATTGTTGTACCATCCACTTTCAAAGAAAAACATGATTTTTAATAGGAAGACCAAGATAGATGAACACTTGAACTTTATTGTTATAAGGTGATTGAGTGGGCCAAGGCCAAATGAGCATAAAGATGCCTTAACCTTGAGTTATTGTGTAATTTGGTGAAGTTTATCTATGTCTTTACCATCTGCGAGATATATCTTATTCCTTTGTTGGGAGTAAATAACGCTAATTCCTTTTGAATGTCTTCAACTCTCTCTCTCTCTCTCTAACTCTGACTCTGACTCTCTGGTATCCAGTGCAGAGTTGATCCTAAAGGAGGAAATAGAGTATAATGATCTTGTGGACTTTGTTGACACTAGCAGTGCCAGTGATGATAAGAGGGAGGGTAATGCTTCAGACTTTACAGTTTCTTCCGACACATCGGTTGAAGGTATTCCTTGTGTCATATTTCCAACCTTACAGCAACTGGTGAGAACTCGTACATATGGAAAGCTTTAGTATTGATGGTGCTTATTTAGGTGGATTGCTAGATTTGTGTATAAATGGGCTAGGGTGACGGGGGCTTCTTACCTTAGACCATTTTGGGTGGCATCAAAGGATGATGCATGCTACAAATAGCTCTTGCTTTGTTCACTTGGGCTAGGAGAACCTTTTTGTTTGGGTGTATAATGGCTTTTGCATAGTTATGGGCACTTGTTTTGGGTATTGCTTACAAGCTTTGTGACTGTAATTCTTGTCTTTACAGTTTATGGTATTTGTTACAACCAACCTGAAAAAGCAAAATGAAAAAAAAATCCATTTTTTTTTTTTGTTAATAAGTGATATAATGCTTCTTGAGCTACCATTCTTATTATAGGGTTGAGCTTAGTGATGAACAAATGAGAATACAAGTTTGATGCATTAAATCAAGCTCTTCCTCCAGTTTAAGTCTATCAATGGCATATGTTCACCAATAATGCTCAACTTCAGACAGGATTCTCTCATTTTCACTCAGTGGAGCAACTCCTACTCTGGGGAAGATGTCGGACTAAGAAGCAGGATCGGGTTCTATGGTGGCTAGTCCTTCATGCCACCATCTGGGCCTTGTGGAATGAACGGAACAGTAGAATCTTTAAGGGGGCCAGAACTCCTAATAGGGTGTTTTCTTCTGTTTGTGTGCAAGTCATATGGTGGGCTAAGGTCAATTGTAATTTGAACAGGGACTGTTCCTTTTTGTTTTCCCTTTTGGAGGATAGATGAGTCGGCTTTTCACCAGCTTGGTGTTCTCTACAGGAGGGACTTTTGTTGATTGTTCTCTTCTTACCTGTACATTTTGTCTTAGATTTTCTTCTTTGTAATACAAATGGTACTACCCACATTCCCCCCCCCCCCAAAAAAGCTCACCAATAGTCCTATTTTTTGCAATCGAAATCTGCATCTTGACTGATTGTATGTTGTCAAAATATACCTTGGATGCCATGTGATTCTTCTAGCCATGTGCTATACATGATTTACATCTGATATGGTAGAAGTATAAAATCATTGCAATATTGTTTCCCTTGTCAAGCAATATGTTGTGCTTGATGCATGTTATCTATCTGCATCAAAAGATGGCTCCGAATGCTCTCAACTTTGTTGAACTTCTTTTGCATCTCTGTGGTTATTGTATACATACATAATGTATGTTTTTACTTTGTATATATGTGTGTATGATATACGCACATGGTCTATTTAAGGCATTTTGAAATTAGAATCTCGCCTTTTCATAATTAAGCCTTGTTGGTATGGCCGCTTCATGAAGGGATAGCTGAAGGCATTTTGACATTAGAATCTCACTTTGGCACAATTAAGCCTCGTTGGTGTGGCCACTTCATGCATGTATGATATACACACGTGGTCTATTTAAGGCATTTCAACAATAGAATCTCGCTTTTGCATAATTAAGCCTTGTTGGTGTGGGCGCTTCATGAGGGGATGGCCGAAGGCATTTTGACATTAGAATCTTGCTTTTGCAAAATTAAGCCTTGTTGGTGTGCCCACTTCATGAAGGGATGGCCAAGGTGTCTCCTGGTGACTGGCAGGGATCTTTCCCATCTTAATTAAATACCTTTGAAAGAAGTCCGCAATGGTTTGTGTTAGGTTATAGGAAGGCCATTTTCTTATATCCTCGACCTGGAGCTTTCTTTTTTGGCGTCTGATAATTTAGCTTGTCAACTGTGATCACTAACTCATATTTGTGATTAAATTCTTTCAGACTTAACAAAGGAAAACGATCCTACTGGTGATAGTAGAGATCCTAACAATCCTCATGTGAGAATGAAGCGTGATTGTGTGGGGATAATGGCAGCATTTAGGCTCAAGAATCCTTCTCAACATCTTGTTATTGTGGCAAATACACATATTTACTGGTACAGTCTATGCTTAAAGCTTTGGTCTATATATCCGCAAAGCAATTTGCTTATTCCATTTTCTCTTCCTTTATTTAACATTCTGGGTATTAGAAGTATTAGTTTGCTCAGGCCCATTTATATATTATTTTGAATGCTGTGTAGCTTCATTTGATGATGCCATACATAGGTGACTGTACTGGAATTTTCAAACAACATGAGAAAATAGAAATGTTTTCATCATCATCTTATCATCATCACCAGCAGCAGCAGCAAGAGGAGAGTGAGGCTGGTTCAAGTAGGGAGGAGGCAGTAGGAGTGGAAGAAGGGGCGGGGATGATCCTACTTTTTAGTGTGGATTGCCTCTTACAATAGGCAGGGGAAGAGAAGTGCTGTCATGGAGGTGATACGAGGTGTTAGGTGGACAATCTATGTATTCAGCAAATGGAATGTGAAGGAGATGTTATCAACATACTGATGGAGGTTGGAGGCCCTCTCCTCTCCAAGGGGGTAGCTTTACTTGCTGATGGGGGGACCATGGGTCATTATGGTTTTATGGAATGAATATACAATGGAGCTGGAGTCTAGCAGAATTGGAAGGTATACAGGCTCTCTCACTTTCTACAATGTAGATGACAGCTTCATATGGGACTTCAGGCTTTTATGAACCCTAATCCAAAGTGGGTCACAAGGGCCATAGGAGGAATTGATCCTCCTTAATCGGTAGTCTAGACAGCCTTGGAGTTTAAGACGGGACTTCAGTACCATCTCTTCTCATACAAAAAGTTGGGTGGTGTCAGCCACTTTGGGGAGATGGTCATGGAGAACCTCCAGGATCTTCTTATAAGGCAGCTCTGATCAACATTTGCATCTCAAACGCCCCTTTTAGTTTTTATATGGTCCAACCACAGGGAAGACCCATCCTTCTCAAGATTGGACAGGTTCTTAGTTTTTGTTGAGTGGGAAGAGCACTGGAATTTGCCAAACTAGGAAAAAAAGACTAGGAAAAAAAAGAGACACGGTGATGTTTGCCAAACTGACATGCATCACATTCAAACTGACTAGCTGACACTGGAATTTGAATAAGACTCCTAAGTTTGGCCAGAGAAGGTTGGCCAAGATGACAATGCCACTGATAGAGAGATACTGTAGACAAAGCTGATTGGCAACCAGATCCACGTTCATCAAGGTAGTACAGTCCACTAGGACTCACGCTAGCCACCAGTCATTGTCCTCGTTTGAAAACACACAATGAGAAGGATAGAAAGTTAAAGAACAGTGGTAATGACGAGTTAATTTACTAATAGAGAGTAACCCAACTGGAAATTTTGGAACATAGTACTCATCACTTAATGTAGGTGTTGGAGGAACATGGGCGGTTCCACTCCCGGAGACAGGAGATGCAGAACCATCAGCAACAGACACTGGAGGTGTATTAGATGATAGATTAAGTGTTGTGAATATAGAACGAGTACCAGTCATATGACGAGAAGCACCAAAGTTAATGACCCACGCACTACCTTGGTGACCAAGGAAACACTACCTGATGCAGTGGGAGTGGCCAGGAGAGAGGTGTTGTACTCTGCATAAGACAGTCATACTCGGCCTTTGAGAGTGCCACAGTAGCAGCAGATGGAACAGAAGGTGATGATTCTTCCTCTGTGGTCAGCTTCGCCACTTCTTGTTTACTATTTCTTCTTGCTATTAGGTCTTCCAGACTTCTCCCAGCACTTGTTAGGCAGATGGTTCTGTCTACCACAATGAATGCATGGATCAAACAAATTCCGCCCTCTTCTGTGGCCATCGCCTCTACGACGACCAGTAGGAACAGCAAGAACATATTGGCTGTCCCATGCATGAGGATTCGCATCCTTGGAGGTCAGATCAGCAGAAACATGGAGAATCCTGGACAAGGCATTGGAGAGTGAGGGAATGGAGTCATCTGACAGCAGGTGAGATTGAACTCCCCTCAAGGAATTATACAGCCCCGAGAGGAATTTTGCCACAATTAATTCCCTCCGTTGGCGATGAAGGACAGCAGGATCTGTGGTTACTGGATGACGTGTCTGGATAGCATCCCACTTCCCTTTTAGGACAGCGAAGTACTCCTGAACACTTTTATCACCCTGTTTCAAAGAAAGTAGCTCCTCATAAAGATGGTAAATATGTGCACCATCTTTACCTTTGGAGTATTGACGCTGTAGCTCGTCCCACATCTCCTTCGTGGTGTTGGGGAAGGCGACACCACTCTACACGTGGCTTGAGACACTTGGCGAGGATGTTGCATACATGACAATCATCAGCTTTCTAAGTGGAGTACTTCTCCTTGTCCTTCTCATCAATTGGATCCTCATTGAGGTGTTGAAGCTTCTTTTGTGCACCAACAACCGTTTGAAAGGCACAAGCCCACAGCAAATAATTGTTTGGCCCGCTCAATTTGAAAGTAGTGATCAACCCAGAGAATTGAGTCTCCAAGACAGCACTGGTTCAAGACGCCATCATTGCTGGTTGTCCAGGGTAAAGAGAGAAGAGGATCCCTGAACAGAGGAAAGTGCACAAGAGGAGTAGAAATGCTGAAGTCGACTCCCGTGCACTATTCGGAGAAGAAGTGTGGTGAGAACAATCCACCCAGCGCTGCGATCAAGCTCTGCAGGAGAGAACAATGATGGTGATCTAGGAGAGGATCACAGATAGACGAGGAAAAGGGACTGTACGATCTCTACTACATACCTAAGAGAGAGGAGCAGTGAAGAGGCCCATACGGCCTGAGAGAGAGAGAGAGGGCAGCCTGCTATAGAGAGGTCTATTAGAGGAGAGCTCTACAGTAACACTGCTACAGTGCTGCCGCTGCAGTGCCGTGGGTGCAGTACCACTGCTACACTCACATGGCTAGGATTAGGATTTGGTGGAGGTGGAAGGATGTGGCTAGGCTTTCTCAACTTGGTTTCTCTGATACCAAGTCAAAAGAAACAATGGGTCTTACTATTCCCATGATGAGTACATGTATATATAGAGGAAACGTATAGAGTTGCTGTATCGCTGGAATAATGTAAGAAATAAAGAAAGAAACATAAACATCACCACTTCTGACACTTGAAATATCACTTTCATTTTGTTTTTCAATGCCTCTGCTTCTTTAGTTTAATTTCCATTAAGATACATCTGTTTTCATGTTTCAGGGATCCTGAATGGGCTGATGTCAAGCTTGCACAAGCCGAATATCTGTTATTTCGTCTTTCTCAGTTTAGAAGATCTGTTTCAAGTAAATTTGGTTGTATGCCCTCTGTGATTGTTGCTGGTGATTTTAACTCGACCCCAGGAGATATGGTTTGTTCACATTTACTTGATTTCTCATATCTTTCTAGTGTACTCTTTCTAAGCTATTCAATGCTGAGTATGATCCAAATCCTATAGTTCATGTTTAAGGTTGTGCAAAAAAAAATAAAGAAAGATTTTTAAGCTTGAAATCAGCCATTAGAAAATTTATTGGATTTATAGGTTGCAGAGCATCCTGTACGTAATTGTTATTGCTATTAAAAACAATAAGTAGCTGTTTCTTAATGGAAAAAGAAAATCTTTCAGAAAATTAACAGTTGCAGTTTTGATATTCATTTCTCAAGAGCTCTTAGATTATTTCATCTTGCAATGATGAAAACGACGATCTTGAGACAATAATTTCCATTGTAGAGGTCATCCTGTGTCATGAAGCAAGAATGTTTCATTTCAATGTATTGAAGACCAGGATTTGTTCCCTCTTCCTGAAAAATGAAAAAGGAGAGAAGGAGGGCAGGTTAGGATCTAGGATGAGGTGCTTATCTTATGAAAGACAACTTGTGATCTTTCAGAATCCTAGCATCATGTCTTGTGCCATCGACATCTTCAACATCCTCATCGTATCTTTTGAATGTTCTCTCTTACATGATTCATTTTGCCCCCCTCTTTTGGATTGCGACCACTCATTTGTGCCCTCATTGTTTTCTCTTGTCTACCCTCCCTAAAGGACTTCCTACTTTATAGAAAATTTAGGAACCCTGTCTTTCAGCTGAAGTATTTGTCTAGTATGACTAAGAGGCATTTGAGGCCAATGTATACCGCCAGCGATCCATCCAGGCTACAACATACAACAGAGAGTCAGGGGGCTGGAAGATATGCTGCACGCTGGGGGGCCAGATTCACCCACATGGGTTAGTAAATACTGGAAATTCACTTAGGTGATATGTTGTACATGTGATGCACGAAACTGAAAGAAAACCCCAAGGGAGCATCGTTTATTGATCGCTTCTCAAAGAGCTTAAACCCTGGCTTTCATATAATAGTAAATTACCAACCTCATAGGGGGATTGAGTTCTGAGTCCAGATAAATAAGCCCATCTCGATGAAGAGCTTGATGGAAGCAAAGTGTGGAGCCAGATTGGACCAAAATTATCACTTCAGAGCCCAGGAGGTCTATCTAATGTACATGGATCAATTCAAACAATCATTCTCTTATGCGTCTAGTCTTGCTCAAGCATAACTGATTAACTGGTCCATCTGTTTAACCTGGACTAGAAAAATCCCTTTAAAAATGACTGAAAATTCCCTGGAAAAAAACCCACCAAAAAAAATCAGAAAATGGGGGGAAGGAAAAAATCCATAATACCCCCCATCTAGATTTTTAAAGGAAAAAATCCTTTAAAAATGGCAGTAGCCTTGGGAGCTGCCGCCTCCTATGGGCGGCTGACCCCCATGTAGGGTGCTGCTGCACTCTATGGGCGGCAGACCACCAACATGGGGGCTGCAGCCCTCCCATACATGTCATGGCCACCCCGCGACATGTCCCCTGCATTGGCCCATATTTTTTTTCTTTAAAAAATTGTATATAGTTTTGTTGAAAAATGAAAATGCAAGTGGGCCCCACACATGCCTATGTGGATCAATGGTGAAAAGCCACATGAATCCTCCCGCCTCGTCATCACCGTCCCGTCATTGCCATGCAAGTGACAAATGGACCAATGGGGAGGAGTTGCAGCTTCAACCAATGGTGTGCTGCCACCTAGGCTAGGCCCACCTTCATGGGCCAATTGTAGGCTGCCACTTGGCAGTTTTTTTTCTATTGAGTGTAGAGTTCTGTAAATACAGCCTATATACTCTGATGATGATAATCACTGATGGGCGTTCGGCCCATACCATTACCTCGCCGACCCCTCTTACGGGGTGGCCCATTCGGCTAGCTCAAGTGGGCCTTCGGCCCATTAATTCATACACAGGTTCGAAGCAAGAAGCACTACAAATAACCCAAGAGAATAATCCTATATCGATTGCCACAAAAGAGGCTCACCAATTACTCCCTATTAAAGGGTGCTGCTTACATCAAATCGAGGTACTCATTATCTTATTCTCTAAACCCTCTTCTTCACCTAACCTGCTCCATCTCTACCTTGTCACGTGTCACTGACTTGACCATCGGAGTGGTCGACCCCGGGACCACACCTGGGGCTCCACTGACATCGTCTGCTTAAGTCTCACTTTGTTTGCAGAATAGGTTAAACTAGAATAAGGTTTTGGAGATTTCTTAAACCAGAATAAGAGGTATTTTGATTTGATAAGTTGTTGGTATTTCACCTAGAATAAGGAGAATTACACTGCGCTATTCCAAGTGATTTAGTAGGAATAAGTGGAATAAGGAGTGAAATAAAAGATGAAATTGGAAGAATTAGGAGAATTAGGCATTCTAGGTAGAGTTTGGAGAGTTGGAAGAATTGGGGAATTAGGCATCCTCGTAATCAAACCAGAATAGAGCCTTTGTACCGGCCCTATTCCGCAAACAAAGTGAGCTTAAGTATACAGGTTCTCGAGAGTTACTTGTTTGGATCCTTCTCCCCTCTTCCTGATTCCGATAATGGACGCTCCGGTCGTTACCAACCTGAGAACACATCGACTACGTCACTTGGCGTCGTCTGTAGGAAGGACGCAGCCTTGCCTCACCGTCTAGTGACGAGAGGACAATCCGAGTTGTTGGAGCAAGATTCCGCCTGTAATGCTCCACCCTTAGCCGAGGGAACACTCCCGATTGTGGGGTCCCCGTCCTCCCAATGGGACCGGAGCCTCATCAGGCTAAAGAAGATCGGGTGGAGGAACTTTCTTAGGAAGTGGCTCGCCTGTCAGTGGTGGTTACTTCACTCCACTGCGCGACATGGTGATGGCCATTGCCCAATATATGGGGCTTTTAGGTCCGTCAGCCAGGTTGCCGCCCTAGCCGCAACCACAACCTTAATATCAATCGGCCGGACTGTACTTGACTGGGCCATCTGTACAGTCTCGAGGGTACCCGCCTGAGGGAGCCTCGGTCCTGGGGGGTTACTTGGCCGGGGGACCCCAGGTTTGCTTCCAATACGTTGCAGCGCAGTAGGGGTACCCAACGGCCTTGTAGGCATGAACACCATGAACCTGACAACGCTTTGTTTGACACTTGGCCGACCAAGGCAGTCGCCAGTCCATGACCGCTACCATATTTGCCCCGGATTTGGACAAAAGACTGTCGCAAATGTGGAAGGAACTACATCAAATGGTGACTCGGCCTTATAGGCGCCACTGGTGAGTACCATCTTAGAGAAGTTAGCCTTCCCACCAAAAATACTGGCCATACCCGTCTCGAAGAACGTAAAGTCGCCGAAAGGCCCACTCTCTAACGGGACGACGAACCCCGTCGACCACTTCCAAAGGTTCAATTCCTACCTTTTTGTGCATAATGTGTCGGAGGCAATTTGTTGCCAGTTATTCCCCCTCACCTTGGAGAAGGCAACATCGACATGGTTCGAGTCGTTGGCAGTCGGCTCCGTCCATTCTCAGGTTCAGCTTGGCCAACTATTCATTGATCAGTTCTACGACATCACCTGGTAATGTAAGACATCAGCTAGTCTGCTGGCCATTCGCTAGGGACCCGGTGAAATGCTCCAAGACTACTTTGCCCGTTTCCATACTGAAGCTACACAAATTGACAATCTAGACAGCTCTATCGCTGTCTCGACCATCATCAATGGTTGTACTGATGTTGAGCTGCTGGGCTCCATTGGCAAAAGGCACCTGCCAACATTCCAGGACCTGGTCGCACAGGTGCACAAGTACGTCAGCCGCGAGGCTCTAATCCTGTCAAATGGCAAGAAGGTGGCCGAGGCGTCGTCAGCTTAAGTCGCTCCTGTGGCATCTTTCCCCATTGAGAAATGCTAGGCAGACGACTATGGCTCATCTGGGAAGAGGCCTTGGAGGGAAGAAGACCAAGGATGAGATCAGCACCAACATCGGCCTTACGACCATTTGCCCTTGCTAGTGCAGCCATCTAGAATCCTGATGGAAGTGAAAGACAAAGACCTCCTTCGCAGGTTGGAACGCATGAAGACTGATCCTCAGCGCAGGGACGCTTGCAAATATTGCGAGTACCATTAGGAACGAGGCCATTCGACGGATAAGTGTTGCCACTTTTGTCAAAAGATAGAGCGCCTTATCCGAGAAGTTTTCCTCCTCTAGTATGTGTCGAAGGAGCAGCAACAACAATGGTTCATGCCAAGGCAGCCTCTGCAGCAAGCTCAGTAGTGGCCTCTGCAACAGCCATAACATCATAAGACATCCCAGTCAATCCTCGCCCCAGTGGAAAAGGCATCTCATCAACAACCAACTGTAGGATCAATAATGGTAATTTCGGGCGTGCTGAATGAAATGTCCCGGCAGTGAGGTTGGAATGAGATGTCGACTGTAAGTGCAGTCGCAATTGCTCCGAAGCACCCTCGGCAGGAGGAAATCAGTTTCTCTGATGCAGATTTGGAAGGAGTTCAGGTCCCTCATGACGATGCCCTTATAGTAAATGCTGTAATAATAAATTTTGATGTATATCGCATCTTTGTGGACAATGAAAGTGCACCGAATGTGCTTTTTATTGAGTGTTTTACAAAGCTCGGCTTGTCTAAGTCGGACCTTCATCCTCACCGAGGTCCCTTGTATGGCTCTAGCGAGGCGCCAACCTGAGTAGAAGGCATCGTAAGGTTGCCTGCTACCCTCGGTGTGGCCCCAGCACAACTAACTTTGGAAACTGACTTTGTATTGGTAAAGGTATAATCGGTGTACAATGCCATTTTTGGTCGACTCTTGATCAGATGTATTGGCACCGTCCTTTCATCCTACCACCAAAAATTAAAGTTCCATATCGAACAGGAAATTGGCGATGCTCAAGGGAATCAGGAATCAGCTCGACAATGTTATATGATTCGATCAAGGGGAAGGCGACTATCGAATCCTTCGCTATCGAGTCCTCAGCCGATGCCACCTCTCTTGGAGAAGAACTGGTGACTGTCCCAATCCCTGGTGGGGAGGGCAAAACCTTGCAGATAGGTTCATGTATGCCAATTGAGGAGGCCGAGAGGATGACAAACTTCTTAAAGGAGAATCTTGACGTATTTGCCTGGTCGCCCTTGGATATACAATGTATTAATCCGGAAGTGGCAGTTCACCATCTACACAGGGATCCGATCTGGCCTCCGATGTAGCAGAAGTGCCGGAATTTCAACCACGAGTGGTGTATGGCATTTCGCACCGAAGTCCAAAAGGGATTAGACGCTGGTCATCTCCGAGCGGCCCATCATCCCGAGTGGTTAGCCAACGTCGTTATGGTGCTCAAGAAGGATGAGAAGTGGCGGATGTGTGATGACTTTACCGATCTCAACAAGGCCTATATGATGGACAACTTCTCGCTGTCCCGGATAGACCAACTGGTGGACGCAACCTCCAGCCACGAACTCTTCAGCTTCCTTGATGCCTACTCCGACTACCACTAAATCTGGATGCATCTGGAGGACGAAGATAAGACAAGTTTCACCACTGACCGCGGCCTCTACTGTTACACCCGAATGCCTTTCAAGTTGCAGAACGTTGGTGCCACCTTTCAATGTCTCGTCAACAAGATTTTCGCTCTCCAGCTCGACTGAAACATAGAGGTTTATTTAGGCGACATGTTGGTAAAGAGCCGACGAACTTCTAACCACTTGGCTGATTTGGTCGAGGCTTCTATTGTCTTGCGCAGGTAGCGCATGAAGTTGAATTCGGCCCAGTGAGCCTTCGGCATAGTGTCTGAAAAGTGCCTTGGCTACCTAGTGATCCGGCGTGGTGTCAAAGCAAACCCAGAGAAGGTGGCGACCATCCTTTAAATGTGCCCATCGACGACTGTTCGGGAGGTACAGAGGCTCAGTGCTCGAGTGGGTACACTCAGCTACTTCATGTTTAGGGCGGGGGACTGGTATTTCCCCTTCTTCAAGCTACTGAAGAAGGCCGAAGGATTCCAGTAGACCGAGGAGTGCTAAATGGCTTTTTACCAGCTTAAAGAATACTTGGCCGACGTCCCCATCCTGTTCAAGCCGGTAGAGGGAGAGAAGTTATTCCTAAACCTAGCCACCTCGGACTCGACAATCAGTTTTGTCCTCGTTTAGGAGGAAGGCGGCATACAAAAGCCTGTGCACTATGCTAGCCTTGCACTTCACGGGGTAGAGCTCCGGTATCTTGCGTTGGAAAAGCTGGCACTAGCTTTAGTCGTGTCGGTGAGAAAGCTTCGGCCTTACTTCTTAGTGCATTCCATAAGAGTGCTGACAGATCAGTTGATGTGACAAGCCCTCTCTCGCTTGGAGGTGTCAGGGTGGTTGGCCAAATGGGCCATCGAACTCGGAGAGTTTGACATTAGTTATGAGCCAAGAACAACAATTAAAGCTCAGGCCCTCGTCGATTTCATCACCAAGTTAACAACTACTGATACCTCAACGCGCTCAGGCTGATGGCGAGACATCCTCACAAGTTTCGACCCTTCATCCATCCATTGGGATCTCAGCTTAGGTGGCCGACCCTATAAAGCTAGGTTGGGAACTCCGTGTCGATGGATCTGCTTGCTTAACAGGAAGTGACGCCGGATGGATCCTATTGTCCCCGGAGGGGGGCGTTATAGAGTATGCGCTCTGCTTCGCTTTCCCTGTCACCAACAATGCGGGCGAATATGAGGTCTTGATATTCGGCCTTCGGGCCGCAAAGCAGTTGGGCGTCCGAAGGCTATGTCTTCAGCAACTCCTAACTGATAGTCAGCTAGGTCCCAGGAGAATATAGGGCTCGAGATGCCCTGATGGCGGCCTATCTCCAACTAGTAAGGGTACAATGGCTAGTTTTAGTCATTTCAGTATCAGCCAGATCTCGCGGTCCGAGAATACTCGGGCCGATGCCCTCTCACGGCTGGCATCCACCTCCGGTAGCAGGGAACGCCGAATGGTCCTCGTGTAGGAGTTGAAGGCTCCGAGCATCATTCGGCCTCAAGTGGTGATGCAAGCCGACGCTCTGGAGGCTAGCACTTGGATGGCTCTGATACATGCTTATTTTCTTCGAGGGGAGCTCCTATCTATGAGAAGGAGGCGTGGCGGATCCTGCCACAGTCCGCCGATTCCTTTTCATCGATGGCGTACTGTATAGGAGATCTTTCAGCCGACCTCTTCTCAGGTGCCTCGATGAGCCCGAGGCCGACTATGCCATTTGAGAGGTGCACAAAAGGGTCTGCGGAGGGCATGCCCGGGGCCGAGCCTTGGCCCACAAGTTACTGAAGCAAGGTTATTGGTGACCGATGCTATTACGAGATGCCACCGGACTCGTCTGACACTGTGATAAATGCCAGTGGTTTGAGTCTTTCCTCCATCAGTTAGCAGTCCCCCTGACACCGTTGGCCGACCCATGGACCTTCGCCCAATGGGGGATCGACATCCTTGGCTCCTTTTCATTGGCAACATGCCAGATAAAGTTCTTGGTCGTCGCCGTTGACTACTTCACCAAGTGGGTGGAGGCCGAACCTTTGGTGACCATCAATGCCTCGCATTTTATCTGGAAGTCTATTATTTCCCATTTCGACATTCCTCGAGTGGTCATCACTAACAATGGCAAACAGTTTGATAGCAGTTGGTAAACAATTACGAAGCCTTTGACATCGATCACAAGTTTACATCTGTCGCCGATTTGCAAACGAATGGACAAGCCGGTCACCAATTGGACCATTATGCAACGCCTGAAGACCCGCCTTAGAGAAGCTAAAGGTCGTTGGGTGGACGAGCTGCCAAGCGTTTTATGGGTATACAGGACAACGGGCCAAACTGCCACCGGTGAAACCCCTTTTTGCCATGCTTATGGAGTTGAAGTCGTGATCCCAGTCGAGATTGACGTCCCCTCACCCAAAGTTTTAGCCTATGATGAATCAGCCAACCGCGAGGGATGACGGATCGACCGGACCTCGTTGATGAAATGAGAGATACGGCTCGCATTAGGCTGGCTTCTTACCAGCAACGGATGGCTAAGTACCACAGCGCTCAAGTCAAGCCGAGGAGCTTTGAAGTGGCCGATTTAGTGCTCCGAGATGCCCGTGCCTCTCGGCTAGTGGAGGCCTCAGGCAAATTAGCTCCAAACTGGGAAGGATCCTACCGAGTAAAGGAGATTGTTGGATGAGGCGCTTATCGTCTCGAAACACTTGGGGAGCAACCCGTCCCGAGGACTTGGAATGTGGAGCGGCTTCGCCTCTATTATGTATAGAGCCGACCAATCTAAATAGCTAAGGCTGAGTGTAAATCCATTCGAAAGTAGTGAAGGCCAAAGTCGAGATGTTAGCCATACTCGTCTATATATAATGACTCGTCTTTTTAAGCCCCCGAAAATTGTATCAGGAGCGGCCTCGTCTGTGCAAACAGTATCTGGAGTGGCACTCGTCTTTTTAAGTCCGAGAAAACTGTATTGGGAGCAGCCTCGTGTGTGCAAACCGTACATGGAGCGGTACTCATCTTTTTAAGTCCGCGAAAATCGTATCGGGAGTGGCCTCTGCCGTACAAACCATACCGGGAGCGACACTCGTCTTTTAGACCTAAGTTAGACTTAGCGGCACTCGCCTTCTATACTTAATGATACGAGATGACACCTTCGACGTAATAAGCGGCCGCTTTCGCTTCCTTTTACATCCGAACCAAGTTCGG
Source organism: Zantedeschia hybrid cultivar (assembly GCA_030544215.1). NCBI lineage: Eukaryota > Viridiplantae > Streptophyta > Magnoliopsida > Alismatales > Araceae > Zantedeschia > Zantedeschia hybrid cultivar. Next base: position 54,885,804 of record JARZZO010000011.1, read on the forward strand.
CATATCACAGGAAATTAACATAATGCACATGTACAGTAAATCTGCTTAATAACAAAAAGTTATTAAGAAGGGAAGGTGGGCCTTCGGCCTGATTACAAAAGTCAAGTACCTCTTCGATGAAATGATACAAATATTCCTCAGCCCGCCAGGCATCCCATAGCTGATAGTCGATACAAAAAGAAGGAAGGAGAAAAGATCTTCATTTCTCGCCCACTGAATACTCCCCATCTAAGAAAGTATTGTCGAGAGTGGATGGTACACTTGGAGAGACTTTGATGGTGTCTCGGCCAGCCTCAATATCAAGGGCTTTCTCGGCCTTCACTCTGTCCTATCAAGACATCAGCTCGCTCGCCTCTACCTCATCAGGGATCTTTAGCTCCATGAGGTCCACTCGGAGCAGGATCTTGAGGCCAAGGCCATGCCCAAATCGAAGACCATCTGCATCGTATTGGCCCCGGATTTGTCCAGAAGCTCCTGGAACTTGGTGTTGGCCCTTAAGCACTAGATGACTTGGCGTGCGTCCTCCTCGGCCTTCTCCACCCTCTTGGCAGCCTTGGCAAGAACTGCCTTGTTCTTCTTCTCCCTCTCGGCGGTCACCTTCTCCTTTTCGGCGGCTTCCCTCTCAAGCTTGATGTAGGCCTCTATTTTTTCTTTCAAAGCGGTGTGTAGAGCCTCTGCCTTTTTCTCGGCCTTCTCTTTCGCAGCGACGGTGGCCTTTGTATCATCTCTACGCCTTATCATCTCGACGCCCATTTAGGCGTTCATCCTGAGAAGGGTGTCGATCTTCCCCTCCACGTCGCTACGCATCGTTTCCATAATCGCTAAGGCCAGGTGGTCGGACACCAAGTCCACATCCTTCAGCTTCTCGTGGATGTGGTAGAATCGATGAGCCAAGGCTCCACAATAGGTGGTGGCCTAAAAGAATTTTTTTTTTTTTTGAAGATCAAGTTAGCCGAGGTTCTTACATCTAAGCTAATACTTGGAGTATGAGGGACAACACTTACCTGAACTACATGGCGCACACATTGCGCCGTAATGCCCTTGGTGGGCACTGCGTTGAACTTGTCCCGATTAATTGGGAGGAGCAGCCTTTGTGCCAATCGGAAAACGTGTCGGGGTCGTTCAAGGAGTCGGTGGTGAAGATGCCAATGTCGGGGTGCCATGGCTCATTTTCATATTCCCTCGACATATGCGTGCGGACGTCGGCGCCAAAGGGGTAAGAGAGCGATGTCCCAATCCCCGAGTCGGACCCTCTAGATGTCCTTTGACCGTGGTCGGCAACCATGAGTGGCGCCTCTCGTATGCTCATCTTCTTCTTTTCTACTCTTTGGCCGCTTCCTTCTCGGTCTTGTGCTTTTGCCTTCCCGTGTCCTTGTCGGAAGGCTCTATAAGTACCCTTTTGCAGGTGGCCTTCTTTAGCATGGCCGTTGCAGCTAGCATTCATCCCTCCAGTGAGGCTGCTGATGGGGACAGGGCATGCGAAGATAGGTCGGGAACCTTCCTCGACGCCTTTAGCTTACTGAAGACTCCATTGAGGCTAGCCATGTCTGTGTACACAGAAATACAATAAGCAAAGTATAATCAATAAGGGGATAGAAAAACTCACTCGAGACCAACTTACCCTTGGCTTCTGTAGCGGACTCCGAGTCGCCGGTTAGCTGTTCCACATCTATTGGCTCCTCAACTAAAGATCTCGTTGCTGGTGCCGCGGTGGCCTCAGAACCTCATGTTTCTCCGCCGGGTAGGCAATATGAAGCCGGGCGCTTCGGTATGTTTTTAGGGTCCGGCCAAGCCTCGGCTTTAATTAGCCGCCCTTCGTCATCCAAAAGCTCGGTGACGTCTTCTAGGCTCTTGGTGGTTATCTTCCACGCCATTTCCAACTCTGCAAAGCTGAGCGTGGGCGATTTCATTGCGCCCTTAGGTAGACGGCCCCATCTCGTGGGAAAAGGCCATACCACTTTGGTTCTCTCCGCCAGGCCAAGGAAGAAGAATCCTTCCTTCCACTTATGAACTAATGAGGGCATGCTGGAAAAGATTTTATTGCTATGACGAGTTGAGAACATGAACCAGGATGATGTCTTATCATTTTATGGTGAACAAATATTAGAATACATACGGAGTGGGGGTTATGCCTAACCGAGTACAAAGAGCGATGTAACCGTAGACGGTTCACTACGAATTTGGAAAACATTGGGATGGAGCGAGACCATAGGAGCGAAGGAGGCTGATGATAAGAGGGTGAAGAGGAAGCGGAAACCTGGCCCTGAAACTCTGTTCGTAGATGGTAAAACACCATCACCATAGGGAGTCGGCTCGAGTGTGGGGTAGGGGCATGACTTGGCGAACCCACTTGGGAATGTTAAAATGATCTCCCCTATCCCCTAGATAGCCTCAGGACTAAGGGCCGAGGCGACCTCATCTACGAGTTCCCCTGGTAGGCGACTAGATTCAACGATTTTGGCCGGTTGGGAGTCGACATGCTTGATCGAGGCGGCATGTTGCAAGGCAGTCTCGTCTGCCATTGCGGAAGGAAATGAGTATAGACTATAGCAAGTAGAAAGGGAAGAGGGTTGAGCTGGCTTCCGTTCAAAGGAGTAGGATGAGCTAGTCGAGAAGAGTGAAGAAGGCGAGGACATCAAACAGAGGGTGACAAGACAAGTCTGAGACTTACCCTCTGACTTATTCGACAACCACCACTCGAAAAGACGTGTTCGGACCACCTTCCCCGCGCTCTGCAACCAAGACCCCTACCAATGAACACCCAGATGAGGGAACCTATAGGGGGCGACTACTATTTATATAGGACCCCTAACGGGACCTAGAGGATATCAACAGTTGCGGTCCGCCAACGGTTCAGCTCCGTCACCCCAATTATGCCACGTGTCCCACCTCTTCGAGTTTCGTGTCATAGGTGAGAAATTCAATTTTTTTTTCTCTCGTGCATCAACAATATTGCTCGACAAGAAATTTGGAGTCATTCTGGCTTTTCACCTTTTACTGAGTTTCCCTCGGCCTCGATATTTTTCGTTGATTTTATTTGCTCCCGTGACATTATCGAGCCCCCCTGCCTTAGCCGTCTCCCTGCCCAGCTTCCTAACTCAATTGTGGTTGAGGCTTTCGCGGCCTTAATATCTTGGTTATAGTAGGACACTCGATCTTTAAGGGTCAGTTTGCCCAGGCGTTAGGCGAGCCGACGCCCCCTCGACCTGAGTGACGGGTCACATCCTTATATCTCCGATACACCGTCTACTCGGGCTGCACTAGAGGTAGGGGTCCAAGTAATGATGATAATGACCGACTGGCTTTCGGCCCAGACCATTACCTCGCTGATCCCTTTGATGGGGTGGCCTATTCGGCCCAGCTCAAGTTGGTGTTCGGCCCATTAATCCTTATACATGTTCCAAGTAGGAACAACGCAAGTAACTTTAGAGAATAGTTCCTATATTTGCTGCCACAAAAGAGGCTAACCAATTACCCCCCTATTAAAGGTGTTGCTTACATCAAATCGAGGTACGCATTATCTTATTCCCTTAACCCTCCTCTTTATCTAACCTACTCCATCTCTACTCTGCCATGTGCCACTGACTTGATCATCGGAGGGGTTAACCCCAGGACCACACCTGGGGCTCCATTGACAATGTCTGCTTTGGTGTATAGGTCCCCGAGGTTTACTCATTCGGATCCGAGCTTTTGGAGTCTCCACATAGTTGCAGTCCCCACTAGTTCCTATAGTAGGATAGACAAAGAGTTGTGTCTTAGGCGAAGCCAAAGCGAACCTTTTATCGTGGCCATTATGGGTGTGCCACATGAATGAGGTGCATTTATACAAAGGACAATTTTTAAGGTCATGTATGAATTATTGTAGGAGCATAAAGATCTTTCAACAAGAGGTGAAGATGTTCAACTAAAATATCATAAAAGAAGACAAGTCGGTTTCCGCCTAAGCAGGAATGGGGTGTGAACCACCTCGGCGGACCGCCTAGTCGGCGAGGCGGCCGACTTTTAAATAACTGGATCCGCGTATAATTGTCCACCCTTATCCTTTGGCCAGGCTGAGGGAACACTCCCGGTCATAGGGATGGCCTTGCTCAAGGTCCTGTCCTCCTAATTGGACCGGAGCCTCCTCAAGCTAGAAAAGACCAGGTGAAGGAACTTTCTTAGGAAGTCACTCGCCTTTCGACGGCAGTTACTTCCTTCGCTCCACTGTGCGACATGTTGACGGTTATTGCCCAACATATGGGACTGCTACATTCAAGAACTTGAAGCTTTGCAAGGAGAAGATAGGGAGAGCTACATCTAGGTAATTTTTCTATAACAATATCTCTGCTAATGCCGCCAATGGGCCATGTTATGATTCAATGATCGAAAACTATCCAAGAAGTTGGCAAAGGAGTTGAAGGGCCTACTCCATACGAGATCTACAACAAGTACTTGAACCTACAATTGACGACATTAAGACATATATTACATCTTTTGAAAGGATATGGGATGAGTATGGCTGCACTTCAATGTGCGATGGATGGACATGTATGTAATCCTTATCATCTTCTTGCTTTTAATTCTTAAGCATGAATGCATCTCTTTCTGGTTTCTTATCACCTATGGAACTTCACAGGGATAATAAGAAGTATGATCAATTTTTTAATTTATCGCAAAGATGGAACTATGTTTTAGAAGTCTGTTAATACATCTGGAAAGGTGAACAATACTCAATATTTATTCCAATTAATGGATCAAATGGTGGAAGAGGTGGGGAAAAAATAGATTCTCCAAGTGGTTACTGACAATACAACGGCGTTCAAGTTAGCTGAACAAATATTGATGAAGAAGAGACAACATCTATACTGGGTTCTTTGTTCTACTCATTGTATTGACTTGATGTTAGAAGACATTTGCTCTGACCGATGGTAGATGGAGTGGTTAAGAGTGCTCGATTTATCACCACATTCATCTACAACTATAACAACATTTTGGACATCATGTGCAAACATACTTATGGAAGAGAGTTGCTTCGTTCGGGAGTCACCAAGTTTACATCTTAATATATCTCTCTAGATAGTTTAAGTCAACAAAAAAGCAACTTGATTAGGATAGTAGCATTAGAAGATTGAGAAAATCACATATTGCGATATGCACCAACCAACGTCAGAGAGAAGGGTAAGAAAGTAGTTGATCTAATTCAATCTAGGCCCTTCTGAAGAGGAGCGCAAATAATATTAAATGTCGTAGAACCGTTTGTCCGTGTCTTGCGAGCTTGTGATAGAGAAAGAATATCAGATATGCGATATTTATATGAGGCTGAGGAACTCATTCAACTTAGCAACTCAACAACCTATGTGAAGTGGTGGGAGATAATAGACAACCGTTAGGAATACACTTTACACCATGAACTTCGTGCAACTAGTAAGCAAGTAGCTTTGTACATTTATTAATTTGTATACATATTTATCAATTTATCATAAAAAATAATTAACTTTCACTTCTTTACTTAGATTATTTTTTCAACCCTCAGTACATGTACAAAATTGATGGGAAGAAGGATAACTATGACAACACTTTAGAAGTGTTGATTGGGACTAAGAATGTTATTAGGTGTATGCTTGAAGATGATGACAGAGCAATAATGGCATGTAAGCAAATGCATGACTATAGACTCATGTTATATCACTCTGGGACAATTACTGGTCAAAGAGTTACAAAGATTTTGAATCCAGATTTGAAAATTATTAACCAGATGTTCTACTTAAGTTTTAATTGTAGTTTGCATGTTCCTGACATATAAAACTGTTTATTTACAACTGACTGGTGGCTGGATTATGAAAAAACATATGATTATGAAAATCTAGTCTATATAGTAATTCGGGTCCTAAGTTAAACAACCTCTGCTTCATGTTGTGAGAGAAACTAGAGCATCTTTGGCTTGATTCACGCCAAGCAAATGAATAGATTGAAGTCAACCCATCTAGAAAAGTTGGTGTTTTGTTATTATCACATTAAGTTGAAGCTAAAAACTCTCAAGCTTGTACAGAACTTTCAGAGGCAGCAGAAGGAGAGAATTTTCGGACAAGGCTCGGATGGGACAAGTGCAGAAGAACCTATAGACTTGGATGGGGTGTTCGAGGAGCAACATCCACTAAATGCATGAGTTGATGCACGCATTTCAGTTGAGCCTAAATTTGACCCAAATGCTCAGAAATGGACGGAAGGTGAATTAGATCCGCACAATAGACCCCTAAAAAGGCTCACCAACGCCCGGCCGAACTGATAACCGAATCCGAAAGCTTTGGGATATTACAACATGCAATCCATTGCTGATTGCGGGACAAACTTTTGAACCAAATTATTTCACAGATTGGATAGTTTGTTAGATTTATGTTTTTCCCCTCATATGTGGGTGGTGTAGATTGGATTAGGGGCATCACATACATGCATACATACATACGTCATACATACATACATACATGTAAAGTATTATATCAACATATATTCATACATACATATGTACATATATATAATGTTATATTATATCAAACTATCTATATTTTTCAAAATAAAGAGACTAGTCATACATACATACATACATACATATATATATATATATATATATATATATATATATATATATATATATATATATATATATATATATATATATATATATATATATATATAAACCTATCTATATTTTTATACACACATACATACATGTAGAGTATTATATCAACATACATATGTATAATATTATCTTATATCAAACTATCTGTATTTTTCAAAATAAAGAGACTAGTCGCACACACATACATACATACATATATATATATATATACGTTTCAAAATAAAGAGCCTAGTCACACATACTAAAATTTTATGTCTTAAGTCAACCCAAACTAAAATAACTTCTTCCATTAAGATTATGAAGCAATTAGAAAGACCAGTCTAATTCATTTTAAATTTATAACCATTGCACATTTATTACAAGTGAGCTATTTGGTGCATCATGGGAACATGGATCAAATGGTCCTTATGATGTTGAACATAATATTAAATAATTTAAATCTATTTTTTTACAACATGCAGATTGGAGCGGATACTCACAAAGATCTATGGATTTGTGATTTGAAGATCCAATCTAGTCTATAAGAACTTGTGGTTTGGACTGCATCAAGATGGATTAGTTTGGGATCAATCTATAACCTGATCCACGAAAGGTGCGGGTAAAAACTTTTAATCCATACACATCTGATCTATGATTTTGTATATTGGACTGGGTTTCATGGATCAAGGGCAGATTGGATTATTGATTAACGTGATCTACTTGCAGCTCTACCCAAAGGAAAGGCTATAGTGGCTACCATAATAGTTAGAATGACACCTCGTCAACCATCAATAAGGCTTGGGGAAAGTGGATTGCGAATGGCTAAGAGGCTGACATAAGTTTTGAAGACTTCGATACTCTCTAAGAGAAGCTCAAAAGGCCATACTCTTTTATTAAAAAGAAAGACCCATGAGCTCTTTGAGCAAAAAATGTCAAAAAATGAAAAAATCACCTAAAACACTCTAATAACCTTAAAAACCTTAAAAGACTTCAAAAAATACTTTAGAACCCTAAACTTTCCAAGAAAAAGAGAAAAATACCCTTTTGGCTCCAAAAAACCTTAAAATGATCTAAAAGCAAGTGCTAGGTTTTCAAAAATCTCCCCAGTTCATTAAGGTACATCCCGAAGTAAAAAATGACCAGATGCCCCTAGATCTGCATATCCAATAAACTACCAAAATATCCCTCTACTTTAAAATGTTCAAAACTAACACCAAACCCTTCAAAACATACCCATACCCTTTGAGATTCACCATAGACAATGATAAAGTTTCTAGGCTCGAATTCTAGATGCACATTCATTATTATGTCGGTGAATGTCGTGCGTTGTTTTATTTAAGGGCATCATATGTAGTAATAACCTAAGCCTCACTTTGTTTGCAGAATAAATTATTTTGTGAAGTCCACTGACGGAATAGCGTATATTAGAATAAGAGGTATTTTAGTTTGATAGTTTTGTGGGATCCACTGACGGAATAAAAAGAATAAGCAATTCTTCAGTTTAAGGTGGAATGACTTATTCTCCTTATTCCCTCGATACGTTATTCTGCAAGGTATAAGTCATTCCGCATGTCAAAGCAAAATTAAACTTATTCTCATTTTATTCACCCTTATTCTTCTCTTATTCTCCAATCAAAGTGGAGCTAAGGGTGTTCGATTATTAGATGGATGACCGAGGTCAATAGAGAGGTCAAATTTTCAGATCCACACACGATCCAAAATTTTCACTTCATTAGCTTCTGACATCTGTTAAAACAACAAAATAAATAAAATAAAGAGGGTGAGGGTTTTCCCCTTACATCTCCCACAGTAGAAGGGAAATTAACAACAATGGGACTTATTTGTCATTCGTAGTTGGCTTATAGATAAGGATTCATATTTCATAATGGTAATGCACACTTCTTTGTCATTTGTAGTTGGCTTATAGATAAGGATTCATATTTCATAATGGTACTTCAAGGATGACTGGTGTCAGTGTTAGGGCTCAGTGTAGAGCATTCTATGTCTATGTTTCCAGAACCTCGGTTTGCTTGTGCTAAAAGGATATAGTTTTATGTTTGCTGTAGGAGAAAAAAGAAGATAAAAAAGGTTAAGAGGAAGAATAGAAACTAGAGCAATGCCTTTCACAAGAAAGTTATGTTTACACTAGCATTATATTTAATCAAAATCCTACAGTCAATGGAGCTATTATAACCAGTGCTCTTTCTGTGCAGACTTGCTTATTGGGCCTTGCAATGGGTAGCCTTTGATATATATAGCTAGATATGACATTTGTTGGGTTTTTTGCATAAAAGTCTCTCATGTTTTTGCATTCAAGTTTAACATGAGCATTGCTTGATCCATTTTCTAGCTCCCTTTTCATGTCTGTGCCGTGTAAAATTTCATGGCTTCATTGTTTCAGGTTTACCAGTTCATCGTGTCTGGAATTTCATCCACCAGGCTTCTACCGGACCGGGGGCCAATCATCCCTTTGTGCAGCCTTTACGCATCTGTTGGAGGAGAACCACCATTCACCAATTGCACACCTGATTTTACAGGAACCCTCGACTACATATTCTTTTCAAAGTCCAGCAACTTGAAACCATTTAGTCTTCTTCAAATTCCAGGGTACGAATCGGCTGAGGTGGCTGGTGGTTTGCCTAATTATTACCATCCTAGTGATCACTTGCCCATTGGTGGTGACTTTGAAGTTAGCGATATTTGATCTCAAGTGAATTTCTGTGGTTTCTGTTTAATGTATTGGATATTCTTTATGCATTAGAAGCATGATTTTTTGATTTTTGATTTTTGAACATGGAGGATGTCTATTCTATGGTAATTCATTTGTGTACGAAGTGACATGGACCCATCCTTAGTGTGTGATTTTTTTCATTTCATTTAGTTTGATAACCTTAGGAAGCTGAGGTAATCCTCCATTGAGGGTCCACAAACATTGAGTTTGATGCTGCCCTCTAAATCCTGAAGTCCCCCCAAAACAACGGGTGGAAAAGAAAAGTGAATAGATGTGTGTCGATAAGAAGAACCGTTTGTTGCCTTTTCTTCATGTTTGGGCGGGAGCCTGTAGCTCCCAAGGCGCCTTCCTCATTTGGTCATGAGCAATATGCTATGGGTTGTCACATGAGGACACATGAAGACTCTTCTCCTTATCATTTGGATTAGGTGTACACAAGTTATTCATTTCTTTTATCCTTGTAAATTAATTTTTATAAATTCGGAATTTGTGGTTATGATGCGAATCCAGATCAAATCCCTTCATTTCATTTAGAGTTTAAGATGTTGGTTTTGGTAGTGCAATTGGTCCTGATGTGTGGCTGCTAATGGCTGGTTTTACTAAAAAAATATGTTCCAGTTGGTCAGGTTTGTCCAATGCACATAAACAAATGGTAAACTCTTGATATCCATTCCTTAACGTAATTGTGGAAGGGTGCATGTAATGTGATTCCATTTTCCTTGTCTCGAGCGTCTGCATTGGAGGGTCCAGTCTAGATATAGTTGGGCAATGAAGCCGGAAGAACTAAACAAAGGCGGCAGGAAATGGCCCGTGGCTGTTGCTCCTGACGAAGATTTGGCGTGCCATAAGCCGTGATATCACAACTTAGTTCCTCGGCAGCATCTTAACAGGAAGCATCGCTTGAGGCCCGTAAAGACGTGCTGCATCTTTGTACCAGAGAAGATCGTGTACTCTGTTATTTCTCAGTAGCAGACCACCATAGCTCACTGGTTACAAGACCTTGCCTTGGCGGTTGGGCCATGCGCTCGCGAGTGTTGGGATTAGGGCTGGCAGTGAGCTGCGCTGAGTTTTGGATGGTTCAGGCTCGGGTCGGGTCAAAGAAGGTTGGCTCGAGCTCGACTCGCCCTGTTTTTGTTAGGCTCGAGTTCGAACCACTCAAATTTGGACAATCACACATGATGGGATACCTAATTCCACTTGATGTAATTTGGAGAATTAAAAAATATATATTAAATATATTGAGCCGGCTCACGAGTCGAGTCACAGTAAACTTGAGTTCGGCTCATTAAGTTATTCGAGTTTTAACCTAGGCTTAAGTTTGGCTCGTTTGAAGTTTCGAGTCGAACTGAATTGAACCGGAACTGAGCTAAATCCGAGTGACTCGCGAGCGACTCGACTCATTGCCAGCCCTAGTTGAGATCCTGTGGCATAAGGGGGAGGATTTCCAGTTGGTTCCGGTTTACTGTACTTTCTTCCCAACCAAAGCTAGATGCATAAAATAACGTATCGTGACTCCAGAATAAACTGGCTATTCTTTTTACATAAACTTGGCCACTCATCAGTTCCCAAATGTCCTCTTTATGTTGAAGGAAAAATTTGGCATAGCATGACAGCCCTGTTTGGTACGTTTTGGCGACGGTTAATACGTTGTAGCTAAGAGGCCTGTGGGAGTGTGCATGTCTGAATTGCATCCCACCATTCCATGTTGGCATAGGATATGTGTGTGTGCGTGCGCGTGCATGTGCGTGTGTGTGCACACACGCAGCGTGTGCACAAGCGCACGTGTAATTTACGATTTTTCTAAAATATAACTTTGGCGATCTGAGACTTTTAAAGATAAAACGTTGTTTGCCTTTGAAAGTACAACCAAAACGTCAAAATTAAAATAATTCGCAACAAAATTTTAAGACTAATCTGCTTTCTAAAGCATAATTTCCTCAAGAAACCTGCGTTATCTAGAAGTAGACATTTCAAATACGTAATGCTGGTCTTTTAGGCCATTCAAGGGCCGATGAGATTGATATCATCCAGTTAGACATCAAATTAAACTTGATGAGATTGGCATCATCCAGTTAGACATCAAATTAAACTGACATCATGTGTCGAGTACTGTCAAGTACTCCCGGATCCATTAATCCATATGAGTCTTGGAAATCCCCTGCTTTGTTCTTTTTCCTCCTTTTTCATCCTCTTGCATAGTTATAACCCCAAATATAAACTTGCAGAGGCATTTATGACTCATCCTTCGCCTACCTCAATGTCTGAAAATGTTTGGAGATGTGCTCACCTTGTGCCTACTCAGTGTATCTTCTCTTCTTACTCCTTATCCTCTCTTTCACAACTTGAGGCAACAAGATTGGCACGATCTGTCCTCTCCTTCCCTCTCTTATTCTCTAATGATCTAGGGAGATGTGACTCTTCTTCTTCATCTAACTGTGGAATGTATGGCAGGTACACCTCTGTGCGTGTGTGTGTGTGTGTGCGTACGCGTGCGCACTCGTGCATAGGTGCCTGTTTGCGTGCTCTCTACTTACAAATATATGGGTTTACTACCCAAATGCACCCCCGTTGAAGGGTATTTGAGTTGCAGGTTTCTTACCATCTCATTATTATCCTTGCACCCTTATCCAATTAATCTTTCCAAGTAAAATTCTAGCTTAGAGAGGTTGAGCATTAATGGGAATTAGTTTCCCTTGCTTGATATCAGATCAGATTTGTTGCAACTTCAACTTGGCCACGGTAATGGCGAATATCAGCACTATTAGGTAGGCACAAGATGTTGAACCAAAGTGAGGTGATTTCCTTCCTCTCTTTTGTTGTTGATTTTTTTTTCATCCCTATGGGCTGGTGCCCCTATTGACTTGGAATGCGTGACATCTGATTACTGTTTACTTCTTTCTTTAAAAAAATTCTTTCGACCCATGTTTTTTTGTTCTCTCTCTGTGTACATATTCTCTCTCTCTCTCTCTCTCCAGCTGGAGGGTGATAATGTGCACATATGGCCAGCCACTCTGTGCAGTTTCTCTCCCCGAGTTCATCTACAACTTTTTCAGGGACTCCCTAAAATATGGGTCTATATGTGTGTTTATGGCTTCCCAGAGTCCTCGCTCTCTGTCTCTCTCACTTCTCTAGGTACTCACTAAAATATGGGTCTATATATGTGTTTTTATGCCTTCCCAGAGTCCCCTCTCTCTCTCTCTTTCTCACTTCTCCAAATTTGGGTCTATATATGTGTGTTTATACCTTTCCAGAGTCCTCTCTCTCTCTCTCACTCACTTCCTCTTTTTTTCTTATTTTTCTATATCTCTCTATGCTGAATTTCTCTATTTCTTTCACTTCATGCCAACTGTAACTCTCCTAAATCTTGGACCTGGTCTTATTTGATCTTTGATCTTCCACGGAATTCAAAGATAGTACAAGAATTTATATATAAATCAAATATGAGAGCAAAAGAATCTATAAGACAAATAGACAATAAGTGTCGAACCATTGAATAATAGATCTAATGTCATAGCTATAAGCAAGCATCAAATATGAAGTCAACTACAATCTCTTAAAGTCAAATATAAACGACGCTCAACTCACTCAAATCACGTAGTTAGAAACCTACTATGCCAAGTCTAATAAAGAAAGCTCTTTAAAATCCAATCCTCAAGCAAAGCTTCCAATATATGATCATTCCCCAATATTTGAACATTTCTTTAAGTTATCAAGTTATGGCTTATAGTTCACCTTTCTTGAAAAATGAATTAAGTTACAATCATTGTTTTCGAGTATATTAAATAAAAGACCCTTAACTGATTCGAAATGATTTGTTCTGATCTAAATATATGTCATATTACTTTCATATTGTGATACCTCCTTCCGGGGCAATGTCAACTCAAATCACATTGTTGTAGTCTTAGGAAGCCTACAAGCATACTTGCCGAACCATCTATGCACACATACAAATACCAATATAACCATACCAAATCCACTAATGTAAACCGTTTAGTTACATGAATAGTTACCCAAGCTTCAGTCTGGGGTTTACAACTAAAGTTTTTACAAACTAGATCATAAATCGAGATTTTATATAATGAAATATCATGTTTTAATATAGTAAAAAATTCTATGTCCCGAATCCCCAAAAGTTCTAACCTTAGCTTCATTCTAGGTTCTTGCTAGACACTCCCCTGAAAAGGTTTATAATTGGGTGTATGAGCTTACAACTTAGCAGGCACCAGAACCAAAAATATACTTACACTTATAATAAATTTGATAAAGTGTATGATAATTCTAAACATTGTATGATCTGGAGTCAACATCATAAAAGTATATAATATCTCTAAACACGGCATCATCTGCAATTAACATCATACATATAACCTTGTTTTAATAGAGTGTAGAAGGATCATGATGTTCACATGCCACAACTTATAATTGTATGCATATTTCATATCTTACGTTTCATTCTTATACATGACCTACTTATTCTTATAAATGACCAGTATAGAACTTATAAAACAATTCATATTCATCTATGCTTTTAAAGCAGACCCGCTTCATATATAATTAATCACATATTCACAGGTCAGACTCATATATAATCGATTGATATAAGTAGGTCAAATTCACATATCTAATCTTATTGTACACACAATTTAAACATTTGACTTATGTTCAACTAGAACAATTTCTTAGTTCTGCATGTCTTTGTACATATATCTAATCACAACATAAGAAGTCAAGACTCTAGCACCTAAACGAATGAGTGCATCCAGATACTGTGTAGAACGTCCGCTAAACTGTCATTTGGCTTTAAGGGTTTTGTTCTTTTCTCATTGTTCTTGGGTCATGTTTAACTACATTCGATACTTACTGTAAATTTGGTCTGTCCCTCTTAAGATGATGTTATCCATACATGCTTAAAATTATATGCATGTTCTTACACAATAGCTGTGTTATGCACACTTTAGTTCAAAACATATTTATAGTTTAAAATATATTTTTATAATAGATTTATAATTGTAAAACAATTCAAAATCATAAATAAATACTTAACAGAAAAATACATTATAATTACGGTCATAATCTTGATGATTTTAGTATTAAATCATACATACGACTGAAACATCTCTAAACATCATATTTCATGCTCATGAATGACAAAGCTTACTTTTCAAATATCAAAATAAAATTTAGACCACATGAGATTATTTCTTCGTACACATGTCTTGAATAGAAGAAAATACAGCTAACTTCATTGTACACATGTCCAAAAAGTAGTATAAAAAAATAACTTAACTTTCATAAGAAATAGAAAGAGCCAATCAATTGATCACATACAAGCTTATTATATATTTAAGTAATTGATTACATACATATCAATCGATTGATTACTTATATATCAGTTAATTGATTACATTTATAACAATTAATCGATTACATATATACTAGTCATTTGATTAGAAGTTTTTCTACTAATCGATTAAATATATAACAATTAATCGATTACATATGAATCGTTAATCAATTACTTTATCTATTACAAGTTTAAGTTATCGATTACATGTTATCGGTTAATCGATTATTTTTAAGTTTGTTAATCAATTTCGGATTACTTAGTTAATTGATTATATATTATCTAGTTAATCGATTACATAATCTTTAGTTAATCGATTACAAATTACTTTATCTAATCGATTACGAGTTGTTCAGTTAATCAATTATGTAGTATTCATTTAATCAATTACACATTAATCTTTTAATCGATTATCTTTCTTTATTTGATCTATTACATACTCTTCTCTTAATCGATTATCTATCTTTATTCAATCGATTATTTGGGTTTGGCCTAATTAATTTCATGCCTTATCCTGACTTCAATTACAAAACTTATTATAATAAATTATGGGTCTTCTTTTAGTCGATTTCATAACTTATTTTATCTTTGAATACAAGGTTTAACTTAATCGATTATTTGTCTATCTGTTAAGCAATTATCTATTTATTTGTTAATTGATTTGTGCCTTGCCTTAACTTCAATTATAAGGCTTATTTATCTTTGATTAACAATTTAACTTAACCTGATTATAAGGCTTCTCTTAACTTCGATTACTAGCTTGATTTTAGTTTTGAATATGAAGTTTATATTAATTCATTATTTCTTAATTTTAATTTGATTATGAAGCTCATACTAACTTCAAATACAAAACTTTTTTGACTTCCATTACAAATACTTTTTATCGATTAATTGAGCTTTCCTTGAGCTCATCTTCAATTATTTGAGACTTAGTCAATTCCTAAGTTATCTTCCTTTATAAACCTACTATACTCTAGTGATTTGTCTGCTAATATTAAACTGATTAACACCTAATTTAATTGGATTAATTAGACTAATCTACTTGTCTAATATTTGGGATATTACAATTCTCCCCTTTTTAAAGAAATCGTCTTCGAAATTTAAATTCAACTTATAAAATGGTTGAAGGTATTTTTTCCTTAAGTCTCCTATCATTAAACTATTCTCTCATATCATCTTTACTATGGGTAACCTTGGTTTTGAGGGCATACACTTTTGATTGTACCAGCATTCTAATTCTTTTAGACGTTTATTTTTTATTTTTATACAGTTTGTTAACTTTGCCATAAACTTCTCATTTTTTTGAGTTTTTCTGTTTCATGAGATCAACAATTCTCTTCTCTTCTGATCAACATAATTTTTCAACCTACTTGTACTGTAAGCATCCTCTTCTAATCATTCTCACTTCTTTTGCACAATCCTGCACCAATTGGCCCCATAATTTCTTTTTTTTTAATTCTATCCTGGCAGTACCATCTAAGGTTTTATAAGGTGACATTTCCATTCTTGAATAATGATTATTGTTATAAGCAAACTCATCTAATATCATCTACTTACTTATATTATCTTGCCACTCTAAATTACAAGCTCTTAACATGTCTTTAATAGTATGGATTGTTCTATTTGATTACCCATCAATTTGGAAGCGATTACTAAATTAAACTTTAGATGGGTACCAAGTACTTACTGTAAATTACTTTAAACTGGAAAAAAATTTAGAGTCTTTGTCTGAAATGATGGATATCCCAAAAATTTCTGAGCCATTGATGTCATATATCCCCAGTCCATTATCCCACAAGTCTTTTAACTCTTCTACTATAGTTGTAAGTAGACATCAATGTAATTTCTTGGAGCTTTAAGATAGAGGATCAATAATGACATCATCATGTAGGCTGACCTCACATCCATGGGAGTAAATTGTAAACCATTAGCACAACCGACCATATGCCGTATTTTGAACTCAAGTTTTCAAAAGGATTAAATCCATCACTGGCCAAGGCTAATCGAACATTATGACATTCAAAAGTAAATTCTAGATACAATTGATCGTAATTCTTCCATATTGGAGAATCTGCAGGATAATGCATTTGACCATTAGACTGGTAAGGACGACTGTCATTATGCCACATCATCCACTAAGCCGTCTTTGATAAGAAGAATAGACGTTGCAATTTATTCTTTAATGAAAAATAGTGCAATACCTTTCTTACCACCTTATTACTATGTTCTATTGTCTTCTCTTTATATCTAGAAGTATTACATTTTGGATACCGAATTTTATCCTTATTCTCTTTCCAGAATAGTACACAATCATCTTTACATGCATCAATCTTTTCATAACTGAGTTCTAGGACTTTGACAATTTTCTTTACTTCATGCCAATTTTCAAGTATACATGCATCACTAGGTAATACTTCTTTAAATAGAACAAGCATCACATTCATACACTTGACTGTCATACAATTCAAAGACTTGATTTATATCAACTTTAAGAGAAACTTCAACTTTGACATAACTTGGCACCCAATATACAAAAGTATTTCTATATCCTCTAATAACTTATAAAATTTTTGTCCTTCCACATTTGGTTCTTCTTTATCTTCTTCGACAATCATATTATTTCTTTGAAAATCATGTAACATATCTAATGTTTCATTGACTTCTAAGTCATTTTGTGTATCAACAAGTTGTGTCTCTGGTGTCGCAATAAGATTATGTACTTCTTGTTCAGCATGAGACACCCAAGTTCTATAATCTAATTATATCCCATCACAAATTAGATTCTCGTCCACAACATCTCTTCTCAATATGAAGCTATCGTGATATTTTCTATACGGACACTATATCTATTCTTTATGTAATCCATGTCTAAATCTTACTCTGTCATCATGCTATTGAGATACTTAGGATCTAGCCTATTAGGTATGTCCATCCAACTCTTGTCCAATTCGGCCATTCTGTGACACAAACAATTATGTGTATGTCAGTAAAAAATCAAGCACATTGATATTAAGTTAGTAATAGCTATTAGCTATTATCTATATCAATCAATCTATCTATCTATTATATATACCTAAGTTATACTTAAGTTATAAGTTAGTAATAACTATTAAGTAATAGCTTAAGTAATAGTTACAAGTTATAAGTTAGTAATAGCTCTAAGTTACTTACTATAACTTATACTTAAGTAATAGCTTAAGTAATATTTGTCTATCTATCTATTAACATACTTAGTATAACTTATACTTGAATTATATATACCTAAGTTATATTTAAGTTTTAAGTTAGTAATAACTTATATCTAAGTTACTTAAACTTAAGTAATATATGTCTATCTACTATACTTAGTATAACTTATACTTAAGTTATAAGTCATAACATGTTGTCCATAATTTATAAGTCGTCTATAAAAATCCGACAGCATCTCTGTAGAATCAGATACATTCACAATACACATAACATTTATCATGACGCCATAAAAATTTCAGTAGCCTTTCAGCATAATCGGACACATTCACAACCTACATATGAGGATACATACATATATCAAGTATCTTTGTCCATCTATAAATAGTTGATCACACAATCTTTATTGTTTATGTTGTATTTTTTTTTTAAAAAAAATTTCGACAGCATCTTCCCATACTTCTCCAATATACCACTAACTTTTACTAACTTCAAAGATCATAATTAAATCATACGTGACGTAAAGAAGATACCAAAAAATTATTAAGGTATATTAAAGAAGAGTGTGGAGATGCTGTCAAAATTTTAAGAAAATTATATAATGCATACAATAAAGAATAAAATGTGCAATCAAATATATGTAGACAATTGGACAATTGTTGGATTATTCAAGACTTTATGTTAGGTATATGCATCTCATATCGAATTATAGAAGACATATATATGTTAACTAAAGTCTTGAACGAGCAACAGAATTCGCACATATGAGGGTCACCCTCACAATTATATCCATATTGTCATAGTCGCATCTCCACATCTCGACACATTAACAATACACATAACATTCATCATGACGCCATAAAAATTTCGGCAGCATCTCATCATAGCCAGATGCATTCACCACCTAGATATGAGGGTACATATATACATCAAGTATCTTTGTCTATCTATAAGTATTTGATCGCACAATATTTATTATATGTGTCATATAATTTTCTTAAAATTTCGACAGTATTTGCCCTCACTTTTCTAATATACCACTAACTTTTACTAACTTTAAAGATCTTAATTAAGTCAAACGTGACCTAAAGAAGATATCAAAAAATTAGTAAGGTATATTAGAGAAGAGTATAGAGATGCTGTCGAAATTTTAAGAAAATTATACAAGACATACAATATTCATTATGATGCCATAAAAATTTTGGTAGCATCTCAGCATAGCCAGACGCATTCACAACTTGCATATGAGGGTACATGTATACATCAAGTATCTTTGTCCATCTATAAGTATTTGATCGTACAATCTTCATTATATATGTCATATAATTTTCTTAAAATTTTGACAGCATCTCCCCACACTTTTCTAATATACCACTAATTTTTACTAACTTTAAGGATCTTAATTAAGCCAAACTTGACCTAAAGAAGATACCAAAAAATTAGTAAGCTATATTAGAGAAGAGTGTAGAGATGTTCTCGAAATTTTAAGAAAATTATACAAGACATATAATAAAGAATTAAATGTGCGATCAAATATCGATAGACAATCCGACAACTATCGGACTATTCAAGACTTTATGTTAGATATATGCCGATCATATCGCATGATAGAAGATACATATGTGTTAACTAAAATCTTGAATGGGCAATTGAATTCCAACATATGAGGATCACAACCTTACAATCACATCCATATTGTCATACTTGCATCTCTACATCCGGACACATTCACAATCACATCATCACAATCACTTCGATATGGTCATTCACAATCACATCATTACAATCATAATCACTCACATTCGCAATCACACCATTCACAATCATATTATCACAATCACATCGATATATACTAAGATAAATTATATATAAATATCTTATAGTTATACTTAGCTAATAATTTTCTTATAGCTTAAGTATACTTAGCTATCACTAAGTTAATTAACTTATATATACTTATGTTATGCTTATCTATTAGTAATAGCTTATACTTAGCCATTTTATTGTTATTATTTAAGTATATATTTATTTAGATGTTACTAAGTTAATTAACTTAGCTATCTTATAGTTATCTTATAGTTCATACTTGAGTATACTTAGCTATATGTTACTAAGTTAATTAACTTAAGTCTAAGTTAAGTATAACTTAAGTCTAACTTAAGTTAAATATAACTTAAGTTATACTTAAGCTAGACTTAAGTTATGCTTGACTTAAATCTATGTTATATACTCTTAGTATGCTTAAGTTATATTTAACTTAATAGATGAGTTAATTTATATACTAAGTTGTAGTTAGATTATTTATAAGTATACATAACTTATTTTATATAAGTTAATATACTATATGCAAGTTCAAAATGGTCCTCACCTTTTCGGCCAATGAAAATCCCACAACTACCCACAGCTATGAGTTGGGGCCGCACCTATAAAATAACAATAAAATTAAATATTCAAAAAATTTATGTTTGTGTGATGATAGAGTGTGTGTGTAGTGGCGGTGTATGTGTGTCTATTTGTCAGACGGAGAGAGAGGGAGAGAGGGAGGGAGAGGGAGGCAGAATGAGAGAGGGAGAGAGAGGCCCATGCGGGGGAGAGAGAGAGGAGAGAGAGACAGTTAGAGAGGGAGATCGAATGAGAAAGAGAGGGAGACAGTGAGAGAGAGGGAGAGAGAGGATAAAGAGAGAGAGTGAGGGAGGGAGAGATGTGAGGGAGGGAGAGATCGAGAGACAGTGAGAGAGAGAGTGAGGGAGGGAGAGATTGAGCGACAATGAGTGAGTGAGAGAGAGATCTAAGAGAGAGAGAGAGTGAGATATTGACTGAGTGAGAGAGTGAAAGAGAGAGAGAGAGTGACAGAGAGAGGGAGAGAAAATGAGGGAGGGAGAGATCGAGAGATAGTGAGAGAGACAGGGTGACAGAGAGAGTTAGAGAGGGAGATTGAGTGAGAGAGAGGGATATAGAGATCTGAAAGAGAGAGAGGGGGATCGAGTGAGAATGAGGAAGATGGTGACAGAGTGAGTGAGAGAGAGATGAGAGGGGAGAGATTGAGAGAGAGGGAGAGAGTGACAGAGAGAGATTAAGAGAGATAGTGAGAAAGAGATCGAGGGAGAGATCGAGAGAGAGGGAGAGAGTGAAAGAGAGAGAGGGAGTGGCAGAGAGATCTAATAGAGAGAGAGAGATGAGAGATAAGATTGAGTGACAGAGAGAGATGAGAAAGATAATGAGAGATAGAGATCGAGAGAGAGAGAGAAATGATAGATGAGATCTAGTGACAGAGAGAGAGAGAGAGAGACGATAGATGAGAGAGGGGGCTTACAACGATCGGTGACGAACGGCGGCCATCGGAGGAGATCGACAGCGTGGCCGGAGACAAACATAGGTGGCGACGGAGGGGGTGGGCAGCACGGAGAGGAAGGGAGAGAGGTAGGAGACTTGGTTAGGGCGCTATGAAAATGGGAGGGGGAAGGGAAAAGGTAAAGGTGAAAACAAATGGCGACGGCCTAAGCAGTCGCCATTAAATTTATGTTAACTTAAATTAATGATGCTAACATGTTAGTGTCTATATTACTAATTAATACATGTTTAAATATTTTATTAAACATTTAATAAATATAAATTATATAAGTTATAACTAATTTATTCAACATTTTAAGCATTATTATTATTTGTTCAACATTTACTATTAATATAAGTTATAACTAATTTAAATAATATCATTTTCAAATTATTATTGATTACATTTTTATTAACATGAAAAGCCAAAATAAATAAAAGGAATGTAAATATATACTTGGTAATATTGTGTAAATATGAATGGCATTACAAATAGATACGTATATGATAATATTTTTAAATTGATAACTATACTAAATCACTAAATATTTAAATATACATATGTATATTTCTATCATAATAACTATGAAATCCTTTTTAATTCATAATTAACATTAACATTATTTGTATGTTCTTAGTATTAATATAATATACAGACCAATACTAATAGCATCAATTAATATAGATATATATATAGGCTGTTATATATCCAAAAGAATAAAATGACATATTGTGTTGTTTGGTTTAATTATTTACATAAATGCATAGTGCTTCGTGTTTTAAGTAAATAAATTGAAAATATCTATTTATTTACATGCGTGGTGCTTAATATATATAAAATGTATTTATTCAAAATAATATAACTAATGAAGATAAATATTTTACAATACAAAATTATAATATTTAATCATTTACATGTGTGGTGCTCAATATATATATATATATATATAAATTTTATATATTCATTATAAATTAATGTTTAATGAACATAAATGTTTAACAATACATAATAACACTTATGTAGGTGCTAAATAACAATATGATATGTGAGGAAATACACTTTTTGATCCACACAATTATATAAGTATCCAAACAACAAACAAAACTATCGACAGATACATGAATGACCTTGCATTTTTCAATAGATATAAGGTAACATAAAGTACATAAAAATTAAGTTTTTTTTATTTTTTTTGAATCATTTAACTTACTTTATCATATTTTAAAAATAATTACATATAAATCATATTAAGAATTTTTTTTATTAATTTTTTTATAAAACATTGATTTTTCAAAATTACTAAGCAATAGGGACGAGTACAACTGTTGCTATTAATTAATAGCAACGGCCAAACCGTCGCTAAAAATTAATACGACAGTTGACGCTTGTCGCTAAATGGACAATTCTTTACAAATCTTAGTGACGGCCTAGTTGTCGCTAAAAAGATTTTAAAGTGACAAATACCATAGCCATCGCTAAAAGATATGTTAGTGACGGCTACAGCCATCGCTAAAAAATTTTTTAGCGGTCATTATAGCCGTCACTAATAACTCATTATTTTTTTTCAAGCTTAAGTAAAGACCACGATTTTAACCGTCCGTATTCTTAGCCATCGCTAATAAGGTTTTTAGGGACAATTGTTTTCTTCGGCTGTCGGTATTAATCATCAATAGCGACGGCTTCTTGAAGCCGTCACCATTAACCCCTTTCTTGTAGTTATCTAAGAGTTAGCCAATTCCTGAGTTCTCTTCCTTTATGACTCTACTGTACTCTATTGATTTGTCCGCCAATATTAAACTGATTAACCCCTAATTTAATTAGCTCAATTAGACTAATCTAGCTGCCTAAAATTTGATATATTACACATATCATTGATAAATAAGTATCTAGCTGAGATTCTTATTGTTCTTTAAGTACCTAAAAGGACGGTAATACTAGAAACTATACAAAAATTAATCATCCCTCTAAAGTAAGCTCAGAAATGAGAAGAAGCTGCTAACTCTTTATAATTAATAAAAGAATAAATTTGTAAAAGTGATATTAAATAACACTATGTTTGAATTTTATTAAACACATAAAATAAGTATAATCATACTACTAATTACTCATATATTGATTATTAGTCTGAGATAGAAAATTTTTATTTGTGTAAATTTTAAGACATTAATCTATTTGTAAAATGATAGAGGGTATTTTGGATAATATGTTAGAAGAAACACGGCTTTTGTCTTATATAGATAAAAACTTTAGGAAGGATGTCCCTTTTGATATTTTGAGTTTTTAGTGTCCAATTCAATATTTTAAAAGCTTTTGTGGCCTTTTTAATAATTGTTGGCAAAAATTAACGCATAACTTGAAATTATATCTCCTTTGTCTCGATATGAAATACAAGCTAAAATTCTTCAAGTTCAATTTTTGGCTTCAAGCAGAGGGACAATACAATCCCAAGGTACTTTGCTTTCCAATGTGACCCTGCTACATCAATATAATGGTCTATGCTTCTCGTCATAGGACCATCTGTTTCTCCGAGACAAGATTTTCTAAACTTCTAGCGCCATTTTGATTGGAGAATAGGAGAAGATAGAGTAAGAACGAATAAGGAGACAATAAATTTAATTTTGCTTTGACAAGCATAACAGTTTATATTGGTGCAGAATAACGTATTCAGCCCCACTTTGTTTGCCGGATAAGACGGAATAAGGCCCACTTATTCTCGGAATAAGCCTAATACTAATTTGTTACAAGGAATGGCGTATTCGTCTTTATTCTCCAGATGCAGCCGAATTGGGCGAATACGCCATTCTGGCCCAGCCCCTGGAATTGCTAATTCGCCCTACTTTTCTCAGGGGTATGGATACGACAAAACCCCATCGTCGTTCGAGCCATGCGAAAGGTTGGTCCTCCTTCCCTCGCCTGTGTCCTCCGCCCCGGCGAAATCCTGTGCCGTGCGATTCCTCGCCCTTCCCTGCGTCCTTCGCACATGGTCGCCGTCCTTCGCCGACTGCACAGACTGGCCTTGACGACGCTGCCCATCATCCACTAGTTTCTATGCAGGTTCATCTCCTGTTGAGCCGATTGTGTATTTGACCGAACGAGTTCTTCCTTCCTTGCCCTACCTTACGATGCCTTCTCCAAGGAGAAGCCTTCCAGCGCCGTATTCACCGTCCTCCCAGTGATGTTTCCCATCCGCTATTAGGGTTTCCCCAGCTTTTCCTCTTCCCAAGGCTTCTGCAACCTATCCATCCCCTTTCGCAGTGTTCGTTTCCATCCGCCATTGAAGTCTTTTCTATGCTCTTCCTCCCATAAATGGATGGAGGAGGCTGGTAACGAAGGCAGTGATGCTTCCGTTGGTGGGTAGGCGCTCAACTCTGGAAGGTGCGGGGGAAGATTTTGTGGCCTCTACGATTTCTTCTTCTTCTTCTTCAAACGAGAAGCCTTCACCAGCGGCCATCATCTCTTGGATTCACCGGTTTTCACTTCAATACCTTCCTCTCCTCCTCATGTGTCTCTATTCGTTTTTTTTCTATTCACATCATGAGATTGCTCATCTTATTTTGATCATGGTAACGTGATGTATGTCATCGCTGGCTGCTCCTTTTCTGTTGTTCAGATTATATCACTTGTCTTAGGCATATTCAGGTTGCATTTGGTATAGCGTAAACTCTGTTGCATGCACAAGTTTTCTAGAAAAGTTGATCATGGTGAATGTTTACTGATTCAAAAAATTTAGACAACCAAGCCACTGATTATCTTCAGATCCCTATTTTGGCAATTATTTATTAACAACTTCGGTGTTCCTAGTTGAGATGTTGGGGCAGTGGACTGAGAGGCGAAGGGCATTGCTCATCCTCCAGCTTGGTGTTTTTCCTGTCATTGTGCTTATGATAGGCAGCCATCTCTATCTCATACCGCTCCCTGTCCTTCCGGCTCTTCTCAATGTACACCTATAACAAAGGAGGTTGTGGAACAAATTAAAAAGTACCAAAGTTTGAAAAGTAGGGTGTATAGAAATGTAGGAGTGGGAATTTATGTTTGCAACTGAATAGTGGAAATCCAAGAGGAGTTTAGCCACAATTAACTAATTTATGGTTTTTCCTCCTCCAGTACTCCTCTCTCGTTCATCATGTTTCAACTATTTTCTTGCAAGTTCTTTCTTCACACTTCCTACTTCATCATTTTCTCCTTTTAGTAAACTTTCATAAGGCATTTTTTGTCCCCAAAGTTCTAACCAAATATCTTAGAGCCTCCATGGGCACTTAATGATGTGCTGTGCCAAGTCCACCAAGTACAGTAAATAAGTATTTGCTTTATCTTTTAAATCTTTAACCATCTGAATGCCCGGTCCCATGGAACAAACAAATGGTTATGAGGCCCTTTTTATTTACTTTATCTTTAGAACCTTTTCACGAACTAAATGACTGGTTCCATGATAAAAACAAAATGATCGATCATTGTGTCCTCATTATTAATCTAAGTTTATGCAACATTGGAGTTTACCCTATTTGCATGAACTAGCTTTAAAGCGTTTTCTGTCTTCATCATAGTTTCCACACTTCCATCCATATCCCATCTATTCTATCACTTCACCCTTCTTTGTCTTTTATGTCTTCCATCCTTACCCGATACAAGACACTTTTGTATGCCCCTCCATGTCTTTCCCCCACTAAACTAGGGGCAAAGCCAGTACAATAATAAAGGATTGAGTGAAGGCTCCTCACCAACACACACTTTTGTGTGGCCCAAGCCCATATAAGAGTGCATAAAAATTGAATGATTTTTTCCCCTTTCCATTTGAGTGTGAGAGATTAATGTATTGATGAGCATGATATGGAGGAAACTGTCCTCTCCCTTGATTGTACTCTCTATTGATGGCAATATCATACCACCTTTCATTGAAAAAGGCTAACCAGATTGAAAGATTGGCATTCACTAGATCCCTCATTAGACTCTCATTCACCACATCACATTGTGGACAGTTTCTGACCATGACACCTTTGAATGGAATACAGTTTGTGATTTTCTAGGGGATCATAGCATTTTGCATAGTAAATATCTGATAAACTTCATTCTATTTACCATGGGGAGTGGGTAAAAGAAAAAACCATGGTAAGAAACTTCAACTTCAGTAATCTTCCTAAATGGTGTTTTCCACTCAATATGGATCCTAGCTTAAGTGGTATTGGTTTAAGACCAACCAGCTTTGGTGGCAAATCCCAGTCTTAGGTTGATTAAGCAATCAAAAAATGTTTGTTGCCGGAAACAGTGAATTGGATGCAGCAGGTCTGAACCACAAGTGCTCATTTCTTTTTCTTTTCGTAAAGTATTATTATGTTCAATATCATGATCTGAATCAAAGTTCAAATAGAGAAGTCTATCCCATTATAGAAAAACTAAAATTGAAAAGCATCTTCACTGTGTAGAGAGAAAGAGAGAGAGAGAGAGAGAAGCATCTTGACTGTGTAGAGAGATGAGCCATAAAACTCCAGTTGCATAGGATCCACTATTTATGGGAAATGATATCATCAGCTTCTTTCTTAACATTAGTTTTATAACAGTCTGATTATAAAGTGTGATTATGTCATCACAGTTTAAATCTTCATTTTAGCCCTCCTTCACAATCTGATTTGGGAACAAATTAAAGAATGTGTTGAAATTTTGATAGGCTGGAGTAACGGAAATGCCCTCATATATATACTATGAGATGCTCTACAATCGTAATATTATGTGAGGGATAAATGAGATAAATTGTTGCGCATTAGATAACCATTTGCATAGACCCTGTTAATATCCTTGTTTTTGGGGAAAATGTAGAATCTATAAATGAGTACTTTGATTTCCCACAGTCTGAAGTGTTTTAATATGCATAGCTAAAGGCCAAGAAAGTACTCTGGAACCTTTAAGAGGATGGCTCCTGATGCTGCACATCACTGTGTCTCTGAGAAAGTACCACTTCCTTGCTTTTTAACAAGTCTTTCTCAGACTGTTGAGTTTCTATATTCCGTGAACTAAAATATGTGGAAAATCCCTCATGATGTCCATTATAACTCTGGTGGGCTGTTTGACCTGACCTAATGCTTTGAGAACAAATGGTAGAGGAGGAACTTTATGCTGATCTGTGGAGGCCATCATTCATAAGATGCCGGTTCTTTCTCTATTATGCCATTTATCTTGACAGTTCTTGTTCTTTACACTTTAATATCAATTTAGTACGCAATTTATTCACTTGTTGTGTTCTTTCTTATCATTAGGAAGTGCACAAAGCGCAAACATAAAATGTCCACCTCTGGTAAGTCTATGTTTATTTGTCATTTTATTTTTCTTTTATAATGTTAAATTTTATTTATTTTTCTTTCATTACTTTTGTTATTATATTTTATTCATTATAGTCATTAGTCTAAATTTTTTCCTCCTCCATTGTGATTGAATGCCCTTCTGTATTTAAAGGAAACAAAGGTAAACGTCTAGCCAGAATTGGTGGAACTGGTAGGATCCGTGCCCCAAACTGGACCAACCAACAAGATAAAATCCTCATTCACCTTCTCATGGAACAATATGAGAAGGGAAATCATATTGAGGGTACCTTCAAAACGCAAGTTTGGCACCAGATCGCACCTAGCTTCAATACTGCAACGCATCTTAATTACAACAATGATCATTTGCAAAATCGATGGAAAGTCCTAAAAGGGATCTATGTGAAACTTTCAGCACTATTTAAAAGGACTGGTTGGGGTTGGGATGACGAAGCACAAATGCCTGTGCCAGGAACAGAATTATGGGAGGAAGCCATTGAAGTAAGATTATGTTAACATTATAATAATTACTTTTTCGTATTGCTATTCAGTAACCGAAAGGTAATGACTACCATCAATTTTTCAGGCAAATAGTGACTTTCGTATATTAAAAGGCAAAACCTTTGAGTTCCTAAGAGAGATGGATTATATGAGAGCTAGTAGCATGGCAAATGGGGAAGATGCAGAAGGGTCTATGAATGCGTCTGAATATGTGAATAGACGCCGATGATTGAATCGCAACATTCTGTCACACGCAGTAGACATCCCATCACACCCTCAACCTGTCCCACAACCAATGCAGGCCCCACTACCCTCTGTGCAGGTCAATGAAGACTATGTCCAAGGTCATATAGCCATTGGTGATTACGTTAATGCCCTTACGTATGCATCACTACCACCAAATTATGACTTTGACATTGGTTATGACAATGCTGGTTCCATAACAGGTGACGATCAAATGTCCATATCACAGCAAGTTTATGCCTCTTCCTACGGTGGATATGAGCAACACTATACTGGCGGTTGTATCGCACCCCAAT
This sequence comes from Zantedeschia hybrid cultivar, assembly GCA_030544215.1. NCBI lineage: Eukaryota > Viridiplantae > Streptophyta > Magnoliopsida > Alismatales > Araceae > Zantedeschia > Zantedeschia hybrid cultivar. The sequence continues at coordinate 54,914,321 of JARZZO010000011.1, forward strand.
CTCATAACTCCACTCAGACTCCTTCCCCTACGCTAGGTTCGCCGGCACGTAGGGTCAATGAAGAGGAGGTGACTTCTCCTCAAAAAAAGGAAGGATCGTCCTCAAAGCGTCGGGGCAAAAGATGCATTGGGGATGAAGCAGTGCTTTCTTTCTCGACGGCATTGCGTGAGCGCACTGAAGTTCTCAGAGAGTTGCATGCAGATCGGGCTTCATCTAGGTGTTCCAGCGGAGGTACCAATGTGTCTGATACACCAGCGGCTGTAGAAGAAAGGATCCCGACGGTGAAGGAGTGTATGAACGACCTACGCTGTGTTCCGAACATGCCGCGTAATTTGTATTTCAAGGCCGTGAACCTCTTCGGTACAGCAGCCATTCGGTCGGTTTACATGGCTCTACCGGAGGAGGAGAAGCTAGATTGGGTTATTGCCTAGACTACTTGAGTTGACTTGCTGCCTGTCATCGTAATGTTGTCATCATATTTTATTTTCGTACTTGGGGATTCTATCATGTTATGTCTTCATTCTACTTGTCCCACTTGCACTTGAATTTATGTATTATGTCCTTATCTTCTGTTGATCGTGCTCGTTCACTTTGTGTTTGACTAATTAAGTAATCTATTTTCAACTGAAGTTAAATGAATGTTGTACTCCTTAGTAGTAGAATCATATGTGGTGAATTATGTCGATGGTGCTAGTATAAATTGCAATTTGTATTCGTACATCACATGCAGGTGGATCATTTTAAGTAAGAATGGGACGTTTTAAGTGTTACGTTGTCTGGGTTGGTCGTGAGCCTGGTTTGTACCTGACTTGGGAAGAATGTTATGCCCAAGTCAATGGTTTTCCAGGAGCTCGATACAAAGGGTTCCACTCAATTGAAGAGGGAGAGGCAATACTGTATGCTGTTGTGGAGCAGCCCATACCGAGACCAAGAATCACCCGCGAAGAATATGCATTGGGCACTCCAAGTTGCGTACGAGCTTTAAGTGCTCCCCCTACATCACGCACGTCAACCGATTTCTCATGGCAATATTGTCTAATGATAATCCTTTTGTTCGTAGTTGTCATGTTACTTTTTTTAATCTTGCTTGGTATAATTTTGATGTCCTTCAGGGGCCGTTGATGTATTTTAAAGTTCGTTACTGATAAACTCCTTTGTTTGTTCTTCTAACATATCCTGTCCTTTACTTTCTTGCAACTATGTACCCTGTTGCATTGGGATGACAATTAAGGGTGCTTTGTGTAGACATGAATGAATTGATAATGGAGTTCATTAATGAGGAGGACGAGATGATTCAAGACATCGAAGAAGTAATACTTGAAGCAATATCAGAGCAATATGCTCCGACTGTGCCTAGACGGAAGATGTTTACTTCGGCGCATACTGTTCATGTATGGATACAAGAGGTGCTACAAGGCCATGAACGGAGGGCTTATTGGGCCTTCAGGCTTAGCCCTAGCATGTTCAAGGCACTGAGGGACATGCTAGTGGACATGGGCTTACTATTGGACTCACGACATGTCACTGCCTATGAGCAACTGGCAATATTCTTGCATGCTACTGGCCATGGTGTTGCTACTGGGGCATTGTGTGAGTATTTTCAACACTCTTCACAAACAATCAGCCATTATGTAAATAATGTTGCTATGGCATTGGCATCTCTTAAGACGGAGTTCATTCAACTTCCTTCTCATGTGAGTGAATGCCACCCTCATATCCAAGGGAAGAATTATTTCTATCCTTACTTCAAGGTACTCAGTTTTCTTATTGCATTTCTCTTTCATTTGTCAATAAAACACCTTAAGCTTCGTCTTATATTCTCATTATACTGTGTAGGATGCAATTGGGGCAATTGACGGGACGCATATAATAGCTCATATCCCACGAAAAGATCATGGTCGGTTTCGTAACCGCAAGGGTTATATAAGCCAAAATGTTATGGGGGTAGTCTCTTTCGACCTCACTTTTCTATATGTTGGTGTTGGTTGGGAAGGCTCTGCAGCTGATATGAGAGTGTTGAAATGGGCATTAGATGATGGCGGTTTTTGAGTCCCTCATGGCAAATATTATCTTGTCGACTCTGGGTATGCAAACACACGTAGTTTCTTAGCTCCTTATCGCGGACAACGTTACCACATAGGCAGCTTTAGAGGTCGTGCTCGTCAGTATACAAATAAAATGGAAAAGTTCAACCATAGACATGCACAACTTCGGAATTGTGTAGAGCGTGTCTTCGGTGTGCTGAAGAATCGTTTTCAGATCTTAAGAGAGGGTTGTATGTACCCATGGGCAACACAAAGAAAGATAGTGTTAGCATGTTGTGTTGTCCATAACTTCATTCGTCGAAGATAGGGACATGATGTATACTTTAATATGGCAAATGAACGTGGACTTGCAGAAGATGATGGTGATACTGACTACCCCATTGACATTGGGCCTAGCCAAGCTGAGCTAGCTGTAGGAGACCATGTCAGGGAGGAAATTGCAGACCAACTTTGGGACGAGAATATTTAGATTTGTTGGATGTTTCTTTGCTTGCTCCACCACCAGTTATGTCCAACTTTAATTGTATTGTATTTCTAGTTGTTCGATATTTTTATTGCTACTCTTGAGGTTGATTGTATGGCATGTAACTTAATTCGTATTTGGACTTTGTTTATTTACATTTATGTACTAAAAATTGATGTTGCTTTATATTTTGGGTTAACTACTGAATATATCCTATCATTTCTTTTTACAGGTGGTGCACAAACATTTTGGAATGCTTCTTTCTTATACAGGCACTCAAATAGCAGGAGGGCATGATTGCAGTTGTATATCGATTGCACGTTTGGATAGTAGGAAGGCATACGTGCAATCCTACCGAAACATGTATTCGGATATTAGGACGGCATGATTGCAACCCTTTCTAAGTGTTGTAATGTATGGACAGTGATGAAGAAAGAAGCAGTGAGTCTATTGGTTGGATGGCTCTTAAGCAACCCCAGTAGATGATGAAACTCCTTTTTCTGAGTCCATGTTATATTTCGTTTTCACTATATGTGCGTGTGGTTATGGTAGAGGTTGCATGAGCCTCGTGTGATTTCATGCTATTATGGAGGTTGCATGAGCCTCGTGTGATTTCATGCTATTTTTGAATGCTTCTTTCTTACACAGACACTCGGATAGCAGGAGGGCATGATTGCAGTTGTATATCGATTGCGCGTTTGGGTAGTAGGAAGGCATACGTGCAACCCTACCGAAACATGTATTCGGATATTAGGACGGCATGATTGCAACCCTTTCTTGTAATGTATGGACAGTGATGAAGAAAGAAGCAGTGAGTCTATTGGTTGGATGGCTTTTAAGCAACCCCAATAGATGATGAAACTCCTTTTCTGAGTCCATGTTATATTTCGTTTTCACTATATGTGCGTGTGGTTGTGGTAGAGGTTGCATGAGCCTCGTGTGATTTCATGCTATTATGGAGGTTGTATGAGCCTCGTGTGATTTCATGCTATTTTGGAAGGGTTTTTCAATTTGCAGTCCAAATAACGGGTCAAAATTAATTTTCAGTCCATTGACTGGAGAAATTAATTTGAAGTCCAAAAATTAGAGTGTTACAAATTTTAGGCCCGTTCTGTTACTTGCTGCCGTTTACGACCGTTTAGAGAACCAAAAACCAAAATACCCCATCCTCGAAAGCCTAACGCCGAGTCCCGTGCCCAACCCCTGATGCCCGCCTGTGACCCAAGAGAGAAAAATTTGCAGTTGTGTAGATCTACCCACATTGTGATCTAGATCCCCCAATATGCACATATCTATACACTTACAACCTTCAAACCTACCATACAGAAGCCCTCTGTAAGATTCGTTCTTGAAAGTGCCATCACTCTTGCAGGGGAGATCCGGTGAAGTGCAGCCAAAAGACGGTAATTTATGTTGATACCTATTTTTGTTCTACCATGTTTTTGCTTCTTTTGCCTTGTGATCCTAACTGATGAGTTACTGATGAGTCATTCTGCGTGTCAAAGTAAAATTAAGTTTATTCTCCCTTTATTCGTTCTTATTCTTCTCCTATTCTCCAACCAAGACGGGAGATTGGAGGAGCCTGATTCTAATCTCGAGAGACAACATTCTCCTGATTGAGCATAGCCAACATCATATTATCATGTTAGTGTTATCAACTTCCAGGTGCCCCGGGCAAGATACCAAACATAGCGTTTCTCACCAAGACGATGCCCATTTCATTACAATTCCCTCAATTTCAGAAATTGAAACTGCCATCAACTCCATGCATCCTAGAAGGGCCCCCAGTCCCGATGGCCTTTCTTCCAGGAATACTGGTCCACCACCAAGAACCAAGTAGTGAAGCTCATCCAAAATTTCTTCAGTAACCCTGTCATGCCCAACAAACTCAACCATACCTACACCCCTCGACCAGTCCCGACCACTTAGGCTCATCAGTCTCTGCAATACTCTGTTTAAAATCACTACCAAAATCGTTTCCACCAGACTTGAAGCCCCTCCTTCCCAGGCTTATCTCCAACACCCAGGGAGCTTTCATTCCGGGTCAGCCCATTACTGACACTATCATTGTTGTGCAGGAATTGACTCATTCTCTTGGTACTAAATCTGGAAAGATAGGTGTTTTTTGGTCTCAAGTTGGATGTCTCCAAGGCGTATGATAAGTTGGAATGGAATTTCATCCTGCCCATACTGCAGAGGTATGGTTTCGCACTGAGAGCTGTGAAGTTGGTGAGCCAATGCATCTCTACTGTATCCTACTCGGTGCCATTGAATGGTGAAGCCACTGGCATTATCTATCCAACCAGAGGTCTGCACCAAGGCTGCCCATTGCGCTGAAGCTTTTTCAGCCTGCCTCGAACAAAGTCTTATTGAAGGCAAGATCAAAGGCTTTAAAATCACTATTTGTGCTCCCACGGTCACTCATATAATGTATGCTGATGACATTTTTCTCTTTGGAAATCAGAACATGGTGAGATACAGGAATTCATGAAATGCCTTCAGTTGTATGACACATAGTCTGACCAGGCATTTAACAAATCCAAATCGGGTTTCCTTTTCAGTAATTTATGCTGATGAGTTCATAAGGATGATCGGATCAAACATTTAGAAACTCGTGTCGATGATTTAGAAAAAGAATTGGAGCATTGTAAGGCTTTCTTGAAGAGATGTAGGATCCCAAGCTTTACCTAAAACCTTTTCTTTTCTGAATTTGTCAGATGCAGATGGTGGGAGTGACAGTCATTTTGATGAAGCGAGTATTGTATCTTTATCCTTGTGATTTTTAGAGACTACCTTATGTTTTGTATTTTAGACAAGAGACTTACTTTTCATCTATGGCTACAATGTCTTGTAATTTGAACTTATGTTACCTTTGTGAACTTGTTAGATACTATACTATGGTTGTTTGTTTTAGAATATTATTATGACTTTTAATTTCAATAGGATGATGTGTGTGTTTAATGTGTGTGATGCACTTTAAATTGATTTTTTAATGTGTGTGATGCACTAGTGTGAGTTCTGCTCATTTGGCTGTGTGAACAAAGTGATGGTTAAAGTTGTCAAAGCATTTTTAAGAGTGACCTTTCCATAAGTACTATGGTCTTGTGAAAATTTTTACGCCCTCAATATAGCCGAAAGCATGCATCAGCCATCTCAAAGGTATAGCTTATCACACTCCCTTGTTCCCACAAATTTCTTCACCAATTTCCCATGGCTAGCAAAGGTAAGGCTCTGTGCTTCCTCATGATCTTCCTCTTAGCCAGCGCCGTGTTCTCCCCGGTCGATGGCAGGCCGATCTCCGGGCGAGCTGGCCCGGGTCAGATGCATCAGAAGTTGTGGAGGCAGTCAACAGCAGTAGAAGCCAAAGGCGTAGATAATAGTATGACAGCGAGCAACACTTTTGGTTCAGTCGACCTTAGAGCTCTTGTTTATATCAAGGAATCGGGTCCAAGTCCCGGCGCTGGCCACTGAATTCTCATCTATAATATCCTTTTCAGTTAGCATGCAGTACGTGGGGATGACTGCAATGCCCCCATAAAATTCTATCTCATGCATACGTGTCTAAATATTCTGTTGAAGTTGTGCATTCATCTTTTTCTTTTCCTCCTGTTGTGTTTTTACCTTCTTCTCTTTCTCTTTTTTTTTTTGATAAATCACTTTGTCTGTGTTGTAAGGTTCTAAAGAATTCAACATGATGGTCCTCTCTTGAAGTAATATAACTCATATATACCTTCAATTAGACGTGTATCCTCTGTCTTGCAATTCTTTAACAAATGGACTTGAAGTAATTCCTTCCGAATTTGGACTCTATGTTACACCTAATGGATTGAAAACTATTGGACTAGAAGTTACATATACAATGAACTGAAAATTAAACTTGGGAGTGTTTAGAGGGCAATCTTGTCATTGAAAGCTGTTCAGATTAACGACTGATTACGGGAAGGTAGATTTTGGACCGGAAATTAAAAGATGCCAACAAGGAGGACCGAGTATAATGAAATCTAGGATGGGGACCGGGAATTAAATTGCAGGTTAATTTTTGGATTGTAGGTCAAATTCCCGATTTTGGAATGCTTCTTTCTTACACAGACACTCGGATATAAGTTAATATATATATATATATATTTAAAAATAAACATTAATACTCGCTATAAGTTAATATATATATATATATATATATATATATATATATATATATATATATATATATATATATGTATCAATGTATATTGGTTATTATATATGGTACACGTACATATAAAAAAACATATGTTCCGTTATTAGGTATTAACTTAATTGACATATATCTACGTATATGTTTATTATTTACATTGTAAAATTGGATTTTCAGTATAGAATATTTCAATGATATAGGAAAACATAAAATATGTTATATTTCATACTATAAAAAGTTACAAACGATTTTATGAATTGGTCAACCTTGGTGAAGAAATGAATTAATGAGTCTTGGACTATTACCTCTATCCTTGCAAATTGGTATTAGTGAGTGCTTGAAGAGGAAGGGCAATTTGGTCCTACAAGTAATTTATTCTAGGTCTTATTCTCCTTGGTGCAATCAAAGCAATTGGAATAAGCACTTTATTCTCTCTTGAATAAATACTTGTTGTCAAACCAAAACCCCTCTTATTCTGGAATACGCAATCCGGAATATGCAATGATTATTCCGTAAACAAAGTGGTGCTCAAAGAATAAGAAGAATAAGTCATCCCATTCTATACTCAATAATTATTTAATCTTCTTATTCCATCGGCGGACCCCACAAAATTATCAAACTGAAATACTCCTTATTCTAATATACGTTACTAGAGTGGGGGTCTATTCAGATCGATCTTCACTTTTCCTTGTCTGGAGGATCACATGTTCTGATTAGTGGAACATTGAGATCAGAATGTGGGCTCAGGTCGAAGGAAAGGAAAAAAATCAAAACGTGGGCATATCTCCACGTCAGGCAGGGACATTATTGTAGCCTCGGTGCGCTCGCTATCAGAGGACCAGGTTCTTCCCGCTTCATCTGTACACGGCAAAGCAAAATCGTGAATCACGTTTTCTGTTGTCTCATCTGCTCTGCTGGGGGGGTCGTCGATATCATGCATGGGAAAGGATGGGCACTAGATTTTCAGAGAAGATCATTTCAGTGCACCGTTTAGATCAGAATCCAACGGTATTAAAAAGAAGAAGAGGCCAAATATAACAAAAGGACTTCCTCGTATGATCTCAAAATTTGACAAGTATTTGAATCCTCTCCTTCTCAGTATTATTGGATTCTAATTCAAACATGTACGAAAAAAAATCTGATCTTTTCTTAGACTTCATATCTTGAAAGTCCTTTTCCTTAATTCGTAGAGAATCAGAGATCATCTATGAGAGGCATATCACTAACAAAGTTTAGTGCGTGTTCGGCACAGCTTCTCATTAAAAGTACTTAATTTCCAGTTTTTATCTATCGGAAGTCACTTACATAATATTCAGGTGACCTTTTGACTCTAAATTAAAAGCTTGAATTAAAGTTTCTTAAATTGGAAAAAAACTGAGGTAATTTGAGAAGGTTCCATTTTTATGATGAGTTAAAATTAGTTGGAGTGACTATTATCATTAAGAAGAACTCAAAAATGACTTCTAATTAAAAGCTATTCCAAACACGTCCTTAGTCTTCTTAAGGAAGCCCCTCTAAGGTAAAATAAAGTTTACTTAAAAGGAAGATTTATAGAAAAGGGAGTTATGAGATGCTTTTGAATTTGTGATGAGCTCGAGCAACTTCTAACCATCCTAGCAAAGGCTCTCTTAATAGGCAAGTCTGTTGTAAACATGAACAAGATTATGTACACCTCATTAAGGGAGGGCCACCTCCTCTTCCATCCATGTCAAACAAAAGCGTCGTGAATCACGTTTGCTCTTCTCTCTTCTGTTGTGATGCTTGACTTGTACGCACGGAACGACTAAAGACGCGGCCAGCAGCAACGATGGTATGCCTACGCCACGGCCCATGGGACAAGTGCGTTGGTAACAAATATTTAAAGGTGAAAGCTGCATAAGCTCCATCCAGAAACACTCGTAGATTAATGCACCATCAAGCTATATGCACATCATTAGTAATCACTTAAAAAGGACAGAAAAAGAAGTAATTAGATTGATTAAAAGAAAGTTGAAACAGCTAGATGAGGTCGGTCATGCATGTTGATCATAGACATTTGAGGAGGATTGATCAATAAGGACAAGGCAATAAATTCTATACGTATGCAGGCTCATTCCCACGCACGCCAACATCTGGATTGGCCGGCCTTTTTACTCAGTGGCGAACGTAAAAATTTCATCCAGTAAGATCGTTATAGGACATTAGGTCGTAAGCATGACTAAGTCAGTGAGATCTTGAGTTAGGTCATATGGGATCTCTAGTTAGATCAGTGGGATCTTAGAGTGAGTCAGTGTGATTTAGATTTAGACTGCTTTGTATTTGACTAATAGCTTTGACAAAATTCGGTGAGATCTCAAAGAGTGAATAGTAGATGTGCCACAGCTTTTACTCCTCACTATAACATAACTTAAGGGGGTTCCTGCAGGAGACTGTCCGCAAACTGCACGCAGACACCCCCTTCCTAGCTCGCAGATCTACACACATACAGACATATCAACCCTAACCGGTCGCATGGCTGCCTCCACCAGCAAAGCCCGCCTGACGGCTGCCATTTTTGCTGCCCAGCTCTCCGCCGTCTTCCTGCTGCTGCTGCTGATGGCCGCAGCGATGCCGGCAAAGGCGAGCAGGCTGACCGTCTACCGAAATCGCGGTTGTTCTGGATTGAAACAACAGTACGTGCTTTGTAACAGCTGCTACAATATCTCCCTGAGAGGGGGCTACAGGTTCGACTACCGTTACGACCAGGCCGCAGTTCTCTATCAAGAGGAGGGCTGTTCTGCTCTTCCAATTGCTGTACTCACTTCGAACGCATTGCGGTGCTCTAGCTTCACCCCCAAGAGCGTTGTGATCACCTGCGGCAACCTGAACAATCTCATCCGGGAAGTCGCCGGCGGCCATGAGATAAACGATAACTAGGTACGATGCGTAGATTACAGGGAAGAAAGCATGGGACGCGAGGTCGAGCCATGCGTAGTTGTACCTGTTTGCACGCGGCCTCCTCCCCCGTGGGAAGGCTAGCATTTGCTGCATCGTCGTGGGTTACATATTACTGTTGTTCTTCCTCTCTCTGTTCTGCTCATCCTCTGTTTTCTACTTCAATAAGCGCACGCAATATTAGTTTTGCCATTTTTTTTTTCTTTTGGTAAGTTGCTTGGCAGTACTATAACTGAACTCTTTTTCTAAGTACGTAATACATATTTTTGTAATGAAGCTAAACAAAAAAGGGTGTCTGATTGGCAATTGGGATCATCAACGTTAATTATAGATCCTCGAAGGATTCATCTTCGCAAAATTATAGTACATAATACATATTTTTCTCCGGATAAATAGAGACAATAAACCCTAAGAAGACAACTCGATCAGTCATGTATACATACTTCTTGAGGTTAGCATATAAGTATTCTTTTTAAAGGACAAAGCACACCTAACACAAACACATGATCCTCCCTAGATCGGCTATAATAAGAATGTCATCGAAGTATATGACAACAAATGCCTCAATAAGGGATTGTTAAACCTAGGTCATCAGTTGCATGACAGTATTAGGGACCTTGGATAACTCGAAGGACATAACCAACTACTCATATAAACCATCCTTCATCTTGAACACCATCTTCCACTCATCTCCAAGATAGATTCAAACTTGCACTCTTAAGATTAACTTTAGAGAACATTATGGCTACTGCCATCATATCTAACATGTAATCTAAGCGAGAAATAGAAAAATTGTACTTTACAGTGATTCATTTTATGGCACGACTGTCCATGTACATCCACTAAGTACTTTTTTTTTTTTTAGAACTAAAACTATAGGAATTGCATAGGAAGTCATGCCCTCCCTAACTGAACCTCTTCTCAAGTGTTGTTCAACCTGTCTTTGCAACTCTGCATGTTTAGTGAGGTTCAGAAAATAATGCAGCAAGTTGCATAAGATGGAGCCCAAAATCAAATCAATCATGTGTTGCATGTCCAACAAGTACTCTGAAAACACAAAATTGTAATCTTAAGTGGGTGCTCATTTGGAACCTCCTCCACTATTTCTGTTAAAGCTAGGGCACATATCTTCTCATCTCTACACACTCACACTCAAACTCTCTAATGCTCATGATGAAGAATCCTCGGTGGAGGCTCACTAGGAACAAAAGTGTTGGGAGCAAAGGTAGAAATGGGCTGAGGGGCATCAGTAGTGGGCAATGCATTATGAGGTAGTGGATCAAGGTGTTCTTGAGGATTGGGAGGAGACTAGGATAATGCAAAGGCCATTGTGCTCAAAGGTGTAAGTGTTTGCTTGACTTTGGAGGGTCATGTTCCTATCATACAACCACGACCCGCATAGAATAATGCTCCTAAGCTCCATAGGCAAGGTATCACACCAAAAGTAGTCCTAGTAGGTGTAAAACTATATCAGAATGAGGCATCTTGTCTGAATCAGAATATAAGTAGAATCCACCCAGGAAACACGGTTATAGACTAGGATGGTCCATAAGGGTCACCCGAAGGTGTACAAATGTACTAATGATCTAGAAGGATCATGAAAGAAACACGGTATAGATGGAATGTTACTTGCATTTGTCTAAATTTTTTTGAGTATTTCAAATAGATGTGAAAAGTACTTTCTTAAATGTCCGTATTAAAAAGGAATTAAGTCTGTGAAACAACCTCTCGAAGTTGAAGATCCCAAATATCTTAATCATGTGTTTAGACTTCAAAAAATATAATATGAATTGGAACATGCTCAAAAAGCTTGGTATATATAAGCGATTAAGTTCATGTTTACTTAACAAAGTATTTTCATGGGGAAGAGTGGATACCACTTATAAAGTATGAAAAAGATGCTTTGTTAGTAGTGAAAATATATGTGGATGATATCATATTTGGTACTGCTAATGATTTATTTTTGTATGAAAATTTTCAAGATAATAAAAAGTGAACTTGAAACGAGCATAATTGGTGAACTAAGTTTCTTTCTCAGACTTCAAATAAAGCAAATGAAGGAAGAGTGGATATATAAGCGATTAAGTTCATTTTTATTTAACAAAGGATTTTCATGGGAAAGAATGGATACTACTTATAAAGTATGAAAAAGAAGCTTTGTTAATAGTGCAAATATATGTGGATGATATCATATTTGGTACTCCTAATGAATTTTTTAATGTGAAAAATTTCAAAATAATAAAAAGTGAACTTTAAATCAGCATAATTGGTGAACTAAGTTTCTTTCTCACACATCAAGTAAAGCAAATGAAGGAAGAAATCTTTATAAATCAATCTAAATACACTCATCATTTTTTAAGGAAATATAGCTTTAATAAGGTTAAAGCTTTTCAAGTCCTATGTCAACCTCAACAAAATTAGATGCAGATGAAAGTGGTAAGGATGTAGATTAAAAGTTATACAAAGGTATGATTGGTTCCTTACTTTATTTGATGGCAAGTAAGTTGGATAATCATTTAGTTTGTATCTATATTATATTTAATTGCCGTAAAGAGAATCTTTAGATACCTAATTAGATATATTGATTTAGATTTGTGGTATCCTAAATAATATGTATTTCATATGATTGCTTATTCTGATGAGGATTTTGTCGATTGCAGAATCAATAAAAAAAGTACTAGCATAACATGTCAATTTCTCGAAGATGTTTGATCTCTTAGTCATCGACGAAATAAAATATCATAGCACTTTCAACGGCTGAAACCTAATATGTAGCTGTCAGAAGTTGTTGTGCTTAAATGCTTTGGATTAAACATCAATTATTAGTGTTATATCATAGACCTTAAGCTCATTAATTTGTTAATGGGTCAAATTTAACCAAGTCTAATTATAAAGTATGAAAAAGATGCTTTGTTAATAGTGCAAATATATGTGGATGATATCATATTTGGTACTCCTAATGATTTTTTTTATGTGAAAATTTTCAGGATAATAAAAAGTGAACTTGAAATGAGCATAATTGATGAACTAAGTTACTTTCTCAGACTTCAAGTAAAACAAATGAAGGAAGAAATCTTTATAAATCAATATAAATACACTCATTATCTTTTAAAAAAATATAGCTTTAATAAGGTTAAAACTTTTCAAATCCTATATCAACCTTAACAAAATTAGATGCAAATGAAAGTGGTAAAGATGTAGATTAAAAGTTATATCGAGGTATGATTGGTTCCTTACTTTATTTGACGGCAAGTAAGTTGGATAATCATTTAGTTTGTACCTGTACTATATTTGATTTGTCGTAAAGAGAATCTTTAGATATCTTGTTAGATATATTGATTTACGTTTGTGGTATACTAAAGAATATGTATTTCATATGATTGCTTATTCTGATGAGAATTTTGTCGATTGCAGAATCAATAAAAAAAGTACTAGCATAATATGTCAATTTCTTGAAGATGTTTGATCTCTTAGTCATCGACGAAATAAAATTCCATAGTACTTTCAACAGCTGAAACCAAATATGTAGCTGTCAGAAGTTGTTGTGCTTAAATACTTTGGATTAAACATCAATTATTAGTGTTATACTATAGACCTTAAACTCAATAATTTGTTAATGGGTCAAAGTTAACTAAGTCTAATTAGATTTAAATAAGTATAATTAAGTCAATTAATGAGTTAAAATAATTTAAATTTGTTTAATATTTATTTAATAATATAATAATAAGTTTGAAATGGATAAGTCATTAATTGAGTTAAAACAAGCCCAATAAACTCAGTATTGATCCAATTAAGAAAGTAGTTATTTTCCAATACTTAGTCAAATTTTGGATTCTGAAAACTGTGTGACAACAATATATTGGAGATGCAATAACTTCATGCATAAAACTCCAAAATTCACATGGTGGATGTGGTTAGAAAGATGATACAAAAGACTATAACTTTTGCTAAAGGACGCTTAACTAATTCTATCGTTAAAGGGATAAAAAATGGAGAGTTTTAGCTAAGAAAACACTGCATATAAAAATCTAGATTCCTAGTCGCAAATGGACTCACTTTACTTGTTGGCCAAGACTCTATCTGTGGGAGTCCGACCCTAAAAATCAAGAAGGCTTAATTTATATAGTATTAGGAAGAGAAAGAACTATGAATAAGGCTTTGAGGTCGTGCATAAGCTCTCTTGCATGCAACCTCAATTCTAAGGTAAGTCACGTGGTATTCTTCCTCAAGAACTAGAAGAATTTTTAGTTTAATCTTTTGAGAATTGATTTTAATGGATGAATTATGTTTTTGGGTAATTAGAGGACGTAGAAAAGGCTATAGAACAAGAGGAATTTGTGGTTAGGGGTTAAAGACTTAATTATAGAAGATTGATTGTTCTTTTTTTAAGAGATAGGCTATGATAACTCATCATATGAATAATTTGCATTATACAAAAAATTGATTGTTTTTAAAGTTTTCAAAGTTTAAATACGTTAAGAACATCATTGGGTTTGATTGTGAATCATTAGATTTCAAGGAGAGATCTTAAACCCTTGAAAATCCCATGTTTCAACCTGTTCTAGCTGGAATCGATCGACCGGTATGACTGGGTCGGTCGACCGTTTGCTATAGTACCCCAGTTCAACACTTAATTTTCTTTCCAACTTTCTAATATCCGTACTCACTTATATGATGTTGAATTAACCTCAAATTTTGACCAAAGCTTGATCTAAATGTTTAATTTATAATCACTGAATTTTATTTTAAATTTCTTTATTTTTTTAGATAAGTATTTTCTCAGCTAATGCAGTCTGTCTAGACTGATGACAATTTGAATTTTTGGATAAACTTTGAATGGCCATAACTTCTTAAATATTTGTCCAAATGATCTAAAATTCTGATAACAGCTTTGTTTTGATGAACGCTAAGTCACTGGATTTTTTCGTAATTTATAAGTTTAGTTATAATTATTTTGTTATTTATTTCATTGGCCAAAATCCACTTTAGTTCTTCATATGCAACCCAATACTCTAAATCACTCAAGCGATGTCTGATTTGTTTAAAAATTTGTCTATATGTTTAATTTGATCTATTTGACATGTTCATCAATTTTGATAATTTTTTGAATCTTTTTGTTCTTTTTTGCCTTATTTATAGATTTTCCAACTCTAGAGATTAGTTATATTAGCTGAAAATTATAATTCTTTGTCCAAAAAATTTGAGAAGATTTTGGTAGAATATTCTTCTATCCAAAAACCTATTTGACTTAGCTATACTCTGATTTTTTATATACATGACCTATTTGAGTCTTAAATGGCTATTTTGTATGTAAAAGAAGTATATTTTGACTCATAAGTATCATTTTGTCTATTAAATATCTAAATTCATGATAAGTATGAAATCTATGAAAAATGATTGCACCATATTTATTTGATATATGTTTAGACATTACCATTTTAAGGAAATTGGGGCTCATTCTATAAGTTTCCATGGATGAGTTCTGATAATTGTGAATTTATGATCAATTATTTAGGTGGGTCATGAAGTCCCGGCTATGCCTGTGCCATGACATTAGCATACTTGCCTATATGTTCTGGTATTTGTTTGTTTGACTTCTTACTTGTGTTGGGTTCTCGTTTTTCTCCAGATTGCAAAACGCAGCGAAAATAAAGATTAAAACATGCAATCCGTTCCCGTTTCGAATAACTAAAATCGATAATCAGATTGTCGAATTCTTACCGCGTGCGGATTCGAATCCGCAACCGTTCGGTTCTGTCGGTGTGACACCGTAAGCCGCACAAACGTCCGGCCTCGAGCAGAGTTCACGCGATCCACCTCGCGGTGGATATCCTCTCGTTCTTCGTAGCCTACGAAGCCTCCGCCGTTCGCCGCAACGATCACCGCATCGCGTAGACGATTTCCTGTCAAACGGGATTCAGAGAAGCAGCGGAGCAGACCCGGGGATCCGGACTTGTCGGGAGCGCCAGAGAGAGAGGAAGAGAGGAGGAGGCGGCTAGGGTTAGCAGCAGCTTGTCCTGCTCAGCCCATTCGCTACATTTTATATTAACCGCACGGTATTTCATAAAAACCCCTGGTTTATATAAAACCCACTTATTTATCCATCGCCTTGAGAATTATTTGCGTGTGACCGTCTAAGCCCAATAACTAGTCCGGTTAATGGTTCAATAAACCCAGTGACTCCTCACTGGCCTGATTAATAAATTAATAACTCATATTAATTAATTAATCAATCAAATTAATGTCGCACATCAAATTCGATCGGGCCTCCGATCATGTTGGGTGTCAAGTAACACTGCATGAACCCGGAATGTATCAGGGTTAAGTAACCTACTTTTAGAACCTTTTTGCCGGCAGTTACTGCGTAGATATAATCCTTCATTCGTACAATGCTCTCGAGTCAATTCAGGATATGGTAAACCGTCAAACTCTAACCGGTCGACTCACTTGGATCGGATGCTGCCGGATAATATCGGAAAACTCTTTTTCTCGATATTATCGTCCGCCCTGGCCAGGGACTTCCGCGCATCCTTCCTAGAGCATTCTCTCTCTAAGTACCGAGAGCGAATGATTCCTTATTGACACTCAATTCCCTTCGACGATATTTCGCTGTATCCGATCCTTGGCTGTTTAGAATCCCGTGGTTAGAAATTCATAAATCAAGGTCAAAGCACATAAGTCCACCGACAAGGTGTCCTTGGTGTCTCAGGTCCAAGGAGCATCCACACAACTGCGACAATAGAATCAAGCTAGTTGACAGTGAGGTACTATACCATCTAGCGATTCAGTCAGATCAGTTCAGTGAACTCATTCTCTAATGAGCACCTACAGATTCGCCTTAGTGTCTCCACACAAGTGACTATGAGATCAGTCACCCTCATCATATGAGCAGGAGTAATATGTACTAGTCTAACCGGATATCCTATGTCTTTCTCGAATATCCTCCGACTAGGAACGATTAAGAATATGTGTGTTTAAGTGATCAGTCTCACTAGTATGATCTCATCATAATCTGATCACTATCGTATATATTCACGGACTTCATTATGAGACGATAATAATACGAATTTACACATAATGAATAATGTCATTATATTAATAAATGAACGAGATTACAAAGTCATATTGGCTTGTAGGCCACCTAAGACTAACAATCTCCCACTTGGACTAAAGCCAACTACCTTTATGTACTAAACCTATAGACTCTAGGTGACGCTCAAACACATTTTGAGCCAATGGCTTTGTCAGTGAATCTACTACATTGTCGACAGATGATACTCTTTCCACCACTACATCTCCTCTGGATATGATCTCTCTGATAAAATAAAAGTGCCTTAGAATATGCTTTGATTTCTGATAAGACCGCGGCTTTATCGCTTGCGCAATGGCTCCATTGTTGTCGCACAACAGCAGAACAGGTTCAGAGATGTTAGGAACTATGCCAAGGTCGGTGATGAATTTCTTCAACCACAATGCTTCCTTGGCGGCTTCAGCTACAGCGATGTACTCAACTTTAGTTGTCGAATCTACAATGGTTGCTTGCTTGGAACTCTTTCAGCACACTGCGCCTCCGTTTAAAGTAAACACAAATCTAGATGTAGACTTGCTATCATCTAGATCTGACTGAAAACTCGAGTCAGTATAACCTCGCAGTTTCAAGTCATCTCCTCCATAGACAAGAAATATATTCTTAGTTCTTCTCAAGTACTTAATGATATATTTCACTGCCTTCCAGTGCTCTTCGCCTGGATCAGCCTGAAATCTGCTCGTATACTTATAGCATATGCAACATCAGGCCATGTAGATAGCATGGCATACATGATAGATCCTATGGCAGAGGTATAGGGTACTCTATCCATGAATGTCCTCTTATCAGGAGTCTTAGGAGACTACTTATTTGAGAGATTAATTCCATGTCTCATCATATGAGACATCTCTTGGAATTTTCCAGGCCAAACCTTTTGACTACGATATCTATATACAAGGATTGGGTCATTCCAAGCATCCTCTTTGATCTATCTCTATAGATCTGTATTCCTAATACGTAGGATGCTTCTCCCAAATCCTTCATGGAGAAGTTTTTCGACAACCAGATATTTACTGATGACATCATAGCTACATCATTCCCAATGAGTAGCATATCGTCTACGTAAAGAACCAGGAAAGTGACTGCACTCCCACTGGTCTTCTTGTATACATAAGGCTCATCTTCATTCTTAATGAAGTCATAAGACTTAACAACCTCATCAAATCTTATGTTCCTGCTCTGGAAAGCTTGTTTCAGTTCATAAATGGACCTTTGAAGCTTGCACACTTGATCTGGAGATTTCTTGGATGTGAAATCTTCTGGTTGTATCATATACACCTCTTCCTCAAGGTTACTATTGAGGAATGCAGTCTTCACAAAAATCTGCCATATCTTGTAATCGTAGTGTGCAGCTATGGCGAGTAGAACTCTGATCGACTTTATCATGACAACTTGTGAGAAAGTCTCGTCATAGTCAATTCTTTGCCTTTGATGATATCCCTTTGCCACCAATCTTGTCTTATAAGTGTCGATCTGTCCATCATCACCGATCTTTCTGTTAAAGATCCACTTGCACCCGATGGGTACAATACCCTCGGACAAGTCCTCCAAGTTCCAAACCTGGTTGGTGTACATAGACTGGATTTCTGAGTTCATGGCTTCTCGCCATTTTCCGGTTTCTAGGCCGTCTGTGGCCTCCTGGTAGGTTTTAGGATCATCATCCTCATTATATTCTACCTTAAACTCTCCTTCAACGATATGTCCCACATATCGTTCGGATAGTCTAGGTACTCTACCAGATCTACAAGGCTCATCTGTGTCTACCTGAACAGATTAAGGAACTGATATCTCATCCGATGATATTGCAGTTGTTTGGGGATATGGAACCTCTTCCAATACTATTTTACTCCCACTGTCCTTCTGGAGAATGTATTCCTCTTCCAAGAAGACAACTTTCCTGGCGACAAACACCTTTTGTTCATCAAGATGATAAAAGTAGTATACAAAGGTTTCCTTTGGATATCCCACAAACCTGCATTTATCAGTTCGTGATTCCAGCTTGTCTAGATCATGCCTCTTTACATGAGCAGGACAACCCCAGACTTTAAAATGTTTAAATTCTGGTTTCCTACCTTTCCATATCTTATATGGAGTAGAAGTCACAAACTTGTTGGGTACTCTGTTTAGTAGGTATGCTGCTGACTCTAGAGTATACTCCCAGAGGGACACTGACAATCCCGAAAAGCTCATCATGGATCGCACCATGTCCAGCAAGGTGCGATTCCTCCTTTTTGACACACCATTCATCGGTGGTGTATATGGAGGGATCAGTTGAGAGAGGATACCATTATCCTTTAAGAATTGTGTGAAATTAGTACTCAAGTATTCTCTTCTTCAATATGATCGAAGAACTTTAATACTCTTTCCTAACTACTTCTCTATCTCATTCTTGAACTCTTTGAACTTTTCAAATACTTTTGACTTGTACTTTATTAAGTACACATTACCGAATCTTGAGAAGTCGTCGGTGAACGTGATGAAGTACGAGAAGCCACCTTTAGTTTGGGTGGACATGGGACCACATACATCCAAATGTATTAGTTCCAAAATGTCCTTGGCACGTTCTCCATGTCCAGTAAATGGAGATTTTGTCATTTTTCCCATAAGGCAGGATTCACATGTCGCAAATGATTCATAATCGAATGCAGTTAAATAACCATACTTGTGTAACCTTTGCAACCTGTTTTCACCAATATGTCCAAGTCTACAATGCCACATGTAGGCTTAGTTTACACAATTCTTGCTCTTCTTAAGAGTTTTATTAATGTGAAGATTGTAATAGAAAACATCTAAAAGATATAGACCGTTGACTAAAGATATTGAAGCTATTGATTTATTACCATAATAAATCGAATAACTTCTATTCTCAATAGACAACCTATATCCTATCTTGTCCAAACAAGATACTGATATGATGTTCTTTATTACGCTAGGAACATAATAACAATCTTCTAATGATAAAACGTCTCTTGATGGAAGCTTAAAGTTTGTTGTCCCAACAACAACTGCCGCAACTTTTGTGCTATTTCCTAGTCTTAATTCCACCTCGCCTTTTATTAGCTTGCGCTTACTTATCAGCATCTGCACATCATGGCAGATATGAGAAGCACATTCGGTATCTAATATGCAAGATGTGGAATCTCTAACTGACAAGTTGATATCTATCATATAAATATCTGAAGCTTCAGACATCTTCACTTTTCCATAAGTTTTTTGGTGAGGAATTCCTTGCAGTTTCTCTTCTAGTGACCATTCTGTTTACAGTGGAAGCAGTCACCTTTAACTACTCGTTTGTCTTTGTCCTTCGATCTTTTATCGTTAGCTATCATCTCTGCCTTAAGGGCATCTAATGCCAGTTCAGCAGGAGGATAAGCTCCAAGGACATAGTCAATGTGCTCAGATCTGAAGACACTCTTCAGGTTTCTTAGCCAATCCGTGTAGTTCAGGCTCGTCACAAGATTGGCATCAAGTATGCCACGGAGTGGGTTATTCGACGACATAATTTCCCACATGAGATAAAATCTATTTAGTAAATGTTCAATTATTAAAATTTAAAACAAGACATGGTCCTTTGTTCAAGTTTTAACTCCCACTAATTTTCGACGGACTGTATAACCCTCAATTATACAGAACGGGAGACGCCGACAGTCTCCTAGTGGTGATCAGAATCTCAATGACTTGCAGTACAACCTTGTGGATATCACAATAAACTGTAATACAATTGAAGAGCACCCATCTCATGGGACTTGCAACTCCTTGCAATATCCGATCATATCTTCGGTCCCCAGAGATTTAATGGCCTTGTAGATAGCACAACAAGCCACTAATTCTAGTCTAAACTAACCATCATTACGCGACGAGTATAGATTTGCATGCAGCCCTTGTGGATAGCACAACGAAACTACATGGTTCTTCTACTCCGATCATATAGGCATCTAATTCCATAGCTACAGTCTCTCTTCACAATTAAACAGGTCTTGTGGTAGCACAACAAACCTGCCTAAAGTGATTCAGATCCTATGACTATAACGATGGTGGACCACGCGGTAACTTCTTAACTACTCATGTTACGGCTTAGAATTTAGACGAGAGTATTTAGATAACTTTTATCTTGGTTTCTCCTAGGTGATAGTATATAAATATATCGTTTATATTTAATAAATACTATACCTGTTTTGATTCATGATCAAAAATAAAAACAATGTATCTCATACATGTCAAGTGTGGTCATGGATATCACAGTGGGTTTGACTGGAGCCAACAGTCAAACGCACACACAATCTAACATAACATTTATATTAGAATACCCTGCAAACACATAGGCAAAGGATCTCCATCACATCGCCTTCCTGGTTGCATCTGTGGATCGTCATATCTATGACCACGATGTGTTTTAAACATTCCACACATGATTGTAGACACGCTAATTTTGACGTCATTTCGAGTAAATTTCATATCATACAATAATGCCTCGAAATGGTCTGATAATTAATCATTAATTAATTTTTATTAATCTTTTAAGTGTCGGGTTTAACAGATGTGTTTAAGTTAATCAATTGAATTGGTTTTAGCTCAAATTTGAGTTAAAATATGAAAAATTCTAAAAGACGTCGACCCAAGTGGACGCCATTTAGACTTTATTCTTATTTTAACGTTTAAATTTGAATTTTAATTAATTAATTAATTAACTAAAAGGCGTCGGTTAATGTAGACGTGTTTTAAGTTTCCTAAGTAGTTTTAACTTCCCCTCCGGATGTTTATCCTTATCTTAATTAGTCTAAAAGACGTTTACACAAGTGGACGCGTTTTACCTAATAAAGATAAAGATAAGTTTTTCCGGATATTTATCCTTATCTTAATTAATCTGAAAGGCGTCAGCCAAGGTGGACGCGTTTTAGATAATTACAGATAAAGGTGAATTAATTAGTATTTATCTGTCGGTTAAGATGGATAAATTCGGAATTTTTCTATGTTAATCTCGAACGCAAGAAATGCCTATAAATACCTTGCATGTTGAAGAGTTAAAAAAAAAAAAAAAGAAGGAGAGAGTTGAAGTCCATTAAAGACATAGCGTTATAGCGAGTTGAAGATCGAAGCAACAACGTCGGAACGCCGGAGCGCTGCCATTTCCAGAAGTCGGCGTCCCTTTCAAGATCTTCATCCTTTCAGAGCTTCATCCGATTGGGCATAAGTTTTTCATTACTGCATTTTTTTCATCTTCATTAATTCCATTCTTCATTCACTTCATGCAAACACACACCACAGCATAATCTTTCAAAAACCTACTTGATCTAAGGGGTTTCAAAGCCATTTAAACAAGTAAGTTTGCTGTTTTAAATATGCTTAAAATCATGATTAGTTCAGATATTGCTTCTACTTAAATTCTCATCATCATTCTTCTTTATTTGGTTTCTGTCTCTGCTGTACTCAACAACAACAAGAGATCAAAAGGGGAAATCAAGCACAAAGTCAGAAAGACTTCTGGACGATCCTCAATCTCAAATTCAACAGCAAGAACAAAAAGCAAAGAAAGGGCTCTCTTTCTTCAGCCGGCTGAGGAAGGGGAACCAAGGACTCAATCTTCCGCGTTTGAAAGGTAGGCGATCATATCTCTTTTGAAACTTTTAAGTTAAAAGTTTCTGGCGATCACTGCACTTTAGTTGCTATTTTTAATAGGTTAGTTTACACTAAACAACATAGATATTTCATGATAATCACACGGTCATTCTAAGCACCTACAATGATAAGTTCATCACATGGCTAAAATAAAAGAGTTTTTCAAAATTAAATAATTTTGACTTTTAGAAAGCTAGGTTCCAATCAAAATTCGCTTTTGAATTTCAAAAATTCTTTTAATAACTTAATCATACAATTAAATCAAATTCAAAAACATAAAACACATATCACATGTGCACACATTCCAAATTAATAATTTCAGATTATTCCATGCAAATTAGAATATTTCTAATAGTTAAACGATCTAACATTTAGATTAAAATATATCAATAATCTAACAATTAGACTATTAATAATTAATTACTAATCTAACTCGTAGATCAGTTAATTAAAATTAATCATTAATTTAACATTTAAATTAATAATCAACTCTAATAAGTTATTAATCACTAATATAACTCTTAGACTAGTTAATTAATGTTAATAATTAATTTAACTTTTAAACTAACAATTAACACTAATTATTTATTAACTACTAATCTAATTGTTAGATTATTGGATTAATATTAATTATTAATTTAACTCTTAAATCAATAATTAATAACTCCTTATTAAACCATTATATTAGTTAATTAAAATTAATTATCAATTTAAAACTTAAACTTACAATTAATTCCAGTTAACTAATAATCACTAAATTAACACTTAAGTTAGACAATTAAAATTAAATATTAATTTAACATTTAAATTAATAACTAATTCTAATTATTAACAACACTTTGTTAAGATTAATGATTCCATAATCATGGATGCCCATTTAAATTAAAATTGGATAATAATATTAATTTTCAAAACAATTTTGAATTTTAAAATTAAAATCAAATTTTAATTATATATATTAAATGGGTTTGGGGTTTAATAGGAATTAAGGGGTTCAATTTAGGTTTTAGAAATAGGGTAAAAATAGAAAGAGGGCTCAGCCACTTGGGCGGAGTCATTGGGCTCAGGCCCTGGCCGAGCCAGGGCTCGGACCAGGCGCCCACAGTAGGGTGCCTGGCTGGGGCCTGGTCCGACCAGGCCTGACCCGGCCGGTCGGTCCGACCGACATGGGACCAGGCACCCTTTCCGTTTCTTCTCCAGCCCACCAACGCCCTAATCCGAACCTGCAGAGACCAAGGTGACGGGAGGGGCCTTGCAATGTCGCCGCTCGCAGCCCCAGCGTCGCGCGGCCCTGGCTGGCGACGCCCTCGGCGCCGGCGACGTGCCCGGCATTGGTAGGGCAGCCGACGGTGCCCCAAACATGCAGGCCCGAGCTTCAATTTGAATGCCCAATTTTCTGGTTTTCAAAAACAGAAAATAGGAGGAAGAACCCCATATGGCAACCCCTCTAGGCAATCCTTCTGTCAGATTTGAAACTCTCAATGACCGGCCTTAGTCCTAGGACCATCTAGGATAGCTAATACTCCTTTCCGGGCACCAAGATTCCCCAAACGGTGACGGCAAGAACTCCGTTCTTCATCACATGAAGAACTCCGAAAAACTCCAAATTAAATCTAATTTTTACACAAAAATAAACGATCTAATCGCAGCAATCATCTCATGATTATCATCCTTGCGTAAAAATTAAAACGATGCATGGAATAATTCATGAAAAAAATTAATCGGAGACCGAAACGGGACGAGAAATAGTGGAACCTGGCTCTGATACCATTGTTGGGTTCTCATTTTTCTCCAGATTGCAAAACGCAATGAAAATAAAGATTAAAACATGCAATCCGTTTTTGTTTCGAATAACTAAAATCGATAATCAGATTGTTGAATTCTAACCGCGTGTGGATTCGAATCCGCAACCGTTCGGTTCGGTCGATGTGACACCGCAAGCCAAGCAAGAGCCCGACCTCTAGCGGAGTCCATGCGATCCTCCTTGCGGTGGATATCCTCACGTTCCTCGTTCTTCGCAGCCCATGAAGCCTCCGCCGTTTGCCGCAAGGATGGCCGTATCGCCCGGATGATTTCCCATCGAACGGGATTCAGAGAAGCGGCGGAGTAGACCCGGGGATCCGGGCTTGTCTGGGGCGCCAGAGAGAGGAAGAGAGGAGGGGGCGGCTAGGGTTAGCAGCAGCTTGGCCTGCTCAACCATTCGCTACATTTTATATTAACCGCTCGGTATTTCATAAAAATCCCCGGTTTATATAAAACCCACTTATTTATCCATCGCCTTGAGAATCATTTGCGTGTGACCCTCTAGGCCCAATAACCAGTCCGGTTAATGGCCCAATAAACCCAGTGACTCCTTACTAGTCTGATTAATCAATTAAGAACTCATATTAATTAATTAATCAATCAAATTAATGTCGCACATCGAATTCGATCGGGCCTCCGATCACGTTGGGTGCCAAGCAACATCGCGTGAATCCGGAAGGCATCGGGGTTAAGTAACCCACTCTTGGAACCTTTCCGCCGACAGTTACCGTGTGGATATAATCCTTCATTCGTACAATGCTCTCGAGTCAACTTAGGGTATAGTAAACCGTCAAACTCTAACCGGTCGACTCACTTGGATCGGATGTTGCCGAATAATATCGGAAAACTCTTTTTTCCAATATTAT
This sequence comes from Zantedeschia hybrid cultivar, assembly GCA_030544215.1. NCBI lineage: Eukaryota > Viridiplantae > Streptophyta > Magnoliopsida > Alismatales > Araceae > Zantedeschia > Zantedeschia hybrid cultivar. The sequence goes on from JARZZO010000011.1 coordinate 54,939,288, forward strand.
CGTCCGCCCTGGCCAGGGACTTCCGAGCATCCTTCCTAGAGCATTCTCTCTCTAAGTACCGAGAGCGAATGATTCCTTATTGACACTTCATTATTTTCGACGATATTCCGCTGTGCCTGATCCTTGGCTGTTTAGAATCCCGTAGTTAGATATTTATAAACTAAGGCAAAGTACAGAAGTCCACCGACAAGGTGTCCTTGGTGTTTCAGGTCCGAGGACCATCCACGCAACTGCGACAATAGAATCAAGCTGGTTGACAGTGAGGTACTATACCATCCAACGATTCAATCAGATCAGTTCAGTGAACTCATTCTCTAATGAGTACCTACAGATTCGCCTTAGTGTCTCCACACAAGTGACTATGAGATCAGCCACCCTCATCATATAAGCAGGAGTAATCTGTACTAGTCTAACCGAATATCCGATGTCCTTTCGAATATCCTCCGACTAGGAACGATTAAGAATATATGTGTTTAAGTGACCAGTCTCACTAGTATGATCTCATCATAATCTGATCACTAACGAACATATTCACGGACTTCATTATGAGACGATAATAATGCGAATTTACACATAATGAATAATGCCATTATATTAATAAATGAACGAGATTACAAAGTCATATTGGCTTGTAGGCCACCTTAGATTAACAATTTGGTGGTTGGATGCATGTCTATTTGATATTATTGAATTTGATTTGTTGGTACATAATTATGAAACATAATTTGTCGTTTAGATCAAGTTGATTCAACTTATAATATGCTCACTTTATTCCTTTGACATCTATGCTCAATTATGTTGATCTTAGATAATTTAATTAAGAATCTATATTCATTTTGATTAATTATTTTGATAATGTGAACTCTGATTTGATAAGCTATCATGTCATGATAAATTTGCTATATGTTCGATTCGATATGATCAGTTTGATATGTGATATATTCTGATCATGGCTAGTAGACTTGTTTAATTAAATAAGAATATGCTTTATATGCTATATATTAGTTCGCTCTATTCCTACTATTAAAAAACGCATGTGATTTGATAAAATTTATATTGGACTATGTTGTGTATCATGATCTTATTTGAACTATATTTAGAACTATAAATCATATGTATATTAGATAACGACACTTTTCAATTATTATATTGATAACATTTAATGGGTATGATTTAATTACTGAGTGGTTGTACTCATAAATCTTACAAACATTTTCAGAGAATAAGGAGGAAGGATTAGCTGTAGAGGAGGGCATTGCTTAAGGGATTTGACTCAGACCCATTTGGAGGTTATCTAGCATTAGTTTTATGGTTTTCTTAGATTTGACGTAGTAGGAAATTGAGAGAGGATATATACTTTTATATTTCTTTATTGAGTTGAAAGATTTTATTTTCACTGCATATTTGATGTAATTTGAATATCCTAGTTATGGCAATATAATAGAATATGTAAATTTAATGATGGTAAATGGCATATTGATTACTTAGTTATTTGTCTTTAATAATTCATCTTTGATTTGTATGTTATTTAATTTCATAATTACATAGCTTGAATCTAAAGTAAATCTGAATGTCTAAATCGGATCAAGATGTAAAAATGTGATATTAGAGCGTATGAATCCTGACCGAACATTAACCATTATCATATGATCTTAAGCCATACCAATCGATTTTAAGAGTATGGGTAGGATAGTATGGTTAGGACAAGATGGGTAAGCATAAGTTTGAGATTTAAAGTTTAAAGAGTAATTAGGTTCTATTAGATTTTCTAGATATGACTACGATAGTTGGGTATACAATTATAGATTGTATACGTAGTTGGTTCTAACAATTAGACTTAGAAAAGAAGATTGGCCTCATCTTTTTAAGAGGTAGAGCCAACTAAAGAAGAGATTATGTGTCACCCATAGATTTGCTAAGTTATGGAGAATTTGACCTATTACTATCACCAACCCTGACCGACCATAGAATCAAGATAGATATATGTTTATAGAAGCCTACATCATTAACATGATAAGTTTCGATGTCATATTGGGTATGGATTTATTGGAAAAGCATGATGCCTTGTTGTACGGTTGTAGGAAAAGGGTTATATTCTAAGGACCACTTCTAGAGGAATTCTAGTTTCACTATCTAAGATATAAGTTAGATATGATGCTTGCCTCTGCAAGGAAGGTAAAGATAATGATTAACAAGATATGGGGTATTCTTAGCTAATGTGGTGAGTAATAATCACACCGCCATGAGAGTGTAAGACATCGAGGTGATTCAGGACTTTTTCGATATGTTTCCTAATAGATCTCTTGTAATGTCTACTAGAGATCGATTTTACCATTGATCTTATGCCAGCAACAGCACCTATTTCAAAAGCGCCATACAGAATGACTCCTGCTGAGTTGCCAAAATTGAAGAAGTAATTGCAGGAACTTTTGGACAAGGGCTTCATACATCCAAGTGTGTAACTATAGGGTGCACCAGTGTTATTCGTCCAAAAGAAGGATGGGTCAATATTGTTGTGCATTGATTCTCGCTAGATCAATCAAGACTCCTTGATCCACAACTAGTGATAGCCAGATCAAAGATGAGGACATCCCTAATATAGCTTTCCGCACAAGGTTTGGTCACTATGAGTTTTTAGTTATGCTTTTTGGGCTAATCAATGGCTTTTATGGATTTAATGAATATAATCTTTCATCCATACCTTAATCAGATTGTAGTAATTTTCATTGATGATGTGCTGATTTACTCTCTGAGTGAGGAGACATACAAAAAGCATTTGAAGATTGTTCTCGGGATCCTTAGAGCTCATCAGTTATATGTCAAATTCAGCAAATGCTACTTCTGGCTCAAACAAGTCTAGTTTCTGGGGCACATTATTTTCAAAGATAGAGTTTCTATAGATTTGACAAAGGTGGAAGCTATTATAAAGTGGGAGGATCCGAAGACTGCTGTTGAAATCTAAACTTTCCTGGGTTTGGCTAGATAATACTGGAGGTTTACAGAGGGTTTTTCTACCCTAGCTGCTCCAATGACCAAGCTGACACGTAAGGGGACATACAAAAAGCATTTGAAGATTGTTCTCGGGATCCTTAGAGCTCATCAGTTATATGTCAAATTCAGCAAATGCTACTTCTGGCTCAAACAAGTCTAGTTTCTGAGGCACATTATTTTCAAAGATAGAGTTTCTATAGATTTGACAAAGGTGGAAGCTATTATGAAGTGGGAGGATCCGAAGACTGCTGTTGAAATCTAAAATTTCCTGGGTTTGGCTAGATACTACTGGAGGTTTACAGAGGGTTTTTCTACCCTAGCTGCTCCAATGACCAAGCTGACACGTAAGGGTGAAAAATTTGTTTGGTCAGTAGAATGCAAGCCAAAATTTTCAAGGATTGAAGAGAAGACTGAGCACTGCTCTAATACTCACTTTGCCAAGTGGGATTGATGGTTTTATTATATACACTAATGCTTCACACATGGGTCTCAGATGTGTTCTCATACAACATGGTAAAATTATAACATATGCATCGAGACAATTGAAGGACCATGAGCAGAATTATTCCACTCATAATCTATAGATGGCCGTTGTGGTGCATGCTTTGAGAATTAAGCAGCATTATCTCTATAGAGTGTAGTTTGAAGTATTCACTAACCACAAGAGCCTGAAATACATATTCTCATAGAAGGATCTTAATCTAAGATAGAGGTGGTAGGTGGAGTTTCTAAAAGACTATGACTTCACTTTAAACTATGATCCAGGCAAAGCGAATGTGGTAGCAGATGCATTGAGTAGAAAGCTTATGACATTACAATTGTTCTATGAGCGGAAAGGTATGGAAGATGCTATTGAAGCCACACCTCAGATACACAGTGAGTGGTCATATATAATGCAGCTGACTATTCGGTCTACTCTGATTGATCGAATTATCTAGGCTCAGGAGAAGGATCATGCTGTTCTTACTAGGAAAAGTAAGCATGATGTGGTGAAAGGTACAGATGAAGGCATCCGGCTTAGCAATAGGTTATGTGTGCTGAATAATAATAAGCTAAGAAAAGAATTGCTAGTTGAAGCTCATAAATTCAAATTCTCTAATGTACTAAGATTTGAAGGAGAATTTCTGGTGGTCAAGCATGAAGAAAGACATTGCAGATTTTATTTCCAGATGTTTGACATGTCTACAAATGAAGGCCGAACATCAAAGACCTGATGGTCCATTGCAATCATTGAAAAATACCTCAATGGAAATGGGAGAATGTCACTATGGACTTTATCACTAGTTTGCCTAAGACGAAGAAGAAGCATGATATGATATGGGTGATTGTGGATCGGCTAACTAAGTCTACTAATTTGTGGGCATTCGTAAGACCCGGTCATTGGAGGAGTTGACTAGATTGTATATTGATGAGATAGTTTGATTGCATAGTGTGCCAGTTTCTATCATATCAAACGGGGATTCCAGATTCACTACTCAATTCTGGAACAGTCTACAGGAAGCATTGGGTACACAACTGAAGTTTAGTTCTTCTTTTTATCCTCAGACTGATGGTCAATCTTAGAGAATTATACAGACGCTCAAAGACATGTTGAGAGCATGCAACTTAAAGTGGTAGGGAAGCTGGGATAATCAGTTGCCTTGGTTGAGTTTGCATATAGTAAAGTTGTCATTCTAGCATTGGGATGGCTCCATATGAGGCGCTCTATGGCAAATCCTGTAGATCACCTGTTTGTCGGTTTAAGGTTGGTGGAAGAAGCTTGATTGGACTGCAAATTGTGCAATATTATTTTGAGAAGATTGATATCATTAGGAAGTAGCTACTCAATACTCAGAGCTGACAGAGGAGTTATACAAACAATAAAAGGCAAAATTTACTTAAGTTCTTCATATGCAACCTAATGCTCTATAGCACTCAAATGATGTCTGATTTGCTTGAAACTTTATTCACTTGTTTAATTTGATATATTTGAAATGTCCACTAAGTTGGGTAATTTGTTGAATCTTTTTGCTATTTTTGGCATTATTTTTGGATTTTTTAGCTCCATAAATTAGTTTTATTAGCCGAAAATTATAATTCTTTGTTGTCAAAACCTGAGAAAATTTCAATAACATATTCTTAGATCTAGAAATCTGTGCGGATTAGTTATACTCTTATTTTATATATGCATAACCTATTTGACTCTTAAATGACTATTTTGTACGTAAAAGAAGTATATTTTGACTCATATGTATATGTATCATTTTGTCTATTAAATTTTCATATCCATGATAAGTCTAAAATTTGTGAAAAATGATTGTGTCATACTTATTGGATATATGTTTGGGCATTGCCATCTTGAGGAGATTAGAATTCATTCTATAAGCGTCCGCAGATGAGTTCTATCTGTGAGCAATAGAAAAATCCTAATAATTATGCATTTGTGATCAATTATTTGGGTGGATCATAAAGTTCCGACTATACTGTTAGTATTAGATGGTCTCAAAGCCAATCCGATACTGTGTACATATTCAGATTATTAATAAATGGCAATAATTCATTATGTGTAATTATTTCGATCTGTGTTTATCGTATCATGATGAAGTCCATGAACATGTGCAATAGTCTTTGGATTATGATGAGATCATAATTACGGGACCGAAGACTTATAAACACATGTTCTTAATTGTTCCTAGTCATAGGATGTTTGAGATAGGACATCGAACATCCAGATAGACTAGTATAGGTTACTTCAGCTCATATGATGAGGGTGACTGATCTCATAAGTCACTTGTGTGGAGACACTATGCTGAACCTATAGGTGCTCATTGGTGAATGAGTTCACTGAACTGATCCGACTATGAATCGCTGGATGGTAATCACCTCACTGTTAACCAGCTCGATTCAATTGTCACGGTTGCGTGGATGATCCTTGGACTTGAGACTCCAAGGATACCTTGTTGGTAGGTTTCTGAGCTTTGACCTTGACGAACGAATCCCTAACCATGGGATATCAATAAGTCAAGCGATCAGGTTCAGGGAAATGCCCTCGAAGGTAATTGTGTGTTCAATACGGGATCATCCGTTCTCGGTTGTTTGAGAGAGAATGTTCCGGGAATGATGCGCTTAAAGTCCCTGGCCAGGGCGGACTCTGTAATCGATAAAGAGTTATCGGATTCAGACTAGCGGCATCTGATTCAAGTGAATCGACCAAATAGGGTTTAACAGTAAACCATGCCCTAGGTCAATTCGGGAACATTGTACGGATGAAGGATTATATCCGCGCGCTAACCGATGACATAAAGGTTCCAATAGAGGGTTGCGATAACCCCAGTGCCATCCAGGATCACGCGATGTTGCTTGGCATCCAACGTGATCGGCAGTCCGTCCGAATTTATTGTGGGACATTAAATTCGGCTGATTAATTGAATATAAGGATATTAATTAATTCAGTGGGTCAGTAAAGGGTTACTGGACTTAATGGGTTATTAACTGGACTGGTATTTGGGCCTAGAGGGTCACACGCAAATGGTTTTCAAGTCGATGGATAATCTGACAGGATTTCGGATAAGTCTGGGTTTTTGTGAAAAACCGCAAACTGACTTCTTATAAAAGAACGGATTCTACGTCCAGGGGCCAGCAACCCTGACCTAGCTGTCATTCGTTCTTCCCCACTTTCTCTCTCCTCTGGGCGTGCGGTTCCCAACTGCTCCACCTCCCGTTCGACAGGGATTATGAATCCGCATGTCGCGGCGGATTACGCGCAGTCAGACGGGATCTTCGAGCGCCGCAGCGAGCGAGGAAGCGAGGACGATCCATCGCTAGGAGAACCGCGTGGATACCGCTAGAGGTCGGGCATCTGCGCGACTTGCGGCATCGCTCCAACGGAACCGGAAAACGGACGCGGATTTGAATCCGCGCAAGGTAAATCGATCTACATCGGTTTTAGTTTTAACGACCGAAACGGGACAGATCCGATCCCGAACTTCTTTATTCCGCTGCGTTTTAGGATCGGATCCCGACACAGCGATCCCAACAGTGGTATCAGAGCCAGGTTCCACTGTGTTTTCGCCGTTTCGGTCTCTAAAATTTATGGTTTTTGAATTTATTCCATGCTTAGATTAATGTTCTTGAAAGATTTATAATCATTAGATGATTACTGCGATGAGATCGTGATTTAAATCTAAAGAAAAAATTATTTTTGGGGGTTTTTCGTCGTGTTCTTCGTAGGACGAAGAACGGGGTGTTTTTGATGTGGACGGATCCATAGAGATGGATTTTAAGGGGTTCTAATCGCTGTAAATCATGCCCAACGACCTTGGTCGAGTTGTTGGTGGCATGGGAAGCCGTGAAACAGCGGCCATGGACCTTCTTCTTCCTTCCCACGGGTTTGAGAAACCTGCAAAAACAGATTTTTTTGGAGGAAAAAGAGGGGCGAATAAACCCCTTTCCGGGGCACCTCCGTGGCCACCACCGGTCGCCGGAGCTCGCCGGTGGTACGGGCTTCGCCGGCGACGAGGTCCGGTCCCCGGTCGCCGCCGGGACCGGCGCCGGAGAGGAAGCCCAAAAGGGCACGACGCCGTCGGGTTCCCTGCGCAGCAGGGAACCCTTGGGCTACCCGGCCGGGCCCTAGCCCCTAGCCGCCGACCGGGTCGGCCCGGCTGGACCCTGGCTCGGGCCAGGGGTCCGAGCCAGGGCCGGCCAGGGGCCGGACCAGGCCTGCGGGCCTGGGTCCGGGCCCCTGGCTGAGCCCTGGCTCGGCCCTGGCTCGAGCCAGGGGGTCAGCAGGGCTGAGCCCATTTAAGGGGGCCCAGTTGATTAAAATTTTTTGTTTTTAAAATCTTAATTATAAAATTGATTTAATAATTATCTGTAAAATATGATTTTACTGTTTTTATTAAATTTAAATTTTGATTGGGCCCTTATTAAGGTTTATTATGTTAATTAATTAACAAAAGGTTGTTAATTGAATTAATTCTAAATGTTAGATTAAACCTTATGCAATCTAATTGTTAGATTAACCCCATAAATATTTGAATTGTTCAAATTGAGCATGGAATATTTCTGAAGCCATTAATTTTAGATTTTAATGCATATTTGATGTGTTATTGATTTGCTTGTTTAAATTGGATTTAAATTAGCATGCTTAAAATAAATACTAAAGTTTTCGAAAATTTCAAATTGTCCAAAATTTTGTTTGATCCCTGGTTTTATGAAACCAAAATTAATATTATTTTCGAAAATTTTAATTTAGCCATTTGATGCGCTATTCATGTGTGGTTTGTTTAATAAAACACATGGTGGTCATGGACGAGCATTAATTGTGGAT